>OW121852.1:27188318-37188318 GCA_933228895.1 Platycnemis pennipes | reverse complement strand
AACCAAAGAAATCGATTCGTGGTCCAAAAATAATTTTCAAGAAATTATTACGATAATCTATTTAGAGTTCATCCTCATGTTATTAGAGAGAAAATTATTCTAAATCTAAATACTATCTAAATATTTATCATAAATTCATTCTGTGTGCTGATAATATCTCTATATCGTAAATACCCTGTCACATCGAGGGTGTGTGGCAGGTGATATGTTGCTACCAAACATGCACTATATGCATGCGCTAACGTTTACCTATACTACCTATCTAAGGAGAGCTTTCTATAATTATCTTGTTGGACACACATTAAAAATTCTGTTTTTCATCCATATAATTCAATCAAAATAAAAGTGATGCAAATAATGCCCAGTGAATCAATAATAGTATTGTGAACTAAATAAGGTAGGTATTAATAAAAGGTTTTTTTCTACGATTTTTAATAAAAAACTATGAAGTAATTTAATCAATTACTACTATTCAATTACTCCTACAATAACTACGAAGTTTTAATCGATTAATTAATGGTTGTTTTATCATCCACAAGAAAGAGCGGGTTTTTTAGCAGCTTGGAGAATGTTACGGATTATTATAGGGGGGAGGGTGACAAACAGGATGAAATACGTAATGTATGGAATTTAAAATTTAAAATACGTAAGATATGGAATGGAATCGAGAATTATACTGCAAAGAAGCATTTTTTGACCTCTCGTTTTGGCTAGCAACGATCAGGAATCCGCTTGATACACAAAGCGGACAACGGGAATCCCTCCTCCTCCCCGTAATCCCCCAAAACAGGTCGGCGCCCAGGAAGTACGCGGAGGAGAGACGGGAGACTGGCCCCGTCCATAATTATTATTTGGGTGAAGGGTTCGTCGTGAAACTCGCCACGGGAAGCCGCAGGGGACGGAACGTGATGATCATCGGGGCGGGACGTGGATGAAAATCCGAGTGGTTCAGTCGCGTCGATGGAATATTAAGGACGAGCATCGATTATATACCTATTTTTTTTCTCCTCGAGTGGCTGTAGTTATCGTTATTTGCAGTAGAAGTTTATTCGGGGGAAGCAACCGACAGCTAGGATCGTTTGCTCCCCACCAGTGCGTACATAATCGGTTTGGGGGTTGGGAATTTTTCAGTTTAGTTGATGTTGTTGTTAACAGGGAATGAAAAATAGGTATGTGTTTGGGAAGAGGTAGGTGTTTATAATGGTGGAGAGAAACCTGGCGTCCACATAAGCTTAGTTTTAACGAAAGGATCCAAGGGGTACAAGATTTATCGTTCCAATAGACGGATGGAATACTGAACTGGTAGTGACCTCCACTCTGATAGGGAATAGTATTCCACAGAAAAATCTATCTCTCTACCGTAACCTTTACCAGAATCCCAAGGATGATCTATAATTATCCATCCCGTGATAATCTATTATAATCGGTGAAGTGTTCCTGAATAATATAATTTTTCACTTGCAGAGAACGCATGCATGGTGTATAGTGTAACCCCTGCCATACACTATTTTGGTGCCTTGAAGGGTGTATAATGTACATCTACATCTGCACAATACCCTGCAAGCAACCATAAAGATGTGTGGCAGAGGGTGACTTCACACCTAACATTCACTACATATCATTTACTTTATGATATCATGCATAAAAAAGATTAGTAATTATAGCCTAGTCTACACTTCACAATTTAAAAAAAGTAGCAAAGTAAGCATGCCATAATATGCTGTTAGTTTGGGTAGCTTAAAGTACTAATACCAACGTGCAACTACCATAGATACTATTGGATATATTTTCTGTTATTCATTCAAAGCCGAAATTTTATCCAAGTTAGCCACCAATTTTTTCTAAAGGCCGTTTTACACGGTCATTGAAACTGCGCAAGTTGATGTTGATTCCGTTTGAGCAGTCGTCTGCGAAAGTCCGTGACGTAGAAAATTGCGAGGACGCTTGCTTCACAGCTTTACACGGTGCAATCGTCGGTGCATTATGTCAGTGACAATATACCATTCAGTAGCGGTAATGCATGGCATAACATCAAGATCAGTGAAGTAGCAATTAATTGGACGTGAAAGATGCGATAAATTACCACCACTTTAAAATATGTTTTAAGCCATAGTCTAAACATAATAGTGGAGACCGTAGTCCCGTATACTTAGCCCAAAATTTGCACCACGAACGAACGGATGTGGGCCGAGGTAACAGGTTCTTCCTTTACGCACGAAAATTTAAGCTTCCAAGCGATTAATCGCCCAGCTCATCATTACTGCACTTTATTCACTACCTAAGGAGTTGAGTGCAAAAAAAGAACACCCAACTCAATCGCCAACAACCTATTTAATTGCAAGAATTCCCCAGGCAGTTCGTTCCGCTACATCTGCACCATCTAGTGATAGAAATAAACTTCAAACTTGCGCGAACGCATTTATCAGATTAGAACATTTGTTCTAATTTGCTCGCAAGCGTTCGCGCAGTGGCGCTGCCTGTCCTCGCAAGTCTTCGCTTTACACGGCGCAATATTTCTTGCGCAAGTGTTCTCGCAACAGCCTGCGCAGTATCAATGACCGCGTAAAACAGCCTTAATGCATTTCGAAGTTTCAGAGTTGTATCTATAACCGAAAAAAATGTTACCTAATTACTAAATGGCGTTTTTTCTTGACTAAAAAGTCTCACGCAAGTGGGATTTGCCTTTTTGCGGAACGTAAAAGATAAAATACTCATTGATATCATTGTCTATGTTATAGTATAAATCAATAATTCAATATTGAGAGTTACTTGAAAATGTTTTTGTTGACACCGTGCAGCGTTCCTGATCTGTGTTGAGCATATTAACGATAAACACTGGCGATTCGCTTTCGGGAGCCCCGATGCAATCTTCGTCACCCGTTGACGGCGGCGGCGGCGCTCCGACTTCCGCCTCCCGGCCAGTCCACCGTGGCCGCAAATTGGCTCCCGAAGACCGACCGCGCACTACATACATTATGCGAGAGTCGTGGTTTTTGCCGCAATTAGCCTGGCGAGATATCGCCACGGGCGGTCCGTTCCCTGGTCGACCTCCCTCCTCCCAGTGCGTCGCTTCGATTACGGCCGCTCTAATGATCGTGTTTGTCAGCGGATCCTTCCGTGGTGAAATGCGGAACTGGGTCCTTCCACCAGGTGGCGCGGATGGAAAGGGCGTCCCGAGAAAGGAATGCCTCCTCCTTACTCCCACAGAATCCTCCTGGATTTCTTTTGATCTGCGTGTTGAAACGTCGACGTTTCGTCCATTGATGATGGAGCATCAGAAGCGTTAGTTAACTTTGCTCCGCCGAAGCTTAAACAAATTATGTAGATTTAGTCTCGCAGGGATATTTCCGTCTGTAACTGACGGTTCCTTTGTTTATATTTGTGTGTAGCCAACAGAGGTAATGGGGTCGTTTACCACATTTTGTTAATTGCCGAATATGATAGAGTTTGTAAAATAAAAAGACCCGTATTTTTTCGTTTTTTGATCCGTCAATTATTTCTCGAGTTATAAGCGGCGAAACACTGATGTTTTTAACCCTTTCGGAAAAGTGGGCGTGGAGCAACCTCTGACGTATATCGAATTCGTCCAATCATTACTGACCCCGCGAAGCTACTTTGCCTTATTGCAAAGGGGGGACACAGCTGACTCTGCCAATCGGAGCAGTTACGACAGTATCTGTGCGAGCAGACCTTCCGAGAACCCCCCTCCACTCCCTCCCCTTCCGATAAGAGCAGTCAAGGACGGGAGGAAAATGACGTCAATGTTATCACAGCAGCATTTTCGGTGGGCGTCACCTTTTGCTTATTTTAATTTTTGATTTATGAGTGAATGGTTGTGGTTAGAATATTAATTTTTTCGCTAAAATTCATCATTCGTTTTCATCTTACAATTTGCGTTTTGAGCGGGTTAATGCTGACGCCGGGTTTCTCTCCGCCCTTCTATTCCCATTCTTCTTAAGCCGAGTTTACACGATGCATTCACACGCGCGGGTAGATGCGTGAACACATTCACCATCAAAATTGCGCAAAAGCGTGAATGCGTGCACAGAAAATAGCCCCTGTTCTATTTTGGTGAATGTGTGCGAGCAATATGTAGTCGTCAACAACAAAGTCAATAACAATAACTGAAGTTCAGGTATGATGTCGTCTGTTTCGTAGAAGTGGCGCTTGATACTAGTAAAACAAAAGAAATCGCGTAATGCGTATCTAGAAAATGGTCGAACAATTGCGCTAACACAAGCATCTTGTAAACACTCCTCAAGTGCGAGATCGCGCATCTGTCCAGACATCTATTCACGCATCTATCCAGCAACGTACTTACGCGGGTAAATGCATCGTTTAAACTCGGCTTTACACCTTACCTCCCATTCTGAAGCGCCTTACGTCAGAAGAGGCTTGAAACCACTGATGAAATGGTGTTTAAAATGTTATTACATGAATCACAGGTACTTGTATCAATGCGGGATTCACCTTTTCTGTCAACATGTGGGGTCAACGATGCGCCAGCCTGGTGTATTGATACCCTAACCTTATTCGTAAATTTCCCTTGAATATTCCTCGTTTCGCCGATAAAAAGATTCCGTACATCAACGCTACTTAAGGGCCTTAATTTCAAGAAAAAACATTCTGAACTCATGGTAGCTTATCGCAGACGTAAAATGTTACTTAAGGGCCTTAATTTCAAGAAAAAACATTCTGAAATCGTGGTAGCTTATCGCAGACGTAAAATGTTCTTTGTTTTATGTATGCATATTATTTAAAATATATTGCAGTCATTCTTCTCTCTATTACAGGATCAATGCGGAAACTATAGGATGAAAATTTAAAAAAAAACAGAAAAACAGATATAATATTCTAATCCAATCGAGAGGCCAGAAGTCTTAAGATAAACATCGTAGCTGGCGAGCGTAAGCTAGAGCAAGAGACATTTACACATTTTGGTTGCATTTCGTATGGACTGATGCCCTTAAGGGCACGAGAAAAAAATTGCGCTAGCAATACATACTTAGATAAAATACAATACAATGCATTCTAGTTCTCGGAAAGGAAGAATATAGTGACAGTTAGCTCTGAAGTAAGAAAGGATTGGTAAACTTCAGTCGCGAGGCATTTAATGGTTGTGAAACTTGACATTGGATAAAAGAGGACTAATGTAAGTTGAATGGTTTTGCAATATGGGTAATGAGGAGGATAGGAAGAGGATAGCGGGGTAGATAGGAGGAAGAGTTAGGCATGATTACGTCTGCAATAATTACAGCAATTCCCTGATAGGTCGATTAGTTAAACGGATAAGAGTTTCGTCATAATCACCGATTGGTCTAAAGCTACCCACCCCGTATGCTTATGTCTTCGTATTAATATTATTTCTTCTCCGTTCCATCCTCACTTCCTTCTCCATGTCTTTTTTCGTGTTCATCGTAGTTCATTATTCCTCCTCGAAAAACTACTTTGGTGAGACAATAGGGACAGGGAATGAGTCAGGTAAGATTCTCCCTTTCTTTGTCCAGAGTTTTCGCGGGATTCAATATTTCATCCCGCCCTTCTTAGAACCTCTTCATTTGGACTGCCTGTCACTCCTTACCAACCCTTCCTCTATTAATAAGCAGAATATGCTAAAGATCGAATCGGCCAAATGGCTTTGCCTGGAAACTAATGAATAGTTCTTAGAATAGTTGGAAGGAAAATAAATCTTTCATTTCACTGCCCTCCAATTTATGAAAAAATATTAAGCTTTGATCTGTCTTTCACCAAGTAGCACATTGGTTCGAAATAAAAATCTTTTTCGCGAATATAATTTATATCCTCCAATCGGTCGAATGAGATTTTTTCGGTGGTTGACCCGGAAATGTATATTTCATGTGATGTTAAAAGAAGACACTTAAGCTTCCAGAGCTGGAAATATGTAAAGTAAATGGCCCATGTGTCGGCTCACAATGCAAGCACCAACACTGCGTGCAATATTTTCCTCGCTGCCGAACATCCGACGAAACTGCGAGTGTCGATAATAATCGTCCATGTGCCGAAGTGGGCAAAATCAGTGACACCATGATATCCACGATATTAACGTGTGGACGATATAAGCAATAATATCAGTAGTGTTGAATAAACTCGAACCTTGTAACGTCTGATATTTGTTTTGTTTGTTTAGGAGATATTGATATTGAGTTTATTTAACCTGGGGTGGGTGAGGCCATCTGGCCCCCTCTCCCCCCGCCCCAAGGCTCATTAGGTACAGAGTTATTACAAGTATTTACATAGTTTTCTCAGGAATTTCATTCGGCACGCAGGCTAGGATTAAGAGGCTATATTACATTTTATTATTAACTGTTTGACATTTAAGGTTTTCTTGTTTTTATCGAGATTTTATTTTGTGGCAGAAACATGAATAATGAGCTTCGTTATAAATATTGAATAACATTGATTGGTGCATCCTACTTAGAAATATCACAGATAGTTACATCACATTAACAGCATCACAGATAGATTTACTTGGCTTTGTTGACTGGCTTAACAAGGAGCACGGGTCGTGTTGCCATGAGTACTTTGTCCCCCTTAGCGCGTCCCAAACAGCCAATTGGTCCATATAACAATGAAAATAAAAGTCACAATGAGAAAGGTGTTAAAGATCGTAAAAAAGCATACAAGTGGTCAGATATAAGATTCAATAACTGGGAAATGTCATACAACAAGATTTTGGGGATGAGCTACTATAAGGTTCAAGACACATATAAAGTTACTCTTATTGAGCTCAAATGTTGGTGGGTTGCTGGGGGAGTGAAGCGGGGGGATTGTTGGGTTGTTGATGTTTTTTGGAGAGAGGAAGAATAAAGGGGAGTCTGATAAGCAGCGTTTTCTTTATTGAAATTAGTGTTCTCCCGTAATATTTGCCCGACGTTACAACCTCATTGTGGTTGCTGTTATTAGGAATGGCTTCCGATAACCGAGTCATTCACATCATCAAGGTTGGTTGGAAAATGGGGAAGAGTTAGGAACTTTTAGGGATTGGAGGAAGGGCGGAGAGAAACCCTGCCACAAGTTCAACGTTTATACATCCCAACCGACGGACAGAGTATTGAGTTTGAATTTGACTCCGCGTAGCACTAAAGAAGTGACCGGGATACCGCTAAAAACAATCACCAGCTACCGAGATTCGAACTCTACCCTCGGGATTGCAAGCCAGCACCTACTCTATCGACCACAATTTATTGCGTGGCATGCTGATAAACCGTCACTTAACTTTTCATGTCCGTCGCATCGTGGTTCGATGTTGATAATTGTGTTACGCATGGCCCTGCTTCCGTGACGTATGTGCCTGATTGATTGCCGAAAAGGGAGAATCAATCGATGGCTCTTCTGCGCGACACGACCTTCGCGGAACACATCACGGTCAGCGGTCGACCCCCACGTCGCGACGCATTGAGAGAGACTTCGGTCTTCGTCGTCACCAGGCGGTCGCGTAACGTCACACGCCCCCCCTTCCCACCCAATCGCCCTCCCCTCCCTTCCCAGACGCCCCCGCGACCTCGGCCCGCCCACTTAATCCCAGGAGGACGCACGCGGCACTTGCCCGCGGACGGGCGATCTCTCCTCCCGTGACCTCTTGACCCCGGGCCGCCGCCTCCGCCGCGCCCTACACAGCACAGGTGCAATGCAGACTGGCGGACGCCTAACGCGTCGCTTCCCCGACCCCCACGTGACCTCCGCCCCCTCCTTCCCTCACTCACCCCTCCTCCCGAGGGCGTCTTCAATGCCAGGCTGGGATGACGGATCTTCTTCCTTCTGGAGATGGGAATTTCGATTCATTTCGATGATTCAATTCATGCTACTTGGTTCATGCCAATGACTCGTTCTTTTACGTAGTTCGAAATGAACCACCACGAACGGCATCAGGGGCGTCGGAACTATTTGCACTGGAAGGGGCCAACCTTCCCGGCTCCTATGAAAAGTGCCCACATTTTTTTGCGGATAGGAGGGGGTTGAGACTAGAATTCCGCTAAAAGTGCATATTAAGGTGGTAGAATGTGCGTCAGAAAGGAAAAGGCAAGCTGGAAACAAGTGAAATATAATTTTTATTAATGAAGACTCATTTCTCAAGGGCCCGGGGCAAATTCTGAGGGGGGGCGAATGCCCCCCCCCCTGCCCCCCACTTCCGACGCCGCTGAACGGCATGGTTCCTGCGGTTCGTGGTTCTTGGTGGTTCATTTTGAACCACATAAAAGAACGGTCATGAGTATGAATCCGGTATTCGCAGATGCGCATGGTTCATGCGGTTCATGGTTCTTGGTACTTATTTTGAGCCATGTAAAAGAACGAGTAATTGTCAGATGATACCTCTAATGATGGAACGTTATGAAGGAAATAGAGACCGGGTCTGGATTTTTCCGATTCCGCTCTTGAAATTGGGACTTAAAAAGCACAGAATTATTTTGTACGCAATTATATACATATACTGACTGCTCTAGAGAGAAAATAATATTTATTAAACTAACTTTTATTTTCATTTCTCATGATCCTTGTACGGGAAAGTGTTCCATCCAAAGGTGAGACTTATTAACTGCCGCAATTCCTTCATCAGACTGTGTGTTTTCTCGAGAAAACCATTTAGGTATAAATTTTGGCTAGACTAAGTGCTTGTAAAGGATTCCTTGGGTCATGTCAACTAAGTTGCGCAAATATGGCTTTCGGTATGCAATAACGCTGAATAATATTGAATTAACGCCAATAAAGCGCAGAGAATTCAAATTATATGAAAAAAATATGTAGTAATAATATTAACTTAAAATATAATAGATTGAATGTTTTTCGCGGTTCTCCTAACTTACATTCTCAACATTGCTATCATTTTGGAGCAATTCCTCTTATCAATTAATACATTTGGTGATACGAATTAGTGCCTCTGCACGTTTTCCATAGTATATAACTGGTATAAGCAGTTTAGTTCAAATTTGCGCTGTTTAGCCTCAACCTCTTGTACAACACTTGTATGTCGTGATTATAACCAATACGAGCGTGATTCAAATCGTTCTCCACCGTTCTCGTTCATGACAAAATCAAAAGATTTTTTCTAGTGAAATCACTCATATGGTTCTTTATGAACCACTTGGGCTGCGGTCCACTTGGCGCTCCAAACGCTCCGAAGCGCTCATGATTCAATTCAGCCGGTTCATGCCAATGAATCGTTCATATTGAACGATTCACTCATGAACGAATCACGTCTACTTCCTTCTTTCCTTCCCATCGAGGAGGAATCATCTCCTCTCACTTCGCTCCAATGCGCACATTTAAAAAAATGGGTGTGGCCATTAGGTGAGGGACCTTAATCCACGGAACACGAAATTATCCCCGAAAAAGAATTCAAGGCAGAGCATAAAAGGGCTAAAATTGGAGCAGGCTAAGGATTTAAGTCCCTCGATTATCATTAAGAGGACGCAGGGCTAAAGAAATACGTACGAGATAATAACGCATGCGAAAAAGACCTACATTGTCAGAAGATAACTTAGGTTGAACCCAAGGCAACAATACTAAGGAAATATTAGTTATTAGCGTTGTTTAATTAAACCTTACTTTCTCTCTCGTGAAAATCCAATAAAAGGCAGCGACTTCACTTTACGATCGTTTGATTTTAAGCACCCACTTGTTGTTCATCGCTTTCTTTCCAGGTGGTAATTGCACAAGCCACCATGTTTTATTTTTCTGCAGTGCCTCCATTTCTTCATTTACTGCTTGGTACCACTTGTATTTGTCTGGATTGTCCTTTATACTTGCAAAGTCTTCTGGAACTTCATCTAGATATGCTTCTGCACTCAAGACTGTAGTGATAATCAGTGATGTAATCATATAGATCTAGCCTGTGTCGTTGTTTATAAACCCTTCCATGACGGTGCGGAGTACTTGAGGACCCCAAAATAACTAAATTTTATGGAAAAGTTTTATTTTTAACCACATATGTTTCTTATTCCATGCATTTGTGCATAAATGCTTCTTTTATACTATGGAACTGAAAGAAATTTATTCCATCAACTTTTTTTACAAAATATCTTGTTTTTGTATGGGGTACCCAAGTACCCCGCACAGCCATTTTTGCTTGGATTTCAATACACGATGTCCTGTCGTGTGAGTAAATACCAAGCACTGAAAATTAAGGGAAGATCTCTGCATTTTTTCTCGGGTTTTCCTCCGCGTCAGTTGGCTTGTAGTCTAAAAGATCAAACCATCACCGCGGAAACCTTCGTTCTAACATTAAGGGAAGATATTTGTCACATATCGGCACCGAATGGACTGAGCTGATTTGTTTCAAGTTACGCTACACTACACTTAGACTTACACCCCCTCCCCCGCCCCGAAACAAATTTCTGGCTACGTGCCTGCCTCAACACTTCCTCCTCTGTGTTCTCTTATTTCCCTCTTCATCTCATCAAACATTCTGTAACTTTCCATTCTATCTGAAATGCTCATATCCTTCCTTCTTCTTCCTGGCTCTTCCCAATTTATTTCTTTGTGGGAAGTAGCCTCAATGCCCTCCGTGCTATTAACATTCCATCAGTTTGGCATTCAGTCAACACCCTTCCGTAATCATCTCATTCCTTTCCGTATCCCCTGAAAGTTTACTGCAATTACTCTTCATTAAGCTCATTACTATTCTTATACAATTGAGGGAGGTAAGATTTTTCTGGGAGCGGAGGAAAGGTGGAAAAAAACCTGTTAATCCGTTGTTGGAATGTTCATGATTTTACAATTAGTTTTGTGAATATTCGATTGCTGGAGACTTTTGTAGCGCATTTTCTTTTGGGTTATGTACAGGTTTTTTATTGATTGATTTTATTTTAATTTATTGAGCAAAATATCAGTTTATTTTCTGATGATTTGGCCTTCAAATCATTTATTAATGCAAAATATTCGGCTGTCATCTGTTTTCTCGTTGACCTAAGCTGGAATAATGGAAAAGTAGCCTGATATCGCAACTAGTTTCGACATCGTCGAGGGATTCTTGGCAAGGCAACGGTCATCTCCAGGAAGTTCCGCCGCTCCGTAGGAATTGGTCATCCATAAGTTACGTAACGCTAAAAGGGGAGGGTGGGTCAAATGTTCCGCCGCATAATTAACATGGAAGGGGGTAGGTACAGACTTCCGTTGCGTTGAGACTTTGGAACATAAAAATTCCTTCTTTATTTAAATAACAATTAGTAGATACATAAAAGTGTTGAGAAATAAATAAGGTATCTTTAATAAATTTCTGTTTTATCATTCGAAAAAAAAGACAGGAATAATTAACAGCGTTAATTAATTTAAGTGGTAGGAGCTTAGAGAATGTTACGGAGCGTTATAGGGAGGAGAGCTGGGAAGGCGAACGACAGCTGAGCTCTTTTGCGCCATTTTAGTGGGCAATTGGGTAGGGATAGGGTTTTTCATGGAACGTAGAAAGGATGGAGAAAAACCCGGCTTCGGGATTAGTCTGGTCTTAGCGAAAAGCACCAAAAGGACCACGATTTAACATCCCCTTCCACGGACGGAGTAATGTACTGCACTCTTCACACATCACCCAAGCAGGGACCGGTGTACCAATGAAAATTTTCTAACACCGCCGGGATTCAAACAGAAGCCCTTGGGTTTTGAAGTTAGTGGTCTAGTCATCACGTCAACTCGCTCCCATAATCAGCGTTACGTAATATCTGGAAGGTCCCTTAGATGTGCGACACGTGCCGTAATTACTCGCAGTCCGCCGTTTTCGCCGGAAGGAACTACACACTTCGATATGCCATGCCTTCGGAACTCATGAAGGAACTATACACTTCGATATGCCATGCCTTCGGAACTCATGAAGGAACTATACACTTCGATATGCCATGCCTTCGGAACTACGGAAGGAACTACACACTTCGATATGCCATGCCTTCGGAATTACGGAAGGAACTACACACTTCGATATGCCATGCCTTCGGAACTACGGAAGGAACTACACACTTCGATATGCCATGCCTTCGGAACTACGGAAGGAACTACACACTTCGATATGCCATGCCTTCGGAACTACGGAAGGAACTACACACTTCGATATGCCATGCCTTCGGAACTACGGAAGGAACTACACACTTCGATATCCCATGCCTTCGGAACTACGGAAGGAACTACACACTTCGATATACCATGCCTTCGGAACTACGGAAGGAACTACACACTTCGATATGCCATGCCTTCGGAACTCATGAAGGAACTATACACTTCGATATCCATTGCCTATGATTTGTAAAGCTGGCAAAATTCATAAAAGGGCATAAAGCCTGGTTTGTCTTCATTTTTCAAGCTCTATCTGATGCTGATGTTTATAACTAGTGAGTTTTTAACTAGGGGATGCGACACACGGATGGTCATTTATGCCATCATTGATAGTGGTTGCGAGAGTACATATAGGATTTATTATAGTGGAGAAAAGGGTGGAGAGAAACCCGTCATCTGTTTTCCAACAGTAACAGTTTATTGCATTTAATAATGACTATATATTTATTTTATATATTTTCTTGCATTTAATAATGAATAATGACTTGCATTTAATAATAATCGAGATTAGCAAGGAAAATATTCGATGCATATGAAAGATAGCTAATAGTGTCTCAATATGATATCATTATTGTTGTAGTTATTTTGGGATGGCGACCGACAACATATGTAATTTGCGCCAGAGAAGATGGGTGGGTAATAGGGTCAAGTTATTGATGAACTCTTCTCGGGCTCTACACCGGGTGAGTGAATGTAACTACGAGGGTTATCTGGCGCTCGGACAAATTTTGGGATCGCTTGACAAAGGAAGCGATAAAAATAAGAATGGAGAGGAGGAACGTAAATCGGGATTCGGGCTATACCATCAGCAGCTCATGGAATAGAATCCTAAAGAGAATACAGGTTGACTGAGCGAGGCCAACGGTCAACGGCCAAAGTTCAACGGTCAACGGTCCTCCAGCTCAACAATCGGGGCTCGACCAATCCCCCACCGCCAGCGTCCGTATAAAACCAACGGACGGTTTAGTTACGTGACATTTGCCTTGAGGATGGGTAACGAGTCGCTACCCGAAACGTCGGCAACATTACATTCACTCACCCGGTGTAGAGCCCGAGAAGAGTTCATCAATGCAATTCGCCGGGAAAGCGTGAAATCTTAGGGTCAAGTTAGGAATTTTTAAGGAACGGGAAAAGATTCGAGAGAAACCCGGCGTCGGCATCATCCTGCTCTTAACGATAAGCGCCAAGGGGATCACAGCTAAACATTCCATCCGACGGACGGAGTACTGGCATCGAAGTTCCCTCCAAAAAGCACTCAAGTAGGGACCAATGAAAAATCTGCCATTGCCGGGATTCGAAATCAGATCCTCGGGATAGGAGGCCAGTACTCTAGCCATCACACCAACCCAGTCCCCGATTTCATTCTTCCCTAAAGAAAAGCCCTCTCTTTAAACTAGATCGGCATGCAAATAAATTATTCTATCCAAATAAAATCGAGGATGATTGGATCTGAGGTTTCCGCGGCGTTTGTAGTAATAGTTGCTTTGGGGAGATGAGTTATAGTTGAGCACACTAGCGCCATTTAGGAAAGGTTAGTATTTGGGTTGTGGCAGGAGAATTATAGGAAATGGTGGAAGGATGGAGGGAAACCTGGGGCCTTATTCTGTAACTCGTTATCACCGGTGATGAACATCACCTCTTCCGATTCTGTTAACGCGACGAGGTGATGTTCTTCACCCCAAACAGGGTGATATCACAACACCTCCTCAATAGCCGCCCTTATCTCATCACCCCCTAAATATATTGAGATTCCGCCATCATGTTAGCGAGAAATAAACATCGTGAGATAATTAATGACGTTAGTGTAGTGACTCTGACAAAATTGAAATGGAAAAAATGGCGCGTGCATATAATAATTCCAGTTGTACCTATAGTTATTGTGATGAAACTCTCAATTAATGTGTTTCGACGTAAATAAGATACGACCTGTGCCAGCCTATCCCAAATTTTGCATACCATCCAAAATTTCAGGGGCAAAAAGACGTTTACCTACAAGTCCTACAAGCATTGAAATAAATATTTATAAAATTGCTAAAACAATGGCAGAGCAATGAAAACATCTCTAATTTACTTAGAAAAGTGAAAAGTGTTTGTATGAGTACAGAAATAAGATTATATGGACACCAAAATACATAGATAATTGTCGACAACGAAATAGAACCAATTAATTTCACTTCGAAGAGTAATTATGTTTGCTAAAATTATTACAAATAATTGGAGTAACTCAGAAATTTTTTACTTGCTCTTTATATATTTACGATTGTTTTTAGCAGCTCGCTTTCTATCGACTTGTACTATGATGTTATATTTATTGCGCGAATGACTGTCCCGTGTGCATTTGTCTTTCTTCGCAGACAAGTGAAAAACACCATTTTCGTTGTTCATGATTACTATAGTGTAAGTTGAAAATAGGACACTGAAAAATTAATAATATTCACCGTGGTTTATTCCACATATCACAATAGAATAGTGCGATTTTTTTGTTAACATTCAGTAAAATATTAAGGTAATCCATGGTTTACTTCGTAATATTAATCCTACTGTTAATAATCACCTATCTGGGTTATTATAACATCATTTTAAATATTATCAAACATATCATCGCTCAGAAAACCATTATTACAAGCATGAACATACATGTTCGTGACTACAAGATTTAATTTGCACATTACTTGCCTGCCTTGCGGTCATGTGATTCACCTGGCTAATCTCTTCTTGACTAATCTTTATTGGCTAATCTCATCTTGCCATTACTAGACCTCTCAATTTTTCATAGCACTCCTCATCGCCGGGTGAAGATGCTTCACCACCCAGTAACTGAATCGGAAACGATAAAGGGGGGTGAAGTTTTTCGATGATGCTCATCACCGGTGATAGATATCACCCAAGTTACAGAATACCCTGGTGTCGTCATTAGCTCACTCTTAAGGAAAGACTAGCAGACTTGCGGCCTGCTTTGCAGGCAGTCTCTGTCTGGTGTGCTCTTAAGGTGAACTTTGTGTTCTAGTGTCAAATGAGATTTTACAAAGTGTTTGGAAACTACTGATGACACATTAGCAATAGGTGGCAGTAGCGCTTCAGGCAGGCAGTTACTGCTTCACTACTCAAAGTAGTCTTTGCATTTTTTTACTTGTGCACCAACTTTTTATAAGCATTTCGCATGCAGAGAGAAGGAAATGGCTATTTTATAAACAGAGAAATGTGTCCCACTCTAATTATCCTCTATGTTTTTCTTCATACTTTTTTCTACACCATATTTTCATTATATGTTGTCTCCCACTTTCAAAAACCACGCTTTTTGCATTTTTCTCTGCACCACAAATTGCTAATAATCCAAAACTACTACCAAATCATACAGGTAAAGAATCCACATTCAACGCACCAAACCTCACTCTTTTAGCTCAAAAATTAAGAGAGAATGACACAAAACGGATACAGAATGACGGACTGACTGACACGGTACAAAATCAATATACTTATATTGATGGCGAGGGGTTCACGGTTTTATGTCCCGTCAGACGGACATAGTACTGGCCTTAAAAGAGTTCCACAAGCATCGTTCAGGAAAGACGGATCGTTGTCATGCATAGACACATGTCACTATCGGGAGTCGTCCCCGGGTTCTCAGATTAGGAGGACGGTGCCATTATCCACAACACTAAACCGATTCCAACGTTCAATTAGAGAAGAAATAACCATCAGCCCCTTCACAGGAGAGTCACTCTTCTGAATGTCCTTAGTCCCTTGTTATTCAACTGGTTGGGATCAGACAAGAATGTTCCTATTGTGGGCGTTGGCGAGGAAAGTAGGGCAATCTCAGTTAAGTCTGTCCATCGCGTTCAAGCCACTGACCGTCGCGGTCGGCGCCTTCAGGCCCCGACCCCAAATGCCTTGCGGAGAGTGTGGGGAATTCCGGGGTTTGATGGAGGCAGATGGCGGAATCAGACCTAATTCAAGGATTTTCATTCAAACCTTTCATCTGCTCGCATATTTTTCTGATGCATTGTACGGAATTCATCGCTTAATTTTAGTCTCTATTTTCTACAGAAGTTTTATTCTTTGCTATTTAATGATGTTTCACTTCTCATTTTAAGGACGCGCAGGCCTTATTTATTGGGTCAATTTACTGAGGTTTTCTGTTTCAATTTCAAAATTCTCTCTCATCCGTTTCATGGAAGCCTTTCAGTTTTAAAAATACAATTGCTTCGTAAATCTATGACCAATTCGGGGCTACTTTAAGATAGGTCCGGACTTGAGAGTGAACATTTTTGGTCTATATTCGGGCCTGGTTGGGCTCGGGTTTATTTCGTGAAAGGGTCCATGCCCGAAATTTCTGCCCACGCAGGCTTAAAATCAGACGTGCAGACATACAATGCGGACGTTGGCTTTTGCCACCGCATCCGTAAGGACACCCCTTTCCCCGCTATTGCGAGGTCTGCGAAAAGTGAGGACTATCCAGCGTGAAATGAAATGTTGTCTCTTTTTTTAATGCTTTCTGTATATTATGTGGAAAATAACGTGCTCTAACATCATAATAACCGATCCATTCCACGCTTCTTTCCAGAAAAATAATAATTGAATCACAAAGACTAGAGAAAAAGAGTGTAATGAACGGTAATGTGAATAATGAAGAGGCGTTGAATATGATTATGGAGGAGAGACGATTGCGGTCAGAAATTAGCAAAAGGAAGAGAAACAGTACATGAACATGGTTAATGGGACAATGGCATGCTGAAGTTTGATATCGATGGTAGAATGAATTGTATCATCGAAAAATAGTACGCTAAAGAAAATTTATGGATGTCATACAGAGGGGAAGAAAATACGCTTGTGAAGAGATACTCGATAGATGAATGCAAATTTAAATAGTGACTTTCCATGAAAACAAGAAAATGCAACTTTTTTGTCGTCTGGAGAAAGGGTCATTTTTACGACGGTAGTGTAGCATGAACATTTTCAACGAATTATAATGCTTGGAAAAATAAAAACTCAAGTCCATCTATTTTTCACGCTGTTCGCAGAACACTACGATGGTTGTATGCAAAAGTATTGGACATTAGTAGAAATCCTAAAGCTGGCAAAAAAAATCCTCATGCATCTGTAACAGTTGTCAAATTAACAGTATTAGTTGTTCGGAGGAGTCGACTGACAGTTAAGGTCACATGCACCATTTAGAATAAGTGGATGGTTGTGTAGACGAAAGAATTTTTCGGTTAGATTAGTTGCAGGGTTATTGTTTTTAGAAACTTGGATGGGATGTTATTTCTCAGTGGATTTGACATTTAATTAATGGCGGCAGTTTTTTGAACGGCACGGATAAAGTGATGAAACTTTCAAATCCTTCAACTCATGATGTAACGATGTTACCTCCTTAAATCGCGTTCAACTGCCTGCTCTCATGCTAATACTCACTTATGAAATACGATGACATTTTCCCCGGCAATCACTATAATCATTACTAGCGTGTATACGAAGTTTCATTGAGCGTGAAATATTCCTAAATGCTCCTAAGCAGGAGACACATACCTTTCATATGATTTTTTTATTATCACGGGAGCTTCTTACCTCTCATAATGGGGTCGTTTACCATCTATATTCTATGGCCGAATCTGATAGAGTTTGTAAAACAAAAAGGCCCGTATTTTTCCATTTTTTTGATCTGTCAATTATTTCTCGAGTCGAGAGCGGCGAAAAACTGATGTTTTTACGTTTCCATCTAACGATTTCGTGTAAAAATTTAGGTTCCGAGGAAACGCCTCCATTCCATCCAAACAGTCGAGGAAACAATGCTTGGATGAGTTTGATAGTGGAGATCATTTGTACCATGAATAATAGGTGGTTTAACCTGGGAATAGGTTGAATTTTTGAGAAGGACTCCACTGAAAATTTTCTGAAAACATCCGCTGCCCAGACTCTTATTCAGAAATTAAGCATTTGCATAAGCAAATTAGTTGCTGGCCTATTATTCCAATCTGCCGAAAATTTCACGTAGCTAATGCTATTTATCGTGTAGATAATACATATTAAAAAATAAAAAAATCAAGTAAATATCGCAAACATAATGCTATTTATCACCTAGATAATATGCATAGAAAATATCACTTAGCTAATGATATGTACGGCACTTTCTCTCACCGTGTTTGATCGTGGCCGGAATGAATAGGACATATCCATTGTTAGTTGGATTCGCATAATTGATAGAAGGTGACCTGTCAATGAAGCCGGACACTTCGTTTCATCACTCTGTCCGTCCTTTCTCTTTTAAATGTCGATAAAAACTCCTTCTACATTGTAAAATGGTTTCAACTAACGGAAAATTGTGATAAAAATTGTGCAGGCATGAATGAAATCAGCGTTGAAAATGTTCTCGGTTTTGTACGTATGGCTAAGAAAAAAAATTGAGGCAATTGTGCTTGAGCAGGAAATCGGCTGAATGGTAAAGTCCTCTCCGGATAATTCAACTACCTT
Source organism: Platycnemis pennipes (assembly GCA_933228895.1). Lineage (NCBI taxonomy): Eukaryota > Metazoa > Arthropoda > Insecta > Odonata > Platycnemididae > Platycnemis > Platycnemis pennipes. The sequence continues at coordinate 37,169,796 of OW121852.1, read as the reverse complement.
TCTCCTCTCTGACTAACACTTCTCTGGTATGATTGCTGCCTGGTACAAAATGGTTCAAATTGACCAATTCGGTAAAAAATGACAAGCTAGATTTATGGCACATTGTTGGTTAAAAGAGAGAGGAAGATTAAAAAACTAAAATTCGTCGGGTAAAGTCATCGCTATTGTCTCTATTCAGAAGGGAATAGAAAAAAATACCATTTAAATTTCGACTCCATCTCAGAAAAAAAATGATTTTATATCTAACTTTTGAACAACTACTGCTAAGAAGAACTGCTAGGACATACATTCATAGGTTTATTTTGTGGATATATTATTACCGGCTGGTTCTTCCTTTGCATCATGGATTTCAACCCCAAATCAAATAAAATTTCCAAAATTCACTTTGAATTTATAATGTGACAAAGTGCCTCTCATCATGTAATGCTTCTTGATCTACGCCCTTGATGTGTCCTGTTAAAGTGCAAAAAGCGTGTACACATTAACAAATAGGAGACGAGAATGTCACAGCTTTGCAACGCCAAGTTAAGAGATGCAGTGATTTAATGGAGTATTCCGGAGACACAAACGTATGATTACCTTAATTGAAGCTGCACCTCGAGAATTCATTATTAGGCACTGATCTGTTTCCCACCTAGACTAATGGCTGCTTGAATGAATAATGGATGAGGTAAAGTATAATGAAGTCACTCCTAGCAACACATTAAATGAGTCTCCTGTACCAGAGGTCGAAGGCAAATATTTACTTCACGGTGTGAAAATGTTTATCTTGAATGCATTTTTCGTTCAGTATTCCGGTCTGGTACTGGGTATTTAATGCATGCTGAAGTGAACTAATCGAATTCTACGACACGGAAAAAGATGTTCCTTCGCTAAACAACTCTTTTTGTCGTCATTCGGTGGAGAGACAAGTAAGATCATTTGCACCAGTAAGGATATTTGGAAATATGTCGGAATTTAGGGAGTGGAGGACGAATGGAGAGGAAACCGGCGTCGGTATTAGTATACTCTTAACGAAAGGTGCCAAAAGGTCTACGTTTTAACGTCCCATTCGACGGACTGATTACTGAAGATTAAGTGCTCTCCCCAAAGCACTCGAGTAGGGATCGTTATGCCAACAAAAATTTTCTGCCACTACCTGGTTTCGAGTCCGTACTCTCGGGATGAGAAACGTATCATCATCAAATCAGTAAAACCAATAGTGATCACTGAGAAATGTAATCATTAATAATCAAATTTCGAAACATCTGCGCCTTGACCGAGGAAATAATTTCTGGCGTGATATGGTGGAAGTTATCCATCACGGAAAATGAAAATATTGTTTTTTAACTTCACAGTGAATTTCATTGAGGCGAGTCGGGCTTCGACACTTTGTGACATCTTCAGGTTAAAATACTAAATTAGCTTTAAAAAGCAACTGCCAAATTTGTGTTTTCATCTGAATACAAAAATATAAAATTAGCTTTTTAAAAGCGACTGCCAAATTTGTGTTTTCACCTGAAGATGACCCAAGGTGTGGGAACCCGGGTCGTCTCAATAAAATGCACTGTTAAGTTGTCAAAGTTATTTGCATTTTCCACTCTGTTCCGTGCTTTGACTTACGTATACATGTTCAGGCTTATGATTAACCGAAATATTTTTCGCAAAAAGTACCTACACGTGGAGAGGAGGAATTTCACATCTGTTCGCAACTCTTTCGCGTTCGCAAACCTCTCCCACTCGAGAAGGAATCTCCCTTCATTGAACTCTGACCTCCTAACCGAGAAATAGGCCAATTCAAAATCAAAATATGTGGCAAAAACTGGATTCTATTATTCCGCTCACGAATCACATCTCACGTGAATGATGAAATGAAGTTGTGTGCAATGCATGTTTTCGTTGCTATGCGGGAATGTTTACGAAATTCAACTGAAGCGCATCGTCCGTCTCTTTTTGACCTTGGTCTCTACTTGGCGTCAAATTCCATCATCCACAATGAATAAAAAATAAATTTACCTTTTCTGCTTCGGGAAAAAATCGCTAAGAAAGGCCTCGTATCAGATTACAGATAAAATATTAATGGATGTGAAAAAGGAGAACCATGCCAATACGAATGGGTTACTCAATGGACGTATCGAACGGAGAAGTGCATCAAGACAGAATTAGAATTGATGACTAATGATCAAGATGATCTAACTTCCTACTGATTCTCACTAGCGCAACTGGCCGTAGATAACGTTCGCTTTCCTTGAAGAACTACAACTAAACGTTGTAGCCGATTCTGAGAAACTGAAAATTGGAATTTGTTTTCAGTGTTACTTTCTTCATTGGAAACAGATTTTTTTCTTCTGGTTGAATCTATTCTTCCTCTCTTTAACTGATGTGATGGATTAAATATAAAATGCCATCAATATTCACCACCTCAGAGTTTACTTGAGCTTATTTTCCAATATTAATTAGGCCTTGTGTATTATAAATTTTTTTGGCTGAGTTGCTAGAGCTCCGGTGCTGATTCACTCCAACCAAACATTTTTTCTTTATGTAGTCTATACTTTTACACCACCGATTTTATCGATGGCTATTTCGCGATGAGAAGACTTGCTGAAAAAAGTTCTGCTTTTGTTTGGAACGTGAAAAAGAGTTTGCCGAGGTATGCTGAATAGAGGAGACAGTTGACGGTATAGAGAGAAGAAAATAAAAAAAATACACTTGAATAATAATGAATAGCCTATTCAATTGGCACTGATGAAGCAATTCCATGTCGTATTATTCCATCATTTATAATGTTGTCCCCTGTTTTGAGTGGCATTGATGGAAATATATTTCTTTCTTTCAACTGTAGTCAAATTCCGCAAGAGAGGTAGTTTTTACGAATCACTGTATGTACTACATGCCTAATATCATGAATATTTATGGAGAATGATGTATTTCTACGCCAAGATTACATCTGAAGGAAAGAAAGAAGCGGCGAAGTGAGAGGGATTGAGTATCGTCTGAGAGATTTAACAACTTACTTTTTCTGGATGTCATGTAGGACCACAATGCAAAAGAAATATAATGTTATAAATAAGAAGAAACCTGTTTTTCTCTCGCCTCGTTCATCAAGGCTGGTGACCTTACTCTCGGTGTCATACGCCCACTCGGCAGATCTCGGGAATAAAGGACAATACCTAGTGCTATGTATGTATGTACTACAAGTTTTCCAGTAAAAGGAGGGATGTAGCTCTCGTAAGAAATTATCGAAAGTACATAGTGTAACCTTATGTTTTGACCTGCTTGATCGGTATACACCCTCGTTGTAGACGTCCTGGGTTATGCTTAGTAATCATAGTGAAAAGATTTTTCTTCGATGTGATTATCAACTGAAGCTGTTTTCCGTACCGTTTTCAATCGTTTTCGAAACACGCTGAATTTTCATGAAATGCATTTTCTTCTGGGGAAGATATAGACTGGAAAATACGCTATGAATTTGATGATGGTTCACCCTCTGCCCCACACACTGTGTGTAACTTGCAGGAAACTGTATAGATGTACATATTAATCTGTGAAAATTATCCTATTGTATTATTATTTAGTTTTGGTCCAGCAATGGGGTTGAACATTCGGAAACTGCATTTTATAAAGAGTTTTTCTCAGTTCTTGGCATCCTCTCTCCCAGTATCTTTTATACATTTTAATACATTCGGAAAGTCACTCTTATTCATGGAAGAGGGTAAAACTTTTACTTGCAACTATCGGTACCAAAACTAGGTGTTGTTATTATGGGAGGAAAGGAGTGTGCATACTTTCTATTTTTCAAATCAGGCATACTTTCAACTTCTATCGTATGTCTGCTTTCGTCTTTTCTATTACCAGCCCCTTTATGCTAATATTCTTACTATTATAATCACCTTTGAGTGTATTTTCATGTCTGCATGGAAATATACACTTCCGGTAAAAAGTTTAGGCTCACCTTCCAATTTCTGTGAAACAGAGTAAAAATACAATGTATCCGCCATTTTTTCTGAACTAATTAATATTTAATCATTTTCAGAGCTAATTATTACTTGAAAAGCAACATTATCCACACAAAAAAATGCAATTTTCAAAGACTCTAAGAAAATTTCTAGTATCTTCATACAATTTTGGATTCTTCAAAATGTCCTCCTAAACATCTTCATACAACTTATTGTATCAGGTGCAACTTTATAGAATAAGTAGTCATATCAGAATTACAGACACACTTTATTTATGCAATTTTTATTTATACAACAGGCCACCACACTGAAACATATGGCATGTGTTTTTTAAATAAACTTCGTTTAAACGTTGAAATCACGTTCTCGTTGAAATCACGCTAGCGTTGAAACTTATGCTTTATATTTTATTATTAAACTAGTGGAATTACGAAGATATTGCTATCATTTTAAAAGCTCCTCATGCTGACCTATCCATCTTCTCTTTTCCCTAATTCTTCAATAATCGCGAAGTCATATCGCTTCGGTACGCGCCCGTCTTTTATTTCCCGCGTGCGCATACGTGTGTGCATTCATGGTCGCGAGCGCGCGTCATCGTTTGGAGGCGGCTAAAAATACGGAGCGCACCCACATGCGTACGAACGGCTCGGCTTGTGCTCTATGAGAGGAGAGACACGAGAGGAAGAGAGAGAGAGAAAGGAAGAGGAATGGAAGGAAGGAATGGAAGAGAAGGAGTGCGTTATGGGGAGAGAGCTGCCGCGGTCCGACTCGCCCCCCCTCTCCTTACGGCCGCCTCGCCTTGCCAGGGCCGAGCGACTCTTCTGTTCGGACCGACTTAGGGGAGAGGGTTGAGGGAGGGAGGCTGGGTGAGTGGAGGGGGGGGGGGGTGGGAATGGTGGGGGAGGGCCAGCCGAGAGAGATGCAGGTGTGCTTCAGACTCGCTGGCGCCGGTCGGCGGAACATTGAAGGATGTGAGAGGGAGGAGGGGTGTGGGGGAGTTTTAAATGGCGCGGAGGAGGAGAAAGGGGAGGGGGAGGAGGTGGAGGGTTTCGTCGTAGGATGGGAAAGGAGGGGAGGGTGTACGTGAGTGTGAAATCGTGCGTGTGTGTGTGTGCGGGCGGAGATATGCGTGGGACTCTCTTACAAGAGGCGGGATTTTGAATGGGAAGGATCTCGCGCGGGCGCCAGTAACCACTGGAATTCCGTCTTGCTTGGGAGGGAGGATTGTCGCAACGCGTGCGTACATGGATGCGTTGCGTCAGTGGAGCGACGCAACTGCTCTCGTTGTTGGAACCGACTGCAGCGATTAATGCAAACAGTGAATCATTGGAAGTACCTATTTTTTTGAGTCGCATCCCAAATCCTTTTGGCACTGGGAATCGACCTTCCATTCCATTATACCTACATCGACGGCTTGGTGATGCAGTGGGCAGCACTGATATGGGATACTGACCAGAGGTCCTAAATTTAAATCTGGCCACTTTCGGATACGTCCAGAAAGGCGTGCAAGGCTACCAGATCTCTATGAGAAACCACAGGCAGCGCAGGGAAAAGAACTAAATGCGTAATTTCATGTGTTAACCCCCAAAGCCGCGTTTACACTATGAAGCAAAACCTGCTATATATCAAATTTGTATAACATATAGCAAGTTTATATAGCATTTGCTAAAAGTAGAAAAAGTCACTTCTGAAAAGTGCTATACAACATTACTACATGTAGCAGATTCTGCTATACATAGCAAAAATTGTGCTGTCCATTGGGATTCGGTAAAGATCAAAAGAAATCCGTGCTATATCTAACTTCGCAATATGTAGCAAAAGTTACATATCAATGTTATATAGAAAAAGTTATAAAACAATGTGATATAGCAGGTTTTGCTAAATAGTGTAAACGCGGCTTAATGCGTAATTTCAAACGCCATTGGAATTGGTGCAATTACTTCCATTTCGCCAAGCAGACCGACCTCCAGTGAAGCACTGTGGTTTGGATTATTTTATTGTCCAATCATTATTTTAGTTTCACATCCATTGGCCACCGAAGCCTAAACTGTCATTCCATCAGGATATAGAGTGTGACTGATACAAGTGACGTAAATGCAAGTTTTAATTACCATTACCAAGAGTACCATTTGGAGACGTCATAATGGCAATTAAAAAACGTAATATCATTCAAAGAATATATTTAAATGATGTAAAAATATGTCAACGCTCGTGCATCATTCACGAGTGTTGAAATTCAGCGGAGAGGACAAAGATGTTTATTGTCATTATGATTGATCAGTACCACAATATCTCGCCATAATCAGTTGATTTTCTGAGGGTGTCGAATTTTAGCCAAATGGGTTGATTTTTAAATGTGTAAGATGCCTCTGTAGACATGTTCTGCTACTATTTCTTCTTAAGAGACAGCAGTCGGTATAGATAAAGGACATGATTTCACGCAGCAGCCACTCCGAGTCCAACCCGAAGGTTGGTTTGATAGGTGAGAGTAGAGCTCACCCTGTACTAGGCCATTTGCGTGTGAAATTCACACATTCAGGGTAGGGGGTGCATTTCCTTTCCCTGGGCCACCTGCGATTTCCTTGTAAGTTTTGATGCAGAAAATCGTATCGCGAGGATTTTATGTGGGGGTGTCCAGAAAGCCTCTGCCCTGGATTTGAATCCGGAATCCGGTATGTAGCCCAGCACCCTACCCACTAGGCCAGCAAGGCCCCCCCGTATTCACCGTTGGGCATAATATTTGGAGAACTCAACTAATACTATCCACACCAACCTTAGGGTTGCGTACCGTGCCTTTAATTATTTAACTACGGTTGTTGCTAACTTCGATGAAATTATTGACACTGGGTTATTGGTTAGTTTCAGCCGCTCTAATCCACATTTCCTTCGATCATCATCCGGCAGTCATATTTCCTTATCTAGATTCTCTTTCCGGGTTTTACGATACGTTCATTAGCTGGTCATGTACCAAGATTTGAACTTGTGATGTAGCTAGAAGAAGAGGATAAATTGCCTCTCGAATACCAAATCGATGTTACGAAAGGATTATAGCCGCTTTGATCTCCACACTCGCAGCCGACAATGAATGTCTAAAATCTGCGGCGAAACTGCTCCTTAACGAATCTGGAGACTCTTTCGAATGCTTAGCTCCCTTCGAAGGCAGAGAAATTATTAGGCACCTAATTAGCGAGTTCCGATAAGCCGGCAAACATCCCCACCACCCCCAGTCTCGGTAACTTTCAATTTTAATGATTTTTAATAACCTCGCCACAAGCGCCCGAAACGACTCTCGACATTTATGACATTTAATTACAATAAATCGAAATCAACATTGCTCCAACAGACGTATTAATGAATCCGAACCGTGTATCGGCAAATCTTGAAGCTGAAAAATACCGCCCCTTTTCAAATAATAAATGTGAATACCTCCGCGATGCTAATGTACTAATTATTTCTGCACCAAGATTGGTTGACTGCGGTCGTTTGTTATCTCCTATCAGGTGTTAAATTTCTTTAGGCCTTGCTCGGTTATTTTGTTATCTCGTTTAAGATATTTTTAATCGTCTAATCCGAAAAATCGTGTGCAAGAAAATGACTGGTATTTTCATGCTTGTCAATTGTAGCCCACTTTTAGAGGTAATGGGCGCTATAATTGAAAGCTACTACTTATTCAATTCGCTGTACGGGACGACTTGCTAAATACCTACTAAGCCAAGGGTCTTCAGATCCTATTCATTAATCATGCAGCCTAGGAGGGCATAGCCTGAAAAAAACATTGGCTGATGAAGTCTAAACTAGTTGCAAATAGATATTTTACAAATTTTATCGATGCAGCTATGTTCTCATTGCATGAACAAACATGTTCCCCACATTTATCTAGTTAGAAAAAGTTACTTTTTCATTCGTTGTAAAGGGGTAAATTTGAAATTTAAAAGAGGTCGCTGACAAAAAGGAGATGATGATGTGCATGACTTCAATTTCTTTAATATATTTCCGAATAGTAACGAAGCGATCTCACGTTCCACGTTCCTACCTTAAAATCTATATCATACTTGACTGATGTACTCTCTCGGGTAGTCCCCGCCCGGAGATCCGAATGGGGGACTATTTTACCTCCGGAATATTTTACTCGAGAGGGTTCCATCGCGTCTTTACGAGATAGAAAAGAGTAGAGTAACTGTGACTCCTCTAGATAATAATGTGGTGGTTTCCCCTTGCCTTCCACATCGTAGTACTACAACCGTTAAAGTAAATGCTACCACGTTAGTGAAATGAGTGTCGCTGTGACCACTACGGTCTCCACCTTCACTCATGTGAAGAAGAGCCTCTGCCCTCCCCTCCGGATGATGGGAAGCATAATTGTTGGCGGCCTCCCGTCGCCAAGTCACGGCATCTTCACCGGTTTCTGTATAATTTAAAGGCCTCTCTTACCCAAATATAGACCAATACCACCTCGGAGTGCCGTTGCTTTTTGCCCACGACTGCTTATTCCGCGAGTAAACTCGCTTATTTTGCAGCAAACTAACCTCTATATCAAGAGGTCGACCCATCATCAGCAACCCGGTGGACGCATTCGATGGCTTTAAGCTCAGCCCCCTAACGGGAAGAAGGGAAAATCCAGGCCTCGTATGAGATACATGGAGCAAGTTGTGAAAGATGAAAGAGAAAAGTCACGTTGATATGAAGAGGTTGGACAAGAGAATAATCCAGTGGAGGGCTGCATCAAACCAATCCTAGGATTGTTGACCGGTGATGATGAACGAAACAATTCATGTAAAAAGTTTTGCTTAGTCTTTCACTTGTGATATGATTGGAATGATATGAATGGAAGAAAGAAAGAAACTCAGTTTTTACATCATATTTTGGCCGTTGACTGTTGACATGGTCGTTATTTCCCATTCTAGCAGGAAGAGATGTGCCCCTTATTCGATGTTAACATCTACCATCCAAACAATTTCCTCCCAAGTCGTTCACACGGATTCTTCGTGTTTAGGCACGCTTAAGCATCCACTCATGTTTTTTCTCTCTCGGCATCTCTAGCATGTGGAAATCTTCTCTCCCGGGAGCTCATCGAGTGGGTAATTCCGGATGGAACGCGCCCACCGAATGGATATAATACATATATGCTGCCCATCGTCGCATGCGTGTGAGAGAGGAGGGCGTATATGCGTGTTCTTGCGTATATATATGTAGTCCGGGGAAGGGGGGACCGCGGAAAACGTGACGGTCCGACCCGCCCACTTATTCACGACTGGGCGGGACCGGGATTCGACGGCCCGGAATAACAAAATCCATTCTACTCGTGCGGACGACGACCACGTGTAACTTACTACTTCTCCCCCCTGATCACCCCTCCTCATGCCACCCACGCTGCACGAAAACTGTTATTGCTTGCTTACTACTTGCCTCTCTCTCTACAGCTGAGACTCGAGAAGAGCCAGCTACACCCTCGCTGGAGGTTACATCTACAAAATACCCTGCAAGCCAACATAAAGGTGTGTGGCAGGGGGTGAAATCACACCAAACATGCATTAAATATCATGCATAAAATGGATTGGTAAACATATTGTAGTCCTCACTGTTCATTTAAAAAACAAGATAAAAATAGTAAAGCAACCATGCAATAACATGCTGTAAGTAGTGATTATACAAGCATGCAACTACCTATGCTATCCATTGATACACTTTTATTTTATACTATTGGTCTTGGAAAGGTTTGTTGGGTGTTGGAAAGAAAGTTGATAGAATTCTCGCATTTAATACCTGCGGAAATCCAAATTTTTTTCAACCCTAAGGATTCTCCAGTTTGCGAGGGTAGAACTCTCCAAATACTCCCAGGATGGAAGGGGGGCAGTTCCTTTATCCGTGTCAACTGCGGTTTCCCAGAAAGGTCTGGTAGCTAGAAAATAACCGAACTAGAGCCTGTTACACACATACTTACCTACTTATATACACACCCACTTACCTACTTATTCCAGCACAAGACCTAGTGTGCTAGCCGCTACTTGATATTGAGGAGAAAATCTTGCATGATTGGAACCGTCCTAGGATGTTTCATCAATAATTGAGCTTGTACTTGCTCTGAAGTGGTATTCCATACTTATTTTTAAAAAAACAGAGGAGATCGCTCAGCGTCTGCAACGTGACGTGACTTTTCGATGGCCGTCTTAATTTTCAAGATATTTTTTGCTGTAATTGCGGACTAAACCCGTTATTGAAATTGAAATGGTGCTGCAGTCCGTCGTAGATTTTGCAGCGCTGCAATCCGTGGTAACAATTCAAATACTCGGTCAACTCCAATCCATGTTACTCTCAAAAAGTGCACTCAAACTAGGGCTCACTTCGATGTTGCCGGATTGCTTTAAAAAGAAAAGATAAATACATAATAAAAGAAATTTTGGAGTGGATTCGAATGAAGATTCAAATTACTTTGATTTTAGATCATTACTTGATGGTGTAAACATTATATAAATGACTTATATGTGCATAATCACTATTTTGACTAATATCAGGCTGAGAAAAATGCTCACTAAAACTCTTTTATATGGTTACTTTGCATCTTAAGTACATACATTACTTTGACTTTGTACATCAAAAGCTATCAATAAAATTGAGTTGGGTATTGGTCTCCAGTAAGTTTTCCAGGGTGTTTTCAAGTCTGTTTCCGCACTAATAGGCGCTTCAGACCGGGAGGAAAGGTATAAGGATAGGAATGGAAGGGATGGGGATAGGATAAGGTCCGAAGGCCAGAGGACCGAAGTAAGTTATTGGTCTCCGCGTGTCAGCATAACCAAATAAGTTGAATTTCTCGAAGTCTTTTACATCATGATTAAAAGAAGAATGTGGAGTAGCTGTGACTCCTCGGGATAATTATAAGAAGGTTTCCCCTTGCCTTCCACATTGTAGTAATACCACCGTTAAAGTAAATGTTACCACTCTTGCAGTGAAATGAATGTCGTTGTACCATCCACTGTGGTCTCCACCTTCACTCACAACAAGAGCTGCTGGCCTCTATTCCGGGTGATGAGAAGCATAATGGGGAACATGCACTATTTTCTATAACTCTTTGAATGTGAAGTTTATTGGCTGAAATGTGCTTGCCGAAAATTTTGAATTTTGAGTTGAGAAGAATTAAGTTGTGTCACAAAGATATTACTCTTTGAAAATTGTACCTTTTCGGCAGCTTAAAAACACGACGTCATCGCATGACGTCACGGCACGGTATCACTATGGGCGTTGTTTATCTGTTTATGCGAGGAGGTAAGTTGCTAAATGAATACTTGGCGATAACGTACATGTATTTATCTCATTTGTTTAATGCAATAAACGATTGTATTTCGAATTTTTATATACGTAGTATGGATTGTAACGAGCAAATCGTCCATTTAATGCCTGTTTAGTGCCCAAGAATTTCTACTACGCCTATGCAATCGCTGGTTTTTTTAAGAAGAACGCCACCAAAAGGGAATCAACCAAAGGAAATTGTCGGAATGTGCTTTTTTTAAGTATTTTTTAGTTATCGTTTCGTTCGAGAAACGGCTAAAAACCTCAAAACAATATATTCACTTCATTTTCTGTTAAAAATAAATGCCTATCTCCGTAGCAATATGGAACCTATACCGTGCAGTGACGTCAGAAGGCGTTTTAGGTCACGTGACTTTCGTCCAATTTCCGGGAACATTTTAAATTAATTTAATAATCTTTGTGGTGGGCTTAGAAAAATTTGGCTAAAAAAATTTAAATTGGTGAGAAAATTTCGCATCAAGTACATCATTAATCTTCGAGAAACAAATTTCATGCATATTCCCCATTGTTGGCGGCCTCCCGTCGCCTAGTTGCAGCATCTTCATAGGTTTCTGTAACATTAAAGACCTTACCCAAAGATAGACCAAAACCACCTCGGAGTGCCGTCGTTTTTGGTCCACGACTGATTATTCGACGAGTACTCTCGCTTATTCCGCAGCTAACTAACCTCTATGTATAGAGGTCGACCCACCATCCGCAACCCGGCCGTCGCACTCGGTGGCTTTGAGCTCTGCCCCTTGTTTAAAATGAGAGCTGACTGATTCAAGAGAAACAACTGAACACCAAAGATCAGAGACGCCACAGATTTTATACTTTTTATAAAGTGCGTCATCGTCTAGATTATCTGAGCTGTGTATTATATAATGCGCACCTTTCTGAGCTGCGTAATAGCGAAGAAATGAAGGTACCTCCTTGTTGTTTTGTGACCAGGTAAATACTTCTCTTACTTCTGGTAGATGTAAATTTGGCAGAGAAAAGTAATTATAGTAGTATGAGCAGTTCTTTGGAGGAGGGGATGAAAGGATAAGACCATTTCCACCATTAAGAATAGGTGGATAATTGAGAATCATTGAGAATAAGAACAAATTTGGTAATATTCCTCACAAGTCTTAATTACCCTTCCGGTTTCAACATATTCATGTAGTCATCAAGGAACTAAATTGACAGAGCGTTGGGGAGGCCTTAAATAGTGCACAGGATTGGAGGGGGGTTATGTCTGCTTAGGAAGGGGAAGGAATTTGAAAGAACGCTGCGGTGTAAACGGGTTGGAAGTTAAGATGGGAAGGGGAGTGGGGCATGAGGGTACATCATCGGAGGTAGGGTCTATACAGTAGATTAGGTCAAATATTAGGTTGTGGCGAATAATGGGGTAGGTATACAAGAGTATTGATGGTCAGCGGGTAACATTTCAAATCTGTCAAATCAAGAAAATGGGCAATATCGGGTGAACACCGTCCTTCAACAATTTCAAATTTCTCCAAGAATTCAAGTTTAAAACCTTTATCCTGGACATGTTAAACTTGCGGGTTGAAGTTTCCCCGGTGGCCGGTATCTAATATATATTTAGCGTACATTGCAGTCTCATCAGAGTATCTAATACAGTTCTTATGTTCATTTACTCTGGTCACAAATCTTCTCCCAGTTTGACCCCCAGATACTGCGCTGCAATCATCACACTCTATCAGATACACACCACTTTTATGCAGGACATCAATTTTGTCTTTAGAATTAAAAAGTAATTTACTTAGTGTTATCGGGTTATAAAAAATGACTTTAAAAATATCTTTGGGCATATAAATGTTCACCGGAAATTCGCAGTGCGAGACACAAATAGCAATAAAGCTGGTCACAGGCGTGACAAAAGTGTATAAAAGCACATAAAAAAAGAGACACAAAAATATTTTCCCGATATTTCGGTGGCCACTGCCACCTTTCTCAAAGGAGAGGAGAGAACTGACAGGGGGCCAGGTCACGCGGCAGGTCGAGGAAACAAGTGAAAGGTGGAAGTAAGGGAAAGGAGGGGTATGGAGGAGGGGGAATGGAAAGGGTATGAGAAAAAGTATGAGAAGATGAAAGAAAGACAGACGGCTCCTTTAATGAGCCCTGTTAAACCCGGTTTGCGGAATGCATGGAAGAGCCAAATTAGAGAATGCTCCAGCGTTTTAAGTTGAAGGGGAGACGCTGAAGGTGGGAGGGAGGCCATTATGCCCACCTTGAAGCAATTGTTGAAGTTGGAATCGTGGGAGGAGGCATGTATGGCTACTGGAAGAGAATAAGAGTGGGAGGAAGGATTATTATTGCAGGAAGAGCGGTGACCATTCATGCGGATGCATAGTGCGGTGGTGGAGAGGCCGATGTAGAAAGCGGGACAGAATTGGCAGAGTAGAAGGTAGACAGTATTTTCAGTGGTGCAGGAAAGTGAAGGCATGGAGGGAAGTGGGAAAGAGAGAAATAGTTTAGGGAGAGGCTCGGTGATAAGGATAGGACAGGTTTTGCATCTAGCGCGATTGCAGGGGGAAGGGGGTGTTTTTGGAAGAAGATGGGATTTGGACAGAGGTCTGGTGGTACTCAAAATACCCGAGAGGTTGGGGGGACGTTTGAAGGTAAGAGACGGGCATGTAGGGAAAATATTGGTGGTGATATTTTTTGTGTGCTTTTATACACTTTTGTCACGCCTGTGACCAGCTTTATTGCTCTTTGGGTATATATCTAGTTATAACCTGGCTAATATTGACTAGGAAGGGCAGTTTAAACCATTTCTTAGATTTTTTGGGGGAAGATTTGTGCAATTTACATAGTAACTTTGTTGCTTTTGAAGTTTCAATTTTTTAAACAATTTTTCTACTAGTTGTTCACTGTAACCCTTTTGATGAGCTATAGTTTTAATAGTGTGCAGTTCTTCTATAAACTGCCCTATGGTAGAATGGTCACTAACTGGTACATCATGGAGTTTATGGCAGCCAGTTTATGTGCGTAATAATGGTATGAACTATTAGGAATTATAACAGATCTGTAAAAGTATCTGTTTCTATGATAGGTGGATAATTTGATAGTGCAGGAAATTTTTCGGGAAATAGAGCGAAGAATAAGGGTTTAACTTAAAGACGAGGGTGAAAAAGGGGAACAATAATTAAGTTCAATATATTCGATTATGTGGATGAATAGTTTTGATGCATTGAAGGGACCACTTCAATTGTTTAATATGAAACTAAACTCCGTTCTCCAGTTATAAGTTTCGCATTCTATGCCTAAATGGCATAAAAAACAGCTGTGAAACTTCGTATGTACTTGGTTTGCACAAAATAAAATTAAGTATCACTCCGATTGATGTTCACGAGAGGATTCATAATCGCTTGTATGGTTGGTTGCATATAGTTTGTCGCATCGTCTTCATCAATCAACAATTCTAAGATTGTTTTGACAAAGCTCTACCCGGCAATCTCCTATCGGCTAATGTCTTCATATTCCCATAGTTTTTTTCCGTCATATTCTTAACGACTTTTTCTGTACATCTCATGCGAGGCCTTCCTTTTCCATTCTTCCCATTCAATGTTCATTTGGCGATTTTCCTCATTAGGCCATCATGTCTCAAAATATGGCCAATTAAGTTATCCCGTCTTCTTTTTAGAGTTTTCGGCTGGATTTTCTCCCACTCGTCTTCAGATTTCTTCCTTTGTCAGTCGGTTAGTATATTTTATCTACTTCATTCTTCGGTCGTACCAGATTCCAAATGCTTCGAACCTTGACTTCTCTGCTACTGTTATCGTCAATGCTTTAGTTCCATAAATAAGTATGCTACAGATGTATGTTTTAATAAAATACTTCCTTGCTCCCACGCTTGTATGTTCAGTTTTGAGTGGAATCTATGGTAAAATGCCTTCTTCAAATGGGCTGTACTACTGACAATTTCTTTCTTACTCCGTCAATTGCTGGTCACTTGGCTCCCCAGATAACAATACATTTTAACCTTTTCAAGCTTTTATGTTCCTACTTTAGCGTTGGCAGTTTGTCACTCTCATGTGAATAACAATATAAAGAATGGAATTTCATGCACAATTCCCTTGCTGATGAGATTTATAGTATATCTGCGTTGTTTACTATAAGAAATATTGTCCGAGACTTGATTTTCCGGGCGGTACGCATTTTCCCTTGAACTAGCTGTCTCTCCAAATGGAATTTGCCGATGGAATATTTTAACGAGAAAAATAGGAAGAATTTCTGTTCATTTTCATTTTTATGGCATGTCATTTGATCCTAATTACACATTTATATACATAAAAATTCTGTAAATAAACTGTTTGCATGAATACTTGAGCGGTTTCCGCAAAACATTCACGGATGGAGAAATAAGATCTTGTACGATATTTTACGTTTTTGGAGTGGCAGCGCAGGATACTACCATGAGATGAAATCAAATTTCGACGCGATTACGAACTATTAGCCTTAGAATGGGTTCGTTGCAATACAATGTTGTCCTTCCATGTACTAAAATTCATTGTCCTTAAGCTTGTGGTGTTTGAATATCGCGTATTTTCTTCCAAGGTACCATTAGTGCCGTTTTACCGCCATAGAGGGAGAAGCTGCTAGAGGTGTGCGAAGCTCTCTCGCGGGCTTTACGAGAACTATCAAATGCTCACGTTGAAACTTGCAACGATTTTGAACAGTTACGACGCAGTTGTTTGGGAACAAACCTGTTTACCTCGTTTGAAAGCCTTGCGCAGTCCATTTCATAGTAATTTTTATCGGAATTTTTTATCGTGGAATTAAAAAAAATTTTCTCAATGAGTAATACTGTAAGTGCGGAGAAAAAAAGTGATGTTGATCAAGTGTGCATGGAAGCGCATTCCGATTTATCTGGGGAAATATTTAAGGCGAAATCTCGGCGGAAATATATCGCGAGTACGTGGAAATCTTGTGCTCCGATTTCCTTTATTCGAAGTTAACTTATTTCACAAACGGAGAGCAAGGCTGACATAAAAATAATATATCTCATTAATCCATAATGTTTCCTATCGATTTTATTGGAATTTTTTGCCCTGATTGAATTCATCTAATCGACACATCTACATCCACGTAACACCCTGCGAGCCATCACGAGGGTGTGTGGCAGGGGGCGAAGATCACCAAACATGCACTATTGACATTCAACTAGGATATTTAATGGAGACATGCTAGATAACAGGGTTACATGTAGCTAGATGGTCAGTATCTACATAATAATAAAGGGATTATTGGTTGTTATTACATGCATCATGCACTACAGACTACTCTAACAATATTTCAGCTACCTATTCCTTGGCTACGAAGCCCATTGTGCTCTCTTATGGTACGCAGTAAAAATGATATTTTAAATACATCGGTGCGACAATCTATCTCTCTAATGTTCTTAATCTGATCAAACCTAGCATAATACGCAGGTGTTCTTAATATATATCTAACGTCATCTGTGAACAAATCGGTTTCGAATTTACTTGAGAGGTTTAGCCTAAATTTTAACCTGCGTTCTGATAGTAATTCCCATCCTAGTCCTTCTATTAGACTCGTAGCACTCATACAATTATCACAACAGTCTTTAGATCTAGCGGATCTCCTTTGCACACGCTCTTATTCTTTTATCATGCATTCCTCGCACGGATCCCATATACTAGCGAGACCCCATATACTAGCGAGATCCCATATACTAGCGGGACCCCATGTACTATCCCATATAATATAATATCCCATATGTAGAATACCTTTATGTATTATTCTGATAGAGAGTGCTGGGAACGGAGAAAGAGGGGAGGGGTTCAATTTCCTCATAACGGATAATAAATACAAGAGTCAAGTTGACTCATCAACTAAATTTATACGGAAGAAAACCCTTCAAATATTTACTATGCTGGCGGCGGGTAAACTTGTATTCCACTTGTATTCCATAACGTTCACACTATCAAAGTATCATTTTGCTCCTCTCTACCCTAAATAAAAATGGCTACAAAAATTATTTTCGTAGGTAGATTCGTTTACGATATCGTAAACCGCAATGATTTTTGTTAATTATGGCATTTATCATTTTCCTGAATATTAGGGCGTTGATTTTTTTCACACTGTTATTTTCAGTGGCCGAAAAATTAATTATTTACTATCACTTCAACGGAAATGTAAAAATTCTTTATCTCCCCTAGCTCCTTATTTTTGGCTCATATATTTGTGTTCTCTTTAAATATGATGTCATTGTCCAAAGTCTCTCTTAAAATGTATCTGATAACTTAGGTGAATAGGTGAAAGGGGAAACAAGTGGTAGGTAGACGTCATTCTTGAACCACAGTTGTTGATGTACCACATTCTAGAATCACAGAACCACAGGTTGTGATGAATGATTATTTTCAAGGCTTCAATCCTAGAATGGTTCACTCTTCTTCCAAGTTTACCTTATTTTCCTCTGAAAAAAACATAGTACTTCTTCATATGTTACCCCTTAAGCGCGTGAATGGAAGGGAAGGGATGTAAACATGCAAAACGTTCATGTACCGCTTTTACCGCTTTAAATTTCGGATCGGCCTGAAGACGTCCGGTGGAATCCAGGCGAAACTGCCATTACGTCAAGACAACCAACGCGATGAAAACCCGAAAAATGGACAGATCCACAATTCCAGAAGGCCACGGAAGTCTACAATTTAACAACTACTGAACTTGAAATTTTGCCTTTCATTAATAATTAATATTTAAGTACGAAAATCAGACACTTTTTTCAAGGAAACGGAAGCTAATTGCTCACACTGGTAAAACCAAAAATAATTTTTATGAGTGAATTTTTCTGGTTTTTATAACGATATAACTTGTTGAGTTATTCTTGAAATGTAACTTAAAATTTTCCACCTTTGTGAAAATATATTTCAGGCACTAAATATTTTTTTCCATATTTGTGAGGGACAGATTTTTGGCTCCTCCGCTTCAAAAGATCGCCGACCTCTGGACTAGACGGTAGATCTCACCGTATAAGCCTAAAGCTTCAATTCTAGGAATGACACAACACCTCTTTTATCCTGGACGAGATTAGAAACCTTAGCCTTTGTGCTGCCAAGTCGGCGCGTTACTACTGAGATATCAGACTCCATGGTATTATGTATATATACAAATACCAGTAAACGCGTGCGAACCTTTATCACACACAACCTTCCCCCCAACCCTCAAAAAATGATTTGATCTTTTGTTGGGTTGTTGAAGGAAAATAATCAGGGAAAAGAAAACAACAAAGACAGTTTGTTAATGTGAACGTAATTACAAATTTACAAAACTCATATTAGTTGCTTATTTTCACTGTTAAAAGCGACATACACGTTCTTGGTTATCCATGTGGGCATTTTTGTTTCGTTGAGCTGAATGGTTTTACTCCTAACTTAAATTTTTAACAAATAATATGTTTTAAGGTAAACTTAGTGTGCGATGTCAGATGTCGGTAAATCGGTAAAATAAAATCCTATCCAATGATACCTTATTTATTGCCATGGGCTTTTCATTAGCTGAGAAGAAGTGATGTTGAGAACAGAAATAAATAAATGACTAGCAGGCCTGCTGCCTGCTTTTCAGGCACTTTTCATAAGCATTTCG
Source organism: Platycnemis pennipes (assembly GCA_933228895.1). Classification (NCBI taxonomy): domain Eukaryota; kingdom Metazoa; phylum Arthropoda; class Insecta; order Odonata; family Platycnemididae; genus Platycnemis; species Platycnemis pennipes. The sequence goes on along the minus strand of OW121852.1, from coordinate 37,150,963 downwards.
TATGCAGAGATAAGGAAATGGCTATTTTATAAAAAGAGAAGGTTGTTGCAATGCATTTTAGGCCTTTAATTTTCATTTACCTTATTCGTGCTTGAACATTCGTAATGAAACCATCTCTGTAGGGAATCCTATGCGCTTGTTAGATGGTTTTTATGTTAATAATGTGTCTTTTGGACTCCCATAGCATGTTTTAAGTTATTTTGTGCTTAAGTTTTTGCAGTTGTTTTTCGGTTGGCTTTTGTTTTGTTTGACCACGCCGTATATACGACCGTGGACCACGCCATATGGCTCGCAGATCGATGCTTAATTCGTGCGTCAATTATCATTGCCGGAGGAAATCGAGCTGGGAATGGAAACAACAACCTGTTGATTATTTTAATTTGTAGTCAATAAGTAACGTAGCTATTTGAACAATTTCTTCAAGGAGATATTTAATTGCCCGTGTATAGGAAGAATCGATATGGGCGTTTACATGAACATTGATATTTTCTTCTTGATGTTATTGTTCACTATTTCCCTAAATATGCAGAACTATCGAAGGCATCCATAGACATGCAACGTGGTGAATGAAATGTTGAGCATGACTTGTGAGATATAAAATGTCCTATAGTTATTCAAATAGTATACAGCCAATATGTATATATGCCAATGAACACGGAAGACAGCACGATTATTACACAAACAGCAATAAATCAAGTGGAAAAAAATTGAAATTCATTATTTTAAAGAGAAGTGGATATTATATCCCACATGTGACTACAAAACCCATAGACGGGTTAAAATGATAAAATTATTATTGTTTACGTTTTCATAGCGACATATTACAGAATCCATATAGAGATATAACCAAGAATTGTGGATAAATATTAAAATTGAAAACAAATTTATTGTTCTAGGACAAATGTCCTCTAAGAACAAAACATTATTTAACAATATGAAATAAAACACAAAATTCGAGTAAAAAAAATGTTACGTTCGTTTTGAGAACAAGTAACATACGCATGAGTTGAGTACATAGCACATATTAAATACATTACGAATAGCAAAGAAACATTTCAGCTCATTGTGAGAACAAATTCACAAACATATAAGTCAGAAAAATGAAATAATTTCATGTAAGGTGGCAATAACAAATTATAATGTAACATTATGATAATATAAGAATTTAATGAGTTTAAATCACAATTTATTTATAAGGAGGTAGTATGTACAAGAATATTATATACCTTAGACATAAAAGTTTTTATCCCTTTAATATTAATATAATTAAATTAAATTAATAATTAAAATGTTGATGTTATTAATAATATCAATACAAAACGATAGTCAATTCTAATCAGGATTGGTGAAATCCCATCATAACGTTTACTTAAATCTTAAAATATTCCCTGTGACTATAGATCCGCGATTTACATTACATATTCGACACAGCATCGTAACGTTGCACAAATACCATAGTGAATCGTCATACGTCTATGCATATTATGTACACAATAAAAAAAGAAGACAAGCATTGAATAATGAAGGTAGAAAAAATTAACGAAAAACGACATACGTAGATTGAGCAGCTTACAGACTTAGCTTATAGCACATTATATGTTCATTTAGGCCGTAGACCACAAATATCATGAATACAAACGTGAAATTGGTACACGAGTAATTGTTGCTTCCAAAGCTCGAAAAAGAGTTAGCCTTACAATATAACGCCAAAGTCCGGCATACGTTCCCTGTTACGAGGCGCGCTACGATCCAGTGGGTAAACCATTTCACATTTGTTGAGCATATTAAGGGCTACACAATCGCACCATAAACGTAATTATATAAATCCCATAAAAGTATGAAATGGTCCCATTCAAAGATACAAAACCAACAGTCTTCATCTTTATCCTTTGAGATGGGAGATAGTGCTGGTACTGGCCTCCTAGACATCAGTTTCATAATCATGCAATCACGTAGTACACCGAAGGAGCTCTATTCCTTTCTTCGTATCGAGTAATACGTAGGTATTTCAGTCTTCTGTCATTTACCAAAAAATATAACTGGAATTAACGTCGCATATTCAAAATAGTACCATAAACGTCGTTCAAATGTCGGCGTGGATCGTTAAATTTTTATGCACATAAACACATTTTGTACGCATTAAAACAGAAAAGCAGCGCATTATACAAGCATAAAAATTTACAATAAAACAACATCAAAAAATGGGGCAGTATAAACAATATTAATTTTAAAATGGAAAAACCAAGACTCAATTCTTCATTCAAGAACCTCTAAAGTACTGTAGTACATCAATGGTCAAAGGTTCTAAACTAGTTAATTCTAAAAGTAGCGACTATTTTTATGCAGAGTCCAACACAGTAAATAAGCGCCTCTTGTGCCGTACTTATAGGTAGGTACTCTTCTTTTCGTCAATATAATGTTGGTCATTTTAATTTGTTTTAATCACACATGATATGCCTTTTATGACTTAAGATACATTCACACGCAAGAGTAGAAATATGTTCATGAAGTAGGGAAAACTATCGAAGCGAAAAATTCTTGAAAAAATCACAGATTAGAAATAGAAATTAACATCATTTACTTTCTAACACTTTGAGTAGTTTATAACTTTAAACCCAATAGCTGGGTCAAAACCAACATCAAAGTGGCAAACTTTAAACTGTAATGCAGCTGTAAGCAGCATGTTCGAATAATGGAAACCATACGAAACCAACAAAATTTATCCTTATTATAATGAGAATCCAGATTGAATGGTGCCGGATTTAAAGACAGTTTTAAAATCACACTATCCACGTAGTATACCGAAGGTGCCTTCCTATCCTTTCTACGTTTCGAATAATTTCATAGTTTGCAAGTTTTAGTCCTTTGCAGTCAGTAAAGACAGGGTACTTTTTGTTTCTATCAGCAACGCAAACACACAGGAAATATACGACGGACTTTTATACGATGCGCGGCGCCTTAATAAAACACCGTACAATAAGAGGCAACTCAACAATTGAAAATGAACATTAATTTGCTCTGTTTACAACACTAGTCGAGCATATTTATCCCTCAACCCTCATAGTGTTTTTCATATCACGTAATCTCATGATGTTTCAGGACTACTCGTCCATTTTAACACAATCAAGGTTCTTCAGGAAAATTATAGCAATCAGAATTGAATAAAATAAATAGTGAATATAAATAAAATTTATATTCTGGTTGTAGTATATCACACAGGAAAAACAGGAGAACTTAAAAATAATGATATATTAAAACAAGATCAAATAAATAATTTAATGTGTCGCTCACTTGGGCACCATTTCACATATAGAACGAAGAAATAAAAATGTATGGATTTCCAATACAATTTTTGATTAAAATAAAGGCTCACGGCCATTAGATAATTTTCTAGCATCCAATTACACGTAGTAGGCTGTTCTTTGCTAAATACTGTCACAAGACCTTTACGTAGTTCCAATGTCACTCGTAAAACAGTTTTCTCTTGCGCGTAGTCATTCACAATGCGATAAGTGAACCAATTTAGAGGAAAATTCAATGAAAATAATCGTCAATTGGAACTCTCTTATCGACCACTCTCACAACAGAGGAGAATTCCGCTATGCAAAAAACATTAACGATAGCATACAGAAGATAGGTATATAGCATATAAAATTTTCTGCCTTTACTGGATGTACAGGGGAGAAAAAATATCATATAAATAAGAGATAGGTAATACATTTTTAAAGTGTAAAATGCAATTTCCACGTCGTTTTCCTTCAACAAACAAGGTACTAGACATTTCCCTAGTCTGTTATTGAGTGGAACCGTAGGTTCGGACATTAGCTTCACATGCTTGAAGAAACGGCCGACGTATGTAGTACATAATTACAGAAAACAACGAGGGCAAATGTAAAAAATACAATGTAGCGTATTATACACGGACCATTGATTTTGTTTCAGCTACCAGCAGCACTTTAAGGAGTATATTAATTAAGTTATGCACTCCAGGTTAACTTCTTGCCCTTCCAACTGTAATCATATTCGTATATACGCCTCTAGGGGCCGGGTCTCGAGCCATATCTTTTCAGGGACTACCTTGAAGAGTGCTTTCAAAAACATGCAAACAGTAACAGTTAGTCCTGACATCTACATCTGACAGAAGACATGTATAATATGTAGACACTTTAATATATCATGTTGAAAAACATTAAATTACCATATTTCTATTTAGCGTATTCTTTTTTGAGTTTGTAATAAAATTATTGATTGTAAAATATATTGATTGTTTTAGTAATCAAAATCTAAAAATAGGGAAATTAAAAAAATGCATCTAATCATGTAGGAAAATAAAAACATGTCTTACACTAGTTAAAAATCCGAATACAGGTTGAGAAAAGGCTGCATTTCCAAGTTCAGAAACTAAAAACGATACATGGTTATTAGATTGTTGTACACGAGTAGAATAGTTAGAAAAGTTTAGGCATTAGTTTAAAAAAATCGAGAGCTACGAACAATTGATTGTTGTGAAACACATGGGAATGGGGAATGTGTTATAGGAATACGGAAATCAAACTTCATGCACCTTCCTTTCTACGCCAACGGACTACAACGAATTGTCTGATAAAAACAAACAAAGAGCCATATGTAGGATATTCCTAGCCTGCGGCGTGAACGGCGGTGAAATTTACATTTATTAACATGCGAAAAAATTCACCTGGACCGGGAATGGAACCACGGACCTTTGGTTTTCCGGGCCTCAAAGAGCAATATACCGAACAAAAACAAATGCTTGCACAACACACACAACATGACCTACACGGGTTCGTCTGGATACTAACAATGCACGTAATTCATCAGCATACCACTAGGTTTCTTTTCAGCAAACCGTGTGTCCATATCCTCTCCCTCTTCATCACTTCACGTGATTAATGGACGCCCACGTTCCTCGGAGTAAGGTATCTTGAGACTTACATCGGTACCTTACGATTTGAAGAAAATAATGAGCAACAACAGAACACCGTAGGAAGCTTCTGCCTGTAGATACTATGCATAGTTGGGATTAACGATTAAAATTAATCACTAAAAATATCGTTAGCTATTTAATTTAATCGTTAAAATTATGCATTAACTGATACAAAACTAACTTCAGTTAATTTTTTTCGTAAATTTTTGGTGAATATCAACCTGTCCAAATTTGGGTGCAAAGCTTGCCCAACAGACAAATGGGAAAATAAAACGGTATTGAAGAATGTAAGGGTAGTTGGGCAACAATGCAAAAAAAGGCCCAAACGAATACATACATCCAAACAAAATCGGGGCTGAGGGGAGTGACCGCCAAAGTTTAGGAACGCACGACGAGAAAACACTAAACCATGCGAAGACAATGTCCTGGAGGGCTCGTATGTCTTACTCGGTGGCATCATGTCGTCAATACTACAAGCCGAGAAAGAAGGGTCGCCTAAAAATTTATTACGGTATCGAGGGGGAGGGGTTAATTCAAACTAACATATCTGTTACAATGCGCCAGTCAACGTTAGGGATGCCACATCGGCTAAAAAACATCGAGTGGTCAATGTTTCGATGTTTATAAAAGTACTCACCACTCACTCATTATACATCGACAAAAAACATCGATGTTTCGATGTATCAAGTTTTTATGCCTTCATATCCGAGGTTAGGTATTATCATAGAGATATTAGGTATTATGCATCAGAAATTTTGCATCTTCTTAAAAACTTGCAATTTTGAAAATTATTCGGAAATCGGACCTTATTTAATAAAATATTGATAAATAATACGCAAACATTTTTCCATTGAATTTATTTTTAAACATAGAAAACATATCACTATTTTACAATGAAATAAAGATAAATAAACATAATACAACAAAAAACAAATAACACAATAAAGTGGGTGTACCTGTTCCCTAAAAATATTCTAAGCTTGGTAGTATAAAAAAAATCAAATTGAGAAACAGTGGTTTGAAACGTTAAACCTCCCAGTATCGGTAAGGAACACTCTTTGCTTAATATGCAGCGACCCCAACCTACTCCTGTTATCTTGTACCACCAAGTTGAGAGCTGATACAATCCTCTCAGAAGGTACTGATGTAGGCATGGCGGATCATGTTCTTGGAAGGCAACACTGGGATGAAAACATGAACGATTTTATACCTTCACTTGTTTCCCTACACGCGAACGATAGATGGCGTAATTAGGGAAAGTTCGTTCGTATTCTTAAAAGGCTTATGATAATCAGAAAAATGAATTATTGGTCAAACAATAACATCTATTTTAACGCTCGTTTCCTAAAACATCGCTGCGATGTTGAGTGTTTTGAAAACATCGAGTCGATGTTTTCAAAACACTCAGTTTTTCAATTGTCTTACCACTCGATGTTTTCGATGTATCGGCAAAAAACATCGAGTAGTCCGATACATCGATGTCGATGTGACATCCCTAGTCTACGTATGCCTGGCCCCTTACACACGAGCTCTTTTGAGCGCGCTCACACGAGCTGAAGCGACCGTCAGGGTTTGAACGGCCGTGAAATTTAACGGAACTGGAGCTAGGCCCTTTCAGACAAAGATTATAATACACAAGACGCTTTCAGAAGAGTACATATGATCCGAGGTCGGAGGTCTCGAGCGGGCATGCGGCCCAACCCGCTAATAGCCAGCGACTGGCTGGGAGCTTTGCGACGTCCCATTGCATACACGCATTTCACACGAGGCTCAGGAGAGCTGCAGCTATGCAGGATTTCTCGTTACTCTGACTCCGACTGGCAAACCGTTCGCTGTCTTGCGCTCTCGTGGCATCATTGCGAAGAATGAGCGCTAGACTGGATAAAAAATTCTCCGTATTTGATGCGGGAAGTTTCATTTTTGAAATTAAAGCGAGTCCTTGTCCCTGGGGCAGTGTATACTGCAATCGGACGAGGAAGATACCTAGGGGAAACATAACAAACCGAGAAATAACAGGCTTCAAATACAGGCATGAGTAACCAAAGTTTCGAAGAACGACGGGACCTGAGTAGCATTGCCGGAGTAAATGGCGTTGTGGTGAATTAGAACCTGTTCACCCGGCTCACATGAGCTTGTGCATTTCCTTCTGGCTCTCTCAAGCCGCTCTAGTGAGCATGCTCACGGGAGCTTGTGTGAAAAGTCTCTTTCACGGCGACATTGCATCGTCAGCACATCAACGAGAATCGCGAGAAAAAGTGCGCAGGCACACCCCCTGCATCTACTGTAACTCTATGTAACTAAGCCGTTTCCACTGCAATTTTACAATTGTGAAGGGACACTTTATATCGCAATGTGGGGATCGATATCAAAAACTAACCTTAAAGCACTTTCTACCGCTCAGAACAATCTTTTGCGGCAAATTACAGACGCACCATGGTTCGTCAGAAAGTCTTACATTCACGACTAATTAAAAATCCCGGAATTGGAGCTCCACCTCAGAAAAACCGCCGAATCCTTTCAGCAGACTTAACAACTGACCAACAACACTCTGGACACTAAATTGAATTACAACAAAAATCCCCACTTCAAATACTTTTAAACAAACGGATATGGATGGAAGAAAACGCAATGACAGGTTCAGTTTTTGCTTTGTTTGTCAAAACAAAAAAACATTAAGGCTTCTATTACCACATTTGCCAAAGTAACTGAAAAAGTAACTTTTAACGTAAAAGTTACTTTTTTTAACTTAACTTTAATTAGTTACTTTTTAAGAAAAGTTACTTTTAACTTTAACTAGCTACTTTTTACAGAGATTAAATTGAACTTTAATCAGTTTATTTTTTTGGTAACGTTCCCAACTATGATACTGTAACATCCGCGGCAATACCACCTTTACACAACGACTCCGCGCCGTGGCGAACAGAAAATTCAAATCCACTTCGGGTGGCGTGCGACGTATCATCTCAAAAAAGTTTTTTATAATGCCTCATTTTTATGAAAATCAATATTAAACAAGCAGTCAAATTCATCAATGCCTACAAGTTTACAAATGAATAAATAAAACTTTACATTAAATCGTGAATATTTTAACTACTACTTTAATATTATGTCTACTTCAAATTAGTATAGATTCTTTTCATGTGAGAAATAATGGATAAAAAATAATTTAATTTACGTTGAACGAGTATGTAAAGGTGTTTAAATCTTAGTAGTCAATTCAAAATCAGGCCCAAGAATTGGAGAAACAAAAAAAAGACCAATTGAGGATTGAATTCGATGTTCTAGAACTGGATGGATAGAATTTGATGCTTTATGCAACGCGATTCCGGTACTTAACCCTTGATTTATCCCCGAATTTTGTATCTGGCATCCCAATAATAACCTACAAAATAAAAATCATAGCCATAATTAAAGAAACAGATGATGATACTTTACTAAATTTTGTACTAGTTCACAACAATATGTGTAAAAATGAACATAGTATTTGTAGAGCAATATCACTCACGAATTCATTCATACAATACGTAAAATTTAATATAATTTCACAGAAATAAAATGTAAATTACTAGCGTGATTATTATATTATGCCATTACATGCAATACAAACAATGAACATAAAATTTGTAGAACCACACCAGACAAATAAAAATAATACTTTAGCATATGAAAACAACAAAAGCGTACTTTATTACAAATAACGTTCAATATTCGTATTATAAAAGTGAAAAAAATGCTTAATGATATTCTAAGACTTTCTCAATACAAAATTAGTAAGATCCCATGCTCCCATCAAAACATTTGCATTGGCAAAGGAAAATATTTGATGCTACCGGGCGTAAAAAGGAGAGCTTTTCGTGAAATATCCACTACAAAAACTAATATTATACTAATTATGTATGGCATTATATTATGATGTAGCTTGGCTTCACTTGTTCACTTAAAATGTGATTCAGGCTTGGCTTCCACATGTTTTTCATTTTATCGCCCGTGAATGTCTGCAGCGATGAGCCAAAAAATTGAAAACATACTTAACCTAATACAACTACATTAACGTAATCGATCGGCGTGGATAGCACACGCAAAAGTTGACAAGTGGTGAAGCAGTAGCACATGGTAGAAGCAAAGTGAAGAATTAACGACAAATACATTAGGCAGTATAAATAGGGCCATCGTGAAAATAGAAAAACTGAGAGAAAAATCATGAATAAGCAAGGAATGTGTTTAGTAACTGTCCTAAAATTTCTAGAATATGTAATTTGTAAAAATGGTATAAATTTGTAATTGGCGCAGCGATAAAAACTATGTCGAACCGCTTCCTTTTTCAGAATTTTGTTGCAGTATAGTTTAATATTATGTTTTTCCAGCATAGTCAAAATTATTTCACGGATTTGATAATAAATACATGTTTACCCAAAAAAATGAAATCTTATTGCGTAAGGGAAAGAATCGGCGGAATACATAATTTAAAAATGTGCAGGTGTGCAATCACCATTCGTTTGTATTTATCTCATAGTTTGTGAATATACCAATCGTACAGCGAAGAGTAAAAACCTGAATAAAACTGAGGACACGTCACCTACATCTACATAATAATCTACAAGCCACTACGAGGGTATATGACAGGGGACTTTTAGAGAACGGAGGACATAAACTATTTACCTCTAATTTAAAGAATCAGGGTATGAAAGGAAACATTAAGAGCCACAAGCAGCCAATTTAAAGTGGAAATCTGTAAATTACAATCCATCTTATGGGCTAGATGAAAACAAAATCGTGACTGGCTTAAAACAAAATAAAAATGAATAATAACGACTCTAATAAAAGCAACGCATTAAAAATTAGGTGACCTTCATACTGCTCAACAAAAAATGTGAAAGTAATGGCGATTAAAGGAACCAAGTTGTTTTAATATAATTTGATTTTTCAGATTTTTACAGCAGAATGACTACTAACATTTAAAAATTAACTCAGCTATGTATGGTAAACTTAATGTTATCTAACGTATGCAGTACATAAATGTTCCTTGAAATGCATATCAACGTGCATATCTGAAAACAGGAAGAGTGGAAAAATACGGTATACGAGATGAAAATAATAGAAACATCAAATTAGATATCAGAGAATAATCATAAATCATAACATCATAATAAATCAACCAACATGAATATCGTGATCCTACTCGTAAATCATCAATCCTAAAATAGTGAATTCATCATTCAAAATATTCAGGTAAAGAGAAATATGAGAGATAGAATAAAATTTAAATACGCTGTTGAATTGGCTATTACTGTTCCTATAATGAGAAACACAGAGATTGAAAAAGACTTCGAAATATCAGGTTTAACACGCAAGAGGTCTTGTTACTAAATTTATCATTACAGAATCCAATATCAATCTCTTCAGGCATATAATTTACTTGGAAGACCATAGTAGACATGCGCACATCGCAAGGTCACGGGTATGCGTGGAGTAGGAAGGGAAGGATGAGATGAGAAAGGAAACCTTTTTTACAGTAAAAACACTTTTTATAACCTTGGGAGGAACCTAGCAGGTAAGGAGGACAATATCATATGATAGAAGAATGTTCTGAAATTCCATGGAGTCCCGATACCCGAGTTTTTCCGCTCGCTGTGCCATTGTGGGCGCAGGTAGGAATGGCGAAAGAGGCCTCAGTGCAGTGGCCAGTATTTGCAAAGTAGACTCTTCATAGCTCAAAATCAACATCTGAAATTCTACCGCTATCTTGTACGAGTAAAAGTTTTATAGTAAAAAAATATGAAAACAAATCCTGAATCCTAATTGGCCCATTCACACACAGGCGCTATTCCATGCCGAACCCAAGAGGTCGCGCCACCGGCTCGTTAACCTTTATTTAACGTGGCGTTTCCCCCTGCGCTCCCCTCCGGGCCCGCAGAGGCATATTCCACGCATTCACTCCCAGGGCCAGGGCAAGACGCGACGACTTCAAGCGAACTAAGTACTATAAACTAAGCATCTACGGCATGACGCTCATCTACAACATTAATTTTTACAATCTAAACTACACCTGCTATATACTCTATGCCTGACTATTTCATTCGCATACCTATCGGCGCTGACCCTGTTCATCATCATTCATCCTCCGATCAACAAAACTCCAAAATATCATACACACATACACCTACAAAAGAAAATACAATAATTGGGGAAACCCTGCAAAAAAATCATTAAGTAAAAACCCATTAAAAGAAAGTTAAATTAACCATCAAAAATAAAACAAATTATTACTGACAAAAACGTAAACAAGGGAATAATCTTAAGATAAAAAATAGAATGGTAGCACATAATGGCGCTAAGAATGTGATTCCTGCCTAAATCAGAAACTAACAGCCAGTGCAAACGGCAAAACAGGAGTTCAAATGCCAAACCTGGATTGACCTGGGTCAAACGTCAGATATGCCAACCCCTACACACTTTAAGTGCTGAACAGTGGGATTCCTGCCAGGCTAAAAAAAACCAAGAGCCCGTGCACAGGGCAAAATACGTAAAAACAGGGAATAATATTTAAATATAAATGGTATGATAGCGCATAATGGCGCTAAGAATGTGATACCTGCCTAACAAAAGCTAAGAGCCAGTGCACAAGGCAAAACCGGAGTTCAAATACCAAACCTGGATTGACCTGGGTCAAACGACAGCTATGCCAAACCCTACACACTATAAGTGCTAAACAGTGGGATTACTGCCAAGTGAAAAAACTAAGAGCCCGTGCACAAGGCAAAATACGTAAAAACAGGGAATAATCTTTAAATATAAATGGTATGATAGCGCATAATGGCGCTAAGAATGTGATACCTGCCTAAGTCAAAAACTAAGAGCCAGTGCACAAGGCAAAACCGGAGTTCAACTACCAAACCTGTATCGACCTGGGTCAAACGACAGATATGTCAACTCCTACACACTATAAGTGCTAAACAGTGGGATTACTGCCAAGTGAAAAAACTAAGAGCCCGTGCACAAGGCAAAATACGTAAAAACAGGGAATAATCTTTAAATATAAATGGTATGATAGCGCATAATGGCGCTAAGAATGTGATACCTGCCTAAGTCAAAAACTAAGAGCCAGTGCACAAGGCAAAACCGGAGTTCAACTACCAAACCTGTATCGACCTGAGTCAAACGACAGATATGTCAACTCCTACACACTATAAGTGCTTAACAGTGGGATTACTGCCAAGTGAAAAAAAAAACTAAGAGCCCGTGCACAAGGCAAAATACGTAAATACAGGAAATAATCTAAAATATAAATGGTACGAAGCGCATAATGGCGCTAAGAATGTGATTCCTGCCTTAGTCTAAAACTAAAAGCCAGTGAACAAGGAAAAACCAGAGTTAAACTACCAAACCTGGATCGTCCTGGGTCAAACGACATACATGCAAATTCCTACACACAATAAGTTCTAAAGATTATGTAATAACTTAAGCATAAAGAAACAAATGACGATATATAAACTACACAAATAAACGCCAAACTCACATAAAAGCCTAAGTAGTCCGTAGTCATGGCCGCTCTCTCTCCTTTTTGGTCCGCTGTAACCGCAAGGCTATGGGAAGGGTAGGAGGAAGGTGCATAAAATATTCAGGTACACATTTACATAAAAGTCAATACACTAGTTTCTCTAGTCCTCTTTATGGACACCAAATGTTGACATCAGCACTCATTTGCACCGCACTATCACCGCACTGACACCGCATTGTCACCACACTGACACCAACTACACTGACACCGCACTGACACCACACTGACACCACACTCACTTTCTTCCCACTCACGTGTTGGCAGTCCGGGGCGATGTGAAGTTACCTAAGGAGAGAGCGGGTTAATACACACAAAAAATTAATGGATGCAAAGCTGCTCGCATTTAATTGAAAAGTCCAAATAAATCGTCATAAAAATGTTGGAAAAGGACACCACTGACATCTGCCCTCCTCAATGGAAGGAAGTCAGTGCCATAGGAACCAATTCCATGAATTTTGAGATGTAACACTTGAGCAGTCTTTGCATCCAGAATATATGGCTAACAGCTAAACGCTAGTCCTAACTATCCTACCGTTACGACGGGCCAGAAGGGCCTTAGATTCAAAGTATCTGAAACTGACTAATTTTCCCTACGCTCTACTGGCAGGCCGGGGCGTTGTGGTGTTACCTAGGGAGAGAGCGGGTTAATACACACAAAAAATTAATGGATGCAAAGCTGCTCGCATTTAATTCAAAAGTCCAAATAAATCGCCATAAAAATGTTAGAAAGGGACGCCACTGACATCTGCCCTCCTCAATGGAAGGAAGTCAGTGCCATAGGAACCAATTACATGAATTTTGAGATTTAATACTTGAACAGTTTTTGCATCCAGAATATAACGTTAACAACTAAATGCAAGTCCTAACTATCCTACCGTTACGACGGGCCAGATGGGCCTTTGATTCAAAGTATCAGAAACTGACTAATTTTCCCTACACTCTACTGGCAGGCCGGGGCGTTGTGGAGTTACCTAGGGAGAGAGCGGGTTAATATACACAAAAAAATTAATGGATGCAAAGCTGCTCGCATTTAATTCAAAAGTCCAAATAAATCGAGATAAAAATGTTAGAAAAGGACACCACTGACATCTGCCCTCCTCAATGGAAGGAAGTCAGTGCCATAGGAACCAATTACATGAATTTTGAGATTTAGTACTTGAGCAGTCTTTGCATCCAGAATATAACGCTAAGTGCTAAACGCTAGTCCTTTCTAACCTACCGTTACGACGGGCCAGAAGGGCCTTTGATTCAAAGTATCTAAAACTGACTAATTTTCCCTACTCTCTACTGGCAGGCCGGGGCGTTGTGGAGTTACCTAGGGAGAGAGCGGGTTACTATATACAAAAAAACAAGAAATCAATAGGTTGAACACCAAGTTGCTCACATTTGATGATAACAGCCGAAAATACATTTTATAAAAATGCGAGAAATGGTCACCCAGAAACTAAGTGCACATGGATGCACTTTGTAAAAGGTGATCCAATTCCATAAATTTCGAATTTTAATTCTAGAGCAAACTTGACATCCACAAAAAGTTAAATTAACGCGGTGACTAACTTATCGCTAACGGACTGATAGGACGGGCCATATGGGCCGGAAAAGATTCTAAACTGACTAACTTTCCCTACTCTCTACTCTGCATGCGATGTCGCTGGAGCGCCAAGGAGTTTCCACTCATCTGTGAAAGAATGAGATTAAAACAGCATAAAAATAAAAACATTCATATTTAAACACATATATTACATCAACAAAAATAGGCACAATACACTCATGATAAAACATTGATCACATATAACATCAACTAAAACAGGCATAACCAAAATACACTCATGATAAAACATTGATGATAACATTCAGGACATCAACACACACCATATACGTACAACACACCATATGCAAACATATTCCTGCCTAGAGTCATGACTCGCTATACAAGAGGCCTCTTGTCTAAAAGTTGGTGGAGTACTCCACCATAGTACCAATTCAAATCGGGGCCCCGACACTTATCGGGGTCTTTATACCATTAATCACACTTGGTTTCCCCAATTACCTTCATACATACCAGACATCGTTATCACGTAATGTCTGGAAATGGAGCAATTGGCTCCTAAGACAATTACTAAATACCAAATATTCACATGCACCCATTTTACCCACGTTTAAATAAGCCTTCTTTACCTTTTAGGTCGCAGAACCTGAAACAAATAAAGTTTTGCCATAATATTGTAAACCCACGACCAAACCAAATAGCTCTCCTGCTGTTGAGACCGCTCTCTCCACTCTTTTGGGCACCCAAGCAGGATCCTCACCATAACCCCGTAACCTTCCAGGAAGCGAATTTCCAATCGGAGCTCACCATCCTGTGAAGAAAGAAAGAAAATTTTGAAATAAAGATAAGAGGTCCTAAAAGCAATCTATAATATGCAAACAAAACACTTAATTTTTTCATAAATTATATCTGTTGTTAATATTCCTTTTTCTCAAATGTTAGAAAGCCTGCATAAGGATTTGTGAAAGAGGAAAGAAGTGAAGATTGACCAGGTTTGAAACAATTATTTTGAAATTCAAGCCAAAATAAAAATCCTGTGGACACACCCCCAATAAATAAAAACGCACCTACGGAGGCGTTGTAAATAAATAATGAAATAGAAAGAATATTGTCGGCACGAGGCATCGATTTTCATGGCGCAAGTTAATAACGGATAAAATATACTTTAAGTAATAAATTTATAATAAAAATATACATACGCTTTGTTGCAAAAATGTATTATATTTAGTCATTGAAATTTTAAAAAATACGGTAAATGTTTAATATTTCCTACTTCTTCGTCAAACGCTAAATTTTTTTTTTTTAACGAAGAGTAAATCTTTCGAAGATTATTCCGCGAGTTTTCTAGAAAGGGAAATATAAATACCGTGAGAACGTAAGGGTGGAAATCTGTTTTATAGCTCCAGAAAAAATGACTAGCAAGGTAACCATGTAGCTGAATGTGATCTTATTAACTAACAAATTTTCCAAGTAGTAGATTTATTACAAACTTTTACAAACCACAATAATAATGCAAACTCACGACCCGGGTTTCGGCGCTAAGCACCATCATCAGGTGAAGTCCCAGGGCGAGACCCCTGTATATATACCACAACTGGATTGGAGGGGGGGGGTTGTTGATGAGAAGAGGGTGGGAGGTAATTAGGAGGTAGACTCGGAGTGTATTGTGGTGGAGGGTGGAGAGATAAGCGGTGATTTGCAGGGCTAGTGGTAGACCTTGGGTAGAATGGGGGAGGGAGCGTAGGCAGCGACTGTGTCGAGGATAGGCGAGGAGGCCGGGTACAAATATCCATTTATAACCGAAACCTTCGGGTCATTCACTGCTTTTAAAAATTGGTACAAATGAATATTTGTCCCCGGCCTCCTCGCCCTGGGACTTCACCTGATGATGGTGCTTAGCGCCGAAACCCGGGTCGTGAGTTTGCATTATTATTGTGGTTTGTAAAAGTTTGTAGTAAATCTATTTTCATGGATTTCCACAAAGTTACGACTGAAAGAATCTCATTTTTCAAGTAGTAGCCTAGTTTCATGTCAAAAGTGCATGTTTGGTGATCTTCGCCCGTTAATACACACCCCAGTTTACATTAGAGTTCAAGTTCAAGCTATTTTCATAAAGACGGTACTTAGAAGCTGCTGCGGTAGACTACATAAAAGTACCTAGTGTGTAGGTATTAGATAAGCCTTTAGCATAGATATATTGAATTTATCGATACTTGTTTGCTCATTACTCTGCAGAACTGTAAGAATACCGAAATTCTTTCATTCGATCAAAAGCTTTAATTAAGTTCATAGAAATTAAAGCTTCAATAAAATTCATCGAACTTCAGCCGTGTAACACCTCAAAAAGAGAATGAACCCAGGCCAGTCACAAAGAAAGCGTGAGTCCTTTTTTTCTAGAAGATCTTGCAATTGAAATACTTTATATTAGTAAAAATAATGCTACATTTTGGATACTAGGTTATATTTCTATGTTTGAAACGACTGAGTATATCACCTATATAAAAAAGTCGATACATTAAAATGCACGATTTTTAGGTTTTGATTTTCCCCTTCTAAATAAAAGTGACATCTACATAGTATTAATAAATTAAATTTATACGTATCAATATCGGCTAATAATATCCCTATACAAAATAATATCCCTAACCTGTAACTAAATGAGCATGATAAAATTTCCTCTCCTCTTGCTGAATTTAATTCGATAACTAAGGGAACTTATTCTTAATATAATGCCTCTTTAGGAGATACTGAATGACAAAAAGTTTAAATCTGCACTACCAAACATATTAAAATAACAAACATAGTTACTAACGAAAAGGCGCGAGAGAAAATACGATCAGAAAATCCTCAAATGATGACGGCACGACTCAATCGGCCATATCTTAAGACAAAGTGCATTTAAACAATATCGATTCAGGCGAGATGTGGTGGAAACGTTCCATATTAAAGGAAAGATAATGCAATTTTCCACAAGTAAACAATTTTTATTCCGACTAGTTTCGGTGTACTACACCATTTTCAAGTCCTTGACTAGTCGGAATACCGAAACTAGTCGGAATAAAAATTGTTTACTTGTGGAAAATTGCATTATCTTCCCTTTAACAAAGTGCATTGATGAACACAATTGTGGGGGAAGAGCAGGGAAGAGTGAGTAAAAATAATGGAAGAGGAAGACGTTGCATGAGGTATTTGGGGAGCAAGCTGTTAGGGACGTGAATGAGATGAATCATGTAAAAATAAAGAAGTTGACATATAAAATAACCGTGAAAGGCTGCGTCATACCATTAGAATTTTGGCCTGTGATGACGATATAAATGCAATGCACTAAGAAATTGGCATAAATTACGTAAATCCTTCACACACAAAAATTTTTAGCTGTTTAGGTAGTGGTATGTATAGGAGGCATATTAAGAATAAGCTTCGCGTAGCCTAAAGAGGTATCATATTCGCAACGCGAATTCGATGCAACGGTCAGAGCCACTAACTGCTCCAAGCTGCACGTAGTCGCCCATGTCGGCACTAACGACGTCGCGAAACGCCGGAGACTCCGTGAAGTCTGTGGGAGCGAGGGAGCTAAGTTTTTGGACCTCGGGCCGGAGCTGGAAACGTGTCGGGTGCCCCTGAAATGCTCGGGAGTCCACTGCACGGACGAGGCATCGTCTAGGGTAGCGCGTATTGGAGCATACACGTAGGCTTTAGCTCAGGTGGTAGCCCAGAGTGCAGGTCAATCAGTGGGGGAAAAATCGTGGAAGAATTTGACAGAACATGCAGAGTAGTTTTAGAAGGTCAGAGAAAAACACATAAAAAGGACGAACGTGATAAATAAACAAAGGTAATAGGTAGATCAAATAGTGTGTCCGTTAAAAAAATTATCGAGGAAAATTTTAGTTGGAAAAGAGCACCAAGAGAGAAACAGATTGGGAGAAAGAATTTCTGTGATAAGAGTAGTTTAAGTCGTAGTTTAAGAAATAAAGTAGCAGAATTTCACCACCTCATAAAAAGTACTGATGCAGATATAATTGTAGGTACAGAAAGCTGGCTTTCGAAGACACATCAGATTATGAAGTATTCCCGAAGTGTTTTACCGTATACAGAAAGGATAGAGTAAGCAGAAACGGAGGAGGAGTATTTATAGGTGTGAAGGACCCGTATGTCAGTAGAAGAGAACTTATTTCAGAGCGAAATGTAGAAAGTATTTGGAGTTCCGTTAAAAGTAAAAGTAGTAACGCAAAAAATATATATGTAGGTGCATATTACAGGCCACCGGACGCAGACGTCAATTCTATAAAGGAACTAGAGTCAGAGATAGGTACATTACTTTCTCGGAACAATGATAGAGGAATAATAGTAGGCGGAGATTTCAATCTCCCTTCGATAGACTGGAATGCGTGTAGTTTTATAACAGGCGGTAAGGATAAGGAACTCTGCGAGTCACTGTTGAACACCTTTACCTCACATTCCTTACAACAGCTAGTAACAGAACCGACCAGGGGAAACAACATTCTAGACTTATTAGCAACAAATATACCCGAAAGAGTTCTAAATACAGCTACAGACACAGGAATTAGTGATCATAAAATAGTGCAAGCGAAATTTATTGTAGTTCTTGAAAGACATTATAAACCAAGGAGGAGGGTATACTTATTTGGCAAGGCTAATTACGACGGTATGAAAGAGGAAATAAGGGAATCGTTTAATGGGTTTAATGTATTTAGCAAACAAAGCAAAGGATTAGATACAGAGGACTCGTGAAGAAAATTTCTTGAGGTCACCCGTAAAGCAGTTAATAAATACATACCAAGTAAATTTATTAGTGATAATACAGATCTAAGGTGTTATAACGCGGAGGTTAGGAAATCACTAAAGCGACAAAGGGTATGCCACGCTAGGATGAAAAATGCAGGACGGGGTCTATCGGTAGAGGAAAAAAATGAGTTACTCCAAAACTATAAAAAGTCGAGAGCATTAGCAAGGAAAGCATGTCGGCAAGCGTTATCACATTTGAAGAGCAAGATGTTAGGAGAATATTTAGACAGCAATCCTAAAGCGTTTTGGTCATAAGTGAGAGAGCTACAGGGAAACTGTGCACACACTTAAAAACGATAAAGGAATTAGAGTCACCAGCAGTGTAGAAAAAGCTAATACTTTAAACACATTCTTCCAAAGCATATTCAACTCATCGTCACTCAACGCAGTGGAACCACCGCCGAATACTTTCAGTGAGCAAATGCCCGAAATAAAAATTTCATGTCGCGGAATAGAGCAGCAGTTGAAAAGCATTAGTAAAAACAAATCATCAGGTCCCGATCAAATTCCTTCCACAGTATATAAAACATTAGCTTCTGAAATAGCCCCCTATCTAGAAACAATATTCAATAAAACAATAAAGAATCACACAGTACCCAAGGATTGGAAAGTAGCTAACATTACACCTATTTTTAAAAGCGGTGATAGGGAAGAACCTAGTAACTACGGACCCATTTCACTCACGTCAATCTCTTGTAAGACATTTGAATATTAAGAATCAGTTCCCTTAGTTATCGAATTAAATTCTGCAAGATGAGAGGAAATATTAGCATGCTCATTTAGCCACAGCTTAGGGATATTATATTGTATATTGGTATAAGGAGTTTGCGGAGAATATTGAGGAACAATTAGGGGGAAAACAGAAAACTACGTCTGTAACAACAGCGGTATTCAGTCCCCGAATATATTCCCATTATTTTCTATTGCCCATTGACCCTAATCCATATAGTACAACACATATATGAAGAAATAGTAAACTCAAAACGTTGTAAACGTTCATAAAACTCGCACAAATAACAGACTTAGATTACTATATTGGATAAAATTTTTTAATGCTAACAAAAACCAAATGAAGCGCAGGAATGCATTCGCAGATTAGTTCTGTCTGAAGCGCAGATAGTTTTTTGTAGGAAAAGATGAAAAGAGTTATCGATAAAAAAAATTACAGCAAAATGGGTGAAATAATAGAATGACATTTCTTAAAATTCAGTAGATTTTAACTCCAAGTCAAAACACATACTAAAATGAAATTTTAATTTCAGAGGATAACAAGAAAAACGAAATTCGATACCATATCCGCAACATTCATTAAACTGATATTAAGTTTATTTTGAAGAAGATTTTGCATCCTAGCACAACATAGTTGGTCAGTCTAAAGTTAGCTGTTTCTGTTAATCTGTTAAGAGTGCTCTAAACTTGCGAGGAATTGAAAGTACGGTAGATTCTATTATTACTGGATTAATTTCAGAGCAAGCGAGGTGATCATATATTTCTTTCAACACCTCACAGTGGATTGGAGTAACAAAATCAGTAAATATTTTAAATTACAAAACGAAAGCAAACGAGACATGCGATACATTCTGTGTCTCCAGCTGATGGGAACCGTCTGTAATTGAGATTTGTCCAATTTAACCCGGAATCACGAAGTTCGTCACGGAAAATATAAAATCTTCTGAAATGTGATAAGTTATTGTTTTGTGCTAAATAACGTATGTTGTTGTTGAGAACTAGTTTCGGTTACGTTGGCTTAAAGTACTTATTGTATCAAACAGTGATATCGGTGTATTAATATATTAAATCAGAGTCATTAGCAAATATCATCAGCGATCATCCCCACTGATATTTACGAATTTCCTTTTTTGAAATACCTATTGCAAAAATATTTTATTCCTCACGTATGAAAGACACGTCTATAAAAAACTATCAAACAGCTTGTTCTTGCATATTCAACTAGTGTTGTGTCTAACTAACCTTTGCTGAAATATTCCAAAGTTTTACATATCTCTTATTCGATAAACATTAGGAAAACGCAATAATCGGCCAACACTCAAAACAATGGACGCGCCCTAGTATTTAATCACTATATCTTTAGGGTTCATGTATGGTAAATAATTCTAGTTTACGACCATTGCTTATGCAAGCGTTGTCATTTAGGAAGTTTACATGAATGTTTTGCTAAGTTTTCAAGCTTTACGCGAACTATGAGAATAATAAGAGTATTTAAACAGGAGGACATACAATAGTTTGATTGTTGCTTGTTTTCTAAACCTTCCCTCATCCTATCATCGCCCTGCCAAACTGAACCTTTAAATTTGACCTTGCCTCCCTCCTTTTAATATCTCTTTGACCTCTCCCTGGTTCCTTCCATTACAGATGGCGTTAATTTTCCTTGCCCCCTCCCTCACGCTTCTAAACTGAGTGCGAACAGTACTGAAATATCCAGTACCTATTTGAAATTACTACAGGCAGGCAAATTTATGCGTGAGAATTATATGTATTCACAGAAATTCACTAAAAAACTGGCCTCTCCCAATTATAACCACCAAAATGGCGTCATAAATACGTGTGAAATATCACCGACACGAGTGCACATGCAAAAAAAAAGGTATTCATTCAGCGGGTTTAACGAAGGTGCTTTGTATCATGTTTCTTTAGGCGAGAGAACTAAGTCGGATTCAGAGCTCAAATACCAAATACGAAAGCCATCATATACAATAAAAATATAAAATCTTCTGTAATATAAACTGTTAATATAAAAACTCACCGTAATGTAAACTCTTCTGATTCTTACTGAATAAGTTACATACATTATTCTACGTGCTAGCCAGGGGCCCTTGGTTAGGAGGAGTCCAAATAAAACAAATTTTTATCCATTGGTAGGTGATGAAGAGAGAGAAAGAAGAGGTAGGCCTCTTCTTTCAAGTTTCACTGTCGACAATTCTTTATTCTCAGATTTCTATTTATCAATCAGATATAAAGTAAAACTTATTTCGATTTCTTACAGACCATAAGTGGACAGACGAAGTGAAGAATCCAGAATATTCGACAAGCTTTCGAGAGAATTCTCAAAGACCTCAAATTATTTAGCGTGATTTCTGAAGGGAAAGAAGAAATTTTATAGGACAACACCGCATTGATCAGATATAACAGCACCGCAGAGAACGACGTAACTATATGTGAAAATGAAAACACTCGTGTATGAAAATCGTTTGCAATAAAACATACTAACCATTAATTATGGTGACAAACAAACCCTTCTTACAGGGACAAAGAAGAATATGAC
Organism: Platycnemis pennipes; assembly: GCA_933228895.1. Lineage (NCBI taxonomy): Eukaryota > Metazoa > Arthropoda > Insecta > Odonata > Platycnemididae > Platycnemis > Platycnemis pennipes. The sequence continues at coordinate 37,128,822 of OW121852.1, read as the reverse complement.
AGCACTAAAAATTAAGTATTACATGTAAAGATTTCACGTAAAGATAATACCTACTGAATCATATCCTGATCTCTCAAATTCTGATCTTAGTCAAAAATAAGCCATATAGGCCTATCGATATTTCAATTACAAGCCATCTCATTTAGCATATCACCCTGGAATTAATGCTATTACGGACCATTTAAAAGTTTTCTATGCACAATAAAGTATTGCTGAATACCGGATTGCAGACGTAATCCTTGCCGTCTGGACTAAAAGAGACCCACGGCTAGTTTCGTCAGAAACTTGAATTCTCCATACGAGGATATTCATTTCAGAGTAGAAAAGGAAACGGATGGGAAATTTATATTTTCGCAAGTCACCAACCTATCCTACGGGAACAATAATGAGTTTGATGCTTGGATTGACTTCACCCGAACAGGTGTTTCATTTCATCTTTTGCTACAGAAACTTTCCCATGAAAGGTTCAGAAGAGGGAAGTAATTAAATATACTGTCAGAATAAAGGGTTACTAATAGGAGCTCAAAGACAAAATGCTAGGAAAAAATACTTTAGCTTCGAGGAAGAGGCAACTTACAAGGCAGGAAGTTTAGTGGATTGCTTTATCAGTAGGTACTTTCTCGTGTTAAGGCGTTTATTTCATGTATGTTAGCAATATGAACAACTAGGGAGAAATACCTTAAAATTCAGTGACTCCAATTTATCCTCAGATAAGGCGTTAAGAGTCCGCGAATGTGGACAGAGTTGGTGAAACTCATTTCTAAACTAACGGCAGCCAGTCATGTAAAAAGCGGAATACTTTCTATTACCTCGCACTACGTGCGAACGGGGTACTTTGTAGATGCTGGTACCGTACGAAAAAGTTTGGTAAACATTTTGAAGTGACACTATCCTGTGCAGTTTGAATTTATTACAGGAAGACAGAGGTAATGAATACGGAAGAAGTATGTATATTAGTAATTAAGCCACGAAACGAAAGTCCCATATATCCTGTCTCTTCAAGCAAGCCTAATTCAAACCTGAGTTACAAAGACCGTCACAGAAAAAATAGCTAATTTGACATTGCTGGATAACCTCAATATGTCGTCGTTAACTACTAGATTCGGGTATTTAGATTTAAGTTTTTCCTGTAGCTGTTAAATTGGTGTTAATAATTGTATAAAATCAGATTTAAAAACATATATCATCCGTCACACACACGCACACACTGATATTCATAACTTTTCTTTGCGGAAATATTGGAAATATATATTGACTTCACTAATATATTGTATGAAAAGAAAAGGGGCAAATCAACCAGGGTTGAATACAAAAAACTTGGTGTGAGGCAGTAGTAATTGAGGCTTGCGATTTGAATAATGAGGGAAAAAACGTTTCCGCTCTCTTAAGCGCAATTAAAAAAATTACAACAGTGTGTGCGTTATCGAGATCCGTAATGAGATCTGAGTACTTTCAAAATGTTCGCCGGTGAAAACAGCAGAAAAGTATTGAAGATCAAACGGACGAGCCAGATATCCCTCACTATACGCTCCTCCGCATCAACCTGCGATAAATTTGATTCATTCAATTCAGTGATCAACACAAAAGACCGTATAGGGTATCAGAAAGTGTAAGAAATAGAATGCATGATAAAAGTCAGATGGCTTAACTGTGCCATGATAATTTACTACGGCTTTTTCTGCACTCGAATCTCTTGACTTAAACGCTAGATGAAATATCTTTTAACCTGTCTTTCCTAATGTGTTTTGGAGTGTGTGCACAACTTCAACCCCCAAGAAAAGCCTTGTTGGAATACCCGAAATTAAAATACCTATGATATTTCGCAATGTACGATGAAAAGTTAGCGTCTTTTAAATGAAATCAAATCAATATTTACTCAAATGGATAAACCAAGGTGTCTCAATGTCTCATTTAAACCTGAAATAAATCGTTCGTGCGGAATTTCATTGGAAAGATAGAATAATGTAAGTGACAAGCTCAAACAGCAAATAAAATATATCAATTAAATTAGATATCTGTATGGGTATTGGTTGTGCTACCTCACCTAACACGTCACTCTACATTTGGAGAGAAAATAACAGGTCGAAACACACTCTGTTTTCAGTCCTATCTCTTGTGATGCTCTCCGTCTTGTAATTGTTGTAACAAGCTGTTTACACCACTTATACTATCCCAGAATTGTAAAACAATCGTAGGCCTTTATCTCAAAATTTGAAAATTAACGAATGAGGCCTGGATCATTTCAAGCAAATCAACTTAAATATATATTTCTAAATTTTTGGTATAGTGGTCAACGCCGAGCATATTAAGTGGTACGGTAATAGAAGAATCTTAATTAAATAGAAAATGTGTTGAGCTCTGAACTGGAAAGGGGCCACAAATGCAATTAAAGGAAATCGGATCGCGAAAAGTAAACCGTCCACGAACACAAATGAATTTCAATAAGTCAGAAAATGAAGAAACGCACACTACTTTCAAGTCCAGATTCATTAATGGCAACCCCTTAATCTCGGATTTCTTTTAATTTCAATGAGAAAGAAGGTGAAACAGACTTTGATTACTAAAGATGTGTAAACGGGCAAGCGTAAACACGAAGCTAGAATAATCAGAGTCGTCCGAGAAATTCTCAACACTCCAATCAATCCATCTGGATTTTCGGCGGGAAAGTGGCGGAGATCAAAGAACAGACACTAGTTGACCAGAATTACAGAATCACAAAAACATTACCTAACTTTATGTGAAAATGAAATCACTCGAGAGTAAAAAAATAGCAACGAAACTGACTTACCATCTCCACTCCTGAAGAGCGTTCCTCACAGCCTGTATCTCAAATTCACAGTTTTCCTTTTCCCGCGTGATCGATGATGAAGATCCAGAAGGCCGTCGCTCATAACTGGGGAACCTTCTTCCTGAAACAAATACCACATAGTTAACGGATGCATAAAGATTCAATCATAAATTTTGCTGTACTGCTGCTGGAAATATCAGATAATTAATGGAAATAAAACATGTATTATATACAGAGGCGGATTACTAAGTAAAGAAGAATTTTTAGTATCAGTTAATGGTATATCTCTCGGAATATATCATTATTCTTCCTAAATCCAGAAAAATAAATTACGAATTGTTTCTAATTTTTCTTAACTACGATGAACCTTGACATAAAATCACAGAAAACTCAACGAACAGTGATAATGCGAACTATCTTAAAGCACAACTCTCTAAAATAAGGGCTGAAAACTCACCTGTCCTTCTATTGCCGCGTCCCGACGAGTACTGAGGACTGGAGGCATAATCACGGGATTAATGTCACGGTCTAGCGTGACGTCACACGAGACGTGACCGCCAACGTACCAAGAGAATTCGTCGTGATTCACAATTTTGAAAACGATTAATAAATATCGCAGTTTTAAAAATTTTCTTGAATTTCTATTCATGGATATTTATTTTTTATACTAATATTTTGTTTTAATATCTACGTTATTATGTTATAAAAAAAGGGTTGGCGCCAACTGCCATTACTTCCGTAAACTACACGTTTTGGCGGGAAATAGTGACAAAAAGCACTAGACGCTTGGAATTATCAACTACCTGAAAAATGATTTGCAAAGCAATTAATTTAGATCTACCGAATCTTCAAGTTAAATGACATCTGATCCTTGACTTCCGATTACAATTTCCGGTGCCAGAATTATGGCGATATTTGAAATAGTTGCATAAAAAATGTTTTCAGATTAACATATTCTCACTAAATTCGAGTAGGAATTCCATTAACCTTGATAATAGTTAACAATCTGATGAATGACATTCTTGAATAATACCTCTGAATAGTATTGAGTATTTCGTAGGTAGCTTGACTTCCAAACAAACGTTCGTATTTCGAAATTGATACCTTCCTCCTTCACAACAAAATTCGTTGGCATCGATTCCATGATATATCCCCTGCCAAACACCCTCGCGGTGGCTCGAAGGGCATAACGTAGATGTGGATGAATACATCAGCAATGAAAATCACATTTGTTCGTGGGTAGCTACATAAACTAAAAAATGGAAGGAAAAGCGAGTACTTACATTAACGAGAATCGAGAACTCTTGAAGAAGACGTGTACGCCATACTACAGTAAGGGCTGCCTCACAACAACGACCAACGGTTGAATTTAGTTGGTAAGGCATTTACAGTCACGAAACATGTTAACGCGTCGCAATAATACTCGGTCACTAATCACGTGATTCACTAAACCTTTATTCCCATCTCACTGCAAGGTTAGCCCAGTTGCATGTCAATAGTGCATATTTGGTGAGCTTCACCCCCTGCCACATATCCTCGCGGTTGCTTGCAGATTGTTGCGATGTAGATGAAGGCTCACTGCACAATTCTTGATTAGCACTCTCACAAATTGCACTGGAATGCACTCGGACACTGAACCAAATCTTGAGGAGTTTCGATTCTCTAAAAGGCTTCTTTGTGGGAGGGATTTGGTGAACAACATAATCTTCTCGGAGATAGTTTAAAAAGACGACACTGGTAAATATGATATCGCCAGTCTTAGGCTTTATCACTTACAGATATCAAAACATTAATTACGTGTAAAAGACTTGAAACGAAAAGCAGCTTCGTATTACAAGACGGAAACGCCTCCAAGTATTCTCGCACAGATTTCGCATCGCTGGTCACCTGATCGGGTCGCCTACTTGCCTCGCAAGAAGTAACTAAGGGAATGAAGCGAGCGATTGCTTCGTTCTTGAACTTGGGTGGCCATGGGTTTCACAAACGTTGAAATGATTCCTCCTCACTTTCACTCTCAGGGTCGAGAGCGAGGCACTTGAGAAAAATATGACGTAATCGAATGCCGGAAAGGCGGACCTCATCTGAAATAATTCATACTCCTACAAAAACAAACCATTAAATATCTTGGAATAAGACTGACACATGAACTTTCCTGGGGTAAACACATACGTGAAATAATGGGCCAAGCGAATCGTAAACTGGGATTCGTCAAACGAGTACTGGGTAAATGTGACGATCATGTACGAGAAATCAGCTACTTTTCCCTTGTAAGACCTCATTTGGAATATGCTGCCAGTGTATGGGATCCCTACGAAATCGGTCTAAATAACGAACTTGAACGTGTACAGCGAAGATCGGCAAGATTTGGAAAGGGACGGTATAACCTTATTAGCGTAACCAATCTGTTAAATGAATTAAATTGGGAATCATTGTCAGATTGCAGGTTGAAATTTATACTTAATCTCTTAGGCAAATTCCTAGACCATATTTTTAGTGATGATGTTAAAAATATTTTGCGGACCCCAACTTACTATGGTAGGCTGGACCATAATCACAAAATTAGAGAAATTGATTGCCGAACTGACAGATTCAAAATGTCCTTTTTTCCTCGTACTATTAGGGATATGAATAACGATAAATATATCCAGTACGAGTGTAGCAATGGATAACATTGGTAGCTGCATGTTGGTATAAGGACTTAAAGCTAAACCAACCAACAGCATGTTTTTGCATGTATGCTTTGCCATTTTTGTCTTTTTTTAAATAGCGTAGTTTTGAACAGTACCTATACAAGTACTTATCCTTTTTTATGCATGATATGTAGTGCATGTTTGGTGAGAGTTCACCCCCTGCCACACACATTTATGGTGGCTTGCAGGGTTTTATGTAGATGCAGATTTCGAAAAAACCAATGAATCATGTGTTGTGTAACGAGTATCTAATAAAAGTACTGATTGAAGCGTAATGGAAGTATTGAGTGGAATGTATAGAGTGTATTGATTGAGCGAGTGAGTATTGAGTATGTGGATGCGTCACGGGTCTTATCAAATACATGTGTTTTGTTACACATAATAAAATAAGGTCTCATTTACTCGATCTGTCACTAGTCCAGCTGCTCCAGGGTACATCTACATCCACATGATACCCTGAAAGCTACCGGAGGGGTGGGAAGAATTGGGTGAACCATCGGAAATGCATTTGAAATCTAAAGAGAATAAAAAGAAATTTTTGGAAAGTATTACACATGCATTCAAGAGAACTGTGTTACCAAATATTTATTTGTCCAAATGGTGTAATACTTATTGAGAAGTCAGGAATTTTGATAACAGCAGTAATTAAATAATTAACATTTTCTATAACACGCATGGGAAACTTATGTTGAAACTGACCATGCTGAAGTAATTAGCTTACACTATTTTTCACATCAAAATATGCAGTACCTATTCTAATTTCCCCATGTATCTTCAATGTAATATATTCCTGTCTCAAACATTATTTGATTGCAGTAGCTGGTTGGATTAAACACAACTCGAGCTCTAACGGGAGCATAAAGACTGACTCATGAATTATCCTATTCATCACATCATATAGGTACTTTATAGGTGGTGTCGTGATCCGGGAATTATAGATCCTTACTGTGGAGGCTCTCGGTGGGGTATGGTGGTCGCCAGCCTCAAAGGGAAGCAAGAGATTCGGAGTCTAGACCCAAGGCCCGAATTTAAATCGAGGTAAATGAGACACCAACGTCTTTTGACCACCATTCCCGTGAAGAAAGCCTTGACGCTTTTCTCAAATATGGGTCGAAAATAAGATTAGCTGAGGGGGTGAGTAAGCGTGGTGTTGTGAGTCGACCCTTGAAATCTCCCGCCCAGCAAACAGCAGTGTGATGCACACCTTGACCTTATGGACTCGGTTTCATTGACGTCGCAGTCAGCACGTTACTCAACGACTGGTACGTCAACTAATCCTGTCGGGCATGGTTTAGCGGCGGAGGTTTAAAAGATACATGCTGCCATACGTGAAAGTCAAGCTGGGACGAGTTGTCGTAGAATTGGTAGAATTAGGTTTTAAACTGCTCCAACTTGTAAAAGTTAACTTAGCGCACTCCTAAGCTTTATCCTAAGACAGGAGAGCCCTTGCTTGAGACAGGATTGGAACCCGTGACCCTTAGATTGCCAAGCCATAGCCGGATGGATGATTCGTGTTGAAATACGAACTTAGTCAAGAACGATGTGTAATCATTTAAATTACGACTTTGGGCCAAATTTATTTACTGTGTAAAGCGAGCAGAGGTATAACTGAACAGTCTCAAAAACAACGGGAATGTAGAGTAATAGGGATCAAACATTGTCGATTTAGCTAATTCCCCGAAGTGAAATCTCATTCACTTCAACAGCAGCAGTTAAAATCGATTTCAATAGCTAAGCAACACTGAAATTTTGAAAAAGAATTAATGTTTGGTGGTATTCACCCCCTGCCACACACCCTTACGTTGGCTTGCAGGGTATTGCGTGGATGTAGATGTGTTAATGTCGAAAACCACTTATCGTTTACAACATACTATGTTTGTTACAGACCTATCATTCCCCTATATTGATATCAGCACAAATGTGACAGAGATCACAGAGACCAAGGACAAGAGTAATTTACAGGGGAAAAATGAGGAACGAAGGCAAACTATATAAGAGAAACTATTCTAATGTACATAAGGAACAAAGAGGTTTATGCATAATGTCTTATTAAACAACTTTTAAGGTAAAATGTTTTGCAAATACTTAGAGGAGGATCTGACATATTTTAGTCCCATGTTAGTCACTTCAGGAAGTGATCTAAAGTCTAATCCTAAAAGAACGGAGACGTTGAAATTTTTGCGAACAGCGTGAATAAGTCCAGCATACTAAACCCATTTTCTCCAAAGCGTCCACATAAAAAAACAGTGAACCAGACAAGATGACTCAAACACCAGACGAAATTTTGAGTGAAGTAATAATTTCAGAAACACGGATCACTAAACTCCTCAATAGCATAAAAACCAACAAATCGAACTTGAGTTTTAGGTGTTCCGAAGGCTGAGGTTATGCAGTGGGAGTCACGCTAATCCCATTACTTACCCAGAAAACTCATATCACCAGGATTTTGGATCCGCTTCAAATAAACTTGAATTCATTAGACGGGTAAGTGGGAGGGTACCCCGTAAAAACTAAGGAGAGGTGTTTCTTCGCGTTAGTTAAGACCAAGGTGGAATATGCTTGTAGTAGAGTCGACCAGTGTGGAAAAGGAAAAAATGAGGGAATAAGGAAGAAATGAGGGAATATCTCCAAGGTTTGTTAAATGATTAGTATAAGTTATTTCTTCATACTTGTTGAAAAAGAGGTCTACTTGTGGTTTGTTGAAACCGACAGCTCGTTGAATACTGGTTGACTGTGGTTTTCGCAACGAAAGTTGGTGATGGCGGCTTAAAAATTCATAGTAAAACTTGTCTCCTGCAGTCTTCTTTTCTTCATTAAATTGGTGCGGAATTTGCAAGCGTTCAGCTAACTCAAAAGCAAATCTTAGAAACTCTTTCTTGTTCATAGGCATCATCTTGTTGTCTAGATCTATTAAATGCTCGACTAATTTGGTTTCCAGCTCTTCAAAAAATGTGTTCTTAAAGTGACCCATAAGTGGCTTCATATCCACCACCTCTTAGCTGCTTTATTCTGTCTGCCAGCGTGCTCTTTGGACCGAGAAATGGAGAGAAGCTTGTCTAATAGTCATTTTATTTTCCAGTACTTGTTTTATTGCCATTTTTATAGAGTCCTCGGACCAAATACCCTTTTTTCTCTTTCGGCATCGTGTGCGATGTGCCTGGAAAGAAGAAAAAAATGTTTAGTTAGTTTAGCGCATAATAGTGTCAGTGTCCGGTACTGGGCAATTCACGACTGTCCGATACTGGGCAAACGTGGTGGGGAGATGATGTAACTTTACCCTTACCAACTAATGTTTATAATTAAATATCAATTACTTCAATGTATTGTCTATGTAAGTAGCATTATCACATACTATAAGAAAACAAAATTTACTTACCAGGTATCACAGTTTTGAAGCTTAAAACTTAGGTCGGGAAACCATCAACGGGATAAAAACCTCACTCACTGCTACTACAAAACTGGCAGGAATTGGCCGCCTACTGCGCAGTGACCTTGGGTGGCATAGCGCTTTCAGGGCCATAGGGTGCATCCAGGGGGAGTAGCGCTCACTGAGCGATTGAGCGGTAGCAAACTTTCCGCTATATCTCAGCTGCTGCATCCCCCTGGATGGTGAGCGCTACGGTGGGAATTTGAATCTTCCTCTCAAGAACACTATATAAAGGACGTTGATCTTGTTGCGCATTCGATCGTCTTTTGCTTAAATTTCAGTCACGGGTTAATAGGGTTCCTGAACTTGCCGACAGGTAGCACTAGTGCTAGTACGCGAGGCACATGTGTATGGCATTGTAGCATTGCTTTACGTTAAGAATGGATTGCGCTCATAATTAATTTCGGTGAGACTTCGTTTGAAAATGGGTAAACGGGGCTGTTTTGTGCGTGGTGTTGTAAAGAACAGTCTAATCTAGTGAAGAAGAACCACATTCATGGGTTAGCGAAACCAAAGTTTGTTTAAGGCTAAGGTTAGTAAACTCGGGTGACGCTCGTTCCCCCGAACAAGCGTTAGCGCTTGCTTCTTACTTTTCAAAACCGAAATCGTAATATTTTTTGTATTCGAAATCATTGCTCAGTCTTGAGTATGCATTGTCTATTTGCAGAGAGAGACTGCATTCAGTGTAATTCACTTGTGCGTTCCATGCGTGGTCATTCCCTGTGCAATACAATCTTTGTTTATCTGCGGAGAGAGAGAGGCTGAATTCAGTGTAATAATTATTTATCAGTTCCGAGTGTTGTCATTCCTAGTGTATGAAATTCATTGTTTATGTGGAAAGCGACAGAGAGAGAGAGAGATACTGCATTCATTTTAATATTACCTTGTGCGTCCCATGTGTAGTCATTCCTAGTGTTTGACATTCTGTTTATCTGCAGGGAGAGAGATACTGCATTAATTATAATATTGCCTAGTGCGTCACAAGTATAGTCATTCCCAGTGCATAAGATTCGTTGTTTATCTGCGGAGAGAGAAAGAGGAAAGGCTGCATTCAGTGTAATAATGACCTGTGAGTTCCGAGTTTAGTCATTCCTGGTGTATGGAATTCATTGTTTATGTGCAGGGAAGCGACAGAGAGTGAGAGAGAGATATTGCATTCAATATTACCTTGTGCGTCACATGTGTAGTCGTTCCCAGTGCATAACATTATTTTTTTATCTGCGGAGAGAGAAAGGTTGCATTCAGTGTATAAATAATGACTTGTGAGTTCCGAGTTTTGCCATCCCTAGTGTATGACATAAATTGTTTATGTGGAAAGCGAGAGAGAGACACTGCATTCATTATAATATTGCCTTGTGCGCCCCATGTGTAGTCATTCCAGTGTGTGACATTCTTTATCTCTGGAGAGAAAGTCTACGTTCAGTGTAATATTGACTTATGCCTTCCAAGTTTCGTCATTTAAGAGTATGCCATTCATTGTTTTTCTGCAGAGTGAGAGACTATTTACGTGTGCGTTCCGAGTTTTGCCATTTTAAGATTATGACCATTATTTGTGAGAGACTATTCAGTGTAACATTGGACCTATATCTCCCAAGTTTTGTTATTTTAAGGGTGTGAAGTTCATTATCTGCGAGCGAAAGACTGTATATTGACTGATAAACTAGTTTTACGTGCCCCATGGTGTCCATTATTTATTTTTAGGTTCTTTCTCATGGGCCGTAGTCTGTAGGTGAGAAATGTTTGGTAATAATAGTTAATTCCATGCCTTTTGTAACATCTGATTCCGTATTGACTTGAATGAAACAAAAATATGGGTTGAAAATAAATGACCTTCAATTCGATTTCCTTCATTCATTAATTTCTGTGTATTATACTATAATTATGAAGGGAATAGTGAACGTAAAGACGTCATCTGCTTTCTTCTCTAGCGGCGTAATTAGAAAGTGTATGTTATTTGGCATCTAATGACCGGGAATGAAATAGCTTTTGAATGTTTCATGTAAATCAATCGTTGTAATTATTTTACTGTGTCATTCATAATCATAAATCAGGATTGCTAGAGAGGAATTCCGTATTTGATTCCGTCGTTCACATCGCCGAATTCGTCTGACATCGGGTGTTACTGATTTCTATTTCCCGATGCCCTGGAAAGTTCTCTTGACGATGGCTCTTACCTAAAGTATATACAATCATTTTCTAATGCTTAAAAGAATTACTTGCAGTATCACTCGTCGTGGTACCGTACAGGCTGCGAAAATAAATTGTGATAATTACGCGTAGTAAGGGCCATAAGCGTCTGATACGTGCATCTTCGTTGACTGTGGCGTCGCCCGTGGCCAAAGATGGAACTTCTATTTTGGCGCGCCCAGTGGCAACACTGTTAAAATTGGAAATCAACGTCCTTTATATAGTGTTCTTGCTTCCTCTATTGGCGAGAGAGTTCGTTCTTCGAGACTTTAAATGAAAATTACGAATTAAAGCAAGGTTGTTGGCATTCGGAAAAACTTCCGTTTAAATTACTTCGACATAATAATAGTAATTACGCAATTTTATAAACGAAATAAGATATAACGACAGTAAGCATAGGACAACAACAACAAATACAGCCAAGATGGCGTCGCTTTCAATTTGATCGAAGGGGATAATTAATATTATTCTTCTGCGTATTGAGCTTTTTTGAGTATGTAGTTAATATTTTGTTCGAACATCACATAAGACACACTTTTGGTTGCTTTCAGGCTATACTTTCCAAATTTAGACGCATATAAAAATACAAATCGACGGAGCGTACTCCGTGGAATGTCAGTAGCCAGGCAAATTGTCCGATTGAAATAGGATTGTTTTCATCCGGTAAAGGTAAGGGTGAAAATCGACGTTGAACGCATTTAGCCCCGATTTCATAATTTTCTTCTCTAACATTTTCTCGGTATGAGAGAAGTCACTGACAATTAATTATACTGTCACTCATGCTCACCCAGCAATTGCTAACCGACCGATGTGCTTTACAAAATCTAAACTCTCGGCTACTTCGACGTTATCTTAGTACGAACACGAAAGTTATCGCATGATTCACCTCAACAATCTGACAACTCGAAAGTAAATTTTGAAAAGTCCAATTAATTCTGGGCCATTTCTAAAATAAAAATGGGATAGTAAAACTTTATAGTTGTCATAGTCTAGGGGTACTTCAGTGCTCAAAGGGCTAAGGTTATATAGCATCATATAAACTAAGATCATGATTGTAAGACCTTGAGAAGCATTATTATGGAGCAATCAGGATCCACTAATGTGGTTAACTTTCTTCCTATCTTTGAGTTTTTGCTCAGATGATATAAGACTTCCTTTCTTCACTGCAGATGTAACGCATGCATTTCATGAACTACCTTCAGTTACACAATGCAGATGAGCATACATTTTTTTGTAATATGCATGGTTGTCTTGAGTATAACCATGGTTATACCATAACCATAACAAGTGCACTTAAGGCATTTAAATATATCACTTAATACCTACCTTGTTCATAGTTTGAAGTGAGTATTTCTATCTAACATACCTATGTCTCTTCAGAATATACTTAGCTTTTCAACCATTCTTTTTAATACTGTTAACAGCATTGCCTTTCGCCTTTAATTCTATTTATCTCATCAACATTTAAAGATGGCCCTGTTTTGAATCTTTCCTTTTCACATTCCATTAGTTCTCTTTATATGCTTTTTATATTTCATCCTTATTAAATATACCACATACTTACTTTCTTTCATAGTCCTTTTTTATGCTTTTGGTGGTGAGAGTATGCACCCATGTGTGCACACAGGCTTCTTTGTTTTCACCCATGCCCTTGCTTTCTGTTCTATACATGACCTACCCACTCTCCCATTCCACAGAAAAAGAACTAGAAATTATGTCAAAAGGCATTCCTCATGACACAATTTAATGTTTTTTCAGACTGCTATTTTGGGTCTCAACTTATACCTCTTCCATCTTTCAGAAACAATCTCGTTATGAAACTATCCTCTGCAGTGGATGGTAGAGGCCAAGACTTTGTGGAATTCCATAATATATTATTCCATGTACATGTACCTGATGATGCTTCAGTGAAGTGAAACATGTCGGAATAAATCTCTTTACCCTGTGGAACGCTAAAGTTTTTACTTCTCATCCTAAACTATTCTCTCTCCACCCACATCTCCTCCTTCTCAGGAATTATAATTGATTTCCCCATTCCAACGAAATGAGATGGCTGATGAGCTGGCAAAGGCTCAATCCAGCCGCAGTCCAATTGCGGAACAATACCAAGTTTTAGACAGGCAAAACTACATATAGGAGAACCTAGGCCTGGCCTTGCCAAAAGACTTCTGTCTCTAAACAGCTGTCAAACTGTCTAAACCCCTAGGGGTCAATTATGAACGGTAGTGGGACTCCTTACAGGGCACTACCAAGTGATTTGAGGCACCTACACCTCCTGGGAATCGTAGATACACCCAGATGTAGGTGGTGCAAAGAAGTGGATGAATCCACATCTGTGCTGGATGTGGACATACTATATAGTACACATATGTGTGTTCCCCGCTGTGATGAGGACTCAGAATATATTCTATACCTATATAGGTACCTGGAGTGGAGATCCCCATAGGGGACCTATTGGCCTTCAGCAAGGCGACTGGCCTTTATGGGTGATTTCTCTAGAAGGGTGGTTGGAACAATGGACCTATATGGGTCTAAGTCCCTCACGACCTCCTTTGTGAGGAACTCTACCGTGATCATAATCTATCTTGTCCCATTCCAATACATATAATGTATATAATTCTGCTCTGTATTCCCACTTACTCTTTCCTGCCATAGCTGTCCAAATTAGCACTCAGAAAATGTTGGGTAATTGACTGATTCCCTTTTCACCCATCTCCTAGGAGAAGCTTCTTCCTCCAAAATCATGGTATATAATTAAAAATTTTAATTTCACTCAGAGGACTTGGGGGCCATTCATTTAACAAGAACTGCTTCCATTAATGGAAGCCCATTATTATTAATTCATGGATTGGTACTTTTGGAATAATGTATCATTCTACTCATACAACGAATTCTAGCTCTGCCTCTGCAAGCTTACAAGGTTGCAGGGGCGTATCAAGGGGGGTTTTTGGGGGTTGTAACCCCCTCCCCCATTGGTAAAAAAATATATAGTTTTAAAAATTCCCGGACCCCCCGTTTACATGGGGGTTTCAGTGGTGACACCCCTCCCCCCCTTCAGATGCTTCTAGATACACTAATGCAAGGTTGAAAATTATTTGAAAGTCATCCACAGAACAATGTGGTTACCAATTCGGTGAATGACTTCCAAATAATTTTCTTTTAAAATTTTAGGTTGTTTAAACAACCCAAAATTTTAATTGGCCACATATGGCAGATGTGAACTACTTTAATTGCTCGATTTATAGAAGTTTATCTTATTAATCTCTATCAAGAGTAATATTAAGATGCCTATGATAAGTGAAAAGTTATTTAGACCCTTAACAAGTCATTTATGTAATTAGTGGTGCTGAAAAAGAATAAAGATGACAATAACATCATCATCATTGCAATGACCATGGTCGCCCTTAAGGAACTCAATGAAGAGAAGGTGAAAATTTGTCTTGAGCTATACATAGAAACTTATTACTGATCCTGAACATGAGAATGAAAGCATATAATTATACCTACTATGCGTATCAACAGCATATAAGTTGTTATAACATAATAAGTTGTTGCTGTTGAACGCATATTATAATATTACTGTATGAATTCAGCTCTGTGCGATCCAAGTTTTATACATAGAAATGATTATTTGACAATCCTGAAAAGCAAAAATTGCTAATAGGGGCGCTTCCGCTTCGATAATTATCACTGCATGTGACATATGCTGAAAGTTTCAAACATAATTGCCTGCACTTGATAAAACAAGAATATTTCCCAACTAACGATTAAATCAATTTTGTTTAGGGTCACGAACATCATAGGAAATTCTGGATCCTAAAGTCTTGCATCAAAGTATTTTTCGAGATTTTCATCGTTCGTCGTGTACGAACTCGGCAAATGGTCGATATATATATATAAACATATGTCTTTCACTATATACTAGGCGTGGTTTGACATTTTCTTTTCAATGGTATTTAATAAAGGACAATTATTATACTTAGAATAAATGTGACAGTGAAACAAAGTGGACATAATTCCGTAAGAAGGTCAAGATACACCATAGCACTGTCGTCTGCTATAGAAACGAAGAAACCACACGACGACCGATATTAAGCTTAATTTGTACTAATTCAGATGATTGTTTTTCAGAAAAGGCTATATATGACCAAATATTTATCTCCACATTTCGGCAAAGTCTAATGAGAAATAGTATTAATTAAAATAGTACGATTTCTACCTTTATCCGCGACATTTTAGAATGGAGGATATATCGAGCGATGCTTTTAAAATATATTTCTACAATTTCAGTTTCTAATTAGTGCTACTTGTTGATTTCTCTCTGATCTAAGTAATTTAAAACTCACAGAACCATGTATAACCGGATTTATAACCCTTCTTGGATATTCTTTGCTATTTCTAACTTTTCGATTGCGCGCCGCTACCTAAGGGCTGAGAGCAGTGAGCGGTCCAAAACACCGCTCACAAATATGGCGACCGCTCAGTACTGAGCGGCTACGTAGCGGTCGCATCCAGGGGGAGATCACCCATCCGCTCACTGAGCGCTACTCCCCCTGGATGCACCCATAGTGTGTGCCCCTGCTATGTAGCGTATTTTTTCGGAAACACACACTGTCCGGTACTGGGCAGTGTCCGATATTGGGCAAGTCTCCCCTAGTAAACTATCAATTTTGTCGCCAGAGACAAGGGGATGGGAGACCATTAAAGCGCGAATTTTCCTCCAACACCAAGAGAATTAAAAAAATTGACTGTTATTGGCGAGATTTCGTGGTGCATGATGACGATGACTTCCCCCCATGAAAGAGGCATTTACTGACATATTTTTAGCGCATGTACTTGGTGCGCCTTTTCCATGCAAAACTGCCACTGATAAAACCACCCAAAAGAAAGACGAGGCACGAAAAAATGACTATGATGCATTAATATTTCAGGTACACCACCCAAAAAGTCAATGTTGATGTAGGAAAAATAAATCGCATTAACTGCACAATATTTATCTCCCTGCAGTGTTAAAATTTCTATTAAATCCCAGAACATTTAGCATAATTTCAATGCTAGTGTACACTTGGTGCTAGTCGTTCTTGAACTCTGCCATGAAAAGAGAGAGTTTATGGTGCTATCTGTCCAACAGTTTTACTGCAACTCTGAAATCAGTCATTTAACCTGAAATTTAAATGCTGCAAGCGTATGTGTCTATTAAGAGCTGGCTAGTGCCGACACCGAGTGTCTCCCCATTCCTCCGTTCCCTGAAAAATCCTGACCCCTGCCTAATTACCCAGCTATCCTAAATGGCGCAAATGGGTATACATGTCAGTAACCTCACCTGAGTCCTGTATAACAAAAAACGACTACCTGTGGAATCATGTAGCATCTTAAACATCTTCTCTACCCATCACAAGAACCTATTCCTTGGGATGCATGTATGGATGAAAAGTGCAAGTAGAATAAAACAACTAAGAAGGGATGGAAATTTTTCCTTTTTTCCACATATTGTTTCGTTTCAGTTTCAAAGAGATCTCGCGTCTTTTATGGGTAGCCATATTGAAGCCTCTTGGAGGAAAAAAGGATTTTTTTTATTGGATGCTATATTCCCAGTGGGAAATGACTGAGCAAATTAGGAAGGCGGTTCGAATTTCAGTATTTCCGCCACGGGAGATATCGCATTTTTCTGATGCGATGGTGTCTATTTTCTACAGGATAAGGGTAGCGTTATCGCACCGGATTGCGGTCGGCCATGAGATATTATTAATCTGCTTGTATTGCATCAAGAATGGAACCAAAATCCTATTTCCTATCATTTTCAAAGAATATGGCTTTGATTTTTATAAAAAGGGTATGTAATTTCTGATACACAGCAATATTTTGGAAATTATCATAAACTTTTCAACGCACTTTTTTGCTATTAATTATTGTAGAGAAAATTTCTTACAGTACGTGATGATCGCACATAGAGTAGAAAGTGATTCTTTAGTTAATTAGTTATTCAGGGGAGGCGACCAACAGCTGAGGTCATTTGCGCCATTTAGGATAGGTGGATAATTGGGTAATGGTAGGAGTTTTTGGAAAGGGAGGAAGGGTGGAGAGAAATCTGGCGTCGGCATTAGCCTACTCTTAACGACAGACGCGAAGGGGACCACGGCTTACCGTCCCATCCGACGGACGGAGTACTGAACCTGAAATGTCCTCCACTAGGCACTCAAGTGGGGACCGGTTTTCCAATGAAAAATCCGCCACTGTCGGAAATCGAACCCGGGTCCTCGGGATGGGAGGCCAGCACTCTAGCCACCGCACCAACCCGATCCCCCGATAGTGATCCGTTTAGCTTATCGAAACTAAAACTGTTATTATTTGGAGTGGCCAACAACCAAACATGCACGATTCAAGTGTATGAAAATTCAGAGCTAAATAATGGTCGATTTGGAAGCAGTAACGCATATAGTGATGAATTTATTCGCGACTCCCCTCAGAAATTGTGGTAGCAAATCTCCGATGGCTCTTTTCCTTAAAATCCCGATGGTCGGAAAGGATTTGATAAGCATTTACCAAGGAATACGGGACACCGGAAAACAATGGGTATCAATCAAGACTTCCGTTTCCCGTAGAGTCATAATGGGGAGGACATACAGAGCAAAGGGGCGGGTTAGCACATATTTACGGAAAATTGACACCAGTAGAGTCGTGAAGCGCTGTAGGATTCGCCCCCCCAGGCACTCCACCTGTCAGGGTCGTTTCTCCTGCTCAACAGGCGCGGATAACCTTCAGATCGACAGATCTGGAATTTCTACAAAGCGTACAGTGAATCGGGCGAAGACAGTGAAACTCCCAGAGCCAGCCTCCACATCATTGCTCGAGCCTCAGGGTTCTCGCGACCACTTAACATCCCTCCAAGCGAGTAAACGGACGAGGTAAGGGCATTTGGTTGGTTAATCCCACACCTGAATATTACCCTGCCAGCCGCCGTAAGGACGTGTGGTTGGGGGTGGTAGGAAACCAGTCGTGAATATCATATTTTGCTGGAAAAAACTTTGGAAGTACAAATGAAGTACGGTGTGTAATGCATTTGTAAGAGTTTCACAGTAAACTCTCGATTTTCTGAGGTAATGACCAGTAAACGGTGCACGGATAATCGGGAAACACGGATAAACCGCTATTTGGTTCTTTCCGGCTTCAATTCTCTACTGTGCGCCGCCGCCAAAATAAATAAACTCCATAAGAAAATAACACAATTTGCCAATGAAAAGATCCCCGCTGTACATAATAGCATTTTATGACAAAAAAGAATCCAGTAGAGCTGTCCCGGCCGCAATTAAATGTTCGCAAGCCTCGGGTGGCGGCAAGAAGCCTGCCGTAAGACATCGGACCAGTCGGTAGGGCCGCAGTAAAATTCAATATTGGAGGAAAATAATTAAAGTTTTACTTACCTTTGAGACCAATGCCGAAACACCGGATTAGATTGTCGATGCACGGATAATCCGCAGCCCGGATAACGCGCATTCTACGGATAATCGGGAGTTCACTGTACCTACTTAGTTCGCTTTGTAGTCGTGCATTGTGCGAGGGGAAACCGAAATAGTGTATCTGTAGGTCCGACATTATATCTTTCTTAATTTGTCACTTCTGTGACCTGTTGATGTGGTGTTGGGGTATAAATAAATCTTCCGTGTCTCTGTCTGTTAGAGAAATTTCAATCGGATAGCTTTACTGAAGGTGTTAGGCACATATTAAAAACACCAGCGTATTATGCTAGATTCGACCAGATAAATAAGATTAGAGAGATAGATTGTCGTACTGATAGATTCAAAATGGCATTTTCCCCCGTACTTTACGAGAACAGAATAGGCAGCATAGCAAAGGGATAGGTAGGGGAAATATTTTAGAGTAGTCTGTAGTGGATGATGCATGTATGAATCCCTTAAATACTATAGAACTAACAATCTAGTTGCATAAAATCCTATAGTTGCTTGTTTGTATGTCAAAAGTGATTGGTGATCTTGGTGATCTTCACCCCCTGTCACACACCCTCGCGGTGGCTTGCAGGGTATCGTGTAGATGTAGATGTCTATATCTAATGACTACCCTGCAAGCCACTTCGAGGGTGTGTGGCAGTGGTTGAGTATTTGAGCATCTGTGACCTTACTAGTGCGAAATAACAGCATTATCATGAGTCGACAATCCTAAGATTGATTTTACGGACTATCCACTCCATTCTCCTGTAAGCTATTCTCTTTATATTTACATAATTCTTCTCTTTCACATCCTTCACTACTTTCTCTGTTCATACTACAAACATATATGCACTAAAGTTTACCTATACTACCTACCTAACGAAAGGTTTCTAACAATATCATGCGGACAAACATTTTTTTCATTTCATCCAACATACATAGAAACATTTAAGAAGTACTGCAAACATGCATTACACATATTATTTCATGTAGTCATGGATAAAATCTTTTTTAAAAAACTTAATATCATCTCTATTTGCTTCATTGATCAATATAATTTCATGTGTGCAATGTCATTTTAATGGTAAGGTAAATTTATTTTGTGAAGGTATTATGGTATGAGAAGTCTTGAAGTTGTCATGGTCACGAATGGGGGCGTTTTCTCGGAACCTAAATCTATCTTTCGTACACGAAAAATAAATTTTAGTGAAAAAAGTTAATTTCCTAACCAGAGCCATTCGCTCATAAATCAAAAATTGAAGTAAGCAAAAGTTGACACCCACTGAACGAGCTGCGTTAAGGATATTGACGTCATCCACCTCCCATCCTTGAATGTTTGAAGGGAAAGAGAGGGGAAGGCGGAAAGATCGCACAGATCCTGTCGCAAGCACTTGCATTGGCAGAGTCAGCTGTGTGTCCCCCATTGTGATTGGGAGAAGGAGCTTCGCGGTCTCAGTTGTGATTGGACGAAGTGGATGACGTGAAAGTCCTTTGCACGCCCACTTTTTCGAAAAGGTTGAAAACATCAGTTTTTCGGCGCTTATAACTCGAGAACTATAAATGACGCATCAGAGAACGGAAAATATGGCTCTTTTTTTACTAACTCCATCAGATGTGGCAATAAAAAAGTATGGTAAACGACCCTATTCTTATTTTGAAAGGACAGAAATATGTATACAGATATTGAAAATATAGCAAATAAAGCACGTATATACGTGCACGCATGTGCGTCCTTCGATGCGGAGCGCGGCTTGATGCAATGGGGGCGTTTACTTGGAACCGAAATCGCAATTTTGTGCACGAAATTGTTAGATGTAAACGAAAAACGAATTTTAGTGAAAAAATTAATTTTCTAACCACAACCATTCACTCGTAAATCAAAAATTAATATAAGCAAAAGGTGACGCCCACCGAAAAAGCTGCTGTGATAACATTGACGTCATTTTCCTCCCGTCCTTCACTACTTTTGGGGAAGGGAAGGAAGTGGAGGGGGGTTCTCGGAAGGTCTGCTCGCACAGATCCTGTCGCAACTGCTCCTATTGGCAGAGTCAGCTGTGTCCTCCCCTTTGCGATAAGGCGAAGTAGCTTAGCGGGCTCAGTTGTGATTGTGCGAAGTCAATGGCGTCAGAGGTTGCACCACGCCCACTTTTCCGAAAGGGTTAAGAACATCAGTTTTTCGCCGATTATAACTCGAGAAATAATTGACGGATCAGAAAACGGAAAAATACAGGTCTTTTCATTTTACAAACTCTATCAGATCCGGCAATAAAAATATATGGTAAACGACCCCATTTAGCCGAGGATCGGATTGGTATGGTGGCTATAGTACTGGCTTCCCCCCACCCAAGTTCAAATCCCGGTGGCAGATTTTTCATTGTTATACCGGTTCCCACTTGAATCCTGTGTGGTGATAAGTTAAAGTTCAACACTCCGTCCGACGGACAGGACGTTAAACCGTGGACCTCTTGGTGTCTTTCCTTAAGAACAGGCTAATGCCGACGCTGTGTTACTTCACCCTTCCTCTGTTCTTTTGAAAAACTCCTACCCTTTACCAACTACCTACCCGCCTATCGCGCAAATGACCTTAGCTGTCAGTACCCTCCTCCGAATAGCCACTACTACGGAATTTTAGCCGTCCGATTGCAAAAGGTTTCTCAAGTTGACGGCGCGACATATTGTTGGCAGTTGGAGCACAGTACTACTACTACTACCTGGAACTTTAAATTCTTATCTTTTCCTAAATACCCACTTAACCTTCATCATTGTCATCGGCCAACAATCCTAGGATTGGTTTGACACAACCCTCCATTCCATTCTTCTATCGGCAAACCTCTTCATACCAACTTAATTTTTCTCTTTTACATCCTTCACAACTTGCTCCATGTATCTCATAAGAGACCTGCCATTTCCATTCCTCCCGTTCACTTTTCCCTCGACGATTGTCTCCATCAGGCCATCGTGTCTTAGGATATGGCCGGTTAAGTTGTCTCATGTTTTTAGGGTTTTCAGTAGACCTCTCTTTTCTCCCACTCTTCTTAAGACTTCTTCGTTGGTCACTCGGTCGATCCATTTTATCTTCATCATTCTTCGGTAGCACCGCATTTCAAATTCTTCCAGCCTGGGCCTCTCTGCTGCTGTTATCGTCCATGCTTCGCTGCCAAATAGTAAAATGCTCCAGATGTATGTTCTAATGAAATGATTCCTCCTTTCACGCTTGTATTTTCAACTGTTAGCAGGATCTTCTTTTGTTAAAATTCCCTTTTCGCCTGGGCAATTCAACTGGCAATTTCTCTTTTACTTCGTCCTTCGTCCACTTAACCTTGATGGAATAAATATCGATAGTTGTCTTCCACTTCCGCTAACTACAACAACAGCAGTACGAAAGGAATACCCTCCTCTTGCGGAAGGCAGTATCATGAAGGTAAAATGTGTATATTAGTCCTGTCCAAAGATTTCTGTAGGGAGGGAATTGGATCCGTTTTGGCAGAAGAATGTGAGCAGGTAAAAGAGGCACCATTCAATAGCGAAAGAGAGAGAGATTGATTGGAAGGTTGACCCTAGACCTTTCGTGAGTCACTCACAGCCATTGTTTGCGTCGTTTTTTTAGAAAGTGGTCCCTTGTATGAGGCAACTGCCCGTGTCCTTGGAAAGAGAGGGGGTGGGGGGAACCGCACCCCACAGGGTCCACAGTCCCTGGGCCCTTGTGACCACAACTCAGGCAAGCATGTGCACGAGACGATGTGTGGAAGGTTACCTGACGAGATATCTCATTTACCTACTCACTTTATTGCTGTTTATTGGTTGGTTATTCAGGGGAGGCGACCAGCAGCTGAGGTCAGTTTTATTGCTGTTTATTTGAAGAAGGAAAATCCTTATACGATATGTATTTTGCTGACCCTTATATTGGAAGGATAGATGGTCATGAGGAGAAAGGGAATCTGTTGCCTATGTTACGGTGCGTAGCATTTGTATTACTCTGTGTTTGTATTACACGCAATAAGCAATACGATATGTATTTTGCTGACCCTTATATTGGAAGGATAGATGGTAATAAGGAGAAAGGAATCTGTTGCCAATGTTACGGTGCGTAGCATTTGTATTACTCTTGTGTTTGTATTACACGCAATAAGCAATACAATTAAGAAATAGTAAGTTCAATTTCTCATCATTCGTCCCTAAAACTTCTGTTAGTTCTAAATTTCTGTTTTTGGGCATACTCTGGCAGAACCTTTTTAAAATAAAAACCAACCCATTCTTGATGTTCGCAATTGTCCATAGTTGTTTTGGTTTTATTTAACCGCAGGAAGTCGACGTTTGGTCACGTTAATCATGGGGGGAAATAAAGCAAATATATTTTCTTTCCGTGCAAGCAATGTATGTATAATAGATTGAACAATTTTTGGTCATTTTTAATGTTGCATTGTGTTCACCTTTTTTTCATTCACTACCTGCAGTTGCTGTCTTTCAACTACACCAGGATTTAAAACCTCTAATCTTTTGAGAAACACTGCTGCTTCATCTGGACATCTTATAAATCATGGTAGCCATGGAAAGCATACCATTTCTGGTAAGATTTATGATAGGTACTTGTTTCACTCAATCAAATCACTTTCTGCCATGGATCTTACTTTATCCAAAAATAATGTGTCTTATTCATCATGTACATTGCTAAAATGAAATCGATAGCACTCATGGCACTATCCTCTCTACTTTGTTGCTCCTCTCCCAGATGATGACTGCAACTTCAGATAATCACCCACCATCATCTGTCATGTATGACACAGCCACCCAACTTCCTTCATCATTATCTACTGTAATGTCACATGTACTGATACTTTTTCCTGCTATTGTAGGAGATTTTCGGCATTTTTTTCTAGGAACATTCCTTCGTCGAGCATTATTTGGAAGAATTTAGGCAAACACATTCATCTAAGATTGAATAGATTCTTTCTGGTGGTGCCATAGGTATGGCCTAAGTCATCCCACCATATTGAAATTTTTTACCAAGAAAGCAATTATTATTCTGATTTTTTGTTAAACTCTCTCACTTTTTATAATATTCTAATTTTGAACAAAATGTTGTAATTATAAGACCATTTTTTCTTATCCTACTATAGCAGAGATGATATTTGGTTGAGGTTTTCTAGAATTTTCTCCACAATTCATAAATCTTAGCCGAGTTTCAAAATGGGGTCGTTTACCATATTTTTTTATTGCCGAATCTGATAGAGTTTGCAAAATAAAAAGACCCTTATTTTTCCGTTTTTTGATTCGTCAATTATTTCCCGAGTTATAAGCGGCGAAAAACTGGTGTTTTTAACCCTTTCGGAAAAGTGGGTGTGGTGCAACCTCTGACGTATATCTACCTCGTCCAATCACAACTGAGCCCGCGAAGCTACTTCGCCTTATCGCAAAGGGTGGGACACAGCTGACTCGGCCAATGGGAGCGATTACGACAGCATCTGTGTGGGCAGACCTTCCGAGAATCCCCCTCCACTCCCTTCCCTCCCTTAAGAGCAGTCAAGGACGGGAGGAAAATGACGTCAATGTTATCACAGCAACATTTTCGGTGGGCGTCACCTTTTGCTTATTTTAATTTTTGATTTATGAGTGAATGGTTGTGGTTATAAGATTAATTTTTTCACTAAAATTCTTTTTTCGTTTCCATCTAACGATTTCGTGTACAAAATTGCGATTTTGGTTCCGAGTAAACGCCCCCATTTCTGGGTAAGACTTAAACCAGTTGAATATGGCCTTCATCCTTAACTTCTGGAAGGGCACAGTAAATAGACATGTCTAGAAAGCACATATTTAGTTACATGCTTGTTAAAAGTAAAAAAAAAAAACTTAAATTTTACTTGTGTTTTGGTGCGAATTTGTCTTCCTCAAGATGGAAAGTGGGATGCAGGATGCAAAGAATTGGCATCCCCTGCCTTAGAGAGTAATAGAGAGATTTGAAATCATTATTAGATGACAATTAAAAAGAAGAAATTTCAAGGCTTGTTTTGTATTTTCCTATGCATTTTCTTGCTGCATTCATTTTCCGTATAATTTTTTCTCAGGTGCTATTGTTGCTGAGCTTGTTGAAGATTATATCACCCTTCAACTTGGATTTTCAATACCCTCTTGTGTTTGAGGACCCCACATATCCTACTTACCCATCTCGTGGGACATATTTTGGTTACAGCGTGCTCTTGAAAAGGTCGAAGAATGATGAATCATGGTTAGTATGTATCTGTAATTCTGAATATTAGATCTATCTCCTTTCCAAACAATTGGTACTATGAGAACGATTACATGTGATCTTGATTTCAATATGCTTGGATGCATCCTATTATCCAGTGATGTGCGAAATAACAATTACAAGTAGAACAATTCATCAGTACAGTTTTTGAAAACAGTCAAGAAAGAATAAATGCTTTCAGGTAGGTACTAGTTTTAATTTACATTAAGAGATCTAAGCTTTTTCAGGACTTTCTCAGCTGAGTGCTCTACACTTCATGTTATTTGAGCTATTTATCATCATGATATTTAAACTATTTTAAATGTAGGAAATAGTTTTAGGTAGGTATAATAACTTGGTAGAAATTCTAAAAATAATGAGGAGTAAAAGAGCAACCAAATTATTTTATAAATGATAATGGAAATTTTAATTTTACCAAAAATCTGTGAACAAATAAATATTTTTGAAATTTTACTAATGAAATTTTACATTTTGTTGACAATGTGTATTGTTATTTAAAATCCGGCAAAAGAGTTATTTTTTGTGAACTATGTAATTTAATGAATAAATGCAGATCAGAATAATACCTGTATGGATATTCATGCTTAGTCTGATAACACATACAATTAATTGTAAGAGTATGCTATTATAAAGCATGTTGTAGTAGCGTTCTATTTTTTACAAGCTCTTTTAACTCATTTTGACTTCGGAACATAGCTAACATATTGTTGTCATGTTTAATTTCCAAAGCAAGAATGGATGCTCATTCCTGCTATTAGGTATTCTAATATGGGTTAAATATTTTCCTAGTTAGTTTTAAACTATTCCCTTGCAATTACTACTCTTTTGTTTTGAATTTTATTAATATTAAAAACTAATAATACATAATAATTCCCAGACTTTTTAATTTTCATCAATTTTAAGGGTATGATTGTAAAAGAGACTTACATATTCATGGTAAGGAGACTAATATGCTCAGTTAAATGGTAAGGCAGGGGCAATAAAGATACAGTAAAACTCGTTTATAATGATGATGCATGTGATGAAATCCCAGCTATAACAAGATGAGTTCTCAGTCCCTTGGACTTTCATGGTCACAATTGTTAAATATCCCACTTGTAATGAGCACGGATGATGCAAAATATCTGCTATGGTGAACTATTCTTTCGCCCCTTGGCCAATTATTGCCGCTTTCATAACAAATTTCTGGCCATTCCTGTAACCTAAACACCCCTTCCCATTGGATAAGTTGTTCTCATGCATAGCCATCACTCATTGTCTCCATCAGGCCATTGTGTCTTAAGATATGGCCAATTAGGTTGTCCTGTCTTCTTCTTAGAGTTTTCAGTAGTCTTCTCTTTTCTTCCACTCTTCTTAGGACTTCTTCGCTTGTCACTTGGTCAATCCATTTTATCTTCATCATTCTTCAGTAGCACCTCATTTCAAATGCTCCTACCCTTTTCTTCTCTGCTGCTGTCCGTGCCTGAATGCCGTAAAGAAACATGCTCCAGATGTACGTCCTGATGAATTGTTTCCTGACTTCTATGCTTGTATTTACAGATATAAGTAGATTCTTTTGTTGATAGAATACCTTCTTTGCCTGATCTATTCTACTGACTATTTCTTTCTTGCTTGGTCCATCGTTGGTTACTTGGCTTCCCAGGTAACTGAACTCTTTCACCTCTTTCAGTTTTTGCTTTCCTAGTTTAATGTTGGCTTTGGCCTCTTCTCTCCTACTGCACACCAATATCCTGGTCTTCTTCTTATTTATCTTTGTGGTGCATTATCGCCAGTCATCGCTCAGGGAGTTGCCAGAACCACCACAGGGGGCACGCCCTTTGGCCTATACACACTATAACAGCTATAAAAATAGCCACTGCGGCTACTCGAGGCACCAACTATGGTGGTCTGTGAGGAAACCCCAAGACTTCCGGAACATTGTTCCAATTCCTCCTTGCTGTACATTGTTTACTTGCGATTAACCCAAATAAACTTACTACATTCGTTTAACTCAACGCGTGTGTTTCAATTTCCCTAAATCTTCATTTGATATCTCACCATGGTCCTTTCTACCGTATTTACTTGTGTAAGCCGTGCCCTTGTGTATCCTGTGCACCCCTATTTTCGGGCAGGCTCATGAGGAAAATAATTATTTCTATCAAAAAAAATTTGTTTGCCCTTGAGTCTGCATCATTTTTTTCATAACATAAATGCACTTTCTTTAATAGAAATGCAGTTCCTAAATTACGTGTACGTCTTTCTCGTTAATTGATTGAATTATGTGTTAATATTGTCATGATCATCATCGTGTTGTGCATCGATACACGGCCTCGTTTACTGTGCATCTTTTTCTCGTAGCATCTCGCAGTAATCACAGTTACATACGATCACATCATCCAGCTATAAAAATAGCATCTGTTCAAAACAACACCCAACTGAAATAATTGCAGAAATATATACAATTTCAACCCGTGATCACTCTATTATTATGGAAATTCATTGGTATATCAACAAATAAAAGCAGAATGCCATCTGTACCTGATAAAGGTGGTCTCTGCTCTCTGTGCTGTGGATGTGGACTGAGACGATTTAGCAACACCCGAAAGTCTTGGGAACACACGGGAAAACTAAGCTCAATGTCATAATAGTTATAATTCTTATAAAACTAAAGAAAAACACATTTGCGAAAATAGAATCATAAATCACTAATGAATATTCATATCTTAACAGTTCTCATTTTTAGTTTTTGTCACTGCTAGATTCAGATACACCGTATTTGCTTACTGCACTTCAATTTCCTCTTTTTTCGGCATCGCTTGTAACATGTGGTTTTGTACTCACAGGAAACGATCATAATTTCACATCAGAATTCATTTTTAGGGTGATAATTGCAAATTATTTTAAAATGCTAAATGATTGATTCAAACTCGTTTACTACTCTCACGCACAGTGCGGATAGCACGGATAGTAAGAAGGTATAATCTCTGTGCCATACAACTCTTGCCACAAAAAAACAAATTCTTTGTCATGTCTTGGTGATGTAGCGTTAATATGTATGCAAAAGGAGCATAAAAATGTTGCTACAGGTACGTGATACTGAAACAAACTCCGCTTACGATTTTTAAAAGACATAAAGATGCCGCACCCCTTGTGGCAGCTTATAGGATACAATGTTGATTTAAATACATCATGGTGCTACATTGTGTTGTCCTATGTACGATCTATACATGATAAATCTATTGCTTTGTCAAGTGGTGTTTCTGATCTAGCGTTTCTTCAAGTACCATTGTACGCTCAGACTTTTTTAAATGTGGATTTTTATTACTAATTACTTCAAAATTTCAGAAAACTTTACAATGTACGATTTACTACTAGACCATACTTACCAATTAATGTCAATATTTTCACAAAATGCGAAACTTAGGAGAAAAAAACAACAGGAATTTGAGAAAAAATGGTGTGCGGCTTACACAAAAATCTGGAGGAATCTTGTAAACTGTACACATCCATTTTTTCACTGGCATTTTGGGAAAAAAGGTGTGCGGCTTACATGAATAAATACAGTATATAGGTATTAGAATCTTATTCAAATCCCTCTCTGTCTCAGTTACGAGTGCTATGTCAGTGGCAAATCATAGCATGCTAACTTTTTCTCCATGGATTTTGACTCCAGAAGACTTCTCTTTGATTTCATTGATGGCTCTGTCAATGTAAACATTAAAAATGATGGAAGACATTGCACAGCCTTGTCTCACTCCTTGCCTTATTATTGCTTCTTCATTGTTGGGTCCAGATTTAATCACTGCTACTTGGTTTTAATACAAACTATGAATAATTCTTTAGTCTTGGTAGAACACTCCCAATTCATTTAAGAATTCCAATCCTTGTTGTCAAAAGCCTTCTCTAAATCCAAAAATGCAATGAACAGTGGTTTTTTTCTTCTCCATCAGCAACATAAGGGCCAGTATAGATTCTCTTGTACCCATGTTATGTGTTTTGTACCCTACAAATGTTTTTACTAATACTATCTCTATTTATAGGATAATGATTGGAGCACCTAGAGCGAATTCAACATTTGAAAACCACCAGAATATTTATGAGCCTGGTGTGGTCTACATTTGCCTATTTTGGCCTCCTCAGCCATGTAAACATCTTCTTCTTGATAAAAAAGGTGATGTTGTGGGCACATTTAGATGTAACCTAGAAGTCTATATGTTTCATAAGGTCTAATATATCTAACTTTATATGAAATGTATTTCACAAGGTGCTAACTTATTTGGCAAAAATTACCAGTTTCTCTAGTTGCCTGATAGTTACAAAATTGGACTAAATTTCCCAAAAGTATAATGATGATTTTTTTGTTAATGAGGTTTTTGAACATATGACTGATTTCCATGATACATTATAATGTATCATTGTGCTAAAATCAATGTGCTAAAATATTTTAACTATTGTCCCAGCATTCTGCAGCTGTAGCATGGCAGCTAAGGTAAAATATATTTGCAGGTCATTGTTTTTATTCCATAGACTAAATAGGCTGCTGAATTCAGTTTGGATGATGCTTAACATAAATGTATCATAAATGGTTTAAGTGGAGCACTTAAGCATCTGAAAGAAATGCTTTTGGGCTCCTATTCTGAATGAGATAGCGTCAGCATTATCCATCATAATAGCGGAAAAAGTCTATATTTTCAAGACTATTACGACCCAGTCATGATTTGCTTTTCTGAATGCCGAAGAGTCACTGGAAGTCGCAATTCTACAGATTACCCACAGCGCGGTATTCTGAATGGCAGATAGCGACTGGCCAGGTCGTAATATTATTCCCCGATTCTGAAGCCCAGGCAATCTGGATAACACAACGTAAATCAGTACACTGAATTACTTTCAAATGTTTGTAATGTTTACTTCGAGTAGTATCGGGTATATATTCAATGTTTGTTTACCAATTGAAATGACTGGACATCTGCATTTCAAGTTTCAGCAATTTTTAATGCATATGTAGAAGCCCGGGGTAGGCTACGATTAGAGAAAGTGAGACATATATGTGTTTGTTATTGTGAAATCAGTGGACTGTTGTGTGCTATTGAATTCATTGTCGTTGGTGGTGCCTGTTTTAGTTTCTGCAGTTGTTGCATCGGAAAATGTCAGACATGTTCACTTAATTTGGTAAACATTAAATCTTGTTAAAGTTACTGGAAAGTGCTATTTAAATACTTACCACAGACCCACGGACTTCCATCCTATGCCCCTCTGTAAACCTAATACAATTTATAAATTTTATAAATGAGAATAATAACAGAAGGATAGCATGAATCCATTTGAAGTGTAGGAGGAGAGATTTATGATCATTTCCATGTGTCGAAGGAACCCAGGTAGAAAAATCTGGGCTGGAACTGTACTGTAACTGTACTGTAAGTGTGCTAGGTAGGTGGACTGTAACTGTGCTATGAACTGTACTGGAATGTTTCAAATCCAGTACAGTTCCCACAGTACAGTCATAGTAGATTTTCCACAGTACAGTCGCAGTGGACATTCCACAGTACAGTTGCAGTGGACATGCCACAGTACAGTCACAGTGGACATACCACAGTACAGTTGCAGTGGACATGCTACAGTACAGTCACAGTGCATTCACCACAGCTCAGTTAGAGTGCATTTAAGTGTAGATCCAGGGATTGGCCCACCGTCGCCTGCTTTGGCTAGAATTTTCTACATTTGTTCCAAGGGGTCTTAAACTTACACAATTTGAAGTCAGCGAGGCCCACCCCTTCAAATTCTTTTCTTGATTAGTCCCCAATGCATCTTTCACACTATAGCCAGAGTGCTTTGGAAACAGCACACCCATACCACAATATTAAATATCCCTTATGGAAATTTCAGATCAGGTCTGATCTGGAAATGCCAGATCAGGAAATGAACTGAATTAAATCAGCTCATTTCCTGATCTGGCTTTACCTGATCAGGTTTGATCTGGACCCAGCGAGAACAAGTTGGTGGATTCCACGCAGGCACAAAAATTGACTAACTGGAATAAAGGGGCAATTATTCAAGGGAGGATCAATATAAATCTCAACTTGAAATTAAAACACTTAAAATTAGGCCATTTCAATTGAATTGCTTATGTCAATTTTAGGTCAATAAATACTTCAAAAACATTATACTGATGGTGAAATGAATACTACCTCTTTGATGTTAAAGATAACATTTTATTTGCCACTAAAATACTTCAAAAAAAGAGCAATTACGAAAATATAATATACGTCAATTTACAATCGCACATTCCATTGAAAGTCCTTTTCTTGCCCACATATGGAACCGCTGCTCCATTTTATATTTTCCAAGTCTTTAAAAGGCATGCCTTCCCACTGATAATGCCCAAGAACATCTGTAGGAATAGAAAAAGTATCTGATTACCATAATATAGAAAGCACTTAGGTAAAACCTATTAATTCTTTTTATCTTGGGGTATAAGCATTTATGGCAATTATAGACTTTTGCCATGCTTTTGCCTGGGTTATATTACCTTAATAGTAATGTGTATTACTTAGATACAAATTATAAAGCCCAGGAATCCATAAAAACATTGCATTTCATAAGTAATCTTAAGACTTTACTTAGTATTGTAAGAATCATGAATCATAAAATTAGGACAACAAGTCCAAAACTACTAAGAATTGAGGAATAACAACTTACCCACAATGATATCCTAGATTTCCAATTAGTAATTATTTCTACTTCACTCCCACCAACCCACACAGCACACACAAAATTTATGCCGTGTAAAATATGCATAAATGGATTGGTATAAATAGTAAATAATATTCCGTCGATTATATACATATTATTTGAATAATATGCGCACACTGCAAATAATATGTAAATATTATACCATCTAAGATTGCGAATAATAGGTGCATAATATGTACATATTTTTTGAATAGACTACAATCGACGTCTTGCAAATAAGATCGACTTCGACCATCTCGAAAATCAAGATGGCAGTCATGTTGATAAGCCGGAAGCGCGAGAAAGAACTAGCTCCTCCAATATTTACGTTTTCTGGTACATAATTTGTGATCGCAGAAGCTTAATTTTAATTCTAATGGACAGTTAAGTGACGGTGAGTACCTAAATGATTGTTATGACCAGTGATTGGGTTGAAGATTATTTACGAATTCGTCATTGTATTTTTCTGCCTTCCATGTTGATTTTTTAAATTGCTGCCAATTGACTCTATTTCTCATGTTTCAGCTACATACAGTCTTTAAAATATTGGGACATTAGGAATGATCCAACGACAATTCAGATCATCGTTCACCTATTTGATAAACGTGAAAAGTTTTGTGTGTGTTATGACAGTGCAGTGACTTTCGATGATATTTGAACGAACCAATTGTTGGAAAAAAATAGTTTCGATTTTTAGAAGAGCGTTGTTTTTTTAAAAAAACTGTTGGTTTTTGTACACCCAGTGAACACTTTACAATTAAATGTTATGGAAAAATCAAACTTGATCGCTACTTTTTATTCACATGCAATGTATACAACACATCAATGGTATAAATTTTACATTAAATGTGTATATATATATCGTATAATGTCCTCATAAATTGCATATATATTCGTATAATATGCAAACATTATGCCATACCATCAGTGCATATATTTTGCATATTATGCGCATATATCGCAATTTATGGGGACATTATACCATTTATATGCACATTTTATGTACATATTACGCACATGTTATACCATTGATGTGGCATAATATTCGCATAATATTGGAATATTATGTGCATATTATTCACTTTGTGCTGTGTGGGAAGAAGTGATAGGTACAGGTTCATCCCTAAATATCCTCTTTAGTACGATTACAATACTTTATTTTTGTAGTATCACTGACTTCACTGCACAATGTTGTTTTCTTTCGCACTGCAAAGCATAAAAGTTATGTTTATAAGTAGATCAAAATAACATTCATGTAAAGAATAAATGTTGCAAACCTAAGCAGTAGACTAATTAAATAATAACTCTAGAATCGATTACGATAGTAAAGTAACTTAATATCATGCACTGTTTTTACTAGTGTGGCTACCAAATGCAGCACATCGCGAATGCTTGAAATACATTTTCAGTGTGAAATGAGTGGTCGTCAACATTATTCCGCAAGCACATTAATTAATAAGAGAATGAATTAAACTTACCTCACCAATTGATGCTTCGAGAATATCGATGTGAATATCACTGATTGACGATTCAACCGATGCCTTCCATCACAGTAAAAGACTAATTATACTACTATAATTAATCAATAATCGCCAATTCTTTGACGGTCTCACGCCATTTCTGCCGTTCAATGTGAAACCTGCGTCAATTGATGTTCCGTTGTTTCCCAGCATTCAACATTAAACTACGTACTTCGAATTTCAAAAGCAGAAAACGGTTGATTCACAGCTCTGTTACAGCACAGTTTGAGCTACAGTGCAGTTCCAGTCATGTTTCAGAGCTCAGTTACAGTACAGTTAGAGCTACAGTACAGTTCCAGTCATGTTTCAGAGCTCAGTTACAGTACAGTTAGAGCTACAGTACAGTTCCAGTCATGTTTCAGAGCTCAGTTACAGTACAGTTAGAGCTACAGTACAGTTCCAGCCCTGATTCACAGCTCTGTTACAGTACAGTTTGAGCTACAGTACAGTTCCAACCCTGTTGCATAGCACTGTTACAGTGCAGTTGGTGCCACAGTACACTTCCAGCATAGTGATGCAGCACTGTTACAGTACAGATCTCGCCTAGTTATTGCTGCCACAGCACAGTCCAGTGCAGTTGAGTGTACTGTAACTGTGCTAAACACTGAGTTTAGCACAGTTACAGTACAGTTCCAGCACAGATTTTTCTACCTGGGAAGTGACAATGTTTGTAGTAAACTGGCTTGATTAAAACTTGCAGGGAGAGAAATCCTGGCTTAATGATGCATAAATACACATTGATAGATCATAATAGTAAACATGGAAAGTGTGATGTGCCATATACCTAATTGCAAAGGCAGTTTATTAATGTGAACGTATTTACAGTTTATAGTACCTTTGATTAGTTATTTACTCGCCCGATGAAAAGCAATAAATCTCCTGACGACAATAATCCTTTCCATTGCTTAAAAGAATTACTTAAGTTAACCATGTTTGCTCGAAAGATACATTAATCTGGATGAAAAAAATGGGGCGGGTACAATTATTACGACTCAGAACTGGGTAATTTATTACCCACCTTGATTGAGAATAGCAGATTGGGCAATAATGACCTGTGGAATATACCGCCTTATAATAGCAACCCCGATTCAGAATACCAGCCTTGAAGTGACTGAAATTCTATGTAGCCAACTTTTTGCATGTGGTTAATAATTACCATATTTGATGGAGAGTAAGATATATCAGCATATAAGATTTTAGTTTTAGTTTAGATTAATAATTTAAGTAGGTCATAATATAATGAGGAAAATTTTGGTAAACTAACACATAAGGTTTTGTTTGAAAATACATTTGTGATGATCAATGTGTTTGATATCTCACTCACACCTCTTTTATTATGTTGAAAATAAGCCAATCTACATTTATCCCAGTGCCAATTATAGTCGAAAGATGCAATAACAGCATTTACAACTGCAACATTATAGATGTTAATAATGAAGGCTGAAACTTTGCGTATAAAATCCAGGTGTGATCTTTTGAGCCATAATTTTGGTGGAAAAAAGGTGCATCCTATAGACAAAATCAAAAATTTGTAGAATGTGGTAACCAAATATGATAGCAAAAAACTTTTTTTTTTTAAGTTTTCTTGGTGAGATTTCTCATTGTACTTATCTTATGTTATCTTTAATCAATTCGAGACAAATTGTAGGACTAGATAATGTTTAAACATTTACATTAATTAACAACAAAATATGTGTATTATAAATATATATACTTACTTACAGTAAAACCCCTCTTTTACACTTTTGAGGGGAACTAGAGAAAAAAGTGTAAATCGCGGGAAAGTGTAATTTGAGGGTATGCAATTTTATATGAAAGTTATGCCTGAAATAATAGGCAACTCCTTGCTTCTTGATTTTGCCTGCCTAATTCTTGCTTTCATTGAATGACAAGTTTAAAATTGAAATATAGTTCCAACAAAACCTCTTTAATAATGCCAAAATCTCTTATTTGAAATGCATGGGGACATGGGGAGATATATTAACTAGATTACATATGGTTGGGCCAAGATTAGGAAGAGTGTGAAAAAATTGTACAGTTGTAAATTGGAGAGAATATCAGGAATTAGTTTACAGGTGTATGAGGGAAGATGCAGAACAGCAAGCAGTTGAGAAAGGATGCAGGGGGTAGTAGACACTAGAGTGGTCAAGACACCGTTCATTACTGTTAAGTCAGGAGAGCTGCTGATAGAACTTAACGAGATTCAGCATAGGGGTAAGGAAAATGTGAAAAGAACTGCATGGCATTAATGATAGACAAGGGAACTTGGGAATAGAAGAGGAGAATGACATAGATAAGGATGAACTGAGACCAGGAATCTTGATCCAACCATGCTAGTAAGTTAGGGTTAATATTATGAGAAAAGAAGGTGTGGAGACTATAGTGATATTCTATCAAAGCTACTTAAGAATCGAGCTAGAGAAGAATGAGATGATTTTACGGGTGTGTTTGTAGGATATATGAGGATGAAATTTGGCTGGAGGATTTTTTAAAATCTGTATTAATACCTCCAAAAAAGAAAGACAAGATCGCAAATGCTGAAAAGCATACACTTCTTAAATAAATGAAAAATTTAATCACCAATGCGATAGCATCAGCCATCCCGCGAGTTATGCAACCTGAACAACAATCGCGAGAAAAACGACGTACGTGTACTGTAATCCCTCGCGGCATTACAATCGCACAGATGAGCGAGGTCACGATAAATGGTGGTATATCTGGGCAAATTTTATTTCTCTTTCATAGTGGTAACTTACTGCATGAGTTTTTACTTTGTCTTTCACGGAGCGTTGAGTCCAACCACTAGTTATGCAACCAGGACGACAATCACGGCAAAATCGTCTCGTAAAACGTAAATGGCGAACCATTCAAAAATTTGCTAGCGTGAATAAAGGGAAGACGTTACATTGCGGATATATGCACATTATTAGGACCTGAAGAAAAAGTCGTTAATGGCGGGAAAACGTAAATTGCGGGGACGTAAAAGCGAGGTTTTACTGTATATGCATCTATATTCATTCTTGCAACTTTTGATGAAAGCTGAATGCTGTAGATTTAGTAGTTTTCCCTATAATGAGTGGCAAAGTTGAGAAAACTGCTAATTTTCGGGTAACCGAAGTTAATTATTTCATTTTTATGTCTAAATTTTAAATTTGTAATTGATTTGTAATTGATTTGAAATAATAACTGAAATTGCAATAAAATTATCGTTAAAATGATGTATAGTACATTGCATTAGCATGAACCCATATCCAGATATAAATTTTCAAATTGCATCGGCACATCATTTTGACGCCGACAGAACGCTGTACTATCAATAAACCAGCACGAAGTATGCACGAAGTCTAATTGAATCATGTCTCATTCCGAAGTATCATTTCAGGCACTAGGAAAGAGAAGATCAAAAATATTCATTACCTTGGATTAAGAAATGAATCTTGGACTGGAGCAGCTATGGATGTTCAACAAGGACCAGACAGCCGTGTTGTTGTAAGAATTCTTCACCCTGTAAACATATTTGAATATTAGGGTTATATATTACTGAAAGATTCCATGGAAATTAAATCATGAGAGACAAAAATAAGCTACTACAATCAGAAATAGAGCTAATAACTCTCTTAGTTCCCTGGAGACTGATCAGAATCAGATCATAACTTATGAAATGAATATTAGGTTATGAAATGTTTGGCCAATTTAAGAGGAATAACAAAATAACCTTTGTATTTCCACAATTTATTCTCTCACACTACGACCATGGTTTCGTTGGTTAATGTTATCCTCAGGTACAGATTGCAGAAGAGTTGTCGTTTATATACAGTTGAGGTTGGTGGAGGGGAGGTGGAAAGGAAGGTGGTGGGGTGGAAGAGGGAGAGGGGAGAGAGATGAGGGGGGTGGAAGTAGAGCCTTCAGTGCAATTACCTGTGGGTGGAGAGAAAGAATTCAGGGGTTGAAGATAGTGGAACACAATATATGGAGGTAGGGGGCTAATGGAACAGAGAGAGGGTGAGGAGGGGGGAGCGGGAGGCATACAAAAGGTCGTTTACAATGTTGCAATCAGCGTGCACACATTTTAGGATTTCCACTTGTTCTAGAGCATCTAGCCGGGGGAGCCTTTCCTTTCAAAGTATAACAAGTCCAGGGAAAAATCACTTTTATGACTGTTGTCCAAAAGATGCTTGGAAAAGTTCGAGTTTAAATTTTGGTGTTTGGAACATACATTGTGCTCATTCACCCTCTCCTGGAACTTCCTTCCCGTTTGGCTGATATAAATTGCTGAGCACTCACACTTAAGTTGGTACACACCACTCCTTTCCAACTTCGGAATAAAGTCTTTGAATTTTGAAAATAGATTTTTAAGGTTACAATTATTGTAAAAGGCAGGTCTGATACTATGTTTAGGGAAAACTTTGGTTGCTTGGAGGGACAAATTACCCAAGTAAAGAATTTTCCTCCACTTATCAATACTGTCACACTGAGGGGGGGGGATTCTTTAAATGGTTTGGACAGCAATCTTTTCCACTTTTCCCGGTATAACATATCGATGAGGTTTGCTTGGTATCCATTACTTAATGCTATTTGTTTTATAATTTTGAACTCTTTTTGAAAATTATCTTTGGACAAGGGGATAGAGAGCAGATGGTGGAGCATGGAGTCGAACGCTGACAGTTTTTGAGCAAAATGTTGCCTGGATTTAGCATGAATCACTTGTTCGGTGTATGTGTCTTTTCTGAAAATGGAAAATACAAATTTATCTAATCCTTTAGACACTGTCAAATCCAGATTAAATGATTGTAATTGATGAAAATTAAGTGATCCTTTATTTTCTTTTTTCATCGTGAATTTTATGGAATTGTCCAAAGAATTTAAGAGGTGGATGAAAGTGTCGAGCTGCCTTGTGGATCCGGACCACACACACAAAATATTGTCCACATAGCGATACCAAGCACAGACATTTTTCACCAAAGGGTTCGTAGATGTAAACAGTTCATTCTCGAAATTATCAGTGTAGATGTCCGCAAGCAATGGGGATAGGGGTGAACCCATAGTTGTTCGTATATTTCTTCCTTAAATTTAAAATAGTTTTGTGAGACACATGTTCCAAGAGCAGAACACAGATCGGCACATTCCTCCACCTCCACCTATTTAGCACTTCACATTCGGTCAGACCTGAAAGTGTTAAACTAGGGAAGCAAAAACTTGATGAGGTGAAAGAGTTCTGCTACCTGGAAAGCCGAGTAACCAACGTTGGATGAAGCAAGAAAGAAATAGTTAGTAAATAGCCCAGGCCAAGAGGGTATTCTATCAAAAGAAGAATCTACTTGCAGCTGGAAATACAAGCATAGAAGTAAGGAAACAATTCATCAGAACATACATCTGGAGTTTGTTTCTTAATGGCAGTGAGGCATGGACAATGACAGCAGCGGAGAAGAAAAGAGTAAATGCATTCATAATGTGGTGCTACAGAAGTATGATGAAGATTAAATGGATTGACCGAGTAAGTAGCGAGGAAGTCCTAAGAAGAGTGGGGAGAAAAGAGGTCTGCTGACAACTCTAACATGAAGAAGGGCAACTTAATCGGCCATATCTTGAGACACTACGGCATGATGAGAACAATCCTTGAGGGAAAAGTGATCAGGAAGACTGGAAAAGGCAGGCCTCATATGAGATACGCACATGGAACAGGTTGTGAAGGATGTAAAAGAGAAGAATTACGTCGTCATGAAAAGGTTGGCCGATGGAAGAATCAAGTGGAAAGCTGCTGCTGCGTCAAACCAATCCTAGGATTATTGACCAATGATGATGATGAATTTTAGTGACATTCAGCAGCCTTCTGAACACCGTTTGCTCTCTCTCCTCATGCGATGTGATGCCATACCCACATCACACCAATAGAAATAGGTTATGCAGAGTAGGCATGTTACAACTCCACGCCAAATTTTAAGGATATGTATCTCCTGTAAAAAGGATTAAAAAAGTCTCAAATTGGAAAGGTGTGTATTTTATGAATTCCCTTTTATTTCCAAGTGTACAAATCTAATTTAAAAACTTGAGTGATCCTTCCTAATGTGACAAGAATAAAAAATTGGGGAATATAATATCATTATAAGCTACTATAGTAGGTGGAAGGTATCATGATTGCTGAAACAATGTTACATGGCTGTTGGTCACCTCCCCTGATTTATTACTTCCCAATACTACTGTAACACAAGGTTGTGCTCTAATTATGAGCCCTATGCACCAGGTTTTTGTTTCCTCATCTTTTTATATCCATTGAGATAGTCACAAATTTTACTCTTGCAATAAGTACACTGTCAACAGAGAGTGGGAAAGTCTGAGAGTGAAAGACATCAAGATAAGATCATTCTGTACCCATTGAAAATATATTTTTGCCTTGGACAACCTGCTACTGGCTTTATCTAAACTTATCCTAGGTCAAGTGATCAGATTATGATCCTGCTCATACCATCATTTAGGCCATTTCATATTATCATTCATATGACGAGAAGGAACAACATTTGAGTTCAAATGTTGTTTCATCATGCAAAACAGAAAAAAAATCTGACTTTAACTATTGTATTCATTACCTACCATGAAGACTGTAATGAATGATATTAACATAAACATTATATTGCCATAGCTTCATAACTGGTTCCCTCTCAAGGCTAAATATCCTCTTGAAATCCTAATGTACAGTCACACGCAAAAGTAAATGTGCATTACTTCACAGCACCACCGCTCCAGACCCCATTCAATAGCCTAAGAAAATATTGTAATGTTGGTAGAACGCAAGATGGGAGCAGTAGTCTGTATCACAGGATAAAGAAGAGAGTGGAAGTGAAAGGACGCGTTCACGATGCGAAGGTGAAATATTTTGTAACTCACGGCGC
The DNA here is from genome assembly GCA_933228895.1 of Platycnemis pennipes. Taxonomy (NCBI): domain Eukaryota; kingdom Metazoa; phylum Arthropoda; class Insecta; order Odonata; family Platycnemididae; genus Platycnemis; species Platycnemis pennipes. The sequence continues at coordinate 37,088,926 of OW121852.1, read as the reverse complement.
GTGCAATTTAACTGTCACCTCCCAAACTCTTTTAACCTTCTGGAAAATCTTATGCGGAAAGCAGTGCAGGAAGACGGTTCCGATTCTCCAAGGAACTAGAGAGAATCCTCCAGTTGAGCGGTGAAAAGAAGCACCTAGACATTCCACGGCATGCAGTCTATGAAACGCCATTATGAGTTTAAGCATGTTATTTTAACCTTTAAATTGTCAATTAAATTTACCCTGGTTACATAACTATGCCACATTCGGATAAAAATTCATGAAAATATTAGGTGTCTATTTCAAAAAAGTCCTGCATTTCGTGTTTAAGGGAGTGGGTTTTTGGGGGCCTGCGATATATCCCCACACAACGTAAGAAAAAGAAATAAATGCCTGAGTGGGCTACCTTTCGTGGAGAAAGGACTAATCTGCTTGAAATTACAGTTTGGTAAATGATAGACATCTGTTTGTAAGTTTGTCGTCTAGTTCATTCACAGATATCAATAAAAGATTCCAGTAAGTGATGAGAAACGATGGTAACGCTGGTAATGAGTAAATAAATCAAAAATTTTCAATGAACTCCGAAACATATATTAGAGTATAAAAATGAGAAAAAATCCAAGCTCGGGCTTACTTACAAAGGAACTTTTTTTTTAATATTTTCAATATTTTATAGCATCTACCTCAGCGTCCAGTACTTTTAAGGTGGATTTCCCTGCATCAAAAAAATTCAAATACCCACGGATGATATCCTAGGGAATTTCACATATCCCTCATTGGTGCCCCCAGATCTTTTGCTGCTATAATATTGCTATTTTTTTCCTGCTAGAGGATGTTTATTGTTCCCAGCTCCAGCAAAAAATATTGAGACTGGCCCTGACCGTATGATCCAATTCAATGATGCATTGCTTTTAGACACACCTGATTTTTAAGCGTAGAGACACCTAGTATTAATTGCAACGTAAATCCCTCAACCGTCACTCGTCCTTCCTTCATAATGCCGAGAGGGAATCGAGATGAAACCTCTGCCTCTATGCGAGGGAAAATGGTTTTCATGGTAGTCGGTCTTTGGAAAATGCAGCGATGGCGTTAGGAGTCCATTGGAATACTGTCCGAAAATGGGTGAGACGCGACAGAAAAAATTCAGAGATACTTTTAAGTAGACCTCGAAGCGGTATACCCCGCTGCACAACTGCCGAGGAGAATGAAACCATCCAACAAGCTGTTCAGAACATGAGAAAGTGAGAGCTGGAGGAGCCGCCTCTGTTGAGAGAGAACTGGACCTAGCATGCAGTCATGATAGGGGAGAGTGGGGCTAAATGGACAGCAATTGATTCCTTCAATTTGAATTTGCGGGAATGTTTGATGAGCTATTAAGTTAAAATTTTTATTGTAGACTGCTTTTGGCATCGCAAAGGAACGTCAGCTGGGGCCATTCTGGGGAGGTAAGACCTCCAAAAAGAACGACAGCGGCAAAATATGCGGAAATGTTGGAAGAACATCTACTTCCCTTCAAATCAGAAATCGTGCCAGAGGGTGAGGAGATGACGTTTGTCCATGACAATTCACCAGTGCACCTAGGCAACGTGGTATGTCATTTTTTGGCCAAACACCCACATATTAGTAATGTGATTGACTGGCCAGCACGATCACCATACCTCAATCATCGAAAATGTATGGGGATTGATGGCGCAGGAGAGAACAGCTGATAGTATCAGAGCAGAAGAAGACCTGGAGGCACACGCGAAGGATATAAGGAATTCCCTAGGACCTCCCTCACGATAATTTGAAAGTCTTTTTCTGACAATGAGAACCCGCATTCCAGCGGTATTATACGCTAAGGGAGATGCCATAAAATATTGAAAATTTCAAATAAAATTTTCTTCTTAAGTTAGTCTGAGCTTGGGTGTTTTTCTCATTTTAATACGCCAGTAAAATGTCCTGGTTCCATTGTAAATATTTGTTTAATTTACTCATTACCATCAATCCCATACTGCAAAAACGTCATCTCCTATCACTCACTAAAATTTAAATATTGACATCCATTAATAAACTGGAAAGAAGGAGAGATATATGTCATGTGTAGAGAATTAATTCGTGGCACATATTAATTACACGTTTAAACTCATCATGGTGCTCCATATCGCTGAACGACGAATTATTTTTCCCAGTACTTCTATCAACGTCTCAGAGTCAGCGATTAGCAATAGCGTATTGAGGAAACAGATTCGGTCTCCGTCAACCTCTGTCCGCATAAGATTTTGGTCGAAGTTTAATAGTTCCGAAGGTCGCAGTACAATTGCACACGCCGTGCGCGACTAAACCATTCCGCTCGGGTCCGTCAACTCAGTGCTGCTTTCTCATCTATCCTGCATGACTGACAACCACGTCCATCTTCTTCCGTTATGCCAATATTGAAATATTTTTCATTCGTATCGAATGGGGTCCAAGCGGCGGACAGTGAAGTTCTGCACATTTACTTTTGCGTGTGACTGTACCTGCCTTCCATTCCAAGATCAGTGATAGATGAGCTCAAGTTTAAGTATTATTTTTAATGGCTTTGTAGTTGTACAAGGATACATTATTATTGTGAAGATAGCAATAGTTGAAGGCACTTAAGATTAATTACCTAATTAAAAAGGCATGTAACAATATATATGGGCCTAAATTATTTCTCCATGTCACCCATTGAATTTACGGATGAAAGATAGGTTTTGCATGTGATTGATAGGTGAGTATATCAAGTAATAATTATCTACCGAGCCTAAAACCTTAACATTAGATCGCACAAAAATATTGTTTATGTTATCACATATTTTGTTGACTGTCTGCCAAGTAAGAATCATGGCATTTTATTTCCTCAAATAAAATTATTTCTCTTCACGCATTCTTTTATTCAGATCTGTGCACCAAGGCAAATGAACCACCATCAGGCTAAAAGAGGAAGAGGGTCTTACATGATTGGAATATGTTACTGGTTTGAAGCTGATGGACATTTCAGTGAATTGGATGCTGAAAAGTTGATACCACTGCTAAAAATTGGTATTATTTTAAATACTTTATATCCTATTTAGTTACATTAATGTCTCACAAGGGGAGGCTACGTACCTTGACCATGTGATTTGAATTGCCGTGAATGCCATAAATTTTATTTGGTGCAGGAGGTAATAGAAATGGTAATTTCATAATAGCTCGGTCCAACTTGGAATAGTTTTATTGTAAAAGATTATTTTTAATCGTGAAATAGGCATTCTAAATCGCTATTCACAGATGCTTGGTCTAATGGGTAGAGTAGGGGATTCCCATAGCAAAGTTCGTAGGTTCAAGACCCCCCTGGAATAAAATTTTTTCCCTTCAGAAAGTATGAATTTTTTTCAAGTTTTTCAACCATTAAGTACTTTTGTTACAAGCATCGGACTCAATTTACATTTTTTTTCTAATACCACCGACCTCGAAAACCGTACTCTTACTGTGAAACACTCGACGATTGAGATCTTCACTTGCGATATAACGGAGTGCTTGATTTAATCCATCTATTCTGTTTCATCCCCCAATCAAACACAGTGACTCCGGTTGTTGTCGCAGATATATATACTACCGTGCGTACCACCGCAATGGTGTGTGGCAGGGGTCGTTTAGTTGCAAATTGTGTAATCCTAATACTTACTTACATGCATGCATACCCAGGAATGCATATCCGTTCCTGTTAATCTTTGTCTAATGGTATGGTCAAAGAAATTTAGGTGTTTGGCAACAAATAAAATGGCGGAATATGTATTTAAAATGCACATGAAGTAAACGCAGGTGCCAAATTATAAGAGACGAAAATGCTAGTCCCCTCAGTTAAATTAAAAGTTCAATGTTCATTCCTCGTTGTGTATAAATTGTTCCCATATTAGAATATTATTGGTGAGCTTGAGAATGCTATAAATATAGCCAACAATGAACGAAATTTCATGTTTTCGACAATCCTATTCCCCTTTGATCTGTAACGCAACCCGATAGTTGATTGGAGTGCGCTATTTGGAGAAAGAGGTCTTGTTAATAATGCCTTGGCCTCCCCGTCAAAAACCCAATCCTGATGATTTTTCTATTTCCACAGTGCCTAAAAAAGTAAATTATATTTTTGTTGGGTTTCTGCCAGTCAATGTTAAAAATTATCTATTTAATAATTGAAAAACCATCAATTTATAGACTGAACACTGTTACATAACTTAATATTATGCAAACAAACACATTTGACGAAGACAAAAATCAATAATGAATTCATTGAGGTTGATACTGGATTGTTCTCTCACCGAAAAGCACATTATTTTTCTGAAGTGATACTGCGTGGAAGCGTGACATAGCTTGAACTCGTTGTAGCCTGAAGTGATACATAAAAGATACACTTCTCATTTCTTACATTATGGATAGTGCAAACACATCCAGTGCGCTTTTTCCCACCGGAATTGAAGAAAATGTAATGTGGACCCTCAATTGCTCCAAAGAGGATGCCACGGTGCTGGCATCCTCATTATGTAATATTTTAATGTGCTTCTGATGCTTTTACAGTGATTATCATGCAATGAACTGCACCCCAGAATCTTTTAGGGCAGAAAATCAATAATTGAATGTTTCATACGTTATGTAAAAATACATATGAGTAAATTTACGTGAATATTAAAACAAATTCCCTCACACTGCGTCTGTTAACCTAACAGTGTAATTTCATTTCTCCCAAAGTAGTTCTATTTCAAGGTCTGTTTATTTGATTGGAGTAACTTTGTATCAGTAACTGCTTTTCGTGAATGATATTTTAAATAACAAAAGTTTGCTTGCTATATTTTTTCATAAGTAAATAAAATCAAGTGTTATGCATGCATGAATGTGAACAAAGCAAGTGAGGTTTGAATGAATAGGACCCTGCTGAGTAAAGCCTCAAATAGAAAGCATCTTGGTATAATGCTGTGGATTGAGCTCCTTTTAAAGCTGCTCCGAAGGGGAATGGCATGATGAGTATGTATGAACGTAGGTAGATAGATAGATAGATTATTTTTCGGTGGAGTTCCTCCAAGGAGGCCCTGAGGCACTCAGACCTATTGGCCCATTGTGCCAACGACCCTTCTAAGGAAATCACCTATAAAGGCCGATCGCCTTGCTAAAGGCCAACAGGTCCCCTATGGGGATTTCCCTTACTTCCCTGGGTTCCAAAAATGGAGACCCCAGGTGCCTATTTCGAGTCCTCATCACAGCAGGGCACTCGCATAATATGTGGGATGATGAACGTAGCTAAGTATTTGATACAACCGGCATCATTGTGTTTGATTGGGGGATGAAACAGAATAGATGGATTAAAAATCAAGCACTCCGTTGTATCCCGAGTGAAGTACTCAATCATCGAGTGTTTCACAGAGAGAACGGTTTTCGTGGTTGGCAGTATTAGAAAAAAAAAGTGAATTGAGTCCGATGCTTGTAACAAAAGTAATGGTTGAAAAACTTGAAAAAATTTGTACTTTCTGAAGGGAAAAAAGTTTATTCCGGGGGGTCTTGAACCTACAAACTTTGGTATGGGAATCCCGTACTCTACCCACTAGACCAAGCGTCTGTAAATACCGACGTAGAATGCCTATTTCATGATTAAAAAATAATTTTTTACAATAAAACTATTCCAAGTTGGACTGAGCTGTTATGAAATTACCGTTTCTGTTTACCTCCTGCACCAAATAAAATTTAAGGCATTCAAGGTCAAGGTACTCCTCCTCTTATCAGATAGCAAACCTCCATTACTTATCCATTCAACAAACAAATTTGCATTCTGTTACTTCCTTAATCTTCATCTTCCTTTTTTTGTTAACCCTTCACTTTCCCCCTTTGCATAGCAGCAGAAGAGAAGATGCTGTGCCACCCACTTTCCCTCGTTTTTTCCACATTCCACAGGAGAGGATTATCCCGACCCTTCGTTGCAGTGCGCACCTCAATCCCAGCAGGGGTCCGCGGTCATTTGCTTGTTGGTGCAGTGGAATAACAAACTTAGAAGTTATTGCGTAGTTGGAAAATTGAGCATTAGAAGTATATTCCTTATGTTTAGTTCTACAACTGCAAATTTTAAACGGAGCTCTACCGTTATTTTTAACGTAGTTCGTGAGTAAAAGAATCTCCAAACAAATTTTTGTTAATTATTATTTGGTTATGAGTAATTTTTTCATGTTTTTGTTTAGTTAGTAAGTTATGATGTTTTTAGGTTCAACAACTGAATGTTATTTTTTATATAAGTTGATGGCCATATTTTTCGTGAGTTTCAATGTTTATTTTTCCCTGTAATTACTCAGTCTAATATAATCATGACAGCTGACTATTTCACTTTCTTTCGTTGGTCAATGGTTTCCGCCTAAAGAATACAGTGATTTCTGGCAGTCCTTCGAATCCCGAGGCACACAAATAACATGTGTGACATAAAACGGTAAAATTATTTGCTTAACCATTGATGATTTTTTTTGCTAGAGAGCTTAATATTAATGGTAGAATTTCGTTTAAAAGCTGTAAAGGCACTGTAAAACTAAAATAATTCGTTTCCGATAAAAGTAATATCGATGCTGCAGCAACAATGTTTTTAGCAAAACCATTGCATAAACAAATAGTTGACCGCAATGGCATGCTGTTAAGGGGTCCCCAAGCGGGAAAGGGTGAAGATTATCTCGGCCCGGTGACCAGGAAAAAGGTTCGACACCCCTCTGGGCTCCAAGTCAAGTTAGGGAAACTGGTACCTGAGAGGATCCTAGCATAGCAAAAGCTCCATACTGGCAATGCAAAGAATTCTTTATGGCATTCTTGAGGGAAGTAGCATTTTCTGACATGTGGCTCCATCGCGAAAGGGTTAAAACAATATTTGGATTTTTATCCTGTAGGTAATGGCAATAATCAAGCACCCTCCTCAGAGTTGTATTGACTCATTGATGTAAAAATCCCTTCCTGGGGAAATATTTTGCCATTGCCTTCTGAAAGCAATCTAGCAGTCTTACAATTAGACAGACAATCTCTGGGAACAGTATTCTTCTCATTGGGGAGACCAGGAAGAAGAAGTCCCTTAGGTCGAACCACAGATTCTTAATTTGAGACCAGGGGATACCAAGAAAGCAATGTGGGATCAGGGGTTCAAGTGTGATAAGGGATTCATGCTGATTTCAAAGCAATGTAACATTCAGCTATTTGACCTTCTGTGACAGCCATTGTCATAGGTGGACTGGTTTCAATGTCACTTTGCGTCACTTTTTCCAACTTTTTGAAGAAAATTGGAGACTTGATAACAACCCACTCGATGGTATGTCGTACGGCAACTCATCCATGGCCAACGAACATATTTCCTCCTCCTGTAGTGTTTTTCTTGGGTGCTTAGCTGGCTGTGGGGTGAAAGTAAAATTTGGAAAGTTTTTACACCGTGTTCTCATCAGAGTGGCATAGGAGCCATTAAATAGATATAGCATGCCAGAAAGTCCAGAAGAACTGGGCATTTCTTCTTTGATCACAACAGTAGTAGATGTTTTCCTGCTTTTGTAAGTTCCCTGAATCACAGTCATGGTGAGGAGACTCTTCCCTTCATTTTGTAAGATGAAGACAATAGTCCATTGATGCATGATAACAAAAAGATAATCATGTCTTATGTCAAGATATTGGTGGATATGCACTAAGGGAATGAGAATTCAAAACAATCAAATAAAATATATGATAAAAATTTATTATTTTAGAAAAATTAGTGATTTTATTGTGATAGCAGCTGCTTCAAGGATAAATTGAAAGAGTTTAGGAATAATATTGAATGGATTAAAATCTCTAAATGCATGAAGCAAATATGTTTGCAAAAATAAATGCTCGTTTAAAGGTGTTAGTGCTTACCTCAAGAATGAGCGAACAAATCTGTTAGAAGACAATATTGTGTTCAAAAAACAGGGAACAAGCATGAACCTCAAAAAAATATCACTTCATGAACCTCAAAATATGTAATATAAAAGTCGCAAAAAATATTGATGAAGACAAGAATGCTGTGCTGCTGATCAATTGGTGAAATACAATAGCAATGAGTGTTGTTAGTCATATGTAACAGGAAAATGGGGTTGACCAAAAACTATCACTCTGAATCTGCAGAAAAAAGGGAAAATCCAAAAAAGTGAACATAGCACAGCACACACACAGCAGCACAGCACAGATAACAGCCGGGGCTGTCATTCGCCCTAAATGGGGGTTATCACCTTAAGTGTCATACAGTCACTTTCATTTCCAAGAGAAGTAAGAATGTGGTTAAATAGCTTATTTGTTAACTTTACCTGCCTAAAATGCTGGAATATTTTTTGCATCAATTGGATGGTTTCAAGTTTAGTAAATGCTTTTTGCTATTTGCACTGCGATTTTGAATCTAAAATGGCAGAGGATACACATTAATAAGAATATAGTATCATACTTTTGTGTAAACATGTTAGGTAAAGCACGTTTTTTTTATTTCAGGTTGAGCCCGGCATGAAAATGGTACATTCCATGATTTAGCTGCTGGGGAAAGTGGCTTCTCCGTACACCTACCATCAAAGGAAGGAAATGAGGTTTGTGATTCTTAATTGTTAACTTTTAACCATTGTTTTTGAATAAACAAGAAACATCTCATAAGATTAGATTATATCATAATTTTGGTGGTGTTCCTCCAAGTTAAAAGCTTGGTCTAAGGTCATAACTTCGCGAGAATGTATGTTTATGCTGTTGCTAAAGTAAAGTTGAAGAAAGCACACAGCGTCATGACACTAATATGAGGCAGTGTATTTCCGCGAAGAAAAGGCGTATAAATATATTTCAAAGAATAATATTAATTGTTGGGCGTCAACCAGCTCTTCCTCGAACAAAAGAAGCAAAATCCGACGATTGAGCATTCGTGCCATGTCGAAGTTCACACTGAAAGTTCCTTCTGCGTAAACAAAAGACTAACAACATACGCCGTAAGCTCCACGGGAGGAAGGCCTAGCGCGGGGTTCGGGCTGGCTCTTCGTGAAGCTCCTTTGGAGGCAGCTGGGAGCGCCGGAAGACGCTCCGCAAAGGCATGCAGAATACCGATCGGCGCCAGAGGAGCTAGAGAGCTAGTGCTAGCTCCTCTGGCTCTCTCTCCGGGGATACAGAATACCGTTTGGAGCTAGGAGCTTCATGAAGCTCTTTTCGTGAGTTAGCTCCGGAGCTCCGAGTTACAGAATTCCACCCCTGGAGCCTAGTTAATAGCACATGACAAATAATAATGTTTCTTAACTTGCATATTTGTGTCACTTAATTTAAAAGTGCTTTAAGTCTTGTGAACTCATATTTGAAACTATGATGTATTTTCAGCAAGCATCAGAACTATTACTGGGGGCACCAGGAGTCTCAGACTGGACAGGTAAGCTGCTTGTTGCAACAAACTTCAAACTCTTATTAAAATTGCACTCAAAACTTGTTAATCAAATTATTGCCAGCAGTTATTATATTCAGTGGAAGCTCGTTATAATGAGTTCTCAGAATGGCTGGGAAATCACTAGCTATAGCGAGTGCTCATTATATCCGCAGGTGCTGGATTAATCCTCTCAATTCCCACAGTTGTTCCTACTTTCCTCTTGTCTTTCGTTACCATGCTATTAGAAACAGGTAGAAGAGCCATTTTCGTGCACAATTGCATACTCATTGATGATTTTGCGAATTATATCTTCCAAAACAATAATTTATGCTTTGCTGAAGTCTTTTGAGTGTACAACCAGTGCATCCAATGGTTGGGAAAATTGCAATGATTTGCCCAAATATGGCATTTTTTGGCAGTCGAAATTATTTCTTGTGTAATTACCTATTCCTAGCCATCCCTAATACTCACATTCAATTATCTCTCAAAAATTAGTTGAAGCGAGTATTTATTTACACAAGCAAATGCCTCTGTCGGTTGCACTCCATAGTGTGTGTCGTACTAGTGCTGCCATCTGGAGGATCTAGAGCGAATGGAGGTAACTCCCGTGAAATACTATTCTCGAAAATTATCTATGCATTCACTCAAAATTGTATGTATCCGTGAAGAGAGGAATCATAAAATAGAATAAAATCTTGTGGAGTGGGATACAGATTAATTATTCGCATAACATCAGCCCTGACAATGTTTACAAAAACATTGAAAAATATGCATAAATTAACAAATGTACCAAAAAACATAAGTATTCCCATTATTTACGCTAACAGGAAAAAATAATTGAAACCAGGATATATGAATAGTAAAATTATAAGGAAATAAATAATTCTTTGGCAATGGGAAACTTTGACGACTTCGTCGCGAGAATAAAAAGCATAACAAAACAAATGTCGGACCTTTAGTATCATTCATACACACGCTTCAAATTCACAGCACAGTAGTTTCAATTTCTATTCCTGGCTGAAAAATGATTCAAGCATTGTCTGCTTCAGTCTAGGGATAGGAACGAGCTGGCAGGTGGAGTGACGGAAATGAGCGGGTGGAGGCGGGATGGCAAAGAGAGGTGGGCTGAACTCCACCCCTTTCCCACACCACTGCTCTCCGCTGTCGTGTGATTGGCTACATGCTTTTCTGCCTGTCCATCTTCCACTCATTCTGCTCCTATATGAACTTGGCTTAACAAAAGAGCAACTAAAAAGTGCGAGTGCGTGCAAGGTACGCCTGGGCGGGCCATAAATCATCAGTGCCTGGATTTTATTGGACTTTAAATAATGTAGAGATGGCACAAATATTGTATTCTAAGTTGTAGTTGACTAATAATGCTATTAAAGATAAATACAATGCGTTAGTTTGTACTTTGCAGTGCATCGCCCTCAAGAAATATCGCTCGTAATATCGAGCGTAGGTACACTGTGGCTGGAGCTTCTTGGCCATTTTCTTTTACATGTTAATCATGGGCCTTTTGATGGATTGCCATTCACTCGTTATTGCATTCTCGTTATGTGCCGTACTCACTATAACGGGCTTCTACTGTATCCTTAATTATTTGTCCATTGAAGAATGTACAAAAGGGAAGTGATGAATGAGGAGCTAAATTCTAAAATGGATCAAAAGATCACTGTAGCAATAAAAATACATACCCTAATACTTTCTGTAGTAATGGAAAAGTTATATGGAGTTGTTTGGTCGTTTTTCATGAACACCAATTTTCGCCAACGTTTCGCCTCTTTATTGTGGCTTCATCAGGGCTATTTAGTGCACAATGTAGGTTTTTACATTTCCATTACTTTTTAACAGACTTAGATCAGAACAGAAAGAGAGAAAAAAAAAGTTTACAGAGCAATCTTGTTACATACCTTTGGTGGCAATTTTTTTTTTATCTAAGTCTGTTAAAAAGTAATGGAAATGTAAAAACTTACATTGTGCACTAAATAGCCCTGATGAAGCCGCAATAAAGAGGCGAAACGTTGGTGAAAATTGGTGTTAATCAAAAATGACCAAACAACTCCATATAACTTTTCCATCACTACATTAATAAAGTGGTCGATAAGAATACTTCATTATAACTAATACTTTCTTGGTTTTACATTGTATGAGCTTGTGTTTCAGTTCTTACAGTAGTCAATATGTGGATGAAATTCCTCAAGTATTTTTATCTGTAACAAAGTATAATGTTGAGGAGCTATTTGCAAAAATATGCATCAGGTACGACTGTGTAGGATTGGTTCCCTGATTTTCATAGCACTTTAAAAGTTGAAGCTATTGCTATTTGAAGTATTTCTCAGCATTGCATTATCTAATTTAAGTAGCAGTTTCACTGGCTATTCTTCTGGTACCTACCTGAAGGTCAAAAGTAGTGATTAATATTTCCCATTCATCTTATATTGTACTTTCACTCTCATGTGCAAATCACTCTTTGTTTACCCACGTAGTGCAAATTACCTTCACTTTTCAGTTTAAAACATTTATGTATATTAATATGAGGTGTATTGATATTTTAATAGGAGGTTTTGTTCTCTATGAGGATGGTGACATTTCCTTACCAGATGGCATGAGTAAAAGGTCAGCTATGCAGGGAGCATTTATTGATCATTATATTCCACCTAGACGATATAGCAAGGGTGGTCCTTTGAAAATTCGTGATTTATTTGGTGAGTGAACTACCCTATTTCTTTTTATTCTAATTTAGATTTACTGAAGTCATTTAAGAATAAACTGCCATTGCTATATGTGTGTTTCATGCCTGTTTTTGACTGGTGTTGAGAAAGGGTGGCTATATATTTTTCTTAACTGGAGTACGCCTACTTCAGATCTCCTTTATGCCTCAATCTGGCAGTTTTGAAAAGAAAACAACTAGATATGCACTCATTCCATGTATCTCATCTGAAGCCTGCCTTTTCCATTCTTCCCAGTCACTTGCCCTTTGATGATTGTGTTCATCAAGCCATGACTGTGTTCATTCATGTCTCAATGTATGGCCGGTTAGCTGTCCCATCTTCTTTTTATGGTTTTAATGAGACTTTCCTTTTCTCCCACTCTTCTGAGGACTTCCTCATTACTCAACAGTAAATCCATTTCATTTTCATTATTCTTCTGTAGCACCACTTTTTGAATGCTTCTCCCCATGAATCATCTGCTACTGTCATTGTTCATGCCTCTCTACCATAAAGAGTACATGGTTATCCATTGAATATCCATATTCTACGCAATGGATTGCCAAATTCCATCTTTTAAGTATATTTATGTGCATATGCTATGGATATAGAGGCATTGATGAACACCTTGACTCCTCGGTGATATTTTAACAGCAAAACTGTGCTGATTGTATCATGCTATTAACTTATTATTCATTCTAGCTCAAATATTTTCTAAGTGCTGATAACACTCAGAAAGCAAAGACAGCTGGAATCAATCTTTCCTTTTCCAGGGTACCCGCTGGCCCCCTGCATTTTTTAATGGACGTTTCAGATTTAGAGGTCCTAATAAAAACTTTTAATAACAATTCAAGCACCAGTAGTCATGATTTGGTACATGTGAACTATAAACAGAACTTGCCAGTGATAGAACTGTGAATATTTAGTGCATCCTGATATCATTTTATAGCAAATTCATATTTTTAATAGCACTCATACAACATGGATATGCATAATCAGATTGTTCTACTGTCACACATTTTCAGTGGATAATTCCGTTAAGGTTTTCGCAGCAAGTTTGAAATCTTCGAATTCTAAATGGAGATGATTTCAAACAAAAATGGCTGTAAATTTAAATTTTTATTGACACTATTTCAAATTTCTTCACTTGATGCACATCCCTGATAAAAATAAACTCCTCCGTGGTGGGTAGACGGAGGGTAAAGGAAGGGTAGTACCCTCCATGGTGGGTAGTAACCCTCCGTCAACCCACGCTCTACCCACCATGGAGGGTAAGGGAAGGGTAGCACTACCCTTCCACTACCCTCGCTTCGAGCTCCTTCGCTTACCATCCATCTACCCACCATGGAGGGTAAGGGAAGGGTAGCACTACCCTTCCACTACCCTCGCTTCGAGCTCCTTCGCTTACCATCCATCTACCCACCATGGAGGGTAAGGGAAGGGTAGCACTACCCTTCCACTACCCTCGCTTCGAGCTCCTTCGCTTACCATCCATCTACCCACCATGGAGGGTAAGGGAAGGGTAGCACTATCCTTCCACTACCCACCATGGAGGGTAAGGGAAGGGTAGCACTACGCTTCCACTACCCACCATGGAGGGTAAGGGAAGGGTAGCGCTACCCTTCCACTACCCACCATGGAGGGTAAGGGAAGGGTAGCACTACCCTTCCACTACCCTCGCTTAGAATTCCCTCGCTTACCATCCATCTACCCACCATGGAGGGTAAGGGAAGGGTAGCACTACCCTTCCACTACCCTCGCTTCGAACTCCTTCGCCTACCATCCATCTACTCTCCAGGTATAGGCTTTACATTATGCAAGTATTTGCACAGATATCTGTGGTATTTTTACAATATGGTGGCGAAATAATTTTTCCCAATAACCTTCTCAAAAAGTACACAAGCACGTGATTCATGCAGTATTAATAATAATAATCACACCAATAAACTACTTCAAATGACTATGTGTCTATATAATATTATTCACTTAAATGGAATTCATTCCCTGCCAAGTTGAAAATATAGTGTGAAACAAGTGTGCTTACACTTATTTGCACACTTTCTGCACACTTCCCTGGTCAAAACGTTCACACCTGAAGTCTAAATGGCAATATGGACGATGTGGACAATGTGGAACAATGATCTGGGCAATATGGAATAGTGTGTAGCGGGGTACATCACCACCGTCGAAAACATATCGTTTGTACTTTGACCTGGGCCTCGGCATTTCCGCAGATCTGAAAATCTAAAATTATGTTTCCAATATTTCTACCTCGTTAACCCTCCCTTGAACGCTGAAGTGCAAATTGGAGCAAATATTTCCAGCAAATTTATTATACCCGCGGATGCTTGGACAAAATGCCATATAAAGTAAGAGAAAGTGGACTGATTTTGCTTTAAACGGTGCGCAATCAGCGTAATACTTTCCGCAATTAATGGCATGCGTAAGACAGATACATTTATTTTGAGTTCATTTCAACGCTGGCGCAATCGAAATTACTAGTAAGGCGATAGCTTTCTTCCAAACAAAGCTACTTAAAATTTCATTTTTGTCGATTTAAAGTGCAATTGCCAAATTGAAATCCGTCCAAAGTGCAAATAAACCGATTTACTGTATGAAGAGTTCTCCGACGAGATTTAAAATAGCGCCGGCGAAACTTTCTTTCTTGGCCCATAGGTGGCCGAGCAATTGCGAAAAACAAATGTTAGCGAAACCGGCGAAACTTACAATTAGCTGTTGTGTTGACTACGGATCCAACGATTACATATTCATGGATCAAACTTTATTTACTCACAGTTACCTCTTTAATCTCATTCCTTTCCTTCTTTTTTAAATACTCATCGATCCATATCGTCTTCATTTTTTTATCTTCATCTACCATTTTATGGTTCATTACCTGCATGACTTGTGATTTTGTTCAACGGTACGCTGGTTTTTGGTCGCTCTTTGGAATGGATTCTCTTGGGACGTTACAAACCCGTCCTCGTGGAGAAATAAGAGGAGCAGTTTCTACAACAGCAGCCTTGTTCAGAAGAATATCTTGTAAGTACTTCTTGCCTATTAAAAACTAGCACAGGTTATGTGAGTGGTAGCACGGAAAATTGCGTCAACAAATCTTCCCCAAACTGTAACCCTTAATAATAGTCGAGCATATTAAGAAAAAATGATGGATACCTTGACAATGACGCGAAGACGTTGAAATCGATTGGTAGAATAAACTTAAAATTGTGCAATTGTACAAGGTATTTTTCTTAAAGTGTTCAACGTATCTAAGTTCCATCAACTATCTCCTGCCTCCATCCGTCTAATCCATAATAATAGTATTTATTTTATGATTATCATTCAATTTTTAAAATGGAAATTAATTTATTTGTTATTTTGACATGAAATCATTGGGGTTGATGTCTTTTTTTCATTTATCTTTCAAGTGCCTAAAGAGTAGCTTCTTAAGGGGCATGCTCTTCATGAAAAGGATGATGCGAGATTTAAGGCAAAGAGGAAGTGGGGAATGACTTGAAGAGTCGCAAGCATGAGTCGCTCTCAACCTTGCCATCCACCAGCTTGAATGACAAGATTCCTTCATAGTCTGTGAAGGAAACGGAAGAAAGGGAGGCTGAATTAAGAATTCACGTGCTAATAAAACTGGTAAGCTTGAATACAAGTGTATTACTGCTATTTACTCATCATTATTTGCAATAGTAGATTCGTTAATTCATTCTCGAATTGACTCATAACTTAGGAATAATCTTAGCCTGTCATTGGATAACTTGGGCCTTTCTAAGATGGCTGTCATCTGTTTCCATTATGTGATTAATTTTGTGTGTTATACTTTCATTCAAATTTTTATCCAACAGTCAATTAAGAATAGTGATGGATTTCTATTTTATATAGGTTACAGAGTTATCCCTCATTGAAGGGAGCTTCACAAATAATTGTGTTGTTGGAATCGCAGTGGGCACCATGATGGACTCTTCAGCAAGTTACTTTACCTTGCTTGGCTTAAAAAAGAAGAGAGCTTTCTCACCACTTTGGCTGAAAGAAGTTATCTTGTGTATGTATTTACTTTGGTTTCATATGTAAAGGCTGTAATTAATGTTCAGCACAATGCCAATACTTGTGTGTTGAAATTGTAATTTTTTACTTTGCACAGTAGTGTGCAGTCATTTTGTATATTATCCCTTAAAATGGTAGAATAGATGAGTGGTTAGGTATTTGCATAAGAGTGGAAAGTAAGAAGAGGGTTAGGACCTTAGATTTGGCATACAAGCATTTTGAATAAGAAATAATGCATGCTGGTTAAGGTATTGTGGTACCTGTTGTGCCTAAAGGTTATTAACATGTTTATAAGATCATTTCTTTTGAGTATCCTTTTTTTCATTATTTGAGAGGGAGAAATGCAATTTTTCATATGGGCGTTTAGGAGTATTAAGGAAAAGACCATTTGGAGGCTGTGTATCTTACATCTGGGTCAAAGTAGACTCTTAGTAGTAGAGATGGGCAACTCGGTAAATTACCGTGGTATTTTTCATAAATTACCAACAACCCTGAAAATTACCATAATAAACTGTGATTTAAAGAAAAAGCTCATGTATGTTTTCACAAATTTGTTACATTGTGGAATAATATGAGAAACTTCTTGGTTCAACTGTCTCCAGACAAAAAAGAACAGTTGACACACGTGAAATGCTTAGATTTGGGGGACTAAACTGATCAAACACATCCAATTTATAGGCTATATTTTATTTTCAAAATAAACAGTAGAAATGTCAGTTTATCCTAAATGGAATTGATACAATAACTAGTACGTGAAATGCTTTGATTAATTTTGTCTCAATTTAACTTTGTGGTAATGATCTTAACATACATTTCTTTGGTAACACTTTAATTCACCTGGGGTGAAACTGGGGGCCATTGGCTGATTGACAAGTTGCCAATTATCTGTGATAGGAAGAATGTTAATGGATTCTACTTTTTCTGACAGGCAAACGATGGCAGGGAGCAAAAGAGAAGTTATACCCACCTTCACCATAATGAGTGGAAAGACAAGGAAGACCCTGTGGAAGAGTAAATATAGAGGCCTGATATCCAAAATGTGGAAGTGCAGGAGAGGTGAGACACTTTAGTATGCCTTCCAACCTAACTATTATAACTACTCCAACAGCAAAAATGCAGCTAGTGATTTAGTGTTAAAATGTGCCAAGTAATGAAATGGTAATGAAGTAGCATGACATTTGTACTAAGTCTGTTCTAGGCACATTTTAAATTAATGGAAACAAATGTAATAAGTAATAAAAACCAGACATGGGAGTTTTAAAAATTATGAGATTATAATTGCCTTTTCATATTTCACAGGTGGAAATGGCTATTGATTCTCAATAGAAGGGATTTAAGTAAAAATTGTTGTAGGACTTTTGTTCGTACAGAGAAGAAATTGGCTGCCCACTTCTTATCATAGTTTCCCTTCACTAAGTGGATTTTTTTCTGGTTAATGGCTACATGAAATCAAAACATAGCAAACAAATTAACCAGACTTTTCCTCAGATTTCCTATGAAGTTTAGAAAGTAGATGTTCTACCTTAATGTGAGTGATTCGATTACTCCAAAGTATGCTTCGATTAATTTTTTGTAATTCTGGTAAAATTGAAAGCGGTTATAGGGAATTTTACATGTATTTTTATTGGGAACGCTTGTTCGCCTGAGGTTGTATGGGAGGCCATCAGATGGCTGCTGATCATAAAACGGAAAAATAAGTGTTATATTTTTCAAATACTATCAGATTCAGGAATATAAAAAATATTCTTCACTTACTCGAGTGTCCTCTGCAAATACCTCTGAAAACACATCTAAAATTAAAAATTGGCTAAAATCTTTTAAGTAGCTTCCATAACTTCGCGAGCTTAACCTCTCATGTGTCTGTAAATTGTCTGATTTTAAGTGGAAGTTTTGAGAAGGCTCTTCAATTGTGGTTTGTAATTTTCTTGAGTTAGTTGAAATATAGTTCCTGTTTGGTTATTTACATCTGCTACTTGTTTTATGTGGAGTTTCCTCACCTGCCTTCAACAGAGTAGGAAAGAATTTTAGGTCTTTGGCAGGGCATGTCATAGTGAAACCTATTGTTTCGAAAACTTTACACCACAGCACTTCTCTTTAAAGATAAAGCAAAATTTTGCCTTGCATTCAGTAATCGAAGTGCAAGTGCCACCTGTACCGATGTAGGTTTGGCAGGGTTATACATTGACCATGATAATAGTGCATCCAAGGGTTAAAACTCTAGCCAATATAAATAGCCTATCCAAAATAGAAAATTCTATTAATATGTTTTAATTATGTTACGGAAGAGTAGAAAGACTGCGTCATTTTGTATGATGGTATGAACCCTACTTAAATGCATGTGTACGCTATGAAGAAACATTTTATTTTATTAAGTTTCTTAATCTCTGTATGAATAAAGATATTAATTTTTGTCATAGGAGGTGATTGTGCTTGTTAAATGCCCACTAAAATTTCATAGTGATTCAAGATAGAGAATTCTATTAAATATATATACCCAGCAAGCACATAATCCTCCGTTGATACATCGTTCATGTAAAAATCACATCAACAGCAGGGAAACGTGCACAACCGTCGATATCAACTTTATATAAACTCCATATAAACTCTATATAAATCATGGCATCAAATTTAACCAATTTCATGTAAACCATTGATCTAAACAAGCAACAGAGTCATCTATCGGCAAATCCAGGCAGTAAGATCCACCAAATGCAGACTGTGGCTCCATCTAGTGGCAGAACTTCGTACTAATACGTAATTTAATACCCGTATTTTAAAATTTTTTATTTTATTTTTGAAGGAAGAATCTTTTTTCATTGCAATTTTCGCTATTGCATACAGACTAAGGGAATTTCAGAGGGAACTCCATGAAATAAATCACTTATTCAATGTAATACATTTATTTATGCAATAAGGAGTATCACAAATCAATTATGTATTCTATGTTATCTTCCTCAATTGGTTCATGTTGCCACTTTTCCGTCTTTTCCTTTCAGCAGTCCTTGATTTTGAGACACGGAACCATTCCCCCAAGCTTCTTTTGACTGGCAGTATTGGCTCATTATACTTCCTATCCTCCTCTCCGACGTTATTACGGCCGATTACATGTTCCCGCGCCTCCCTTTGTAGAAGCCTCCACCGTTGGGTCCTTGTCACAGCTTACCTTTCGGGATTCTTACGAAGCTGTAATATATGCCAAGAAACTAATTAAGTAACACCCGTAACCCTCATGCACTAGTACATTAGTCGTTTTTATTACAATTCCTATTATATGCCAAATTTTTCTCCAATGCATGCTACTTATTCTGCTAGAAATAGATCGGGAAGCTGAGGAAATGCATGAACTTACCTTCAATCTTCCCGAAGAAATTTGAATTCGGCATGAAGAGGTATACACAAATTCTCTTCCGTCAATGCCGGAAACAAGAAAGCAATAAATTTAAAGGGTTAAAGACTCTTTAAATGGTCTTCAATATCCAAGTACCAGAGTATCTGTATCTGTACCAGAGTCTCTGGTATCCAAGTACTTCATGAATGCGTCTTCAATGTCCACTCCAAATGACACACGTTTTTCCACAAATGTTCTCAGCTATTTTAAAATTATTAGTTGTTATCTTTTAATTAAGATAAAGATCAATGACCAAAATATGGACCTATTGATAGACTCAACAATCTTGCCGCAAACCTTGGACATCCATGGAAACGAAGGACCCAAAAGTAAATATTTATATTGCAGTTTATAAATAACGCACTTTAACGAATGCATTAATGTATATAATATTATAGGATTCATTTTCCTATGCTGACGTTTGCATTTTATAATATTCCAACACGCATTCAGCTCGTGTAATGCGCGGTTTTATGAATATACAGACGATCGCGACTATCTTATAAAAATTTGTTTCTCTTCTGTCCTCCGTATCCTCGATAATAAATACTACAAAAGCATACGAATTTCTCAAAGAGATGCTTAAATAAATTAGTAAATTAATGAGTAAATACGTTCATCATTCACATTGCTATTTATCGTACACGAATTTACTATAGCATACGCGTATAATATATCGCGAGATGAGTATCCAATTGGATCCAATCTCGGAATTATAAATATACCTGCGGGAATGATTGGCCGAACACAATTAATCGTTCTTTTAGCCCTGAATTCCGCATACCTTGACAAATTGCGTAGAGAATATTTATATTTATATAGAGGCAAACATTGGTACATGCCATTCAATTTGATGTATCCATGAATTCTGAGAAATTTAATCAATTTCAGAAAAAACTGTTGGTAATAAAGCTAACACACATACATTTATTACATCTTCACTATGAGAATAACTTAACACCAACTTTTAGCAAAAGACTGAGTGCTCAAAACCACACAAATAGGGCGATATGAAAAGGATTTTCATGACAGTCAACCCAGACTCAACGGCATACATAACATTGAACTCAACTCATAATCAACGCCAGCTCATCAACCTTTTCCCTGCTGTTGATACAAGGTTTATATAAACGAATATGAGCGTGCCTGCAGGGTATTTTTTAAAGAGATTATTGAAAGTTAATTTAATTCAAATAATTTAAACTTAACACAGATTTATTCATTCCTATAACATACAAATTGTGCTTATCAGGTTTTATTGTTTTTTTAATGTGTTTCTTTTAAACACCCAGGTGGTTTTTTTTGGGTCGGGCAAAATAGTAACCACCCAGGAGTCTCCCTTCATTACTGCTACTGTTATTCATTTTATATGGCATAGTGTACAATATTCCTCTTCTTTTTTTCAGGGCCGGGATTGGATGTATGACAATTCTGTGACCTGCAATTACAGTGTAGAATTTGCTGTGGAAAACAAATAAAAGTTTTATTTTTGACCACAGCCTCTTGTGTTTCATTAAACTTGTCAAATTAGTTGTGGAGTGAGAAAAATATATCTGCTATTAAATGCGAAGGGAAATACACTACCAATCAGTGAAAGTGTTAAACTTGTATTGGATCTTTCTCCATTGCTCTTGGTGATGTAGTGTACCACTGCCTGATGAATCGGGATTCATATAAACACGGCATACACTTTTGAAATATATGTACTACTCTGTACCTATATGATGTGAAACCTAGATTTGAAGGATAGCATTACCATTCTACAACACTCAATGGAGGGTAGCCCTACCCTCCATTGAGGGTAACCCTACCCTCCATTGAGGGTAGCCCTCCCCTCCATTGAGGGTAGCCCTCCCCTCCATTGAGGGTAGCCCTCCCCTCCATTGAGGGTAGCCCTACCCTCCATTGAGGGTAGCCCTACCATCCATTGAGGGTAGCCCTACCATCCATTGAGGGTAGCCCTACCATCCATTGAGGGTAGCCCTACCCTCCATTGAGGGTAGCCCTACCCACCATTGAGGGTAACCCTACCCTCCATTGAGGGTAGCCCTACCCTCCATTGAGGGTAGACGGAGGGTATTTTAGAACATTGGAGGGTAGGCCCTACCATCCGTGGAGGGTAGACGAAGGGTAGGGCTACCATCCACGGAGGGTAGGGCTACCCTCCATGGAGGGTAGCCCTACCCTTCGTCTACCCTCCACGGATGGTAGGGCCTACCCTCCAATGTTCTAAAATACCCTCCGTCTACCCTCAATGGAGGGTAGGCGGTGGGTAGCACTACCATCGGACTACCCTCAATGGAGGGTAAGCCTACCCACCATGGAGGAGTTTATTTCTATCAGGGATAAGATATAGGTAAGATTTCATATCTCAGGTGTAATCTCAGGAACAGCCAATGCAATATACGCTAATATCACACCACCCAGTATGAAAATCATGAGTTGCGATTGAGCGGGCTTGTTGCAGAACACTAAATTTAGAAAATTTGCTCTGGGTATCCCTCACCAAGGGTCTTGTAAAAAAACTGTGCTCCTCTCAAAAGTACAACTAGATTTTCACCTGAGGAAGTTCTTTTAAATCTCATAAAAAGTTAACTTGTTAGCTCATTCCCCATGACCTCTTCGTTATTGATATAATGTGCCTGAAAATATATAAATATCGTTACTTCTTGCGGTAGGAATTCAATGAAGACAATGATAGATGGAAGATTAAAGCGAAAACAATGACAAATTCATGAATTTTCTTCATTGAAATCACGTTGGGTGTGACAAAAATGTACTCTATGTACCGTAATAGTCCATTTCAATTTCTAAGTAAGTTTCTATAGTCACAATATTCATGAAAACTTAGTTGAGGAGATCATTCCTTCTCAGGCAGGCTGGCTCAGGTTTCATGCTGCCTTGGAGATTGTATTCATAAATAAACTCCTGGCCAATCATGATTGCTATCTTATAAATAAAAATGGATTGCACATTTTGTTGGTAAGCGGTTAACTTGGATAATGGCTGGACCGATTTCGCTGAAATCTTCACAATTTGTTTATCCCCGTTCCGGGATGGTAAACGGGTTATAATATATAGTGTAGGAATAATACATCTATATATAATTTGGGAAGTGTCCGTCTGTCCGTCCGTCCCCCCCTCTATCTCGCAAACGGTTCATCCTAGAGAGATGCCGTAAACTGTATTGTGTTTCTAGCCCTCTGAAAGGCCCGGGAAAACTATTCCCGTTTTTATCAAGTCCCAGGTTCGATTCCCGAGGTCAATAATGTGTTTACCTTGGTTCAAATGGACTTTTTCAATTTATGGAAGTGCATGGGTTTTTTCTTTCGCTCAGTAAAATTACTAAATGTTAATCGATTTCTTTAATTCTTATTGTATTTAACGGAAAAATGTTCAAACTTTCTTATTCTTTCGACCGATTTACTCTGTATATTCGAGATTTCTGTAAATCATGTAATTTACGCTGAAAGTTACTGTTTTTTTTCGGTCCTTTTCCGAGCGTTGCTAAGGCCTTTTCCACTGTCGTTCCCGAGATCGTGGATGCGTATACATTGCGTCGTATTACGTGAACTGCATTGCGCTTTTCACGAGGATAATGGAAGATGTTAAAGTAGGTTTTTGCCGCTGATTCTTGAGGCGTGGTAGGCCATTTCTTTCTGCACATATATCCGTGCTGACTACTAGCGCTATTCATAGATTTAAGAAGGTTTGCGTTCGCTAAAATTAGGAGTATTTAATAGTTTTATTTTTTAATTTCTTTGCGTGTTTGTGCATTTTCAACGACCAGAGTCATAAAAGGCAAAAATAAAACTTCTTCGAAAACGTTGTGGATTTATGTAGTTTGAGATTTGAGATAGTTTAACAAAAATTGAGCATTGACGTAAAACATCATTGGTCTTATAGGTGCGCGTAAATATGGAACTTAAATATATGTTAAGATAGGTACGACATGTAAGTATATTTATAATAGGGCACAATATGAATACTGGCTGAAATGATAAGTTTACAATGGTTTAAATCATATTTATGATTCCGACACTGATTTAAAGCCATACTCAACTTCGTAACACAAGTTTTTCCGCAGCTTCATGAAAAATGTTGAAATGTCGAAATACAATGGGTAATTATAAAATTTCTCCTTCCGCTGAACATCAATGGGCACCTTCACCTAGAATATGGGAACAGTATTCCCATTTTTGTAAGGGTGATGTTTCATAACTGATAGCATTTATGTATTTCCGTTGGCCTTTTTTGTTTTGGAGCGAAAGATAGCTCCATATTCCAAGTTGGGATTCGTGCTTTGCAATAAATCTTAATATTATTCATACATTTGACTTTTCTCACACCCGTTGAATTTCAACGGGATCCTTCCGCTAGTGAATTTTAAATTACATTTACAATTTTTCCCATAAGATTACACGGAGTTTTACATTTTTCACGGTGCATTGCTTTCATATTTCGTTCATTAAAATACTTCAATTTGTACCGATAGCTTTTATTTTTCCTTCATCGGAATGTCGAAACTCTGAACTGTCTTTTTCTTTCGATGTTTTCATGATAAATCATCCAGTTAACGATTAATTATGCATTTTAAACAATTTTTGTAGCTCTTTAAATGGGTCTTTCATTGTTGTCTCCGATCCATTTCTGATGTAAACAAACACCGCATTTCGTGCAAGAGGGCTATAAATAATGATTCTTTTATTATTGTTGTAGCAACCAAGAATTTGGAGATTTCAAAAAGTGTACAGGACCCTTAATCGCATTGAAATGCCCCCAATAAGAACGAAGATTTATAGTCGCAGACATCGCAATGCTATAATAGGAACAAGGCATTTCTTTTCTTTGATTATACTTAAACATCGATCTTGCAATCGAAATCGAAATGCACATATAACACCCTGAGATTCGTGTGATTTCAAATTTAATGGGAAAAAATAAGTCATTTGGTTGACATTAAATTCTGACTTTTTTATATTTATATCTATCTTAACATATTAAAAACGAGTGATTTCCCTTCTCTTTATTTTCCATTTAATCAGACTGTGCCACCGGAACACGTGGACAGGTACTACAGCTATTAAAAATATATATCAATTTGCAATGGGAAATTTAAAAATAGGGCATTGACAATGAAGAAGAACTTCAATTTAAACATTTACCCATGATAAATAACTATGCATAACTGTTATTATTATTCTGATTGAGTAACTATCCACGTCAAGTGTACATATTTTGAAATGACCTCGAGGGAAGCTGAGGGCATTTCAAGTACAGTACACCATCTGTCGGATGAGACATTAAACTGTGGACCCCTTGACGCCGTTCGCAAGAGTAGGCTAATGCCGACGCCAGATGTCCCTCCATCCTTCTCTGTACAGTTTCCCTTGGCGCAAATGACCTTAGTTGTCGGTCGCCGGCTTTAAAATACTACTACTACTAGCGAAGCCTGGCATTTTCGCTTGATTTATTTAGAATCCACCAACGTCGCGTCGGAAGAGAATGTTGAGCGATTGAGAAAGTCATGTATACGAAGTCCTAAGATGTCCATTTCTCGACACAGTTTGGAACTTGGCATTGCTAAAATAACTATTCAAAATTATATATGAAGTCTTACATTATCGTATTGCATGCTTACAATATTCAACTGAGGCATGAAATCAAACCAACGGATAGGCCTACATTTGTTGAATTTTCTGTACAGATGCTGGCTGACATGCTGAAGTGACTTCAACATCAACACTGACATCAAATCTCGGACAGGTGCTGCTCAATCACGCATTCATTTCTATTGATGCCTCGATAATAATTATTTCTCGAGTAATTGACAAATGAAATCACGAACAACGTTTTCGATGACTCTGTATAAAGATGAAATAAATATACACTGGCAGGACAAAGTCTGCCAGGTTCAGCTAGTATTATATAAGAAGTCACTTTACCTTGCGAATATATCAATATGATCAATACCTTTCACACACTGTGAACTTATGAAATGAATATCCAGTATAAAGGTTGTTTTTGGGCACAAAAGTTATTTATAGTTGATGATGACATTTTATGTAAAAATTATTCGAAACTTATAAAGCCTCATAACTTTATTATGATTGATCGGACTTGGAATTTAATCATTACAAAATAAAACATAATTGTTTAAGGGTATTCACTTTTGACACTGGAATTTTGTATCCCATATTCATTCTGTGGTATTGCAGGTGGCCCAGGGAAAGAAACTGGCCCCCCTATCCTGAATGCATAAATTTCACTCACTTATACTTAGTACGGTGTGGGCTCTACCTTCATACCTTAATTAGGAATGGTTTTTAGTTTCATTTGAACTGAATATCTGATAGCCTGATTCATTTGAACTGAATAGCCTGATCAGAAGTTTTAATTGACCATCAAAGAGGTGAAAAGTTTTTTTGTTTCAGCACTGGTGCTTTATATGACTTGAAGATTGCACTCACTCCTAAGGAATTTACTTTCTGCGAGAACAGCAGTTTCTCATTAGTGGTGGAGACATCATTAAAACTTGCGGCTTTTTATGTTATCTAATAGTAACTTCTCAAATTTCATTCCCTCACTACTTAATTTTCCCTTCTCTTTCCTCGTTAATAACAACTATCCCTGACACATATGTATAGTCGTTGCCTGGCCAACAGCCTTCAAGTTTGATGTAAAGTACTGTGTGGTTTGACACTTTTAGTGAATTCCCATTTGACACACCCAGCTGTATCCTTCCAGCTAAAATCGAGGCTTGAATCCAGCTTGCTTGCTATTATATAGAGGAGTGTATCTTTTTTAATATCTATACAATCGTACACGAAAACACGCTCTAAGGCGAATACAAATATACCAAGGATAGAATAAGGAACAGGGATAGGTAACACATAAAAGGACGAACACAAGGAAGGTGGTGAAGCTGGTGAAGATGGAATCAAGCTTGATTCTGATTGATGTGTTACCTATCCCTGTTCCTTATTCTATCCTTGGTATATTTATTTTAATATCTAGTCATGTTGATTGTCAGTAATGATGTATTGTCACGACACATCCATCAATGGATATACAAATTAATGTTGCCATGACAATTATACAGTAAAACCTCCCGTTAACGAAATTCAAGGGACCCAAATTTTCCAGTGCTTGTTAACGGGGAGTTCGTTAATCTAATGTTGTGGTGGGTTGCATACCTCCATATTTTTCCAGGGGCTTTTCTTGTCGTAAGCAAGAAGTAGGAGTAATCGAGGAAAATTAGCATGGGTTTTATACGGTAGTTAATAAGTGACATCATAAATGTAACCAGTAGTTTCTTGTACTACTTACTGAAGAGTTGCATTATGAACTACATATTATAGAAGGGGAAAATAATTGGCCATCGGGACAATGACGTTTCTACATGATGTTGCGTGGTGAACTGCCGTGGATCCGCAGTTTTTTCAGCAGATGAAGTACAAATTGACTAGTTGTTTGTTTTAATTGCTGTGTTCTTTTAAAAGTAAATTACATTCTTTCTATGGCATCGCTTGAGTTAAACAACTGCCTAACGAACTGTATTTGAACTTAATTAAGTCCATATATGAATTATTAAACTGTACAGTGTACTACTGCATTCACAGTTTCACATGTGAAATACAGTTTCATTAATTTTTAGGGTAACAATCCACAATAAATATTATTGTTAAATGTAACAATGGCAGAAGAAACTCTATGATTGGGGGCGAAATTGTATTTTGATTTAGGAAATAGAAACTGATGTTCCGCTATTGTCATGGTTTGGCGTTGAAAGTCCACTGGACGTTTTATAGAAAAATTAACAGTCCATAACTCCAAAACTATTCAATCTTTGCGGTATTTAACATTTTCCATACCATTTGTTTTCCCCTTTCCATTGCCATTATGTTAGGCACTGTTCTTGAAGAAGTTATTTTTGCAACAAAATGTTGCGTTGCAATAAAATGTGGTATTTTTAGCGTTCCTTATGTTATCATAATGCTACCTTGTAACTTGAGCTACCATCTGCAACTTCAATTGGCGATTTCTTCCGCAGCTGTCCTGTGAACTAGACTCAGGAGACAGTTAATAAATTCAAACAACTTACTTGAAAAAATCTTTTGATATTAGAATTTTTTTACTCTACAAAAATTATTTGAAAAAAGAGTCAGTGGTGGCCTGCTTGAAATTATTCCTTCTCTCAAGAAGAATAGCATTCTCCACTTCCCGGAATGCTCTGACAGCATCCCTGTTACATCCCTCAGCAGAGAGCAAGAATTTCTCAATCATGTCCAGTGCTGAAATTACTTCTCGGAACTTGGGTTTCACAAACTCCCACTCTATGTGCTCTTCGGTTACGACAATGGCTCCGTCCTCTTTTTCTCTCGCCTCACTTTCAGCAGACACGTCACTATTACGAAATCATCAAATGAAACGTCTTGAATGTTTAGCCTGCCCGTCAGTTCCTCCCAATCTCCATCCCCTTGGTTTGCATTCACTTCACAATTTGATTCACTTTCATTAAACCCTGCCCTAGTGAAGCAATGTATTATTGTAGTGGGCGAAACGGAATCCCAGCAAAGACACATACGTTGCATAGCCTGGAGAATATTCCATCTCAGAAGAGTTGGGTTGCTGGTACTATCCATCCTTCCAAGTAAATACTGCACCAATTGTCGCTGGTATGCTTTCTTTAGGTGGGAGATGACTCCCTGGTCCAGTGGCTGTAGCCGACTTGTGCAGTTAGGCAGGAAGAAAACCATCGTCACGTTTCTTAAATTTATACCTTCCAATTTGTGGGCCGAGCAGCGATCAACAAAGAACATCATTTTTCTATTTTGACCTCCCATTCGCACGTCAACCCCAACAACCCATTCCCGAAAAATCTCAATGGTCATCCAAGAATTTCTGTTATGCTTGTAGCGACATGGTAGCTGTTTTACATTTTTTAAACAACGTGGTTTGTTGAATTTTCCAATTACAAGTGGAGGTAATTTCACTGACCCATCGCTGTTTGCACAAAATAGCACAGTAAATCTCTCCTTACTCCTACTCCCTCCGTGGCAATGTTCTCCCTTCACTTTCAGTGTGCGGTCTGGGATCAGATTGTAGAAAAATCCTGCTTCATCAGCGTTAAAAATGTCTTTTGGTTCGTATTGCCCAATCAATTTTGGCAACCTTTCCCTCCAATTTTCTTCAATCTCGGGATCAACTGATGCCTCAACCCCGGAAATTTTTAAGGTGGCCATGTTCCACCTTTTTTTAAACTTGTGTAGCCATCCGTTAGAAGCCTGGAAATCTTCCATGCCCAAGCAAAGTGCCACATTTCTCACCTGTTCCTGTAGTATGGGTCCTGATACGAGAATTAATTTTGATCTTGCTTCAGTGAACCAATTGAAAACTAAATGATCAAGATCGTCGTTAAGCTTCCCAGTGTGCAGTCATTTTCTGGCTGGACCTAGTTGTTGGGCGTTGATGATTTCAGTTCGCTGTTTCAGCATTGTTGAAAGTGTTGAAGTAGAAATCTGAAATCTGCGGGCAACCTCAGCTTTTTTCCCGCCACGGTCTACAGCTTCCAATATTGCCAATTTCTCTTTGACAGAAAACTATCGGCACTTGGAACCACTGCTAGTCGACATGGCATCTTTCATAAAAGTAACAATAAGTTAATAAGTTCCAAAAAATGACAATTCTCCAAATCCAACGAATATATATGCATAAAAAATTCAGTTTCAATAACAGGAAATCATTACTTAAAATGAATCATTTTATATATAAATAGAAGAATAAAAGAGAATTTTTTAAAATGCGAACTGAAATATTTTATTCAATTAGCATTTCGCATTTCCACAAATTTTTATGTTCATGGAAATTCTAAGCAATGGAATCCTTCCATTAAATGAATCGCTTCCATTAAGTGAGGACCGACACAAAAACTACGAACTGATTTAATTATTATATTTGTGTTTTGTAACTGCTTACACTTTTTTATCCTAGCACCATATTCCTCAACCTCCCTTTACATAAATCATTACACAACGGTAGGTAATGACTGTTTTGAATATTAAAGCTTCACTTCCACCTACCATGATGGAAGCTTAATATTCCAAAATATGTTTTTCCTTGTGTCTTACTTGAGCCACTACAGTTTCTATCTCGATACACTACTTACTTTGTACAGTTACCTGTGGTCAGGGCAAATATTGCAGTTCACTAATCATATAGTAAAACCCATTATTGCACCAGGTATCTTACATATTAAGACATGTTTACAGTGTAAATCCCGAAGAAATACTTTATTGTTAGCAATTTCATGGAAAATTTTTGAATTACAGGCTACCAAGTGAATTCAGGCTACTTCTTTGATAAGAATGAGCGTTGGTATGTCAGTAGTGCTCCTAAGGCTGGGGACATCACTGGAAAGGTAAAATATTGTTGATTTTTAATGAACTGCTCAGTAATTTGGATTACAAAAGAATCTCTGCATACAACTTTTACCCCTAGCTTTAGTACTACTTCGGCCTGCTTTGGGACCTCTAAATGACTTCCTGGTAAATTTGACGTCCTACATTTTGTGTATTGCAGATCTCCATCTTCGCGTATTTACCTCATGAACTCCAAACTTTCTACTTGCGTCACAGTTATTTGATTTATTGGCATTTTGAACATCAAGTAGCTTAAAATTTGCGACGTAACCATGTCTATTATATTTGGTTAATTTTCCCTTCGCTCTCATGCCATGTATTTCTACATGATCTGTCATTTTTAAGTGTTACATACGTAATGTACAATTCAGTCACGAATTCAAAACTTCAGATAAGTGTAAAAACCACCAAAAGTGAATTCCAGTTTTCGTTTGTTTTTGTGTATGCCCGAAGCGCTCATTTGAAATACATCGCTGTGGCCATAGATAATCATTAGTACAGGAAAAAAATATCATACCCATCATTGTAATAAAATTTCAACTTAAGAAATGTTTATTTAAGTAATTATTGAAATGGATTCTCGTGGAATGGATCCCTATTAATCACTTAGTCACACATTCGTACTTTCATAGCATAGCACCGCGTAAACACACAGTTATAAGTTTTACTCAAACATAAGATGAGTCTAGGTACCTTTAGCTGAAAATTAGTCAAGAAAGGTCATCTTAGAATCCGGTAAATATGGTAATACCTGGAAAGGATAGGGTGTCTGATAGAGTAGAGGATATAGGTAATAGATGGTGAGTTGTATCAGTGTCTACGCCAACAAGGAAATCCATTAAGGGAAGAAAATAGTTTAAGTATCACTTTTAATGTTGATGGTACTCCAGTGTGGAATTGTGGTAGAGGTGCCTTATGGACCCTCCAGTATTACATCAATGAAGTAGTTCCAGAGTAAAATTAAAAATATTTTATTAGCTAGTCTTTGGTTTGGTAAATCTGCTCCTCCAATGTCAATATTTTTATCCCCATTCATAAAATAGTTGCAGAATCTGGCAGTGAAAGGCATAAGACAAATTAATTAATTAATTAATTAAATTTAAGTGCTAATTTAGATAGCCTGGTTTCGATTGCGTCGAAGTGAAGGGCTTAGTATTTCCGGCCAAATGCTGGTTTCGATTGCGTTGAAGTGAAGGGCTTAGTATTTCTGGCCAAACGCTAATGAAACAGGATAAACTATTTCAGAAATAGACGTGATCAATCCAAAAGACGTGATGTGGGAAATTTAACGTGCATGCAATAGCATTTCACCATCCGTTTTAAAACACGCATGGTTTAAATTGTGGACTGCTTTAAGGTTTGATATAGACGAAATAAGTGGGGATTTAAAAAATTTCATGTTTCTGAGGATAAAATTATGATGATGGAGTTTGCAAACATCGTTCATTCCCCTGAAATAAAGGAAATTGAATTGGTAAATTTAGACGAAAATATATATTTAGCTATATAGTTAGCGGCCACGATATTCTCACAACACAACATATCATAGATGATGAAATCATTGAAATGGTAATTAATAACAATAACTCCGAATGGGAATGAAGATGATCAGCCTGAAATTGTTGAAGGAAGACTACTATTGATGATGGTCTTTAACGAATAATCCAGTCAGGTCGCCCGTGGCGACGTAGTGATGGGCGGCCGTACACACGGCACCCACGCGTTGACATCGCGCTGAATCAGCTGATAACAAATCAAACGCTGTAGGAAATTATGTTACCCAAAGCACAGCATAAGTAATATCAAATTTTATACCCTTTTCCAATAATAATATGAAACTTTTACATGTGCAGCAATATGCACAATGCTTAAATTCCGTTATTTTCACTCACTTCGCAACTTCGATAATTTTAAATACTAACTTTGTGAATTAAGAAATCGTTTCTTTCTGATAATTCTCAGTAACTCTTTTTAAAATAATGTTCAATAAATGGCAAATGAATATATTTTGTTGTAAATAATTAACTCATTTCAATGAAAACATCCCGGGCGTCAGAAATAGACTAGTTGCCATGCATGACCCATAGTCCGGCAAAATCCCTAATCTGGCATCATTTTGGTCCCAACTGTGCCGGATTAAAGATGCTCAACTGTACATCTTTTTTATTGTACTTTTACCTGATTTCATGTTATCTTTTTTTAAGTCCATAATTTAATTCTGAAAATGTTAATCCTTCGATATGCAAGTAATTTTTAAAATTTGGACTTGAAATTTAATATCTGGAGGTAACTCATGCAATTGTGTACAAATAATCTATAAAAGTATGTAATATGTGAAATTTCCTGAACAATAGTTATCAATCAGTAATTAAATGAATTCAATTCCTTATACATTGTTTTAATGCTTTATGTTGGGTCGGCTGGAGCGAAGGCATGTCGACGTATCGATATGTCGATACGCATGGGGGGGAACGGACGCTCTCGCCGACACATGGCCCATGACTAGCACGGTGGATGTGTGTATTCATTTGAACCCTTAACGGCCTTAACGATAACATAACATGGTGGCAGCGGTGGGATTACTATCCGAGTGCCCTTCAGCAATAGATTCTCCCCAACTGAAAATTCATGCTTAAATTGGTAATAAGGATACAACGTTGGAGCTAGTGTACTCTTATCAGGCCACCCTTCATTGCAATATTTCATCAACGATCTACAAATTAAATCATTTTTCTGTGCCTCTTCTATTTTTCCCAGATAAGCATCTTTTACAGGTAAACTAGTTACTACTGGATTCATTTGAACCCTTAACGGCCTTAACGATAGCATAACACTTTATATTTCTCAAACTTAATTGCAAATTAATAATTACTCAAAAATATAGTCACCATCCCATTATTCTACAATGTTGGTGATGCTATTCAATTTCAAATGTTTGTTTAGCTATTAATAGGTGAAAAAGACAATTATAGCCAAGGGAAACTAGTGCAAATTTATTATAATTTCAACCATATCTGCCTAGTGCTTTTTTAATGATATCCCAACATGCAGCTCATCCATTTAATATCCATCCCTGAAAATTTAATGCTGAGCAATTGAGTCCTTATGACATTGATGGGTTTTTCAACTTTTGTATTTTTTTATTTGATTGAAAAAGTCTTAACCCACACAAAATTTATGCTGTTTTAGCAGTGATGCCATTCAGTTGAATTAGTCGAAATGTCGTTCAAAAGGTATCAGATCCATTAGGATTTGGGCACCTATTACTTTGGTTTTTGCATATGTCTAGGGATCCAACAAAGATGTAGACATCAAAATTCTATGTTAGTGGATCCACCTAGTGAATACCCACAATATGTTATGTGGATATCCACTAAAATGTGAATATGTATCCACTAAAATGTGGATATCTGCTAAAGTGTAGATATCCACTAAAAATGTGGGTATGTATCCTCTGAAATAAGGATATCCACTAAAAATGTGGGTATGTATCCTCTGAAATAAGGATAATCACTAAAAATGTGGGTATGTATCCTCTGAAATAAGGATATCCACTAAAAATGGATTTCAAAAATGGCACGCTGTGCGACATTGCCGGCGGAGTGTCCTGCTCGGGGCTCGTGCTTTTTTCAGGAAACATTAAATTTGATATAAAATAAGGTGCCAAATTCAGCTAAATAATAATATCTGATTTGCTCTGAAAAATTAAAGAGGAAGATGATAGTTTTAGTCTCGTGGTGCCATGATGCATAGTTGCGGAAAAAAAGTGCGGTTATAAATGGAATAGCATACCAATAAGTACTAAAGTTAAAACCTTGAAACTTCGCAGACATAATAATAAAGATATAATTCACCTTTTATTAAAAATTTGTTTTAGCCAAAAGCTTTGCTTAGAAGTTATTAAACGTCAAAGTGATGCATGGTGCCGTAGCGCTAAAAAAATGGGCCCTTTTTTTACGCTAATGTAAGAAACTGGTCCAAAATTTGTTTTTTAAAATTATTATAACAATGTAGTCAGTTAACAACAACATTATCTATATAACTATGTAAATAACGTGAAAACCGATGAACAGTTTCGGAGTTATATAGGTGTAAACTCGAGTCTACAAGATTTAGGCGTGGACAGTAGGAATCACAGAGGGAATCACATAATGTATCTTCTTAGGTCATCAAATTATATCTGGGAAATGAAGAGATGATAATATGGCATCCTGATGGTCAGTATCCAGACAGCACAGATTTGGTATTGTTGCAGTATTAGAGTTTTATAATAATAATATTAAAACAAAATAGGGGTATTTGTATTGCAGTTGTAATACAACTTTAATACAGTGTCAAATGTCCTCTATTACCATTGTATTGCAGTTATATTACAGATATTTCTCCTTTAATGCACAGAACAGAAAACACAATAAATATTAATTTTTCATTTGGCTTCTCTGTACATTCCAATATATCAATATCTCATGCAAAGACAACTTTTGCATGTCATTTTCTGTTTATATTCTTGACAATCTTTTTGTTACCTATGAATAATGATCATTATTATTATCATCTTGGCTCCTAGTTACTGCAGCGCAATGAGACCGCACTGCATAATTGATAGGTTTACCATGGTTCTTTGGTTTCATATTTACCTCTTCTTCCCAATCTTTAATGATAGGAATAAATCTCCATTCATTTTAGCTTCACAAAATTGGTATATTTTCCTTAGTGATGTATTAACTGAATGTGTTATTTTAATGCAGGTATTTTTATTTAAAACAAATAAGACAAAGGATAATGATGATGGTATCATTACGATGGGGAAATATCATTCTGTGAAAGGAATTCAGTGTGGAGAATATTTTGGAGCAAGCATGGCTGTAGGAGATGTGAATAATGATGCCTATGAGGACTTGATTGTCGGAGCACCACTTTATGCCAATGATGATATATCTGATTCTGGTTTTGGAGTTGATGAAGGAAGAGTATCAGTTTTTTTTGGAAGTAATAAGGTTAGTGTGAAATGTTGTTCATTCAAGTTTCAGCAAATGCCCTTTTCATTTAAAAGCAATATCAACATTCCTTTTGATTGGGTAAAAAAGATCTTCAAATTACTATGAGAGTCAAAAGTGAGTATTGATTTCCCTGAGAGCACACTAAAAACTGTAGACGTCTAAATTTGGCCCATTTAACGTCTACAGATAACTTCACTGATTGAAATTTGCTGTAGACCAAGAATAGACTTAATGTAGACACGATAATAAAGTCCTAATGTTGGACAGGGTCGACCAAATCAAAACCAAAAATTACCAACCAAAATAAATGTAACATATTATGTTTTCAATAGTTCACCATGTGAGACCCATTTAAATATTTATAAAAAACGGGAGTTGCTGGTACATCTGCAAGCATTATTTCGTCATTATCATTCCATTACTGCGCTTACACAATATCATCCAGTAGAAATACCTCTCATGTGGCCAAGTTGGCTGCGCACATATCGGAAGTTTTCTTTTGTTAGAAATCATTGCCTGTACATGGAAATGCAATAAACCCACATAAACATGTGCCGAATCTTATTGGAGTGTAGTTGAAATTTATCATCTCAGTGTTTTTTACACACTCTAGTTACATAATATACCTACAGTTGTATTATGCATTCTTGTATTCTAAAGAATAAATTGGTTCCAGTTCATCCACTACCAAGTAGCACGGGCATTTTCGTATCTGGATACGAAAGGATACAATCAGGATAACATAAGTCACACATTTGTCGTTTGTAAAATGCATTTGCAGAATATTTTGCACCAATTGAAGTACGAATGAGCTTGTACTTGAAGAAAATGGATGCAAATCACGAATATGTCGAGGAAATATACTCGTGTGCGTTATTTTTTTCTTAAAATGGAAAATAAATACACAAGATAATAGTATCCCTTCATATCGGATGTACATATCTCCTTCGTATCGGATCACGGTCGGATATACGTACCTCCTTCGTATCTGGTTCTGGGAACTAGTTTTGTCTAACTCATCAGTTCTATGGACAGCTGATGCGGAAGTCAGCTCTTTATGTTGTCACTGTGTATCGCTCGCCATTGGGCTGTTTTAATTCCTTCTGTGAGAAACTGGAAAATCCCATCTATTCTCTTTCTAATCGTTCTCCAAAGTCTACTACCATTCTAACAGGTGATTTTAATGTTAATCTCTTGGTTAGCAGTGCACACCAAAGTAAGCTTTGTCAGTTATTTTTCTCCTATAACTTGAAACCATTAGTCAGGTGTCCCACTAGAATAACCTCTGAATTCAGCATCCTCCTTGATAATCTTTTTACCAGTTGCAATGAACAAAATGTATCTATTTCTGTATTTTATGCCTTACTTTCAGACCAATGCACTGTGCTGGCAACTTTTGCTAGTGGTGCAGATATTCGCAAGTCTGACTCTATTTCTTTTTCAACCAGAAATATCAACAAGCCCAATTCTGAGCTATTCTTACATCTATTGCAATCTGAGTACTGGAATGAAATTTATAGTGCTACCAATTTCAATGTTGGCTTTGACATCTTGTACCGGAAGTTTTCTTTTCTGTTCAATGAAACGTTTCCATTAGTAACTAAGATGCATTACCCTAAATGTACAAAAAAGTAGATATCACCTGACATTATCAACCTTTCTAAAGATAGCAAAGCTTTATTCCAAAGAAAAAAGTTTCAAAGTGATGAATACAGTATTAAGGAATATCAAAACCTAAAGAGAATGTACAGAAACCTTTTTTTAATCATCAGAAAAAAAGGTTCAATGACTCCTGCATCATGAATGCCCAAAATAAAACTAAGGAGGCCTGGAAAATAATAATTAGTGTCACTGGCTCAATTAAAAGAAGGTGCCTACCAATAGTTAATGATGGCAAAAAGAACTCTGATCCTTTACTGTTAGCAAATACCCTGAATGATTTTTTTCTGGATGTACCTTAGCTACCAGCTGTCAACAGCACTACCCATCTGAATCCTATAAAGAATATCCAACCTATCCCACATTCCATGTTTCTCTGACCTTGCAAGGTAAATGAGCTATCCTCATATTTACTAATAGTTGGTAAGAAAAACTGTCTTGGTTTAGATGGCATACCAGGGACTCTTCTCAAAGAATGTAGTAATGACATCTTGACTCCCCTCTTATATCTCATCAACCAATCTCTACTCTTTGGAGTATTTCCAGGGGCCCAATTCTGTGAAGTCGAATTCGAGATTCCGACATCACAACAATACCCATAAGTATATGGAAAAAAATCATAGTCGGTAGTATAAACCGTGCTCCCTTGATGGCGTGACGGTCGCCCCGGCTCAAGGCGACGGAGTCGGTTCATTTTGCGGATCATTCCGTTCATAATCCGTCGCCAAATATTTTCTGGTGAGCAGGCGCTGCTATTGTGGTGGGCACCTATAGAAGCTGCGATTGTAGCAGACAACTTGTAGATATTTATCGCGCAGGATACAAGGTGAGAATGCATCTAATTCTAGCTAATGATTAAATCTTTTGTCTCCGTTTTGTTGCCGCTTATACAGTTAGAAGTATATAAAACTATTTGTTTTGTTTTCAAATGTCGCTATGCAATGTTTTTGTTTAACATAGATTAAAAATTGTCAAGTAGACTAGACATATAGGTTTTTTATTCGTGTAAAACTTCTACGTAAGATTTTAATGCTGCTGCAGGGGCAATCTATATTATGGAGAGAGGTGTTATCATGTTGGAAATCACATTGTTTGAGCGAATCTCATTGTGCTGCTTGCTTAGTATTAGTACCTTTCTTTGTGTGGTTGTGTTCTACCGACATATTCTGACATTGTATGGACATACCCCCTGTTAGGCAATCTCCCCCCTCCCACACACCTTTATGGTGGTTTGCAGGGTATATTTAGATGTAGACGTCCTTTGGTCTTCGGACGCGTACATTATCGTAGGATATTGAACGGTTGTTGCATATTTGTTACCTGCTATTGTGATACCATCCATTCCAAATCAATGAACTATTTAAATAGAAACATAGGCGGATGGAGGAATTATCGGATCCACCGAAGGATATTGACCACTTCATCGGTAAAGGAATTGAAGACTTTATATCTAGATAGTCTAAAAATCTTTTCAAAAGATTTAATATTCCATTGACATTTCTCTCCGAGGATCCGGAAATTGAGTGGAAAAGTGATGAGGCATATAAACAAGGATTAAAGCTAGTCAAGCAGTTGAGTAGTCAATGATATTAATGAAAGAGGAGTAAAATTGATGGAAGAGTTTAATGCAAGACTAACAAAATTGAAAAGCAGAAGCAAATTTTTGTTGAAGGTTGTGACTGACTTAAGGTGTAAATTTCTAGAATGTAATAAAGCTACTTTATCAAAAGAATTTTGAGAAACTTTGAAAGTGCTGTACACGAATAATACTTACCTTTCTTAATCATACAACAGTAACCTAGAGTACTCTCTCCATGAGTGTGATACTGTGATAGGAAAAATGTTATCATATGATATGTGGGATAAATATGAAAATTGCTGAGTTAATAAAAGATTGCAAATGCATTATATGAATTATTAAAAGCAAAATTAAAAAACCTTTCTGTTTTCATTACGAATAAATTTGATTTATCCTTGTAATCTGATTTCAAATACAGAGGCTAATTATTCACACCTCACAAAAAACCTCTCATTTTCAAGGTTTATAACATATCAATAGATTGAAGTACTATAAACATGCCCAGAGTTTTAAGTTCACAAAGTAAACAGTGTAAAATATCTTCCAGAATAGACTATATAAGTTTCATTGTTCTTTAAAGAAGAAAGGTGATGCAACACACGACTCACGGCAGGCACTTACAAAGTGCATTTGAACGTTGGAGCGATAGGGCATGAATGGGGTGGTGCGAGCTCACTCTTGGGGCTGTATCGCAGGAATTCCCCAACGCACAGAATTTAAAGACATTTGAGATGATATGCTACAAATGTCTAACGAGTGTTGTAAATAACAGAAAAGCAGCAGAAAAATCCAAGAGTTCCATTATTGTCAGTTATATCCAAAAAAAACAGCCAAAAATAACATAAATATTTCAAAATTTTAAGTGCGATGCAGCACGTTATCCCATTATCCGATTGCAATAATATTTCTCATCATTTATTTTCTAACTACATGGAACAAATATTGGGGGTGTCTCAAAAGAAATTAACGAACAAATATTTTTGCTACAAATAAGGACCACTCTAATGATACATTCATATCAATTATGAGAAAATTATTCAGTTTAATTAATTATCAGCACAAAAAACATCAAGATGTGCTCTCTGATATCTTAATATGATATTGGTGTATTGGTAGTACCTAGAAAGAGTAAAAGTTTCAGAAAAAATCTATCGAGTTCTCTTTGGAAATATTTCCTCGCTAGTCATCACACATAGCACAAAACATTTTCTTCATTTTTTTTATGTTTTAGAAAGATGTCTTTTATCAGGGAAAAACGTTTTTAAAAGGTTCAAATGTCAGCATCACAAGGTTTTTTTTCACAGTTATAAAGATGTTTTTTGTACCGCGTAGAAAATGTTTTTTTTAGGATCAAAAATATTTTATTTTGCGAAATTACATAATATTCATATATCAGCTCAATGCCTTAACCTATACCTTAAAAGGCTTTTGATCACTGTCTTTTTTCTGTTATCGGCATCTTAGTATTTCCATCCCGATTTCTCAAATATTTTCTTCTACATGAATTCCTTGGGTTACTTCACCACAGTTGAACAGCTCACTAATTCACACAAAATAGCATCACGTACCTATGATAATTATGATATTTTCATGAATGAAAACGACATTAATGGTATAAAAAGTAGTGCTATATCAGACAGCGAGAAACCATACCAGCATCGAGGATTTAAGGCAGTTCTTGAACTTCTTCCATTCACAATACCTTCCTCATGTGATAATAGCCAAATCGGCCAGAACGTGGTAGCTGAGCTGGCCAGTGACCACAGGAATGGGGAATTGTAGGAAGAATCAGATTTGTTTGCCAAAAGAAGATATTTTTAAAATGTTTCATTTTCGGGTTACAGACTGAAAAATGAGTCTGCTCATTTTGAAACCTAGAAAAACGTTTTGTTTCCATGCTATTTTCGGATATCCATCAAAAACTGTTTTTTGACGACTATGAGATTTAAAAAAAACGTTTTCAAATGGAAATGTGCTGTGTGGGATATGCATTAAATGAATATGAATTTCTACATTTTGAGCCGGAACCATCATTCAAGGCATTTTAAAGC
Organism: Platycnemis pennipes; assembly: GCA_933228895.1. Lineage (NCBI taxonomy): Eukaryota > Metazoa > Arthropoda > Insecta > Odonata > Platycnemididae > Platycnemis > Platycnemis pennipes. The sequence continues at coordinate 37,048,706 of OW121852.1, read as the reverse complement.
CAGGTATCATGCCATTTGGAAAATAGCCTTCAGGGTGAAATTTTGACAAGGTTATTTCAATGACCATCTAATGAAACACCACTCACCACCAAATCCATCAGAGTCTAGATCACCAATGAATGAAACAGCCGATCCAAAACGTGCACCTTTGACCTTGCCAAATATTCGCACCTCTGTCATTTGTTTCTGTAAGAAAAGTGGTATTCTCAGGTTCATTTTACAAGAACACCTTTCTTCATTTAATTCTCTCATATAGCCACAAAATTGATATGCTTAAACTTTTTTCTGGACCCATGAAAGTATTCCAAAGATGGAGGAGGAGAGATAGTAGTCTTTTGTGATCACCTGTGTTGTCCTTCAGTAGTATCATCATCCATGACAGGTGTACGATAGTACTAGCAACTACATCCCTTGTAGTGCATGTGAGGCAGTCAAATCAAGTAAGTTCTCTTTATCATTATTTTTATTTTGAAGTAGTGGAAATGTATATTGGCTCTAACAATGAACCTTAAAAAAGTACTACTTGAAGCACCTGTATGTATTGTGACCCACAATGCTCTGATGCCGAAGATCAGACCTCCTTAAAATACATTTTGGCCTTATAAATGGCCCTTATTTAAAGCACATTTTGGTTGACTATAACCCTGAGAGCACTAAGTTTGCAGTAGACCTAATTTAAACCTAATTTTAATGTCTACATCTGGTACACAGCAAACCATAAGGTTTGCTTCATACCTTATGTAAATGTCTTATTTTGGTTTACATTATGTCTATATGCAGTCGAAATAAGGTGCAAATGTCCACCATTCATGGTCTACTGGTAACCATTAATGTAGGTTTTCAGCATACTAGATTTAAACCGAAAATAGTTTTCATAGTAGTGCGATAATCAAAAAAAAATTTAACAAGGCACTAAACTTAGGTTTTCCATACAGAATATTAATATACCTAAACTATGTGGTTTAATATTTAATATACTAACTACGCAGTTAGTATATTAAATTTTAAACTTCTAGAGACGGCATTAGAAGAGGGCCAGTGGCACCGTGATCACACTTGAGTTGAGCTCATATTCACCATATTAACAGCATTGCCCCTTTAACCCTTTCGCGCCGGAGTCCTACGCAGGAAAATGCTTTCCTTCTCACGGGTTCCTCTAGAATATTTTTCCACTCCGTGTACGAAGCTCTCTTGAGGCAAGGCTTCGAGCAGGTATTTCTTTCCCCGCTTTGGGACCGGACCCAGCGGGGTTCCCGACCCTTTCCTCGACCACTGACCAGAGATTATCTTCGCCCTTCTCCAAATGAGAACTCACCTCGGTCTCTGTCCGCGGTCAACTATTTTTAATTCAGTGATTTTTGGTAAATAAATAATAGTATGACTTTAAGTGGGGATTAATACAAAAATATATTCCTGTTGTTATAAATACCATTTAGAGATTTTAAACGAAATTCTAATGTTAATATTAAGATATTTAGCACAATAGACATAATATCATTGTTTACAATAATAATTATTTCTGATGTTTCGCAATATAAGACGTCCGCGCATAATCCAACCATACCCGTGTTTTATATAAAAGCACATGCACTTTTTTTGGTGCTATACCTTCATCAGGAAACATTTTTATGTAAATATATTCGCATTGTTGGGCGAGAAAGATTTTTCTGCCTAGCAATTATTCCTTGTACCTCCCAATATTCCATCACGCACGCATGCGGTTTTCTTCTACTTTTAACATAAATGATTACAACATAATTATCACTCTTAGCCACATTACACAGAACAAATTTGAATGCAGAACACCAAAAAGATTCAGTTGCAAGAAAGTAAAGTTTATTGACTGCTAATAAATTAGCATAAACCACACCCTTCAGCGGGATTTTCAACCTATAATGTAGATATAATAGATTTCGCGGTATGTTGCGTGGTATTACCATTACAGTTGTTTTCCAATATATGTTCATAAACAAGTAAAGCGGAGAGAAAAATATCGGTACTACCTTATCGTCAAATCATAAAAAAAACATACGTCTTAGTTCCTCACTGCAATGAAAAATTCTCCCAAATCGGTTTGGACTCTATTTGACAGGTGAACTCTGTTAATAATAACGTTAGAGTTCCGTTTAAAATTTCTAGAGATTCAAAAAAACATCAGGAATTAACTTCTGGAACTCAATAATGCGAATTAGAAACAAATATGATTTTGGTTTTTCAAATGCATAAACAAAAAAGTGACCGCGAACAACTGCCGACAGTGAGGCTCGCGCAGCGAAGAAGGGTCGAGATAATCCCCGCCTTGAAGCCGAGGAAGGGTCTTCAGAGCCGCGAGGAAGGGTCCTTTATGACACCTTGGACCTTTTCTGCCTACCTGACCCCAGCGACGTTTTAAGACGCCCTTCGTTCTCTTGCGTAGAAAAATCTGCGGCGTTTATAAACGGCCTTCGTTCACAGGAGTGAAAAATCAGCGGCGTTTATAAACGGCCTTCGTAGCGAAAGGGTTAAGCACTAGCTATGCAATACGCCAAACTTAGTAGTTCAAAATGGGGTTGTGATCAGCGGCCATGGTGCATGATTCAAATGGAAACAGAGAGTGAATCGGCACATACAAATACGGTCTAAAAGTACAGAGATCATGTTTTCATCACACGACATCGTGTATATTTTAATTGTTTTGAATTACCAGGCGGTTCACGTGCTCATGTGATCCGTGAGACGAGACGCCCCTTGATTCCTTCCAACCTTGTTTTTAAACACAGGAATGACTTGAGAGGTTTTTAGGACATCTGGGGGCCTATTCTGTAGAGTCGAAAGAATTTCGGCTCATATGGAGATTCGTGGGTCACCGGGACGAACGATTCGCGAACATCGATCACCGCTGTAATGACGTAGAACAATTGACTGTTTATCCAGCGTTATGTCTATCGTGACATTATTAAAATGGAGGGAACAAGCAGAGGTAATTAACAATAATTAATCAACATATTTACTGTTGATGTTATTAATCAATCTATTCGCTTTAAAATGCAACAATATATGTTGGTATGGAATAAAGGCGGACTTATTAAGCTTATTAAGTATAAACTTTTGAAAATTGAAAGTGATTGCACCTTTAGAATTAAATCACGAAGTGTTTTTGGTTTGGTCTTGGTTTTATCAATTGATTATGTCGACAGCTTCTGTAATGATATTGTTTTCTCGAGTGAATCATTACATCTTCGTGCATATATTCCTCCATCCGCCTATGTTTCTATTTAAATAGTTCATTGATTTGGAATGGATGGTATCACAATAGCAGGTAACAAATATGCAACAACCGTTCAATATCCTACGATAATGTACGCGTCCGAAGACCAAAGGACGTCTACATCTAAATATACCCTGCAAACCACCATAAAGGTGTGTGGGAGGGGGGAGATTGCCTAACAGGGGGTATGTCCATACAATGTCAGAATATGTCGGTAGAACACAACCACACAAAGAAAGGTACTAATACTAAGCAAGCAGCACAATGAGATTCGCTCAAACAATGTGATTTCCAACATGATAACACCTCTCTCCATAATATAGATTGCCCCTGCAGCAGCATTAAAATCTTACGTAGAAGTTTTACACGAATAAAAAACCTATATGTCTAGTCTACTTGACAATTTTTAATCTATGTTAAACAAAAACATTGCATAGCGACATTTGAAAACAAAACAAATAGTTTTATATACTTCTAACTGTATAAGCGGCAACAAAACGGAGACAAAAGATTTAATCATTAGCTAGAATTAGATGCATTCTCACCTTGTATCCTGCGCGATAAATATCTACAAGTTGTCTGCTACAATCGCACACAAATATACACGATGTCGTGTGATGAAAACATGATCTCTGTACTTTTAGACCGTATTTGTATGTGCCGATTCACTCTCTGTTTCCATTTGAATCATGCACCATGGCCGCTGATCACAACCCCATTTTGAACTACTAAGTTTGGCGTATTGCATAGCTAGTGCTTAAAGGGGCAATGCTGTTAATATGGTGAATATGAGCTCAACTCAAGTGTGATCACGGTGCCACTGGCCCTCTTCTAATGCCGTCTCTAGAAGTTTAAAATTTAATATACTAACTGCGTAGTTAGTATATTAAATATTAAACCACATAGTTTAGGTATATTAATATTCTGTATGGAAAACCTAAGTTTAGTGCCTTGTTAAATTTTTTTTTGATTATCGCACTACTATGAAAACTATTTTCGGTTTAAATCTAGTATGCTGAAAACCTACATTAATGGTTACCAGTAGACCATGAATGGTGGACATTTGCACCTTATTTCGACTGCATATAGACATAATGTAAACCAAAATAAGACATTTACATAAGGTATGAAGCAAACCTTATGGTTTGCTGTGTACCAGATGTAGACATTAAAATTAGGTTTAAATTAGGTCTACTGCAAACTTAGTGCTCTCAGGGTTATAGTCAACCAAAATGTGCTTTAAATAAGGGCCATTTATAAGGCCAAAATGTATTTTAAGGAGGTCTGATCTTCGGCATCAGAGCATTGTGGGTCACAATACATACAGGTGCTTCAAGTAGTACTTTTTTAAGGTTCATTGTTAGAGCCAATATACATTTCCACTACTTCAAAATAAAAATAATGATAAAGAGAACTTACTTGATTTGACTGCCTCACATGCACTACAAGGGATGTAGTTGCTAGTACTATCGTACACCTGTCATGGATGATGATACTACTGAAGGACAACACAGGTGATCACAAAAGACTACTATCTCTCCTCCTCCATCTTTGGAATACTTTCATGGGTCCAGAAAAAAGTTTAAGCATATCAATTTTGTGGCTATATGAGAGAATTAAATGAAGAAAGGTGTTCTTGTAAAATGAACCTGAGAATACCACTTTTCTTACAGAAACAAATGACAGAGGTGCGAATATTTGGCAAGGTCAAAGGTGCACGTTTTGGATCGGCTGTTTCATTCATTGGTGATCTAGACTCTGATGGATTTGGTGGTGAGTGGTGTTTCATTAGATGGTCATTGAAATAACCTTGTCAAAATTTCACCCTGAAGGCTATTTTCCAAATGGCATGATACCTGGCTTTAAAATGCCTTGAATGATGGTTCCGGCTCAAAATGTAGAAATTCATATTCATTTAATGCATATCCCACACAGCACATTTCCATTTGAAAACGTTTTTTTTAAATCTCATAGTCGTCAAAAAACAGTTTTTGATGGATATCCGAAAATAGCATGGAAACAAAACGTTTTTCTAGGTTTCAAAATGAGCAGACTCATTTTTCAGTCTGTAACCCGAAAATGAAACATTTTAAAAATATCTTCTTTTGGCAAACAAATCTGATTCTTCCTACAATTCCCCATTCCTGTGGTCACTGGCCAGCTCAGCTACCACGTTCTGGCCGATTTGGCTATTATCACATGAGGAAGGTATTGTGAATGGAAGAAGTTCAAGAACTGCCTTAAATCCTCGATGCTGGTATGGTTTCTCGCTGTCTGATATAGCACTACTTTTTATACCATTAATGTCGTTTTCATTCATGAAAATATCATAATTATCATAGGTACGTGATGCTATTTTGTGTGAATTAGTGAGCTGTTCAACTGTGGTGAAGTAACCCAAGGAATTCATGTAGAAGAAAATATTTGAGAAATCGGGATGGAAATACTAAGATGCCGATAACAGAAAAAAGACAGTGATCAAAAGCCTTTTAAGGTATAGGTTAAGGCATTGAGCTGATATATGAATATTATGTAATTTCGCAAAATAAAATATTTTTGATCCTAAAAAAAACATTTTCTACGCGGTACAAAAAACATCTTTATAACTGTGAAAAAAAACCTTGTGATGCTGACATTTGAACCTTTTAAAAACGTTTTTCCCTGATAAAAGACATCTTTCTAAAACATAAAAAAAATGAAGAAAATGTTTTGTGCTATGTGTGATGACTAGCGAGGAAATATTTCCAAAGAGAACTGCACATGGCCTTTTGTATGTATGTATGCATACAAAAGGCCATGTGCATAAAAAATAACAATCAGTCAGCACACCTATTTCAATGAACATCTGATTCATATATTTTCATACTGAAATAAGTCTCCCCCTGGAATAAATGTCATAATCAAAGTTTGTCATTAATTCCAAGAACTTTCCTCAAACCAACCATCACACACAATTGCTGTGTTTTAGCTCCTGAGAATCCCTTAGTTAATAAATCAGCAATGTTCATATTGGATGACACATACTCAATGGAAATCTTTCCCTTCTTAACAACATCCTTTATGAAATGATATTTCACATCAATAGCCTTGGATCTGTCATCAATAATATCATCTTTAGCCAAGGTGATAGCTGCCATATTGTCAGCACGAATTACAATAGGGAATGTATAAAAATTATGCACATTCAGTTCACACAACAAGTTTTGTAACCATATACCTTCCTTTGCAGCAATAGCCATGGCAACATATTCAGACTCCTGCGTTGAGGTAGCAACGACGGTTTGCTTTTTACACTGCCAATGGATAGCAGCACCAGCCATGATCACGGCCATACCGCTAAAAGATTTCCTATCTAGCCTATTACTAGCAAAATCAGCATCACTGAAGATGACAGGTTCCTTACCAGACTTTGAGTATACTAATCCATAATCAATGGTAGATCTTAAATACCGAAGTACATGCTTAGTAGCGGCCCAATACTTTCTTGTGGGATTGGCACAAAATTGGCTAAGGTAGGAAACAACAAAGGACAAATCGGGCCTGGTTCCATTTGCTATGTACAATAGCATACCAATGACCCTTCTGTACAGCTTCTCGTCAACAGGGGCATCAGGTTCGGCACAGTACTTGTTCAAGGAGGCACTGACAGGACTAGACTCATATTTAACACTGTCAACAAGATTGAATTCATATAAGATCTGGTTAATGTAGGCACTTTGATCAACACAGATGGTATTCGCGTCCAGTCTTTGTACATGCAAGGACAAAAAGTCTCGAATACTTCCCAACATTCTCACCTCAAAATGCTTAGAAATATGGCACTTAAACCAGTCTATGGATCCATGGCTTCCCCAAACAGCCATGTCATCTACATACAATGCAATGTATAACTCCTGCTTACAATGAAAAAATAGACAAGGGTCACTAACAGTTGGTTTAAATCCCATACCAATAAGTACATTCTTGATCATGGCATACCATTCTTTGCCGGATTGTTTCAGTCCGTACAAACACTTATTCAATTTACATACAGTCTCAAGCTTCTTGCCTATAATAAAAGGTTCAGGCTGCTCAATGTAAATGTCCTCTAATATGGGGCTGTTTAGATAGGCAGAGATAACGTCAATATGCTCACCTGCTAATCCTAATTCTACGGAAAGAGCTAACATCAATCTCACTGATTTCCGTTTCACAACAGGGCTATAGGTGTCAAAATAGTCACGTCCATACCTTTGACTAAAACCCTGTGCTACCAACCTGGCACGGAACTTGACATTGTCATCACTGTCCACCTTCACCTTAAACTTCCAGGTTGAACCAACTACTGGTTGGCCTCTCGGCCTAGGGACTAGTTCCCAGGTATTCATCTCCCTAAGACACTTCAACTCCACTTGCATGGCAGCCTCCCACTCAGCACGGTCGGGACCTTGCAAGGCCTCCTTCACAGACAGCGGTTCAGAAGGGGGTTGCTGCTCATCTTGGGTGTTTTCGTCTGCCCTTGCCAGGACAGCAGCAGTGAAACAGGCAGGACAGGAACACTTGACTGGCTTAGGGGCTCTGGCAGAACGCCTGGGCAGAGGTGGTTCCTGCTCCTCCACATTGGCTGGCTGCTCGTCATCTGGCAATAGACCTGGGCCAGGGCCATTGAAGTCATTGTACATGCCTGGGTCCAGTGTGGGCTCAGGATTGACTTCCACTTCACCATCCTCCCCCTCACTGGCCGGGTCGTCAGGAAACAGAGAAAAGTTATCAGGAATGACATTATTAGGTCTAACAGGACATTGTAACCTGAATGGGAATGTATTCTCATAGAACACAGCATCTCTCCTGATGATTGTTCTCCTGGTTCGTAGATTGAAGAATCTGTAGCCATCCTTGGTGCCCTTCTCATACCCCAGGAAGACACATTCTTCAGTCTTGCTGTCAAGTTTTCCCCCTCCCTCAGCATAAGCTTGGACCCGGCACCCAAATGGCCTCATGAGGTCTAGCTCCTGGACACTCAGCTCCCTGCCAGTCAGCAGGGTCAGGGGAACTTGATTGTTGATCGCTCGACTCGGACACCGGTTTCTGATGAAGGCTGCAGTGTTGAGGGCTTCCGCCCAGAGGTCCTTTGGTGCACCGGACTCCAACATCATGCACCTGGTCATGTTCATGAGCATGTAGTTTTGCCTTTCGGCTCTCCCATTCTGTTGTTGTGTGTAAGGCACACTCTTCTGATGGACAATACTGCATTTTACTAAAACATTCTCAAACTCTTCTCCACTGTACTCACCACCTCCATCCGTTCGGAGGACTTTCAACCTCTCGCCTGTCAGGTCATGCATCATAGCAACATATTTCAGGAGGTTTCTGGACACTTCATTCTTGTGCTTCATTGGCATGACAGTCATGTGTCTGGAAAAATCGTCCGTGAAAACTAAAGCATAATGGGCTCCTCCCCTTGATGCTGGCTCAAACTTGCACATAACGTCGGAGTGAACCAAATCTAGGGGCTTGCATGCATGGAACTCACTTTTCTTTGGGACTGGTTTCTTTCTCAGCTTCCCGGCAACACAGGTGTCACAAACTCCCAGATTGTCACTCTTCACACTACCTAGGGCGGGGATCATGTCCATGGCCCCTTCGTGGACATGGCCTAACCTACGGTGCCACTCTTCCTTGGTCCGAAGTGCACTGGCAGGTAGGGCGGTGATGCAACCGTCGGTGCTCTTCATGTGCTGAAAATCAAGGGCATATAGGTTTCCCCGTCTATGACCACAGAATATCTTCTTGCCGTTCTTGCTGCCTTCTACTTGGTCCCTTGAGAAGGTGACTGATACTCCCTTATCTGTCAGGCGAGCCACTGATATCAGTGGGCATTGTAACTCCGGCACATGGAGTACTTCTTCGAAGTTAAGATTTCTCTTCTTGCCATTCACAGAAGCTTTTACAGACACAGAGCCCTTGCCACTTATCTTAACATCATTTCCGTCACCAACCTTCACAGTTCCTCCATCGAACAGCTGGATCTTGGTGAATGCACTCTTGTCAGGGCACATGTGGTCCGTTGCTCCAGAGTCTAGAAGCCAAGTGCCTCGAGGGGACTCAGGTGAGGTGCACGATGAATACACTACAAGGCCTACGCTGCCATCGCTTTCCTCAGAGCTCCTCTCCGCATAGCTGACAGATGCATCCTGCTTCACACCCTTGTGCTGGGAGAGCTGGCCTTGCTTGAAGGCGAGCCAAATGGGGCAGTCCTTCGCTAGATGGCCAAAGTTCTCGCAGGTGTAGCATTTCATGTGTGACATCGGTCTGTCTCGGTCCAGCTGACCCTTTTGTTGCTCCTGACCTGCGCTCCTGTACCTCATCCCTCTCTTACTATACTCCTGCCTCCCGCCTTCCTTCACGGTCAAGGCTTGCAGGGCGACAGCGTCAGTGTCCCTTTCCTTTTTCTTGACTTGAAGTCGCTTTTCTTCCAAAAGGAGCTTCGTTTTTACAATGTGAGCAGTTATGTTATTCTCATCTTCTTCAAGTGACCTGACCAGGTTGTCATACTTGGTGGGTAGGCCCATAAGAAGGAAGAATGCAAACAACTTGTCCTGGATTTGGAGACCCCCTTTCCGTACCTTTTGCACCAACTCCTGCATTTCACTTATGTATTCTTGCATATTGACATTTTATTTCTTTTGGGTGGTGCATAAATTCTTGAGAAAAACCACTGTATGCATCAACGAGTATGTGCCACACATGGATTCTAATGTTTCCCAACATTTCCTAGCGAATTAATGTTGCCCGATGTCATGGAGGAGTGTGTCATGCACCGCATTGAAAATGATGGCTCTCGCTTTCCTGTTAAGTCGTGCCTGCTCTGAATTAAGTTGCGCAATAGCTGCACCTTCATCGGGATCATCATGGATTGCGGCCCCAAAACCTGGGCTAATAGCAGTCCAACAATTCCGGTCAACTAAATAAGATTCAGTCCTCTTTGACCAGGCGTAATAATTTCCACCGTCGGCGTGTAGCACGGGATGCCTGAGGTGCTCGTCCTCTCTCGTATTTGCGGCCGCCATACTTATTGCGTCGCAGCGTACTTCTTACTTACGGGAGGATGGGTGTTACTTGCCAGCACAAATCACAGTCTACCTCACAAAACCGCTGGGGTCCTGGGCCCATAACCTGTTGTCTCTAGTTCGAAATAACTAGATCGGCGCACTTTCTTTAAAGGAATCCCAGTTAATAATTATGCACAGAGAACACGACTTGGTATCACGCCATCTTTACTGATACAACCAACGCAATGCAGCTCTCTCCCTAGTTACATGCATGGTCACCCGCGGCGCCAATAGACACAGCGGCAAAACATTTGAAAAGGGCAAAAAGCGCACGGACAAACATGTTATCAACTTAGGGCCCACAACGGGTAATATATCAAACCAAGCACAGAGTATACAACAAATAATGCATTGCAGTTTTAAATTACATGGTGTTGATATCAATATTATTAGTGATTTGAAAAGGTTACTCAACGTTTTTGTATTTGAACAGATGTTGCTGTTGGAGCATATAAATCTGGTCATGTGGTTGTTTTTAGAGGAAAGCCTGTGGTGAGATGGAAGATTCCCTCCCCAATTTATAAGTCTAATATCCCAAAAAATAGCACAAACTTTACACTGTTTGATGCCTGTGTTACTTATACAGGGGACAACGTGCCTGGTGAACTCTGTGAGTAAATCAAAATAAAAAATGTTCTTTTGAACCATTTTCTGATAATCCATCATGAACTATAATGACCTTGTCAACCAACTCTGTTGCACCCTTATCATGAACTTTTGATATTCCAGCTGTGTGGAGAACTTTAGACTTGGATCCTACCTACAAGAGGTGCCACAAAAATGAACAAGTCATATTACAAGAAAAACTAAACCTAAAAAGAAATATCGAACACTGTGAGAATATATTAATCAAAATAAATCATGTAAGTATTTATGCTATTCAATATAATTTTTATATAGAAATGCCATGGATGAAAATGCAAGGGGGTGGAATTAAATCATTTTAGTAGTTTCATATTGCTCTTTTGCCAGATATTATAACAATAGAGATTCATTCCCTTAATGCAAAATGTTGGCTATGCATGACAAAGGTGGTCACATGCAATAGTATAAATGTGGGCTGTAGCCAGTGCTTGAGTTGGGAGAATTAATGCAAAAGTAAAGCTCTCTTACGTATGCAATTTAACCTTTTGGGACCCAACTCAGCAGGTCACCAGGTCCCTTTCTTAGGAATGGGGTAGAAATGAGTTCAACCCTCTGAAGTACTGTATTCTCCTCTTGGCTTGATCCTGAAGTAAAATCTATTTATGTTCAGTTGTTTTACTTTCTAATATATTTCGTAAAATCTAAAAATTTAGACTTAAAAAATAAATTGTTTTTAGCTCATCTTTAGCAAATATACATGGGTTTGTGCTGTGATCAGTGGCGGATCTAGGTTTGGACCAAGGGGGGGGCAAACCGGGGGTCTTGGGAATTCCCCCCAGCCGAAGGGGGGTTCGGGGATTTTGGAAAATATGGGATTTTCAAGACTCAAAAAACGGCGGTTTTAGGCTAATTCTTTTATAAAAAAAGACACTAAAGTTGAGCATCTTTAATCCGGCACAGTCGGGACCGAAGTGATGCCGGATTAGGGATTTTGCCGGACTATGGGATGCATGGCAACTGGTCTATTTCTGACGTCCGGGATGTTTTCATTGATATGAGTCAATAATTTATGACAAAATATATTCATTTGCCGTTTACTGAACATTATTTTTAAAAGAGTTACTGAGAATAATCAGAAAGAAATGATTTCTTAATTCACAAAGTTATTATTTAAAATTATCGAAGTTGAAGGTGAGTGAAAATAACGGAATTTAAGAATTGTGTATATTGCTGCACATGTAAAAGTTTCATATTATTATTGGAAAAGGGTATAAAATTCGATATTTCTTATGCTGTGCTTTGCGTAACATTTCGTACCGCGCTTGATTTGTTATCAGCTGATTCAGCGCGATGTCAACGCGTGGGTGTCGTGTGTACGGCCGCCCATCACTACGTCGCCGCGGGCGACCGGACTGTATTGTTCGTTAAAGACCAACATCAATCTTATCATCAGTAGTCTTCCTTCAACAATTTCAGGCTGATCATCTTCATTCCCACTCGGAGTCATTGCTATTAATTACCATTTCAATGATTTCATCATCTATGATATGTTGTGTGGTGAGAATATCGTGGCCGCTAACTATCCTTTCGTCTAAATGTACCAATTCCATTTCCTTTAATTCAGGGATATAGACGATGTTTGCAATCTCCATCATCATATTTTTATCCTCAGAAACATGAAATTTTTTAAATCCCCACTTATTTCGCCTATATCAAACCTTAAAGCAGTCCACAATTTAAACCACGCGTGTTTTAGAACGGACGGTGAAATGCTATTGCATGCACGTGAAATTTCCCACATCACGTCTTTTGGATTGATCACGTCTATTTCAGAAATAGTTTATCCTGCTCCATTAGCATTTGGCCAGAAATACTAAGCCCTTCACTTCGACGCATTCGAAACCAGGCTATCTAAATTTAGATATAATTGCTGATTAATCAGCACTTATATCTTCTTTCATAGTTTTTCTCTCTTATCTACTTCTTCGTGTCACTTTAACAGTAAAATTTTGATGATTTTTCTCTTTCAGATTCTTAATGTGCTATATTGTTGAAGATCCCAAGTAGTATGTTTCAGTCAAACGCTTTACTGATGCAACGGCGTCAAGGTTTTTCACAACTTGCACTTTTTCTGCGATGGTTAACGTTTTGTGCTGTTGCCACAACTGTATGGATGAGACATGTTTTGGGTGAAACATAAGCAGATAACAAATAATTTTTATCAAATTACGTCTAACGGTCAATCAAAAATGCGCGCGCCATTGAAAGTGGCCGATCTATAGTCGTAGTCCGTCTCGGCGATGTCTTCAAATTTATGTTTACTTCAAGTTCCAGAATAATTCCAGTGTACACGAAATACCAGAAATTAATATGTTTAAATTATTCTGATTATCGAAATGGATAAATTAACGTTAAGAATGGTATCTCAGTATTAATATAATAATAATATCTCGGCAGGTTATGAAGCAAAAAAAAGTTCCTGTTAAAAATGTTTTGGCATTTTCTACTAAGTACCAGGTAGTTGGTCATGGCAAAATTGCCGGATTATGGGTGTACCCGGATTAGGGGTTCCCGGATTAAGGGTGCTCAACTGTACTATGCACATGTAGAAGGTCGTTTTATTAGTAAAAGGTTTATCATGGTCATTATGGGCCTAGATTGAAATATCGGTAATATCAATAATAAAAACTCATGATGATGCTTTATCTAGTTTTTAAAGTATGACTTAATGATAAAGAACACAAATATAGTCAAATGACTGTTATGATTAGATAAGTTCATTTGTTTTTATTATTCATTTTTTTACGTTGAACAAGAGTTAGGAAGTTTAAATAGCAAAAAAAAACATTCAAAATATAATTACAATTAATTTAAATTTGACTGATTGCTGATCTTTGAACTAGAGATACTTAACAATAAAAGGGGAAATTTATAATGGGTGCTATAAAATAGTCAAATATATATATATCCTTTATTCTTTTTGTTATATCGTGTTGTCTGTGTTGAGAGTTTTTATAATGCCGTCGTGTACTGCCAAATAAATACAGAGGCTGCCGCTGCGCTATTGCGCGAATACACGAGTATTTGTCCGGTTTCGCAAGTATCGCTTCCGATTGTAACATACCAAAAGCGTGTAAAATAGGCCCCTAGTTTAAAACTAATTGATGTTTTAATTTGTTATAGTAGGTATATTTACCGGAAAATATAACTAAATACTTTTGTGCAAAGTGGTAACCTCCAAAAATTTCGATTTTATCTAGTGTATGTTTCGACCCAATGGGGGGGGCTATAGCCCCCTTAGCCCCCCCCATAGATCCGCCACTGGCTGTGATTATTATTCCATTGAACACCTCTAAAATGCCAATTATGAAATATGCTTTCTGAAAAAAGTAGGCTAGCATTGCAAAGTTTGGTATATTCTCATTTTGCATTATCCATTTATTGCCATTTATTGAGAATCCAGATGAGACCACTTGAAAATAAAAAAATAGATCTTTGTTATGTAATCTGACAGGAACATAAGTCTTTTGCAAGCTCCTTTTAGCTGAGATTCCCGTAAAACTAATTGTTTTTACTCTAAAATTGTTTTTAAATTGGTTAGCTCTTCCAAGGCGAGGGTATAAGAGCTACGTTTTCATGCATCCGATTTTATTCTGTTATCTCCCTAATGTTGCTATAGACCATGTTGGGGCAGCAGGCTAGGGGTGTGCTCAATAAATTGACTTGTCGGTAGCACATTTGGGATGCCTTCACTTTGACGCTGACGGAACTGACTCTACACTACCTTGTCCAGCTCATTGATGATAGGCCCACGTAAATTTCTCCTTTTTAAAGTCTAGTCATTGAATTGGATTAATAGTAATAATTTTTATTAACATCATCGGGATACAACATCCATGAGTTTCATCAAAATTTTACAGCACAATATCAAGCAGTTCTTTGATTTTTATTCTATTGCTCTACATATTGACTACAGATTCTTTGCAAAAACTACTGAATTCTCTCTCTGTCCCTTGATGTTATAGATGGTAGACTGTCCAACAGCATACTCCCGATGAAGTTGAAAAACACAAATGCCATGATCTAATTTTCCCAGGAGCTACAATTCTTGTTGTAGAGAGCGTTTGTCTCTTTCTCTTCAAACCAACTAATGCTTCAATCATTGATTGAAAAGAATAAAAATCAGACCAAAATTCTAAGGTTTCCACTGTTTGATGAAACCTTATGCTAAATACTATCAGAAAGCAACTAGCAGTCAGCCCTAGTCACTGAAAATTGCTGGGTTTGACAGAAGATTGCTGCTTTGCAAGTAGATCATTCTTGTACAATTGTTGTTTCATATAAACTCTGAATTACATACATACATTATGAGCAATTTTTGATCAGCGCACTCAGCGTACTGTGTAAACTTTCCCCTATCTCTATCTCTCTTGGAGGGACATAAAGTGAGGAAGGGTAGCATTTTTGATAAATTATCACAGAAAAAATGTGTACTGTGTAAAGGAAATATGGTAGTTTGGCTACCTTTAACTGATTTCTAGCTTCCGGAAACATTCCCATGCTTGAATTAGAATATGTTGTCCACTTACAGCAAGTAATTTTGATCCTTAATGTAGTATACATATGGACCATAATCAACAGTCTTAACTTACAGTCTGGTGCAAAACATTTTGCAAAACCAGTGGAGATAAAAATTAAATACCAATTAAAAGAGGAGACACTCCAGGAAAAAATGATTGGTGACAGAACACATGAAAAATTAACAACTCACCCAATACTGGTGAAAGATGCTGTTCACAATGGTAAGAAAGTACATAATATGGGAAATTAGTTTGGAAAATATACTTATAAAAAAATGAATTCAGCAAGAACTATAGTTCTCCAATTTATATGAGGAAATATACTATATTTGATACCATATAAGATACACCTTTTCAAAAAAATCCTCCTCATCTTATATGTGAAGTTTTGGACTTCATGGGTAAATACTTCGTTAACATTAAAACGTATTTACATATTAATGTTGGGAATTCTGGACTTTTGCTTGGGCTGTTAAAACTTTTTTCTTGTGAGTGCCCTACTGAAATGAGAGGGCATCTTATATGCCATCAAATACGATACATTTCTCAGTACAAAAGTAATAAAAGGATTTTTTTTATCATACTACCCACATAGCAAAGCCAGTTTGCTGCAATCTGACCACTGCACCTGCTGCAAGGTTGCACTGCAAGTTGCATGCAAGCTTCACGCAAGTCCTGTGCAAGCTTCAACCCTGGCGAAAATAGAGGGTAGGTCAAGGATAGGAAAGCGTTCATGAACCACACACAAAAACGTTGCCTAGAGCATGCAATAGGGTAGAATTTCCTCCATCAAAGAAAACAGACTTCATTCATTGCAATTTGTGCCCTGCCATAAATGTATTTAATTTACGCAAAAAGTTTGTATTGAGAAATCCCAGTTTACTAGAGAATTAAATGCTAATTTTAAGACCATTTGAAAAGGCTCTGAAATGGCGGGGTGCGCTGCCTACTTGCTGATGTAACAGGTAGATAGTTTACGTTGCGAGGCATAGGAAAATTTGTCTCCTGAACTTACCGTTGTATTTCAGGGCCCCTCAGCTCTAGTGAATATTTATTAGTATTAACCTGTAAAAACTATCAAAGTTGGAAAAGTATTCTCAGTTAAATATGGTATTATTAGTCATTTTATAGGCTCAAGGACGTCCTTCTCTTGTGTCTTCTGCTACAACCGCTACGACGAAGCATGGTGTGAAGGTCGTGCGGCGATGGGTGAACTACATGGTATGCTTGTGAAAGGAATACTAACTGATTTTAAATGAATCAACTGCATAAGTAATGTTAAATAAATAAATAAAAGTTAATTATAATTAATTAACGGAATAAATATGCCTCCAATACTTGTTCATAGGCTTTAACGGAGTGCAGCGTCTATTTGGAAGCATCCACAGCACCACCTGGTGGCAGGTAGAGGAAATAGTTTGACGTCACATGCAGGATTAACCGGCATGCAATAGTTTGCCGTCGTGTTTTCGCGCCATTGATTTTTTTCACTTTTTAATTAATGAGGAAAAATACTTAACGTCATTTAAAAATCGAACGGCTTAAAACAGGTACTCCAGAGGTTATAAACTTTCAATCAAGACAATAAAAAAATAATAGGAAACTAACCTATTGTACAGAGGAGCTGTACCCATATACCTAGCAAAACAAATTAGCTGTCACAAAAAAATCACTACTTGCATGGGTGCACCTAGTATCAAAATTTAAAAATAAAGTGATTATAACAGATTTACCTACATTTATAAATATGCTATGTATATTTCCTAACCATCCACGGCACACATTTATGCCAGCCCTACGTGTGTAATCTACCTTTATTGATTGACCTGACATACTACTTATGATGACAGCTACCAATTGCTTCTCCGTTAACATGCAGTTGATGGTAGGCCATATGTATACAGCTGCTGGCTTGCATTAATTCATTAGTGATAATTAACTTTACAACACATTGACACCAGTATTTTGCACCCTTAAAACATTTCCCCAATTACCATTTTGTGGCTAAAAAATGCATGACCATTATGAATATACATAACTGGTATTCTTTCAATTCCAGAAGAGATAAATTGAGTTTCCTAAATAATGTGCCAATCCCCATATTCGTTGGACCGGCTACAGGATCCTAATTGATACAAGTAGGAACCCTGATGTTAATACTACTGAAGTAAACAATTATATTCACAAAGTTTTCAACCTTGTTCTTCTTCCCTCTTGTTAGTTAATTTATCGTTACGTGCTCAAGTTAATTTATTGCTAATTTTTTGTATTAACTTGCCTTTCTTCAATATAGCTCGAATTGTTTTTCTTGTAAGGGAAATAAGTCATATGCGTTCAACCAAGGGAAGAGCTAGGGTAACTCTACTCCTTCCTTAGTAAGAACCCTATGGTTGCAATTGCCTTGGGCAAAGCACTATTGCTACCAATTTTGCCAAGTTGCCGGAGTCCTGCAGCAAAGTTGGCAAGGTTGGCACACTTCATGCAAGCTGAGTGCAACTTGCAGGGAACGTGTCAATATTGGCAAACTAGCAGCAGGCTTGCATCTAGATAGCCAATCTTGGCAAGCTGTGAGCTAGCCTCAAGCAATCTTGCTGCAATCTTGCATGCTATGTGGGATAGACATTGGTTTTTCAAAATTTAAATATATTTGACTTACATTATATCTTATGTATTGCCTATAACATTATTACCATTACTTATAATGAAAGACTAGTCTCTTAATAGTATGCCTGTTAAAAACCTAGCATAATTATTTTCATAAAATTAAACATTTTTTTCATAAATTGTAATTAAGTGGAAAATGACTCCTCTTTCTTCCTTTTGTAGTGTTAAATCTACTTTTACTGTCTTGATACATTTTGTGTCACAATTTCTTGATTATTTGTTTTAATTGATAATTTTTAGATACAGAACAGTTTTGTCCAACATGCCCCATTTCCATAGATCCAACAGAAAGGACAATAAATATTCCATTTGAAAATGATTGTCGAAAGAGTGAAACCTGTCTTTCTGACTTGGTTTTTACTGGAATGCTGCCACATTTAAGTACAAGGTAAGCTGTTACTCTCTAAATGCATATACATAAATATTAATTTACAATGAAAAACTTCAAATGTGGTGGAGTGGGGTAAATTACAGACTCCGCTGATCCATAGACCTTCATTGGTGGGAACAATGATGTTGCTTCTGGTAGGGTCAGCCATGCCAGATAGGTCGAAGGGTAGGAGCCTGAGGAAAGGTAATCCTGGGTGGGCTTGATGCAGGATCCTGTACTCAAGAGTATATATAGGTAGGAGGATAATAGATGAAGTCAGTGAGCAAATGAGATTATGGGTTAGTTGCTATTTTGGAAGTTTGTAGCCATGAAGATTACTACTCTTGAAACTGGTCCGGTGCATAGTAAAATTGTGAAAAAGTAAAAAGTATTTTTCCTCATGAAAAGTCAGTGAAGTTCACAGATTCAGCCAAGGACTAACAAAAAATACCTGATGAATTACAAATACATAGCAAAAGAATTGAAATGAAGAAAACCATAAGAAAATTAAAGTAATTAGATTTTCAAGGACAAAAAGGGCCAGGTAAAATTTAAAAGTAGGAGGTCAAAGCTAGTTCAGATGGAGCAATTTAGCTATCTGGATAGGTTGCTGTTGGAGAAGGTTTATAGCAGCATTGAAGTTGGAAGGAGAAATTCACTGGTGACTAAGCTGTTCACTTGTTCTAAGGAACTAGTGTCAGGATTGTTCAGTATGGGTGCATTGAAAAGACTTGTGAAGTGTGGTGTGGAGACATGGACTTGAAGGAAAGAAGATGCAAATAGACATGGGGCTTTTGTAATGTATGGAGGAAGTAGGGTGGGTGAATAGGAAGATGAATGAGAAATGCTAAGAGATGGAGGACTAGGAGAGGGAAGGGTGGTGATTGAGTCAATTAGGAGATGAAATAAATTCTGGATGGAGCAGGTAAGTGTGTTTTGAAGGATGTGATAGAGGGAAGAATGTTGGGTAGGTAGGGCACAGGGAGGAGAAGAACAGGTGGCTTGGATAGATCAATGGGAGGAATTAAGTATGAGAGGCTGAAAAGGGACACTGTATGAGATGTAGGGATAGTGAGATAATTTTGTCTACTTAGACCTACCTTCACCACTAAGAAACTAACAATAATAATTACATGTTCAACTGGTATAATATTTTTAATTTCAGTGAAAAAGGTGGTCCTCCTGCTTTTATAATTGGTTCATATAAAACATTGAAGTTCAGCATTCATGTATTAAATAAGGGTGACCCTGCACACTTAGCCCAAGTATACATTGAGCTTGGGTCACCGGGAAAACTTGCAAGAATGCCTCGAGAATGTTATGAGATTCCCCATCTTCCGGATAATATGCTTAATGCCACCACTGGAATTTTCCTGGATCCAACTGGAATTGCCCCCAAAGGTCACTTAGAGACAAAGAACAATGATGAGGTGCTCAGTGTTTTTCATTACAATACTACGAAGAGTGCTAGTTCCATCTACATTTGCTGTGACCTAGGCAACCCAATAACTACAAACTCAATGGTAAGCAGCATTCTGTTGTTAATACTATTTCATAAAAGTATAAAATCTGTAGATTCATATGAAATTGAGTGGAATTTGTACCTAATGAAGAAATAACACAAGCAATTTCCCTCAGAAATAAAAATTACCACCAGAAGATTATGTAACTACCTGAAGATGATGTCTCAACATTGAAACCTTGGTCTAAGTAAATTTTGATTTTTGCATAAAATTGCTTGTGTCATTTATTCATTCTATTTCATATAACCATTCAAATTGAAAATATACCATTTTTTGTGAAACAGCTGTTCTTCTTGGACTGAGAAAATGATACTCCCTGGTAGTTCACTTGGTAAAAAAATTACTGTCTTTAAAAATTATCATCATCAGTCAACAATCCTGAGATTGGTTTGACTCAATTTTCCTAACCGCTAATCTCATCACGTTTACACGTTTCTTCTCTTTCACATCCTTCATCACTTGTTCTATGTATGTCAAATGGGTCCTTCCTCATGATGTGGCCCATAAGTTGTCCCATCTTCATCTTAGGGTTTGCAGAAGACTTTTCTTATCTCCCACTCTTCTTAGGACTTCCTTTTTACTCACTTGGTCAATCCATTTAGTCTTCTTCATTCTTATGTAGCACCACATTTTGATTGCTTCCACCCTTGATTTCTCTGCTGCTATCATCATCTATGTCTTACTGCCTAAAAGAAACATGGTCCAAGTGTAAGTTCTGATGAATTGCTTCCTCACTTCCACACTTGTATTTCCAGTTGTCAGTGGATTTTGCTTTTGGCAGAATGCTTTCTTTTCGTGGGCTATTCTACTGACTATTCCTTTCTTTCTTCATTCATCGCTGATTATTCAGCTTCTGAGGTAACAGTACTCTTTCACCTCCTCAGCCTTTTTGGTTTCCTATGTTAACATTGGTGTAGGCCTCTTCTCTCCTGCTGTGTACTAATATCTTTGTTTTCTTCTTATTGATCTCAGCTGATATCTGGCCATGGTCTTTTCCATGGTTACTAGAATCTTCTTCAAATCCTCCTCTGTTTCTGCCATGACTTCTATGTCATCGATGAATCACAGCATTTTATGTTTTCCCAATGGATATTCGCTCCTGAAGTCTTCTCTTTGATTTCATTAATAGCTTTCTCGCTTTAAACTTTAAAAATTACAGGAGACAGTGCACAACCTTGTCTCATTCCTTCCTCTTTCTCTTTTTTGATTCTTTACAGCTTGGTTGAGACTTATCAGAGCTACTTGATATTTTTTGACTGTGGATGGTTCTTCAACCATTTTAGAACACTCCAATTTCTTCCAGGATTCCAAGTATTGAATTGCAATCCATGTTGTCAAAAGCCTTCTCTAAATCCGCACTTTAATTTGTCATTTTCTCTGACTTATCGAACTTTGCCCATTCCACACGACTGTCAAATGGTTCTCACAATCACCAAAAAATGTGGAAAAATTTTTCTTTTGGTCCTTTGTCAGGTTGAATGAGTTGAGAATGGCGTCTGGTTTTTCTCCTATCACTTGCATAAACAGGCTTACCTGTCAAATTCGAGGCATGTCCACTAATCCTGTAGCCTGTCAATATCATTCAAAGCTTTGCTTATAACCTGGCCAATCCTCTGCCTTTTGGGAAATAGAGAAGGAGCCCAATAATTGAGGTTATGCTGAGCTTGATCTCCAGGATTTGCTTGCATTCCAGCACTATCTGCATAATTGTGGTTCACAATCTTAAGAGAGATCCTGAAATATTATGTTGGGCATCAAGATGTGAAAGAACACAAATGCACAGGATGTTGTCACTTTTATCGTGTGATGTATGGTATATAACCAGGTACTAACATTAAATTCACTTTTCTGATTTCCTTACTGCCACCATGTTCTGTTATGTTTATCTCAGACAGTTAATATGAGGGATAAGGTTGAATTACACTGATTATATATGTATATCAATAGTTATATTTCATTACAAAAATTGTGAGAGAGGAAGACAAAAGATGTACATAAAGCAAATGCTATGTTAGGTACCAAGCATAATATAGTACCTATGTTACTAAGCATAATGTAGTACAGTGTTACCATACATGTAACACCAATGGATAAAGCAAACCTTCTATTGGTAATGGTCTAGAGATTTGAAGAAAGTAGCTTCCGAGAAAAGTTTACTTGCTCCAGTTGGATAATGTGGAGAAAACATTGTCACCAACTGTAATTATGACACATATGCATAAATACCAGTAAATCTTCCACAAGTGGCTTAACCCTTCAAGCCCGGAGGAGGTTTAAATGGTTTTTAACCCAGTCGCCGGAGGAGATTTTAATGTTTTGATGCTTTATGAAGACCTGTGATCAATGAGTTATATTTCAGTAACTATGTATTAGGTCTCTGGAAATTTTTAGTGATGGTCAATAAACCTTTTATATTTTATATATGGCTTTAAAAATTAAAAACCTCATTTAATTAAGGAGTTAGACACTTCAAAATTCATTTAAATTAAAACAAATATTATGACGAAATAGTTAACTTTCTTGAAAGAAATTGTGCAGGAATTTCATTTTTGTAGAATGAGGACTAACATCATCACAGGTACTTTATTATGCCATAGTACTTACTACTATTAAAAGATTTGATAAATGCAGAATGTCAATGTAAACATCTCCGCAGCAGATGTTGATTTGAGTCATTTCCAAGGCTACCTTATAGCTGTCGTCGTCAAACAAAATACCAAAAGATACTTTTTTATAATACTGTTCATTCCAAAAGTAATTCAGAATGAAAAAATAGTATTGAAAATGAGTGTTAAAAATATAAGTAGTAAAATTACTTAAGTATTTAAGGTGAATTCACCTTATAAATTCTGCTTGGTGTGGTAATCCTCAAAGCAATCGATTCATAGCCCTGTGTCACAAGGATCGCACGTGCAAACAGTATCTTTCCTCTTCCCGTGTTTGGTGCAGACTGCACAGTGTCTTTGAAGTCTGGCCTTATTACCTTTAGGAGGTATTCTTTTTTTGACATGTCTTTCAGTTACTCTTGGAAGCATATTGTCTTATATATGACAGCTTGGCACTCTTTGTTGTACAGCAGAAAATGTTCTATTGTTTGTTTTACTTATTTGCTTTGCATGACAATTAATTTCCTCCGCAATATTACTACTAAATCGTTATCAAAGAAAATTCCAAATACTTCTTCAATACTTTGCAAATTTTTTGCTCTACCTTGTGGACCGGAATTACCAATGAAATTTCCTCATTTTACTTTATTATTGGAAATGTCCTTCCAAGCAAAATCTGAAGCTTCACCCTCTACCTCATCCAAATCATCATATATCATACTCCAATGCATCAACTTCGGAGTGATCGTTTATGTCATTTCACTGTCACTAGCAGAACTCAAAACACTTTCATCACTTCCCTTTCAAGCAAGACATCCTCAACCTGTTCATCACTCAACTCCTCCAACCTTTTCTTTCCTGCACACACCATAATTGATGGTAGATGAGTAACCCTGATAAACACAAACATACAAATATTCTGCAATTTGAAGCTTACTGTTTGTGGAACGAAGCACTTACGGAAGAAGTGTTATAAAGTAAAAGACTAAAATGTTCGTAAGAACAAAATAACACTACTAATATATTCCATCCAGAAAAGCAACTTAGGTTCAACTGACTTTGACTTAGGTATGTTTACTGAGTTTTCTCTTCTTGAAAGAAGTCTTGAGTCTCAATTCTCTACAATTAGCTCTCTCTGAATGAGTCCCACTGTCCTGTGGTCATCCCTAAGCTATGAAAATGGTGCACATGGCTCCCCTACATAATATGCTGGGCTAAACAAAAGGGAAGTGAAAACATCATAACTCTCACTGCCCTTTTCCATATCTCTTGTTGTCTTTCCAAGCCGAAATGAAGCTCGTCCCAAAGTTGCCTTGGAGAAACCAGGCGTCAGTGATGGGATATGTTTACATTGACAGTAAGTTCATCAAATCAACATCTATGCTCTGAGTATACTCTCCCTTATCCTCCTAAGTGAATGGAAATTACTCTCCTTTAACTTCAAGAGATATAGATGGAAGTCAATTGCTTCTTTCGCAAAAAGTGTAGAATAGATGCATCAAATGAAGACGCAATATCTTTCCAAAAAAAAAATCCAAAGTAATATGTAGTAGATTTGCTCAAAATAAACAATAAGGTTTATTATATTAGTACGCAAAAAATTAATGCGCTAGAAAAATATTCAATTCCTCAAAAAGCATATCAAAACATAGCGTGAAACAATGGTGCACAGCATGTAGGACGGTGCCATGGGTAGTTTAAAGGGGTTGGTGCCCAGCGCGTAGGGTTAATATACATGTTGAAGGATTAATATACATCCTTAGTATACTAGTGACCACTAGTCACTATAGTGACTGGGGAAGAGCCTAGCAATATTGAAACATCAGTTCCCATCAGATCACCAAATTTTAGCAATGTTAGGCCCGGATAGGGGTTGGATGGGTGACCCTCTTCCATGCCTCTATTGCCGTGTTCTAGTCCCATATCTGCATGTGGTGGGCAGGTAAAACATGGATTGGCCCAATGGGATCTAAGTGCCAGGGGGGCTCCAGATGGCCCCTGCCCACCACTCCGGTTCACATTTTTCCTAGTAGTCATTAGGTCACCTGACTGTAATTTAAGATGTGGAGAATAATGACCCCAGTGCATGGTGATAAACTAAGGTTTCTTTGATAAACTTTGTTTCTATAATCAATTGCAAATTTCCAGCAGAAGGATAATGCATCAATTATGAACTTGAAACATTATTGAATGAATTATGAAAGGTATATTTATTTCTTCTTATACAGAAGCAGGAATTGGTGGAAATAGATATGAAGGGTGTATATGACAGCTTGGGAATGCATATCTCGGCTTATGCAACAACAACCAGCCAAGAATCTAATCCATCAAATAATAAATGGAGTATATATATACCTTTCATCTACTATGCAGACATGGAAATTGTTGGGTAAGCTTATTAGTACACCTATAATATTATTTAACCCTCTTAGTGCCACGGGCCAATATATCGGCTTTTGCTCCAAGGGCAAAAAGTGCCATGAGCTGATATATCGGCTCGAGGAGCAGATTAATGTTAAAAAAAAATTTTGTTTTAATAATTACATTTATCCTTTATGCAATGTATCAGAATACCATAAACAACAATTAATCCATTTTTAGTGAATTAAGAAAACATTACATTCATATCTTAAAAGTAAATTCATGTCGTTTATATTTTTCACGAGGAATTACAGAACTCTCAAATTCATGCTGGCACTTTTCTTTAGTACCACCAAAATTTGCTGGTTCTAAGAGGGTTAATATAATTTACAGAAGTCAGAGCACTCTAAAAACATGTTGTGGAGGAAAAGGAATTCATCATCATCATCATCGGTCAACAATCCTAGGATTGGTTTGACTCAGCCCTCCACTCAATTCTTCAATCGGCCAACCACTTCATATTTTAGTAACTCCTCTCTTTTACATCCTTCACAACTTGCTCTATATATACCTCATATGAGGCCTGCCTTTTCCATTCTTCCCGTTCACTTTTCCGAAAAGGAATTACTGGTACAAAAAACTGGCTGAATAGTACTGTTTGTCATGGAAAACTAGTGGTTAGTCAAAAATTATTTTAAGGAAATTTACCACACACATTTACCATTACCGTCTTACATTTACATTTACAGCAATACCATTACCGTCTTCGAAGAAGTAAGGGCCGATGATGCAAGATTGCGATACAGCGCACCAAACCGTCACTTTTGGGGCGTGCAGCAGTCTTTCATGTAACTGTCGCAGATTTTCATTAGTCCAATAATGGCAATTCTGCTGGTTAACCATGTCATTAAGATGAAAGTGAGCTTCATCACTCATGAACAAAATGAGGTTCTCATTTTGCTCGATAAGTGCTTCCATCTCACGTGCGAAGTTCATTCGTTGTGCGTAATCTCCAGGCTGTAACTTTTGCACAATGGCCAATTTTCCACACTTAATTGTGACAAATGTTATTTCATTGTGAACCCGAATCCGTCGATAAATTTGTTTTTGAGTAAAAATTACCGATTTTATGATTTTTTAAAAACGGGCCGTCCTTTGTGCTGGACCCTGTATAACCAATGATGAGAGTAGTTCCATGAGCTTTTACATAATGAATTTCTGTATGTTCTTTTGGTTCATGAACTTTTATCAGCAGACTGCAGCTCACACCAATCTATGTTGTGTAGTTCTCCCATTTGTTTTCAATTTGGAAATTTGATAGATAATCAGTGTATAGAGCTATATTTAAGGGACTCTACAGAATTCTAGCAACAAAATTTTGCAAGGACACTGATATCTTACCACTGCAAAAAGTGACTTGCATGCTCCTTGACAAATATCTTAAAATTTGAGATGAAAGGGCTGGTTGGCACTGCTGGCTTTTAAAAAACATCTATAGATATTGCATTCAGAATTCAGAGGCTGAAAAGTGTTGGGAGCACACTCAGCTGCTTGGAGAAATTTTTTAAATCTTTCGTTTGGGAAGAGTTTTAATTGCCCCATGCAAAAAAATGTTCTTTGCCCTTGGGCATCTTGTTGAATGATACTCCCGGAATTTTGCTTTATGACACAATACAATACTGCACCATATCATTGCAACATTCTCTATCTCCATTCAAAAACTCCATCTTGCTGATGTATTTTGATTTTTTTGAACAGGAGAGCAGGAAGGGATGACCTCTTCACTTATTTCAAGCAGAACAATAATGAGGATGAAAACAGAATAATGTTTCATCATATATATGAAGTTAGTAAAATGATGCTTTTGATTTTGCATCTCTGGATATTAGTACTTCCTTTTCAAATGTCAATACACTTTTATTTTGACAGGTTAAAAAACATGGTCTCAGTCCAGTAGAAATGATAAACATCACTTTCCAGATTCCTCATTTCATCGAGAGAAAAGGTTCTGGTGTTCAGATAAATTTTCTCAGCATTATTGCTACTGAGGTAAGCAGTCAAATCTTAGTGAATGCCAAACTAATTGTTATGATACTGAAATATTTTAGGCTTATTTCTTTAAATTTGAAAATTTCGGGGCATTTTTATAAGTAACATCCATGACTAACATTATTATCCTGTGCCTCAAAATTATATGAAAGTTTACTTTAAGAATTGATAAAACCAATTTTGGTGTGTGAATTAAAAACAAATTTCTGCACTTAATGATCTGATCATATAATGGGGTGCAACTCTGAATGTCATTGCAGCAAATGAATAAGCTGGATTTTAATGAAAGAGGTACTTGGTTAGATTCCACACTTTTATTCTAAAATTTCTACCTAGGTTACAGCACCTTGTGCCATTGTCAGGCCTGGTGATGGCATGAGGTGCTGATGGGAGAGATGGAGGAGGAAAGGTTATCTTATCTTGAAGATACATCCTCACTCAAAGAGCAGTGGGGAAGGTCTGTAAAGGGTCAAATCAGTCTAGGGAAGGACATAGTACTCCATCATCTGGAAATGGAGAAAAGAGTTGCAGTAAACCCCCATTAGTTCAAGCCCTCTTAATTCGAAATATCGAATTATTCAAAGTTGTGAGCAGTCCCCAACAAATGGAATAGGAAATTGTGTACTTGATGGTACGGAGTCTTCAAAAAAAGGTTAATATGTAACTCTAAGTCAAATTTCGACCCGTGCACCCCAATGTATTGTTTATTTCGAAACGATTCACCGGGGCAGCACCATTCATTGGTAGTTAATGTTTATAGTTGTTGTGATGTTGGTATCACTTTCTTGAGCATACGTTACTTTAAAGTACCTACCTCCAAGCTATTTTGAACATTTGTTTGTGCTTATGGTGTGCCATGCGCCAGCAGTTGTTTACCCCTAATCAAATATATCTCGAGTGGACAGACATCTTGGCCTCTCCGTCCCTAGCTTTTTTCCGGGGCATTCGTGCCATTAATAATGCCTTCCCCTTTCTTCCTGCCGAGCCTCCCCTCGTCGAGCGATGGCTGTAGGATTCAGCATTTGACCATCGCCAGGAAAGGTCACCATAACCTTTTGACATACGAAGTTTTTCTCACGGCACGTCGGAGGGTAAAACGAATCATAAAGACCCATCTTCAGAGAAAAAATTGCCTGGGTATTTTTATTGCCTTGCTGTGATTTTAACCAGTCATGCGTTTCATGTTAGTATTTAGCTTCATAGGTATCATATGCAAAAAACTTCATAACTATGATTTACCGCAGCACTGTTTTTCTTTGCCTGCTGTTTTGTGCTCCTTGCACAATGCCTGAGCTTAAAATTTAATTATGACAATTTATTCCTTCGTTTGAGGTCAAATCTGTTTAGTCCAAAGTCCATAGAAGGAAGGTAGGATTTGAGATTTCTCCAAAGAGAAAACAAAAGGAACAGACAATTAAAGAGAAAATCAGTGTAATTTGTGAGGAGATCGTGGGGTATAAACAAAAACAGAAATCACAAAGCATTATGGATATTCCGCTTTCAGTCCTTTGACATACCTGAAAAATTGTGATGCAATTGAATCACAACTAGGGAGTGGAAAGGACGACGGCAGGAAGAAGAGGATATGGGGAGTGAAAGTTGAGGAGAGTGAGTTATTCGAGTGGTTCTTCCAATGCAGGTGAAATAACATTCCTTTATCAGGGCCATTGGCGAAAGAAAAGGCCGACATGATTGCTCTTAAAATGGTCAAGAATTAATATGCTCCAATGGGTGGTTTAAGAGATTTCAAAAGTGGCATGGTATTGTGTCTTTGCACATGAGTGGAGAAGGACAATCAATTGATGTAGAGGCAGCTGAGAGCTTGTAACTGATAAGGGACTTCCAGCGAGGAAGGAAGATGACGCAGCAGTTCATCATTGTAGAAAAGTCTTGGGGGAAATGAGATGAGAGCAGGCCGGTAAATTTAAAGGTCTACTGCGAAAATTTTGGTGACCTGGAAAATACACCTTATGTGGTATTACTAGTCACATGCCCGAAAACATTCAATTTATTTTTATTTTCCGTGTGATCACATCTGATAGTATATACTTCTCCAACTTAAACTTGAATCTGATAAACCCGAAGAATTTCAGCCATTAACTCCTCATTTTCATGCATATTCTTTGCCTTTTTATTGAAAAATATAACAGTACGTAGATTATCTTGGAAAATAATCTTGGAAAGTACGTTTAGTTCAAACCCGGATAATTCAAAGTCCAATTTTTTTGGTCCCTCGAATTTCAAATGAACAAGCTTTTACTGTAGTTAGTTAGTTATTCAGGGGAGGCGACCAACAGCTGAGGCCATTTGCACCATTTAGGACAGGTGGCTAAATGGGTAATGGCAGGAGTTTTTTGGAACAGAGGAATGGTGGACAGAAAAAGTGAATGGTGTTGGCATTAGCCTAATCTTTTGTCTTTTGCATACAGGGTCATCAGAATGGACAGTCCATTCCCTGCTTTATATCGGATAAAGAAGATACTTATCCTATCCATGTACATGATGAAATGAATTCAGAGCAAGATAATGAATTTTATGGCCAAGAAGGTGCATCAATTCCTAATTACTCCATCACTCAGGTGAGTGTGTAGTTTACTCTTTTTGTGATAGAATCGTCATTACCCAGATAACAAGCAAGCTGGATTCCAGCCTCGATTTTGACTGGAAGAATCCAGCTGGACAAATTGAATATGTATCTAAACACGTTCAATGCGGCACTATTTTTTTACGGTTTTGCCGGTGGCTGAAAATTTTTTTTTAAGTTTCGTAATCTAATATCACTAAGAACAATAAGACAATCAACAAAAATACTGTAAAGTAAAAATTACGCGTAAAAAATGAATTTTTATTTTGGACGACGATCGTCATCCCCCACCACCCGATAGCACAACTCGGGTGTTGTGTGTGGTTGCATACCCTCCCCCGATAGTCCGTTTCGAAGTTTCTTCCATTGATTCTTGTTACTTGTGACGAAATATGTGCGGACTTCCTTATTACATATTGTTACTTATTTTAATTTGTGCCTTCTTTAGTATCAGACAATCAGTATTTGTTCCTGCGACAGTTTTATTTTAAACTTCCCAGTAAAAAAGACAAGGGGCGCATCATATAAAAAGATCCTTGGAAAGCCAATCACAGTAAATGTCCTTAACTTGACCTAAGCATGTGAAGAAGTTGGCATCTATTAGAGATGTACTGATTGCAATTAACCACTCCTTCATTAAATACCGTAAATATAGATTTATAATAGAAATGCCGAAATGAAAACAATGAACACTACGAGAGAACGTGCGAGAGAATTTGACACTGCGAGAGAATTTGAGAGGTTATTTCAAAGAAGGGGTTACTTATTTGTAAGCTTTAGGTTCCAACTTAAGTGACTTGTCTTGTGGATTTTGAACACTCGGGGTTGATGCCTTCTTTTCTCGGAGTTGCCAGTTTTTCACTATTCCTAGAAGTTCCTGCGAATGTCGCATTGGCGCACAAAAAAATTTGCGTTAATTTTTTCCGCCACTGTACTATGCATGTAACCTAAGCATGTATTTTTTAATATGAAACTAAAATATGACCATTAATTCCACCACATATCAATGAAAATAAAATAAACTAAATGAATAAGCACAAGATCTTTCTGGAAAACTGTTGGCAGCACAGGGAAAGAAACCCCCTACCCACAATGTGCAAATTTCACAAGCTGTCTCCCATAGAGAGTATTTGATGAGCTCTAGCCTCACAAATAAAACTGACCTAAAGGTTAACCACCATTTTTCCCCTGTATTTTGTTCTGTTCATTTACATCCTCTGTCTTTATTTTCAGGCACCAAGCAATCGTACCCTCTACCTTAATTGCTCCTCTTCA
This sequence comes from Platycnemis pennipes, assembly GCA_933228895.1. Lineage (NCBI taxonomy): Eukaryota > Metazoa > Arthropoda > Insecta > Odonata > Platycnemididae > Platycnemis > Platycnemis pennipes. Next base: position 37,017,771 of record OW121852.1, on the reverse strand, counting down.
CCCAATGAAGGTGAGCACACAGTGAAGTGCAAATCAGTCAGGTGTGTAGCTGGTCCTTTTTTAGACTCACTGTCTGTGGCCAAGATTCTCCTCGAAATGGAAATTGATGCATCATCACTTGGTGAGTGGAGACCTTGAATTTGTACCTGCTCAACTATTATGTACTTGATTAATGAAAACTTTGATTAATTGACCTTATGCTTATATACTCAAACTGGAGGGTTGTATACTTCTTCGATGATTCAAAAGCTACAAGTTTGAAAAATATTACAATGCTTCTCATCCTCGAAGGCATACTTTTTGACCTGAACATGTTTAAATTGGCCTATGTCTTAACACATTCAACCCGGAATATTTTTAGTGTGCAATCATGAAAAACGGAAAGGTTTTTCCTCCACATTAATTTGGCCAGTCAATTAAATGTAATTATAAAATTAATTAAAAATTTTTTTGAATAACAAAACTCGATAATTTATTAAAGACATGAGTCCGCGTCTTTCAGAGAAGTCTTCAGAGAGGTCTTCAGTGAGGTCTTCAGTGAGGTCATCATAGAGGTCATTAACAGATGCAAATGCGCGTCCTTCGGTGTCTTGGCAATGCACCTTGGACGAGCATTCACGTCCGTCGGGTTGAACGTGTTAAAGACTGAGGGTTAACTAATGATTCCATATATCTGATTTCATGTTAGCATCAGAGGTGCCTATCTATTTACTTTTGAATGCAGGCTGCATTCCTACCTAAATGCATTAGCTATTATTTAGCACAATCCCATTCTTCCCTATGAATATGAACATCAAAGATGTTGGTTATTTTTTTCTTCAAAAATACAACCTTAAAAATCTAGTTCAGTCAATGAGCTAAGCCGTATAGTAATACACGATTCATTTTGATGAATCCTAATTAAAGTAGCAATTAGCAGTGCTGATTATTGCAAGTATCATTGAAACTACATTTTGAAAAGAAAATTTAGTACATTATATTTCAACTCAAACCTTGAAGTATGCAAGTGTCTATTTTTGCTTATCTTTTTTACTCATTTCCTTCATTTTCTTTTTCATAAGTATCTTATTTTCTTAAATCTACTCACTACTTCTGGACATGGTCCTTATCTTGATTGATTACATTTTTGGATGGTAACTCCATCAAGGTTACTTGAACCACTTTGTTGTCCTTTGAATTTGTAGACACACTTTAAGTCATAGGTACTCTCAAGCAAAAACGATGGATATTGGGGTTGATGTAGTGGCTAGAGAACTGGCTTCCCATCCTGCATGCTTCTGTTCAAATCCCATAAGGGGCAGAAATTTTTCAGTGGTATACTGGTCCTTACTTGAGTGCAGTGTGGAGAGCACTTCGAGTTCAGTACTGAATCCGTAGGATGGGGCATTAAACTGTGGACCTCTTGGTGCCTTTTGTTAAGAGCAGGCTAATTGATGATGCTGGTTTTCTAATTACCCTTCCTCCATTCTCTGAAATATATCTATCAATTCGCATTAAGTTGTTGTATGTTGTAATTGGATGTTAATCTTGATGTGCCCTGTACCTATTATATTTCATTCTCTAAGTAATCCCTTAGCAAATTAACTACTATCATTACTACCTAACTTTCATAAATGGTACAAATGGCCTATACAGTCAAACACCTGCCCTTTATGACTAAAACTACAAAATATATTAATGGCACATGAAATGAATGGGAGAAGTAGGTACCCTGAAAAGTACAAATTCCTTGCACTGTGGCAGAAATTTTAGACATCATTGTGGAGGCAATTAACTACAAAAAAGAAAGAGAAGAGAAGATTAGGGCTCTATTTATGATAGATATTGAATTAGAATTTGATGGAGACGAAATAATTATGAAATATTTATCACTCAATGACAACTAAATTTGAATTAAAAATAAAAATAAATGATAATAATTTTGCTATATGTGAAGGTTTTGAATTCTGATATTCCTGCTTAATGCTATGAAGATGAGTAACAAAAAAATGTGATGCTTCAAAACAAAGTAGAGAAGGACTATTATGCATGACAAGCATCATGAAAATTGCCTTAGGAAAAAGGTTTCCTTGATTGGGATTTGCCAAAGGCTTGCTAGGCCAATACGCAGAGAATCATGCTATCCAGGATATCAAAGGCAAATAAGCAAGTGTGTGGTTTCATTCCCGGTTCGGGGAACCTTTATCCTCTGGCAATTTTCAACATTCTTGCCGTACATAAAACCAAAATATAATCTTACATAAAGCCATTGATGGTAGTGTAGTCAAATTACCAATGATATTTGCTATTTTTTCTTCCAGAAAAACTACTGGGTTTACGTGACATTATCATGCTGCAAACTAGAGGTTATGTTACAGTTGTTGAACCAGTTGGATTGAATCAACCAAAGACTGAAAAGTAAGATCATTTCAGCCCAGTGCCCTAACACGCTTTTATGTTGGTAGCCCATTTTCTTGACATCTTGTAATTAAGTACTCTTATATCGAAAAATATCATTTTACCAATCAGAATGGTAAAAAAATGGGTGAAAATTAATGAAGGTAAAGATGTTTTAATATTTTAGGCAGAGATGTGAGAATACTACCCATGAATACTTGAATACCTCGGATACTAGTAAGGATTCGATATTTGAGGTCTCGAATAATTATGCTAAAAGATAAAGGTCGAACACCACAAATATCATGCCATACACCATTGGGCACCCATACAGCACTATATTTGGCGTGGTGATGAACTACATCATCAGCACCACTACAAGACAGTGGAGATACAAGTCTGTTGATGGGTTTCGCTGTGTGATTTATGGTAGAAAGACAACAGTTTCAACAAAAGGAATTCTGGCAAAACTCTTGCCTTTTCATCATAAATAACATGCCGAAACTAGTAACCACTAGTCACGAGTAAAAAAAAGTAAGTTCGTATACATCGTCGATAGTAGCCGCTTGATATGAGCTTCGCTTACTCCTGTTACAAATTCATCACTAATTTATTAGAAGTCACACAATGAGTCTCTTCTTCCATATTGCAATTTTGCAATTAGGTTATAAATTTTACTTAAGGGTTACTGAGAACTCATGCCTCTACTCTCTATCATTTCGGGCCATTGTTGCTATTTTTCATCAAAATCTCATTGAGAATATGCACGAGCATGATAAGCTATACCCTCCGAAAGAGGAAACCAATTTTATTTTGTAAAAATGTATCTTATAAAATATTCATTTCTACATTTATTTATGCAAATAAATTTTTTTATTGCCATAGTTAAACTTGGACAAAAATTCATTTGGATTAAAACTATTTTTGTGACATAAAATCCAATGACCAAGAATTGTCTGCTTCCCATTCTGTTATCTGTCCTCATGTTAAATTTATTTTAAAATAAATAAAACCAATGATTGATTTTTTTATTTATTTCAAATATTAAATAGTTATTAAGAAATTTGTAAAACCCTTCAAAGAAACTGGGATTAGACTGAAACTTGGGCGGGACCATTTTTCAGCATGAAGAGTATAGAGAAGTAGAGAAATAATAAACCAGTATTATGGGTGTTTCCAAGTCTGTTTTCACACTAATAGGTGCTTCAGACCAGGAGGAAAGGTATAAGAATAGGAATGGAAGGGATGGGGGTGACAGTTACCTAACTACATTAAAATTGCTTTTCTATTTTGAAGAGAGAGCTTCTCAAAAAGGGGCATTGACTTTACTGACAGACCCTTACCAAATAGTGGTCAATTACATGTCAAATGTTTACCTGGTCATAGTAATACCATAGTTCATTCTATCAGATCTTAGGCTAATATTTCCAACTTAAATCTTTTGTGTAAATTTTCAATTTACTTGAATTTTGACACTAGTTTTTGATTAATTCATGACTGGACAGAACTTGAAGGTGTGTTACTTTTTCTGTATTTTTTTCTGTATTCTTTTTTGTGTATTTTCTGCTCTCTTATTAATGCTTATAAATTTTTATGTATTCAATGGTCCATAATTGGTACTAAAGTTATTTTATGATATATTCATCATCATCATTAGTCAATAATCCTCAGATTGGTTAGACGCAGCTCTCTACTGAGTTCTATCAGCCAATCTCTTCTTATTTACGTATTTCTTCTCTTTCACATCATACATCACTTGCTCCATATATCTCACTCGAGGCCTTCCTTTGCCATTCTTCCCATCCATTTGTCCTTCAACGATTATCTTCATCAGGCCATCGTGTCGTAAGATATGGCCAATTAAGTTATCCCGTCTTCTTAGATTTTTCAGCAGACTTTCTTTTCTCCCACTCTTCTTAAGGCTTCTTCGTTTGTCACTCAGTCACTCCATTTTATCTTCATCATTTTTCTGTAGTACCACATTTCGAATGCTTCTACCCTTTTCTTCTCCGCTGCTGTCATCGTCCATGCCTTAATGCCGTAAAGAAGCATGCTCCAGATGTATGTCCTGATGAATTTTTTCCTTACTTCTACACTTGTATTTCCAGATGTAAGTAGGTTCTTCTTTTGGTAGAATTCCCTCTTTGCCTGAGCTATTCTACTGACTATTTCTTTCTTGCTTCTTCCATCGTTGGTTACTCGGCTTCCCAGGTAGCAGAACTCTTTCACCTCTCCCAGTTTTTGCTTCCCTAGTTTAATGTTGGTTTTGGCTTCTTCTCTTTTGCTGCACACCAATATCTTAGTTTTATTCTTATTGAGCTTCAGATGATATCTGGCCCTCATCCTTTCCATGGTTATCTTTGATTTTATTGATGGCTCTCTTGATGTAAACATTGAAAATTATGGGAGACAGTGCACAGCCGTGTCTCACTTCTTTCTTTATTCTTGTTTTTTCGCAGCTGGGTCCAGATTTAATCACAGCTACTTAGTTTTTATACAAACTGTGTATAATGCTTCGATCATTGTAGGACACTCCAATTCCTTACAGAATATCAAGCATTGAATTCCTATCCACGTTGTCAAAAGCCTTCTCAAAATTACAAATGCAATGAATGTCAGTTTGTTCTTCTCCATTCTCTTCTCCATGAGTTACCTAAGGGCAAGTATTGCTTCTCTTGTACCCTTACTTTTCCTGAATCAAAATTGATCTTCATCCAGGAAATCATCAGCTCTTCTGTAGATGATCCTCGTCAATATCTTCGATGCATGTGATGTGAGGCTTATAGTCCTAAATTTTCCCGTTTCTCAGCTCTCTTCTTTTTGGGAATAGGAATGATGATGTTTTTCTCGAAGTCCCTGGGTAATTCTCCTGTTGAGTACATGTTGCAGATGATTTTGTAAAGATTGGTTAATGTCTTCTCTCCTGCATATTTTATTAGTTTTGCAGGATTATCATCAATTCCAGAAGCCTTATTCATGCGAAGGTCCCTTACTGCTGCGTCAAATTCTGATCTTAATATTTATGCTCCCATATCATCCTCTTCGACTTCGCTCTCCTCTTTAATCACTTTCGTGCTGAGATGTTTTCTGTTGTATAACTCTTCCAAATATTCTTTCCATGTTTTCACTTTGTCTTCATTTTCAATCAAAAGTTCTCCATTCTTGTCCCTAATGGCATTGCATCTTGCACTCCATTCATTGAAGTGGTTCCTCACTATCCTATAGGCAGCTTTCACCTTTCCAGTGCAAGGTTGTTTTGTACATACATCTTAGCATAGATTCTTCATCCACATTTCTCTAGCTTTCCTGGCTTTGCGACTTGTTTTGTTCCTTATTCTTTTGTAACAAAGTTGCCCTTCTTCTGTTTTTGCATTCTTGTATTTTCTTCTTCAATCAGGTCTATAACTTCTTCCATGATTCATGGCTTCTTCCTGGCAACTTTTCTTCTTCCAAGAGCTTCCCTTGTGGCTTCCTTTAGTCCACATTCAATGTTTTCCCAACGCTCTTCCACTGATTTCTCAGTCATGTCCTCTCCTATGATGTTTCCCACCACTTTTTGAAATGCCTGCTGATGTTAAGCCTCCTTCAGTTTTTGCTTGCCATGAGTTCTTCACTGTTTTCTTCAATTTCTTGAATTTTAGATGGCATTTCATCATCACTAAATTATGGTCACTGTCGATATCTGCCCCAGGGTAGCTTTAGCAGTCCTTCACCTGGTTCCTAAATCTCTGCTTCTCTAAAATGTAGTCTATCTGAAATCTTCCTCTGTCTCCTGGCATTTTCCACATGCATCTTCTTCAGTTGCGGTTTTTAAACAATGTGTTGGTAACCACCAACTTATGTTGTGTGCAGAACTCCAGAAGTCTTTCTCCTCTTTCATTTTGATTTCCAGTTTCAATCCATATTTCTCAGTTATTCTTCCATCTTGATCTTCGCTGATGATCACGTTCCAATCTCCTAAAATAATTAGGTTTTCTCCTCCTCTTACATGTTTTATGACTTCCGTGATATCTCGTAGATGTCTTCCACTTCTTCATCTCCATCATGATCATATATTATACTTTTTCATCTTCATAATGATAAATTCAATATTTTAAAACCAGAATTAATTGCTTTTGCATAATCAAGTTGTAGCTTTTTACTTCAACAGGCAACTAATAATTACAGAATAACATTTAACATATTGATTGCAATTCTAGTATTTGAGTTATTCGAAGTTCAAGATATTCAAATAATTGAATCATGATTTAATATTTTTGGATTCTATATTCGGATTCAAGAAATCTGCTATTTGACTTATCTCTGTTTTAAACCTTATAATAATAATTTCATTGATACCAGGATGGTAATAAATACATGTATAGGATAAGTCAATGATACAAATAATATCATTGTTTTAAAAACTCATCTACTGAGTAGCATTGGATTGTAAAAAATGCTTTAACTTCCTTTTAAATAACACAGTGCAATGCTAAGCTTAATTTCAATAAGCAGGTGATGGATATAACATACAGTAGAACCTCGGATATGCGACCCTCTTTTATACGACGACATCATTTGTACAGATTTTTTTGGTCTAGTAAATAACCCCATAAGACCCCATGTATTTCCAACCTCACTTATGAAACTTTTCATTCATATGACGAACTCAATTATGAACAGTTTTTTTCCAGTCTTTTGGTAGGAAAGACCTCACTTATATGACTTTTCAGTGACTGACCTACGGAAAGACATCGAATTTGAGTTTTTGTCGAAGACTATTATAAGTCTCGCATTTTCATTTATTATTCACGCACCATTTCAATTATTTGTAAGAAACTTGACTTTTTTCCCCATTACCCTGGTATCGTGAGAAAAAAATATACTTAGAATGCCACGTGGGTAGCCTACATCTTTAATTTCAAACCCTTGCATCTGAATATTCACATTTTTATACTTATATTGTTTAAATTAGATTTACTAATGTATCACACAAAAATTAAGGATGGTTGGGTCACATCTAAAGATCCACGGATGTTTCATTTCATTCCCTACTGAAATCAAATCCGAAGACAGAATAAACTCGGATCCCGATCGGAGATTTTTAAATTTCTCGCCTTAGCGATCAAAGCGCCCCATGAATGGAATGTAGGTACAGTAGATACTGACATGTAGAGGATTTGTAACTCAGTCACGAAGTGAGATGAAATTTTTTTCCATATACTGGAACAAAATAACGAAATATATGTCTTTTCTCCATAGGCCCAGAGGCACGGGGAAAAAAATTAAGCAGAATGTCATGCAGGTCGCCTAAATTCACCAGACTCCATGAGCCAACAATAGCGTAGTTATTAAAAATGAGAGCTAGTGTATACTGCCGGTTGCGAGTTCGTTCCTTAACACTGCCTAGGAATACAGTCCATGCTGTATTCCCAGGATAATTCAAGCAAGCAGTTAAAAAAATTAGATTATCAGAAATGTCCTGTCAATTTATGTCAACATATTAAACATAAATATAATCAAGTTTGGCATATACCAAAAGTGATTGGAACTATATCGCATTTCAAAATTAAAATCGTGTAACATTATGTTAACTTTACTATTGTTTTTGAGTAATGCATTTGTAAATCTAGTTTAAGCGATAAAAGTACAAAAAGTCTGTATCCACACACCTACATGGGTTGAAAATTAAGGATGATCAAATTTTTGCTTCAATGGCTGAAAGAAAAATGTTAAACAGCAGTAAGAATCGAACTTTATTATCTGCAGTACACTACCTCACTCTGCTATTGTCAGCTTACCCGAGTTCAGAGAATTCAGGCTCCCTGCATGTCATTCTACCTTTTTTTGTGAATAATGGAGAAAAAAGCCAATACACATACTATGTACTTGCTTTATTTTTCTTCTAGTAGCATGAAAAAAAGGCTCATCTCATTTAATGATCCGAGTTACACAACCTTTCACTATGAGTAGAAAACTCACAAATATCATTTTCAAGGTTATTATTTAAAAGACATTGCAACATTACTAGTTTATCAGCTTGAAATATTCTATAATAATGTTATCGTCTTAAAAATTGAATCCCCAGATATTCCATATTTCGATTCTCCTGACCGCATTAAAAAGTTTTTGTTTCTAAAGAATAATTTGAAAGCATTCAAGGATTTATGGTAGTAAAGGCTGCTCGGGTGCTTCATCGGGTAATCTCCTCCATGGCTACCGACGTTTCGGGGTACGAGTCGCACTCCATCATCAGGGCTGAATGTCGTGGCTCGGAAAGTGGCCGCCTTATATAGTGGTGTCGGGGCCTCAAGTTCCCTCTGATTGGTCCTTGGGTTTAGCCAATCGGATGCTTCGTAGGACAGGTCGCCAGGTGTTGCTAAGGGAGTAGCCACCGTCTCTATTCATGCTATTGTCCGCAAACCGGATCTCTATGGCCTCCTTCGTAATCCTTTCTCAGTATTTCTTTTCTCGAGAGATGATCTTCACCTCGTCCCAATGGATAGCATGGTTTTTGTTGATGCTATGTTCGGCCACCGCAGATTTTTCAGGTTGACATAGCCTGAAATGCCTTTTATGCTCTTTGATTCTCGTGGCGATTGTCCTACCAGTTTCCCCCAAGTAAATATCTCTGCATTCACAGGGAATCTGGTATATTCCGGGAGTCGCGAGGCCACAGGGATCCTTTGCTCTAACTAATTGGTCCCTCAGCTTGGTACATGGCCGGAAGAAGGATTCGATTCCATGTCTCTTCAAAATTCTGGAGATTTTGCCGGAAACTGTAGACTTGTATGGTATTCCGGCCCTTGCCACCGGTTCCTGGCGTTCTTTATCCTCCCGGGCGCCTTCTCGAACACGGAAGGCCCTTTTAAGGGCCCAAGATATCTCCTCCTTGTTGTAGCCATTCTGGCGGAAGGTTTTTTTGAGATGATTAACCTCCTGCGCTCGGCTCTCCGAGTCGGATATGGCCCTCGCTCGGTGGAATAGCGTGGACAAAACTGATCTTCTTTGGGAGGGAGGATGATGACTGCGTCCATTCAGGTAAAGGTCGGTGTGCGTCGGTTTTCGGTAGACGCTGTGTCCAAGTCTACCATCTTTCCGGTGATGGATCAGGATGTCGAGGAAAGGTATCCGGTCGTTTTTCTCTATCTCCATGGTGAAGAGAATATTGGGGTGCTGGTTGTTCATATGGTCTAGGAAATGCCTTAGTTGGTCCGCTCCATGTGGCCAAATGATGAAGGTATCGTCCACATAGCGGAAAAAACACTTCGGTCGAATTGGAGCCGAAGAAAGTGCTTTTTCCTCAAAGTATTCCATGTAGAAATTCGCGAAAACCGCAGACAGCGGAGATCCCATGGTGACTCCATCTCATTGCTCAAAAAACTGACCGTCGTACTTAAAGTAGGTGGACGTCAAAACGTGGTGAAATAGATTCACCGTGTCTTTGTCAAATTTGGCTTCGAGGAGCCTCAAAGTATCCATAAGCAGGACCCGAGTGAAAAGTGATACGACGTCAAAGCTGAGCGAGATAACCGACCCCATCCAGTGGAGAAGGGAAAACTTTTGCAACCAACTATGGATTTTATTCCCACAAATAATATCATTATCAAATATATTTTTCACAAATATAATAGCCATAACTCTTCCCATGAGTAGAACTTTGAATTTGCTTCAATTTAGACGGCATCGTCTGCCATGGAAAGTTGCATGGATTAGTTGGCTCTAAATCGAGCCCCTTTTCCCCTCATCTTTAGGAGCAATATGATTATTGTCCTCCATCAGCATTGCTACAACACCCAGCGATGATTGTGACAAGTCTTCTTCTGCATCTATGCATAATTATCCGCGGATGGTATACATAGACAATGAAAGTTGATGAAATTGTTGGTAATACGATTTGCCCGAAAACCACAGGGTGGGTAGGTATATATTAATATATTGCGATAGAAAAACGATTGTATTTTTCAAAATACAATCGTTTTTCTATCGCAATTCACTGGTTTTGTGAGTTATGGTCGTAGTTCATCAAATACATGTTCATCATCATCATCATTGGTCAACAATCCTAGGATTGGTTTGACGCAGCTTTCCACTCGATTCTTCTATCGGCCAACCTTTTCATTGTGACGTAATTCTTTTCTTTTACACTCTTCACAACCTGTTCCATATATCTCATACGAGGCCTGCCTTTTCCAATCTTCCCATTCACTTTTCCCCCGACGATAGTCTTCATCAGGCCATCGTGTCTCAAGATATGGCCGATTAAGTTTTCCCTTCTTCTTTTTAGAGTTGTCAGCAGACTTCTCTTTTCTCCTACTCTTCTTAGCACTTCCTCGTTACTAACTCGGTCGATCCATTTAATCTTCAGCATTCTTCTGTAGCACCACATTTCAAATGCTTCTGCCCTTTTCTTCTCCGCTGCTGTCATCGTCCATGATTCACTGCCGTAAAGAAAAATTCTCCAGATGTATGTTCTGATGAACTGTTTCCTTACTTCTATGCTTGTATTTCCTGCTGTAAGTAGGTTCTTCTTTTGAAAGAATGCCCTCTTTGCCTGGGCTATTCTACTCACTATTTCTTTCTTGCTTCGTCCATCGTTGGTTACTCTGCTTCCCAGGTAACAGAACTCTTTCACCTCTTCCAGTTTCTGTTTTCCTAGTTTAACGTTGGTTTTGGCCTCTTCTCTTTTGCTGCACACCAATATCTTAGTCTTCTTCTTATTGATCTTCAGCTGATATCTGGCCATAGTCCTTTCCATTGTTGTTAGCATCTTATTCAGCTCCTTCTCTGTCTCTGCTATGAGAGCTATGTCATCAGCGAATCGCAGCATACTGATTGTTTCTCCGTGGATGTTAACTCCAGAACACTTCTCCTTGACTTCATTGATGGCTCTCTCGATGTAAACATTGAAAATTACGGGAGACAGTGCGCAGCCTTGTCTCACTCCTTTCCTTATTCTTGCCTCTTCACAGCTGGGTCCAGATTTAATCACAGCAACTTGGTTTTTGTACAGACTGTGTATAATTCTTCGGTCATTGTAGGACACTCCAATTCCCTTCAGAATTCCAAGCATTAAATCCCAATCCACGTTGTCAAAGGCCTTCTCTAAATCCACAAATGCAATGAACGTCGGTTTGTTCTTCTCCATTCTCTTCTCTATGAGTAGCCTAAGGGCCAATATTGCTTCCCTTGTGCCCTTACTTTTCCTGAATCCGAATTGATCTTCATCCAGGAACTCCTCTGCTTTTCGTTCTATTCTTCTGTAGATGATCCTGGTCAGTATCTTCGATGCATGTGTCGTCAGGCTTATAGTCCTAAAATTTTCGCATTTCTCCGCTCTCTTCTTCTTGGGAATAGGAATGATGATGTTTTTCTCGAAGTCCCTTGGAATTTCTCCTGTAGAATACATGTCGCAGATGGTTTTGTAGAGATGAGCTAATGTCTTCTCTCCTGCATTTTTAATTAGTTCTGCAGGGATATCATCAATACCTGAGGCCTTATTCATCCGAAGGTCCCTTACTGCAGCGTCGAATTCCGATCTTAATATTGATGCCCCCATATCATCTTTTTCCACTTCGCTTTCCTCTTCAATAGCTTTTGTGCTGAAATTTTTTCCATTGTATAGGTCTTCCAGATATTCTTTCCATCTCTTCACTTTGTCCTCGTTTTCAATCAATATTTCTCCATTCTTGTCCCTTATGGCATTGCATCTTGCAAGGTAGTTCCTTGAAGTGGTTCCTCACTATCCTGTAGGCCGCTTCCACCTTTCCAAGTGCAAGGTTGCTTTGTACATCTTCGCATAGATTTTTCAACCACATCTCTCTAGCTTTCCTTGCTTTGCGACTTACGTCGTTCCTTATTCTTTTGTAGCAAAGCTGCCCTTCTTCAGTTTTCGCATTCTTGTACTTTCTTCTTTCTTCAATCAATTCTAAGACTTCCTCCGTGATCCATGGCTTCTTCTTGGCAACTTTTATTCTTTCAAGAACTTCTTTTGCGGCTTCCTGTAGTCCACATTTAATGTTTTCCCAACGCTCTTCCACTGATTTCTCATTCAGGTTCTCTCCTATGTTGTTTCCCACTGCTTTTTGAAATGCCAGCTGATGTTGAGCCTCCTTTAGTTTTTCTACTTGCCATATATTCTTCTTTGTTTTCTTCAATTTCTTGAATTTTAGATGGCATTTCATCATCACTAAATTATGGTCACTGTCGATGTCTGCACACGGGTAGCTTTTGCAGTCCTTCACTTGATTTCTAAATCTCTGCTTCACTAAAATGTAGTCTATTTGGCATCTTCTTCTGTCTCCTGGCATTTTCCATGTGTATCTTCTTCGGTTGTGATTTTTAAACAATGTGTTGGCAACCACTAACTTATGCTGAGTGCAGAACTCCAGCAGCCTTTCTCCTCTTTCATTTCGATTTCCCAATCCGTATTTTCCAGTTATTCTTCCATCTTGACCTTCGCCGACGATAGCGTTCCAGTCCCCTAAAATAATTAGGTTTTCTTCTCCTCTTACCTGTTTTATAACTTCCGTGATATCTTCGTAGACGTCTTCCACTTCTTCATCTTCATAGTCCGTCGTAGGCATGTAAACCTGCACCACCACGGTATCTACAGGTTTAGTCTCGATCTTCACCATTATTATCCTTTCATTGTACTGCAGGAAGCTCTTCACACGCATTCCGGCGCTCTTTCTGAGTATGATCCCTACTCCAGCATTACCATTTAATGATCCTGTATGTATAATCCTGTAGCTTCCACTCCAAAAGTCTCCTTCTTTGGGCCACTTCATTTCGCTGATTCCTAATACGTCGAGGTCCATTCTTCGCATTTCTACCTTCAGGTTCTCCAGTCTTCCACAGGTCCGAAGCAATCTCACGTTCCATGTTCCTACCCTAAAAAGTGTATCACATTTGACTGATGTACTCTCTCGGGTAGTCCCCGCCCGGAGATCCGAATGGGGGACTATTTTACCTCCGGAATATTTTACTCGAGAGGGTTCCATCACGTCTTGATAATAAAGAAAAGAGTGGAGTAGCTGCGACTCCTCGGGATATTAATGTGGTGGTTTCCCCTTGCCTTCCACATCGCAGTACTACAGCCGTTAAAGTAAATGTTACCACGCCTGTAGTGAAATGAGTGTCGCTGTACCGACCACTGTGGTCTCCACCCTCACTCATGTGAAGAAGAGCTGCTGCCCTCTCCTCCGGGTGATGAGAAGCGTAATTATTGGCGGCCTCCCATCGCCAAGTCACGGCATCTTCACAGGTTCTGTATTATTTAGAGGCCTATCTTACCCAGGGATAGACCAATACCCCCTCGGAATGCCGTCGCTTTTTGTCCACGACTGCTTATTCGACGAGTAAACTCGCTTATCTCGCAGCTAACCTCTATATCTAGAGGTCGACCCACCATCCGCAACCCGGTGGACGCACTCGGTGGCTTTAAGCTCAGCCGCGAGAAAAAAATACATGTTGACCCACGAAAATCTAGTAGTCACGTGACATACGATCGTAACCATAGTAACAATAACAACCAATTAAGGCAACCAATAACAGATGTGGCATACATAAACCGTTTAATCAGCAATATTGATAATGGTTATTTGTTGCTGGTAATATTTTTTGCATCAGAGAAATTTCACATAAAGCCATGGCGAGCTTTGCGTATGTAAAACGCTTCGCGGAGATAGTGGAAAGATGATAGAGCTGATATCTTTCATAAAAGACTTCAGTAAAAAAGAATGATGTCCAAAAACACTACCAAGTTTTCTGAAGAAGCATGGAGGAGATATTCCCTGAGGGAAAAGCTACAGTGAGATGAAGCTACAGTGAGAGGTGAAAAACCCAAAGTACAACAAATTTTGCACCCTAACCAGTGCCAATGTAATTGTAGATGTTGCTTTCTTTTTTCTGCTTAAACATGTCGATCTTTAAAAATTTTAGTGGACTCCGATATCGCCGCTATTTGTGGATCCACTAAAATTTTTGTGGATGCCAAAATTGCCACTTATTGTGGATCCACCACTAATAGTGGATTTTTACCCATGGGTGGTGAAATTAGAAACGGAATCCACAAAGTATCTGTTAAATAGATTGGTAACTTCAACTGGAGATGATATAATTCTATCCTTGGACTGGAAATTGAATTGTCGGAGGCAATAATTTTTCAAGAGAGATAGTTTCTTTTAGCTTCAGCAATAATCTAGTAAAATTGTTTTCTCTTCAGTCAGTAATTCATTTTAGAAAATAGAATTACAAAATTTCATGTTCCTATACTCAACTTCTAGCTGATCAGCTAGCATACTAATTTCAGAAGCAACCTAATTCTTTCTGACGCAGGAATAGAACTCTTGATTCTGATAATGGGAAAATTTGAAAAAAAAAAGTAAAAATTAAAAATGCCTACAAAATTTTTGAACTTTTCTTCAAGGGACATCTAGTAAAATAGACTCCGAGGTCTCATTTCCTAGATCATTAATGAAGGCCACCTTTGCATTGTTTGAGTAAACCCTCTTGCATTTATATTCTGGAGGATCATTATGGGAATCACTAATTACATATAAAGTAGAAAATAGGACAGTGTGGTTAGACCAGAAGATATCAACTTCTGAAGCCAGGAATGGAAGACAATAGAAAATATTAATGGTATAGTAATATTGTCCATTGTCTAGTATGCATTGGTGCTGGCAGTAGATCTAGTAATTCTTGTTGGCTGACCAATAGTTGGTTCGATATTGAACATAATACATCCATTATTTGGGATTTGTAAGCACTTGGTGATTGAAGTTCATTGAAATCACCACAGACAACAGGTTGTAGCATGTGAGTAAGTAGGGTTGCTTACAATCAGGATAAAAGATCAGACTGGTTGCGGCAGGTAACTTGCACAAGGTTGTCCTCTGGTGAAATAGATAAACATCATTGAAAGTAGAACTGCAGTCTTTCTGGTAGCTCAGGCATACAAAAAGAGATACCTACCTACCTGTTTTTTTTTAATATTTGTGCTAAAATTGCATTAGTGTATATAATATATTGGAGACAACCTTTTTTCACCTTGTATTCCTTGGTAGTCCAATTCTGTAATATGTACCATTTATCCTTATACTATCCCTTCTCATAAAACACTTTTAACTTGTGTACTCAGGTAAAAATATCTCTTTTGCAATTCATTTGAAACTGATTTGAAACTCTTTTAAACACATTAAACTCATCTTCAACTGATTTTGAACTGATTTGCACTGGTTTGTATCCCAATTTTTAGTGTCATGCTCATTTGGAACCCATTTTCACTCAATTTTGCAACACATTTTCAAACTATTTTTCAACTGATTTTCTGCTAAACTGTTATGCAACTGATTTTTATTCTTTAATTCTTATGCAACTGATTTTCACTCAATTTTGCTACCGATTTACAACTGTTTTACAACTCCCCTGAGAGCACACTAAAAATTGTAGACTTCTAAATTTGATCAATTTAACGTCTACAGATAACTTCACTGATTGAAGTTTGCTGTAGACCAAGACACGATAATAAAGTCCTGTGACGGATGCTGTCGGCCAAATTTGAAAACAAATTTAACATTATATGTTTTCAATAGTTCACCATGATACCCGTTTAAATATTTATAGAAAACGGAATTACTCGTACATCGGCAAACATTCTTTCGTCATTATTAGCCCATTACTGAGCTTAAACAATATCATCCGGTAGAAATTCCGCTCATATGGCCAAGTTGGCTGCACTTGCTTCGGCAGTTTTCTTTTGTTAAATCGTGCCCGCGCATGGAAACGCAATAAACACACGTAAACATGTGCCGAATCTTATTGGAGTGTAGTTGAAATTTATCATCTCAGTGTTTTTTCACACTCTAGTTACATAATATTCAGTTGTCTTATGCATTCTTGTATTCTAAATAATAAATAGGCTCCGGTTCATCCGCTAGGGACTTGTGTACTGAGGCTGTATCGTAGTGGTAAGTGTACTTTGAAATTAAAGGCAATGGAATAATGTCTGCTTAGAAATCGTTTTTTTTCTGTAGCGTCTGCGTTTTATTGTCTTTACAGATTTTCTCAACCGTAGAATACTTGTTCTCCGAAGTTACCAGTAACGTCACGAAGTTGTTAAAAAAATACGTCGTTGAACGAAGGATCCTTGAAATTTCAACGTGTGTTACTTTACTGCTAGCAGATATGGTACTGTAGTGGGGTATTTGGACCTTTTTCCTGTAATTGATGCCAAGTGAGGTTCCCTTTTGTTTGGTTTGCATTATATTGCCGAGTGAATAACTGTGTTTGGCAACAAAATGATGTGATATCAATGAACTCTTTCTTTTCGTTTAAAATTTTGGTAATGCATAGACAGTGTCTTCGGAAACGCTGAGGAATCGATTGATTGTGTGTTGAGGTGCTGTTGTGTAAATTTTGTATAATTCATTTGAACTGGACTTCTGGTAAATAAAGGTACTTATTATTATATTTTTGTTATATGTTGATGGTTTCTGGCGTAATTCCTGTAGAAGCGGTTGGATTTGGTGTTTTTCAGGCATTTTTGTCGAAGTCATTTTTTTGTAATAGTCAACTAAATTGTTTTTATGCACAGAATAGTACTGTACCACTATAAGTTTCGACTAGTACGCAGCGTAATTATTAGTTTGCCTGATGATGAAGTGTCGTAGAAACGTACGTTACGTAGTTAGTATATTAAATATTAAACTACGTAGTTGGTAGGTATATTAATATTCTGTGGGGAAAACCAAAGTTTACTGTCTTGTTACATTTTTGAGTTGATTATCGCACTACCATGAAACTGCAAACTTTGTGCTCTCAGGGTCATATTAAATAAAACTGTGATGCAACTGCTTTTTACTTACAAACTATTTTGCAACAGATTTGCAGCTGCATTGCAACTCATTTTCCACTATTTTTAAAATCGATTTTAATTGATTTTCAACTAATTTTCATCTGGCTTGCAACTCATTTTCCACCTTTTCTTGAGGTCATCTGCAACTGATTTTCAACTGATATGCTTCGTGTTTCAAATTGCAAAGCAATTACAGATGAATTGCAAATGAGTATAGAAAATCTGTTGAAAATCAGTTTAAAATGAATAGCAAAAGAGATATTTTTACCTGAGTAGCTGCTTTTCATTTACAGTTAAACGGGCTGTGTAATGACTATCAAACTGACTGTTTGTTCATAAGTAATGTGATGTATGCTGTTCACTCATAACTGGATGTAAATTTTCAGTCATACAAATGTGTGTACTGATTCATCTGCCATTGTAGAATTTCCATTATGTACTTCAGAATTATCAAGTACAACATACCCCATGGGATATACTTGCCCCAGAGTGGAAACCACTGATATAATATACGTTTGAATAAGGAACACTTTCGGGAACATTAATGGAAGGTAAAATAATATTAGCAAAGAACTATAAAATAAAATCTTCTCTCATTCTAGTAGATTGGAAAATGTATGAGGATCTTAACCCAGGTTTATGATATATCAGCTCTCTTTTCCATTTGATGTGTGGTGCAATCAACTCAAATTCCCAACTCTAATATTTGAAGGAGATTCTCATTTAGCATTGAATTGAGTTCAATAACTCCTAAATATTACACTAAAATCTTATATGACCATATTGAAAAACAGTGTGTGGATATTTTGAGGTGCAAATAATTTCCATCTTTACATTTACAAATCCTCATGTTTTGCATAATATTTTGGCAGGTACGTAAATTATTTTATCTCAGCTCTTGGTGATGCATCTTATATGTATAGTTTAACTACTCACTGATTATTTAAATGGTTACTTGGTGAAGCTCACTCTGTTTCCTCTTGCAACTCCCTGACCTCATTTCATGTGACCAGCCTTTGCAGCAGCTGTGAGTCCTCCTAACCCTCAATCTCTTCTCTCTATATGAGAAATGTTCAATTTTTCTCTTGATAATGATGCAAAGCATCAAAGTACATCATAACATATTTGTGGACAGTACTAGTTATTTTTTTATTTGTTCCTTCCCTGGTAATAATCGGCAGCTTGGCCGAGTATAGAGGAAGCATTATGGGAGAGTTTTATAGTCTCTAAGAAATGTTGGGCAGCTCTATCAACTCTTCATTTACTTTCTCAGCTTTTGGCCCCACTGATTATGCTTCCAATACTCTTCCCTAAGAGTGAAAAGATTTTTCCTTCTAGCATAACAAAAGCAACTTTGATGATGGTGATTATGGCCTATGGTCGTGTGAAGCTGTCAAGATTTATATGTGGATAATTTCTTGTAAAACTTTCAGTTTTGTGACGTTAATAACTTCTTTGTGAGACTTTCCACCAATAACATTACTTTACTTGATTAAATTAAGGTGATGATTCATCTGGTGAAATAATTACTTAATTGATTTTTCAGGCCTGATATATTTTGGGTTACATCACATTTTGTACGGGATCTCCCTAGGAAGCACATTGAACCCTGGATCGTAGCACTGGCTGCCGGAGGAGGCCTTCTGCTTTTGATTTTAGTGGTGGTGGGAATGTTTAAGGTAATGTATCACTTTCATTATTTTTACAAGTAGATCTGTACTGGGGTTCAATTGAAGACTATTGCCCCCTTATCCATGGTTTTAAGTTGTTGAATGAAAGTATTATTGACTGCAGGCATGGAGCTGAATATGAAGTCACATTTAAATTGTGTTAATGCATTATTGATATTTCTCGAAAGCTAGAATTCTACTTAAGTGGCTGAAGGCATTATGACTGATAGTTTTAAAAGAGTTGGCTTATAAAAAAATATAAGTAAATTGTGCTTTTTTTGGCACTTCTCTCCAGTATATTCATTATTATTGATATACTTGCATATGAAGTCATATTTATGTGACTCTGAAATTGCTTGCCACTCCTTGCTCTACTTTCAGAAAATATCCTTACATTCCTTTATTTATGTTCCATAGTTCAACTGCATATGATGACTATGAAAAATTCAGCACGCAGTTTTGAGGAATAGTTTATAGGTCATTGTTTAAGTCTATGTGGCCTTTTTTTACACAAATTTATCATTTTTTTGATGCAGTGCAGCAACTAGAGGCCCCATACCAGCCTGCAAACTTGTGAAAGGATCAAAACACTTCATCATGTTATGTCATCCACCCTAAAGTATTACCTTTGGACTGGCCCCTTCAGGGTGCACTACATTAGATGAAATTTGAGTCTAATGGCAATGTTGTAGACTCTGTGATAAAGTGGTCCCATAACCAGTATCCAAAGGGGTACCAAGCAGAGATGCATGCTTTTCCTGAATGTTGATATTAAGCCGTAGAAACAGGAGATTTCTTGGAAAAACAGTCGGTGGAGTTAAGATTGTAGTATAATGATGCCAGAACTGCCATGTTGTATATTCCATACCTACTGAGACATAAATTTCGGTGCATTACATTTTGAGTGCTACCTTAAATATTACTACATCCACCTTTGTCCAAGTCACAGAACTGATCTATCTGCTATAGCACTTACCCTCTAAATTTGTATTCAGTTTTGCCATCTTTTTCCTCAAGAATCCTATGATTTTAGTTTTCCTGTGATTTGCCATAATCTCAAATCAATGGCACCGGGTCCACAAGACATCTAACTGAAAATCAATCCTGCAGTTGACTGGCTCATTTATACTTGATAAGTTGCATACAGAACTGATTTAATTAGTACTCTTTCCACGTCTACACCTAAATCTAGCTCCTCCCAATCCTATTACACCAGATATCCAAAATCATTCCTAGAATCTGTTCAAAATATCTTTGTGACTGTGGGGGAAGGAAAAGAGAAAGTTCTCTATGACGCTTCTTCACTTCAGCCAATAGGAGTGAAGAGGGAGTGGCTTAAACAGCCGAAACCTCAGTTGCTTTCTGACTACCGTGCAGTGAACTTCTACTCCTTGAGCCCTGTGTTGCCAATTGTGTTTCCTAAATATCCGGAATCCGATTTTCTGTGTTTACTGAGCAAACTGTTCTTCGCTGTTTATTATCAGCCCAGCCAAGGACATTTAGCGTTACGTGGTCGGATATTTATAAGGAAAAACCTCAAAATGTTTTCAAAATAATTTCTAAGAAACTAATTCCCGTTCGGTTAATATCTTTTGGGTTATGTAACAGAATTCGCCGGTTGGAGAGCTTCTAAAATTCTGTTAGAACTTAGCAATATGTACGGTGGTAGTTATGTATCTCTTTATACATAATTCGTTTTTTGGCCTTCGAGCCCACGTGGAAGTAAACACAGTTGATCTTGCCAGACGAATGGGTAAACGACTAGCTCCTTTCACCACTGAATTCCGAGATTATTGGCAACGTCGGCTGAAGTCCCCCCACCCCCTGCCTACCCCTTCTCCCCTTCGTAACGAGTTTGTTCGAAGAGCTCCGAATGTTGTCGAAGGTTCGGTCGCAAAGATATTTTGAACAGATTCTAGGTGTGGTAGCGTTCCAAAGTCACTTGGAATCCTGGATCTAGTTCTTTGGTTTTTGGCCTCAAAAGTGTCCATGTAGTGCTGAATCAGTGAGTTAGAATGACCTATAGAGGGCTGATTATTCATCATCATTATCAACAGTCATCAATCCTAAGGTTGGTTTATTGCAAATCTCCACTGACTTCTTCTATTGGCTAACGTCTTCATATTATCATCATTCTTCTCTGTTACATCCTTTGCATTAGATATCTCGTATAATGTCTTCCTTTACCTTACTTCCTGTTCAGGGTGACTATCTTCATTAGACCATCATGGCTCAGTATGAGTAGTTTGTCTTTGGCTGAGTAGTTTGTTCAATCTTTTTTTTTAAGTTTTTTTTCTCTTCCCATCTCATTAGAACTTTTTTGTACGCTACATGGTCTATCAATTTTATCTTCTTGATTCTTTCATAAAACTACATTTTTTAAATTTTCCAGCCACAACTTTTCTGCAGCTATCTTAATATGTACCATTATTGCTCCAATCGTAAGTTCTAATAATGTACTTCCTTAATTTTAAGCTTCTCATTCCAGCTGTCAGTAGATTCTCCATTTGGTAGAATATCCTCTTCACCCAGGCTACCTTACACCTGTTTCCTGATCTCAATGAATATAATCATTGTATTGTATTGTATTGTATTGTATTGTATTATTTATTTATCCGAAAGACACAATGCACAGTAATAATACATGCAAGTGTATAAGACACGTCAAGCAGGTACAGGAAATACTCTATATTTACAAAACAATACCCTTAAAAATTCTGCGTCAGGTATTCACTGACACTATAAAAGCACTTATCAGTAAGATATTCTTTGACCATATTCTTAAATACAAGAAACCTCTCTTCATTTTTAATACATTGTGGTAAATTATTATATAATTTTACACACATAGCTCTTGGGCCATTTGATGCAATTGCTAACCTAGATGATCTAACGTGTAAGTTTTTATTGTCTTGTATCATACTTATGGACCCCAGTGCTCAATTCAAAATCAGCACTATTTTGTTTTACATGGACTACAGAATGATAAATATAGACACATGGAACAGTTAACATTTTTAATTTTTTGAAGAGAGGTGAACAGTGAGCATAATAATTTTGGTTGCACATAACTCTCACCATCTTTTTTTGTACCTTGAAAACACTGTGAAGATGAGAGGGCAGTCCCCACAACACTATGCCATAGGAAATTCTTGAATAAAATAATCCATAATATAACATTATTAATATGTTTTGGCTTACTGAATATCTTATGACAGATAGTAAGTAAAATACTGAATTTAACTTCTTAATTAAAAACATAACATGGTAATTCCATTTCAGATTACTGTCAATATGAAGTCCTAAAAACTTAAAATAGTTAATGGTATTTAGATTACTACCATTTGTCGGAATAGATTCAAAGTCAATTATCGTTCAAGATGTACAGAAAATCATTGCTTGAGTTTTTTCATTATTTAAAATCAAATTATTGCCAGCACACCATGAGTTCATACTTTTCATCAACTGCTCACTAGATACAACCAAATTATGTGGATGTCTACTGGATGTCATGACACTTACATCATCTGCATACATTACACATTTATTAGTGTCATTAATATGCAACTGACTGGGTAGGTCATTAATAAAAATCAAAAACAGTACAGGACCAAGTACTGACCCCTGAGGTACTCCTCTGTTAACCTCCATAGGGGTGGAGAGATAGATGTTCCCGTCTCTATGATAGGCTACCCTTTGGCTTCTGTTTATTAAATAGGACTTCAGCCAGCTTAACGCCACACCCCTAATGCCCAACAACTCACATTTTGAGATCAGCTTACAGTGATCAACAGCATCAAATGCTTTGCTCAAGTCAAAGAAAATGCCCATAACCTTACATTTAGAGTCTATCTCCTGAATTATATAATCTACAGCTTCAAATAAAACTAGATTTGTTGACTTTCCCTTGCGGAAACCAAATTGGTAATCAGATAGCACATTTTGATTTTCAAGATAATCTAATAGTCTTTTACAGAAAACACACTCAAGAATTTTACCAAATTGAGAAATTATAGATATGGGTCTGTAACTAATTAAATTGTTCCGATCACCTTTGTTCTTGTAGACAGGTATAACCTTCGCCATCTTTAGGGTATCTGGATAGATGCCTTCAGCCAAGGACTGGTTCACTAGCATTAGCAATGGGGCTAGGATAAGGTCTGTGCAATCTTTTATCAATTGCCAGATACACCATCAATATCTACAGATTCTTTTTTCCCAATCTTAACAAGATAAGAGTGAAGTTCTCTCTCACTACACGGTTTTAGATACATAGTTGCATATGACTGGATATTAGATGGCATGGGCTCACTAAATACAGGATGGGGTGTGTTTGGCAGAGCCAGGAAAACCTTGTTAAATGCATCTGATATTTTACCTGGCTCTGTAATTGTGCTACCATTGTTATCATTTACCTGCTGAGGCAGTGCAACAGTGTTTGGGTTACTATTGCTTTTAATAATTTCCCATGCAACTTTTGAAGGATTAGAGGCATTCCTAATCCGCTTATCATTAAACTCCTTTTTAGCGCGCTTCACTAAATACCTATACTCCCTTTTCTGTTGCGAGTAAAGCTGGTGTACTGTATCATCTCTAGAATATTTAATATGGAGAAACATAGTTTTCAATTTCTTAGACATAGCCCGGATTTCAGGAGTAAGCCAGCTTTTAATATTACCTCTCCTACTTTTCACTGCTTCATTAGGGAAAGCAAGGTTTAAATAATGGATGAAATAACTATAGAAAACATTAAAATTCTCATTCAAATGAACCGAATGAGACACCTCCACCCAGTTATGTCGGTTTAGCAACACTCGAAAGTAATTAACGTTGGATTCACTGTAGAACCTCTGATATTTGAGGGTGCTGGATTGTGTAGTTCTGGATAGATGAAATGTAGACAGTACTGCTAAATGATCTGACATTGATGGATCAAACACTTTTGTATCAATGCTGTCTTCATGATAATCAGTGAAAACATTGTCTAATAGTGTTTTACTTTTAGCCGTTATCCTAGTAGGTGAAGTAACTAATGGTTTCATATTGTAGGAGTCAAAAATTTGAAAGAGCTGTCTCTGATCACTTCCATCAACCATCAAATTACAATTAAGGTCTCCAGTAAGAATAATTGTAGGTCTTGTCGCATGATTTGTTAACGTAAACAACATACATTCAAGTTTATCACAAAAGGATACAAAGCTTGCTGAGGGTGACCTATATATAACCAAGACAACAAAAACACGGTCATCCCTAGTGAACTTAACCGCCGAACATTCGAGTGTTAATTCTTCATTGTGTGCCCAATTTCTCGGAATACACTGGAAATAGATAACTGAGTGGTTAAGAATTATGCTCTCATGAAGATTATGTAACATGATAACTTCCATAACCTTAATAATCAATAAATAACAATTTCTTTACAGACTGGCTTCTTCAGAAGGAAGAAAAATGAGGAGCTGAAGACTCTGAAAAGCCAAGTAGGTAACCTTTCTCAGTATTTGATATGAATAAAATTTACTGAATGATCATTCAATCCCTGAGACTCTTCTGGTGGAGTACCTTGTTGCCAGTGAGGAGATTTCAACTTAACTCTTTGATTTTTATCTCTTCACATCATATAGTTTCATATTGTTACAGGAGAAAATCAAGTATAACATGAGGTTCTTACTTCAGAATTTGAGCAAAAATCAGGGGTTCCCAAGATAGTCGAGAGTAGTATAAGTTTTATAAGGCAAAATATTTTTAAATTAGAAAAGGATTTAAGGAAGGTGCTAAGCTTCACAATTTATATAAGATTTTTAGTACACACCCATTTATATTTTATTTCAATTTCTTTGGCATTTGAATAATAATAACAACATATATTGAAAACAATTTAAAATATTAATCGGAAAGAGATAGAGGCCAAATATGAATTGAGAAAGTTTTAAGTCAGCTCAAGCTCAGATCAGGAATCTTGATGGTGTATCATGCATACCAGATATTTTGTGAACCAATCCTGCTTTCGTTAAAATCACTGCACTTGTGATTTAGTTAATTTATTAATGGTGTATAATGGTGCGTAATTGGATTCCCTGCTGCAAGAAAACCTTTTGTGTGGGCAAAAGTTAGCAATTTTTTAGGCTTAAACAAGACCGGCCATTGTCTGCAAGAGCAAACAGAAGCAGGAGGGGAGGGCAGGAAAGGGAGAGTGGGGGCAGGAGTGGGGGCACTTGTTGAGGGAACGATAGACGGATAATCCGATGGTCAATTAATCGAACCTCGGATAATCAGCACTCTACTGTAGTTGTTTTTGGTGATGGAGTGACTTCTTCAAAGGCCATGTTACAAAATTGTTACTGGCATCCCAGCTAATACAAAATATTTTCCAGATTTTTCTTTTAGTTACATGGAAATAATGGCGGTAAAAGATGTAAGCTGCACACATTAACAGGTAACTTACCTGGAAGAAAGTTGGGTAAACTAGTGATAAATATCAGCAATTTTCTGGGTACAGCTTCCCAACCTGATGATAGTGACCATCTTAATGCAGGAAGAACTAATTGTAAAAAAGGTGCTCTATCGATACTTACTTCAATCTTGTCGATATCGATATATACTGGAACCATAAAACTATCGATTGTTGATGAATTTCCTGGAGTGGGCACTTATACAAATTAAAAATAAATGAGCATCATATTTTAACATAAGGTTGAGATTTTTCTGTCTCGTGCTATAACTTTCCCATCCTGAGTTTCCAACCTTGTAGAGGAATAAATTCAGATTCTCTTTTACATAAATCGATGCCCTGTACACATACTCTATAGAGTTAACATTTTCAGTCCAATTGACAAGGTCTTTAGGTATGAAAAGACCAGCAGTGGTGTGACAAGGGGGAGGGGGGTGTTTTAGCGTATAGTATAGGTTTACAGTGTAGGTTTTAATTTATTTGTAGCTTAAGTACCTTACCTATTTGAAGAAAGAGCGAGTTATCTTAACATAATAATTTGTATACTAAGCATCTACAGGAAGAAGAAATCTTTTATGGCATAATGACTTGTGGGACTGATGGCAAGATCATTTGAGAGACACCATTAAGCCGTGTCGAATATAGAAGTTTAGCAAAGTGTGGTAAGTTCTGGTATGTCTTGATTTCAGCAGACAGCAAGTGTAATCTGCACATAGGAACAAATTATGTACAGGGTTTATTAGGAAGATCGTTTATAAATATAAAAAAGTAATCAAATATTGAACCCTTTGGGCAACCACTGTGAAGATGGAGTGATTTAGATACAATAATTTTGGAACCTTTTGTTGTGCTATTGGGGTATTTTAACTGTCTACTGCTGGTTTGTTAGGAATGATTTGATCCATAAAAAAATTGTCATCTATTAAAACCTTTATTCAATTTGGGAATAGTAGCTCATGTTTTATACTGTCAAAATCTGTTATTTTAATCATAAAATATACCTACTATGGTATTTTTGCTATCCAAGGCTGTGTAAATGTGATTTAAGCTAATATGTTTCCTGTTCATTCCAGATTATATTAGAACCTGTGGTGAATCAAAAATTGGAGTGAGAAATGGAGTTATAGCAAGCCATCAGAAAGTGACTGCAGAAAATGAATGATATTCCCCATGCTGCATTTTTGTTTTTAACTTGGTGGTAAAAAAATCCTCATAATTACCGATTATAATAGCTACAAACAGAGTTACCTCTGTATGGGTGTATTCTAGAGATGGATAGAATAGCAGATTTCTCGAATTTGAATATCGAATTTGAATATTAAATCATGACTCAAATATCTCGAATTTCAAATGCCTCGAATACAAGAATTGTAATTGATATGCTAAATGTTATTCATCAAATTTATTTGTTGCCTTTGGAGTAAAAAGCTATAAGTTGATTGAATTAAAAATAATTAATTCTGGTTTTAAAATGTCAAATACACAATAATATATGTTTTCCACCAGTTACGGACTGTTGAATACATTAACTTTCATAAGCCTGAATAGGTAAGTGAGCAGGAAGTGTAGATACACCATGTTCTGTCCAGTTTTGAATTAATATGATGTAGTTCATCAATACGCCAAATACAGTGTAATTAGCGTAATTATTCGAGATCTCAAATATAGAATTACCTTGGCATAATTATTCGAAGTTTCGAATATCGAATTCTTTTATTTGTTTGGTGGGTAGTATTAGCACATCTATCGTGTATACATCTATAGTTATACAAATATCAGTGGTGAAGCTAAGGTATTCAAAGTGGGTGTTCTAGCTCATCGGCCTCCAAATTCACTGCTTCAGAGACTCGAATATTCCAGTCGGCAAAAATCAGTCGACTTAACACATAGTGTGATGGGGTATTTAAATAGGTTTTAACCTTCCGTTCCAGTAGATTTTTAAAATATAATTTTTTAACATGCATTGCATATGAAGAGAACTCTAGATCTTTCAAGAATGCTTTCTCATTTCTTTACCTCCTTCCCCACTGTTAATTTGAAATAAAATTCCGGTACCCAACCATGCACAGAGGTCAGCACTGAGGGGCTAAATAACTTACCTTAATGTTTTCTGTAGGTCAACTCGATTCGGCGGGTTTACCTTTGGACAAAGGTGTCGATGACGCGTTCCTTGAAACTTAAGATGTCTTCCCTCTCTTCAACGTACTCATACTTCTTTCGGACAATACAGTTGATACAGGAAATGTCTGAATCAGTCTTATGATTCCCATGGTTTCTTGGTACACTTTATCCAGGCAATTGACCAAAAAATATTTTAGTAACAAATATGCAGGCAAGTGTTTACTCTCGTCAGAATAGAAATTAATTAGTTTAACTTTTTAACTGTTTGCTATTAAAGAATGGGTACATTTGCTACTCTATTTTGCTGAGGGAAATGATGTGTTGTACGCAGGAAAATGTTTTTCATTGATTAATTCTGCAAAATAGAAGTTATTGAAGTCTCCGAAACGAGATTCCATTTGAACTACTAACGTGTCAATTATTTCAAAAGCGAGCCTTCTGAATTAGTTAAACGTGCCTTGCCAACCCTGGTTGTTGTCATTCAGTCCTCTAGCCATAAGTTGACTTGTTATTTTCCAACCACTCAACAAAGAAAGCATTCACACGCAGCGAAATGGTTCATCCAGAATCAGCCTCTCTTAATTTCCCTCCGTCTCGCCATCTCTTAATCATTTGCTGAGACTCGTAAGGGGGAGTGAACTAAGCAAGTGTTCTCAAATTATTACTAAGGTTCTCAGCTCACAAGAATCCCGGGTATATAATCTTTGATCACGCAGCTTCAGATGTAAGCGTGCTGCGGTGAATAAGCGTATGCGCACGAGTCATCCAGCCATTTGGAGTCTACCAGCAGCTAGACTCCCAAGCCTCCATAACATCCAAAACACTTCAACGCAACACGATGTTCAGAAATAAAGGCTAAATTTCTTTTTCCCTTGCTTTCTTGGCAACATAAAATGTTTGACAATGCTGAAAAAATAGTATATGTTTTACTCTAAACATTTTGGGTATTCTAAGGCTCCGAGACTACTCTTTAGCTTCACCGCTGACAAATATTGATTTTTTATTGATAATATGGACTGTATGGATGATAAAAAATTGTTGGAATCATTATTAATATTTAGATTAAGTTTGTAGTGAAAATTTATTTATGTCATAGGAGAGTGAGAAATTATGCAATATTTTTCAACAGATATTCAACCTTTTGCTGTGATTGTAGCCATATTTTTGGTCCCTTAGAAATCTACTGATTGAAGTTGGTAAACAAAATAAAAATATGTTTAACTCTTATACTGCCAGTGTCATCAACATTGAGACAAATATGTAATTCATATAATAAAATTTACTGTTTCAAATATATATTGTACCGGTCCCGTCCTCCCGGATGTGCGAATTGGACACAACACACTCCACCCATGCGTACCCTAGCACCTCAGAGACGCGCGGGCAAAAAACAAACTCCATCACCTTTTAGATAAAAATGGAAGACCTCTCCAGAGCAGGTCTCAGCGGGTAGGTTCCTGACCTCATTCAAATCTAGCGATTCCCTAGCTTTACCACCGGGGTCGGGTGAAGAAGGGTTGTAGGAAATGGGTCCACGGGTGATTCGGATCGCCAGGTAGGAGGTTGAACAAAATAGATATCGTTTTTCACTTCACGTAACAACCATATATTCTAGAGCTGACACAATTACTACAAAAAAATACCCTTCTTATAACTACTGAATGGATGGATGAGGGATAAGACATTGAAATAGTGAGAATAACCTTTCATGAGATGAATGAATGAAATAATGAAACAAGAAAATAGAAAAGCATTGATGATCACACAATATAACATCAATAATCAATTATGAGCCGATCAGAACAAAAAAGGAAAAAAAGGCTCACTTCCACAAGCAGGCAGTTGAATGAATTACACGATTAGATTACAATATTCGTGAGCTAATAATTAGTCCCCTCCTTTCAGACAAACTGGGGGATGTGGGAGGTAATTACAAGTCCTTCCCTTTGAGGAAAAATACTTTCCACAGAATTACCCACTTTAGGGCGTTAATCACTCAAAATCGAGGAACACTCTGTCGTTGTATTCGGGCCCATCGTAGACTCGATGGCTATAAGGCTAGAATAAGGGGAGGGGTTTGGTCAGGATGGCAACCTTTCATGACCATAATCACGGGACTGGAATCTGGCTCGGCACTCGGGATGACTTTATTTCCGCTGCGAACGCCAGGCTCAGACACACCGCCCGTGGTCTCCGTGTACGTTGTGCAAGTCTTGGGGGGAGTTGAGGTCCAAACAGTGGACTCTGGTACTTTTTTTTCTGGTACCTCTCCACCTCCAGCAGTCCCAAATCACGCACTCACTCCAACAGCGCTTCCACCCCGTGATTTTCCCCAGTGCCTTCTCTCCTCTTCTTTCCGGCGATTGCCTTTTTATATTGCCGTGTGGAGGGGACGGGGAGGAAAGGGGAAAACTGATGGAGGGGGCACACAGAGGGAAACTCGCAATTCGTGGGATACTCGGAAGTCAACCATCCCCTATGACTCATGGAGGCCGGTCAGTCCACAGCGTTTCACTTCATCCACTCGACCTTGCATACTTGTTCCTTATCTCACTCGCGCACACATTCACAAAAATTCACACACTCATTCCTCCTCCCACCTCAACGAGCCGAACTTAGGAAGGAAAAGGAGGGGGGGAAGGGGGGTAAGGAGTGGTGTGGATGGAAAAAGGAAAGGTGTAACGGCCTCAACCGTTACAATTAGGGATGGGTCGGTTCCACTTTTTTTCGGTTCCGGTTCGGTTCTTAATTTCGGTTCTCGGTTCCGATTCTCGGTTCCGGTTCTTAATTTACCACTTACTTTGCATTGTTTAGTTGTAAGATAAGATAATCAGTAATCATTTTCAGAGACATACTGCTTGAATAAGAATACCTGCTTCATTATATTTTTGTGTTATATATACTATATTATATTATAATTTACGAAAATGGTATGAGGACTCGCACCTCCAAAGTAGGTGGACGTAACATATACCTATCAATAAGAATATCCTTATTACGGCGGTATTTCATCACTTACTAGAATTGGATGTAATAAAATAAATCATATAGTCATTTTACCGTTTGAATTAGAATAATTCGCGGCAACTTTGAAGCATCTAAGTACACTATTTCACCAGGTTTTAATGTGAAGCCTCCACTTTCACAGTGTGAGCAGGTTTCAAACTGGTTTTCGCGCCAATTATTTCGGTACCGATTATTTTTGGCCTCGGTTCCGGTTCTAAGCTCAAGAACCGGTGGAACCGAGAACCGAAGAACCGAACCGACCCATCCCTAGTCACAATATATAATTCATAATCTAACAATTTTCATGTAAATGTGCTTGGCACTTTTCGCAGTCTACCTTAAAGGGGCTAGCAGTAAAAGGGTTAAATTCTCCAAATATTCTTCCTATCTCCTGTAGTGGGTTTTGGTCGCCTAGTGGGTAGAGTGCTGAGCTACTGACCAGAGGGTTCTGGGTTCAAATACCAGCCAAGAGACTTTCTGAACACCCCTACCTAAAATCCTCACGATACAATCTTCTGCGCATCAGAACTTCATAGACATTCACCAGTAACCCAGGGAAAGGAACTGGCCCCCCTACCCTGAATGTGTGAATTTACACAACAGTGGCTTAGTAGGGGGTGAGCTCTATTCTCAGCTATCAAAAACCAACCTTCGGGGTGAACAAAACTTTTTTTTCTCTCCTAAGGGTATCATGATAGGAAAAATGGTTAGCTCCACTGGAGATGCATCACATCACATTTAACACAGAATCTGAATGAAATAACCCGATGAGCCAGCTTCCACCCATTAATAGCTTGCAGCAGCCATCATAAACAACTTTCTCTTCCATTTCTGTAACATGCTGTGTTTCCAGTGGAATAATACTCATGTCAAATTTTGAATAGGTATGGGTATAAGGATTTAAGGAGAATTTGCACCAGGTCTTGATACGAAACCCTTTTGCCTTTACAACAAATGTGGCTATTGCCATAACATTGATTACCCCATAACTGGTTTTTCCTCTGAGGTGTTTTCTTTAATCATTCTAATTACTATGTAAGCAATTATATTGTGAAATGTAAAATGAGCTACATTGTATATTATTTTAGCAATTAAAAATATATGGCCGGGTGCCAACTTTTCTCTTTCTTGTGTACT
Organism: Platycnemis pennipes; assembly: GCA_933228895.1. Taxonomy (NCBI): domain Eukaryota; kingdom Metazoa; phylum Arthropoda; class Insecta; order Odonata; family Platycnemididae; genus Platycnemis; species Platycnemis pennipes. Next base: position 36,986,174 of record OW121852.1, on the reverse strand, counting down.
TTCTTCTGATGATTCTGAAAGTCCACCCATTCCTAATTTTGTGAAAGACTTTTTAATCACATACATTCATTCATGATATCATGACCATTTTAAGTTCAACCCAGCAGACTTGCGATTGGATCATTCTCATATTGTTAACCAATCAAAGGTCTAAATAACAATAAACTATACTTAATTATAAATGATTTTCACTACAAATATGACATAATTATCAAGAATATCAATATGATTTCATTAAATTTTTCATCAACACAGGACTATTCATGCCACCTTTAAACTGCTAACATGCTATGGTATCAAAAAATTTAATGGAGGTAGTAAATATTAAGATTTTTGTGATAGGAAATTACATGCTCATAATTTATGCACTCGAATGAAAACAGAAATAATACCTACTCCATAACAAAGAATACAAAAGACAGTAACTTCTTATGAAAAGAAATGAAATTTTCTAAAAAAAAAAATAATGGTGCTGAGCAGGGGTGCAACCAGGAATTTCTTTTGGCAGTGGGTCCACCTGGCACAAGCAGTCTGCCATGCCTAAGGTTAATATGTGCCCTGCACATATATTTTGTATTTGGCGGACATTTTATAGCATTAATATTATTAACCTTCTTAAATATCTCAAATATTTATCTTTTAAAATTTCAAAATAAAATATTATTTTTAAGTAAGTAGTACTTAATTTTCAATTTTAAAAAACTCAAAGCATAGTTCCAAAAAAAAGCGTTTTGTTTTAAATTTGAAGAGGATCATAGGGCAAGAAGATTCATAATAATCATGACAAACGAGCTTCAAACTACCTTAAAGGAATGTAATTCTATCACACTGAGAAAACTTATATGATGCATGTGACATTTATCATGCCCTACGACTACCCACATAGCACAAAACATTTTTTTACGTAGGTCTTTGAAAGACTTATTTATTTCAGTTTCAAGGTTCAAATTTCCCCATCAAAAACTTTTTTTGTGGTTTTAAAAACGTGTTAATATATTATGAATATACAGTAGAACCTCTTAAATACGACCCTCTTTTATACGGTGACATCATTTATGCATCTTTTTTTTGGTCCTGTAAATAACCCCATAAGACCCCATGTATTTCCAACCTCATTTATGAAACTTTTCATTTATACGACGTACTTGATTATGAACCGTTTTTTTCCAGTCCTTTGGTGTAAAGTCCTCACTGACTGACCGACGGAAAGACGTCGAATTTGAGTTTTCGTCAACGATTAATATAAGTCTCGTATTTTCATTTATGCACCATTTAAATAATTTGTACGAAATATGACTTTTTTCCCCATTACCCTGGTACCGCGAAAAAAATACGTAGAATGTCACGCGGGTAGCCTACATTCGCCGGAATCAGGCACTCGACGAGAGGTGAGCGAAGTTGGATCCCTATCGCTGTTTAATTTTTTCTTTCAGTCATTGCATCGAAAATTTTATCATCTTCAATTCAAACTCTTACATCTAAATACTCACATTTTATGCTTATATTGTTTAAATTAGATTTACAAATGTATTCTTAAAAAGAAACTTTGTTCATACCTAGTGATATTCTGTTTTAGAAGAAAAATAGTTTGTAAAGGAAAAACATTACCTATTATTCACAGCCGAGTTTTTAGTAATCAATACTCTTGCATAAGCTGGTGCTTGTATGTAAGATGAGCTGACAATAAACACCATTACGAAAAGAATCAATGACAATGATCACAGAGAATCAATGGCCAAGTGCCAAACACCTCGCTTTTGTTGCAATTTTATCCTGAGTCCCAAAAATTGTAATGGGTTAAATTAAACAGCAAGAAAAAAAAATTGGAGTATGTTCATGTTTTATGAGCTTATGGATAATTTTTTAGGCATCCCTGGATTTGTAATGGTGATGTTTCTCTTCATTCAGCTAGCTATGAAAAGATATACCTACTTCAAATCTTTTGTCACCCAACATCCTTGTTCAACACTCCGATTTGTCCCCAAATCATTATAAATTATTCCTATGAATAACATAAGCTGTTCAGGAGTTAACTTTCTTGCCATTGCCATCTATTGCTGAACCTTGAATTTAACTTCGTAAATACCTGCCCCCTCTCGGTGAAACAAGCACCGGGATTTTCGAAGCCGTCACTACGCTAACGATAGTGAAAATTTAGTCAATTACGTTCCTTCATACGCAAACAATATCGATAATTGAGGTACCGATATAAGAAGTAAGATCTCCGCTTCTGGAAAATCCTTAATTTACAGTTGCACTATGTATTATTTGTGTGAAAATCGAAGTTGAAGGATATTATTTGTTTTTCCCCACCTCCGCGGTAGTAATGTTGGTTGCCTATACACCAGGATGACACGGATACTTTAAGCGTCGAACGGTAGTTATAGTAATAAGTTCTCCGCCTATATTATTTTTGAAAGGCTTTCCTCCGTAGTCGTAAATATACAAAAATTAATTTTATGAATGTTGAAATGACTTTTGTTTTGTTAACCACGTTATTGCCATAAATGTGCACAGGTAATCGGTCTAATTTAGTACCTACCAGGAATCCAGGAAGAAATTGGTGATTATTGTAGCATTCCAATAGCATAGCAATATTACAATATCAATTGGTATGACAACATGTATTAATTAATTAGGTTCTATCATTAATTATGTTAAATTCACGGCGAGTATTCAAAAGAACGCTCTTCCCTTGCCATGCAACTCTGTGTAATAGTCAGAGGTAAAGGTGCGAATGAAGGCTGTATTTTATTGGTGAATTATGGACGTCCTTTACAACTCCGTCAATTATTTCTCAACAATGAAAAAGTGTTTTAATGACGTGATTCGTGATAATTATGTTAATAAGATATGAATTTGCACAGTTAAATTTCGGAAGATATCAAATAATATCTAAATAGTTATCTACGTTCACTGGCGCATTGTTTATTTAAAACAAAAGTCAAGACAACGTTCATATAATCAATTTTTGTATATTTACACTACGGAGGAAAGTCTTTTAAAAACATATAGGCGGAGAACTTATTACTATAACTACGGTTCGACGCTGAAAGTATCCGTGTCATCCTGGTGTATAGGCAACCAACAATGCTCCCGCGGAAATGAAACTAAGAAATAATATCCTTCAACTTCGATTTTCACCCAAATTATACATAGTGCAACAGTATATTAAGGATTTGCCAGAAGCGGAGATCTTACTCCTTATAGCGGTACCTCAATTAACGATATTGTTTGCGTATAAAGGGACGCATTGACTCAATTTTGAATTTTGGGAACTTAGCGAGGGCTTCGAAAATCCCGGCGCTTGTTTCACCGAGAGAGGACAGGTATGTAGGAAAGTAAATTCAAAGTTCGGCAATAGATGGCTCCTGTAAGAAAGTGAACTCCTGTACAGTTTATGTTATTAATAGCAATTATTTACAATGATTTGTTGTTCAATAAAATGTGAAGGCAAAAGACCAAATAGTCAGTTAACGAGCAAAATATGAAAAAACTCTAACTCTTCCAAGGTACGGGTGCTATGAATATTTAAAATTAGCTCTCACAATTAGGTTTTGCGCAAATAGTTATCAAGAGAGCCAGGCGTTGTTCATGAGATTGCCGACAGAGCATGATTGGTTCACTGTCTACGCACTGTCCTTTACTGGCCCGGTGACGCCGCCACTATGGCCCACCCTTGTAGCTGGTCGTAATTGACGCCGCGGGGCTTTGCATCCATGAAGCCGATCCTCTTGAGGTGGCGTGGCTCACTCGGCAGAGTAGGTGTATGCGGTTCTCCGCTCTGTGGGTTAGCTTGAGAGAGGGGGAGTCCGTCGTGGAGATGACGGCTCCTTTGCAGAGGGACCAGTCGTGGTTGATGGCAGGTCCCTCGCGGGCGGGGGGAGTTTCCCGGAGGGGAGACGCCCCCTTCCCTTGGGGTGGAAAATTTCTCAGAGGGGGGGGCTATGTCGGTTATTTCTTCACTCTCTTATATTGTCTCAACTGTCTAAAAGAACACTATTTTCTTATACCATTTCTTCGAAATGAATTTAAGAATGTAAGGGAAGAAACTTGGGTTATGAAAGTGTCCACCTAAAAACCCCGCCCCCAATCCCCCGGGTACAAGCTCCCTCTCTTTGGTGTCTTCCTTTTTCTACATATTGATTACTCATTTTGTTTCCTCATTTACTCACTTAATGATGGTTGCATCCAAGCGGAGTTTCCTCCGTTACAATTCTCTTATTTTACCCCACCCAACCATTACAATTAATTTGCATTATCATTTATACTTATTCCCCAATGTCAGCATTTATTAACCTACTCGTCCACCCTTGTATCGCTGCCTTAACACACCCACGGCCGACTTCTACCATGCACCACCAGGTGCCCCCACCCTTCAATTTTCTTCCCAAAGACTACTCTACAAATTCATACCTTATTCATATAATTATCACCAATCGCACCATGATGGGTTTGTGAAGGACTTCCATCATTCACCAACTTAATTCTGCCTTCATTAGCACCTTACACACTTGCAAGGTGGTGGAATTCAATGTTAACACTACACTAGTTCCATTTATTTTTATTTTCCTTGTAATTCCTACAACATTTATCACTACAATACATTCATTATTGACAATATCAATTTCATAATCACTTGCATTACGCTAACAGCAAAACCAGATGCTTCTGTCAACAAATCAGGACTGCAATCTTGCCTCTTCCTGCCTATCACCAACGTTCAGCAACACCTGAAATCAAAACATCCTTCCATCAGTCTCACCCATGAACAGGATTTGCGTTCCGACCACCATCATAACTGCTTTAGCTTTATTATTTGAATTTTTAATCTCTTATTATGCCATTTATGTCAGATTATGAGTTAATATTTTATGGCATGTCCTATGCATGTAACTAACATCCTGGGATTAATAAATTTATTATTACTATTATTTCATTTCATTTTTAAATCATGCTTGAGATAGGGGACTTAAGGGAGGGGGAGTCCGTCGTGGAGATGATGGATGGTCTGAAATGATATTTTATTTCATTTCAAACTTACAATACGCCCCAAACCTCCTTGGGAAAGAAATAAACATTACCAGTTACATCTCATTTCACATAGGTAGTAATCAATCCATTAATAATGGAATTAATTACATCTTTCAAGCTGCTCTCCTCTTCACTCATAGCCATCCTAGATGATCACCAATATGAAGAAGTGGTGCCGATCCGTGGTGATAGTGGGGATATACTTGCACATCTCATTTACTCTTTCTTGTACTACAGAATGGGATTCAAGACAATCTACCAACTAGTTTACTAATTAGTAAACTACATCACCCATGATCAACTGCAAACTGGAATTTGATGCAAAAATCACCCCCAGCCACCTATTCTGATCTATCTTCCAAAAGATGTTTATTTCCCATAACATGATATGAAATGAGGGCCTGAAAAACTATTAATTAGATACTAATTACACAAAAAAGTACTTAATGTTTTTTTATTTCTTAAATGGGTTTCTGTGCACTTGTCATTTGGATACCTCTGCATTTTTCCTTGAAGAAGTCATTTTCCATCTCCTTACTTACAAAACTCAGCTGCTTCACGTTTAATTTAAGTTGATGCATGTGAAATGCTAAAATTGTAAGACACTGAAAGAAAAATATTACAGTTTGGGAGCCTAGATTTACGTTATCTAAAAGCAAAGAAAAATACAATAATGATCCTTAAAATAGTTTCTTTACATTGTGGTCAAAAATGTTTCAGTTCCACTTGGTATCAGACTACTTACAGTACGTTTCTATTTCCCTAAATGAGCTAAAATATGTGTACAAGGTTCACACACCCTGAGGATGTAGCAACAGATTAAAATACAAGAAAAGTTACTGTATGGTGACTTTATTCGTCAGACTTCGTTAAATCGACAAATGCATTGTCATATGCAATTCATACTTTTCTACCCAAGTATAATTTGCAACATACTTACGTATGAAATTCTATTAATCTTTCTAAGCATGGCCTGTATCAAAAAAAGCCTTCCAAAACTGTAAAATTTCAAAGGGTTAATGTTAAAAAATTTCAAATAATATGAACAGAATAAGCATTTAAAACTGTCATCATGTAGGTAACCAAGTGCCAAATGGATGTATAGTTGCCTCCGAATTCTCTCTGCAGCCACTCTTGTCAGATATCCTTAGGTATGGCAGAGAACAGCACTCACATAGATAGATATGTTTATTCATGTACATATTTTTGTACAATTATAGTACATACAATACAACGTAAAACATTGCCTAACTAAGATATTAATTACTGCAGTCTCCCTCAAATAAATAACTGAAAAATAACCGCTTGAATGTTGCAATGGAAGGGGCTCCACAAAAATCAGGAGGCAGCCCATTCCATAAATAGGATGCACCAATATGAAATGACTGATGAAGGGCTTCTGTGCTGAAATTAGGGACAACTAACAGCGCACGCGCACATATTCGTTGAGGGCGTGCGCTGGTGCTGACTCTGAAAAACTCAGAAAGATAGGTGGGCCTGTTGGTTTTATTAAGTTTTAACAGAAAACAGGCTAAGTGATATTTTCTATGATCTGCCACTGTTAGCCAACCCAGCTCCCGCCTGTAGGACGTGATATGTTCATCCCCCCTTTTATAATATATATACCTTATGCCCCTGTTTACATTACGCTGAAGCAAAAGATCCTGTTCTGCTGAAATACCAAAGTGAACCAAGGAGCAATAGTCAACGATGGGAAAAAAAGAAGTGTTTACACTAAGTGTTTTCGTAGTGCCAGGGTGGTACTTTTTTGAAGAAATGAAGGCAGTACATGAAAGAATTTGCCTTTTTCAGACAGATTGCACTTGTTCCTTCCAATTCAGTTTGGAGTCAAGTATTACTCCCAAATTGCACACAGAGGATTCGAGAGGGATCATGGAACTGTGAATGATTATATTAACAGTTTTGACCTTGGATGACATTTTATTTATGAAATAGGGAGTGCAGACAGCAATTGCTTTGGTCTTAAGGACATTGAGTTCAAGGCAATTTGTATTGGCCCAGGTAACGATGCATTCAGCACAATTGCTCAGTCTCAGTAACGTCACATTGAGTTCATAATAAGCTCCCTGAGTGTATATCTGGAGATAGTCCACATAAATCAAATGCCGAATAACAGGACCAAAATCACGTGTGACGTCTACGATGTAGACAGCAAAAAGAAGAGGCCCCAGGACGGAGCCTAGAGGAACACCTTTGTTAAGCCGACATGAGTCTGATATAGTGCCATCAGGGAGACAAACAACTTGTGAGCACGACAAGAGGTAAGATTCTATCCAGCTTTGAATCTGATCTGAGAATTCCAGCCCTCCCAACTTTCCCAGAAGAATAGAGTAGTTCACAGAGTTGAAGGCTTTGCTGAAATCAAAAAGTAAAATTACAGTGACCATATGACGATCCATCCCCAACCGTATATCGTCAGTAATTTTCAGCAATGCAGTCTTGAGTGCTATGCCCAGCTCTAAACCCAGACTGCCACCTATCCAAAAGATTGTTGAAAGTGATAAAATCATCTAGTTGCTCAAAGACAAGCCTTTAAAGGACTTTAGACAATGTACATAAAAAAGAGATTCGTCTATAGTCAGCAGGACAACTGGGAATTTTAACTTTTTTGAGAGGCAGGACAATTGACCGCTTCCACCTATCAGGGAAGACAACCATAGAAAAGGATAGATTGAAAATTATGGTAAGGAACGGGGAAATAATAGGAAGAGAAGCCAGTAAAAAACTGTGGAATTCCATCTACGCCTACCACCTGAGATCGTGAGGGGAGAAGAGCCTTTCTAATGTTTGATGCGTTGATTTTAGAGAAATACAGGGGCTGATTGGGGTTCTGATCTAGAGAATCACTAAGTTGCTCTGGCAAGGGTGTAGCATGAGGGTTATAACACACCCTGCTTAAGTAATAGTTGAGTTCATCCGCAGAGAAGACTGGCTGATTTGTATGAGAACTAGGAGCTATACCCAAATGCCTAAGCTCTCTCCATATTTGCCGAGGTTCAGTTAAGCTCTTGAGCCGGGCATAGTGATATTTGAATTGCACTTTCCACCTCATGTGCATTGTCTTGTGCAAGTCTGTAGCAGAATAAATCACTCCGCAGTCGAGTACGTTTATAGCGTCTATATAGTCTGTTCCTGTCCTCCACAAGCTCTATATGTTGACGAGTATACCATGGCCGACTGCTTCCCCTCCGGTCAATGCGCTTCAGTGGAATGAACAAAGTTAGTGCTCCATTTAGTTCTTAGTCTACGCAACCTATGTGCACGACAACTTCCCCCACCCGCTCAACTGCCTACTGACTATTGACTTGAATGAGCCTATGTTTTCTCCACGTCTGGTTTATTTGCCATCATACAAATTCTCCAAGATTGACAGTGCTCTTTTAAACAAAGGTTACAAATTCACTCCAAGGTAACCCTTAAATCAAAACGTTGTCTTTAATCTTTTGGCGGACTGTGAAGTTGCATCACCACGTTGGGCGCCACAAAATAAATGTGGCGGAAATAAACCACATTTTCAACATAAAAATGTTTTAATACAACAAATAAATTGAAACCGTAAAGGTTAACAGAATTTTGGAGAGGTCGATTAAAATCCGTCTGAAGGACCAGCCGTGCCCACGCCGAAGGAAGTCCGACCACTGGTATGCGATGGGAGGAGGAGACGTCCAGGCGTTGTACGGCGGAGAGAGAGAGAGAGGGAGAGAACTGCATCGGCCGACTGCACACGGGAGAGAGAGAGACTCCTACGCCTGGGTTCCGAGAGAGGGGAAGGAGGGGAGGGCGATAGCAGCTCCACCATATCGAAGAAGCACATAACCAAAAAAAACAAAACAACAGAGAAATGACTTTAAGCGTTTAAACTGAACATAATCCGCCGCCTTGAACTACTTAGTTCAACATAATTATACTTCAAAACAAAAACTTAATACATAAAAATTACAAAAAGTTGAGGTTAGGAGGGAAATGTAAGGTTATTCAGGATGCGGGGTTGAATTTTCAATTGGAAGAGGAAATACTTTAACCGCTGGCCTAGTGAGAGTTCCTTTTGCCATACGTAGGTGTACCACACGCACAACTCCATCCTGGCCTGGTAACGTTGATGTCACTCTCGCTAGACACCACAAGAGGGGGGGCGTATTGGGTTCATGCACAAGGACCAAATCACAAGGTTTCAATCCATCTCCGGCTAGAGTCCACTTTTGTCTCTGTTGTAGAGTATGCAGGTATTCTAGATGCCATCTTTTCCAAATCCTTTGGAAGTGAGACTGCACTATCTTCCAGCGGTTCAGTCTGTTGATAGGAATGCTTGAGTGATCTTCCATCGGGAGTGAGCTAAGAGGTGCACCAATAAGGAAATGGCCTGGAGTGAGAGCTGACACTTCTGATGGGTCTGACGAAAGAGGAGTAAGAGGTCGTGAATTAAGCATGGCTTCCACTTGAGAAGTCAGAGTGATGAATTCAATTAGAGTCAGTATGTCCCTCCCTATTATCCTATACAGATGATGTTTAGCACTCTTAATAGCACTTTCCCACAAGCCGCCTTGGTGAGGTGCGGCGGGAGGAATAAAATGAAAATTTACAAAATGCTGATTGAAAAAATAGAGTAGTGTATCCTTAGCATTCACATAGAAATTTTTTATGGTTCTTTTCAAAATTGAAGAGGCTCCAGTGAAAGTAGTTCCGCAATCCGAGTATAAATCTCTCGGAGTTCCTCTGCGGGAAACAAAACGGGTAAGGGCTGCGATGAATGCTTCAGATGTAAGATCGGTAACTACTTCCAAGTGCACTGCCTTAGTAGCAAAACAAATAAATACACACAAATAAATTTTGATTGGTTGAGCACGCCTTATTGTGTGAATTTTAACTTGATAAGGTCCCGCGTAATCCATTCCTGTTGTTTCAAAAGCTCTTGATTGGTTAATTCTTTGTTTAGGAAGGTCTCCCATTAGAGGCGGAACATTCTTAGGTTTGCATCTGAAACACGTATTACATTTGAAAATACGTGAACGAATAACAGAGCGAGCCGACAGGATCCAGAATTTTTGGCATAAATCGATTGCAAAAGATGAGGTCCAGCATGTAAGTATTTGATATGATAGTAATCAATAATCACATGAACAACATGGTGATGCTTGGGTAACAAAATAGGGTGTTTAGCATCGTAGGATAGAGCAGCATTCTTTAGTCGTCCACCTACTCTAATGAGTCCGTTCTCGTCCAGGAATGGTGCCAGGCGTTGAATACGAAGACTAGGTGGCCTATTCTTGGAGAGTGCTTGGTGTTCATCCTGAAAGACATGGTGCTGTATTATCTTACAAATAGCAACTGTGGCTTGCGTTAATTCATTACATGTGAGAAATCCAGATAGCCTTGTAGAGTGTCTGCAATTAAAGATAAATCTCCTGATGTAAGCCATGACACATAACAATTTAAACCACGAGGAGAACTTAAAAAGTATATCCCACTCATTTGATATTGTGGAGGAGCAAACGTTGAATGCTGGTTGTTTTACTTCCGGTAAATCCTCGTCCATTACAGTGAATTGAGATTTCGGCCAATATTCCATCGGAAGAGAGAGCCATCGAGGGCCAGACCACCATATGGAATTCTTATCAAAGAGCGGAGTGGGAAGCCCCCGTGAGGCACAATCAGCAGAGTTGTGTTGCGATGAAACGTGAAGCCATCTTTCAGGAGGTAACCATTCTTGAACCTGAGCTACTCGATTGGCTACATACACCTTTAGGCGATAAGGAGGAGTGCGGATCCAGGACAGAGCAATGGTTGAGTCACACCAGGCTGTGGCTGACTCGATTTGGCTGTAATTTGACACCAAGTTAACACAGTAGTGGATAAGTTTAGCTAACAAATATGCACCACAAAGTTCCAGTCGAGGTAGAGAAATGCGTTTGAGGGGTGCGACACGAGATTTAGCCATGAGTAATGTTATTTTGGGGTTGATATCAACAGAAGCACATCTTAAATAAATGACTGCGGCATATCCTAACTCTGATGCATCGGAAAATCCATGTAGCTGGACACTGGTTGATTTTGTAAGGAACAATGAGCGAGGTAGAGAAATGTCCGTTACTCTAGAAAGATGCTTCAGAATTTGCTCCCACCGGAGAGCAACATTTGGAGGGAGTGGATCATCCCATTGAAGGCCCAGGGTCCATAGGTATTGTATGAATGACTTGGCTAAAAGTACCACAGGAGTCAGCCAACCGCAGGGGTCGTATATTCTTGCAACAGCGGAGAGCACTGAACGCTTAGAGTGAGGTATGTTGGATATATTCACAGCATAAGAAAAGTGATCAGATACAGAATTCCACTGCATGCCCAGTATATTGTAGATAGGTTGCTCTGAATGCTGGAAGGAGAGAGGTATTTCCCTATCTTCTTCCGGAATATGGAATACCAAAATATCAGAGTTGCTGCACCACTTTCTTAGCTGAAAACCGCCTAATGAGAGAAGCTGTGTTAATTCATTTTGAAGAGTGAGTGCCTCTTGCACACTATCTGCGCCAGCAATGATGTCGTCAACAAATGTTTGAGAGGTTAGGACGTGAGCCGCTCGCGGAAATTTGGCGCCTTCATCTTCAGCCAACTGATGAAGGGTGCGGATAGCTAGAAATGGTGCGCTTGTGACTCCGTAAGTAACAGTTGTTAATTTGTATACTGTGAGAGGGTCCGTAGGGTTTTCACGCCAAAAAATTAACTGGAAGTGCTGGTCATCGGGATGTATTTTGATCTGTCGATACATTTGACGGATATCACAGGCGAATACAACTGAGTGGCACCTAAATCGCAGAATAACTTCACAAATGTCATTTTGTAATTTGGGCCCCGACAATAAAATGTCATTGAGTGAGACGTTGATTGAAGTCTTTGAACTAGCATCAAACACTACGCGCAGATTGGAATTTGGATCCTGATTTTTAAAGACTCCATGGTGCGGTAGGAAATAATGTGGCAATCTTGAGAATTGACCACAAGGTTCCATATGACCTAGGTCTAGATATTCTGACATAAATTTATTATACTTCTCTCTCAGGAGGGGTTGTGCTGACAGTTTTCTTTCCAAACCGAAGAATCTTCTTTTGGCGTTCAGCGATGAGTCTCCGAGATGGGGATGATGATTCTTGAACGGCAACCGAGTGATGTAACGTCCCGTTTCATCTCTGGTATGGGTAGATTGGAAATGTTCTTCACATAGTCGGTCTTGAGGGGAGAGAGAGAGATGAGGCACTTCTTCCAGCTGCCAAAACTGTTGGATAGAAGCATGAAGATCAGAATCATGAGTTGAAATTAAAGCGACGGAGTGCTGGTAATTGCTGTCAGAAGCTGGAACGATTGCAGTTGTTCCCATTAGAACGAAGCCAAAAATGGTATCAAAAGCCACTGGATAATTATCTCCAAGAATGCAGCGGAGTCCCGTGAAAACGTGAGGAAAAAGATCAGCTCCAATTAAAACATCAACAGGAGAGGGTACATCAAAGGTCGGGTCCGCCAAGACAAATGATTTTACTTTCTCCTTTACTTCAGGCGAAATAGTTGCGGTAGGCAAATTGGAAGTGATATTTTGTAAAATAACCATCGGATGTGAATGAGTGAGCACCTTGCCGTTGATTGAAGATAAACTAAGACTGGTTACTCCATGAGATTTCACTTGAGATTGTGATATTCCATTAATGTCATTGGGTATTCTTCGGCGTGAGACGTTTAAGACTTGAGCGCAGCGTTCCGAAATGAAACTGCATTGAGCGGCAGAGTCTAGAATTCCTCTAACAACATGAGAGAAGACACCAGGTGTAGTCAAACGAATCAAAGTTGTTGCTAACAAAACTGACATATTAGGTTTGGCCGACGATATGCCGACAAAGTGTTTTTCGGCAGATACTTCCGGTGATGAGTTAACGGAAGTTAACAATGAGGTCAGCTGTTCACTAACGGTTGCGGTATCCTGGCGACTATTTGGCGATGAACGAGGATTCAGGTCAAAATGCAGTAGGGAGTGATGTCTCTTAGCACAACTGATGCATCTCCGGGAGGAATTGCATGATTTTACAGTGCGAGATGTTCCAAGACAGTTGTAACACCACTTTTTCTCCTTCACTATTTCTTGCCTTTGTTGAGGCGATTTCTCTTTAAAGGCAGAGCACGAATAAATGACATGGCTTGGGTTTCGACAGAATGCACAACTATTCCCCGTAGTAGTAATCAGAGCAGTTTTATGAATTTTGTTCTGAGAATTTTTTATTGTTCCCTTTGATCGGCCATCGATTATTGCGTCTTCAAAATGAACGCATTCGGCTTCCAAAAACTTGATCAAATCGGAGACCGCAGGAAGTTCATGATTGACGCCTCGCGTATCTTCAAAGCGCGAGGAACCACGTCTTCCCCCTTAGCGTCGCCAGGCCGAACTGGCCTCCCGGCGGCGCTCCCAGCCTATATAGGTTGCCAGCCAAGATGGCGGCGGGGTTTAGACTGAGAGCACCGCCCGAGAGGGCCCGTCGGCGAGGTTGGCCTCGGAGGAGACGTGGTTCCAGGCCGCCCTGCGGCCTTGCATCTTTATTATCAAGTTAATATACATTTTAAGAAGTACAGGACAAAGAAACAGACGACCACGTCCTTTGTTGCACGTATGTATTACCGCCATATTGTCCGTTCGTACGTCAATCAGTTCTTTGGGATGGACTGGAAGGTTATCCAACACATACTGCACCGCTACAAGTGTAGCTAACATTTCCATGAAATTGATCTCGTATTTGCGACGAACTCGATAGGCCTTACAGACATTATAAGCTGGCACCACAAATGCAAGGGACCACGGAGTTGCATCACTATATACAATAAGATTCATTACATATGGTCCCATAAATACTGGTCTCTCCAAATCAATTTTCTTAGTTATGTATTTGAGCCAGTTAACATCTCGATGGAACACAAATTTAATTAAAAAACGAGGTAAATTAAGCACAAAACATATCCATGATACATATCCTGCCACCCTTTGCAGGTCCTTGAATGAACAACGTGGAACATAAGTTATATACCTTCTGAATTTGATTACAGTGTCTTGAGTCAGGGTGATAGTATGTTCTCTAGTATTTATTACCACCCCTAAATACACATTGTCGTTGGGGTCGTATGATTGACTTATTGTAATTAATTGTGACCCCCAACTCTTGTTCCAAGAAGGTCAGTACCTCCTGGAACTTAACAAATGAAAATTGTCCAAAAAATAACCAATCATCTAGATAAGGCACCATTGTCACAAACTTAAATCTAGTTTCTATTTCTAATTTCACACAAAGTGCCCATCGCTGCATCACGTAGGGCGCCATGGCATGTCCCATGGGTAAGCGTTGAAAACAGTAATAGTTATTGTTAATGTACATACCGTAATACTTATGGCAGCGGGAGTCTAATTTCAATTGAAAAAACCCAGATTTAAGATCAATTTTACATAGTACACTGTGTTCCGGTATAAACCGGAGCGCTTCCGCTGCAGAATAAAGAGAAATTTTTGGGAATTCAAAATATTCAGTCCAAGGACTCAAATCATGAATGAATCTATATTGTCCATTGGGTTTAGGAATGAGGAATGCTCTAAATGCCACCTTGGGCTTTTCATCACTAATAACCCGTGTATCGAGCATATCCTCCACTAATCTCACCATCACTGGGTCAGGATTCGTTTTTTGAAATAAGAATGGAGCACCCCTAGGTTTCGGGAGAAATACACCCTGATTGGCCACAGTTGTAGCCCACTTATCTTGATACACAAAGGGGTTTATTGCAAACACACCTACAGGGGTTATTGCCGCTGGGTTTTGCACTATTTGCTGCACATCTATGATTGGGGCAAAAGGGATACTGTGCTCTGCTGCCGCGTCCTCCGGTTCAGGTTCGGAGTCACTGGTTTCACTATCACTTTCACTTTGGTTGCCGGAATCTTCTTCCTCCTCCGGACCATCACCAGACACCCAATCTTTGAGCGTCGGGTCCGTAATATAGCGCACTAGATCCGTAATTTCTATTTCTTCTTGCCCCGGTGCACTTTCTTCCGTAGTTTCTTCAGGCACTTCAAAAAATGGCACTCGTGAGGGTAAGGTAGCGCACATACCTGAGTCCACATTCGAGCTTGTTGTTGCCTGGTTAATTTGGCTGCTGTTGCTGCTGCTGCCCGAGCTGGGGCTGTTGGGCAGATACCGCCGGTTGACGGCCCTGTGGGGCCCGTCGCCCCCGGGAGCGACCCCGCCACGTAGTCGCAGGGGCTGCCGGGGGCCCCTCTCGAAAGGGCCGCTGCTGGGTCGTCGGCGGCGGCAACGGCACGAATCCGGGAGGCAGCATGAGCGCCTCGTTGGTTGAGTGGCGCTGAATGGCGATGGCGTTGTGCCAACCCAGCGTGCAGGCAGCAAGCAGGAGGCGGGCACGGTTAAAGGCATAATGCTGCGTCTGCTCTTCCAAGGTATGCCAATGGCTCAACAAGTATAAAATGGACGTTACATCGTGCAAGTCCCTACCTTGTATCCGCCCCGCCTGTGCTGCCAATTGTAGCTCCTTTCCCACCTGGAAAACTTTATCCACCGCCGGAGTTGGGATGCCTGGTTCAGGGCCTGGACGCAGGGTAGCGAAATCCACCTCTGGTTGCGCCGGGTTTCCCGGCTGATATGTCGGGAATAGTTGCCGCACTGGGGTGGAGGATGGTTGTTGAACTGAGGAGGATGTGGATGCTGATTCACGATTCTTTAATGTATTTAAAACCCTCGTGGTAACTTTTTCAATGATTTCCTCCATGTTCAGTTCGTCTTCCTCGTCGGAATTCGTGTTGGAGCCGCTTTGTACTTGTTGTGGTTTCGCGGAGCGCAAACGTTCCTTTCGTGGAGTGTCCTTACCCATGCCACGTGATTAGACTCACAAACAAACACGTCTTCCCCCTTAGCATCGCCAGGCCGAACTCCAAGAGATTGCCCAATGTTATTACATGTCTACATTCAACCTAATCTACACATCAAGTTATTATTGGAACCACGTCTTCCCTCTTAGCGTCGCCTTCAAAGCCGAGTTTCGAAATTCAATTTCCGAGTGAGGATTGAGAGAAGCAAAACGTTTTCTTGGGTAATATCATACTGTAAAGCAGTTAATGCTTGCGTATTTTCAAATTAAGTAGATAGAAACGAGCGAATGCTTGAAAGTGATCCGTCAATTACAGGTGGCATGTCCATAATCTTGCTTACGTGGAGAGAAACTAGTTTCCGCACATTGTGGTAGCGCTTATGTAGCAAATCCCAAGCAATAATGTAATTTTCACCGGTGATGGGCAGTCCAGAAATTAGTTGCAGAGCTTCGCCACGAAGAGAACTTAACAAATACTGGAATTTCTCGACTGGGGCTAATACTGGATTCTTATGGATTGTCATATCAAACGCGTTATAGTAGGGCATCCATCTAATGGGTTCGCCAGCAAACTGGGGTAACTCGAGCTTGGGTAAGCGAACAGAGGATCGTGGTTGCGGATTTTCACAGGGGATTTCAGATTGACCGTTAGCATTCGGCAGCAATGCAGAAATAACACACGCTGTTTCGACATAGAGGTCTAACATTTCTTCCCTTAATCTCATAACAAGTTCATCATCATCTTGATCCGGGGTCGTCTCTACGTCGGTGAAACGATTAACTAAATCATTAAATTCACTCATAGTGCTATCAAGCTCATTCTTCCAACACCGTAAACGTCTAATTTGGATGTCCGAAAGGGGCGAAACTTTTGCGGAGGCTTCCGTTGCGAACACGGAACCTTGGATCTTTTCAAGTCTCTTTTTCTGGAGATTTGACTTCCGGGAAAAGGTGGTGGAATTCATTTCACTGGCACACTCACACTAAAGAGATAGTAATAACTGTCCTTACCACTTTTCCGTGGGCAGCCGCAAGGTAGAGAATGGGACGGGAAAAGAGAGGAGTGGTATAGCATACGCTTGTCGGTGACCTCGTCAAATCCGCAATGAGTCAGGAGCACGTGTCGTCATCCGTCAGGAGTCCATACAACTCAATTCCACGTACAGAGATCAAAAACATAAAAATGAACAAAAACAGATCCACAATTAGCAGCGATACTAATTTCCTGTATCTACCAAGCACTGGATACAATGAATCCGGCCCGAAGGACCAAAATAAATGTGGCGGAAATAAACCACATTTTCAACATAAAAATGTTTTAATACAACAAATAAATTGAAACCGTAAAGGTTAACAGAATTTTGGAGAGGTCGATTAAAATCCGTCCGAAGGACCAGCCGTGCCCACGCCGAAGGAAGTCCGACCACTGGTATGCGATGGGAGGAGGAGACGTCCAGGCGTTGTACGGCGGAGAGAGAGAGAGAGGGAGAGAACTGCATCGGCCGACTGCACACGGGAGAGAGAGAGACTCCTACGCCTGGGTTCCGAGAGAGGGGAAGGAGGGGAGGGCGATAGCAGCTCCACCATATCGAAGAAGCACATAACCAAAAAAAACAAAACAACAGAGAAATTACTTTAAGCGTTTAAACTGAACATATAGAGAGACACTGGGTAAAAAGCCAATGATAGCAGAATGTATTGGCAATTATTCTTTAAGAAATTGGGATCCAATAGGTAACCTCTTCAATTGCCAAATCCAAGAGATTAGAAATATTTCCACTCAACAAGAGTTGATCATCACTAAGGCAGATAAAGGCAATAGTATAGTTGTATTAGATAAAGCAGACTATGTGAAAAAGTGTGTGGACTTCATTTCCGACAACAATTTTGAAATTTTAAACAAAGACCCAACAAATATTTTCCAAACGACCCTAAAGTTGACCATTGACAAAGTGAACTCATTATTCTCCCCAAAGAAAAAATGGCCGTAGATAAAGATGAATCCCATACCCCCTAGGATGTACGGCCTTCCCAAAACACACAAACCGGATGTCCCTGTACAGCCTGTGGTATCACATGTTACCGCTCCCTCTCACCAGATCTCCTGCAAGTTAAATACCCTCCTTGGACAGTTCACCTCTTTTAAGCCCAAATACAGTATCAAGAACTCAACGGAACTTGCATCCATTCTTTCCAGTGTTACTCCCCCATCGAATGGAAAGTTGGTGTCTTTCGATGTCAAAAATCTCTTCACATCAGTTCCAGGGCAGGAGGCGATTGACATAGCCATAGACTGGTTAAGAAGAGCAGATTGTAGCGGTGGTGTTGTTAATGACTTTAAGGAAATTTTAACCATGTGCATGGAACAAAACTACTTCTTATTTAATGGTAATTTTTACAGACAATGGCAGGGTCTATCTATCCATGGGTTCCCCCCTCTCACCATTACTAGTGGAATTTTTCATGGACAAGTTAGAAGAAAAACTTTTTAAATCAAATAATGTCCTTTTAAAAAACATATTTTACTATTACAGATACGTGGACGACATCATCTGCCTTTGGACTGGTAGTCTGAGACAGTTAAACACCTTTCCGACATTTTTAAATTCTCTCCATGACTCAAATCATTTTCACGATGGAGATTGGTACAGACCACTTTAACTACCTGGATCTAAGCATCTCCATAGCTCAGAAAAGGCACCAATTCTCCATTTACTGCAAAGACACTTTCTCCGACGGTATCATTTGCCACGATTCTCACCACCACCATTCCCATAAACTGTCGGCCCTCCATGCTATGCTGCATAGACTTGTTTCTATCCCCTCGAGTGACGATTGTTTCAATAAGGAATTAAAAACCATCCAATACATCGCAAAAAGAAATGGATATAACATCAACATAGTTCATAAGCTACTCAACCAAAAATTATATCATAAGGCCATTAATTCCATAACAAACATAATAATCCATCTCACTAAGATACCACCTGAGAAACCCAAACATTGGTGCAAACTTCCATTCCTAGAGAACATGACGAACAATATCGTTAAAAGACTACCTCGGAATAACTAAAGAGTCTCCTATTATAACCCCTCCACTTTAGATAAGTTATTGTTTAATTCTAAAGATACACTTGAACCAATAAAGAGTGGTGTCTATATGTTAAAGTGTTCAGACTGTAATGGTGCATACATAGGACAAACTGGACGGAAGTTTTCCACTCGTGTGAATGAACACAAGAGGAGTGCAAAAAACAGAGATGAAAAATCCGCCTTTGCCAAACATTTGACAGACACTGGACATAGTGCAGATTTTAATGTTTTACATGTCTGTGACAAGAGTTTTAAACTGGATTTTTTAGAACGATATGAAATTGTAAAACACTCCAAATCTCATAATGTTACTATTTTAAATGACATGGCAGAGTTTAAAGCATCACCCTTTATAACATTTCCCATACCACACCAGTACCCAACCCCTCCGCAGCCCCCCCCCCCCCCCCCCATGTACCAACCAGGTATCAGACGCTGAGGTGTGATGAGTAGTAATATGGAACAAGCTGTAGAGAATTTATCTCCATGAGATTACAAAGAAACTTAGCATCCTCTGACTCAGACAACTGATCTGCGTTGAAATCACCACGCAGTATTTTCGTACCGTAATTGTGCATGAAGTTATTTAAATGATCGATAAAGTCAGAGCCCGATGCAAAAGGGGAATGAGGAGGCCTATAAATAAGCGCAATGAAGAAAGGATTACATCCTCATGGAGAGACTTCACAGAAAATATACTCGGAAAACATGCATACATAAAAATCCAAAAAAGAGAATTATTAGAGAACTGCACTCATGCAATGCATCATTCGTCAATGCATACAGCAAAAAACAATTACTTCAATTAAATGTTTAATTAGAAAATTACTGGGCAAAGGCCTGAGACATCCATAATTTTTAACGCTGTTATAGACCTAACCTATGTTGCTGCACACAAAAGGTTTTAGACAATTTGCAATGACTAGTAAAAACATTCTGATTGCATGCTCGTTCATTCAAATGTGAAATTGCTTTATGACTGCCCGGTTTTGACACACTGAAGTCATGAAATATCAGGATTAAAACTGTCACATTGATTAATACCAAAGTTAATAGTTTTCAGATTTTTCACTTTGTCATTCTGAAAACATGTTATGTACTATAAAATATTTCAATATCGAAAGAATTTTTAAAATAGACATGTGCCATTCATTTATGAAAGTGGAATATATATGCAAAATTCAAGAAACATATAATTTCTACAGAACACTTCAAGTAGGTATCCATTAAAATACATGAATCAGCGCAAGTCATGCTATTTTTTTCCACACAAAATCTGACCTTACATGAAGACTTATTCATTGATTCCTTAATTCCTAATTTATCCCCCCACATCCTCAGGTATGGCAGAGAATGGCACTCTAGTACAGACATGAAAATTCAAGAAAGAAAGTTATCAGAGAATTGCACTCATGAAATGATCAAGAATAGATACAGTTAAAAAAAACATTAACTTCATTAAAATGGTCATTATAAAATTAATAGCAGAGGCCTGACACATTCATCAATTATTTTTATCATTTGATAGACCTCTTATCTCTAAGGTCAATCCACTCAAAGGTTCAGACAATTTGCCACGACTAGTAAAAACATCCTGGATTTCAAGTGTGAACATTCAAATGTGAAATTACTTTCCAACTTCCAGGTTTTGATACAATGAAGTAATCAAATCAAAGTTAACACCAAAGTTGAAAGTTTTCAAATATTTCACTTTGCCATTCTGAAAACAAGTTAACATAAATATAAACACATCGTATGAATTTAAAAATACAAGAAACCTACAAACCCTACAGAATACATCAAGTTGGTATCAATGAATCACCTGAAGTCTGGATATTCTAATATAGATGAAGGTGGAACACCCTAAGAAGATGTACAAAACAACCTTGCACTTGGAAATGTGGAAGCTGCCTATAGGATAGTGAGGAACCATTTCAAAGAATGGAGCGCAAGATTCAATGCCATAAGAGACAAGAATAGAGAACTTTTGATTGAAAATGAAGAAAAAGTGGAGAGATGGAAAGAATATCTGGAGGAGTTATACAACAGAAACAATCTCAACACAAAAGTGATTGAAGAGGAAAGCAAAGTCGAAAATGATGGTATGGGAGCATCAACATTAAGATTGGAATTCGACACTGCAGTAAGGGATCTTCAGATGAATAAGGCTTCTGGTATTGATGATGTTCCTGCAGAACTGATTAAAAATGCAGGAGAGAAGACATTAACCCATCTCTACAAAACCATTTGCGACATGTACTCAACAGGAGAAATACCCAGTGACTTCAAGAAAAACATCATAATTCTTATTCCCAAAGAGAAGAGAGTGGAAAAATGTAAAAATTTTAGCACAGACTACACATTCATCGAAGATATTGACAAGGATTTCTACAGAAGAATAGAACAAAAAGCCTGGATAAAGATCAATTCGGATTCAGGAAAAGTAAGGTTACCAGAGAAGCAATATTGGTCCCGAGGCTGCTAACAGAGAAGAGAATGGAAAAGAGCTTACGTTCATTGCATTTGTGGATTTAGAGAAGGCTTTTGACAACGTGGATTGGGATTTGATGCATGGAATTCTGAAGGGAATTGGAGTGTCCTACAATGGCCAAAGAATTATCCACAGTCTGTATGGAAACCAAGTAGCTGTGATTGAATCTAGACCCAGCTGTGAAGGGGCAAGAATAAGGAAAGGAGTGAGACAAGGCTGTGCACTGTCTCCTGTAATTTTTAATGTTTACATCGAGAGAGCCATCAATGAAATCAAAGAGAAAGTCTTCTGGAGTCACTATCCACACGCGGCGATTTGTTGACGTCGTAGCACTCATTGCAGAGACAGAGGGATCTGAACAAGATTCTAGTAACTGTGGAAAGGACGATGGCCAGATATAAGCTGAAGATAAATAAGAAGAAGGCTGAGATATTGGTGTGCAGCAAGAGAGAAGAGGCCAAAACCAATATCAAATTAGGAAAACAAAACCTGGAAGAGGTGAAAGAGTTCTGTTATCTTGGAAGCCGAGCAACCAACGATGGACGAAGCAAGAAAGAAATAGTGAGTAGAATAACCCAGGCAAAGAGGGCATTCTATCAAAAGAAGAATCTTCTTACAGCTGGAAATACAAGCGTAGAAGTAAGGAAGCAATTCATCATAACGTACATGTGGAGCATAGTTCTTTATGGCAATGAGGCATGGACAATGACAGCTGCGAAGAAGAAAAGGGTGGAAGCATTCGAAATATGGTGCTGCAGAGGATTTATCAAGATTAAATGGATCAACTGACTGACATCCGAAGAAGATTTAAGAATAATGGGAGAAAAGAGAGGTCTACTGACAACTCTAAAAAGAAGGGGAGACAACTTAATCAGCAATATCTTGAGACATGATGGCCTAATGAAGATCGTCTAAGGAAAAGTGAATGGGGAGATTGGAAAAGGCAAGCCTTGTATGAGATATATGGAACAGGTGTGAGGGATGTAAAAGAGAAGAATAACTTACCATGAAAAGGTTGACCGACAGAAGAATAGAGTGGAAAGCTGTGTCAAACCAATCCTAAGATTGTTGATCAATGATGATGATGAAAAGAAAAATCATTTCCTCTTTAGATATCAAGAAGTTAGAAGAAGATATTAGAAGTTTTAGATTCATTGGCTTGGTCTTAGTGTGTTTATATTAAGTATTATAGTAGCAGTATTCGAAATGAGAATACAAATTCTCATTTCGAATACTGCTTAGTTAAAACATGAAAAGAATGTCAAAAAGAAAAATGTCGAGATTAAGTCTCTACTACACTGGAGGAAAACCCGACTCACCTTCTTCGAGGAGACATCGATGATGGTAATCTGATCGAATTAACCAGTGCGTTCTACGACTATGGTAGAATTAGAGAGACTTCCTCACGTGTGTCACATTGAGAAAGCACTGACTTACATTAGGCCTAGGCGATATATCGTAAAATATCGCGATATTTTGATATGTCGCGAATCCGATTTTGAATTTATAAAATTGACGATGTATCGTTGCTCGATAAATATAGTCTTATCGTGCCCCGATAAAATATCGGGGAATCACGATAGCGAGCGATCACGATAAATATCGCGATAAAATATTATGACATCGCGTCCCGATAAAATATCACGATAAAAGATCGTGATATTACGCTCGTTCAAATATCGCGTAATCGCGCCCGATGAATTATCGTGATATTGCGCCGGTTAATCGTGTCCGAAAAAAAAGCCGTCGAGTTGGCCTTCGCTTAAGCTGGAGCAAGTACGTCAACTATCAGACCACTTAAATCGAAAGAGAGAGTGAATGAGAACTGCTGAGTATTTGAATTAGCAGATAGCAGAATAGTAAGTTTTCAAACGTAGGTACTTGCTCCAGCTTAAGCGAAGGCCAACGCAACGGCTGTCATTTTCCAACACGATTAATCAGCGCAATATCACGATAATTCATTGGGCGCGATTCCGCGATATTTAAACGAGCGCAATATCACGATGTTTTATCTTGATATTGTATCGTGATATTTTGTCGGGACGCGATATCATGATATTTTATCGCGATATTTATCGTACCCCGTTATCTTACCGTTCCCCGATAAAATTTCGGGGCACGATAACACGATATTTATCGTCTTGATATGAGTTATCGTTATCGCCACCTTACTTATCGTTCCATTCCAAACATCGTCACGATCGTCACTATTGTTTCATCATGGATGACAATCTAATCACCTATTTCCCATTACCCTAACAATAACTGCAGGGACCATATTCCTTTGAGGAAAACTATTGATATCCCACATCACGCCAGTAAAGACTTTCCTACATTTCACGGTTTATACCACTAGGCCACTACCGAATATGCTCATTCCCAAGTTCACTTTCATGATGAATGTGACAACTAAAGGCACTGCAGGTATTCCTAACGTCAAATATATCTTCCATGCTGTAAAATAGTTTCAAATGGGCAAGCGAATCGACAATCTCTACTCACGGACACAACGACGAAAGAAGTCACCAAATCTCGGCGTTCCTCGCGCGACAGTCTTCTGGTGCCCATATGTTCGCGTCTAAACGGCCTCGGCAGCTAACTTCCTTGAAGCAGGATCAACAGCTGATCGCCGTTCACTTGAGTGATCAAAAGGCAAAGTAAAAATAAAAGCCTTAGGAAAACAATGAATGACTTTTCCCAACCCACTAAACTTAGGACTAAGATACGTAAAGAAAGCCACTGAAACATTCAGCGGAGATGAAAACAATATAATTTACAATTCGCAATTTAAATGTTCACATGCAGATGTTCAACGATGTAAAATATTTTTTAGAATCGCACATAGATTACTCACTACCACGGGACTTGCCCCACGCACCCATTGGAAGCGAGCATTTAGACCTCGGTCAGTCGGCAATGACGATGAAATGCGGCTCGGTACTCGCCTGTAATGAAGACGGAAAGAAGATAATTTTTAATCTTAATTACTACTAAAATATGGTACTACTATTACACTACGAATATACACAATAAGATACATTAAAAGTACGAGTAACGGAGGCTTCGATTATCGCAGATAAAAGGTCTCCAAATGGAGACCTTTAAGGGGTTTTTACAAAATTAAGTTTAATTGAAGTAAGGGGGTAGAATGGAACTTCGTTTGCATTTAAGGAGCAAAATACGAATGGAAAATAACTGCGAAAGAAAACACCAAAAATAGCTAAAGCATAGTACCACATGGAAAAATCTCCAGTGACTCAGCACGAGCATTTGACTTACCTGTCTGAATTCTCTTCTCAAGCCTCGCACCCGTTCAGTACTTGACTTGCAATTAGAATTCCTTCCCAGCATTCACCTGTAACGCATAAGGATATAGAAGAACTCATTACTATACATCTGATCATACAATGAGTATAGGTGGTAAATGAATTGCGCTGCTAATACAGACGTAATGTACGAAATAAGAGTTACCAGTTTATTGCGTTGAAGGAATGTGTCCCATCTCGGCTTCAACTCCTAATTGGTCCCAGGTTGAAAGGATAGCAACAAAACGGTCATCTCCCGAAGAGAGGTTGACTTGAATCATGAGCCTTTATGAATATAACGGAGAAAAATGCACATGAAAAACACCCCTGAACACAAATTCACGTTACAAAGACAGCTAAGTTAGAAGAGGAAAATCATGACACCAAGGAATTATCTAATAACTCGGGGGAAAACCTAGCTCAACCTCTACAAGGATCCATCAACGACGGAAATTTGAGCGATTCACTCTCTCGTCGGAGTTAGCACAGTGACTCCCACAAGCACAGATCCTAAGTAGCGCGCCTCTGCCACAGTCACGAACGTCAACGTTAAACAACTGGATATCTAATGGTCTAATAGCAGACCATAGCAGACGATCTAGTTGTGCAGCGCCAGAGTCCAGAGTGGTGGTGGTGGGCAGAAGCTCTGTTCCATATATGGTAGTAACCTCCCCTACTTTCCCAATCCCAGTTCCCCTCCCCTACATTCCCCATCCCCTCGGGTCGTACTGTGGCGCGGGTTGCGTTTGCGCAGGGGTTGCAAAGGAGCGTACACAAATGAAATCCATAAAATTGACTTATGGCACTTTATTGTTTCACACTGAAACTGATGTTACAAAAAATACTTAAAGGCACCCCAAGTGACAACATATCAACACACAAGAAGGAAATGGTGCGTGAAATAGAAATACAGATGTAGTTCCGTATATGAAAAAGAAAATACGGAAATGATGAGGCAACATAAAAGATATATTAATCGTAAATCATGCAAAACAAATTCAGGCTGAGCAAAAAGTGATCGAGTAAATACAAAAAAGTCAAAATTATTGCACTTATAAAAAGGAAATAAACAACTAAGTACATTCCTTCTGAAATTGAGTTACAAAAAATATTAAGTCTGCCAGTGACAAAAATCAAGATATACATACAAAATGGTGCGTGAAATGAAAATAAGTTCGATGTCTGAACAATAAAATGTAGAAATGATGACGCAACATAAAGAATATCAATTTTAAATCATACAACAAACAATCCAACCTTCAGGTTGAAGCACTGAGCAAATGACTGCGTACGAAAGTCAAAATTATTGCAATTATAAAAAGAAAATAAACAATGCCCTTATAAAATTGTATCCACCAGTGGAAGAAGTAAGACTTAGAAGTAGTAGGGAGCCAAAGAGGAGTCAATGAATAGCAAGGGAGCTATACGCAAACTATTGAACTGAAAATGGAGATGTGATAACTCCATTTTAGTTATAAGGCACGCATATATGGAATAATATACCAAAAAATAAAGTAAATGGAATAAAGAAATGAAATAAAGAAAGAAAGAAAAAATAACGTAATTAGATGAAATGGAAGAAATGACTAAAGGAAATAAAATAAATCACTAAAATATAGAAATTAAAGGATTCAAAAGAAATAACTGAAATAAATAAAGAGTTAAAATAGATAAATAAAATTGGGTCAAAAAATGTCCTAACATTATGAGCTGGCTGTGAAAATGTAGGCGTGTTATAATCGGAAAATTGAGGCATAAAAGACATGGCGTTCATTGCATAGAGTTGACTTACAATGGCTAACAGGTAGGGTGGGTGACGAGTGGCGAACAGCTGTTTATGAGTCTGCAAATCTGTGCGGCCTGCTTCGCTCTGCCCTCTTATCTTGTTCTGCTCGTCGGGGCTTATATCATTGCTGTACACTGGGCCTAGAAACTTCCAAAGTCGGTGTTAATACTTTGTTTCTTTGCTCATCAATTAATTTATTACCAAGTTTACGATGTAGTTCAAAAGACAGCTCAAACAACCAATTATTCATTCAAACCAAGGTTTTTATGGGTCTGATAAAAACGAGAAAAACTAAAATTTGGGGGCCTATGCTGAATTCGGGGCCTGGGGCGGACCGCCCCCTCCCCCCCCCCCCCTCGCTTCGACTCTGGCGAGAAACAATCCAACCTTCAGGCTGAAGCACTGAGCAATAGATCCCTCGAGTGCGCACAAAAGTCAAAATTATTGCAATTGTAAAAAGAAAATAAACAATTCCCTTAGAAAATTTAATCCACCAGTGGAATAAGTAATACTTAGAAGTGGTAGGGAGCCAATGAATAGCAGGGGAGCCATACACAAACTATTGAACTGAAAATACAGATATTATACTCCTATAATCATTTGGCAACGAAGTGACAATATGTGGTGCAATAGGCTCCACGAATACCAAAAACGGCCCGCAATAAGCCTGAAATAGTCCCCATACAGCTGGTTCTGTCTTTCCAGTGCTCGTCGCAGACACGAGAAGATCACGGAACAAGACATTTATTCTCCAGCGTCACCCTTTACACACAAGACTACAGAACACTTTACGACACTTCGAGCACAGTGAACTACCAACGTGAATTAAATATTTTACATGTTCTTGCAGACATGCATAGCTCCTCAAAAGTCTATCTATCTTAATATAATGTTTCTTTCATTGATCAGTATTATTATAATGCGTTCGGTTGCATGTTCAGGTTAAGGGACATTTATTTTATTGCCGTATCATGATGAGAGAGGCCTTAATGTTCATCTACATCTACAAAATACCCTGCAAGCCACCATAAAGGTGTGTGGCAGGGGGTGCATTCACACGAATTCACGCACCACATTTCACGCATAAAATAGTATTAGTAATAATATTCTAGTCTAAATTTCACAATTTAAAAAAGATAAAAATTGCAAAGCCAACATGCAAAATGATGTTGTTTGTTGTGTTACCTTAAATTCCTTATACCAGCATGAAAACTAACTATGCTATCCATTGTTACACTCGTATTTATGCTATTGGATATTTTTACCACATTTCATATCCCTAAATGTATGAGGAAAAAAGAACATTTTTAAACTTTCAGCTCGGCAATCAATTTCTCTAATTTTATGATTATTGTCCAGTCTACCATAGTAAGTAGTTTGCAAAATATTTTTAAAGTCATCAGTAAAAATATTATCATGGAATTAATTTAAGAGATTAAGTTTAAATTTTTACCGACGAACTGACAATGATTCCATTTTTAATTCATTTAATAGACTGGTTACGCTAATATAGTTATCACACTGTCCCTTTACAAATGTTGTCATTCTTCGCTGCACACGTTCAAGTTCATTATTTTGACCGATTTCGTATGGATCCCATATACTGGCAGTGTATTTCAAAGTAGGTCTAACAAGGGAAAAGTTGCTAATTTCTCGTACATGATCGTCACATTTACCCAATACTCTTTTGATGAATCCCGGTTTACGATTAGCTTGACCCATTATTTCACGTATGTGTTTACCCCAAGAAAGATCATGTGTCAGTCTCATTCAAAGATATTTAATGGATTCCACGTTTGTTAATTTATTATTACTTATTATGTAAGTGCTAGGAGGAGAACTATTCTTTTTCCAAAAGTTCATTACTACACATTTAAAAAAAAATTTAATTCTAACTGCCATGCATCACACCATTTATCAATTTCTTGTTGGTCATAATTTAAATATTCTTTAATTTATGATCAGGATGTTTAATTTATGACCAGGCGATATCACACTAGCTTTCACATTAAACGAATCAATGAATGGATCCCAATTTAATCCTATCGTTGGGGTGTTAAAAGTAGGAGCACTTTAAAACTTAATTATACCATTTCTGCGACAAATTTTCCCTATTTGATTTTTACATATGACGTTAAATCATCCTTAACACCCCCATTTCGTTAGGCATGAATAATATCCCATAATAGACATGAATTGTTGACGCATCGGTTACTGAGTAACGCGCGGACTGTTAAAAAAAAGTGGTAAAACTAGACTTCGTCACTCGGCCGACTTAGTTCATTATGTTGAGTCAAATGTACGTACTTGTGTCCATTCAACGCTTAAATGCGGAACTTAGGGGAAACTAGTCTAAAGACGTTGGTGTCTCAGTTTCTTTAGAATCCGGACCTTTGGTCTTGGCTAAGAATGTCAAGCTTCACTTGAGGTCTGGTGACGACGATCTCTAACCGATATGAGGTGTCTTCCGGATCACGACATCACCTAGGCTTTAAAGTACTACATGATATAAGGAATGTGATAGTTTCTGAGTCAGTCTTTACGGTGCAGGTTTAGCTCGAGTTGAAATGTTCAATCCAATCAGCTACAACTTTCAAAATATTTGAGACAATGTTGGTTTACATTAGCAAAGATTCAATTAACCTTTTTTAATTTTTTTTATTCTTTACGTGACATGGTGCCTTTGTTAACATTATACAAGTAGGTATGGTAAACCAGCCTGTTTTAATTATTTTTTTATACGCTCTTGTTTTTCATGTGTGATACCCTATGCCAATTTACCTTTTACCCAGATTGATTTCCTTTAATTCTTATGTATTGATAATTTTTCTGGAATAAATTTTATTTATAAAAAAATGTTTTTACAGTGTACTTCATTGCATATTACAGTTTATAGCATACGTGACATTGATAAAATTAAAAATAGATCTCTTTTCATGTTGTTGAACCTACAATTATTTTGGTTGTACAAGAATAATCATTTCTGTATTCCAATCTTTGCCCCGGTAGTAGCTAAGAATGAAAAGTCGTTGTTATGACCATAAAGTGTGGACTCAGGCTGTTGATTTGCAGTGGATAATATTCGAAGATTAACGGAATAATCTCGCGATAATTAATGTCATGAATAAATGCATTATGTATCAGATTACAGTGACTCTCTATAATAAATGTATTGACGCAACTTTTGAAAATTATTTTAACACACTTCCGTTAAGATAGAGTGTTGAACTTTAGGGATTCGTTGAAGGACTTACGATAAAATAGTTTTCTTTAGATATCTTTTCCATGAAACGTATCCTTGGTTCAGCGACAGGATATTCAAAATGCTTCCATTAGGTATACACGCCTAGTCCATTTTGATCGATTGCAGCCTTTTTATCTTTTGCAAGGATAACTAGGAAACAATTATAATAGAAAACACCACAAAAAGCGGGATATCACGGTAGTACTAATTTTTTCCGAGAAATATTTTTTGGAAATTGAGTAAAATTGAGAAAAAATCTACCAAATATTTAATGGTATTTTCGGATGTTAAAAAACCCTTACCTAAACCACTGAAGACATTGCTGAACTGAATTCTCATTCGAATATGTGGTAAAGATATATCCATGAAAGGGCTACTTGCCATTGCACAACAAAGGAAACCTTTGGAAATTTATTAGTATGCACATCAATTTAAATGAAATGCCAGTTGTAGGATATCGTGCATTTAATAGTATAAGGGATAAAATCTATTGTATTTGTATGATTCCCGGTATAACGAAAAGATATTAGGTTTTGCTACATTTGAGTTGGTCGGTCATATTTTATACAGCTGTATTATCACTGCAGTTAGTGAATAAAATTATTATTATAACTCAAAATGTGAAGTGATTTTCGCATCATATTGTATTAAGCCGCTCTCAAGTATGTGCTGATATGGCGAAGGCCATGGTATCCAATTTTATGTACGCTTAAAAGTGATTATTAATGTTTAGGATGTTATTTGAACACGCACTTTTAAAATTATTTTCTGCCTTGACACATTTCATTTATTAATGGCATCTCATAATAGTTGCTTTGGTTCATTGTCATCAACTGCTCCATACTGCGACTACACTGAAACTAAATTATGACGACCAAAACCATATTTTGATGTAATAAGCGTATTGTCACGGCACGACAGGCCTTACTTACTGTGCTAGGATTACAAATAGTAAATATTTTGCTGGTGGATTATTGTAAACACTTAATTACTTGATTTTTCATTACTTTAGAACTGATCTTTGGCACTTTGATTGAATTGAGTCTTGCTTTCTCCAATTTTCACTCTGATCCTGTTTATACATCCCAATATTAGCCCATTTCGTTTATTTGTTCATTTTTGCTACTTGTATCATGCACTGCATGATTAATGTTTTAATGAGTACGCAATGCGATTATATGTATAAACCTTTGACGATCCACGCCAAGCTTTGGTCGACGTTTATGTGACGCACTTCGCACATGCGACGTGAATTGCGGTTCTATTTCTTGGCATATATGTTATGGCAAAATTACGTGTTATGATAAGAGTTTCGCAATCCTAATTTGAAGTTATTTTTATGATATTGAAGCTATTACTAAAACAATGAAAAATTATGAATATATTTTCTAGTTTTTGTAATTTGAGTCCCCCATGATACGACGTATTTAATATTAAAATGTTATCATTTCCACCCGTACATCGGTTTTCTAGTTTCATGCTAAATAAGCAAAAATTTGTGCTTCAAGACTTGCAGTGCACGTACAGTACTTTGTCACCCTTTTTTTTTAACACCATAGCGATTCTTCGGGGTATTAAGTGTAGAAGTGATGTGATTGGTGTTTTCAATGTTTTTGCTCTTCGTTGCTGTCTTGATTCATTCACGAGATTCTACAACAGCTCAGAAATGATATATTTATACCTGTTGAATAAATATAATTTTCATAAAATTTCTATTTAAATCATTAGCAAAGTATTCCAAATTTAACACCAAATATTAAGTGAATAATGTTTCTTTGATATGTATTTTCATACTGGCCATTTTCAGGAAGGGTTCAACGTCCATCGTCTGATCCTGTTTTTTTTGCTATTACTTACCTCATTCAATATTAATGAACGGTAACTTTGTTTGAAGAAATTAGGTTGAAAGTTGAGGTTCTTGCTTACTAAAGAAATATTATTTTTCAGATATGAAAGAAAACTGTTCGGGAAATGAACCACGACATATGAACCAAGCATGTATGTCTATGTGCAACGGAAAAGGAAAAACTCTTTGCAAACAATCTCTAATAACATTAGACTACTACGGAACTTCACCTCAGAATAGGAGACATAAATGATGAATGTCTAGTTCTTAAAGCCTCATCCACACCAATTGAAGACATTCATTTTTTAATAATTTCCCGAAAGGGTGCGATGAAAAAAAATAAGATTATGGATTGGAAAAAAAATTGCAAAAAAGAACTTCTTAGCCTAGTATGATGAAAAATAAATCATCCTTCCTTTCCGATTTCTGAGTAAAGGGGCTGTTCGCATACAATAAATGCCTAGCATAATTTTTAAAAAGTTTTTTCATAGGTGTGATTCCTTCCTTCCCTTCCGCGCTGTCTAATGAGCATTAAGTTCATTTGGATATTTAAACTTCATCATCATCGGTAAACATTTCTAAGACTAGTTTGAAGCAGCTGTCCACTGATTCTCCAATCGGCTACCCTGTTTATATTGATATAAATCTTATCTTTCACATCTTTTATAACGTGCTTTATTCATCTCATCAAAGATCTACCTTTCCCATCCTTCTCGTTCACTTGTCCCTCTACGATTGTCTTCATCATGCCATGGTGTGACAGAATTCGGTCGATTAAGTTGTCCCGTTTTCTTTTTAGTGTTTAGCACCTAACTGTTTTCTCCCACTCTTCCCAAGAATTCTTCGTTTGCCACTCGGTCGATCCATTTAGCCTTGTCTTTTCCGCTGCTGGTAGTGTTCATTTTTCGCTTCGATAACGAAGTTTCCCGCATGTAAATCACGATCAATTTTTTTCCCAACTTCAAACCTTGTATTTCCAGCTTTAAGCAGAATCCTTTTTTCGTAAAATGGCGATCACGATCGAAATTAGGATAAGAATGGAGCAGGGACTAAGAAATGGACTAATGTGTGCAGAGAGGGTAGGGAAGGTAAAATGAAGTATCGGTCAAACATTTTTGTATTGATATCTGGCATCCTTCCATCTTCTCTACTAACTTTATTTTAGTGAATTTATGTATTCTCTGATCCATTTCCAATCCTGTCCATGGTATTCATCCTTTAGACTTTATTCCTTTTGAGCTAATTATTGCCTTTTTCAAGTTTAAATCTTAAATATACACATCTATTCATAGAGCTTTACCAGCTTTCACGTAAAAGTTATCGGCCCACCGAAATATCGCAAATATTTGTCTTTTTCATGTTTCTTTGCCGTCCGGTTAGACTTTAATAATAATATTCTATATAAAAATTATTAAAAATTAAAAATAATGTAAAATATACATTTTTGTACACGCATATTTATTTATGACCAACACATCTGAAATGTAGGCACAAAAATAACTTCCCAATAGTATTTCGTTTGTGCTACTATGGCTTATGCGTACGGCGCCACCTCAAGGGAATGAAATGTTGTTTATTCAACGCGGAAGGGAATTTTCCCCGATATTATACCTTCATGTGCGCATATTTTCGGGATCCAAGGGCGGAAAAAGGTGAAGGAAGAGGGGCTCGTGGACTACACCTTCCCAGGTCAGAATGTTCGCTACCCGTTCACTTCATTCTACCCTTGACCCAATCGCGAAAAGGGCCACCATTCGGTGTTTTTCCTATGCCTGCAAGTGATGGACTAAGAAGCGTAGCGTATCTGAAGGCCTCGATTCCAACAGCAGATTGCATCTCACTTGTGTCAACGCCGACTTGTCAGCAACTTTGAAGTCTTTATGGCTTTGAACCAACTTAGATTTTGTTAGTGGGGACCCTGGCATTACGATCCGGTCCTCCTAGGCTGAGTACGACCTATATGGAAATGGGGTCGTTTACCATATTTTTTATTGCCGAATCTGATAAAGATTGTAAAATAATAAGACACGTAATTTTCCGTTCTTCGAACCGTAAATCGGTTCTCGAGTTATAAGCGGCGAAAAACATGTTTTTAACCCTTTCGGAAAAGTGGGTGTGCAAAGGACTAGTACGTCATACACTTTGTCCAATCACACTTGAGACCGCGAGGCTCCTTCGCCTACTCACAATGAGGTACACACAGCTGACGCTGCCAATGGAAGTGGTTGCGGCAGGATACCTTCAGGCATACCTCCCCTCCGCTCCCTTGCCGTTCTTTCTCAACACAGGAAAGGACCGGAGGTGGATGACGTAGATATCCTTAATGCAGCTCGTTCGAAAGTCTTCGCCTTTTGCTTATTTTAATTTTTTATTCATGAGTGAATGGCTCTGGTTAGAATATTAAAATCTTCACTTCACTTCATTTTTCGTGCGCCCTTATTGGAATTATGATTTGATCGTCCGCTTCAGCATCTTATATATAAGTATTTTATGATTTTCTGGGGAGACATTAAAACAACCAGCAAACGCACTATTGCGATTAAGACCCGAAAAGCTTCAAATGACTCTTCGATATCCATTTAGGTATATCTCCCTTGAAAAGAGTACTTTTTACTTACTGTGGAAGCTTTCGTTTCAGGTAAAACTAGAATCTAAATCTGAGTATCTCATATTAAAATATTTATTTTAATTCACATTACTTCAATAAGTTCAATACCTTTTGTACCTCGAGTACTCCATTCTCCATGTCACACTATTCATTATTGTGCCACTCAAATGCTTCGTTATTCGTCTCTCTCATCTTTTGTCGATGTGACCTAACAAAAAAAAGCCTAGCTATATTGTCCTCAGACCGTCAATATTGCAGTTTCGCTCCTTTCCTAATCAACATGCTCCATTTACTTTACAAATACAATTTGTGCTTGCCCTGGCACAACCAAGCGTACGAGTATACTTAGCTGAAAATACTCAAATAGGATGATCAACCTCAAGGTTTTTTTACTTTAAATTCATTTTGTGAACAAAGCTACTCAAAAAGATGAATTGTATTTTCATGCTCGCACAGAAATAATTGTGACGAGGGACATAGTAGAATTTTCGACGATTTCAAAGGTGAATATTTAAATTCAAAACAGAAGGACCTCACCCAAGAAGGTTGCTATTGAGGAAATTTATTGATGTTGATACCACTCCAAGTTTTGCTTGAATAGTATGACTAAATCTACGGGATTACGAGTCAGATTGTACAGCAGCCGCATTACGAAAATATGGGAACACAGCCCATCCAAAATGTGCAGAGCAACCTAAATCTTTTGTTATTAAACGCGAAAACTGGTAAAATGCTGTTGTTTACTCCAAATCATTTTCCACAAAGGCTTATATGGAGTAATATTGAAATAAATTCTTATGGCACAGTTTTATGCCTCGCAGAATTCAATTTCAAATCAGCACTGAAGACAATGGGTATGTAGAAACGGGGTGAAATGGATTATTTTTTTATGTTAGGAAAAAAATAGCAATCAATAAATCATGAAGAATGATGGATATAGTTCCAAAGGACGATAAAAATTTTAGGCTGATGACTGAAAGATATATAAACATATAAATATTTAATTTCGATGGGTTCGAAGGACATCGACGTCACAAAGGACTTAACGAAATAAAAGTGCAAACTCCAATAATACGTTTCATTCATTGGTACTAATCTTACGGTAAGGAGAGAAATAAACCTAAAATTCAACTTAATGAAGTAAATTCTTTCACAATAATTTTCTATTCTAAACAGTCTAATAAGAAATAAAAATTCACTCTGACCCCAATACAGTTCCTGATGAGAAAATAGAATGAAATTAAATTTGGAAAGGTAACTAGCATAGCAAATATTATTAAAAAAGAAATAGGGATTATTGACAATTATTGATAGTTTCAAAAGCTGATTTTTAATTAGCGAAGAGAGTGAATGCCATTTACGTCAAAATTAGAATTCATTAAGGCTATCATCATTTGTAAAAATATTGCTCGATATCCATTATTTAAAATCATCTCATGGAACGAAATCGTTGCATATGAAGGGCGAAGAAGAAGTACGAATGTTATTTTTTTTATTAATCCTGGTATTTGAATTAGATGATAAGAATATGCAAAGGATATTTTCCATTCTTAATTGCAAATCTACCACTAAAACTGAGGATATTAATTACATTGTATTAGAATAGTATCTTTTACGCAAATAACTGATTTCTTTGATACATTATCCAGGAATGATATAAATATTTTCTCTATGGTCCTATTAAAACTATAAAATAATCATTTATATGAAAAAGAGAAAGAAAGACTGGTAGATTTCAGACCACTTAATTTCGGTTAAAACTCCAATTTTCACAAATCATATAATAAATTACCATAAGACGAGGAAAAGTTAAATTTTTCATGAGATTATGAAAACCTAGTAGTCTGTTTTGTAAGTCATTAATGCCAACGAAATCGGAATATTTCGTGATTGGTGCTATTTAAATGCGTAATAAACTGCAAGCACAGAAAAATTTTCTCATTGAATAGGGTTGTTCACTTTTTTATTATTATTTTAGATATTGGCAGTTCATACTTCAGCAGTAATTCACATATAATATCGTGATATTTTCTTTGTTGTAAATGCTACAAAACACGTTTTAAAGTGGAAAATTTTGGAATACGCCAAAAAAGTACGACTGTATTGAACGAGCTTGTGACGTCACAAGCACTCGGCTGCCGAGATTACATTAAAAACCTTACGGGAAAACTTATTTCAAGAGCGTTTTCAGCTCTGTCGAGGCGAAATGATAAATAGTTTCATATTCTTACGATCCGTTTTACAGTGTAAGCTTTTCTTTATTAATTTTGTGCTCCAGGTATATATTGTAATGCGCAATATTCAATTTCCTCTATTTCGATTAAAGTAGCCTACGTAGGACTCCCCATATACCTACTTGTCGTGTGTTACTGGAATATTTTGATCGTATAATATAATTGTATACATATATTTACTTATTCGGAAACCAAATTTGTCACAGTACTCACCATATTGCTTTCTCTCCACGTTTTTTTTAATGAGAGCTAAACCTTTTGTTATTTAAAAACATCCGCCGCATAAATATAAAAATATTGATAGACGGAAGATTGTCTGAAATAGCCTTCACTCAATCACCATTTACATCAACTACTCCGGCCATTTCAAAAGGAATATTTTCATTACCTCGCGTATTCTTTAGATAACTCCCTATTTCACTACCGCCAGGAAGAAAATCTATAGTATCTGATAAAAGCAGAATGTCGTTTCTTGTCCGCTCTCTTGTCGTGTCTTGTTCCCCCTCTGTCTCGGAAACGGTTCGAGAGAGAGATGCCGTAAATTTCATTGTGTTATGAACTGCTTCAAAGACACAGGAAACACCTTGTTCAATCATTCATTTTACGTTTTTCAGTCAAGCTTTTACTAAAATGTGTAGTTTACGTCGATTTTTCTTGCTGTTTTTCGATTCTTTTCCGATAATTTTATTGACCGATCATTGACCAATGACACTTTTGCCTCCAAATTAAAACATCGCTGATAGTAAAACAGTTCGCCCTAGAGAGGTACCATGAACTGCATAGTATTTTTTGGAAATCATGTTAGAAATACGTTATACGTTATAAATACGGGCATACTGCTCGCGCTACTCACGGATGAGGCGGTTTTTCCTCGCGGTAAAACTAAAAGTATTAGTAAGATGAATAATGGAATTTATAAAAAAAACAGGAACGCGGAAAGAAACGCAAAAAAAAATCACCAACACTAGAGATGAGATGATACACAAATTGTTCTTTAAAAATTCATCAAAATCAAAAGTAAAAAAATGTGAAAATGCGCAAATGAACGCCATGTACGCATGTAGTTTATATAAGTTAAATTTTTAGGAATAGAAAACTCCAAACGGTATAAAATTCCCTATTATTTATTTTCAATATCCTTTATGAAACGATACTCAAAACATATTTAATAACCTTCTTAAGGAAACTAATTACTTGTTACATAATTATATACTGAGGATTGAAAAAATTAAGCCTTAATTACCACATCTGCATTTTTCTACACTCATTAAGGCATTTGGTAAGTATGGGAAATAAAACACATCCACCATATTCAGGGTACCTGGACATCATCACCACTATGGGAGATGATGGGGTTAAGGGGTGAGTGACCCCAGAATGGAACATAGGGTATAGATAGGGACCCTGAAAAGTGGTAAATGGACTCAAGGGAAAGCGGCGTAAAAATCATAATCCCAGCGCACAGTGGGCTGAAATCGAAATTCTTTGGACAAAATTACAAAATGGCTTTTTTGGAGATAGAATCATGAAATTTGGTACAAATACTCACAATTGATTGACAATCAAGGAACGACATGTCATTGGCCATGTTTCGTTGCCGTTACCGAGATACAGGGGCTCAAACAGAACCAAAATTCCAAAATTACACCCGACTTTAGTTTTCTCCGAAAATCTTCCTATTTAAGTGGGCGGTGACGCTGTGGGAGGAATTTGATCGGTTAAAAAACTATTAGGTCTGTTAAAACAACTCTTTTACTTAACTGTGCTTAACTTTGGGTTTTTTTTTCGTAAATTTAGGTTATGTTACGCAACAAAATGGCGGACGCTATTTTCACGCTAAATTTCATACTAAGTAGTAAATATCTAGCGTTCTACAAAAGATCCTGTCAAGTGACTCATATCAAATCAATTGTTGAAGCTTTCTAAAGGTAGATCTGAAATCAAATTGAAAATTCGTTCGCGACGCCGAAAATTACATTTGATTTTTCTTACGCGCGTCCGGAGCCGGAGACGCGCGCCGGGAGCTGGAAATGCCGTGACCCGAGTAAGTTTTTTCAAGCCATAAGGAACACAACGCTTCCAATTCGTCTGTCTTAATATACGTGGATTGATATCGATAAACACAGGCTCTATGTGTATAAAATCGCTTATATATGCCCGGAGAAAGGAAATAAATTATCGAAAATAGCTGAATATTGAGGCAGATCCAAATAAGTCCTGTTCGTAAAAACTCTTAACTTATTTTATTTTTACACACTTCATAGGTGTTATGTTTCATTGAGAAAATTGTGGTGAACGCAAAGCTAAGTAAAAGTAGCGTTCTCTAGCGTGGGTGAAGCCTGCGTTTTTCAGTAGGTAGTAGTGTGTCAACTGCGAGAGTGTTTGGATGTAGAGTATCGTGCATCTTGTCGGCTGGCGATTTGATTTCAAACCCTTTATTGCATTGTGTATTTAACTCTCAGTGCAGGCATGGCAGGGGCTAGAGAAGAGAGAAAAAGGTTTTGTTGAGTGGTGGTGTTGTTGTAGCGACTTTACAGGATCCTACCATTTTTCGTGTGACTGTACAATACCCTCATCATCATATTCACGTCACATTGGCGGTCATTGAAAACCTTTTACCTGTCAATTCCTGAGTTTCAATAAGGTATGCTCTTTCCTATTATTTCTTTGCCGCCAATTACTTTTTTCTATGAATCTGTCTGTAAATATTTTCATTGGAGTGTATTTTATAGTTTTTTATGTAATAATCGTTGAGCCCTAGTACTTTCATCCATGACCTCGCTGTTTTCGTATTTATTTACCAAAATTAGACTAAATCATTCTTAACCCTTCTGAAATTTTGCACAGGTTTCTAGAGTCACTATCTGAATTCTGTATCGCTGAAAAATATATCGACTGCTCCATGATCAAGTAATAGAAGCGAGGGCTATATCTGTGACTGATAGGAAAGAGTTCTTGAACAATTAATTATGCAGAAGGTTGAATATAGAATCAAATGTCGATGCCAAAATAGCTGCCCGGGATTGTACACGCAAGGGTTTTTTTGTTCCGTTCCTGATACGGTGGGAAGAAAGCTCCCGCCATAATGAGAGGTTCAGGATCAAAAAGCAAAATTTAATGGATTAGTGCATGTATTTTTCTGAAATTGTGATTATATTTTCACCATGTACATCGAGAAAAGGCCAATGTTTCGTTTTTATCTTTCCATATTCTCTTCACCACTTACCACAATTTACTTTACCACAATTAGTCACTTAGAGCCTTGGATTTCATAATTTTGATGAAATTTACACAGGAGCACCCGGAAGACCAGAAAAAGAGTTTCAAGTTTCATCTGAAAGAACTAAAAAACGTAAAATTGAATCTCTTAGGACATTGATTCCAGCGCCGAGCTTACGATAGCAGCCTCTGAGTTTGAGGGAGGAAGGAAATATTGCGGCTGCTACGTTAGTGACTGAAATCACAACCACAACACCTACTAGGGCCAAGAGAGTCTTATCCAAATGGTGGAAAGGTGATGTAATTCAATCAGAAATGCCTGTAGAGTAGGCGTTGTCTCTGATGATATATACAGAGCTGATCAAGAGTCAGTATTACTCCTGATTAACCTAGATCTCATACAGAGATTTTCAATAATTTTGAGAGCAATTTCAAGTGGACTGCTACTTAACGCCGAGGAATTTACTCAGTACTGCTTCAAAACTGCTGAAGTGTATGTGGAGCACTACGCATGGTATTACATGCCACCTACAGTACATAAAGTACTCTTCCATGGAGGGGAAATTTCCAAAGGAGTAGCCCTACTGTTAAGACAGCTATCGAGAGATGCATTGGAGTCTAGAAATAAGGGCGTTCGGAAATTTCGAGAGAGATTTACTAGAAAGTACTCCAGAGTGGCCACAAATGAGGATCTATTTAAAAGGCTTTTGTTTACGTGCGATCCATTTATTTCCTATAGCAATCTCCCAAAACAAAGAAATCTGAACATGCCAGAATAATTGAAGGTATTATTGGTTTTGGAAGAAATAAGTGAGGAATAAACGGAATCAAGTAGTGATGACGATTCCTTGTAGGAACTTTGAAAAACATAGAACAATGTAAAATAAGTGTTCAAAAAAATGAATTGTATCTATAATTTCCTTTTTGTTAAATGGCTACAATACTCCCTTAAAATGAAATTCAAATCGCAATTAGTGGTTCAGCTGAAAGAAAATTACCGTCGCGCCGCGGACCACAGTAGAGCGATGCGGAGATAATTATATTACCCCCAAAGTATAATGAATGCAAAGAGTATTAACTTATACTAAGCTTTGGTTACAATAGTACTATCTCAATCAAACAAAACAGCAGGAAGTGAGTAACAATAATGTAAGTTAAGGGTTTTGACGAACAGAATTAATATTGTTGTGCCTCAATATTAAGCTATTTTAGATAATTTGTTTCCTTACTGTGAGCATAATTCAAATAAAGAAGAAACTAAAGTTTTACTAGGTGAACAAAGTCTATGTGACGTGTAAATCAGGGATATGCATATTGTTAAGGAGAAAAGATGAATGATTTGTGTAGAGATTCTCGTTGAACAACCAAAAACTCCGCGGCGTCCAAAATGTAGTTTTCTGAATGAACCTCCTGGTATAGTCAAAGGCTTGGACTGCTGGGGCGGAGGGGCAAAGAAACGAAAAGAAGTACTTAATAGTTTCCTCTGGAAGGTAAAATCATGTTTGGTGCGAAGAAAACTGCAGTTTTAAGACTTCAAGGGTGTGAAAGAGTAGTTTACTTTTGAGAGGTGAAACCTTGAACGTGATTTCACGTACACTTTAAAACCTTAATATTACAATATCCCCATTATTTTATGCACATAGAGCCTGTGTTTATCGATATCAATCCACGTATATTAAGACAGACGAATTGGAAGCGTTGTGTTCCTTATGGCTTGAAAAAACTTACTCGGGTCACGGCATTTCCAGCTCCCGGCGCGCGTCTCCGGCTCCGGACGCGCGTAAGAAAAATCAAATGTAATTTTCGGCGTCGCGAACGAATTTTCAATTTGATTTCAGATCTACCTTTAGAAAGCTTCAACAATTGATTTGATATGAGTCACTTGACAGGATCTTTTGTAGAACGCTAGATATTTACTACTTAGTATGAAATTTAGCGTGAAAATAGCGTCCGCCATTTTGTTGCGTAACATAACCTAAATTTACGAAAAAAAAACCCAAAGTTAAGCACAGTTAAGTAAAAGAGTTGTTTTAACAGACCTAATAGTTTTTTAACCGATCAAATTCCTCCCACAGCGTCACCGCCCACTTAAATAGGAAGATTTTCGGAGAAAACTAAAGTCGGGTGTAATTTTGGAATTTTGGTTCTGTTTGAGCCCCTGTATCTCGGTAACGGCAACGAAACATGGCCAATGACATGTCGTTCCTTGATTGTCAATCAATTGTGAGTATTTGTACCAAATTTCATGATTCTATCTCCAAAAAAGCCATTTTGTAATTTTGTCCAAAGAATTTCGATTTCAGCCCACTGTGCAGCGGTGCAAAAATCGCAAATTTCATGCTCCGGCGGTGAAAAAAATATTTACATATTTCTCAATTTAAACAAACAAAGAATTGTATCAGAGACATAAATTGATATCTAACTTATTCCATCTAATCTTCATTCATAGTTAACAAAATACACAGAGATATACGCAAAATAGAGGCCATAACAAAGGTAACTCAA
The DNA here is from genome assembly GCA_933228895.1 of Platycnemis pennipes. Taxonomy (NCBI): domain Eukaryota; kingdom Metazoa; phylum Arthropoda; class Insecta; order Odonata; family Platycnemididae; genus Platycnemis; species Platycnemis pennipes. The sequence goes on along the minus strand of OW121852.1, from coordinate 36,943,889 downwards.
CGGCCACTTAGCCCAAGGACGATTGCCTACGGCCAATTTCCTTAGTAGGTACTGCTTCCCTGCGTATTCAAAGTTGCGTCAAATATATATAAACCTTGTTGAGTCAAATATATATAAATATCGCATTAAAACTCCTTTTGGCGATCAAATATGCTGAAAATTTTCGGCATTATGGTCTACAGAGATACTTTTCCGGATCAAAAGTATCTTCGATCGAACTATAAACGTGTGGTGACACCAGGTTATCCATAGATACTGAGAATCGGAAATATATGCATACCACGGTCCCGGTATAAAGTGACCGTGATGCATACCCAGACTTGTCTTTTGTTGGTACCTCTCCACAGCGGCTTATTCAAAATGACGATGCCGGCTTGCCTTGACTTAGGTAATTTCTCTAAAATTCCTTTCCGGGCAAATAATACGTCGCATCATACAGAAATATTACTGTCCTTATCTCGTACTTTTTACCGCCCAGCCACGCCGGCGACTCTCCGCTACGGGCGCCGGATAAGTATGCTGCGGTGGGAATGCCGTCGCGCCGGAGTCATATCATAAAATGGGCAACGTATACTCAACACCAGTCAGTGAAGTTTATCCTTAAATAACGGTTTTTTTCTACCCGAGCAGTAATTGCAACCCGTCAGTCACAGCGTAGGTGGAGCGCTCTTTGAATGAAATTATTACGTCCATTTTACAATTGGATGAGTAAAAAACTTTAGCAATTTTCCACAATGTAATTTAAAATAATAAAATTACACAACACGTGTTTCGGCTTACTAAGCCATCATCAGGTGTGCACTTATAAACTTCCGTGACAGCAGCGCAATATATAGGAAACGGGAAGGGGATGGGGATAGGGGAAATTGGTTGGGGGGGGGGGGGGGAAGAGGAGGGAATGACTAGATAGTGAGTAACGGGGGGGGGGGGGGGGGGTCGGACAAGAGATAGCTGATAAGTTGCCAAGGCTGGATCCAGCCACAATCCAATTGAACCAGAGCCAACTATACCTATCAATAGGATGGCAGAAATCAGACTGTGGGGCTTAGCCCAGCATTCTGAGATCTGGAGAACCATACCCATACAACAACAGGCCATAGGAGAACCTAGGCTAACAACAGGCCAAATTACACATAGGAGAACCTAGGCTCACAAAAAGACTACCTACTACTCAACTGGGGTCAATCATGAATGGTAGTGGGACTCCTTACCGGAAACTACCGAGTGAAGATGCACCTACACCTCCTGGGAACAGCAGATTCACATAGTTGCAGGCGGTGCGAAGAAGAGGATGAAACCACATCCCACATATTATGTGTGTGTCTTGCTGTGATGAGAGCTCATAATAGGTACCTGGGTACACCATTCAATGAGTTCATGGAGGTTAGGAGGAAATCCCCATAGTGGACCTGTTGGCTTTCAGCAAGGCGATTTGACCTCCATGGGTGACTTCTCCAGAAGGGTGGTTGGCACAATGGACCAATAGGTCTAGGTGCCTTAAGGCACCTAGACCTAGGCCCTAATTAGGGTCTCCTTGAGAGGAACTCCACCGAAAACACATGTTTATGTAATCTGCATACACATGGGAGATGATAGCGAAGGAAGGCAAAGAGGATGATTTTATGAATGCCAAGAGGTTAGTAGATCGGAGGCTAAATGAAGAGCTGTGTCAAATCAATCCCAGCACTGTTGACCGATAATGATGGGAGATGAGGCATCAAATTGGAGAATCAGTAAGGTATATAAAAAGATACATACTTACTGCAGAAGTCCATCATAGAATTTAAAAAATAAGCCAAACCTGTATTCCATTCCTGCATATTTTAGTAAGAAGAAATGGAATCACTCAAAATAGCATATTCACTGACAGCAAACAAAAAAATTGCTGTTAATTAATACCAATGGGTAAAAGAAGAGATGGAAAGAGTAAATTAAACGTGAAGTTTGTTGTTAAAAATGTTTCTAATGTGAAGAATAAATGGATTTCAACTAATATGATAACACAAATAATTTTGAGATGGAAAAAATTCTAAATACCTGGACACAAGCAAACCAAGGCTCTTTCACACAATCTAACACCAAGTCCAGTAAAACTCAGAAAGTTTAGAAGGATAGGAGATGAGAAATTTTATTTGAAGATGTCAATAATGAAAACTTACGCAGAGGATATATGTATCACTCAGGAAATACTTAAATAGAAAACAATTGGCTGTAGTATAGCTTTCTACAATGTTTAAGTTTTGAAATTATATGTACCCATACACAAAATAAATATGGCTTAAGCTTCAGAAAAAGTTAAACTGTGAACTTCTCAAAACAGGGCCACCAAAAGGAGAGCACACTGAAAGTAAATATAAACACTAAGCAGGAATAAATCTTTGTCATTGAGAAGTTACAATGAGAGGTCTATTCACCAGATCTAACCAATCCTTAGGTTTCTCATTCTATCACATTATGTAGGTACCTCAATCAATTAAATTTCACTAAACACACAACATATAAAAAAGCATATGAAGATGTAAAGACAGGTTCCTCCTTAATAGTGTGACCAGAGAAACAAGATCGAGAATTGATTAACAACTCAAGGTCCTCAGATAACAATTGAAACTCATAGCCACAAAATCATTCTACTTTTGGGAGAATTTTAATTCTAAGGATTACAAAATTATGGAGCTCAATAAAAATGAAGAATTCCAAGTCAAAATGTAAGAAACATCAAACACGGCATATAAAGATTTATATAAATTATTTTATTTCAAAATTTCATTAGGTGTTTATCAACTTCATTATTATTGATATGGAGGTATCAAATATGAAGGGAAATAATTAGCATCACTACAAATAATTAAGCACACTTGCATAGGAGTGATGAAGAGATTCAAGATCATACAATTTCAACCAATTAAAATACAATAAATGAATTTTAGGTAAACTCAATGTCAATTTGTCCACTTACGTTTAGAAGGAAAATAATGCAACCATACCACAAGGACATTAATTTTTACTGAGTTCACTCTTCTACCACAATATATGTGCCTTTTTGGTGGTCAATGGTATAAATCTGAACATTAGTATGTAGAAAGTAATCAATCATCATTCATGTAAAAAAACATCCATTCAATTTATAATGTGGATAACACGTAATTAATAAAGATTCCAATATGCTGTAATTACTTCAACAACACACATTAATAATAGATATATAGTATTTCACTTGTAAATGTTTTACAGAAAAAACAAATTCTTTCAAAATTTCTTAGCACTCGAGTTGGTAAGAGCATTTGCCTAGCAACAACAATGTCTTTCTCAAACTTGAATATTTCCAAGGTATTTAACTATTTCCAAAAAGCATGAATTGTACAATTACCACCACAGAGCTCCCATGGTGCTGCTGTACAATAATTGATGGGTTCAAGGAAGCATTAAAAGACTTGATCAATGAGACTAAAATATACCATACAATTATCAATGAACAGATTAATCAGTTATTATTCCACATTAGAAGCTATTTCAGTGAAATGCGGCACAAAATGACACAATGCTTTTTTGTTATGGGCAATCAAAAGTGTTCTCAGAACAGGCCATATTACAAATGATTTAGAAGGTAAAGCAATGTCTTGGCTGTTTAAAATCCAAATTTAGATTTTTCAGTAATGGTAACCTAAAGTCAGGTTAAACATTTTCATACACATAACTGCAAAAATAGGTACCTTTTAAGAGCCAGTTCTTGTCAAACAATTTATTCCGAGATACCATTAACATTCCATTACAAAAAAACATACTGGTATGCAATGGCATACTTGCCAAATTGTTTCATTACATTATTTTTAACAATAAGGTCAGCTTTTAGTCTCTCTCTCCAATCAAACTTAGAATGCAGAATTATTGGCGAGAAAAAAATTTCAACAATTTTCATATGCAACCCTACCAACTTGCACTTGCCTTCTGCAACTTGGAAGTAAACTTTTATGTCAGGCGGGGATAAGTGCTCCATTCCTTTTACCTGAGCTCATCAAGTTTTCCGAAAGACTAGTCTTTCTTTGAACCATTTTAATTTCTTCTTAATTTTCACAATTACTAAAACTTGAACTAGCAAAAAAAAATCTTGGCTCGGGACACAAGGACACCTTTGAGTTTTGCCACATGCTTATCTCAAATTAATTTACTTTTCCAGGACAATTCTTCTTGGAGATGCACAAAAAAGCTTTCTTCCTCCACGATTAATATTTCTATCTATTTCAAACACATATAACAGCACGCTGGCAGGTAGGTGTCTATTTGCCACAGTTAAACTGGCAACAATTAGATGGGCTCCGACAAATCCTTTTCAAGGATTACTCCCATCATAAAGCACAATGAATTGGTTATATGTCACACCCATTTATCATAACCAAGGCATTACATGAGAGCCCTTAAGTCAATTGTTATCACTACACTATGTTGAACTAAGAGAACAAGGGTGACTGGTATCTAATGTCATAATACAGCAGTCTTTTCATCCTCATTGCCTGACTGAGGAGCAACATGGGCTAGCAATGCCTCATTTGATGAGGAAGATTAAATATAAGGCTCTTAAACCCCTCAAGGTATACAACGTGATGCTGGAAGGGGAGCCAAATTTTGGCATATCATTGAGGCACTACCAGTCATTATGGAATTCAATCTCATAGATGATATATGGAAAAGAAGTATAATAATTGATTCCTCAAGACTCTGTCTACAATCAGATAAGTTGGCAGTGTGTGATAAAGAGTTGATCTGATTACCACTCTCTCTTTCAAAGCCACATAAGGCCACCACTCCTTACCACCGAGAACAAGTTAGCAAACTTATTAGAATGGACGTAAAAATCAAAGTGGTAATGTTGAGTTTGAGGCCTTGCGTTGAAAAGGTCACAGACTACACTACTCCACTGGAGAAATATTCTACGACAGGTAAATTGCTCTCCAGAAAGATTAAATTTTCCACAAATAATTCTCCAGGAATTATTTTTTGCATCACCAATAGAAGTTTCCTCTAATATTAATATCTTGGACATGGATAAAGTAACTATTAAGGCCTATGTACTGAAAGGACATCGGAAGATCTCATTTCATCAAATCCTGCCCACAACCAATTAGAACAGTTTACTAGACCAGTAAAGAGTTCTATGTGGCTTTAAAAGTTAAAAAGGGACAATTAATAAAAATCATTCAAAAAGCAAGCCAAAACGGTATTCTATTCATGCATATTATTTATGTTGTGAACAGTAATGGAAGTCATAACCAAGTCTTACTACACTTAAGACTTGAGGGGCCTTTAAACATAAATTTTAACTTTAGTTTAATAAGGCTTTTCACAGCTTGAACACAAATAAAAATGATCCCTGGTTAAATGTTAGAAATGTTAACTTCTGAAAAAATATCACAATTACACAAGACAGGAACGTTACGACAAACATTATTAACTATCATTTCATTGATGCAAGGGAAATGAGAGTGCTGTTTCTATCAAATGACAACTAAAATATTTTGGTGGAGATAAAAATCCGTGAACATTTTCACTTATAATCAAATCAGCACACTAATACACCATAGATAACTTCACCAAAAATTATGCAAAATGAAATTAACAGTAATGAAAAGACAAATCAAAAATATACCAGATGACACATATTCTCACCCAAAATATTTTCAAAGAGTATTTGTGTGTAATATGTAGACAATCAGAGTCAATCTACCCCATCACAGCAAATAAAATAATTACAAATACCATGGGAAAAAACTTTCTGCCCTGGAGAACCATGTATTAGAACAGTTATCATACTTAATTTCACTCGCCTATTAGAAACTTAGAACTTAGATGGGAGGAATGAAAAAGTTGACAACCTTAATCACATTAGTGAAATACATGATTTTAAACCATTATGGAAATCCAATCAACATAGACATATTTAAACATTTTAACACATAAATAAGTGTTCGGAATAAGTATTGATCCGGAGATAATAATTTTTGAAGGCTAAAAAAGAGTAAGTTAGTCCTGAGGAGATTTCCTCATCAAATATTCCAACTAACAGTTTATCAAAGTCAAAGAAATGTCAAGAACTCATTTGGCATTGCATTTATAATGAATAAAACTTGGAAAATATTGTGCAACAATTATCTTCAATGGCGATAAACAAAAACCCATTACATGCCTGCCATTTAGTAGTGTTAGGCCTGGTGCATTTTTGAAGGTGTAATTAACGTTCCAATGAAAAGAAAAACTTTGATAAAGGAAAAGCAAATGTTAATTAGTCAAAGACCATTCTTTGTAGCCTACAATTTGAATGACATGGACTGAGAATTATTACAATTCATTCACAGCAAACTCAAGTGCCTTCAAGACTACTGACGACTCTAACAAAATGAGTGTAAATCATGAATACATTTTAATGAGACTTATTTCATAACAAAATTATGAATACAAAAAAATAATTGCTGCACCATTTCTCAAAAAAAATGTTTACATTACCTATAAACTGCTATCTACTGATGATAAATGTCAAGCAGCAACATAAAATATGCACACAATCATTCACGCAAGCAACCACACATACAAAATTATGTTCGACAAGACTTAAGAAATACAATTATAAGTGTAAATTAATGAAAAAATGTATGTTATCACGATTCCCAAAGTAAATATGCTATCTCTTCCAGCAAATAGTAAAAAAGGATAAAATACCATAAAAATAACTATTTTCGATTGGAAATTAGGCTGGTATTCTTATAATTCACAATTAATATTCCATATGTGCAATTAAAATAACATAAACGTGTAGAAGTAGCATAAAGGTCTTAATCACTATTAATCACAAATCACTACTTAAAGAGTATGCAAAACTGAAAACATTAACTACGACAACTACAGTATTAAACACCTAAAGTTTTTGAGACAGTTACTCTCATATTTCACTGAATTTAATCCTGGAACGGTCTAAACAGGGTGAGATTAAGAAACTCCTCTAAAGAGGGAAGACTTATAAGGTACAAAAAAATTGAGATGTAAGGGCAGTAAAATTATCCACACATGTAGTGGACAAGGCTCAGTGGGACATGAGATCTATGGCTGAATGGGGGCAGCTGATGAATCATGAGCATGGGATGAATGAGGCCATCAAATGAGGTTCATCTTGGAACACAGCCCAATACCTCAAGCATGTGAATGTCTTTGCTTACCTGCAATTTCTGACAAATCCAAATAATAGCAAAGTTTCAATACATTCCCAAATGACAATTCTTTTTCTCACCTAAACCAAAGAAAACCCATTTTTTTTAGAACATCACAATTCCTTCCTGGTTTTACTGTAACAGTTATGTTTGTTCCCAAACACCATTTTCATAGCTATACCTCGTGGATTTTATCCTTCTGACAAGGGGAACAATGATTATGTCAACCAAACACTACATGCTCCCAAAACATTCCTTGATGAGCATTATAACGGATTACCATGAGACAAAATATTCACTGCTCCCTTCAGAATCACAGGTGCAATCTCTTGCAGCAAGAAATCCACGACATGACATTAAGGTGGCTTAACATAGCCAATTTTTGAACAAATATGATGCCAAAGAACTGTAAATGAATGTAGCTACTTACTAAATACCTAAACAGGCAAAGAGACTCAAAAAGGAATCATCTGCCTGGTAAAATTAAAAAGGTACTTGCTAAAATCATTGCTTTCTTTCTGCATACAATACCAAATAAACCTTACAACATGCCCATGAGCTCCTCTTTTCATTATAATGCGCCACTGTTAAGTCAAAAGACTTAATACCGTCACCATCCTTGTTTCAACAAATTTATCTAACCCATAGCTGCCAAATTCCTGAGCTTCTAGTAACTCCATGGTATGAAACATGAAACTATAAGCTTGTGAAAATGCAGCACTCTGAATGGGTGGGTCCGATGTGGAATCCGGAGGAGGAAGATTATGCACACGCTAGTCCTTGCACCGACTGACGGCTGCTGGCCGATTGAGCACCCAAGGGAGAGGGGAGGGGGTGGGCCTCTCCTCAAGCCAGCCGCTGCTTCTTCCTGCGCCTCCAGCGCCGCCGACCTTCTCTCCTCCTGCGCCTCCTACAGCCCCTCCTCCTCTTCCTCTTCTTCCCCTCCCCAGCACCACCACCACGGAAGGGAAAGGCAGGAGAGGGAGGAATGGGGCCTTGCTGCTGCTAGCAACGTGGAGGTGGGGGCGGAGATGGGGGGCGGGGCGTCGGCAGGAGGGGCGATACGGGGGGGAAGTGGTGGTGGTGATGCCCTCCACCACCTCCCCCCGCCAGACCCCCCCCCGACGAAAGCCCTCCCCCCGCGAGGCCCCCACCCATCAGGCCACCGCCACCCCCCATCAGGCCACCACTGCCTCCCATCAGGCCACCGCTGCCTCCCATCAGACCACCACCTCCTCCGGGAGGGCCCCCGTGGAGGCAGATCCCGTTGCCACCCAGGGGCAGGGGGTGACCCAAGTGGTTTCTCCTTGACCGCCAATGGCTGAGGTAGTCCTGCATCCGGGAGTAAAGGGGTTCGCCACGGGGAGGGAGAAGAAAGAAGATACACGGTTTGTATAAAAAGTATTGGGAACAAAGTTTTGCTTATGTGACTATACCTCACAGCGGGCTCTCTCAGAGAGGGCTCAGTGCTAGGGGGTCTGACCTTCAAAAGGCGCCAAGTGCCTGCGAGTGTTTGTTCAGGCTAGATCAAGTTTTTAGTGGACCCCTGTCAAGTGACTCGGTGGAAGCTCAAAATGCAGCAAACGATTGAACAGCGGTATGGCATCAAATTTTGAGTTCGACAGGGGAAATCGGGGACAGAGACATTGGGCATGATTTGCCAAATGTTTAAGGACAAATGCATGCCACAAACTGCAGTTTTTAAGTGGCACAAGCTCTTCAAAGATGGCTGAGAGAGTGGGAGACAAGCCCTGAGCTGGACAGCTGCCTACCTCAAGAACCTACGACAACACGCAACGTGTGCCTAAAGTGTTGAATTCAGACCATCAGTTAAGTGTGTGTATGGTCGCATATCGAATTGGCATTGATAATATGACAGTGCATACCTTTATCACTGAAAATTTGCTGTTGGGGAAGATCTGCGGCAAGCTCTTCCCGAAGGTCTTGATGGACGACCAAAAGCAGAGGCATGTTTGCCCTTAGTGAAGAAACTGTTAGATTTCAACAGTTGGCCCAAATTACTGTTGAAATTTTCAACAGTTTTTTTGCATAGGGTGCTTCCGAAGGCCTTCTGCAACAGTATCACAACAATTCCCCAACCCCCTTAAAGTCCTGACTTGGCACCAGCAGACATTTTTCTATTCCCAAAAATGAAATTCTCCCTCAAAGGACACAACCATGGGACCCTAAGTGCCGTCAAAGAAGCTTGCACGTGTACCCTTAAGTAACTTCCGGAATCCACCTACCACGGAAACTTCGAGTCATGGAAAAGCCACTGGCAAAAGTGTGTTGACACTTTGAAAAATTTTAAGGTTTTGTAGCAATATCTGAAATAAATTATTTTTCTGAAACTTTTCCCAATACTTTTTATACAAACCCTGTATAATGGTACAGGGCTATGCAACAAAATCCTTTCCACTGCCAGCTAGGGAATGGGCAATCAACTGGTCAAAATCTAATTCATTTGGCATCTGGAACCAGCCGTCTTCCATTATTCAGAGGAGGTACTTGGTCCTTGATGGCTTAAAATCCACTGGCAATGACAACAGTGTGATGAAAGTACCGTACTTTCCATCTTCATCAGACTCACCCTAGTTTTGGCCACATTCATCAGACAGACAGCATAAGAACATATAAGATGCAGATTGATTTTCCGTAGATTTCTCCAGTAAAAAATTATGTATGTCTCATAAGCCGGAAAATACAGTATTAATTTACAATTCGGGAAGGAATGGTTCCACTTTTTCCTGATTCAGGTTTTTGGTTACAGTTCTTTGGTCACTTCCCAATTCACGCTCTGCTCTAGAATTAGTACTGGTATCACCATTAATACAGCTTTATCATAATTAGTTGATCAATTGTTTCACATTTTTCAAGAAATTGGATACCTGCTGCAAACCTAAGTTGTATCAGAATAAGGTGCCTAATTGCTGCTTTTGAAAGGAGAGTCTTGTTTGAGTGGGTTGGAATTCATTACATATCAACCTAGTGACTGAATTAGTCATCATTAAGAACACTAAGCATGTGTATTGCACGAAGAAAGTTGGCAAAGGAAAGAAAAGACTGCTGCAAGAACCATAGTTTTTCACCATTCTTTAATCGTTCCTTGCCCAGGCATTGATATAAATGAACATTCATTACTGATGAGGACTTCAATGACATCACACTTGCTGATCCAGAAAAACTGACTTATTATTAACTACACCTATTGAGAAAACCCTTTCATATATAGGCCAAGAACATTGAGCGTAGCTTCAAACCTCGCATCATATTCAAAGTCCGTGAAAACTTCATCTGGCAAATAGCAACATCTTACTTCCTGTAAAGCCTCTATGATTTCCACATAGAAAGAGGATGTTTTGGTAGCTCAACTGGTAGACCATCTGACCAGAAATCAGGGGGTCCAAGTTTGAGTCCTGGTCAAGGCGATTAATTTTTTTCTCTGTGGAATATCTTGCATTGTATGTATTGTGAAACTTTTGTTCCCCAAGACCACTGCATTTTAACAAGTCGCTACAGTTACAGACCAGCAGAATGATAAAAATTACAGTAGGGACTTTAATCTATGTATGTACTAATTTTGTACAAGATAAACAAGTATATCTGTGCCATTCTTTGCCAAGAGAGTTCCGTACGGAGGAATACAAGGATATGCTCACGGTACTAATGACAAGGGAAGCATTTTTCATTGTAAGGCTCCGGCCCAAAAGGGTACTTAAAAACAGTGTAGGCAGCATCTATGATAACATCAATTATAATTGTCATTTATCAAAAATTGTAATTTCTTTGTCTTGAATTACACTGTTTGTTATCACTTTCATATTCCTTGGTTCTTCAATTCAATTTATTTAAATTTTTGGCTAACCCGAACAATGTATCGAATTCCGCTTAAAGCTCTAGATTGGAAAAGTACAGGCAATGCAACCTAAACAGACCTATAAACGTAGACATGGGGAAGGTAGTGAGTGAACATGTTTATGCCGGAAAAATTTGTTGCCAAGCATTTAAGTGAGTTTTAGCCATCTGATGCCATCAGTTGTGATGTTTTATATAATACTACAATGTCACAATTCTTCCCAATTGCCTCGGTTGTTGGCATCGGTCAAGGACAAACATTGTTGTACTTTATTCCGCTCAACAACGCATGCAAGTGTCAAGACACATGTGCTTACAGGCGACCCCAAAACGAGCTTCATCTTGTCACTCAGCACAGCTGACAGGGTTGCTATCTTAAGGTCATAAAGCAGCTTTGCGAGAGCATTTCGGAATTCCGGCACAATTACCATTGCGTAAACAAGTAAACACCTTGAACCCATAACTTTTCATGCTGAAAGATGGGAAAATGAAATAATAATATATATTCCATTAAAATTTAATGTATTGATTCGTTACGGTTGAATTTCACCGTAGTATGGCAATAAATTGGAGATTTCCTTTAAAGATGGGAAAGAATAACCGGATTTTTCTTTATCTTGTTTTAACTTATTGGGTGTATGCTAGTTCTAGAAGTAGCCTACGTTCATACATGCCTATTTTATGCATCATTTACTAGTAGGTACTAGGCCTCCAATCACGAAATAGAGCAGGGACTTGGTTAGGCCCTACGCCGAGGCCTAGGCTCTCCTCTAACTTCTCGAGTCCAGGCCTAGGACTAAAAGCTTTCTCTACATTTTGCACGATGACATCATGAAATTATCATGCAAAAGGAAGGGAATATATATAAATTTACTACGTTGCAGTATAACGCAAGACCCCGTAAAGTTACATCCACCACGATGGAGATCTCGAGACAAGCTTGAGACTCATTTTTCGAGCGTATTGAGATCGAAATCGAGCGAGATTCGAGCAGTACTTTTATCTCGCTCCAATCTCGAAAAGTCGAGACTCGCACAGCCCTATAGATAATGTTAAGTTTGATTACAAATACAAGACCAAAAAGATAAACATCACAATAATCTAAAAGGTATAATTCAGTCAGCTTACCTAAGAATACAATTTCATTGCATGTACCATTTAAGAAAATTCGAAGTGAGATAGTAACAATTGCTTGGTAAATTTTTTCAAGCTGAAATAATTGACATAGTACCAAACTGATGCATAACTTAATACTAGAATAAAAAAAATATGCTTTTGCAAATGCCAACCATTAAAGTACTAACAACCATGGCCTTGCAATGGCAGGGTGTCCACTAAAGTCAAAATATAAAATTCAAGCATAATTCAAGGTTTTCAAGGCTAAATTTATAAAAATTTCCAGGCTAATATATCGCGGTTCTTGTACGAGTCAAAAGTGATGTTTTTCAAGTTCTATGTAGAATATGGATTTTTTGTCGTTCAACCCATAGCATAATATAGATAAAGTAATTAAATAAGAAATAATTGATAAATTAAAGTAATTAAATATGTAGTTTTATTGGCAGTAAGAGACTCTCTTTATTGGTTGGGAAAGATAAACTACTTTTTGATTGAACACCCTCTTTCTAAATTAGCATTTCAATGAGAAATTACAAATTCTTCTACAAGAGGAACTTAAAGAACCCACTGGCTTAAGTCTTCAGCATTCAACCACTGTTCTTGGAATGATGATTTTCTAAGTTAATATTTTTTGCCATGCTTTTCTATTTTAAGTCTCAAAGCCTCAATTTTCTGTTCACTCAGAATGAGAATGTAACATTTTTGTACCGGTAGACTATATAGAAAAAAGTGAAATCATAACAATCTTTAGTATCCTACACCATCTTTTTCTAACAAAATTAATGTAATAAAAATCCTAATTCAAGTAAGCGCAACCTGAATATATCTCACAAACATCAGCAATTAGATTTCTCAAAAAATTATAGAAAAGTTTGTAAAACATATATTGCAAACCCTACCAGAAAGCCAACTACATTGAACCTACAGTAAAGTATTCGATCACATCAAATGTGCAGTTAAAAGAAACATTATAAGTTCATTTTCATTAATAAAGGAATTATTTTCCAATTATTAATCAAATCCTTGAATGCTTTCAAATACCTTTTTAGAAACAAAAAAAATTTAATGCGGCCAAGAGATCCCATTTATGGAATATCCCGAGATTCCATTTTTAAGACAAAAAAATTATTACAGAATATTTCAAGCTGCTAAACTAGTAATTTTGCAATGTCTTATTAACAATAACCTTTGAAATGAAATTTGAGAATTTTCTACTCATGAGAAGAGGTTGTGTAACTCTGATCTTGAAATGAAATTAGACTTTCTTCATGCTACTATAAACAAAATTTAAAAAAAGTCTCGGATTTTCTCTCCATTGGCCTGGGTTTGCAAGAAAAAAGTAGAATGACATGTGGGGAGAATTTATTCTCCTAAATCAGGTACGCCGACAATAGCAGAGTGGGGTGGTGGACTGCAGGTAATGAAGTTTGATTCTTATCGCTGTTTAAAATTTTTCTTTCAGCCATTGAATCAAAAAGTTTATCATCCTTCATTTCCAACCTTTTTGTGTGGATACTGACTTTTTTGTACTTCTATCGTTTAAACTACCTACATTTACAAATGCGCCACTCAAAAATACTTTGTAAAGTTAACATAATTATTACACGATTTAATTCTGCAATAAAAAATTTCTCCAATCCTTTCACTTACGCCAAATTTAATTATTTTTTAAATTATAAATTCACATGAAATTTCTGATAATCTACTTTTTTTAACTGCCTACTAGCATTACCCTAGGAATACAGCATAGCCTGTATTCCTAGGCAGTGTTAAGGATCGACCTCGCCACCTGCAGTACACTAGTCCTCATTTTTAGCAACTACGCTATCATAGGTTCACGGGAATCTGGCGAATGTAGGCGACCCGCGTAACACTCGGCTTTATTTTTGTTCTCGCGCATCCGGGCCTATGGCTAAAAAAGTCACGACGAGTATTTTTTTATTTCGTTTTTGTGGCACGGAACAAATCTTCTCATTTCGTGACCAAGTTACACATTCTCTCCTTGTCAGTATCTACCATATGTACGTACATTCCATTCGCGGGGCGCATCGATCACTAAGCCGAGAAATTTAAAATCTCCGATCCGGATCTGAATTTTTACTGTCTTCGGATATGATTTCAGTAGCGAATGAAATGAAAGATCCGTGGATCCAACCCGACCATCCTTAATTTATTAATGGTACATTTGTAAATCTAATTTCAACAACAAAGGTATTATGAAGTGAGTATTCAGATGTACTGGTTTGAAATTGAAGATAATAACATTTTCGATGCAATGACTGAAAGAAAAATTAAACTGCGATACGGATCGAACTTCGCACAGTACACTACTGTCTGTAAAAAAAGCAAGACACCCGAGTTTGAGGAGCTCTATCGTCTAAACGAAGCAATCAATTTCAATGCAACAAAAAGCATACGAGTGAGAGTTTATTTCTACGTTGGATCATTTACTTCAAAAAATCCTCGGCTCCATAGTATTTCCTGTATTTAATTTTTTCTCAAAAAAGTACCCGTTTTTTGCCCGTAAAATCAAGTTGCCCAACTTTGAGCGCTTGGTATTCCCGTAGTTTTTGTTCCAAGAACTTGCAATTTTGAATAAGGAAGCCAGATTTATTAGTAACACTTTGCAGAAAACAAAGTGTTTATACCACTAAAATTGATGGATTTGTTGTAAACAACGCAAACCCCTGCTAACTTCGAAACCAATGGGTCAATTGAAAATTGATTGGTACTGTTGTATGCTGTACGATGAATGCAATGCTGGTATTTTTTTACATTTACATTATATATCACTAATAAGGACAATATCGCTTATTATTTATCTTGATATTTCTATTTCTCTCGTTGTCCGCCTGATCCCGGCGAATGTAGGCTACCCGCGTGACATCCTACGTAATTTTTCCCGCGATACCGGGGTAATGGGGAAAAGTCATATTTCTTTATTTTGCTTCTAGTTGCACGGGAACATTTTCATCTACTTTCGTGACATGAGTTACACATCCTCTTATCAATATCTACCGCACCTACATTCCATTCACGGGGCACTTCGATCGCTAAGCCGCGAAAATTAAAAATCTACGACCCGGATCCAATTTTATACCGTGTCTTTGGATCCGAATCCGGAACCGAGTAAAATGAATCCAACGGGTCCAATCCGGCCATCACTACACGTTAGGCACATGTTTGCGTATCATGGGCTTAGTCCGATGTGCATTGAATGAGAACAAAGGGCACTTGACGTGACGCTGAAGGCATCTGTTCCACAGTCGAACAGTTGAACGTCTCCGATCCACACAGCGCTGACGATACATTGAGCCTAACTACTTTTCCGTCGTTTATTTATTCATTCATACCAACGGCAAATCCATATCTTAAAGTCATCGTTATTTATCATGTTTATAAAATAAGGATTTTTTGTCTTGAATTAAGAAATTTTAAAATTCCCGACTAAGACCAGAAAATCACGAATAATCCACGAACAATTCCCTGCACTGAAAATTCACGAATAATTCCCGATTTTCCCGGTCAGTGGACACCCTGAATGGGCATTGATAAGAATAATGAGGTGAATTTTTTAAGATCACAGGAGTAATTTCACTATGACATTATTACCACATTGATTACTAAATAAATGTTACAAACACATTTAAATCATGATTGAAATTAAAAGAAATGGTGAAGAAATGTGGTTTGCAGTTCCACACAGGGATATACTAAGCACAAGTAAGTTTTTTATTCAGTTCAGTTATAAAATAAAGAGATACCGAAGTTAGAGATTAGACTAAATAGACTAAACTAGACTAAACTAAATAGACTAAATACCACCGAGTATTCTAAAGATGCATGATAACCATATTTAGCAAGAAATTTCACAAACGGGCATTAATATGAATATGACATTCATATATGATGGAAAATTACAGAATATCATTTTTATATAATTGAGTAACTTATGCAAAACTTCTTACGATCTTTTAACACGCGCTGTGATAAAATTGATTGACTGTATTTACTTGTGTAAGCCGCACACCTTTTTTCCCAAAACACCAGTGAAAAAATAGGGGTGTGCGGCTTAGACGAATCCTCCAGATTTTTGTGTAAGCCGCGCACCATTTTTCCTCAAATTTCTGTTTACTTTTTCTTGTAAGTTTCGCATTTTGTGAACATATTGACATTAATTGGTAAGTATGGTCAGTAGTAAATCGTAAATTGTAAAGTATTCTGTAATTTCAAAGCAATTAGTACAGTAGAAACTCGAAAATACGAACTTCGAAATTACGAAATTTTGATTTTACGAAGCAAAATCTTCGGTCCCGACCAAAAGGGTATCTAGGTGTATGTAACAGTACGCGATATTACGAAATAACGAAGTTTTAAAATTACGAACCTCGGATCTTGGTCCCGACGTGAAAAAGTTACTCGTTTATACGAATAATGATGGATCACAGTAACGTTTTCCGGCGCTCCTTGTCAGAGTTAAACATCCAATTAATCATCGTTGCCGAATACATTATGCACTGAATGTATTACCTGAACGATATCTCATTTTTCAATGCTACAATAGTAAGGACGACTTTGAATCGTAGGCATCGTAGTTCATAAAATATGAAACCAATCTGACATAAAATGCGTTCAGCGTTGTAACCACGAGTCCACAGAGTTGCCAACGAGTAAAGAAAACGTAAATATGTAATTTAACTAAATACACATTCTCCCAAATCGCCCAGCCGCGGAAACAGGATGTAGACGCCTGAATGAAACCACCCGGCCGTGTCGTCTAGCAGCGACTTCCAGACGCGACAGTTGGACGTGGCCGCTGGACGCCCCAGTGAAACCAGACCTTAAGGACGACTTTGAATCGTAGGTATCGTAGCTCATAAAATATGGAACCAATCGGACAAAAAATGCGTTTTGCTTTGTTACCACGAGTCCACAGAGTTGCCAACGAGTAAAAAAATGTGAAGTAGTCGTGTACGGATATACTCGCCGGCGAGAGACTAATTGCTACAACCAGCATTTTCCTCTCATGATCCCTGGCATTTTTTGTTACCAGTTTTCCCAAACATAAATCCATGATGAATATTCCTGGTATAGAAATCGTTTGCAATAACTATGACATGTATCGGAGATGGTGCTATGTTGTTCGAGCGGTAGATTCAGTCGTGAATATAACCCAAGGAAGCTTTTTTTCTTCTCACTATTTCAGACTGATTACACCCAACCTTGCTCGACGGCATAATTATTCCGGCTGGCAATAGTTATCATCGAAGGACTCATGTTTAATTTACCGTCCTCATTAAGCGTTTTGATGTAGTCATCGAGCAAGGCTCTGCATACGCATTTCCCTTCCCTTCTTCCACCGCCAACAGCAAAGAAAATCAGAGAAAGTATGAGTTCGCATGGTTCATAGGGCCATTTAGTTTAACGCACATTAATTCTAAAGGAAGACTAGTTCTGGGCGCATGCAAAATCAATGGGAAAAAACGCTCAAGCACCCATATATATATTTATATCGGAAAATGGTGTACCCTCCTCCCCTTTCACTCCAACATAGTGATCGAAGAAATATCCTAAAAGAGAGATCACTAGGCAGTCCCCACCATGAAAATTCACCCAGCTCTCCTTCTCCTTTGCTCCAAAACCTCGGCATACTCTCCCCCATCACCTTTCTCTCTCACTTGCGGCTAACCTATCCCTCCCACACTGGCTATATTTCCCCTTCAAGTGACCCTCCGTGTCCCCCCTTCCCGCTCTATGAGTGGGCACGAGCCATCCCCCTCACACCCAAGACCCCCGTGCCCGCCCTCCGGGATATCAGGCCCCTTCGAGTACCCCTCCGCCCCACCCCCTCAACGCTAGGCTACCATGAGATGCCCCACGCTGACTTTGCAGGCCCCCCATACTAGCTCTTGGGCCCTCTAAGAAGTTCCCTCCCCAATCTCAAGGAATCTGTGCACGCCGATGGGTCTAACTCAGCGTAAATATTGTTTTGCGGGCATATCTTGATTCATGGTAAAAGCTCCACTCGCCAGAGTCATGTCTTCCCTCTCCGCCGACGCAGCAAATTGAGGTAAGGGAGGAGGAAGATAAGATGCGACTATTCGGCGTAAAGCTGATGATTCATTCGAGGTTTAGTCTTCACGCGCAGCCCTTGGCCTTGAATCCCAGGTGGATCACCCTCACAACAGACGTAAGATACTACGAGACCATGGGCCTCGCAGCTGTTTTTGTGAGCGGGCGAATGGAGTAACCCCCACGCACATCGAGGGGGAAAGAAGGCAGCTTCCAGCTTGATGCGTGGCCTGACCTGGAGCTGCAATGCTTGGACGCAAGTCTCCTTGCTTGATCGTAAACAAAGGAAAAACGATTAGCAAAAATATCCCACATTTCAATTCAATAGCGAATGTTTAAAAGAATTCTGAGATATAATGAATGAAGAGCAGGCAGGCGGACCTAATCTTAATAGAACCACAACTGAAGCTTTCGTGTAATCGAGTGAAAAACGAAAATTATTGATTTGTAATGTTAGCATCGTTAGTAGCCGATGAAGTGTAAAAGGAACTATCAACCTTCACCGTTGAAGTGCGTGGCTTGTACACCCTACCTCTGAAAGGAGGTACACAGCTGGACTCTTCTATAACCTCTTCTTTCAGCTCTATCATCTCGGAAATAACCACGCACAAATAAGCTGAATTCAAGGGAGAAAAACGATAGTTATTTCGGGAAATTAATGGGCTTAGCATTATTTATAGAAAATACATAACATGTAACCATCGCATAGCATCCGCGAGAGAATCTTATTTTCACTGTCTTAGCTTAACGCAGGTAGATACATATATTATGCCTGACGCGGAGAAAGGACCATCTTCTAACGAAATTTTATTCCTCTAATTTCAATATCGGGTGCCAATGATCGCGTAAGTCGCACACTTCCTTATTGTAAGCATCAATCAGTATTACTAATGATTAAACATCGCTCACGCTTCAGTTTAAGAGTTCTCCAGTTAGGAAATAATATAGAAAAATGCGCTATGAAGCTTCATAGGCTTATTCCAAACTGCACAAAAAATTGGGCAAAAGACGCTTCATTGCCTAATCATTCATAGGAAAAAAGAACGGCAAGTTAGTTGTCGCAATGTAAATTTCCGCGGGACTTAGATGGGAGTTTAATTCTTCCGAGTTTCGGCATTTCCGCCGTGAAAAGATGGAACGATGTGGTGGAAATCCCGAAAATGGGAAGAATCAACCTCCGACAAATTAGTTTCGTTAAACTGTTTGCACCTTGGGGGGATGAACACACATTTAAGTATATTTTTATGAATTATAACTTCGTAAATCATGCAAGTACGTCGCGAGAGTTCATCTTAATTTAAGGAAACGACAAAGAGCTTCATCGCGATGTTTTTGAAGGATACTCGTTGATACGAAATTTGATATTACGAAGTGCCGATTTTTCCGGTCCCGTCGACTTCGTAATTTCGAGGTTCTACTGTAATAAAAATCCGGTTAACAAAGTCTGAACGTATGACGGTACTTAAAAACGCTAGATCCGAAACACCACTTGACTGATCAATAGATTTATCCTGCATAGATTGTACTTAGGACAACACATTGTAGCACTGATATGTATTTAAATCTACATTGTATCCTGTAAGCTGCCACAAGGGGGGCAGCATCTTTATGTCTTTCCAAAATCGTAAGCGGAGTTTGTTTCAGTATCAGGTATCTGTAGCAACATTTTTACACAATAAATAGCTCCTTTTGCATACACATTAAAGCTACATTGCAAAGACACAATAAAGAATTTGTTACATAGTGGCAAGAGTCATAAGCTCAGAGATTATACCTTCTTACTATCTGTGCGTGAGAGTAGTAAACGAGTTCGAATCGATCATTTAGCATTTTAAAATAATTTGCAATTATCACCCAAAAAATGAATTTTGATATGAAATTGCGACCGTTTCCCGTGAGTACAAAACTACATTGCAGCAGCTAGCAGTGACAAAAACTAAAAATGAGAACTGTTATGACATGAATATTCATTAGTGATTTATGGTTCTATTTCCGCGAATGTGTTTTTCTTTAGTTTTATAAGAATTATAATTGTCATTACATTAAGCTTAGTTTTTCCGTGTGTTCCCAACACTTTCCCAACATGTTGTTAAATCATCCCAGTCCACAGCTACTGCGCAGAGAGCAGACAAGTCCACCACTATCAGGTACTGATGGCATTCTGCTTTTATTTGTTGATATGCCAACAGATTCCCTTAATGATAGAGTAAACATGGGTTGAAATTGTATATATTTTTGCAATTATTCCAGTTGGATGTTATTTTGAACTGATGAAACATTTTTATAGCTGGATGATGTGATCATATGTAACTGTGATTACTGTGAGAAGCTATGAGAAAAAGAAGCACAGTAAAACAGGCCGTCCATCGATGCCCGACGTGATGACGATTGTGATGATATTAACACGTAATTCAATCAATTAATGAGAAAGACGAACACGTTACTTAGGCACAGCATTTCTCTTAAAGAACGTGCATTTATGTATTGACAAAATGACGCAGACTCAAGGGCAAAGAAAATAATTTTTTGACAGAAATAATTTTTTTCCTCCTGAGCCTTCCCGAAAATAGGGGTGTGTGGGATACACGAGAGTGCAGCTTACACGAGTAAATACGGTATGTCAACAAAGAAGTCTCTTTTGTAAATTGATAAATGATATAGTTTCTTGATATGTTTCGAGAATTCTGTAAAATTCAATCGATTCCATCATGTTTTGTATTTTCTTCTGTTTTTGTTTTGTTTGCCCCATAATTATTTTGTAGGGCAAATTTTAAAACTATATATATAAATAAATAAAAATTAAAGCCTAAATTTGACTGATAAATATGTTTACTTATGTACGAATTCTGAAAGTGAACTCTGATCAAATCAACTACAATTTAAGGATAACTATGTTATCTCCCCAAAGTTTCCTTGAGTACCGTAAAAATAAATACTAAGCACTAAAAAAAGATTCCTACAGATTCCATGGATTTTTCTCAGAACCTAACTATTAATCATTCATGGAAACCACAACAATACTTTTAGGTTGAATATATTTAACTTTTTATGCATTTTAGCACTAAATTATCAAGAAAGTATCTTTGAATGAATAACAGAATATAAGTAACTTTGGTATTTAATGTTCCAGCACAGTAGGAGTTGTCAGTGCAGTTTTCTACAGCATATTCAATTACCTTTATACTCTTTTTTTAAAAGAGTAATGTATAAAGTTGAGTTTGAATTGAAATTAAAATTGTTTTTGGACTGGATTCAGAGCTTGAACTATAAAAATAGGCATTTTTCCACCACACCCAACATTTACGATTTTTCCAATTTGCAGGTGATACAGGAACATAATTTCTATGGGATTAGGGGAGTTTACACTAAGGTGATACATACTGATTTACCTGATAAGAAACTGTAATTTTTTCAGACTGATATCTAGTGAGTTTGATGGCTCTCCGAACCTCAGGTGTCACACATCCCTTGAAGCCACCTTTACGAAGGAGTGAGTCAATCGTTTGGATGCGGTCCCACCCTAAAAATGAGAGAATTATGAAATGTAAAATTTGCACAAAGTAATCAGAAATAACAATTATTACATGGCAAGATTTATCAAATGTAACAATCCCGTCAAATGCTTGGTATGTCTTTACTGCCCCATCTTCTGCCATTTTTTGATGAATATGTCCCACCAATCTCCACGATGCATTAGAACGATAACCTATCCTAAACTCCCACCATACCTCCTCTTCCAACCCCCTCTCCTTTCCTAATTGAGCTATCCTTGGTTACAAAAGTTGAAGAAGTAATTTTAAATGTTGGCATTTTCTCCAAAATACCAGACATATCCAGGTTACTTAGTTCACGCCCCATTTTTTCCACAATGAAGATGTCAGCCATTCACTAAAATTAAAGCAATTCATTTTCCATTGACATTCCACTTACCTATCCATCGTGTGATATAGAGCAGGGCATTACTTTGCGATGATTCATAAGAATGAAAAACTTTGCAGTTTCACAACTCAATTTGCCCCGCAGCAAGCAGTTCCGATAGAGAGTAGCATCTTCAGGCCAAAAGATGATAACCGGTATTGAAGGGCTTGCTGCTGAGAAATTTTACGCATGAAACTGCAAATTTTTTCTTTTCATCATCATGAATAAGTTCCACCCATTGAAGCTTCAAACTGCATCATATAGTATGTTGAGGACACAGTCAAAATGGAGTGACACTGATTACACTTGACACCAGTATTATTGTTATTGTAAAGCATGAAGTATTTTTTACCTGTACAATGAATAATAATCTACTAGTCTATATTCAAAACCATGAAGGAGATATAACCAATCGGAACTTCAATTTTAAGCCAAGAAGATACATTTATATATCGTCAGACACTGACCACAAGGTCATTTGTGCACTGAAATCCTTCAGTCACAAGCAAAAATTCCTTGGTGATGTAACATTAGAACATTAAGTCGCAATCTAGTGTGAGCACAGATTTTGCCGAGTTTTCCAGTACATGTATGCTGAGAACAAGCCAGTTACCATTAACAAGGATAACAAGAGGCTACGCATATTTCAACTACTGAGAGAATGTATATCCTAGAAGAGGTGGATATAGACCCGCATGTGAAGCATTAGATGTTTGGCACAAAGGTAATATATTACAGTAACCACTTTACTCACCACTATCATTTAATGTTCGTTATCTGATCAAGAAGGGTCTGATTCTAAACCCACTCTGGAATAGGTGACAGAGGCAATGGAGTATGCATTCCGTCACTTCATTAATGATGCAGCAGCAAACAATGTTAAATTTTCACAGGAGGCTCAAGATAAAAGTTTTAGAAAGAATTAATAAACAGAGCACTATAGAAAAATCTTTTAAGTACCAATGTTACATGAAAATATTAACATCACCCAAATAACTTGTTTTCCTAAATTTTGAGGATTTCAATGGCCATATCAATCTACACAATAGATGTTATGGTCCCTAAAAGAGACTGCACTGCTAACTTGCCCGTGGATCAAACAAAAGGTCAATCTTACATTTAACAGCAGATCAACCATATTCATATATTCTGGCCAGTTACAGAGTAATTCTCAAGCACTTATGAAGGGAAAAATTATATCGGCTCTGTTCTCAATGTAAACTACCAACCGAGATGATAAGACACTACTTTACAGAGGTATTTGGACACTTAGGGAAGGCCATGTATTTTTATTAATTTATTATTGGTTGTCACTGTTTAATGATTTGAAGTTTGTACCTAAATTAGGGAAAAGGATTCAAACAAGAAAAGAACATTCTAAACCAACCATGACATAGCAACTGTAGTGAACCTATACTTAGAAATGCTTTAACCTTGTCTTTTAAGAGTAAATCTTTATGGCAACATAAACCCATCTGAATTTCCATGTACTATTTCTTCCTGAAGTCAGTAGTTTCCACTACATTTACGTCCTTGGACATCAGCCATCTCATTTCCATACCTTCTCTCAGTTTGATAGCTGAACCACTAACAGCCTTCTATCTTACAGCATACAAAATGCCTAACAATACCTCCCTTTAAATCTAGACAACTAGGAACTTACATTCTGGAAACTCCAAATTCATTTCTACCTATCTCCTGTTAGTAATTCAACATTTTTCAATCTACAAACCCAAACATAACCTCTTTCCACCTTAAGACAAACTCCTAATAATTTCTTAACCCTATCGAACCTATTATTAAACCGAACCTATCCCAGCAAGTTAATTTTTCCCCACCCAATGCTTAGATACAACATTAGCACATTCAGTGCAGACCATGTCAATTGATGTGGTAGGCATATAGCCGAGCTACAACCCCATCAATTTCCCAAAAAGAAAATTTTCAGGGCATCACCATACAAGATGTACTTTATTTCTCTACATTTATTTCTGATTTGTATACGTAATTAAACTCATTTGTATTTTATTGACAAATCATATACCAATGTAAATTAGTCCAGGGATAATAAATTATAAACTAAATAGCAGACAAACATTTTCCTTAGTTTTGCATAAAATCATACCTCACATCCTTCAGTTAAATCTTTCCCAGATTGAATGAATAATAACATGCAATATGTATACTACATTTTTTTAGTCTGAAAGATGCACACAGGTATTGGCAAAATACTTACGAAAAATATACACCTGAAAAACTCGATATTGAATACTTTGAACTAATGAAATTTCATCATCACGAAGGAAAGTTGTCACTCCTGACCAAAAAGGTATCCCAAACATATGGGACCGTGTGTAAAATCATTAGAAAACATGTAATTATGAAAATTGGTCCCAGTTCGAAAGGTCTCATTTTTATGAAAAAAAAAGGCTGAAGTGAGTTACACTCAATAGGCAGAATGATCTACTAAATGGATAATAATTCACAAATTTAGTACCTGATTAAAAAGAAAGAAATACGAAGGACTCCTTCACATGTAACTTTGAACCTCCTCGAATGCACATGGAATACATTGCTCCTAGGTGGAAAAAATAAAGCAATATAGTTTTAACTCCAATTAATCCACTTTTGAGGATGAAATTTAATTCTTCATGAAAATTTTCAGTAGTGTTTAAGACAATAAAGAAAGAAGTCACATTAAGATGTGTACGTGATGCAAAGGTTTCCTCGAAACCTATATTTGTTTTGTTTCACCAAATAGAAATAAGTTTTCCTCGCTGGCTTTCGGTGTTGCTAGCATACAAGTTACAATTATCATCATTAGTCGGAAATCCTGAGATTGGTTTGACAGTCCTCCAATAAATTCTTCAACCTCTTCATATTTACGTATTTTTTCTCTTTTGCATCCTTCATCACTTGTTCTGTATATCTAATACGAGGCCTTCCTTTGCCATTCTTCTCGTCCACTTGTTCTTCAACGATTGTCTTCATCAGGCCATCATGTCTCTTGATGTGGACGATTAAGTTGTCTCACCTTCTTCTTAGGTGTTTCAGAAGACTCCTCTTTTCTCCCACTCTTCTGAGGACTTCCTCGTTACTCATTTGGTTGATCCATTTAATCTTCATCATTCGTCTCTAGCAGCAAATTCCGAATACTTCCACCCTTGAATCCTCGGCTTCTGCCATCGTCCAAGCTTCAATGCCATAAAGAAACATGCTCCAGATGTACATTCTGATGAATTGTTTTTTTTTTACTTCTACACTTTCATTTCCAGCTCTAAGCAGATTCTTTTTTGTTAGAATGTTCTCTTTGCTCGAGCTATTATACTGACAATTTCTTTATTGCTCAGTCCATCGCTGGTTACTCTGCTCCCCAGGTAACAGAACTCTTTCACCTCTTCCAGTTTTTGTTTTCCCAGTTCAACGCTGGTTTAGGCCTCCTCTCTCTTGCTGCACACTATTATTTTTGTCTTCTTCCCATTGATTTTCAGCAGATATCTGGCTATTGCCTTTTCCATAGTTACTGGAATCTTTTTCGAATCCCAATTTGTGTCTCCAATTTCTAAGTCATCGGCAAAATGCTGCATGCTAATTTTCCCCCCACTGATATCCAAAAAGTTACAAACTCTTCTAAATAAGTCAAATAAAGAATCCAACATGGTGAATTTGGCACGGTGCCAAATAAATTTTAAGTGGAAATATACATAGGTCTTGGATTCTTTATTTGACCACGAATTTCCACATAGTTATGCCACAAAGTATTGAGCACATCTTCTAAATAAGAATCATCAATGGCCACAGATGAAATGTATTTAACTAATTAGAGCAAAAGCTTTTTAGACCATTACTGAATCGCACAAAAGATTTATTAAGACTTTGAAAGTGAAAACTTGAATGTCCTAACAAAGGATATTTTGGGTTATATTTATATTTTACCAAATGTTCAAGTCATCATCATACACACATACTACAATGAATGAGATTATTTTGACGATGGCCATTGCCAAAGAAGCTAGCGCTAATTTGATGTTGAGTAAAAGAGAAAATCTGAAATGAAAATTTCCCTTGGAATAAAAAATCCAGTTCTTACAAAATCTGTTGTTAATCACCAATTTTTCGATCCAATGGATTTCATAATAACTGTTTCTACTGAACACATTTCATTCATACCAATACTGCTTACAGCAAAACTGAGAAATGATGTTACACTGAATGATGTTGATAGATATAGCAAGTTAATAAAGGATATAAGGAAGTCAGTTTACAAGCACTGCCTAACAGAAAACTCATTGGTTGCAGAATTTTGGCTATTTCCAACACTTACATACATTGAACAGATAATTGGCATAATGATTTCCCAAGAACTTCTCCAGAAGGGAAACAAATATTAGGCAAGAAAATATGGCATGTGCATGCTTGCAAAATGCATCTCTTGTTTGTCATACAGTTTACATTTAGGGGACCAAATTAAAGGGGAAACATGTTTTTGTCCACACAATAGTTCACTTCATAGCCGACTGTGCTGACCATTACACATACAGCATTCAGGATGACTGTCTTGCCACAGCTACATCTTGAACATCTTAAAAGAAGGAACTTTGACTAGCTCACCGCTTTGACCTCCCTTACTCCGATCTGTTTTCCAAGGTCTAGAATAACTTTAGTAACATAAGCAGGAGATCCAGTTTTGCCTCTCACTTCTCATGTCTTCCATAACAGACAACATCAAATATGCCAATGAAACATTTTCGACATTCAGCTGGTTATAAAAAAATTATTAGATTTTTTACAATAGCAGTAGTGAAGGTGAGGATACATTCTCACCTTGATATTGTAAAATCATACATAAGAGCTCTGAGCATCCCAAGAAAGATTTTGAGTGAAATTATACCACCCTTCTGGGTACTTTGAGTGAAATTATACCATTCATCAGAAGGAATCTCCCCGCAAGAAAACTTTCCAAATTTAACGTATCTACAATGATCATACTGGATAATTCAATTTGAATCCAAATTAATTGTATGTCACATAAAATGCAATCACACAGTGCCACTAAGACAGCTTGTGCTCTGCCACACTTCATTAAACACAGCAAAGAGGAAAATTGACAATAATAAGAGAAAAGTTGTAACACGTCCACTAAATGGGAAATTGAAAAATATTTCTTTAGGTGCTTTAATTAGTCCTAATATTTTTACAATACAATGGAAAGAGAAAATCTTGTGTAGTTAAGCCATTTACTGTTCTTCCTTGCCCATAAGACAATGTTATGTTTTTGGATACCTTATGGAGGAAAAAATAACAATCAACATCTGTCCAAGTTAACAATTTATAGAAAGGAAAGGGAATGATAATTTCCAGAAAATAATTATCCTGCAATTGTGTTGCATATCATTTAACCCCTGAAATAAGTGAACAATGGTTAAGCACCTTTAACTAAATGCTGCTGCACAGTATGCGATGAAGATAGATAAATGAATATCATTACAGTAAACTCTCAATAATATGAAGTCAGCGGGACTGGAAAATCGGCACTTTGTAATTTCGAACATTTTACAAAAGTCACGAAAAAAAATTTATCTTTGTTTTCTGTAACTTTTGTTGTCTTCGGCAACATTGTATATCTTTTGTGATCATTCATGAGAGCATTCTTAAAAGATGCATGTCTTAAAAGATTGTAAATAAGTACCTACTATGTCTGTGCCTTTAAGTTGGCGATCATAGTGTTAGCAAAATTTTGTCCCAGTATCGAATACGTAGAGAAAACAAAAGATGAACGTTTCGTAATAAGGATTTTATTTTTGGAATAGTCAGTAGAGATGGGAATGTAGAATGTACGCTAAAAATAGACATTTGCTTCAAACATCTATGCTGTTATGATTACAGCTGGCCCAACTGCACTTTAGTTGTCTTCTATCGCCCAATTGTAGCTATAAAAAAGCATGGAACTAAGCCCGTTTCCAGGAAAAAAATCATTCACAGGTTATTACTTGTATGAGTCTTCCATCTATCGTCAGCGGAATAAATGATCTTGCAAGGTAATATTGTTTCTTTTCTACTACTAAGATCTTGATGACAAATGGGGCGTGATTCGGCATATTTTCCGAATCGTCTCCTCAATATGACGGCTGGAAGTTCGGGTTTACGGTGCGTGGGGTGCTGTGGAGAGGAAAGATCTCAGTTGCGAGTGTATCTTTATCTGTCTTGCTAAGCTTGAAGGGGGAAGTGGGAAGGGGATGGGGGAATAGTGGAGTGGAACGTCTGTGACGTTCTTCTTCTGGGCAACCCTGGGGGGCGCGTGGTTACGAGTGGGTCTTTGTGGGATATCAGGGGGAAGGGAGGGAAGCGAAGGGGATGTTCTAGAGGTGTCAAAGTGTGAGAGGAGGGGTCGAAGACCCTCCTGATAACAAAGGACGTCGCATCCCTGACCCTCCCCATTCCATTCAACACCCGGAGCGGTTCCAATCAGCCACCGCCACGTGCTCCCCAGGGTTTCCCAGAAAAAGAAGGAACCTCACAGACGTCCCATGACGCCATCCACCCACCCCCTCCTTCAAGCTTGGCAAGAGAGATAAAGATACTAGAGGCCTGCACACAGGTGCAAAATAAGGACGAGGGTCGCCCACCTGTGTGTGACAGATAAAGGGATAGGCTCAACCCAAAGACATTTGACAGAGTTTTCCGAAGTATCATAAATGTGACCTAACGGAGAACTTGCCGAGTAAAGGCAGTCACCCGTCGGCTGGATGGGCAACCACCCTAAGATCGTCACCGCCACGTATCTTTCTCAAGGGTCTTTGCTGTTTGCAATATTTTTCACGCACCCTTTTACCACCCCTCCCCTCAGCTTGGGCGAACAACCCGGGACCCACCTACGACCCGGGCACCCACCTAGTGGGCAGGCATCCGGGGCAAACAGGCATGGTCGGGTGTCTACGTCACACAGGCAGAGGCGAACACCAAGGCCCGACCCTTTTCCCCCTACGCACCATTAACTCAAACTCCCCAGCGTCATAATCCTTACCCCCACCAACACAACCCGCCCAAATTTCCTAACAGCATCACCCACCCTCACTCAACCCATCCATGCTAAAAGATTTTGGTGCGGACATCCCCTTCACAGAGAGCTGAGTTAGGATTGCTTACAAAGGACGAGGTAGGGTTCACAGAGAATTTAAACTGCCATAATTCCAGGTATATGGCAGCGAGCATGGTATGTGCCATCACACGTAAGCTTTAATTAAAAGACAACCGTGGACATTATGAGAATGCTGGTAAGAGGTAAAATAAAAAATATCCAGGATAAATAATGGCATTAGCTATGATTTCCACATTACTAAAGGTCTAAATGATACGCGGAGTTACATGCAGAAAATGATGGGGAGATACTGGCGTATGTGGGAGGTGAATGTACTACTTTTCACGCATTTCATTTTTGATGCACCACAATTGGCAACAATGAAAGCTACGCAGTCAAAAATAGTTTTGCTGAAGCAGTTTTTCACCAAGGTTCGTAAAAATCAATGAATTCCATTTTTTCCAGGGGACCGGGCCTGAAGTTAGTAATTTAGAAAAATTTGTATTTTCGAATATTGCCACGTTATTACTATGAGATTTTTGTCGGGACTGGCCATTTTGCTTCGTATAATGGAAACTTCATATTATCGTGCTTAGCATTACCGAGAGTTTACTTTATCTTCAAGGCAGCATTGAATTCATGATAATGTAGCTGTACCCTCAGCCCATAGGATGTGGGCCAATTTTGACACCATTTGTTTTTCAATAAAGTGTCTTAAGGGCTATGAATACAGTACTTATTTACAATTACCATTTAAGGATGTAGTGCCACTGAAGGGGCACTGTTGTAGCATTTACTGTATCATTATCTAACAGTGAAAAAGAATTCCAGGGAATTACGTAATAATAAAACAAAAATGAAGTAAAAACAATGAAATCCCATCAATTGCTACTGATAATAAGATATCAATTAGCCCTCAATGTAGCATGTATATACAAACCTACTTAATTAAATACACAATGTTTTATTTTGCAAAATAATAATTATCAATTGTTTTCATCTGAATAAATATTTCTAATGCCTTTAAACAGCAAGTGAAGGTCTTAAAATTCAAATAAAAAGTCAAAGTCAAATAAAATTTAATGCTACTATGTACACTGAATAGAAAAAAATGTCAAGAAAAGCAAGAGTGCATCAGTTATCTACTATCACATTCCTCGAATTTCAAGGTTGATTTATGTTGTCTAAAAAGCATATTTTAAGAAATATTTTATCCATTCTCAGCCCAAGAACAGCCTTCCCCATCTTTCTTGACATATACACTCTTCAACCAATGCTGCATAATTACTTTACGGAGTGTAGATTGCCAAAGCTAAAGACTGACGACCTTTTAAAGCCAGAGTTACTCTCTAAACATCTTTCAATATACTGGAAGTACAGTATTTGACAGTGCATAAGATGCACCAAATAGTGAAAAGGCTTAATATTCATATATAAGACCTGGGGGGGAGACTTTTGGACGACTAATGTTGGGCATCTCATGTGTCAAATATGGTAAATGTGACATTTTTCACAAAGCTATTACACACACTGAAGTCAAAGAAAAGAGAATTTGTACCTCCTCAAGCATGAATACAAATCCAGAACCATGCATAGAAAAAAATTACCTAAGAACTGATATCTGCTGAGAGGCAAATATTAAGAACCCAACTGCCAGACAGTTTCATCCCATCCTTAAAAATGCACACTACACTCACCTGCTCTCAATCTTTTGCAACCAATATAATTTAAAGTTCATGAAGAACAAAGAACAACAATGCTTCATATATTAATACTGTGCCAATTGTTGACCACAACAAACGTTAAGGGCCCACACCTTGCTCGGGAGCCACTTCTGGAAGGTATGTGGCAGTCCTTTTCGCTCCCTTCTCATTATGAAACTCGATCCGAATCCCATGCACACCAACTTCCCAGTCCAAGCAATCTGATCCATCCTCAAAATGTCGCAAGATAGACACAGACACATGAAGGCGGCAGAATTCCTCCCGTGTTATAGGCGAAAACCGCGAATCCTTGAACGCGCTGTGTAAAATAAAAGTTGAGAGTTGTTAATGAATATCAAACTCAATAAGCCCATATAATTATATAAAAAGCTCGCAAACTAGCCGCTAAAATTTCAATGGAGTTACCCGCTGAGATTGCACAATATCAAGATATTCCACAGAGAAAAAAATCATTCATTTTGGCCTGGACTCAAACCTGGACCCCCTAATTTCCGGCCAGGTGCTCTACCAGCTGAGCTACCAAGACGTTCTCTTTCTCTGGGGAAATTATAGACTTAAAGGAACAAGATTTTGCCGGACTGCTGGACATATCATGTCACAAAGCAGCCAAATGTGTGCACATGGAGCCACTTTCCACAAGGTTAAAGCCAACATTGAAACACCAAGGTGCTTTTGAGAAAATGAATGGATTCAGGGGTAACTTTGTGAAATTTTTCCATGGTGGAAATAACAAACTTTGAAAATTTCACTTAAAACGTTGAAACCCGGGTCGTGAATAAATTTATAAAGTGAAATTTGCCAAGTTTGTTATTTCCACTAAGGTGCTTACTTATAACAAATTAAAAGCTCGCGAACTAGCCACCAAAACTTTAAGGGCGCTACCTGCTGAAATTGCAAAATAGCAAGATATTCTACAGAGAAAAAAATCATCTCTAAAATTTCCGCAGAGAAAGAGGACATCTTGGTAGCTCAACTGCCAGTTGCACCTGGCCAGAAATCAGGGGCTCCATATAAAGAGTCTCAGCCAAGGCGAATGATTTTTTCTCTGTGGAATATGTTCCAATACAAATATTTAACACAGGTGATACCAAATCGACTGCTCTGAAAAAAATGATCGAGAGGATTTGGATCACATACAGAAACAGAACAACTAAACAGCTTCCTTCATCCTGCTTCATATGGATTTTGCATGAACTTTAATTTATTGCAAGATGTGCTTAGCACACTAATCTTAGATTTGAAACAAGGAAACATTTGGAAATTACAGGCACTCCCACAGAGTTATGTTCAATGCTATCACATTGCATGGAAATTTTAAATTCTCTTGGATAAAATTCTCTATCTTTTGAAGACTGAGGATTTCCTAGGATGAGGCTACCTGGAGACTAATTCAGCAAGCACTCAACAAATTGAATCCGAGACAATTATGACATTTTTAAACCACAACAAAAAATATTCCATATTGGCACGTGAGCCATTAAATTTATTCAACACAAATCATCAGACGTTCACACTAAACTAGCAATTCGTGAAGGATCAAGAACACCAATTTAGAAGCTAATTTGAAAATGTAACAGCCAAATCTTAAATCATATAAAGGAGTCCATTCATCTCTTAATCACCGAAGAATTCTACCATTATTAAGGGGACTGGAGCAGTAATCGTGGGTCATTGAATGTACATTGTAGTAATTTTTCTAATACATTAAAAAAATACTAATATCCCATTTCATTAAAGTACAGCTAATTATTTGGTAGAACTCACCATAAGACAAATGCAATGAGGTAATTACATATGTTTTCATTAAACATTTTCATTCAAGTATTCATTAACAACTAACCCCAATGTAGAACAGATAAACAACAAGTGATACTGTGCCGTGATGTCATGCGATGATGTCGTACTTTTCAGTAGCCGAAAACATACAACTTTTAAAGAGTAATATCTACTTACTCTAATAAGAATATAAGACAACATTTATTAACTATTGATAAATCCTATTTTACTCACCTGTACCCAACTATAAATTTTTAACCAGAGGCACTGCTAATCAAATCACTAGAATATGGGGCTAGAAAAAAACTTATTACGTAATTAAAAAATATTTATAAGTCTAAAATATTTTGTACCAAAATAAAACACAGTAAATGAGAGAAATGAGCAAGTTCAGGGTTAAGTAAAATACAATGAAAAATTTTTCTGAGCTTGGATTCATTCCTTTATTCCAGTGCAATAAAACTTAATTTAAATTAGCAAACGCTTGGTTTTTCCACAACTTTTATTTCTTGGCACACTGGTTTCAACCTATCAAAATAGTTTCAATACTAAATCATGTTTCGTGTAAAATAGGGAACCCAAAATTTCACTGTCAGAGGATATTCTGAGAGAGAGAACCTAAGAAAAAACCAAGAGTTTGCTGATTTATATGAATCGTTTCTGCCAATGTAACAGCAAATACCACTGATTATAAAAGTTTAAGTGAAGACACCATACTTAATATTTCAACACTGATATGAATAAAATGTATGGTAAAATGAATTGTTAATTATTGATTACTACCCCCAATACCCTCAACTGAGACAACTTTTGCCTAAGTGATCCACATTAGATACCAATTAAAGTTCCTCAAATATCAAATCATGTTTCATGCAAAGAGAGATAACCTAAAATTTTATATTCAAATGAGATTCCAGGAGATGAAACATTCTCACCACGCACAATATTTGCATTGATGTTGTTCAGTATGTATGCTTCTACTCACAACTTATGTACAAGCAAGCAAGTACCAAACAAATCCAACCTCTTACTTTCAGAATTTGCAAGAAATATCTTTTTTCATCTATATTATAAAAAACGTCTATGTAAATTATTTGGTTTTCCCACTTGGCCTTGCTAAATGCCCTTTCCAAACACCACATTTCAAATGATTCCACCCATTGCCTTTTTTTTGCTCTTATTGTCCATTCCACACAACCACACAGGAGGATTCTCCTGATGCCCATTCTCATGAAGTGTAACTCCGATTCACGATATTAATACACTATTCTTCTGATAGAAATCTTTATTTATCTGATTTCATTTTCTCCATTTTAAAGGAACTAGTTTCTCAAGGTCACAACAAATCTATACTTATTTTTTTCCTTATAGAGTTGTTGAGGGAATACCATGAGACTTTTTCTACTAGTGACAAAGAAGTCATGTGATGACTGTTTGAAGTGCTCCAACACCTCAAACTCTGTCTACCAATTGGGTTTAAGTGAATAATTTATGTGTGCATACATAATGGCCCACATAGCCCACGAGCAAATTAAAAAAAAATACCTGATTATTATTATAAAATTTAGAAAGCATTTCTGACATTAATGGCACCTAAAGAGCAGTGTTCGTGTTCTATCCTTAAGGAATTAAGAAATCCTTAGTCTTATTATCCTTAAGAAATTAAGGAATACCATTGAACATTAATCTTCTATCTCTGCTCTGTCACAACACTAATATCACACATACATATAAATGAATAATTTTTGAAATCTTGAAATACACATCACAACCATATTTTAGGCATTGAAATCAAGAGGAAATGAATATTCAGTCTTTAAATGTCATTATATTTGCAAGTTACAGAAAACAAATGCATCTCTAACCCTCTTAGTGCTAACCTTTCTCCTGGGGTACCAGCGAAAAATGCGGAGGGTAATTTAACAAAATGCAGCACCTTAGGAAAAAAATATAATGAAACTATTGTTATAAATATCCAAATGCATTTTTTTACATTACTTAAGTTGAACTTACTAATAATGAAATAATATTTTTACATTGACTGAAAAATAAACGTTATTATTTCAGTGTCATGAAGTTGAACAATATTGGGCCGATATATCGGCCCGCTGCACTTTTCACCCAAGATGCAAAAGCTGATATATCAGCCCGCCGCACTAAGAGAAATGAGTTAAGATCTTAACTTGATCTCTTCCTTATTTTCCATATCAATATATTTTTCTTTGAATACCCATGTACAGCTTTTACATCCACTTTATAGCAAGTGCAAAAACAACTTCCCTCTCTTGGTCATCATTCTTAATTAAATGTTCTTGATGAAATAACAATGAAATATTATGTATCACAACAAAACATATAAACCTTGAGTTGATGGTTGTTACTTCATCATGTAGCTGTATTAGAAAGTTATGTTAGATACAATGAGGTTTATTGCAAGTTTCTTATTTCAGTAACATAGTGAATTACATCTTGTACACTAATTTCTTTTTGTGGCTCCGTACTTTAATCCCTATTCTTACAGCAGTTTTTTATCCACAGAAAAGGAACCCAGTGGTCACCCATAAAAGTGGTTAATTTTTTTTTTGATTTTTGCAAAAAACTGATGAATTATTGTACGCAGTATGGTTGTTGATTTATATTAAGTTTTGACTTCAGCACCCAAAATGAAACTGTAATCCAAGAATACTCAAAATAATGTAATATCACATTTTTATGCAGGAAATAAATCACAGAACACCACCACTCACTTTTGTGATTTAAACTGATTAAGTAAAGCCCGTTTCACACAATACTTGATACAGCACAAGACCTAGTGTGCTAGCTGCTACTTGATATTGAGGATGGAATCTACTGTGATTGGAACCATCCTGGGAGGTTTCACATGATTAACGACCTTGTGCTTGCTATGAATCGGTTATTCCATATGATTCCATGCTAATTAAAAAATAAGAAGTTCGCATAGCATCTGTAACGTGACTTGATTGGTTGATGGCTACTGGGTCCTACTAGAAATCTAGTACCACATCAAGTATGAAATCCAGTAGCTCAGCGAGTATACAAGCTAGCATGCTTGCTAGCCAGCATACAGGTTCTATTCACACGATACTGAAAGCTAGTATACTCGACCTTGGGCTGGATCAAGTACCGTGTGAAACAGACTTAAGCCTCAAAGTAATTTTCAAGAGAGTAATAACATAAACAAATTTCATTGTAGTCTACTGAAAATATTGAAATGAAAAACCCTGAAAACATGTCCAAACCTTTTGTTCGGTCATTTCACTCCAAGATCATTGAAATATGATGAGCCATTCAAAAGAGTATCATCCCAAACATTCAGTTAGTCAATAAGAATATGCAATGAAATTTACATTGGCAGATGACAAGATCATCACCAATGCAAACTAGACTAATCACCACCTGCTCACCTAGTGACAGCATATTCCCTTAGGCCACAGTGTAGACTCATGGCGTTGAAGGTTCCGATGCAGCCTCTAAGGCGCCTATCCTTGCCTATCTTCCACGTGACGAAGAGGGGGCTGCCAATGGGATGGGTGAGAGGAGAGTCCCATGAGAGTCAGTCAGCTTACTACGCGTGCCACAGCAATCAGATGTGTGGAAACCACCATCTCAATCAGTATCATTACATTTTTTAACTCTTAACCAACCACTCTTTGCATAGTAAAGGGCTAAGAAAGTATCTTTTCCTGCTCTTTAGAGAATGAAGGACAATTAGCACATGCAAAACGTGAGTACAGCAATTCCTCAATTTAAGTCACCTCTGTTAATTTAAATTAATGAAAAACCTAGCCAAGTCCGCAGACAAAAAAAAACTTCAGTGCCAAACCAGGTTTGGACTACTCTACAGTCATTACCTACTCAAAGAAATACTATTCTGAGCCAATATACAGTTATGTTCAGAGGGGGGGAGGGTTTCAATGTATATCAAGGTGGTGGGTGATTATTTTTGTGCAGACTTGACAGTTTTTTATTCATTTATTAAAATGCAGTTTCCAGAAGTAAAGCAGGAGATTATTAATTTTGTTCAGCTTGACTGGTATGATGAAATAAGAAAGCCAACAATACAAGGTAAGAAGACAATAATTTGTAAGCTAATATGCACTATGTTTCCTCACAATGAAACACGTAACTTCTGCTAATCCAAAAAATAAAAAGGACTCAAAGCATGTTTTTTACATAATGGCATCAATTCAAATATATATTCTGAAAATTTCATTCTAACAGCATTTGCTGTGGACAAGCCAGTGGCATACAATTGAGGACTTACTGTACATCCACGGATTAGAAATATTTTATTACAAACATTAAAGAACTGCTTTTGCTGCTACTCACTGATATACATGTTTCAAGAAAATGGATAAAATGTTATGAGGATTGAATTCATACTCAGCTCCTAAATGGAAAAAAGATGAAGCTTAAAAAAAAAAAAAATGGTTTGAATTAGCTATATGAAAGCATGGCGCTAACATTTACTCATCAAAATAAATGCCTCACCTTTTTTTCCATGGATTTATTCTGTTTTCATTTGTTAATTTTTTATGGTAATAGTAACATGAAAAGAAAGGATATTATGTACACATTCGAACCAAACTTCAGAACCAGACAACTTTTACCATTTATTTCAATTGCAGGGCTGACAAATTTCATTATTTCAAGTTTGCACTTCCTTTTGCAAATTTCTTTCTCCACTTCTAAGAGGCATGCCGGTTACTCAATGTCTGTCATCTTTCACTGGAAAAGATTATATCTAGATCTCACTGATTTCATTAATGACATTCTTAACTCGAAGTGCAATACATCAGCCTTATACTTCTCATACTAACAGTCTTACATGCATATGTATTATTATACCATCAAAAATATACCCAAAAAATGTAATTTGGAGAATTAACTCACTGCATGAGAGTTAAAGTTTAATAAATATGGGTGAAAATAAATTGGAATCTCAAATTAGAAAGGCTATAATGAACATCATAGCAGGCAGGCATAAAATAATGTTGTTGAGCATTTCTTTTATCTTGGGAGCAATTTGGATAAAAATGATTTGATCATAGGGGTTTCGGACAAAGAACTGTGCTGGCCATGGAAGTATTTAAGAAGAATAAGGAATTTCTGGGCGAAGAAAGACATTCAAAGACAAGGACGAAGAATTAGGATATTATTTAAAATGTGATGAAAAGATCAGCTGCAGCTCAAATGCATGTTTCATCTCTTTTGCTCATACCTTAGTGAAACTGACTCATAAATAATTAATGAAAAAATTGTACTTTTCCACACAGATTTTAATAATAAGCCCCGCCAAGGTTTGCGGGGCTGCCTGCAACCTGCGTGCGGGGCACCTGCGTGCAAAAGCATAATTGTTTCATTCATATCTTTTGTATATATCAAAACAAATGAATATCATCGAGTAGTACAGAAACATATCTATTTGAAATGAGGAAAATCCTAAATTGGAAGATTTTAGTAATTTTTGAGGAGAAGAAGCGAGAATGTGAAGCTGTGTGGAAAAGACTACAAATAAATAAGTGCCAAATATAGTGGAGAGGACAGTAAATATGTGAGAGAAACTTAAAGGAGGAAATAAATGCAGATAGAGAAAATAATGACCTTAGCATTGAACAGGAGGGAAATAGAAGGTAATTTCAACTGCATGAAGGACGTCAAAATTCTTGAGAAGTTACAGAGGGTCTACAATGCACAGAAAATGGATGATTAGTGGGAGAAAATTTCAAAGATGACCACATCATTGGTAGGTGGTAGAGTTAAAGTCTGGGATTGTCCATTAACCTTACAATTTTTGAGCTAAACTAGATAATCATCAACATGAAATATAATTGCAATGGCTTATTATTTCAGGAAAATAAAGCTTAGTATAGATGACTACAACAGGTCATCATGGACATTTAGCATTTAAACGAATGCATGATCATACTTCATCTCTTCAAAATTGCAATATTAGTGGTGCTAGCAGAGAGATTGTAAGGCTTACCAAGGTCCCTTCATTGCTTCTGTGAGGTCATGGACTTAAGGATAAATGTACAAAAAATTCATGTGGTTATGTTTGAAAAAGGAAATTAGGGGCATGTTTACATAATATGGGTAAATGGCAAAACAGTCAAAGAAACAGATGTTTTTGGGTCTGTAGGTCTAGTGATAGTGAAACATGGCAAGTTAGCTGATGCGATAAAAAGGCTTGCACAATTATGGAGAAAGGCTAAGAAAAATATGTAAGAAATATCAAAGAATGAATAATTGAACAAAAGGAATTGAAAAAGTGGAGTACATACAGGAATGAATTCCTTAAAAGTAGTGCATAAGGAGGAGCCAGAACTAAATAATTACTGGAATGCACAAGAAAGAAGAGGGTAAGACTACTAAGCAAATAATGAATTTAGGTAACAAGAGCTGCAATAAGTTGAACATCTTTATCATTGGGTTGCAAAATAAAGAGCAATGGAAAAAGTAAAACGGAAATTATGTCGGTAACAAGCCCAGATGAAGATGGTATTCAACCAAAAGAAAAATGTACTTCCACTGGAGAACAGAAGCCCGGAAACTAGATAATTCAAAATTTATTTCTAGATACCTGATGGCAACGAGAAAAAACCAAGATTATAGAAAGGGATATTACCAAAGAATAATGACAATTTAATGTAAAGACCAGGTAAAAACTGAAGTTTCTAAGACGAGCAGAATAAAGTTTGCTGTGGAATTTTCAAGAAGAAAATGGGACAACATAATACATGTAGAGAAACGATTGACAAGGTTTAAGAAGATAATCTGTGGAAAAAGAGAATTTAAAAACAACAGAGGGAGACCACAAACAAGAATGGCATTTCAAATGACAATATTATTTTCTACCTGAATTATTTAGTCAAAAATAGCATTTCCATTTGATCCATCATAATAGGAGATTTTAAATGTCAAAGTCGTGTTGACAGAATGAATGATAGCTGACTCTGCAAAGAGATAAACTTAACAGGAACAAAAGATTATAGAAGGGGCAGCCTAAAAAAATAGTGGTGATGGAGACTAAAAACAGATCAAAAGAATTTGGGAGTCCATGAAATAGCAGGAGTATGCAAGAAGCTATGGATGTACACAAGGAATTGCAGAGCGTTGTGCAGGATATTAGGAAAGTATCCAATTTTCTTTAAGCATGCATTTCCAAAAAGGAATTGCCATGAAGGTTGAGTAAGCATTCAAGTAAATTCGGTCACAATTTTCCTGGTGTGGAATCACAGATGTATCTTTTGCGTTATCGCTATCTGCATCGATAATGCTTACCCCTAAAGTAACACAGGGTTAACAATAACCATTTATAAAATTCACTCCACTGATTGTGATAAGCAATTTGAGTGCTGCGAGAAAAATGAGAATGGAGATCACGTTCTCTCTGACATAAGTTAAATCAAAAAATAATGATAACGCTAGCGCACGCCTCATGAAGATCCATGATCGAGGCCCTGGATGTATGCATGATAATAGCACTTCAGCTATACTTGGATATCCTTTGCACAAAAGTGATGCAAACCAATTTCCACAAGGGAAAACAACAAAAGTTGGTTCCAAGCCAGGAGCCTTGT
This sequence comes from Platycnemis pennipes, assembly GCA_933228895.1. Taxonomy (NCBI): domain Eukaryota; kingdom Metazoa; phylum Arthropoda; class Insecta; order Odonata; family Platycnemididae; genus Platycnemis; species Platycnemis pennipes. The sequence goes on along the minus strand of OW121852.1, from coordinate 36,903,550 downwards.
TCTAAAATTGTAACATTCCAAACATGAAGATGTACTAACTGGCTATCAGCCAAAGCATTTGCTTTTAAGACCAACACAGGTATCACAGCCCATTGACTGTGACTTAATTGAAATGATTATGTGATCAATAGATGACTACATCCAAAGATTTTTGATAAAGAACAAAGGCTTGCCCGACACTAATTATTGATATCCCACAAGGAAATATAGGAGTGAAAAATAGGTAACTAGATCAGTTTTCACAGAGAAAGACCCATTAAGCTACTATTATCTCCTATACCATTTAAAACCTAAGCAGAATTTTACAGGATATTGTGTCAACATCAAAAGGAGGTGAAAATTTACTATGGATAGAGAAAATACAAGTAGCTTCCACCTCAATATCTGACCCCCAGATGGCTATACAATGGCAGCAACAGTTTTCACATTCTTATTAAAAATATTGCTCATAACACCAATTTACAACAGGAAGCATAAAGAAACCAGTTTTTTTGATTTAACAATTCTGCAAAGCAATGCCTGAAACAGCTGTTTTTAAGATACGCAGTACCAGAAAATGAATATTTTTATGACAACAGGAAAGAAACTACAAAATAATTACTATTAGCAAGGCCAAATCAGAGATGTTGACACAGTTTCACTGGCTCTGACATAATAATTAATTTTCATAGTTAACAATGCAAATGAAAAAATGGATGGAATGTGAAGTGTAAGTAACAGATAGCTGAATAACCCAGTTATATTTCACAATGAAAGTTAATTCCTTCTCTTAAAAGTCTCTCTTACTTCTATAATAGCACTTCAGCTATACTTGGATATCCTTTGCACAAAAGTGATGCAAACCAATTTCCACAAGGGAAAACAACAAAAGTTGGTTCCAAGCTTCTATTCCTTCTATTCTATCCTTACTTCTATTCTATAAATAAGACCAACTTCTATTTGAGTCATAACCCTTTATCATTACTTCCCTGAATCCACAGCTAGGTACATAGTTTTTCAATGTCAACTGGAACATAGTTATCACATACACATGCAGTTACACAGGTAATATATTATATTATAACATTAGAATATTCTGCTCAAAGGGCTGAGAAGATAATTTTTATTCTAACAGCCACAGGTAAATGCCCCTAATTTTAAGAACATAATCAGCTCCAACCTTTTGACTTTATAAAGACACTTCATGCAACACAAAAAATAAACCACATGGTCCAAAGGAATGGTCAGATTGATAGATAAAAGAAGAGCTTACCAAGCACTTTTTCTACTGTCACATGATTTTTACTCATTCAGTGTAGGAGGGCCAGCCAGCACTTTTCTTTGCTAACATGACACAACATGGGGAAATTTGCAAGCAGATGACTGTGTTCACAAATACTTATACTTATGGAAAAGAGTTGGGTGTTATTCTTTTCTACGGGTATCACGAGTGGAGAATGAATTACTGACATCAATGAATGGTTTTAAGTTCTGAATGTGTACTTAACAAAGTTAAAGAAAAATAGGCACTTCCCACACAACACTATTAGAGTATATGAGAACAAGTTCAGATGGCTCTGACAGAACCATTCATTCCAAATTTTTGAAATAAATCGAGACAACAAAAGCAGTTACAAAGCAGGAAAAAAATCATTAATCAGGGAATTGTAAACTTAATCATAACAAATGGAAATTCACAGAGAAACATTAAAATATACAAAAGTCACACCAATTGATTACTCATCAACCTTTAATGGAAAGAATAGAATCAGTCATTGATTATTTTGAAGAGCTACAACATCATTAAATTATTTAACTTACTGCATTTTGGGACTGAAAATTGAAAAACATGTGTATGAAATGCTCCTCTCGATAGGAAAGGGAAAGGAGTTATTTTGATTGGTAAACATACACACTAATCACATTTTAAAAGAAAAATATCAACAAATTCATGTTAAAAATATTTTCTCATCTTTAAGAAAACAAAATAACTAGGTGCCTACAGCCTTCAATGAATAATGCGGAAAGCCTTTACTGTACATCCCCATCTACACAAGACGATTTTTAGAAAAAACTGCATTTTGCTGACTATAGCTATACGTCACACTCAGAAATGGTCATTCATACAATTGTTCAGTATTACCTTTAAGATAATGAAATGGAAATTTTCAAAAATTACCAGCTGTTTTCCCAAACTTTAAGAAATCTAGACACCTTTTGGTATGAAACAAATAGCACGAGTGCTCTCATCATTAGCTTGAATTTTATTGAGAGAAATAGGTATAAATTAAAAACATCTTAATAAAAGGAACGTGAAAATAAAACATTTCACCAAATGGAAATCATTTCCCCCTGATTTTTCAGTGGAAAGACAAACACAACTTTGTGTATGCCATGAGCATGTAGGTATAATGATGAATTGCAACACAAAATAAAAGTGGTAGTATAAGCATCAACATACACAAATTACACCGAGCTTTCAGGGGGGAAAGGAGAAATGAGAAAGAAGAAAAAGATGTATCAGGCATGCAAGCACTTTTTCAATAGAAATAAATAATAAGTTACGCATCAAATCAACAAAATTCCAAGGCGATTTTAAGTCATTTAACCCAAGTTACTATGTTCCAACACAGAATAAAGCATCAGTTTATCTCTAATACAATTTCTGCTTTAAAAACTGACAAATTGGTCTGAAGGTCCGGATGTAATTCCACAAAGACACCATTTTCCAACGACTCTCACTAAAAAAAAATCTAACTTACACTAACCAGATTTCCTGTATTAACACCTGGTGCTCATACGTATGCAGAGAATTGCAGCGTACTGTAATTAATACAGACTATCGAAACTTTAACACACATATCTTATACAAATGTTCCCATTAATTGGGATAAATTAGGAGAAAAACGCATTATCCCACCACCTGAATACTGAAAAAAGTCTAATCTTAGCGAAAGAAACAGCAAAATTTAAAGAAGAAAAAAAGAATGAGAGCATGTCCGTCCACGCCTCGCAAATGCTAATCCATCCATGTAAGGAAAAGAGAAAAAATTATTATTTCCTTAAACTATACAGCACATTGAGTCATTGCAATTCAGAGCGCAAAAGTAACTTTGTTTGGCCCACTGATCTGCTTGTTATATTTGCTCCAAATTTAACTGAAAAACAAGGTAGAAAGAAATAATCCGTGTGAAGCTCAAAAGCACTCTTAATTTTGGGCGAGTGACATTATAACGTATCACTCCATTTTTCCGTGCCAGAATTCGACAATATATCGGCAATAACCGTCGATGGAAATCCAAGAGTGTACTGTTCCATTAAGCAGACACCATGGGACGATTCTAAATTATTGCCTTCATTTATGAAGAAGGTTGGGTCCCAACGATACATTCTCATCACATAACCGCATTTTGATTCGGGACTACATGGAAAAGTAATGACATTAACACCCACACTTTCAAGGAAGAAATTAAGACTGAAGAATCTTACATGTTAAAAATCAATTAGCTGAAATTACATTCAAATAAGCATAAGATTACGGGAAAAATAACTACATATACTTTCAACATGTGACTTTTTTTTATGAAAGTATGCGCAGCATATATATCCCTATGTACACCTGCTATCCTACGAGACATTTTAAGAGTATCGATAACTATGAATATGTCAAGAAAAATTACGCAAGAATTATAATCACATAACATAGGAAAATAAAGAAATAATAATTCCAGTGAATGAAAAAGTGGGAAATTCAGCTGATATTTGAAAAAACACAAAGAGGGTGAATTTTACGCGTGAGTAGCACGAAAGAGAAATTTCAGGAGTTAGAACAAGATGATTCATAATTACATATGACCCACTTTAGGCCCGAAGAAAAGAATTGGCAATTTTAAATTGGAAAACGGAGTAGGTGAATGGGATTAAAAATAAGTTAAACAAAAAAGAAATTGGTTAAATATTAGAACACTGCAAAAAAGTCTAATTGTAAATATCCTATGCACTCTGGACAAAGGAATGCTCACTATGGATCGTTGCTAAAGTTCGGATTCTTTGGGGGTTCCAAACTATGTAGATGACAGTACAAAACATCAAAGCAGAAGAAACACATCTCGGGATGAGCCACCATCCCGTTTCGTATTCCATTAGGAATCGAAGAAGTCCCATTGCACGTAATACTCGACGAATTATTAAGCTTCTGCTTCTTTGTACCACAACACCCAGCAGCCATTTTTCCTACTGGCTGATAACAATGGAAAGCTAGCATTGAAAGCAGTCAGTATCAAAGTCCTTTCGATAGGTGGCAGCGTAAACAGACAAGAAATCAGCTGTTGGGCGGTTAGCAACGGAAATTCGGGTGTTTGGTTTGGGTTTGGGGGGTTTGGGCATGGATTGTGTCGTTTGGTATGAGTGGACGTTGCTATGGACGCAAGGGTATCCACTTTCCACAGTGCTACGCTACTGAGTGTGTTCTGCTATTTTTATGGCTGGTTCCTTTTTTCCGGTTCTTGTTTGTAGGTAGTTATTTGTGTTTCTTCACCATTTTCAAATTCTCAGCGCGAAGCAAGATTAGCTCACGGAAACAAGATATAACTCACGGCTGCCCTTGATTACCTAAAAATCGATATTTTCATTTCTGTACTTAGCATGACAATTGCTGGTATAACTTATTGGCCTCCCCATTGATGTGGAGTTTCCTTTTTCACGAAATGGCCATAAAACGTTCGGCTGCATTATTCGACGATAAGATATGACCACAAGGTTCATTAAAGGCGTAGGATGAGGGAAGGAAAAATAGGGTAGGTACTTGTAATCTTAATGAGGTCCATTGTTGGAGCAGTGGAGAGATCATTTCCCTTGTGATGTAGGTACACAACCACATCTCACCACCTTTCTACTGATGATATGTATCAACTCTTAAAATCCAAGCATAAGTTCCCAAATACATTTTTCCCTAGATGATGATGCCTGGTATGGAAACCATAGTCATGTGAATAATTATTCTTTGGAGCAGTATTGCAATATTTCCTTCGCAAATTATCATTTAGGAATTTCTATGAGTCAAACCTGAAACAGTGTCTCTAGCATTAATAAAATTAAAGTATGAATTATCCATGAGTCCCAATTGTTGTTGTAAATTTTATGGAACTCATCAAATTAATTAATTTTCCCCATGAGAATTTTTTGTGCTTTTGCAGTTGAGCCAGTTAGGGTCTGTTTCATTTCTTGTTCTAATGGCAAGTGTGTTCACCTGTCATGGTTAACTTGGCCAGTCTATTTGCTATGGAGTACATATTTTGATTGACTTTGGCAGAGGAAGTATTATACATATATCTACGACCAAGGAAAAGAAAAAGCAAATGGGCTTATGCGCGTGCATATCCCCGTGTATGGGCATATATTTTGCTTTTTTTTTAATTTTCTTGCACCTGATGTTGACTGTGAGTTGAAACTTGTCTACACAGTGTGTTTATTAAACCTGTGGGAAAGGGCTCAAAAGTTTTTGATTTCTTGATATCTTTAATGCTAGATTTCATTACTGATTTCCCTGGCAAAGATCCCTTCTCTCTCATTTTCATGTTCCTTGCGGGCATCATTTTCTTAAAATTCTCCCTTAGGCTCAGATGTAGTATGCTATACCTCTTATTCTTCCTGGTTCATCAAAGGAACTGTCAAATGTAGGAACTAAAGAAATCAATATGAATGCATAATGTAGTGGCTAGATTTTTCTTGCTATTGAATTTTATATTTATTTTGGCAATATAACTTTCTTTTTTATATGGATACATCCATATAAAAAAGTAAGTTATGTTGCCGCACCCTGTATAATAATAATAAAGCTTTTTATATGGATTTGAGTCATAGGTGTACGCATTTCACACATTCAGGGTAAGGGGGCCAGTTCCTTTTCCTGGGCCACCTGTGATTTCCTATGAAGTTTTGACACAGAAAATCGAATCGTGACAATTTTAGGTAGGGGTGTCCTGAAAGGTTTCTGCCCAGGATTTGAACCCGGGATCCTGCGGCCGGTAGCTCAGTGCTCTACCCACTGGGGCATGAACCCCTCTTATTACATAATAGAAATTAATTAACTTACTATTCTAGAGAAGTAAAAATTAATCTTCAATTTACAATTTAATATCAAACACATATAAAAGAATTTTTTTGATATTTCAAACTTATTTTATTTTATTCAATATTAACCTCTTGTAATGAGAGCAGTCATAGATATAAAAATTATAACAGTACACGCTGTAGTCCATCATAGCTCAATAGATAATATGATTTCTGGTGTAATTAGATGAGAGTTAAAGGAAATTGAAAGGGGTAGTATTCCTTATATTGAATTTAGGGATCCCGAATCAAACGTAAGAAAGTAAATTTGAGATTTTCATGCGATTACATATTATTTTGTGAAGAAAGAGCATTCCTATGTGTCTTCCTGGGAGTAGTGAGAGAAGGTGACTCCAAGTGTTGAGTTGAAATTATGGAGTAACGATATTTCTATTGTTTTTAAGTTTATAATTGAGCAGCTTCAAAAATTCATGATGGATTTTTTCCAGGGTATAGATATGTGCATCATAGTAAGGGTTTCAGATCACTGAGACACATTCCAAGATAGGGGGCATTTGAGCAAGCAATGTTAGCAATTCCTAACTTCCTAAAAATTCCTAGGAATTGCTAACATTGCTTGCTTCCCCACTCCCACCTTAGACCAATCATACATTTCCCGCATGTTGACTCCCTCCCCCCCTAACTGTATTCTGTATATAAGGGGCTCATGATGTACCATTGTCGCCTTGATAATGACACTATAGTCGAAACCTAGGTCGGTTTTAATAAAAGTCTGTGGAATTTTACTAAGTGAATTCATTTAAGTTATCAATATGTGGTTCCACAAAGTCAAGCCTAGCAATTTGTTGTTTATTGGAGATTCCCTGAAGGGAATAATATTCATTGTGTTGCAGGTTTGTGCCTGCTCTGTCTATTTTTTAAATAAATTTTCTGGTATAGTTAGACTCAAAATTTTGTTTCTTATTCTATTTGACCTCATCTTGTTTCACTCAAGCTTGGAAAGAATTTTGTCCCCTGTACAAGCATAACCTATGAAATAAAATATTTATTTCATTCGGGAAACGCTGCACTAGAATACTCGAATATAGAATGTAAGGTCAGAAATATGATGAACTCTTTTTAGAGAAGTATACCTACCAGATATGTAATAGTCATAGAGAAAGGGGGCATTGTTTTTACAGTACTCACTCATTGCATTCCTTACTCACTGCATTGCCCTTACTTAGATTAAATTGAATAATGTTGATATTGCTATGTTTAATTAAGTTATCAAGGCAAAGCTGAAGTTCTTCAACAGAACTACTCTTCATTTACAGAGTACCTACCTTACGGCATGAATTCCGTGCAAAAGCACTAATCTCTTCATTTATTTTATCCAGTGGCATACACAGGATTTCCTTCTTGGGGGAGTTTCATTAATATTTATGTGCATCATAAAATGATAATTCGATTATTAATCACTGCAACAATAATTAAATTAGCATTCTCTTTTTTGTGAATACAATTCAACTATATTTTTCAGCCCAATAAGCAAAATTGTAAAAGGTAGTGAATAATATACCAAATATAGTAAATAACGGGAATGTGTTTTTTGGGGAATTTAAACCCTAAAATTCCCCCGTCGGTACGCTACTGATTTTGTAATGCTGATACATCTTTTATGAATGTCTCAACCTATTGGCATTATCCTAGTAGGGACTCATGGGGGCCTTCCTGTGATTTTTCCATCATGAACTAACAAATGTCCATCTACGTCCACTGTGTAACTTACAAACCACCTCGGGGTTGTGTGGCAGGGAGTGAATAATCAGCAAACATGGACAAAGAGTTACTGCTCAATTAACCTTAATCTCCATATAAATTATGGCTGCCTGGGTAATGTTCACCATGAAGTTGCCAGGCACCTAGACTTTAAATGGAGGATTAAGAACATTCTGGATCCCATTACATACTTTCCTGAGATGCCAAAACTCTGTTGATAGCATGTTATGTCATGACTTAACATGTTCCTATAATACTATTTTATTTTAGGTGTCGTATTCTAGAAGCTAATACTCTTAGTAGAGAGTAGGTATATACAGAATATTCAGTGGAATGTCTTGCTTTCACATTTTCATAATATGAAACTGATTTCAGCTTTCTTTCTGCATAATGTGATTTTTACTCATCAATAAACACTTTCCACTATTGTAGCTAGAATCATGTTGCATTCTTCTTTCTGATGTTTTTTCATAGTCATATGCAAGGCAAAGATTATTTCATTGCACTGTCGAATTATTAGCAGTTTTCTAATAAACTGAGATAATGTGTCTTGAATGAGATTTTTCATCCATGATAGAAGAAAAGGATGTATGAACTCTAATCAGACTGTCCCCACTTCAATATGCCCCGATTTCCAGGGTTAAATGAGCACCTCTGTATTTTCCTCAGTTTTTTCCTTTATTACTGGGATTAAGGAGCAGAAAAACTTGTTAGAGTAAAAATTGAATGAAGTCCTCATTGTTTTGGGGCCTTAGGCCCCCCCATAATTTGTTCCGGGCCCTTGAGTAATGAGTAGTCTTCATTAATAAAAATTAAATTTCACTTGTTTCCAGCTTGCTTTTTCCCTTCTGACAAATATTCTACCACCTTCATATACTCTTTTAGCGGAATTCTATTTTCTACCCAAAAGAAAATGCGGGCCCTTTTCTTAAGAGCCGGGCCCTTTTCAAGGTTGGCCCCTCCCAGCGAGAATATTTCCGACACCCCTGCTAGATGCATTATGCACAATGCATGGTTGTTGATGAGGAAGTCAGGAAGAGGTATAACCCAGCTAGAGTTCCATTGGGCAGTTGTGCAGACATATCTGGAAAGATTCAATTATCCCCCAAAATCTCTGGGACGTGCATCTGCATCCAGAGGAAGGGAAACTGGAATGATATTAGTAAACTCATCATCAGATAGTATGTACATTATTTTCAATAGATTGCATTTCATTGCTGTCAGTCAGTGGCGTAGCCAGGTATTTCGTTCAGGGGGGGGTCCAAAACCAGGGGGTCCGTGGGAAATTTTTTGAAAAACAGGGTACTAATTGCAAGTAGAGGGTTTTTAACTAATTTTAAAACTTTTCATAATCGAAAAAACTTCATTTTTCAATGTGGCTGGAGTGAAAACTAGGCAGTAGACAGTCCACAGTCGAAACTCGGCCAGCTATACAAACACCGCCATTACACTACCCGAACGGCCGAGCCCTAACGTATCGTTTGATAATTTATTATTTAAACAAAAGGACAAACCTTTTTTTAACAACGGTATGATAATTTATTATTTGTAGACTTTCCCCTGCTCCATGCTTAATTAATTTTTTTATATGTCTTAACATTTCGGGGGGGGGTCCGGACCCCCCCCCCTCGCTACGCCACTGCTGTCAGTGTCTCCAATGAAGTATGGTATGATAGGTGAACCTACCTCGTGAAATCTACTCCCCCACGGAGAAGGTGTGCCGATGAAAATAGCACCAGTAGGACATGATCAGAATGTCTGAAATGTATTATTAGGATTATGCATTGTCTGTTTTGCACCATTCCATGTACGGCAGTGATTTATTTAAGCATTGAAATGAACTTTTTTTACCTTGGGAAAATTTATTTTTTAAGTTATTATTTCAATGTCAATAATTTTTTTGCATATTTATCAGTATTTCAAGGACATTTTATGTTACAAATTCATAATCGGGTGATAAAATATAAAATAGGAAGCATTTTCGACAGCTACAGTTTATTTCAGGAGATTCTCCTAATCGATTACATTTTATATCCTCAAGTGCCTAGCGGTAAAGTTTGTACAGCGGTACAGTACTGGAGAAGTTGGAAATCCTGAAGTTATGAAAATTGTCTTGTGGTGGAGATACAATTTAACTAATAGGTTTAGTCATTTTTAACATTAACCACTTTGCAGGAGATATATTTTGCAGCTGCACTAGTAATAGCATATAAGAGGGCAAGGGATTAAATGTGATACACAAAAAAGGCTATGCATGGTCATGTAAGTACCTACTTCAAGGTCTCACTGAAGTTCCTTTAAATGTCAGAATTACGGGAATTATTATGAAAAAAATAACATTTCAATCCTAATATCATGAATTTATGGTTTTAATTCCGCACAATGTCAACAAGTTTCAGAAAAACTGCATGTCCTGTACATACCTACAGAAGTAAGAGTGAGTTTCAGCAGATGATCCTACGAAGTTTTTTTTCAGTTTATCAATTTTTACTATAGATACTATAGATTTAGATACCTATTTATCATGACCTTTGAACACCTGCACTAGCAAGAATAAGGATTTTACAGATTCCCATATGAGCATTTGAATTTTGATTTTTTTATTATGCTTACGAAGCTGATCCATTTAAGCTAGAAGCAAGAAAATCAGGCATTTAACTGGGAATAGTTGACATGATGATGTAGTTTTTTATTTTGTGCCAAAAATACCTTTGTTCCATATAAATATTTACTGAGTATGACAACTGCATCATTTGCAGCCAATCGGGTCTTTTTGAAACAGCAAAAATTCCAATTTGTGGTTGAAATGTGCCGGGTGAGTCAACCCAATTCTGGAACAGAAGGAATTAACACACTCACTGCGGAGCTGTTTAAAGCCCTACTCCTCACAGCGCGGCGTGACCCACCGGTGGGTCACAGTCCTTCCGAGCTTCTGGCCACTGCCGAGGGATGGTGGTTGAAGCGGCAACACTCAGTTGTTTCCTGAGATTAGAGGAAGGCTGGGGGAGGCTACTCCCAGCTTCGCCCCCAGCTCACCCCTCCCCCGGCCACGTGGGGCACGCTATCGGCTAGACCCTGGCGCGGGATGGGGGAAGAGAGGGGCAACAATACAATGCATGTGGTAAAGATTTGCTGACCTTCGGAAAACCCAGGAGACTCCCACCCGTCTCTGTTTATTGCGCCTGCCCTTGTTCGCGCCCATCTGTGAGACGTAGACGCCCATCCATGCGTACCGATTCTTCAGCCCTGCTCACACTATGAGAAAAGGGAAGTGGGATCCTTTGGAAAGAGTACATAGTGGTTTGTCTCACTCAGAAAAAAGTAGTGTCTGCAATTCGGAAGACGTTCACCCGGCAAGGGCATGGTCACTCATCCACCACTGAGGGATTGGCTCAAGAACGCTACGCGACTTTCCCAATTGCCCTTCCGCAGAGGGGGGGGGGGGATGAAGGGAAGAGAGAGAGAGTCAATCTCTCACACAGCCGGGCGAGTGCAGTTCGGACTGTTTAGTTTCGAGCAACTGACGGACAGCCAAGAGGTTGAGGAGGAAAAATTGTCCTAAACATTTTCATTATTTTTAATAAGTTCATATGTTTTACCATATCGAGTATTGTTCATCCTTATGTATAAAAATCACATAAACATGAAAAAAACAAAAAGAAAGCAAAAAATAAACGTATTTTGGATATAATACGCTAATATGTATATTTGTTCGTGACCCACCGGTGGGTCACACCGCTCACGGTGAAAAAAGTTTCAGGAGGGGCGGCGTGACCCACCGGTGGGTCACACTAAGTGACACATAGCAGTCTGTTATTTGAACTGTGACTAACCTCTGGGTGAAGTCACTCGAGAAGATCTCGATTCCTACTCTCACAATACTCCTCGCAAGTTGAGACAATTCACAGAATTTTACAGCCGCGGCGCTAGAAGGATTAGCGTGACCCACCGGTGGGTCACGCTGCAGCGAACGTGTTAAAGACTAAAATAACTGCATTTTACCAATGTTTACATTTTCCTAGAGAAAACGTGTTAAAATTGGGTTTTCAGCATGCAGTACTATTTTCCATTCGAAAATTATGTTAACCTACAACCACAAGACATGAAAGAGAATATCATTGCAATCCTAATTCACTCACTCAGTGATCCAACCCGAAGGTTGGTTTGGATAGGTGAGGGTAGAGCTCACCCCAAACTAAGCCTTAGGCATGTGAATTTCACACATTCAGGGTAGGGGGGTCAGTTCCTTTCCCTCCCCAGTAGCCATCCAATATTGGCCAACGTTGGGTATTCATTGGCACCCCATATTGGCTATATGTTGGCAATGAGATGAGAACCAATGAATAGCCAATATTTTCTCAATATGGGCTACCCTGATTGCTCAATATGGGCTACCCTGTAGTCTCTCTGTGATTCTGGATATTTATTATGGTGCATATAGACATATGAAAACATTGGTGAGTGTGGACCGTCTGGACTCAAATAAGTGGGCCTTAAAAATGTAAGTAAAACAATAAAACAATAAACCCTCACCTATCCAAACCAACCTTCGGGTTGGATCACTGAGTGAGTGAATTAGGATTGTAATGATATTCTCTTTCATGTCTTGTGGTTATTATTATTAAATGTAAGTAAAACAATAATCAGCACACACGTTTTTTGTTATTATTACAAGCGTAATAATAACAAAAAACGTGTGTGCTGAGGCATAAAATATTAGTGAACTCTATGATTAACCATTATAAATATAATGGGGTATAACCCGATATTTAGTTTCATGGGGTAACCAATGTAACCACATGGGGTAGCCCATATTGAGTTTCATGGGGAGCCAATGTGGGGTTACGTGGGGTAGCCAATATGGGCTTTCATTGGCAGTCCATGGCCAATGAAAGCCAACATTGCCATCTTGGTCCACCATTGGCCCAATGTGGCTACTGGGGCTGGGCCACCTTGCACTCGGAGGACTTCACCTGGGATTGAATCTGGGACCCTTCAATCAGTAACTCAGTGCTGTACCCACTAGGCCACCACACTCTCAACAATCCTAATTGTCTAATATAATTTTCTATTTCAAATCATGCAAACTATAATAAAAATATACCAATAATTCATGTTTACAGTTTTGAAAAACCTCCACTTTGAGGACCAAAGTCAATGTTACAGTTGACTTTCATTAGAAGCATGGAGAATATTGGCCTATGAGAATGTAGGAAAAAATGCCAACATACTGCCAAAAGAAAAACACTGATAAATGAATGGAAAAGCTATGGGGGTTGGTTACCATAGGTGAACGTGGGCTTATTGCCCCTATTGAGAATATACATATGAATTGTAATTTTAATGGCTAAACATCATTTGTCAGTATGTCTATTTTTATATTTTTGCCATAATCCAAGGGTTTTCCTTAGACGAGGAGTAGGGATGGGATGCATTTCTACAAGAGGGAGCTTGAACAAGACATTAAAGAAACAGACCTTGGAGAATCAGTAAACTAATGACTTCCATTTACTGTTGGGTCCAAAGTTAAGTGTACCACTTTAAGGACCAAGTTAGCCGGAAATTCTTATGGCCATGAGTAAAGGGCATGGAGAATATTGGAAATATAAAAAGACTAGAATGAGAGCAAAAACAACAAAAATGGGATACCTAAGACAGTGGATATAATATTTGGCAATACAAAAATCTGGAGCCTTGAGTAGAAATTAATGATACTTCAGGGTGACTGTGTTTTAGGATGCTGCTTTTCTTAGCTCACAAATGTCATTGGTGCACAAACATGTTCTGAGGAATTTACTCTAATTTCTTGTACAGCAAAGACATTTGAAACTTGTTATAATGTAAACGCATGTCATCTACATGGCATTCAAGCCTGGAGGTGACAGTAACAAGGATAGATGTGGGTTAAAAATATAATCAAGTTAGAAGAGTCTGTTCAGAAATAGGAAACATTCACACAAACATACCCAAACAATATCACATTGCAATATTTTGGAATTGACAAATTTAAACTCAACTCACTGGCCCTGACAGAGCTTGGATAAAATTTTCTTCTCCTAGTTTTTACAAGCATTTTTTCTACTTTGAATTAAATAGGTATCATGGCTGATTTAACCATACATTTAATCTTTCATTTTACATCATGTGAATGTATTCACTTAATCAGATTTCAAAATTCAAAAAAATATCAAAGAATAAAGATTTTTCTCCAAAAAAATTATCAATTTTTTGGGAGAAGTGGTGGACAGAATGGATAAAACTTGGCAAAGTAGACTTTTCGGGTGAGGCCCAAAACTTTTCGCTGTACATGCATAATACAAAAAAATTTATCCCACTAAGTATGGGGTTAAAATGTTTGAGCCATTACTTCTAATAAGTGAAAGCCTCTTTCACATTATTACACAACAGATTCCCCAAGCATGATCAATTTCACATTATGACCTCAATCAATTTATCATAGTCATGTCTTATAGTGCACCATTATTGCAATCACTATGCTCATGGTCGATTCAAGGCACTTAACTCAGCCCAGCATAGGCCACCACGACCACAATTGATAACATGTATGATGAAAAATATACATTACCACAAACTGGGAAAAAATGATTGAAGGACTAAATTAAGACAAAGAACTCTTCCATATAAGAACACAATAGATGTGAACAATGTGTTCGGTCACGTGTGGTGATTACAATATCACACCCTGTGCTATGGAATCAGACAATTATAATTTTCATCATCATTGGTCAACAATCCTAGGATTGGTTAGATGCAGCCCTCTACTCAATTCTTCTATTGGCCAACCTTTTCACATTGATGTAAATCTTCTCTTTTACAACCTTCACAACCTGTTCCTTTGGCCTTCCTTTGCCACTATTCCTGTTCATTTTTCCCTCGACGATGGTGTTCATCAGGTCATTGTGTCTTAAGATATGTCCGATTAGGTTGTCCCATCTTCTTATTATAGTTTTCATTACGCTTCTCTTCTCTCCCACTGTTCTTAACACTTCTTCATTTGTCACTCGGTCCATCCATTTTATCGTAGAACAATGAAATGGACGTCTCTATGGCTGTAAGCAATAACAAATGAAGAAAAATATCTCCAAAGCCGTACTCTTGCATATATAGCCGTATAAAGAGTATGGCTTTGGGGATATTTTTCTTCATTTGCCATTTTATCTTCATCTTCGGTAGCACCACATTTCAAATGCTTCCAACCTTGACTTCTCTGCTGCTGTTTTTGTCCATGCTTCGCTGCCGTATGGTAGAATACTCCAAATGTACCTATGTTCTAATGAAATGTTTCCTAACTTCCACGCTGGTAAGCAGAATCTTTTATAGGTAAAATGCCCTTTTTGCTGGGGCAATTCTACTGGCAATTTCTCTTTTACTTTTCCATAAAAAATTATCCAAGACACAATGTAAAACTTGGAAAACAAAATCATTGAAACAAATAAAAACTCTTTAGTGACTTCCACAGTGTAATAAGACATACGACTGGTCTCGGCTGTTAGGCCATGATCAGGCATACAATCTCAACTGTCATATGCTTATTTAGGGCAAGGGGGATCATGGGAAATAAATAGTGTGAGGAGGCAGGGGAAAGGTGGGGAGGAGGGGGAGTGGTTAATGGAACAAGGTGAAGGTTGTTTTGTTGAGTTAGCTAGGGGCAGAGGGAGGAAAGTGGTTGGTTGGTTATTCAGGGGAGGTGACCGACAGCTGAGGTCATCTGTGCCATTTAGGATAGGTGGGTAATTGGGTATTGGTAGGAGTTTACAGGGAACAGAGGAAGGGTGGAGAGAAACCCAGTATTGGGATTAGTCTACTCTTAATGAAAGGCACCAAGGGGACCACGGCTTACCATCCCATCCGACGGATGGAGTACTAAACTTGAAAAGCCCTCCACTAGGCACTCAAGTGGGGACTGGTTTTCCACTGAAAAATCCGCCACTGCTGGGAATCGAAACCGGGCCCTCAGGATGGGAGGCCAGTACTCTAGCCACCACACACCAACCCGATCCCCCATGGGAGGGGAGGTTTCAGGAGAATAGCAAGGGATGAGGTAATGGTGATGCATAAAAGGGGGGAAGGGATAGGGAATGTCACATCATTGAAGAGGTAATGCTTGTTTTGAAGGCAGATCTCTCATCGTTCGAAGGTCTCCCTTTTCGGAGAAATGGAGTACATTTAGTTGGAAGTCACTTTGATGGCCTGTTTCCAATAGGTGATGGGAGGAAGCCAATGAGTCGTCCTTTTTTCTCCAACACGCCTTGTATACCGTGAATCTTGTCTTAAAATTTCTTCCGGTTTGGTCGATATAAAAAACACAGTTATCACATTTCAATTTGTATATACCAGATCTTAAACTTTTCCACTACGGTGTCAAGTACTACTCGACACAGCGTAGCTCACTACCAGCTCGCGTGTCGAGTGTCACTCGACACACGAAATCCAGGGGCATTTAAAATTAAATTCAGAGTGGACTACTGGTAACGAGGGTGAAAAAATCTGAGTGCAAAGGGTTAAATTGGGATCAATATAATTCTCTGAACTGATTAAAAGGGTGCCCAAATTGTTGTTATAAAAACAAGCATTAACATGTCTTTGTGATAGTTTTTGAAACACTGTAAGAGGGGGGCCAATGAAAGACATTTTAAACCATTTGATTTTTCTTTGAGGTTGGACAGGTGACAAGGCACAGAATTGTGTAGTAGTTAACTGTTTTGATTTTCTAGTCAAAAACTGGGTTATCAGGGATTGTTCATATGGATAACAACTATGAGCAATTTGTCAGATGTATTTAACTCCTGATTGAAATCTGAATGTGACAAGTAATATTAATAAGTTGGTGGATCATTGAATCAAAAGATGCCTGTATGTGGGAGTGGGGATGGCGTAAGTCTTATTAAACTGTGGAAGTAACAAAAGTGATTTTATTTGTTTCAATGATGATGCTCTTCCACCATGAACAAGCTTCGTGATTAGATTCTATGGAAAACAAATGCTTGAGGAGGTGAAAGAATATCGTTGTCTGGGAAGCTGAATAACCAGTGATGAATGAAGCAAGAAAGGAAAAAAATAAAAAAGCCGGCCCAGGTGACGGCGAGGTAAAGTCCTTGCCTGCTAATCCTAGGGTTGCGGGTTTGAGTCCCGCCTGGGTGGGTTTTTCTCCACCGAGGGCATGGGTGTTTGTCAAGCTCTGTGGATTCAGCTCCTGGGAAACCTGATGACAGGCAAATGCCTATTGGGATCCCAGGGGTATATGGACCAACAGATCAGTCCGGATGCGCAAAAAAAAATTGTCAGAGGAATAGCCCACATGAAAAGGTCATTTTACCAAAAGAAGTGCAGCGTTTCCCGAAAGAGAACTGACGTTCATGAGAAACGCTTGTCCAGGGGACAAAAATTCTTTCCAAAAACAGGTGAGCAAGATGAGGTCAATTATAGAACAAAGTATGAGAATTTAACTAATCAAACACAGTATTTCAACAACAAAAGACAAAGTACAAACCAACAAAATTGAAATACTCTTCCCAATTCAGGGAAATGCTAATAACTTGCACCAACAGTCCATGGCCCTGAGGAGACTCGAGAATCACCAAGTCTCCGCCGACACCGACCAAATAACGGCTTGTACGAAGGCCTAACTTCTGGTCTTCTTCCGCACTCTGGGGGCTATATAAGTACAAGCAACCAGGGTGAGGTTGCGGTGCGGTATGGCCGCATGATATGGCGGTACGCTTTGTTGGAACGCTGCAGTCCGGAATCGATGCATTTTGGAATCGTAGGCATAGTTGGCATCGTTGGCTCCGCCTGTCATTAGCAACGACTATCATGCAAGTCCTTCGGCTAAGTCCGGAGGAGAATGGGGGCGTTTACTCGGAACAAATAGCAATTTTGTACACGAAATCATTAGATGGAAACGAAAAAAGAATTTTAGTGAAAAAATTAATCTTCTAACCACAACCATTCACTCATAAATCAAAAATTAAAATAAGCAAAAGGTGAAGCCCACCGAAAATGCTGCTCTGATAACAAAGATGTCATTTTCCTCCCGTCCTTGACTGCTTTCAGGGGAGGGGAAGGGAGTGGAGGGGGGTTCTTGGAAGGTCTGCTCGCACAGATGCTGTCGAAATCTCTCCCATTGGCCGAGCCAGCTGTGTCCCCTCCTTTGCGATAAGACGAAGTAGCTTCGCGGGCACAGTTGTGATTGGATGAAGTCGATATATGTCAGAGGTTGCACCATGCCCACTTTTCCGAAAGGGTTAAAAACATGTTTTTCGCCGCTTATAACTTGGGAAATAATTGTCATATCAGAAAACGGAAAAATATGGGTCTTTTTATTTTACAAACTCTATCAGATTTGGCAATAAAAAAATATGGTAAACGACCCCATTAGTCCGCCAAGGGGTTATGTCCAACGAGGGGAGAGGGGGGGAGAATGCCACAGAAGATTCTACATACAGTTGTAAATACAAGTATGGAAATGAGGAAACATTCCATTAGAACACACATTTGATGATTGCTTCTTTATGGAAGTGAGTCATGGACATAGTAGCAGAAAAGTTAAGGCAGGAACCATTTGAAATGTGATGACGAAGAAGAATGAAGTGGCAAACCAAGTCTTCAGATGAGTGGGAAGAAAGAGGTCTGTTGAAAACTTCGAAAAGATGGGACAACATAGTTGGCCATATCTTGACATGATGGCCCGATGAAACCAATCGTCATGGAACAAGTGATAGAGAATTATGCAAATATGAAGAGGTTATCTGATCAAGGCGACTCCTAGGTATGGAGAATGAAGTTCGGAATTGCATCAAACCAGTCTCACCATTGTTGACTGATGATGATGAAGAAATGTGTATGCGAGATACAATGCATTGAATTATGAATATAACCTACATAAATTAAGGCCAACATAATTTTAACATAAAAGGCCAACTACAACAATATTGCACAACTGGATTGACTATGAAGATATAATGTTAAATATAAGGTACCCCACAATTGTACGTGTTTAACTGTACATAGAAAATCGAGCATAATAATTAAGAGCATAATTGGGAGAGGCGCTCCTCCTCTGTTCTCTTTTAAAGTCAATGAGATGGCAAATAAAACTGGACAGGGGTTTAACTAAGCTATTATTTTAATAAAAATGTTAATTTCTGCTTTGAGAACAAAGAGCCAAAATGAGTTTCCACATAGTATTTTCACAGAAAACATTCATCAACACTGGGGTATCAACATGATCATTCCCAGGATGAGTGGAAATCTCCAAGATCCTGTAATGCTTCTTAATAACAAAAGGTCAGTTGCCTGGAGCCCAGGTCCACTCACCATTCATGAAGCATTTGAATCTCATGATACAGAGCAGATGCAATTGAATTAACTTGTTTCATACTAATTTTCACAACATTCCTGATTATTTTACTACTCTCCTTTTTAACACATTCAGCGCAGATCAATTTCATTATGATACTTGTGAGAGTAATCTTTTTTTTTTCATCAAAGAACTTCTACTGAGCAAATGACTGCTTAAGACGCCATCAGCGTTGTATGTGTTAAATGTGCTCCCCATTTATTAGCTTTCAATTCCTTTTTGCTAATTGAATTTATGTGCGGCACTGAATTCCAGTTATTGTTTGTCATCAATATGTGTTTTGCCCAAGAAAACACCACTCGCTTCAGCACCAAGCATCTTCTCATTAACCGTGATGATGGATTTGACCTGTAAGAAGGCCAGTCCGGCTCCCACTAATGCTTGACCACAAACTGCTGCCAAAAGAAATCCCTGAATTCGACGGGTCAACCTCCACCACAACTGAAATGCTTCTTTGGGTGCCTTGGTGGGAGATGGAATATCGTAGGTGTAATACCTTGTGGCCAACTATGAAAATAAAAGAGTAAAACACTCGATTTTATTAGACTTATATAAATGAGATGGAACTTGATGAATATAATTGATTAAATATTTTATCATTGATATTAGATAGAAATGAAATATTCCATCAAAGAAACATGAGTTATAATGTGTTAGTGTGTAATTCAGTAATATAAATAAATATTATATAATATTTTAGTGTTATATAACATTTACAGGGTAAGTATCAGATTCAACAAATTAACTCCTTAATCTAATGGTCACATATCTGAATGCTGATCTGACTAAGGTTACAATTAAAGCAAGAGAGTCAAATAAATATTCCACCACAAAAATGGCAGTTTTTAATTTTTCCCATGTTAGTTACTAAGTTATTATACAATTGAAATTTCTTGTGAAACAATTATCCATCATGAAATCAGACTTTGTGACCATTAACTCATGTTTTCTATTGAATTATATGTAAATTTATATTATGAATGCGATATGGTTTGAATGAACAGAATCATATTAAGTCTATACAACCATGTTAAGGAATATTTCATAAGAGGTATGAGATGCTCAGTACTACAGCATCTGGCACAGAAATGATTGGAGAAAGAGACCAATGCACCCTGTTCTCAGAAAAAGTTTAAATGCAATGCATTACCTAGGTAGGAAATGTAACTCATAGATCCACAAAATAGTTTAGGTTGTTAATAGAAGAAATGGTTACAACAGCTGAATCAAGACCATTACTTACAATACATAAGCACAATTTAATGGGCAATTGAATTTTTATTAAAGATAAATGATCACGTTTAAGGATGATACTAAATGCATGATCAGCAGGGAAAATGCTGTTGTTTGGCAGTGCACTGCCTTATGTTTTGGCAGGAATATGTAAGCTACATCATGCTGTTAGTGTCATCAAGTATTCTAAGAAATGAATTAGCCACATAATTCATAGCACACGAATCAAAAAATAATTTAAAATTGGTTTCCCTTCAAGAACTAATTAATGCTAATAATTTAATTTTTATTTATGTGGTCATGATCATAGATATCCTCGAGCTGTAGAACCTACTTGAGTTCCCATAAGGTAAAAACAATTTCTAACTCGATTAGTAATGAAGTCATACCATAAATCCTGCGAGGGGGGCCAACAAAGCTGGATAAAGGACACCGAAAAATGTTTGGACGGCTGAAGAACGTATTTGAACACAAACTGGACACTCGTTTCTCAAAATGAGTACATCTGACAATACTTTCTGAAAAATGGAGATTTCAATTTGAACAATAAAGCTATAAAACACTGATATGATACATTTCACACAACGTACTGATGTGCTGTTCATCTCAATTTGAATTGATCAAATACCTGTTGATGATATATAGATGAAGCTATCGCTGGAAAAATAACAGTGGGAAGATAAGAAGCAAATTTGCCATGAGACCCAAGTTTCAACATTTTCCTGTAGAAACCGTTTATGTATATTGCCGTCAACGAGCTGCTCATAGCTGATACTGGAACCCCATACTTAAGAGGCCACCTTAAGCAAGGCAATAACCACGGAAAAATGGCAATTAGATAACAATGGTAAATGAATTTTAGACCATTAAATCATGACAGTGAAAAGATAATTAGAATGGCTATGACAGCCCTCAGCCACAGAACAAATACACTTGGCTAGTGAACGTAACTAACACATCACCAGCCGGTTCCCATGAAGTAACTGTTTTCCATTGATGAATTAATGCTTCATCTTCTGAAAGTAATACTGATCCCTCAGGAATTACACCATCACTTCTTCTTAAGGCCATATTTTTACCCCTTCAGCTCATGTAGTCCATAATGTGTGTAACGATCGCAACTGAGTACTATCACTCTTCTTTTGTTAAGAATGAGCAACAAAATGCAAGCTACCGCAATGGAATTTGTAATCAATACGGGAATATGATTTAATTGACCATAAAGATTAGCTTTACAATATTAATATTAAAATACAATAATGCATGTTTAGTATATTAATGCTTTCTTTAACATAACCTGTGGCTTTCTTTGCTGATAACACAATGTCTAATTAGGCAAAGGATGTCTTCTGCTATAGTACTACGGCTGCTGCCATGTTCGTACGTAAGGAGCTCTTGATAACCAATGGGAACAGTCTACTACCAGTCGGTCTGTAGTTGCGGTACGGGGTCGCCATATTGACCTGTTTTGATCTGTTTATGTTCGAGATTTCAATTTTTTCAGTGTCATTTGAGCTTACCCAAGTATTAATCTATTCACGAAGAATACCTGGAGGTATAACAATTATGTAGGTGTGTGGCTATACATCCCTAGTTGAAAGTGTTATACTATTTCTCATAAGAATAATACCGCGCGGGAGGTGTTGGACCGACAGATCCAGGGCTGCCCGAATTGGACTTAACGTCTTGGCTGAGGGCAGTATTTTCTGCAAGTGATCAAAAATGCCCGTTCGTAAGCAAGGTGGTAAGATCAAATTACTTAGGGCTAGGTGTTGGTTGGTTGTTGTGTTTTGTCGTATCATTGAATAACATTCAGTAGAATAGTATGCACAGCAGTAGGACTTGGCCTTCTTCTATTACACAGCTTTTGCTGTATTAGTCACGTTGGTAGCGAGAATCAAAAAAATTACTGTCAGAATGTGTGAGTTATGTGTATCACAAAAATTTGTTCCTGCTAAAAGGTGCAATATACCACTTGGCGATGGCGCAAATCATAGAAACAGACGCGCCCATAAGAACCAGTCACTCGTTCTTTTGGATATGCCTATCATGTCACATTTTTTGTCAAAAATTTAACCAGTGATTTGAAAAGCACAATGATGTCGCACGTTACGTTTTTGTTTGTGAGCAAAACACTTTAGCAACCAATTTATACATGCCTAAAATTAGTGTATTTTTTTATCATAACATTTTCATTGGACTAAATATGCATGCTTGTAGTGTAAAACTATTGAAACTGTAATGCATGTGTAGTATCAGTTGTCAATAAAATAATTTTTTCTGCTTAACCCTTTTGTCTTGTCCTGATTCTCTATGTAGCTGCAGTTATTGGATGTAATTGAAAAGTATACAGCTACTTACTGTTGTGATTAAAAGTAGTGTCAACTGCTCTTGGTACACCTTGATATTTCGTTGAGTTTACGTTTTATTACATGTGGTAATAACATTGAAGTAATGTCTCTGTACACAGATGAATTGGTACTGTTGTTATTGCATAATTATAAATTAAAAGATTTCCATAGAACCATTACGATATGACTCCGTTTGATTTATTCGGGGTTTGCCTAGGTAGGTTGGAATAGAACACTTTTTCAGGGAGAAAATTGAGGTATATTAGTTGTTATACGTATGGAAATATTCTCGACTGACTCAACCATGAATAACCTCCAGAGAATCGTCACTTTATTCGATTTTCTGCGTGAGTGACGAAAGTAATCATGTCGGATATACGTGTGAATGTTACCATTTTGTATGTTTTTATGGATGTAACACCATTTCAAACCCTGGTTCAGTTAGCCTCCTCTCGTTTTTTACGTTAATTTGGAGAGATATCTTACATGTGTGTTGCGGGTGGCATAATTTGAACAGTTACGCATAAGAGAACGATCCTAGATTTCTTCAATTGATCCTTGATTTAAACTGCTATCCATATTCTTGTCTGGTTTAAATTTTTACATTGCATTAATATTTACCATTGGTATCTGCATTGCAGTGTGTATAACCGCAATGCCTGTGATACTATTAATAATTGAGAGAATTATGCCCCAACCTGAACGGTGGCTTCAACGCTCTTGTAAACAAAGAGGTTTCATCGAACGCTTATTCATTTACTCAGTTTCATGCAATTGTTATGGACGAAATTATTGCAGACAGTTGGGTTGGAGGTGTTCGGTACAATCATCCGACTGTCGTTATAGCGTTCAGTTTCATGCCTTAGTCATTTGCAATAATTTTGTTTCCAGTGCTACTTCGATACTCCCTTCACGTTTTTCGGAAAAATCCTCCCTATTTCACGTTGTCGGACGAAATACAAATCCTGGGATTGGGGTTTTTGTGGCTGAAATTTTATTTATACTTACCTGATATATGCCTTTTACATAAAATTTGATGCTAATATAGGCTTCAAATTTTCCAATTGAGAGCATTACACATTTCTAGTTTTACGAGGATAGCTATTAATTTGAAATGACTTTTGTTATACCATGAGTTAAAGTCCTTGTGTATTTTTTGGTATTTGTTTAGAAATAAAGATTCTATTTTTCCTGATTAAAAACGTTGATCTGGACCCATGTTTTAATGTTTAATATGGTGAACAAAGTAGTGCAAGTACTTGCTTGTATACATTACTTTCTGGAGGAAAGATCCAGTGAAACCTTAAGAGTGTGGCTGTAATGCAAATCATTCATACCAAGATGTGTAAATTGGGAACAGAATCATCCACCTTATTGTATTGTTTAATCTGTTTACTCTTGCTTACCATTCCTTGTTGAAACCCCTTCAGAACTCGTTAATAATAATAAAGGATCTTTAAATCATTTTCGTCCTTACCAGCTCACTTAAGTTGATACTATCCTACACCGCAATACTAATCCTCTGTTTACCCTCCTTTCAAATGTCAGTCAATCCTCCGTTTCCCTGACATTGATATTTTTCTGCATGCCCTTATACTCTTTGTTGATGATATATTGACATTGATATCTGGGTCACATGTAATTTTTTCATGTGTAGGAAGGTATATTTTATTTAGGTGCAAATACCAGTGAACGAAATGGGGTTTTTTTATATGTTAAACCATCTGGCTCATTTCAAATCAATATCATTCCTCACGAAATACTCCTGTGAGAAGCATATTCCCCAGCTGAAAACCTTATCCAGCTAATATCAGCATTGACTTTTAGTAGGTTTTGTGTGTGTCCCATATGATGATTATATTTCAACAATAGAATTGTTGAAATATAATCATTTACTATACATTTATAAACTCAATTACATTTGTTGAATGAGATGAATGGAGTTATTCACAACATGAATTCAGTCACAAAATAGATTTTGAAGATCTCAGTTCTAATCCTTATTCTTCCATTATTCTCTTCTCTCTATCCACTCCAAATTAATGTGTATCAGCGTATTCTTATAAACATAGGGTTCATGCCTGAACTCCTAACCCTGTGTTGTGTATAAAGTTTTCTCAGAGGCAAGTTTCTTGTTACGTCAAAAAAGAGAATAGAATTACATGCACCAACACTTTCGAATTTGGACTCTGTTTGGATTTGGTGTTCTTATAACAACGATCTCTTTGTTTATAGCCTCATTCGTGATGCCTTGGTATGATCACTAACATTTTTATGACCATAGTGTTGGATGTGATAATCTCTTTAATTGCTTCATAAACGACTGTGGTAACAGTTGTAGGTAAATGTTATGAGACAGATTTAAGAATGAATGCAATGGAACTTGCAGTTGATAAGTGGGAGCATTGCTTAATGGGATGACCTGTTGTGCAACTTGCAATTAGGTTGAGGGCTGCACAATAGCAATATTTTCCACAGAGTAAAAATCAGCTTGGTCAATGGGTAACTCCGTTAAAGTTTTCACATCTAGTTTGTGAGCTTTGAATAGGTTGGAGGTTTTTTCTTGCTTTGCATTGAGGTTTCTTGCTTGATGGCTTTTTGGCAAATACGTTATATGTACAAAACTAATTTGAGTGTCAGAAAGAAAAGTTGGGGCAAAAATTTCCATTCCTGAATATTTTGTTCTTTTTAATCACAATATTCCTACATTTCTGTAATCCCACTGTTCACAAAGTTGGTAATCTACGGTTTTATGCCACATTCTTTTTCATTATTAAATTAATGAATTTATGATATTAAAAAACGTTGTGTTCAACCCGAAGGTTGGTCTTCGATAGGTCACCCCATACAAAGCATTGGTGTGTGACATTCACGCATTCAGGGTAGGGGGCCAGTTCCTTTCCCTGGGCCGCCTGCTATTTCCTACGAAGTTTGGACACACAGAAAATGGAATCGTGAGGATTTTAGGTGGGGGTGTCCAGTAGGCTCTTGCCCGGGACCCCCTTTATGATGTTAGGGAACTATTTAATCATGATGTTAGGACTGAAATGACTGTCATCACCTTGCACTTTTGAAGTTTTTCAGTACAGTGCATTGTGATAATAATACAAGATGGCACTTTTTCCACAAGTTTTATGTCGGTACGACGCATTTCAACCGTTAGGTCACCATCAGATACTTACATCTGTGAAAGGTCTGTGAGCCGTATGTATACCACTCAGAGGGGAAAGTTGGGGTGGGAAAGGAATAATTAGGATGGGGGAGGGGTGAAGTGGTTATTGAAAGGAAGAATGCTTGGGAAATGGAATGGCAAGGAGTGGGGAGTGACACAGAAACGTTTGTTCTTTCAGCAGGGTACTGCTTCCTCCCTGCATAATTTCCAATCTTTCTAACATGTCCAGTCTTTGGCCTTTCCTCTCCACGTGGAGTATCTCTGGGTATAATACACTAGTGTGGCATTCTTCGGGGAGGTGTTTCACCACGAGAGAGGTGGAGTCTCCTTTCTCCCAACATTGCTTGTGCTCCTACATGCGGGTGGCAAAGCTTCGGCCCATCTGGCCAATATATGAGGCGCTCGGGGCTAGATAATGGTAAGCCACACACTGAAAAATATTGAGAATTGTACGCCTTTCGTATCTGCTAGACGATGGGAAGCCACTGGCGAAGTATTATTTTAAGAAACCAAGAGATGGCAGCGCACACCTTGTTATGTATTGCACCAAGACACAACACCTAATTTAGGGAATTTTTCGAACCTTCAGATGTCTCTCCTGTAAAATTTCCTACATGTGGCTTACCATTATCTAGCCCCGAGCGCCTCATATATTTTGTTGCAATCACAGCACTTGATTATGTACATTCCCGACTGGAGTTAGGGAAGCAGTTTATCTTTAGTTCGGCACAACAACCTTTCTAAAGGGATTGAGTTATAAAAAGAAGTTTTTAATTTGTCTTTCGGGATCAATTTATCAATTTTATATGAAAAGTCACCAATAAACTGTAATTTGCACCAGTTTTGGGGTTTAGTTGGGGGCACTAAGGGTGTACTCATTGTATTATTAGTTTTATGGCATTTATGCCATACTTTGAACATGTGCATGTTTGTTTTATCGTTATTGTTTATCACAATGCTGGAGATGGATTTGTACTGAGCATAGTGATTAATATCTCATTCAACAACAATGCAATACTCACTCTCATACATAATAAAGAAATCACCACAGTCATATAAATTGTATTGTAAATTAGGTCAAGTTTAAGGGTTACTCTCTGACTGTAAGATGTATATGCAGTTTAAGCTGCTTAAATTCCCTATCAGTGCTATAGTTAATTGTTGTTTTCAAGAATTGGGATTCGTTGTTGTGGTGATTGCTCTAGTTAATAACACTTTAGGGCATATTTAACTACACTGGGATAATTGTGTTAGGAATAATCATCACAAGTATGTAAAAAATTCGGAAATGAATGTGTTTTTAATTCCTGTTAACTGAGGTAGGTAGTTGAGGAGAAGCGCACTACACACTAATTGAGAATATTTCATTGTGCTACTTGTTGAAACATTGTGCTACTTGTTTTGGACCATGGATCTGCTTGGTAGATTTAAATAATTGCAGCCTTCTGTGTAAAAATAGTGCGATATTTACCTATGCTGAAGAGTGCATAGCGTGTGAAATAAGAGATAAACCACTGCGTTTTGATTGAGTGGGCCAAGTTTTCTGTTTCCTAGATTTTTTATCAGAGTGCATAACTGAGTATTTTGGTTAGCGGTTAGTGAATAGTTAAAAAAGAAATCCTGGGTAGGATTTTAGGTGAGGGATGACAATTTTCTTGGCCTTAATTATTCCTCATAGTTTACACTTTCATAGCCTTAATTATTCTGTATAAATTTTTTATCATGAAAAAACAGTGATGTTTATTTGAGGATGCCGAAAGCCTCTATAGTCTTTTCGCCTTAAATTGTATTCTCAAATATTTCAAAAAGACGTCCATCCAATTCTTGTTATTTTATTTAAAACCACATTGCCTGAATTTCCAAGAATAATTTTTCCCTTTACCATTGTGCTTTCAAAAGAGAACTTGTTTGACTTTTTCAGAGCATTTTCAGGAGTTGGGGTTCGATTGGAAATTTAATTTTTGATCATTTTTTCTCTCATGACTCATCAATTCTGAGATTGATTTGATGCCATTCTCCTCTTGATTATTGCATTATTAAACCTCTTCGTTTTAATGTGACCAATTTCTTTTACATTCTTAATCACTCATATTATGTTTCTCATCATATCTCTCCCTTTCAGTAATGTTCTCTATTTTTTTCACTCAACGGTTGCTCTCATAATATCATATTGTTGCAAGGTTTGCCGGGTGTGCCGTCATCTTATCAGAATGTTCATGGGATCCTTACTCTTCTAAGAACTTTTCCATCATATTTTTTACACTAGATCTCTAATTTTAAACACGGCGATTCAAGTGCTTTCATATGGTCTTTCTCTCGCGTCAACGAGCTGTTTATATGGAATATGAAAAAATTGGGAATGCGTTTTTTTCTTACTCTGCTACCTGTCCACTCTGAATGCTCCCTTGTGAACCCTGTTCACGCAGGCTTTTGACTGAAGGATGTGTCGTGGATTTTTTCCCCGAACGATAGGTATTATGTGCAAGGTGTGTCGATGGGCTTGAGAAAAGTTAAGGGCATAGGAAAAGTAAGTAATATTTTACGGTCGCGACTCGTGGGATTATTTTTTTTTTCAAATTGTGTATGAAGTTAGTAGTATTCGCCTGCTCATTACTTCAACGATGATGCTATTTATCCAGCGATATCGGCATTTTAATTTGGAAATTTTCTTGAGATTTAACAGTTTTTTTTCTCTTTGACTTGCGCGAAGAAGTTTGGCAGTCACAATTTAATTCCATAAATCTATATTTTATGGTACCTAGGCGATTGTTTATTACGGTTGTCAAACGCTTTTCAAGGAAAGGTATGAGGAATAATCGGTTTGATTAAGGGGATTGAGTACTGAGCTCCCATCCCGGGGCACCAGGTTCCAATCCCGGAAGCGGCCGATTTTTCAGTGGTTTTTCCAGTCACTTCTTCGGTGTTGTGTGGAGAGCATTTTAGGTTCAGTACGGCGTCTGTCGGGAGGGACGTTGAGCAATGGCTCCCTTAGCACCTTTAGGGAAGAGGTGTAAACCAGGCGTCGGGTTTTGTTCGTTTCCTGAGAAATATACTCACTTATCCTCATTGACGCAATTCACCAGAGTTGTCCATCGTCTCTCCTAATAACATCAACGAGAAAGGTATGAAGGTAAGAGAAAGGCAGTTAGGGACACGACTGTGATGGAGTTAGTATCCGGTTGGGATTGGCGCTGGTTTTGAATACGGGCCTCCGTTTCCGAGAGACCCGGTTCGATCCCCGTTGGCGGTGGCGGTATTCCCATGGAAACTCCCTCCGTTCTAGATCGGTTTATTGAAAGCATTTGCAATGTACCGTCCGTCGGGTGGGACGTAAAACATTATACCTCTGGGTGACTTTCTTTACCAATGCCGGTTTCTATCCACCCATTCCACCTACAAATATGTTACTATCAGTCTATATGTAACAGTGCAACTGGCCTCAGATCTCTTTCCCAACCCACTGAGAACTACTGCTGTCCCAAGGAGGATACAATATATTGGAGAAGGTGTTGACATACCTGTGGATGACGATGAAGCCTGAATGGGGCTGCCTGAGAAAAATTTGGCCACGCCTACTCCGTACAAAACAATGTGTTTTAGACTGCCTCTTGTGGATACTGTTTGCGTATTAAAACATAGATGTCAATTCAATCGTTCCCGAAGTTCGTCGGAGCGGCGTCTGTTAATCTTCATAAAGGGCCTCTAGGGAGATAGTAATGCATTTGTTTCCCCTAGGAGTTAATTTTATTGTTAAAAACCGGTTGGAATTTAACCAATTGAAGCTACATATTTGGCCCCCTAATAATAACAACATTAAAACGTGTTAGCACCTATTCTAGTTTATTTGACAGATTTTAAAAATTATTTCCAAAATTCATATTGCAGCTCTTGAATTTTTACCGCCTGCAAAGGCAGCTTCATCCTTGAGCCGCAAGTTACAAGCCCGTACGTCTGCCCCGTGCCTGTGCCGACCGAAATGAGCGAACTTGCTTCTAAAATCAGCCGCGATGCCTCCTTCTTAATCCAGTTAATGCAACGGTCTTTTATTATCAATTAACGTAAATCAATAACATCACTCCATTGTTTTCATCGCGCTCCATTGATGCTTATAGCTGCGGTGTTCAGCTCTGCACAGTGCTCTGCTGTAGATTGTTCGATCTCTCCTATTTAACGGCAGCTTCTTCCCCACCGAAGTCCGCCTTACAAGCGCCCTGCTAGCTGGACCGTAATAGCGAATGATTTAAACATCTTAAGTTCTAGTTAAAATTCCCTTTGTGATCAGGAATTATGGCTTGGGCCTGGCCAGCCAAAGGTGTATGTGATGGCCAGCCAAAGGTGTATCTGACCCGGTGGGCCTTTTTCTCTAGCAACTTTCAACGCTTCTCTGTTTATGTTTACCATGACGCCATTTATGCATTGAAGAAGTGAAAGAGAAGGCTTCAAGGTGAGTATTCATGCAGAAAAAATAGCATGCTGTGTTTTGCCGACTGCGTAGCTGTTGTGGCTGAGTCAGAAGACAATCTAAGAATAATACTGATTATTATAGTGTATTTAAGCGTGAGGTTTCACTGTCACGTGATCTTGACCAATAAGTATTGTTATGTAGTGAAAGAGTAGATGGGACAACAAAAATAAAAATGGGCAATAAAAAATCAAGAGAGTGGAAGTGCATCTTCACTGGAGGCAGTGGTTAACGAGCGACGGTAGAAAAAAGAAAGAAATAATCTGCATAATGGTCCTATTGAAGGAGACATTTACCCTTAGAAAAGCCTTCTTACCGTGGGGAAGGCAAGTCTGAAAGTAAGTCAACATTTAATTCTGAGTTACAGGTTGAGCGTGCCCATTAAGGGATTCAGAGTGCGGGCAATAACAGTGGCATAAAATTCAAGACTGGTAGATTTTGAAATGCATCGTCGGAGAATGACGAGGAGCTAATGGGAAACGAGAGGATTCAGAGAAAGTAGAAGGTGAATAGAATTAAAGATGTTCTTAAAAGAAGACTGACAAGCAAATCACACGCTTTTTTTAGGTAGGTACTAATGTGAGTTGCAGAGTCAGTCTACAGATGAAATAAAGAGAGTAAGAGATGTTAGTAGCAGTATTTCCTCGAGGAAAAAAGCATTTACTTTGATCGGGACTCAAACCCCGGACTCCCTAGTTGTCTGTCAGCTGCTTTGACGAGCGAAGCTACCAATTTGCCTGAAACCCTCGAGAAATCCATGGGGGGGATGGAAGCCTTGGTAGCTTAACTGATTAAATTATCTGACCAGCAATAAAAGGTGTCCGGGATCGAGTCGGAGTAACGGCGAATGATTTTTTCTGTATGAAAATTCGGCTATTGTGTACATCAGGGAGTAGCAGCTAGTTCGTAATTCTTGAAAATGTAAGTGATTGTAGACGATTTTGGTATGCTCTTAAAAAAAATTATCTGGCCATAGTCGTGTTTCCGATCGAAGTGCCCCTTCGTAGTGGGAAAATATAACGAGAAATGAATTCAGAGGAATTTGATTGACTACCGTGAGCAGAATTTTTAAAGGATTGTTAGTCCAATGGTCCCGGTATAATACCAGGATGGGTTGAAATTCGCCTGTTATGTCTAAATTAAGGATGCTGGGAAGCGGAAGGCGATCCTTTCATTGGTGTTACACTTTTTACAGTTTCTTTGTGCGCGAATCAAACATCTTACCGTAAGTGGGTGGTCATACCCCGAGGGTGTTGGTGTACCTCTTCTTGTCTTCAATATGAAGTTCTGCTGACTCCTCTTGTTTTCATTGGAACGGTCAGCTTTTCCTGGGTAGAGCTACATGCATTAGTTGCTCCTAAAATTTTCGAATGACGGACCATTCGGTTTCCCCCCTATTATTTCCCCAATATTATCCCTTCGAAGCACTTCTCCAGCATTATTGGTTGTGACCTTCTCGTCGTCGGGTTACGATCTCGCCAACCGCAGAGAAAAACCCTGTGACTGACATGAGATTGCGGAGGAGCGATCAATTTCTTTCCTCCTCGCCTTATTCTTATAGAGCTACTCCTCTTCGTCTCATGAGGCCTCTACCACTTCTTTAGTCCTCCTTTCTGTCTATCGTTTTTTTTTCTCCGTCATCCCCCGAATCGATGTATTGAAGATCTCCAAGCTATTCCCATTCTCTCTCCTCAATGCTCAAAGTTTGTAATGATATACGACCACGCTCGTAATCATGTTCTTCCGTAGTCGTTTGTCGAATTCTTTTGTGAGGGTCCCAGTAACCACCCCTCTCTTGCTAGCAAGTGCCGCTTCTGGCAGCGCGACTTCTTTCACAACTATGGTATTACCCCCACATCCTTTCGTATTTCTGGCCGAATAACTCAATTCTTCCCATTTCTCTTCTTTCTTGTGGCAAATTTGAGTATCTTCTTTTTGATATAACTCTGTATTTTAGTTTTACCCGTAGTAAATCAACGTTCGTTATCCCTCTCTCTCTCTCTGATCATAAAAGTTGAGCCTTGGGTACCAGTCGAAACTGGTTGTTGAAGTTGAAATGGAAAGCGATTTGCATTTTTAAATATTGCAATATTTGATTGCGCTCTTACAGTATCGCCGTTACACGGTACGGCATTGGTAATAAGAGTTATTATCAAAGATTTTCTGATTATTGTGGAGGAAGTGTGGTAATTAGTAGTCATGTATTTCTCATGTGTAATGCAACCTTGCTGGTAAGAATTCTATTCGTGTGCCTTCCTTAACATTCAATGTATTATTAGTTGACCCAGGCGATAAGTAGTGTATTATCACATAAAGATTTAATCGTCGTCGACCTAGTGGGAGGAGCATCAGGTTTAATTAGTGAACATTGTATCACATCTAGTTCATGCCTAACATAATTTCCAACCTCGGAATCAACTTTTTGGATAGGACAAAATACCCTCTTACGAAGTAGTAGATGACTGATTTAAATCGGAATGGAAAGGTGCTCGTGTATTTTCTATGCGGGGGATTGAAAGGATTTTTGCGTTATTGACCGTTGGCGTTCATGAAGTCATCATCTAAATGTGGGCCAAATAGGATTCCATAAATACCTGCCGTTAGAGCTAACGCTATTATTATCTGCACGCAGCCGGAATTTTATCGTTTAACCTTGGCTCTTAATTGCAACAAACGGTCAAGTGACCGCGAAGTCCAGGTGGCAATATCAGCACTGGGTTGGCTCTGCTTTTTGGAGCATTTATACTTTTTAAGGAGCCCCTCTCCGGGAAAATAGAGATGGACATTTCGTGTGGCCCTGTATCGGACGCAGCTGTAGTTATTTTTTATTAGCTAATAGCTCATTTTTCTTTGGTATGATGCGTTTTGAATTATGGCCTATTATTCAGTCTTCAAAGTCGAGTAACTTTAATTGTAGCAATTTGTTTTCTCCTGCGTTATGATGGAAATAACTATCAATTTTCGTGCATAAGGTGGTTGTGGTTTCAGATGTTTAGCTCTTGTGCTCTCATGGACGCCAAAAAGTTTGTTTTTGGAAAAAAATCGATATTGCGAGATCAAGTGATTGTTAATTGTCTATTAATTGTGTTAATCCAGGAAGAGATGGGTACCGTGACGAGCTAATAATGCCTATTACACGGAGAGAATAGGGAATGTGTGTTCGTGAGGAGAAAAAATGTCCCGAAGTCGTAAAGCAATGTTTTCGGCGTCTTTCTTATGTTCTCATTCCAGTGGAAATTCAATCACGAATGTTTGTAGAAATATCGACGGGTGTCCATTTCTGATTGTCGAAGGAACTTATCTGATTGAGTGGCTTGGGTGTTCCCTAAAATAAAATTCTTGTAGAATATGTGTTCAGTGGATTCTTGTTCAGCTCTATATTGTGGTTTTGGATTTAACCACAGGGATTACATGTTTTGTCTTCATGGGAGAGATTTAGTATGCCAGCTGTGCCCTTTGGCATTTCTGTCGTCTGCGCGAGCAGGATGCGAGACAAAATTCTCCGCTGTTAGGGTTTTATGTTTTTCATTTTCTGTTCTGCGTCGTTAATGATTTCAGTTTCTTTCGTTTAATTTTATCTTAAAGTGGAATTTGCTGGGAGGTTTCAAAATGGCTCGTTAAACACGTTCCTTGTATCGACCGCGATTTTGATTGTCGAAGCATCCAGATACGAATCTCCTAAAAAAATAAATACTAACACTCGTATTTGCATGCGGACGAAATTTTGATGCGAGACCGCATTCCACATTAAAGCTTTCTACATCTACATCTACACGATACCCTGCAAGCCACCGCGAGGGTGTGTGGCAGGGGGTGAAGGTCACCAAGCATTCACTACTAGCATGCAAGCAAGCAACTAAAGGGTCTCATGCAACTAGATTGTTAGTATCTATAGTATTTGAGGGGTTAGTACATGCATCATGCACTACAGAATACTCTATAATATTTCCCCTACCTATCCCTTTCCTATGCTGCCTATTCTGTTCTCTTATAGTACGGGGGAAAAATGCCATTTTGAATCTATCTGTACGACAATCTATCTCTCTAATCTTATTTATCTGGTCGAATCTAGCATAATACGCTGGTGTTTTCAATATGTGCCTAACATCTTCAGTAAAGCTATCCGATTGAAATTTCTGCAATAGATTAAATCTGAACTTTAATCTACGCTCTGATAATGATTCCCACCCTAATTCTTGTATTAATTCTGATACACTACTCAACCTATCGTAACACCTTTTGACGAACCTAGCTGCTCTACGCTGCACACTGTCTAGTTCTCTCATCAAACCTAATTCATTAGGATCCCATACACTGGCTGCATACTCAAGGTGGGGCCTAACTAGTGAAAAGTAGCATCGCTCTTTTGTCTTCTCATCACATTTCCCAAGTACTCTTTTTATAAATCCTAGCTTTCTCTTCGCTCGGCCGCATATTTCCCTTATGTGTCTTCCCCACGATAAATCTTTAGTGATTGTTACACCTAAATATCTTACGGTTTCAACGTTTTCGATCTTCGTGTTATTAATTCTATAGGATCGCTCTATCGAATTATTCCTCCTCCAAAAATTGATAGCTACACACTTTTTAAGGTTGAGTTCTAACTGCCATTTGTCGCACCACTCTTGAATTGCATCTAAATCCTTGCTAAGTGATTTCATGTCCTCTTCGTTCGATATACCCCTGTACACCACCGCATCGTCTGCAAAAAGTCTAAGGTTACTACTAACTACGGTACCCAAATCGTTTATGTATAAAAGAAATAGAAGCGGACCTACTACGCTACCCTGGGGAACTCCCGATGTGACTTCGATTGTGTCCGACATGATACCATCTATGACAACCCTCTGCTCTCGCCCACTTAAGAATTCTTTTACCCAACATACAACGTCTTTATTTATACCAAAACTCTCTAACTTCAAGATTAATTTGTCATGAGGAACTTTATCGAAAGCCTTTTTAAAATCTAAAAATATCGCATCAACTTCAGTACTGCTTTCGCCGTGGACTAAAATATCGTGTACGAATAAAGCTAATTGTGTCTCGCAAGATCTACCTTTCCGGAACCCATGCTGGCTGTTTATGAGTAATCCCTGACTATCCAAATGCCCCATGATCGAACTGACTACTATGTGCTCAAATATCTTACAAGAGATTGACGTGAGTGAAATGGGTCTGTAGTTACTAGGTTCTTCCCTATCACCGCTTTTAAATATAGGTGTAATGTTAGCTACTTTCCAATCCTTGGGTACTGTGTGGTTCTTTAGTGTTTTATTGAATATTATTTCTAGATAGGGGGCTATTTCAGAAGCTAATGTTTTATAAACTCTGGAAGGAATTTGTTCGGGACCTGGTGCTTTGTTTTTACTTATGCTTTTTAGCAGCTGCTCTATTCCGCGACATGAAATGTTTATTTCGGGCATTTGCTCACTGAAAGTGTTCGGCGGTGGTTCCACTGCGTTTTGTGACGATGAGTTGAATACACTTTGGAAGAAGGTGTTTAAAGTGTTGGCTTTTTCTACACTGCTGGTGACTCTGATTCCTTTATCATTTTTAAGTGTGTGCACTGTGGACTTATTTCCCTGAAGCTCTCTCACATATGACCAAAACGCTTTAGGATTGCTATCTAAATATTCTCCTAACATCTTGCTCTTGAAATGTGATAACGCTTGCCGACATGATTTCCTTGCTAATGCTCTCGATTTTTTATAGTTTTGAACTAGCTCATTTTTTTCCTCTACCGATAGACCCCGTCTGGCATTTTTCATCTTAGCGTGGCATACCCTTTGTCGCTTTAGTGATTTCCTAACCTCCGCGTTATACCACCTTGGCTCTGTATTGTCACTAATATATTTACTTGGTATGTATTTATGAACTG
Organism: Platycnemis pennipes; assembly: GCA_933228895.1. NCBI lineage: Eukaryota > Metazoa > Arthropoda > Insecta > Odonata > Platycnemididae > Platycnemis > Platycnemis pennipes. The sequence goes on along the minus strand of OW121852.1, from coordinate 36,867,262 downwards.
CGTTACGGGTGACCTCAAGAAATTCTCTCCACGAATCCTCTGTATTTAATCCTTTGCTTTGTTCGCTGAATACATTAAACGCTTCCCTTAATTCCTCTTTCATACCGTCGTAATTTGCCTTGCCAAATAAGTACACCCTCCTCCTTGGTTTATAATGTCTTTCAACGCCTACAATAAATTTCGCATGCACTATTTTATGGTCACTAATTCCTGTGTCTGTAACTGTATTTAGAACTCTCTCGGGTATATTTGTTGCTAATAAGTCTAGAATGTTGTTTCCCCTGGTCGGCTCTGTTACTAGCTGTTGTAAAGAATGTGTCGTAAAGGTGTTCAACAGTGATTCGCAATGTTCCTTATCCTTACCTCCTGTAATGAAACTACACGTATTCCAGTCTATCGAGGGGAGATTGAAATCTCCGCCTACTATTATTCCTCTATCATTCTTCCCAGAAAGTAATGTGCGTATCTCTGACTCTAGCTCTATTATAGAATTGACGTCTGCGTCCGGTGGCCTGTAATATGCACCTACATATATCTTTTTTGCGTTACTACTTTTACTTTTAACGGAACACCAAATACTTTCTACATTTCGCTCTGAAATAAGTTCTCTTCTACTGACATACGGGTCCTTCACAGCTATGAAAACTCCTCCTCCGTTTCTGCTTACTCTATCCTTTCTGTATACTGTAAAACACTTCGGAAATACTTCATGATCTGATATGTCCTTCGAAAGCCAGCTTTCTGTACCTACGATTATATCTGCATTAGTACTCTTAATGAGGTGGTGAAATTCTGCTACTTTATTTCTTATACTACGACAATTCACTACTATCACTGAAATTTTTTCTTCCAATCTGTTTCTCTCTTGGTGCTCCTTTCCAACTAAAATTTTCCTCGATAATTTTTTGACGGACAAACTATTTGGTCTACCTCTTACCTTTGATGAATTATCATGTTCGTTCTCTCCATGTGTTTTTCTCTGACCTTCTAAAACTACTCTGCATTTTCTGTCAAATTCTTGCACGATTATTCCCCCGCGGATTGACCTGCACTCTGGGCTACCACCTGAGCTAAACCCTACGTGTATGCTCCAGTATCCTACTCGCTACCTTAGACGATGCCTCGTCCGTGTAGTGGACACCCGAGCGATTCAGGGGCACCCGACACGTTTCCAGCTCCGGCCCGAGGTCCAAAAACTCAGCTCCCTCGCTCCCACAGACTTCACGGAGTCTCCGGTTTATGCCTAAAACTCGGCTCCAAACCATCGACCCCCGATCCGTCCTAGGTACCAAGCTACATATAGTCAGCCTCATATCGATACCCAGACTACTCGTCCTTCGTGAAATATTTAATCCGACTTGCCATTGGTTCGTTTATTTTTCATTCATTTTATGACTTTGATGTGAAAGTCCTTACGGGGTTGGTAGATACATTTTTATTTCGCTTTGTTTTGTTTTTGTGCGGCCGGTGACCGCGGACGCCGAATCGCATACAAATGGAAACGTTTAGCGACATTTTCCCCGAGTCAAACCGAAAACAAAGAGATTTTTATTATAGAGGGGAAATTGACCTCGCGTCTCAGCCCTTGGCTATATTAGCGTTTTAATTTTGAGAAGAAGACGCCGTGAGGAAAATGAAATGGTCGGGAGAGACTTCAAAAGAACAAAGCACGAAAAGAATTTGCAGGTGGGAAAACTAAATGAGAATAATCAGTGAAAATATTGACACGGGGCCGTGCCTCGGTTTCTCTGTTATCTAGGATTCGTTTTACCTTTCCCACCTCTGACGTTGTGGTATGAAGTCCGCTGGTTTATATATTTATCTTTTGTTCCTGTTTCGCACCAAGTAATGGCTTTAAAGTGGTCTTCCTGTCCGAATGTGGTACGTTAGATCTAGTAGTAGTAGTATTGGGTTTTAAGGTGTGCTAAGGCTGTTTTATTTTTCATTGGTAAGCCGGCTTCTACTTGAGTACTTCGTGTGGAGAGCGTTCGGGTTCATTACTCCGTCCATTGGATGGTACGTTAAGCCGCAGTTCTTTTGCTAAGAGCAGGCTAATGGCAGCGGGTTTTTTCTCCGCCCTACCTCCCTCTCCACTCTGCCTCACTACCCTTCGATTTGCATACCATTTCTCCCGGTCTGAAACGCCTACAAGTGTTGTTTCAGACTTGAAAACGCAGATTAGGTATGCTAAGATTATATCATACCATCTACCCTAACTTGGGCCTAAGCAAAATCCTTCTAACACCACACCCATACCCGAGGCGGGATTCGAACGCATGGCCTTTGGGTTTCCTTGCCAGCGCATTAACTACTAGACATCTACACCTACGCGATACCCATCAAGCCACCGCTAGGGCGTGTGGCAGGGGGTGAAGATCACCAAACATGCACTATTGACATGCAAACAAGCTTCTACACGGAAACATGCTACATTATAGGGTCACATGCAATTAGATGATTAGTATCTACATAGTAATAAAGGGATTTGTTGTTAATACATGCATCATGCACTACAGATTGCTCTACAATATTTCACCTACCCATCCCTTTGCTATGCTGCCTATTGTGCTCTCTTATAGTGCGGGGGAAAAATGACATTTTGAATCTATCGGTACGAAAATCTCTCTCTGTAATCTTATTTAATCTTATTTAGACGATCTCAGCCATCGTTGGAGAAAGATTGGAACAAATTCCTTATTGGTGTAGTAATTTTATAAACATAGTAAATCCCCGGTAAAATTAACTCTTGCGGTTATGAGTTAATATATGTTCCTTTTCCGGGTCCGTCGATGGTTAGTCCGTGAAAGTTGGCATTCTTGCTCCCGTTGCGGTTGGACTGGTCGCACATGACCCTGGGAATGGAAGGGTCAGGGCTTTCTTATCAAAGGTCGTCTCACGAGGCTAGCGTTAATGAAGACCTTTTCATTTCCATCGGGCTTAAGACCATCAAAAAATATTAGAGTGGCGAACATGCATTATGCATTTCCGGGATTGCATTGTTGTGCTAATCGCAAAATTTCATCTCTCGGTTTGCAAAGTTTACTTGGCGAGTTTCAACCCCAGGCTGTGGTCTCCGTCTCAAATGCTGGGAAATCTTATAATAATTTTTGTGGGCTGCATTCCCGCCCGCCGTGGATTTTCGCGAGCAACAGTAACTTGAAATGGGTGATTTTTCTTTACTGTTTTGATATGGTGCGCAGATAAACCTAGTGCTTTCAAATACGCAGGTTTCCTCAACCCGTTATCCTTTCATCCGAAATACCTAGGTCACATGACTTTATTTGATCAACCGATTTTTTAATATCCTGGTGGCGCTGACCTTGTACTAATCCTAGAGGTGTTTGGGTTGGGCTGCGCGAGACGACGATTTATTGATGTTATACGATATTTTTATAATTTTGAACAGGTCGACTAGAATAATTTGAAGGATTATTCTAGTCGATTCTAGTCTAGTAGGACGGTATTTATCCACACGTCGATTATTATTATGTGTTATACTGCCGGTAAGATTAAATGCATTGAAGCCCTATTTCTCTGCTTTGCTCCTCCCATCATTTTTCTTGAGTGCTCCCTTCATTGTAACTTCTTTGTAATTTAACTCTCTCCAGATTAGCATAACTTCTGGCTCTGTTAGTGCCATATTAAAATAGTTTCATGCCTCTTTCTCGCTTTCCTATTATTGTTCTTATCTCCGTAATTCCATGGCGTATAATTTCTCGTTCCGTGCCCACGATAATTATCGACACCTCAATATGAACGATAATTAACCACGCTTTGATATGGACGATGATTGTCGATATGGTCGTCAAATATCGGTCTGGCGTAGATAATAATCATGGCCACCCAGGTATGGATGGGATGGTGGATATCGATTAGTATTCCAGTTTCGACCGATGTTACTCGATACAACCTAAATTATTTCGACATATCGTCGCCTCCTCGACAAGGTTTTGTGTTGACGGTCAATATGAAGTATCACGTTGTAGGATATTTGAGTTCAGGATTTTGTCTCATTTTCTTTTTTTGTCACCTGTTATTTGTTACGCTCTGCATAGACGAAATAGCGTGGGTAAGATTTTTGGTGGGGGTGTTTAAAGGTGCTTTACTTCCGGTGCCCAGCCGAATTTAAAACCGCTAACACAGCCACGAATAGTAAGATAGGTATGGGTTGGGGAAGTAGATCTCTCATTGTAGTAGGTTTATCTCCAACAGTAGCTTAGTTGAGAGCTATTTCTCCACACGAATTTCGTCTGTGGATGACTATGTTTCCACCCGCATGCCGTTTCGCCCAAGAAAGTTATCCTTTACTTCCCTCTACCCCGTTTACGTGTCGATCTGTTATTATTACGTCTCACAAAAATCCTTAGCCAAGCATCGCGTATTCCTTTCTCTTAATTTTCCCTAAAATTCCTTAAACAATTTCGTCCTTCCATTCTACCACATCTGGAACATTTTCGTTCTTTTTTTCATCGTATATACTTTCTTTAATTTCTTCAGACTCGCATCTCAAACGACTCTTTGTCTCGTTTCATTCTGTGTTTTTGATTCATAAAGAGTATGCCATCAAATGAGACTCCTCTCCTGTGGCTGTTATTATTTCGAGGAGGCGACTGGAAGCTGAGGTTTTTGGTGCCAAGAAGCGCAGGTGGGTAGGAATTGGGTAGAGGTAGGAATGTTTCAGGGAAATATGGCTGGAAGGGGGAAGACGTCATCGGCATCAGCCTGCTTTCAACACAAGGCTCCAAGGGGTCCACGATTTAACGTCCCATCCGACGGACGAAGCGATGAACCCTTCGTACTGCTCTGAGTGGAGGAAAACAGGTGTACCGATGAAAATTATTTGATTTTTCTCATATTTCATTTGTGCTGGCATTCGAACCCGGGTCCCGGAAATTGTCATTAGAGGATGCTCAGCTCAGCAGAATCATTTCCAACCTTTAGGAACCAAGATAGAACTTCAAGCCTTCCGAGGTAGACAGGTCGGCAACCTGTTGGCCTGACAACTCAAGGATCGCGGGTTCGAATGCCGAACAGGGCATGGATGTTATATTTGTCATAGGATTAAGACCGTAGATAATTAAATCATGGGAAATATCCTTAGGCGTTGGAACACAACACCATGTAAGTCTACCCTCCTGCTAATTAATGAGAAATAACGAGTTGGCATGGAATAGGGAAGTACGCAGGACTGCAGTTAACCGATTTTATGGCCTGATGTACTTATGCAATGCTTCCCAACCAATGTTCTGCGGTTCATAAGTGTGCTGCGTAAGGACCGGAAGTGTGCCACGAAAAATGTATCCTATTGTAAAAAAGGATGTGTAAAAAAATTCTCTTCCTTTTTTTATTTTCCGTTACAACCGAAATAGCACTTGTGGCCTTTACATCGGTGTATTTTAATAATTTTAACAACAGACCAGCACACATCCGTGATCTGAGTGGGTAAAACCCAGTAAGGCGGGACTCGAACCCGCGACCTTGAGGTTTGCAGGCTAGGACCTAACCACGCTGCCACCGGGGCCGACAAATATAAACCTTAAATAATTGTTCTAAAAATTGAATCTCAGTTTATCGGTTAACTTTTGTAATTTAGCTCATGGGTGCGAATTAAAGCTATCTTATACGCTCATTGAGGATGCATGGATTATGTGTTTACATTCCGTTTTTGATTGTTTATTTCATGCATATGACAGCATTAGAAGACTTCACTGACGGAATGTCTAGATGGAGTGTTTAATGTGAAATAAAAAAGTCATGTCAATAGAAAAAATGGGTGAAAAATGTTGGGAGGCACTCTTAAATGATAATGAACCGATAGCAATGATTTCGGCACACCTCCGTTAGTAGCAAATAGGTTAGTATGTACTGGAGTCGCCCCCGCGCCAATTTGAGAAGCCAGGTCAGCCATCTTGGTCAGAACGGACGGTACGGGCTTACTGCTCACGATACTCACTGATGACGTCGTTTTTGGGCTCGACAAAAATTAAAATAGTTAGATGAATGATGGAATCAATTTTTTTTAAATTCATAAAATAGCTGGTGGAATGTGTGCAAACACAGTTTTGAATGTGGATTAGGTCGAACTATTGATTTCAAGGAATATGTTAATGCTTTAGCGGATGGTAATAAGATTCCTTTGGTCAAAGATGATGTTACGATGCTTCTTACTGAAAAGACAACCAAGGCGTGGTTTACTAAATTTATTTCGAGAGATTATACGGCTGTTGAATACGCCGATGGGAAGATTCCTCCTACAATTCCTGTGGGTGATTATAAGGCAATTGATAATTCACGTTATGTAAGGAAAATAAATACGAAATTAGTGTTATATCCAGGTTGTAAAAAATACTTAAAATGTTCTGATTATTGGTTGAAAGATGGAATGTATACTAAATTATTTGACATGATGAAAGATTCTGGTTGTGTAAGAAGTATACCAGTTTGTTATATTGGATGTGTCGTTTAAATTATAACCAGTTTTAAGGAATACAATTAACTCCCAGTGGATTACAATGCATTTATACCGCCCCAAAATAGCCTTATGAAGATTAACTGAAGCCGATGTAATGAAATTTTGTTACGATTTCATTGTTATTTGTGTTTTTATATGTATGCAATCTCCATAACAGGTGATAGAAAACAGTGTTTTGTGCCGAGGAGACGGGATCTAATACTTACCAAGCATCCCCGTTCTGGCTTCGTTGTCACCCGTAAATTAGTATGCGTTTGTTGCCTCTATTCCATTGTAACCCCCTTGGTTACTATCAATAGATAGTAGTATATAGCAGCTAATCCCCTTGGTTAGCTGCTCAATAGATGCCCACGAGACGTGAAGCTGGTAACCTAGCCGGTTTGGAGACAATGATAGGCTTGGATCTGTTGTGGTTTTGGATTGGATAGCATATGGTTATATCAGCGAGGGAGATTTGGGCTGCGGAATGGCAGCGTGTTGCCATTCTGTTCACGATTCGTGACTGCCGTCGAGTACGCTTTCCGCATTGGACCATGCGTTTGGGTGTTGCGGACGAGAGCGGTTGGTGGAGAGGGGAGTCACTCGCTTCCACTCTCCCATCCCTCCCTGCGACACAGTCCATGACACTGTTCGCTGATTTTTGAACGGGGAACGCGATCGAATGAAGGGGTAGGTGGTCGCTTGAGAATATAGGAAGCCGGGAAACGTCGGGAGAATTGAATATTTGCCATATATGAGCGCAGAAACTGGGGAGAATTCATTAAAAGCTCTCGGGATATGAGATTTTCCGCGTGAAGTCGTGAAAAAAAATTTAGCGGAGCAAACGGAAACTCCAATTGAAACTTAATTGAAACGATCTAGCATTCTTTTTCATTCTTCTTGGACTAGCTTTTACGAAAGAAAGTAGTCAAAATCCTTGCACGTAAATACCTGCCATTTTAGAGATATTTGGGTTAATTAATAGAAAATATTCAGAAAAGGGAACATGTTTTTGGTATTTTGAGTAGGCAGTCTCACTCTGTCTCCGGCAGGTGGATTGTCTTTTGTTTTTAACCTCTGTTGTTATAGAAATTTAAGTAGGTACTAAAACCTTTGTTAGATGGGAGCCGATAGTAGGTATATGTCGGTGTAGCGCGGTAAAAAAAACTAAACTTAATCCTATGGACTTCATTGCGGATTACCCATCGGTGAGGTCACGACCGCTGATGACCCGTGGGAAAGGTAGGAAGGTTTCTTGAAGCATATTCTTTAGGTCTTTTCGCCAGCCATATGACCTCGTCATTCCAATTTAACTCAGTCGCATCCCTGATACTTTATCATGTCTTGAACCATGAAGTTGCCTCGAAACATTTTCTTTTTTCATCTTCAACACTCTCGTTTCCTTATCTCACCCAGTCGCTCCTCAGGTAATCCATTCTGGGTAGTAATTATTTCACTGATAATATTTCGCGTCTTACAAAATGACTTTAAAATACTTCTATTTGATGAACCCTTTGACTAATTCCTTCGGCACTTTTTCCAATGGTAGTTATAAAGAACATTTTGTTCCAAACTGTTATTGTACCTAAATCATTTTGTACATAAGTGGTGTTTGCACCCACTAAATATTTTATTTCTACTCTTAATGTGCGACATGCGAATGATTGGTTGAATCTTCTGTCCCTAGTTAGGTTCTAGGTGGGCCAGTTCGTAAATCGGTAGACATAGCGTCGCTGTTATTAAATCTTTTGACAGTTTGAAGAATAACTTTCATGTCCTCTTTAATTAAGGAATTTCCAAACATTTGTGCTTGTCCTTTATCAAAGGATCGGTGGAGAGTAAATATCTCTGGCTGGTAATGGGAAAAGGGTTTTATGGTTTTGGGTTATGTTCTAGATACTTGCTCCTGAATCTATATTTAAGACTTCCTGATTTCGGATCTGAAGTGATGCCTAGAGGTGAATACGAAAGCGAATGAACGCGTCCGCGTCTTGGTGGACGACCTTCGATTTTTTATACTTGGGATCGATCGTCTCTTCTTTCTCCCTTCTGGCGAGATGGATCCTTACATCTTTTCGTCGTTCGTAGTCGAGCGACTGTCGAAAGCGCCTAGGAAGTGTCCTTAACGTACGATTTCATCCTTCGTGAGTGATTCTCGTGCTTTTGTTATTCCCGGATATTTACTTCAGTCGTTTGCGGCAGACTCCGTGGTGGAATATGGCCAGTAGTCACGCACGGTTGCGGATTGCGAGGAAAAATGAAATTCGTCGAACTTCCCTCATAATGAGACGCTGAAGGCTCAATTATACTCGGCACTGGATTTGGTGAACTAGGCCAGAAAAATAAACCAGCGTCATTGGTGGTACGACTTCGTTTTTCCCTCTGCTTATTTCAGCTACGCTTCCATTTTTATTTTTGCGGTGTGAGTCTTCATCGAATGCAGTAGTGCTAGAATTGGGTCATAAGTTTCTCCAGCTGCTGAGGTGATATCGCACCGTCTAGCGTGAATTATTCCTACAACTCACGCTGAGACAATCAAAGTAATTCCAGGGCAGGAGTCGAACACTCGACCTTTCGGTTCGGAATTCGGTCTTTCGGTTAGAAACTCGAACACGCTGACCTTTCGGTTGTCAGGCCAGCGCGTTAACGACATCATGTGTGGTTTTTCAAGTCTTAGAGGCACATCAGAACGGGAGGAAAGTTATAAGGACGGCAATGGAAGGATCAAGAGAAACCCGGTGTTGACAAGAACGTATTAGAAACGGAAGGTGCCATGGGGACCTCAGCTTAACGTCATATTGGAAGGACGGAGTCTTGAACTCGAAGTTCTCACCACACACCGCTCAAGTGGCGGCCCGTTAAGAAATTTAAATATCTGTCTCTGCCGGGATTCGAACACGGGTCCTCGGGGTGGAAAGCCAGTAGTCTAGCCACGACACCAATCTCAATCGAAGGAGTTGAATAATTTGTCTATTCGCTTGGTGTTCTTTATGTGTTCTAAACGGTGGCTAAGCGCAGTGACGTGATCTCACCCGGTGAGCATTGTGCACTTCATTCATGACCCATGAGGAATTTAAACCCGCGACCTTTGACTGATGAGGTGAGCTGCAAGGGAGAGTTAACCATTGGAAGGACTTCGGTCTCTTTTAACCCATTTAACCTGATTTCTCGTGGTGGCCATCTAAGGGCACCGAAGAAATATGAGGTTCCGTTTTTAAACGTTTCCCTCCCGGGCTTAGTAACACTAAAACGCGTGAAAGATGAAATATTGAGTGTTCAAATCCAATTGTAATTGGTATATTTAATAACTGCTTGGAATTTCGCCGAAAAAAATATACTAACGATAATAATTCCCAAAGTTTACACATAAATACACTTTATTGCTAACACGGGTTTAGACTGCTCTGAGGTCATTATCCAGTCTTCGATCATTATATATTTATTGAAATACAGTTCCATAAGTTTTTCATGATGCTAAATAAAAATTCATTCGCTTACACAGGGGTGTTTTATTTGTTCTTGCGGAGCATATCGAATTTTTGTACGTATCTGATGGAGTCTCCGGTGACGGCACCGTCGCGCTGTTGCCCATAGTTAATTATAGTTAGTCAAATTCCTGTTGAAATAAATAATAAAATGTTGTTTGTAATAGGCTTTGAAAGGCCCCAGTGTAGGCATGTGTAAATATGAGTCGAATTAGTCACTCCACGTTGCTTGTGTTCTGCAGTTTGCTTACGATCTACAATTGTATATGATGGTTTTATGAAATAATTTACTGCCGCATTGCTTTTTGCAAACCATCTGAATGGTGTGCGTGTTGAATGAGACTCCTCTCATGAAAAAAACTCATTTTTAATTTTTTAAATTAAATTGTATTCACTTACGACCGATTTTAATGTTTGAACTGATACTATACTTTTCATTAAGAAACCATTTCAAGCAGGTCTTTCACAAACTAATTAAAAGTTTTCAAAACGGCACGTGTCAAGCAATATATGTCTGTTTGAATTAAAGTCTATAAACTAGTTTCATAATTCGGAAAATGCTTAGAAAAGAACTAAACCAACCGTGTGTAGGGTATCTGAAGCGTATGGGTCATTTATGGGAGGATCAATAATAGTTTTGTAATTTTAAGAACAATGATGCTACGATACTGCAATTTTCTCTCTTCGAAGGAAATGAATTCCTTCATAGATTTCATCCGGATCATTGAGTTGCGCTATTGACCGCATACGCAATGAAGGAATTGTCACACGAAATGAGCTCGCATTCGCCCATTCTTTTGATTATCATTCGAATCATGAATAACAAAATTTACGACTTCATCGAGCCGCATCCGATTATATTACAGGATCGTGCATCATCTCGCCGCCTGTCATTTTTTTCCGATCTTCTCGTCATTAACGCGAGTTGCAGTCACCCGGCGTTGGACATTATGACTACACGAGAAAATCGCTCTCAGTGTGGAGTCGATTTCAATTCGTTATTCCGATGTGTATCTTTTTTGCCGAGAATTGTTCCGCGGAAGCGATGCGCTAGGGTCATGTCCTCCGACCCAGTGGGAATGGGGGTTTCTTAGTATTTTTTCACGTTCATCCGTCCGGGTGAATTGAGCCTTCCGAACGAAAAGAAGAGTTACTGTTTATCTCTCGTGAATGATAAAAGGGTCGCGATGGTATAAATTAATTTTATTCCGTTCCAGTGTGAAGCGAGAGGGGATGTACATCTTAAGACCTGTACACACGATGAGATTTCTGGTACCGAGCATTGCTTACGACACTGCCGGCGAGAGATGTCGCCGTCTGTACGCTCATATCGCAAGCCATCTGGTGGCATGCAATGTAATCGCTGGCAAGTTGCAAGAGATAGAGCGTGTGCTATTTTTCCTGCCATATCGTTTGATATCGTTGCTAGCATTGCTGGTTTCAGTGGAAACGAAGAAGCTGGAGACGACAAAGTACGTGTGAATTCCCAAGATCTCGAAAATACATTGAGATTAACACTGAGTATACGTTTAAATATACTAAGTAAAATGCTTGTTAATGAAATAACTGTGTGGGTTCGGTAGTCTTTGTTGAATTTAATTACGTTTAAAAATTTTGGAAATCAACAGTGGAAAACATTTTGATTGTTGATTTTGTTGTTTGATTTGAAATATTTTCAATTAATTCTGTTGCAATTTGTCTACTCGCATACTATATTCCCAGTTCAGCTAATATTTATGCACATGTGCCTTTGAATAATATAATCAGTTCCAAGTTGAGTTCAACTGTTTCTACGCGCTCGCCTGGCATCGTGTGTACACAGGAGTGATACATATTGCTGCCATAGATGTCGCCGTCCAAATATTCCACAGCTGGCGACGGAATGTCTGCCATTGACCATACCATCCAAGGCGCCGTGTGTACAGGGCTTTAGTAGGTACATAGTTACCCATCTCGAGGAATAATTTGTGGCTGTCTTCGCTCATCCCTTATTTTATAGGTGTAAATCTTATCTAGTCGTGTGTTTGCTAAAGAAAAGAGGTAAAAAGGTCTGCCCAGATTGAGCAGTATTTCCAAATTCCTTCTAAATTTCAGGAATTCTGGACGTGGCATATTAGTTAAATGACTAGGAAAATCAACTTTTATTTTTATGTAAAAAGAATCGTAATTGGTGTGCCAATTTATCGTGATTTTACCAACTTTTTTTGTTACTTATGTAAGTACATTCTTTACGTGTGTAGCTTGAATGTACGCTGTCTGTTATTTCGAAAGTGGGTGGAATAAACTATGCCGTCGTATTCAAGGATTGCGAACGAGCTGCAGAAAACATTAACAGAGGTACCAACTGATATGCACGATTGGTGATACGGCGTGTTTTGAATTTGCAATGTGATATTTCAAAATACACGCTCGGAAAATTGGGAGTGGGCGTAAAATGAGAAGTTGCAATGTTTCACATTGTTAAAATGCGTCATCACTGTTTGAAACTTACAATTACATCCATATTTTTGCAAGAGGCACAATGTTTAGGAACACAACGTTTCTGTACACTATAGTTGTTGAGTGATTTTCACAATTCCGGTGCTGCTTCATGCAATATCCATTGATTATAGAACTGTCCCTGCTGTCTAATTCTTGGGAAAATGAAGGTTATCCTATGCATTTTATGTTGAAATTAGTACTTACTGAAGGTACTTGATCGTGACAGAGTGTGAAGAAAGTAGAAGAAAGACGTGTTGGGAAGTGACGAAAGATTAGAAATGGTCCGTTGAAACCTATGCTGGCTGATTCAGCGCCTCTAATGCAATTCACTAAATTATGTTCTAGTTACCAGTGAGTATTTTTATGCGTAATAGAGGCTTACGTCAAACGCTGCCGTTGTAGAATTTGGAAAAAAAATATATTTTCGTCGGAGCGTTTTCCTGCGAATGGCTTTTAATCGTCAGCAATGTAGATTTGTTTCGAGATGGGGACACGTATCACGACAGAGTGAAATTGCATTTTGTTTTTTTTTTGGCGCCGCTCTTTTTTTTGGCGTCGAAGCTCGTATCTGGTGCGTTCAGTTCCAGAGAGGCCGACGACCTTTGGTGATGGAAAAAAATCCATGCGCCACAGTCCTCAGCCGACACGGAATAAAAAGAATGCGCCCAAGTTCACCAAGTTTTCGTTCCTATTGCTACCGAGAATTCGTTACCTCTCACGTTTCTGGAAACCTATCCTACACACGAGTCAATCATCTACGTAGACGCGGGTGTGAGCGGGGGGAGGGGGGTTTCGACGTCGATCTCAAGACACGGACTCAGCTGGAGGTAAATTGATGGCCCTGACAGGGATTAGTCATCAGTACCGTAGACCTCCGGGCGGAATATCCGGCCGTAATTCCACTTCCAATACTTTTGTTCCCTTTATTTTTTTTTGAAGCGACTGATGTTTTCATTTACATCTCCTATTATCCGGTTGATCCAAGCTGTTACAAAATTCTCCCCGATCTCAGATAAACCCGGCACGGACGAGTAAAATTTTGCATGATGAATTTTTAAGGCGAGCCCTCAAGTTTTATAAGCGGCGGAAGGGTTTCGATAAATATCTCCCAAAATATGCGAAAAATAAGCCAATTTGACTGCAAGATTTTCGGAAAGTTTTGATGGTTTCGAGGTCCATTCAAATTTAAAATTTTGAACTCATTGCCAGATAGTGTGCCATCGCCCATGACGATAATTGCGTCAACAATGCCGGTGGAAATAGGTCCTCTTTAACGGTACCTAGTCGAACCCTAGGGTCATTTTACGGACCATTATAACTCAACCTATTATTGCTCTTCCCCAAGTTAATTTTAAGAGGAATTTACGTTGTTATTATTAAGAAAGGTGATCGCCACCCGAGGTAATTTGCGTCATTCAGAATAGTTGCGTACTTGGGTAGAGGTAGGGACATTTATGGGAAGGGTGGAGAGCAATCCTACGTCTGCATTACTTTGATCTTACTGGGAGGCGCAAAGGAGAGCAATTTAACGTCCCATCTGTCGTACGGAGTACTGAACTTTAATAGTTCTCCGCACAGCTCTCGAGTAATGACCGCTATACCACTGGGAAATCTCTGCCACGGAACTGGAAGCCATTGTTTTAGCTACCTCGGCAACCCAAGGATCTATGGAAGCTAGCGCTCATTTGCTAATACGGCCCATCAAGAATAGCCCTCCAAGGCGGAATCTGGGTTGAAAGAAGCCATAATCCTCGAGGATAGATCCTGTAATCCATCTCGAAGAGCCATTAGCGATCTCACTGCATGATATAATTTTTTCAGCTTTGAACATTTATCGAATATGTTGCAAATTATTGTGGTACGATTTCAGGAGCATTAATATTTTAAACGCTCTGTATGTAAAATTTACCCCTTAGTTATTCCATTAAGTCGTCAATGTACTGTCGATCGAGGGCAAGGTATGGGAGCAATGGTTGTGGCCAGAACTTTCCTTCCATACGAAAGACTTAAGGATTTAATTATTTATTTTTGGGCCATGATCATAAGTTGTTGAGCTAGTTTATTCGTTCGATTAGTGGAATATGTATTTCTCGCTATTTCAATCTCCTGCGGATCTTTTTAGATTTCCTTAATCAGTTTTTTTTGTTAAACCAATAATAGGTATTTCTTCATTGTGAGAATTACAAATTAAGCATAATAATGTTTTCCTCCCTAATCCATTACGGTTCACCGTATGATTCACCCCCTTCATGATTATCAAGTACGCTGATGGAAGCTTTGTATACTCCTATGTATACTGCCCTTCTTTTTTGTATTCCAAATCCACTGTCATAATATTTTCATAATGTCTGTTAAATGGTGTGGGCCGAGGTAATTGGTCTTAAATATAAAATTCATCTTACTCAAAAAAACGTTAGTTTTCCGCGTATCCTTGTCCAATTTCTCTTCCTAACTTCTGTCGTTACGGGAAGACTAGTGAAGAGTACGACATATGATGTATTTTGTGGCTCTGAACGGTCGCTGTGAAGAAAAAAAGAGAGGAACTTGATACATTTGAAGCGTACTAGCTTATTGAAGGACGAAGAAAATGAACGGGATGGAAAGGTTTGTAATGGGGTCGTTTGCCATATTTTTTATTGCCGAATATGATAGAGTTTGTAAAATAAAAAGACCGTATTTTTCCGTTTTTTTGATCCGTCAATTATTTCTCGGGTTATAAGCGGCGAAAAACTGATGTTTTTAACCCTTTCGGAAAAGTGGGTGTGGTGCAACCTCTGACATATATCGACTTCGTCCAATCACAACTGAGCCCGCGAAGCTACTTCGCCTTATCGCAAAGGGGGGGACACAGCTGATTCTGCCAATAGGAGCAGTTACGACAGCATCTGTGCGAGCAGACCTTCCGAGAACCCTCCTCCACCCCCTCTCCTTCACATAAGAGCAGTCAAGGACGAGAGGAAAATGACGTCAGTGTTATCACAGCAGCATTTTCGGTGGGCGTCACCTTTTGCTTATTTTAATTTTTGATTTATGAGTGAATGTTTGTGGTTAGAAGATTAATTTTTTACTAAATTTCTTTTTTCTTTTCCATCTAACAACTTCGTTTACAAAATTGTTATTTCGGTTCCGAGTAAACGCCATTGATGAAGTTCATGGGAGGAATGGAGAAAAATGGAGAGGCTGTGTATTTGGATGGAGGACCTTATGAGGGGAGGCTGTAGTTTGAAAACACTGTTGGAAGGAATTATGTGGGACCAGGTTGGGACATTGGATAGAGTACAGTATTCCCACTCCAAAGGGCGTAGTTTGAATCCCGGCAGCAGAAGAGAATTTTAACAGCATACCACCCCCCTAGTTGTGCCTCTCCGGTACAATATGGCACTTCAAGTTGAGTGTTCTTTTCGGTAGATGGGACAAAAAACCGTGTACCCCTTTGCGCTGTTCATTAAGAGAAGACTATTACCGACGCCGGATTTCACTTCATCCTTCCTATCTCTCAAAAATTCCTGTCCATCCCCTAATACCCACCTAATCTTTATTTCGCAAAGTTTATAGTCGCTTGCCGCCCCTTAGAACTAGAACTCGGGTTTCCGAATCCCGAACATATTGTATCCTTCGGGAATGCAGAGCCGGAAATTTCTCGGACCTTCTCCAGATTTCAAAAAATATTCTTTTTTATTTAATTGTCGTTAAGCAGCTGTAATAATTGCTGTAACAATAAGTGTTGATTAATATAACTTCTTTGGAGAAGGTAGGAATGTTGTGGTCCCGGCGCTGTAAGGAGGCATGTAAGGATGCGTGGCTGAAGAAAGAAACGACCTTGCAAAGATGTAACAGTTATTAGATTGCTAAGGAACGTTGAAGTATCTTGTTGCGTCCAGAAAAATCTATGTTAATCTATAAGATACCCTTTACTCTTGTTATAATCGCTTATTCTCAGCCCTGAGGCTATGCTGAATTTACTCTCGTGTTCCTCTCCCTCTATCCGAAATGCTCAATGAACAGGGTGCTCTTATTGTGAGCTGTGGGTCATTGTTTGAGTCTTTCGTCTCTGCCTGACTGAACACCGAGCGGTCATATAATCCGGTACAGGTTGAGAGCAATTCGCTACCCTCTGTCGAGTCGCCCAGACAGTACCTCTTGGAGGAAGGAAGTGATAATACCGTATCGGGGTTGTAGACACGGGAAGAATTTTGGTATTCCCGGCCTGAACGTTTAGGGATCCGGGGCGAATGGATAATTTCGTGAGCCCTCTGTGGTAGGAAGGGAGAATGGACAAGGGTGGGCGGGCGCGGGGGGGCCAGAACGGATATCGGATGCTTCGGTGGCTGAAACAAGTGTTGGCGGGCCTTTGGGGAATTAGGGAATTGAGTTTGGGAGAGGGGTAGTGTGGAATTACCGCGATAGAGGACTCTGTGGATCCCTTGAAGTGGACTTAAGGTGATTGTGGTAATGTAGACGTTTGATCATATGGGATCAGCAGATCCTAGTCAATAGGGTGTAAAGTACTTGCTAAAAGCGAGTAAAAGGAATCTGTATTTTTGGTCTAAGTCATCTCCTGTAACTTAATTACATCTAATCTACGCTTCAAGTGGCCTTTTGGGTGTGTGGTAGATGATGAATAATCACCAAGCATGCATTACGTTCAGGTACTAATTAGTACAATGCTACTTAATGAGAGAAACGTTTCAATTATGCATTCACGAGGCATATGAAATAATATAACAATATAAAGTTTTGACGGGTTAGGAATATGTTAAACTGCATTAATTTATAAATATTATTGTATATTATACATATATGTAATATAATATACGTATAACATATGTAAGGGTGCTATTAACATGCGCTAGTTATATTAAGAATATTTTTCAGATAGTGAACATACTGCGTCCTCTAATTTACAGTTTACATTACGTATTGCATTACTTACGAAAAAGAAGTGTCTATAATTTCATCCATAGCCATATCCACATTAATTGCATGTAAAAAAAACTCACCAGGACCGCGAATCGAACCACGGACCTTTGGCTTTCCGGACATTCTAGCACCTTGAACCTCGGTAAATTGCCGTGAATATTAAGGATCCAGGGTAGCGTAGTGGTATGCGCAGTGGCCCGGAAAGTCAAAGGTCCGTGGTTCGTTTCTCGGTCCAAGTGAATCTTTTCACGTTGCAATGAATATGAATTTCACCGTCGATCACGCGGCAGGTTCGATATTTACTACATTGCCATATCGTTTAAGTTTTGTTAATCTATGGAGAAAGTGGGGATTAATTTTGAAAATAAAACGAGTATAATAATAACTTGGGAAATATTTCAATCCCCTGCCCTTTATTATCGCTTTGATTCGGTCGAGCGATGGTATTTATTTTTCGCCCACGTCCTTGCGATCGGGAGGGAACGACTCTTGAAAATAATGTGTCGTGTCTAAGTGGCAGGTAAAACGTTGAAGGCTTCGCAGCTGTGAGGGGTAAATATGGCTATTAGAACTTCAATTTCGATAGCATTGTCTAGCCTTCAGGATAAAAGTGGTCGGAAACCAATAAGTGATCAAATATAACGGGCGAGATTAAATCAAAAACACACAAGGCTCGATAAGTCGACCGCTGACGTTTGAAAATTTGATTTCGATATCCTTTCACGCACCCTTTATTTCGCTAATCAAACAGTGAATACGGCTTTAACTCTCCATATCTCTTCCCCCGTGCATGGGTCATATATCCTTTGCAGACATCGATATTTCTGCGTAGGACATTAAGTTAACCTATTTTTTCTGTTAGTCTTTTTGTGTCGGTTATTCTGAGATAAGATCGTCGAGGCGAGTTAGCCCTCATACGTAAATACTACCCCAACTACAAACCCATCTAGAATACTATTAAAATTATACAAAGAGAACGGGTTGGTATGGAGTCTAAGGACCATATTCAGAAGCTCAAGTGCAGTCTTTCTGTTTCTCCCACTTCTTAAGTCCTAAAATCTCTACTTCGAGTCAAGCTGGTGTGCATGTTCAGTATACATAGTTGGTATTACTTCTTAGCAACACGCACTAAACCAATTCGAACCATATCGAGGAGAATCTATTCACCCTTTTGAACTCGTAATAGAGATTTTATGATGTAAGCAGTAAAAGTGAGACTGTAGTTAAGATTCTGGGCCATATTCAAAATATCAACTCTGTAATGCCACCCTTGCAGGTAAATTCTGTACACCAATTTGACTCTTGAGTATTTTTCCATCCCGTGTCGCAGGTTCGTATCCCAGTAATGCCTGAGATTTTTCAGTGATTTACCGGTCCTTAATTGAGTGCTCTGTGGGGGCCACTTAAGTTCTGTTTTCCGTCTGTCAGATGGGACTAAACTGTGAGCTCCTTGGAGCCCTTCGTCAAGAACAGGCTTTTGCTGACGCCAGGTTTCTCACCACTTCCTCACTTCCCTCCATAATTCCTTCCTATCTTCCCTAATGCCAACGTATCCTTAATGGCCAAAACCGAGCATAGTTGATCTGTCATCTCAACATAATAGCGCAAAATACAATATAAACATTAAATACAATAGGGCCGTTCATGTATTCACTCGTACTACTTGGGGAATCAAATTCGGAATGTTTGTTGCCTGGTGTTGAGGCGACTGGGATTTATGAAACGACTTGTGGGAAAAAGTTAGAATTGAAACGAAAAATAATCGTGTTGTTTCGTTCTAGTATGGCCTCTTGGTGCCTTTCACCAAAAGACACCGCAATGACACTTATTCATCTTAAACTTACACGGTTGGTGATTCACCATTCTCTGTCACACGCCTTTGAGGAGAGACACAGAGTAACAAGAAGACGCATGCATTTTTCTCTTCTTTTTTTAAGTATGGTATTAATTCCTCTCATTTTGTATTCGTGTCTTCCTGGTGATAGGTCGGTGTAAAGCGTTCCAATGGCGTTAGGATGCTTTTTCGCGCCAGATGACGACCGACGCATTTCGACCGCGTTAAAATCTCGTTGCCTTGCTTGCAAGCCGTCTGCGTTAATGGTGCATTCCGCTGGGTAATTCGTGGATGGACCAGTCTCGCGATCCGGATCGCCGTTGTTTTCGAATTTCAATCGCCCCCGCGCCGTTTTATCTCTCTTCCCTTTGTCGGACGCGTCGTATTTTATTTTGTCGAATCATTTGCCGCTTGCGATCGACGGACGGCAACAAAGTCGGCAAACAAGTCGTTCCGCTTCGACGCTGGCGCGTGGCGATACCCGACATGTCAAATCATTTCTGTTTCAAACTCCTCGACTTGTGCCGGGCGAGTCCCTCCGTTAACCTTCTGTGATGGCTTTTTAAACTCGTCCAAACACGGAACCAAAGCATATACAGCTTTCGAAAGGGTAGGGAGGTCGGTCACAATTGATTGGTATCCATACGCGTGAAGTTATATTTTTCGGAGATAGTAGACTTTCAATATTGACTTCCAGATTGGGAAGCTGCTTGCATAGAACTCTGTCGATGTTGATGGATATTAGTCAATGTTTTTTTTTTCGAGGAGGGAAAAAATACTCAATTTCTTCGACCTAAATGCTTTGTATGATCACCTCTCCCATTGTGGCGAGTTGATCATTACCATTTTTCTGCATTTAAGCCCCTCTGCGATTATAACTGGAATTTATTTTCAATGTCCTCATGTTTTGCCTCGCACTGCTGGTAAAGTACGGTAAAAAAGCACCCAGTGTCGTCCAAGATAGGGTTCTTCTTGTAGTGTTTTCTTTTCTTTCCTGATATAAAAGCGTCCGTCATTTGCATGTTAAACTTTGAATTTATTGCACAATTTCGTTTTTAATACGCATCGCAATATATCGCGGGCGTGATTACCTTACCGTATTGAAATAATGACTGACAGCAACCAGGTCGATGTAGGCGAAATTGGTCGATGTTTCTGCGAGTAAAAATACGAAATTTTTGTCGTAGGCTTACTTGGAAATCATGCAAAATATGTCTCACACGGCTTTACGTGAAGTCGATGAGTAGCTTAGAAAAAAAGAAATGTTATGTAATGACTTGCAAATATTATGCTGTTCAATGTGGAACGGTTACCCCTACTCTCTTCATTTCACCTGTTATTCTCTTATGTTTTGTACTATAGAACATAAACTGATATGAAGGCATTTGGTGGACTCAGATGAATCGAAGGGGAAACGTCGTCCTGCTGAATGGGGTCGTAGTTTGAACGCTAATTCCGGGTTTGTAAATCAACTATCTAACAGGAAATGTGGAATTATTGCGTGACTGACTTTAAGTGATTCTGGTGCAACTATCAGCAAATTAACCCGTGAGCAAAAGTTGTGTTTTTTTCTTTTTTTAGCATTCATCCCAATGTTTTTGCCTATTATTCCTTTTTGCTCCTACACACCTCAGTTTCAAGGCGGAATTTTATATTGTTTTTAATGAGGAGGCGGTTCAGTGAGGGAAGACGAACAGATATGTGCATATTTGTGTTCTCGTCCATAAAATATCGGAAATATTCATAATGATAAGGCAGTTAAGGTATTGGAGATAGCTGTCTAAAAGCGAAGGTATTCTCGTTGCGGGTAGCTTACTAGCGTGCCTTATCAGCACCACATAATGGGCCCTAGCTGGTCTATGTAGTAGCCAAACTGTTCTTAAACTCTTTTGTGTTACTGAGTTTGTGTTGACGTCCCTCTTTATCATTGAAGTACTAATAGCTGCATAGTGATACATATATCTCCTAGCATCATTAACATATCGGTAGGTGATTAATATGCCAAAGTCATTTGTTTATAATTTTAAAGTTTAAATTTAGTGGACGATATTTTTCTTGCAATGTTCAGTGTGCGGACGTTTGTAAACCCATATGAAATCGAAGAATGATAAAAATATTACCAGGCATATATACCAGATTTTCATTTAATTTCTCGCTATATTTACGTGAAAATATTCTCTAATTTTCTTCGTTCCTCTTGAAAAGTAGATCGCAAGAGTAACATCGTTTATTTGCATGTATCCAGGTTTCATATTTCGGCTTCTAAAGTTTGTTATTCTGCTCCTTTACACTCTTTTTTATTGCGTTAATACGCTAATCTGCAATTTTTAATGGTGATCCGCGAGTTTAAACCTCCACAACCGTCGCAAAAACAAAGTAAATAAGAATCGCCTCCAAGATATTCTCATTTTTTTTCCTAATTTCGTAATCCTCATTTAAAGTGAATTTTTATTGAAACGACAGCCAGTCATTATCTCATAAGTTTAGTTGACGCGTTGTGTCCGAGGGAACGCTCTGTTCTCGGTTTGTCTGGGGGTAAAAGTAAAAATAATATGACAGCTACCCTCAAGTCGTTTCTTTGAGAGCAGCGAGCTTGCCGTTCTGCGAGAATGAAAAGAAAATGGTGAAGTGTGAAAGTACTTGCGGCTATGGGAAGTACTTAGTGGAAATAAAAGAGTATGTGGAGAAGGCTTACCTGTATTATAAGCCCCGCATACAATAAGCGGTGGTAGAGATAAAAAATATTCCCGAACAACAGCCGCCGTGGAAGGGGGGATCATTAGGGAAGCCATCGGGATCAATAAACGCCCGAGAAATTTAAAGAAGCGGCCAAGAGGCAAGAGAAGCCTGAAAACGTTCTCTATACTATCCCCTTACCATAATAGTACGATATGCGGTTTTCTATATCGCTCTACTTCATATCGCAATAGCTTCGAGTTATCGAAAGTAAAATAGCCGCATCGCGTGATGCCTTGTTTCAAATTATACCTGTCGTTTATGGCGTGACGTGATGTCGCACGCCGATGTATCATGCGGCTTCTGTATCCATATCGCAATTACATGCATGTCACATACAGCCGTTGCCACAACCTTTATTATAGCTGATGTCACTGAGCTAGCAACGCAATGGAAGAGTGCAGGGCTTTAGTTTGTTTTAGTTTAGATTAAGTAGTAAACTAATCTTCGGATTGAAAGCATTGATTCCTCGAACTGAGGTTTTAGGCCCTATGATTTTGGAAGGTGATGAGAATATGCACGAGATCCATAAGTAACGTAAACAATGTCAACGATTCCAAAAACGCCCAATGTCACGAGAGTATTTCCTTGAATCATTTTTGGAATTTGAGGACCGTTGTGTTGTGTTGGCTTGAGTGCAAGCTTTTAAGCAGGAGGTTCCGGGTTCGAATCCTGGCTTTTGCAGAGATTTTTTCCAAATCTCATCCCGGTTTCTGTTTGAGTGAGGTGTCGAGAAAATTTCATGGTCAGTATTCCGTGTATCTTCGGGTACGTAAATTTGTGTACCTGTTTTCGCACTAGGTAAAAAGTGGGCTAATGCCGTTGTTGTGTTTCTTTCCCGTTTCCATCCTCTTACATTCCCTATATATCCAATCTATGCATCACCCACCTGTTCTAAATCGCACAAAACTCTCTGATGGTCGGTCTACTCCCATAGATAAACGTCTATTACTTCAGATTTAGACACAACAACCAGTTTTCATTAAGAGTACGCTGCTCCTAAATGACTAACGCCTCTGGTAAAATTGCGAAAATACGAATAATTTCTGTGCAAAGTATACGTATCCTATTTATACTTTATTGCGCGGTTTTAACTTTTGATAATTTAAAAACGGATTTGGAAAATAAGTGTGTTACCTTTATTTCCATAGAATCATATGTTTATTCGTTGTAAGTTTCTGGTGATCTCTAATCGTGTTACCCGAGTAAAATATCATGAACCAACGCCAGAGGTACCCTGAGTTTCGATTAATATACATGTAGTTGAATGTCTACTACTAGTGCACATTTTCATTTGTCTTCAAATTTATTTCTTGTCGACACCTTATTTTGCTTCAAAATCACGGACTGTAACAGTTTTGGGAAAATGGATCAACCGAGTGACAAATGAAGAAGTCATAAGAAGAGTGGGAGAAGAGAGAAGTCTACTGAAAACTATAATAAGAAGACAGGGCAACCTAATAGGCCATATTTTAAGACACGATGGCCTGATGAAGGCAATCGTCGAAGTAAAAGTGAACAGGAAGAATGGAAAAGGTAGGCCTCGTATGAGTTATATAGTACAGGTCGTAAAGGACGTGAAAGAGAGGAACTACGTTAATATGATGAGGTTGGCCGATAGAAGAATCGAGTGGAAGGCTGCGTCAAACCAATCCTAGGATTGTTGACCCATAATGATGATGAACAGTTTTGGGAACTGTCTTAAGCGTTCAGTTAAGTAAAGTAGAATTTATTCCAGGGTCTGGGCTACAGTCTTGGCAACTGGTTGTGATCTATATTTCGCCGCTTGGAATGCCATTATCATTTGGCGATAATTATCGTTCCTCGGTGTAGGTCCATTCCTCATATCAGTATCTTTGTATCAGTCTTCTCAGTATCTCAATAGGCTTTGTCAGTGAAATGGAATGTTCGACGGCAGATAATTTTCTGGTTAGATACCTTTGTTTGGGTTCCAGCTGGTAATGCCAGTTGGGTGTCCTATGGATGAAGGTCGGAATCTATGAGAATTAATGAAATTGACGGCAGATTTTTCATCCATATTCATTGATGATATTATCTTGGAATCTAGCCAGACTCGTGCGATTGGGAAAACAAACGTGGGGAATGTCGACATGTTCTCTTTTCGGGTTTATTTTTAATATTTTTATTTCTTGGAAAATAAAAGTACTTCGAATTATGCAAATTAAAGTTGAATTAAGGCTTAATATTAGGAGGAACTGCTTATATTTTTCATATCGAGATAATTAACCAATAAATCAGTAATTTGCTGAACCCTAGAAAATATTGATGTAACCTGCGATTTTAAATGTAATGTTTTATTTTTGTTGTTCAAAGACCTAATTATACGAAGTTTGTCAGCTTTCCGTTGAATATTCTAATTAATGAGTTCCTGGGTTTTCCATCGGGTTTAAGCAATTGTATTATTCATCTTTTGAAAGTTTACGTCTGCTATTGAATGCAGGGTAAAATATTTACTGTATTAAAATTTCATTAGGACCTTTGATATACCTATATTATTCGTTCGAATTGAAGATTGACTTGAAACCGTAGAGAGTAGATGCAGAAGTATGCTTTAGAAGGTGGTCTAAGTTGATGTTTTTCATGGCGGACCACTAAACACAAGCGCCATCCTAAAAAAATACGTCACACAAGCTCGAGGCACGAATCGAACCCCTGACCCACCGATCTCAGGCCGGTTGTTATTTACCACGGCCGGCAGAATTTACAGCATTCTATAGGTCTAGTTTCGAATAGGTCATCAACGATGAATGATTTTTCAGCAGTGATCAATATAAATGTGTGTCAGAACGATGCTTGAACAGAGTGGATGATAAATTGTGAGAAATACGTTGATTTGTTATTACCTCTGGGTTGTCACAATGACGCGTCAACCCGGTGTCAAAGATTGCTCTGTCTTTTGCGAGGCAGGTTCATAATGTAGTTATAAAGAGTGTGATGCTTCGAAAAGTCTATTATTTCGATTCCATTTATTTTATGGGTATAAATTTTCTCATCCAATAAAAGGTGGATGCGCAAAAAATGGTCGGTCGAAACGGTTCGCCAGGCGTCGGTTAAGAGGCAGTCCACTCTCTAAATAAAGCGCGTAACTTCTTTATTGAGTTTTCGGGGGTCCATAAATTACGGCATGCCCTCGAGGGGCTGCAATTTTGCGGGCGGACTGTGATGGAAGGGGTGTTTTGATGACGCGCCAATAAGAACGACGATTGTTTGCGCGAGCCCATTGTTGTGTGGGAAAGAAAGGAACATGCCGTGGAGTTGGTCCCTAAGCTTCTCCAAGAAGAAGGATTTCGGAAGTGAAAGAGTGAGTGCGATTTCGCAGTTGCGGGAGAAATATACCATCCGTGACCTCGTCCGTACCTTTAACAGTCCTCATGCTTCTCCCGTTGAATCTAAAAAGCAGAATACGTTTATGAATTGTAAAATGCCTCCAGTTAAGGTGAAAATTCTCGATGATAAGGTTAAACTCAAGTTCACGGTCAGCTTAGCGAAACCGGTTTCCATCGCGAAACAGCGGATTGTTTCGTGGCTTCTTTTCTTGACTTGTCAATGCATACATGAGGACGATCCAGGAGGATTTCCCTAAAGACGATGGAGGAGTCAACTAGCGAAATGTCGGCACCTGGACTACTAACCCGGTAGAAATCACAAGAATTCGCTCGTATAAGGTGCTGTTAATTACGTACAGGGAGAAATGAATATTAAGTTTGACATATGATTCGAAATGAAATTCGTGCGAAGGTTTTTGCGGCGCAAACGAAAGTGTTGTCAGTTAAATATTTCCACGCGGTGGAATCTGAAAATGGAGATCGTTATATGATTCGAAAGGTTGAAGTCAGTAGGAATGTTAATTATGAAAAACTGAAAAACTTGTAATGAACATCTCGATAAATAGTGTTTAACGGTAACTATTTAGATTTCTGGCGAAGATTTTCGCGGCGTTCCGATGATTGTAAAAAGCTTTCGGGATTCTTCCGCGTTGTCATTGTGTAAAATGGCGACGTTTCCCCCACTGTACTGCGGGCGTCCTCAGGCCAGGCTGAAGTGAAAATGCTCCGAAATTGACGCTTATTTATACTTGTCTTCTGAGGTGGCCGCTGCTCGCTGATTGGCTGTTGGTGTTCGTGTGAATACTCGTTTCCACGTGTTGGAGAGTGGGTAGCTGTCCTCTCTATTCATATTGTTGGGCCTCTTGGAAATTTCAACTGCTTCCCTTATAATTCTAGGGAAATATCGCTTTTCCCTCGAGAGGATTTTTGGTTCCATTAAATTCACGGAATGGTTTGGTTCCATCGAAACGTGCTCCGCAATAGCCGATTTCTCCCCTTGTCCGTTTCTGAGGGCCCGTGAGTGTTCTTTCATTCGGCATTGTACAGCTCTCTTTGTTTGCCCTACGTAGGATTTTCCACAGCTGCAGATGACCTCGTAAACGCCTTCGTGAATTTCGGGCGGGAGGCGATCCTTCGCTCTGATGAGGAGACTGGATAATTTATTGTCGCATCCGAATCTAGTCAGTATATTATGCTTCGCGAGAACTCGCGATATTTTCTCCGTGGTTCCTCCAATGTAGGGGATGAGAGCACGTGCGACAGGATCTACAATCTTGGATTTGTCGCTCCGTTGGTCCAAGCGAAGAACCGTTTTTTGGATTGTGGCTTTATCATATCCATTCTTTCCTAGGGCAGCCAGAAGATGTTTCTCCTCTTCAGGAAGCGATTGTTGGTCGGAAATAGTTCGAGCCCGGTGAAAGAGGCTGGTTATCACAGAACTCTTTTGCTGCGGGTGGTGGTGAGAGGAGGCGTGGAGATAGAGATCTGTGTGGGTTGCCTTCCGATGTACCGAGTGGCCCAGGGATCCATCTTCTTTCTTGGTAACTTTAACGTCCAAGAAGGATATCTGGTTGTTGCTTTCCTTTTCCATGGTAAATTTTATGTTGTCGTGTTGAAAGTTGAGGTGCCGGAGAAATTCAGTCAGGTGTTGTTCCCCGTGTGGCCACACAACGAAAGTATCATCCACGTAGCGAAGCCATATTTTGGGCTTCCAGTCGAAAGTCTCGATGGCCTTTTTCTCTAACTCTTCCATAAAAAGATTGGCAACTACAGGAGAGAGTGGGGATCCCATGGCAGTACCTTCAGTTTGTTCGTAGAAATCACTGTTCCACTGGAAATAAGATTTTTTCAGACAGAATTCTATGAGGTCCGGACAGTATTTGGGGAGGCCTTCATTGGTCAATCTTCTAGCGATGTTCACCGCTTCTGTGATGGGAATATTGGTAAAAAGAGATACCACGTCAAAACTCACAAGGATATCCTCTTTCTCTATATCTATCTCCTTGATTAATTGCACAAAATGCTTGGAGTTTTTGACGTATGATGAAGTTCTACCGGAAAAGGGAGATAGGATTTGTGCCAGGTGTCTTGCCAGTGGGTTGGTAGGTGCGTCTATGGTGCTAACGATTGGTCGGAGCGGTATGTCTTCCTTGTGCACCTTGGGAAGTCCGTAGAGCCTTGGTGGTTTCGGTGCCGAAGGCACGAGGTCTCTCTTTTCTTCGGGCGGAATAGATGAATTCTTGATCATCTCTCTCACCTGTCGTTCAATTTTAGCTGTGGGGTTGGAAGGCAGCTTTCTGTAGGCCGATTCCGTCAGCATTGTGCGGATTTTGGTGTCGTAGTCAGTTTTTTCTAATATGACAGTAGCCCTTCCTTTGTCCGCGGGGAGAATAATTATGTCCTTCCTTTCACGGAGTTCGCTAATGGCTCGTCTCTCTGCCCCCGTGATGTTTGATTTGGGTGGTTTCGCGCCTCGCAAAATGCGAGTGACGTCTTCTCGTATCTCGTCCGCAGCATTTTTTGGAAGCCATTTTACACAATGACAACGCGGAAGAATCCCGAAAGCTTTTTACAATCAACTATTTAGATTCTCGTAGACAGCGAAGGTCGTGGTTAATAATGTTTAACCGTGTTTAAACTGTAAAATAAAGAGTTTTCGCCGACTGAATGGACTTCATAAAGGTCTGGAGTAGAATATTCATGCTAATATTTTACTTTTCTTTTTGGTGAGAATTACATAATAGCTGACACTGACGTATAACTGAAGCGAAAAATATTTGCTTATCATTTTAATTTCTTCAATAAGCTTTTCGGCGATGGCCGGGAAGGGCTTTGGATGCGGCTAATCTGGGGCTTTCCTTAAGAACATTACTCAGAGCACTCAAAGGGCTGTACTCGGTCAGATAGGACGAGAAACTGTGGATCTCGTACGTATATTGTAATGAGTAGGGTGGTGTAGACACAGGTTACTTCCACGTTTCCTACGATACTACGGTTCTTCTAATACGTACGTAACTACCTTTTCATAATGATGCTGATAACTTAAGGTGCCAGTTGCTTCCCACGACTGTTTACTTCTCTTTTTTTTCGCAAGTTACTGCGTTTGTTGAGTGAAAGAGACGAGAAAATTATCTCGATAAAGATAGCTCTTTAATCTCTCTAAGAAAGGGCTATCTGAATAGAAATGACTCTTCGCCATAATCTTAGAGCTGGGGAAGATTCCTACTAAAAATATTTATTTGAATCCTGAATTTTCTGTCGAAAATTCTTAATAGTTTTGTGGTAATTTTACTTCTTTTAATTATAGACTTGTCGTCAATGTGAGCATTACTTTATGAACAAAATTTTTCTCTTTTGTGACGTGAATAGTTTGTATTCTCTGACGTAGTCACGAAGAACATCCTCAGTGTTGTCACTGCGTTTAACTTCATTACGGGCACATGAAAGTGGTCGCGTTGCGCGTGACGTTATTTCACGAATTTCGGGCGATCCTCACTTATTGACACCTTCGAAAGTTTTTTATGGATTGAGTCCTCAGCCATCTCGCAATGGTCAGGCCGTACCTTCTTGAACCTTCATCCGTCTTCTAGCCCGCAAGCCCTTTATGTTCGATCTGGAAGCTTGCCGAAGGTAAAATAATAATCTAAGACGTGCCGTGATACTACATTCGAGGCTCCTTTTTCGTTACTTGGAGTGGCTAACCTCTCCTCCGTTCCACACAGCGTATCATCTACATCTACATAATACCCTGCAAGCCACCACAAGGGTGTGTGGCAGGGGGTGAATTATCACCAAACATGCACTACATATCATGCATAAAAAAGGATTAGTATTTATATACTGTTCAAAACTATACTATTTAAAAAAAAGATAAAAAAAAGCAAAGCAAACGTGCAAAAACATGCTGTTAGTTGGGTTAGCTTCAAGTCTTTATACCAACATGCAGCTACCTATGTTATCCATTGCTGCACTCGTACTGGATATATTTACCGTTATTCATATCCCTAATAGTACGAGGAAAAAAGGACATTTTGAATCTGTCAGTTCGGCAATCAATTTCTCTAATTTTGTGATTATGGTTCAGTCTACCATAGTAAGTTAGGGTTCGCAATATATTTTTAACATCACTGAAACTATGGTCTTGGAATTTGTTTAAGAGATTAAGTCTAAATTTCAACCTGCGATCTGACAATGATTCCCAATTTAATTCATTTAATAGACTGGTACATCGTGTGTTTTTGTACCCACATTCCAGATAGCTAACATGGCGGAAATACAAAAAATGGACGTCTTCTTTTTCTGTGTTAACATGTTTATTATATCTGTAGTTTTATTGGATACGTGTGTGTGTGCATATTTGTACACAAATATTGAAAATAGAAATAAATGAGGCTCAGAGGTTCTTGGGAAGGTTCCTGTGGTGGCCTTCCCCGGCTATAATTAGTATTTACTGCTCTCCAGGCCAGGAAGTGCCAGGACGTGGAAATAATCTTTCTTTCTCGCAGAGAGTTGGTTACCTATTCTTTCGAAACAGTTGAAAAACATGTGTTTTTTTATTTGTGATGTCTGCGTCATCCTCCAAAACTATGTATTGGAAGCCTGTTCGCCTGACCTTGGAAGAAATTTTCACATTCGAATAAGTCAACACTCAGTGTTGAAGTCGTCCCCAACCTTTTCTCTACGTTTTTACCTTAGTCTTGGCAATTGATTGCCTGATTTTTGGAAGCACTTCTTTCTTTAATGGAATTCAGTTTCTCATGTCCTTGAACTTGAATTCAGTTTGGTCCCAAGTGCTATATTGGTATGTAATTTGCTCCACTTTCTCTCATTTATGCCGTCCAGCTTTTTTGTTTGGCCTATCATTTTTACTCTTTGAGCCATGACTATAGCTCTCTCTCTCTCTGTCGTGTAAATTCGCGTGTGTACTAACAATTAGTAAATGCTAGATGAATGCATTTGCGCGAGTATGGTAGTCAAGTGGAGTACTTTTTGAAATAAGAACGTGTTCTTTCCAGGTGAACTTGATAAAGAAAATTCCTCGGGTTTTCCATTGGGTCAGGTTTTTCCATACTGGCCGACGTTTCGATACCCTACTCGAGTATCATCCTTAGGGACGTTTACACGTGGCTGTTGACTGCTATGAAAGTCAACTGTTAAGCCCAACTCCCTAGCGTAAACAGCAACTGCAGTGCGAGCTCCGGCCGATACTGGACATATGTCGAATACTATCAATCCACGTTCGTGCTATTAGCAAAGTTGTAGTCCGAAATTCCGAAGTTGTAGTCCGAAAGTTGTAGTCCGTCTACTTTCCAGCGGAAATGTAGCCACCTTAACCACAACAATCGCTAACGTAAAGCGAACACGCTGTCTGATGCCGGGAAATTGGATATAATGAGGATATTCCTCCCCGAAGGGTAGCTTCTACACTTCAACGAACAGGCAGATAATGGAATGTATTGCTTGAAGAATTGCATGAAAATTTAAGGGACAATCACTAGTGACATCAAACTCTTTATTTGTTATGACAACGCCGAGATAGCGGCTTTAAGCCTCATAGAAATTGGTGAATACACTACGTACCAGTAGCGATAGTGATATGTTGCGCAACTCGCGGTTGTCATGGCAGCCAACTGCTGCGTGTAAACGCTGCTTTAGAGCAGTGGAGACACCTGACGAAGATGCCCTAGTCGGAGGTCGAAACGTCGGCCAGTAAGGACAACCTGATCCGGTAGTAAACTCAAGAATTTTAGTTTTTCTTCAACGGAGTACTTTTTATTTTAACTTTCGCTTTCCCTCCGCCGCCGTCCCGGGAGCAGGGCTCCGATGCGGTGAGACGCGGGGGTGGGAGAGAGGAGGGTGTGAGGCGTTGGAGGTCGGGAGGAGGGGGAGAAGGTGGGGGCGGGGGGGAAGGGTGCTGATCGCTATCACCTGTGGCGATCGAAGGTGCGGGACTAGTGCTCCTTGGCATGCGGCCCGGCAACCCTCGTCCAATTCTTTCTCCTCTCTTTTCACGTCTCTCTCTCCTTCCTCTCTCACACTCCCTTTCTACCCAACCTTTCTTTTTCTTCTTCCTCATCTCACCCTCCCACGTTTCCCATTTTACTTCTCCATGGTGACTAGGGTGACTTGAAAATAAAACGAACTTTTGGAACTTTTTCTTGTAAGCTAAAGGACCGTAAGAAAAAGTTTTCCGTCGGGAAAATGTGTGAATCAGTTTTTTGAAACAAATCTGAACTATAATAAAGTGCTTAAAATTTACGTTAACATTAAAATATAATGCTTTTTAGCAAACTAGATAACTGGTCCTTTGATATCTGAAAGTGTCATGTGATGTAGTCATAGGCGAAGAAGGGTCAGTTGAAGGTTTTCTTGGACTACATAGTATGGGATTAAAGTCGTGACTTGACTTATGACATCTTTTCAACTATTCGTTTTACAATATTAATGGTCGCTGTGAACAGCATCTTAAGTTATTTTCCGTTTGATTCGTAATTAGTGTGAGAGAGCAGCTTAGTTATTAACGACAATGCTAAGCTATTATTAAAAAACGAACTTGATTTTATATTGATTTACTTCTGCTAAATCGTCGCAATCAATTGTACGAGTTTAGAGGACATAAGAAATGCATCTTAAATTTAAAAAGCGTGGGTAATAAAACGTTTTTTTCTTGAAAAAACAATTTTTTTTGATAGACATAAAATGTCCAATGAAAAAAAACCTTTATTTTTTCTTATCTCTACATTTACCCATTCCAGCCCTCATGCGTCCTTCTACTTGGGGCTATCTCCTGAGCTCAGTATCGAAACGCGGGCGTCTTTGCATGGATCCGATATTATATCATGGCCGTGTTCGAATATTGGAAGTGACGGTGAGGTCTTATATTAGAATATCACCCCTCAATTGAATGCTTTCTGAAAAGCACTTCAAGGTCAGCACACCGTCCGTTGGATGGGAAGTCAAACCGTCGACGCTTGGAGCCTTTCTTTTACTGGTAGGCTAATGCCCACGCTGTGCTTCTCTCCATGCTTCCCCCTTGCCCTGCGATATTCCTACCTACACCTATTTACTAACATCCTATACGACGAAAATGACCTTTACACTCTTGGTGTGCTCACTCAGCTATTTACAACCAACCCTTCATTCTACTTTCACTTTTCTGTGCCGCTTATAGTTTTCCCCTATCTTGGAAACCCTTATCACGTAATTTACAGCCATTTAAATGTAATTTATAGTGCCGGGTGATGTTTTAATAGCAGTTGCTATCTCTTTTGAACGGGGCGATGAAAAAATGATTTCTTTAAGTTTGTGGGTTGAGTATTGACTTTGGAGCTTGTTGAATGAGGCTGTTAGATATTTGGAAAAATTGATTATGGACGAGTATCGGTTTGCGCACGTATCTTCAGTGTATTGATTGAATCTTTTTCATAAGCAAGTTTCGCATGCTTTGCTTTTATTATTTTTTGATGACTCGCAATATGAAAGACGCCGCTGGTGCAAACTCAATATTTGAAAGAAGCGTAGAGGCGGGAGAGTATGTAGGAGGCGGGCTAGTCTTCGGAAAAAAGAACATCTCGTGATGTTGAGGCAGCTGGCCTAAAATGGAAACGAAGTTTCTGAACGCATGAGTCATGGTAGCTGTAAATGATAAGATCTGCAGTCTCAATTCATGGGAGTTGATTATATTTTTGAGGGACTGTAATGAGGTTAGATTGCGACCGCACCGTCCTAATGAAATGAGTAGTTGAATCATGTTGTTGGTTGTAAAATATTTATTTTTTTCCGGATTTGTTCCACCCTTGTTATTTTTTTCAATGGCAATATTTCGCCAGCACTCCTGCTGACTCCCTCAGGTTGGTTGAAGTGTCGATGCCTGGTTTTTCTCCGTCTTGTATAGGTTGCTCAAGTGTTTTTGCTTTGATGCTGATTGTTTTTTGATTCTCTTAAGGTCGGTGTAGGTTTTGATGGCGTGCCCATGCTCTTATATTATTTAACTAAGTTAGCGCTAATGTAACGCTATTTATCTCATCATATCGGCATATTTCCTATCCCGTCTTCACAGCATCCATTAATCATTTCCGTTACCTTCCTCATCCTTGCTTACCCAGCATTCTACCCTAGATGGCGATCTTCAGCATATCCATTGTACTTAAATATCTGACCTTTCCACCCTTATAATTTCTGCCAATGATCTTCTTTCCTCCCCAACAATGTTCAGCACTACGTCATTAGTCTATCTTTTCGTCCATCACATTCACACGTCCTTCACAACGATTTCTTCATCCTTCTCCGCGCTCACATTTCTAAAGATTCTAATGTTTTTCTTTTCTCTCCCTACCCTTCAATCTCATGTCTCAGATCCATAATAAAGCCACGCCCCATACAAATCTGTCTCTATCTCTATATACTCATAGGCGCTTGAGACCGGGAGGGAAGATACTAGGATGGGAATGGAAGGGTGAAGAGAAACCAGCTTTAGCATGCTCTTAACGAAAGGCGCTAAGGAGACCACGGGATAACGTCCCATCCGACGGACGGAGTACTGAACTGGATTGCTCTCTACAAAACACTCAATTAAGAGCAATTAAGGGTTTTTCCATGAAAACTTCGCGATATGAACGCAGGACCTCTGATTCAGAGGCCAGTACTCTAACCACTACACAACCCTTCACCTTATCTTCCTCGTAAACCTTCTGGGTCATTCCATGCCAATTCACCGAATACTTGTTGCAGCACCATTTCAGAAAAAATTCAAATTTAACATACTTACTACTACATGTCTGCAAGGCTCAAAACCAATTTTTGTTAATTTTTTTTCCATGACCTCAAGGACTTACAGGGCCGCGAAGGTCACAGCGCACTGTAAAAATGACACTTTCAGCGAGTATCGGTAATTAGAGTTTCTCGGAAACTACAGGTTGTAGTAGAATGGTTCAAATACCATTTTGATGGTCATAAATTGAGCTTTCATTTGAAATATATTTTAATAACCTTACTATGTAACATCTATGAGAATGATGAGTATAAAGTTTTGATACAAATTGCTGTTTTTTACAACTTTTGCTATTTATTTTCTTATAGAAGCGTTGTGATCACAAGGTCTATATTTTTGTTATAGTATCTTTGGGTACCATAGTAAATGTGTGTAAGAAAAAAGTTGTGTGTTTGTTAAGCCTTTAGCTGTTACAAGCTTCCGCAAATAGGAAAAATTGAAAATTTACCATTTTCAGGCCCCTGTATCTCTGGTGGGGGACTTATTAAAAATTTGAAATTTTCAGTATAATAAGCTATGATCTTACTAAGAATGCACTAAAAATTTGGAGTATGTGTTTTTGCTTGTTTGGAAGTTACACCAAACTGAATTTTCAAAAAAATTTCTCTCGCTCACTTTGTAGAAGCAACATATAGATTGTTGCAAATAATTAAATGTTGCTAGAAATAAGTCCAATTTTGATTGATAATTAACAAACCAGTTACTTATTCAATGTGTTGGTAGTTGTAGATTTCATGTATCACTTTGAATAAAAATGTCTTAAGCAGAATTTTGGCAAACTATTAAGCCACCATTGGTTTTTCCAATGAAATTGCTCTATGATTGCTCTGTTACCAGTAGGCTGATAGGAAAACAATCTTAAACATTAGTCTTGTTTACACCTACTGTTTTTTGAACAATATCCCAAAAGAATTATGGTAGTGATTTATGTAGGTAGCTTCAGGAAATTGTCTGATGTCTCTATTTCTCTGCCTAAAGTGGCACCTTCTGCCTTAAAGTGCCTTCTGATTGGTTCTCGTAACAAGTGACCTTCTCCATGGAAAGAGCTACACATGGAAAAGGTCCTTGTGATGGTATAGGAGGAACTGTTAAAAGTTAAGTGTCTAAAGCCAGTTTACAGAGAACAAAAGACAGTCAAATGGGGGGGGGGGGGTGGGAAGGCTCTGTGGCTTCAGCTTCTGAAATGGTGCTGCAACAACTTTTTTAAAAATCTGGTGAAATGGTACGGAATGACCCTTCTATTAATATCCCTGCTTAAGGTGCCTCAACCGCCTGCTTAGCAAAGCTCATTTTTCTCGTAACTGCATTACTATAATGGCCACCTTCGTCCAACATGCTTCCCATTAAATATAAATGTTCCACCTGTTGTAGCCGTTGCCGTTTTCCTTACTTAATTTTGACGTATCTTTTCTCGAGAATTTCGAAATAAATATCGTCCTTATTCAGCATCCATTAATAATTTGCTCAAGGGTTGTGGAAGTGAAAAATAGTGCTAATGATGTAAGTCTGTTATCCCAGCCTTCTCGTCTCTTGAATATCACATTTATTGTATTTTCTTGTACTCAATCTCAGCGTTCATTTCACACTCATTCTGTGACGCATATAAAGACTTAGGTTCCTTATCTTACTGGTCAACTCATTCTTGTTTATCTGCAGATGTGATTGTTTTTTGACTATGCACGTTAATCGCGTGTTAGTGTTGTTCCAAATTAATGCTAGATAAAATGTGGTATCTATGTTTATAACTTATGTTTTAGATTTATAAAACATCCTTCCGAGCGTAGTAGCCAGAATGATGATACGAAAGGCGATCTTTCTAGTGAAGGTTTAGTTTCTAATACCGGCTTGGACATGGTTTTGGTGTTTTTTTTTAGAATTTAGCTTGAGGATTGAGTTGGATTAGTATTTAACGGCTTATTAAGGGAAGGGTTAAATAGGGTAGCGATGTAACCTCTTATTTATGTAGGGTTAAATATTCGTTGCGATGTGACCTCCGCAGTAGGAGCGTATTAATGGTTAGTTTTTCTGTCTTCACTATGCCACTGTTTTAATATTGTTTTCGTGTTGCGGGATGCTTTCCTTTATGGTCATAAAGTTTAGCATCGATCTGGCCTTATCTAGAGTTATTGGCAGGGAGACGCGTAGAATTTGGAAAACGGAACGAACTCCTTCGCTCGCGTTGGCAGTTTACGCACACTGTGTTTCGCCTCCTTCACGACGGTAAGTGTTTCCCTCCAGGATCATCTCGCGAGAGTGGCTGCTCCCTAAATTTCGGTGCTGCCGCATCTTGTACCGCGTGACCCCCACCCCTTTTCTCAGGGTGGATTCGGTACGTCGAGAAACTGCCGCTTTGAAACTTGCGTACTCAGGTGACTCGGCTGGCATTAGTAATTATTCAGCGGATGCTCTACTGTACCCAACCAAGCTCTGGGTATTGAGACAGCGGTTTGCATAATTTTGCTGTACCCTCTCTTCTCGAGGAGCCCTGCCAAAAAGTTTTTTTTCCGTGGCCGGTGATGAAATGGGCCGAAATGGAATTTATCCTTTTTATAAGAATTATGTGCATCTTGGAAATTAATTATGAAATGTGATAAATCAGCCACAGGCGGGATTCGAACCCGTGTCTTCGTGAATGGGAAGCGAGCCTTGCCACGCACTCAAGCCACCGCACCATAACCTTGCACGTATTGCATGAAAAACAGTAACTATATAATTCCATTATGTATTATTGGGATGCGAAGTAGGTTTCGACGCCGCACGTTATTTTAAAATGTGCGTCCTGATGATGACGTACTACGTCGAAACATAGGACGTGTGCTATCAATAAACGGTGGAATTATAAAGTTACCTTTTTTTCATTCAAGGTTATTAGTAAATTACGCAAATTTACGCCTGATGCAATAAGTTATAACCCCTTTCACGTGCTTAGGAAAATTTCGGAAGAGGTTTGTATTTGGTGTAAAGACCTTCCTCCTTCCTCTTATGCGGCAAAGAGTGTGAAAAGGCGTGGAATTAAGGTGTTACTGACCTCAGTACCCACCTTTTATAACCATAGATTTTACAGACCAAGGAGGTTAGAATGTACTGGAGGAGGCATTGCAACTGATTTGAGAAGTCAGCGGCCATCTTGGTAGGTGCATCTACTTCTACGTTATATCCTGCGGACCACCAGGAGGGTAATAATAATAATAATAATAATAAAAGGTCTTTATTGGGGCGAGATTGAGACAAAACTGTCCCTTCTGCCATCTAACCCCTCGTCAAAATAAATATATAAAAGAAATAGTGGTCAATACTTAAAACAATTACAATCCGATGTTTAAAAAAAATAAGTAAAGAATACACTTATAGGAATCAAATAATGATAAATTAACACAAAAGAAATATACATACACAATATATCAATATTACATATCTAATAGTGTGTGAGAGAATTTACAATGTGGGAAAAACGTGAGGATTATTATGCTTACATCCTTTACGCAAAAACCCAAGGGTGTGTGGCAGGTACGGGCATACAGGGTGCTACTCTCCATAATCGTACGATGAAGTTGTTTTTGCAAGCAGTAAAACTTACTGTATTACGGTGAATAATGGATTGCATTCTAAAAAAATCCCATATGAACAGAATAAAAAACATTGACACGCAAATAAGCCCCTAATATGTAGTTAAACCCTTCACTTTGTATCATATATGACACAGTACAGATATTTCCATGCATTTCATTAGGTTTTTAGAGAAGGCACTAAGTAGCATAGTCGGTCTGTTGCTATATAGAAGGAAGTCATCTGTTGCTGAGAATTTATTTTGCTTGTGCTTGGGAATTCATGCCGTGTAGGGTTATACAGTCATGCCTCCCAAGAGTGGACATGTTTGAGACCCCAGAAATTGTCCACTATTTAGAGGGTGCCGAGATTAGTACAGGTTTTTCTATGCAGTACCTACGACCAATTAAAATATAAAGGCATTTAATACGTTGCATTAAACTTTTATCTCCTTAATCTTTGAAAAATAAACCCTTATAACAATAAAATAATGGAATGCAACAATTATGCATTTTTATTCATAGTATTGTCATCATCACAATAAATCAAGAATAAAAAACCTGGCCCCTTGTAAGGAGATAAGTATCAGTGTAGCCAGCAGTTAGTCGGAAGGAAACAGCAGGGACACAAACTCGTTGACAGATAACAGATTGCTCTATTGTTAAGAAAAAGTTTTTTTTTCTGGAAACGTTACTAAATAATTCACCCATCTGCATATATTTGCTTCAATAAATAGTTTTTTTGTTTAGGGTAAGATAAATATTTACAGAATAACTCGTAGTGTGTCCGTTAATGGAGGAAATTGAAGGAAAAATGTTTCTCACTATTGCCCGCGTCCGTTATGGTGTCCGCAATTCGGAGGTGTTAGTTCCATACGCCTCCATGTTCTGCTGCTGGGATTGAAAAACTTTCCGTTTTTAAGAGACGTCCGATATTTGGAGGTCTCCGTTAAGGGTGGTTTGACTGTATTCGGATAAATTCAGACCAGCTTTAGTAATAAAATTTACTCTCAAGGGAATGAAATTCATGAATACCTCTCTTAAATAGCCTTAGCTACATAGAAAGATAAGTTAACGCCTCTATGATGAACTTGAGGTACGATTACCTTTTGACTTTGTTTTCATACGCATGCAGCCTCCATAAGTGGCCGTATAAATCGCATTGTTTTGTACGGAGGA
Organism: Platycnemis pennipes; assembly: GCA_933228895.1. Classification (NCBI taxonomy): domain Eukaryota; kingdom Metazoa; phylum Arthropoda; class Insecta; order Odonata; family Platycnemididae; genus Platycnemis; species Platycnemis pennipes. The sequence continues at coordinate 36,828,514 of OW121852.1, read as the reverse complement.
GGCGAAGAGTAATCGCTCCCGAGCACCCCCATTTTAGCCTCATTGTCACCCGTAGGATAGCGTATCATTGCCCCCTCCAGTGAATTCTAAATTCTTTTGTACAGAAAGCCCCGAAGAAGATCGTCGAAGCTAATCAAAGTATGTAGGTATTTGATTATGCGCGGGCTTTAATTCCGACGCCCCGTGGATGTGGAGCCAATCTTTGCTAATCCTCTCGCTCGCGTGTTGAGTTATACTGAAATATCTCTCGGAATGGGTTTCGTTCACGCCCTCGATCCCTGTTTCAGATAACTGCCCATAATATGGCAATTAATTTGGAAGTGCAAACAACAGCGATTTCAGCCTTGAATTAATTTCGGGGATCCGGTGGCTTTTCATTCTGCATATATCACTGGATATTAGGGGATACGTTCGCTCTGCCACATGCTCATATTTGCCTCATATGTTAATTTCGTCTTTTCATCAGCGATATGCTGTTAATTCTCTTTTCGCACTGCGGCAAATGGCGTCGAGTGCTCCATCGAAACGTAATTACTTCTATTTTGCTACTCGATGATTTACCATATTGATTTATCTTCTTTGGCTCTCAGAGATTCTCTAGTTTCGTCTTTCCCTCATGCATTCCTTTCCTTAAAAGGGAAATCTCTCCTGGACTCTAACCCGAGTCCTCTGGGCAGTAGCCCAATGCTCTACCCACCAAGCTCATCCACTCTTCTGTGGTTTTAAAGGTAACCCGCCCTTTAAGGTACTTCTGACTGGGAGGTAAGGTGAAAGGATTAGAAGGGTGGAGAGATACCCGGCGTCAGTATTAGCCTGCTCTGAACGAAAGCGCCAAGGGGACCACAGCTTAACGTGCCATCCGACGGACAGAATACTGAACTCAAAATGCTCTCCACTAAGCACTAAAGTATGGGCTGGTTAACCCAATAAAAAATTCTACTGGGATTCGAACGCGCGCCCTGGGAGGTGGGAGGATAGCACTCGAACTATCTGTATCGTGCTAAAGTGATTATAAATGCCCTTATTTTTTATTCTATCACTATTACAATTCAAATAATTAAAAAACAACGAAAAACACTAATTGACAAATTAATGAATAAAAAATAAATACATAAAAGTGATTGGTGGTTATCTCATTGACATGCGTCACCTGTACCCATCATATCATAACCTGATGATTAACTGGACAACCACAGTTAGAACTGGTTATTCCCTTTGTATTTTACATTATTATTATTATTAGTTTTCTACTGGTGAAGCTAGGTCTAAATAGACATATGATTCTCCCACGCTACTACATTTCACACTCAGCCCCTAATACATCCTATCATTCCATTAAAACCTCCCGTTCTTCTCCTACCTCTTCCCCGCTTATCCAACATTCTTCCCTCAATCACGTCTTCCAGAACACCATCGCTCTTAATTACCTTCTCCATCCTCACTCTTCCTTCTCCTAAGTTCCTCAATCATATTTCTTTCCTCTCCTACCAATTCTAGCGCTTCATCGTTCGTTCTTCTTTCGACCCTCTTTACTTTCTCTATCCTTATCCATACCCACATCTCGAAATCTCTAGGTCTACGCGGGGTAGACATTTATCCTCAGATCCTCCATAAAACCATATAGACGCATAGCGGCCCCGTATAAATTTTGGATTTAATATCGGATGAATTACATTCCCTCGCCCAAGAAGGTGACGCAGGCGCCGTGATGTCTACGATAAGAGGTGGCGCCCCGAGAGAATCAAGAGCTTGCAATCTCTCTCTTTCTTTCAGTTTTATCCCTTTCTCTCATCTCTTCATCGTTAGTGTAAGGTCCCATCGAATCACAACTTGTCGCCTCGTAAGGGATGGGCGGTTCAAAAATACGAGCAGTGAAATTTTTTGTGATTGGAAAATGCACAAAAAAACATTAAAAATACACCTGAACAATAGTGATGAACATTATTTACATTAACTTTGAAATTGAGTACTTTTTTGCAACCATAGTAACGTCTTTTGTGATGTGGTCACAGTTGAAGGATTAGTTGAGGGTATTTTACAAATGCTCAGTTTTGGATATAAATCATGGCTAGGTGTATGACAGTTGATCAAATATTCATGTTACTATATCAATGTTTCTTGTAAACAGCATCTATTTTTTCATTTTGATCTCTGATTTGCATAGGGCGTCAACTTTATTATCAAAGCCAACTTTCAAAGTATTTTTCAAACACGAACCTGATATTATTGTACGTTTAATGCTACATAATCGTCTCATTTACTTGTATTAACGGAGTGTTCATTAGGCATCTTAGTAAATGCGTCATAAATTTAACAAGCTTGGGGAAAAAATGTTTTCGACAGAAACGAAATGTCGAATGAAAAAAAAATGACTTGCCCATCACCAGTCAAAGTTCGTGTGCTTACATTTCGTGATGTCACTCGCCTCATTTCGGGTGTAATTCTTGGCTCCGTCTCCTTTTACCGTTTGCGTCACGCGGTCTAATCTCGGCCTTCCTGTTTTTGCGTTCCATTTTTTCCAATCGCCCATGTTTCTCCTATCCCTGGCCTCTGTTTATGTGTCGTCTTTGAGATGTCGCGTCTTGAAAAAGGGATTGACGTGGTAAACAGACTGATAGGCTAGGTAGGATAATGTGGACGCTGGATTTCACTCCACTCTTGCTCCTTTCCCTTCTTCCCTTTCGCTTCTATACTCATATTAACCACCTATCCGAAAACGGCGCAAATGGATTTAAGTTGTCGGTCTCCTTCCCCAGTAACAACAGCAGCGAAAGATTGTGAGTAGAAAATAGATCGTAAGTAGAAAATTTTTCTGCGTGGATATAGCTCGGATAGAATGGGTTCATTTTTCCGAGTTATTGTAAGTTATTGGATAGTTGTTGCTCTCTCTGCCCTGAAGTAGTATTTATTCGGGGAAGGTGATCAACAACTGAGGTGATCGATCGATCAGGTGAGATCGAATGGGGAACATGCACTATTTTTTATAACTCTTTGTATGTGACGCTTATTGCCTATAATGTGCTTTGCGAAGAATTAAGTTGTGTTGCAAAGATATTACTCTTTGAAAATTGTACCTTTTCTGCAGCTTAAAAACGCGACGTCTTCGCATGACGTCACGGCACGGTATAACTATGGGCGTTGTTTATTTGTTTATTCGTGGAGGTACGTTGTTAAATGAACACTTGGCGAAAACTTATATATTTTTTTCATTTGTTTAATGTAATAAACGATTGTATTTCGATTTTTTATATAAGTAGTATGGATGGTAATGAGCAAATCGTCCATAAATTATATAATCACTGTGTAGTGCCCAAGAATTTCAGCTACGTTTATGCAATCGTTATTTTTTTAATAAGAAGAACACCGCCATAAAGGTGTCAGCCAAAGGAAATGTTCGGAATGTGCTGTTTTCAGTATTTTTTCAGTCATCGTTTCGTTCGAGGAATGGCTAAAAACCTCAAAACAATATATTCAATTCGTTTTATTTTAAAAATAAATGTCTGTCTTCGTAGCAATATAGAACCTATACCGTGCAGTGACGTCAGAAGGCGTTTCAGGTCACGTGACTTCGTTAATTTTCGGGAAGATTTTAATTGCATTTAATAATCTTTGTGTCTGGCATAGAATATTTTGGCTTATATATTTAAATTCGTGAGAAAATTTCGCATCAAGTACATCATTAATCTTCGATAAACAAATTTCATGCATATTCCCCATTGCGCCAATTAGGATAGGTGGGCAGTTAGATAGAGGTTGACATTTTTCAGGGAAAAGAGAAGGGTGGAGTAAAACCTGGCTTTGACATTAACCTTTTCTTGATGAGAGGCGCCGAGTGGTCCGCGGTTTAACGCATCATCTGACGTACGGAGTACTGAACTCTCCGTATAGCACTCAAGTAGGGACCGGTGTACTGATGAAAATCCTCAGCTACTACCGAAATTCGATCCTGGGCCCTCGGGTTGAAAGGACAGTTTTCTAACCACCCCAAAAACAGATCTTGCTGATATTGATTTAAGACGACTTCACCATGGAATATTTGTCAGATGTTAATTTGATAAGTTAGTCACACATTCTTAGTTATCCATTGACAAACCCTGACTTAACCTCCCGTTCTCACTTGTACTTCATTTCCTTAGTCTTTCTCAGGAGACGCTCGCTTTACCTTACATGTTTGGCTGTTCGATGTTACGATGTATCGATGTCTTGCTGATATGTTTTTTATCTCGATCGGATAGGTATAAATAATTTAAAGGAACTCATTTATTGATAATTGATAAATAATTCGCCATGTCGATGTTCACAATACATATCGACTCATCGGTAATCAACGGCGATTCGATGCTGGTGATAGCTATCGTGGATATCGACATCATCACGACATTCATGCACATACGTCATGGTCTAGCCATGTGCTCGGCGCTCGATATATCCCGCTGTTACTATATGTCACCGTCCCGATGTAATTTTGGATCGAGTGTCTCTAATGAAAATTGTTTTATCGAACAGCCTTACCAAAATCAAATCCCTTTTATGATCTTTGTACCGTCATACCCTCCGGATGCTCTTGTCCAAAAATTACCTCACTGCACGTTCTTTGTAATGCCGAATTACTTTCAGTTCATTCATTCTGTTTTTCCGACGTTTCCCCACATAAATTCCTACCCTCGACCGCCATTTTTATCACTTCTTTATTTGTACTCCTCGAAGTTTACTATCAGGTTCAAAACTTCTCGTATTAGACTCTGCATGTCCGGAAATTGCTTGTTTTCCCTTCCGTCTCAATTTCTTTTTCAAGCGATTTTGCGATTAAGCACTTTTTTTAGACTACAGCGGAAATGGTTTTAGGTCATGAATTTTGAAGATTAATTAAAAACCGGAAAACCTGGGTGAAAATTTCGCACGTTTAACCTCACTCACCACCAAGACTAATTAATTATTAATACGGTTGTTTAAATGATGTGGCGATGTGTATTTATAACATTTAAGTTACATACCATAATCTCGGTTTTCCATGATTGAAAGCAACGTATGTCTTGGTATGTCTACTTCCGAAAATATTTATTTCTTTGTTGTTGTTTATTTTCAACCTTTCCATGGGGGCGTTCTTATTTCATGACTCTTTTGTCTAACAGATTTCTATTTTGGCTCAAACTGTAAGCAAAAAATGTTTTAACGAAAATTGAATATGATTTGTCAGGAGTCGGTAAAAATCGTATCCACACTGACCTTATTCATCGCAATTGGCTATATATTACGTCTATGTAATACCCTGCCAACCACCGCGAGGGTATGTGTAAGGGGGTTAATATCACTAAGCATGCTTTTCTTGTGTGCAACTATGTTATGTACATAGGTGACCTGCAACTAGGTGGTTAGTAACTACATATTATAATAAATGGATTACTGGTTAGAAAAACATTTTCCTTAACACATTAATCGATATTTCACTATCATGCATGCGTTAGTAATTCTTAAACATGTATTATGCTCTACAGACTACGATAGCATTTTTTACCTACCTAACCCTTTGCTATTCTGCCTATTGTGCTCTATTAGTTGAGATAAAGACATTTTGACAACAGAAATAAGGTACCTATATGATGATAGTGTAAAGTTAGCTTAGATGATAGCACTTTAGCCTTCATCAATAACGTGCGGATTTCCTTAATGTGGTCTCACTTTGGCGATTTTATACAGCATCTAAACGTATGTGCTACCGAACAATTCCATCTATTTCCGTCCTTTCACTAGTGACGAATCTGTGCGTCATATTAAATTGCTTGTGTAATATTTGGCTTGGAAATTGTCATGAAAAAAACGTTAAGGCCTCGCAGGTTATCCAAGGAACTTCAAATAGGCATTGGATTCTTTAGAAAAAAAATTATATCGTACTTTCACCCCTAATTAACACCGTACATACCCATTGTCTTCAGTATCCGGGTTTGCTTTTTTTCGGGGACTTCCTGTCACCCTCTGCCACTTCTCGTACCCCAAGGTTTCCATGGTGAAAGAAATGCAACCGGCATATAGGAATTATATAAACCTTCTGTTGATGAGCTATTAGTTATTTTTCAATCTGTCGTCGATGACTACCTAAATGTGGTATTTCTCGAGTTCGCCTTTCGCAAGAAATATCTCTTGCCGCCTTGCTTTCATATTAAATAATGCTTGAATCGCGCACATTTTCTGTAGATTTTAACTTGTTTATTACTACCATGCGGTTGGATCAAGTTTTTATCGTGTTGCGATTTAGAGGCACACTGACAGCACGATCATCGTATGTTTGCGGATCTTGGTAGAAAATGTTTCATTTATTTGATAAAGAGTGGTGTAAGGGGTTTAGCGACCTTCTGAAGGGATTGAATTATAATACCTGTGAATAACTAACGAAGTGAAATCACCAAAAATTTGATTAAAATTATGAATTTTTAATGACGCATTTTCTTATGGAGCTAAATAAATTGAGTATTTATTAACTTTATGGAATTCATTTCATATCACGACAGACTAGTGTATTCTTTTCTTGAGTGTTGTCAGAGATATTTATCCTGTAGGGTAGTTTTTTTTTCAGCGAATCTCAGGAGTTTCCAATTCGTCATGGAACTGCTGTATATGTAACACGGAACGCTAGATTTATATAGATTTTCATTTATTACTCCATGTTTCTATAGTTCCACTACGTATGTATTTGTGGTCTTGTGTAAGTAGCATGGATTGAAAAAGAAAGAGTAGTGACGACCTCGATTTGAAGTATTTTATATTGGGTGTCTTATCTTTCTTCGGCTTGCGGCAATGATGAAACACTCCTTAACGGTTGAAATCTTTAGTTGTGCGGGATATTCTTTATAATTTTGGTGCTCTTTCAAGGGCATCTGTAGTTGCCGCAAATCCACCTACGTAATTCTGTGAATGTTATTCGTAAAATTATTCACATCCGAATATTGGAAACTCAAGTATAATGTCAATAGCGTTATGCTAATAAAAGGAAATGAATTTTCTCTTCTTGTCTCCTTCCACTGCATTTTTAGTGCGGTTCCGGAGAAAAAATATGTCATGCAAAAATATGCGGCAGATCTGTAGTCTGTTTACCTGTTCTAGTCTCTAATCTAGTACAGAAAAGAAAAGTAACAATTTTAGCAAGAGTTGATCACCGATGAGGAAACTCAGTGTAAATTTAGAAGTAAGAGCGATTTTTCCGGGGTCTTCTTTAATTCATTTTTGGCGTGTGGGCATACTGTAAATTCCTAATTATCGTCGCAGCCCTTTCGTTTGACGTCTTTGATGCAAATGCAACGTTGGGCGCAACTGTCGTCACGGGTAACTCAAGTTCAGGTAAATCAAGGAATCTCAATTATGCTCATCGGGAATGAAGCTGTCATGAGGTTCCCGTGCAGGAGGAGGTATTTAGCGTACCTACCTTTAAGCTACGTTTTCATGTGGCCGTTTTTGCGTTGACGCACACTGCGCCACCAATCAGAAGAGAGCACGCCAACGCAGCCTGCGTTGCCGTCGGAGTTGGTCAACTTTCATCTTTCTGCGTTGACGCAGCTGCGTCAGAGCGAGGAACAACGCATTCTACCAGTCATTTGTTCGTCACGTGATTCTTTTGCTACGGATTCACCTATAACCACGGTTTACCAACGTCCAAGGAGAGTAGAGAACTCTCTACTCTCCTTGCCAACGTCATATGTTTTGATGCGTTGCTGCTGGCGCTGCCGGTGACATGAAAACAAGGTATTCTCCTGACGCACAACGCAGCGTCAACGCAACGCAAAAACGGCCACATGAAAACGTAGCTTTAGAGGCCTCTACGTCGCCGTTGTGACTTAACCGTCGCTGCAGAGGCGGGAAACCAAGCAATAATAATTGATAGTGACATGCGTGATCGAAAACGTGCCGTATCACGTTATTGCTCGATGAAGCAGGTCGAATGCCTTTTCCTTCCTCGTCGTGGCGAAGATCGTGAAATGGCGACTGTGGTCCTTCGCATGTCATTTGAGTGCGTGATTTTCCGCTTCCGGAACGGTATTTTTTGAACGCGGTATCCGCGACTAGATTCAGATGGCACGATGCATCGTACGTCAATTCGTCGTGGGTTAACGAACGCGCCTGGAGAATTGTAAATGGTGATCAATCTTCCGCTAATTGGGCGAATCCACTTCATCATCTCCGTAAGATGTCAGTTTGCCTTGCTTTGTGCCACTCTGAGGCGTAATAATTATTTCGTCTCTTTGAGATCGCTGTCTTGGCAGACCTTACCAAAATGTCAAAGCAGTGCAAGTAATTGCTTTATTTTCCCAAAGCTTCATCCAACCTCGTATTTTTTTAGAAGGGTTGTTGCGGAAAGTATCGGGAAATGCTCAGTAACAACGGTTTACACTATTGTTTTTAGGGTGTGGTTTTCGAGTGATTGGCCACCTTTAAGGTTAGAGTGCTGGACTCTCACCCCGAGGCTCCGGGTTGAAACCCCGGCAGTGGAAAATATTTTTTAATGGTGAACTGGCCCCCACTTTGTGGAGAGCATTCTAATGCAATGGCACGTTAAGCCGAGGTCTCCTTGGAACCTTTCGTTTAGAGCAGGCCTTAGGGTAGAAAGAAATAGGCAGCATTGCCACCCTATTTCTTTCCACCATACTTCACTACTGTTTCTTCCATTCCCATACATGTACATGCCTTTCCTCTCAATCTGCAGCATCTATAAGTTCGAATACTGGCTTGAAAGCACGAACGAGTGACCGCCTTTAATTCTGAACTCTCCCGAGACATTTTGTGTAACTTTCAGTTTTACTTAAATTGGTTTGACGCAACACCCAGCTTGATTCTTCGCTCGCTTAACCTCTCGTATTAGCATAATTCTTTTCATCTGTATTCTTCTCTCCCTGCTATCTGCATTTATAATTTGAAGTTTTCCTTCGCCATTCTTCTCATCCACTTTTCCATCTACGACTCTTATCCATTATGTCTCAAGAGGTGTTCATTAAGGTCGTCCCGTCATCTAGTCTGAATTTATTATCAATTTCGATTTTCTCCTAATTTTATCAGAATCACTTCGTTACTTACTCGGTCTATCCATAGAGCACTGCGTTTCAAAAATCTGCCAGTCTTGAATCCTATGCTGCCGTTACAGTTCATACCCCACAGCTGCTTAAGAGTTCGCTCCAGATGTATATACTTTTGAAGTACCTAATTGTTTTCTTACTTCAAGACAAGTTTACAGCAGTAAGTTAACTGTATAAATAGCCTCTGATTTTTATTTTCTATAATACTCCGTAACCTGGGATGTTCTACGTGTCCAATTCATTGTGGTTTTTCAATGGCTAGCTATATTACTTCCCAAATGATAGTAGTTAGAAGAACAGGACAGGCAGTGGACTTTTGGAAGGACTGTTGTTTCTCTAATATGTTGACTGACCGTTTTCGGTGCCCTGGACTTTCAATATATCATCCTCATTAAGATTTTAATCCAAAATACCGTGGATGTCAGGGTCTTGGGATTTTTTAGGGGTACGAAGGGAGAATATATCGATGATGGCTCTATTTGACTTTCAATGAGTCCCGGAAAATAGCGCGGTTATTCTTAGATTTTTGTTGCCGGAGGAAGTTTATCGTTCTTTTATGAAACTCGCGACGCCTGAATGTCTGTCACCAGACCCATTTTGATCCAGTTACGTTTGTAGAGCAGTTGGCTCCATAAGTAGGACGTGTCCCTGAAAACTCGGGGCAAGCCATGGGGCTAAGTAGGTTTGCGTGATACTGCATTAGTCATTGCCAGTAAGGATTCCTACATTTTTGAGCATGCTGCTTGAATAATTCTCCTTTTTCAGGTTGTGTACCTAAGCAAATGAAAAGGAATGGTAGGACGCTAATGATGTAAATCATTGACATATGTCAGAACATTTATCTTCAGTGGTTAATTCATTTAGTCATGGGTACTGGATCCAGAGAGAATTCAATCTGCATTCATTTTTCAAATTTTACAGTAATCCAAAAACATCAGAAAGGTTCTCACGTCTTATACTATCATCATTATTCTTGTTAGTTTTCTAGCGTTGAAGGTATGTCTAAATGGACATTCAATTCTTCCCATGACCCCTACATTTCAACCGATGCCTATCTTCAGCCCCCCATACCTCAATTCGTTCTCACATTGGAATTTAAATATCATTCTTGTGTGAGAAACTGAATGAAGTCTTGAATGACTGCAGTAAATCGAAACATTTGTAAATTGAAGATGAGATGTCACGTGCATTCATTTCTACCCTTGTTCGTTTCCTGATAAAATTAAAAAATAATCCGTTCTTCAGTATCTTGTTAACTCTTCATTATCAGTTTTTTCTGGCCAGTTATTAGAATGCCAACGCATGGTTTCTCGCCAACCTTGCTCTATTCCATGATAATCCTAGCTGTGGCAAATACCCGACAATCCTTGATAGCCTAAATTTCATCTACATCTACCGACTATCCTGCAAGCTACCACAAGGGTGTGTGGCAGGGGATATTTATCGCCTCCAAATCGGTATCCCTCCCTACCTCGGATATCAATCGCCTTCCTGTGATACTTCCTCAGTAGTGGGTTAGATAATCACTGTAATCATAATATTTATGCAAAAGACTGCAGGTTCCCCAATCCCTGGTCTAATCTTAACCCCCCAAAAAAAGCAACTTCGCCTCATCGATAACGTGAACCAAGAAGGAAAAGGGTATCTTGACAGCTTCGGTGCGCAACTGGATGTGCAACAAGCGGTTAACAGATCAAACTTCATGACGCTCGGTTTTTGGGTGCTAACCACTGCTAAGGTTGTATCGAACTGAGTAACATTAATGACGTCTTGCCAAAAAGGGAAGGAGAGGGGTTGGACCAATGGGGGCGTTTACTCGGAACCGAAATCGCAATTTTGTATACGAAATCGTTAGATGGAAACGAAAAAAGATATTTAGTGAAAAATTAATCTTCTAACCATAACCATTCACTAATAAATCAAAAATTAAAATAAGCAAAAGGTGAAGCCCACCGAAGAAGCTGTTTGATACCATTGACGTCATTTTCCTCCCGTCCTTGACCTCTTTTAGGGGAGGGGAAGGGAGTGGAGGTGGATTCTCGGAAGGTCTGCTCGCACAGATGCTGTCGTAATCGCTCTCATTGGCCGAGTCAGCTATGTTCCCCCCATTGCGATAAAGCAAAGTAGCTTCGCGGGCTCAGTTGTGATTGGACGAAGTCGATATACGTCAGAGGTTGCCCCACGCCCACTTTTCCGAAAGGGTTAAAAACATCAGTTTTTCGCCTCTTATAACTCGGGAAATAGTTGACGGATCAAAAAAAGGGAAAAATACGGGTCTTTTTATTTTACAAACGCTATCAGATTCGGCAATAAAAAAACATGGTAAACGACCCCATTGTTACGATGCACTACGAATGGGTAAGGGGAGGGGTCCATCTTTTCGTTATTTACGTTTGGAATAATACATCATAAATTTCTCGTTAAACAAAATAATGGCAGTGAACAGAATAATTAGTGGTTAAATGATAATATGGAGGAATAAATTATTTTTATGATAAATGTCTGTTTTATCACTGGTCGCGTTCAGATCTTTCAGACGACTTACCGGTCAGCCTCCCATTGGCACTTTATACGTTGCCTTCGACTGGACAATTCCAACCAAGGACGTTCTCTTTGACGTAAGTTACATCAAAATATAACGATAACGGTAGCACACGCCTTATGAAGATCCATGGTCGAGGCCATGATCAGTACAGTCTCACCTCATTGGCCTGAAACCACATGTCTTAACTGTAATTATTGTTACGCAGCTCACCGTATGAAAGTGACTTGGCTCACGGAAAACTGTAGACACGTAGGATCAAGTGTTGTGTGATGATTCTAGGATAGTTTTACCGCTGTAAAGGTCAAAGTGAGGTTGAGGAGGGCTCCATTGATGCCAGCCTGAATGCACTTTTCCTACGAATTCCTGAAAAATCGATGGAGGGAAAATAAACCGGAGTCGTTCCTCAGGTCACGGAATTTTTAGTTCGGGGAGAGGTACGTGAAGTTCGACTCTGTGGCATGGGAATGGAGTGCGAAAAAGTATTAAATAACGTAGGGGAACACGCGAACCCACTTCTCTCTCTCTCTCTCTCTCTCTCTCTCTTTCTTTCAGTCCGTGGGCGCATTTCAACAGCTGAACAATTAATCCACCTAGGGAGTAACGCCGGATCGTTGTTGGCAGTCTCACGAGCACTGTTGCGTGTACGGGAGAGTCACGCAGGAGATGACAGAAAGTGAAAATTAGATCGCGGGACTACTTCTCTCGAGCAGATTGCAGTGGAGGGCTCGTTTGATAGAACAAAGCAGATTCATTCGTAATTTTTCGCTTCTCTCCCCCTCTCTTTCTCTCTCGTTTAGAAATATATTCACTCACCACTCACGCTGGGGAGACCTGATGCGATTCGCTTTTCTCGCGTCATTATGTTCTCGGTGACAGTACGGTTTTTAAAATAATTCGCGTGAGTATTTTTATTTCCTCCCTTGTTCGAAACTCCGGTCGGTGTGAGTCTCGACGTCGTATTGTTGTTTATTTTTTTGCTTTATTGATTCGCCAGAAAAGTGGTGCTCGTGTGTATGTGTGCGATGTGGCTGTCTTTTGTCTCTTTTAAAAATGGTTACTGCAGTGCTGGGAACAAATTTTATTTCACAATAACAACGAATTAAAAAAAAAGAAGACAGATACTCGACTTTAATCGTTCGTGTAAAGCCGTGCCGATTAGTTTTTTGAGTCTTTCAAATCCTTTTGATTTATAAATTTTTTTAAATTTCAGTGAAAAGTCTTTCATCATAGGTCTTCTCGATTTGTTTGACGCAGCTTTCCTCCTATTATTTATCGGCTATCCTCTTCACATTGACATAGACACTTCTTTTACATCATTCTCCTTTGTCCTTATATTTCATACGAGGTCTTCCTTTGATTTTCGTATCATTCAATTTTCTATGATGACTGGTTTGATCGAAACATTATGTCACTAGATATGGACTAGTTCACCATATATTGACCAAGTTAACCGTATCCCTTTCTATTCAAGTCTGTAATGCGCCTGCGTAGCAACCCAAAGATTTCGGGATTGGAACCTATCGTATACATCTATGTTTTGTTTTCCTTTGAAAAAAAATGTGATGATGACATGTAACTTCAATTGCTTCAAAAGTAAAAAATCTAATTGTACTTCTACTACTGGAAGCCTTAGAAATATTGGCGTGGAGGAGACGAGTTAGTTCAATGGACGGAAAGGCGGAAAAATGAAGAGTAGTTGTACATGGTTGCGGAGTAGAAACTATCTCTGGCAGAAATTAGGAGAAGGCAGAGTGAATGGATGGAGCAGTACTTAGGCAATGAAATGCTGGGTAAGCGAGGACGAGGAAGAAAGATAGGTGTTATGGATTATATAAAGATAAGTGGAATATATCCCTATTTGAAAACGGGAATAGGGCAGTGAAGGTGTCGGAACCTGAATAAAATGCATACAAGTGTAGATTCGCCCCATCGAAGCCTAACTTGTGTTAATTACAGCTTTAGCTTCGCATTTGAAATTCTCTCCATGTTGCACGTCGGCAGGGAAGATGTTCTGCTGGAATGTGAATCTGGGCCCTTGTTGTGGGAGTCTAATCCTGGAAGCATTCGCACCAGTGGAAAACTTTCGTTTAACCGCAAGGTTGATTTCCAGGAAACGTGAATAAAATTTCGAGCCGTCAGCTTTTTGGATACGCCGCTCCTTGGAAGTTGCTTTTTACTCCGTCTGTAATTCAATGGATTCTCCGACCAGAGAATCATCCAATTCTACAAGTCGCAAATGGGGCTTATCCGTCGTCGTAGTAGACAAGGATTTTAGATTCTCCTAGGTGTAATGCTCTATTCCGCTCTTTTGTGGTCCTTCCAAATCACGTAACTAACATAAATGGTGCAATTGCCCCAAATGTCGGTCGCTTTCCCCTAATAACTACTACTACTTCTACTACCCTAGAAAAACATAACATCCTTTACATCCATCCGAGCACGCTTTACCTATCATGTTTTAATAGGATTAGTAGCTATATTCTAGTCGAACTATGACAATTTAAAAAAGGTTCAAAGAGAAAAGTAAGCAGGCACAAACACCCTGTTAGTTGTAATAGCTTCAAGTCCTTATACGAACATGCAACTACCTATGCCATCCATTGATAAACTTGTACATGTACTACTGAATATATTCACAACTTTTTATATCCCCAATAGTACGAGAAAAGAAATACATTTTAAATCTTTCAGTTCGTCAATCAATTTCCCTAATTTTATGTTCGTGTTATAGTCCACCATAGTTAATCGGAGTTCGCAAAATGTTTTTAACATCATCAGTAAAAATATTGTGTTGAAACTTGCTTTGCATAGTTGTCGCATTGGTAGAATACAAGGATCAGACATTAGGCAGTTTCTTAGGATATGTTTTTCCTTGTGCGATTACGCTGAGGCACTTGTACGTTTTTCGGCGGATGTCTTACGCTTGACAAATGCAGTTAAATATCACGGTGGTCACAAATTTTCGGGCAGCAAAAATCCGGGTCCGCGTGTGGTGGAGCGGAGAGGGACCAAGAATGGGCCCGAGACCCTTATTTCTTTGAGAATTTATGGCACGCGGAAATATGATCGCCGTAAGCATGCCTAGGCACGCGAGACAAAGATTTTTCCTCCTTCTAAAACAGTTCTGGCTTTCGGCCCTCGGGATTCCGGGTGAAATTTAACGTGCTTGGATTACTGACTTAAGCTTTTGTCATTTGTTGAAAGTGTTTGTGGAACAACATGATTTCAATCTACTCTTTCAATTCTCTTCTATCATTCTGAGTGATTTTGTCACGAGTCATGTGAAAAGGGGGTTGGTGTGGTGGATTGATTGTTTACTTCCCTACCCAAAGTCCTTGGCTAGAACCCCGATGGAGGTAGAAGTTTTTCATCTGTATACCATCCATACTTGAGTGCTCTGTGGAGATCACCTCTTGTTCAATTCTCCATCCGTCAAATGGGACGTTAAGGGGTAGGTCCCTTGGCCCCTTATGGTAAGAGAAAGATGATAATGTCCTCTCCAGGTTTCGTTACATCCTACCTCTGTGTCTTGAAAAATTCTTTCCCAATGATTCACTACCTACCTTTAACGGTGCTCATGACCCTAGTCGTCGGTTGTGACTTCTAATGAATAACTATTCCTACTGCTACTGAAAATTGAATTCGATATTACTTGAAAACGAAGGCGATAACTAAAATATCATAATAAAATGCATTTTCTTAACGATAGTGTTACCATTTTTCAATAAAAGGGTGTAAATGCTAATTTTAAATGCTTTTAAATGAAAACGCTAAATATTTCACCGAATTTCCCTTTGAAACAGGTGTATTACGCCTTTGCCTCTCCATTCGGATGCTGTAAAAGTTTTCTCTATAAATTTTTATAAATATAGGAAATTGTCTCTCTCGTGCTTGATATTTTGACCTTGATTCATTAAATGTGTATACATTTAGTGTGTCAGTACAGGTTGCTGAGTTTTTAAGCGTCTTACAACTTTAAAAAAATTTACATATACTATGGAAGTCGAGAAAAAATTGGAAACCTCAGAAATGCGTGTTGTGGAGGAAAATGGGGAAAGTGCAATGGACGGAAAGGCGGAAGAATGAAGAGTTATTGAGCCTGGTTGGAGAGGAAAAGATTTTTTTGGTGGAAATTAGGAAAAAGCAGAGTAGGTGGATGGAACAGGCAGTCTGGGAAAATGAAATTCTGAAGATGGCTATCGAAGGTTGAATGCTGGGTAAGCGAGTGCGAGGAAGAAAGAAAAAGATATTACTAGCTGTAAAAAAAGTGGAGACACCTGAATTTCATTAGCTATATCTTCCAAAACAGGAAACCTATTTAAATCAATAAAATACATATTATAGAATGTTCATTTCTATGAGTATTATACAGTATATATTTACATAATTTTATTTATGCAGGTAAAAATTTAGTTTTTAAGTAAACATTTGCTAAATTTTACTTGAAAAAGATCCGGTTTTAGAGCCGTAAAATCAGAAGACCTAACTTTGCATGCTTGCCATTCTGTTAACTGAGGTCTCCTAAACTTCAGATTTCTACAAAGTAAGTGAAATGACGTATTAAACAGTTTCAAGAAAAGGATTTTTTTGCTAAATTTGCCAAATTAGTTGCATAATTTGTGAAACCCTACTTACTTCGAAATCGGTGACTTGCCTAGAATTTGAATGGAGCCGTTGCGGGTGTATGGCAGTCAGCATTAAACGTTTACAGAAGTAGTGAAATAAAAATTACCAGTAGGGATGATATGTTGGTTGGTCGAACATATGCCGACTTGAAGAGAGAAGTAGCGTAGAGATGGAGTCGATAGGTAAATGACATATGAAGTAGGGACACTCCATCGAAATATATCGTAATCAGTAAAAAAACTATTAATCAATATCACTTTTAATCAAATGAACAACACAACGATGACCTATTAATTAATCGTGACAATGCGTCGCTACAGTGCATCATCACCTGTGATGCCACATTGTATAGAAAGTCATATTCACCTACCATGCTGTTACTTTATGATTGTTCAAGATGAAGAATTACAAATAATCAACCCTGTAGAAAAGTCTTAAATTTGGATTTGTTGTTGGTTTTACTCGCTCATTCGCTATCCCACCTCTTCAGGACACACAAAAATGTCTGCGTACTTTTCTAAACCACTCCTTTGCACCCGTAGATGTTGGTATTGAAGTTGGTTACAATATGGGAGCACTGCACGGGTAGCGATGAACTGTATTAATACCCTTGTGAATAGGTGATGGACGGAATGGCTTGATTGCTAACGATATCTACCGCTAGAAACAAAGGTCCCTGATTCATAACCTGAAAGGGTTGTAAGAGGCGTTAATTTGAGAGGATGAAAGGGTTAGTTACCCAATCCACTCTCACGTTTTACGAACTTGAAAGAAAATAAATTCAATTTCTTTAACTCTTCCTTCGTTTTGATGGGATTGATAGCACCATAAATTGACTGCAATTACTAGTTAATTTCATTTAGCCAAATATCATTCGGTAAAGTAGGTACTCGACGAATGATGCGTATCCCCCTCTACTTTCCGTTTATTCATTTTTCTTGCTCAAATTACACGTCTCTTTGTCTTCATTTTTATGTTCTCTTGTGAAAACGGGGGTGCTAATTGAATTTGAGGGTGCCAAATAAATAATCGTTAAATTATTTCCGCGCCATCAATTTAAAATATGGTTTCTCTCGTGCCTTTTTAACGTCTGCCAATAATTTGAAGTATAATAGACCACCGGAGCTGTTAATCGGGAAAGTTTCAGTAGAGTAAAATCAAGGTAGCAATAATGCAAGATTTCTCTAATTCTTTCACGTCTGCTCATAAGCAAGAGAAAATAGACTTAAAGTCATCTTTTGATTTTGAAAAGTTATTACACTAGGTTATTTCTTTTTTAAGGATAGATATGTTGATGAAGTACATTCTTATCGCCGTCGTTATTTAGCTGTTCTGTTTCGTTTGTTTTTTTCATTCGTATAACCATCTGGTGCTCTCTATGACTGCAATTAATGAATTTTCACTCATTTGGAAGTGCATATAAGTAGGAAAAACGTTGAAACTTATAAATTTTAATTGCGAACTTGAATGTCGAATTTGCGATTGTATTTATAATAATCTCTTTCCCGAATTTCGTGCCCGCCATGAAGTGTCTCACCGTTTCGTGAACTCCAGACAAGTTCATGGGCACAGTTTTTTACCGTTAGATCCGCCTTGGCATTCCTTAAAATCTTGTTATTTCCCATCAATTGTGTGTGCCAACGATGCAGTCGGCCGAAACATCAAGCAATGCGCCGATGCCCTAAGTTGCCTTTGCTATATGGCTTCTATTTTGATCTTTGGGGCCATGGGCTCTAATAGTCAGTAGATATAACTGTATCTTGATTTCTGGATTCTGAATAAAAACTTCTGGAGCTCTATGCTCGAAACGGATGTTAAAAAACTCGAGTGAATACAATAAGTAAGATGTTAATGAGAAATTTAATGCGACAAATTTTCGAAACATTCGTGTTTATACCACGTGACTCCTTGGTTACCTATTCTAGGTTGTCCCCGCAGTTTCAAATACACATACCATAAAACTGTGGTCGGAATCATTGGGAATTAGATCTTCTACGAAAAGTTTGCCACGAGGACCAGCGTTCTCTTTCGCACTAACAAAGCCGTAAAATTTTGTTTATATAAAACTGCAATATGATTAATGTGGGAAGAAATAAATGATTAATTATTCAGAATATAGTCGACTTCCTTGAAGTGGCGGTTTCTGGGTTCGCGACCTCAGTCGTTCGCGTCTTTTTCCTTATGTCCGCACTAATTGTGACGTAAAATGTACGTGCGTTAAATTCCTACCTCTACCCAAGTGCATTTGCATTCTGACTTTTTTTTAGGTTCCTAAATCCTTAATATCTTAACCTACACTTATTTGCCGATACTCTCCCTAAATGACAAAAGAGATGGAGTGGACAGGATGGAGAGCTTCGACATTAGCCTTTTCCTTACCCTACCTACCTACCGTTTTATGCCCCTTTTGACGGGCGCGGTACTCCATATGAAGTGCTATCCTCATAGCATGGTTCTACACTAGAAAGGGGATTGAATTAGAAACTCCGAAAAACCTCTACCATTACCGGTTTTAGAACCTGGCCCCCGTGGTGAGTGCTTTAGCCATCTAAACAACGCTAGTTCCCTATATTAGAAACGGGAGAAGCATATGAAAAATCTCTTGGATTAGATTGAATTAGAAATTCTGAAAAACATCTACCATTACCCGTATAAGAACCTGGCCCCCGTGGTGAGTGCTTTAGCCATCTAAACAACGCTAGTTCTCTATTAGAAACGGGAGAAGCATATGAAAAATCTCTGCCATTTCTAGGATACGAACCTGGATCCCCTGGTCTGTGCGTCAAATCAATCCGATCCCGAGGGTACTTCCTAACTCCTAGGCTTGCACGGAAGTCCGGTCCTTAAGCGCAGGGAACAGAGTGGGTTCTTGAACCTAACGCTAGGGCCTCGAAGCCCCTTGGGGTTCCCTATCCGCTTTCTCTTCGTTTCCGGGCAGTGGGAGACGGAAAGCTCTCACCTTCTTCTCGGACTGAGAGGATATCCCGTGATTTTTATTCATCAGGAGTCCGAAGTGCGTCATTTTAAGGGAGTCTTCCCCAGGAGCCTGAGGGCCATTCAGTCCCGTCCAGAGAGTCTTAGGATCTCACACCGGCCGATCCAAGTGGTGAGCGTGGAGGTGACATGAGAGGGAGTGAGAGGTCAGGGAATCGGCGGGTTGGGGGAAAGGGGCCGAACGTCGACTAGCCAAACGTCGATTCTTTCGAGGGCGGATGGCGCGGCAGAAGTAAACGGCGGCCATGCTGTCTTTATGTGAGACCTTTATTACATTCTCCGTATGCGGTTGGAAGTGAAAGAATTTTAGTAAGCATGAAAAAAAGATCGACTTCTGGAAAAGCCAAAAAATTCGCATTGTTAGATCTTCTGAACACGTTTGGGCAGTTTTATTGAAATGTTCTCGTTCTTGAGGGAATGCTTTTGTTGTACGTTGTAGGGATCTCATGAGAATGGGCATGAGGATGCACTAATTTAACTGTACCAACAGGAAATTTGTCACACGTAGAACTGGGTGAAATTCGTGAATGCTATTTCAGTTGAATGAAAATTATATATTATTTGCCACGGTTTTACCTATCACGTGACATTTTTTAAATTTAACATTCTTATGGACCCACTCCAGTATGGTTAATTCTTCTTGTAACTCCGGAATCAATCTTGAAGGTAGGGTGCGTGAAGTATTATGCGAAACTTTTTCTCTTTGAATTTATTGCATAATAGAATGTGAACATTTACATGTATGTCGCATTCATCAAAACTAGCTGGGGGAACTAGTTATTTTCTTGTTTCTTTTTACCAACTCCTTACGTCTTTACCTCCACCATATTGCCTCCACCAACCTCTATACCAAGTCGGATTAGGATGGTTGTTTGAATTCGAAGCAGCAAAAATGAACGACTTGTAGTAAGCAATAATTCTATCGTGGACGGTAAAGAAAGCTGAATGTCTTTAATTCGAATCCTCATGTAAGGCTGTTGGTCCTTAACGCGTGTCGTTTATCTGCGCGTGCATTCCGGTTGGTTACCCTGATGAGGAATTGAAGTAGATTAGAAGACGAAAAGTCCTTCCAGGAGTTGAGAAGTTTTAGAGACTGAATCGCGAAAGGAGATTTGTGGCGCTTGTCCCAATACGTCTACGAGGAGAGCGTCACAAATCCGCATCATGCGCGATAAATGGAGCGTGCCAATTCGTTCTACTCTTCCCACTGCTCCTTCCATTTTAAGCGCGTGAATTCATCTGGTTTTTTTTGGGAACCATTCGCTAGCATTGACCTTCCTGCCGAATGACGTTATAACTCTTTCCGACGATTTAAAGTCCGATCCTTGGAAGTGCCGTTCAGGAATCATTCTGGAAAACGGTCCACGGATTTCCATCACCGTTCTGTATCCTTGGTAACAGAGAGAATAACCGGTGAAAGGCATGTGAATGGATTGCAAAGTGTTGCCGTAGTGCGCTTGTGTGTTTCGCTTGTTTGGGCATCGGATTACGAATCATTTGGTAGTAAATTTCTCATTTTTGGGGGAAGGAGCGAAGAACGGGAGGTGCTATGCAAAGATTCTTTTACTAATCTGATTCAACACTCATTATTTTTATGTGGCGTAATTGCATTGAAGATGTGGATGTCATAACCTCATCGGCGAATGTTAAAAAACTACTGAGTGAATGTAAACAAATGTGCAATTTCTTCTTATTACAATTGAATAAGATAAAAGTGACTTAAATCCCATTAAAATACGTGTTAGGTACTAGTCGCTGTATGTATTTATCGTATATTCACAATTATATCGCGTATTTAGGTGCATATTTGGCAAATTATGAAGGTGGGAAAAATAGAATTATCACAGGGTAAGATAGGCGGTAGCCCATTCCCGTGAGTTTCGTTCCAGAATAAAAGCAGTGGGCAAAGATTCCTTTTCCAAAAATTTCCTCCCCCCCTAACAGATATCCTCTTCTCTTTTAATGGACTCAATAAAGTGTGATATATTCATGCTGCTGAATTCTTGACCGAGTTTCCAAATCGAATCGTCGAGTTTCTCGCTATTTCTCAAGCCGCACATAAATTATATGTAGTCCTGAACTTTCAGTGCATGATAATGAATCTATTTGGTACCTTCATTTTTAGTCCGCATTGCTCTATTTTTACAGTGATTTACAGGTATTATATGACGAATCTTTCTAAATTAATTAGGTACAAAAATTTTCAGTGTTCATTGCTCTGTTTGTAACAGAGATTTATTTTATGATGAATATTTCTGAACACGTGAGTGAGAAGCGGACGTAAAATAGGGGAGTCTCAGGCGACAAGATTGACCATTTCTGCTGAATGTTTTGGATACCGAAAATATTTTTGTTTAAATCATGAATCTTCATTGCCTGTTTTTGATTTCCTCCATTAATACCGTCATCAAATGTTTATTCATCGATTATCGCCAAGGAATCGAGTTCGAAACTTGGGTAGTGAATTGAATTTCCTCGTAGCGGGTTCCACCGTTTCTTGCGTGAAGTTTAGGTCCCTAATGGTGCTTCTCTTGCGACTGTTAGGGTGCATATAATCCTGCGTTGATATGCACCCTAGTTATGCGAGTAGCGATATTCAACTTTGGACCAGCCATGTACGTTTCGCAGGGAGTATGCAAATGTCGAGGTCGGAGTTACACCCCCTCATTTCCTTCTTCCTCCCCCCCCTCTAGATTGCACCCTACCCCTTGTCACCCTCGTTTCCAATGGTGAAAATCAAATCAGGAGTCGCCATTAGCCCTCCCTTTAACGTAAGGTTCTAAAGGGGTCCGCTAATGAGTCGCGCTACCCTTCAAAGAACTGTACCTGAAGTGCTCATCGCACGTTTCCCCGAAGAAGGACGGAGAAATATATTGGAGATGCGTTCCTCAGTCATGTTCGTAAATGTAGCAGTACATTCTGCGAGGTGAGTGGAATGGAAGATAGCCCTTTAATTGAAATATGCTCATATTTATTTTGACAGAGTTGAGTGACGTTTCTCGAAGAGCCTTTTTTGATTTTAAGCATTATGCTATTAGGAAGCGGAACGAAATTGAATTCACTGTCAGCATTATTAACCTCGCTACTTACTTATTTATCTCTATTATTTTAAGCATTAGTGAAATTATTTGTTGAATTACTTCTACTACATTGCTTTGGAGTGGTTACTCTATCTTCCCAGGTCAGTCTAGGCCATTTTTAACCTAACAATCATTACCGAATTGAAAACATGTCCTAGCTATTCAGCAGATATGTAGATGCTAAAGAAATAGAACTGTACTTCTAATTCGTCCATTGTTGCGTTTTCCATTACTAAGTACGATTGAAGGTTGTTTTGTAAATAGTTACACGATTATTCATAGTGTTGCGTTCTACTTTTTGAGAACTATAGTGTATCATTTCTACATCCAGGCGTATTTTCGTCCGTGTTAGAAATTTCATATTCCGGCTTACATAGCGGTAACGTACGAAATAATAAATTACGTGGACGCGAGGCTGGGACGAACACGGATCCGTTTTTGGTTTACCAGCCGACCCGTTACCGACTAGAATTTCACGACACGTTCCAGAGTTAATTTCTACATAAATCAAGTAAATAATGCGTAGCTAGCAATTTTAAAATTAGAGGCTTGAAGATACATAATGTTGCACTGTGTTTAGTTTAAATCTATGAATCAAGTTAATAAAATCACGTATATTCACGTTTTTCCTCTGTATTCATTGGCCTGGCCTGGGGTATCTTTGGTTATTAGTAGAAAAATGACATTTAATGGAGTTATTTCGTTTGTAAAACTTGCCTGCCGTATCAAATTTTACCTAATTTAAACAAATTTTCACCTCGGTAGTGGTCTTTCAGTGATTTCTTAAAGTCGTCCAACATAGAGTAGTTATTACTCAATATTGAAGAGGGAGACTGGCATTTATAGGCTTTCTCTTAGTGTCAGCAGGACGTGATGTTCCATTTAAAGGCGTCATGTATCTCTTTGGCTCTGCAGTAATGCGATATAAGTTTCTAAGTACGATATGAATTCCATATCGCTTTGGCATGTAGAGACAGTAGCCAAGGCGATTTATTGCTAGACGAATGCATGCGATATCATGTTGTAATATGCCATGCGCAATATGACGCCTTATGTACGAATTTTCGAATTTACGTCGTGAAATATGCGGTACCGCATATTATTATAACCGCACCGCATAATGCGATTCGGTTCGATATAATATGACATCATGAAATGTCACGCAGTATCATACGATATCATGCGACGTGCAACATAAGGCGTCAGCATGCGAAATTACGAATCGAACTCTTGGAGGTCGATACATCGACGCATCTGTGATAATCGTATTCATTAGTCATGCTATCCTGAGTTTAATTGACTGCAGCCGTCCTACCCTCTCACCTGCTGAGTCCTTTTATATATCTATTGTGTTTCATATCCCGTTTTACCTAACCTGTGTATTTCCTCGTTGTGTTTTTCCCTTCTATTATGCTCCTTACAAAGCCTCCCAAGTGTGACATTCATTTGGATCTTGTCCATTTGGATCTTGTCTTCCTGATAGTACTCCATACTGTTTTCTTCTCTTCTTCTCTTCTTCTCTCCTGCCCACATCCTCGTTCCTGATCTTATCCGTCCATGCCACCTTCAGCATACGCCTCCAGCACCAAGTTTCAAACACCCCTATTCTCCTTTGTTTCAGCTTTCCAACGGTCCACGTCTCCGAGCCATATATAGTTCAACAACACTCCACACGAATGTTTTCTCGTTCTGCTCCGTTATTGATAATTCTGTTTCTGTGATAAGCTAATCGTATTGAGATATTCAAACCCCCAGTCCGCACATCCCCACTAGCTGGCTACGCATCGCTTTAATGGCGGAGGAAAGATTTATTTTTTCTTCCCCCCACACCCCTCCCTTTCTTTCTGGGTACAAGGGTAAGATCGGGTGGGATTGGGGGTAGCGACCGTGCCAGATCGTGCGGTCGGCCGGGCAATCTCCCCTTTCCGCCTCCCCCCTCCCCTGCGTTGCCCCCCCCGCTTCTCCCCGCTGACCCTGTCCCGCCCCTGAACCCTCCCCTGAAACCCACCCCTCCGCCTCAGCCCAGTCCCCAGGCCGCCGCGCAAGGAGGCTCGCATCACATAATGCTCCAGAGCTGCGCGACACTCTCCGGGTGCCGCCACCCCCGCCGCCGGTTTCTCGCGCCGCATTATGACTTGATATGGCACCGCATTGGCGCAAAAATAAAAGGCTCCCTCCGTCTCTATCGAGAAATATCATACATCAACATGTCCCCCTAAAGTAGCGTTTAAACGTAGCAGTTGACTGCTATGACAGTCGCGAGATGCGCGATGTATCTATATCGCTACCGCTATGATCCGTCTGCACCAACTTCTATGCAGCTTGAAGCCGCTATTTACGCGTTGCCACAACAAATAAAAAGAGTTTTATTGCAATAGTGATTGATGCTAAATTTTCATTAAATTCATCAAGCAATAAATGCAGTTGACGATTATCTTTTGTTCCCATTCTTTAAAGAGTAGAATCTTTCCTTCTGGGAGGGATATCCTTGTTATTATGTCCAAATTCCGTCGTGTATTGCTTTCCGTTGGCGATTGTTGCGATTGTGATGTATACATTTCCGCTGGAAAGTAGACGGGCTTCAACGTTGCTAAAGGCGCGTTTACACGTAGCAGTTGACTGCTATGACAGTCAACTGCTAACAACTGTCAAGCCCTACTCGCATGTGTAAATAGCAACTGCGATGCGAGTTCAGGTCGATACTGGACACATGTCGAACACTATCGATTCACGTTCGAGATATTAGCAAAGTTGAAGCCCGTCTACTTTCCAGCGGAAATGTATCCAACACAATCGCCAGCGGAAAGCAATAAACGACGGTATTTGGATATAATAATAAGGGTATCCCTCCCCAAAAGGGGATATTCTACTCTTTAAAGAATGGGAACGAAAGATAATCGTCAATTGCAGTTATTGCTTCAAGATTTTCATGAAAATTTAAGCATCAATCACTATTGGAATTAAACGCTTTTTATTTGTTATGACAACGCCTAAATAGCGGCTTTACGCTGCATAGAAGTTGGTGCAGACGCATCATAGCAGTAGCGATATAGATATATCGCGCATCTCGCGACTGTCATAGCAGTCAACTGCTACGTGTAAACGCTGTTTTACGGGCGCGCTGTCGACCTGACCAAACATCCGTGGTAGCTACCTGCTCGCAATCATTTATCCCCGGTACCCTTTTGCATAGATCGAAACTCATCCAGTTTTTAATGGCGCGATACTCAATCGTAAATCTTTAAACGGAAGTTATTATTTTATTGAGATTATAGTGCTTGCTAATGAATAATATTCCAGTTATAACAACAACATCACTCATGCAAATATATTAGGGTAGGCAAATATATTGGGGATCAAAAGTTTATTACCTCTGGAGTACGTAATTGAAGCTGTTAGTTTTTAATATAACACTAAGCAATTTCCTCATTAATTACTGAGTAACAAATTCAACGCGGGAAAACGCGACGACAAACTATTCCATGGCAGTCAATTTTACGTGTGACGTGAAAGGTACGTACGCTCTCTCCTCTCCCTGCCGCTAGATAGTGCTGCGGACGCCGCTAAACAACGATACACTTCGTGAAAGCTTATTAACTAATATTTGAGGAACTTTTATTCAGTTAATTTATTGTGATTTACTTTTATTTATTCCATTTAAAATCACTCAATTTATTTCTTAAGTTTATTAATTTAAAAACCGATATGTATTCATTTTAGTACGCATGGTGTAAACTTGGTCCAAGACCGTGGGCAAGTTCGTAAGTAAGGGTAAGACCGTAAGCAAGTTTTCTAGAATAGTTTCATGTTCTTGCTACTTAATGGCTCCCTAAGGACATCGAGCTTTGCATAAGCACGTTACAGAAAAGCGTGAGGGTTTGGGCTTACCTTTTTATGTCTTAGAATAGATATAAAGATGTTGCGAGTGAAATAGACACTTATATATGTTCTGTGGACTACATAGTTGGTAAGCATGCATTGTTTTTCATGCTTGGTGCATGGCGTAAATTATACGCGCCAGAATCTCTCTTTGGTGTCAATGGATTGTAAAGCACCGTCCCCCTCGACCGCAAAGTTTGGGGAACGATGTCATGCATCATCCCACGTCGGTGACGGCATGGAAGTTTCTTCGCGAGTTCCAAGGTCACATTATCCTGATAGTAGACTTGGGTGCTCCAATATCTTAGGTTGTAACGCAGGGACTGAACTTGCCTAAAAAATGTGAGAAACTCAAGAATAGTGATAGTGTTAGGCTTAAAGGTGCTCCGACCACTAAGGTGCAAATACCTACATACCTAATGGAATTTGGCTTTAACAGTTTTATGTCGCACCCGTCGCACGGTTTACTGAACTTGAAATGCTCTCCGTACGGCAGAGAGAGTGGTAATGGCTTGACTGGAAAAAATATGAATGTTTTCCATGAAGAAAATGTAAATTAATAAAAGTTTAGTTTTGAAAGCAACAAAGTGCTTAAAATTAAATTAAATATTAAAATGAAATGCTTTTTAGCTCTCAAGAAAAAAATGTTCCTAAAATAATGATAAGTGTATAGTAAAGTAATCTTATTTTAAGGATTAGTTGAGGGGACTTTTTTACTGGTAAGTTTGGCATAAAGACCTTGACTTGTCTTAAAACAGCTCATCAGTTGTTCATGTACTTTATTATTGTGCTCTGTGAAAAACAAGTAAGGCCTTTCCATTTGTTTCCAAAATTGCATGAAGTGTCAGCTGTTTTTGTTAGATCCAACTTCAAAACTATTATTTAAAAATCAACCTGGTATTAATGTGCAGTAAATTATTTTAAATGGTCGCAATTATTAAATTATACGAGTATTCTTTTGTCGAGAGAGTAAATGCATCTTAAATGCAACAGGCCTGGATGAAAATACTTCCTATGGAAAAACTTTTTTTTCGATCTAAATAAAGTATCGGATGGAAAAATATATTTTTTTTAACATCATTTGCTCAAATTGAGGAACTGTATGTCGAAGAAAAATCTCTACCGAGTGCGGACACTCAGGATGAACTAACTGCCACTTCAGTCCCACGTTCACCCCTCTCAATCTCGATGGGTCTTTCAAAAAAATACAAGCACAAATTGCACAACTCAACGAACGTCTTAATTTAAGTAGAGAGGTGGGGGTAGTTCGGAGGAGACGACATGAAGAGGGTGGAGGCCTGGTTGTGAGGTAACGAGATACTGAAGGCGGCGATGGAGGTGGGAACGTTGAGTAGTAAGATGAAATGAGGAAAAGAAAGAGGAGGGATTCTTGAAGGCAGGAAAGTAGCCAGAAAATGTGATGAGGTTTGGAGGGTCTTAAAGTGAGAAAAATGAGACTTTTTGCGAGGGTATGGTTATGGATGTCCGTGCGATGGGGGTAGTAATGGCCCTGGGACGGTGAAAAAACTTACCAAAACTGATAAAAGACTCGATTATCATCATCAAATCAGATAACATCGGAGTTTTCATTTTCATCATCCTCACCTCTTGTCGATCGTTTTTGTGAATGAATCAGCCGTTTCAGCTCTATATTTTTTCTCTTGAATGATATTTGGAGGCTATGATTAAGTCGTTCCTGGTCAAAATATAGGATTTTTTTCAAGCATTTGTCCAAGATTGATGAAGTCAATGACTCAGTAAGGAATGGATTTAAAATTATGTCGGGCTAAATTTTTTTTCTGTGACTCTTAATTGTTGTTAGAATGTTAGTTTATCATTTGCAGGAATCTCTTATGTTTATCCCATTGACCCATCGTTAATTGTATTACCAGGGTATGTAATGATTCAAAAAAGTGAACTGAATTGTCTTTTGCCTTACTGCGAGCAATGGTATCCTGTGGCGGAGCTCCCTTCGCTAGTTACACCTTGGACTGAATAATATTTGTTTCTTTATTGCCTGATTGTGTTGTGTCCTTAGGACTAATTTATCAATTTAATTTCGCGTAGTACATCTTCATACAACTCTTTGGGGCCCCTTCCCGGATCACAAACACTTGTAGTTATGATCTATTACAGCCGTTGTATATTGTTTCTTTTTAGTTAATGGAGTATTGTTTTGATGTTATTTATGGTATCAATATACCTGACTTACGGATGTCCTTTTCCTTCGGCCGATGTTAGCCAATGTTGCGTGGCGAGCGAACCGGGAAGTCAGGCCTCTCACAGGGTATCAGGAATCCTTAAATCATCCAGAATATTTTTGTAAATTAGCCGAAAATCAGTGAATCGCTAGTTTAAGAACACTACCTCTGCGCAAGTTGTAGTCATTGGTCAGAAGCAGTGGTATAATTATCATTTAAGAGCTAATGGCACACTGTGTTGGGAATTCCTGAATGGTTTTCCTCTCCACCCTCCTTTCCGTCTCCATTCTTACCCACATTCACTTCTCAGAAGGAGAGAATATTGCATCTGCCAAAATTTGCATCTATTTTGAGTGGTAGAAATTAAAATGCGTTATGATGCTTTCAATAAGACAATCCGTATTGTATGTGGCGAGGGCATACAAACTGGGGAAGATACAAAACTAAAAAGAAATACAAAAATAATAAAACGCTGGGTGTGCTAAGCTCTCAACATAATTCAAGTTTCCGTTTGCTCTTATTACACCATTCATTGAAATAGGGTCTTCCGTTTTCAGTCAAGATTCATGATTCTTACATCTTAGAAGACATTCAAGACTGCAAATCATAACATTTAGTGATGCGACGCCGTAGTTAACCAATCTACGTTACCCAAACTTTATCAACGGTCGCAGGCTCACTTACTACACGTTACATGTGAGTTTAATTACGATTATCTCATTACTTTATGCGTGAGGACCGATGATATCAGCCACATGCCCTAAGAAACTAAGTATGTTAGGTATTTCGTGACCCTGATGTTAAATTTTGCCCTCATTTTAGGCGGAAATATTCCAGTCCCTCCTGTGTAACATCATCGCCTCACGCTCAGAACATCGATCGTTGTTGCTTGGCCACATATTGCTACGGGATTGGCACGGAAATGGTCATATTACGTGAAAAGTAACACTCGGCTACTTTTTATAAATACTTACTTGTGCCCTTTGAACGGAATGAAGTTTCTTTAATTAAATTTATTAATTACAAAAGTCGATGCCGGTCCAAAGCCACCCCCGTGTGGTCCATGGGCTTATTTTCCTCTGAATCCACACCAGGACACTCTCAAAAATATTTATTAAACATTCCTTCATTAGTGGCACGTGTTCTCTTCTGAATCCGCCGCATGGATAGTCGCTGGTGTAGGCGTGGAACGCTTTTCTGTTTGATGAAAAAAATATGTCACGAGGGTTTAACCGAATTTATTTGCATATCTTGCTCTTCTAAATCCGGGATCGGCTTTCGAAAATTTTGTTTCCAATTCAATTGCCTCTTAACGTGGAAGAAATTTATATCATGTTGATGCTTGAAAAAAACGAGTGAATAGCACTTTTCTCCGTAAATGTGTTTTTTTTATACCACGAACGAGACATTTGGGCCCGAAATGCCCTTATTTGAGAACCCTCACAGGTGCAAATATTTTGAAAGTCTGTTAATTATAAATTCGAAACGATGTGTATTGATTTTCCTTTTCCACGAAGCAGTTCCATTGCCGTTTTTTATTTCAGATGCATGGTCATGGAAGGAATTAAATTTAAGTAAAGATATTGGGTCACTTCCTACTTTAAGCTTAATACAGAAGAATTACTTTTTAATCTAGAATTGAATACTTTCCAATCACTGCTTTATTAGGGTATCAATTTCTGACCTCAGCCTTTTTCTGTCAAACTTGGTAATGTTTTATTGTTTATTAAGGACTAGCAAAGAAAAATAATTTTATGTGAAGTATGATGACCTGGATGTATGCACCTAATTAAAACATTATTTAACGAGATGTTTTAGCGATTACGAAGTATAGGAAAATAAAATATTTCTCCAAAGGAAAATTACTATGCTGTAATTCCCTGCTAGTGGTAAGATTTAAGTTGAGTAACTCGGGACTGCTCCGTCTATGTGCCGTCCGCGCCTTTCATATTGTATATGGTGGTGTAAATTAATTAACCGACCGGCGGAAATTGATAAACAACTTGAAAAAGACCAGGATGAGTAGGAAGTTTCTTCTCTTTAAATGCCTTAATTTTTCATTCAACTGTAGTTTAATTCGTTAATCAGCAAGGAAGGGTTTTAATTATGTTTGGGGAGAAGAGGAAATTGATAGGGGTGATAGGAGGGAGCAAAGGTGGTTGGAGGTCATTTCTCGAGGCACCAGAATGATGGAGAGTGCGATGGATGAGAGAATGCTGCGTGTTTGGAAGGGAAATGAAAGGGATTATATGAAGTTGCAGGAAGATTAAGACGGAAGATACATAAAGACATTGTAGAATACTATGAGGATGTTATTATTAATGTTCTACTGGTTAAGGCAGGTAAAGAAGTATATAAACATTCTTCACACACAATCTATCTTTCTTATGACGTCCCTTTATAAGTTCCGCAGCTTCCTACTTTTGATCCTGTTCCTACTTTAAATTTAAAATTGCTTTCAACAGCAAATAATGAATACCTAGATAAATAATCCAACGCCTATGTATAATTTCCACTCAAATTTAAGTGGAAGTATACATACGCGTTGGATTCTTTATTTGACCATGAATTTCCACGTAGTTACGCCGCTAAGTATTGAGTGCATAATGAATACCTACATTGGAATCGTATTCCATCCACATGTAAGCTAGGTTGCCTCTAAGAGAAACCTGTGTTGAAGCAACCTTCTTCGAAAAACATGTAGATATAGTTAAGATTTAGTTCTTTCTCGGTGAATTTTATTAATAACAAATTCCTCGGGTCTCAAGCCGAGTAACAATTACCATCGAAACGTTAGCAGCCAAAACATTCTTGCTTTCTTCTCTCCCTCTGATCGAGTCTAGGGTTTGAAACAAATATGTCTTCAATGCCAGGATCTAAGTAAGTCATGTTATTTGAATTTTTGAAGGTACTTTAATCTTACGATCAACATTTTAGTCTCAAGGGTTGTCTAACCAATCCCCTCCGAGAGCGGAATGGCATTTTCTGTAATTTCACAGGAATGAATTGTAAAAAAGATGCTTTTCTGTGGATTTTATTCAGTTCTCCGTTCAATCTTTATTCGTTGCATCCCAAATGTGTGATGGTTCCTTAAGATGAGACGTAAACAGTGCGAAATATCACCTCTCTTTTTCTCTCGCACTTTTTTTACAATTCGTATAACTTCCTTCGTTATTCGTTGTTTAAGTCCTAGTCACTCCAGTGCATATTCGAATATGATTTCCGCCGATTATGGTAAATTTTAAGGAAAGCGAACAAGCCGTGTATACCTTAGCGGTGATATCCGCGGAAATGCACGAATGTCCTCAACGAAAGAAATCAACCTCGTTCGGGACTCGAACCCGGAGCCCCTTGATTTCGGAATCCTGAAAAAAATCCGGAAGTCAGGGGGTTCCGGATTCGAGTTCCGGTCTAGGTGGATTTTCCCTTGCGGAAATTCTGTTGTCGACTATGGTAGGTTTTGTTGGAGTATCCTTCCTCTTCTTGGATTGGCGCTCTTAACACCCCTTCACTACAATGCACAAAGCCTTTTTCTCGTCCTCTCTAGCCCAGCCCACAATGTCGATCTTTAGCCCCGAATGATGATGAGGTTGAGAAAAAATCTGTAGTAACATTATTTTTTTTGTTAAATCGACCCTTATCCTTATTTCGCTCCGTTTTTTGTTTATGCTCCTTTACGATAAAATGCCTTATGTTATTCATTACCTTAGTTCAACAAACGGGTCATATTTGACAAATGTACGTACTGTTTCCATTTCTATGGGTCGTTTTATAATGCGAATTCTCGGTAGCGGGAAACTTTAAGTGCGTGTATCGTTCTTCCTGGTTGTGAGCCTGGAATCTGCCGTCTCAACTCGGGACGGCTCCAGTTGGAATCCATTCCTCGGCGTCCTCGTATTTTTTCACTCTTCCTCGTTTGTCATCTCGTTAATTTGAAAGTTTCCGCGTTAATTAACATCAAAAGCGTCCGTTGAACGAAACGCTTGCGAAACCATCACTTTTTAGGAAGCCTCATATCCGGAATAAACCTAGTTTGACTACGCTCTGTGTTTGCTTGCTCACTCTCCCTGCTTTTATCCATTCCTTTTTCTCTCTCTTTTCCTTTCTCCGAGGCTTGCTTGCCGGTAATGAAACTTTTTCCTCTCGTGGAGACGTCATTCAATGTATCCGTACGCTTTTGAGGCAACAGTCTGTCTGCTCTCCGTGTATCCGTACGTACGAGCTAATATTCCATTTGCCGTGCTGGAACCAATTAACTGCCACTTGGCGGGAGGTGAAAAATGCGCTGCAGTCGTGAATTTTAAAGGGGAGGAGGAGAAAAAAGAAAGAAAAAAAATGAAAGTGGCCAAGCGTACCTGCGACTCGAAGATAAGGGCCCGAACAACTGCAAACAGTCGCTCGGTTTACTCGCTTAGGGCCGGTTCTGCGCAACGAAAGACGAATAGAACTGCGAATGTTACAATTACTGGCGATGTAATTTTCGTTTACGGCATTTCCACAGTTTTAGAGCTTCGTCGCGATATCAAGCCGTAGGGTCGTTGAATTCGGTGGAAAATTGAACAAGTCCAATTCTGGCTCGACTTGTGGTCATGTTTCCAGAATGTTCGAAGCTAGGTATTTGACTTTAGTTCTCGATTATTGGTTGAAAGGCCTAAATGTTATTTTAACCCTCGACGAGCTTTTCGTAAATGTTTCTGCGAGTGCAAATTAAATACTGTACCTACGAAAAACTTCGTTGAGAGCAGTATGATGCCCCTCTTTAACTCATAACTTGACAAAATTAATTCAGTTTAATGGATTCCTCATTCGAATCTTTCTTCGAACGGCACTACTAACTTCCGTATTTTTAGGTACATTACGTGCGTGTGTCCTTTCAAAATGAATCTAAATTTGTTAAAAAGGAGCATGCAGGGTATTTAAGTTTATGTTTTTTATTTACTCTCAAATTAGGTACACGAAAAAACAAATAGCTTTGGGTAGCCTCGAAGGAAAACCTGTGTTGAGGCATCTAATAAATTATAATTGGGATTTAATTGGGATATAACCTACAAAATAACCCAAGAAAATTATTGCATACTAGTCTATATTACTACAAGTGTATTTTACGTAGTTAATTGGCCCATATGCGATGTAGGACGTAACAAAATGTTGGGGAATGTATACCGAAAATACAGTAAATTTTACTAAACCTTTTGTGCTGTCTCCCGATTGATCATCTTTTCTGGGACGAAGTGAGTGATGAACTCATTTATTTTTTAAAATTTTAATGCCTCTCATAGGTTCCAATGGATTGGTAGTATGTATTTTTTTCCTGTTTTCCACATTAGCTCTGTTTTTAAGTTTATTTATTTATGGGTGTATTTAAGGAGATTAATCTTCTGGATAATGGGAATGTGTCGTTAATCTCGAGAGAGATCTGGCACTCCATTGGCAAGAAGTAACTCCCAAGTTCCCGTGAGCATAGGTCTATTCCGTGAAATACGGCACCTGTTTGGTAAGCCTTTTTTTGCTGAGTGTGACTTTTTTGTCCCTGAAGATGGATATATCATTCGTCGTGTATGCTCTGGGGTGTTCGCCTCCAATGCTTTTTGTGCGAACTCCTCAGAGACTTTGGTACATGCCATCTCCATTTGGCACTGAAGCGGCAAGAGTTTAATATGACAATAGGTCTTATTGAGGAGCAACGCATTTACTGTTGGTTTTGCAATTTTGCACCAGCCTTTCTGTGGTTACTTCGTGGAATTAAATAGATCTTTGAGTAATCTAAAAAAGACGTTAATTATACATAATTAAATTCGTTCCACATAAGGTCACCTTTCCGTTCAATGCGGTTCAAGTCAATTGACCTGCACGAATGGAACCATTTTGCAATTTAACTCGTTCTTTCAGGAGATATAATTTTGCATTTCCATCTATGTCATCAGCGTTGGGCACACTGCGGACTGCGTGGGAGCCCAGTTGGTAGTGTGTTGGGCTTTAGACCGAAGGTCTAGGTATCGAATCCTTGGAGAGGCATTTTGATATGTCCTGCCTAACTCTAGCTGAGCTAATTTCCAGATTTACCAGATTTTTCTGAGGCGGCACAGAGAAAGGAAATGCTCACCCTCTGTCCCTGATATGTGGATTTTACACATCGTTGGGTTGTGTATCTGTTGAACACTACCCGCACCAACCAGACCAAACTTCGGGTTGATCACTTTCTCAATCCCTGTCATCCATGTCAGGAGTACGGTTCCAATTTTTTCGCTGGTGAAACACTTTTTTGAGACTTCACTCCACGGAATTTTATGGAAACTCATGATGCTTTATGAACTTATTTGCTTTATTTACCAGGACGTGTCTCTAGTGACCACTCATCTTAGACATGGGTGAGTGGGATGAGTCATAGGTTTAGATCGCGATGGACCCTGGCCATCGCTTAGGGTTCTTTTTTGGTCGATCCAAGTGTTAGAATTATACGAAGAAATAATCATCTGCCTTGACCGGGAGTGGAATCCGAACCTCTCGATATCGCTCCGAGTTCTGTGGGCATGGAAGCTAATAAGGCTTTGTTCTGTGGGCTTTCAAGAAGCTAGAATATTGACGAATTTATTAGGTACATTGTCAAATAACAGTATTTCTCGTGAGTAGCGCAACCGTAATATCCTATTCTCGGCTTTGATTTATTTTAGACTTGAAAGTAAATTGCTATTTAAATATTCTTACGTATGTATGTTTAAGATTCTACTTTGCGTTACTAATCGAATAGATGTCAAGGAGTTGCATCTGCATCTTCTGTGCCGCACCAAAGAACCTGACTTAATCTTAAACTTCATCGTTTCCACACTCACAGTCTTGGCGGTATTCGAGCCCACGACCTATGAGTTGCTAGGACAGCGCGTTCCCGATCTTACTGCTGCGGCCGGATGTTTCAATTTCAAATATGGACGAATTAAATAAGGGAATTGTACCACCCACCATCGATCGTGGGCTTTCAGCAAAAGTGCATGGTAAAGATTAAAATTCAGATTTGCTTCTGCTGTCACTCCAGCCCCTCCAGCCTTTAGTTTCTCAGCATTTGTTGGTTTCGAGGCTGATTTTATTTCGGTCTTGATGTTGACTTCTGGGCTGCGTCGGAAATGGTTTCGAGGCAGAGTAACATAGTGGAATAATACGAAGTAAAGTCTTCTTTCATTACATCAAAATTCCACCGTTGAATACCCTATTTATACGTGCTTTAGTTCAGTCTTGAATTATATTTACATAAGAACCGTCTTTCTGTAGTCGAAGTCGATTGTAGCCAAAACGAAAATAATTCAGTTCGAATGTCCCGAAAACAAGTTGGGCGCTTCTGACTGACGGAATAATTGTTGTCTTGATCGAGGAACAATAGTTACGTATTTTTATTTCGGAAAAGTCATCATGCTGATTAGTAGAATCAATCCTATGATCCTAATCTTTATACTCGTCACCTTCGACTTGGAGACGGTGGATGTGGTCAGAATTGCCAACTCACGCGAAAGAAACCTTGGAAAGGCTGAGTTCGCAATCGATTGATTTGACGCAGCTTACCCTCGGTTTTCCTATCAGCTAACGTCTTTATATACTTAATCTCTTTCGCAGTAATCACTATTTACTCCATGCATATCATATGAGGCCTTCTTTTGCTATTATTTCCATTCACTCTTCCAGTGGTTACCAAGCGGTATGCTGCGGCACTTCGGGGAAAACAGCAAGGGTGACTGCGAGATTATTGCTTGAAAACGAAAAAGGTTGAGCAGGACCAACTTTTGAATTGGTTACTCTCACGATCGACCGGGGGTGAAAGTAATGGGTACACTTCTCTCCAATCAAAAACCAATTACTATTTAGCGCCGATTTTCCTTGGTAATGGAGATGGAAGTCCAATCGTGTAAATAAAAAAAATGTAGGAAGGGTGTCCCAAGAATGAAACATCAGTCTAAAGGGTGTCGCCAACGTTGAAAGGTTGAGAATCACTGCCCTATTCCCTCGACGAATGTCTTCATCTTGCCATAAAGTACCATGATTTGGCCGATTAGGTTGTCCAGTCTCCTTTTTGAAGATTTCAACAAACTTCTCATTTTTCTCACTCTTCTCATAAGAACCTCTTCGTTTGTTAATCGGTCAATCTACTTCATCTTCATCATTCTTCTCTAATACCACATTTCGTGACGCTTCCATATTTAATACATCTACACCATTATCCTTCTTGCCTCACTGCCGTAAAGAACCATGTTCCAAGTGTGTTCTTTTTGTGTTGCCCTAAGTGTTGCCTTTTCATTCAGGATAGTATGAATGGTAAACAGGTTCATCTCTCATGGTTCGACGAAAGATAAGTACATACATGAAACTCTTTCTTTTCTCCATTTTATTCCGCGGGCAGGTTTACTCGATTTTCCTTGAGTGACTCGAAAACACTGAGATGCATATCGCAAGAAGCCAAAACCATGTAACTTAAGAGGCGTGCCTGCATTAATCTTGAGAAATTTAAGAGCCGCAAGACCCATAAAATCCCATGATGGCAGCGTGATTTATTACTCGGGAGCCGCAAATTATGCACGGAAGAGACAAGGCCCCCCTCCCTCCTTTGGTTCAATAAAAAAAGGAGGTGCTCGTAAAAAATCACTCTCGGGTAAGAAATCATCTTACTCTCTCTCTCTTTCCCATTTCTCCCTCAAGAACTCAAAGTAACGAAGGCTTGGTTGTTTAAAATTGAATCTGGTGAGTTGAGAGAGTTGTGAAATGCGCAATTTGAGTTAAAATTTCAGAGTGGAATGAATAAGTGACGAAGGGTTTTCATATATTTTCGAGGGTTATTCGCTGCGAACTTAACATTGGATCGACCTTTTTTTTTCTTCAAAACATCGACACATTACGGTGTGGTGCAGGGAAAGTGGCTGTATTCAGGATACTGCTTCTGTGGGTACCGGTCGATATGAACATAGTCATTTTTATGCATCTACATATCCTGTAAGTAAGAATTAGTCAGACGTGTACCAGCCACTTGTAGCTACTGAATAGAAACCACTTTGGAATGTACTAAATTCATTATAGCGGGTTTCGTGGCGCATATTGTGATAGTTTGACTACAGCTTCCCCAGAATTCCATTCGGTGTCTTCAGTTCGTTCTAATAAAAAAAGCGGATTTCCCCATCACTATCATGACAAAACCCCGTCATATTAAAGATTTTAGCACTTTTATACCGCAGAAAGTTTCGTTTAAACGCCATCTACGAATATAATTTTCATTAATATCTGAAACAAATGTTTGAAGTCACTCCAATAAATATATATTAGGCTAACGAGGGTGCAGTTACCATTAGTATACCTTAAGATTTTTTTTTCAAATATAGCCCAAGATAGGCTACATCTGCATAATTCCCTGCAAGCCACCATGGGGGTGTCTGGTAGGGAGTGAACCATCTCCAGGGATGCATTTTGAGGCAGACTAAATTTACACTTACTGTCATGCAGGCATGTAAAGATACTATTCCGTGCATGCACTACTTGCAAGGTACTGATTAGGGATGGGTCGGTTCGGTTCTTCGGTTCTCGGTTCCACCGGTTATTGAGCTTAGAACCGGAACCGAGGCCAAAAATAATCGGTACCGAAATAATTGGCGCGAAAACCAGTTTGAAACCTACTCACACTCCGAAAGTGGAGGCTTCACATTAAAACCTGGTGAAATAGTGTACTTAAAGGCTTCAAAGTCGCGAATTATTCTAATTCAAGTTCTGAAAATGATTATTGATTACCTTATCTTACCATTGAGCAATGCAAAGTAAGTGGTAAATTAAGAACCGGAACCGAGAACCGAAGTTAGGAACCGAACCGAAACCAGAACCGAAAAAATGTGGAACCGACCCATCCCTAGTACTGATATATACAACTGGATTGTTAGGGCCGTATTTATAGTCGTTGCATAGGGGTTACCCAACTCCTAACAGCCCCCTTACGACGGAAATGAATATTTGTCGCGTTTTCAGCCGCCTAGGAACCTTGACAGTCCCCTACACGTGGCACATATATTACCCTGATATGTTATTTAAATAAGACATTAGATGAAATAAGTTGTCCCTATGTTATATACCCGGACTTAATATTCATAATTGGTCCATGCACAATACATTATGACAATTAACTTTCATCTAATGCGCTACGTTTATGAAATAAAGAGGAGAATATGCATCTTCTGCCAGGTGTAAGTGGTCTGTAAGTGGTCCCAGAGCGGCATAAATGCGACTATAACATTCATTTTCATTGCAAGGGGACTGCTTGGGGCCAGGTAACCCCTAGGCAATGACTATAAATACGGCCCTTATTAGTCTCTTCAAAGTAATTCAATAATTATTGATTAGCCAGGTATTTATTTAAATATGCATATTAGTTAATTTCTATTTCCCGAAGCTTGAATGAGATAGTAATGTTAAAACATGAACCTGTGAAAAGAATCACCTCAGACTACTATTACAAATGAAAATCCACGATGCCTATTCCAATTTCCTCATGTATCATAGTTGTAATCTATTACTGCTCCTAATTGTATGTGGAAAAAAATTGATTTTTGAACCTCTCTTACTATATATCTCTTTACATCTACATCTACATAAAACCCTGCAAGCCACCATAAGGGTGTGTGGCAGGGGGTCATCTCTCACAAAACATGCACTACCAGGGTGTCCACTGACCGGGAAAACCTGGAAAATCGGGAATCATTCGTGAATTTTCAATGCAGGGAATTGTTCGTGGATTATTCGTGATTTTCTGGTCTGAGCCGGGAATTTTAAAAATTCTTAATTCAAGACAAAAAATCCTTATTTTATAAAAAGGAAGGTATGGATTTGCCGTTGGTATGAATGTATAAATAAACGACGGAAAAGTAGTTAGGCTCAATGTATCGTCAGCGCTGTGTGGATCGGAGACGTTCAACTGTTCCACTGTCGAACGGATGACTTCAGCGTCACGTCAAGTGCCCTTTGTTCTCATTCATTGCACATCGGACTAAGCCCATGATACGCAAACATATGCCTAACGTATAGTGATGGCCGGATAAGATCCGTCGGATCCAAAGATCCACGGATCTTTCATTTAACTCAGTTCCGGATTCGGATCCAAAGACACGGTATAAAATCGGATCCGGATTGTAGATTTTAAATTTTCGCGGCTTAGCGATCGAAGTGCCCCGTGAATGGAATGTAGGTGCGGTAGATATTGACAAGAAGAGGATGTGTAACTCAGGTTACGAAATTAGATGAAAATGTTCCCGTGCACCTAGAAGCAAAATAAAGAAATATGACTTTCCCCGTTACCCCGGTATCGAGGGAAAAAAAAATACGTGGGATGTCACGCGGGTAGCCTACATTCGCCGGGATCAGGCGTACAACGAGAGCTAGTTTACTGTGCGAAGTTCGATCCGTATCGCAGTTTAATTTTTCTTTCAGTCATTGCATCGAAAATGTTATCATCTTCAATTTCAAACCATTACATCTGAATACTCACTTTATAACACTTTTGTTGTTTAAAGTAGATTTACAAATGTACCATTAATAAATTAAAGATGGTCGGGTTGGATCCACGGGTCTTTCATTTCATTCGCTACTGATATCATATCCGAAGACAGTAAAAATTCAGATCCGGATCGGAGATTTTAAATTTCTCGGCTTAGTGATCGATGCGCCCCGCGAATGGAATGTACGTATGTTAGATACTGACAAGGAGAGGTTCTGTAACTTGGTCACGAAATGAG
Organism: Platycnemis pennipes; assembly: GCA_933228895.1. Classification (NCBI taxonomy): domain Eukaryota; kingdom Metazoa; phylum Arthropoda; class Insecta; order Odonata; family Platycnemididae; genus Platycnemis; species Platycnemis pennipes. Next base: position 36,788,383 of record OW121852.1, on the reverse strand, counting down.
AAGATTTTTTCCGTGCCACAAAAACAAAATAAAAAAATACTCGTGACTTTTTTCTCCATATGCCCGGATGCGCGTGAAAAAAAAGCTGTATTCCTAGGGTAATGCAAGTAGGCAGTTAAAAAAAGTAGATTATCAGAAATTTCATGTGAATTTATAATTTAAAAAATAATAAAATTTAGCGTTAGTGAAAGGATTGGAAAAATTTTTAATTGCAGAATTAAATCGTGTAATCATTATGTTAACTTTACAATGTATTTTTGAGTGACGCATTTGTAAATGTAGGTAGTTTAAACGATAGAAGTACAAAAAAGTCAGTATCCACACAAAACGGTTGGAAATGAAGGATGATAAACTTTTTGATTCAATGACCGAAAGAAAAATTTTAAACAAGGATAACAATCGAACTTCATTACCTGCAGTCCACTACCCCACTCTGCTATTGTCGGCTTACCTGATTTAGGAGAATACATTCTCCCCACATGTCATTCTTCTTTTTTCTTGCAAACCCAGGCCAATTTGGAGAGAAAATCCGAGACTTTTTTAAATTTTGTTTATAGTAGCATGAAGAAAGGCTAATTTCATTTCAAGATCAGAGTTACACAACCTCTTCTTAGGAGTAGAAAATTCTCAAATTTCATTTCAAAGGTTATTGTAAATAAGATATTTCAAAATTACCAGTTTAACAGCTTGAAATATTCTATAATAATTTTTTCGTCTTAAAAATGGAATCCCCGGATATTCCATAAATGGGATCTATTGGCCGCATTAATTTCTTTTTGTTTCTAAAAAAGAATTTGAAAGCATTCAAGGATTTGATTAATAATTGGAAAATAATTCCTTTGTTAATGAAAATGAACTTATAATGTTTCTTTTAACTGCACATTTTATGTGATCGGATACTTTACTGTAAGTACTATGTAAGTTGGCTTTCTGGTAGGCTTTGCAATATATTTTTTACAAACTTTTCTATAATTTTTTGAGAAATCTAATTGCTGATGTTTGTTAGATATACTCAGGATGCGCTTACTTGAGTAAGGATTTTTATTACATTAGTTTTTGTTAGAAAAAGATCGTGTAGGATACTAAAGACTGTTATGATTTCACTTTTTTCTATATATGTAGTCTACCGGTACAAAAATGTTACATTCTGATTCTGAGTGAACAGAAAATTGAGGCTTTTAGACTTAAAATAGAAAAGCATGGCAAAAAATATTAACGTAGAAAATCATCATTCCATGAACAGTGGTTGAATGCTGAAGACTTTAGCCAGTGGGTTCTTTAAGTTCCTCTTGTAGAAGGATTTGTAATTTCTCATGGAAGTGCTAATTTAGGAAGAGGGTGTTCAATCAAAAAGTAGTTTATCTTTCCCAATCAACAAAGAGAGTCTCTTACTACCAATAAAACTACATATTTAATTACTTTAATTTATCAATTATTTCTTATTTAATTACTTTATCTATATTATGCTATGGGTTGAACTACATAAAATCCATATTCTATATAGAACTTGAAAAACATCACTTTTGACTCGTACAAGAACCACGATATATTAGCCTGGAAATTTTTATAAATTTAGCCTTGAAAACCTTGAATTATGCTTGAATTTTATAATTTGACTTTTGTGGACACCCTGACTACGTATCATGCATAAAAAAGGAATAGTATTAATATAGTAGTCAGAACTACACTATTTAAAAAAGATAGAAATTGAAAAGCAAACATTCAAAAACATTCTGTTAGTAGGGTTAGTTTTAAGTACTCATACCAACATGCAGCTACCAATGCTATTCATTACTACTCTCCGATAAGACAATTTACCGTTATTCGTATCTCTAATTGAACGAGGGAAAAAGGACATTTTGGATCGGTCAGTTCGGCAATCAATTTCTCTAATTTTATGATTATGGTCCAGTCTGCCATAGTAAGATGGGGTTCGTAAAATATTTTTAACATCATCACTGAAAATATGGTCTTGGAATTTGTTTAAGAGATTAAGTCGCAATTTCAACCTGCGATCTGACAATGATTCCCATTTCAATTCTATTAATAGACTGGTTATGCTAATATAATTATCGTATCGTCCCTTTACAAATCTTGCCGATCTTCGCTGAACACGTTCAAGTTCATTATTTAGACCGATTTCGTAGGGATCCCATACACTGGCAGTATATTCCAAATGAGGTCTAACAAGGGAAAAGTAGCTGATTTTTCGTACATGAGAAAATTTTAATTTTATCTTCATCTTCCTTCATCAATCCGTTAATGTAATGGTGTCTACTAAGATCTCTTACTTTGCGCGGGAAGAAGACTTTATTAATCCATCCATTTGGGTGTGAAGTCTTAGAAGAGACGGGGAGTGAGAACGGAAGATGAAGTAGAAAAGAGAAAGATAGGAAGCGTATGAGAAGAGGTGAAATGAAAGGAAAAAAGAGGGGAAACGATTTGAGAGTGAGAGAGGGAGCGACATCGGGAACACGAAGACTCGCTTCCTTTGCAATTAAGCGTTGGAACGCGGTGGTCCTTCGTGGGGGAGGGGTTAGGCAGCCGTTGACATGGAAGGGAGAAGGGGAGGGAGATGGAGACTGAGATGAGGGGGGAAGGGAGGGGCACAGTGGTTCCATTAAGTGGTCAGAACCCAGTCTTACTCACGGCGAGCGGAATGCCGAAGTGATTCATGTTTGGAAAGGGAGTTAGAGATCGCGTCTCTGGCGAGCGACGAGGGACCACCGGAACGAGGGAGGTAGAAGGTTAAAGTCACTGATGTGCGCCCACGCTTAAAATAGTATTGTCTCCACGTTAGAGGTCTGTATGGACCGGGCCTAGTTCCACGGGCCGGATTCGGGCTGAGTGAAGCCCCTAGGCTATTGGTCTGGGCCGGCCACAGCTACCAGCTTTTCCCGGCCTCTAATATCATTCAAACGTTCTTCCTACATCTACATCTACATAATACCCTACAAGCCACCATAAAGGTGTGTGGCAGGGGGTGAACTCTCACCAAACATGCACTACATATCATGCATAAGAAAGGATTAGTACTTGTATAGGTACTATTCAAAACTATGCTATTTAAAAAAAGATAAAATTAGCAAAGCATGCATGCAAAAACATGCCGTTAACTGGGTTAGCTTTAAGTCCTTATACCAACATCCAGCTACCAATGTTATTGCTACCATTACTACACTCGTACTGGATATGTTTACCGTAATTCATATCCCTAATTGTAGTGATGCTAGTAGATGTAGTGCTGCTTATGTAATGCATGGAATATTTAAGTTTCATCTCTCAACAGCAGATTAATATGTGAAACATATGTTTAAAGTTACTCCAATATCATTTATATTAAGCTATCGAGGGTGTAGTTACCATTGGCCAGTATATTTGAAGATTTTTATTTCAAATATTGTCCAAGATAGGCTACATGTACATTAATCCCTGAAAGCCACCACAGAGGTGTGTGGTAGGGAGGTAGACAGATTTTAATTTTATCGCATGATGATGTAAATCATAAATGAAATTAAATGACGTGGTAATTAAAAATGAAATATACCTACCTTCAATTTTTAGGTCACTTAAGTCTTGCTTATATTAGTCACGTTTGCTGAAGTTGATTGTTGGGCTGCAAAATTATTTTTCCTCTACCTTATTCGTGTTATGAAAGCGTTTTATTTTGAACGATGTAAATGTACCGGGCCAGGATTGAGAGCGAAAATATTTAGGATACGTATGGCTCGGATTCAATCATGAAATCATCATCGAAATCGATTTTTCCACAATCCTTTTTTAAACGAATACCATAGATTGTGACTGATCGTTACAATGAAAAGTTACTTCTTTTTCTGAATGGCGAATTCATCCTTCCTAGAAGTTACGCTTTTGTATACATGCACTCGATTATTTGACATCGTAATGTTGGTAAATACTGTTATTCATATGAATTCCTTAAAATTACGTATTGTTCCACACCACGCACCCTCGAGGTGACTTGCAGGGAGCTCTGTGGTTGTAGGCAATTTGTGTAGTGTATAAGGTCGTTCTCTTTATTTTCGGTGTTACAGAGGAGACAAGGGTTGCTGTGTGACATGATGAGTCCTTTCAAAGACACGACAAAGGAAGAATACCTTAGATTAATCCAGAGATGGCTGTGAAAAATGCTTGCTGTATCTTCGCCACGTTTTCGAAATGAAGGCTGAGACTGTTCCAATTCATTTTGAGGTCTAGAATGGAGCAATTTCCTTTATCCGTGGAATGTATCAAATATCTTAAGGAGAGATAAACTTGGTATGGTGGTTAGAGTTCTGGCCCTATTTTGGATTCTAGCGTTGAATGATTTTTCAGTGGCATACCGGTCCCTGCTTGAGTGCGGTGTGTTGAGCACGTCAGGTTCAGTATTCCGTCTGTCGGATGGGTCGTTAAGCTGTGGACCCCGTGGCGATCTTTGTTAAGTACAGGCCAATGGCAATGTATGTTACTATCCAATCTTCCTCCACTTCCTAAAAAAATTCAAATCTTCGGAAATATCCGCCTATTCCTAATGGCACTAACGACTTAAGGACAAACGGCACTTTACAGTATACCTAGGCTTTACAGTAAGTAAAGTGAGTAATATATTTAGGTTTACATGCCAAGCAATCTTAGAAATATTTAAAACAAGTGCACCTATATGATGTACATAAAGATCCTAGTGTAAAAATGCAAAATAATCTCATAAACTACAGTACCTACCTGATTACTAACCGTATCCTATAAAGTTGAAAGTTCTACCGAGAATTAAGTACGAAGTAAAGCTGTGGCAAAATATTCATGATGGTTCTATTAGGAGTTCTCTAATCCTTTGCCCGTCTGCTAAAAGGATCATTCCTTCCGCCGACTTAAGTTTTGTTTGGGATTTCATACAATGTATGCTGCTTTCTCTAATCCTTTGCCCGCCTGTTAAAAGGATCATGCCTTCCAGCGAATTAAGTTTTGCTTGGGATTTCATACAATGGCACTTTGGTGCTACCCTGAGTATCAGAGCTGTACAGCTGTAATTTTTGGCCCCACTAGGAAATTTACTTACCAGGGTTCTCCGCTTTTGAGTAGGGCTATATATCAGTGTTGTTTGCTCATTAGGCCCAGTGTAAAGAGATTGTTGAAAAGATGCAAGTTCTGCTTCGGCAGAGGCTGTGTTTAATTCGACTTTGAACTTCGCTCAGTCCCTCTGTTTACACTCTTGAAATATCATAGACTTGTTTTTCTTTTAAGGAACGTGTCAGTTTTGACGGAGAAATAAAAGTCCGCACCGTGTCGGATTCGGTTCAAAAGTTTTAGCTTACGAGGAAATTTTATTTATTGGATTTTCTTATGCCTTGGATTTTCTTTTTCAATGATATTTATGTTACCTGCACCTGGTTAGCTAGAATTTATTGAAAATTATTAATTAATAAAATATTCAAATTGATATTTCCAGTGCACATGTCAATGGTAATTGATCTACATCTACATAATACCCTGCAAGCCACCACAAGGGTGTGTGGCAGGGGGTGATTTCTCACCAAACATGCACTACATATCATGCAAAAAAAGGAATAGTATTAATATAGTAGTCAGAGCTACACTATTTAAAAAAGATAGAAATTGCAAAGCAAACATGCAAAAACATTCTGTTAGTAGGGTTAGCCTTTAGTACTCATACCAACATGCAGCTACCAATGCTATTCATTGCTACTCTCCGATAGGACATATTTACCGTTATTCGTATCTCTTATTGTGCGAGGGAAAAAGGACATTTTGAATCGGTCAGTTCGGCAATCAATTTCTCTAACTTTATGATTATGGTCCAGTCTGCCATAGTAAGATGGGGTTCGTAAAATATTTTTAACATCATCACTGAAAATATGGTCTTGGAATTTGTTTAAGAGATTAAGTCGCAATTTTAACCTGCGATCTGACAATGATTCCCATTTCAATTCATTTAATAGACTGGTTACGCTATTATAATTGATCGCCATTGATCGCTCTGGCCCGACGAAATGAGAGTATTAAGTCGGTAATGATAGCACATATACGCTTTTGTTCGAATTTTGGTGGTTGAAGAGTTCTCGAAATCCTCTTTGATGGTTAACGATGCTGAGATTGCTTTAATTCAGGGATTCATTCTTCTCTGTCCCCAGCCACTTCATTATTTTAGCAGCACATTGCTATGAATGTCTTGCGTCATTTATATCTAGAATTTGCCGTCGGATCTCTCCCATTATTAGATTCTGTCTGTCTTAACCCCTTTTGTTCTGAATCTGGAAATGCTCAACGTTCACGTCTTATTACATTCAGTTATGATTTGAAAAGGCTTGATTCCCTGAGATACTGCAGTCCTATGCCGTCATGAGGTTATGCCGGAACCGCAGACGAGCTCTCCTTCATCGAGATAGCTTGGCACGGCGACACACAATCAGAATGGGGTTCGCCTCCCCTGCGCCTGAATGGTCAGAATAAGTACACCTAACTTAGTTTCTCAGATATTATATTAGAACGATTCTAATACAAAGCGGTGGTGAACTCGGGGAGGGCGAGAGAGAGGTAAATTCAGGAGCAGAGCTTAATTCTTACCAAGGATGCAAGAGCGGCTTCCGACGATGGAGTCCCGTCGACCAACACAATTTTCGAGAATGGACTCCCGGAATGGTCTCCTAAAATGAGCTTTTTGAGTGCTGGCGGCAAATCAGCATATGTAGGGCCGAGCGAAGGTAGAAATTTCCGTCTATTAGGAGAGGAATAGGTGTTCATCTCCCTAACAATCAAGATCCACAAAATATGGAAAATCCCAAAGAGGGAAGGAGTAGGGGCAAGGAACAACATTTTGTCTTTGTCTTCATCTCTCTCTCTCTCTCCCAAATGTTGGCTCACAACAATGGCAAGGTTTAGCCATAGCACAATGTGTTCATTAACCAAATTTGTTGTCATTTGTTTGGTATTCTTTCACCGATTAGTGTAGGTTTTGACGGGTGGTACCTAACTACTTTTGTTTGAATTAAATTCACCTAATGTATCCTTGCATATGCTATTTCTCTCTTGAGATTGTTGTTTTTTCTACCTCTCTTTATACTGCAATGGGAAGAAAATATTTTTCACCAATTGGCTTTGAAAACCTCCTATTTGCCCGGCATCTTAGGCTCTACCTATTCACCAGGAAATTTAAAGTATATACCAGGAAATAAAATGTCTATTTCAGGATTAATTAAAGGCAGTCCTTTCTCATAGCTGTGAGGCAGGATTTCCTTTTTTCACCTGTACTTGATAAGGTATTCAAGATACAGAAAAAAATATTACGTGAGTGTTAGGGAAAGCTAGATGAAGGTGTTAAATTTGAAAGGGAGACGGTAAAATCAGATTTTCAGATGACCAAGATTTATTTGTCAAGTTAGCCAATGTGTGTGCGATCGCTTCTAGATGTATTGCAGATTCAGTGTCAGGTATGTAGATTGGTGGTCAATCTTAAGGAAACTTATGCAACTAAGTTCTACGGAAAGAAGAACCCAAACTAATGAAGAGTGGGAGGGTTTTATTAGGGAGAAGTTGAGCAAATTGGATGCCTGGATTGCGTAGGTGAATGCAGGTTTGGCACCCAAAAAAATCATGGTAGAATTACGTAGGCTTTCGTTAGGAGATATATAAGAGAAAGGTTATGGCAAGAACCACTGGTAATGATATTGATTCTTGCGATCTCGTACGTTTGATCAACAACTAGAAGTTGTATGGTTGCCGAGTGTGGACCATGGGATGAGAGATTTCATTTTCAGGCGTTTGAGATGAGGGTTTGTTGAGGAAAGGTGAAGGTAAGATTGATAAAAAGGAAGACAAATGATGGAGCTTCCTCGTATGATAGTGGAGGAGAATCAATTGCTTGTGAAAACTGAGAGGGGACATTGAAGGTGGATGAAGTAATAATAAAAGGCGACGGGACATAAAATACCGTTTTAAAAGGCTGAACGCTGTGGAACTGGAGAAAGGGAAGTAGAGGCATTTTTTATGGGATTCTAAGGCTACGCTAATCCCTGCAAGCCATCGAATGGTGTATGGTAGGGGGTGAACCGATAGCAGTCATGCATTGACGCCAAGCAAGCAATCATATTGTTAGCAACTGCGTGGTGAGTTGTATTGTTGGTGTACAATTATAAAATAAATGGAATCCACATAGGAATTTAAGTAGTTTTACAGACAGTAATGCAAATTATCGCCATGTGGAACGAATATCGCACATGTACAAATATTTGAAGTTACTTGACAGTCATGAAAAAATGTCATGGTATATATTTAGTCTCGTGCTGGATTGCGATAAACAGGCAAAATTCAACATTACTTGTTCGCTTTATCCTCTTAATAGTTTTGATTTAATCTATTATTGTACATACCTTATTGTAAGAGGAAAAAATTACGTATGTATTAAACTTCTCTGTCTTACAATCCGTGTCTAAATTTCATCTTTGTGATCAGACCTTACACATTACGCTAGAGTAGTTTTTAATGTGATAATTGAAGAGGAGGATATGCAAGGAACCGGGAAAGGAAAGTAAATTAGAGGAGCGTACAAAAATTACAAAATAATGTATACATTTTTTAAATGAAGTTTTAGAGAATTGTTTGTTACTTTGCAAGCAGATGCAATAATATTGATGAAGTTTTATTATTCTTGATTGCTGTATATTTTTACTTTAAGCAGTTGAAACCTGATGCATTTCTTTTATGTCTTTTATTGTTCAAAGTATGTTTTCTCATCTCCCCAATCCACTTTTGGCGAAAGAAAAAGGTTATGCGGTATTCATAACGCCTTCGATTTGCCTGTCAACTAAAGTTTCCTGCGAAATGCATTGTTGAGGATTGGAAGTTTTTTATATGTTCGGCATTTCTTACCTTGTAGCGATATTCTTGGGAATGTCTTTGTTTCGTAATATGTCACACTTATTACGAACATTTTCCCGTGTGCTAGCTCCTGGTTTTTAATTGGTTCCTCTTAGAGCACTGTATCGGTCCCTCCATCATGACTGCTTAGCGTGTGCTACTCTGCGCTCAATATCCGTCGTGTTTCTGCCATCCAATATTATTGCTCCCCAGACAGTTGAACGGTTCCACTAGTCTTATCATATTTCCATCACTCATCAGTGATTTCCAATCTGTCCCGTATTAAGACGCCTTAGACTGGAGGAAAGGTGTAAGGATGTGAGGGAGAGGGAAATGTGTAAGAATGAAGAGAAACCCGGCGTCGGCAATAGCCTGCTCTCAAAGAAAGTTGCCAAAGGGACTCTTGCTTAATGTCCCATCCGAACGGACGGGGTACTGAAGTGTAACGCTCTCTTAAAGGCATCGTAGTGGCGGAGCAAATGCAATTTCTTACGGCATTAGAACTCGGTGTATGAGGGAACGTTTTCCTTCAATCTTTAACTTCCGCATAGGCATGGCATTGATTTTCTTCCTTATGATTTTCATGATAAGATTGTAGAAATGGGGTATTCTTTCATATAGATCAACGGTGTGTAAGTCCCTAACATTTTCAGTATTTTGTTGAGCAGATACCGTCCTTATATCAGTAAGATACCGTTATCGTAGTGCAAGTTAAGTAAGGATATTCTTCGATCGAGGAGACTCCTTTTTTCTTTCTTTTACCCGAAAGTATTTTCGGCGCAGAGACTTATTGGAGAGCACCCGTCGAAGTTCTCCTTGCTGAAAATAAAAAAAAATCCTTTCTTTCCAGGGATCGGAAGGAACGTGGAAAACTTGTAACCTCCTGGGAGAAAGGCGAGGTTTTTTTATCGATTGTAGATCGCTAATGGGTTTCCGCGATCAGGTGTAAATTCATTAAAGGGATTTTCGGTCGGGTATTAAAAAAACAGGGAAGCGAAAATGCGAGGAGTGCGGGGAACACTGGATTAATCGGAGCACCAGGCTCGGGAAAGGAGGCCAGAGCCGTCTCTCCGCTTTTTACAGTCCCGGGAGACGAACGAGGTGGCACTCCGGGTGGTGGCGGATGACTCGGCATACCCACATCCTTTCCGTATGTTTCCTCTTTGTTTTTCTTGTCCCGTTCCCACACATTCGCTTTGTATTTGTTTCTTCGCGAAACGAAAAATATTGTTGGAAAAAACGAAAAAAAAAACCGTTCGATTTTTTTTACTTTTTTTGAATATCATCTTTTCCAGTTCTCTCCCTCGCGCCCTTCTTCGTTTTTGCTGTTTTTGTTCGGCTTTACACCCATTCGCTTCGTTTTTGTTTCTTCGCGCCGGGAAAAATAGTCCGAAGTAAAGAAAAAAAAGCTAGTTGATGTTTTATTTTTTTAGTAGGTATATATGTATACCTTTTCATATCCTTCCCGTCTGTTTTCCTCGACCCTTCTTCAATTTTGTCTTGTTTCGACTTTACGCTCATTCGCTTCGTTTTTGTTTCGTCACGAACGAACAGTAATGTTCGAAAAAAATCGTTCGGCGATTTTTTTTAGTTTGCCTTCCTTCTCTCGCCCAGTTCATCTGTTTCCCCTACTCCCCTCTTTGTTTCGTTGCTTCCGTTCGGATTTACACCCATTCGCTTGGTTTTTGTTTCTTCGCGAAGGCAAAAATTCGTTCGAGAGAGACAAAAAAAAATCGTTCGCCTTTTTTATTTGTATATCTTCCTTCCATATGCGCGTACGTTTTCATGTCCCTCGATACGGCGTGCGGGGTTGGCCGGGAGAGAAGGGGAAGGGGGGGATGCGGGGAGGAGTATTGAAACTCGGGGAGTTTCTTGGTTGAGTGGAGGGAGCTCACGTGAATTCATTTGCATAATTGCGCGCGAGCCGGCGCGGCGCCAGCGACTCCCGACGTCGTCGGCCCTTAGAGCCGTGACGTCACACGACGGCTCGATTCGCCTTACCTCCCAGCCTCTTACCTCCCCTACCCCGTAAATGTGTAAATGCTTGCTTGCGTTGATCCCGCTCGGTATCATCAACCGATATGATTTCCAGCATAGCTATACGTATCGGAAGAACCGAATTTCGTGCACGCATCCCCTTTAAGTGGATTAGGATACTCTAATAAACTCTTCCTCGGATGAAATATCTACGATATGATCGAGTGTTTTGAGATTATGAGGGGTACGGGTTGGTGAAGTGGCTAGAGCACTGGATTCCCATTCCGAGGACCTTGGTTGGAATTCCGAATGATTTTTTTTTCATTTCTTTACCGATCCCAATTGAGTGCTGTGTGGAGAGCATTTTGAGTTCATTTCTCCGTTCGTGAGACGGGTAGTTAAGCTGTGGACCCTTTGGCGCCTTTCGTTAAGTGCTAGCTAATGCCGAAACCGGTATTCTCGCCACCGTCCCTGGAAATTTCATACTACTACCCAATAACCTACCAACACTTAGTAGGGAAAAAGTTAGTTTTTCACTTTTCTTAGTTTTTCGCTTTCGCAAAATATGTAGGTACTACAGATGCTGTAATTTTTAATAGGTGCTGTAATCCTTACCTCTCAATACATTACAAAATGTCCTATGTTTTCTTCTATGAAGAATGCAATCTTGCAATATGAAGTGATTTTTATCACACTGCTACAGGCTTTTTATTTGCTTTCAAGCGAGCTGCTGAATATTCGCCGCATTTAGATGAGTTAGAGCCTGGAACCTTTTCTGCTCTTGGGTATTCTAATTCAGTTCACGATTATTTAAGGCACATTGAGACTCATGAACGTTGCCTTAATTTTCTGTCCCATTCATGTGAGGAATCCCTAAAATATCTACGAACGTTTTAAATTTAATAAATACGAATGAGTAAGGTTTGAACTCGTAGCAGTGTACATTCAATTCATAAATTGTATTAAGTGTGCATTTCATTCATAAATATTATTATATAAGTTTGAGGCTTATACCATGTTTTATTTACCGTAATCCCTTACTCCTGTTTCCAATACTCGATAAAAATGCATGACAATTGGAATGTCTATGGACGTAAGAAGAGAAGAGGACTATTGGTCCAGGGGAAGATTAAGAATGGGATAGAAAGAGAAGCTAGACTCCTCAGAAACGATTTCTCAGTCTGTAAAAAATGCACGTTCCGCAGGAGTGTATTCGAGTGCATACTGCAGTCGCTTGCCCCAAATAAGCGACTTACTGTCCCAATTAAGCGGCGAAAACTCAAGCGTTGTATTCTATTATGTTCTTTCATTGAGGTTTTTCCCGGATAAACGGCTGACCCGAAAAAGCAGTGGCGCGACTTAAACGTATTATCTTGTAATTAGTTTCTTAGTAGTTCGAAACAGATGTTGCATTTACAATAAAAAAGGGGTAAAATTTTGGAATGCATGGCCTGGTTATGGTGATATCCTGGCGAAAATACATGGAAATATTTCAGCAAATGATGGCTAAATATCATTTCACAAGTATTCAGTATTAATTATGGTGGATACTGGGAAAAAAGCTGCATAATTTAGCTGAGGATAAAACTAGTAAGTAGCATTGATCAGCTACATAGTACATATTAGTATTTTTCGACTGTCTTTTCGTAGTTGATGAGTACGATGTAGCCGATCCCTCCCATCTGTTCATCTATATTTCTACTACTCTAATTGATTTTACTGCGTGTCTCTCATGTGAAGGTGAATTGCTGAAATGAGGGTCTATTGTATGTTACTTATTGCTTACAGTTAGTAGTTTAATCATTCATTCGTGAATGAATCTCTCTCAATTTTTACCACTAAATTTCATCAAGTAAATTAAAACAAATTAAATTTCCTTTACCCACTCATCATAACGATTCAATATATTCGACTTTTATGCTCTTTTTTTTGTACGCGTGAAGTCAAGGCAAGTCAAAAACTGTTTATTTACTACAATAAAAATACAATAAATATAAAATAACAATAACAAACAATAATAAATTAATAATATTGAGGAGCCCTGTTCTAGGATTTAAGTATCCTCTTCAGGGTTTAGTTCCAGTTCTTATTGTGTTCAATTTCTTTGCTTTCATAGATCACTGGAATTTAGATGTACAGGAGTGCCATGTGGTCCGGCATTTGCCCGAGGTGCAGGGAAACCCGCAAAAACCTACACGGACCGGTACGCGTGAACTGTTGATCAGGTTTTTATAGAGACCGTAACAGGCCATCATCATCAATTTGATAATGACGGAGGTCGTTGAATCGCGTTGTAGTTAGAAGATGTTTGTGGCCATATAATCAATGGAAATCGATCTCTCTTTATGAGATATTTCATGTTCACTTCTTTGATACGCATTACTCTTTGCGTCCGTCTTACTACTCTCAGTAGTGGTAGCCTATGCGAGCTATCTATCCGCCGATCCGTGGGCTAAAAGAGCAACTTATAACCCGCCGATTCTACCGAGAAGATAAGTCGCCTTGTTGGTGTAGTGGTAGTCTGTCCGCCCTGGAAGTGGAGGGTCCGTGGTTCAAATCCCCGTTTACTACTCACACGTTTTAGTGATTCCTACACAATATGTATATTTTAAACCCGAGTTTAGTAACTGTATAACCGTGGACGTAACTGTGGAAACCGGCCATCCTCAGGCACAAAGCTTCCGTACGGATTTAACTGCCGAAACCAGTTGTGCTTAAGGTGGCTAGGTCGAAATTTACAGATGTATAGATTTTCTTCATAATTGCAATATTTGTTCCTTTAATTATGCTCTAAAATTTTACGAGAAATTTTTTTGGAGTTTTCAGCGTAGTTTTTGAGATATTTAAGGTTTTTTTTTTAACATGGGGCTTTATGGCGCACCCCGCTTCGTTATGTATTATTTACGTTTCTACCATACAGATTTTCTCCAAAAACTGAAATGATGTGGATATTAGCCAACAATTTTTATTCTGAGAAAATCAACCAGTGTTATCGACTTATTTCCTCCGTATATACGAAGGAAAGAAAATATTCCTTAAATTTTCAAGTATCGCGCGCGAAGTTTTGAGGTGCATTTGGCAACGTGGAATCAGACGAGGGAAAGCGAACGTGCTAGAAACCACAACAAATCACACCACAAAGTCCAAGAATATTACAATGTAGTCCCCTTGACAGAGTTCTTGGCATAAATTAAAGAAGAAAGAAAAATTCTCTTCTTTAATCTATGGTTCTTGAGAATAGACGAACACGACACCTACCGTTACGACCGCTGAAACACAGAAACAATTGCCTACACAACAGCAGTGCCGAATTTCAAAATGTGCGTTGTTGCCGCGTAAAAAAGAGAGATTAAATAAATGGTTTAAATAAATGTTATAAATTTTTAAGCGCTTAATCACAATTATTTCGTCACTACAAAGTATGCGGATACGCATAGCACCAAATTACATACTTTTTCAATCCATACATTAAAACCAACATCTCCAAGGTCAAAGGATATGCACAGAATGACAACGTTCAGGTTGCCAGAAACCGAATCAAGTCAAGTTTTATGTTATGTTTCATGTCAATAGTTAAATTAAAAAGGACAATGTTTCAATATGACTTGAGAATTTGAGGCATCCGGTTAAAATGTCGTGTAATTTAATCACCTCCAAGCAATTTTTTTAGTGCCATTGAAATTATATGAGCACTATTTCTCAACGACTCACGATTACCGAACCAGCCACCTTAACTTCGTTTTTGAAATAAATTGTGTGGAGATCACAGAGACGTGTTGATATGTATTAAATATTTGAGGTCGCTGCCGGTTTCGGCAGTTACAGCAGCTACGTCATTTTGTGTTCCTGCCATCCTCAAGTGCAAAAATGCCGTAACTGGTACTGCCGAAACCAAATTGTACAAAACTTGATTTGTAAATAATTGCGTTTAAATCCCTAACTCCCTCCCCTAATCCCGTCAATTATGTGTAAATCCCTGTACCTATAATATTTGTGAACAGGACAGTTGTTCTTATTTCGTTTCAATAAATATTTCTCTTGCCTTCTGATCGCATTTACCCTGAAGGGTTTCATGAATCATAATCAGCGGTTTCCTAGGCTCGTCATTTTCCATAAATAAAACAAAACAACAGAATTCCTGCTGGCGCGCGTGATCGCGGTTGAGGCGAATGTGGGAGGAAAGGAGACGGGCGAGGATGGGCGGACAGGGAATGCCTCGAGGATTCTCGCGCCGTCCGTTTCTATTTCTATTCCCGAGTAGTGACGGAGGCGTCCGGGGAAATGGCTTTGGAATGAGAGACCGTGGCGCAGTGAAGCGGGGGGGGGGGGGGGGGGGTGGCTTCTATGCGGGTGGAGGGGAGGGAATTCATGCTCTCGCTTCCTGAGTGGGGGCTAGATGCAGGAGCCGAAGAGGGTGCGGAAAGCAGAGATGCAGAAGAGGAGCCAGTTCGAGGGAAAGGAGGTGTTGGAGGAGGTGGGGGGAGGGGTCGAACTCTTAGAGAATGGTGTCTTTTTGAAGCGGTTTCGACGAGAGTGGATCGTTTAAGGCCATCGCCTCTTCATTTAAAATCCTTTCTCGAGTGCGCGCCGGGAGGAAATTGCTTCCAGACAGGGGCGACGTGATAAGTGGTTGCCGGAATCCGTTGTGGCCGCTCTGACGACGGTGTGAGCAGGAAAAAAATGGGAATGGGACGCTGGAGGGTATCGTTTGTAAGTCGTGGCAAATGAAGAAATCGCGATTTATTGAATTTTTGGGATTAAGGGCTGGAGAGGCCGTAAAAGATTTTTTTTTTACCTTCTAGGAACGATGCCTCGTGTTGAATGGTATCTGGCGACTTTTAATTCGTGCAAACATCAATTCTCGGTATCCGCATGAATTAATCACTCATCTGTAATTCTATACAAACAAAGGAGATCTTGTTGTATCGTAAAAAAGCTTCGAGCAAGTAAAAAGCGACTTCTGACATTTTGGAAGGAAGTGTTTCCAATAGCCAAGGGAAATATTATGCGTTCATCGTTATCTTGTTATGAAATGTGTACTAGATCTCTTTTGAGGCGTCTAAAGTAATATGAGATTGGGTTGTTTGAGTAGCCGAAGATTAGAAGATAGTAAGTCCAAATATGTTATTAGATTATACCTAGTAAAGTCAGAAACTTGAGAAGTCTCGGGATTCGATCTCCAGATAATGTTGCTTTGCAACTAAACCATTTTAGTTTTTTTCATTTTCAGGATTAGTTGCTTTGCAACTATGCCTAAAAATGAAAATATCAGTGGAAATTGCACTGTTGGTACTTCGATAAATATTCTCACTTGATTAAAGCGAATGGCACGATTTGGATATGCTGATAAATTTCTGCCTTCACCAAAACTGTTTAAAACCTTGGCTAAAAAATTATAGATTGGGAGATCTTAGAAAGCTAACAGTATTTCGTATCCATGGAATTCGTGCAAGAATTTACGAAAAATATGTGATTAATAGTGTTTAATATTTATCTAAGGAGATACTGCTATATTTATCTATAGATACTGCTTTAATATTTATCTATAGATACTGCTACACTCGCGCTATGGTTAGACCCGTAAAAAAAAGACATTCAAAATCTAAAGATCGGTTATACGCAACTCTACTCGACTCTTCTATCGGTTAGCCTCTTCATATTAACTAAAACAAATGAATGCTAATGGCGTTCGCCTTATCCACCCTTCCTTCTTCTCAAAGATTCCTGGTTATAATCATTTACCTACGTAGCTGATCGACGGCTAATCATCAAACCACGTAGTTTTACTCGAAGGTGCAATCATAGTTGGAATGTGTATACCACCACCATGCGGCATACCCTATCGTTTTAGTGGAGTAAATGACTCAACTTCTACAGTTGTTACGCACCTCCGATAATGTCAAAGCGGTCAAAGCTAAAGAAAATGGAAAACATTGAACCGTTTGTGGCAACATTAAACCACCTTTGGCAAATGTTAAGTAGTACTCTTAGTAAAAAAAATCCGGTGGCTAATATACCAGATGTCAACGATTGGCACCGGGTTATGTTAGATATACACTTGGTTGGTATGTATATAACTTACTTCCCTTTAGCCAAGATAGTCTTGGGCGGCGCAGACCTTGTGGATTCGTATAAAAAATTAATATGTGGCCTTCACGAAGTCATTTCATCGATTCATACTGCTCTATCTTTTCGATCCCTCGGTACGACACATTTGACCTTGTGGAAAATATTCGTTTGAGATCATTTCGACACGGATTTTGCCTAATTCCTATCGATGCGTAATCCGACGCGTGCTGAAATGCGTCATTGAGCGTGATGGCTCGTCGAAGAATTTTGCGGTGCTGATGTCACCTTTTGGCAAGCAATCGAATAGGCGCAAGTTCCAGTTCATCTGTTGCTCTTTTCCTTTATGTCTCTTTACCGCATATTGGAAAATTCCACTGGATATTAAATTTTTTTCTAGTCATATCTGCTGGAAACGCATATTAACTTGTCGCTAATGGTGAAAATACTGGTGTGTGATAATTGATGAATTGTTCGATACGTCCTAACTTGGCTTCGTTTATTTATATTAGGAGACAATTTGTTTTGTGGGAAGCCCGCATAGTGAGCTCAATCCTTCGTTGTACTTAGATTATTTAGCTTTAGATTGTAAATATCTCACCCTCGCGGCTGACTTAAAATCATGATTAATGTTTTCGCGGTCGTTTTACTGTATATTGTTGGTGTGAAATTATCAACGAGTTATCTCAGTGGAGCTTTCTTAAAATAGATATCTGAGTATTGTCGTATACTGTATCATGAGTCCTTTATTCCCGGTATTTACATTTACATCTATATAATATCCTGCAAGCCACCGCAGGGTTGTGTGGCAACCGATGGACCATAAATTATAAATCAGAGAGAACACTTATTACCATGCAGGCATGCAAAAAAATACTACTCCGTTTCTACCTTACTTATATGAAACCAAGAGGCGCAGTGCTACCACCCCGAGAAAAATACTGACCATGCAGTTTCTAGATACGTGAAATGTTCACTATGAATCATAATAAATGGTTAATTAATGCAAAGTAATGTGATAGTTTTTGATTAGTAAGTTATTTCTCTGAATAAAATAAATTTCTATGAATATTTGAACTTAAAAATGTACACGTTAAAAAAAGATATCTGTACATTCTAATTTATGCATCAGTAGTTATTTAGAAATGAGGACTGTAGTTAGGAAAAGATAATGTAGGCTGCCTTTTATCTTAGTGTTGCAGGTGAAGTGAGCGTGGTGAATGTAACGCCATCCCGAATGTGAAAGATGCGTGACAGCGTCAGTTCAAAGTTTCAGAGAAAAAAACAATTAAACCTATCGAATGGTGTTCGACCTCCAGTATTGAAATATTGGCTCCATCTTCGGTCGGGATCGATTTTAATATTCAAACTCCCCGTCGCGATTTTGCTCTCCTTGATGGAAGCCGTGGAATAAAAATCATCATTTGGATCGGAAATGCTGTTTTTTATTACTGAGATAGAGTAATTAACGGTAACGTTTTTGTTTCATCTCGTAAACTCAAGATTATTTTAGTTTTTGTTGAAAAACGTGGTTGTAAATTCGTGGTTAACCAATCCTTGTCGGTATGAAGACTTGGCATCCATTTAAACGTCATAATACGGAATGACTTTCTTTGAATTATTTTTCTATAAGTTATTAATTATTGTTGGCGTACATTGCAAGTAATCACGTCTCATCGGCATTAGCTGCTATTAACAAAAGGCGCCAATGGCGAAACGTCCTATCTGGTGGAATGAGTACTAAACTTGGAGTGCGATACACCAACACTTGAGTAGGGTGGGATGACAATGATAAATCTATGCCGTTTCCTGGATTCATCTACATCTACACGAAACCCTGCAAGCCACCGCGAGGGTGTTTGGCAGGGGGTGAATATCACCGAGCATGCACTATTGACATGCAAACAAGCAACTATCTGGTCTCATGCAACTAGATTGTTAGTATATATTGTATTTAAGGGATTAATGCATGCATCATGCACTGCAGACTACTCTAAAATATTTCACCTACCTATCTCTTTGCTATGCTGCCTATTTTGTTCCTTTATAGTACGGGGGAAAAATGCCATTTTGAACCTATCAGTACGACAATCTATCTCTCTAATCTTATTTATCTGGTCGAATCTAGCTTAATACGCTGTTTTTTTCGTATTCGATGCCGGGCACTCAGGAGAGGAAAACAGTACTCAGCCAACAAACTAGACAATACCTATGAGCATCAGTGTGATTATAATAACAAAACCGACTCTGGTGCTTGTAACAAACCATTGTTTGTGGCTAGGATTCGAGAATCAAATGCAATTTCAGTTGAGATGATGGCGCAGTAAAACTAGATATCAGTCTCCCTTCAATTTTTTTATCCATGCCTTGAAGTAATCCCTATGGGAATGCATTGAATGTGCTCTCAACCCATTCGATTTTTGTATAGAGGGCAGCGGATTGTCGTGAGCAGAGTATTGGCCTTCTATGTCCCAGGTTTGAATTTTGTCATTGGAAGAGATTTTTCATTAGCGTACCGGTCCCTACTATTTGAGTGCAGTGTAGAGATCACTTGAACTCCGTCCATCGGATGGGACATTGAACTGTGGACCCTTATCGTCTTTCGTCAATGGCAGCTGGCTAATGCCGACACAGGGTTTCTCTCGAGCGTCCTGATTATGGAAGCCTTGAATGATTTCGCCCGGGTATACATCGAAAATCGCGACCCATTCGTTTTTTTCGTCCATGCCGTCTCTTCTCTTTCTTCTTCTCCAATGTGAACCCTCCCCTCTAAACTTTCAGTTCACGCATCGCTGGCAGGTATCTTTAACTGATGAAAATGGATGCCTTTTTTTTCTGGTCGTCGGGGATGTATCGAACAGCCGAGATGAAGGGACCGCCCTTCTAACGTCGGCGTGAGCCGCGCTTGAAGGACAGCGAAGGGGAGCTCGCGTAGAATGGAAGGTGCGGAAGAAGAAAGGACTGCCTCCGGTCGGCGAATCGATAAATATTCATCTCCTGAAAAGCCAGAACAATTGGGGTAAAGGACTCGAATGTCCCTTCCAATTTCTTCCCCTCCCCCTATAGCGTCCTGTAGCACAAAAGGGTGTGCGGTATTAACTCGTAATCGGACTCAAAATGTAAAGCTCCGTATTGTTTTAACGTATTGCTGGTCGAGAAAAATCGGAAAATGTTGTGACGCCTAGATCTTGGCGGGATTCGTCAGTGAAAAGGTTCAAATGAGAAGGAATCTAGGTGATAGGCTCTAATTTGTGTGGTGGTTAGAGTACTGACCTCTCACCCCGAGGGCCGGTGTTCGATACCGGACAGTGGGAAATTTTTTCATTGGAAAAACCGGTCCCTTCTTGAGTCGTGAACATTCGAGATCAGTACTCCGTCCGTCGGATGGGACTTTAAGCCGTGGTCCCCTCGGCACCTTTCCTTAAGAGCAGGAAATGCCAGCGTCGGGTTTCCCTCCTCACTTCATTCTTACCCTTTCATTCCCAGCCTTGTGCCTTCTCTCCCGGTCTGAAGTGCCTTTAATTGCGAATTTATTCTTGAAAATACAGATGAGATCAAGACGAAGATATGGGCACCTGTATTAGGATAGGATAATCCGCAAGGCCTCCGATGGGTGGGTAGCAGGAGACAGGAAGTTCCTTATCGTAATTCCCTCAGTGACTTTAACCCTTCATAGGTATAGGGAGTCACTTCTCATCATCGTGAACCATGATGAGGAAGGGTGAAGAAGGAGAGGATATTTCGGGGTCAAAAAATGGTAACTCCCGACGAAAGCTGTCCAGGGCCGTGTAATCCGCGACAACCACTAAAACTCTGGAGATGAGATGGAAAAAAGCCCTTTACCATCTCATAATTGATTTCAATTCTTCCTTGCGCTTAAAAGACGCCTGAGACCGGGTGGAAGGATGTGGGGATGCGAATGGAAGAGTGAGGACTGCGGGTGGTGAAAAACCCGGCGTTGGCATTAACCTGCTCTTAACAAAATGTTCCAAAGGGTCCACAGTTCTACGTCCCATCCGACGGACGGAGTACTGAGCCTAAATTTCACTCAGAACTCAAGTAGTGACCGTTATACCAAGGAAAAGTCTGTTGTTGCCAAGATTCGAACCAGGGACCTTGAGATGAGAAGCCATTACCCCACACCAACACGATCCCCGTAATTATGATTTCTGACAATTTTATTATGCAAGGATACGGCATGGTTGCTATTTTTTGGGGTTTCGTAAGGGCAAATAGATTGGGAAGCGCTGATTTAGTTTCAAGTAGACAAGAAAATAATGAGTGTTAGCCTGCACTTTACGAAAGGTGCCAAGGTTTCAATTGCTTTATCCTACTGACGTAGTGCCGAACATGAATTGCCCTCCACACAGCGATTATGTAGATACTGTTATGCCACTGAAAAATCAACAGCCGCATACATTCGAACCCGGGCCCTCGGGATGAAATGCCGGTACTCTAGCCACCACACCAATCCGGTCAAGCCTTT
The DNA here is from genome assembly GCA_933228895.1 of Platycnemis pennipes. Classification (NCBI taxonomy): domain Eukaryota; kingdom Metazoa; phylum Arthropoda; class Insecta; order Odonata; family Platycnemididae; genus Platycnemis; species Platycnemis pennipes. The sequence goes on along the minus strand of OW121852.1, from coordinate 36,766,983 downwards.
GCCTTGGTGCGTCGACCCTTTCGAAGCCCTATCGTCGCTAGCGCTACTCTGCGGCCGGCACGTTAACAAATAAGCAGAAGAATGAACCCAAATGTGACGCATAACTCGGCGTCGGCACTCAAAACGATACAATATGATGGGCCAGCAGACTGGAACGGAAATCGGAATACAAAAGGCCTGGGCTTCAACGGTTATTCCCCCGTATACTGTGGCTTTGTTATTGTAATTATGGCGAGAATTCAGCCGCTGAAAGGTATGCTAGAGTCGACATTAACGTAACGTTTCCTCTGCCAACAATCATTTTCTTCGATAAAAGATTTCTCGAGCTCCTCTTTTATTTCTTCTTGCTCTTCACTTCATCTTACGTGGCTGCGGTATTGCGGCTGAATTCTCTTGGGCGCCTTTCTATCGATATCCTCGTAAAAATTGAAGCTGCGCGAGTTTCCGTACTCTAGGAATTTGAGGGAATCCGTTGCCGCCAAAGAGAAAAAAATCGTGTCTCAATATCTTCATATTTGGGCCCTTGGGAGAGCTGCAGTGCAAAGATCTACTAGTAACCTCTCGTATGCGATGTGCCTTCCGATCAATCAATGTGTGAAAGAAGGAAATTGTTCCCAAGGGGTACAGACGCATTTTAGAGCGCCACATTTTAATTTTTTGCATTTAATACTCCCGAGTGATGAAATAAATCGTCAGATTTAGTTTACGCCATGAGTTTCGTTTAATAAGACCATTTCACGCAATGATTTAAACGTTGTTGTCCGATGCATGGTTAGATGCGCAGCGATAATTGCATTTTGTAAAGCAGCGAATTGCATGGAAAACATCACAAATGCATGGACGACTATACATAAAGTAGCTTTCGTTCTCTTTTTATGCATTCATCCATGTAATTACGACGAATTGATGCTATACCTCAAATTGCGCTATTTGCTTCGTATGAAAAGGCTTATACGGAGAGCAGTTTTCTGTTCCCTGTAAGACTTGGAAAAATTCTCTTACCCGCCTGATTGGATTTAATATCTCTTGTGTTAGTTCATGAATATTTTGAGGACCTTCGTTTACGTTGGCGACGAATATTGTTGAAAGGCAGGCTGTGATAGAATTTTCACTTATTTTTAACTGAATGTCAAGAGCAATTATATATTTCATACATAACATACTTCTTACCTTTCAAGTCCTTCACTACTCGCTCTATATATCTCATCCGAGACCTTTCTTTTCCATTTTTCTCATTCACTGTTCCTTCGACTATTGTCTTCATCAGACCATCGTGTCTCAAGATGTGGCCGATTAAGTTGTCCCGTCTTCTTTTAAAAGTTTCCATCGCACTTATTTTATCTTCCACTTTCTTAGGACTTCTTCGTTAGTTCCTCGGTCGATCCATTTTATCTTCAAAGTAGCACATCATCATCGGTCAGTAATCCTATTATTGGCTTGACGCAGCCCTCCACTGGATTCTTCTATCGGCCAATCTCGTCGTATTAACATAATTCCTCTCTTTCACATCCTGTTCGATGTTATACACACATCCGCGTGTTGACTGTCAGGGTGTTACGTAGATGTACTACATGTAGATACATCTCATACGACGCCTTCCTTTGCCGTTCTTCCCGTTCACGTTTCCCTCGACGATTGCTTCAATAGGCCATCGTGTCTTAAGATATGGTCGATTAGGTTGTCCCGTCTTCTTCTTAAGGGTTTTCAGCAGACATCTCTTGTCTCTCACTCTTATTAAGTCTTCTTCGTTTGTCACGCGGTCGATCCCTTTTACCTTCATAATTCTTCTGTAGAACCATATGGGCTTTTTAAGGCAGCACACATTTGGGAAAAAGGCGTGCCTTTCATTGTACGACCCGACGCTCTAAATGTAATGAATAAATAGGATGATGGAATTTTTAAGAGTCTAAGACCTTTCTTGATCGCTTACTGATGGATGCCAAGGAGATGTGGCAGTATGCAATGGAAAATGAGATTCGCTACTTAAAGCGTTCGCCACCCTTTCTTCCGGGATGCTTCCATTTTCGTCCGCCTGGAGGGGGGTCCTGCGGTAGTGGGGTGGGTGACAAAGGCGTGGGAAAGTGAGGACTGAGAGCTGGAGTTTTGAGAGGATTACGGAGCGGACGTTAGCGCGGAAATGTCCGGACCACTCTTACTACGACTCGGGCACGAAAGAAAATCAGGGATCCTTTGTTCTCCCATTCCTCCCTCCCGCTTGGATAACTCTGAAAACTTATCCCTTTTCCCCGAGCTCGTTTATTTCAATTCTGAGTGATGTGGGAATTTCTATGAATGTGGGGAAATGGGGGAAAATCATGTCGGAACGATTATTGAGCCCCTTTCTCGAGAACCCAGGATCTTGGGCCTGTGGTGGCAGAGCTGGAAGAGCTTCCTATGACTGGAATAGCTGAGCTGGCCGAAGCAATGGAAATTAACTATCCTAGGACCACCCATGCCAGAGAGGTTAATGGATAGGAGCTGGATGGAAGGTAGTGATGCAGCGTCTGTTACCATGGCGTTTTTTCCCCTCCTTTGGTACGCCTTCGGAAACCCGTCGTAAAGCGTTTCGGAGCGTCTTGCAAACTCCCTCATAAGGCGTGTAAAGGCGCTTCGATGGTGAAGTTGTGGACGCTAAAGGTGCTTTAGGAAGCGCCATACAAGGCGCTCTGAGAGTGTTGGAAAGCACCGTCCATAGAGTTGCGCAGCGCTCCTGAAGGCGCCTAGTACGGCTGCCTACAGCGCTGTCGCAACGCCTTGGAGCGCCCTGTACGGTGTAGAGGAGCGATCACCTTGGAAACGCCTGGCCAAGGGTATTTCCAGGGTGCTTCAGGGGTGCTGGGGAGCTCCGTCCGCAGGACAGCGTAACTGAGCACCATGCCAGCACCGTGAAAACGCCTAAAAACGCCTTATGAGCTCCTTCAAACGCCTTTTAAACACCTTGAAAGGCGTTAAGAATATCGCAAGGGTAGTGTGTGGGAGGTGGCTGCATAAAGTGATTTGACCCCAGTAGGGTCGCTTATCAACTGGTAATAATAATTATAACTAGCCGGGTGAAATACGGGACAAGATGGAGAATAAGTAGAAGTCCCTTCTTGCATCTAGAGAGATGGCCCGCATTGAGTTGGCCTTACTTTAATAGCACTGTTAAGTCAGTATTCTGAACAGCGAGGCTTGCTTCCGTCGTATTTTCCCTAAACATAAAGATGGACTTAAACGAAGGCGATACGACCATATACGAAAGTTGAATGAATGGATTCTTGCAAGATTATGCCCGAAACTATCAGAGTGGACTGAAACTAATCGATGTTGGCTACCACAGGCCTAAAAGCGGGTAGGTCATATTTCTCCCGCGGTCGACATCACCCGAAATCGATGAGAAACCAACGGAATGGGAAGCAAGAACGGAAAAACGTGCCAAAGGTTGATGAAGCTAGGAAATAAGATATGGGGCAAAGAAGGGTGGGATGGTATAGTAAATATGTATGGTGAAGATTATGTGGGAGTGAGCGAAGTAAGATAGAAAGAAAGCGGAGGCTTTGATTAAAAACAGGTTAATGCAGTTTCACTTCCATACATCGAAGTGGTAAGTAAAAACACTTCGAGTTACATAAATTTAGAGTTCGTGAAAATATCTCTTAGAGGGTCATTGTTCGAGATATTTACTGTATACAGATAGTATTTCACACAGGTATTCAATGTGAAAGTAACAATAATGAACCGCAAATATTAATATAGCTTACAATGATGTTTGTTGTGTACATGTAACCCTGCTGATATGCGAGGGCATTGTAAGGTTTTCCCGGCCCTGCTGGAGAGGAACAGCGGCTAATGAGGGATGCGAGAGTGTTTCCTCTCTAGCGGTAGCCAAAGCTTTTCCATCCCTTCTTGAATTCCGATACTGTGGCCGCCGTTGTTTTGGGCGATCCAATGCCGACGGTTGTTTTCTTCATACCATCTTCCTCGTTCCCTCAAAATCTCTGCCCATTTATCCATTAAGGAGGTTGGCTCGCGACTGCTTGAGTCAAGTTGTCTAAGGAATCTTATTAATTTAAGTACGAGCATATGCCTGCTAAGTGATCCTTACTTCACAAAGAAAATTACCTAAGCTCTTAAAAGTTATAAGCATCGAAAGAAATACGATGGAAAGTCGAAGGATTTATTTTTTATGATAATTTTAATCAGCTCGACGATGGAGTCAATTCAGCATTTACGTTACGGAAATAAATTCATGTACTCAATGAATTTACTAATGTATAACACCAGAATATTACTATCAAACGTTATGCTATAATATTTTTCTGAAATATTCCTTAATATCTAATTAGTAATGATGTTGTTCATACGCCATACATTTTGGCTAGAGCGACCACAGTGCCACTTGAAGTCAACTAACGTATTTCGTCTGCTATAAGCGCAGAAATTGGTGGGTTTAGCGAAAAATACGGAAGGTTGATACCGTTTTTTTCGTATCATTTTATTCCTTGTGAGATTACGCATAAAATATCAGTTTTGTGCAAAAATGGCATGTCACTATGGTATTTTTAAACGTTATATTCCCGTGTGATGGCCATTATCGCCATTAATCGTATGTAATTTCAAATGCAATTAGTGCAAAAAGGAGTATGGGTTGGTATAATTATCTTTACTTTATTAGATAGAGGAAATTTAGTTCTATAAGTGCTGAAAATAAAAAAAATGACATGACTTTCACTTTTCGGATCAACCTCCTTAATTCTTGACGGCGCAAATGATCTTAACACTCCGTGGCCTTCTCCGAAAAACTGCTACGGAGAAGAGACAGCTTTGTGGTACGAGTTCTCGTGTTATTTTTATGAGTGTGCGAACGGCGGAGTATGACATGGAAACTTTGACCCACGTGACGCGTCCTTCAATCACCTTTCGGTGGCGCACTTAGCTCCAAGTACGTAGTGCCTTTCTCAGGAGGCCTTCTTCGTCCTTCTGAATTTCCCTCCTCATCCTGAGGACGACGCAAAGCAATGATGCGCCGGGGGCTTCACCGCGTGCGGTCGTAAAATTGACCTCGCGGCCAAAATTACCTCTCCCTCCCTCCCTCCCTTGGTTCTTCGGCCTGAACAATCAGAGAGGCCCTTTTCTCCCGCCCACTTAAATTTTCACTCCTCCCTAGCCAGCGGACTTCTCCCTACGACGCAACCCTTAAAACTTTCAACTCCCCCAGTGGAAATCAACCCCCCCTCTCCCAGTCCTCCCTATCTCCCCGCCGTATCTCCCCGACGAAGGCCGTCCCATCCGCTGAAACATCGCTTTAACCATTCATAAAATCGTTAATCACGTTATTAGTTGCCTCACTTCATCCGGATTGCTTGATCGTTGGCGTAAGCGCTGAGTTCTTACCCCTGAATATCCAATTATCTTTGATTACCTCCTATTTACCGTATTTTCTCATTTTTGTTTTCACTAAGAGTTTTTGTTGAAGAACGCACTCAACATTATTTTTGAATGATATTTGACGCTAACAGTATCCACCACCCCTCCGGTCGATGACCGTAACTAACAATCGTACAAATCAAGTCTGATCAGCAATTTAAACCAACAAAATCTAATCATCAAAACGACACATTTAGGAAATTAAATTAGGTGTTTTACAAAGTAAAAAAGAATCGCGTATAATAGTACACCATGCATCAATAATTCAAACAATAAATATGAGTAACAGCTGTAGTCTTTTATTAAGAAGAAAGTAAAAAAAAGATTTTTAAATTATTTTCATGGATTGATGTATTTCATATAAGCTAAAAGAGTTCACATCTGGGTTGTCTTCACTACCTGTTCTAGCAGGAATGCTTTTCTTAAAACCTTAGCTCGGGAACCGGGAAGTGCGTATCATATAACTGGGTTACTTATGTTATTAATTCAAGCTGAAGATGTTACCGATTTAGAAAACTTAGCTGGTATTAAATTCAGTACTCCGTCCGTCGGATGAGTTCCTAAACCGTAAACCCCTTGGCGCCTTCGTTGAAAAGTAGGCTAATTCCTACGCCGGGTTTTACTCCACCCTTCTTCCGTTCCCTGAAAAATTCCTGCGCATATCCAATCACCCACTTATCCTAAAAAGTGCAGAGTACCTAATCTGTCGGCCATCTCCCCCAGTAACTACTACATTAAGTGGAGCCTAACGAATGGCAATAATGTTGATCTTTGGTCTTTTCCACATATTTCCCTATCGCTCATTAGATGCTAGGATACTTCCGATAATGATGTTGAGTCCTGCTAAATCGAAGCGCTGGGTGTTATTACTGTAGGCGTTGAGCGCAGTGCCGCATTTCGCACACGGCCTTTTCGCTCTGGCACCTTTCCTCGAGTCGCTCCCCTTTCGACGAATGAATGAATCGTGTGGGGAAGCGGCCGGCGATATTCCCACGCTCCCCCGTGTGCAGTGCCATTAGCGTGCCTTGTCTTGACGTTGGGTCGCGAGCCTCGTTGCGTGCGCCCTGGGGAAGGATAATCGCTCCCGGGCTGGAATGCGATAGATCGATCGGGGCTGCTCATCTCCTCGAACCTACGGAGGCGTTATTTTTTTTTCTCCTTTTATTTCGTCCAGGCGGGAAGGGAATCGGATTTTTGCGACGAGCCCTGAAAGTTGGGCCAAAGTGTGCGCACATAAATTATCTTGGAGATGTCTCTGCGAGTTACCATCAGCAGTACTAATCAGTTTGTATGGCGAAAAAGTTTATCAGGTGAATATATTTTGTGTGCCTAAGTATCAAGTTTCTCGGTAGATAGTGAGGTAAATGATAAGCTCCATGTGAATGAAATTCTGGATAAGAGTTCTTATGGGGATCGGTTTAGTGGTTAGGGTGTTTCCACCTTTTCGGATTTGGGTTCCAACCCCGGAAATAACAAAAGTTGTTTACTGATTTACAGGCTCCTGCTTTATTGGTGCGCTGAGAGCACTTCAAGTTGAGTACTCCGCCCGTCGGAAAGGACGTTAAACCTTGGACCTTTTGGGGTCTTTCATTAAGAGTAGGGTTAATGTGGACGCCGGATTTCACTCCACCGTTCCTTCTTTCCCTGAAAAATGTCTACCTCTACTTTATAACCCACCCCACAATGACATAAATAATGATCTTAGTTGTCGGTCTTAACAACATCTCGGTTAACGGTCCCTTAACAACAACATCTTGAAATCTTATGAAGTAAGTGTAGTATAATCTGTGTTCCAAATTATGGTAAGATCTTGGACAATGATTACTTTTTCCATGAAGTCCAAACTCCTTAGCCGTTTCTGCTGCCTGTCTTTACTAGAGCCCAAAGTTTTGCCCTTAAAATTCACATTTTCTACCTTACCTAATGGTGCTCAATGTTCCCAATGGTTTCCTCTCTGTCACTCTTCATTTTCACCTCAATCGTAGTCAGTCGATTACCTCTTCTCTCAGTCCACTTTAATGAATCTTTCTTCTTCTCCCAACAACTTCCCTTCCCCACCCACCGTAACTTAAACTTCTTCGTTTGTCTTCCTCTCTACGAATCTTACCCTCCCTCCTCCCATCCTCCTCCAAACCCTCAAAACTCTTATACGTTCATCTTCCACTCTCAAGGATCAAGTTTCCTAACCACGTAACTCCTCTCTTCTCGCGAAGTCAGCAATTAAGCGTATCAAGGACAATTGTTGTCAAAGAATAAAAAATTCTGTTAGGCCCATTACTTGGAAGCACGATAGGTATTAGGTTGGAAGAGAATCCCGAGTGTTTCACGATGAATGTCGGCCAAGCGCAGATTTTATGGCGTGCTCACGAATTGGGCCCGTCGAACTTTAAACTGCGTAGGTATGTCGGAAAAAGCGGGGAAAGTGGAATGGATGTTTAAAAAAACATTTAAGCGTGAAAGAACGTGATTTGTTGATATTTTTAGGTTGCGAGGATTGCGGACAGTTGGATAAACTATTTTCATATTTCATCATCAAGGATCAACAATTTTAGGATTGGTTTGACGCAGCCCTCCACTCGATTCTTCTATCGGCCAACCTTTTCATATTAACGTAGTTCCTCTCTTTCACGTCCTTTACTACCTGTTCTATGTAACTCATACGAGGCCTGCCTTTTCCATTCTTCCCGTTCACTTTTTTCTCCAGTCACTCTCCACTCTTTTCATATTTATGACTTTAATTTTCCCTCTTGTTAGAAGTAGTTTGTAAAACGGTCGATATTTTGATTAATCATGACGAAGGACGTTCTTTAAGGTGGAATGAACAGAAAGAGAGGAAGAGGGAGGAAAGTAATAGGGTTTTTGCATGAAATTATTATAGTGCTGAACTGGTACTGAACTAAAGGGTAGACTTCGGTTATAATTGATCTCAGCAGCTAAGGCGATGTCGCTCCATCTAACCTACGCTCCTAATCTTAATTATGCTCATGACGGGAGTTGAACCGGCGACCTTTTGGTTTCCATAGTGGCGCTTTATTGAACTGGCAATGTTGAACGACAAACCTTCCATAGCAGGGAAATAGCGAAGGGAAAGAAACGCACAGGAATGTGAAAGGGAGTAAAAGTCGAGCATGAAAATTTGCCTTGCCCAGCAGAAAACTACGATTCTAAATGAGTTTTATGCTCGTGAGAATTGATCTCACCGAAGGGATATTGCGTTGCTAATGGTTCGCATCGCAGGCATAGTTCTTGAACGGAGAAACTTTGAAAAATGGCATTCGAAAATTGGAGGGGCTCGAACCGGCGACCTTTGTGTCGGGTGTCGACCGTATCACCCGCCGGTCTAACCGGGTTGGTGTGCCGTTTCTAGCTCGTCCTATATTTGATTTGTGATGCATCGCCGTCGGGATCCTTTCTGGAGCGCCTGACCACCCAAAATACGCGCGGAACGTCACGCATATTTTCACCCACGCCCTTATCAAACGTTTCGTAAGCGCGTGGCGAAGCACCTTGGGGATGGCTGCCGGTAGTCCCGTAAAATGATTTTACGACCTTAAGAAGTGCGATTGAGAACCTTTTGCAATTACAAGCGCCCAGAGTTCGGTTCAGTGTTCCTCATTTGGGTCGGGTATAACGTAAAAACGTATCGTAAGGCTAAACCTAAAAGACTAATCTAATTTCATGTATAAGGAACGTTGTTAGTTGTATTTTTTTCTACATCTGTATTTTTCCCTGTGAGACGCTGCAAGGTTAAGTGGCAACGGGGAAGAGATGGGGGGGGGGGCAGGTAACCAGCCATGAAATTGGTATTTTACTAAAGGAAACAAAAGCTTTGGGAAATACCTGTAATCTGTGATTCTTAATGGTTTTGAAAGAGTTAACATTTTTACGTTTTAGTCGTGTATTATGTGTGGGAAAAACGAATCCTAGCAGCTTCCTGTCGTAAATTTAATCCCCTCAAATTTGTTGTTTCTGCCTGTCCTACTGATGTAGTTTGGAGGTAGAAATATATCAGTAGTCTCACCCTCGAGCGCGTGTGATTTGAAAATTTCAGGTAATTTGAATTTTAATGACAATTTTCTAGTCTGGTGTTTTCCAATCAAGCCTTTCCAATTCCGAAGGTTAACTTTGTTCCTTTATCTACGGACCCGAAAGGTTTTCTTGATAACATGAAAATCCGTCAAGTAACTAAGTACCAGATACATTTCGAGCTCAGATCCGAAATAAAGCCGTGGCTAAAGCTGTTGCCTTCCATCCCAAGGGTCCGGTTTGGAAACCCGGCGGTGGCAGATTTTTCATTGCTATACCTGTCCCTTCTTGAGTGCTGTAATGAGATCACTTCTAATACAATACTCCGTCCCGTCGGATTGGACGTTAATCCGTGGATTTCTTGGTGCCTTTCCTTAAGAGCAGGCTAATGCCAATGCCGGGTATCTCTATACCCTTCCTTCGTTCCCAAAAAAATCCTACCCTTCCAAATTACCTATCTGTCATAAATGGCGCAAATTACTTCAGTTGCCGGTCGCCTTCCCCAATAACAATAAGAACGGAGGGAACGGAGCAAAGCAACCTGGAGAAGACTGTTTCTGTTGGTTTTCTTGGATATAGTTTTAATGTTCTGAACCGCAGGGCTTATAGGGTATTTTAGGCCGCCATGGACGTCCGAAAATTTCACATAACTTTCTCTTAGTCCCTTGCATATTTCACAAGATCCTCTGCTTAGTTCCGCATATTTCTTTCATCTAACAATTCCGGTCAAACCGTCCGTTCTTCTCCTCTCTCTACTCCATCTACCCAACATTAACGGGACTTAATTCCATATTTGTCATCGCGGACGAATCAAGAATCTTAGCTTACGCTCCCAGTCTAAGCCGAGTACTTACATTAAGTTCGTACATTTAGTGGTAGCCTGGAGCTTGTGTTTTTGTTTGCGACGAGGATTGGCGTTCATTGTTCTTTGGAGCGGCGTCAACAGCCAGGGCCATTAGCGGCTGAGGGATTGGGAGGGCGAAGAGGGAGAGAGAGGGAAAGTGAGATGAGGGAGAACAATTAAGAGGAGGAATGGTTGGGAAGGGGTGGAGAAAATGGATTGGGTGAAGGTTGGAGAGAATGGGGAAGAACTCCTTCGGAGCCAAAAAGTCACGGGTTGATGGAGGACCTCAGGCACGCAAGGTGGTTAACAGGACCCGAGATTGCTGTTATAAATCAACGCACTCCCGAAAATTAACATTCCTAAAAAGGCGAAATGAACCGAGGGGGAATATCAATTATTTTTCGGCGATCCAAAGACCCTCTTCCTAGTCCCTTGATTGTTCGAGATCCCGGCGAAACTTTATGTGACGGATTGGAAGGAATAATGTTCTCCCCGTTTCTCTTCCAAGTCTTCTACGGTGGAAGATTGCCGGGGGAGTTCGGTAGCGCGGTCTTTTTAAGCCTCATTTCTCGCGGAATGCCTTGGACGACCTAAAATTTCCTCCTCCTTCGAAAGCGAAAGTTTCTCGTCTAAAACTGTCAACTCTATCTTCCCCTAAAGTGTTTTTACTTGATTGAGGCGTATCGTGTAAACTTTCGCGTTGAATCTGAATGGTCCGATTCGGCTGAGTGTACGTAAGTTGCGGCCAAGAAGTAGAAACTCACAAAGAGATTCGCGCAAGTGATGTCGAGATCTCTTTCGCGGCCGTTTCCCCCCGAAACCAGAGGGACAACAAGTGAACAAGTGTTTCTTTCGTCTTTTTTCCGATAGAACCGGATTCACGAGAAAAAATACAGCCGTGTCGTATGCGTATCTGCAGTCGTAGTCAAGATGTTGCAGTAAACAGGAAGTTCTCTTTTTATCAATTCTCGACAAAATTTATCAATAAATATGAAATATTTTTGGAACAATAATAAATTACATCTACATCTACGCGATATCCTGCAAGCCACCACAAGGGTGCGTACCCTTGCGGTGGCCGCTACCTACCCCTTTGCTATGCTGCCTATTGTTTCTCTAATAGTACGGGGGAAATTGGCATTTTAAATCTATCGGTACGACCATCTATCTCTATAATCCTATGTATCTAATCGATCCTGTATTTAGGATAATATGCTGGTGCTTTTAATATATATCTAGCATCTTCAGTAAAGCTATCCGTTTTAAATTTCTGTCATAGATTTAATCTGTATTTTAACCTACGATCTGATAATGATTCCCAACCTTATTCTTCTATTAATCCTGATACATTACTAAACCCATTAAAATTATGTTTAGACAGCTGCATAAAAAACAATCCACAAAATCTTTTACGTTCACAAGATGGTAAACAAATCGCTGTGCTTGATCGTAGAGCGGCACACGACCGTTAAAATAAAAAAATCGTTAAGAAAATGCGATGATTTGCTCCCGACATATATGTAAGGAAATAATGTATGTTAATGAACAGAAGTGAGTGTTTCCGAAACATGCGAGATATGCAAAGAGTTTATTGAAGCTAATAGTTTTAGATCGAAGGTTTCCGCGGCGTTGGTTTTAATCTCTCTTAATGGTTCCGGGTTTTCTTCCGCGTTAGTTGGCTTGATGACAGGATAGTCAGCAAAACAGTTGTCATCAAGCTTGTTACCGGGAAAATAGACTCGTTCGCGTTCCTGCCGCTTAGGTGAAGTCCCCTTGTCAGTTCTAGACGAAAATGACGTGTTTTCCTATGCAATTCCAAATAGTTACATCGTTTAAATAATATTTACTTGCAATTTTCTTGGAGTTCTTGCCGAGTGTGCTGCGAGGTGGAAAAAGATAATTGTTGAATATAGGTGCGACGGCGGTGAATTTCGTTAGCGATGTTGGAAAAACACTGATATTATGGTTTGAATAATTAAACAGTTTGATGCCTTTTTCGAGTGACGTAAAGTTGTAGCTTTTTGGAATGTCACATTCTTTATAGGAGAACGAGTGTAAGTATGCTTTTATTGATAAACTAAGTTTAGGCTGATTGTATCGACATGTAAGGAAGGCAGGTAATAGGTCTCCCATTGGCGCGAAAGCATCTGTAGTGATATTTGTAATGTGAACACCGTAAATGAATTCCACGCAGCGTAGTTTAGAATATGAGTGGAATGTAATTTTTCGAGGTATTAATGCAAAAAATACCTCACTTGGCCTGCTACCACCACGTAAAGCGTGTAAATGGACAGCTTCATTTTTTACGACAGTTATGTGTGACTTCTGAAGTACTGTTTACGCTTTGTTAATAACAGAAATCTTCATCATCTAGGTACACTAAAAGCCAGCGCGAGTTTTTGGGTGTGGAATGGGGTTAATCTCAACAAATAAGCATTAGCTAGTAGATACAATACTACTGTATGAGAGAAGCGTACCTTTTGGTGGTAGGATACAAAATATTGTTTTATTTCGTATTGCAATTGATCACCCTAACTCCTTAGTAAATTATAATCTCAACTCTTCGCTGTTTCTAAAAGATTACATTTACGATGATTTTGTCTGCGGATAAAATACTTACCTCCTCTAGTCTACGACTAGTTTCGTTTCATTACGATATTTAGATGCTTCGCTTGAAAATGTTGTGCGTTGAAACTAGTCTTCGTTGAAAACGGGCATTGTAAATGTCTTTATTGTGAAGCACATCCACCATTTAGAGCCTTAGAATATTGCCGTAGTGTCTGTATATTTTAGTAGAGAGTATTTGTACTTTTTAATAGAGTATTTGTACCTTGGATCATCGGATCTGCGAAATGATTTCAACTGTTGAAATAGCGGCAAATTTCTAGAAAGGAATGATTTGGGTCCGTAAAAAAGGTTATTTTGAGTTTCACTTAAGCCTAACGTAATGAAACCCATACCCTGTACAGTTCCAAAGGAATTTTAAATAAATGCAATCGATTTCGACGACTGTAGCGTCATTGACGGGGATTTTAAAAGTTTTTATTTTTATTTATATTTCACTTTTATCCTTTGACAATGGCACTCATCATCATCAGTCAACAATCCTCGGATTGGTTTGACGTAGCCCTCCACTCGATTCTTGTATCGGCCAACCTCTTCAAATTAACGCAGCTCCTCTCTTTTATATCCTTCCCAACTTGCTCCATATACCTCATACGAGGCCTGCCTTTTCCATTCTTCCCGTTCACTATTCCCTCGACGATTGTCTTCATCAGGCCATCGTGTCTCAAGATGTGACCCATTAAGTTGTCCCGTCTTCTTTTTAATGTTTTCAGTAGACAACTCTTCTCTCCCACTCTTCTTAAGGCTTCTTCGTTTGTCACTCGGTCGTCCATTTCATCTTTATCATTCTTCGGTAGCACCACATTTCAAATGCTTCCAGCCTGGACTTCTCTGCTGCTGTTATTGTCCATACTTCGCTGCCATATAGAAGGATGCTCCTGATGACAATGGCACTAAAGTCATCGAAATAGATTGGATTTTATTAAAACTACCGTTGAACTGCACAAGGTTTGTTTTAAATCATGTTTGTCCTATAATTCCACAAGCGTATCGCCATCAATTTTATTCCTTAAGCTTGTCATACATACATATTGAGTTGAAGTCGAGCAACCAAGTACATGAGGCGATGAGGTGGATCATGTTGTTGTACCAGAATGTGACGTAAATGGACCAGTGTTGGAGGTTGGGGGCGGGGTCTCCTCTCTCTCTCTCTCTCTTCTACCTCCCCTCTCTCCCCCCCCTGCTTCGTCGTCTCGCGCCGAAATTAGCCCGCGTGGCATTTGGCGCCCCTTACCCCCGTGGCTATTTATTTCGGATCGTATGTGCGGGCGTTCGCCAAAAGGACGGCGGAGCGGGAGGAAGGCGGCGCCTGACCGCTCCGCGTTGGTCTTCGCCTTCCCTACCCTCGTCCCCTTCGACCCGGCCCCGAGGTCCAGGGCCCGTGTAGAAGGGTCGCGCTCGCAATCCGCGGAGGTTTCGGACCCTCCCTGGAGAGAGAGTCTAAATCCAGACGAGTCTCGCCGCGTGGAAGGGAATCCGGATGCAGGGGCGGAAGCATTCCAGACGGAGAGGTTTTATTCTTAATGCGTCTCACTCCGCGGGGTCTTTTTTCACGTTGTGTACTATCTTTACTGTACCAGAGTGATGGCCCAGTGGGGTGAACGGTGAGCCACTGACCAAGGGACTAATACGGAAAGTACTCGATGCTCTCTAACCACTACAATACCGAGGTCGATGTATCCGGTTGGTAATTAAAGTATTGGGCTCATATACTGAGTGTCCGGGTTCGAATCACGGAAGTAGCAGAGTTTTTCAGCTGTAAACCTATCCCTACATGTATTTGTGGAGTGAAAGTTCAGTGCTCAGCCCGTCGGATGGGACGTTTAACGGTGAACCCCGTGGCGCCTTTCGCTAACCGAGGGCCAATGCCAACGCCGGGTTTTCCCTCCACCCTTCCTCTATTCCATACAAAATCATATACCCAGGAACCCTATCGTTGTTGGTGAAAATTAACTCATTTGTTGGCCGTCTGATGTCAACATCTCATCACTTAAGAACATGAAAATGGCACCCATCCGTGCCCAAAAACATGGTAAGGAGTACTTTAATTAACTCTTTTTTGTTCATAATAAGCCTCCCTTGGATATCTGGTCACATCAAGGACGGTAATTGTACTGGAGAAGGCATTGCAACTGATTTGAGAAGCCAGGTCGGCCATCTTGGTAAGAACGGAAGTACGGACTTGCTACGGGAGTTCCTCTTAGATGAAGTTGCTTTTGTACGCGGTAAAACTTGGAGCAGTCGAGGAGTAATGGAATTCATTCCTAAAATTCGTCACAGGAACAGAGGAAAGTACGCAAACGCGCCAATATGTAGTTTAAATAGGTTAAATTCGAACTTGTTTTAGGAAAACCAGGTACATATAGAATTAATTCCCAGAGTAATCAGATGCATATATACCGCTCTTAAATAGCTTTAGATTAACAGATGCCGCCGTGATTAAATTTGGGCATTGTTATACTCATTATAGTTTTACTACACATGCCTTGCTTCTTAAGAGGTCAGCATAAAACTTAATGTTTTGTGTCGAGGAGGTGGCACCTAATCATTCCCTATCACCCCCATTCTGTCTTCATTGTCACCCATAGGATAGCATGCCAATGCCTCCTCCAGTACATTCTAACCTCCTCGAGCCACGTCCACCCTAAGCGCGTCTTTGCCGGAGTAAATATCTGTTAGGGTCCCATCGGTGCCATTCTTTCGTAAGGGTCATGCGTGTCGATGGTGTGGGAGGTTTTTTCTTTAGCATATTGGCGATCTAAGCTTCCTGAGTGTCACGGGGGGATAGCGTGACGCCTGAGAGTTTTTCGGGAGGGCCAAAGACACCTCTCAGTTCACCCCCCCCCCCTCTTTTCATTCCGTCTTCCCGCCTGGACGATTTGTCCGAAAGGCAGAGAAGCGTCCCCCGTGGTGTCATCTCCTTTACGGACTCAGATAAGACCCGACCGTATCACCGGGAAGTGCACGCTCGTTTAGGTTGAGGGTAAGGAGAGTCCCATTCAGTTCATGCTCCTACCTCGCAATATCCTGCACGGAAACGGGCAATTTTGCCGCTTATTAATGACCAAGCGTCAGTAAGGCAGTCAGCCAGAGGATTGCAATCGCTGTTGGACGCTTGACAAATCCCTTGCGAGAGATTTTGAATGAAGTTTAACCCCGAGAAAACTTAAGTTAATGATATTCTACATCACGGCTGCCCAACCTTTTAATCTTGCTTCCTACTCTCCATCCTCAGGGAAACAAGTCCTACCATGGTGCAAAGAGTGGCTCAGTTTATTTTTTGATGTTTCGCTGACATGCAGACGACCTAGTACGCTACGGGCTGTGCGATATTCGCTATTTTCTAATGTGGGAAGTGAGATAAGTGAAGTACATATATTTTCAGCGCTTTCTAGTCCCACGCAGTAGGTTTTGATTACGTGGGGCGAGTTCCACTTGCTGGGATACAATGTTCTAGAGCACTGCACTAGGATAACCTTCGGTAGCAGGGCCGTATGCGGCAGTTGTGGCCCTAAAATCGGCCTGTTGCAGTATCGTCACGCGTAACAGATGAGCAATACAACTAGACGACATGATTCCTTATGCACGAGGAAGTATAATCGAAAATAGAGCAAATCTTAATTTTATTATTCTTTTTTTTCTAAAGCGTGATAATAAGCATCAACTTAAAACGTACAAAACGAAGAACCTTTGTGAATTGTATGGCCGATAAAGCTTTTTTGACGAGAACTTGTCCTTGAACTGAATTTAGGCCTTCCAATTCATAATTATTCCTCACCCCTGTTGCAGAGGAAAAAGAAGGCAATGCCTCACATAAAAGTATGAGGTCTGCAGGAACAGGTGTAGTTTTGTCGCCTATGTTGCATTCTGGACGAAGTTCAGCGTAGTTGTAACGATAGAAATAGGAGGATTGCTGTGACTATGCAGGAGAAGGCAGAAGAGAACTTCCGATTCCGATCTAGAGGAGAACGAACGATGAAATCAGAGAAGCAGAGCGGATAGATGTAGAAAGTAATTCAGGTGAATGAAATCATGAAACGAATTACGGAAGGGCGGACGAATGAAGAGGTGTTTAAGATGGTTAGGGAAGAGAGAAGATTTCTAACAGAAATAAGGAGACAACAGAGTATGTGTATGGCCCTGGCACTTAGGGTTAATAGAATTTCGAAGTCTGTTATGTATTTATTTATTGTTTTTTTGATGTTTACCCAGCATATAAATATAATTACTAGGTAAAAAATGAATACTCGAACAAAAAGTACAAAGTATTAACATTGGACAAAGCTGGTCAAATACAATCAAATGGTGAAACACGTAAATAAATTATTTTGTCCACTCATCAACAACATTACTTCGCTATTTTGAAATTACATCTTTTAAAATTTTGTTTATAATTTGTTATGGAAGGTATAATGCTGTTTATGCAAGGTTGAGGAAGAGAGTGGAAATTTAATATGGATAATATAAAGAGACATAGGAGATCAGTGACTTGAAGAGAACTAGGGTAGGGTAGGAGCCGATAGATAAATGAATTACAAATTAGAGTAGGGATACTTTATCAAAACCTACTGTAGCCGTTAGAAAATTTTCGATCAATCAAAAATCAAACCAACAAAATATTGAAGGCTGTAATTGCTGGTAGAATGCTGCTAAGCAAAGAAAATTCAGGTTACAATTCTTTCACCTACATTAGTGAATGGATTTCGCATCATTTTTGGCTCCGAAATAGGTAAGCACCATCCTCGCCCATCAAAACCAAACCTTTGGAGGGATTAGGAGGTGAGTGAGTATTATCAGAAAATACTGTTGAATCTCAAGCGAAATGGATTAAAAGTCTTAAATGGAAGCCTTCCCCTCTGCATCCTTGCCAATTGGTGAATGGGTTGCTTTCGCCCGAGAACAATTTTGGCGACAGCTCGTATCACTGCTTACTCACCAGACCAGGCAGTGTGAACTGACGATGGAAAAACCTGATGTTCCTCCTTGGATTGTTTCTCTGTTAACTAGGTCGCACATAAATAACGTGACGCTTTCGGAGGGGATGTGGTAGAGTGTGGTTGTCTTTTTTCTGTTACGTGGGGAAGGATGGTATTAATTTACATAGTGATGAAAGGCAAGATTATTCTCTATTTTCATCCTGTAAGTGAAATGCTTCTGTTACACTATTGTGAGTGCATCTCCATTTAGTGACGCAGCGAGGAGCTTGGTCGTTTCATTTCTCTATGCAACTGATATTCTACAGGTTCAGATGGACCGCTAAAGTTGTCGTGGGTAAAAGAAATGGATAAAGAATGGGCTAAGGGACCTTAATGGTGAGAGGCGAAGGATGTCGGAAGAAATGGAGGGTAGGGGGAAGGGAAGATGGGAATTTGAGGAATGTTTAGCCTCATTCGTATCATTAAACCACGGCACTTTCTTAACTATTCGGTGCCAATCCGGAGATAGTAATATTTTATGAGGTTGGTGTGCCTTCCATCTCAGAGCCCTGGGTTCGAATTCTAGCAATGCCAGAGTTGTTTTCATGGTATATGTCTTCATTTGATTTTCATGTGAAAATTCGAGTTCAGTACTCGGTCGGTCGGATGGGACGTTAAACCGTGGAAACCTTGGCGTCTCTTCACTGTAAAAAGTTGATCTGATTTTCAGTGCGATCTGAATTTAAGCGCTGTCTGGTTGTAAGGTAGGAACACGGATTTAAGGTGCGGAAGAGGCAGGAACATGGATGGTTGGTACACGAGCAGTTAAGCAGGAAGCAGAGGGAGCAGGATTCAGGATGGTCTGATTTTCAGTCGTTCACCTGCCTTATTTTTAGACAAGATATTACTGCTGAATTTCAACATACCCTGTCTTAAAATTGTTGCATCTGAAATTCAGATCGCTTTTGTACCTTATAATCAGATCTACTTTTTACAGTGTTGTTAAGAGCAAGCCAATGATGGGTAACTCGCCTGTAGATGGGTTTCTTCCACCCTTCCTCCGTTTCCCGAAAAATTCTTTCCACTGCTGAAATACTCACCTACCCCAAAATTAAAATTGACCTCAGCAGTCGGTCGCCTCTCCCCGAGTTACTGCTAATATTACTACTTTAATCTATCTTTAATAAACTGATGGTAGCGTAATTCTTTTTCGAGAAACATCTTTTTATTCAAGATACGGCAGGGGGAATGAAATAAATTCCGAGCACTTGGGCACGGAATTCACGAAGAAACGACTCGAATACCAAGTTCAATACTCGAGGTTATAGCATGGCGATACCCATGTCCGAGGTTGAGTGCAATAACTTTCGCTGGAATGCTTGCGTCATTTTGTTTTGGCTCGGTACTGTCTTAATGCGAACTTCACTCGCCTGTAGAGCTGTCTCGCCACGGTGTGTTTTGGTGGGCGTTTTATTCCCTTGGCGTGAGGGGAGGGACGTGGCGGCGAAATTTCAAGAGGTCCCTTTGGTCTACGAGTTCTGGAGGGGTGGAGGAAAAAAAAATATGAAAAGCAAAAACATCTGAGTCGATGTTTCCGCGTTATTGCCCGCATGCCTGGAGTGAATTGTCGTCCGAGTGCCCTCTCGACTGCTCGTGTCTGGTTTAAGTCATCCTTCGGAGAACGACGGGACCAGTCTACTGCGCTCATGCCAGCCAGCCATGTGCCCTTCTAATATTTCCTCTCCCTTGTCAAGTTGGGTCCTCTAAAAAAAGGAAAAAAAACAGTCCAATAGTATGGCGTGAGGCTTCTGAAATACGCGGAAGTGTAGTGGCTTGCATTCTAGGGCATTTTCTGTCGTAGGGAGCATCGCTGCCAGTTTTGGACAGTTTTCCCCGGTGTAACCAGCGAGCAAATGAGGCGTTTTCACTGCCATACCCGCCTCCTCAGTTTAGTACGAACACGAGTAAAAATACTCTGGTTATGGCCCTTGCGCAAGCTTTAAATTCTCATGGCATTAAAATACACCGCTGAAAGGGGCCTTGGATTCGTACTCTTTTCATAAAATGTCTTAGGGAATCCGGAGAAGCGAGCAGTTGCTGTAATTTAGCGTAAAACTATTAACTTCCATATATGCCGAGTAATTGTGAAAATTTTGTGAGATATAACGATTTTATTACGCTGATTGTGTACGGAATAGGCAATGTATTTAACTTTAGGTCTATTTAGGTGCAGTTGCATCGAAATGTTAATAACTTAATACACGGAAACCTAAAATCATGATTGATATGTATTGAATTGTAAAATGTCTTATTTATTAAGCGCATTACGTTGGATCTTACGGATGAGTGATTTATTGGAACAATGTGTAGTACGGAGGGGATCAATTAGATGAATGAAAGAAACGAGGAAAAATTCTATTTGAATTCCTTGATTGCATTTTGGGGAGCTCTAAGGTCACTACTCCGTCTGTCAATAACGACGTCAAACCGTGGACCCTTTAGCTCCTTACGTTAATCGTAGGCTAAAGTTTCTCTCCACTCCCTAATTCCGTTCCACTGCCAAATAAATTCCTACGTATCCTAACGTTTGGCGTACATAACATTAGTTGTCTGTAGCCTTCATTAATGCCTACAGGAACGGATGGAAATGACTAAAATGTGTTCAGGTAATTTTTTCGTCGTTCATGATTACGTATTTTCCACATATCTTCGATTTTGCTTCTCGATTATGCGGTAAAATCGCAGTTGCTAAATAGTTGCGGTATTTCTGCGATTGGGAGTTTTTATCGGAGCCCCATCGAGTTGTGCCGTTTGGCGATTCAGGACATATGGGTCGAGGTATAAAAAAATATGATTCCGCATAGTTGCATAACAGACGAAACGGAAATATATCCGCGTCGCTTAACTCTAGCATTGCCGCATTTTTTTTTTAAAGTTGGCCGTTTAAATCTGAGCATTACGCCAAGGTTATTTGCAGTAATGAGCATACCCACCGAGGTACCGTTCCCTCAAGCTTAAAATGATCCTGCAGCACGAGAAAAGCATAAGGTCATAAATCTCTTTTAAGCTACGGCTAATTTTAGCGTTTGTTTCACCGTTTCGGTCATTTTCTGCGACACTTCTTCCTCCTGAAAAGCTTCAAATTCCCCAAGCATCTCGAACCTGAAGAGTAAACGTTGAAGTAATTATTTTTTACTCGGACTCGTTTCTCTAAAAACGAATGCTTGAAAAATGAGTTAGCGGAATTGAGTAGTAAAAGGGTACACCTGATATTTCGTACGTATCGAAACAAAGACATTCAATGTGAACTCACGTCGTACCCAGGTGAAGCGCGTGTTTTTCAACTGTATTTTCCCTCGTTTCTAAAACGGTATTGTTCTGCTGTTCGCCTCGAACTCGTATTTCATTCGGTATATACCCTCAAATATTCGTACATTCCCTTTGGTAGTTGAGTCTCAAATCTATTTTCATGGTTTTCGTCAGGATTTTCGAAAATAGAAGCTCCATCCGTCAGCAATGGCTGTTACTCAATTTCTAAAATTTCGCAAACATTAGTTTTTTGAATTATATTTGCAGAGTTAAGCATGATGCAGGGCGAATGAAAACTCACTCTCAGTAGAGATAAGGATGAGTATTGGACTGGAGATTTGTGAAGTTTACGTGTGAAAGAGGATGGAAAAATGTACTTCGTTCGGAATGGAGGACGAAATATGAAGTGTTGAGAATGTGGAGATGGGAAAGAAAGTGGGTATCAGGAATTAAGACAATAGAATAATTAGGTTATTGGAGGTGTAACTCTGGATTACCAAAAAAAAGGGTGGAAAGGAAAGGTGCATTGGATAGTGTAAAGAGAGGTAGGAAGTTCGTTGATTTGAAGAGAGAAGTAGCATTTTCGGGAATCTTTTGCAAAATATAGCGCAAGGAAGTGGCCAGAAGTCAACCGACAACTAATTCGAACACAGTTACTACCTGTGCCTCTAGCTACGAACAAGCTAGCTGTCAACATTATGGGGCGACAATCCGTCGAGAGAGCGTTAGTTGTCGCTCAGTTTTTTCGCTTAATATATAACTCGGCTCGAATCGGACTTAGATTCTCTTGAATTTCATCTTAATTTTTGTGTTACATATAATAGTTCCCGTTGGTTTTGAATTTTGAACTCGTGCACGAATATAAAATGCAGTACACTTGGGTACAGGAGCGATTTACTTCATTCAGGTCTGTGAGGAAAAGAGTTTCGTTTCAATAGCTACTGCAAGCCGCGGTAGCTAGGACAGTAAAGTTTCGACCTGGAGTATTATAACGTAAATTCGAAACAAGATCTTGAAACAGAGTCGGCAACGAATTCGGGTACCCCTCCAAATTCTTGCTGATTATATGCTTCCGTGCGGCCGCAGAAACACCTTCGACTCTCTAGAATTCGATTCGGAAGGCTTCTCTACGTGACGCAGCCACTTTTCGAAAAATTGATGACTTCGCCGTTTTCAGCCAATGAAATGTGTGGGCCAGGGTGCGATAAAGCCAGGTTAATTTCTTCATTAACTTACCTTAGTCCACAGGTAATGGTGAAAACCGAATTCTACTGCCACAATTACACATCTACATCTACATAATACCCTACAAGCCACCATAAATGTGTGTGGCAGGGGGTGAACTCTCACCAAACATGCACTGCATATCATGCATAAAAAAAGGATCAGTACTTTTATAGGTACTGTTCAAAACTACACTATTTAAAAAAAGATAAAAATAGCAAAACATACATGCAAAAACATGCCGTTAGTTGGGTTAGTTATAAGTCCTTATACCAACATGCAGCTACCAATGTTATCCATTGCTACACTCGTACTGGATATATTTACCGTTATTCATATCCCTAATAGTACGAGAAAAAAAGGACATTTTGAATCTGTCAGTTCGGCAATCTATTTCTCCAATTTTGTGATTATGGTCCAGTCTACCATAGGAAGTTGGGGTTCGCAAAATATTTTTAACATCATCACTGAAAATATGGTCTTGGAATTTGTTTAAGAGATTAAGTCTAAATGTCAACCTGCGATCTGACAATGAATCCCAATTTAATTCATTTAATAGACTGGTTACGCTAATAACGTTATCGTACCGTCCCTTTACAAATCTTGCCGATCCTCGCTGCACACGTTCAATTTTATTATTTAGACCGATTTCGTAGGAATCCCATACACTGGCAGCATATTCCAAATGAGGTCTAACAAGGGAAAAGTAGCTGATTTCTCGTACATGATCGTCACATTTACCCAGTACTCTTTTGATGAATCCATGTTTACGATTCGCTTGACCCATTATTTCACGTATGTGTTTACCCCAGGAAAGATCGTGTGTCAGTCTTATTCCAAGATATTTAATGGATTCCACGTTTGTTAATTCATTATTACTTATTTTGTAAGTGCTAGGAGGAGAGCTATTCTTTTTCCAAAAATTCATTACTAGACATTTAAAAAAAATTTAATGACACGCGGTATTCAGGAGTGTATCTTGATCTAAGGTGTCACTGTATTTTTGTTAGCACTATTTTGCCTTCCTCTCCACATCTTTGAGCTCCCGTCCCACTTAGTGCGAAGCGTAGAGGCGGGAAATTCGTCTGCGGGAGGTTGCAGGCAGCGAGGATTGTTGGGGAGGCGCTGAGGAGGGAGTTTGTGAGGAGGGGGCGTGGAGGGAAGAAGAGGAAAGAGTCTTCAGGAGCCGCAGGGTTGGAGTCTATAAAAAGGAAGGTATCCCGGAAGATGGGCGGGGAAGACACGGGGTGGGAAATGGTTTGGAGCGGGCTCTTGTGTTTGTTGTTTTCTGCTCTCCTTTGCGCCTGGGCGATGTTCGATTTTTTTAGAATCGTAAAACTATGCGAATCGGGCATCGGAAAGGTATCCTTTCCCCACCTCGTTAGTATGACGTTATGCGATTCGGTTTCTAGTAAGTCGTCGTGTCCTCTTCGATTCTTCTGTTTGATGCTCTTACTCCATCGCTTGTGAATGAACTGAGATAAATACACCAGTCATTTAATTCTGCGTCTTGCCGATAAACTTGTGGTCTTGGAGGTGCAAAATTTATTTTTGATCCCCGCAAATTATTTGCAAAACAAATGTTTTTACTGGCATGTATTTTTTGCGTACCGTGTATTCCGAGTTGACAGAGCCAAGGAAGTTATGGGATGTTGAATAAGTTTAAGATTTTTTTTTAGAAATTATAATTAAAATAGGGTAGCTCTAGAGGAGATCTCAAAAATCCTTGAAGCCTATGGATGACTTCCGGCCTGATCAATCGTCTCCATCTGCATTCCTTTTCCCAGAGCCGGACAGAATTTAAATATGAACGCCTATATTCGGGAAATTGTGCCCAAGATGTTGTGAGTTAGTGAAAGTGGGAGACGGTTTTCAAGTATTTCATTGTTAAGGTCTCATCGCACCGTGTAAGGTTATTTCAAACAATAGATAATAAATCCATACCGAGGCGGGATTTGAACCCACCACCTTTGGGTTGCTAGGCCGGCGTGTTGCCGACCTGCGATGTAAATGACTAGGGGAAGAAAAAATTGTTCAATTGAAGCGACATGGGCATCAGAACTTAGGTAAACAGGCACAAAAGCTCATTAACAAATATAAAAATCTCGTAGGATTAACGTATATGTTGCCGTCATTAAGTAAAAAGTAATGATAATTTATATGAAGAAATAATCCTTTCACAAGGTCGATGATTATTTGATTTTTGAAATATCGCGGTTGGATACTACATGCGATAAAAATAGTCTACACTAAATGGCCTTGCACTTGTAGCAGTAGACTGCTGAACAGTCGACTTACGAGCTCAACTGCAACATACAAACTCGTTCCGCGATGTAAGTACGGATCGATTGAGGACTAGGTCGTGCATAGTAGGCGCTAGTTTCTGGAGCAGACAAACAGAACAGAAGTTCCTCTGCTTTCCATCACAGTTATACTGTGAAAATCGCAAGTGCGCGAGGGAGATTCAGTTTTCACCCTTTCCCACGATTGGCACGATTCTGGGAAGAGGCCTCACTTTTATTGCCGTGTGAAAAAAATCACTTTTATTGCCGTTCACTGCTACATGCAGATCCATCTTTAATCCATAATCATCCATGGATGCCTATCTCATCGACTTTCGCAACCGAAAATGGAACGTTGCCAGTTCCCCACGCGTCGAAAATCTCTGCTCCTCTTTATTCGTTATTTGTTGCGTCGCAGCGCATCGCGGCATGCGAATCGCACGTTTACGGCGGACGATGCGTCGCTCTATTACCCCCCCTCCCTGTTTGTTCTGTTTGAGCTCAGACCCTTGCCACCCCGCCTTCCCGTATAAGGGAGGCCGGGGGGAGAGAAAGGAGATGTGCATCAGCGTATCGGAATTTCCTTTCGTGTCGGGCCCGCCTCTTCAAGTCGTCAAGGAGTTAGCCGCATGTCTTCTGGGCTCGAGAGGCTCGTCTGTTGACATCATCTTCCGACTACGAGCTGTCCAAGGTAGCACCTTGAACTGCGCCGTGCCCTGAACGCATATGCGATAGAATAATCACGTTCTTCTCTCCTCATGCATGCGTTAACTGCAACCTTTGGCCAGTTTTTGCCGTAATTCCCATTGTGGTAAATATCTCTGCTCTAAATATCCCATCCTCTTTCGGTTCTTCACGAAATCTTTCTTTAACCTCTCATGCGAAGAGAGTGAGGGAATGTCAAGCGGAAAATTAAAGCGTAAAATAGCTACGAAAACATAGGTGCCAGCCGATATAGTCAAATCGCTTATTCGCCGGCTTGGCGATCCAAAGATCGCTGGTACCAACCTAGTTTTAGGCATTTTTGTTATGTACGTATTATGATTAAGCGTAGTGAATTCTATAGAATCTGGATCCACTTTGTGAAATCTCATCGTAATGAAAATAAAAAACTTTGTAAAAATTTCACCAAATGTATTTAAAAACGACCGGTTTCGTCCAACAGTGGACATCGTCAGGACAGATGAAAACTGATGATGTCCACTGTTGGACGGACGTCGTTTTAATACACTCGGTGAAATTTTTACAAAGTTTTTAATTTCATTATTGTTAAGCCTAGTACTAATTGAGGTTAGATAAAGCGATAGAAGGTTAGCAGCCAGAGAATGTAAAAACGTGGTGCTGCTACTACAACACACATAATGTGTTAAATCCTTAAAAAAACAATGTAATGGATGAAATCTGTCAAACCTTTTCAATGAAAATATGCCAGACAGTTAAAAAGAAAAATAACAATCAAATAGAAATGAATTCATTCCAATAGTGGAAATTCAATGTCAAACCTTCGGTCCCCTTTTTGCTCTGCGTTCTTAGAGCAGGTCAGAATTCTTTTCTTGGTCTTCTGCGGTTTTCTTCTTCGATTTTCCTCATGAGTTTTCCATTTGAAAAACTATGATCTTGATGTAGAGCAATGAGTTGTATAGAGGGTAGACTTGGACGGGTGTACGGGAGAGTAAATTGGAGGCTTTTGACATGCTGATGTGGAGGAGAACGGAAAAGCGAAATGGACCGAAAGAGAAACTGATGATTAATTGTTGAGTATGGTGGGGGAGGAAAGGAAGTTGTTGGTGTGAATGGGGAGGAGGGAGGATGTACAATTAATGAGGGAGATCGGGATTCCGAAGGGTTTAACCGAAAGGAAAACGTTGGGTTGTCGAGGAGGAGGTAGGAAAAAAATTGTGTGGTTATATCTACAGATTACCCTGCGGGCCAACCTTACGGTGTGTAAAGGGGATGAATCATCGCCCATCATGCACTAAGAAACAACAAAACGTAATAATGAAGACGTATTAGTAATGCATCCTCGGGCAACGTGCAACCAATTCATTAGAATCTACGATGTAATCTATTTATTATATTCGGGTAGGCATTTGCTGCCATATAAAAATTTGCATATAATTTCATATACGCTTGCAAGGATGTAGTTAGTATGGGTTAGTAGAACTATGATCATGCTCTTCAGCATACGCTGTACGGCATTCTATCTCCAAAATATTGCACTCGTAGTCGATTCTAGCGTAATACGCGGGTGTTCTCGATATATTACTAACGTCGTTAATAAAATGTGATTTCATCTCATAGAGACACTTGTTTTTAGAATATTCTTACAATAATAAGGTAATTACCTCGTCTTTACTTGATCTTCCAGTCATGTTTGTTGACTTCGTCTTTCGAATCTTTAGGGATGATCACAGCTATCATGAATACCGCAGCTAGAATGATCACAGCAATGAGCAACCTTGTCATTGGCTGTTGTATGGAACGATTTTGTAAAAATAGAGACATTTCTATTCCATAAAGCATGTTGTAAAACCGAGTTAAATAAAACGGTTTTATCGTGTGCAAGAGTATTTTTGTTAAATGAATTTATTTTTTAAAACGTGTTGCCGAAAATGTTACCATGATCATCAGGCATAAGATTGGTTTGACTCAGCTCACTGTTTCGATACTCCGTACTTCTATCTTAGGATTAAGGTCAGTGTGACTGATTTTTTCTCTGTGGAAATCTTGCTATCGTGCATATCATAAGGTGACGCCGTTGAGTTTTTCAGCGCCAGTTCACAATTATTGAATTCATGGCCGATAACGCTGTCGGTAGATACCAGCTGTGTTAAAAGTTGGAAAAATTGCTAACTAATGGTTAACCGAAGATCATATAGAATTTTTTTAATCACTCGAATACCTGTAACCGTCGTTGGGGCTGTACGTTATTCGTCCGTAGTGGCTTACTTTGGCGAACTTTTCTTCCAAAGTGGGAATTTAGGAAGGGGACTTCAAGAAGTGGAGCGGACGTGTTGGGGTTCGCTTTCTCGCTCGAGTGACCTCCCCCGCTCACGGGACCGTGAAAAGAGTGCGCGATTAGCCGCGGACGTTTCGGGGTGCACCTCGGCAGTCTTCTCACTGCCGTGCCCTCCCAAGACCACCGAGATATACACGGTGGTCTTGGCCCTCCCCTCCGCTCCTACTACCTAGTTCCGTCGGGGTTTCGGGAAAACAGGAAGTTGCCCACTTCCCCCCTTACTTTATAACCCTTGTGCATATCACCAGAGTGCATTGGCACCGTCGAACCCAGGGCTAACTCGCGTGGGACGCGTTTATTTCATCGACGTGACACCTTGCATGCCACCGCAAGGGTGCGTGGCAGAGCGTGAACCATTACCTGGCTTGCATCGTCAATCAGAGAGAAGACTTACTAGCATGCAGACATGCAAATAAAACTACTCAGTTTTTACACTATTAACATTAATAATGTGAATAATATCATCTC
This sequence comes from Platycnemis pennipes, assembly GCA_933228895.1. Lineage (NCBI taxonomy): Eukaryota > Metazoa > Arthropoda > Insecta > Odonata > Platycnemididae > Platycnemis > Platycnemis pennipes. Next base: position 36,738,864 of record OW121852.1, on the reverse strand, counting down.
GAGGAAAATATTAAGCATTTATCTACGAGAATCCTAAAATATTGTGTGTATAAATGATACTAAATTGCTAGTTAATACAAAATAATATAAAATTTTTGATTAAATGTCTTTTGTAGATTTTCGCAGCTCATTGTATTACTTGCTATTCAGGCTTTTGGTTCTGCGAGTAAATATTTGATATTGTGTAGCAGTTTCACCGTGCTGTGCTGCCGGCTTCGTCGGGGTTCTTAAGAACAACAGTGGTCTTATTTATAAAAAATAAATCCGGCAGTTGGTGATTTTGAGGAGTAAAAATTAATTCCGAAGAAGTCTCTTCCAGGTGTAAGGGAGTTCATAACTATCCTCTCTATTTATATTGTTTCGTATTTTTTCTATTTCAGTCGTCAGTATCAACCGCGGGAAATAACTGCTTTCTTTGTGCAATATTTTTGCCATCTCGATATCAATGGCGTTACCTTTCTCTATAGCGTAGTATGCTCAGCCACTGCAGAGTAATACGTCTTTCTTTCGGGTTGCACGTTCATTTTCTTTCGATCTGCATCCAATGGCTCTCTTTGTTTGGCCCACATATGATCTTTCGCAACTGCAGAGAAGTTCGTATACACCGTGTAAGAGAAACTTAACTTTTGATTTTTTCACACTTTTATTTGAGACACCCTACCGGTTTCGACACTCCCGTGTCATTGTCAAGGGTCGAAACTGGTAGGGTGTCTCAAATAAAAGTGTGAAAAAATACAAAGTTAAGTTTCTCTTACACTTTGTCAAATTTTCACAAAGTATCGCCTTATTCAATTCAATTTATTTGTATACACCCTCATGTATTGTGGGTGGTAATGAATCTTTAGTCCCTCGTAGATGATCTCGTACTCTGGAGATAGTATCTTGTGATTAGTTAGTCATTTCTGTAAATAAATTAAATTATGAGCTTATATTTCCTAGTGTATGCATAAACTTCTTTGCGTGCCGTGTCAGGTCCCCCCGACGTTGGCGATCACTGTTACGAATGCTTTCCTGTCCTGCGCCGCCCGGAATAGCTCCTCCACACCTTTAATACCGGTCCATTCTTTTACATTTTGCAGCCAGGACATTTGCCTCCAGCCGGGCCCTCGGAGGCCTTCTATCTTACTCATCAGTATCAACTGAAGCACGTGGTATTTACTTCCACGCAGAACATGACCCAAGTATGATAATTTACGGACCTTTACCAATGTCAAAAGTTCACGGTCTGCTCCAGGGCGAATTAGGACTTGGGTGTTGGTGACCATGGCATAAAATAGTAGTGTTAAAAAGGATGTACACGTAAAAATGGAAATCACCACAATCTAATTTCTGTTTTGCTTAGCCGTCTGTTGTGAGTGATATTGCTCTCAAATTACCGCCCCAATCACAAATTTACGGAATACTCCTCGTGCCGCATCTTTGAGTTGCGGTTAAGGTTCAATAATCAACGAAAATGCCACTATCACAAACGTGCGTTTTGCAATATTTATAATGACTTTTATCACCCCGTACTGCCTGAAGTGCTGTGTGTTAACGTGTGGAGTGATTATAATATCTCATCCTAAGTGTTGAAATGATGCAATTATTAATTGTGCAAAAAAATCGGATGCGAAAAAAATTGTATTTAATTCTGAACGAAAGCCTACTGTATAAAAATTCTTAACATTGACAAGTTGAGACCTTTGGATCGACTAGGAAAATGCGGGTTTAAGTGAATGGTACCAGAAAATTGTGTAAAGTAAGCTACAACAATGGAAGCACAATAAATAAGAGGGGGATTGGGAAGGGGGTATTTTTCCCCTTCATCTCTGTTCTTTATGTATAACCTTGTAAATCTAGTCGGACTTCGCACTGATGGCGTTACAAATATATTCATCATCATTGGTCAACAATCCTAGGATTGGTTTGACGCAGCTTTCCACTCGATTCTTCTATCGTCCAACCTTTTCATTGTGACGTAATTCTTCTCTTCTACATTCTTCACAACCTGTTCCATGTATCTTATACGAGGCCTGCCTTTTCCAATCTTCCCGTTCACTTTTCCCTCGACGATAGTCTTCATCAGGCCGTCGTGTCTCAAGATGTACAAATATATTGTGCACTTAAAATACCGTATCATGAGAGTATAGATCAATTCTTTGCTGTAGAACCGAGATATATTTTAATGAATTTTATTGCTTGCTTAGTTTTTTCGAGTAACCGCCAGCTCCAGTACTGAGTTTTGTTCATAACCTCAGTGATATAAAGAGCCCATTCTCTGGGTTGTCACTGCGCGTTTTAAAATGAAATTTTATGAGTCAGAGCAATGTGGAGAAAAAAAAATTAGCGTTGTGTGGTTCGATAAGACTTCCTGGAGCAGGCATCCGTTTCGCCAGCCAAGCAGTCGTTTGATATTGAACGGGAATGGAATGCAGGTACTGTATCAGTGGCTGCGATAAATCCTCATGTTTTCTGAGTTGCATTTTTGGCGGCTTATGTGGAAAGTGTAATCTCTGATTTTTACGTCTGTTGAAATGTTCAGTAAGTGAATCAATGCACATGACTCTACCTCTGCTTTATTAAGTCTTCTTTAATGAGAATATCGTGGCGAAGTAGCATGTATTTTTCAAAGATCATATGTTAATGAAAACTAATGCTATATCTCTCTCTGTGCTAAATATATTATCCTTTTCAGATATGGAAACAGTCGTATATTCCTCAATGTAGAGTTTTATATGAAACGTGGGCAAAGTGAACCTTACATATTTTAATGCTGTGGGAGGTATTGACTTTGATGGCTTTCCAGGAATTTAACGTCGGTTAACTGTGTTTGTTTAGCAGGTATTTGGTTTCGAGAATTGCCTTTAATCACCTCACGGATTTTTGTGTACGCTACTCAACATGAGGGAAATAAACTACGTGTAAATCACGTGGAAGTTTCGCCTGAAATCTAGAATTAAAAACTACAGCTAAATATCTTGTGGGTGTTTCATCATCATCAGGTACAAATATTATGCACATTACGTGGTAAACAACGTTTTCAGCTAGGACTGATTATATACTAGGTGTGTCTCAACTGGGGGGTTTGGGTTTTAGGTGCTTCAAAGCTAAGGTTAATTCGCACTGTTTAACTTAGGCTTTTAAACGTAGAACAAACAACATTCTTACCTGAAGCGGTACTCGAACCCGAGACCCGTGGGTTGTTGCCGATCTGACTACCACGGACGGCTTGTCATCTGGTGGCCGTATGTTGACAAGTAATGAATAAAAGGATTGGAGCATTTTCCGCCGAGTCTATGACCCAAAATATTGTCGCAGCAGTGTAGAGAAATTTTATGTTTTCACTTTTCTGGGTAAGAAAATACATTGTGTGTACACTTTTTGGTGATTTTCTGAAGAAAAAAAACAGCCGATGCCCTTAAGCTAAAGCTGTCGTCAGCAGATGTCCTTTGTGTCCTTGAAGTGTAAGTGCTTGGTGTGAGATAAATAAAATAATTTGTGCAAAGAAAAAGGGAGGGGCGATAAGGAGCGTGGAAATGCGCTCATTGTTATCGAAAAGTGCAATGAAGTTTGTAGTTTAACATCCCATACGATTTATGGAGTACTGACCTTAAAGTGCTCTCTACATGGATCAAGTTGAGACAATAATCAAATTTAAAATATTTCCCCTGCTGGGATTCGAACACGGGCTCTCGGGGTGATAATTCAGTACTCCTACCATTACCGCAACAAGAATACGAGTGAACCAATTCAATTTTTATAATGAACCGTCCACCAATCTCCTGTGCGTCGAAGTGACAGTTGAAGCGTTCACGTATAGTAATGGGAGTTTGAGGAAAGGGTCCGATAAATCGTATGGTCAATCAAAAGAACGGGATAAAAATAGACTTGACGGAACAATTTTGCTTGGACGAGGCCTCCCAATTTGCATGAGGGTGAAACTTTAACGATACTCGACGCTCCCCTTCTCGATACGCGCCTGAGCTATCGACTGAAATCCTGTTTAGCGTATTAGGGGAAATTGGAAGGGGGAAGTGGTTCCTTGCTTCGCCAAAGGATACCCTGTGGATCGCTTTAGTGTGGTGGGTAGAGTCCCGGGCCTCATATCCCGGGAGTTCGAATCCCGAATGTAGAGACATTTTTCGGCGTTGAACCCGTCCCTACTTGAGTGCTATGTGCAGAGCTCTTCAAGTTCAGTACTCAGTCCGTCGGATGGGACCTTAAGCTGTGGAGTTGTGGCGCCTTTCGTTGATATCAGGGCATTGACTACGTCCGGGATCCTCTCCACCTTTCCATGTTCCTTGAAAAATTCCAACCTTTTAAATTTACCCGTCTGTCTTAAATTGTGTAAATGGTCTTAGTGATCGGTCGTCTTCCTCGAATAATTGCTGTAATTACCGCTGCTGTTGGGGAGTTCTAACTAATTATGATTGGTATGAATTGCAGTTTAACATCCCATACCCTGTGATAATACATAATCCCTGTGATAAACATAATCCCTGTGATTATAAAAATTGCCAATTTAACTGGCAACATGATGTTTAATACATTAGCTTACAGCGTAAGAGGAGACTTGATGATCAATCCGAATTTTGATTTGTTCGTATTAGAATTTATTTTTTAGTGCTCAAACAGCTCAGGTTTTTCCTTTATTCTTAAATCTAAGACCAACAACATCTATTCCATGGCGGGATTCGAAGCCTCGATTCTTGGGTTGCTTGGCAGGGACTTGACCGACGGGACTACCGAGGCCGGCAACCTTAATCTGGGTCTTGCTAATCAGCTGCGTGAAAAACTTCGGCACGAAGTAAATTTTATTCTTGAAAACATTTTCTCGCCAGTTAAAAGGCTAGTGAGGTTTAATGTGGAGCGTGCCGTCATGTGGTCTCGGAGATTAGTTGTACCTACCGGAGAGATAAAGAGAAGCTGTTGACGAGATGTAAGCAAAAAGAATGCAAAAAGTTGTTGGAAAGGAGGTATGGTGAGACTGAGAGAAGTTGTGGGTAAAGAAAAACAATTCAGGAGGTTCTGGGAATGCATGGGGGAAGAGGAAATTACTGAAGGAAATGAGAAGGTAGATTAGGTGGATGAAACAAGTAATTAAAGGCGACGGGTTATTAAAGGTCATTGTAGAGGGTTGAATGCTAGGGAGGGTAGGTACAGAATCAGGAGGATTAGTTGTATTGGTGAGACGAAGGTAGGACGTATGCTAAACCAAACGGGGAAAGAGCGTAAAAAAAGATATGTTGGAAGTGACGAAAGAGAGAAGAATCGTTTCAGGAAAACCCACTACTTACCCTAGTAGAAGACAATACGGCGTTCCAGGGCCAATATAATGACGGCTGTGATCATTGCTCCCGGAATTAGTCACTCTTTTTCGAAAATTATTGCTGTTTTTTTGGCGATTTCCCCGCGAATCTTCAGAACGTCCTTTGGAAAGAAAGGGAGTATTTCATTTTTGTACTGTCGTATTTTCATAAAGGCGTGTACTTACTAAGAGTTTATGGCAAGATCGCTGATTATATTATATATTTGATTATATTGTATTATATATATAGATATAATATATCTGATTATAAAAAATCAGCGATTTTTGTCTGCCTGTTCTAAAGCCATTTCATTCATTGTTTAACGATTTTCGGTTATAGTCAGTAAAAAAACGAGTGGTAACTCATTCAGATTGTGACTTACCTATTGTGTTTTATCGAAGGTGGTTTCTGAGTAGAATCTAAATTTATTTCCCGCTAGCTATCCTAATGAAGGAAGAATTGGAAGAGGGCGAATATATGGATATTTCCTTTGTAAATGCTGTGCTTTTCCACGGTAAAAAATCAATTTTTCTTCGACAGGATTACTGTAACTTGATCTATTTTTCCCACCACGACTGTGATTGTGTATTGAGTATACAACTTATTTATTTTTCCCTTGTGTGGTGACCACATAGACCTTTTCTCTATTTCATTCGGTTGAGTATAACGGAGCAGCATCGCGTAATCAGCTTCTTCGGCATCCTGCCAGCCTATAGGGCGTATGGGTAGAGCTTTAGTGCTTTCGTTATTTTTCTGCAGCTTTACAGTTAAGCGATGGAACATTAAAACCTCGGATGAGCGTAAGTCCCCATATTAATGATATCACATCCTGTTCGGTTCCAGTTATTTTTTCCTCGTCTGCGATGTTTATTTTCATACCTGTTGATCGGATTTCAAGGGCGCTGACTTTCGATTTGAGGAATCAATGAAAAAAATACATGTATGATTTCCCAGCCATCCGGATATTCCCCCTCTGTGATGAGGGAAGCGCGTCGCTTGCTTATTCTATCAATTTTATTGCAAGTAATCATTCTCCCCGAATTCGAATTGCTTTTAGTTGCGTCATCGGGTTTCATTCAATGAAAACCACCCGTTGAGGAAATTGATTCTTTCTTCCGTTTTAGACTTGAGCTAGTTTGTCAGTTTTTTGTTAACGGTGAACTGGGCAGCTGAGGTCAAATCACCTTGGTGTATTCTCCTTGCCAACTGTAAGACCTTTCGAAGAATATAAAATAGAAAAATTTTCACTTAATTTATGAGGATATATCATCAGTAATTCATTTTAACTGACCAAAATTGGCGATGGAGACTCAGAAAGACGAAGCAATATTAATTTTTAGGCCGATCTAGTGGCACTATATGGCATGTGATGTATGAGCAAAAGAAGTCATTCAACCAGCCAGAACGGCCAATTGCCTGATACTCCACAAACTTGCTGATAATCGTCTGCTCTTTTTTACTGTACGCAATTAAAATAGTAAGAGATATAACAATGATATATTCTTATGTTTATGTTAAAAACTGGAATATAATATGATATATTAATTACTACCAACAAATAATTTACAGAAGCACGATTAAACAAAACTTTGGTTGCTTTAGGGTATATCTTTTGTAAAGATTATCTTCAATTTACCTAGCCTGCAGACCGGCAGATTAAAAATAGCAAGAATATGTAGTTATGGCCAAAAATATGTGTATGGCACCTTCTGTTTCCCGCAATAATTTTACAAATATTAAAAATCTTATTCAAAAATATTAAAAAACAAATTAGATACATTTTACGCCAGTACATTTACACATTTAATTCAAATAGGATTACATCGTTGTCGCCAACTTGCTATGCATTTTACATGATTGTTGTAATGTTATTGACTTGAAATACTACCCGGCCATAATCTCAGGATCTCGTCGATCGCGACGAAGCGCTTTGGACGGAAGGAGACACGCCTCGTCGGCCGATTCGCTATTACGCGACTTGGGAGTGACGAATGACGCGGCAACCCCGTTCTTCCGCCATATGTTCTTTGCGAAGTCCGCCGACTGCCTTCCACTTCCCTCCGTTCTCCCACGTCCCTCCCCTCCCCATACTACGTAGTCGTGAGTAGTGCCGGGTGCGTAGAACTAAGGCTTCCCTTGGCGTTTACCAGGAAAGTGCAAGGAACCCTCCAATCGATGGGGAAACGCCGACATCTTGCGCGGGTTTCGCGACACGGGGTAGTCGGGTGGGCTAAGAAAAAAAAACTACTCGGCGAAGGAATGGAGGGTCGCCGACTAAAGACGTTGTTCGGGCGTGGAGAAATTGGTTCGCTACCTTATGAAAATGTCGACTGTCACAAGGTCCCATGGTGTTATTTTACGACGCGAAAAATTCCCGCAGTCAAGGAAGTTCCGGCTGAAAATGAAAGTAATTTAATGTTTGCTAAATTATTTTTGCCTTTAGAAAACTTTACGTAATATACTCTGTATAAATTAACTAATTCATACCTTTCCTTGATAAATGTTTTCGAAAATTAGGCTTTTGCTATCTTTAGCTTAAGAGGGAGGATGACTCTTTAATAGGAAAAGCGACCGTCAACTATCGTAAGTTTCCCTATTTAGGATAGTTGAGTATTTGGAAAGACGACGTAAGTAAGGGGATGAAGGGATTGGCGGAAATATATTCAGCGTAGACATTAGAATTCTCAACGATAAGCGCCAAGGGGACCGCTGCTTTGTGTCCCATCCGACAGACGGACTACTGTACTTCTCCATTCTTTACTAAGAAGGGATCATTATTGATACAAAAAAATCCGCTCTTACCTAGGTTACGAACCTGGGTCCAAAGGAGGGGAGTCCATTAAGTAAAACAAACTTAGTGACCTTGCGCGATTTGTATCCTCAATTATCCATATTTTTTTCTTTTCTTGTTGGCAACCTTATTTCAATGTTTTCACACCACTATCTACTAGATCATTTTTGCATGATGACGAAAACTAAACATAAAATCGAAAAAATTCAGTTAGTAGATTTTGGGGGAGGGAGAAAGAGACTTACCTTCAAAGCATAAAGGGAGGTATGACATTTGCTGAATTAAAGAGGGAAATAGCGTAGGAAAATAAATATTCAGAATATTAGAAAGAGTGGAGGTTGTCCATGAAAATATTACCCCGAAACCTTTAGAACACCACTAATATAATAAAGATTTATGGATAATAATGTGAAGTCAGTCGAGTGGTGAGGCAATGGCATGGAATCAAGATTTTCACATTAGTCATCAGAACCAAATTACCGAAAATTCTCGTAACATCTCGAAGAAACGAAGTAATCATAAAATGTGGTCACCGTTCGTCTCGTCGTTTTCGTATTGCTGTGTAGAAACTAATAACTGCCGGAAAATAATTTATCTCCTCTGAAACAGAGCTGTATTTACCTCCTCCGGTTGACAAAAATATATTAGTATACCTATCCACATATTTTAGAACTTGATATCACTTCTCTAAAGCTTGGGCTTATTATCAGTGGCGACTGTATCGTGTAAAATACGTGTAGGGAATGGTGAATTTTCTCATTTGCTTTTACTCGGGCAGTCGCGGTCGGACCTCCTCATGGATGATGGTTACGCATTTCGTGATTCGCAGGTAGCCGTTCAAACGTTTTGTAAATCAGCCTCGGTGGCCGCCATTATGACCGCTTAAGCGGCTTAGACAGTTACGGTTTGTTTTTGCTGGACGCTTTTACGTCATGCATCTTCATTCCGTTCTTTTGGAACCTCTTCGATGGATGGAGTAACTAACGAAGACGTTGAAAAAAGCAAGCTGGGGCAACCTTATCGGGCGCCTTTATTGGCCTTCATGAGACTTAGTTGCTTAATTAAGGAGGCTGTTGCTGTAATCGTAGATCATTGAGTGCAAATTGTAATCATTTCCCAAGCACGTGAAAGAACATTTAATTTGAGTGCAAACAATACACGGTACTGTACGTACCATTATGTAAATTATATACAGATTTCGTATTGTATTTTTGCCTTAATTATAGTCGAGGAGGGGTAAAAAAATGAAAATATGGGATTCATCCTGAGAAATCAGAGTTTTCAAAAGGTTTTTGTATCATGGAATAATTGTTTTTACTCTAAAGAGTGAAATCAATTACCCAGTTCATGCACTTGACCGAACCATGCAAACTATTGTGGAGAGATCTTTTTACAGGGAGAAACATGGCTTTCTTGTTGACGAAAGCCATTTTCGCAGTTGCTATAACGATCTGCCTTCCCCGATTTTGTTTTCGCCGAATTATTTGTAAGTTATGATTAGTTTGGACGTTGTGATTATCGAAGGAAGTATTGACGTCTTAAAGAAAGAAATTGAGTGAGTTCAGTGGAGCGTTCGTGGTGAAATATTTGGGAGGGGGCGCAAAAAATGTAAAGCGAAAAGTCCACAATTACAAGAACTCCCGGAAGTTGGCGAAACGTCTCCAATCAACTTTTTGTCGCGAGATATTTTCCTTCTCGCTTGGACGAGTTTTTTCTTCAGCTCTAATGCATAAGCTTCTTAACAGCCATTCGAGGGAATCCATCGTTAGTTCTCTCGTCTTCCCCGTCATACTTCTGTGCTCTTTCATCTCTTTCGCCTGCCTGCGCACCATGTTTTCGATTTCGCTCGCTTTTGAGGCGTGGACAATTCTTTATTTTTAGTCTACTCTCGTGAAGAATGCCGAGTTTGTCCATTCGGAATATGGATAGTTTTTTTACGGAAATAACGAAAGATTGAGTCATGGAAGTAGTGGGACCTCCAGTAAAAAGAAGAGGTGAATGGGAAAATGTAATAATACTCGCATGTCGAATTGCCACTTATATTTTATTTTTACGCCCACTAAAGAGCGCTGAAAATATATGTAATGTTAACTTTATGATGAGGGACAACGACTAACGCACATGCCCCCAGTGGTATTCAAACCGACCTTAGAGCTATGCAAGGATTGCGAACTAGCCTCGAATACTTAGCGCAGTCACCCGCTGATATGCACAGTAGATGAATTTCTACTAACCCGGACTATCGGCGAGGTACTCAACCAGTTAAGCTTCCGAGGCCTGGGTAGCTCAACTGGTAGAGTACCTGGCCGGAAGTCAGGGCGTCCGGGTTCGAGTCCCGCTCGTGGAGGACTTTGTGGGAGTTCCATCTATTGATATTTGGCCTGTCAAGCTGGTGTAGGTACTACAGCCATGAATGCCGCGGCCGGCTCAGAAATGATTTCAGGTAACGCTCCACAGTACTTAAGTTGTATGAATGACTCCTGAGAATAATAAAAATATTTAGGTGAATTCATTCTGCAATCGGATTTCACTCCATTAACCTCTTCTTTTTACTGGAGATCTCATTACTTCCATGACTCAATTTTCCATTCCCAACGGTTCCTCATCCTCTTCCACAGTCATATAATATTCATGTCTAAAAATGATTTAAAAAAACTGCTGCCGGGTCAGAGTGGTCTTATTTTATTAACAGAAACGTGAGCGCTTTTAAATTCAAAGATCTGACTAAATTCGTTTAACGCGCTTTATACGATGTCATCTTTAAACACTAGGTGGGTAAATCATTATCAAGATGGAAGAAGGTGCGCATGTGTGTGTACGGTTATAAAATAATTTCGAAAGTCTTGCGGCGCCTTGATGCGGAGTTTTTCGGAAGAATTCCGTGGAACGCTCTCTCCATTATTCATGTTCTGACTGAGATGAACAATGAAAGGGGTTTTGAGAAGAACGCATGCCTTTTAGCCGACCAGGATGCGTATTACTAAGGGAGGCTGTGTGGGCCTTAAGTTTTTTGTATATTTCCTCTCAGAAGTTGCAAATTAGAGCGGCAGACCTGATGAGATCGTTTGTGTATATTATCTCTTTTTTTACCGTTGGCCTTTCTCTTTAATGTTTCACCTGTTATCATTTTCCCATGGTATTTAGCTGCAAAAAAAGCCGTTTATGAAACCTTGTATTTTCTCATTTAAATAACTTTCGAACAGTTTCTGAGTTTGTTTTCATGTTGTGTTTTCTAGTGGCAAAACACTGGTTCCTCAGCAATCAGCTGTTTCTTATCGGTGTTATCAATTGCATGGGTATGTTATTTTTTCCTGCAGATACTGCGGATCATGTGTCCCAGAAGAAATTATCTGTGAGGAAAAGGAGATTATGTGTGAGGCATGGTACTGATAAAATTTTATAAAATATATAAATGGAATCCTTGTCCAATGCGGTAGTGTTACAGTGGGTATTACTAATGCGTGAGAATTCTAAAGAAGGCAATTAATGTTCGTAATACAGTTTATGAGCCTTGATCCTAGTTAACCTTCCAAGTCGTCCTTTTCCCTCGTGGATATAAGGATTCCCGTGAATGTATATCCCGTGTGCTTTTAAGGAATAACAAAAAAATTACACTCGTGGGATAATTGATACTACAATGCGGATTTAGGGTGCTCAAAATGTATTTCTGAAATCACACCGTCAATTGGCTAGTCATTCTGGTGGCGACCAATAGCTAAGGTTATTTGTGTCATTTAGAATAGGTGGGTAATCGGGTGGATGTAGGATATGTTGGTAAGAAGATGAAGGGTGACGAGAAACATGGCGTTGGCATTAGCCTTCCCCTAATGGAAGGCTCCAAGGGGTCTACGGTCTAACGTCCCATACGGCGGACGGAGTAGTGAACTCGAAGAACTTTCCACACAACACTCAAGAGAGGGGCGGTATACCAATGAAAAATCTCACTGCCACTGCCTAGATTCGAACCCAAACCTTTTGGGATGGGTGGCAAGTGCCCTAGCCACCACACAAACCCGATCTCTTCCACTGACGAGCTGATTTTAATCTTACATACATCTTTGCATTACGACGGGAGCAAAAACCACTAACTTTGAGGGTTTTAGGCGTTTACCATGACCTGTTTATAACGGTCGATTCGAATATTATTTAAGGTCTACGATTTTTAAGCTTTGAAATTCTTGCACCGTAGAGTTGTCTCATCAGCTGGTGATCAACTTTAAGCTATTCGCGGTATATTCGGATTAAAATTAGTTTGACATTGCTGAGGAATCCTGAGGAAAACGTTAGAGATAGAAGCTCTTTGCTCAATCTCGCTCTCCACCCTGAATCTTTATATCTTGTGAAAATCTATGTTCCATCTCCATCTGGAATACGAAATATGAATGAATTCATACGAGTATAATATACTTAATCAATTATTAACCAAATTAAAATCATTCTGAGATTATTGTCACGTCATTTTTATCTTTGAATTTACCTTTGGCTTTCCAATTTTTTTTCTCATCTACATCCGCTGAGAACCCTGCTAGCCACCTCGTGTGGGTGTGGCAGAGGGTGTATCATCCACTAGCATATATCATGTAAAATGATTGGTCGTGTGCTTCGTCAATTAATCAAGGAAATTTGTCATTTTTCATGGATATTTGAATCCTTTTACCACACTATAAAACGGAGCAAATAATTTTCACCATATCAGTCAAGTATTTAGGTGTTAGAGATAATATTAATTCCTGTTCAATAATCTCCCAATTTTCTGATGATTTCTCGTTATTTTTGTGTCACACTTGGTCAGCTGTACGTTATTTGAGGATACCAAATTAGCAACCTATCAATTCCATTGCGCGAACAGTATTTCATTTGCAGCTCGCCTCAAAATTAATGGTTGGACATCATCCTTCGCCGAAAAAAAATGATCTTTCACCGGAAAAAGCAACTTCAGAACTCTCCCTTGTGCGTTTAATTTGGGAGTTCATTTGTAAGTGATGTGATCATTTTCCTTATTGGAGCTCGCAATGCCGTGGATAAAGATTAAATCATTTTGCAACGTCGAGAAAATGATTATATGACTTTGATTGATGACTTTGCAGTCGAAATTTCTGCTCTGCTATTTTCACGCTCCTGCGATGATTAATGACCCGCTATTTCTATTCAGAAACCCTAGTTTTTCTTCTCTAACGCAAAACTTGTGACTTGGATTTAATTGGTGAATGTTTCATGAAAACGTCCAATCAAAATTTTTTTTCGACAAGATCTCGGCCACGACAGTCTTCTCTTTTCCATTTCCTTCTTCCTGAAAATTCTTTTGTTTCTGAAAATTTATCGATATTACGGTCAATGTACGTAAATATTATATTTTACAACCGGAAGTAATAGCGTCATTCTTCCCCTTTCACCACTCCTTTTTCGAGCAGATTTACTCATTCTTGGATAATACTAGGTGTCCATGAGATAGTTTGAGTGAAATAGATCCGTCTTTGTTTCTGATTCGCGAATTCTTGCTCATGTGTAACTTGTTTTTAATGTGGTGCAATTTCTTAATTTGTGTGCTTAAAAAGTCGTGGTCGCCTAGTGGGTTGAGCGCTTAGCTACTGATCGAAGGGTCCCGGTTTCAAATCCGGGTGAAGCCTTTGGACGCCCCCGAGCGAAAAATCCTCGGGAGTGCGAGGTGGCCCAGGGAAAGGAACTGTCCCCCCCCACCCCGAATGTGTGAAATTTACACGCCTGTGGCTTAGTCCGGGGTGAGCTCTACCTTCACCTATCCAAACCAGCCTAGGGGTTGAATCACTGAGTGAGTGAGTGAAAAATTCGTGCTTTTTCCAGGAGGGATCTAGTGCCTATATCTGAGTGTTTGTTTTAAGAAAGACGAGCGTGCATTTACTGGCTCAATTTTTATAAAAAAAGTTTGATTGATTAATGATTTCGACAGAAAATATTACTCACCTTGACCGGTATGTTGACCCGAATCCCCCGAATCGAATCCTTGAAGTAAGTTGGAACATTAATGTTATAAAATGCAAAATCTGGATATTGTGCTATTAACCGCTGAATGTATCTGAAGCGTTTCTGTGCTTTGTGTAATTTAAACAGCCGATTTGAGCTGCGATTGTAAACTTTTCGGTGATCGGTAGTCAATGCGTGCCGGGGAAATTCTAACTTTTTAATTAAAGTTGGATGATTGAATATTTTTCATTTTCTGTAGCAGTCTTATGTTTACCCTTGAAGGATCATTGACCAACCCTGGAGACAATATCAGACTTAGCTATCACAAACGTCAGTGTATATAAGCGCTATCACACGTTGGGAAAACTTAAAAACTATAATCAATAACTCATTCTTTGTGAACTTTAAATGCATGAATATATTTACGTGCTATCTACTTCTTACCTATTACATCCAGAAATGGTTGTTAGGAAACAAGATGTGTAGTTCAGGTGTGGTTATCAGGGTTATATTTATGATAAATTTTCACCCTTTGAGTGAAAGGGAGCGCAGTGAAATTGTTCCAACATATTACCCGTTTGGAGATACTTAATACCTTACGCACTATTAGGTAAAACTTTATGATAATTTATTTCTGATAGGTTTCTATTCACGGGGAAAAGCTCTTAAAATTATCCAAGAAGATGGAGATTTATGCTTACGCTATGTCATCATTGATTATATTATTGTTAAGTGTAGTGAAGCGCCGAATCCTAATATTATTGCAACTTGGAGTAGATTGTTTAAAAATTGACGTTTGCTCTAAATTGAAGCGGAATAAGAAAGATGCGTAATGGTGACCTAAACTTCTTGCTTTTGTTATAGAAGACTGTTTTGCTCAGTCTTGAGCCTTTACGCAGGAGCGGATAGCGTTTGTTCTAACGTAAATATTTAATAGGGTCGATGTGAACATTTTTGAAAATTCCTTAAATTCCAAAATTATTGGGATGACACACGAGAATCAACGCTCGAGAACTCTCTTCCAGTCATTATCATCACAATAATTTAATAGACATTATGGAATAGCTCATTTATAATTGGCAGGAGACTAATATGCCCTCGAAATGTGAGGGCCAGCGTTCGAAGTCACGAAAGGTTGGCACTGAGAGGCTTCAAACTAGTAGCGCTGTAAAGGCTAAATATTCGGCGTCATAACCGTATTTCGTGTGCGCATGGAAAGAAATCACATTGCTGCGGTAGTGAATGGTATCGAAATGAGTTTAGTGACAAGTATATGTTGACAGTCTCAACGAGGCATAATCTTAACGGTTCACTCCCTGAGATCATTAGCAAAGTTGCTTGGCTGTGCAATCGAACGTTTGATATATCGATTCAAACACTGAGTTTAATTGCTAACTCAGCGAAGAACTCGCGGTTCACCACTTCACGTAACCTGCTGATCATATGTAGATAAACTGCTGATGGATGCACATTGTTGAAGCAATCTGATTAATCGGTGAAGACCTCTGTAATTCTTCATTCGATATCAGACTCCAGGCCTGATATGCGATGAGGTGGAAAGGTATGCATGTTTCGCAAAGCATTAATATTAGTTATTCTGTGCCATTATGTTAACGTAAAGATTGTTTAAAGAATATTAACTAGAATAGAAATACGTGATTGCTCTGTTAACAGTGCGTATCGGGAATTTTTTTTGTAACGGCTATATTATTGTGAGGTACCACAATAATTTAGCTAACAAAAACAACTTTTATTATGTGATTGATTAGTGTGATTATTTACCAAAACCTCTGATTAGGTGATTACATTTCTCAATCTGATATACAAGAAGTGGCCTCGAAGATAAGTACCCTCTCATTTAAAATTCTCTAGAGAGGTGGGTTATAATTTTCCGGAATTAGAGGAGCAGCACTTCTTAAGTCTGTTAGGAAATATTACCTACGGAAGAATGCTGGTATCTTACCCCCACTTGCCCTTACACCTTTCAGGGTAAGATATAGATTTAGATGAATTATTCAGGCTGCCATACGGTGCCCAATTTTGGGCCAAAAATTAGCGTAAGGTTTGATCAAATTTGAATAAGCGTGAAATTAACTTTCGAGCACAGCGTCGTAGTCACTTGTTTTGGTGCCTTTCTTCAGTGTTTTCTATCTGCATCTACATAATACCCTGCAAGCCACCATAAAGGTGTGTGGCGGGGGGTGAATTCTCACCAAACATGCACTACATATCATGCTTAAAAAAGGATTAGTATATATATACTGTTCTAAACTTCACTATTTTAAAAAAGATAAAAATAGCAAAGCAAACATGCAAATACATGCTGTTAGTTGGGTTAGCTTCAAGCGCTCATACCAACATGCAGCTACCAGTGTTATCCATTGCTACACTCGTATTGGATATATTTACCGTTATTCATATCCCTCATTGTACGAGGAAAAAAGGACATTTTGAATCTGTCAGTTCGGCAATCAATTTCTCTAATTTTGTGATTATGGTCCAGTCTACCATAGTAAGTTGGGGTTCGCAAAATATTTTTAACATCATCACTGAAAATATGGTCTTGGAGTTTATTTAAGAGATTAAGTCTAAATTTCAACCTGCGATCTGACAATGAATCCCAATTTAATTCATTTAATAGACTGGTTACGCTAATAAGGTTATCGTACCGTCCCTTTACAAATCTTGCCGATCTTCGCTGCACACGTTCAAGTTTATTATTTAGACCGATTTCGTAGGGATCCCATACACTGGCATCATATTCCAAATGAGGTCTAACAAGGGAAAAGTAGCCGATTTCTCGTACATGATCGTCACATTTACCCAGTACTCTTTTGATGAATCCCTATTTACGATTCGCTTGACCCATTATTTCACGTATGTGTTTACCCCAGGAAAGATCATGTGTCAGTCAAAAGTTTTGTCAGTCAGTTTTGTTCATACTTGTCATGCATCACTGGAAAAAAGCATCACGGGATGAAAAATATTTAATAGAAATCTACTCCTTTTTCCTCCAGACTGTACGAAAGTTTTCCCTCATGTATGACAAGATATTTCCAGAATCCTTCCGACAGTGAATGCTGAAGAATATGCTAAGCGCTGAGGAATAGCGATTAATTTTAAAATAAACGGATAGAGGGCGTCCAGTCCACGCTAATTTTTTTCTAATAACGCACCATGAGCGTTCAGTTAATTTTACGTTAAGTGCTTAAGGAGGTTCCACCGTGACTCCGCGATTCAATATTCCGTAAAAGAGCTATGTTATTTAATGAATAAATAGCAATCCAGAAAAAGGCGTATGTGGAAAATCATTATAGGGTGATAACGCATGCACAATAATTGTATGAGTAGGCTATTATATTGCGCGTTGTAGTTACATTCTATTTTTTACAAGCTCTTTTAGCTCATTTTGATTTCGGAACATGACTGACGTGTTGTTGCCACGTTTAATTTACAAAGTGAGAATACATGCTCAATCCCGCTAATACGTATTATAAAATAGGTTAAATATTTTCTTACTTAGTTTTAAACTATTTCCTCGCAAATTCAACTCTTTGTTTTGAATTTTATTAATATTCGTATGTTTGAAAATTGTTTAGAAACAATGACGCTGCTACCATTTGGAAGCATTGGTATTAATTACCTAATATCAATAACCTATGAAATATTTAAATTACATAAACACTATGAAAAGGACCTTGGTTAGGTATATTCCTAAATTAAGTCGGTTAATAAGCTTGGAAGCACGTTCCGTCACAAGTGCCTTTGCCAATAATAACATCATGCTAAAGCGCCACTTACATGTAAGTAAGGCTTTTCTGCTTTTTTCGAGCAAGCATTTATTAATATCAATTAAACAAGTGTGGTAAGGCGAGCACTTTTTTACAATGCTAAATTCTACATAAAATTGCTCATCTTATATTAGTTTTTCGTCAAAACGACATTTCTCTTTGCATTATTAATCTGCAAATTTTACTGCAAGAGCCATGCTCTGCTGTATAGCCACGTATAAAATATTTTATTTTCAACGTCTTTTTTCTTCAAATATATTATGGAAAGGCCAAATTATTTTATTTCCAATCGATAGAAGGGCCAAAAAATGATGTGTCCTGAAAATTTCACAAAAATGACATCCACTTCTTAAGAAACAGAGAAACTCTTACTCGACGGAAAGCCTTCACCATTGTGGATAAACGCAGCAGAAACCTCAAATCCAATCCGTACCCACCTGTACAAAGAGGCGCAAATTACCTCAGTTGCGTCTCCCTTCCCCCGAATAACTACTACTAGTTATTTTGGGCAATTCATGACTGGTGACGATGATATGGGGTGCTTTCCATTCAAGCGACTCATGCGTCGTCTTGAGTTAACTCGCGGAAACTCAAGTCGACTTGTGTCTTCGCGAATGGAAAGCAAGTTTCAGTGCGCAGAAGCTGATGCGCTAAGGACTTTCACGGGGACTCGTGATTGGTGCGTTTTTGTGGGAAGAAGATTGAATCCACAGATGTTTCCTTCTTGTTATAGCAAGATCGTTACCAATAAACAAAAAAATGAGTTGTAGGATGATTAATTAAGAAAATACTTAACTTAAACATTTGTTCTGATTTATCGGTTATTTTCAATATGCCTCTTGCAGACGTATTGCGATTTAGAGCTTGCGCCGTCCTTCTTTCTTTTTTCAGTAACTCACCATTACCGGTGTGTCACCGTGTGTCGACTCGCGTTTGACACAACAGCGACACACACTGATTGGAAAGCACTACACGCGACACAAGTTGACTTGTGTCGACTTGCGTCGATGATTGGAAAGCACCCATGATTGAGTCCGGAACTATATTCCACGCGCCAGTGAAGCACAACGGAAACTCGTTTGAACATTGTTAAATCTCCCAATTGTACCTACGCTCTGTTTACTCTGCCACTTTCTTTCCCGTCTGGATTTCGTCGCTATCATTTGGTCCTCGGTTCGCGTTCGACCGGTGTTGGCGAGTGAGTATTTCACGTATTCCCATTTCCATTTGGCGGGGGAGGTTGAGAGGATCTCTCCGTAACGTTAGTGGCTCTCACTTTCCCTTCGCGGACAATCTGTTCTCTCAAGCGACGCGGACGACACGGTGCTTGTCCGATCGCGTGGTGAATCATAACGCTTCGCGTGTCAAGTGGACAGAGGTGTGATAAATTCGGGGCGGGGCACAGTTGTCTCTAGCGGACCACGTGTTATGAGGGTTCTTTCAACTTGTTAAGAACGCTTGGCCGCCTCGCTATGGCCACGACACGTCTAAATTAGACAAATGACCCACGCCGCGGGTGCATATTTATCAATTTTCGCCACCGCGCGTCTCGGACATCAGCAGGAGCACAACCCCTTTTTCTAAAGCTTCACACCATTTATCGATGCGGGTTCTATTTCTGTCCGAACGTGAGGCACTCGTAAAGATCGTTTTACACTGTCCCATTGTAATCCCTACCGTAGCCCTCCGTTTGCTTGGTATAATAGGGGAATCGGAGGAAAAGTAAGACTGGGAATCGTGAATATAATCCTTTTTGAATAGGAAATACTATTATAGTATATTTACATGATATTTGGTGCTGACGATTGGTTGTGTGAAATGCCGTGCCAAGCATGGGTACAATGTTTGCAGCCTCCTGGGGGCGGCATAATCTATATTTCCGTTACCTATCATCTGTTAAACGTTTCGTTTAGATTTTAGATCTGGTGTTCTACTATCTTCAATCTGCAAAGCAAAAATTACAGTTCAGTGCCTAATATCAGTAATTTCTTACAAATAATTAACATTCATCAACACATGTAATCATTTTACTATTAATCGGTGTTTCTTTCAAATAAGTTTGTTAAAAATACGAACCTAACATTTCAAAAAGCTATGAAAACAAAATGTTTTTCATAGTATATCCTAAAGTACCCTTTTATCCTTATAATGAATAGTATTGCATGTTTTGTAATAGGGACATTGTATCCTTGAAAAATAAACACAGAGTGTAATACACGCTGTTTGTGTGCAAACTTTGGGAGTATTAAACAATTCAACTAAGTGACGCCATCAGTGGTAGTGACATTTTAGTTTTATACTCTAAAATGCTCTGTACGTTAGTACGTTATGAATACTTTTATTTTTACTCTACACTTGTCCGTATGCATAGGGCGGAAAAAAAAACTTTGTACACGGGCAGCATCTGCCCTGGCAAGACCTAGGTTGTGTGGAGCAGTCATAATCCACATTGGGCAGAGACATTTCTTAGCTTTCCTCACCCTTTTGGTATATCCCCACCAGTAAATGATGTTTCTATCGTTTTTTTGGTTCAGATGTTTCTTTAAAGCTTCGAATGGGGTATTTTCCTCGTATTCGAGCGGAAACAAAAAATATTACAATTGCAAGGAAGAATATGGCCTAACGTGACTTGCGTGACGAACGTGAAGCCTCCTTGGCGGGGTTTTCAAATTTAATTCGTTCATAGAGACTGTTTAACCGAAGATATTGATAGTACCGGAAACAAGTGCGTTAGATACATTGAAAAATACCTTATTAAACCTTACATGCCGGAAATTGAACTCTGCATATTTAACGTATGTATTCGGTGCATTTTGAATAGAACCACGATTCCTTTAATGGACCAACTAGCTGAGATAGTAATGTGCCGGTTTGGCAGCCCGAAGGGCGAAGTTCTAGTCCCGTCTTTCGGGTGGATGTGGTGTTCGTCTTAGGATCAAGAGCATAGCTTAAAAGCTGTAATATAGCCTCTGATTTGGAACACCCATATCCCAATATAATGTATCGATGTTTCCTTATGATTTAAGTGGACCTTTTCTGAGGAAAATTTCTATATAGATCATGGACACGAAAAACATTCTAGACATCTTTGACTCGCGGGTGTCATTTACTTCACGTTGTGGATTATCTTTCTAGGATTAATTTGGCTGTCCTTATCTTAGTTGCAGCCCGATTTACCATTATTCTCATGGCATTCTTCTTAAAGTGCATTGGCACTACACCTTCCTTCTTAAATTCCGCCAAAAACTCTGTGTGCGTAGTCCTGGACGTTTCTTCTTTTGGTCTTTTTAAGGGGGAGGGGAGGGGGAGGAGAAAATTGGACCATTTCCTGCCCGGGCATAATTTTCAATTACTCTCGGACGAAACAGGTTATAACGCATGCTATTCTGCGTGACATAATCACTAGCGTGGGCTCATGTAGCTCTTTCTCTTATTTTAATGAGCAGTAAAATGAAGAAAAATTGATCTGGAAGGGGAGAAATGTTACGTTAACTGCATTTTGTGTACTTGGTCTTGTACAAAAACGAAGCAAACTCTCTTTAACGAGACGTTGAAAAACTTAGTGAGTGTACGTAAACAGACGGAGCCATTACTGGTGTCGGAGAAAGGCTGGGTGTTCAGTCTTGTAGAAGTTTTCGTCTTTCCCCATTGACCTAATGCCCTGGGGCTTCATTAGTGAAGTACGCCAACTTGTAGAGGAATTAAGGTTTTGATGATACGTAATTTATTATTTTGTTGGTATGCATTTAATTATTTTCTGGCGTGAGCTATGGTGAGGTGAGGATACACAGGGTCACAGACCGTTTCATTTAAGCCATGCGTGGTAAAAGCAATTAATGAGGTCGAAGGCATTACTTCATTCCCCAACCCAAGGGACTGGGTTTGAATCTCGGCGGTGATAGCGATTTTTCAGGGATATACCGCTCCCTACGTGAGTGTTATATGGAGAGCACTTCAAGTTCAGTATTCAGTCTTTCAAAGATATGTTAAGCTGTGGGCCCATTTGCGTCTCTCGTAAAATAACAAACTAATGCTGACTCCGGGTTTCATTCCACTCGTCGTGCGGTCTCGATATAAATCATACTTCTCCCCATCCAACCACGTCTTACTATGGTGCAAATGATCGTAGCATTTTGCCCACAGTCCGCGAATAAGTACTACGAAATGGGTTTAGGGTTGAGTTTCTATGATGAAAAAAAAAGTTTTATTTTGCTGTCGTTATACCTGTGATGACAAATTACAGATGCAGAAGTATATCTGAAAAAAAGCCGCCGGTTAACCTATTGAAGGTAGTGATAAAGCCCGTTTCACGCGATACAGCACAAGACCTAGTGTGCTAACCGCTACTTGATATTGAGGACGGAATGTAATATGATTGAAACCGTCCTGGGAGGTTTCACACGATCATCGACATTGTGCTCGCTATGGAGCGGTTATTCCATATGATTCCATGCTAATTAAAAAAAGAGAAGTTCGCACAGCGTCTGTAACGTGACTTAATTGGTTGATAGCTACTAGGCTACTGGGTCCTACTTATAGTACCGCATCTAGTATGAAATCCAGTAGCTCAGCGAGTATACTAGCTAGAATGCCTGCTAGCGAGCATACTGGTTCTATTCACACGATACTGGAAAGCTAGTATACTTGCTAGTATACTCGACCTTGTGCTGGATCAAGTACCGTGTGAAACGGGCTTAAGGTATGGGTTCCAGGGAAATTGGAGGAAAGCGGAGATAACCACCTAGTTTCCTTTAACCATCGCATAAATATCGACAAATTTAACCAAATATCAACCCTGTGTTCTATTCGAAAGTCAGTCTGATTTGAGGTCAAAGCTCGCCAATTACCCAAAGCCCAACGACTTCTAAAATTTCCATATCTACATCCGCGAAAGTGTGTGGCAGGGTGTGTGAAAGATTATTATATATGAACTGTTTACGTACTGCTTAGAGGAGCAATGCTAATTATTTGTGTTGGACCATTATTCACGATGCATGTTTGCTTGAATGTATCTTTGCTTTATTGAACGAGAATGGTCCCATTCTATGTGTCTCCCGTTATTTCCCAAGATAGGTGTCTAGAATATAACACTTAGCTTGGCTTTAGCTGGACGTGTCCAAAGAGGCTTCTCTCGGACTTTCTCCTACATTCTGTTACCAAAAGCTATTATTTTACACGGGCCACAATAAATTATTCATTTTTACGTAACAGTTGATTATTTATTTTTTTACTGACTCGTGGTTATCATATGATGAATATTATTATTATTGAATACTATCTGTAGTAAAAATGGATCGACCGAGTATCAAACGAAAAAGTTGCAAGTGAAGTGGGGGGAACAGAAGGCTGCTGAAAACCTAAAAGAGAAGAAGGATTCTAAAGAAAGGACTTGTGTAAATATGAGTAGATTAGCCAAAATGGAATTGAATTGAAAGCTGTGTCAAACAAATCATAGGATTGATGGCTGGTGATGATGATGAATATTTATAGCTTTATAGTGATGGCGTCTTACGTTTTCATCATAATACGCACTTAAATATCATTAAGTATAATGAGAATAACGCGATAATTACTTGGAAATCGGATGATTCCGGTTAAAATAGTGTGAAGTATCCCAAAGTGTTATTTCTCACTTTTGAGTGACAGCTAGGAAATCTACATTCTCATGGCGTGGATGTATGTCGTTTTTACTAACACCGGAAGTGAGTTGCGCATTTTTTGTCTAGGACTGTGCGATAAATAACGAAATCTGACATCTGTCTTTCAAGTTAGCAGTGAACCGCGATTCTTTTTGCCGGATAAATGCTATTGTAGGATTGAAATGACGCGGCAGCCAGCTTTATATTCATATTACTACTCATCAGAAATCCTTCTCTGTTTTCTCTCCCTTTTAAGTATATATTTTTGACAGCGGGAAGCCTTATAACATGCTTTTAATATTTAAGCACAATATGGTCATAAATCGAATAATGACTCACAAAAATAAGTTGAGTTTATACATTTATAAAAAGCATGAGATAGAACAGAATTTAAATAAATGCATACAATTTATCTTTAAATGTTTTTAAGGAACTAGTGTGGTGGAATGATTTCAGTTTTTGTACAGGTTTGAGCAAGCTTTGAATTTATAGAATTCATAATTTTAACAGTGGAATTGATTTAATTTTTTTAAATGTTTTAACTCTGATGTGAAGCAGAAGGACAATTTCGCTTCAGAGTTGAAGGTAAGGAAAGGGGTGGGCTTAGCTGATTGTTTTATCATCTATTTGGTGATAGAGTACACTTTCCCTTGGGGATAAATGCAGAATATTAGTTCATCGGTACTAGAAGTAAAGACTGAATGCCAAAATAAATTCCTCTCCCTGTTAAGGTTATAAATGTTTGGCTCTCGCCTCGTACAGATATACCTTTATAGCACAATTCAATCACAGGGTGAGTCATGTACTGTGGTATCCGGGGCATTTATCACTTTGGCTTGGTCTCAATTGGACGTGGGTGGTTACGCCCTCTTGATGATAACGTTTCATTACGTTTGTGTATCCAGGGAGTTGATATAAAGAGAGCTAAAAACAAGTGACGTTTCGCCCACGCCCATTTAGTGTTTCTTTCTCTCTCAAATTTATCCCTGCTTCTTCACCCTTCATCTCAACCCAGTTTTCTCTGCTTGTTCTGAAAAGAGTTTCAGTTTACAGGGATTTTATCTACTCGCAATGCAATTCCTTCGGTTTAACACCCGTTACTGACTGTTCATTTCCTACGTAACATTTTTATAGTAATTATAACGAAATCCTTTGACGGTCGCAAACATGTTTCTATTAAATAAGTTAATTGAGTGAATACCTCTGACCATCTTCCGTATTAGTGTTTACGGGTTTAAAAGAGTTAAAAGAGTAATTGTCGGTGTTATAGTTCTTGAGTTTCTATTCCCTTAGGAATTTTTACGAATGAATTTTTACGTGACCTTTTAGTCCTGTTTCACGTCGGCATTCCGAGGTGTTGATTCATATCCATTCATACTGCTATGATAATCTAGTTATTAAATAGCTACCCTTCAATTAATACCTAAAAGACAATTATAAAGTCGTTGATTATTTTCATCTGCAATCATTAACCGTCATCGGTACATAAATTCCCAAAATTTCTCAACTGCGAGAATTGTATTTTGATATCCATGAGAGGTACGTGAATTGGCGCGCATTCAAGAATGCCAAAAGCATTTTCTCATTACCACTACTCATTATTTCCCCTATGCATGAAGGAAAATTTATGCTGATAAAAGTTTATTAGTTAATCTTAATTCTTCAGACGATATCGAATGTCGAAAATCAATTCAAATGAATGAATGAATGAATAAATGAATAATTTATTGGTCCAGCGATTTTACATAGTAAAATATAGGACAGGTCATAAAAAATAAAACAATCAATATACATCATGAGCTTTGTACAATATGATGGATTTTTCAAGCATGCACATACATGCATATTATAATTTAAAAACAGTCATCTAAATAGTCTTTGATACTGTATTAACCTTTTTCGAGCAGCAAGTTTTTTAAATTGTTTTTAAATGAGCCCCATGAAGGTGAGTTTTTTAGGGTGGCAGGTAAATGATTATATATTATAATGGCAGCGTGGAAAGGGCATTTATTATACATTCCGGTGGAATGGCTAAACAGATGGATATCCACACTGCGGCGTGTTTCGTCTTGAAATTCGGCATCCTAGTATGATATGAGTTTTCGGTTGGATCTACGCGACCGTCAATGCTTCTTACTCCAGCCTGACAATTGTCACTGCGTTTTCTCTGTCCTGTACATTCGCTGTATTTATTGCACGCAATATTGAGGTTACCATACCTACCATGCCTTGGTATGGTACGCACCGTACTCTATTTTACCCTTTTGCTCTAAGTGTTCAAATTTGAGGTGTCAATATATTTGACGGGATCTGATTTTAAATTAGTATTTGAGGTTGTGTAGTTTATATATTATTAGCTATGAGTTTTAAGGTACCCCAGCGGCTAAGTGAAATCACACCGACTATCATAACTTATAACGAAGCTGGAAGCAAAGAGGAACGCCTAATCCATGTAAAAGCGTCTTTCGAACCCAAGACCTTTGAGTTGCTACGTTTCCGACTACGGCGGCCACCTGATTGTAAAATTTTAGACAGTCCGATTCAGAGTTGCACTTGTGACCAAATTTTGGGACATTTTCATATGTTATTATTTACTTCATGCGCCAGAGCAACTGTTGCTGAATTGGTTTTCCAATTTTTTAAATTATTTACCTACCCAATCTTCCCAAATGTAGGTTTGTCAATTTTTTCTCTGTACCAATTATTGAGTTGGCAATTCTTTGATCTTTAATTTTTACTTTCCGTAATTTAAAAGCTGCGTATAGTAGTCATGAATATTGAAAAGTTGAATACCATGTCAGTCTCCATTTGACGAATACCTATGCAGGGTGTAGTAATCATTCAGAGAGCATTTTTTCCATTAAAAAATGACGAGATTTTGAACGCTCTGTGCTTGTTGCTCTTTGGTGAAATATTAGAAGACGTTTCAAGAAGTACGTACTTGTATTAAGGATATTTTAGAGCTCATTTCAACGGACATTCTGAGAGGGGAAATATCTTATCAACTGCACGTAGGAATGAAATAGTTTCTAGAATTATTTTTAACCCTTTCTTAAGCATATAGCGTATGCTCATACGTTCGTAATAGAGAAATGCCGTGAATGTTTCTGGCTCTACCATTCCATTTTGTAGCTTCAGCATCATGATATAGCCTCAGCTCTCCCTCGACGAAGTATTGACCACTGCCAGACGCCTTCCTTTTCTTAAGCTCCTCCCCAAACCGTCGTCAAGGAAGCGGCTTTACACTGAACTTCAAGAGATTAATTTCTTTCTGACAGCGGTGAGGCATGAAAAGCGACGGCGAATAATAATACTCTTCTTCTTCGTCAGCTCCGGAAAATCGAATTTTCTAGGATCTGTTTCTCTTTGTTATGAGTAGTTTTGTAAATGCATGTATTGTTTGAATACGTATATTATTTTAATGACTCTACATAAGTGGAAAATTATTTTATTTCGAACGGTGACGTTCGGAATTTTTTTACGTTAAACTAACGATGGTTTTCGTAGTGATCTTTGGCAACTGACTTAATGCTTTGAGAAATGGACTCGGGGTATTATATCGGCATTTAATGGTTTTTCATTTAGCGTTAAGTTGGAAATTGAGTATTTCCTGAGCATTATTTGGTTCCAAGAAAGATATTATTGGAAGCAAATCGCATTAATTGTACATTCAGGCGTTTGTTTACGCGCCTAATTAAGTTTCAAATTAGCCATTTGAACGAGGTCTAAACTTGGGCAGTGCATCGATGTGAATGAGGGAATGAAGGAATTAATTAATGGTCCTGCTAGTATGTGAATAAATAATCTCAAACAGAAATGATCAGCGTAACTTAATGCGTAATGAATGTTCTTACCGCTCTTGGTCGATATATTCTAGAATAATATTTTTTCGGAAGGGAAGGTGTACATTTTGTTTGTGTACATGTTGTTATGAATAGTGCCGTCATTCTCTATTATAATTAGGTAACGATAGATCAATGCTCATTGATAATTATATACCGGCCACATGAGTACCTACCTACAGTGTAGATATTCATAATTTATTCCTGAAAGAGCATTTTTCGTAATCAAGGTAATAGGATGTAAGGTGTTGGTGTGATGGCAGGCATTTCTCGACATTTCATGTAATCAGGCTGGAGTTAAAGAGATTCCGCGTCGCTTTCTGATGTTACCACACATTATGGCGTTCTATATTATAGAGCTCTGAAAACTACCAAGATGCAGCGATGCAGGGATTTCTCGTGGATTCTCGTGACTGTTATGAGCAAGAAATATCGCCTTCATAATTCTCAACGGGGATGTTAATTGTGAGTTACTGCTCGCGGAGTATTTTACGCTCCGTGCGTTTCCCGTAAGTGCTCTCCGCCTCTCTCTTAAAATGACCCAGGATCTCTTGCTGGAAACCGCCGCTCTAATCAATATCCGGCGACGATTTAAGGATTTTTATGGAATGCCCCTTGCCGGCGTTCTGTTTTGTGCTGAAGGGTTTCTTTCTATTTTGTTCTGCACATTACACTCACCACACTTCACTCAATAGTTTTATTTTCCTTTTAGTTCTGTCATTTAGTAGATTTACTCCCTTCGAAATGTCCGTCTAAGTGTACTTTCCTGTTCGTTCGCAGAAGCCCACAGAGCCCTTGAGTTGCTGGAGGACTACCATGCGAAGTTGACGAGGCCGCAGGACAAGCAGCTGAGGCTGGCCATCGAGAGGGTCATCCGAATCTTCAAGTCTCGGCTCTTCCAGGCGCTTCTCGGTGAGTTGGATCGTTTTCTTTACGCACGCTCCCTTTTTGCGGTCAGCCGTAGGCGTTTCCTAGCCTCACGGCTGCCTTCTGAATATTAATCCTCCGCTGACTGTAGAAATTAATTTTCGCATTTCATTCTTGCGCGACCTCAGTCAGCATCTTGTTCGTCTCTTTGGAATGGGGATTATGAGTGACATTTATTTCTCGTGTATTAACGTTGTACTTGATGCGAAATTTTCTCACAAATTCATAAATGTATAAGCCGAAATGTTTTCGTACCAACAACAAAGATTATTGAATGCTATTCGAATGTACACGAAAATTGACGAAAGTCACGTGACCTGAAACGTCTTCTGAGGTCACTGCACGGTATAGGTTCCGTATTGCTACCGAATAAGACGTTTATTTTACAGGAAGAGGAAAAGAATGTGTTGTTTTGAGTTTTTTTTGCCGTTTCTTGGTCGAAACCATGAGTGAAAAGTGATATTAAAAATAATGATCCGACGATATTCCTCTGGTTAACTCCTTAATGGTGGTATCCTTAAAAAACAATTGCTATGTCATACCAGATTTTCTTGGAGTGAGAAAAACAGGGCACTATATGGGCATTGTTCAATTTACGAGTGATTTGCTCCGTACGATCCATCTTACTCAAAAAATCGAAATAAATTCGTTTATTGCATTGGACAAATGAGATAAATATACATTTTCGCTAAGTGTTCATAAAACAACTTACCTCCACGTACATACAATAGATAAACTACGCCCTTAGTGATAACGTGCCGTGACGTCATACGATGACGTCCTGATTTTAAGCTGCCGAAAATGCCGGTACAATGTTTAAAGGGTTTTATCTTTGTAACACAGCCTAATTATTCAGTGAAATTTTCGCCAAGCACATTTTAGGTTGTAAATTTCACATCCAATAAGCTATAAAAAATTGTGAATCTTTCTCATTCTCTCTTACTATAAGGTTGCGCGTTTTTCAAAGGATTATTATTCAACATTTTCTTTTCCCTTCTTCCTTCCAAGTTTATTTCTTCATCATGCATTTTTCAGCGCCTAGATGCTTGGAGGTGCTATATGGTTCGGAATAACCCTATGCCATTAGCTTTCATTTGATGTAAGCGATTCATTATGAAAAAAAACACACACTACGATTTATTTATTCGTTTCGACTTGTCGGACTTACAAAGTCATCTTCAAGTGAACCAAACAAGAAAATTTATCAACTCCCTTTATCCGTGAGTGTATGTGCGCAGATTGTAAATTTTATTTATAAGTAAATCGAAGCCTGATTGTTAACAATTATATTTTTATGGAAATACCAAGTGTTTCTTTCCATCTTATGATTCGAAATAAGCCTTAGGTGATTTCGTACAAAATTGTCTCTTTTTGAAGGTTTCCATTATCCTAGCAGTGATTTGGCGTTAAAGCAGATAACCAAATTCTTTGAAAGGGCGGAAGTTGACATGATATTTTTATGGAAAAGCACGGTACAGTTTTGAAGAGTCCCAGTCGTCCACCCTTTTTTTACGAGCCAGTCTGTTTACGACGCTGTAACTCATCAACCACTACGGATGTAGGCGTTCCTTAAGAATAGTATGATGGCTAATATATGTATTGCCGAAGCATGCAAATTACGAGTTAAGTATTAGAACAGACTTTCACGCTTTTAACTTCCGATTCTTGCTATTTTATTCCTTCCTACTAATCGCTAGGTGTAATTCCGTTTTGTGCTTTTTTATATTGTTATCTTAGCAAGCAATATGGTTCTATAATTAATATTCGACTCAGTTGCTGAAGCGAATTTGAAACATATTTTCGTTGAAAATCTTTCCTTGCCTATTGGCTTCAGCGAGGAGCATATTCTCATTTTTACTGTTCGTTAATAAATTTACTACATCGCTGTTCACATCTGTTTTATGGTGCTGGAATATTTTAATTCACGGAATTTGGAAAACTTGTCAGTCATGATGCAGAACTGCGCGAAAATAACTCTCTTTTTCATTTGATTAAATTGCGGCTCCACTTGAACTTCTCCATGTCAGGGATTTAAATGGATTACTATTCGGAAGCGCTACTTTATCAAGCTAGGTTTTTCTGAATTTTATTTAATTTTATTCTGAATTGTATGTAATTTTCGAGTTTCTCACTTTGCACTAATGTATAATGGTTTCGAGGCTTCAGTTGACGGAATGTTGTGCCAAGCGCTGTGATTTAAAGTGCGTATCTTCGAGCCGTAGCATAGAATGGGATCCATAACTGCTGACGTAAGTTTTGGACCATTTTACGCCAAACGATAAAATGCAAAGCTTGAAGCAGAGTCAAGTCTTGAAAGTAGCATGGAATGGCATCATAAAGCTGTTACGAGTGCTTCTTCCAAATAGCGATTAACGATGGAAAATAGAATAGGGGCTATTTTCTGTGAACTCGTCCGTAAATTTCTGAATTTTGCGTGCAATGGAGGGATAAGTATTTATTAGGCGTGGCTTAGTAATTTACCTGCTACACGCAATATGTCTCTAGAATTCGTGTGGGATCACAGTGGGATACATGCAACGGCTAGTCAACTACAAGTTAATGGCCACTACCTAGCTACACACTTTTTAGTCACCAATCTAACTACACAGAGTTGGCTAACTACAAAGACTTTGTAGTTAGGTAGTCGCCAAGTAGAGAACTTTGTGTGGGATTAATAATGTTAGTTAACAGACAACACTTATGGAAGCGTTTACATTTCCTTCGATTGAATTAATGTTTTGCTAACTTTTGATGAATTCGGTAACCCGACTTGTATATGAAGGGTTGAGAAACAAAGACTATAGTCCACATGATTACTCTATTTCATTGGCCACTGTTTTTTCTGATGTCCAATGTGGCTGAACGCACTCAGCATAGCTTTACAGAATCAGTTGGTGCAGTGGTTCGAGTACTGACCTCTCGTCGAGCTATCCCGAGTTCGAATCCCGGCAGTAAAATATATGTTTTCATCGGTAAACCTCTCTCTACTTGGGTGTTTTGTGGAGTGCATTCGAGTACTGTGCTAATTCCGTCGGATGGGACGCTGAGCCGTGGTACCTTTGGCGCCTTACGGTAAAAGCATGCAAATGCGATGCCGGGTTTCTCTCCACCCTTCCTTATTTCCATTCCATTCCCATCCGTATAAATTTCTTCCCAGTCAGAAGCGCCTATTTAGTGCTGGTGCAGACTTGAAAACACAGATGAGGGTGCCTTATATTATCGCATCTTAAGTTATTATCAGCTGTGAAATCTCTATGTTAATGACGGGTGAGAAACGGTTAGTCAACATAAGAAACAATGGCGGCCTAAATTGGTGAAGACCATGCGATTAGGTACCTATTTGCAAGTCAGTATTCGACGAGGTTGAGTTCTATTCCTGGGTGAAGTTGGGAAACACACTTGGAACTGCTAAGATAGTGGAGAAGTTCCTTTCAGACGCAACAGGTCACCACACACCCTCGCGATGGCTTGCAGGGTATTGCGTAGATGTAGATGCGTTGATGAACAGGCACGGTAGTCACTGGGGAGAAAATGGCGGGATCACACTCGCATACACGGGGATATTGAGGACTTAAATGTCGGCGAGTTTCAATCGGCGCCCGAAAACATAGTTTCTTACATAAGATCTAGTATTTTACCGGCGAATACTATAGTTTATTATATAAGATCTAGTATTTTACCGGGGAATACAATGAAGAAATGTTTCTCGAGCTTGCCACCGGTTAATAGGCTCCATTACTGCCAATGTTTCATAGAGCGACTCGCTCTTCATCTTCATAAGCCCTTTTCATTCCTTCATAGTAAAAACATTCATTCATTGTTTCGTATCTTTGGGATTCTAAAGGAAAGATACTCCCTGACTCTTACGAGAGCTTCTTCCAAATAGCATTCTGTATTACTTCACAATTTCGAAGGAATATATTCTCAGAAACAGAGCACTCGCAGTAAACAAATCAGTTATGGCGTTTAGAACAGTATTGTAGGGACTCTACCCAAGGCGGCTAGAATTTACTGGAGGAGGCATTGGCATGCTAGCCATGCTTTGGGTGGTGATGAAGCTAGAATGGGGGTGCTTTGGAAAGATTAGGCCCCACCTACTCCGTACAAAACATTGCGTTATATACGGACTCTTATGGAGGCTGCAAATGCATTAAGACGTAAATAACAATGGAATCGTACCCAAATTTCATCACAGCGGCATCTGTTAATCTTCTTAACATTAGGTATTTAAGGGTTGTATAAATGCATTTGAGTTCATTTAATTGATAAATTTGGTTCGAATTTAACCTATGTTAAATACATATTTGGAGCTTGTTTGCGTGTTTTCGCAGTCTCCTCTCTTCATTTGAGGAACTTTAAAAATGCATTACATTTTTCATCTTACTCCTTTTGAGTTTTACCACGTGCTAAAATAACTTCATCCGTACGAATAAATTGAGTAGTAAACCCGTATGCCCGTACGTACCAATATGTCCGCTGGCTTCTCAAATCAGCTGCGATGCCTCCTCCAGTACGTTCATATCTCCTTGGCTCTATCCCAGTCCCACAACCCGCCGTTTTGTTTACATCACGTGATCTCGAGACGTATTACGTCCACTCTTCCATTCGCTGATGTACACGATGCAATTTTCACGTGTCGTGGTGGCCTAGTGGGTAGAGCACTGAGCTACTGACCGGAGGGTTCCGAGTTCAAATTCCGGGCAAGAGCCTTTCTGGGCGCGCGTAAGAAAAAAATCTGGCAATTTTCCACAAGAATAAGGATTTTTACTGACCGGTTTCGGTGTACAACACCATCTTCAGGTGAAGCCTGTGAGCCTGTGCCAGGTGAAGCCTGAAGATGGTGTCGTACACCGAAACCGGTCAGTAAAAATCCTTATTCTTGTGGAAAATTGCCAGTTTTTTCTTTCGCTATGATATTACACCAAATAAAGCCTGAAACAACTACCTTTATTTCTGGGCACCCCACCTATAATCCTCGCGATTCGATTTTCTGCGCGTCAGAACTTCGTAGGAAATTGCAGATGGCCCAGGGAAAGGAACTGGTTCCCCCTACCTACCCTGAATGTGTGAATTTTACACGCCATTGGCTTAGTACATCTACATCTACAAAATACCCTGCAAGCCACCATAAAAGTGTGTGGCAGGGGGTGAATTCTCACCAAACATGCGCTATATATCATGCATAAAAAATGATTAGTATTTATAACAGTTCTAAACTTCACTATTTAAAAAAGATAAAAATAGCAAAGCAAACATGCAAAAACATGCTGTTAGTTGGTTTAGCTTCAAGTCCTTATACCAACATGGAGCTACCAATGTCATTCATTGCTACACTCGTATTGGATATATTTACCGTTATTCACATCCATAATTGTACTAGTAAAAAAAGGATATTTTGAATCTGTCAGTTCGGCTATCAGTACGGGGTGAGCTCTACTCTCACCCAGCAAAGACTTACCTTCGGGTTGAATCACTGGGTGAGTGAGTGATCCCTTCCGTGCTTCGTATTGCATAATGACAAGCTTCGTACGAGCGTGCGAGACGGCCTAAAGACCCCGGACCTGTGGTTTTTGCCGGACCCTTTAAATCCACGGTTAGCTTTAAACCGCTGTGTGGACATTCAGCCAAGTAGAATAGGGTGGAGAGGTAAAAACACCACTTCTCTCCCACCCCCTCACTTCCAAATGCGTCCCTGGGTTGGCCGGTCCATTCAAAACGGACCATGTGGACAGCTTCCCTTGAGGAAACACCCTCAAGCGTTGCATGCAGTCGAGGGGAATCAGGATAACACCAGCAATTCCACTTTGAATAGTCACCTCTTATGCCCTTCGGAGAAGAAATAGCAGAAAAGAAGAGTAATGGGCCGTCCGTGGAAGGAAATATTTTTTCTAACATTACTTGCCCCTTTCTTTCCTCCGGGTACCCGGATGATTTAAGTGGATCCTTTTGTTTTTGTGCCCCTGGGCAAGTAAGTAGCTTTGTACAGATTGGTTGGCTGAGGTAAAGACTTGAACCAGTCATTAGGAAAAAAATGGTAGTTTTAATTCACGTTATGGAGCTCATTTTTTTATTTAACTGTTTTTCTATTTCGATCTAGCATTTACTCATGGCAGTGGCACGCGAAGCAAGCTCTAACTTCTAATTCATCCCTCTCTCGCTGCTGCTTGAAAGTCGAATGAAATAAGCTTTCTTGGAATCATTGGAATCTTTTGTTGGTCGTATTAAGAAATGTTACTCAAGCTGCTTCGACTGTCGAATTTTCTGCGAATTAGCTTCGATTGGGAGCTGTGCTCAAAGCGGAAGCCTTGAAAGATTTATTTCGTCGGTTTAACTGGGTCCAAATCGGAATAACCTATTTTTTCTCGCAAATCCTTGGTAAGTGTGGGATTTATTTTTTCTCTACTTGCTTTTTTTCTTCTCCATTTTCGCTGGAATGGTAAGCCAACCATAATGGTCTTGTTGATGCATTCAAAACACAATCTTACTTAACGATGTCGCCTCCAGTCAAACCAACAATTCAAATTCTTTATACACCTTTCGTAGTCTAGGTGTTAAACAAGTGATCATCTTTAATTATCAAGACTTCATATATTTTAATAAATCATGATTCTGAATAAATTAGTGAAACTTCTGGTCCTGTATATTTATCCCTCATATCTCACTGCGAGCGTAGAACTGTGGGCCAAGTTAAAGAGATAGGCTTCTCCCTTACGAAGGAAATTAAAATTTCCTCGAGATTAATCCCTCAACTCGTGATTATTGCACTTAATGCGCCTCCAACAGATTTAAATGCAAACAAAATCAACCCCCTTCTCAACTACCTATTTAATTGTTCGAATCCCGGTGGCAGTTCTGCCGCCACCTCTTTGTCATCTAGTGGGAAGAAAACGTGAAAAATGCGCGAATTAAAGCCTTGTCTGTTTAGAACAGGTTTGGGTAATTGGGACGCAAATGTTCTTGAATTAACCTGCGCAATTTCAATGACCGAGCAAAAGGGTCTGGAGATACGCAATTCTACCAATGAGGCCCCTTTTTCGTGAATGATAAAATAGACATTTTTTATAAGTACCTAATGTATTTATCAGTACTATTATTTAGTCAGTAATTGGTGTTTCTATCATCAATATCGTTTGAACAGATAATGAATTAATACGCCATTTTCTCCAAAAGTAACGATAGGGAAAATACCTTCCCCCTCCTTCAGTGTTACGTAACATATGAACGGCCCTTGAGCTTTATTGCAGATTTTAACCTAGTCCTTAGCCTAATTAATGCCGCTTACGGTAAAATTTTGTGTAAAATAGTGTTGAAAATTTTTTTATTGAACGTTTTATGAATCGTAATCAAAACCTTCATTTTTGCTCACGGCATAACTATTCATGAAACCACTATTGCAACCAATCTTCCATTCATGGAATGTGTTGCTGTTGATCTTCGTCTTCACGTTAGCTTTTGTAGTTGAAGGCCTCAATTGGTGTGAATTTTTGGCAACAGTGGCATCTTTATCGCTTCTAGCGTCTGTATTATGGTATTGTGATTTATCCGTGTAAAACACGTGTTTTTGATATTATTCCAAAAGCAAGGAAACTGCCTCAATGTTCCTTGAGCCTCTGACTATGTTTGTTTACTTTTTTCTTGTTTCGTTTTTTGTATCGTCTCTATGGATACAAGATTATCACTGCGGTGAGCGGTGCCTCTCTTTGCCCGTTGTGTAATCGGTTCAATGGAAATAGGACCAGTTCGAATACGCAAAATGTTGTATTTCCACAATTTTTTATCCCACACTACTACGATCATGTTTTCGACCAGGTGATATGATGATGACGTTAATAGTCGAAACCCTGGTCGTAGTAGTGTGAGATAAATAATTGTGAAAATAAAAGGTTTATTCTATCATTCATTGTGCATGAAAGCTAATTCCATAACGTAATGCCTGAAACCATCAATTTTATCCGTAAAACGTATAATAAAATATCTTTTTATGAAACGGTTTAATCGTGAGCAAGCTAATTTTTATAAAATTAATTGATTATAATGTAAAAAATTTAACTGAGGATTTTCCATGAGTACCAGGCATAAAATTAATCGTTGACGAGTTTACTTTGTGGAATTTCTCCATAATTCAAGAAAAAGTGAACACTTTGTAATTTTCCACACTTAAGTAGAATTTGTGCGGAAAATTAAAAAGTGTGGAAAATTACAGTGTTCAATTCTTGAACTACCAGGCATAAGATGTCAATGTCCATAATAGGATCAGAACGCGCGACCTTTTGGTTGACTGGCTCGGACGTTACCTCTTTGATACTTACCTTGATAAACAATAAAATTGTAATTCTTTCCAGAAAACGAAAAACTAGGAGGTGTCTCCGTCGGTTATTCCTCAGTGAGGCGACCCATAACTCACCCAATAGGACGATTTCCCGGCCGAATATCCGCTCGTGTAATTGAAACATGTCTCGGCTCATGTAACCAGAAAGTAATCAGTTCCGGTCTGGATTCTCCACTCTCCCCCAACCGGTATACTTTGAGCCTCGCTCTCTCACGTCACCGGAGGCGTGGCTGGAGATGAAGTAGGGGGGAGTTCCCTGCTTTAAATGGATTCCTTTTTTATACTCTGGCGCGCGACTCTCTCAGACGGGAACGAGAATGCGACTTTTAATCACCTGTTAATAAAACGCTCGGCAGATGAGAGCGTCGGTTCACGCGAGGGGGAATTTTTTTAACAGCTCTCTTGAATTAGTGTGTTGGCGACAATGAGTAACCTAACCACCACTAACCTGGAGGCGTGCTCGTGAAGCTAGCGGCGTGCTTAGGGAAGGGAGTGAGGCCCGGATCTCATTCAAAATTGGGACCTTCGGTGTGTGCGTTAGCCTGGAAAAACGCAGGAGACGCGGACATTTTTTTTTGGAAAAATCTGGCATCCCCCCGGAAGTTCGTTGAGATCTTTTGGAATAATCGTTTGGCACGGATCGAAATGGGTACGAATGCATGTACTTGGTTGTCACTTTTTAGTGCATGAAAGTTCCGAAAAATTTAGCGTTAAATCCGCTGGCGTAGTGTAGGATAATGATTTGAGTGTGGAACATTATGGAGTTTGACCCACCAGTGGTAGCCTGATCGGTAACGTGTCGGACAGAGAGTCCTAAGTCAAAGGTTCGAGTCCCGCCTCGGACGTGGGTGTTGTTTATTCCTTCTCATTTGAGTTTAGGTTAGATGGCGCGATGTACCCTTAGCAGCTGGAGCACCTCAAAATCGAATCTTAAGAAGAATCGGAAGAAAACGTAAATGGAGTAAGTCTGTTTGGGGGGCCTTTTCGCCGCATCAGGTAGCGATCAAGTGGACAAAGCACATAAAAGCTCAAAGGACAACTCTGACACTTGATTGATCCATCGGCTCAATCTCAAGCTGTAAATCGTACAGAAATATGTAGTTTTCCATCCGCTCGAGGCAATCCGTACCACTTGTAATCCGATCGTGTAACTCCACTGGTAATTTGTACGGAGGGTCGAGAATGCTTGGTGGAGCAATAGTGGTTTTTTAGGGTTAGCGCCCCTTAAAACTTCTACTTGGATAGAAGAAGGATTTTTCAGGAACTAGAGGAAGGGCGGAGAGAAACCCGGTGTTGTCATTAGAATGCTCTTAATAAAAGGCTCTATAGGGTCTACAGTTTAACGTCACATCGGTACAGTGCCTATCAGTCATAGTTGGGAAAGTTACCAAAAAAAGCAAACTGATTAGTTAGAAAGAAAATTAAAGTTAATATCTCTAAAAAGCAACTAGTTTTAGTTAAAAGTTAATTTTCTGATAAAGTAACTGATTAAAGTTAAAGTTAAAAAAGTATCTTTTACGTTAAAAGTTACTTTGTCACTTACTTTGGCAAATTGGATGCTGAGATAATAGAAGCCTCAATGATTTTTTGTTTTCACAAACAAAGGAAACACTGAAATCTGTCATTGTGGTTTCTTCCATCGGTATCCATCAGTTTAAAAATTTATGAATTGGGGCTTTTCGTTGTAATTCCATTCAGTGTCCAAGGTGTTGTTGGCCAGGTTTCCTAGCATCTGCTGAAAGGATTCTGCGATTTTTCTTAGGTGGGGCTCCGATTCCGGGATTTTTAAGTTGCCGTGAATGTAAGACTTTATGACAACTGATGGTGCGTCTGTAATTTGCCGCAAAAGATTTTTCTGAGCGGTAGAAAGTGCTCTAAGGTTAGTTTTTGGTATCAATCCCTACATTGCTATGTGAAGTATCCCATCACTATTGTAAAATTACAGTGGATACGGCTTAGTTATATAGAGTTACAGTAGATACTCTTTCGTTTGGATGTATTCGTCAGGGCCTATCCATTGAATTCTTGCACAACTACCTTTGCATTCTTAGATACCGTTTTATTTTCCCATTTGTATGTTGGGCAACCTTTGCGCCCAAATTCGGACAGATGGACATTCGCCAAAAATTAACGAAAAAGTTAACTGAAGTTAGTTTTGTATCAGTTAATGCATAAAGTTTAACCATTAAAAGTTAACTCTTCTGAAAAGTAACGATTAAATAAAATAGTTATCCACATTTTTAACGATTAATTTTAACCGTTAATTTTTTTAAATCGTTAATCCCAACTATGCTATCAGTACCCTCGTGACGGAGGAAACCATCGGGATTATATCGAACAGGTAACCAAGGAGCCACGTGGTACTAACATCAATAGTTCGCAAAGTTGTTGTGTTTCAGTCGCTCATTACAATCTCACTAATTGTATTCACTTGGGCTTTTCTCATCCGTGTCGAGCATAGAGCCCCGGATGAGAAAAACCAACCTCAGTGGCCAAGGACGAGGACGCTAGGACAAGTGAGAATGACGTGTGAGATAGTTACTCGCGATTCAAACACACCAAATGTGCGAACTACTCGTGTTTGTACGACGTGACTCTTTGGTTACCTATTCGAGATAATCCCGAGATAGTTACTCGCGATTCAAACACACCAAATGTGCGAACTACTCGTGTTTGTACGACGTGACTCCTTGGGTACCTATTCGAGATAATCCCGATGGTTACAACTTACACCCCGATGCACTTTCAATTATTCCAACCCAGCGATCCATTCCACGCCGAGCGGAGTACTGTACTAGGTGTGCAGTACACACAGGACCGGTATGTCAATGTAAAATCGCTTTAACTATAGGGAAACGGACCCGGACCCACGAAGGACCAGTATCTACTCTAAGATTCACTCCAACCCAATACCCTTTGACTGCTTAGAGCATGAGTTCTTGGAGTCTTTACGTCATATTTTCTCATCTGGTCCGACCTGGGTGCCAGTTCGTATGGGGTTGATGTTTTAGGGAGCCCTAAAACGATGTTTTGACATTAATATATGTTCCTTGGGATGAAAATAAAATGGGGAAGATTAATCCATCGTGAGGCGAAAAGAGCGAGGTCGCCAACCTCGTGTGAGAGAAATCATTCTTTATGGGAGGATCCCATCTCCGCCGTCTATTTCCCCACGCGTCTCCCTGTCCCGACACCCTTTCTTCCATCCTTTATCCCTTCAGGGTTCTCCCCACCGAGTTCTTGTTACCCCCTCGTCCAAGTGTCGGTTCCCTCCCGGCAAATAACATGGCTTGTAGGAGGAGTGTGTGCTTTCCTAGTGGCCGCGTCTCATCTCGCATTAATGGATTCGACGCCTCTTTCATGAAGTCCCTTCCCTCGTTCCCCTACGCTCGACACAAAACTCCTCCTCTCACCCTCTCTCTTTCCTCTTCAAACCCCTTCCCCGCATTCCTCCCCCCTTCTCCACCCGCTCGCCGTGTGTGTACCTTACCGCCGCTTGGTCGTTGGAGTGGGATAAGAGGTATGCGAGGAGCCCATCATACTCTCGACTCATACCCTCGCCGACACAGCCGCCTGGAGATGCTGGGAGTAAGAGCCGCGCGGATGATCAATTCACGTTTGATACGGATGAAAAATTGAACGGGGGAGGGAAGGGGTGTAGACGTTATCATAGGTGGGTGCGTGGGGCGAGTGTCGAGCTCATCGGGAATATCGAGGATCATCGCTGATATTGGTCATATCGTTGCACCAGCGAAAATAACGGGCAATGCCGTCGTGGAGGCAAGAAGAGAATATCGACTTTATCACGCTGTGGATGATTATCGACCAATTCGTCCGAATTTTGTCGATTTCATCTTTCGGATTGATTATCCGAATTGTCGCTTTGATTTTTTATCGACTCACGGCTTATTTCGTATTACTATTCTTATCGCTTCTTTCGATTTAAAATATTACTTTGGCGATGGCAATTTGTTTTATGGATTCTATCGCGAAAGCCTACTATTTGGAGCATATTCGCGAACGTAAAAATATGTACTGCTGACTTTTGGTTTGAATTCAACACTTCACACACACACTTGGTTACCATGCCCTGTTACATGCTACAGAATGCAATTAATGTTCATGTTATACATTGTATAAAATTAATTTTAATGGTCGTAGTCGTAATCAATCATTCCCTTTTTTGTTTCTAGGGCGGCGGCTGCCTGGAGTAGAACAGTTATGATGCACGATT
Organism: Platycnemis pennipes; assembly: GCA_933228895.1. NCBI lineage: Eukaryota > Metazoa > Arthropoda > Insecta > Odonata > Platycnemididae > Platycnemis > Platycnemis pennipes. The sequence continues at coordinate 36,698,083 of OW121852.1, read as the reverse complement.
GTAACTGTTTTACTTGTTTCATTTCATCTTTGACTAGTAACCGTAATATTTGCAAAATATGCGAATAAGATACGTCCGTACGTTAATTTGTTGATGGCTTGTTAGAAAGAAGGTTTTAGGCACAAAACTGACCGATTTAGACTTTACTAAGTGAAATTTCTCCATCATGAAAAGAAAAGTAAGCCAACTAACTGTGGAATGTACATTCCACAAATGTAATACTTAAAAAGACCTAGGTTTCCATTCGTATCATGGCGAAGATAATACCATGTATCGAAACATAGGTAGTTTGTTTTTTAATTTCAAGGGACCAACTACTCAGGTTATATCGTGTAGCCTAATGCAATACTTATATCAATCCTCAGTTAAAAACAACAAATTAGCTCGAGATGAGATTCGAACCCGCAACTCGTGCGTTCCCAACTTACGATACCGACCTGGATTGTACTGGAGGCGGAATCGCAGCCGATTTGAGAATCCAGCGGCCATAATGGTAGGCACGAGCATACGGACTTGCTACTCACTATACTCGTACAGACGAAGTTGTTTTTCATGTGGTAAAACAGCAGTAAGATGAATATAAGCAATCAAATTCATTTTGGAATTCGCCCAATAACCTGTTGAGTGTACATAAACACGAAAACAAACGACGAACATGTAGCTTCAATAGGTTTTATTCTAACCAGTTTTATTGAAAATAATTAAATCCCCCTTGAATTGAATGCATTGATACCTCCCTTAAGTAGCCTTAGGACGCTACTGTAAATTTGAGTACGATTTTTTTTGTTTCTGATTTAATACACCTACGGTCTCTATTAGAAGTAATAGAAAAAGTATCAAATGTTTTGTGCCCAGGGGAGGTGTGTTTGAGACCGTCGGAATTATCTAGAATAGGTAACCAAGGTGTCACGTGGTACAAACAAAAATGGTTCGCAAATGTTTGTGTTTTAATCGCTCTTAGGAATCTCACTCATGGATTTCATTTTAGTTTTTACCGTCCCTATAAAGCATAGAGACCGCGGATGAGAAAAACTCAAGTGAAAACAATGATTGAGATTGTAATGAACGATTCAAACGCTCCAAAATCTGCGAACCATTCTTTTTTGTACCAGGTGACTCCTTGGTTACCAATTCGAGTTAACCTTGACGATTTCAAACACAACCCACCAGGAGACGGGAACTATTGCTTCCCAAGAACTCCATTCTGGCTTCATTCTCACCCATAGATCAGTATGCGTTTGTCGCCTCCTGTATATTCTAACTTACTTGCTTGAGTGTAAAGCTGCCATTTCCCTTTGTTGAATTTAATGAACTAAATGGCAAATCGGTGATTTATTTGCTTACAGTACGATTTTTTACTCGACAGAATGGCTACCTGTGCATACTAACTGCTGACTTTTGTTTCGGGGTCCACACCAATGGTCCTCTGATTAGAACTGTGATTGCCAACCGGAAACTAATTGAAATGTGCATGCAGATTATTTGATGATATTTTGCCTTTCTTAATCCCGTTTCACACGATATATGATCCAGTACAAGTTCTAAGATTCTCGCTGGTATGATAGTTTTTCAGTATCGTGTGTTATAGTAATTAATTAGTTATTGCTCCAGCAATTTATAAACGATACGAGAAAATAATAACGATTTGAGGCTTAAGGTGAACCCTAAGGCATTTGGCTGTTGTTGGGATCACCTTCAAATACATACACAGCAATACTAGCGTACCTGTATATTCTCGCATAACAAATGTCTCCAGTTGACTGTAGAACTTTGTCACAGGAAACTCCATATAGAGTTATTGAACAGCTTATAGATATTACAGTTACAGTTATAGACAATACAGAAATATTATAGAAAATATATATAACCAGAATGCTGGCTAACAAGCATGATCGCTGTCATACTTGCTGAACTTCTTGATTCCATACTGGTGCGGTATTGGTTTGCTACTGACTCCTAGTAACCGCCCGACCAATAACGTTCAGCGTTTACAGTCGCAGGGCGGTCTTCTGTTTTTAAATTAGTATGTAATGCTGCTTCATCGTAAGCACATCTACATCTACGCAATAAGCTGCAAGCAATCGCGAGGGTGTGTGGCAGGGGATGAAGATCACCAAACACACTATTGTACACTACTGACATGCAACTAAGGTACTACATGGAAACATGCTAATAATAGGGTCACATGCAGCTGCATGGTTAGTATCTACATAGTATTAAAGGGATTGGTTGTTAATGCATGCATCATGCACACAGACCACTCCGAGAACATTTCACCCAACCATGCTATACTGCCCATCGCGCTCTCCTATAGTACGGGGGGAAATGACATTTCGAATCCATCGGTACGACTATCAATCTCTCCAATCTTATCTGTCTAGTCGAATCCAGCATAATACGCAGGGGTTTTAAAAATATATCTAAGATCTTCAGTAAAGCTATCCGTTTTAAATTTCTGTAATATATGTAATCTGTACTTTAACGTACGATCTGACAGTGATCCCCAACCTAATTATTTTATCAATTCTGATACACTACTAAGCCGATCGTAAAACCTTTTAACAAACCAAACAAAGGATAAAGTTTGTAATTCCACAATTATTTATTTCACACTACTACTACTACCATGGTTTTGACGGTTAACGTCATCATCAGGTCCGATGATGACTTGACTTGACTTGAGTTTTATGACGTTACCATGGTAGTAGTGGTGTGAAATAAATAATTATGGAATTGCAAAGTTTATCCTATCATTCACAATGAATGCAAGCAAAAGTTACGCCTGAAACCATCAAACAAACCCAGGAAACAAAAGCACAGGTTCAGTGATCGTATGAAACCTTCTAGGACAGTTATAATCATGCAAGATTTCATCTTCAAGTATCGGATAGCATATTAGGCCACGTGCTGGATTAAGTACTGTTTGAAACGGACGATATCTATGAGCCACCCCCTGCCACACGCCCATATGGTGGCTTTCGGCGTATTTAGCGTATGTTGGAAGAGTCCCATGCGATCGATAGCGAACGTACGGAGTGAGTTGGTACGCCACGCGTGCTCGCCGACCTTCTAAATGGACTCTCGCGTCTGGGGTTCACTCCTGTGAGTAATCACCGCTTCACATCCGCGTCGGAGGTGTTTGTGGATGAGGAGATGGGGACGAAGATCGTTTCACTCCACTTTCCTCCCGTAAGAATCCGTTCGCTCCGGCGTCTGCCCGCCAGCCCCTCCTCACCCTTCTTCCCGCGCGCGACTGTAATATCTCTCCTCCTAGCCAGGGGAGGAATGCTGTGATGAAAGGAAGACGCAGGCCTCCTTCCCGCGTCGCAGCGCTACCCTAACCATCCGAGCAGAGCAGAGCGGTCGGCGAGCACCACAACCGCCGCCGACTCCTGATGCCCCGTACACCCTTTCACATCGTAAAAAGGGAACGAATTAGGGTTTTATTATTGTCGGGATGGGGTCCCGGGATCGTTTTCGGTTAAGTGTACCGGGTTCTGCGCCTCCTAAATACTTAACGCGTTAATCTTTGCAGAAAATGAAATAACTAATTAAGCTCCTGCTGAAGTGGTGGTTCTGCAGGGGATAAAATACGAGAAGATTACTTACACGAAGCAGTTAGCATTAATTTATGTGAGGCCCCCGCAGTTTATTGTCTGCTCTTAAAGGAGAGGTTCGCTTATCGAAGTTAGGCATAAAAATAAGGGTTAGGTCGATATATCTGCCTTCTCATCCGCCGTTATGGAATTATTTTGTAGTATCTGTTGTTGGATATATAAATAAAGGAACGCCAAGGTGGGATGCGAAATGCGCAGGTTTCCCAGGCTGTGAAATTATCTGATGAAATACATTGACCAGGTCCCCGATACCCGCAGAGTCGGGTCATCTCGCTGCGTCGTTTGAATATTAACTCCGGTCGAACTTGAATTCTTTCGACCCCACATTCCACGCATCAGTACTCGACACCTCTTCAAACCGTGTCCGAATTCGCAATTTAGATGCCTAAATGTAGCCTTAGAAGGGAGAAAGTCATGTTGAAGGGAGAAAACCATGTTGAAGGGAGAAACCGAAAGAGAATCGCACATGGTTTAAGAAGCAAGGTCGGCCATATTCTACATAGTCGGACATAAGGCTAGCTGATCGCGATACTCACGGATGAATTTGTTTTTGCATGCGGTAAAACTTAAAAGAGTAGTAAGATGAATAATGTAATGGAGGAGGATTATTTTTTAAATGGTCCAAACAACAGAGGAAATTGAGCAAACACGAACAAAAATGCCAAAAAATATGTAGTTTGAATAGGATGGTTACAGTCGTACCGGTATTAAGGAATTTAATGGACTCCTGCAATAATTCCTTCCTTAAGTAGACTAAGGAAGATTCACAGGCGTCGCTGCGGTGAAATTTAATTATTATTCATCCTTTTATGCTCATGAAATTTCCTTAAGAGTCTATTGAAAATGCAATGTTTTATGCCTAGAAGGTGGGGTATAATCATTCCCAGGCTCCCCTATTCTGGCTTCATTGTCACCCAAAGGCTAGCTTATCAGTGCCTCCTCTAGTACATTCTAACCTCCTCCATTAAATGGACCAAGAGGTAATTGCATCTAGGTATTACCTTGCGAGCCATCGCGAGGGTTTGTGGGAGAGGTGAAAGATGTTGTTTGATTCTTCCAATAGATTTTAGTTACTTAAAACTACACGATATCTGTTTTTTGTAGAAATATGCTATGTGGAGGTTATATCAGTAATTTATTTAGCCTTGCAGATTGGAGAACAAGGCGTAGGCTTCATTATGAGGGAGCCTAAAATATCTTAAAGTACTGTGTGAGCATCATTAGGAGCTGATCTCATTACTTTGGGGTCAGGAATCATGGGTAGTAGCGTGGTGGTCTGGACATTATCCAGACCTGCTGAAGGTTTGTGGTTACATTCCACGGCACGTTTCTTCTGGCAGTTATTAACATCAACGAAAATGAGCTAGCCGTTCATAGCGGCCAAGTAAAAATCATACACATATGCATCAGACAAGAAGCATCAAATGCAATTTTCAAGAAAATCTATCCCATCAATTTTCCTTAATCAATCATCTTAAACCTACCCCGATGTTCATTAATAGTTGAGCACAAATCACTGAGATTGAAAGTCTTCCTGTGAAATTACACTTGGGGTCCCAGGAAGGATAATGAATTTAGGCGATTAAATCCCGGACTCGCGCGATTAGCAACCATATACTCATTATTTTTTTTATTTTATGAACGAAGTGAGTTTACATGATGAAGTTTTAAACAATTTCAACCCTCTTTTCCGTAACGAAAACGTTTTGCGAGTTACCATATCTAATTGTTTTGGATAAATATTCTCCAATCCAACGAGTCAACATAGTGAGGAGGTTTCACTGATGTTATTATTGTTTGTAAATATTTGTCTATAAAAATAAATGAAGCGTGGATATTAAAACTGTATAAAAATAAATAAAGCGTGGATTAAAATAAATAAAATGAACTTTGAACCAGATATCGATTTTCGTATCATTTTTAACCGCAGCTGTTGGGCAAGCAACTCAGGGAGTGGAATTATCGGGAAATCGACTTTGAGGCGAACCTTTTGCTGTTTGTCTGGGTAGGGGAGATATGATGGGGAGTTGATTAAATATTTCGTGGATAATGGTGGCGTTTCTTTCCCTCAGTGCTGAATTCGCCCTTGTGGTGATCGGTGAAGGTGGAAATATTTAGCCTTTTTATTAACCTGTTAACCCTTGGGGGTTAATGGATCGAAGTGTCACTGCGCCTTTAGAAATAACCAAAATGGGGAATTATTCTTCACAAAAAAAGAGTAATTTTTCTGCCCACAAATATGTTTATTTAAGAGCAAACTGTTTTTGTACAGTGTCATTATTTACTTGTCGAGATGCAAAGTTATTATTTTTCGTGTGAATGGTGGAGCTCCACCGAGTGAACCCCCAATATTATTATTAATTTTATGGATAGTTCTTCAACCAGGATGACATTAATTAAATTCTAATCCTCTCTCTATCCGCCGAAGTACTATTTTCAAAGATACGTATAATCTGAGTAGTTCTAAGTGCACTCAAAATGAAAATCTCCGTCGTGTCTGTAAAGGAAATAAGTTTTGTTATACCACTTCAGTTATAGCAACAAAAATTTTAATCTAAATCTGGGTATGCTTTGGTGAATGACGCCAAACGACATGAATGCTGAGGGAGATCGATATTTTCCCGGGTCTACTTATTGATGCATTTGAGAGAGGTGCATTCAAAAATAAATCTGTCTTAATGGCGCGATTGAACTTGGCTTTTGGTCGCCTCCAAGGAGGTTAAAATATACTGGAAAAGGGATTGCAGCTGATTTGAGAAGCCCGTGGCCGTATTGGTTGGTACGGAGTACGAGCTGGCTAGTTTTTGCACGAGTTTTTTTTCGCGATTTAATCGTATAAATTCATCGCCCTTTTCGGGACTCAAAGTGTACTTTCTCAGGAATACTATGACTTTCAATCTCACAATCATGTCAGTTATTCGTGACGGTTACTATCACAGAATTATTGATGAACATCCGGGTAGGTTTAAGATGGTTGATTCAACAAAAGTTTTGCACTAGGCAAAACTTAGAATATTAAGATGAACTATGGCATACATTTTTATAATTCATCAAAAATACAGAGTAAAGTGTGGAAACACAAACAAGCGCCAAATATGTAGTTTATAAAGGTTAAATTCGAGCCAGTTTTATCAGCAAAATTAAATCCAAGAGGAATCAAATGCATTAATACAACCATCTACATCTACATAATACCCTGATAGTCACCATAAAGGATTGTGGCGGGGGATGAATTCACACCAGACATGGATTACATAGCATGCATGAAAAGGATTAGTAATTATATTCTAGCCTTAACTTAACAATTAAAAGAGGATAGAAATAGCAAAGCAAACATCCAAAAACATGCTGTTAGTTGCGATAGCTTAAGGTCCTTATAGCAATATGCGTCTAACTATGTTATCCATTGGTACGTTTGTGTTGATAGTATTGGATATATTGTTCGAGGAGAGAAGTAAATTTTGAATCTGTCAGTTCAGTAATCAATTTCTCTAATTTTATGATCATGGTCCAGTCTACCATAGTAAGTTGGAGTTCGCAAACTATTTTTAACGTTATCAGTAAAATTGGAATCTTGGAATTTAGTTAAGACATGAAGTCTAAATTTCAACCTACGGTCTGATAATGATATCCATTTTAATTCATCTAATAGACTGGTTACGCTAATATAGTTATTATTTCGTCCCCTTACAAAACTGGTCGATCTTCGCTGCACACGATCCAGTTCATTATTTAAGCTTATTTCTTGAGGATGCCATATATGTACTGGTAGAGTATGAACCCTTAAATACCTAAATCGATTTTTTCACAACTTTTAAAAACCACAGACAAATATAAACCATCATCAGGTTAAGCGCCGAAACCGGGTCATGTGAGTGAGCTTTCAATTTGTGTTCAATTTTGTGGTTTTTAAAAGTTGTGAATAAATCGGTTTTCGACATGGAATTCCACTAAGTTACTAGTGAGCTAATTACTTAACTTAAACTTAAATACCTACTCTCAGAAAGATTAACTGACGCCGCGCCGTTGAGATATAATTTTGTTACTGTTTCATTGTTATTTCTGTTTGAATGCACATGCAGTCTCCACAAGGGGCCGTATAAAACTAATGTTTTGTATTTTTCATTGCTTATTTTCTATTTAAAAGGCTTTTTAGCCTAAAAGGTGGGGTTTAATCATTCTCAAGAATCCCCATTCTAGGGTCCTTGTCGTACATAAGCTAGAATGCCAATTCATCCTCCAACCTTCTTGGTCGCTTCTCCTTTCAACGATTAGAATTTCATGACTTCACTTGGAGTGAGCCGGAATCTCGTCTAGTGTATTGGTCTCTCAGTTCAAGGGCCTGGGTCCTCTACAAAATGCATTCAGGGGTATACTAAGTAGCAGCAATTTTAATTGCACCAGTATGACTGTATGAATTGGTCTCATGTCTTTTCATTGGTTATTGGTCCAATGTATTGGTCTCCCAGCTCAAGGGCCTGGGTCCGAATACCGTTCATGGTTGATTCGTTATTGGTTTATCGTCATCTGCTTGAGTGCCGTGTGTAGGGTACTCCGAGTGTAGTACTTTGCAAAATGAGGGAACATCTACGAGGGCCCACCCTGGGCGCCTTTCGTTAAGCAAACTGATCCCGACGTGTAAGTTCCTCTCCAACCTTCCTCCACTCCCTAAGTTCCTAACCAGTCCTTAACACCTATGTTGTCATAATGGCGCAAATTGTCGTAGTTGTCCGTCGCCTCCCCGAACAGCAACAACATGAAGTTTCTAACTTCACCTACACTACAGAGAGCCTTGTCGGAATAGCCTTACCGGCTATTCCGGTCTCTGTCCTGTTTGTTTCAGTTCTTAGCCGTCAGTTTTGACCGGAGAGCGTTGGTAGAGTTGCCATTTTAGCGACTTTGTTGCTAAAATGTCTTTCAACTTTCAGCCACAAATGGAAAATTTTTAGCAGCAGTAAGCAACATGTGAGGATTAAGTACTTTTTAAATTTACTTACTTGTAGGGACAGGACGTTTAGAAACTGAAATTGTATGAAACCATGCCGTAAAATTTTTCAAACCAGTCAAAAATTTATACAGGATGGCCTAATTATCTCTAATTAATTACCTAGTAAACTAGAATTATTTATTAGAAATAGAAAGGTAGTTATTGGTAATTAAATCGTAGAAAATAACGTGATTATTTTTAAACTGACAGTGTGTATGTCAAATACCTATGCTGCATTTTTGCATAGCAACAAAGGTAATTAAGAAGTGGCAATCCTAAGCGTTTGGCTTCCGGTGAAATTTTTAATATAGAAGTACCGATCCCACCTTGGACAACCTTCACGCGTCCGAAGCGTTAGCTACCTCACCCTCTTCCTCTTCCCCTCAGAACTTATTGCCACACTCTCCGATTACTTTCAGAGTCATGTCTGATTGAAGGATTTTAAATCTCAACAATACCTTCAGGGATCAAGGACTCTTGTTTCGCGTTGTTGCCATCTTTATCTATAACGCTAGCTTTTCAAGATGCATATTGATAGCTGTAACATTCCTCATGATTCTCTCTTCCAATTGGGGTTAGTTGTTCAAAGCAGCAGACTGAACTTAAAGATTGGCGACCACATTTTCGCATTCGTAAGCGTAATTAAAAGAGGACGATAACGCGAGTGAGCACGGTATGAGGACCCGTCCAGGAATGCGACTTGAATGACTGTTATTTTTGCTATAGTCAAGTCAGTCATAGTAAGGGATTGGGTTTGTATTTTCTGGGGATGGTATGAGATGTTACGCTACCAAGTCCTTACGCATAACTTTCATACCCCATTTAGGCCGATCCTCGCACATCCACCTACCTTTAGTTTGAAGACTGTTGGGTTTGCCTATCATTCATCTTCATCGTTGGGTCAGCAATCCTGACATTGGTTTGATGTGGCTCTCACGTGAAGGCTCCATTCAGATCATCATTATCAGTATTTAAATCCTAGGATTGTTTTTCTGCAGCCCACCATTCTGCCCTATTCAGTGTTAATTCCCTCACGCCCTGATAGCTTTTCTCTTTCACGTCCTTCTCTATTTGCCCTATATATTTTCCCTTGATCTTCCTCACGGGACCTTCCCTTCAATTTTCCCTTCTATTATAATTCTAGCTAATTCATTCTGTCTCAAGGTATGTCTAATCCATCTGATTATTCTCTGCCGTAAGGTTCTCCGTATTGTCTCCTCTTCACCTGGTCTTCTGTACGCCTCTTCGTTCCTCACCTAACCTGTCTTTTTAATCATTAGAATTCTCCTCCAGCACCACGTTTCGAAGGCTTCAATTCTTCGCTGATCAGCTTTCCGGATTATCCATGTCTCTGATCCATAGAGTGCCTCGCTCCATACGAATGTTTTGACGAAGTGCTTCCTTGCTTGTAGCCGTAGGTTCTTTGAGCGTAGTAGTTGTTTCTTCTTCATGAACGCCTCCTTAGGAAATGAAAATCCTCTTTCTACGTTCCACACAGAGATTTTATCGGTTTCGACAAAATATATCATCATCAAGGATACCTTGACAATGTCATATTTTGTCAAGAGGACCTTGATAATGACATATTTTGTCGAAACCAATAAAATCTTTGTGTGGAACGTACAAAGTGGATTTTCATTTCCAATCGAGTGGTTCCACAAAGTAAAGCTTTAAACTCTGAACGCCTTCTTAGCTTGTACTTTTCTTCATATCAGTTAATCTTTTCATATTTAGCATTTCTTCTCCTTCACATCCTTCATAACTTGTTCTGTATAACTCCTACGAGGCCTTCCTTTGCCACTCTTTCCGTCCACTTGCTAATACGACTTATCATTACTATCAATAATGACGTTAAGTGAGGATCGAGTTGTAGTCGGATTATTTTTAAGGTGCATACCTCAATTACTTAGATTATATCGCACCGCCTAAACCTACTTGCGTCTACACAATGCCCTGTGCGCCACCGTTAGGTTGTGTGGTAGGGAGTTAACCATCTCCAACTACGCATTTAAATAAAGAGGTGGAATCCTATGTTAGTTACTACGGTATGGCTTTTTTATTAGCCCGAAATATGTAGAATCAAATGAAATTCTCCCAAGAAATAAAACATTTTCACCTGCGGTACCTACTGTAGGAAAAGCCATCTCAGTCTGGTTTGGGCATCGTACATGATCAAATATTTGCTTATTTCGTCAATCGTGCAAAAGAAAACCAAATTTACTCTTAGTATTATACAGGCTTGCCAAAGTACTGGTTCAACGTTACAATACTTATCCTGATTGCCCCCTGGTAGCTTCGGTGTGATATAATACTGTCGCTACTTTGGCGCTGAAAAAATGAAGTTTCGATCCTCTTTTTCTTGCTGTATATCTCTCTGGTTTTCTCTTTATGAAATAGCCTGCTATTGTACGCTAACTTAATAATAATCCGAATCCTAAGACGGACGCAATGACCGTGGAACCCTTATCCTCTGGCCGTCAAGTTACTAGCCTGACTACCTAGGCCGATGTGAGGGTCAGGTTGTGTGTGACCGATGATTTGGCCGCCCATAAAAATGGACCGGGATTCAAAAACTTAACTTGACGGAGATGCTGCGCTTCTCTTTCAGCCCTATACGTTTCCGGTGTTGGTCGTTTGTGTTTCCAACGGTATTCACTCCCCATTGAAAAAAATCTTTCCTCAACATACGATTATCCATCTGGCAAGACTCAACCACGAAATGCCGAACGAGTCGTTTAAACTAGGTTCTAGGCCAGAGCCCCTAAAAGCCTCCCCTGCGAGATAAAATCCTATGTAATGGGGCGTGGAATTGGGAGACTGTCAACAATCCCGTTCTCTCGCTGTCTATGGCCGTGGCGTAGAGAAATCCTTGGCTTTTCTCTCCCCTTCCCTACCGACTCTGTCTTTCCCTCAATCCAGCGGCCTTCGTGAAACTCTCTTAAGGCTGTTTTATACGGTGCGATGTTTTGTAGAAACGAATGTATGAAACTGAATGAAATTGTATGTTTGTCTGAATGAGATTAGAACAGGATCTAAGGAAATTAACGACAGGCGCCAAGGGGACCACATACTTAACGTCGGACGGAGTACTGAACTTGAAATGCCCTCCACTAGGCACCGTAGGGACCGTTTTGCCACTGCCAGGAATCGAACCCGGGCCCTATCGATGGGAGTCCAGTACTCTAGCCACCACACCAACCCGATCCCCGTATCGCATTTCCTGCTGCCATTTATGGACTATTGCCTTTGCTCATTGAATCGCATGTGATGGATTGATTTCTATTTCTCACGCGAGGGAGGGCTTGCTCTGCTATCTCTGATTGGACCCACGGAACTGTGAAGGTTACCTACACTCTTTGGCGGACTGGATTGTTTTCGGAGCCATCTTCGATCGAAGATATCTGCCAGTGAAGTGTTTCAGTAATCCGACTCATAAGTATGCATCCTGGCTGTTCACCACCATTGTAAAATTATGATTGAATAAGGGCGAAATGGGATACATGGGAATGAGATTTGAAACACGGTACATATTCTGAATTTCATTTGTGATAATTACATCTTCCTTAAGTTTCTTCTTCTCTTGTTGGGAAATGGCGCACTCAGATAAAAAATCTCCAGTTTCTACCTAGCTGGCTGAGATTTGCGTTCTAATTATTATTATATTCTGCTTACAGGGTAGATTTTCGTACAACAAACTTCCTCATGTTTTTCCCTAAGCTTTTGTTATCTTTAGATGAACTAATTTCCTCATGATTTCTCGCTGATATCCCCTACCGATTCACCCTTAACCTCAGTAGTGGCCTTCATCAATATGAAAATTCATCTTAACTCCAGTTTTCGCCAATATTTAGCATTTTGTTTTTTTATTTTCCTTTTCGTGAGGATAAAAAGTAGATCTATCCATGTGGATGTCCTTATTTATGTACATACCATTAATGAAATTTCTCTCTATAATCCTGTGTTTTGAAGGCATATCTGGTTTCGTAAACGATATAGTTGCTGTATTTTTTGGCATTCGGTAGAAAAAGTGTAGGAAGTAGTGATTGTCGTATACCGTGGTTTCTCGCTGGTGACAGCGTACTGTATTCCTTTCGCAGGGGTTTTATGACGGGGTTGGAGTAGACATGGCATGGTGTTACTCACCAAGCCATATCGAGAGTGAATGGCAGGTGGTTCTGATGTACTGTTGAAATGTCAGATGCCACGGAGTAAAAAAAAACTTGTTTGTGAGACATTAACTAGATGTGTGACACTATACATTTAGAAAATTTTGGAGGAATAAACATTTATTGTCAGTTACAACAACGTAATGTGCTACGGAATTAATTCCTTACTCATATACCACGACCTTGACGTCGTGGGAAGGGATTGCGTGTTCCTGTGACCCCTAGAGCAGGTATTATTTTAGCAATGAAAGCTGTTCCTGCTAGGGCCACCTATGCCAGATTGGTCGAAGGGTAGGAGGCGGATCATAGGTAGTCCACATAGCGTCTGTTCCTCAGTGAGGCGGCTGAAAAAATCATTCTGATTCCCAAGGGGTGACGTATCATGTGTGGCATCATGTCAAAAACATTCTCGAGGAAGGCAACAAGAAAACACGCCAAGCTCTAAAATTTGCATTATGACATGTTTCGCTGCGTTTTTAATGGCGGAAAGACAGCAGTTTCGTCAGCTATCCATTCGGCATCTTCAGGTCAGAATGACGGAAGATCGGTTTTCGCTACTTTTGTGTACGCTGCTTCCTATTATTGTTTTGTTGTGATTGGCCATTTCTTCAACAGTCGGTTCCATGAATTTTACGTCTTATAATCGTCTTCACGATCGAAAATTTGTTTCATAATTTCATAAATTTCAACATCATAGTAAGGTCCATTGTAAATTTAATGTTTTGTCCAAATAATATGTTGTTTATTTTCATTTATTTCACTTTGTTACCATACAGTTATGTCTGGCTTAGCCCATCGATGGGGCATAAACAAAACAATTAATTAAATAAATATTCACCCAACGCAAAGAGTTATCTGAGAAAAACTGTAATCGTGCATTTTACATATTATTATTTCATTCACACATGCTTATGTTCTCAAAAATCCACTTTCTTAATCTTAACTCTTTTTCATTATTTCTTGTTATTGTATTGATTACAATAACAAGATAATGGATGGCCCCCGGGTGAATCGTCCTGTATCTTATTCCATACTGTAGGCATTCAAGGTGTAGATATTGTATGGTTGTAGAACTGCGGTAATCAGGCTTTTTCCGCAAAAGAACGAGTCAGGCTCATTCTTGGGCCCATGGTTGAATTCATGAAAAATACCGTCTGGCCCCTGAGGCCCATGGCCCCCTGAGTAACCACCCGTCCGACTCGGATGGCTTTGGACCATTTTTAGAACATTGCTCACGAATCGAGGGCGGGTCTGCCGGAGATCCCTTCCCTTCTCCTTCCCTTCCTTGCAGTCGTTTCTTCGACCCACGCTTCGTCGGCCAGCGTCCGACCTCCTCTCCCCGGAAGAAAATTTTGTGAATAGGTATCCGGGCTCCCAACTCGGATGCCTCCTCTCCTGAGTAAGGCTTGCGTTATTATTTTGTCTTCATACGGATGAGGTAGGTTTAGGTGGGCATAAAATTCTTCTCCATACTGAATGAACAATATTTTTACTTTTATTCAGAATAACTAAATTCTTACACGAAGTCAAGCGTCAATTGTAGAGCGTATAAAATTCTTACCCCGTAACCTTTTTATATAGGTTGCGGGGTTAGCATTCCAATGTTTCTGGGTCTCTCTCTCTTTCATATTATGCCCTTCTTTCGTTCCGTACACTACGTACCAATCATTGTCCTATCCTAAAGATATGGTTTGAATAAATAAATCGAGTAAATTGCAATGGCTTCAAAACTCTTGTATTAGATTCGTATTCAGCCTAAGCCTGGGTGAGCACATTTCCCCATGCAGGAAAAAGCTGGTGGGATATCTTTGCTTACGGGAATATCTGGTTTGTGCTTTGCTGTTCTCTGTATTTAAAAATAAAAGTATTCTCTTGATCACTGAGTTATCCACCTGAAACTGGAACTATGTAATTCGGAAGTAGCCCATCCAACCTTGATTAAACTAGCGCACGGAACCACATTGTTTCTTAAATCATTCGTCGTCAATTCCACCTATATTTGGAAATCATTTGAAATGATAACCTGCAGCAATTAGCGTAAATATTTCAAACCTAACAATTATAATTACCTGTGTAATGCATTAATAATTTTCTATTTTTTCTGGTCGATTTTATATTTTTTAATCCCATATTACTGTATTACATTATAACTACTGCTTGCTAGTCATGTATGACGTGTAATATCCTGTACGTCACGATAAAATTTGACTTTATTGATTTTACGGGTTTGTACCCAAAGAATTTAAATAAATTTATTCTCTTTCCTGCGTACCCAGCACTCTTCCCTATAACACGTTCCTCAAAACACCCTCGCTGGTCATTACTTGCTCCATCTAGACCTTCAGTCTCATCCTAATTTCCTCAAGCATCCTCATCATTTCCCGTGCGCCTCAATACCTCTTTGAAGAATTCATGAAGCTGAATAATGTCCATGAAGCTAATATACGACGGAAAATAAGCTGGTAATACCTCTCCACCGGACGACCATCTTCAAAAATCATTTATAGTTATTGCATGTCGCTAATGGAACAAACTTCCCTTTTCCTTAAGAGAATATTCATCACTCCCATTTTTTAAGAGCGCTGCGTAAAACACTTCTCAGAGTTCAACAGATGGACACATGAGCATCACACCTCTCGAACACTCACTCAATGCATTTAATAGTTTCGATCACGGATGGCAAGATAAATGGCGAAAATCTAACACCACGTTGTTGCATCACATAATTTTAGTTTTTTTTTGTAGTTTCTTTTTTTCCTTTCTGTAATTTTATATTTTATCTACTGACATTCCAATGTACTATTACATTTAATTTGATTTAAACTGGCTATACTATCAGTAGGATTTTGTGTGTTTTTCACTCCCCCATCCTTGTGTGGGTGTTTTCCTGCAGTGGGTTTTTTTTGTAAAGGATGCAAGTATAATAATCTTCACGTTTTTCCCAGTTTTAAGTTTTAAAGTCCTCATCCTCAAGTTTTAAGTACTTTCACGCACCATACTATATTTGTTATTTAATATTGATATATTGCGTATATATGTCGTTTTGTTTATTTATCATTTTTCATTCCTTGGAGTATATCCTTTAATGTTTTTTAAATCCCAGATTTTAATTGTTTCAAGTAATGACCCTTATATGTTTTATGTTTTTATTTTGACGGGGGGTTAAATGGCAGAAGGGACAGTTTTCTCTCAATCTCGCCCCAATAAAGACATTATTATTATTATTATTTTTACGATCCCCAAGAATTTCCTCATTCATCTTCCATTCCACTCATTTTACTTTCTTCATCCTTTCCACATATCCTCATCTCAAAATGCAACAGTATTTTTTTTTCATCATATGCCCTTAAAGTCTATCTTTTGATACCATAAAATGTCACGCCCCATATTAGAATTTCCGCCAGCCTTTTCTTTACGTTCCGACTAAACGACGCCGTCATTAGCTCTGTTGTACGAGTGAAGAGAGCTAATGACCTCTTTCGCCAACTCGATTCTCCTTCGAACTTCGATGCTGCTCCACCCCTTTTCCTTATCATCTTATCTTCCTAACTTTACCACTCTGCTGTCCAGATAGCTAAATTGTTCCACCTGTTCCAGCTGGTTCACTCTTACTTTTAGATATAATCTGGCACTTTTCGTCCTGGCAGATATTATTACTTTAGTTTTCTTTATGGTTTATCTTCGTTCCGTGTCCCACGCGCTGCTTCCATAATGAGCTCATCACGTAATAATGGTGCGATTACTGCATTTGGCCAACCCCACCTTACGAACGCTGGCTAGCGAATGCTGGCCGATTAGTCGGCCTTCGAGTAACAACAGGGCCCCCGTTTGTGTGCCCGTCTATGAGGATGACAATGCTTCGGACGATAATCTCGTGCCCTGAGCCCGTATCTAAAGATGCTTGATTCCGGTTTCGACCGCATTTGTTGGCGAATTAGCTCAGCTGTGTCGTATGCGTTTGAACCACCCTGATTGGGATCATGCGTAATAGGTGGTAGACTAATGGTTGCTCTCACTGTTATGCACGATCTAAATTCACGTTCCTCTTGATTTTATAAGTTATGATTTAGATTTCTTAATTTCCTCATTCAGCTAACGAGAGTTTCTATTTTACACTCGAATTGAGATCCAGAGTCGTAAACATCAATGGAAAATTGTTTATTTTTCTTCAGTCAGTTCCTTGAAGATCATTTGTTTTGCTGATTTGCTATTAGTAGTGGCTAAACTAAGGTATTGGTATGCAGCAGGAGAAAAGAAGCCAGGACAAATGTTAAAGTAGGAAAACAAAAAATCGAGGAGGTGGAAGAGTTCTGTTGCCTGGGATGCCGAGTAACCAGCGGTGGACGAAGTAAAAGAGAAATTGCGATTAGAATTGCCAAGGCGAAAAGGACATTTTAGCAAAAGATTCTGCTTACAGCTGCAAATACAATCGTAGAAGTGAGGGATCATTTCATTACAACATACATCTGGAGCATTTTACTATATGGCAGCGAAGATTGGACGATAAGAGCAGCAGTGAAGTCAAGGCTGGAAACATTTGAAATGTGGTTCTACCGAAGAATGATGGAAATGAAATGGATCGACCGAGTGACATACGAACAAGTCTTAAGAAGATTGGGAGAAAAGAGATGTCTACTGAAGACCCTAAAAAGAAGATGGGACAACTGAGTCGGCCAAATCTCAAGACACGATGGTCTTATGAAGATAATCGCCGAGGGAAAAGAGAACGGGAAGAATGGGAAAGGCAGGACTCGTATGAAATATATAGAAAAGGTTGTGAAGGATGCAAAAGAGAGGAATTAAGTTAATATAAAGAGGTTGGCCGATAAAAGAATAGTGGAGGAGTGCGTCAAACCAATCCTAGACCGTTGGTGATGATGATGATGACTAGTGGCTAGCTGACTGCTATTAGTGGCTTCCTATTCCGTGGGCCTGGGCTCGAACTCATGCTGTGATTAAGGTCTTTTCGTAGTTACGTTTCGACAGTCAGGTTATCGCGTACGGCAAGATATCATTTCTCACCTTATGAAATATAAACATGCCATACCCTTATGTGTTTAATATTACTTGAGCATTGCCCGCAAGAGTATTTGGGTTTCGTGTAGCTACTTACATGTCACCATATAACTTGATATTTATGCACGAAACCCACGCCAAAGGGGTATTTTGCTGCACCTGATTACTACATTCCCTGCATATGGATATCAGTGTAAAATCGCCTTTCATGTCGCGATATGCAATATCATGGGACGTAATCCGATTTATTGGGTGAATTCGATGTATCGACGTTCACGTAAATTTTGCATTCGAGTTCCTTCCAATTTGCATGCAGCGCAGTCTTACCCTATAGTTGAGATACTCTTGCATTCATTATGAAACCCCCTTCCGAACCAAAAGTTTTTCCACCCCTGCTCTCGAGAGCTCTTCTCGTATATTCCAGGGTTCATCTTAAACGTTCCGCGAAATTGGGAGAAGGGCCAGGAATGCGAGAATTTCGCAGTGGAAGTCGCGTGAAGATCATTACTGAGTTCTGCGACCCTTGAATGCAGGCGCTCAAGGGCTCTTGCCAAAATACCCGAAAAGCACTAAGTGACGTCGGTGTCCTTTTTCTCTTCCATAGAAATACGGGAAAGACTCCAGACATACTCAGATATTCCAGACGGTGATCTGTCTGTTTAGAGATGTTTTTTGCGATATAATGGAACCTTAAGTTGTTATTATTTTGGAAACGAAATGATTATAATGTGAAAAAATTGTTATAATCCCTATAAAAATCATCCTTATGGTGTGGGAGACATATTTGGAATATGATTTTTATTTTTAATGAAATATCTTCGTGGTGCTTGAAATTTCTCGTGGATGTTTTGAGGAGCGATAGCCGCTCACTCTTATAATAAAGCATTTTTTATGGTAACAGTGGACAGTTTACTCTTGTCATGTTGTGTTGTTTAAATACACGGTAATAGTTTTTAAAACTCCCCCACGTTTGGCCCAGGGTTCCGTTATTCAGTTCATTCTTTTATTGTTTGAAGTTTGCGACCACCGCTGTAAAATTCTCTTATTGGTGACCCAGTTTCGCAGGAAGTTTGGGAAGAAATCTGTAATCACGCCCAGGGAGGGGTTTATTTGATCTGATCCTATATACTGATAAGTATATAATAAGTATTGGTACGTGGTTTGTGTTATACCGTAGAAAATTGTGTTTTTTACAAAAAATGATGAAGCGCGCGAGATACTTAACTTGTTGGGTAAATATTAAATTCGGAATATTTACGGCTTTTACATCCTATTCTATAAATGTCTCAATAT
The DNA here is from genome assembly GCA_933228895.1 of Platycnemis pennipes. NCBI lineage: Eukaryota > Metazoa > Arthropoda > Insecta > Odonata > Platycnemididae > Platycnemis > Platycnemis pennipes. The sequence goes on along the minus strand of OW121852.1, from coordinate 36,679,004 downwards.
TTGTGTATCTCGGAAAATCTATTTTATAGGTGTCTTTAAGTTTTCTTTGTCAAGGAAATCGTATGATAGCCCAACTTGTACTGTATTTTCATTGCAAGCATTTTTTTAACAGTATGATGCTAAGAAAGATGCTAATCAGAAATTCCACAGAGAAAAAAATAATTCGCATTCACCGATACTCGAACCCGGATCCCCTGATTTCCAATACTTCTGTTTCGGATTGCTTCAATTTTTAGTATCATGCTAGTTATTTTGTTGGTTTCTTTTTCCTTACGTCAGGGTTAATATGGCAATTGGTATTAAACATTAGGGACTGATTGTAAATAATGATAAATATGTTAAGCCTCTATGCAAATGGAGAGGTATTTTCGCACGTAAATAATAAATTAAAATAATTCATTTCTAGTTGAAAGTTAGTATAATATCTACAGTGTGTAATGGCGTATTCGTCTGTAAATTCAGTTGCAACTTGAGCTATTCTTTCCATATTTTAGAATTGGAGTTTTACTGAGCCTAGCGGTTATGCATGCGGGGACCTGGTCGTCGGGCATTTCTTGGCTAATCGATAAGCAATCTGAAAAAACGTCCAAATCTGTTCGCCTTGCAAAAGAAAAAAAATAACGTCCAGCCGGTGACGTCAAAAGTCAGTCATGATAACCATCAAGTTAATCCACTAGGATTAAATTTTGACTGAATGAAAGGTTGTTGTTTGGATTTGATCCATCATGCATAAAGTGTTTAAAAAGCCTATTTTTAAAACACCGAGAAATCGGGTTTATTAATCCATTTGTCGAAAATCTGAAAAAAATAATCCTTAGGGAATCATGGATATTGTCACGATTAGATTGGAGAGATTTAAATCCATTGCAAGAAGTCACTAAACTCACTTGTGGCATGAAAGTAAGATTCAATTTATCTATATACGTGGCTAATATTGAATCGATAAAATTAAGTTCTCAAATATAAGGGAATCTATCATATTGACGTTTTGCTCGTGGCTATAAAAGATTTTTCTTTGTTTTTTTTCACAGAGTTCTCGCTACCTAGAGTAGGTATGAGTAAATAAATATGAGTGAAGTAAATTAAAAATGTTGAGTTGTTTAGTTTAGTTGTGGAAAAGTGCACTTATATTTTATTCTAATATGTCAAACTTCCACTACATCTCGCCTGAATCAGTTGATGTTATTAAAAATGTTGAGGTTAACTTGATGTTGAAATGTCGTCAAATAAGCGATGTATGTTGACCGTGTTCAAAGTACGGAATCGCACGTTGAGTAGTTTTGGCGATTTAAATATTGAACTCTCCGGCAATTATATTTAAATTACAAGAGCGCTTTGCATTATGCTGTTTGCGTAATTCTTCCTCAAGAAGTAGTAGACTAGTCAGGTGTTCATATTTTGAGCGCTTGATGTTCCATATCTAAGTGTAATTGTAAGTGTATCTATTGTGTCGTTAAAAGTGACATCGAAATAATTATGTACATAGCGATGTTATTTATTGGGAATTTCTGATGAATATTTCGATTATGCTTTTACTTTTACAGTAGACATGATATGCATAAATTCTTTTTTATGTTTAAAATGTAATATTTGAAAGGTGTCCTTGCCTGTGAGCGATGTATTGCTAACCCATGAGTCATATGCGAGGATCACTCTATATTTTGCCCATGGTTTTCCACAAAATTCTGAAGCAAAGAGCTCGCCGAGCGTTCGACTAATCCGTTGATGTGTCGAAACATTACAGAGCCCGGTAAATAAGTGAAAACCGGTGCTAATAGGTCTTTAGGTCAAAGTTTAATTCTGCAGTTCTCATCCTTACCTTATTATGTTCTATTTATGTGGTCAAATTAGTAAAAGTGGATTCAGGGCATCTCATAATATAACTTGTAGAATTAATTGTTCTTGTATTTAGAGCATGTAATTTGGTATCTCTTCTCTCGCCACTGAGGCTTTTAAAAGATTAATTATCACATTTCGCGTGGGCAGGACGTACTACTTTGTATCAGCGTCGTGCACTGAGAAAATCTTTCATGCTCGCGGAACATACCCGTAATTTCTAGTTTTCGTGATAATGGAGTGCAAAATCAGTGCACTTAGCGAGTGAATTGAGACACGGCCTAAGTTGTCCCATTCGGATTCATCGTTCCCGAGGCGGTAGTATTCTTTCTAGTCGAGGGGAGGAAAAAATTGAAACCCCTCCCGCGGAAAAGTGCGGAAGCGCTCGCTATCTCAGTCGCATCCTTCCGCGGGGTAATTAATCTCCTCCGCCTCAGAGGATTTTGACGAGCTCTTTGCCGCTGGAGATTTTTTCCCCCATTGTGACGCTGGAGTAGGGCGGTGTGCTTCGTCAGTACATGCCCACGCCTCTCTCCCATCATCCCGTCAACGTCCTCCCCACCCTCGGAGACTCGCATTCGTAGCAAACGTTTGTGGAGCTCGGATTGTTTACTGCGCGGAATCATAGCGAGAACTTGATTATCCAAACAGTTCCACCCTCGCTTTCGCGACGCTGCCTTTGCGCGAAATGTGTACGTAATGTCGTCCTCACTTGTTTTTGACTTAACAACGATATGTGTGTGTTTCCTCCTCGAGCTGAGCGAGGGATTCTTCAGTCGTGGAGGGATAATCGTTTGTTTTTTTTTGCCCTTAGGGTTTGAATCACTCTCGTTTAGGTTGGATGTTATTGTCGAATGAGTTCTCCCATGGGAACGGGTTGGTTCGCTGGCCCAAGGGTCCCAGTTTGAATCCCAGAAGTGGCAGAGATTTTTTAAAATTGTAAAACCGAGTGGTGTTTGGTGTTTACCTTTTATAACTCCCTTAAGCATCCACCTCAAGCTTCCGCCAAGGACCAGATGCTAAAATATGACGTAAGAACTCCCATGAACCAAAAGTTATTCTTTAAGCAGTCAAAGAGAGATTGGGTCGGAGTGATTGTTAAGAGCACTGTCTCTTCATCCCGAGGGCCCGTGTTCGTTTTCTGCTGGTGACAGCAATTTTTCATTGGCATACCTGTCCTGTATAGATTGCACTCTAAGTACAGTACTCCGCCCGGCGCATGGGACGTTAAAACCGTAGACCCCTTGGGCGCCTTTCATTGTTAGTTGCCTAATGCCGACGCCAGGCTCTCCACCCTTGCTCCGTTCCTTGAGAAACTCCCACCGCTTAGCAATCGCCCAGCAATGCTAAATGACGCAATTTGCATTCGCTGTCTGCCGCCTACCCTGTGTAACTACTATGGATTTTCCCGTTGGATTCAATTCCTCGGAAGTTTTCGGGTTGACCAGTTGGACCCTCTGTCGGTCCAACGTGGCATGTAACAGCCGAAGATGGTTTTTTAGTGTTCCTTTTTGTTTGTTGTGTCATTGTTCCTGGTGTGTATGCACCCCCTGCCACACACCCTCGAGGTGGCTTGCACGGTATGTCGTAGATATAGATATAGATAAGATATCTTCCAATTGGAGTCGGTCATTGGTAGCGAAGGTGCCATTTGCGATACCATATTGCGATCCTTAATGATTCCACCAACTTATCAGAGCTTCCTTCTTTAGCATGGTAATTTGTGAAACTGGGACGATGACAACAACAGAGAAGTCAAGGCTGGATGCTTTCTAAATGTGCTGCTATGGAAGAATGCTATATGTATTCGACTACCCTTGCGGCGGATTGCAGTGTAAAATGTGAATGTCGAAGAATGGTGAATATAAAATGGATAGAAAATGAATGACGAATGCATTCCAAGAAGGGAAATAGGAAAGTGGAGTCTGATAGAAGCTTTTAAAAGTGGCATGGAGAGATTAATCGGCCATATCATAAACCTCTTTGGTCCTGAAAAATATTTTATTATTATTATTTTTGTAGAAATATGTATTGCCCACATATGTGTTCAGTTTTTGTTAAGGCCGTTGTACACGGTACAATTTCTTGTACAAGAACTTGTACAATGCGCAAATTGTATCGTGTACGAGTGGTTCGTACAATTTCTTGTACAAGAAATTAGATCATGCTCTATATTATTGGATGAAACCGTCCAAGATCCACTCAGTAGCTTTTGCGCATGACATATGACGGTAGTGATGCGTTCGTTTAGTATTCGCAAGGTTGGTGTTCTGTTTGCGATCAATTTTATTCTTATAAGCATGGCGAAACTTCCATTTTTGTTGTACATATCGTGATATTCATTGTTGCTTCCACATTATAATATTCTTTGTTGCTTCCATATTGTGATATTCGTCGGTCGCGTTGGAAGTGTTCTATTTCTCAAAAGATGAGTTGGACACACTGGAAAACATTAAACCTCAATGAAATTAAGATGACGTTATTGAACCAAAAATAAATATGTGCAACGAGCGAAAACATGCTGTTTGGACGATAAATGATGGGTTTCTCGAGCCGATGAAAGAGTGCAAGTAACCAATCATATAATTTCATTATATTAATGCTAGGATTAATGGTAGCAAATCATTGTAACCCATGGCAGTATTTTCAAAATACTATCATACTATCGTCATCGGATATCGCGATTCAGCTGTAGGACAGAAAACGATATCTGCGCATGTTATTGGCGCACAAATTGCATGAAAATCTTTGATCGTGTACGACCGTGAACCAATTTCTTGTACAATATCTTGGTCCAATCTCGCCGTTCAATTTATTGTACAAGTTCTTGTACAAGAAATTGTACCGTGTACAACTGCCTTTAGAAAGATAGAAAAATTTGATGATCGCATAAATGTCGTATCGTATAATCGTACCATCGTATAATGAAGTACCATCTCAAGTGCCCAGTAATGAAGTACCACCTTAAATGCCGGCCCGGTTAAGCCCTCACCTGCTAATCCTAGGATAGCGGGGGGGCTGTGTTTGAAACCGTCGGGATTATCTCGAATAGGTAACCAAGGAGTCACGTGGTATATGCACGAATACTTCGCAAATTTGGTGTGTTAAAACCGCTAATTACAACCTCATTCTTTGTTTACACTTGTGTTATATCTCAACTGGGGGCTCTTTAGCTGGAATAGATGAGAAAAACGGTAGTGAAAACAATTAATGATGTTGTAAAGTGCAATTCAGACACATTAAATTTTGGAACCATTCGTGTTTGTATCACGTGACTCCTTGGTTACCTATTAGAGATGATCTCGACAGTTTCAAACACAACCCCCCTGGGTGGGTTTTTCTCCACCCAGGGCATGGATGTTTGTCAAGCTCTGTTGGTTGTCTCAGCCTCTTGGTTGTCAAGTCTCAGCCCCTGGGAAACCTGATGACAGGCAAATGCCTATTGGGATTCCAATGGGCCAACAGAATAGTCCGGATGCAAAAAAAGGTATAAATATTCTGTGCATGAACAAAAAAAATCAACAAGAGATAAATGGATGAAATATAGTTCACTTTGCTGTTGAAGACTTCTCGGGTTCCCCACCGGGTCAGGGGAACGGCGAATGCCGACGTTTCGACAGCTAACTCTGCCATCGTCCTCAGGGAAACGTCGGTATTCGCCGTTTCCCTGACCCGGTGGGAGAACCCGAGAGGACTTTAACAGCATTACGCGCCGGGAAAACACCAAATCATTCATAGTTCACTTTATTTGTGGCCGCCATATTCATTTCTGAAAAAAATAAAGGTAAAAAAAAGATTCTAATGTATGAAATTGGCGCTGTCAAGGCGGAAAATTCAAAATCAAGTAAGTTCACAGATGGGTATGTCAGCACAATATTCTACTGGAAAATGCTGCCCTCTGATGGACGTATAGCATATGCGGACAAAGGGATTGAAGAGGTTAAGACATGATGGATAATGAAGACGGTCATAGAGGGAAAAGTATTTGTGGAAATGTAACAATAGAAGTTGAGAGTTATAGAGCAAATGGTGTGGGATGTTAAAAAGAGTAATTAATTGTGGATAAAATGAAAAATTCACTTGGTAAATTTCACTTTTTATTTATTGACACAACGTGCCGAAACTCGGGTCCAGTCAATAAATTACCTAGTTAATTTTGGAATTTACCAAGTGAATTTTTCTTCTCATCGATAATGGATATATATACCACTAGGTCAAGCAAGAAACCACTTCCTCAACAATAATTAGGGTCGCGGGTTCGAATCCCGCCCGGGGAGGATTTTCACTTCCTGGGGCATGGATGTCTGTGCATGTGTATTTGATAATAGTTAAAGAGCCCGGTGTAAAGACCATATGTGTTGTTTTCGGGTTAATGATAAATAAATGAAAAAATAAATATATTCCACTAGGTCAAGCAAGAAACCACTTCCTCAAGAATAATTAAGTTAGGAATAGGTCAGCCGAGAGAAGAATGGAGTGGAGAACTCCGTCAAACCCAGAGATTCGGGTTGATGGCTTGATTATGGAAGAGGTAACCTCCAATCACGTTGTTCAACTCGAGATGCGGTATGATTGGTGAATTTGACGTTTTCCAAGTGCTAAGCACAAGAGCGTGTGAGATTCGTCCGCGGGAATCAGAATAGGGGTTTTAAGAATCTTGAGGGAATTTAGAAGATGGGAAGTATTTCAGAGAAAAAAGTATAGGATATTGCCCGTGTTGGGTAATAGGAATGACTACGAGACTAAAAGGGGCAGGTAATAGGAATGCATGAACTGTACCAGAACTACTAATATTTAAAAAAATAATTTTAGTGGTAGAAAATATTGATGATCCGTTAAATGTGGTTAATATTTTGTCCTATTTTTACATTATAAAATGCTTTATATTTAATCGCAATACTTGGTATCCGAGAAGTTGGTAAGTGTGGTAGAAGATCATATTTTGGTTTGATTACGAAGGTTGTAGTTGTTGAATTCCATAATTTTTCACGAACGAGAGCATGGTGTTATCCCAATTGCTTATCGTTTATTTCTTCTCAGTCAGTAGTCGTGGGGATGTAAACAATTTATTATTGAGGTGATAGTATTGATGTGTTATGAGGTAGAGATGAAAATAAATGGAACCCTTTCTTCCGCATTGACTGGCCTCGAGAGAGAGAGAGAGAGAGTAAATGCAATAGCTTTAATGCAGAAATTATTAATTTTATTTTACCCTGCATCAGCTATTATATTCATATTAGCCATCGAAGCCTTACATAAATTATTGAAGGCTTCATCTTCGTTCAAGTTTCTTTTTGTGATTTCCACTTTCACCTCCTTGCTCATTAGGCCTTCAGTTATATTATAACTACAGTCTCTGACTGAAACGTGTTTACATTTCACTCACTCAATATTTTCCTCGAAGTCTAGCGAGTTATTTATAGCAGTTTTTATAAAACACTAGGCTGTCTACCGTAAAACCAGGAGTCTCTCCCATGAGTTCAGTGTTGGCAGTCAGTTGGCACCAGTCAGGTCGGTAATGGCTACATCCTAGTAATCAGAGAGTCTCGAGTTAGATTCTGGGCTCCGATGTTTGCTTTTTAAAGATTAAGCTTTAAGAGTAAGTTAGGCTAGATGGTGCGATTATTCACTATAATTTGGAGCAGTTAAAACCTTATGTTACCACTAATTCATTGGTTTTATTATAATGAATTATGTTATCGACCACTTTATTTATGTAGAAATGGAAAAGTTGTATGGAGTTGTTTGGTCGTTTCTGATGAACACCAATTTTCGCCAACGTTTCGCCTCTTTATTGCGGCTTCATCAGGGCTATTTAGTGCACAATGTAAGTTTTTACATTTTCATTAATTTTTTACAGACTTAGATCAGAATAGAAAGAGAGGAAAAAAATGTTTACAGAGAAATCTTGTTACATACCTTTGGTGACAATTTTTTTATAGAAACAACAACAACAGAAGCGTAACATTGTTGTTGAAAATGTAAAAAACTTACATTGTGCACTAAATAGCCCTGGTGAAGCCGCAATAAAGAGGCGAAACGTTGGCGAAAATTGGTGTTCATCAGAAACGACCAAACAACTCCATACAACTTTTCCATTTCTACATTGGTTTTATTTATATTTGATAACGTTTCACTCTCTGTTATTGTAAAGGTCGCTCAGGACAGATTTAAAGAAATTAACTTTGTGGTTGAGGACACTGTTAAGTTAATTCCCATGTGCAAGAAGATTAGAAATGAGAAACCATCGTGAAATATACGAACTCCACTAGTTGTTTGCGACAAACAAACTAGAAGTGAGAGGGTTAATGGATGCTTTTTGGTAGTACGTTACTGTGCTTCCTGAGAAAGATATACCCGAAGAACGTAGTGTTGGAAAACTTAAGACGTCGACTTGAAAGGGCCTCTAACTCTTGTGTATAACGAAAATTAATCCTCCCATTCACCCAATAAAAGTGTTGGAGAGAAGTGTCAAGAATTGTAGCGCTTAATCTTCATTGGCCCCAGAAAGTTGGAAGTGATTTAATACCCTGTTATTACCGCCATACAAGTGTCAGTTTGATTTAAAGGTTGGTTTCTCCATCCACTTCATGTTATCTTTCCCTCTTTAAATTCGGAGTAGTCCTTTTTGTGGACTCTGACGTGGATCGTAACCAATAGCGTAATGGCCGTTCACACCTTCGTGTCCTGTATTTTTTCCATTCGAATTTAGTCAGCGATAATGCTCCGATTCCAGGGTTATAAAAAAGCATATTCCTGATATCGCTGTTTAAACCTTGACCGTAAAAAAGAAGTACAAAGACCACATGCTCTCCCTGAGAAAGAAGGAAATGGAACATACTAGTCCTGAACGTAGGATTTTATTTGATCATGATATTATGCTCATCGATTCCTTTGCCCTCGCCCCGTTCAGTCGCTCGTGTCCTCTCTTTGCTTATATCCTTGAGGTGACACTTTACCTTCATTATATAACGTCTGATATTTGTTTTGTTTTTTTGAGAGATGTTGGTGGGTTGCTGGGGGAGTGAAGCGGGGGATTGTTGGGTTGTTGATTGGTCGTTGATATGGTGGGGAGATGAAGAATAAAGGAGGGTCTGAGAAGTAGCGTTTTCTTTATTGAAATGAGTTGTCTCCCGTAATATTTGTCCGACGTTACAATTATTAGAGGCGAGTAGGGAATTGTCCTGATAAGCTGAAAAACAATTTAATCCGCTGGAGAAATTATGCTTTCATTAAGCATTTACGGTGGTTTTTTTCGTTTGCTTGATATGGGCATTCGAATTGAAAATACTTATTTTATTAGTGAAGTAGAGAATATATTTTGTCAACGATACGTAGTGGCGTGGGTTTGAGTGGAAGACGCAGGGTTGCCAATTATAAATTATTTATCTAGTTAAATTCATCTTTAAAACTTTCCGTGAAGTTGCTACAAAGTTATTCGGTTTAACAATGTAATGTATTTGATTTATTTTCAGCTACAGGAGAGTCTACCGAAAGTTATGTCGTTGCGTTATCTAGGATAAGTGTGTGATCATGCATAAAATGGAATTTTGAGGAAGTGGAGGAAGGGTGGAGAGAAACTCGGCGTTGGAATTATGATATTCTCAACGAAAGGCACCTAGGGTCCAAGGCTTAATGTCCCATCCGACGGATGGAGTTCTGAACTTGAAGTGCCCTCCTACCGTAGGAGACTCAAGCAGAGACCGGTATACCACTGAAAAATCTCTGACACTGCCCTAATTTGAACTCGGGCCTTCTGGATAGCAGACCCGTAGTCTTGTCACACCAACCCCGATCCCCCGCCAAATCGCCCCCCCCCCTCCTCCCAACTGATCCCCTTCCACTCTGAAACCATAACATTCCCAATTACCGTTAAAGATTTTTCATAGTTACGCGTCTGATAAAGTGTAAGCAACAGTTTTTGAAAGCCTAAATATTCCAGATGGAAAGAATACGCGAAATTCGTAATAAGGTAAAAATTCGGTGAGGGTCAATGTCTTATACATACCATTCCCAGGGCCTTTTCAGTATAATGACCTTAAGTTTTAGAAGCTGTAATGCATTTCGTTTAATATTACTATAGTTGTTGCAAAAGTGGAAACGGTTCACTCTGATTTATAAATATCCATTGTTGGATCTATTCCCCCCTACTCCGCGTATTTCTTTGACAAATTTAAAGGAAGATCAGCTTAGTTGAGATTTTTTCATTTAATTTTTCTTTGTGCCTTTGTTTTATCCGAGCAATCTATTATGTATGCCGCGAAATATTGATCATGATAAAATTTCGCAGTTTCCAGGTCTTTGTATCCTTTTTCCCGTTTGATGACGACGAAAAATGCTAATTATATTTTGATAATTACTCAATTAACTAATGTTATCCTTACGTAGCCTTCAGCATCATGTGTAGACTTTAATGTGATATCTACTCTTTCCATTAGTGAGAGAAGAATAAGGAATTTTAACGTTCATCAGATCGGTGGGTATTTCTCGGCGTTACTCGAAGTGTAGTCTAAAGCCTGAATCACACGATCATTTTTTACATCCCTTTTCAGGGATAGCTTAAATGATAGCTCAAATGATAGCTTAAAAATGATCGTCTGACTTGAACACTTCACGGATAGCGGCAATGATAGGGATCGCTATCCCTTTTTTCGTCATTTGAGCACGTCCTTTTTTCCGTCCCTCGGCCTGTCATTTAGCCAATCACAGCGCACGTTCTGAAAGTATCGTTTAGCTGCAGCCAAAAGCTGTCGACGACGGTGTAAATAATCCATAGTTACGAAGTTGTTTACCGTACAGAAATGATACGAGAAGGGACGGCAAAAATGATCGTGTGAGCGGCGAAATGATAGCTTGAGCTATCATTTTTGCGGTCCCTGAAAGCTATAGCTTAAATGACCCCTTTAAAGGGACGAGAAAAATGATCGTGTGATCCGGGCTTAATGACAAGAATCCATTCCTAAGGCGAAATTTGGACCCGCAACTATTGCGCTGTCTGGGTGGCTCGTAAACGTCCCAGCTCTCCTCTTTCCTCCTTCGAATTTTCCTCAAGTTCCTCTCTTATCCATCCACGGTTAGTGTATGTATTTCATACATATTTTCCTACATCACATCTTATATTCCAACTAATACTCGAATACACGTCTTAAAAGCCTTCAACACAGCCTCACGCTCTATTTTTCTAACATTACGTTTCACTACCGGGCAATTCACCTCTTAATATGAATGTTTTTATGTTTTATTGACATCTATCCTCTGGAGTCTTCGCAATGAAATAATCTTCCTTCTCCTAGCGAATGCTTCGAATTGTAATGCTTGTCTTGAAGGCCATCCTATTCCAATATTTGGTTACAATCCGTGTGATTGCCATTTCTTCAATTATTTGTTCATTGGAATTGGAGAGGGAATATTAAGAATTGGCTCTAGCTGGTGGAAAACTTTTCTTTTATCCAGACTCCAGACTTGAGTTAGTGATCCTATAGCGCCTTTCCGGATTTTCGTCCTCTGAGGTCGTGGTATTGGATTACTCGGAGGATAGTTTCAGGTAGAGAGTTTTATGATAGGGATGGGATGTTTTTTTTTAAGGAATGTAAGAGAATTCAGGTAGTAAGGTAATGTTTTTTTTTTTTGGTGGAAAGGTTATTTTGTTTAAGGGAAGGATGACTATTGTGATTTGTGAGAGGAGGGGGGATAACTTTGGTAGGATATATATTTAGGTAGGAGGTAATGTGATATAAAAAGTAGTATACGAGTGCATTAAGAGACTCCAAATTTGTATTCGTTATAAAAGGCGTTGCGTATTTGTAGCTTTAGAAAAAAATGCAAGAAAGGAGAGAAAAATACAGAAACTGCCGTTAATCGTGATAGATATTGGAATGCGTGTGGCAAGAGGCTGAATTCAGGATTGAAGCCTTTCGCATCTTAAAGAGTTTACATTTGGAGCACATATAAAATGTACGTTCTAAATTTGGATATCCCTTTGTCATGATTGGGTACTTTTCATCGTATCTGTATTGTTATTACATGATATTCCTTCAAAACCCTGGGGACAATTATAATGTCCTGCATTAGAAATATATAAATGAAAGAAAAATGATGGAGTCGAAATGGGAGGTGCTGACCATATGGGCGTAAAAAGCATAAAATTGTGCAATTTATCCTCTGTCAACCTGAAATACATGTGAGATCTGGTTTTATTTTTTTTTGCCATTATTGTGGAAAAAAAGGGTTCGTCTAATATGCCGCAACATATTGGGTTGTGCGTGGTGCTAATGGCTGACGTACCTATCAAACCCATCTTATCACGCATAGGTTGTAGGCATATCCCCATCATCACACATAGGTCGTGGACCCACCTCCATATTGAGTCCATAAAAGCTGGTGACATATCGATGTTCATAACGTCGCCAAGATCAATTCATACCATGGCCAAAGTTTTGTGTCTCATCTCACAAATTCGGCCCGCCAAAGTAGGCGGACATTTTCCCATTTCTTGCTTTCGACCGGGTCCCCAAAAGACCCTGGCGATGGAAATATTCCCATCAGCCGCCCGTCAATCAATCGCCGCTATTACTTGAGCAAACGGTGGAGCATGGCGGGTTGGCAAACATCTCCTCAGTGAGGGTAATCAAGGTTTTATTTGCCTACAACCCCCGCTATGGGCTCTTTCCCGAAAGTGAATTGGATTCTTTCCCGATGTGAATTGCTTTCAATGTGAATAGACGTCAGACTTTGCCGTCGGAGCAAGATTCGGTCTTCCTCACCCGCAGTTGCCGGTGGCTCACCTTCCCGCAGTTGAATCATTTCCTCGACCTACTTTATCGTACTGATCTTCCGTTTTCGTAAATGTGAACTTAATTGAAGTGCTTAATTAAAGGTAAACATTGAAATAACCAGCGTATAATACCACGAAAACCTGAGTTTTGCGCCATATTTACCACCTGTATTTGTGAAAGTGTAACACAACTTAGTGTGAGATTTTTGTTAGCGAAACCTATACGTCAGAAAGGAGTTTCGGGAAAAAAGCTCGAAGATCTTCCCAAAGAAAGATTCTTGGTTTTACACATATTCAAACGTGTTCTCAATGTTGTGTAGCCCCATTTAGTATTTTAGTATTTCTTATTAATAATTAATGATTCCTCTAGTCGACGTGTGTTTGTTTGATTTCCCAACATATTTGCTGCCAGTACACCAAAATATTCCACACGAGGAGCGGTTTTGATGTTGAGGGTAGAAATCACCAAGCATAAAGCCCAACAGTTTGCGTTGTAACTTCAATTTGAAGAGGAGTGGGACAGAACATCAAACAATGAATCAAATGAAGTTCGTAAGACGATTTGATTATAGTGAAATAGTGCCAGGAAAAATCGGCTGGAAGAAGTAAAACTATCAATGATGATCATTGTCAACTTTAGACTTACGCATTCCTTTCTCGTACCAAGGATGATCAACCTTTAGGGTATGCCAGTGATACTGTAACTATTATAAAGCGTACGAAATGCGAATCCCTTATAGAGAGGCAGAGTTGCCGCTTTAGCAACTTTATTGCTCAATTTAATACATTTAGTGAAATTTGACAAAACTTTTTTAAGAGCTAGCGACTTGATAAATTTAGATTCTTGTAGCTACTGGGCTTTGATGAACATTAATTTCATCAATTATAACTGGTGTAATTTTTCAAACAACCTATGCATGTATTTGTGGCCAAATTATCTTTTTATAAATGGCCAATTATGCGTAATACTTAATTGAAAAGAAAAACAGAGATATTAGGAGTGATGTTTTAATGAAGAACGTTAAGTACCAAGTCTCCTTGCTTAGAAAAATTATGTAACTGAATTAGTAAAAAATCCATGTTGAAATATTTGTGTAAATGGAAATTGTAGCAACTTTTTATTGATCCAAACTACTTTGTAGCAACTTTTGAGGATAGATTTTTGGCGAAAATAATTAATAAATGATAAACCACATCCCCTACAGGTTTAGGTAGCATTAAATGATAATATAGAACATGGCACTCGAAACCGCAACCTTAGGATTGGCGAGCGAGGACTGCAACCTCGCCGCCACCGAGGGCGGAAAAGCATTTGCTACATGTCTTGAAACATAGCATTCTGTGACGCTCTGGATTCGTGGTTCTCTCCGTTTTACGGGTTTTCGCCGCTTAGATTGTCTTGTGGTAACGATACCTAGTTTCGCCTGGATTCCACCTGGCGTCTTCAGGTCAAAGTTCGACCTAAAGTCGCCCCGTGAAATACATCGGTTTTATACACTATGCAAGGAGATGTCTAAGTAAAAATTACACGCGGTATACACGATGTGCATTAAGAGATTCTTGCAGTTATACAGAAACAAAAGCATAAATTATATTTAAATTATCATAATGTGCCCCCTGGCAACTCCAATTTAATCTATTCTAGTAATGTAGTGAAAAGTAGTACGTGTGTATTTGTAGTTTCGTCCCTTATGGTAATCTTTTGAACAGTTGTAAACATTAGTGCTCGTACGAAGTGTATTTTAGGTGATTACTCTTCTACATACATTCGAGGTAGCTTTCAGGGTAGCCAGTAGACGAATAGTAGACGAATAATTATCCCATATTTTACGCGGGATAAGTGGTATTTTAAAATTCTCCGTTTTACTATCTATCCCTCAATTCAATTTTTAATAAGCAAATGATTGCGTTTTGTTTCTGCGAATTCCAATGCATTGATCCATTATGGTGTGTACACATGGCCCAGGTCAATGCCCTTGAAAACCATGACCGTGACCTGACCTAGCGAAGCTCTGCCCCCTCCTCTGTGAAATTGATGCCACACTTACCCTCCTAGTAATAGTCGCCAGCTGGTATATCCGTCATCCCGTCCCCTGTCTCGGGTCGTGACCCTCAACTCTGAAATTAAGTGGCCTCGAATATATCTCAACTCCCAACGAGGGCGTTGTTTTCCACCAGATTCACTAGGGACTTGTTTTAACGCGTTTTGTGACCGCGAATGTGAATTTTTTTATGGTCCCCTCCCAAGAATTTGTTCGCGTTTATTCCGTGGATCCACATCAAAACAAAAATTACTAAACTACGTACTTTATTAAGTAAATCCTCTAAATGTCAGCGAATCAGATTTGTTTACGACGCTCGTCGAAAGTGGTGAAGAACAAGTACTTGCCTGTTATTTAGCATTTATTTCCGGATCTTTATAATCCTTTGAAATCGATTCTGTTTTTGTTTAATCCTTTCCAGAGAGATTTTGTTAGGTAGAGTGGCATTAGGTAGGTATTACTTTTCATTTTGATCAGCTTTTACGTGTTGTCCGCGTATGTCCCTTATGATAACTTCGAATCTCTCTCCGGGTAATCTTATTCGAAATAAAAAGTATATCTTCAGGCTTCACTTGATGAAACCGCGTGTTAACAACTAGGAGTGATACTTGATAAGATTCTATAGATATTTTACTGACACCGACCTAGGTTTCGATCGATGTCACAATCATCATGAAGAAAAATACCTTAATCACTGTAGATCAAGGAAGAATAACTTGGTTATGATTGTAAACCCAATCGAAACCTAGGTTAGTGACAATAAAATTCTGTGGATTCTTACCAAGTGTTACTACTAGTTGTTGATTTTATCGAAATATTTTTGGCGCATCGTTAGAGAGACGTATGATGCATTAAACGAATTGTAAGATAGTGTCCATGCGAAAAAGTAGCGGAGGGATGTTGTTTCTCACTGATAAGGCCTCACTTGGAGTTTGCGTTTACGGTCGCCTGGCCCTTTTTATTCTCTTTGGGAAGGTGACTAACAGCAAAATTTCGACTCTAGCCTTTAATATTGACGATAAGGGCACAGAGTTACGAGAAGCATAATTAATTTAAATACACATCGTGACAAAATTATAAATTTTTATAACATCAAGTCTTTCAGCTCCATTATCAAGAAATTTATGTAACCCCGATTTCAGTTTTTCTTTTTTTTTAATCCATGAATTGATTTCACGTGATAAATGAATAAAAATTCCCTAAAGTCGTTGCATGAAAGTGATTAGTTAATCAGTGACTTGATTTGCTCAGAATGTGCGAAGTTATGTCATCCTTAATTGACTACATCTTTCGCAAACCATGCGACTAATAAATACGGAATATTTTCCGCGGAAACGATTATAAACCAAACGTTTTCTCTCCATAAGTCAAACTATGTGAAACTGCACTGTAAACCGTATCTAATTACTAGATACGGTTTATTACGGATAGATATAAGATTACTCCTGTCTTTTAAAAAGTAACACAGACAGTGAAAAATTCTCACGGCACTATTTCGAGTGATCCTCATCATTGGGTGGTCAATAGTCGAAAATCTAGTTATGCTTTTCATTCTCTGTGATATTTTTTTAAAGATTTGGAGAGTTCGATAAATACTTTTCGTTGCCGGGGTGATACAGGTCACCCACTCGTATTCCCACGTATCCTTCAATATCTTCTTCGGTGTTAAATATGTGGAGTTAAAATTAGACTGTTAAGGACACCCATATACGGACTGCTCATTATATCGGTAAATAAGCCTTGATGTTGGTCATTGATCTTTACTAAGCAACTATATTTACTAAGGACCGCCTTCATCATTCCTAATCTCTGACTCTAAGGAAGAGAAATTGTGTTCAGAAGAGCCGTTTTATTGTCATGTTTTATTTCTGTCATTCAGAGGATTAGTGGATGGATAATTGAACTTATGAGGTGATGAAACAATGAACCTATCAAGAAATATAGAAAAGTAATTCAACATTTTGAACCGAATCATTGTGATTCACTCAATATTGTGTCTTGTTGTCTCTCTTATGACTGACAATGCACCATGGTCAGCTGCCGTGGCCTTTCTTTCAGTGTTCATTGACCTCGGAAAGGGACTGTCGCCATTGCCCTGGAGTCATATTTAACTTCAGCCCTGCTACGGGTTTCTCACTACAACCAATAGAGGCTTGGAACCATCAATCCTTCGTTTCCGTCGTATCTCTTGATGGACGCTCATCATTGATTAGTCATCAGCAACGGTTAGTCAATAATGCCATCCATTCTCATCGATTCTCCGTTTGATGCGTAAGCTGTCGGCCATGCACCCATTATTATCGTCATTATAGATTATCGATTTAAGTATCGGTTTACAATATTTTCCCTGGATAATACTCTTCCCCGGAAATATCACCATCATTCTTTCAAGAGTTCTCCGCACTGACATTTCTCATCGATTGTTTGTGTCCATTTCTGGGATTTCATCTTCTTTCTCATCCAAGGTTCCCTTTAACATATGTATTCGTACCCCGCCTATTATTGCACCATTCCCGTTAGCTAGCGTCATGCACAGATTCGTACATTCACTATCTCGGTATGATATATCTTTACCAGACCTAAGTCGGAGCCATTTAATTTCTATCTGTTCCCCACAGCTGCACGCGGTCCTGGTTTTTTTAAAACTTTTTATTCCTACCCTGAAGATGCTATGGCGATTAAATGTCACCGAGAGTCATTTTGATGGCTGTTTATTTTAGATCGTGGAGTGGAATGCAAACAGTGTCATTTAATGGAACATTGGACAACTCATCGCACGTTGTTTTCTTCATAACTGGGCCAAATATGCATACTACGTCCTGTTTTATTAAGAAATAATGGGTGTCGATGAAGTGATATCGACTGATCCTAGGATAGTTGAACAATCCACTTTTTACTACGCTATTTAAATTGAAATTATTCCTAAACCTAAGTCATTGAAACGTTGAAATGAAGAATGAAAGGGGAGATTTAATCAGCATAATACTTGAATCTTTACTTCAACGAAACTATTTTAATTATTCTTAGTCCATTGGATCGGCCACAAAAAATTTGTCTCATTGCAGTTCATATGCGTGAATTACAGTGATTAACTCGTTATTCTTAAAATTAATTAAGTTTGTCTCTCATTCTATTCCTTATTTACTTAATAGATAAGTACCATCTTTTATCAGTTGTGCGTAAGGCTTAAAAATTTGTTCTTCGTGTATAATGCTATTATCCCACTTAATGAGCTTATAGCTAAAGTTTGATGAGTGAAATTGGATGCGAAAGGGTAGAGTTCTTCAACTACGAAGAGGATATCAATTGCACCGTGATTAAATCTTAAATGAATGGCATGGCATTGGGTTTTCGACTTTTCTTAGCTTAATATTAATGTTGTGTGACATTTAATCTATTCAAAATCTGTCTCTCTTATGTCCAACGGTAACTTAAATCGTCTAAGTTTCTCTCTCATAATTATTATAGATGACTTGCTTATAAAGCCGATGTGGTTTTTGGAGGCGTAAAAAGATTTTTCAGAATTCAGTCATAAAATAAAGTTGTTAAAAATTAATTTAGATTTACTATCAAGCGGATGATTCTGAAATGTTTGTTTTTTTTAGCAATATTAGTGTTGTAAGCGATCATAATGTTTTTATAAATATTCTACCAAATTATACCTATATCTATGGAGAGTCCCTGCCTGACATTCCCCGTCCACAGATGCTTTCTTTTCTGGCCCTTCATAATCAAATCACGTCTCTTACAATATACCCGTCTTTAAATCTTTTGCCATGCTGTCCAGAAAACTTATTGTTTTCTTCCCTTGTCCGCGCTGACTTAACACTCTCCCTCTATCACCCTTTTTACTCTTCGAGAACTATAATTCTACATATCCGCATGTATAATTACATGATTATAATAATGCAAGAATAATAATACAATTCTCTATGCCCGTATGATACATCTATAATTATAATAATACAAGCTGACCCGGCCACGCGTTGCTGTGGCTCAATCTGATTAAATGGAAAGCGCACGTTTATAGTATGTTTAATTTCACAATTCTTATGGGTATACAATATATCTCAGCTGATCGATTGTTTTGCAGCTGGACACGCCTATTTGTATATTATGTTAACGTCTTTACATGTCGTCACAAAGTAGAATATTTCAGGCAAGCATTTATTTCATCCGCTAGTGTCAATCGAGGAATTACAGGTAATGTTTGCCTGAAATGTCGTGCAAGCAATATTAATGCGTTCTCAAATGGTCTCAGGATTCCACGGAAATCTTGCAATGATCGATCCAGAGCCTCGAGCGATGCTTTGTGCACCATTGTGCATTCGTCCCAAGCAATAAGTTGGCATTTCTGAAATCTTTGTCCCATGCCGGATGATTTGAATATGTTGCACGTGAGTGTTTCAATGAATTGCAAGTTCAATGGGATGCACATCCCGTCTCCAGTGTCGATATTGTATTCTCGATATTGTACAAACCTTCATGGAGTGAACAAAACAATTAACCAAAGCTTCATGGAAATTGGATGAATGTTGTGGTAATGCATGAAGTTATCAATATTGTATCGATACAGTATCGATATTGTAATGATACTTTATAAAACTTTAAAATAACACCTAAATAATTTCACCTCAATTTTGTATCAATAATGTATCGATGTATCCATATTTTATCGATATTATATCGATACAGTATCGATATTGAATTATCGATTTTATAGAAACCTTCTCGGAGCGTACTCAACAACTTTCCAAAGTTTCATGGCAATCCGATGAATGGTGTAGTAATGCATAAAGGACAAACACATTATGTACATTCGATACAGTATCGATATTGCAACGATACATTCCTTTTAAAAAACTAAATAATTTCACCTCAATTTTGTATCAATAATGTATCGATTTATCAATACTTTTGCGAAATTATATCGATAAAGTATCGATATTGAAATATCGATTCCGTAGTCCTCTTTTCGGGAATGTACTCAACAACTTCCCAAAGTTTCATGGCGATCCGATGAATGGTGTAGTAATGCATAAAGGACATACACACACACACACACACACATACATTCATTTTTATATATATAGATTATTATACATCTATAATGATATTATAACTCTATATTTCCGTGTACATAAAGTATTTATTTCGACGAAATATATTGGTGTACCCACTTCCTGGTAGCCTAGCGTTTAGCATATCACTGTATAGCTCTGAACGGTGATAAACTGCACTAACATTTGTAGAATCTGATTCAAATGTTCTCCAACTGCTGATATTATATCGCACATCAGGTTTACTTTACTTTACACATGATCCTTGTGTTTTTTCATCGAAATACAGTCTGCACGACCTTGATCTACCATCCCCTGCCACACACCCATGCAGCAGCTTAGTGTGCGAACTGTTTATGTAGGTCCTAATGAAGCATTGCCCTTGAGTTAGTGATGGCAATTGCATGTCAAGTTGCGATCCACGTGGAATTCATTGCGTTCACGTGTTCGTATCAATGAAGCTGTGGCAAGATGCAAGCATCTTCATCGCGCCTATGTTGTTCAGGATGTCTTCGTTAGAAGAAGGCTAAGGTGTCCTACATGTGGACATGAATAGAAGGGAAGGAAGGCTTGTGTAGGCCCATCCGTATATTTTCTCATGCGCTAGTACATTTTTCAGGCAAGTGTTTTATTTCACTGCCTGCACATATTTGACATAGATTTCTCCGTCGTCTTTCATGTTTGCGGCACAAAACGAAAACTCGTAGAGAGTTGGAGTTACTCGCTGACGCTGTCGCAAATATATGTGTTTCTATCTTCTCGTGTGCGTGGTGTGATAAAAAAATAACGGGAATGCTTCTCACTGTTTTCTTCGATATAAATGGCGTAGTGACTTCTTTCTATTCCGAAAGCTGAAGACAACCATGAATGGACGACGTTTGGTCACTATTGAATAGATAAAAACAAATCGCTGAAGGAGCTGAACTCTATTCCGAAAAGTGAGTTCCAGAAGTGCTTCCAAGATTGGAAAAAACGCTGGCACAAGTGTATTGTATCTGAGGGGGATTGCTTTGCAGGGAACAAGGTTGATGCTGAATAATAAATAAATACTCTTTAAGGAAAACGTGAATACTCGTTATTTTTTTTATCCCACCACGTATGTACATCTACATCTACATAATACCCTGCAAGCCACCACAAAGGTGTGTGGCAGGGGGTGATTTCTCACCAAAGATGCACTACATATCATGCATAAAAAAGGAAAAGTATTAATATACTACTGTCGTGGAAAAAAGTCATGACACTCGAGTTTACAAGTCAATGACAGTTGTACCCGTAGTCCCACATGAAAACAAATTACATCAAAAATTAGCAAATTTAATTCTGCGTTTAACTGTGGAAAGTGAAAATTTTTATTTTAACTTGTTAAAATTTTATTGTCTGTGAAACAAAAAAAGTGCCTGTTTTTTCACCGTTTTAAACGGAATGCTCACTTTAAAAATTCATAACTTTTAATGTATTTATTGGATTGTAACCGAACTTTAAAACATCATAAAGGAACTTGTTGTTAAGGTATGTACAAAGTTTTAAGATAATCAAAGTGTAAATAAAATTGTTCTTGTACATTTTGTGAAACAACTTTTTCTCAGTACTGCGTGGTCATATCGATACGAATCTTATCCTGTCATGGAGCTTATGGTAATACAAGGCTAATCGGTTCTCGATATTCAGAATTTATTCAGTTGTTTATTTTATGTGCGCTTACATTTAATTCGGCGTTTCCATCAACAAGGGGAGTGAGGCGAGCGGAAGGAAGTAGACGCATGGCTTTGGGATTCCGTGCGACGTTGCCACGTTCGACACCATACCCGAGCTCCATGTGTAGAATCGTAGAATCCATACGTTTTCGTTGCATTGTAACTTAAAACGATTTTCTTTCATTGCAGTGGCACATCTCTTCACCGTCTGCTGCTTCACCGCTAATAAGCTGTTGTCATTATATTACATTGTGATGCTTACATTCTGCTGATGGCGAGGCCGAATGACCCGCTTTGTCTCAGCGATGAATCATTTGTATTTGTATGTCTGATCCGTCTGACCCTACACTCATTCTGTCGCCGATTTTCTTTGGATTAACATCTGACAGTATGCCTGCTAAACCATTGACGGAGGGCGAGTTTGCCATGTTTGCTAGTGCGATTTGTTTTTTTTAGAAGCGAGAGTGAAAAGATTAATGAAAAGAGGTATCCGGTTTATCATAAAGTGTCCGACTGTGTAGGAAGATCGTTATCGACGGTGAAGTGATGTGCCACTGCAATGAAAGAAAATCGTTTTAAGTTACAATGCAACGAAAATGTATGGATTCTACGATTCTACACATGGAGCGCGGGTATGGTGTCGAACGTGGCAACGTCGCACGGAATCCCAAAGCCATGCGTCCACTTCCTCCCGCTCGCCTCACTCCCCTTGTTGATGGAAACGCCGAATTAAATGTAAGCGCACATAAAATAAACAACTGAATAAATTCTGAATATCGAGAACCGATTAGCCTTGTATTACCATAAGCTCCATGACAGGACAAGATTCGTATCGATATGACCACGCAGTACTGAGAAAAAGTTGTTTCACAAAATGTACAAGAACAATTTTATTCACACTTTGATTATCTTAAAACTTTGTACATACCTTAACAACAAGTTCCTTTATGTTGTTTTAAAGTTTGGTTACAATCCAATAAATACTTTAAAAGTTATGAATTTTTAAAGTGAGCATCCCGTTTAAAACGGTGAAAAAACCGGCACTTTTTTTGTTTCACAGACAATAAAATTTTAACAAGTTAAAATAAAAATTTTCTCTTTCCACAGTTAAACGCAGAATTAAATTTGCTAATTTTTGATGTAATTTGTTTTCATGTGGGACTACGGGTACAACTGTCATTGACTTGTAAACTCGAGTGTCATGACTTTTTTCCACGACAGTAGTCACAGCTTCACTATTTAAAAATTATGGAAATTGCAAAGCAAACATGCAAAAACATTCTGTTAGTAGGGTTAGCTCTAAGTAGCATGTATCCCGTCGTCTTGGTCACTCCTCAGTTCGAACAAAATGAATCAGCTATTGTGCATTTTCAGCGGATGACTCCGCTAAGGTACTCGCGGCTATCCTTGAATTGAATCAACTGAATTGGTTGCAAATCAAGAAACACCAGCGAGTCGATGGTGTGGACGCTCCAAATGAGCAGAACGCTACATTCCTGCTAGAGATAGGATTAAAAACCCTCAATCATTTGGTCGCTGGTCCGGCACATTACCGTCCTTGCTGCTCAGGCGTCCCCTAACCAATTTCAACCCCTTAACTGTATGCTGTGATTTCGAAGACTAAATACCGCAGTGGGAGAGATTAATGCTATTGAACCCACACTCAGAAGTTTATCCCTGTTCCTCAGTAGAGTGTAATGTAGGGCACGTCTGGTGTGGAGACCCTGGCTCATAACCTTGATGTGGCTTACCGGAAACTCCGTAGGCGTAGTTGGATCCTTCAGCTTCATGCGTGATGAATGAGTGAATCAGTGATGAACCCTAGCATTAATTACTCGTTGCACAGACGGCTGTGCTTCGGCGGCAGAGCTTTGAGGATTGATTTGCCGTTGCCCTGGACCAGGACGTTCTCGACACGAAGTTGGAATAAACTTGTTGGCAGTCGGCGCGTGTTGGACTCTGAGACCGTTTGGTGTTTGATTAACTCTTTCTGTTTCCCTCCTTCCAGGAGCTTCTCAGGAAGCCCTAGTTGTACAACATTTCTGACCAAAGTAAAGTGACTCACCTTTCCTTAAAAGAAGACTCGAGAAATCACGCCCCTGCCTTTTTCAACTATTTTTTAGATTCTTGTCTTTAGATTCGTGTTTCTTTATATGCATACGGCCGGTCTGTAATTTCGGCACATCAAATTCTTTTACAGTGAATGTTATTTTGGCTGTTGAATTTGGTTTTTTTAATTGTGTTCGTACAGCAATGTTGCGTGAATAAAATGTTGAAATGTGGAGTGTTGCGTGATAAAAAATACTGTTGATCGAACAAATAGACCGAATATCCAACGTCGGAATAGATGTCCAGAAGTAAATGAGAAGGAAGAAATCAGATGGGAATTATTTATGAAGATGGGATAACATATATCGAACATATATAGGGAAAATTGTGCAATTATGCCTTTCAGTATAAGTTCCTTGACGATTGAGTGTGTTTAAAACTTGAGAATTACACTATTTTTTGTCCGCCCTTTAATATCATTTATAACGTGCCTAACAAGTAAAGGGAAAGTCCTTAATCTGTGATTGTCGACTTTTTGTTCGACTTAATGTTGGTTAATTTGCCAGTAGCTAGGCGTAGCGGGGAATGGGCTGGTGTGGTTGCCAGAGCACTGGTCTTCGATCTCGATGGCCAGGGTTCGAGTCCATACTGCGGCAGAAAATGCAAAACTAGCAGCGTTGGAAATGTTGCGTGATAAAAAATACTGTTGATCAAACAAGAAGACCGAATATCCAACGTCGGAACAGATGTCCAGAAGTAAATGAGAAGGAAGAAATCAGATGGAAATTATTTTATGAAGACGGGATAACATATATTGAACGTTCTGGAAGCATGTGGACTAATTAAAAGTGATATAGGGTAAACTGCATGGTAAGAACCCTAAACAACGACTTATGATTAAGATGCCTGTATGGCGTACTAAGTTAATGATATATATATAAGAGAATAATCATGTTCGTGTAGATGGTTTAGCTGAGAGAAGAATCGAATGAATGGCTGCGTCAGAAGTATCTTAGTATTGATGTGATAATGATATATCAGTAGTCACAGGATGATTTTTTTTACCTCTGCGCTCCCAATTATGTCTCTCAGTAAGTAGTATAAGTTCCTTGACGAATGAGTGTATTTAAAACATAAGAATTACACTATTTTGTGTCCGCCCTTTATTATAATTTATAACGTGCCTTACAAGTTAAGGAAAATCCTTAATCTGTGATTGTCGCAAAAAATAGTCTTGTATGGAAATCAGTCGAAAACTAATGAGTTTTGTTTCCTTAATTATTTGACTCTAATGAAAAATCCGCACCATTCATATGTTCCGCGAAAACGACATTTTTTCCAACTTTTATTATCAGTTTTTTCATATATTTCCCATAAATTTGTTTAATTAAAAAAACCAATTAGTAGAGGCAACATTCCATTGATGTATATAGCAAACCCAATTTTTTGATGCCAACACCAAGAGTATTAATTAAATGACATAATTTTAATTTGTGGGTGGAATCCTATTAATCTCGGTCCCCTCGATATTCATATTATACCCGTGAATTTTATTCATCGTGGTTGCTTTTTTCATGGGAATCCGTCTCGGCCAACCGCTGTTCTTCCATTCCCCTTTCTTAAGCTCGCGGTCGGCCCTCGTTACGGAGACCCACTCTTTTTATAAAATACGTGCGTCAGGCGATTTGATGTAATCGAACCGTGGGCGGAAGCAGCGCCGGCTGCCGTTAGTATTTTGAAGTTCTCCAGGATTCGAAATTAGACTTCGCCTTGGGCAAAGGATCTTTCACCATATCGACCGTTCGATTTTACCGCCGGCGCTCCGTTCTGGAACAAAAGGGTCTCAAGACTTCTCCAATCGGAGACGCTAGGGGTTGGGGCAAGGGTCTCGGTGAACCCTGGCCATTTCCTCCCCTCCCCCAGGCTCTGTCCCTCGCTTTTCCCATCTGTCGGGATGGCAGATTCCTTAAGAGGATCGGGAACACCCCTGCTCTGGCCAAAGTGGGGTTTTTTAAGCCGTGGGAAGGCTGTTTGCCAAGTGCATTTGTCGCTAATGCCTGAGGCGCCTCGAGTGAAAGATTCTGTCCCAGAGAGGCACTGATGCAAAGCAGGATCGGAGAGACTGTCCGTCATTCTGCATTTCTCCAAAGGTCACCTGGAAAGAAACTCGTAAATTATTCATTGAATAGCAATGGTTACCTCTCAGAAAAAGAAGCTGAAAATTTATTAAGAGTTCAAAAATTGTAGTAAAATATATTATTATATTTTTCCACCCAATAGGAGAAAATTTTATTATATTTTATCTATATAAACTTCATAAATTATTGTAATATGGCAATTGCGTTTACATATGTACGTCTATATCCACTCAAAACCATAGAGAAAGAAATAAGTGGTCACATTAGTCCACATTTTTATTTAATGGTAGTTTCTCGACGAGTTTCGTTCCTATAACATAAGGTGTCGTAAAGTATCGTGAATCTTATATCAAATGGAACTGTGGACAAATACACTACTTCTTTCTTTCTCTATCGCCAGGTATGTTCCTCGATGTATCGCCAAATATTCAATTTTATACGATTCAAAACAGCTTTTCAATGGAAAGTGGACATAGTATCTGCATTTATTACAGGAAGTAATGTTTGTCGAAAGAACATCATCTTTTTATGTACGTCAATCCTCTTTCACCTCAGAAATATCATAATAACCTTCGGTTATCCTGATAAACCAATCAAATTAAACGAAATATCAGCAGCTTAAAAGCTGCGCTATTTCTTCTTATTCCTAACTAAAATAATTAATTCTGCTTGTCACCCATTTAAAAACGTACTTTCGAATGTTACTGTTTCTATTAGAATTTATTTTGTAGGTAAAGAATGATAGATGAGAGCACTATTGAAATAGCTGTTACAATATATTTTTCTCGATAAGGGATGTTTTTGATGAAATATTCTCACTCCTTAAGTCTTCATACGCCTCTCTCAATTCTCCATTTCTCCATATAGATCAATATATTACCTTTCTATGTCTCCTTTAAGATGTGAATCCTTTCCTGCCGTTTTCTATCTCTTGCAATGTTCCTCCTTTTACTTCTGCAATCAGTATCGCATCGTATCTAATAACATGTTCCGTTCAAAACTCTTTCCAATTCCTTGCAGCAAATTCTCACCCTTTCACATAAGCCAAGTGCTGAGGATCCTTCGTTTCACTTTTTATTGACCAGATTAAGAGTGTCCACCCATATTTTTCCATCCCCACGTCTCAAAATAAGTGGAAATTACTATCCTCATCAGGTTTCATTTCATTCAGATCGATGAGTTTTTTCAAAATGAGTTTCGATGGCTCTGGATCATGATTCCTTTGTCTTTCACGTGGTGGTGTACGTAATAATAATGATTGGCTCGGGTCTCGGCGGAACCGAATAATTAGGAAAGTCTAAGTAGCCGTGGAGAGTACGGAAAATGCAGAAAGATCAGAGAACACTTTGTGAAATTCATTAAAAATTAGCCGGCAAGTAGAGAATCCCATTGAAAGGATCCAACTGGCCTTAGAATTAATTGTGATTACTCGACCCAATTTCCGCCATCATCTGGTGCCTCAGTGTCATCCACGCAAAATCGCGAATAGACAAAGAGAAAAATAATATCAACCACACCTAGTGAAGATAAACGTTGCTTCAAAACTAAGAAAACTAGTTGTATATTAACGAATCTTTCTATAGAAGTGTTTGGAAATTCGTAATCATTGCTTCTGAAATTGGTGAATTATGAGGGGAGATGGCTGTGAAAAATATTTTAACGATGTAAATTTCCACTAAATTTATTCGCATAACATATATGCATTGAAAGCTAGTTCTTACCAAATAAACCAAGTAATGGAATTTTAACAGCGTTGAAATATTTACATAGAATGAATATCCATTATCTTGAGGCTGAAACATTTGAGGTGATCATGAGGGAAGTTTTATTTCTAGCACCTGTAGCTATTCTATTTTCTTTTTAGCTTCGCCCGATCCACTTAATTTTAACAAGTCGCTTCGTGATTTTTTATAATCCAATTTTTTTCCTATTTCATATGACGAGTAATCCGTATTAAGTTAAGAAAGTTCATAAATGTCGTTATGGAGTAGAAGTACTCCATAAAAATGCTCCTCGGCGAATGGAAAAATTTTTAAAGGAGTGTGATCTCATTTATCGTGTATGTCGTTGATCACTACCATTAGGTAATAAAGGAGCCGTTAGGCGTGTGAAACTTTTATTGCATATGATTTCACTTCTCCAGGGTGATCACATCAGGCTTTATGTGACTTAACTATTGGAATTAATGTTGCTGGTATGGCGACGAATGCCAACATATTTGTTCCTTTGCAACGAGATATTTGGGATTCTCTCCTTTTCTATATGTTGGGAGACCATGTTTATACTGCTAGTAAATATCGGGGTTTCCTGTGCCTATTTCATGATTTAAAAAAGAGGATCCAGCACTTAACGTAAACCCGTGCGTGCGTGAAATACATAGCAATATTTACATTATCTACTTATATAACTTGCATAATAATATATTGGGGACGATGAGTGTTGAATTGTCAGAGAACTTATTTCCATATCAGAACTAAAATATATATATTTTCCTACGGTTTCACGCTTTTTTGTGATGCACGTTTCGTCGGGAATACATTTCTAATGAAAAATTTGTGCCGGATATCCATAAAACATTTCTTAAGATTAAAATCACTGGTACAGTGTTTTACGTAGTGTGTGCAGAAAGGAACTATTTTGTTCTATCGAAATAATGAAATAGATTGCGGTAGTTGAAATTGTAGGAGAGTATTACGTTATTGACTTGCTAAAAAATAGTTTTTTTTTTAAATAGTTGTTAGCGTCATCATCATCATTACTGGCCATCAATTCTAAAACTGAGCTGTAAGACTACGATTTTGCCGTTATGCGCGGAAAACATGTTGTAAATTCCGACAGTAATCATTAAAAAATTATCAGGTATCCTGTCTGCGTATTGGTTCGGTAAGCCAAAAGTCCGAGGTTCAAGGGGGAGGACGCTCGAATCGTTAGTGACTAATTTCAGTACGGAATAATCCCGAACGAAACGTAAAATCATTGGAATGAGTCCTTAGTTACGTACCGAAATTGATCTCGACCGATTCAAGCACACCCACCTAGGTAACCTTTCTCCTATGCCAATTTTCAGTCCTAAAATTGATTTGACTCAGGTGTCTCGATTCGTCAGTCACCTCCCCATTTTTAACTCAATTTTTCTTTGTTTATGTCTTTTAACTACCTGCTCGACAGCGGCGTCGGAAGTGGGGGGCAGGAGGGGCATTCGGCCCCCCAGAATTTGCCCCGGGCCCTTAAGAAATGAGTCTTCATCAATAAAAATTAAATTTCACTTGTTTCCAGCTTGCCTTTTCCCTTCTGACGCATATTCTATCATCTTCATGTGCACTTTTAGCGGAATTCTAGTCTCTACCCCCACCTTTCCGCAAAAAAATGCGGGCCCTTTGCATAGGAGCCGGGCCCTTATCAAGGTAGCGAAAATAGTTCCGTCGCCCCTGCTGCTCGAGCATATGAGCCCTTCCTTTGACATATTTCCCATTTGTTTTTCCCTCAACGTCTTCATTATACCACCCTCCCACAAGATTGTCATATCATGTCTTTGGTTATCTTATATTAGAAATACACCATTGAATATTGGGCTAATTTGTACAGGGCTGCGGTGTCGGCCGGGGAGTACCTACGCTGGGCAACACTACCCAATGCGAAGGCTTGGGTTCTCATCCTTGCAGAAGAAGAATATTTTCATAGGAATACATGTCCTTCTTGGGGAGAAAATTTTCGGGCCAGTGCTCCTTTGGCTCCGTTAGTCCGATGTAACTTTACTGTGTGTATCCCTTGGCGTCTTTTGTTAAGGATAGCTTGATGATGACTCCGGCCGTGTTTCTCTCCTTCTTTCCTCCTACTGTGAACTCTGCTATCTACCTTCTTCTTGCATGGAGATGTAAATGAAATCACAGAATTTTAATGAGAAATATCGGACTTAAACGAGTGAATATGTGAAAGTGCAAATTTAAAAAATAGATGGAATGTTGATCCATTATTTATGTTAAAATTAGGTTGTTCATAGTTACGTTGACATTTCAGGGATCAGGGACTTTTATTCTAAAGAGGAAAGTGAGAAATTTATTGCTCTAAGACACACGTCCTCTACAAAAAACAATTTACAACAAAATAGAATCCCGAAATCACACACGTATTCGTTGTGAGTGAGAAACAAATATATTTGAAAGTTCAATTATATAATGGTAAACATATTAAGCACGATTTCAGAATATTATTATGAGTTCCATCATCGTAACTATAAGTAACATAACCCATCAGTCACATTAGCGATGACTTTTAGCAATACGTATTGTCCAAATAATTTAATGAAATAGTTTGACGTAGCCTTATCACAGAAATACTTTGTACTCGTAAATTTCCACAATACGCTTATTACACCGACCCAGGTTTCAGCAAGACATCGCATTCATTGTCATCAGCAAGACGTACAGCAAGTCTTGCTGAAACCTGGGTCGGTGAAATAAACGTTTTGTGGAAATTTACAAAGTATTTCTGTGATAATGCTAGGTGTCACACATTTCCACAAGTTATCGCCTTATACGTTGAAAATCTGAAATAGTTTGAGACTGCAAAAACATTATGACAAACAATCAAAGGGATACCTTTTTTTCCTACGGTTCAGTTCTCATGGGTTCCCATCCTTGCAGAAGAAGAATATTTTCATAGGAATGCAGGTCCTTATTTGTCTTGTGGAGAAAATTTTCGGGCCAGTGCTCCTTTGGCTGCTTAACTTGTTTACATTTTTGTAAACTTAACGAATGATTCATAATGGGGCACTAAGCAATAAACTGTAAACCTTTGACTTGAACGATTTTAATATGGGAAGACTTTTTACTTACATCTGTTCTGTTCTAAGAAGAGATAATGAGAAAAGATTTTCGTTTATTTCAAGGAGAGTGACTTCCACAAACCCTAATCCACTCGGTAGCAGACTGACCATGATAGTGATACTTCGCGTTTGCCGCAACAGCTCATAGACATTTAGAGATATGCTAGGTTTTTCATGGTGGAGTCCTTGTAAGTGAACTGTACATAAATGCCCGTCTATATATACTTGCCGTGAATGTGCAAGGAATATGCGGCGGATTGGTTCCAGGAGTAGATGGGTCGGGCGTGAATAGAGCATTGCGATAAGCCATCCAGCGAGATATGATCCGTTTTCATTCTTCAATTTTGGGATTCTCCAGAGTGGAAACGATAGCGTTCTGCATTTTTTCTAGCCGTGATGTAATGCTGAGCGTACACGTTGCTGAGAGAACTTAGGGGCGTCAGTATTCAATATCAGAACCCGTGCAAACATTTCCAGGGTACGAATTGTTGTTGTTGTTGTTCCTATAAGGGGAGGGGAGGCGATTGAAAAACGAGTTCATTTTTTCCATATAGATGGTACATAAGTGTTTGGAAATAGGAAGCAGTTTTCGGAGATGTGGATGGGTGTAGAGAAACCCAGCCGTCATGATCCCCATTACTGTCTAATGAAGAGGTAGGCGCCAAGGGGTCAGCTTTTTCTACGTCCCATTCGACGGACGACTTGCTGAACTTGATGTGTCCTCCCACTACCATGGGCTCATGAAGACACCGTAATACCACGAACAAAATTTTGACAAAGCCAGGAGTCGAAAACGGACCCTCGATATTTAGAACCAGTTCTGTAGTCAGTGAATTACCCGATTCCCCTTCCTATCTATCCAGATAACATTATACTCGTATTAATTGCTTTGTTGTCCGTTTAGCATCGTGCATTTCCGTAAAATGCAGAGAAATATTCATATTTTTAGCTCGCTGAATGACTTCGTGTCGAAGTTTTGCTTCCTTACGTGTTTTGTGAGGAAAATGACGCTTATTCCTTCCAGATAAATGGTAGCAATTATGGAGAGAGTATTACATATTCTGTGTTCAACGTGATGTGCTTATTTATAGATCTGTTGCTGTGTTGCACGAGAAGTGGTTTTAATCTGGAAACTGAAGGAACGGTGTTGAAACCTGCGGTGCGTGGTGGAGGATCGATTCCAGTGAATGAGGACGAATCGAATTCCCGAGGGATTAATTTTCATGCCTCAGGTGCTCAATATCGATTTTTTTCCCATGCCGCGCGAGAGGAGTATTACCGGATTGGGTCCGAGCTCTTAATTAGGACCGTTCCTCTAGTCAGTCAGATAGGCATTAAAAGTTAGCGATGAGTTGTCAAGGCTAGATCCTCCAAAGAAAAGAACTCTTGGATACTTCTGGATCATTTTATGAGAGCGCAAATCTCCTCGGGTTGCTGCAAAAAGTGTCGAGTAGTCGCAGAAATCATGATAAGTTCCTTCCCAAATGAGAAAGTATGAAGATCGGACTAGAATGACTGGAATTGAAGTTAAAGGAGCATGAATAACTTTATTTTTGGGTCTTGGTGACCTAGTGGGTAGAGCGCTGAGCTATTGACCGGAGGGTTCCGGGTTCAAATCCCGGGCAATAGCTTTTCTGGACACTCCCAGCGGGTTCAAATCCTCGCGATTCGATTTTCTGCGTGTCAGAACTTTGTAGGAAATCGCAGGTGGCCCAGGGAAAGGAACTGGGCCCCCTAAAGACCAATCTTCGGGTTGAACACACATTTTTTAACAATCAATTCTTTCGACCTAATTTAGTGTATTAATTTGTAGTATGTTAATAGTGTTTGGGTTTGCACAACGCTTAAGGAAAAGCTTATTTGGATTTATAGATGTAAAGCACTTACTTGCAAAAGTTATCTGAGAATTATAATTTTTATGTAAATGTGCAACTAAAAAATATTTCTACTTTTCTGTTTATTAAAATTTTACTCTATTTGTACCTACAATTAGTTAACAAACATAAAAATAATAAGAAACTGGTGCAGAATAAGTTAATAGATGTTCTTATAAAACGATTATAAAATTGTCTTGTATGTTGCTCAAAATGAATGTAGGTCAAAAACAAATGTTAAGAAAATGTTTTAGTCAACTTTCTTATTGTACCTATTTATAGGGTCTCAAGTACTTATTTCTGAAGAATGTTTAAAAATAAGTTCAAAAAGCTATAATCGTTGATACGTTTCACTGTTCCTTTTATGTTACATTGTATTCTGTTTGTAGTGCTAAATAACATAGAAGTGTAAAAAAATATATATTTATGTCGCAGATTACTGACAAAGGTGTTTATGTTAATAAATGCTTCAAATTCTCTGTTAGCCTAAGCACAAGTCCTTAAAAAAAATGTATAGTAATGCTTTGCTTTTACCTCACATTTGAAGCCATGGGTCAATTACTAAATTATCCAGCACAAATGATAGCATCTATGTGAATATAGTTGCAACACACTAATTCTATGTTCCTATTTTTGTATTTCACCTGCGATGGTCGAGTCGGTGACCCCAAAACGGAGATACTGTCCGATGGGGCACCTATATTCCAGACAAATCATTGTATAATTCAAAAATGTATAAATCTAAGCTGGAATAAAAATCATTATTATTATATTATTGAGGGTAGGTCTAAATCAAATACGGTCCTCTTTGCCAACGTTTCAGAATGTAATGAATCTATCTTCAGGGTCCAACGGATAATATATTTGAAGTTCCACTACTTTTAAGCGTTAATTATCAAAATCTAATACTGTATTTACGTTCAGAAAGGTTTCGAAAAAACATCATGCTCATTTAGTATAATATTTCGTATGTTACAATAGGAAAACACATATGTGGTCATGACAGTGTAAAAAAACGAATGAGATGAATTTCAACTATACGTTGCGTAATTTAATTGAACCTTCTAGTTCAGTTGTGTTTATTTGTTTTGTTTAAAATTATCATTTACTAATAATATGCAGTAAAACGTGCATAATCGGGATTAACTGGGACCGGACCCATTCCGAATTATCAAACTGTCCATATTTTTTAAAAGTGACGTACTCAATGTGAAACAAACTTGCTAAAATCGTTCATAATTCACTCTGATGCTTACAGAAGTGGAGAAATAAAACCGTTAATATGCAATAAATTGTTTTATGTTTTCTTAACAGCAAAGTACCTTATCAGTACTGAACTAGCATGTACAGATGTACAAGTATTCACTGTATTTTTTCCCTACCCGGATTTCGAACGTACGAATTATTGACGCTCTCCTGTAGCTGACTTTAAGAACAGCTAAAATATTCTTTTTCAGTGAGATGTAGCAGTATTAAGACACAAACAGTCTGTTTTATTAAATTGCTTTATATTCTTTGAGTTAAGCCGTAGGTATCAGTTTTTTTTATAGGCATTGATGCCCCGGGGTAAATTAATAATTTCTTTAATTTTTAGTTTTTTCTTCTAATTTTCGTAGTCTACGACTACAGGATTTTCAAAATCAAAAGTATATTTGTTATCATTTTAATGTGATAATATTTCATGTGCAAAAGTCGGTGCTGCGTACTTACCCTTTTAGGGCACAGCTCATCTGCGTCCATCATCTTGAAGTACGCTTCCTCCTATCTGCATTTATCGAACGGTTTGGTGTTCTCTTGTAGGCCTCTCCGACTTGGGTATCCCGTGAAATTTGAGGTATCCACTTGACGATCGCGTGCCATAAAATGTATTCCTGGGACTCGGTGGATATACCCTAATTTATTCTGGTGCCTTAGGTAACCTACGCAAATTAATGCTATTGATAATTTATTTCAGACTTAATCTACCGAAAAAACTATAAAAATGCTTGCGAGAAACTCTTACAGCTAAGCACGTTCTTCAGGGATCAGTGAATTAATTGGCCGAAAAAGATTAAGTATCGCTCGTCTCGGTAACTCTTTGATATTTTATATTTTCTTTTATTAATGCAATTTTCGTGTATCCGTCTGTATTGACCGCAGAATGTCCTAGATGCTACCTATCTCAGCGCAATGAGTTTAGTGTACTTGTTTTAATTTATGTAGGTGGATGACTGAGTCTTTTTGTCATTTAAGGATAAACTGAGTGAGGACTTTATTATAGGGAATGAAGGGTTGGAGAAACCAGGCGTCGGCATCAGCCTACCTTTGACGAGGGGGGCCAAGGGGTTCATTATTTTACGGCCTCTCTGACGGACTCTTGAATTTCACTATGCGATACTCGAGAACCGTGACTCCGCTTAAAATTCGTATTAGCAAGTAGCATTCGGACTCGAGACCCCGGAAAGAGAAGCCGGTACTGCAGGTTCCACGCAGCTCAGTCATTTGACAACATGCCTTCAATATGATCTCTTAGGAAATGAGACGAAATAAAACTGTGAATTGAAACTTAGTGTGCCCCTTAAATGGGATGAATGGGATCCTATCGCTTGCTTGGAAAAAGAAATTCCTCTCCGCTATTTAGAGTGAAATGTTCGTGTTAACAGGGCCTTGCTGAGGGCAGATTCCGACCGCGTGCCAAGTTGAATTTTCCGCCTCACTAAAAAGTAAATATATAAAGATATATAAGGAATAAAAATATTCACAAAATTTGTACATATAGAGCTGTAAAATGAATTGAAATAAAATGTCGTTATTGCATAGAATGCAATGCTGTTTATTGCACACCATTCGGAAAAAGGCAATTTGTGTTCAAATTGTGGTTTTTGGAAGTTCAGTATTTTTCACTGCGAAGTAGCCGTTAATACCATTGCGGGGTTACCCGCGGAAATTCTGATAGTATTTTTAGTAAAAAAACGACCATTCTCTGCCCTTCGACATGACTCATAGATAATTACCAATACGAGTATTACATGCAATGAATAATGGTACATAATTCCTTTCTTCATTGAAATACCGAAATTTGGCATTGAAATGCGATTTTTACAGGTTAGGGATGGTTTAACCACGAAATTATTTTGAGATTGTCACGCGATTGTAAATAAATGGTTTGCACCCATGGTTGCACGGCCCTACGTGTACATTATGTTTTTTGGTTGTAAATAGCCATCCATCTCGCTTAATATTATTAGAGAAGGAATGGTTTGTTCCTGTAAATATCTCAGTCAGCTTTTGATAATAAGCCTTTTCACGAATTTGAATCTTGCATAAAGTATTCGGTAATCGGGAGGTTCGGGAAAGCAGATCAGCGAAGAATTGAAGCCTGGAAACATGGTGCTGGAGGAGAATGTTGAAGATTAAATGGACAGATAAAGTGAGGAACGAAGAGGTGTACAGAAGAGCAGATGAAGAAAGGACATTATGGAAAACCCTACGACAAAGAAGAACAGATGGATTAGACATACCTTGAGGCACAATGAATTAGTTAGAAATATAATAGAAGGGAAAGTCCCGCGAGGAAGACCAAGGGACCAGTATAGAGGGCAAATAAAGAAGGACATGAAAGAGAAAACATACCAGGGCGCGAGGGAATTAACAATGAATAAGGCAGAATGGAGGGCTGCAGTAAACAAATCCTAGAATTGAAATACTGATGATGATGATAAAGTATTCAATTGCGGTTGAAGATACACTGAAATGGTCCTCAAGTTTTTCATATGGCATTAAACTCACCGTCATCCTTTGTTCTCCTGAGTTACCCTTTAGTATAGAGGCTACTTCAACTAGTCTGGCCATGAGAGCAGTTATTGTGAGGGCTCCGTCGCCACATTGCGAAGCAAGTGTTTTTCATTTACGGTGCGTGCTGTTGGAGCGTCTCTGCCAATTTGCATATCTGTGGTAATTGACGGTTTACGAGGGGGCGGCTTTGGTGTGGAAGTGATAGAATCGTAGTGCTTTTCACATCGGCATTAGTTAGCACTAAAGGCTCATTCGAGACCGTATTTAACGCCCCGAATGACAGTTCGGAAAGTGAAATGGTCTTCGCAACACATTCGTGTAGTGACCGAAACAAGTGGCTAAATTTAGTGCGAGCACGGTATAGCGCTTGATTGGCAAAGTTGAATTAACTTTCGCCAGTTTTTTTTCGATTTATGTCATTGCTTAGTCAAGGAAAATCGTTAAAAATGTCGGATTACATCAAAAATAATACCTACTCTTCCCTTGAATCAATATCTACTTCTTTCAAACGCGTTTTGCCTCATATGGTCAACTTCTGGTACACTGTACATAATTAACTTTACTTAGGTTATCTTAACGTTATTTATTTACTGTAGGCTATTTTCATTTTATTCTACACTATATCTTGTCTGTTTAAGTTCCAAATTAGGGCATATACACGTGTCAGAGCCTGATTTAAAGTCACCTTTTTGAAATAATTGTATTTTCATCTTATTGAGATGCTTGTGAAGAAAATTTTATCCGGGAAACGTAAAAGTCTTTGTGTTTTCGGCTCTGTAATGGGGGTTCTTGATGCGAGATTAAGGCTGGTATCGAAGCTTAAGTTAACGAATCGACTACAGCATGCACTTTATAGAGACGTAACCGTCATAAATTACCACCTCACATTAATTTATGTGTCAAATAAGAGCCTAATATTTACCACGCGTAATAAAACTTGGTCGGAGAGTTATTTTCACCCGTTTTAACCTGCGGGGATGCCTTTTGACTTGCGTGAAGCTTGAAGCTCCGATGATACATCCGGGAAGGGGTTAAAGGGTTTTTAATAGCCTCACGAACGGTGCCTTTTCTGGAGTGTTTCTCGTTGAATTGGATTAGGGAGTTTAACCGACTCTCTCCGGGGTTTAAATTGCACCTCGTTGCCTTGGAAACTCACTAACACAATGCTTCACCCCCGTTCGTGGGGAATGTAGCCGTCAGCTGTGGCCGGACGGCACTCGACTCTTTGAGTTGCCTAGGCCAAGGAGTGTACCCTGTGTGTTCATTCATAGGCGTTTGATTACCCGGATGAATGCATCCACATTTCTATTTTTACACTTTACCATGCGAGCCTCCGCAAGGGCGTGCGGCATGGGGTGGCAGGTCACTAGCCGTGAAGGAGACTTTCAGCTGATAAGAATAAACTTTATTTTGCAGGCTTCCGCGACTTGT
Organism: Platycnemis pennipes; assembly: GCA_933228895.1. Lineage (NCBI taxonomy): Eukaryota > Metazoa > Arthropoda > Insecta > Odonata > Platycnemididae > Platycnemis > Platycnemis pennipes. The sequence continues at coordinate 36,641,504 of OW121852.1, read as the reverse complement.
AATCAATTTATTAATAATATAATTTGCAAGGATTTCCGCCGCGTTTGTTGTGTGTGTGACAACATCCTATTGCCTTCCCTCATCCTGGAGTCGTAATCAGATCGGAAAGACATTTTTGAAATTTTTATTTTCGTTGCTATACATTTGGTTGGTGTCTTGACCGTTCTGTAGGGCTTCTAGACTTTGATAAACAACAAGATATGGCACTTATTCCACAGGTTTTTATTGGTGGTACAACGCGTTTCAGCGGTTAAGCCATCATCAGGTACCTGATCGATCGATCTTCACAAGATAAGGACCTGATATTTAAGCCATCATCGGGTACCTGATGATGGCTTAACCGCTGAAACGCGTTGTACCACCAATAAAAACCTGTGGAATAAGTGCCATATCTTGTTGTTTATCATGATATCATTCCACTACGTCTCGCCGGACACAGTTACCTTCTAGACTTTGATTCACTGTATATTCCGATTGGCCGCTCCTCGCTGTGGTCCGACCACTCAGTCCCAAATCGAGGCGAGTGGTTATACATCTTCCCGATTGAAGTTTAACGGATGTTTGATTAGTTCTACGGCCTCTGTGATCGGCCTGAGAAACAGCGATTTTCCCTCTTGTTGCGTCTAAGGCAATCTGATGTCCTGGCTTGGACCACGCATATTCAGAAAAAATAAACTTTGCTGATTAAGGATGGAGTATGATATGTAATGCGTTGATAGAATTATATTTTATTCGCACTGTAGTCGTGCATTATTCTCGGGAAAAATGAATTCTTGTGAATGTATGTCCTACAGTTTCTCGCTCTTAATGTGTCGCCTGTGTCTGAACAGCTAATGTAGTGTGGAAATAGAAATATTTGTGAATGGCCAGATTCGAATTCAAATGTATGGGGTATCCGACGAATACATGAATTCATACTTTGATAAATTCAGTGCCCAATTAAATACATGGGCAACTACTTAAGCGCCTCGGCGAATACTCGAGCTCCTGGTTAAATACGAGAACCATAGTGAATGCCCTCGAAGTACCTCGATAAATACCGGATCGTCTGGATGAATACCACTGATTTCGTTCGAGAACGCACAACTCTCACATGGTTATCCCTGCCCTCGTTGTCTTGAGTATTAGCATCCCTGAAGGAACCAGAATTCATAGGCTTTATGATGGTACTCGGTCAGTTAGGTTCATTTCTTTTTCGGTTTATCGTACTCCGGCGTCTTTAATTAGGTATTCGCCGATGTGATCAAGTACACATGTTTTTTTCATTCAAGTGCAAGAAGGATTTTTATAGGGCATTGGTAGTATAAGTAGACAAGAATAGTTACATCTGCATAGCAACCAGCTAGTCACCCCAAGGGTTAGAAGCAGAGAGTGTGACTCAAAACTAGGCGTACATTACTTTCAGGTAAATAATCCTATCAGTAGGGTCTGAATAATTGTATTCATTGCTACGTCAGCTAATTTCGCGAATGAAACACTTAAGCTTCACCTTCAATGCGGCTTCTTATTTCAGCATATGACATGGAGTTAATATATGTAGTAGGAACTGAAGAACAATGTACCATTACTACTACTATCTGCTACCATAATTAAATTTAATGTTCATTAAATACCTCCTGTATTAGGTACATTTTAAATATTCAAATGTCTGTTAAAGTGTATTTCTCAACGTCTTGCTTTATACTCTTTCTCTTCTTTATCAATGTTCTCACGCCAAAACGCCGAAGTACCTTACTGATGACTTTTAAAAAACTCAGCGAAGTACATGGAAGAAACTCTGGTGGGAAACAAAATCCTTGATGCTTCACCACACAACCGTCATATTCAATAAATCATTCACTGTAATTGCTTGTCGCGAGAGGAATAGTCCTGACACTGCTTTACAAAATGCACCATAATTTTGTAGCTTTAAAAGGTTACTACATTAGGTACTTCTCCAAAATCAGCCGGGCGACGGGTAACACCCACTCCGTATTATGCCAAATACACATAAAATACTCTTAGTCTCTAAACAAAGTGCTTACAAATTTCAATTTTGACGTTACTTTATTCTCTCAATAGGCTTTATCCTGGTTTTTCACACCCCCTTTTTTTCCCGCAATGGGTTTTTTCCGTGATGGATATCAACGAAAATCCTCAAGTTTTTCTCACAATCGTACATACACCTGTTATGTTAGACACTTTTTCTGGTATTTTCATTATCTCGTTAGAATTCTGCTTATTTTCTTAGTGTCATTTCATTTTATTTCTCAAGTATATGTTACAGTGTTTATCATAAGTATTATGTTCATGTATTGACCAGGGTTTACATGTCAGGAGGGACTTTTAGTTTCAATCTCACCCCACTGAAGACGATTAACTATCTCTTACTGATGGGGTTTCAACCTCTTCCGAAATTGGTCGTATTTAGACGTCTATCCCTGCACATTTCGGCAAATTTAGGTAACTGGTGATCATCAAAATTTTCTTTGTTTTAAAATGTATGTTATCCATATCTATGTGTTCTTCCACAACGCCAAACCTACCATCATTTTCTAGGTAGTTTCATTGGTCTTATTTCTTTCTTGCAATGCATTAACATTGCAAGAAAGAAATAAGAATAATCCTGTACAATATCCTGCACTTAAGTGATTTTCATGTGTATGCCTTTACTTTAGTTTAGACTGACAATATCAGAAATTCATCTCGGGCCTTCCCTGTTCCAGAAATAGAACAGGATGGAATGTTCCAGAGTATTCTGAATCGAAATTAGAAATCTCGCAGAACTTACCGCTCGCAAGATAGCAAAACCTTTTAATGACGATCGTGACCATGAAAGAGTTATTATTTTTTGAGTTTAAGATATTGGCTCCTAATTTCTATGAAGTTATCATACGCGAATCTTTAGTATTGGTACATGAATGCAAATTCTGTCATGTATGCATCGGCGTCGGAAGTGATGGCTGGAGGTGCCGATGGCTCCCCCAAAATTTTCCCCGGCCCCTTTCAGCCGAAATGAGTACTTTCTTACACACATTCTCACACCTTATAATGATCTTTTATCGAAATTCTAGTCTCTAACCCCTCCTATCCGCAAAAAAAATGCCGGCTCTTTTCTTAGATGCCGGGCCCTTTTCTTAGGAGACGGGCCCTTTTCAAGGTTGGTCACCCCCAGCGAAAATAGTTCCTACGCCCCTGCTTGTATGTACCAATTCCTTGCATGGTTCTCATTTATATCTCTTTTACATCTCCTACCAAAAGGTAAATGTGTCACAAAACAAAGTAATTAGCATTTTGACAATTTGGGTCTTAACTAAAGTGGATAAAATGGATAGTTTTTTAGTACCTATTTTGATCTTCCCCTGAGTAAAATAGCAGGAATTCCACAGTGAAAATATCACTCGCCTTGACCGGGATCCTTTTATTTCCGGCCTGGTACTTTAATCGGTTAAACTACCAAGTCCCGGATAAGGCGAATGAAATTTTCCTTGTGAAATTTCTGCTATTGTGCAATTTCAGCAGGTAACGACGCTAAGGTTTTCGCAGCAAGTTCGACACTTCATTTTCCTCTGAGTAGTTAATTGATGTAACAATTTAGAGTGCATACTGAATCAGTTCAGTTACGCTTTTCATTACTGAATAGATTGTACCATAACGTAGTCTATGAATTTTTGTTAACCACTCTCTGAAAATATTGGGTATTTGGCAAGTATTTCGATTTTAGTGCAACATATTATTGCAACGTTTAAAAGGCATTTCTTAAGCTGATGACCGTTAAGAATTCGGTTACTGCGTATTTCTCCCGGGTTTCTATTTGTATTTTGTAGTTTATAATGTACATATTATATAATGAATTATATAATATGTACATTATAAACCGAATTTGATGAATGCATACCTATACGTGTGACACCAACTACAGCATATTCTCAAAGAAAATATGTATCGCTAAGCTTCCATTACAAGACAATAAGCTCCTAGTCTTGGAAACGGTAGTGCCGAACGTCTGTCGGTAATCGAGGTTTCCCATTACAACAGGATCATTACTCAGTGTAAAAAAGTTTTCTTTCACTGAGAAATCGGGGGGCGAACTACACACAAGGTCGACTTATATCCGGGTTTATGCGGTATGTTTAAAAAAGTTCTTTTTCCGCAATATTTCGGCAGTGTTTCGCGTGATTACATTGGTATACATGGCTTTGCAGGATATTATATTACGTTCTGTACACAAGGTCGCCTTATATGCGAGTATATGCAGTATGTATAAAAAATAAGATCCCTTCCGCTTTCTCTGGGCGGGCGTCGCGTGTTTCATTTCGGTCGACCTTGCGTCCCCTCCGCGGAAAACCGACGACCATCGTCTCGACGCCACCGAAAACCATATACGAGGTGTGATGCATAGCACGTTCCTTTCGCCTTCTCCCTCCCTCCTACACGCCAGGGGCTGCGGCGGCAGCGGAGAAAGAAAAAGAAGTGGTGGGGGTCGCCGCGACAAAACACAACGCCGCGCCGCCCTCACTTGATTCGCGGGCACAGAGCCATCTCTGGGACGTCACCGGAATCAACTCCGCTCCCAATTCGTTGCTCTAGCGGTTCCGCTCGCCTCCGTTAGGTGGCAGCAGCGGTAGGTTCTGGGGAGCAAGACCTCCGCAGCATCCCGGGGCTTGGAGCCCTGTTCTCTCTTAACTTCTCCTCCCCCGTTCCTTCGTTCCCCTTTCCTCATTGCAAGCTCTCCGGCACTCATCTCTTCCCTCCACTTCGTGAACGCTTTCACCCACTTTCCCCATCTTCCCACGTCCTCCTTCCCATCCCATCGATCAAAGGCTGTGCTTCGCTAAGATTAGTTTTTTCGTGCGACTTCATATATATATACACACACATATATAAGGGGGACAGAAAATTGGCGACGCTGTCCCAAACATAATTTACCGGTTCAAAAAAAAGGAAGTTTTTTTACGCGCAGATACGATCAATACAGCCAAAAAGTCGAAGGGTTCTTCTTCTCCGTCGATCCCTTCTCATCCCTCTCCCTTAAGGGAAGAGACTCTGGCTGAGGGCAAACTCATCTTTTACGGTTGCGTTCGTTATATCACGGGGAATAGGTCAAATCTGAGGTTCAGGGTGAAGGGGAAAAAAGGGACCAGCATCGACTCCGAGTACTATTACGTCCATATTTTTCGCTCCGTTTGCCTTTGGGGGCAAATTAATTTTCAAAAGTATTTTTTTCAACTGGAATTTTCTTTTTAGGCGACTTATCATTCGTGAGTACAGGAGGTGGGTATTTAAAATAAAAAAAACTAGCTATCGGCCATGTGCCTCCATTGATATTGCCAGTAGGTCGTGTTGGAGATACGTACCTCATGATTCATCGGAGAATATTATTGTCTTTCGTTTAGCGCGGTGTCAAAATCTTTCGCTGTCCTACCCGAACAATGTTTTTCTCGACGCTAATTCAACCGCACAATTGGATGGGCTTAAAAAAATATTAATTTAGCAATTTATATCTACCGAAAACGGATTCTCCCTCTATAATTTCTTTATAAGCTTCTAAATTTAATTAACACTCGTATAAGTGATTCCGAGAATTTCATAACATAAACCGCACAATCTTATCAGGTATCGTGTTCAAATCACATGTCCAGTATTGCCTTCAATACTAAAATTGATGCCCTCCCAAACTAGGAATTAAATGGCATAGTTGTTTTTCATAATGCACGCTAATGCAGTAATACGAATAGTCGAGAAGGTTTTTTAGACCAAGTAATAATTTTCGTCCCTAACCATTTGTTGTAAAAATATCCTTTTTCAACATTGACCTCTTTGTACTTGAATATTATTAAATTTGTCATGCTAAAATAAGTTTTATTTATTTCGTTATTTTTTTAGTATGTATTAATTTTTTTATAAATATATGTTCTTTCACGGAAACATTTTTTGCGTTGCATTTTCTTGAGGAAAAAAACGTTTGGTATATTCGTTTTTCCCGAGTCCCCCATCACTAGGCTCACGTCACAGCTACACCGACTACCGCTCTCCATTCTCTCGCCATCTCCCATAGTGTTCAGTTAACCTGTTGGAGCGTTTTGCCCCGTCCAACGGAGTGATTTACTCGACTGCATAAATTATACTTATCGGGATGGGGATCCGATATCAGGACTGACGCATGAAAATAGTGTTTCGGCTTTCGGAAGAGCCTTCAATATATTTTTTTTCTTTTTTTAAATTTCCAAACGCACATCGTCCCGCTTGGTGAAATATGTGACGAATGGGTTTTCATGGGCGTCAATTTTCTATTGTTATATCGAACTACTGGTGTAAATTTAGATTATCCGAATAATGGCTGTCAGATAATTCTTATACAGCTATAGATTCGATTTAAGCTTTTATCTTAAATCGGGTTCTTAATCGAATGAAAGCTTAAATCGAATCTATAGTTGTATAAGAATTATCTGACAGCCATTATTCGGATAATCTAAATTTACACCAGTAGTTCGATATAACAATAGTAAATTGACAACCATGAAAACAGTTAACTCGATTTAAGTGCAGGTACTGTTAAATTTTTGCTTTGTTCTCGGTACCACTGATGTTATGTTTCTAAAGCGTGATTTTTCGATTCTTCTGCCGTTTTCAGTGGTACCGAAAACATAGAAATAATTCAAAATATATCTGAATTATTTGGATAATCGATCGTCCCTGCCCGTTATTCGCCAGTCATGAAGGTTAACCCTTACCTTCTTTCATAACCACGTCAAGTTGGTTCATTAAATCTGTATTAATAGTAAATAGTTTAGGTACTTCCACTACTCAGGTGACTTCGTGCCTTATCAGCTCATAAATTTGCATTACTGCTAGATTTTTTTCCAACTGACCCTGTTTTTGGCAAATTCGGAAACGTCATTAGTCAATAATGACGTGATTTTCCAAAAAAAAGATAAATATTTCGCACACTTTATGTATTAATGTATAGAAGAATAGAACGAAAAGCTGAGGAGTACCTGAATGAGGACAAATTTGGGTTCAGGAAAAACAAGGGCACGAAAGAAGCGATTTTGGCCCTCAGGCTACTTCTAGAGAAGAATCTAACGACGTATGTTGCGTTTTTAGATTTGAAGAAGGCTTTGACGACGTGGATTGGCACTTGATGGTGAGGGTTCTGAAGGAATTGGAGTATCATACACTGACCGAAGAGTTATCCACAGCTTGTTTAAAAAACAGGTGGCTGTAATCAAATCGGGACTTAATAATATAATTGATTTATTTGCGCTTAAGTTTTTATATCTTCATAGATTCTTTCAGAATCAGACTAAAATCCAGTTTCCATATAATGGATCATGGGCTATGGGGACTACGTGGAAACTGTAAGAACAATAAAAGTGAACATAGGCTCTTGAGCCTTTATATGCAGATGAGAAGTAATATAATAAACTTTGGTATGCTTTACACGATGTTGCAAAATGACTTAATCTTAGATTCTATAATACATTTTGTCTAGTAAAATTGAGGAAATTGTCAATATTCACTACACTGCGGATGTTCCACTTCAATCGTATACGGAGAGTTTGGACCATAAGCTACGTTTAGCAAATACTCCTTTTTTCGTCATTAAAGATGTTTCCCTGACATTCACATCGGATTTAATCGTTCGTAACTTACCTGTTCAGTATTTGATTCTCCCATAGCAATCGTCATTACATCATTAGTTTTATTTCATTTTTACATTATGTCATCCGCCGTCGCATACGCTAAATCCGATTGTGCAGAAAATCCTTTTAATTTCCATTTCATCTACCTACCTTCATTCCATTGAGAATTCTTGGGCACGGTGGGCTACAGTGGTGACCTTTCATCCAGAGGGCTCAATTTCGACTCAAGGAAGTAGCAGAAATTTTCAAAATTGTATGCCGGTGTCTATTTGAAGTGCTGTGTAGAGAGCGCTTCAAGTTCAGTACTCCGTCCGTCGGATGGGACGTCAAAACGTGTATCACTTGGCGTCTTTCGTTAGTACCGGCAAATGCCGACGCCAGGTTTCTCTCTACCCGTCCTCAACTCCTTGATGCATTCCTACCTCAGCTCAGTCTATCCTTGTTGGCACAAATGAATTTAATTTCCGGTTTTCTCAGCGGGAAATGATACAGAATTTAGTTGTGTACTTTCTTCTATGCGGTTCCTTAGCAGTCTTTCCTCTATTGCCATCTTTTACACTCCGTTATCTCTCAAAACGTCCTCCTCCACTTTTATTGACTTTTCTTTATTTTTGTGAAGAGCTTCCTTTAACTATTCACTCACTTCATAATAATTTTATATTTCCCTGACCTGAAGATGTCTACCACGACACCAACGACCTTTATAGGCAGGAAAAAGGCAGAGGGGCACCCATAAGAGATCTGAGTATTCGGCTTCCTTTAATTATTCATGTTAATGAATGCAGCTTCACGTGTCTTTCCTTTAATCCGGCTAACCTAATTTTTCTTCCATACTCAACGATCTGAGGGCCTTGTTAATGTAAAGCTATTGAAAATATCTAAGGTATAATATGGAGCGTCTTTCATAGAGTTAATTAACTCCTTGTGCCTGTTCAATGGATGACAGGTTTGTTTATTGAAAAAATAATAAATACTTAAAGGCGAAAAATTGAATTTTTACGTTCTAAGGCCATTCATTCTATTCTTAGTAGGTCCAAAAATAATTCCTAGTATTCTTAGGAATTTCTTAGTATCAAAGTCCCCAAAGTATATGAGGTAGATATTACGCTTAAATTTTCAAGGGCGAAGGAAAAGGACTCGAGGAGTTAAGAGGGAAAACAAGACTTCAAGTTAGCATAAAGATCAAATGACTAGAGAAAGATGTAACTCCCTCAGTCTTTTGGAAATATGTGAAATATTGTTATACCCTGAGGCAAACAGAGGATATAGAGATTTAAAAAGGGTTTAAATGAAGGAATTGTGATTTGGATGGGAAGTAAGGTAAGATTTGATCGATAGAAGGAGGTGTAAGTGGGTGAGATTATCCACAAGATTAAGAACAGAACCATCAGAAGAACAGATCCACAGAACCGTCCGGATGCAAAATTTCTTACCTTCATTCCATTGAGAATTCTTGGGCACGGTGGGCTACAGTGGTGACCTTTCATCCAGAGGGCTCAATTTCGACCTAAGGAAGTGGCAGAAATTTTCAAAATTGTATGCCGGTTAGGTTTTGATAAAAGATTAAGGGATTATTTCGTGTGTCCATTATGAACATAATTTTCTCTTACCAGATGTTTACCAATGTATTCAGTAAATCACCTCAGTATAGTCGTCGATTTTTAATGGTGCTGTAAAGGTTTTTTCGTAAAATAAAAGTTATGCTATTTTTTTAGTGCTTGATCATTCATGGAGATAAAGGTATGCTTTATTACCTTGCATCATAAAAAGTAATCGTTTCTACATTTTCGGAAAGTGAAGTTGGAATTTTCCAATGTAGGGGAAGATTATTGGTAGAAAATAGAAACATAGTAGGTATTTTTACCACGGAACAAAACGACAAATTCAGGAATTACCCGAATAAGGTGAACTTTTTTTCATGTGATCTGATAGAAATGAAGGTACCTACCTACTGTTATGGACGTTGGATTATGTTTAAATGTGCTTCCCTGCTGGAGTTATATCGCACCGTATAACATGTCTTTATCCAAATGACGAACACAAAACCTTTACCCGCGGTGAGATTCGAACCCACTGCCTTTGGGTAGGCGAGCAGGCTCTTGTAAGGACTCAATGTTACTGACAGTAAAATAGTCACTCATTACTCGCAGATGTTGTTACTGACGCAAATACTGCGCGCTGACGCAGCTTTTATTGCGCAACCTTAAATTATTTACCTGTGATAACATTTATTGCGTAACATTAATTTATTTACTATATTACATTTTTACTCGAGTGATAAATTCTGTTAACGTCTATAATTTAAAATCATGCTTGTTAATCATTGTATCATTTTGTAGTATATAGCTTGCTTTAAAATGTGATGGATACAATTTTCAGAAAAAGATAATCGAGGTAATTATTTTGAAAAACTTATCGAAAACTTTGACCAAAATTTCCGAATTCGTCTGAAAATTAAGCCTCATGGTCTTGCATCTGAAGACAAAAACGCAAGTAGTGGTCCATTTGGGCCTGTTTTTGGACGTGCCTCTATGCGCAAAATGACATCTGCCAGTGGAACTCCCGTAGAAACTCAGGCACTTTCGCAAATTCTATTATAATCATTTTTGACGCACGTTGTCGCTCGGCGTTACTCTGTCGCCAACTTTCGGTCCAAGACTTAAACTCGATGTCATTATCTGGAAACTGCTGAAGATTAGACTGCACGGGAACAGAATAATGAGTTTCCTGCTTGAAACAACTTCTTCTCTCCTTTTTCTGCAGCCCCGGTCATAACCACTTTCTTGTCTTCACCTCTCACTCATATTTCGTTCCATAATTTCCCCAAGGAAGATTCTCCGTCATGCCTCCTTCTTGGTGAATTATCAATTCAAACTTGCTAGCTGATCCCTTGCATTATGTATGTACCCGAGTGGAGGGAACAGGTGAACTTCAAGTAGGTAGTCAGCGTGGGCTACTTTTGATGATCATGTCGTTTTGTTGTATAAAATACTTTTCTACCAAATCCTCTTCCATATTTTACTTAGTGATCTCATTATATACCAGATTTTCATACTTCTGATGTCCTTTATCCGACCATATTAAAGCGGTTATAAGTCCCCCCATTAGCCGCTTGCGATCCATCGCAGGTGAATTTCACAGAGAAGCAGGGCTTTATTGTGGCTCATCGCTTGATGTGACAGGAATATTTTAACCGCGCAGTCTATCTACCTGATCTTCATCATTCTCTTACCAATGTAATGGGGAATATGCATGAAATTTGTTTCTTGAAGAATAATTATGTACTTGATGCGAAATTTTCTCACCAATTTAAATATATAAGCCAAATTTTTCTACGCCCACCACAAAGATTATTAAATGATATTAAAATGTTCCCGAAAATCGACGAAAGTCACGTGACCTGAAACGCCTTCTGACGTCACTGCAAGGTATAGGTTCCATATTGCTACGGAGATAGACATTTATATTTAAAAGAAAACGAAGTGAATATATTGCTTTGAGGTTTTTACCCGTTTCTCGAAAGAAACGATGACCGAAAAAATACTTAAAAAAAGCATATTCCGACAATTTCCATTGGTTGACTCCCTTATGGCGGTGTTCTTCTAAAAAAAAACAGCGATTGCATAGACATAGTAGAAATTCTTGGGCACTAAACAGGCATTATATAATTAATGGACGATTTGCTCGTTACCATCCGTACCACGTAAATAGAAAAATCTAAATACAATCGTTTATTTCAATAAACAAATACATACGTTATCGCCAAGTATTCATTTAACAACTTACCTCCACGCATAAACAGATAAACAACGCCCTTAGTGATACCGTGCCGTGACGTCATGCGATGATGTCGTGTTTTTAAACTGCCGAAAAAGTACAATTTTCAAAGAGTAATATCTTTGTAACGCAACTTAATTCTTCAGCAAAATTTTCGTCAAGCACATTTTAGCTACTGAACTTCACATTCAAAGAGTTATAAAAAATAGTGCATGTTCCCCATTGGTGTTAATTCACCCCCTTCCACATACCTCAATGGTGGCTTGCAAGGTATTCTGTAGACGCTGATGTACGACACAGTGTTAGTCGTTACCGTATGGAATTCCTTCACCGTAGGATTATAGGAAGAAGGTATAACGTTGCAATTCCATTTGGAGTTCTATTGGTTACCACCAGGTGCAGTTGCAAAGCAACAACTTCTCGCTCTGTAATGAAACCTGGTCGTGATCAATAAAACTTCTTGTGGTATGTCACGCTATGTCTTCTTCCTAAAGTCCTTCATCGTGATTCTTTAGCCCCAAGTTTCGGATGCTTTCAGTCTTTCCTTTACCCCCATTCATATGCATCTATATCTATTGGATTCCATGACAACCACCTCAAGGATGTGTGAGAGGCGGTTAATAATTACTTAGCGTGCAATAATATTTAAAGTGCAACTGAATTAGAGTTACCTATTGATATCTTGTTTGACATACACTATTAATTTCACCGTTTACACATAATAAAAGTAGGAAATTAAAAAATAAAACATTAATTGTCTATGAATCTGATTCTTCTCGTGGACACGTATGAATCCACAACAATCCATTTCACGTATCCGAATCTTATCCCTAGTTCTCCGGTTTAATCTATGTTAATTTGCATCTGCGTTATAGTGTGTTTTATATAATGTAGGCGGGAGTGGCATATCCTGGTGGGATTATCCTCCATACCTCAGTTATGGAAAAGAGCATTCTCTAAATGTTCATTTGAATGGAGTGTTGTAAAACAGGATCTAGTTACTCGTCACGTCTTATCTATTGCTTTGGATTTTATTGCCTTCTACCGGTTTGCGAAGGCTTTGCAGAAGTGTCCATAGTTAATTTGTTCCATTTACTGCATGTAGCATCTCCTTCCCTTCATCATTTTCTCTTCATATTGGCGTACGCCATACCTATTTTCATACCATCCATAGTATCGTTTCCTTTCCCACCTCTGCCTCGCTTACCCATCAGTCTTAATTGGATGACGGCCTTCAGTATCCCATGGCCCCCAATTGCCTCTCATCCACCAATTCTGCCTCCTTATTTCCTGATAACTTTGTTTCCCCGCCATGCTTAAAATGCCTAATTTTTCATCTCTATCCATCGCAAAATGATCACCTCTTTAGCATTTTTATGTCATCATCAGTATTTCAATTCTAGGATTTGTTTACTGCAGCCCTCCTTTCTGCCCTATTCAGTGTTAATTCCCTCAGGCCCTGGTATGTTTTCTCTTTCACGTCCTTCTTTATTTGCCATATATATTGTTCCTTGGTCTTCCTCGTGGGACCTTCCCTTCAATCTTCCCTTCTATTACATTTCTAACTAATTCATTGTGCCTCAAGGTATGTCTAATTCATCTGTTCTTCTTTGCCGTAGGGTTTTCCATATTGTCCTTTCTTCATCTGCTCTTTTGTACACCTCTTCGTTCCTCATTTTATCTGTCCATTTAATATTCAACATTCTCCTCCAGCACCATTTTTATGTATGTGCCATAAATTCGATATCAGTAAAGTGAATTGAGACTTTTAATAAAAAGCTATTAATGACATAATTATGCCTCTCTACCTAGGCATAAATAGTTTGAAAAATTTTACTGAAAGGCATACTACAAATTCTAAATAATCTTTTGTTGCTAAGAATTGTTAAATTTGGCAAATATCTAACCTTAAAAGAAGGTTACCAACTGTCATTTAGTGTTGCTAAAAGTACTCGTAGTGACAAATTTTCTAAAATAGCAACGATAACCATAACCGGTGGTACCTTCAACCATATCTTTAGGTGGTGGTTTCTTGGCCAGACTTGACCCTGCCATAATGTTCGGTCGTGGAACCAATCCCAGATGTTGGAAGTTAAATTCAATCAAAAACTCGCCAATTATTTTATGGCAGGGAATTTTTCATCCAAGTTATTCTATAAATAATGATGGCTTTTTTAACGCTTTTTTCCCACCATTTCCTCTTCGTTTTGTCACCTCTAAGATTCCTCTCTTACGCTTCAATCATAATTAACTCCCCCTTTATTTGTCTTAGCGTCTCTTAGCGTAGGCGCAGGATAAACATGAAGAACAATAAATCGGAATGAATTTCTCTAGCGAGAGGATATGAGAAAACAACACCCGAAAGAGAGTGATATTTCTTTATTACGTTTTTCAAGGTGAATTTCCTTATTTTCTTTACGTTCTCTATAACAAGTCGTGAGTGAAAGTCAAATGAAAAAGTTTGTTTTAACGGATTTTTAATTAACTAGGAAAGCAAGGGAAAGCCAAGATATTCCTAAAAAAGTGAAATCGACCATGAATTGCGTTATTTAATATTTTTGCTGCGAAAAATATGACTCGTTTGGTGTGTGCTATTTTATAGAGATTTGACTTCTCGATAAAACTTTAGTGGGACTCTCAGAATTACTCAATCTTCCTCTGCAATCATATTTCTCTGCAAACCTCAGCCGAAATTACGCCATTTGATGATTGGTCGAGTCGAAAAAAATTGCTTGGGGAAGCATTCATGAAAGGGAACATTTATTTTTTCGAAAAGCATTTAACGTTTGTGTAGTAAACGTGAATGATTTTCGCTGGGAAAACAAAATCTGAAATTTTGGTTCCGACAGTTGATTATTAACTCTTTTAATTATTAGATTCTCGCTGTCTTGGGGTAAGTGCTGTTGCTTGAGTACTGGTTTCATACTGGGGGGTCCGGGTTCGACTTTCGTTTGATGTTTCGTTTCGTTCGGAGCAGTTGAGGAAACTATTCATTATCATACGGGTCCCTACTTGACCGCTTTGTGATGGGCACTTCTAATGCAGTACTCCGTTCGTTCTATGGGACCTTATACTGTTTTCACCTTTGAGCCTTTCCGTGAAAGCAGGCTGATTGCGATGCCAAATTCCCTCCATTCTTCCTCCGTTTTCAGAAAAAATCCCATGCTTAACTCACGCACACACATTCTGGCATAATATCTTTTATATTTCGTTTACCCCGACTCATAAGTGCAAATTCCAGTCTGTCCTACTGGTGTGATTTGTGGTAGAAACTCATTTGGTGATTTTATATTTAACACTTGTGCTTTGAATTCATGTGGTGATTTCAGTCCTACAGGTATGCACTCTCATTATCCAGAACCTCCCAACCGAGAATTACCAATGGCTAAGCGACCCTCCTACTCTTATATATTATATCTTATACAGTTCTCTTGCCAAACCTTCAACAGTTGCATCTCAAATTCTAGTTCTGTACTCTTGACGAATCCTTATCAGTGCAATTTGCCATCACTGTTTCACCTTTTCATTGAAGCTTCCTTCAATGATTCTTTATATGAATGATAGTGAGAGTAAAATGACTTTTAGTATTTCACTATAAATAGTCTTGTCAGTCTCACGATGATTGTGTTACACAAAATACAGACAGAAGCATTTGACGAATGCTTCTGTCTGTATATGAATTGAAATGTCTGCTATGAATTTATTGAATGACGTTACTCTTGAACGCAGTGCTGTGAACGGTTCCAATTAATGTTAAGCGTTCCAAAACCCTTCCTAAAAGGCATGAAAGGCGAATGAGGCATGCGAAATGAAATAAAAAGAATTAATAGTGCGGTCGTAGATGAAAGGAATGCGAGAGTTTTGCGTTTAGTTTGTAACATCGTTCAGGCATAACAGAAGAATCCGCCATATTCGTTCAAGATCACCTTGGATGAGTGAATTTGCTGGAAAAACCTATTGCTTTACATCTTTTATGTAAATTATTAAATATTGATTAAGAATCTATGGTGATATGTTTCGCTCATCTTGTCTTCAGTTGTGTTAATTCAGCCTGCTTCCAAATGCTGTGGTTTATTCTGGACTCAGAGAATTTCCCCATTCAAGCTGGGTATCTGATGACGTACGTTTTTGTTTACCCGCAATTTTTTTGAAGTTTGTATAATGTGCGGTATAATTTAGTGGAGCGTCCTTTAAATTTGGGGACATGGTTCTCTGATATGTGGCGAAAGTAAATTTCAAAAGATGAGAAATAATTGGCGTGGACAGGTTATTAATAGGCACTTCACAATAGCTGTCCTTACGCTTAATAAATATCCAAATGAGTCAACTCGGTGCTAAATATATTTCTCTTATTTTTTGTGCCTTTTTGTTGCCAAGAATTTATGAATGCTTGCGGCGTAAATTAATGCCTCTTTCTTGGGGGAATCCATCTGTCAAGGAATTTATCTTGCTCGACTGAGCCTGAGGATTGAGCCTAGACCTTTGAAACCTTGGATTAAATAGTTTTTTTTTTGCCACACACTAAAAGAGGATTTAGTTTGCATGATTTAGAACCTCCTTTTATAGTGCAATTCACATATTTCATCGCCTTTTCTTCCACTTTCTCTCCATTGTGATCAGTGTTTTCGAGAGGCTTGCGATATTCAATAAATTTATCAGGAATCGGGTCGTTGTTGTTGTAGCTATGGTCCTCCCTTACTCATATTCCGGGTTCTAATTGTGGATAGAAATTGTTCATACACCAAACACTACTTGGGTGGAGATAATTCAGTACACTTTCCGTCGGATGGGACGCTGAATAGTGGACCCCTTGGCACTCACCGTACGACTAGTGGCCTCTGACGACGACACCCGTTGTTGCTTCCAATAATATACGCGTATCTTCCTATTTCCCAATTACCCTTTAAAGACCAAATTGGCCTTAGCTGTCGGTCGGCTACACCAAAGTCTACACGCATGCTGCGTGTTACTTATTTGCATTTTTCATACCCTTTGCAGGAGACAATGTTCAATATATTTTGTAAACTCACCGAAAATATCACAATGGGGTCGTTTACCATATTTTTTTATTGCCGAATCTGATAGAGTTTGTAAAATAAAAGGACCCGTATTTTTCCGTTTTCTGATCCGACAATTATTTCCCGAGTTATAAGCGGCGAAAAACTGATGTTTTTAACCCTTTCGGAAAAGTGGATGTGGTGCAACCTCTGACGTATATCGACTTCGTCCAATCACAACTGAGCCCGCGAAGCTACATCGTCTTATTGCAAAGGGGGGACACAGCTGACTCGGCCAATGGGAGCGATTTCGACAGCATCTGTGCGAGCAGACCTTCCGAGAACCCCCCTCCACTCCCTTCCCCCTCCCCTGAAAGCAGCCAAGGACGGGAGGAAAATGACGTCAATGTTATCACAGCAGCATTTTCGGTGGGCGTCACCTTTTGCTTATTTTAATTTTTGATTTATGAGTGAATGGTTGTGGTTAGAAGATTAATTTTTTCACTAAAATTCATTTTTGGTACCCATCTAACGATTTCGTGTACAAAATTGCTATTTCGGTTCCGAGTAAACGCCCCCATTATATGAGATTTTTATGTTTATTGTTTCCCATTTTGTCTTTACTTTTGTTTTAAAAAGCAAATAGGTTCGAAAGCGTGGTAGGAAAATTTTAAAAACGCTCTCATCTCCAAAATTCATTTATGGCACTGAATAGATATTTACTGGCTGATTCATGTTCCACCACAAATTTCTTGTTACCAATTTAAGATGTAGTGATTTGTGATGCAGAAAACTGTTTTTAACAAATAACATCCTCAAAAATAATCATTTCATTTGTATGGCTCATTATTACACGATTGGCGTAAAGTTATCATTTTTCAATGGCTAAATTAATTTGTGCGTAGATCATTCTAGACCGAATTCACTATTTCGGTGGTCTTAAGAATTCCAAGATATATGAAAAAGAGCTACTAAGGCATTGCCTGCTCGGAATTATATTCTTTAAGTAAAGAAGCGTAGCACATTAACATTAATGCAATTGTAAACTGTACACTGTAAAAAGTAGATCTGATTTTAAGGTACAAAAGTGATCTGAATTTCAGATGCAACAATTTTAAGACAGGGTATGTTGAATTTCAGCAGTAATATCTTGTCTAAAAATAAGGCAGGTGAACGACTGAAAATCAGACGAAGTGGACTTATTTTCAGATAGGCCTACGCTGAATTTAAGACAGCCCTGGTCTGGTAATAATGCGGGTTGCTATTTTAAGGCAGGTGCAGGACTGAAAATCACACCAGGTGGGACTTATTTTCACGTAGTCCCATGCTGAATTTAAGACCAGGGCTGTCTTAAATTCAGCATGGGCCTATCTGAAAATAAGTACCACGTAACAATGCGGGTTGCTATTGAAATCAAAGCCTACTTTTATGCGATGTCTAATTATAAATACAACATATTTAAACACTTCACACGAACACAAACCAAAACCCTAACGTTTCATATTTTTATTCGTTGATACTGTTTCACTGACTAAATTCTTCAATAGAGCAAACGTAAGTCATAGAATTTCCATTGAAAAAGATTCCAGGACTGAAATGGGAACACATGGACAATAACTTCAAAGATAATATGAAAATGTGTACTTTTATTGGAAACAAAGTAATCCATACAAAGTCTTCGATACCACAGATGTGTGCCAGTATCTTCAAACCGAAGCAGGAACTGTCACTTAATGAGGGCGACTATTTTTTAGTTCTTACAAACCTGCCGCGTAGACAAAATAAGGAAGTTTACTCTCAGGATACGTCACTCAGACACAACTGGCTCCCTTCTGCAAATAAACTAAGTATCATTGCCACATTCTCACACCATTAATTCATCGCACGAAACTTATTTCACCTACTTACACTGAAATTTGACTAGACTTCGAATTTTACTTCCTTACGCTTCGTAATTCTTCTTGACATCGTGCTCCCTGAGGTTGAATGAAAAACACTGCGTTTTGTTTATCCTGCTCCCTGGTTACGCTCCGCCCATCAGTCTCTACTATTGGCTGGTTAGCTCCAATTGCGGAGCCAACCAAGGCGTGCTTATTTTCAGCCCGGATGATCTGAATTTCAGATCACAACCATCTTATTTTCAACATGCAGTGGTTATGGTCTTAAAATAAGACGGAGGTGTGTCTGATTTTCACGCATCATGAGTCTTAAATTCAGACCACTACCTTAAAATCAGACAGCGCTTAAATTCAGATCGCACTGAAAATCAGATCAAATTTTTACAGTGTAGTCATTGACTACGTAAATGATGTGCATTTACACAATTTTAGACAGTTCTTTGAATTGCCACTCCCACGGCAGCCGTGTGTCGTTTCAAAAAAAAGGTCCAGAAAAGTGCTATAGTAAGTCAAAAATCTGAGTTTTGGCGGTGATTTCCATCAAAAAATCGTTGCAATTGCGGTTTCTCTCGTTTATGTTTTGTTGGAGCTCGTTTACTTTACTGAAATAGCGTGCCATCTCCGAAGATTGTCCCTGCTAATTGCGCGGCCAGCAATTACGTGGCTCCCATTTCACTGCCGCCACTGGCTCAACCTTCCTCCTTCCCTTAGCTCTCCTATGATATTTTAAATAGCATATCATATTGCTAGAGGGAATTTTTCGAAACCCTGAATAATAATGTGGTTTTGTGGATGAAATTGGCGTCATTTCGAACGTTCTTGACTCCACTCCTGGATAAGGGTGTCTGGAAATTGTTCGGGAATATTGATTACTTTTTAGATATTTGAAACTTGTAACGTTAGTGTAATGTGAGGAGGCAAACAAAAATTAGTTTACCCGTTGGAGACAGTGAACTATAATGAATGAGAAATCCAGAAAACGAGTCATCACTTTTTATTCAAGGACGTCTGAGCTGAAAGTAAGTCTGTGCATTCGGCAAGAATTGCTGTGTTACCAAAACTGAGCATCTGTTTGGATTCCCTGCTATCCCCAAGACGGAAAACCTGAAATTTACATTTCAAAAATGTAATTCAAATGTACTATAATTAAGTATTTGTATGTTTCCTAATGGGAACATATGTTTATGAAGTAAACGGTTCTGATGCAAATATATTATAATTAGGTATGTTTAAGTTACCTAGTGGGCGCTTTATGTTCGAGAAGTAAACGCCTCTAATCACCGTAAAACTTGTTGACCCTTCCACATTAGACTATTTTTTTTAGTGAGAATGTATTAGCTAAAAAAATAAGTCACTCCCTGAAAAATGCCCTAATGCGTCTTTCGGAGAAAAAATAAGTAACCTGTGTTATTTTTGGGGAAACACAGCATTCTCTTGGGAATTTTTTAATCTTTTGCTCAATTTCTTTCTAATGTTGCGTCGTTTAATCATTCACCAAAAAGTGTTAATCAACTTTTTTCCTACGGCTAGCATTAATTACGGGAAATCAATCGGGAATGTGATTGATTACCTGAGTATGCTGGATATTTCCTCTACCATTGCCAAATGTGAAATCTGTTGGGTCAATCTGTAACTGTCACAGACATTCTCTCGTATTTTCAAGATCTGATGTTACAAAGAAGTGGTCTTCTTTAATTTTTTTTCCCTATTACGAGTTTTAAGAAACATTTACTCTCGTCTCTAATGCACGAATGTAGAGACTCATTAATAATGTGCTCAGCTTTAAAAAAATATTCTTTTAAGCGTGTTTATTTTGGTATTATTACTTTTTAATTCCGCAAAATAGATTTGACCTTGACGGAGGTAAAACCATAGTTTACGACTTAACTGCAAATAAATGGTTGACCCTAATTTCTTTACGTTTTGCGTCTTGTTGATGTTAACTTATGCCACTTTCTTTGAATTTGTTTGCATGCATTCATGGAGACGGTACGAGGTCATAAAACCACTTTTTATGTCTGCTACATTGCTTTGATGATTGGGATCCGGTAATTATTTTCTACGCGTCATTCACAGTTGGAAATTCAGTGGGAGGGCTGATTAGTAGAATCCATTGTTAACTTAAGAGACTAATATAATTTAATTATTTTTTGTCGATGCAATAAAAAATGAGATCGTTAAACTCGAATCTCTTTGCGAGAAAAAAAGTGTTTTCCGGAAAAGTTGAGATATCTGAAGTGAAAAATGATTTTTTTGATCGGAAGCGGCAGTTTTTTTTAATCTCTTATTTATGTACGTATTAATGCTTGACAGAGTCAAAATATGTCGTAGAATTTCTCTCTGCTTCATAAATTTTTTCCTTCACATTTCTTGGAACGGAAACGAATGCTTACATTACGAATGTCGTCCCCAATCAAACGACAATGCTCGAATCTTTCCCTTTTGAAAAACATTTTTAGGCTATTTGCTACCTGGATCAATGGAAGATAAAGTAAAATATGGCGTGTTTTGGATTTTTCTCGGTCCACGACGGTAGTGAAGCTTGATTGAAAAAAAGTAACGCTGTGAGGCATGGTCATCTATTATAAGTAGGGATGGGTCGGTTCCACTTTTTTTCGGTTCCGGTTCGGTTCTTAATTTCGGTTCTCGGTTCCGATTCTCGGTTCCGGTTCTTAATTTACCACTTACTTTGCATTGTTTAGTTGTAAGATAAGATAATCAGTAATCATTTTCAGAGACATACTGCTTGAAAAAGAATACCTACTTCATTATATTTTTGTGTTATATATACTATATTATGATATAATTTACGAAAATGATATGAGGACTCGCACCTCCAAAGTAGGTGGACGTAACATATACCTATCAATAAGAATATCCTTATTACGGCGGTATTTCATCACTTACTAGAATTGGATGTAATAAAATAAATCATATAGTCATTTTACCGTCTGAATTAGAATAATTCGCGGCAACTTTGAAGCATCTAAGTACACTATTTCACCAGGTTTTAATGTGAAGCCTCCACTTTCACAGTGTGAGCAGGTTTCAAACTGGTTTTCGCGCCAATTATTTCGGTACCGATTATTTTTGGCCTCGGTTCCGGTTCTAAGCTCAAGAACCGGTGGAACCGAGAACCGAAGAACCGAACCGACCCATCCCTAATTATAAGTTTCTCTAAAGGTTACTAATTTTTTGGTTGTTTATTATTATTTTTTCTCGCCTAGTTTTATTCGTAGGCCGCGCCAAAAGAATTCTCTCTGATAAACTGAGATCCCTCGTACGCGTTTGATTACCAGAGAAGTTAGTATTTGTCCTCATGTCCTCATCTGACTTTCATTAGGAGAGGTAGAAGACCTAATAATAATAATCCCGGTCGTGATAGGTTTTTATGGACCACTTTTGTTCTCTTTCATTTCCTCTGAACGTTCTTTTCTCCCACTTATTCCCTCTTGAGTTTGTCCCTCGTTTCCCTCATGCCATCCGAAAAGCCTACCTTCAACCTCACTTCTCCTCTTCTCTCAAGCGCGTTAGCTACTGCGGTCTTCAATAAACCATCTCCTTTAATTACTTGGCCCATCCACTCTACTGTATCTCCTTCTAATTTCCCCCTGCAATTTTCTCTCGTGTTCGTCCGTGCCCATAATCTCCTTCTTATCCTCCTTCCCCAGGGCCCACGTTTCGTAACCGCACGACACCGCTCTCCAATAGGTATATACTCCTTATCAACCTTCTCTCAATACCTTTACAAGTGTTTTTGTCATCTGATTTTTCTTATTAGCTAAATTGTTTTTCGGGCAACTTTGTAAAATGGTTGTCAACAATTCTCACTCTTCTTGATTGGAGGTGGGTTGTACTTTACTCCATATTCCTCTAAAGCATGTTTCTTAAACTTTAAAAACTAAACTTATATAAAAAGACTTCCGAAATAGCCACTTCCTAACTCTGTCCCCTTTCTTCACTGAAAACAAACCACATGAAAAGAAGTGAGTCAAAATGTAGTTCATTTTATACATATATAAAGTGTCTGATAAATTGGCCAGATGCTTGCCTAAAGATAAACTCAAAATTGCGTTTTACAACCGTACAACCTTGAGTAAGATCCTCTCAGAAGGGCAAACTTGAGGCACTCCTCGAAAGTGAAAGGCATCTGTGAAGTGAAATGTGAGTCTTTTGATCAATGTTACATCGGCCCGACAGGGAGGAATTTCACCACCCGAGTGTAGAAGCGCAGGGGGTGTTTGATTTACAGATGATTCTTTGTGTGAAATTTTCTCGGGAAATCCACCAGGTGAGTCCATTTAATGCCAACGTTTCAATGTCTGACTCAGCCAACAACAGGCGTAAATAGCGACGGCCAGGCAATATTTTAGAATTAGTATAAACCAATTAAAACTAACTAAGATCATGGCAGAAGACTCTTTGAGGACGGTGGCTGAGTCAAACACCGGAATCTTAATATTAAATGCCAGGAAAAAACCAAATCTTTCAATGATGATTCTTCTCTCCTAGCAAAACTTCCACTAATCTTGTGACTTTGTTGCGGAGTTACTCCACCCGAAGGATAAAGGTGCAAGACAGTTCCTTGTTGAACTATTGGAAATTTTCCAATCGCATGATGATATTCCTTTAAATGGAGAGGTTTTTTTTCAGAACTTCTCACTCCTTCCTATCACCTTCCCCAAGAATACAACCCTTCTCTCACTTGGTTCCCCTCTTTTATGACCCATCTCCAACTTGTCTCCCTGTCTTCTACGAGATTTTGTACTCTGCCTACCATGACTTCCTTAACCACTTTCTTTTTCGGCCTAGCTAACCCCTCACCAAAACACTGCCGGCGTTACTTCTCTCGCAAGTCTCTTTCAGTTTTATCCGTCATATACCCTTTGTCTTCTAGGTTTCCCCCTTCATTTGCATAACCCCTTTCGATCCAGTAGTTTCACCCTTCATCACACCCTCTCCACTTCTGTTCCCTTAACTCACCCTTCCCTCTGATCCATTCTTCTCTTAATGTGAATGTGGCGTCCCCCTGGACAAAATTAGTCTATTAGCTGAAGATGACGCTGTGAGTTGAAACGGATAGTGCACTAAAACTCTTGTGGAAAAGTTCGAGTGTTGCTTGATTGAAAAACAGATTCCTCTCGAAGATCACTCGTATATCCCTCAAAACTCAACTCAAAGTAGCGCAGAAGTAAGTATTGTAGATGTGGCAACAACAGGCCAGACGAAGGTTATCTCCTTAAAATGATTCCCTTATTCTAGAATGGCTTAAAAATATTCTTAGAATAGCATTTCAAAGAACCCCATGCGCTGCATCTTTACTGTACATTAATCTTCACAAATGGAAACCATTAAACGCCATGCTTCGTTTTACTCTTTTTTACAAAGGAACAGGTTGGTTACCAGGGAAACGAACCCTCATTATTCCGTCGGAACCCTGCCTTCAGCACCCCTACTGCCGCTCCCTTGCCTATTTTTGTATTCCCTACCTGAATACGCTGCCCCCAGGTGGCGGAAGCCCCAATTCAGGTACAACTGCTCCAAGGTTAAGGTTTAATCATTCGTACGTGCAGAATCTCGCGAAGGTCATCAGTGACATATAGAGTGAATTCAAAGTTTAATCAAATGAAAGTTGTCGTGAACTTCGATTCCTGAATGTAGTATTTGTTATGTCTGTATTGTTTTCCGTCAACAGGTATTATACACATAATAATCGGTCTTTCGGTATTAATGGATAATGCTCTTCGTCATTTTGAACTATTTATATCTTTTCCACCGTGACAACAATCTTTTTGGCCTAAGTTTTACGCATACTCAACTGCATATACGTATATTTAACCCTATTTCAGATGTACGGTCATTTTTTCCCCTCCAATCCGCTTACCAACATTCTTTCCTTCGATACTGTCTTCATTTGCTTTGTCCCTCACCAATTTTTCTACACGGATCTGTAAACATTTCCTCAACTATAGTATCTTTTATGAGACTTCTTCAGGTCCCTCGTTTCCCAGAGATGTTCTCGGTACCGATACGAACCTTTAAGGCTTTCGTTTACTGTCATCCTCTTTTTACTAAGACCGACCTTAAGAAGTTTGCATTGGTGGGTACGAGATTGTTTTTAATGCTCCCCGTGGTCTTTTGTTTAATTCCTTTGTCTGAGTTCCCCTAATCACGTTTCTCCTCTCGGCGAATGCTTTCCTGGCTCATTTCCCTTGTTGCCCCCATTTAAATTCTCTTTCTTACTAAATGCTTTCCTAACTGACTTCCGTCGGTAATTACTTGCTTCCTGCTGCTCGTAACTAGGCTCGTTACCCTACATCATAAGACTAATCATACTAATCATACTAATTTTCGGTGACGATTAATGTTGCTGGAAGTATAATTTAGATTCGCCAGTCAGAGTGATGAGTCTTTCTACTTTCGCGATTTTTTTACTATTACTTTAATATACTGGTGGTGTTGATTTCTTAGTGATCATAAACTTTCAAGGCTGAATCTTACTTCATGTTTGGGCTTAGGATATTTTCTTTGTTGTTAGACTGTTTTCACATTCAAATTTCACATCTTGATTTTTAATGAATCGCATGGGAATTTCAAATCAATTTTGGCGAGATGTTTTCTCCTTTGATGCGTCTGGTCGGTATGACTATAAATAGATCACCTTCAGTTATCTACATTTTTATTCAGAGCAGAAAAATGTTCTCGGGCATTATATTTCGATGCCCAGTGTCTGTTGCGGCGAAAGCACTTTTTAAATCGCGATATAGAATGCTTCGTTGCTCTAAACTCATTCCTTATGGCCAAAATATAATTCTTGGCACCTTTTTTTAAGCAATCACTAAAATGGCCATCGACTTGTTGGAATTACGGCTAAAAAGGCTTTAAAACCGAAATGATGGGATGCAATGCAAGTGTATCCTTTGAAAAATTCACATTTCTGTGGGGTCATACTCGCTTTTGAATACTTTTTAAGTTTTTATAAATATTTATATTCTTCATAAGGGTTATATCGCAAAATATTTTTCACTCGGAATTGTTTGGAAAAAATGTGAATTTTTTGTCCGGCATGAGTTTCAAATCGTGCCAAGAGACAGTTCATCTCTCTGAGCCTCCAGTTACGACTGCAGTGAATGAGTTATGCCTTATTCCAGCCTCCTTTTTCCCTTGGATAATCGCATGAGATAAGCGTACTTCCGCTGCCCTCGGAAAGACGCTTATAATGCATATGCGTATTTTTTCGTGGTGAGGTCTTTAAATCGGGAGTCTGCCTCGTGGCGTGAAAATGTGCGGTGCTTATTTTTTGCCTCGCTACCTATCTCTTGGAATGGATGGCTCTCGGAAGTCAGTACGTAGTGTTGTGAAAATGATGATAGCGTTAAGTAATGAGGAAGGAGTCACTCTGCTTCGCTGCGCTATTTTTCCTTTCGTGTTTTATGTACCACTTCTCGTAGCCATCTGTTTTTGTATCTTCCGGGATTAAAAAGCGGAGCATCATTGTCAAGTATCTTCTATTTACACTTTCGGCCGTTGCTATAAGTTGAGAAGCCTACCGAATTAGCCAGGTCGGTAACCTAAAGCCGAAGCCTACTACCTAAACCAAGTCTACTGATGCTAGTATTTAATAAAATTGTGAATTCGTTCCTTGACCCCTCTTTGTTAAAAAGTGAATGTAAACCAACGCCATGCGTCGAAATGATCAGTGATTCAATGTCTCACTTTAGACGTCGTTATGAAAAAACAGTTGAGGTCCACGCCGTTGAAAATTGTTGAAAAGTTCGTTAGAGGGAGGAATTTTTCTTGAAAGTGTAAAGGCGGAGATACATTCGTATCGGTGTATGCGGGGATCGGGTTGGTATGGTGGCTAGAGTATTGACCTCCCATCCCGAGGGCCCGGGTTCAATTCCCGGCAGTGACGGATTTTTCAGTGGAAAGCCGGTCCCCATTTGAGTGCGTAGTGGAAGGCATTTCAAGTTCAGTACTCCGTCGGGACGTTGGCCGTGGTCCCCTTGGAGCCTGTCGTTAAGAGTCGGCTACCGGGTTTCTCTCCACCCATCCTCTGTTCCCTGAAAACTCCTACCATTACCCAATTACCCACGTATCCTAAATGGCGCAAGTGACCTCAGCTGTCATCTACATCTACACGATACCCTGCAAGCCACCGCTAGGGTGTGTGGCAGGGGGTGAAGGTCACCAAGCATGCACTACTAACATGCAAGCAAGCAACTAAAGGGTCTCATGCAACTAGATTGTTAGTATCTATAGTATTTGTAGTATTTGTCGGTCTGTCGGTCGCCTCCCCTGAATAACCAACCAACCATCGGTGTACGCTTATGTGAAACAAAAGGGATGCATTTTACTTTTACCTACCAGACCAACCTTCGGGCTGAATAGTGTGTTTTTTAAAATTTATTATCATTGTATTATTTATTATTGTTAAGCGGTCTTGTTCGCCTAGTGGGTAGAGGGTCTGGGATTTAAATCTCAGGCAGAGACCTTTCTGGAAACCCCCATCTAAAATCCTCGCAGTTAGATTTTCCGCGTGTCAGAACTTCAAGGGAAATAGTCGGTGGCCCAAAGAAAGGAACTGGCCTCCCTTCCCTGAATGTGTGAATTTTGCACGCCAATGGCTTATTATGTGTTGAGCTCTATCCTCACCTATCGAAAACTAACTATCGGGTTAAACATATAAATTGTTTCTTATTTTTTTTCTTTTCGAGGTATTATTTTCTTAGCATTGTATTAACTATATTATTTTTATTGCATAAATGAATTTATTTTTAAGTATTTTATGGATGGTACTACTCTACATATCATGAAAACGAACTTTGCTCATTTTCTTCGTTCATGACTAGATATATTAACTCTGAAGGTAATTCATTACTACACAGCGTAGACTACCGCATATTTCCTTCTTTATTGTTTTCATTGGAAATCCGATCATGACACTTCGATGAAGGGGTCTCGCCTCATCGCTTTGAGCTTTCTCGCGTGAATAGCGTATGTTCCCTTAAGTCCGCTCTTGAAAAATAGATGAATGGTCGGTTGTGCATCTGAACCTCATTCTTAATTTACGCCAGCATATTCGAAAGCCTTCTAGTTGAATGCCATTTCATGGCGTATCACCCGAAGCGTTTTAGCTGCAATTGATAGCCTGAAATGTATGAATAGCTGAGTATTATTGGAGCGAATTATTATTGGAGCTTTCGTCATCGACTGACAGCGCGTTAAATCCGGCGCTTGTTTCTTAAGAAGAGAAATTGTGCAGTGCTCTCAATGTCGTGAGGATAATATGAGCGTAAATGATGCAGTGAGGGCTGGAACTCTTAATTGCTGCTTTGCCTTTGGAACGAAAATATATCGCAGAAGCTCGACAATTTATCACCCTCTCCTTTGAGAGCGATGAGCATTTTGTACGTTTTTACATTTAAAAAAATCTAAATATAAGGTGAGATTCATGGCGGCGGTTCCATCAATTATGTCATATCGCCTAGTTGCTGCTGCGGGCAAGTGTTCTTTTGCTGAAGTACCCTTTTCGGGGAACCCACGTTACTCCTCAGTGATCCTGGGGCAATATGTGAAGTACCTTACTATCTGCCATGCGTGGGCGTATGGTGACCCTTGAATAAGAGTGACCTACTTTTAGCGTAAAATGTTTTTCTGAGCTCTCACAAGATAGACGATTTCCGTGCCCGAGTTCATACTCGATTAAGTTTGGAATCCTGGATGTTCCGTCCTCATAGAGACGTAAATTGTCGACCTCCGTGGTGGTGGAGTAAAATCATTCTGCCCGTAGACTCTTCTGGCAGTCCTAAGGTCTCAGTTTGCATTCTGTCTTGGTGGGATTGTCTTCTCACAGAGCGGGAATTCATTTCTACCTGTTAGTTCTAATGCTGTAGAAATACAAATAAAAAGCTGTAAAAGCTTCTTGGGCTGTAAAATAATATTTTTGCCATTAACTAGCGGACCGTTTTTCAATTTTCAATAAGTTTTCTTGATCCATGATGTTTTGAGAATTGAATACCGGTCATCAATTGTGACGTAACACGGTTTTACCCATAATTTCCACCCATTCCCTCCTCCCTATAGCGCTTCGTAACATTTTTTAAGACACTTTCCCACGAAATAATTACGTAACACTCCATGTGAACCCTCTCTTTGTCGTAAATGACGTAAGACTTGCTTTAAAAATACCATATTTGTATCTAAAAACTATCACTTATTCGGTAATTACCACTTGTATCACTATTATTGTTTGGGCAACAAATTAATTCATGATATATCTTTATCCTATTATAACGGATGGCTGGACCCTGACGATAGTGTATCCAGCAGTTTCCTAAACCCCTCTCTCCCCTCTTTTGCACTACGTATTAGGTATTCACGACTCCTTTTTCGCTTCTTGACTCTGCGGGACTTCGGGAGTTTTATTTCTTCCGAGTATTTTGTTACCACGTAATCATCTCTTTGTTTTATTTCATTGTACCGTAGAACTTTGCAGTCGGGCACCCAGTATGGGGAAAACAGTGGGATCATTTCCTTTCTAAACTACTTAACGTATTTGGGTGATCCTCTTCCCTGCCGTTCGGGAGCGATTTGAATTTGGTAAATCTCCAACTATTCCGCGAAAAATGCCAGTTAATTAGGGCGGAGGGCTTTTGTATTGCCGGGGGAAGAAGTTGTGAGATGGTTAGAAGTCCCGTGGAAACATACCCGGAGCCATTTGCGCTGATGTCCCTTCGTAACGGTAAATGAGCCCTATCTTGGCTTGAGTTTCCGTGCTTCTGTGCCGTGATTGCAAGCCCCCCTCCCTTAAACTAACGTAGGTACCTCCCGTGATTTCGCCGTATTGTTTCATCTGAACTTTTCGTCGCGTTTTTCAAAATGCAGCTTGCAGTTGGGAATCGATCCAACTCGTTTTGAACGAAGGTCTGCCTCGATAATTCTATCTCAGTGTCCATTTCCAAGTTTTATTATGAGAACGCCGTGTTTGTCCCGGAAGTAAACGGGTGTAGGCTTTTGCGACGAGTCGATTAATCGAAGTCATCGACGATGATTTCATTCATCGCGGTGCGATGACTGAAATTGATGACGATGAATGTCATCGACCATCGACTGCGATGAGTCGATGAGAATCATCAATGTCGATGAGTCGATGAGAATCACCGATGTCGATGACTCGATGAGTTGATGCGAATCATTGATGTCGATGAGTCGTGATGTGCTGCTGACACGAGAAACGCTACCACTGCTGACGACCCCTTCCTAGCGGAGCTCCACAAGTACAAGGAGTTCCCAGATTTATCCAAATCTTCGAACGTCCTACATTGGTATAGGGACAGGGAGGATGTGTATCCCCGCCTTCAGAAGTACGCGAGGAAATACTTCTGTATTGCTGCCGCTTCAACGTCGTCAGAGCGGTTCTTCAGCGATGCAGGGAACGTTGTGTTGGACGACCGACATCTACTCACCGATGAAAATGCGGATATGAGAAATGTATTATACCACAAAAAAGAGTTGTTGCTTAATTAGTAACTTGGTGCTTGTTTCGCTCTTTAATAAATAGGCCTTGACCTTCTCAATTAAGTTTGACCCAATTCAGTCTTCACTTAATGCCAAACCAAACTGCCTACCGAGACATCTGCACCGATCATCGATAGTCATCGATCATCGTAATTCATCGATCATCGACATTCATCGATCATCGACATTCATCGATCATCGTAATTCATCGATCATCGATATTCATCGATAGTCATCGACAATCGTGTACACTCTATTCGATGATCGATGACAGCCATCGTCATCGAAGCATTTCGATGAAATTTTGTCATCGACAATCGATGACCAAAATCGGTCATCGCACAAGCCTATACGGGTGTATGTATGCATATGCATTTATTTGTGCCGGACGGGTGGAATTTTTGTGTTCTACCTTGTTTCCTTGGATACAAGAACGCCTGAAAATCAGGCTTGGCGTGATTTTTCAGGATGGTCGTAATATTTACCACAAATATGGGCCCTAGTTGAGACCGTCAATTTCACTGACAGTCCCGCTAACGGATTGATTGGGTGATAATATTCGTTCTTATCGTTATCATTCATCATTCCTGAGATTGGTTTTACAGATCTATCCACTCGGGTCTCTTATTGATTAATTTTTCAATACTAACATCAATCTCTTTTAAACTACCTACTCCACATATTTCTTACGAGCCCTTTCTTTGTTATCCTTCCCGATTACTTTTCTCTCTACTTATATCTGCATCAAGCCATCACATCCCAAGCTATGCCGATTTGGGTGTACCATCTCTTTTTCAAAGTTTTCGTTAGAATTTTGTTCAAAGTAAATAATATCACTGGCATTGGTGCTTCAAATAAATGAGAATGTTTTTTTTTAATATTTGATTATTCATAAATACCCAGCGGGCGCCTGTATACGAAAGGTAAACGTCTATGCATAAGCACCGCAAAACTTGATGCAATTTTTGCGGTAGGTTGTTGTGTGGAGTCCATTCTCTGTGAAAATAAGACCCCCTAAAAAGTAGCCCTATTGCGTCTTTTGGACCAAAATTCAATGTAATTCCCGATCTAGTTTTGAATGAAACACATTAGGCTAGGGTATATAGGTTGCTCTGTGTTTCATAGCTTAAAGATTGTACTTGGGGCAATGACTTATTTTTTATTTCCTCTAATTATACACTGCTAATATCTCACCCCCCTGGTTCAGCTACCCACTACCATATCCACAACACAACATTGATTGAGGCGTGATCGAAATCCCCTTATGCCAGCGACGGAATTATCGTCCCAGCAATCTGAAATTCACTCCCTCAGTTGTTTTTGTTTTCAAGGAACCGAATAAAACACGTATAATGTGGCTGGGACTGCCGTTTCACCGAAAACCAATTCTAAAGGCCAGCAGTTAAAAACCCCGCCGTGAAATCCGATGCTTTTTATTGTGAGAGCTATCCACGGCAGTTACCGCTCGCTGGGTTTCGCCCGAATGCAGCGACGACGAACACCTTGCCATAACTTTCCTCCCCGTTGGATCCCTCCACAATCGCCCTGAAGCATTGCAATGTGAGGACTCGTAAAAATAAAAGAGGAACTGGAAGGAAAAGACCCGTATTACGGTCGTAGAAATGGTCGCGCACCATTGATAAGGGCCAGAAATAAAATGAGGCAATAATAAAATCCGTGCTCCTCTTCCCCCACAAAAATATGCCCCCGCCAGTAAACTTTTAACGCTGCGGCGAAACTAAATTTATTGAATAAAACTTTTGGCGCACCCCCCTTGCGGTCATCGTAGCGGGAAGGGCCCGGGGCTACGCTGCAAATAAAAAAAAATGAGACGAAAGAGGGTATGGAATTTCAAAAAATAAAGGGGGATAAAATGAATAGAAAAATTTCGGAGCCGTCACCGGAAGAGTGTTTCCTTCCTTTAAGTGTTAAGCGGTCGGGGTGTAATCTCATTTAAAAATAATCCTCCCCCTCGTGGGGGGGAGAGTGTCGGGGATCCCAACCCTGGTGGGGATTTTCCACTTTCGGCCGGCTGACGCTCGCACTCGACCCGAGCAAGTTTCGCCATCTTTTCTCCCCCCAACCCGCCCCCTGTCACTCCCCCCCCCACCCAGCGGGATGCGTGAGGAATCGTTTGCATCGCTCCTCGTTCGCCATCGCTCATTATTTTCGCCTCAGCCTTTGAAAAGACGGAGACAGCTGAAGGGGAGGAAGTCGTGCGGTGGTGGACGAAACCGAGCCGCGGATGCATTCCATCCAGGGTTGCCACCTACTAAAAAGAGTTGATACCAGTATTTTTTTTTTCGTTCTTGGAGTGGGAGATTCTAGGGGATTTAAAGGGTGGAGTAGAATTGCAACTGCTCAAGAATCTCCACAACTGAAATGAATCGTGGAGGCTGATACTTTGTGGAAATCCATTGTAGGACATGAATCAATGATACTTTGCACTATTCCGCATAAAAATTTATTTCAAAGGAGTCAACATGTTTCACTGCACTGCAGCATCATTAGGTCTAGCATAGAAGTTAAACATGCCAGAATATATAGTCACGTAAGGAGGGTGGGGGTGGCGGGAGAATATTGCCCTATTCCTGGGTTAGAAGGGTGGGGGTGAGAATCCACAATTGAATAAACTCACAGGTTTTAATACACTCTGTTCATTGCGAGGTAACCTGCATGGGTTTCAGCTCTTTTTGTCGTTTTCAAGGTTGAAAACTGGGCTTTACATACTGTTCATTTCACATTGTATTTAAGAAAGAAGACCGACCGTGGTTTTAAAGGCCGCTTTACACGATACAATTTTTTGTAAAATTTCGTGTACAAACGCTTGTATGAGGAAATTGTACCGTGTAAAGTGGCAAATTGTGTGAACGCTTTTGCGAATGCCCGAATGACTGTACGGAAAACAGAACCTGTTCTAATTCCATTCAGATAGACATACAATTTCATTCAGTTTTGACGATCGTTTGCACAAGAATTTGTACAATAATTGTATCTTGTAAAGCGGCCTTAACAGAAATGTCATGATCAAGGTGGCATTGATAAAATAACGTAAATGTTGCAACCATGGTCGGTCTTCTTTTTAAAGCAGAGTGTGGCAATTGTACTTGGTTTTTATTTTTAGTGATGAACGTTAAACATTTATACAATGTGACGCCTGATATTATTTATTTCATTGGCATCTTTTTAATTTTACGGGCGGATTGATTGTGGAACTGATCGTTATGAACCCCCTTGGTTTTGCTTGGTAGTAGTCGTTATTTAGGAAAAGCGGCCGAGAGCTAAGGCCGTTTGTGACAGTTAGGGTGGGCAATTGTGAATAGGTATGAATTTTTCAAGGAGTTGAGGAAGGGTCGAGTGAAACCCAGCGTCGGCATTATCCTTCCCTTAACGAAAGGCCCCAAGGGGACAAGAGGACAACGGCCCTTCCGACTCCGAGTCAGAGTACCGAACTTAAAGTTAGATAGATAGATATTTAATGCTCAAAACTCATACATAATTTGTACAACGAATAAATAGTTGAGCTTTAGGTAGCTTACAAGGATAAACCTGAAAAAAAGCTACCATCGGAAACTAAAGTGTTAGAATTTAAATGCTTAACATTCCAAAACAAGGCGCAATAAAAATATAAAAAATTTACAAAATTTAACCAAAAAATGTGTATAAATTGAGAACAAAAAATTAGCACAATATTTACGTATGCACATAAATATGTATAGGAGGATCAAACGGTTATAATACAAGAATACAGAATATTCCAGAATAGAGTAAAAAAGGTTATGATACAAGAATACAGAATAATTCGAATCAATAGATCGGAGTTGAGCAAAGCAAAATAGCTACATTAATAAGTATTCCACATTTTGGAAACCAAGGAGTCAATGTTTTAAATTATTAAGGAAGGTAGGTAAACTTGAATTTGTTTTAAGTGGGCGCGGAAGTTCGTTGACGAAGTGAATAAAGAGGAAGTCATCAGGCTTCACTTGATGGAACCGCATGGTAGTAGTAAATAGAACAATCACTTTGTAAGATTCCACAATTTTTTTATTTATTTTAACACCGACCTTGGTTTCGATTGGTTTACCAATCATCTTCAAGGTTACCAATCATCTCGTAGATGATTGTTGATGATTGGTAAACCAATCGAAACCTAGGTCGGTGTTAAAATAAAAAAAATAAAAAATTGTGGAATCTTACAAAGTGATTGTTCTATTTTCTACGAACTTGAAGTGCTCTCCACATAGCACCTAAGTGGGGAAGGTATACCAATGAAACATCTATGCCTTAGGTGGTAATAAACCCGGGGAATCGGTGTGAGAAGCCAGTTATCTAGCCACCACATCAACCCGATCCACAATTCGTATCGTTCCCGCAGTATTGTTCCATTTTTCTAAGAATAACAGCTTCGAAGGTTGGCGATTTAAAGTACAACTAGTTAGATAAACCGTGTGTTGTGAAAAAGCGGAAGGAAAACGACTCAGTCCAGGAGGTGGGAGGTGTTGAAAATTATTTTCAGTTCCCTGCAGTCTCCCGACGGGAACAGGAGTGTTGGCAACCCTGATTCCATCCCCGTCATTTCCCAACCGGTGCCCTTCCGAGTTTTCAAGCCCGTCCATAAAGTTTTTCCTCATTTCATTTTCCTGTGGACCGAACAGAAGGCCCTGGAGGTGTTAAATGCGTGACCAGGCCGTCTGAATTCATTTTTAGTCTGCCGTGCGCGTGTGCATGTCCGTAATGATCGAATATCTCGCGGGAAATTCAGGTGCAGAGTCATAAGCGTTTTGCATGCTGCGCCAGTTTCGTTATTTCGTCCGACCCGCGCCAGGGGGCATGAGAAACGCATTGTGCGGCCCTCATGCGGCGAAGCGGGGAAATGCTGCCAAATACGTCCGTTCCTCGCGTTCATCGCTCGCCAAATCAGGACGGGTCCCCTAATTGGTGAAGATTGAATGGACCTGGTGCCAGGCATGCATGTTTTCCAGTAATATGAGGTTGTTGCTTCAATGACGTCGCACCTTGCTGTCGTGCACCCCACACTATTTTTCTACGAGCTGAGGAATTGTGGAAGTTGACGGTGAAGGTGACCGAAAATTCTTGAACGCCTTTTTCGATTGTTGCGAAATAGTTTTGCGTGACTGCCGATTTGCGGCGTCTCATTCCGGATGTGGCCTATAGCATTATTGATCCTAATCTGTTGAAAATGTATTGCTTCCCACGTCACAGAGGCCATTTGTCGCTATTTGGGCGAAATTAAACCCAGCCTTAGGGCATGCCAATATGCTTCGTGTTTCACTCTTTGGCTCCGCGCCAACCTTTCCGTTCTGAATGAAACGACCGTTGCCCATTTATTTTGTGATTATAAAGTCCATTCTAATGCGTAAGTATTAGAATTCTTGAAACAATGACTTGAAATAGAAGACAAAAAGGCTTTAAATCTTAATATAAGTTATTTGATTTTTACTAATACAGGAAAAAAAAGATAAACAACATTTATAATTGAGAAAATGCTAGGAGAAAAAAGTAAGATATTTTCACAAAATTAGACTATGTGAAGCACTCAAAGAACGATTTAAATAATGGATTCTAAGTATAAATAATACCATCTGATTTAATTTCAAATTTCGCTCCTCATTACTGAGCGTCCCTTTCATTTACTAATCAATTAAATCTCTTACTCATGTTGCTAATCTTGGAGGAAAAATTCGCAAAAAAGATTTTATCAATAACTAATTGCTGGTCTCTGTAGTGGCGGGGTAAAGGCCTCCTCTGCCCATCCTGATCGGCGCGGGTTCGAATCCCACCCGGGTTGGTTTTTCAGTACCCGGAAATGGATATATATTTCATCTTCATTTACGGTGTATACCTATACGTTAGGGCAGGGGTTCCCAACCTGGGCTACTCCTGGCAAGCTAGTTCATTGCAAGATCACTGTGAATGGCAGGTAAATAAAATCAAAAATTAATTTTATATTTGGTATCTTTTTTATCATCAAATCTGCATGGTAAACTAAACATGTGTTTCTCATGAATGTATAGGTTACCGGATGATTTACTTTAAACTTACGGGGTACGGTGATTAAAAAAAATTTCGCTTGAAGACCCCTACTCTGAAGCAAAAACCCATCTTGGGGTTTCATAATAATATCAATAAATAAAAGTGAATTTTAATTTAGTGTAGTGCCGTCATTTCAAGTTATAAGTAGAAATACAGTTTGATTTCTGAAATTACTTATATCCCCAAATAGTGTGGTGCCTATTTAAGCGGAAAATTCGTTCAAAATGTGAAAAACTATGAAAACTATCGTTTACGTTTAAGGGATTAACTTCGCTGGCTCTAATTGGATCACTCCCATGTTCTAATACTCTGACCGCGAGTCCTTTCTCTTATTAACTTGCATCCGACTTGAGAGAACTCAAAGCAACGCCGTTTAAGATATTCCGGTGTTGAGTAAAAACCTGCCGAAATTCAGTTAGGGAATGACGAAACTTAGTTTCGTGTTCAAAAGGTTCAATTTACAACTTTACTCAGTGAGTAATGGGATGGCTGCCGTCCTCGGCTATGTGAAACAATTAAACTAGGTAGTTTATCTAAACGGTGTCCAATCTAGAGTTAGATTTACTTTTATAAATTGTTAAAATAGCTTTTAGGTAGCTATAAGAAGCCCTTAGGGTGGCCAGGTAGATTACTGGAATTAAATACAGATATTGGTCGTAGGAGATGCTCATGGAACGTATCTGAAGTCCCATTGGAGATTAATTGAGCGGATCAGTGGTGAGCTTTGATCAGTTTTTGGAAGGCTTAGTTCTTCGTATTATCAAATTAGTTGTTGATATGATAGAGTTAAAATAGCTTTTGGGTAGCAGGAAGGTCTTAACGGTGGTCAGGTGGATAACTAGATTTCCATACAGATCATGGTCATAGGAGTTGCTCATTGAACGTACTGTTAATCCAATAGAGACTTACTGAGCTGGTCAGTGGTGAGGTTTGATCAACTTTTGGAAGGCTTAGTTCTTTGTGTCTCAAATTAGTTGTTGATACGAGATGAGGTGATTGACAGCTAAAGTCATTTTCGCCATTAAGTTGAGGTGGGGAAACGGAAAAAGAGGGGAATTTTCAGGGAGTGGTGGAAGGTGGGATAGAAATACGGCGTCGACATTAGTATGCTTGTAAAGATAGAGACAAAGGCCTAGGCACCGCAAGCATTTACGTCCCATTCGACGGACGGAGTACCTACTGAGAAGCGCACCCATGTTGCGATGCCGCTGAAGAATCTTCTGGTGTCGGAATTCGAGCTCGATCCCTCTGAATGAGAACTCATTATTCCATCCGCCGCTTCAAATCGTATTCCCGCCTGAAGTTAGCTGCATGCCAAATGAGTTAGCGGTGACTTCCCCTTTATGTCATATTTTCTGTTGCTCATATTTTGATTTGTAGTTGTGGGAAATACTTGAGGTCGTTTTTTCCGGATTCAATATTGATTGAATTCTAGTTAACTATTGATTTTTAGCTTTTCAGTTCTACGATATCCACCTCCACCGTGTAGGGAATCTGTTATGGCTCGTTACATTCAATTTCGGTACCTGCTGAAGCGTAAAATTCGATAAATTACGAGGAAGAAGTTCACGTACGATGATTGCGATCTAATACTTTAAAAGCACTTCAAAATATGGAGTCCTAGCCTATTGGTGTTCGGAGGACAACATAGTCCCTGCATTGCATGAATATTGCAATGATACCTACTCGTGGATCGGAAATTGGACTTTTTCTCCTCCTGGATTATGCGCTAACATCTTTGGAAAGTTGTTAGTAGCCACTAGGATTTTCTTCAATTTTAGGGGTATTACGACGAAAATATGTCGCTTATGTGTGGTCTAAGAGCTTAAACCGTAACATATATTCTTAAACGATGACCTCAAATTTGACGACACACGGAATGAATAAGACAGCAGACAAAATAGAAGTCAGTGTAGTCTAAGGGGTAAACAATTAGTTTGCATGTTTTCCTTAGTTATTTGCTAGTGTTCGGTATTCATCAAATTTTTTATCATTTCTTCTCTGCTCTATTTTTATCAAAATTTTCACTTTAACAATAATATTAATCAGAAACTATTTTTTTACGGAAAATAAAAAGTGATTTCGCGTTTATGCCCTGAGACAAAATTACTGTAATTTACACCTTTGTTTGCAAAAAATTTGAATGTCGTTGAACTGCGAGATGTTTCTCATGCATTTTCACAGAGACGTTAACAACTCGGCCTATGCAGTTTTAAACCACTCCCAGCATGTCTCAGCGGGTAACTTATATTTAGGCCGGAGGTTTCCAGTATTTTTGAATTTTTTTCTACATCCGCATTTGGAGGCCATTCCTCGTTGATATTATTTTAAATTAAAGCCGAATTAAGGCATTTTTTAATGGACGGAGTATGCCACGCAGCTTCTGTTGCATCAGCAGCGGCGGTGCCAGTAAAGTGGTATTTAAGACATTCTACAGGCTTTATTGGACCATCACGTTCCACCGCATTACTCTGTATTACCGCACTTGTTAATCCTGAGCCTTTAATCGGATTTTAATGACGTTTGGGGCTCATAAAACCAGATTAACTCAGCGAGATAGGGAAAATGAGGATTAAAATATTGTCTTTTGCAAGCATTGGTATGGAGTCAGGCATTTCAGGAGAACTTGGTGCTATTTTATTATTCCGGAACCCAATTAATTCGAGAGTCTTAATGAATTTTGACTGATACACAACCATTTGGAAACCTTTAATTAGAAGGAAAATAGGTATGATTGTTCCGAGGATACCATTTCCGGGGTTATCTTCTATATATATAAAAATGAATGTATGTGTGTGTGTGTGTGTGTGTGTTTGTGTGTATGTCCTTTATGCATTACTACACCATTCATCGGATCGCCATGAAACTTTGGGAAGTTGTTGAGTACATTCCCGAAAAGAGGACTACGAAATCGATATTTCAATATCGATACTTTATCGATAGTTACTTATAATATATTCTATTTTAAATGAATTATTTCAGAAAATCCTAGAACTTTTGTATTCTTATCCCTTCTTTACTCCAAAAAAGTTACTTAATGTTACTTACTAAGTAAGCAATTAAGTCACTTATTTTGGGTTCCAGGTTTTCTTCGTTAGACAAGTCTCCAATTTTGCAATTTAATTTATCCATTTTTCCGGAGTTCATAAACATTAGATAAATTTATACATTAACTCTTGGCAAGCCGGTATGAGTAATACATTAATCTGAAATCGAACGGGATATACTCTGCTCAGCATGGTTGCTCATCTGTAATATGATTTGATTCTGTGCTTTTGATGATAATTTGTCGGCGCAGTCACCATTTATGGTATCATTCACTCGTTATCTTTAATTTTACCATTTATTAAAAGCAGTGCAGGGATCAGTTAAGCGTTTGCAAATGCTGCTTCGGCAATCATGTTTGTATGGCATTAAATTTTTGCTTCTCTTTTTCTACTCTCATAGATTACGCATCCATTAGGTGGGGGGCTAGGTACTCGCAAATTAACCAGCATTACCCCAAGCCTTGCATACGAATCCACGAAGCAAAACTAATGATTGAATTCCTCGAATCCTCCTCATCATTGCATTCACTATTACTCCGGAGTTCTGTTGGAGTAGCACTTTGCGCCCCTTACGAACCAGGATCAATCCGTTAATTGATCCGGATTGCTTCTTCTAAACCAGTAGTTCTGCAACAGTGGTACACGCATCCACCTCTGAAAGTCCAAGAGCCTTATAGTTCGAGATGTTACGAAAAAGAATATAAGGAAAGTTTGCATCTCTGTTATAAGTGACATTTGGTACTGTTTTTTCATTGAAAACTGTCAATGAAAATATGGCATTGTATGATATTTGCGGTGGTTCAATATTCCGTGGTAATGCTCTTAAAACTACTAGCGCGTTGTGGAAATGCGTAAGAAAATAGTCGCTTCCCGCCGGTTAAGCAATAAAATCACGAAAGTCATCCAAAGAAGCCAAACAAGAAAATGAAGATTCTGTTCCTATGTGTGTAAGTTGGACGCAGTACTTGTGAAGTGCATTGAATTCGCTTAATTATGTATATGAATTATCCTTGTCACCCTTTAAAAGCAGTTGGGAAAAAAATAGAATCAGAGTTAAATTAAAATGATGTGGATTCGGGTTTTGTATTTGATGAAACAAAGAAGATTCGGAATCGGAATTCGGATTCCATTACATTTTGGATTCGACCGATCACTAATAGTTAGTGCAACTAACAAGTAGGTACATGAAGTAATTAATTGATGCGCACTAGCAGCAAAAATCCGTAATTGAGCTATCCGCAGATATGCAAAATAGCAATATTTCCTCAGAGAAAAAGGATCCATTTACCTTCTCCATTGTGAAATGAAATTTCGATTTTTCGCGAGGAGTTGTGAGAACGTTCCGAGAATGCAAGTGGTGTCAGC
This sequence comes from Platycnemis pennipes, assembly GCA_933228895.1. Lineage (NCBI taxonomy): Eukaryota > Metazoa > Arthropoda > Insecta > Odonata > Platycnemididae > Platycnemis > Platycnemis pennipes. Next base: position 36,601,221 of record OW121852.1, on the reverse strand, counting down.
AGCTAAAAAGGTTTATGGTCACTGATATTAATATGTATCAGTGCGGGACTCTCTACGTTTCCATGGATGAGAAAATGAGTGTTTAGCTTTAGGGCATAAATTATTTTTAATACGAAGGATTATAGAGTAAAATTGTGAAATATTAAGTATTATTAATACCCTGCGGATTGAGGTAGGTTTTGATGATGAGTAAATTCTACTCCTGTCTGTCAAATGATATCCTTCCTTAGTTCCGCATACCTCCCACTCGCCATTATTTAATCCAAGTTACCCGTTTTTCTCCTCCCTCTGCCTAACTTACACAACAATCCTCCATCCATCACGCCCTTCAAAACACTCTGCTCCTTAAAACCTGCTTCAGCCACTGCCTTCTCCGAATTTCCTATGTCAACTTCTTGACCTCTCCTACCATCTCTAATTTCTTCGTTGTCCTTCCTTCCCACCCACCTTACCTTCTCCATCCTCACATCTCAAAAACCCATAGTCTATTTTCATCTTATTTCCTTTAAGTCCATGTAAGTCGAAAGGGTGATAGTTTTTCGGTATATCTTATTGTAGAAGAAATGCTTGGGTAGAGATATAACGATAACCCTGGAAAATCATGTACATGTATGTAAAACGAGAACATTTTGTGAATCATATATAACAGTAGAACTCGGAGCAATGTGAGAAAATAAGCCAAGGTGAGGGAGTTCCTCGGGGAGGACCAAAAGTTCTTGATAGCTTGTGATGGAGGTCCGAAATAGACGACTCATTAGTAATCCACTTGTGTTTTAGGTTCTTCAAGGTGCTAGGTATAATCTCGCCATCTTTCCTAAGCGCTAAATTTTTGGTCAAACACAACATTAGTGCCCGAGTTGGTATTCGAACCCGCGACCCGTGGGTAGTAAGTCTTCGCATTATCAGCCTGGCTATCACGGCTGGCTAATTACCTCAGTATGCTGGTACTCCTTTAAAAGTTCATTTGATTGAAAACCGGTAACCCATGCGAATAGCTTCCGATTGGGGTAAAAACTATTAATTTATTGCCAGCAATGAGAATGGGGAACTTAAAAAAATACGGGAAAAAGTCTTTAGATCAAGGAAACCCATTAGAATAGTTCTTTCAGATTTCCGGTACTGTAATGAATGAAGTTACTGCTAAAACTTTTCCCCTCAGTCACTATTATTGGCGCAAAGCGGGGGTTCCCTTGGTCTTTCTCGGTCTTTCCGAATCGCCATTAGCATTGATCCCACCCTGGCTACATGTTCTGTTATCGGCCTTAGTGTTTGAATCGATGTCATCGACCCTTACCAACGGGTCAAAGCTAGGAAATCCGCCTCGCCACTGATTTTATCACCTCTTGCGGCCCAAGTTTAACCTTTGTTCGACCGCACGGTCTGCCTACAGTTCCGATAGGGTCCTTTTCCCTAATTGTTAAGAAAGCCTTAGCACCATTAAATCATGACTGGCCAACGCCTAGAGTATCGCTTTTTCTAGATTGATGTGGTAATGAAGAACCATTCTGTGGTAACAAGTTTTGTGAATATATGTTTTAATTGTGCCTTTTTGAAATATCACCTCACGTTTGAGTAGTACTTATGAGTTTTGTTTCAACTCTGCGTAATCCAATTTGAAACTAATATAAATGTATTGAAGCCAGATCAGGTCAATGAATGCTAGATACAAAGTCTTTTTCTTTATCAGGTGGTGGGTTATTCTTAAACTGCGGTACCATTCCCTTGCTCTTATTTCCGTAATTTTGATGTTTTCTATGTTCTAAACGCTTCCAATACATCGTTTGAATGTATTTCCATGAAATTAAATGGCTGGAATCCGGTGTATCATAAATGATGCCCATCAAGTGCGTCTGCAAAACCTGGTTTTTCAGTACTCTCCCGTCACCACTTCCCTGCTATTGTATTTTACCAGGGGGATTGTTTTTGCAAAAGTGAGAATGGGTCGAGTGGAAAAGTTAGAATTTTTTTTCGGTTTTTCACCTGATTATCCAATGTTTTTTACGCGGACTAACAAACCGCGTACCTGAATGGATTTGTATGAAATTCAAAAGTGATCGTATGGCCTTAGCTATGCTCTTACGTTCTGAAAATTAGACTTTTTAATTGGTAAATTACATTAGTAGTTTTCGTTCATCTGTCACTCAAACGTAGGCATCAAGGTCTTCAGCTATTATTCGACTTTCTCCTCATAATGATCGCTCTGGAATTAATGGGTTGTAGTGTTTGGTTAAGGAGGTTGATCCGAAAAGTGAAAATCATGTCATTTTTTTATATTTTCAGCACTTATGGAACCTCTATCTAATAAAGTAAAGATAATTATACCAACCTATACTCCTTTTTGCACAAATTTCATTTGAAATTACATACGATTAACGGCGAGAATGGCCATCACACGGGAATATAACATTTAAAAATACCATAGTGATATGTAATTTTCGCAAAAAACTGACATTTTATCCGTAATTTCACAAGGAATAAAATGACACGAAAAAAAAGGCATCAACCCACCTTAGTTTTCGCTAAATCCACCAATTTCTGCGCTTATAGCAGACGAAATGCGTTAGTAGACTTCAATTGGCGCTGCGGTCGCTCTAGCCAAAATGTATGGCGTGTGAATAATATCATTACTAATGAGATATTAAAGAATATTTCAGAAAAATATTATAACATTACGTTTAATAGTAATATTCTGGTGTCATGCATTAGTAAATTAATTGAGTACATGAATTTATTTCTGTAACGTAAATTCTGAATTGACTCCATCGTCGAGCTGATTAAAATAATCATAAAAATAAATCCTTCAACTTTCCATCGTATTTCTTGTGATACTTATGACTTTCAATAGCTTAGGTTATTTTCTTTGTAAAGTAAGGATCACTTAGAAGGCATATACTTGTACTTAAATTAATAAGATTCCTTAGACAACTTGACTCAAGCAGTCGCGAGCCAACCTCCTTAAAGTGTTGATCGCTAGAACATCGCTTATTGGCTTTGAAGCATTTCACGTTATACATATTTAGTTTTGAATGTTTCTGCTTATTTTAATATTTAGTTTAATTCTTCTGGTTTTCACCATCGCACTTGTGTTCAGTTTTTGCATCACTCACTCAGTGATTCAACCCGAAGGGTCTTTGATAGGTGAAAGTAGAGCTCACTTCGTACTAAGCCATCGGCGTGTGAAATTCACACATTCGGGGTAGGGGGGCCAGTTCCTTTCCCTGGGTCACCTGCGATTTCGTACGAAGTTCTGACACGCAAAAAATTGAATCGCGAGGATGGGGGTGCCCAGAAAGTCTCTTGCCCGGGATTTGAACCCGGGACCCTTCGGTCAGTGACTCAGTGCTCTACCCAAAAGGCCGCAACGACCCCCCTTTTTTTTCATTTTTTGCATACAGAAGGATTTTTGGTTACGAATTCCGGGTTGACATCCATCAAATGTCTTGTAGATGCCTTTTATTATAAACTAATGTCTATTTGATTAGGATACCAAAACAATGATCTTCATCTACATCAGTTCGTAGATTGAATGTAATTTTTTTAAGATTCCAGCTTTTTATAATGTTTACCAAGTATCCTTATTTCTTATCTATGTTTTTGAACGTAATTTCGACATTTTCCCATTTTATCTAAGCAAACTTGGCCATTTAGATGGAATGTATGGAATAAAATGTGGGAAAGGAGTAGTAAATCATTTTCATTGCATGGAAATATTTCAGGTTATTTCAATTTCCTAGAACTTTGCACTAGATCTTTGGTTATTTTTATGAAAAATTTTTTCTCGTCTCGGTTCTATTGCAATGACGCCGGCTATAGTGGTCAGTTTGTTTACGTGCTGGCCTGACAACTCGAAGAGCGCTGGTTCGAATTCCGCCTAAGGCGTAGGTGTGTCGCTTTTTTTTTAGGATAACGCTTAAGGTGTGCGATAAGACCGTAGAAGTTGGCTTCTTTAAACCCTATTCTACTACGCGAATTTCGTTGACTGATATGATGATGATAAAGCTGCCTTGCAAACGAAAACAATATGAACCACATTTGATTTGTGAAGTTCTGCTCGTAATAGCGCGAAATGTGCACGAAATTCCGTTCTGCAAAAGTAATGTACATTTTCTAAGTGCTTTTGAATCATAGGATCCTGGGAACAAGGCAATGAACTTACTGATGAACCGAGGGTGACGTTTTCATTTTAGGAATACTCTAGAGGTGTTTTTCCTGTGCCTCGTCTTACGCGTAAAGCCCAATTTTTCCCGCGAGGATAAGTGCATAGTGCCTCGTAAAATTTTATTCTGCGATGAAATGGTATCTTTTTTCCACGCTTACGAAAGTTTTATATTTTGGGATTTTATTTTCGTGGTCATTAAGTCATTACATACACACTGCATTAGGATATTCATAAAAACCGACGAGCCTTATCGATTATTTCACTCCTAATCCTTTTGCGGGGCGAATTATTTGGCCATTTCGAAACCAAAATTTAATTATCCAATGCGAGGCTCCGGCTGCAGTGCGAGTATTTTATGGGATAGTACCATTAATACGAGAATTTGTTATAATTTAATGTTCTTCTCTTTATTGGCGTTTTTGTCAATGTTTAGCCTTTAATCCAGTAAAACATTAACGTGAGGTTAATTCGTTTATCCGTATCGTTGATGTAGGGATGATTTGAAATTTGTTAGTTTTCATACGATATTATTCTTAATATTAAATAAAAATGTCGGAGTTTTGTCTTTTCCGCTCGCGTTACATAATGACACTCAGTAAACTGTATTTCTGTATGTCCTCAATGGTGTTGAATTAATATTTTAAAATTAATCATGCAATCACGTCATCACAATCATTTCAAAATGATTTCACGGTAGGCAGCGTCACAGTATCCTGCCTTGACTCCTCTGCTGCTCTTATCTTCCTTTCGTCATTTATATAAAGAAGCGTGCTCCAGATGTATGTCCTGATAAATGGTTTCCTTACTTCCTCGTTGTATTTCCGGCTGAGATAGAAGCATATTCTTCTTTCGATAGAATACCCTCTTTCCGTAGGTTATTCTGGCTATTTCCTTCTTGCTTCGTCCATTGCTGGTTACTCGGCTTCCCAAATAGCAAACTCGCTCGCCTTTTCTAGCTTTGTCAGAATTTCTCATTGGTCTTCTTTACTACATGCCATTCTACCTTTCATTTCTTTTTATTTATCTTCAGGTATTGACTGTCCTCTGTTTTTTCAATGTTAACTAGATCCTTCCTTAAATATGCAGATAAAAATATATGCTACTATGTAGAATGAATGATTGTGATTACACACTTGCGAGAATTGATTGGTAATTACGAAAATATATTAGTTTTACTGATAAATGAAGTATTACCTTGAATTTACCAGGTCATTATTTCATAAGGCATCTAAGGGTGCTGTTAGATTTCTTCAGGAGAGTTAATATTTTTCTAGGTTGCTATCAGGCTGTGCTATCTGCGTTTACCTCCCTGTCTGGTAAATATGTTTACCTCCCTGTCTGGTAAATATGACACCTCCAATAACTCTTAATGTTTGCGTAAGGATGACTTTAAACATTTCTCCGTAATGCATATATTGTGTCTGCACATATTTGTTGTTTTCGTGATCAAATCTTTATCCACGCAATACCTTGCAAGCCTCCGCGAGGGTGTGTGAAAGGGGGTGAAGATCACCAAACATGCACTATTGACATTCAAATCGACCTTGAAATGCGGTGTAAGGAGAAGAATACTTTGTTTTTTATTTTGTTAAGGTTTATTTCACACTATCGGTTTTTAAGCTATCTTCAGATGAACCCACCTTGTGCATAAACTGTTTCTGATTGCCTCGGAAAAGAGATTCGTGGTACGGTAATTATTTCAGTGAAAATATATCATGAGTGTAACTCAGTAATTGTTGTCAACTATCCCATGTTCATGTAGCAAACGGAAACGCAAAATATTGGGAGTCTCATGATGTCGTAAAATTCCTTCCTCTGAGTTGAAGTAGGTGTTATTTGACCTTAATCTATACGGAAACAATCCTTCCTCCCTGATGCTGGGAAGAGCTGCTTTCACATGCTAACTTTCCCAGCAGATGCGAGCTCATAGCAAAGTTATTGAGGCATCATAATTCCAGGGTTTGCTGTGTGCGATATACATTAAGCGAGCCGCGAAGACTGTGTAAGGAGCTTCGTAGTTTTAAGGGGTGGAGTTTAAGCTCGATGCGACAATGGAATTTGTGTCCCTTATGTCTCCCGCCTGAATGATCGCGAATTGTGTGCGTGAAAAATGATTCTTCACGTCAGGATTTTCGATAGTTCATCATTTCATCTTCCACATGCGGACTAGCCAACGTAAAAAATACGGGAGAATATAAGAAGCCTTTGAACAACAGTGTATTTCGATACCTATGGTGCACATTTGGCAGCCTGTAAATAATTTCTTTTACTCTCGGGAAAAAGTGATTTTTTTCGAGTGTTGGCTTTCTAAGTGACCACATTCGTAGAGAAAATGATTTTATTTTCGTTTATTTAAGCGGGGTGGATGCTGCTCGGAGTTTTCTAGGATTTCCAAAGCGGAAAAATGGAGCGTTGTATAAAGTGCATGAGTCTTACGTGGAGAGCTAGCATTTTTTTCTTGCATTCGAACGTGAAGCCCCACTTACCTCGCAGGCGGGAAAGGAAGCTATTCACCCATACTCGTCTCCGGTGCGTCACATGAAAAACAAATGAGCAGAGACCCCACGCAGAGAAGGTGCGGGAGCTGTTTTTGCGTCTACATCATCACCATGCCTTCTTTAAAGAACGGTTCGTTCTCTCAACAGGCTTCGATAGGGGAGAGATGTGGGCGTTGAGGCTCTTGTTGAAGTTTGGCGTGTATATTAACCCTATAGGCCATTTTAAGGGAGTGTAGTAAGGGCAATCAATATAAAAATGTACTACATTGATGTATCTGAAAATTAGTTTAATACGTAATATAAAAATAAATGTGGTGTGACTCAGTGACTGGCTAAAAAGTGGTTAGATACATTTATATTTACTTAATTACTTGCAGGATATCGAACGGTTGTGTGGCATTGGCATTAGCCTGCTCATAAAGAGAAGCCAAGGGGACCATAGTTTAACGTCCTATCCGAAGGGCGGAGTACTGAACTGGAAGTTCCTTCCACCTGGTACCGGGGGACCTGGACCTGGTACCTGGTGGGGACCGGTACGCCAATGTAATATCTCAGTCACATGTTGCAATCTGGTTATTGGCGTATGTACTTTGTTCATGCTTGGTGATTAAACACCCCTGTGCCATACGCTGTTAAGGTGATTTCAGGGTATTTCATGGATGTAATCCGTAATATGGGGGAATAGTAATCTATCTAGTTATCTGTTATTATCTCTTATAAGAGATAATAATAGACGACAGAACTCGGCGCCTTTGGAATTCAGACTCTATTCAAATTGGCTTTCGCCCTCGGGAGGGAGCGTTTAGGTGCCTAAATGGCGAATCGGTCCCCCTCCTCTCTTCCTGCGCAGTCGAGAGCCGTGAACTTCTCGCGAGAGGTGTAATGCTTTCGTGAATCGCGAGAAGTATTCCTCTTCCTCTCCATCCCGGAACCCCACCCCCACCCTGTGGTTTTGTTGCGCGCTGTCCTCGACACCTCTTCCGCGACCCACGGCGAGTTGAATAGCGGCCGAGAATGGTCGTAATTATAACTGGTCCCGCTTTTTTGCGAAGCGGAAAATGATGCCGGCGCGGGATGTTTGGTCCCGAGCCGCCATTGTCGTCCTGTCTCCGCCGCCTCATTTCGGAGGTCGTCACAAGGGTCTGGAGAATGGAGGGAAGGAGGAAAAGGGACTTTTTCCTCTTTTTCCTTCGGGTCCCCGGGACGTCGGAGATAAAAGTTAATGGTTCTGTCGCCTCATTATTTCGACGGGATGGTTTCGCGCCGGCTCTCGGATTGGGAAGGACGAAACTGGGCATAAGTTTTCGAGCAGTTATGATCTATGGTCGGCACCTTTTCCGAAGTAGAAATTGTTTTTCAAGCAACTTTCCACAGCAGCTGGGAGTCAGTCAGTCTGATGGGTGTGGGGAGTATATAGATATATACCTTCCACATATATACCCACTGTACTATATACATATGTGTCTATTCATGTATGTATATACTCAAACATAGAAATATACCTATACTCTTACACAGTATAAGTAAACTCATACATAGATATGTATACACTTACATACTATAAGTACACTCCTACATACAGATATGTATACTCTTACATAGTATTAGTATACTCATATACAGATATGTACACACTTGCATAGTATAAGTATAATCCTACATAGATGTGTTTAGGCATACATATTATAAGTGTTCTCATGTATAGATATGTATACACTTATGTAGTACGTATAAGTATACTGTTTACTCATATATAGATATGTACATATACGCTTACATATTATCTCTGGAAAATCCTACGGCAAAGAAGAACCAGATGGGTTGGACATACCTTGAGGCACAATGAATTAGTTAGAAATATGATAGAAGGGAAGATTAAAGGGAAGGTCCCGCGAGGAAGACCAAGTGAATATTATATAGGGCAAATTGAAAAGGACGTGAAAGAGAAAACATACCAGGGCGTGAGGGAATTAACACTGAATAGGGCAGAACGGAGGGCTGCAGTAAACCAATCCTAGGATTGAAATACTAATGATGATGATTATAAGTAAACTCCTGCATGGATATGTATACTCTTGGACCATTCCAGTCAATTGACCCCAAGGGTCAATGACCCTTAGGGTCATTTCTGGTCGAATTGACGTGGAATAAAAAAAATTACCCTTAGGGTCACCGATTTTGACTAAATTTGGCATAACGGCTCAATTTGATAAGAAAATGAAAACCCCAAAGTCGTTTTGCAAAAAACGCAACCGTTTCCGAAATATTGCAACGTTGCAAAATTCGAATTTTGCAAAAGTTACTACACATTTTACAGTATATCTCAGAGACTATTTGAGCTACATATGTGCTTTATAAATTATCTTAAAGCCTAGAGTTGGAAAAATATAATAAGGGATTATATTTGGAAGTATAAACAATTTTATAAAGTTTATAACAATTTGAGAGTTTCAAATAGATTTTTGACGATGTCCCTGTGCCTTCGATTTTGCTCATTTTTTATATGTTGTAGACACAACCCTCCTCTAAAAATTAAAAAAGTTTGCCAGAGATAATATTTCATTTAAGTAAGAAAAATATTTTTGAGTGAAGGCATGACGCCCGCCTGTCACCGCGGCGCTCGCCTACTGGCCGACGTTATAGTACTCTGGTGTTTTCAGATCTCAGTAAATTTCTCATTCATCTTCTTCTCACCAATTTTTAACCGTATACCAACTCTTTGCCCGTGCATATCGCTATTTGCTTCGGCCAGGTGTGACCACAGCCTTAGAATCTATGAAGAGCGGCACCTGGCTTTATAGCGGTCGGCCTCGGTAGATATGCATACCCTTACATTGTATAAGTATACTCATACATAGATATGCATACACTTACACAGTAGAAGTATACTCATATATAGATTATAATTCACTTGCATAGTATAAGTATACTCATGCATAGATATGTATACTCCTACATAGTAGAAGAATACTAAGATTTGCATACACTTGCATAATACCTATAAGTAAACTCATACATAGATAAGTATACACCTACAAAGTAAAGGTATACTCCTACACAGATATATACACTCAGTTTTCCTTGGCGGAAGAGTAATTCTCAATTACCACCAGAGTAATTCTCAATTCCCGGAAATTGATAAAGAGTTCGTGTCTTCTAATCGTTACTATATATTTTTTCCTCACACGCACATTTATCCAAATGGGAAAGGACTGGAAAATTGAAGCGTTTGCTCAGTGGAATACCAGTGATTTTGCGATTGTTGATTGTGCGTGGTAGTCAATCGTTTGTCGGTGTGCAGTTAAAGTCAGTAGTTCAACTTTAGCACATAAACTAGTTTTGTGGAGAGGTGGTTGGCCGAAAACCGTGATGAGCGATAGGTTTTCGAGTTCCTATGATTACTGTGGCGGAGAAAAAAATAATTTATGGACAACTGATACGGGGGTAGTTGCAGAGCGTGAGATGGTGGGAATAGCTACTACTGATGAGGAATGCAAAAAATATAACACGGAACCAAATATAAAATTTGTGATTTACACAATTAATAGGGATCGTAGAGCCGGTTTAGCCGTTATGTAGCTACCTATGCCAATTGTTCTCTGTACTTGAATATGGCATAAATAGAGTAATTCTCATTCCTGGCTATATCCGTGAATATTTTATTCAAAGATTGCGCTAACCCGTTAAATATTATTGTGCCTAAGGATGTTCTTGTTCACATATATGTGTAGAAAAGTGGGTTTTAACTTTTTCAGCTTCCAAAACCTCTGGAATTATCAGAATTTATTCGTGCACCCCCCTCGCCTTAATATTTCATCTTATTGACGATGGATAATAATAATCGTGCTGTCTGCACTATAATGTATGAATGTAACTTAATGCATAATACAATATTTTTCTGCCTTTATCAAAGTAGTAGAACGTGGTAAACGTGGTAGCTCAGTAGGCAGGGGAGTTTTTTGTAGACCAATGATCCCAGGTTAGGTTTTTTCCAGACAAATCCAATGGGGTTTTATTCTGAATACCTCTTCTTCGTGGGAATCGCACAAGGAAATGGGTCCCGTACCCTGATGTGTGAATTTTACACACCATTGGGCCTAATTAATAGCTGGCGAGCTGTGCCCTCACCAATCAGAACGAACTTCGTGGGGACCATAGCTTTATTCTCAATCTACGGCAATGAGAAAATGAATATTTGATGCTTTCCCGGCGAATAGAAATTTTAGAAGATTTCTTGGGTTTGACTCCGGATCAGTTGCTAAATTTCTGCTATCGTTTCGAGGTTCGACACGGTCCTCATTATAGGCGCCCAATCTGGTGGCACTTCACTATCGGCTCACTTTATTTATGTAATAGCCAAATCTCAAATGGTTATCAGCAGCTCTGATGATGAAGACCCGAAACCCGAAAATTTTCTTAAATACTGTAAAGAACTACAGAACTACGCTACAAAAATAATTATTTACGTGTCGGTTGATGTACTATAAAACGGACGATAGCTTTTTTTATCTTAGCATATCGGAACCTCCCTGAAGAGCCTTTTCGCTCCCCCAGGGGTGCGTGGACCCCCTTTGTAAAGTATAAGGCTGAGTTGACGTGGGCATTCGGAGATATGAAAAATCGCACGTTTTCACCGAGAAAGTTTTCCGTTCCGCCCGACTTTTGTGTGCCCGCATCTCGTGAGGATGTACAAGTTTTCATCTCGGAGGGAAAGTGGCGCGGTGCTGAAGTAAGTACCCGACCGTGCTCAATTTCCCGGAGGGAAATTAGGTGGCCCGGATCGAGCTTAAAACTCCCGGTGTTTATGCTTCGTCGTCCCTCCTCCCTCACCTAACGTACGGACGCCCCCACGAGCAAGTGCGCCGGAAACTTTTTAAGACTCCCCGCATGTCGCCCGCGAGGAGCTACGTTGAATAATTCTTCCTAGTTGGTGGGGGAGATGACTGAGTGGATACGGATACTGACGAGCTTTTCCTCTGCCTTCGATATGACGAGAGGAACCCGTGGGCCCCTCGCGGTGCGTTTTGGATAGGCATCGATCTTCCGAAGGGTGTGTGGGACTTGAGAGAGAGAGAGGGGACTTGAGAAAGAGGGCTGGTGGCGGAAAGAATTTCGCCATATTCTGAAACTCATAACTTAAAACCAGTTTTCCTCCGCGTCAGCCACAGTTTTCGCGTGGGGGGAGACGAATTTCGTTTTACGTCCACCAATAAATTACCCTCCTCTGAGCGAGAGCTCCCTGCCAAAATGTATCCGCACAGTCTAGTGTTTTTCGGAAATAGGTATGTAAATTGCCTTTTTTTTTCGCTCTGCGAACGCACCTCCATTCCTAATACTCTCTCCCGGCTGTAATCCAACGTGAGAAGCGTGGCTTGAGACCCCTCAAAGGGACTTGAGGAAATCATATTCCTCGTCGACTAGCGTTCTCGGAAGCCTTTTTAAATTTTCCTTTGTGGTTACCGGTGAAGTTGAACCGCCTAACGATTCACGGAGTCGGAGACTTTTACGTAGTAGTTGCGGGTGGCGAAATATGCTCTATAGCCATTGAGGAGATGTTGAATTGTTGATCCTCGTCTGATTTCATTCCGAGAAGGCTTTAGTCAACGATTCAGCTCTCATCCTCACCGCGTTTTCACAATTTTGCTTACGTATTCATCCTCTTACGGAAATCCCTTCTAGGATTTATTTCCGGGTAAGTAGCTTGAACTACTCAGTTTTCAGGGAAAAAATTTGTGAAGGCAAATTTAGGGGCAATAGCTGGTGAGGATAGAAGCTGTTGCTTAGTTTATTCCAACAACTATTCCCTTTGAAAAAATCTCAATGAAGACGGGTGAGCATGCATATGGTTCATCTTTAGTTTAATTGTCATTGGATTTTTATTCGTTGACTGGAATTTTCTGCCAATTTCGTATTAATCACTGGCCAGTTGGGCCAGAAATTTATGAATTAATGTACAAATCCGCCGAATTCCTAAAGCGAATCTGTATAAGAAAGGACAGCAATGTACTACCGTCACTTATAACTGTTGTGTTTGGACTTCACGAATGAGAAGACTGTATAAAATCTTAACAGTATATCAGTCATGTGATTGTATAAGTTATGGCATTTAATCATCGCCCCAAACAAGTGCACCCTTACGATTGAGAGGAAGTGAGAGCATAATGAATTGTTAAACAGATTTAAATTTCGACGTTTCCAAGCTCGCCTCATGGCTTCAAAGCCATTTATTACGAATTTGTTTGCGTATGCGTGCTTGTGGTGTGTTTCACTTATTTAAGTAGTGATTAAAGATGCGTGAGTGAGAGAAGATAGCGATTAGAAAATCTAATGGCTGGATATGCTAATGTGCGCGTTCATAATCACACTAATGATGCTGCTTACGTGGTATGAATAAATGAATTTAGTGAGGGGTGGATTGGGATGAAATTATAGTCCAATGTCTTTGTGCTCGATGGCAAATTACCTGTGCTGATCTCGAATTTGCGTTTCTTGGAATCATTTAAGGGTGGACTACATTATCGATCGTTATGAAATACCGTAGTGATTCAGCTACTCATTTCCTTAACAGGAGATCATGTTGCTCGGTAATTCAATACCTTCTTAACAAACTTAGAAAATGAATAAATTAAGACTCTCATCTAAATACAAGTAAACAATTTTCTCGATTTAAAACCAGAAGTTTCCAGGAGTCATATGTTGAAATTGGGCATGAATGTTCCCTTGCAACACAACTTTTCTGGGGTTTGCAGGGTAATGTGTAGAGAGGTATAGGTGTAATCGTAAATAATAATTTTTAAGGTTTCTAATCGATCATAAATTCGTGTAGAAGTACTTGAACCTTTCTAATTTTCCTCAAGTAGATATTTTTTTATTTCAGTATTTTGTAGCACTATTTTTTTATTGCGTCTCTAATACTAGCCATTGTGGGTGCACTTAATGGTATTCAAAGTGCATGCAACTATTAATTAGCATTAACCGAATGTTTTAATCCATGGTGAAACGTGTTGATATTGGTAATGTCTGACCATCTTTGAGTTTGTTTTTTTTTATAACAGTCGCACTCAACATGTTATTAACAAAATGATAGCTATGTATGACCATCCTTGAGTTTGTTTTTTTATTATAATAATCTCACTCTACATGTTGTTAAAAAACCACCTAGGATTTCTCTAGCCTTTTAAAAATATGCCTAATGATATTCTAGAACAGTGATTTAAAAAATTAAAGGTTTAGATAGTTATTTTTCCCATTCATTAGTAGTGGAAACATTTCTTTTGGAGAGCAATGATTGAAATGAAAAGGAATGGGTTAACTCTCACTTTTGTACTCTCCCTTACTGATAAATAGTGGGTGTACGAGAAAGTCCTATTTTCTCTCTGTTCTGGTGCATGAAGATAAACAGCCACCGACCGTTAATGTTATGTCAAGTCGGTCGTGTCCCCGACGATTCCACATTACTCGGAAATGGTTTTTCAGCGTGCGGGAAGGAAACTGCTTCCGCGAGGAAGCTCGCCTCCTCCGCTCACGTAATACTTTCCTTAAAAGAGACAAATCACGTAGCTCAGTCACTGGTTACAGCGCGGAGGGAAAGTGGCCGACGTGAAAAAACTACCGGTTAGGGAAGGCGTGGGATTACGTGGTGCTCGCGGGAATCAGCAAATTTTCGGTCCATCGGGTCAAGTGCCCTCGGGGCCCCACCCGGTCCTTCGTGCCGCCCGGAGATAGGGCCCTGGAACGAGCGGATCATTTGCAAAGAAAACAGGATAAAAAAGTAGAAAGGATGGGAAAGAAAGAACCCACGTAATGGGAGAGTCGAGAGAGATTTTTCTTCATAATTTCGGCCGCTTTAGTGGAGAGGAAATCATAACAAATGGCAACCCTTCTGAAGTGATACGTGCAAGAGTGAGGCCGTGCGATTTTGGTTTTTTTTGGCATCGTATTTCGGATACGAGCACTATATCGCATTGTTATCGATGTATCGAAATGATCATGATATTCCACTGTTTGCCATGATTGCCTCAATATTGTATGATGATAATGTTACGATGATATACATGTTTGCAGAATATGTTTTTTGTTCATCCTTCCACTTCGATTATCGCATTTACATCGAGTGTTTTAAATCGTGTGGTCTTCCATGTCTTATTTTCAATAAGTTATCAATAGATATCGCATGACATTTTATAATCTGATCTTTCGCAGATCATAAACTTCATATTTTTTAGAACGCAAACAGCATTTCGATTCCTCAGCATTGCAAATCCATTGAAAAATATCGCATTATCGCCCGGCCTCAAGAATAAAAGGAAGAGACCTCTGTGGAAGATCACGTGTGACTTGGGAATCAATCCATAGTTAACTTTTGTGCTTTTTTACTAACTGAGATTTGAATTTCTTATGGACGTTGTTTTTCTAGGATTCATTGTCCTTGAGGAAAAAAATGAGGAGGTGCTTGAGATCTTTGCGATTTGGACGTGGAGAGGAATACGAAATGGAGCAAGTATTGTGGATAGTAAGCGAGAAAAGAAAGTTGGTGGTAAAAATTAAATAGATGAAACAAGGATATATGTATAGCATTTGGTGGACGTTTTGAGAGACAATGGAATGTAGGAGAGGTAAGAATGATTTACTAGCGCGCAACAGGAAGAAAGGTCAAAGTTCTTGATGGAGTGAAAGTAGGCAGAAAGTATGAAAATGTCAAAACATATTGATGAATGTATGATAGGGATTCACTGTTGGAGGAACGCATTTTAAGAAAGGAATGTGAGAGGCGATTTACATCAGTCAGTAATACCGGCAAGGGACTATTTTAAAACGAATCAATGCTTTTGGAATACTTAAGGTGCATACTTTCTGATTTCTGAGTTGAAGAAGCTTATTTGAAATGGATTTATTCACTTTTTCTCGACGTTCCATCTTTTGTGGTGGGTGCATTCTTAAGAGTCGGTTTACACCGGCAGTTAATTTCGGGAATACCCTCCATTTTTCCACTATTTAATGCCCAATCTTAGAGGCGGAGTACGACACTTGAAGTGCCATCCATACGGCGCTCAAATCAGGAAATATTATACCTCTGAAGAACATTCAGCTCACAAGATTCGATTCTGGATGCACGGGATGGAAGACTAGGTAGTACTCTAGCCATCAATCCGTCCCGATCTTTTACTATCCTGTTTCTATGACCCGTAATACTCCACGTATGAAGATTCCACCCGACCGTTCTCTTCCATTGAATTTCTCGTCTATTGGGTCTCACCGGTATCCAGATTTTGAATGATCTCGGATCGGAACTCATCCTAGTGAAAAGATCCAATCGTCAAGCATCTCCTTTTCTCATCAAAGTGCCTTTGGAGATACTGATGAGGTTTGTGGCCAGCTATTGAGCCTGGAATCCTTCAAATACGTTGTCCCTCTCGAGTATCCACGGGAATTTTATGCCCGTCCTTATCCCCTAATTTTGGAGGAGTACCGTGCTCAAGTATGTATTTAAAAATCATTAAATTTTTTATATGTTAAGTGTTAGTAAATCGAAAATAATGTCCCGAAATGTTGACTATCAAGGAATTAAATTATTTGTGTTTTGTATTGTCAC
Source organism: Platycnemis pennipes (assembly GCA_933228895.1). Taxonomy (NCBI): domain Eukaryota; kingdom Metazoa; phylum Arthropoda; class Insecta; order Odonata; family Platycnemididae; genus Platycnemis; species Platycnemis pennipes. The sequence goes on along the minus strand of OW121852.1, from coordinate 36,584,972 downwards.
GTAAATAATTTAGAGATAAATTGTATTTTTACTGTTATTTTTTTTGGAATGATTTGACTTAATTCTCATCTGGAACACTTTCTTTAATATCATTATTAAAATTTCTAATTTGCGTATCAGGCATGAGTAGAGAAACGTTTTACCTCCAAACTTGGAATAAAGTATTTTTGTAATGTAAGAAACCAAATATTGGTTCACGAGTTTGGTATTATTATATATGAGGAATTTAGTGGGAATCGGGTTGGTGTGGTGGCTAGAGTACTAGCTTCCCATCCTGAAGGCCTATATTCGAGTCCCGATGGTGGCAGATGTTTTTTTCATTAGTCCCCACTCTGGTGTGGTGTTCAGAGCACTTCGAGTTCGGTAATCTGTCCGTCAGACTGGACGTTAAACCTGATCCCTTTGGCGCCTTTAGATAAAAGTGGACTAATGCCGACCTACCTCTCTTTCTTCTCTCTACCCTTCCCCCGTCCCCGAAAAAAAATCCTCACCATAGCCAAGTATAATAATAATAATAATAAAAGGTCTTTATTGGGGCGAGATTGAGACAAAACTGTCCCTTCTGCCATCTAACCCCTCGTCAAAATAAATATATAATAGAAATAGTGGTCAATACTTAAAACAATTACAATCCGATGTTAAAAAAAATAAGTAAAGAATACACTTATAGGAATCAAATAATGATAAATTAACACAAAAGAAATATACATACACAATATATCAATATTACATATCTAATAGTGTGTGAGAGAATTTACAATGTGGGAAAAACGTGAGGATTACTATGCTTACATCCTTTACGCAAAAACCCACTGCAGGAAAACACCCACACAAGAAGGGGGGTGTGAAAAACCTGCGAAATCCTACTGACAGTAAAGCTAGTGTTTAAGAATAACTCAAATATAATAGCATGTACATAGGAAAATAAGTATATTATAATGAAATCCAAGAAAAGATAAATACAAAAGGTAGGGAGAAAAAAAAATAGGAAAAAAAAGGTAAAAGGGAATTAAGGAAAAATTAATAAACAAAAACAAACATCAACATGGTGTTAAATGTGTGCCGTTTATCTTGCCATCCGTGTTCTAATCTATCATGTGTATTGAGAGAGTGCCCGTGACTTGTGATACTCATGTGCCCGTCTGCTGAACTTTAAGAAGTGTTTTGTGTAGCGCCCTTTTAAAAGATGGAAGTGATGGAGAGTTTCTTAAGGATAAGGGAGATAGGGATAAGGGAAGTATCCACCTATACTAAATGGCGCAAATGATCTTGCCTGTCGGCCGCCTTCCCAATAAGTACTACCAACTAACAACTATAAAATTAATTAAATAAAAGATATAGTGTACGAAATATTCAGTCTAGGCCAGGGGTTCCCAGTCTTTTAGCAACTGCGTACCACTAGAAATTTTGGCGTACCAACAGTCCTATATTTTTTTAGAAACATATATTTAATGTCGGAAAAGTGCCCAAAGGCTTGTTTTACTTTAATGAAATTACTGAGAAAACTTCATATTTAATTATTACTGCACCTGTATTTCGGTTTTGTCAACCCTTTATCAAGAAAACAATAAATATATATAGATTTTTTCAATTTTTTCATGCTAATTTTTATTTAAAAATATATAGAGATGCCAGTGCTCGGCAGACGGGCAGCAGAGTAAAGTTTGCGTTCTCACGTACTCAGAGGCCCTTACTAGCCTATCGCTCGTAATCGCTCGTGTCGCCCTCACGTACCACCTTAAACGTTCCCGCGTACCACCAGTGGTACGCGTACCACCGGTTGGGAACCCCTGGTCTATGCGGTCTCTTTTTCACTTTTCCAAATCCTCGATTTCGTTTTCAAGGAATCGAGTGTTCACTTTCTGGAGGGTCTACCCTTCAAATGGAAAATTTTCGCTCGTGATCAATCAACTGAGAAGACTGCTGGTGGTGGAGGAATTCATTATCATTAGAGAGCCTATGTCGCCGGAAATGCCCTCAGAGAGATGTGGACTTTTTAAAGGATCGGGTAAGTCGACTCAGATCCTGACCAGGTGGTCCGCTCTAGCAGCGGGATTTATTAATGAAAAAAAAATATGTAACCTTCCCGAGTTCAGCGTAATTCTCATAAGGAAATGTAGGAGACATCGAAGAAAGAGAAACTTTTTTTTTAACATGAGAACTAATTTATGGCCCACTCGGATAATTTTTCGAAAAACTTTTCCGAATTCGGGATTTTATGGAAGACAGATACCACCAATTTTACGTCATTATCTTAAAGTGAGGCGGTTAAAAGCATCCGGTAAGATTACTTTGAGCTCTGCAAAATTATTTCAGGAAAACTTTTTGTGGTGAAGGGATGAGTATAATTTTTTTATCCGGGGCTTCTGACCTAGAATCACGTGAAAAAACACGATATATTTTAACCAAGGCGGGCGTACATGCTTGGTGTAATCAAAATATAAAAAAATCATATGGAGACTTCGTGTTTTTTGCACTAAATAAGTGCTTTTCCTGTGTACCTTTCTGTTTCACCACTTTGCATGTTTTTTGTAGCCTTCAAATCCTCGACATTTTTATGCATGCATTTTTTCCCACCAAGTCATGCATCTCTCTTTAGGCTGTGTAACTGCATGCATTGCAAGCCCTTGACAAGATTTTAACGGGGACGATGCAAAGTATGTATTGATTTTTAATGTGCATGATAAACTCGGCTTTCTGGCCGAGTTGATGCCATTGCACGGGCTTTGTGAGGCCGGTTGTGGGGGGGAGGGATGATGTAACTAAGGGGTGGGCGGGGTGAAGCCGTGCTGTAATTCGCCCATTCCGACAGAGGTCAATCAGTTTAACGTCGATTCACTCTGCCGCGATGGGTGATAATTTTCGGGCTCCCTCGTCATTGACGAAATTAACCCGTCAAGCTGAGAAACACGTACCGTATAGAGTTTTGACATCACGCAGTAGCACTTATTTTTAGCAAGCGTTCTACAAAATGCAACGCGGTTGCGATTCCCACAAACCGCGTCCCGTGTACCAAATGTTTTTCAACTGCATACACTTCCGTTTAACCCTCGGGTATATTGTTTCAGACCGTCGGTTTCGAAAGGAACCTCCTATAAATCGAGTAGTTACGTAGAGACTTTCGTGAAGCATTCGTCAACCAGATAAAAGGCGTAAATCGAGGAATCGCAAACGTTATTTTATCTGCCGAAAGATTAATATTTACCCTTTGTGCGACAACTTTTGAAAGTATCTCGAGCCAATTCTAAAACTGGGCACTAATCCCCGTGTGCTTTTTTTCTGGTTGCTTTCGGAAGTGCTTGCCTCGGATTCGTCCTGGAAGCCTAAGTTAACGTCCCAGATTAAAGGTTTAAGATCAGAGGTTCTCACGCAATAAATTATGACTGCAGCCTCTGCGGCCTGTGAAAATCTCCCTCTAGCGTCCGCTCTTATAAATTTTTCCGCTGCATCTCCTCGGGGAGGTCTTAAAAAAAGCTATTTCTTTGTCGATTCCAGGTTTATTTTCCTCCCCCTTATGGGTTCGTTAGGAGTTTTAAATAAACTTCTAAGAAGTAACACCTTTTGTGTAGCCTAATTCAAAAGTATACTGTTTGTGTGACTTTAGGATAGTTGGTGAGTTGTAATAAAGCTATAGTCCCTACAAATTGGATGGTGAGCTAGAAATAGTCATCAAAATGTATGTACTTCGTCCAGTATAAAATCACTAATGTCATATTTATAACCAACCTACGTATGCATTTTCTCCAGATTTAATTTCCCATTAGATCAAGGACCTATGGAATCCAGTATCGCAACTAGGCAATCCTCATGCTATTCCATGGACGAATAATAATTTGAGTGTGTTATTAACTCTTAGTTTTGTTTTGAAGTCCTCCATTTGCTGACGCTATATATAAATTTTACCATACCTAATCAATTCATTTTCAGCTGCTAACAAATCCTTTCTTCCATTACATAAGTCTCAACAGCATACTACCCAGGCCCGGTGACAGGATTTTCGGGCCCCTGGGCAACTGAGTGGTCCGGGCCCCCTGAATCCCAGCAAACCCCCTCACTCAATTTAGACCAGAACTGCGAACTTTCAGGTTATTTTATAACCAAGACTATCAGCCTGATGATCAGCTTTTTCTGCAGAAAAAACTTGCACACTGTCATACATTATCCTTTGATTAACAACAAATTGTCCTTTTTTTAAATTAAACACATGTCGGTGGAATGGGATGGGAAAACAATTTCAAAATGAAAATTTTTGGCCGTGTAACACACTTTACATTTTCATTTTACAGTAATAAAAACTAGGACTTACTTGAACTTGAAAATTTTATAAAAAGTCATGATAAAACGTACTTTTCTTTTTTTTTCAAAATTAGCATATCCACAATTACTCCCATCTTTTCGGAGATAATTATATCACCACCAAATTAAAACGAATGCAGATTATTCACTTCTACTAAGCTTTGCTTTCACTACAACTCTCTCAATGAAACATAACTGCAGGGAATGGGTAAAAATAATGTAAGTTAAGGGTTTTGACGGACAGAATATATTTTGTTGTGCCTCAATATTAAGCTATTTTTGATAACTTGTTTCCTTTCTGTGTGCATAATTCAAGTAAAGTAGAAACTAAAATTTTACTAGGTGAATAAAATCTAATGTGACGTATAAATCAGGGATATGCATATTGTAACGCAGGAAAAATGAAAAATTTGAGTAGATTACCTCGATGAACAACCAAAAGCCCCGCGGTGTCCAAAATGTACCTTTCTGCATGAACCTCCTAGTAGGGTCAAAGACTTGGACTTCTGGGGCGAAGGGGCAAATAAACGGAAAAAAATGTCCATAATAGTGTCCCTCTGGAACGTATAATAATGTTTCGTGCGAAAAATACAGGAATTTTAAGGCTTTGAGGGTGTGAATGAGAAGTTTACTTTTGAGAGGGGAAACCTTGAACGCGATTTCGCGTACACTTTAAGACCTTAATATTTCTATATCCCCATGATTTTATACGTGTAGAGCTGGTGGAGATCGATATCAATGTACACATATTAAAAAAAGGCGAATAAGAAACGTTATGCTCCTTATGGCTTGAAAAAACTTACTTGCATCACGTCATTTCCAGCTCCCGGCACGTGTCTCAAGCTCCGCACGCGCGCACGAAAAATGAAATGTAATTATTAGCGTCGCAAACGAATTTTCAATTTATTTCAGATCTACCTTTAAAAAGCATCAACAATTGATAGACTGAGTCACTTGAAAGACACTTAACATGCCAGATATTTACTACTTAAAATGAATTTTTGTGTGAAAATAGTGTATGCCATTTTGTTACGTAATATCACCTACATTTAGGAAAAGAAACCCCAAAGTTAAGCATAGTCAAGTAAAAGAGTGGTTTTAACAGACCTACTGGTTTTTTATCCGACAAAATTCCTTCCACAGCGTCACCTTCAACTTAAATAGGAAGATTTTCATAAAAAACTAAAGTCGGGTGTAATTTTGGCTATGTTTGAGTCCATGTATCTCGGTAACGGCGACAGAACATGACCAATTACATGCCATTCCATGGCTGCCAATCAATTATGATTATTTGTACCAATTTTCATGATTCTATCTCCAAAAAAGCCATTCTGGATTTTGTGACTTTTTCGAATTCAGGCTACTGTGCATCGGTTCAAATTTTCCTTCCTCTCCTTTCTATTAACATAAACCACACAAAATTATGACAGTGCGTGCATGGGCCTTGAACTTATTTAAGTAAAACAAGGAAACAAATTTAGAAAAATTTCAGAAGGATAAATTATACATAATGTTTAAGAATTCATAACTTTATGAAATTAGTATATATTCACAAAATTTTTAATATAAAATATTTTTTGCTTCCCTTTTTTATTTTACCCGGGAGTTAAGGATTGCAATCCCGGAATCCCAGATGAAACGACAATCCCGAAGTCTCGGGATTTATTATAAACGAATCCCGGGATTCCGGGATTGACGTACAATTTTTCGCTAACAGGCAGCGCTAATAAGTAAGTTTTCTTGGATATGAAATGCAACACGTTAAACGTCTGAGTCCATTGACTAATACATTTCATTGGAATAAGTAATTTGTCATCATTTGTAATACATAAGAAAAATGGAAATGAGCTTACGGTGCACGTGTTAAAGACAGTGATCGCCAGCATTAAACAAGATGTACTAAATTCCAGAAAATGTTGCCTAACTTTTGATGATGATCCCGTAATCCCGGGATTGAAAAATCTTTCTGGGATTGCAATCCTTACCGGGAGGCTAGGTTGGGGGGCCGCGGTCCCTCCCTTCCCCGTGTATGGGCGCTCATGTATACAAAACCAATGACACAACACTAGAATGTGTAGCTTGCTACTGATAATCTGTAACTTAGACTGTAGAATAAACGATTATTTACAGTCCACTAACAAGTAAACAACAGACTTTAGGCGGGGGGATTGGGTTTCTTTTCGTTTAGGTTACATGTCGCTGAGTGGCGAATGTTCGCGGCAAAGGGAGGGGAGGTGAGTGTCTCAGCGCCCGCGCTTCTCGCTCTATCGTCCCCATCACCCCAAAACCCTCGATGACCACAACGACAAAGCTAACGTCATACTTCTCTATTTCACACTGACACACGCTCTACCTTCATTTGTTTTTTCACTTTTTAAACAACAAAATTTTGTATTCTTTTTGGCATTTAAATTTATTCATACTTTAAATTTTTGTTTTCAATTAATTTACTTTGACCCGGGCCCCCTGATGGCCCGGGCCCCTGGGCATTTGCCCCCTTTGCCCCCCCCTGTCGCCGGCCCTGATACTACCCATGCATTTCTCCCCATTGGCAATACCTTCCTGTTGAGTATGTCCCTCCTACTTATATAGTGTACCTGTTTAGAGCACACTATGTAGTGTACCTGTATAGAGTATGTCCTACCAAATACCAGTTTAAATATGCCAGTCCGTAGAACGGGAAAATATCCTACACTAATTTTTCTTGGCTTGGCCACGAACTCACGTACTTTGTGTTTTAGGGCTGGCGCGATATCGATACCGCGGATGAACTAAGAAACTGCTATTCCTGTGTGAACTGTTCATTTTATCTATTTTAATGGAGGACACCACAACGGGAACTTTATAGGGAACTTATAATATAAGCAGTGACATGGAGAGTAGGTACTATTAGATGGAATAGTATTCATTGTTTTGGCAAGTATTGTCCTATCATGTCCTTCCATGCCATTTCTCCCTTCATCCATGTGGCAAGTGACTCGTTTTGAGAAATTCATATCTGCCTCAGTGGATAAATTCGAACGGGTCCGTAGAATGGGAAAAATTATCGGTTTATATTCATACTCGAGCTATGGACGTGGGCTAAATGACTTTAATCTAATGCGGTGTGTTTTCCCGTCGACTGAAGCGAAAATGCCTCGGGACGTTAAATAATCTCTTTGGGTGGGGTACGTGCGCTAATGCCGTCTGCCTTCCTGTGCCGTCTTTTTTTTCCTCAGTTTTGTCCGTTAAGTAGGTCTTGCATCTTATGTTGGCCCAAAGGAGGATAGGCTCGGCTGAAATCATCCGTGCTGTGGTGCCCCATCAAACTTTGATTGGTGTGCGGGGCGTATTTGGTTTAGCGTCGTCGAACTTCCACGGTAGCTGGAAGGAGGGATTTGACTTAGGGAGTACGGAATGTTTCAGCCATCCTGGTTTTCCACGCAGGAGCCTCATTACCATGATGCAGGGGCAAGAACATGAAATCCTTGTTTATTAGTAAATCCCTCTCGCACCACGGCAAAGTTTTCGTCCATCTCGGGGGAATTAATCGCTGCGTTTTGGCCTCTTTTTGCCGTGCATCCGAAATACTAGTCGTTTGTCGTGGTTACCCCGCGTGTTGGCAGTTGGCTGAGAACGTTTTTTTTCTCGTGCGAAATGAGAGAATAATTTAGTGATAGGTAAGTTATCAGACGTCTGAGAACTCCGTCCTTAGGGGTGGTGTTAGCTAAATACGCCAAAAGGCTTCAGAAGTTCAAAGCTGACGACGGCATTGTACCACGCTTGAAGAGTAAAACTGGTCTGGTTAAACATTTTCTAAGCATTAGAATTTTCGGATCCATGGAAAGTCAGGAAGTTATCGCTTACTCTAATTAACCGAAAATACGATGTGTTGTATTGAATCCAAGCTGGTGCGTTTCACCACATCGATTAAATGCCCTCGTTAGATTGCTAGTAAGGTTTTAATGGACACAACACAGCAGTAGCTTAAGTTTTAACTTAACAACAAATGTGGTTTGGAATGTGAACAAACTTAGCACACTGGTACTATGCGGGTTCTGCGTAGGGGATGGTCGATTCAGGGTTCAAACATGGGCCATGTGCGTGGAAAGCCTATGCTAGTACCCAATTGTGATTTTCTAGACTAGTGATTCCCATCCTTGGCCTTTCATCCCTCGGGGACTGGGTTGGTGTGGTCATTAGAGTTACTGGCCCCCCATACGGAAGGCTCGGGTTGGCATCCCGGCTCTGATAGATTAGGTTTTTCATTTGCATACCGGTCGCCATTTTAGTGCCGTGTGGAGAGTACATCGAGTTCAGTACTCTGTCCGCCGGATGGGGCGTTAAACAGTGGACCCCTTGGTGCCGTTCATTGAAGGTAGGCGGACACTGATGTAGCCGTTTCTCTCCACCCTTCCTCGGTTCTCTGAAAAAATTCTACTCACTGATCATAGATGGCGCAAATGACTTTTGCTGTCGGTCGTCTCCCGCGAATAAATAACTTCATTTTACATCCTTACACACTTTACATCCTTAGAAAAACCACGTCACACCGAGGTACAAAGAGATTCTCAGCTTTATTCGTCTTTTTTAGCGTATGCAGCTTAATACTTATTTTCTAGCCGTGCGTGTTTAAGATACTCTCGTAGAAGGCAAGGTTGGTGACCGTATGCAGCCGTTTTTAATCCCACTCAGCAGGTTTTGAAGTTCTACTAATGGGACGCATCCCACCAGTGATGAAACACGTGGGCTGTAATTGGTTTGTAAAGGTTAAAGCCGTCCTGTTCTTATTAAACACGTATCGGTTTTTAATTGTTGAGATATGGTTTGAATCACAATCTTCCCACGGATACCATTTACACGATAAAAACTAATGTTTTGAAATCGGGAATATTTAAAATTATCGGTTATACTCCGTCAAACACTGTTCAGTTATGGTCTTACTTTCTATTTTAATTAGCGAGATCCATTGATTTTTTTTGTTGTGATAGTTGAAATAAGCAGCCTTTCTGAGAACCAGGACATTGTGATGAATTAAAGCTCGAAGCGTGAATTTGTTGTTAACGTAAATGTTCCTGCAATTTCCTGGCTGGATTTTTGGCAATCCACTTCCTTGGCACTATATTTATGTGTCATTTTCCTCCACGACGTTAAGGTGATTGGGCGTATGAGCCGTATTGCGTGGATTTCCACGCAGTTGATTGAATCCTAGATTCCGGCTGTTGCACCATTATCTGGTACATTGTATATGATTCAGGCCGTTGTACCCGATGTAAGTAATTCAGGCCATTGTACTTGATGTAATTGATTGAGACTATTGTATGTACCTGCTGATGGCATAACTGCCGAAATCTGTTGTACAATGCTAGTATTCAAGTAATTGTGTGGAAATTCACCAAAACCTGTTCTTGCATCTAATCATGGGAAAATTCCGCAGTGTGATCTTCATCATTTGATTACATTTATGGAAATTGTCATGAAACTGTCGTCATTGTAACATATGCTTCTTTGAAAAAGGTTTGACTTCATCAAACCTTATAGGTGCATGCGATTCTGAAGAAGGAAGCCGTCGCAGTTTGGTTTAGGTTTTAAAATTGAAAGTTATTTTCAACAATCACTAAACTATTTAACCCTTAGAGTGAAAGTGTTACGAAGTGTACTAGCTATCGTAGGCGCGATATTTCTTGCAGTTGTTGCTATGGTCTTTGGGGAACATGGAAATTTAGGACCTCGAATAAAGTTCTAAGTTATCACCCCTGTTTATAGTTTCGAGTTAAGTGATAAAAAATTCTCCTTTGATCCTATAATGATCTCTGTTCAGTCAAGTGATATAGGTGATGCTGGCTATGGTTTCTTAGTATCAACTGAGACTCGCGGTAGTTTTTCTGTGTCCGGTAATAAGTTCTCCTTATCTGTACAAATCTCGTTCATTTTGTGATCTGGTTCCTTTGATCCGTGTTTTTCTGTGACAGCGAGGGCCTGACTGTATGAAAAAGCCGAAACCAATAATGGAGTCGAGTGCGCTAGAAAAAAATGCCAAAAATTCTTCCTCCCTGCCCTCAATCGATTATTGGGCTTCCGAGATACTGTAAGCCAATAATTGATCGCTTCTACCGATGAGTGCTATAGATTTTTTTGCAGTCTCATCTTCAACTTCGGCCCTTTCTGTGGAAGGTCGGGGTTAGCCATATAGTAGCGGTTATTGGCATTCCTTTTTTCTTCATTTCATTATTTTCAATCAACAGTCAGCCGATCATCTTCATCCATCATTTGACATTATCCTTTTCCATTAATACATCCCAGGAGTTACATAATTCGGCTTAAAGGTGCTCCAGCTGCCAAGTTTATATACCATATGTCTGTGCCTAAGACGGGATTTGAACCCGAAACCTTTAGGCTGCAAGGCCGGTGTATCATAAACCTAGCTTCTGAGATCGCTAGCTACATTTATAGTTGTGAAAAGTTTTGTTTAAGTTTTTTGTTATTTATTTTAACCAGCCGCGCTGTTGCATTATTTCTTTGCCAGTTTATTATTAATATTCAAGCAATTCGTTTTTATTTTCAAAGGCCGCCTTCTTCATCCTTCCGTAAGTTTACCTTTTTTCATTGCGATATTCCAGAAGTTTTGGAATTAGTTTTGAGGTGTTCCAACTCTTGAAATTATATCGCCTCGTAAAACGCAATTCACTATTCCTCATACAAACCATATTGCACTCCTTAAGTGCTGCTCGAACCCGCGATATTTTGTTTACAAGAGTGGTCTTTCACTGACCAGGCTTTAACGGCCGGTATTCTAGCAACGGAAATATTTTAAGTCAGTTGATAGTTAAGTTGCTACTACCTGCGTTGCTACTTCTGTTTCGTTCTTGTTTGACCGTTAACATCCAATTTGTTTAATTCTCTGCCTACTTTGTCGCATCCCTTGGGCTTGCCATGTAACTTTGTCAGGAGTTGACATATTTTTATTTTCTTTCGTATTTTTGGGCAACTGCCTGGACGCATTCCGTGTGGCTTTGCGATATGAAGAATGGTGGCCATAAAGTACGCTGCCATCCCACGAACTCCCAAAGGGTCGCACTCCTGCGGTTCGTAAAACCGCCCTCGCTAACAAACCCCCGTTCCTTTCCCTTGCGGGATGAAGCCCCGTCGCGTGGCGAGTAAAAATCAACCCTGACGTACAAAAAATATCATCTACGCGCCGTGAATTTTTTATCATGGTTTTCATCGCCCCATCCCACGGATTAATTAGGGCGAGATAAATTTGCCTCGCAGGAAGCTTCTTTTGCCTCGTACGAGTGCGTTACTAGAGTAAATTTATGTTTAAGGAGTACCTTGCTAGAAACATCGATGATGTGTGGAAAGGGGGAGGGGTTGAATCATGACCATCATGACCAAGTATTTACGAAATATATGCCGAAAAAAACCCGTCACTAAGCATAAAAATTCATGCGTGAGCCACATTTTTCATAATGACTAGAAATATTATTTTGTTCTGGGTCAATTGTTAGCATCCCCTGCGATATCCTTTTTTTGCTTCACTTCAGTTGACATACAAGGTTAAAGTTACGATTTGTCAATAGATCATAGATATACCTAGTAGATCATTCAGGTCAGATCAGGTCTCCTCACTAGCGCAAACATTTCGATCCTAATGTAAGGAAAGCATGGATGAAGCAAGGGGTGAATGTGACAGAGGCTCAGGAGTTATATTCCACGAAATGAAAGTGAGGATTTACGTTTACAGTTAGCCCTAAGAACTATCGCTAAGGAAGACCTGCGCTAGATCAGGTCAGTAGATCATAGATAGAGTAAATCTAATTAAAAGGTCATATATGATTTATTTTGATTTACTCTACTCTTTTATTTATATTTACTTATCGATTATTTATTTAACTACAACTAGACCATAGATCCCTTCTGGATGACGCGGATTCGAACATTGCTGAGATTTTTCAATTGTAAAACCAGTCCCTACTTAAATTCTGTGTGGAAAACGTTTCACGTTCGGTGCTTCGTGCATCGGATGAAATGCTGAACCGTGGACTCCTTGGCATCTTTCGTTTAGAGTAGTTTTATTCCGATCCAGGTTTTGACTCCACCCTTCCTCCGTTCCATGCAAAAATTCCTCCTCTGCCAAAAAATGTCTATCCTAAACGTCGAGAATTACATAAGCTGTCGCTAGCTAGTACCTATTGCTTCAGTTACATCCTTATCGTGGCTCTAAAATCCTATTGAAGGATCTGTTGTTTCGTTTATGGTTATAATCGTGGTTGTCCCCAGCGAGTAATTTATTTTGCCGCGATAAACATGCAGATAGAGTGATTGAGGATGGATGTATCAATGTGTACCTTTGTCTGGAACGTGTATTTAATAATTTTTTGGCATTTAAATCTTTAGGTGCGTGAATATTTACTGCCCATGAAGTTTTTCTCTTCATTAATACATAAATACACTGCATAGTACCTGAAATAAAATCGATAGAGTTCGACGATACGCTGTGGAACGATGAGACAAATAAACCTTGTTGAGTATTTTCGTTTTTTCATTCCATATATTTTAGTATTTATTCCAGCTGGAGATTATCTCGTCAGTCGAATGAAACTCGAAAGATATTTGTAAAATGAGCATATTTTAAATAATTTAGCTCGCTGAGCTAAATTGTATTACCTTCTCTCATAAATGTGAATAAGCGACTAGTCTGTGCTTAACCGAGTATCTTTCCTGCTTGTATAATTTCCTCGTGTAGTTCCTCCAAAGCATCCGTTGCTTGAGCAGCATCGCAATACGACCGTGTTAAGGGCCACGTTGGGCGTAACCTAATTTCGCTAGATGTGAGTCCGTAGCGAAGGTAATATCGTTAAGAATCCGGTAATTAGGGCAATACTGAGCTAGGTCTTCCTCGACGATTGGTCGGCTCTCTGAATATTTTATCCGCGAACGTAGAATTTTCTCCTAGGAAACGTATGGGAATTTTAAGAACCCAGAGCTCACGGAGTTGTAAGTCGGGGTTAAAGTCAGGGCTGGAGGCAGGGTGGTGAATACTAGCTCACTGTTAAATAATAACTGTAGGTAAAATAACTTGTCGTTCGGTCATCCGTGACATTTCTCGCTCCAATCTCCTTTAGCCGTTACGTTATGTACTACTCTCCACAAGGTAGTCCTTTCTTCTAAATTTCTTTCCTGATTGTGAACTGCAATGCAATTTTCTTCTTCGTTCCCTCCATACCAAGCTTTTTACGTTCCATCGCAGCCTTTTGGATTCCATTATCACTTTTAAAAATTCTCTTATCCACTACCCCTTCCTCTTTCGAGTCCTCTGTCCTAATTTCTTCACATCTTCTCCGACTTCATTTGAGGACTTAGAATTAGAACCTGTACTCTCCCCCAATGCTCTGTAAGTAACTTCATCTCACTACGTTTTGAGTGTTCTCTCGGCTTATTCAGTTACCTCGCTCTGCACCCAAGTTTCAAAAGGCTCTTGGATCTACTTTCCTCGAATGATCATTTTCTAAATATTTATGTTAAATAAATACCATTCCGAAATCCGTTTTACAGCATATTACTTACACACCTATCCCACTGGTCGGACCAAAATGTACAAGAGTTCGTTTTTCCCGCGCAGAATACACGACTTCATTGCATTAAAGTGTAGAAACTAGACTTAATCATTACCTATAAATTCAGAAGTTTCTGCCGATATTGAATGGGCCTGATGTAAGTAACGCCATAATGATGTCAACCGTGGAAATCTAGGGCGCATTAAATTTTATTTGTGGAGAATTGAAAGTTGTCTTATATCTAATAACTAACAAATAGTTCCCAAAGTTTTTTCCTCCCTATTTATCGGCGAAGTGTTATTTTCACGATAGTGACTTATCGCTCGCTGCCTCGTGCACTTGCGATGGCTCTTAGGGTTAACTGTAGACGTTGATCCTCACTTTCATTTCGTGGAATCACTCCTGGTCCTCTGTCACATTTACCCCTTGCTTCATCCATGCTCTCCTAACATTTGGATCGAAATGGTTGCGAAAGAAGAATAATTTCTCTGGCAAATCATCCGCTTTCTTGGAGAAGGTTGGTGATGACTGGCTTCCTTAGCATTACGCCCGCGAAAGATAATTTACGCTCCTGTGCGGAGCGAGTCGTTGCACGGTTTTGGGGCTTCGTCATTGAGAACAATGGAAGCCCCCTGTTCGGAAGCTTAGTAGGTGCGGTTTTTGGAGAAGGAGGAAGGAAATAAACTGGCTGGGGACGAAGGCAAACGGAGAAAGGTGCTGGGAACGCTATGGGAGAGGAGCGATATTGGTGAATAAAATTCAGGAGAGAGAGAGAGAGAGTCAGAAAAAGTGAATGGCGGGCAAATCGAGAGATGATGAGATGCCGAGAGCTGCTATAGAAGGGAGGACGTGGGGTGAGAGGCGGATGGGAAACGGAAGAGAAGGCATTTTGGAGGCCTTGAAGGGGAATTGGCGACGCGTAGGGATGAAAGAAGGGAACAAAGCGGTGAAGGGGGTGGTCGGCTCGGGAGGAAACTGCGGAGCTATGTTCTACGTCAAGCAGTGACTATGTGAGTGTACAACCGATATGTTGTCGCTGGAGAAAGCAGCGTGAGGTATTGAAATCACAAAAGTTCGACGCTTACACTATTACTCTTCTATCCTTCTTGTTTTCCGGGACTCAAGATGACGCCCTCGAGATGGGAGGCCAGAATTCTAGCTACCCCACCGAGCCGATCCCCAGGTTGAAATTACGTGAGTTGGTGGCTGAAACTATTTTCCCGCTATCCACCTCCGTTTACTCTCTCTAAGTTTGCCGATTCATTTTCTTTTCTCTGTTTAGTTAACCTGGGGATACATCCGAAAGCTAAGTTCATTTGCGCCATTCAGGATTGGCGGGTAATTCATCTACATCTACATAATCTGTATCTACATAATACCCTGCAAGCCACCATAAAGGTTGAATTCTCACCAAATATGCAGTACATATCATGCATAAAAAAGAATTATTCTTAATATATTAGTCTAGACGTCACTATTTAAAACGATAAAAATAGCAAACTAAGCATGCAAAAACGTGCGGCTAGTTGGGTTACCTCCAAGTCCTTATAACAACATGCAGCTACCTATGCTATGCATTGATTCATTTGGTCATGTTTGATCATGCATATTGGACGTATTTACCTCTATTCATATCCCTAATTGTACGAGGAAAAAAGGAAATTATGAATCTGTCAGTTCGGCAATCTATTTCTCTAATTTTGTAATCATGGTCAAGTCTACCATAGTAAGTTGGGGTTCGCAAAATATTTTAGCGTCGTCACTGAAAATATTATCTTGGAATTTATTTAAGAGATTAAAGTATAAATTTTAACCTGCGATCTGACAATGTTTCCCATTTTAATTCATTTAATGGACTGGTTACGCTAATATAGTTATATTAGCGTGCACTCTAGCATGCTATTCAGCCAAACTCATTGTATAGGGTTAGGAATTTTCCAAGGAACGGAGTAAGAGAGAAGGGTGGAGTGAAACCCGGCGTTAGCCGATTCTTAATGAAAGGTGCCGAGGATTCCACGATTTAACATCCCTCACGAAGGATGGAGCACTGGAAGTGTTCTCCACATTGTGCACAAGTGGGATCGGGACACCAATGAAAAATTTATGCCGATTTAATTGGTGCCAGTATGATCTCTCCTGGTGTATGCATCGGACATATGGAATGAGGATTCAATTCCAGAAGTATACAAGGTAAAAGAAATGCAGCCGGATTCCCATGAACGTATAGAAAGTCGTCTCTTGGAAGAGAGTGGCTAAGAAACCACAGAATTTTAACGGTTTCTTGCTATGTTAAAGATACTTGAAATTCTATTTTATTTATTTATAGGGATTTCCAATCCACCGCAGTTTTCCTCTGCAAACCCCACAAGTCCATATCTTGAACCCGACAGCCCTTCATAATAATACCACAAGTCCATCACACAATCCCTGCTCTCCATCTGTTTCTATCCAATATATCTTCCATATTTTATCCCCTCCTCACAAAATTTTAATTACCTGAGTTAAAAGCTGACCTCGGAAATATCTCTTACGCAAGGCCTAATGATCAGGAGATATACAATATACAAAATAAGAGGAAAATACTTTAGGACCGAGAAATGCGAGAGTTTGATTTCCCGCGCGCAATATACGGCTATAATACATGGAACGCAAACGCCTTATTCTTAAAAAATAAATTTAGCACTACACCTCATAACTGTTTCCCAAAGTATTTTCTGTCCTTTCTTTTTTTAGGTCGTTTTCACGGTTGGTTGCTACCACCTCCACCCCACTACCTTGCAGGGTAAAAAGTAGGTGTAGATGTGTGTTCGGTAGATTACTCGGCGATGATCCCTAGGGAAACCAAACCTGGGACCTTGCACGTGGTGTGGACCAGCACGCAAGGCGTTTTCCCTCTCTCAAAATAAATTTGCGTACACGCGGGCAATGGGTTGGAGGGTGGGAAATAATGGGAGACTCCGCCCGCTGAGAATTCGATCTCGCAGCGGGCCGGGGGTTAGACCTTTCCGCACGGAAAACCATTCCGCCGTCGGTCGGCGGCCACCTCCACCCCTGGGAGGCTTCGGCGGCGGTGCAGGGGGGATGCGCCATTGACCCCTCTCCCCCCCCTGGCCGTAGACACTGGCTCCCGCCCCGACTCACCCCACGTCCCCCTTGATTCGTTCGATCTTCCGGCCGACCCTCCTGTCCTCCCTGCAGACCCCCTGATCCTTCCCATTCCCTGGGCTGGAGAAAAGCCGTCAAAGGAGGTCACGATATAGCGGCACGTTGTTCCTGTGAGTGCCTCTCGCGCAATGGGCTTCGCCTTTTCCCCGCCCTATTGCATCCTCCGCCCTGGGAGCGGAGGTTGGGGAATGCGGTCCTGTGTATGTCTACACTGCTTGCGCGCTCACCCTAAGGGGTTGTTGTCTTATTTTATTTTTTTTGCCCCTGTCGCTTTTTTTTCTAATCTAGCTTCTCTCGGTTCAGGGGGCTCTGAGTGATAAACTCGCCCTGTGTGAAAAATTTATGCTAGCAACTTCGCGTCCAATGATGGGAGTGCAGTAAACATCTTGATTAAAAAAGGGGGACGAATTCGAGGCCATTTGTAAACCACCGGAATGACGGATAAGGAGCAAGTACTGAGGGATGTAGAGAGCAAGAATTTTCCATGGTGGTTTATAATTGTCTCCAGGGTTTCGAAGGTGTATTATTTAATCACTTTAGCAGATATAGTAAAAGTAGTTTAAGTACGTTATACGTTGAGTGACTATTAAAATTTTGAGCGTAATGTGCTCGGTATGTGCCACTATGGTGAGTAAACATGTTTCAATCCTAATTACCTGAAGCCGCTTATCATAAATGCAAATTTCAGTTGGTTTTTAATCTACTGACATTCCACTTTTTAATATATCTGATATAGTTATTAAATGGTTTACCTTCAAAACCTTGGAGTAAAATATAAATCATCTTGTATGAATATGAAGAGATGAGTTGCTGGGTGAACCGAGTGAAGAACTGCGTCAGACTCATCTTAGGAATGTTGACTCATGATGATAGTTGTGTCGAAAGTACGGAGACAAGTAATTTAAGGGACATCATGTTTGCTTCGCCCTGGGTTTTAATGCGTCTGCAACATTCCGGAAGAAGGAGAGGATTAGACCAGTGGCGTTTTGAGCTGCGGAAACGGAGAAGAATGAGAAAAACAAGGTGGACGTCAAGGAAAACTCCTAAGAAGTCCAAGACTTGTAATGAAAAGGAAGTTTCTGGAGGAAATGAGGAGGAGGAAGAAGAGGTGGAAGGAGGTGATAATTCAAGCTGAGTTGACGGTCTTTTTATGATGGGAATATTGTGTCACCGTGGAAGAGGGAGGAAAAGGATGGTTGTTTTGAAGTAAAGAGGTTGGAATTATGAAGAACGGGAGAATTTTGTTAAGAATATGTTGTCGTAGATGAACTCTTCAGAATTAATGATATTTTAATGTACATCCGAACCTATCTCAATATTTTGAATACTCATTGACAGAATGTATTCTTCTTTTACTATTTTATTAATATCCTCCTAGAGCACTCTGCGTGATTTGTTCTCATATTGAGGTACCTAACTGCCACTCCCCGCATTTTGTAGGCTCTACATGTTGAAGTGTTTCTTGTCTTTTATGTATCTTATTTGTCGTCTTTAAATTTTCCTCAGAGATTCACATCTTTGCAGTGCCTTGTTAAATATTGTATGTATATTAGAACCCTTGGAGTTATGGTCTTACGACGTGGAAGCTGGCCTCACATAATTGTCAGGATTACATATTTTTCAGCATCGAAACTCAGTAATCATGGCAAAGATTTATCGATAACACCCCGTGTTGGATGAATTCTAACAGATTACATGAAACTAGTGCGAATTAAGCTTTCTCAGAGCCAATGACTTTGTAAATCGTCTAAAAATGGCAAGGATGTCATAATTTCTCTCTATACAATTAACATAGGCACATTATAGATGATGGCATTCGGTTAATTTTGTGTCTCTGATTCATTACTTAATAACAAACTTAGCACTACGTTTTGTGTGGATGCACTGAATTACTTTTCGTTATTTCCGACGTACCTATACATTATACTGTGAGCCGCTGCAACGGTGCGTTGTAGGGGGTGGTCGGTCATCAGACTTGAAAACTTTTCTGAAAAAGAGAAAAAGAAATTAACTGGGAAATAATTACGAAGTGTGATTCGTACTTTTTTTAGAATCAGGTTCTGTTTGGGTGGTAATCGTATGATTAACTTGTATAATATATATGCGTTTATTTGGCTTGCTGTACTGCCACCAGTGTACCACATTAGTATGAGTTTTATCCTGCGCGTTACTCCGAGAAAAAAAATTGTCTTCCGTATGGAACTCTGGTTTTGATGCAGAGGATATTCCTACTACCGTTTAACACCATTTGTAAGAGGTCTGACGAAGAAACGGTCGTACACGTCAATATAAGACTTTTATTTGACCGCTCAAGTTCTGCAACCCCTACGAATGCCAAATTACCGGACATTGGGTACCTCTTGCATTTCAGCCTAGTTTTTATATTCATCAAGAGACAACTGTTCTCCTTCCGGTTCAGAACATTCTTCTTTTACGGCACCGAATTTCGTCTAGATTCTCAGTCGTAAAATAAGGGAGTATTTTTGCAGAATATTGTAAGCAGAAACCCTCTGCAGTGCCGGAGCCCGTCTCTGCTCGTATTTATATATGTGGTGCGGAAGGCAGGGACGCCGACACCGGGCGACTTTTTCTTATTTCTCTATCTCCTCGAAAAATTTTTTTTACCACCTTCCCACTCCGCTTGCCTCTCCTCCTCCCATTTCCGTTCCCTCCCAGTCGTCACATCTTCCGTTCCCCGGACCTTCACCGTGGGAGTGAAGACAGCGCTGGCGGCTGCTGTACGGGGCCACTGCGACGAGTACGGATGTCAATGGTGTCACAGCCTACCCGCCCTCCCGCCTTCCAGGCCTTTCCCTACATCGGCGTGGAATTTCGACCCCTTTCGCGAAAATACAGTGTTTCGCGTATTTCCACGCCTTCACCGAATCGGCTCTGTCGAGACGAGCTACGTACTCAGTAGTACGTAACGACTCAGTGCACCTGGTGTACTCGAAGGGATGGAACCGGTCGGACGATCGAAATGAATAGTGGAAGCAACAAAGTTTACCGTTCGTTCTATGTTGGCCGTGGTGAATCAGTCTATAGCTTACCCGCCAGGTAACCCGGTTGGTTCGAATCCCGACTTGGGCATGGATATTATCTTTGGCTCAGGATTAAATTAGGTTAAACGGTGCGACATAACCTGAGAATATATTTTGTACCAGCCGGTACATGCGTTAATATTTTTCACGGATAATTCGCAATCCTTTTTCAAACCGAGGACTTATAGCATGTTAAGCGATTTTAACCGTATCACTACACTTGGTTCCTTTATACCTACTCAGTAATTGGGGAAGAAAAATTCCCTCTAAACGCGTACAAACGATTCGTAGATGAGGGTAACTGCGAGGTTAAACTAAACCTGGGGAAAAAATGGTACTGTGTAGTGAAACTTACCACATTAGGGTGTATGTTATCCTGTGGAACGCTAAAGTTTTCCTTCTTTTTCATTAAGGAATTTCACAAAGTTTCGACCTCAACAATGCACTTACTAAAACTGGGAATGTTGTGTGATTAAGTCAAGGATGGAAAGAAAATCATGCTAAATTGACCTGTGATTTGCCCTAAATATCCTGCGGTATTTCCTAATGTGCTTAGTATGCAAATGCTAATATTCGTTCAAAGTTTGTGCAGTTTTTTTCCCTGAACGATTATAGTTTAAAATGAGAAGCTTGATTGTTTTTGAATATACATTTTTCACTCTGTGATTATAATTGAATCTTTTGTAAAACAGGTAATGAAGTTCCTAGCAAGTTCAACATGCATTTACTTAATGATCATGCGTGCTTGCTGTCGAGTTAACCCCTGCTCAAACCCCTTGAAGTGGCATGCGAGGTAGTGTGAATTTATGTAAAATTATGCGTACAGGTTCAAGAAGAAGACTCATTTAGACAAGAGCTGGTATAAGCTGTGACGAAATGGATTTTACTACGGAAGAACATTTTTGCGGAATCCTCTTTCATAAATAATTTAAATAATTGTTGGTACTTTACTCGCATATTTTGATCAGTGCGTCTTCACTTGTTACCCACTTATTAAATTCAGTGCACTTGAGTTTCGCGGGACACATTTTCAATTTCGGTGGAATAAGAGCGGCATATCCTTAAATTCATTGGTAATCTGAACACTATTCGATATCATTCACGGAATGAAAATTATGTGGCATGCCCGTTCAATAAAGTCCTCTTGAGACTTTGCCTAAATAGCCGCAGTGATGTTTCATTTCGGTCTAATGGACGGTTCTCTCTCTCCCGACATTATCATCCACATACCTACCATTCGATTTATAGTCGTTCATTTGCTTGTGTTTAGGGTAGATATTGATGGATGGTACTTTACTCTGCTTAGCATTTCCTTCTTCTATTCTGCATTGACCCCGAGAGTTGTTTCTGCCTTGGTGGCAGAAAATCCTCTGGAGCCTTGAAGTTTAGACTTAACCTATTCCAGGAAGAATAAAGCTCCTCTCAACTCTCAGGCAAAAGTTTCAACACTTTGGTGTCGAAGTACGGAGCGCGGAGGATCGGGTTGGTGTGGAAGCTTAAGTGCAGGCCTTCCATTCCAAGGTCCCGCGATCCCTACCTGAGTGCTATGTGGAGAGCACTTCAATTACAGCACTCCGTCCGTCGGATGGAACGTTGAACTGTATTACCCCTTGGCATATTTTGTCAAAAGGAGACTAATGGCTACGTCAGTTGCTCCACCTTACCTCCGTTCTCCAAGCAACATTATGTAGGCCTCGGTGGCGGTGGGGTAAATCCCTCGCCTTTCGATCTCAGGGTCGCGGGTTCGAATGCCGCCCGAGGAGGTTTTTCACTGCACGGGGCAGTTATATTTGTGCAGTCCAATAATTGTAAGGGAGGAATCCGCTGTCTTAAATTATCAGAGTTGATAATTAGTACTAAACATAAATAACAACGTACTATGCTATAGCCTAGAGGCTCTACTTATAAAGAGAACTTCTTGTAATTTACCCTGGAAGGCTGTCCGCAAGATTTAAATAACTTGAAATATTCAAATGACACGAATTACAACTTTATCCTGCAGATATACTTCTTCTCCCACACCACAATAGTAGGACGTGCATCCTAATTAATCAATTACCTATAAGAGATCAGCTGTCGGACAGGGCGATACAAGAATTAGTTTCTGCCACGCACAAAACACTACTGCAACGTAGTCAAAGAATAATTTTTCAAGCACATCACACAACATGCTGCATTATTAATAAATAACATTTTCTTTCACTTAAACTCAAAACTTCATGGCTGGCCACCTACCACCCCCTGCCACATCTTGGCGGATCGCAGGGTAAAATGTAGATTTAGGTGAATAACAACAATGGCGGACTCCTTGGTGAATAGATAAGGTCTTTCAGAAGTAGCATGGGTCAAGATTTCTCTACGTGTGCCCAGCGGACCGGCAGTAGCTAAGGGTTCTCCAGCGGTATACCCTCTCCCGCTTGATCGCCCTTTGGAGAGCACTTCAGGTTCTCGACTCCGTTAGTCGGACGTGCCGTTAAACTGCTGACCCCTTGGTGCCTTTCGTTAGGGTAATGCCGTCGCTGCGTTTCCCTCCACCCTTCCCCATTCTCTCCTCAACTCTTGCCCGAAACATGCTAGGTGCCCACTTATCCTAAGTGACCTCAGCTCTTGAAAATAATATGACCTCGGAATGCCGGGTTAGACGTTCTAGCTTAACTTATCAAGTTTCTACCGTGCACAAATATTTTTAGGACAAGACCTTTTGCCCGCGCATGCCTATTATGTTGCTCTCTCAAGGTGTAGAATTCGTCGAAGTGCTAGCAGTAGCATATAAGTGGTACCAGAAGTATAAATGGCGAGCATCAACTGAGATCATACGCGTAATTTAATGTGGATCGGTGATTGGGTAGGGTGTAGGAATTTTTCAGGGGACGGAGGAAGATCGGATTGAAATACAGCACCAAAATCAGAGGGCCAACAATAAAATTCACCGAGGGGACCAGGTTTAACGCCCCACCCGAAGGACAGTGCGCTGAACGCTATGCACTCTCCACACCTCACTAAGTAGGGACCGGTGTTCTCCTGAAAAATCTATGCCTCGTCCGGAATTCAAAAATGGGTCCATGTGTTAGGAAGTCAGCGCTTTAGCCACCTTACTAACCCGATTCTGGACATCATTATAGAAAGATATTTTATCCGCGGTAGATTTGGAATAATTGCTATTTTTAGAGACTTCTAATTTCTCCCCTGCCACCGTTTGCTTCTATGCCTCTTTATTCCCTTTATTTTTAATACGTTCTAAAAATTCCGATTATATCCGAATATATCCGAAATAACCTTCTTTTAATCAGCCTAACCGAGAGAGTGATGGCTTTTCATACAAACAGTAGTGCCTGTGAAGATATTTATAACGCGATTTCGTTATATTATTAGAATTTTTAGCCAAACGAAAGAACCCATAACTTTGTAACTATCATAAGATTTTAATTCTTCATTTTAATTCCCATCTGGTGTTAATATAACCCATGCTACACACGCCGTGAATGCAAGAATCCTTGTTATTGCTGCTATTAAACGAAGTGACCGAACTTTTATGGGCATTTGCGCCAGTAAGATTAGGCGGGTGTTTGGAAAGTGGTGGGAATATAGGAAATATGGATCGAAACCAGTACGGCATATTTTTTACGAAAGGCCAAGGGATTCGCGGTTCAACGTTCGATCCGACGGACGGAATACTGACCTTGGAGTGCTCTTCACACAGCATTCGAGTGATGGGAGACAAGTGCTATAGCCAAAACGCTACCAAATCCCCCCTAATGAATATTCAACAGCGTTTCGCCTGCGATTTTCTCGGTTTCTCTATCTCTCTTGCAGTTTTTCTGCAGTATCTCTTCCTCTTTATATCGGTGGATTTCCACTCCTTAACGCTTGTCCATCACATTTGCATCCCATCATCACCTTTTCATGATGCACTCATTTCTCACTCCATGTTTCGTATTCTTGCCGTAGACACTTCTGACGGAATCCATATCCACTAAATTTATACCGCATCAACGGTAATCCCGTCGCCACCCAAGTTTTTGCTACCCAGTTTGTAAGTTTTAATGGTCAAAACTTTTCAATAGCCACATTATGCCCGAAGTTATGTGATCCGTCATAACCGACGAAATGTTTGGGGTCATGAATATAATTTAAAAGTATTGGATACTCTGACAGCTCCGTTTTGATCTTGAGGAACTTCAGATGATGGACTTTTAAATCCGAATCGCAGAGAATTAAGTCGGAAGGAGAAAAAATATGCTGAGATGGAATCCCATGGAATATGAAATCCTACTTGCCTCTGAACAGAATAATGCAAAAAGATGAAGTGAAAGAGACTCTTGGGCTTTAACATCTGAGTTGGGAAACGTGAAGTGTCACAGCATTAATAACTACTTCCGGATGGGCGGGGTGATAAAAGGAGGTATTTTGAAATTACCTTGGTCATGATCTATGAGAAACTTTCCATATTTGTAACTTCCGTCGTAAAGAATTACTTACGCTCATAACGTGTTCGACGAGGTGAAAATGGTTGGTTACTTAAGCTACAACTTGACCGACGAATGCTTTTCAATGTGATTACATTTCTCAAGTTGAGGAGCTGAATGCATTTTGTCTTGCTAATGCTAATGCTCTTGTTGAGGAGCTGAATGCTTTTTGTCTTGCTAATGCACCACGTCTGCTTTAATTCCGTTACTCACTAAAATATGCATGCAATTACTTTCGCTCTTATCTATTGAAAAACATGAGGCAATTTGTTCGTTTTGAATTTCTTTCAATATCCATGGATTTATTAATTGCTATAAATTCCATCGAAATACTCAGTAAATTGAAAAATAAGACGAATAGGTTATTTCAACTCGGAAACTAATGCGTATTTCAAAGGTTTTCGTGAAGTCTCCCATTATATCGTGATGCAAGAAGTTTTTTTTTCGTGCGTGAAGCCCAATATCACTGCTTACAATTAGTGCATTAGCGTGATTTACTTGTTATGCTGGGCTGTTTGACAGTTCGTAACTTATCCTTGAATCCTGTATTTGCTAAGCCTGTCCAGGCTTTTTTTGGCGTATCTGTCCTTCTGCTACTTAATAATTCTATGTCCTGCTCTATGGCTTTGCTCTCCAAAATCACTTGTATTCTTTCCTTCCTGCTCATCATTCTTCCCATCATCTTGATCTTCAGGATTGCATCGCCTTGCAATACTCCATCCTCCCATTTTCGGAAAATATACATATAGCAATTACTACTGACTTACCGTTTGCCATCCCCGCAAATGATAACAAACAATTATTTTTTCTTATCTTTTGACGAACGAAGAAGACTTGGGTGACTTGCCTAGTAATGTTTATTGTATTCGTCTTTAACTCACATCGTTTCCAATAACACATTTCTAGTGAATATAGGGAAGAAAGTGAGACTTCTTCCGAGTGAAAAGAGATTCGATGTACCTTAAAGTTACATTACGCAACGCTGATTTAAGTTTTTTCTCCCCACCTTTATCCCCTAAACCGTCATTAACGTTCTAAAACATCTCTACCTAAATTGCGTAATGCTACCGTTTGACCTTCTCTTTTGTGTGAATGATTAAACTGATTTTGAACAAAAGGGAGAAAAAAATACTTTGCTGGTCCACAAGATAGGATTTTTATTGCAACCGGTTTCGATACAGCGTATCATCATCTGGCTGTATCGAAACCGGTCGCAAAAATAATTCTATCCCGTGGACCAGCAAAGTATTTTTTCTTCCTTTTGTTCACCATGAAGGAGTTCCCCAAAGTAACGCCACCCACCATTGAATTTAAACTGATTTTCTTTATATATGCCTTATTTATTGCTCAATACTATTATATAGTTTAGTACACCTACAATTACTAGTATACATTTCAGTGTTTATTTGTTAACTTTTATCACCATCATTTTTGGGACAAAGACGAATTCATTATGTATCATTCTACCAACTTAACGTAGATTCTCTTCCTCTCCGTATCGATAGCGTATGGTAACCGCCGGCCCGATCCCTCCCTTTAGAGTCACGAAATATATGGACGGCCCCTTAGTCCTGCAGGCACCAAAAGCGTGAAAGAAACGGCGTATTTCTCCTTTTCCGTTCCCACCTCCTTGAAGAGACGGCGCGGGTCGTCGGGCTGTGAAATATTTACGTGCCGGGCTCGAGCGAGGCTGACGGTAAATGGATGCAAAGGGGCGGCAAATCTCTCTCTCTCAGACCCTCCTTCTCCCGTCCTGTCCTCTCGTGCCGAAGTCGAGGGATGGTGTGTTTGTGTTGAAGAGGGATGAATTCTTTTTCCTCATTCCTTCTGCCTCCCACCACCTTGTGTGCTCTGAAGGGACCCCTCGGGGCTGGAGAATGTCTCCTCCCTGAGAATCGCGCCTCCCGGTATATTTAAGAAGAAAAAGGAGGCTTCAAGGAATACGGGGCAGGAGGAAGGAAGACAGAAATGTTGGTGACGAACGTGGGGAAACACCCTCGCAATAATATTGAAAGCTTTTTCTCCCCGCGAAAACACATGCCTACTGGTTCAATTACTCCCGAACGCAATTTAACTACGAGTTTGGGGAAGGTGGGAGCGTGTCGGATTGGATGGTATGCGGAGGCCGCTGGTTCTTGTCCGTCCCTTCGGGGCACCGCGCGTGAAAAATGATTCTGCAGTCTTCGGAAGCGCCGGGATGAGAATTCGATCGCGCTACGCCCGTTTTAGTGGTCTCACCGTGGATGTCGGGTGTAGTGAGACGGTTCGTGTTTATCACGTTCGGTTACGGAAAGGAACGACGTTCCCTTTTACGTTCGCTGCAACACCATTTACCATTTTCGCTTCGATTCGGTAGCATTTATGTGGATCCGATAGTTTGATCATGTGAGTCCCTCTGAGTCGTCGAGGTTTCTTTCTTGTCGAAGCGAAACCTTGCGTCTCCTCAATTTTGGAGGATTTCTTAGTCTTATAAATGGATGGAACAGTCTTATTCATGATTATTGCCTTTCTCGGGGAGTACCTGATGCTATTTTAGGGGCGTATGTTCATCATAGATTGGAAAAGGCAGGCGTCGTATGAGATATATAGAACAGGTTTTGAAGGATGGTTGATATGAAAAGGTTGGCCGGTAGAAGGATCGAGTGGAGGGCTGCGTCAAACCAATCCTAGGATTGTTGACCCATGATGATGATGAAGGTCCTCGCATTTCAGATTTATATGGCAAATGTAACACTTTAGTCTCAAATTCACCGAAAGCAAAGGCTTAGTATTAGTATTTTCAATGGCCATTAGACCTAGGGACCTTTCATAAGTAAATCTCCACTCGATTCTCCTATCACTATCTTCGTATCCATATTTGCTTAGCTATTTTCTCTTCTATTTTTCACTTTCTCTCCGTGTATCTCTTCTACGTATATTATATGTCTTCTTCTCATTTCATTTATACACTTTTCCGTTTCGATTACAATCTTCATGAAGATGTCGTGTTCTAAGATAGCGAGTTTTTTTTAGAATTTTAGAAATATCCCTTTTTCTCTTACTCTACCATGAAATTTGCTACCGACGAAGTCTCTCCATCTTATTTTCATCATTTTTTTGTGCAACCACGTTTCATGCCGTTCTAGTTTTGCCTTTTCTACTCCGGCATATTGTCCATGTCTGGCTTCCCTAAAGGAGCAAGCTTTCAGATGTGGTGATGCATATTTCATCTAATATGGAATGAGATTACCTCTCCTTGTTGTCTCGTGTTTTATCCTTCAAAATCATATCGTAAGTTATACGGACGTGCTCTCTATCGTTGAATAGTTCCATTACTATTGCGTGTGAGGATATCATGCTTTCCGTAGTATTTTTCGCGGTACTGGGGCCGTTATCTCCTACCTTACTGTGTTGTGTACCTCAGGGAAGTACGTAAAGCCAGTGATTTCATTCTCGGTGAACACGACGCCCAATGCGTTTACGTACCGCTTTATATGTTGTACTATGAAAGCAAACGACCGAGGACTCTTGCTGTGTGGGGAAAATGCTGGATTTTGAGGCCGCTCGAAACTTTTTATGTGGTGTAGGTACCACCCGGAAATTTGAAAAAAAAAATATTATAATAATAACGTCGGCCATGCAGAGGCATCAGCATTCGCGTGGCGTTCTCGGCTGAGAAAGCAGAGGGCGTGGTATTCTCCGTTAAAGGCTCGCGGGGTCCGTTTTGCATGATTCCGTCGTTACCTCTCTCCCTTTGGCTGCGGATTCCCGGCCAGTTTACGAAACTTCGGGCGGGTGCGAAGGGGGCAGGCCGCGTGCGTGGTGCGAATGAATTAAAAATATAAAAATAAGAACAAGTGAAGCAACAGTGAGTTTCGCTCTACCGTAACGAGAGGGAACGTTCCCCTATCGCAAATTTCATCTACGTCCACGGGGTTACCAAGCTATTCAACTAGAGGTTGCGAAACTGGGTTGTGAGACAACTTTACCATTCATGCACTTATTACATGCAAGCAAATGTTATAACACTACGCATAAAATGAACATGATTAGGTTTGGCATCAACCCAGTACAAGCTTCTTAGAAACTGTGAAAGAAGATTTTCTGGGTAGTGGGTAAAGCGCAGTTGGAATTGTAGGCGTGTTACCTTAGTTGAAGTTCGTTACTGTACTAATGGAAAACAACTCGGTACTTTCCCTCAATGTTCATTGTAAAAGACAGGTTTTGATGTTCTTATTCATCATTTTTGAGAGGTGATTGAATTCTATTGAAGATGATTTAAAAGATTATTGAAACCGATCAGGTTGTAAATAAAATTGTTGGATAGTACTAAGTCGTTTTATTTTAGAATGGGTTACAATAGGTTAAGAATTTGCCATGAAGTAATGGTAATAGAATTCGGTTTTAAGATGATCAAACTGCTTAGCTTGCATCGCTTCGTCCATTGCATGAGAAACTATAGGATTAGGATAACATCCATGCCCAAGGTGAGGTCCAAACCCACGGCCGTATTGTTGTACGTGCAATTATTTTGGATACAACATTATAATTATTGCAGTGGACGCATTGGTACAATTATCTTGCGTTAGTTAACCTGCGTATCGGGTGTCTTTGACGCCTATTATAATTCTTTTCACTGTGGCAGGGGATATTTTTCAAATCTATCCTTACGTAATCCTCTTCTTGATCTCCTTGTCAATGACAGTTCAATGTGTCGGAATCTTCAATGTGTTTTTAGCCCCGTCGGAACGTAAGTCGGTGGCAAGTGTACGAAGGAAAGTTTATATGTAAAGGGAAAGCCTGCGGCTGGCGAAAATGATTTTCCTCCCCAGGGAAAAATAATAAAGGGATGTTCTCTTCACCCCTTTAAAACACGACACCCTCGGAAGGCGCGAAGGGCGTCTCACTACCGCTCCGCCAGGGCTTCGTTCCGCAGCCGAGGAGTTCGCGCGTCGCATCGCTGAGATTAACATGGGATGGTGTGGAGATTCTATGGTCGGAGGAAATGTGGAAGAACTTAGAGGTAGATACATAAGGCAGTCTTGACACAGTATCGCCGTTAATATCATTCCGCTTGTGTCCGTCCGTGCTCGGTGTAAACAACGGTTGCCACAACTAATATATCCTCCCTCCGCTGCAGCGAGGAATCCGTGCCCGTGCCAGTATATAGGTCAAAGGCTTTTGTTCAAGTCTGTTTGTTTCGTGCTTATTTTTTTACTGACTCAAACTGTTTTAAGAAACTACAATTATCCGCCCATTTTTTCCCTTAACTTCATGGCCTTTGTTGCTACCGGTGGATTCATTACCATTTTTCACCTTTTTCCTTCTTTTTCTCACGGCAACCCCACGAACAAACTGACTTACATTTGCCCTGGAATTCTCAAAATTTTTAATGATCTGTTTAATTGACTTCCTATAAAGATTGGGTAGAAAGAGAACCGACACTCTGCCCTTGAAGACTGGTTTCGAAACCCGGTTGAAATTTCATCGGAATCCTTGGGTGTCGTTTGGAGAGTATTTCTTGTTCAGTTGTCCATCCAACGTAAGTGATGTAATTCTTAGGCCCATATGTGCTGCTTTCCGTAAGTGCAGGCTGATGCTGACGCCAGGTTTCTCTCCTGCCTTACTCCTTTCCCTTCCATTCTTGCGCCTTTCCTCTCGGTCGGAGTTGAGTGCGAGAAACGCATTGCGGTATAATGTGTATCATTAATTATAATTAATTATGTTCTTGCTGTCTTAAGACAGTTGAATAACAATTATTGCAATCGTGGAATTACTAATTGTAATAATGAGTATTCTCAAATGTCAATTCTGAAAATTGATAAAATCTGCGTTCTTATTTTAAATTGTAAGGTTCCTCTCTCCCTCACCAATATTTCACTAATTAAACTTCAATATTTACCGCTTTTATTGTTGCGACGTTTTCGTGAACATGTTTTGCTAGCATGTGGATCAGAGGCAATTTAAAATAAAGGAGACACGTGAGAAAAGGAAACCCGATGCGGCGGGAACGAGAAAGCTGAGATGAGCTTGCGGATTCACGAGGCGAGATGAAATGAGAAACGAGGAGATAACTCAGGCCACAAAGGCGGGACGAGTATTTTCTCTAAGAGAGCTAGAGAGATAGAGAGAGGAAGCCGGGACGGTATGGGTATATTATGAGAAGGGAGGAAAACTATGTAGCTAAAAGGAGTGATGGAGTTGGAAGCATAAAGGGAAAGGGAAGATGGGGAGGGAAAAATGACTGGACCGCGCGAGGGGAAAGAACTGTGCCTGGGGATGCAGCGTATAGCGTGCGGTGTACGGAGGGGGATGACCGCACGCAGCGACCCCATCATGACTGCGTGTGGAAAGCTCCGGAAGAAGAAGTGAGAAAGCTTTTCCCGCTTCCTTTTTATGTCTATATTATTCATACCCTGTGGCGAGCGTACCGCGTGCCATTTGCAATTCAGCGCCGTCCACGGATGCTTGCGGTACGCCACGCTACCACCGCAGGGTGTCGGCAGGGGTGGTGGTAAATCAGTGGAAACCAACCGCAGTACTCAACACCAAGGTGGGTTCGATCGTTCCGATCTGGGGCTCGCAAGGAATACTGCCTAACGGCGCGTGAAATTCACACATTCGGGGTTGTCGGGCGCCTGTCCCCATGCCGGATTGTCGTGGTTTCCCCTGATAGACTGGCACGCCGGAAAATTTCCCACGGATCGGATACACTACGTAGCTGGACCATTTCGAAGAGACTTCGACCGGATTTAGAGTTCCGGTTAGTAGCCGAACCCTCTTCTCACCTCATCCCCAAACCAAACGATTCTCAAGCAGTTTTAAAGCTGCACATTTTCTGTGATATCGTCGGAGAGATTTCGATAAAAACCAATGGACCCACGGGGCGGTCACAGCTATACGAGGGTTTGAAACTATCCATTCATAATTCATAGTTAGCTCATGAATATATCGGCCAGCTCTGACACCGGCGAGTGAAGTTAATAACACTACGCCCTCTTCATTTACATCTACCTATATCTACATTGTGACCTGAAATTCACCGCAAGGATGTGTTTATTTTAGCATTTAGCACATGAATAGCAGCTAACGTAACTACCGAAAATTACCGTGAATAAAATCACACCCTCTTCCTCCACAGTTATCTATATATATTTCTGCCTGCCACACACCTTTATGGTGGCTTGCAGGGTATTATCTAAATGTAGATATAACCAGTGACTACCTTGCAAGCCACCTCGAAAATGTGTGGTGGTGAATGAGTTATCACCAAACGAATGGAAGTGAGTGTGGTGGAGGGCTAGTGTGGATATGCCATGATAGAGGACTCTGTGGATCACTTGAAAGTGGTTTAAGGTGATTGAGGTAGTGAAAGTTGGTTGATCATGTACCTACAATTACTGTGTAGTTAGATTAGATATTACTTAGTCATTTGGGAGTCAAATAGTTGATATAAGCGTAAAGAATATGTATTATTGGTATACGCCGTCTCCTCTAACTCAATCACCTCTACATCTATCCTTCAAGTCGCCTCGAGGGTGTGTGGCAGATGATGAATAGTCAACAAACGTGCAATTCGTACAGGTCTACATATATCTACCTCTTCTACTGAATAACCTGTAAGGCACCTCGAGGAATAAGTGGTAGGGGGTGAATCGTAGCCAAACATGCACTGCGTTCATGAACTAAAAAAATACACATAATGATAACCTAAAAGGAGATATATGTATATCTTGTGGGACACACTACTACAATTTCTACTGTATATGCAGCATGCACTAAAACATTTAAAAAGTACTCCATGCGAAAAACACCGCAAGGGTGTGTGATAGGGTGGCACACCACACCGGGCATGCATTATCGACTAGTGAACATGACATTAGTAGAGACTGCACTTCCGAAGTCACTGTGAAAAAATAATTTATCAAGAGAATGCCGAATCTATGTACAATATCTATCTCCCTCTAGCATCATGCCGGAATGATACTGCACAAATCTCACTCAAATATATTTTGGTTATGTGCCAAACATGAAAAGATTTAATTAAAACACAAAACAGGACTTTTTAAATTCCACTTGTTTTATTGGCCTCAACCAGTTTCGACGTCATTTTCAAGAATGACGTTGATGTAAAGTCGAAACTGGTTGAGGCCCATTAAAAACAAGTTAATTTTACAAAGTGCTTTGTTGGGTTTTAATCATGTTGCAGATACACAGAGTTAATCCGTCGGCGATTACCCTCATGAAAAGCTGTGTCTAAATTCATAGTTAGCGTATT
Source organism: Platycnemis pennipes (assembly GCA_933228895.1). Classification (NCBI taxonomy): domain Eukaryota; kingdom Metazoa; phylum Arthropoda; class Insecta; order Odonata; family Platycnemididae; genus Platycnemis; species Platycnemis pennipes. The sequence goes on along the minus strand of OW121852.1, from coordinate 36,552,211 downwards.
CTCGGCCTACGTGGAGAGCCTGACCCGGTGGGAAACACGAGAGAAATTTCTACATTTATAGTCACACCGTGTAGGCTTAGATATTCGTGCAGACATAAAATACATGTCAAAAATGTTAGCTGTTTCCCCAGTAATGTCTAGGATTCTAAATCATACTATGTGATTATCGTTCTTGGCAAAGCTGATTGATCCCCATATAATTTGCCATTTGTTCCACTCTAGCGTTACGTAATATATGAACAACCCTTAAACCGTTAATGGATGTATTCCAAGTTGTTTGGGAAACATGAAAATTAGGTAAACATGTAAAAAATCAGCTACATACCAGAATTTCTTGTGTACAGTGAAACGTTAACTGCAGTGATTTCATCCGTTTGCGCAGCATGCATTTTTATCAAGCATTAAATGTTCGGGGTGATGCAAAAATTATAGAAGCGGAATTGCCTAAAATTCTACATACAGTCGGTAAGGCAATTTTAGAAGTAAAAAATACTTAGTACGTGCATCGGAAAAGTATTCCTTTATGATGGGGAGTATGGGCATCACACTGTAAAAAGTTGATCTGATTTTCAGTGCGATCTGAATTTAAGCGCTGTCTGGTTTAAGGCAGGAACACGGATGCAAGGTGCGGAAGAGGCAGGAACATGGATGGTTGGTACAGGAGCAGTTAAGCAGGAAGCAGAGGAAGCAGGATTCTGGATGGTCTGATTTTCAGTCGTTCACCTGCCTTATTTTTAGACAAGATATTACTACTGAAATTCAACATACCCTGTCTTAAAATTGTTGCATCTGAAATTCAGATCGCTTTTGTACCTTAAAATCAGATCTACTTTTTACAGTGCATCGGCACCAGAAAAAGTAGAAATGCAAGAGTTTGAAGTATTTTTTCCAGAAAAATAACGGAGATTAGATGGACAGACCGAGTAATTGACGAAGTAGTTTTGGGAAGATTTGGAGAGAAATGATGAGTAATGCACAGTTTGCATTAAAGGCGGTGAATCCATATCGGAAACAACTTGCCGCATGATGAGAATGAGACAGTAAGTCGTCAGTGGTAACGGAAGAATCGCAAAGGAATTTGGGAAAGGTCATAGAAGTGTTTTTATGCCCACAGATAAAAATAAAATATGGAATACACTTCATTCCCGTATCAGCTCAAAATTAGTTTACTATGAAATAAACTTATAAATACATTTATAGGCTCCGCTAAAGGCTATTTTCAGTCGAAATCGACCATATGCTATGCGATTCTGTGTAATCTCGCCATCTCTATTGCGAGCAAAATAATAATGCTTTCATTTCGTTGTGAGGTCGAATCGTTGTGCATCGATGGTGTATCGATTACAGCAATTTTCGACCCATAGAAGTCGGTTGTCTACACATTGAAGTGCTATTTTCATAACAATTTACTTCCATCCGTTATGGCATCTTTATTTGGATGTATCGAAGTAATTGTTAATAAGGTTGAATTATCGCAAAATCTCGCAGCTCAGTTCGACCACTCATTCGGTCGCTTCATGAATCCGGTTCTTTTCTCCGTGCGAGTGCCACGCCCTCCTCCCCTCCCCCTCTTCTCTCCCTCCCCCTCTCTCCAGCCCCCTCCCCTCCCACCCCCTCACGACGCCTCTCCTTCATCTCAGCGCGTCCTTCATCGCTGCATCCCTCGGGCTCCCTCTCTCTTTCTTTCTATCTCTCTCCGTGCACTCTCCCCTGGGGGAATTGGTGTTGGGGGGTGAGAGGTGTGTTCCACCCCCGCTCCTCCCATCCCTCGCCACGTCTCTGCTTGCCCGGCAGCGAGGGAGGTTTTTTCGCATCGTCCCCTGACGTCCACCCCTTTGCACTCTCGGTGGAAGGGGTGTAGTCGAGCCGCCAGTCGGCCTCGTCGTTCTTGTCGGCGTGCGAAATGGGAAAGGGATCACATCCCTAGAATCCTGATGGAATGTTGAAGGGGACGTTCGCGGGGAGCAACTGCGGTTGTTGTCGTATTAGTGTTTAAGAAATCCAACTGTTTAGCTTATAGGTACCCCAACTTCTAACCTAGCTAAATCCATAACCTAATCCTAATACAAACACGACGTGTATACCCTACGAAGGATACAACCTTTTGGGTTGCCAGACGGGTGCTTCACCGACCTGACAACCTCGGACAGCGAGATTTGCGTTGGAGACTAAAACGCGGCGTACGAAACGGAAGAAATCAGTAAATAAGTGTGGATATATATAGTATAGATTAGGATTTGATTCAGGAATCGAAAAGTGTGTTACTTTTATGCTGTGTGCTTTTGTAGGTATAACCTGAAGTAAGGATGCGTGACTAGGCTGCCGACATCAGAATAGGATATATCCAATCATAGATATCATGGGTGATATTTTCTCATGCATATAGAAAGTTATTGATGGACCAGGCTATACGACTGACATGAGGGAGATTTCAATATGAATTTTATTTCTCCTGTAACTTATCTGAATTAATTACCTAGAAGAAAAAGTATTTATGGCTATGGGTTGTTATGCTCTCAACCGATCAAGTATATACCTCACCGTCTAACGTACACTCTTCATTTGAGAAAATATATGTACCGGGAGTGGGTTTTGAATCCAAGACGATCGGATTCCCCGGCGTACGCATTACAGGTCTGGTAAAGTACGGGAAATCAACGCCAGAGGGTACCTACATGTCTTATTATTCATTTTCCTAGCGAAATTCGTTGACAAAAAGTAACTTCGGCCAGTTATTTGGATGGAACATGTTGGCATACGTTTTGAAAGTATTATAAAATATGCTACTAAAATCTGGTGTTATAAATATTCCTGTTCTGTGTCGTAGTGTAGATTTCAGAGCATATTGCGGTGATTTCGGGAAATTTAGATTTAAATAACATTGGCAGCGATGTTTGGAGAGAGGCGTACTCTCTCCTTCTCTCTCCACTGAAATATACAGCTGGAATAAAATCTCTCTCTTTCCCTCCCAAACAACATTGGAATTCGGAGTACACTTCTTCTCTAAACGAGGATTGTCTCTTTTCTGTGGCGTTTCTTTTCTGGTTTTGGCAATAAATAGTATAGATAGTGCTATCGAAGGTGGCGGCGGGATTCGAGATTCACTTTCACCTCCCACCGCGTCCACTGTCAGTGTACGTTTAACTGCGTCCTCGGATTTTTTTTTCTTTTTACAGGCATCATTAAATTTGGACACCGCCTCATTGGGGCTATTGAAATGTCAATTATCCTCGTAATAACGGAATGGGGTAATTAATGTTTCCGGGGGGACGTGACCTTTGTTTCAGTGTGCTCGTAACTATTTCTCGTCACGTACTCAGTTTTATGCTTTTTAGCGTCGCAAGTTTTTTCTGTGATAATTCCGACTAGGTGCTCGGCTTTCCATTATGGCTCTCTATATTACCTCTCCAACTACCGTGGCAATTGCAATTGTGTTCTTTTCATGGTAGGGTTATCGTCACAAAATATTGTATAGAATCCATGTGAATGGTACTCTATTTTGAATTCAAATGGATTTGATGAAATGGGTTAAGCGATTTATCAACATTTCAATAAATTTTATTTCTCTGTGGAAACAATGGATTATTGTGGAGAAAAGAGTGAAATGTTACTTAATTCGAATTTAAATACAGAGTTATCTACATCTAATGAGTTCTCTGATAGATACTTTGTATGGGGAAGGGGGTGAAACATTACCTTATGCACATCACATGCACTTGTAATATTCGCTTAAGCAGGGTTTCCCAAACTATTCCGCGGAGCATTGATGTTCCACGGAAAGATAATAGGTATTCCACGAAATCGTGGAATTGTTTTACATCCTGCTTCAAGAAATTCGATCGTGGTTAACGGATTAATGATGTAAATTTAAACAAGTTCCATATACTAAATAAATAATATTTTTCTCATTTTTTAAAGATGATTGATTATGTGTTATTACCTACCCTACAGAATAAACTTGGTGTTCCGTTGAAAATCAGGATTTAATAAATGTTCAATCGCAGGAAAAGTTGGGGAGATGCTGCGGTGCAGAATGTGTTGCTACGCAATGAGAAAAACTACCTGCTGTTAGTTTGGCATGAACCAGGGACTCGATCATGGATCTTCATAAGGCGTGCGCTAGCGTTATCGTTATTTTTTGATCTAACATAACTCTCACATTGTCAGAGAGAGCGTGATCTCCGTTCTTCATTTTTCGTACAGCACTTCAAATCGCTTATATCAAAATCAGTGGAGCGAAGTTTATAGACGGTTATTGTTAACCATGCGCTACTCTAGGGGTAAGCGGTAATGATAAAGACTGCAATAACGCGAAAGATACATCCGTGATTCCACATCAGGCTCGTGAACTTTACTGATTGGTATTTAGGAAGGACGTATTCATATTAATATTCTAAGCATTAAATTGGTTTCACCTCGCTCTTTTTTACAATAGGAATGCTACAATGGAATGCAGTTAACATAGGTTATTAAAGTTGATAACAATTTTCATTTTACGTTGCCGCAACATTGACCTTGAGTGGATAAGGTTAAAATAGACTTACGGCCTTTTAAATTTGGATATGAAAAAGAATGGCGAAGGTGAGATTAGTGGACATGAAGACAAACGAGGAAGTGCTAGAGATAGTCAAGGGGAGGAAAAGCAATTGATTGGCTAAATTAGGAGAAACATAGAAACTGGACGGAGCTGGTATTAAGGTGCGAGGGTATGTTAAAAATATGTGAATGAGGGAAGGATTTTCAGTAAGCACAGTAGAGGGAAGAAAATAATCTGTGGTTAGGATTTAATAAGTGGAGGTAGGAGGTAACTCGAGTTCAAGAACGATATTCTATTAAAGATAAAGAGTTGTGGTGGGAATTTTAAGTAAATTTAAACATACATGACCCGGTAGATGACTATTAATAATAAGTTAAGGTACTGTATCACACCTCCCTAAACGGCTGTTATGACACCGATGATGATGTTTTAATATTTCGTGGAAGAAGGGAAATTTCACCCCTTTCCGCGAGGAAGTCTCGCGGAAAGGGATTATCTCTCTAATATTGTTTTCGCGACCGAATCAATCGTAATATCCGGGAGGTCTCATAATGCTTAAATGAAAACAGATCGGCCTCAGAAAAGGAGAGATCGCGCTCGGGAAAGGAGAGGAATATCTTTGGAATTGTAATAATATCTCGGCGTAGAATAGCGCAAATTCGTTTCAGTGCTATCAGAGCAATTTTTGCTGCAGCGCTATGGGAGGTATTCAATTAAGATCTATAGCGGTCGCCTCTACGGCGTTTTGTTATCGTTGTCGTTCGGATCTGGCTGGGAGGATTCTGTTTCTCTTCAATTTGCGACTAATTTTCCATTTCCATCCTTGAGTAAACAATTGCATCAAAGAACCATGCCTAAAAGTGGCGATGGATATTGCGAACGAAGGGACCGACTTCATCTGACTTCTTCTTCACCAAGGAATCGAGAGAAACATTTAATGCATAGCTAAGTTAGGGAGGAAATAAGGTTAACGTATCTGTAAGGCTGTAAAATCTCACGCTTTTGATTTTCTTCGGAACGAAATTGAGGCAGCACTTTGTTTGATTATAGTTCTTAAGAATGATCGTTAATTTTTATTTTTTTTAAGCATTAAGTTTTTGAGCCATCTTTATTCCCTCTGATGGTGGGGGAATAACGTTGAGACAGCACTTCGTTTGATTGCATTGCTTAAAAATGACCCTTTAAATCACTCAACCGTTGACGGACGAAGCACGACCCCGATAAACCGATGCATTTGAATGGGCTCATCTTTCGCATCACTCAGTCCTGTCGAACGGATGCCCGCGGAAAAATTATGGCGTGTGCCCACTCTCAATGCGAAGAGTGACGTAATTGTGATATCCATTGATTTCCGCAATCACTTTGCCACCTGATACCACGTGCCCAACCTAGTCACTCCCGCTTAAATTAAATTCCCATATTTGCAAAGAGGAAGGAAATTTAGTTCAGTTCAGGAAGTGGGGAGAAAAATCCTGCTTCGGAACTAGTCTGCTGTAAATGATAGACGCCAAGGGGACCGCTGTTTAACGTCCTATCTGGCAGATGGACTACTGAACTTAAGGTGCTCTCCTCACAGTACTCTATCATGGGCTTGTGTGCCACTGAAAAATCTGTAAAACCGGGATTCGAATCTTTGCCCTTGGGTTAGGAAGCTGATGCGCTTGAACCAGCATATCCTACCCCTAGTAATTAGAGATTTGTCACCAAAAGTGGATGGAGTACGATTAGATACATGCGACATGGAGTGCGACATGCTTTGCTATTTTTATATTTTTTTTAAATAGCGTAGTTTTGAAAAGTACCTAAACAAGTACTAATCCTTTTTTATGCATGATATGTAGTGCATGCTTGGTGAGAGTTCACCCCCTGCCACACACCTTTATGCTGGCATGCAGGGTATTATGTTGATGTAGATGTAGATGAGTGGAGCTATATTAAAGAGCGCAATGATAGAAGAATTGGTAGAGTTAGTTTTCAGGCTCTTCAGTGCCTTGTTATTTCGTATCGTCTATGTATATATATGTTAATAAATGTAACACTAACGCAGATTCATACCCGAAATGGAATTCGAACCCGTTAAGGGGTGTTTTATTTCTTCAAGGGCTAAGTCTCACATTCTATCCTAAGCTTTTAAAACTAAGACATTCTCTAAACACAGTATCCATTCCCGGAACGGGTGTCGAACCCGCGACCCTTTTGTTGCCACACCAGCACATTACCGACCTGTTTACCGCGGCAGAGGGTGGTGGAGGTGAGATTCCCGATAGACGCATAAATGTGAGTAGGAGTGACCTGGAGGCAGGCAGAAGATTCTGAGAACTTCAGAGGGAACTGGGCAAACATATTGTTTTGTGGAGATAGGTTAGGTATCACTTCACGTAGGGTGGAAGAGATGGAGGCGAGGACGTCTGTCAATATTGGGAGATAATCTGGCGAAACCTCGGGATAGACTTATTGAATTTTCCACCTTGGAGAGTGTGGGAGCGCAGAGGTATATTATGTGTGAGAAATGAACGTTTGGAATTGGGTAGACCCCGCGGAGGGGAGCCAATAAGCGCTGGAATTCCGGACGTCTTTATCCGGGCGTGGTGTTGCCGGGCAACCCGTGTGACAACGACCTAAGGGAATCCATTGCGTGTCCCACATCAGTCTCTTGCTCCTCCTCCCTCGCCTCGCCGTTCCGTCCTTCCGCCTCACGTCCTCCTCCCTGCCCATCTTCCTTTGACCTTTTCCGCCCAACATCCACCCCCTCCTGTCCCATCCCTCTCATTTCTTTTCCTTCCACCTCTCCTGTGTTCACCTCCACCCTTTTTAGTGATAGTTTGGCCAGCCGGGCTCGCCTTTGGACTTCTCTCCCGCGAGCCTTATTTCCTTCCCCTCTTCTCTCAGCGCCTGCCTCTCCTCACAGCTTGCCTCTAACCACGAGGGTACGTTCTTATTTTTTGTTCCAGCGAATTATCCACCGCCTCCCTCAACTTTCGCAATCTAACTATTGTCATTATCGGAACGACGTCTTCTTGGGTTTTGCTGGTCGGGAATTAGTGTCGCAACGTTTTGCTCTTTCCTGGAAGAGTTGGAGAACGTATAGACGAACTTGGCCGTGACATCATGGCCCCGATGTCTTTTCTAGTTTTTCCCCACAAGTAGAAGCCAGCCAAAAGAATTACAAGAGCTCTAAGATGCTTTACAAATTAGTGTGTGATATATTTCGAACGAAAATTGACCCCAAGAAAACATAAGTGATTCTCTGGGAAAAATAAATCAAAACTTTATATCAGAGCTCGAGGCTATTAGCTAAAACAGGTGGGATAGTTTTCTTATTGAGGTAGCATATTGGGCAGTGATCGTACAAGTAATGATGATAGCGGAAGATTTGCGTAGGTTTGGCAAGCGTTTAACAACAGATTGAGGACTGATGATGAGACCTTGAGTGAAGAAATTTATATTGGCTTTGTCTGGATCTGAGTGGTGAACTCGAGGAAAAATATGTTGAGGAATCATTAGCGACCTAAGAACTAAGGGTGTAGAGGTAAGTCAAGAAAGTGCGGACGGAAATACTGACGAATGAGGAAGTGTTGAGCACAGTAGGAGAGGAAATTTGATTGTTGACAGAATTCGAAGAAAGTAGGGTAGGTCGATGGCAGAGATACCAAGGGTTTGGTGTTGTAGTAGTCGTAATTGAAAGTAAGCGACGATACGGAACAAAAAGAAAAGATTTTATAGATAGTATCCCATAGACAGATGCCCTATGCCGAGGTGAAGAGATTAATAGCGTAGGGAAGGAGCCATCGATGAATGAAATGCAAAGGAGAATAAGGGCATTCCCATCAAAACCTACGGTTTAACGGGAGCATTCTCTTGTACACCAACATTTCTAAAGGTAGGCTACGTGATGTTTAGCATGTAGCTGCGGGAGACAGACCGGAGAGGTATTTTAAGGCACCCACTGCACAGAACGAACTATTCGAGGATAGAGAGCTAGAGCTCTCATTGGGATGGTAGAATTACTTTTTCAGTGGTGGTGTATTTGGGCTTTTAGAGTGCTCCAACTGCCTTGTAGGATATTTCAATCCTGCCGCGTGAACGGTGGTGAAATTCACGGCGTTTTTTCGCATGGCAATTTATGTGAACCCAACTGTCATGGTTGAATGAATGAATGAATGAAATATTTATTAATGCTCTGGGGTAACCCATAAGAGCAAATACATTATAACAAAAATGCACATTCTGCTCAAATAAACACAATTCAGAATTACACATACATAATTAACATAATAAATTCAGAAATTAGACCAGTTAAACGCCAAAATATATTAATGAACGAAATTGACACAATTTAATGTCGATTATTTAAATAGAAATACAATTTCATTTTGAAGGATTGGAGGGAGGAGGAGGATTTAATGTGGAGGGGCAGCGAGTTCCAAAATCTGGAAGCCGTTATAAGGAAGGAATTAAGGTAGAGGTTGGTACGAGCATATGGAATGTGAAAAAGGCTAAGGTCGGTGCGAGTTATTCTTTGAGAAACACATGACCTAGGAGTGAAGAGGTTAAGTAGGTACTCAGGATTTCGATTGCGGAAGAGGGAGAAGAGGAAAGACCCCATGAAGTATTTCCTTCGGGAGTCAAGTGGTAGCCAATTCAGCTCAGCTGCGTACTTAGATACATGATCATCTCTGCGTAGGTCGAATATAAATCTAATACAACTGTTAAGTAATCGCTGAAGATGCATATTAAGTATATTTGTTAAATCACTATAGACTAATATACAGTAATCCATAATTGGAAATATAAGTGAAGTTACAAGCATAACTCTGGTAGAAAAAGGAAGATTTTTCTTATGCAACTTGAGTAAATAGAGAGTCTTATTATGGTGCACCGTCTTAACTTCACTTATCACTAAGATAAATCTGTAGACAACGTCGTATCTTTGTGCGAGGCAGTACTTGAACCCTCAACCAATGGGTAACCAAGCGGGAATATTTACAGCCTGTACTACCCTTAGATGATCGCGTAAAGTTATCAAGTGAGATATGAATTGATGCATTATTCCATTACCCGCGATATTCATGCTTTTAAATATTTTTCCTCTTTTTTGTTGATGTCACCCATAGGATATGATACCTTACGGGAATATGGCAATAAAAAAGTAGACACCGATGATATGTAGCAGTTATGAAACATTTGAAAGATTTTGTATCCTATGCTGAAATATTGTCGGCGATTAAACCGTGTTATTCCTGGTCTTATCTTGCTTATGAGTACTCCAAACAACACTTTCTCTCTTCTTTTAGAGTTTTGATAGGAGAACGATATGTTGGGGCAGTGAGTTAAAGCAAGAATGGAAAATATCTAATATTACCGAAACTAGTGTATTTCTTACTCCCTCTTGCATTTCTATTTTTTGTATATGTGATACATAATTATGTATGTACTTGCTTAAAAACTATTTTATGTAAATCCTTATTGTTTTTTTCTAATTTGAGTTTATTTTTCTATTTTCAGGTGAGTCGTCAGTTATTTAGGAAAGGGCAGTTTACCCACAACAGGACTCCTTATTTTTCGTGGAAGAAGAACCACGTGTTCCTGGGCATAACTTGTTATAAAATCTCAGAAACCTGCGTGAGTAATTCGGTGGAATATTATCGATTAATCTCTTTTCTCACATGTGGTATTTTTTTCACCTCTACCGGGTCATGGGGTGCGTGGTTTTCTGACAGAGGTCTGTGGAGAATTTATACTTTCACGGCTTTCGGACCCTTAGTGCTTTTATTTAGGATTTTGACGTGTGAGATAGAGGACGAGGCTTCTCATTCCAGACATTTATGGGTATCAACATGTGAGGGCCCTGAAAGCCTCTCAACGGCGATACGCAAGGGGATCCCAGCACCAATGGGGTGCGGAGGAAATGGTAAAAGGTTTTAATGGGCGGTATAAGGAGTGGGGAGAGGGTGGGACTCGTAAGAGAGACCCAACTAACGCCATGTTATTCGCCCGTGAAAAGTGCTCCAGAATCTATCGGCCCTGGCATGTTTCCCGCATTTGCATTCGTGTTACGCTTGGCGAATCTATTCCATGGAAAGAAACGGAAAACGCAAGATTTTCTACTGTAATAACCCATTGGGATCCAAAATGACCATTGAAATCGATGCATTTAGTCCGCTAATAGCCGCATGTCAGTCAAATTGGTAAACGAACGGACAGTAGACGAAGTATGCTTATTCAATTGAAGGAGTCAAACGATTCGTATTTAGTTCTTGTGCATTGATAACTATTATTGTATCCAAAATGTCCAAACCATCTTCTGAAAACCTTTCTGGTCCCATTTCATTTTACCTTATCTAGTTTTTACGAGTCCCTTATGCCCTAGTTTAATCTTGTAGTACTGTCCAGCTTTAAGTTTCAAGAACTTATTCCTTACACTTGTCCTCGTATTCTGTGAATAAGATCTGATAAGTGCAAGATTGCATCTCGAGTTATTTAATGATCTACACTCCGGTAAATGTAGGATATTTCAAGCCTATGACGTGAACGGCGGTGACATTCACATAATTTCCATGAGATTGTCGTTTCCAAAAAATTGCCATGAGAACTAAGGATCCTGGGTTGCGTAGTGGTCTACGCAGTGGCCCGGAAAGCCAAAGTCCCGTGGTTCGATTCCCGGTCCAGGTGAATTTTTTCTCATGGCAATTAATGTGAATACACTCTGGTTGATGCGGTAGATGAGCAACTGTGAACCCTCTTAACTCCCTGGAATCTTGAAGATTCTCGTGTTCCTTGAATCATTCTTTTTTTATTCGTGCTGACCTTCGTGTGTTCCAGCTTTTGTGGGCGGCTTGAGTTCATTTCGCACGCGTTCCATTGAATTTGAATTTTACTCAGAAAGATGTACCTACTCGTATTATTTAATTAGTACACTTATTTGCATTCAATCCGTTTTTATTCTCAGGGTTAATTTTTTCGCCTAGGTTAGAGTGATAACTTCCACATTTTAGGCTCAGTTATTCTAGAAGTCTGAAAAATTCAGGTTTGAACGTTAATGGGTAATGAAAAAATGATGTGCTGCCGTTAAAACGTTTATTGCTGCCATTGAGCTCGTATTTTCTCTGGAATTTGGAATCCGTGAACATTGTTGTCTCTTCACCTAGAAATAAGTATAATGCTTGAGCAAAATCAGAAAATATATGACATAGCGCGGAATGCAGCTTCAAGGTGGAAGACGGTGGTCAGGTCGGTAAAGTTCTGGCCCCACAACCCAAATATCGTGGGTTGGATCAGATAAAGATTAGAATTAAATTAGATTTGACGGTGCGACATAATCGCTGATGGAGGAACTTCAAAACTCGATATTACTACTTATAGAGTTCTAAGCATGTGAGAGTAAGTAAAGTGACAAAATTTCTTAGTGACCTTTATATCGAAGTTGTTAGGAAAAAAAACTGGATTTATTTATCAGATTCAGTCTTGTCGGGCTAAATTGACGTCATGTAATAGAAACAGTCCGAGAAAAAACTTCCGCAGTGTGCTGAAAGTGAGTGCTTTGATATCACCTCAGGATTCCGTTTCGGGGTTTACCTCTTTATAAATAAATTTGGAAGTTCCTGGCAGCGGCGGGGGGGCATTCGACCCCCCCCCCCCCCCCCCCTTCAGAATTTGCCCCGGTCCCTTGAGAAATGAGTCTTCATTAATAAAAATTAAATTTCACTTGTTTCCAGCTTGCCTTTTCACTTCTGACGCATATTCTACCACCTTCATATGCACTTTTAGCGGAATTCTAGTCTCTCCCCCCTCCTATCCGCAAAATGCAGGCCTTTTTCATAGGAGCCGGGCCCTTTTCTTAAGAGCCGGGTCCTTTTCAAGGTTGGCCCCTCCCAGCGAAAATAGTTCTGACGCCCCTGGTTCCTGGCGATTTCACGTGGAGCTTGAATATTATAGTATGCATAAGAACAGATTGCAATTTTCCACAAATCAGGTAAACTTTGATTTTACATAATCGAAACCCACGGCATGTATTTACTTCATATTTATTTTATTTATGAAAAATTGATAGTTATTCATCTAATATTTACTAATAGTCACCTAGTTTTTTCATTTTACTGACAACGCTTATCCTACATTTCAGTTGGCGTCTTCAGGTCTAAGTCGATGCCTAGTTTGTTTTCTCATCAAGTTCGCGTGATGCTTAATAGATAAAATCCTTTGTACTATGGTGAAGGTGCATGACTATGTTTGTGAGACCATCTTTATTAAAAAAACTACTGATCTGTGTATGATTTGTTCGTATTTTGTGGAAGTGATATTAAGTAATACTCAAGCCCCACATTTTCGCACGTCTGAAGGACCATGAATGCTTGAAAGAGCCTCTTTTTTCCTCACTTTCACCGGGACGACATGGCCACTTTTCCAACTTCACTCTTGTTTTTCTTCATCCACGAGGCGTCCTTCTGATGTGGGGTTTTATTAAGTCAGCGAACCCGGGCCATTAATATATTTTCTCTAGCGACTTTAGTGGCCCGCCTAAGCTTTTTCTTTTGACCTCGGATTCTTGTTTTTCCCCTCCGCCTCTTATTTCTTACTCCGATGCGTCCATGTATGGCTCGCTTCCGTTATTCAGCCGTGAGTATGTTGGGGGTTGCGTATGTCGGCGACGAAATGAAAGAGAGACGCATGTTTGCGGAAGGAATCTTCATGGTCACGTAGCCACGTCCAAAAGGATCGATCTCCCGTTGCCGTATATGTCACTTTCGGTCGGCACCGGGTCACATTCATCACAAAGTAATCCGCAGTAAGCCAGCTGCTTGGGAAGGCGCTGGGGAAAGAATAGTGCCAACTGCTGCCGAAAGATAACGTTGTTTTGTTCTCGACGCACGATGCCGACCAACGGTTAGTGTGTGTGAAAAACTCAATACTGTGAGTGACTGTCAAAATATATCGCACCGGACTGAAGGCGTCACTTTGTGGAATTTAGTAATATTCGTGGTAACGAGTAAAATAAAACCTTTAGTCAATTCCACACAACTTTTAATAAACCGACCTAGGTTTCGACCATTATTGTCATTGTTGTTCTCAATGTACAAACCTATCCGCACCTTGAAAATGACAACAATTGTCGAAACCTAGGTCGGTGTATTAAAAGTTGTGTGGAATTAACTAAAGGTTTCATTTTATTCGTTACTATGAATAGGACTGTCAAAATGTTTAAGTACGTGTTGAGCTCTCTAATAAAAGTGAGAGCTCCAATTTTTTTCCGTAGAAAGTCGCTGCAGCAAATGATGAATCTTTTCAATTATCGTAAGGAAAACACACCCGGAAACTATTCGGTCAAGGCAATTGGAAGGTGGAATTTGTTTGAAGAATAATAGGGAAATGTTATGAGAGGAAGAAAGAGTATCATGGGGTGAGAACTCGTCTCCCTTGCTTCATGGAGTCTCTGTTCTCTCATACTCGTTTCCATAAATTGGTGGTGTCTCTTGTAATTGTACGTAAGTGAGTGGTGACTAAACCTTCCCGTCACACCTCCCTTTGGTGGCTGTAGATTCACTTCCTGCTTGTTTGAGTAGCTGATGCAGCAAGTATAAGGGAAGTATATAATTCGTTCATGAATATCTTTTTCCGGGCCGAGGGAAAGTCTTGGGACCACTGATGATTTGATGCTAGACTGTTACCTTGAAAGAATTTCTCACATCTAATTTTTAAGGAACTCATCCGTACTCTCTTTTAAAAATACTTCCTTTTCTCATCAGAGGTTGTTATTAGGAGTATTAGGAGTAGACTTCAACTACTGGTTTCTTTCCGGACATGATGTATTTTTTGTGCGTACATTTTATGCCTTCAATCTCCAAAATATCTACGCTTAGTGTCGATCGATTTTGCTATCTCTTCTTTTCCTGAATCAATAAACGGTTAATAATGAATTAGTGTCAAATGAAAGAGCTGTGATGAATTTTCCATGTTTTCATTTTATTGCCGCGATAATTTTGTCGTAAAATATTCAGCAAGCTTCTTTATTTCCCCCATCGTTCTTTGCGAGGACCGAATTGTAGAATTACGTCGCCAAATTTAATCTAACGACTTTTAAATTCTGTTATGTGCTACACGCTGTTAATTTGTTTTGGATTGTTGCTGGCGAATTTCACTTTCGTTGAAGGTCGTTATATCGTCAAAATTTGTTTCACTGTAATTCTTTTTTTTCCTTTCAGGCGAAATTATTTATAATTTTTGTTTTTATCGGGTGATAGTGCTTTGGTTTCATAATTAGTATATGTTCTAAATTATTGATATCTTTATTGGAACGTCAAAATGTACGATTTACTAGTACAACTATTTTTATTGTGTTAACACACATTTTTCTCTTTCATATTTTATCCCGAGTGACAGTTTTTATTTGATTTCTAATTTTGCTTATTTACTATTTATTTCTAATGTAGTATTTTTGCTAAAAAATTATGAAGTTACTACTAGTGACAAAATTGAAATGCCTAGTCATAATTCCATTTTTTATATTACTTTGACTACTATTTCATTTGGTGTTAATACTCAGGCACTCGAAATCCTTTTACTTGCAAGTCCCCGTCCTTATCCCATTGCCATATTTCACAGGGTTTAATAGGTTACCGACTTAGCTATTTCCAAAGGCGAACACGAAACCGCGAAAGTAAGGTCCGTAGAAGAATTGCGGAAGCAAACTGAGCAGATTCTAAAAGGAGCAGCTTGTAAAGGATGTTCGGTCTCCGTATTTTCTATTTTTTGCAAAGCTCATATGCTCCAGCAAGTGATTTTACTTGGCGACCCGTGACACCAAAATTGCTGCGTCACCACTTGCCGATATGAAGAATGACGGTAACTACCGAGAATCCTCGATGTTATACAGATGTTACTCTCAGAGTATTTGTCTCGCTTGAGACTGAGCGGCGAATGTTTCATTCTCCGTATAACCTTGACGACAACCCCTCTCCCAGTCCTTGTCTTTGAGAAAAAGAAAAGGTTCACTTTTTCCTCTCTCCGTTCTCGAACACTATTCAATCTGGGTGGTGGTTCTAAGCTCGCC
Source organism: Platycnemis pennipes (assembly GCA_933228895.1). Taxonomy (NCBI): domain Eukaryota; kingdom Metazoa; phylum Arthropoda; class Insecta; order Odonata; family Platycnemididae; genus Platycnemis; species Platycnemis pennipes. Next base: position 36,536,627 of record OW121852.1, on the reverse strand, counting down.
ATAAGCCCAGTCCGGGAAAGGGTGAAGGCCGGCGTGGTCTATGCTCCCCTTCCCCCGGCTCTACTCCGAGTCCTCCCATTTCCCCTTCCCATCCGTCAAGTGGCTTTAACCCACCCGAAAGTTAAGCGCCTGCCTTTTAAGTTGGGGGAGACTTGTCCGTATGTCGACCCTCAAACCCTTCTCCTCCCTCTTCCCCTTTCGAATTCCCGCTTTCGACTCCTCCGCGGGCCTTTTGTCGCAGTCGATGGAGCAGACATGAGCGACGAAATACATTTGAGCCGGTGAGATGACGCGGAATTCCAGTGATGGGAGGGGTGGGGCTTAAGGAGCACTCCAAGGCGAGTCGGAAGCCGAGTGAAGTTACCAGCCGGGTAGCCGAACAAGAAACGAATTGAAGCGAGTCCATACGGTCCTTGCTAGTTTCATTTCCCCGAGCCGGGAAGATGTGTGCTGATGGAAGGGAAAAAAAACGCTATTCAAGCTCTATTCAATTTTCGCTTTTAAGCCTTTGCGCAATCGTTTTCTTTTCGTGTCTCATTGCGTTCGCGTTCGTAGTAGCGGTTATTAGAGTGAGGCGACCAATAGCTTAGGAAATTCACGCCATTTATTATCAGTGGGTAATTATGTAGAAGCAGGAACATTTCGGAGAATGGAGGAAGAGTGGTGAAAAGTTCAAGAGTCGGCATTAGACTGTGTTAAGGGGAGGCACCAAAAGGTCAACAGCTATACGTCCTGTTCGATGGACGGAGTATTTCACTCAAAGTGCTCTCCCGAGAGAACTTGAGTGGATACAGATATATCAATAAAAAAATCTCTGTCAATGCTTGGATTCGAGCCCAGTGCCCTCGGAATGGGCCACCGCACTAACCCGATCCTTAGGTTCGCATTTTTCCATAAAACTGAACTTCGATGTGAAGTAATCTTTCCAAAATATGTCCTGCTTAACTCCTTCGTTTTTATTTATTACAACAAAACTAATTTCAAATTTTCTTCTGAATTTATAGTTTCCACGCTGAGACGTTATCATCATGTACTGTATCTGAAGTTCTTTTTACGGTGATTATCAAAATTGATACCAATCAATAAATTATGGGGAAAATTTTAGTTCTGGACTGTTTTTAAATTAAACGCGAATTTTCGCTAAGTATAAAACAAATGTATCTACTTCACTTGCATAATTATTGAACTGCTTGGACCGCTATGGAGGATCTGAATATTGATTTTTTCCGGTCTCGCACATGAAGACGTTTTATGATAGTCAATTATCTCTTTATTGCATTGCAATTTGGGATCTTCGGGCGAAAGGAATCGACTGAGATAAATTCCATCGTAGATGGGTTCTCCGTCGTCGTTCTAATGACAGAAAATCCCTCTTCATCGTGGATGTGACGGCGGAATGAACCGTAGGAATAGTCGGTGGGTGTTCTTCTCGCTCGTTGCGTAATCTGGGATATCTTAAAGATTTGTATCCCCCTAGATCTCATAGATAAAATGCCAGATTTCTTAACCTACCGTTTGCGAGCTGTATGCAGCGAAATTACCAATTTCCCTACTTTTTTTGCCCAGAATGAAGTTCAGAAACTCGAATGCGAACTATGTCCATACTCCTTTCGTGGATAAATTTCTCGTGCCATTTGAGGATATGACTTATTTTTAAATCTGGTTGAGAAAACAATGGGGAATATGCATGCAATTTGTTTCTCGAAGATTAATGATGTACTTGATGCGAAATTTTCTCACCAATTTAAATATATAAGCCAAATTTTTCTTCGCCCACTACAAAGATTATTAAATGATATTAAAATGTTCCCGAAAATCGACGAAAGTCACGTGACCTGAAACGCCTTCTGACGTCACTGCACGGTATAGGTTCCATATTGCTATACATATAGACATTAATACTTAAAAGAAAACGAAGTGGATATATTGTTTTGAGGTTTTTAACCGTTTCTGGAAGGAAAAGGTAACTGAAAAAAATACTTAAAAAAGCACATTCTGACAATTTCCTTTGGTTGACTCCCTTATGGCGGCGTTCTCCTAAAAAAAAACCAGCGATTGCATAGACGTAGTAGAAATTTTTGGGCACTAAACAGGCATTATACAATTAATGGACGATTTGCTCGTTACCATCCATACTACATAAATAAAAATACGAAATACAATCGTTTATTGCATTAAACGAATGAGATAAATACATACGTTTTCGCCAAGTATTTATTTAACAACTTACCTCTTCGCATAAACAAATAAACAACGCCCATAGTGATACCGTGCCGTGACGTCATGCGATGACGTCGTGTTTTTAAGCTGCGGAAAATGTACAATTTTCAAAGAGTAATATCTTTGTAACGCAACTTAATTCTTCAGCAAAATTTTCCCCAAGCACATTTTAGCTAATGAACTTCACATTCAATAAGTTATAAAAAATAGTGCATGTTCCCCATTGAGTAATAGCGTATGATAAACATTACATTCAAGGTTCATCAGTGCCCTTGGTACTTCAATAACAAGGTTATCTTCTGGCTTCAATCTACCCTCTTTTTTTCTTTTCTGATTCTATTAAGGTTTCTTAATGCTGCAGTTAACCTTAGATTATCTTTACTGACGATTCGCTTTGGACCTATTCCTTTCCCTTTACCATCATCATCAATGCTGATAATTAATCCTATAATTATGCTGGTGTATCATTTTCTGTTCTGATTATAGCGGCCAACGTCTTCGTATTGCACACCTCTTAGATTTCTTAATGCTTAATATTCTCTACCATATTTGTCTATGCCTTTATACCTAGAGGGAAAGTAAAATGATGGGATTATCTTAGAGAAATAAGATGAAGGGAAGGTTAGAAGTTAGAGGACATCGGAGAGAATAGTCTTATTACTTAGCGTGTTGAACGAAAGTGGGCGTAGCAGTAATGAAATTAGGAGATTTGTTTTAGCTGAACAAACATTTGTGAGAAGAAGATAACTTCAGCCAAGAACTTTGGGCGGAAATATCAAGAAAATGAGCTTAATGTGGACTTGTTATATGAACCGGAGAACTGAACCCTGGGGAGATAGGTGACTGAAATCGGAAGGAGGCTTTAAGGGCGTGGATTTGGACGAGAATAGAGAAAGTAAGATTGACGAAAAGGAGGTAGAACGTTGAACGTGGGAGAGAAGAAAGTTGTTGGCGAAGTTAGGAAGAGGCAAAGGGAGTGGATGGGCAAGTAATTATGGGCTATTATATTCCGTAGGCTGTTGTAGAAGGTAGAGTGGTAAGGAAGAAAAGGAAGGTGAAGATGGATCATTTTAGGAAGTATTGAGAAAGGAAAAGTGGCAAATTAAAGATAGAAATTATGTTAGTAAGGTGAAGAAAATTATGTATAAAGTCGGAATGTTGCTTCATAAAACGTTGCTACTGTTGAAAAACTGATAGAGATCCCTGCTCTTCATCAGGAAAGAGAAAGATATTTTTCCTCAATTATCGTCTTACATATTATTTATCCATATCATTTCTTCTATTGTGTCTCAAGGTTTATCCATTTATGGAGCCTCTTCTCTGTAGTATTTCTCTGCACTTGAACCTTTCCCGTTTCAACATCTTTATTTCTTACTCTCTTTGGTATTCCATTTACGTTATTTTATCTCAAAGGATTATTTCCTTATCGTTTTCTTCTGTGATCGAAACCATTAACCCATCGAGTTCAACAGTCCGTGAAGTTTTTTTTATTGTAAATCTATGATTGTGTTATCTTGTTCCATGATCTGTAATTTGATTGGTTTTCTGCGAATTAATTCGCTCCTCAGTATAAGTCACAAAGTAATGGCGAGATATTTCAACCCTGTCAGTGTTAACTACAGTTTTGACACCCGACCAAAGCATTTATTTTTGCCAAACCATCTCTTTCGCCGTCCTTGATATGTATCGACTTGTTTTTCTGGATCGGATTGATATCCTTTAGGTATTTTTGATCTATTTCCAGGTTTTTCGTTTATTTTAACACGTTCGACGTGACGTTGGTGAAAGCCCTTTTCAAATCCACGAATGGGTTAGTAGAGATTTTCCATTTTTTCATCAATTTTCTTTTCATAGTTGGGCTGCGGCATTCCCTCGCCTCTGTTTTTCTGAATCGAATTTGGTTATGCGACAGGTTGTCTCCGGTTTTTCCCTATGTTATGCGACTTATTTTTTTGTGTTAGAATTTTCGATGCATGTGAAAACAGGCTCTGAGTACGTCGGTCCTCGCACCTCTAGGCTTTCATCTCATTCGATATTGCAGCCGTCACATTCCCCTCCAAGTCCATTGGCAGTTCACCCCGACCATGTTTGCCCGTCGTATTTACTCACAGGATGCCTTTGCGCTATTTTGCGAGTCATTTAAATATTTCTCAGTCGATGCTGCTTGCTCTAACGTTTCCTATACAAACTCATTGTTAAATAATCTCTCTACTGTGTGGACATCAGTCGGCTCCGTCCGTCTCGTCCTGGGGATCGGGTTGGTGTGGTGGCTAGAGTACTGGCCTCCCATCCCGAGGGCCCGGGTTCGATTCCCGGCAGTGGCGCATTTTTCAGTGGAAAACCGGTCCCCACTTGAGTGCCTAGTGGAGGGCATTTCAAGTACAGTACTCCGTCCGTCGGATGGGACGTTAAGCCGTGGTCCCCTTGGCGCCTTTCGTTAAGAGTAGGCTAATTCCGACGCGGGGTTTCTCTCCACCCTTCCTCCGTTCCCTAAAAATCCCTACCATTACCTAATTACCCACCTATCCTATATGGCGCAAATGACCTCAGCTGTCGGTCGCCTCACCTAAATAACCAACCAAACCGTCTCGTCCTCTTTTCAAACCAAATCACCTACCACAGAAAACTGTTAAGCTTTATGTGTTTCTCCTTGATGTATACCGTTGCATCCCTCGTTCCTATCTTTCGGTTGGAATTTTGTTCTTGTCTGTCACATAGTACTATTTTTTTCTTTCGTCAAAGAATCTACTCACTAGCATATTTCCCTTGAGGTAGTAGGTCCTTGGTTTTAAAGGTTTTCTGCTGTGTAATTTTAATTATACGATAACGATTCATGTTCTGCAATGGATACCTTACCGTGAAAAATATGCTGTAAAAGACCCACTATTACTAACAACTACTTTAAGATCACCGCTGCAAAAGCCTTCGCCGGAAACTGTTTCCTTTTATCAATTTTGCTTCATTTTGACCTAAAGACTTTAAATTCAGGCCTTCTATACCTTCCTTGATTCTTGAATCGTTCCTTCTCTTCACACCGTCGTTTCGATCCGTATCGCAGTATTCATGGTGGATCCCTTACATCCCCCAAACCTGTGTTCGTTAGGTGTTTTATCTCATGTGCTAAGATAGTTGGGAAAGGTTTGAAGTCGCATGTCTACGCCAAAGTGAGTGAACGGAACGGGTAATGTAAGGGACGAGGTCGTTTAAAAGAACGTGATGGAGGGAAGAATGTTCGGTAAGCACGGAGGAGAGAGGTGAGGTAGAACTGGCAGTGAGGATGGAATGATGAGTGGATGAGATTATGGGAAATTTGTGAACTGAGCTGTCCATAAAGAACACAAAATGTTGTTAGCATTTTACTTCTCGAGAATATTAATTTTTTAAAGAATATTTGATATCCAAATGAACCTGATGTAATCGTTAGATCGATATTAATTTCTTCTCTTAATTTGTTTTTAAAAATTATGCTCTAGTACATCTCCTCATTATCATTTGTTCTTCGTAATTCATCGATACTTCTGCAGTTACTTCACCAAAATCAGCAGTAGGGACCTGATTCGGCTATAAGCGTTAGCAAAATAATTGACTGGAAGTGTTCCCTTACTGCTGTCCTCACGTTGCCTATATATAGGAATTACCCTGCAAGCCCATCTCGAAAGTGTGTGGCAGGGTTGAATTTCTACGGAAAATGCGGTAACGGATACTGTACTAATCAATTGCAGGTACAAGTATTAATATTCATCTTGATCTCTCTACAAAGTGCAATTTTTATACAACTTTGATAACACGGTGCGAGATGTTCTAGAAACACTACTCGTACTCGCATTGTGAACTTAATGGTTTACATAGACGTGTAAAATGGTTCAAAAATCTCTGATTTAATGATATAATCTATTTAATAGTACGTAGTTTAGGTATAACGCAACAGCGCAGGTGCCCATCTAATGAGATTTGCTACGGCTACACCCTCCACCGTAATTGGCTCCCTGGTTCTTCCTTGTGATTCGGCGGTGTATCGGGATTCTTTTGATGTCAAGCCAGCCGTAGCGTTTTTGAGTTGCGTCCCGAGTAAAAAGGTCTTAATGCCATATGTGTGGAACACGGACCTTTTTTGGGAAGGGCCATGTTGCGCAGAAAGGGCACCCGAGAATATTTGAGAAACCTTTCTTTTTTTAAAACTACATTCGCATCTTGGTCGAAGCACGAGCTTCACGTCTGACGCAGCTCTGCGGTACGAGAGTGCGTGCAATTTCAAAATCTGTTCCCCGTTCTTTTCTTGCTTGAACGTGTTTCTATTTCCCCGTACATTCTTCTTCCTTTTTCGGCCCCTGACCCACTTTGAGCTGTTTATGCGCGTGTGAGAGCCAGCGGAGCGCATAGGTACATTCTCGTCGTGTCACTCCCGAGGACGGGAGGCTGATAGTAATGCCCCCCGGGAGAGCCTTTAAACATCGCAAGGGAATTAATTTCTGGCGGAATGGAAACCATTAGGTATTCTTCCGTGCATTTTAAGCTTGATGGCATGGGGGGAAAGCCCCAGAGAAAAGAGGGAAGTGAGATAATAGGGGGCTGTGTACGACTGGGGGGCACGGATAGGTAGGCAGCGGATATTCCGCATGTCTCGAATGTTCCGTTTAATTCGCCTCCCGTAACCTCTATCCCTGAAGGGTAAAAAAAGGGAATGAAATCAACTCTCCTGGCAGGAGTTGCCCAGGGCTTGGAGGCCTCTCCTTTCCCCGTTGCAATGGCATTTCGCAGTGGCGAGGAGATCACATGACGATTGGCAAGCTCACCTTGAACTCCGGTACGGGATTTCAGACGACTTTAGTTTCCTTCGACGTCGAGAATGGACTCGCCCGCGGCGGGGTACGGCATAAGGGCAAGACTCGCCCCGGGATACCTCGAGTTCGTAATCAACTTCTTCTAGCTCTCTTCAATTTAGACTTCGCCGGTTTAAATTCTGGACTTCAAGGGACTTCGTGCTCGCCATCGGAATAAGTTACGTACCCCGCGCTGCACCGTGGTGAAATGCAAATACTTGGACGGTATGTAAATTTGATGACCACCTTAAAAAAGTCGAAAAAGGAACCCCTTGTTGTCCTATGCTTAAAAAAAAATTAATTAATTTTTGCTTTAATTAATAACAATATTCCCCATAGTCGAAGGCTATGAATTATTAACACTTTTCGTGGTAAATTTTTGACTTACCTAGACGAAATGAATTGGTATATAAATGCAGCCTTTCATCTTAGCTCATCTTCTTCCGTTGCCGAGCCTTTCCGATCTGAGTGTAAAGACGTATCTTTGTAAGTGCTTCTCCATTAGTCAGAAGGCAGGTCGGTGCTGGAACGAGTCTAGGGAATAATCCTTCTGACTCTGGTGAGCGACTGTCTCCTACGAGCTCTCGTCCATTAATCCCGACTTCCACTGAGCCAATATATTTTGTCGCGAAGCTGAGGTGGTGGTTATTTTTTTCGTGTTTTATTTCATTGAGTGCTTTCTCTTTGAGAGTGATGATAAGAGATACCTTTCGTGGAAACAATGTTTTGAATTTCATCACGAAGTGAATCTAATGGAAGTAGTGTTATTTTTGTGTACCAATAAGTTAGTACCTGGTGCAGTATTGCCTGGGGGTCATGCTTTGTTGTTGGAAAGATCTAATAAAGCGTAGTTGTCGTTATTCGGAGGGGGTTACCTTCGCAAGAAGGAGATCTAAGGTCAATTACGCCATTTTTAGGATAAGTTGATTATTGAGTCGAGGGATGATTTTGATTTTGGAGATAATGGAGGGAGGGTGGAGAGAGTCGTGGGTTTAACGTCCCATCTGACGGACGGGGCACTGCAATAGAAGTGCTATCCACACAGCACTCAAATAGTCACCGGTATGACTATGAAAAATATCTGCCAAAGCCGAGATCCGAACCCGGGCTCCAGGGTAGGCTGGCCACCACACCAACACGCCCCTGGATAGTGACCATACTTGAAATATTAGAACCTGACATTCCATTTGATGCAGAAAAATAATCTTCGATGTGTTATATTTGTATGAGAGGTCCTTTATTTTCAAAGATTCCTCGTTAATATTCATAACTAGTTTGCAAGTCATGTACGATATCAGCTGCAGGAAAGTCGAGTGTGTAGGCATTCGATATATGGTGTCACAGAAGATTGATGGAGATGATTTGATTGACCGAGGTGCAGGCGAAAGCATCCGGAGAAGAGTTGAAGAAAAGAGGGATCTGCTGAAGAATTTAAAGAAAAGAAAGGATTACTTAATCGCCCATATCCGTAAATATGATGGCCCGATGAAGGCAGTTATTGCGGGATAAGTGAGCGATAGGACTGTAGGCAGAAACGCCTCAAAGGATGTAAATATATATTTAGGCATTACTGAAGGATGCAAAAGAAAATATTTATGTCAACATAAAGAGGTTGATCGAAAAGAGAATCAAATGGGGAGCTGCATAGAATGTACATTAGGATAAATGATCAGTGATGATGAACAATTAGATTCTCTTAATCCTATACAAGGACCATTTTGGGTCCGGCGCACTCCTCCACTTTGGGTATGCCATTTTCATTCATTATACCGTGAATGTTGCTTTTAGAGAATTCTTCCCACGCTTCTTTGTCATCAATGAAGAAATTCTGTGTCAATCAAGAATTTTGGCGATTAATTAAGTTGACTTGCTGACTTGGAAGCTTCCGATTTCTCTATTTCCATGAACGACAACATTGATGTCAATCCTAAAGAACAATAGTAGTTGTACAACATTTGAGTGAGTAAACGGGGGTCTTCGATTTCCTCCGGTAAATTTCCGGGGTAACTAGAGTACGTAATAGCATTCTGTGGGATCGAAAGGTGTCGATGGCAAATAAATTAAGAAAATACTTCGTCAAAAGTGTGGTAACATATGGATGCGAAGTATAGACATAAAATAAACAATCTGGAAAGGCATTAAAACGCATATAAATAGACTTTAGGAGGCGGACTACTGGACGATCTTTGATTGAAAGAATACGCCAAATTATGGGAATCAACCCTAGCTTAATAAAGAACGTGAGGCAAAATAGCTGAGCTGGTTCGGGGTTTTGAGAGAATGACCGAGGAAGGACTCCCTAAGCAGATTTTTGATCGACACCCCTTGCTAAAAGATGAAGAGGAAAACCTAGTAAAAACTAGAGAGAGTGAGTAAATAGTGAAATCCGAGAAAGTGACTAAGAAGAGGATCTATGGAACGATACACCTTGTTTCCTCACTCGTTACTTCGAATTTAGAGCGGAGGTATTCGAGTTCTTTCCGTGCTCGGGTACCAATTTCCATTTGATGTGCTCCGTATACGGTGAAACCGTCAAGTGAAATGTTGACTTCGCTCTTTTTCATCAACGCCCATCAACCCCGCGCGGAATAACGAGCAGGAGAAGGGGGGTGAAGGCGGATTAAACCAGAAAACAAACACGTGGCGACCATATGGTGGGGCAGGGGACGTGAGATTTGACTAACTAACCTCTCCCCTCTTCAATCTTCCCTCTTTCTTTTTAAGATACATCAGGCCCTACCAATATTCAAGCCTCGAGGGGGTGAGGGGGCGGAATTGCGGCCTTGGCGTCCCGCCCCGCCCAAATCTTTCACCGTTTGGAGCGGGAAGCAGGGAAGAGCTTAGCTGACGTGGAATAGACGAAGTCCCTGAGAGGAGTGGCGCGCTAGGTAACATTCGTTAGTCAGCTCATTTACATCCGTAAGCGTACTGGTACGCATACAGCATGGTATAACCAGCATCACACCGCATGGTAGTCTATTATATTGCCATATATTCCATTTTTGATGGTAGGTACCATATTGTAAATTAAATATGCCTGATTGCTGCAGTCCTTTTACGGAGTTGGTGTCAAGTGTGCGAGTACGCTTGTGGATGGGACTGGGTTAAATGCGTGAGTTGGGGGAGGGAACAAACAAACAAGGGAGAAGGAATGGAAATTAAGGATTGTCGGGAGGAGGCAAGAGAACAAAGGGCGAACGGGGGACCAGGATCGGGGCGTGGAGGTACGGGACGTCATTACGGGCGAAATTGAGGCCGTTGGGATCCACCCTCTCAAAACCTTTCCACCCCCGTCTTCCATTTAACGCAAGAGAGGCCGCGAGTGAGGGTAGTCCCATTGGGTGGTGAGAGGGGCGTGTATCGTGAGGTAAGGATGTGGGTGTGCGTGATAGAGAGGGAAGTGGGATTAGGGTGACACGGCCTCGTGTGGTGGAGTGAGGCTGTGCGGAGGCCGTGAGAGAAAGAAGAAAGGGCGAAGGCGGTGAGGGATTTGGGAGATGATGAGTGGAGGAGAGAGAGAGAGATGCTGGGAGGGACACAGGGTGAGCGGGGAGGGGAGATCCTTAGGGGGTTCGGTGGGAGGGAGGGAGGTGGGATGTCATGACCCTCCGCGTCGACGCGCCTGCGCTGACTCTCGCACAGTCTCCCCTGCAGCAGGGGAGAAACTCTCCGAGGTGTCCAGTGGGCGTTCCGCCTCCGTTCGCATGGGCTGGGGAGAACGGGCCCGACACCGACTCCCGCTGCATTTCCGCCTCTCCCGACCGTTTTGCCCGCGTGTTCCTCCCCCGGTGGCCCCCGAACAGTTCTTCCCGACCGCTCGGGAGACCGCGTCCCCTCCGCTGACTGCGCTCCGGAAAAATACCAAAAGAACCCGGAGAGTCGTGCGTGCGTGTGTCTACCCGTGTGTGTGTGTTTTTTTCCCTTTCTCTTTTTTCATTGTTTTATTTTTTTTTCATCCCGATCCAATCAGGTTTCCGCAACCTCTTCGTGACGTCAAATCGTCTTGAGGTATTCCCCAATCCCTTCTAGTATCACGTCTTTCTCTCTCCCAAGCCTTGCCTTCGTGCAAAATCTCACCCTTTTCCTGTTTTTTTTTAAATATTTTCCGCAGGTTTGGCTTTTTTCGTGTCGCCGCCCAGGTAGCCTTGATCCGAGAGGGGCTTCTTTTCGGGGTTACTTTGTTTTTTGTGCTCGGCAGGAAAATTTCCCTTGGACTTGATTCACGGATATAACTTTTCTCCCCGTCCTGGGGCACTCCTGAAAATAATGCCCGCGGTAAATCAGGCGTGCGCCGTCTAATTTTTTTCCTTCCCCGGGTTTCAATTTATTTCATTTTTTTCCCCCTCCAGCGCTCCTCATAAATAATTTTTTTCCTCCGTTCGTTTGGGAGGCGTGTGGCCGTCGGATATTTGTCTATGAGCAACCGCTCTTCATTCATCGGCGTCCACCTCGCGGCGTTACTTTCCTTTGTTTTTTTATTACTGCATTAATAATGCAACGAAGCCCATTTTTGACGTGATTTTAAATCATGATCTGGGGGAAAAAAATCACTGCGGTTCGTTCCGGGGACCGTGTTATTATTTCTTCATTTAATTCTCGGGTAGCTGCCACATTTTCACCCTCGTCGGTCATGAATATTTACGTGGATAACTCGAACGTACTGTAGGCCTGAATTCCATTTGAGTGAAATTCTTTTTATTATATTACTATTTTTTTCCTTTGCTTTATTTAGTTTTAATTTTGAACCATCTCGCCCTCTCTCACCCCCTCCCCCCCATCGACCCTTACGTTTTTATTTTCCTCCTCATCCTTCACCCACCCCGTCGTTTGACATCGGGTCGAATTCTCCTCCGACGGGTGGAGCCATTTGTGGAATGGTGACCAGATCTTCCTCCGTTGGGAGATCCGGGGTTGTTGTGCCGAATCGTCCCCAAGTCGACGTTCCCGTGCTTTCATTCCGTCCGTTTGCCTTCGTCGCTCGGCTCGGGATGTGGGCGGAGTCGAGAGGGGAGATAAAATTTTGAACCTCGCCGGGCTTGACGCCGGAACCGTGGGAGCGGAAGAGGAGGGAAGACGACGGAATCCTCTCACTCTTGAGAGAGAGAGAGAGAGAAAGGGATAAGGATGCTGTGTTTTGCGAGAGGGGTCGGACCCCGCCACCCTAAAGTGGAACGGCGAGGATATTTTTCAAGAGGGCCCCCCCGCCACGATACGACTGTGAAAGTGTTTTGGAAGTGGATGAGATAGTGTGTGCGTTTTATAACCCTACTCTCTCCCCGTCCGCTTGGACACCCCCGTGACGAGACAACGCACTAAGCCGCCTCGCATCTCACCCGCCCAAGTTGTACATTGTTTGTTATTTTTTTTTAATAATTTTTTTTCCGACCTCCCTCCAGGCTCTTGAAGCTTTTAGCTACGCTTCAAGCCACACCCCTCCCCCCGTCGTCCTCATAGCTCCCTGCATCCCGTTCTGGACCAGCCACCCCCCACCCCCCCTCGTGTTGTGCTCATCTCCTCACGAACGTCAACCCGGCCCGCAGCACCCCCCCCCACCCACCCACCTTACCGAAGCCCATTACGCCTCCCCCGCAACCCACCTGAGCTTCAGTCGTGTCCCGCCCCCGCCGACTCGCGGTGAGTGTCTCTTCTTCTCGAAATGGGGAGAATACATTAAGCGCGCTTTAGAGTCGAGTGTCTGCGCGTGTGAGTGTGTGTGCCGGCGAGTGGCGGTTGCGCCCCCGCGCCATGTTGGCGTGCGTGCGTGCTCCATTTGTCGGTCACCCATGGGCGAGTGCGTGCGTGTCTGCTCTGTAGTGTACGTGCGTGTTTGCTCTGTAGTGTGCTCGTGCGTGCGTGCTCCTGTTTGCTGCTTTTTTGGTCGGGCACTCCCAATGCCGATCGCTCGGTTCCGAGTGTGTGCATGCCCATTTGGTCATGTTCGTGCGAATGTTTTCTGTAGTGTGCGTGCGAGTCTTATCTGTAGTATGCGTGCGTGAGGTGTGTGTTCGTCTTCATCGAATGGATGTCTGTTTTCTGTTCTCACTTTCATAGCTCGATGTGTATGTGCGTGCCTATTCTGGTGAACGTTTGCGTACGTGTCTCTTCTGTTGGGTGTGTGTCCTTTCTGTAGCGTGCTCTTCGTTTGTAGTGCGTGTTTCATTTCTGTGCTATGTGTCTTTTATGTTGTGTTCGTGTCGTGCCTGTAGTGTGCGTGACTTCCATGGTGTGTGTGTGTCTCTATATTGTGGTGTGCGTGTCATTGTTGTAGTGTTCTCGTTTAAGGGTGTGTGGACCATGGATTGCATGTGTGTGCTTGGCCGTTCGGGCTCTCTTGATCCGTGTGGTGAGGTCGAGTGGTGGTTATCGAGCGGAGGGCTGGCAAATACTCCACGCCCCTCATTGTAATTGTAGCGTAATCTCCGGTTTAAATGGGCGTATTTGCGATCCTGGGCTCTCGCCGAGCTCTCTGCGATAAGCACCCAACTCGCCAGCAATTGGTCATCGTTGAGGAGACATCGTATCCATTGAAATCCTAAAACGGTCGGCTCCGCTATCGCGGAAGCCTGCCGCTGTTGTTGCGCCGTTAGCATTCCTCTAAAGTCATTTTATTTCAAAAGCATACCATTTATATGCGATTAATGGAGAAGATGAACATAAGTGGAAGAACGGATAGTCGACGCTATGAAATGAAGCAAACGTAAACGTATGGGAATAATATTGATTCACCACGGAGAAAATGTAGGTACTTCCCCTTGAGAATGATGCGGAAGCGTTGAAACCGGTTGGGATCTTAAATAATATTGTGTAATACGACAAAGTTCATTTTATTTTATGTTGCTTCCAGGTTCCATTCATTTTCCTCGCACTTCACTTAATTCATGCAATAGCCGAAGGATAAATGTAACTTTTCCTGGATGTAATTGCCATCTGCGTACACGGATTCGAACTAACACATGTACATGCACCTTTCATGAAACATTAATATTTTTCCGCTTCATTCCCCAGCCCAAATGAAAGACTTCCATTGCCATGTATTTTTTTTACCGCCGATCCTCCTCCAAATGAAAGTTCTCTCCGGTCTTTTGTATTCTTATCCTCTTGAATTGTTGAATCTTTTGTGAGCGGGAGCTTTCTCTGTAGAACCTTTATGACCAGATCTATATGTATTTTCTAGGATCCGTAATGGCCCGGACGGAATCCCGACGGTTTGGCTATGAATAACTTCTCCTCTTTAGTTCAGGAAATTAAATTTCCTGGAGAATTCTCTTGGCAAGAGACTAGGACTATATGTTGATGCTGTATGGTATTGTGATGATTTATCTGGAATATTCGGTGAGAAATTATCAAGGACATCAGGGGCATATCAAGCGTCGCTTCCGCAGAACAAACTCATTTCAGTCTTGGCCTGCAGGGTCTCAGGTGAACTTTCCTTTCGTGAAACTTTGTTTTCGAAAGGAGGTGCTTCAATCTGACTGGGGCGAGCGTTGGTGAAGACTAGCACCAGAAGGTAAACCAAGGTGGACCTTAGCTTCCTGTAAAGCCTTTGTAATTCTCACGTTTAGGATATGGGATCCTCTCCTTTCACTGTTCCACGTGTTGTTTTTATAAAGTTTGGTCGGAAGGTTTGGTTCCCCTGAAGATGCCTTAAGTCATCATCCGGATTTGAACCGGGAACCGTCAATCCTTTTGCACAAACCACTAATCTACACTGTAAAAAGTTGATCTGATTTTCAGTGCGATCTGAATTTAAGCGCTGTCTGGTTGTAAGGCAGGAACACGGATTTAAGGTACGGAAGAGGCAGGAACATGGATGGTTGGTACAGGAGCAGTTGAGCAGGAAGCAGAGGAAGCAGGATTCTGGATGGTCTGATTTTCAGCCGTTCACCTGCCTTATTTTTAGACAAGATATTACTGCTGAAATTCAACATACCCTGTCTTAAAATTGTTGCATCTGAAATTCAGATCGCTTTTGTACCTTAAAATCAGATCTACTTTTTACAGTGTACCGTGCGGCTTGGATGGTAATTGACCTGTATCCGTGTTTTTGCTGCAAGTGTAGTATGAAGTAGGTCTTAGCGGAAGGGTAAGCCTCAGATCCCCAGAACCGAGAATCTTGCAGAATCACATAAGGAATTAAAGGCTTTCAAATCTCTGTATAAGAATTGCAAAGGCTATCATTCCCGTCCATAAAATATTTTATTTTTTTGTTACATAGGTATCCAGTTTGATGAATTATATTTCACGAGTACGTGTTTAAAATCATGGCAAATCTATTATCACATGATATTTTAGTGGTACTCTTATCACTAAAAATTAACCACGATGAACGGTAATCTATTTAAGGGGTGATAGTGGCGATTTATAGCAAGTTTTACTCTGCGTTGCTCGAGAAAATCCCCTCTATTTTTCATTTATCCAGTGATGGTTAACTTGGTGGAAAATAATGGGAAGTAAGGGCACTGAATAATTTAATCTCCGATGTCGGTCTTCGTTTATTACATCTTGGCGGAAAACTGACTGTCGACGGGAAAATTTTACGTGGCGGTCTTTGAACATTTTGAAATTCAGGTCTTCCCTAATCTGAAATCTAAATTTCTTTTCTGATCCTTTATAGTCACATCGCAGGAATGTAATTTTCGGAGGGGTGAAAATCTTAAGTTTCATCAAATTTCGGATTCTATCGAATTTTTTCAATGACTTGTGCTCCGTTAAAAGTACCAAGTGGTCTCCTCTATCAATGGGATAAAATGTCAGCCCAACTATTCGAGTGCTGAACAAACAAAGAGATCGGTCCCCTATTATGGGTGAGGGATGAGGGGGAGGGGGGGGGGGTCATTGGACGGTAAATATTTGTTCGGGAAATTTCAGTGGGATTTTTATTTACTTACCGTTTGGTCTGACCTGTAGGGAAAATTCCTCCGAGTGTTTTTAAAGGCGTGTTTTTTTTTGTCGGAATTCCACTCCCAATCAATCATGTTTCACAAATTCATCCGCCGAATCGTCCTTCCACAGGGAAATAGAGGTTTGTAGCAATGTAACTTCTGCTCCGCCTTTTCGTGAAAACGTCATTCTTGACAGTATCCTAATCAGTTCCCATGAAGAGCAGGATCAATGTTTTTTAAAGTACACATTAAAGCTAACTGCTCGTGGGTCAACCCTGAGAAATAATTTTATTCTCGTGATTTTCCGGTGAATGTCTTTCCGGTGGTGGACTATCCACGAACTCCATACGATGCCACGATGCATTTTTAATAATTAATCACGTCGCATATGAATTTGTACCTAGATTACAGTAAGTTTGTTTCTAGTTTCTGCCAAAATGTTTCTGTTCCGGTACAAAACTGTCGCACTAAAAATGCATAGTCACTCGGTCCGAGCTGTGATCTTCATTTTTCAGCAAAGTCACTAGAAATGTGGCTGACCCAATTAAAAGGCCGTCGTAGTATCCAATGTATATGTATATGTATATGAATCGTATTTTTTTCCTCTTAAATGCACCCTTCTCATGAATAATGGAAACTCTAGGTGTACGAAAGAAGTTCGTGAATTTTGTACATGCTAGCAGAAGTTGGAGACTCGGTCAAATTTTTTACCTACCTTATAATTCTGTCCTGATGCAACTATTTTGGTCACTCTTCCAAGGAGTGTATTTTGGTTTGAAATGCAATGTTTCTTTCTACGTATATTTCTGCAATTCTTTAAAAATAACTCAATTTTGAGCAGAACACACACAGTCGGTTGGGCTTCCATAATACGTATCTCTTTCATTCGAAGCCAGTATAAAATAGTTATAATAGCTCATCGCTCATGCATATTTTGCTTAGAAGAGGAAACTGTTTGCCTTTTTTTATGGAAAAGGGAATTGTTGCCATAAAAAATTGAAATAATATCTTTCTTCAGTAGATTGTGTATGATATTATACACCAACACGGAACTTATAGCGTTGGTTGTAATCTCATTAATTTACGTATCTTTCTGTATTTACGATTTTTAACTAGTAGACTGCATTGTAGATTTAGTGTGACAGAGATGTGTAGATGACTTTAGTAAATGAGTGTCCTTTAAATGGTATTTACCTGGAGTGGAGAATTTTGGAAGTAAAGCATTTAAATTTTATCCGAATAATAAGCTCTATTAATTTATGAAGATATTTAATTTTGATAGGGGTAAAAGGGCTATTCAAATATTTTTACCCCTTAATTGGAAGACCTTGACTGCGCGCTGCCTGTATAAATTTATCATTTCCCTCCAAACAAAATGCCAATAAATTCTATTTATTACGGTTATTTAGTGGAGTTAAATGAATTGCTGTAGGTTAAATTTCCCTCAAGAAATTCAGCTGCCGGAGAGAATAAATTGTGAATGCGGTCGAAGGTCTGACATGTTCCTTCCGTTTTCGTGCGATTAATTGACTCCCTGCCGCGATAATTATTTTTTCCAGACTCCTTCCCTACTTCTCAAACTGGTAATAAATAGTGGCGATGTGTCCCACTGCCCATTCGAAGATGCTCCATTTATCCCGTATTAATTAAATATTTAAGGGTATCAATAATTGGTAAGTTGAATTCCAGATATCTTTTTTTTAAATATATGTATGGTTTTTCGAGAGTTTAAGTCCTTGTGAAAATGAAAACATTTTTAACTTTTGGCCGACGCTTTGGAAAATTATATTTGTACGGAAAAAAGGGAATTGTTGCCATAAAAATTGAAATAATATCTATATTTAGTAGATCTTTCATTGCTTATGATATTATACACCAGCAGGGAACTTATAGGCTTGGTTGTAATCTCATTCATTGAGATATCTTTCTGTATTTACGATTTTTAACTGGTAGACTACATTGTAAATTTAGTGTGACAGAGATGATGTAGATGACTTGAGTAAATGAGTGTCCTTTAAATGGCAGTTACCTGGTATCAATAATAATATTTTCGCTGTTTATTCATACTTTTTTATTTAAGAATATTAATGTGCTTTGGGAGTCGGCTTCACCTGAGAACGGTTATCTTTCAGAGTTTTTAGAGGCGTCCGTCGAACCCGAGCTCACAAAATATTCGAGCTGAAGGGGTTTTTCTTAGAGCGGCAACGTGTTGATCTGACGTCACAAAACTCCCTTCTCAAGAGACGCTTCCTCTTAACCAGCAGTGATCTGGAGACATCAGGAAGTGCATGTACGTAATGATTTGCGAACCCAACACATTATGTGTTGTCAGTTTGCGTGAATTTTTTTTTTTTACGGGGTTAAAACAAAGAGGCGGGCTCTTATTGTGGAGAGTCGTAGTCTTCCGAGCTCGTTAACAATCGTAGATTCCTTCGCTTGGTGGGAATGTGCGCTAAATTTCCGTGCCTCTATTCTTCCCGTGTTGTATCTCATCACGGTAATCCCCCTCATCACAATTAGATTTCACCTCTAAAAGCGAATTGCTGAGATCTCCAGAAACCCATTTCACCCTACTCCACGCTCGTTCCACGCGTAATTCGCTTTTCTCTAGTCCTCCTTCATTTGTCCAAAACATTTTGCCGCGGTCGTTCTCGTGTCTTCTCTCGCCTTGTTTTTCGTTTTATTACTCCCTCGTGAATCCATAATGCGCTCAATTGTGTATCTGCTGGTGCATCCATCTGTTGATTCGCGTCATTAAAATGCTTCGTTTCTTGATTTCTCGTCCTGCCCTAATCCACTCATATCTCGACTTGTCCGTTTGCCTATTTTCACTGCGATCCCTGTGCTTTCCTTTTATATCTCATTATCTTTTTGCTCTACGGCTTTGAAACGAGTATTGCCTCTCTATACCCTTGGCGTTTCTTTACAGGCACTCAACCTCTATTTTAAAGCTCATCTTTATCTTTCGTGCTATATTTGTTTGTCGGTCTTCGCGTTCTTATTTCATTTCACGCTAAATTTATTTCTTCTTTCACTTCATTAAATTCATCTACGGAGTCAGAATTTGCTTGATAATATTTTTTCATCTATTGTTATTGTCTTCTTTTACCAACGGAGTAATGGGTTAGCGCGTTCCCCTGTCAAAGAAATTAAAATCCTATAAAGAATATCAGAAAATATACCATCCTTTGAAGCGATAACGTGGTGAAAGACGCATTTCACCTCCGTAGTCTTCAAATCCGAGGTCAGTTTTAACGTTGAAGGCAGAAATACCCAATTACTGCTCCCAGAGGCGTGAGATATTTAAGTATTGATGGTGCTAGATACTTATATTAAAGTTCCCGATGATTTTAATAATGTATTAAATTTAGTAAATTTGATGAGGGAAATTGGGTGAGTGCCTACAATGCACAAAGGAGAATGGGTCTGGCGATTGATTTTATTCTCTGGAGAGAAATGTCCGCAGGATGGTTATTAAATAACACCTGCGAGTATGATGTGGAACCTCTGGCATTCCATGTTGCCAAAACTTGAGAATTGGGGGAAGAAGATGAAAATGAAATGTCAGCTTTGAGATTTGGGTTCCGAAAAAAGATGTAAGTGGAAGGGTATTTGGAATTGGAGGCGAACAAGGAAATGTTTGTCATGTTAAGGTAGGTTACGTGATTGAGGAAATTAGTAGAAGCATGGTTTGCGGATGGAACAGTTGATTAAAGGGTATTGCCCTTGTAGGGTTATATAGAAAGGAGAACGTTAAGTAAACGGGGAGAGCTAAGTCTGGCTCGAATGATGAAAGGTCGGAAGTATATAATGTCAAACATGTGGAAAGAATGCGAAAGTACAAAGAAGCGCGAATAAAATGTTTATCCACAGTGTTTATTGTTCATTTAAAACTAGCTTAACCGGTAGAATACTTGTAAAAGTAAGTGGTCTCGTTCGTTTTCCTCCCGTCACTGATTTTCCAAGAGGTGCGGTTACCTACCAAAAAACTGTACTGTTGTGCTAAGATTGGCATTTCCTGAGTGGTTTTTTCAGGCTTCTTTATGTCTTGTCTCTCTGAAGTTTCAACCTTTTGTATTACTCTCATGTCCAGAAGTTACTCTAACCGGAATCTTTGATATGGTTGGACCTACCTTGTAACTGGGGTTGCTTTTTAAATCTGTGAACATCTGCTAAACAATTACATATTATTTAAAAACTTGATCAACCTTTAGTTCATCAAGAAGTGTTTTAAAATTTTAAAGTTTCAATGCATTTATTTCTCGTAGGTCGGACCGGAATTTCATTGATTTCGATGTGCATAACTTTATTTCTTTCCTTTCATCAGCACAATGGGAAGCGCACGTAATGACCCCACCTCTTCCCTCACACAATCACCCTGTGGAGTGATATCGAATGATGTAATACTTAGCGGGAATTGCCATTCTTGCTCGCACCCCGCGTATTCAGTGATCCTCTTCCGACAATTATTTTCATCCTTCGCCCGTTTTTGTTATGTTTTTATGCTGATCACAAGTCGGATAGTGCCCAGTGAGTGACACGTAATTTTAGAGAGCCGCATTGGGCCTACCGGAGCATTACAAAAAACCGATCGAGCGTGCATGAACGATCCAATCGATCCGTTTTTCAAAATGAGTTTCGGGAGAGGACCTCGTCCGTGAATTGACTTGGGATTCGTTGGCAAGCTATGGAAATGATTGCGTTTGTATGTAGCATAAGTGGCGGGCGATTGGTAAAAGCCTTGGGAGTTAACTATTATTTCAGGGAAGATTTAATAAAACTAGAGAGGTAAAATTCCCCCATGTTACCCTGGAAAAATTCGTTCTATTACTTCGTTCTCAAATAGTGACTGAATGTTCCTCATTGATTTCCCAACGGGTGATGTGATCCTGTGATTCTGTGTAATCATGGCAGAGCGAATCATTGCTGCAATTATGGAAATATACGGTCTAATGGTAAATATTTAATAATAAAAGGCTCTAATCACAGAAAGGGGTTTTTTATTTTAGGAGCAGGTTTAGGCATCAAAATATGCATGAAATGATGGCGCATTTCAATAAAGTTTGAGGAAGTTCTTTATGAAGATAATAATAATTAATCTTCGTACCTATTTATTTTTTGCGAAATTATCAATTCTCCTCATTTTAGAGACCGTGATATGACATTGAAATTAATTTTTAATTATTTTATTTCACGTTATGTGTTGTAATATTTTGACTCGAGTGTCACCTAAACATGATTTTGGTAGGAAGGGAAAGCAAAGAATAGAAACGTTTTCCTCGTGATTAAAAGTCCAAACGTTTGAAATTTAATATAACTTTCTTTTTTGCTTTCATCGTGCTAAAGGCAACTTCTTTTTCCCGTTATTTCTAAACTCAGTAATCCTATGAAACGACTTAGAATTCTTCCGTGCCAAAGTACTCAATATGAAAATAATGGAATCATCTCTAGCATACGGGCGTCAACGGCAGCCTTCTTATTTGGTTTACGAGATTTATTAAATAATCAAAACTCGTGTAATTGCTATTATCGTTTCTGGTTTGTTGCGAATGGTGTTTCTCCCTTTCCCACGCCAAGAAATGTGGGAGAAATTAGTTTGGCCCGTGGTGGAAGTTAGGTACTTAGTTTCCAAAGATTGAAGATGACGTATATTAGCGTCGTAAAGAGTCGCTTCCGACTCTGTAGGCGCCGTTTGACCATTTCCGAGGCGAAGACATTATGGGCATTCAGTTAAAGAAATCAGTTTTGGCACCTTGCCATTTCGTTTCTGCGACTTTCCCATCGCTCATCTTGTTCACGCAAGGGACGCCCTCTTTCTTTCCTCCATCCCGAAAAGAAAATATTCTCTCTCCTTGGTTGCAGACTTCGCGACTGCTCAAAGTTTATTTTTTTATTTATCACTCTCCTGAGCTTTTCGGCCTTATATTTCTCTGTGGAGGCTGTGGAGCAATTACGAGGGAACGTTTTGACGGATTTGGGAATCCAATTCGTGGTATGCCAGCTCGCGAAAGAGAAGAAAACAAACTAGAGGACTTGATGAAGTTTCGGTACCCGGATGTATGTATAGCCCACTGGTGAGACTATGAGGATTCAATCAAGGGGATAAGGTTTTCTGTTTAAAAAATGCTCATTCTGAAGCCCGAAAGGAAATTTAGGGAAGGGATTTAGTTCGTACTTATGTGGTGCCGTCGACAGTTTTACTAGGTATTATTTAGAGCTTGAATCAGGATTGGATGCCGGAAATTATGTGGTTATGCAACCGCCAATATCAATTGTCCTATTCTTTATTATCACTTCCTTATCTAATCTAGTATAAATATTTTGTACCGTGGGTTTGACGTTTAGGGAGGGTGGGAACGTGTGGAATGAAATCGAGGGCATTATACTGATCCGCATCACTTTTTTAATATTAAAAATTAACTATTGAGCTTATTTCATTTATCAAGTTCCTAGCTATTAAGCAAGTGCAGACAAGATCAATCAAGCTCCTTCATCAGGCAAACGGCTCCAGCTGGGCAGCTTCAGTAGCTGATGCCACATTTCCTATTGAATAACATACTTTTTCTATTGAATACGTTTTCTCGGGTTTCCAGCCGGGTGAGGGTGTTAATAAGCCCCGGCGTTTCTAAGGCATAGTCTGCCTTCGTCTTCTCTATCACCACGGCACCTCTTCCTTCCTTTTTCTAATGTATCAACAAAAATGAGGCATAGTTGGTAATGAGAAAAATATATGAGTGAATGCCTTACAAGGAAGACCAAAAAATAAAAGCACCTGGACTAAATAAAGAGGTTTATCGGAAAACAAATTCCAGGACGTAACTGAGCTAGTAACATTACATGGTTATGCTCGTAGCGAATAAGAAAGAATGGAAGGCTTCAGGTAACCAATCCTTGGACTGAAAAGCATTGAATGAAGCAACCGTTAATGATGGTGAATGGAAAAATTTTAATTTTATTGAATCTCAATGAATCGAGTTAATTTAAATGGACCGGACTTAGTTTAGCCAAGCAAGGATTTTAAAATCGACATCTTCGTGATGGAATTCAGACGTTTTTGTTCGCGGTTGTTTGTGTAGAGCAAAATTTGCTTGAATCGTGAGCAAGTCTGTTACGAGGGTTAATGTTTGTCAATAAAAGGAAACGAAACCTCTCGAATTTTCAATGAATTTCACGGAATTTTAATGTAGACGGGATGGGATTGGTTTAAACAAAAAGAGATTTCAAATACGATGGCAAGATATTCGCGGCTAGCTCGCGAGCTTTGAATTTGTTAAAATAGATTTCAAATACTTTTTTTCCGCTGGAAGGCATCTGTTTTTATGTGCGGTTTCTTGTGCAGAGCAATATTTTTTTGGATCTAGTGCCCGTCCGACACGTGGATCAATATAAGTTCATTGAATGAATAACTTATTTTCAATTAATTTTACGGAATGGTGGCTATATAGATGGACTTCGTTTCACCAAACAGAGATTTTTAATAGACTTTTCCGGTGTAATGCGTTCGTTTTTATGTGGTTTCCAGTGCAGTGCTCTTTGGGAGAGGAGAATTTCAGGCTAAACTCTGATTAAATGAGCCGAAAGTCCTTCGCGGCTCTGTCCTCGGGGTAGGTAATGTATACCGCGAGTCCGGAGTCTTCCTGCGGGAAATTTTAATCGAGCGGCAAAAACGTGAGCTACCGGATGAACGGAGTGAACTCGGTAAGACCATCATCTCCCTCCCTCTTCGACTTGAAACGTGTCTCCTAACTAATAAACTCCCGAGCCGCGTCTGCATGCAGTGGTGAATTTTACGGGTGATTCTCATCTCATCCGAGTCGAATTCGCTCTGCGTGCCGTTGGTTGGCTGTTGGCGATCACGTTCATTCTTGTGGTGTTTCTCGGGCATCTAGACCGATCTCACGGAGAGATAATAATTCGCACTGTTCATCTACATCTACATCTACATAATACCCTGCAAGCCACCACAAGGGTGTGTGGCAGGGGGTGATTGCTCACCAAACATGCACTACATATCATGCATAAAAAAGGAATAGTATTAATATAGTAGTCAGAACTACACTATTTAAAAAAGATAGAAATTGCAAATAAAACATGCAAAAACATTCTGTTAGTAGGGTTAGCTTTAAGTACTCATACCAACATGCAGCTACCAATGCTATTCATTGCTACTCTCCGATAGGACATATTTACCGTTATTCGTATCTCTTATTGTGCGAGGGAAAAAGGACATTTTGAATCGGTCAGTTCGGCAATCAATTTCTCTAACTTTATGATTATGGTCCAGTCTGCCATAGTAAGTTGGGGTTCGTAAAATATTTTTAACATCATCACTAAAAATATTGCCTTGGAATTTGTGGAAGAGATTAAGTCTAAATTTCAACCTGCGATCTGACAATGATTCCCATTTCAATTCATTTAATAGACTGGTTACGCTAATATAATTATCGTATCGTCCCTTTACAAATCTTGCCGATCTTCGCTGCACACGTTCAAGTTCATTACTTAGACCGATTTCGTAGGGATCCCATACACTGGCAGCATATTCCAAATGAGGTCTAACAAGGGAAAAGTAGCTGATTTCTCGTACATGATCGTCACATTTACCCAATACTCTTTTAATGAAACCCAGTTTGCGATTCGCTTGACCAATTATTTCACGAATGTGTTTACCCCAGGAAAGATCATTTGTCAGTCTAATTCCAAGATATTTAATGGATTCCACATTAGTTAATTCATTATTACTTATTTTGTAAGTGGTAGGAGGAGAGCTATTCTTTTTCCAAAAATTCATTACAAGACATTTCTTAAAGTTTAATTCTAACTGCCATGTATCACACCAAGTTTCAATTGCTTGTAGGTCAATATTTAAATATTCTTTATCGTTCGGGCATAGAATTTCCCTGTACACTACTGCGTCATCGGCAAATAGACGAAGCTTACTTTTGACCACCTTTTGGATATCATTAATATACAAAAGGAATAGGAGTGGACCTATCACACTACCTTGTGGGACACCCGAAGTGACTTTAATTGCCGGTGAGGAAACACCGTCCAAAACAACCCTTTGTACCCGATCATGCAGAAAATCATTAATCCATGATATAATGTTACTGTCTAACCCATAAGATTTTAACTTCAAAATTAGTTTGCTGTGAGAAACCTTGTCAAAAGCCTTCTTGAAGTCGAGAAATATAGCATCCACTGGAATATTATTTTCGCCAGAAACTAAAATATCGTGGGAAAAGAGAGCAAGTTGGGATTCACACGATCTGCTCTTTCGGAAGCCATGCTGGACATTGGACAATAAATTCTGGCTATCTAGGTGTCCCATGACTGAACTGACAATTATATGTTCTAGGACCTTGCATGAAATGGATGTGAGGGATATAGGTCTGTAGTTAGATGGCTGCTCCCTATCGCCACTTTTAAAAATGGGTGTTACATCGGCTGCTTTCCAGTCCATCGGTACGACGTGTTCGGTCAGGGATTTATTAAATACTATTTCAAGGTAGGGGGAAATTTCGGATGCTAACTCTCTATACACGCGGGAGGGAATTTGATCAGGGCCAGGAGATTTGTTGGGGCTTATATCTTTAAGTAATTTTTCAATACCATTACAGGAAATGTCAATTGGTTGCATCAACCGCTGAAAGAGGTCAGGTAACACGACAGTTGAATCCCCGGAAGGTGGGTTAAAAACGGTTTGGAAGAAGGAATTTAGCAAGTTAACTTTGTCGAGTGTGTTTGTGGTCATTTCACCTCTATCATTTTTAAGTGAATGGACGGCAGACTTATGGCCTTGCACTTCCCTTACGTACGACCAGAAGACTTTTGGATTTTCTTTCAATTGTTCCCCAAGTGTTTTTCTTTTGAATTCTGCAAATGCATTACTAAGGGCTGACTTTGCAGTGGATTTTGAAATTTTATAATTTTCAATAATTACATTACGCTCTTCAGTGGGCATATGTTTACTAATTTTTTTCATTTTAGCATGACATATTCGCTGCCGTCTCAGGGATTTTCTCACTTCGGCATTGTACCACCTAGGTTCAGTGCTTTCTTTTTTGAATTTACAAGGGATAAATCTGTTGATCCCAGAGCGCATGATATTAATGAACGACTTCCATGAATCGTTGGTACATACCTTTATGGAAGACTTTTTGAAAGCCGATAAGGAATCTCTTAAATAAATTTTAAAGTTAGCAAAGTCTGCTCTTTTAAAAATATAAAACTTTCTTTTTTGTTTAAAATTTTTATCTAAAGATAGCGAGAGTTTTGCAGTTATAACTCTGTGGTCACTGATTCCATCAACCGTGTCAATCATTGTCACATGTTGTGGGATATTGGTTGCCAGTAAATCAAGAGTGTTGTCCCCTCTATTAGGTGCTGTAGCTAATTGTGTCAGGGAGTTATTGGAGAAAACATCTAATAGAGCCTCACAAATGTCTTTGTCCCTTCCTCCAGCTTTGAAGCAGTATGTTCTCCAGTCTATTGATGGTGCATTGAAATCTCCACCTATTATTATATTACGTTCGCTGTTACGGGACGTTATAGTATTTATCTGGTTTCCCAGTTCTAATAATGACACTGTTGCGTGCACTGAGCCAATAGCTACCCCTTGTTGCGTGTATCGGCTGCGGAGGAGGGTTCTCAATGGCCATCAATGGAAACGTTTGCGTTGGGATGTGAAGTGGCACTTCTGAGCCGAAGTTGCTTCCGGGTTGGATATTACTCGTTGAATCTCGTGAATTCACCGACCCTCTTTTACTCACTAATATCCGTTAATACGGTGCTTAAACCGTAGTCGCCGAGTTGTAATTTAATTGAAAGCAATAAAATTGCATTTATCTTCCACACGAAAAGGGTAGCAAGACATGTAATCGTGACCCTTGAATTTCGTTGAATAGTTTCTTCCTTGTGTTGAACAAAGAAGTAATAGATTATCGTTTTCTCTTCAGAGAGGTTGAAAAGGTTTATGCTATATAAGTGTTTATTGTTTATAGAATGAAGTTATATCGCTTTTTTACATTGGTGAAATATATTTACCCATCAATGGCCCCTAATTGAGACAACTTCTTTTTTAGAAGTGTTGGTTTTTCATGTTTCAAAGTCCTTTGGCAAGCATAATGAGCATTATGAATCCTAAGCTCCACCTTCACTTAAATTTTTGTTCTCAGAGTCGTATTCAATAATGAAATAAGGATGTGTACGTGATCTAACAGTACCTCTAATCATTGCTTCATGTTGTTGTTTTCCATCACTGTCCACCGCTTACCTATATCCATTCATATGGCCTCCGGCATTTCTCCCCAGAAAATTTTAAGGAAAAATGCATCAATTTTTGAGCGCATGACTATAATTTGTGGTTACTCTCTGATTCCATCTCATTTGACGTAGTTTGAAATCTGAGACACATTCTCGTTAATCTGTGTGCAGAGTAATTTATCAAAATGTTGGCTCCTGCTTCAGTAGTACTTCTCTTCCCTGGGTCGTTATTACCTTGTATCATGTGTGCGGCGGATGCTGTGTTGCGTTTTAGTTTCCTCCGCGCTAGGGTCGTTGTGTGAGAGTGGAAACTTCAGTTCTTAATTGAGACCGCTGTAAGGTACACATCGCTAGTGTAAGCACTGTCGGGGGATTTTGCCTCGAGAAATCGGGCACATTGGTTTGGGGGCCTGGAATGTTACCGTTGACGTTCTAATCTTCGCTAATGAGGGCGCGGAAGGGGATGGATGGGGTACATTTCGTAGGTGCCGCTTAATCACTGCGGAGCGAATAAAGTGAAATGATGGTAGGCGCAGACCGTGGGGAGCTGGAACTACAATTTCTTGTAAATGCCCTCAATTTACGAGTTAAAGATTTATCGCCGACTATTTTCGAGAGGCGGATAAAAATACGAGTCCATAGCGCAGCAACTTCCATTGTTTTAAGAATGACAAAAGGGCCTGTCAGGCCCTCAGCTGAAATTATTTTTTTTCCCTTTTAGTTTTTATACGATTTTCAGTTTTGATAAAGATGTGCATACATATATATGAGATATTCCCTTTATAATTCCCCATTTTGATCATTCATGATCATTAATCATCGTCTCGTATTTATTATGTCCTTAAAATACCGTACGATGCCAGCCAACCATTGCCCATCTTGAATTTATGTTGGAAAGTTTGTGAAATGTTTTCACACATGCGGTGTAGTATTATTTTACGTCGTTTATTTTCCAAATTCAACTTTTGTGGAGAGGTCGAGATGCTTAGATCGATACATAAAAAGATTGTGCTTCGTTTATTCCCTGTACCAAATGTTATGGGGGGATTATTTTTATCCTCCAGACCTTTTTGTTGTGCCCCTAACGCTTTCAGAAGAGCTAATTCATCTCTCTCCCATCCTGGTGAATGACTGGTCTGACTTTATTAGTGGTAAATTCCTTTGTTTCATTCTAATGGCATTTTATTACTCAGTTTTTTGGTATAATATATAATAATATATAACTTGGTACTAACGATGAGCGAGAATATATCGTTTTAGTGTCATTGTATAATTTACTCTTGTCTCATGGTTTGATCATCTTTTGTTACCATAATTGCATCTGTTTTAATACCTAATTATCCCAAAATATGTCGTTGTGTGGTAGTGCTAGTCGATGGATACTCTCTAATTGTTTTTTTTAAATGCCTTATTTTTACCATGGAAAGGTAACAGACAATCAACCTTTCATTTATAATCATTATCATCAGCGCTAGTTGTGAATTCTAAAGTTGGTTTGATGCGACCGTAACATCAATTCCTTCTTTTCTCGGCTTACTCTTCGTATTAACGTAATTCTTCTCTTTCCCATTCTTCACCCCTCGCTGCATGTCTTGCGAGGTATTCCTTCCTGATTCTTCTCATTCATTAGCATTCTTCTCTTTTTCAGTCTTTATCTTCTCGGCTAATCTCTTTCTCATGTCAAAATTATTTGAGGTATAATATTGCTCAAGAATTTATGGATCAATTTCCCGCTTTCTTATCGCTGTATTGCCAGAATTAAAACGATATTTGTATTGTGTATTACTCTTTCTCATCAACTCCTCTCTCAACTCCTAAAGATGTATCACTAATGCCGTGTGCAACTTTGCCCTATAAATTAAATGGCTTTATGCCAATTATCATACGTATCGTATACATCGGCTACATTCGTTTAGTACTTATCAATCGCACGCTGCCAACTTCTAGCTTGGCAAGATCTCTTTAAGTGCTGACTCGCCCAATTTACGTGATGGCAGCTGGCTCTGCACCTCTACCGAAACCGTGTGGTCGTAGATTTCTCCGCTACGGTAGGCTATGCCGTGAATAAATCGGTATGAGGAATTTTCTTGACGTAAGTTTAATCAGATATTAAGAGATGGTTGATTTCTTCGAGGTCATTAAGTAGCATTACGATTTCGCCCTTCTGTGGGCTCCGAAACCTACTATTCAGAATGAAGACAGCAAAAAAATAAGGATTTTCTTTAAATGCTTCGAAACAACCTTGAAGAAAACGGTAAACTGAGTTATTTCGCGGATGGCACTTGGCAAAATGTAATTCCGCACTTCTTGAGGAAGTATGTTATGACAGTGGGGGATTTACAAGGAAGAGGAATAAAGGAGGTATTTTTTCTCCGAAATGAGGACGCAATCTGTGTTTTACTCATTTTTCTTACACCTTTCAATGCGGGTCATGGATGAAGTTTGGACGACAGCATCTCTGCCTGATGGTTCTCCTCAATTAGGAAGCATTCGTTCCGCCTCTCGCTCTACGTTGGCCGCGTACGTAGATTATTCAAGACCCCAAAGTGACTGCTACTCCCCAGCTTTCTAATTAGCGAGCGCGGAGCCCTGGACTCAGTTTTCTGCTGGATCGGTTCCCCCCCCCAAGGGTACCGTGTCCCACCGTGTTCTCGTACTCCTTGGCGATGATGGCGTCTCCTCCTGCGGTCGTCACGACCCCGAAAGGTCGACGCGGGTAGCTACGGCACCGAGGCAAAGTTGTGACGATGTCCCTCGCCTCCCTTCCCCCCTCCCTCCCCGCGTGCGTTTCTCTCCATGAGAGCTATCTTTACGGACATCCGTGGGGAGAGGCGCTCCTTGATTGCCCGGCGGCACGCTTATGCCTCCGCTGGGTTCGTAATTCCGCCCCTCCCATTTGCAACCGCGAGGTGGGGTGAGGTGGAATCTCGTCAGGGATCGTGGAGGTAAAAAAAAGAACGAAACGCCTGCGCAACGTTTGATGTATCCGTAAACGAGAGGAGTGTCACATTGATGGAGGTTTCTAGTTCCCGGAATAAAAAGAAGTTCCTTTCGACGATGTTCCCAGTTGTGATTTTTTTTTCTTCTAGATTATTGAGTATGACGATTCGAGGTTTGAAAAGTGATTTTCGGTGAACGCTTTATATTTACCCTGCTAAAAACCTGTTTTATTTTTCACTTAATCCTTCGTCGTTTTACTTTCATAGTTTCCTGCTTACACAGTGCATAAACTTAGTACAAATATTTGTGATGATGTGTGAAACTTAAATTACGTCAGTCATACCATCATCATTTTCGTTAACATTTATTGTAGGCGGAAAAAATTATGTTTTAATCGCCAAGTCCAAAGGAACACCTATGGACAGGAGTGAGCTTTTGCAAATGTACATGATGTCTTTAAAAATCTCCTCAAGGGGGTGTGGCAGGGGGCATGCATTAATAAGGAAACATTACTCAATCTAATAAATAAAGTAGAATGTTTGTATGTATGTATATTTGTATGAATGTTATCATCAACAAGATATATCCGTTATTCAATGAAACTGGTTGAATCTTTCACAACCTAACTTTGCATGGTCATTTATAACGTCCAGAAATAGGTTTTGAAGTAGTTATGTACTGATACGTTGATATTTTTTTATCCCACGTTCGAAAATATTTTTGCGTTGAATTCAATTGGGATACCAGTTTTTTTCGGAGAGAGGGTTCCGATTTTTACTCATTACAATGCCTAAATGTTGGAATTAAAAATTCACCATTTGGAGGCTTAAACTTAGAAGATTCTTATTCTGCTCGAAAAAAGTACTAAATTTGCCGTATATTTTAGCATTTCTTATTTGAATAAAAAGTGTGAGCCTAAAATGTTGATTTTTAGGTCTGATTGCTTAGTAACCGAAGAGCATTGTTGTCGAAGTGAAGTCAGTTTAAAATGTGCTATCACAATATCCTCCCTCGTATGACAATTGAACGCGGGTGCCCGCGAAGGAAAATCCTGTCTTATGTGATGAAAACCACAATATTGACTGTAACCTGCTAAGGGAAAGGGCGAAATAGTGCAGAAGACACATTCTGCATGATTATTAACGGGATTTCCTGCTAATGTTTTATGCGATTAAAACTATAATTAGAACTGGAATGCCTATTGAAACTTAGCGGGAAGTTGTCCAAGCCGGGCAAATATCCCATACATAGGGATGTATTTTTCCAATTATTAATATGTTATTGACGTCTTAGGAGAAGTTATCTGTGACTTACGCATGAGGTTCAGCCTTTCCATCAACCTACTGCTAGATAGCGATTCCTATCTCAGTTCCTCTTGGAGACAATGCTGAATTTATATAAACATATGTTTACAAACCTACCTGACTTTGTCTGTAAGCGATCCCATATACTAGCAGCAACTCGATGTGTGGTCCTACTAGTGAGATATAACAGTGTTATTTTACCATTTATCACTTTATAATGTACTCTGAATGTATATATTAATTGATGAGCGTGTAATATCTAGGAAAGTATACCAAAACCACCCATAATCTTGGCTAATGCTGACTTCTAGAAATGTATTAAATGAGTTGCGCAGTTCCTGTTTCATACCACCATAATAAGTCTTACCGAGCAGCGGCGTCGGAAGTGGGGGGCAGAAGGGGCATTCGCCCCCCTCAGGATTTTCCCCGAACCCTTGAGAAATGAGTCTTCATCAATAAAAATTAAATTTCACTTGTATCCAGCTTGCCTATTCCCTTCTGACGCATATTCTACCTCCTTCATATGCACTTTTAGCGGAATTCTAGTCTCTACCCCCTCCTATCCGCAACAAAATGCGGGCCCTTTTCATAGGAGCCGGGCCCTTTTCAAGGTTGGCCCCTCCCAGCGAAAATAGTTCCGACGCCCCTGTTACCGAGCAAATAAATGTTTCCTTTCGGCTCGTGAGTTTGTTAGCTCTCATGTCACAGAGAATTGAGCCGTGACTACTTTATGGCCGCTAATGCCTTTCTCGGTTACTACTTTTACAACATGTTCTGGTACATTTGTCGCTGATAAATCGAGAGTATTACTTCCTCTAGTAGACGCTGTTACGAATTGATGCATTGAATGTGTTGTAAAGGTACACAATAGTGACTCGCAGAGCTCCTTGTCTTTTACTCCGGTGATAAACCTATTCGTGTCCTAGTCTATGGACGGAAGTATGAAATATCCGCCTATTATTATGTTTCGATCGTTTCCTCGCAAATTTAGTTTACTGTTCTTGCTCTCCAGGCCTGAGACTGAACTGCCGTCGCTATCAGGCGGTCTATAATATACACATATAAAGAATCTTTTGGCTTTAGGCTGTCGAAGTGAACACCATACGCTCTGTAACCGACTCTCAGATTAGAACTCCCAATTATTGGGGTAGTAATCCTTAGCTGCAACAAAGAAGAACATATAGGAGTCACTAAGAGGAACGTAGCTTGGTGTCACGTGCATCGAAAACATTCACTAAAATAATCAGCTGAAGAATGGAAGGAAAGATTGGAGGAAACCTCTCGGAGAACCTATGAATGGTAAATGCTTTTGGAAAAAATTCATTATCTGCGATTTCACTTGATAACCAACTTTCTGTCCCTATAATTACATCCGTATCGGTGCTTTTAATGAGATGGTAGCATCAAACTACTTTATTCTTATGCTACGGCAGTTTATTATCACCAAATATATTATTTCGCCTTTTAGCAACTTCTCTGGTCGTTGATAGTAACTTCCATTAGCTAGGAAAACTAATTGCCAATAATTTGTCATCACCGAAAAATTACTTTTGAAATTCCTCATCTTTCCCGTGACTCATGTTAAAGCCTCCATCAGCTAGGCATTTCACATCGTGGAATGGAATAAGATATTCAAGATACTGAAAGCAGTTGGGATGGACTACAACGACAAATAAATACTCTGTCGCCTCCGCAAGAATCAGGTCACAAGTACGAATGAATGATGGAAGGAAAATAGAAGCCAAAATAAATGTGGGGTTAGACACAGATAGAGCCTCTCGCCATTTTTATTCAATATAATATATAACTAAAAGAATCAAAACGAGAAACAGAAGAAATTGGTATAAAAGTAATCAAGGTTAATGTTGTACAAATAAACCTGCTTCCGGTTCGCAGATGGCTATCGCAGTTCTAACAGAAAGGCAAGTGGACCTGTAAACATCTTGGAATACTATGGACCTTGTAATTTAGGAATATAATATGAGAATCAACAAAAAGAAAGGAGCGAGGCGCTCTATGGATCAGAGACATGGAGCATCGAACATTGAGATCCCAGAATAAGACTCGCACAGTCTGTCTTATCCCGCTCTCTTTTTCGAAATTCAACCTCTTAGGTAGCAACGTTGCCACATCCCATCCGCTTTTTACGAGAAAAATAGGAAAATCCTTAATTTTCATCGTAGAGTGTCAATCAAAAAACGTTTTTCAACGTCTTGGAATGAACGATACAATGAAGAAGATAAATTGTTGATACGTTCCAAAGTTTATAATTTCGAAAAACCATGTCTAGTGGTCAATTTCCCTGAGGACCCCACCCGCTGGGAATGGTCTACCTTCGCGGAGCTCCCGGGATGGGCGAGGGTCGATTTTCGACGAGACCGAGGGTGGACCCTTCTCACCCTCTCAGTCCCTCTAGCTACCTGAGTGACGGCCCCGCTAAACTACCATTAACCTTTACCTTCCTTATTCTTCTATCAATGTGTACCAAATCCTAAGTTTATCATTATACAATAGCAAGATTTCAACAGAGAAAAACAATCATTCACCTTCACCGTGGTTTCATCCTGAATCTTTCAAATTTCCGCCTACGGCTTTAGATATTATTATTCTTGGGATACGAGTTTGAATCTCACTTAAATTGAACCATTTTTTTCCCTGTTGAATTCTTTCTATTATGCATATCCGCGGGTAACTCCGTTGAGATTTTTTGCTGCTAGTTCCCAATCCTTGTATTAATCATTAAACCGATTTGGAAACCTCGCTGCTATTCCCTGCACGATATCCTGTTCCGAGATCAAACTTGCTTCATCTGAATCTTATATACTTGCTTCATATACTAGATAGTGTTTAACAAGTGAAACGTTACAGCGCTCATTTGTCTCCGCATCACATTTGCCAAGTATTCTTTGTAAGTAATCTTATCTTTCCGTCGGTTTCCGTCTCATATTACTTGGAAATATGAAACTATACTTCTTGTACGCCTAGCGTTAGGAGCGCATAGCCGGGGAAATGAGCCCTTTCGACTATTAAGGCCGACTCAGTTGAGGTTGTAGGGATGAGGGGGTAGTTTGAGAAATGCTGGCTCGTTGATGGCGTCTTTTACCTCTCGGTTTAAGGGCTCCGGAGTTTGCCGGTATCTAAGAGACGTTAAATGGATGTATGAAGACCTTCCCCGCGTACTTTTACCACCGGTTATGGCTCACTTAGGAGTTGATTACCGGTTAAATATGAAGGGAATCCTTCATGGAATATACTACCCGCTGAAGAAATGAGTTTGGAAGTAAGGGAACGTTATGAACATGCATCTGAAGAATGTTGCTGGTTTGATTCACATAATAATTATTAACACTAAATGTACATCTTGCTCTCGGACAGTGGTCCACCATTGAGCCCTTCCCGAGAATAAATGCCTCCCAAACATATCTCCCCGTTGATGGTCACCGAGTCGACCGAAATATCGGTAGAGAATTCTTCCAATATACACCGGTTGGTTTCGGTATTATTTTCTTCAAAACTAAATACATAGATCGATAATGATAACTAAGGAAAGGGTACCCGAATCCAGTGTTTACCAACCGGTTTCCCAAATCAAGCCAACTGAATACGGTCCCCACCCTTAACTTTACTTCGATGGATTTCGTAAATGTCTGCAAAAAGTCGGAAAGAAACTTAACGTCTTTTTGTGCCTTGGTTTTCCTGAGCATGTAGTGTGGGGAGGCATGAATTAAACGTTTGAGAGCCCCTGCTGTAAAGGAAAATAAATTGTTGAAAATTTTACATCCAAGGAGGAGGTAGTAGTATCGAATGCATATTGTGGTGCGATGTTCTTTCGAAGATTGGCGTAAAGAAAAAGTGATTGGGAAAGAACTATTAAGGGACAGAACTTGTAGCAAAAGGTTTAAGTAAAGGGATGAATAATGTGACTTTAGATAATTGACGAGTTAGAAGTAAAACGTCACGACATCACGTGATGTAAAAAAAACCAGTTGTGTATTGGACAGGTTTTGGGATTGAGCTGCAAGTCTAATTTTATGTGCACCGTAACTGATCTGTTTACTGCAAGTGTGCTGTATTCGAGAAAACATTCCTTCGTTCTTGGCAGCTATTTATTTCTTATGTTTAAGATTTACTGTGTAATGTTCGCTAATGTCAGTATTGACCTACTCTTATCGAAAGGCGCCAAGGATACCACGTCTTAACGTTCCATTCGACGGACGGAGTACTGGACTGGAAGTGCTCTTCACGAAACAGTCAAGTAGGGCTCGGTTATAACAATGAAAAATATCTTCCACAACAGGGAGTCGAACCCGGGACCTTCTGGTGAGAGATCAGATATCGGACCTCTACACCATTCAGACCCCCAGTGATAAATTCTCCGTTAAATGAACATATCAATGATAGGAATACCAGAAAAAAAGTCGCTTATGAAATTGAGTAACCGTGAGGATTTAACTACAATATATCTCCTTGTTTTGTTACTCTTATTATTCTCAGCACTCTCCTAGTTCTTATCATCATCAGTCAGCAATCTTAGGATTGGTCTGACGCAGCCCTCCACTCGATTCTTCTATCGGCCAACATCTTCATACTGATGTAGCTCCTCTCTTTCACATCCTTCACAACTTGCTCCATATACCTCATACGAGGCCTGCCTTTTCCATTCTTCCCGTTCACTTTTCCCTCGACGATTGTCATCATCAGGCCATCGTGTCTTAAGATGTGGCCTATTAAGTTGTCCCGTCTTCTTTTTAAGATTTTCAATAGACATATATTCTCTCCCACTTTTCTTAAGACTTCTTAGCTAAGAAATTATTTGATCGTCGTTAGTGTAAACTAGGGATGGGTCGGTTCGGTTCTCGGTTCCACCGGTTCTTGAGCTTAGAACCGGAACCGAGGCCAAAAATAATCGGTACCGAAATAATTGGCGCGAAAACCAGTTTGAAACCTACTCACACTCCGAAAGTGGAGGCTTCACATTAAAACCTGGTGAAATAGTGTACTTAGATGCTTCAAAGTCGCGAATTATTATAATTCAGTCTCTGAAAATGATTATTGATTACCTTATCTTACCATTGAACAATACAAAGTAAGTGGTAAATTAAGAACCGGAACCGAGAATCGGAACCGAGAACCGAAGTTAAGAACCGAACCGGAACCGAAAAAAGTGGAACTAACCCATCCCTAGTGTAAATCCTTGTTTCTGAACTAACATCTCCCCTGAATACTACTGTTACATTAATACCTCTGGCGTTCAGCTGGAGAATTACTTAGTTACACTTACCCATCCATTGAGTGGAGACGTTATGAACAAAAATCCGATAATTTTTGACCCCGGTGATAATGGTGATGATTCCATCTGTCCTGGGAGGTAGACAATGTAGTTCTCAGTCACGCTAAAGGAGGCTTTTCATCTCGGAGATCTAACTCATCGATATTTTTTCACGGTGATAAAACGTTATTGAGTTGAAACGAAGACATCATAGTCCATCAAACGCAAATAACGTGGATTTCCATCATCATTCATTCGTTTGAATTGTCATTCTCGTAACGATTTATCCACGCTTTATCTTTTCTTCGAGTGGCTCATTTTTGTTTGGCAATGGAAACATTTATGTCGTGAAAGGGGAATGATTTGGCACCAACGAAAAGCCTCGCTGACTATTCAACACATTTCGCCTTTCCGCTTCATCCCAAGGACTATCTTTGAGCGAGCGACGGGGCCTTCCGAACAAGTGCTTTCAGTATTGAGAGGTTACCCGCTTTGAAAGCCCGTTTTCGAATGGGATGCGTTCATTTTTTTCCGTTTTTTTTTCAAAGGTTTTGTCGCTCACGCGAGTGTAATTCAGAGTTTTTTTTTTTGGCTCGACACTTTCAATTATTAGAAAGGCATCCGGGAAATAAAAGAGTGGATTAGAATAGGGCCTCGACTCGAAATCTGAGTGGAGTGAAAGAAAGAAATATTGAACGTTCATTTTTTTTCTCCCTCTCGCAAGCTCCGAGGAGAATGGCGTGCATTCGGAAAGCGCAGGGATGAAACGTGAACCACGATCTGCCTCTCGACGGAGCTGCACTCACCGTTTCAT
Source organism: Platycnemis pennipes (assembly GCA_933228895.1). Classification (NCBI taxonomy): domain Eukaryota; kingdom Metazoa; phylum Arthropoda; class Insecta; order Odonata; family Platycnemididae; genus Platycnemis; species Platycnemis pennipes. The sequence continues at coordinate 36,499,113 of OW121852.1, read as the reverse complement.
TTCCGGCCTTCGTGATGAGGTTGCCGTATCGACGCAGCCCCGTGCAATGCGGATTCTCTTGTGCGTGCACTTGTCGCGGATTCCCTTCACCAGTGCGGAAGAGAGAGAGAGGATTTATGATCGGGGTCGGGAAAATACCCTTCAGCGTGAATACTTGAAAGTCCTCCATCACCGCTTGCGGCTTGGTTTTCCCTATTGCGCTCTCACCTATTGCAACGAGTTTTGTGGTTGAAATTTTCATAATCTTCATCGACGTTTGCAGAAGTTATGGTTTTAACCAATAGATGCTGAAATTAGATTGGCAATATTCCACAAAATAAACTTTAATGCGACCGGTTTCGATGTTCTACATCATCCTCAGGTAATAAATGTCACTCAAATTCCAGTATATATGCAGAATTGCATGTAAGGGGAGGTTCCGGGGAAAGAAAGGAGGGTGTGAAGAGTAGGTGAAGGGCCTTAAACAGGGGAGACTACGATGTGGGGGAGGAGAAGAGGGTGAAGGTATCTGAGTGCTAAGGATTGTGTTTACCACACATAATGCGGTCTGGGAAGGCCCCAGCCGTTAAAGTACCTAGGCATCTCGTTAATTTAATTAAGTTATTCCCCAACATAACGCCTGAAACGACTCTTTATTCGTAACAATCGATGCTCCCAAAGGCTAAGGTTATATCCAACCATCTAACCAAAGTTCATAATCCCAGGGCAAACACAGTATCCATGCCCTGGATGAGTGTGCTTTGAAACCGTCGAGATTATTTAGAATGGGTAACCAAGGAGTCACGTGGTACAAACACGAATGGTTCGCTAATGTATTGTGTTTGAATCAATCGTTACGGCCACACTCATTGATTTTACGTGAGTTTTTACCATCCGTGTCAAGTATAGAACTCCCGGACTCCGAAGGTCTAGTGAAAACGACTGAAATTGTGACGAACGATACAAACGCTCAAATTTGTGAACCATTCAGGCCTGTACCTCCTGACTCTTTGGTTAGGTACCGATTTCTGATTATCCACACGATTTCAAACACACCCCATGGGCGGTATTTGAACTTGAGACCTTTAGATTGCAAGGCCATCAAGTTATCGACCTGGCTACCGCGGCCGATTTTACATCTACACCTACGCAATACCCTGCCAGCCACAGCAAGGGAAGGGAAAGAACGAGCACCAAAAATTTATTGTAATCAAGAATTCAAAGCGTAAATTAGTTTATTTATTTGCTTAAGTAATTGCTCACATACAGCATTTATGCCAATATACAGTGACGCAGTAACAAGCATGATATATAACCGTAAGCAATCAATCAAAATTGATGATTGATTGTTATTTCATCATGAGGTGTTTTGATTGTAATAAAATCTACATAAACTCTCATTAACGTTATCAATAATGTATCTTCACATGCAATTCTGCTACAAATGAAAAACCATTACCCTGGATAAACACCGCGCGTATACAAATATTGACTGTTCTTGGCAGTTATGAGACAAAAGTGGCTCCTCTTTAAGTTTCATGCAGTAATGGAATAATGCATGAGACTCAAGAAGCATACGGTGAGACTGAATACCAGTATTACACAGGCTTCATGAGAAGTCAACTCCTTGATCAGTGTTCGTAGCTGTGTTTACGCAATCTTGTTTACGATACCGTAACTGGGACCGATTATATTTTTTCCCTCACCACGGCTCCTATTGTTCCCACCCGAGCGACGAAATCTAAGGGTTGAGTCTTCCCTTTTCTCAACCACCGCCTCCGGAAATCACAACTCGTCCGGCCAAGTTGTTCCAAGTCCTCTTTCGCCCGGCCCAGGGAAATGTTTACTTCGGTGGAAAGCAATCCGAACGATTCCCCCGGTGGAGTACGGGCCCTTCAGTCCGGCGCGGACCGGTCCTTGCGCGGAGAGGATTTTTTTTCCTGCGGTGAGAGCGGAACCCTGGTCCTTTGGAGAGCTTCAGGGAATCCCTCACACCCTTCCTCCCTTTCCCTCGCCCCTACGAGTGCTCGGATGGGACTTGGGGGCGAGTGGGATGAGGGTTCCTAAAGGATCGGACCCTGAGTGTGGTTGGAGGTGCGTGAAGGGAAAAAGGGGAGACGGAGGGAAAGATGGATTTTGGGGAAGTCGCTGCTAATGGTTTTAAACGGAATCCCCGGCAGCTCCTTTGGCAAGAGCGTTATCTGCTGCGAGAGATTTACTCGATCGCCTCTCTCCCTAACACCCCCATTCCAGGGCTCCGGGCATAGTTTGTCTTGTCGGAGAGGCCTTTGTCAATGATTCAATAACGTCAGTGTCCAGGGTTCAAATTAATTTACGCCCGTCGATGAGATACGGCGTCCGGAATCGGTCGTAACGTAATGAATGGTATCCGAAAGGAAAATAAAGGCTGGAGAGGAGTCGACGTGTACGAATGTTTTGAGTTAGGAAAGGCGGTTGGGAGTCTAATAATACGGTGGATGAAGTCGGTTTTGTGTATTTCCGTAAGTCCACCCGCGGCCCAGATGAAGGCTCTCGTTTCTCGTATACTTCTCTCCCAATTCCTAATCATTACTCTGCCTGTTATAGCCTATGAATTCTTGCGTCAACATGCCAGAATATTGAGGTCATATCAAGTTAGGTATGAGTAATATCTTCCTCCAATTCGATTCTGCAATTGAAATCTCGTAACGGGTGATGTTAATTTCAGGAGCCAGATATACACTGAGTATCAGTTTCAAATCACGAATTGAGAAATGAGTATCCCTCTTCATAGCGTACTTGATATGTCTTCATATTTTTTCATTATTGTACCAATCATTGCTGCCTCGTTGTCATATTTTAGTTGTTTTATTCATTCAGGAACCGAAATAAACTTCAATTTTGCTCTTGTTTTCTTTATTTTCACTCTAGCATTTCATATCGAAGGCCAATGATTCAATAATGTCGATATTACAACCTATTTTCGTGGTGGTTTCTCGAAGTTATTTGATTTTACACAATTTTTTGTCTTTCCTCCCGAAATTAACAACTCATACTGAAGTTAGCAGGTGACGAAAGTATGCTTCGTTTCAGATTCATAACAGTCATTAGGGTTTAAAATTAAAACATTAATCCCCGCTTAGACGTGAAGGTTGATTTTGTTTACCGACAGCAGTTTGTGATTGGTCTTTAAATCATTTTAGTACCACACGTTAGATTAACGGCAGCGGGGAGTTTTTATAGCCTAAGCAGGTTTCGCTTGTCTTCAAACGCGAGCGGTAATCGTGAAAGGAAAGAGATTAAGAGATACGAGATGCTAGCATTTCTGGCAATTGCAAGGGTCCGCCCTCCGTTCCAATTAATCGTAAGCATTAGGTACGGTTTTAGTGGTGATAAAGTGAGAATCATGTGTGGAGGCTGTACTCAAAGTATCATTTTGATTCCGCTCAGTCACGCGTCGTTTTAAGCCTTCGCCATTCGCGAGGACCACCGTGAAATTCTTTCTCCTCATCATTAATGCACAGGTGTGTCGTGGATCGATGTGCATCCCTTACGGCTCAATTTGGGATTCTGATGTCCCGGGAGGTCAAGTTCGCTCGGCGAATCGCCTAATCCGACATCTCTGCGGTCCGTAGCGCACCGGATTTGAGGAGCATTCCCGTTTCTCCCACTATTCGTGAAACTTTCAGTAGGAGGTGGGAAGGAGCACATATCGCTCGCTACTTTGGGCTGCCGTTCCGATCTCATGCGTTTTTGAAATCCGTCCCCTTTACGTTGCGCGGTTCTGGTTGGCGAATTTTCGCTCCCGTTGTAACGTCCGCGGGCACGTTTTTTGTCTCTATCCCGAGGGTCATGAGGCGTTCGGATCCGCGAGAGGAATATTTGTAAGGACTGACCGTAACATTTTTTTCTCTTTTTTTTTGTTAATCTTCATCTGGGTGAAAAAAATGGCGTGGCGGGGATGAAAGGGTGGTCCATGTCAAAGAGCTTCGTGGAATCCCGTCCGGCAGAGATCGGGACCCAGATAGACCTTCCAATCCGTAGCCCCTCCGGTGCTTTTGTTAATCCTTTCAGAGAAAAAAAGGAGGGACAGCAATTTGTCCCTTTCTCCATCGTCTCTGTGTGCACGAGGCGAGCAAGTGTTGAAGCTCAGGCGTCTTTTCGCATTTCTTCTATCATTCGTGGGAAAGCGGTTGCTTTTTAAACGAAATTTAGAGGTCCGATACATCTTTGTCAATGTTGTGACCTAAGTTAAATGGTTTGTGAATGTTGATGGCCGATTAAAAGTCGTACCTTGTGAACGTTTAAGCGTTGGAATATATATTCTTCATAACTTCAGTTTTACCATTTGGTTTAAAGTTTAGTAAATTGTTTTTAAACGGTTCTCCACTTGATTCTTCAATTGACCTACTATTCAATCCATCAAAAGTATCCTCCTGTATATCTTCTGTACTCGATCTAATTATCTTGTCTTATGTCTTCCCCTAAAGTGCTTCACTGATCGATTTCACTCAATCACGCTCTTCACGAGATCTTTCATGCTCAAAACTTGTCCGATATGGTTATCCCATCTTTGTTTCATAATTCTCCTGAGGTTCGTTTTCTTCGTTGACCATTCGAAGAATATCTTCGCTAATTATTCGGTCTGTTCATCTGGTCTCCTTAACATTTTAAGAATTGTACACTACAAACGCATGCAATATTTCAATTCCTGCGGCTGTTAATAGCCATGTCTCACCAGCATAATGGAGCATATTCTGGAAAAATATTGTAAGAATTTTTTTCTTTCTTCTAAGTTGGTGTATCAACCGTTTAATTGACTTTTTCTTGGGAAAATGTTGTGCGTCCTCGTTAACCTGCTGTTTTCTCATTCAGCTGCAGGCTGTTCTGCTTACGCATCAAAAATCTCTTCTTTTTCAAGGTTTTGATTTTAAGTCTTATATTGGTTAAACTCCATGCTTTTTTCTGCCACAAAAATCATAGATAAACTAATTAATGTCTAAATATCATCGCCTCAAATGTATTTGCAGTGTGTATTTCTTCATCTTCTGTGACGGCTGCGTCGTCGAGAAATCGCTACCTGAAAATTTATATCCTTGCATAAGCTCTCCTTAAGTGTTTTCTCATGCTCTTTGTTGCTTATCTCTTTTGTTTGCTAAATTACTTGCTATGGGCAAGCATTAAAAATGGAGAGAAGGAACGTGAATTTTTCCGTACTTATTTATGAACCGTTGTTTCTTCATGTACCGAGTCTTTACACAATCTGCAGATTATTATACTGTCAATTTACGAGTTTTCAGTTTCCTTAAGTATCAAAAGCGCTTTATTCCAGTCATGATCATCAAAAGCTTCCCCCTAATTTCAAATTGCAATAAAAATCTGTTGTTATCTTATTCATTTATTTGGTTTTCAATAGCCTCAGATCCTAGGAGGAAATTTCCCTGATGTTTTCAAGTTCATTATGCCCGTCGTCCATAGTTTTCGCTGCTTTGTTTTCCATTCATCTGCAAATATTCCTGAAAATATCAACGACGCTTAAGGCCTTTAGGTTTTCACATGTTTTTGCAATGATTGTTTGTGCACAGTTTCATGGCTTAGTACCAGAACCGTTGGAACGGAATTGGACTGCGGCCCTCAGTTTACTTTCAACCGCGACGCAATGGCATATACAATGTTTTTGTGTCAGGGTTGGTTACATTGACGGTAGCTATCTCGTAAAAGTGAACACTGCAATCCTTCCTATCGAGGTTGGTAGTAAAAATTTCATTTGATTGCTGAGGGGTGGCGAGCGTATTGCTTTTTTATTGCTGTGGAACAGAGCGAGATATCCTTGCTAATTTTTTTTTTTCGGTCGCGGCAACTTTTTTGTTTCACCTGGAGACATCTCGCTGTGAATGCAGCAGAACTACATCACGTGACGAATGCAGATGACGGACGAAAAAGAATCATTCGGTTGACTTCGGTCGAAAATACGCGTTGAGAAACCACAGCCCGCGTCACTTCATTTCGCTCGAAAATTCGGTTTGAAACCGTCGATGCACAGCGCACCCTTCCACTTACCGACATTTGGACAAAAACGGGATTACACCGCGTCCTTTTTATTTTCTCTCCCGATCGAAATTTATGTCCCGGAATTCGGTGTCGGGTCACGCGCAACTCCGATAGACCCACCCAGAACATTATCGGCTGTGTGGCATGGCCAATTCGATTTAGTGTTCGAACGGGTTGGAATGGTGGTTAGAGCACTGGCTTCCAATCCTAAACGTCTGGGTTCGAATCCGGACTCTTGCAGGGATTCATAATTGGAATATCCTTTTCACTCGAATGCTTCGTAGAGGGAACTTAGAGTGCAATGATTCGTCGTAGAATGGACCATTATCTCGTGGACACCTTAAGATTCTTCGTTAAGAGTCGGCTGATTCCGATTCACCGGGTTTTACTCCACTCTTCCTCAGCTCCATGAAAAATTCCTTCATCAATTTATTCTATAAAGTCTCAATTTGGGTGTTTTTGGACCAGGGTCTCACAGGATCGGCACATTATCTTATTATCATGATATTTCTCTGGAAAATGCTCATGTAATATCAGATATTTTACGAAATGACATATACTATTTGTGATGCGAATACGTAGCTTTTCCTAGTTGACGCCCTTTCTCCACATAAAGCGTATGTAATTTCAACATCGGTGTATGAAATAATTAACGTAGCGTGAGGGGTTTACGTTGACTAATATAGCGGGCACTTTTTTCTAAAACTGCTCAAAATATGATAAAAATGACCCTTCTTTCATTTTACATGCACTCTCCTTAGCAACAAGTTATCAGCGAGTTAATGCCGACGCCGGGTTTCGCTCCACCTGCCTACCATTTCCAGAACAATTTATTTCCCGTATCCATGACCCACATCTCCTAAAACGGCGTAAAAGGGCCTTAGCCATCGGTCTCCTTCCCCCAATAACTGCAACTATGTGACTCCCTGCGAAACCGTTAGAATTGGCAACCCTTGGTTTAGATAGCTTTAGGGTTGAGGGACGAGTGAGGGGGAATGGCAGAAGGGTACGATAATTAATCCGCCCATGGCACGGCTCGTGTTTTCTCTTCTTCAGACTTCCGGAAGAGCGGCCGGCGTGCCTTCCCTTCGTCGTCCCCCGTAATCATTTTGCGATGAGAGAGAATTATCGGATCCCGTTTGTAGGCACCTTCGTTTCGTTCGCGTCGCAAATGGAATTTCCCGATTTCGCCCATCCATCCACTCAGGGGACCGGAATCGATCCTAGCGAGAGCGGCAGGAAGGGATCGGGAAAGGGGTTTTATTTCCGAGGGTGAGGTTCTGTGGGAGGGGATGGATTTTAGGGGTGGGTGGGAACGTTCCTTCCTTTGTTTGTTTTCATTTTTTTTGTTTATTATGTTCCGTTCCTCTTTTTTTATGCGATTCGGGGTCCACCCCTCCATTCAGTGTTGAATGACCTTTTAAGTTTTTGGCAGCGTGCCCCGGAAACACTCCTCCCCCTTTTATGCCTGTTCTATTTTTCTTTATTATTACTTCCCATTCGGACGTGCATGCGCCTTCCGTATTTCCTTTTTTTTTAATACCGCCTCGTCCCTACTCTCTCCGTCCTGTCTTTTCGCATTTTCGCGACGGACCCCCACAATCCACCCCGACCAACTGCTCTTCGTCTCCGGAGTTGCCTATTTACATCCACATCTACATAATACCCTGAAAGCCACCATAAAGGTGTGTGGCAGGGGGTGAACTCTCACAAAACATACACTAAATATCATGCATAAAAAAAGGATTAGTACTTGTATAGGTTCTGTTCAAAACTACGCTATTTAAAAAAAGATAAAAATAGCAAAACATACATGCAATAACATGCCGTTAGTTGGCTTAGCTATAAGTCCTTACACCAACATGCAGCTACCAATGCTATCCATTGCTACACTCGTACTGGATATATTTACCGTTATTCATATCCCTAATTGTACGAGGAAAAAAGGACATTTTGAATCTGTCAGTTCGGCAATCTATTTCTCTAATTTTATGATTATGGTCCAGTCTACCATAGTAAGTTGGGGTCCGCAAAATATTTTTAACATCATAACTGAAAATATGGTCTCGGAATATGCTTAAGAGATTAAGTCTAAATTTCAACCTGCGATCTGACAATGATTCCCAATTTAATCATTTAATAGACTGGTTACGCTAGTAAGATTATCATAGCGTCCCTTTACAAATCTTGTCGATCTTCGCTGCACACGTTCAAGTTCGTTATTTAGACCGATTTCGTAGGGATCCCATACACTGGCAGCATATTCCAAATGATGTCTAACAAGGGAAAAGTAGCTGATTTCTCGTACATGATCGTCACATTTACCCAGTACTCTTTTGACGAATCCTAGTTTACGATTCGCTTGACCCATTATTTCACGTATGTGTTTACCCCAGGAAAGATCATGTGTCATTTACATCCATAGCACACTGCCATACGCCTCTTGTGTGTGAGGGTGGGGCTTGTTCTGAACCTATCGCTATGCTGCATACCAACGATGAGATATAGGTAACTACAATATCACGAGTGCATTCGAGTCTTGAAATACATGCGAGGGAAGAGTGCTGCTGCACTGATATTCACGAAGGATGAAGAGGCGATGACCTTGCCTAAATACTTGAAGCCGAAAATTTGGACCGCATATATTCTGACGAGCTGATTTATGGGCCATTTCAGATTTCTGGTCCTATGTCATGTGTCGAAAGAGAAGTATTTTTAATCAGCCCGTTTTATCATCATCATCATTGGTCAGCAATCCTGGGATTGGTTTGACGCAGCTCTCCACTTACTTCTTCTATCAGCTAATCTTTTCATGTCTAGGAGTTTCTTCTCTTTCACATCCTTCATCACTTGTTCATTTAATCTCATACGAGGCCTTTATTTGCCGTTTTTCCGTCCACTTGTCCTTCAAGGACTGTTTTCATCAGGCCATCATGTCTGGTGATGAGGCCGTTTACTTCGTCCCCTCTTCTGCTTAGGATATTGAGAAGACTTCACTTTTCTCGCACTTTTCGTAAGACTCTTGATACTTACACGCGCGATCTATTTAATCTTCATCATTCTTCTACAGCACCACATTTCGAATGCTTCTACCCTTTTCTTTTCCGCTGCTGTCATCATCCATGTCTCAATGCCACAAAGAAACATGCTCCAGATGTACGTTGTGATGAATAATTTAATTGTTTTAATTGTTAAAGCCCGTTCTAACCTATGTTAATTCTGTGCTTATGACCAATTGCATGTTTATGGCGGGAAAACTCACTAAACCCTTACGTAGAATACGTTTGACTCGTATGCACCTAGTTATTTCACGTATGTTTGTTAGTAATCCTCGTCCAAGCTCTCTTAACAGCTTCGTGGTGGTCTAATTTTTCCGTGCTTGGATTTAAATTTTAGTTTGGTGATAAATGACTCGCAAATGCACTCTTATGTTCAGATGTTCATCTATATTCATATTAATGCCCTCTGTACTAATTAAGGGACTTCAGTTGCTCACGTCTAGGAAGGCAGTGTAGATAGGCTAATTATTTTAAGTGGAGAATTATTGGGGTACGTATGGTCATTACATATTCACACATTGTTCGCGCTGCTAAGAATTTAAAATAATTACCGAATGTCGAAATTGCTCTTAATTCATAGGATGTTAGATTGCAGTAGTAGCATTATAAAGGCTGTCAGTCAGGTCATTACAATTGAAAAAGGCACTTGGACCCACAGCTAGGGTCGGTGAAAGCAGTGCCGAGCCTATCCTAGTGTTTTTTTTCTATTTCCCAATCGAATCAGCAATGAAGCAAAATAGGTAGATATCTTATATACTTTCATTATGTTCAAGTTTTCGGTAGCCTCTTATTACTGACTGCTTCAACAATAACTAAACTGGCATTAAAATGATGACCATAAAATAACGTGGTTGGAATTTTTCTGGATCCGCTTCAACAAATGGTGCCTACGAGCGTACGTTTTAGTTCAATGGTTTGTGTTCATGAAATCTATTTATGTGAAGCGAAGTTTTTAAAAAATTAAAACAAAAATGTTTTTGCCTGATTACATTTATGCTATGATCAATTTCGTCACGTGGATGACGTATTGAGGTGCGTCCTATGAGACGAAACCAGTCTCGCTGAAATGAAAACTTCACGCAAAATACATATGTGCGTGTGTGTGCGTATATGCACATAGATTCAGATTTTTCATCACTCACCTTATCCTCGCGCGGCTCCTGTTCGTCGCGTCTCTCCATTAATGGATCCAGGGATTTAGGCCCCACACCCCACTTGCCACCCACTGCCATTCACCCCCACCCCCTCCTTTCTTTCCTCATCTCTTGTTGGGGCGGTGAGGAGGTCGGCGACGGGGAAGATGGAGTGCGCTTGTCGGTGATGATGATTGCTGGCGCCGCCGGTGGGGTTGAGGGGGAGAGGGGTTGGAACTCCCCCCCCCCCTCCCGTACACGCCTTTTCGCCAAAGTCTCCGAGCGCGGGTTACGCTCGTGGCGTAACTCATTTGTCCCCGCGCAAAATTTTGACAGCACTTTGGAAAGGTACAGGGAATTGAGATTGGAGTTAAAGAAGAACCTAGATTAGCCGGAGCCTATGGTGCGTGTAATCGGTCACGTGAAAAGGGGGTTGAGAATCGCATTTACTTCGTGAACACCGAAATAGCACGTTGCCGATCAGAAACATGTTACGTTTTCAGTGCTAACCTTGAGTGTTACCCTCGTTCAATCGTGGCGCTGTTGGCGCTCTTTGTACGACCGAACCGGCGAGGCTTTACTCCCCCCCTACTGGATTCATGCGAAGCATTGACAGTAGATACGTATAAGGTTGCGTGAGTGTGTGTTTGAGTGAAAGGAAACTTAAAAACGAACTCATAAGAGATCGATCCTTAATATTACAGCTAAAAGCATTGACAGCTCCGTCTTATTATGATGAACAGTTACGAGGAATGAACAATAAATTGAATTGAAAAAAAAACAAATTTTCTCCTCCTTTTTTCATTTTCAAAATGTGGGGTACGAAAGAAGCGAAATTCACTTCGATAAGACGAGATAAGTCATGTTATCACTCAGGATTTGTGGTCCGTAGAAATTTATAATGGGAAGACCGCATTAAAAGAACAAGGGGGAAAGATAAAAAAATATAACTTGGTTTCATGGGATGAGTACTGTATAAATATATTGAGAGAGAAAAAGGTGTGGTTAGGTGGTATAGGCAAAGGAGCATTAAGAATATGCAAATTATATCCGGGACCCGTAGGAAAAGCCAATTTGAGAGATAGATTAAGCTCGAAGGAGGTCGATAAGATTAGCAAAAAATAACTGCTACCAGAAAAAGCTTAGTTATGTAAATGGAAGGAACAAGATGAGTTCGTCAAATTTTGGAAGGAACGAGTTATATCAAGAGTTAATGGCTAAGGGTATTTGAAAACCTGAGTTTTCTCTTGACACCTAAGAAAGTACTTATCAGATTCACTCGCTTCTTATTTAAGACGACATACATTTCTTCTTAAACAATAAGGGAAATACGCACTTTCACTTAGTTTTACATTTATTTTACTTTAAAGTTTATTATTTTTACACTTCTATTTCTTTTAACACAGAAGTGGAAACTTTTTGGATCGAAAGACCGAAAATCACCCCATTTAAAACCTTTTAGCCGCACGCAGCATTGTGAATACTAATGTTGAAAATATACAAGAATATCTTTACATTTTCAGACTTCTAAACAGGAATAATGGACGAGGATCTATACTACATTGCCGATTCAACCGTTTAATTAGCAGAAAAAGTCTATTAGCGCCTTTCTGCATCGTGTACCGTGCATGTCAATCTTAGCAAAGGCTGCCCTGAGGGCGACCCAAAGCCTCAGAGTACGCCCCCCCTTTGGTTTAGCACTTGATAAGCCTCTCTCTTACCAAGCCGAGTTAAACAGTGTGGTTATTCTAATGATACCATGGCTCATTTTCCGTTGCACGGGGTAAGGACTAGGATTTATCGAGAAAACAATCCAGAAGGAACGAAATCGCATTCATGTACCTTAAACACATCTAACTGTAGATTGGCGTCTTAATATCCATTGCCGCGTGTTCTTTTTGAGGCTAGCTGGACGTTACGTAAATTCAGAATCGTGCTATTACGCAAATCATTGGGGTTGGTACGAGTAAGCTCTGCGCTCATCAATTAAGTCTAACACTTTTCTTTAAACCTATTATCTTCCACAAGGAGTTCATGAAAGAAAACTAAAAATCCAAATAATGGAGATGGAACGTAATCACACTCGCGTGGAGCCCTTGTGCTTTTCTTACGCCCACGCAATCAGAGCCATCTTTTCCCAGCAGCTCCTGCCATAGCCCCTCGCGGGGCTTCAATTGGATGTGGGTGTGCTTCGGGTGGGAATTTCGGGGATGGGCGATGGGAGAAAGGGGACGCCGTGGGAATGCGAGTGTTCCCCGAAGCGATTTATATTCTGCGTCAGCTTGCTCCTCGTGTCAATAAGGATCTGCTGCTCCTGCCGGGATAATCCCCTCCACCCCTCCTCCCTTCGATTCATTCATAAACCCTTCCCCAGAGTCCTCCCCGCGAAAAGGATGGGTGATATCGATGTGCACCCGTTCGACTTCCTTGGAACTATCCAAGTTTTCGCCCATCCGGATAGATAGCCGTGAGAACGATCCCCTATTCCGTAGATACCCTGAGCCGCCGGTTCAATCTGCATGCCTTGATAGCTTCCCGTAGGGAACCTAAGCGGTGAAAGGGAATTTGATTCGAGCATCACCTCGAGTAGGTTTATTTTTTAAAGCCATTGACGTGATTATATAGATCAAATATCTTCTTGTAAGAGTAAAAGTATAAGTGAGCTCTCGATGATTGGTAAAAGTTGTTTTTATGTGTTGTATTACAGGAAACTAAACCATTGCCTTTTTCAAATCGACACTCGGCGTACTTTACTTATGAATTGTATTATATTTACTGAAATTGCAAATAACTAATTATATTTTCACATTTTTAAGGGCACGATTTGTGTTTGAATGAATAGCCCTTTGTACTTTATTTTATTAATTTTCATGTAACTGCCGAAAAACGCCATATCCAAAAACGCCAACCCCATCACAGGGTGTTTTCTATGGGGGTGCCTAATTTCACTCTCCTTTCTATTTACTTTATTTTTTTTGTATCTTATGTTGGAGTGAAATAAATGTTTATTATTACCATTATTTTTACAGTTTCTTTACTGAGTAGCCAATGATGAGGTTTCGTTGGAATTAAACGATATTTTGTCGCTTATCTGAAAATCCTAATTTTGTCACATCACAAGTTTTCATTCAGCGTAATCCTAATGTTTTCTTCCAAGTGCGTGAATCTAATACTCTAGATGTCCATGTTTTGTCCAGGAAAAGTCTTATGTTCACCATAATATCCAAAAATAACCCTCTTGTCAAAGTGCGCATTGCTGCGAATCTCATCGTTGATGAATTTTAATGCCTCTGGAATAGTCCTATCCTTTAAGATAGCAACCAGTTCTTTGAAACGCACTGGGATGCCCAACTGTGTTTTGAAGGACGTGATGAAAGTGAAAAGGTTGAATGTGGTAGGGGGAATGGGAAGGACTTGTAGTCGCTGGTTATAAGAAGAAGGATTCGATCAGCTGAAGGGAGTAATAAATTTCGGGGCAAAAACTCGTGGTATGGGTGTCATTATCATCCTTCAGCAGCTCCCGACTGGAGGAGATTCACGATAACCCGGCTCAGGATTTGCCACCCTGCTCTAGTTCACTCATACCTTTTTGCGGAAATTAGATTTGTTGCAATAAGGAACGCACGTCACCGTCCGCTAAGTTCAAGCCACCTTGTAATAGAGAGCGGAAAATACCGGGTCGACCACGAGAAATACGAGATCTGTGGAGAGTTACGAAGCATACTTGGAGATGGCTCTGACAGCCTTAGCCGAGTTTGAAACTTTGATGTTTTAGAAGAACTAGGTGGAGAAAGTTGTGTTTGAACTGCATGCCGTACTTAACACAAAGATAAAAGTTTTGGTAGGGGTGCAGCTGTCCTTAGTTATCGAAGCACCCGTAAACCTAAATCCTATTTCTAATACCGTATGAAGTATGTATTTTTGAAACGGGAGTCTCAAGCCAATGGGAGTGCGCCAGCTCTTGACCCCTCAATTCTGATTGGCTACTATGGCAGTAGACCTCCCCGAAGAGACTATAATTACTCTGGCCGATATCATTCAACGGCACGGATCATAGATCTGATGATGTATCCTGCAATGGATACGAAACGTTATCTTCCGAATATTGGATTAACTCAGATGAGAAATCCGGAAACTCAAAGCCTAAAATCATATCGCTGTGAAAACCTTCAGCAGAAATGTATGGTATAATCTGCTATATGGCATGGTTTGCTGTCATCCAGTTGATTTTTATTTTCCCATGTCAAACTAATTCAAAGTTCGCGAACTAACCGCAAAAACGAGTTACCTGCTGAAATTGCTCAATAGCAGATATTCCACAGAGAAAAAAATCATTCGCCTTGATCGGGACACGAACCCGTACCCTCTTATTTCCAGCCAGGTGCTCTACCAGTTTAGCTACCTGGACGTCCTCTTTTTTGGTGGAAATTGTAGAGGATATAAAGGAAAGTAATGTTGCCGTACTGCTGGATATATTACACCACAAATCAGCCGAGGTCGTGCGCATGGCGCCATCATCCACGAGGTTAAAGCCGACACTGAAACACTAAGGTGCTTACTTATAACAAACTCAAAGTTCACGAATTTGCCGCGAAAACTTACACGGCGTTGCCCCCTGAAATTGCACAATAGCAAGATATTCCACAGAGAACAAAATCATTCCGCCATTGACCAATCCTGGGTCATAGCGAAAGATTTTTTTCTGCTATTCATGCAGAACTACCGTAACACCTGTAATGACCAAAATTATTAGTGTGCTACAAGTTAAAGTTAAGGTGGACAAGAAATAAAGAAATACCTCTAAATATACCTACTCATGGGGCAATATTCACCATCAATATTATTCTTATTTCATCCAAAGTACGTAAAAGTCCCTTCCCCCACCTCACCCAATATTCTCCCTTCTATCGCGATCCATATAGAGAGCTTTATGGTGACGGTAAATGCGATCCTAGGTCCTAGAGTTGCACATAGAGCGACTCTTGGTAGCAATAAATTTGCCTCATGGCCGCTAATAGGTAGACGTGTAGAGGCTGTGAATTTGTTACGACACTTATCTAAATTTTTCATGGCGTGTCAGTTTTATGCGTTATTTAACGCGTGAGCGATTGTTTATGGAGGAAGAGTAAACTGCCTTACGGAACCGAGAAACAGTCTCCATATTTCCACTTCAATCGCGTCCCATTAGCTCAGGTACTGGAGCGAAATGATTGAAATTAACTCGGGTTGTTCGTATCCCGAAGCAAATAAGCAGGGATTTCCTGAGGAATACGCACCATCACGGGGATTTAATGGTGGTATCAAAAATTTTGCTGCCGTGCTGATATAATGCGGAAAATTTTCAAGGTAACGTCGAAAACGTTAACAGTAAATGTTTTACCGTAACAATCAAGTGCCCCATGGCTTAGCATTCATAAAGTCATGCATGGCTTCAGCTAAAATTGGTACGCAGGCTTATTGGCAGAACATTGTATGCTTAGCTGGCCTTTCATTATTTCCTCAATGGCTTTAAATAATTGACGAAAGGACTGAATTGCAATCAATATAAGCCTCAACATTTTGGGAAAGCCTAAATATTCCGTAGAAATTACTATTCTGACAGATGCTCTAGGCGGTATTTACGTTGATAGCTTCAAATAACTCAAACTAGCAAAGTGAAAACTGGAACTCATTTACTGTATAATAGCTCTTCCGTATCTCATTAAGACTAATTACTATTGTGACTTATACTAATGCTATCTCAATCTTTCTCATAGCTGTAAGTACAAACATGGATAATCTCCCTCAGTTGTTATATAATTTTTAAGGCCTGATACTTTCTGGTAAGGAGCCCTAAGTTAATGTTACTTTTTCGTTGACTGGCCTTTTAAAATTGTATATTAATCTTACCCTCCTGATTCCTTAAGAATAAAATATATCTTTCTATGAAGGTGGAAATCTTTGGGGAAATTAAAATGTTGCAAGGACAATTGAAAAAAATGCTATTAGTTCAGTAATCGTTCTTCTCATTAGGCCTTCGATATTTGACTCTAATGAGCAGTCACACAACTCCTTTTGCAATCCTTGTAAGGATAATGAATTTTTTATTAGATTCTCACAAAAGCTCTTTCTATCATCCATATTTCACTTACCAGGCGGTTTTAATGAGTCTTTCAATGTAATTATTATTTTAAGACGTAAGGCTAATTGCCTTTTAACATTTGCAAGGCAGCATTAAGTTTGTTAGACGCTCAGTTATTTGGAGGGGAGAGCACCCTATGAAGGATGTAATTTTAGTGACAATTGGTACTAAACATCGTATTCGATCATTTTGTTACCGTGCGCACTACTTCCATTTAGTTACTATTTCCGCCACCGTGCGAGATATAGATTTGCTTAGATTGAATTATTTTTAGACTAGTTGACATTTTTTACTTTTAATGAAAAAAGTACTTGTGAGTGATCATTAATATTTTCTCTTTTATGCTAATTTCGCTGCATTTGCAGGACAAGTTCCTTCTTTTCATAAGATCATTTTCCCACTCCGTCGTTTCCACGGGATTCCGTTCATCTTTATTTACTTCCGTATTGGATTGATGCATAAGTTTCTTAATACATAATGTACTGCTTATATTAACTATATTGTGAGTTTTCTAAAGGAATGTAAAGTGGAAATTTGAGAAGAAGCTACGGTGCATGTTCCTCGAGATAGATGTTTCAATTCCTACTCCTTTTCTTGAAGACCGCCTACCGATCAGCCAGTGTTTGATATCCCCTGCACATATTAGGAACATAAAAAATAACAATTTTTTTTATCGACTGGAATTATGTATAGATCCCTCAGAAGTTTACATTTCCAGAAGACGCCCAGTCTGCCTTTTATTGACGAAGCTCTTTTTAAGAGCTTTAGACTGTTCTTTTCTTCTGTACAGAATAGATAGAACGTCTATTCCGATGTTTCGGAATTAATATGCCGTTCCTGTAGTCTTCCCCTTAAATGCAATGATCAGTCGCTTCCTTCCTTTTCTTTTCATAAAGGTATTTTTTTCAATACCTGGAAGGATTTACTAGAAGATTCAAAAGTATTGGAAGAGAATTACCAAGCATATCCCCTTCCCTTAAGTTCACCAACCGATAGCACTTCACCGGACTTCCTTACATTGGTTACTTAACGTTTATTTTTTTGTGATAGTTCGTGTTCAGTAATCTGCATGACGAAAAAAAAACATTTTCCTGTAGATTAATGGAGATGGATATTCCTTCCTTACTCCATTGACGAATTTTTTAAGGAGAATATGATGCTTTGGAAGTGAAGAAGAGAAGAGAAATTTTGTTGGAAAGGAAATAGGTAGGAGTATGATTATCAAAATAATGACAAGGTATAGGGACTGACGAGTTTTAGAGGAATTGGGGAGGATGTTGTGGAAGAGTAATCAATCAAAATCTGCCCTAGGATAACCTAAATCTGTTTTAGGTCCCAGCTGCATCATAGGATGGAAATAGGTCCTAGGGTCCACCAATATCTTACGTAACGCCTATTTCCCACTTCCCCCCTCTTCCCACCCTATAACGCTCGGTAACAATAGATAAAATTCCCGTGTCACTGAATTAAGTTCCGATACCGATGGGTATTCTCTTCTTTTTTTGTGAATCATAAAACAGACATGCTTTATGAGTACCCAATTTACTTCTCAATAGAGTTATTTACACTTTATCCATTATTTTGTTATCGTTGTTGATTGAATTCGATATCGTCAACCTGGTTTCTATCAATTTGGTTTTGAAATATCTCTCACTTTGGCACGAACCCGGGCCCTTAGGGTGAGAGGTTTGTGCTCTTACTACTAAGCCTTCTGGTAGCCGTATCCATTGAGCGTTACATAATATATGGACTGCCACCCTATCTACGAATACATCGTAGGATATAAATAGGTAGGTAAGGAATAGATTTAACATCATGGGATATGGTGCAGCTTGGGAACCAGAAACGGGTTTGCTGAACGTATCGAGGGAAAAACATCGGGTGTTCGAGAGGATCGAGGGAGATTTCCCGTCCACGATTACATTTTCCCAGACCGCTAGCATTTCTAAAGTACGCAGCACACGCCGTCACCCTCGTAAAAAGAGCTCCAACTTTCCCGTTTTCCTTCTCCTTATAGCCTTCCCCTTCCTGCGGCACTCGTAATTCACATCCATGCAGGCACAGGCCTCCCGTGGGGCATTAATAATAAAAATATCACCGCGCAGATGATGGTAATCAGTGTAAAACGTGGCAATCTGACGGTCGGTGGGGTTTTAATTAAAATGACGTTGTATCGGGGCGTTGCAACTGCCGATGTGCACGCTCCGTTACAACGAAAGTTTCGTCTGATTCCAGTCTCTCGGTTCGCCGTGCGAATAATCTCGTTATCAACTTCGCTCGTTTTATTTATTTTTTTCCGTCACAGAAATGTATTCTTTCGTGAGTTTTCGTTCCCATCGGAGTTGCGCACATGCTGACATAATTCCGTGTCCTTTCAGGATGCCAAATATTATCTCAATTTTATAAAACCTGCTGTGAATCGAGAAATCAACTGATGGATGGCCGATGAAAGAAAGTTACTTCAGAAGTCATCAATGCTGTAGGAATTTTGGGAAAGTTTGCATTTACCATATAGCTTTAAATATGTGGAACTTTTGAGGTGCGCGATGATATAGTGTAATGTTATATATAGCCTCATAACAATCCCTAACTCTTTTTCCGATAATTTACCGTAAAATGATTTGCTTATTTGTAACCATTAGTGTATTGTGCATAATACTGAATATGATTTGTAGCAACGAACAAGCTAAGGATTGGATTGTACGTTTAGAACTTATAGGTGAATGGGTACTGCATTTTAATTTTTCTTTTGATAAATTTCATTTGATCCTTTACTGCATGTGTTTGTTGGCGTAGAGCAGGATAACTTGCTAAAATCATTCATCCTCTGATATAAGATAGTCGTACAAGAAAAAAAAAAGATGAAAACAGGAAGAAAGAAAGGAAAGAAAAGGAAGAAGAAAAAGAAAAATAAATAATTTGCTTGTTCAATACTGTGCGCAAATGTGGACAAAGGATTAACATAGTGTTGAGGCTTAAACTCGATACTCGATATCGATATAAACTACGATCGTTCTACGAGGGTTCCTGTTCCAGAGGATGAAGCAATTCGATTTTTTGGCACAAATACTTATTTATTATTTATGTAGCATTTATTAGAAATATAGTATTTATTTCCATTTTTCGTAACTGCGTCTTACATACAGAAAGCAAAATATGTTATGAATATCCTACGGATGGTGTGCATCCTTTGAAATCCTACATTATTGTGCTTTCCACGCCAAGTCAATAAGTCCTCCCGCCATTCCCAATTGCAAATATTTTTTTCATTATTACTAACCTTCCGTTTAACATAGACGCAAAGTACAATATATTTCCCGTCATATAGGCTGTCGCACTCCGTAGAAACTTAGAATAATCGTCATTCCACTCCCTTGCCCATACAGCTCTTGCTTTTATGCTGTGTGGATATATAAAGGAATCACTGGAAAGGCTGGAGGAAAAGCTCAAAAATGGCTCAGGAAGAATTGGATATTCTGTCGTATTTAGTGCTGTTTTCCCTTCTGACATCTCTCTTTCAACATCCCCAAGTTTCAAAATTAACATTCACAACTATATTGTGGTCTTTGGAAAACGAGCCATTTTTATTTTTATTGGTGTGTGATGAATGTTTAATGAGGAAATGGACGTGAAAAAAAAACACCAACAAAAATTCCAGTTTTTATAGATGCTTTTAATAAATTATCATTTTCAAGATAACGTAACTCATTGGATGAGGATTAACGTATATTTTCCGTGTTGAATCAGCTAGCCTCCTAAATCTGCTTCAGGACAAAAAATAATAGCATCGTTTTTTTTATTAACAAGGTTTTTGTAGATGCAGGGATTGCCTTGTTGAAATGCCATCGTTCGATGATAAAGGGCAAGGGGGATCTACGCACTCGAGGCAAAAAACGAACTTTTTTGTAGCCGAGAATATTTTATTCGCATTCATTAAGACGGTGGCATTTTAGTCTTCAGTAGGGAGATTGCTTTTTAAAAATCAGATGCGGATGGCCTTAGAATTGGAATTATAATTTTAATGAACAGGAATGTAAATTCATTGGCACACAGGAATCTAAACACATTTCATCCTCGTTCCATCAATTTTGTGGTTGTCTACGTCTGATGTGCAAAACTTTTTTCTTGCTCCAAAGGAACTGACTTCGAACATAGAAGCAGACCACTAGCAAAATATTGAACTTCGCTGAATTGCTAATTGTGTGGCAAAAACACGATGAAAATGTTGTTTGTACTACATGTGATGATCCCAGAACAAACATTCCACCGTTGGTAGTGGGGACTGCAGAGATGTACGTGATTCTGTTAAACTATGTTCCTCGATGCATCAAAGATATCCTCGGAGAATAATCAAAAGCCTGCTCGATTTTGTGATACTTTTCGGGAGTTCGTTCTAAATTTTGGACCATGAAATTGATTTATTTTATCATTATTTTGCTTATGATTATCTGGTTTTAATAGTCTTGTTCCTGTGTCACCTCAGGATGTGTGGCTGCTTTCGTAAAAGCTCTCCAGCGCTTTATTGCAGTTTAATTCTGGTCCGCAAAGCTCGCGGCAAACATTGTCCTGATGACCATTTCATTACCAGAGTATATCATTTCTCGCTCTTTTCACATGTCAGGAATGCTCACGCGGTGCGATCGCCGAAACTCATGGGAAATAAGGGGGAAAGGTAGGTGGACGAGAGCATATCAAAATATCGATGCGATAGTCGCAGGGCATTTCACGCAGTAAGAGAATCTCTCGCCAAACGGGAGCCCAGCGCTTCTAAATAACTTCACGCTGTTTGGATTTGCTTTCGGTGATTTGGTGGCACAGGGCTGATTGGCATTTTGACTGCAGCTTAACCCCCTAAATATTACCGCGTTTCGAATTTCTTTTTTTTTGTTTGGCCAGGTCATATCGGGGTGAAACATCCTGTTTCATCAAGTGGATTCGCGCACATTCATTTGGTCAAATCTCTGCAGGCGGGAGTTATTACGGAGCGACGATTAAACCTCCGTCGTCCTACATTAATGGCGATTTGCACGTGTTTTATCATGGGGATCATGGAAATTACGAATACGTCCCGGAGGGAGGACGAATGAATTTAGCTAGACCACTGGCGTTATCTCTCATCTTCTGGGATCTCGTCTAGGGATGCCAGACCATGTTCTATGCTTATTCATGTAGTTAAACTTATACAACACCAGTCCCTCACCTATCGAGGAAAATGTCAAGATTTTCTACCGGACATGCGTTCCATATTTTACATCTCATGCTTGAATTAACAGTCTATTTATTCCCTCTAGCCGTAATTGGGTCGTTTTTTTTTGGTGTTTCAAAAAGGTTTTTTTATCTCGATATTTATGAACGGTAATTATTTCCCAGAAGCCTCAAGCGTACTGAGTTTCAGCGTAACATATTGGCTGGGATATTTTTTTCCGTCCCTTCGGTCCTAGTTTTGTTGAAGTTTCCTTTTTTAGACCTCATGCGTTTGTTTTATAATTTTGATGTTGCGCGATGATAAATAATCACGGAGAC
Source organism: Platycnemis pennipes (assembly GCA_933228895.1). Lineage (NCBI taxonomy): Eukaryota > Metazoa > Arthropoda > Insecta > Odonata > Platycnemididae > Platycnemis > Platycnemis pennipes. The sequence continues at coordinate 36,477,268 of OW121852.1, read as the reverse complement.
TCGAAGGGAAGTATGTTCCAGTCATAGTGTCGCGGGGTGACTAATTGCATTTAAATTACTTCGGGAACCATAGACGCGGAATTTTCATTCCAGTTACTCCGTGTGTATGAATCAGGTCTCGTTTGAAAAATCTGTAAAATTTTAAAAGTATATTCAAGGAAAACTCATCTTGTATTGAAACTGAAAGAGGAATTTTATTCCGTGATATTGGAGCTGCTGAGTTAATGTCACACCGTCCTACTGTAATTTAATCTTACAACAATTGTGATATCCATGCTCTTGATAAGATTCGAACCCGCAACTTTGAAATCACAAGACCCGTGCGTTGCCGATTTGACCGCATTTTAAGCGTTTGTCGTTATCCCACAATTGGGTATAGGCTATATTAAAGTACTTCCCTTAAGAGTTTACCAATTCTTAAGCCGAATTGTTCTGGTTAGCAGACTAGTATATTTTCATGCGCTTAGCAAGAGCTATCCAGTGGAGACGATTGACAACTTAAAGCGTTTGAGCCATCTATTATGCTTAGAATCGGTTGCAGGGAGAATTATTTTGGGGAATTGAGGTAGAGTGAAAAAAAATCCGGCATCGGGTTCAGCATACACTAAACGAAAGGTGCCAAAGAGTTTATGCTTTAACGTCCCATGCGACGGACGGAGTATTGAACTAGAAGTACTCTCCACATATTCCTCAGGTAGGGGCCGGAAGAATAATGAAAAAATCTCTCCCTCGTTGGGGTTTAAACCCAGGCTCTCGAGATGGGAATTCAGTATTCCAGCAACCACAGCATCCGTTTCCTACCATGTGCATACATCGCTTTGAATCTTCAAATAGGTGTCATCATCACTAGTTAACAATCCTTAGATTGGCTTGACCTCTCCTCTTAATCCTCCTATCAGTTAATATCTTCTACGTATTTCTTCTCTTTCACATCCTTCACCACTTTTGTTATATATACCTCATACGAAGTTTTCCTTTTTTATTTTTTGCTTTTAATTTTCCCTCGACTATTGCTTTCATCAAGCAATCATGTCTCAGGATAAGACCGATTAATTAGTGCCATCATCTTTTTAAGATCTTTAGAAGACTTCTCTTATCCATTTCCATCGATGCATTTGATCTTCTTCATTCTTTTGTAGCACCAAATTTTGAATCACTTCCAGCCTTATAGGAACGATACCGACAGTATAGGAGTATACTGTCGGTATCGTTCATGCCTCCCTTCCATAAGGAATAGCCCTCTATATGCATGTTCTGATGAATGGTTTTCTTTCTTCCACACTTGAATTTTCCAGCTGTAAGTAGATTCATATTTCGGTAGAATGTCTTCATCGACTGGTATATTCCACTGATATTATTTCTATCTACTTCTAGGTTCAAATTCAATAATCTGGGTTCAAACTGGTGTAGTTTTACGCAATGGTATTTCCAGTTTCGCATGGACCAAGGATTTTTTGGGTAGATAGCTGGCGTATTCTAGATAATCCACGTATATTTTAGGTAAGGTAGCAAGTGAGGTTTTTTTATCTTTTGCAAACACCGTGAGATATAAAGCTTCTGCCAAGGGTGAGCAATGGAACGTCTGAATGTTTGAATAATGGTGTTCGACATCGTCGAGTTCGTGCGACTTGGTCTCCCCATGAGACGAGCGTTCATCGACAGATATCCGTAAAAAATAAAGAATATAATGAATCTTTAATGATGAGCTCTGACGTTATTCTGAGCGTGAATTTGTCTGCGTCAAAACGAAAAGAAAGAAAAGTCTGGAGTTGCCACTTTCAGCCCGGGAATATATTATCGGAGATCCCTCCCAGTGCATTCATCGCGAAATAATCAATGCGACGCCTCCGCTCGCAAAGTTGTCATCCTTTCATTCCGGTTGTGCTGAGCTTCCGTGGCCGGTATCGCGTAATTTTTTCGTCGCGTCGTCAAGCCTTTTCGGGGAGATGTCGTTCGATGTCGGAGGTAGTTCGGATTTCTCATTATGAATTTGTCCGTCGGATATGACTTCTATTCCCATTTTGTAGAGGTTTTCCGTCTTCACTAGATTGCTTGTTTTTTCCGATGCAGGGGTGTTTATTTTTTTAAACGGCGCAGGTCCCTTTCTGTCAGATTTTTATTTTCAATGGCGATTCCGTAGGTCCGCTTCGTACCGTGAATGACATCCTATCCGTTCTGCATGATTTGTAATGTGGAGAAAATTTGAATCACAAAATGACCTCGTGAAGAAGAGGAAATTCGACTAATGCAATATCATACGATCAAGCAATGCACATGCTAGTTTTTTTTATTGCATGATTTCCCTAATGATGGCAGCGTTCCGAATATAATTTCGGAAATTTGAAGTTTGATATCAAAGTGGGACGTAATTTTAGTCGCTGACATAATTATTGAAATGGTTCAGCTCTGTTAATTCCTCATTCGTCATGCAAGGGCCCGGACGTTGTGATGCAAACTGCATTGCCTTTTCACCGAAGTTCAGTCGGACTCTCGGAACTATATCAAAAGAGTTGATGTGGAATATCTTTTTGATTGCCAGTGCGTGGAATTTTTTTCGTCCAACAATTCGTGATTGTTGTACTATATTTTTTTTCTCGTGTTCTCTTGTGAACGTATTCCGGTGTTGCCATTTCATGTCAACGGGTGTCATTATCAAAGCCTAGTGCAATAGGATGTTGAATGAGGGAAAATTCCTCGGAATTCAACTACGCGTTAAGGCTTGCGACTCCTTTGACCGCGCGGCTCGTACGCAAACTAGCGCAATCGCTCCGAGCTCGCACATGCACCAAAGGGTCTTCCGAAGGACGGCATAGGATATTTGATCAGCGTTATCAGCCTCGGTCACGACTGCAGTGTATTTACTGGCGAGCTGCCTCGCGTCACCATCCTCGCGTGCAAATGGGAACTGATTCGATGACTAGTACTGATTGGATGGAAATGAGAAATATTTGACGAGTCCACTCGAGAAGAAAACTTTGTTTGTTTTTCAGCGCTCTGTGACGTTGGAATTTAGTAAGAAATCACTGAATTGGAAAATGTACCATTTCGACTTTATTTCGACGGGATGAATAGTACGTCAGCGTTCCACTTTTTCAGTAAGCATGTTATTTTTTTCAACCAGTTTTGCTGCACTTAAGAACCTACGACTAACTGTCGGTTAATTATTCTGGTAAGGTGACCGATAACTGAGGTCATTTACGTCCTTTGGGAAACGTGGGTGATTGCAAAGGGGTAAGAACTTTTCAGGAAGGGAGGAAAGGTGAAGAGAAACGCGGCGACATCATTAGTCCACTCACACCTAAGGGCGCCAATGGCTCTACGGTTCTACATCTACACGATGCCCTGCAAGCCACCGCGAGGGTGTGTGGCAGGGGGTGAAGATCACCAAGCATGCACTACTAACATGCAAACAAGCAAGTATAGTGTCTCATGCAACTAGATTGTTAGTATCTATAGTATTTGAGAGGGTAATACATGCATCATGCACTATAGAATACTCTAAAATATTTCCCCTACCTATCCCTTTGCGATGCTGCCTATTCTGTTCTCTTATAGTACGGGGGAAAAATGCCATTTTGAATCTATCAGTACGACAATCTATCTCTCTAATCTTATTCGTCTGGTCGAATCTAGTATGATACGCTGGTGTTTTTAATGTGTTCCTAACATCTTCAGTAAAGTTATCCGAATAAAATTTCTCTAATAGATTTAATCTGTACCTACCTACTTTAACCTACACTCTGATAATGATTCCCACCCTAATTCTTGTATTAATTCGGAAACACTACTCAACCTGTCGTAACACCTTTTAACGAACCTAGCTGCTCTACGCTGCACACTGTCTAGTTCTCTGATCAAACCTAATTCATTCGGATCCCATACACTGGCTGCATACTCAAGGCGAACGGTTAAAAGTTAACCATTGGCCGAACTGAGTTCTGACCTTAAAGTGCTCTTCACACAGCACTCCATTGTAGTAGAGTTCGGTCATCTAACTACAGCGAAACTATTTTAAATATGTATTATTCTACATATAATATTTCGCCTAGTGTTCTTTCTGGCCGACTTTCAACAATTTTTTGCAGGTGAATTTTTTCTTTCTACTCGGTACGAATGGGAGTTGAAAAAGTGAATTCCGCTCTATAGACGAATATGAAAGATTACATCCGGCGCGTATTTTCAGAAAAAAATGAAGTGCATGCAGTGAACGTGCCCAAAAGTCCAATAATCGCTTTCACGTCTGACTTTTCGTCTTGGAACGCCGTCACAAATACGAACTTGGACCAAGCGAGCTACGTAGAGTATGATACATTGGCTGCACATTACTTATAATCCGTAATTAATGGGTGAAATGTGGAGAGGTAATGGCTATTTTTTTTTTTAACGCCGTACGAGGCTGCGTCCAAACGGACGAATTCTTTGCTAATAAGAGCCCTTATGGTAATGAAACCAATCTCATTTTATCACATTAGCTTTTTTAAGCAGCGATATCAAAGCGTCTTAAATTGCTAAAGAAACTGGATGTTGTCAAAGTTATAGTTGTCTAAAAGTCTACTAAATCACTACAAACCAGGCATGTAAACATGCAACGCCTGCTACGCAGGCGTCACTAATTGCTGGTAAATAATATATTATAGAAGTAGAACGCTAAAGAATTAAGTTACGTAGTCCAAATGGATTTCAACGAAATGTCGATTGCATCCAGTAATTACATCCAAAGCCTCTTCGTCCCCGAATTCGGTGAAGTGGATTCAGTACCCCAATTGTGATTCTTTTGAGTGAGCGAGGCCTGTAATTATCATAATCGTGTTATCTACGCTGATTAACTGTGTGAATACAATCACACCCACCTATCTAGGACGTCAATCAGAATGTGTGGATTATTTTATATCTTTTCTAAATACATTAATTTTTACGGCATTTCCCGCTGTGTGGAGTGCAGCACTGAAGCAAAATCCCACTGCAGAGAGTGCGTGTTAAGTGATTTACAATTGGTTAGTTCTCTATCTGACGGGAAAGAATTATGTTATTAGGTAGATTATTAATTGAAGAAACATTTTGCGTTTGAAGTTGTCGTATGGACTAGCATTGGGAGTCAGGAAGTCGTTTTACGCTCATTTTTCTACGGGACCACGTTATTTCGTGAGTTCAGTTACACTGGACTCTTTTATCAACCGTGCATTCTTAGCTTATGTTCACTCGTTGTCGCACATTATAACATACGACAGCATTAATTCGCGTACGTGTCGTTCATTTTTTGAGTGTAACGTCGGTAAATATAATTTCCGCGGGTACGAAACTTGAAAACGTTTTTACGAACCTCGGAACACGTTTACACGGGAATGAATGAAACTCGAATTTGGCCTCTATGTACCGTGCAGTCCACTGTGAATTAGTGGTTTTTTTGTTATTTTTTCCACGATGTTCCACGCATGTTTGAGCATAGCTTCCCTCCCGAGGACGACTAGTTTCTTGCTATACTTATTGTGCTGAGAACCTCAACCTCGCGCAAGGAATGCGACAGTTGGTAAAATAGAGTGTGTGTTTAGATTATGCTGCTAACTTCTCGTTTTGGGATGGGTTTAAATGCATTAGCTTCGAGTCGCGGATCACTAACGGACCCCTCTGGGCAGTTTGAGTTCAGATACACTCGGGTCGTGACATGCTTGCTATCCTTTTGTCATGAATGATGTGAGGCATTTGGGGAGTGAATTATCTATTATATTTATTGTTTACCAAATATGGAACCATAGTTGTGTTTTTGGCTCGTAATGAATGTCCTAGTATTGTTCTACAAATACTAAAAAAACAATATTTCCCTCGCTGTTTTCTGTCGATCTTTGGCTGTGGTTAGACTGTAGAAAATTCAGCTGTCAATTTCTTAGCATAGATGAGCCAGTCTTCCTCTAAACTTTTCCACTAGTGAGAATTTTTAATAGATGTGCTCATTTGCATCCTTTCCTTGCTCTGACAGCTACCACTATGTAATTTAAATCGATTGAAACATTGATTTTGGAAACTGTAGTTTAACCTTGTATGTAATATCGTTTAAGTATTTCAGGAAACAGCCAGATGAATTTTAATGGTGTCGTGTACGCCTTTTGGCTTTTAGAATGCTTGCTTGAAGCGTAAAGACAAATTTCCCCGCAGGAGATTTAGGTGGACTTCTTGATTTTTAATAGCCTTAAATAGCTGCATGCAATACCGGAATGTTTTATCCTTATTTAAAAAATAGGAATATAATATTTGCCGACAAGGGGCTCATGAATATCATGTTTCTTGTATGCATGGTTTGAGAGGAAACCTATTTCTTCCATTTTACTCTTCTGTCTTTCTCTGTTTCGGCCGTAATTAGAGGCTATATTCTATGTAGAACACGAGAAAGCCTATTACAACTGATCATACGGCTTCTTCCGATTAATAAGATTTTATCGACGCAGGCATGGAAAGAAATATTGAAGACGGAGACCATTCTGTGGTTATACGTCTGCTAGGCTTGTAAATTAGGAGTTCTTCCCCGGTAAAAAAGAAAATAGTGTTTCTTTGTTTGGGAAGTCTCATTGTGAAATTTGAAACAAGCCCCATGTTTCACTTCGTTCGGAACGTATCTACGCTTTCCTTTTCTTACCCGCTTCTTATCGTGATGTCATTATCTTATGCTTTGAGTGGCAGGAGATGGAATCTCTTCAACGATCGGATGAGGGTCCTTCAAAAATTCCAGAAGATCGTTTTCGCTTTGTTTGTTCACAATGTCGCAAAGCGAACGGTTCGAATTTTTACAATTCTCAGTTCGGTCTTCGAGTATTTCATTACGCGTTTTAACAGGGTTTAAGATCCATTTAAATTTCAATCTTTTTAGATATTGAGTGGGAGGGAAAAAGGTTAATTTGAGAGTTGGGGTAGTCGTCATTAAAGGAAGACAATTTTAAGTAGGCTGAAGAATTTAGGTGAAAGGCTTGGAATGATAAATATTAGAGGATAATAACTTTGAAAATTTTAGAGAGGTGCCACTTTCCAGGAGGAAGAAGGTGGAAAGTGACCATTCGTCATGTTGTAGACAAGTTTGATGTTAGGTAATTTTAGTTTTGTCGTGAAAGATTCCGCAGCTTCATTTTAAAAATACGTTTGATGTTTATGACTTCGACGGAATCGGGTTTAAAATCCCCCAAACATTCCCGTAATTTATTATATTTTGTATATTTTGCACTACCGTTTAGAATTTTGCTTATTGGGATGAAAAACATAGTTGAATTACCTTCACAAAAAGAGTATGTTAATTTAAATATTGGTGTAGTAAATGATAATCTAAATATCATTTAATGATATATTGATTATTATTAATGAAACCTCCCGGAAGGAAATCCTGCGAACGCCACTACCAAGGATACATTGCAATTTCACGTAAAATACATCCCCTTATCTCAAAGCGGCATCAAAAGATAAGGGCGAATGTTTTTTACAGATATTCTTGGCTGCGTGAGAAACATGTAATAAGATATATTTCAAAGAATAAAATACATGAGTAATAACTCAGTAAACAATTTACTGAAGCGTGATGGATACAGTTTGAGAGTAAGTTATATAGTAAGTAAGATACGCATTATACTGCATATAGATAAGTATTCTGTGAAACGGCATAAAAAAATACTTTTGCGTAATGATTCGGTAAGTACTTTGTTCGAGTATAGTGATTGGTATGGAAGGAGCTTTGGTAGAGAATGCCATTGTATTACAGCGTGCTAAAGGAAAATACATTCATCAGTAATCCATGGAGACTATAAGAGAGAGGATAACGTTGGGAAGGGGTGTACCAACGGTTCGTGTTTCGTTCTTGTTTCATTCAAAACCCGTAGTTGAGAAGCAATAAGAGTGGAGTCCATTTGGTTCGCGCTGCACCAGGCTCTCGTCCTCGCTAACCTGTTTGCAATTCGAGCCGCTCACTCTCAGCGCTTGAAAAGTCTTAAGGGGTCTCGACTGAGGTCGAGTACCCTGACCCAAGGTCGCTGAGCGTTTCGAAAGCTTTCAATAGCTACGACCATCACGAGCACTTCGATTGGCTCTGATAACACTCTACACTCTTAAGCTGCTCTGCGTTAAATTTTTTTTCTGATCCTTTAACCGTTGAAATGTTTCAAGCTAACACTCGAAGTAACTCTCCCCAAATCCTATCTCTTTTAATAATTACCTTGGTCATCTAAAATGTTATTAGTAGTTGATATTCCATTTGGTAGACAACACTGGAAGCATTGGAAATATTTACCTTAAAAATGCTGATATTTTCAGAAATGGGGTGAAACAGTTTTGCAGTCCGACCGTTCCCTATCGGCTATTTTGTTCATCATTATCAGTCAATAATCCTTAGATTAGTTTCACGCAGCTCCCAACTAAATTCTACAAGCAGCTAATCTCTTCATATTTACGTATTTCCTCTCTTTCACGTCCGTAACTTTGCTAGGGAATGAAATTAGTTTCACCTTAGACCTTTGCGGCACCCAAAGTTTAACATTTCATCTCCTATTATTGGTCGTCTCTTTTAATAGAGACCAAGGACAAATGGTAAGCCCATCCTGGCTTCCAGTTATTTCGAGAACGAAAAGAAAAATCGAGAAACCCCCACCTCAACCCTCATCCACTCCCCCACCTCCACCACCGTGAGAATATAAATCCATGCGCAAACCAAGGAATGTCATTACCCTGAAGAAGTCTCCAGCAGCGGAGACGAAACTGTTGGTTATTTTAATACTGTGACGCGGGTTTACCCAAAAAACAACAACGCCGTCTCTTTTAATGGTTTTTCGTGAATGAGATAATCTTCAAGTCTCAAATACGCTTATGCATTGCTTATCAAAGCCTGTTTTACGTTAAAATACAGCCTGCGTTAATGTCATGTCAGTGATTACCATCAGAATTTTTAAATAACAATTGACAGACGGTTGAAGTGGGAGGTAAATTGTGAAGTAGCGTATCCGTGATGATTCTCAGACCATGAAAAGTATTTAATCAGACCTAATTTATTTATTAACCTGGTACCTATTGGCTAGTTTTTATCAACAAAAGGAATAGTATTCGGGTCCATATAATAATGTCAGAGAAAACTAGTTATGCACCAATTCATCCTTATGCATAATAGCAATACCTAGTGCATATTTTAAAATGCACGAAAAAAAGAAATATTGTGTATTAATGCGAATAGGGTAGCAGGTAGGAGATCCCAGTGCAGAGCTGTGTCGAAACTGTGCTAAGATTGAATACCATTCATGATACTGAAGAAGATACTTTTTTATTTTAGAAATACCCTGACTGTCAATTTGTTTTCCTCTGCAGAGAAAATAATCAGTGAGCTACTAGCATTCCTAAGCCAGTGATACAGTTTTTATGGTTGAGCATTTTTAGGGATGGTGGAAAATACCTACTGGTTAAAAAAATAATTACTTGAATGAATAAAATTTAGAAGATATTTATGCGTTTACGTTTCCTCTGTATCATCCCGAAAATATCTTTAAACCAATTTCCTCCGTTTTTACAGGAAATAAATGTCTAATCCACTTTAAACTGTGGATCTCTTGGATTTATGTATTTTATTTTATTCTGGCTACTCAGTTTATATATTATTACCTTGCATAGTATTTCAAGGGAAGGGGTCTGAGAGGATTTAAATATTGACACTTGGAATTTTATTGTGATTTTCCTAAGAGTGTTTCCAAATTGTTTTCTTTTGCTTGTCAATGATTTCCGTGGAATCATGGGTTTGTCTTTCGTATTTAGCAACCGAAAAAACAACGATAAGTTTTCATCCGCAGTATTATTAACTCTGGAAAGTAAGATACGTATCATGGAGCCTCATGAATGTTTTTCTTTTAACCCAGAAAATGTGAAAGTTGGCTTTATTTTCAGAGTGTGTGATAGCGGCGCTACATATCAGTGCCTCCATCCCTTCCTTTTTTATTTTGAGCTTTCTATTTTGAATCTACCGCCCGCCTTTGTGTTTTAACAAAGATGGACCTGCGTAATGTGCAATGCAAATCCCTCGAACGAGAGACGGCTAGGTGGTTGAAAAAAAGAAAGTTCTCCGAATTGAATTGTTTAGCGGCTTATTTCCGGAAAAGAGTGAATATTGAATACTCTGTACGCACGCTGAGAAAGGAAAATTCACCTATTAGTCTTTCGGAAAAGGGATTTTTGTGATGACTTTTTTTTCGCCAATTATCTCTGAAGTTTTTAATCACCCATTTTTTCGTTTCTAGCGGAGTACATTCATCGTAGATGTTTTTTTTTGTTCATACTCGCTGTCGGATTTTATTTCATCATTATCTCTACAGAGCTCACATCATTGCTAATTACGGAGGCTGTCACCGGATGGAAATGAAAGTCTTTTCCTTCTCCCCTGATATTATCATAATAATTGCGCGTTAAAAATATTTCGATAATGCATCCTATGTTATCGAAGTTCTGACGTTCGATGCGAATTGTTTTCGAAGGCTTTAGTTGACCTATCATAAAGCCATCTTACACACTCCAGTAGCGCTAGTGAAGTTGTTGTAACGAAATTTTTCGGAAACGAAGTAACCATAAAATAGAATTCCTGTTGAAGGTAGGCTTGCGACAGGTTGAGACAGATAAATAATGGAATCCACTTTTAAATGTTTGCTCTTTTACCCAATTCATCATTTACTATTATTATTGCTGGTATCAATCTGGAATCGGCAATCAATTTCTGATGTATGATAAAACTGCTATCGTTACTGATATTGATTGTTGATCTAAACTAAGTAAAAATAAGCGCTATACTGGGTGAGGCGTTATGAACAATATTTTTAAACGGATATTTAATTAAGGGATCAGGTTCGAAAACTCGGACTTCTCCTTGTCCGAGTTTTCGAATGTGACTACATTTTGATTGAATCATTTATACTTACTGCAAAAATTGAGGTAATTAACTAAGAACTCCAAAAATAAAATGGACCTGTGCTTTAAATTGTTTGTAATGAGTGGTGCTGTGTTAAAATCTTTGGACAGTTTCATTGGAGGAAATATGAAGTGATAAGAAAGAGTATCATTTGAAGTTGAAACACTCGGGGTAGGGACGGCCAATCTCTTTCCCATGGCAACTCGTTGTTCCCTATAAATTGCCAATTAACGTCAAAACGCAGGCCCTGGATTTTAAGTGGGCGTACTCTAAGAGGTTCCGGGTACGAATCCGGTACCCTGAAGCCCGCATCTAAAGTTTTCCAACTAGATTTCCACGCTGGTTTCATGATCATATCTTCGTGAATCCCGCGGTTAATTATTGTAGCCCTGTGTTTAAAGTTGATATTCATATCTGGATCCTAGAACTAGCAGGAAAGTTAACTTGGCGGAATTAATACATTATATAAATAAAATAAAGCTCTGTTGTATTCCACATAAATATAATTAAATACTACTCAACCGGTTTCGACCTTTTCAGGTCATTAACATGAGCTAAGTTATGTTGTTGGTGACCTGAAAGGGTACAAACGGGTCGAATAGTATTTAATAATATTTACGTGGAATAGAACGAAGCTTTATTTTATTTATATTTTGCATGCCTGGGATTCGGTTTTTGAAAAGCGTTCCCATCAATAAATGCTTCAATAGGATTGGATTGAAGAAATGTTTTATTATTTCGGGAAAACTGTATTCAGGTCAAGTATGAGAGGTATCTTACTTGTTGGATATGTTAGGACCGATAGTACATATTTATAAATTTTCTTACGCAGCTGGATACAACTATCTATCGCGTTCGATCGGAACTGGCCTCTCCCTTACTCCCTTTATCTTGTTACCTGACATTATCTCATCTATCATCCTTCAAAAGCTCATCGTCCCGTATTATGCGCTCCTACATTTTCTGCCTTGTAATTTCCTCCAGCAACTTTCTCTCTCTACTCCGTTGTACCTTGTAGTTTTCCATTCGTCTTTTCTGTTCTTCATCCTTTTCCTACTACATTTTTTTAATTGCCTGTCGATTTTCATCCCCTTTGTGAAAAATCATCCAAATAAGTTCATTCGGACCCGATTTTTTTCTAAATTTGACGCTGGGATATCATCTTAAGAGTTCCTTCCCTGCCTTGATTTTTGCTCTTATCCCCACTTTCCACCATTACAGCAACTTTACATTTCAACGACTAAGTAACGTTCCGGCGAAACCCACAGGTGGCCTTGCGGACTTCATCGTCCGAACATCGATATCTCGTTGTCCGTATCCTCATTTCTCTTCCCCATTCGCGGGCCAGCGTTGCATTAACGACGCCGTAATATCGGCCACACCCGGCGGATCATTATTACCAGCGGTCGGCGTCCGCACGGAGGTAACCAGCGGGCCGCGGCGTCTCTTGTATCCCGGCCCAGCAAGTCGCGGAGAAAGATAAATTTTAATTTAGCGCACGTTTATTGAGCAACTTTCCTCTCTCGTCCCAACGAGTCAGTCATTTAGTTCCCCGGCAACGTTGGGGGAAATATATATATATGTATATATATATATATTTTTTTTTACGAAACGGAGTGTCGCCGGGCGAGGGAAAACATTACCGAATGGACAATATTGTTATTTTTTTAGCGTTCTGTCCCCAACATCAACCTCCCCCGTGTGTGTCTCGTCGTAATTGGCCCGACGTGTGATCTCATCCATCCCCGACCAACATAACGTGCGAAGGGGTGGTGTGTGTTAGCGTGTGTGATGGGAGTTTTTTTCATCATCCCTTCTCTCCTTTTTTTTCGGGAAAGGAATGAAAAAAAATCCCCAAGGGGTCGAAGCGGCGCTGGGTGGGCCTTTTCCCATTCAGACCATGAACCGAATGGGGCTAGATAGAGAGAAAGTGGGGGAGGGAGTGGATGGGAACAGGAGATGAAGAGCAGAAAAAAGGGTGCGAGGACTCCTGACCCTTACTTCTTTCCTCCCTTCGTCCGTTTCCTCCCAACCACCCACCCCCTACAGCTTCTCCCACGCCGTTAGGTCTTTGGCTGTCTGCGCCTCCGTTCCGGAAATCGACAGTCGATTGTATTTCGATACCGTAGGAGAGAATATTGAGAATTAAAGGGGAGGCGTGAACGTTTTGGGGTGGGTCGGTTGGGATTTATGGCCCGGTACGTGATTAGGGGAAGGGGCGCGCGTGAAGTTGGAAGGGTTGGAGCAGTATTGGGGGAGTTTTGGTTGGGTGCGGAATTCGAGTGGCGGGAATAGGGAGAACGCAATCGATTTCAAATCTCTGCGAAGGCGATTGGTACGGGATTGGATTTCACGTCGGCTTGAGTTCTTGCATCATTTCTGAGGAGACGTAGAGGGGTGAAAAGGACGGGGAAATAGAGGGGGAGAGAAAAGATAAGAGGGGTGGACGTGGAAGAAGAATGTGGGAAGACTTATAGACCGCCCGCAGTGGGCCAAGTTGGCATCGTATGGACCCATCTCCCTAACCTAACCCCCCTTTTTTACACCACTCTTCGCCTTGCTCCCCTTAATATATTTTATAGGAGCATAGTTTTTTTTGTGGTGTGAGTCGGGTTGATAACCCTCTTCCCTCCAACTCTTTTCCCCCTTGTTTCTCCCAGCCTTTCCCCGGAAACTACGGTTTTTGACTTCATTTTTCCGGGCTTCAGCCTGAATTATTGCTATCATTTACCGTTGATAAAATTTGACGAAGGATCCTCGTTCTTCTTTCCTTCTTTCTTGGCATCCGACGTAGTCGGTACAGTGAAACTCGCAACTTTATTGTGACTTCCTCCGCGTTATGCGAATAGAGACTCCCCTTTCCCTCGTCCTACGAAAAAATGATTCCCTTCGAAAGGCTTCGTTAGTTTTGTGGAAGATGAGACATTCGGAAGTAAGGTGCTAACATTTTTTCCAACAGACTTCTTCCTTCAGCTTGGCGTACCTGCAGTATGTTCTTCCCGTGACCCTGTGCTCGCAATTTTTATTCGGCAATATAAGGAATGTGCAAGTGTGTGCTTGTGTCTTTTTTAAATCTTAGAATGACGCGAAGATTCTCATATCCTTGCGCTTAAACCTTACCATTTCATGAAAGTATTCAGTTCAAATGTCTCTCGGGTCTCGGCAAAGAGTTGAGCTAGTGGCCGCTCTGTCGTCCACGTAGCCGCGTGGAGAACTCGAGTAGCTAGCTGTGGTGCATTACATCATGTAGAGTGTTTGGATCATATATTCTCCGATAGTAACTCTGAGTTGCCAGTTTTCCCCTTGGGGACATGGGTTGAATTTAGGTTAAGAACGAAAAGCTTTTACCTCGCCAGCAGAAATGGGGCAAAATTTACTATCGTAGTGGCATTGCGAGTATTCGTTTTATCCTTAAGCTGGCTATGTCATGGACTCGGTGAAATTGCCCGTGCAAAGAGTGTGAAATGGTGAACATATTTTCCCCTAATTTTATGTATTTCAGTGGCTATTCCTTTAGGGAAGATTTTGCTGTCCTGAGCAGTCTTACAATTTCAAGTACTAACCGCCCTCTCATGTTTCTTTTTTGTGGCATCTCTCAATGGCCATAAAAGATTGGGTCCTGTCGTGAAAATATTATCCCTCGTGAATCATTTACTTAGGTCAACTACGATTCAGTAGCACGTGATGTATGTTTGTAGTCAAATTTCTCTAGAATACATACATTTCATCTACATAATGCCCTGCAAGCCACCATTAAGACGTGTGGCAGGGGGTGAATTCTCACCAAACGTGCACTACATATCATGCATAAAAAATTAGAAATATACATTATTGTTATCCTCTCAGTGACTCAGGATGAATAGGAGTAGTTGAGTTCAGAGGAAAACGAAAAAAGAATAGTGGTGATGGGAGTAAGTGAAGGAAAATCAGGAAGAAAGGAATAAGTGGTGAAGGGTGTATTGATAGGCAATGGATTATGGAAAGCTGCGACTGAGGGGAGGATTCTGGGGAAGATGGGGAGGAAGAGGAAAAACTAGTGATTTTGAGCCACGGCAAAATTGAGAAATGGCGAAGTTATGAAGAGTTTTATTGGATCGGATTATGAGATATTGCTACGATAAAGAGAAAAGAATTATTACGCAACGTGATGGGGAAGTATTGACCCAGTAGAAACATCCAGGCACTTCTCATAGATCGTAGATAACATTTCGATGATGTGAAAATGCTCCCGGGGAGCTAAATTAACGCTGTGCATCCCGTCTTAACCATGAAAACCATGATGGTTTCAGGCTCAACTTTGTGGAATTTCATTTGCGCAATGAAAAGTACAACTTGGTAACAATTTCACAGAAATTTTAATGGTCACGACCGGTTACCAAGTTGTACTCCTCATTGTGGGCATGGAAAATATGATTATTATTATGCTATGCCTGACTACTTCCTTGAATTTCATAGAATAACACACTCTCCGCCACTTCCTTCAATGTTGCATTCGATGAGTATTTATTATGCCATCTTACTATCCGTGTGACCTGATTATTTGGCATAGTATTCCTATCGTTCAACCATTATTGGTCTCTGGTGTTCATTATGGGAGTTTATAGCCTTTTCTGTGTGACTGGTCCCGTGTGATGGATCTTTCCTTTCATATTTTAGATTCGGAGCTGGATGAATGCAATTTTAAAGATTTTGATAGAAATTTTCAGAACATGTTCGTTTGTCTGAAACTCCGGAATTAATGCGTCAATGAATTCCACATCCTGCTCTTAATAATGTTGGCGTTCTGCTTTTTGTTCGAGCTTTGATCAACCGATCGCGCAAGAAATGCTTGGCGGCCAAAGCGAGTGCTGCAGTGGCGGTAAATTTTCCCCCGAGACCCGTCCTCTCTCCATTTCCACGTCCATCGATTTGCTCCCTATGCGTAATGCGCAATCGAATCCTGTGACTCATCAAATATCATTCCCCTACTCATTTTCGACACTTCACCAAATAAATAAGAACAGTATTGTTTAATTCATTGAAATAAAGATCAATCAAAACATTTTAACCGAGGGTACCTCAAATCTACCACCCGGGAGCATCGTGATATAAAAAGTTGAATGCTTTGCAATATGCGGTGATCGTGGAGCCAAGTGGCCTTACATGTTTTTCAGTAATAGTGTTTCTATATTCTAGAAAATGGTTTGAGTTGCCGAAACCCGGGTCGGCTATTAAAATTAAGTGTGGAGTATTATCATTGTGTTTCATTGTGAGTTCCTATATTCCTCGTTGCTTTTTACACTGATCGGTTTTGAAGTTACTCTCAGTTATCGGTAGTGATTGACGCTGGGGAACCTCTCTCCATTTCCCTCTAATTTCCATGCATCATTTTTATCTTTTTTCTTGTCAGGTACGAGTTTCCTGGAAGTAACCCTTTCGGAAAAGTGGGCGTGGTGCAACCTCTGACAAAAATAGACTTCGTCCAATCACAACATAGCCCGCGAAGCTACTTTGACTTATCGCAATGGGGGGGGACACTTCTTGTCAGGTACGAGTTTCCTGGAAGTAACCCTTTCGGAAAAGTGGGCGTGGTGCAACCTCTGACAAAAATAGACTTCGTCCAATCACAACATAGCCCGCGAAGCTACTTTGACTTATCGCAATGGGGGGGGACACAGCTGACTCCGCCAATAGGAGCAGTTGCTACAGCATCTGTGAGATCAGACCTTTCGAGAACCCCCATCCACCCCCTTCCCTTCTCCTAAAATCAGTCAAGGACTGGAGGAATATGACGTCAATGATATCAAAACAGCCTTTTCGGTGGGCGTCACCTTTTGCATATTTTAATTTTTGTTTTATGATTGAATGGTTGTGATTAGAAGATTAATGTTTTCACTAAAATTCTTTTTTCGTTTCCATCTAATGATTTCGTGTACAAAATTGCGATTTCGGTTCCGAGTAAACGCTCCCATTCTTCTTAATGTGTCACTCTGTAAACATAACAGAAAAATCAAAAATACATTTTCGAATAAACAGCCTTGCTCTTCTCTACGCTAGTTCCGGTATACCGTACAAGGGAGACTTTTTTCGAGTAGGCGTATGTAAAATGGTAGCACGAGTTTCTCATAGGTTTTGACTCTCAAGTCAACATCCCCAAAGACGCGCGAGGTGAATTTTCAAAGGGACGATATCCATCCTCGGAAGTGCCTACTTACCGTGCAATCGTATTCTGCGAGGGGAAAAAAATCCCCGTGGAAATAGATCAGTTCCGTTGGATCCCGCGGCGCGAGTTCCCATGTCGACTCGTCTCGCTCCCAACCCACCTTTCTAGGGGTTCCACTCGCGCGGAATGAATGCAGGTTGCGGGGGACGCCGCAAGACGCCCAGGATGGAACCGACGGCATTGTGAAAGGGAGGCGATCACCGATGCAGGCGTATTCCGATCAGGAACTCGTCGTTTCCGCGCGGAGGGGGTTGAGTCGGGAGCGAACCCGACATCTGTCTGCGTTTATGCAGCCATCCATCCGTTCGTTGAAATTTCGAGATCCCTCTTCCGCGCTCGGGGCTTATAACGTGGGTGGGGAGCATCCTCGTCCAACCTTTTCGGGGGCGATGGAGGGGTTGAATGGAAGGAATAAGACGCTTTTCGTCTCGTTGACGAGCGTGTGCGTGCTCAGCGGAACGGGATGCTATCGCGTCCTACTCCCGTCTCCTCAAAGTTGTCGTACTCGTGCGTTGTGGAATGAACACATTCAGGTGCAGCATGTAGGCCCCGACGGGAAAATGGCCACTATGCCGAAGGTGGTAACCAAATTAGCTGTCCGTTTGATAACCGATTTATCTGCCCCCCAACTTCAGACTTCTAAAAAACTTTGGTGCACAATCCCATTTCTTGGCAAGGTTTCTCATTGTATAGCTAATCACATCCCAAAAGACAAGCTCAGAATATCCTTTTATAACCCCTGGGTCATTCCATGTGAATTCAACACACCACTCAACCCGACCATGTCAGATTTTTTTCAAATTTGGTACATTCAATCATCCTGGTAAGAAATGGAAAAATACCAATTTGCAGAAGTAAATGACGATTGCTACAAAAGTTATAGGTCCGCGAAAGTTGGAAATTGGTCGAAATTTCAACATGTCTGTCTCAAGATAAATGACTATAATTCTGGTTCTAATCGAGGTACAAAAATGAAACATACAGTTTTGGAATGGTAATACGTAGGGCTTTATGATAAGCAACATGAAATGTTTATAAGAATTTCCACACTTGAGGTCATTGACCGTGACCTTTGACCTTGAATATCTCAAAACACCCCCCTTCAATTTTTTTCATAAAAATATATGTTATTGCTCATACATTTTACTATATGCATGCCAAATATCAAGGTGGCACACGTAAGGCATCATGCCCAAAAAATTATTTGTCTACATCACCACGCAACCAAAATGCAATAAATACCACTTAAAAATGAAACGCCAACTATTGACCAGTATTATTCATGAGTAACGTTGGACATAAATATGGATTCATTACTGCAGTGCTACAGAAAACAATGTGCATGTGTTATACCTTAGATAAGCTAATTTTCAATTCCAAGTGCAAATATGACGTTTCAGACAGAAATGGTGTATGCATGCTCCAATGTAATAACTGTGATGCCTCTTACATAGGTCAAACCGGACGAGCTATCCACACCCGTGTGAAAGAACACAATAGCTGTTTTAGAAGAGGGAATTATAGCTACCAATTTGCCAAACACCTCATCGAAGAAGACCACACCATTGACTTCATCCCCAAAGTGCTCCACACCCAGTGCAAAGGCCACAAGTTGAACTTCCTCGAACAGTTGGAGATATCGTATTAGAAATAGTATACATTTGCCATCCCCCCCCCCCCCCCCCCCCCCCCAATGAGAAGGTTGACTAGAGACGATGAGGGAATGGGACAGGCTTTGGGATTGGGCTGGTGGGGTGGCTAGGATACAGGCTACCTATCCCTAAGGTCCTGATTAAAATCCCGACAGTGGTAGAGTTATTTTTCAGAGGTGTACCGGTTCCTACGTTGAGTGATGTGCGGGGAAAGTTTCACCGCTTTCTTTTTGTACGATTCGTCATCATGACAGAATCCAAGTTAGTTAGTTATTCCAGTGAAGCGACCGACAGCTGAGGTCACTTACGCCGTTTAGGATAGGTGGGTAACTGGATAATGGTAGGAGTTTTCAGGGAATGGAGGAAGGGTGGAGAGAAACCCGGAGTCGGCATCAGCCTACTCTTAACGACAGGTCAAAGAGACCACGGCTTAATCCGTCCGATGAACCTGAAATGCCTTCCACTAGGCACTCAAGTAGGGAATGGTTTGCCACGGAAAAATCCACCATCAATCAAACCCGGGCCCTTGCGATGGGAGGCCAGTAGGCCTACTCAAGCCACCACACCAACCCGATCCCCACGGAATCCAAGTTATAGGGAATGATCTACTGGAGTGGTGAAGTAAGTCTATTAAGTATAAGCTTTATTTTGGAACGCAAACGTATTCCCTTTGCTGTGCTAGAATTTTTTTACCATAGTGTACTAAGAAAAGAACTAATTGATGTAAGGAAAAGCCAAACTGAATTAAGAGATTAAGTGTGGGAGGTGGATGGAGTATACGCTTCCCATCCCAAAGTCCCAAGTTCAAATCCCGGAAGGGGCTGGTACTTTTCAGACCACTTCTCTCCCCTACTTTGTGTGTTACGTGGAAAATACTTTCAAGTTCAGTTCTGTCCGTCAGATGGGACGTTAAACTGTGGGCCCCTTGGCGCTCTCATCTAGAGCAAGCTAATGCCTCTCCCGAATATATAGTGAGTGAGTTTCTACGTTGATGGGATGACCACGTGACTTAAGGGAGCTGGAATGTTCCATCCAGGATGTAGTTCGTGATAACATTTCGTGTGAAACTGAATGGATAAGAGGTTGTGGGAGCCTGAAGAATTGGACGATAGGGTATTGGGAGTTTTAAAATCTAATGCTGGAGTTGAATATTAAAATTATCACGAGGATATATTAAATATGATGAGGGAAAAGGGATGATTAGTAAGACTGACAGGTCAAAAGTAAAATCAAGTATACCATGTTATACCACACTATTTATTCGGTACAGCCCGACTCATGGGACAATATTCTTAAGAGGCAGCATTATTATCCCTTGAGGATGACACGGAAGTGTTGAAACCGGTCGGGCTATACCCAATAAATGGTGTGGTATAACAAGGTTTACTTGATTTTACTTTTGATCATGAAATTCCACAAAGTAAGCTCACGAATCATTGATGACTGACAGGTCGTTCTCTTGTCGGTTTCCCATTGGTCTATGTTCCACATTCAATAATCCCTATATTCCATATCTTAAGATTGTGGTTAAGTTTGAATGTTTGATATAATCCTAGCGACCGTAAATTGTTGGAGGACTTGATGACCAAAGAATTTGTCCTTTAAGTATTTTATACCGTCCATGCCACTGTATCCAGTGCACGTTCCTCTGCGATAGAACCTAAGCAGCTTGAGTACCTTAAACCTCATTTCAACTAATTGAGCCACCATCACTATTCTTATTCTGCGACCCTATTGAATAGCTGGAGAGGAAAATCCATTTGGGTTGATCGGATGAAAAAAGCAAAGTATTTCTCTCTCCCTCCTCTGGGAATATGGATTAGCTATAAATGGAACAAGAAGATTTCCATAAGGAATATTGAGTTAGAATTGCATAGATCAAGTGGGAGTGGTATAAGTATCTTAATGGGAGAACATTTTTTTCCATTTGCATTGTGCAGTGAATAATGGCGTGCTGCCATCAGTAATGGGATTGAAATTGATTATATCCGCCGTTGGGATCCGTACAGTGGATTTAGGTTGTTACGAGACGGGCTGATTCTGGTCGGCGGTTCTCCCTTTTGTTGACTCCTCGACGTCGGTGTCAGGAACTCATCTGGAAATCCTCTCAAGTCGTCTCTGGTCCTTTCTTCGAAGCCGTACGAAGGGCGAGATACCCTTGCTCCGGTGTAAACTATTGGAATGGGTTTCGCCTGCCTCCTTGTCGGATGCAAATCAAACGTAATCTCGGGAGACTTTAATGTTTGGATACGAATACCGAGCTGGATGGTTTCCGTTCCTTAAGAATGCAAAGCCTTCCCTGCCTCTTTATTTGTGGGGCGTCGTGGAAACGAGGCTGGATCCGTCTCCCTCACCGAGCGGGAAATCTCAAAAATGTCTCGCTCTCTGGATCCGGCAGCTCTTCTTCCAAATCTCTCCTCCCTCAACGTACGGAATATGGTTTCGTGGGCTGATGTGGTGGAAGCGAGTGCGTTCCCCTACATGTCACCTTCGAGCTGACGTAAAGGCGTGTGGCAGGGGGTGGTACGTCAGCAGCCGTTAAATTGGATTTTGCCTAAGAAAAGAGTATTTCTGAGGAAAAAGAACGAGTTTTAGCTTGAAAGAAAATGTATTCCTGAAAATGAAAGAACTATTTCTGAAAAACTGAGAGAGCAAGAAAAAAGGACTTCGGAAAATTTTTAATGTTACGGTAATTTTTCTATAAAAGTTATACGCATGCTTTGTAAGCGTGTGTATTGCGTGGTAAAAACGACTTATCTTCCATCTCTGCTCGTATGTGACCTATGGTATTTTGCCGCTTCTCTCATGGTTTTGTGGCCTTGGGGTAGAAATACGTTTGTATATGTCGTTCTCGAACTAGAATTATTTTTAAAATTCAAGTAACTTCAATTGCGAAAAACCTTCCTCATCTCTAGCGTTTACCGATCAAACCCTCCCAATAGCCGATTATCTCTTTTTTGTGTTTATTAAATGTTTATGACACGATCTTGTTTTATTTGGATCTTATCTTTCGATTACGTACCCGCAGTTCGTTTGATAAATCGTAATTCCCTCAGCGCTGTTCCACAATTATTTCGGTCATGATTACCTTCCCCTTGATAATTTGTAGATTAATTAACAATTTTGTAAAACTAAGTGTTTTGATTCTTTTGCTGTGAAACAATTATATAGAGTTATCTCTGAGACAATAATACCTCGTAAAACAATTGATCTTTGGATCACAAGTGACGGCAACGTTTATTTTAAACTGTGCTGTATGTAATACTGTAAGCAAGGGTGTATATTGTGGTTTGGATCATATTCAATTCCCGAGTTAAATACTTATTTGTTGGATCCCAAGTGTGTTTGCATACTCCAGGTGAGCAGAGCAAAATAACATCTCTCTTTTACTAATTCACCTAAACACTTTCCCACAGTTCGTGAAATAAATCCTAGCCTCTTCAGTGCTTTGCCTCAAATATTCCGAATATGCGTTGCTAGGGGGAAGGTGAAAGGGAAGATGAGAATGCGGAATATCGCAAGAAAGAAAAAGGTGAAGAATGACCCGGAGGAGGTGGAGATCGCAGTCTTATTTGCGAGCTGAATGCTTTCCCCCTTTGAATGCCAAGAAAGTGTAAAGCCGCTTCTGTCCTTTCAGGTGGTGCACAAAAGGAGAGCACTGGCGAGATTCCGAAATGAGGAAGGAAGAGTCGGATAATCGCGGGTCTGTGTGGGGCTTGAATTGAGGGAAAGAACTTGGTTGATTTTTTTTCGACGTCATGCGGCCGTTGAATTTCAATCACATTATTTCAGTAACGGTGGGATTGCAGTTTCTTTAAATATATCCGTGATTTCGGGCCATTTCATTTAATTTTCCGTTCGCGGAAATGGAATTCCAGGAGTCGTAAGCGTTTTCCGTAGCGTACCTCTTTTTATTTTTCACGATCGTGTATTCATTCGAAGGAAATCTATTTAATTTGCCAATTTGGCTCAATACTATGGGCGTGCTTTTATAGGGGAAGAACCTCTTTAGTTGCCTAGACCTGTACCCACGAAAGGCTTTGAGAAATACGGGAAAAATATCGAAATGAATACATTATGGAGGTTGGGATATCGTCCCTGTGATAGTTTCAGATATGTCTGTTAGCAGCATTAAATAACTCGTTTGAGGTGAAATACGAAATTATTCTCTTTTGCATCAATAACGTACGAGGGCTCAAAGCACGCAAGATATAATCGCGAGCGAGCTATTGAACCATTCAATCAAGTGCAGTGAGCTATGAGCAAGTAATTGTTCACTCTCGTCCTGAATATCGGAACACTATTCCAACCTAATGCAAAGTGTGTTAACGAACTTGATAGAGCATATGCGTGTCTGATAGAGTGCTATCTATCACACACGCATATGCTCTATCAAGCACTTGTTGGATTCTGGTATGATGGCAGGGATAGGTTGCACGGAAGGCTTTTTAGAAATCTAGATCTTGTTATTGACGGTTTATCTATTGAAATTGTAGATATATCTCAAAAATATCTTCCCATAAAATAAAATGCTTTTTTGTTCAGAAAGAATATCCTCTGTCCCATGAATGGTACCGAGTCTTACCACAAGCAGGATATCACCGAAGAAGGGTCATTAACATATATTTTTGCATTCAATGTAAAATACAGCTTTTAATACAGCGTTTGTATTTACAGTATTTAAAACACTGTATTTTCGAAAATTGCAGTTAAATAATTACTTAGTCAAAAACCCGTGCGTCTCAGCAAAGTTAAAGGCCTGTATTTCAGTTTCCGAGCATTATAACAATTGATATCCTTTTTTGAGACCACTTCGTGACTGTTTCGTATTTTGAAGAGACGCGAAAACTTTTTCTTCAATGGGACATGTACAATTTTGCTGTATTTTAAAAAGCCAAATCGTTTTGGTGCATGGAGCGAAGATGAAATCATCATAGCTCATATCAATTTATCTTCATTATCAACATTCCGAGTAAAAATATATTGTAGTTGGCGAATGCCGCTGAAATGGATCAATATTATGATTCCTTTGTAAAGTTACTCATTGATTAGTGTTTAGGATGTATATAGCATGAATAATCTGCAGATAGAAATACTTGGTTGATGATAATTGGCCGCTTTCTGAGATGGATCAAAGTACTTGATCAAAGTACCTGACATCATTTTTATGAAGTCTAGAGTGATTGTCTTTTTGCAACTATGTGTAATGACGTGATAAATTGCGTGAATTCCGATCGTAAGAGCTTGGATGTAATATGTACCTATCTATATATTTGCTCTAAAACTTTCATGCTGTCCTATTGACTTGTTTCATAAAAATTCACTGCGTCTTTACAATCGCTAGCACGCGTGATAAAGGAGCATCTTATTTCATTGTTTTCATATATTTGGCGAGGGAATATTGCTGAGTGAATCGGTATTACTTTATTCTATTTTTTAATTAAAAAATTCAGGTACTATTGGCAGTATTTTAAAACACGAGGCTTTTGACTTTTGACATTTTATCTAGCTGTTTTCTGGATGACCTCTCTGTAAATTTATAATAGGGTGCTGGAAACATCTGCATGATTATCTTGCGCAGCATGTGTAAACTTCCGAACTCTAGCTCAAATCTCAATCTAAAAGCAAGGGGGCCGTGGACATACGTAATCAGTGATAGATACACAGTGCGTGAAGGTGATTGAGATCGGGCGACATGACCGGTTTTTGAGGGTCACGGACATCTCTTGGGAGTGGGGTGAGTCAATACTGTAGGTCGTGACAGAAAGAAGAACATTCGTGACTGCGGAGAGATCAGCAACATCCATTTCCTTCCTTGGATCTGCGCGCGTTGTCGCCGATGAACTATTCAACCTCGGTCAACAAACGTAGAGCAATGCCTGGGACTCGTTGGATCACCGCAGGGTCGAATTCAGGTCTCATTCCGCTGGATGCAAGAAAAAGTCCATTATCTGACGCGGTAGCTGGTTGTGTGGACGAGTGAGTATTGCACCCGGGAGCAAGGGCTAGTGTCGCCTCGGGTCTGGACATGCAAACATGCAACTTGTCGATGGCAAAGAACTCCAGCGACCTAGATAAGTGCAAACCAGCCCCATGTGAGTTCTGGACATGGCCAGTAATATTTTGCAGCGTTCTAATGAAAGAAATCCTTATTTCCTGTTTTGTTTTCCCTGTTTATAATCACCGAAAGAAAAATATAGAGGAGGATCAGAATTGCTTTCTGCTTTATATCAACTTAATTCCTATTTGTTCACGAAGCTTCATGATTACAAAATATTTGAGATGATATTGTTTATCGTTTAAGAAGGTCAAACTAATTGTAGGAGAATTTATTCGCGACATTTCCTTTTCACCATAAAATGTTATTTTATCGTATAACAGAGGAAAATTGTACCTATATTTCACTAATTATTTGAGGCCTAACTTAGAGAAATGTATCTACATAATACCCTGCAATCATCATAGGTGTGTGGCAGGGGAAATTGATTCCTCTTGAAAAGAAACTGACAACTGTGTAATTCCTTAAACATTTGTTCCGTACGACTTAATTTTCCCTGTAATACAACCTAAGTATACGATTCTAGGGAAATATTTTTGGCCCAGGGATGCACTTACTAACGTTTTATTTAAATCGTAAACTGTCCTTACAGAATCTCCCTAACGTGCTGTGAATTGGTGGAGGACTTGATGACCAATGAATTTGTCCTCTTAAGTATTTTATACCGTGCATGCCACTGTATCCAGGTGGGTAAAGGGCGGGCGTCAAAGGTCGCGGGTTAGTATCCCGCTAAAGGCGTAGATTTTTTCTTTGTCTCATGGTTTGGCTTATTTATACTTAAGGCTAAATTATGCGATACGATATTATAAGCTCGAGCGGCTAAAAACCTAATTCTACTTCAATTACGTGTTCACCAAAAATCGTGTTATTTTGACGTCTTCCTTATCGCGAGCGCAAAATAATCCCCGCGGGCCTGCCGCGCATTCGGGTTGATTTAGTACCGGAACAAGGGGTTAATTCCTGCCCGAGGATAAGACTGGTTAAATTATCTCCGATTTCGGAACATTCCGCGTAATAACTCCCGCGGAAATATTTTTATTTGTAACAATAGAACAATGCGCGGGGAGAGATGGGGGGGCTTTTAAGAATCGTATTCTTGGCTCGCCGGACTATTTTCGGGTTTTCAATTAGTGCCGACGTTCTCGTGTTCCCGGGCCTTTTGAAAAATAACCTTGTTCATAACGCCGCTCCAAAACGAGTTGCGTATGAAAGGGGAAGTCGTGGAGGGGATGGGGAAATGATGGATACGGGCAGGAGGAGGAGTCTTGAGCACTCCTTTGTTGCATGACAAGGGTGGGAACCCCTTTGTAGGGGGGCCGTCCTTGGTTGGGGTTTTTGAAGGGTTCATGGCCCCTTTACCCAGCCAAGACTCTAGCTGATGAGATTGAGGCTTGAGCACTGCTATATGTTTCGACCTCTCGAACAATGGACCTTGCCCTCATCACCCACATCTCTACCTCCTTCGAGTTAAACCCCTTCCACCAGCTCCTCTTTCCGGTCCAAATCCCACGGCCGCGATTGGTTGTTGGGGTGGGCGTCGGCGAGGCTGGCGTCCGCGGTGCAAACGTCGTCTGGTCGGAAGCGTATCGGTCGATATTGACGAACGATTCGTCTTCCGTCTCCCGCTCGCTTAATTGATCGACCGATTGCGGGGCCTCGGCCGATATCGGCCGGCGGAAGTGTTGCCAAGACCACTCGCGCGGAAATCGCTCCCGAGTCTTTGTGAATCCCTTTCCCAACGTCACCGCCCTGGTTTTCCAGCCGTCTCGCCTCCACAGTTTTATCCTACGATCTGAATACCATTTAAGTCATCTAAACAGAACTGTACGCTATGTGATCGCATGATCTCTAGACAGGTCGCAAAAATGATATCATTTTTTATTTCTCAAATCTTAAATTTTTAGACGATTTTGATTAATTTGATATCGTCAGAGACTCATCTTTTTATTCATGTGGTTTTTCGTTCATTGGAGCATATTTCTTTATATTTATAATAATAAGTCGTCTTCATTGGGGCGAGATTGAGACAAATCCTTCCCTTCTGCCGCGGATCCCCTTGTCAAAATAATTATGTATAATATCTGATTGTCATTACTTGCACAATGAAATTGTGAAGGGAAAAATATATGATTCAAGAAGTTAAGGAATAATAAATGAACAAAAATATATGCACAATATAACAATATGAAAGAAATCGTGGTGTGTGAAAGTATTTACAGATGTGGGAAAACGTGAGGATTATTATTCTTACAACATTTAGAAAAAAAATCCGCTGCAGGAAAAAACCCACACAAGAAGGGGGGCGTGAAAAACCAGCTAAATCGTACTGATGGTGTAGCTACTGGTAAGTAGTGGTGATACCTGATCGATAGCTGTCTCAGAAAAGTCAGGACTGTTTAAGTATTTGAAATGTTAAATCCGAGGATTCTCGCGAAATTCAGTGGAATTTGTGCATCTGGGAGTAGTACACGTTAAATTTTCCACAAAATATAAGTTTTTACTTCGACCCGAGTTTCAATGCTGATACGTATATATTTGAAATTATATATATGATTACATTATCAATCAGATAATTTTATGCGGGCATGCAAGAACTATTCGTTGCATACACTACTTAAAAGCAATTGAGAGGCACAGTGCTACCACCCTGAGGAAAAAATGGATATACAGTTTAGAGACGCGTGAAATGCGAGCCACAAATTGCAGTTAATTGTCAGTTTATACAATAGAAGATAGCTATAGAAGAGTGATGAAGATTAAATAAATATACCGAGTGACAAAAGAAAAAAGTCTGATAAAAGCTTTAGAAAGAAGGCAGGATTTAGACTCAATTTTTTATGTAGGTACTACTTGGGGATCTGACTTGTGAAATCACATTTTTTTATTCTCCTTTGTAGCATCTAGTCCAGTCATCATTACCCTCGTCATTTGACTCTTTTAAAGGCATGTATAATGTTTATCGGCGATCTATACGTGTCGCAGTAAGAGGGGTAATTTTCATGTCGAGAAAAGAAGCAAGGGAAAGAAAGAACTTACCATGCTAAATAAAAAGCAAATCATCGGGTCTACCCGTGTAATAGGCTCAATCGCGTAAGGAAGAATTGCTTTCTCTGCAGGCGCACTTGTCTGCACCTGAACTCCGCAGCCGCCCGTACCGCTTCGCTCGTAATTATGGCGTTCTCTTTGAGAATCCACGGATGAAAAGGGTATCCGCCCTCTCCATCTCTCTCTGTGTTCCCCATATTTCTTCCCCTTTTGTAAGAGAGTAGGTACGTACCCCCTAGGCCGTTTCCTTTTCGGGGTCGGCGCCGTCAAAGAAACTTAATTATTGGCGAAAGATCTAGGAAGCTGGCTCTGTTGTTCCAGTTTGTTTCATACTCCCCTTTCTAGCTTTCCACTACTTTCGCTTATTCGCCCATTTTACTATGGTACTTTAGAGCTCTCCTGTTCCAGTCACTCCAACTATTCTTGTGAGTATCTTCGTCAGTCGGTTACGAGCGTTATTTTCTTTGTAGCCTACCCCTATGTCACTCTCCGTCCTTCTCTCCTAAAATAACCCTCTTTGATCGACGATTTGCTCACTCCCTCAAACGGTATGAAGCTGGTGAATAACCCGTGGACATATAGATCCGGTACCGGAGTGTGAAATTGACGTGTTAACGAGCTCTACGCATTCCTCTCAATGTGCATTCTACTTGTAGCTGGAAGTATAATACGTAAGAGGCCGTTTTACACGGTCATTGAAATTGCGCAGGTTGTTGCGGGAACAGTTGCGCGAGTAAAATTGCTCCGTGAAAAGCGAACGCTTGTGAGAAGTGCGTGGGCGCTCACGTCCCAAACAGCACCATTTCTAATCTGCTACATGCATTTGCGTAACTTTCAAGCTTATTTCCCGCTAGGTGGTGTAGAGACAGTGGGAACAAACTTCTAACAGATTTCTAACAATTAAATACGTTGCTGACGACTAAAATAGGTGTTAATTGTTTGCCATTATGTCTTCCGGTAGAGCATTAAGTCTAGTAATCATGTGAAAGTACAATTTCCCTCGTGAGTGAGTAATTCCGGTCTTGTTAACTTGGCTCTCGTTCTTAGGTAGGTCACTGTTCTAGATGAGGACTAAATTAACGGGACTAGAGATACCCCAAGCTTTTAAATGCAATAGTTCTTGTTTTTTTATAATAGGGGAGGCTACCGACAGCTAAAGATACATTTGTTCAGATACATATTTTGCAGTGGAGGGTTGCTTAATGCACATGCATTTAATCGCTACTTGAGCGATCTTTGCTGTATACGGTACATCGGTACTACCTCCGGTTGACGGTATATTGCCACTGAAACATCGCGCCAACGTGAATCTGGCAAACAACCTTGCTGGCAATTTACTAAGTCACGGACTTTCGCGGACGATTGCTCAGACTGATGCATCATCAACTTGTGTATTTACAGTACCGTGCAAAACGGTCGAGCATTGATATCGCACGTGTTATTCGTACTGTACAATTTACATTCGCTGCGTAGACCCGTCATGGGCCCACGTTTATGGGGTAGCTTGCACGATGGATATGCATCCTAAGAGGATAGGTTATAATCTCGGTAGTGATAGTGTCTTTTCTGTGAAATTTTGATCAGAATTTGAGATGATGCTTGGGAACATCCTCTTCTATATTTTAGGATGTTAAACCGTGGGTTCCTATTTATCTTTGGTTAACTGGAGGCGGATACCGAAGTCTAGTTTCTGATCGCCCTGCCTCTTTTACCGAAAGAATTCTACATGCACTCGCACAACTTACCTTTTCTAAATATCTCCAACGGTTCATTTTTAGCTCAAATGATGTCCTCCTCTGATAGGAATAATTACATGAACAACGGCTTTCTCATACACTCGAACCACGACAACTGCCTCCAGTTGGTTATCTGCCCTTTTTAACTCTTCATATCCTCATAAAAGAGGACGACTTAGCTTTTAAATGCAATAGTTCTTGTTTTTTTATAATAGGGGAGGCTACCGACAGCTAAAGTCATTAGTGCCTTAAAAGTTAAGTGAGCATTATGGAAGACGTAGAAATTCATGCAATAGAGGAATGGCGTCTGCATTGCACTGCAATTCCCAAAAGGCACCGAGAGGCTAAGATATTCCGTCCCATCCGACGAACGGAGTACTGAACTTGTTGCTCCCTTCACACAACACTTTAGTTGAGACTGGCCATTCTCGAGTACACAGTGACAAAAAAATGCCTCTCATGGAATTCGAACCTGGGTATTCAGGATCAGAGGCCAGTGCTCTAACCGCCACACCAGCCATATCCACTCAACATATTCAACATTAAAAGTAAATTCAGAATTTTGGGGGTACATTTTTGTAGTCTGCGATTTTTGTGCCGTATCCAGTTCTCCTTTTGCACCTCGAAGCTGCAAACGACCTTCATTGCCTCATAACTTCTTGATCTCAAGGTATACCCCACCATATTTAGCGGACATTTTAACAAGGCTTACAAAATCATCCGAATGCTCAATTATCTCGCCATACGCCCTCTATCACCCTTCTCCACATTCTCATAAAAGACGGAGACTTCGATTTTAAATGGGATTACGCTCAGTACCAAACTTTTCCTTCATTCCATCTTCAGCGTCGTGGAACGGTGTGTTCCGTGGCAACGGGACCTGCGCGATAGTCACTTATCTGCCTCTCGATTAAAATCTCCGGACCCCCTTATCCTCGCGGGCCGTTCGCGAGGGATTCAGGGGCGGCTGATTAAGGGTGCCTCGGATAAGGATTGTCGTAAAGTTTCGACGTGAGCGGAACGTTTTGGGCATATTCCAGGGTGGCGAAGAGATAACACGGCTTTATTGAGGAAATTTTAGCATTGGAGCGAGATAAAATAAAATCTGCTGAGCGAGCCCTGTTTCAAGAGACCCCATCCAGCGGGCAACTCTTTTTTTTTTTTTTTTTGCTCGAATCGTCCGGAAGTGCGTCGTCTCACAAAATCTCCCTTTTCTCTCGTTCTTTCTCTCGGATGAGTTAATACAGTTCGAGTTCCGGGTTTGGCGGGTGGGTAAGGGAGGGTCCGGTTTATATTTCGAGAGGAGAAAATTCGTCCGCAACTTTTACGGGCAACTTATCTCTTTCGTTCAATTTGAGCCTCTCTCATTTTGCATGCCTGGCTCTTCAGCCTCCTTTTGTAATGGAGTCGTAAATTTTAATCACGACGATGCTCCCATCCCGGGCTTGGATCGCCTATTAATGAATAAAAATGTGTGACCCAACTCCGTGGGAGACGTTTTGGGTGGAGCATCAATCAAGTAATCGAGTGAGCCATTTGTATTCGTGTTGTAATTGACACAGAAACTCTCTTTTTGATTACCTCAACGAGTAAAGGTACGGCCGTTTATAGTTTTCACTGTTTCGACTGACGGCACGTATCCAAGTAAACTGCAGCACTCAAGGTCTTATGCCTATTCGGTTTTGTCCTATAAGTCAAATTCTTGTAACTGATTCATTTTCATAATTTGTTTAACCAAAGATCAAACATACTTTTATTCATTCATATTATGTTCATATATCTTCAGAGGGGTATTTTTGCATCTAAAGACTACAGATTTCCATTGCAAGACACCTCGACGATGTACGTCAGAGCGAGAATCATCACCAAATATGAACTTGGTGTATGCTTACGAATGTGATATTATTACCATTATTATCTACATTCTACCAGGCATAAAAATGCATGTATTACCTATTTTTAGTATCAGTATTCACATACATATTAATTTGTTTTTATTAATTGGTGGTATTTGTCTGAATCTTCTGCTGTTTTTGTTGCATTTGGAATGAAAGAGTGAACCTTTCCGCGAATTAGTATAGTGAAGTACATTTTTTCTGATGTACTACGATTGAAGCCTCGTACGTTACATCAACCCTTTCGGTTGTCATTACTTCTGTATGCTGTCTTGTCAACCTCGGAAAGAAAGATACTTTATTCGTATTATTTAGAAAGGCATTGTTTTAAATAACTCTGCCGGTTTAATTTGTATGGTAGAATCTTTTCATGATCGAACTTAGTGTAATACATGGGTTTTCTCATGGTATTTCAAATATATATGAACGGAAAAAATTGGCTTCTAATTTAATGGAAAGATTATTTCAGTGTATAAGCATGTTGTCTCTTGGCGATCCCATACCACGTTTTCTGGTAAAAAGTCATTTTGTGACGATTGAATACTCCTAGTTTATTTATTTTTTGTATTTAATCTTTGAAAAATAAGCATTTTGGAAACAATTTTCCTTCTTTTTCGCCCTGCATATCTTGTTTTAACCAAATCAACGCATAGAATCCTCGAAATGTTTAATATGCATGTTATTTAGAGAGTTTTGTCTAGCATTTGAGCCGGTTATTTTAATTAATAAAATAGTTGAGGAATCACGATTTGAATTTCACGAATTCGATTTACAAAACATATGATCCATAATCCTTCATGGTGATTTCTATCGATGATAGAAATTAATTCGGCATAACTTAAGAATGGACGGAAACTAATTTCTGTGTGGCGATGTCTCCATTCACTTGAGAACCTTGAGGACCGTGAACCCCTTTGTATTTTCGTACGGGTGTACGTTAGGGCGGATCGGAAAAATCGATTTTTCGCGGAGAAACTTGGCTCTCTGGAAAAAGTTGTCAAAGTGACTCAAAATGAGGCCAGGAAAATTTGGGACCTCTAGGTCAACCCTAGACTCTCGCGCCATGGCCATTTATGGGGAGGGGGGCTGAAAATGGAAAAAGTCATCCTTTAATAGCGGTTCCCCATGTATTTTGCCGAGTTGCGGCCCTTTTGGGCAAAATTTTCGTCCATTTGTACGTATATACAGCCGTTAAGCCACAAATTGTCTATTTTGAGTGCGCGGCTGCGAGTAATTATGCGCCGCCCACGCAGCGTCGCGGTGCAACGGTCAGAAGGCCGCTCGCGCGTCTCCTGCCCTCTCGCGTCTCCTGACCGGTCGCGGCGAACGCCGCAAAACTCATCACGGATACGTCTTCCGTCGTTGGTCTCATTAGATTATTAAACAATTTCCAGGGAATAACAATTACGGAAGAACTGTATGAAAGTAATAGCACTAAGTACACTGTACGTAGTGCTATTGGATGCTGGCGCGACTCGTCTCTGCCTGTTTTATTTCCGCATTATTTTATGGGATGCATCGGCATGATTATGTGGAGCGCGCCTCGTAGAGCAGAGCACAACAGGCTGTTGTTTACTTCGGCGCTGTTTGATGTGCGGGGGAAATTAATTAAGCCTCCCTTCCCACGAGCGTGTGGGTGGATTGGTTTGGCTTGGGCGGGTACATCTGGATTATGTATTCCACGCGACAGGGCTGAGGGGGGTGGGTTGCGGTTTAAGGGCTGAAGTCGATGGGAATCGGATTCGAAGAAGGAAGGACGCCCCGGAGAGAGTCGGTCCTTTTTATTGAGCCGTGAAGTTCTCTCCCGGACCAAAAGAAAAGTTCCTTCCTCGCCGAGCGGGGAGGAAAGGTCCCGTTCGTGAATTTTGTATGTTCACCTCTCCCGCGACTGAGAGAAATGATGTTTAATGTTGGCCCACGCCTCAGCGTGTCTCCTTTCACCACAGTAGTGCTTAAGCGAGGGCCCTTCCTCTCCGTGGGGGTGAGGAGGAAAAGGCCTCCAAGTTTAGAGTGCTTCAGGGCTAACCCCTCTCCACATATCCCTTCCTCTCTTTCTCAATTCTGTGTCACCCTTCCTAAACGTCGCAGGGTAAAGACCAGCTCACATCAAATAGTAGAACTCAAACGCAAGAACTCAGAAGTATCTTATGATAATATTCTGGCGTCTTTCATGATGACCTATACTTAACGAGTGCTGCCAAAGAAGTTGTTGATCCAAATTTGAACGGCTTTTTAGCCGAGAAAGTACAGTTTTTGACTACTGACTAGAGTTCCTAGGTTCAACTGTGAATAATACCTGTTTGTACACGTCCGGGTGGATATTTCCCCTGAGATTTACTAGATGTCATCATTCAGGAAAACTGGGCAGGAACGAGAAAGCAAATGGGTCCTTTAGAATGATATTTCGTGCGTTTCAAACACACATTGGTCGTAGTATTTGGGGTGCTCTGCCTTTGCCGGTCATATCGCACCTATGAGTAAACACTGTGATAGATCCAATGTTAAATCATTCTAGGTGTCAAGGTTTCAAGACAATCTAGGTTTGGTTTTAAGCAGATCATCATTGAATCCGCCTATCAGCTAACTTATCCGGTTTAACTTTATTCTCTTTCACACCCTAAAAAACTTGCGCTATATATTTCATGCCTTCCTTTTACTTTCCTTCCAGGCCTTCCTTATGTATTATTTCCTTTCTCCTTCACTTTTTTCTGGCAGATAATGTCTGTCGGAAATATGGAAGATCAAATCCTCTTTTTAAGGGTTTCGGAAGACTTTTCTTTCCTCCCACTCTTCCGAGGACTTTATCGTTAGTAACTCAGTCGATCCATTTGATCCTTATCAAACTTCCATAGCTCCATACTTTGAATCCTTGCAGCCTTGACTTCTCTGCTGATGTTATCGTTCATGCCTCACCTCTGTGAAGAAGAGTGCTCCAGCTGTATGTTCTAATTAATTGTTTCCTTAATTCCGCGCTTGTATTTCCAACTGTAAGTAGATTCTTCTTTTCGTAAAAGACACTCTTCGCCTAGGCTATTCTTCTTTCTTCGACCATCGCTTGCCATTCGGCTACCTAGATAAGCAATACTTGCCCACCTCATCTAGCTTTTGCTTCCCAAATTTAACGTTGGTCTTGGCCTCCTCTCTTCCACTGCCTACATTACCATTGGTTTCTTTTTCATCCTCGGGTAATATCTGGCCAATATCTTTTCCAATGCATGAGATCCTAATTGGCTGGGCTCAGTTATTTCAAATCTTGTTTTAAAGAATTACGTTACCTATCTAGAGTCGGGAACTTAGTGTAATACATGGGTTTTCTCATGGTATTTCAAATATATATGAACGGAAAAAATTGGCTTCTAATTTAATGGAAAGATTATTTCAGTGTATAAGCATGTTGTCTCTTGGCGATCCCATACCACGTTTTCTGGTAAAAAGTCATTTTGTGACGATTGAATACTCCTAGTTTATTTATTTTTTGTATTTAATCTTTGAAAAATAAGCATTTTGGAAACAATTTTCCTTCTTTTTTCGCCCTGCATATCTTGTTTTAACCAAATCAACGCATAGAATCCTCGAAATGTTTAATATGCATGTTATTTAGAGAGTTTTGTCTAGCATTTGAGCCGGTTATTTTAATTAATAAAATAGTTGAGGAATCACGATTTGAATTTCACGAATTCGATTTACAAAACATATGATCCATAATCCTTCATGGTGATTTCTATCGATGATAGAAATTAATTCGGCATAACTTAAGAATGGACGGAAACTAATTTCTGTGTGGCGATGTCTCCATTCACTTGAGAACCTTGAGGACCGTGAACCCCTTTGTATTTTCGTACGGGTGTACGTTAGGGCGGATCGGAAAAATCGATTTTTCGCGGAGAAACTTGGCTCTCTGGAAAAAGTTGTCAAAGTGACTCAAAATGAGGCCAGGAAAATTTGGGACCTCTAGGTCAACCCTAGACTCTCGCGCCATGGCCATTTATGGGGAGGGGGGCTGAAAATGGAAAAAGTCATCCTTTAATAGCGGTTCCCCATGTATTTTGCCGAGTTGCGGCCCTTTTGGGCAAAATTTTCGTCCATTTGTACGTATATACAGCCGTTAAGCCACAAATTGTCTATTTTGAGTGCGCGGCTGCGAGTAATTATGCGCCGCCCACGCAGCGTCGCGGTGCAACGGTCAGAAGGCCGCTCGCGCGTCTCCTGCCCTCTCGCGTCTCCTGACCGGTCGCGGCGAACGCCGCAAAACTCATCACGGATACGTCTTCCGTCGTTGGTCTCATTAGATTATTAAACAATTTCCAGGGAATAACAATTACGGAAGAACTGTATGAAAGTAATAGCACTAAGTACACTGTACGTAGTGCTATTGGATGCTGGCGCGACTCGTCTCTGCCTGTTTTATTTCCGCATTATTTTATGGGATGCATCGGCATGATTATGTGGAGCGCGCCTCGTAGAGCAGAGCACAACAGGCTGTTGTTTACTTCGGCGCTGTTTGATGTGCGGGGGAAATTAATTAAGCCTCCCTTCCCACGAGCGTGTGGGTGGATTGGTTTGGCTTGGGCGGGTACATCTGGATTATGTCTTCCACGCGACAGGGCTGAGGGGGGTGGGTTGCGGTTTAAGGGCTGAAGTCGATGGGAATCGGATTCGAAGAAGGAAGGACGCCCCGGAGAGAGTCGGTCCTTTTTATTGAGCCGTGAAGTTCTCTCCCGGACCAAAAGAAAAGTTCCTTCCTCGCCGAGCGGGGAGGAAAGGTCCCGTTCGTGAATTTTGTATGTTCACCTCTCCCGCGACTGAGAGAAATGATGTTTAATGTTGGCCCACGCCTCAGCGTGTCTCCTTTCACCACAGTAGTGCTTAAGCGAGGGCCCTTCCTCTCCGTGGGGGTGAGGAGGAAAAGGCCTCCAAGTTTAGAGTGCTTCAGGGCTAACCCCTCTCCACATATCCCTTCCTCTCTTTCTCAATTCTGTGTCACCCTTCCTAAACGTCGCAGGGTAAAGACCAGCTCACATCAAATAGTAGAACTCAAACGCAAGAACTCAGAAGTATCTTATGATAATATTCTGGCGTCTTTCATGATGACCTATACTTAACGAGTGCTGCCAAAGAAGTTGTTGATCCAAATTTGAACGGCTTTTTAGCCGAGAAAGTACAGTTTTTGACTACTGACTAGAGTTCCTAGGTTCAAATGTGAATAATACCTGTTTGTACACGTCCGGGTGGATATTTCCCCTGAGATTTACTAGATGTCATCATTCAGGAAAACTGGGCAGGAACGAGAAAGCAAATGGGTCCTTTAGAATGATATTTCGTGCGTTTCAAACACACATTGGTCGTAGTATTTGGGGTGCTCTGCCTTTGCCGGTCATATCGCACTTCTGAGTAAACACTGTGATAGATCCAATGTTAAATCATTCTAGGTGTCAAGGTTTCAAGACAATCTAGGTTTGGTTTTAAGCAGATCATCATTGAATCCGCCTATCAGCTAACTTATCCGGTTTAACTTTATTCTCTTTCACACCCTAAAAAACTTGCGCTATATATTTCATGCCTTCCTTTTACTTTCCTTCCAGGCCTTCCTTATGTATTATTTCCTTTCTCCTTCACTTTTTTCTGGCAGATAATGTCTGTCGGAAATATGGAAGATCAAATCCTCTTTTTAAGGGTTTCGGAAGACTTTTCTTTCCTCCCACTCTTCCGAGGACTTTATCGTTAGTAACTCAGTCGATCCATTTGATCCTTATCAAACTTCCATAGCTCCATACTTTGAATCCTTGCAGCCTTGACTTCTCTGCTGATGTTATCGTTCATGCCTCACCTCTGTGAAGAAGAGTGCTCCAGATGTATGTTCTAATTAATTGTTTCCTTAATTCCGCGCTTGTATTTCCAACTGTAAGTAGATTCTTCTTTTCGTAAAAGACACTCTTCGCCTAGGCTATTCTTCTTTCTTCGACCATCGCTTGCCATTCGGCTACCTAGATAAGCAATACTTGCCCACCTCATCTAGCTTTTGCTTCCCAAATTTAACGTTGGTCTTGGCCTCCTCTCTTCCACTGCCTACATTACCATTGGTTTCTTTTTCATCCTCGGGTAATATCTGGCCAATATCTTTTCCAATGCATGAGATCCTAATTGGCTGGGCTCAGTTATTTCAAATCTTGTTTTAAAGAATTACGTTACCTATCTAGAGTCGGGAATTTGAGTTATTGGTATTCATTTAATATTCAAAATCTATTCTATTGATTTTAATATCTACGCAGGCAGAAGCAATGGCCGTGCGTCATTATACTGCTCAATAAGGTATTTTTGCTTATGATTGATCCACTGGAAGACGTGAGCGAAGCAGTTAAACATGAGACATATTTCGTGCAAAACTACATCGTTTAATAGCCATGAGGGTGACCTTATTCTCAGCCGAGAACTCCATGTTTATGTTTCGTTCCGCAAGTTACGTCCCCGCGTTAAGTTCTTGCATTCATCTTGAACTCTGCTCAAGACCCCGTCTCCCTTCCCGAGTGCCTTTCCTTGACGTAACTTCGAGGCTGTTTTCCGAGAGCACATCTGCGACTCCTGGACCGAGTATGGTGGCGCGGGAGGGAATAGTAGTCCCCAAGGTAGGAATACGGAATACGGAATGGCACGATATATTTTAACCATTATCTTCTCTCTCTCTCTCGGACTTCGTCCCTCTCTCTCTCTCTCCCCTTAATCCGTCCCCTCTTTCGTCCCGCACTCCTCTCTTTATCGCTATTTGTACAGCGAGTGACGAAGAAGGATGCGAAGAAGTATCCTGAAATGTTTGTTTGTTTCCGGAATATACGTTCGAATCGAGGGATAAGTCCTGAAAGAAATCGCCGACCGCCTCTCCTTTTACCGCTTCGAGTTCCGTGCAGTTCTTTTTTTAAATATGTCGATGTACGTTTTATTCTCGTCCAAGGGTTTTGTGAGCATTTATTATCGGGGATAAATATTGTCGAAGACTTTTGAGATATTCTCTTGCAGTGATCTAGATTGTATTCTGAGTTACGGCCGGCGGGTAGCATGGATGCCCCGAAATGGGAATGATTTATGCCGCAACTAATAACGCGACGAGTAGATAATACTCGCATGGAACGAAATACTGCCGAGGCCCGCGAAGATTTATGGGCGCTATTAATAAGGACGAAAGTGAA
Organism: Platycnemis pennipes; assembly: GCA_933228895.1. NCBI lineage: Eukaryota > Metazoa > Arthropoda > Insecta > Odonata > Platycnemididae > Platycnemis > Platycnemis pennipes. The sequence goes on along the minus strand of OW121852.1, from coordinate 36,438,593 downwards.
ATTGTTCGTGGCCGCACCGTCCTGGATTGCTAAGGTGCAGTTGGAGTCGTAAAACTCAGTGTTCAATGACGGGAATCATATCCTCGGGCCCGACTGTTGGAAATAATTTTACCCGCTGTTACCTTTGTTTATGGCGGAGACGACGGCAGTTTACGGCATTGGTATCATCAGGAATGAGTGGGTGGTTGGGTATTGTTAGGTTTCTCATTCGGAGTACGTAGAGGGTGGGCGGCAAAGAAACCCTGCGTCGGCATTATCATACTTTCGACGGTATGCACCTTAAGAGTCATTTGTATAACGACCCATCCGGCGGAAGGATTACTGAACTTTAGTTCCTCGAAACCCGCCTCGGAATGGATTTCGTATTTGTCTTAGGGTTTTGCATATATGTAAGTTAGATTAAATAGTGCTATTTAAAGTCTGCAATTTGGAGAACCTAAAAATTTAATTCTACTACTGTTTCTCATAAGATGTCACTTTACTAGTTCCATAAAATCCTATGAGCACGGGAGGATGGGGTTGGTGTTGTGGCTAGATTACTGACCTCCCATCTCGTGGGCCCGCGTTCGATTCCCTGCAGTGGCGGATTTTTCACTTGTTTACCGTCCCTACTTGAGTGCCTTGTTTAGAACGCTTCGAACTCAATTCTCCGTTCGTTGGATGGGACGTTAATCCGTCGTCCCTTTGGAGCCTTTCGTTAAGAGTAGGCTAAATTCAACGCATATTTCATTTATTTTATAAATATAATGGCCGTCGATAATCCCCAACGGAAGGACACAAATCCTCTGCTATTAAAGTTTCGCGGGTAACCCCGAGTTGACCACAATTTATTCCTCGGGGGTGCGCAACAGTGGTTGATCACCGCCAAATATGTAGGTACCAAGAGCGTGCGGACCAATTTGACGCTTGTAATTTATGAGCTAATCTGTATTCATTTTACTTGCGCCAGGCTCGTACTACTTAAGTGATTAGAAAATGTGAACGAAGGTATTTTTATCAATGGGTTTAGCATTAGCCTTATGGATTTACCAACGAATACAAGTATCCTAACTAGAATACTTGTAACCGCGAGGGTCCGGGTTTGAATCCCGCCTGGTGCTGTAAAAACATTTTCCATTTATTTATCTGTCCCTGCTTGATTACTTTATGATGAATATTTCAAACTCAATACTGAGTTCGTTAGGTAGGACGTTAAGCCGCACATTTGTTGGCCTATCATTGGCGTTTAAATGTGGGCAGGCAACGACTTACGCCAGATTTTATATCTCTATATTCTCTATACTCCATTCTCTGCAAAATGTCTATATCTCAAAATTATCTTTTTTCTCCTCAATCAAGCAATTTATCGTAATTTTCGGCCGCTCCCTCGAATTAATACCAGCATTAATATGACTTATCTATGATATGCATTGTATTTTAAAGGAAAGGAGCAGTGAATATGCTTTGATAGTGTAAAGAATATTTTTCAAGCATGATTAAAGATAGGCCATCAGCATATACTCGTACCTGCGCGAATATGATAGCACTTATTAGAGTTTGATCGTAAAACGATTGTATATGTGACCTTGCGGCGTTATCTTTCTCTCTTAATCTTTTTTAAGTGATCGAAAGGACCTTAATATCAGTGAGGTCTCAAAATATTTCTTAAGCCATAGGTAGACAGGTTGCCTTCATCTTTACGTACATTATTGGGTTAGCTATGTTTTAATGCTGTATTGTTGATGAGGAAAAATTTCGACTAAGTTTCTTCTTGATGTTAGAAAGTAGGTATCATTTGAATGCACCGAAGCACATATGCCTTTAAAAGCACCAACTAGAGGAATATTCCAAAACATAACTTCCTCTCCTCATTGGGAACAATATTTCAAAGTTAACTTGATGTATTGACTCTGGTATATTGCGTCATAAACAAAAAGTCTGTTATTTTGTCGAGAAATATATGTTAAATTTTTATTTCTCCACCTCTTCGCCACATTTCCTTTCCCAAAATACGTGAACGCCATCAACATTTGTCGATGAAGATATGTCCTCAACTGAGCGAGCTTCCGATGGGCAGGCAAACATGCAACCTGTTTCTTGCAATTGTTTTCTAGGTTTCTGTCGTGTCAATTGACCAATCTCCCCTTCTGTTATTTTAGTTTTATCTCCACGCGCGCTTTCTGTTTCCCCGCTCGTTCCAATTAAATTTCCCCTGGGAATTCGTTTTGCTTGGAAGTGTTGCGTTTTCTTACCCGTTGGGCGAATGAATGAATTCCTAGGAACCGCAATGATCAGTCAATTCTTTGGAAATGTCGGAAATGAAACTCAAAAGAAACCAATTTCTTCCAACTATTTAATATAACTTCAAGAACAACATATCACATGCAATAAATCAGAACTGACTTCGCCGGGGACGCTCGTTTGATTGACAATGGGCTCGTCATCTCCATGCACACATAAACAACAGGCGAGAGAAAACAAAACAAATGCTAAACCAAATGCGGCTCACAACAGGAAACGAGAGTCAACGGCCATCATTCAAAGGAATTTTTAAAGACAAACCTTCTCACTTACGTGTTGAAAGCATATTTACGCAGGATGAAAGGTAAAAACTTTAGTGTTACACAGTTTAAAGAGATTTATAACGACATGTTTCACTTCACTGAAGCATCATCAGGTACAGTTACAAGAAAAATTGAGACCTGTGGAACGCTCAAGTTTTTACCTTTCATCCTACATTATGGAATTCCACAAAGTCTTGGCCTCTACCGTCCACTGCACATTTACGCAGTTAACTTAAGCATGGTTGTTGAAATATGTTTGTATTTATCTTAATTATTTCCATTAAAAACGTCGTGTTGCTTCAGTCGAAATTCAAATGTAGTGTCGTTCCAGCGACATAGCTCATAGACGGTGAAGGTATACTTTTACGCTAAATAAATTGGTAATTTCTTAGAGTGCTTGCCCATTTGCAATATTTTTTCGTTCCTTTTATTGTGTTCGACTTTATTTTTGTATGTATTTCAAATCTGAAGTAGAAATACTGATAATTGCAATGACCGTATGACATTCAACGCCGTTATATTCGTTTCGTGGTTTCCAGATCACATCTTCAATTACGTCATGAATTCCCTTATGACAATATTATCCCTCCAACCTCGGCGAGAATATTTGATATTACTAGGTAACGTTTTCCTATATATTACCATATTCCTGTGCATAGCATACGTTATTCTTTTTTACAATTCAAGGAAATGGCTTCGAATAATTATTAAAATTTTAGTCGCTACTGTCAAAGTATAAAAAGCATAAATTAGACTCTTCTGCATGACCATGTATCTATTAAAGCTATCGTTTACATCCCAGTGGGTGATAGCCCGCAAAGAAGATATTGTAGGTACGTATTTTTTTCACGCTCAATATTAAACCATCAACCTCGCTACCTGGATCATTTCGAAGTTTAACCCCTATGCTTGAAGTTTTACTTCAATCGTAAAATGCATGAAATAGCTCCGAAGTTGTACCCATAAGGACGACTGCAGTCTAATTCAGTTACGTGGTAAGCTACCCATGGCAATATTTTTCTCTTTAACGCGTCGAAATATGTCGTAAAGAGTCTTTTCTGGGTGAAATAGTGCGAAGTAAGTATTAAGCGCCAGGATATTAGGGAGCAATGAAGAAATAGTGCTCTTAAGGCTCCACGGAGGAAAAATATACGTCCATTTATAATTTACGCCCCGGATCCAAACCCTTAAAAAGGGTCTCCGGAAGGTGCGATGGAAAAAGACGGACAAATATACGGCATTAAAAGTCGTAAAGGGCAGACGCCCATCTTTAAACGCGTGTCTACTTTCTTGCTGCACCTTAGTAACCGCTTCCCTTTCCATGTTGAAGAAATATATGCAAGCCCTAACTCATTACTTAACTTTTTTTTTAGTGTTGCATTATTTTACCTTTTCTTATGACCTGTTAGATTGTCGTAATTTTCCGGTCACTTACGTATGCGTACGTGTATCATGGTATCTTTTAAATAATTTTGATTTAAATAAATAAAATCTTTTAAATATATTGTAGCGTCAGCGCCACGTGTTGTTTAAATTTTTCATATTTGCATGAATCGTATCCGTCTTCACATCATTATTTCATTTCCTCAGTATAATGAGTTTTCGTATGCGTATCGTGGTATCTTTTAAAAATGTAATAGCGTCAAGGCTACGTGTTGCTTAGATTTGTCATATTTGGATGAATCGTATCCTTCTTAATTATGTAAACTTCGTTTCCTCAGCATCGCTAGGTTTTTTTAACAATTTATAGCATATTTTATGATCGCGCGCGGTATTTTCTCGTTATTTTTGGTACTAGAGTCGAAGATCGCTATTGTTGCTTCTTGGGGAGAGCGAATGTAACTTTATTAGTTTGTCATCACCTCGTCACGATAACTGTGGATTAGTTGATGGAATTGAAACGCGTCATGTCAACGTGGCCATTACGTTTGCCAGAAATATATTGGCCGTGTCCGAATTTGCAAATCAGTAGCGTAAATGCTCCCTTCGTAGGGAGGAAGCCATCTTACCATGTGTCCGAATTTGTAGGCATCAGTTTAGTCACCGAATTTATTTATCTAATATAGCCGTCAGCAAAGTGAGTATAAAGTGCATCCTGGTGCGACGTCATCTTTAAAAGCCATCTCATGATGCTCAGCGCTTCTGTATATTAGAAAAAGGGTTGTTATGGTAACAAAATATAAAAAATCACCCACACGATGCTCATTGTTCATAATGGAGACGACGATATACTTCATCTGAGACTTTGATATTATTTATATTTTTTCCTTCAGAAAGATTTACACTAAAATTTTGAAAATCACAAAGATATATTAAAAAGGCAATCCTAACGAATGAAGAAAAGTAATTCATATATATTTCCTGCTGAGGTATTCAATTTCGAGTGGTTAATTGTTGATAGAACAGAAATATTTTCAATAAATCAGTTACAAGTTACTTTTATGATGTTTTTTTCAAAGAAAATAAACACGAGGCATGTAATTGATCAAACTGACAGGAGTTTTTGAAATTTATATACCTCTTACTTCATATTCATAGCTTCCTTCTCCGTTTGCACATTATTTGTAATAAAGCGAGATAGAAAATTAAGAAAATAAATACCGTCAGCCCCCGAATTTCTCCACTTCACCGGCTACTGCAGCAACATTTCTGTTCCCATCCATTTCATAATTTGCATTAAGTAGAGGTACTACATTGTGCGTTATCATAGCTATAGCGTTAGCATAGTATGTAAACTTGAGCACTTAAAAGCAACATTTGTGTAATTATAATGGACAAATCAATATATTACTCCAATGAAAAGAGCGAAACGTGATTGCTCTCTGAAATACCTGGAAATTCAGGCTTTACAATGCTGGAGGTAGGTGAATAAGGTGAGATGCCTTACCACTACAGTTAGTATTTGATCAAATAATAATCTAATTACAATCTCTGCCTATTTTAGAGATTAATCCAAAGCGTGGCGTGTGGTGGGAAACTATTTTGAATATAAACATAATTTCTCCGATGAGTATCTGTTTAGCTCCAAAAATTAGTAGTAGAACGAAGTGCTTCCAATATGACCGCTAGTAAAGAATCCCATTCAGGTGATTGCTGCTTGTTTGTTTCAAAGTAGAATTATTACTCCGTAGGTAGAGACACTGTAGTTTTGTCCAACTTCGTATTTCCTTTAGTCATCGAAGAATTCAAGTACCTACGACGGCTAATGGAGCATGGCTGATTCCTGGCGGCTAATGAATTCGAACAGAGCTATAGTGTCATAGAAATTGTGAAAATGTGTCAGAAAACACTAGTCGCATTGGGGACGTTTTAGAATACGACTCGTCCCACTTCTCCTCGCTTAAGGAGGTTGGCTCGCGACTGCTTGAGTCAAGTTGTCTAAGGAATCTTATTAATTTAAGTACGAGTATATGCCTGCTAAGTGATCCTTACTTCATAAAGAAAATTACCTAACCTATTGAAAGTCATAAGTATCACAAGAAATACGATGGAAAGTCGAAGGATTTATTTTTTATGGTGATTTGAATGAGCTCGACGATGGAGTCAATTCAGCATTTACTTTACAGAAATAATTTCACGTACTCAATGAATTTACTAATGTATAACAGCAGAATATTACTATTAAACGTTATGTTATTATATTTTTCTGAAATATTCTTTAACATCTCATTAGTAATGTTATTATTCATACGCCATACATTTTGGCTAGAGCGACTGCAGCGCCGCTGGAAGTCAACTAACGCATTTCGTCTACTATAAGCGCAGAAATTGGTGGATTTAGCGAAAAATACGGAAGGTTGATGCCTTTTTTTTCGTGTCATTTTATTTCTTGTGAAATTACGCATAAAATATCAGTTTTTTGCAAAAACGACATGTCACCATGGTATTTTTAAACGTTATAATCCCATGTGATGGCCATTCTCGCCGTTAATCGTATGTGATTTCAAATGCAATTTGTGCAAAAAGGAATATGGGTTGGTATAATTATCTTTACTTTATTAGATAGAGGAACTTTAGTTCTATAAGTGCTGAAAATATAAAAAAAATGACATGACTTTCACTTTTCGGATGAACTTCCTTAACAATCCGAGGCTCGTTGCATGTGTGTCTGTGTTTGTGCGAATGTTTACGTGTGCCTGTGGCCGCATGATTCCTTTCTCCTGTCCCCTCGGGTCGTGACTTCTATCTGTGGTGCCCGCAGGTAATCGCATCGCTCTGCTGTCGGCCGCAATGTCCCGGACGCTGTCCCAAGACAGTGGGACGGAATCCGATGGGAGCCCACGTCACCTGTCATTCCCAACTTGAAGTTAGTGACGGTTTCGACGCAGCGGATGACGGCTGGTACCGACTCCGCGTCAGAAACACTCAATTCCGCAACGCTGAGATTATTTGATGGATACGTTGCATCTTCATGGATTCGACTCATCCTCTCCGGGTTAGCCATACAGACTGAGAACTCGGTGCCGCTGCTGTTTTTTCCTCCGATCCCCAAAGATTTTTCCCTCATTCCTCAACATCTGTATCACTTTGGTCCCTCTCGATCGTGTGCATCATCACCATGCCTACCCAGTCAAGACTCGTCGTCTCGTGGCAATTTAAAGGATGATTCCTCCGCGGGACTCTCGCGATGCCTCTCTTGAATCTGTTTCCTGGCGTCTTCCAAGATCGCGGTGGGGAGTGCGTCTTGCGGGGAACCCGTATGGCAAGCCGCTAGCTTGGATGGCCGCGTGGGATTTTCAGCATCCCGGTTAATTTGCCTCGTACTCGTTATCGTCATTGACAGAGGTGATCATGATTTGCGATATCTCCGGCGATATCTAAGCCCTCCCCCCCTCCACGCAAATCCCCTACGTGTTGCCGTGCACATCCAATCGATACCCTCGGAGAGAACTGATAAGGACCGACAGCGGGCAGTTTGTCACCGCACCCTACACCTCCCCCCCGCCCCCCATCCCGCACACATTTTCATCAGCTATGGTGCTGTGATGAGGAGAGATTTATAACGCAGACGCCCGGGAGGCGATGCTGAGGCTGAGCGAGGGAAGACTGTCCTCGAATCAACGGGATCCGGTTTGTGGCGTAACTTGCACCTGATGCCGCCGTATTTCGGTTTCCATGGTAACCGGATATCCTCCCGTCCCCCTCTCTCCCATCAAAGGGTCCTTCGTCGTCTCCGTCCTTCCTTCGCCCTTTCTCTCTCCCCCCGTAAGGTTGAGGGAGATTTAACGCCCAGAGGCGGTTACCCTCTATAGTGTTCTAACTCCTTCTCCCAATTTACCAGCTCCGGACCGTATAGCTTTCCACGAACTGCGTCGCTCGCTTTCCACCCCCCACCCCCGTCCCACCCAACCCTGACCCCCATCCATCACCCCGCTCCACATGAAGTCCCACCTCGTCCGCCCCTAGAAAAGGGGCTATGTTCACCCTTGACGAGACGGCGCTAAGGGATACCCGGCCATGGCCCTCTTCGGCATGGTCTGGCTCCTGCGGGTCCGCGCCGAGATGCGCCGGTGCGTCCAGTGCAGGCGCGCATGCGCCCTCGCTCCCCTGGACGAAGAGGACCTCTTCCAAAGGGTCCCCCTGCCCATCGACGCGATCCTGTCCTCCCCCCCGCCTCCGCCCCCGCCGCCTCCGTTGCCCTTCGAGCTGGGACCTCCCCCCGGGAGGGCGGTCGACGGGCCCGCGGAGGAGGGCCTTCCCGGGGGCGGGAGGGAGGTGGGGGACGGGTGGGCGGGTGGGGCGAGGGGCGGCCGCGTTGGACCGTGCTGTTGGACCACTGGCGTGGGGGATGAATCGGAGCCGCCGCCGCCCCGGAGGGCCGACTGCTACTGTGCCGTCCACGGCTACACCGGCGCGGGCCTCTCGCCCTCCCCCGCCGAAGGAGGTTGGTCTGAAGCGCCTGGCGTGAAACGGGGGCGTAAATAAACGAATTAGTAGTAGAAAATCTGTATTGAGTAGCATGAACACTCTGGAGAACGTGTATGAATAAATGCCGATGCAATTTCTTACAGCTCGTAAAGTATACTCCGCTGAACACGGAAATAATAGTCGTTTTCCAAGACCTGAAGCTGTAGTGTGGGTAAATTCCTTTCTTACTGACAGTTATAATTTAAAAATACATAAAATCTTTTTTTTAATTCCAAAAAAAAACAAGTGTTGGTAACTCCCGCTATAAAAATATAATGTGTTTCCTATGTGTTGGACTTAGCCTTCTACTCTATATTGGAGGCCGAAGTATTTAATCATCAATTTTACGTACCTAACTTTAGGTCTACTGTGTGGACATTATTGCCTTTGTATGGCCAAGCCAGTAAGTTTCTGTTTCGCTCAGACACATTCATACGCCATGCTACGCTTCAGTGATGGGAATCATATTTCCTAGCGGAGTATAGTGGGCCTGCAAAAGGTCGTGCACCCGAGTTGATTAGTTCCCCTAATTTTTTTTCGCGTTAAAAAAAATATTACATATGCAATACTTGGCACCTGTATTACGAGAAATATGAGTAAAAGCTGAAATATTTCCAAACACAATAATGCTAGAAGTAAAAAAGAAGCTGTTGTAATGAAGTGCGACTGTCTCAGTTCCGCAACGTAATACCAAAATGGGAATTCTAATCTAATTGGGATAGCCATCTTGTATGGGGACCGAAATTGTTTTAAATCTGTCAATGTCCCCGGAGTGTACTAATATAGTGTTGTCTTCAACAAAAGGAGTGACGTTTTTGTACATTTGCGATGCCATGCTGCAGTGTTTGAAGAGAATTTTCTCTTCTTCCTTATGTTTGCTCTGTTTTGGGAAAAAAAAATCATTAGTGTTTTAGGCAAACTTGTGTTTGTCCAAATTTGACCAGAAAAGGATTAAAAAATACCTTTAAAATTTGGTGAGTAAAATCATGATTTCGACAGGGTGTTATGACCAAAGTATGGATTTCTTTTTTTGCTTTAAAAATGTACAGTGCATATGTTATCTAGCGCCTTGGGAATACTTGAGGTCTCTTGGTCATGTTGAAACCCGCATTGAAAAAATTTTCTTCCAGAGGAGAGAGTGTAATTAACTCCTAAAATCTTCCCCCAAGTGGGCCATTAAGGGCGTAATGCGAGGTAATCAAATAAATGGTTGTGGTGGGGCGTTCTTTAATCAGGGAACACGGATAACCTATAAAACCCGGTGAGTTTCCCTTTCCTGGAATGTTCGGGGTATCATGCGGGTGGCTGGTAAAAAAATCTTCTTTCGCTGTCGCTGAGTGTGGAATGTTCCGCGCTCGTCATTTTGAGACGCAAAATATTTACACGGACGTGGTATGCAGTCCTGCGATGAGGCATTCTTCACGCCACGACATGGCTTACAACACTGCCCTCATCATCTTTGGCGCCCGTTGGTGTATATGGAATGAACGCTCGACAAGGGGACGCATTCCGGGTGGATAATACACGTTGTGAATAAATTATCCGACAAAATGTTTTGTTTGCATGGAGGGGAGAACAATAATGGATTAATGTACTTTTGCATGTTTGCTTTGAGCGGAGTACAAAGAGATATTGGCGCACGGTGGCGTATATTATGTATTTTGATGAGATAAATTTTGTTACGTCCTGTGTTGTTTTTAGCGGGTTCGTTATTGACGGCTGGCAGAGTTTGGTAGGAGTGTGTGCAAAAGCTAAGTTTACCCGGCTGGAAACCTAACCTCGTCAAAGCATTGGTGACAATCACGGTGTCTAGTATCGACCCCGTGATTGATTTTCGACCCTTAATGTCATCTTTCAACTCATTTCAGCTCATCGAGTGACTTGAGCTGTGGATGAAAATTCGTTCATAAATCATTTTAGCCTCTGAAACTATGTGTTACTTAAAAGCGTACATTTGTTGGAAAGTTGAAGAAAAACCACGAATAATCGCTGACAGATTTGTGATAACTTTGGGTGGGCAGTGCTCACTGAGAACTATTATGCTATGCATGTGCAGAGGTTAAATTTTTTCTTATCTTTTCGTCAATACGCAAGGATTAATATTTCAAGTGTTCAACATGCAATTAGTTCGTGACGTGCAGTTCTTGCTAACTCTATATTATGTATCGGAGTAGATAATCAATGCAAGAACCTAAGTCTTCTCTCTAATAGTTAGAATAATAATCCATGGAAACTCATTCAAAGGTCTCCTGGCGGAATCCATTGCTTTACGAAATGTGTAGCTCACTCGAGAAAGAACCAGGAAGAACCGGCTCAGAGTGGTATATTTGGGAATTGGGAAAATTTAGTGCGTCTCCCTCAGCATTTGCTAGAATGAGAACTATCTTCTTTCTTGAGTGACCCCTGTACTGGGCTTTCGTTTACTGTGGAAACGCCCTGAACTATTTCGCTTCCGTATCCAGAAATTTAGATCTTCACCCGGTTTAGATGCGTGGTTTAGATGGTTATTTCTCCTGTGTATATGCATCAGCTGATTGTGTAAATAATTTTTTCTAAAAAATTAATGACCTGCTCGCTCAAAGCTGCCGCTCAATCCGTTCAGGTGATGAGTCAATTACGAATCCATGTCTTCACTTGTAAAATTTGATTGATAGTCTTCTACCGGTTTGGGTAGATTATCTACTATCCAGAATGCTAACTTCGATAACTGCCATCAGCATTCATTGTGCGTAAGTGTCTGTTCCGCCCACCTGCTTACGCTGTCTTCTCCTGCTTTCTGTCAACAGTCTTCTTCCCTTTCCCACTCTTGCTGAATTCGTATTCTTTGGTTCTCCTTTCCGTCCATCGTACTTCTTTCTCTCTCTTTCGAGCCCAAATTTATAAGTCTTCCTATCTTTTCTCATCATTTTTCTTTAGAGTTCTTGTCTCTCATCCCTACAAAGCCACGCTACTCACTGGGGTCAATGTTATCGTCATAAGTTCTTTTAATGTTAGCTCTTCAATATCCCCCCAAATAATTCCCTCATCAAAGTGGGATAGATTTTAAGAGTAAAAAATTTGTTCTCACTCCCGTTCGTTTTTGAGATTTGTTAATAGCGCACGTAAAGATGTTTTTGATGTTTAAGTCATTGCAGCTTACCCTTCTAAGTGTTATTTATTTTCAACTGCTTAGTACCACTGCTGTTCTGACTACTAATAAATGATATTCACCTTTAAAATATTAGCTATTACAGGTCCTTAAATGTGGTATTCCCAACATTCCTCCTACACCCAACAGTCGTGGCATTGCTTCCCCTGCCGTCTTAAGGTGTTGCTTATCTTTTTACTTTATGAAGTTCCTCGTGGTTCAAATTACAGCACGTATCTCCCATATCGAATGGTCGCACCTTATCACAGTGAGTAGCTCCGTGGTGGGAATGTGTACATCATACCTCTTCATCTTGCAGAGCTCTTCTTTTCTGTTTTTTTTTGTGCTTTCCAAAGAGTGAAGGAATATTTTACCTCCTATATGTAACATATACGGTATGTGAAAAATATTAGTGATAAGCTCTAGTGACTGTTAATCAAAAAGGGTACTGAGTTTAAATGAGATACCTGTCAAACCATGAAATATTTGCTTGGAAAATAAAGGTTTTGGCGACGGATACCTAAGTTTCCCCTAATGGTACCTACTGAAGCTCTTTAGAAACAAGAAGATAGCAATCCTTAAGGAGTTTATAGGACTTAACAGGACGCTTCATTTCATTAGAAATGGATGGAATTATTTAGTCGTAATCTATATCGATTGCTTAAATCCTTGCGCGAGGAAGGCGTCTCCCTTTATTATTTCAAATGAACGTCCTCCTTCGTAAATGTACTTAAATGGCTAAGTGGTTTTCGTAGTAAAGAACTGGACGATGGCAAAATGTATGGAATTTGAGTTTATTAAAGTGTCTTACTTATTCTTAACCAAAGAATTATTATATCCTATTCAAATTTACGCCTGTAGCAGTAGCGTTTAACCGGAAAATCAGCGTTGTGCAGTCGAATACCTCAGTTGAAAAGGCGATGCGATGTGTATTCTACCGTTGAAAATGGGTTTGTAAATGCTTGCCTCTCCATAAGTCCGCGGCTCTTTATTCTCCTTGCTGTCGGTCATGTACTATACAATTCTTCAGTGACGATTTATTTAAATTTGAAATTGTAAATAAATAACAATCATAGAATACCGGGACGCCCAATGTAAAAATAGGGTTTTGTATCGCCTCCATAGGTGACTTTTGGAAGACTTGAACCCATATAATGTGTCCACTTGGGTTTTCCACTCGTTATTGGTCTACGGTGTTTCTGGTTAATTTTTAATGGCGGATTTTGTATGTGTCATTTAAAAATGTTTCGGGGACCCTTTTCAAAAATTATTTTCATCTTATAGTCAAAGTAATTAACATTTAATCCGAGCATTCTCGTTATCTCGCTGGAGCAAGAACCTAGGTGCGGCCAAACTTAATCACAGCGTCACATTTAATCAAGACTGAGCGTAGTCATGGCCTGGAAGTGGTTTTAATGTCAAAAAAAGAATCCATTCCTTAAAAATATGGAATTACCCAGTGCTACGCACCCACAATAATTCTTCTTTTGTCCCTGTTCGCGCGGGAAAAATTGGACGACTCAGAAAATTATTAGGGGCCATTTCGCGCTCGCGAAAACTCCACGAAGACCTTCTTTACGATTCCGCAACCATTCCCGTCCCCGTTCACATCTCGATATAACGGCTTCGGCCTGCGCAGGATTTTATTTTTCATTTTATTACATTTTCAGGTTGACCATAGAAGGTTGTTGTCATCTCGGAGGAAATTCCTTGTTACACGTTTTTCGCCTCAATTTGCGCGGCGAGCACATGTGTTGCGCCCGTTTTGTCACGTCCTTTGATGTAATTTTGAGCCCTTTTCGGCAGGGTTGGGGGGAGGGAAGGGGCACGAAAGAGCTCTCGAATGCCAATCAAGCAGCGGAAATCGGCGTGGCGTCGTTGCCTCGGAGGTTTGGACATGAAAGCGTAATCGCCGCGTTCGGTGGCTCGAATGTGTTCCCCTCTGGCTGTGACGGAAAATGAACTTGATGCCTCCAGTCGGCCCGGAACTGAGAGCAATGTGGTAGGGGAAGTTGGAGGGACATCTCAAAAATCCTTCCAGGGCAAAATACGTTGACGATGACGGCGTATTGCGTTGGTCTTTATCGAGCTTCCAGTCGGCTCGATATTGTACAGCTTGTGCCTACGAGGCTGCGATAGTCGGTGTGTTTTACAACTATGGGAAACGTTTTACATCTACGTAAATACCCCGCAAGCCTCCGCAAGGGTGTGTGGCATGTGGTGAACCATCACCAGGCATGTATTATAAATCTAAACTACAATGCAGGCATGCAAAAAATTACTTCTCCGTTTATACACTACTTATATGAAACTAAAGATATGACTATACAGCTTGAGAAAACTGAAGTTATGTTATTTTCTTTTTTATTTTATGTTATTTTCTTTTTTTAGCCATTTGGGAAATAATCTAGGGTGCCATTTTGTGTGCTAAAGTAACAGCACAGCTATTTCCAGAAATATTTTTATTTTCTTCGACCGTGGACCTCGACCGTAGTTTCAAAGCAACATAATTGGGTGATCCTTGGAGAAACGAATTAGTAGGAGGGCTCAGGTTGGATGCGACAGTTTAGCCAAAATAGGTTTATTTGGGAAGAGGGTTGAAGTAGGAGGAGAATTTCTTCAAATAAGTAGACATACCAACAGGAGATAATCCATGATGGAAATCTCATGGACTGACCCAGAATGAAGGCTTCCGGTGTCATTATGTGGAAGGTGGTTTTGAGGTCCCATGGAGGGATGTTGAGGATGGGCTGCAGGCTTATGAGATGTAGGTGGGATAAAATAGCAATGAATAGAAAGAGATATGGCAGATGAAGTACTGGGGATATTTGGGGAATGTAGGAAGTAGAGGCAGGAAATTAGGAGAATTGAACAAGTGATTCGGTTGGATGGGATGCTGAAGATCGTTATAGTAGGAATGGAGAAGCAAATATGAGTTAGAAAATGATGGCAATTTTAGGTGGTATGGAGTGGAGGAAGAAATATGCGAAATTGAAGAAAGAAAGCAGGCCTTTCGTAATTATTAGACCCGAGACGATATATTCCATTTTACCCTATCTGGGGTACACTGAATATCAATAAAAGTAGGTCAAGCTCAAGCATTTTTCTTCGTGAACGACGGCGTTCAAGAAACACGATGTTCCTGGAATTAAAAAAAAAGTCCTTCCATTAATTATATACTCAATGGTTTGCGTTCTAACTACATCATAGTTAATCTAGTTGAGCAAACCCTCTGGTGGAAGAGAGAAAGGCTGTCTCTCACCGTTTGGCTCCAGAATGGTCAACATCACCTTGCCTCTCATCGTAAACAGCGAAGCGTGTGTGACGCACGAAGGCCTCCTACAAATGCGTGTCGTTTGAACGCGAGATCAAAATCAGCCCTTTTTGCGAACTCTCCTGGCTTTAAGACCATAGGTTTGAGGTAGAAACTGGGGATCAAACGTGCAGAGAAAATTGAGAAAATAAGAGGGGAGTGAATGATTTAGAACGGACTTCCACATGCCCCAGGATATGATAGTTAAGTTTGAAAATTTGCAGAAGGCAAAAGGAAAGGGCTGGTTGCGCGAGTAAATCATGGGATCGGTGTGTATTCAGTTAATACGTAGGGGTGTTGCGAGAAAGAACCTGGTTTTACTGACATACGCTATTGATAGAGATGTACTAAGGGGTGCTGTTAACCAGTCCTAGTGGCGAAAATCCGTAGATGCTCTTTCTATGAATGTCCGTGATACTCCCTTTGCTTGAACATTGCTTGGCTGAATTTTTCGTCAGGAAACGCATAATGTACCCGAGTTTCTTGAACCTATCCGATGCAAAGAGTATTTTTTGCCTTGTTATCCCCTTGCATTAAATTGGAATGGTATGTTTCCAATGATTTCCTCTCGAAGTCGTAACCTAACATTCAGAAACGGTGAACATGTCTTCCGCATGGAATATTCGGAGGGTGATCTTGTCATTGTACTGAGGACGTGAAATATTAAATCATCGCCTAAAGTTTTTAGGAAGAACTAAGATTCGTGTTCAGCAGGTCTTTGTAGAAATACGAGGATTGTAAATTTTCTTCCGCTAACCCCTTTCATGTCAAGGCGCTTGCTTCTAAACGGGGAGCGTCTGTCAGAGACGCACGGGTTACTCTTTTGATGTTGATTTGGTAATGCCGCTTTGGGATGATGTGGCTTTCCGCTCACATTTCACCGATTCAATTACGCTCACGTATTTCGTTTAATATGGGGAATATCCTTGGCCGTATCGTTCTCCTCGCATCCCATTTTCTGAATATTGTAGATAGATTGTTTTCTGTGGACGTAGTGAATGGTTATTATTTCAATGAATTTAGCGGAGGAGAATTTCCAGTGTCTCAGTTTTTGGAACCGGGAATCTATCACCTCGTCTTATTGTCGCTCATCTATTTTCGCTGCTCGAACAGATCCACGTAGTGAATGGTTATTATTTCAATCAATGTAGCGGAGGAGAATTTCCAATGTCTCAGTTTTTGGAACCGGGAATCTATCACCTCGTCTTATTGTCGCTCATCTATTTTCGCTGCTCAAACAGATCCCCCCACTATATAAGGGAGTCTATTAAATCCTCTTCCGAGGCGTTTACGGTAATAGATTTTCTCATTTTGGAATAAGCGAATGGTGTTGCATGAGCTAATTAAGTTGCAGTATCAATTTTGATGCCATATCTCCACTAATACATGGGATAGGATAATAAAACTACCAGTTTCAGAAAGTAAATCCAGAAACCTAACTTTTAAGTGTCTAATACATTTCTCGTATCTCTCGCAATAAAAAGTTATCCCAAAAAGTATTTTTTTAATGAATAAATGTTTTTTTATATTTTCGGATTCCAACTTGATTACTGGAAGCAATAATCATACCTGTCGGCAGGAAAAGAAAGATGAAGATGCTAAAAAAATAGCATAGAGCATTTTTACTTCAAATCATGGGTAAAATCCACTTTTTTTAGCGTTTTCATGGTGACTGTAGGATGATTCTCGCAGAATGTTTACGTTGGCATAGCTTGGTAACTAAGAAGTTGCGACCCCATGTTCACAGAACAAAAAAAAAAGCTTAAAATCATCTTCCCTACCTCCTCCTGAAATATGTACATTTCCCCCTGAAACACCCTGTCTAAGGGAGTCTATTAAATCCTTCTAGAGGCGTTTACGGTAATAGATTCTCTCTCGCGTTGGAATAAGCGAATGGCGAACACATTGGAGCTCCTCCGTAACAAGCGAGGATGGGAAATCATCCCGGGGGAATTATTGGCCGTCGGATGGGTAGCATTAATTTAATTAGGCTCGAATTCTCGTTCGAGATTGGCCACGCCCTGACTGTTAGCCTCGTGTATTTCCCTCTCATTCTCTTTCATTCTCCCTCTCATTCTACTTATCCCTCTCTCTCTCTCTTTCTTCTACCAACCATCCACCTTCCTTCGCCCGAGTGTGAGGCATCCTTCCCCGGAGGCAATGAAATCCAATGTTCCTACGCCGTCGGCAAAGATTCCTCGACATATTTTTCCCCTTGTTTCCTCCTTTCTCTTCACGCTCCTGAGGAGGGTTTGACGTGAGAAAAATACTAACCTTATCACTCAATATTTTTTTTTAAGAACTTGAGTATTTCATTGATAAACCGATGGTTCAGATGTGATTCTTGTCTAGACTAGCGTCTTCATTGCTTGAAATCGATGGGAGTTTGCTTTTTTAAAATATTTAATTTTCATTCTCCTTTTCACGTACATTAATTTGTGGGTATGATTTAATTTAGAACATTTGTTTCGTTTTTGTTGCTACTGTAAGGATATCCCAAAGCTATTAACAACAATTTTGGCGTTGAAAATTATGTGAACGCTGCTCATAAAATTACAGTCATGAACTCCCCATGGCAGTGAGACTTTACGATCTACTTAGCCCTATTTTATATCTACTCCCCTTTTTACGTACATTAGACCTCGAAATTATTGTATACCGTATAGATGGAAATATTTATCGCTCATATATATTATATAAATTGTAGTTTTTTAGTATCTAATGGCAAATAAGACTTGGTAAGGCACTTATGACAAGACAAGTCGGAGCCCCACTGAAAGGTATGAACTGAATTAATCAGGGATGGAACCCGTCACCGATAGTGATATCCCGTTGAAAACTTTCCATATGTATTATCCATTACGGTTATTTTTTTACCTCTTGGTGTTTTCCAAAACATACTCCTGGGCTCTTCTTTTCCTGCATCTTTTTGTATGAGTATAATGCCTTACAAAATTATATATTATTAATGCGTTATTATTATTATCATTAAATATTAATTATGCGTAATTACCGAAGAGCGCGGAATGTCTTTTTTTAAATTTAATTTAAGTCATTTCGTTCTCCATTTACGATGATAAGGCATTCTGAAGGTCTATTCTCGTTTATTTGAAGTATTGTTGTGTAAATACCTTGTCACGAAGGTTTACTGACATTATGCTAACGAGATAGGACTACAAGGAGTTTCCTCGCTGTCATATTACTGTTGCTGTCGTGAGGGGATATGCTTTTTCTCGTAATCAAGTGATCTTTTCCCGCTAAGAATTTATGAAAATTTAATTGCGATGCCAGAAAAATACGCTGTGAACATTTTAGTCTTATAAATTCCTACCTCTCATTCCTACCCTGAAAGATTTCCATTCCTGGTCTGGCTCAGTCAATAATTTTAGTTAGTTCTGTTTTATAGTTTTAGTTCTATAGTGCTGGTGCGTGAATATAAAATTATAATTCAAGAAACCTAAGTAGTGTATAGAGCACTCATAATATTGATCGTCACTATGTTAAAATCCACCGTTTTCCTACATAAGCATTAATACAAGTACCAATCTAGAAACCTTATTCTTTTGTTTTCATGTGTCTTTGGTTTTGGATATTGAGAGAAAGGCTCTATAGGTAAGAAAAGAAGAAGTTCGCCTATGTTAGCATAATTCCCTACTTATCGGCTATGATATGGGTTGGAGATTGTTAGTTTAAGTTTTTGTTGTTGCGAATCTTTCTAGTTTTCTCTATACTTCCTGCTTTACCCACCCAGGGTAACTCGTAATCAAGTGATCTCTCCCCATTAAGAATGTATAAAATTGATTACTTAGCCTGCAAAATGCCTAGTGCAATTTATAGTCGTACATTCCCTCCTTTAATTTCCACTCGGAAAGATTTCCCTTCCATACCTGGCACTGTCAATAATTTTAGCTATTTCTTTTGTGTGACTTGAGTAACTCAATTACTCTTAATCTTAATTACCTCGGAGTTATTTGTACTTTGATTCGATGATTTGATTCTCCTCGTTGATTTCACTGTCAGTGACTCGCACTCCTTTAGTTTCGTCAACGTGCAGGATCCGGTTGAAGTCCTTTTACAAGACCAAGTAGTTACAATCTACATCTGTGTTACTATCATTTCGTGAATCCAATTGTCGGCCGTAGTGAATCGGAAATCGAAAAAATACTTTCCTCCCGTGAGGGGCGTTGAATTAATAAAGGTTCGCGTTTAGAATTTGTTTCCCAGTTGCCACGTTCCGAAATTGGAGAGTGGAGAGAGTTGTGAATGATTTTCCCCTGCATATCCTCGCCGGTACTCGCTTTCAAATGGGGGAAACGCTCATCGACACATTCATGAAAGCGCTCATTTTCCCCGTGTTTGCCGCCGATTCGAAAGCGATATTTTATGAATCCGGTCAAAGTGTGTTGTTTCGGATTCGTGCCGACCGTAAAAAAAAATGATAAAAGATCTTGCCTGCGTCGAGAACATCCATTTTGGAGCGTCGGTGATTGCGAATGCGTTCCACAAAAAGTGGGGATATTTTGTTTTGGCGTTTTTCTATCCGTATACGAGCGTATCGCTGCGCCGCCGCCGCCCGTACGACACTCGAGCTCCACCCACCTCTATAAAAGATTTCAAACCTCCTGAATGTTGTTATTTTTTTCTCAAACTTTAGGCTCGCGGTGTTCGCGTTGAAGTGAGGGCACGTCGAGTTTTTAAGGGCAAAATCATTTTTTTTCCTCTTGTATCCCGCTCAAATTTTTCTCAAGAGGTTTGAATCTCTATCTGTTACTCACTCATGTTAGGGTTCATTCCACAAAGGCTCCTGTGCTCCGTCCTTGAGAAGAACTTGTAACGTATTCAGTTACCTGCCTATCTCATTTTCTTTCATCCTCCCTCTCCTACACGAGATGAAATAATTCCTCCAAAGATTCCTTCTTTTCTCCTTTGTAGAGCACCTTAAAAACTTCTAGAAAGGAGCTTTAAAAATCGGGCCAAAAATAGAAATGATCCGCTCCCTAATCCCGGCACTGGTGTTTATATTTCTACGTTTTTTACAATTTAATGCCTTTCGCAAGGTATTTCGCGTTTGCATTCGAAGGAGCCTTTTAAAATGTGGGCTAGTGTGTTGCTACTCTAGCATATGGTGTTATAAATGTAAGAAAATCATAATTGAACTGCTTATTTTCTTCCCCTTCCCATCCCAAAAAATGGAGTCATAGATTCAAAAATGAATCACCAGACTGGAATTCATTTCAGCAATTATATTAAAATTATATCTTTTCAGTCCTTGAGGTAATTTTTGTTTTCACCGTATTAAACCGCCAATGCGAGAACATTATGATATTCTCCTATTCCGGTGGTTAAAATTCTGGATTCAGCAATACGTTGGCCTTTATTATAAATGTATTGATAATATCCAAAACGCATTGCATAATGGCCTTTATATTATGGTGTGTAATGGCACTTACTGAGCCTTAAATTACTAGCTGTTAATTTACATATTTGTGTGTGAACCATTTTTCACCTTAGCATTGCATTCTAACCACTTAATTGGTACCATATCGCGTGTGGTATATAGTTATAACAGAAAATGATCCACCGCTAGTTTACTTCTAGTGACTTTATTTCCTCTTAAATAATCGAATACGATTCTGCTTGGATAAAAAAATTAATTGAATATGGAAATAATGTATCGGTGGTTATAATTGTGGGCTCTATTTGAGAAGAAGTGAATTAATGCTGTACCTAACTTTTTATAATTGACGATAAGTAATTATTGTCTATGAAAGAGCAGCCTAATATATTTTTAGCTCTGTACTAAAATGAGTTTATTGCGTAGAAACTGTTATACTGAATAATGTTAAGTTTACTGATGTCCACTATGGTTTTTTAATAAAAATGCTTTTTTGTATTTTCCCCTCCTCCATTGACTCCTTTCTAAGCATTTATAGCCTCTCTTACCTTGAAGTATTGACATTAATGTTGGCGTTTCTCTACACAGGTTTTATTCATATTTTATTATCCCTCTTTCCCATTCAATATTTGAGGTAACTGTATGCGGCGAGACATACTGGGAGAATATATAATCGCTTGGTAAACCAGATGCTGAGCCACCATCAGGTACTTGATGATCGCTTAGAAGCTGGAACTTATATTAAAACTGTGGAATAGTGGCATCTAGTTTATTGCTGGTTTATTCTTTGAGCTCCCTCTGTATATTCTTAGCGGGTTTCATCATGATTCGAGTTCATGTGTGTGTAAATCTTGTTTACAGTTTGAAACTATTTCTGTACTCAACTGATTTAAATTCGCAAAAAAAATACATCATTCTCCATCTCTGGTACTTCGTGCGTCCTGAATTTAGTGTTGAAAGTATTCGAATGATTATAATATGAGAATTAATGATGGGATGGATGCACTCTTACATCTTACGATTCATACCTGATGTGTACATCATAGGTAATTTTTTTATCAAAAAGGTGGACGCCGTTTTATTTTTAATGCTCTTTTTTAAAATACAATGAAAATTCTCTCTCATTCTATAAATGTTACATTTTTCAAAATTCATTCGCTCACACACGATTGGGATTACTTACGCGTGCGTGGTCAAAAATTTAGCGGTGGGGAGGGACGAGCTATCCTTTGAGAGATGGAAACTATTTTATTTTTTAGCCAGCCATGTATAAATGCATTGGGGAAAGTGGATTCAAATTCTGCGTAAAAACGAGCCCCCGGGCATCCAAATTTTTTTTTCTTTTGTGCCTCCCATCCTTTAATTTTTAATGTGAGAGAACAGGAAATAGTTACGCAATGCGAAGCCTGCGGAAGCCTTTAAGTCCTTGCGGAAAGGTCAAGCGAGGCAAGATCGCCTTTCGCTCGGGAATGCTAGTCTCTATCACGTCGCCGTAGGACAAATATCGACATTAATTTTTTCCCATTAAAGTCTGTGCGCTGAACGTTACGAATGTGCTAGACGTTTTTTTCCCGAGATATGCCGATCACAACTTCGGCCGAATATTTCAATTTCACTACATTTTCCATTTGCGTGTAGATTATATCCAAAGGGTTTTATGCACTCGTATGTTTCTTATGCTTTAATGGTGAAAAATAATAAATTTTCTATACTTGGGCAAACGGAATATAAGGCAGAAACCTTCCGTATTTTCACTCGATGCTTGAGCTAGCATATGGATGCTGGGTGATTAGCCACCCTGGGAAGAGGATCATGGGTTATTCATGGTATCCACCCCCTAAAGGCACTCGTAAAAACGGGGAGCAATAAATTGACCTTTGTTCTGGCTCTTGCCAGTTTTAAGGGTGGAAGGGACTCAAAAGCATTGTGATCCCCCAGCGTATTTTGTTCGTAGTGGGTCAGTATAAGCGTCGGGTTTCTCTACTCCCTTTTCCTTTATTTTAATTCCATCCCTTCGCCCCGACTTCCATGAAACTTCAGCTATTAACGATGATATAGTGTCTCTCATTATTTAATTTGCATAAGAACCCTGGAAACTCGAGGAGGCCGCTGAATGTAATTGATAACTTAAGCTATATAATGTTTGTGATTTACGATAAATAACTTTTAATATATTGTTTTGTTTTCAACTCGTAGTATTTGTTAATGTAAATAATTATGAAAAATGCGTAAAGATTTCACCTATCTTGGATTTTATTGGCACATTGCAAATCTTAAAATTCAAAGAACCTTGGGATGGAGATGTAATAAAGGTTTTGAAATTCTTTTGATGTAATAAACACTTTACTTGAATCAATATGGCGTAATAAAACCAATTTCTTATTTCATGGCGTAAAGACATGCAAGTTATTTATAGTGAAACATTTCTTTTATAAGGATATTTCTGGTGAAATATTTATTTTATCTGGATCACGTCGGCTAAAGGCAGCCAGAAATTGCGATGGTGACATTGTCAATGACCGAGCGCAGAAAAAAATCCAGAAAAATATTTATTTCCCGAGATTACCTCCGCGGAATCCTTAAAATTTTCCAGTATGTTTATTTTTAACATAATTTAATATATGACCGGTAGAATACTTTTAAATCTATTAGCTTCGGCATTATAATGTCTAATTAAATGTTGTCACGGAATATGTACCGTTATCAAAATATCATTTTGCAGTTAATGCGCGAATCGCCTAAAATGGTATAGACCGTAACTGTCGTTTGCCATAATTGTAACAAAACGTTTGATAGTGTTGAAGTGTTGGATTAAGTTTACCTGACAATAAAATCCTTTCTAATTTTTTGATGTTGTTTAAATATTGGTTTTATACACCTTTCAGCAGTTGCAGGTATCAATGCAACGTCAGCTTTATCATTGGAATTTTAAAGTGCCCTTGAGGTGTTTTCATGAGTTTACATTCTAATTCTCTTAGGGTGTGTCGTAGAGACAACTGGGCATTCCCGATATCCCTTTGAGTGTTAAATTATCTACCATTGAGTGAATTTATAACTTCTAGAGTTTGAAGAAAGTAACGGAAGAAAATTTATGGCATGCATGATATTGTTTTAATCGATTTTGGCTCAGGAAATGTGGATTGAGTCGATATTATACCCATGTTATGCAATGTTCTGCGTGTTTGAGTACTTGATATGTATCCAAGTAAGTGTTGGCTTGTCTTCGTCTCTTCATGATCCTACTGTTAACCACGACGTTTTCTCTTCTCCAATTCCAGACATCCAGGAGTTCTACGAGCTCACGTTGCTGGATGAAAGCAAGTCAGTCCAGCAGAAGACTGCCGAGACGATTCGGATTGCGAACAAGTGGGAGATAGCGGGTACCGAGGGGGGCGGTTGCCCCATGGCTCCCCCTGGCGGGGGCGGAGCGCCCCTCCTGCCCCCGGCCCACCACCTCCATCAGCACCTCCTCCACCACCAGCCTTATCCCAACAACGAGGTGAGTTCATGCATGCTTCAGGTCCATTTTCACGCCGCTCGGAACGAGTTTTCCAAAAGCTCCATGGGAAATAAAAAGGGTATTCAGTTCTGTTCTTGGGAAGTGGGGAAAAGTGGAGTGAAAAAAGAAATGGGGAGGAATCCTCCAAGTGCTAACGGGATGATCGTGGCGTAAGGGGCGTCCCACTATACTTGGCTTTCCTAACTGCACTTCAGGACTGTCCAACTCTCGTCTAAAGAGACTCTCTCGCTAGGGCTCGTGTCCAACTTCGTCGTGATATCGGCTCTCGTATAAAGTTTTTGATCTGAGAGACGGGTCTCTTCTTTTCGTGTTTCACAACTTTGCAGAATATCGAGAAATAACTTGTTTCGACATTGAGTTTACCCTGAATGCGATTTCGTGTCGCAGGAATTTAAGTCGTGCTCCAGTTCGCTTGTTTGTGAAATATTGATGAAATCCGCGCAAGTAGAGACCGTGTTTTCCTCCCAAACGCAGCCCCTTTTTCTTCTTCCTTAAAGAAATTGGTTCGACGATTTAACGCTCCCCTGAGTCTGCACTCGTTTGATCATTCGTGCCCGTTCTCATTCTGTTAAAATGACCCATATAATTTTGGATTTTCGTTTAATCGCGTAAGTAACTTTTCCTCATCAATCTTATCAGCAAGATTCCTTTCTCATACCTTATCTTGTATAATTCATGATCGGAAGACGATGTGAGTGCTTGTTCTTGCCGAGTAGAACTTTTCTTGTTTCTGTTCTTAATGCAGAGATACGGACCGATATCGATCTCCTGAGCTTGAATTTTCATGAGAATTGGAAAGGTTTCAGAATTCTGGTCCCCTCCCAACGAGTATGCGTATTTGTGCCAACGCCAGAAATTTCCGCTCTTATATTTACCTCTAAAATAATCATAAAACTGGAATAATGGGGTATTTAGACACCTGGCGTCAGTCTATTTAGGACGGTGGAAATATTGTCCCTGGGAATGTATGTATTCACAATTAATGTCAAAAGATAGATATAATCATAGTAATATATAAAAATGAAGTTGTGTCTGTCTGTCTGTCTGCCAGATTTATGTTACACATCTCTTCAAAACTACTAAACCGATGGAGCTGAAGTTTTGCACGATTCTAGCGTATACACTGAATGGTGCTATAGGCTATATAAAAAAAGGCTCAGGGACCTGTTTCGATTCCTGGCGCCAATTATGTATTTACATTGGTTTAAATAAACGTTTTCAATTTATGGTAGCGCAAGTTAGCAAGCGCAAGGAGTTTTTTCTTTTGTTGAGTAAAATAACTAAATATTAGTTGATTTCTTTCATTCTTTCTGTATTTAATTGGAAAATGTTTAAACTTTATTATTCTTTTAACCGATTTACTCTTTGTTCTCCAGGTTTCTGGGAATTGTGTAATTTATGTTGAATTTTACTGTTTTTTTCGGTTCTTTTCCGAGCGTTGCTAAGGCCATTGCCAGTGTCGTCTCTGAAATGAAAACAGCGTTGATGCTTAAACTGTTCGTTTTAACGGAATGTCGCAAACGGCATTGTGCTTTTTGCGAGGATATAGGAAGGTTACTGAAGCCATTGTAGGCTATTCGTGAAACAAGATCAGCCATATTTTACCGCACAAAGATACGTGCTGACTGCTAGCACTACTCTCGTTTAAAGAAAGTTTGTATTCGGTTAAAATTAGGAGTATTTAAATGAATGCTTCAGCGGTGTTCAAATTTTTGAATGTTTTTTTATTTCTTTACGGGTTTGTGCATTTGAACCAATTTATGACATGAATAAAAGAATTGGGAAGCTTTCGGAATCATCGTCGATGAAGATAGCTTGAGATTTGAGATAGTTTAACAAAAATGAGGGAATAAAATTCAAATACCAATGGAGCATAATGTTTCATTAAGTATCCGTGGGATGTTCATTGATACCATTTCAATGATGCTAAAAGTGTTTGTCCAAAAGCGATGCCCTAAACTGCATTGTTCTTTTCGTGAAGGTATTGAAAGGTACAAAAGGAGGTATCGCAGCTGATTCTTGAATCTAGATCGGACATTTTATTCGGAAAAATCATACGGACTTACTTTTTGCGTTACTCCCAGATCAAATAGGTTTGCATTCGGTAAAACTAGGAGTATTTAAATGAAAGATTCGCGGGGTTCAAAAGGTGAATATTTTTATTTTATTTATACCATATTCCGAAGTGAACCGCTTTCAAAATTGTTGTCTTTTGAGACACAATAAAGTTATAAAAAATATAAATTAAGTCTAATCAAAAATAAGATTAGTACGACGAAAAAAATTGTTATATAGTTAGTTATAGGTCTAATATACAGTAGAAGGTCTATAAGTATATAAAGTAGTATAAGTAAAGAATATACGCAACCGAGCGACAAGTACGTGGTTTAAGTAGGCTAACCTGTGCTGGGTAATAAGAGTAGAATTTACTCTAATTGGAATAAAATGCATTAATACCTATCCAGTTGGACGCCATCGTTATGCAGTTGGAGAATTGAGACAAATATACATAGGCCAGAGAAAAATTTTTTTGCCGCAAAGGTGCGAGCTAACATTCCCAGGAACCCGAATTTGCCGTCATTGTCAACAATAGACAGGCGTGTGCACCCTCCCTTATAACCTACTTTGTATCTTCTAGCCTGAAAGTTTCTAAATAGTATTCTTATTTTTGTAAAGGCCCAACTATGAGTCCAGGCAGTAATTATATGTTTACATTGGTTTAAATTATATTTATGGTTCCGATACTGACTTGGAGGTGTAGCTAACTCCATAGCACAAGATTGTTTAAATTTATTAATACAATTTGTAATTATTATATTGCTCCCTCCCGTTGAATTTAAACGGGCACCTTCAGATATTATATAATATAAATGTACGTTAACCGTATCTAGGATACTAATGTTTGTAGGCTTTAGTAAAATTGGTTTGTTTTCATTTCAGTGATTGATTCTTAAAATTTACAGTGATTGATATCCACCTTTCAATACATTTTGCTGAATTAGAAGTATTTCATTTTATTATTGGGTTAATGTTGTTTATATTCTAAAGTGATATTCTGTTTTTTGAATTTTATTATTGGGTTAATGTTGTTTATATTCTAAAGTATATATTCTGTTTATTCTGAAGTTTATCTTAAAGTGCTTATGGCCTCTAGGGTCTCAATTCGGTCCTGTCAGTATGCGTTCAAAATGCAGTGAAGAATATTTTCAAACGCCTCATTAGATGGTCACCGCTGAAAAATAATTTATTTACTAAGTCTACAGTCGGATAGGGATCGCAAATCTTATCTTTCTTATTCACTGTGTCTTCTCATTACTGTTTTTCATTTATCCGCTGCACAACGGTCTAATAACACGTAATCCTGACCACCCATAGGCCACAGGTTCGATTCTTTCCTCGGTATGGATGTTGTCTGTGGATTGCGTTATGTTTGCCTAGACGTAGCGATATTTTCATAGGAGTTGAAGCTCGATTATTTCACTCTAGATTTTGTGTTGCGCCGTGAATGTATGTTATCCGCAATGAATATATGTTAAGATAGTAAGCCGTAGTGCAGGATATCGTACGGAAAGCTCAAATATTTTCTTCAGTCACGGCGTTCTAAATTTTCCCTCCTATGGCGTCGTTTCATTTCACGCCACATCGAAGTCCGTTTGCTGAATACTTGCACAGGGCAGGGATTTAATTTTTTAAATCTATCTTCCAGTTGTGATGGTGGTTTTCTATTTTATGGGAGGCCATTTGGCGTCACTTCCTTGAAAATAAGGAAGCTCAAAAATATCTTCCACAGTGTTCTTAAGCGTGTTATGATTTTCGGTTTTCTTTGAATCCCGTGAACAGGATTTTTCTATCTAATTTCATAGTATTTTCTGAAGCCTCGTGGTTATAACTACGTTATCGCTTCTTTCTAATCCCGTACTCAACATCACTTTTCTTCAAAATCGCGATGCGCAGTCTTCTCCTCCTCCTACATTTTTTGATGCTTCACGGCAAATATCGTAAAATTATTTCATAAAATTTTCATAACGTGTACTCCTTAAATGAAAAACATTGCTTAATATTTCATCTAAAACTACGACTGGGGTACATTTTATACCTACCCGTTGACTCAGGAATATGGCGTTAGAATAGCGCTGATAGTGGCTCCGTTTTCCCTAGTCCCTTTTGTGTGTGCTATTTTCTTTGTACTCGTATTATATATTGCAATTAAATTTTCAGTTAAAGACGATAGAGCCATCTACAGCGAGTGCTATAGGGTATAAAACGTTTTGTGGAAAGTATTTAGAAGGAGAGAGCGATGTGAGATTGAAAGTGATGTGCACAAGAAAGAAATAAAATCAGATAATAGAAGCTATTCGTATATAGGTTCCGTGCTATATTGTTTGTGATTATTTTCCCCCGCGTGTTTAGCCATGAAGAAAATATTATATAGTACAAGCTGACCCGGCCACGCGTTGCTGTGGCTCAATCTGGTTAAATGGAAAGTGCATGTTTATAGTATGTTTAATTTCACAATTCTTATGGGTATACAATATATCTCAGCTGATCGATTGTTTTGCAGCTGGACACGCATATTTGTATATAATTTTAACGTCTTTACATGTCGTCACAAAGTAGAATATTTCAGGCAAGCATTTATTTCATCCGCTAGTGTCGATCGAGGAATTACAGGTAATGTTTGCCTGAAATGTCGTGCAAGCAATATTAATGCGTACTCAAATGGTCTCAGGATTCAACGGAAATCTTGCAATGATCGATCCAGAGCCTCGAGCGATGCTTTGTGCACCATTGTGCATTCATCCCAAGCAATAAGTTGGCATTTCTGAAATATTTGTCCCATGTCGGATGATTTGAATATGTTGCACGTGAGTGTTTCAATAAATTGCAAGTTCAATGGGATGCACATCCCGTCTCCAGTGTCGATATTGTATTCTCGATATTGTACAAACCTTCATGGAGTGAACAAAACAACTAACCAAAGCTTCATGGAAATTGGATGAATGTTGTGGTAATGCATGAAGTTATCAATATTGTATCGATACAGTATCGATATTGTAATGATACTTTATAAAACTTTGATGAAAAACACCTAAATAATTTCGCCTCAATTTTGTATCAACAATGTATCGATGTATCCATATTTTATCGATATTATATCGAAACAGTATCGACATTGAATTATCGATTTTGTAGAAACCTTCGCGGAGCGTACTCAATAACTTTCCAAAGTTTCATGGCGATCCGATGAATGGTGCAGTAATGCATAAAGGACAAACACATTATATACATTCGATACAGTATCGATATTGCAAGGATACATTCCTTTTAAAAAACTAAATAATTTCACCCCAATTTTGTATCAATAATGTATCAATTTATCGATACTTTAGCGATATTATATCGATAAAGTATCGATATTGAAATATCGATTTCGTAGTCCTCTTTTCGGGAATGTACTCAACAACTTCCCAAAGTTTCATGGCGATCCGATGAATGGTGTAGTAATGCATAAAGGACATACACACATACACACACACACACACACACACACACACATTCATTTTTATATATATAGATTTTATCCTTCAGTAGCATAATGTCAGTACCTCCGGCTGTACTTAGTGTGATGGATTCGTCGTGAGAGTTGGTAAACTTTGTAAAATGCCACTAAGTTTTCCCGGCCGCTTTCAACGCTTACGCGTCAGTATCAAGGGCACGAAAGAAACCTGAAAAAGGTTTAATATATACTGCAGCATTGTGGTTAGCGGATGGAAAAAAGGCAATGTTAAGAGGAAAATAATTTCGTTTTCGAACAGATATCGAGCGTCATGAAGATATGCACTTTTCCTCATCCAGAATTCTCCTCTAAAAGAAAATAAAAGAATAAAGCTATTCGTATCGGAAAAAGGATGCCGTTAGAGTATCTCACATAAATTATCGGACAAAAAAGTAATATGTAAAACGAATCACTCATATTAGATCTCAACCAAAGAAAAGGTGTAAACTCCCATTTTTAGATAGGCACTCTTACCCAACAAACACTGTAAGTGACGTGCACAAGAAATTTTGAAAGTAAATTCCACAAGAAATAAAATAAAATCTGATACTAGAAGGTAAAATAAGATCTGATACTGGCAAATCAGACGTATTACTGCTGCCGTTTTTAAGCGTGTTATTTTAACCCGATCAGCCTAGAAAAATTTGTATTTTACACTTTAAAATTGGTAATGTTGCAAAAATAAACAATGAGTTGTTAGAAACATTGGATTCATTCGCTCTGATTTTTTTTCACTATAATGGTGTATTCGTTGACCAAACTGGAAGGAAATTTTCTGTGAAAGCAAAAATCATCAAAATTGCGCAAAAAATAGTTATCCTAAACCTGGCTTAGCGAAGCATCAAATCGTAACTGAAGGGCGCGGCAACTTTCATCCCCAGATTTTACATATTAAAGAAGTTCACACCTGAATTTTTAAGAAAATGTTGGAATATAAAACGACTGTGTTCACCTGATCTTGCTTGTTGAGCGACATGCCTGATTTTAAATATTTACCAATTACTTTCATTTTTTTCATAGTCCTTTTGGCAAGGAGAGGTTTTGTAACGCGGTGCAAGAAAATAATTGAATTTTTTTCCATGTGTCTGGAATGAACATGAAGAAGCATGTGCATCGGCTTTTTCCATAAAGGCTCTGATTCGTGAGAAAAAAATAAGTAGAATGTCACGTGAGCAGTCTACATTCATTGGAGCTGGTAAAGCCGGCCTGATAGAGGGGTTATGAATGGTAACTAGAGTACTGGAAGTCGCGCATACGATCCTAACGTGGTTTAAATAATATAATGTGTAATATGGTTAAATTGCTCGTTTTATGTGTCAAGAAATAAAATAAAAATAATAAAAGTAGGTGCAAATAAATGCTTGGGAAAATGTATTTTTACAGAGCTCAAGTATTACGTACTTAACTTTACTACATATTTTGATTGATGAATTTGTAAATCTAAGTGATGAAAATATAAAGGAGTGAGTATTGATACGTAAGGGCTGGAAATTAGATACAATTTCTGTAAGAGTAAAAATTAAACGTAGATGAGGATCGAACGCGCGACCTACAACACACACTCATTCACTCGACGAATGTAGGCTACCCACGCGACAGAATGCTTTTCTTTTCTCGTGAACCCGGGCCTGTTGGGCAAAAATACTTAATATCTACACGTATATCCTCATTTTGCTTCTAGTTCCACGACAAAAATTCAACTAATTTCTTGACCCAGTTATACAACCTCACCT
Organism: Platycnemis pennipes; assembly: GCA_933228895.1. NCBI lineage: Eukaryota > Metazoa > Arthropoda > Insecta > Odonata > Platycnemididae > Platycnemis > Platycnemis pennipes. The sequence goes on along the minus strand of OW121852.1, from coordinate 36,407,498 downwards.
TATTAGATTTCCCCTTCCTCTTTACCGTGACCATTCATTTTTTTCAACCCCTACGTGCGGAATCCGTTGTTACCTTCTCCCGTCCACCATAATCCGGGTCCTTTCCTGATTCACTTACTTTAAACTTTGCACCCGTCCCTCGCCAACCACCTTGGTGCAGTATATATTACGTACAGATTCCTATTGTTAAATGTAACCTAAATAATGTCGTTGTAGCGTTGAAACCGGTCGGGTTGTAATGAAAGTTGTTGGAGGTAGAAAGTTTTTTTCACTCTCACGTACATCAGAAACATTTTACTCATATATTCGAGTGTAACCGACGTTGGACTTAAAAATTAAGGCGCCGTGGTACATGATTATTTTTTCGCTTTCGAGTGCTGAGATGATGGAGATAGTTTTTCCGTCGACCGGTAGAGTTACCAGAGTCGGCGCCTACCCAACCAGCCATATTTTGGTTCAGTGTCTCCTCTACGCTTTAATTCTTTGCGCAGAGGTGATGAGGCAATAACGACCCTTCCCTCTCAGCCCCTCCGTCCGCGGAGTTTTCGTACCATAGCTGACCACTAGACGCAATGTTGCCATTTCAACATACGATGGGACCAAACTGTTTGGCAGACTCCACATTATACCATGTGGCAACGTGGAATTCGCGGAAATGCGTTCGCTACGTTTTTCTAAGAACCGAGCCGGTCTGGTCCTAGTGGGGTTCGTAGCTGCAGGAGAACGCGTCCGCGGTCCAAGTCATGAATAGACTTCATTTTTCAGGGTAGCCGCGTTGATTGGTTGTTGTGACAACAGTTTAGCCGTAAGAACTGCAACAAATAGGAGGTGGTCTCAGCTGGTAGCTTGGCTTGCACGTGTTAATGTCTAAATGTGGTAATTTGAAAGTAATATACGTTTGTGCCTACTACAGACCACCCCATTCCGATGTACACTCAGTATTAGAACTCGAGAAACAGATCAGGCACATTAATTCTCATACCAACGAACGACAGATTATTGAAAGGTGGAGATTTCAATACAACATCGATAGATTGGAAAACATGTAGTCATTAGTCTGGGGGTAGGGAAAAAGAAATCTGCTCGTCATTTTTTAACCTGTTCGCATAATACGCAGTACATCAAATAGAAAAATTTGCATAATAGAAGGGAGAATGTTCTCGATTTACTTGCCTCAAACATCCATGAAAAAGTTATTGAAGTTAAAAATGTCGATGGAATAAGTGACCACAAGGTAGTACACGTTAAATTATCCCTCAATACTGACAAAAATGTAAAATTAAAAAGAAAGATTTGCCTTTTAAGTAAAGCAGATTTTAACGGATTTAGGCGTGACTTACAGACTTCTTTTGAAAAATTCTAAACATCAGAAAAAATAGTGATGCAGACATGGAAAGAGTTCCTCCAAATTACACGGTGAGTGAGTATAAGAGTGAGAATAGGGAACCAGGGTGGTACAACGTGGAGGTTAAAAAAATGTTTAAAACGACAACGAGTTATCCACGCGAAACTAAGAAAAATGTAGCTAATAGCGATCTAAAAAAATTATCGAACGTTACATATAAAGCAGCCGCAAAAATAGCCCTTAGAAAAGCGTAAAGTGGTTTCAAGAGAAAAGTACTTGGAGAACAACTAGAGGGGAATCCGAAAGCATTTTGATCATATGTTAGGGAAGTACAGGGAACTAAAATTTCAACGGTTAATTCCTTGAAAGGGTATAGGGGCGAAATATTTAGATAAGGCTAATTTGTTGAATTATTTTTCCAGAGCGTTTTTAATCAATCTAAGCGTAGTTTGCACGAAACAATACCAGACCGATTTCAACAAATAATGCCCCCGATCGATAATTTTATCTTATAACGGAATCGTATCCTTTCTAAAAATGTTAGCCCGAACAAGAGCTCAGGTCGTGATGAAATTCCTGCTCGTGTGTATAAAGAAATAGCTCTCGAAATGGCACCGTATCTTAAAGTAATATTTAACAAATCCCTCGAAGAACACGCGGTTCCCAAAGACTGGAAGATAGCAAACGTGATCCCAATTTTTAGAAGTGGCGATAGGGAACATCCATCGAATTATAAACCAATATCAATAACGTCACTGTCGTGCAAAATTATACAGCATATGATAGTTACATCAATAAGGGGACACCTCGATAGCCAGGATTTATTGATAACAAATAAGCATGGGTCCAGAAAGGGACGGTCTTGCGAAAATCAGTTAGGTCTTTTCGTTCATGATATTTTAGTTTCCGGAGAAGGTAACGTACAGGTAGACGCAGCGCTTTTAAATTTAGAAAAGCGTTTGACAAGGTTCCCCACTGTAATTTACTCGCGAAGTTAGCATCATACGGGATAGACAGTAATATGGTAGGCTGGATAGGAGATTTCCTACATGAACGCGTTCAATGAATGGTATTAGATGGTGTCACCTCAGGCGAAGCAAAAGTTACATCGGGTGTTCCCCAGCGTGATAGGCCCAATTTTATTTCTTCTCTCCGTAAATGACTTGAATACAGTAGCTAAAAATAGCAAGCTCCGTCTTTTTGCCGATGATGCAGCAGTGATCATTGGTCATCAATCCTCAGATCGGTTTGACGCAGCTCTCCACTGTGTCCTGTCGGCTAATCTCTTCATATTTACGTATTTATTCTGATGCAGTAGTGTATAAGGAAATAAGAAATTAAGAGGATAGTCATTCTTTAGCTAAGGATTTATATGCGATTGATGATTGGTGTGATAGTTGGAAGCTAGAATTAAATTTGAAGATATGCGCGATAATGAACTTTGGGAAAAAGAATAACTTTCCCCAGAAAAATTATTGCATCAAAGAAAAGAAAATATCTAACGTAGAATTTATTAAATACTTAGGCGTCACCAACATTGAAGACATGCTGTGGGGGAAATACATCAGGGAAATAACTAGTGTAGCAAACCATATATCAGGATTCGTAAAAAGAGTTCTAGGCAAATGCGACGAGAGAGTACTAGAAGCTATTTTACACTTGTCAGGCCTCATTTAGAATATGCCGCTAGTTTATGGGATCCGTACGAGGAAGGTATGATAAAAGAATTAGAGCGTGTGCAAAGGAGATCCACTAGATTTGTTAAAGGCCGCTATGATAATTGTATAAGTGTTACGAGTTTAATAGAAGAACTAGGCTGGGAATTACTATCAGAACGCAGGTTGAAATTTAGGTTAAACCTTTTCAGTAAATTGGAAACCGATTTGTCGCATATTTTAAGTCGATAATTCTTCTTCCCGTTACTCCACCGGAAAAACCTTCGTTTTTCCCTTCTTCGGCAATTGCCATATCGTCAAATGAATCATGCAAAGTTTCATCAGCTACTGAATCGTCAATATTGGACGGGATTTCTTCAATAGCGCAAGAAGTTCCTCCTACGTGCGACTCTGTTCCCATTATTTTGAGACGCCTGTTTCGGATAATAGAAATTTGCATACTTACACATGAATATATCATTACATTAAGATAGTGTTTTCACAAAAAATGACAATATTTACCTTTTTTCTTCCCTCCGCTTGGCCAAAAATTCACCCTTTCTTTTTTTCCTTGCCATCGAAAATGTCAAGCGACTGCCTACTTTAATTTTCCGATATCGGTACGCTTCCGATGAAATTTCGAGACTTGACAATTAGTCAGTTTGACTATTACTAGACACCCCGAGAGCGACAACCTAAGCTGAGACTCAAGAAACAACCCGTCAGTAAATCAGACACTCCGTCTCACTCGCCTCTGCTTCCCGCCCGCCTTCACTTTCCCTTCCCCAAAGCTTCAACACCTCAAGGTTACCGTTTTAGGATATAGGGTAGAGGGACCGTAGCACTTTTTGAATAGCGCAGTAGGCGGAGAATGTGTGAACTGTTTCGTGATTTGCACGTTGCTAGAGGCGTATCCCTGGGCTGGAGTTGGCGAAAAACATAAATTACTTTCAGAATATCTCAACAGCGTGTCTTTTAATAAAAATCAATAATTTTCAAGGATCCAACAGACTAAGCTTGAATCTTGTACTCTATAATAACGAAAGTTAAAAAAATAGCCCCTCTGTCTCCCAATATTTGCAACAAAAAGGTCTATTTTTACATCGAGATATATTTTTAACAAGGCTTATTACGTAAAATCTAGGATTATAGAGTAATAGTTTGATACTTTCTCTTTTAATTACTGAAAACCCCATTCCGATATCTAGCTTCCTGTTGGAGCAATCTTCCTTGAAAAATAGGTCTGAAAAACAGCTATGTACCACGGCCCCTTAATGCTGTGACGCCCGTCGGTCCCGTTGCTCCGTAATGGATATGATCATTTATTTCTTATACGGTTTCGTTGGCTTTCTGGGGTCAAAGATGAAATTATTGTGCAGAAAAATAGGGCTTCACTGCTTATGCATGATCATCTCTCATGGAGACCTTCCAACCCAGGGGCCAAGGTTCGAATCCTGGCAATGACATTTGTGTACCGGTTCCAACTTGAGTGCTGAGAGAAAGTGAGAGAGTGCTTCAAGTTCAGTACTTGGTCCGTAGGGATGAACGTTAAAGAGTGGACTTCTTCTTTCGTAAAGATTGAGCTAATGACGTCGAAACATGCCAATGCCCAGGCACTCATCTTTCCTAGAAGGCGTGAATGATTAATTTCATCTGTCGGTCGCCTCTCACGAAGAATACTATCATTATCTCTCATTCCATGCTTATTGTTTAAAAATGTCTCAGTTATCGATGGAATATTATTTTTTTGCTTTAAACCAGACTCGTGGTGTTTTTAACCGTTCCTAACCATCCAGAGTGGTTATGAAACACGCTTGTATTTGGATTAGTACGGCGTCGATAGGTTCATATCTCTCGGACAAATTTAGACGTTCTTGCACCAGATTTCTTAGCATGAGACTTATCACAATTGCATGAGTGGTTTCAGACGCAATCTCATCAGTCCAAAATGTCATTGTAGAGAATCATTGTCATAATTTAAATGTGTTCGTGTAAGTTTCGGTAAAAGTATTTCTTTAATCAGTTGCTCAACGACTGAGGTAATTTTGCACCACGCCTTGAAATACGTTTCCTTATTATTTTTTTTAAATCGTTCGGATTAATACATTTATTAAAAAGTGATCCTGGTTGCCTACCTCTTGAAGGAGTCTCTATTGCAATTCATTTTAAATGTCTGTTTCAGTAATAAATTTAAGTGTTCTGTTGACTTAATCACGAGTCACCTACGTAGTGTTGTGGAGGGTGTAAAGAATACGTCTGTTTTTTTTTTGAGCGCCACATCGTGGGTGCCTTCTTTATTTACACGATACAGAGTAGTGATGGCTCGCGCCCTCTATTGGTATCATATACAACCGTGCTGACTAACACCATCTATTGGTACCTTATATAACACCTAGAGCTGTGGTTAAACCTCGAGTGAAGTTCAGTTTTTCACGAGCGGTCCAGTATCTAGCATTCTCCGTCAGGAGATGCCTCACTGTTTAATGTCATCTGATTGTATTTTACAAAACCGATTTTTCGTGTTTTTTTTCCTTCCCGGCCGTCAGCAAAACTTCAAAAGTATTCGTTGGTTACCGTAAAGGTATAATTTAATGTATAGTTTGATTGTTGCGTGATAATACTACGGTAGCAAAATATCTTTTTGCGTGCTCTCAGCTATTACGCTTCGGGGAGGAGTTCATTACTACAACTCAACGAGTTAACATTCCCAGATGGGGTTTTGATTTATTGCTCACATTTTAGGAAGTTATCTTGACAAGAACACCATCGATAAGTGAGTCAAGGGATGGATCCTATTTGAATAGCCACGTTTTCGGAGGAAAATTTATTCCCTCCGGAGTGATCCCTTTCATTTTTCGGCACTCTCCCTCCCAGCGAAGCCAGTGAGCTCCGGATCCTCATCTTCGACAGTTTCCCTTTTGTCTCATTCGAGATTTCTCCACCGTCCGAAGATCCCCGGGTCCCGAAGCGTAGTTAGTTACCCCCCATCCCCGCCATCGATCCGCGGCGCCACCTACCTCCATGGTCCGCAAAAAAAGGTCCCGAGGACTTTTCTTCCACTTCCAAATTGCCAGACTTTCTAATTGACCTGAAACTTTGGACTGGATGCTGCGTAAGATCTCGACCATTTGCAAGGTCTCCATTTTCGTCACACAAGTCATTTTCTTTTTTTTTCTGAATAGGACACCGAGTGACTCCCGCGCTATTCATTTGCATAATCTAGAGATTGGTCCCAAACTGAGTTTCTTTCCGGTACCCTGATTGAAGTAATCAGTATAATTATCTTACCGCAGGTTAATTTGTGCATTGGCGTGGTTTATCTGCTTTCGATGTATCTGCGCGCATTCAGGTAAGTCTGGGGGGATCGGGTTGGTGTAGTGGCTAGAGTACTGGCCTCCCATCCCGAGGGCCGGGGTTCGATTCATTGGCGGATTTTTCAGTGGAAAACTGGTCCTCATTTGAGTTGCTAGTGGAGGGCATTTCAAGTTCAGTACTCCGTCCGTCGGATGGGACGTAAGCCGTGGTCCTCTTGGCGCCTTTCGTTAAGAGTAGGCTTGTAAAATTCGTACCATTACCCAATTATCTACCTATCCTATATGGCGCAAAAGACCTCAGCTGTCGGTCGCTCCCCGAAATAACCAACAAACCAATCAGGTAAGCCTGGGCCATTAATATTTGGACAACTAAGGGCGATTATTTGGAAGCCATGCATGAGCGAAAAGTATTAATCAAATTGAGGATTACCAACATTCCTATTGCTAGTAATCTCATTATTGGTAAATTCAGCTAAATATATAGCAGATATTTCATTTTTTTGCATCACGATTCGGAGTGCAGAAAATTCTGATCTTGGGTTAACAAAAATTTATGTTAGGGGTTTTTAAGGAAGACTATGCTTAAACTTTTGGAATATTCCCGGATATCCTGTCCCGCAAAAGTGCAATATACTACACCTAACGTCCCTCGTATAAAATACAATCCCTAAATTTTTCGTTGAAAATAATTTTATTTTTCCCCGTTAAAAGTATTCCCGTTACGTCAGGAAGCCTGGATATCTTTTGATCTTGTGCTCTGCCTCAAGAATAAGGTAATGTCACGGTAACGTAAATAAGGTAAGGTAACGTAACTTTGTGTTACGAAAAATAAGTGCAAGATTAAAGGGTTAACGGGTTAAGACCAGGGGTACCGTAAGTGGTCGATTTGAACCCTTGATCGTACTTATATGTTTTTGAGTAGTTTAATTGTTTAAATTACAGCTCTGATGGAAAAATTAGTAGTATTAGGCCTCAGGTTGTCTTGCTTTTAGTTAATTTGTTATTGAAATACTGAAGGATTTGTGGTTTAAATTGTGCTTGAGTGAAACGGCTGCCATGCATTTCAGCATCTTTTAAGTAGGTACACCTTTGATGTCCGCTTATCGTGCATTATTTGTCAGGTTCGTTCCTCCAAAGGAATTTCTTCGCGAGCGCTGAAGCAAGCTAAGTGGGTGAAGCACTTTCAGGGGTTAATTTTGTGGTGAGGATTATATTCTGGGAGTGGCTGCCGCCTTGCCGTTGAGTGGCAGCTTATTGCATCCTTTTTGGTGAGACTCCACCGCGGCCTCAGTGACAACGCACAAACCCAGAGGCTTATCGATTGCTTTTTATCCCCATGGCGTTGCTAATTTTACACACAAGTGCGACGACGGAACTTTTATCGGTTGTAATCACTAGGAGCATATCCTAATTATTTTCTTCGTCTTAATATCCGCCTCATCTCTCGAACTTAAGCACCTTCCGCACTGATAGCTCCACTTACTCATTTTCCTTGCGTTTGCCACACATTCGCGTAATGGATTCAGGGTGTAAGACACCGTATTTCTGTCTTAGCTAATGAGTCATCCGTATTGCTTGATGCTCCTCTTTGGTTGAATTTCGTGCTGGCATATATTACTAAAAATAGTTACAGTGATTAATTTCTCGTTAAACAAAACATTTAAGTGGTGGGATTTAACCTTAAGGGGGCGACGCAATTAAGGGATTACACTGGTAATTGGACAGAACCGACCATAGTACTTAAGGCGTTAGTAAGGCTATTGTGTTTGCGAAGGAGACGTTACTAATAGGACAGAAGTGGAGTACAATCACGTGGTTGGTCCGTTTGGTGATGGTACCACTCTCCAAATGCTAAGAACAACGGTGAGTAAATTTCACTCATTGGGGTGGGGAGGCTTGTTTCCTTCCCGTTGCCTAACTCGGTGTCCCTGAAATATTTGGTACACAGATATTTACAGAGCTGTACATGTCAATAGGATTCTCCTGGATTTGAGCCGGGGATTTCAAGTTAGCTCCTATCTATATCCAATGATCTGTCATCCTATCTTCAATGACCGAGGGGCACTTCGTTAACGTACAGAGGACAGTGAAGGCATTCATTTGGAAAACTACATTTTTGAATTCCAAAATTTGGATAGTTGAGCATATGATTAAACTGGAGATATTTTCGGTGTGTTTACGTAGAAGAATAGGAATGATAATGCAAAGAATGAATTACCAATAAATGTTTGTTGACCAGAGTGAGAAAGGAAATAATTCATGAGGAAAATTGGATAGCCTTGGGTGAAAGATGAGATAGAGGACATGGGTTCGTTTAAAAGGAGAAGAATATTTGTTTAACGTTAAAATGAAAGGGTTGAGATAAACACAGTCATGTAAAGAGGGATGATAGATTAATCACGTGATTGATGTACTAAATACGGCATGACTGGATTTACTGTCGTACTTCTTTGGTGGTTCTTATTCTCTCCTTAATTGAAGATGTTGATACAGTTGTGAGAATTAGATACTGCGGTTAAGATATACTATTAAATATTTTTTTACGTATAGATCCTCTGAAGAATCCATAATAGCGCATCAGATCAAATATTTGGACCTTAAGTATTATTGTATTTGAAGCATGTGGTATTTATTAACGAAATTCAATTCTGGAAAAGGTAGTTGAAGCCTTTCTCAATAAAACCAGCGAAATAAATAGCATTTCATGTATGAAGATTCCTTTCTGTAATGTTGTAAAGCCTAGCTTCTCTCGGAAATAGTATTACCCGCTATTTTTCCGGGGTGGTCACGTAGAACGTTACTTATGCTAACCTTTCTTTTAATTCGGCTCATATGATTTGAATCAAATTACCGTATGATATCGTCTTTCCCTCAATTCACACTAAAGGTGTCGAATAAGTATCAAGAAGTCAACAAATCAGCCGCTTTTGAAGATTATCACGTTACACACGCTTTCATTAAACCAATGGTAATGTTTATCAGTCATCGCCACTCAAATGTGAGAAAGTTATCAGTATAAAGCATATATAGAACCATCAGCTTACTTATGTGCACCAAAAGAAGGTCCTGTTCCCAAAAGGTCTGATACCATCAGTCTCACCGCATGCGGTTCCAAGTATTAAATTACCTACTTAAATTACAGATTTAAGCGTAGTTTACATGTGTGGTTTACACTTTGCGCACCTAATGAATAAAAAACAATATAGCATTAGAGTACTATAGCACAATTCATTTTTTCCAAAAGTTAACATAAGAGTTGAATGTCGCGCATCCGAAGTTATCCTAAGCAAACCTTCTCAAGCCGCTCCGGGAAAGGCGTAGTCAAACTCTGATTTTCATTTGTTTTCGTGTACAATTTATCGTCGAAAGTTCACTTATTTTTAATGCTTACGATCTTTGTTAACTTAAAATTTCTGTTATTGCTTTTGTCATAGTCTATGAAGTGTTCTAACAAAGTATTATGGTCGTGCTTTAAATATTGATATCGCCGACAGACGTTATCTCTACCCTTTTTGTGCGGTCTCCAAGTATGTATAGAGGAATTTAAAAGTAAATATTTTGGATATATGCTTGTATGTGCTTCCAGACCCACTTCTAAATGGCAGAATGCCCTTTAAAAAATATTTACACGAGTGCGCCCGAGGTCATTCTGTACCAAGCACGGTGGCGAGTGTATTCGTCGGTAATGAGATCGTAAACAGGGAATAGTGGCCTCTTAAAGTAGAGCAGACGGTTTTGCATTGGCACGCCCCTTAACTCTTCACAACAGAGACCTTAGCTTCCAAGATCAAGCGGAGGGGGTAGAAGGCGACAGCGCGTATCCTTTCCGTTAAACCCTGCAGGGTTTATCCCCTCGATTGGAGGACTTCATCGGGTCGTTGAACCTGCAGTTTGGTTATTTTTCGCCTCGCAGACTTTGTATTGGATTTAATTTGATTCCTCTCGCATCGGACGGCATTCCATATTTATTCCAATGTTTATTCAATTCAGCTTGTTTGAATGAGAGAGAACGCGTCAAATAACGTTAAAAACTTCTGCTAGCCAGAAATTCTGGTTTGAGTTTCAGGATGTATGACAGAGAGACTTTAAAATTTAGTTTTAACGGTAGTGAAAAAAGTTAATGAATTATGCGTGTCCTTTTGTAGTGCATTGCGTCGAAAGCCAATGCTCCAGGGTCAAGTAAAAGAGGTGAAAAGTTTGAATTTCGCATATTTTTTCCCTCTGGAAGTTGTAATCACGTCGCTTAAAATTTTCCCGGCTCCCTTTGTGAAGCCGTTGATTTGTGTACGCATATGCTATTTGCCAGAATATTTTCATTGCAGATGTTCATCCCATGTATTCGATGCGTTCAAGCACTACAGAATTGGGTTGTGGAATATAATCGCACTGTATATCCTTTCAACTCGTTTTACAAAATCCAAGATCAGCATATTCATACGGTTTGAAAACCGGAATATCTACCAACCTTATTTTTACAATTTAGTGTTCATGCGGAAAGTAAAAAATCCTCTAATCATTCCAGTTTTTTGGTAAATGCTTGGGGGTGCATTTTAAGTATGAACTGGAAACTCTCACTACTTACTTAAAAGTTTTTTTTGTTCACTCTCTGCAATATTGTGTGAAAAAATATGTCTACATAATACCCTGAAAGCCACCGGATGAGTGTAGGATGGAGAGTGTACCTTTACGAGGCATGTAATGAAACTAAAACAGAATTAAAATTACAATTACCCTCATAAAAGCATGCAAAAATAGTAAGCCTGATGCAACTGAATACTGCTATTTGTGCATGTCAGTACTCAAATTTATTATATTATTCTATCTTCATAAGTATCCGATGTTATTTATGGTAAAGTTACCATGGGAAATGTTTGAATAGAGTGATTTATTCATGTTCCCTTAGTCATGGTATTAAAATACGTCTAGTAGGTTGAGATTGATTAGAAGGCATTTGCAGATGGCTTGATATATTCTATGGTATCTGAACTCCAACAAGTATCAAGTATTAAATGCAAGTATTTTTATCTCCTCAGAGAACCCCATAAGAGTCTCTACGGTGAATAATCCTTGATTTTGATTCATTAGACGCAATATAATTTCTATTTTATGTTTTTTTTTTTTGTGTGCCGTTTTTCTTTCACTAAAACGCTGAATCCAGCACTTTTGTCAAACTTACATAGAAATGCAAAATTCTGAAATTTTACGACATCGATGATCCGTATGAATGGTTATAAGTTCTTCTTGCAAGAACTCTCGGCATGTTAGTCATTTCTTAGGGCTGAGAAATTATTCCGTTTTGGAACATAAGTGCTTTGTTTTCTGAGGATCAAAGGCCAGCCGGTTAATTAAAAATTATGCATCATAAAATAGCGGGAGTTAGCACTAAGGTTTGTTGTATCTTGGCGTGAAATGGTAGCTGAAAATGTAACGGCTTTTGACTAGCACGGTAAAATTAATGCAGTTTAATATAACTAGATAAGTAAACTGGGTAGCTAAAACTAAGTAAATAAAGGCTAGGAAAAAATTGGTATTACTTCACTCATTTTTTATATTTTGTCATATTTTGCGAATGTGATAGTCATTTTCTCTTTTTTAAGCAGTACGACTAATGTTTATGATTTTTTATTCGGCTTTCCCCAATTATTTATTGAAGGAATATCTTTAACAACTATTTTGAGCACTTACTATTCTGGAGAAGTTTGCATTTTTTATTGCGATAGCTAAGATGTGAAAGATGGACCCATGATCACGGAACCACAAAGAAGATTTCTTGTAGAGTTAAAGAAGTGAACTCGATAAAAGTGTGCTCCAACATTCATCCATATGTTTAGAGTTTCGTGGAACCCTCCTTTTCACTGCGCTCGCAGTACCGTAGTTGGAGAATGGGAAAGAGAGGGGATTACCCTAATCCGCTCCCTCGAACGGGGACGTCTTTTCTAAGCTCCAGCGTCACGACTTCCTACTTCTCGACCAAAGGATCATAAGTTTCCCGACGCGCGTGGAGTGTCTGATTAAATGGCTCGGAAGGAGCAAGCTACTTCTCTTGTCTGGCTCTGGAAGTACAGCGCCTCCAGAACACATCCCTACCTATTATTTGGTGTCGTGGTTTGGAAACTCACGTCTCTCTTCGGGTGCGCGCTGCACTCGCTTCGATGGAGGAGGCGATATTAGTTCGCGGAAGTGTGGAGAGCTCGCTCGCGTGCAAAACCGACAACCAACCCACGTAACCCAGTGCGATGGAAGAAAGGATAGATAGCTTCTAAAGAGTATTCGTTCTTTTTTTGTAAAATTTCGGTCCGCTCTGACAAGAATTAGGGTGAGAGTTTACTCCCGATCGGGACGTTGGATTTTCGTGAAGTTTCGCGGCTGCGAGGGAAGAAAGTTGGGCTGGCGTCTCTCAGACGAGAACGGCAGGTTTATTATTCATTCGCTTTTGACGGGAAAAAAAGACCAGGGTGTGAGAGATTGTTGGGAGTGATGCGCTCGAAACCGTCTTCTCAGGTTTTTGTCGGTGGGTGATTTGAAGACGACGTCAAGGAACTCTGACGTAGACTAGTGGAGGGAATTGACGTATAAATCACTCTGCGTGCTGACGAGGGGTAGCAGGGGGTGATATCGGGGTCTATCACCCCCTGTAGCTGGGGGTGATAGGCCATTAGCAGCAAAAATCAGTTTTTTTAAAAAAAGGTTAAATATAAATAATGAATGATATAAGCTGAAAAAAAATATACCAAAGCAGAAAGAATTGCTGAAAAAATGAATCGGAAAAATGGGAAATTGAATTAAAATATTTTGTAATTTTTTTAACGAATCAGGCATTGTTTGTGCTGTAGTTATGTAGTGTGCTTGGGAAAAGCGTATTAAATTCCCTACTTCCTGTTCGTCGAATAATTTCTGTGAAGTTGTCACTTCGATCATTCCTCCTGATGTAGTGTTGGGGTAGATAAATGTTCCTGTTCTGTCTGCTTCGAGCTTGTATAAATGAGACTTTTTCGAATCACAATAATCTCTCAGCCAGATCTCTAGATTCTCTGGTTTCCCAATTTAGCCCTTCCAATAGCTGATTGTAACTTTGCGCTCGTTCATTGTACTTTGTTACGAAACGTGTTGATTTCCTTTGCATCGCGAGTTAATTACCCTTTGGATTCCAAATCCTCGTTGCAATGTGCTTATTACCAATGCGAAATAATATGATTTATTTCCTTTATGAGCGTATGCTTCTTTTGCGATTCGCTTAATGATTCCTATTCTCTTCAAAGCAGCCGCAGTGTTTTCGATTATGATTCCCCTAACATAGATTCGAAGTCACGGTAATGCGTAGATCTAGACACCATAAACTAATAAAATTTTTATTGGATTTGAGTTTTTCAGAGTCCGTTCCGTACTTGCTGGAAATAAGTCGCAATCATACGCGCCAGAATAGGATATTTGTGATCTTACACCCAGAATCCTTCGCGGAAGAGGAAATTCCACCCCTTTGCGACATTTTCCGCCCTGCCCTTAGTGTAAAACCCCTCCTTCTGACGTACTGCGAGGAGCATTGAACTGTTTGAGAGCTCAGTTAGTGAAGGGGACTTAACTACTAATAAGTTATTTTTTTTTAATTTTCCACTACCACCGAAAACAGCACATGTGGCCTTTACGTCGGGGTATTAACAATGTAACAACAGACGATCACACACAGCCATGTCTTGATTGGTGAAAAAAAAACCTTAGGCGGGTCTCGAACCCGCGACCCTAAGGTTAGTTTTCCGTGATCGTTACTTGTCGTTAGGGAGGACTCAACGACGAGGACTCAACCACGCCGCCATCAGGGCCGACAACCGTTCGCCCCCACGACAGGTAACGATCACGGAAAACTATGCCAAATTCTAAGTTTTATGAAATAAACGGGCCTCCTTTAATCTACATGTACATGCACGTATTCGGACAAGTCTAAAAGCTGCCTCGAGGGTGCGTGGCACAGGGTGAGATAAAACTGGGCCTGCACTAATGACGATAATGCATCTGAATTAGAGATTGCTACTAATATCACGTGGAATTGGCACTACAAATTTCATCTTTTGCAAGAAATAGTCAGGAAATGCTACACTCGTGCAATCTTATGCAAGCCCACATAAATCCAAAATAATGCTTTTTAACTGTTGTAGTGCACTATTAATGGCAATAAATCATAGAAGTACCTCACGATCAAGAATAAATTTTGCTACTTCCACAATCTTTATTCTACCGAGGTTCTCCTAGTTTTGTCTTAGCGGCATCATCAGGTCCCGTACCTGTGGGAAAAGAAAATCCACTTTTTACATTCCACAGATAATTTTTATTGATTTCTACCATGGTTTCGACACTTTATGTCGTTATATAAAAAAAATGTACGTATATGTAAAAATATACGTGTCCGTTCCTTAAATATCCTCAAATTAGGGGGGGGGGAGGGAAACTGAGGAAGGGGGGGGAGAGAAACTAAGGAAGGGGGCGTGAGATTAGGGGGGGTCACTTGGGGAGTGGGTCTTGTGGAAGGGAGAGGGGGAAAGTAGGGCGAACTCACAAACAAGGACAGCAATGACGTCAATGCAAGAAACAGTGGTCAAATACATGGCTCAAGCCGTTAAAATTTAAAAAAGGTGAATGACAATGAAGTGGTACATCATTTACCAGGTTAACATTAGAATTCTTATTTTCTAGGTTAACTTTAGACTTCTTAGGACTCAGTAACAAAAGCCAGGAAGAATTCTAATGTTAACCTCGTAAATGATGTACTATTTGATTTTCATTCACCTCTTTTAAATTTTTAACGGTTTGTACCATGTATTTAGCTACTGTATCTTGCATTGACGTCATTGCTGTCCTTGTTTGTGAGTTCGCCTTCCTCTCCCCACTCACCCTTTCACTAGACCCACTCCCCAAGTGTCAAAACAGGGATTACTCACCTACCATAGATCCCACACCCCCATACCACTTCCCCTTCCTTAGTTTCCCTCCCTCACCCCTAATTTGAGGTTATTTAAGGAACGGACACGTATATTTTTACATCTTGATAATGACATAAAGTGTCGAAACCATGGTAGAAATCAATAAAACTCTTGTGTGGAAAGTGCAAAGTGGATTTTCTTTTCCAATCGAGTGGTTCCACAAAGTGAAGCCTCTAAATTTGAACCGTAACTGTAGCTGAAGCTTCCGCTGAGGCGAAACTAGTACTATCTCTGTGGAATAAAAATTGTGGAAGCAACGTTTATTCTTGATAGCGATGATGCTGCCCTTCCACGAATTCACGCCTGAGTCTATCAACTTGATCATCATCATCAAGGGTCAACAATCATAGGATTGGTTTGACGCAGCCCTCCACTCGATTCTTCTATCGGCCAACCTCTTCATACCAGACCTGCTCCATGTAACTCATACGAGGCCTGCCTCTTCCATTTTTCCCGTTCACTTTTCCCTCGACGATTGTCTTCATCAGGCCATCGTGTCTTAAGATATGGCCGATTAGGTTGTCCCGTCTTCTTTTTATAGTTTTCATCAGACTTCTCTTTTCTCCCACTCTTCTTAGGACTTCTTCATTTGTCACTCGGTCGATCTATTTTATCTTCATCATTCTTCGATAGCACCAGATTTCGAATGCTTCCACCCTTTTCTTCTCCGCTGCTGTCATCGTCCATGCCTCACTGCCGTAAAGGAACATGCTCCAGATGTACGTTTTGATGAATCATCAACTTGATAGAATATCAACTTGATAGAATACCCTTTTTTTTACTGCTGAAGGGAATAAAATATATTTAAAAATTACATGCATAGTGCCCTAAGGTGTTGCAAATGAACTTCGTTCTGGGCGCACAGTTGAAATATGAACTACAACTTCTTCTCTCGCATCCTCTCTGCATTCAGTGCTCGTCCGCCTTCCGAGTAATCCCTTCACCAGCCTTTCACCCGTCACCTCTGCTCTCCCCCTCCCCCGTCAGACCTTTCTCTTATTGGTTCAGGCAAAGAAACGGCTGGCATTAACGCCGTTATAGGTTTTTTTTACGACCCCTTTTAACACCTCACAACCTCGTTCTCCCGAAAAGGGGAGGTGGTGAATTGGTTTCGAGCAAAGTATGGGGGTGGAAAAAATGTAATTAGTCTCCTCCCCCAATCCTCAGAGTCCTCACTGTGAAATCGTCAAAATTTCTCCACCTAAATCCTTCGCCGTCCCTCCAGTGTCTGGCGTGGACGGTGAATACCAATAGCGTTTCAATGGTTTTAATTCGAGCTGAAAGGTAACGCGTCATCGTCGAGACCAATGCGTCATTTTCCTCCCTCCACGTTAGTTATACTCCCGACTTGGTTTCTACGCCGCCGTGGAAAGAGGTTTCTTTGGTTCATTTCTCTCGATACTCGGGCAGAAAAATTGATGGAAAATTCCGCAGAAAATTACTAATGGCGACTATCAAAATATAATCATCCACCCTGTCCAACCCAATTCCTTCCGTCCAGTTATGAGTTTTCTGGAATTAATTCCGGGCAACGTCGCCTCCTATATTATATATTTGATCCAAAATATCTTTCGTTTGGGAAATGTACTTGAGATGAAGAATTTCCATGGACATTTCAATGGATTTTATCAGGTTGAGTTACGAATTTTTGATTGATCACAGTTAATATTCTTTTTGTTATTTACATTTGAGAATAAATCCTAATGTTGCTGAAATGCTAAATATTTTTCGCTAGAAGCTGATGATTCGTTCGAGTAAGAGAGTGTAATTCTTAAACCCGAAAAGTAAGCCGATTAAATTTATCCAGTACATAACATTTTCTGCGGTAAAATGTGTTGCAGAATTTTGGGATTGCAAGTCTTTTGGGAAGATGAGTGATTAATTTCCAGAAGGATATACAGCTAAAGATCGTTTTATTCTAGTTGGGAATGTTTCTTTAAATTTATTTTGGTCCTGACTTTATCGAGTTACGCAAAGATCATCTATATAATCATAGGGGGACTCAAAGTTTTGGTTAGCAAATACATTTCCACCTCAATGCATTGTCTCAATATTTTCTAAAATCCTTAGCAATTGGTGGATTTCCGAGATATCTCCTATTACGTCATGATACCAATTTTAGCGCGCGCCTCACGGCTCACCTATTTCTTCCACTCCAACCCTTCACCCCGCGCTGGCTGAGGAAATAATGTACTTATTTTGTAAAATTTATGATAAAGTTTGCTCCTTAGTTTGTCAAATGGATTACAGTATAACCGTGCAGTATAAATGTATAAATTTATGTACAATTGTCGACGCAGCTTTAATGGATACTCTTTTTATTTATAAATTATTTATGCTATGGTTGTGTGTAGTATTCCTGATTCCCCATAATGACCAGTCCACATATATATTACGTAGCGCTACAGGCATTGTGGACTCAGCCTTACTTTATTTGGGAGAAATACCTATACGTTATAAATTTATTAATTTTTCGAATAATAGTGATGGTACAAATAATAATCAGCGGATAATAACAGTATTGAAAACAAATACAGTATTTATAAAAATATTCCCCTATAATATGTACAGTAATAAATAAATTAGAGTATCAAGAAATAAATAATATATTTACCGTGGATTTCTCTTTTATGATTCACGGAAATGACGGGGGGTTCGTCGGCAGAAATATGTTATTCAGAGGAGTGGTCTTAGAGAATGTTAAAGGAGCGTTGTAGTGTAGGATGAGGATCAAAAATTGATAAATAAAAATAGGGTGATTCAGCGTTTAGTAATGAATGTATATACCGTAATGGGAAATTGTTTTTTTTGCTAAAACAATCATTCAAGATTGACGTTACCGCGTTGTGTTTTTTATGATTCTATTTACCTCAACGTAAGGAAAAGGAAATCTTAGTAGCTTCCACAGTTACTTAGGACGTTGCTAATTTTTTTCCTTCTTTCACTGGCGTACATCTCGTCCGTGAAGAGCTGCTAGTTCACCCTCAAAAACGTTAGATTCGTCGTTGCGTTTCGCTCCGTTGAATCGTTTTGCACCGCTAGGAAATAATCACAGATGCCATCGAGCTGGTAGGAAAATGGACGCCTTTGTTGAACTAAAAGCGAAAGGCTGCCCTTTGGGTCGACTCGGTAGGATGGGTGTCACTGGGAAAGGGAGAGAGAGATTCCTTGCCACTCCCATCCGACCATTCCGTGAGAAAGGGATACGTGCTGGTCCTCCACGAAAGAAAAAAAAACAGGGTATCAGGGAGGTCGCTAGGGTCGTTCCGTGTGATGGTTTTTGTGCTTTGCGGGCGTCCGGACTTTTCCCCTTGCTCTCAGCGAGTTACACGGTGCGAGGGTGATGAAGGCTCCTCCGTAAGATGCCCTCTCCTCGCTACAAACAACGGATGTGTGAGATTCAGAGAGTTGTTCGGCATGGGAGGAGTTCGAGAGAGCGAGGTCTTCATTTTCGAAGCTTCTTCGGCCGTGAATAAAAAATTTCCCCCGACCAGGGCTCGCAAAACTGCTGAGGTGTTGCTCCACATGGCTACGTTCCTTTGTGTCCTGATTAATCGTTAATGCTTCCCAAGCTGTAGTTATTCGGTGGAGGCAGAAGTTCGGCAAACTTATGAGAAGGAAAGCTCAAAACCTGCCCCTCACTGCAATTTAAAATGTATTCTAGAACCATAGAGAGGTATTTTTCTTTTAGATATACGGATAATCTAAAGAAATATTATAACCAGTAATAGTATTATTTGTATGAATGTTAAAATAAGTGAATATCTACATAAATATTACTCTCATTTATAAAATCGGTGGGACAATGAACTTGCTTTTCCTGAAAACGCTTCTGTACATTCGGTTTCTAACTAGTTCATGGGTCTTAAAATGGTCGACATAGTTCCCTTTGGGTCGTATGACATTGATAGGAGTGAAATATTGTTCGGGATGATTGGGGGTCGATAGACAGTTAGATAGAAAGTACTTATACAATGCATGCATAAAATTGTAAACATCATCATCATCTAAAGCCAGCAATCCTAACATTGCGAAATATTTGTTTGTTCAGAATTTATTTTGCGTTTGTAGATTTTTGGACAATGTTACGTGACTCTGTTGAAGTGAGCATCTTATCTAACTCTATCTAACACTACACCAGACTTCGCCTAAGACAACACTATCTTCAATTCCTAATTACCATATAAATGTAAGCTCCAGATGTAAGTTCTTACCTAGTGTTCAATTACTTTCAAGCTTGTATTTCCAGCTGTAAGGTGATTTTTCTCTTGGTAGAATGCCCTATTCCTTGGGCTGTCTTACATGTGTGTCGAATTTCGTTAAAATTCGAGTTGTGGAGAACAATGTTTTTGGCGGCTCAAACTGCGTCAAACAAATGTTATGATTGTTGATCGATGATAATGATAATGAAAAAAATTTAATTACTTTTCAACTTAACATCGTCATTCATAAGTTAGAAGGAACATTTTAAAAAATGGACATTTAGAAGTAGCCTAAAGTAAACCATTGGTTTCTGCTCCATGAATAACTTCAGCCCAAGGTTGTAATGTTTTGATGCTGCATAGAGGTGTCTGAAATCATCCAAATCATCTCCATGATCTGTTTCAATTAACAGACTTGCAAAATGTTGCTGGAATATCCATATCAAAATTACAGGGTTTCCTGCCAAACCTAAAAGGTCTCGGGGTTCTTAATATAATCAGGGAATCCTCCAACGTATTGCCTTTATGGGAATGTCATTATATATAATATTTCAATGCCAGTCTTGTAGAGGCAGTCATGCTGCTTGCTTGAGCAATAACTTCAGAGGAAAAATATTTCTTGTTTTGGCTCAATGTGCCTGCATGCTCCTTTTCGCTAATATCCAATAATTCGTACGCATTTTTGGCTTGGAAAATTGAATATATTACGGTGCATATGCTTCCAATATAGCTTTTGAAAGTAGCCTCTATTTCTTTAAGCATCGTGTCTTGCTCCGTAAGATTCTGGCGCAATACGAAACGAGAAGATATATGCAGACGGTAAAATTTAAGAGCCACGAACATATGGGAGTTGAGGGAGTGAGTTGTCGTGCATAGCACGATTGGGCTACTTTCGCTGGATAGGAATAGAAAGGCTGGAGAAGCGGAATGATGAACTTTGCAATATTGTAGAAACCGCAGTAGGGTGAATGTTGGTCGAATGGGAAAATTGGTATTATGGTTAGGTATTTTTTGCCTATTAGGCCATGGAAACTTGATTCTTTTTACTGATTCTTTCGTTTTTCACCGGTTGCACTAGTCAGGTCAATAATGCGCCGGCCTGGGAACCCAAAGTTCGCGAGTTCGAAACTCGCTAGAGTTTTCTTAGGAGTAAGTTTCGTTAGGTCATGATAAAACGAATACAATGGGTACGTTACGGTACATGTTCGTTTTAGAAGCGTGTATTCACTGTAAAAAGTAGATCTGATTTTAAGGTACAAAAGCGATCTGAATTTCAGATGCAACAATTTTAAGACAGGGTATGTTGAATTTCAGCAGTAATATCTTGTCTAAAAATGAGGCAGGTGAACGACTGAAAATCAGACCATCCAGAATCCTGCTTCCTCTGCTTCCTGCTTAACTGCTCGTGTACCAACCACTCCTGTTCCTGCCTCTTCCGCGCCTTAAATCCGTGTTCCTGCCTTACAACCAGACAGCGCTTAAATTCAGATCGCACTGAAAATCAGATCAACTTTTTACAGTGTTGTAACGCGTCACATTAGCTGCAACTCGGTGGGTTTCTCATGTTTTTCCTGCCCTCCTCCCTTCAATAGGTTGTTTCGTTGAGGATGCGAGTCTTTTTCACACTTCTAACTCGTGCATCTATCTTTTAAAATATATTTAAAAAATATCTGTTGCCCTTAATTCTATGTTATTGACTCGACAGTGTATGAAAATCGGGGTACTTATTTTTTGCCATGTGTTCATTTAGATTTCTGGGGAAATAAATGAGATGCACGGGATTTTCTGCAGTGCATTTATTGCCCCTTCCTCGAATTATTCTCCTTTATGCGAATTTTAAATTATTTCTTTTTGATTGGTTAGTGCCAATTAATTCCCGAGAATAAAAACTCTCTCTGGAGATGAGTAATAAGACAGACTTTACTGAACTCGGGAGCCGGGCGGGTTCTTTACGTGTTCTCTTAACGGCTTCTTCTTCTGGCGTCTTAGTCTTTTCTAATTCTCGTGGGACAAAAAGAAAAGGATCGAGTAAATCAGAGCATCGTGCCGCTAAAAATAGAGATTTCGTCTGAAGGCAGCTCTCCTCCATCCATTTCAGTGGCGTCCATTACAAGCAGCTGCCGGGTAAAATGCACTGCATTAGACTGCGAAGATATTTTCTAGTTGATGCATCATTTCCCCGATTTCGTCTGGTAGTCCACAAAAAGATCGAGAATGGAAGCCGAGACAATTTATCTCGATCCAACGCGCGGAGCAAATGATTGTTAACTATTTCTCTATTTACACGAATGTGTAGAGGGTCGTTGGTCACATAATGGAATGAAATCGTTGATAAATTGCTTTGAAATCACTTTCGTGAAAATTAATTTGTTTATCTGTACATGATCAAAGCGAGCTTCCATGTATGGTATTTACATTAGAAAATGACGTGTTGATTCATGATTGTGTAAAGGGATACGAAGCATATAATCCTATCACTGTTTGAATTTTTATTTAGCTCTTTGATTTGTTTATTTTTTACGCCGTTTTGCTTTTGTAATGGAAAGTGTGATAAAAGCACACACACACACCCTCGCGGTGGCTTGCAGGGTATCGTGTGGAATCTTGTTTTTTCACCCTTATACAGTCTTATAAATTCTTTTTTATGTGCCTTTATGACTGGATTCGGTGAAATTTAGTTTCTTACCGTGTGTGTGTGAATAGGAAAGTGTGATAGAAGCACACACACACACCCTCGCGGTGGCTTGCAGGGTATCGTGTGGAATCTTGTTTTTTCACCCTTATACAGTCTTATAAATTCTTTTTTATGTGCCTTTATGACTGGATTCGGTGAAATTTAGTTTCTTACCGTTCGTAAGAAATGCAGGTACTTTTCAGCAATTTTTTACGCGCATTCGATTTTTGGGAATATTTCCAATTTCTGGGAATATTTACAATATGACAACCTAATCGGCCATGTCTTAAGACACGATGGCCTGATGAAGACAATCGTCGGGTGAAAAGAAGGTTCGAAGGTCTAAGAGGTTGGCCGATAGAAGAATCGAGTGGAGGGCTGCGTCAAATCAATCCAAGGATTGTTGACCGTTGATGATGATGATTACCAATATTTCCACGTATCATTTTTTTTTTAATCACCATTTACCGGAAGTTACCTTCATCTCATTTTGTATTTACTTTCATTCACCCAGTTTTGAAGTTAACTGATAATATGAAGTAGTTAAGTTAGAACAGTTAAGATAATCTGAAATTCGAAACGTGTACTAGCATTTAGTCTGAAATGTAGTTTCACACCCGTTTATAAAAACCAAAATGTCTCTCTCATTGAAGGGCAATACTCTGTGGGATGTTGACGGACCACAGTATGTTAAACAGTAACTTGCAATATATATTTACGAATTTTGGTGTGGACGAACTAACTTCTCTTCTGTTTATCCTCTCTCTCCTACATATCTGTTTCTTCTACGTAGTTTAAACTGGAAGCTATTTATATATTTCTTGGTATAATATTGCTTTGATTTCAAAATAATTTTCATATAGCTGGCGGATAATAATGCAGATAAGTCTGGCTTTCTAGTTTTTCCAGGATACATTTACTAGCTTTTTATAAAATTCTTCTAGGACTCAACTTTGTATTACAATTTGCCCTTTGTTATTCCATCCGTTTTCCTCGTGCGTTATTATTCTGCTTGGCATCATATCCTCTCTTCCGCCCAGTGTCCGCGTTATGAGCTTTCCTTATTTAATTTAGATTTTTGGTCCTGATATTTACTGGGCTTTCCTTTTTTGTGTTGAATGTTTATTCGTAAATTCCCATAAAATACTATTATCATTTATTTATTTAGGGCTTTTGGTCTTAATAATGAGTTAGATTAGGCAGCATAATTTAAGAATCGAAATTTAATTCTGTTTATACTAACATTAATTATTATTAACTAATGTTTTGTTACCACAAGAGTTAAAAATTTCATCGAATTAATTCTACAAATGATAGATTACAATTCATCCATGTGAAAGATCTGACTATCTTAGCTGGATTCGCTAATGTAGCAGTCTAACAGCTCTTTCGGCCGCATCCTACCTCCAATATTTTGGTCATATATGTTTTAATGGTGGGTACCTATAATTTTGTCTTTTAATCAATTTTAATTAATTTATATTTTTAATAACTAATTTTAATTATCATCATCATCATCGGTCAACAATCCTAGGATTGGTTTGACGCAGCCCTCCACTCGATTCTTCTATCGGCCAACCTCTTCATACCAACGTAATTTTTCTCTTTTACATCCTTCACAACTTGCTCCATGTATTACGAGGCTTTTTCCATTCTTCCCGTTTACTTTTCCCTCGACAATAGTTCTAATTTGGCCATTGTGTCTTAAGATATGGCCGATTATGTTTTCCCGTCTTCATTTTAGGGTTTTCAACAGACTTCTCTTTTCTCCCACTCTTCTTAGGACTTCCTCGTTACTCGGTCGATCCATTTTATCTTCAATTTTACTTATACGAATTTTTTATAGTACCTTTGGCTTAGTTCTAGTCTTTTAGCATCGTATTTCTCCGTTCCGGCCTCTATAGTCACGTTGGTAACGCGTCGTCCTGGCAATCCTAAAGTCGCGGGTTCGAATCCTGCCTCGGGCATAGGTATATTACTCTTATCTCGGCATTAAGATTAAGGCTAGACGGCATGATGTAACCATAGCTGTTGCGTCACCTAAAAATTAGCTGTCCGTGATAGCCAGGTCAATATCTCGCCGGCCTGGAAGTTAACACCCAATTTAAATTCGAATAAGGGTTTTTTTTCCTTGGAATTAGGGTAAGGATTAATTTAGGTGAGCTGATGTGATATAAATTAGGCATTATGAGCATATTAAAACGTAATTATGCGACTACATAAAAACAAAGTACCTACTACAAATGATGACATTTCTCTGAACTGCCTAGGTTTTGCGTCATACTTTTATATATGGATATATAAAAGTACGGCTCGACCTCTCATATTTTCCTTTCGTAAGGTCTTGGGGAGGGGGTGACGGAGGTTCCGGGAAGAGCTATCGGTGAGGATCCTTTTACGAATGCCGATGTGGCCGCAGGGCTTAGAGGCGCATGAATCACCGACCGGGGGAGATATTCGCGTTCGGACGCAGATGGCAGCGTTTGGCGGGGTTTTGCAAGGGACGCCACCGCGTGTTTGACGCAATCCTCGTGCGTGCGTTGAATGTGGTCCCCCCGTTTGCTATCTCCCCATTAGACGTTTCCAAATAGAATCGTAAGAGTCAAGCGCAGGCTCTTGCAGTCACGTATTGCCGCTAAAATGCGTACGATGCGATCTCAGCGCGAGGTGATATAAATTTTTTTTCGGGGGGTCCTGGGCCAAACGCGTCCAAATCCAAGCGTCTCTTTCATTGTATGAGATCTGTCCCTTCCGAAGCCACTCGCATTATTTCATCTCTGGAATCTCGAACAGCGGCAATCTGGTACGTTTTTATGGCCTCTCTCTTTCTACTCTTCTTTGTTACACTCGCAGCCGCAACCCGCCTCTCCTTCCAGTGTCCCGCGTCCGTCCGCATCGTCCTGAAACGCTGTAGGGGCGACCGACCGGATGTTTATCGTAAAAGAATTTATGGGTGTGGTATGACTGAGGTCATCGAGTCTAAGCGGGGTTCTAAAAAAAAAGAAAGACATGCTGCGTGCGAATGGCAGCGCCTAACTTTTTAAAGGAAATATCGTGTTCTCCCTCTCCACTACTTCTCGTGAAAGATTACACATCGGTCGGCTAGCAGTGGATATGCTGAAGAATGGAATTTACGTGTACTCGAACCTAATATTTTTTAATCGCTTATCCGCGTTTTGTTGGAGGAAAAATTATCAGTTGATGCGTTGTATGTTAGGATCTTTACTTGCCCTACGTTTTTTTTCCAGTAATGTCTTGGTTCATTGTGTGTCCTGAATTTTTTGTCGCTCAGACCTTTATAAGTGGACTCAGTGTAGACTACAAGCTGATGGGAGAAAAATAATGTCCGCTAATTAAGTTTCAAGCACTTTAATAAACAAGTACGACCTGCTTCGCCAGAGATGGACTTTTTAGGTTCAGAATAAATTTTAGAATAAATTAAATAAGTGCCTGACGATACCGTATATGGCAGATCCGGTTGTACGCTGTTAATTTTTACATGTTCTTAACTTATCGAGAGAAATCTGCGTATTTTTTCCTCCCGGATACATTCGTACCACCAAGTTTAATTTATGGAGGTTTTGTTTTTGTTCATAAAAAATGTTTCGTTTTCCACACTTCGTGCCGTTCTTGTTTTGGTCCCGTGTGGATGCTTCGTTCGGTCTATGATGATTCTAATACAGTTATGTTTTATCTATAAATACAGGATTAACTATGTTCAATTGGAGAATTCCACGGCGTTTATGCTCATAGGATATCACACGGTCAAAAGCTAGAACACTAGCGACACTGACGGCAATTGAGTCGGACAAACGCACAAAGAATTCCGAGATATAATGTCCACCACGATTTAAAAAGTTGGCGTCGTAAAGGAAATGCACTTGCCTTGCAAAAAGGTGACACGTTTAATTTAAGAAACTTCTATGATACCCCGTTATCGGAAAATCTCCAATCCGGTGATATCTTGGGGATCGGGTTGGTGTGGTGGCTAGAGTACTGGCCTCCCATCCCGAGGGCCCGGGTTCGATTCCCGGCAGTGGCGGATAGTGGAAAATCGGTCCCCACTTGAGTGACTAGTGGAGGGCATTTCAAGTACAGTACTCCGTCCGTCGGATGGGACGTTAAGCCGTGGTCCCCTTGCCGCCTTTCGTTAAGAGTAGGCTAATGCCGACGCCGGGTTTCTCTCCACCCTTCCTCCGTTCCCTAAAAACTCCTACCATTACCCAATTACCCACCTATCCTATATGGCGCAAATGACCTCAGCTGTCGGTCGCCTCCCCTAAATAACCAACCAACCAACCAACCGGTGATATCTTGCATTATGATGATGCATCATAGTACTATGTTGCGTAAAACCTTATTCAGAGGCGGGTTGCAGTTTTTTCGTCCGATTCCGTTGCGGCAATTTATGTAAATTCGAGACTTCGCGGGACATTAAGGATTCCCGCCTCGTTAAGAATACATTTGTTTTTCTCATTCCCTCAGCCGTGGATTCTCTTTTAATGCCTAAGCACAGGCTATTAGCGGTTTTTTCGCGTTTATAATCGTTTTCGTCTATAAAGAAGATATTTGGTCGTAGTGTAGTCAACGAAGTAAGATCGTAAGTAAGTCAATAAGACTCCTAGAGTTAGTTTCTAGGCGCCGTCGCTCGTTATCAAAACGTTAACGTAACACATCAATTACCTAATGTTGATGTGTGACACAACACAATAAAATTACTTGATTATTTGAGTGCATTTTAATTAATTTTTTACTCTTTTGTATCCAGAGCCTGGCTAAAAGAAAAATCTATTTTCAAGTAGTGATAGAAGGATTCAGTTTCCAGCTGCTTCAAAGGCCAATGGTATACCACACTATCTAAGTTCTTAAACCTAAGACGATCACCGCTTCCGCGCCCATCGTGGGATCCGAACCCGCGACCCGTGTTGCCAGGCCAACTCGTTTCCGATATTCTACCACGGCTCTTTTTCGAATATATTAATTGGTTTTGTTGGCCTAAATTGTCTTGGTTTGCCAAGACGTTGGTGGTCATGATTTCATATGCCTCTGGCAAAGTTTAATTCTGTCAAAAATTTCCGAAACTGTCGATGTCTTTAATATTCAAGTTACGAATACTTGCTAGCATTAACATCGGTCTACAATTATGAGGTCGGTTTGACGCAGTTCTCCGCTTTCATCTCCCATCGGCTAACCTCTTTCATATTCATGTAAATATTCTCTTTCACATCCTTCACAATTTGCATCATTTGATAGCAACTAATACTCTCCAGAGAAATTTTTATAACCGGGACATGTAGATGACTTGATATTTAATTTGCGTTGGCGATGGTTATGTAACTCTCTTTGTGGTCAGAATTGATTTCCCGTCATCCTGAACATTTTAGTGCATTACCTTTGGCGGTGCTGTCAGGTGGTTTCATATCCTATACCCAGTGGAACAAAGCTCGTACATTTATTGGACCCTTCCACGAGAGAAATAAACTGCCGTTGGACCTTCAAAAAAGCATCATTACTTTTACCCAGCCTTTCTTCTACCGGTAATTTTGTTCTGGACAGATTTCGCTAGTCATCCCTCAGCCTTCTTGATTGACGCGGAGATTGGACGTTGTCGGTTAGAAGCGCTGTCATGGGGAAGAACGAAGAGTTCCCCCTCGCTTGTTTTACGTTTATATTGCCTCTGGGGTTCGGAGTCAATAAGACGTGCCTAATGATTGCCGAAATCATCCCGTGCCTACCCTACTGATACTTAAGGAATTATTTTTGTGCGTAAATAAAAAAAAGCCTCTTTAAATGAATGTGATAGCATCGGACGCAAAGTAATAACCGCTATTTTCTCGGTAGAATCAGTGTTGTTTCATTTATGCAATAATATTGGCCAGAGTTGTACCATTTATTTAATAATAGTGGCCTCACATGTGCGACTTGGATTTTTATAGCTTGGTAATTTACTTCTTGTAATTAATTTCCTGGTTGGTTGGTTGGTTGATTATTTAGGGGAGGTGACCGACAGCTGAGGTCATTTGCGCCATATAGGATAGGTGGGTAATTGGGTAATGGTAGGAGTTTTTAGGTAACGGAGGAAGGGTGGAGAGAAACCCGGCGTCGGCATTAGCCTACTGTTAACGAAAGGCGCCAAGGGGACCACGGCTTAACGTCCCATCCAACGGACGGAGTACTGTACTTGAAATGCCCTCCACTAGGCACTCAAGTGGGGACCGGTTTTCCACTGAAAAATGCGCCACTGCCGGGAATCGAACCCGGGCCCTCGGGATGGGAGGCCAGTACTCTAGCCACCACACCAACCCGATCCCCCTTCATTTCCTTCCAGAGTTGCTTGTACACGTAGTTTACGTAGTTAGTGATTTACGACATGGAGCATAACTATTTTTAGTCCTCCACATAGTCGTAGTGGACATTGGGGTAAGGTGACGTAGGACTTAGGTTATTTGTGCCATTTAGATATTGGTAATTGGATGGAGGTAGGATTTTAAGGGGCTGAGGCAATGTGGAGCGAAATACGTCGTTCGCATCAGGAGCTAAGGGGCGTCAACTGTTTACCGCTCCCTCTAACGGACGCCGTATCGTATTTAAAGTGCTCCGAACTATGCAGTCAAGTAAGGAGAAGTAAATTCTCCGTCACTGCTAGGATTCGAACCCGGATCCTCGAGTTACAGTACTGTAGTGACAGACAGTACTGTAGCAACAACACCAATACGATCGCCTTTATGTAAAGCGACCTTGTTCAAAGATATACAAGTGCTATGAGTGTGAAGAATATTTTCTACTTGTTCCCGTCCACCCGTACCTTAAATGTCTTTGGTGCTTCAAGTTTTGGAAACTTGCAAAGAAAAGTGTTATTTAATGTTGGGAATAGTGAATGAGATGGAGGACAAGGAAAATACAGGACATTCGTTACATTTTGGCGTTCAGACATTTAAATCGATGGAAGATATTTTTGTGGCCAAAATATTTTTTTTTTTACCGTGTCGTGAAACTAATTTGGCTTCGTTTAAAAAAATACCCTATTGTATTTGGCGTCGAGAGGTCACTGGAAGTTTGGTCATCGCTCAGCCATCAGAGTGAAGAAGGAAGCTAAGGCCAGCGTCTGTCACAACAATAATTCCAAGACGTACAACTGAATTTTCCAACCGGTGTGTTGCGCTTGTTGTGGTCGTAAAGAGCTATTTTTATCCTATAAATAGCTATTTTCGCCAGCTCAGTCGTGGTATCGCTAGGGATAATTTGTTTTGCCCAGAATGTACATAAATTACTTTATTGTGTAATGTAAAGCGTATTGCGTGTTGGTGCCTATTTTTCATTTTGGTGACTCTATCAACTTGTGAAAGAAGTCTCACGCAATACTATAAGTTTAATAACATAAAAAGTAGTCCAGGCGTTGTGTTTCAAGTATCTATGAATTATAATATATTCTTAAATCTGTTTAGCGTCGACAAGTAAATTTTATATGAATAACATCAGTTTCACTTTTAGTACCTCGTATAAGACGCTGGTAATTTCAATTCTTTTTGATGGGTAAAAATAATTTTTTTTATAATAAAGAAATAAATTAAAATATTTATGACAGTTATTTATTTCGAAATGCGAAGTATCAAAGATGTTAATGTTTCATATAGGTATGTCTCCCAGTATCGCTAGTTAATAGAATTAAAATTTCTTTAATTTTTAGGATTTATAGGTAAGATTCTCTTGGTAATTAAACTAATTTGGTTTGTTCTGTGTTTGGGAAGGTCCGAGGCTGGAGTGGCATTTGTGGTGGGCGTAGGTAACTTTTCGTTATCGGCTCAGTAGTACCGTCATCTCAACCGTTAGCAGTAATATCCTCCCGTTAATCTCCATTTCTTCCTCTCATGCTGACCCTATTTTAACCTTTGAAAAATTTCCATCTCCGCCAGAAGATGATACGGAGTATCAAAAATATTCTCTGTAAAACCAATTTACTTGTGGGAAGGTAAAATTATTCTTCTTCTTCTGGACCTTTGTAACGGAGTTACGCCGATTGAAGTCTTAAAAATACGTATCATTTACCCGTGTAGACCGTTGTTATAATAAAGTAAATTTCGGTGCAATGTGAAGGGATCTGGTTTTACGTCGGCCTAATGTGGATCTGTAAGTATCCTGTAGCAAAACCATCCCGTGTCAGAGCGATCGTCTTTAACGGCCCGTGGTGCGACGTATTGATGTCTCTATGGTTCCAAGGATAACGTTTTCACGACATAAATATCGTGAACTCCCGTTGATGGAAGATCAGGAAAAAAGTTTGATGGATTATATTGCCTCGTATTAACTCACTGTCATGAAAGCCTTGAAAAGAGACCTTTCCGTTGGGAGAAGATTGATGCAGCCTTCTCATCGTTTTTCTCAGATTTGATGCTCATTCGCTACTGCTAAAATCCTAATGTACGTGGAGTGTCAAATTCAGACGAGGATGTGTGATACATAAGTGGGGAGAGGAGAAAATCCTTCATTTTATCACAACTTGTGCTCGTAGTTATTGGAGTAGTTAGTTTTGCATCAGTATGTTTATTTTCTTGCATTTTATAAATTTGTTGCAAGAAGGTTGCTTCCGTTAGCTGGTCGTGAGCATTTAATGAGTTGTGGTGTAAAGGTATAGAAAACTGAGTATGAAATGGACGGATAAAATGAAAAAGGAAAAAATTTTTAAAAAAGATTCGAGGAAGAATGCCCCTCTGGACCACTCAGAAGAACAAGATGGATTGCACGTACCGTAAGTCATAATATGTAGATTTGTCAAAAACGTATTTGTGGGAAACAGCAAAATCTCCAAAAAAAAAAACAAGGGTGAACCACATGGGCCTAGCAAAGAGGAAATCAAGGAAGAATGAGAACCAGCAAATAACTAAGCTCATAACCAGCTAATAACAGCAAAGAGTAGGGTAGAATGGAGGGCTGCGATTTAACAATCGTAGGATTTAAAAGCAACGCTTGGATGAGGAATGAAAATAATTAAATACGTTTTTACGTGATGACAAAACGACGTCATTCATACTGTAGTAGATTTTTTTTGCGGGAGAAACCCAAAAAGAGCTCCACATTCTTATTTTTTATGTTTGTGTTTTCCTTGGTTGGAGGGAAGAGAATCTTGGCTTGGCATTTGCTGCTCGTTGTCTTCAAGTTAAGTCCATGTATGTCACGAATCTGTCAAGTAATGCGCAGCCAACTTGTGTACGAAATCGAGGAATTGACATTCATATTTTCACGGAGTATCTGTTACTTCCCTAAAGGTCATTGAAAAGTGCTGTACGTACACTACATGTCGCTTGTCAATTTAGTTACCCCTCTCTGGACCTGTTTCTTGAACTGCCATCCAGTGCAGGGAGCGTTCTACCGTTGAGCTAGGATAAGGTGAAGGCAATTATTAATGGTGTTCGTTGACTCCGGCGTGTCCCAGCATCGTGAGGAAGAATTTCCTCTCTGAATGATGCTCAGCGCTTCGAAATGTCGACCTCTCGTAAGAAGAAAAGCTCTTGGGCGGAAATGCTTCGGAGGAAGAAACTGAGCTCGCTAATGGAAAAAATTGGACTCACTTTCGCTTATGCGTGCCGGCTCAACTGCGGTTGGGATTCCACGCACGTAGATTTCGACGGATGGATTTGTGCCAATATATCACCATCAAGATCCAGCCAAAAGAAATGGTCGCATTGGATCCGCGAAGACCCACATGCATACGAAAAATGATATTCATATCCTGAAGAAAATTCTGTCGAGATGTGAAGGTTGTTGCACGAAAGATTTAACAGGTACTTTCTCAAAGGCACCTATCTCCGCTGCAGGTCTTCGAGATGTCCGAAGTAAGAAATGGGAATCTCTCTTCGAAAATGTGTGATATTTTCTGCGTAATGTGTTTTCCACCGTGGCTGAAGATAAAGACCAAATTGTAATCTCAGGCGGAGAGAGAGGATTTCTTCCGTCCATATTACGTAATAGGATAACATTTTCCTTTTTGATTCGAATGCCGTTCTGGGTAAGACGCCTAAGAATTTAAGTAATTTGGTGTTCATTTTCATATGTATTTCTCCCGTTGTAAAGTCATTAGTGTTTGTGACATTGTGCTAATGATGGATTCAAGGAAAATATTGTTTCTGTTGTATTTTCTGTGATAGTCCGCGAACTGAACGAAATAAAGCTCATAGGTGGAATTTTTCATGGAATAGAACGTCCCAATTATCGTTTGTGAGAGTCGAACTTTTAGTCTTCATGAATATTATAATTTTAGTGTGGGGATTACGAATTAATATTCTTTCCTCTAATACTTTCCTTCCTTCGATAATTTTAATAATTTAAAGGGTAAAATTGGTACTGAAATGTTTTATATTCAGGCCATTAAGACCATTAAAGTAAAATTATTTGCAAGTCTGAATGTTAAATTAAAAATTGTGTTTTCCCTGTAGATTTACCGTTAATGATGGCTTCGTTGCATTACATTTAGGCTGCACGGTTTATGAAATTTCTGGGAGTAGGAATTTCGCGAAGTGAGAGATATTTTCTACTTAATTTGGGAAGAGAGATAAATTCATTCAATAAGCGTTCCTGTGGCAAGGACTTAAAATAATCACCATCGTTGCGAGTTATTCTCATAAAAAGTTATATTTTGTATCATGCTCATTAATTAGAGGGTGTTGGAATTCTCAGCGAGCATTCTTTTAGCCTTGTGTGTAAGGTACGTCTTTAAAAGTTGAAAAAATGTATTTTTGAGTCTCCGGAAGAGTTTTATTCATACAATTACAGGGACAAGATAAATTAAATATCGTCAATCGTGGTGGACGATAATTTATAATGAAACTGCAGTTGATTTCGCCTTGCTTTTCTGTTATTTTTTGGCCTTTTGACGTAAGTTTTGTACTGTGTTAAATATGTTGAACGAAACTATTAGAATAATGTGATATATCGGTGAAATATCGTCATATTTGTGGAGTAACAGAATCGAGGTTAATAAATTTCCGACCAAACGCCATTATATTATGCCATCCCGAACGTGGTACATTATAATTCATGGTGGATATGCGGCTAAATACCTACTCTTTGATCCTGCTTATTAAACTGCGGTATTGTGAATTGAGTTTGGATACTTCGTTAAATTTGCTAAAGTGATCTGTTTGGATACTATGTTTGGCCAACATTTCCCATTACTTATATTTACGTGCATTAGAAATGATTATGGACGTTCAATCATTCCTTTATTGATTTAATACTTACTATGGGCTTGCGTTTTTAGTCCTGAAAGTTACGTGAAAAATAGTAATTCGATACTCCTTGGCTCTGGTAAAGAGTTGTTGTGGAGCAGCGACCGGAATCTAAGTTCATTTACACGTTTTAAGATTGAAGAGTAGTGTGTAGACGTTGGAATTTCTTAAGAAATGGAGAAAGGGTGGAGAAAAAAATCGGCGTTTGCAAATGCCTGCTCTTTACAAAAGGCTTCAAGGGGTCCACGGCATTGCAACCCATCATTCGAACGGAATTCTTCGCTGGAAGTGATATCCAAAAAAGACTCAATTGTGGACCAGTTTGCCTGTAAAAAAGCCCTTTTACTGCCTGGATTCGAGTTGGTTGGTTGGTTATTCATGGGAGGCGACCGACATCTGACATTCATTTGCGCCATTTAGGATAGTTGGGTAGTTTGGTAATGGTAGAAGTTTTCAGGGAAGGGAGGAAGGGTGGATAGAAACCTGGCGTCGGCATTAGCCTACTTTTAACGACAGGTGCCTAGGGGACGTCCCTTCCGACGGACGGAGCACTGAACCTCGAATCAGGGTATCGAACCAGGGATTCGAACAAGCGCTCTCTAAATGGGAGGGCAGCAATATGATACCTCCAGGAAAGTTATCCTCCTTAAAGTTTTGCCCTAGATCTTGTTATATCAATCTACAATTCAATTATGATCCTTGCCTGATTATTCGGAGAATTTCAATATATTGGTATCGACACAATTCATTACATTGGCATTGAAAAGTTTTTTTTTGCACACCTAGCAGCAGTTCGATGCACGCTATCCAACTTCAATTAACATTGTGGAAACAGTACATTCAGATGATGATTCATCTTCGTCACTTATCGAATGTGCTAATTTTTTTAGGTGCCCTGATTATAACCCATTTCAATAATAGGTCAGCGATTGATTTGCCAACACCAGTCCCAATATCCCCCACAAAACGGCACTGTTATCCGACACCCGTGGAGAGAAAATGATGTCAGTGGGAAGGCTATAAATAGCGGCTTAGAATGCGGTTAGTAATTGGATGGCTTGAGAATGACGAATGGGTGAAGTCTATTATTGGGCTTCTCCCCTATGAAGTCATTGAACGTTGGGGATTATGGTAGCGTGTGGCGAAAGCGCAAATCGTAGTGGGGTATCTACATTTACTGAATACCCCTAAAAACACCTCGAGGGTGTGTGGTAGGGGGTGAATAAGCACCAAGTATGCCCTTCGTATATGCACCAACTGTTACAATACTAATCAGTTTGAGATAACCATTAATATTATGTGGATGCACGACTAAGTTCACGTTTTACAAATAGAAGGAAAGCTTGTATTCATTTAATATATATATTCAGTTCAGAATAATTATCTATTTCGCTTTGTTTGAGCGATTAATTAGTCATGGTTTGAAACTATGATGTGAGGACTTGCATCTGATTTCCGTATGATTTAAATTGACTCGAAGCTTAATCCTATAAAATCTCACCTATTAAAAGCCAACCTTAGTGTTGATCGCTGATTTTATTTTATTTTTTCTCAGTAGCCATCCCCAGTAACGTCAATATCAACACCCGACGTGGGAATTGGTTTTCCTGAGCATGGAATGTGGGGAGTAAGGATGGAAACCCCTAGTCGATGGGATTTTTTTTTGTGTCCTTCACGGTGTCCCTAACGGATTGGTGTCGCGTGAACGCTTTGCCGTCACTGCTGGCGATTGCCTTCGCTGAGTTTTTCGTTCGAGCGGCCCTAGAACAGGTGGCGTCGTCTGTCCCCTGCCAAAAGTGCACCCTTGTTAGAAACGCGCTCTTTGGTTGGACGACGCGTCGTCCGGCCGTTTGGGAAATATTGTTCTCCACTGGGAGCGCTCTGCGTTCTCGGCAAGTTCCCGAGGCTGGCGTCTAAATGAGGTTTCATTTCATGCTTCGCTGAGAGGACGCCGCCCCGTTCGCGGGTACCCCTTCACGTCTGCATTCAGCGCCGCCGCGTCCGTATGGGTGGCTATGTTTCCCTCGGTGCTGTGCTTCCTCTGAAAAAGAAAAAGAATCACGCATCGCGTCACGTTAAGGTAGTTCCATTCTCCCTAGCGTAATTAGACCGCTGGAGTTTCACCATCATGTTCCGATATTTAAATCTTTGGGTAGAATTAGGTTTTTTATTAGGTTATGTAGGACTCTTTAAAAGAAAAATTGCCAGTGGAATTGCTCAACGAAAAGGACATTTTACCATAAGAAGATTTTGCTTACAGCTGCAAATACAAACGTGGAAGTGAGGAAACAGCAGCAGAGAAGTCCAGGCTGGAAGCATTTAAAATGTGGTGCTACCGAAAAATGATTAAGATAAAATGGATCGATCGGGTCACAAGCGAAGAAGTCTTAAGAAGAGTGGGAGAGAAGAGATGTCTACTGAAAACCTTAAAAAGAAGACGGGACAACTTAATAGACCACATCTTAAGACACAATTGCCTGATGAAGACTATCGTCGAGGGAAAAGTGAACGGAAAGGATGGAAAAGGCAGGTCTAGTATGAGGTGTATAGAGAAAGTTGTGAAGAATGTAAAAGAGAGGAGCTACGTCAATATGTAGAGGTTGGCCGATAGAATCGAGTGGAGGGCTGCGTCAAACCAATCCTAGGATTTTTGACCAATGAGGATGATGATATGTGACTCTTGTGTTGGTATTACACCATTTTACCTAAACGATGTAAATCTTGACATTGTTTCCATGTCCGAGGCAGAATATAAACCTGCGACCTTTTTATTACCAGTTACGGCGCGTATTTTACCTGGGTATCGCAACTAGCGTCAGCCTGCTCCCCATGTGCATGAATAGTCGAAGACGAATTGATGTGACTTCAAGGTTATTTTACTCTGACTCTATATCAACCCTTAAATTAACTCATCATCAAATATGTAAGTTATCATCATCATCACCTATCTACCTAATATTGTTTTCGGACAATTCTTCACTAGATTCCCCTACCTCCTACTATCACCATTGTTCATTTTCTCATTCTTCACCTCTTGCTCTAATTATTTCATACGAGATGTTCCCTTCCCATTCTTTCCGTTCGCTTTTTTCATGGCCAATTTAGTAGGATCGCAAGGAGAAAATTATCTTTTAAACAAAGCTTGGGTTGAAAGGATGACCATCCATCATAGCTGTTAAAAATATTTTGCTGAATCTTGGGAAATATTCGGAAGCACCATTTTATGCTTCGCGCGTTCAATAATAAAAGCAATCCATATTTTACGTAACGCTGATTTTCCACTTTTTTGATCCCCCCCTGCCCCCTGCTTCAACAGCTTTTCCTAAGATACTTCGTAGCGTTCCCTAAGAACCCTTTCTAATTCTCAATCACGCTGCTAATTAATAATTTTAGTGAATCGTAATAAGATCATCATCATAATTGGTTCAACAATCCTAGGATTGGTTTGACGCAGCTTTCCACTAGATTCTTCTATCGGCCAACCTTTTCATTGTGAATTCAAAGACCGCGAACTGGCCGCGAAAACTTAAGCGGCGTCACCCGCTGAAAATTGCACTATAGCAAGAAGTTCCACAGAGAAAGTCTTGGTAGCTCAACTGGTAGAGCACTTGGCCGGAAATCAGGGGGTCCGGGTTCGAGTCCCGGTCAAGGTTTTCATTGTGACGTAATTCTCTTCTTTTACATCCCTCACAACTTGTTCCGTGTATCTCATACGAAGCCTACATTTTCAATATTCTCGTTCACTTTTCCCTCGACGATTGTCTTCAACAGGCCATCGTGTCTCAAGATATGGCCGATTAAGTTGTCCCTTCTTCTTTTTAGAGTTGTCAGCAGGCTTCTCTTTTCTCCCACTCTTCTTAGGACTTGCTCGTTACTTACTCGGTCGATCCATTCATTAGAGAGAGATTCAAAAATTCATTTGCTCCGCTCTCAATTAGGGACACTAATAAATGATAGCGACGATACGAGGGTAAAGTTGGTGAAATTAGATTAGGTGCTGTGGATTTTAATGTAGAAATTAGTCTGTAGTGATTTTTAACACGTTCACATTTTAGCGTTGATAACTCACGCACACGGGAATTTAAAGCAATTATTATATCTAAAGAAAAACCGGAACGATCAGTAATTATTAGGTACATTACTTTGTAGCGAGTAACGAGTAGTTTTATGTACTTGTAGGTAGTGCATACTTGGACTTTTATTTTTCTATTCCTGTGTGACAGTAAGTGTACCTATAATTCTCTTTGAGTTATAATTGCACGTCTGATGTTGGTTCACCATTGTGTAGCTTGCTGGGTATATGTAGATCTATTATTTGTAGAAAGAATTGATTTTTAGTGCACCATTCTCCCAATGTAACGGAGACCATCCCTGTTTAGTAAGAATCGTAACGGTTTGCCAGACCCCTTTCTTATTTACATAATTAGGTTTACATAATTTATGGACGGCCCGTGGGTCCATGCTGGACTCAGTTGTTGGTCTACAGCGTAGGCTTCCTCGATAGTGCCCAGAATAATGGCTTGAATGCCGAGCGAAGTCTTAACCAAAGTGATCAAGTATGGTTGGTGAGGGTAGAACTCACTAAGCGCGAAATCCAACGACGTGTAAAGTTACGCACCAGGGAAGACGAGCTTGGCCCTTACTCTGCACTGCCTGTGGTTTCCGAGAATAATCTTGTATTCACTCTGCTGCGGTTTAGCTGGACGCGTTTAATAGGATTTAAACCCGGGATTCCTAGTCAGTAGCCCCTTCCTCTTGTGCTACCACGTTATCGAATACGCTTTTGAATCATATTTATGATTGTGTTTTCTCAATGTGTTACTAATCTATAAAAAAAATTGACTGCATTGTTTTCTTGCCTTCAAAATTTTCTCCTTGTGTCTGAAATTGAAGTTCTATATTATGACTAACGTAGAACTAGTTATCTAAGGTCTTTCTATGAGTTATTTCTCAGAAAATAAAAAGTAGAAAATGTTACTTTTACTTGCCTTTTATGGCGAAAAGTTTCTTGAGACACGATGGCCGGATGTGGACGGACATTTGGCGTGGGAAGAGTGAAAGGGAAGAGTTTGAAAGGAAGGCTTCGTTTAAACTATATAGAGAAAGTAGTCAGGAAAACAATTATGAAAATGTGATGAGGATAGCCGATATCGACTTAAGAGCTTGCATCGAGACAGTCTTTGGAATTATGAGTTGGGATGTTGATGAGGGAAAAGTTTTAATTCATCGTCATTCAGAATAGGTCAGTCAACTTCGCGCTAGAAAAAGGTTAGCTAATAGGGGAGCTCATAAATTCGAAGAAAAAAATTATTCTTATTGATTCCAAATCCGGATTTGAATTTACCATTTTGGTCTTCGGTAAGCGGTGTTTTTTTTTACATTCCCCACGTCTATTGCATTTCTTGCTTACAAGAAAATGTCTTTCTTTTGAACCTTTTTTTCTTTCTGTGGTATTCTTGCACTGCAGTCCATCGACGAAATCTGAACACTCGTCGCAATCGTCGATATTTACTCTCGTTCCTTATTCTTCGAGAAAGGGCTAATCAGTATTATTTTCATCCCTCGCGACGTGAAATTTACGAAATTCTGTCGTCCCTCGTTCTCCACCCTCTCTCTCTCCTGCCCCATGCTTATGATTTTTTTTTTCATTGGAAAATCCCTCCTCGGTCTTCTCCTCTTAAGGGCAGTTTCTAATAACGGTGCTAATTAAATTCCTCTCCGCTTCCGCTAGCCCACCTTCTACCCCCCCCCCCCTGTTCTCTTCCCCTCCCTCGAACCGTGTTTTTGTCCCCCCTCATTCACCCATTCATGCGGAAAGAGCCTCGAATTCCCGGAATTTCCTCTCAGAAGGAGCCCAAAAAGTTTCTTTATCCGTCCAAGCC
The DNA here is from genome assembly GCA_933228895.1 of Platycnemis pennipes. Taxonomy (NCBI): domain Eukaryota; kingdom Metazoa; phylum Arthropoda; class Insecta; order Odonata; family Platycnemididae; genus Platycnemis; species Platycnemis pennipes. Next base: position 36,368,232 of record OW121852.1, on the reverse strand, counting down.
TTCCTCCCTCTATTTCTTATTCTCAGGGTTTAAGAATATCGCAAATGACGGACTCATTCCTGCTTCCCACCCTAGTGCCTCCTCCCTCTTTGCTTGGCCGAACGCAAGACTACTAGATTGTGGGACGAATCCAATTTCCCTCGAGTGATTTTTTTTCTGGTTGAGCCAAGAGTGTGTGATGTGGGTGGGAGAAACTGCTCGTTTATCATATAAAAACGAAGCAAGGTAATATTTGGACTCGTTTGGCTCACTGCTCGAACGATGATTCAATCTTCCTCCTGCCTCTTGTCCTCATCATTTTTCGTTTTGCATTCTTCCTACGCCCTTTGTTAGTCATTCCCTTGTTCCTCGCATCGGGAATCATATTGTTTCTGTCTTCCAATTCACTTCTTTCGTCAGGCATTTGATTGTGATTTTTATAAGTCGGTGGAGATATAACTAGGGATGAATTTGAAATTTGATGGGAGTGTATTTTGTAGATCGAAACTTCCTCTTTGTAATTTATATATCTATTCTATAATATACAGGAAAATATGATATTTCAAAATAAATAATTCCAAATTTCCAAAATAAATATTCCTGTATAAATGATATTCCAAAAACAGTTACGAGAAATTCAAGCTCGATTTTTTTTAAGATCCATAAGTGCACGATCATGAAACTTGGTAAATCATTAAATATTGTCAATGCGCATAATGTAGGCTACGTTTTAATCCTCTGATTCGTCCCGGGCTCAAATTCACACACTAGTTGTCACCAGTGTCAACCACAATTCCCAATCTATTGATCCCACCATTGCTAGTAATTACTTGGAATCTTTGTAATATTATGGGTTTAACGTTGATAATGTTTCAATAGTTTACCAAAAATATTATATTGAAGTATAAAATTTAAGTCCAATCACATTAAAATTCCAAAATTAATTAGGATACAGCAGCAGGAGGAAACATATTCAAAAACTTTTTGTTACAAAACACACATTTTACATTAAATGACAAAAAATCCACAATTTCCAATTTTAGTCTTTCCGCATGAGTCCTTCTGAGCTTTAACAGGCTAATTAGAAGGTGCTCTTTCTTTTACTCTATAAAATACCATAGTACTGCGCCCATATAGCGTGATATACATGTAAATACATTGACTCTCAATTATCTTCAATGTCACGTATCCAACAAATGCTTCTTTCGTTTTTTTTAAACTTCTGTTTGTTTTCACACCTTGCATGTCCTCTGGTAATTGGTTTAAATTTTAGTTTAGTCACTTTTATTCTATTTCCGCCACATTCATTATAATACTTTGGAACTTCATAATAGTGCACATTTAATTTCCCCATCATGTGTACAATGTTTCTTTATTTTATATACATATTTGTGAAATAATTGCCCATTACTATAATATATGTTCCAAGAGGTGATATTCGAAGAATTTTGTATATGTCATTTGTGTGACTACTATTTGGTTTCGAGGACCTTCTATTATCACCCTTTATATTATAATAAACCATTTTAATAATTCTGTTTTACATACTACACAACTTCAATTTGTGTGACTTACTAAAGGCTAATATAATTAGTTATAGGAAAATCGTAATTTATTTGCTATTGCATATGGGACCCGTGTCAAGACAGGAGAGAATGTTGGGTTAGAAGGAATTCTCTGCAGTTATAGAATATGAACATGTGTCCACTAGTAAAAGCCAGCGATACATGGGCCAGTTCTCTGTGGATGACCCACGTACGAAGAGGGTTAGCTATTCCTTGAATTCAAAGATCGCGTACTAGCCGTGAAAACTCTAGTGGTGCCACCAGCTGAAATTGCACAAAAGCAGATATTCCACAGGGAAAAAAATCATTCGCCTTGACCGGGACTCGAACCCGGAGGGTCTTGGGGTGCCGGGGATCCGGGTTCTAGTCCCGGTCAAGGCGAATAATTTTTTTCTCTACGGAATATCTGCTATTAGCTATTCCTTGGTTGGAGATTTTTGAGGTATCGCTTAAAAGGATACCGAAGTAGCCGTGACGATTACTCCTTAATGATCTTACTTCTTTGAATGTGATTGGTTGGATTGGGAGTTGAGGAGGTTTTGGGGGAAATGTTAAGAAGGCATAAGAGTGGATTTATCGCCAAAACTCAGGATCCTAAAGGATCGTATCATGTTGATTGTTTGCCCTTAGAATGATAAAATTCGTATCTCTTCCTACGTCGCCCTTTTATCCTTCAATTGCAGTTTTGTTTTCGTTTTGAATCTGCCTTTTAAAATTTCTAAATTCTCTAATCTACGTGGGAATTGATTATATTGCACACAAGCGTAAATCCCAGTCGAGAGAATGAGGACTGCTTTTTTGGGTATTTTTGAGCTTGGAAATAGTAGTTGTATAATTAGGTTTTTAAAGTGCTCCAATTGCCAAGATCACATCGCACTGTCTAATTAAATCACAAGGAAAATGCAGGTATTATTTGCCTTATTATTAAGTTAAACTAGCGCTTTACATATCTGAATACTGTAGCCTGCTCTCATGATGATGGTGGTCTGAACTATAATGACCGTTAAATGTTGATTTTCTTCGCTGCAAGTCGCGTAGTCAAAATGCAATGTGACCGCTATCTTTCTCGGCAGTTGCTCAACTTTACATGGAAGTACGGGATTCTGTAAATACGTTTCTAAAAATAAGACCTTGCTTTAAGTTTCACAATTCGGTGAGAGCTCAGGCCCCTAGGGAAGATAATGGGTCTTTCTCTCGAGGTGGAGGGATGTGGGAATTATGAGATGGAATATTTTAAACTTTAAGGGGTTGGCCGTTGATTACGTAACGACTTACATGGCATGGGGAAGAGCTTTGCGTCTTTTTCATGCTACGTTACTCAGGGAGTGGGGTAAGGGATGGGGTTCCGTTTTATCTTTAACTGGGAGAAAGAGCCTGAAGGCGAGGAACTTTACGGAAACTTTGAGTTCCTTAGCCGCCGATTATGAATTCCCTCTTGGGTTATAGACTGGGTTTTGAAACGCATCCGACATCGGTCTTGCCCACAAGGTGAGCATCTTAGGCGGGTTAAGGGGACTAAAATGCGTAATTACCATCTTAGTACATAAGTGTACCGAATATTTTGCCCCTAATGGGGTGAAGAAAGTCTCGGTTAAATAAAATTGAATGATTACTTTCCTCACTAAAGTTACTGGCATGTAGTAATAGGGGTCACATGAATGCTTCTTCTGTTTGGGATTGGGAAAAAAAAGATTTACTGGGATGGTTGAATGTACCAATTTTTCCGTAAATATATAAAATAATTACAGCAGTGTCAGAGTAATGAAATCTTTGTAGAAAGCCTTCTCTTTCCTCTCTCCATAAATTTGATATTTATGGTACGTGCGTCGTAGCCTTGTCCAGTTATATTGAGGAAAATATCAAATGTTGGCATGGATTAGTAAGTTTTTTTCACTAAGCGCCATTTATATTTCAGAATCATCTCATTGATTTCTAAGCTATAATGTTATTGCTACATTGTATAATTAACTCCATTTCATACAAAATTCGTCAAAACTATATTTCCTTACCTCATGCTACTAAATTTCAACTTCATTTTTAACTACCGTAGGCGCTAATATGAATTATTCGGAATATTATTCGTATATTTCATGCAATAAACATAAGAACGACAGTAGGCACAAAAATGAATTTCCGTACGGACGTAAGTACCGTAAATACCTCGGAGCGACTGGGATTAAATCAACAAATGTTAATGTTTTTGGCTAAAAGCCTGTTAGATGAATGCTATTTTAGCGCAAATGGAAATTTTAGTCTGTTTTTTATATTCATGTTTACAGAACCAATAATAAGGCTGAACTTAAATACACATGTGTCTACTTTGATCAGCTTTCCGGTCGTCTTTTTTAGGTTTTTCATGTTTACGAATCCGAAATTGGTTTAACTGTGAAAATCTGTATACATGCAAATGAATTTATATTTTTGGAACAGTCGTTTACATTCAGGCATGGGTTACATAGAACTTGCTTCAGCTTATAGGGACATGTCGTCTTTCTAAAAAGTATTGTCTTCCGTCCGAAAAAATTCGAACCGGTCGTTACTGGAGTGTGCGACATTTCAATGGAACGCGTAAGCAGTTTCATTCCTGGTTTCAACGTTTACTTTTCCCTCTGTTCCAGCAATTCATTAGGAGTATTGTTTTGGCCGACGACGACGGAACGAGATATTGTAAACGTTTCAAATGGATTGCTTGTAGAATACCGAACTTGAGACGTCACAAAATGGCCGTAGGTTTGGCTCTAAACTATATCCATTGAATTTGTGTCCACATTGTTTGACCCGGTGCTCGGTTGCTTAGGAACGGAGGAAATTGTTTGCCTCAGTTTTTCCCTCCGTTTCGTCAACTCCACAGTTTATTTCGAGAATCCCGAATCGCAAATGGCCGTTGTGCGAATCTACAAGGAATCAATTTTCTCCTTTTATTTCTCCATCAAGCTTTTTTGAGGAATAATTGGCAACACATAATTAGCATTCGACTTCTATAAAATAAGAATTTTATGAAAAAAGCTCGGTGGTTTCCGGTATTACTTGGTTAAACTTCTTCTTTAACAGAAAAATATCATTAATTTCTGGAGTTTATCATAACACAACTGGTTCCGCTGAATGGTCGACATCCTCGGATGAAAACATACAGGATCTTAAATACCCTTAAATATGAGTGAGAGAGAGAAGGGAGAGGGGAAGGGTCTAAGGAGGGGGAGAGTAGGGGAGGAAACAAGGAAGGAATGCAAGGAAAATATGGGTAAGAGTCGATCGGTGTATGGATTCACCATTTATTATTTCGTATCATCTTTATTTTAAGAAAGAATTAATTTGCATCTACAACTACATATACGCGATTCCCTGCAAGCCACCGTGAGGGTGGATGGCAGGGGGTGAAGATCACCAAAACATGCACTATTGCCATCAACTGGGGTACTACATGGAAACATGCTAATATTATGGGTCACATGCAGTTACATGGCTAGTATCTACATAGTAATAAAGGGATTGGTTGTTAATACATGCATCATGCGCTACAGACTACTCTACAAAATTTCGCTTACCTATACCTTTGTGCCTAGTGTGTTCTCTAATAGTACGGGGGAAAATGACATTTTAAATCTATAGGTGATTGTGATGTATCTCTCATAAATTAAAGGCATCGGTAATTTGTCATGTATCTTTCGCAATACTTAAAGGTAGCCTGGAACCTCTTTAAATGGTACATTGTTGGGTTCAGGTGGTAAATTGTTGTTACTAACGTAACTGGGGTTGCTACCGTTCGAAGATTCTAAAACAGGATATTTTCAATTCAGGAGCATTCCAAAACCATAGATGAAGACCTTCACAGGATTGGAAGGTCCATAAACAATCTGTGACAGAGGTAGGTGGTATATAATATGACACTTTTTGTCAGAAGGTATGAAGACTCATATAGTCCTTTTCGATAAATAGGGAGCAAAATAAGTTGTGACATCATTCAAGGACGATTTAAGAATATGTAAACACTCAATACATACATATTAGATATATCTGTCGTGCATTGGGAACGCGTCATGCGGCACGATTTATTTTCAACGTTCGTTCATAAGATTTAAAAAGGATACTTGCTGTGGGGAGGAATAGTCTAAAAATGTCTAGAGACCGGAGGTTGGTTGAACGAAATCGGGGTCTGGGGGTGAACCACGAAAACCGGAGAGGTGGCCACCCTAATTGTAGCAGTTTCCCCCATCCCTCCCCCATTACTTCAAATTTATTGACCCCTTATATATTCTAAACTGCATTTTTGAATCTTTATTCATTTCATTCCGGTTTAATTCCTGCCCTGCATCCCATCCAAAATCCTATTATTCTCCATCTTGCTCGCTTGCCCAAAATTGTACCTTCAGTAACCGTCTCCTTCGTCCCATCTCCTTTAATTGCACTCTTCAACCATCTCCTCAGCCCCCGTCTAATTTTCCCGTGCAATTTTCTTTCCTCTCCTCCTTGCTAAGTGCTTTTTCATTAGTCTCCCATTTTGTACTTCGTGCTTTCTTCATTCTTCTCAGGGCCTACGTCTCAAGCGTCTCCAGTGTATTCTCATCCCCTTTTTTCCCGTGGTCCACGTTTTGCGACCGTATAACGCAACGGTCTTCATTCAAACTCCTCACTAAAACCCTCTTAAGGGAGTTCTTGTCATTAGTTCTCCCCCATCAGTAGAACTCTCTTTCGCCAACGTAATTTTATTCCTGTCACCCATTTTATATCTAAGTAAAACTGTTTACCCAGTCAATATATTGCAATGTTCCAATTGATTCCTTCTCTTTCGTTTATGTATCAGTTTCGTTAACAATCTTATAGACGCAATTTTCTTATTACTAATCCTAAGTCCATATTTCTTAAACTTAATCGGTTATATTTCTGGATTACATAAATCAATTATATCCCCTTAGCTACTTGACCAACTGATTCTTGGTCATACAGAGATTATACCAATTTTATTTAATCTCCTGCGTTTTTTTCAACATCTGGCTCCTCATATATTGCCACACTATTTATTAAATAGGCATATTAAAGATAACTGGGGAATTCAGGCAGCTTTACCTTTCACATCCCGCCCTATTATGCCTCTCTTAGTGTATGTATGCGCTGTTCTTTTCTTCACAAGAATCGCTACCTTCAGGAACTCATTGCCTTTTAATGCCTCCAATTATTTTATTTTGTTTTTCTCTGATCTCCTAACAGCTTCCTCTCCTCACTCTCTGTAGCTAATAATCCTTCATTTGTTTTCCGTTCTTCCCTGATTCCTCTATTCATCTTGTCCAAATCTAGGTTTCAAAAGTTTCCATCCTACTTTTATTTATTAAGTACTTATTTTGTTTTCTGAAATAGAAACTTGTGCTGCAGCAGGATTGGCTAGCCGGGTTCTCTTTCAGGATCCCTTAATGGTCTTTTGGTTTTGAACAAGTGACATTCGTTTCATTTTTATTTTCTAAAACCTCCTAAAAGTATTAAACATTTTCTATCCAGGTTGCTTTGGGAAGAATGATAAATTGACCTCTGTCCTGTATTCAGCCCATCCCCATAATGCACCTCAATATTGCACCACGTTTGTCGTTTATTTCAAGTCTTGGCACGCTTTTTTCATTTATTAGAGAGTATTCCTACGACACCTCTGATATTTTACCTGTTCTGCAATACAAACGTAAACCTGAGTCAGGTTATCTCCAATTAGTGTTAATATTGTCTATCATCATCATAAGTCATCCATTATCAGATTGGTTTGACGCAGCACTCCACTGAGTTCTTCAAATCTCTTCATATTTAAGTAATTCTTCTCTTTCACATCATTTATCACTTGTTCCATATATCTTGCATCAGGCCATCATGTCTTATGATGTGGCTGATCAAGTTGTCCCGTCTTCTTCTTAGGGTATTCAGAAGACTTCTCTTTTCTCCCACTCTTCTTAGAACTTCCTCGTTACTTACTCGGTTGATCCATTTAATTTTCATCATTCTAATATTGTCTAGTAAGTATTATATAATATAGTAAGATAAGCTCCAAACCGCAACGTATTCGTGCAATGCTTTTATGCTTTTTAAAACTCATATCCATTCGGAAAACGAATTGGTACACGACCAATCCTAGGATTGTTGACCGATGATGATGATGTCAGAAGAGACCCGCCATGTTCTCTAATATACCAACATTCTCTCTAATTACCACCCCGTATTGTAAACTTGTAGCAATGAATATAATTACCAACGAGTATACCCGGTGTGGAATCACGGATCTATCTTTCGCGTTATCGCAATCTTTATCGTTAACGCTTACCCCTAGAGTAGCGCAGGGTTAACAATAATCGTCTATAAAATTCGCTCCACTGATTGTAATAAGCGATTTGAAGTGCTGTACGAAAAGTGAAGAATGGATATCACGTTCTCTCTGAGATAAGTTTTATGAATAAATAACGATAACGCTAGCGAACGCGTTATGAAGATCCATGATCGAGGCGCAGGTGAACTCACAATTTTCAGCTTATTGTCACCTTAATAGGTGTTTTTTTCCTTGTAATAACAAAACTATTTAACTACCAAACTTATGGAAAGCAGTCCTCGTCAGTACCTAGCTGAACTTGGGCTTTATTCCTTTACCGAGCTCATCGTTTTGCTCACGTAATGGGATTCATGCCCTGTGGCCCTGGGAAAGGGGGGTGGGAAGTGTGAATTTCGTTGCCACCACTGCAATTGAAACAGTCCAGCCCCCGTGCATACATTTATGCCTGGAGTCCCTTTCAAACCGTTCCGCTGCATGATTCCGGTCCGGCTCTGTGGTCCCGCGTGTGTTTACACTTCCCTTTTGTTTTCGCAGGGCGGGAGCTTATTGCCGCTCACCCACGCTCTGCTCAACTTGGAGAGGAGGTCGGCGAGCCCAGACGACGTCCGAGCGGTCACATATCCATCTCAGGTGAGTGAAGTAGTTAGTATCGGCGTGGAGCCAATGGGAAGGGTGGGAAAGGCAAGGTGCGGTGCACGTCGCCTCTGCTTATATCATCCGACGTCGGTGGCGGGGTTCTTTTTGTCGCAGGTCGCGGCTTTCCCTTCGGCGGAACTTCTCGTTTAGTGTGCCTCCTCGTGATGCAATGGTCGATGATTGTAATTGGTTTTCGGCCCGCCGCGAAATTGGGCACGTTTGCAATTACTCCATGCGCTCTCAGCAATTGAGTGATGCGGTCAAACTCGAAGTGCTGCCGCAAATTCACTCAGCGAGCTTCTGCTGGTGCGGTTTCTTCCGAGGTCATACTATGTTTAAACCTGAGCGATTACATTTTTTGAAGCCCTGTCCAATAAAGGATGCCTAAATGCCGTATTTGTTGGAGGTATCCATCTTAAAGGGTATGGAAAATCAAATGTTGTTGCGGTGTCATCGGCGCAATATGTTTCAATATGGATTTTTTTTAGGCTTGAGCGATCGAATTGTTGTAAAGCCCTGTCCATATTAGGTGCCTAAATGCCATATTTGTTGGAGGAATCCGATTTGAAGGGTGTATAAAATGCGTTGGGCATCAATAGACAGGTGGCTTGGTAAGGCGTGACTTAGTAATTTGCCAGTTAGACGCCAGGTGTCTCTAGCGTTCATATTGGATAATTGATATTGGTTTACAGGAAATTATTAATGCAAGCGTTTTATACATGCGTCGAATAAATCAATGTAAAGCTAAATTTTCATGAAATTCTGCGATCGTTGAGGATTACAAGAGAAAGGAAAACAGGTAGCCATATTATAGTTCAATCATTGTGGTTACTGTCTTTCATTAGCGACTGTTTGTCTTGGTATCCCTTTCATGGCTAATTTCACTCAATCGGCTCTATCAGTATTATGTCTTATATATTAGTGTGTGCCAGGAGTAAAACCTATAAATTAATAACTGATGGAATATGATTCTAAAACATTAGAGGCGATAACAGCTCAGTACAGAGGAACACACTCGCAGTAAACGGATTAGTCTCAGTGTTTGCAACTTTAGTTTGGCGGCTCTATCCTAAAACTCATTCTGGTTGTCTGCATCACGTGATTTAGGAACGTTTTACGTCCACTCGTCCATTAGTGGATACTGAGTTTATTCATATTTTGTTGGGAGCAAAAGTCTATCCTTTTGCGGCGGTTGAAATTTGCATTAGAAATTACGATCAGTGATTAACCAGCTAATTTTCTCACCCACTCATTTTCTTTTTTAAGTGAAACCCATTTTATTTCCTTTGTAGACAGAAATTTTTCGCTTTCCCACAAACCCTAATGCAGAATCTAATTATTCGTGTTTTAATAGGTAACCGATTCCTCCAAATAACGCCTAGACCATCGACTTTTTGTTTATTTATTTTCGCATATAATTTTGCTTGGCACTTATTGCTCTTGGCGTCCCTGAAAGTAATCTTTCATTGCTACAGTTGTCGCCAGTATTGTACTAATCCAGCATTTTAGGTATTGTCGATGGCTAATAGAAAATCACTAATTGCCAATACCTTATGATATGATAGCACGATTTCAGTGCTCATTGCAGCAAAGCGACAACTGCCAAATGGTGATTTGCAGCATTATTTTGACAATTTAAGAGAAGTAGTATTCGTTTCCCTCTTCGTATTGTAATCAAAATGCTTGTGTTCATATGTTAATTTAAGTTGTTCTTTGGCGAAGCGTTAAGTATAGCTGGCGAGTGAATTTTAAAAAATGTAGGCGATGTAGCGACAACTGCCAAATGGTGATTTGCAGCATTATTTTGACAATTTAAGAGAAGTAGTATTCGTTTCCCTCTTCGTATTGTAATCAAAATGCTTGTGTTCGTATGTTAATTTAAGTTGTTCTTTGGCGGAGCGTTAAGTATAGCTGGCGAGTGAATTTTAAAAAATGTAGGCGATGTAGCGACAACTGCCAAATGGTGATTTGCAGCATTATTTTGGCAATTTAAGACAAGTAGTATTTGTTTCCCTCTTCGTATTGTAATCAATATGCTTGTGTTCGTATGTTAATTTAAGTTGTTCGAAGCGTTAAGTATAGCGGGCGAGTGAATTTTAAAAAATGTAGGCGATGTGACCATGTGTACAAACCCACACTCCTCCGTAAGCTGAGTAAGGTAGTAAATGTACATACCCATAGGCTTTGCTTTCCTGTACTTTTTATTCCAATGAAACTATTCCTTAGTGATGCGTATATGCACTTCATTGTCTCATTACTCAGAGTATTTTATTGGTACTCATGTTACGCATCCAATATTTTAATTAGTGTCTGCACCTGACATTTTTTATCGTTCCTTGATCCGTCTTCGCTGCTTTTACTCTCAAAAAAATGACATGCATATCAAGGATGGACTTGTTATAGCTAAAGGTCGTAAATGCAATTTGAGTCCTTGTTTATTTAAGAAAAACATAAAAATCCGTGTATATAAACTCCAAGTTTTGTTGTACAGATAGAAAAATTAATTTCCTTGGTTCAAATTGATTATAAATCTTCATTCTACTACCTATTCCGAAGTGAAACGATGACCAAAATAATGTCGACGGACAAAATACTTGATAATACGAAGTTTGTGAGACTCTGAAGTGACCCGAGGAATTTTCTGAGATATTTTACATTTTTATCCACCTCGAAAAAGTCGTCATTTACCAACGCCTGGCATGAGTAAGAAGTATCTTGTTAATAAATTTAGATTGAAATACCTAGTAATGTACTTATAGCAATGCGTACAATTAATTTATCTCCTCTAAAAGTGAAATGCACTTAAGGTTGTCTACGTAAGCTTCTTTGATAATGCATTATATCACGAAAATCACTATTTATGTCGGTTTATTTGTTTTCAATACTTGAGGGAGAGAATTCAATTTTACATCAATTTATTTTGTCCATTTTGAAGTCATATGAAGGGCATTCAGCGTGAAATTCAAATGCTTATTTCTTTGGAGAGAGCAAAGGATATCTTCTTTGTCTTCGCGTGCTCGTGTACCTCTGCTTCAGTATGAAATTTCCCCTTTGAGAGCGCTTGAACGCTTAGCCATTTTGGCCGTTTATGGTGACTAAATTGGATGGAGAAAAAACGACATATTTTGAGGGATAAATAATTCTCGGGTTTCAAGCGGAGTAAGAGTTTGGGTTGCTGACGTTACGATGGAGGACTGTTCCATCGAAACGTCAGCCACCCAAAATCTTACTCGGCTTGAAACCCGAAAATTATTTATCCATATAACTCGCCGAGAAAGAACGAAATCCGGCATATTTGTAGTTATTTTCTATTTCCCAGATTCATTCTGAGATACATACTAGCGAAATGTTAAACTTGGTTTCATTAATGTATGCAGATTTTTACTAATTACATGATGACACGTAAATACGTTTTTTTAACAAGGCGATATACAATGCAAAAATATGAACTCGAACCAGTGACTTCCGGTTTTGCAGCTCTATCCAGAGTACAGTTCGCGTTAGTCCAACTGTTCAAACCGACTGGTAATTAATTTAGGTTTTTCGGGTGAAATGCGTTCCCCTCTATCGGGCTGCAGTGTACTCTTTGTCCTGTAATTGCCTCTTTCATTCTGATTTGTGTAATTCAAAATTGCAAGCGGCACGCTTATATCCTTTATTTGTTGGTTCGCGTATCGGAACCGTGCGTTTTTATTTCGTCCACCCACTGGCAACAGTAGGAAATTCGAAACAGCAAATTAATTGGTGTTTTCGAAAGGGTTTGGCCGGAATAATATTGCCCTGTGGGGTGATAATAAATACTCAAAATATTTATTACCTTTGACGTTTCTTTGATTTGAAATCCCATTGGCATGGAAAGAAAACAGTCTCCTAATTACATGGCGACTGAAACTGAATTAAAGCGATTACGGCTAATTTTAAATGCGGAAAGCTATATGTGTTTGTTACCGAAGTGTTGATTTAAAATTGTCGGGACCATTTGTCAAAACAAAGCTGTCGGTATATGGAAGTAAATTCTCAACCACTAGTTATTTGTACAGTGGTGTGTAATATTCTCGTTTATCAGAGTGATATATCTTTTTTTTCCTAGACGTGTTTTCTCCGATGACTTGGTTAGCGAAACCTAAATATATATTTACCAGGATTTTAACTTAAGCTTTATCTGATGTTATTCAGCATGAAGATTTTCAATCGGGAAAGGCTGTCATGTTAAACCATTTTTATTTTTCGTGCTCTGTACTGCGTATTTCGTAGCATTTCGTAGTGGGATACGAGGGATTCATGGAAATGTAGGTGCTGTGAATGCGTTTCGTGTATATTTGTTGTTGTTATTATGCGAGACGATGAACAACTTTAAGTCGTTTTTGCCATTGAGGTACCTGATGGCTGGGGGTTTAAAAAAATAATTTAGGAAGTGGAGGAAGAGTGGAGAGAAAACTGACGCCCAAATTAGCCTAGTACTTAACGAAAGGATACAAAGGGTCCTTTTGTTACCATTCTGCGGACGGAGTGCTGAACTTGAAGTGCTCTCCTAACAGCATTTAATTGTAACCGGTGTACGGCTGTCCGTCAATACCATTCTATTCGAACTCCGACCCTTAGTATGTAAGGCCATTATTGTTAACCACCAAACCCTTGATATTTGTTCACGCATCTGGAATTCATCCATCTCATTCACGGAACCATAAAGTTTTAAAATCTCTTAGGGACAAAGTATTCATCTTCAGCCAAATCCCTGCGCATCTCAGCGTACCAATATCCGTTTTGTAAATATGAGCTGACCGACAAACTCGAGGACAGACAAACACCGTGTAAGTTTCATCGGCTTTGAGGCCGCCGCTATAAATTGCAGCCTTGTGACGTAATCTCCGTAAGTGCTCCTTAAAAATAGCTCACCCACTGCAGTTGGCAGCGATTCTCGTGGGGAGGGCCGTCAGGGGCAACTTACACATGCATTCCTCGCCACTCTTGCGCAGTACTTAAGGTTTTCGTTCCTTTTTTCCCCCGGGTCATTTTTCCCGATAGTTTTGTCTGAGAGTCGAGCCACCTCTTTGTAGTTTTGGCAGGAAGTGGTTCAGGAGAATCCTTTCTCGGTCCCCCTATCATCCTCTCCCTGCAAAAACAATCTTTTCCTGTCCTATCCAAAACTGTGCTTTTGAGAGTCTGTCCAAAGCATTTGTGCTCTACATTTGTCACGGGAGATAGACTAAACGGTGAAGACAGGCCAAGTCCAGAATTACTTTTGAACTATCGCGTTCAATGTTTGTATACGATTGCTTTTAGCCCTTTGGAATTGGGTTGATTAATCGTAGTAATCAAATTTCCAACCCCTTGTGGTATTATGCTTCAGATAAGGATGTGGGTGACGATCATTTAAATTGGACTGCTAAATGCTTGTTAAAATGTATGTATTTCTAATATATTTTCCCTGATTACGGCTATTACACCAGAAAGAGGCAATAAAATATTTTAAATGGCTACTTATTTGTTTTTTTGAAAATATATTTGGAATATATATGCCCTCATAATTGATATTTTATACGAAAATAACTCGAGTAGCATATAAATACTTTGTCTTAGAAGAGATGGTAGAAATGTTGGAACAGTCTAGTTATTTGTCTCCATTGTCGACACTGGTGCAGTACGGTAGACTTTAGACACAGAAGTTCTCCAGAAAAATATAACTCTAATGATCGGAACCTAATGCGTAGATGCCAGAAAAGGGTTAGTTTAGAGTTTTATTTGAAGTGTTGTTTATATCAGAGGCCTGTGCCGTGGAGAGAAATTATTAAAGAATGTACGCCTAAAGTGCTTGGGTCTGGAAAAGATGAAGGAAGTGTAGCGTGTGGAATGGTAAATACTCTATTTGCGGTAAGAATTATTGGAGACATGTAAGGAAAACAACAATTGGTGAAGGTGACAAGTAATCTACATCTACATAATATCCTGCAAACCACCATAAAGGTGTGTGACAGGGGGTGAATTCACACCAAACATACATTACACATCATCTTCAAAAAGTATGAGTAGATATATTCTAGTCGAAACATAACAATGAAAATAAAGTTTTAAGATTAAATCACGGACTTTGGGAGTTTTTAGGTCGTTATTGAAGGAGGGGTTTCAAGAAAGTGGGAAAAAACGCGCGTTTTCTTCCTAATGAAGAGAGATTCAAATTATGCGTATGAAGGCAGGACAGTTGAGATAAATGCTAGTTCATAAGCCTTCAGGCGTATTGGTGAGAAAGAGGAAAACAGAGTGGTAGTGTTCCATAGAGAGAACAGCTTGTGAAATTAATATTCCATAGCTATTATGTATAGCTATGGGTGTTTTACCGTATTACATACTAGGAATCGCAGGGGATCGGGCTGGTATGGCAGCAGGAATAATAGATTCATGCATGGAGGGCCGGGGTTCGATGACTGGAGACTACGATTTTGTATATGCGTAAAGTTAGCTTGAATTTAACATATTTAAGTTACATATATGGTGTTTGTTTGAATGTTTCAGCACTTTCAAGCGTTGATGTGACGAATTTTAAAAATTAAATCAGTTATTCATGTACCTACTCTATGTTTAACCGCGTGCAAAGACCGGAATTTTCTCCATCTTCATTCCTGAGTATCGCTGGTAGGAGGCCTTAATGTCCTTACCGATTAAGATGGTTGCTGGTTTCTAAAATCAGCTACCGCACCACCTCCAGTACATTCTAACTTCCCTAAACTTGGACACGTTTGCTTTTTATGATCCGTGATCCAGCCCTTTGGGTTCTCTTGACGTGAGCATGTGAATACCATGAAGTTCCCACCCATTGGTAAATAATTTCTCACACCCTAACGAAGTGTCACTCTCCTGGTTTTTTTGCTTAGCCCAACTCCAAGTCATGCGTTGGCAATCGAATCTTGCTCCTCGTGAAGCAGTAATTGGCGATCAGACCCTCTTAGTGAAGGTTTGACGCTTCGATATTTTGTAACGTGGACACCGAGCAACAGGTTGTCTGCTGGAAATGTACGGGTCCTTTTTTTCCTTCTCATCCAGGTAGGGCAATAAAAACCGTAAAAAGCAAACCCAATTCTAGCGCGTGGGAAATTGAAGAATCGATCCACCCACATGAGTGACTAGAAGGAAGGCATGCAGTTCCGCGTCTCACATTTAAGCTTTATTATATATTATATATGCATATAAGTACCTTTTCCTTATTCTTTTCCTATTACCTTAAAGTACGAAAAGGAAACGAGTACTAACGACTAAGGTAAGGTACACTGCTCATCTCCTGGGTAAGACGAGGACCGTTCCTTTACAACTGTGTTCCGTGAGCGTATTGCAACTCCTCCCTATTGGCTCCCTAACCGTATTGCATATATAAACTGCGAGAGGGGCGAAAGTAGAGCTTTGTTAAGATCTTTTTTCACGAAGCAATAAGTCGCACGGCTTAAAGTAGCGCCAAGTCGGGGAAATGGCATGGATGAGTGGGTGGAAATGGAATAGGGGCTATTTTTCGTGAACTCGACCATGAATATTGGAAGTTTGCTAGCAATTCGATGCTTTAAACCAGTCTATGTTCCACGGAAAGTAAAAAGGTGTTCCGCGAAAACGTGGAATTGTTTTATATCCTGCAACGGCTACAATTATTTCAAACATATTTGACTGATAAATGCTCTAAATGCCTAAAATAGCATTCATTGAAAGTAAATTAAATAAATTATTAATACTAAATTAATGTTTCTTTTTCAGTTTTTTTTTATTTTTATCAATCATGTGTTACTACCTTCCGTACAAAATGAAGATTTTCCGTTAAGATTCCAGGATATTCGAGGTTTTCGTTCGCAGTAAAGGTGTCTTAAATCATGCCTTACACGGTGTTATTTTCACTGCTCATCTTTCTATGCATAAATCGCAGCATCAAACATCCTGTGAGGAAGTATACACAGGGTTTATAGGAACCTGGAAATCCTGGAAAAGTCAGGGAATTTAACGTGTGGTCAGGGAAAAATCGCAAAACACTCAAATTTCGGAATTTATCACCTGAAAATGCCAAGAGATCAAAAACTGCGCATAGGAGCGGAGGGCAGGGTGAAGAAGGGGACGACTGGCTTCGCTGTGGAGGCAGCCCTGGTTCTGGTTCTTTCTGGCTATAGCCTGCACAATTTGGTGAAAAGATTGGCGAAAGGTGTGCGCATCTCATTTTCATTCCCTAGCGATTTTGCCAGGAATGCTTCGCTTTGTCCCTCTGTTGACAAAAAAGTTATTCTCAGTCAAATTTGATTTCACTTAGCCAAATTTCTAGAAGGATGTGAGGAAGAAAAAATCAAGATTGATTCAAAGAGCTACTTTAACATGACATCAGGTTTGAAGGAAAAGCCAGGTTAGCCCTCTTTGCATACATTTTTCTGCAATTAAAACCCTTTCTGAAGGCATATCAATGTTAGTAGTCATAATTTTTATTTTGTGGGTTTAAAGTTGTTGATCTCTTAATGCTGGAAGTTCATATGATTAATATGAAAATAAACCTACAATTTTTCATTTAGACTTCTCTGCTTCCTCACCACCACTTTTATCTCTATAAATGACCGAAATATTGGAGTTTTTAGGCGCTCAAAAGTCAGGGAATAATCACTAATAATGGTCTGGAAATCCTGGAAAAGTCAGCGAAAATGAAAATGAAAACCTCTATAAACCCTGATACACAAGCTTGGTTGTACTAGTTATCTTTTTCTTTCCCGAATTTAAATATTGCTGGAGTTTTGGCCGTTTTACAAACCGCTGGCGTTCTGCAGTCCGATGCAGTGAAAATTGCTCCGTGTAAAGCAACAAATTGGATATAAAACTTGCTAAACGCATGGATAATTGTGCAAAATCCTACCTCTTTTCTGTTTACGAGCATCAACTCATGCATTTTCAACTCTCTGACGCTGCCGCGAATTTTTCAACGTATTGCTTCACGTAAAGCGGCCTTCTTGGTGGTGTTGCCATGCGACTTGTCAATCGCTTGAATAAAGAGCTAAGATACCATGCAAAATTGAGTCATGGAATTTATTTGTGGGCTATTTACTGAGTCTTGGAATTTATTTGCGGATTATTTGTGGTTCAAGTTTGTGAGAGATTAGTGTTGAAAGCTCATCGTGGAGAATTCCCGCCTCAATTCTTCGAAATGCCGACCGCTTATTTTTTTCCAAGAGTCTCTGTGCTATCAGTCTCTATATTTTTTTTCCTCCAATGCCTTTTTTTTATTTTTTAGCCAGCGAGGACTTCCTGGCATCGTAGGACCATGAGAGCTTTCAGTTGAAAATTCTCTGCTCTATATTTAATTTCCAGTCAAAGTGGACCTCTTCAATTTATTTGAATAATGCCATTGCAAAAAGAAGTCCCCGGGCGATAGTATGAAAATACATTTAAAAGCGCCACAAATTTGCAGTCACGATTTTTTCTTCGGATTCACTCCAGATATTTTAATCGGAGAGTTATTCCGGTAATAGAAATGCGTATATTTTTTGTGCGTGGTGAGTTGTGCGATTTATTTTTACGCATCGCAATTGCATTAAAGTAAAAAAGGCTCATTTTATTCATATGTAAGCGCGAGACTGTGTAGAACAGCTGAGTATTAATATTCAAGTCACTTTTATTATAACTGGATAGGTAATTTATATTATTCCAAACAAATACAGCACTAATTGTTATGTACGGAAATGTCGTAGAAATCACTTGGTCAATCAATCAGCAAAATCTTGAAAGCTTGTAGCAGCAATGTAATTATCTGAGTTGGATTTTCAGTATTAGGTACATTACATGCAATATAATTACATTGACGCCAAAGAAATTCTCTGCGTAGGCCATGACCTTTTCAATCCAATTCACCTCTTTTTTAAGAGATAATATGCGTCGTATATCTGTGTTAAATATAGTGTATAGATCATTATTGTTTAATCTAATTGAGCCAAGGAATTCAGAGAGTTTAACGTTGCTAATTTTGTGGCATTTTTGGCTCACCGTATAATGTCATTAGCTTTTATCCCGATCATTGCTGATACGGTAACAGTTGTGACGCATCGGAGGTACTGCGGTATTATTCAGACCTTAATTTTGTTTTATCTGAGGCCACGGCTGAATTCAAATTTGGTATCATAAGGGATGTGGTAGACTAATTGTAAACACTTCATGGGTGCTGATTATTGTGATGTAGCTGATTTACGAATAATCTTTGTACATGCTTTTTTAATCAAACATACCCTGTAAGGGAAACGGAGTTAAGCTTGAGCAATGAATATATTTTCATTGTTACTTTTTAATCGAGATAAATGGAAAAATAATGCAAGTCATTACCTACAATGAAGTAAATATGTTAATGGGATGTAAATCAGTCCCCTTTTAAGAAAAAAATTAATGTACGCTCGGGCGCGACTGGGAAAACCAAATGTTTATGTATTCCTTTGCTGTTTAAAAGGTTTTTCAAACAGTCCTATTTCAACATAACTTGAAGTAACAATGTCTGCTTACGTTATTGATTTTTATAATTTCACTAATATTGCTGTACTTTAATATGCCGTGGAGTTAATTATATGAATATAATTTTGCCGAATTTATTCTTAAAAAATTCGCAGTGGGTATTGCTTCCACACATTATTTAATGAGCTGCTGTAATAGATAATCCTGTAATTGTGACCGTAAAGTTAACGTTTTCTGTCGAACGCTGGTGTAGGAACTAACAGTGACCCCTTTTATGTTTATCTAAATCCTAATTTTTTAGTAGTCTCTTTTTGTTTGAACTAATTGATGACATCACCGGCATAAGTGTTGTCTTGAACCTCATGCTTTGTAATTGTTAACACTGGAAATAATATATCAAAACCGTTATCGATCGATCCCTGTTTTTTTCTTGAGTTATTTTACCTAAGGTTATTGCACAAGTGATGAACTTGTGAATATGTGATGCCTTTCGCTGCGTAAGGAGTTTTTGCCTCCACTTCATCTCCTTGTTATTTTAGGATTAATGATATGCTGTAGAGTTAGCGGCGTTGGAAGTGGGGGACGGGGAGTAGGCAGAATTTTTCCCGGGCCCTTCAGTAATGAGTAGGCAGTCCTTATTAATAAAAATTAAATTTCACTTGTTTCCAGCTTGTTTTTTCCGTCTAACACATATTCTACCACCTTCATATGCTCTTTTAGCGGAATTCTAGTCTCTACCCCCTCCTATCCACAAAAAAAATGCAGGTCCTTTTTATAGGAGCCGGGCCCTTTTCAAGGTTGGCCCGTCCCAGCGAAAATAGTTCCGCCGCCCCTGCGTAGAGTGGAGGTGGGTGTATATATTTGTCCACCTATGCAGCATTGACACAAATTGATATTGAGCTCAGAGAAATCGTCATTTAATAGAGGCATCATATTTAGCGATCAAAGAAATTATATACTTCCGTGTCAATTGGTTTCAGGTATTACTATTTCTTGCAAATTTCCTTCCTGCTCGTAATTAAACTCAGTTACCCTGTATACATAATCTTTTTCCCAATAATTCCTATCTCTGCAACCTAGCAGCTTTGTCATACCTGCTCCACATGTAACCTCGCGACGCATAGCGTTATTAAATATTCAGAATTACCCTGTTTCCAGTGTTAAATCTTGTTATATTTTCACGGATTGTCAGACCCAATAGTTGTTATGAATTTTGTGAAATTATCCTAACATTTAAGCACACCTTCCTAATTTTTTGTGTATTGCAAAGTGATTTTGCAAATACGTTATCCGCACCCGCGTTTTAGCATTAAAAACATCAATAGCTAATCTAATGAACAGTTGACGCAAATTTGGAATTGCAAATGCATGAACGTCATAGGGAGCTCGGTGATGATCGATTTATCTTAATGAGGTACACATTGAAGCAAGCATTAAGAAGAAAACATTTTTTACCTGGCCTGAAACAGCTCCGGCAAAAGTAACGTGTTTAAAAAACATATTTTCTGTGATTAAGTCTTCACTAGCGTGTCTTTTCTTAAGATTTCGCTTATTTTCCACGTTGGAGTTTCATTTCGTTTTTAGGGTTTCATTGATCTTCACGGACAATTTTAGTTTTTAGCGCCTTTATCAATGAATTTGAATATTTTGGGCTTTGTCTCTCCTCTTCACTCTTAGTTATGTATATTGTAAACGATTTGGAGGCGATGCGCCATTTCTCATTGCTGAAGATTATGCAGCTATCCAAAATTCAACGAAAGCAAGCGAACAAATTAGCGCCTGGCTAATTTGTTCGTTTTGATGCAAATGGTGATTTGTTCCGATTCTGTAGCTCTGTCATGAAGGTAGTTTAAAGCATGTAAATTATGGAAAGCATGATTCAAGTATGGTAACAAGAAAGTATTTTCATGTCATATTTTTGCACAAATTTGGTCGAAACGTTTGTATTTCTCCATGCAACAGTATGCCTTCTCGCCGTAACCATCGATGAACCGGAAACAAAACAGTGTTAGGCCTGCTTAGCATCATGGTATGCAAATTGCTAATTGTGATGCAGCCTCTAATTGCAGTGGAAAAGCAAAAATTCGGTATGCATACTCTCGTCCGTCACTGTGTTGCCTCTTTTCAGGGCTCTTTATTGATGCTAGCGTAATTTTCAATTGATCCAAAGGATAACACATAATAACATATAACAAACACATAATTTTTTTCTATGTTGTTTATTTTGCGTGATTGGATTCCTGTCAAATCACTATTTCACTTTTCTCATAATAAGGACGTGGGAAGTGTGGGGAGAGAAATTGATAATATGCTGTATTTTATCTACTATGCGTTGGTTATCTCTCGCACGTGCGAAATTCATCGATCAATTGATTCCAATGCAAAAATTTGTGTTGATTTTAATTAGATATGATGCATAATTGATTCCTATTCAGTTGTTCCTCGAACTATTAAATCCGAAAAATTAGCGGAATAGTCCCCGTGTTTCATCACTTTCGCCAATTGTTTTTCTAGTAGGATACCTCAAGTAAGGTATCCTAATTCTATTTTCATATTATCATATTAATTATTATTAAATGAATATTATCATATTCAAATATGTATAATTTTTCTTCTAACGAAAAGCTCATAAGCTTGGAGCCTGTAAGTCCTGACGGTTAGGCATAAATCTTTAACCTCCAGCCGCACCGAAACTTCTGTTGGAAGTCTTGCCTTAGTAATTGATGTTGTTTGTTAGATTGATTAAAGGCTCCATCATGGCTTTCAGCTGCATGCGTCAGTCCTTGGAGCGAATTACACTGCGCCAAGCCGTCTGTAAGCTCGGATCCCGAGAGCTGCCGCCGAAAATCGTTCGAATCCTCAATTTGTGTTGGCGTGAGATTAATAATCCAAGTATTATTCCAAAACATCAACTGCTCGCGTAATAGATGGACTCAGAAGCGTAATGACAGGTGTTCTGTAGTCGTTTGATACCGGTATTTGAAGTTGAAAAAAAACCAAAGACTAAGAAACGAAAGTAAAATGAAATTGAATGCATTCTGCCAAAATTTTATAATTTTTTAAATAAAATTAAAATGATTTGAATTCTGATTTCAATAACACCCGCGGGAAGTTTTAAAATTATGACAGTTGAATGTAAAATTATAGCTGGTGCTTTAGTCGTCTTTGTGTTACTTGGAAGAGTAAAATGTCACCTTTAACTGAATTCTTCACAGTTTTCCCATTGTTCTCCCTCATGAAATCTCGGACAATTTTGTTGCATTTAATTTAATAGAGGACTCTCAAAGATAATTACATTAATGCTTGGTCAAATGTTTTTTTATTTTTAAAATAGTATGGGAAGATGCATTTATTTCCCGGTAGAAAAATGTAAGCATTTATTAATGGCCCCGACTCGCTGATATTTTTTATTTACCATCGAAGTATTACAGTCATTACTGGCAAAAGACAAACTTTGTTATAAATTGTTGTGTGAATGGCATTTCGTGCTGAGGAAAGTAATTCCTAAAAATGTGAAAGTACATTTAGAACTTTCACATAAATTGGAACTTTTGCTTTCGTTGATTGTTTCAAATTTTTGGTAACTTAGACGTTTATGTCGATTTTTCGCAAGGAGTGATTATTGAGGCGCAGTATCTCATTTTTTCGGCCCACATCGTCAAGAACCAATGGAATTAAGTGACAAATGACATAGAAAATGGAGAAAGAGTAATGCTTTTGTTCTATAGAGCATACTATTTGCACTATCGCATAATCACAGATACACCTAATGATTCACTGAAGTGAATTATAAATAGAGATCAATACTTTTATTGTGTAGACTTTATATTTCCCTCATCGTAGTATCCCGTTGGTGGTATGTTTTGGGCCAGCCTTTACCTCGCCTTTTAGTTTCCCTTATCTTTTGCCCGCCTCCATGCCGCCTAAAATCCCCATTTCCTTCCACTCCCCTTTCTCAGCAATTGCACACTTTCAATATCTTCAGCATCCCGTTACCTTATAATTTGAAATGGTAATCCAAAGAAATTTTCCCATATAATACGGGAATTTGGGCGTTTTGTATGGAAGACGTACTTACGCGCTGATATGCTGTTAGCAATTCCGACACTCATTCTCCAGGAAAATAATTCCACGATCCATTTACTGGGAATAGCCGGTCCCTGCTGGTGGAATCGACGCCGTTTGAGATGGTAATATTATTAATTTTAGTTTTACGAGAATATTTGTTGGGTAAATTGTAGGGAAGCATAGATGAGAAGATCGGTGAAGAGCACTTTTGGCAAGGTCAATGTTACGTCCGTCGGATGGGACGTAAAACCGTGGCCCCAAGACGTTTGGCTGTGCCGGGTTTCTCTTTACCAATCTTCACTCTCTAAATTTCTACTTCTTCCCGAATACCCACCGCACTCTCAATGTCGCATATGACCTTAGTTCCCTGTATACTCCTAATACACAACTGATTACTGTTTGAGCGCACTTCAAGCACTGTGAGAATTACTTTAAGGTCAGTGCCTCGTCCGTCGGATGGTATGTTTAGCCTTCGCGCCATAAAATTTAAACTACACACCGCCACCTATCTCTGTAGCCCTTACCTCATGTCCAATTATCTTTTCACATTTAAACCTTGGCGCCTTTCGTCAGTAAGGTAATGACACGCCGCGTTAGTTTCAGGTGTTTTCCGATCTATTTTATAATTTCTACCACTACCTATGTATCCAACTATATTCACTATAAGGCTTCCGCGACGTCTGTCGTTTGGTCTATACATGGCTATCTGGTTCTCCCGCGAACGTTGGCTTTATCGTATAACTATTTCGCTGGCATTCCCGTCAGCTTTTTCAGGTCAAAAGACCCGACCTAGCCTGAAGATGCTGACTGGAGCGCCAGCGAAACAGTTGTCTGATAAAGCCAACGTTCGTGACGAAAACCCAGTAGCCATGCAGACCATTCCTCCCCGTCATAATTTATTTCGTCTGTCGGCCACCTATCATTAGGATATCCAGAGGATTGTGATAAGGGAGAGAAGGAAATATTATTTGAAACTGGTGCTGGTTGAAACAAAGCCATGGAGGGCGGGGGAAGTTCGACCTAATACATATATGTTCCCATCTGCTAGAATGTATCTTTTCCCTGCAGCGGTGCCCCGTTGTCCCGTCTCTCCCAAGAGTTGCCGACTCGGCTTTTCTGTATATCCCATCATCACCCTCGTGACCCCGAAAGGAGAATCGGGTCGCATGTGGGGGAATAGGAAGCCCTTGCTTCTTCAATCCCTTTCTATTTTTATCACCTCCCACGTAGGCACTGCTCTTTCTAATATGCCTCCGTCCCCCCCCCCCCCCCCCCCCCCCCCCCCCCCCCCCTCCCGTCCCGGTTAGGCCATCGCCGTGGAATAAAACCCAACCGTGTCATTTCCGATAAAGCCTCTGCTTTGTCTTATTTTGCTCCTCCCGTGATACGATTACGTTCACCGTGGCGTTGGGTTCTCCCCCTCCTTCGGAGGGATGAATCCACAGCAGACTTGGGTTTTGTTTTCCCCCTCAGACGAAAGGGTTGAGGCGATGACCTCACAGTCGGCTTTCCCGTCCCTTAACTGCTTGAGATCGAGGCTGCTCTCTCTGTACATATACGACAGTTTTGGGAGGTGCTCGAATTTAAAAAAAAATTGGGAAAACCAGAAGTGAATCTCGTGGAAGTGTCTCTCAAGTGAACCACAAACATGGAATCCAGCGTTAATTATAGTAAATCTTTTATTACACGAACCTCAGTGGACCAAGATAGGGTTAAATGCCAAAAGCTTCGTCCTTATGACTGGACTACAAAAAATTCAAGTGAATTATTGGATGCAAATTGAGGAAGAAAATATCCCCAAAGCCGCTATCTTAAAGAGGCGGAGGAAAATATAGTGGGAGGGTGATGGAAGGAGTTAATACAGTGTGAGGGAGCTCTCAATCACTCGGACAAAATCAAGCATACAAAGAAAATTAAATAAAAAAACGACACTCGCGTACACTCACTCATTAGTGTTACTGGTCTGACTATAGCAACAGACAAAAATCGTCTCACTCAAAATTAGAGGAAACAGTGTAAAAATAAAAACGAACAAGGACTCACACAATCGCTCACTCACTCAGGTTTGTATAATAAACACAGTCACCTTCATGAGTTCAATCACACACACAACCATGCCAACCAATCACACACCAAGTCCTTATACCAACATGCAGCTACCAATGTTATCCATTGCTACACTCGTACTGGATATCTTTACCGTTATTCATATCCCTAATAGTACGAGGAAAAAAGGACATCTGTCAGTTCGGCAATCTATTTCTCTAATTTTGTGATTATGGTCCAGTCTACCATAGTAAGTTGGGGTCCGCAAAATATTTTTAACATCATCACTGAAAATATGGTCTTGGAATTTGTTTAAGAGATTGTCTAAATTTCAACCTGCGATCTGACAATGATTCCCAATTTAATTCATTTAATAGACTGGTTACGCTAGTAAGGTTATCATACCGTCCCTTTACAAATCTCAAATTGCAATCCTTGGGGTGGCAATCTCGTCGAATAAGCGCTCGGGGAAATTAGGCGTTAAGATTGTATTGATAATCTTACGGAAATTTGATCGTAGTGGGTAAAAAGGAGGCGAGTTTGAGTACTGAACATGATTCGATGAACCAGTCAGGTTTCAGATTTGGCGGGAGAGTCGTGATGTCCCTGTAAGTCACGTTCCTCATTTTAGGAATACAAGCTGCTGCGCCACCGAGTAAAATACTCTCTTTTGCTTTAGCTTTTTCTGCCCTATTTCTATCTCTGGCCAATCTTCTTTAAATTTCTGAGATAAATGTTCTTATTCAACTTCGACTTTTATCCATACGTTGTGGGGTAATATCTTAGATAAGTTTTTTTTGCAGTCGTTAGAAGTATTTTCGTGTTATCCCTCGACATAACTAATCTTTGGTGGACTTTTACATTCTTTTTGTCGGTACGATTCAAAGGTCTCTAATAGATCAATAGGTACAATCTTATAGATTGCTATCGCATTATTGAATGTGGGCTTCAAGTGAACTGACCGAGTGTTGAAACTGTGTGAATTCTGCGATCTTTGCTTAACAAAATTTAAATTAGAGTACTAGAGCCGTATTTGTATGCATATTATCTCCACAATTTTATTTAAAGTGAATACACTTTTACATGGTGTTGTTGCGAAGGTCATCTCCTGTAGGGAAACTTATATCGATTCATATTCAGTGAAAATTGTGTAAAGGTATGTACATTTGAAAAGACTATTCTGGCTCTTTGGGTCAGTTTTGTCATTTCAAGTTCATCTTTATGACGCCTCATCGTAAAAGATGAACAATTTCGATACATTTTACTTTTATTTTTCATATTGATGAAATAAATAAATTTTTACAATTTGAGACTAATTTTATTACTGCCGAACGAGGCTTCCGCTTGGAGTGAAATCTTTAGAGCTTTAACTCTAGGTCTGGTCGGAAATAGTAAAATTATTGATAAATTTTACCATGATACTCATTTTACTAAACTGACTGAGCGATGCTTGTGCAAAATACCTTTTGAGTGCCTTTAATTGTTATGTTCCGATAGGGACGGTTTCGTTCATAAGTTCTCATATATGCCGATATATGGTACCGGTAATGAGATGACCTAACAGTAATACGAATGGAGTAGATGAAGTGTATAATTTTACTTTTCAATTTGGGATTCGGTTGTTAGATATTTCAGCTTCTTAGGTCATATCGTGCCCTCTAACATAATCACAAACGTAAGATACATTCAACGCCCAAGGTGGGATTTGAACTGGCGATCTTTGGGTTTCCAGATCAGGGCATTATCAACGTGGCTACCGAGGCCGGAGTTTCAATCTTCTCGCGAGTGCATGAGAAATTGGAGAAAATCACTCAGGAAGTCCACGGTGTCCCAATTAGCTTTACTTTCCAGAGCCTGGAGCCTGTCGACACCGTGGGAAAGTTGGTAATCTTGCCCGTTGAGTGTTTCTGGCGTCTGGTTTTTGCACCCCACACCTACTTGCGATCAAGGAAGATCCGGCTGATTGGTTTTCTTAAGGGTTGACAAGAAAGTAGGCGCTGCATGGTCGCCCTGGTAATTAGGATCGGAGTTCACCCAGCCACGAAGGGCCGATAAGACGTTGACCGTTCCTTTTTGGCGTCGGGGTAATGCCCTCACCAAGTAGTCTTGTGATCGCGGTTGACGCCCTCTCGTTAAAGTGTCCAGTTTGAACCCCTTCAAGGTGTCTTTATCTCCGTAAATTGGTTTATATTCACATGCATAACGATCTTATGCTCAAATAAAAATGTATCAATTACCCTTACAAAAAGTATCATATGGTCTGGTGTTTTGCCGGCGTATAAATGATGGTGAAGTTTTCTCGGGTTCTCCACCGAGTCAGGGAAATCTTCTCATCAGGGTCAGGCATTCACCGTTTCCCTGACCCGGTGGAGAACCCAAGAAGTCTTCACCAGCAAAAATCGTGATTGTATCAAAACGTTAACGTTCCTTTGTAAGAATTGCAGTTAAATGTCCCCGTCGCGCTATGAAATTAATGATATCAACGCTACGGTTTATGTGCATCTCGCAAATAATATTATGAACTCTGGTTATCGATTCGATTTATTTTATATTCGACTTCAATCATTACAATATTGGCATACTTGGTGAAATTAAAGTTAACTGCCTTTAATTTTTGGCACTGGCCCTTTATTTTTGGGAATGGTTCGTAAAATGAAATCATTACTCATACTTATACATATATTTTTATGATTTATATTTTGGGGGACAGCCTTTCCTAAGAAGTATTTTGGAAGAAATAATATCCCAGTTCATATAATGTCCGTATGAATGATTCATACAGCCTTACCATATACTGTGCTGTCGGATACATTAAGCTCATTTCGTTTTAGATTGCAATTATTTGATGAACTCTGATTTTGAATCAAATATAATGGTGCGAATTCTAATATCATAGGCATGCATTCTTAACTCATGAATGGCCTAATTGTATCCACATTTCTTTCGGTTCTTTCAGTCGATAAGCAGCAAACAGAGTTAGTCAGTGGTGTAAAGTTAATATCAGCGGTCAGCGCTTCCCGTAACTTGCACATACTGCTTAAACTGCTTGTATCCACATTGTGGTCGCAAATTACTATGATTACTGCGCAACTTGTATTAAGAATCATACGTACATTTTGTTTTGTGTAATGTAAGTGGGCGGAGTTGCTATTTACGACCAGTTTGTTTTTCAATTGAACTAATCTTGATATGAAGTGATTGCGTTTGAACTATCTTATTCTTGGAATGATTCGAAAGCGATGATGTCAATTCACTGTTTTAAGTGGCAGTGACTGTTTTAGGTGCCGACTGTTGGCCGTAATGAACTGGTATTGTTCTTGCTTGTGCATGCGTTTGGTTCAGTGTTCGTCGTTTTGTTTAATCCGCGCATTTACACTCCATTTGACTGCAGCCAAGTAAGTATTTATTTCGTTTCATTGTGTGGTCATTGTGTCTTTGTGCATTTGTCATCGCTTCACCATGGAAGCACTAGCATTCGATCCATCGCCACTCAATATCATTTTCTCTCCACAGTTAGTTTTATTATTGGAAGGAAAAATAATTTGTGTTTCAGTCTGCTTTCGCCATACATCCATTTCCGTGGCGGGTAACTCAACCGGCTAATTCCAGTTAACGGTTTACATTCTCTTGGTTCTGTAAAAATTATTCCAATTAAAGCTAACTGATAAACTCTGGGATTTACTGCGTGCTGGAATTGAATATTCATTCAGTTGTAAGTTCGTTCTTTTTTGTAGATTTTATCACCGTGGAACATAATTGTTACTTTATTTCTAATCTTTGGAAACGAGCGAACTTCGCTTACAGATAGTATCTTGCCCGCAAAATTTGCGTCAAACTTCTAGTCTGGGTGTAAAACTTTTCCATTGTTATTTTCGTCTGGCGACATGATTTTTTTTCAATCTTTTGGATTGGGACACCAAACGACGGATAACTTAGTCAAGGTTTTGATACTGTTTTCTCGCGTAGATTTTTACTTTTTTGAAAGCGTCATCCTATTCAATTTCGCTGATGAGAATAACTTTTTTCTTCGTCGTGTTAGATTTCTTCGGAGCGACGCTTGGAAAATTGTCCTTTCAACGCTTCGAAATCAGCCGGAATATCTTGGCCTGAGGACGTCTAGTCGCATAGAAGCCTAGTCCTTGCGAAAGTCTCTTCGTGGAGTGATTAAAGTGACTATTTTACGAAGAATAATGCTGGAGAGGATAAGGTTTGGCAGAATCCTTCGTCATGAACCTTTCTCATCTCATCTTAGTAGTCTAAAATAGGTTCTTTTCTTTTTCTTCTCTCTCCGCCAAATGTGCCAGAGCGAGGTATAAGAGTCGCGTCTTGGAATTCCCACCTCCTCGTCTTGGTCGAGTCATTTCGGTATCAATTCAATTTTTTTCGTGCTTGCCGTCAAGATTTCCCAAGTTCTGGGGAAAGACCTTATTTCCTTCGTATGTGGCGTAGATTAAGGAGGTTGGCTCGCGACTGCGTGAGTCAAGTTGTCTGAGGAATCTTATTAATTTAAGTACGAGTATATGCCTGCTAAGTGATCCTTACTTCACAAAGAAAATTACCTAAGCTATTGAAAGTCATAATTATCACAAGAAATACGATGTAAAGTGGAAGGATTTCTTTTTTATGATAATTTTAATGAGCTCGACTATGGAGTCAATTCAGCATTTACTTTAAAGAAATAAATTCATGTACTCAATGAATTTACTAATTTAAAACACCAGAATATTACTTTCAAACATTATGTTATAATATTTTTCTGAAATATGCTTTAATATCTCATTAGTAATGATATTATTCATACACAATACATTTTACATAGAGCGACCGCAGCGCCACTTGAAGACAACTAACTCATTTCGTCTGCTATAAGCGCAGAAATTGGTGGATTTAGCGAAAAATACGGTGGGTTGATGCCTTTCTTTTCGTGTCATTTTATTTCTTGTGAAATTACGCATAAAATATCAGTTTTTTGCAAAAATGACATGACACTATGGTATTTTTAAACGTTATAATCCCATGTGACGGCCATTCTCGCCGTTAATCGTATGTAATTTCAAATGCAATTTGTGCAAAAAGGAGTATGGGTTGGTTTAATTATCTTTACTTTATTAGATAGAGGAACTTACTTTCTATAAGTGCTGAAAATATAAAAAAATGACATGACTTTTACTTTTCGGATCAGCCTCCTTAAAGCGCGTTATACCTTTCCATGAATTTCGATAAAATATTTCTTTTTCCAGGTGACGTAAAACTTTTTCAGTCGTGATGTAGGTGAAGATTGGGAAGGGTATTGCTAGGTCGGCGGTAGTAATTATGACTGCTCTTTAATAGCACGGAGATGGGTACAAATTTTATTATAAGGTGCCTCCCCAGCTTCCGATATGTTTACTTTTCCTTTTGAATAAATTACCTAAATTTGACCGAAGTAGATGAGGCTTAATCCTTTCCAAACACCCCCATTCCTGTCTTCATTGTCATTCTGGCTAGCATGACAATGTCTCGTCCAGTACATTATAATCTTCTTGTTCATGCCCTCCTTTCTCGATGTTCATGTTTCTGCCTTATTTCCTCTCCGGTGCGGCAGAAATTAAACCTTGTAAGAGGCCTGTCCGGAAAGAATCCGTTCTTAGATCTTTGTCGTGTTCCTAGATAGGTGTTCGTAGTCTTTGTTCGAGATATTGCGAAAACAGACTTAAAATAAGCCGCCTGTAAAGTTTGATGTTATCATCGTGCTTATAAAGTCGTCGAGGTTTTGCAGGCATCATTGTGAACTGCAAAACGCCGAATAAATTTTAAAAAGTGAATGGATTTAGAAAAAATACATATCTCACCACTGCTCCGTGGTTTCATTCTTCCTAATGTTTATTTCCACCCCACCGAGGTTTTTTTCATTTTGGATCTGGTACTTCTTCCTAAGCTCATCATCGTATATTCATCCTCTCGTAGCTGGATAAAAAGCGGTAAGTTATTAGAATTTTTATCGCATATGTGGAAACGTAGTGTTTCTGTGGAAAAAATTGCTCGGAGCAAAAATTGTCTGCCCCTTCATGTGCATTGAAAAATGAGCATTAAAAGGCTGTGGTGAATTGATGCGTTTTCGCCAACTGTGGCAGTCAACCCGTGTAGGTACTCTTGCTCCTCGTCTGAGGTTTTGAAAAAAATGTTGCCCCTGCAGACTGTTGAAACGTAGTTACTCGTATTATAATGGTCTGATATTATTTGCGAGCAAAGAATAGTCCAGTAACCGATACGGCTTGCAATTTCCGAATACTGAAAGTGTGTTCTTTCATAAAAAATAGTGGTTGTGTCCTCCATAACCAAGCTTGTATGAAAAAAACGTGGAAAAATCTTCATATTTACGTATAAAATTTGTGAAATGGTTTGTTTGATTGTGCTTGCATTTTTTCATGTGAACCCTTTATTGCCCTTAAATTTTAAACCGTCACTTGGATCGGTCCGAAGTCGAATTGTCAAATGTATGTGCTTGTTGCTTACTTATGGAACCTTCAATTGATTACAGCTATTTGAATTCGATGTGGTCCAGTCATTCTGGCTTGATTTTTATTTGTGCGGAACAAATATTGGTTTACTGTCTATCTCCAAGCTAAATGTTCGCGTGCTTTTAATATATTTTAGGGATTACGCTTTCTTCATTTCCGTAATTCCCGTTCTCTAAAAATTTTCTTATTTTATCACATTTCAGTGAACAGTTTTTGTCTTTTAATCGCGGTATTTAACTGCAGTTTCCCTACCATTTCAACTTATTCGTGGTTATTCGTTAGTATTTTTTGTTAACTGAATCCCACCTACATATTTTGGGAGTTAAAAGTAATGTTTATCCTTGTATAATTATTCCCACAGGCAGAGTGCTCTTTGTTAGTGAGTAAAGTCATTTTATCGTTTTACTAAGGTTCATCCCGTTTCAGCATTTTTGGCCAGCACGTGAAAAGAAACCGTTTGTTTAAATTACTTGATATTTTTGCATTGTATTTGTAATTTGAGTGTTTTTAAATGAATGAATTGTAAAGATTCATTCGTTGCGAGTTGCATACGCTTATAAATAATCACTCGAGTATTTTACCTGACTTGGTTCAGTACTTATAACTATTTTAATCGCCAACTGCTTTCGTTGTGTTCTGGAACTTGTGTTTAGAAACTATGCTTTATTAAGTTTCCTAAGTGTTAATGCATTATTTGAGCTCCTTGGGCAATTCGTGCTTCTTAAATGATGAAATCCCCATATCTCTCAGTGAAAATAAACGCTTTCCCGGAAGAGCCACGATTGTGTGCAGTAAGAAGGGGTCGCCCTATTGTCCTGAAAATAGCCTCAAGGATACCTCCCTGTTGACGTTTCACGCTTTCGTCTTTCAAAGCATCCAAAAAAAACCTCCTATTTACCCCAACAAACCGCGTTGTCTCTTCTGTGAAATGCGCATCAGATGCTTTTTAAACTCGACGTTAGCTTTGTACACGGAGTTCCTTAGCGCTTTCCAGTAATCTTTTCATCTCGCACTTGGCGTTTATCTTTGTCGGCCTACGCCCGTTGGATTAATTGCATTTTCATTGGAGCACGTACCTATATGCATGATGTTCACTTGTCTTCGCCTTCCGTTTGAACTTGCAACCTAAAGCTTTCACATCGTAACAATTCATTCGTTCGAGCGTATTAATCATTCCTAATATCACCGTTTCTAAGATCGCTCCGTACTTTTGTGTTTTAGGATGGTGCAGATGGAACCGAATTGAGCTACTTAATTAGCTTTCTTCCAGGAATAATCACTTCTAAGGTGCATTCAAGTTGAAAAAAATGTAAGTGGCTGTGAATTTAGACTTTGCAGAATGCGATTTTCTGAATGCACTGAATTTTTCGTTTGATTTAGATTAACTGACTGGTGCGTGGGCAATGCATTGGATAATGCATTCATATGAATATTGCGGGTTTTCACCACATTATCTAATGTTGCAATCGACGAGGGAATGAAGAATGAATCACTGGACTCTGAAAAATTTTCTGTTATTAAACCGTGATCATTATTTTTAATCTTTTCATATTATAGGTATTCTTAAAGTATTTAATGCTAGTTTGTGAGACTTATAAATTTCATTAATCATTTATGAGATATTTTCAATATGATGATTGAATTATTCATTTTAAAATATGTTGCTTATGGTACACATCAGATGCTGTTGATCTCTTATCGTAGTAGTAATACATTTTGTTGCTAGCACTGTTTCACTATGGCATGTCAGGAGTTAAATTTATTCGCAGTTTTTAATACCGGCTGTCATTTTATCGTGAGGTAGGACTGAATTTTTGGCCTGGCAAACTTCGGCTTTTGAAAATTCTGCAAAATAATTTAAGATTCTTGCAAAATTTTATTGCAGATTTTAGTACCGGCTCTCATTTTCTCATGAGAGAGGATTGAATTCTTGATCTGGCAAACTTCGGCTTTTTAAAATTCTGCGCTGTGTAGTCAAAGAACATGATTTTTCAAACGCCTCTATGCTTGTAATTAAAAGAAAAGTTTCCTTGAAGGTGAATTATTCGCTATAATCTTGATTTAACCTGTCAAATTATTTCTTATCCAGTAGAAATGAGTTAAAAAATTTGGAAAATCCAAATCTTTATGCAAAACATGAGTAGTTCTTTAAGTATTAGATTTGGATGAGGATATATTTGAAACTCTCCACTTTGAGACCTGGTTTTGAAGCTTTGAAATTCTCAAACTTTGTGCGCCTCTATGTCAGCCTTTTGCTATTTTTTTTAAATGTTGTGGAACAGTGTGCTGTAGATATTCTGTTCTCAGGAGTCCGGGATATTTTTGTCGTGAAACTGAGCCCGCCAGAATCCATTCCACAATTTCAGAAGTTCAATGGCTGATGCTTTCCCCATGCTAATGCTAAGCCAAACGCGAACTTCCTCCTCTGCGTAGCATTTTCATTTAACATCCGCGGCCCGTAGTGTGAAAAAAGACTATTTACAAGAGCCGGAAAAAATCTGAAGAGAAAATGTTCTGAGTTTGGCTATTTGGCGCTAAAAAAATGAGTGCATTGCGAGCATCAGTATCAAAGTCCACGGTTTCCTTTCTGAATCGTGCTAGAAAAATTCTGGAATATTTGTTATCCAATTCCAGGAAAATATATTCTAAAACTTTGGGCAGCAGTGATAACAAAACCGATTAGTCGAATCAGTATACCAGCCAGTTTTATTACGATTCTATTTCCTTTAGGTTTATTTTTGCATTTTTTGTTGTTATCGTATAATTTTTATGTAAATTTGGGACTTAAAAATATACGCAACAATCAGATTTCTTTTTTTAATGCCTTTAGTTATGGTTTGTGTATAAAGGATGGGTGAGGATCAAAATCAAAAGAGTAAAGAGCCCAGACCATGAATTGTAATAAAAATATTATAGGTATATGCTGTCCCAGCGAAAACTAAAATTGGGCTCAATTAACTTTTGTACTTTTATTGGGAAAAGATGAGATTAATTAGCAAGGACTCCATTTCCTTATTGTTTATTCCGTTCGATAATAGCTCTTCATTTACGCAATGCCCACTGTACTTTTGCTTATCAAAGGATCCCATGATTGGTTTGATGAAACTCTCCGCTTCATCATTCTGAGAGCTATTTTGCATTAACATCATTCCCGCATTTACGTTTTATTTACGCTACCTGCTGCACATATCCCATACGAGGCCTTCCATCCCAATTCTCCCAGTTCAATTTTCCCTCAATGATTGTCTTCACGTGTCCATCTATGCCTGGTTCCTTTCTGCCTTCCTTTCAGACTTCAATCTCGCTTCTTTCTCTCCTGTTCTTCTTAGAACTTAATCTTCACTCCCTCGGTGTAACCATTTGATTTTAATTATTCGTCTGTACCACCACTTTGAGAACACTTTTAGAATTTCTACTGATGTTTTCTTCGTGTCTCGCTCCCATAGATGAAATTGCTTCATATGTACGCACGTCAGAATGGAGTGTTTCCATTCCTGTAGGTTTATTTTCCGGAATTTGTAGATTAAACTAGAGGAATTCCCTCTTTATGTTTTTTATGATTTTATTCCTTCTTATGTCCACCGCTGGTTGTCTAACTTTCTAACTGGTCTAACTGGTGGTTATCTAACATGTTGTCATGTGGTAGCCTAGTTGCATGTCAATAGTGATCTTTGGTGATCTTCATCCCATGCCACCCACCCTCGCGGTTGTTTGCAGGGTATTGCGTATATGTAGATGATTGTACTGCTTCCCGAGAAATAAAAGTCAATAACCTTTAAATCAACTTTTTATAGCTCGAAAATAGGCATAAAATGTAAATATAATCTCTGGATGTGTCCGGGGATACGCTTGCTGCTCGCACCTCTGCGTGGCAACATTAGGTGCCTGAAGTTCGAACGTCCGATAATTGATACCTGCCGGAATCGGACACTTTTCAAGTGAACTTTCCTGCCAATTAGGTCCCTAAACACTCCCTTCGGAAGAGGCATTAGGGTCCTTAATTGGCCTCTAACCCCCGTCTCCGTTCTTTTTAAGCGGCCCTACCAGAGTGTCTTATGGTGCTCCCTCAGGATTTGCTGTTGTGTATATATTGCCGTTTAATTTAAATTTGACCGTTTTTTCGTCATATTTAGAGTAAGTACACCATAAATATTATTTTACTTTGAATAACAAAAACATACATTATTAAGTATCGTTTTGCATTGATTGATTGATGCGTGAGGCAAAGTATTTCGACCCTGGTGTCGTGTAACGGGTAGTTAATCAATAGGGAATCTTAAAGTTGCTTAATATAGTCCCTTATATTGTGTGGTAATCGTTGAATTTGCTGCTTTTTCAAAGCGCTTGAAGTAGAAATAATGTATTTAATCCTTCGCTTTTCTCCTTATTTGTCTACATATTACTTGAATAAAATGTTATGCTCTTGTAACTGTACGCATCTTAAAATGAGGAAAATATTCTCAAGCAGCAAAGACGCTTTTGTTCATTTATTAACTTAGTACGTAGTGTGATGAATTGTTAATAATTTCATTTCTCTTATTTTAATTAATTCTGGAAAGTCGTACTTTTTCTTTGGGTGAACTTTTAATTCGAAGTCTACTCTGTTCCACTTGCAATGCCTGGTTTCACGGTGTTTTTCTCACTGACTCCCGAAAACAACGCTAAGGTTAGTAAAAGTTAGGTTAGTCCCGAAAATAACGCTAAACATTAGTAGGGTTTTATTGAAAAATCTTGGTGGAAGAGCGCAAAAAGTTTTATTTATTTGTACTTACAATTTTTGGAGGTCGAAAACTCGTCATTTTCATTGCATGTAGAGTTCTCGGGAAGTTCACTTGGTCAGGAATTTCAATGGCTGCCGACATTTGGATGGACGAGCCAGACAGTGAAACCATGGAATTCCAGAAAGGTCAAAAACCATGGAATTCCTGATCCGGTGTAGATGGTGGAGATGCCGAGAATTCTACTTTCAGTCATACATGCCCTTACCTTTTTTGTTGACATTAATGCTTTAATATTTCTAAAATTTGAATTCGTCACTCGTCTAATGTTTTTTCACTTCTCCTGAGCAACCCGATTGTAACTCATCCCACTTCCTCGGACCCTTTCAAAAGGTTTGGACGACGCACCTATCTGGGGAGAGAGATTACCTTCAATCAAGCCTTGTGTCTTGAATTATAAACGGATCCTCCGCGGAATCAAGCCAAAAATACGGACTCGGGTGTAATTTTAGAACTCTATTTCGGGCACAAAGAGAACCAGATCCACCGAAGTGGATCGGTATCCATTGTGTCACGTTTACGGTCCGACAGAATTCCCATTGACCACCTACCGAGAGATGTCGGGACCAAACGTCGCTTCAATCTCCTACAGTGACGGATCGAGCCGAAGATTTGACCTCCACGCTCAACTTCCCGTTCTTTTTATCCTGCTGTTCAAAATGACTCGAGTTTCTGATTATATTTATGTGCAGAGTAAAGTAAGTAGTCATTCACGGGGAGGGGAGTTAACCGACAGGTAAGGTTCTTATCCTCTCTTTTTGGGATATGTTGGCAATTGGGTGGGGCTAGGAACTTTTTCATGGAATGTCGGAAAGGTGGAGAGAAACGCACATTCGATATTAGTCCGCTCTTAATGAAAGGCTACATGGGGGCCGCAGTTTCAGGTACCATCTAGCGACTGAGTTTCGAACTCGAAGTGCTATCCCCACAACACTCAATTAAGGACAGGTAAACCAGTGAAAAATATCTGCCTTGCTAGGATTCAGATCCGGGCCCTTTGGATTTGAGGAAAGGACTCGAGCTACGCAGTTTTGATCCCCACGAACACAGGGGCATAAATTCATTGAGCACACGTTTATTCACGTGTGTAGTTGTGCTCATGTACTAATATAGTGGAGTTATGCTTCAACTGCAAAGTTTCTATTGCACCGTTTACCTACCATATATTCAAAATGTAAAACAAACA
The DNA here is from genome assembly GCA_933228895.1 of Platycnemis pennipes. Lineage (NCBI taxonomy): Eukaryota > Metazoa > Arthropoda > Insecta > Odonata > Platycnemididae > Platycnemis > Platycnemis pennipes. Next base: position 36,330,733 of record OW121852.1, on the reverse strand, counting down.
GAACTCATTGCCCAGATTCGGTAATCGAAATACGACCCACGGGCTTGCAGGCCGACGCATAAATAACCAGATATTTGGTAAATTCGAGCGTTGCGGCCTTTGATCCTCTCATACAAGTATTCAGGAACCGGTAATTGGATTACATTTGGTTAAGTCTGCTGGCTTAATAAAATATTAGGAGGGCGTATTGTTATAGCCGTAGATAGGTTATTACAATTGGTAATCGATGTACGTAAATTGAATAGTTTCATTGGTATGTGTGATCAATATTGAAGGCTTGTATGTTATTTTAGCTTGGTAATTATTATCTCAAACATTGTTGCACAGCTTTACAACACCACTGTCATATTAGATATGAACCAAAAGAAGCGCATGTGTTTGTTTGACCTTTGGACGAGTCTTCTGTCCTTACTTATTCTCCTGATTTTGTGAATCTGAGCATTTTGGGGGGATCGGGTTTGTGTAGTGGCTAGAGTAATGGCCTCCTATCCCTAGGGTCTGGGTTCGATTCCCGGAAGTGGCGGATTTTTCAGTGGATAACCGGTCCCTACTTGAGTGCCTAGTGGAAGGCATATCAGGTTCAGTACTCCGTCCGTCGGATGGGACGTTAAGCCGTGGTCCTGTTGGCGCCTTTCGTTCAGAGTAGGCTAATGCCGACGCCGGATTTCTGTCCACCCTTACTCCATTACCTGAAATGTTCCTACCATTACCCAATTACCCACCTATCCTATATGGCGCAAATTACCTCAGCTTTGGGTCGCCTCCCCTGAATAACTAATTAATTGAGCATTTTGGATGAAATTATTCGTAAATTGGCGTACACGAAGGAGAAAAATGTAAAAAATATTTTTGTTCTTCATCTTCAAAACGATCGTGTGGTACTCTTAATATCTGCGCCGACGATGGGGATGGGGATGTGCTTTTATACAAATTTATAGCGCATAATTAAAACACATTCGCGATCAAATTATTCATTAAACGCTCACATATATATGCACGCATATATTTTTATACGCGTAGGCGCGGCTTCTAATCCCCTCGCACACAATTAGTTAGGGTCATCCAAACAAGAAGGCTCCCTTCTTGGCCAGGAACCAATGACGGGGGCGGAGGGATGGTTGGGAAGCCAAAGGCACCTTCAGGAACCCGTGTTGGCTGTTGAGAGGTTGGGGGGGAGAGAGGAAGGGGGTAAGAGAATGACAAGGCTGGGGGGAAGAGGAGGAGGATCAAGAAAGAAAAGGAGGAGGAGCCGGAAGGGTAGAGCGATACGGAATTGGATGGGGAGGCGTAGAGGGGAGACCGTGTGATGGAGGGCAGGAACGGGCTATTCTCCCTGGGAATCCTCTCTCTTGGCTTCCACCATTGCTCCCGTGCGGTAAACAAGCGGGGAGAAGGAGAGGCAGACCGACCGAAGTTGGGAAATAGTCCGGGAGGTGCAAATGGCGAGAGAGTAGGGGTGGGTGAGTGGGTGGGTTGATGAGATCAAGGAGCTCAGAATGTACTGGAAAAGGTATCGCAGCTGATTTAAGAAGCCAGGCGCCATCTTGGTCGGTACGTGCATACGGGCTTGTTGCTTGCGATACTCGTATGGATGAAGTTGTTTTTCACGTGATAAAATTTGTAGTGAGTTGAATAAGGGATTGCATTTTTAAATTCGTCAAAGAAACGGGCGGAAATGGGTCAACATGCCAACAATCTCAAAATATGTTTTTAAAATAGGTTAAATTCAGAACAGTTTTAGCAATAAAATTAATTCCCAGGAGAATCAAATGCATTATTTACTCCCTTAAATAGTCTCTGGAAGATTGAATGAAGAAGTTTAGGCACGATGTCATTGTTATTTATGTTTTAATACTCATGCAGTCTATATAAAAGGCAGTACAAAATGTAATTAAGTGGGTAATGAGAGTGTAAAAAGTAAGTGGGGCCCAATCGTTCCCAAACACCCCCATCCGGCTTCATTGTTACCCATAGGCTAGCATGCCAATATCTCCACCAGCAGGTACGTTCCAACCTCCTTGGATGAGGTGAGGGCGTACCCCAAGGGTGGGGTGGTGGACCACAAAGGAAACGTGGGGTGGGAAGCAGGCGAGTGTGCTCGTGCAGCGCAAAGCGTTGATTTAATAGCGGTGGGAAGGCTTCGGTGGAAAGGGGGCCGTTGCGGATACGTGAGAGTGGGTTTCCGTACAGGGGGGTTATTTTGTAATCTCACCTTTTTAATGACTCTTTGCGGGAAGGCGGGAGATCCGTTTCGCTCTCTTAATGATCGGCTCACGAACGGTTCGTGAATTGTCGAAGCTTCTGTCGTTGAATAAATAAACGAGTGCCTGACAACGGCGACCGCTTTCTTCAAAAATGGAGGAATACGGTGTAAGTTAGTGAAAAATTGTTTGTCCCTATCATTTTAATTATTCGGATGGCCTGTCAAGATTATTCATGTCCGATAATTTCCTTTATACCAATATTGGACTTTGCATTTGTTTCTCGCTACATTTTACGTTAATAGTGTTTCATCATTTTTCATTTTCTCAATAGTGTTTCATTCAAGAAATCATTTGTTGATAATATACAATTCGTGATTTAAGGAAGTTAACGTTCTTCACGTTGTGCAAATTCCAAAAATACAATTAAAACTCGATTGTATGTTTCCCGCTCTTGCTTTTTTTCCAACTCAAGCTTCAAGTGGAAACGATGGTGGCTCCATGTCACGTTTTTTATGTAGATGAGATGGGAACTAATGGCAGGCGGAGATAATGAAACGGATCAAGAGTCGAAAGATGCGGATCGAGCGGATGAATCGTCTAAAAGACCAGCACATGACCGGTAGTTCACCGCTTGAGATCCGAAGATGGTCACGCCGCCTGGGTGGCGGAGTTTAACTACGAAAAAGTGACATTTTATGACGTATTCTCACTAAAGTGAGATTACAAAATAACCCCCCTGGTCTCCCGACCGCCGCAGTTTACAGAGTTCACGGTTCGAGTACTCAGGATTTCACTTTCCGCCGACGCCCTTTACGGCCGGCGGTCCATCCAGCGGTACACATCCTGCAGTCAGTGAGTTTGAAAGGTACAGCAAAGGACTCCCCCACGACTTTATGTATAGGGGATGGTCGCCGACAGTGAGGCTGACACGAGGAGGGCGGAATGAAAAGTTTTAAAATTAGTTAATGAGTAAGGATTGCTGAAGGATGCTCTAGGTTAGCATAGTGGCTGGGTAAAGATAATGGTCCAAGGGATATTATTTCCCCTTATCCTAGGGAGAATGCATATGATGAAAGTCTCACGGGAATTCCACCGGGTGAAAATTTGAATCTAACCTAACGTTTCCAGGGACGACTCGTGCTTCCTCATCAGGGAAAATGCCATGAAAAGAATAATATTCCCTGCCTAAATAAGATGTCCAAGAATCTATTGTCTCCTTATTGATCGGACGGTAGAAGTTGAATTTTGTTCATGCTGGAATAATTAAACTTAGTTCTTCCGTTACGAATGATTTTTAGAATTCAATTGCAAGTGGAGCTGAGATGGTACCCTCAATCATGGTTAAAATTGTCCTTACTAATAATGAACTCGATTGATATCCTTAGATCCTTAAACGATCCTAAAAGTTAATTGAACGGAAAATGATCTTTCCAATTTCTAATTTAATTTTACAGCCAAGAATGATACTGTTCTCGGCGGATTATTCGGCTGTGCTCGGCGGCGTCTATTCTATCTCAATCGTTCGAAAAATGTGTCATCCGTGCCCGAAGTGTTAATCGAACCCGCGGTCTATGAGTTGCCCAGCCAACATTGTGTTCGATCGCGGATCTTTGCAGCGTGCGCTTGAGAAATTATCTTTTTCCGATACGCTCACAAGATCGAAAACGTGATCAGTGTTGTTGTTAAGCAACAGGTCAGTACTCGGCTCAGTACTAGCACAACGGCTTTTTTATGGCACTCATTGTGATCTTTACCTTTCTAGAAGAATTTGCGTGATTGATGACGATAGCGAGAACAAGAATGAATAACTAATATGTGATCGTACTCCTTGCTAACGCAACGGTCTCGTCGTACCTAACTATAACATGAGAGACGTTGTGCAACCGCAGATGCAGTTGATGGATTTAAAAAGGGTATTAACAGTCCGCTTGGTTTATTTTTATACTACACATTTCAGCTGCTCTTTGTGATCATCATCACAGGCCACAAATCCTAATATTGATCTGATACAGCTCTCTTACTCGAGTCTATTATCGGATAACCTTTCCACATTAATTTAATCTTCACTTTTTGGTCCATCACTTCTTTCTTCAATCTCATACGACGGCTTCCCTTGTCATTCTTCCCATTCACCTTTCCCTCGAAGTGTCTTCATCTGACGTTGTCTCAGAAATGTCCCAAAATATATCAGCCGAATACCGAATATCGGATAACCTCTCCACATTAATTTAATCTTCACTTTTTGGTCCATCACTTCTTTCTTCAATCTCATACGACGGCTTCCCTTGTCATTCTTCCCATTCACTTTTCCCTCGAAGTGTCTTCATCAGACGTTGTCTCAAATATGTCTGAAAAATTATCAGCCGAAATGAGACATTTCTAGGTATTTACTTTATGACATTAAGAAAATTCTTTTGACTAATTAGTTGTTCGAAAGTAAGCCGTCCTTCCAATTGCTTGTTTTTCGCCGATTAAGCTAATTTCAATCACTTTTTCCGTGATTCATTTTTGCGTATTTCCTACCTCTCTAAATCTCATCTATGGTGGATATCTTTTCTTCCATGTGTTCAGAATTCTCGCTTTCATCTGGGCCGTCAACGTATTATTGCACGTACTAACCTGCTCAATTTTTTCAACATGCCACCTAATTTACTGGAGTAACTTCTTATCCTCCCCATCATGGTAATTACTTCCTCGTTTGGAGTTCTAATTACCCCTATTGAGGACATTATTGCGGACACTTTTAGAAGATGATATCGTGTTATTGAAATGTATATCCAGTTTTAATCAATTTGTCTTATATTGTTTTTTCTGTCCAAATTGTAAGTTCAAATATTAAACAATTATAATCAATATTGATCAATCCTATAAATTGATTTTCTGGATAGTCGAATGCCCTAATGTGTTTACGTATTCTTGGTGTTAACGGATGACTAGATTTCGATGACCGAGTATTGGTTGATGGAATAGTACCCCTGAACGTCCTTTTTATTTGCGAAAAGTGAAAAAAAATATTTATTCGGACGTATATAAGCCGGACAAGTAGATTTTTTTATATGTCTGATAACTTGGAGTATTTTTTCTTTGCACATGTTGAGGTGAAGTGATTCGGCTATTGAAACGGCTTAAACCGCAGTCACCGGATTTCATACTATTGTAAATCTTTCTGGTGCGGAGATATCGAAGTTACTAGAATGAGATCTTGTAATTTTTAACTCGGTCTTTTGTTGTTTCCTTGGGAATATTTTGGTAAAATACCAGAATACCAAATACTCTGGTGGTCAAATGCTCAATTTCGCTTCAAGGATTGCGAACGCCCGTGAATTAGTGAAATAGCGGAGTTACCCAGTGATATGCATTATAGAAACATTTCTATGGAGAAAATATCCTCCTAGACCGAGAATCGAACCCGGAATCCCCTGATTAACGATAGCCATATACTCTGCTAATCAAGGCATCAATTTCCTCTGTGAATTTGTAGTGGCTTTAAAGGACAAGAATTTTTTTCTCTGTGGAAATTCTGCTATTCAGTTTCGATTTGGTGAAAAAAATTCGTCATCATCTATAGCCGTGATAATGTAAGTACTTTACCGATAAAGGTGACTCTAATGGACATAAAATGTTTGCCAATTTATGAAAGATTCCTCCAATGGACATAAAATGTTTGCCAATTTTGAAAGATTCCTCTAATGTGAATTACATGTTTAATCCTTTAGCTGATAAATATTTTCCCTTTCTTCTCCCGTCACCCTTCATACCCTCCGCAAGCCTCTCTCATTTACTCCCTTTCCCCCTACTTCCTCAACATTCTCACCCCATCACAGTCTTCTAAACAACGTTACACTTTATCACCCTCTCTTTCCTCTTATTCAGCTTCTAATTTCCCCCAGCAACTTCCTCTAATCTCACAAAGTGCCTCATAGTTCTCCGTTTGTTTTTTCGGTCCTTACTTTTTCCATTCACACCCGCGTCCAAAACACTGCCTTCCCCTATTGATCCTCTCTCGTCTCTGGTAACGTTTGGTACTCCATCACGGTGGTAACTCCATTGTTAGGCTTGTCACCGATATTTTTTCTCGTCCACTGTGGCTCTAATGAGAACCTCAAAATTAAAAAAAACTGCTAACTTGCGCGCCATTGTGCACATGACCCAAAAGATTTAGTCCACATTTGACTTTGCTGAACATTAGAGGCCGACTCGACAGGTCCCATAATAACTGATTTAGTTATGAGTGAAGTCTTAACCGCAGTGATCAACCCGAAGTTCGGTATAGTTGTTGAGGCGAGTTGTACCCAGGCGTTTTTGGTATTCACTGATCAGTGCTGGTGGACGATTTACACTCCCCACGCCATCCCCAAACCTCCCGTCTGTAACCCAACTATTTTATTGTCCTATTTCGCTGTTCTACGATACCGTTCAAAGATCTACAATATAGATTTACTTTAAGAAATAAATATTACCAGAATTGAAAATTAGACAAGGCTCTCTACAATATATCTTGCTTACGTGCACATCAGAATTACCTAGCGAGTCGCCACATAGGCGTGAGGCAGGGGCTGCTAGAACACTATGCTTCGATTGCCAATCGCTTCTATTGTTCACAAAGTCTATTGAAAGCAATGAGTTTTGTGATAATTTATTGAACTGGAATGAGGGGCACGTGAATGTAATAATATGCCAGTTGAGTAGTAGTTATGAATTGATTTATAGGTGCTTCATCGGCTCAGGTTATTTCGCACCGTCTAACTAAGCGTAAACACGCAGTGCGAGATACAAATAACAATAAAGCTGGTCACAGGCGTGACAAAAGTATAAAAGCACATAAATAAAAGACACACACAAAGATAGTTTTCCGATATTTCGGTGGCCACCACCACCTTTCTCGAAGGAGAGGAGAGAACTGACTGAGGGGACAAGGCAGGTTGAGGAAACAAGTGAAGGGTAGAAGCAAGAGGGGTAAAGATGAGCGAGGAGGGAAAGTGTATGAGAAAATGTATGAGAAAAAGAGAGAAAGATAGAAGGTTCCTTTAATGAACCCAGTCACCCTCTCCCCAAACAATTCCTCTCTGTTTCGCTTCCCTCCATACCTTCACTTTCCTGCACCACTGAAAATACTGTCTACCTTCTACTCTGCCAATTCTGTCCCACTTTCTACATCGGCCTCTCCACCACCCCGCAATGCATCCGCATGAATGGTCACCGCTCTTCCTGCAATAATCCCTCCTCCCATTCTTATTCTCTCCCGGTAGCCATACATGCCTCCTCCCACGAAACCAACTTCAATAATTGTTTCAAGGTGGGCATACTGGCCTCCCTCCCACCTTCAGCTTCTCCTCTTCAACTTAAAACGTTGGAGCAATCTTTAATTTGGCTCTTCCATTGTTTTCGCAAACCGGGAATTAACACACATAAACCATGCCTTAGGTAGGATTGGATCCCGCGACACTTGGGTTTCAGGCAGGCACGTTACCGACCTGGCTGTAATGATTGACTCTGTCTGTTCCAATTTGACCTACTTGGTTTTACCCCCATTACTGTTGGCAAGAAGTCGGCGTACAATGTTTAGCGGTGGCAGTGACGATACTCGTATTCTGACGATCTTGCGGCCAGAGGAGAGATTCTGAATTTTTCCTTGCTATGTGCGTACTCTTTATCTGTAGAATTCGTCTTGTATTTAGCTCTTGCTTCCCAAAGTGAACGCCGAGGGGATATATTTCGTATTACAAGTGCGCCCACGGTCCACTCTTATCCTTTTTACGTCCTCCGCGGGGAGAGGGATTGAAATCCCAGCGGCTCGCGAGGGAATCTGCCGGCCCATTCGTCTTTCCTTCACGCTCCGCGTCACTCAGGTGCGTCGCGAGAAATCTAGTCTTCCTGCTAAATATTCCGGTCGCCTCCCGCGGCCGTGGAGCGCAAGTTTTTGCGCGGATCATTCAGGGAATTTTGACATATTTATCGTTATCGTATGGTGATTCTCCCGACGGTAAAGTGGGATTTCCCTGCCGCTCCATTTTTCTCGGCCCTTGGAACGACGTTTTTGAAACGTTTTCCCCGAAAATATTGAAGCCCTATTTCTTTTTAGCCATCTCCCGTTCGACTCTATGGGGAGTAGAAGGAGTGGCACTTTTACTTTGAAAATAGTACCGTATAGATATGTATTCAATGATAGATATTTGTAGTGATTACGTAATTACCAAAAGGAATTAAAAGACCATCATGTTATCACCTCGGCAAGTACTTGAATACCTGGTTGAATACTCCTAAACACAAGAATCAGAATGAAGACTCGGGTGAATCCCCGTGTACCTCCATCAAAACTTATCATGCATTTGGTTTCTTCATGATTCTGGGTAATGGAGGCGCTGAGGCAATTGATGATTATATGTGAATTGTGCATACCATAGCGGTTAATGAAAATAGCGGTATTTATACAGATGCTTCGGTATTTATCGAAGTACTTTGGTTCTTTTTCTGGTACTTCACATACCTCCGATATCGTAGTACGCCTGAATTCTGGATCTCGTATTCAGGCATATTTATCTAGGTATTTCAGTATTTCCCCAGGCCTCAGTGTATTATTAGGGTACTCATTGTTTTCATTAAAGTCGGCGACCGATAACTAGAGACATTTTGAATATGTGTAGATATTTGGGAAGAGGTAGCAATTTGGGTAGTAGAGTGAGGGTGGAGAGAAACTTGCCCGTCGTGGAATTAGACTATTCTTAACGATAGACGGCAAGGGGTCCACGGTTTAAAGCCCCACGTACAAAGGGTGTATTGATTTTGGACTTCCTTCACACATCACTCGAGTAGGTATCAGTTACTTACCGCTGTAAATTCTGATATTGCTGGAACTTGAACGGGAGCCACTGGATGGAAATCAAGTACTCCTGAAACAACACTGACACCAAACTAATGCGATTTCATCATGTACTCATGAACTCGTCATGGTATTAAACCTGATATTCGAGTATCATTCATTCGGGTACTCATCAAGGTATTCTTACACTCTAGGGCACTCATATATTCTTCAAGTACCTTTAGGTACTATACAGTGTTCATTCGGGTAAATGAGTGCGTACGAATAAATAATATGGCACAATTCTCTCGTGCCAAAAAACTGAAGTTTCCTCTTCCTTGCGATCGTGGATGCTGATGTAGTTCTCCTTGGGAAATGCTGAGGGAAAGCCCTTTTAACCTTTCCCACGAAGGTGAAAATACCGGAAATATATTTACGTGGGATCGTTTTCATCTTTTTTTCTCCCATTCATTATTCGTTGTTCATCTTTGTACTTCCGTGAAAGTTCCTTTGGGATCTTTCGCCGAAGCAAAAATGACTAATTTTCTACTAACACAGGGCTCGGGTTAACTCCGAAACAATTGCTTTATCAATCATTCAGCGTTTGGGGGAGGCTAATCCTTTTAATTGCCCGGAGATGGAGGAGCCCTCGTGTAAACGAGCTTGTTGCTTTGTTTACCTTTCGTTCTCCGTTTCCACAATCGCTTCTTCCGCGGCAATCAACGTTCTGAGAAACTTTTAATCAGATTAATTAGCCCTGTGTGCATATTTAGCCTTATCAGTTCACTTCGATGTTCTTCTCGCGATGCAAAATTAATGTTTTCTTTGGGTAGTTTTATTGAAAGCGTCGGAATATGCTCATGTGGGTGTAAAATATACTGTTTCATACATATGTATTGAATTTTACTGCATTTTAACTAGGAAGCACCTGCATTCTCATCTGTCAAATATTCCGCGTCTCTAAGATGTGGTTATAATTTTATTTTTCACGCTGGGATCTCATCTGACAAATATTCCGCGTCTCTAAGATGTGGTTATAATTTTATTTTTCTCGCTGGGGTCTCATTTAATGCGTTCTATGATAATATCACCCTATGCATATCCAGTCTACTTTCCTTAGATAGCACTACGTAAATACTTCATGTACGGTTTTTGTAAAGTAGTTGTTGCTGCATCGGTGAAAGCAAATTACAGGTTCTCGCAACGAAGATGAAAAATGAGCAAATTCACCAATTTTCTAGTGTGTGTTGGCGTAGTTTGTAAATGATATTTCCTTGACGTAACACTCGTCCGTTTAGTCACCTGCCATGATTGAAAAGAGTAAGTGATTAAAAAATTTATTTTTTATCAGTAAAATAAGAGAAGAGATAAAAAAAATTTTTTTTGCGAAGTAATGCCCTGGGGTCTCAATATATGTAGTTTGTACAGAATTACTAACAGTAAAGCGGTACTTTCTCGTTCCTTTTCTTTTGCTTCGATGTTAAACCCGATTCTGTTCTTCCCCGGGCACGTATTTGCATTTTGATAGCGGTGGTTTTAGCTCTTTGCGTGTTTATCTTCCCAGGCTATTAAACTCTGACTCGGTGCTGTTGCACTAAATGATCCATCAGCCGCTGCGAATGAATGAAAAGCTTTTACGGTCTGCGTCAAAGGACTGTTGCAGTTGGCTAGCGGAACCCCTCGCGGTCTCTGACCCGCGGTGAAATTCCGAATGTATGTATATTAAAGGATTGGCTTTAAAAAGCTTTTGACGAACTGCCTCACTGTTTTCCACAACACAAACGGTCCAAGGAACTTGCTCTTTGATTTTATTCCCACCTAAAATTTTTAACCCAGGATTTAAGCAATAGTGGGTATTTTTCCCTTTTGACTTTAATGAAAACTCATAAATTAGGAGATAACTGGAATGAATTCACTTCGTGAGCGTTAGTTGTTCACAGAATTAGTCTTAGTCGTTTTTATGAACTCAGCTTTTTTTATTCTATGTCCTATCCTGTAGAGATATTTTCTTTTCTTCCAGACGTCAACGCCGTAAGCTATAAAAGATCAGGAGATCCATATTAAAATTAAGCCTTTCTAAAATTTGCTAATACTGTTGACGGTTTTCCCCCTTTTTTCTTTGTACCAGAGCTTATTCCTGCAAAAGATATCTCTCCTTCTTATATAAAATTCTCACAGCAATACTGCCGCTCTGAATTTGATTGACCGTCTTTTTTTCCTTGCTAAATAATTTAAAGATCGTTCCAATTTCCAACCTGAGTTCGGGCCCTCTTGGTACGTTTTCCTCCGTACAAAATTTCTGAGAGCGGCTGTTGATTAACCCAGGAGAATTACTCATCGTAGCTGTATGAGCTGCATTACAATCGTTCCGTGTCAATTTGGGGATCGGGTTGGTGTGGTGACTAGATTGGTGGCCTCCCATCCCGAGGGCCCGGGTTCTATTCAAGGCAGTGGCGGATTTTTCATTGGAAAACCGATCCCCACTTGAGTGCCTAGTGGGTGGCATTTCAAGTTCAGTACTCCGTCCGTCGGATGCGACGTTAAGCCGTGGTACCCTTGGCGTCTTTCGTTAAGAGTAAGCTTGTAAAACTCGTACTATTACCCAATTATCCACCTATTCTATATGGCGCAAATGACCTCAGCTGTCGGTCGCCTCCCCTAAATAACCAACAAACAATTCAGGTAAGCCTGGGCCACGTAATCAACGTAGATGTAAGTCGTTCACGGGAAACGTGAGACGGGAACTTTTTCTATTGCGGACACAATCAACGTAACGCAATCTTCAGGAAAAAATTGACTGGCAGAGGTAAGCCTGGGGGGATCGGGTTGGTGTGGTGGCTAGAGTACTGGCCTCCCATCCCGAGGGCCGGGGTTCGATTCCCGGCTGTGGCGGATTTTTCAGTGGAAAACCGGTCCCCAGTTGAGTGCCTAAATGAGAGCATTTCATGTTCAGTACTCCGTCCGTCGGATGGGACCATAAGCCGTGGTCCTGTTGGCGCCTATCGTTAAGAGTAGGCTAATGCCGACGCCGGGTTTGTCTTCACTCTTCCTCCGTGTCCCGAAAACTCCTACCATTACCCAATTACCCACCTCCTAAATGGCGCAGATGACCTCAGCTGTCGGTCGCCTCCCCTGAATAACCAACCAACCGTGTCAATTTCTTTCTCTAATTTCTTGACTTATGTTACGATTCAATAAGTGACGGTAGGATATTCAAGTGAAAATTACTGATTTTTACTCCTTTATGATGTTCTTTAATAAGTTACTTACCTAGTTAGTTATTCAGGGAAGGCGACCGACAGGTGAGATCATTTGCACCTTTTCGGATAGGTGGGTAATTGAGTAATGGTAGGAGTTTTAACTAGGTGTATGGAAGAAGGGTGGTGAGAAACCAGACGTCGGCCTGCTTATAAAAACAGGCGCCAAGAAGACCAAGGCTTAACGCCCCATCCGACGGACGGAGTACTGAACCTGATATGCCCTCCACTAGCCACTCAAGTAGGAACCGGTTATTCACTGAAAAATCCTCCACTGCCGGGAATCGAACCCGGGGTGAGAGGTCAGTACTTCCCCCCACACCAGCCCCATCCCCCTTTTTTTCAATAATTGGAAGCTTGCGGTCGCAATGCCTAACACGTGTATCATTTGGGGCATTTATCATTCATATAGATTATACGACACAGACTCCGGCAAATCTTTGTGGAAGTTAATCATAGAAGGAGAAAAGGTATCAATTTTACAGTTTCCACACTGACGTAATCACGACCATTGTTTCGTAGCAAGGCTACATAATTTGGTGAACATTACAGGATTTTTTTCTTTGTACTACATGTACTTGTTGGTGGTACATTTGTACAAACTTTGTACATACTTTGTAGTTTGTGAATACATGCTAAAAAATAATTTTCTGTAATGTTCAGATGATGATGTAGCCTTGCTACGAAACCATGGTCGTGATTAATAAACGTCACTGAAAAGTTGATACATTTTCTCCTACTCATATAAATTAGTTTATGAGTGTCTTTAATGCTTTGAATCACACAAGCCAAAGTCACTCATTATACTTTAATTCTCTTGGTTCTTAATCCCACCGGAGGAATAAACGTAGTCATTACTTGACGAACGGAGTTAATTCGTTCCAATTGTCAGCGTAAATTGCTGACTGAGATTCACCCTAGATAAACGAGCCCAGCGCAACGTTGAGCAAGCGGTCGGCAGAAGAAACTTTTCCTGCAACCTCCCTACGTATCCCTGGAGCAGTTTTCGGGTTCGGATTTCATAAAAATATTTTTCTGAAATCTGTTTTATTTTTTGTGATTTTATTACACTGAGGACAAATTTTAGGTATTTAAAATTTTTCTGATGGAGTTGTGCAGCTCCACGTGTTTACTTATGATAATTATTACTCCGAACCCCTTCTTTGGCTTCAAAATCTTTCGAGTATGGAAATTTCTCATGTAGATTAGTGTTGTTCTACTGATTGAGGTGTGTTTTCATGGACGCTTCTACTCTGTATAAACTTTTGCGAGCGTTTCTGTTTGAAGGATTTATCTCTCCGTTCCATCCGTAGAGTCTTTTCTCTTCTTCTCCCTTCTTCTCTCCTTCATTAATCTTCACTTCTCATGGCCTTCATTTGAACATCGCCTTCAGTGCCTGAGTATCGAATTGATGTGTTTCCTAGAGTACTGGTCATCCTGTATGTCCGGGTTCAAATCCTGGTAGTGGAGGGGAATTTCCATTAATAAATATACCGCTCCCCACTTGGGTGCCTTGTGGATGGCACTTCGAGTAAGGTACACCGTCCGTCGGATGGGACGTCAAACCGTAGACCCCTTGGCGCCTTTTGTTAAGAGCAGCCTAATGCCGATGCCGGGTTTCTGTCCACCCTTCCTCCTTTCCCTGAAAATAACGACCCCTACACAGTTAACCGCCTATCCTAAATGGGGGAAATGACTTTTGCTGTCGTTCGCCTCCCTCTCGAATAACTAACTTAACTTCCTCACATCTCCGGCCTTGCTCAGAACGTTTTCATTCGTCTCCAATTAGTCTATCGTACCCTCCCTTTTCTCCTCTCCTTCGACAAATATCTAACACCTCCCATCTCTCTTCTCAATGTCTATGTTTCGCAGCCTTATAACGGCACGTTCTAGATTTAACTCCTATCCATTACTCAGCATTTTTCGCTTGAGTTTAAGAGTGAATCAATGTAAGGTTTCCTGTCATATGTTCTCTTCTGTTTCCACACCTACGTCATTCTCCGAGTACCCCGCTAATCAAAGTGAGGGGTGTGGCGGGAGGTTAATGAACACTGAATGTGCTTTAAATAAATGCAATGATAATTACAATACTATAATCTATCATATATTAGTTAATTGAGATCTCAGATACGATCATGTGAGATATGCACGACAAAGTTCAATTTTTTGCAACATGCAATGAAATATTCGTAAAAAACTACTCACCTGCATAATGATAATTATTTAATTTTTCTTGTAGGTATAACCAAAAACACAAAAAAACGTTACTTATTCTAATTATCTCCCCAGTAACTTCGATTTATCTGTTAATATCCCTTATTTTACGCGGAAATTTTGAAAATTTCATTCATCACTGCCTTAGTATCTAGGTCTCTAATTTTATCTTTATGAACTAACGTACCATGTTACTCTTTAGTTTTTAATATTCCTTTAACATATTCAGTAAATTTATCAGTCACAAATTTCTAGAGAATAGTAGCCTGTATTTGAGCCTTAAATCAGGTAGTGAATCTCCTACCGGTATATTCAAAAATAACTTTGTTAAATTGCTTAAACTATTGTGGAACTTCATCACAAACCTTACTGCTCTCCACTGCACAGTATAAACAATTTCGTAATATATCCCTTTCATCTGGTTCCCAGATACATACTGCATATAATATTTGGGGCCTTTGAGTTAGAGCCTATTTCGAGAATACATTTCTCCTGCGCATAAATATGTGGTTCTACATGCTTCCTTTTTAAACTCGTTTAAATTGAGAAGTAGACTTCTGTTATTATCCTGGTTCTTATAACGGGAACGTGTTGTTTATTTTTAGCCCATTTGCAACGGTAAGGTTGCAAATCTACGTGTACGTAATACCCTGCAAGTCACCACGATGGTGAATGGCAGGGGTTCAGATCATCATACATTCACGATAAAAATGCCACCGAGAAGTACAATGCTACTGTTTAATGAAAAATTTTAAAGTAAGCTTTCACGGGACACATACAATGACATGGTTAGTATCTACTTATTATTGATTAGTCAGGTATTTCATTAATATATTAATTGATATTTTCCTAGGATGCATAAGATAATAATAAACAATATGATTCACGCAATAAACACTAGCAATATTGTACCAAATTATTCCTTCCTATTATTTTCTCTTATGGCAATGGGAAATTGACAGTTAAAATCTATTGGTATGACTATCTGTATCTCTAATCTTATTTTTCTGATCAAATCTAACGTTATACGCTGGCGTTTTTAATATATTTCTAACGTTACCATCGTGGTACGCGAAATAAAGCTGACCACAAACTCAGTAAACCCACTGGTGTGTATACAGCATATCACCAGCTTCACCTAATAGTCTTTACTAGAGACCTATATTGAATGTATGTACCTTTTGATGAAACCATTTCGTAAATTGCATATGCTTGATTGCTGCTGCACTCCTGTGCCAAGCTAGAAAAAAATTCAATTTAACACCGGAGAAAATACTTACCAAAATATCGTATTGTTCGAGGTGTATTTAAATATTCAACGAGAAGATGCGTAGAGACCTTGGTTTTACGCCTTAATGTATGTTGGCTAGTGGTCTCAGTCTAACTTATAATTCTGTCCTGTATTTTTACTCACGGAAGAACCATTTTATTAAAGAATGGCATTACTTATATGCATCGATGTACACTCAGAAGATGGGAAATGGAATGGTTCATATTTGTGTTTTCTTTTTTACTTGTCTACCTTTTTTGAATAGCATGGAAGGTATTTTATTTTACTCGTCGAGATTTTCTGTTTGTGGAGAAAATGAGACTTTTTATCACCCGTTTTCGGAACGGAATTGGAGGTTTATAAAGATGAAAAGGGGAATTTATTTAGTGGATGACAGTCGTTATTGATGTTACTTTTCCTCTTTTCATTGCGTCGTAGATGATTTTGTTTCCTTGAAATTTTCTTTACGGAGACGCTTTCCGTTTCGATTGTGTTTTTTTATGACTCGCTCGCTCGGAAGAGAATGTCTATCCCCTTAATGCCCTATCCTCAGCACGCTATTTGTGAATTTGGAACTCTTGCTTTGACCCGAGTCTGGGCGCTATCTGTGAATGAAATCTTTGCCCTTCCTGGCTTAGACGAAGGTGATTAGTCATTTAAGATCTATGCCTAACGATAAGTTCAGATGACTCTAATTGTCGCTTGCATTTTCTCTTGGTTGACAGGTAAAATTGTTGGCATCAAATCGTGCCAAAGTTTCCCGTTCGTTGATCATCTGAACCCGAAAAAAGGGACCGATGCAAAATTTCGCCTGTATTTCAACATTATTCAGCGTCGAGTCTCTCTTCACTTCAAAATAATTTACTATGCGTTCACGGAAACTTAGCTACTTATTGTTTTTTCACGGACAAAATGGAAGTATTTAGTTAAATCATTTGAAATTTTGATTTGCGAGTTTTCCCGGAGGTATTCATGAGGTTGGTTATTTTTAACGATGTACGTAGCGTATACTCTGCCGAACTGATACAGTCTTCGCGTATTGGAAGGAATTCGTATTAAATCAAGCACCACTTGAAATCTCCACTGATTTTTTTTTTGGTACAACGTGTTTCAACTACCCAAGTCATTTTCAGGTGCAGGACAAATTTTCTTGTGCATGAAGATGACTCGGTGTGTTAAAACTCGTAGTAGGTGGAAAAAGTTTTGATTTAATAGTGTATATTCGTTGCCCATATATTTTTTTTCTTTTTGGATACGTATTTGACCCGCTAAAATGTCATATTTCCCCTGTGATTTTAAGCTAAAAGCATTTTTATTTGGGAGTTATTGTAAATTAATTTTATATTCCTATGTATGTACGTTTTAATTTTTTATATTCACTACGGTACATTGTCATGTACGAAGTGGGTTGGATTATCTAAAAAAATTCCACCTTCTAGTTATTATTGTATTATTTCCTCTCCATGAACAATAATCTTTGAGATGTATTCGCTAACGTTTTCCGCTCGGAATGACGAATTGGAGGGAAAGTGTGCTGCTAGTGGAATGACCCTCTGGGCCGGGGTCACGCGGCAAAATGTCTTGGGAAAAGGTCATCGGGGATAGTATCGCTCGTCCTCGGTTGTTTGCTGGGTCACCTTTTCCCTCCGCAGGTTTTCTCCCGAAGTTTTTGTCTTTGCTCAGCGACATGGGATATTTAACGACTTTGTTACTAGTAATGGAAAATGTTCTTGAGTGCCTATCAGGAGCGTTAATAATTAGCAGTGTGTGTTTGTTTCGTTTGGCAGTGTGATCTACTTTGTGGACGAATTCGCAAGGAAGCCATTCCGTCTTCTCACATATTTAAATGGATTGCTACTCAAATATCGGACGTGACATGATACGAGTCCTGGACGTTCCTAATGTTGATAATGAATTAATGTAGAATGCTGTTAATTTTTATTAATATATGGATGGTTTTTCGTGAGTTTAGGATTGTAAAGCATTTTTGGCAGTGTAAATATCCTTTAGATCATGTTTATTATTTTTATGCTATTGGTGGTTCATCCCATTTATAGCCTTGAAAAAGGAAAAATAAAATTTCCGAAACGTCGGCCATTAAGTTGAATAGTTTTCATTTTTAATAAAAGACCTAAACTCACGAAAAACCATCCATGTATTAATAATAAAGAGGTTAATTTTTATCCTTCGAACTTGTGACACATAATAAATTAACTATTGTTTTAATGAAAGTGCTTCCACCGAAGACCTAAATCTGTGTAATAATTCGATTGAACGTGGCTAGAGAACTCAAAGGTCGCGAACCCCGCCCAGAACATTAATGACGAGTGTGTCTTTGGACTACGGTATTCGGGTAGATGGTGTGATATAACCTAAGACGTTTGTGTTCCAGCTCCAGAAACCAAGGAGTACCGCTACTTGATTGAACGTACCCGCTTGATGTCGATAGGAACCGTTCGTCTAAACTGGCATGGAGGTATTAGCTGCAATATCTCTACTTTTCTGCCTTCAGTTGAGGTCACTATTAAGCCTCCTTTTTGTTTTCATTTCTTTTCCTGTCAGAAATTCCGGATTTCATAATGCCATATTTCGGTAGAGCTCTGAATTTAGAAAGAAATTAATAAAATGAATATTGATATTTTCAAGACATTGAAACGGACATATTATAAAGTGTGCAAATAATAAGCTAATCTGGAGCTTTCTCGGTAATATTTTTTAATACACGATGAGAGTTATTTTCACCGGATGTTATCCGTCACTGGCATCCATCTCAGTCAAACTTCATTTTCGGCTCCTCGCTGTCATCTTTCATGTATTAATATGTTGCCTCTATACCTCTCCTTTTAAAAATGGTACCGTTTTCCTTCTGGCTACCAGGAATTGATTAGAGTGAGCTCAAAGTAAATTCCACGCGATTAAATTTTCAAATTACCTGTTTGCTGCTCGGGTATTAGACGTATTGAATCCAAAGAAATATTTCTTCGAGTCTTATAGTTATTTCCTAGCATATTCATTTTTTGTAATATTTTCTCTTCCTACGTTTATTAAATTGCTTGCTTGTGATATTTACTTAATTTTCATTGAGATTTCGTGGTCATTCGCGTTTTCTTCCGCTTTTTCCGAATTTTCATTCTGGAAGTTTATTATGGGTATCGACTTATCGTCAAGTTATCCTAAGAAATGGTGTTTCAAGAACAGTTTAATTCTGTAATAACTAATAAAGGCAATCTAAATTGCATTTTTCACTCTATCAAAATGACCCTTTTTCTCAGGCACTTCGTTTTTATGTAAAAAATTAATTCTTTTTTTAAATTAATTGTATAGTAATTAATTTAGATGGCGACTTATATTAGTAATATTGTGACTAATATTTCAGTTGGTCGAACTAAAATAAGATGCTGGAGATGGAATATATATCTAACACCAATTTAGCACTTATGTTTCTGTTGGAAAGGCACCAAATTATTTTGGACCCAAGGAGCAGACTCATGGGGTCTTGACAAGAGGATTTAATCTTCTTGTGTGTATGGACTTGGGTCGAAATGGTGACTGCGCGAAGACTTAGAAAGATTTCCTGTTTCAAAAACGATGATTGCTCAGAAGTAGGTACTAGAGAAACCATTGTTTTTATGGCGGTGTTGTTTTTACCCTCTCTCTGGACAGAACTATGTCCATTTGCTTCGTCGAGCAAACTGAAAATCCCTTTCGCGGCATCATGACGCATTTTCTATTTGCCGTTTTATGTTCGTATTTGAAATCTTATTACCGTCAGTGTACTTTTGCATGAAGAAGCTCCTGAAGCTGTCAAATAATAATGCATCAATTAATTTGATCAGGAAACTCTTAAAGCCCTGTTCAATCTCTTTATCCTAAACTCCGTTAATGTATAAAACAATCCCCTTTGGAAATAGGAAGAACTGGCCTTCTTGGGTTTTTTCTACCTTTATTATTGTCTTTATTTGGGTAGTTTTTAATTATTTACGGAGAAAGCTGATGGAATAAGGTTATCGCTCTTGCAGCCGAATGGCATTTGCTTGGGCAGGAACCGTATCTAGGTATATACGTCATGTGATTTAGTTAGTTATTTATTTATTTTGAGGTAGGCAACTGAGTTCATCTACATTTACATAATACCCTGCAAGCCACAATAAAGGTGTGTGGCAGGGGCTGAAATCTCACCAAACATGCGCTACATATGCATAAAAAAGGATTAGTATTTATATACTGTTCTAAACTTCACTATTTAAAAAAAGATAAAAATCGCAAAGCAAACATGCAAAAACATGCTGTGAGTTGGGTTAGCTTCCTGTCCTTATACCAACATGCAGCTACCAATGTTATCCATTGCCACACTCATATTGAATATATTTACCGTTATTCATATCCCTAATTGTACGAGGGAAAAAGGGCATTTTGAATTTGTCATTTCGGCAATCAATTTCTCTAACTTTGTGATTATGGTCCACTCGTATTGGATATATTTACCGTTATTCATATCCCTAATTTTACTAGTAAAAAAGGACATTTTGAATCTCTCAGTTCGGCAATCAATTTCTCTAATTTTGTGATTATGGTCCAGTCTACCATAGTAAGTAGGGGTTCGCAAAATATTTTTAACATCATCATTGAAAATATAGTCTTGGAATTTGTTTAAGATATTAGGTCTAAATTTCTACCTGCGATCTGACAGTGATTCCCAATTTAATTCATTTAATAGACTGGTTACGCTAATACGTAAGGTTATCGTACCGTCCATTACAAATCTTGCCGATCATCGCTGCACACGTTAAAGTCATCCTCTATATACATATATATATAAGAAAGGTAGGTAGCGGGGTAAGTAGGAGTATTCAGGTAACATGAATATGGGCGTCGGCATTAGCTTCCTCTTCAAATAAGTGCCAAGGGGACCACAGCTTAGTGTCCCATCCGACGGTCAGAGTACTGGACTCGAAGTGCCCCCCACACGGTTCTCTAGTTGGGACCAGTAAACCAATGAAAATATACCAATGCTGGGAATTGAATTTGGGCCTTGAGGATGGGAAGCCAGTACTCTAGTCATCACACCAACCCGATCCCCGATGTGTTTAACGCATATTTTATTTACCAGAATTGGTTTAATTTTAAATGGAGTAAAACGTTTCGTAGACCAAGCTACTTGATAAACATGTTACCAAAAGATAATATGGTTATTACCATTTCGTTTTTTGTTTAAATCTTTTAATTTGAGCTGATGAATTGATCGTCCCTTGCATCAGATATAATAGTGATTATTCTTGGAGGTTTTGTGCTCTCCTTTCGTATGTTAATTTTAGCTTAAACGGTAGCATGTTGATGACTTAGTGGATAAGAGGTGAGATACTGTTATCGTGATTGTATGCTGAGTTGTCTGCCTGCTACGGTAACTCGGTCAGCAATACAACCTAACCTGTCAACCCAAAGGTTGCGGGTTCAAATCCGTAACGTGCACGGGTGTCACGTGTTTATCTCAGGGTTAAGCATTGGATTAATTAAGCTTAGTGAGTGCGATATAACCTTGGCAGTTGGAATAAGTGAATACATAATTTTGATATCACTAGTTAGGCATCTCTCAAGGCAAGTGGGCATATTGTGATTATTATTCTGAAGTGAAGAATACTTTATGATCGTACAACCGTCTATGAAATTTATTTTGCACCCGAGTAGTAAATTTTTAAAAATTTTTGCTTATAAACCCATATTTTTATCGTTTACACCCTAAATATCCCAAAATTACTCAAAGTTCATTTACAAATCATGTTGTCCACATTGCCCTTAAAAACAAGAATGTGCCAATAAATATGAAATCTTCACAGCTGTGTCCAGAGTGCTCGAATGAAAAATACCGAGACGATAAAATTACTAAAAATAATATTTCACTATTAATTAAGAATTAAGACGCATTCACTATTAAATAAGCATTAAAACGCATCCTCGGAATAGGATGTTTGCGGTCTCCGAGTAGAGTTATTAGTTTTACGGAAAAATCCGCGAACGACTTAGCCCACCACTCTGAACCGTGACTTCGCGGAGGTCGAATACATTTAGTGAGTGAATCCTACAATGTTATCGGATACAGTCTTATTCAGGTCAAGTACCCTCTCTCTCACTCTGGGTTTGGTCCTTTTCTTTCTGTTATCAGTAGCTTTTTAAACCGTTCCTGCTCAATTATGTGTGGCCTGCGGGGAACGCCGCTAAATGCTTTTGACTATATTAGCGCTGAAAATACTCGAGAGCGTCCGTCTAGATTTTGCCGCCCCAGTTCGTGTTCCCAGTGTAGATATCGCTCTTTGAGAGAACGCAAACATTGTTTCATCTTGACTTTCCACGACTTACTTTTAGTGATCATGAGGTCTAATCATGAAAAATATTCTCTTGGCATTTCAATTGCGCTGACGTGATAAGACCTTCTTCGTAATTTTACGAATATTGAATGTAACAGTTGAAGTTGAACAAATTCAGGTTTTGTGAAGGGGAAGGAATACACATTGAATCTAATTCCACTCTCAACACAATTTAAAAAATAAATGTACCTACTACTCGTGCCAACTGACCGGAGTCAACTTCGTGTACTAGGGAAATTTTTAATCTTTTTTGTCACTTTTAAAGTTGTCCTGTACCTGAAAATGGCTCGGTAAGTTGAATCGCGTACATTAAATACGTTTGTAGAAAAGTGCGAGTTGTGCTTGATGAATTGTAAAAGTTGGATGTGCAATTTCAAAAGGTAAGTGAATTTTCGACACTTCCGCGGCTGAACTTACGTTCTTAAGAATAAAATGCAGATTCAGTAAACCAATCCGATAAAATGCAGTAAGGAAACACACCATACTGCTGAGTACCTAACGCGAAAAATAATGCTCCTTAAAAAACGACTGAAAGGAAATAGGATGCACTCCGAAAGAATTTCAAATCTAAACTTCAGTTAAACTTCACTTGTTAAACGACATAGGTACTTAACTCATACTCATGCTCTTAAAATGTGACTCCTGTGATAAAAAATTGGAATTCCTGGGAAAGTGCCTCATTGTTGGTGAAACAACTCTGAATATAAATTCTATTTTGAATGCAATATAGCTATTAGGTGAGTAAAAAAAACTTTAGCACTTTTCCACAATATATTTAAAATTATAAAATTGCACAACACGTGTTTCGGTTTACTAATGTGTATCAGGTGTACACTCACCGTTACTCACGTGAGGTGTACACTTCACATCAGGTGTACACTCACGTGAATGCCGAAAGTAAGCTTAGTAAGCCGAAACACATGTTGTGAAATTTTATAATTTTAAATATATTGTGGAAAAGTGCTTAAGTTTTTTTACTCACCTAATATGTCTCTCTTCCACTACGTAATGCCTGAAACAGTGAACAGCTATACACCTACCTGATAATTAATGAGAACTTCAAAATTATAGAAATAGCCACAGAATCGTGAGAGCAAGATTACCAAAATGTTGCTGAAATTTGGAAATTAATTTAGATACATGTTTAGATTATCTCCACTGGAGTGGTTAGCGACCTCGCACTTCCATATTTGATTTTTCTTAATTTCGTTGTTCATAAACCTTCTGTAAACTTCCTTCTTAGGATTAGAAGGTAGTGAAACCGAACCTCAGCGTCATTTAAAGGGGCACCTAGTGGTGATTCTTGAGTAACTCACTGTAATTTGGGTGATCATGATGCATTTTAGTGGGTGCACGTTTTTTAAAACTTTCTCAAGTCCTCTAACTATTCTTTCCTGCAAAGTTGCAGGCACAACCACTTTTTCCCTAGTGGAGTTGTACCATCTATTTCACGCAGACTTGTCTATGACGGTAACCGTTTACTATATAATTTCTATTCTATATACTATTCGACGTCTTTACTAAAGTCTGCGATATACATGGCTTCCCGCCATTTACTCCTGTTTCGTTAGGAGTATGTACTAGGAGACCTGACTGAAAAATGAATCGTACAATTTTTAATTAATTGTAACTAGGCGTTTTCCGTTAGTTTTCGCTCTTGGTGTATTTTTACTGAAGTACTTCTAATTAAATCCTGTTTAGTTAGGAGCATATACTAGGAGACCTGACTGAAAAATGACTTGTACAATTTAATTAATCGTAACTAGGCGTTTTCCGTTTGTTTTCGCTCTTGGTGTATTTTTACTGAAGTACTTCTAATTAAATCTTCTTTCTCTCTGTTCGCCGAAATCGAGAGAAATATTTCAGGGTTTTTCTCCTCATGAGAAACAAGCTTTCGCTGCGAAATAAACTCTTCTTGCGGGCTGATCTCGACACTTCTGTCTTTTCTCAACTCTTTGGCATATTTATTGCTCGCGGGAGGAATCCCGGGTCGAAAAAAAAGGGACTGGACCCGGATCAATGGTCGTTTCCCTTGCTCGTACTCGAGTTGAATCGCAGACGCCTGTCGGTTTTGCGCCGTAAAAAATGAGGTTCCATGAAGTCCCGGACCCATGGCTGGTCGCACATTATTTCTTCTTTTACCTAACGGAAAACTAACCTTCCTAATTTAAGGCCGGCGTGTGCGCGTACCGCCGCGCTCGGAAAACACATAAACCAAACACAAAGAGCCTCAGGAATGTAACACACGTGCGATCTATTTTGAAAATCTAGACCGGATATAAATAAACACGTCGTGAAATGGTCGAGGAAGGGAAGGAAAAAAATGTCCGTTTAGAGATAAGGGAGGAGAGGTCCTCATTCTCTCTGGCTCCCTCCCGTAGCCTCTTCTGCCGCCTTTACGCCTTCATTTATTCCGCCCTCGCCTCATATCCGAAGAGTTGTGGGCCTAGGGCCTCCCTCCGACCCACGTTGGCCCTCCCCGGTAATTTCGGACGAAGGGTTACCAACTACAAAACAATACTGAGTGGCTATGCTGAGCGATTCGTAAGGTAAGGATATTTCTGGAAGTTGTTCAACTCTCACGATGAAAATGAACATGATCTCTATAATATTTTTCATTATAGTGTCAGGTCTGTGGGATCCAGTGCGATAATGTTTCGGATTAAAATTCATTCTCATGATGTCTATTAATGAGTTCCCTTCGTCACCTCCACAATATTTAGTTCACCATCGACCGGTTTCACCAGTTATACCATACTCGGGTAGCAATAGTTTGATCCTCAGATACGCTATCCTCAGGTAACAATGATTTTATCATTCTCATGACTTTCCTCGATTCATTGATCGGTATTCTGTACACTTAGTGCGTGCGTGTTTTTCGACACAAACTAGATATTCTAAATGCAAAGTTGTCATAATGACACGCCTTGATTCCATTTTTAATATGGTATCCTTAGGCGAATGTACCTAAAATACTACAGTTATTGAATCATCTCATAGCAAGGTGGGAGATGTGGATACTTTAAGAGGGTAATGGCATCAGTATATAGTGTTAGGTAAGAGCAATGGATGAGGATATTCTTGGGTGGAAAGCCGCCATGACGGATCGTGTATGCATCGTGTGCATTATGTTCCCAATATGGTACCTTACATGAATTAAGTGCCCCTTACATAACCGTTAATCCTTCATCTGTCATAGGAGAGCTGAAAGGTCTCACCGTTCGTAAAATTAAGTGTAAATATTCCCTTCAAGTCGCTGGCTTCCTTTCGTAGATGATGAAACGAAACACTGGAAGTTTAAAAGGTAGTTATAAAAATGAAATATTCGTGATTCAGAACCTGGGACAAAACCGTTAAAATGGTAGTGTTTAGCCTGTGTAACGGGTATTACTGGGGTGATGACCGGTTTTTGTACAATGAGACCTTTGAATGTGATTTAGACCAAATCCGTTAGTTTGAGGTAGGGGACTATTTTGGTAGTGAAGTCTTTGTGCTTCATAAAAAAGAAAAAAAACTTAGTTCTTTTCCACAAATATATTTAATATATATTTTCCACAATTATATTAAATATATATTTGTGGAAAAGAACTAAGTTTTTTCTTTTCTATAATGAATATAATGAATAACTTCCACAACGTAAACTCGCCAACCATTTCTTTTCTTTGTGCTCCCTTCATTCATTAGTTTAAATAATAATATCGGTAGCGTATTCATCGACAATACTCATTTTTATGATTGTTTACTTGTCAATGATTAGCGTCTGGCTTGTAATCACCACCTTCCTCACAACCTTACGTTGGCTTGCTGTGCTCAGACCGGCGAGAGGACGGCACTCGACTCTCGAACTCGGCACTCGGCAGGAGGAGCGGTCGGAGGAGCCAGCGAGCTCGTGTGAACCTGTTGAGAGCAACTGAACTTCCTTTTTTTTCTTGTCACTGTAATATTTTCACCCTGAATATAATATCTGGAAATTACCTACCAAAGTCTTCGATCTTTTTTTTGTCACGTGACCAACCGGCGGCAACCCACGCCCCATAGAGGAGAAGGAGATCGGCTACATTTTTATGATTAGAGATGTTGAAGAAACGAGAGTGAGTACCGCAATTCTACATAGGGTCTAATCATTGATAGCGGCAGCACTCAGGAAAAATCCGCGATCTTGCCCCAGGGGTCATATTCAATAAGAAATACGAAAGATTAACGTCACTGCCTTGGAAATTGGATTTTCCGAGGCTTTGGCGTCACATCATCAAAATTTTCGAGGTTCAACGATTTCGATCTTCGAAACCTATTCGGAATCGGCATTAACATGCCATGACAATGACACGTTTCTGAAGCCACATCCTCTCAACTCACGCGTTGGATTCGTCATGGGTAAGAATCGCACGTACAATAAAACTGTTGTTGTCATTCGAGGAATTCGGGTCCTTGCTGAATAAAGACTCTTGAGTGAGGCACCGGATAGGAAATCTCAAAGGACTTATCATTGGTGTTCTTGGAATTGGTATACCAAGAATTATTTGTGATCGGAAGTTTCCATTTATTGGATTTTGCGTATACATTCCCTGCGACATATTTTATGAGCATTAATGTGGGTAAATTGAATTCCCAGCAATCTTATCAAAGGAACCCAGGTGACTATCTTCAAAGCAAGGAGGAATATTGTCTATTTTTAAATCAGCATATTGACGCCCAACCGCGGGTAGGATGTTTGTCAATGGGTGAACACTGTACAGGCACCAGCCCATAGTGTTAGGAGTGGAAAGAGGGTTATAGCAAGAAAAAGGATGAGAAGTTGTTTTGGGTAGATGGTGCGGTGGAGCTAATAATTCTGCAGTTTACATTCCTTACTTTATCGCAATTTTCTAATGGGCTACTAAATTTGTTTATTGAGTACGTACCGATACGTACCTATGGTACCGATGGAATTGGTCTAGTTACCTGACATTTAAATTTCTCCATAGGTTACCTTTATATATCTTAGTGTATCTTTTGTTGTTATCATATTTTTGGAAATTATTTGGGAATTCACAGAGTCGTATCCAGGAAACGGCGTGTGCTCAAATGTAATATGAAAAAATAATTCGAAAATGAAATCAAGGTGTCACATTTAACTTTGTAGAATTACTTCGCAATGAAAGAACCAGTGAGTAAGTTTTCCGTATAAAACTTTTGAAAAAAATTAGCTACTAAGTATTTGAATGATGAGATGATAAAATAATCAAATGTCAAATTAAGTTCTGACATCTTAACCCCACGCAGGAGAGTTTCATCGGTCGAATTTATCCCGTTTCATACGATACTTGAACCTGGGGGTGTTTGAAACCATCGGGGTTATCTCGATTAGGTAACCTAGGAGTTACGTGGTTAAAACACGAATGGTTCGCAAATTGTGTGTATTAAACCCGCTGATTACAACCTCATTCATTGTTTACACGTGTGTTTTATCTCATGTTGGGGCTCTAGAGTCGAGACAGATGAGAAAAACGCAAATGAAAGCAATTAATGATATTGTAACGAACGATTCAGACACACTAACTTTGCAAACCATTCATGTTTGTACCACGTGGCTCCTTGGTTACGTATTCGAGATAATCCTGACTGTTTCTAACACCACCAGGGTGCGTAGTATGCTAAACTTTACTTGATATTAAGGACGGAATCTGGCATGATTGAAACCTTCCTAGACGATCAATGAACTTTTGGTTGCTATGAAACTAAAATAACTACATCTAAATATTAAATGTGAAGCTAAGCGTATAGAATAATTTATTTTTGACTTTCTGAGGATTCACTTCATTCATATGTGTGAAGTGATGTTGGGGAAATTATGTCAAACATTAGAGTTACAAATATTTAACAGATTTAAATTACACGAACGGGAAGAAAAGTAAGGAATGACAGGGTGTTCATAGGGCCTGGAAGGCGTAATCGTATGCGAAGAGAAACTCAATATCCGTTGAGTTGTGATAGCGACAGCTGGTTAGCCTTCCCCGTTTTTTACCCTGAGAGTAAAATATGAATGTGTGATGGGGGGTGACGGATGAGCACCACCGTTTCTTTGAAAAGAGAAGTACGAAAGAGGTTTTGTAGAACATACTAAAAGTATGCTTGGGAAGTAGGATAGGGGCTGAGCAAAGTAACACTGATAGCCGAAGACGGAACGAGGCTTGCGTATTATTCTCCGAGGCCGACTGCTGTAAAGGCCGCTTTACCTGATACAATTTTTTGTACAATTTCTTGTACAAACGCTTGTATGAGGAAATTGTACCGTGTTGAGTGGCAAATTGTGTGAACGCTTGCGCGAATGTTTGAATGACTGTACGGAAAATAGAACCAGTTCTAATTCCATTCAGACAAGCATACAATTTCGTTCAGTTTATGCAAGCGTATGTACAAGAAATTGTATCGTGTAAAGCGACCTTAAGGCCTCGTGCTAACCTCTTGTATTCTAGGGCGGTGGTCTCATCTATGGGAAGCAAATGGCATAATGATTAGAAAAAGAGAATATTGCACAGCGTATGTAACGTTACGTGATTGATCGATGGTCGCTAGTTCCTACTGAGAGCTAGTTGCAAACTAGTTCAGCATCAATTGTGAAATCAAGTAACTAAACGAGTATGATAGCGATCACACTTGTTAGCCAGCGTACTGGTTCTATACCACACGATACTGGAACCCTATCATACTAGTGAGTATCTTAGATCTTGTGCTGGATCTTTAGTGTCTTTAGATACACTAACTCTGTGAAAAAATGACGAGGCTTATTATTATTGAAGGCTTGAAATACGCCTGTAAAATGAAATAGTACGGTAGAAAGAAAGTGTATAATGAAGTCTTGAGTATTTTGATGGAGGTTGGGAAGTGGAATAAAGCGATACCTTATCAACGTCTTTTTCATTGTATTTTACATTATTTTAGTTGTGTAATCTTATCGGAACGATATCGAACCATCTGCTTCGATATATATCGCCCGGATCCCCTCCCGCATACGTGTGCCAAGACCCTCTTTCCCTTATCCGGGCACATCCATCTGTTCCCTTCCGGGAACTTTCGCGACCGCACCCCTTTAGGGTTCCATCTCACCCCTCAACCATCCCCAACAGCATCTCCGCTTCTCCGTATTCCTTTGGCTTGTTTGGTCTATCTTTCCTCTCTTCATCTCCTTCCTTCCCTCCCTCTCTTCCTCCTCCTCCTCCCTCTCCCTCCCTTAGCTACCCTTTCTCCCTTTCAATTCCGCCCACGGCCAAAGCCCTGCCTCACCCTTCGGACATCGTTTCCCATGGAATTAAGTCGTTTCTATGTACTCTCCTCCGTGCCCACCGCCTCAGTTTTCCCCCGCCATCTCCGTCCCGTCCCAAGTTTTTTTCCCCCGTGTAGGCTTCCGAAGGAAAAATAAGCCTCGGCGAAATAATCCCGTTTATTTATGTTTGCTCCTTGTTCTCCGACTCCTCTGGGCTTACACGTCCGCGTAATTTGTGGCGATCGCCCGGGTTCCATCCCCTTAGCTGGTGCTTGTCTAGTTTCGGAGTGGAGGGGGATGGCGAGGGGAAGGGCGGGAATTCGTTAGTGATGTCGGAGGCGTTCGGTTCGCGTCGAGAATGCCGTATGTCATTTATTGCTTTCCTGCCGCTCGTGAAAAGTTGGCGAAGTGGTGTCGTGCTGATTTTTTTTATATTTTTTTGGAGTGGGGAGTTGGGAGTTAGTTGTTATCCTTGCCAACTTTTTTTGGTTATCTACTTCTACATGATACTGTCTGCAATAATTTTCCGCTGAAGATTCATTCTTTATTTTAACATATGATCTGATAATGATTCCCAGTGATTTTTCAAGCTATGCCAAAGTATTATAAACGGATATTATTTTTATTTACCGTGCACGTCACTGCAAGGTTGTATGGCAGGGGTAAATATCACCAGGAATGCCTTTTAAATGAAAGCAAAATTAACTCTTACAGTCATGCAAAACTACAAGACCATGCATGAACTAAATACAAGCAGCTGAGGGGTACAGCAATATTGTTAGTCTTTAAAAGTAATTTAATAATTATTGATTAGTCAGGCGTTTCCTTACTTCATTCATTCATATATCCTTAAGCATGTGTAAGTGTTATCATTGTTAAGACATATGCATGTTAAAACCACTACAGACTACTTTTCTGCATCGAAATTTACGGTACATATTTTAATTTCCCCATAGTATCTTCGCAGTATTGTTTTACTGTCTGTAATTGCTCGGGAACAAAGTTTTAATCCCTCTGTCTTACCCTATATCTCGGAAAATATTTTATTTTATATTATTTGCGCATCCAGATTGATTTGTTGGTCCATATACCCCTGGGATCCCAATAGGCATTTCATCATGTCATCAGGTTTCCCCGGAGCTGAACCAACAGAGCTTGACAAACACCCGTGCCCTGGGTGTAGAAAACCCACCCAGTCGGGACTCGAACCCGCGACCCTAGGATTGGCAAGCGAGGACTTTACCTCGCCGCCACCGGGGCCGTCAGTTGTAACCCCTCCGTCCACTCTGTCTGCTTCTCTCTAATTTGATCTTGGTGATCTTAAATGCCACATTATGGTGGTATTTTTAATGTATTTGTGACATATTCAGAGAACCTGTCTGCCTTAAATTTCCGCAGAAGATCATTCTCTATTTTTACCTATGATCTGGTAATGATTCCCGGTGATTTTTCGAGCTATGTCAAAATATTATAGACGGATATTATTTTATTTACTGTATGGAGGAGGTCAAGGAAAGTTCGATGGACGGTAGTAATGCGAACGAAGAGATAAGTTAGTCATTTTCGGGAAGGCTACCATCAGAAGAAGTCATTGGAGCCTATGCGTGAGGTATTAGGTACTGGTAGAAATTTTTTTCGGGAATTTTCTTCATGCTCTAATTACTCTTAACGGAAAACGTCAATATCTCGGCAATTCAACGTCGCATCCAACGGCCGGAGTTTTTAACTCCAAGTGCTGTTCACACATCACCCAATGGGGGCGTTTACTCGGAACCGAAATCGCAATTTTGTACACGAAATTGTTAGATGGAAACGAAAAAAGGATTTTAGTGAAAAAATTAATCTTCTAACTACAACCATTCACTCATAAATCAAAAATTAAAATAAGCAAAAGGTGACGCCCACCGAAAATGCTGCTGTGATAACATTGACGTCATTTTCCTTCCGTCCTTGACTGCTTTCAGGGGAGAGGAAGGGAGTGGAGGGGGGTTCTCGGAAGGTCTACTCGCACAGATGCTGTCGCAATCATTCCCATTGGACGAGTCACCTGTGTCCCCCCATTGCGATAAGGCAAAGTAGCTTCGCGGGCTCAGTTCTGATTCGACGAAATCGATATACGTCAGAGGTTGCACCACGCCCACTTTTCCGAAATGGTTAAAAACATCAGTTTTTTGCCGCTTATAACTCGGGAAATAATTGTCGGATTAAAAAACGGAAAAATACGAGTCTTTTTATTTTACAAACTCTATCAGATTCGGCAATAAAAAAATATGGTAAACGACCCCATTATGCAACGGGGTAGCAATGAAAAATTACAAAGTTCATCTCTCTAAAATTTAATTTATTTTTTAACTATCATTCTGTATTAGTAGTAAGTACCATCATAGCGATTGTCGTGTATGTTCCATATTACTATCAAGGCGATTTGTTGCGTTTTACTGTGAATTTTCGTTAACCCGTACCCGTTGGATGGATAAAAAAGCTTTAAGAAAGCATTTTTATTTCTAGTATACTGTGATTAACTTGCCTAGTTCTCTACATCAAACACTAAAGGACCCAGATCCTCTTTACCTTTCCTCTCCGCCTCTTGAGCGACCTTTTCGATTTTATTTTTTAACCTTCCTTTCGTACGCGATCCTCTTATCTTTATGAATTCTTCTATATTGCAGAAGGAAGAAAGGTTCTTTATTTCTTCCAGAACAAGCAATGAAGTTTATATAGCGAGAACGCTGTTGATCTGCGCCGTAGCCGGGGATCAGGTTCGGGAATCCCGGCCGTGGATTTCTCTTTTATGTACCTACCGGTTCCCACTTGAACGCTCTATGGAGAACATTTCAAATTCAGTGATCCGTCCGTCGGATGGGACGCTAATACGTGGAACATTAGGGGCCTTTAGTTTAGAGTAGGTTGATGCGGATGCGGGGTTTCTCTGTACACTTCCTACGCTTATTAATTACCCACCTATCCCAAATGATACAAATGATTTAGTTTTCAGCCATCTCCTCCAAATAAATTCTAATACTGGAGTCATAGCCTACCTCAAAGTAACCAGGACGAGACAAGCTAATAAATATTTTAAATCGACGAGCTCTGCGTTTCAGTTATAGATTAATGTAAGCGTGCGGTATAAACTGTTAAAAAAAGCCAGGAATGAAAACTACTGGTAAAATATTATAAATCATGATTGGGATTTGGTAGTTTTTTTCTTTTTTCCCCTAATTACTTTTAAAGGTGTTGTGTTTGTTTTGTATTGTTCATTTTTGTTTGTTGTGTCATTGTTCCTGGTGTGGATGCACCCCCTGCCACACACCCTCGAGGTGGCTTGCAGGGTATGTCGTGTATATAGATATATCAAAAAGCACGTGTCCTGTACATATATATTTTGAAAATTCCATCTTTTTCACTTTGAAAACAAGGTTTGTTATTTATGGCCCTATGGTCGAAATAGAGTAAATAACGTAGGCGTTACGCGAATAAACATTTTATCTTTAGCTGTGTGAGTGTTGCTTGAATGGAATATATAAAAACAGAAAGCCGCTCAGTTTTTATGGTTTGCTATTTTTTCCAACGGTTCATATATTTCACGAACTTGTTTTCCCAGCCTGCTTCCGTGTTATTTCCTCAGCTTTGTCCTCGGATTTCTTTTATCTTTTCTCCATGTCCTCCACCTGACTTCCTTGTGTAATCAATCTTCGACTATCTTGGAATGTTAGCAGAGGTTATCTCGTAGGTATTCCTTTCGTCGACCAAAGCTGTTGCGTTTCAGACCTCATTCCCTCCCCGTCACTTCTTCCATTCTCCTTCACCCCTCCTGCATATTCTTCGTCTTTATTCCTTCTACATACACACTACCCTGCAAGCCATGGGTGTTAGGTTAAGGGGTTGAACCAACACTAGGCATGCAGTAATGTTGGGGAGAAAACCCTGTATTCAGAAACTATAATGCGGGTTCTATTGGAGATCAAAATTTCTAAAATAAATGGAATTCACCCATGTATTTTTTAGCTTCCATTGCCTCGAATACAGCTCATCTGGCCATTTTATATTGAGCTCGATTAAAAATAACAGACACACAACAAACACAGCCAGCCATGCCTGGGTGGAGATAATCCGACCCTATGAAAATAGGGGAAAATTACATTAACAATCGTCTTTAACCCCCTGATTTCTTTGATCTGATCTATTATCGTCCCTTATTGTACACGGATAAAATAGGATTTATTCAGGTCTCTATCTCTCTATCTTTGTCCGTAGTTTTATCTTTATAGTCAAACCCACCATAAATATAATAACGTGGTGGAGTTCAAATATATTTTTAACATGGTCCTGTTTTCCGCGGAGACGTTCCATTGCTGCTTTTTCGGGTTTGATTGGTTCACAGTTACAGTGCACCCGACTGAATGAGAGTCCCATATGAGGCGGACAAAAATTTTCGTCGCTTCTTCGAACCTGGAAGGGTCTACTGGAATGCTGGCCAAAATGTCGTCCAGGAATACAATCGGGAATGGTAATCCGATAAGCTAACAATATCTTTAAAATTTTCAATAAAGTTATCCTTCATAAATATAGGTCACACTACGACCTTATAGTGATTTTCAACGTGATTGTTATGGTAATTTCAAGGCTCTGCTGAACGTATTTTAGCATCTTTCCAAGAACCTACCTTCTCTTAAGTGTCCAACATGCTGGTACCGAAATTAAATCCTACGTCATCTAGAACCATATAATAGTAGTATTGTAGGGTGAGTGCCTGCAAGTGAAATACGTCGTCAAATTGATTTAATTTCCATGCCTTTCTATTTCCTGTCACGATCTTCTTCTCTCCTATGTGTACATAAATCCTCCCCGTATCCTCATCCCCAATTTGTATAGTATGATCTCCCCCATTTCCGTAATATTTTTCGAAATCTCCTGCTCCCGAGTTGGATTTTCTCTCTCCAACTTTGTTTGTTTGGCCTTTCTTGATGAGTTCTTCCTAAAACAAGAGCGATAGCGATATTTCCCTTCCTTTTTTTTCATCGCCTTCATTTTTTCGGTCGTATTTCTCTCTAAAGCAGTGAAGCGCTTAAAATTTTTGTTTTTTCTAAAAAAGTTATATTTGCCCAAAGTGGATGGTATTGTCCAAGTAATAAATTCCGTTTCTTCCTCCTGTTCATTGCTTCTGTTGTCTAAGTAGTCGCCCCTCCGATTCTTTACCTCCACACCCTTGTTTCTTCTGCCTACTCTTTCATGCATTATTTCTCCTTCCCCTTTTCCACCCTTTCTAAAGAAGGGTCACAAATTATTCGCCACCCCTCCTCTTTGAACGTGATGTTTCCTTCCGGGCGGGCACGTTACGTCTCTCGACGCCTCCCTTCGCATCTCCTCTTTCTCTGGACTTCCTCTCCCGCATTCTACGTCAAAAGCGTTCTCTTTCTCCTGCTGTCTCCTCCCCCTCCTTTTTCAACCCCCCCACGGACCCTTCCTCTCCCTTCCGGACAAATTCCTACAGTTCCCTCTTTCTCATTCTCTCTCTCTCTCTCTCCCTCCCTCGTTAGCTTTTGACTTCCCCGTCCTCTTCATCATTCCCATCTCCTCTTCCGTCTTCGTATTCCCTATGCGTCCCGTCCTTATCTAGTTGAAGATCCGCACGATTTATTAAACGAATTATGGGAGAGTCTCGGGGAGAAAACGTAAAAGAGGGATGTCATTTCGCACCGGTGAGGCCTCACGTGGAGTGTGCATCGAGAATTTTTGATCCAACGGTTGGCTATCTAACTCGGGAACTGAAAATAATCGTGAGGAAAGCAGCGTGTTTTGCGGCAAGTTCCTATAAACGTACAGAAAATGTGATTCGTCTATTGGAAGGGCTCAGTTGTGAAACCCAGGAGACTAAGGGCCATAAATAAAGTTACGCGAATAGTCAACGCTTCATTTTTTCTAATTTTACACTCTGTAATGGTTTACTTTGGAAGCAATTAAATTTATTATTATTATTATAAATCAAAATCTCCACTACAGTATCGCTTCTACTGCCTACATCCCTACAGTGAGTCAGATTGGTACAGATTCTTCCTGCAAAGGTCTTATTACTTTTCAGCGTGATGCTGAGAATAGAGTTGAGGTTCTGAATGTGGCCCAGAATATAAACTACAGTTTTCCTTTTACTGCTTGCCTAATAAAATCTCTATTACAAGTTCGGAAGGGCATATCGATTCTCCTCGATATGGTCCGAAGTGGTATACAACATGGTGATACCAAATTTTCAGGGTGAATCTGTACACCTGTTTGATTCGTAGTATGGATTTTAGGATGTAAGCGGCGGAATCAAGACTGCAGTTGACATTCTGAATATGGCCCTATGAGGTTGCTCAAAGCAGACTAGTTCGAGGTCGACACTGTGGACATATTTTTATCCTAACGCTGCATAAACAGGACAGACCTGAGCGAAGCACTAAGAGAGACACCAGGATCGAGAGAATTAAGAATTTGTTTTTTCCTCTCTCACAGCACACGTCAACGACGCAAAGGAAGAATAATTCTTTTGAAAAAAATGTGGACCACAATTTATTTTTAATTCACAAATTTTTGCCAGCAAAATGTAGTTTTCAGTGTTGGTGCCCCCCTGCCACATACCGTTGCAGCGGCTTTTAAACTTGTAAATGTAGATTTTCAGGCATTCTCCCTCGCTTTTACGCCCTCAGTCAGGCTCCCTCTTCATCCCTTGCAATTTTTCCCCTCCATATTCTCATTCCAAGCCATTTGACCCATCTCACTCGCTTCCCCGCCTTCGAATTTCTCTTCATTCCTGTATCTCGTCATGGTCGTAATCAAGGGGGATGAAATGGTTAATTATTCCTCGAAGGAATTTCCGAACGCCATGAAATGCTATCCATGGAATTTGAATCGGCGCTGTGTGATAATTAGTGGAAGATATCTATTGTTAATACCGTGTAGACCTTCGTACTTCTATTTTCTCTACGGATCACGGAACCACTGGTACCGCTAGAAAAGATTTCTCTTTAATGAAAAGCACGATGCATGAAACTCATTTGATACCTAAGACTTTAAAAATATTGGGATTTTTTATTCCAGGATTTCGGATTTTTTTCGGGATACCTAAGATTTAAAAATACTCTCAATAAATTAAAAGGGATATATCCTGACGGAGATTGTGAAGATTTTCGTGTGAATGCTAAACATTTCTAACTCATCAATTAAGTTTTTCAAGATCGTAAACCTTGTATTTAAGTTAAGCAGTTGATGGAGAGCCAATTTTTATTTTCCCTCCCGCTTTTAAACTTTAAGATTTTTCGTAGATTGATGATGGGAAAGATAAGCTAAAACTATTCACTTGAATTTCATTTCCATTTTTTCGTAACTGCAGGATTGGTTGACCTTTTCTGATTAAAGTGCAAGGGGTTGAGTCCTTCCATCTTTGAGAAGGATGGGCATTGTTTGTGTAGCAACGCGTCCCTCTCTAACGATGTTTTTGGTAGGGCCCTTCCACTCTTGCTCGATTCCTCCCCCGCCTCCTCCCCCAGAAAATTTCTGTGCATAAATAAGAATTTGTGTGTACTTTTTACCTGATGACGATGTTAATATATCGAAACCTAAGTCGTATCAGAGTATTATTTTGAGTGACTGTTTGTGGAATATTGTATTCAAGTCCTCCGTTGTTTACTACTATGTTCAAATACACACTTCATCTCCGGAGACTGAATCTAATTTGCTTTTCATTGTATTTATATGTTTTTACGGTAACTTTTTTCGTTCATAAAATATTAGTTATACTGTGATTTGCTGAAAGTATTCTACTGGTTAGTTCTACTAAGTTCAAAATATTTTTCTCTATTTTACCGATTAAGATAAGTTTTGATAGAGTATTCCTGCTCTTTTTGCATTTTATTTATCAGCCGATTTCCCTCCAACGTTATTTCCCACCTTAATAATATGCAAACCCTCCTCATATTATCCATTCAAACTTTTATTTTTATTCTTCCTCATCGCTTACCCAGCATTCTACCCTCAATAACGTCCTTCAGCATTCCGTTGTCCCTAATTACTGGTTCCATCCACCCACTCTGCCTTTTCAAATTTCTGCCAGCTTATCTTCTTTCCTCCCTATCCATATCACTTCTTCATTATCCCTCTTTTTCGTCCATCGCACTTTCTCCGTTCTCCTCCACACCCACATTTATAAAGTGCCCTATCTTTGCTCGCCGTTTTTCCCCTGAGGCCATGACTCAGATCTGGGCAAAGCCACGTTCCATATTCCAAGCTTCGTTAATCACCAATTAACTAACCTTCTCTTTACATGGCTGCACAAGGTTCCCATCATATGTTCTCTTATACTGATAAACGCCTGCTTAGGGAAAGTAATTTTTCTCCCAACATTACTGGTAACGCTACGCCCACCTTCGACTAATATGTTACCCCTGTAAGAAAATAGTCCCAAACGTTCTAGCCTATGTACTGCGACTTTAATTAAATATATTTCTTCGAACATCTCATGATTAAAGTTCTCTTTTGGTTAATTTTCCAGCTCAGACATATCAATATGCTTAATATTAAGAATAAAAATTTATTCTTCCTCGTGAAATTTCGAGCACTGGGTAACTAATATCCTCATATTTTATGCATATAAAAGCGTGTTAAGACACCTCAGGTGTGTGTTGAGCAGGGATCACGTATTCACTTCGTGTTCAACCCGAAGGTTAATATGATAGGTGAGGGTAGGACTGAATTTCACACTTTCAGGGTAGGGAAGTAAGAATAACGTAAAAAGTCAGAGTAGGACAAGCACCGTGACGAATGCATGTAGTGCGCGTTCCGTATTTTGGCTTGTAATAAGTGGCTCTATGTTTTTCCCGCCATCTTGAGATGGGTAATAAACGCGTCTTTCTCGAGTGGATACAAGAATACGTAATATCAGACCAGGCGCATGTGATTTTGGAGAAGAATTGATCTTCCTAACCTAACGGTCGTGAAGGAATTACGCCGTTAAATCAATACGAATAAAATGAATATTAAGGGAACTGAAGAGATTCAATACAACAGCATACTCACGAGTCATTTAACAATAATTCGGTTGTAATTTTACGGTGGTGGAATTAAGAACGTTGAAGGGAATTGGCATTTTAGTAGGGATGATGATTGGAACTTCGTGAGATGAAGATGGAAATATCTCAGGAAAGGGTAATAATATGCTAAGAAAAGTAGTATTCCATAAAAACGTACTCGGACTGGAAAGTGCCTAATAATGGAAGTAAGGATAAGATCAGCACGGAAAGGGAACGGCTTCAACGGTAATTGTGCCTGTGTGAACGTATTTCATTTAGGAAATTTCAATCGCTTCCTGTGAGATTCAAATCCGATTCCCTTTACACCCTAATAAATCCCAAATGCGAGAAAGTGACTCGGTAGCTGAATCGGCGCAGTATTAAGGGATCAATTTAAATCATGGCCAGGGAGAATGTTTTATTTTCGCTGCGTTATCAGTAAATTTTGTTCCAGTCAGCGGTCAACCTCCCTAAAGTTATTATCGTAGCATTTCGTTCATTTTTGTAAATTTATGTGTTCGGACGTAATTCCAGTTTTAATGTGGCCTCCGGCTATTCTGGAAAAATCAACAACATCCATTTATGTTTTCAACGGCTCGTTTCTAACAAAGATCATGGTTTACATACGTTCATCAAGCATGCGCGTAAGCGCAATATTTATGTGTCATAATTACGTTCCTCGTCTCTT
This sequence comes from Platycnemis pennipes, assembly GCA_933228895.1. Lineage (NCBI taxonomy): Eukaryota > Metazoa > Arthropoda > Insecta > Odonata > Platycnemididae > Platycnemis > Platycnemis pennipes. The sequence goes on along the minus strand of OW121852.1, from coordinate 36,291,655 downwards.
TTCGTTAACAGTGCTGCTGGTCTATTAATTAAATGCACGAGTGCTTAGTAGGGGGCAATTTTCTTAACCTGCCTAAGCAATGCTCGGGCGCGTGTGTAATTAACGCTCGTTGATTTTTCCCCGGGCCTGCCCATGTCTCGTTTCTCCCTGCTCCCTTCCGTCTTCTTCAACGTTTGAGGAAGGCTGTTCCGTCGCATCTCCTTTTCCCTCTCGACTTCCCTCACCTCTCCTCTCTCATCTCCCCACTTCATGCTCGGAATTTCCCCGCCCTCCCTCTCCGCTTTATACCGCTCTATCCCAGCTCTCCCAGGCTGCTTTCCCCAGGAGGGGAAAGAAGCCCTCTCTCTCTCTCCTCCCACCCTCATTCCTTCCCCATCCATCCTCTTCACTCCCCCGCACTCCTCCCCAACCCCTTTCCCCCCTCGCCCACAAAAACTCCCTCCACCCGCCCCCGTATAATTCTAGAGTGCACGTTGTGTGCCTCCATAGCTGTGGACTCCGTGAGGTGCTCACACTCTCGTCTCTTCCCTCCTCGGCTGCTCTCCTGACGGGCGTGGCTGGCAGGAATATAAGTCCCGCGGGAGTGGAGGTTTTGGAAGGGGTTTAGGAGGGGTTTTTATATCGTGAGCGAACGAAGAGGGGGAGAGGAGGAACGGAGGTGAGGGTGGAAGAGGAAAAATAGCGGGAGAAGGGGACGGGATAGCTGCTTCTCCCTTCCCCTATCATCTCTCTCCCTCTTTCTCTCCCCCTCTCTCTTTCCACCATCTTCCGCTCGTCATTCCTCCCCCGCGGCGCCACATTCGGCTGCGACGTGTTGCGTGATCCCGACGGCAGATGGTGCGGGGAGAATATCGCGGCTCTTTTGTTACCCTCGCTCCCACCTCCGTGACCGGCGGTCTGTGTTGTTTGTGTGTAACACGAGGGAGAGGTGTTGCTTCCGTTTGCTCCGAACCCGTGGCGTGGTGGACAGCGTTAAGTCTTGTGTTGTTCTGTGTCGTGAGAATGGTTTGGAAGACCTCGTTCTTCATCGTGTGAGGGAGTGAGATCGAGGAGTTCGCCGCCCGCTTCGTCTCTGTCGACGTGTTACCCTGTGAATGTTCTTCATGTGAATGTTCATCAGGCTGCACGAAGTCCTTCTGGGTGTCTGCAGTGCTTACTCGTGACGTGGGTGTCGTTTTCATACCGCGAGTGCTGTGTTTGTTTCGCCCGGACGGCTCCACCCGGATGTGTTTAGGGGTTTGGGTGCCGCGAAGCCGGTAGCCCGCCTGATTAACCCTCCGCTTAGCCGTCCTGCATGGGCGGGGTGCTCGGATGATTCGGGGATAACACTCGGACTGCCTCGACAGCTCTACCACCCGGCAGGAATAGAACTAAAAGGGTTAAACGGGATGTCCCTAGGGGTGACAGTAAAACGGCTCTTCCGGCAGTGCTCACGATTCGCCAAAACCTGCACGTGCACGTTTTCCCACGTGACACTCGGTCATCCATGAACCTCCCGTGCTCTTTCCCCAACCAATGATCCTTTACGCCGCCCCCTCTTTAATTATTCAAATTCCGTGCTCCTGGGTCTTTTAAAAAGGTCATTAACTTTCCTCGTGTAGGTAAGGGCCTGCATGAGCTTCATAGCGAACGGGTCACGATCGGGCTCCGTTAAAAAAAAAAAGGTTCAGGGCCGTACGAGACCTTTCCATCCTTGAGCTCCGCTCCTAAAGTTTCTTCTTGGGACGTTACGGCCTCAGTTTCCGTAATTAAGGGGTGGCAGCTCACGCCAGCTTCGCTCTTGCACGCGAACACTCTCCGTCCATGCCGAGCTCCCATTAGCGGACATCTTTGGAACCAGGTTCGGGGCGAATTTCCCGCGCAGACTCCCGGCGGGTCGCTGCGCCGTTCCCGGGCTCTTCGATTCCGCGGCAGGCCGGCAGAGGAGGCGGGAAACCGCGCGCGGAGTCGAGGGGAGGAAGTTCCTTCCTTCTCCGGGCCTGGGGTTGAAACGTCCCTCGGTCACGTGAAAAACCTCCCCCCCCCCCTCCCATTCGAGTATGTGCGTGTCCTCCGAGGAGAGAGAGTGGATGTTTCGTATTCCTTCCCCCGCGTCTTCTTCCTTCTCACGCCCGTCACGTCGGCCATCCGCCTCGCCCGTCCTTGCGTTTCGCGGGGGTGAGAATAATAGTAAAAGAGGGCGTTCGAATTCGCGACGACGCCTCCTGTCTTAAGGGGGTGGGGAGAGCGCCGGCTATTTTCTTTTCTCTCCGTTGGGGGTGTTTGCGCGAACGTGCTGGGCCTCTCGTAAAAGCGTCGCTGCGAAGTTTCCGCTGTCGAGTCTCTTTCGTGAGAAATCGAGAATCGGTCCGCTTTCACTTAGGGGCGGCTATGATCTCAATTTCGCCTTATTCCGGGGCCAAAAACTTAATGTTAAGTGTGTAGGACGTGGTGGTTCCTAACCTTGTTTATTTGATAGCTCTCATAAGTTTTACTACGTCATTCCCAATTTTCGGTCTTCGCCTGGTTGATTTAGTTTTTCATCACTGATTTTCCTACCTTTATTTTCCTCCTCAACCTGTTGTTTATTCAACCCTTAACTGTTCTCGTTTTCGCTTTCGTATCTTGTATCCATTCTTTATTTATGTCCTTGTATCATTTCATTCGGCGTCCTCATTTACATCGATGAGATCGTCTTTTTTGTGCACAAATTTTCGCTCATCCTTTCTCTATCCTTGATCGTTTCTTATTGTTCGCGCCCAAGTGTCTGTTTATTGCTTATTTCCTCATTCATTTTCACTTCGTAAGCTTTTGTCTCAGCGCAGAACCCTACTCTTCACCCATTTTACATTAACTGATCGTCGCCTGTTCCTTGTTCTCGGGCACTTCTTCTTTAAACTCAATACATACCCTTCATCTTTCAGTCATCTACGGTGCTTGGTTTTTGTGCCACTTTTCGTAGGCCCGCCTTGTACACCCACCTATAATTTAGCTCCTTCGTCGCCCTTTCTCTTCTCGCGCCATTCTATTTCGGTCCTTTATTCCTTTCCCTTTCAAGCCCTCTTTCTATCCCTCTCTTCGTTTCCAGAGCCTCGCCTTTCCTCTCATTTTCTTCCCAGCCTTTTACCTTTCTCCCCGAGGCGTATCCCTCCCCCATCGTTCCGCAAGGTCTCCACCCTCCTCCCCCTTGCAACCCTCTCCCTTATTTTTTTCCTCTCAACCCCACCCCCAGGCTACCCTCCCTCTCTTCCACCCTCCGGCCTTCTTTACACCTCCATCCGCTAACCCCCTTCGCTCTTTTTATCGTGCTCACTCCCTCCCCCAGCCCAATAAAACCCCAACTTCCTCCCCGCCCCTTCCCCTTCTCCCATCCCCCGCGGCGCACCCCTTTCCGCTTATAGCTATTCTTTCTCGTCCTTTCTTTTTTTTGGGGGGAGTACCCCGAGGGTGGGTTTGGAAGGGTTTTAGTGGGGTGGGGGCAAAGAGGCAATCGATTTGTTAACCTCTTTCCCTCTCTCTCCCAATCCCCTTGCCCTTCAATTTCGCTCACCCTCTCGTTATACGTGCATATAACTCATTTCCCTTTCTTATTTTCTTTGAATTTTTCCCGCTCGCATAAGCGTGTCTATACGCGTATATATTTCACCTATACGCGTATATATTTCACCTCCCCTCTCAGGCATCTCGTATTCCTGCGCTCTCTGCTCATCTCCTATCCTCCACCTTCGAGAACACGTGGCACACGTTTTTTACAAAAAATATTTCGACACAAAAAAAAAGGTGAAGAATTCCAGCGTGGGGCACTTTTGTCGTCTCACCACCTCTGTTTCCCATTCCCGAAAATAAAGGCCCTCTTCCGCGCGGTTGCGCCGTAGGGAAAACAGAAGAAGTGGGTTTGGTGGGGGAGGAACTAAGAGAAAGCCCTCCCGTATTAACACACACCCCTGACTGCTTTTCCGTTCCTTTTTCACTCCCATCTCGGATGGCTATTTTTAAAACCCTGGGCGCAATGTTCCGAGGGGCGAAATTCTTTCCGCTCTGCTCCCGCCGCACCAAGGGCACCAAGTCCTCTCCCGCGGACCGCAAGCTCGGGTGCATGCTCGCCTTCGTGGTGCTGCGTCCGTTTCTCGTCTCCCTACTGCTGATCGCTTTGTTCGCGGCCGTTTGAAATCACCAAGACCCACGCGGTGCTCGACATTTCTTTACGTTCCTTGTTCAAGTTTGAGGAGTTGCATTCCGAGTACTGGATAAAAGACGGAGGAGTTACATTCCCAGTACTGGATAAAAGACGCCTACATCGTGATAAATTCGACGTCTCATTCAGGGCCACGCCTATTGTTCCCATATCGTTTGTGTTACTCCCAGCTGTTTACCGCAGGTATCCTTGCAGGGTAAAAAACTGTGGTGGATGTTGTTGGAAAACATATTGCGAGGGGGAGTTGGGCATGCTCTCGTTCCTGTCGTGACGACTTTTTGTGCGCAAAGATTGTAAAATATTATTCAAGGGGCCATTTTTGTCACACCCCGTTGGCCGCTGGAAAAAGGTGTTTGCTCGCGTTGTTGTTTCAGCTGCAAATAGCTAGATTATTTTCCCTTATTGCTGAAGAGCGTGCGGTGTTTTTGAGCTTCTGTCTTCGGATATCCGCCGGCGGACTCCCAAGCTAGCGCTCCGAAGCTAGGTTGGCGCCAAGGCAGAATTTGGCACCTTCTCCCTAAGCACTAGTTTGAGCGATTGGCTATTGTCCTCCCCTCGTGACGTCACCCATTCCTGCGTCGGTGTTCTTTAAATACACACACGCCCCAATTCCCGTCACCGTCCATTTTTCAATTAAAACGCAAGTGTTTTTTTTTAATTTTCCTCGGGACGGTTATAATGACCAAGGGTTCCCGCTCATCTCGCTCACATCCATCTACAAAGGAATGTTATATTTTTTCATCTAAGGCCTCCTCGATATTTTTCAGATAGCGTAACAGGAGGCTTAATTTTCATACTGATCGTGTCGTGGAATAAAGTTGATTGCTAACCGAAATTTATTTTTGGGGTCATTCCATTCCTGTGGAGGCTATTATAGTACGGTAACTCACGCGGCTTCGATTTCTCGCTTGACAAATGCAGTTCAGTGACGGAATTATATTTCCATTGCAGATTTCCTGTGAAATAACGCCCTTTCTCTGCTTACTCCACGGAATATGAATTCGGGAAATGAAGTCTTTGGATGACTTAATGTATACCAATTATTGAAATCAAAGTTTTTAAATTTTTTTACGGTGAGATATTGGCAGTAACTTCATATAATCTCCCAATCGCTTTCCTGGAATCGATTCCTGGAATGAAATGAAGCTAATAGATAGTGTGTGGAGATAGATTTCATAATCCCGTTGAGCTTATCCCTTCCTAATCCTACTAATGCTGCGGTATCCAAAGGCAAAATAGATAATCTTAACGCTAAAGCATTGCAGTACCTGTCATTCTGAGCTTACCAATTTTTGTCGTATTGAAACTTAACAGGGTTACGTAAGCTGCCTTCGTTATCGAGGGCGTTCAATGAAATTGTATATATTTATATACCTAGCCTCTACATCAAAATCCCATTGCCTATGAGAAACCTGCGTGGTAATCAATAATATTTTGTAAATTACCCGCTTAAATTTATGATACGATTTTTGCAGTTACCCTTGCGCTGTTGAATTTTACACATAATAAATCAAGCTTATTTGAATTAATCGCCGTCCAGTATTACGTAAGTGCTTGTTGTCTGTTACGCCTTTTACGAAGAGCTTGCTTTTTAATGATACGTGTTGTACAAGGCCGCATGTATTATTAACGAAGTGAATATTTTAGAACGCTTTATTTGAGTGATCAGTTAAGTCTTTCAGACATTGGATCAATCCGCGGAGCTAATAGTGAAAAAACTCAAATTTTGAAAGGGTAGGCAGTCAGGAATTATTTTAAGAATCACAGCGTTTTTGGCTTTATGACTTGCAGGTCGTGTTTACAATACGACTCCTTAGGTTAGAAAGAGACCTGCTGCTTCGAATCTCGTCTCCGCATATTCGTGCGTATGTTCATTATTTTTCTATATGGATGCTTTAATTTAGTTTGTAATGTGCTGATACGTTAAGGCGTAAACCAAGTGTCTCGCGCCCTCCTTTTCTACTTGTCGCTACGTCGTACCTCGTGATTTTGCTGACCCGCTTGCCCGGTGTATGTATTACTCATCAAAGGGAGAACTTTGTGTACCTTTGCTGTGCTGACTGCGGAAATAGCATCGCTAGGACTTTCTTGGGTTTCCCTACACCCTTGTTACTCCACTGAAACCCGCGAGATTCAATCCAATTCGTATCCAATTTCCTCTTGTAAGCCTTAAGAGCTTCGAGACTGAGGCCAGTATAGCGTACTCGATAGAAAACCAAGAGGAAACTGGGGTTGTGTTGGTAAAATAGGAGCTCTCACCTGGTCAGTAATTTGTGGAAACGTGTGTTTACGCTTTGCTCGTACTTTCTCCACTCCTTTCATCTCTTCCCTATATTCTCTCATAAGATCTCTTCATTCTTATTCGTACATTCTCATTGGAGTGTGATCATATTCTGTTTAATCGTACTTTGCCTAATAGGCCTTGTATACTTTTTTTTAGGCCTTGTCAAAAAATCTTCCTCCACAATCGCTATACTCTCAAGGTGAAAGTGTCATCACGTGGATTGCTTTGCGATTGGGGACAAATTCATTTTCCTTACCGTTCCCAGTTTAATTTTATCTTGGGATTGGCTTCGTTGAGGCACATTCTCCCCCTGGGTAGGGATCAGGAATTCCGCTTAGCCTTAATTGTCGCTGACATCGCCGTCAGGGCTATCGCTAACTCATCGCTTGCCCTGACTTTGAAGCTCGACTTCATATTGACATTCGCCCCTCCTCTCCGTGTCACCGCTGACGCTCCAATTATTCTCAGCCGTTGACGGTACTCATCGTCTCCAACTTCGATTTGACTCAGTTCTTCAATTCGATTTTAAATCGACCCAGAAGCTACACCGAAACCCTTGTAGTAGCCAAATTTCTTGCTTTTTTTTAGAGGCAAGTGCTGTTTCTTAATTAGGATAAGGAAATTGCGGTTTAGGAAATCCGTGGCTGATTTAAATGCAGTAGGTGAATTAAATTTTACTTTTTTCTTTTCGTAAAATAGTTGGCTTGGAGTGTCGCTGATAGAACGCTCACTCTTTAAGAGTGGGAAAGTATTACAAAGTCGAGCATCTTCTGCTGAAATCGTTGATCCACTCTAATCGTACGTTTCTCACCTCAACTTACTGACTGTTATCAATGCTCATAGATCACTCAAAATTTGAGACATCATATTCATCCTGAAAGGGGTGTTAGCCGAAGTACAAAAATAGTTCGCGGGTAATAGTTTAGATGTCACCGTCCTTTTAAAAGCCTGACAAGTTAGACGCGAGGAAACTCATTTTTTTAAAGCTTTCTACTACGGTAATTTGTCACAGTTATGAATCTCGCTTGTAGAACTCGGTAGATTTTAAGCTTTTGCGAATCAGGAACGTTATATAAGTCCGTGTCTCGGGTACATTTATTCCCTCACGGCTGTCACACAGTTTTTCTACGTGTTTTACCCGAGTTTCTGTTAGGTTAGTGCGCAAGTTGCGACCCTTCAACTTTGCTTTTATCCTCGCGTGCTGCCCTGCTCGGAGCTCACTTTAGAGAGTTTACCTGTCTCCGGTGGCCCTGTTAGTCTCCTTGGCCCTCTCCTTGCATCCCCCGGGTCCTCGCTCTTCACCCTCCTATTCATTTGGAAGACGCCCCTCCCACCGGTGTCCATCCACCCTCTTCCTCTTTGATTGAAGCGTCAATTCCCGGCTTCGCTCCTCACGGACCCGCTTCTGTTCGAGAAAAGCGCATCCTTCGCATCCCCCCTTTTTTCTCTTTCCCTCCAGACTTCCATCCCGGCCTCTTGATCACGACCATTAACCCTCATTAGCGTAGCCGCCTTCGGGCGAAGGAGGTTTGGCTAGGGCGAAAGAGAAGGGAGTTCTCCCCTTGATCGAGTGGCTCCTTGCGACCCCTCAGCTGGCCCGTCTTACCATCTCCTCGCCGGAAGTCACCCTGTCGTCGCCCGTCCCACTAGCCCGCTTTTCAACTCTCTCCCTTCTTCCTCCTTAGACAACCTGGTTGAGTGGTGGGTTGTCTTTTAACTCCCTCCGTACCCTTACGTCACTCCCGTCAACGCCATCCCACGCTATCCCCTGCACGCATTCCTAGCATACACCCATACCTCCATTTAGCGTCCTTCTCAAACAGACAGCCTGCCTTGGCGATCCTTATTAAGCCGTGCCAAGTTCTCTTAGCTCACTTCCCTCTTCTAGTTTGCACTCTGATTTCGGGAGTAAGGATTTGTAGTAAATACTGCGAGCCTGATCCAAAACAGGGGTGGTCATTAAACTCAATTCTTAGCCGTTTATTCTCTCTCCCGCCAACGTTATCACGCGTAGGCATATGACTTGATACGTTATTCAGCCACGTTCTAGGCCCATTTCTCCCACGGTTGTAGTTGAGTCTACATATTCCTTTATTCACCCTAGCCTTGTCTCTGTAACTCTTTCCTAGCTCTGTATCGTTCTTTTAGTCTTCTAGTTTTAGGTAGTCATATTTGCGTAAAGAATATCTATTTAAGATGGTAATTTAGAATAGTTAGATACCCGATTACCTCAGATAAGTTATAAACCTCAGTGTAAAGGCGTTGTCTTTAATAGTGATCCCGTTCAATCATTACTTTTCACGAAATCATACGTGAGGTGGTGGACTTATTCGTAACGTATTTACACGTTCTCCCCTTGTTAGTACTTATCTAGTTCTAAAGAATTCTTTCACCCTTGTATCCTAATCCTAATAGTATGTTTTAGCGAGCGCAGCGCCCCTTTGGGAACGTGGGAACTACGAGGCAAATCTGCTCTCAAAGCCCTCTCCGCCCACGTTGTTTGTTCAGTGAGTTCCCGCCCGTTCTGTCATCGCATTGGCGGGAAAATTCTACCCACTTTTGGGGATTGATCCAGCCGTGGCGTTGAGTTTCGGCCCCCATCATCCGCCCTCGCTCACTAAGTAGCGGTGGATAGCGCTGTCATCGTGCTACCACTTCCATTCGCAAAACCGCCCGAGTTTTGTTTACGTTCCGTCCGGGGAGGATAAACAAGCAAGGGTCGGACATCGCGCGTACACAGGAGCACGTGGACGATACCGCGACGGAGGTCGTTTCCCCTTTGGCTGGATCGAAGGGTCCCATACGGACGAGACACCTACCGCTCGGTCTTTGAACGAGTGGACCTGTGCCAAATAGGAGGCGGAGTACGTGAACTCGGAGCGGACCCCTGAATCTTTTTTACGGAAAACATTATTTTTGACTCCCAAAGCTAGTCTGGAGCGTTTTCGTCTCCACTAGCTCGTGAAACGGGAGGACAGAGTGTAAAACCTTATTATCTCGAGGGTGGAGGATCCTTTGGGTTTGAGAAACTAAGGTGAAGTTGTGTTGAATGGGACCAGTCGTCACATCACGGAAACCAGTTTGACTCCTACCCACGTGTTCCACCCAGCCCGCATCCCAGGGTATCCCCAAACGTCGGGAGAACTTTATACCACCCGGGATTCGAGAAAGTTTTTATTTCTCGTTTTCCTCAAATAGTTTTGTTTCCTGACGGAGGAGGCGAAAGGAATCGTTGTGGGAAATACACGTATTGTTTCCCAACGCGGATCCCAGCGGGTTTTGGCGAATCTTGAAACTTGGATGAGCACACGGTCACTGGGGAAGGTTTCCTTTCCGAGCGAAGAAGGGAAGGTCAGCACATTGTTTATTTAGTCCCGACGGAGTCCCGGTGTCGGGGATCTCTGGAGATTTTAAGAGATTCGTGGCCTGCCGAGAGAGAAGGGATAAACAGTCGGCTGAAGGTGAAAGGAAGGGAAACATCTTCCTGGCTCGGAGTACAGCTGAACGTACGCCCCTTGGAATAAGCGGCGGAGTTTTTTGGTGCCTGCGCAGCAAGTGTTTCCTCCGAGGTGGGAAGAGAAGAGGTGGAAGACCCGTGTTCGCACCGATCCCCAACCCGGAGTCTGGGAGACCCCACCTCCTCCTCTCACACCTAACCTCCGCGACCCCTCCCTTCTTCCCCTCGTTCCGAGTTTCCTTCCCTCCACCAGGTCATCCCCGTACCCCCTCCAGGGTTTCGGGAGGCCTTCCTCCCACGCAGCCGCCAATCACAGCTCGCCTTCTGCCTTCCCCACCCCCGACCTTCCTCCCCTGCTCCGCACGGTCCCGCCCCACCCCGCCAACATGATCGATTGGGTCTCCATAGTCCGGCACTCCCGCCGACGCTTCTCCAACTACATGTACGGCGTGCCGAACAAGGTGCGGCGACGTCGAGCCCGTGCCCGCGGCACCGGCGTCGGCTTCTTCCCGGGAGTCGGCCCCAGCGTGGGCGGCGTAAACAGGTCCGGGGGCGGTCTCGGAGGCCACCGCGCCCGCAAGATAGGCTTCTGCCCCCAGACGTCCTCACAGGATCCCTCCACCCCGCCCTCCTCCTCCGCCCTTCCCCACCGAGGAGGGCACCACGCGACCACGACCAAGAAGCACTACTACGTGGCGTCGACGAAGAGTATAAGGGTGGTGGAGGAGAGGGTGGGGGACGGTAGCGAGTCTGGGGAGGAGTGGGGTGGGTGGGAGGAGTGGAGCTGTCAGGAGGAGGAGGAGGAGGCGCCGAAGGCGGAGAGGGGTGGCCACAGGGCGGGGGGCAGGAAGAGGGGCAGGGGTAGATTCGGTGGCAGGGCATCTGCGGCCGCTGCGCAGGGGGGCCTGTCGTGCGCCTGTTGCTGGGCAACGCACCCCGTAAGTCCCCATATCTCTCTCTCTCTCTCTGTCTGTTCTTCTCGCACTGTCTCTCTCTATCTGCACTCTTCCACCAACTCTCCTCCCGTTCTCCCAACCTTCATCTTTCTATCTCTCGTGACCAAAAGCTCTGGTACACGAGTTTCCCCTCACGGTCGCTCATCTTCTGATCCCATCACCAACCTACTGCTTCTCGTCCTTCCTTCGCACAACTTGGATGTAAACGTCGCTTTAAGCCTCGAGAGAAAGAACGGCGGGGCAGGAATGAATGTTAACGTCTCTCGGAAGCATGCTGGTGGAACGTCAGGCATGTTGTTGGTCTGGGGGATGTTCCCCGAAAACCTGAAAGACGTTCTCTATCCCCGGGACTGGAGATCCAGTAGCATGTCCAGCTGGCATTATGTCTTGGCCGCTTTCTGCGCAGTCTTTGAGATTTTTCCGCTCTTTACATGATGGCCATCCAAGACAAACCTTATATTCCTTCCCTCGAGCCTGGAATCTGCTGGCATATTCAGGAAGGGCTTGGAATGGTCGAGCCCCAACTGTGTCAAGGTTGTCTTTTATACGGCATCGAGGAGGCCATTTCCCTCGAATCTTATTGTAAGAGACTTCGAGCCGTGAAATTACATCATCGTCGAGCTTCGACACCGAATATTCCTTCCTGAAAAGGCTCACGATATCTTTGCCTCGCTTTAGCCTCTATAAACTGCTGACTCTGAGGGAGGCGAGAGGAGATGCTCTTGGGTCCGCAACTTTTCCAATTATCCTCGGCGCAAAATTAATGCCGGTGGTGGGGCTTGATGATCTCCGGTCGCGGAGATAGCGAGATCCTCCGCATTTTCGGTGTTTCGTTGGGGTCGATGTCTCTTCCCCGAATCCTGTTGCCTGGATGCCGGCGGCTTACCCTCCTCCCTAATCCCATCTTGCCCTATGGGCTCTGCCTCTATATGATTGCACGCCTCCGAACATCTCACCTTGGCAGCTGTACCAGTGTTTTGAAGACGTGATCCAATATGATGCTTTGATGATTCAATTCTGACCTGAATTTCTGACTGAAAAGAAAGTTCGTTTCCTTAATTTGTCGAACTCTTTTCATCGGCGAGTTTTCGAGTACTTTTCCCCTAAACCTTTCCAGGAATGCCCTAGAATGATGAATACCCCACCCGTTAACCTACCAATTGCTTGGCATGCAAGAATGTGAACCTGCCATGCCCAAAATAATAATGCCCAAAAATAACCCTTAAGTGATGTAATATTCCTGCTATGTTGTCCTGTCTTTTCGCATCGTTGATTTCTTCGTGCTGCACGAGCGTTTGTGATGTTTTACGTTCGGAGTGTTTCCCAAATATGCACTTCTGGTTAAATCTGTAGAATATATAAGGGGTCTCACGGAAAAATTATGTGCAATGTGCTTGGGTTTTGGATGCCTGCTTTCTTCCAAATACTAAACCAACAGTTCAAAAGCTTCGTCAATTCATTGCTTAAAAAAACCTTTCTTTTGAATGCACCTCATGTCTCACTACCGTTTCCTTAATCACAAACGGAAGCACTTTGAAGGCATCTCATGTCACGCTACAGTTTCCTTAAGGAGGTTGATCCGAAAAGTGAACGTCATGTCATTTTTTTTATATTTTCAGCACTTATAGAACTAAAGTTCCTCTATCTAATAAAGTAAAGATAATTACACCACCCCATACTCCTTTTTGCACAAATTGCATTTGAAATTACATATGATTACGGCGAGAATGGCCATCACATTTATTTATTTATTTTCCACTACCGCAGAAAACAGCACATGTGGCCTTTACATCGGGGTATTTTAACAATGTAACAACAGACGAGCACACACAGCCATGTCCTTAGTGGTGAAAAAACCCACTCAGGCGGGACTCGAACCCGCGACCCTCAGGTTAGCAGGCGAGGACTTAACCACGCCGCCACCGGGGCCGACATGGGAATATAACGTTTAAAAATGCCATAGTGTCATGTCATTTTTGCAAAAAACGGGTATTTTATGCGTAATTTCACACGAAATAAAACGACACGAAAAAAAAGTCATCAACCCACCGTATTTTTCGCTAAATCCACCAATTTCTGCGCTTATAGCAGACGAAATGCGTTAGTTGTCTTCAAGTGGCGCTGCGGTCGCTCTAGCCAAAATGCATGGCGTATGGATAATATCATTACTAATGAGATGTTAAAGCATATTTCAGAAAAACATTATAACATAACGTTTGATAGTAATATTCTGGTGTTATACATTAGTAAATTCATTGAGTGCGTGAATTTATTTCTTTAAAGTAAATGCTGAATTGACTCCATCGTCGAGCTGATTAAAATTATCATAAAAAATAAATCCTTCGACTTTACATCGTATTTCTTGTGATACTTATGACTTTCAATCGCTTAGGTAATTTTCTTTGTGAAGTAAGGATCACTTAGCAGGCATATACTCGTACTTAAATTAATAAGATTCCTCAGACAACTTGACTCAAGCAGTCGCGAGCCAACCTCCTTAATTGCAAACAGGAGCACGCGAGTAAAATTTTTGCGCGCCATGAAGTAAATGGGACGCATTTCTTCGCAAAGCGACGACGATCACGTCCATGATATTGTGGCGTTTGTGAATCTGCCGCTTCCTCGTAGCACACTGCGGTTCAGCTCGTAGGATCATCCGTTCTCCAGCCCATGTTTTCACTGGTGCCGATATATTTTTTAAGTGGAAGGCGCGAACTTTGCTCATCCGTGGGCCCCTAATGCTTTAGGACTATGCATGCGACGTCGTCTTAACTGCCAGTCGGAAATGACGCTCGACTGGCGTCTTTTCGCGTCGCTCGTTCCAGAGGCACTTGACTCGAGACTCACTGCAGTGTACATTGAAGGGGGACGGAAGTTTGCGAAGTGTTCGACCCTGCCGGAAAGCATGAGAGCCATGATCCGCGGTACAAGGAAGCGGTTTCACGACTCATTGCTTTCTCAGCCGATCTCCCTTACTCTGTGCCACGGGAAATATACGTCGTCGACGACCTTGGAGTGTCTCACCCATTCGAGTACATCCAATCTACAGGGTGCGCAGTTAATAAAAATGTTTTGTGGGGAGAAAAACGTGGTAGCGTGAGAGTATAGTGCCGCGCAGTCACCTGTTCAAGGACCCTGATAACCCATAGTACTCGCTGGAGACCACGGAGAACGTTTGCTCAGCGATTTTACGGTCCGTAGTAAAAATTTACGGCGGAAGCTATCACCTCCCTCCCCCCATTTTTCACTCGCGTTTCGTTCAACTCTGTCATCATAGTTGAACGGTCTCTGGAGGCCCTTTATTGAGGCGTGGAAAATTCCCGCGGATTTATTTTTTCTTCGCCACAAAGCTGCTCCAAGCTTCTATTACGGAACCCATCGATCGATGCTTATCGAGTGATATGACGCTCGTTGTTGCCAAATTTCGCGCTGCATTGTCATCCACTCTAGGGGAACATCATCGCAAGCGTTGCATTTTGGACAACAATGCCACCATATCGCTCCATTCGCTCGGTAGTGTATGAATCCCGAATGGAAAGTGATAGCGCCTGCTTGTTGCACTCAATTGAAAAGGTAGTTTATACTTCAAATCTGAAACACGTATTCTTGAATCCTCTACTTTTATTAATTCTAGACATAGGGATCCGTTTGTACTCGTGGTGGAGGAATAGAAGGAAAGTATTTCTCAACAGTATACAACCCGACTACTTTAAAGCTACTTAAAGTAACTTATTTTGAAATGAAATACGAAGCAGCCATATACACGAATTTTATTATTTTCTAACTAAAATCCTGTACGTAATTATATTTGAACCTTTTTGCGCTGTTAATTTTTATCATTTCCACCCCGGGCTTTGTATTCAAATATCCAGCCCAAATTACTTAAATAGCTGAACGAAATAATAATGATGATAGTGAAAATACTGCCTATGACCTGGACTTGCCACGAATCGGAATTAATGCGCGATAACATATCGCCTCATTATTACACAAATCAGGAAGAAAGCGTAACTCGTCCCCAGCCTCGCCTGTTTCCTTACGGTACTTTCAACTGTATATGTATATTTTACTGGTGACCGTTACTACTCCTGTTCATATGCGCTCCCTTTATCTTATCAGCCCCTCCATCAGCTACCAATCTCTACCTTCCCTCCTCCATCCACGGTGCCGGAAAGCGTGAACTTGGCTAAGTTTCCTCTCCTGCGAGATGCGTGGAATTGGAGTTCCTGGAACTTTAGATCCAGGATGTGTGGTGGTTGTCAGAGCCTAACTGTTTGATTTTTCATTCGGCTAATTTTCGGTTCCTCTCTACCCGTAAATGTTGCTCTAGAGAAATCGAAAGTTACCGCTTAAATTCTGGAAAGCCGTTTGAATGTGATACGTCCAGCGTAAAGTAACATTTAAAGGTTCAACAATAGGCAAAAGTTGTTATCAATTTACTCGCGGCAGAGGCCGCTGGATGTATTTCTAAATTGTCTCTAGGGACCTGGAATAAAATATTTTGACCATGCAAGGCGGTACCTTCCCGCGGACTTACAACTCATTCGTTAACCAAAGCTGTAGGTAATGTTATATATCGCAATCCAAACGATTTACTTGCAGCATCAGTAAATATCATCTGATTTTTTCTCAAAAGAAAGTATTATTTTAAGAAATAGCGAGTAATTAAGGCTGATAGAATTTTTAACACGCTTGTGGGGTGGTTATATAGGTAGATTAACGTCTTCAATCGGGAGAGGTTAAAACACTGCAAGTCCCTTCATCCATCTAACCACTCATGACTGAGAATATAAATGATAATCACTGCTTATATCCTTGAAAGGGGTGTGAAATTACCACAAGAAAAGAGGAAATCAATAAGACACAACTTAAAACATCAGAGAAGGTGTAAAAGATATGTATGTACAATTGGGGAAAACGTGAGGATTTTGGCGGATTTCCACCACTGGAAAAGCCCACTAGACACGCCCGTGAAGGGGATGTAAAAGACATGCGGAAGCCTTCTGAGAGGAGAATAATTTGATTTATGATAAAATAAATAGTACTCTTAATACTTAAGTACTGATAGTGACAACGGAAGGAAAACGGCAAAAATGCCAGAATAAGAAATGGCATTTTAGTATGTGTGGAGAGATATAAGATAAGCTAACCTAGAGAGAGAAAGGGCTTCAGGGAAGGATCATTCCTGAGAACATACGGAGCATAGTAGTGTTCCATCGAAAGCTGCCTTGACCAAATGGTAATTATAATGAATTTCCGATCGCCTGAAGTTGTCCTCTGGCATTTTTTGTCCTAAATGAATGTTATAAATATACGAGAATATATCATATAATTGGTCATTGTTTTCTTTTGTATAATTTTCAATAATTGAATGATTAACTGAGACAATCATTTTTGTAGAAAAATTAGTTTTATCCTGGAAGCCAATTATTTCATGCTGTTTATCTTATCCTTAATTGCCTGTTCATTTATCAGCATGCGTATTGAGATCAGTCACTTTTCACTCCCGCTGTTATAAATGATGATGCGGTTGTATTGAATTGAAAAAAAATTGAATTAAAATACATCAAAATTTTGATTTTGATTTTTTTAATGGCTAAACATTTGTTAAAATGCATGGGTATGTTTAGACCGCCTGGTAATGACATGCCTATTCCCTTTTGAAAATTAAATGCCCTCCTATTTTTTTAGTTAAAATGGAAGTAATGCAATGTCAAAAAGCGTGCCATCAAGTTTTTTTTTGTTACACTACTCTATTGCTTTCAATTCAGAGCTCTTGCAGTTTCGTGGAAACCACAAGGTCCCTACAATTCTAAAGAGTTACGAAAGAGAAAGGTGTCTTGTATGTCATCTTTGGTAATGAGTTCGGTAAATGTACTTGTGAGGAGTAACATTGAGAATGAGATTCAGCGTTAATGCTAGTAAAACTCTTAAGTAATTTTGTAAAGTCAGGGATAGTCGGACGTTTCCATTTTGCTTTAACTCGCTTCCCCCTTTAAGTCATTATATTTTTGTAGAAGGCATGGCATTCTGAAAGCTGGTAGAGCTGAATGAAGCAAGAGTCGTGAAAGGAATCATTGAAGCAAATTCAAGAGAATCGATTCTTTCATCTCGGATCGTGTTTACCCTCCACCATTGATGCGCTGTAATGTAGATGGTATAGCCAGGGGTGTTGTGGGAAAGCGCGTTATCTTCGATTTCATCCAATTACAATGGAAAATGAGAATTCTTTTCATCCCAATTTATTTCTCTGCACACTAACAGTTAGAGGCAGAGAGGGATTTGAAGAAGACTGGTGAACGTGGGAAATACCTTTGTTAGATATCAAGTGTAGATAAATAAAAAGAAAAAAAAGGCAATGGTATCCAGTGGTAGAGCGGAGGACAAGACCAAAGAATTTGAGAAGCCAAAGGTAGGAGAGTTGAGTGAGTATTGCTATCTATGAAGAAGCTCGAAAAATTGCTATGGGCGAAGAAAGAGGGAAATAGACAGTTGAATATCTGAGGCGGAGAGAGCATTTCACCAAAAAAGTAGAATCAGCGTACAGCCTGAATTACAAGCGTGAGACAATTCATTAGAACATACATCTGGAGGTCGCTTCTTTATATCTGTGGAGCATGGACGCTAACAGCAGTAGAGGAGTCAAATTTGGAATCGTCCCAAATGTGGTGCTACAGAAGAATGATGAAGATAGTATGGATCGGCCAAGTGATTAAAAAAGTAGTCCTGAGAAGAGTAGGAGAAAAAAGAAGTCTTCTGAAAATCGTTCAAAAAAGACAGAACAACTCAATAGGTTTTACATTGAGAAATGATGGCCTGATTAAGACAATCCTCGATGGAAAAGTGGATGGGAAGAATAGGAATAGAATTCCTCTCATGTAGCGTTTAGTAGAAGTGGTTGAGGATGTGGAAGAGTAGATTTATATAAAGAGGAAGAACTTTGCTAATATGGAGTGGAGAGCTACGCCAATCCAACGTTAGGATTGTTGACCCATGATGATGAACAAACAGGTCGCAGGAATGCATACGCAGATGTTTTATTTGTCGTGGGGTGTTTTACATATTGCGGTAGTTACAATGAATCTTTGGTGTTGCTTTACACTGTGTGCTTCTCTCTCTTTGGTCTGAAGAGCTTGATGAGACCAGGTCACGCGATTGAATGAATTATCACGGCTCACGGGTCCCGTATTTACGAGAGATGCGTGAATTTCTCGTGCACAGAGGAGTAATATTTGAAATGTTCCTCGTTGGAGTAGTCTCCACGTTCGAGTATCGCTCTGCATCGCATGCGCCATTGCTTTTGATTGTGAATGCTATTTTTCGTACTAATGAAGGCGAAGTTACTGCTCCGGGTTGTAAGCCACGAAACATCATGGTGTGTGAAACTGTACCCCTTATGATAGACATTCGTGAGTTGGCTTCCGGTATGTCTGTCAATGATATATACTGTAATTCTATAAAATTGACTGATCCTAAAGTTATAATTCTGTAATTGTACTACCAAGATTGGTGGTAGCTTTGGTAACGCATCGGCATAGCAGCTCATAGGTTCGAATTTGGCGTTAGGAGTGGGTATTATGTTTGTCTTAGGATTAAACGCTTAGGTTAGACGGTGTGTAATAAGCTCTGCCGTTCGAGCAAGGAAAACCAAGGTCTAATCTTCTTTTTGGAGAGTAATCACCCTTGTAAAATTACAGCGTAGTGTTCCTTACATCAAATAATATTTCATGACGACCCGATTTTTGTGCCTAACTTATATGTGCCTTTCTTTCCGAGCAAGTTGGCTTCACGACAGAGGAATTGATTGCACATGTGCCTCCAATGGATATGGGAAATCATATGACTTTTAAGGATGCATAAATATGCCATCACCATCGTGAGTTAAAAATTTAAAAATTGGTTTGACGCTGCTCTCCACTCTATTCTCTTAACGTCTCCTCACACCTACGTAACATTTCTTTTTCCCAACCTCAAAAATGTAATCCATATATTAAATGCGAGTCCCTCCTTTTCCATTCACTTTTCCCTCGACGATTGTATTCACCAATCCATCTTGTCTCAAGATATAACCGATAAAATTCTCCAATCTTCTTTTAAATGTTTTCAGAAGTCTTCTCTATTTTCCCGCTCTTCTTAAGACTCCTTCGTTTGTCACTCGGTAGACTCATTTATCTTCTTCATTCTCTTTTAGCACCTTATCTCAAGCGTTTCAAGTCTTGACTTCTCTGCTGCTGTAATAGTCCATTGCTCGCTAGCATAAAGAAACAGTTGTAAGTTCTAATGAATTGTTTCCTGACTTTCAAGCTCATCAAGCTTTTAATTCGCGATTATAACTTTGAATTAATGATTAACCATTTAAGTTTCTTTTCGTGAAGAAGATTTCTCTGTCCATTTGTTCAACTCCTTTTTGTGCTGAAGTCTAGAATGCTGCCGCAACAATATCGTCGTATCCGTCATAATTCGTTAATATCCATTTCTTACTCATGACTCAGACGTCTGGGTGTAGTGTGGAAGTGTCAGACTTGTTAAAAATCCCATGAAGTAGCAAAATTTGCTGAGAAAAGCGGAAGGGGGTTGTAGTTAATATCGCTCATGAGATGGTTGCTCGAAGTATTTGAGAAATTTCTGAATCCGGTTGAATTTTCGTGAAAAATTCCATTTTTCCCTTATCGAGCAAGACGACGCAGCTATTGCACCGTGAGTCAAACTCGAAAGTAAAGCCTTTTGATTGAATTGTGGATGAGTTTGTGGCGTGTAAACATGTGAAAAAGTACCAAAAAGCATGGCGGTTATTTTTTTGGACGTCAACGTCGTGCCTGAGATTTTTCCGCCAAAAAAAACAACGATGCCACAATCTTTCGGAAGGTGGAAGGGCGAATATAAATGGCACAATATCAGGGACAATAAAATTGAGGTGGGAGAATGAGATTAAATTCCCCCGAAAGGGCCTTAGGTCTGTTACATCCGATTTCTCCTGAAACAACATTCGCCAACTGTTTATTTTTTTAATGCTACCGTTCACAAATGCCAGTGGGATTGAGTTTTCAATGCTATCTCCTCCATATTTCCTGTTTTCCTGGATATAATTTTTGACTCGGAACAACTCCGGAACTCTTTTGCCTTCAAAATTCATCGTAAAACTAAGTGCTATGCCAATTCGTATATCTGGACCTATGGTGTTACTCTCTTTGTTGTAAATCTTCTATCGTATCTTTATGATCCAATTTCCACATTTCCTCTCCTCAGCTCCCTGTTACCAGAAAAGCAGACCTTCTTTCAGGGGAATTTTATTTCGGTATATTTGGACCTTGTACATATTAACAAAGGAAGTAGAATGTACATACTATAAGAGGCAATGAATGCCCTGCGAGACCATAGGAAACAACCAAGCCAAAGTTGGGGTGCTTGGGAAGGATTAGGCCCCACCTACTCCGGAGAAAACATTGCTTTTTATACGGCCTTATATGGAGAGTGAATGTGTATTAAAATATAAATAACAATGGAATCGGGTTGGTGTGGTGGCCAGAGTACTGGCCTCCCATCCCGAGGGCCTGGGATCGAATCCCGGCAGATGGGGATTTTTCAGCGGCAAATAGGTCCCTGCTTGAGTGCCTAGCGGAGGCCATTTCAAGTTCAGTACTACGTCCGTCGGATGGGACGTTAAGCCGTGGTTCCCTTGGCGCCGGTCGTTAGGAGTAGGCTAATGCCGACGCCGGGTTTCTCTCCACCCTTCTTCCATTACCTGAAATGTTCCTACCTTTACCAAATTACTCACCTATCCTAAATGACGATACGACCTTATCTGTTGGTCGCCTCTCCTCAATAACTTGCCAACTAACAATGAAATAGTACGCAAATGTCATCTAAACTGGGACACTTAATATTCCAAACTCTTTTCAATTGTATTAATGTATTTCATTCCTGTGGAAGTAAGTTTTATTGCTAAAACTAGTTCGAATTCAACCTATTTAAACTACATATAGTTTTAAACTTGTTGGAATGTTTGCTACTTTCCTCTGTTTCTTGGATGAATCTTAAATTTCATCTTATGAGTGCATATCGCAGCTAGACCATACGTCCGTGCCTACCTGCCGAAAATGCCGCTGGCTTCTCCAAACAGCTGTGGTGACTTCTCCAGTATCTTCTACCTGTCTTGACACTAACAAATTTTTGAGTAATCTGGTGTACCCACAATCTTCTAGTTTATTCCACGTGCGTCCATCGAACAATAAGTTGACTTTTTCAACTCTATCCTTCCCGCAATTCATTTCTGAAATTAGGGCAAGACGCAACAGGTCAATCTCCGCTACTGCTCTTTCGCCATTATAGGTTTCATTGTTCGTCCTATTTCTTTTCCCTAGAGAGATCTGTTCCGGAACAGCTATCGAACGGGTCGATGCACCTTTAGCTTTATGTCGACAGTAATTGAATGAATTACGTAAGAGGTTACTCATAAATATTTTGTTGCGACCCTTACGTTATTTATGGTCTTTTAAAGAGATTGACAATACGTTTTAAAACTAAACTAATTATCCTAACCTGTTTTCTCCCTCTTTGCCCTTTCATATGGACGATAGATTAGAAACATTTGAAGTGTGGTGTCTTGAAGAATCATAAATATGACGTAGGTAGACCGAGTGAGAAATGAAGAAGTTGTATGAGGGTTGGGAGAAAAGAGGAGTCAAAGGAAAACTCTAAAAGGTGCAACCTTATCCGCCATCATCCTGAGATATGATGCTCTGATGAAAGCTGTCGTTGAGGATTAAGTGAATGGATATAAAGGCAAAGGATGGCCGCGTATGAGATATATGTGGAGCAACTAGAGAAGGATGTAAAATATAACTATTATAGCCGGAGTTGGGTTAGCTACAAAAAAATGTAGCTACCTACTTTTTAGCTACTTCATCAATAAATACCGGCTACTCCATTAGCTACACATCGAAAAGAATGGTGCCGCTACACTGACTTATTGAATTAATTAAATATTACCAACCACAGGGTCAAGAATACAATGGCTCAATGTGGACTGTATTCTTGATCCTGTGGTTGGTAAAAGTGAATTAATTCATAAATGGAATTCCACAAAGTTAGTACGAGTCTCATTTCATTTATAAAATTAGTATTAAGTTTCATGGTGCCAATCATGTAACAGTTACTTTAGTCTTCAACCCAAGTTTTCTATCTCACATAAGCGTGATACTTGAACAGCCTCTGTCAGGCCTGATAGTATCAATTATGGCATACAATAGCAATGTACTCGAATCAGATTAACCAGCACATTGCTGAAGTATATGCTGAGTTGCTGAAATTACATGTTACAAGTCCCTAGCCAAAATGTAAAATCCAAGAACTGTGGTTTTTTTGTGGAAAGATCTTTAAATGATGGCTCATATAAAGTGAAGGTTGGCGGATTGGAGAATCGAGTGCAGAACTGTTTCAAACCAGTCATAGGATTGTGTGAAAGTTTCTCGGACCTTCCACCGGGTCAAAGACTATCTCTGCCGACGTTTCGGAAAACGGTTCGTTTTCCGAAACGTCGGCAGAGATGGAGCCTTTGACCCGATGGAAGACCCGAGGAACTTTCACTCATCTAATACGCCGGGAAAACACCAGATATTACATCAGTCATAGGATTTATGACTGGCGATCATATTACCCTCCTTGTATAAATCTTAATTCAACCCCTTGATAATGGCGCTCAAGTGTTTGACCGTTTAAAGGAATGATAAAATTTGTATAGTCACCGAGTTATTTACTGCGCAACGGTTTGTTACGGACCTGGGGGGTTGTATTTGAAACAGTCGAGTTTATTTCGAATAGGTAACCAAGGAGTCACGTGGTATAAACAAGAATGGCTCGCAAATTTGAAGTGTTAAAACCGCTGATTACAACCTCATTCATTGTTTACACTTGTGTTTTATATCATTTGTGGGATATATAGTCGAGAGAGATGATAAAAATCAAGTGACACAAATTTTTGATAATGTAACGAGCGAATCAGAGAGATTCCACGTGACTCCTTGGCTATTGAGATAATTCCGAAGGTTTCAAACACAACCCCCCTGGCGACCACTGCTGGCCGGTGTGATTTTGCGGCTGATTTCACACTTCAGCGCCGTGTTCTTCCAAAGCTTGCATTCTCAGGGATCCCTTGTTTTCCTACTGGGTCACGTGGTTTTGTTTCCGTTTCCCAGGCGCTTTTAAGGACTCAATCGATTGGACGCAGCAATGTTTGGGTTCTCGAGGAGCCGTTTATATGGGGTGTGCTTTGTTTTGGTTCGTTCGCGGTAGTGTGCGTGCGATATCTTCCCCGTCCACTCTTGGTTTCCTTCGCGGTTGGATAACGAACGTGGGTGGCATGAGACTGTCGATTGTCTCATCGGCATGAGGATCCGGACGGCATGCGCCAGGCCGGTTACCTTCGTACGCCAGGCCGGTTACCTTCGTACGCTAGGCTATCGACCCCCCAACGCATTTTGTTCCTCTCTGGTTTTTGCCCGGCGTGGTTCCGCGGCCGCCCGAGGGCGGCGTGGTCGTGCATCACGTGGGCGACGGAGCGTGGTGTGCTCTGAATAACAATTCTGCCGTTGTTGATGCGCAAAGGGTTTCCTTTTTTTTGTTCCTCGTTAGAAAATAGAAATTTTCCGCTTCACCTGAATATTTAAACGGTCCTCGCTGAAATATCCTGCTCCGACGTTTGCATCTCAATCTACCTGCATAATATGCGCTGCAGATATTTTTTTTTCGTCAAAAAGTAGCTCCTCGTATTAGTGCTCGCGTAACGTTTTCATAATTTTACCCTTAATTGGGTCTTTGTTTGAAACGAAACTTTTTGCTGAGTAGTTTGCATTCCAGAAACGTTTTTTACTTTTATTTCAGCCGTAAAATAATATGCTTTCAACGATGAATTAATAGAATTATTTTAGCGGATTCACTTGGGGAAGACAAATAAAACAATTCTCGCTGTTCGCTCCCGCAATAACGAATGGGTTTTTAATTCCGGATTTCATGGACTCGTTAAGCGCTCTTGCAAAGTGCATAAATTGAATAGTCGCTAACCATCTAGTTGAACATTTCTCGGGTTTTCCTCCGGTTCAGGTTCTTAATTTCCTTGTCTTTCTGCCATTCTGATGAAACTGCTCGCCTTATATCCTCTAGTGTGTTATTCCAGGATCCCTGAAAACAATGGGATAGTCGCTAGTCGAAAAGTCGTGACGTTTTGACTACCGACTTCTTTCGACTGGATCCGGTGGAAATCCCGAAAATTTTTCACCCAAAATAATCGCCGGGACAGCACCATTTCATAATTTATTATTATCTTCCACCTTGATTCGAACTCAGATCCTTGGTGTAGGTGGCTGATACTCGTTAAATCCACTCATCCTGGTTTTAGCTTATGGTTCATAGTTCTTATGATGTAACTGATTTTTCTTATCGGAGGATAACTCATCCAAAGTTATCTCTGATCTCGCTCCTGCAGATGCATTTGAATAAGTCGCGGAAGTATATATCATGTTCATATTCATTCGCTCTGGGAAAAATAGTCTTTGAGAATTTTATCCTTTTTAATCTCATGCGTTCTAATAGACACTTGGATCACTTGCTGTTATCTTTTAAATAACCCCTGACATTGCAATGACGTCGTGAGGTTCTACGGTCGATCATTAACTTTCAGTGGATTATAAAAAAGCACCTTCGTCGGCATGGATACATTTATATTTTTTACTTCGTCGTAGCCATGCTCTTAGCTTGAATATAGCTGATATTGATTATAACATGCGGAAAGATATCAGCATTTGACATTCTTCAAGTTCGTCCGTTCGCTTCAGGGGAATCAGTTTGAAAAGCGTGAGGATTGGATTTTTCTAAAATATTCTTTTCTTAAACTTGAGTAGGTACTTGAAGTTGCGTCGGTGGAATATCTCCATAATGAAACATATCAATGAAACATTATGTCTTCGCAATGTATAGAAATCGGTAATGCGTGGAATGCTGTGGAGGACACAGATTTTACTTTAATTCTGTTTCTCGTGTTTGTCGTAGGCTAAATATAAATACTTATGTAAATACATCTTTCTTTACCCCAAAGTGTGAACATTGCTGCAGGAATAAGATCAAATGCCCCTCTTAGTATCAGTTCCCTACCTATCTAAAGGAGAAAAATGATAATAGGGTGTACTTATTCCATTCAGGTTTCATTATAACATTGAATATGGAACAGCAAAATGAAAAATGTAATGAAATTGGTGTGCACCGATCCTAATTTTTATTTTTAATTAATTTCCAATCTACGTCAATTATTTTTGCTATCAAACTTTGATGCCATTGAATTGGCGGATTGGAGTTGGGAACATGAAGCCTGTGAGCGTAATTTTTCCCACCGTCGGGTTTTAAATCCACGAGATTTGTATGTTTTACTCCCATTCTATCGGATTATAATTCGAAATTAACTCGGGTGGTGTGATGAGCTGGGATATTATTGGAAAAGCCATCTGGTCGGCTAATTCCTGCGCGGTCAAAATGTATCCCAAGTTATTGAAGCAAGGTGATGTTAAAGCGTCGCCTCAAACATACGAAGTGTCAAGGTGTTAATTAAAGGATAATTGATAGAGTTAATAAATCCTAACTCACTGTGCTGGAAGACTCGACCGCCTGGATTAGACGAGGGAAATAGGATACCTGTGCTGTTGCTGTTGAATTTTGAGTGGTTGTTCGTCCCGAGCCCTATTCGCCTCTGAAACGTGGTAGGGTGCCTCATCTCGATTTTTCTCCACATATCCGGTTACGGCATCTTTCCGCTGACGAGGGCGTCTCCTGATGATATCTCGACGTTCTACGGTGATGTTCTTACTAGATGAGGCGCGGTAGAGGCGGCCATTAATTCCTGTTTGCGCGGAGCGGATAATCAAGTGCGCGTGAGAATGACTGTCACGCTCAGGAGCTTAAGCAAGGCGTTTTAGGCGTCACATAGTGAAAACTATGCGTCCCCTGATGACAAATGAGAACATTTTGTCCTCTTATTAAGTAAAATATATGCATGAAAACGGTCATTTTCACGATGTCTTTACGTTGCGAAAATACACGAATTGATAGTGATGTCGGTCGAACTAGGTGTCAGAAAAGTCATTAGTTCAATTATTATGTATTGAAAGTTACTGTTTTTCTCTGCATAAAAAATGCAAAATACATGCAAATACTAGAGTTGATAGTGATGTCGGTCGAACTTTGTGTCAGAAAAAGTAATCAGTTTATTTATTATGTATTGAAATTTTCTGTTTTTCTTTGTTTCAGCGCGGAAAATCAGTCTGTAGCGTATCCTAGGGTATTTTTTAAGACATTTCGACCTTGTTTAATATAGCTTTCCTTAAAAATTGTATGATATTCATCCTTGTTTTGGAATTAAGCTCAAAGGCTTTATTTAAACATGGAAAGGCTGCGCTTAGAAAGCCATAATTAAACTTCTTTTATTGTGATCGCAGTAATCGAGCTTTCATTTCAAGGAACCTTTTTTCATTTTTGCGTGTAATCGTTTATTGACCTTTTTCATGGTGTTAAAACCTCCAGTAACAGTCCTTACCTTGTAAATTTACAGCAGACGTTGCGATTGGATCCTGATACCCCTTGCCACGTTTAAATAAAACGTCCGGTATCTTTTCTACTAGACCTTTCTTGGAAAACAATAGCGGAAAAGGAAAATATTTTTTTCCTAATTCTTAGCAATTTTCACTGAATTTTTCTTGGTCCTGTAGTTTAAGTTGACTCCGCCGTCGACCAATGTGACATCTTTCTTAGCGTCGGTTTTTGTTGTTTATATGGTAGGAAAAGGTGGGTAATTTGGTAGATGTAGCAGTTTTATTTAGTAAATGAGGAAAGCTGGAGAAAAATCCGAATAACGTAAAAAAATATCCTTAGCTAAAGGTGCCCATTGATGCTGTGTCTTACGGCGTATCCGACGGACTGAACTGGAAACGTCTTTATATTCCACACAAGCAGGGACACCTCTAAAACGCCTTACTCTGTCTGACTTCGAGCAGGGGCCCTCGGAAAACAAAGCCAGTGCTCTATTCACCGAAACAATTCAATCCCCACTCTTCTGTTTAGGCGGATACTATTTTTAATGGGCGAATGTTTAAATGACCCGAGTTTTTCCTCTGTGCTGTATGTATGATTAAAACTTTTGATGTACTTATGTCTCTCTTATTCCAATTCTAGTCCACTTAATCCTTCGCCGATGACAATGTCGATGGTAAGTTTCATTTTTAGATTCTCGTAACACGAAGCTTAAACCTTGCACAAATAATTGCCCCGTCTCCCGGTTATTGGAGAAGCACATTGACTGGAGTATTAATTAATATCATTGGTTTCAGATGCTTCAATGGGTATATCGCAAATTCTCTGATCTCTGAACAAAATGCTTT
Source organism: Platycnemis pennipes (assembly GCA_933228895.1). Taxonomy (NCBI): domain Eukaryota; kingdom Metazoa; phylum Arthropoda; class Insecta; order Odonata; family Platycnemididae; genus Platycnemis; species Platycnemis pennipes. The sequence continues at coordinate 36,264,366 of OW121852.1, read as the reverse complement.
ATTAAACTCCGTTTTTTTCTCTTCTCAGCCGTTTCTCAGTCTCTTGGAAGCCGGTCTTGTTTCCACCAAGGGTTATCTCTTAGATGTCCTTTTTCTGTCTCTGTTCTCAACTTGTTACCCTTTCATATTATTCATCTCGATGAGGTTCGCTCGATGAACCTTTTGCCGCCTTTTCATATCTCTCTGGGTTGGTCTATCTTCTATTTATCCATTTTTGAAATAAATTCACTATTATACCACCTATTTTTGTAGAAATATGAGTACCCAATATTTTAATTTAACATAATTATTAAAATTAAAAATTTTTATTTTCCCTTATATTTGCGTTTTCTGTTTTTAACTTGCCCCTACAGTGCCGAATGACTTTTGAAAGTACATGCGTAAATCTCTGGTAGGCTCTGATATGCTGCTGTATTCCTTTACAGTTGATTAACTATTGTATCATTTAAAACTATGAATCATCTATTGTATGCGTAGTTTTTAACTTGCCAATCGGTTTTTATGCACGAATTTAACGATTCGGGTTGTAGTCAATCTAAGATTTTCTCGTTCCGTCTATTGGTCGTATCCATTGATTCTATTTACATGTATGAGAGTGATTGGTTTGTGAAACTAGAACTGGATACGTTTGAACGAACGGCCGATGGAAATTGTCTCCTGTGCAAGAGAATTCCTTCCGCCAGCGTCCTTTCTAAATTCCTGCTCTCTGAAAGGATTGGAAACGGTCGCGTATGGTTTCCCACGTAATGCTGTTGCAGATGTTCTACTTCTTGTTAAATATCCTGACAAATGGCCCTGGCTTTTCCTCTTCCACTCCACAAGAGGCTTCCGTAATGCACATCGTTTCACTGGCTGCTTTGAAGCTATAGGCATAGCCTGGACACTTTCCAAGCCTCACAAATCTGGAACGCACACTTTACACACCCGAGCACGATAACTCACAGAGCACGAGCCAGAATATTGCGCACCTATTTGATCACAAAATGCACAATGTTACATTGTTAGCACTTGCCCACATTGTTGCCAACATTGTTGTGTGTATCCTCACTCTTTCTACTCTTCACTGTTATGTCTTGGCTATTTCTGGTCTTTTTGCGTTTAATCTTAAGACGAGTTATTACTCTTTTCTTTCAAACTTTAGGCTTCCCAATCTTCGATTGTTACATTTATTACTCGTATTCCATTTTAAGCGTCAATAATCAATCTTCACGACCTGATCGTTTGAGAGAATTAGATATTGGATATGACAGTGTTAAAATTCAGTGAATCTTTCATCCTGTATCTAAATTAAAACTGATTTTTCAAGGTATGGATGTGAGGATTAACTTTCACTTCTCAATGGCGGCTAATTAATCCCGGGAACGAATGCTGTTTGTAATTTTCGAGAGTAATGAAACGACATGGACGGTGCGTTGGCGTTGGTTCGAAGAAGTGTGAATAATCCCTCTCTCTCTCTCTCTTTTTAATGAAACTGGAGTGTGAGTAATCTCCGCCATCGAAACGGGAACTCAATCCTCGTTTCGCTCGACTGATCTTTGCTAAGAAACTAATAAGTTCTTACCATGAATTCATTCTCATCTCCGAGGCCCATGCAATACTTAAAGGGAATGCGACGTTTTGCTGTTTCGCGGCGTTCCGTAGTTTTACCGAAATAGTAGTTTCGGGACGGAAAAAATTTTTTTTTTTTGCGTTTTCATATTCTCGTGTGTTTAATTTCATGCTTCCTGTATCCATAGACAAACTTGGTCCTTCTATGGCAAATGGCATGTCAGAAGGGTTCCACATATTTTCCAAACAAGGCGGCATGTAACAAAAGGTAAAATACAATTTGAAAAGGCATAGAGCAACAATTTCAATGGTTTAGTTACAATAAGTCTTGCAGCATTCGACAAAATAATCTCTATGAACATTTCACATCATAAATGTATGAGCTCTTACAGTTTACATATTTTAAATTACAAATTTTATATTTCATCAATTAACCATGCTTGTACTTTTTTCTTTACCTCAGCCAACCCTTTTAGGTCTTTGAGAGTTTTGAGTATACAATTTAGTGTGTTTGGTACATAATATTTTGCCAACCTTTTACCATATATTACATAAGCATATAACAATTTTGTGTTTCCAACACAGGAGAATTTCTTTTTAGCATACAATGTTTGTTTTTACAAGGGTATTGAAACTATAAAAAAAAATAATTTTCCATTATAATTATCCATTTTTTTTTAATTTGCCAAAGGTTAACACTATATTTTGTAAAAAAAACTTCTTAAGTCAGTATTAACGCAATTTTTACCTCTTTCTACATCAATTAATTTCAATATTCTCTTTTGGTTTCTGATTATTGAGTTCAAAAGTGTACTAGAAGCTATTCCCCACTCCATTGTTCCATATCTCTAAAAATTTTGTACTTTGACATTATGCACCATAAGTTTTAAAGTTGTAAGTTGTAAAAATATGACAAAGCTTTTCCGAAGATGATTTTAATGTCACTTTAAATGTTTTACTCGGTATATTTGTAGCAGTTTAGACATAGTAATGGAGTTTAGAATGAAAAACAGTTACTGTACGTTGATGGATAGCTCAATCTGCTGGCATTATTACTTTTACTTCCTGGGCTTCCCGAGTAAAATATATTCTGCAACATCGCGATGCGATTGTTTTTTCTCGTACCGCCAAGAGATCGCCATTTAATCGTATCCTTTAAAATGTGCCGCAATATTAACTTTGAAATTTTATAGTACAAAATTTTCATAAATTGATTGAACAATTGTAATCCACCAACAATTCTTCACGATATTCGAATATTATAATTTATTCCGCCAAACGTCTGAGAAAAAAATAAATGTCCATAATATTACATGATTGAATTACTTTATCGTATTAGAAATGGAGATGAATGTGGGTTAGATGATCGTGCTTTTACTACATTTGGAGTGAGTTGGCTTGATTATTTTAAGGGTGGTGTTTAAGTCATGCTCTGTGTTATTTATAAAATCTTCGTTTACTATTCTAAATCTTTGACAAACAACTACACTTAATATTCTCAGGTGAAGACCGCACGCCTGTGTTTTAAACGTGTTGATTTATTAATATGCTATGCTGGACGAAATTGGCTGTTATTCTTGGATACGCCTCTATTCTTCCTCTCAGGTGATCCATGCAGAATATCCATGCATATCTGCAGAGACCTGGTACAGGCTCATTGAATAGATTTCTTGGCGAAAAAAGTGACGACTGTTATATTTATCGAGTATTTATACGTAAGAGTGAATTGCGGAAGAGGTCAAAATAATATAAATGACCTTTCTCCTTTAATGTTAATCTTCATCCGTGTTTCGCCCTGAGCCATACAAAGAACCCTTAGGCTAGCAGGGGTTTGCTAGCTCAGAAATGCAGTAATGCGCATTTTTTATATCAGAACGCTCTTTCGCCATTCAAAATCCTTGCTCCTCCGGTCTTAATGGTTCTCAATATAGAGTCTGAACATATTCGTCTCAGTTTTCGCCTGTTAAAAGGACTTTCATGCTCCAGAGATATCATCTTTCTTCCTACTCAATTTTAATAACGAAGGTCATGTTTCCCTGGCCCGCAGCCAAATGGAACGCTTTGCGAGCTCAGAGTTTCATTACTAGAAGTGCACGTAGTATCAATCGAATCCGAAAATATGTTAACTTACACCAACACATTCTCGGACCTTCGAACGCATATGAACTTTGAATGCAAATTGGTAGGCGTTTATTGAGTTTTTATGCTAATATTAATGGACAAATTAACATCCAGCTATTTTATTTTTCAGTATCATTTGTTCCGAGCGGACTGTAAAATGTAATGTTAAAAATTTGTTTTTCTTAATGCATCTAAGGTATTTACCAGTGTTACTGTGAGAGTAGAGAGGTAAATTTATTCAGGTGTAAAATTACGAACGTATGAATATATTTTTTACTGTTTATTGAAGTGTGAATTTAAGTAATATAAATGTTTCCGTGGGGATTTTAAATTATACTGTGGATATTGGCTGACTCCCAATTTGTTTCGAGTTCGTGGAAGATGTTTTCTTCGCATTGGAGGTGAGAATATTCAGGTGTAAGTCAGTTTCCCTAGTCACTTTTTTCCTTCCTAAAGCTGGACAGATCGATGGAGCAATGATGGAGACACGGAAAATAATGCCATTGGGAATCGAATACATCGCTTGATCCGTTATTAACATGATTTTGTGAAATTCATTCCCTGAAATTCGACTTTGATGGATGCTTAAATAAATTTAAAAAGTCTGTTGGCTTCGGCTATTTTAGAAGTAATAAACTTATTACGTAGAATTTAAACGAGACTTAATCTAATAATAAATAATAAAATGGTTATTTTAACGAAGTTAAATTATGATTGTTAATAAAAATAAAATTGTTGAAACTTACAATGGCATAACAAATATAATAATAGCCAACAAGTTATACACAACACAAGGAATAATTACGATGAGGAGCTTTGGGTGAGTCTCAAGGCATTTGCCTGTTGGTGGGGTCACCTTGAAAATATACAAAAATAATAGCACACATTCGCATATAATAATTGTTTCCAGTTGGATCAAGAAAACTTTGTTGCAGATATAATATATAGAGTTATAGAACAGAAAATGTTAAAGAAACATAATATGCAAAGTAAAACAAAAACATAGGATAAATATTGCAAGCAACCTCTAAATTAACTCCGTAATAATGTTTTCTCTAGTAAGTAGCCAAAGTTTCACCTGCTTTAAAAATGTTTTGAAGTCCGCGTTGATATATTTGAATGTAATTGTTTTTTTGCTGCTTCATTTCGTGGAAGTTACTAATATTCATCGTAAAATGACTTTCCTGCTTTTCCAAAATATTTATTGACGGCCAATTACAATTTCACTGCCATGCGGCATGTATGGTGTGTACCTGACGATGCCGCAAGGTGAAACGCGTCGTACCGTCAATAAATCTTGTGGAAAAGTACGGAGTATATTCTACTATGAATAATGATATATTTGATATGATATAGTATTGATTTCATTGCTACAAATTTCAATAGAATTTTTCGCCGAGTGAAATAGAATACCGCTTCTTTTTTCGGGCTTAATTTCAACGAACCTGTGAATTCTGGAAAGGGTGCCTGTGCTCTAAAGACTCCGTTCCAAGTATCGAGTACTCGTTTTATATTTCTCAGGTCATCCCCTCCTTCATTCGAGTATCATTTTTATGTGAGCTCTGGCCAGAGGGTAGATTTGTCTGCGGGAGAGAAGCCGCACAATACAAGGTCTCTTTTTTACGTAAATGCGATGTTCTTACGACTCGCCGTTCGTTTTCGGTGCCGGGCCCGACGAACCCCAAACCGAAGTTGCGTTGTCCTTGCGCGCGTTCGCCATTAAGGTCCGCCGTCAGTTCCTCCGTTAATTGAGGGATTCTTTTGAAGGGTTTCGGCCGCGTGATGAACCGCATTCATTCCGTCTCTCCTCCTGACCCGTCTCGTTCAATTTGTCCACCGAATGGACCTGCTGGGGACGCGTCTCTGTATTTGGAACGTTAGTGGGTCGCGCGCTATGTTATGTTGATTACATTTTCCCCCAAAATGTTTGGTTGGTGGGTCGCGGGCGACGCCTCTTTGTGTGGGCAATGGGATCCGAAGGGTTTTATTTGGGCCGTGGGCACGGAAAGGACAGCGGAGCATGAGGCCCGCAGCTCACCCCAGACATGAAAATTTCAAGTCGCTCTCCGACGTTCTTTTTGCGTCAGCCTCCCCTCCGCATCCCCCTCCCGCGTTTTGCTTTCCGTTTATAGCATCTCTTCTTTCTCTTTCCAACCACCTCTCTCGTGGTTTTATCCCTCCGTCCTCCCGGTACGTCCACCAAGTGGGGCCAAAAGGTTATTTTATTCTCCCGTGAGACCACCCCCTTGTTCACCCTCGCGCGTTTTTTTCTCTCGACTCCACCGCCAGCGTTATTATTTTTACGAGTGGCGTTGCATTTTTTCCCCAGAACCGCATCACCTCCGTGTTAAGGTGGTCGAATCGCAAAATGAAAGATATGTCATTTTTTCATATCGTGTGTACTTGCATTTGTGGAAACAAGTGTCCTCTATCTATAATAGTCAACGAAAATCTATCTTACTGCACTACTTTTAGCATAACTCGCAGTTGAAATTACATACACGTGGTGGAGAGAAAGGGCATTACCTAGGAAAAAGCGTGTAAATTCATAGCATAGGTAATTTCAGAAAAAAACGTAACTTATTTATTCAACACAAAAATTATTTAATATGCGACCCGGGTTTCGTCGAGGTCTTCAGACACGCAACACGGTATTTGATCGATAGTTTCCAGTATAAAGATACTTTCTCAGTGTACTTGCGCAAATTTATAAAGTTAACTGTATCTAAGGTAACTTCATGGGCGTTAAAGTTATGTTTTTATTCAAATATGAAGTAGTTCCATAAAATTACCTTGGATACAGCTAACTGTAGGTAATTTCTGCAAATAACTGAAATTAGATGCATATTTAGCCGTGAAATAAAATGGTAATAATAGGAATGTACCAATCTGTGTGAGCTTTAAATGACGTTAGCGTGTTTTTTTTGCTGTTATTGCAGGCGAAATGCGTTAGTGAGATTGAAGTGGTTCGGCAGTCGGCCATAGTTTTATCAACACAGCAATCCGTGATTAGTCGCTTTTAACAGAGAAGACTACATTTTTTAGTTCTTCAACGGCCGTGGTTATGTCGCACCGTCCGAAGTTGGAGCTCTTTTTCCTTAGGCAAGCGTAACATCCCTTCTCTATTTTCGATTTGAATCTGCTACCTTTCATTTACCCCTAATTCCGGCTTCCGCGAATTGATAATTCTTTTAACACTGCCAATGCACGACTACTGTCCCTTGCAAAATTCCGTCACCCGAGTTTGAAGATCTCAAAGACGGCTTAATGGATGTCTAAATGAAGAGCACCAAATTAGAGCTTGTTTCATTTTGCGTTTAGTGATGATATACCAAATTTTTCACCGTTCGTAATAATTTTAGTGTGCGGTTAAAAACGGAATTTTAGCGCATTTCTCCGGGCACCGGACGGTTGCATCGCATTTGCGGCTTCGTAATAACTACACGGATCGAGATACCAAAATTTCCTTTATATACATTGTAGCAAAGATTTTTCTTAATAGTCACACGAACTTTCATGTTATTTAGTGCATTAGTATTTTAGTTGTTGATGAAAAAGTCAGACTGCGTTATTTTCCGTTCCGCGCATCCCTGAAAATCACCGTTTGGACTTTATTCTTGCTCTCGAGCTCGTCACCACTAATCCACTAATAAAACCTTAAAGGAATTGCTTGGTTAATCAGTATTGATTAACATTTACTTTGGAAAAAGAGCGCGCTGAGCAGCCAGGAACATGCCCGGAAGAGAAAGGGAGAGTAAAGAGAGAAAGGACTTTCTACGAACCTAGATGCTCTTTGCTGCATAGTAGCCATTCGGAGGTTATTGCGTTTGGCCATAATCGTGTTCTAAATCATTTGGAATTAGAAATTGGCTGTGTGGCAAGTACCAATAGTAGCTGTACCAAAAGTACCTGAAATCGTCGGTGACTAGAAAATCGGTTTTTGTCAAGAACTTAAGTCATATACATCCACCTTTGAGGGTAGTGTTTTGTGTCGCGTTCAGTCATGTTTATGACTTATATTGTTTTTAGTTTATTTTTTCATTATCCCTACGTGACATACTGAACCTTTGTGCCACCAACGTTTCTCATCACGAAGAAATAGGTTCACGAACCAGTTTTCCTTACAATTTACCGTCTTGGGTGACGAACGACATTTCTATCAACGAAGACGCAAGCCGTTAATCTCGCGGGAGTGTATCGGGAGGAGTCATCCGTTGCTGCGCAGTTTTCGCTCAATACGGATCTCTGCTAGTCCTGGCCGTGGCTTCCCTTGAATTTCATCTTTTCGTCTTTTCTGTATTATTCAATTATGTCCGTTGATATTTGTTATAAACTTTTTGACGAAGCACTTATGTAAAGTTAGGAATGAGCAGACATTTTGGTCCAGCAATGTATTATTCGGCTTTAATTTTCATGGGAGTAATGTTCTGGATTTACGTACATTTTGGTCCATTTGGCATTTTGGAATCGTTTGAATTCGAACAGTTTTCTGTATTCAGATGCTGTCCTCCAAAGAAAAATATTGAAGGAAAATGATAATGCTCATTTAAACAAATTGTGACATTTAAAGGGAGGTCGTGGTGCCCAAGTGGGTCGAGTACTGGGCTACAGACCGGAGGGATCCGGGTTCAAATCCCAGGCGAAAGCTTTCTGGACCCTCCCACTTAAAAACCCTAGCGATACTACTTTCTGTGTGTCAGAAGTTCTTAGGGAATCGTAGGTGGCTCAGGGAAAGGAACTGGCCCCCATAAACTGAGTGTGTTTCGCACGCCAATTGTATAATTAGCGCAAATTTATGTTGAAAAATGAATGCTCACGAGATATGTATTCCGAAAATAACATTGCCAAAACATTTATATCGATAACGATCGTTATACTTCATTTTTCAGGATTTTTTGGTACATACCTACATAGAAAAACAGCTCTTCGCATGTTCTAAAAACTTTAGTCATTTCGGCACAAAACTAAATTTGATTTTAAAATTGTAGCTTTCCCAATTTTTTATAATCAATTCTTTCCGTATTCACTGGCGAGATACCAGAGAACTGACCTCCAACACGCCTGATGTCTGACTTGTATGTTTTTTGTTCTAGCGACATGGCGGCATATGTTAAAAATTTAAAATGTGCTTTTTTCGGTCGAAATTTATTCTACCTCAACGGTATTGGAAAATTATTCGTGGAAATTTTAAATGAAATTTTAATTTTTGTATTATATTTTTAAGCATGTTATCGGATGAAAAATACATGTACGGATCCTATTGGCAAATCCGACATTCCTTCCGAAAAATTCGCGCGGCACACCGTTTGGGAGGTTGCCGAAAAGGGGTAGTGCAAAAAGGGCATCGTATCCGATCGCCTTTTGTTCGACAGGGGATGGGGGGGGAGGGGTCAATGAGGTAGAGGAAAGGGCAAAAAAGGGGCGTGTCACCTTTTCCGGATCCCCTAAGCCGCGTCAGCATTCGCGGAGCGTGTCGACCTTTTCTGGGAGCTGTCGGTGGGGTAATCCTCTCCGTGCCCAGGAATACGTTATCGCCCCTGCCTGGTCGGGGACCGGTGGAGGGGGTTCTTCGATCGGTTTATTGGCTCTGTGGCCTTCGTAATATCGCGCGAATTGTCGGCCTCGTGTGGACGGACTCAGCCAGGGAAGAACGTCCGGCCCACTTTGGGGGGCGCGTCGAGTCGGCCGACGTTCAAGGTGAAGCAATCATTGAATGGCGCGACGGGTGACATTAATTTGGACCGTTGGGTTGTGCCGCGTTTGACCCGGCAACGGTCTTTATTGTGCCTGTCTGCCTCTTCGTTCCGCATGTCGACATTGTGCGTTGTGGATTACGAGGGCTGAGAGGTCGTCAGTGAACGTCGCAGTGATCAGCGAAAGGCTTAGAGGGAGTTAGCGCAGTCGTATAGTTGAATAAATAATGAGTTTTTTTGTTCTATTTTTCCACATTCGTAAATAAAAAACATTCCTCTGTCTTTTCTCTATACCTTTTCGCTTCGCAGTTTTGGGAATCAGTCTTTAAGTCGCGTGAACTTAGGGGTAAGAGTGTGATTATCTTAGCAGTTTGTCTCTATATTGTTCAAATCATAGCTCTTGAAATGATATGACACGCGAGGAAAACGTCTGCGAGGAAAACTAGTTATTACTTTTGTAAATCATCTGTTGGAAAATACATGTTTTATTAATTCCACGGAAGAAGTTGCTTCACAGGAAATTTATCATTTTATAAGCTGGTTATATTTTTTTACCGAATCATTAGCGAAATTACGACTTTAATCCGAAAATAAAGCTGTAAAGGAACTAGACGTCGTCTCGGTTTAATTAGTTCTCTAGTTTTGTGGGTCAATTTTGCACTCACCTCCTTGGTTTTACACTTGCAGTATTTCATTCCGTCTTTGAACTGTACTTTTTCCTTGCAAGTCTAGAAAAAATCATTAATTTTTTTCCGAACAGCTTTTAAAATTTTTGAATACCTCAAGAATTCTAATGCATACAGTTGCGAGGCAGCCTCTCATTTGAACAAATGGTGATTTTCATCACATAGACGACCGGTAGAAATGGGCTGCTTTGGGAATGAAACCGAGACTTTTTGGCATTGAGATATATTCATAGATAGGAACCCATTCCTCAACAGTGACCACAACCCTTAATAAGATGGTGAGGGCAAAAGTGGTATTCCCTTTCACTTGGGCCACCCCAGAGTTCCTCTTATTACTCATTAAGCTATGAGTGATCGAATCGGCTCCAGGATAGAGCTGGTGAGTTGGCTAGAGTTTTAAGCTTGAGGCTCAGGTTCTCATTCCGGCTGTCGTAGATATTTTAATGATTAAGCTGGTCCGTACTTGAGATCAATTTTAGTTCAGTTCTCCGTCCGCTGAATGGGACGTTAAACTGTAGACCCTTCGGCACCTTTCGTTAAGATCAGGATGATGCCGATACCGTGTTTCTCTCCACCCTTTCTCCACTTCTTAAAAGTTCCTCCCTCTACGCAAAAAATCCGCATATCCTTAATGTCTCACATGACTTAAGCTGTTGATCATCTCCCAAAAAATATTACTGCTACTTCATGAAGATGTTCCAATTGGATTTGAGCTAGGGTACACCCATCAGACGTCAGTGCGTCCCACACCCTCAAGTTCGTCACTCCGTCCAACCTGTTTTAAATGGGATAGGATAGCAGTGAGGTTTGCCGCTGGTTCCAAGTCCGTTCATAGCTGTCTACCGTATATACTTATGTTAGTAAAACCTGCATCATCATCATTAGTCATCAATCCTCAGATTGTTTTGACGCAGCTCTCCACTGTACTCTACCATCGGCTACTCTCTTCATATTTACATATTTCTTCTCTTTCACATCCTTCATCGCTTGTTCCATACATCTCACTCGAGGCCTTGCTTTGCCATTCTTCCCATCCAATTGTCCTTCAACGATTGTCTTCATCAGGCCATCGTGTCTTAAGGAGGTTGATCCGAAAAGTGAAAGTCATGTCATTTTTTTATATTTTCAGCACTTATAGAACTAAAGTTCCTCTATCTAATAAAGTAAAGATAATTACGCCAACCCATACTTCTTTTTCCACAAATTGCATTTGAAATTACATACGATTAACGACGAGAATGGCCATCACATGGGAATATAACGTTAAAAAATACCATAGTGACATTTCATTTTTGCAAAAAACTGATATTTTTTGCGTAATTTCACAAGGAATAAAATAACACGAAAAAAAAGGCATCAACCCAACGTATTTCTCGCTAAATCCACCAATTTATGCGCTTATAGCAGACGAAATGCGTTAGTTGTCTTCAATTGGCGCTGCGGTCGCTCTAGCCAAAATGCATGGCGTATGAATAATATCATTACTAATGAGATATTAAAGCATATTTCAGAAAAATATTATAACATAACGTTTGATAGTAATATTCTAGTGTTATACATTAGTAAATTCATTGAGTACATGAATGTATTACCTTAATGTAAATGCTGAATTGACTCCATCGTCGAGCCCATTAAAATTATCATAATAAATAAATCCTTCGACTTTACATCGTATTTCTTGTGATACTTATGACTTTCAATAGCTTAGGTAATGTTCTTTGTGAAGTAAGGATCACTTAGCAGGCATGTACTCGTACTTAAATTAATAAGATTCCTCAGACAACTTGACTCAAGCAGTCGCGAGCCAACCTCCTTAAGATGTGGCCGATTAAGTTATCCCGTCTCCTTAGAGTTTTCAGCAGGCTTCTCTTTTCTCCCACCATTCTTAAGACTTCTTCCTTTGTCACTCGGTCGATCCATTTTATCTCATCATTCTTCTGTAGCACTACATTTTGAATGCTTCCACCCTTTTCTTCTCCGCTGCTGTCATCGTCCATGCCGCACTGCCGTAAAGAAACATAAAAATGAGCTCACTGCCATAAAGAAACAGCCTGCATAATATCTCAATATATCTGCGAAAAAAGTTTGTATTTTTTTAATGTCTCCTGCACAATTTTAACAGTGCCTAGCATATTCATTGAGATAATAACAATGTATATGATACTGTCTATAAATTTAATTCAATTTAGGTTCAGTGTAGAATTAACCTTACCGTTCATACAGAGGAAATTGACATACTTTGGAAGGTTTTCTGTGGAACTGCAAGGTCCAATGTGTTGAGATTTTACTTCGCCTTACTGCCTTGCTGAGGTTTTATCTCACCTTGTTTATATTCGCCTAAACTAGACTTTTTCAACAGCACTGGTGCTGTGTATGCTTCATATTGGTTCTTCGCTTCACGGAAGGTTTCTACATGGGAGCCAATTCTTTTCAGTATTTCAAGGAGCATTCCAAAATACTGCAAAAATCATTTTTTTGAAGGATTAAAAATCAAACCAGTATATCCAGACTTAGCGACTAATGTACGTTGAATGCTTGCCTGGCTACATTTATTTAAACCATGGAATAACACAATCCTTTGAAAGTTTTAATTCAATAAACTGTATTTTTTAAATGTGTATTCTGTTTTATGATGGACGGCCATGGTCGCGTTATGGTTCAATGGATAAAAAATAGCATGCCCGCTTTGTATTATTGATAGAATGAAGTATATTTTCTTGGCTCGAGGAAGCAAAAAGCCTGCATTTACGTGCATCAAATGCAGGCTTAACGAATTTCTCTTGGCTAGCTCTTTGATGAGTGCTCTAAGGTATCTCAGGCTGCTAAGAATGGAAAGCGCTCTCCGGCCTTAAAACCTTTTCCTTTGCTGCGTCTTAATTTCTTACCTGAAGAAAAAGTGTCGACTCAGATCCTTCTGAATTTGTAGCGGAGGTAAAAATATTATTCTTCATCGCTAAATATTTGCAAGACCTAAAGATCTTTGTAATAGCGGGTAGTTTATTTTTAATGGAATCCAATTTCGTGAAGTTGAAAGCTGCTCAATTCTCATACCTTTCAGAAAATTCTCACTTCTTAATACCTACTCTATTCTTGCTTCAATTCTTACAGTGAAGTAACTTGGTATACATTTCTATTCTTGGTACGCATTTTTAGAGGTTTCTTATCATAAACTGAGAACGGTGTGTGCTGAAAATATTTATAAACGCAATCATTGATTTCCTTACTTTTGTCCAGTTCTTTTATTTATAATTAGTGTTTCGTGTTTTCTCGTCAAGGAGTACGCCATTAGTTTGTGTGATATCTCGATAATAGGGAAATTGATGTGATTTAAAATTATTGTTAGTTAATGCTACTTAGATATTTAACCCAAAATTCCATAACCAGCAAGCCAAAGCGAAATGTTTACATTTTCCAGTTACTACTGGCTTCACCTGGATGATTCTTATGTCGCTTATGAGAAAACTGACAATGAGTACCTCTGTGTCAACAATTTTACGATGTGAATGTTGTATGCTTTTAATGTTTTTCCATAGAATAAGTATTTTAATATAGCATCAATTTAACCACAGTTATGATGTGATATAAACATATTGGCCGGTAATTACTTATGTATATTTGTTGCTGTTTATCTCATAGGAATCCACTTTGAGAATTAGTGACGTTTTGATGTATATTGTCGAAATTATGACATTTTACCCTGATACGCCTGATCGACTCAGCGTTTTGACGTCATGATCGCATTCAAAAATCTAAAATAGGGTAGCTATCATTTTGACTTTGTAAGTGCTGCTCATTTTTCTTACAAAAGCACGCGCTAACGTCTTTCTTCAGTTAATACTTGACTCTATTACTGATATCATTTAAATGTCGAATTTCTAGTTTAATGAGACGAAGCGAAGACTCTAGTCTAATATATGCGTGTTCGTATCGTTGTAGTTTGGTCAGCTTTTTTCCTCAATGTTAATGATAATGTGATGAGGTGGTTATCGATTAGTACGGAGTCTTTCGGCGCAAGCGATGCTGTGGCTAGTAAGGAATGCTGTATCGCTTCAAGCGAGAAATCCCTTGGGAACGCTAAAATTAACTGCTTCGAGATAGGGCGATACATTTCCTTCCGGACTAAAGACTTCGTATCTTGGGTGACAAAATGTAAGTGTGTAAAATGCGGCATTTTGTCTTTTCCGTCTGGGTAATGGGCACTTCAATGCTTAATCGGTAAATTCTAGCGTTTTTGCTCCAATTTCAGTTCACTGACCAATTAATAAAACAGTTTCCTCGTACTCAACGATTTATTACAGCTAAAATTGCCTCGGTCTGAAAGCCATTTGTATTCTGGCTCTATAGAAGTCCTCTCAAAGAGGTTGGTGGACCTAGATTCAGGCGCGTTATTGGACACGCATGCTATGTATTTGTGTATGTATGTCTTTTCACGCTACCAAGAAATTCGTGCTTTTTTTAAGGCGTAGTTGCATTGCATGGAAAAATTCTGTTTTGTGCTCGTTCGTTTGTGAGCGTTCCTGATGTGAGGTTCTTTTGCTGACGTGAAATTAGGAGTGTGGTCAAGATCCGTTTTGTTATCTTTTTTTTATTGCCGGTGATTGCTTAATCTAATTAATTTAATTTAATAAGTAACTTATACAATTGTCATAAGTATTGTCATACTAGCATTGATACGCTAAAGTCAAAGTTGAAACCTAGATTTAATTTAATTCTGAAAAAATCTTTTGGTGCTCCCCATGAAGTATCTAAAGAGGCAATAAAGCCCTTTTACATTCTTTTGCTTGGACTGTCTTCGTATGTTTTGTCTTCACCAATCCGCTTTTCGTTGAGAGAGAAGAATCATATTTTCAGTGCTTGCATGTTTATTACCCATGTGACAGGTTATTTAACACGTCAGTAGTTGCTCGAATTGCCCGGCGTCCTTGTTAGGGTGAGTACGTTACCCCATCGCTCTCCCCAACTAATGCGAAAGAAGCTCTTTTTTAAGGGCTACGATTGTCCTTATATTTGTTGGGTATCCTCCCATTCTTTAGTTCTTTTCAAGTGTAATTTACCGAAGGCAATTATTGAAACTCATCGTCACAAGGATGCTGGAGTATATTTTCGGGGTAGACCTTTTCGCAATAAAACGTGCCGAGAATAGAAGTTGGGAAAAGATATGTGGTCTCTTTCAAATAATCGGAACCCCTTTGGTTTTTTATTGTGAATGGTTTGTCTTTATACGTGAATGCATTTAATGAGTGCCTTTGTAAAGGTTTGTTCTCATTTAGCTGGCATGCATGTGTCTTTTAACGAGAAGGAAGCATTAATCTTGTCATTTTAAAAGGATGAAGCAATGATCTACAAAATACAACAAAATATACTAACGAATTTATTTTCTTTAACGCGGAATCATAAACAAGTACGTATTATCTGTACTCCAGTTGTTTTGTCATCAGCAGACCGTTTTATTAATGCCTACAGAACGTGATATTGACCCTCGAAATGTGCTCCTTTAATGGTACCACCGGTCATAGGGGCTTTTTTTAATTAGCACCCATTACCTCTAATAGCCGGGCGTGTTTCACTGAGCACTCGCATTGTGCTCTATCGTGGTCCACTGTCATTCTCCAGGCATCAGTTTTTAAACTCTACGCGAGCAGAGCGAAAATGTTTTGTTGTTTTTGCTATGAATAGAGTTCAACTCTTGCAGAAAAGTTTAGATTCTTTGAATACATAAATGTAAAACTGTTGCGTCGTAATACATTGGCGTACCTTTGCTCTTTCTGTGATTAAATGAAGGACGAAAGTCTTATATTTTGTCTATGCTCCTGCATTTTGATTCACTTTCTTGCCCAATTTTTTTATCTCTGGTGAAAATTTATTTCTAAAAAAATTTTGGTCGAGGAAATCGTGTACCCAGGGAGTAATGACTGCACCCCCTTAGTTTCTTTTTTCTGGTCGACACTAATGGCCCCTTTCCATTTCGAGAAGCAAGGGTTGTTGAATAAGGGGCGTGGATCACCTCACACACCATGCACACTCCCGTGTTAATGGACTACGTTTTCAATTGTGGGAAAAATAATCTCTCTTTCATAGAATACATTAGCGAGACTTTGGGTACAGCGTGGTCTATTCCACTGCGTATGTCCCTAATGGAATACAGCAGGAAAAAGAAGCGGGAAATGAAGCAACACCATGCATTGTGATATATATTTAACACCTGTGATATATGATTCCTACTTTAGGGACTGCAGGTATTGTATAAAGTAAGAGGTTGTGAATGGAAGAGACGTAGATGGCATTTAAATAATGTTTTCTCTCAAAGCAATTGGTGTAATATTTAAAAACTCTGGTTTACCCTTTCAAGGCATTCTGCAGTTATTCGTCTTAGCATAAAATGTAACTTGGATTGTAGATGAACTTATGCTGTGGAATTTTGATGTTACAATACACAAGTAGCATTTATACACCATTAAGTTTATGCCTTTGTAAATTTGAACGCATCCTCGCCATTATAAGTAGAATATTTTATGATGTGCTCAATACTTATTTTGGAGTTTTCTCCACGTGAAGTGCAAAAAAAAAGGATAATTTAATTGCTTAGTGTGTGTACTTCATGGCCATCATTATGCCCTACCGTCAAACAAAAAAAAATTAAATAAGAGAGTAACTGACCTCATTTTTATTGTAAATTTGTTTAATTAAACCCTAAATTCGTGATGCTATTTCATTAGTTTGCGACTATATTTGGTGTTGAAATACTTCTAGAATATCCTCAAGAGAGTTGTTATTCATCTTGAAAAATATAATTCAACGTGCAGTTTACTACGGCTACGAAGTGCGCTTACTTATAATTATTTTGAACAGGAACCGGTCCCAAATTTGTGTAAGATATTCAACCTATATGTGTATTCACTTTTTTTATGTACAATGTGCATGGAAGTCCGCCAGGTTATTCACGGTATATCTCCTTAAATCTTTTCGACGGCGATATTATACTCGTATCTTGCTGGCGGTGGGGATTTTCAATACTTTCTCAGTCCGCAGTCCGTGGGGCTCACGGTTTTGGTTATCCTCGGATGCTTGCGTTTCCCGCGTATATAAGAATATAGCTCGGACATTTTCTTTTTTTCATTGATTCACTATGGCAATATAGGGAATCCTTTACTACTCTATTTAGTTTCATAGCCTCACAAGCGAGCCAGAACGACTATGAGCCCATATACTCCTACGTTGCTCAGCACAGAAAGAAAATGTGGGTATATGGGAGAATTCCAAGGAGAGACTTCTCCATGGAGAAGATCAGTGTTTTTAAAATGCATTCTTCGCCGTTAGTTTTTCTTGATGATATTCTAATTGATATTTGGGTAGGATGAAAGAGAGCTTCACCTTAATATTTATTCAATTTGCAGACATTAATCTACCACAGTATTCAACCCTAAGGTCAATGTGGTGAGAACAGAAATTATTATTAAAAAGGGTGTATTGTGCTCAACGGTATGACAAAATTTAGACGTACGATTAAGAGATCTTTCTTTATATTTCGTGTGGTTTCTCTGAGAGGGTTGATATCAAGCTGAAGTCAAAAATCACTCACCTTTGGTTTCTTTGGGTATCAAGCTTAGGTTCAAATCACTCGGCTTTGGTTTGTCTCGACTTCGTCGAGTCGACATGTTCACAAAGTCTGGATCACATCGTCCACCACGAGCACCAAGGCTATAAATCGCCTGGGTTGGAACCTGGTGCTCCGAGCCAGTTACCTATTCTAGAGTTGAGCACTTTGGTTGATGTTCCGCAATCGTGAAGTGGACGTGTTTATCCGAAGTTCATCATGCCGTGGAACATCGATGTGGTGAATCGATTCGTTACACCGCGAATCCCCTTGAACTCGCAAAACCCTTTTGATTGAGAGCGGGGAAAGTCAAGTCGGTATCTGTGGGTTGGGGGGGGGGAGGGAGGAGGGCGAAGTGATTCCCGGAAAGATGCTGGGTGAGAACGATGAGAAGGGGTCACTTGACCCCTTTCCTGGCATGCCAAACCCTTTCCCTCTCCCCCCCCCCCTCTCACTGCTTTTCTCCACCGCCGATATCGTCTTCAGAGACGCCCCTCTCCCCAGAGCGCGATATCAGCGCCTTCCTCTCCCTAGAGTTGCCAAACCGCTTTTTTGCCGACCGATCTATACGCCCGCGGGTTACTGTAAGGAGAAGGGTATGGGGGAAAGTTTAGAGGGGGAGGGTACGGTATTTTAGCTTTAAAGCAGCGGTTCCCAACCTTGCGTACCCCTCGGCAGTCCATATCCCTTATACCCTTTATATTTGAGCCGTGTTTATGACTTAGGTAGTTGCTGTTCATTAACAGTTGATTCCGTGGTGTATCCAGGAGCAGTATGAATGTTTAGTCATACGTGACGCAATGCCGGTTCGTCGCTATTAAGTGGTTGTAAATTTTCATGAGAATAAATTTACTTGCCGTGACATCCGCCTTTTTTAAACCTTCTTCGCGTACCTATAAATCATCGGGTTTGGGAACCGTTGTTTTAAAGGGAAGTGGATGGGAAGGCGAAGGCCCGCACATCATGTATACGTAGTTCTCTCAGGCTTTGCACTAGATGAAGCTTTCCATTGCTGACGCTTTGACGAATAATTCGACTTGAGGGTGAAGTGAACTCACTACGTCAATTACTCGCTGCACACTTCGCCCTGAAGACGATGAGAGAGTTATTCGTCGAAGCGTTGGCAATGGAACGCCTCATCTGGTGCCAAACCCGAGAAGACTACGTATAGATTATGTACCGGGCTTCGCCGCCGTTTCGTTAAGCGACTTAAGGGTGAAGTGAGTATTGCGTATTAGATGTGGTGAGTGCACTACGTGCTGAAGATGGTGATTAAGTTAATCGTCGAAACTTCTGCCGTTGAAAGCCTCACCTGGTGCCGAAACAGGGAATACATCACGCAGATTATCTTGCAACACCTTTTCCTCACCTCATATGAATGCTTTTCGACCTGCTGTGGACAGGATGGGTTACATTAAAAAACAAACCACATAAATATATAACTACATCAGCTCAAACGAGAAACCTTTTTCACTTTTAATGTTCTTTGCAGGCTTACATGTTTAAAAGCAATCCAAAGAATTGATATATGGGTTTAAGCGCCAATTGTTCAGAACAAATTAATTAAAGTTCACCAAATGCACATGATTTGACCAAATATCGTGCACCTACACTTTCGTTTACGTGTCTGGCCTTCCTTGGTCTTTTCCCGCGAAAGTTTTGATCCTCCTGGTGATCGTCCAGTTCTGCAGAAGATCTCGTTCCGTTGCACTCTAATTAATATACTTTCAACAAGAATTCACACCCCTAGGAAAAAACCATTGTCAGAATGTAGCGATAGCGCGGCATTAATAACACACTCAATGCATTATTGGGTTAGGCGACGCGACGACATCGGAGCATTGTTACAAATTTTGTCTGTTGCTACCATACGCTCGGTATGGCTTATTGTTTCGTTACAATCTACCGGGAAAGGTCTACGCTGTTTTGATGAGCAACACACTCATCGTTCTTGGGGCAAAGGCAGTGGTATGTAATAGGTGTAGTGAGCTCTTTTCTCCCTAAAGGTGATGAGCGACTTGATCGTCCAAATGTCGGCAAAGGAAATCCTCAGCCGGTGCCAAACCCGAGCACATTTGATCTAGATTATCCACCGGGAAAGGTCTAAGGTCCCTTTTTTTTAAAGGGAAATGTTCTCTCTTGCGGATGGCGAAATATCGTGCGGCAGTGGTGGAATTTTTTGCTTTAGAAAAAATTGACGGGGAAGATTGGGGAGACATACTATGATTTGGTCGTTATCTCAGTCTCGCCTTTGTCTCTCTCTCTCTCTCTCTCTCTCTGTGTTCGCTCGTTCACTTCCTCAGTCCTTTTCTGCTTATCGCGCGATCCTCGGTTTCATAAAAGCGTAATGACGTTCGACTGCGATTTTTAAAGTCGGACTTTTTCTCCCCCCATATCCCATTCCGTCTGGTTTTCACGTCCGAAAAATATGCGCCGTAACATTAAACCCGATCGTGAATGTGTGAAGAGGTGCCGACGGAATTAATTTTCGTGGGAATGACTCTGGTAGTCTCTCGTTGGTTCGCGTATTTCATTTCTTGCCATAAAAAGGTTAAAATCTCGGAGACGTCTACCACGAAACTCTAATTCGATGCTGAATTCTGCTGAGTAATTTGGTGAAATTCATCTGGAAGCTAAGATTTCATTTTCAAAAGTGTATAAGGTGACGCCTTAATAATTGCTTTAAGCACTGGAATTGGAATTCTATCTTTTAATCAATTTTTTTGTGAATAGTTAGCATTTTTTACATATACAACCTCGGTATTACGCAGTGTTCATTCCAGTTGACGATTTTCATTTGGAATGACTTAAAAAACCAAGGCCTGAGTGACTGCTTCATACCTTTTTTTAGTATGGGGAAATGCGCAATACCGTTCCTCAGAAACAATTCCATAATATTACCTTTAGTGTATTTCGGTTACCTATTATCCCCGTCTTCCGTTGTCGCAAATTTAATAAACGTGGTGTTATTTCTTGAGAAATAATTGATCTCTCCTTGATCAAAATAATGTTCTTGGATTGTATAGCTGTTTTAATTATACCGGTCGTGTAACGTTTGGGTCGTTATGTCTTTTGCTTGTGGTCCATTTGCTGCTGATAATCAATTGACGATAATTTCACACGAAAGAGATCCAGTTCGCAACGTTCATTGGCGTGCATTGAGACACGGTAAGAATTGAACTGGTTCATAATTGTAGGTTCATATATGTTTTTAGCGAGAAGGAATAAAGCTACTTCTGTCACGCCACGTTCGAGCGTGGGCCAAACATTTGAAATTCAATGGGCGTAGGGCGTATCGTTCCCTATTCATGCGTCGTGGACATTGTTATTCTTCTGGGTATTCCTCTCGTTGAATCAGGTACGTCAACCTAGCTGTGAAAACGTCGTGTACGATATTCCAGCCCCTTACTGTCGACATATCCCGTGGGTTCTATTTCTTTAGCTTTTATTACCATTGGTTTCGTTACAAAAGCAGTCTGGACGCGAATTCATTCCCGATTCAATGTCTCCTTCTTTCACTAGCGCCGACGTGGGTTTAATGTTGTTTCAAAGACTTGAATATTGTTCAACACACCTGGGGAAATTTTTTAGCATAAGCTCCACGGAAATGATTGCGCTTGAATAATTCAATGTTCATCCATGAGATGAACTCCTTGATACGTAATGTTTTTTAAACATGATTTACGAAAGTCAACGCTTACATTTCTAGTTGAGAGTATCCTTTTGTTCTTTAATTTTTAGTATATTTGCACCAAAAGTTTCCGTGCCGGATTTAAAATGAAAGTAGTGCGTTTTCGAAGCCTATAGTACACATGTAGTACACATATCGTACGTCTGTAGTAGTTCCATCCCTCCGTTCTGTCTTTATCCAATATATTAAAAGAAACGGAATTTATTCCCTACCAACGAAGTATTACATTTTGATCCAAATATTGACACCGATTTTGTTAATCCTATAATGGTTATTATATTCTGTTTCCTTTCTTTTTCCTTAATACTCGTTGTTATACCAAGTTTAGAACCAAGGTACTACGTTCGCTCCAGTATTAGTCCCGCTGGCGATGTTTTTGAAGTATGGAGCGGGAAGCTAATAAGTGAACGTACATGGGTTTGAAACTCTGAATATCCCCTGTACAGAGTTTTAGCAAGGATTGAGTCAGTGGAAGTGACCTTATTATTTCTTCCTATGAAAATTACTAAAAGATAAATAATATTCTCTGAAGATGAGAAAGAGACATTATTGCCCCGCGTTATGTTATTATTGCTTCCTTTTCACATTTTAATAGAATACATTATACGTAACTACGCTTTGGTAATATCCGTGGCTCGGTCGATCCTTAAATGAACGAAAATACATGGGTTACTTGTTAAAAAGGTAAAGGTTTTGACCTTTGGTGGCATAAATGATCAAAGATCTGTGGCATGATTAAAAAGTTGCTTAGTTGTGGATCTTGCGAAAGTAAAAAAAAAACTCTTACAGTGGAAATTATGTAGTCGAGGTTGGTAGAGGATTGGTCCAAGCCCAGGGCTGTCATAAGCTACATAACTTATTTTTATTATTCTTTCCGATTACCGCCTTGTTTAGAATACTGTCCCTTCCATTACTTCTATATAACGCTCAAATGTTGGCGATGGATATAATGTAGCTACCCAGCGTTTGCTATGATTGAATTCCTATCGTCAAATTGCTCTTATTTCTTGTAAACGCACGAAAGATATCAGTTGGAATAAACAATTGTACTTGTATAAATAAATTATGGGCGAACATATTTTAATCACAGTTTGTTTTCGTCACAGTCTGTATCCCAATTTCTCAAAAGATTCAGGCTGTTGATTTCCAACGCGCTTAAATTGTGGAGAGTATTTTCCCAGCGTGTTCAATTTCGGTTCACACGCGGTGATAAGAAAATAATTCGTAGGGTCACCAAATTCCACTCCATGTAGTCGCCATATTTTTTTTATTGCTTAACGATACAGCTCTTTCCCTCGTCTCGCGCGAAATACGAACAGGAACGCTATAAAAAAAATCGTGGAACGTACTTCAGGGATTCCGTATTCGGACACGCTTGTCGTTATCCAGATGGGGCATGCTGGATAACGTTGATCGCGAGTAGAAATAAATAAAGGATTTCAGACTTATTTCGTTTTAAATGCCTCCGGGGGACACCTCCGTCGTTTTTCATGCAAAATAGGCTCCGAAATGGGTAGCTAGGAAACGAGCGGCCCTTGTTTGAACGGCATCCGAACCCTTTTGCCGAAGGCTTCTGTGGGAGAGGCACATATAGCTTTGTCACTGGTGCGGTGACGGATGTATTTTCGATTGCTGTAAAGTCGGTTTTAATTATCGCCCATTGTGCGTTTCGCATGCTAAAGAATAATCAGCGAAGCATCTGAATTTAATTAGAGTCGAGTGGAGCCTCGGCACTTTCTCGATTCTCGGAATTTCTCTCCGCGATCCCGTTTTGAATATTCCACGAGTAATTAACGTTTGTTTTAAAATTAGACTCTAAAGGATTCGGGGGTGTGTGCGTCACAGTCGTTTCCTGACTAGGGGATTGGATGTACTAGTACCAGCTTTCAAGGGTGACCAATTGTGCTTCTCTCTACAGACGTGACCCAAGTCATTAGTGCTTGGCCACGTTCCATTGGCCATCGAAGGCACGTAATGTCCTCGATAGATAAAAAAAAACCTCCTGAGGCGACTATAATGGCTGTGTGATTTCTTCATCGGAATAAATAATGAATCTCATATTTCAAGTTCGTAGTACTAAGGTCATCTATTATTCAGGCACATTAGGTGAATGATTTACAAAAAAAACGTGCATTTTCATAGTAAGAATAGACGATGCGAGGGCATTATTTTCTTTTGTGCAGGTAGATGACCGATTTATGCCATTAAGGATAGATTAGTCATTTTGGGAAGAGATAGGAATGTAGAATATTGGATTAGGGTAGAGGAAAACTCGGCGTCACAATAAGCCTGCTCTAATTGTAAGACTCGAACGAAATGAAGGGGCTTAGGGGCTTTAAATATGCCGAGCATAGTACTGAGCATGAAGCGATTTCCAAGCAGTATCCTCTAACAAGTAAAAGCTGTGTACCAATGGTAACATTTCTGTCATTCTAACGGGTTTCGAACCGGACCCTTCAGGTGGGAAGCCAATTTTAAGGCAGCCGCACAAACCCGATCCCCTGTGCCGTGTAATGTTTATGGATTAATATTTCGTATTAATTTTGTTTTATGGTATATTTTTAGACTCCTCAAGCTAAGTAATATGATTTTACTTATTAGAACTTAAGGGCAAGAAGACGTGCAGGTAATAATTTCTACCACGAATCCCAAAATTGCGTTGCAAAAGTTCTTGTTGCGTGAAGGCATAACGAAACTTTTTTAATGTAATGCCTCGTCACCGTAATGCTAGTTCAAAACTTGTTTTTTTTATAATTGCGATTCCAAAATCGTAACTGAACTTTTAAATACAACCCAGGATTTTTAGGCGTCACCATGATCTATACGTGAATCCTCATCTCGACCCAAGTGGTGGAGATTATTCTTCAAGAACTCTTCCATCGGTGGAGTGTAGAATATCCTCTCCCTAGAAAATGATGCTCATTTTCATCCGTTATTTTAGGGCATAAGCCAGGCAAAAAATGTTGGTTTAAATTTACCTAACGCTCTACATGACATTACATTTCGCAAAAGTAATGTAGCTCGACAATATTGGCATTCGAACGTTTAAAAGTCCCACTTCAACGTTGGAATAAAACAAATGTAGTTGGCCATGAATCCCAAGTTATTTAAGCGCACCACGTTTTTCTCATGCAGTTCCTTAAGGTTTGATACATTTGATAAGGTTGTTTTCGTGTTGTCGTTCGCATCGCTCTTACCGTAGTTTATAATGCCTATAATTTTTGGAACCACGAGGTTGGAAAAGAAAATTCACTTTGTACATTCCAAACTTAAAGTTTTATTTACTTTGACCATGGTTTCGACAGTTTTATGTCCTTAACAAGGTAATGACATAAAAGTGTCGAAATTTGATGGATTGATAATGACGTAAAACGGAAAGCTTGATTACAAGTTATAAAAATCTCCAATGGCCGTAATAAATTGGCACCACTCGTCAATGTTATACCACAAATTGCTGTGATGGTTTGCGGGAAAATGGGGAAAAAATCCACGCCAGTGACCAAAGCTTGCTAATGACATAAGCTTGATAATGACATAAAAGTATCGAAACCATGGTCGAAGTCAATAGAACTTTAGTGTGGAATGCACAAAAAGACTTTTCTTTTCCGATATTATGCAGCTTTCACCTCTTGATGATTCAAATGAGATATGTACTCACGTGCCTCTTAAAGCGCAACAAAGATTTTCATTCTTGCTTCATGAAATGGCCATTGCGGATAATTCCATTAAGCCGTCGTCTTCCCGGTGGATTCCTCGCCGTATCTCAATTTTTAGGTCCTCTCCCGGTGCAATTAATACCCAAAGTGGTAATCCATTGTACGCTCACGTCTTCGTGTGTATTATTTTTTTAGGGTGGGTGAATAATTAGGGCGAAGCCCTTGCCCCTCGCGTTAATCCATAGCGGTAATTGTGAACTGATTTAATTTTTCCCCGCGAACAAACAATGAGCAGTAATTGCGAGTGCACTAATTACATTATGGGTCGCGGGAGGCTGACGCGACGTAACCTAATAAATCCGTGAGATGTACGTGAAGGATATCCAAGCAGAGTGAGCTAATTGCTTTCTTCCCCTCCCCCCCCCCCCCCCCCTCTCCCTCTTCCCACATCCCTCCACCCCCTTCCCCCCGCCCTCACCTCCAAAATCTCGGGCGTTATCGACCGGAGATAAAGAATGCGGATAATCTCGAATTTTTGCTATAATCCGTGTCGTCGATGCCGGGAAATAAACTCGACGCACCGGGGCGTGAATTGTGGTCCGGGAATTCTCCGGTCGATTGTACGGAAAGCCCCTCTGCCGTAAGGTTTTCTTGCCACCCGTTTGAATTTAGGACCGCCTCTCCTTTCCCTCTCTTGTTTAGTCGGGGTTTTAAGACGGTCGCCTAATTACCTTCGGTTCAGTGCTAAACGAATCGATATCGTTCCGGCTATGACTTCGATGTTCGTTTCGTATCGCTCGGGTATCGGGTTGGTAAAATGACCAAAGTACTGGCCTCACATACATTATTGGCTCTCAGTTGATTCGCACCGGTTTGGTAAAGCGTGCACCTAAAATTCTGTTGGGTTTGGGGAACCTGTCATCCCTATTCATCCCTTTTATCATTGCTTGGCAAGTGCGGAAAATTTCATTTGTTGGAAAATGAAAATGTGTGGAGCCGATGTCCCATTAAAATGGTATCTAAAATTTGATTTAGATACAGTTTTTGTCTATAAGTTTTATAGAACAGATATACAACTGCCAAATGCTGGAATTGTATCCAAATAGTGGTCCAAAACTGTGTATACAAATCTTTTGGACCTAACGGAACTTGCTCTAAAATGTTATCCAAAAGTGGGAAACCAACCATTAAGAGAGACTTTCAAAAAAGTGAGCATCACTATCCGCTTTGTAGCAGCAATGTGTTTGTTTCTCGTTGGATTGAACTGTTTCAGTCACGGTGCATATATAAATTATAAAAATATGCCTTTTTATCATTTTACTTATTTAGTGCATGGAAAAAAATGAATTTACGTACTATACCAAAATCAAGAATTTTTTATTTGAACTTAATTCAGTTTATGCGTATTTGTTACCGCTGAAATTACCTAAAAAACTACGGCCTCTTCAAATTCGGTTGTAGAAATCATGTCTATTGCTTACTATTTTTTCGCATTTAATTGATTCGTCTGTGGAGGATCAGTAAATTGAGCCAATATCAACGCCATTTATCTTAGGCTAAATTTGGAAGAAATGAATTTGGATATACATTTTTGGCCAAAAAATTGCATTAAAATTAGACCGTGGGACATCGGATTGTGGTTTCGGGTTGAAATTCATGTTCAATTTAAGGCTGAATCCTTTACTCCTTTTATTATTTATATTTTATAAACTTAGAAAATATAAAATACTATTTAAGTATAGTGTTATTACTACATTCAGTGGTACAATACATGATTTTAACTGCAGGGGAAAAAAGATATGGAGATGTAGCTGGATCTTGATGAGATTTGAGGATTTTGGAACATCGATTAAACTCATGGAATTTTTTCAAAAATTTGCTCGCTATGTAAAATAGTTTTCTCCGTCTCTAAAGGTAAGTTTAATCATGCTTTCCCGCATTATGGTTGTATGAATTATGCTTGAGTTTACATAGCTATAAATGACCTAACGTAGGAAAGAGCTAGTTTTTGAATTTGTTATGCTGCTTCATTGATATTTCGTCATAAACCTACTTTGTTAATGTAAAAAAAAAAACTTTGGGAGAAGCTTGATTTTTTTCGATTAAATTGGGACTAAATGGAGACATTAAATCGTATAGGTTTTCAAGGAATTAACGTGTTATATCTATTGCTGTTTTTGGATTAAATTATAGCGCAAACAGTGGCGGTTGAAGTATTGAGATGAAAAAAGTAATCCCCGAAGAAACATATTCGTGGATTTTACTGCATCATGAGTCGTGTATTTGGAGGCCGAGGTTTCTCTGTAATAGGATTTTTAGCTGTGTAAATGAGGATAAATTTCTTTGATTTATGAATTCGCTAACCGAGCTTCGTAAATTGGATTTTGTTTCCTAGCGCTCCATGTTATATTTTATATTTCGTTTTAGTTATCAGCATTCTTGAGCTTAAGTCCACGTAATTTTAAGATAATACATTAAATATTTATCAGTGCTTAAATAGAAGTGCTTAAATGCATTAGAATATAAAATAAAATCAGAGGTGGGCGAGAATGTTTCCTGTGAAAAGAATTTGTGTATCGACTTTCGAGTGACGCAATCCAGAATTTCATGTGATTTATTTGAGTCTTGAGCTGTAGGTGCCCAAGCATCTTATGTAATATGGCGCAAGGTGGCATTAGCGTAATCCTAGTAACTCCAGGTTGAGAGTCGAGCTCGCGAAGACTTGGTGGCCAGTCAGTTTGCTACGGACCTCGCTAATGCGCCTGGATTAGTTGCTACGTATACGGAAATTTTATGGGTGTAGTCTTATGATGATATATGCTCTCGATGTTCAGGCTTAGCGGCGTAGTGTTGTAATAGGCCATTGCCCAATAAATTTCGTATCAGTAGACGTGTCATCTTCTGGATTTCGCGTCATTAAGGACGAATTGGATACCGGACGTTTTGACGGTATTGCTCCGCTCGTACCAAACGGACGAATGAATAGGGATTGGACGGAAGACCCTGTCTAACCGCGAAATGGTTGCCAGGGAGCTTTCGGGGGGCAATTAGAATTTGGCGCAGGGAAATCTCCTTTTACGACACTTGCCTGTTTCGCGTATTCATTGTGGTGGTAACTTGCAGAGGTAATGAAAGAAGAATTTTAAAGCCGCTCTTCGAGTTTGTAACTGTACAGACGAGATGGTAATGTTTCAAAATGAGAGTCTGTGCTGAAGAGGATACTATTTTATTCTGAAAATGAACTCATTATCAGGACGCTATGGTATTTCGTTATAATTCGTAACGAGTTGATGAAGAACACTAAAGGAATTTATTCCGATTTCGCTTGAAGCTAACTCTATCATTCAGAATAAACTGCTAAATACTAGTTATGTAGGATAACGAAAATACCTTTAATTCCCATAATTAATTTACTTGCACAAGATGGAGGAATTCTCGTTTTGGTTGGATGATCAGTGTCGATTTTTAATTTTTATTTTAATTACTAGCCTGACGCATAAGGTCGTCAACGCGCCTTAGCCTAGTCATTCATGCTGAGAGGGTTTTAATCCTCCCCAGTTTATGAATTTATTTTCAAACTTTGGCTAAATTTTGGGTTCGAAGTTTAGTTGTGTTCTTAAAAAACCAAACCTAAACTTTATGAAGTTATTTTGTTATATTGTTATTGGAGAATTTTGCCATAGTTTACAATTTAGCGGAAATAGCCTTTTCGATTTCGACGTTTAACTTTCGCTGCTTAGCAATTCACAATTGGCAATTCACACATGTCCCCCGCTTGCGTTTATTCGATGAAAACTTTGTCGGAGGCGGCTCTTGTTGACGGCACTTCTCACTAAGTTGTGGTCGTTGTGTTGGCTGGAATCTTAATAGCGTGCCGGAGCAGGCCAGTGCAAAGCCGCGAAAGTCAACAACGGAAGTTGCGGAGTTTGGCAGTCGCAGATGGCGCCTCTATTGACTGTTCCCCATGAGTGGCGACGTATGCCTCGCGAAGTCTTGTTAGTTCTGAAAGCACTTCACTTTCGTTTCTCCTCTACCTTTCCCAGTAACTTTAGTGTAGTCTTTGTCGCCCGCGAAAAATATCGATCGCGAGTAAATGCCTTTTAAATCTCATACTACTCCGTGACATACTATTTTTGGATCTCCATTATAATTTCAAATGCAAAATCTCACTCTCTCAACTTTTTAATGAAATATTGTGGGAATCACAGCGTTGGAAAAAAGCTTAGAGGTTGTATTTAATTTTTATTACTTAAGCCGCACCTCTTAAAATCATATCATGCTAAGCAAATGGTCATCCTGTCCCTGTTAAGCGAACAAAAAAGTATTGGATTGGAGATATATTTCTGATAAATCTGAAGGTAACACACGACTTTCATGAAATAATTAGCTGCTAGAAATATAAAAATTTTGTAAATATATTTACGGCTATTCTTACACTGAAATCCTACATTACGTATTCAGTTACGTAGAAGTGCTATCAACTATTTTCACCAATGTCTATTCTTTCTTATGGACTCGATTAATTTGTAATCACATATAACTCCGAAATCATGCTTGAATTTGCCACGCATGAGTCTAAGTGAGAGAAATATGCTTCAAATTCGGCCTGATAATCTTAAAGAATTATTTGATTAGAGTTTATCACGGTCATTCTGGGACAATCAGGAAAAGATTACGGTGAAAATATATTTGTATCGGCATCTTGAATCATGATTCGAGATAATAGCACCTTTCTCAATGGGCAAACCCCAGGGTCTTGTTTTGATTCCAAATATCGATGAAATGAGGGAATCTTTCGAGGTTGAGAAAGACATTATTCTATTCTGTTCAGTGAAAGTAGTAAGTAAACTGTAAAAAAAAGTTTACTATTTACATATGACTTAACAAGGAAGTATCCGCAACTAAGAAATAACATTATAATTTAGATATGTATATCTCACTCCATTGAAACATGTCGAAGTCGCCAGCATAATGTTTCTTCTCTAATGATTTTAATGAGCTCTCTATTGATTATAATGAGCTCTCACGGCTGTGGATGTTGCCTTGAGTCTCCCTTCGGTCACTGCTCATTTCAGGTTCTGTATGTTGGTGATTGAACTAGCATAGTTCCTAATGCGTGGGAGAGTTCTCGCATTCGGACATGGTTTGCATCGGAGTCGGCTGTTTCTACCTTGCATCACGCACGATGGACTCTGTCCTCTGGAGTCCGTTATGCCGAGCATTTCAGCGATTGAATATGTGTCCCGCACCAACCCCTCGATCGCATGATCGTCCCAGCTGAAGCGTTATCTCCACTCAAGGAGGTTACAATGCACTGGGGTGGACATTGCAGCTGATTTGAGAAGCCAGCGGCCATATTAGTAGGGACGGACGAACGGGCATACTACTCTGCGATGCAGTTTTTTTTAACGCGGTATAAATCAGAGTAGTAATATGCATAATGGAATGAATTTTTAAAATTCGACAAAGAAATAGAAGAAAGTGGACACACAAGCGTAAAATATATGGACTAAAGGGGTTAAATTCGAACCAGTTTTAATAACAAAATTGATTCCCTAGGGCATCAAATGATGTAATACCTCCATTAAAATTTCTTTGGAAGATTATGCACGATACCAAAATTTGTACAGAGAAAAAAATCATTCTCTTTGACAGGGACTAAAACCCAGAACTCCCTGGTTTCCGGGCAGGTGTTTTACCCCTTAAGATACCAAGACGTTTTTTGTCCCTTTGTAT
This sequence comes from Platycnemis pennipes, assembly GCA_933228895.1. NCBI lineage: Eukaryota > Metazoa > Arthropoda > Insecta > Odonata > Platycnemididae > Platycnemis > Platycnemis pennipes. Next base: position 36,233,641 of record OW121852.1, on the reverse strand, counting down.
TTCTACCGGTTTTGAGTCTCGGTCAAGGTGAATAATTTTTTCTCGATGGAAGTTATGCTATTGTGCATTTTCAGCAGGTAACTCAATTAAGGTTTTCGCGGCAACTGCGCAGTCCTCGAATTTCAACAGGAAGATGAAACTTGGTTACGCCACGATGAAACTTGGTTACAACCGTATTTGCTCGTGTATCCCGCGTACCTCCATTTTTGGGGAGGTTCACGATGGAAGAAATAGTTTCGTCAAAAAAGCAATTTTTACCCTTGAGCCTCCCGCTTTTCGTTATAACCTGAAATCGCTCATTTAATTAAAATTTGAAAAATAGGAATACGTTATAAACAAGGAATAGGAATGGGAAAAAATTGTGTGTTTCTTGAAAATTTGAATTACAAAAGATGCACAGCTTACACCAGTAAATACGGCATTTCATTGTTTTTTATGTTTTGATGCACGTACAGTCTCAATAAGAGGTCATATGAAACGCAATGTTTTGCACGAAGTAGGTGGGGTTTAAAATGCTTCCCAAGCACCCCCATTCAAGCTTCATTGTCAACCAATAGGCTAGCATGTCAATACCTCCACCCAGTTTCTAACCTCCTTGTTCCCGCCCCTGTATCCTCACAGGAACACGTGCTCGTATAGTATCCGCGTGTCCATGCACCCATTCCCGCTCGTTTAGTGTCCCGCAAAAATGACATCCTGTTTCTTCTCTCCTCTCTCTTCTCCCACCTCTACCCCCGCACCCGACCGCGCCTCCCTTCCCGCGCCCGGATGATTCAGAAGTCGCGCTTCGGTGGTCCGTGCGGAGAGGAAGAGGCCGAGGAGGGCGGCCGCGGTTCGCCCAGCGCCGCCATGCCCCCGCCACCGTCGCCGCCGCAGCAGAGGGAGGCGACCGCCCTTGACGGGGTGCCCCGAACACCCCACCTCCACCACCACCAGGCCACCCCGCCCCCCGCCGACCACATATTCCACCACGCGCACCACATAACCAACACGCCACAGGTCATCCTCAAGAAAGTAAGTGCACTCCTCATGCATATCTCACTCTATCTCTCTCTATCTTGCTTTCTCGCTCCGCATAACCTTCCAGTCTCACTCTAACACCCGCACCATACCTCTCCCAGCTTCGTGGCTGCGATCTCTCTCTATCTTGCTTTCTCGCTCCGCATAACCTTCCAGTCTCACTCTAACACCCGCACCATACCTCTCCCAGCTTCGTGGCTGCGTTGCTTGGTGATGCTGTTATCGCTTTCAGGAGACTCCGCTCAGAAAGGACTCGGAAATTGTCGGGACTCGGCGGCACTGAGGTTGTGACGTCGCGATGTCGTCACTGCCGAGGCGTTCCTGAATAGACCACTGGAAGGCCGTGATACTGATGAGTCACGGAATACACGATATTTTGACGTCAAGCCTTCGGAAAACATAGATTTTCTCATCGAAAAATGTAGAGATGCTGATTGAGGCTATCACTTGACCATCTCGACATTTTCGTCCCTCAATAATGTCGAATCCAATGTGATCCAATTCTGGATGGGCTCGATATAGTTCAGTCTCGAAAATGTCGTGATTTGTCGCGAAATTTTCTTTAATTTTGTCATGAAGTTGTACTTTTGTCACTTTTGATGCTCAACACATTCTATCTCTCCCTGAATATGGCCCCTGATCAAGCAAGGAATCAAAATTCTTGGGCCTCCGGAATATAAAGTTGTGGCGTCAAAATGTCGATAAGTTTAATTATTTCCGTGTCAGTGGTGGAACTTATCAAAGTTTTGGCGTCAAAATGTCATCACTGTTGAGGATTGTCAATTTCGAGTCCTTTCTGAGTAAGGCGTCTGTATCTCTCTCTCGCCCGTTGGCCGCTTAATATACTTGGCTTTGGTTCCCTTCATCAGCCCAGTATTTGATGCCTTGTCCCTCTTCTCTTAATGTTGGGGCAAATGAGTTAAACTGGCAATAACGGACTAATTTTCTTTTACATTTTACTCTCGTGTTATGATAATATAATTTCGATAACAGTCTTCTGCTCACTAACATCACACCAATCGTGGAGTAATATGAATTTTCTAGCGGTTCGCAGAAGCCTCATGAAGAGCGACTACTATCTTATTTCTCAAATCTATGTTGGCTATTTTCCGCTCGATATGTGTGTTTTTTTTCAGAAACCTTTTGTAGGACTCCATGCAGGGATACAGTATCTAGTCAACGGTGGTCATCATAGGCGTAGTCAATGGAGAGTGAAGACACCATTTAATCAATTAATGCCGGAATCAATTTCTGCCAAATTTCTGCATACAAGATTACATGCTGTTATTTTCCTGTACGAATCTATTTTAAATCGATATTTATTAGTCTCCATTCTCCAGCCATTCGTAATTTGTAACATTTGAGTACTGTACAATGCTGTGAAATACGACCAATAATCTCGAAATATTCTTTTCACTTGAGTTACTCCGGCAATTACATGCGGATTACAGTAATGTTATTTACATGCTTTCCTTTCGTTTCCTAGCTATAATGGGGTTTAGATTTATTTTTATTCAAAGGGAAAAATCGTTTCAGATTGCTATTTCTCATCTTGCATTGAGAGAGATTATTATCTTTATACCTGCTGAGCTCTATTTTTGCCTCCAAATCTCGCAGAGGACATTTTCTTGATCTCTTGTAAAAAATATAATTCCGCTTATTCCATTACCATTTCTTAAAATAAGAAGCTTCTATGTCCATACTGCTAAATTTGAAGAGTGCAATAGATAGGCATAATATAATTTACGCTGGTGAAAAAAAATATAAAAAGAAAGAGATCTTTACAAGTGGTGTCTGTGTGCCGTGCTGCTTCTTAATTTTGTTTTATTATAAAAATAATGTCCTATTCATTTAAAACTTGAGTAATTATTTTTACTATCTACGGTTTCGAGAGCATTCCTCTTCCGGGATTTAATTCGTCACAAATGACTACCCTCGTCGTCGTCAGTATTGACGCAAAGCTCCGTAAAATTTGCCGCCGCTCTGTCGCCAGACTTATTATTGGTGGTCCAGGGATTTCCGTTTTCCTCCTTTGGTAACCTGAAGTTGACATGACAGAAATAGTCTGCGTTGGACGGCTATTGTATTCCGTCTGCGTCCACCCTCTTCCCACTCTGCACGTTTTGTCTTGCGTGTTCTTCACATGTCTTTTTCCTTGGTCAATTCCCCTTCCCACGGTCACCATCCTTGTGAGTGTGTTCCATTGAATTTCTCCAGCCATTGCAGCGCTCCAATTCTCTGAGCATAGGTTCCCATAAGGACACTGTTTCTCATCGATATGTTCGCATACTTCTGAATACCGCTGCATGGGGATGTTGTGGCGAGTATTTTTTCAGCATCCATGTTATAGGAATAGAGGAATTGGAAGGGATTAGGGAACAAAATGCGGCTGCATTTTGGTGATTTTGTTTTTCGGATGTCTATGCTGTGTTTTCTTGAAATTGATAAGAATCCTAATTCATATCCGTAATTCTTTCATCATTATCTGATATTCTGCTGTTGTATAGTATCAGTGAGGCTGTGTTTTAAACCGTTGGGGTTATCTCGAATAAGTAAATAAGGAGTCACATGGTATAAACACGAATTGTTCGTAAATTTGATGAGTTAAAACCGCTGATTACAGCCTCATTAATTTTTTACACTTACACCTTGAATCTAATCTGGGGGCTCTATAGTCGGGACAGGTGAGAAAAACTCAACTGAAAACAATTAATTATATAGTAACGAGCGGTTTTAACACACCAAATTTGCAAACCATTCGTGATTGTACACGTGACTCCTTGGTTACCTATCCCGGCGGTAATAAACACACCCCCAGGTTTATTTTCTCATTTTTGGTGGTGAAAGCTCGCTATCCCTTACTGTTGTAAGACTTCCTGCTTGTAAACTTAAAGCTGGAATGTCGTAGCATCTCAAGTTCTTGGAGCCCATCCCAAGTGTTCAAGGAACTCTTCAATGATTTCAGTGATCCAATATCAGTCTTTCTTAAATGAAGAAAACAAGAATTAAGATAAGCAGAAATCAAGAATGGAATAAACCTGACGGGTTTATTCCATCGGAAATCTGATATTATTGTTTTACAAATATCACTCGTCGTTGAGCATACTCAATATTGAAGTAGTTGAAATTATGTACATTTTTCTTTCACCTTTTCCTCTTCATTTGCTTTTTCGCTCTGCATTTCTTACATGCTAATGTCTTCAAAAGAGTTCCACGTTTATAGCATACGTACTTTTTCCAACACTACGGTTATGTTCTTGGTTATTCTATGCTGTTGCATTTACGCTGTGGTGTTCCTATTATGAGGGCATGATCTTTCATTAATTCGAGAGTTGCAAAAATGGCTCTGATACCCGTACAGTTGCTTACATATATACTCGATGGTATCGGCCGTTACGTGCTAGTGGTAGTGGTAGTGATTCACTATAATTAAAAAAAAACAAGGTTTCCCTTTTAATTGAAAAACTCCTTGATATTGTGGAAATACTGAATGCCTGTTGATTTATACAGTCGGTTGCGTTTTGGGTTAATTTGGTTTAGTTCCAGATCTAATATGGGTTCGTCTCGAAGATGTGAAGTTATTCTACGTAGGTCTGTCTTCTATCTTCCCAACACTCTACTCAACCCCTATAATATTTTATCACCCTATACGTTACGCTTCTGATTTTCCAGAGTTTACGTTTTCAAGCCACATTTTTCTCGGCGAAGTTTCTCATTCCAATGAGATGTGAATAACACGCCACGTGCCTCATCCCTTTCCCTTCACTACCTTTTTTGGGGATTGTTGCTCCTTCTCCTTTTTTCGCCACCTTCTTCTCTCGGGTAGATTTGTGTGTAAATAAACTCACTTTTCGCATTTTATTTCCTCCACAATAGGCCACGCTCGAGCTAGTTCCCCTTTATATTTCGAAGCTCCGCTCAGAATTCTCTGCTGCGGAATTCCTTTCTTTCCTGGGCATTTTTTCCACTCTCTCCCCTCGTCCGTTCTTTACGATACCCTCGGTGGTAAAACTGCGCGGCTCTCAGTTTCCGATTTAGACCCACAGTGCAATAAACATCGATGTGATGACGTAGATGCATCGATACAGTTAGATAATATGCGGGTTCATCGAGTATTTGGGATGATACTGTCCAATCGGGGAACGGCTAACATCTTTGTGTCTGAAATAAAGATGAAAATGAAAACTAAACAATTTTTCCATTCATAACAGCATGCGAAACTGTCATGATATCCATTATTGCTGCCAATTTGGATCATTATCATTGGTCAACAATCCTATGATTGTTTGACGCAGCTTTCCACTCGATTCTTCTATCGGCCAACCTTTTCATTGTGATTTAATTCTTCTCTTTTACATCCTTCACAACCTGTTCCATGTATCTCATACGAGGCCTTCCTTTTCCAATCTTCCCGTTCACTTTTCCCTCGACATCAGGCCATCATGTCTCAAGATATGGCCGATTAAGTTGTCCCTTCTTCTTTTTAGAGTTTTCAGCAGACTTCTCTTTTCTCCTACTCTCTTAGGACTTACTCGTTATTTACTCGGTCGATCCATTTTAATCTTCAGTTTCTTCTGTAGCACCAGATTTCGAATGCTTCCACCCTATTCTTCTCCGCTGCTCTCATCGTCCATGCCTCACTGCCGTAAAGAAAAATGCTCCAGATGTATGTTCTGATAAACTGTTTCCCTACTTCTACGCTTGTATTTCCAGCTGTAAGTAGATTCTTCTTTTGATAGAATGCCCTCTTTGCCTGGGCTAATCTACTATTTCTTTCTTGCTTCGTCCATCGTTGGTTACTCGGCTTCCTAGGTAACAGCCAACTTGGGTGAGTTCCGTAAGAGAATAGTTTAAAATCATTAACAAAGACATACCTTCTCAGGAAATGTAAGCTGATTGCTTATGGGGGACCTGCACTATTTTTTATAACTATTTTAATGTAAAGTTTGTTAGCTAAAATGTGCTTCGCAAAAATTTTGCAAAAGAATTGTTGTGTTACAAATATATAACTATTTTTAAATCTGTAAGTTTTCGGCGGCATAAAAACACGACGTCATCGTATGACGACACGGAACGGTATCTATATGGACGTTATTTATTTGTTGTACCTGAAGTTAAGTTGTTTTAATTGTAAAATTTATTGTTTTTTAGTATTTTTCATTGTAATTGGCGAAAACGTTTGTATTAACCTCATTTGTTTAATGCAGTAAACGAAAGTATTTCTATTTTTTATTTAAGCAATGCGCATAGTAGCGAGAAAATTGTTCATAAATAGTATAATATATGTATAGTACCATGTTTGCTTTCACTCCGAGAATCTCGGCTAAAGCAATCGCTGATTTTCTAAGAAGAATATCATCATAAGGGAGTCAACCAAAGGGTAATTGTTGGATATTTTCCTTTTTTAAATCTCTTTCCAATTATCTTTTCGATCAAGAAACGGCTATAAACCTCAAAGCAATACATTCGCTTCGTTTTATTCTAAAATAAACGTCATGTTTCCGCTGCAATATGGTACCTAATACCATGCTGTGACCTCAGAAGGCGTTTCAGGTCACGTGAATTTCGTCAATTTTCGGGAACATTTCAATAGCGTTTAATAATATTTTTGGTCGGTATAGAAAATTTTGGCTTATATATTTACAGTTGTGAGAAAATTTCGCATGAGTAGGTACATAAAATACATGAGAAGTAAATGTCATGAATATTCTCGATTCCTACAACCAGTGAGATCAATTTTTGTTTTATTCTTATTTTAGTAAAATTATTAATATCTAATAATGTTTCATTTGTTGTGTGGAGCTGCTTTTTCTCTTGCATAAGCGATACTACTTCGCATTTATTTTATTTCGCTGACCCCTGGTATAGGTCATTAAGTCGTCAGTATCGTCCAGTCTTTAGTGTGGTTGATATCACCCGAGATTATTTTTTGCCCATATCGATTTCTCGAGCAATATGGACAAACTATCGATGTTCGATACATGTTCCTTCTTCCAATATTTTCGTATGGACGGGGTTGACATAAAAAACTGTGGGCATGGTGTCGTTATATCGTATTTGTAATATCGCGCAGCCCCCCCCCACCCTGCGGTTTGGGGGCAACTCACTCATTTTGTCAGGTCTTTTGTCAGTCAATCTTTTCATTCCGTGGAAGTGTATCCCCTCCATCTCTGGATCTTTTAGTGTACTTTTTTCCTCTTCCGTTCATCTCGAGGTCCCACTCTCCTTCCTCTCGTCTTCCTAGCACGGCTCCTCGACGCTGGCGTCTTTCGTTTCTTCCCTTAGCCTTCGCAATCCCTTTCCCACGCACCCTACCGTTCCCGTCGTCGATACTCCGGCCCTCAATTTGTCGTCGGATTCCCTCCGGATGTTTCCTCGCTCCCGTTTCCGCCCCTCTGTGTCTCTTGTTATTTTTTCGGCCTTTCTTCGTTTTCCTCCACTTCCCAGATTTTCATTTCCGCCTTGTCCCTCTTGCGCGATAATTTTCCCGCTGACATTTCCCCGAAATGGCGATTATATTATCCAACTTTCCCGCGGGACGTTCATCACAAATTCATTTTTGCGTCAATTTCTCATGGAGGACGTCTTGTTTTTGTGTTACGTTCCTCTGCTTTTATTCGCTTCCTTCCCAGGGCTTCGCTTTTCGCCGGCATCGGCTCGTAGTGATGATTGTGTCCCCGCTAGGGATGTCACATCGACATCGATGTATCGGACCACTCGATGTTTTTTGACGATACATCGAAAACATCGAACTTCATGCTTGCGTTAATCAATAGATTCTACGATTCTAATAGAATCAATAATTAATACGGAACTTCAAAACTCACTTGTCCACTGGGAGTAGGGATGTCACATCGACATCGATGTATCGGACCACTCGATGTTTTTTTGCAGATACATCGGAAACATCGTGTGGTAAGACAATCGATGGAACATCGACTCGATGTTTTCAAAACACTCAACATCGCAGCGATGTTTTAGGAAACGAGCGGTATAATAAATGTTTTTGGTTGACCAACAATTCTATTTTCTGATTATCATAAGCCTTTTAAGAATACGAACGAACCTTCCCTAATTACGCCATCTATCGTTCGCGTGTAGGGAAACAAGTGAAGGTATAAAATCGTTCATGTTTTCATCCCAGTGTTGCCTTTCAAGAACATGATCCGCCCTGCCTACATCAGTACCTTCTGAGAGGATTGTATCAGCTCTCAACTTGGTGGTACAAGATAACATGAGTAGGTTGGGTTCGCTGCATATTAAGCAAAGAGTGTTCCTTACCAATACTGGGAGGTTTAAACGTTTTAAACCCACTGTTTTTCAATTTGATTTTTTTATACTACAAAGCTTCGAATATTTTTAGGGAACAGGTACACCCACTTTATTCTGTTATTTGTTTTTTGTTGTATTATGTTTATTTATCTTTATTTCGTTATGAAACAGTGATATGTTTTCTGTTTAAAAATAAATTCAATGGAAAAATATTTGCGTATTATGTATCAATATTATACTAAATAAGGCCCGATTTCCGAATAATTTTCAAAATTGCAAGTTTTTAAGAAGATGCAAAATTTCTGATGCATAATACCTAATACATAATACCCGTATGATAATACCTAACCTCGGATATGAAGGCATAAAACTCGAAACATCGATGTTTTTGTCGATGAATAATGAGTGAGTGGTGAGTAATTTTATAAACATCGAAACATTGACCGCTCGATGTTTTTTAGCCGATGTGGCATCCCTAGTCCCCGCTAAGAAATATTGTTCTAGCCCAATCGTGGTTAAAATAAATGATGCATTTGTGGTTTACATTTAAGCCTGGATCCCTAAAACAATTTTGTCAGCTTGATATCCACATTTTGATAGTCTTATGTGGACATTAAAAGACCATTTCTGCGCACGTTTGAGAAAATTAAGACTGTGTGCCTCGAAGGAAACTAATATTGAACGATCTAATATTTGATCGTACCATCAATATGTTGATGGGTATTCCGCTTTCGCTTGAGAACATCGTTTGGAATAAAATAAAAAGAAAATTATATCAAATGATATCTTACAATTTCTTGTTTATCTTCGTAACATAACCTTACAATAGTGGCTTACGATGGATGCGATAATTTATAGGATATATCCGAGTGGACAACGGTTTCCTTGAACACCAGCTCCATCTTAAGCGTGAAATTCTTGATGAACCTTTTCTTCATTAGATTCTCCTGAAAATTACATTTCGTATCTTGAATTCTGGGTAGCATGGTGTTTTGATCAATGGCTCGCTAAGCCACAGGTCCGTGGTTCGATTCCCACCTTGGGAGTCTTTTCCCTCTGGTGATCAGGATCAATTGGGAGTGCTAGGAATTGCCGATAGAATTTTAACTGATTCGAATACATTAATATGGTAATAGGCATTTCATTTCCTTTCCGTATCCTACTGTATAACTTCTTATGAGAATATTACGTACAATTACAGCCAAGTAATTATTTCTCATGTAATATTCCTTCTCATCTTGAAGATTAGTCCCATCTCCTATCCCGTCCCACGCTCATACCAGACCAATTACTCTGGCAAAATGTTACTACCGTACCTTCTCTCTCCCTCTCATATGCTATCCGCTACCAAGTCATTGCCCGGACGCCGACCGTTCCATTAGCTGATGTGAAAGTTAATATAGCCATATATATGCTTATGGGATGGACTTCCTTGACTCTTTATGGTCGAGTTGGGCTCACCGTTCAATTTGGCCGCCAGTGTATTTCGCCCAACCCTTCGTGCGGGGGTGGCGCTAATTGTATGGCGCCCAGTGTAATTCATGGCGAGCGACCCTAACGAATGACGAACGACAGGACAATTCCATGGCGGTAGTGTCGAAATATACCAAGTTTCACCTATGCATTTCAACATTTCCCCAAGTGACTCAGGAATAAGATCCTAATGATTGGTTATGGAGTCCTACGAGGATGTTAAACCATAATCTTTTCGCTTCTGATCCGTGGTGCTTGACGTATCTTTTAAGCGATTCTGCGTTGCAATTTTCAATTTCAATTTAATTGGTTTCATGGGCTTTATGTGTGCAGTGTTGGTTTGATCATAATTGTGTAATTTGTGAACTGTGAGCAACTGCCTCGCGATATTTTTGATATTTCATCGGCGTCGAGGTGCGTTTCACAGTTTTCTCGCTAATTAAATTGTCCCCAGGCTTTATGGGTGTGGAACTCATAAGAAAAATAGCCTCTCGATGTCATCGCTGCCTCTGGCTTTCAGTGAATTTCCCAGCATTCTCGTTCTGTTTGTTTTACTTAATCAAATGTTTTGCTGTTGTTTATCTTAAATATTCTAAAAATATTGTCTCATGCAATTATGTCGTTCGTGGACTAGCATTGGCTACTTATTTATGTAAGCTCTCCTCTGTTGACCTGGATGAAAACTACAATTCGGACATTGGTCACTTTTCCCTGCCATGTCCCGAAGTATTCTTGAATTACTGAAGCGACGAGTTCCTAAAAATATATCAATTTATTTATATAACTTGTGTTTGGCTCCATTTCGCTCAGTCACTTTTATTGTGTGACGATTTCTAATAAATTTGAGGGAATTAGATAAATTACGTATAAAATGGTTCACATAAACGATACCTCTGAGCTATAAACTATACTCAGCATTCCTCAAGTTCTTTGGATTTTAGGACACTCATCAATTATCTGGCGATCGTGTTGGTGTATTCTCAGGTAAGTTGAATACTGCCTCTGCAGAAATGCTTGTAAGGTATATCTTCGTTGGTGTTTAACCGCACGGCAATTCCACGACTCCCTCAATGAAAATTAGTATTTTTCTTCTCTGGGAAGAAACGTCTTTTATTTCTACCATATTTTTAGCCCAGCCATATTTCACTTCAAAGGGGTTCAATGTAACGGCAGAAGTTACCATTTTAAGCTAACGCTCACCCGCAAGTTTTAATTGTGTTCTTTTCCATTACGGCCCGGGTCGATTTCCCCCGAGTGAAATTCTCTTTCGCCCGCCCTTTACTGCGCTCGGCAGTAAATTCTCCTCTTGCCGTACCAAACTTGAGAGATAACCTTTTCCCTCCGTATCCCGTTCCAGCTATTGCCAGGAATCGCGATTTCGGAGGAATTTACATGAATACAATACGTTTCGCCCCCAAACCTTAGCGGTAGTCACCGCGTTGTCGTGTCCGCATTTATTGGGCCGAGGATATGCATAAATCAAGGAAATTAGGTTCACGTCTGTCCCTCGAAAGAAGGATGATCCCCTCCCTTAACCCGTAAAAGCTCTGCACTGCAACTGATAGCCTTATTTACTGAGAGTATCCTCGGAATTTCGTTAAGGGTTAGGGTGGAATTCATTTACTTCCTTTTTGTAAAAATTTATCACTCTCATGTTTTTTAATGTTTATATTTTTCATTCGGGAACATCGCATTGATCCTGAGATGGTATTTAGTACTATATCAGAAGATATTTTTCATAAACAAACTTATCGATTCGATTTAATGAGTAAATCGTCATACTTAAACTTAAATTATTCCTTCTTTGTGTTTCATTTTCGTTTGTATTATCATTTCAGTGGCATGATTGACTTTAAAAACCCAAATATCAATGACGGAAATATTAATATTGAGTCGTACTTATATTTTACTTCCAGTCAAATTTTATTTCTTTTTCGTGGTCTATGAGAAGCAATTTTTAATGAGGTTAAATCCTCCTGTTAAATTTTTCAATTATTTTTTGATCCAGATTAACGAATAATTGTATTAATTCTGTTATTTCATTTGGAAATATGACCTGTCTCGTTAGGCCGTGGCTTATATTTCAAAAATGATCCGATTTAAGATTTCGTGGTCCCAAAATGTGCAAATCTGTGAGAAAAAATTGTAAAAAAAAAGCCCCAGGTTCGTGCGGCGACGGATGGCCGTGCTTGAGGCGCCTCAAGGGTCTAAATGCAGTTATTTTGAATGTTGACGTTTTCAACCCGGATAAATCATTTTCCAAGGTAAACATGGTATTCTAAAGCCGTCTGGGCGAAAATTCCAACCGTTTTGTCGTTTCACGATTTCTTCATGCCGAAATGCTGCATCAAAGGCGTCCGCCGCGCGCCCCCCGACGCCCCTGCCGCCTACCGGCATTCGCGCCGCGCATTGCTTGATACGCACGACACTCCTCAGTCCCGTTGCACTTCCATCTTTCCCATTACATGCTGGAAGAGTGGAGCTAGAGTGAGAAACAATGACAAGCGGGGGAAAGTGTGATTCATTTGCACATGCTATTATTTCGGTAACTACCCTCAAAAGGGATCGTTTTGAATAATTACCCTATTCGTCGCTTTTAACTTTGGTGATATACCGCATTGACTTTATCTACTTAGATAATTTCTTGCAGCGAGCATTGGAAATTAAACTTAAGGGTCGATTCGTATCCGACACTATTCACGTTCACTAACATTTCCATTCTTTATATCCCAAAAATCCATTACCCTTGACCTTCAATGGGCTCAACATCGCAGCGAACCACCTGCGGCACGCAAAAGCCTTAATTGTCCCCTTTAAAAATGATTTATTGCTTCGGAGACGCGACAGAAAGGCCAGTACTCGGTGTGTGGACTCTTGCAATGTCCGCGGAGCAATTTTCATTTATTAAAGTGCCCATTAAAACTCCGTTGCGTACGTGTTAAAATTGAGGGAATTTGTTACCGTTTAGCCGTGCTAGAATCCTCTGAGGATCATGCGCCTTTGCCATAAGTTGATCCCCGCGTAACCTTTTCGCTTCTTTCAAGTTTCAATTTTCTCATCGTACTTACTAAAAATTGTTCATGCTTGGTTTGTATCTTTTGACCTTATTTTTTTAAATAATGGTTAAATTAATTACACTCGATATTAATCTCATATCTTTTAATGTTAGGAATGAAACTAGGTAACTTACTTAGGTCTGATCGCATTTCAGGGATCAGATTTTATTTTTTATTTATTAATCTTTATTATTTTGAATCCATTACCTGATTTTACGCCAAGAAGTAACCATACCGGAAAATATCTATTCGCTCCTCATGCGTTATAATAAAATATGATCTCCAACTAAAAATTGATTCACGGGAGGCCGCTAGTATATTTTAAATCTGAATCCTAGCTGAATGAAGTCATACCCTTAAATCGATACTAATCCCTCAGAGCTTTCCATTTCCGAGAATTTGAGTGATTTTAGCCCATTAAAAAGTTGACATGCTCGTTATTGGAAGGATTTCAAGCTTGGTTTTTTAAAATATTTTTCCTGCCTTGGTTTTAAGAATAATTAGCTGGTTTAAATCCTCAGGATTAGCGACGCCTTAACGCCGTAACACACTAACGGTTACGGTTGGTGTACACAAATCCAATCACACTGACCGCTTATATAACCGGTCGGTTGTACAATCGCAGCCAATAGGATCTCTCCTCACGGTACATGCTATTTCTGTTTACATTTTGTTCCTATGCTGCCTCAAGTGTACGATTTATGCATCAAATACAAGATACAAGTGAATTAAATACATTTAATCTCACCTCGATAAAATGTATGCTATTATAATATATCCTTCACAAAAAATAGGTGATTCAACAGAGTTAAAAGCTGTTCAAATTGTGTTCTGAATATTTTTAAGGTTTAGGACTTAGAGTAAATGGTAACAATGAAATTATCGCAATATGTAAACACAAACAGCACGTGAACGCGAGGTGAGCTCCTATTGGCCACGGTTGAAAAACCTGCCGGTTGGAAATAGACGCGCTCCTATAATCCAACCGTTGTGAGCTGGTTGGCGCTGATTGGTCGACTGCACAACCGCAACCGCTAGTTTCATACGGACTTTACACTTTGAAAACGATGTTATGATATGGCAGTTTATGCCACTCGCAGTATTTTCCCGATCTCACCACTGCGTGGCGCCAACGGCGGACCTTGAGTCTGCCGCCATCTGTTAGGGACAGAAGGAACCAGCAAGATACAAAAATCAATTCGTTGAGGTCTTCGTGGAATTTGGCGCCTTTGTGTTATGCAGCATTACTATACAGATAAGTCGAGTGTACTACTTACCATCAAGGATATTTCTTTTATAGTAATTTGCGTCTTCTCATGTCCCGTTTTATTTAATCAATTTAACTATGGCTATTTCGCGCTGCTATTTAAAGAGTCGTTGGGAGAAATTGTTGGAATTGTAGCTGTTTGTGGCCTAAATTATTTTAGAATCGAAATATAATTTTGTTACTAATACCTGTGTTTTTCCAACATTTTTCCCGACTAAAATGTTACCTCCACCCTCTGGCAGGAATTTTCGATGAAAGATTGGATTAAATTGTTTTAATAATTTACCTACGCGTAACGATATTTATTTATCTAGAATTCTGATACATATTAGGTAACTCATCAATATCAGATGATATATCCGTACTTGAATACAATCTGTAGGTACTCTCAATGGAAACATCTTTAAAAGCTTACAAGGGTAAATTTTTATACATATAACATCATAATTAAATGTATCTAAATTTTTGCATTCTAACGGAAAAATGCCCTAATTTCCAATGAATCACTCTTCTGATTCAATGACTATTGATGTAGTTTTATTACAAGATATATTTTGTTAATATCTGAAGGGAATAAAAGTATAATTCACCTATAATTTTAACCATGAATTGGAATATTTTATTTATTTATTGTTATCATGCCATTGAACGCCAACAACCGAGGATTTCAATTAATTCGTCGAATTGTGTGCTTTTATATTTTTTAAAGGTGCTTGCTGCAGTCTGTTGTTTTTATATATAAATTGGGTGTAATCGAATAATGTTGGTTTCTCTATTAATGTGACTCGCGATCTTTGTTTTCTCTCAGTTTATTTTGGATCTAATTGCTGTTATACATAAAGTAAACGTAGTTCAAAGTTTGTGGTCATTATTATACATTATAATCATTATATGATATATAGTGTAACACATATCCCTCACCCTATTCACTTTACTCATTTTGAAATCGTTATACTTTCAAATGTTTAGAGTGTAATTTTGGTTTATAAAGTCATAATATGGGGCAAGTGATGAATATTTTTAGGTTTCTTGTCCACGAAGTATGGGCTTCTAAAGGTTTTTAAGTTTCATGTACGATTGTACCGGATTCTGAAACTTGAGTTTGTATAGGTTTTTTCAAATCTCAAACAAATTTGTTAAAATATCGTTATGATGGTGATTGATGGTGCTGATATTTTCAGTTATATTCATGGAAATTATATTTCGTCATGATGGAACGCCCTTGAAATTAGTATCCCTGAAACTCCTTTTCCTTGATAGCTGGAGGGACTTGGCATCGTTTGCTATTCCTTAATTCCCTGTTTGCATCTACGATACATATTTTAGTGTTCTATAATTCAATTACAAAGTTAAAAATACTTGAGGAAGATATGACCATAAGCTTTTTATAATGATCTTAATGCTTTTTGGTGATTTGATTGCCATTAAGAGGACATTCACTATTTACTGAGAAGCCCCTTTTATTTATTTTCGCACAGATGTATCATGATCATTAATATTTCAATCCTAGGATTGTTTTACTGCAGCCCTCCATTCTTCCCTACTCAGTTGAGGGAGATGTAGTTAGTTTCTTTTTAATTCTGTAACATTAAATGAGAGAAATAGGCTTTGCTTCTTCCTTAATCTTCTATATTTGTTCCGTGCTAATTGTGATCAATAATAATTAATTAAAATGAAAAAAGAACATGACTAATGATTTTTAATCCCCCAGAATTAGGCTTTTCCATCTTCACCCAAACAAGGTTTGTATTGCTGGAAGGTCTTTCACAGTTATGCAGTGTTCAAATAGAGGCCCTGAGAAATACAGCGGCGTGTTTGCCCTCCGAGCCAATATTAGCGTTTTACGAATTGGCTCAGTTATTCTCCTCCGGAGTAAAGATTAGATCTGATTGCTGTTCTCGTGGTGAACAGTCATTAATGTGATTTGTCGTTATATATACGTCTAGGGAACTTCTCTCTCCCATCTGTACTGGTTGTTACGTTTCAAAAATCTCTTGACAGCACTAACAACACTACAGCTTATCCATGAATTAGGGCATATTGACTATTTCCTACGTCCTTATTTGATGTGTTATTTTTTGGTAAAGCGTAGTTATTCCTTCTTAGTGTACCTAGTGCGTAGGCATCAGTGGTAATCTGAACAGTAGAATATGAGACTAAAGATTGTAGCATATTCGCGTCAAGTACGGATTGAATCACTCAAAATATGCCTCTCTCGAGTCTTTTTCATGTGGACCTAACCGTCGTAATCTATTTTTCATAATGAGGCTCATCAAAGTATTATTTAAATTCATGCTTAAATCTTATGCTCAGTATGAATTTTCACAAAGTAATTGTTTGCCCTTTCTTGGCTATGACAGACTTTTACTCATATTTCGCGATGGAAATCATAATAGCGTCATATTTCCTACATTTAAAATTTACCATTAAACTTCATTGGCTTGATGGAGCAACCTTGTTGATCACAAAAAAGTAATGCTTTTGCGTTGCTATTCATTTCTTTGTTAATTCAAACAGCATTACTATTCATGGTATTTGTCATTATCGTAGCCAGTCGATTAATCTTCTTTAAATCTAAAGACTTGGAAATTGAACAGATCTTCATATTTAAAGAATATTGCAATTCATGATTGCACTCGGAAGTAGGTAGTGTTTCTGTTCTTGTTAAAACGTGTTACTGGTACTAAGCTTCCCCAATAAGCATTTTTGTACTTAAGTTTTTTCTATTTTCTGCGAACAAATAGCACCAGCAGCGATTTAACAAGGGTTTCATTCAGTAATACACGCTATTGGTGAACTGTAGGATGATAAAATGCTGATTTCCCTCCTTTCCTCATAAATAACTGATTGATTGCTACATCAACATTTTTGTGTTTAATGTTTTCTGATTAATTTTTTAAAATGAGTATTATGAATGCGAGTTCCCAGATTTTCAATGAGTGTAATCAGTTATGTCGTAGTTACCGGTTTGGGTAGATTTTCTTGGAACACGCCATCTGATGAAAATAATGAAAATAAAAATGACTTGGTATATTCCACACCTTTTATTGCAACAACCGACCGCAGTTTTGATGACTAAAGCGTCATTATCAAGGCAAGCCAAATATTGGTTCACTATTTGGTATGCTTTGATAATGACGCTTTAGTCGTTGAAACCGTGGTCGGTTGTTGCAATAAAAGGTGTGGAATATACCAAGTCATTTTTTTTTCATCAGGGGGAAACATTCCACAAAGAAACGCCTGAGGGTATTTCCTCCAACCCTACCTACTCCCCAGCTGTTTCTTCATATCAGCATTCTCTTCATCACTATTCACTATTCATTTCATTAAAAATCCAAGTTTTCTCTCTCTTTCTATCTTCCTAATTTTCATTACTTTCTTTCTTGCATGACAATTATTGTAATCCCTTTTCTCTTATCGCTTATGTTTTTTTAACTACTGCATTCCGATTTCCTCGAGAAATTTTTTTCCTCCTGCAGTCCCAGTTAATTATTAGTCCCTCCTTTTGGAGTCCATCTGTATTCTCATCCCCTTTCCGCATGGTTTAGAGGCTTTACACCTCGGCTCATGGCTCCTATAGATACACTAAATTCTTCTATCACCGCATTTTCGTTCTAATGGGGCGTAAGTTACCATCTTGTTCTATCTGTTCTATGAAACGCCTTCCTTTTTTTGATTGTTTTCCACTTCTTTCACTTGGTGGGACACTTTATTTGAGGTATCTAATTTGATGTCAGATTTGAAACATTTTCGTCCTTTTTAACGTGAGAATGTAACCTGCGGACTTTTGAGGTTGTAAAACCCGAAAAGTAGTATCATTCTAAAAGGCCCACCTTCTTTGGCCGAATCCGTAATCTTACCTTCCTTCCTGGGCTTATCCGAAAGTAACGATTTCTTGGTTCCCTCTTTGTTCTCTTCTGTGTTCTCAATGTCCACTTTCTTTATCGCGAAACCTCAGTTTTTGAGTCATGAAATGTGAACGAGCTTTTTTTTTTGCTTCTCGCGCGTTATTCGCCTCGGTAAACGCAATTTCCCGGCATGTTTCATTTCATTCCGACTAAGCACACATCTTCCCGCAATCTTTATGGCTTTTCCTCATTTCCGTAGCGCCTCCTGCCTCCCGCCACCTCCTCGACGCGTATCATTCGGGAACCTCTTCCTGCGGCTTCATTTATTCGTAAACCGCGTTCCCCACTCACTTTCATTCCCTCGCTCCACGAAACGTGTAAACACCCGACGGTGTCAGTTCCTTTTATTCTTTCACGTCGCGCCACCGCAACCACGCAAATAAAAGGTGTTCTTTGTTTTTCTTTTAATATTCGTCGGAGGCGTCACGGCGACAGTCTTTTATCCTCTTCCATCCTCTTTAAATTGTTTTCTCCGTAAATGTGTAAGCTCAAACTGAATTCCTGAAACTTTGATTGACGTAGTTTGCATTTGCATTCAAATACGTGACGGCCGAGCTACTGAAAAGTCTCAGTTAATCATGGTGTGTTCAGGTAATTCGATGAATATATTGTATGCTTTACAAACTTCACTGTGGTTGGCGATACTTTGTGAAAATGATCCATGTAACAAGGATAAAAATACTTTGTAAAAGTCCAAAAATATTTTATGTGGGATAATACAAAGTATTTTTATACTTGTGACATTGCATACTTTGACTGGTAACTTTTCTCAGCGCAAAGTGGAGTTTTTGAACTAATTTATATTCTCTGAACGCACTGTAACCACTATTACCTCATTTCATTACCTCCAAAGAAATTAGTATTTTTTCCTTGAAGTAGGCGTTCTTGTTGGAAAGAGAAGGAATATCGCGGAGTTGAAAGAGGTGACAGAGAGTAGAGGCATTTTGTTTTGCAAGAGAATGACGGAAAGAAATCCTGCCGAGACGTAGCATCTCTTCAATGAAAGGCATATTTGGTATACACTCCTTAACGTTATACTAATGAACATCGTCCTCATCATCACTCGTGGGTAGTGCCAATTATGCGTAGTAGAGGAAAAGACTGGGATATCAGAAACCTCTGCTAATGTCTGGCTTCGAACTCGTGTCCTAGAGATATGAAACCAGCGCTGTAACTACTATGGCATCTCTGTTTCATCTCTCGTCCCTTTTTTTTATAAATATATCCAAACATGAAATAATTGATTTTTAAGAGCCGCCCACTGGAACCCAAAAAATATGCGATTCAAGTTTTTTAAGTTAATAAGTAATAAGCATATTTCAACATGCCCCAACTATTAAAGTTTATATCGCACCTTCTATCCTTACTTCATTCTATTCTTAATCTCAGGTGAGCACGACATCCTTGATCGAGACGGGGCACGAACCCTCGACCTTTGGACTGCCAGGCCGGGGTGAAAAGTGTAAATTGTGCTAACTCAGGCCGTGGACACTTTGCTAGAAAAAAATTAAGATGACTTTTAACTTGAGATCCATCATCTTTAAGTTCTCTCGCCATCTAAGCACCCATCTTACCCGCACGTCTGAGACGCTAGCCTTATCCCACCTCAGTTGCCCCCTCCCCCTACCACGTTCATCCTCTGTCGCCTCTTATTCGCCCACGCCCTTATCTCCGCAACCAATCGAAGGAGACCCCATTCTTAATCACGGGCGCAACCCGTTGTTGGGCACGTGGACGCCTATTTAAGGGTATAATAGGATGGTCACGTTTTGCGCGGAGTTTATTCTGCCAAAAATCCACTCTCGCTTCTCCAAAGAAGACATCCCTTCTCTTCCCGAAGCCTTCTCCTCCTTTGCTCTCGCCCTAAAGTATTTTGTCTTGGACTCCACCCTAGAGATTCATTGGAGGGAAGTGGCTCTCTTCGTTTCTTTTGGAGGCAGTGATTTCTCCCCTCCCCACCAATATTTCCTCGGCGTGTTTCTGATGGCTCTCCATCTGTTCTCCTTTGAAACTTGCTGATATGGAATCGCATTTGTCGAATGCCTCTCCGTTTCGAGTGGGACCCTTGGGGCTCTTACCATTTCTCCTTCCCCACCTGAGTGTGTTGGCGGAGTTGTCATTGAATCCTGCTGTTCTGAGTGCAGGTAGAAAGCCCTTCCTTGCTCACAAATTTGTTCACAAATATATAGGTATTTTCTTTTTCAATTTACGTAACATTCATTGGCTACCCTTTTTGTTTCCCTACCTTCTGTGTATTCAAGTCACATACTGGATACATTCACGCATCCAGGTGTTGGTGCTAGATTGTTTCCCTGCCTCCAATGCGATTTCTCGGAATGTTACATAGAAGCCACCCAGAAAATCTCACAGCGTGGGTGTATGACGCGTCTCTCAGATTTGAACCCACGAGATCCGGTCAATAGCCTAGACTGGACTAGATCCTTCCTCTATGTCGGTTGTGGATTCCCAAAAAGATATTGCGTCTAAATCACTTGTTGGTGAAATGCTCTCGGGAACTCCACCAGGATAAAATTTGAATCATATCCTGCGTTTGATATCAGACGGCTCTTCCATCTTCATCTCGGAAAATTTAGTGAAACAAACAAAGCTCAGTAGTAAATAAAAACCAAAACATTCAGTTGTCTCCCAATTGGTCGGAGGACGGAATTTTAATATCATTCGAGCTGGAATTATGAAACTTACTTGCTAGTTCTAGAGTTGTTGGAATCCAAGGTGAACTGTGGTGGCTCTTGGAATGGCGGTAGTGTTCTCCGTGACAGCATCAATTCTTTTAAATCACAATTCGTCTTGCTTGAAATTAATTGCGTTTCCAATTAGTCATCCCTTAGTTGTATTTTTTCTCAATTTTGAAACTCTCTTATTCGCCCGCATCTTTATCTCCCCAACCAATTGAAGGAGATCCCATTCTTAAACGAGCGTAACCCTTTGTTGGGTTCATGCACGCCTATTTAAGTTTATAATAGGATAGTCATGTTTTAAAACGGTTTTGATCTTCCTGGGACCTCGTTTCAATAGCCCAACACCCTACCCAATGAGCTGCCATTTGGTCCGTTTAAGTATGTACTTTTATCATGTTTCTTTCCATTTATGGTTGTATTTAATCGAACTTTCCTTCTATTTACCTTTTTATTTATTTATTTTAACTCCGCATTCCCCAGACCGATTCTCTCATCAGATCATAAAAGCTTTTGCCTCTCGCCATTCCATCCAAAATGGCGACGGCCATCTTCCCTTTCCTTAGTTTTACCTGATGTTCTTCCTTCCGTAACATGTTGCCCTTAATTATTTTTTCCACCCTAGTTTTCTGCCTCTTCTTCTTAATATCCTACGGTAATCACCTCTCATTCGCATTCATGTCTAGTAGTTCTTCCTTCGTCTCCCTTTTAATCCGTAGTGTTTTCTTTGACATACAAATGAATGTATCAAAAGCCTCTCTACCTATCTTTTCTGTTTCCTGGGAATACCGTGAAATATACGTTTCCATACTGTTGCTTGGAATAGGGTACCATCTTAAGGGTATTGAGGGTGGAGGAACACCTCACCAGGAATCCACTAATGTTGTGTACGCAATGCTATCACCTCAGTAAATGTATTATCGGTTTTACTGCAAACTGTAAATGATTCACTTTGGAAAGCTACTTTGCATTTAAAACAGCGTCTGGTTTTCATTAATTGTGATTTTGGACAAGCACTACATATGTACATCTTTACATAAATGTTACATTTATGCGAGAGAGAGACGAACACCATTGCATACGGGTATATTATTGCTCAATGAATGGCATATGGTGCATCTTGAATCCCTAGTAATTGCGCCTGGTGTATTGGTGCCGCAGGGCGGACTGATTCGTTAATGATACCTTCGATGGATGGATAATGCCTCAAAATTACTCTTTGTGGGCAATCCATTGGTTTCAGTCCATTATTTAGCAACCTTCTTCTCATTTCATTCAGTTCAATCTGTTTTTGCATGGCTTAAAGAACCAAAAGTGTTTTGCATTTTATGATCAGTAAATAGCTCTGTTATCTAGCCTCAGTAAGTCCTCGTTTCACGTTGTGACAATGTACACTGAATTTCTAATATATTTTGTAGATGAATGGGAGTCTTTAGTGCCTAACAGCTAGTAACTTTGTCTAAAACGTTTATATCAATGGTGGCTGAAGTATATAATACCCTAAAGAAGTGTATATGGTGTGCAACTTTTTTAAAGTAGCCAAGAATATTTATTTGGCAAAATATTGCATGGATGTTGTGACTAACTGCTCATGTAATAAAAGTCAATTATTACTGAGCGAAAAAGATCTCTTACTGATGCATTGTCTATTGTGACAATGGTGTTGTAAATTAGTCTTTAAGAACCTTGGAGGCTACTCAAAGCTTCACATCATCCATATCTTTATTTATTTTTTTGATAAAGGTTTTACTATTGAACATGGAAGTAAATATATCATTTGAATTTTTTTTGTCGGAATCAGTCTGTTCCCCGCTTGCGGGATTGCATCAATTTGGTTTAGTGAGTGTGTTTCTGTATCCACTGATGTAGCCAGCATAGTATGACTCTAAAAATAGACTCGTAGGGCTAGAGATAGGTGAGGACTGATTGCTAAATCTGATTGGATCCCCCTCGGCAATTTGGAACTCGGTAACGCAGTGGATCGGGAGCAGTTGATGATGAACCTGGGTAGCCTTGATTACTCCCCTCATTTTTTCCCCCAGCGGGCTAGGGACGAGGAAAGGAATCCGATTTAGGTGTAATCATGGAGTGGAGGCGAGGAAGTTCGAGCCGCATGCCCGACGCGAGTGTAGCATTCGTCCTCCCTCGAAGGAGATATCCGTTGAAAATATGCGGCACGGTAGATGATACCCCCCTCTCCCATTGGACGCGTGCCAATTTAACGTGTCGGCTCGGTAACCAGGCTAACCCATGCTCCTTCCGCACACCAATCCGTTTCATCTGGTTCAGCAATTGAAGCTGCCTCTCCCACTGCGATGCCTTCCACGTTTTTTTTTCTACGGTGGCTTGAAAATAGCTGGGGATGAGGTGTAAAATTGTTTCATTCTAACCTAGATATTTAGTGACGGTGGTGATATTCTGTTTTTGGATCCTCTCGCGAAGTTGATGTTTTCACGTATTTTAATTGTATCATGAATTTTTACTAGGGCTCATGTCGGAAACTTTTGCGCATGGTCATTTTTTCTATTTTTTCATGGGTACGTATAGACTAATTTATGAGCGAGGCATTTTAGTAAGTGATGGTTTAGCAGAATAGTGAGATGTGTCGGAAAAAAAAGTCGTAATTATTTGGTTTGAAAGAAATTCATTTTTTTTAATTTCTAACGTCTCCTGAATATTTTCGGAAGTCCATTATGAGCCCTTTTTGAAATCCAAGATGTAGTTTCTTTCAATTAGCGAGTGTTTCCGTAACTACACTGTGGGATCATAATTTCCTGAACTATCTTGGATTAAAGTACGTAAAGTTGCTAAAAATAATATTTACAGACCTTTTTTCATACGCTTTTTGATATTTTTCTACACGCATCCCTCCTTTCGCCACATAGTAGTAGGAACCGGTTTAGGTACTCTGGAATGAATTGGCGAAATTGACGATTACATCTACATCTACACGATACCCTGAAAGCCACCGCGAGGGTGTGTGGCAGGGGGTGAAGATCACCAAGCATGAACTACCGACATGCAAACAAGCAACTATAGGGTCTCATGCAACTAGATTGTTAGTATCTATAGTATTTAAGGGATTAATACATGCTTCATGAACTAGAATGCTTTTCTGACCAGATTGAAAACTGGGCAGATTAAGGGCAGATTTGAATTTAGGGAAGGGCGTGAAGTCTGTTGAAGATAAATCAGGAAAATCTGGGGGGTGTTTGTGGACTGTAACTTCTCTTTTGACCAAAATTTGGCCGCTTCCACAAAGTTCTAGGACGCCTACACATGCTGTTCGTTTTTCTCGAGTGTCAGCGAGTGCGGAGAAAACTTCTCCTTCACCTTCGGCAAGTAAAATAATCATTCATGATACCTACTTTTACCGATGCCTACTAGTGATAAGCGATATATCGCAAGCTGTGATTAAGTCACAGATATGTAAAAGTAACAGTCACAACCTGTGACTCCGTAGCGGCGAAACCTGTGAATTGTGATTAGGAGTGATCTGTGATCTATGGAATTGCTGCTGAAAACTGCCGCACGTTCCGCAATGCGATTGATATAGAGCACACTCTGATCACTGCATGTTCATGGATCACTGTTTAGCGTGTGATTATATTGTGACTGTTTCAACCAAGCCAACGTTCACAATGAGCGAAGGAGGAAAACCTGTTATAATTTTTTTATTGTTTTATTTCAAGTTACCGTTCAAGGAGATGAATTGTTGCTTTTCTCAGCCATATATATTTTTTGGAGAAACATCTTCTAAAGTTTATGATAAAAATTGTTTATATTCATTGATTTTATTACTTGACCGAAGAGTCTTCATAAACTTTTGAAGATGTCAATTAAAGATAAATATTTATGGCTGAGAAATACGAAAATTCTTATCTTCAAATTGTAACTTGTAATGAAATAATTTAAACACATTCTCTGGTTTTCATACGTTTTTCCATTGTGGGAGTTGGTATTTAAAGCCATCACAATGTAATATCAGACTATTCAATGCTCACAGTATGCTAACAACGTATGACTAGTACCCTAAAATGCGATCGCAATCGCAGTTAGTGTAACGGGACAGTCACATTTAAGAATGTGACAAGGCAGTCACAGTTTATGCCATCACTAATGCCTGCACAAAAACCGAGTTAACCCGCGATGTTTTCGATTCTACATCGTCGGTTATTGCGAAAGAGTGCGCGCTCGCGGTTCATATTTTCATCACTTCGGCTGGTCACTGATCCACCGGCTCGAAAATCGCCTGCGATATATGTAGAAACTCACACATGGTAGACCATATAAACTCTTAACTTGTTGACTTGAACATCTACTTCCATACGCTTCTTGGACCGTTGCTCACATTGTAGTTGCTGATTACTGGATTAAAAAAACAATTTGATTGCAACACATCGCCTAAACAATGGCAATGCATATGCATAATGAGTGAAAACACAATAATGCCCGTGAACACGAGACCTGTATACCGCAACAACAAAAAAAATGGATTGTAGAGGAGACTTTAGTCTATTTAAAGTTACATTTGTTCGAGAAATCGAACTATTTGTATCTCATCCAAAAATTCTGTCCCAGAACTTATTGTACCGATGAAAATAACAATAAATAAGAATATTATACACTTGTATTGAACCAGCCGATCGAGGTTTCGACGTAGGCGTCATTCTCAAGGTACACCAGTAAGTGGAGTTTACTTGTGGTCGGCCGGTTCAATAAAAGTATGGAATATACTAAGCTATTGTGTTTTTCATCATGATAACCCTCCACCAAGTCACGCCTGAAGGTATTTCTTATTTTACCTAATCTATATATGCATATTCAACATGGCCGCCAGAGTGAAGACACGCGTTTCTCTCTCTCTTGTGTTTCTGCTCCTTTTTGGGATAAGTTCTGCCCTCCTTGTGCTTTTATCTGCCCATATGGGTGAGGATTTACAGTGTGAATTGCCCCAGTTACTAGTGGATCCGGTTCCCATCAGCTGCTTCAGCTACAGAAAATTTAAATTTTCTGCCTTTGCATCGTGTGGTTTGTCGCCTGCCAGCCTCCAGTACACCGTCGCCTCGTCGTCAAGGTCCCGGCGATCCACCGACCTCTCCGCGCCAGCCTCGACGCCCTATACCATGAACGGTCTCATCCTGCTACTCCTGGTGATCCTTTCGGGTGATGTGAGTGTTAACCCCGGCCCTTCCATGAGCATGTATTACCAAAATGTCCGGAGTCTTAAAAACAAACTATCAACGTGCAACTCCCACGACCATGAGCTCTCGCAGTTTGACATTGTTGCTCTCTCCGAGACATGGCTGACTCCATCTTTCAGCGACAGTGAATTGTTCTTTTCGCGCTCCCACTCAATTTACCGACGAGATCGTCATTCTAGAGGAGGCGGAGTGTTACTCGCCATTAAATCTGTGTTTCCTTCGAAACGAAGAAAAGATTTGGAAACTAATACCGAAATCGTGTGGTGTGAAATAACACTACCTCGTGTGAAATCCGCCAAAACCTCCAAACTCTTTGTAGGCTGTTTTTACCGTCCCCCCGCAAGTGACTTATGTGTACTAGAAAATTGCTTAGACTCAGTGCTACGGACCATAAACCTAGGACCTGTGATTCTTGTTGGTGACTTTAATTTGTCCATTCGCTGGGAATCTCCCATGAACGGTCATCCAGTCAGTGCCCATGATAAATATTTCATTGAGCATTTTATAAATGCACTCCAACTCCCTCAACATTGTCTCCATAGCACCCGCGATACGGCAACCCTGGACTACCTCCTCTCCACCGCTACGCCCGAGGCGATCACCCCCGGCCGAAATATTTTCGAATCCGACCACCAGTCCATTGATGCTCTTTTCTTCTTCCGTGGCTCGTGGAAACGCCACGGGGCTCCCCCCACTCCACCCAAACCCTTTCATGCCTGGTCGAAGGTTCGCTGGGAGGACGTCAACCGCTCCCTCGACCTTATTCCCTGGAGTGTCCTATCCACATTATCCCCTGAGGAAGGAGTGGACTTTCTCCACGCTGTCCTCGAGGCCATCATAAAAGACTTGGTGCCTCTAGTTAAGCCCAAGAGAAAAAATTTCCCCTCATGGTTTAAACCGGAGACAATACATGTTCTTGGAAACAAAAATCGCGCCTGGTACCTCCAAAAGACCGTCCCAAACGAGGAAACTCGCCGATCTTACGCTGATCTGCGCAGACATTCCAAATTCCTCATTCGCCGTGACTATGAAAACTACGCACAGACTGTCTCTTCTGCTATCTCCTCCTCCCCCAAAAAATTCTGGTCCTTTATAAATCAACGCCGTAATCGTCCTCAAATTCCTGAAGCAGTCTCCTATGGCACCAAAAATGCCGCTGGATCGGCGAGACCTAACCTCTTTTTAAAATTCTTTTCCGATTGCCTACAGCCTACCTCCAACCATAAAATGACCCCTGTCCAGTCCCTCCTTCCTAATTCCAATCATTGCCTATCCCACATACAGACGGACTCTCGGGAGGTTTTTCAATATCTCTGCAAGATACCCCTCCACCGCTCACCTGGCCCTGATGGTCTCAACCCTAAATTCATTCGCAACTGTGCTTCATCTCTCTCACAACCTTTAAGCATCTTATTTAATCGCTGTTTTTCCCTAGGAACCTTCCCTCCTCAATGGAAGTGCGCCAACGTTACTCCGATACATAAAACAGGTCCCAAGAATGATGTTTCAAACTATCGCCCCATCTCATTGCTTCCGATCCTTTCTTCCGTTTGTGAGCGTATTATTCTGAACAGGATTTACTATTTCACCTCTCCTTTTTTATCTTCTCAGCAGCATGGTTTCCTCCCAGGAAGATCATGCTTAACCAATCTTGCTGTCTTCCAACACCATGCCGTCAGTGCAATAGATAAGTCAACTCAACTTGATGCCATTTACCTTGACTTCTCCAAGGCCTTTGACACCCTCCATCATCAACTCCTCCTTCATAAACTCAGCCAACAATTTGGCATACATGGTATGTTCCTCAGCCTTCTTTCTAGCTTTCTCTCCAACAGAACCCAGCGTGTAACACTCGCAGGTGCTTCCTCCTCTTGGTCTCCTGTGACGTCTGGAGTTCCCCAGGGCAGTGTCCTTGGACCATATCTTTTCAATTTATTCATAAATGATCTTCCTTCTCAACTCCACTCCTCTCAAGTCCATACCCTTCTCTATGCTGATGATTGCAAGCTTTACAAGCAAATTAATAACACTTCTGACTGTATTAATCTTCAACTTGCCTTAAATCAAACCTCCCTGTGGTGTGATACCTGGAAACTTAACCTAAACCCTGGAAAATGCAGCATCATGACTCTTGCTCTCAAAACAAAACCCCTGAATTTCAATTACACCATTAATTCAACTCCCTTAAACAGAGTGACTACTATGAAAGACCTAGGTGTTAAAACCGACCAAAAACTAAATTACTCCGACCACATTCAGACTGTAAAAAGTAAGGCAATGTCCCTATTAGGCCTTCTTTACCGCTTCACAGAAATAAAAGATCCCAGAGCACTCCATTCCTACTTCTCAACAATCGTTCTTCCCGTAGTTTCATATTGCTCCCCTATATGGTCCATATCAGCCCCGACTAATCTAAAATCCCTTGATTGCATCCCCCATTTCTTTGCCAAAATAGTCAAACACAGAGTCCCACATTTCCGCAATATGTCCTCAAATGCTATTCTGTCTTCTCTTTCCATTTATACTCTCCAAAACCATAGACTTAAAACTGATTTAAAACTCCTCCACAATACCCTTAACTCGATCATTGACTGCCCCGAACTGCTTTCTCTCTTCAACTTTAGGATACCAACTCGATCCACCCGCACGCATTCACTACTCCACCTGCCTACTCCCAGGATATCTCTCACTCAGCGCTCACCGTTATTTCGCCTCTCCTCCCTTCTTAATTCACTCCCTCACACCGTCGATCCTTTTTATTTATCATGTAACCTTTTCACCACCCAAGCTATGTCCCACCTGTCAACAAATTAAATATTTCCCCTATCCATGTTGGGCTCAGCGTTGTTGATCTTTATGTTGTTATTGTATTTTTGTCCTCTTTCATGTTCATTGTTACATGTTTCACTGTAAATTGGCGCTACTGCTGTATGTGAATAATGATTTAAATAAATAAATAAATAAAAATAAATGTAATTTTGTCTAAATGAAAATATTAGTTTCACTTGGGTGCAACCGTTATTCTATCTGAAGTTTAAGCTTCTCTCTTGTAGCTTGCATTGCGTAACATCGTAGTCCTTAATGCTTGCTATGATATATGAATTCTTAATTTATCATTTCGGCTTCCAGGGGCTTAAAAATCCTTAGTTTATTTCTTTGTTATTTTTTGTCTTTCGTGTTCCTTGAGCTGGGCAAAACGTTAGGAGGCAAGGCACGTTTCTCATGGCACTTTTCAAGAGGCTACTTCAGAAATCGCTTACTTTGAAATGAGACCGGGTGATAATTTTGGTGAGTTGCCGCTTTTCACGTTGGGAATTGCACATTTTTTTATATTTTATACAGGCAAAGGTTCAACATACTTTGTATGCTAAAAACGAGCGCTGTTAATGGCACGTTTTCAAAGAATAATCTTGAATAATTTCTAAATAAAGAGTACGGAATTTCCGTCGCCAATTAGTGAATTCTATCGCCGTGAAGCCAATTGTTTTCGTTGTCTCAATTGCCTTCTGGTCTAAAACTTCCCATTTCATTTGCTCTACCCTACCTTCCAAAACAATACTACTTTGAATGCTCATTTAATTTTTAGACGAGAATGGCAATGAACATTATTGGCATTCTCTTATAGTAAGTTCTATTGTAGAAGTCAGACAATCAATTATTTTCTCCTAAAGTTGTCTTCAATTAGGGGTTTTTCGGTTTGATACATACATTTGAGAAATTATAGTATACTGGATTTCCGTCGTGAGAACATGGATTCGACTCCCATCTATGTCGGATATTTTTCAGGAAATCTTGTATTTCCTGAATTTTACAAACTATTCTCTATAACGCATATGACTTTTGTCCTATTCAACTAGGACTCCATACTATAGCATGTGTCTCGTGGGTATTTTTGCTGGGTTCTTTTAAGTATTCTTGTTGCCAATTTTTTACATTCGCTGAATAGTTTTATTTCGTGTCAGAAGTCAAGTGGGCTGAAATCCGGACTCGCCTGTCGTAAGCGTCCGTCAAATGAAACATTACCGATGGATTTATTCGTCGAGCACTGCGTAGTCATAATGTATGCAAATGCAATGCTAAGTTAGTCGGCAGTCGGATATTTCCCGCAAGCTCCACTTGTCTACCATTGCCGAATAATCTCCGAAACTGTGTGATGCACCCTGTCCTAAGGTGAGAAAAACCTGATTTATCATGGTTTCGTGTTATATTGCGGGGTTTGCGGCTTCATATCGCAGCGGCAGAAGTAAATTTTGGTTTTAGATATTACAATCGCTATGGTTAAACCTCTCTAGCCTAAGATCTTGATCCTAAGACAATCACAACAACATACTTAGCCTTGGAGAACCCGCAACTTTTGGGTTACTAGGCCGACTTTGCCTGACTGGCTACTGATGCCAGCGACTCTATATCCCGATAAGCGTGTTGTTCTGTCGCTAACGTTGTGTGTTTTTCCGTACAAACATGTTTATAGTCGAATTTATTTAGGTATATCTAGGGACACCGAAAAATGGTAAATAAAAATCATCAAAAGCGGTGTTTAAAAATGACAAATACGGTAAATAAAATCGTTTTAAAAAGGTAAAAGCTGTGTTTAATGTTGGGAAAAAGGAGTCTTAAAGGAAGAGTTTTTAAAAATATTATTAATAAAGACAGGGTAGCCATAACTTAACATAACATAACAGGGTAGCCATGCGTAGGGTAGCCATAACTTCTGTATTGGATCTCAAATGTATGTATGTACTATTAACTGTTTGTTCACATTGGTATGAAACCAATGTGAACAAACAGTTAATAGTACATACATTTGAGATTCAATACAGAAGTTATGGCTACCCTACGCAACACAAAGAACACAGTAGGCAAAATTAAGTTAAAGGCAAATTAATGAGATAATGGTAATAACAATAACAAAGTGGAGTAGTGGACTGCAGGTAATGAAGTTCGATTCTTACGCTGTTTAAAATTTTTCTTTCAACCATTGAATAAAAAACTTTATCATCCTTCATTTCCAACCTTTGTGTGTGGATACTGACTTTTTTGTACTTCTATCGCTTCAACTAGGCTTACAAATGCGTCACTCAAAAATACACTGTAAAGTTAACGTAATAATTCCACGATTTAATTCTGTAATATAAATTTTTTCCAATCATTTCCTTTCGCCAAATTTAATTATTTTTTTACTTATAATTTGGCATGAAATTTCTGATAATCTACTTTTTTTAACTGCCTACTAGCATTACCCTAGGAATACAGCACGGCTGTATTCTTAGGTAGTGTTAAGGATTGAACTCGCGACTGGCAGTACACTAGCCCTCATTTTTAATAACTACGCTCTCATAGGTTCACGGGAATATGGCGAATGTAGGCGACCCGCGTGACTAGGGCTGGGCGGTTCTCCGGTGCACCGGTTCAGCGGTTCGGTTTTTTGCAGAACCGGCAGGCCGGTTCAGATTTAGTAAAAAAACCGGTGCACCGGAGAATCGGTTCTGAACCGGTGCACCGGGGAAGCGGTTCTGAACCGTCGCACCGGGGAAGCGGTTCTGAACCGTCGCACCGGGGAAGCAGTTCTGAACCGTCGCACCGGGGAAGCGGTTCTGAAACACCGATGATCGTTCGCTGCTCGGCTTTCACGCCACTGCCTCCCTCCCCGTCTCTGCTCGTAGCCGGGTTGGCTTCGTCCACGCCTGTGAACTTTCCTATCCCCTCTGTGTTATAATTTGTCTGCCTATCGTCTCACAAATAATCGGCCACTAGAGTGCAGAGCGAACACTCGCACATCTAAAGCAATGTCACATAAGTAGCTATACGGGCTTTTCCGTATTTTTTATGTTATTTTGTTTTGCCAACGATTACAACGAATAAGTTCGTTCAGGTGAACAACCAAACAGTTCATAATCATTCAAGTTAGTGCAGTAGCATTTTTTATTAAACCAATGCTGTTGATTTGGGGAGACTTTGTGTAGGAAGGAGCATTGTTTCAAGTTCCTATCTACCCCTGCCACACGTACATAATAAGCGCCAAATTCAAACAAAATTTGAGCATATTGACGTTGATTATTAATGTACAATAACGTAATGAAGACATTCTCAGTTCGTGGAGGCTTCATGAGGCAACCTTCCCCTTGCTTGCAGGGCTGGCCAGGAAATATCTTGCTATACCAGCAACATCAGCAGAATCCGTAAGAATTTTCAGTTTGGGATGACTTGTTATAAATAAATTGCGAACGTGTTTACTAGGCGAACACGCCGAAGAACTAATTTTCATTTCCATGAACCAGTGCCATGTGCCAGCCAATTTCTAGATTTAAATTAGTAGTGATCGAAAATTGTAATTTAGCATCTGCACTTGTGTTAAAATGTAAATTTTGGCAATCAATTTGTTCTCAACCTTCAGCACACCCTTCCAGTAATTGATAAAATACAGCTCCATGTGGCATTAATAGAACAGCATTTTATTTCTTTGAAGAAGTCACTGGGATGTTTACCGAAACAAAAACCAGACATGTAGGACAGGTAGGCATCGTTTGGAACTTTAAAAATGTGAAGGAGCCCAGGCCTCACCTAAAAACCATTGGCTCCCCAAACATGCTCTACTACTGTTCAGTTTAGAAAAGAATGCCTGCGTTTTAACTCCTCAAGAGTGTGCGACGCAGTATATGCGTCCACTCAATTCCATGCCTTCGGGGTAGCTTTAATCGAAGGTATTTTAATTGCTCAGGGTGCTTTAATGGGGAAGGCATTGAAGACTTAGTGCAGACTTTGACGCAAACGTCTTAGCGGATCGATGGCTCTTGCGACTTCCAGTTTTGGGTTTTCTGGTTGTCTTGTCAATCTCTTGCATTCAATTTCGGTAATCGAGGGTTGTCCTTTGAGCTTTTCCAATACCCACCGTTCCAATCACTTTGTTTCAGCAACCTCAATTGTATTAAAACCGTCACGGAAAATTAACTCGAAATGTTTCAGAACACTAAACTGGTACTATTTATTAACCAAATAAATCATACGTGAAAGGCAAAGAATGATAAGCATTATCGATATCTTCCCAATTATTTTCTTGCATTAAAAATGAACTGAGAAATGTTTCCTCTTCCTGCTAGGAGCAGGAAATCAGAGGGTACCCAATTTAATCCTTGGAAATTGTATCTGAACTGACTTCAATCCTCTCTATCAGAGCGCCTTGCATTTGCTTGTCGGGCAACTCACGTGAGCTAGAAGTCATGGCCAATTTAAGAGGAAATCAGTGAAGAGACGATCCCGATGCGGAAAAGAATAAAGCCACTAGAAAAAACACAAGGCGTCAGAGTAAGACCCTCGACTCGTAATCGTTGCCATCATGAAAGAGAAAGGTAATGCCGACTAAGAAAGGCAGATAACTATGAATCAGAGACGAAAGGAATCAGCCTCTCCACACATCTCAGCTCTCTGGAAGCACGTAAATCATATCAGATTAAGTGGAAAGATTTCGTCCGTACGTAGACACCAGTCGCTCTGCCTCTAGGGAACTTTTCGTTCACCAAGGATAAGTTATTAATTTAGCACGACGCGTTTTGTTGCTACATCAGCAATATCATCGAGGTTGATCAAGCCAATTGCTAATGCTGTTTTACTAACGAAACGCGTCGTGCTAAATAAATAAATATCCGAGGAAATTTTGCAATGTCTTCATTAAAAAATAATGTGAATTTCATCGCCGTCCACGCGGCAGGTTCGAATTCGGCAGATCAACAAATATAGGTGTATTTTTTAACACTTCTGAAAACCAATTTATGTGTACGCCCGAGCCTTGTACAAAAGCCATTGGCTCTCGCAAACATTCCCACATTTTACTGTACAGTTTAGGAAAGCATACCCGCTTTAATAAGAAGTACCTTCTTTAAGAAAAAAAAACAAATCTTCAAAAAACTGTATAATACATAAAAAATGGACCAAAAAATATTTTGGATGAGAAAAAACGCGGTTCACTAGAAAAACTACAGTTCAGTAGAAAACAGCGGTTCATCAGAAAACACCGGTTCATTAGAAAACATCGGTTCATTAGAAAAAACCGGTTCAGTAGAAAACACCGGTTCAGTAGAAAACACCGGTTCAGTAGAAAACACCGGTTCAGTAGAAAACACCGGTTCAGTAGAAAACACCGGTTCGATCTATTGAACCGGTGCACCGCCGTCGCAAACGGTTTTTTTCAGAACCGAGAACCGGTTCAGCATTTCCTGCACCGCCCAGCCCTACGCGTGACATTCGGCTTAATTTTTTTCTCACACATCCGGGCCTATAGAGAAAAAGTTCAAGACGAGTATTTTTTATTTCGTTTTCCTCGTTTGTGGCACGGAAAAAATCTTCTCATTTCGTGACCTGAGTTACTTAACCTCTCCTTGTTGGTATCTACCATACGTACCTACATTCCATTCGCGGGGCGCATCGATCACAAGGCCGCGAGATGTTAAAATCTCAGATCCGGATCTGAATTTTTACTGTCCCTGGATATGATTTCAGTAGCGAATGAAATGAAAGACCCGTGGATCTTTGGATCCGACCCGACCATCCTTAATTTATGAGTGGTACATTTGTAAATCTAATTTAAACAACAAAGTATAAGAAAGTGAGTATTCAGATGTAACGGTTTCAAATTGAATATGATAACATTTTCGATGCAGTGACTGAAAGAACAAATTAAACTGCGATTGGGATCGAACTTCGCACAGTACACTAGCTCTCGTTGTACGCCTGACCCTCCGGCGAATGTAGGCTACCCGCATGACATCCTACGTTTTTTTTTTTCCCCGCGATACCGGGGTAATGGGGGAAAAAGTCATATTTCTTTATTTTGCTTCTAGTTGCACGGGAACGTTTTCATCTAATTACGTGACCTTAGTTACACATCCTCTTCTTGTCAATATCTACCGCACCTACATTCCATTCACAGGGCACTTCGATCGCTAAGGCGCGAAAATTTAAAATCTACGATCCGGATCCGATTTTACTCCGTGTCTTTGGATCCGAATCCGAAACCGAGAAAAATGAAAGATCCGATCCGCCCATCACTAAAGAAAATATTTCATGCTACAAAAATTCGGCATTTGCAAAATATCTCAAATTTCGTAAAAAAAATCGCGTTTCAAAGAAGACACGGTTAATTTCGTGATTAAACCCTAAAGTCGCTTATTTCGTGAATCCTGTCGCAAAAAAACGTTGCGCGAAAATGTCATGTCCCTGGGTATATCATTTATAGTTCCTACCCATGCCTTTGGGCAGTTTGCCACTTCTGAACTTTCGTTTCTGATCGCTTTGAGGTAAAGTTTCCGTTTCGGCCTTCGTTATTTAAGTGGCGCAGTATCTGTTTACTGAAAAAAAAACTTAAGAGTATAGTGAGGAGAACTAAAAATCATCTTAGGTGACAATCCTGGAAATATTTCTCGCGTTTTAGAGTTCCTAAAAATAAAGAGGACTTTTTTTAAAAAATTTGGAACGTTATCCGTGTACAGTAAACTTCAAATAGATATCGCGTTTTAATTGGGAAAAAAACGTTATGAATAAAGTCCTTCCACGTAAATAGGGTTGAGATAGGTGCGAAATGACCATAGTTGTCGAAACACCTTAAAAAACCTAAATCTACTACCTGCTAAAATGGTGCAGAGTTTTTAATTGTTTAAGGGTAGAATCAAAGATGGGAAGCGGCCATCCGAAGCCTGTGAGGATATATGATCAGTAATGTATCGATTTTCAACGTTTTATGGTGTTAATCGACAGGAAAGAAATGCATTTTGATAATATTACAATGTTAATTTGATAGGGGGCCGAATATATTACGTAACACTATGGTGGGGCGGGTCAGATTAAATATTGCGATTTACTTTTGACGGAGAGTAAGACCCTAACTTCCGTTGCTTTTGAAGAAACGAAGAAAACGTATTAATTCTTTATTATAAAATAATATTTAGTGAATAACTAATGATATTGGTCACTTAATAGGGTATTTATAAAGCATCATGGTTTATCATTCTCAAAAATTTATGGTTTATTGGCCGCGTTACGTAATTTAGATTTTATCATTACTCAAATTATTATTTAAAAGTACATTTACGTAAT
This sequence comes from Platycnemis pennipes, assembly GCA_933228895.1. Lineage (NCBI taxonomy): Eukaryota > Metazoa > Arthropoda > Insecta > Odonata > Platycnemididae > Platycnemis > Platycnemis pennipes. The sequence continues at coordinate 36,197,659 of OW121852.1, read as the reverse complement.
TCATAATTTAGAAACATGCCAGGTCGAGTCGTAGACAATATTACATAGCGTGATTCGGGTAGGGGGTTAAAAAAGTGGAAACAGCGTTACTGCACCTATGGATGACACCTAATTTTATCATACAATTGGGATAACTATTTTTTTTACCAATTTTGCATATTCTCGCGGGATAGCAAATTTTCCGACGCCGTTATGTCCTTTCTTAGATCGAATTCATTTTGTATTTCAACCGGTGTTGTGGATGCCTGAAAAAAATATTTTCCGCTGGCGATGAGGTTATGGTAATGCTAGGGTAAAACTGCTAGCAATGGTGAAAGGAATTGGTGCGAGGAAGCGGTGCAAAAACGATTTAAAAAATGTATCGCGGATGTCGCATTGCGCAGCGTAAGAACTACGTATGGGAACAGTTTGACATGGAAGATATTCGCGACGTGGACAGCAAAGGCGATATCACGCTGGTTTAGAATCGTGATCTGCCTAAAAAATCGCACCGTCAGAATTTTATTATTCATGTGACGTGTTTTTTAACCTAATATGTTAATATGTTTATTGCATTTAGCAGCTGTCTATTAATGACTTCATGGCTTGTCAAATAGACGACGATTGGATTATTTCTTTATAGGTATTCGCGTATATCCCGCATACACATGTACAGATATGTATTCGCATTCTTGGAGATGCATTCTATGCTATCATTCCAGATTTGTTCTTCTAGTCCTATTTCGGTCCTTCCTTCCTTATTCCGTCTATGTACGGTTCCTTCCACTCCCCTTTGAATACCACACAATCTAATTTTCAAAGTTTCTCATTTTCTGTACGTTGTACTTACATATCCTTACCGCCTTAATTGCTATGGTGTTATTTATATTCATTATTTCTCTCCTTTCATCTCTTATTCTTTCTCTTTTTGAAGTCTTTTGGAACCTGTGCATAAAATTATTTTGTATATTGATTTTGGGTCGTAGTCTGTTTATCAAATCAGAATTTATTATTTTTGATATATCCCCTAATCTATTTTAGGCGTGAGACCGCCATGGATTGGTATCTTAGTGGTATTTGTCGGTACTTTCACTCGAGTGAGGTGGGCATGAAATCATATAAAATGTCTTTTTTTCGTGGGATTTTTTTCCTTTGCTGCTAAAAAAAACGTTCTGGTTTATGCTTAATACATTGGAAAATCAACTGTGAATTTTGAAATATTGAACACAATTATGTATTGCATCGGGGAACCGTTTTCCTCCGCGTTAGCTGTCTAATAGGCGAAGTCGATGGCCAAGGATACTATAACCATCAAGAATAAACTTCGTAACTTCCACCACCGCATTATTTTATTCTTACAGTGGTACGACTAGTTTCGCCTTTGTGGCGTCATCAGGTACGTGTCAAAATTTAAATGTGGTGCTATCGAAGAATGATGAAGATAAAATGGATCGACAGAGTGGCAAACGAAGAAGTCTTAAAAAGAGTGGGAGAAAAGAGATATCTACTGAAAGCCCTAAAAAGAAGACGGGACAACATAATCGGCCATATCTTAGGACACGATGGCCTGACGAAGACAATCGTCGAGGGAAAAGTGAATGGGAAGAATGGAAAAGGCAGGTCTCGTATGAAATACACGGAGCAAGTTGTGAAGGATGTAAAAGAGAAAAATTACGTTGATATGGAAAGGTTGGCCGTTAGAAGAATCGAGTGGAGGGCAGAGTCAAACCAATCCTAGGATTGAAGGTAAATTAAAAGACTTTGCTTCCTACAAGTTCACTTTTTATTGTCGACTAGTTTCGATACACTGTACCATCTTCAGGACTAGTGGTTAAGAAATCCTTGTTACATAGTTATATACTGAATGGGTTGGGGGAGGAGGGAAGGGGAGGGATAAGGGTGAGGTTGGTAGAGACCTGTCAAAATTAGTGAAAAGGCAGGGTGGGGAAGTGAAGGGAAAGGAATGTAGGGGGGGGGGGTTGGGAGTGGATCGTGGGTTGATGTCATAGGGACGGGAAGTGGAACTTTGGTTTTCTAGGGATTTTTGGGGTGTAATTGTGGGATGTCTAGAAGGGGGGAGTGGAAAGGGAAAAGGTGGTCATTGGTGATAGGTTCTTTCCTTCTTACACACTTTGAAATTTCCAACTGCTCGCGGATGTCCAGCTGTTTTGCTTTCTTAACTCTGTGCAGCGACTCAGGAGTGAAATCCGACTGGTGGTCTTTCTCTAGGAGATGGGCTGCAAATTGGGACATCCCGGTGTTCTTGATGTAATCTCGTCTAATTTTGACAGGTCGCTACCTACCTCACCCTTATCCCTCCCCTTCCCTCTTCTCCCAACCCATTCAGTATATAACTATGTAACAAGGATTTCTTAACCACTAGTCCTGAAGATGGTACAGTGTATCGAAACTAGTCGACAATTAAAAGGGAACTTGTAGGAAGCAAAGTCTTTTAATTTATCTTCATTAGAATGGATTTCTACAATGTAAAGGCCTCAACCATTCAGTGTATCAATCCAGGGTTGTTGACTGATGATGGTGGTGTACCTGTCCTTGTTGTTACGTCAGGGAAAGGAGAAGTGGGGAGAGGGAAGAAGTGGACAACGATGAAATGGCGAGGTGGAGGGATGGTTTTGAGGTGGTGGGGGTTATGTTGACCACAGGAGGTTGAATAGTGGGGAATTCTTGGGAGAAATATTGGTCATTGGCCAGTTTCTAATTCATTATGTAGTGTCATCTCCAGCTGAAAGAGGGGTATATACCTATGTCACAAGCTTTTCTAAGTTTGACACGTACCTAATGATGCCGCAAGGGCGAAACTGGTTGTACTACTGTAAGAATAAAAGTTTGTGTAAGTTGCCAAGTTTATTCTTTATAGTTATGATGCTTTCCGTCCACAAATTTACGCCTGAGTCCGTCAACTTGGCCAAGGATACCATTTAATGAGGAGGAGTACATATTATTGCGAAATATATATTGAATTCGTAGTTGTTCATTTTTGGTGCAGTTTTATTCGTTTTTCTCCTATTGCATTGATGCATTTTATCGAATAAAATATATAATTATTGCTGGATATTATTGCCATATATATATTAAATTCGTAGTTGGTCGTTTGGTGTACTCTTTTGGTAGTTTTGTCCCTAGAATGCGATTCATTTTATCGAATAAAATGATGATGACGAGTTATTTAACTTTTATGGTAATAGGATTATGGAACGAAATCTGTTTCTACTACTGCTTTTCCGCTTTCCCTAATAAACGCCGTGCAAACGATTCCCTTGGCTATGCGCTCGTCCATTTATGCACATCTCATTATTACACAACGAGCAATAATAAGGTTAAGTGGCCAAAAAAGAGCTATGGTTGCTGACGGCAGAATTAGAATCCGAGCAGTAAATGGAGAGCAATGGGTGTTATCATATACGCTCGGACCTTTTAATCCTTCGATTCTCGACGCTAAATGTGGTGCCGTTTTTTTTGTCATAAATCCGTTTCGTCCAAATCCATGCATAAGCCCGTGGCAGTACGTCAGGGGTTTATAAATTATGCATCGATGACGGGTCGGCGAAATATCGATGACTCTTTCACGGACGCCATGATTGATTTAACCATCTTTGGGGGGAGGACAGGAGTTCGAGTTCGTAATGCATCATTTCCCGGAAATTGAGAATTATTATTCGTTAAACTATCGTACCCACTCACCTTTCCAACTAATTCGAATCACGCTTCAAATTGGCCATTAAAGTCGCTTCAGTTGTTATGTATTGTTGCACACCTTTAAGTGACTTTGTTTTGATAGTTTCCTATCGTTTGGAGTAGGTGTGGAAAGGTTGTCTCATCTCTTCTTTACACATGTCTCGGTACTAACTGTATTGTGAAGAGCATGAACAGCTGGGTATCTCGTTCATATCTTGGTTTTGGTGCCGGCTCATTAAGTGACGAAAGCTACAGTGCCATTAATAAGTTATACTTCGTGTATCGGTCGCATTAATTGCAACTTAATACGAAAAAGATGCTGACAGAATGTCTCTTTGGCGAATAGTGAGGCATTGAAAACGTTATATAGTAATTGACTTTTGCATTATTTTTTCGGAAGAAGCGATATGTGATTTCTTGTCCCGTCCGAATGTCCTTGTTGCATAAGCATTTGGAGCAGAAATCCTAGACAGGATTACGTTAGCCATATATGTTGTCCATTTGATACTCTTTCTCAATTGTTTAGAAGATATAAAACAGAGAAATACGGAGGATTAATTTTTTCATAGCAATGGCAGAGATTTTCCATTATTCCCTCTTCATAGCTTAGAGCACTCTTAATAGCATGGAACAGGTTCAACACTCCGCACGTTAGATACGACGTTAAACCCTAGGCGCCTTTCGTTAAGAGTATGATAATGACGACACCAGGTTTCTCTTCACCTTTCTTTCGTTCCTTGAAAAATCTCCACCATAATTCTGATTACCCACACGTATCCTGCCAGGCACAAATAATCTCAACTTTCGGTTGCCACTCTTATCTATCACATAATGAAATCTATCATATAATAAATATGTGAGAGTATTTAGGTATAATAAAGAGGGCTCACCGCCTAGGCCAAAATTGTTACACGTTTTGGATGTAGTACTCGAAGGTTTCCATCGTTGTCGAGGAAAGAGTTTTTCGCGTTACATCGCAAGCGATATGTATCGCTTTCGTTTTGTCTTATCGACTTAAGCGGCACAATTGAGAAGTGTCCTGTAGTCTGCTCCTTGCAGCGAAGGATTGTCTTTTTTTATGAAACAACAATGAATCCCGCGCAAATGACCTCAGCTGTCGGTCGCCTCCCCTAAATAACCAACCAATGAATCCCTCCTGTGACAAGATATGTTTGCTTTACTAGTGGGAGAAGTGTTAACTTATCCATGTGACTTCTGACGTTAGGTAAAGGCATATCGCACCATAGTATTAAAATAATAAAACTAAAACAAAAGCATATGTTATGTGCCTCTTAAGTCGATTAGAAAAACGAAAGCAATGGAGGCGATACATATTTTTTGTAATGTAACGCGAAAAGTTCATAACACGCCATCTATGAAAATATTCCAGTATTACGTCCAAATCGTATAACATTTTATTCTCTATGCGGCGAGCTCTCTATATTATACTTACTCTATGTAAATATCAAGATTTTTGTTAAGTTAGTGAATTGATGTTAACTATACTCTGTAAGAATAGAGGATATTCATCATAATATCGTCGTGGGAAGTCCCACTTCCCTAACCTTAACGTATATAATTTGCCATCTGAATTCGGCATTCCTCGGAAAATTTGGCCTCACGTTGTGGAGGAACCCGAATCCTCTTCCAGTGCCTCAGGTCCATTTCCTTAGGGCGGGAAGCGATCTCGTGTCAAGGGAAATGCTCGGCGAGTCGAGAGGATCCACGACTGGTTGGAACTAGGAAGAGCGCGTCCCGTCAGGGGAGGGGTGGGAGCACTCGACTCGGCACGAGAACATCTCGGGACATTGAAGAGACACGAGAAGTAAATTAAACAGGTGTTGCGGCGGAGAGGAGTGAGTCGGAGGAGGGAAGCCTAGGTATGCTTGCGGTAGAGTGAGGAGGGAGTTAAGGATTCAAATCAAGGTTCCCCCGCGGGGATTTTCCTATGCCGTTCCGGATGTGAGACGTCGCTCGCAGGACCCGGATATTATTGAATCGTGGAGCTTGCTTCGAAAGTCGTGGATCTCTTGCGAGGAATCGGTCGTCGTTCACGTCAAGGATGATTATGGAAGGGAAAAGGATTTTAGTTTCTGATGCTTGGATTCGCGTTTAGGCTTTAATCTTCTATGTTACTCAGAGGAGCTACCCTCAATGTCGATATAATATACCTGCGTGTAATTCAACTTTGTGGAACAACTTCATATTTGGAATAAAATATTATTTAGTTTCCTTCCTTAATAATATTTAGTATACAACAATTGGAAATAGTATTTGGAATAAAATAATATTAAGTTTCCTTCCTTAATAATATTTACTATACAACACAGATTTATTAAGTTAATATTATGTATTATCCACATCTTCAGGCGTCACCTGGCAACCTGAAGATATCGGTCTATCGACGTAACCTAATAAACCTGAAGATATCAATCCTTAGCGATCCCCGGGTTATACATTTGATAATTATAAGGTTGAAAAAACTTTGATACGCTTTATTTCAAATCTCAATGGGGATCAATGAAACAACTTCGGCCGTCATATGGTGGAATTTTTCCATGATTGAAAATTACAAAGTTGATTCTTATTTTCACTCAATGTGGATGTCATGAGGGTAAGATCGAAATTGTGATACTCGTTGAAGCACACACGAAATACCGATCGCCACGCAGGAGAACCAAGGCCAGCACTCGTAAAAGGACTCATAAAGAAATAAGTGGTCAAATATGAAGGATACCGGGACTCCTTTCTCGAAAAATTCAAGTTATGAGACACCACAGTCTGAGAATCACAAGATTGCCAAATGAAAGTGGTGGAAATGGATGGAACCACATCCATTATACTCTGCATTGTCCTGCCGCGATTATGACTCTGGATAGATAGTTGATAATACCATCAGTAGAGGCCAGTGATGATAGGAATAATCCTCGTATGGCCCTTTCCTGTTTTCGTTTAGCAGTGAAAGAAGCATGCTCCAGATGTAAATTCCAATGAAGTGTTTCCCTGCTTCTAAGAATAAGTGCTGTCGGATTACGTTGCTAATAATTACACATTATTAAAGCACATTTCATGCCATCGACGCATACGAGAAATCATCACAAAATCATTCTACCTATTATGACTGAATAGCTTATGATTAACATTTTTTAAGGATATCTTCAGGCTGCGGCTTGCGTCAAAGTGGTATGCTAAAGAGTTGAATGATTCTGGCTCCACGTGAACAAAAATATGCTCTTGATTAAAACGCGGTTATCATTCGCTTATTCGTTCGGCAAATCAATCTGCGCCGCTGTGTGCCTGGGGCCGTTTGGATTTTTTTTAATGGCATCACAATATACCGGGAACAATGGCGCGATGCGCTCATCTACTGCCAACTCCCCGCTGGGAAACTTGCCGCAAATTAGTCCGATGTAAAAGCGACCTTTGGGCTGGCTGCTTTAGGGGGTCGCACTTTTGCTCTGGAGTTCCGCAAAATCCACGCCTCCGACGCAGGAAGGAAAAGGGTTTTTAAGTGGTTCCCGTAATAAAATCACGTCCCGGCCGTATTTCCGTGGTTTTATAATTTTTTTTAGCGATTCGGCGCTAATGATTCGGGGCGAATTCCCACCCTGAAAATTACGGCGAAGATTCTTTCTTTCACCGCACCCACGCAGCTTTCCCATCATCGCCTGAAATTTTCTGCCCATCGTCAATTTGTGTGCCTGTGATTGCTCGCCTTTCATCTCTCAAACCTGAAACCCGAATACGTCACGAGTTTTCTGTAGTCGTTTAAATTTTCCTTTTGTTATTGGTTGAGACAGGTAGGTAATATAAATACGGAAGTGCCGAAAGGATTATTTTTTTCATCTATTTCTTTTCCCAGAGCGGGCGCGGAGCGATTCATGTTTTTTTTTAATTTTATTTCCTCATTATGTGATCAGCGTGCTTCAATTCTTGATTGATGATTTTAATTGAAATGGCGATGGGGTTGGTTTTCTGGGTACTCCAGAGAGGTTTTTGGACGGAATTCGCTGTGGAAATGTTCCTTTCCTCTTTTCGTAAAGCAGTTTTATTTGCATATCCGTGGATGCGAATTAAGTGTAATGCCTCACTGCTCACTCTTGGGTCTTTATTCCTATCTCATTTCCGAATGCTGCGTTGGCATGACCCTTCGTTTGCTCCAGAAGCTTTTTAGCTTCTCGGTTTAATTTTTTACGGCGCAGCTCTGAAGCCTAAATGAAATGTACTGTACTGAATTCCGTGTGGTAATGAATAATGAATTCTCAGCATTGTCTACTTCTTATTACACCCTACCTCTGCTTTCCTGATGACGGAGGGCATATTTTCATTGACCTCTCGGAATATTTAACTTCCTCTTCTGAAGCTTGTTGTTCGAATTCGGATAGAGCATAGTTATATCTCGAACTTTAATTTTGTTACTTGCAATCGTGTGTTAAATATTTGAAGTTCGCAAAAAATGGAATGGGACTTTTGTGTGGAATATATCTCACATTCTGGTTTTATAATTGGCAATTGATCATTTGGGGTGTGATTAGTATGATAGCTAGAGCACTGTCCTACCATTATGGGGGTCTGAATTCGAATCCCGCCAGTGGATGGTTGTTTGGTGGTGTACTCTTCCCTTCTCTGGTAGTGAGCGGTGATTTCCGTGTGGAGAGCACCTCGAGCGTAGCATTCTGTCCGTCGGATGGGACGTTTAACCTTGGACCCCTTTGCGCCTTTATTTAAGATTAGGTTAACATGCACGCCAACATTCCCTCCGCTCTTCCACCTATCCCTAAATACGTACCTATTAACGAAGCAATGGTTGTTGCTCGCCTACTAAAATAGAAAAACTTTGCTTAAATGAACTTTCGTTCCTGCCAAATTATTTGTTTTGGATGAAGCGTATGGAGGAAATGGATTTTGACTTCGGGTAGTATTAGAAAACTGCCTAGTGCGTCAAATTATAACAGGGATTGGAATTAGTCTTGTTTTTTTCAATAAGCATTCCGTTTTCAAAGGCTGAATTCCCGGAGCTCTAAATGTCAATGGTGTAATCTGAGTGGTCTTTTCTGATTTCAATTTCCGAGAATCAGATTCCGAACTCAGGAGGAGCCTTCTTCTGATGCAAAGGCAGTAAAAGTCGAGCAGGGACGAAGAAGCACGATAAGAATGCCTGGTTTCGTCCGATTTCAGCAATTTAACCAGATGATGCAGTATTCCAGCATTTTCACGATCGTGTCCAGTAGGTAAAATTGAATGTGGAATCGTGGTTCTATTGTTTATCTCTGTTCCGTTAAAATCCTTTTATTTGGGTCTGTAGCGTTTTCTCTTGATAAAACAAACGCCTTTCAATAGTAAAGATAGGATTTTCTTTAAGGGTAACATTTAAATATCTGTTTAGGATTCATTTGTTTTCTACCCGGTACGCAGGAAGATTAGTAAAACACATCCTATGCGTAAATACTGTATGTCATTGCACATACGAAGAAATGTGAATACCATCGCCTCTCATTACTTCATAATGAAGTAGAGTTACTCTATTTAAGGGAATGGGGTTTGCTAATATATGTGTGGATATAATATTCTTATTCATTATGTACCCCACATCATTTATACTTGGGTATCAAATGCTGTTCTTCATTTTAATGACGAAACTGTTCATAATTAAGGGCACTTCTTTCGGTCAAACATGAGAATCGTCTCTTCCATGTTCACTCTTCCTCGGTGCACTTTGTCTCCAGGTATTCGCTGATTCATTACACTGACTTCTCTCTCCTATCTAGTAATTGCGTTTTTATTATTTGTCCTCTACCTGGCAGATGAAATACTTCCGCAGTGTTGCCATGCCGAGGATACACCTATATTACATTTGAGTTTAGTTATGTCTTCGTTATATATTGTAGTTAGCTTCTCGTACATTCTACCTCGCATCATTTCATCCAGACTGTGTACCTTTTTTCTTCCACTTTCTCTTGGTACGTGACAGTCACGTAACGGGTAATCGAAGGCAATGGTATTTTAATCGCCCCCGATTACCCGTTCCATTCAATCTGTGTGCTTCTAATTTACCTAATCAGTTTCATTTCCTCCCCTACCATTACTAGTATTTATTTGGGCATCTCCCTTTTCACCCACCTTAACTTCTCCATCCTTCTCTTCGACCACCTCTCTAACGGTGACAATATATTCTCATCCTTCTTGTATAATGTACGCATTTTGTCGTTATGGAGTACCACGCTCCCATTTACTCTTATCAGCAGACTTTACGTAACATTACTACGCAGTGGGCCTATCCTTTATAGTATCCTACGAGGATTCTATAAGGTACTATGCTCTGTTCCCCCGAAAATACTACCCAAATGGCTAAATTTCCCGTCCTCTGAAAGTTATATGTGTTAAACTGCGTATCCAATTTCGCCAAGACTTGCTTAGGAGGAGGAATGCAATTGAAATTGTGCTCGTTTCCACACGAGTGATAAAAGGGCAAAAATTTATTTATTTCCTATTACTCAGAATGTTGCGAATTACACGTAGCGTAAATATGCATGATTCTTTTTGAGATGGAAATCACTACAGCCCATTGAAGTGCACATGTCCTCATCTGTTTGAGAACCCTAACTGTAATTCGCAATAAGGCTTACTTTGGGGGAGGAATGCAATTGAAAGTGTGTTCGTGTTTCCACACGAGTGATAAAATGGCAAAAAATTATTTATTTCATATTACTCACAATGTTTCGAATTCCACGTAGCGTAAATATTCATGATTCTTTTTGAGATGGAAATCACTACAGCTGTGCGAAGTGCACATGTCCTCATCTGTTTGAGAACCCTAACTGTAATTCGTCTGTCGCTGAAATCGCAAATGACCTCAGTTGTCGGTCGCCTCCCCCAAACACTACTCTAATACGTATCGATTTAGACTTACTCCCCTTGATTTCTTTCGCAAATGTTCAGTCCTGCCGCATAGGAAATATGTGTTCAATCCTAGTTTTTGGACCCTGCGTTCAAATGACTTGTAGGTGATAACTCGGGGCTCACGATGGTTGTAACATGCTCAACACCCATTGCACGAAAGGCGTGCGTTTTACCCGTGATTTTCATGACCAAGGGGTCATGGAAATCACGAGGGTACCGCATCCATTCATGCTAGAGTGGTTCGAGATTGATTCCGGAACGGAATAATCCTGAACGAAACGTACCTAAATCGCCTGAAACCTTAGTTACATACCGTAATTAATCTCGAACGATTCAAGTGCACTCCCTCTCCAACGTGTTCTCCATCTCCGATTATAACGGTGAAGTAATCATCACTCAAAATTGGAGTAGCCTATCGTCAATCCACCATATCTAAATGGTATGAATGCTAAAGACTCGTTCAGAATGGTTATCATCGCTCTGCAGGGCATCCATTAAAATTGCTCGCCCACCGCTTGGGATCGGTCCATCAAAATGAAAATAAATAAACACTGTCGACGTTGCAATGATTCACGCCTGACTGTTCTCATGTTTAAGAGTGGTTCCCTTTTTTACTCTCTCTCATCTCATCTCCCAAATCGTTTCAGCCCGGAACCACGGCTGGGATTTTTTTTCGCGGAAATTTTAATTAAAAATATTTCCCCCGCCTCGAGCGAATCAATTCCGTGCTGTCACGAATATCCATATCCCTTCTCACCCTCCTCCACCCACATTCCCTCCTTGAAAAAAAGGGGCTAGACTTTGTGGAGGGGTTGTTGTTGCAAAGCCCTCACAATTCCCGCTACCCCGCTATCAATTCCGGCTCCTTTTTATCGGGAATCCAATATACAAATGTATGTATTAAATGTGTGTGGCCTTCCATCTCTCCGGTACCCCTTCAGGGTTTCGTTCTTCCTCTACCCCGCCCATCTCCTCTCCCTCTCAACTCCCTCCTCCACCGCCTCCCCTTCCCCTCCCTCTCTCCTGACCTCTCCCTCCTTCCCCCACTCCTCCTCGCAGTGCCCTCCCCGACTCTCCCTTGCTCCCCCTGGCTGCCCTACCAGTTGCGTCGCGGAGTCTGACGGTGAAGGGTGTCTCTCCCTCAAAAGCCCACACAAACATTTCCCTCGCATTCCCCTTTCTCCTTTACCGTGTGTACACGTCTCCCACTCGCTTACGGGGAAACTCTTCCCCTGATAAGTCTTCCTTCTCTCCCTTGTAGTCCTCAGTTTACCTTAGTCCTGTTTTAGTTTCCACTTGCCCCGGTTTACCTTAATCTACCTGTAGTCGTTAGTTTAGTGTTCAGTTTATCTTAGTCCTCCCATTGGTCCTTAGTTTGTCTTAGTCCTCCCTGTGGTGCTTAGTTTATGTTGGTCCTCCTTTAGTCTGAGTTTACCTCGGACCTCCTTAACACCTGATTTTCTCTCAGTCCTTCTTTAGTACTCGGTTTAATCTAGTCTCTTTTCACTTATTCATTCTGCGTGTTTCTTCTATTCCAAATACTCCTGTAGCGTTCCCTACTTTCCTCCTGCTGTTCCCTTTTATCTTCTTCTTGTCCCTTCCCTCTACCGCACATTGTTCCTCATAGTTCCTGTGACACTTTCCTGCCTTTAGTTTTATCCCCTGGCCCTCTCTTGGGAGGATTTTTACAAGGACGTGTGATGCGGGAAGGAGTCCTCTCACCTATTGGACAGAACGTCGTCCTCTTCCGGTTCGTTCGTGGTCGGATCAAGGTTCCCCGCGTCCGGTGTGACGTCCCGCGCGTCTCGAGAGTTGGAAGTGCTGCCCCCCGGTTGCAACCCCGCCTCCCTATCGCCGTGCTCCCGTCGTGACCTGCACAGGAAGAAGAAGGATCGCCGCCACTGTGTTTCGTTCCCCCCCTTCCGACTGCTTCGGTGCCCGTTCCCGGGGGCGTCCTCGACCCGACCTCCTCCTCACCTCCTTGAGCCCCACTCAAGAGAGTCTTCGCTGCCCTCCCGCCGCTCCGCCCCGCGAGTCCGGCCGCCCCCCCAGGCATGTGTCCCCGCCCCCCCGCGCGCCGCACCCCCTCCAGAGGGGCGCCACCCTCCCCGGCGCGTTCGTGACCGCCGACGGCCGGCCGCGATCCCCCGCTATTCCGGCGGCGAAGACGCGACCGACCTCCGGGGCGGGAGCTGCAGCCGCCGCCGCCGACGTAGCAGCTGCCGACGTTTCGGTCCACCGCCCCCGGTCACCTTCTCCGCCTCCGGTGGGTTCTCTTCTCGTGGCCCATCCGCCTCGCCCCTGTGGGTACTGTCACGGCTCTAAAAAAAGCCCTTCCTTGCACCCCCCAGGTGGCTCGATTCTTCTCCCCTTTCTTCTACCTTATTCATCCGACCTTGCCGTACTTCTCTCGCCTCCCACCCGCACGGAGAACCCCGTTCTATTATTCATTCGCCGAGCGGTGGTGGTGCGGTGTTCCCCTGGAAATATCCGCGCGGAAAATCCTTCGCGGCGCGAAATGCGAGGACCTTAGTGCGGCCTTGGAGAACAGTGGCGGGTTGTCGGAGGGGAAGGGGGAGGGAGCATATGGGTCAGTAGAATGGGGCACGGGTGGAAACTGTTGGGTTTTGTTGCATTTGACCAGGGATTTTTTTTATCTCGGATCGTGGCGAACGGAGTACGGATTACATCCCTTTCCACTATTCAATCTCTTCAAAAAAAGTTTCCTCTCGCTGTCCTCGTCGTTCCTAAGGGATGAATAATTCGTGGAGGTGTGTCGCGGTATGAATATTTCGTATGCATGTGTTGTACTGCTCGCGTTCAGTTGGTTTATCCTCTAGGAATGTTATATCCTTTCGTCGTCGCCGTAATTCCTCGTAGGTCATATTTTTTTCTCTGGGATGTCAGAATAAATATTTCGTTATCATGTGTTATGTAGCACGCGGATGTCGCGCGGGAACATAGTTTATGGCTTGACCGGTATGATGCATGTTGTAGCATTTCCAGATATATAGCGCAGCCTTTTCTGTCTTTGCATTCCAGCTGTCCAGCTTTGGAAGTACATATTTAGATATAAATGCAGATAGTGAACCCTGGGTAAATTTTAAGACTTAAAATCGTCTTCGTTATTTAATGTATTGCCATGCTCTACCCTACGTTTAAGGTTCACAGCAAGCATTTCCGATGCTGGTATTGATTGGATTACATGCCAGGAGTCATTAGGCTTCTTAGTGTTCGAGGATATGAAATGTGTCCACTCGGCTTGTGATAGTGTTGAGTTGAAATGTCATTGTTCTTATCCACTTTGCTAGAATAGCCTCAGGATTGGTCCATCTTGTAATTTTACTTCAGATGTTCAAGCAGGAAGAAACTCATTACATGATGTCGTTTTTATTTGTAAGGGAATTCGTTGAAAACGATATCGAGATTAGAGTATGTATTGTATTTAGTGCGTTGCCACCTTGGTATCTCCAGCTTTTTTCTTGAATGTCTTTCGTTTTTTTTATTTCATAGCCTTATAATTTGAAGACTGCAGACCAGCGTTTCATCTTCATCCCTGTCATCTTGGGAAGTAGGGTTATTACTTGTTGCATTATGTCACTTTTCAAGTTCACTTCGAGCTTCTTTTGATTTCATCTCTTACCTGTATGTTTTACACAAGGCATGCTATTGCCTTGTAATACTCACGCTTGTAATTTAATCGGTTGTGCTTATAATGGGGTGATAAACATTGAGAGCTTCATGTAATATCATATTCAGTAACGTTATGTGCACGTGTGCAAAAATGTCCTTATTGTGAACCTTCCTCTGGGTTGATTTTAAAACCAAACGATCTCAGATGAATAGTGGAAGTTAGTGTCTAGATATCTGTGAGGGTTACTTCCCGGCTAAGCGATTGATTTTAAAGAGCCCAAGGGCTCGGTTATCAAATCACGACAGCTTTGAAATTCACTCCGTACACTCTCGCCTTAATACACTTTTTCCATTCCTTCTTCTAGTGTTTCCATGCCTTCATATTTTATTGCCGTCACGTCTTTCTCAAATCTGTCCCACGTATTTCCTTGCTCAGCCTCCCTCCTGCGTCGGACCCATCCATTTTCTTTCTAAATTAACATTCCCTGGTAAACTTTTTCTTTTCGTTTTTCGAGGCCTGCCTGACTGCTTTTGTGTCGTGTTGGGTTCATGCTCGCAGAATCCTAGTTTTTAGCCTCCGTTCCAGTGTATCATGGAGAGAAAATGTCCCGTTTCTCCATTCGGCTTCTGTGAAGCAATTAGGCTAAGTGAGACACCTTTGACAACAGTCCCGGGGGCAGTGGGAAATGCACTCGCTGCAACGGAGTACTCGGGGACACGGCTGGGTTTGACGCCGAGCTCATCCACTCGCCTCAGTATCATTTGTACTCGTCTCTCCCATCCTTCCTCCTCCCCATAATCCCAGCAGTCCTCTCTCCTTATTAGTCCTTTTTTTTCCAAAGCACGAGGATACTGAGGCGTGCCCCTTCATGATTTCCAGAGGGGGTAACTCTCCGAAGTAACGTATCTCGTTGAACTTTTTCCGTCGGTTTTTTTTCCCACCCTATTCTCCGCATTATTAACGAGTGAGATGGGATTGATATCGCAGGTACTCGCTGTTTCGGTTTAAGGGACATCCAGTGCGGTGCATTGGTGGACCGATGTAGATAGGTCACATTGCACGCGAGCATTTTATCGTTGGAAGCGCCAATATTTCCCATCCCCTTCTAGCGTTACGCTGGTAGCTTACGGTAGTGCCCTAAACCGTTGAGAGATTACGCTCTGCGATAATTCAACGGAATAATTCTTAAAAACCCTAAGTAGGTACTCATTTTACATATTTTTTTAAGTTTAATTAATGCGATGAAATGTCAAGTGGGGAGATGTGAACAAGTCTCATTTTAATTGATCGTAAGTAGCCACAGTAATTCAGTGCTGAGGAAAGCATTATATCAGATCAACTTATCTTAAGTACAAAAAACAGCAGTTTGTCTGTACTGCTGCGTGGGTTGTTGCATGTGGTATAGCTAGGTTTGAAGACTAAGTATCCGATTATTGGTTATCGGATTCCAATATCTTATCCATATGACGCATAAAATGCGAAAGGGAAGAGTAATGATGCAGTGCCGTGCAATGTTATGTAATAAAAATAATATATGTAGATTAATTAGGCTGCACAGTATATAAGTGCTGCAAGTAAGGGCACATGGTATCGTAGGCTCTTCAGGCCGGTTTGCATATAAAACATTAACTACTTAGATTTATGAGGTTTCAAACCCCTAAATTTGATGGTCGAAAGCCTTCAAATAGAATCGGCTATTTTCCGCACAGCATAATTAATTTGGAAGTTTCCATTAGCGATTCTTTGCTGTACTCGATGCAATTTTCATGTGCTCTCCTTATGTCATACTGCGTAATCACTAGCAACGTGAAAATCGGCCTTAATAGATGGTATGATTTGCCTTTAAGGAGCTTTGGATACAAGCTGATCTGAAGTCAGAAGCTTCATTATGAAAGTGATGTTTACGTTAGTGGCAGTAGAGGGTAAGAGTAGTCTATGAAACCCTATTTGACCATTGGAACCCCGTAATTTAGCTTGCACATCAATTCTCTATGTGTAAAATAATTAACGTGATTAGCAAAGCCTTCATTAACGTGCGAGGTTTTATTTGCTGGTGATGCAATCATTGCTAAATAGGTTATAGGTATATCAGTTCGATCAGGTATCATAAATTTGCAAGTTCATGAAATGCAAGTATAGAATATTTTAACCGTCAGCTCCGTGAGCTGAAAGTATGCGGTGACGTTTAGGAGCAGCATCCTTCTGTTTAGCTTTCCTTCGGCGTGCCATTCTCCAGGATCGTAGGTAGCAGATCTGTCGTGGATTCAGGCGCCTAATTTCATATCGTACTCTGACAAAGTTCTTCGATTTTTTGGGGACCGTGTAGGGTTCAGAGTAAATGATGTTTCAAAATTTGACTGGAATAGGACAAAGATTGCGCGAGGTCTCAACTAGTTCTCTATTGTACGGGTCTGCCTCACCATTCGTGTCAATAAAAATCAGGTGTAGAAGTCCACTATTTCACCGATGGCGTTCAAAAAAATATGTACTGATATCGCTTAACATCCCTGCACCTTCTTGAAACAAAATTTAGACCCTGGATACGCCGATATGTGGAGGGGTATGTCCCCTAGTGATTACTAATGCAATTCCCCCCAGCCCGAGGAGCTGAATATCTTTTCATTTCTATCGAAGTAACGCATTTTACGTGCAGTTCCTACTTTTTTGACGCCTAAGATGTGTACCTTCTTTACACATTCATTTCATTTCCTGTAAAATTACGAACATTTTTTTTTCACAATTGATATCTCACTGCGACTAGACGACTGTTAGGTGTGCAATGTGGGGAATTCCTAATGTCCATGTTTCCAGTTTAATCCTAATACATCTTTTATGTTTATTGCTATGTTTAAAAGGAGTATTTCCCTACGTTCTGCCTGTTTAACTTCTTTAACTTGTGTCATTTCAAGTGCACTTCTTAAGAAGTAACTTTTGAAGGAATGACCCTGGGTATAAAAAGGCCAGAGTGCTTTTTTCCTCCTGGCATCAAAAGTATGAAATAATGGCGTAACTTTCATTTCGTGGCTCAACCACCTTGAACACTAGCTCGACTTGGAAGTCCAGGCCAGCTAATGGCGTTTAAAAGTCAAGCGAGCACAATTAAAAAGGGCCCGATTTGGGCCACTCCGTTTTTTTTTATCCTTCAACTTTTCTTTCTTCGCAAAACTAATTCGTCAGCTCGTCGGAGGCAGTTTGTCGCGAGCGAGGGAGGGCAGGAAGCCCTCTCATTGCATGACGGATCTCCAAGTTATAAATTTCGGTGGGGAGGGGTGCGTTGGGCATTTTTGCGCCCCTCAGCTGTGTGCAAGAATGGGAAGGCACTTTGCCAAAATGAGCGGGGTCGGAGTTGAATGGAGAGAGGGATGGAGGGGAGGTTTCCGGGTAGAATGGGTGGGGGATTGTATACTTCGTATGGCGTGTCTTCCTCCCTCCCCCCTTCCCAACCTCCTCTGCTCCCCCTCCCTCTCACCCCCAAGAATAGGGTAGATAACACAAGAGAGAGGGGAAGTTAGTCACCCAGTTCCATGGAGCTGTCCCTGGCAGGGCAAAAACGTTCCATTGTTCAAGTCTCGCACCCAACCCCCGCCATTCCATCTTCCTCCCCCCCCCCCCATTCCCTTCCTTCTCTCGCTTACTCTTCCTTCCCATCATGCCCCCTGTTTATTGCGCCGCCGGCTCATGGTATTTGCTCCCGTTCTCCATTGTTTCGTGCCCTCTGATGTGTCGTGTTAGATCAATCCCTGCCCCCTTCCACTCCCGACTGGTGATCGAAAGAAAAGCGGTATTCCCTTCTATTCATCTCCTGCCCTTGTTTTCTTTTTCTCTCTCCTTGCTCTTATATTTTTTTTCGATTTGCGACTTGGGAGGTTTTGTTCTTTTATATTTTTTTTTTCAAGTTGCGACTTTGCGAGGTTCGAAAAATTGATTCCGAATGCCCTCTTTCTCGTCCGCCGCCGCGGCTGACGTTTTCTCCCCCCGGGGATTCTCTTCAGAATATGTCGAGGGGGCGTCCGTGGGAAAAATCGAATCCTCCCACTCTTCCTCTCCTAGTGAGAAGTGTCTCAAGAAGGGTGGAGGGAAAAGTAGGCTGGTGTTAGGGAGTTAGGGTGGGGGAACTCTGGGATCGAATGCCTCTCGACGGAGCGGGGCTTTGGAGTTGAATGCATCCACATCTGACCATGGGCGAGATCGTGGATGTTCACAACGCGAATGGTCACGTTATGAACTTCCGTCCTCACGATTCCGTGAGTCGAAACTAATGAGAAATCCCTCCATATTGTCTCTGTCTTTGAAAAAAAATACTACTGGATATCTTTATAAGCCACCGAGAAGTAAAAGTGTTAGCTCAGGTCTGAATCTGCTTTTCAGTCGACGGTTATATTTTTAGGATTAATCAATTTACTTATCCTGTGAAATGAATGCAGTGCCACGCATATCGTGTTAAGCCTTTTGGCCCACAAAAATATATTATTCAGCTGTTAACACTCTTCTTTTATAAGGGTTTGATAATTTTTACTGTAGCACCCTTTCTTCGATGTTCGTTTTTCGAACAGCGTCTTCCCTACATCATTTCATCCTTCAGATCACCATTCTTTCTAACTCTCCTTTGTGTTGACAATTCATACATCTTATCACTTGCTATTCGCAGCTTCCCATCCGATTATTCTATCGACTTAGCTCTTCATATTACAAAAATTCTTATCTTTTTGTTACCTATACTTCTTGTTTCATATATTTCATGCGAATGTTGAAAATATCTCGGGATTTCTTCCTGGTTGTATTTTAGACCAGACCCAACGTTTCAGTGGAAAACTTAGCCAAAGTTATTCGGTCCAATGTCATGAATTACAGTCCAGCGTAAATATCTACTTCAAAATCCAAAAACTCATGATTGGTCGGAGGGTAGAATTCGAATGTTTCCAAGAATTAGAATGATGAAATTCAGTTATTGCGTTTCTACCAGCCAGGAGTCACTTGATTGTTGTTGTTCTTATTTATGCTGGAGACTTATTTAGTTCGTGACGTTTTCCCTGATGTACGATTCTTCTGTTGAAATGTCGGGCTAGATTCAAAGTTGAACCCGGCGGAGTTCCCGAGAGCTTTTCACCATTAGTATCCACCGGGAGAGCGTCAGATCGTTTTTCATCTCATACAAGGCCTTCCGTTGCCATTATTCCCGTCCACTTGTCGACGACTGTCTTCACCAGACCGACAGCTTAGAACTGATTCGTTTTTTTATCTTTTTTAAGTTTCCATCTGACTTATTTTCTCCACCCACACAGATTCTCAGGTTCTTTCCGTGAAGGTACTTGTCACGGGTTCTGTGTGGAGAGAAAATGCGTGACCCTACACCAGCCAAATAAATGTTGACGTTTTCTTTACCAATGAAAACGTCATACTTTGTTATCAACGTGGATAACGAATAACTTGAAAGTAATGACTTTTTGATAAGGACAAATTTCATTCGTTATAGCGTAACGGAAGATCCAAGACTTGGGCCCCAGGACTCTTATCTAACGTAATAATGGCCGGATCAATCGATATTTCATTCTTTTAACTCCTTAGATTAATTGTAAGGAATCTGGATCTTTTGGTAATAAGTTATGCACTTGTTGTTAAAGGAACATTTCGTTGTGGTCAACAATTAGGGGAAATATTCTCCTCTCGTACAAGTATTTTGTTCGAAATTATAAGTAAAGACATGGCTTTCATGCGAGTTTCCAAATTTGGGAGATATTGGCAGGTATTCATACCTATTTATAGATATGCTCCTTATGATCCCTGTTTTTTTAAGCATGTTAAATTATGTATTTGATTGTATTTTAAACGTCGAGGAATGTTTATCTTCTTAAAAGATCAACTTCCGACTCTGTTAGGATATTTTAGCCACAATCGTTGGGTTTTCGTAGCTTCTCACTCAGTATTGACTTATCGTCCGGAATTCATGAATTTTTCCTCTGCCGTTTAGAGCCTGAATTAATGCGATTAAATATATTCTACCTCATCATGATAGTTTAATATATTCTCTCTTGTTTAATGTTGTTTTTATCGTTATGCATACGTTTTCTATTTCAGCAGTTTTGTACCAGAATTTGTTCTTTATACATTTTAATATATTCAGCCTCATTACGATGTGATTGAACTCTTTTTATACCAGTATTAACTTTTTCAGCAAACCATTTCGATAATGATTTTAATTCCAAATATTTGCTCTTGAGCTCTACTGTAGGGTAATGTACTTTTCGGTTTGCAAACTAGTTTTGTCTATTGGTATCGCGGACATTGCAGTACAACTCTGATAATCAATCCAGGCTTCTTGGGCCGCATATTATTTGGTTGCAGTAGGCGTGGAATTGCAGCACAATTCAGAAAGATATAATCTGATAATGAGTAGACATGAAAATGAAATGTATCCGTGCATCCTGAACTTTATGTGCAATCATGCTCATTAGCATTTAATTACGAAGAGGCTTGGCAACTTTATCTCTGGCATTCTGCGGTGTTTCGTATTAACTCGTGCATCAGAAATAACGAGGTCCTTATGGTTGTATATTTTAGCATAATGAGAGTATGAATGATTCTAAAACAACAGTCAAGATTATAATAGAAGGTTCCCAGAAATATCTGCACTGTAGCTTTTGTTTCATAAATCAATGATCATGGAAAATTGTAGGTATTTCATGTACATTTCTTCTTCGAAATTTGCCCACAGCAATCTCCATATATATTTTTTATGCTATGTCAACCACGTTGCTTTTAACATAGATAACTATCTCGGGATTAAAGCTGTTGAAATCTTTCACTCTAGGAATGAAGGATTAAATAGAAACACTGCAATTTACCACACTACTAAGTGTTGAAATATACAACTAAGTGTGGAAATTGCCGTGTTTCTTTTTCATCCTTCAGTCATACTACATTGTGCTTTTTACGTTAGGGATTTTATTTTGGGAACCTTGTGTACATTCAGGAAAGATTTTTTCTTCCGTTAAACATCACAGAATGTGCTTCGAATACATTTGTAATTACTGTTGACCATATATTATCTTTACAAGGATGTCCTTATCTTTGTAAGCATCTCATTCATATTGATAATCGTTATATTTTACATTTTTTCATTATATAAAAAAAGTATTGACAGTAAAACGTCATAACTGTCAGTAAAACGGTATTTTAGAATTTTTTTCGCAGTATATTTTGAAAAACTTTAACGCGGAAATGCGATTCCATTGCTATTTATAGTGATAAGGAATATTTTCTGCAATTAAATCGCGGTGTAGTAGCCTCCAGTCACGCCATTTTAACAAAAAATATGTCAAAAGTGGCATTGAATGGCTTTATGTTAAAAGTTATGCTTTTGTTGGATTTGTCGCATATTTTGGAACGAATTGATACACAACGCTGTGATGCCTCACATTTGTACTCTCTCTTTGATGTATCGCATGCTTTACCAAGAATGGTATTGCTCAGGAAGTGGTAGACTTAAAATCGATGTAGTACTGAGATTCCATTGAAAATTTCCTATGTTAATTTTCAATTAATGTGATACACCTGTCACTATTTAATGTAGACTGCAGTCTAGCCATTACTAAATTTGTAACGCTCCGTCTCGACCCCATGGGAAGAATTTATCCTTGCTATAAATACGAGAGAATTTCCGCTACCCTGTTTCACTAAATTATTTATGGAGACTACTAGTCTTTTTTTAATTGGGCTTTCCAAAGTTTCGACGGCCCATGGGATACTAAACGGGCATTCGTTTTAATTATAAATCTGCTACGGTCAGTGATACTTAATGAATCTCTAAATGCTGTTACTACTAGGAGAGTATTTCTATATGTTAGTTTTAACCCTGGAATTTTTTTTCGCTTTGTATGGGACCCACTTATCTGAAATGCATTCAAATAACATTCTATGGACCTACATTTAATAATAATACGCGACCTACGTACATTAATGATGATCCCAAAATACAAAATATTATCCGTGCGCTTAACGAAACAGTCGATAAGAATTGTCAACAATAATCATGGAATATTTAATCTAACTTCATAATCATATGGTCATTGGAATAGAATTTCCTTGTGTTTTAGCAAAAACCTGGATATCACGTTAACCGACCCAGAGACAGGCTTGTATTGCCGTTGAAATTACTTATATCAAAACTGTCCATTAGTGCCGCGTAATGAACTCTCTGAAACGTTTTCTTCGTCTTCTTCTGAAACGAAAGGCTGATCCTTTGGTCACAAATGAGATTGCTGCTAACTAGACATCTCATTTTGCATTTAAAGTGGAAACCGATTTCCGTTTTCAAAAGTGGAAATAAAGCTGGTGATTTTTTTTTAGAGTCCATGTTATATCGTCAACTTTCTTTTACTATTATTGTTATATTTGAGCGCCAGAGGCCATGATTTTTTTTATTTTAATTAAAATAGTCATTCGTAGAGCCTCCAAAAACCGGTCACTATTATTGGATTGAGTGAACTTCTCATTGATGCCGATACAATTAAGGTGGATTCATTTTCTTATTTGAAGTGATGTTTAATTTTAAAAGCCAGGGCCGGACGCTCATGTCCCATATCCTTTACTGACCCAGGGCTCAAAAATTCATAACCATCAGGGGGATAGACAACGCATGTTAAATTTGCGTCGTAGCAAAGTCTGAATTTTTGCATGAAACAATGTTATAGTACGGAACGGGGTTTTAGGTCTGAAATGACAAATTTGGAGGTTTTAATAGGTTTAGTATTTCTTTGATTGATGAGACGAAGTAGAATTCATTTCCGTTCGAAAATATATATATTTTTCGGTTTGGGGGTGAAATAGGAATTAATTATGTTAACTTTTACCGAATATTACGAAAGGTAGGAATGAAAACCGATGCATCCTTGTTTAATAACAATTGAACAAACAAAAAAAACATCATAAATAATATATTTCGCCGAACGTGTTTCTATTCTATTGGAGTTGAAGTATGTAAATAAGAGAAGAAAAATCATACTCTAATTCAATCACGGTATATTCTCGTGCTACCCTTGGGCGGACTTCCTTTTTACCCTGCGTTTAGCGTCCAGGATTGCAAGAATTGGGTCCTCGGGAGATATTGAACATAATGCCGGGAATAGTCAATGAGGGGATGGCTATGACCTTTCAGAAGATTAACGTATGATGGCATTCGCACATTTCCTCTGACCGTAACATCGAGATGAGTCGCGTTGTGCTCACCTACGTCGTTGTTGAGGAGAGAGGGGTCCTTTGTCCGTTCGGTTAGCGTCTCCGCCCTGAGAATTGTTCTGGAAGCAATAGCTCTGAAAAGAAGGGCGGAGCCGCGCTCGGCGGTTGAATTTAGGACGTGCGGATAGGCGATACGGGGTCGTAAGGTCTCAACCGCTCGGAGGTGTGTGTTGGGTCGAAGGCTATGATTGTCACGCCCTGGGGCTAAAGAGAACGTTTTATAAACCATTTATCCAAGATTCCACGTCGCGTGATGGCGGGTTAAAAGTTTCCCGCTCGCCGTATAAATATGAGTGATAATAGGTTATGACCTCCCTCGCGGTTAACGCACAATATCTTAATTTATGCCCACGTAATATGAGGGCTTAATGTTCCAGGGGCACCACCGGAGGTGTTTATCTCTCTCTGAATTTATTACCGTTGCCATGCATAATTTAGTAAGCGTACCACGTAGTACACAGAGGGTGTCATGTAATTTTAACCTTCAGATGGTTTGGCTGGGTATCTGTTATGCATTACTGAAATCACTCTGAAGTACAGTGATGGCGTCATGTTTGAGGTATCCACAGAAATGCAAATGGTTGGTTATTTAGGGGAGGCGACCGACAGCTGAGGTCATTTGCGCCATACAGGACAGGTGGATAATTGGGTAACGGTAGGAGTTTTCAGGGAACGGAGGAAGGATGGAGAGAAACCCGGCGTCGGCATTAACCTACTCTTAACGAAAGGCGCCAAGGGGACCGCGGCTTTACGTCCCATCCGACGGACGGAGTACTGAACTTGAAATGTCCTCCACTAGGCACTCAAGTGGGGACCGGTTTTCCACTGACACTGCCGGGAATCGAACCCGGGCCCTCGGGATGGGAGGCCAGTACTCTAGCCACCACACCAACCCGATCCCCCTTGATTGTTTAGTACAAGTTATGAATTATAAGGTGTGACGGGCATTACAAAAGTGTCTTTCACAAATATGCTAGGATTTTGCTATGGATTTTTCAATGGAAAACCAGTCCCCACTTGAGTGCCTAGTGGAGGGCATTTCAAGTTCAGTACACCGTCCGTCGGATGGGACGTTAAGCCGTGGTCCCCTTGGCGCCTTTCGTTAAGAGTAGGCTAATGCCGACGCCGGGTTTCTCTCCACCCTTCCTCCGTTCCCTAGAAACTCCTACCATTACCCAATTACCCACCTATCCTATATGGCGCAAATGACCTCAGCTGTCGGTCGCCTCCCCTAAATAACCAACCAATGCAAATGCCAAACATACGAAAATGCAAATGAAAATACTCAACTTTGTTCATTATCCTACGATTTTAAGTGAAACTGGCATATAGTTTCTCTCGTTTATTTATTTATATTTTTGCTTTTCTTTCGATATCTTGTCTCTCAGAGGTTTCAAATGAGTGATCCAAATTAGTGGGAACAATTCCTCAGGCAGTACCAATTAACCTTGATTTACTTTGCATAAGATACTGCCTAAATTGTTAACGTAGCCATCTCCTGGCACATAAAAAAATCATTTTCAAATTTCACTGTGCCCTCTTTAAAATGGATGGATTTGGTTGGAGTTCAGTGATGGCCATTCCTGAAGAGAAATTTCACCTTGTTACTGCGGAAGGTGTTGTGGCGTGTCGAAATTATTTTGCTAACAATCTGCCATTAATTTCCTGCCTGTTTCTTTTAAATTTAAGTGTAAAAACGGTCAATCTGAATAGTAGTAATGTTCCATCGTCATGACTCAAGCAAGTGTAGCTCGATCTCATTTCGTTTCTGAGTAGGAGGCTTTCAAAAGTGCTTAAAAAAATGCAAGATGTAAAAGAGAAGAATTATTTAAAAATGAAGAGCATAACCGTTTGCAGTATCTAGTTGAGAGCTGCGTGGAATGAAAATTAGGTTTTAAGTCTGTTCATGATGATAAGTGTTAAGGCGGGTTTATAGAAAAAATTAGCGCTAAATTAACCTAATCACTTAGCATTAAGTTAACTGACATCCATGGGGCGTTTATAGAAAAAAATAGCATGGAATTGACACCAGCATCCGTTTTTTTTTAGAAGTAATCGCGAATTCTGAGCGTTAGCATATTATTCAGTATTCACTCTCAGAATATTCTGGAAATCTTATATATGAAGTAAAAGTGCCGTACAATGTGGAGGAAAACGGAGTAGACTTCTATTATCTACGTATTTTTCGTCACGCGATGTTTTCTTCCCATGGTGCATAGCAAATATTAACAAAATGCCAAAGAAAGGCGCTGAAATAAACGAAAACGTCACTGCGATCTCAAGTTAGTTTCACGCTTATTCTTATTCGACCAAACCTTAAGCTAATTTTTCCGTAACTTAAGACGGGTTTCGCGCCAATTTTGTCTTTGAACGTCGTCATTGCCGTTACGGTTCTCGAATCTCACGCTAAGGCTACGCTAACGTTAATTTCACGTTAATATTTTATATAAACCAGCCTCAAGAGACGTACCTTCGTGAAAGATTTTCTTAGATTTCGATTCGTTCGGAACCCAACATTCTATAATTACTCTCGGCCAATTTGCGTTGTTGCGTTCAATGATCTAGTTAGGTTTTAGCGTTGTGGATTTCGTCTAGAATCCACTGCTAGGTCACAGCACCTCTCCTCTTGTTCGCACGAGTGTTGCGGCTGCGCAGAACCGATGGCTTCGACTCCATAACGTGACCCTGAGCACAGGGCAATGGATCATTCTCGACTCCCGATTAATGCCTTTGCCAACGTCCCCCCCTTACGAAAATGCCCACGTACAACCTTGTGGGTACGTGTCTCGAGTTTGTCTCAATTTCCGCCATTCTTAGCCACTGTGGGCGAGGACAAACGTTTATGGACGTGTTGGTCCTGCTTGGCTGGGTTCTGGCGTTTATTGATTGGATCCATTTGCTATTGCCTGTTGCTTTCTTTCCGCCGAGGGTTGGTGGCCGTCCAGTTGCGCATTGAAACCGTAGCTAGCATGCGTCTGCGGTGCGATTGGTAGGATATTCTGGGAGGGGGTAGGGTCGTACGCCACAGAAATATTTAATCAGCCAACAGTGTGGTATTTCGTGAAATTTGTACGACCCACTCTCTCACATCGTAACTAAGGCACCATATGCTTTCAACCGAACTCATTTTATTCGTCCACGTAATTGTGCAGGAGTCTCTGAAGTCGCCTCGCTTACAATATCTCCTAGTCCTCTCAGCTTCATTCGGGTAGAGGCCCATTAGTTTCTCTAAGGGACAATAACGATTAATTCACATTTATGTTGCTTGCGGAGAAAAGAAGTGTTTAATATCCGATCTGAAGATTTAGAAGATTTTAAAAAATAATCGTATATTAATTCCTACTTCATGTCCATGTTGTTAGTTTCAGATACCGTGTGCATTTTTTATGAAATTAAATCAATATTAATAAACTAATTATATCAGTAATATACCATAAATCACACGGCTGGAGATAGCAGTCATCTTACGTGCCAATTAGGTAGTGCTAGTTTCCATTTATAAAACTTACTTTTCACCCTATACATATATTAAATTATTATTATATATTACATTGAAACAGTATGTATATGTATTTATTTATTGATATCAATGTTTTTAATGGAGGCAGCACTTTATACCACTTGGTTGGTTTGTTGTTATTATTTTTGTCTGTGTTCTCCTGATAGTGTCAGTTTGGATTGAAATCTTAACGACCTGTTTGTGACAAATTCTTGGCTGTATTGATTTTCTACGATAAGGATGTCTTGCGAAATGACTTATTTTCGTTTCATTACAGAGTAAACAAACCTTGTTGACATGTAATACTTTTCGTATTTTCTACTTGTTTTCTCTATCATATCATCAATATCATATCATCAATATCGTCCTCGCATGTATTTGGGTAGGAATTAACGATAATTACTAGGGTGTATGCCCTCATCCGTCATGTATGACGGGTGTTGAAATTTCGATTCTTATTCCACGTATTCCTATGATACATTGGCAACAGAACTATAACCACGAAATCTAAGATCGTGACCATAGCGTTACGAGTGCTATTTTTATTCGGCTTCGTTCCTTTTTAGAGATACATACAAACTTGTTGAAAGTAATGCGGACGAACTCGACTGTTCGAGTTCTTCTTCAGTAAAACCACTTGCTCTATAGCCTTCCTGGCCTTGTAATTGCATGACATCTCTTTACAGTTGACGACCCCGAATATTTACGTATTGCTATTGTTGACGAATTCGTGAGACGAAGTTCTCTGATAATAAACTGGATGCGATCACCTCTCACTAGCCTTAATGAAAGAAGGCTGGCATTTTATTAAAAGCTCACTGCCTTCATTTATCTGGGTCATATTAGAATCGACGTTACATTTTGGATTGTGTCATATTTTGTTGATTGCGACCACGCCCGTACTTCAGAATTAGGTTACACCTGAGCTCTAATGAACTTGTAACAATTAATATGACAACTACTCTTGTTATTGTTATATCATGCACGTGCGTTTCTTTCAAAAAATTGCCCTTATTTCCTCATGTGGCCACGAGAGTTCCGTTGAGGCCTACGACTCAATTCGACAATCAGCGCACTGGTCTGAGTGTATATATGTGTTCATATATTTTCACACATATATCGCGCGCACACAATCGAATATATCACATATATGAGACAAGTGCTTCATTTCGTGTGCGCAAATTCTCGCCGGGTGCGGACAAGCATAAAACGAAAAAATATTAAAGACAAGTAATAAATAATAATTACAATTTTCCACTGTGTTCACTCTTGGAAAAAGACTGGAAAATTAAATTATTATTTACTATTGAGTGGTTCCACTTTCAAAGCCGAAAACTATTAAAAAAGGCGAGTACAAGGGTTGCTAGCCTACCTTGAACAAACTACGAAAGAACCCACTAAAATCACGATAGAAAAATTTCCACCGAGAAAAAATTAACACTTGTGGCAAAAAGAGACAATTCCTCTTACAAATCCCTCTTTTTGAATGCGAATAAATAAATTTTTCTCCGACGAATGTTTATTGATTTCGTTATATATACCGATCACGTTGCCCGTAGGTGAATCAATTTATGAAAAAGACAACAAATTTGACATGATCTTTCATTCGAAGACTATTGTATTTTTATGACTGTATTTCTTAGCTTTTGCCGATTGAGAAAGCTCAGAATATGACATTCATTTCGTGGGTTATATACAAGGTTGAAACGGTGATGAAATAATCAAGGGATGTTTCCAATCTTCAAGCCACATACGCCGATATTGAATGCCTTTGCATGCTTTTAGGTCGAATCCGTGAGGAAACAAAAACATGCAGACCATTCACCGGGAATCAATTTTATCGAATTGACCTTATTTTTGCTATTTATAACCGTATCGATGCGGTCGAGTCAATTCTCGAGGGCCCGTCTCACGTTGTAGGATTTTCCAATCCCTGATAACCCTTTCGTCGGGAGTAATGTGCGATCCTTCGGTCGCACCCTGCGTGATTCCCAGTTCTCACTTCCTCTCGAGAGAGTGAGAAAGCTTACGTCCGCCATGAGAACCACCGATCCCGCACGCTATGAATTACTTATCGGGAATGTTGGTCCGTGGGGTCCAATAAATTCTGCCGATGAAGTGGTCGCTCGGCGTGATAAATGTAGGGAAAAGAATGGGGAAGGTGGCCTAAAGTTCGCGGAAGTTCCTTGTGCGGGAATGCAATATGCTATTGGTTTAAAGCAGCGATGATCGAACATATTGCTCGGCTGTCCAGATTTCACGTTACAGGCAGGCTTTTTTCTACACATTCATGTCCGTGATTGAAATCCGATGGAATAGGTAGGAAACATTTTACATAGTCGGGTGTGTAAAGTATTTTAATGAGACATTTTTTGAATACCTGCGGGAAATACGCATTTTATGTATTAGTATTTGTGAAATGTATTTAATTGGCCATTTCCTTGATATTTACTTTCTAAAACATCCTCGTTTGAAATAATCGGAACACGCAGGACAAATTTTGTATATTGTCGCCTATAAAATATTTTCAATGATACATTTGTTGAATAGTTACTGGAATGCGGAACTTTTATGTATTTCGTCAATAAGTTTTTTAAATAGGCATTTCTCGAATAATTAGTGGCAGTATATTCTTCTTTGAATTTGATGGAACAGGTAGGTAGCATTTATAAATTCACGTGTGTAAAATATTTGATATTAGACACACGTTGAATAATTAAAAGTAATGATACGTTTTATGCATTCACGCCTATAGAATGTTTTAAATGAAACTTAATGAATAATTCGTTATAAGTCCTAACTTACTGAAGTAGACAGATATTTAACTCACTTATTCATCTTAAATATGTAAACATGAGCCACCTCTCACATGTCCTCGGGCCGTTTCTGGTTTGGTCATCAATGTGCTGCATAGTATAACGTCTTAATATGAATGGAAATATTAGCATAAGTTTC
The DNA here is from genome assembly GCA_933228895.1 of Platycnemis pennipes. Taxonomy (NCBI): domain Eukaryota; kingdom Metazoa; phylum Arthropoda; class Insecta; order Odonata; family Platycnemididae; genus Platycnemis; species Platycnemis pennipes. Next base: position 36,167,762 of record OW121852.1, on the reverse strand, counting down.
CATAGGTTTAGGCTTTCCATGGCTCTGAAAAATGACTCAAACTGACTCGAGTTTTTGCCCTGAGGAAAATTGATTTGCTCATCGACACGTCGGCCATGGAAAGCCTAACCCGAAGCAGTAACCGACAAGACTACTTCCAGTTATGGAAATCATATTACCAACGTAAGAATTTGAAAAAGATAGATGTATAAGTAGGAGAACCATCTTCCATGATTATTTTAAGGTTTTAAGGATTCTTTTAAGGAAGGCTGCTAAGGTATAACTACTATCCCTTACATACCCTTCCGTGTACCATTTACTATGATTTATCATTCCTTAACGAGGGTTATTTTTGTGGAATTGCTGAACAGAGAGAATCGTTCGCGTAGGATGTTTTGAACCCTATGTTTACTGTTGACCAGCGGTAAAGAAATGTTTTCCTGTCCGTATTTGACCCGCGAGGAAATCAACATAAATCACGCAATAAGACTGCTCAAACATGAATGTTAATTTGCTCATAATCGTCACAAAGCGTTCAGCTTTGAATTATGATGTAATTTTTGCTTTCCAAGGTAGTGTAATGCAGCTATTCCCATGCTTTTTTATCCCGAAAAAATGCTATCTATAGTGCCTTTTTTGCGATTCGTATCTACACCCTTCGTTTTAATATTAATTGCCCTTGCTCATTTAGGTTTCGGCATTCTGAATTTGAAGGGTAAAGTTCTCGTCGGAATAAATTTTAGAATTATCATTTTTTTGTTTTTCCTCAACTGGTGTTTTCTGCTAATCCAGTGGTCATCGACCTTTTACCTGTCGCGTGGTGCTAAATATATCTTCCTTATGATCATACACTCGCGTCAAAGATTTCTTCTGCCGTGGTAGCTATGTAGAGTGAGTGAAATGTACATTTCAACGGGCATTAAAGTTTTACGTTTCTGTTTTTGTGTTGCCACCTATATTCTCCGTACGTCAGGTTAATCTCAGGTGCATCTATGATCAGGAACGCTTGCAGGATTTACGGTTCACACTTGAGAAAAATAAATGTATTGACGTCGTTATGGCTTCCCTCAGGTATTTTGCAATTATACATGGTTGGAAAATCTATTTTTTAAATAAAACGATATTTTTGTCGAAATAGTCGTCACATTGGATAAACAGTCTACCAGCGTGCAAGATCGGTTATTGAAATTCAGTAGTTGTAAAAATTATTTCTGGCACCCCTAATTGTTGAGTGCTATTGCTGGTGTTCCTACCAGTGCTTTGGCTTGAGATATTAATTGCTTGATGATATATGATATACCGAAAATAATCATTAAAACATTAATCAATAGCTTGTATTTCGCACTTAATAATCAAATAATACCTAAGTTTCAAGCGACTGTGGTGACTATAGCTATGTGTAGATCATGTTAATGACCTTGAATGTAATTCAAGGTTGAGAAGATATATTTTGATGTTGTCTTCGTTTTCGCTATGGTTATTCTAGAAAAGGTAGTTTCATGAAATTATTTTTCAAATGGCCTCTTGCCAGTTGAAAATAATACTTAAACACAGCTTATTTTGAAGGTGGCATTTAATATCATTCTTCCTGAATGGAACATTTTCGTCCCTTGTTTGAAATATTTTGTAAGTGAACCTTTCAGGCATGCATGTTGGAAACTCGTGTCAACATAAAATATTGAATATCGTCGCACGGTTCACCATTAAAGTGGACACTTTCATGACTGGAATGTAATTTTATTGACTGTACGGAGAGTTTGATTTCAGCGTTTAATTATTTTCCGTTTAATGATTGCCGTATTCCGTTGAAAGCTAATGGTTATATCGTTCAGTTCCTTTTTTTATGGAATTAGGGGACATGAGTCTTAATATAGACTCCTCAGAGCTCTCTTTGGAGTTTTTCGTGGTTGTACCCTTTGAAGTGCGCGAGAAATCTTTTTTGGTGCCTCGTTTTCTTCCCGATGAGCACGGAACCCTTGATGAGGGGATATTAAGAGGGGCGGACTGGTTTAAGGGTTCGGATCGCGAATCTTATCGGTGTCCGGCGAGAATTGTTTGGCGAGACATTATCGAGATGTTTCACGCTCGCGGGATTTCGCAAATTTACGACGTAACCCCTGCGGCGTGGACGTTTTGCTGGTAAGCTTAAGGTTACTGCTGACCGGATTCCCGGCTCAGAGGTTTGCGTCACGCTAAAGCGTGAAGGTTTGAACTTTATGGGTATCACCTACGCTGCGAGTTTCGGCATGGCTGAGTGGTTCGCGAAGAAAATGGCGCCGTAGTGAAAGGGTAACATTTTCCCCTCCTCCTCCCCCCTTACACCCTCATGTTACCTATCGCAGGGACACGGAATGCTCTCGGGCCAAACCCTCATGGTTCCTGGAGCCCTTGCAGTGGGAAGAGAAAGGGTTAAAACGACCCTGTGTGAACGCTGGAATCAATACTTTTGTGAAGAAGCCGGTATATGGGATCCACCTCGCCTCCACGGTATTTTTTGCTGAATGTATAAAATCGGGAAGAGTTTTACGTAAACATATTGGATGAGATGGGGAAGTGGATTTCTTTTTATCCGCGCAGGGTTATTTGTTTTGCGACGCTCCTGCTTCGGCTGGTGTGTATATATTAAGGCGTTAAGAGTTTCTAGAACTGTTTTTCTTCAGCTGTCGTATTTTTCTGGCTATTGTTTATGTGCATGCGTTAGAAATATTGAGATGTTATGCTAGTAAAATGCTAATTATTGAAAGATGACGAAGTTTACTTTTCCTTTCATGTCACGCCAGTCGTTAATCAAAATTCTTACGTATGTGTGTACGTACTTATGAGTCTATTTCTATGTTCATGCTATCGACTTTGTTTTGCATTCCCGTCATGTCATGCTGAATCCAGCTCTATGTACGATTATTAGCTTTAACGTAAAGCTTGGATTGATTTTCCGCTACAGTTTTTAAATATTTTGCTATCGTTTACTAAAAATCTTACCGATGGAAAGACTGCAAACAAGGCCTAAATTTGACTTCCACTGAAGTGATCGTCACTTCCATGTTATTAATGGGAAATATGGACATTTTTCGGATGGAACAGCTATTTACTGTCCATAAAGATAAAATACCCTAATGTTGACCTTTGAGAGAGGTTCTTGAACTAATATACGCGTTATTTCCGAGATTTACAGTTTTGTTTATCCGATTACATTCAAATTTCATTATAATTTTTCATATCCTTGGCCCTTTTTCCGACCCTAAGGTAAAGGTTACCTAGGCAATTTAAATTTTTGGAATTTGAAGACCGGCGTAGTTGAATACGGTCATTTTCGTTTTGATGTCGCATATTAAACCTGAAGAAAAAAAGAAATCTGTTAAATATATTTTTTTTGTATTTTCTGGCTATTTTTGGATACAGACATAATACTGATCCTTGGTAATTGAATCTTAAAAAGAGAGCTTAAAACTATTGCTAGTCTGATTGATTTACCGTTACCGTTTTTTTTCGTTTCATTCGACGAATATCCCCGCTAGGGAATTTTTGTCATGACATGACATCTTTTTTGTGATTTCCCCTTCGATTTTCGGTGACTTCTATCACATAACTTACGTTTATGCGTAAACGGAACGTGATCATGTCAGTCATATGCTGCCATTCGGGATGGTTTATTTAGAAATATAAAAAAATTTCGTTTCCTCGCCCAAAATCTCTACCTTTCTTTCCTATTGTGAAGCGACGTTTTCATTTCTGTCCGCTGAACTCTGGCCTGGTCTCTGGTTCAGTGGTTCGGGAAACCCTCAGCGACCCTTGTCAGGAATATGTTAAATTCCTCGGGTTGACCGAATAATATTCCACTCCATTATATTGTGTGTAGAGGTCGGCATTGTGATGAAAAATCGCTGCGTATATAATCCTGGACCTTCGGTGGTCTAGATGTCAGAATCGAGGAGGAGGAGTTTGGCTGACATTCGCTCGTGTTTCTGCCCTCGCGGCGTGGAATAAAACCTTTCCTCCCCTGTTAATCCCCGAATCCGCTGCATAATGCCCTGGACGTGGCATCTGTCGTATCTGGAGAGTGGAGGACCCAAATCCCAACGCTGAACGTGAATAAACTTGGTTCCTCGCCTCGGAGCTATTTGCGGGAGTTAAAATAACTCCGCGGGACGCTAAAATAACTCCGCTCACCGTTTCAGCAACAATTTGTTTCGACCTTCCGAGAAAACCCTTCCTTGTGCCGTTTTATTTTGTTTCCGGCAATTTTTGTTTCTTTTCCCGTTTTATGCTGAGCGTCATTTCTTTGGGCGTGGACGTCTTAATAGCTCTCCAAAGGTCGGTTGCGCATTTTGTACAGAAATAAATGCGAGTTTGAGCAGGGGTGTCGTTTTGGGATTGCCTCTTTATTGTATACATATATTTTTTTTCTCTGCCTCGGCAACGATAAAAAAAATCATGGGTCTGGCGTGCGGCACGCAACACATATCTCTCGGATCGGGGCAAGAATGCGTTTTTTTGGGATACTTGAAAAGCGATAAGTTTTCACCTTTGGGTTCAACCTCCTCCCGTATCTTTTTTTTCTTCCCTGCCGATCGATATTGCGATAATTGCGCTGCCCCACCGTCTACCCCATAGGTTGGTACCCCTGGACTCCGGAGCTTTCCTCCTTTGAGGGAAATTTCCCACCTCATTCCTTTCGCTTCCTCCTTCCTCTGTTGGAATGCATTAAACCTCCAAATGGGTTACCATACATTCCCTCGGTTTTCTTCGATTTATATTTCCTCCCTCCACATTATTTGATGTTGATTTGTGGTTATGGCGATAAGCCCTCTCTTAAAAAATCTCTTCAAAGGCTTTCCATATTTATGTAGTTCTGTTTTTAAAAAGAAATTCAACTTAATATAGGAAATGTATCGTTTTTTGTTCCCTAGTTATTACTTGTACATTCATTTTTATTTTTCTTGATTTATGCCATTGCTTTATGTAAACTGGCAATAAGGAAGTTTTAAATGGCTTCAGTTATAATATGAAGGCCTTGCCGGTTTCTTCAAAATATTTTGGCCTGGCTTATGTTGAATGATCGTTAACGTAGACGTTCAAATGCATCGGTGGTTGACAAAACGTCTAGGTACAAAAGTTCATCAGAGAAACAGTTTATTGGCATGGATACTAACAGCAGAAGAACGTAACTATAGTCACTTTTTAGCATCGAAAATATTTAACTAGGTAATATACAACCGGATCTTAATCAATGCATATTTTGGTAATTTGTCCAACCTCTTTTGATCAGTACCAAATTAGAAATTTCGGAATTGCTGGGGTCGATGGATGTTTGTTTTATTCTTAGTTCTTCAAATAATCACGTATACGCAAAATTCAGATTACCTTGCTCAAAACTGCGTGGACAACTGTTTTTCTGTGGGAATCATGCCAAGCTCAAAAATTGATTCTAATCTTCCGATAGCGTTACAGGTCCTCTCGTTAGATATAACACGTCTAAGCCGGTGAAATGATTCTGGTGTCTAGTTATCACCTTATTCTTGCTCCAAGGCGTTTGAGAAAAGTACATCTACATCTACTACACTACAGTAGTAATTATACCTACCTACATTTTATGGCAAACTTTTTTTCCTTCTTTGAATGTTGTATTCTATATGATTCCCTATGGCTCGTGGGTAGAAATATTTTAAATATATCTTTAAGGCAGTCTATTTCTCTCTCTGATCTTAATTTTCTGATAAAATCGAGCATAATTGCTGGTTTTCGAAACGTATTTCCAGCATCAACGCAAAACATATCATCTTCATATTTACTCCAAAGGTTCAGTTAAACTGTGATCTACGGTCTGATAGCGATTAACATCAAGAGTTCATTTGGTAACCACTGTATCGCTGTCGTGGTAAACTCGATTTTCAAGTTGACATCGATCTTTTCTCTTGAATATATCGCCGTGTTGCGGTATTCGCGGACATCAACTTAGGTTTCATACCCTTCTTATTCCTCTTGGAAAAGATACCGCCATGAAATAACGTCTATTCCCCTATGTTATGCGGTAAATCTGCGATAGGGCAGTTCAAGGAGGAGAATGATTTGAAATGTACATACGTCAGCCGCCCGCTCGATAAACCTAATTGAGTAATTAAACGCTTCGATTCTCCGATATCCGCCTAATTGTTAGGATCATTACTCTTGCGTGGGGGTTAAAATTAGAAAGCTTATGTCACGATCTCTCTCGACTTGTATTTAAGTATATCTTTAAGTCGGTGGCAGGATATTTTTTCCGGGTTGTTTGAAGGAGAGGCCGACGAAAATGCCTGTTTATCTCGCATTCATCACGTGGCATGCCCTCGAGATTGCAGTCACGTGAAAATGTGGATCGATGATACGTTTTTATTTTTGCTCCTCCTTTGCGAAAAATTTCAAATTATTTTCCTCAACTCCCTTTCCGTAGCATTAACGCCAAATTACTCACCGGTGCGTTGTAATTCCGCTGGGAGATGTTTAAAGAAGCAAGTCGTGTTATCGTCAAGGTACAAGCCCCGATATTTTTTTCTAGCATAATACGCAGTCGAATGACTAGGAATTGAATGTGGTTTGGGAGGAAAGGTGATTGATTTGAAATATTAAAGCTAGAGCAGGTGGATGCAGCAGGTACTTAGGAGCAGAGGAAAGCTAAGATATGAATCTGGGTATGCGAGGACGAGGAAGTAATAGAAAATGTACAATGGGTGGAGTGGCTACGGGTAGGGAATATGGCAAGAAGAGAAACAGCTTTGGGACAGAGTCCGTGGGCGAATGAAATCAAAATGAAAACGCCTGGGTCACTGCAACAAAACCTACCGAAATCGGTAGAAGACTATCAATCAATCAATACGACTTATCGACCAAGTCATTCATATAAAATTCCTAATTCTTTTATCGCAGATATTGCTTGACTGTGCCTTACACTACGCATTTACTGAAAAAGAGCATATGTTCTATTTCTATGCTATACCGTTGTAATAATCCTTCTGAAATATATCAACCGTTCTGAAAATTTTGAAACACCCCCATACTCTATTCGCAGTGTAGCAATTCATGCATAGGAATCTTCATGTGATAATAAGGTAATTGTGTGCATAATTATGGCACATTTCTTAATCTTAGTTTGTATACAGAATATATCGGTATAACGGGTAAAATTGTTTATTTTGCACCGGGGATCTCGTGAGGGACAGACTTTTGACCATATTCTGCGTTTGAAAGCATTTTTAGAATTCGTTGACGTTTCAGTGCTGTTTATTTTAAGATTAATTTCATTCTCGTTTCTAGTCTGTAGACTTCTTCGAAGGCCACAGAGAGGATCTAGCGAGGTGCATCTTATACCTGAACCTTATCCGAAGCTTAAACTTAAGACATATGCCAAGCCCCAGGCTTGACTCGAACTAGCCACATTTGAGTTGTCGGGCTGGTTCGTTACTCACATCAGGTGGGTTTCTTTTCTTCCGGTCATGAAATACATTGCCTTTGGTGCCGAAGGAAGCATAATTTTTGCTGCAATTTTGGATTAACTCATTGGGATTCCTTCATGGTATCTGGTAAAGGAAGCATTTCTCCCCCACATGATTATTTATGTAAAACACTTCAATAGTTTCGATGCTATTATTCCTATGGAATGCAGTGTTATCGTAAAAATTATCAATTTTTAATGTTCTTCAAAGGTAACATTTTTATTTTTGAATGTTTTGAATGCGTTGTCTCTATAGCGTTCTTGTCTCGTCACGGAGAGGAATCGCGAGTGCCGTAATCTGTCCTCTGGAACCTTGTAGGTACAAAAAGAACGATTGTGCGGGGGGCCTGCTACCTACCTCCCATAAATCAGAGGTTGTGGCTAACCTTTTAATGGACATTGCCAATTTGTAAAATTATTTGTTCCTTCATCCCTAGCGACTCCGCTCCGATTTTGAACGCTGCGCAAAATTTTATGTGAAGAATATGCAACTTCCACCCCCTCCCCCGCTCGCTTATGTAGGATAGGGCTCTGGATAAATTTTTATTTTCCTATTTATATGAGCCATAAAATTCAAGAACGGTAAGAAAACAGTGTCTGTACTGTACTAAAGGAAATATTTTCCTTACTTTTCGAGAAATATATTTTTTTTAATCCTGTATCATTGGTACTGTCTTTGTTTTTATTTATTGCAGTAGTTTGCAGTGTTTTTTTAACGGTTTGAGTGTAATTTGGTGTGCAGACTCCCCCCCCCCCCCGCTTATATAGATTTTTCAAGGAGCTTGCCCTCCTTCCCGCGATCCGGGCTGTTTTTGCTCCCCTGACTCGTGCCCCCCCCTCCCTTTCCACTCACCCCCACACTACGGTAATGCAAATCCAAACACACCTTAGCTGTCAACACAAATTGTTAAGTCAAAACACTTTGTTGCCTCAAATGAATGTTCATCGCCAGTTCCTTATGTTTCGTTAAGCCTTACTTCACTGTAAAAAGTTGATCTGATTTTCAGTGCGATCTGAATTTAAGCGCTGTCTGGTTGTAAGGCAGGAACACGGATTTAAGGTACGGAAGAGGCAGGAACATGGATGGTTAGTACAGGAGCAGTTGAGCAGGAAGCAGAGGAAGCAGGATTCTGGATGGTGTGATTTTTAGCCGTTCACCTGCCTTATTTTTAGACAAGATATTACTGCTGAAATTCAACATACCCTGTCTTAAAATTGTTGCATCTGAAATTCAGATCGCTTTTGTACCTTAAAATCAGATCTACTTTTTACAGTGTTTTTAACGCGTCTGATTTTCTGCGTATCTTCTTATTATTGTATGGAATTGAATTTGCTTTCAAAATTTCTGCTCTCAACGGATATGTGTATTGTTCTTGAGGAGGAAAGCCTGGAGCCTTTTTATATTCTTGCTCACTTGAATTTGGATCGGTAGGCACTGGGGTAGCGGTCACATTCGAGTCGTAGTTCGATAGAACTATACATTCCGATGTTTGCAGCTTAGTGGACGACTCCAAAATGCGTTTTATGCCCCGGGCGGTCGATGGCGGTGTGGAGATCGTGGCTCAAGCTGGTGTCTCGCCCGCCGTTAAAACCCTTACCTCACGATCCCGCGGCACGTTGTCTTAACGGCCCGGGTCGTAATTCCCGAATGAGCAATTGATGAGGAAGATAATTCATTTCTTCTCCTTGGAATATTTGATATTCTCGCGTACCTTTTTATCCGTGTCGAGAGGACGAAATTGCCACATTGCCCCTGTCGTAAAACTCAAGAGTGTTGATGAAGTCTTTTTGCGATAGGTATTCGTGTTTTTCGTCTCTCATTCGTATTATTTCACGGCTCTTTTATATTCTCTGAGCATGGAAGAGGCAATCAACTTGTTTACTGATAGCGTTCATTGTTGCCTATTTTTTTGCATTAATTTTTATGAAAGGATAAGCGTTGTTGTTTGCGATAGCAAAATAATTTCTTTTCTTGGAAGTGTATGAAACTTTGTTACCTCAAATTCATCGCCCGTTCCGTATGTTTCGTTAAGCCTCACTTTTTAACGCGTCTGATTTTCTGCGTATCTTCTTATTATTGTATGGAAATGAATTAGCTTTCAAAAATTCTGCTCTCAACGGATATGTGTATTGTTCTTGGGAAGGAGCCTGGAGCCTTTTTATATTCTTGTTCACTTGAATTTGGATATCATCTCATTAGACCTCTTATTTGTAAAATCCTAAAGCACGGAAGGAGTTGTTTGTGAAATTTTAGCTGATGACGAGAAATGCAAAGGGTTTAATGTTATAGCTCGTGGCCATTAACTTATATTTATGGATTCTATTTTTGTATTTTTTTTTTAAACCTTCTAAAAGCAAATTGCGAGAAATTAGCAGTCTTCCGTTTACCCAATTATCTTCTATTATTTTCCCTCTCAATATGATATTTATGTTATCAGTGGTTTCGCTGAAATATGTGTAAATAGCCGTGAAATTAATTGACAAACTAAATATCCACAGAAATTTGCGTTTCTTTCCATACCAGCGTTAATGTCTGTGTGATTTGAGATATTGTGTTTCTTCTTTTGGTGGAAATCGGTTAATATTTTTTTCACATGATATATCCTCCCGTGAAAGTTATGTTCATCCTTATGTTCCTTTCCTCATGTGAGCAAGGATTTCCGCTGTTATTTCTTTTGTATTTGAGTGTAGCGAATATGGACACGAAGGAGGTCGTAAAGCTTTGAATCGATAGCATTCGATCCCGAAGTATTTTCCTTAAGTATTTTATTAAATATCACTGTGGATGCACTAAATCTTCCCGTTTATTCTCTTTGCTGTTAAAAAAATAATGCATTGCTTTTATATAAATAGTCATGTAGATACGCTACATGACCCTTTTTAGGAATTTTATTCTTCTTTATGTTATTATGTGAGACTATTGATTTTATCCGAAAATCAGTGCTCGATCAATGAGAACAATATTCCTTTAATGAATTTCTGAAAAAAATAGACGATGGAAACGTATGGATTCGAAGCTGATGGATTTTTCAATGTGCATCTTCTTCGAGTATCTGCTCTTGTTAATTCTTTTCATTCTCGTTTGCCGAAGCAATGTTTTTATTTATTTCAAAGGTCTCCATAGAAGGCATAGGGCTCCTTGAAATGGATCCAGGAGAACCAATCTGATTGAAATTTTAAATTCAGGGAGATTCAGGAGTACCTACCTATATCTTTTTGCGATGATATCTGCTTCAGTATTCACGATTAAAATTTTGGAGAGACAGTCACATGTCATACAATTTAAAATATACGGTGTTGGAGAATTTGATTGAATTTAAAATAATTTTAATGCATTTGAATTGCATTTAATATGGGTAACTATGCATAATATACGCTTTTCACCCCAATTTGACAACACGTAAATTGTAATCCACGTCACTTTATTACCGCTCGTGGAATTAAAATTTTCGTACGATCAGGTAGGAGTGGTCTACACGTGTATTCAACATTTACCCTCGTTCTCAATTTACTTCTTTCACTTGACCTATCGCTTGAATAGTGTACTTCGTATGCATTGTAACTTATCCATTTCTTATAACACCTCAGTTTTCTTATACCTAGTGTAGAATATTCTTGGATTCTGACGATGTACTTTCTTAATTACATGTAGTTGAGCGTTCACTGGCCCCAGTTTACACGTTTTCCTTTCGAGGTATGGGTTATTTACATTGTGGGTTAATCCTTTCATTAATGATTAAAAAAAGGCGTACTGATTGCTAAAATCTAATTGTGGTTAAAATTTTAGGTTTCGAGAAATAACGAATCGATACTTTATGGCTTTTTGTGATTTTCTTATTTTGATTTGTGCGGACGAGCGAAGTTTATTTTGTTTTATTGTTTCCCATGTGTGGGTATGTGAAAATGTATAGTTTTCAGATAGAAGCAGCTATGGCGAAGATGTTTCGGTTTTATCATATGTTAACGCATATTTAAGTGCTATTTTATATTTCCGATTTCTAATAAATTTCACTTATTTAGACTCGTATTTTTTTCTATTTTTACCCCGTTGCTTTGATTTTTAGAGCAGATTTTTTTAAGCTTACATATGTATCATAGAAACAGTTGGCAAGGAAACTTGGTGACATTTCGACACTATGTAAATAAAATAAAATTTCGTTCTATTCCATACAAATTTTATTAAATACCGCTCGACCGGTTTCGACCTTTTCGGGTCATTAACAAGAGTGTTATAGTGTTTGTTTTGTATGGTTCATTTTTGTTTGTTGTGTCATTGTTCCTGGTGTGGATGCACCCCCTGCCACACACCCTCGAGGTGGCTTGCAGGGTATGTTGTAAATGGATATATATCTCACTCAGCTATCACAAGAGTGAGGTTACTCAGCTCTCCTTAATGATCTGAAAAGGTCGAAATCGGTCAGGCTGTTTTTAATATTTGTGCTGAAAAGAACAAGTTTAATTTTATTTATATAATTTACATATGTATTGCCGATATGGGTTTCAGGTATTTAATAGGGAAAACATTACTTCAGGATTTTAATCACCTGGTTGAAACTTTTTCTCTACACTCAGGTCTATATTTCACTCAAAGAATAGAAAACCATTTTCGTGAAATCAGACTGCTCTGTAGAAACCCTTCATATCTGTAAGGCGAGGTATGACCGGTTCAAACAATTATGTCGAATTTGTGTTTCCCTGATGTTATCCTGCAATAATGCAGCTGCCGTCTCGCTCCAAGTGCGTGTTGGGAGTGTTCGAAATTTCACCGCGACCCTCGGAATACAGCGGTGGCATTTCTCTGCGGTATGAAATCGAGGAGGTGGAAAAGTTCTGCTATCTGGGAAGCCGAGTAACCAGCGATGGACGAAGTAAAAGAGAAATTGCCAGTAGAAATGCCCAAGCAAAAAGGGCATTTTACCAGAAGAAGATTCTACTTACAGCTGCAAATACAAGCGTTGAAGTGAGGCAACATTTCATTAGAACATACATCTGGAGCATTCTACTATATGGCCGCGAAGCATGGACAATAACAGCAGCACAGAAGTCCAGGCTGGAAGCATTTGAAATGTGGTGCTACCGAAGAATGATGAAGATAAAATGGATCGATCGAGTGACAAACGAAGAAGTGTTAAGAAGAGTGGGAGAGAAGAGATGTCTACTGAAAACATTAAAAAGAAGACATGGGCCACATCTTGAGACACGATAGCCTAATGAAGACAATCGTCGAGGGAAAAGTGAACGGGAAGAATGGAAAAGGCAGGCCTCGTATGAGTTATGTGGAGCAAGTTATGAAGGATGTACAAGAGAGGAGCTGCGTCAATATGAAGAGGTTGGCTGATAGAAGAATCGAGTGGAGGGCTGCGTCAAACCGACCCTAGGATTGTTGACTGATAATGATGATTATGAATTTTGTTATTGAAATATTCTTTCGTGAGCGTGAGATGACCGCTCGCCCTATCCCGCTTCGGACGCGAACTCCTCGACATGCCCGCCGTGCATTCATCGAATGGTGGGACCGTGAAACCGTGCCTCGCTTCCGCCACGCCATTTATTCCATTGCGGCGGAGACCCGTGCGTCCTCGTGCATTGATGCTCCCTTTTCCCCTCCCCCCGGGTCTGTTCCTCCCATCTCCACTCCCACTGATTTTTTTTCCTTCATTACAACTCGGGAGACTCGTCCGAGCTAAAAAGGCCGAGTGGAGATGACTGGAGGGGCAATGGGGAAGAGCCGTGGGTTTATTAAATTCTTTTTTTTTTCGCTTTTCGAAAAGGGGAGTTTTTTGCCTTGTCCGCTGGTGATTTCGAGGCTGTAGGGAGTGTGGTACGATGGGAGTGATACTCCATCTCGTCCTTACCCACGTAATTGCCAGAGCTTTCTGCTGGAAGCTCGTGGAATGGTAATGCTATGTCAGCGGTAAGGAAACCGCCGTGAAATCGATTCGGTGATGCCCTCGTCTTCAACCGAGACGGACCGGCCACACATGCCTGCGTGGCTTAACGGTTTTCTGGAGCGGGCGTTACGGCATTGAGAACGGAATGAAATCGATGTGGCAGCCATCCGTTAGCATTTGTAAGATTTTTATGCGTGAAAGGAGATGGTTCTTTGGATGGCAACGTGAAAACCACGAGTAATTGAACGCTGCGTTTGACTACTGGTACTGCATTACTGGGAGCAGGGGTTCGTATCCTCGTGGTGGCACAGTATTGCAGGTTTCTGGGGGGTTGTGCTTGAAACCTTCGGAATTATCTCGAATAGGTAACCAAGGAGTCACGTGGTACAAACATGAATGGTTTGCAAATTTTATTTCTCTGAATCGCTCGTTACATTATCAAAAATTGTTTTCACCCGAGTTTTTCTCATCTCTTTCGACGCTCTCGACTAAAGATCCCACAAATGAGATAAACACAAGTGTAAACAATGAATGAGGTTGTAATCAGCGGTTTTAACACTTCAAATTTGCGAGCCATTCTTGTTTATACCACGTCACTCCTTGGTTACCTGTTCGAAATAATCTCGACTGTTTCAAACACAACCCCCCTCGTCTCTAAAAAAAACTCCAGTGTTGCGAGCACATTAATTCCAATGCTTCGTCCGTCGGATGGGTCGTTAAACTGTGGAGCTCTTGGCAACTTTCGTTTAGAGCAGACTAAATTCCAACGGCCGTTCTTTGTCCACCCTTTTTCCATTCCCTGAAATCTTTCTCTTCTTCCCGCTTACCCACCTAAACCGTCGAAAACGACGCAAACAACCTTATATGTCGGTAGAGCTCTCGAATAAGCGCTTGTTTTAATGCATTTTCATTCTCGTTAATTAACAACAGCTTTTGCATGAATAGTTAAATTTTTTTGTTAAGAACGTTTTTACGTATTACTCAAATTTTGATTTTTTTGGTCCTACGCTTTCAGGTTCTATTTAGAAGGGTTCAATTATATTCAATATTTTTTTTTAATCGACTGCGTTTAACAGTTGTGGTGCTTCTGGAGAGGAATTGGGGTAACTTTTCAATGTGAACACATTCGTGGAAACGATGTTAGCATATGATGCATTGCAATTGCGCTTTCCCCAATAGGTGCCTCTGGATCGCGTCACTTCGCTATAGATTTTCCGGGACCGGAGCCTTCGTCGGCCAGTTTCCTTCTCAAAGGGGGTTTGCGGGATTGGCCAGAGGCGTTGAAACGGGCTGCAAATCCGTTAGGGTGGCAGAACCGCGCCGCGTCCTTGTCCTTTGTATCGTCCTTCGCGTCTCCTCCCCATTTCAACCGAAATGCGCGCCGAGAGAGAGTCCTTTGTTTCCCATTCCCCGCTGATAACGGCATAGCTCAACATCTCTCGCTCGGCTCATTCGCCACGTGAAGGTCTCTCGTTCTCTCAGTCCTATTTTCTGCAGCAGAGGACTGGTAAGCGGGTGGAAGAGGGATGAGCGATTGGGAACCTGTTCGCAGGTCGCGATTACCGGTGGTAAGAAAAACACCGACTCAAATGAAGGTGCACGGTTTTTATTATTACAATGGATCTGCTGATAAGGTAGATATAGATTCAGCTGTTCCCAATATTATTACCATATTGGTCTCCGTACCTCCTAAGTCTTTAGGAAATCATCCGGTGCCGGAATGATGAGCAAATATGTAGATTAAATGCAAATTAAGATAGAAAGAAAATACACCTGATAAAGAAACATCTATTTAATTGTAATCAATAGCAATACACATTTTCAACTGCCTGCTATTCACCATATTCCTGCTTATATGGACATAGTGTACATTAGATACATTCTGAGTAGTGTAATAAGGTCTAAGAGACTTTACTTAGGTTACATTTCAAAATCTAATCCAGCCTAATGCCAAGATTAATCCTAAGATGCACAAGCAACCAGTGAACTCCGCTGGAGTCGAACCTGCGACCCATGGGTTGTCTGGACAGCGCTTTATTGACCTGATGATTAAATTCCGGATCTAAATTCTGAAGTAACGAGAAAACGGTTGAGTTTTATCATCTCAACGCTTTCACAGTGGTTTTGCAATAATTCTTGACCTCCGGGGTACTTCAGCTAGATATTTTGATAACTTTTTGCTTCCATTACAGGATACGTCCTCAAATACATCAACGATGTCGCATCCGTCTGCAATGGATACGAAATGTAATCAGACATTTTTACATACATTCCTGAAGTATCCCTAGAGCCAAGAGCTATTTCATTTCCGATGTCTCTCTGTACCACATTGTGGAACATAAATATATTCCGATGGGTCATCGGGTTCCCTCTAATTCTAAAGAATACAAAATTCTCTAATTTTGTAATATATACCCTGATGATACCCGTTTCTTCGCTAAAAAAATCTTGCTGTGAGGGAAATGAATTGTGGATTAGTTAACTTCAAATATCATATATGTTAATAACCAAATAAAGTACCTATTGAAGTTACTTTTAGACTTTATTTGAGATTTTGTTCGAGGCTTAACGTACCGTTTGTAATTATGAATGATAAGTATAAGAAATGCTCAATAAGACAATAGGAAATCGTTTGCATCTTGTGAGCGAAAATTTGAGGATTGTGAAAGCAGTGTGAAATTTTATCTTGTGAAACCTTCACAAATAGACGTCGCGATCAGCGATTCTTCATCTCCAGATTCTTTTTCTCTTTCGGGCGTTCCTTATCTTTAGTCCACGAACACCATTTTTTTAGTAAGCCTTGTGAGGAATTTACGTCTGTTTCTTGAGTTATTCCAATTGATGTGGTTTTGTATATTTTTGGTTCGGTCGACGGGTTCTTGTTCTGCGGTTAGGTCTATGATGATCGCCGATATTACCATCTAGGCATCGTTCATACTTATCGAGTAATTCAATCTTTGAAATGCGACTTATCTTGTTCCAATTCAGAGAAACGAGGACGAAGTCACGTGTCACGAAAAGGGCAAAATGGACCTTTGCAAAAAGAATGGGGAATCGAGCTAAATAGGGGTAGGAAAAGGAGCAGTAAAACAGGTTAGGATCAACTGAGGTAGACGCGGGTTCGTCGGAGTTACAGTCAAGATTAAAAATATAAAAACTTTCTGTAGTTGATTTGAACTGCCTTGTCGTTTCAGTCCAGGAAATTGGGTCGTCACAACATTCTAGTCCATTAACGTCTCTTTGAATTCAGACTCTTGAATGTGTGTTAGTTGTATTCCTCGTGGCATCGTACGTCGGATCCGACGAACTCCATGCAGCTCAATAAACGAGCTTCGGACTTCTCGCAGTGTTTTAATTAGGGTGCTTCATTTCTTCCGGAACTTGTGTTCTGAAGGCTAATCAGCAAATACGCTAGAAGTAGGCCGCTCGTAACACGATTGTTTTAACTGATAAGGTTGCCATTTACTTTCAAAGTGGGATGATTGAAGTTTATTCAAATCCAAATCTACCTATTTTTACTACATATTGCACGAGAGTTGAATGTCAAGTACCTCAAATATTATTTTTCCGAATGTGAAATTTTGTTGTTGTCTTGTCATAAGATGTAAACAATTCAGGAAAAGATTAATGGCCATGTTCAACGTTTTCTTAAATTCTTAAAAATTAATTGAATGTGTGATCAAAGGTGATCACTGAAGGAGTTGTAGGCATGATTTAATAGGCTAGCTGCAGTCGACAGGTCGATAAAACGCCGACCTCCTAAACTAACGATTGTTAGTTTGAATCATGCCAAGAGTATGCGATTTGTGCTTCCCCTAGTTTCTGCTACATGTTTCGTTAAATATTGCACTGTCTACCCTAGAGTTGCCCGGCAGCTGTTGTGTATGCAAATCTAGTTCTGTATTAGTATGAAAGCACTTTATTATTACCCTATTTATTAGCCCCAAGATTGGTTTTACGCTTCATTTCACTTTTCCATCTACTAGCCTTCACGTCGACGAAACCTCTCTCTTACATTCCTTCGCGTCTTGCTTCGTCCGAGTTTTTCCTTGTCCCTTTTTCCCACTCAATTTTCCCTCGACGACTGTCTTTATGAGGCCATCACGTCTGAAGTTGTCTCTGATAAGAATGTCCCTGCTCCTTTTCGGAATTTACATTTGTGTTCAGTGTTCTTCTTCTCTACTTACTTGTGGTAACTAGGTTAACAACTTCATCTCCATCATCTCACGATCACAATTAAGTACTTTTAAATAAGTGCCTCAGCACTTTTTATCGCTGAAGCAAGGGAAAAAACATGGAACAGTTTTGGTATTCATCACTCATTTTTTATTCAGGCCTCGCCTCCTTAGAAAACCTTTGCCTTTTAAATAACATTTTTTCTCCATCTAATCGATACATATTTAACGTTAGCGCTTGCGAGCATGTCGTTTTTGTAACGATGCTTTTCTGACTCCGATCTCCTCTTAACGAGTAATATCGATCGCAACGCGCATCGGGTCCGCAACGCTCCGGTCTGGTAACCCAAAGATCACGGGTTCGAATGAGCTGATCCTCCTACTTGGACTTCGTTTTTGTCTTTTGTTTAAGCAGATGTTAGAAGGGGTGACATATCCTTAGCGATCGGAGCACGTAAACAGCGATGTCTACCACCACCAGTAAACAATTTTATCCATTCCTCGACATCGGAAAAGGTCTCAGCATTACCAAGGCGGTGTTGAGACCTTTTCAGCAAAGGCGAAAACATCGCCTTGTCGTTCAATTGCAAGTATACGTGCGACTTGTTTCGAGTCGACTCCTTTAGTCTATAAAAGCGGAATCGTCATCGTCCAAGGTAGAAAAAAAAATTAACTCCATTTGCGGAATCGATCGGCTCGTAATGCCAACTCATTTTCTCTCTCCGCTGCTGCTCCATCACCATCCCATTCTCGACATTGAGAAAAGTTGACGCCCTGGGCATTCTATAGAATCGACACGCGTACCACAGGTTTAAAATCGACTCCCTTCGCTACGAAAGTCGTGTTGGGAATATAAGGGAACCTAAAAGTATGAATCGATTGACGTATTTTATCCCATTCACTCCTCATTTCTCTCTTTATCTATCGTAAGCCATTCAATCGCTAGCCTCGACTCAGAATCGGAAAAAGTCTACTCCCTCTCCTTCAGTAGAATAGATACGAGCGGCCTGTTTAGAAGACACATCTGTAGCATTGATAATTAGAAATCGTCAGGGGTGCACTCAATGTCTACCGAACATCAAAAAAATTTCTACACCCATTCTTTCGATAGAATCGATACGCGCACGACCCATTTGAATCGACTCCCTGGGAATCAAAAATGTGGGGGAACGTAAGGAAACTCGAATTAGTGAATCGATGGACGTATTATGTCCCGTACACTTCTTATCTCCCTTCACTGTCATACGATCCTAACCTCTCCTCAACATCGGAAAATTTTGACTCCCTATCGTTCGATAGAATTGATACGCGCGATGCAAACGATACGTGCGCGACCCAATTCGAATCGACTCTACTGGCATCGAAAATCGTGAGAATATGAGGGAATTCCAGTTGGTGCATCCATTCCCTCTCTCTCTCTCTTTCTCTCCTTCCTCTCTATGGAGAACAGCGTAAAGGAAATGGGAGAAAGAGAGGATAAGGGAGGCGGATGGACGGTGCACCACCACCCTTGCACATGGCTCCAGCTATTTTCCCTACCTCCCGGAATGGAGAAGGGGGAGAGGCTGGCCTCGGATATGGAGAGAAAGAGAGAGGAGTGAGTGAGTGAATGGTGACCTCGTCTTCTTCAGGGTCTTGTGTGCGCTCGTGGCGTGAAAATTTGAGATTCGCGGCCAAAAGGGTGCGACGAGGCATTAGGGAGGCCTCGGGCAAGAGATAAGGGGGCGGGAAGTGGAGAGAAATTCGCGTTTTTGAGCGAGCTCGCTCGCGAGGCGCTGTTAGCTGTGAGACGGGTCCGCTGCTTTCGCGGAATGGGCTAATACGGAACCATTGAGGCCTTCGTTGCCTAGCGTGGCTGTTACGTAAATAGGACTTGCGGAGGGGGGCAGGATATCTGGTGACGCGACCGCAAAACGAACTACATGCGATTACAGCACTAGTTTACGTGCATAATGTTAACCAGCGCACGTAGCTGACAGGCCTCGGTAATGCTCAGCAAATTTTGCATAAGCGGGGCGAGCAAAGAAACGTAGTATCGACCAGGAGGCGTTTGTCAATAAAATGGCCTAGGTATGTGTGCTCTCATGGCCGCACTCTCTTCTCTTGAAAACAATCGGTTACTTATGCTCTTTTCGCTGTGGGTGGGAAAAGTGTTTAACCAGAATATATGTGCAATTTTTTTTCTAGTTATTAAGCGGAGGTTATCTACGGTTTAGGTTATTTGTGCCATTCAAGTTAGGAGTTAATTAGGTACAGTTAGGGATATCTCCATAAATAGAGGAAGAGTGGAGAGAATCCCGGCTACGTCAAAACATCCTCGCTCTTAACTCAAGACACCAATGGTCGCGCATTTTGACGTCCTAGCCAAATACTAAAAGTTCTCACTATATTACGTAGAAATAGTGGCCACTAAATCAAAGGAAAACTTTGCCAATGGGAATAAAACCCAGACCTTCTAGTTCTACTCTAGCCACCCCAAGATCCCGGTCCTCTGTTCGCAAGCTTTGGAATCCATTTCGCGATACTGAGTATTGTAATGCAATATTTGCCCTATTTTACTGCTAAAATGAAATGTAATACCTTACATCAGTTCATCTCTCTTTAATTTTAGATTAGGCCATATGGTGCTATATTACCCTAGTAGTTTATTACTACTGTGATAGAAATTACATATAACATCCTGTGGTAATTATAATGATCTTGACGTTGCGGGGTTTGTACCGCAATCTGTTGTTCGGTGGACAATTGAAAACCAGTTAAAAAAATGAAAACATTGAAAAAAAACCTTTAACATTAGTGCCCAATCCCTCAAGAAAGCGTGAATACCAAGATATTGTGTGCTTGCTCCCTTTTATCTCTCTCCGTCAAGGTGCAGGTTAACGCGGAAATCTGGAAATCGGGTTTCTCTGTTTGCCTTTCTAATCCTTCGACCTTTCACCCCTCGTTCAATTACGCCCATCGCTTGGGTCTGAAAACTGTGGGTGGCGTTCGTCCCCTTCTGAAATCCAATGCAGAAGTTTTGGTCCGGATCCGCTTGGTCGGGGCAAAAGTTGAACCGACGTGCGTGCGTGGGCACGAGTTTGAAGTTCGAGAGTAGATTCCGAACTTTTTTTTTCGCAAACCGCTTTGCCGACGAGCGAGATGAGAGGGACCGTGGGAGGCTGGGTATATCGCTGGCGCCGGGCTCCCTTAATTGAAAAACAACACAGAACGAAAATTGGCGGGGTCTCCGCGAGAAATTAGCGCTCCGCCGCCGAGCGAGACACTAAAATGACAGTTTTTTCTATTTATTTTTAGCGGAGAGGAATTTGGCGAAATTAAATTCGTCGATCCCCCTTTTGCGTAGGTGCAGGCATTTTCAAAAGCTTCGTGGTGCGGTGGTCGAAACGTCAGTAGATAGCCGGCCTATTTGTTTTTTAAATTGGTTCTCAAAGGAAAGTTGTTGTTTAGTGCTAATAGAAGTGAAAATTTCAGTTGGGATTGCTCGATGTATGAGTACAAAGGAAACCAAACAAGAGTCGAAATCAATTACGTACGCTTGTTCTCGTAGGTCGGGAGCGGAACGCAATTAACTGGTATCATGAATATCCCCAGTTTGATCCAAGAATTGAATAATGATTAATGTATTCAATTAATTTTAGTTATGGATGCATTATGAATAGGTGCACCTTCTTGGTGTATTTATTCTTGATTCTCAATCAGACCTCATTCACAATACAGTGTAGTCGCTATTGTGAGCCACAGAAGTATCAAAAGATGCTGAAGATTAAAAGAATAAATTTATCTATTTAGAATGTGTATTTATATTTAAAACATCGTGTTTCGTACTACCATATAACTTAAGCGCCATTTTTATCCAATGAACGCATTTATTGTGGAAGAGTGGCTATAATTCGCTAAATATTGGTAACTTAGATGTCACAAGCCTGTTTCCATTTTACTGTGAAAACAAGCGTTGCTTTTATCAGTTTCATGTGCCTCAGATGTTGCAACACAGAATGATCTGGCGTGTTTGTCTGCTCTTGTCTAGAGAGGAAGTACCTTTGGTAGTTGGTAATCTGACATCTTGTCTTTCCGACTTCTTTCGTGGCGTTGCACTTAATGGCTTAGCATACTGATTATAGGATGGTCGAGGCGAATGTCATTACGTTAGGTAATAGCTGTTTTGGGAAGAAGACCAACACGGAGGCATTTTAGTCCAGGTGCATTGGACGTAGTTATTGCATTTTCGGGGAACATTTGGAAAATACAGGATCCCGGGGTCATCACAGGCTTTCTCTTAACGCAAGTATCCAATGGATCCGCAGTTTAACGTCAAATCTGATGGACGACGTATTCAACTTGAAGTGTTCCACTCTCAGCACTCAAGTAAGGACCAGTGTGCTAATTTACCACTGCCGGGAATCGAATGCGAGCCCTCGGAATGGGAGGGCAGTACTTTAGCCGCCGTGAAAACCCGAACCACATTTACGTTGGGGTTCTCTTTCCATTACGTAAAGCATTACCCTTTCAAGATGATGGGTAACTATTCTCTTTTTCCATTTTCTCCTACGGAAGGCTACCTGCATCGGCATTGAGAAAATTCGTTCGTGAAAATACCGAGCTCTCACGTCATACCCTTTTTTAGGGCACTCTTGAGGAAAAATATTTTTTTTTTACATTTCCGGGGCAAACCAAAAGTATTTAAGATTCTCGAGGAGTCCCGGGGGCAGTGTTAAATAAAGAGACCAGTCTTCGAACGGAGCAGCGGAGGCCCGTGATAGTCTCTCGCGTCCCGAAGCCAGCCTTATTCCCGGAGGCACTACTCTCTTCCGAGGCCCACGGGTGGATCTCTACGTACGCCCGTGCATATATTCGCATCCGGGTCGAAGTAACCTGCAGCGTGGACTTTAATAGAAATCCCAAGTTCCCACCTCCAAGCCTTGAGCTGCTGTTACGTAAAACGAACTGCCTGAGGGCTATAATAGCATCATGTGTCGTAAGGTTTGGTTAGTATAATGTTGCCTTCATGCTTTCAATATTTTCATTCTTAAAGGCAGCATTTATTACTAATTTCGAGGATTAATTTAATGCCTGTCATAATTATAATTATTGCTCTGACTCTGCATGTTAGTGTAGGCTAGGTAATCGTCAGTAGAGAACAATTCTTAAGTCATTCGCGCTATTCAGGATGGGTTGGAAGTTATATTTTGGTAGGGTTAGGAGCGGAGGAAGGGTTGAAAGAAACCCAGCGCCCGATTTAGTCCTCTGTTAATGATAGAGTCCACTGTCTAATATCCCAACATACGAGTTTCTTGCTTGAAGTGCTTATTTGAAACCTAGTTCTAATTGTCTGGGAGATGTTGTCATCTTACTCCTGTCTACGTTGCCCTAACGGAAGATACAACCATATACAACATTAACTTCCTCCATGCTTACAAGGAATATTCGGATGAGGATATTTTGAGCCACCTCTTCTATCCGGCACTGTTTCTTGGTTGCCATCACATCAAAAACTCGGTTTAGAACGTGTTCGTGCAGAGAGCATAGAGATTCTTACCTTACATTCCCTAGAGCACTACACCCCAGTGTGAGCCCTGACTTCTAATATGACTAGCCGCTATCCTTCCCTGACGAAAGCGTTTCGTTGTAACTCCTAACTTTCAGTCTCCTCAAGTCTTCCTCTACATCCTTCAAACATTCTCTTCTTAATTTTCCATCTATCGTTCATACCAGAATATTTATGGCATCCTTTAATCATACATACGGAATATGTGCCCCACCATCTAATTCTCACAGATTTAATGTTCCTTGCCTTGTCTTACCCTCTGATTATTACTTGGCAATTATCGAACTCTGTATACATTACCTTGCCATACTGGCCGTTGCATACGTCTTGAAATTCTCCCATCCAAGATAGTTAGAAAATTCATACCTTTATTTGGCAGTATCCAGGCCTCTGATGCATACATCGCTGCAGAGCTGGTCATAATTTTACTCCTGGCCATACAAATATGTAGTTTTTAATTTTCTCAGCTCTGCACTTTTTACAGTCAACATCGTTTATAGCGACCCACGAAGAGAATCAAAAAAGCGTTCTCTGCCCACCGAAGGCGCTATATTAAGGCCAAGAATAGAATTGAGATTCTAAGGAAGCCGCTGGCAGCTTTAAGCTCGTGGTATTATTTAGCTTCTCGGCGCCCAGTACGCGCCGGTATGAATAGCCCAAGCTCGAATTTTCCATCCGAGGAAAGAACCGCGAAGCGCAAAAGGGAATTGTTTTCGGTTCAGCTCTTTCTCAAAAGCATGACTAGTTTACCCCGAGCGACGAAACACTTGATTGCGCCCTCTTTCTCTTTACGAGCCACAAGTTTTTCTTTTTTTTTATCCTGCGAGAAACCGCGAGGATAGTGCACTTGCTATGGGTGGGAGGACTCGGGAAATCTCCGGGACAAAAGGAAGGGGTGTCGGTGAAAGAGGCACGCTTCAAAATTAACCAGCGTTCATTATTTCCCGACGTTCTAGTTTGCCCGAGCTTCGGGGCGGAACTGTATTATCCTGGAGGGAAAGTGCCTGCTGCCCCCGCGATCAAAGTCTTTTAAGGAAGACCTCCCTACCGTTCCTTTTCGTGTTTTTTCTCCCCTTCCTCCTCCCTTGCACAAAGTGCAAGGCGGTAAGGTATTCTTGGAGAAGGCAGTAATGAAGTAGTGGCCTAAAGGGTGCCTCCCTCCCACCCACGCCTCCCTCATTAATCTGGAGAGTGAATATGTTAGCGTGCGAGAATTAAGGGCGGAGTTGGTCGGGAGGGTGGGTGAGTGGTGTGGACTCCTCCGCAACTTTCTTCTTCCTCGCGGGGAATATTGTGTGCGCCTTATCGTGGAACGAGGCTAGGAGTCTGGAAGGAGGTTGACCGTGTGAGGAAAGGCGTGCGAAGGAAGTGGGGTGGAGATGGCAGCCGTACGGGGGTAAGAAAAGGGGAAAATGCAGCGTAGGAAGACGACTCGAGTGGAAGTCGAGGGGAAGGTGACAAAAAGTTTCGTGTTCGTCGCCGCGTACGTTTCTTTCGTAATCATGTTTTTGTCATCATTTGGGCTGCGGAATGGCCCAATTTGCAAATTCTTCCGCATCTCATTAAGTTTAGTCGCATCTGGTGTCCGGGTTCGATCCAGTTCGGCCTTTCAACACATCCTGTATAAGCCATTCTGCGCGATTTTCTGGGCAACAGATCTTTCTGGAACACAGTAGGTTACAGGAAAAACAGAAATGGAAATATGTTGTTAGTTGTTAAAAATTGTTAGGTTATATCCTGCCATAGTGAAACCAAGGATTCACGGCCTGATTATCTGATCACTACTTTAACGAAGGGGGATGGGAAAGAAATGGCTCCTTTACGTAAATATATGAATTTCATACGCCATTGTGCGTAGTACTTGGTGAAATCTACTACCCCCATCGAAACCGATCTTGTGGATAAACACCGTGGTGATGATCTGATAAAGGATGGCGTTGTTGTCTATTTGGTAGAGTTGGGTTTTTGACCATAGATCTCGGCTTCTAATAGAGTAGAGCAGGATATCCAGCTAGACAAAAGCCGATTGATTTTCTAGGTTTCACATTATCCTGGGAAACCTCAGGTGGCAAAGAGGAAGAAACTGTTTCCTTAACCCTATTGGGCAAAATCTTCATTCAATTATGCATACACATGCAAATGGACTGTCGGTTTGAAAACAGTGTTGCCGTATAAACTCTCGTCGCAAAAGTCTTCTTTACTTCTATCCTCATCTACGTAATACCCTGGGAGCCACATGAAAGGTGTGTGGCAGGGGGTTATGATGACCAAACATGCACTACATACATGTTTTCAAGAGCGACAATGCTACTACTGCTTAGAAACATGTTAGGTTTATTAGTCACGTGCAGCTAAATGGTTAGTTATCTATTATTTAAGGACGGGTCACTGGTTATAAAAGGCATTTCTCTTCATATGTTTTTCCTAGCATTTATTCTTGCGAGTATGGGTGTAACAATAAGATGCTGAATTCTTGGGAACATATTTCTTTGTAGAATGATAATTCCGCATGATTACTAGTTCTTATGTGTTACATAACCGTCATCCAAGTGTTTGGGAGAATACTGAGTTTCATGACACGTAAACAAGGCGTAGAGTTCTATTCCCGCTTTGAATTCAGTCAATTTTCACTCTGAACTCCCTTTCTTTTCGTGAGTAGCAAATAAAAACATTTAGACTGGGAGCTCAAATAGCAGGGATTTTATGGACTCGTTGATCTTGGAGCTGTTAATAAAACATTTTTACGGAAGAAAAACTACTGAAACAGCCGTTAGATGGGGTCCAACGCTGGGAAATTGGACGCAATCCAAGAAAAATAAGGATTGGATCCTTTGAAACGCAGCATAATGGGGAAAGGAAAACAGTGTTAATGCTGCATAATGCTGGCTAATGTAACCCCATAGGTCCTTGACCGAGGGCGATGCGATCCAGGCCTTAATACTTTGCTTATCACCTTAATTATTAAAATGAGAGTACGTAGAATTCACCATTCGTTTGAAAACTGCTTCAGGAATCCCATGATGCCCTCTGTGTGTACATTTAGTGGATACTGGTTGCATTGTGAAGTCTAATGAATTCCACTGTTAATTTAAAATTTTAAGCATGTGTGAAGCAATATTTATTTACCTGTCCGAGTATACGCATAATGGTGACGCAAATTAAGTTATTTTTTTATTGCACGAATTAGAGCAGCATGCACGGCGTTAAAATTTCCCCTAGTTAAAAGCCTCCTTCCTCACACCATTTCTCTCTCCAGATAAGCAGAAATTCCTGTTTGTTTTAATCTCATTTATAATACACTCTCTTCCTTTCTCTTACGATTTTTCGTAGCTTTCTTCCATCTGTACCTTCAGAATTCCATCGCCGTTAATTAATCACTTACTAAACCTACTTATACCACCTCTTCATAATAACTTCCTGTAACTTTCATTCTTTCGGTCGTATTTCCGTAATCTCAGTGATTGCATTTTATTAATTAGCAGAGAAGTAATTGTCATATCTTTTTCTGAAAATTAATGAAGGGAAATAAGTATTGTGCGAATATGTAAACTATCAACATGGTTCATCGTTTGAGACTTAACTTTGCGGAACCACGAAATTGGAAAAGAAACTTCGCTTTGTACATTTCACACACACACGTTTTATTGGCTTCGACCATGGTTTCGACAATTTACATGTCATTATCAAGGCTTTCCTTGATAGTGACATTTAAATCGTCTGCCAAAGAAATGTGTGCGTGGAATGTAGAAAGCGAAGTTTCTTTTCCAGTATCAGAATGGTGGTAATAAATAAAACAGCTTTTTTACTAGTGGTGTTAGAATTTGATGTAGTATTTTCGGAACGGATTATTTCGCCTCTATATCCTCTGACGAGCATCTAATACCTACTGCGTATGGTCATATCACCCAAATTGCAAAAATAATCTAGAAAATCTATTCTAGTCCTTTCTCTTTCTTTTTTGCCCAGCAGAATAAACGCCTTCAGTATGTCATTGACTTTGATTAACATGCTCCATGCACTTACCCTGTCACCTAAATTCTGCTTTCTTTCTTCTTCACTATATGCTACACATACTGAATAATTCGTCATCTTTTTCTTTCACATAGAGAAACTCCTACTCCTTAGTATTACAAAGCTCCCTCGCGAAACCCTAACTTATCCTCCTAATCCCTGTAAATATCCGAGCTCTAGGTTCTAACACAACACCACGGTCTCTATATTCTTCGTCAGGTGTTGTCTCCTTTTGTTAAGTTCCTACGTTACAAAGCAAATCCTTCTCCTGCCATCATTAGGTACTTGTGGAATCAGTTTTAAGGTGCTTTATCAGCTACGAGTAATCGCATAGTCTTAGATAACTTAATTTTACGTCATTCACTCCTAGAAGAGTTTTAAATCCGCGACTTTTGGGGTCCTAACTCAACGTGTTACCGACCTAGTCACGACAGTCGGGCCAATTATTAGCGTCAGCAGTAGAAATAATGTGCTTTAATTCAGAAATAATTCATATATAAAACTAGAATGAGTACGTTAAATAGATAAAGGGCTTGTATAAGTAGCATGAGCTGATAAATTAGGCAGGTGACTAATTGATAGTCCTCTACCATATAGGGTAGGTTTTGATGGAATGCCCCATCTTTACCGCGAATTTTTCATCTAAAGGATTTCATTTGCTATTTCTCTCTTCAAATCGGTGGATTTCCTACGCCTTTCTAAAGTACCCAGAATGCCTTTTCTGTTTCTTCCTCGCCTACTCAGAATTATACCTTATGTAACGACCTTAAGCATTGTATTGCCCGTAAGTATATGTTTCATTTACTTATCCATCCTTCATCTGATTTCGTGCCAACAATCTTTTTTCCGTATAATAAGAAAACTTAACCTCGTAGGTTTCACGCACGCATATTTCACGCGACCGATTCCGTCAAGAAGTTGTCATAATAAGGCAACATGTTCACGAGAAGACGTCGACTATTGGATGTTATTGGTCTAGCCAAATATATATTCGTAAAATCTATTAAGTTTAGTCCTCTAAACACGAAGTTTTACTTCCTGTTTTCTTCTTCTTTTCTCTCTAACCGTGCTCAACACTTCCTCATTCTATATACTTTTTACTTTTTTATTCTCCTATTTACTTCCGCGTTCGTTTGTATATATATGATAATGACGGATTTCAAAAACTTGGCCCTACGTTTTTTCCCCCCCTTTTCATGAACTCAGCAACGGCTCTCAGCTCAGTATTTCTCGTCGGTAGTTTGCGATTTTTTGCCTTTTTTTTGTGCCAATTCCACCATGCAGTCTTTACCCCTATTGTTCCGGCTAATTTCGTGTCGACTCGCTCGCTGCCTCTTCTCTGGTGGAGAATGCCGTCCCGAGGGTGGAACGTTTACCGAGACGCAATCGCCCTCGGGACCTCGTCGCTCATTTCCCTGCGAACGAGTGTTTTCCTTTCCCTCCACGTCTCTCTCTCTCCCCCTTCTCTTTCGCTTTTGGGGTTTACTCCGACGTGAAAACCGCTCACGTAGCATCATGCTTTACTCCCCCGAACACACTCGCCGACCCTTTTCAAACCATCGGACGTCGGGAATGTTTTCCTCCAGTAGCCTTTCGGAGCTTTCTCCCGTGTAAAGGCTCTCAGGAGCGACGTTCCACCCTCGCGGTTTGAAACTCCCATGTCTAGAGAGGTGGAATGGAGAGGAGGAACGTATAGACCTCGGCGATGGGTTTCCCTTTCGCGTTTGACAGGTCGTTTGGTATTCAGAATGAGGTTAGAATGTACTGGAGGAGGCATCGCTGCTTATTTGAGAAGCCAGTGTCCATCTTGCTCGGTACGGGCACACGGGCATTCGTGAGATTCGTACGAACAAAATTTTTTTTGCACGTGGTAAAAATTAGAGTATTAATGAATGTTTCCCGGGCTTTGCACCGGTTAATAGGCTCCATTTCTGGTATAAAAATCGGTGGAAAGCCCGAGAAACTTTCATTAATAGTATTCGCCGGGAAAATACTAGATTAGAGTAGTAAATTAGAGAAGTATTTAAATTAAATTAGAGTAGTAAATTAAAAAAAGTATGCATGAAATGAAATGAGATTAATTATTCCGGGACAAAGTGTCCCTTAAGAACATTATTTGTGTATATAATTTAGAGTCAGATCTTCAATTAAAAGGAATATATCGAATCAATGGATAATTAGGTGATACAAAAATAATAGTATAATTTTCGTATAAATTCCATAGAAAAGCAAAAGCAAGAAATTAAAAAGGCAATGCAAATACACCTCATAGGCGTTGCAGAAAATAATACAATATTCAATTAAATTGGGACAGCATTTTATGATATTTCCATATAAATATCTTTGCATGTTTAGATTTCTTAATATCTAAGGGCATAGGTACAATTCCATGTCTCACAACAAGCAACATGGAAATTTAGATTTCTTAATATCTAAGGGCATAGGTACAATTCCATGTCTCACAACAAGCAACATGGAAATACCCTGCGTAAATAGGTGTTCGATAATGAGGATTGAAAACCTCTTACATGTAATGTGTGAGATTTTTTCGAGAAATTAAATCTCCTGTGTAATTTGAGATACTTTGAAAAGAGAGTCGTGTAAAGGATGGGGAGAGTACCTAATAAGGAGACTAAAATTCAGACAGTGCGCCGCGTAAACATTGTCTGCACCTCGAACTCTAATCCTCCCAGGAGACTCGGAAATCTCTTGAAGCAGTTGGAATATTTTATCCTCTCCTGAAGGTATCGGGACGAAGACGAGACGAATAATTATAGGAAGAAGTGAATCTTTGATTTTATATTGTTCAACAGCCAATCGAATTTGCTGGTCGACATCCTCACGAAATTTCTAAAAAAATCTGCATCTTCGCTTCTTAGTTCACGTAAGTAATATATTTTCAAATTCGCCACACTCATCTCGTCCAGATACCCAGTCCTTGACTCAATATCTTCTCTGTTTTTCCTTTTTGTTTATTTTCCGCCTTATCAGAATTATCGCTGCGTAAGCAGCATTACTTTTGATATTGTGAACCGACATGATCGAAGAGAAAGGACGCAATGACTACAGTTTCGGAGATTTTCTGCTCAAAAGTACGCTGGTGAATGTAAATAGCTACGAATGATTACCGTGAGATATATCGGGAGAGTAGCTCTCTAATGAGTTATGGGATCTGATTTTTTAGAGACATATCCTGTTGTGTAAACTCATTATATCTTGTCTCCAAACTCATTGGTAAAATTTAGGAGAGTTTAGTCTGGTGTACAAGCACCTTTAAGAAGTGTAAGTTATTCCACTGTGATAAAATTTGAGTACGATTTTATTGCAATTTATGTTTTAATACATTTGCAGTATTCATGAGAGGCTGAATAAAGCACAATATTTTGTGTGCAGTAGGGGTGTCCTAATAGTTCCCAAACATCCCCATTCTTAATTGCTTATTGTGACCCGTAAGCTAATATGCCAGTGCCTCCACCATTACATTCTAACTTCCTTGGGTTTTCTATCCTGTCCTGAATGAACCGAAGAGAATAGTGGGTCGGGTAACGATCACGTATCCTTCCTTCGCATTATCGCTATCGTTAACTCATCGACTAGCGCACTGCTTCTAGTATCCGCTCTCTAAGCGCCGGAAAAATGTATTAGATTGGCGATACATTATGCACTGGACTAAACGCGTATTAACATAGCGATGACGGGATTGCACATGTTATAAAGAAACGTGATCGGGCCCTCGAGATCGCGTGTTTGATATCCATCATCTTGGGCATTGGCCTCTTGCTTGTTATCTGTTTGATCACCACAAAAAACATACTTCGACGACTACGGAATAGTATTGGCTCTAAATTTGTAGGCATGACTGGTGTCTATCTTCAAGAGAGGGAGAATAATATAGGCAATAGTTTCCACAGATTTATTGCTCAGCGTCCATAGTTTCCGTTCTTAGCGCTATCATCATGCCGTGAAAGTAATGGCATAAAAACTCGGAAAGGGTGGATGGTAACCCGGCGTTGGCATTAGCCTCTCCACAGTTTAATACTATTTCAGACCGACCGAGTTCTGACATTGAATTACTTTGCACGCAGCACTTATGTGTGACCAGAATTCCTCTGCTAAATCTGTTACTACCGGGACTCGAACCCGGGATTTAACTCTATCGCGTGGATGACATATGCCACCCAGGATATAAAAATGTTACATCATTTATGAACGCAAAGCGCTATAGTGCTGCCTTCCCAGGTATTCCTTGAGTATTAACCATCCCCCCCCGTCAGTCAGCCAGTCTCTCGATACGGCGCATCGACCTCTGAGCAGTCAATGTTTAAAATTCGTGGGTGACGCATGTCCCCCGCGCGACCACTCAAGGAAGTTTTTGAGATCCAAATATCCCGAGTAGGAACGCATATATATTCTCGTGAGTAATATAATATGTACTTGTTTCACTTATTTTGTTATTAATTTACTGTTTTATACCGAATCCTTATATTTTCTCTTGCCGTCCGAAGTGAAATTACAAATTTTTGTGTTTTTTTTAGGTTATAATGACTTCAAATTTGAACGATGAGAAAATAGGTAGGTGGTTAGGAGAAGACCTCGTAAGTGGCAGTGCATCTAGTAGTAGTGATAATAATTCAGAGACATTTTCCGATGGTCCGAGTGCCTAATAATTGATTCCCCGCGGTGATAACTCTATTTTGTGGACATTGAAGCGTCATTGCCTTTCCTTTTTTTGCTTTGGATTGTCGTGGAATGGGACTATGAGATAGTGACGGGGGAATAAGCTTACGTCTGGAGGAGAGGACGAAATCACTGATACAAATCACTTATAACGGATTAATGGATGGGGTTGGGCTGACTCAAGTCTGGCGAGTGAAAATCCTTGGGAAGGGTCTTCTTACGCCCTAATGATGAGCAAAAAAAAGATGTTTGAATGGGGTGGGACCGAACGGAAAGAAAACGGCTTAAGGGGTAGATAGTAGAAACATAATGGCTCTTATACGAGGCAGATTAAGACCACAAGGGTCTCCGTTCTCTTACCCGCTACCCACCCCACTCTCCTTCCATTACATTAAACCCTTTCGGCTTGGGGAGTGTAAGTGAAAAGACAGGGCGGAGGTTGGAACCCCTTTTAACGTGCTGGATGTGGGAGAGAGTTCCTGAAGGGGGTGGGTCAGAGTGGAACCGGAGAACGTTTGGTTAAACGGGATGGTGTGAAATGGGCGAATGCTGGCAATGGATCGCAGTCGATGAAGTGAAGCTAGGCTGGGAGAAAAAAGACGCAGAGGCGGAGGAGCAACAGGGTGGGGCCTGTCGGTGTCGTGGTGGTGCTGAGTCCACGGTACCAAAATAGTCGGCGCAAATATTTACAAAAAAAGAGCCGAAGATATAGCTTTTCTCATAACAATTAACTCGGATTGTAGGAGTAAAAAATTGAAGTTTTGAAAGGAGCGACAAGCACAAAGATTTAAGAAACCCTTTTAAATTAAACTTTTTAGGTACTTCAGTGGCTGAGGTTATTTCTTAATCATCGAATAGACACACCATCCATGCCCTGAAATAATGCGCATGAAACCGTTTAGAATGGGTACCCAGTAATCATGTGGTTCATACACGTATGGTTCGAAGATTTGGTTTACCTGAATCGCTCATTTCAATCACACTCATTGTTTTCAATTGAGTTTTTCTCTCCCATCTCGAGCCCTTGGATGAGAAAGACTGAGTGAAAACAAGGAGTCAGGTTGTTACGAACGATTCAAACACACAAAATTTGCCAACCATTCGGGTGTGTACCCCGTTACTCCTTGGGTACCGATTCAGGAATATCCTGACGGTTTCAGACACAACCACCTGGACAGAGTTCCGATCCGGAACTTACAGGTTGCCAGGCCAACGCGTGACCAACCAGGCTATTGCGCCCGGCTTAAGTTTAAACATTAACATAATGAACGATCAACGAATTGATGAAACGGTAATTTTATTTCGGAAAAAGATTGAAAAACTACACCACTATTTCAGTAGTAAAAACTAAGTACGTAGGGAGTACGGTGACTTCAAATAAAGTAGGGAAAATAGTGTAGACAATAAACCATCCAGAAAATACAAAAGAGAGGAAGAATGTTACCTAACAACTTATTATTTAAATTTAGAAAACGTATTTGTAAATATAATATCATGCAATTAAAGCTGAAATCACTTAAATATTCAGAGTGAATGGAGAAAAACCTGGTGTCGGTGTTTGTATACTTTTATGGAAAGGTGCCAAGGGGATACTAACAGTTGAACATCCCATCCTACTGACGGAAGAACTAAATCGGAAGTACTCTCCACACTACACTCAACCAGGGAACTGTATTCCATAATATTATCTGCCGCAGCCTGGGTTCGAGCCGTGGCATTTCCGATAGGAGGCAAGTATTTCAACTTCCAAACCAACTCCATTATTGACTGTTTATTTTTTCGGGATTCATTCCGCGATGTTTAAAATTGCAAAAACAATATTTCGCTGGTCCTCCTGCCAGCTTCATCAGGTTAACTGAACTGATGAAGCTGGCAGGAGGACCAGCGAAATACTGTTTTTGCAATTTTAAACATCGCGGAATGAATCCCAAAAAAATAAACAGTCAACTCTACATCCGCGGAAGCCTACGAACCAACTCAATTATTATCCATTAGTCATCTTGAGTAGTATTTACGTTAGTTTTTAAGGTACTCCAACTGCTAAATGTATTTCGTAGCGCCTAACGTAACTTAATCCTAAGAGAAATGCATGCCAGAAGCGGAATTCGAACCCGCAACCTTCGGTCTACCTGGCCGGCGCTTACAAGCCTGGCCATCGCTGGCAGGGACTCATTTTGAATGCATTGATCTGCCCACAGTAAAATGCCTCTAGGAAGTGGTAGGTGTCTTAGATAAAACCTGCCACTTGCCCTCCCAGGCGTCTCCTTCGACGTATCACGTAAATGCCGAATGAATAGAAGAGGGTTGAGGAACACAAAGATAAAGTTAGGGAACCCCGTGAGGCGAATGTTCCCTCGGCTCCGAGGAGACAAAATGATTGCCCAACTTATTCCTGCAGCACCTTTGAATCAACTGGACTCGAGGTCAGCTTTGGAAGTATGATATTGGCCTGCGGTGTATGCGTGCACTTTATGGGCCGCGGGTAAGAAGAAGAGACGGGAAGAGGTAGGCCTTAGTGGGCGTCGTTGAACTGAAAAGAGAAGAATGGTGAGGTGTGGAAGGAGACGGAGCTGGAACGGGGAGGGGTGTTCAAGAGAGAGAGGTGGGGTAGTGGGATGGGGAGGGGGCGGAGGGAGGGAGGGAGTGGGGATGAAGGAAACTCCGCAGTATCGATTCAAGGGTGTGCGCCATAGGACACCTGTCATTTTCTCCTCCTCCTCCCTCTTTCACTCTCTCATTCCTCCCGTCTCTTTATCTCCTCTCTCACCACTTCCCTTTTCGTACCGGTCGCACCCGGATCTGTCGCCTGGCGGGACAGCTGTCGTCGGCGGAGGATTGGCCACTGGCGTAGTTCGGAAAAGCCGCCGGCTCCCACGCCCGGAACAGAACGTAATCCCCGGCTCAGGGCTGGCGACGCATTTCCAGTTTTTTGTCCGTCGATAAATGAATATGATTCTCAAGGAGAAAAAGAGGCATGAGCAAATATGAAAGGTTGTCAGGCGTGAACTAGAACAGGGGTCGGCAAACTGCGGATCTTTTGTTACTCGTGTGTGTGTGACCGTGAAGTATAATCAAATATCAAACAAAAACTATCGTAGTTTCGTTTTAAAACGAGATATCGGCATCCATAGATAGAACGATTTCGTTTACCGATTACATCTCGGCATTAGAAGCGGCTGGGTACAAACTGAACATATTCTTTATTGCCACAGTGAAATTATTGCAGAAATTTGGTGAATCATTTTCATCAAATGTACCATGATGTGCCTAGGGTGCCTGTCGAAATGTATGTTTGAAAGTTAACCTTTGAAATGCTCCTCAAGCGTTTGGAAGTAGTCAGTGGTAAAATGCAGGACCAAGGATTAGTTGAAAAGACTTAATGCGTAGCTTGAAATAAAGAGCATCTTTGAAACCATTAAAGCGTTCTAATATTTCATTGTTTATTAAATTTCATTGGGTGTATGTGTTTTCTTTCGTATTAATCGACACATTGGTTGTTGCATGATATGCTGTCACTGGTGTTGAAGAATTGATGCCACTGGTTTTTTTGGTACTTAATTTTCATTTTGGAAATGATTGTTACAAAGAGTCTCTAAGTTAAGAAGCTGGACGCAACTTCAAATTGGGTCGACTGAAATAAATGAGTGCCGTAAATGAGAAGATTGCTTCCTCGTCTTCTCTTGATTTTTCTCAATTTGCTCCGGGCCTTGTCGGCGTCTATCTCCGTCTGTAAACCTCCGTCCCACTTCAGTTTTCGATCGTGAGCACCTGGTCACCCCCTGCCCTAGACCACTTTTCACTTTCACCTGTCGCTCGCTACAAATTCCACCCATCAATATACCCTTTCCCCGCCCGGCGTATTCCATCCAAATCCCTCCTCGCCTTCCCACCCATTTATCCATGACGTCCTCCCTGTCTCTATATCTCTGCGTCCTCTTCGCTTCCTTCGCTTCAATCCTTCTTTTCACCACTAAGCCTTCGCATTAGTGCTCACAAATGCTATGCGGGTAACAGAGTACGTGGTTAAAAGAGAATATTCCGAAGGACTCAGGTAAAATGTGTTATCTGGTCCAGACCTGTCTTTTATACTCCGGTTAGTCAGCTTTCCGTTGTGATACCGAGAGACGAAAGTAGACAATGGGGGCGTTTACTCGGAACCGAAATCGCAATTTTGGGCACGAAACTGTTACATGGAAACAAAAAAAGAATTTTAGTGAAAAAATTAACCTTCTAACCACAACCATTTACTCATAAATCAAAAATTAAAATAAGCAAAAGGTGACGCCCACCGAAAAAGCTGCTGTGATAACATTGACGTCATTTTCCTCCCGTCCTTGACTGCTTTTCGGGGAAGGGAAGGGAGTGGAGGGGGGTTCTCGGAAGGTCTGCTCGCACAGATCCTGTCGTAACTGCTCCTATTGGCAGAGTCAGCTGTGCCCCCCCCCTTTGCGATAAGGCAAAGTAGCTTCGCGGGCTCCGTTGTGATTGGACGAAGTCGATATACGTCAGAGGTTGCACCACACCCACTTTTCCGAAAGGGTTAAAAACATCAGTTTTTCGCCGCTTATAACTCGAGAAGTAATTGACGGATCAAAAAACGGAAAAATACGGGTCTTTTTATTTTACAAACTCTATCAGATTCGGCAATAAAAAAAATATGGTAAACGACCCCATTATCAAGGTTCTGGTACCATTCCATTTTAGGTGAGAATTGACCGTTGGCTGTAGAATTTGCATCTGTTTTTAGTCGTCAATTGTTACGTAAACTGCGTATTTATTCTACCTTTATTTTTTTGACGCATTAATTTATTTACCTTGTACTCTGTGAGCACCAAAAAGGGCGTGTGGCCGGAGCTGATTTCTCGCCAGGCCATTCTATAATGTCGAAATATCGACCGTATGGAAAGAAAGTTGAAATAGACTTAAGACTTTTGAAATGCTAATATTGGGGAGATGAGGTGGGTGGAAAAGGGTACGTTAAAAGGGAAGTGTTAGAAATAGAACGGGACGAAAGGAAGTTTATTGAGGTAAATGAGAGAAGGCAGAGGGTGTAGTTGTAGCTGGTATTAAGTGGCGGGGGATTGATGAAGGACGTAACAGAGAAAATAATGTTTAGTAAGCTTCGTAGGGGGAAGAGCAGAACGGGCACTTCGGATAGAATAATTAGAGATAGAAAATGAGTGATACTAAAGGAAAATATCATATGAAAGATGATGATGACTTGAGGGGTCGAAACCGGTGCTTAGTAATAACATTGTTGATAAATCAAGTGTTTGCTGATTTATAATTAATCGTTTCCACCACGTAATGGCCAATACTATTGGCGATTTCAAGGTAGGAGTTTTTGTCCATCTAAAACTACCGTAACTGGTAGGCCACTAATAATAATAAAATGCATTATATGCTCCTCCCCCGGTGTGCATCAGCCGATTGGACGAAAGTGATTAATTTAGATGATTATACTGTGTCACAGATTTATTCAAGGTTTTCTTTTCCTTCCGGAGCGTTCGCCATCACAATACGGTAGCCTGTCACGATCGACGAGGAAAAAAGCTTTATTTCATCCATCATATTTCCTTCCAGTTTCTTTTCCGTCAGTCCCTAACTCTGCGGCTTCCATCTTAACACCCATTGTTACCCACCTTAACCCTTTCACTGCTGTCCGAAATTTCAGTGTCTTTTATAAAAAAATGCGGTGCCATTTTTCGCGAAAATGCAAGCTTTTCGTAAAATAATTTTAGTGACTTTAATTTTAGGTTTCTGGTAGTAATATTTTATAAACACGTTTAATATAGTTATAGGTATAAAATAAATACAAAATTGGGTTATTTTTTGTGGCTTGTAAGGTAATGAGTAGATGTAGGCAGATTATATTCCCTTCGTTTTAGGTGTGGGAATTACATGCACAAATTAAGGGGGGAAAATAAGTCTGATTTAACCTGAATAAGTTATACGCATTTACTTATTAGTCCACAAATAGTTCTGATTAAGGTATACCGTGGGACTAGATGAGTTGGACTTGAATGAGTTTCGAATTCCAGTGTTTTTGCCAGGACTGGAAATTACTATCAGGCGTTAAGGATTCATACCCAAAGAAGCCTGAAATATTGTGAAAAAAGTCGTGAGGTATCATCTCTAACATATAAAGAGGGAATCTAATTGGTGTAATTGTCATAGTTTTTACCCACTGCCCTCGAGACCGAGGTTCATATTCCGGCAGAGGCTGAGATTTTTCAGGAAAGTATTTCTAATTCCGTCGGACTGGACGTCAAAGAGTGAATCTCTTGGGAAACTTCGCTAGGAGAAATTTAATGCCGTCGCCGGGTTCCTCTCCACGAATGAAATTCCTTTCGAATTGCGGATCTAATCCGTTGGTCGTTTCCCCTAACAATAATAAAAACTCAGCGTGGAGAATGTGTCGGAAGCAATGAAAAGTGGAACATCTGTTCCAGAAGTACTCAGAACTCAGTTAAGTGTTCAGAAATGTACAAAAAATCTCGTTTATTGGTCTTTTGAAAGAAATATTGAGCCAGCTATGAAAAGCACTCGTTAGATATTCTCATTATTTATTAGTTATTTGACATATCCAACCATCTGTTGGCTTCTTTGAAACTAGCACCAAATTGATATGAATAGGGGAACATGACATTATTTTTATTCACGGTTGATTCACACACCCATTTAAACCAAGTTGGGAAGTCCGCCAAAAGCGTGTAAGAGGTCCCTTTTCGTTGAATCCTAATGCACACTGGTAATCGATTCGCCGGTTATCTGAGTTTCAACTCCACTTCCCTTGCACCTGCCTCCCTAAGGGCTATCTCGCACCCTTCTCATCCATCCCGGAATTTAATGGCTCTTCCCCAAAATTTCCCCTGCTTTACGGCTCATCCCCACGGTTTCCAGTCCTCGCTGTTATCCTCACCAAGGGTTAAGTGCAATTCGGTAACCAGGAAGTCTTCAGATTTGTTCGGAATTAGATTTCTGTGTCCTCGTCCCCGAATTCTCCCTCTGCATTTTTTCCTCTGTTCCGGAATTGTCTACCGGGATGAATCATATTTTGCTAATTTGTTGATTATTTCATATTTTTCTTATGCAAACACAATCTCGACGTTTCTGTCCCGCAATGGGGTCGTTTACCATATTTTTATTACTGCCGAATATGATAGAGTTTGTAAAATAAAAAGACCCGTATTTTTCTGTTATTTGATCCGTCAATTTTTTCTCGGGTTACAAGCGGCGAAAAACTGATGTTTTAAACCCTTTCGGAAAAGTGGGCGTGGTGCAACCTCTGACGTATATCGACTTCGTCCAATCACAACTGAGCCCGCGAAGCTACTTCGCCTTATCGCAAAGGGGGGGACACAGCTGACTCTGCCAATCGGAGCAGTTACGACACCATCTGTGCGAGCAGACCTTCCGAGAATCCCCCTCAACTCGCTTCCCTTCCCATGCTAGCATTGAAGGACGGGAGGAAAATGACGTCAATTTTATCACAGCAGCTTTTTCCGTGGGCGTCACCTTTTGCTTATTTAAATTTTTGATTTATGAGTGAATGGTTGTGGTTAGAAGATTAATTTTTTCACTAAAATTCTGTTTTCGTTTCCATCTAACAATTTTGGGCACAAAATTGCGATTTCGGTTCCGAGTAAAGGCCCCCATTAGTAAATTTTGAAGTGGGCATTATATTCTCGAATAGGAAAAGCAATCCTACCTTTATTGAAACTCTTCACTCGTAGGAACTTGTCCATTTATGGTTGTGAGCCATAACCAATAACTGCAACGGAGCCGTAATAGCAAAATTAGAAGCATTTGTACGCACTCTATTAGTACCTATTTTCAAAATCACCCGATGAACCAGTAAGCATCAAACAAGAAAGTAAGGACACCCTCACTAGTGCTTGTATATGCCAGTACTCGTATTCCAACTAGATGATTTGTTAGCTGCCTTGTTGTTTGTAGCGTTCGAGTCTCGCTGCTTACCATAATGGTTAGCTGAAGTTTACCGTAAGGCACTTTCATGAAATTATAACCATAGAAATAAAGGAGTAATATCTGTTGTTTCCGTACGGTTACATTGAGTTGGCATAGCTTTCATGAAGTTAACTTTATTGTGGAAAGAGAAAGTCAGTTGAGACTTCTTTGCTCTATTTTATTTCCGAGGTCCCCAAACAACTATTATCCACTTCCTTATTTGCTGCAATTTTCAAAGTCACGCTCCACATGTCTTCCTACCGCGATGGTCAGCTGTTAAACGCTTAATCTCGCGTCACGAAAATCGTGCTTGAATTGACTGTAATCAATATTTCATCATTTTAAATCATATTTTAAATATAAGGATTAATTCAAAGCGCTGAAATGTTCGTTTCGGGTCCGAAGAATGAGGCGTACTGTTTTGTTTCAATATTTTGTCAACCATTGAAATGTCAGTTGATTATTATGGTCATATCTGGACTAGCTGACCCGCGGCCTGCTTTGCAGGCAGTCTCTGTCTGGTGTGCTCTTGAGATGAACTGTGTGTTCTAGTGTCAATGAGATTTTACAAAGTGTTTGGAAACTACTGATGACACATTTCTAATAGGTGGCAGTAGTTCTTGTGCTTCAGGCAGGCAGTTACTGCTTCACTACTCAAAGTAGTCTTTGCGTTTTTTTCACTTTTGTGCACCTACTTTTCATAAGTACTTCGTATGCAGAGAGAAGGAAATGGCTATTTTATAAATAGAGA
This sequence comes from Platycnemis pennipes, assembly GCA_933228895.1. NCBI lineage: Eukaryota > Metazoa > Arthropoda > Insecta > Odonata > Platycnemididae > Platycnemis > Platycnemis pennipes. The sequence goes on along the minus strand of OW121852.1, from coordinate 36,127,294 downwards.
AATGTGTTCCACTGTAATTATCGTACTTTTTTCTGCACCATATTTTCATTATTGTTTTCTCCCACTCTCAAAAACCACTTTTTTTGCATTTTTCTCTGCACCACAAATTGCTGAACATCTAAAACTAGTACCAAATCATAGAGACAGAGAATCCACACTCGACACCAAACCTCACTCTTTTAGCTCAGAACTTGGGAGAGAACAAAACAAAACGGATACAGAATGACTGACAGACTGACACGCTACAAAATTACACCCAAACCGATGCAAAGATGGCTGTGATATTTTTCTGGGATCTTCTGGGTGGTTTAAAAATAGAATTGATCCTTTTAGCCTTTTCAAATATTTTAGGTGGATAAGTGAATGTCTTTTTTTAAATTGATGAAAAATGGAATGTTCTAGGAAGTTTTGATATAGTCGAATAATATCGAATGGTTTTGACGTAATATTTGGTAAATATTATACCCAAAGCGTTGGTGTAATATATTTCTGAAATCGTCTCGGTAGATTTATGTTAGAATTGGTTTTTTGAGCTTTTGGAAATATTTTAGGTAAAACACATGCTTGTCTTCTGTGTAAAATATAGGATGGAACGCAAATACCACAAAATATATGGGGATGTGAGGAAGATATTGGGTGACAATTTCAAACGTATCGATTGCGTTCTAAAATTTCTTCATGAAGTGAATTTACTACCCAAAATTTAAGACGCATTGTAATCTGCCGTACAGCTCTAAATGCAACTCTTTTGCCATATGACCAATACAGAGTTGAGTCTATTGTGTCCACTATTAGTTTACACTATTTCTAAGTTATCTACATACTTACCAAATGTTGTTTTTCTAACACTTGTTTTTAATCTGGTTTATTAAAGGTGCGAAATGACCTTAGTAGTCACAGGACCTTAAGATAATTATGATCTATCTTTTAGGTGGAGATATAAATGAATGTTTTATTTTAAAATTTACAATAGACAATTTAGGTGATGCATGAATCATATAAGTTGTCTCAGTGTAATAGAAATTAATTCCTTCAAGGTATGATTGAAGCACGTTTGACAAAATTATTATGAATCTTCTTGCACTATGATCTTCTTCAAATCTTCAAATTTAAAATAAAACCCTTTTTTTAAAGAAATATAGTCTTGAGTTTTCTTTAATTTGAAAATATAATACCACTTTAAAATAATGTTTTATTTTGAAATGTCAAAAGATCATTATTTGAGATATAAGAAGATTGATGATATTGAAGTGATGAAATTTGCGCTAAATGCAAAATAAATGTGCCAGGTACTTATAAATTCTAGGTAGAGGTAGATCGCTCGTGCCTACCATCCAATCCAGGTGAACCCCCCAAAAGATAGTCATGACTGCGCCCCTGCCTACCTGTATTTGGGCTTCTTTTACTTGTGCGGGTCCCTTAGGCAAAAGAGACGCCTTTCCTCTTCCCTATTCGTCCTCTTCCTTGGTCTAGTATTTAACTTTTTTTCTCCTTTTCCGAGCTATTGCCCTCCTGTACTCTGACCCTCCTGTTCTTGGATACTCGACCTAGAGGTCAGATGCTCATTCCCCGCGGGGCGAAAGGACTGCACTGACCCACCGTTTCTCATTACACCCCACTCCCCCTCCTCGCTCAACCCCTCGGCTCATTGCTCACGTGAAAGTTCAGATGGAGCGGCTCACTCACTGTTCTCCGGTCTCTCATATTCCGACGGAAATGGAATTATGCTCCGGGAGGCCCAAAGTTAGTATTTTTTTTCGCTTCGCCAATTTCCGTATCAGTTTTCGTCGTCCGTTATCTTCGAATTTTTTTCTTTTTTGAGCGAGGGACCGGATGCTAGAAGGCAATTTTTTTGACTCAAAAGTCGTCGCTCTTAGATGGAGAGGGAAATAAGATGAACGAATTTTTGGGCATCGCACGCGAGGAAATAGAAAATTGTCGGATGCTTGCGAATTTTTTCGAAAAAAGAAGCCAACGAGATTTTCCAAAGAATGGACTCAAAGGTGAACCTAAATGTAGGATGGCAGAATAGAATAAGTGTAGCTATAAAAAAATACGTGTACTGTATTTAGTGCGGATGTTGGTGGAGTCTGATATACGCATTATATCAACTCATGCGTTGGCAAATAAGGTTTTAGCCGAGAAGAGAGATCTTATGACCGGAGTCTTGAGTAAATATGTCAAGGAAAATGTTGGTAGAGACGGGATATGGAGCGTAGCGCTATATGGTCCCAATACGTGTACCCTCGGGAAAGAAGATGGAAATATTGATGACTCTGTGATATGGGTTTCGAGAAGACTAGGGAAAATTCTTTGAGCAAAAAGAAATACCAACGGGGAAGGTAATATGATAGAAGGGAAGGTGAGGAATTTGTCATAAGAAATCTGGATGTCGCAAGGAAGTGGATTGTATTATGATAGACGTTATGTAAGACAGGTCGCTTGGTGTTAGAGCCGGAAAGAAGTAGAATATAGACATTTGAAAAAGAATTCAAAGACATGGCAAAAATGCTCATCTGTAGAGAAAGCTGTTGCGGGAAATGAAGCGTTGAATCACTCTAGTTGGGTCATAATCACATATTTAACCACAAACTTTTATGAGTTGATGTACACCTATACGGACACTTAAATGTTCCTTGCGATGCGCGATTCCCTGGCTATCATTAATGGAAATTACTAGTTGGCAAATGATCACTCATTTCATGATGGCTGAGATACGCGCATTTGATATTCCCACCGGTATACACGCGATAACGTCATATCAGAAGGTAAAAAGTCTTTTCCATTTTTTTTAATGCTTGGAATTAAAGGGACCTTTTTATATATTTTTTCGGGGCCATTTTATTTTGACGCCAGTCTGTTTACCATAATCCTTCGTTCTCTCTTGAAATCTCGTACGTATTAACCAAAGCGCTAATTGGCCCTGCGTCATTCAAAACAATTGCGTCAAAATGCGTTGGTGGGATTTGCGGGTTCACTTCAGGTTCTTTTTCTTATTATCCTTTACGAATTGCGTTGTTTTTCACTGCGCTCGTCATTTAACGTATTTTGTAGATTAGAACATGATTAGGGACTGAAATGAAATCCCAAATCTCCATGAAAACCAACCCGTTCGAATGTACACACCGAGATTTATTTTATTCAGTTAATGATGGTAAAACGGGAAATTCTCATGCTTTAGCATATTGTTTGCTTATCTACTACAAATTTAAAGTCAATTTCACTGCATTGATTGGGAATTTCAATAACGTAGAGAAATACTGATACCTATTGGGGGCTGAGCTTGCATTTGCTATTCCTCTATCTTAATAATTATCCCCGTAAAGGAAATAAAATAGGAAAGTATTACTTGCCCGCTGTTTGTAATATGGGAAATAATTTGGCAAACGATGGAGAGGGATTAGTGTTCCGTAGAGTCATAATACAATTTTATATGTTAGATCTGATTATCGTAGTTCATTTTCGTCTTAAAAGTACAATTTATTGATATCCTTAATGAAAAAATGATCACAATTATGTGCGTTGGAAGCATTATTCTTTTGGTTGTAGGCTTTTCGATTACCTTATTTGTGTCTACTTAAATTCAAATGTGTTGTGCATAGATGCAGGGATATGTCTTTTTATATTCGATCAAAGTTGTCCAGGTATTGGATTCATTAGAATATATTGAATTGCATTAGATTGCAATGACATATTAGTCTGTCGGAGATGAATAAGTTATGTTAATATACCAAGATTATTTCCTCGTGGAAATTAGTTTACCTGGTTTAGTTATCCTTCTTTTATGATTACGATGATTTATGTGCGTTAGCGTCAATTTTTTTGTTTTGAGCTTTTTCGTAATTACAAATGCTTACTTGAATTCTAGTAAGAATACGTAGTTCAAAAAATAAGGTATTTATAAAATTTTTTCGAGTTCTAAAAATTATACCAAAATATCCGCTCAGGAAAAGATCCTTTTTTTTGTATTCCTGAATTCTTTTCTTAGCCTCGGGTCACCTTGAAGGCGACACCCAAGTTAAAAACGTGTCGCCTCAGCATATTCTTTCTATTTCACGTATCCCACTCCAGCTCTCTTGATGGCGTTTCGATGTCGAGCCGTCCATCCGGCTTTGTCCTCTTCCCGGAGTCGACATCCCGAAGTCGAAGGCATTGGCTAGCTCTCGTTCACGCTCTCCTGGCTCCGTTTGTGTGAAGTTTTCCGAGTTATTTATTGGTTTCCCTTCCAGATCGGTGGTTTCCGAACTTTTTCAGGAGCCGTGGAGGGGCTCACCGGGATTAGGTGGCGATTTCCAGCGAAATCGAAGCGGAGGGAAGCCAGTATTTGCCGCTTGCGGATCGATGGAAGCTCTCCGGTGCGCTGAACTGCGCGGTTCCTTTTTTTTTACTTTTATTCTCATCGCCCCACCTTTCTTTTTAATTTAAAACGTTATCTCAGCAAGAATGTGTGCTCATCCTGGCTCAAGTTTTTGTGCAATCAAATTTGTAACTCACATTTTAGTATCAGTACGAATGATAATGTGTTGAGCGCTGCTAGACGAGTTTTAGATACGCTACGGGAGCAATCGTGTGATTATAGGTTTATAGCAAACGCTTTGGAACTCCGAAGACGCGTGATAAAGAAATTTACTTTGCATATTCCACATTATTTTGATAATAACCGTGTTGTTAAACGACCTTCTATCCACCAATCAGTGAACACTTTACCGAGAGCCTGTCTCCCTCTCAATAACACTTTTCCATCTAGTTATCTTTATGTCTGTCAATTTTCTTAACATCCTTTACTTGTAGTTTTTTGGCGAATATTATTGGAATCGAATTAATTTGGCAAATTTTGTAGACTGATTGTTCACCGACCGTTTGTTTGTTTTTGCGGTCGTGAACGATTAATCATCACGGAGAATTTCAGCTTTTGGGAATGAGACGTAAGTGATGAAACCGGTCGGGGTTATAAAATAGTGTGGAGTTTCCAAATTATTGGATTCGTATAAATTACAAGAGAACTAAGGTGATGCTATTATTCAGGAAGAATAATGTAAGGAAGAATAAGAAGGAAGTCTAACGTAGGCATGAAAGTAGAACGGACACCTTAGCAGTCTTACCGTTTTTGTTACTTAAGTAGCATTATGGACAAAGATGAACGTATTACCAAGCACATGCGTGCGTAAATATGAAACAGACTTTATAAAAAGAATGAAATTTAAGGTGGGGACCTATGGTAATGATGTTAAGAAAATTATTTTGATATGGAGGTTAGTATTTAATGGTTGCAACAGTTACGTAAAGAGAATGAAAAGGAATTAGAGGCCCTTGAGAAAGAAAAAAGGACGGCAGATGGAAAAAAGAAGAAATAGAGGGGTTCTGGGCTCTCAAAGGAAGGAAAGTTACTAGAAGAATTTAGGCGGAGGAATAATGATGTAGGCCATGAAAGTAAAGGCCATAGTTTTTTAAGTCTATTGAGGGGGTTTTATTGATGTAGAAGAGATGAAGAGGGAGGAAGGGAATGGAATTTATGGATGGCATGAATGGAGATAGAACACATACTGAATTAGAGGGAAATTGCGCCGAAAAAGAAAATATTAGGTGTGTTGAAAGAGAGAGGTGTTTTAGTACAACCTATTCTGGCCGTTGAAACACCACCATTCCCAAAGTTTATAGCCTTTTCTAAGCGAATAATGAGCAAAGGTCCCTCTTGTAATCGTAAGAAGCGCGCTTCTCTCTTAAGTATTTTATTTGCGAATGATATCAGGAAGGCTTAAATATTTATGCAGTCATTGATTTTACTCATACCTTAGTTATGTTATGACCTTAATTAAACCTTTTAACCTTGCATTTAGGGTCCCCTAAAATAGAGTCATGAGTAATAGGCCCCAAGTTGCTGATACTTTTCCACTTTTTCAATGTTTTTTCCCAGCTTCAGAACAAATGAGTGGTGTAAACCAGTATGGCAAACGCCAAAACCTTCATTTAAAGGGAGAATTCTTCAATAGTTTGTTGAATTCAAGTTACTTTATAACATGTGTAATATTTTTATACCATAGATGATTTTAAGTATCTCGATGCATTGGTTTTCCTGGAGGGGAACTTTGGGAACTTGTTTCTTGGTCCTTACTCAGAGGCTCTTGCACAGGCTTTTAGTGACTCAGCATCGAGTTCGTAACCCTTCTAGTTCACGGGCCAATTATCTCCTTACAGTGGTTGGAAGTTCTCTGCGTAATTGACTTTTTCCGGGATTGCAGGGGAAACTTGTTTTTTTTTTCAATTCTCCTGCTTGCTCAGTCTAAAGAGTTAACCTTTGGAAGCGCCTGCAATTGCGAAAAATACTTCCCTGCCGAAGAGGAAGTGCGTGGGGTTGCGTGTGTTCCAGGGGTAATATATCTTTCTTACCTTCGTCATGCCTTCTCTGTTGGTGACGGGCAAATTTAGCGAACGTTGTTGCGTTGAAAAGAATATAACATTCGTCAAGAATATGGGATGTACCTAGGCCTATGTTTTAATATTATGCACGTACAAATAAATATTCGTCCGCGTATGCACTACTTACATTCAAGTTAATATAATTCTGCTACTTAGTGGAAAATGTTGGATATGCATTCACGAGGCTCGTAAAATTTAAATTGATAGTAGGCATATACAAATTAATATAATGATTATTGATTACTCATGTATTTCTATAAATACTTTGGTTAATTTATATTTCTCTTATCCCTTAATCATACCTTAAACCGTTTATCCTCCTATCCTAAAATAGCTCAAATGACCTCAGCTGTTGCTCGCCTACCGTGAATAACTGCTAACTTGTTATTCCATACACTTCATAATTTATGTTCCCTAATTTCTAACACAAAGAAAATAGCGTGGGTCAGCAAATCACCAAAATTGAAAATAAAGTTTCGTTTGCTGTTCACTAATTATATTCCTCATCAATTTGTTCGCGTGTAGCTACAAAGTTTCATAAATGAATGTTGCGTTCCGCATTTACTGCTGTGGGTTTCTTGTTCTCACCGATGGATCGTAATTATAGAGTACGGTCACGGAATATTTGAATTAATATCGCCTTCGTGCAGTATTGCAGCTGCTGACTGCGTTCTTTTGAGCGCTTAATCAGAGGCCAGGTTTGTTAGCGTTCACTACCTGACGTCCATGAAAAGTACTTCGTGTATTTGCTATTCAACTTGTGAAACCCAGTTTTCTACGATTGTTAGAAAACTAAGTAGCTCTCCTTCTGCTCGATCAAATTCATGACTGCATTTCTTTCAGATTAAATTAAGGCATACCGCCCTCATCGTTTCGTGGCACAAGTACTTTATCTGAAAAGATGAAAAGTCGATGCCAAAAGTCGATGCCATCTTGTAAGTTAAACGGTCCCAATTTATATGGCAGGAATACCTTGTGCCAGCCAAAAAAGGAAGAATACTTGGTTTGTGAACCTGAAAAGTGTAAGGTCACGAGCGAGCGCTAACAAAATGGAAAATATCATTGGGTCAAATGTAGGTATGTTTTACCGCAGCAAACGATATCCTGGCCAATGTTCTGAATGCATTTTAATAATTCCAACCACATGATTTTCATCATAGTAATCCTACCGAAAATTGTAATCGCTGAGAGTGAGTCAGAACACATCAGACCATAGTTGTCCGTAGATTTTTTAGAGCCATTAGTATTTCTTTCCACTCCGTTGCTCCCATAGTGTTTTTAATCTGAGTCCGAACGCGGAAAGGTCAAAGGGAATAAGTGGCAATATCGAAGATATACATTTGCATTTTGCGATGCTAGCGATGAGTAGATATAGAGAGCACTTGCATTAATTAAGCGAGGATTTTACGGTCAAATTTTCTTTTGTATTTATGGAGAATGTTTATCATGTTTAATTCTGCTTCGTGTTTCTCTCATTTTATGACCTGGAAGAGACTTATGGTCAGCGAAATAACTTTCAAACTCTCACATTTGAAAAATGAAGCTGAAGACTCCAAAAAACTGCCGCGAAATTAGTTTCTGGAGGTGTAATTTTCTCTCACGCGCTGTTCTTTTTCCTCACCTGACTCACCGCTCATGAGTTTTCTGACGCGGTGGAATGACTTCATTTATCCTTTTGGAATGAGATTCTGGACGCGACATAACTCATTTGTGTGGCCGGTGTTGCGTCAGCTTTGCGCTTGTCATGGAAAGGATTTCTGCTCGAAAAAGATATTTTGGCCAATAAAGCGAAATTATGAAGATGCATTTTGTGGTTTTATTGTATATTTTTGCGGAATGACACTCAAAATCCAGCCATAAATATCGAAGATGGAGTGATACGTCAACAAGCAGCTTTTATATCGCCTCAAGGGCAATAAATTAAATGGTAAATAAATTGTAAAAATTGGGCGTTAAAATTAATTGGGAAAACTAAGCTATGGCTCCAACATATGTTCTTGAGACTGTTATTTTTCCCAATTAAGGAATAGACATACCCTTGTTCTTTCACTAACTAAATTTATTTATTCTATTATTTATCTATTTATTTTAATAAGTTTGTTATAGTGGGCTTCCCTTGGCCGTATCTTAATATTAAAAAGAATTGCTTTTACTTATAAAAATTTTTATGATTTGAATTGCTAATAGAATAGGTATTTACTATCGTGAGGCACACGTTCCTAATGTCCTCTAATATTATCTGCGGATAAGCGAACCCGTTATAAATAAAGAATTGGGTGGGTTCATGATATCTAGCTCTTCCACGTAGTCAGGGCATCGGGGTATTGGATTTCCGAACGGAAATGAAATTCCAAGTTGTGACGAGCGATGACTCGTATTTCCGGCTCCAAATGGCCTCTGCCGCTGGGAAACAAAGCTGTAGAAATATTATTTCTTTCGGGGTTCGGCGTTTTCGCTGCTCTCCCTGTACTCGTTGATATGGATTAATTACAATTTTAATGAATTTTAACTCTACCCTCAACGTGTAACCGCATCTATTTAAATTTGTCGTAAATGGTTTTATGCAACTCTCTGCTCGGTTCTTTAATCGGTTAATATTAGTCCACGTATCGTCATCAAGTCAATATTTTCGTTACATTTTTCAATGCTTTCCCCTTGTATATATCTTGTGAGGTCTTCCTTACCCAGTTCTTCCGTTCGCTTTCACATCATGAGCTCATAAGAGCCCCAAAAAGCGATCGATAGCGTTGGTATCACATTTTTTCAGAATATTTTTTTAAAGGCATGAATTAAGAAGCAGTATAATATAGCGAAATATTTAAACATTTCTTATTTATGGTTTAAACCATATTTAACATCTGTAATTTAGATTGTCTAAATTGTGTACCCATATAACACGAGTCTTTTATGTGTCTTTTTGCGATGGAATCGGATAAAACAAAGATGTTATCGGCCAAGTATGTACGGAAATACGTCAAGAAAGTAAACTTGCGTGATATTGGTGTTTTTATTCATGTATGAACTAATGTCTTTTTTTTAATTACTAACCCGCTTTCAGCACATCGTAATTACTAATTTTGTTTTTTATCATTATAGATTCAGTCACCTTTAGTTTTATTTCAGTGCTTATTCACGCCTAAATGGGGATACGTGACAAATTTTTCACTGCTTTGCGTAATTAGATCTCATGTCATCTCAATAAATTGTTATTATATAGGTATTTTTGTTTAAATATAACTTTCATCGTTATGCTAGGTGTCTCTTGAACCGATGATCTACATACTCGTCTATCGTTATGATTTGTTTTCCATCTGTATCATTCCCTTATGTGTGGTAAATTTGTGGTAGGAAAATAGCTCATAACTGGCTTTCCATAACATTATATGTTGGTAATAATTTAGGAAGAACAAAAAAAAAGTTAATGTCTTAAATAGCATTAATAATGTTGCGGGAAAAAGATCGTTGCGTCGTGATTCTGCATCCTGGGCCACCTGTCCTATGACATCCAGCGAGTGATTTATTGAGAATTGGGCGGTTTTACTCGTGAGGAAAGCTGGACAAAATGAATCAGTACGTGCCTGATGGCATTAAAGTGTAAATAGCTTGCGGGATAATTGCACTGTCGGAGAAGAGATTAAAATAGTTAGAAATTGTGATTAACGTGTCGCTCCAAAGTGTTTCACTTTTTCTCTGGGATGTTATTTTATAATCATCTGCTTATTGAGTGAAGGTTTATGTGTGAAGAAGGTCAGATTAAATCTGTCCCCAACTCTTTCCAAACTTCCGTTTTTGTTGGAAGGTGGATGTACTTTGTGGTGAACAGGAATAGACCAGGCGACTTAGTAAAAACTTTTCACCTCCTGATACACAGTCTGGATCCGTTGATGCAAGATGAAGTACGACATCTTCCATGCCTGGAATGTTTTTTTTTTGTTTCGTAATCAAATGATACCATCTGCACATTCTTAGTGAGATCGGGAAATAGCAAGACCTAGTTGGTTCCTCAACTCTCGTTTTTTTCTCCGCCATAGCAACGAACAAGTGACAATTAAATATCGTTATTGATTTTGATCATGGAAGGGTATATCACTGGGTAGTGAAATAAGGAAAATTAGTGATAGTCAGTCATAGGAGGCCAGACACGTGAAACGGATTGATCAATCAATACGAACTGATAAGATCATTATAAATGGGTTACGCATTATTTTGATTTATTAAGATATAATTCACATCAGGTCACTTCACGTCAACGACCTATCCTGTTATAATACTGATTATTATTACCTTATTAATTTTTCGTGATGAAATCATTTTAAATGCATCATTTTTTTAATGTTAAATATATTAAACGTGATAAAATTGGCCGTAATCCGCGAGAGTGATCAATAATTGTCCATCGCCACTTGACAGCAGATTGTCAAATAGTGTATCGTAAAGAATTTGTTAAAACTTTGACTTAACATCTGATAACGATTCTTCGAAGTTCTTCTATAAAGCTGGAGATGCAAATACAATGGGAGCGTGAACTCGGAACCGAAATCTTTGTACACGGAATTGTTAGATGGAAACGAAAAACGAATTTTAGTGAAAAAAATTAATCTTCTAACCACACCCATTCACTCATAAATCAAAAATTAAAATAAGCAAAAGGTGACGCCCACCGAAAAAGCTGCTGTGATATCATTGACGTCATTTTCCTCCCGTCCTTGACTACTTTTGGGGAAGGGTAGGGAGTGTGAGGGGGGGTTCTCGGAAGGTCTACTCGCACAGATCCTGTCGCATTCGCTCCCATTGGCAGAGTCAGCTGTTGTCCCCCCTTTGCGATAAGGCGAAGTAGCTTCTCTGGCTCAGTTGTGATTGGACGAAGTCGTTATACGTCAGAGGTTGCACCGCGCCCACTTTTCCGAAAGGGTTAAAAACATCAGTTTTTCGCCGCTTATAACTCGAGAAATAATTGACGAATCTATAAATGAGAAATACGGGTCTTTTTATTTTGCAAACTCTATCAGATTTGGCAATAAAAAAATTGGGTAAACGACCACATTATCATGACGAGCGTTCTGAAATATCGCTATATAATCAAACCTGCCTGTTATGGGTTCCATTTTCCATCAGGGAAAGTTTAGAGGCCACCTCAACTCGGGGAATGAATGGGAAGGAGTCCACACAAGGGCCTATTGATATCGTCGACATTCCATAGTATTCGAGTCCACAAATTCCAGGGCAGGCAAATCTCCGGTGGCGCGCGGCTTCCACGGCCTCGGGCCCTAACGGCGGCATCTGATATTCGCATCCCTTCCAGCCCTCTCGTATCCTCCCGGCCGCCCCTAGCGCCCGCATTTGGGACCCTTCCCGCGACCTTGACCCAACTCCTCGCGGCCGGCGCGACGGGTGCGTCCCATTCAAGCGACCGTGGAGCTTGGAGCGCCCAGCGAGCCGTGGGATTCCCCGCCATGCGTCCCCCCTCGATCGACTGGCTGCTCGAGATATGCGGGCGGACTCTGGATCTGATGATTCCGGGTGCTTTTGATGGTCGAAGGGCTCGCTGGAATGACGATCAAAGTCCTTTCAAGGGCGTACGCGTATTCGGGTCATCGCTGTTACACGAAGAAGGGAACATCGCGTTGGTTAACTTGAACGACAAGGAAATGGATCATTGTACACGGTCATTGTTCCTGCTTTTATCCAAATTCCGATTACAATGGTAACGAAGGATAATCGTTATAGAATCACATTCGTTAAATCATTGCTGGCCCTAAAGTGATTTTCCTTAGGCTTCTTCGGAAACATATTTACTTCGTTCTGGATGCTACTATTTATTTATTTCTCGAGTAGTACCTGCGTATGGGTCGATTACTCCCAAGCACATTTTAATTACTCACAACTTTGTCAATTGAATCGATGAAGGTACTAATTCCGTGTAGCTGTCTTGTAATAGCTTTTGATGTGCTTCGTAATATTCCGAGCTTTTCGGCTACAAACTCTTGCGAAATTTAACATAGAGTGCTTGTTATACAAGTTTTATAAAATAGTAAAAGTACACAAAAATGGATAATACTATAAAATCTGAGAAAAACAGCTACATCTATGCTTTTACATCTACATAATACCCTGCAAGCCATCGGAATGGTGTGGCATGGCTGAACTATCCCTAGGCATGCATTTTAAATCAGAGAGAATAAATTTACGCTTAATTCCATGGAGGTATGCGAGAACACTAGGCCGTGATGCACTATTTACATTCAACAGAGACGCATAATGTGTACTGCTTAGTGGAAAATTACATTTTATCCCGTTGGATGCAGGTGATTGTAAAGTAGAACGATAAACTTATGATCATTACACAGTTTTACGGAAAATATACTTTGCTCTTTAAGCTGTGAAAATGGAAATATGTACACGAAATTTTACTTATTCTATTCCCAAAATATTAAAGATAAATATTTATTTTTCATTAAAATCAAATTTGAATCTTTATTTATCTTTTAGCGTGAACATTCACTGAAGCATTCGTTATTAAAGATTATAACAAGGTTAATATTCCATACATATTCTTGGAATAGAGTCTCAGTTTCCACACATTTTGTTTAAAACATCATTTTTAATGCAATGGGGTATAAAGCGATCTTACTTGAATGGCGTTTAAAAATAATTTTTATTATTTAGACCAAAAAAGCACTGACTTTCTGAGTGAGTGCTTTTTTGTAATCGCGATATTTACCTTGCAAACTTCCCAATCAAATTGTATGTTTCCGTTTCTGTTTCCTTCGCATTTAGCGATATTATTTGTACAGTTTAAACAGAAAATATTTAGGTGATTTAATATTTTGTAGTACATGGTGTCGTTACTGCCAATTCCTTTCTCTTTATGATTTCTGATAAAATTTACCCAATCAGCTATCTTCTAGTAAAAAATAGTTTCAGTATAGGACGACCTCTCTGGATGTTGTAATTGCTACATCAGTTCCTACAAGTTTTATTGAATTGTGGAATGTAATTTCATACTGTTTACCAGGTATTTGACTGTTTCTCGGCGTAACCGCTAATTCTTTGGTCTGAAGGATACTCATTGGAGAATTTCACGTCTCTCATCTATTGTATGACATTTAATATCTTACACGAAGTTCCCGGTAACATTCGTCCTTCATCTTTTAGATTTCTGTTCTGTTCTCTCCCGCAACTTCTGACCTGTGTCGTGGGCTCAAAGTTTTGCGACGGATCATATGTCGCTGATGGAATTGTAATGCAGATCCTTTGCTCTCCTGCTCTGCTTCCCATTTAGTACATACATAGAAGTTTTCATTTTTGTTAGAGACCTGTCGCTGAGCTAAAACTCTCGAAGGAAGTTTATCTAGAAGAATGAACCATTACGGAAATTGAGTGATTCTATCCTCATGAAAGTTAAATTTTCTGATCTAATTACTGTGGAATATTTCCGTAGACTGTTTTGTGGAGTAGAAATTAATGAACAGGGTTTCACTTTGAATTCGTGTTTTTAAATCTTTACAGTTTCATTTCTCTAAAATTGATGTTTATTTCTGGTGAAAGTTGGCTGTGTTTTGTGAATCGATTGGTTGATTATTCAGGGGAGGTGACCGACAGCTTAGGTCATTTGCGCCATTTAGGATAGGTAATTGGGTAAGAGGTAGGAATATTCCAGGAAACTGAGGAAGGGTGGAGAGAAACTCGGCGTCGGCATTAGCCTACTCTTAACGAAAGGCGCCAAGGGGACCACGGCTTAACGTCCCATCCGATGGACGAAGTACTGAACTTTAAATGCCCTCCACTAGGCACTCAAGTGGGGACCGGTTTTCCACTGAAAAATCCGCCACTGCCGGGAATCGAACCTGGGCCCTCGGGATGGGAGGCCACCACACCACCCCGATCCCCTCGAATCGATAATTGTAGTTAAAGTTGTAACAGATGCTTAACGAAAATGTAATGTTGCTTAAAATTTTATTGTTAATCGATCGTCTGCATTAAAACTTTCTAATTGCAGAGGCTGAATGGGAGTTCTTATAGCAATAATAAAAATTGTCATTCACTTACGTAGTCGTTACATGTGTCGATGAGGGAGTTGTAATGCTAGTTTATTTTTAGTTTACTTCGCATTGATATTATATACGTCTCTTTTCTCGTGTTACATCATAAATGAAACTATGGCGGAGGTTTAGATGCATATTTCCTAAATACCCGTTGACGATAACCTAGCTATTGAGCTTTTATTTAATATTCTTCACGAATCGCATAAATTTAGAGCGTATGCTGAAGTTATCCCCCGATTGTCACAGAGGCGGGTGGCGGTATTTGGGAAAGAGAGAGTCATTAAGAGGTCCATTTCAACAATTCATTTAAATGCTACTGCGTAACCATCATAGGGGTGGACTCGTTACCCCAACGCCTTGGAAAATGAATCATTGCGTTGAGAACGCGACTGGAAGTGGGGTCATAATCCCTTAATAGCCATTTTCCCGCATTAGCGTTCCGCGGTCATATTTTCAGTGATGGTCACTGGACCCCGGGAGCTCATTTGAAGGGAGAGGTCTGTCGCATTTACATCTGCCGTCACATTAGGCCACGATTCCCCCATTCCAATAATTTACGTATTCATCATGTCCATCGTTCTCTTTAATGTTCAGGTGTGCCTTCGTGGTTATTTTTAAACATCTGGAAGTGCTTTAAACACCTTTCTTTAAAGAATAGTTTGGCATGAATGTTTTAGATAGTAAATCTATTGATTCATACGTCATCTTCCGTTTTATACTTGCAACATTTGTGTTGTGGAGTCTGCACTAAATGTTTTCGCTGAAATCGACCCATTTTTGTTATTTAAGATATGCATTTTAGGATTTCGAAGAATAGATGCGAAAAACATAACGGAGTTATCCGTAGATAGGCACTCTATGATGATTTTTTTTTCTCCTTGGAAAGCTTTCAATGTAGTAATTAATGTTGAGTTCTAATTGAGAGCTATTTACAGCTTCTCATTACACTATTTACTTTGGTAGTATAAATTCAAGCGTAACATTGCTAAAGTTTAAATTCATGCAATTAATAACTTATAAATAAATACCCCCAATTTTGCCTTCATTTTTCGCTTTCATATCTATATTGGATTAGCGGAAGATTTGTTTAATTGTTTTTTAGCATTTTCTCAATTTTTTAACGTGGTCTTAAATTATCTTTTGTATATTCCGTACCAAGTTATTTTCCTTCTCATTACAATGTATTCACGTTGCTCCACAAGTAGAAAGAGGGTTGAAAATATTATGGCTGTTTTTAATATGCTCATAGCATGTCTATACGTAGAAAATTCCATTTTAAGAGATGTCTCTTCCACATAATTCCATCTAGTTACTCACTTCTTTGAATTCCTGCGTGCCTGTTTTCTAGAGAACTAGCTCAATTTTCGAGGCTCTAAAAGGCATATACGTTAATTGGTTCTCCGAACAAAGGATTAATGAAATCGATGGGTGGAGTAAGTTTTCGTCCTTGCTAAACCTGATGTTATGTGCCAAAATGCGCGTTGTCGCTTAAATTATTTATGTGTTTTTAGAGTTTTTGACGTTATATGTTCACCTGCGCCTATCATTTCTTTTCTTCTTATAGATTTATAAATCGTTCTTCGCATAGTTGATTAAATATGTTAAAAATTAAGAAAGGAATTACTGTGTTTTGTACAGTTTTTAAGAGCGAAATGTACGATATTAGTTATGATTGATAGTTATACCCGTTGCGAGATTCCAAATAAATTATGGTTAATAAGTACAGAAAGTAATGCTTTTTATTTACTTATTTTTTTGTAACCGGTTACTATATTCCTGTTTTAATACTCAGTTACATGAATTTGCCTTTTATATAATTCTGTACCTCTTGCAGTACAGATTATAATTCAAATCTTCTACTTCAAGGTAGACACTTCAATAATCATTGCATTTGATTATTGAAATAACGCAAATAAATGCCTAAAATATTAATGAAGCAGTTTGCCTCGTATTTCTGCAAGAGATTCTTCATCCTAAATAATGATGTTGATTCCGGCCTCATTTTTTTGACATTTTATACTCACTATGGTACGAATTTAAGATTATTTTGAGATCGTAGTCCCTTTTCGCTTCGCATAGTCCATTCCTGAGGTCGCATCTCTGTTCATTGGATCTTATATAATGTAATCTAATTTAACTATCTCGTAAAAGTTATCGTCCCCCCTCATCATCGTTCTCAAATATTGTTTTATTAAACCATGTCAGTTTGTGGGTTTGTTTGGAAATATCGAATTTATTTACTTCGGAAGAGGCGGTAGTCGTCGAACCTTATTTTTTAAACCAGGATTGATCCTTACGATGAAACGGAAGGCCGTTGCTAAGTAAATTGCGATGAGTCAATCCCTCTAAGGTGTTCTTCGCCAACCTTGTAAATAAATGGGTCGAGCCTCGCTCTGCACGTGCACGAAACTGCCATTCTTTCCGTTCCCTTGTCTTTTTTTTATTTTACTCTAGAATATGCAGGCCACTCACTCAAGGTGGTTGGGCACCAGGGCGATAATTCCTCCCCAGTCGATACGTGGATCCTCACCCCTATATGACGTTTCTTTGGTCGCACTGGATTCCTTGGCAACCCCCCGTGACACGCGCATGCCTGGATCTTAATGCCTTGCAAATACCAACTGCTTTTGAGCAGTGCATTTATGCCCAGCGAGCCATACACTCGGCGTACCCTTTTCCCTACCCCCTTACCCGTGACTATCCTAGTCCACTTCGAACGACCACCCTCTCTCACCCTAAATATATATGTATGTATATCCTTCACCCCACCACCTACCCCCTTTGTGACTCGGCTTCCCCTCCCTCGTGAGATGGCTCTATCGACCTATCCCGGAGGGGGATAGAGTGCAGGCAGGGAGGCACGGAGTGAGTTTTGGTGTGGGATGCCGGGAGGGAGAGTCGCCCTTTTCCTCTCGTGGCTTTCGCTGAAGCTTTTACGCGAGGGTTTTCAGGGTGGAGAGCTTAGGGAGAGTGCCCTCAGCTACTACCTCCCCCTGACCTCCCACCCCCAACTGTTCCCGCAGTGGAATCCGACCCAGCAAAACCTCCCCCCCTTTCAGTGATACGGGGGGAGGTCGAGTTACGATCGTTCGCGAAAATATGTTCCGAGAGTGAATGTTCGGTTCGTCCCGTGGCTGTGATTCTTCCGAGCAGTAAATGTTCTCGTAGTGGAATTCGGTAGCCATTTTCATCATGACTGATTAAGGTTCACTTCGTTCAATTATTGCGCACACTTGAAGGGAAAATCATTTAAGGGAAGGGAAGGCTATCATTTAACGTAGGTAATGTACGTAGTTCATATTGTCCTCTCATTTTATTAAAATCTGTTCATCCCGTGGGATTGCATCGCTCATGAGGCTAGACCTTAACAAATACTATGCTCTATGATCTGGGAAATTTACCCTTCGTGGTAGGGTAGATATTCCCATATCTTGAGAAATCTAACTTAAATTAGTTAGCTTCCTTTAACAGAATGATAATATTTCTTCTAATATGCTATTATTCCTTCAATTTTTGTAATATCAGTTGAGGATTTATTATTTATAGTGCCTTTACACTTTATGGTGCCGTCCTGGGATTAACCTGAATATTCAATGATCTGAGGAAGTTTTTACATTGACCATAACGTTGATTGATATTGTAATCATCAGGGTGTACGAGTCGTATCTACCACCTTGTCGTATATACCACCTTGAGTAAAGACAAAAAGGTATGGGTTATTATAAATTATCGTATATTAGTTTTTGTACGAGTTCCTAGTGAGGCTAATTAAGCAATCAAGTTCAATTTTATTGGTTTTATCATTATTTTATTGACAATGTCCGAAGACCAGAATATCCAAATGCCAAATTAAGTTATGGAAAACCATATTATATTTATATTTGAACGACATTCTGGACATTTTCAGTTAAGCCAAATTAGAAGACCACCTTATTCAACCTATTGATTTTATTGGTTTAACTTTTACAATTAATTAATTTGGCGAAAAACACTTCTTCATTATTCACTGTTAGTGAGAAAATTTCAATTGTACATTTGGAAGAGGCACTACGATAGCTGATCTGCTGCAACATTTAGTCAAGGTATCTTGGGATAGTGTTATTACTGGCCTCCCTCCCCGAGGGCCCGGTTCTAATCCTGGTTTTGGCTAAGATATTTCATTGGTGTACCTGCCCCTATATTATTTCTGCAGAGCACTGTAAGCTCAGCGTTCCATAGGATCGGCCGTTGAAAAAAAGACTCATCGTCGGTTTTCCTTAAGAGTAGTCAAATGCCGTCGTTAGGTTTCGCTCCATTCTTCTCCCATTCCCTTAAGAATATTTTGACGTGCAATTAGTCACCCACCTATTGATAATATGGGAAAACATTTTCAGGTCTAAAGGCGAGGCTGAG
The DNA here is from genome assembly GCA_933228895.1 of Platycnemis pennipes. Taxonomy (NCBI): domain Eukaryota; kingdom Metazoa; phylum Arthropoda; class Insecta; order Odonata; family Platycnemididae; genus Platycnemis; species Platycnemis pennipes. Next base: position 36,108,440 of record OW121852.1, on the reverse strand, counting down.
GTTGAATATATTCGAGGCCGAGGTTACAATCACATGCAATTAAGGTTCATGGCAATTAATCGTTTTCCTGATGTATTTATTGTAATCCAAGTAAGTTAATGTCTGCATGAACTGATGGTTAACTCTAACCAGACATTATAAAACCTAAAGGGCGTTAATAACATTAACTATTGGTCGTTTCCTCCGAATAACTAAAGAGAGTTTAATATATTGACATGGTTTGTCAAGGAACGATTAGCTAGACGTGACTCTTTGCATGCGCAATTTTCCACAAATCGAGCTCCGGGTTGTAAATCATTTTATTATCGTGAAGTTTTTTTACCTCTGTGATAGATATGAACATTGTGCTACCACGGCAAGTGGTTGTGTGCAATTTAATTTGATGAGGATTGGGTTATTGTTCTGGCTTGGACTTCTTGAACTAAATCCGTTCTCTGAAAAATCCTACCTTTGTACGCCTATGCTATAATGTCGCAAATAACCTCACCTGTCGGTCGCCTTCCTTGAATACTACCACAACTACTGCTACTAGCTCCCATCCCGATGGTCCGGGTTCAAATCCCGCTGTCGACTGAGATTTTTCAAGTGAAGAAATCGTTCTTCACTTGAATTCCGCGCGGAGACCACGTCTAGTTCAGTACTCCGTCCACGGAATAGGACGTTTAATATGGACCCCTAATCGTCTTTCGTTTAAGTTTCGCTGAGGAAGACGCCAGGTTTTTTGCTGTACTCCTACGCTGTTTCCTTAAAAAATCACAATTATACCCAATTGCCAGCTAACATTAATGCCGAAAATGACCTTAACTGTCGATTGACTCCCAAGAGGAACCACTACTCCTGCCAAGGCGCTTCTAACACGTGTCCTCGTCCGCCATCCCGGTTGACCTTGCGCCAGACATTCCTTCTCCTTGACCTTTTCCTCCTCCGCCCCTTCATCTTTTCTTTTAGGAGGTTCTCGCTTGTCCCCCAAGGGACTAAGGGAAAGGGCTGCACGCCCTTATCCTTTACGCGCGCTGCGGATGGGAGGTCGTGTGGAAATTTTCCCGAAAATTGGATTTCGCGTAATTCGATACTTAAGAGCGTGCGCCGGAAATGTTTGCCCTCTTCTTGCCGTCACTCTTCCTCAAGGAATTTGGATCATTAGATGAAAGTTGTGCCGTTTTATTCGCTCTCTTTGCACTCTGTAATGATACCGTCCATAATTTGTTGAGAGTATTCTTCCTTCGAACTATACATTTCCCACTAATCACTCTCAAATGATCCAAGTACTACGCGAACTCATAGGTGAGAATCAAGTTCGAAATTTTCTGCAAAGAACCGGCGTCATCTTCATGTACCTTACTCCTTTTCAATCCTCCTCCAAAACTAGTTCCTAGCCAATAAATCAGGTAGTGGAATGTAACGGTGCAAAAGTACGTTTTCAGCAAATAAATTTCCCCTTGCTTGAGGCTGAGAAAAAAGTAGTTTTATTTGTGATCTCTCTTTTGATGACGGAATTCAATTAACTCGTTTCTTCGCGGAGTTTTGTGGAAAATAATTGCTGTGGATAATATATACCAAAGCGCATTCCGTTTTTGACATGTTTTTATCCGTCATGTAATTTTTCTCATGTTATTTATGGCTTGGAACGAAAGAGTAACCCTTGTTTAATTGTGCACTTTAATAATGGGGGCGTTTACTCGGAACCGAAATCGCAATTTTGTACACAATATCGTTAGATGGAAACAAAAAAAAGAATTTTAGTAAAAAAATTAATCTTCTAACCACAACCATTCACTAATAAATCAAAAATTAAAATAAGCAAAAGGTGACGCCCACCGGAAAAGCTGCTGTGATAACATTGACGTCATTTTCCTCCCGTCCTTGACTGCTTTTCTTGAAAGCGAAGGAAGTGGAGGGGGGTTCTCGGAAGTTCTGCTCGCGCAGAAGCTGTCGTAATTGCTCCCATTGGCAGAGTCAACTGTGTCCCCCCCATTGCGATAAGGCAAAGTAGCTTCGCGGGCTCAGTTGTGATTGGACGAAGTCGAATACGTAAGAGGTTGCACCACGCCCACTTTTCCGAAAGGGTTAAAAACATCAGTTTTTCGCCGCGTATAACTCGAGAAATAATTGACGGATCAAAAAACGGAAAAATACGGGTCTTTTTATTTTACAAACTCTATCATATTCTGCAATAAAAAATATGGTAAACGACCCCTTTACGTCCGTAACTACGAACTTTACCAATAAATAATATTATATTAATACTTGTATCACTAAAATTACGTTTTTGTGTGTTCCAACTGCCAATGTTTTACCGCACTGTTTGACCTAGCCTAAGCCTAAGCTAAATTACCTACTCATGCTTAAGGTAGGTATCGAATTTTTGTCCGTTTAGATTGCAATGCTGGCTATTTACTGACCTCTGGGGGTGTGTTTTAAGCCGTCGAGATTATTGCGAATAAGTAACCAAGGGGCCACGTGGTATAGACACAAATGGTTCGTAAATTGGGTATGTTAAAATCGCTGATTACAACCTCATTAGTTGTTTACACTTGTGTTTTTTCTTAACTGGGATTCTTTATAGTCGAGACAGACGAGAAAAACTTGAGTGAAAACTATTATTGATATTTGTTTGTAGCACGTGGCTCCTTGGTTACCTATTCGAGATAGTCCCGTCAATTTCAAACACCCCGTCCTGACTACAAAGTCTGGAATCTAGGTCGATAGAATCATTGTTAATAAGGGATAAAGTGGAGAAGGAACTGCAGAATTGTAGGACACTTGTCTCATATCATGTTGGTGATGTATCCAATGTCGGAGTAGATATGGGAATCCGTTGTCCCGTATCGCTAGAATATATTGGTTTCGTCCACAATGGTAATGAATGTACAAAATTACATCACTTCTATATTAAGATTGGACATAAATGGTTTACCTAAGATGTTGGACTTTTGTTTTCTGTACGACTTCGAGTTTCTGATTACTCCAATTGAAATTTGCATTGGTTTAAAATGTTCTCGGACACTAATTCCTCCTTAGACTGGACATAATAGTGAGGTCTTCGGCAGCAGTTGCCGCAGGCCTCTTCATTTTATGTCCTTCCCGCTTAAATCCGTTTCTGGTCCATTTGTTCCTTTCCCTTTGAAGGTCACTGCGCCCAGAGTACAAACCGATGGAGTCCACCCCGATGGAAGTCCACGTTGTCTCCAATTTTAGGTCCGAATTCGGTTTTGAATTTCTGACCTTGATCAGGGGTAACTAGTTCGCAAATTGCTTCTGTGCCTCTGAAGGGCTACAATTCCCTCACCGGAGGGGAAAGATGGAAGGGTGGTGTAGCAAGACGGGAAAACAGTTCGCAATTGGATTCATTGGTTCGTTTATGAATGAAACTGAACAGATTTAATGAGGGCAGCTTATGGTAGGATAGGGAAGTATGTTGCTCGAGGAATGCTTGGTGGACTTAATTTAAATATTTGGTGGAGAAAAAATTCTTTGGTGGAGAAATATCTTTCGAAATCGCTATTTGAAGGAGAATGTTGGTAAAGGTGAAATGATGGAAAAAGGATAAGATGTTTAAGGTGTAATGAGCGGAAGAGAATAGAATTATATAGAATGTTCCTATAGAGAAGGACATTTTAGCTATATATTTACACTCATCAAAACCTACTTATATTTTAATTTGTAGATTTGTACTGTGTCGTATATATAATTAAAATTATCTATTCAGAAATACTTCTCTGCCAGTTTCGTAGTTTCAGTAAGGTCTCTTTTAGGTTCAGTCCTAAACGACCTGTTTTTCAAACTTATCGCCGAAATCGACTATGAACTTCAGCAAAATGGAACATTTATCTATAGTATTATGTAGAGTTTCGCCTATTGCAAAATGGAACTTATTTAAGTCCCAAATTGCATCAACAAGCGTACGTAAAATGCAAATTCCCACTTTTTATGTCCCACTCTATGCTGAGAGCTTGAATTTTAATTGCGGGTCGCGGTAGCCAGGTTTTAACCTCGCCAGCCTGGCAACCCAAAGGTCTCGGTTTCAAATCTCTTCTCGAGCATTTTTCTTCGGGTTCGGCTTAAGAATAGGTAAGTTTAGAAGTTTATTCATAACCATCTGTCAATATTCCTAAGATTTGTTTGACGTAACTCTCCATCCCGTTCTCCTATCGGCTAACCTCTTCATATTCGCATATTTCTTCTCTTTCACATCATTCACTATTTGCTCTTTGCATCTCATACGAGGTATTTCTTTGTCATTCTTCCCGTTTAATTGTCCCTTGACAATTTTCTTCATCAGACCATCTTGTTTATTAGTGAAACGCTAGAAGCTAATGTTGATAACCTAAGCCGTTGGAGCAAAGAAAAAAATTATTTTTCATCACTAATTCTGATCTAAATATACTACGGAGTACAAGGTTCGTCGTTTTCTCTGAATCTGAGTTCGGTTGATTTCAACAAACATAGCAGGTTGGAAAATGTCTAGGTAGTTATGTAGATCCATCATCTCGTCCCGTAAAATAATGAACTTATTATCTTTTTCCTGAAACGTTTACCTTGTTCGAGATATGCTAATTCCTCTCCAGAGTTTAAAAGGGGAATCTTGTGAATTCTTTCAAGGCTCTCATCAAATTTATCCGACCGACTGGAATTGATGTGAGCCGATTCAAGAGTCTACCTTGCTTCCAAAGTTTAATCTTCGAGTGTGGACGGAAGAATTTTGGTAATGGTCCCCACACTCCTGGCTCGTCGAGTTTCCACGAACTTCATCCGGCGCTATTTAATTACGTTTCCATGCGTGCACAGATTTAGAAATAAAGTAACTCAAGAGTATGATAGCATCTCATCGTAGTTTTCAATTCTCAAGATTGGATAGCTACAGCCCTCCATTTTTCCCGATTCGATGCGAGCTTAGTCATATTCAAGTAATTCTTTCCTAGAATCCTTTTTATTTGGTTCCGTTACTTATTCTTTGATCTTCCTCGTGGGGCATACCTTTCTGTTTTCCCCCCCAATGATGTTTTTCACAAATTCATTTAAATCTCGGGGTGTGTACAATTCGTCTTGTTTTTATCGTCTTACAGTATCTCCTATTGTCTATTTTCCTCGCCTATTCTATAGACTACTTTATTTTTTAATTTTATCGTCCATTTGACCTTCAGTATCCAAACAGCAGTTAATTTCAAGTTTCGAAGCCCCTTTTTCTTTTCCGATCTGCTTTCCGACGATCCATGTTTCTGACCCATAGACTGCCCCAATACTCTGCTTCCTCGTTCCCAGCAGTAGCCTTTTTAAACACAGTAGTGGTGCTGCTAGTAAATTGAACTTTATTTTTTTATTTACTGTTTAATCACTTTCTTCACTTAAAAACATTGATAAAATGTACATTTATTTTTATTTTTTATTTATTTTCCACTTCCACCGACAACTGCACAAGTGGCCTTTACATCGGGTTATTAGCATACTCATCCATGTCCTCAGTGGTGAAAAAAACCCACTCAGGCGGGACTCGAACCTGCGACCACCATTAGCAGGCGAGGACTTGACCGCACCGCCACCGGGGCCGACGTAAATGAAAAATGCTCGGCTGATATGTTGTTATTAATTGTTTATCACCTTTGCGATTGCTACTAGTCTAATGCTTTTTAAGCGATGATTTTGAATCAGTTTTAAATTACTGTAAAATATCGCCAATGATATGTTAACTTTAGCCTTGCGCTCTTATTTCTACAAGTTACGAACTGAAGTGTAGTCTATAATACGGGGAGTTGTGTTCATAAACTCGTATGGTAATGTGGAACAATCATTGAAATAGGGCTAAATATCGGTGTACCCACGACTATCGATGCTATTTAAAGTCTCATAGTGGACAGGTATCCTTTGTGAAAATATTTAATGGTCCCTGTTGCGGAGTATTTACGACCGGTCAACCGTACGTTGGATCAATGACTATTTCCAACGTTGAAGAAATTGGCAGTAGATCACGCTCCAGATTGGGTGTTGGGGATCTCGTTGGTGAAATATTATCCCTCCATTGTCGAGCTGGCTTTCCCTCAAATCAGAATAAATATCCCTGCGCTATTCTGTCGGTTGAGTGATGTGTTTGGCATCTCGGGTCGAGAAACACGAACGCTCTCATTGTTTTTTTTTTGTGCTGTTCGGGTGGTTTTTTCCGTCTCCCTGGCTTGGACGTTCGTAATTCCCCGGTCACGTCGCTGAAGTTCCAAAAACATTAATCAAAACAGCTTTTGCTGCACTGTTTTGCAGGCGAAAGTTATGGATGACTTCAAGCAGAATGCCTTATTATGTAGGTATTCACAATTAATGCATACTTTATTATTTAATTAGATTGTAACCATTTACTTGTCAGTTTTATGTGATAGACTGAGTACTGGCTTCCCATCCAAGGTTTGTAGGTTCGAATTCCGGTAGCGGCATGAGTTTTTCAGTACCTTAAAAGTCCTTACTAAGTAAAGTTTGGAGAACACTTCAAGTGCAGTACTCTGTCCGTCGGATGGGTCGTTAAGCGATGGTTCCCTTGGAACCAGTCGATAAGGGTCTGCAAATGTTACCGCCCTATTTCTCTCCGATTTCCTCTGCTGCCTAAAGTCCTTCCTCTTTTCTAATACTTATCTATCTTTTATGACGCAAAGGACATTAGTTTTCAGTCCTCTTATCTTAATTACAAAAACAACACCAGCAACTCATTGCCTATTTTAAATCTACTTGTTCACATGTGGAAAACCCATGTAAAGGCCTCTGTCTCCGCATATTTTTTATGCATACTGTGTAGAGTGCTCAAAATTTTTATACCTCAGGTGATTTCACTTTCTGTGAGAGTTTTAATTATAGTAAGTTAGTTTTAGTTTAGACCTGGCTTCCTTTTTTCGTCTCCGTGTTTAGGCGTTCATCAACTGTACCGAATAATTCGATACCCAATTAAATTCCCAAGGTACTTTTGATTAAAAATCATTATTTTTATTTTGTCGAGCTATATATAACCGTGCCAGGCTTTATCATAGAATCCTCATCGTGACAAATTTCTACGGTGAATTTTTATAAGCCTTCCGTTGCAACGGGAGGAGGATGGATGTTTATTGGATTCAACAGGACGCTCGGTTGAAAAGTGGGGGGCTTGGCCGGAATACCTCTCGACCGTTGGAGTCTTGACGCGATTTTTCCGCGTCCGTCATTTGTTTCGCCCCGGACGCGTGCATCGATTTCTCATCGTTCCGGGTCGCCTATCGAAGGCTTAATTCAGCCCGGGCCGCCGTCCACGTCTGTGGGCTATAACTCTCCATAGTCCCACGAGTTGGCCCGACCACGCCTTTCCCAGATCCGAGCGACAATCGAGATATATTTGGGCTCCAAACCTTGACCCTGATGCGTCGGGAGGACAGGGTCCGTGGATAGACCTAGACGATATTTCAGGTCAATGGTCAGAAACCGGTATCTGGAGTTACTGGTTGTGATGGGAATAGGATATATCAGAGGAAAATAATTATAGCTTTGTACGTACGTTCCGAACTATATTTTTGCCGACCATGGTTTTGAAATTCAATATCATTTTCAAGATACCTTGATATGTGCATGGTTGTCAAAAATTAAGAATGGATTGTAAAAAATTATAATTGATTTCTTGTGAAGTAGTTTCACACAGTCAAGCTTGAAACTTAAAAGTAAAAATATTATATATCAGGGCATGATCGCGATATGATGACTATAAGTAAACGTGGTGACTATGTGTATTTCGGTTATCGTATATTGGCGAGAAATATTGTATATTAGCGAGGAAATATTAATTGAATATCAACATTTTAATATTGGTTACTGAGACCAACATTTTAGTGAAATATATTTTTATGACTTCAATATTCCAGTATTTTATGTAGCAGTATTGAAATATTGGTTTTTCATGATCACATTTTCGCTTCATGATTTCGTTACCATCTACTGCATCAGTTTCTTGATCATGAGTCAGCATGATGCATTGCATTGAAACCTAAGTGGTTATAAAATCTTTATTTTAGGGAAAAATTGCCTTGTTGTTTGATCCGTCATAATTTACCTACCGATTACAACGCATTTCACCGTATACTTTTTCTTGTACTGTTCAGCACTTTTCTATGGTTCAATAATCTTGTGGCATTATGAAACGCATGGCTGTTCTAAATACAGGTATGTAGTTTGGTATTAAAAGGCCGCAAAGTTGGTGGATGAAACAAAATGCTCATGACAAATAACAGTGCCATCGCACAGAAATAGGATTAATGCCGAGGTTGCCCTCACGGAAGAAAATCATGTCTTTTCCCCACATGGAGAAAGAGAACTGCGAGTGTCAGTGAAAATTACCCCCTTGCTAAAGCGTGATAAAAATTGGAAAATTAGTTAAAAAAGCTTAAAAGTAAATAAGGACCTATCACCCATTTTAAATATTGACTTATTGCATTAGCATTTACAATTTTATTTATTTTTTATTTATAATACAAAATATTTTTAATTTTTAACATCACATATTCGAATATCGATTGTATTTCAGCGTTGATACATTGGAATATTAGACGAAGGAAAGCTTTATGGTAATGGTTTAAGTAGAATAATTGCCTTGGATAAGTATGCCTTCACCAGCTGGAGAGTACTATTATTGAAAACCTTGAGCAGGGATGATACCCGATATTGGATGTTTGATTTTATAGTTTTTATAAAATATATAATTGAAGTACCACTGTATTGTAATACTGCCCATCTCCATATTCTGAGCTATCTGCGGTCTCTCCGCCAAACCCGACGTCTTCTCTATCCACCATCTCACGGACTCTTACCCTATCTACTCGTGCCGATCGAATCGCATCGATTAAGGTCGACCATTTGCGTATCGGAAGCCTTTCGGGCGGAGAATTGGTTCCCGCTCACTGTTGGCTAAACGTTTTTTTCCCTCTTTTTTTGTCCTCGCCCGGGCTCGAGTTAAAGGAAGCCGTCTTAGTTCTTAAAGCTGATGACACTGTCTACCGCTGTCTCCCGATTTAAAGACTGAATCTCACCGTCCCATATCACTAATGCTCAGTGACGACGTGTCTTTAGACTTCATGCCGGCTTGAGAACGAACTGAGGCTGTTGTGTTCGTATTTTTCTCTTTGGTGGAGAGGGAAATTGCTTCCTTTTACACTCGTCCAATTTAGTCTCAGATTAATTCTACCTTAGAAAAATCCATTTTCGTTTAGCTTATATATTTGTTTTATCCTTTCTTCTCCTTTACTTTTATTAGGAACTAAAGTAAAATTTCTAGTCAATTGTCAACTGCTCCAGATTTGATTGTAACCATAAACATTACCTACCGTACCGTATTTGTAACTAATACTGTTAGCGGTACCTTCAGGTTTGAATTTGCTTAAACTGATAACGTTATAAAGTTAATCTCTAACGTTACTTAACCATAAGTCTCATCCTAGGACAAATACAACATCCATACCCGAGATAGTATTTAAAACCACGTTCTTTTGGTTGTCAGGCCGGTGTGTTACAGATTTGACCTTGATAAGGTTTACGCTACAAAAAATCGCGCGCACCTAAAATTTTATAGATTTTTGAGATATTCAGAACATTCAGCATTCACTCGAATTGTTAATTCTTTTACTCTCATTGCATATTATAGAATGGGTAAATGATTCATTCGTGGAGGCGAATGAAGTGACAACCTAAACAATTTGATGAAATTAATTCTTTTATGAAGGATTTAAAGTTTTCCCGGCAAGCGTTGCGAGTGAATTCTTCTCGGGATTCCCACCGGGTTGGTAGTTCAGCGACCGAAACGTTCAGCAGCTGAAACAAACCCGGTCGAAATTCCGAGAAGACTCTGCGAACTGTTAATTTATTTTTCAATCCAAATTTCCGATAAAGTTCAAACCTGTCATTTGTAATCGATGTATAAAACTGGCTCTCCAAACTACGTGTCTCGTGGAATAGCCTTTTCCTCCCGAGGGAAAGCCTACCGTGTGATTGTCCTCCCTCCTCATGGTTTGCGTTCGCCGTGGTTTGGCTCGCAGGAGAGTTCTCCGAAGTTTCGCCACGGGTAACGGCCCCCTTCGCCATTTCCATCCTGCGGGCTAACGTCTCCCCGTCCCTCAGTCGACGGGAAATTGCGGCGTTAATCTCTCTCCCGGCAAAAGCCCATCAGTCTCACTTCTCACGTCTCTAATCTTTCATCCCCCACTCACTCCCACCTCTCCCCGCCGATGATGTGACTGTGCGCTTTCGCCTCCGGTGAATTCCGCCGTTCCGCCAAAAATTTGGCTCCCACCCCCACTCCTCGACTGTTTTCAGCTCGGGGTCCGTCGTGGGGGTGCCTCTGAAACGCTGTTTCCATCACTGAATAGATTTTTCTTTTAATTATCGACCGTAGTTTTATCTCCGGAAAGTTAAACCGATTTCGTGTAAGCTTTTCTTAATGCAATTTTGATGTTTCATATAACCATGACCCCAATTCATATCACATCGATGGCTTACCTTTGGAATTTGTTCGCTCTTCTTTTTAATTAGATTATTTTGGCATTTTTATTATATGGAATGGAAATTGTCTATCGTATCGTAGTCCTAATTACGTTGTGATCTTTAAAGACAAATGGGTCTCTTTAAACCTCTCCATCTCCCGCTAAAATCTTGCCATGCTGACGTTTATCGGATGATTCGAAGGAATTTCCATCAACTCGGCTGGTAAGCATAGTGAAAAAAGAACTGCAAATGGCCGCTCTGATGGTAATTAGATTTTTTTATGCACATGCTTTTTATTCTATGCTATGCATCTTTTCTAAGATGGTAACGAAATTGAGGAACAATAAGTGTTGTGCATTTGTACATTGCTGAGCAGTTAGATAAGTCAAAGTTGTATTTTTTCAGAAGATGGTGAAAGATTAATGTATTTTCTAATGTTTTCCCAGCGCATGTATCATATAGAAAACTTTTTCCGGCTCTCTAAGGAAGCCATCAAGATCCGCCTAGTGAATAATTTTACAGGTACTGGTTTTAACGTAATTAAAACGTGGAATTCAGTTCCAGGGTATGGCAAATGCGCTACAATATATGGGAAGGTGGCTGAGCAACGGTTTAAAAATTAGATCGGATAATTTTTTCTAATGTCTCAATCAATCAAGAGAATTTTGCCTCTTTAGTAGGGAATAAATAACCCCAAGAATTCTGTCCCAAAAAAACCTTGAAAATGAGGAAAAACCCGCTAATCCGATCGTTAATTGACGTACTAAATCCACGAAGAGAATAATTACGTCAGGAAGAAATAACATATCATAATACTGCCTTAAATTTCTGCATGAGTTGAATCAAGATGAAATTCGCAGAAGAGGCCGCACCTTTCGGTGAAATAATTAATTAAATTTGAGATATTTTTAATTCCTAGGCACTAGGGTTTTCTCCAACATATCAAAATATTGCCCAGGTATTTATTCCCTTTAAGTTTATAAGGCATGATTTTATTTATGTGATTGAAGTGGATATTAAAATAGAATATGAACTTAATATTGCTCGAATCATCGCCTACTGAATTAGGATATCCGTAAAAAGCCATCCTGAACACAGTGATAGACACAAACCTTATCGTAAAAGTAACCAGAACATACTGAGGCAAACCTTTTAGTACGTATTTCTGAAGATATGTTGAGTTAAACTGTTCTTAAAAGTAATTCTTCTTTATTTATGAGCAATTTAAAACGTTTCAGTAAAGTATTCCATTCAACTGGTAACTATTAAGGGAGCTGTACTATCCTCAAATGACTAGATATAAATGTGAATAACTAATATCAGTAGAATTAGGGTTTAACATGCCCCAGTTGCTTCGAACCCGTGACCTTTGGGCTCTCATAGATTGTCTTCCTCAAAGCATTGGACGAAATTCAACAACATGTACGTTTGCGTAATAGTTGATTGTCATCAACTTCGCCTATCATAATGTTTATGCGTCTAGTAGTCTTTCTAGTCTAGTAGTAGTAGTCTTTCCGGAACGTTCCCCGTGAATTTCCTCTGCCGTTCCAAATGGGACTGACGGTGATGTGGTAATCCAAAGCAATTTATAGAGAGGATCGCTTGGTAATGGAATCTAAAGTGAGCACAATCGCCTCTCCCAGCCGACCTAAATGCTTGCTTCCGTCATATATCGTTTTCCCCGGAGTCGGAAATAGAGTTGGCTTCGCTTGTCGCATGGATGATTTTCATTTACCCCGTGACTATTTGCCTGTTTCACGTATATGCATAATTATCGTTCATCCCTTACGTTAGGAAATAGTAGTTTTCTAGTGATGTTATTAATTTGATCGATATTGTGCCAGTCAATCGGAAATAACTGGATCCTACCGGGATTTATCCCATAAACCCACTGTTCTTTATTATATTTCTGAGACATCCACGCTATCCTATATGCTACTTTTCTGAAACAGTTAATCATATTGAAACTTATGGAAGCAGCCCTGTTGCTGACGGAGACAACCATATACTATCATAATACATTATTTAAAAGCATATTTCTTCTTGTGTATTCTGTTTATTTTTACTCCAAGACTCGTTTTTTTTTATCTTTTTATAACGGTGGTATTTTTTTTTTGACTGCATTATTCTTCAACATGCCATAATTACGACTTTATGTAGCTCACGTATGTGCAAATTTATTTTTATCCTTCGAAAAATCACGTGAAATTTTTAAACCAAAATTTACAATTTCGCAACACAACTAATGCTCATTTTTTTAAATTTTTGTACAAAGACTCGAGAAGAGGTGAATTCGGGTCTATATTTGGATGGGACTCTTAACGGAAAAGGCCGGTACTCCAGTCTACATCCGACGATATGACTGTCTGGTACCACCAAGATATGGGAATTTTATGCTCGTGGATTTGTTTTCGAACATTCAAACGACGATCGACTTTTGTAAATCGGCTTTAAAAAATCAATATTGCAAGCCACGATATGCATTAACGTTCCACATTATCCAATAGTGAAAATTTTCAGAATGAACTTCCGAGGTAAAACGCTCTTTTGTTCATCCGTTGACGCATAAAACGATCGACTTGGTTGGTCATTAGTTCCATTTTTACAGCATAAAAATGTTCAAGTGTAAATTACATTAGGAAAAAGGATAAAAGGCAGGGGATTTGTTTTCATCAAAACATAGTTATATGAGACATTTAAGTGAGGAAAATAAGTTGTTGAATGACGTTCGATTTTTATATTCAGATTATTGATGATGAAATCAGTATTGATTATTGATGTTGAGTTAGGTCACACACCAATCAGTATCAGTATTGAGTTTCTGCTGAATTGTTTGATATCCGTTATTGATTTTCGACCACAAGAAGTTACCGTGTTAGTGGTGTTCTTCATTTTTTTATTCCCCCCCTAATTGTTACTACATATACCTCTATTTAGTGCATATTTCATTCTTTACTATTTTATTTCTCCATCTTTAGATGTGATGCTGCGCCTTGACAGTCTTGCTGCGTAGCCCATTAGTAACTAGAAGCAAGTTAAATTTATACTTAAATGACATTTTTATATTTCATTGCCATGGGTTGAACGTGTTCTTGTATGAGTAGGAACCGTGGTAGGAACTCAGCTCGATGTATTTACTTGGAAAGTATCGTTTTCCCTTTTCCAATCGATTATCGCATTAATTTTTTCTCTTCACGAACGTGTCGTGAACAGAGGTTCGTCTCGATATTTGCAAGCTAAGCGTCGGGTGACTTCGGTGTGGCGTTTTCATCTCTCGTGCTCAAAGAAATATAAAACATAAAAGGAAAGTTTTTTGAGCGGGGGACGGAAGATAGATTGAATGCCTAGATAATGCCTGCTTCAACCAAGCGGCTACTGTGTTTGCTAGCCTATCTATCACTGTTTTTTTCCTCCTCAAATTAGATAGCGTTAAAAAAATGTCTTTAACGAACTGGAAAGGGGGATTTGCTGCTAGCGGCCCAGACAGCATTTCGATCCTTACTGTATTAGACTGCTTCGTATGTATTTTCGCCTTATTTCCGTCCATTGTTAAGGGAAAATAATGTACGCAACCGACTAAATTTGTTTCACCAAGCCCTGCAAATGAGTACTTTCGCCCTTGAGTCACGTGTGGGCTTGATAAGATATGGTATCGTGTTCGTGGCTTACTCGTGTAATAATTTTGCATATGAATGTTTGTTTGTTGCTTTAATTACATCTGTTTAGGCCTATGCACAATCAACAACCATACTATGCGCATTTGAAGCTGTTTATTTCTTACATTTTTTTTCCTTAAGTCTGTATTATTACCTACATTTTTTTATTAATTCCTATTAGTTAACCTTCACTTGAACGGTAATATCTTTGTTGTCTCAAGTCACCTCGGTATTGATATGCTCACATCCCCTGTTTTTTCCTGAAAGTATTCGTATATCTTTTTCTCTTGGCCTGTATCGAAATGTATTTAAGTTTAAATGCAAGGTAACCTTTAACCGTAAAACACCATATAATTCGACGTTAGTGTGGCATAATGGCATCATATCTGTAATTATGCGTCAATTTCACTTCCTGACGTCTGAATGATTTACATTCTGGTCAAGGTACCCGATATCGTAGTAGTCGTTGCGATTTTTCAAACGAATTGTGGAAAAGTAAAATAAAGTCATTTCGCACTTGTATGATCTTATCTCAAGTATGTACTAAAGCAATTGGGATACAATTTTTTTATAAACAATTCGTATGAGCTTACGGAAAGTGTACCTGGCAACCCTAGAGAGTATAGCTCTGTTTTCTAGGTCAAAGTAACTGGAAAAATTCAAATCACTTGAATTTGAATTTGACTCTGCAAGCTTATTTTTACCTCCTCACTGCATAAACAGGACGGACGTTTCGATAAATTGAGAGAGATTAACAGTCGGATCTAAGAATACAAGGATTCTTTTTTCCCACGTACAGTGCACGGCCATGAGGCAAACAAAGTAAAATTGTAACAAACACATTGCACACCGTATTTTATTATTAAGTTTTTCAGCTAGAAGTCATTTCACGGCTGGTGACCTACCAAGCCCTGCCATACTCCCTTGAGGTGGATCGCAGGATTTAATGTAGTTATAAACCTATCGCAGCACCTTTTTTTTACGAATCTATAACTTATCTCCACAGCAAACACTATCCTATCCCAAAGTCAAGCCTACATACAATCATTACATCATCTGTTATCGATTTACGACTGGAATGCAGTACTTTTGTCTGGGTTTACTACATGTGAGCGTTTTTCATGGTACATACCTACCTAACCGTAATTTTTGTGGGCTACCATGATGTCTTATTGTTCGTGAGAAGAAAGGCATTCTAAATTTATTCCAATAACAGTCTATCTATGATGTCGTATTTGTGATTGAATTGATTGAAATACGTGTTCTCAAAATATTTCAAACGTCATCGTAAAAAAAAGATAATTTTTACGTATTTAAAAAAGGTTGTGTCCTTTATTAAATATTGTTAAAAAATAAAGTTTTAATCCTTGGTAAAATCTAACCCTTCTCCTTCTAATACCTTCTTGTTGCAGTACAACTTTCGTGAGATGATGAGACAAGCTTTTTTAATCGTCCCTATGGAGATGTGGTCTTTGGAGTGTATCTTGCGGGAGTCATTAAGCGCTGTTGAAGTTGTCTTTTGGGCGTAGAACCTCCGGTCCAGAAGTTCTCTGAACTTCGTTCATTTGCGTCCGCCTACGGATGTAATTTCCTCCTCTCCCAAAAGTACTGTTTGAATTTAACTAGTGGACAATTCTTGTAACGTAAGGATTGAGCTGTTAAAAGGCTTGAAATCCTCTTTTAGAGGAATTCCTTGATAGAAGTTAGTGTGGATGGAGATTAAAACTGAAATCGCAAGGTATGAAGGAAATACATGTGAATTATAAATTCCCCTTATTCTACTTTATTTATTCCTGTTATTGGGGTTGTCTTTGTGTTCATTTCGTTCGTTCCAAACGAACTTAAATGTTGGAATACCATTGATACACCATAAAATTAACAATTAAATGATCATTACTAAAAGATAATTATCAGATCTATATTTTCTGCTTCTGAATCGTGGAAATTCACCTTTAGGAAATCCTGAAAACAACAACTTTGATATAAATTATCAAATAAATTATTAGATACGAATTAGTTTAGAACACATAGACATTTTTTCCTTATCTTCCGATACCGGAAGAAGACACCTTTTCCATGCCTAATGAATCTTTAGGCGAAATAATACACGGTTGTTCTCACATTTCGTTTTAATGTTATATTGTGGAGTACTTATATCATGTATAACGTAGTAATGAAGTAGTTGATTTTTCATCATAACAAGCGTCAGATAATCTCAGGCGTAATTAACAGGTGTTTAGCTGTTTTTATGTCACTGTTCGTCACCTTTCCATTCGAGTGTCTGTGAAATTAATTTTTTAATTGAAACGAAACACGTTTACGGACGAATTCTCCTGTACTAATAGTAATCTCTCACTATAATAATGTATTTTGATTTCAAATATATATTATAGTTTGTTTTTTTCATTTCCATCTCTTTTTTCGATTCCACATTTTCTCGCGCTATTCTTTGTCGTAAGTTTTCCGGAAGAAATAAGCTGGAAGAAGTAGAAGTGAATGGAGAGCGTATGGATAGGCAGGCAATGGGGTGTCAAAAGCTGTGATTGAAGGGAGAGAATGCTTTCGTAGCCGGGGGAGAGGGATGTAATAGATCACCGTTGGGATGGCGTGAAGGGAGTGGAAAATATCCCTCGAGGGATGATGAAGTAGCACGATTTATTCATCTGCAAACGGCCAAATTTTACCATCCATCCCAAAGCGTGCGTTTGATCGGGAAGCTTCCTCTCTAAACGAGATGATTTCTTAGCATGGGGCATTGCTTTATGCTTCCTTTTTGAATTATTTCGGCGTCTTTATCCACCCGTAATAATTCAAGCACCTCATGCTGTCGCGCTTTGAGAATCGCTGCCGCGGTATGAGGGGAAATTCGTGGTTCAAAGCATTTCTCGAGCTGAGCAAGTCAGGCCTCAACTCCCGCCGCCTCTGCTATTTCTCCTGCCTCCCAAACCATTTTCATCCCCTACCGATTTCATTTCTCCTCCTAGTCGCCGGCTCTCCCAACGAAGAGAAGCCCAAACATCCCCCCCACCCTCACCGAACCGCCAAATCCTTCATTCCGACCGCCGACGCTTTGGCGCCGGAGGGCGACACTGTCGCTTTCCAGCCCCCCTCCTCCCCCATCAGCTCACCGACGACGATCTCTTTAAAGCTGTGTTCGTCTCGATGTAGAAACCAAGAACTAACCATTTCCCTTGGGCTGCAGAATTCATCTAAAAATCCACTACGAGCAGAAAAGAGTTCGTAACCGGATATTTTCGCTGAACAAGTTGAATGGATTCTGGCTTGGTGTGGTGGATGTAATACACACTAAATTAAACACCATTAACGCTTTTCCGCAAATCTTTTTAATGCACTACGTGTTCCGAATCGCCGAGTCATCTTGAGGTCGTTGTCTTCATTCAAAAATCTTTACATTGGTTTGAAGCAGTTCTCTATCCTGTTCTTCCATCAGCTAAGTTCTTCAAATTTTCCCTCTTAATTCTTCTCTTTTACACCCTTCACAACTTGGAATTTACTAACTTGTAACTTCAGATATATATTGCATGTGAGGCCTGCATTCTGAGCTTCACTGGCATAAAGAAGCGTAACCTAGATGTATGTTCTGATTGTTTTCTTTTGAGCTACAAGTTCATTTCATCGTCATCAGTCAACAATCGTAAGCTTGGTTTGACGCGGCTCTCAACTCTATTCTCCTATCTGCTAATCTCTTCATATCTGCGTAATTCTTATCTTTTACATCTTTCACTACTTGCTCTTATGTATCCCATGTGAGGCGTGCCTTTTCCATTCTTCACGTTCGCTTGTTCCTCGACGATTGTCGTCATCAAGCTACTAGTATGCCTCAATAATTGACTGATTAAGTTGTCTCGTCGTCTTCATAAAGTTTTTTGAAGATATCTGTTTTAACGCTCTCTTTTTACGATTTTTTCTACGATCTATTTTTCGATCTTCGTTATCCACTTTGTCGGTCCATTTTATTTTCATCGTTCATCTGTAGCACCACATTTTAGAGTTATGTTCTGATAAATTGTTTCCTCATGACGTACAATTTGATTTAGCACGCACTTAATTGGTAGTTAGTTACCTTTCACAAGAATAAAACGATCTTCGTGTGTTGCGGTCGTTCTTATTCCATTAGTAAAATTACCCACTCCCATCACCCAGTGAATACAATTTTTGCAGTCCGTTTAGACATTTCTCATATTATTCCGTTTTTCTACATTTATTACTTCTCCAATGATTGAGTGCTCTTGAAGTAGTCATCGAAAATGGTTTATCCATACTTAAATCAGGGTAAACATTTCCGACGTTTACTCATTATATTCATTTAATGTTTGTTTAAAAAAATAGTTCGCCAAGCTAGGAAAATGGAGGTTATCATTCCACTGCGTAAGAAGCAACTTCGAAAGGTTTACGAAGGAAACATTGCAAGGTCGCGGGTGTGAATCCCACTTTGAATAATGACATAGTATTTTTCCTTAAGATTAAGGTTCGAATTTTGTAAGGTTATACAGTGCGATATAACCTTAAAACCTAATCATACTTCTGTAATCGTTCGCTAAATACTCACTTCGCACTACTATTGGCACTACTTGTTGAACCAGTATTTGCTAAGGATAGAGAAATAATTTCCGCGAAATCCCTTAGTGTGAATGAATGAATGAATATTAAAGTTAAGGAATTAATAAGTGTACGTGATGGTAGTGATTCTTCCGCGTACTTAGACAGCACAGTATTGGTTTAGTTTGGAGAATGAATTATTGTTTCATTTAATTTTTTTGCTGAATTTAAATCGTAATGGTTCTTACTGCAGAAGAGAAGTTAATATTGCATTTGTTTTATAGTTTTTCCCACGTTTTCCAAGGCAATTTTACCACAAAGAATTAGGATTGGTAGGTATTCCGCTTGGTCCGACTCCAATAGCACCAGGTGTAATTTAAGCTTATAAAGCTTACCGAATTGAAGCTGTTCCAGTTAATGCATAGCAGAGGGGTTAGTGGGCTTAAAAAATGTCTCTGATATACATTGTGTTGAATTTGATACTTTTTGTTCCTCCGAGCTAGACCTAGGGTTTGTTAATGAAGGTTTCCCCATGACTGGATTACGTGCGTAATCCGGGTCAGGTAATTGATGAGGTTCCAGGATATACCAAAATCTTTCTGAAGTCTGGAAACCGTATTTCTAACCCTCTTGGCGAGGTGGCTGGATTTACGATTTTATTTTTTGTTTCTTTCCTTAAACCTTTGAACCTTATGGAATGCCCGGGATCTATTGACCTACGTGCGGTTAACTAACTGCTTCTCTTGTTCTCATGCCTTGAACTGGCTGCGCCTCTCTTACTACTTAGTTCGCTTTATATATGAAGGTATTGTATGTACTACCTTAGTTCTCGAAAATCACTTTAAAATATTATAATATAATTTGTTTGTGGTTCCCCATCATGCTCTCATTCTATTGCACAAGCTGACCTAAACATTATGCTATTGCAAATCCAGATTTCGGGTTGGTAGTGCTGATTTAGCTCCGGTCTTTCCCATTGGCTCGAGTTTGAATCTTGGTAGTGATATATATTGAAGTGGAATCTTTAGTTCAACGTCCGTGGCATAGGACGTTAAACTGTGGGCCTCTAGGTCCAACATAATCCTACGTAATTTAGGTTTCTCTCCTTTTTCCCGCTCCCAAAGGTTTTTCATAAACCTCCCCCTATTAGCAATACAACTGCTATAAACACGATATCCATACCCGAGGTGGGGTTCGAATCCGATACCGTTGTATCACCAGTCCTGTTGCTTACCGTGGGCTGATGTAGCTTGATTGCTAAGGGTCATTATTTATGCTCAATATTTTCCAAAAGTTGATATAAATACGTAATATCGTTCATGTTTGATATTAATTAACATCAAGGTTCGTGCTCAATTATATCAGCATTGTAAATTGTTATGTTTAATTGGAATTGGTTGGTTCGTAAAAACGTGTTTTTTATAAGTAATTATATACATTGTAGGAGTTAAAGATGAAAATTACGATGTGAAAGACGACATTCTTATTATTCTCACTAACAATTATTTTTCTAAACTTTTTCTCAGTGATGAGTAGTTTTTATTGTTTTCTCATAATGCACCATTGTCGTAGTATTTTAACGTATTATTCTGAAATCGGAAAATTTATTCTTTCCTCTCTCCTTTCTCCCTTACTCAGTATTTAACACTCTTGTGTCACTTCAGATTCGGATATCTCGATGCACATCCTCAATCCAATTTTTCTAACTACTTTTAATTTCTCATATCAGTTTTATTTACTATTTCCATAGTTTCAACTCCTTAGTTTACTTCCTCTCCATCCATTCGATCATACTTATTCCTCTGTTCACTTCTATCTCAAAAGTCTTCAAACTTTCCTCGTATACTTATTGACAAGATCATGAGTCTGAACCCCACAATTCCACGTTCCGTAGAAGGTTTCTTAAATATCCTTTGCTTAATACTTTTGGTTAGGGGGTCCCATCATCAATTACTTCTTAGTAGTACATGCCTCTTCAACATACGCTGTCCTTCTGCAATTTTTCTTTCTATGAAACTCATTTTCGTCCAAAATGCTCCTCAGATATGTGAAATGCACCCCATTCCTGCCCATCTTTTTGTTTATTTTAGCCTTTCTGCACATTAGTCAGAGAATCTCATTACCTCAGAGTGCCCGTGATTGATGATCAGCCTCAACCTTACGTACGGACCTCGGTACTGCGTAAATGAAAATTTCCCAAGGTCATCCCCCCGTCGAGAACCCTATCATTTCTCGGAAAATTCTCGTGGTGCGAGGGAAGACGAGACATTTCGCGGCGCTGACGGTTTTTTTTTTCGTTTTGTGCCGCGAAACGTATTTCCTGTCAGCCCGTACATGTTCGTGAATAATGCAGCGAAATTTCCCTTATTTCGGGGGTGAAATCTCAGACGTTGCCCTCAACCCATGGGGAGTAGCGTTTTCCGCTTCCTAAAGCGGCTTAGCTTCGATCGGAATGATGAATGAGGCGCCGTGAGATCAAGGGAAATTAGATTTCCATCGAGAGCTGTCAGTCCAGTATTTCATTTTCGAGGGATTTGCGTGGGAGAATTTTTAATATTTTTTTATTGGCATGAGAATTTTCCTAGCGTATCCGATGCAAATTACGGAAATGCTGAAAACGTAATGTTCTTGGGATCTTTTGCTTTCGAGTGCATTGGAATGCGGCTCATGCTGGCAAAAGAAAAATTTACTTACTTCTACGTATTGATAAACGATGGAAGGATGAAGATGGGAACCGATTACTCCTGACGAGAGATTTCTTCTCGAGATTCCCAGCGGTTGGTAGTTCTGGTGACTACGTTTCCATAGCTGTCACCACCACCATTGTCTCAGCTATAAAAATTGTCCTTTGGCCAGGAAACACCTCAGTTACTCCTGACAATTAATCGTCACATCGGAGGATATCGAACATTAAGTTTCTGAAAATTAGTTGCTTTTCTTAGTAAATAGGTTATCACTCCGCTGAGAAAATCTGGTAGTATTTTCTTAAAAAGGAAGGGAAATATGCACCCCGCCATGACCTCAAGAATACCGTGCAACTTTACCAATTGTAAATGCTAGAGAATGACTTAATTATTTATCCTTACTCCACCAAGAAATAGTTAGTGGTTTTTCGATCGACAGTTACTGCCTTTTGAGTTTGAGAAGGTACATTTTTCCTCAAGCGCGATGTGAATGAAATCAGTGATGTAATTGTACTTACTAATATTGTTAACCTTTAGACCTACCGATGAACGATGAAAACCGATGAATAAAGTTTCGTTGGACATGGAACTGCCGATTGACGCAACAGTTAACCAGTATATCCTTTCATGATTCCGTTCTCCAGTTGTAATGGTAGATATACTCCTAAACTTTAAATTATTCGAAATCCTTCCGTTTGGAGTAAGTTTTGATGGCGGTTCTCTGATTCAGTTCTTCCTCCTTAATACTATTTAATATTCTATTCCCTATGCTGTACCTTATCTTTAGATCGACATATCTCCTGCCTTTTTTCTTTCCATTCCTTATACCCATTCTCTTCCCCACTTTCTGAGCATTCTTCCTTCTATGACCACCTCGAGAATTCCACCGGGCCTAATTATTTATTCCATCCACTGAGTATTTTTTCCTATATCAGCTTCCTGTCCTTCCCATCAAGTTAAGAACTTCCTCAGCCTTTTTCCTTTCTCTCGGTATCAGTTTCTCCTCTGTCTGAAAACCCATATTTCGAAGGCTGCCAACATTTTTTGATCCTCTTTCCCAAAGTCCAGGGGTTCGATCATAGATCTTCATTACGCGCACAATTTTCATTTTTGTGTTTTACACTTAGAATAGGAGAAATATGATTATCAGGATTCAAACGTTTCCGTTACTTCAAATCACTAATCTTAATTGGTTGAGCGACTTGTTCGAGCCTGTCACTATTTTCATTATTCTTCTCAACGAGTTTTCTTCATCGATCTCATCAGCAATATTGCGAAATAGTGATCTAAAATCCATACTTTGGTTTCGGAATCATATACCTTCACGCTGCACATAACCCCTTATAACCTTTTATTTGCTATAGGTCCCAGTAACCATGGCCCTCTTGTGGGTAATCGCCTGTTTAGATAAGGCAATTCTAAATATCCTTAGATTGACGTATATTAAATGTAGTGTTACCTCATTGGGTAGAGGGTTTGGCTAGTAATCTGAGGGCCAGGATTTGAATCTGGAGCAGATATGTCTTGTCTAACCCAAACTGAGTTGAATTTGATAATTTAGGTACCAGATCATTCCTGGATACCACAGCGGAATTGGGAAATGAACTGACCCTAATGTGGCGATTTCGCGCTTCTTTCGGACTAGTACTTGGGGAGGCTAACAAACCAGTTGTAATAAGGAGAGGCAACCGACAGCTGTGGGCATTTGCAGTGTTCACAGTGAAGTATTAAGGATTGCCGGGCTATTAGGCTGTTAGCGAAAGATTCGCGAAACAGAATAAGGGTGGATTGAAACATTAGTAGTAGCCTGCTCCAATGAAAGACGCCGAGGGGTCCACGAATTTAACTTCTAATCCACCGAACGGAGTACTTAACTTGATGTGTTCAACGTAAAATACTCATGTAGGAACTGGAACTCACTGGAACATCTTCCATGCCCGGTGTTTGAAACCGTGCATCACCAACTAGACCGGCCTCGGTTTGATTACGAAGATTTTGTAAGACGAAGTTACTATAGTCGATCTGGTTTAATGCATAGAATACTGGTTTTCCATCTATAGGGCTCTGGTACGTGGCCCAGTAGGGTTTTTTTAATGGTTTCTATTTGGCTGATGTGTAATACAGTCCGTTAGATGAGACGTTAAACCATGGACACCATGGCGCCTTTCACCTAGAGTAGCGCCGTCGGGTTTCTCTTCGCTTCCAAAGTTCCTGCTTAATAAAGTTACCCTTAGGATTGAGTGTAGATATTCTCTCCTAGAGTGTGTGGAGCGGTTGAAACCTGTGTTGCTAATAAAATTCCATTTTTGTTTGTACTTTACTAAGTTATTTCATCTACGTACTCGAAAATAATCAAAAGACCTATCCTCTGTGGTGTAGATGAACTCAGCTTTTGGTCGCCTCCTCTTAATATCAACAACTTGAATTACGTCGTTTACCTTGTACTCCCTAACTTCAGTGATGCAGTCAGAGGGTTCGGTGAAGTTAAGAGCTTCCGGACCAATACGGCTCGAAATTAAAAGAACAATCCCATCTTCCTTCCTCATCCACGCACTGCAGGGCCTTAAGCTTTACATGGGGCGGAGTTAGGACACCATCCTCGGCCCCCAAATTTGATCTGCCCCCCCTGGCGGTGGTGATGCTGCGTCCTTCCGGCGTCCAACCAGGAGGCGGTCAGAGTCCACCAGGAAGAGGCTCCGGCGGAGGACACCTTTGCCCCCAGGGACCGGCCCCCCGCGTGATGTTCGCCCCTCATGTGCTCCCTCCTCTGCCCCAAGCGGAGGCCTCTGTCGGGGGGGTCTCCGCCCCCTACGCCCTCTCAGCTCGGCGGTTCCCCCAAGAAAGTCGTGCGCTTCGACTCCATAGTGGACACTTTCTCGGCCTCGATCCCTTCATCCTCGCCCTCTTCGCCCCCGGGAGTGTCCTCGCCCCCGCCCCGGGCCGCCGACATGGCCCCCGGGGCCCCAGCCCCCGTCCACGAAGGACCGATGATGTTCCTCCCGCCGGTTCATCAACAACACCTTTATTATCACCACCAACATCATCTCCCGCCAACGACGGGGTCTCGAATCCCCGATGGCGCGCCTCTGCCGGCGGATGTGTGCACCACTGAGCCTCGCGGCTCTGGCCCGCCGTCGTTCAGCGCTTTTGCGGTCAAGGTATGAACTACGTCTCCCGTCCGGTTATTTGCTCAACTTTGTTTTTATTCCGTACCGCGGAATTGGTTCAGCGTTTAAACCCAGTGCAGTGACTGCATGGGTGTTTTTACTGCAGTAGTTCCTGATTTCAGGAATTAAATCATTCTTTTCTGTTACTTATCTGTTTAGATTTACTCGTGGATTGCATCTCGTGCTATCGAAAACCTTGTGAATGAATGACATCGTTAAGTTTATAAATTTATGAAAATCATGTCTGTATATCATTCTTTTCTGTTCATTATCTGTATAGATTTACACGTTAAATGGATATCGTGCTATTGAAAACCTTATGAATGAATGCCATTGTTAAGTTTATAAATTTATGAAAATCGGGCAATGTCTCTATTTATTTCATTGTGGCACAAATTATTTTTAAAGGATTTGTACTTTTCTTGTATTTCTAATCGCATATTAAATAGAGATTTTATTCCGTATGGTCTAGTTCTTCCTCGCTCGTAATATAATCCATCAAAAATTATTTTACTCAAAACGTTTCCTACGATAATATGCAGAATAACTTAAAGCAAAAATATATGGACTTTTTCTTAATTTTATAGTAAGGATGTTACCTTAATAGTGGCAACGACCCGAACACATTAAATAGTGAGATAGGAAAGGAATCGTGTGATAAGGAGAGGAACGAGGATGTCAGTTTAGACAAAGTCCTATCGCTGGAATATATAATAATTGAAGAGTTGTGGGAAAAGGAAAGAAGAATTCTTTAAGCTTAATTGTAGAATATACGTAAAGCCTTTTCAAATAGCCTGGCTATTTTAAAAGGTTCAAACCTGTGATTACCGCCCCTCTCAAGATTCAAAACTCAGAAGTATACGAGGATAGAAGGATAATGAGTTTGATATCTCAGGAGGCGACTAATTCTCCCAGTTAGCGATTGAAGATAGGACAAATGGAGACCTAAGTGAAGATGGGTTTGGAATGTTAAGCGAGGCTGATGTTTTATTGTGATTTCATGCTCTCTCGTCCCTGTTCTCTCAGCCCTTTTTGTTTTTAATTCCCTTCTAATCGAAGCTTTGTGCATTTGGAGAGCGTTGTAGTCGCAATGTGTTTGGCTACAAACGATGCTACTTTTGAATTTCGTTGGTAGCCAAAATGTACTCTTTAAAGAACTTTTTTTCTGATTTTTTTCATAAAAACTCATTCTTAAAAATTTTCCTGAATCCGATTGTATGAGTGAATTTTGGCTGAGATTGAACTTTTTGATGACATCCGAATTTATGACTTCTATATTCTTACTCATTTGCATTGACTGAACTTACTCTTGGAAAAAATAATGCGAAACTCTAGTTAGTTTGCAAACATTCTGCTGATGCGAAGGCGAGAGTTTGTGGATTATATTCATTTTGTTGGCGTTGATGCATAATTTAAAAATGTTTCCAACATCTCCCACTTTTTTCTTGGAATATTTTTCACAGTTTTTACACGGTGTGCATCTCAAATCTAAGTACTTCATCTCCTACTCATGCATGTTATGGAAAAAGAAAGATGCGTTTATTTCCTCTGCAATTAATTGATTGAGAAGAGAAATAAAAGAAGTAATTTAATATGTGCCTTTTTGGCCAAAATTTCTTTCCTTAATAGGGATAAAGTATCATCATTGTGCTTAAAACTGGATTATTAATGTGAAGGATCGCAGTTCTATTCAACCTCACGGTAGCAAGGACTCTCTCTCTCTCTCAATGAAACTTGTAATCTTCCTCGTACTTAATATTATCATTTTTACTCTCTACGAACTCAGAATTAAATTTTACCTATGCCGTGTTTTCAGCTTTATTGCTGTAATGCTCAAGTTCGTAAAAGTCAGTTGGAGCGGTGAGCGTGTTTAATTAACGATAGAATTTAAGTATCAACGAAAAGGTATTCCCTTCAATCAAATGCTTGGAGATCCGATAGGAGATTATAAAACCGGTTCTTCTTATTTGCTGAAAGACGTAATTAATTCGTCTTGGAACTTGTACTAGGAAGTGAAAATTTTATTTTTTAAATTTTAGCTTAAAAATTTTTGAAAATTTTCAAAGTTAGATCCATCAATAAAACACGCGTGAAAATGCGAGTTTCTAATATTCGTCTTTCAGCTTATTCTGATAAATGTTTTCTGCATTAATTGATGCCTTAATTTTTATATTTGAGACGGGTATGTAAGGACATTTTTAAACTAACTTGAATGATAAGACGCAAAGCCATCTTACATCAAGGCCATCAGAGACTCATATTGTACTGAAGGATTACTGTGATGTATTTATTTTATTTATAAACTTGCCTCACCACACGCCTTTCAGTTTCATTCTGGCATAGAATAAACAAGCCTACCTCATTTAATGTTTATAGCATAGAATCAAATGTATATTTTCCTTTCCATGTATGTGGCATTAACCTAAATACTATATGATAAATATTAAAAATGGAACTCACGATGGAGGATATTGCTTGGAGATTCATTTTCTCCCTTCTCTTAAATATGACAGTGAAAGGAATGGAATACCTACGTCTCACTTTTATCCAAATATACCTTTAGCGTCCTTTATTCCCGTATTCTATCAAGCTCATCGCTTAAGCGTTGGAAATTCTCGGGGACATATTTTTCTATTCAGCCGTCTTGTCGAAGGCTTTTCATTAATATTTTAGAACAGTTTTTGTTTCGTATTTCAAGAAAATTACGAGCTCTCGATCGTTCATTATATTTTTATAATCCTTCGTGATACTGTTTTCAATCGCATTTTTTTCTTATCCTGAGAAATCCACTATTAACATGAGGTGATGCAACATCGAAGAGAGATATGTTTTTTCCCCTATTTCTTTTGTTTCTTCGGGTTTTGAATTTTTCTCCGAGCGAGAATTTTTGCTTTTTGCATTCCCGAGTGAGCCGTCGTCGCATATCCCCCCTTTTCACTTGTTTCCGCTCCACTTGCGTCGCCACTTGTGCCGCCTTCTGATCTTCATTTTTTTTCTCTTCCTCAACCCCCTCCCCCTCTTATCACTCCCACTCGCTCTTCCCACATTCTTCCCCCATCCTCTCCTCCCTCCGTTTTCCGCAATTTACCCTCATTGCGACGCCGCTGTCATGGAAACGCGTTTTTCCCGCCCTTTCCCCCACTGCGCCAATCGCGTGGCCCGCTCCACGGTGCTACCCCTCTAGCGCGGCGGTCTGGCGGTTGGTCCCCTTCCCGCCCTCATTTTCGTATTTTCGGTCCCTCCCTCCCCCCATCCATGGTGTTGGCCAGGCGCGCGCGCGCACACGTATCCTTACGCCTCCGGCCACTGCGTCCTCGGACGACGCGGCATCCCACCGATTGCATTCGTGTCGGCATGGAGGAGGGGGGAGGATGGATAAAAAATTTAACGGATTGATTGCGTCGCATGCATGCATATTAATCGACGCGCGCGATGTAAATCAATAGCCTCCAGATTCGCGCCCTCGGATCCACCATTAACGTTCGCCGTGCTTTTTAATTCTTGCCTTAAACTCGGGAAGCAAAAGCTATAAGAGGTAAAAGTGTCTTGAAATCTAGGAATCCGAATGACTAACGATGGGCGAAGCAGGAAGGATAGCCCAGGATAATCAGTAGAATAATCCAGCCGCAGAGATGCCAATGAAAAATTCCAAATTTTTATTCTTATTGTTTGGAAATAGATTTTAAAGCTGAAAAAAAGACTAGGATTTACAATGAAATGTTCTTTTTCCATAATTTGTGAAAGAGTAGGCCGTTAAACTCGGGTAACAAAAAATAGGGAAAGGAAGAAAGATGTGAGTGAGTATTGCTATCTAGGAAGCCGAATAATTTGCGATGGGCCTAGCAAGACGGAAAGAGAAGAATAGTCCAAGCGAAGATGGGGAAAAGAATTTCCTTACAGCTGGAATTCAATCTTGGAAGGAAAATATTCATCAGAATATACATCTGGAGTACGTCATTTTATGGCAGTCAAGCATAGACGATAATAGCAGCATAGAAGTCGAGGCTAGAGGCATTCGAATTGTGGTGCTACTGAAGAATGATGAAGATCAAATTAGTCGGGCGAGTGGAAAAGAAGAGAT
Organism: Platycnemis pennipes; assembly: GCA_933228895.1. Classification (NCBI taxonomy): domain Eukaryota; kingdom Metazoa; phylum Arthropoda; class Insecta; order Odonata; family Platycnemididae; genus Platycnemis; species Platycnemis pennipes. The sequence goes on along the minus strand of OW121852.1, from coordinate 36,079,822 downwards.
TCTAAGAAGAGCGGTATTCGAGGGAAGCTTACTGAAGATTTTGAGAACGACAACTTGATGGGAAGAATGGAAAAGGAAGAAGATGGTAGTAAAGTAGCGAGGGCAGTAAAGTAGCGAGGGCAGTAAAGTATGTACATGAAAGAGGAAAGTTATGCAAATATGAAGGGGTTATCTGATAAGAGAATCGAGTTGAAACCATCCTAAGATGGTCTAATAGGTTAGATGTGTGTTGGAGAAATTTGAGATGTAGGTTTAGAAGAGGGTGTAGAAGGTTTGCCGGAAAAAAGTCGAGTACGAACAAAGAAATATATTAGGTATCGTGGAGAAGGGAAGAAAACTACAGCAAATGACTGGGAGGCAAAAACGTGGTTTAACAAAGTGTTGAAATGCAGCGTACTGTTAAAGACTGTGATTGAGGGAGGTAAATGGGAAAAGAACATAGATACTTGACACTGTGAAGGAAGATAGAGAATATGAAAAATTCTGGTAGGATGTTTCATTCTGTGTGTTTCATTCATGTTTTCTGTGTTAGTTGGTAGCAAAAGTAAAGGATTAATGAGGGGTTACAGAGGATAGAGACTATCCAATGGTGCACCATAAGTGGTGAAACTATCCAATATAAAATTTTATTTATTGATCTACTTTCAGTGAGGTTGATTTTTCTGGAGGGAAGTCTAACGCTGTGTGAGCGGAAAGCCATAGTAAATCCTGATTTTATCCTATTATGTTCGAAAAATTCAGCGTTAATTAGTGTGATGCCGCAAATATTTATAAAATTGGAGCGATGAAGTAATTTATACATATCAATAGATGATTTTTGACAGAGAGACTAGATTTCTCACTCCGAGAACGATACTACAGTGGCGTTTAAATCCTTTAAGATTTTATGTGTATCCAGTGCGAAAGTCGTATATTACTGGATGATTAACGAGGGATTACGCCCTTATGTTGCTAACTGTTTAATTTAAAATGCAATGACCATTTTACCACTAAAATTTGAAATGATTATGGCATAGAAATATTTTCTATAATCATACTCTTTCTAACCGAGGTTTCTTCATAATTCCCCATGATGTTTCTGATTATAGTACGCTAGAATATGATATGAATATCATAGCAACGTTTCTTGCCTTCTCGTGAATGCAGAAAGTTCGTGTAATTTCATATTGTGATCCAAACTGTTCAATCTAATGATAATTAAGATAAGAGTTGAATAGGTAACGATGGTGGTGATACACCGATGGCATAATGTAGACATTTTGTAATTAGTAAGTACTGTCCGTACCAATGTGGAAAAACAACGTGATGAAACGTACTGCTGTGCAATTTTGGAAATGCTATCAGATTTTGACTCACTTTTGATGGCGCTGGCAAGCAAGTGTCAGCGGAAATCTGAGATACGTTGGAGATCAAGGAAATCGATTTCGTCTTGGCTCAGTGGGGTATATCTCACGAGAGACTAGAAAAATAATTGTTTACCCGCGGCGCATTTCCACACGTTCCCATACAGTGCACACGCATATTATGATTTAAGCAGATGGTAGCTAAGAGATAATGATATGGAAACTCGGGGAAATGTAGAGGATATTTTTGAAAGTATTCTTCAAATTGGGAACTTTATGAGATGGCAATGAAAGTATTGTAGAATCAAGACGAAATTTTGAATTACGTTTTTTAATTCCACCATTTAGTTAAATGTTTATCCTACTATAAACATCTAGGTAATGTGCATATAATGTTAACCTATGTCAAATGTTCAATGTACTATGTATATATTTTAACGTGATATGTACAATGTTCGTATGATGTTTAAGGTCTCTTTTAATATCACGGCCAAGGGAGTTTGTAGACTTTTTCGTGGGATCACACATATTTTGTCCTTTTTATACATGTTTTTTTCCAGCATTTATTTTTAATTCTCAATATTGCGGAAATTTGACCACCTTTCCAAAAGTCAGTTTATTTTTACGGAGCGCAAAAGAAGGCGGAAAATAGAGATGAATTAGGATGAAGAACTCCGTAGACCTGAATAATAAATTCCAGAGACTTAGGTATATATTTCAATCCATTTGTGCGTCGTGATTTGAAGTCTTGTTATTAGCCGAGTTCGTGCCTTGTTCAACGTTATTTCTTTATTTTTAATGGTTAATTTACTAGAGCATTATAGTCAAGTCTATTTTCCATAAAAATACGTAGTTTTAAGAATGAAAATAAAATGGATTTTTCGCAGTATATTTGCCCTTCACGTTTGCTCGTGGAAAAATCTGAATTATAAAATTTAGAACAGATTTGTGATTTTCCGTACCCTATGCGTCAAAGAATTTCTCCCGGAATCTTGGAATTCGGCTGTCCCATAAATTCGATCAATTTGCTGTCATTTACCAGATAATTACCGTGTTTATTTATATATAAATATTGTTGAATAATCATTAATTAAAGCACCATGAGGATGTAAACATTTGACAAATTCAGCCCACATGGTATGATGAAGCGTAACTTATTATATGTATTTAGGAAGTTGGACGCCATTTTGAAAAATGGCCAGCGTCACAGAGTCGCTTAAGTTTTCTAAGGTCTCTAATTTAAAAAGATGTGGGAGTAATATTAATTTTTTCATTGCATATGTGTGCCTAAGGGTACAATCAACAACTTTGTTTTTCGCCTAAAGTCGCGAGCTGTGATTAAAATTCTTTTCCTATGGGTGCTGTTTTTCCTGCGTGCCGTCCAAGCCCAACCCCTCATCTTCTCCATCTCGGGAGGATATCCGACCGATTTTACACTTCGATCGTTTTGAATCCCCCCCTCTTCAACCCCCAACCTCACCCTCCTCTCCCACCCCCAACACGCTCGTTCTGTCCGCTCCACTTCCTGCTTTGGTCCGAGTCCAAAAATCTCCACGTTCCCCGATGAACTCCCCTCCTTTTCTCTCCCCCCTCCCTCCCCCACACGTCATACGCTCTAGTGCCTCGCCCTGGGAGTAGGATTCCAGCTTCCAAACCCCTCCCTTTTCCCCTCTATGGCGACTCCTAATCCCTCTTACCCCTCTTTAGGCTTCTTACCCCTCCTCCCCATATGAACCTCCGCCCCCCCTCCTCTCACGTCTCCCTCTCTCGCTCCCGCAAAATTTTTGTTCCTACCGCTTCGAGGGTATAATCCCCGAGACGCAGTGTCTCCCCATAGCAGTACGAGAGAAGGCTTCGTGGGCGACCGAGGCTCTCCTGCGACGCGTCGCGACGTCTTCCCCGCCTGGAACGACACGTCCAGACGTCTTAAATATCTCTCTCTCCGCCGCGAGGTCCCATTCCACTGGCCCTAGTCTTGTGTGTGGATCTCTCTGTTTTATCGATTGTGCGGTATTCCGCTGCGCTAGCCGCTTCCGAACGCTGCCTCGGTTGTTGAGGGTGGACGAGTGTTCTCTCGGCTCTCGTGCGGGTCGTGGATTATTTATTTATTCGCCCCTTTTTTTTGGATTTTCCCTCGGCTCATCAGCGTGACGTGCCCCGCGTTGGGCGCCACAGAACTATCTCCTCCTGGGAGTATACCGACATCAGTCGTCCAGTGTGCGGTTCGCCGAGCGATATGTCCCGTCCCGCGGGAACATTCTGTTCCGACAAAGTGTTTTCGTTCTTCTTCTGTTCGACAAGGGAGTGGTGACGTAATATATCGGAAGGAAGAGCCTCGGATTCAGCGCTGTGTCGGTGTGACCACCAGTGTGTCAGCGTGGACGGGTTTCTTCCGCCTTTCTGTTCTTGGTTACTTCCTCCCTGATCCTCCTCCCTTCCCAGCTGTTATTTTCATCTCAAAGAATTAGTGTCTTAATTTTTTCCATACTGAACCATCTTGCTACCATTTCAAATCAAGCACGTATTTAGTGAACATATACTGCCGTATGTCCAGATTATCCGTTAGTATATCCGTGGTTAAAACGTTTGATTTTAATCCCAAGCAAACACACACACTGTGTGTGGCAAGAAAAGGTGTAACCCTTTTTTTTTAACAATTCACACATTTATTTATTGAACCTTATCACTTTCTGAAGCACGTTATAGGTCATGGCTCTGCTTCGTGATTGAAAGTTGCAGAATTAGGTCACACAAACGAATTGTAGTGTTTTTTAACCCGAGAAAACGAAAGATTGGATCGGCTTTTTATCCATCGAAGCTGACATAATTTAAGATTCATCTTCAAGTAAGGGGCGTCACTATTCGGTCCGTGATTTAAGTATTGTTTATCTTTCGTCCCGCCCTCCTCTCCTCACGTCAAATCTTTCTCTCAAGGAATCCTTCTTCCGCTTTTTTTTTGGGAACACGATCGATATTAGTGATCCACTCTTGTCTTTCCGAAAATTTCACCTTCCCAAAACACACCACGGACACGTAAAAGAACGCCGGGAGAGCCTCTGTCTTTTTTTTACGAAGCTATTCCGATTGATGTTCGTTTCGAACGGGACCCTGATGCGTTTTCGTGTTCGGGAAAGTTGTCGACGATCAGCGCCCCAAGGGATCCTTTCCCTCCGACTCAAAGAAATTTCTCTCCTTGGTGGTCGTCGAGGGACTTGCATCGGCGTCCAGTCGCGCGACGTCGGAACATCTTTTCGTTCCCTTTGGTGATTTGGATCCCCCTACATCGTCCACAGTTCGCCATAAATCCGCCTTTGGCCTCGCCAGCACGCGTCAAGTGATCGTAAACAAAAAAAACTGAAGGCAGTGACGTGAGGTGTGATATGATCCGCTTTTACGCCCGAGTTTTCGGAGTTCATAAATCTGAAGGGAAGCTTTCTTTTATACTTCATCGTGGTTCAGGCGTCGGACAAGTTTACGACTGTGGTGATGTCGAGCGCGATTGAATTGATAGGCAACATTACATTCACTCACCCGGTGTAGAGCCCGAGAAGAGTTCATCAAAGCGATTGAATAACTTTTGTTTTTCCTGTGTTTGCTGCCATCAAATTTCGGTGCATAAAATTTCATCACTTTTTACTAGAACCGTTATCGATTTTCGACGTGACTTTCGACCATCTGCAACGGACGTATCTTTACCTTACGTTCAAGTATCACGAATTTAAACATTCATCGTGATACATCTGTGCAAAACCATATTTACTACAAGATAGATTCGCACAATTCATAAAAACGGAACCAGATTGAATAAATTATCCTGATAATTCCGCGTAAACCCTTATTTTTAATTTTCTGGTTTGTGTTTACCAAATCTTGAATTTTTTGTGGTTAATACTTAGGAATTTTACGTCCCTTAATATCTACTCCATGATAATTCCTCTTCCGGTATAATATCTGTATTCGCCTTTTTCATCCATGTTCACATACAGATGTCGACGTCCCGCTAATTGATTTGAATATACGAAGCCCTCTTGAAGTGCTCCGTATTTCTTCCTCATTTCCGTTGTAATTTTTAATGCTTCCCGTCTCCACATCCCGTGTAATATACAACGACTCGAATGGTTTTCATCCCGGCTCTCTTGGGGAAAAAAGGAAAAAGAGTTCAGTCTGGGATACCTCACAGGAAATGCCACACGTTTTAATGGTGTGAGAATGATTAAAAGTTCGTGATTTCTTCGAGTTGAGTTTTTAACCGCAAAGCACATCCGCAATAGAGTCCGCTTCTTTCTTTTTCTTTCTGCTCGGAATCGCGTGGATTTCTCGCCACGTTCCGCTCCGATTAAAGGGTTCCTCTTAGGGTTCGCATATTTGGGTGGATCCTTTCTTTAAAAACACGCAAACGTTTGGAGGAAAGTGTGCGCGGGGTGGATTCAAGCCTCATCAATTTCCGACTCGCATCCCACCCCGTGTTTTTTCCCCCCTGCGGCGAAAGTAAATTCGTTTCTTTAAAGCCCGCGCCCTTTTTTCCCTCCGCGCTTCGTTCCTTTAACGGGGAGTTGCGCGTGGAGTCGCCGTCGCATAGCACCTTTCCCTTCCCTCCCCGGAACCCCCTTCACCTCTACATCTTCTCACCTCTCTCCCACCGTCTCCTCGACCCAAACAAATTCCGCCACCCCATCCGCCATCCCTTCCCCCCTTCCCATTCATTTGACTGCCCTCTCCGCTAGTGTTTTGTTATCTTTTTTTCTTTGCGCGGAAAAAAGTAGAACGTTCCTTTCCGTAGTGGAGGGAGAGGGGGTTAGAGTTGCCTAGCAGATTTACACGATCCGCATCGCTGTTGCAGCGCTCTTGGCCTCCCTCTCCAGCTCGGCGTGAAATAAGGCCTCTCCCGAGTTCCTCGTTCCGGAATATCCCGAGGACGTAATTCGCGGAGTGAGAGCTTGGGCTTCTTTCGTGGGACCCTCCTCTTTGGTCGAGTCATTCGAATCCAAAGGAGGCAGAGTGCTATGAAGATATTAAGCGCGTCCATAAATTTAAGCAATCCTTTTATGTAGACGCGCGAATTGAAGTTACTTCTGTCGCAAATGGAGTGTTGTACTTTCTGCGTCACCTTGAATATTTCCCTGTAAAGCACGTGAGATAAACAGAACGATATTGCTTTACGCCGCTGTGAATCGTCCATACACCCTTTCCTTACATTTATCGACACCTGAAAATACGACCCTGCCTCCGAATAATTTAAATCTTTCCTTCATTACGTTAAATTCCGCGGGGGATTCACGGTTCTCCTTTGAAAATTCGATCTTATATTCTCAATTAGCAATATGTCAGAACATCATCTTAAATTGTTTTTGAATTTATTTGATTGAACACCCTATTCACGGAGGTAAATATTTATAATGGTGCGAATTAGTTTAACGACTCCAGCAATCTTGTCAGAGTGTACTTAGCTGTGGTTATTCTGGGTTTATGCTGAGCTGCAAGACTTCACAGTATCCGTTGTGATTGTAATTTTGAAGATATTCCAGTCTCAGAATTAAAATTGAGACCTTTCCGCTTTAATGAACCTTTTTTGAACTTCTCTTGTTCAATTTTTCATGAAATACGCATTGCTCCGTTCAAAAATGGACCGGACCTATAAAAATAGGATTCCTTGGTTCCGTTAGCTGCACAGCTTTGGGCATTATTTACGTCCTTTGTAAGCCTTTCAGAGCTTTTTCTAAGCTGTCGGAAACGGTTTGACATAGACTGAATGCCGTTTGGGACTTCCGGACTGGTTCCGTTCGCCTACGTTTAACTCGGGCCCTGATGCGTTGTTTTTTGATAGCTCTTGGTAAAAAAAAGGAATCCGTCCTCTGAGGGATTCCGTCTATCAACAGCAGTCTCGGGGTCTTAACAGGATAACGCGTGGGTTTCGTGGTTATTGGATTGTCATTTTTTTCTCCCCCGGCAATTTGCGGCTCATGAATAAAATATCAGTCTTCTTGGGACCTTGACCAGGATTAAGCGCTCTCGAGTTAGCGCTCTACGATAACGTGCGTTAAACACCATCTCGTTCCACTCCTTTCCGAAGGGTGCTTATAATTATAATCAAGATTCCCCTCGCTAAAACAACAAGAGGACGCCTGGCTGTTCACTCATGTATGCATATTAGGATATGGTAATCTCAGAATTTTATTTCTTTATTGTTGCAAAATTGATTTTCATTTATCCTTTGCTTCGTGCATTCTGTTACCAAGAGCTAAGGGTGCGAATTTAAACATTTATAAAATTTAAAAGTGTAAATTATTTGTTTGAATCATCCACTTTATCGATTTTTTAAAATTGTATTTGTCGTTCATTTTTTTTCTCACCATTCTCTACTCTTGGTACCGAATCTAACCTTTTATTCTATACTATCCCTAAATTGAATTTAGATTTTCATCCTGCTTCCTCTTTTTCCCTTATCCAAGTTTCTTTTGTCCCTTCTCCCGTTTCCTCGGCTTTATAATTCTCCACTCCCTCAAGAAAAGACTACTGTGTGGTAACCAACGGAAGAAGTTCTTTGCTGGCGATGTGGGCGTATCCTTAAGTTTAGTTGACCCGAATAACAGTGTGAAGAACTTTTCTCGCGTTCCCGTGCTGGTGGCCCGGATGAAATTCGTATCTTCCCCATTGGAGATTCATCGGAAGAAAGTTTCATCCTCAACCGTTTCGACTTAGTACTGTCAGCGAAAATCCTTCGTGAACATTAATTTTTATCGTGGATCATTGCGATCGTTATGTAACGTAAGAGTGCGAAAAGAACCTCGTCCATAACGCATGCCGCGAGTGATCCGGTCGCAAAAATTCCCTTCTTTCATCGTTAAGTTCCCCCTTACATCTGGTACTTTTAGTGGATTGTGCTGATGGATTTTTACCCCTAATTCGCATCGTGACGGTCGTTATATAACGACCAGGTGTGGTGAGTGCGTCGTGGGTGAGTCAGGGTCTGCCGGCGTCGACCCTTTTCCGCGATACCCTGCAAGTGGAGGGGTATTTAATTCTCCCCGGACGGGTTTAGAGGCAGTGCGAAGGATAGAGAAACAGGAAGGTGCATGTGTTGTCATCTCTTCTGAGGTCTTCGGAATCGTGTCGCACCATGAAAGACGAAGGAACGCTGCTGCCCTCGCAGCCGGACGGCGACCTCCTGCAACTACCCCGCAGGAGAAATTGCAACCGCTTGCGGCGCCCGAGGCTCTTCGGCAGGGCTAGGGTTTATCTGAGGTCAAGGTGGTCACCTAAATCGGTACGTTCAGTCCACCTGCCGCGGTGTATATGGCGGCAGGAGGGCACTTATTACCCCAGTTGAGGTTTTATCGATCCCAGGGAGCAGGTTTCATTTCGCTGGCTGACCTCGAAAACCGTAACCTTTACATGTTAGGCAGATGCTCCACAGTGGTTGACCTACATGAGGTAGCCAATGTTCTTCTTCCTACACATGTTATTTGGCATGCCTCCACTAAGGTGTATGGCAGATGCTCAGCAGCTTGCGTGGTGTAGAAGCTGGTAGAGTATATGTTGAGTTCCTGTTGTGGTAAAATTGTAATTTATGTATGCTTATACTAGGAGTGGATGGGAGATGAGATTGGAAAATAACCCATAGTTGATCATTTTACTTAGGCTTAGGGAAATATTATAGAAAATTACGGTGCGTATACATTTAAGATGACCTGGAGTGAGGAATGGTGTAAGAAGACGCAGTTTAAGGAAAAAAGGAAGAAATTTAATATATATAAAATGCAGAGTTGGACGACTACTTCAAATCCTAACGTCACCTGGTTAGAATTGATTGATAGTTTTATACCGGTTAGGATAGGTTATGATAGAGTCTCTTGGTATTGCTTTCACTAATCGCATCTTTCTCTGCTATGCTTTTCTCTTCATTCAGTGTATTTTACGTCTGTCGACATGCTATCCAAAATACCTTATTATATTCCAGTTTCTTCTTTTGTTACCTACCATTCTGTCTTCAAGCCTTCTTATTACACTCGTAAGCTAAGAGTCACATCATAAGAAAATGACGAAGGGCATACCTTTATTCTTATCTGAAGAGAGAAGTGGAGTAAGAGAAAGGGGATTCAAGAGAAACGAGAGAATGATTAATGTGGATAAGGTGTATGCCATCATAAGTATCCATCTATAAAATGCGTTTCAACAAATATTTAATAATGTAATCTCTAAATAACTCTAGTTGAGTGACAGCTAGAGCCCTGGCCTTCCATCCCGAGGGTCAGGCTTCGAGTCCCGGTTGAAATCTGATTTTTCAATTGTTTACCAGTCCATAACTGAGAACTGTGTGGAAACCACTTCTAGTTCGGTACGCCGTCCGTCACATTGGACGTTAAACCGTGGTCCCCTGGGCCCCCTTCGCTAAGAGCAGGCCAATGCCGACGCCGGGTTTCTCTCCACCCTTCCTTGGTTCCTACCACTGCCAAATTACCCACCTGTCCTAAAGATGACCTCCTCTCCCGAACACCAACTTTATTCTGACCATTTTCAGTTCATTTTGAGCGAACGTATGATAATTGCAATCAAGCATTAAACATGGTAAATGAAACAAACTTTGTACATCCCACACAGCGTTATATATTCCCCGATCGATTTCAACGACTAAGCGTCATTTTCTAGGGGGACTAACTCACCAAACATTTCACCACAAGGCTTTATATATGTTACTATGAGGAGTGGGGGAAGGACTCAAACCTTTTATCTTTTCTAAGGACGTTTATCATATGTATGCAAACTTTTGCATGCATATGATAAAAATTGTAAGTTAAATTATTTAGAAGTTGTAGAAATTTTATGACACTCTATTTAACCAAATGTATGTATTTTAAATGATTTGACAAATTTTAAATTCTCTCAGATTTTTTTTACGGTTTTAAAATCCGACTTGTAACCCTACCCTAATGCCCGCCATAATCCCCTCACCGCTAATTGTGCTTTATGACATATATAAAGCCTTGTGGTCTGATGTAATCTCATAATAAACCTCTGCAGTCCTTGATGGAACCCAACTCCCTCCCTCAACTCATCCCCCCACACCACCACCCCCCTCGCTACCATCCTAAACTCTCCCTCCCCCTCGGTTTAAGTCCTTCCCCCACTCCTCATAGAAACATATACGTATAAAGCCTTATGCTGAAATGTTTGGTCTGTTAGCCCCCCTTGAAAATGACGCTTAGTCTTTGAAATCGATCCCGGAATATATAAAGCTGTGCGGAAAGTACAAAGTTTGTTTCATTTACCGTAATTTCCACTAAGTATCGCCTTCGTCCGTTAATTTAACATACAAGCAATACAAGACAAGCGACATAAATGCGGATGCGTCCATCGTGTGCCGAATTTCGTCAGGTCTTGTCACGTCACTGATTGGATGTACTCGGCGTCCTTTGTGTCTCTGCCCGCTCCTAATTTGGCACTTCCGGCAACGGAGATCCCGGTAGCGCGAGCGGTGAGCTTTTTCCATCGCAAGCTTTGGTATTGCTCACAGACTTCCTGTTTCGTCGTTCTTTCGTCTTCGGCAGAAAGCGAAGCCGCGCATACGTGCGTACCCTCTCAATAACTCGCCGATATTTTTCTTCTTTTAACCACCTCGCTGTGTGAGTGGTCTTCATTATTGATAAGCAGAATTTTTATGTTATTCCCTAGAGCTATGATTTAACAAGTTTCTCTCACAGGTGATGGTGCCTATCATGGCGTAACGCTTGGACGCAAAAGACTCGCGAGGATTTTTTTTGTCAGCATAATTCCTTCGGTTGTAATAAAAACTTGTTTCCGACAATTGAGTACTTCAAGTTGTCAAACCTTGAAAATATCCTGGTGATGTTATCATCATAGTTTTTGAAAATGATTCATTGACATTCGTGAAGATATTTCCCTTTGTGCTCGATCGGATTGTATTGACTATTTACCATTGATTACGTCTTTATTTTCTGAATTAATGTATATGTCAGCGTTAAGGAAATAAGGTGAGAATTCACATTTTCTCTCGATTTTATCTTTAAGTCCATATTCATCTTCTTCCTACTCTATTTCTGTTTTGTTTGCCTGGATGCTCTTTTTTGATCGAAGCATAGCATTGGTTTCCTTCTTGACTTTGGTAATTACATGATCTGACGAATGTTTAAGTTCTTCGTGGGTAATTTACCCTTTTTTTATTATTTTTTGATACTAAGAATCTCACGAGGCGCCACACATTTAAGACGTTTAATTCGTCTTCGCGGGCGACAGTTTGTCCGGCACTACTGTCGAAATATTCTCGTCAGAAGTGATATGTTGAGGTTGTGTTCATGCTGTACATCGACTTTAATCCCGGCGGAAATGTTGTCTTTCAGGACGGGTATACGCGGGACGAACCAGATAACCTTGAGATCAAATTTTGAATGCAAAACCCTTCGCAACAAATTTAAGATATTTGAAATGTCTATAAATTAGGCTGCATCACTAAATAATCGGTTCTTTTTGGAACGGAACGGAGCTTTACTTCCAAAGAGTTTATTTCCGAAGTTCACATTACTTTTGCATTGTTCCATTGTTCTTGCTCAAAGTTTTTAGCTTTTAATTTTTATCGACATAAAATTTCTCAGTGTTTTCCCTGAGATGGTTGGGTGAAATGGAATTCCCATTTTTCCTTCTCACATGGTCATATGCTTTCAAATTTAGGCCCATTAAGTTATGTGTGTTTTTGTGTGCAAATTTTAACATGTAGGCTAATTCTCTTCCTTTCTGTTCTTTCAGGCGAGCGAAAGTTGGCAGGGCTCCGACAGCGAGCAGGTGAGTACCAAATTTTCAATCCTGGTTTTTAACAAATCAGTGCTCTGCGTCTACCGATTTCGTCGGTGTTTCACGGTGTTTATCTTAGGTACCGAAAAATCCGAATGTGAAATTTGAATCTGTCGTCATATTTCCGGTGTTCACCATCGTTTTCTTACCCAAACAGTAATGAAGTGGGGGTTTAATCCGGTTAAAGATTTTGAATTTCCATGCGGACGATTTATTTCTTATTTTTCGAGCTCTTCTTAGCCATTATTTCGCACTTTTAACGTAATTAAGTGATTAAACGAAGCCCTGATCAGCACGTGTGGCTGCTTATGACTAAGAAACATCATAACCCTTCCTTCGTCGTACTTTGTCTCTCTTTGTCTACGCGGTTTGAGCTTATTGGGCCTTATATGTTGTTGTATTCATCTACGAGGATCTCATACTTACTCATCAGGTCGAAGAAATATAATTTTTTGTGAATTAATGACGTAACAAATTGAATCGTTATTTGGACTGGCACATTGGGCACGTTTTATCATTTGCTTTGATTGATTTGATGTTTTAGTCCTCTTAGAGCTAAATTAGTTTCTCGTGTTATAATCTTATCAACTTATTATAAGCATCCATTATCGCTATTCATCAATTCTAAGTTTTTCGCAGTTCTCCAATCGGCTAATCTCTTCAAATTCATATATTTTTGTCTTTATTTAACCTGCGAATTTACGACTTCCTATCTCCCAATTAACAGCGTAGACGTCACAAACATCCATGCCCCGGAGATTGTAAATCCTACCGGGCGGGATTCGAACCCGCGACCCTGGGATTGAACGGCGAGGGAATTACCCCGCCGCCACCTATGCCGGCGCGGTGGTGTCTTATTTGTTATATTCTTCACTACTTGATTCACACTAGACTATCCTTTCCCAATTTTTCCGTTCACTTTTCCATCGAAGACTATCGTCATCGAATCATCTAGATTCATAATCAACCATTATAAGTCGTTGTGTGTTTTTGAATTTTGCTGGTGTCCCTTTATCACTCTTTTAGGTGCAAGCTAGTTTTCAGATGCAGTGTAGTAGCAAATCATGCTTGTAAATAATACGGTCACTAGGATTGTGTTTTTAAGTTTCCTCACTTCTCAAGTTGTATTTCACCGTCTAATCTTAATATCACCGTCTAATATCTAGAATCTAATGCAAGTACAGCATAATTCGAAGTGAGTTTCAGACCTGCGGCTTTTGAGCTGCCTATCTGGCACGTTACCGACCTGACAAACACGGTCAGCTCAGAAAGAATATGCAGTCTTAATATCGGGCATATTATCCCACTCAAAATATACGCACTCCAGATTAATTTGTCCAAGGAGTGCGTCATTACTGAATCTGGCTGTGAAAACACCCGTAGCAATTCATTTGGTTCTATTGTGTCCGATTAATTGAAGGTTTGCATGAATTCATGAAGTGAAAAATACTGGTTTCCATTGTTTCTTGACTTTTTACCGTCTGGCTGGAAGGCTAAAAAAATGGAAGGCGTTGCATTTTGCCGTTTTTCCGGTAAACCTTCGTTTGTTGTCTGAAATTCCTCGAAAGAGCGATATTTTGAATGGAAACCGAAATTTGGGTGCTTGAGACAGTTTAATTGTAAGTATTTAAAATACATATATGGTGATATCCATAGTAAAATTCACTTCTTACTTTTTCACGAGTTTATTGACGGTACGACGCGTTCCACCACCTTGCGGCATCGTCAGGTACATACGAAGGTTGGACTCTTCTATACGTATATTCAGCACTGAGGGACATTATGGTAGGGGAAGCGTAGGTATTGAGAGGATTTCGGTGGGGGTGTTTTGGAGCAGAATCGGTGGTTATGACATGGGTAATGAACTGAGAAGGGAGTATGTTACTCAGTATTATGGATATTAGTAACTTCCACGAAGTGAAGCCTAAAACAGTCAAATGCATACGTGGTCATGTTTAGCCTTGGTAAAAAGTCGTTGAAATTCGTTGAGTATAAACATAAAAATCCATGGACGGAATTTCTTTTGCTTGAACCCTTAAGTACAATTTTTCGTCAGTCCCGTTACCTAGTGCTTTGTCTAAAACTTTGTCTTTAGCTCCAGGATTTAAGACAACATCTACATCTACATCTACACGATACCTTGCAAGCCACCGCGAGGGTGTGTGGCAGGGGGTGAAGATCACCAAGCATGCACTACTAACATGCAAACTAGCAAACATCAAGCAAGCGTCAAACGTCAAGCAAGGGAATTATTCCTATTTTTTGAACGAAACTTAACAATTCTTTTATTTTCGTGCCGCACTGTTTTATTCTCGGAGTACCGGTCTTGTTCAAATGCAGGTGCAGCAATAATGCATTTACCCAGATGACATATGTATCAGTTTTGTCTTGGAAACTCTCGTATCGTCTTGGAAACTCTCGCACGGCTGGAATAATTCCAATTGCTTTGGAATACTTCCCTGGCCGTTTTTCCTTATCGCACAAACATCCTTGAAAGTGTTAGCGTTACACTTAGCGCCTTTCGTACGTTCCACGAAAGCACCACCATCACCTTATGGTACTGTCTATTGCTCGCAAACTCGACCGTGGCTTCACTAAACGAATCAGCCTTGACGTCACTTATCCCTTTGAGCAAACAGAAATTTGGCCATTGCGTAAAAAAGTTATTCGAGCCTGTTTCCTCAAACTTCAAGTCGTTATTGCGCAGTTTGCTCTAGATTCAATATCACATATACATTACGTAATACCCTACAAGCCACTTCAAGGGCGTGTGGCAGAGGGTGAATAATCGTTAGAATTTTCCTTTCATTTCTTGTAAAAAGCTTTAAGTATTGCGCCCCAAGAGAGTATTGTTAAAAGTGTAAGGATTCCTCGATTTTAGGAACTTGAATACCTAAATTTGTCTCCTTAACTCTTTGGTATTGCGTCCGCATGATGGCGAGAGTACTGGCTTCTCATTCCACTCGCGTGGGTTCGAATACCGGCAATGGCATAAATATATTAGCGGGATGTAGGGGTGAGAAGAAGGCTGATGAAAATAATTAGAGTACAGAACCAGTGTATGGAATGGCTAATAAATTACGAGGGTGTTTTGAATGACGCGATTGAGAGAAAAATATTTTGCAAGCGGGGTAGAGGGAGGAGAAGAACGGGTAGTTAAGGTAGAATAATGACGGGTAAGAGGTGTGCGTAATTAAAGAAGGACATCATATAAAAAATAGGCTGCAAGGAAAATTGCCGATCCAAACTGATCTTAACCTGTGAAGACTTACACAAGTACAATAGTTACCGTTTTTACTTGGAAGCTGTGTGAAGGAAACGAGTGCAGTGCTCCGTCCGTCAGATGGGACGTTATACCGTTGACCTCTTGGCGTCTTTTTTAAGAGAAGGCTGGTGTTAGTGTCGGATCTCCGCCCCCCTTCTCCCAAAATTCCGACTTTCTCAATAAGCCGGCTGATGTGTAGATCCTCCATTCGGTCCAGACAAATCTAGCATGCACTCAATTCACATATCCGTAATGGCTGAAATCCCCTAAGCTGTCGGTCGCCTCCTTAAGGAAAATAGCAATCGTGAACTCTTGTTATGTTCGTTTTACTCATGCAGCCAAATCTTTGTTTTTTTTCAAAATCCCGAGGGAAATGAATCCGGAAAACTTCCATGGCTCATATTATGAGGCCTATTCATCATTATAACGAAAATACGTCTTTCAGTTCATTGTAACAGAACGTTATGTATAAATACCCGAGAGAAGGATGGTTTGTTTAGAAAATAACCGTTGTAAATATATGAATTACCCATTTTATCTAGTGATCAAAATATTTATGCATTTATTCTTATCGATTAGGGTGTATTTATTGAAAGCGTTACATTTCTCATGGTGAAATTTAATTTTAACCAATCCGGACGAGCTGACAAAATCTGAAAAAGGGAACGAGAATTTGTTTAGAGTTTGTTTTTGTTTGAACTTTGATTTGTTTAAAGTTTAGAGAATTGCGATTTGTGGATTGAAAAACATACCATGCTTAGGTGCTAAATACCATTTTCTGTAGAATATTTTAGTTTGAACGTTGCCGCATCACTGCGGTAGTGAAGGCTAATTTTGAATGGTAAATGCCGGAGGTTCTCTCTATATAGTTATCCCCAGAGAGAGGGATGTATGAACTATAACCATTAATTAATAAGCTAAATTAAGATTCACTTTTATTTCTTTGACTATCGGCAGATCTTTCAAAAGTTTTATAGCATTGGGGTGGCCACACTGCCTATAAGCACTGATATGTTGCTGTCTGTATTTTGAGTATAATTCATTCGAATGCGAAGGCAGTGTACGTGATATCCTTCAGTAATGTAACTAACAGAAGAGCAGTTTATAATGAGTGTCATTTACTTATTCTAGAAAAAAGCAACTTTCTTTGTTATGGCTAACCTCAATTTCCGGAACACCAGTTCCGGAGGTCACAAATATTTCATCGAAGGTCGTGAAATCAAGTATGCCTCTTCATGCGAGCTAATTTGAGTGAATTCTTTTTTTTGCATTCCACGCGTAGATCCAAAGCAGGAAGCAGAGGAAAAAATGAAAGCAAAAAGATTGAGACATAAACCAGATACTCCCTTCGTGCCCTTCAATATTTTACGGCACGCTTGTGGTGTTCAGCTGTGCCCAGACGGTTTCTCGGGAAAGCCTGCGCGGTCGGATAAACGAGTTTTTACATATATCCCTAGTTCGTGCAGTCAAAAATTATCGTGCCTCGATGTCGGGCTGTTCTATCCCATTTTTTTCCCCCTGCAATTCGATATTTATTTACGGCACGAGATAATTTTCTGTGCTACTAGAACTAGATTAATTTTACCGAAAGTTATCTTGGATGTCCGACTTTATTTCTTCATCCACGCATAGCCAGCGCTTCGTACGGTAGGTCACCAGCCGTAAAGGTGAGAATGAGATGAAAAAGGGAGAAAAAAATATTAATGAAATAGAGACGTAATTTATTTTAGAAAAGTATTTAATTTCTTTTCCATTGAGGTCGTGGATGGTGCGTTGGAAAAAGTAATGCTTGATTCATTTGGCTCCACAATTGGCGTCTCTTGGTTTGTCACTTCTGTGTTTCCCACTGGTGTAGCATGGTGATAGATTGGCATCTTCAGTGACATTTACTACTGCTGAACCTCAGATTTTGGGGTATGCTAGCTAAACTTTCGTGTATCTTATGAAGTTCTGTGATCTGTATTTAAATTTGTTAAAGTTTAGATAATACGTCTATTATTTCCATCCAGAAGAACAAAAGTAACTTCCTTACGTTTTGGAGTCGGAAAGAGAACCATTTTTTTAATTTTATACAGCATAGCTATCAAATATGTTGATTAATTTATTCGTCTTGCACAACATAGTTGGGAAAGTTATCAAAAAAAATTAGCTGATTAAAGTTAAAGTTAATCTCTGCAAAAAGTAACTAGTTAAAGTTAAAAGTTACTTTTCTGAAAAAGTAACTGATTAAGTTATCGTTTAAAAAGTAACTTTTACGTTAAAAGTAACTTTTTCAGTTACTTTGGCAAATTGGATGCTGCGGTAATGGAGCCCTTCATGGTTTTTTGTTTTGGCATACAAATCAAACGCTGAAAACTCTCATTGTGGTTTCTTCCATCCGTATCCTCTGGTTTAAATATATTGGAAGTGGGGTTGTAATTCCATTTAGTGTCCAGAGTGTTGTTGGTCAGGTTCTGAAGTTAGTTTTGTATCAGTTAATGCATAAATTTATCGATTAAAAGCTAAAAGTTAACTCTTCTAAAAAGTAACGATTGAATTAAATAGTTAACCACATTTTTAACGATTAATTTTAATCGTAAATTTTTTGATCGTTTATCCCTAATATGTTACACAAAGAGAGTGCAATGACGTGAGTATTGTCTTGTAAATGTATGAACAAATATGGAATGATATAATTTTCAGCTTATCGAGCCAGGAATTTCGTTACTTATTTTACCCTTAATTATTTCATACCTTTTTTTCTGCTATGCCAATGTTGTCATCTGTCGAAATGTGTCTTGGCTCCCATGTGCCAGACCGATGTTACCAAGTAAATTCAAGTTATTTTGGTGTGTGTCGTTTTATTTATTCATCATTTTAGCTCTCCGGCTATAATCCATTCATTACTGCTACGCTGTGTATAGCTGTGGATATATCTAGTGGTTGAAAATAAGAATGAACTTTGTATGAAATTGTAGAACGACGGTGCTCACCCGATATTTTACTTTTAAATGATTTGACGGATTTTAAATGTTCCCCGTTGACCACTTGCTCTGGTAAACCCCATTATTCGCCACAATGTGAACATTTGACATAACCTCCAATATATTCTTCTTACCCCTGTGATGTAGCCCCATGCCTCACTCCCTTTCCATGTTAACCTCCACCCCCCCACCAGTGCACTATTTAAGGCCTTCCCTTGCTCAAAAATTTTAGTCCCTGATGATGACACGTGAGTGTTGAAACCGGTTGGTTAATAAAAAACGTGTGGAAAATTACAAAGTTCATTCTTATTTTCAATCATGGAAAAATTCCACAAGGTGACGGCCGAAGTTGTTTCATCGATATCTAGTGGTTTCAATGGTCGGCTCATACGTAACATTAATTCATCGTAATGAAAATTAAAAACTCTGAAATATATACAAAAGTCCGCTATAACAAAATATATGTGCAAGGCACATTTAACCCTAGGTAGAAATAGACCACTTGTGCCCACCATCCAATTCAGGTGAATCCCCCAAAAGATATTCCTGGCTGTGGCGCCAAGGGGTGCATAACTTGACGTCTCATCCGACGGAATGGAAACTGAAAGCTCTCCTCATGGAATACATATAATTATGGGTTCTTATAAAGTATCTGCCGGAATCAAAACTGAGGCTTAAGTCTGGGAAACTAAAACACTTAGCACCTAAGCATACACACCTAGTTCCGTTCGAATTCTATGCTTTCACGACATAAGGACCGGCGGAATGTGGAACGAAGCAATGAAATTATGCTCGAACAACGGAACGGAATAGAAAGGCAGAATGAGTCGTTTCGGCAGAACGGTTCACGTTCGAAGAATCGAAGCTCCCTCCCTCCCGATCTCCCCGCCTCCGACGAGAGGAAAATATCTTCCATCCGACCTCCTCCCTCCCCTCTGTCTCCCCTCGCCGTTTTAAACTTGCATTTCAACGGCCCCCCCAGCATGCATCTACCGGCGCACAGTGGGGCCAAAATCGGTTTGGCTGGCCAAAATCATAAAAATGAAACTGACGATTTAGAGGTGATATTAGTTTTATTTTGTAAATAAATGTCTTAGGCATAGACTCGTATGATTTTTTTGGTTGTATGATGCCACTGTTACCTTTGGAGACCATTGAATGTAAATCAATTTTGTGCCACTTTTTTAGATACGTGATTGCCTCATTTATTCCATTGACTCTATTGCGCAATTGCTAATAATGAGAGCAATGAAATTTAACATCAATAAAGTAACATGTCTTAAGGTTTTTATCACGAATTTTGAGACAGCAATTACCAATAGAAAACTCTGTACAGGATGGTAATCAAACGAGGTACCATCGAAAAAATTTCGCGTTTCTGGCTTGATATTCAAAAAATGTCTGACGAGGTCGGAGCAATTTTCAAAGCCCAAATACTTCCTTTGTGTGTTTTCTGTCATATATGAACAAATCAGCTGCTACCATGCGCAACATTGTGAGTAATGACAATTTAATCTTCTCCCTCCTAAGTCGGCCGGAACCGGCCGCATGGCGTTCTTTGACTTCTCGCCGAATTTAAATACCCAGTATCCCTAGCTTTTAATTCCCAAGTAGCTCCAGCAGTGCTCCTAAGTTTACGTCTCTAAATATAATCCTCAAATTTCGAAACACTGTCGTGAAATTTATAACAAATTTCCGTTATAAATAGATTTTTAAGACTAATAGACATAACTTCGGTTTCTCAACTTATGGTTTATGGCTAGCGTGTTTATCAACATTTCCTAGTATTCAGTGAAAAAAATCCTCACCTAACATGCATTCCGATAATCGAATTCATTCGATCCTATGGGCAAGTTGTGCATTAACCCCCTTCCTCCTACAAAGGCGCGTGTTACTTCGTGATGCAATGTATCATATTTAGAGCGTAGTGCATAATCATCTGTCGCTTATGACCTCAAAGGCCAAGAGAAATAGAGGTCTTATGACCAAAGGAGCCTTCACTCAGCGCCTCACACCAAAGGTGCATGAGAAAGGGTCAGGGGGGCTAAAAGATTTTTTTCTTTTTTTGCGCCACATGTCTGTCTGAGCGTGAGATAGGAATGAGTGTTTTCTTAGAAAAACATATACCCCCTAGAGGAGGCGGAAGCGTGGAGTGACCAAAAGAAGGCCCTTCGCAAGCCAATGCTGGTCACCCATTTTCGGCTATCTATCGTGAGAGAGAACGCCTTGGCTGCATGCATAAACAAGCCATAGCAGGCGCGGTGTTTCCATCTTCTATTCTCGTATCTCAAAGTGTCCCATTCATTCATTGAAGAAACTAGGGCTCATTACCTCCCCGCGAACAAGCCCTCTTCTGAAATGACTCCAGAATCTTCTTTCAGCGCTTAGCTGGTAATAATGTGCCATCCCAAAGACTCATAAGGTCTTCGGGATTTTGTGAGTGCTGTGACTGATATTATGAGGTTCTGTTTCATCTCAGAGGAGTTAAGGATAAGAGAGTTGCGTGCCTTGGCGAAGATAAACACTTTCTAGCTGAAACAGAATCATATGAGTCTCAAAAGATTGCCCTCAGTATAGCAGAGCAAGACGGCCAGTGTAGGCCGAATTAGAAAGAGAGCGAATTGAGGCATTTAAACTTCCATTGGGAGAGGATTAAAGTTTCCGCGCCATAATAATTTAAGGTGGGGTAAGACGGGTGAATAAGCGCTTGCCCCTAGCTTCCATAAGACTAGTGGTGGATATTCTCTACAAGAGTTATGTCTTTTAAAATAACTAGGCGAATGCTTTACACCCTGCTCATCGAGAAATCTAATGGTGGATGGTAAGAACGATATGATCATATGTATTCTTATATGTTGAGGAACAGCTAGATTTGTCATTTCGTAGACTCGGCGATTTGTAGACACTGTGGAGATATCCGGAAGAAATGGCAGGATAGCAGTCAAGTGCACAAAAGATTTCTTCACTCTAATGAAGGTTGGCTGAACAAGACAATCACTATCACCGTGATTTAACGTGACGTTGTTTAATTTTTTGACCATGCATATTTATGAACATTTTTTTCGAGAAAATTTTGAAGAAAAAATGAAAAAGTTGTATTTCAGGGTATTGCCCTAACAAAATGTGTTACATCAATATGTACTCAAAAATCTTTGCCATCGATTGATATAAAAATATTCTGCTCTTTAGCACCGCAAAATAACTTTTTTAAACAAAATAATACAACAGTTTCGCGTCCACGTGCCACCCAATGACACGCATACGTGCTATACAATCTGTTCAGCGGTATAGCACAGGCATAGTCATTTTGAATGAATTAATTGCAACGTATAAGAGTTGCGTGGGTACATAAACAGTTTTCCATTAACAAATAACATTTATGCAATGCATGCCATTTTCATAGTTTTATAATGTATGTAGGTACTAAATAGCAACCTTGCATTGTACATAGATATCAGTAAAATCATGTGCAAACAAATATAAACACAACGGTAGTTATTATACTATATAATCAATATTTAAATTTATATCTATGTTAATAACTCTGTACGGAGATTTGATTAATATATTAATTTACCTATATGTATTCTTAATGTGTCATCAACAGATCGGATTATAAACTTGCGAGGTGATAATAATCCTTCTCGGGAAGATTCTTGAAAAAATCTCTGTATACCTGTGCTCTAGTCCATGTACTTGATTGCTCTTAATTATTATATTTTATTAGCATAACTGAAATCAGATTCGGCGTTAGCAATCCCAGAAACCTATGTATAGCCATTTCTGTAAGCACTCAATGAGGTTTACTTCTTTTGACTACTTGGCTCGTTTTCTTTTAGATCGTGTTTTTTTCGTTGCAAAACGATTAGTAAAGCTTGCGAAAGTTACAATAAATATCCGAACCAGCCATTTATTATCAATTTCCTAAAACGATAAGTGCTATATTTCCATGGTAGTAAAAAATACTACAATTTCTTGAAAACGAACCATGTGTGTTGCGGGGTAGTCTACCCTCAACAGTCACACTACGCTGTACCTTGGTTTCAAGGACAAAATTTACAAAAATAACTTCAGATTCGGCTTCAGCAACCACACAAACCCTTACATAGCGATTTTCGTTGACATATAACACGATTTTCCTATTTTGGCCATATTTTCGGCAATCGGCCCCACTGTGCGGCGTCCGGAGTACCCCAAGGTCGCCGAGTCGGTTCCGTGGGCGTCGTCGGCAGCGGCAACCATCACATTGTCAAGTCTCCGCTTCCCGCCGCCGGGCGGAGCGGGAGTTGTGAAAAAGTTTCAAAATCTCGCGCTCAGCCGACCGGTCGCTTCGGCTCACTCCGCCCGCGCTCGGCACTTTCCGCCTCCCCCGCCGGTTGACGTAACCACATATCCACAGACACACACGACGGGAGGGGGGGAGGAGGGGAGGGAGGATTGAGGGAGGGAGTCTCCCGCGGCTCCCATCGAGAGACTACGTGGGCAAAGAGTGAAAGAGGTGAGGAATCCCACAGGTGTGCTATTCCCACGACTCGACTCTTTTCGTTCCATCTACTCAGTTTTCCCGTGTCCATCCCGCCCGATTCGTTCGTTATCCGGCCTCCGATCGTGAAGGGGAGAGCTCCAAGTTGTCCTCTCGTTCGTGACGGATTCGAGAGGCGGAGAAAACGAGGATACCAGCGAGCGGTATTCTTAGCGCCGACGCCGCTGGTTTATCGTCCGGGAGAGGAGCAACTCTCTCCTCGACCAGAGATCCAAAGCCCTCGCGAGAGGGAGGATGTGACTTTGCCGTGATTGCGTCCTGGCGGCTCGTGACAGGGCGCTGAGACGGTCACGCGTGAGTTAATAGCGCCGACCGACGAGGACAACATCACCTATAATTTTTTTTCCCCATCGAATTTTCTTCGGTTGGATCCCATCCCGTGTGTGGTTACGGATCTGCCAAACCTTCCTCCTTGTGATTTCGCTCAGTGCTCGCGTCCGATTTCGAGTTTTCCTCAGGAGTTGGTGAGGAGGAAGAAATATCCCAGCAAGCTCAAAGGAGAGGGCGCTCTTAGAAGTGGCGGAAGTTCGGCTAACGGCTGTCCACGAGATAGGCAGTGGCAGGGAGCGAGAATAACCGTGCCCGACTGAAATCTTGTGTGCGCAAAATCATTCGGGTCGATCCGCTGTGAAATTTGTTCTTTATTCTTCTTCCTCATCTGCCACGTCAGCGAGTGATAAAAGAACTGATCACTCAAGTTCCATCCATCCGATTAGTCGAGTCGTGCCGACTTATTCCCGTGTGTATTGACGTCTCCGGTGCGTACACGCGTTCTTGAGCGATCACGGCGCCTCACGCAAGCGGTTTCCGCGCTGTGCCCAGCCCCTCTTCACCTCCTCCCGCGACCTCTAGTTTAAACCGCGCGGGGTGGTGGGGCTAAGAGCGGGGAGCTCTCGCTATTAACAGCCGCGAAGGCGGCTGGTGTCTTCTCCCCAGCTCTCCGCAGCTGTATCGGAAGACTAAGCACCTATACTCTCGGTTTGTTTACTCAAGATAAGGAATTTCGATTGCCGAAAGCACCGCTCGCGTCGAACTCTCTCGCCGGCGAGGGAGTTGGACATGGAATTGTCCCCTATACTTTCGGCTGTCCGCGGAGGGCTGGAATTCGTTCGCTGAGGGGAAGGTGGGGGGTGGGGCCTTGTCGGTTCGAGGGTGTAAGGCTGTGAGAGAAAGGGGGGACACTTTTTTCCTTCTCCCACCCTTTGGCCGTTTCGCCATCGTTCCACGGGCGACCTCTATCGTGAAGTAGTGTTGGTTGCGGCGCGCACCGCTGTGGTTGGGTTTCCGTTTGTGCAGTGTGGGTGTGTGCTTCGCGGGAGTATCGCCGCACGTTTCTCGTCTGTTTGGTTCATCTGTGCCGCCGATCCTGGGCGGAAATCAGTGCTTGTGTCTCAGGGGTGAAAGTGCTCGAATGGGTTCCCCCTGAAGGTGCGTGAAAAATCCTATCCCTTGAAGTCTGTCCAGCCCAAATCTCTCCTCCCACGAGTTTGTTTTGGTGCCGGCTTACACCCCACCCTACAGGAATACGCCCCTCTCGTCGTGGGGATATTAATCAGAAGAGGAATAAAGGCTCTGGTCCAAAATGACTTCCCGAAGGAAGAAGAGGGAATCCGATGACGGTTTCATCAAGAAGGTCTCCTCGCTCTTCAACCTCGATTCGGTGAGTTGGATTAAATTGAGAGTCTGTGGGAGCGGTTTCGGTTACCCCCCACAAGACTGCTCCGCCGGAAACTTGCCCAGGCGGTTGGGAGGACGCTGTGCGTGTATTTTGAAGGCCGTCCACCCCATTGACTTTGGTGGAATTCCTCAGTCGTTAGCTTCTTCGCACTATAGTTCCTCTCGATCGAATTTCGGCATGGCTGTGTACGCAAGGGTGCCCAAGAGACGTCACCTTTCTTCTTGAGCCGCAGGTGTTCAAATCACGCCTGGTTCGGTAACGCGCCAAATTTTGTAATAAGTCGGGAATGTGCTGGAAGAATCTTCCCGTCACACCAGCCGGTAGATTTTAAATGTAGTCGTTCACTTATACTCTCTCTATAGGCGTTCCTGGAATGCCTCTTAATGTTTCGGCAATTACTTCACCGGTTAATATACTGCAAATTATTTAGTTAAAGAAATTTGCATTTATAATATCTGTATTGATGATCTAGCGGGTAGAGCGCTGGACCGGAGGGTCCCGGATTCAATTCCTGGTGAAGCCTCTCTGAACACCCTCACCTTAAATCCTCATGGTGCGATTTCCTGTCAGAAGTACGTGGGAAATCGCTAGTGGCTCAGGGAAAGGATCGCCCCCCTCCCCCCCCCCCACCCCTCTGCCCTCCCCCTACCCTAAATTTCAGAATATCACTCGCCAATGGCTTAGTAGGTACAGGGTGAGCTCTAACCATACCTATCAAAGCAACCTACGGGTTGAACACTGAATGATTTTATAACTGTTTAAGGTTTCGTCATGTAAATGTGTTTGAATAACTCGTATTAATAGCTGTTGATTAGAGCATGGCTTTGGTTTTGAATTCCAGTTGCTTCATGGTGATTTTCTATTGAGTATATACATCTTCGTGGTGAAATTACAAAATCCTCGTCTCGCCCGTAAGTTAAATTCAGTTTTATTCCTATTTGTATTCACATTCCAAAAACTAACCTCTCAGTTTTATTTCGCCCGACTTGTAAACCTGTCCCTAGGAATTTTGTAGATCAGGAAAAATTGCTTTTGCACGTAAGTTATATCAGCGGTCGTTGGAAACTCTTCGTCTCTTTAAATCATCTTTATGCTCCATTTATTATTTGAGAATTCAGTAAAGTTGCGTCAGATGTTAAAAGTGCTTTACAATGCACGAGTGCTTTCAAAATATTGATGCTCTGTGGCAGGTTTCATCACACGTGGAAGATGCTTTGTTTAGGAATCCGACACACGGTGATGCTGGTACAAACGTAGCAGAATGCAGTTTAATTTTTTTGTATGAACAGGGGCCCAGTCTACCTTCTCTCTCGGCCCCAATATCATAGAAGATGATCATTCGCGAATCCCATATTCATTATACCACAGGGTTGACGTTATGGTAACTATAACAACAAGTGTTTATATCCAACTATTTTGCAGGTCCTAGAACTTCTTCTTCAATCACCATTGGGTAGGGACTTACAGGCCTGGGACTCCTACTTTGGAAGACTAGAAGTGGTCGCTGAATATTCTTTCACTTCTTCGGTCTTAGCTGAAAACATTCACTCCGTCCTTATCGAAAAATAAACCCCAATTACCTTTCTAATTAGTAATTTTAGTTAGCGGACGTGAATTAACGCCTGAAGAGAACTTGTTCATCTACTTTCATGATGCTTCACACCTTAACTAATTCTTCCTTTGAGTGCTGACACCGCCTTTTTCGCTGTTATGGCAAGCATTCTCTCTCCTATGTTTACCCAAATTCTTGTGTTACAAACACGAACTTGTTACAACAGATAAATTGAGACACAGAGCCTATTATGTCATACCAAAAACGGTGTATTTCGCAAGGTAGTTTGACCAAGCTAAATGCTCGAATGGAATATTTCTTTTCAAGGCAGCAATCGCGGGTGGTCGGTTGTAACTGCTCTTCTGAGTGCTTCGCTGTGGGGGTGATATGAATGACGATAGGGTAATCAGTAACAAGGTATCAGAACGGCATTCACCTCAGATTACGAGGCTGGCCTTATCTCCATTTGTGGTCGAGGAAATCGGTGGTGTGTAATTTCCGGCGGTTCGTTTCGTGTTTTGAGTGGGAAAATATAGGTCGAGCGGTTCCTATCCGTTTTCTTTCCGTCCTCTTTGAGAAGCGTGTTGAGGACGGGTGCTACAATTAATTGCCCGACGCACCTGAGTAAACAGATTACCTTCGTGCTCCGTAAGGATTGTCCCCGATATTGACGAGCTCTTGCCATCAGCGCGTGCTTCGTACCCATTTATATCTACTGAGTACCCTGCAAAACATATCTCGAGGGTGTATGGCAGAGGGGGTGGATCATCAATTTTGAAGCTGACCTAAGAAGTTGCATTATCCTCTCACTTCTTGCTTGTGGCAGAGATAGATAGGAACTTGAAACAATACTCCTTCCTGGAAGTCTCCCAAAACCAACCGCGTTGTTTTAATAAAGATTGCTGCTGCACTAACCTGAAGGATTATTGACTCTTTCTTATTCATTGTAATCGTCGAAAAAACAATATAACATGAAAAAAACGGTACATCCTGTTGAGTTACGTGTGTGACAATGCTTTACATGGGTGAGTGTCCGCTCTGCACTCTAGCGGCTCTAGCAGACGACAATCAGGCGGACAACTTAAAGCACAGGAAAGTTCATAGGCGTGGTCGTCAGCCAT
This sequence comes from Platycnemis pennipes, assembly GCA_933228895.1. Classification (NCBI taxonomy): domain Eukaryota; kingdom Metazoa; phylum Arthropoda; class Insecta; order Odonata; family Platycnemididae; genus Platycnemis; species Platycnemis pennipes. Next base: position 36,052,554 of record OW121852.1, on the reverse strand, counting down.
CCCGGCTACGAGCAGAGACGGTGGCGTGAAAGCCGATCAGCGAACGATCATCGGTGTTTCAGAACCTCTTCCCCGGTGCACCGGTTCAGAACCGATTCTCCGGTGCACCGGTTTTTTTCCATCATATGAACCGGCCTGTCGGTTCTGAAAGAAATGGAACCGGTGCACCGGAAAACCTCCCAGCCCTAGGTATACCACTCCCTGATGTGTCAAAAGATACTGTTAAGTACTGTGTCAAAAGCACTTTAGGTGAAGTACTCTGTCTGGCGGACGGGACGTTAATGCTTGAACCCTTAGTCCTTGGTCGTAAATTCTGGTCCCTCTCTACACTTCCTCCGTTTCCTGAAAAATCCTACGCCTACAGAATTGGCCACCTATTCTGAAGGCACAAATTACCTTAGCTGTCACTCGTCTCCCCCGAATTATACTGCTACGAACTACTGCTATTAAATTTTAGCCAACACTAATATGACGATTCCCATTCTTGTTCTTCTTGTACGATGTTTAGCGGAAGTTCGTGTATTCGGATCACCTAAATTCGATTGCATATAACTTATTCCTTAAGTACACTACAAAAGCAGCATGTCTTCATGAGAAACAAACCCAATAAGAATGGCACCTATAGGTCTATATTTCACTATTATTTTCAGGAATGTCTTAAAAAAATGTTTGTATGAAAGTTTTGGTTCCGTGTAAATTGCTCCAGCTATTCGTGTAATTTGGACCCGAACTCAAAATTACGTCCTGTCCAGAAATTGCTTACAAACTGACATGTTTTCTTTCTTTTACTTATTATTTGTTATAAATGATTTACAAACCGTCTATTTGATCCGTATTCTCTATTAAACATTCTATTTATATATGCCAAAATTATGTATTAAAGCAAATATCTTAAGGATCTTTTACAAATCATTTGTATGTACATCTTTAAATTCCATTATCAAACCTGCTCCGTACAGTTCCTACGTACACAATATCGTATTTTTAATGAGGCCTGGCAATGGAAAATTGGAATTTTTCTTTTACTTTTTCATCGAATTTGCCCTGAACCATTTTCATGAATCCTAAGCCGGACAGATTGCCTGCGCCGGCTTGGGAACCGGGTCTTGATCTCGTGTTTGAAGACCACCTCTTACATGGATGCCTTTTTTTTATATTGGTCTATGGTTCGTCAATGAATTAATAAGGCGGAAGAAGACAGTGTCCACGAGTAGTATCATGGCGAGTGATAGCTAGATGCTATAGATCCTCCTATATGTTATATAGAATCTTTGGTTCCGTAGCGGCCATAGTCGAGGTCCGTGATTCGATTCCCGGTGTAGGAAACAATTTTTCCCCTGGGAATTTTAAATTAACTCGCTTGCCGTTCAGATCGGAAGAAAAAACATTGCAACTCGAGGAGGAATCCTAATCGACGGTTTGCCTGATCACATCTGGATCAAATGGTTGTCCGTCCTCTTTCATTGTTGTGGGTGTTGCGAGCGTCTCCCCCGATAGCTTTCGCTTCCTTTATTCTGTCGGGAGTTTCCCGTGGCTTCACTCTCGAAATCGTTTCGAAACGGCCTCGCATCTCGACGTCGGAGGAATCCGAAATAACTCCTTCGCTCTGGCGCCGTAAGGAGTCGCTCGAACCTATTCCCCCTCCCTATCTCTCTCTCCCCCCTCCCATTCCACCGGATTATTGCATAAACGCGTCCGGGAACCGGTTAGGGACGAGCCGGCGCGATTCGGGTGAATGACACCGATAGGTTTTTGATACGACGAGACTGCTTAAGCGGGCTCGTCTCGCCGTAGGCCAGCCGGTGGAGGAGGACGTTCTTCCTTCAGTTAATTTTTTTTTCCGGTTTGCGTGCCAAAAATGGAAACGCGAAGTCTGCGCGTGAAGGAAGAAGATTTCCCGGTCGTAATGAATGTTACGTCCTCCTATTTCGGAATTTACGGAGCGTATCTTCGGCGTTCCCGGAGATGGCTGTTATTTTTCCGCGAGTGTATTTTGACGTTTATCGACGCACGCTCCGGGATAGAGCAGATACCTCGGGTAATGAATTAACCAGCTAAGGAGGATTTTTTCGCTATTTAACCGTCTCGGATAATAAATATAGATTCGGCTAAAAATGTTATCGTGTATGTGCGAGTTGACATACAGATTTAGCGTTGAAATTTTGGCAGAGGAATTGTAAAAGCGTCGTGTACATGTATTTATTTTAATAGTTCGAACTGTACATCAATTCTGTAATATAAAAATCTCAGTACCGTCGTACATTTGTGCAACATTATTATGAAACAATGGTTTTATTGTTGACAACGAAAAGCATGAGTTGCACAAAGTTTAAATTTGGTAACTCATTGGATGTCGTCATCGTTCAGAGTAAATGCAATTTTTAATTCTCCTAATAGTTCCGGGTTTGACTTCACACGCTTTAAAATATTCCCATAGAAATACGCGGTAAAATCGTATGTTTTACTGCGAGTATTATTTTATTTTCCAAACGTAAATTATTAAATATCTATTAACCTATAAACACCGGAAATGAAGCACAATAAATCAGGAATTGTGGAGAATTGAAGGTTTTTTTTGGAGGGTAGAACGTTGAGTGAGCGTGGAAGTGACACTTTCGACTGCGTGAAAAGAGATAGGAAATGTTTTAACTTGAAGAAAGCACGTAATAGTTCAGGGTAGGAGGGTTTCGGAAAAAGCATCTTAGAATAGTGATAAGTACATATTCATTCGAAAACTCTCTCTTTTGTGGTAGAAAACAAACTATAATAAAGTAACGGAAATATCAACGGAGCGTCATTGGTATTATTATCGGGTGAGCTTGAACTGAACAAACAAATATGAACCAAATTTTTTAAATGAACAAAACTTTTACCAAAATGTCCTTATTTTGTGTAGTAGTTGTTTTGTTAAATTTTCGGGTGTCTTGTACGGAATCTTACGAATATTTTACCGAGAAATTACCTTATTTTTCTTGCTCTATTCTTTACACATTATTATTTCCTTTTCCTTGACGATTTTATCTTGTTTCTGGCGTATAAAAACCTACCTTGAGCTAGTTTTTTCTAAGTTTCACTTGGTAGTAGATTTGTGTGGAATGGTTCGAGGTGTTTTTGAGCACGCAATTGTTTGAAAACATCTCAAAGGCATCCTATTTTCGATTGCTATGGTATTCTTATCTCTAGTGTGTTTTGGAGTCGGTGTCCTTGAATAGTCGCCTTTGTTTTGTCTCAGACCTAATTATCTGCCGTAAATCACTAGTGCGGAATTTCATTTCATGTTGTTGTCTCGTTCGCGGTTGATTTGTAGAGTTTCGGGTCCTTTTCCACCCTAAACGCGACAAAGATACTCCTATAGGAGAAGTGTTGGAATGGGATAGGAAAGGGAAGTATAAACGATTGATGAAAACCCTGTGTTCTATTTAGTTTTCTCTAAGGGAAAGGCGCCAATTGTAAAGAGCCAGTTTGACGTCCTACCCGACGGATCAAGTACCGAACTTGATATGCTATCTATTAGGGAACTTTGGGCCAGGAGTCTTCTAAAAAATATTTTCTACCGCCGAGGATTGAGCCCCGACTCTCGATACGGGAAGCCAATGCTACCCATTAGTGAGCCATTTTACCAACCTCATATCCTTTCATTCTTTGTGCTGTTGTTAATTTAATTATGCATAATTCAATCAATTCCCATTGAAAACCGTATTCATATTGTTTGCTGGTTTCAACGCTGCTGTAACTGTAGAAAGTATTTTGAGCGAACCTCGAGTTTTTTATGAAATTATTTGTGGCAAGCGAGAAGCGTAAAAAGTTTTTTTTCGCAAATTGTCGTGTTATAATAATTTTCGTCGTTTTTGTCATTAAAAATTATTTTTATATCTGCATTGCCACCCGTCCATTTGAATTGTCCTTGTGTTGATATTTCTGCTGAGAACAAATAGTCTGTCACTCAACCAATGAATATTCCTATGTAAAACTTCGGGTGTAATTCTGGAAAACTTGAACAGTACACGAGCAAATTGCTTCGCTTGATTTTAAATCTTAGACTTTTCTCTCGAATAGTTCGTCCTTTATGTATCGCCATCCCTTTCAGTTATCGAAAGATGTCTTTATTGGACATAGAGTCGAGTTTTTATGTTAACAAAACAGTAACAGTTTCAGTGCCGTAAATGTCATTTACCTAGCTTTTCGTAGACAAAACAGTTTTCAAAGAGAGCATCGTATCTACTTGTGCCAATTTACTGATCCACCAATTCGCTTACAGTGCGAAACCAACTGAACGGAGGTTTTTGAAGATTTGTTTTCGAAAACGTGCTTGTTTTGTATAGTTCATTTGTATTCTTTAACATTATTGATTATAATATATAATTTTTAAATTATTAAAAATTTTCAATTGAAAATCGAATACCCATGCCTTGTTTTGCGCCTGCATAAATCACTTTATCCTGTTACATTTACAAATTCGAATTAAAACGTAAACATATTCTGTTCACGGAACGATACTCTAATTGCTTGTTGCATCAGACTGCAGTCGTATCGTCCAAGATGCAAAAGCCGATATATCGGCCTGCCGCACTAAGAGGTGCTACTTGTTATGAAGTTTAACCTTTCCTTCTTTAATGCTGCGCATTAAACATTTCTTCGTGAACGCTGAGTATGATAAGTGAACAATCAGGTAATTGGACTTGTGAGTTTGAAAATAGTGATGTAACTGGTTGTTGGCGGAACGCTTGCGTTTCGCCAAATTGAAGGGTTGGATTCTCTTTGAGAATCCTCGTAATTGAGCCATCCTGTTATTTTTTGCGACACTCCGTAAAGATTTTTTTCTCAAAATGACAGTTTTTCACTTCGTTAGTTCCAAAAACAAGGCACATCATTTAGCTTTGATGGAAAAAGATAGCCTGGGTTGGTATCATCACACAAGCTATTGGCTTATTCTTGTTTTAATAAATTGACTTTGTACAACCATGTTTGTGTTTAGGAATGGGGTTGATAATCCTGACTGGACTCATGTCTTTCTTATTTAAATGCTTCAGAATTTATCAGTTGTAATTATTTTCTGCAGAAAACATCAAGATCAAAATAAAATAATTTTTCACCATGTAAAATATTTATCCCTTAAATACGGAATATGTCTCCGCTATTTCCTCTTTTCTTCAAGCATATTTTTCTGGAGGCTGTAGATACTTATAGAATGAATAATTCTATGTATTCTGTTTTACAGAAATGTTTTATGATCTAGTTTGTGATCAGGTAATCATTGAATTGATTCTTAATTATTAGACTTTCAGGTATACTAGTCATTCATGTTTTGCTTTGCCCCCTTCGAGAATGAGTTTGTATGGTTACGTGATTTACTTATTCGTTTATTTTTTTCATGGTTTGATAATATGAAATTGATAATACTAATCATTATATGCTGATGTATTAAATGTAGTACAATTACATGAGCCAAAAAATTAAAATTACAATTTGAGTTTGGGTTTGAGGTTATATATTGCGGCGACCCGAAATTCCCGTGCTTTTAAATTGTAATTGGCTAACATGGCTTCATGATACTTTTTACGCCCTGCTATAAATTAATAAACAAGGTTTCAGTTGTGTGTTGTGTTTGTTCAGTAGAGCATTGGCCTCGCTTAGGCATCGATGTATCCTTTTTATTGTAAATTCTCGGAAGTGTACGATGATAGATGTGAGTGGTTTTTCGTAAGTCATAATTTATTTTGGTAAAATTCAGATATTTTTAAATCAAGTAAAGAGAACTTTTTTGGTTGTGCATAGTGTGAAGATTCGACTGCGGAACATGTTGAGTGAGTAAATCTTATGTAAAGTAGGAATCTCCTTACTTCCTCTGCGTCAATAGTGGAATTCCACTAAGTGTCGGCCTCCACCATTGCTTCTATCCAATATTTTCATTGCGCCTTGTTCGAATGTATTAGATTAGCAAACTTCTTTCATTTTAACATATTAAACGGCTGGATTTATTAATTCCATGGGAAATTCAAAGTCCTCGAGATGGCCACGAAAACTTTGGCGGCGTTACCCGCTGAAATTGCGCATAGCAAGATATTACACAGAGAAAAAAATCATTCGCCTTGACTGGGACTCGAACCCAGACACCCTGATTTCCGGCCAGGTGCTCTACCAGTTGAGCGACCAAGACGTCCTCTTTCTCTATGGAAATTATAGAGGCTTCAAAGGAACAGTTTGTTACCGAACTGCTGGATATAACATGTCACAAAGCAGCCGTATTTGTGCGCATGGCGCCACCGTCCACGAGGTTAAAGCCGACATTTAAACACTAAGGTGTTAACTAGCGATAAATTCAAAGTCCGCGAACTGGCCGCTAAAACTATAATTTCCACAGAGAAAGAGGACGTCTTGGTAGCTCAACTGTTAGAGTACCTGGCCGGAAATCAGGGGGTCCAGGTTCCAGTCCCGGTCAAGGAGAATGATTTTTTTCTCTGTGGAATATCTTGCTATTGTGCAATCCCATGGGGTTTTTACAAGGGAAAATAAACTTTGAGAATTCATGGGATTTCAGTTTCTGAAAAGGTTAACAACCTCTGGTGTAGGGCATTAGTTGAAAGGTTATGATAATTTTTCTTCGGTAAGGGGAGGGTAGAACAGACGCTAACTGTCCTAGAGACCGCTAGATGATGCTGAGTTGAGGATTACCCGGCTAACGTATAACCGGGAAATTTTTCCGAGCTAAGCCGGGTAACGTAGGCCAGCCTGGCTACCGCAGTAGCCCCAAAGTAGATGATCCCAGACTTCGCACCGGAAATACGGCAACCAACCCTATGGGTGCGACACGCATTGCAATCCATTTTTTTCGGAAGCGACGCTTCGTGGGAATGAATTAAAGGGGACATTCCGCCACCTCAATGGACGGCGCTGGAATTCACTTTTCTCCATTGTTGCCGCGTTGTGGGGGGTGAGCTCCATTCTCTCGTCTCGTGGTCAAACAACGCAGCTCGGACTCGACGAGCGGATGGCGAGTAGTAACAGGACGGCAAGAGGGGGTTGTGTGGCGCAATGTACACATGAATACGAAAGGCGGACGACAACGAAAGCGATTTCGCTTATTATTTGAGTATTGAACGAGAGAAGCACTCGTACTCGTAAAATGGTACAGCTCGTCGTATTTTTTTTCCTCGTCCAAAAAAAAACAATTCCTTCCCCCGCGTGAAAACCTAAAAATTCGTCACCAAACGCAACAGAAGTACGGTCACTACGCGTGCCAGATGAAATAATACAAGTATTCTACTGAAAATAAATTGAAAACCCAATGGAATCGCACAATAGCAAGATATTCCACTGAGAAAAAACAATTTTATATCAGTCAGTTTTATTATGTTGTAATTTTTATACCAAGAACTAATGCCTTGCATTATATGCATCCTTATTTATTCTCACAACTTTTGGCCAAAGTTTATTGGTGTAAATTTCGTTGTTTTCCTTAGGGTGAATTATAAAGCTCTTAAAGTTGACAAAACAGCTTGTTTTAGGGTGCGCGAAGTTAATTATTGCATTTCAATTTCTACATTTTTGTATTTATCATAAAATAAAAACATTAGGTACTATAATGACAAAAAATCTTTTAAACAATATAAACTATATCATAGATGCGTTCATGCACACCCACCCACTCGGTATAACTTTTCCAAGAATAGTGGTGCAGTATTTTGACACTGCCAGTGGCGTACTTTAATACAAGAGTCACGCTTATCATTTTTTTTTTAAAGATTTTTAAAAAGATTTGGCTTCCAAGCCGAGCATTCCGACCCACACCCGCTTCTAGGCTCTGGAGATGTTTATGATAATGTGTGTTGCGCTCGTGGTCAGTCAGAGTGACGTGGCAAATATATGCTTCATAATTTCCTGGAAGGAATTCTATGTGTTCCATGGATGGAGACTTTTCCTAGATCGTTTCAACTCCTCATGAGCAGTCCTGCAGCTGAGTGATAGTCCGACTTTATCTTTTTCTTTCGCATTTTCTTGATCACTAATGTCAACCTATAGTACGCAGAGAGTCTTTGACGTTTGCATTGCATGATATTGCGTCATGATCGCCGGTTGAGACCATTAGCGAGCCATTTAGGGATGAATGGCGATAGGAGAGAGGAAGACGTAAGAGTTTCGAGTGATAATCGTCCGTACCTGAGTAAGTCATTCCCGAGCCAAGCTTGGACTGACATAGTGGGAGCGCACGACACCAAACACTTGTTTGTTAACGCGTAGATATTTCTTCACCTTATTGCCACAGACCTGGTCATCATTCCTGCTCGCATTCTCCGTGGTCATGTGAGTTTTGAATCCTTTCCATCTCAACTTCTGCATCCCACATCTGCTGAATGAAGTCACACGTAATGCGTAAGAAACGGCAATTGTTTTGCATTTATTAAGCCGTGCAAATAGCAATACTAGGCTATATTCCCATATTATTGTAGATGGCGTATGATATCGTAATATGGCGAGACCAGATGGATAGTTTGACATCGGAATTCAAGCCTGAATATGAACTATTTTTATCCGTTGGTGACAGTTCATTTACGTGGAATAACCGTATTTTTGTTAAAGAAATGCTATAGCAGTCTTTTTAAATGTGGTGGATGCAATAGAAAGCAGAATAAGCCAAGTTCACCGAGCCACAGGAATTGTTTCGAAATTATTTTATGGGGATATCAGGAATGATGGAGAAAAACAGGAGTAAGAATTATCGTGCTCTTGACCAAAAGAATCTTGAAGTCATCTTGTGATGCTTCATCGAGTGAAGTTTTAAGGGTAAAAATTGAAAATGTCACTATTGTAAAATTTGCTTTGTGACTTACAAACTTTTTCCTTGAGTTCGCAATTTATTCCACTCTAGTGTTCCCGTATATAACTCTGGACTTTTTAAGAGGATAATTTATTGACGTGTAGAATTGAGAAGTCCTCTTTTGATAAATGGAAAGCAATGCTGCTTATTCGTTGGTCAATCCATTGGGGAAAATTCCGTATTACCCTACTTCTGTCTTTTGATAATGATTGCTGTGTTATTAAAGAAAATCCGATATCTAAGACTGTTTGTGCCATCGACAATAGTTGTGTTTTGAGAAGAGATAAACATGTAGGGAGTAGGAGATGAAAGGGAGGGAGCATGGAGAGAAACCCGGCTTTATCTTTGCGAAAGAGGTCCACTGTTTAACGTCTCATCCGACGGACGAAGTACTGAACTTGAAGTGGCATATTTACTGCAGTCGAGGAAGAACCAGAAACCACAGAAAAAAATTATCATTACCGTGATTCGAATCTGAATAATCTGGGTGGGAATCTGGTAACTCTAGCTACCACACCAATCCGATTCCATCCTATGTTATTTATCTGCATGTTCAAATCAACGTGTGACTTGCATGCAATGCCTTTTTTTGCATGCATGAGTATCTATGAAATTGGTGTCGGGTTTCAAGGCATGCATGGTATTCATGGGTGTGTCCTACATGATTGGGATTTGGTAGTTTTTCTTCTTTTTTCCCCAATTACTTTTAAAGGTGTAGTGTTTGCTTTGTCGTTTTCATTTTTGTTTGTTGTGTCATTGTTCCTGGTGTGGATGCACCCCCTGCCACACACCCTCGAGGTGGCTTGCAGGGTATGTCGTAGATATAGATATATGTCTGTTAAGTCCCCACCTGGTATTCGGTTCAATTTCGAATGTAACGCGGCACCCAATTCGTCATAGTCCCGTGTCTGTAAGGGCACACACCTGGTGTGTCGCTGATACGTGTCTTCAGCACAGGTATCGCGTTGAAAACCGATGTAATACGCGTGTGGTATTTTCCGCCAGCGACCCTGGATTTGCGCCTCCAGTTCCCTTCGCTTGTGTATTCAGATGGCGTTGGGTGCCACTCCCCCGTAAGGCAAACCCATAAGGTCCCAACCTTTCTCCGCTCGCCTTACGAGACGGCCATGCAGCGGCAATACATAACCGAGCGCTTGCGGACATGGTTTTGGCACGGCAAGGGGTCGCGAGGCGATTTCCAACGAAGTAATGGAACAGTCGGTGCCCCCGAGATGTGGAAGAAATATTCTTCCCAGTCTTGCTGTTTTTTTTACAATCCTGGGATTTCTTTACGTCGCTCTTGGACAAGTGTGCGAACGATGTACGATCTAGACACACATATCAGTTTCTTTAAAAACCTTGAGTAGGACATCCCCTCCATATATTCAGTACATCTACATAACACTCTGCAAACCACTGTAAGAGCTTGTGGCACGGGCTGAACCATTTCCAGGAGTGCATTGTAAATCAAAAAGAGATGCATTTCGAAATTTATGCATAATATAGGTTACTCTGATGACATATTAGGGTAGAATAGTTTATTGCTAAGATAAAGGCAGTTATTGGGTATTAATTTTTAATGAATAACATTAAATGCCATTAAACCAACTGGATATATGTCAACAAAATTTTATTGTATTGTTATACTATTTATTTAAAGTTTTGTATATAATTATTTCCTAGCCTACATATAATTATCTAAACTGAATTAGAAACATATTTCTTGCCTTCATATTTGCGTAAATTTTAATTGTATAAAGCTTTTTTTTATATATATGAGCAACTTTCTACCAACTTAAGGTATATTTAGCAACAAAAATAATTCAGAAATCGCAAACCTGGCTAATCATATATTGGAGTTCATTAGATACAGTTTTATAAAATGGTCATGCAAGCCTCTAATTAATGTGGATTAATAGAGGTAAATACCTATTGTTTACCGATGTGTCTACTTCAGAGTAACTACATCCCTCATACTTATATACGGGTACTATGTCCCTTATGATGATCTCTTGTTTCTCGTGGGTAGACTCTCATGGGACGTTTTAAATGTCTACGGCAGTGTATTTCTCTGATCTCATTTGCCTGATAAAAAGACAAAACTTCTAGTATATTACAATTATAATAGTATATACATACAGTTTATTTCCACCGACCAAGGTTTCGACCAGTCTCCGTCATTATCTAGGAAATAATGATAATTGATAGTGACTGTGACCCATCGAAACCTTGTGCGGTAGTTATAAACTCTGTGGATTTTTCTGCTTCATTTTTTTTTATTTTTTCACAAATTAAAGCCTGAAACAATTTCTTTAATTATTTTCCTGATGTAATTGAACGCAATACGCTGATTTTCTCAAAATACATCCAAACGTCACCGCGAAACAGATTCGCTTCAAATGCATTTGAAATGTTCAGTCTGCTGACGGTCGTGATTGGATACTCAACGGACTGCGAGATTTTTTACGTTCTTTGGATGATGCATCGGTCGTTTCGTGTATTATTAAGGGAGTCGCGAGAATCGTAATCTTCGGCCATCAATCTGGTTTTGACTCGGTGCGCATATCTCCAATAAGTTCTTCTCTCACGTGACCTCCATTCACCAAGTTTTTTTCTTTTTCCTCATCAGCGTATGATTCATGCACCTCAACTAGATATCCTTGTCTCTCTTCCTTTTCATTTCTCCTTTCCCACGCTCTTAATTGTGTTAGAGTCATATTTCGTCCTCATCTACCTATGCTGAGTATCCTGCTAGACACCTAGATGGTATGTGGGAAGGGTGAAACCAACATGGACTATCGGCGTGCTCTAATAATGCTACGTAACAAAGGAAACGTGTTATTTATCCATGCGCAGGACATTTGCTTGTGTACGTGTATTAGTCAAATAGGAATATAATTTTTATTAATGCTTTTTGTCCTTGTATTCACTAGGGTGTAATTTCCACTACGCATGCATTATACTTGAGTTACTTGTACGTCGATTAATGATGTTTTAGCGACTGAGATTATATCACGCCATCTAACTTAAACCTTAATCTTACGACGGACTCGACTCCCATGCTGGTTTGTCCAAGACCTCTAGGTTGCCTTACGCCTTACCGCTAGTTTAACCGTCCTCACTTTTGTCTTGGTAATCAAGCCTATTGTGTATATACTTTCGGTTTTGCCCTTTTCACCATTCTGGTTTCTCGGTAGGCACGCAAATTCACCTATTTTCCGTGAACCAAACTCGCCGTTACATGGTTTTTGTGACGCAGTCACTCTCCACTGACGTCGTACTATATCTTGCCATCCTTTTTCTTTCGCTGCAGACAATATTCGGTTTGCCTCTCTTGAGAGACTGTCGATCCTCATATGAACTTTGCTGCTGTGATATTTCTCCCCCTCACCCATTCTAATAAGTCTTATTACAACCTATCTTGAGTCCCTGAAGTGACATATATCGCGAAGCGATCTGACTGAAGCATGCAAAGACAGAATCGTTTTCTTCCTTTACTAGGTAGCGAAATGATAAAATTGGATTATTAATTAAGTATTGAATGTTTTTTTATTAAGTTTGGTATCAACCTTTCTTGTAGTCAGTAAAACATTGAACTGTTCAGGTTGCCTTTTACGAATTGTGTTATTTTAGGCAATTCCGTTTTCTGTTCGTATCCCTTTTGAGTGCTAAGTATGTGTTATATACTTGGATGAAAACTTGAATTCTTAGACTACATTCGTTCTTGAGCGTTTATTTCAACGAAGAAGCTCGTTTTTAAACGCTGCGAGTGTATTTTTGTACTTGTGCAATTGTCTAGCTTGTTCTATTTTGCTGCGGCGTAACGTTTCCATTTAAGGTAATCCTTTACTCCCAGGAAAACTCATTCTCTTGAAATAGCTTTTGCTGAGTTGTTTTATGAGTTTCTTCTTCACAGTCTCAGAATGTTACGCTTATATATGGAGATAATATTTTTTATGTCCTAAATCTTTATTTAGAGCTCCTTTCTGTTCAATTGTTCGCGAAACAGCGTCATGCTCAATTTATATTTGGAGAATCATTTGCTTATTTTAACCTCTTCCCGCATTGGTTCTGTAGAAAACTCTTTTATTTTCATTATCGCGCTCAGCATTCTGTGAAAAGTTTGCTAAGAGACCCAACTTCAATGGTGTCACAATGTGAATTTCCGCTATAAATTCACAGAAGCACAAGAGAGAGCGTTTCAAAAAAATGAATGGCTTGAAAAACTGGTTCCGTTTATGGTATTGTTTTCCTCGAATGTTTTACGAGTTTCGTCCTCAATTGTGACGGTTGCATTGTAATGTTTTCTAGCATGCCATATTTTCTGAACCGGAGTGTTGAATCACTTAAGGCAGGCATTGAAAGTTTAGATTCGTGATGGAAGTAATAATATACGTTTTATGTTTGAATAATTCAATTACATTCGTTTCCCTAAATGGATCGTCGAATCCGCGGGATAAATATCGTCGAGCCTTAAAGTAACCGATTTCTAATACGGAGGGCTTACTTATTCGTCGCTCCTTTCTTGAAATAGTCCTTGAAAGGCCCATCCGCTGGTAAAAAATATTCTTAGATCCCCTTTCCGGTAAGATGCGTTCGGAATAATAGCTTATAACATATGGGTAACCTTCGTGACGCAGTGTTGAGTCTTGTCATCTACGGAAGAAGTCGTGTTGGATGGGATGGAACTATCGAAAGCCATGCTCTTACCTTTTCTTTTTAGGTGTCTTGTCAATATATGTACCATTGTCATTACCTTGCTCTCCTGTACCGTCAACTTTCGAAGCACGGCATTGCCCTGAAGATGATGAGCGAGTCGTACACAGAAACGTCTGCTGAGATGGGGAGCCTAAACTCTATAAAGACCCGTGAAGAGTTTAATCACAGAAGTATCATAGTCATTTTCAGTATTGAATTTCAAATGTAAAGAATTTAAAGGCCTTCTGTGAAAATTCTTTGTTTAATTAAGTAAACAATCCATGTTTTTCCCCTAAATTTTATCTTGACATGGCGCATATTCGTCAACATTAGATACCCATAGTATCTACTTACCATTGAGGAACAGCTCTTGGTCTCGTACCACACGCCCCAGTTCCTTATTTAAGCCCATCTTTTAAGGAAGGATATCATCTACATCCACATAATACCCTGCAAGCCACCATAAAGGTGTGTGGCAGGGGGTGAACTCTCACCAAACATGCACTACATATCATGCATAAAAAAGGATTAGTACTTGTAGAGGTACTGTTCAAAACTACGCCATTTAAAAAAAAGAAAAAATAGCAAAGCATACATGCAAAAACATGCTGTTACTTGGGTTAGCTTTAAGTCCTTATACCAACATGCAGCTACCAATGTTATCCATTGCTACACTCGTATAGGATATATTTACTGTTATCCATATCCCTAATAGTACGAGTAAAAAAGGACATTTTGAATATGTCAGTTCGGCAATCAATTTCTCTAATTTTGTGATTATGGTCCAGTCTACCATAGTAAGTTGGGGTCGGCTAAATATTTTTCACATCATCACTGAAAATATGGTCTTGGAGATGTTTAAGAGATTAAGTCTAAATGTCAACCTGCGATCTGACAATAATTCCCAATTTAATTCATTTAATAGACTGGTTACGCTAATAAGGTTATCATACCGTCCTTTTACAAATCTTGCCGATTTTCGCTGCACACGTTCAAGTTCGTTATATAGACCGATTTCGTAGGGATCCCATACACTGGCAGCATATTCCAAATGAGGTCTTACAAGGGATTAGTAGAGGTCTTACAAGGGACAAGTTGCTGATTTCTCGTACATGATCGTCACATTTACCCAGTACTCTTTTGACGAATCCCAGTTTACGATTCGCTTGACCCATTATTTCACGTATGTGTTTACCAATATATGCGGGCGGAGTATTTGAAATGGTGTGAAATTGGGTAGGAAATATGCCAACTTTAAGCGAAAAAAATAGCGATGGAGCCGATGGGTGAATGAAATGAAGTATGTGCACTCATCGAAACATACCGGTTGTGGTAAAAATTGTCTCGAGAAACTTGCATCGTGTTAAGCGGCCTATTGGGATAGGGGCTCAGATTGAGTGTATGCGAAGCTGAGGAGGGATTTATGTCGAGACGGCGTAGTCCTTCCAACCTTCGATAATCTTCAAAGATCCGCTGGCGATCGCGTTCCGTTCGACGTTGAGGGAACGGGCGTATCGAGTTCGCCCGTTCCACTCCTTCGGCCATGGGAGACAGCCACGATGTCGCCATCCGGATGAAGCAATCGCGATCCGATCCGCAGAAAGCCGGGATAGCGGTGGTCTTGGTGACCCTTCGCGAGGAGACTGTGCCGCCACCTCGGCGGTCGCCGGAGTTGACATTAGACGCGCACCTATGCGTGAATGGCAAGTCCCGAGTTTTTCCACCATGGTGTTCCCATGAAGGATTGGCCAACGCCAGAGTCTAGCCAGAACGTGACAAGATCACTCATCGCCTGTCTTAGCTTTCGTCTTAACCCCTTACAAGAGGAAATAATGCGAGCTTTTAATTTGGCTAGAATGAAATTGTCCGAAGACTGGGAAATCCAAATGCCAAATTAATGATGGAAAAGGATGACTCCGAAACCAGTTTTTCGATTGTCTAGGCAATCATCAACGGGGAGAGCAAGGTAAAACAGGTCAGCACCTGTCGAAAGCCAAGCGAGGAGTGAATCGGTTTCGGAGTCATCCTTTTCCATCATTAATTTGGCATTTGGATTTCCCAGTCTTCGGACAATTTCCTTACAAGAGGGGTGAACATTACGTGTGATGAAGTGTCCTAGGTTTCCTAGGCAGATAATGGTGGTGATAGGTTTCGTAGGTCAGACGTCTCGAAGGCGTAATCTGCCATCATCTTCAGAGTGAATACTCTAAGGTCATGATTTCCAATTTCGCACTAGTCCATTATCCCCAGTTGGTCAGATTTTAATGTAACAAGTTGCGACGTAGCAATTGTTCCACCTTAAATCCTAATTAAACTGAAAGTAAGAAATAATAATCGATAGGAGGTTGTATCGAGATGCGGTGGTATGTTAAAGAGATAATAGGAAAAGAATTTCGGGAATTACGGGATATTAGAAAGGCATGAAGGTAGTTGAAATAATTTCAAACGAAATACGATCACTTCATCTAAGGATGGGAAATTAATGTGCTTACTGTCAAAAGACTCGTTGATTTTAATAACATCAATGATGATCTGACTACGTTGGCATGTTGCTCTTCTTTTGTAGTGATTATGCACCGTGGTGCT
Organism: Platycnemis pennipes; assembly: GCA_933228895.1. Classification (NCBI taxonomy): domain Eukaryota; kingdom Metazoa; phylum Arthropoda; class Insecta; order Odonata; family Platycnemididae; genus Platycnemis; species Platycnemis pennipes. The sequence goes on along the minus strand of OW121852.1, from coordinate 36,036,455 downwards.
TTGCGCAATGTCGAGTATCTAGGGGAGATAACTTTGAGCTTCTTACGGGGTTATATTCGAAGCAAATTTCTTAGAAGATTTTGTTGATGGTCTAATACCGTCTGATTTAATTACGAATCCTTATTTTCTTTTGGTAGTGCTACAAAGACAAGGCAGGGATTATAATGTGAGAAAGACAAGGCAGGGATACTATTAATCACATCACTTTATGAATATCTCTACTAATGCCGCTTCAAAAAGTTCCACTGTGCTTCTAATTACGATCAATACCTGTAAATTCTTGCCCCGATTTTTGGCTGAATTGTTAAGTTTCTTGGGTGGTCTTGAGAGCCTGCGGACAATGTTGTAAAGGCCGCTTTACACGATACAATTTTTTGTACAATTTCATGTACAAACTCTTGTATGAGGAAATTGTACCGTGTAAAGCGGCAAATTGTACGAACGCTTGTGCGATTGTCTGAATGACTGAATGGGAAATAGAACCTGCTCTAATTCCATTCAGACAAACATACAATTTCGTTCAGTTTATACAAGCGTTTGTAAAAGAAATTGTACAAAAAATTGTTTCGTGTAATGCGGCCTTAAGAGTGAACTGGCGTCAGTAGATTTTAATATGTGCTGATGTCATGGATGTTTACATAATGCTGTTTCTTCTTCATCTATCCGTCCATCTATCATCCATCATATACCATGGAGTTAAAATTAAGCCAATGTGAAGGTATGGAAAAAAACATTTCGGGAAAAAACATTCAAAACAGGTATGGAAAAACATAATTTTTCGAGCATTAGAATTTTAAGAGGATATTTACTGATTATCATACAACTAGTAGGGTTAGAATTAGGTTGTAGCCAAGAGTTGTGTCGTATCATCGAGCGAACGACGAAGCCTAGGATAAGATCGACATCCATTCTTCATTCAAGACTCGAAATCACGATCTTTGTTTTACCAGGCCAATGCTTTTCCTGAAAGCCACCGTCAGCGGATGGTTATGCAAGCAATTCGTTTTTAAATCACATGACCTTCCTTTACTCTCCTTGATGGTTTAGCCACGGAAATATCTTTCCAGGTACTATTAAGGATCGGTATATCCGTGATTATATTCATAAATATTTACAAATGTTCATTTTATTTGTAATAAGAAGCGTAGAGAATTGCATGTTGGTATAAAGACTTTAGGTTAACCCTGCTAACAGAACACTCGTGCCTGCTTGCTCTGCTCTTTAAATATCAATTAAATTGCAATTGTTCAACTTATGTGACGACTAATCCTCTTAAATATAGGTAGTTCATGTGTGGAGAATATTCACCCCCTGCCACAAATATTTATGGTGGCTTGCAGAGCACTATTTAGATGCAAATATCTTGAATGGGGAACAGCCGAGAAAATCGAAGCGAGTGCACCGGACGGTGACAGGCAGGCCTGGCTACTTAAAGGTCGCAGGACCGAATCCCTACTCGGGCATACACATTGACTTTGGTTAGATTTAAAGTTTACGATTATGTTACGTCAGACGGCGAAATATAGTCTTGGAGTAGATGGAGCGACTCTTAAGAATTGATTCTACTGCTACTATTTACTTCTTTGGGGCAATAATATCAGCGACCCACGGTCAAGGAGAGCATTAACACGGTTTGACCGCGTATACGAATCATAGCTTGGTAGAAACGCGGCATTTTGCGGACGGTGGTGTCACCGCGCAGACCGCAGCATTCCGCTTAAAACCACCACGAACACCACGCCCTTCTCGGAATGACAGGTAGACAACGCCTAAGACTGCCCTCCCCCCACCCTCCGAAACAATTAAAACACGAATGCCAACATTGCAAAACCACTACGGGCCCCCTCTGGTCATTCAATAGGCTCAAAATTGTGGGTTACAAAAAGGAAACACGGAAGCCACCATTTCATAGGAACATAATGCCACTATATGAGGCACTCGGCAAGAATATTCGTGAACATTTTCTTGACGTTTTGATCCGCAAAACAACTAACTTCGCGATATGGTACCTGTGTGGAATCACGGATCTATCTTTCGCGTTATCGCTGTCTTCATCGTTAACGCTTACCCCTAGAGTATCTCAGGATTGACAATAACCGTCTATAAAATTCGCTCCACTGATTGTAATAAGCGATTTGAAGTGCTGTGCGCAAAATGAGGAATGGAGATCACGTTCTCTCTGACATAAGTTAAATAAAAAAATAACAATAACGCTAGCACACGCGTAACTAAGATCCATGATAGAGGTCCTACTTACGATAGAAGCTTTCGTATATTTCATTAAGCATTGAAATATATGGTGTCAGGTTTTTAAGGTTGCCAGAGTGCTGTGCTCCTATCTCGAGGGGCACGGTTCAAATACCGTCGGCGGCAGATATTTTTCAAAGGACCATCGTTCCTAATTGAATTCTGCGAAGAATGCGCTTCAAATGAAGTGATTCGTCTGTAGGATAGGACGTTAAACTGCGGAAACCTTGGCGTCTTTCGCGAAGAGTGTTGGTGCCAAAGCCAGGCTTCTCTCTGCATTTCCTTCGTTCCCTTAGGCTTGTTACTTGTACTTAGACCTAAAACCAATCACCTACCGATCGTAGATGAAGCAAATAACATTATCTGACGATTTCCTCTCCTGTTAAAAACAACAATGCAGTACCTACAGTTCGATCCATTTACACAAGATTGAAAAAAAACTAAAACGAGACCTTGCAATAGTGTCGCCACCTGATGGAAATAATACTATTTGAACCAAAAATAAGATGTCTTAAAGTATACGCGACATAGAAACGGATCGGTGTCAGTAGCTTGAATCTCACAATCAATCACATGACCGAGTTAATTAATATAAGACACTGTCTCCGGCGTTACTCGGTGGAACTGCTTCATATTTAATCAGAAAAAACACTTGGTTATAATTCCACACTTTATTTCAGGAATGAAATAAAGTGTGGAATTATAACCAAGTGTTTTTTCTGATTAAAAAAAAAGAGTTAATTAATGTTTTAAAGAAATTGGCAGTAAATGACGCGGTTACCGTACACGATTTCCAAGCTATAGGATAAGTTTATCAGTTCTAACGTAAATCTAATACTAGGCAGTTTATGTTCCACATAAAAATCTACCTGGAGCTAGCGAAAACAGTTTAATGTGTGGGGAGAGCATCAGCGCAAATCGAAAATATCACGTGTGGCCACGAACGAAGTAAAAAATTCGGAACGCCAAATGGTCGTTCGAATTGCGGTCGATATAAATAGCGTTGAACAAGGGGCAGAGGACGCCAATGCTTTCACCTTCCGTACAGAAAAAGCTCCACGGCGTGGGTGTGGGCATAAATAATGCACGGATGGCGCACCTAATATAGGACTCGCATGCATTCATAATGAAAACAAGGAAAGAGCTACCGAAGAAAATCGTGTAAAAGACGGGACTCCCATCCCCTTTGTCTATTTTCCCAGTCAATTATTGCTCCGTACTTACCCGAGGGCAGAATAATGGGGACTAACCCTAATAACCCAGTCAGCCATAAATGTTGACGATTCCGAAAGGTTGCTGAGAGGATAATGGCGCAGCAAGGTCGGGATTTACAGGCCCATTTTAATGGCTCTGTTTTCTTGACGTGACCGCCGAAACGAATCCTTGGAAAAATGCGAAATATCAGACCCTAAAAGGAAACCAAGTTTACTCAAGGGGTGACGAAACTTCCTGAGGCAAGTCCAAGTGCACTGCGATAAGTACCTTAAGAACCTTTCAGCCAAACAGACGGTTTCTTGGCACCAACGAGGAGCTCTATTCTTTTTTTAAACGACCACGTTAAGACATCGGAAATCTTACAGTTACGATGCTTGGTTCAGATGGAGAAGAAACAGCATTATGTAAATATCCATGACATCAGAACTGATTACATTCGCTCGGTTTGTCTTTTAAAGATTATTATGGTTGATTTTCAGTTCTCAGTTCAGCGTTTTATAGAATTTAAGGACCGGAAGCTGCGGTATTAATTTGGATTCTCTGGAAAAAATATTTGCAACTGCCAGATATCAACCTCAGGTTCTCGGAATGGAAAAGCATTGCCTTAAATAGTCACCTTATTAAACCAACCCTCCTCCTTAGAGTTTTCGAGAAGTATTACAAATGTATTTCACTATAGAAAACTTCGCCAAGTCTGTTTCCGCCTGATACGAGGCCGTGCCAAATATATATGCTCACACATGTATGCCGTAGCGAAATGAATTGAAAGTGTCCTTTGTAATTTCTGGGCACATTGCCCGTGAGACGGTCCCAAAGGATACCCCTTTTTCTCTTCTTCACCTGTTTTTAGGTGTATTTTTAGATGGCAATAACTATTTTTTTACTCGTAACATTCTAGCCTGAAAGCATTTCCAAGAATGTTTACCCTGATATGGATGCGAATCTAACTTCTTCTTCTTCACCTTTTTTCCTCGTACAATTAGAGATATGAATAGCGGTAAATATGTCCAATACGAGTGTATCAATGGATAGCAAAGGTAGCTGCATGTTGGTATAAGGACTTGAAGCTAATCCAAGTAACACCATGTCTTTGCATGCTTGCTTTGCTATTTTTATATTTTTAAAATGTGAAGTTTAGAATAGTATATTATTACTAGTCCTTTTTTATGCTTGATATGTAGAGCATGTTTGGTGAGAATTCACCCCCTGCCACACACATTTATGGTGGCCTTGGTGGCTTGCAGGGTATTATGCAGATGTAGATGAAGTTAGGTAACCCACGTTGGAACACGGAAATGCGATTGTCCCTCTTACTTTTCTATTGCGGGAGTTTTTCTCTGGAATAATGAAAAAAAACCTAAAAAATATTATGAAATATTTTGCGAAACTTCCCCATTTAGAGGGCTTAATCCTTTTCACGTTTGCTCGTCCATGATTGTTGATAGACTCGGTGACGAGCGATATCGCTTATCTGCATGATTTGACCGATAATCAGGGTTATTCCCTCGATCTAATGTGTGTGAAGAGTCCGTGAGACCAAGTGAGAGTGGGGTACATTTAATTGAGCGTCAATTAAGTCAAGTTATTAAAACTTTCGCGGTCCATAAATATGACTTAATAAATGATTTTTGGGGTTACCCGCGTCTTAAGTGAAGCGCCGTCCTCGGTGGCGGCGGGGTTAAGTCCTCGCCTGCCATTCCGAAGGTCGCGGGTTCGAGTCCTGCCTGGGTATAAGTCAACTGTCCAGGGCATGGGTGTTTTTAAATGTGTTGTCCATATATATATTAAAATGATCGTAATTGGGGTCACCTGTGATCATTATAGAAATTATTATTTTTAAGTTAAAAAAAGTAGTCGGCGTTTCCTCTCCTTTGCCGAAGACCTCAGGTCTAATGTGTGACCGGAACGTTATGCATCAATTTATATGCTCATGAAGGGGGAGGGAGGGGAAGGGAAGGAGGGGAAGGGAGTTGTGGAAAATTCTGGATTGTTCTTTCTCTATTTTTAGCTATAACCGGAAGCCAGGAACTACTGATCGCTTGCCCTTGTTCTCTGTTGAAATTCCTGGGGTGTTTCCTTGTTTCCAGGGCTTCCCTAAAAATCCTTGTTTTCAAGTGCCTGTCCTTGGCCAGGATTATCGGCTTCTCGATTTCGATGTCGTGGCCTTGTGCTGCATGCTCGGCGACTGCTGACTTCTCTTGGTGCCCTAGGCGTATTGCGACACTATGCTCTTTAACTCTCGTCTTAATCCTCCGCCCTGTTTCACCCACGTAGACCTCATCACACGTTTCGCATTGCATCAAGAATACGTCTTCTGTTTCTAATTTTTCTTTTCCTTTCGCATTCCTTATAATGTCTCGTATTTGTTTCCTTGGTTTAAAGATTGTCTCTATATCGTACTTTTGTAATATCCGGGATATCTTGTCCTTAGTTCCTTGGATATACGGAAGGTATGCTTTGACTTTCCGAACTGTGTTTTTCTCCTCCGGTGGCGGGGTCTGAGGTCCTAATTTTCGTGAGATTGTCTTCTTTATCTCACTTTTCCGATATCCATTCTTGGTCTTCATCTCTATGGTCTTCATCGCTGAGTGTGATGGAACGATGAATCATAGTTTTCAACACTCCTTAGATTTGTGCAGGGTGATGGTGCGATCCCGCATGTAGATATCGGTTTGTGTCGATAGCTTTCCTGTACACCGTATGTCCCAGCGTGCCGTCTTCTCTTCTCTTTACCAGGACGTCTAGGAATGGCAACCTCCCTACTCCTTCCTCCTCCATAATGAATTGTATCCGGTACTCAATATTATTTAGGTACTCATTAAATTCTTCTAATTTCCTCCGTCCGTGTCTACATACCACGAAGGTGTCATCGACGTACCGTAACCACATCGATGGCTTGTATGTAGCATTATCTAATTCGGTGATTTCGAAACTTTCCATAAAAATATTGGCAATGGCTGGATAGATGGGAGACCCCATTGGAGCACCCCCTTCCCCCTCCATGAACATATAAATTGATGCATAACGCTCCGGTCACACAATAGCCCGGAGAAGGTTTCCAGCAAAGGAGAGGAAACGTCAGCTACTTTATTTTCAACTTAAGAAGCGGGTAACGCCAAAAATCATTTATTAAGTCTGCGTTAATTAAGGTTTATTTAAGCGATGTCTCTCGGAACCAGTCAGTGTGTGCTGTTAAATCGTGCCTGGCTTTGTGCATGGATTAGAGGTCAACTTTGAAAGTCAGGGCATCACTTAGCACTCGTTAAATTGCAACTTTGGGTCTGGAATGGAGGATAAACTGTGACATGTTTTCTACCTGAAATCTGTTACTCTTCTTGGAGTTCAAGGATAAGAGTTATGATAATTTTGGCTTGAAATCTCCCGATGGCCATATTTTTAAGTTTGCATCGCAACGAGCATAAAAGTCATCGGGTTGATAATCCAAGCTAGTTTTTTTTACAAATGAAGACAATTTAATTTTTTTACTTCTGCTCACTGTGTTATGAATCTACGATTGTACGACGGATAATTCTCAAGCTTTTACGTTGAATTATTCTTTCTTTGGTAGATTCGGTTTAAAATCAGTAAGTTGAGGAAGAGATGCCCATTCTCTGTGCTTAGGAAATTTTGACAATGTACAGATGACATTTACTGCATTAATAAACGACTTTTGAAGTATCGCCATATTGAACAAAAGGTTTTAAAAGCCCCGTATATTTCCATGCCCGGGATTCAATGTGGACAACCTTAAGTGATTTGAAATTTATCGCGGAAGCCAAGTTCTATGCTGCTCTTTTATAAAATATTTAGTTCCTGCGCTTTTATGTTAAAAGAGGAAATAGATCTTGTACTCCGCTTTGAATATCACCTTCAGGGTCAAGAGTATGAACACTTCCTGGTCGAGACCAGTATGAGAATGTTAGCTTGGATTACAGAAATTCTTTGTTCCCAAGTAAAAGTCATAGTATCAAATCACTACTAATTGCTCCATATAACCCAAGTTAAATCCTAACTACATCATTGCACTAGGTTCCAAGACCATATTTTCAGTGATGTTAAAAATATTTTGCGGACCCCAACTTACTATGGTAGACTGGACCATAATCACAAAATTAGAGAAATTGATTGCCGAACTGAAAGATTCAAAATGTCCTTTTTTCCTCGTACTATTAGGAATATGAATAACGGTAAATGTATCCAGTAAAAGTGTAGCAATGGATAACATTGGTAGCTGCATGTTGGTATAAGGACTTATAGCTAACCCAACTAACGGCATGTTTTTGCATGTATGCTGTGCTATTTTTATCTTTTTTTAAATAGTGTAGTTTTGAACAGTACCTATACAAGTACTAATCCGTTTTTATGCATGATATGTAGTGCATGTTTGGTGAGAGTTCACCCCCTGCCACACACCTCTATGGTGGCTTGCAGGGTATTATGTAGATGTAGATTTAGGTGGGTTTCGAACTCCCTACATATCGAGATAGTAACCTTTCTTCCGCGGCCGGAATTTGTTCTTGTTTAGAGAATTCCTCGCAAAAGACGCGTCATGACGCATGAGAACATTATGTTGGCAGTTTATATTTTACGGTCTGGAGTAAGTACTCTTTTTTTTAATTGCAGGATGCAGTTTCGTTGGGAGGATGATATTTGGCGACTATTTAATTTGATGAGTGGATTTGGTAAAATGAATTCGTCACATTATCGTGGTTGACGATCCATTTTCATCATCTCGCTCATATTTCGCCCCGAATCTTCGCGGACGAGTCGCGAAACGTATGATTTTCAGCAAGAGCCGTGACTGAATGGATCAGGACGTAAATTGAAGGCGGCTCGGAAATCCCAAACCCTAAGAGATTGAATACGAGAAACCTCGAACGGCGATCTCATCCGACGAAGCGTTGCGCTCAATTTATTTATCGGATAACGTTCTGATAACCATTCATTCCGCTCCACGCCCATTATTATCGCTCGTTTTTTTTTTTTTAATTTGAAGCTGCTTGAGAGGATTTCGTGCGCCGCGTTCGAAGTCTGCGGAACACAAGAGCTCCCTCCAAGAGTTGTCTATCTGTACGAGAGCTCTTCGCGTCACGAAACACGCGAAGATCGCCACCCGCCGACCGATACGTGACGTCACGGCTTAGCGCTGGTATGGCAGAGGTCTGGGAGGGGGAGAGATGGGAAGTTCCGGTCGCAAGCGCTGCCGAAGCGGATGGCGCTGATGTGGAGCGGGGGACAAGGGTAGGGGAACTGTGTGTTGGGAGTTGGGGCGATGGGATGGGGTGGAGAGAAAGGCTTGGGAGAGTGTGGGGAGATGCAGAAATGTTGTTGGGAAGAAAGGTCTCTGCCTGGAAGATTTTCCTCAAAGGTGGGAAGAGGCGTTATAAACACAAGCGACGACAACAGCTCTATTTAAACAGGCGGGCTGAAACGCTCCAAAAAGCCCTCTCCGTTGATTCAGAATCCCCGTGAGAGAACCATGCCTCTACCACCGCATAAACATGGACCGTTTTTGAAATTTTTACTTAATGGACGTATCCTTGTGGTTATTTTCTATTTTTAGATGCAATATCCCTTCCAAAAATGTACGGAAACTCTAGGCCTTTTAAAAACGATATTTTAATGGTTTCGTGTACAGAATTCGGGCGTTGGAGCGTCCATTCTTTTAATGATTACGAGGTTAATTGAATAGTAAGTATTACCGCACTTCTTGCGCAAAACTACATCTATTCGATACCCTGCAAGCATGCAATATAAACGTACTTCTATAGGGTCTAAGGCTACTAGATTGTTAGTGTCTACATAGTAATTAAGGGATTGGTTGTTAATACATGCATCATGCACTACAGACTACTCTAAAATATTTACCCTTCCTATCCCATTGCTATGCTACCTATTCTGTTCTCTTATAGTCCGGGGGAAAATGACATTTTGAATCTATCAGTACTACAATCTATCTCTCTACTCTTATTTATCTGGTCGAATCTAGCATAATACTCTGGTGTTTTTAATATGTGCCTAACATCTTGAGAAAAGCTATCCGATTGAAATTTCTCTAATTGATTTAATCTGTACTTTAACCTACGCTCTTATAATGATTCCCACCCTAATTCTTGTCTGAAACACTACTCAACCTTTCGTAACACCTAATTATCCATAGCTGAGTAAATAGTTGACCAATCCGGAGTCGATAGACACCTAAGGTCATTAGCTACATTTTAGGATAGGTGGTTGGTTGGGTAGAAGTAGGGTTTTTCTTAGAGTGTAGGAAGGATAGAGCGAAACCCGCCGTTGACATAAATCTACCGTTAATCGAAAATGCCAAGTGGTCCAAGGTTTGACAACCCATCCGACAAATAAACTTAAATTCTACTCCATCCGATACGCAAGCAGGGGCCAGTATGCTAATTAAATGGCCAGGACATAGGTTTTGCTCATGGTGGAAAAAGGAATCTTTGAATGAACTCTGAGCAGTACAAAAACCTTACTTCATTACTGATTAAAAATTATTCGCTGGGTCGCATCCGTAGCCATTCTCGGCTGCGTGTTAGGCCCACTTAACACTTGCATTATACACAGTGTAACCTAGATTATCATCCCCATTTAAAATCAGAAGAACAAAATTATTGGGAACAAATTTCGGGGGCGGTGGGGGGGGGGGGGGGGCAGCAGCCTAACCAATACCTATGTATGTCGTATGTCAACAAGATATCTGAAATATTTTTATTTTATTTATATACAATTTCGTTATTGACTCGTAGCGTGAATGTTTTATAATGTAATCTACTGAATGGCTCGTCATGTAGAAGTAGCCGTCATTAATCAAGAGATTGGGTTTCTAAAATTAATCTTGATGTTAAGACAATTGTTTATTTTATTAGCAAATTAACCGACCATTTGTTAAAAATTTTAATAATCCATCATAACTTATACGTTCATCGTCATAGGGCACAACTCAGCATTCCGATAGCAAAATAATTCCCGTATTGTGCTCGAATCTCTTTTCTATAGAATTCGGTGAAGCTGAAACGTTGACCTCTCTATGGTAACGGGGCTGGGTAAGTCTGGCAAGGCCTTCGTTGTAATAGCTTTATTTCTGGAACATAGCCCACCAGCGAATAACAGAATTCGCCGCATTAAGCTCGCTCTATTTCTGCAGTATTAGTGATTAAATCTCTGGTGTGAGGACGATGGAAAATCATATTTTTATAGAAAATTGGGAAAGATTTACCGATAAATGAAACATTCTTCTGTTGTCAATGCGTGAGTTAAACCCTGTGAACTATGTAGACGGGATTTTGTGTTTTCTGCCAATAAATTTTCATAATCCTTTGGCAAGGAACTAGGTTTCGCGATATGTACAAGGACTTATATTATGATCTTGCAGTTTTAAACTGGGATGTTAAATTATCTTAGGGTGGAAAAGATGCGGTTAAAAGTCTAAATATACGTGTGTTCGAATTCTTGTCCTATATAAGACAGTCGTGCCTCTCTTAAAACATTTCTCCTGTCTTAATATGATGAACTCAACATTCGTCCATAAGAATCTGAAACACTTATTTTCGGGGTGTTTTTAAGGTCCAAATTCGACTTTTGGAGAAAGATAATCGACATCCATAAGAGTATAACTTCATAAAATTTCTGATACTGAGAGTCGAACACATTCCGCAGGAAATTACGACTTATGCATCGTCGCGAATCCAACTGTGCGCAAAAGATTCATGACCTTCTGTAGGTACAGGCTGTTGATTTCACATCATTTTGTTCCATTCAGCGTATTTTCAACTTGCTAGAGAACAGAAAAAGTGTGTTACCCAAAAATAGAGGACGTATCGGAAAACAATGTGCGTAAAATTTTACTCGACTGGCGTTTAAATGCATTGCAAGTTATCCATCATCAATACGTCAATACCTTATACTCCGTTGTAATGGAACAGATTTTTGAGAAAATGATTCTAAACTTTTAAAGGTTCTTGACCCTTTGTAGGATATATTGGGAAAATAGCGAGCTTAGTTTATTTTCTGCTATGTAAATATTTTCCCTACTGAATACGTCGCGGTTGTGTTAGTCCCAACTACTGACTGCTTTACAGCGGCCGAAGCATCAGGTTTTCTCGCATGTTAGGAATGGAATTGCGTGTTGAGACATGAGCTAAGTGTTTTTCTCCCGGAAGAAAACATTTGAAAGTACGGATAAATATTCCATAACACAGTATCAACCCAAACGTTTTGTTGGGAATTGAGCTCGCCAGGTGCTAAGTCTTACAGTGTGTACAATTCGTGTGTACATCCATCATGTTACGTGAAGGCATTAGTGCCTACTCGAAAAGAAATAAATACTCAATCAGTTTGGGTTTAGTTGAGTGTTTCCAGGACTCTCTACCCGACGGGAACCCGCGAACCCTCATCTGTGTGATAACTTATTTTGAGACGTTAAATCAATTTATTTTAAGGAGAAAGCTGTTTAAGTAGTTTTATTCAAAATTAATTCATTTTCATCATCGCATTTGGAAATGCGTATAAGCCTCGGTGGATAGGTTCACAACCCGGCAACTATAAGGTTGAGGGCTCAAAACCTAACTCGGGGAGTGGATGCCGTGTTTGTGACAGGATCGAGCTCCGTCATTAGAGGTCACAGTATAAATTTCAGCTGTTGGAAACCGTAAAAATCCAATTACGCTCGTGTTTGAAAGCGATTACCCTCTTCAAGCGATTACCCTCTTCCTCTTCATGAAAAAGTCTGTGGATTATGATTTTAGCTGTAAAGATATTGTACGAAGAAGGGAGAATATTTTATAAATGTTAGAAATTATATTTCCATTAATTGCGTAATTTTAATTAATATAACCTTTTCGGTTCCAACGATGAAGCGGAGTAGTTTCACCAGAAGATATCGCGTCGCTGGTTCGAAAGGAACGCCTATATTTCACTAGAGCTTGCGTCATTTCTCTGTTTCCCTACCCCTCGGGAGGTTATCCACACAGGAAAGAAGAAAAAAGTTCAAAACATTGTTAGCGGCTAAATTCAGAATGTGACGCCAGTATTCTAATGCCGCCAACGACTTCAAAGCGGGCATTCGCAGTGGTCAAGGCTGTCAGACGTTCTCGAGTTACTGTTCGCTCTTAGCTGAGAGATTGTCCTCCAGTGTTTTTTGCTCATCCTGCCTAAAAACATGAAGGGATATGGAAATTATTTTATCAGTGCCTCAACCGTAATTCGTATTTAATATTGATTACGCATTCTCTAATTCCGGGCTAACATTTCTCAGTTAATAGTCAAAAAATGAACTATATTTCAGCTCAGTGAAAGAATGGAAAAGGCAGGCCTCTTATAAGATATATGGAGCAAGTTGTGAAGGATGGAAAAGATAAAAATTACGTTGATATGAAGAGGTTGGCCGGTGGAAGAATCGAGTAGAGGGCTGCGTCAAACCAATCCTAGGATTGTTGACCGATGATGATGATAATGAAATCCCACAATGATTTGCTACGAACTATCATAATGCACATAGGTGTCATCTTCATACTTCGTTCATATACCTTTCAACCAACGCCTACTCGTTGAAAATTAGTCCATGCCCTATAAATCATTCGGTGGAATTTTACAGTGTACGTGTATTAAAAAAATCCATGGGTTCAGACTGAAACATTGAATTAGGGCACGAAACGCTCGTCAGTGAAATGAATTATGCTTAGAAATTATCACAGATTATTATTGGTAGTATCAGTATTATTAAGGGATTATGTAGTGATTGATCCGGCCGTGGTACCTAGGCCAGTAAAGTTTCAACCTGGCAACGCAAGGGTCGCGGGTTCGATTACCGCCCGAGCATTGATGTTGTGATCGCCTTGGGTTTAGGAACTTTGGTTAGAGAGCGCGGGATAACCGGAGTAGTTGGAGCACCAGAAACCCTTCTTCAATAGTGATCGAAAAATGAGGGTCCTCGGGTGAAACCAAGTGGGAGTTCTTGCGTTAATTTTTTTGCAAATGTAAATGAACCCAACTACTTTTTACATGCATATGTTGTTAGGAAATATACTATTTTCATTTAAACACATATCCCTATGAATAAGCATATTATTTGGGCCGTTCCTTATCGATGTAATATCGGGAAAATGAAAATATTTACATCGTTTACAAAACTCACGATGTACCATTGTCTTGTGTTTGATGACGGTCAGGGTAATTAAATGTGGGTTAACTTTTGGGGAAACATCAACAATTCTATTCCCTTTCATTTGAAGTATATACAATGATAATGCAACCTTATTTTTTCAAGCTAATTTAAACAGTTTCATATTCGTGTATTATCCTCTTTAAGGAGAAAATACCATCTTCATCATCTTCACTATTATCACAAGTCAACAATCCTTAGATTATTTTGACGAAGCTCTCTACTCGATTCTCCTATCGGCTAATCTATTCATATCCGCATAATTTTTCTTTTAAACATCCTTCACTTCTTCCTCCATATATTTTGTCCGAGGTCTTCCTTTTCTTCCCATTCATTTTTTCCTCTACGTTTGTCATCATCCCACTATCATGTCTCAAGATATGGCCGATTAAGTTTCCTCGTATTCTTTCAAAGTTTTCAGGAAGCTTCTCTTTTCTCCCACTTTTCTTATTTCTTTTATCACTCGGCCGATCCACTTGATCTTCGTTATTCATCTGTGGTACCACAATAGAAAATAAATCAATTGCATAAGTGAAAGAACATTTTTATTCCTCTTCCTCCTCACCGATCGGGGCGTAGAAACAGTCATTCGCCCCATTGTTATGATACTAAACTCAAACTAATTTGTTGGTATTACAGAACACTGGAATGGTGAACTTGCTCAGTTTTTACGCCGTGTTTCTCAGATTTTAAAATCAGTAGATAGGCTGTAAAGTCCTGCCGGTTCATTATTTCCTTTCACCAAAGAAAAACGGCTACTAAAGTAAAAGGAGAACGAGTTGGCTCTTTTCATTTCTTTTGCGTGTTCACTTTTTCATTCCAGTGGAATTTCATATGCATTCCTTGATTTATGCACCCCGATTTGCAAATTAATATGGTCAAGGAAGCGCGGATGACCGTTCGTGATAAATTCCATCAGAAGAACGCGGAAATGAGAGTTGGATTTCAAAACCGGAGAGGGGAGAGAAGTATGCCTTGGTAGCTCGACTCATCGGGGGATTGACTCCCCGTCAAGGTGGATTTTTTCTCTGGGTAAATAATGGTAACGGGTGAAGTTCAGTCACAAATCGTCTTAGGATAAGGTGACAGAAGCCAATGCCTAAATTCATTAATTTACTGGCTGCTCAGGGAAGGAGCCATGTTGAAGTGTGTCGGAATTCGTTGTGCATTACCTTAGCCGTCAAGTTTATTCAACAAGGTTAGGAAGGTACTGGATGGACCATACGCATGTTAGCCTGCGGATGTCAGTGAAGCCAGAATGGCGGTTAGGACACGCCTCCTTGGAACGATTCGTTCTGTTTTCTATGACCTCTTATGGAGAATACTCAATGTTTAATACGTGTGTAATACACATTTATGGGAACAACGTAATTTCTTCCCGTTGAATAATATTCCATGAATAGCAACGGAATCGTAAATTCAGCGCAGCGGTGTCAGTTGACCCTTTCAAGAATATTCTAAGTATTGATAAATTTTGATGTATTTAGCTAATTTAGTTAAATTCAGCTGGTAGTTAATTCTTTTAAAACAGCTTGGTATACATTTGGATTGTGAAGGATGATGCCACGACTACTCAGTACGAAATATTGCGTTTTCAATAGACTCCTTTGGAGAGTTATATGCATTAAAACATGAATAATAATCTTACCCTATGTTTGACACAGCACAACATACAGTGTGGCGAAGTGTCCTTAATTGTTCACGTTGAGGTCACCTCCGGCCATAAGGTTAAAGACAACTATAAAAAAAGGTCCTTATTTACAACAAATTCCAGAACTGAACACTGGCTTAAATGTTAATGTCCAGTTAGTTGCTATCCAATATGCACAGTAATACTGCACAAACGGCACAATATGTTTTACAGTTAGTCTAACATATTGTTCTTTTAAATCTTTATAAATCCGCTTGAAGAATGCTTATTTCTTTGAGGAAATTCTGCAATTGTGTACACTGGCAGGAAATTCCAGTGTTTCTCAACTACGAGCTACAACAGATACAACAAATTCCATGACTGAGAACTGGCAAAAATCTTAATGTCCTGTTAGTTGCTAGCCAAAATGCACAATATGTTTTGCTGTTAGTCTAATATACTGCACCTTGAAAGTCTCGAGAAATCCGCTTAGTTCGTAGTTTGACATCCTGGAATTTAATGAATGAATATACATAGTTATTCATTCTGATGAAAATCATATTTATTCGTCACAGTTATCGCCTCAGTTTTGGTTATTCGTATGACTGAGTTATACCATGACTGAGAACTGGCAAAAATCTTAATGTCCTGTTAGTTGCTAGCCAAAATGCACAATATGTTTTGCTGTTAGTCTAATATACTGCACCTTGAAAGTCTCGAGAAATCCGCTTAGTTCGTAGTTTGACATCCTGGAATTTAATGAATGAATGTACATAGTTATTCATTCTGATGAAAATCATATTTATTCGTCACAGTTATCGCCTCAGTTTTGGTTATTCGTAACGTCCAGGGTTTTGGTTACCTTCATTGGCTAATGGGAATCAGCTAACTACGCTAATTCTTAAACAATCCAGACATGTAATTGTGAGGTCTTGGGTAAGAGGAAAGGGGTACGCAAGTTTTTGACACCCTAAATTTTCGCGGTCACCTAACGCCTCCGTATTATGTCCGCGGTGTATGAACCAACAGGTTTTCGCAAAGGGCAGCGAGGGTGTGAAATGCTGGGAGAGAGGTTGCCGGCTAAACCAAGATGGAATGGAAAGGACGTTGGGGTGGAGGAAGGGTTGAAAAACCCACGGCGACGGGTGCGGTTTTAGTTGTGGGGCGGGTACGAATTGGGCTGGTGGCCAACTTTCGCGGATAAAAAAAAAAGGAAATAGCGCCAAGTGGACGATCGCTGATCGATAGGGCCTCTCCAGCCTTGCGGTCCCATTCAATTTCGACCCCAGCTGGACGCGGGCCAACTCTCCGACCCCCGCTACTCAGGTGGGTCCACGATGATATTGGCCGCGTGGCCGATCATGGCGAAGGAGGGCCCCCCAGGGACCTGTTCGTGGTCCTCACCCGGCCCTTCCCTTATTTCGGGGAACGCTGCCAAAGGGCGTAGCCGACCTCCGCTTCAAAAGAGACCCATGGGAAGGCCCCGAATGTACTGGCTCCAAAATGTATAGGGCGTGAAATACGCTCTAGGTCGACGTTCAGCATTTTCGATATTTCACAATCGTGCTCCGACGCAGGAATCTAATATGTTGTTGTTTTTCATTTGTTCATTCAGGGGAGGCGACCGACAGCTGAGGTCATTTGCGCCGTATAGGATAGGTGCGTAATTAGGTAGGGACATTCAGGTAATGGAGGAAGGGTGGAGAGAAACCCGGCGTCGGCATTAACCTACTCTTCCCGACAGGCGTCAAGGGGACCACTGCTTAACGTCCCATCCGACGGACGAAGTACTGAAACTGAAATGCCATCCACTAGGTACTCGAGTAGGGACCGGTTTTCCACTGAAAAATCCGTGATTACGGTTCAGATCTACGGTTGACCCTTCTAACAATTAGAGGTTGCGACAGAGGTGATTACTTGAGAGAGATATTTCATTTCATTGTACGGAAGCATTTGTAATGTGGAGTAGAAAATTATTCCATTGTATTATGATTCTCAAATATGCATTTTCCGTTCGTGGGAATCGGAAGGCTTATCCTTTTCTTCTGAATGGATGTATCTTCCGTGGATGGAAAGGGATTGCACTTTTTGCTGCATGCAACGAATTTTGATTGCAGTTGGGAAAAAGAGACCGTGGTGATTAAGGTAACTCATCTTGGGACGGATCATGAGAACTTCAGCATTCTTCTCACGAAAGAATTGAATAGACCATTATTTTCTTTTTGCAATATTCTCTGTGAGTTGAAAGTGTTTTTTGGTGTTTGTTGTGATTGCAACACATAACCGTTGAATTTTGCCGAACCGTAGAATGGGTTCTATATTTATGTTGGAACAGTCACCTCTGCTTTTTTAAGAATACGTATACATAATCATACATCCATTTTTTTTAATATGTGTACGGTCGACGGTGTGGTTGCCCACGTGGTTGAGCGTTTAACTACTAACCGAAGGTAAATGTAATAACCAGTAACACAAAACTTAAGCATTCCACAATAAAAAATCCTTTATTTCGACATGCGATGCTATACTGTGCTATCTTCAAGCTCACCTCTCCAGCAAAGCCAACCTTCGGGTGGAACGATTGGATTCAATGTTTTACCAAGAAGTTTTTGTTTGCCAAAAGAAAATTCATGCAAGTAGAATTTTTTGTGTTCTGCGTTTAAGCTTTTCATGGTGTGTTATGATAATTGTGCTTATTTCCTTTGATAACTGCGAAAGATATAATTTTTAAACTTCATGTTTTATCGCCAATGCAATGCTATGATGTTATGTTGCATATACTAGCGTTTTAAAGGAATTAAGAATGTAACTAAAATTTTAGATTTTAAAGTCTGTTCTCGCGACATCATCATAGAATAAAATATACAGTAGGAATATGATGTGAAGAATGTGGCGAGTATGTAAGGATAACATCTAGAACTTTCTATTCTGACCTCTTGAGAATGACGTCGGTGTGACAAGGAAACCGATCGAGGCTGTGAAATAAACTTTAGAAAATTAAATTTAATTAAAAATTTAAAAACTTTGAAATAGTGTCCCTCTAATACTATCCTATGCAACGATATTTCGAGATCGAAACTAACACTATCCAATGCTATTTTAATGCCACTTTGTCTGTCCAATGATATTAGGTAATTCAGTTTGGAGTAATAGAGATACTCCGATATAAAATTAGGGTTTTGCTATAATCTTCAGCATAAAGTTGGATTTAAATTTTATCTCTTCGGGGAAACTTTCATGGGATGGTGTTGGCTTGCTGTCGCAACTCAAGTTTTTAATCTTTAGTCAAGAAATAACTACCCCAAGGATATAGTGTGGTGTCATGGAGTTTTATAAAGCCGCCACACTTCAATAATGAGTGTTGTTTTTCTTTCTGTTTCGGAAAGTGGCAGCAGTATAACATTTCATCTCGAGGGAGAGACTTTAATGTCAATGTCACTTTGTCTGTCCAATGATATTAGGTAATTCAGTTTGGAGTAATAGAGATACTCCGATATAAAATTAGGATTTTGCTATAATCTTCAGCATAAAGTCGGATTTAAATTTTATCTATTCGGTGAAACTTTCATGGGATGGTGTTGGCTTGCTATCGCAACTCAAGTTTTTAATCTTTAGTCAAGAAATAACTACCCCAAGGATATAGTGTGGTGTCATGGAGATTTATAAAGCCGCCACACTCCAATAATGAGTGTTGTTTTTCTTTCTGTTTCGGAAAGTGGCAGCAGTATAACATTTCATCTCGAGGTAGAGACTTTGCAGGCCAGGGCACCTTCTTGGAGGAAGTGCTCGAAGAAAGAATCATGGAAGTCCTTGAAACGTACTCCTCGTAAATAAGTTTCGCGACGAGTATTCATTCCTCTGGTTTGAGTAGTTCATTAAGAAAGTTTGCGGCGGACACCCTTGAACATTCCCAGGTGTCCGCGTTTGAAAGAATGTGCTCGTCTGGAGTGGTCTCTGAGAAGTTTTTTTCCTGGCTCCTCTTCTTGCTCGGAAGGCATGTCGGTGATGCAGTCCATACTATATTTAAAGCCTCTCGTATTTTTGCATTCGCCAAAAAAATCTCAGATAATGAATATAATTATAGTTTCTCTATGTAAATATTTCGTTACGGGTTTGGTTGATCGCGGGAAATGCGTGTGAAAATGAAGAGTTGATAATGGTCTATTGTTACAGAGCATTTATGGATGTGTTGTTATTAATATTTGTATCAGCTGAGAGCTTTTAAATTTTATATTAACATGGGTTTCATTAAAAACAAGGCGATGGAGCACGAAAACACGTCTAATCAGAAATCGGACTGCTCATCACCTCATGCACTACTTATCACGTAGTCGGCCAAATTTGAGATTTTTTTCTGTCACGTAACCAATGAATACTGAATTTTTAAGAATACTTGAAAAAACAGGAGAATGATGCAAAATTGATCTTCAAATCGATTTCTGAATCTGCAGTTAAAAAGTTCGACTTGACTAACATGGTTTTACAAAAACGGAGTTTAAGGCTAACTCTTGTACCATAAAGTTTGCTAGCGTAATTTGTTTCAAAAGGCTGCTAAGAAAGTTTAAGATTCACCTCCCTGAAAGGTTGAAGAGGGTGTATACCTGTCGTGTAGATACGTACAATTCCAACTCTTTTATTGAATAAGCTTGAAATATGTCCATTAATTTCCAAAGAATAACCTCATATATATTGACATTTATTGACATTGATATTGACATTTTCACAGTTTAAGACTGGGAAAAGTATATAGAAAATATAGTAAATTAATAAACCGTAAACCGTGTAAATTCTCTCCGGTCCTCCCTACTCTTAACGAGAGACGCCTGGGGGTCATTGGTTCAACGTCTTATTTGATAGACGAAGTACTTAACTGTACTCTCCACACAGTATTCAAGTAGGGACCGGTGTATTGCTGAAAAATCTCAGCTATTGTCGGGATTCGAACCCGACCCCTCGAGAACGGAAGCTACCATTTCAGTCATCAGACCAACCTGATTCATAAAGTTAATCCAATACTAAACTATGCCATTTGATGGACCTAAAACTGAAGTAGTACCCAACACCCTCGCATCTGTACAGACGCAAATGAAAACGCAGTCGGTCACATACCCCGGATAAAAAACCTACTCATATCACCCAGTTTGTCGAGCATTAGTAGTTTTACGCATGCAAACATTGGATGTGGTTCATAAAAGGAACACTTTAAAATCCACTGAATTAAAATAACTGTCATCTTCTTCTTTGACCTCCTAGTTTGGCCGTGTTTCGGCACAATTCTCTATGGAAACCTTTCCAATCCCATACTTTGATGTGTTTGAGTCTTGTATTATCCGAGTATGGTTCCGTTTTGCTTGTTCCAGTCTGATGCGAGTTAACAGTGCATCTCACTAGAGCACGCAATCCACACGCGTCGAAAAGTTTTGCCGTTAGCATCAGTCGGGTCGAAAATAATTCATAGCGGGTCCTTAGGAACTAGCGGAATCATCGTCATTAGTTCTGGAACTTCCGGTCCTAAGTGACTCGACTGGACGAGCCAGAGTTGAAGGCTAACTCTTGAAACTTAACACCAGTGATACCTTCCGGCTTCGTTCTGAGGCTCCCTTTCTTAGAAGGAAATCGCCAAGACTTGAGCCGTACAAGAGGGAGGTAGTTCAGACTCGTTCTGTAAATCATTTTCCCTCACTCGAATAGTAAACCCTGTCACTTTGAAAGTTTTTACTTGTATCTAATCCTTACTTTTTTCTAGCATGAGGATTTATACTCATTTACATTCATACCATTTTTTTCTCTGCAGCAGTGTTCAGCTCAATCCATTCTTTCTCATCGCCATTAGTTATAAATCCAAAGATTGGTTTAACGCTGCTCTCCGCTCAGATACTTCCATAAGCTAAACTCTTCGAATAAACATAATTCATCTCCTTCGCATGCTTTGATATTTCCCCCGTTTATCCCATCTGATGCCTTCCTTCGTAGTTTTATCCCATTCAACTCTCAATTGCTCTTCGATGAATGTCTCCAGAAGCCATAAATGTGTCAGGTTGTATCCGATACGTTTGTTCCATCTTTGTTTCAGAATTTTAATGAGATTATTTTTTATTTCTACCACCCTGAGAACTCCTCCCCCCTCCTCCCCCCGAATTCTACGGCAATAACTAGTTTTAAATACTTCTAGGCTTGCTTTTTCTTCGCATGTTATTTTTCGTGCATACCCTTCGAAGAGAGATACACTTGTCATGTACAATCTAATGAAATGTATCCTAACTTCTAAGCTTGTGTTTTCAGCTATTTTTCTTCGTGTATAAATATTCTTGAATGACTTCAGGCTCTCAAGAAGAATTCAGGTGAATTGGGTTCATGAAAGTCTGTCGGATTTCCTTCTGGGTTAAGCTCCAGGGCTCATCACCCTAAGGACGACATCGCAGTAAGCTGTCAAAACGTCGGTCATGGAGCCACTAACCTGGATGAAAACCCAATAGACCTTCATGAAATAAATATTCTTATTATAGGTAGTATATTTTTTTCTTTAGGGATATTGTATAATATTTAATAGAAGTTCTTTTTACTCCTAAATAAGTTTTTTTGTGTTTTCAATGGAGGAGATAAAAGGTAACTAAGATCGTTTAAGCCATTAAAGAATTGTAGGCGTTAGATAGGAATTTTTTAGGGATGATTGAAAGGTAAAGACTCCTGGATAATGCTTCGGGCGGAGACGATACCTCATTGTACCATAAATGAACTTGAAACAATTTTCCACGCTTATTTAATATCTTTATACCGTTTCAACTCCTTCGCGTCCTTATCAAGAGGACTTCTCTTGCGTTGAAGTCCTTTTGATAATGAGTCAAAGGCGTTTAAACTGGTAGAGGTGGATTGAATAAATTTGGAAAATTATGAATGTTTTTTTAAGTTTATTTGCAATGAAATGTTTCCACAAAATTAGCTCGTCAACGATTGATTTTGATCTCATTATGTAGATTCTCCCTTCTGTCGGTCGTTGAACTGCTCTCACCACAGCAAGTTTTATTTGGGCATCGTGGTGGACGACCAAAACTAATTGGTATTTGACCTCCGTATTTTTCAATTCCCATCGGATGGTGCAGCGACGGCTGAAGTGCAAATCACCCGCTTTGATATGGTGCGCGTTTGTCTGCTAATTATTGCTCGGCCCTCCTTTCCCGAAGGGCCAATATTCATCGCGCCATAATTTCCCATGCCTCCCTTTTGTTTAGAAAGCATATTAGGAAGTGCGTGGGATCGTGACGCGTCCAAAAACTTCGAGGTTTCCAACCCGTTCTTGGGAGGATATCTACCTAGAGATAATATCATTCGGCTCGAAATGTTTACGACACTTATGCTACGGTAAATTTTCGTGAGAGATGAGAGTCGGTAACGGGATTTTGAGTGTTTGCAGTGCCTCGGGCTCACCTTGTTTGGTCAGGATTTGGTGACCTGTGCTGAATGTCCTTAAGGTTCCATGTTAGTGTGCGAACCTCATTTGTGTATAGAGTTTAAAGCTCGGTTTGTACTAGGCCATGTATTTCGACGGGGAGAAACTGATTCTCGAATGTTTCTCTCTGTGCTACGAACTCGTTTTTTCCCTTATGTTTCACCACCTGACATATGAGGAAATACTTCTGCCGTGCATGTCACGGGATACTTCTGCCAAAAAGTCACGAAAAAGTTATCGAGTGTGTCAAGAGAAGAAAAATCATGCCCCTAAACCACACAAGAACAATACACGGCACTTGGTAAATTCTGAGCCGCAGCTCCACAAAGTGATTCTGTCAAAAGTCGACCTCCTATTTAGACCGGGAGGTGTACTTGAATCGTTCGAGGTTATTTTCACTACGTTACCTCAGGACTCACTCGTATATTTTACATTGCGATCGGGATTATTCCATCTGGAATTTACCCACCCTGGATTAATGAACGAGATATAGTAGGCCGATACTTTGTGGAATTCCATAGTAGGTAATATAGAGTAATAAATGCTTTGCAAATGTCCACTGTAGAATAAAAATTTTTATTGAGTCATGTAGAAACATGTCGACTTAATATAAATATTTTTATTTTACGGTGCAAATTTGCCAAGCATTTATTACTTTATATCACCCTGGATTACTAGTTATGATGCTATCGGTTTGTCAACTCTATTGTGGATTTCTAAGATTTTTAAAGAAAGTTGATACAGGTGTCCTAACTGCAGTGCAATAAAGAAATCATGTAAATGCACACGAATTCTAAACATTTATTACCATTGATTACCATTAGGGCCATGAAAAGACACAATAAACTTGATCGTAGTTGCCTGCTTTTTCACTGATTTCTCATTCAGGTCCTCTCCTATGTTGTTTCCCTCTGCTTTCTGAAGTGTCAGCTGATGTTGAGCCTCCTTCAGTTTTTCTACTTGCCATATATTATTCTTTGTTTTCTTCAAGTTCTTGAATTTTAGTCATCTACATCTACATGATACTCTGCGAGCCGCCATAAAGGTGTGTGGCAGGGGGTGAATTCACCAAACATGCATTTCGTATCATGCATAAAATAGGATTAGTAATAATATACTAGGCTAACCTTCACAATTTAAAAAAGATAAAAATAACAAAGCAAGCATGTTAAATCATGCTGTTAGTTGGGTTAGCTAAAGGTCCTTATACCAACATACAACTACCTATGCTATACATTGATACACTCGTATTTAATGTATTGTGTATATATTTACTGATATTTGTATCCCTAATGGTACGAGGATTTGTTTTATTTGTTAGGATATGTATGTATTCTATTATATATATTTACAGCAATTTGTATTCGTAATTTTACAATGAAAGAAGGACATTTTGAATCTGTCGGTTCGACAATCAATTACTTAAATTTCGTGATTATGGTCCAGTCTACCGTAGTAAGTAGGAGTTCGAAAATTATTTTTCACGTCCAGTTACTTGCTATGTCCTGCACCCGAGTGGATATATATGTTATTTACAAGATTCGTGGGTCGGCACAGTTAGGGATGGACACGTTGAATGTTAATTGGGCAGACTGCTAGTCGAGGAATTTATTGAATCAGCGCGAAGTCATCATCGTCATAACGATTAAACTTTGCAGTATCCCATTCTCGATACGTCCTCCCGCCTCGTAATCGCGGCGAAGGATTTTGTGGGTGATGATCGCAGATTCACTCTATCGATGGGAAGGGAGATCTATTTCGTCTTGGGGATGTCGGTTGGTGTGGTGGCTAGAGTACTGGTCTCCCATCCCGAGGGTCCGGGTTCGATTCCCGGCAGTGGTGGATTTTTCAGTGGAAAACCGGTCCCCACTTGAGTGCCTAGTGGAGGGCATTTCAAGTTCAGTCCTCCGCCCGTCGGATGGGACGTTAAGCTGTGGTCCCCTTGGCGCCTCTCGTTAAGAGTAGGCTAGTGCCGACGCCGGGTTTCTCTCCACCCTTCCTCCGTTCCCAGAAAACTCCTACCATTACCCAATTACCCACCTATCCTGAATGGCGCAAATGACCTCAGCTGTTGGTCGCCTCCCCTGAATAACCAACCATGTCGTCTTGGGTAGGAGAAGAGCGATGATATCGAGAGAGCGTCCCTTATTCGCCAAATCGGTTCCGAGATAGCGTCGCGGACATGAGGACGCTTCCTCCTCCCTTATCGCTCGCACGAATGAATCTCTTCTCCTTGTCCTCCGCATCTGCAGTCAGCCCGCCAGCAAACCCTGGTCACGGTCGCGAGAGGTGGAGGTGACGGAAAATGCTTACGTGTCCTTTCCGACGGCCGCCATCATCAGCTTCGCATCAATCAACCAAGTAGGTTGGAATGTACCGGAGGAGGCATTGCGGATTATTTAAGAAGCTGGCGGCCATATTGGTAGGTACGGACTAATGGGCTGACTACTCTGCGATACAAATACGGATGAAGTTGTTTTTGCACGCGGTCAAACTTTGATCAGTAATAGGAATAATCTAATTATTTATTAAAATTCGTCAGATACACGGCGCAAGGTGTGAAAACACGCAGAAAATAGCCAATAATGTTGGTTTA
This sequence comes from Platycnemis pennipes, assembly GCA_933228895.1. Classification (NCBI taxonomy): domain Eukaryota; kingdom Metazoa; phylum Arthropoda; class Insecta; order Odonata; family Platycnemididae; genus Platycnemis; species Platycnemis pennipes. The sequence goes on along the minus strand of OW121852.1, from coordinate 36,011,146 downwards.
ATATTAGGTTAAATTAGAGCCAGTTTGGAGGAATAGAGTTATCTTCCAGAGGAATCAAATGCATACTTAAAGTCTTCAATAGACCTTAGGATGATGCGGATGATGAAAAAATACGGCTGCGATGGGTTTTGGATTATTCATTGTTATTTATGTTTTAATACACACGCATACTCCTTGAGAGGCCGTATAAAACGCAATGTTTTCGCCCAGGAGGTGGGACCTAATCTTTCCCAAGCACCCCTATTCTTGCTTCATTGCCACCCGTAGCATGTGTATGCCGTTTCCAGTGCATTCTAAACTTCTTCTCAACTCAAAGTCAACTCAACGCCCCCAAACTCAAAGGTGGCATCAATAGAGCACATAACGCAAGAACGCGTAACGCATTCAAAATTTTAAATTCACCCCTCCCTAACGCAATAACGCGTTCAATTTTTTTCATTCGTCCCTCCCTATGGTGCCTATTAAAAATACTCATTTATTCCTTCCTCACGTAACATTGCCAGTAAGCTATCTCTTTTCTTTGAATGTTAAAACAAACATGACATATAAATCTTATTTATTTCTCAATGGTATTATATATTCGCTTATTATTAAGTACATGATGTTAAAGATGGTTGCCATGCCGCTGTGCTTATGTATAATTGCCAGGGGATGACGTTGTATTTTATGTGTTAGAGAATGCAGCTAATGGATCTGTATCAGTAGTAAAAAGGAAAGTAACCGCTACTTATATTTGGTGATATCTGCAACACAAAATATCGTGCATCATCCTATTCGAATTAAGGATGAATCAATACACTGTAAAAAGTAGATCTGATTTTAAGGCACGAAAGCGATCTGAATTTCAGATGCAACAATTTTAAGACAGGGTATGTTGAATTTCAGCAGTAATATCTTGTCTAAAAATAAGGCAGGTGAACGACTGAAAATCAGACCATCCGGAATCCTGCTTCCTCTGCTTCCTGCTTAACTGCTCCTGTACCAACCATCCATGTTCCTGTCTCTTCCGCACCTTGCATCCGTGTTCCTGCCTTAAACCAGACAGCGCTTAAATTCAGATCGCACTGAAAATCAGATCAACTTTTTACAGTGTAATTTAGTTTTCTCCCAACGTAATGGAAGGTTGTTCCTTCTTTATTCCCTGTTAATAATGTATAGTAACCGTTTTCCGTGACGCAATGCATATCGTATAAGATCGGTCCTAATGGTCCCTACCTAGGATTGTGACTAGAAGGAGTGATTCTGAGAGCAAGAATACTGGTTTTCTGGCCTTAGAAATAAGGTAGAAATTTCATTGGTGTTTATGGGTAAAGGACATTTAATACTCCGTCCGTCGGATGAGACGTTAAACCATGGATCCCTTGGTGATTTTCGGTGACAGCAGGCTATTGCCGACTTTCCCTGTTCCTTAAAAGTCCAAACTTAACTGTAGATGGTAAACCGTTGGGAGTGTTTTGGCCAAATGTGTGCCTCTCTTAAGTCACTGCTTACAATGTTTTTGCGTTCACGTTTTGCCATTGCACTATCGACGTATTCCTTGCGATGTGAAAAAAACTGTGCATTTGGCCACGCTTGGAATGAATGGATTATATAATGGAGGGCATTGTGAATCATCTCGGCGTGAAAGGTGGGCTGGAAAAAATCTCTGAACCGCAAATGTGTGACGCAAGAGGAAAAGGTGAAAAAAAGTTTCATTCAGCTCAGATGGAGCACTTTCCCCGTGGCCCATATTTTCAGCATTGCATTATTGAATTTTTTGTGAGAATAATCACATACGGTCCAAATGGAGGAGTCCATTAAGTATGAGGAGTGAGGTATAATTACTCGTCATTCCGTTGAAGCAAGATGTTATTCGGCGTATTTTTGTCCTATTCTCTTATAAATGATGAAACAATTGACTCCTATAATTCCTGTTATGATGGCTTCTTTGCCATTTTCAACACTAAAACAATTAAACAAATACAAGGACACTCACACGTATGATACCGAAATTTCGGTGGTCGCCACCACCTTCCCCAAGGAAGAGAAGTGTGGATATAATATAATAAATATTTGTACGGAATATTATGCTAAATTTGAACCAATGAAAGGTAGTCCAGAACTGAATATCCCAGTATCAAGAGTATTTAATGCTTCGCGTATTAAACAATGCCACTCTTAACGACAGACGCCAAGGGGACCACGGCTTAACGTCCTATCCGACGGACGGAATACTGAACCTGAAATGCCCTCCACTAGGAACTCAAGTGGGGACCGGTTGCCACTCGCTCGTGGCTGAAATTTGGGTGGAAGAATTTTATTCGATATTTTATTCGAACGGTGACAATAATTCAAATTTTGCGGAACATTTGATTGATGAGGATTACACATCCAGTTTTACCCCCAAGCTCCTACACGTGTGTGACAAGGGTAGGAAATTGGACTTTCTAGAAAATTTTGAAATTTTGGTGTATCAGCAAATGCATGGTGTTAAGCTGTTAAATGATGTAATCCCTACTAACCCCTCACCTTGGCTTTCAGTGCCCGTACCTCCGCCTCCATCCCCTTAGTCCTTGAGCCTAGCGTCAACTTGTTTGTTCCTTCCTTGCAGTTTTCACCTCAAAACCACTCACCTCTCTCACCCCCCCTTTTTACACTGACCTCTCCAAATATATAAGCGGTGTAAGTAATGAATTCTCACACTGTAATGTTGAGAATGGCCTGAGAAGGCCGAAACCGGTTGATTTGTTTCAAATATATTTGTGGAAAAGAACTAAGTTCTTTTTTTTATAATGAATAACTTCCACAACGTAAACTCGCCAACCATTTCTTTAAAAAAAGAAAAATATTCGAGCCTTAACTCAGTGATAACTTAACTTAGATATATTTTTGTTCATTCATTATTTTTTCACTTTATTTGGCGCAGACGGATCAAGTTGTATTTCACCTGGATTTCTAAGAGTACTAGGATGATTAAAAGTATGTTCTTTAAAAAAGCGTAAAACAGCGAAAAGCGCAAAACCTCCGCAAGGAAATGTCTGTAATATATTTTAAAATAGGTTATATGTATATCATCTTTTAGCGATTGGAGTAAAATGCAATAATATTTCCTTAATTTATACTTAGGGAGATTATGTGACGTCACTGCGATGAAATTTGGAGATGAAAAAGCCGTTATTCATGTTTTAATACAAATGAAATCTCTATAGGAGGAAGTGGGATCTAATCTTTGCGATTCGCCCCATTGTCACCTGTAGACTATCCTCATCATTCGTATAACCCCTCCTATACTTCCGGACCTTCTTGGTAGCTCCAGTAGCGATGTACTGGCCATAAATTAGGAGGTTCCGGGTTCGAGTCACGGTCAAATGATATCTCTACCGAAAGTCTGATATTGTAATGAAAGTACCTATGTACTATCACTGTAAAATGTCTTAATTAGGGGAATCGGGTTGGTGTGGTGGCTAGAGTACTGACCTCCCGTGGGACCGGGTTCGATTCCCGACAGTGGCGGATTTTTCAGTGGCAACCGGTCCCCACTTGAGTGCCTAGTGGAGGGCATTTCAGGTTCAGTACTCCGTCCTTCGGATGGGACGTTAAGCCGTGGTCCCCTTGGCGTCTGTCGTTAAGAGTAGGCAAATGCTGACGCTGGGTTTCTCTCCACCCATCCTCCGTTCCCTGAAAATTCATACCATTACCCAATTACCCACCTATCCTAAATGGCGCAAATGACCTTAGCTGTCGGTCGCCTCCCCTGAAAAACTAACTAACTAACGTCTTAATTATCGATCTTTATTCCAAGTGACTAGTGTTAAAGCTGCAATTTCATTTTTAGGTGTGTAAGGGGCAATGCGAATGAAGTACGTATATACAATTAGTCGAGGGCGTAAAAAGGAAGTATTTTGTTGGTTTGAAGAGGTTGGTCGATTGGTGGATCGTGTAGGTACATATCAAATCAATCTTAGATAATTTATGGTCGGTGACGATGAGTAAAAGTGGTGGCATTTCTCATTCGTTTCGACTCAATTTTTGATCTCGACTTTGAATGCTGTTGTGAATTTTGGAGGCTGACGATTTCGGCACAATTGCGGGCCAGGCACCTCGTGATGCAGGGCCGACATCGGTTCGTGATCGAGGCGAGAAATGATAGGTCGATGCGCGTCGTAAGGCGCAAATTGGTTCGTAGCGGACGTCACGCTCCAGGAAGCGGAGCCTAAACAGATACGTGTCTCTCCGTAACAAGTCTATTTAATTCTACGTAATGCCCTACCTGAAGAGTTTGTGGACTGGGGATTCACGTTGTCTTTTCTTCACACAATGGGGGCGTTTACTCGGAACCGAAATCGCAATTTTGTACACGAAATCGTTAGGTGGAAACGAAAGAATAATTTTAGTGAAAAAATTATTCTTCTAACCAAAACCATTCACTCATAAAACAAAAATTAAAATAAGCAAAAGGTGACGCCCACCGAAGAAGCTTCTGTGATAACATTGACGTCATTTTCCTCCCGTCCTTGACTGCTTTTCGGGGAAGGGAAGGGAGTGGAGGGGGGTTCTCGGAGGGTCAGCTCGTACAGGTACTGTCGCAATCGCTCCTATTGGCAGAGTCAGCTATGTCTCTCCCATTGCGATAAGGCAAAGTAGCTTCGCGGGCTCAGTTGTGATTGGACGAAGTCGATATACGTCAGAGGTTGCACCACGCCCACTTTTCCGAAAGGGTTAAAAAAATGTCAGTTTTTCGCCGCTTATAATTCGAGAAATAATTGATGGATCAAAAAACGGGAAAATACGGGTCTTTTTATTTTACAAACTCTATCAGATTCGGCGATTAAAAAAATGGTAAACGACCCCGTGTCAGCAATACAAACATAGTTTTATTGCTGTTTACTATTTCAACGGATATGCTGTTGAGTTAAATAAATTAATCTGGATAAAATGCAACATTAAATGAAATATCTGCGACCATGGCAGTCAGTTCTGTAATATGACGGCCTGTAATATGACCCAAACGTTGCTGGTTCGAGTACCGTTTCAGAGATGGATGTTAGTTATCTGAAGAATGATTTGATGTTTTACCAGTGAGCAATACGAGCGAATTCGTCTCGAGATTCCCACAGAAGTTACAATAGCTGACTTCACCGTAGTCCTCAGGGCGTTGGTTCTTAACTGACTGGCCTGAACTGACGTCACATCCTGAACGTTCAGAACTGAACAGACTCCGGGGCATTTATCGCCCTGAAGATGATGGCAGAGTCAGCTGTCGAAACGTCGGACCCTGGCTCCCAAACTGGTAGTAGCACCGAAAAGAATTCACTCGTATGTTATTCGGCGATAGAACCCTAGCGATATGGAGCAACCAAAAAAGCCTATTCCACCGCTGGCTGCATGAAATGCTGCTTCTGATTTCACGCTATTATTGATTCCATTCATGTGGTTCGGACGAAAAAAAAATGCTTTACGGGGGAATTGGTTTCCATATATTAGGGCCAGTCGCCAAATATGTGAGGAAATGTCGGAAACTGTTATACCTACCTATATCGCACCTGCAGAACCCCGTACAGACTTTCAAAATAAACTCAGGAAGAACCGCGAGAATTTTAGCACCCTATCTCGTCGGGAACTCCGATCACCTTGGTATACGTTCCTTATCTGTTTTTACCAGGCTAGACTCATCTAAAAATTAGCCTCTCGTGCAATGCAGCTTATAGTTTCCAAATATCACTCCACCGGATGGTCCCATTACAGATTTTTAAGAATATTTATCGTCACTTACCAAAAATTCTTTTTTATTTACAAAAATTCAAACCTATATACATATTGTACATTAAAGCCCTTATGCAATCTTATGAGCCAAAACCGAAAACCACACTATCTGCTATCAATAACTGTTCCTCCGGCAATTAATACCTACTTTTTTTCTAATTGTCCGTTATTATTCGCGAAAAATACCTTCTTTTAACCCCATCGTCTTACGGCCTATATTTTCAAATTGGCAAAAATATTTTTGCCTAAAGGACCACAGAGCCACAGGCCTCACAGACGAGGCGGCGAATCCTACGCGTTAGAACCTTGACTGCTCAATTGAAGCTCTCCCGCTAATAAAAAAATAAGCATCGTGGCACGAGTATTAGCTCGCTGAGGCCGTTGAGAGTACAACTTAATCTGTTCCCGATAGGTGTGCCGTGAGGTGAATGATCGTTTGTCACGTTTTCTACTAGTGAACCAATGGAAATACATATATGTCACTTTCCGTTTATCACGTAATGCGCAAGACTTATCGGTGAAACGTGATTTTATGTTGAAACACAATTGTCGTTTACCTATTAAAATTAATTGTCGCAGAGAAAAAACTATGGATACTATAATGCGGGTAGATATTAATTGGAGACAAGTTTCAGTTGCTTGTTCAACTCATGCCGTATTTTACTAAATTTTTCGCTCTGAATTACTCAAGTTTTCTTTCACGGCATCAGAAGTATCAATCCTTTCTCTCCATCGTCTGCATTATCCGAATTCTTTTCGCCAAACAGAGCCTTTGAGTATTGTATTCTGTTTCCTCCTCCCTCAGTCGTTCTACGCCGCTGTGCATACTCCAGCAACTACCTTTGTCCCTATTTTACGCCCACGGTCACTTTATGGGACCATGGTTATGCCAATCATTTCCTTCCTCATCAATATGGTATGCATCTTACCATCTACTCCATACCCAGATTTTAAGAGCTCAATTGCCCTCAAAACTTTTGAATTGCTGATTCCGTTTTGAAAGCCAATGACATGGTTTAAATTCTTTTCTTCTAATTTTTTTTATATTTGTATTTAAATATTTTAATACAGCGGACTGAAAGTACTGGTTTCGATATTAAAAAACGATATCTTCATTCTGTAGAACGCCGTAGCATTCTTAAATCTCAGTCGTAGCATTTTAAAGACTAAATTCGACGTGCGATCGTTATAATATTTCTTAAATGGTAACAAGGGAATTAGAAAGTCCTATAGAATCAATCTAGTCGATAAATTTTAAAGGTTGTGAAGTTGAGCACAGCTTTCATTTGTGCCCGTATCTTTTCGGAAGCAGTTTTGTATGTCATATAATAATAATAATGACTTTACTGCCACGTTACACTCAATTGATAGCTCTTGGATGAATTAGATTGGTGACTCATCAGGTTGCATTAAATATGTGTTGTTTAGCATTCTATAAGCCACATTCATTTGCGATTGCTACAAATAGAATGCTATATGTCAGTGAATGTATATAAAAGCTAATGGAAATTTTTTTTAATGTCATTGGTAGCGTGTGGTAGCGTATAACTAATAAATACCTATCGTAAAGGTCATTATTGGTTTCATAGCTGTAAGATACGTTTTGTTGTGAAGATTTTTTTCTAACTTCAAGCAGAACTTCAAAGCAGCTTAACAGGCAGCATCATAAATATTTTGGAAGACAGGTATACTAGATGCCTGCTTATTTGATTCAGCCATGCACCTTACGTATTCGTTCGATACGGATATACTCCCGATGAAGGTTAATTATTATTATTATAAGTATTCTACCGGTGAAGGTAGGTTTAAATGGACATTTAATTCTTCCCACCCCATAAATTTCACACGATGTCCCACTTCAGCCCCTCATACCTCCTGCCACCCATCATTCCATCCAAGCTACCCGTTCTTCTCCTCCCTCTTCCCGCATGATTTATAAGTATTTTACCTCACTCGTTTCGAAACGAAAATTTAACCTCGGTCATTATACCTCCATGACTAATGAAGATCGCTGCACGAGCTTGGAAAGTATAAACTTCTTAAGTTTGTGAACTCAATAATGTTAGCTTTTCCACTTACAGTTCTAATGTGGCCGCAATTTTTTCGAAATATCTGCTGGCTTCCAGATAATGACCGTCGGAAAGTCATCCTTTGAGATTCTTTTATGTCACTTGAACCGGTAGGGTGGTGGAAAAGTTCTTCATATTCTTGATTCTCCATTTTCTGACCTAGATTTCCATAAGTACTAATCGAATCGCTAATAATCGTTTTGGCTGTGGAATATTTTTTTCTTTTCCCTGGTGCCAGGGTGGAAAATTCTCGTACGAGTTCCATTCCCTTATTACTTTTTTTCTGAAATTTTGAAATATTCATTTTCTTCTAATTTGAGTGCATTTGCTGAAGTGAGTACTTTACTCATTTAAGATTTACTCGTTCCGCAAAGGTAATTTTCGTGGTGATATAGGTACAAGGCTCGACTTTTTTATCTGAAATTTTTATTTTCGTTCGTCCCTTACTTTTTTCATCTGTTCTCATCCTTTCCAGTGATTTCTTAATGCTTCAATTTATATTTCCCCTTGGGTTTCCATGGAATCGGTCATTCATTAATTTTTCAGCGAGCGGTACGGTCTTCCATTGCGCTATGCATTAAGAGATAAGGTTTCCCTTCATTGGAATTAAGGAAAATTACACTGGAGAGGTATATATAAACTTTCTCCACTCCACGAGTTTAATAGCACTATTGCAGCCTTGTTGGCGTAATTTTCATCCTTCGGTCTGGCTGTTTTTTATTTCATTGCCCTTACAGCAATTAAAATATTATGTATTGAATGCTTTCACCCGTAAAATTGGGACACAGAGACATAAAATCATGACGTGTTTAAGCAGTTGCGTTCCCATTGCCATTAAAAAGACTTTTAAATTGTTTTATTTTCTCGATCCTCCAACTGCTGTAAAATATTTTCATTGCTTTGGCGTGGAAGTGTCCCGCGAAAGTCTTATAAATTGAATTGTATGCTTTTGTTCTTGCAATTGACGACGAATCACGTTTTATGACGAGATTTCGAAATATCAGGTTTAGTCAAGATTCTATATTTCTGTGAAATAGTGCCTGTCTTTATTCCCATAGAGTAATGACTGGGTCGCCTTCAGTAAGTTTTGTTTTTCTATCATTTGAAAACCATGGTAAGATTCAGTAAAATTGCGAGCCAAGTTCTTTTCTTCCCATTCTCGTTTTGAATATTCTGAACATCAGTCTATTAATGTTCCGTATATTGCGTCTTCATAAGTTCATAAAGCAATTCATTGCTCGTCTTTTTGAGGAGTCACTTTTTTAAGCAGTAATCCTTTTATGCCATTCCAGTGGCTGAATAAACTTAAGTGTACATTATATTCAGAAGATATTCAGCGAATTTCGGCTTTTCAGAAAACCTTATCCTGCACTACCCTACTTCTAGGTATTGCCAGACCAATCGTAAAAGTTATCGTAATTGATTCATTTCATCTACTTATTTTTATTGCATAGAGCAAAGAATAAATATTCTATGGAAAACATTGGCTTTACATTCTCGACTCCTACGTGATAGTTACCGTAGCGCAAATTGTGAAAGTGACGATGTGAATTACCATAGCTAAATCTTCATTTAATAATACATAATAATGATACATTTTGTATATTTTCTTTGGCAAAGCCACCTTAAAAAACAATACAAATTAAACGTGTACACCAGTCGGCATTTTACAAGACAATAAGCGAAATATGATTTAATTCTTTCCGAATTATTTTGGCGAAGTCATCTCGGGATTTCCACAGAGTTAAATATTTATAAATATTATTATTTTGAAAATTGCTCGTTTTAATTTATTTACTTTACCGTGATTTCTCTGCTAACGAGCAACCAGGCTAACGAATTTTTCTGCTAACTCAGGTGTTTTTCGCTGTTTTTGGTCTCCGCTAACGAATTTGGATTTAGCTAACAAATGTTATTGTGGATCCGCACGTTAACTATTATATAGCCGGGTTTGGAGCTGAATTTTCACTGCAAATTTATTTAGAATAACTGACACTTGGGTCCAATTAATTTATGCCGGGTTATATAGCCGGGTTGGGAGCTGAATTTTCACTTCAAATTTATTTAGAATCTCTGACACTTGGCTCCAATTCATTTATGCCTGCCGTGTAATCACTACGCTGTACGCGAATACGGTAACAAATAATACAAGTACAGTGATACCTCGGCTGACTAAGATTTCGGCTAGCGAATGTGATTCCGGAATATATTATCGTCGCTAGCCGAGGTTAGGTGTCACTGCCCTTGCCTGTGTCTTTCGGTCAAAGATTGCTTTTCATTTTTTTATGAAAATATATGCGTTTAAATTATTGATTATTTATATTTTCAATCTATGTTGTAGGAACTATGGTGGTCTCATGCACCCGTATCTTCTCTGTTCCCGAAATGAAGGTGCATAGATCCGCATTTCGTGGAAGTTGCAAATTGTTAGGGCGCATGCCCTTGTGAGACCCGTGTACGGGATCGCTACTTTGAGGAACGATCCCCCGATTTTTCCTTTCGGAGTGAAAAGCTCGAGGAATGTGAAAAACAAGCGGACCAGTTCACGCTAATGCCTCTCTCCCCCTCCCCACCCTCCTACTATCTCTTTCGCGCCGGCGACGGGCGAAAATATCTCCGCGATTCCGTTAGGGCAGAACGACGTTCTCCGGCGACCTTTGGCGCGGATGCCGCTTCCGGACGTCGGTACCGGAGCGGCCGCATTCCTTCGCAAGAGCGTCGTGGTAGTCACTCGCCTTGCCGGTCTTTTTTTTCGGGCACGGAGTTCGGGTTGGTGTGGGACGTCACCGATGTGGGGCTGTTAAAAGGACGTTCGTGAACGGAGTGGTCGTGCAAGGACGTGAAATTGTTTTTGCGGAACGTGACACACCTTGGGGTCATATTCAGAATCTCAACTACAGTCAAGCCTCCACTGCCTACGTCCTAACTACGTACTAATATTTTATCTACTTCAAGTCGAATTGGTGTGCATATTCACCCTCAAATTTGGTATAACCACTCTGTATACCGCATCGAAGCATATCAAGAATCTGTATACCCTACCGAACTAGTAATAAGATTTTATGAATTAGCCCATTGTTAGTTCATTGGCTATGGCATTTTATCTCCAATTTTCAATATTACTGAACTCATTTGACTAAACTTCGTTTTATTGGCATATTTTCATTGCAACACTATTGTTTCATTGAATTGTTCTAATTAATGATTTTCAACAATGTCTATGTATTGTAATATTATATTTTAATTCGCAATACCTGTTTTAATGCCAAAGTTACTTGTAGTAAATTTATTCTACTGATATTATTTCTTCTGCTTAATCGCCCCTCTAGCACGTACCATATTTAAATAGTTTTCAACCCAGACGACGCAAAAAATTTAATATCATAAGCAAAAGTAAGGAATTTTTATAATTTTTGCAGTAAAATTTAATTTATCTTAATTTTCAACATTGTTACTTATTTTAAATTTGAACTTAATAAATATAACACGTTTTATTGTTAAATTTTGGGTTTTAGTTTGTTTTTACCTGCTAATTTAATGATGTATCCACTTGCTCCAGGTGGGGGTAGATTAATAAACTGTGGTCATCATTAATAAAAGACGATTGTGTAGTCTTAAATAAAAATTAAATTGGTTAAAAAATAGCCCAGAAGATAATCATCTATGTGTTAAAAATTCTTCAAGCTTACATTCAGTGATGAGTTTGATGAAGTAGATTGTTTATAAAAATTATCAAAAATGAAAAATCTAAAACTGTATCAACTAGCCCCGTTCTCCCCTAAGTAGTATAAGTGAGACTGCAATTACGATTTTGAATATGACCCAGCCATATTCAGAATCACAACTTATTTTTCAGCGCCACGCTGACAAGTAATACCACCTTTTAAGGTAGACTCTGTGTACCAGTTTGACTCGTTGTAGGGATTTTAGGCCGTAAGAAGCAGAAGCGATACTGTATTTGAGATTCTGAATATGGCCCTTTGGTTCAGAAAGTTGAAACATCGGAAAGATGAAGCGTAACAAGCCGTCGAAACTTTGGGGCCTTATTCAAAATCTCAACTATAGTCTCACTTATATTGCTTACTTCATAAAATCCCTATTTCGAGTTCAAAATTAGATAGATATTTTGCAATATGGTTCGAAACGGTACACAAGTAATTATCAGTCACGCTGAGAAGTAATATGCACTACTTTTGTAAAATCCTTACAGCAATTCAACATCTTCATCATTGGTCAACAACCCTAGGATTGTTTTGACGCAGCTTTCCACTCGATTCTTCTATCTGCCAACCATTTAATTGTGATGTAATTCTTCTCTTTTACATCCCTCACTACCTGTTCCATGTATCTCATACGAGGCCTGCCTTTTCCAATCTTCCCGTTCACTTTTCACTCGACGATTGTCTTCATCAGGCCATCGTGTCTTAAGATGTGGCCAATTAAGTTGTCCCTTCTTCTTTTTTGAGTTGTCAGCAGACTTCTCTTTTCTTCCACTCTTCTTAGGACTTCCTCGTTACTTACTCGGTCGATCCATTTAATCTTCATCCCTCTTCTGTAGCACCACATTTCGAATGCTTCTATCTTTTTCTTCTCCGCTGCCAATTCATAATGGAGAATTTATGACGAAACAGTAAAAGCGATACTGCAGCTGAGTTTATGAATAAGTGTTGCAGATATGCGATGAAGATTAATTTGTCCAAAATTACAACATAGTAAATTTAGTGGAGTCGAGTTCAGTTTCGTGAAATCTCTTCGCGGATAAAAGCAAAACATTCATGGGCCTTTATTTCAAAAACTAACGCAAATTTGATTCAAAATGTGGACCTGATGATGTCCACTATTAGATGAAACCACAGTAATTTTTAGATAAAGGGGTGTGAATGTGTTACACAAAGTTTTTATCCCTATTCAAAATAATTTTTATATCCTCGATGTTGAAGCAATATCGTTAACAGGTAATCTTCAAAATGCTTGCAGAATATAAGAGTGCTGGATATAGGAGGGTATTCAGCCGATTCGAGTCTCGTCCAGTAGATTTGTTCTACCTATACAGTAGTAGACAGAAATCAAACGATTGGGAAGCGTCCCACGGGTTTGGAAACCCTGATTTCGAGCGCGTGGGGCAGCCCAAAGGTCGCGGGTTCAAATCCCGCCCATCGCATGGATAATATATCGTGTCCGAATAATAATATCTGAGGTTAGACAATACGATATAACCTTAGCCGTTGTAGCACTTAAAAACCAAATTAATCTTCTTAGAAATATGAAAATTACAGCAATTCCTCAATAGTTCCTTTCACCCAATAACACCTATTATTCATTCGCATCTTTCTTTAGTTTATCTATGAATCTCGCTTCCTTCCATCTAATATGCCTGTCCTTTACCTCCCTCCCTAGGCTTTTGGAGGATTTGCTCTTTGGTAATGACCGTAATTATCCTTTCGCCACTGGTTTCTTGCTCAATCCACTTACTCCGCCTCTTAGAGCGCTCCAGTCATTTCCTTCGCTCTCCTTTCATGCGTAACATTTCATTATTTGTCTTCCTCTCTCGCCGTATAACGTCTTTCACCACACCCGTCTGTCAAACTCCCCCGCAGTATCTCCATCCTCACTTCGTCTATTCCAGTGCCACGGTACATATCAGGCCTTTCATTTGACTTTTCTTGGCGTAACTCAAGATCCCTTCGTCGATTCTTTCTGCTATTTGTGAACGTTTCCTTTGCTAGCACTATTTTCCTATACGTAATTATATCTAAAGTCTGCTGAAAACTATAAAAAGAAGACGGGACAACCTAATCGGCCATATCTTAAGACTCGGTGGCCTGATGAAGACAATTGTCGAAGGAAAAGTGAACGGGAAGAATGGAAAAGGCAGGCCTCGTATGAGTTATACAGAACAGTATAAGCTATTGTACAGAACAGGTTGTAAAGGACGTGAAATAGAGGAACTACGTTAATAGGAAAAGGTTGGCCGATAGAAGAATCGAGTGGAGGGCTGCGTCAAACCAATCCTAGGATTGTTGACCCAAGATGATGAACTATATCTACTGAAAACCCTGGAAGCCACCTCGAGGGTGTGTGGCAGGGGATGAGCTTTCAACAAACATGCACCACATAGTTTACTTATACTGCCTATCTGGATAGATTTTTTACAATATCATGCGGGATACGCACTTCAAATTCAACTATTCATCCAGGTTGCGCAGAAACGTTTAAGAAGTGCGACGAACATGCATTTTACGCATTATTTTTTCATGTAGACGTGCATAAATCCTTAAAAAAAATGCATTACCTTAATACGACTCTCTTTGTTTCTTCCATTAATCTTTAATCTAATTTGTGTTCTTTCATTTTCATTTAAGGTAAATATTTCCTTTTTGCATCCTTTTTGCTAAGCCCATTTTCCTCCATGATTCAACCATTGTAGCTTAATTTTTACACAAGTCTCAATACTTACTTTCATTTTAATTATTGTGGTGCCACCGCTTTTGTCAATGCAAATATTTGAGTGCCGTTCTTTCCCATGAAAATGGTAGTAGCGCCAGTAATATTTGTGGGACACCTTTACTCATTTATCGTTTATTTCATTTTTCTGGATATGTTATCAGCGCGGCGGAAATCCGAAAAATTTGAGAGATCCGCAAACCAGAACGCCGAGGAAACCTATGATCTAACATTATTTATAACTTATTAACTGTAATTTTTAGTGCATCTCGCGTATAGTATTTATAATTTCTTTATATATCGTATGAGATAAGGACTCGTGTGCCGCAAATATCCGCTAAGGAAAATGTTGAATGCTGTTATGAGAGGTGATAGAAAACGCAATGTTTTGTGCCGAGGAGATGGGGCCAAACCTTTCCCAAGCCCAGCCCATTCTAGCTTCACCTCTACCTTATTCTCTACGAAGAATAAGGGTCATAAAACCCAAGGTGAGAATGCCCATCAGAACACCCGGAAAACCCATTTTTCAGATTCTAAAATCCTAACACTGCCAAGTATATATATTTTGTACAATGCACATTTAAATACATAGTACATTTAGTACATGCATCAATGATTTCTCTGTGGCAAGATGTGATTTTATGTCTCATTCATTTTTTTTACTAAGGTTTGAGTCCATCATCACCTTCATCATCATCATCAGTCAACAATCCTTAACGCAGCTTCCAGCTCGATTCATCTATAGGCTAACATCTACACATTCGTGTAGTTCTTCTCTTTCGCATCCTTCACAACTTGCTCCAATTATAGAGGCTTTCTTGTGCCATTATTCCTGTTCAATTTTCCCTTGAGGATTGTCTTCATCAAGAAATTACGTCTCAAGATATGGCCAATTAAACTGTCTTCTTTTTAAAGTTTTCTGAACACTTCTCTTATCTCTCACTCTTCTTAGGACTGCTTTTTTAGTCACTGGTTTGATCCATTTTAACCTCATAATTCTTCTATGTATCATAATCGTCGTCGGTCAACAATCCTTGAATTGGTTTGACGCAGCCCCCCATTCGATTCTTCCATCGGCCAACCTTTTCATATTGGCGTAATTCCTTTTTTTTATCCTTGTGTTATTCTGTCTATATTTATTGCTTGACTTGTTCCATGACTGTCATGCCTTTTGAATACATTATATATTACTATCATTCAGGCACGTAGCCAGGGGGGGGGGGGCTTCTGGTGCTTCAGCTCCCCCCCCCTCCCCCGAAGCAAATTTCTGGCTACGTGTCTGCTATCATTACTGTCACCCATAGGTTAGCATCCTTGTCTTGCCTCCCGTAATGACAAGCAATAACCTAACTATTCGGTTGCTATTTTGCCTATTGTGTTCACCTTTTGTTCGGGGGAAGAATGGCAAGATGTAATGCGTGGAGTAAATTCGTGATGTCAGCTCTGAAACCGTTTGTGAGAAAGAAAGTGGACTTCCGTCGTGGAGGTTGGGCTTGAAGACGGCGTGACCCACAAAGGCGGATTACGCACGCGCGCGGCAGCGTTGCGGCGAAAGCATCGGGATAGGAGAGAGGGGGGGGGGGGGTTGAGGTCACGTTTGTAGAGGAGGGGAAGGGGACACGGGAGGGGAGGGTGTGTCTTTAGGGGGAGGGAGGGGGGGTGAAGGTGACTGCATCGTGGCGGGGAGGGAGGCGTGACTCCTCCCGGGGGAATGCAGGCGTCCGTCGGCGAGTCTAAAAGATGCGCCTCAACCTTGCAACTTGTTTTTTTTTGTGGCCAGCGGGTTGGTGTGGGGACCGAAATAGCATATTCACACTGTGTTAGTGGTACCTCGGCGTACGATTGACCCGGATTACAAATTTTTCGGCCAACGAAGATTGTTTTCGCCCTATCACGGGCTTATTATAAGTATTCTACCGGTGAAGGTAGGTTTAAATGGGCATTTAATTCTTCCCAGCCCCTAAATTTCACACGATGTCCCTCTTCAGCCCCTCATACCTCCTGCCACCCATCATTCCATCCAAGCTACCCGTTCTTCTTCTCCCTCTTCCCCGCTTACCCAACGCTCTTCCCTCAATCACCTCCTTCAAAACACCATCCCCTTTTATTACCTTTTCCATCCACACCTTCTGCCTTCTCCTAATTTCATCTATCAAATTTCTTTCCTCTGCTACCAATTCTAGCACTTCCTCGTTCGTCTTCCATTCGACCCACTTTATTTTCTCCATCCTTCTCCACACCCACATTTCAAAAGCCCTAAGTCTATTTTCATCTTCTTTTCGCAAAGTCCACGTTTCCGCCCCATATAGTGCAACGCTCCATATTAAACTTTTCACTAGTCTTTTCTTCACTTCCCTACTCAACGCCCCTGTCATTAGCTCACGCCTATGAGTAAAAGCTCCTTTTGCCAATGCAATTCTCCTTCTCACTTCAATGCTGCTATACCCTTTTTCTTCCAACACACTACCTAGATAGCTAAATTGCTCTACCTGCTCTAACTTCTGACCTCCTACTTTTATCGTTATACTGGCCCTTTTTGTTCTTGAAAACCGCATTACTTTCGTTTTCTTCTGGTTTATCTTCATCCCGTATCTTTCGCACTGTCCCTGCAACGCATCCAGAATTTTTTTGCAAGCCACGGGCAGACTGGCTTACTAGCGCTTTGTCATCCGCAAACCTCACTGATTTAATAGCTAACAAATTAATCTATATCTAATTATTACCCTGCAAGCCACCTCGAGGATGTGTGAAAGGCGGTGAGTTGTTACCAAACATGTACTGCATACTTGCACTGAGGTTAATAGTACTTAAACCGCTTGCCCGGAAAGATATTTTTATGAATATCTTGCGGGACTTACACTACATTTCTAATTTTTATTCGACATCCCTAGAAAAATTTGAGAAGTACTAAAAACATGCAGTATACAGATTACTATTTGACGCATACATGGTTAATTCCTAAAAAAATGTTAATTTTAACTCTTTGAGTTTCATAATCCGTTTTAATATAATGTGTTCAATTTAATTTTCAATTTAACAAGATAAATTTGTTTTATGGTTTCCCTAGCCTCCAAACCTGCTAATATGTGCTTTATTAATCAGATATCACCTTGACACTCATGTGTCAAGGTGATATCTAATCTGGGTGCAGATGTTAGAAAATCAGTGTGCCCTATCCCGGCTTGTAGGTTCCTTACAATCTAAATGAATTTCATTTCTTGCCAGTCAACTCATTCTTTTAATTTGAAAATATTTATTTGGTGCAGTAACTTTTAGAGTCTGTATTTTATGTATCGTTATGCGTTTTGAGTTAGTATTTTTCCATTTGTTTCCTCTCCGTGCTAAATCTGATATCTTCTGCCTTGAATTTGAGTAGTGGTGGTAACATTCGTTTCTTATGTGCTCGAACTACTTACACTCTATCGCCACTTATAATCTAACGTCGAACCTAGGGCAAACACAACGTCCAGGACTGAATTCGAATCCGCACGTTTAGGTTGTCAGGCCTGCGTATCATTAGCACGGCCGGCCCTTGAATGTCAATTATCCTACAAAACGATTTTGTGCTCTCCAAGTACACATCAATCAGATGAAAGCGTGAGACTGCCTTTTTTTTCCTACTTTTTCACTTAACTCCGCTGCATTAAGCAATCTCACAGCGAGCAGTTTTCCCGCCTGGAGGCTTCGAATCGCTACCTTGAAAAGCCCATTCACGTCTTGACCGCGAAACCCCGGTGCTCCAATGATGGTAATAAGATCCCGCTTGTTCCCATATGTGCATTTCGACGGGTGACCGCGATGATATATAGTCTCCGTTAGCAAAGCCATTTTCGGTACTGTGATTTCTCATTACAGAATTGAATTAACTTCATCGCTAATTCGCTTGCCAACTTCCACGATGTACCACTTCTCGTAGTATTCCTTCCTGAACTGAAACAGATTGGTGTATACCCCTGAATTATAAGAGATGTGGAATGTTTGTGTGGCATTTTTTGGTTCCCCCCCCTCCCCCCCTCGTTGGACATAACCCCTCGGTGGACTAATTATCCTCCGGACTTAGCCGCAGGACTTGCTCGACAGGCGTAGCTAACGACAGGCGGAGCCAACGACGCCAACAATGCCTACGATTCCAAAATGCATCGATTTCGTCTGCTTCGTTTCGTCTGCTCGTTCAGCGGCTCCTTCAGCGGCTCCTTCAGCCGCTCCTTCAGCCGCTCCTTTCCCTCTCCAGAAGCTCTACCACTTATATAGCCCCCAAAGCGCGGAAGAAGACCAGAAGTTAGGCCATCGTACGAGCCGTTATTTTGGTGTTCCCCCGCCGTAGTGAAAAAAGAGTCCCGGATCACCCAATCCTAATGCTTCCACCTCGCCCCCTTCACATCATGCCACCTTTTCCTCCCCTCAATTTGCACCAATGGAATTCCACGTTAAACCCCATTGCACTTTGACCTTCCAGAATATACCCCCTCCTTACCCCAGAGTATATATATCGAGGCGAGGTGAGAGGAGAGTTAGGTTTTTGTCGATTCTCCTTTTTGCGCCATGGACTTTTGGTGCAAGTTATTAGTTTTCCCGAAATTGTGAAGAGTATTTCAATTTTGTTGGTTTGTACCTTGTCTTTTGTTGTTTAAATACAGTGTTTGATTAGTTAGATTGTCATACTTTTGTGGTGTTTTCTATTTCTGACCTCATCTTGCTCACCCGTCTTGGAAAGAATATTTGTCCTTTGGACTAGCGTTTCTCGTGAACTGCTGTTCTTCTTTCGAGAAACGCTGCATTTGAACTGTAAATCTTTCGGAATATACTGATACTATTGAGGTATCTCGATGCGAAAACTTCAACTTGATCAACTCAAGTCTTTACCATCAATGATGGCATTACCCTCCTTAATTTTACCACTCATTGAAACAAACATATACTAAAAACATGAAAACAAAAGTCCAGTTCGCGAGTGATTTTATTTGGTAAACGGTATTTGTATGTGATAATGCGTTGATATTATGCTAATTTCACGCATTGGGTCCACTTTGTGATTACAAAAATATTACCCCTTACATAAAAATGACGGTTTGGTAGTTCAGCGGTGTGTGCTAGTAAATGGAGATCCATATATACTAACCCAAGAGAAATAATTTTAGATAAGTCCAGCTAGACCATACTTTAGTGGTTTTTCTGGGGACCTTATTTTTCTGATGAACCACAGATGGCACAGGGAAAGAAATCGGCCTCCTTACCCTAATGTGTGGATTGGGCTTTGTATGCAATTGGTTAACTTTATCCCCATCAATCTGATCAACCTTCATTTTTAACGCTTTCGCATCGATGGCAGCGTTTTAACTGGCCAATTCTGTATAGTTTCCCACAATTTCTTCTCGGTTCCCTCTTAAGTGAAATCTTTACTTATTTCAGTCAAAAAATGTATTGCCTCCGTTTGGACTCGATGATATTTTCGTCGTATGATCCAAAATCTTCGCATGAAGCATGAATTTCCTACCGAAAAGGAGGCTGCATAGAGTGGGTGAGCTGTCACGTATATTAAGAAACAACCACAAATGCACGATCTGTTTAATTTATTTAAAAAAAATAATGTTACCTGTTTAATCGTTATAAAATTAAATGACTACATACTTGCTTGAGAATAATACGGAAAAACGTAGTTGGTCATATCTTGAGACATGTTGGCCTGATGAAGACAATCGACGAGGAACAACTGAAGGCAAAGAATGGCAAAATACGGCCTTGCATGAGAAAGAGGCATAGGGAGAGTAGTAAAGTATGTGAAAGGGACTAATGGAGTCGTTTACCTTATTTTTATTGCCGAATCTGATAGAGTTTGTAAAAAAAATGACGTATTTTTCTGTTCTTCGATCCATCAATTAGTTCTCGAGTTATAAGCGGCGAAAAACTGATATTTTTAACCCTTTCGGAAAAGTGGGCGTGCAAAGGACTCGTACGCCATCCACTTCGTCCGATAACAACTGAGACCGCATTTGCTCCTTCGCCTTATCACAATTGGGTACACACCGCTGACTCTGCTTATGGAAGTGATTGCGACAGGATCTCTTCAGGAAGACCTCCCCTCCCCACCTCCGCTCCCTTCCCGTTCTTCCTCAACACAGTCAAGGACATGAGTTGGATGACGTAGTAATCCTTAACGCAGCTCGTTCGGTGGGCGTCACCTTTTGCTTATTTTTCATTTTTCATTTATGAGTGAATGACTCTGGTTAGAAGATTAATTCTTTCACAGGGTTTATAGGAACCTGGAAATCCTGGAAAACCTGGAAAAGTCAGGGAATTTAACGTGTAGTCAGGGAAAAATCGCAAAACGTTCAAATTTCGGAATTTATCACCTGAAAATTCCAAGAGATCGAAAACTGCACATCGGAGCGGAGGGCGGGGTGAAGGAGGGGACGGCTTCGCTGTGGAGGCAGCCCAGGGGCCCTATTCTGGTTCTTTCTGGCAATAGCCTGTGCGATTTGGTGAAAAGATTGGCGAAAGATGTGCGCATTCATATTCTCATTTTCATTCGCTAGCGATTTCACCAGGAATGCTTCGCTTTGTCCCTTTGGCGACGAAAAAGTTATTCTCAGTCAAATTTGAAGTCACTTAGCCAACTTTGTGGAAAGATGTGAGGAAGAAAAAATCAAAATTGATTCAAATATCTACTTTAACATGACATCAGGTTAGAAGGAAAAGCCAGGTTAGCCTTCTTTGCATATATTTTTCTGCAATTAAAACCCTTTCTGAAGGCATATCACAGTAAGTAATGATAATTTTTATTTTGTTGACTTACAGTTGTTGATCTCTTATTACTGGAAGTGCATATGATTAATAATAAAATAAACCTACAATTTTTCATAAGTTTAGACTTCTTTGCTTCCTCACTACCACTTTTATCTCTATAAATGGCCGAAATCTTGGAGTATTCAGGCGCTCAAAAGTCAGGGAAAATCACTAATAATGGTCTGGAAATCCTGGAAAAGTCAGGGAAAATGAAAAACTCCTATAAACCCTGTTTCACTAAAACTCATTTTTCGTTTCCTTAAAACGATTTCGAGTACAAAATAGCGATTTCGGTTCCGAGTAAACGCCCCCATCATCCGAAAATGAAGAGGTTAGCCGATGGGAGATGCATTGGAGAGCTGTTTCAAACTAATCTTTGGATTGTTGACCCACGATGGTGATGGTACTCCCTGCATTATTCATCGGCACCTATGCTCAGTTTTATGCGAACCCTATGGATTCAATTCTGAATGTTATCCTCATTTTGTGTCAACTGTACCGATGCTGAGGTTGTGTGATGGAAAATAAAAAAATGAAACCACCAATTATGGCGGAAACTAGACTGAGGAGAGTTTCGCTTCCAAGGATTTCCTTAAGTTGGATATCCAACCCGTGAGTTCTATTTTCGATCCCGCCTTTGGTCTGAGCCGACCGATACGCACTCCCGCCTCGCCGCGCAATAGTTTCATTCCGCGTGGAACGTGAGTGTGCCCTATGCCTCTGGTACTTTATTTATGAGATCATGGAGTCACGTCCCCTTGATAGAAAGTGAGAGAAATGACATTAAAATGCACGACCATGTTCTTCGCTATGAGAGTGCGTGATGGTTGCGCGGCTGGTCGATGCGTAACTAAGCCACGAACTAATTCGTGCCAACCGTTCCTACGAAAATATATAGGAGAAGACAATTTGTGAAAGTTTACTCATTGCCGTTGGAGAGCTAATAAATTATATCTCTAAGCTATCTTCATTTTCTCCGCCCTTCGAAATTAGCTTTGTGAATAGATTTTTTTTTATTTTAAAGAAAGAAAACCACATGCAGCGATAATGCCATTTTATAGTGCCAATAACAGTACATACATTTTATAACATATTCAAGAAAAAAAATAAGTAAAATAAAAGTAACAGGAAACAAATAGTAGGGAAGGCTATTCTGGGGAAAGATGCGAAATAGAAAGGCTAATGAACGATTTAATTGGGAGTGCAAAGGGATCAATGTGTTGTGGGAGGGAGTTCAATAGAGAGGAGAGACGGAAGAAAAAAGAACGTTTGGTAATCGAAAGTCTGGGATTGGGCACATGAAATAAAGGATGAGAACGGGTGGGGCGGGAAGGAACTTCTGAAGTTGACAAAGGAGAGCAGATCGGGGCAGTCGATGGTGGAATTGAGAATATTATAAATTAGTTTTAAGTCTGCTGTGAGTCTAAGGGTGCTAAGATTAGGGATGGAGAGGAGGGAGAATAGTATTGGTGGACATGTTACGAAAATGTGGTAATCTATTTTTAACTATTTTAGCAAATAAATTACAGACACAGTCCAGAGATGAGAGATTAAATGGAGGAGAGATAGACCAGATGGGGCAGGAATGGGTAAGAATTGGAAGAACGATAGAAGAAAAGAAGTTTCGAAGGACTTGTGGGTCATTAACTTCGGTGAAACGATGGAGTAGGCCTAAGAGGGATATTGCTTTGGACTTCATGGTTTGTATGTGTAGGGAAAATTTTAATTTACTGTCTTTAAGAATACCTAAGTCTTTGGATGTAGAGACACGTTTTAGGGAGCGATTAAGAACAGTATAATTAAATTCATGGGTGAACATTTTGAAGGAAATTGACATCACGCTTCATTTGTCTGGGTTTAATTTAAATTTCCATACATTGCACCAATTTGATGTCTGCCGTTGGGCATCTTGTAGTTCATAACAATCGGAGGGCGTTTGAATATAGTCCAAGTTATGCTTTGTAACGCTCGAATCTTAGTTATATTCAGTTTACTGCCAATTACTTGGAGCTTTTGGTCGAGCTGGAATGCTTTTGGGAATTCTAAACGCCGTGTTTTATTCGTTAATATCTTTTTTGTAACGCTCTTTTGATTATTAGAACTTTCACATATTTCCTCATACCATCCAAAGTATACATTCTTTCCTGCCATCAGTCTGCCTGCCTAACATTATCTCTTCTTCATGTCATTCACCTTTTATCCTTTTACCCAAATTATTGATTGCATGCACATTTTTTATCATAATATCCTGTGACAAGATCCATTTTCCTCTACCTTGAGTATCGCATCGTCATTTCAACCAACAGATAATATACACATGAAATACAATTGCTTTTACCATTCTCCAAAAGTTTGAAATCGAAAGGTTTCTCTTACGAAAACTCGTTTAGATTGTGAATCGAAATGCTTCTGGAACTGATAATGTTTGTGATCTTCTACTCACGAGATATAATCGCAAGTTAACTGGACACTTACGTCCGACAGATTCAAGATTTTATTGGGTATTGCATTGATTTTAACGAGTCCACTTTGCACAAGAATGACTTCACTAAACCTTGGTTTAATCTGGTCCCTTCGTCTACATGTACGTAATACCATGCGAGCCTCCTTCCGGGTCTGTGTTCCAGGGAGTGAAAGATCACGATACATGCACTGCTTACAAGTATCTAAGCGGTACAATGCTACTGCTTCATGGAAGCATTTCAGATATACTTTCAAGAGTCAAAAATGGTATTTTCCTTCTGGATTTGTTAAGTCTCTCTGAGGGTAGTGATAACCGTATGAGAGTTGTGCGCACGCTAACTAATTTTTTAATGAAAAATGAAGTAGCTATTCACACCTAGAAACTATATGTTTCGAGGTACACTAGTATTTGCCTGAGTATTCATTCAGCTTCTCGTATTCAACCAGATAGTCGAGTATTCGCCTAGACGCTCGAGTCATTACTCATTAACTCATGCGGGTGCTCATCTACTAATCAAGGTATTCATGTACTCATCCAATAACTCATGGAATCGTCAGGTACCCGTTTATTAATTTGGGTATTCAAATGGCCATGAACGAATACATATGGCGCGCTCCTTGGGTGAAGTTCACCGTCTTAGGCGTGAAAAACTGAGGCGATGATTATCGAAGTTAGAAGTGGAGGATGATTGAATGACCTTTGCAATCTTGGAAGTAATGGCCCCATTGAATTTGCGCTGCTCACCCTTAATGGTGTACAGAGTTCCCATCACGTGACCATCGACGATTTTTCAATTAAGTCCACTGCCGCGGCCGGCATGACTATGTACGTACTTCCCGTCAGAACTTATGCTTGAGTGCATAAAAAAATACAGCACGGCTTCGATTGCTTAGCTCGAGCCTTCATGCACTTAACTCCTACTCTCCTCCCGAGGAGACTACAATTTTTCGGTTTCTTAGGGGAAAAAATAAATCGACTTCGCGGAGAGAAGTGAGGAGGAAAATAGTCGGGTGCATCATGAAAAATGCATAGGTTGAGGGGGAATATACGGCCGGACCTGTTCGAGTAGAGCGATACATTATTCATGACCCAAACTGCAGGGGAAAGAAACGAAGGAATTGTAGGCTATGGGAAATCTTAGATTCGAGTGTGTCGGGTACGTACTGCGCCGTTTCGATAAGGACGGTATTGCATGTAGCTGTCGATATCTCCGCCCTGAAACGGAACATAGAAAATGTTTCGGACTCGAACGAATGTTTTTCCGTCCTTTGTCATGAAGCATGTTGATGTTGATTCAGACTATGAACATTGATTCTAGAAGAAGTGTACGATTTATACGTTGCTGCTCTGAACAGCCAACGTGTGCGTTGGATACTCACTATCGAAAAACATATCGTGGACCGGGAGTTAAACCCGATATTTATGGATCATAGCAATAGTGGGTAAATTATATTGCTGGAATATTGGCATAACTCAAAAATAAAATTTGTTTTACATTCAACATAATTTGTATTGCTCCCTCTACTAGTTTGGACCCCCTCAGGTCATTGTTAAGAGTAGAATGCCTCTTATATTCTACTCTTGATAAAGTCCTGAAGAGGTTGACACCGGTAAAGTGTGTGATAAACATTGTGTGGCGTATAACAGAGTTCTTTTTGAGTGGTAGTTATGGAGTTGGAAATGGAAAATGTCCTTTTATTATTTTTGTTTACTTTAGGTTGCTTTAGGTAATACTCTTAAGTCTTGTCTCCCTGTCAGAATTTTTATCAGACTTTACCTTACTATAATGCTTTCACCTACCTAACTGGTCTTTGGTTCCTTGTTTTTAAAGTGAAGTAAACAAAATTCTAATCATTCATTTTTGTTTGAAAATGAGACGTTCCCTTAATTTTCCGTTCTATTATTTCGAATCGGATCTCGCCCTGCCTTATCATGCACCTACCACGGCGTATTTATTTACTTTTTTAGTAAGTTGATTTCCAGACCTCTTTTTTAAATGTATAAATGTTTTTTTTTCAGGAGTTTAGGTCTTTATGAAAATGATGAGATTATGTAGAGAAATATACTGAATCTTTTCAATACAAAAATGTTTTACAGTATAATTTTTTCTACAAAGTTTAACGCCAAAAATACACGAAATCGATTATACGTAACTTTAAGGTCTTTTGAGGTGAATTGTTTACAATTTGGTTGCTAGGAGTATTTGTTATAATTGGTAGTTCTGATGTATCTATTAAACTCTGGTATATTTTACTTAAATTATAAATTTCTGTTCATTTATTACATGAATTTCGATATTTTTGTTTCATTGATGAATATTCCGTAAGTCAATTTACCCATGTTCATTGGCGGTTCATCCCATTTTAGCCCTGATGAAGGAAAACATATAATTTCCGAAACGTCAGCCAAATAGTTCTATCTCATCATTTTCATAAGGACCTAACCTCCTGAAGAAACCATTTATATATTTACCTACATTTTTATTTATTTATTTTTTTACATTGTAGAATATATTCGAATACAGTTTAAATTGACAAAAGAAAAATAAATGAATAATATACATTTAACTAAAAACATTTACACTTAAAAACATTTACAAATAAAGTCCTGCTAAGCCTATGGCTTGTCAGCAGGTGCTCTTTTTTCCACCGAATTCTATGAAATAAATTTTTATTCAAACAACTAAGTAGAAAAGACTTAAAAACTTATGATGATATAGCTAAAACATTTAACCGTCAGGAAACGTCTCTTTAATAAAATATAAAAGAAAACAGATTTAAAAACTTAAATGTAATAAAAATGCTGTACATAAAACACTAAAAACATAATTTTACACAAGAACAATTTTTTATAACATTCATATCAAGACATAAATATTTTAGAACTATTATCATATCATATTTAACCCATTGATTGTGCTTCATTCAGATTCACCATGCCAGCATATTTTATCGTTTATTATACTTTTCGATTTCGCCAGCGCTTTGTGGGGGAAGGTGATTGTGAAAATTGCGCCTATAATCAAAAACTCCCTATGGTGTATTCATGCATGTAGATAAGACAAAGATTTTTCTCTGCAAAAGTGAAGTCTGTTCTTCGCCACTGGATCCGCTGTTACAGCCTCTTGCCTCGGAGATATAGGGATTTCAATATCAGCGCCCTCGATGATTAAAGCCCTGAGTGAACGATGCGTCATCTACAGCTGCTATCAGAACGGTGGTGAATGTGCGCTTTATGTGAAGGAGTTAGTGTGCATCCTAACGTGACGCATGCATGATTCATACTGCTTGCAGATCACTGCAGATCACTTTGTTGGCCGGTGTGAAGCTGAAGTCTAACGGATAGCGACAATGCGCACCGCAAATGTTATTGCTCTCCTTTTTCTCACCAACTCATTACTTTTCGAAATTAATCAGATGAAAAGGAGAAGTTTATTTCTTTAAAGCGTCACGTTATTGTAACCGATCGCGAACGCACCTTGATAAAATTGGTTGATTGAATCTATTATTTCAATTATCTATTTCTTTCACTTTATTGCCTCCATCAAATCTTAAAGGCCGTAAAGGTGTGTGGCAGGGGGTGAATTCACTTCAAATATACATTACATATCATGCATTAAAAGGATTAGTAATTATATTCTAGTCCACTCTTCACAATTGTAGAAAAACATAAAAATACCTAAGCAAATACGCAATATAATGCTATTAGTTGGGCTAGCTCAAAGTTCTTATAAGAACATGCAACTACCTATGCTATCAATTGAATGACGGTTTGATTACCTCTACAATGCTACGGTTGAAATCCTTCGCTTTTAAAATTGCATGTATTCTTCATCTATGTATAGTCCGTCCTCGCCGTATTATTCTCATCCTTGCCCTTCCAAAAAATGCTTTACACTTTCCGTGCGTTGGAAGGAATTTTAAACGAAACGTGTTGCTTGCATTTATATATTATTAAAACCACACAACAATCTTTCTTTTGCTGGATCCCAGTAGTTTGCTGTGTACTTGATGTTAGACCTTACTTACGTAAAATAAAACAATTATTTATTTTTACACGATGGCAGGATGAAGACTACCATCGAGGGAAAAGTGAATGGGAAAATTCAAAAAAGGCAGGCCTCCAATGAGATACGTGGAAGAGATTGTGTAGGATGTAAAAGAGAAGTACTATGTCATAATGAAAAGGTTGGCCGATAGAAGAATCGAGTGGAAAGCTGCGTCAAACCAATCCTAGGATTGTTGACCAATGATGATGATGTACTTTTACGTCGGAGTACTTTCTCACGGCGTATTTGATTAATCCTAATCTTGCCGACCATCGATTTCAATTCTAATCTTTTACTTAGTGTATCTAATATGCCAAATTTTATTTCCTTTGGAAATGGGATTCATTTGTTTTTAACCGCACACGACTTTGGAATAGGAGCAGATGTCAGGCTTGGTCAATTAGTTCCTTTCGTCGAAACGATGGTTCTGAGCTGGTAGTTGCAGAAAGAACAGTGAGCCGCAGTTCTCATCTGTGTTTTTACGCCTTTGCCCGAACCTAATGGCGCTTCGAACGAAAGGAAGGGTACAACGATATGTAGGGAAGGTAAGGGGGAAGGGTGGAGAGAAACCCGGCGTCGGCAGTAGTCTGCTCTTCACAAAAGGCGCCAAGGGGACATCCGTTCAACGTCCTATCCGACGGACAGAGTACTGATCTCGAATGCTCTCCACAAAGAACTCAAGGCTGGATTACCAGCGAAAATTCTCTTCCATTGCTGGGATTTGAACCCGGACCGTTGGTTAGTTAGTTAGTTATTCAGGAGAGGCGACCAATTGCATTTTCATTTGCACCATATAAGATAGTTGGGTATTTGGGTAATGGTAATGGTAGGAACATTTTCAGGTTGGAGGAAGGGTGGAGAGAAACCCGGCGTCGGCATTAGCTTACTCTTAACGACAGACGCCAAGGGGACCACGGCTTAGCGTCCCATCCGACGGACGGAGTGCTGAACCTGAAATGCCCTCCACTAGGCACTCAAGTAGGGACCGGTTTTCCACTGTCGGGAATCGAACCCAGGCCCTCGGGATGGGAGGCCAGTGCTCTAGCCACCATACCAACCCGATCACCCCGGACCGTTGGGTTTGAATGGCTAGTACTCTAAGTGCTACACCAACCTTTACGTAGTTCTGCCTACAAAAGGTCGCAGGTTCAAATTCCGCATCGAGAATTTATAAGTTGTTGTTGAATGAGATTAAACTCAGATTAAGAGAAATCAATTTTGCTGCCGCGGTGCTGCTTTTTCATGCCCTTAACGTCTGTGATAAGGCCGGACACGATGACTCATCTTGACTCGCAGACGAATGGAACTTAACGTAACGCTTCACGTGCGAGTTTTATATCTGCTTGGCCAATGGTTTGGACCCCTTCCTGGGAAAGGCGGCTTTCTTGTTTGTTTACATTCGCCTCCTCAATGACACTTTCATGATGAGCTCTCCCGGCTTCCGCGCCCGCCTTGCGGTCGATAGTGACGGTGCAGCGGAGATAGCTGGGAAGTGCGTCAAATTGCAACGACGGACGGGACTGGCATACGACCGCCCTTGGCCGCGATCCGTCTTCCGGCCTGTCGACGTGCACTCGTCCGTAATGAGGGCGATTTTTCCGAAGTGACAGATGTCGCTTTCAGTACCACTAGTGGAATCCATTCGCGACCGAAAGCAGAGGTCGCTTATGTCTTCAATTTTACCTTTTTTTGCGCGAATCATGCGTCATCATATAATCATATGTGGTAGCGAAGCATGGACAATATGAGCAGGAGAGAAGTCCAGGTTGGAAGCACTTGAAATGTGGTGCTACCGAAGAATGATGAAGATGAAATGGATCGATCGAGTGACAAACGAAGTAGTCTTAAGAAGAGTGGGAGAGAAGAGATGTCTAATGAAAACCATGAAAAGAAGATGATCGTCGAGGAAAAAGTGATCGGGAAGAATGGAAAAGGCAGGCCACGTATGAGATATATGGAACAGATTATGAAGGATTTAAAAGAGAGGAGTTACGTTAATATGAAGAGGTTGGCCGATAGAAGAATCGAGTGGAGGCAGGCACGAAGCCAGGGTGGGGGGGGGGCTTCTGGTGCTTCAGGTGCCTCCCCCCGAAATTTTTTCCCAATAATTTTGTTGTTCTGATTTTTGCAGTTAACTTTACCAGTGAGAAGAGATAAGTATGGGAAATGTAAAAGTAAATACCAAGCACTGAAAATTAAGGGAAGAGATTTATAACATAGTCGGCACCGAATGGGCAAGGCTGATTTGTTTCAAGTTACGCAAGACTTAGCCCCCCCCCGAAGCAAATTTCTGGCTACGTGCCTGAGTGGAGGGCTGCGTCAAACCAATCCTAGGATTGCTGACCGATGATGATGATCAGAGGTTTACTGAATATGTAGGACACATAATAAGAACCTCTGCGTATTATGCTAGATATGACCAGATAAATAAAACTAGAGAGAACGATTGTCAAACCGCTATATTTAAAATGTCATTTTTCCCCCGGACCATTAGAGAACATAACAGGCATCATAGAAAAAGGGATCGGTGGATGAAAGATTGTTAAGAGTAGTTTGTGGTAGTAGCTCTTAGTTGCATGGTATCCCTTAGTCGCTTGGCCGCTTGGCTTGGTAGCTCTTAAGTTGCATGTAAATGGTTTGTTTGCTGATCGTAACCCCCTGCCACATACCCTCGCGGTGGCTCGTAGGGTATTACCTAGATGTAGATATCTATGCGCACTGTAACGCGTACAGATCTGTGCTTTCAAAGTTGCATTGTAGTTGTATTACTAGGTTTTAATGTACTGATATCTCCTGCTTCGGCTTTATCTAAACGTTTAAACTGGCTCAATAATAAGCTTAATCCATAGATGTGAGGACAATATCCACCCCCTAATCGCGATTCTAGCTTGTGGAATTCGGTTTCTGTAAGTATAGTTGCGACACATCGTTGCATTGCAGATTTTAGAGTATCAGCGTCTACCCCAAGTGCCCGGGTTCGAATCCAGGTGGTTTCAATTCTTTTTTTCCTTGGTGATCCGACCACTAATTGAATGCTTTGTGGAGATCAGTCGAGTGCAGTAATCAGTCCGACGGAAGAAACGTTTAACCGCGGACCCTTTGCCGCCTTTCTCTTTGAGGAGACTAATGCCGACGCCGGGTTTCCCTCCGCCATTCATCAATATCCGTCCAACTCTCACTCTTGTACCTTTCCTCTCTAGTCTGGTCTAAAGCGCCTTTAAGTGCGGGTAAATACTTCAAACCACAAATGAGAACGTTGTATTACTGTATCTGATTTCTAAGGAATCGTACAGATTTCAGTTTTTGCTATTATATCGTTTAAATATTGGTCAAGTCATTCTTAGTCATTTTCTCGGCATGATTTTCATAAAGAGGAATACGCTACCGCTTAACGGTGGCACGTAGACAGAAATTTGCCTCGGGAGGGAGAGGGGGGGGGGGGCGGGTTAAATCTAGTGCAGCTTGAAACAAATCAGCCTTATCCGTTCGGTGCCGCCATTTTACAAATCTCTTCCCTTAATTTTCAGTGCTTGGTATTTACTTTCACATTGACCATTCTTATCTCTTCTCACTGGTAAAGTTCACTGCTTACCTCGTTATGAAGCAGTTAATGTGACCGGCTTCAGAACAGAAGTTCAGTGCATACACACATGTCAGATTGAAAAGAACAATTATTAACCACACGCATGCATCAAACTAGTGAACACTTGAATTATACGCAGTGTAATCCGGATTGTCATGCTCAGTTTAAATCAGAACAACAAAATTACCAATTGGGAAATATTTTCGGGGTGGCTGAAGCACCAGAAGCCCCCCCTCCTGACTACGTGCCTGTCTTCAGGGTATCCACATTTTAAGTAATACTGATTTTTTCCCACCCTCCCACCATAATGCCCCGTGACATTCACCCATTCCCTAGATTACGTAGCGCCATTTTTTTTCTTTTATCTTTTCTCTTTATTTGGCATGGCAAAACATAAGTACTTGATGAAGTCCTTATTTATATTAAATACTGATATATCTTCTTTACTAATTATTTTTACCGCCATACTTTATAGAGCAAAGGATAAATTTGTGATACATCCCTCTCCCAACTCTCCGGAAGGCTGGATCCCTATCCCTATCGATAACGCATCGTAACGTTTGGCCAAATCCCTCCCATCCACTTTCAGCGTTGCGTAACTCTGGACTGTTCCTTATGCCGCCGTTGGCTTTGATTCCTTTTAGCCATCACTTGCAGTGTTCTGGGCTTGGTTCTGGGTGTGCTAACAGGGCAGTGGGATTCCTTAAAAGCTCGTTGAGTGGCGCGAATGACCATTAGGAAGAACTGGGTCCTCATCCACCCAAGAAAGCGATGACCCCGTGTGAATGGGAGAAGTAGTTAAGCAATCCTGACTCTCCCGTACCATAAGCCTTCTCGAGATTTCCAAATTAAATGAGGGAATAAGTCAAAAATATCTCCATTTTGACTCGTGTCTGACGGAAAGTAACGGATTGGGGCAAAAACTAGGTCGTGCCTGTTTGCTTGGGGTATAACGGTAGCCGGTGAATGCCTCTTTGAATTTCCCTCATAATGTATGCCTTTCGGGACTGTTTTCGGCATCCCATCGCTCACGTACTAGAAATGAATACAGAATTATGGTTCGTAAAATTTGCATGAATTGCCTACAGATGTCGCAGAATTCAGTGGTTCTCATTTTTTTTCTAAAATTACGGATAACCGAAATTGGTACGCTCTTTCCTCACCCTTGCTCTGACTCTTTAAGTAACTACAACTTTTCTAGTGCTAATTATATGAGTTAATCTTTTCCTCAAGTTCTCTCTCAATCATTCTAAATACTTTCCGTAGTAATTTTCCTTGTTACGCTTGTACCGCTTCCACTTGGAAAGAACCTTTCTATACATTCGGCTACCTATACTGCATATACAGAGTGTCCCATTGATCGTGTGTCATTTCTAACCTGTAATTTTAGACACTTCCTTTCGAGCCACAAGGATGAAATTTGGTACCTGGCTAGAAAAAGGAAGTAAGTTTTGTTGAGTCTAAGCAAAATATGAAAAATATGACCTTTTGACCCCAGAAATAGGGTCCAACCTAAAATCCAAATTTTGCCTTATGGGCTTTCAATGTTAAAATATTCGAAGTACAAAAAAGATGGAATTATTCAGCGAAACTTTCGACTAATAGGTTTTTGGACACGAAGAACACGATGGAAGAACTATTGAGGTCAGAAATTGCAACTGTGACCCCTGAAAGGTCACAGTCAAGGTCACAGGGGTTACAAAAAATGAATCACGGCTTCAAACCTGTCGAATCATAGGTTTAAAAAGGTGCCAAGGTCGATTTTAAGGTCTTCATATCCCTCTTTTCATCTCATGACCTTCAAGGGTAACTCAGAGGTCAAAGGTCACAGGGATGGAAAAAATGAATGCAGGCTATAAACATGTCGAATCATAGGTTTAAAAAGGTGCCAATGTCCATGGAAAGGTCATAAGATTCCTCTTTTCATCCCTTGACCTTCAAGGGTAAATCTGGGGTCAAAGGTCACAGTGATTACAAAAGGTGAAATGAGGCTACAAAACTTTCGAATCGTAGGTTTAAAAAGATGACAAGGTGGATTTTAAGGTCTTCAGATCCCTCTTTTCATCTCTTGACCATCAAGGGTAACTCAGAGGTCAAAGGTCACAGGGATGGAGAAAGAGAATCCAGGCTAAAAACGTGTCGAATCATAGGTTTAAAAAGGTGCCAATGTCCATGGAAAGGTCATAAGATTCCTCTTTTCATCCCTTGACCTTTAAGGGTTACTCAGGGGTCAAAGGTCAAAAAGGTGACAATAAGTGAAATTAGGCTAAACGTATCGAATCATTGGTTTCAAAGAGTGCCCAATACGATGGTAACGTCCCTCCAGGAATTATCTGACATTGAACGGTTGGGAAAGGGCAAAAGTTCACTAGGTGTATCCTAGATTTAGGGCATTAGACGCGTCGAATTCTAGCTTCGAAAGGGTGAAGAATTAGATGAAGTTACTTGGTCCTGTTTGTTGTCTCCTGACCTCAAGGGGCTAAACTTAGCTTATTGGTCACAGATGTAAAATATGCCAAGACGTGAAACACATAATATGAATGACATTATTTAGGCTGCCAAAGTAAATGTTAAGATATTCAGATCATAACTTCCATCCCTTTAACCGTCTGTGTCATATGGTAGTCGTTGATTTAGAGTTTATTAATCAATGAAAAAATTCAATTGTAATTTCAAGTTAATTACTTTTATTCAATTAAAAATACTTAACCATACGTTTTATTTAAAAAAGTATTTTAGGTGTTATCCAAAAAATTTTCAATATTATAATTTAAAATGAAAATATCGAAGCAGTAAGAATGAAAATCAATTTTTATTCATTCTACGTACCCGATATTCCATGCCAGGCACAATTGAAATTGCCCGATAAAAGCGTGTGTGAATATGTCTTCCGGTATATTCGGAGATGTGGACTCACACACGTTGTAATTTCTTTCTTTATTTCTTCAATGCCCGAAAATGTTTTTTTCACGACACCTCGTGGACTTAGACCCCTGCCCAACCGTTCCAGGTCAGAGACTTCCAGGAGGGATTTTACCATCGTATTAGGCACTATTTAAACAAATGCTTCGTTGTAGCCCCGCTTCGAAATTTGTCACACCAAAGACCTTTGACCCCTGAGTCAACCTTGAAGGTCAAGGAAAGAAAAAAGGGATCAGAAGACCTTACAATCGACCTTGGCACCTTTTCAAACATATGATTCAATACGTTTCTAGTCTCATTTCAATTTTTGTCACCATTTTTACCTTTGACCCCTGAGTAATCCTTAAAGGTCAAGGGATGAAAACAGGGATCTGATGACCTTTCCATCGACATTGTCAACTTTTTAAACCTGCGATTCGACACATTTGTAGCCTGGATTCTCTTTTTTCATCCCTGTGATCTTTGACCATCGTATTGGGCACTCTTTGAAGCCAATGATTCGATACGTTTAGCCTAATTTCACTTATTGTCACCTTTTTGACCTTTGACCCCTGAGTAACCCTTAAAGGTCAAGGGATGAAAAGAGGAATCTTATGACCTTTCCATGGACATTGGCACCTTTTTAAACCTATGATTCGACACGTTTTTAGCCTGGATTCTCTTTCTCCATCCCTGTGACCTTTGACCTCTGAGTTACCCTTGATGGTCAAGAGATGAAAAGAGGGATCTGAAGACCTTAAAATCCACCTTGTCATCTTTTTAAACCTACGATTCGAAAGTTTTGTAGCCTCATTTCACCTTTTGTAATCACTGTGACCTTTGACCCCAGATTTACCCTTGAAGGTCAAGGGATGAAAAGAGGAATCTTATGACCTTTCCATGGACATTGGCACCTTTTTAAACCTATGATTCGACATGTTTATAGCCTGCATTCATTTTTTCCATCCCTGTGACCTTTGACCTCTGAGTTACCCTTGAAGGTCATGAGATGAAAAGAGGGATATGAAGACCTTAAAATCGACCTTGGCACCTTTTTAAACCTATGATTCGACAGGTTTGAAGCCGTGATTCATTTTTTGTAACCCCTGTGACCTTGACTGTGACCTTTCAGGGGTCACAGTTGCAATTTCTGACCTCAATAGTTCTTCCATCGTGTTCTTCGTGTCCAAAAACCTATTAGTCGAAAGTTTCGCTGAATAATTCCATCTTTTTTGTACTTCGAATATTTTAACATTGAAAGCCCATAAGGCAAAATTTGGATTTTAGGTTGGACCCTATTTCTGGGGTCAAAAGGTCATATTTTTCATATTTTGCTTAGACTCAACAAAACTTACATCCTTTTTCTAGCCAGGTACCAAATTTCATCCTTGTGGCTCGAAAGGAAGTGTTTAAAATTACAGGTTAGAAATGACACACGATCAATGGGACACTCTGTATATTCAGGAAGCAAAAGATATTTCAATTGTTACATACGATAGAGAATTATTCTCTGCCCTAAAATCATGTAGTTAACTGTGTGTGTAATCACTTTTTTATGCTTACATTTTATTTCGCTGATGATTGCGATTACATGGTAGTCGCTAAGTAGTGGTAGTCAGTGATGTTTACGTGCCTATAAAAGCCTTTAGCTTCGATGAACGTGAACTAATCTGAATTGATTCTCCCTGTGTTATTTCATATCATAAAATGTAAGTGGGTTGGGGTTGATTTGGACTTTTAATTTATTGCTTTCTAGTGCCTTTGCCATCAACATTGGCGTAACCATTAAATGGGATTTCGTTGTGCCAACCCAGCGAGCCCTTCAATCCATTTTCGAAATATTTGCGTTTAGTTGAAGCTCAATTGGGTTTCAAATAATTTCTGTTTTGATGTGCTAATCTCCATACACGGCGAGTTTGGCTGATTTTTCTCTTGGTCTTTACACCTCCATAATTATTCTCGAGAAATAGCATTAAACATCCCTAATATATTCCTTTTATATTCTACAGTAGGTACATTTATATGTATCCGAACTATGTTTGCAAATCGCTGATTACGTTCGCCGTAAATGACCCTCTTTGCTCGGTGGCGGTAAGCTTGCCTGCTTTCCTTTCTAGCGATGCGATAGTTTTGTCATCAGGTTTCACTTTGCGAAGCGGAATCTTATTCTTCAGTCGAGAATTTCCGCTGGGTTCGCTGTATTTTTATCAAACAGCCCTCAGCATAATATTCCGAAGCTTTGTGAGTCACTTGTTTGCTAGAGAACTCCTTTCACCGGTTGCTGTGTCAGCGGTGACTAACCATCTTGACGCCAGCCTTCGTGACCTAAGACAACTCGGTGCTTGAGCGAAAAAAAAACCTCATCTGAAACTTCCTCTGTCCAAGCACTCTTTCGTCTGTTTTTACCTCTCCGCCCGTGGAATCCTCGTGTTCCCATTTGAACTCGCAGCACTTTTCTTGCTTCTTTTAAACGGAACCTTGAGTTGAGCTGAGCTGTCGTTCTGGGTAAACGGTGAATCGTAGCAAAATTATGTCTTCATTCATCGCCTCTGAAGAAAATCATGGCGTCCACGGGTGATTTGTTTCCTGAGGTGCACCGAAAGTCTTGAGAAATTACTTCCAGGAAACAGGCCCATAATTACGAGTAAAGTACCGTGATGGTTATATTTGATGAGGTTCGTGTATTCCTTAAACGATAAGTGAAGAGGTAGGATTATTTGGAGCAATAATACAACCGAAACAATCTCGAGGGAAAGGTAAATGAGATGAGTTCAAAAGGAAGACCTCGCATTAAATATATAGTGAAGGTTGTTAAGGTTGTGAAAGAGAAGAAAATAATGTAAATGTGAAGAGGTTTTCAGATAGGAGAACCGAGTGGAGAGGTGCGTAATACTAATCTTTGTATTTTTTACCTATGATGATGGTGATGGAAGCGATTTTCTTACGAAGGCCTTGATGTTGACAGTAAAGGCCCACGGTTTACCTGCATTTGAAAAATCCAGGGGTTCTATAAATATCATCACCAGGTACATCACTCATTACCCTGCGTGCGACCATGCAAAATAGCTATACTACATATCATCTACATCTACGCGATACCCTGCAAGCCACCGTGAGTGTGTGTGGCAGGGGGTGAAGATCTCCAAGCATGCAATATTGACATGCAAACAAGCCACTTAATGGAAACATGCTACATAATAGGGTCTCATGCAACTAGATTGTTAGTATCTACATAGTAATTAAGGGCTTGGTTGTTAATACATGCATCATTCACTACTGACTACACTAAAATAATTCTGCTGACTACATTAAAATTTCCTGATTATCTCTCCGGTAACGACGATCTGAATATAAAGAGTACCCTCTAAGCCACCTCGAGGGTGTGTGACAAGGAGTATTTGATCACTGAACACACAAACGATAGATAAAAAAACTACTTATTCATGGAAACGTGTAGGAAATGCATCCACGAGCCACGTTCATCTAAATGGATAATGTCTATGGTGTGATATAATAATTATTAATTGGCTCAGCATGCCTCTAACATTAAATTTATAATTTGCTCGGCATGCAACGGTGAAGTTAACATTTGTAATTAATTGTAATTTGAAGAACGCGTTTAAGATCTAATCTATTTTTGCCTCTTATTTTACGTGGAAAAAAAACTTCAAACCCTTTTGCCGTACAACTTACCTCTAATTTTATATGCGACTCGGGTAGGTGCGGTTACTATAGTGCTGACCTCCCATTCTTAGGCCCCGGTTTCGTATCCTGGATGTGGCAGAGATTTTTTTCTTAGCCTACCGGTTTGAGTATTGTTTGGAGAGCACTTCGATTTCAGTTCTATTTTCGCTGAATGAAAGGTTATAATTCGGATTTCTTGATTGATCCTAAAGTTAATGGCAGGCTAATGCCGACGTCGGGTTTCTCTCCGCCAGTTATCCGTAACCCAGGCATGTAGCCAGAAATTTGCTTCGGGGGGCCTAAGTCTAGTGTAGCGTAACTTGAAACAGATCAGCTTTGCCCATTCGGTGCCGACGTGACAAATCTCTTCCTTTAATTTTCAATGCTTGGTATTTACTTTTACAATGCCCATTCCTATCTCTTCTCCTTGGTAATGTTCACTTGTTATGTTAATTAACTTACCTTGTTATGTTAATTAATTAATTAGAAGTAGTTAATTTGACCGGCCCCAGGACAGAAGTTCAACGCATACATACATATCAGATTGAAAAGAACAATTATTAACCCTCAAACATGCATCAAACTAGTGATCACGTTTCAAGACACTTAACACTTGAATTATATGCAGTGTAATCCGGATTATCATGCCCAGTTAAAATCAGAACAACAAAAGTATTGGGAAAAATTTCGCGGGGATGGGGGGCTGAAGTCCTCCCTGGCTACATGCCTACCGTAACCTGAAATATTTGAACCTGTAACCAATCGCCCATCTGTCCTAAAAATTGTGAAATGACCTCAACTGACGGTTGACTATCCCAAATAACTATTAATTACTTTAATGCTGTCTTTAGTTCTAACCTACCATGGTTTGTTGGTTTTGTTAAGGATACCGTTTAAAGTTTCAGAAAAGGTACCGTATTAAATTGCTGCAGGAGAATTTGAAGGTATCCTTCTCTCCTCCCCTAAATATTTATGCGTCTCGGTAGCACGTCATGCGTCCTAAACTTGCGAAATTCCATGCGGCGACTATGCGAGGACTTTGGTATGCTAATCCGTTTTCTGAGAGGCCTTGCTTTTCTAAGGGCCGAGATGTGAGAAGTTCATTTCAGTTCCCCTCAACCGAGTGTCCGACTTAAGTTGGGAGTCGGTCGTTCTTCCAACTTTGGCCGTTGGCATACGTGCCCCAAGAGCGAGTGTGTCTTCCAGTTTGTGAGCTCCGCTTTCAGAATTAAATACCTCGGATCTCCATGCATAAATCTCCGTCCTTCGTGGTCGGTCGTCGTTGGATTTTAAAAAGAGTGGCCACTGAAGAAATTTATACTGCCATTTGTTTACCAGTTTGAGGGAAAAAATAAAGACTCAGATTAAATTTAGCACTCATTAAAACACACCCCCAATTTCCCCGTCCGTTGAAACCAGAAAAATATTTGCCTTTAAGGTGGTTAATATTTTAGATACAGTCATGTGATGCTTAAACAAATCCAGGTATCAAAATTAGAACTTTTAATTTTAATTCAAGCTTCCTGAGCTACCTTCACTCAATTTAATGCACATTCGACGCGTATACCATACCAAAATATGCGTTAAATCGCCATCCAAATTTTCAGATGCTGGATAAAAATTATTTAATTGCATTAATAGCGAGATTTTTGGTCGGTTTTAATATTTAAAGTCCCTAATATCATTTATCTTACAGTTGGAAATGAAATCTCGGATTTGAAGTCTCTCGGACAGTTCAAGTCATATCGGAATAAAAAAAATTTCTCTAGAAAAGAAGCGATTCACATATTATCCTCATATTTCGAATCAGTCATATATTATGCCATGTTTTTTCTTGGGAGAAAATTCCCATGCATGATTGTGTAAAATTTTATTTTCGTTATCAATGAAAATATCTATTTCTGTTATCTTTACTATTGAGCCAACCAAACACGTAGCCAGAAATTTGTTTCGGGGAGGGCTAAGTCTAGCACAGAGTAACTTGAAACAAATCAGCCTTGCCCGTTCGGTGCCAGCTTGTTACAAATCTTTTCCCTTAATTTTCAGTGCTTGGTATTTTCTTTCACAGTGACCATTCTTATCTCTTCTCACTGGTAAAGTTCACTGCTTATCTCGTTATGAAGTAGTTAATGTGACCGGCCCCAGAACAGAAGTTCAGTGCATACATCTACATCTACATAATACCCTGCAAGCCACCATAAAGGTGTGTTGCAGGGGGTGAACTCTCACCAAACATGCACTACACATCATGCATAAAAAAGGATTAGTACTTGTATAGGTACTGTTCAAAACTACACTATTTAAAAAAAGATAAAAATAGCAAAGCATACATGCAAAAACATGCCGTTAGTTGGGTTAGCTATGAGTCCTTATACCAACATGCAGCTACCAATGTTTTCCATTGCTACACTCGTACTGGATATATTTACCGTTATTCATATCTCTAATAGGAAAAAAGGACATTTTGAATCTGTCAGTTCGCCAATCAAATACTCTAATTTTGTGATTATAGTAAGTTGGGGTCCACAAAAGATTTTTAACATCATCACTGAAAATATGGTCTTGGAATTTGTTTAAGAGATTGTCTTAATTTCAATCTGCGATCTAACAATGAATCCCTATTTAATCCATTTAATAGACTGGTTACGCTAATATAGTTATCGTAGCGTCCCTTTACAAATCTTGCCGATCTTCGCTGCACACGTTCCAGTTCGTTATTTAGACCGATTTCGTAGGGATCCCATACACTGGCAGCATATTCCAAATGAGGTCTTACAAGGGAAAAGTAGCTGATTTCTCGTACATGATCGTCACATTTACCCAGTACTCTTTTGACGAATCCCAGTTTACGATTCGCTTGACCCATTATTTCACGTATGTGTTTACCCCAGGAAAGATCATGTGTCACTCTTATTCCAAGATATTTAATTGATTCCACGTTTATTAATTCATTATTACTTAGTTCACACCAATTTTCCTTAGTTACCTTACACATCACACAACCTTAGTTACATTACACCAAGTTTCAATTGCTTGTAGGTCAATATTTAAATATCCTTTATCAAGACCGATGAGAAAAACTCAAGTGAAAACTATTAATGGTGTTGTAAAGGCGTTTCAGACACCCTAAATTTGCAAACTACGTACTAGTGTTTGTACCACGTGACTCCTTGGTTATATTCCTAGGTTAGGGAAACATATTCGAGGTAATACAGACTGTTTCGAGCACACACCTCTTGGAGGGACACAAACCCACCATTTGGGGGTCAGCCGTGGAATTTATTTTTCATCCAGAATTCTCGAAAAAAATTTGCCTCCAGAGAGATTTGAACTCTCGACCCCTGGTTTACAAGACCAGTGCTCTATCCCCTGAGCTATGGAGGCTCGTTAAAGGATGCATACAGACATGTCAGATTGAAATGAACAATAATTAACCACACACATGCCAAACTAGTGATCACGTTTTAAGACTTTTAACACTTGAATTATACCCAGTGTGATCCAGATCATTATTCCCAG
The DNA here is from genome assembly GCA_933228895.1 of Platycnemis pennipes. Taxonomy (NCBI): domain Eukaryota; kingdom Metazoa; phylum Arthropoda; class Insecta; order Odonata; family Platycnemididae; genus Platycnemis; species Platycnemis pennipes. The sequence goes on along the minus strand of OW121852.1, from coordinate 35,969,909 downwards.
TTAAAATCAGAACGAATAAATAATTGGGAAAAATTTCGAGGGGCTGAAGCCCCAGAACCCTGGCTACGTATGTACCTGGAGCCAACCCAAACCAGCTCGTTTTTTATTCTTAGTTTTTTATTCTAATATACGCTTTGTCCATGGTAACTTCTTACTCAAGTTTTTTCGTTGCCCCGCTTGGAAAGGTGTGTTACGATTAATGACTTTCATCTTCGCTTTCATTGAATCTGTTCCATTCATCATCATTTATTATTCTGGCTTATGAGTCCGCTCGCTCATTCTTCCTGTCTTACATCCAATCTAATCGTAAAAGTGAACCTTCCATCAACTTTTATATAATCAATCAGCTGGCTCCCTTACCTGCCTTAACTTCTCCTTCCAACTATCAATTCTTCAGTTACACTTGGCAGCGAAAGATCTTGATGTGCTGTGGTTAGTACACATTTTTTGTACCTTTTGTGCCGTTTTGCATTCCAACTCCTCAGGGCTCCTCTCTGCTTCCCAGTTAATACTCGTATCTTGCTTTTCTTATTAGCTTCAAAGGCTTGATATATGCTCACATCTGTCATTTTCAAAGTCTCCGTAAGCTTCCGTCCTAATGCATACTTAAGTCTTCGCCAAATCATACGATTGTGAACCAAGGCTTGACGAATTCGAATGTAAGCTATTGATAGGAAATGAGGAAATGGTTATGCGAAGTGCTAAGCAAAGTGGAATGCATTCCTAAGGACTGTTTCAACTTCGTTTATTTGTACTAGTTAAACTTTATCTCCTGTCTATTCACTATAACAGAGCCCTCCTTTTCAATGTTCTATTATGCAGAAATTATATTTGTTTTTTTTTCTAGTTTGTACGTTTCAGAGTAAATAATAATTTTTTTCTGTCAACTAATATGCAAGAGGCAATTTATTTGGAAATGAAGTGCCAAACAATGTCGCTCTTGACCATTTTAGCCAATTAGCTTCATTTGCAAATTATTTGAATCGCTGCAGGCGAAATGTGTTAGTAAAAAAAGAGATATGACGCTGTTAAAATGCCTACGCTCTTAAACGCTTACTTGTGTTGCGTAAGGTTTTCGTTAAAAATATTTTTTCGGCCGTAATTTTTATTTTAACTGTTTTATTATACTTTTCCGTGTACAAAAAATGTTCTTGTTTGCAGCAGTATTTTTCTACCGAGTGGTGATGTGCTTAAGACTTTAGGAGTACGCAATTGCGTGACAATCTCGTAGTGATAGGTGAATTCATCATCACCAGTTAACTATCTAAGATCGGTTCGACGCAGCTCTCCTCTCGACTCTCCTAGCAGCTAATCTCTTCATATTTACGTAACTCTTCTCTTTCACATCCTTAACCGCTTGTTCTATGTATCTCATACGAGTTCTTCCTTTACCATTGATCCTGTTCACTTTTCCGTCGACGATTGTCTTCATCCGACAATTGTCTCAAGATACGGCCGATTGAGTTGTCTCGTCTCCTTTTTCAAAATTTTTATTGTGATTCCTCGTCTTCTTTTCAGCGAAAGAAATTTATGTTTAATTGACAAGAATCTTTCATTTGCTTCGTCACTTATCATGCGTCTACATAGTAATCTTCTAGCCACCATTAGGTTTATGAGAGGGACTGACTCCTATCTAAGTAGTGCAAAATTTCATTATTAGTATCAGCATCAGATCATCTAGTAGCTTGTTCCTGGTGGATGCTGAACTAGGTTGCATTGTTTATTAATTTAACCTCATTTACTATGTATGTGCTGCAATGAAAGTATTCCCACAAATTAATTTTTAAACCATATATGGTGGGACAAAACAAAATGGCTTGGTTCTTCTTCATCTTTTCCCTTCCTCTGCTTTGGGTCGCTGTCCTTACTTGAAGTATTCATCCTTTCCTGTTACTCATTCTCCTCACATCATCCCGTCTTCCGCCTCCTTCTTCTCAAGTCTTCATAGTCCTCCCACTTCCTTTTCGGTCTGTCTCCTGCCCTTCTCCCCTCCACTTGTTTTTTGCTTACCCTTAAAACACAAAATGTCTATATTGCCCATTAATTATTTTATTACGTTGCACACTTCGACGTCATTTGCACACAACACAGTGTTAGGCATGACTTTGTATAGTTCCTTTATGGTAATATTGTAGAAAGAAGACATAACCTTACAATTCCACACGCAGTTTTTCTAATTATGACCAGGTATCGTTGCAGAGCAACATTTCCAGTCCGATATGATCATATCGCTATAGTTGTCATTAATAAAACTACTTGTGGAATTGCAACCTTATGTTGTCATTTGCAATTTTAAAATTCATTTGAAAATAACCTTAAGTGTCTAATCTAAATGCGTAATTTATTTATATATCTAGTGAGCAATAAAAGTTATTTTTTCCTAAAATACTGCATGTTTTTTCCCACGGCATCGCTCCTGAATCTGTTAATCCTTTGCGTTAGAAATGGCCGAACTATATCCCGACGTTGCTTTGTCTATGCGTTCCCTGCTCCTCCGACCTGTGAACTCATCCTTTCCTATGAAGCGGCCACGGGCGCCGGCCATCAGCTGTCACGTGGGTTGCGCCCTCGGTAACCTCGTTGCCCCGTTATGTTAATTAGTTTAATTGGCCATCGGTCGGTCGGGACGGAGGCGATTCCCGCGAAGGCGGTAGCCGGCGTTGCACGTGGAAGTTGGGTGAGTGGACTGGTCTTCAGTCCTCGTGAAAATTGGGTCATCACGTCCGCCGTGACATTTAAACTCATCACCGGGGCGGGAAGGGGTAAGAGGCGGAGGCGCTTCGAACGAGATTAAATTGGTAGTTCTTGCGGGGGGGCGGGCGTGCCCGGCGATAATTCGCTCTGTTGCTTGCTAATGAGGTGAATGCTAGTAATTTACTTCCTCTGCTGTCAATGATGAGAAGAAAGATTTAAAGGAGGTACCAGTTAAGACTTTAACGTGCGTGTAAATACGTGAAAGAAGCACCTACTTTAAGACTCAATGTGGAATGTGCTTGCGAAACTTGGGACTTTAATCGAGGAAGATGAGCGTAGGTTGGAAGCAGTTGAAATGTAGGATTGGAGAAAATGGAAAAGGAAGATATGAAGGCTGGGTAGTGACATGAGAGGGGATGAAAATGGGAGAAATTCGTAGAATGCCACGAAAGGTACAAAGCATTGAAATGCATTGGACTCTTTGAGGACGAAGGTAGTCGGGAATATGTACAGTGAATGAGCCTAATTGGTGAAAACAATAAGTTTGTTGATGACTAGTGAAAAGTAGGCGTTTTTAAGGTAATGAATGACACTATGTCGTGGAGAGGCAGTAATGTCTGCTAACATCTTACTCGGCCAATACTCGAATATCTGGTTGAGAACTTGAATGAATACTTAGGCAACTACGCGAGTATCGCCATTCAACCATTCATATCTACCATTCAACTGGTTTGTTCAGGATTCCATATACTCAGGAAACTGAGGGTATAGTCTGTGCGGCCTTAGATGGCAGTGACGCCATCGAAATTGATGACGACACATCGATTTTCCCCCAATGAGAGAAGCTAAAAATCACACACGTTGCCAAGTTTTTGCCAACTTACGAGGTACAAAACAATTTACTGTCGCTACAGCGAATTACTCTGCGGGAACTTCAAGTCGTTTGAAATGGAATTATTTTCCATTGCACTGTAATGCATTATAAATGGTTTACAGAACAAGATTTTAACGGCAACGGTAGACAATAATGTAATTGTCTCACGTCTTGAAGGGATTCTTACCAAATACTCAACTACGTACTCTTATTACAACAACCTCTCCCTGACTATTTCCTCTTGCTATATGAATAAAGCCACTGTCTCTCCTTCTACAAATGGTTATGCAGGTGCAGAAGCGACATCAAGCTTACTGAGGAAAGCAAGCAGATCAAAGCTATATCCCACGAGACTGCCTATGACAAGTTTATTGGCATTGAAAAACTGGCTTCAGAAAGTTAACACTGAAAAACACACTGATACTGGGTTCAAACTTTGATCCCTATGAATCTGATAACTTGCCCAAGACATTTAAATATGCTGAAATTAATGTGTTAAACCATAACGATAAATCTTGCTGCACCTACATCCATCTCTTTAGTTTGCCTTAGTCTATGCATCTTGTAATGATTCCCTCACTCACCAAGCTAATTCTACATTTTAAATTAATTTGCTCAGAAATTCTACGCTGAACTAAAGTCAAGGCTTCTACTTTGTATTAACACAGTTATTGCTCAGAAAATCACGTTCACACTCAAGGCATTCTATTCATCATGGGCATCAACCACATAGGAACTACTCATTTCTTACGATACGGCTTAAAAATTTACTTATGACACTGTTTATCACTTTATTTAGAAAAATAAATGCAATACCACTAAATCACCAAAACATTTATGTCATTACAACAATGAGAATTTGATTGTCACGGTAAATGTTTTTCCAACAGCACTTATCTCACGGAAAACACCATGGTTTATGCTTTTTCACTTATAATGCAGTTCACGAAGACTTATCACACTATAGTGTGATATATCTTCGTAACTTTGGCTGCATCAGTTGCTCATTAATATCAGAGATATACCTGTCGTCACGCCAAGCACGAATTCGTACGACACCGAAACAAATTTTACAGTTATTCATGCCAAATCCCAAGAAATCCACTTCCTACAATTTTTCCCACAGTAAATCAACATCACAAACCTTTATTACACATTATTTGTTATTTTCGAGGCTTTTGTCAGAGGAAAATAGAAAAATACGAGAGCACGTCACGAGCTCATGCGTCTGCTTTACTCATCGACATAGAAAAATTCTAATTTTAACATCACCGACCACTCGAATTAAACAGCGGAGGTATTACATATGACTCTAGTACACAAATTATTGCTCATAACAGCTGCACTCCGCAGAAAACTTAGAGAAAAACAAAGTACACACCACACGAGAGCAGAGCTCACGCTTAGCAATTTTTGTACGAATTTCGCCATCAATGACACTGCTGAGGTTACTAAGTTCCTTGGTATAACTCACTCAACCCTAATAACTTAAATGCATGGCACTTGTTTGCTTGATTCACTGAAATTGAACTTTTTTGTGAGGTATGCTGACTCCAATGTCCCATGAGAGCTCACTTGCACAACTCATGGCGAATACGCTTTGATAAATAAGTGATTGAGGAAGCCTTGAATTTCTGGAAAAGAATTCACGGGAAACTAACGGAAAATAACTTCACTTCCAAAAAAATATACTGGTACAATATTTAATTAAAGAAAAACTTTGATTACACGTTAACGTTAACACTTTGAAAACGTTATTCAATTGTTCACCAAAATGTGCGAGAGAAAACGAAGTAGAGAGAATCCAAAACAATCTGGCAACTCAGCTGCGTGACGTCACTGCCAAGATATAAAATACAGACTATAGTGAAAACCATGCGAGAGTTATACGTACACTAGTGGTTGAATAAAAACAGTGGTGTTCATCAGGTCAAGTGTTTATCGAGGCATTCAGAGAGTAGCCTGAGTATTCATTCTGATTTTCGTATGCTGGAGTATTCACCGAGGTGCCGAATAGCCCATGTATTCGTCCGATACCCATGCATTTATTTGGATACTCAAGTATCTATGGGTGAATTTATACGGCCCAATCTCAGCCTGTTATAGCCTTCCAGCCCTGCATTCGTGGTTGAGTGAATGATAGTGTCATAATCTTTGTCGCACGACGCCGGGATATCTCGTTTGCGCGATAAGACTTGTCTTTGTTTGATACTCAGGTTTCGAGATAGGCGGTGTGTACTTATCATAACACACAAATGAGCAGACACAACAGGCGGAAAGGTAGTAGTGTTTTGTACGTCGCCGGGAGGCGATCCGATTTACAGATATCTTGACAGATGCGTGACATTATGTTTTCATGAAGACGACATGTTCATATCCCTCTCCACCTCAACACTCAACGAATGGGAAAGAATCTTTCGCTCTCTTTAGAGGACTTTGCACCTGGGTCTTTTGTAACCCTACTCTCTTCATCAAGTATTTCTTTGTTGCTAAAAGGAAATGTTTCTCTTAAGTCCTTATTTGCTGAGGTTTTAAAAACATTGCAGGAACTTGGTTTGTAGCATCTGATATTCTGTCGCCGTAGACTCCAGTATTTGGTACCACACATCGTGACGCTCTTTATACTGTTTTTGTCCCCTTATCTGTGGCTGTCACTTATCCATATTTACAGAGTAACCTTCCAGACACCTCTCTTGTGCTAGGTAGAAGATGAATCATCGCCAAACAAAATACTAACGACCCAAGTTTGTGGACTTTTCTTCAGTAAAACAAAACAAAATAAGACCACGTGTCTTCCGCAAGTTAAAGGATTGTACTATTCAATACATTGCTGAGAACAAAGAGTCTAACTTTGTCCTGTTTTACCTACTCTAGGTGTAAACTACAGGTTGTGAAACTTAATTATCAGTCATTATGTAGGCAAAACGTTCGTAGCTTTCATACGCATGTCAGCCAACGTATTGTATTGGACACTGCCATTAACTCTGTTAAAATGGTCCACAGGATAAAAAGTATTTTTATTACGGTTCAACGAACTAGCTAACCTGAAGATATATGCCTACCCATCGTAGCCTTCTTGTCGCTTATTCTAATTCATTGCACTCTAGGAGGTATTTAACTTTAACTACGTATACAGTTGAGACTCCCACGCCCTCAGAAAACGCCTGCAGTTACGCAGTCACTCATCAGCGCACTGAAACGGAAAGATAAAAATCAGCATTTTGCCTGGCATTATACGGCTCAACACCTTCTTCATCACCCCCTTGTGCAGCTTAATTGAATATGACTCAAGTTCAAGAGAACGAAATACAGGTTTAAATTTTCAAACTTTTGTCATGTGTTCGCTGATATAATCTAGGTTATAACATTGTCTGCTTAACATTTTTATACCGGTTGCTGATGGCGAGGTGAACCGTACCTCGATGCTGAAATTAAGATGTGTAGGTATTTATATCAAGATGTGATGATCATCTCCTTTTTAGATTTAGAGTCAGTGTATGTTGCATTAGTTTAGATAAATTATTAAGATGTGAGGGAGGGAAGCATTTATCTCATCTTCTGAACTTTTCTTGGTCACTATAGTAGCCTATTAAGGCTATTCTACACTGAACGTAAGCCGTAAGACACTGCCGTAAGAAATATGGTCAAGTCCTCTTTACGGCTTACGGCAGGTGAAATAGCGCCCAATCTGAGCGAGTCATTACTACTGCTGGTGTCAGTCAATGCCTTTGCTGAAGCATTTTTGAACCAACATAGAAACGAACAAGTTAATATATTTAGGTCCAAGAGTAAATTTTTAGGAACTACTTAATCTCGAAAAAATAACATACGATAAATATGCAATGCTATGCCGCACAGACATAATTTCGACACATATACCTATGCCTTCGAAATCCAATTCGCTCTCTTATTTCTGCACTAAATATTGGCTGCTCTAAGGAATTATTTACGTCTTTCGTCCATTGTAGAATGAATGCTCTTTGGAGCTTCTTGACGTGAAAGTTTTCGATAGGCGAACATAGGAGTAAGAGAGTATCGGAGCTTTTGGAGCAGTTTTTTTTACCGAGTAACACATAGTAGTAACAGAGCAATGAGGATTGCTTTGGCTAATCAGGTGAACAACAGAATAGAACTGACGAGAACCTCGCCAAAGAAGTGGATAAAACATAAATTAAAGCTTTATACGAAGCGTGGCGGTGTAGTATGGAACCAAATTAGCAAGTATGCGAGGGAGGCAGGGGCGTCGGAACTATTTTCGCTGGGAGGAGCCAACCGTGAAAAGGGCCCGGTTCCTAAGAAAAAGGCCCTCATCTTTTTGCGGATAGGAGGGGATAGAGACTAGAATTTCGCTAAAAGTGCATATGAATGTGGTAGAATATGTGTCAGAAGGGAAAAAACAAGCTGGAAACAAATGAAATTTAATTTTTATCAATGAAGGCTACTCATTTCTCAAGGGCCCGGGGCAAATTCTGGGGAGGGGCCTTGGGCCCCTCCTGCCCCCCACTTCCGACACCGCTGGAGGGAGATGACCGGTATCTTAGGCAATTTTCGCCATTCAGGATAGGTGGGTTCTTGAGTAGAGGTAGGAATATTTCAGGGAATGGAGGAAAGGTGGAGAGAAACCCGGCGTCGACATTAGTTCACTCTTAACAAAAGGCGCCCAGAGGTCAACGGTTTAACATCCCATTCGACGGACGAAGTACTGAACACACAGCTCTCATCTTGGGACCGGTTTACCATTTTAAAATCTCCGCCACCGTAGGGATTCGGATCCAGGCTCACGGGGTGGGATCTCAGTATTTTAGCCACCTCACTAACTCGATCCCCGGTGTGGAACGATACTTGAACTATAGTTAGAAATAATGACATCGTAATTGAGGGTTTAAATGTGAGTTTGGTGAAGAATGGACAAAGTGCGATGGACGGAAAGAGGATGAATGATAGTACACGCATGGTGGGGGAAGGAAGAAACGGATTGTCAAAAATTAGGAGGCAGAGAAGGTGGATGAAGAAAGTAATAGTAGGCACTGAAACTGTTATTGGAGGTAGAATACTGGGTTAGTGACTAGGAGGTTAAGGCAAGGAAAAATTGCAGTACCTAGTATGAAGAAATGTGTCTGAAGGTAAAATGGTGTAGTGAAGGGTTTAGTAGGAAGAAACTTTGCAAGGAAGAGTTGTGAAGTCCCTTAAACATACCCTAACTCGTCGAATAACTATTGCTTGACCTTTTTTAGTCCCTTCCATACACACAAGACTATTATAGCTGAATCAGTATTTTTAGAGTCGAGGTTTGATCAAGCGTTGATTACTCCCTTATGAAAATTGTGATTCTTCTTTTTTACTTTGTCCTTTGGCTCTTGACTAAAGACCAAAAATGATTATGTGTCGAAGCCGTTTTATAACCTAAAGCAAAATTCAGGGTGAAGAGATTTTAGCAGTATTCTTACACTTTAGCGTTTCTGTTTGGAAGTTATTTTTCTTTAATTTTCGTTGAATTAATTCCCTGAAATAATCTCTTGGGTCTTTACAAAACTGCTTCAATGCTATAATTGTGTTTCTTCCGTACCCTAATTTTTTATCACATCGTTTTTTGAACATTTAAGTTCTATAATGACTTATGAAGTGGAAGCTGAAATTATTCTTATGTTAATACCTAATAATAAGGTTAGTCTTTCTTTTATTTTAGTAAATCATACCGGCTTCGTTTTTCTACTGGCAATCTCACACGCCCGCTTTCTCTTCCCTTGCTGGCAAGATCATTTGAATTTTAACGATTAAATCGTATGGGTCGACGTCAAATAGACCTTATACGTGAAGCCTGTTTACAGTTCCGGTAGCCGGATATTTTTTTTTGTTGCAATTATTGTGAACTTTCTTTTTTTCCTCATTTGAGGACGCTCTCATCCACGATTTCCCATGTTATTAGCCTTCCCTCGTATTTCGTATAATAGCACTTAATCTCAGCTCTTATGTGCCACACCTCATCGTCGTATTTTGTGAAGGGAAACAAGAATCCATTAAGAAATGAAATTCACCACATAGTACGCATAATGCTGATAAGTGTGATAATTGCACATTTTCCCCTTTCATGTCCGTGTAATCACTTCGCTCTACTCGCCATTTACCTCAGTTTACATAAGTTGATGGAAATCATTGCGTAATTGAGACGTATGTGGTGTTAAGAGAACCATCAGATTTGTCCACATTGTGTACGCTGAAAACAAATCCCAGAACTACTTACTTATCATGGTGCTGGTGCGACAAATGGCAGTTAGAACTTAACCTTAAAAAGTGTGTAGCTATCAATTTTTGGAGGAGGAATAATTCGAAAGAACGATCCTATAGAATTAATCGAAGATCGAAAACGTTGAAACCGTAAGATATTTAGGTGTAACAATCACTAAAGATTTATCGTGGGGTGGACACATCCGGGAAATATGCGGCCGAGCGAAGAGAAAGCTAGGATTTATAAAAAGAGTACTTGGGAAATGTGATGAGAAGATAAAAGGGCGATGCTACTTTTCACTAGTTAGGCCCCACCTTGAGTATGCAGCTAGTGTATGGGATCCTAACGAATTAGGTTTGATTAGAGAACTAGACAGTGTGCAGCGTAGAGCAGCTAGGTTCGTCAAAAGGTGTTACGATAGGTTGAGTAGTGTATCAGAATTAATACAAGAATTTGGGTGGGAATCATTATCAGAGCGTAGGTTAAAGTACAGATTAAATCTATTAGAGAAATTTCAATCGGATAGCTTTACTGAAGATGTTAGGCACATGTTAAAAACACCAACGTATTATGCTAGATTCGACCAGATAAATAAGATTAGAGAGATAGATTGTCGTACCGATAGATTCTTCAAAATGGCATTTTTCCCCCTTACTATAAGAGAGCAGAATAGGCAGCATAGCAAAGGGATAGGTAGGGGAAATATTTTAGAGTATTCTGTAGTGCATGATGCATGTATTAACCCCTTAAATACTATAGATACTAATAATCAAGTTGCATGAGACATTATAGTTTCTTGTTTGCATGTTAGTAGTGCATGCGTGGTGATCTTCACCCCCTGCCACACACCCTCGCGGTGGCTTGCAGGGTATCGTGTAGATGTAGATGCTGGAACGTGCATTGCCCACTGACCACTAGTGTTGACTTTTGGGAACGATCTTTCAAAAGACTTCATCATAATCTGTGTGTGGTGTTCGAGCCTTTCATTCTTAATTCATCAACTCGCGGCTGACCTTAAAGCCACCGAGTGCGTCCACCGGGTTGCGGATGGTGGGTCGACCTCTAGATATAGAGGTTAGCTGCGAGATAAGCGAGTTTACTCGTCGAATAAGCAGTCGTGGACAAAAAGCGACGGCATTCCGAGGGGGTATTTGGTCTATCTCTGGGTAAGGTAGGCCACTAAATAATACAGACATTCTTAATTAAAATACCATTTCTTGTTTGTCGGAGTTTACTAAACGCGCAACACTGGTATTCAGTGTGTATTCAATGAAAATTAACACGTGAAAGAAAACACCTATCGTCCAATTTCAAAATACCACCATCCTATCTAATCTAATATACATTTTAATTCTGTGTTGTTCTCACGGTGAATTTTCTTGTCTTTGAGCAAAAGAAGTAAAGGAATTTTACCTCTGCCGAGCCGAAATCGTTGAGAGGCATAAATATTTTTTGGAAGAGAGTTAAATTTTTACAAAGTCGGGTTTAGCTTGTTAGGTAATTAGTGTATTATTTCTTTCAAGTTTTAATTTTTTTCCTCACGTGTCGAAGTCAGTTAAACTGTGGAGTGCAACGAAAATAACGTTCTTTTTCTTGACTTCCATTAGATGCTGGAAAGCCTCAAACCCCTGCTTATCCAGCTCAGGAGTCATCCCTGTACGGATTTCGGTTTTTTGGCTCGCTTGGTCGCAGCTGGGCGAATTATTTTTGTGCCAAAAAAATGTCTGTGTTTCAAACCTACGTGGTACCCTGAAAGCCACCGAAATGGCTTGCGGCTCGAGGCCATCCAGCCAATGTCACCGGCGGTGAAATTAACGTTGTGGTAAAAAAAAAGAGACGGAGAAAAACCGCTTAAAAAGGTTGGCGTAACGAAGCTGGTAATTAGGGAGACGATGAGTTTCCGAGGGTCGTTATAGAAGAAGAAATAATGCATAAAGGACGATAATGAGCATTTTAAATGGCACAAAAAGAGGTGGAAAGTGTGCTTATTTGACTTGAGAAACGGTATAGGGAAAGTAGCTTTCGAAAAAGCGTGGGAGAATTAAAGTATGGTATAAGTACTCCTTCGAAACCTACCTTAAATGGTTGAAAAGTAGTCATTCAGGAGTGATGACCGGCAACTATGGTCATTTGTGCCCCGCAAGAGATAGGAGGGTAATTAGGCACAGGCAAGATTTTAAGGGGAGTGGAGCGAAAGCCTGCGTTGGCATTAGCCTTCTCTCAACGGCAGGCGCCTAGGGGTCCATTTTTAACGTCCCACCCGACGGACAGAGAACTGTACTATAAGTGCTTCCCAAGCGGCACTCGAACTGGGATCAGAATGCTATTGAAAAGTCTCTGCCACTGTCAAGATTCGAACCCGGACCATCTGGATGGAATGCCGGTACTCTGATTGCCACAAAGCCAAATCCACTTCAATTAGTAAATAACATATAATTGGCATAGAAATATTTGGTATAATGTATTAAAATTGTTGTCTTCATCGTTTATTCTTCGGGGTTTGCTTCAGGCACCGTGGCCACCTCCACTGTGCTTTTATTGCATAGAATATTGTACATATTGATCTCAAAGCTGCTTGAGTTAGTTAAACCATCTATCAAAATAACTGCCATATTTTGAAACCCTATTTCAAGGGCCGGTAAAATATCTATCTGCGTTTATCGTATTTGATGCATTTTTCTCTTTCATTCATTCTGTATTCGCAATTATTGGATGCTATATGATAAAATGTTATGTTGTGCTTGTCATTATTTCCTTTTAGCATAATGCGTTTGATTGTTGGGCACAAAATCAAATTTGAGAATGGTTATTTTCTAAATAATTTAAAAACTTAAAGATTCTCCCGTTGTAATTGAAAAAAAAAGTTTTAGCGCTTTATTGTTGTGAATTCTCAACTACCAGGGAGATGTCTATTTTTTATTGCTATTGCTCATATTCCCTAAAAAACCTTTCTGCTTGAGTAATCATTGCAATTTCCTCTTCTCCAAGTCATTCAACTTTTTCTCTTTTTCGTTTCAGGCACACACACCTCTCATTTCGTCGGCAGAAAAACACGTAAGTGGCTTCCTCGGTATTGACCTTATTTGTTTTCCAGGTATTATTTTCTCTAGTTATATACGCTCACGACCTGTTGGATAAAAATTAATCGGACCAATTTCACGACTATCTCCGTGTTTTCGATATTCAACATGCTAAACGTTCGAGGCGTTGCCTTTCGATGATTAGATGATGAAATTTTTCATGGGAATATATTTGGGTATAAACATGCTCATAATGTCAGGTTTTGCTAGTCTTACAGTCAAAAACAAAGACCTTTTGGTGTTTCGAAATTTAGAATTTTTTTAGGTGTCTCGTCAATATTGTTTATTATCACAAAAAAATTGTTAATAATTCTTGGCGTGGTGTTTTTAAGGACGCTTCAGTTTTTTAACTCCCTTAACGTTTTTGCAAAAGGATTCTGTTGGCACTGTAGAAATAATGCAGTCTAGGATATGTTTGGTGGCTGATCAACTACTCTTGCGACGCTGTCCGTTGTGAAATGAACTCTTGGCGGTTTTGCAGATGAACACTGGGGTGAACAACCATCTTTCATTAAATCCGAAGCCCGCCAAACAGCTTCGTTGCTGCTAATTTATCTTCCCAACTAATACTGCATAACTTCTCCATTTTTTGCAGCGAAGTTCAGTGGATTCTGATTTAAAAATTTTTGGCTCGACGCGAACAACAAACTATCTCCATTTTTTCGATTGTAACACTTGCATTTTGCGAGTAGTCCTTTGGCTGATCGCAGTAAAATCATTCCAACACCAAGCCATAATATTCCGCAGACCTAGACATTCTATTTCCCTCATATCCTGAAGCTGTGTTGTACGCTGCTGCCTTGTTTCTGAAACTCTGGACGTAGTAGCTCTATCCTTCACTATGCCGTAGAGTCTCTGAAGCCCTCGTGTCTTGACCATTCTCTCGCATCGTCGTTAATCTCCACGCCGCTTCTCAGGAGATTCTCCTCCACGCATCTATTACATATTTTTTTTAGCCTTAGAATGCGCCTGACCATTGGCCTTAAGTTTCCTGGCAGGCATTAACAGAGTAAATAAAAAAATTAAGTGAAGCACTTGATAGATATAAGCAATTATGAAATAGCTAAATGAACATAAAGGATAATATAAAATCATTATTATGTTTATATATATGTTACTTACCTTACGAAAATAGACAAATATTCTCTGTAACGTTTTTAAATTCGCTAAAAAATGTACAAATGTCGCCTTGTTTAATGCATAAGAGGAAAAACTCTTCAATCAATATAAACTGTTAGAGAATAGCAATTACAATCTTATTGAAGTCGCGAGTTGTAACCAAAATGAAAACTGAAGTCCATTTGGGTAGTTGTTTATTTTCACGACTACATAAACAAAACAATAAACAGTATGAATAACAGTAATAAAATTACAGTGCAATGGTGGTTTAGACTTGAAATATTATGATTTTTTTTAAACTCGTCATTATTTTCATTGGGAACAATATTTATTGCCCGGCAGTCACCTGCGGGTCTAAAGGACGCTTTACGCGATACAATTTTTTGTGCAATTTCTTATACAAACTCTTGTATGAGGAAATTGTACCGTGTAAAGCGGCAAATTGTACTAACGATTGTGCGATTGTCTGAATGACTGAACGGGAAATAGAACCTGTTCTAATTCCATTCAGACAAACATACAATTTCGATCAGTTTATACAAGCGTTTGTACAAGAAATTGTACAAAAAATTGTATCGTGTAAAGCGGCCTTAAGGAAGACCGCAGAACCTCTTCTGCCGAGAGATAGGCAGGCCTTCGTATAAACTACCAATGTGATGTGAAAACTACTGATGTGAAAAAGTGCTGGGATGTTCCATAGAATTATGAACTCAAGCAGATAGATTATAATACTTTGGAATGATTTACTGAATGCCTTCTGTAAATTCTTGGTTGTTTATTGTTTGCTGTTTTTCTTCTGGTTCACAGTTATTTAACACTGAGTTTGCTGCGGACAGAAATATCAAGTCATTCCTCGACTTTCGCTACTGTAAAAATTCTCATTTATCTATTCTGTATCAGTAACAAATAACAGTTCGTAATCAAATTATATATTTTCTGCACCGAAATTACTTTGAAAACTCCCTGATTCATTCATGCTTTAGCTGTTCGTAAATTCTAAAATACGTGTTTTCGAATATAGATTTCTCGACAGGTTGAATTTCTAAGGTTTAAAGGAGTTATTTTTTTGTATAATTTTTATTTGAAGTGATTAATTACGTCAACTGTATGATTTTTAGCAGGTCATTCAAGAATGGGATAATTCTTTATAATAATTATTAATACTGTTAGTTTCATTGAAATCGAGTTTTCTATATTGTGCACACCCAATAGTTGGAGTACCACTCCTATACTATGTAACAGAATGAAATGAACAATATTCTATTATTCTTCGCTAACTTAACTTTGATACGTAGGAGTGCAGCATTACAAAAGAACTGATAGTGTCGATTAGTAACGATTTTAAATACGGAGGCCGGGTAGTAAGGATTTTTTTGTACATACATACAGTACAGGGTTGGAAAAATATTTGTGCGTGCTGTTACGGAGAATAGATATTTTTCCCTATCCTTGTTCACTCAGTAGATGAACTCCGTACGGAGGATTCCCCTCGTAAATTTACCATTAACTAAGGCTAAAATGCCTGTAAAGTTTAGTGACGCTTGAAATTGTACAGTGCAATGTGACAGTTCGGCGTGAAAAATATATTAAATTCCCTTGGGCTATTAAGATTTGCATTTCTCTCAAGCCTCGAAGTAAGATAATGTACTAAAATGTAAAAGTCAAAATAAGCAAAGCTGCAGGTGAGACAGCGCAACCCCCCTCTCGCAACTGGAATTCATACTTACCTGGCGTGGGGTGCAACCATGATCTCCGAGGTGGTTCCCCCAGGGTGAGGCTTGCCCATTGCACTTCGGGCAGGTTGACCCCTGTGATTGCCCCAAATGTGGGTAACTCGGGCGCGAAATTTTTGGTAGTAGGGACTGCGTTCGCGCTGTCCCTCAATAACTGGTATCAGGAGTTCAGAGTTACTTAGGGCGTTCTGAGTCGTGGACGGTGACCTTCCGCCACCATGAAGATGATGGCCGGAATAAGATTCGCGTCAACTTTAACCGAGAATTGGTTTCACGGTGTCGGTTTACGATTGTCGTCAACTGGAAAATAGGCATCGGTAATTTTTGGTCCCCGTAGTCTATCTTGGGCTTGCTGTTGACTGAGCGCCGATACCCGTGGATTTGTTTGCTGCCGAAGGAAGGGCAAGTAGTTCTACGCGATACCCTGCAAGACACCGATAGGGTGTGTGGCAGGTGTTGTTGATCACCGAAACATGCACTATTGACTTGCAACTAGAGTACTGCATGGAAACATGCCAATAAGTAAGATTACTAGACTCTGTCAGTTTATTAATAGCATTGCAGATAGACTACAAGAATGTTCGCTGTGAGGCATGTTTATGCCGAAAATGAAAAGGACAGGTGAAATAAATTTTTTTCGGAAACAAAAATTGAGGTTTGAACCTTATTTTTCCTCTAAACTCGATGTACTACTCCGCAACAGATATTTAGAGTTTAGACCTCCATCAAGCACGATATGTACTCTCAGTTCCAACAGTCGTGATGTATTGAAATAGGTAAAGAACATTAAGTGTTTCTTCGTAGATTTTAGGGATTTATTTTTTTATAGTAGTGTAGTTACTCTGACATTTTCTACAGTGTAGGTCAAAAAGTTGAAATAAATAATCTAACAGTAGTATTAAAATGCAATGGAATGCTTAAAGTCTGAATTACATTACTATTAATAGTTTATTAATTAATGATAATAGTTCAGATAAATTTTCTGTGACAAATGACAGCAGATAGCAGTTGTTGCTGCCAGAGTCCTCTACATAGCGACAACCTAACTACAAAGCTGTGTAGTTAAGCAGCCGCTATTTCGTTTTGACGAAAAACTAATATAACATGTGCAATTTTATGTATAATTTAGCATTGTAAAAAAGTACTTGTGACGGAACGTGCTTACAAGCGTATTTACTCACTTATTTAGGAATATACCGTACCAACGTCCTTCTTATATTTTTTATGCAATTTAATCATTTCATTGGTTATTGACATTGTGTAATTAATACCAATGCTTCTAAATGATAGCAGCGTCATTGTTGACAAACAATTTTCAAAAATATGAATATTAATACAATTCAAAACCTAGAGTTGTATTTGCAAGAGAATAGTTTAAAACTAAGTAATAAAATATTTGACCTATTTTAGCATACGTATTAGCGGGATTGAGCATGTATTCTCATTTTGTAAATTAAACGTGGTAACAACGTTCAGCCATGTTTCGAAGTCAAACTGAGTTAAAAGAGCTTGTAAAAAATGGAATGCAACTACAACGCGCTATATAACAGCATGCTCATAGAATTATTGTGTATGCGTTATCACCCTATAGATGATTTTCCATATAGGTGTTTCTCTGGATCGGTATTTATTCATTAAATAACATAGCTCTTTTACGGCCGCGTGGCATCGTAAAGCAAAATCGTAATTTTTCATCCCCCTTTCACGAGCACTGCCTGGCGGTCGCTCGCCGGGACGGTACCTTCGGAGCGAGGCGACTAAGTGGCACCATTGTCCTTTCCCCCCGTCGCCTTCCCTTGCTAATGCGAGTCGTTTGTGGGAGTTGTGTATGTGCGCTTTAAACGTCTCCTCGGAGGAAATAACGCCCTTCGGCACGTCCCAAGTGACAGGCCGGGAGCGGTGGAATTGTCGCGCTCGGGGGTTTACGCGTCAAGGACAAAACCCGGGGTATGTTTCGGTTCCCGGCGTCGAATTTTCCTTCCCTTTTTTTTTAAAGCCGCGCCTCTCGTTAGTCATAACTTTTTCTAGCGTTCCCATTCACGTACAAACGCCTCCAAGTGCACAGGACGCAACATAGGGCGTTCGGAACAAACGGACCGTTCCATTTTCTACGGTGCTCCCCCGAAAATAAGACCGGGGGAATAGTGTTTGATAAAAAAATGTCGAGATACCGGAGTTGCTACATCTTCCTAAAGGGGGAAGCAATTTTACTATAGTACATCTAGTGTACCACCCATTTCTGTGTGTATTCTTGCGCATCAAAAATGTTTGTCAACAATTATTTTAAGAGCAGAGTTTTTCAGGACGATTTACTAAACTGACTAAAAATATGTATGGAAAGATATACACGTATGTATACGTTTAAAAAGTGTATCTTATTGCATCTTTTAATGTATGTAAAAGACACGTACAAGTGTGGGGAAAACGCGAAGTAAAAAATACTCATCATATCCATAGAAAAACCCACTTCAAGATTACACTTACAGAGGTGTGAACAAATCTTCGAAGCTAGACGAACGTATGGGATTGTAAATGTATAAATGAATAATACTACTGATATTGCTTAAAATAAACAATAATAAGTACCCTAATTTAGTATTTATAAAAACCCTTCAATAGGAGTAAAAACCTTTTTGGAAATGGCATAGTAGACTGTTTCTATTCCCTTCAAAAATAAGACTCCTTTGAAGCTAAGCTGTGACCGCAGTGACGTGTATTTTGGAGAAAAAATTAACATAATATCCTTTCCTTCCTAACCTTTTACATGAAAACCCATTGTTATAGGCCACGATCACTGGCGACCCCTATGTACTACTGGTAATTTTGACTGATGTCAGTTATAGATTTAAAGTTGTGGAATGCAACTAAAATTCATTACTATTGATGTTGATTACTATGCTGCAGCCTACGTGGGTGTATAAGTTCAGTGGTGGGAAGTAGATCTCAAGTACGTTACATCAGCTTTATGGCTTGCGGTAGTTTTTCTTGGATGGAAACGGTGTGTATTCTCGTTACTTAGAACGAGCTCTCGAAATTCTTAAAAATTTCCTAAATGTTTATTACCCTGCACATTCGTTGCGTGTGCTTCTCGGGCTCCAAAATCACGCACTCTCTCTCTCAGGCTGTACGGTATACAGATTTAAGATAGGCCTGCAATATTGACTTCATATCTCAAAAGCGTCGATATATATGGTCGCGATGTAAATTTGCAATATCGCATGATATCGAGTGATGTCCCATTACATATATCGCGAACCGAAATATTGTGTTCAGGTATGTATCGAAATACGCAGGTAATATATCGCTGTATTGCATATCTCTACCTCTCTCCCTACTCCTTGTTTCTGTCGAGGCCATAAAACTTATCGGTGACTGGCGTCTCCGTATCCTCATGTTTTCCTGCCGTGCCTGTTTGTGAGCTTCGTGCATTTCATGCTCGCTTTCTTTCGTGACTAACTGATTACGCAAACGTTCTCGAAGTTGAGAACCCACCCGTGTATCTTAGGAGGGTCTTTATACATATTATGCCACCGGTAATTACGTGAGAATCGAGAAAACTTATCCAACCAGTTTTGATATAGACTTGTTTTTAGTTCTTACTATTTCTTTGAAGGAACATGCGTCACGATGCTATTATGGTTGACGTAATAACCAGTAAGTATCTCATATAAATGGAAATTATGTGCTTTTCCCGTAGATATTCAAGATCAGGCATATTCAGGCTATAGCTTTGCTCTCAATGGGTAAATGTGGAATATGTTTGTTATCTTTTTGATCAAATAATTAGATACCTAGGTCATTAAACTAATTAGGTACCTCGTGCTTCTAATTATTATAAAATTTTGAATTTGCGTTCGATGGCCTCTTATTAATTCAGCCTTAAATACCCGAAGGCTGCCCCGAGACGGTTTTTCGCGTCCATTGATTGTCTACTGGCCAATAGTCATTTGATATAGAATTGAAAATCCCGAATAAGTGTTTATTTTTCTAAAATTGAACCGTTATTTTCAGTTTCTCGTGTTATTATTCTGTAACCTAATGAACTTTTTTCCCGTTCAATATATTATTTCCGTGCTGTTTCAAATGAAAAGGGTGTGAAGTAGAGGAACTAGAGTTAAATTTAGCACTGAGTACTCTTTGATCTACCTCATTTGTGTCTGGCTGGGAATGGTACAGCACCAACCATGCTCGAATGTTATGTTTCAACGTAGTAAAGGAACATGCGCGTCTTATTACCTTTGCACACGCTCGTAAATGATCAGAAATTTCGAATAAATATAATTTGTTCTAATATGTTAGGAATTTTTTTGCTCAGGTGTACGTTACATTAGGGTGCTAGAATGTGTTTATGAGTTATAAGATTTTCCTTTGCTTTTCTACCTACCTACCTCTACGTCTGATTCTGATCACTTATTGTTTGTGGGAAATGAGACGTTTAAAATACATTCGTGCGGCGATCAAACTCTCTAGTGCTATTTTCCTTGTGAAATGCATTGTATTCCGGGGGATTGTAAAACTTTAAGTATCGAAAAATAGTACGCCTTCATGTTTAGTTGACAGATTTAGTGTAAGAGTTAGTATCTGAGGGCTGGTATCGATTTCCATCCCAATTCTACCTGTGAGCTTGTGACACAAACACCATGGTCGTGAAGACCTTTCGCAAATCACTACGATCTTTTCTGTACACGTTCTATTCAAACCTGTATCGAACGAGTATCATGTGCTAGTCGCATCTTTCGAAGGAGAACTCACAAATTTCCCTTTCTCCTTCACCTCATTTACCTAGAACTCTTTTTAAGAATCTTAAGCTACGTTTTGCCGCACCAGTCATTTCGCTATCTGACTCCCTCCAAGACATACCATTTGTGCTGGTGGCATCTAAATACAGATTCAAAAATATGCACTCAATTTAATTAATTTTGTATTTGATGAAGTTTAAATTGGACATGAACAATCTACTGCATATAAATGAAAAGAGGAAGTTTCAAAGTTTTTTAACACAGGTTATAAATGTTAAATGTGTATGCCCTGTACCCTCCCTCCCTTGTAAGTGGCCATCATACTATCAACTGACGGTGACACGAAGTCCCTGCCTCCTGGCGCGAGTACCCTAGCATAGGCATGGGCGATATTAATAATTCAATATCGGGATACGATAATGTTACTATATCGATAAATATCGATAAATTATCGCCCCGATATTTTATAGGGGCACGATAATTTATCGGGGCCCGATAATATATCGGGGCACGATAAGATATCGGGGCACGATAATATATCGGGGCACGATAAATATCATGATATCGCGCCCCGATAAAATATCACGACATATTATCACGATAAATATCACGATAAAAGATCGTGATATCGGACAAAGACAGCCGTTGAGTTGGCCTTCGCTTAAGCCGATATCTTATCGTGCCCCGATAAAATATCGGGGCACGATAAGACGATATTTATCGAGCAACGATATATCGTCAATTTTAAAAACTCAATATTAGATTCGCGATATATTAAAATATCGCGATATTTTACGATATATCGATATATCGCCCAGGCCTACCCTAGCAGCCGTATAAGCAACTATCACTGCCCTAGCGGCCGTCAATGCAGCTATCACTGCTCATGCGGTGGTAAACAAAACTTTGTAACTTCCTCTTTTCTTCGGTATGTAGACTGTTCATATCCAATTTATATTTCTTGAAATGCAAATTAATTAAATTTGGTCCATCTTGTTGAATAACCTTGTATTTAATATTTTCTACGTTCGACATTTCATTATGTTTGATGCAATAAATATTTCGGGGAAGCTATTCTTTTCCCATACGTTCATTACCGCTCATATCTTCAAATCGAATTCCAAGTGGTAAACTAATTATCTCTTGTTTGCTTGTCCTTTGATAGTGACTGCCCATGATCTTCAAGGCAAACTTCACTTTGCACCACTGCGTTATTGGCATGACTGTTTATCTTCTTGACTGCGGTAATGAATTCATTTAAAATAAGTGCCGTGGTTACCGGAGCCTAAACATTTCGATGAGAGCGACACTTGAAAGATTATTTTTTTCGATTACCATTGAAGCTGGATAGGAAATTTCAACCGTCGCCATTGTACGCCTCGATTACTGAGTGTTCTCTTTACGAAGCCTAATTAAATAAGGGCTGAAAGAAATTTGTGATTAAAAGGTGAGTGGGAAAATCC
The DNA here is from genome assembly GCA_933228895.1 of Platycnemis pennipes. Lineage (NCBI taxonomy): Eukaryota > Metazoa > Arthropoda > Insecta > Odonata > Platycnemididae > Platycnemis > Platycnemis pennipes. The sequence goes on along the minus strand of OW121852.1, from coordinate 35,947,981 downwards.
CTAAGTAGGAGATGGTAAGGCATGAAGATAATTAGAGAACAAATTGAAAAGGAAATTTTGAGAATGGAAACGAGCGGACAATTATTCCGTATGAGGGTGATTAAGGAAACACCGGAGGGGGGCCCTTTATTCGTGGATTACGACGCAAAATGGATATTGTTCTCAACGCTCGTCGCTGCCGAGTGCACTTGAGGAATAAATTCTTTGTAATTAACTAAATTAAATTACAACAGAGTCGTCTTATCACACGAAAGGGTTGAATTTTAGTGGTTACGCTTCCTTTAACTCTGGGCCGGTTTAAACCGCTTATAAGGCTCTAAGCATTAATTAGGACATTTATAAGCATTTGGTGCCCCATTTATGTATATGTACTTCAAAATATAAGCATTACTAAACCAAAAAACCAAAATTAATGTTGCGAAATCCAACAAAATGTACTGAAAGGTGGAAAATAATGTTGTTTTTTTTCATAAATCCACTTCATTTGAAGTTGAAAAGTTTTAAAATTCGAGTTTCCCCCTTCCCCTTATTGCCTAATTATCTTCTTGCAATATCATTGTCTAAGCATGTGCTTATTTTGCTTTATGTTTATCCAGCCTTTCCTTTACCCCTTTGGCGATAGGACATCACGAATTCTCTTATACCTCTCCCCCTTCGTAGTAACATATGGCCTCGCAACAGTTCTAGAGTGACAGTTTTAAGTGATGACGTAAATTACGCTCGATTGCCAAGCAAATCAGAATGAAATTTTCACATTTCATTGAAATTTGAGTTTTCTGTTATGCTGGCTATTTTTTTTTTATAAAGAGGAAAGAGGAGAAGATAGATTCACCCTCGTGACCCCGTTGAGCAGTTGAATCGCAATAATCACTTTACTACCTCAAAGCGTCAAAAGTAAAGAGGAATTTTATAATTATTCATTACTGTTAATTCTTTGGATTCATTCTATGTGTGTACTAAAACGTATACATGTGGTATACTAAGCATAATAGCGATATGTGTCATGCAGTTAAAAAAACATCCACTACAGTGTATAAAGATTCCTTCCTTCTACTCCACTGGGTTCTTGAATTGATCATCAACCTTCGGTAGCTCAGTTGGTAGAGCGGTGGACTGTAGGCGGAATAATTCAGATATCCATAGGTCGCTGGTTCAAATCCGGCCCGAAGGAAATTTTTTTCACTTTTATTTGCACATAGTGATATTTCCTACATTGTTCTTCTGTATTATATTTTATCATTGAGTCCTCATAATGTATGTTTTACCACGAGGTACTCCCCAGTTAATTTAATCTCTAGTGAAATAATCATAAAGTGTGCGTCGTATATTTTTCTACGAATTTAGCTTCCTTTGCGTTGGAGTTTCTGGTGAACCTACACTTAAATTCAGTAAACTAATAATAATATGAATATCATCCTTCTTAACTCAGGGAAATTATTAGGAAAATAATCCTAGTTATTGACAAATTTATTCAGCCTCCTGCCCTGCAGTATATGTAATCATAGCCTCAATATATTGTGGTAAGAGTAAGTGTTTCAACACTTCAGTATCCACATAGAATTTTATTATTTACGACGATGGTTTTGTAGCTGGGCTATATCATCAGGTAATAGATACCCTGAAAAAGACACTTGTTTATGTAGCCCTACTAAGAAACCATGGTCGTATCCAATAAAATTCTTTGTGAAAACTGTTGTGTTGGGACCTTTACTCCTAGTACGATTGACTTCCACAAGGTTTTGCCTGCGACTGTGTCGTATAAATATCTGTGGTTCATAATCTTTTCAGGTGCTGACACCCCATGAAATCTCAGAATATTTTCTCGCGCCCAGTTTAAAATTATTGAATAATTATTCTCTGCGAGTAGGAAAAATTGAGCTCGCTGCATAGTGAATTTATAAATATTATCTTTTTTTATTGAGAAATGTCTTCTGCAATATCAGTTGCAATATATAAGTGCAATAAACTCGAATAACTACGTACAGGAAAATATTTTTGCACTAGGTGGTTGTAGCAACTAGATATATAATAATCAACTTTTCGTAGTAACGTCTGGCAATCTATGAAGACATGCAGACAAGGGCGTTCAATCCTGAAGAAGAAGAATCTGAAGAATCACTGATTTAGTGCGATCCAAAACTTGAGAATTTACAGGTTCTTCTGGATGATGACCGCTATTATTTGAAACTAGTTATTAGTTTTCCAAGAAGTCTGCGGAATTTTATGAAGTTTTTTTTTACGTTTATCGCCTTCTACCCTCGTATCCTTCTATGATACCCTGTACCCATTGGCTTAATGGCGGCGTGTATCCAAGAAACTAAGCTTCCTTCATTGGCCGATGGTTGGCGCGGGAGATTTCGCACCTGGAGGGCAGTCGAGGGGCCTCCGTGATGTCCGTGTCGGAGTGCATCTTCATGGCGTGACTTCCCGCCCCCTATTCCTCCCCCCAGAGTCCCTCATTCCGTTTCGAATTCACAGCCTTCCCACCCAAACGCCCCCCTCTTAATCCAATCACTTCCCTCCCGCCTTCCCTTGTTTCCGTCTCGCTTTGATTGCGGGGAGTGCAATTTATGCCTTCGCTCTTTTTTTTCCTCTATCATTCCGCCGCCCTGCCTTTTCCTATTGACCTTGGCGCGACCTTGGTAATTCTATAGACCTCCATCCTTTAACGTGTACAGCAAGCGAGTTTCCCTACCCTCCTCCCGGTTCAACTACTCTCCCACTCACATTTCGCTATTCCCCTCCTCATCCCACGTCGTATCACAGCACTTCCCCTCCACCACAGGCTCTTCGGAAGTGCTGAATATCGACGCCGAAACGATATTTTCCAAACAAACGCGTTTAATATGAAAAATTAGAAGGAACCTGTATAATGAGTGCAGCAATTTTTATATATCGTCATAACATTGCGGGTGATACAGTCTATTTCACGTCATTGTACCGCAAAATGGCCAATATTGTCAATATTAATTATAATAATACGTTTATTGCTCCAAAACCTTGTACAATATGCAAGAAATAATTACAATCTGGAGCTTTAGGTGAACCTCAAGGCATTTGCCTGTTGGTGGGGTCACCTTAAAAATATACAGCAATAATAGCACGCATTCGCATATAACAATTGATTCCTGTTGGAAAAAGAATGCTTTGTTACAGAAATTATATATATAGAACAGAACATGTTACATAAATATGATATACAAAGTAAAACAAAAACAGAGGATAAATTTTGTAAGCAACCTCCAAATTAGCTCCATAATCATTTTTCTCTAGTAAATGTCCAAAGCTTTACCTGTTTTAATGATGCATGTTGTCGAATCGGTTTTACGGGCGATGTACTGGGTACGACTGCGTAGCAGATGTGACTACGTTAAACGGTTAGTGTTGTCATCTTGAAGATAAGTTTATGATTATCATCGATAAGGTGATATGGAAAACCCTGTCGGTGATGTCGTTGTTGCTTTGTATACATGCTGTTGTAGTAGTTTCGGGTATTCGGTAGTCCAATGGCTAAGGTTATATCTCTCCGTCTAACCTAAAATCTTAGTCCTTGGACAAGTACTACACTCATTCCTTGGGCAGGAATGGAACTTGCAATCTTTGGGTTGCCAGGCCTGTGCGTTACCGACCTAGTTAAAATAGCCTGCAAGATGCTGCGGTTAGTTGACGTTATACTATGTATGTAAACTTCTGGACTGACCTGGACTCTAGAGAAACTTGACGAGTGAAGACCAGAAACTTCATAAGTGGGGGGTGTAGAGTAGAATGGAAAAAGTGACGAGTGCTGGTAGGAGCACAAATAAAGAAGTATTGAGCATGATTAGGGAGCAAGGTTGGTAGCATGTAATGGGGGCGTTTACTCGGAACCGAAATCGCAATTTTGTACACGAAATCGTTAGATGGAAACGAAAAATGAATTTTAGTGAAAAAATTAATCTTATAACCCGAGCCATTCCTTCATATATCAAAAATAAAAAAAAAGCGAAAGGTGACTCCCACCGAAAAAGTTGCTGTGATAACATTGACGTCATTTTCCTCCCGTCCTTGACTGCTTTTAGGGGAGGGGAAGGGAGTGGAGGGGGGTTCTCGGAAGGTCTGCTCGCACAGATGCTGTCGCAATCGCTCCTATTGGCAGAGTCAGCTGTGTCCCCCCCATTGCTATAAGGCAAAGTAGCCTCGCGGGCTCAGTTGTGATTGGACGAAGTCAATATGCGTCAGAGGTTGCACCACGCCCACTTTTCCGAAAGGGTTAAAAACATCAGTTTTTCGCCGCTCATAACTCGAGAAACAATTGACGGATCAAAAAACGGAAAAATACGGGTCTTTTTATTTTACAAACTCTATCAGATTCGGCAATAAAAATATGGTAAATGACCACATTAGGCGAAGGGGGAATAGGTGGCTGGAACAGGGACAATTGAATTTTTGAAAGCGTTATCGAAGAACTGACTAGGAAGAGGAAGGAAAATTTATATTGGGTAGTTTGAAGAGGGATAGGGAGTGAGCTTATGTTAAGAGATAATTAGCGTTGGGAAGGAGCAATTTGGCGAAAGCAATGCATTGAAGATTGGAGATATTCCTCCCAAGATCTACAACTGGTAGATCACTCTCAATCTCTCGAAACATTTCTCGCCTATGTGTCACTGTCGATATCAACGTCATAAAGGAAGTCAGAGCGGTTGGAGGCGCTTTAAGTCTGTATTTCACATTTTCGTGGAAATTTTGGGAACTTTTGAATATAATTTGTCTCGCAATCATATGAATTTCGTAATATCAACTGATTTCACTCGTCTTTTACGTGAGATAACTTCTATTCTGCTCATAGGTTCAATCTGGTTCGACTGTGTTCCATTGTCTGGCTCGACCTTGTTCCGCTATGTGTAGACTAAGCTTCATTGTCTGATTATTTACCGAGTGATGTGAACCGAATTATGATGAATAATATGTTAATTTTACCCTTTATTTATCTAATATTGAACCCATTGATAAGAAGAGGTTGGCCGATAGAAGAATCGAGTGGAGGGCTGCGTCAAATCAATCCTAGGCTGGTTGACCGATGATGATGATGATAGAACCCATTGTAATAACTGCAATTATGTGTGGCAATGGAATCATCCCACCCCAGACAATCATTGCCATCGGTTACACAAAATGTTTGTTAGCAACCGTATTTATGGGAGAAAGCAATATCTCCCGAGAGACAACTCTCAGTTTTAAGCTCTCGCTATGCGGACGAGGCTCAGTGTTTTTTTATATATATTTTTAAATAGATTTTCTGTTGCTGATAAGTTATTCCGCACTAGTAAGTCCTCACCTGGATTATGCTTCAAATATTTGTGATCCATTGATACAAATATTTAACACGACAACTGAATATAATACAAATGAAATCGGGACGTTTTGTAACCAATTCCAATGAACGTATAGATAGTACTACAGGGCCCCGCCAATTGTACGTTTGGTATGTATTCGACAACGTGTTTGCGAGATTAAAGTTACTGAAATCACACGGATTCGAATCTGACTTTACATGCCTATTTCTACCACCGCACTACATTATCAAGACATGCAGGAATTACGAATTAAGAGAAATCAACTGTCAGACAGCGATTCAAGAAATCGTTTTTCCCACACACAATACACGATTACAACTCAAATAAAGTATAATACTTTCAAACTTCATACTCAGCATCATCATCATCAGTCAACAGTCCTAGGATTGGTTTGACGAAGCCCTCCACTCGATTCTTCTATCGGCCAACCTCTTCATATTGACGTAGCTCCTCTCTTTTACATCCTTCATAACTTTCTCCATATACCTCATTTGAGGCCTGCCTTTTCCATTTTTTCCGTTCACTTTTCCCTGGACGATTGTCTTCATCAGGCCATCGTGTCTTACGATGTGGCCTATTCAGTTGCTCCGTCTTCTTTTTAAAGTTTTCAGTCGACATCTCTTCTCTCCCACTCTTCTTAAGACTTCTTCGTTTGTCACTCGATCGATCCATTTTATCTTCATCATTCTTCGGTAGCACCACATTTCAAATGCTTCCAGCCTGGACTTCTCTGCTGCTGTTATTGTCCATGATTCGCGGCCATATAGTAATACTCATTATACTTAGCAGAAATTCCACTGAGAAAAAATCATTCGCCTTGACCGGGATTCGAACCCAGATACCCTGATTTCCGGGTTCTAATCCCGGTCAAGGCGAATGATTTTTTTCTTTCTGGAATTTCTGCTATTCTGCAATTCAGCGGGTAACGCCGTTAAGGTTCTCGCGGCCAGTTCGCGCTCCTTCAATTTCTCATTATACTTCAACTACTTATTTATTAACAACATTTTTTTATTTCAGCTAAAAGTCAACTTAACGGCTGGGGACCTTTCACTAACTTTCACTAGCATTTTCGTCGGCTAGGAGGGTCAAATGAAGATGTAGGTAAGAGCGAAAGATACTACATTTCTATCAATATACTACTTGCCTTTCGAGGTAAATTTTGCCCGGTATGCCGTAAAATTATCGTAGCTACGTTGATGGTGCTAGAGCAACGAGGATTGATATTGTTTTTTGGATATCGCAATTCCGGACTCCCAACCATTCTCGTCCCCTCCTTCGTGCTCGACCCTTTTAGCCCTTCCTCTCCCTTCTTGGTCAGCTGCCCGAATTCCACCTGGGGTTGCCAAGTCTGATTCTGGAATTGTGCGGTCTAAGAATGAGTAAGAAATTACATAATATTTAAGGCTTAAGCATAATTAAAAACTATCCTAGAATGTGTACACTTCATTAACAAAACACCATTAATGTGTATTTTTATGATAGTTGATCTAGGTCTACTTAGAGGTGTGGTATTATTGACGTGATTTCTTTGGCAAAATGATTTATATAAGAGAGTGGTGGGAGGTCGTTGAATTTTGGGAGTATGCTTCAGAACCTCCCCAGTGGCACTCCCACAGTACTGTACTTTCTTCTCAATGATAAAACTTTCATAGAGTAAGGACCCATGGGTCCTGCAGCATGCAACCCGATAGATGATAGCATTGCCGTGCAAAGGCGAAGGGAAAACGCCAAGAGGTGGTAGATTTTAAAACATGTTGTTTACTGGGGGAGTCTTCCAGTGAAATCGGGAGAGTTGGCAGCCCTTACTACACTCCCTCCACCTTCCCCCTGCCCCTGCGACTTTTCTCTGGACGTCTCAACGATTAATACGCTCTTTCTTAAGCCCGCCACGGCAATGGCGAATATCCCCACCAAGCATCTTATGGTCGGGTGTGGTGGGGTCATAGTGGCTGTCATGGGATGGTTGGTTGGTGTTTGTTCAAGATCTTGAGGTCTGGTAAACATAGATTAATATCATAATCATAAGTCCTCTACTAATAGATCCATGGATAGTTCCTGTATGATTTACCCTATCCTAACTCTCCAGACTTCCCTTCCCACTGCTGCCTAAATAATTTCTGCTCGTTGCCAGGAATAATTAATTAGATTTGTGCATTATTCGCTCATCACTAAGTTAGTTTGAGGAAGTAGGCTGCGCTCTATGACATTGCTATTCTGACCATTAGTAGTGGCGCCGCGCCCCGGTAAATTTATAATTCAAGTTCTGCGGACCGGTTGGAAGGTTTTATTATGAGGTAACCATTCGAAAATATTTTTTTAAATAAAACGTTTTTATTTCGCGTATTTACTGCAAAATTGTATCATAATCATACGACAAGGGTCCTTAGATTGGTTTGACGCTGCTCGGTTGCATGGAATAAAATTTGTTGGAAGGGATTCAATTGATTTTATGTAAGACGTCATTCAAATATGGCCTTCGGTAACTCGACAGGCTTCCAGCAGATTATGCAATGTGTATACTGTCCTGTAAGCGATATTATGCAAAGTAGTCGGTTGTTTTGTTCCAATAGGAATGGAGGTCACCCTAGTCAATTTCCAAATAGTTTTGGAATACGTTGGTAACTGTAGAAATTAACTACGTTGTCTTTCTTTCCTATATGAGCATGAATATGAAACATATTCATAGCTCTACGCGGGGTATTCTTTCCTAAAAAGCCGGTGTACTCAATGAAAATAATGACGATATTTCACTTTATAATAAGTGTAGATTAAGCCTCATAAATATTTAATTATAAATTTTTGTTCGACCATTTAAGTGTTACTCGATGCTCGATTAACCTAGGCCACAGATATGTATCCATCAATTATTTCTTTTTTATTTTGTTTATTGATTAGAATTAGATGGTGCGGTATAACTTCAGCAGTGAAAGCACCTTAAAAAACTGTACTCTTTTTTGACAATTAATGTGTCGTGTCCCTACGCTTGTCTCAGAAAAAGGGTTAGATATCGGTAGTGAGGAAACCTTTGACACCTCGGAGGTGTATCAGATGAAGAAGGAAGTTTTCTCCGACTCATAGGGGGCGTTGATCCGGGAAGGAGACTCTTTAAGAGTTTGTCGTGTCCTCAAACTCAACCACGGTCGTATGAGGCTGAGATTGTCGCGTGTTCGTAAATGGCAGACATCGTTCGCGACAAGAACTTGTTACTTTTGTGTGAATATGCGCGGAGGGTAAACGTTCCGAGTCCTTCCCTCTCGGGCTGGTTTACGCGAATCTGCCTGGCAAGGTGTTTAAGTGATGTTGACTCGCCTTGAAAACTCGTTGCCCACTGAGACGAGGAGGTGGCTTTTGCCAGCGAACTCGCGTTACGAGCAGGTAATTGGAGTCGCACAGCCTATTAACTGACGTCGATTCTTCTTCCTGCATGTTGAGTGAAGCTATTTTGATGGCATCGCGTGCGAAATTGCCGTTCCCGGAGTGGTTGACCTTTTATTTAAAGATTCTTTTCAATCTCTTCTAAGGAAACTAAAGTTCGCGGATTTTCTGCGATGCATTTGACCACTTAGTTTTTTTCCTCTTAATTTGAGCGCGAGAGTTTTCCTCTTTTGCCAATGCAAGGGACCTTGTCGGAAAAAAATTTATTCCTGTAATCTCTCAAGTGACTAGTTTTACTAATTTTCATCTTTCACATTGGATTTTTAAATTTTGATCTTCTATTTTTAGTTTGACCTTGTGATGACACTTGCTTTTTACCAAGGACTAAGGGGTAATTATTTTTGTGCACCGCAATTTCGTTAAGTTACTTTTCCCAAGTTAAGAAACTCTCAAAAGACATAAGTTTGGTGGTATATTTAATTTTTGGTGGAGGGATGTCAGCTATAGCATGACCGTGCAAAGAACATAGTTACCTTTGAAAATGTGTTTCTTCACTTTGTTCCTTTTCATTTAGTGTGCATACACTCATTGGGCCGATGAAGGCAATCGTTGAAGGATAAGTGGATGGGAAGAATGGCAAAGGAAGGCCTCGAGTGAGATATATGAAACAAGTGATGAAGGATGTGAAAGAGAAGAAATACGTAGATATGAAGAGATTAACCGATAGAAGAACTCAGTGGAGAGGTGCGTCAAACCAATCTGAGGATTGATGACTAATGATGATGCACTCATTCAATCATTATATTTTTTGTCCATAGTGATCCTCGGTAGCGAGAGCGATAGAAAGTTTGGAGCTACATTTGCTTTGGTGCAGGAAATTTAAACTTTTTTGTAGATTGCTTGCTAGTGACTCTGTTCTGAAGTTATTGTTGGTTGCATATCTTCGATAAAAAGTTGGTAATTAGTTGCATATCTTCTATAAAAAGTTGGCAAAATTGTCCCAACAAGAAATCTGCTCGTGTACAGATTCGTGGAAAACCTCTTTAACTTCCTCGTGGCAATATCAGTTCTGAAAAATTACGTAATGTGCGTAAGATATTTGTCGGGTCTAATTGCTGTATTGTTCCTCTATGGTGTTGCTTTGATGGAAGGGTGAACACTGAAAACTGAGCAATTTTTATCATTACTAATGCTTAGGAGAGCAAAATTAAAGATGGGGTTGGTGGTTGGTAAATGGGCTCGCATGGGGAAGGATGGTGGGTCACTGGAACCAAATATTCGGATGGACAACGTGACGATTTGGGCATCTAAAACAATCCATTGCTTGTTCACATCGAGGTTTTTAAACAAATTCTATTTATTTGTAAATGAAAACTAATATCTAAAGCGATTTCACCTAAGAATAGCAATCTGACTAATACAAAGGTCACTGCCGTTGATATTAGTGATATTTCATTGTTGTCGTAAAATACAATATTTAGGAATGTGGTTTCAATACCTTTACGTTTATTTCTAACTTTTTAAAATTTTATGATGTTAACAGCTGGAAATACAAGCATACAAGTGTAGAAGTAAGGAAACAGTTTATCAGAACATACATCTGGAGCATGTTTCTTTACGGCAGTGAGGCATGGACGATGAGAGCAGCGGAGGAGAAAAGGGTGGAAGCATTCGAAATGTGGTGCTACAGAAGAATACTGAAGATTAAATGGATCGGCCGAGTAAGTAACGAGGAAGTCCTAAGGAAAGTACGAGAAAAGTGAAGTCTGCTGAAAACTCTAAAAAGAAGAAGGGACAACTTAATCGGCCATATCTTGAGACATGATGGCCTTATGAAGACTATCATCGAGGGAAATGTGAACGGGAAGATTGGAAAAGGCAGGCCTCGTATGAGATACATGGAACAGGTTGTGAAGGATGTAAAAGAGAAGAATTGCGTCACAATGAAAAGGTTGGCCGATGGAAGAATCGAGTGGAAAGTTGCGTCAAACCAATCCTAGGATTGTTGACCAATGATGATGATGTTAAACTTAAAAATTCTGAAATCAAATCGTTTTTCTAAAAGGCGTACTTGAGAACATTTAAATATTCTACAGTTATGGGTTTGGTATTTCTGTACGTTCTGCTTTGTTTGGATGGGGATTGCCTCAATGTTAATCACAAGGTTTCCTAAATAGAAACCTCGGTTACTAGGAATGCTAGGAATACACCAGATCGGTCTCCAGGAAAACACAATTGGAAAAAAATACCTGCCTTTCAGAATGGGTACTTGAATCAAAAAATAAAGGCTTTTAAGCGGGACACTGCTTGCAGTGGCAATGGGAACGTAGAGACCGGGCGATCTCCTGGAGCAACCAGGGATTTAATTAATGGGAGCCATCGGGTATTCGGATGAAGGGCAAAAACGCCATTGCGTCATCTCGTAAACCAGTCCCGGCGAAGCTTTAATTGTCCTTGTGCTCAGGAAGGGTTTTCCTTCACTCGCATAAACCAGACTTCAAACCAGACCTCATTACAAGCGAGGCGTTGGGTCGTCTCGTTCGGAACAAAAAGAACTGTCGCGTTTTATCCCGAACCTTCGTTTGGCTAACTCATCCCTTCTCCACCCTGGGGGTCCCAACCCCTGCCAATGCCCCTCTGTCCCATTATTTGACTGATTAACTCCCACGCAGTTGGCGTCTCGCCCTCGCCATCCCTTTTGTTCGCGGTTTTGCACCTTGGGTTCAACCGCTCTCGAGTCTGAACACCCCGACGCGCGAGAGAAGTGCTTATAGCCTTTGGACTCCCTCCCCCTTTCTCTCACGCTCAACCCCGTCGCTTTGTGGCACTGGGGTACTATTTCCCTCTCCCCCTTGTTTAACTCGAGTCCTCAGCTCGCTTGTGTGCAAGCGCGTGCCGGCCGGAGAATACGGATGGGAGAGGGAGAAACGATTTCGCTGTCCCGACCAGCGTTATCGCAGCCATGCAGGCTCTTTCATCAGGGATGAATTTAATTTTGCCCGTCGTCAGGTGGTTGAATAAACGGGATCCATTGAAATACATCCACGGAGTAACTTGCAAGTGTCTAGCGTTTGTGGCATGTGGTGTATGATGGGGGCGTTTACTCGGAACCGAAATCGCAATTTTGTGCACGAAAAAAGAATTTTAGTGATAAAATTAATCTTCTAACCACAACCATTCAATCATAATTCAAAAATTAAAATAAGCAAAAGGTGACGCCCACCGCCCAGCTTTAATACCATTGACGTTATTTTCATCCCGTTCTTGACTGCTTTTAAGGGAAGGGAGTGGAGGGGGGTTCTCGGAAGGCCTGCTCGCACATATCCTGTCGCACCAGCTTTCATTGGCAGAGTCAGCTGTGTGTCCCCCATTGCGATAAGGCAAAGTAGCTTCGCGGGCTCAGTTGTGATTGGACGAAGTCGAATAGGACAGAGGTTGCACCACGCCCACTTTTCCGAAAGAGTTGAAAACATCAATTTTTCGCCGCTTATAACTCGAGAAATAATTGACGGATCAAAAAACGGAAAACTACGAGTCTTTTTATTTTATAAACTCTATCAGATTCGGTAATAAAAAAATATGGTAAACGACCCCATTTTGAGGTGAGTAATAGATAATAATAAGCGCCAAACATTCACTACGTACAACGTGGAACTGATAGGTACAATAGGAGACTCAAATCACCACTGGCGGCGCTGGCATCAGTGACGTCATATTTCAAAATGGTAGAGGCGATGGTCATGTTTTACCATTGTCTCTGGTATGACCAAATGTCATGGTATTACGTTAATATTAAGAGGTTGGCGGATAGAAGAATCGATTGGAGGGCTGCGTCCAACCAATCCTACTACAGGATTGTTGAACCCTGATGATGAGAGACAATGTTGATAGGGATACTGTTTACATTTATGAACCCTATAGAAAACGTCTAAAGTACAACGTTGTATTGAATAACAGACAAGGAGAGTAATATACGAGTAGTTATAACTGTGTTCTGGCTTGGTTCATTAGGTTTTTTGTGGTTTCAATATTCAAAAAAGCTTGATTTTTTGTGATGTCATTTATACTACATAATATTAAACTGTTTCAATTTGAAATAACGAAAGATAACTTAATCTTCCTTAATAGAAAGTCTATGAAAATGTTGGCCGGTACGTTAATCCCCCATATATATTGCCCAACGCCGATTTTCCTCTTTTTCACCACCACCCTATAACGTTCTGCAACATTCTCTGACCACCCCGTAAATAGTAACACTACCATTGTACCCCTCTTTTTTTGTTAAGGTTGAAACCCAGGCGGCCATAATCTACATGCATGAGGTGGCATCGCAGCCGATTTGAGATGTAAAGTTTGCCATCTACTTGAGATTTGAGAAGTATGTAGGCACGGGCATACGGCCTTGTTTCCCGCGCATCTCACGAAAGAAGTTACTTCTACACGTCCTAAAACTTAAAGAGTAGTAAGACGAATAATAGAATTACATTTTTTTAATTCGTCAAATAAACAGAGGAAAGTGCGCGAACACGGAAACAAATATATAGTTTGAATAGGTTACATTTAAACCATTTTTAAGGAGCAGAATTAACTTCTATGGGGAATTAAATGCATTAATACCTCACTCAAATAGATCTAGGGAGATTAACGGACGCCGATGAGATGAAATTTGGCTACTATGTCGTTGTTACTAATTTTTCAATACACATGCAGTCTCCATAAGAGGCGGTACAAAACGCATTGTTTTGTATGGAGAAGGTGGCGCCTTAAACCTTCCCAATCACCCCCATTATGGATTCATTGATAATGAAAAATATGCATGAAATTAGTTTCTCGTGTATTAATGATGTACTTTTGCGAAATCTTCTCACAAATTTAAATATATAAGCCAAAAATTCTATGCCAACCACAAAGATTATTGAAGGCTAGTAAAATGTTGAATTATTACCGAAAATAAGGAAAATCACGCGTCCTGAAACGCTTTATGACGTCAGTGCTCTGTATAGTTTCCATATCGCTACGAAAATAGACGTTTATTTTAGAATAAAATGAAACAAATATGTTATTTTGAGGATGTTAGTCGTTTCTTGATCAAAACAGCGATTAAAAATGGATTTAAAAAAGCAAAATCCGACAATTTACCTTCGGTTGACTCCATTAAAGTGACATCCTCCTTAAAAAAACAGATTTGTTGTTTTGGAGTAATAGCAAACAGGGTTTGTTATTACTCCAAAATAGTAATAACAAACAATTGTGTACAGGTATTATACAATTTATGGACTATTTGCTCGTTACGATCCAAGCTACTTAACTAAAAAATAGAAATAAATTTGTTTATTTCATTGAACTAATTAGATAAATTCAAACGTTTCCGTCAAGTATTCATTTAGCAACTTACCTCCACTTGCAATAAATAAACAACGCCCATAGTGATACCGTGCCGTGACGTATTGCGATGACTTCGTGTTTTTAAGCTGCCGAAAAGGTACAATTTTGAAAGAGTGCATAGTATCCTTGTGGCACATCTTAATTCTTCAGCAACATTTTCGACAAGCACATTTTAGGTAATAAACTTCACATGCAAGTGTTTATAAAAAATGGTAGACGTTCCCCATGGTAGGTTAGTATTCGTGTACCGCTTCCAGAATTTTCTAATATTTTTGACTAAACCAAATTTTCATGCACCGGATAGTGAAAAAAAAACATACGGTTGGGGTCCGAATCCCTGAACTTAGAATTTGCAAACAACCCGCGGCCAGCCTATGTTTGGGCATATTTTCTATGTAGGCGGACGCGGAGGTCGTGACCCTGCAAGCCTCTTGTTGTGTCCGGGCACGCATTTATTGTTTGTCTTGTGATTTAGTTAGGTTATATGCGAACTAATTCTGAAGATTCTGGCGATATGGAGTGGAAGTGAAACATGATAACATAGAAGGAAAACACGAGCCAAATCTGATGATGCTGTAATACAGTGAAACCCGGGTGGTGGTAAAGTTTATTTTCGTGGATTTGGCTCGTATTTTATTTCTATGTTATCAGGTTATATGCGATATAACCTTAGGTATTTGGGGTCCTTAAACTGAGAGAGATTGAGAAACTTCAATGTATATTTATAGTGTATTGTATTGAGCAAATGTAAGTTTTTAGTAGAAGATTTGGGATTTAAGGTGCTCTTAAACTGCTTACGTTATATCGCACCGGCTAACTTAACAGTATTCAAACTCGCAACTTTTGGCTTGTCAGGCTGGCATATTACCGTCCTGGCTACTACCGCATGTTAATTGTTCGAGAGGCGCATAATTTTACCTTGTTCAGTTAAAACAGCATGACGAGCACACAGTTTCTAATTGCATAGTAGTTAAGACTTTGCGTGTGTATCGGATGACTATTCCTTTCTTTCCAACTACTGACGCCTAATTAATAGACGATTTTGCTTTCTTACGTCACACGGCAGCATTCTTAATTATGCACGAGTAGACAACTCGAATAAAAACTTCCTGGGCCACTAAGAATGCTTATTCATTACACTGCATTTTCCCGCTCTAATGCCGAAGACGTCACACCGCTGAGTTAATAGTTGCTTCGCACAAAAAAGTGGCTTGCCGTATATCTGGACGAGGAACGGATCCAATTTGTTGGGAATCGATTGAGCTACAAAAAATGAACCATTTTCTCGTCGGGCCCAAATTGAGACGTGAACGAGAGAAAGTAGATATTTATAAATTATTAAGCTTTAGCTACTAATAAATTCCCTTCTTTATTTCATTGGGTATTCTTTCGGTTAAGGTCCGCCATGACGGAGTACTCTATTTTCCTTCACCCCCCGTTTTACTTGAGTGGTCCCACTGTTACGCTATCTTTTTCTCCAGATTAGTATTTTTCAGTCTCTAAAATGTCGTTCTACTCGTCCTTCTTCCTCGCATCCGTTGTATTTTCCCTTTAGTGTCCATTCGAACATAAGAACTTCGTCTATCCTCGTACTATGCCTTCTCCTAATTTGATCTACCAACTTCACTTTTCCAAAATCGCTAGAATTTCCTTGTTCGTCGTTCTTTCTACCTATAACTATTAGCACTTTTCCTCTTCCAAAAGAACCATTGTTTTTGTGTTCATTCCCTAAGGTTCAGTTTTTTAACCTTGCGAAGACTAAAGTTATGGAGAATAAGAATTTTTTTTGATTTGGGTAGGATTTTAAATTTTACGATTCAAAGTCTTATCTTCAAGTATCAGTGGATTTCAATTTCAGTATAGTCTCTTTCCTCAGTGCTCTAGCTTTCTAAGAGAACAAACATGATACAGCCTAATCCCGTTTTAATTTCTCGGATCGGAGAAAACATTTATTTTTAAAATCGTTGGTTATGTGGTAAACTGAGATTTAATGGCAAAGAAAAATTTTGCAAACCACAATCACATAACCAGTCAACAATCCCAAGGAGCTTAAGTAATACGCGTGCGTTTTTCTACTAAATAAAATTTTACTTTGACCCGGGTTTCAGTGTTGATACATCATCTTCAGGCCATCATATTCACCTGAAGATGATGCATCAACATTGAATCCCGGGTCGAAGTAAACTTTTATTTTGTGGAAAATTGCACCTCTATCACTTCAGTATGTACAAATTCCACTCAATTTCACGAGAATTCTCGGATTACATAGTCCCAAGGAGGTTAGAATGTCCTGGAAGGGAGGTATTGCAGCTGATTTGTGAAGCCAGCGGCCATCTTAGGGATTTCTACTCACGATAATCGTACGGATAAAGTTGTTTTTGCGCACCGTAAAACTTAAATTATGAAGATTAAAAATGGAATGCACATTTAAAATTCGATAATGAAACAGAGGAAAATGGGCAAACACGTTAAAACAGCCAAATATGTAGTTTAAAGAGTTTAAATTTGAAACGATTTGGGTGATAAAATTAACTCTATTAGGGTGATAAAATGATTGTATACCCCCTTAAATATTCTCATGAAGATTAACTGACGCCACTGCTATGGAATTTGGGTACGAAGTCATTGTTATTTATGCTTCAATACATTTGCTGTCTCTATAAGAGACCGTATGAAACGCAATGTTTTTTACCGAGGAGGCGGAGCCTAATCGTTCCCGACCGACCCCATTCTGCCTTCATTGTCATCCATACGCTAGCATGCCAATGCCTTGTACGGTAAATTCTAACCTCATTGAATAATCCTTTCCTCGATTTTCCTCTCAGCCAACCTCTCCATATTTTCGTAATTCTTCTCTTTCACATCCTTCATCACTTGCTCTATTAATGTCATGCGAGGCCTTCCTTTGCCATTCTTTCCATTTCGCTTAACCGTCGACGATAGTCTTCATCAGACCATCGTGTCTCAAGATGTTTCCGATTAAGTTGTCCTGTCTTCTTTTCAAAGTTTCAGCAGAATTCTATATTCCCCACTCTTCCTAGGACTTCTTCGTTTGTCACTCGATCACAATCACAATAGTAGTGACGTATTAATTGCGATAGCCCTTTGGGTGGAGCATCCGGTCGATCTCTGGATAACCGGAAGTCCAGGGTACGAATCCCGGAGGAGATGTGATGGATGGATGTTAATTTTGATGTGCTCCAGAAAAACCCGCTTTCTACATCTACATCTGCGTATTATCGGGTGTGGCAGGGGGTGAGGATCACCAAGCCTGCACCATTTACGTGCAGCTAAGCTACCTACTTGTTGCAACTGCCATGCAACAATGCAACTAATAGCTACAATGCAATGCTAAAGATGCAACTAACCATGCGGCTGAGAGTTATCACTACAGACTATTCCAATATTTTACCTACCCATCCCTTTGCTGTGTTGCCTATTACGTTATCTAATGGTACGAGGGAATAATGACATATGAAATCTATCGGTACGACAATCTATCACTCTGATATTATTTATCTGGTCAAATCTAGCCTAAAAAGCAGGGGTTCTAAATATAAAAATAACGCCTTCAGTAAACCTACCCGTTTTGATTTCTGTAGATTTAATCTGTATGTGCTTTAACCTACGATCTGTTAATTATTCCCAACCTAATTCCTCTATTCATTTGATACACTGTTAAACCTATTGTAACAACTTTTAACAAAAACCCAGCTGCTCTACGCTACACTCTATTTCTCTGATCAAACCCAATCCATTCGGATCCCATACCTTGGCTGAATGTTCTAGGTGGGGCCTAACTAGTGAAAAGTAACATGGCTCTTTTGTCTTCTCGTCACATTTCCCTAGTACTATTTTAATAGTTCCTAGCTTTCTTCTAGCTTGGTAGGTTCGTATTTAGAAATCGTAGGTTTACGCGGCGTTCTAGATTCGCGGCTCTATCCATTTCTCCAGTTTTTGCCGCGTTGGTTGTCTCCGGTGACGACAATTTCACCTGGATTCCACCAGGCGTCTTCCCTTCTTAATGTCACGTAGGAAGAGGTGGAAGGCGAGACGTGACAATGTGATGAGGAAGCGAAAAATAGAAAAAATAAACTGCTTGAAGTCCGTTTTACCGAGTCCGTGCGTTTGTATGGAGTGAAAGTGACGTAATTTATTTTTGTGTCGAAACTACACATTTCCTGCAATTAATTAGAGCTCGAGAAGAGCTTCAGTTGCATACTTTGTAACGGCCAGTTCGATGGTGAGGTATAAACTCAGAATTAGAGCTCCCAAAATTCATTTCTATTTCTGCCTTTGCGGGAAGTGGGTGGTCGTTTGAAATTTTAGTCCTTTTCGACTCAGGGTATTGTGGTGGTTGTTATTTTAGCCGCCTCCAATGGCCCGGTACGATGAGTCACCCTCGTAACCTAGAGCTTTTACCACCGCGAAGCATTCCTCCTAGATTTTTTGAACGATAAGCAATTTGCTTGCTTGGCCTTGTTTACGTATCAGTCGGCACTCCGTCGCGGTCTTGTGTTGACCAACGCGGCATACTTGCCGGTGGTATGTTGAGGTATGTGTGCATTTGGTGCGGGGAGATCAATGGAGATCACCTTTTGGTCAGTGATGAACTCGATTGCACGTGGAATTCACGTCTCCGAGCCATGTGGCCAAGCTTAGTGGAGGAATAGTTGATAGTGTCGAGTGTGAAGTTTTATTCATAACTATTTTATTTCCCCTCCCATCGTTTTAATGCACCACGTTCTTCGAATCCCAGTTCTCCGAATCGGTTGTGGTTCTCCCCGCGCGAGTTCTTCGAAGTTCGTGTCATTCATGGATTTTAAATGAGTGTTGTTGTCCTTGTGATCGTTTGTGCTGATGTGAGATTTATCAATAGGGTGTCATAACGCTGTGGGAGTCGCTTGAAGTCAATAAGTCAGGAGAAGGATTTTAAGGATGTCTTCACCGGTATGTATGCTCAAGAAGATATATATTTCGTGACATTGTTATTTCCTGATTTGTGAGTGATGTTTCAGTGGTCGATGTTCGATTTTTCTTAAATTTATCGATAGTTTCTTACGTACCATAGGTAATTTATTTGTTTAGAAGATTAATTTTTGCTTTTCCATCGTGGTATCATCGTGTTTTATCATCGATTTTGTCCATTTGAACAGTACCAGAGTCGAAAAAGGTGTTATTATGCTTTAATAATGAAAGGTTCGTGGTTCGATTCCAGAGCACGGCTTAAGGACACGCCCAGTTGAACACAAACTGCTTGATCTTTTAGTCACCATATATTTGTAGGAAACCGCTGATGGCACAGGGAAACATTGCCCCATACCCTGATTTTTGAATTTCAAGACACTTGGTACTAGGTGACCTCCATCCTTACCAACCTGAAAGATCTTCGGTTTGAACATTAGGGCTATTGAATTTTGCATGAAGTTATTTTTAAATTATAATTTAAAATTTATAGGTTAAATTTTATTTAAAAATTGGCGGAATTGTTTGATAGGAGTGCGTTGTGTTAAACTGATATTAACGTATCTCTTAAGGGGTCAATGGGTCGGATTAATCACCCTGTTGGTTGAGTGCTCTGGATAGGGTTGACGGGGAAAGGGTTGGTGAGGTGGCTATTGTAGTGGCTTCCCAGTCCGATGTCCAAGGTTCGAATCCCGATAGTAGCCATTTTTTTTAACCCGTCCCTTCTTGATTGTTGCATTGGGAGGGATTCAAGTTCAGTGCACTGTCCGACGAATGAGCCGTAAAAGCAGTTGACTCTCTCGCGAAAATCTTTCAGAGCGGTGCAGTCGCCGGGTTACTCTCAACACTTCCTTCTAAATTCTCAAACCCTTCAAGACGCAATTAACTTCAGTTGTCGGTTGTCTCCCCGAATAGCAAAGACGGCTCAGTTGTTGACTCGATTGTCATGGGTTGAGACCCTAGGAAATGACTCCCGCAGTAAAATCCAAGTTTTGTAACTTCTGGCAGTAGAATTTTCTGCGCCAGCATGAACTTCGCTGGAGTAGCTGTGCTGACTCCCCTAACTCAATCTAACCCATCTAACTCAACTCTCAACGACTCGTCGAATCATCTTGAACCAGTTAAACGGATCTTTGGGGCGATAGGTGTATTTTAATGCTCTGTAATTATTTCAGAATGCTAGTAGCAAGGCCATTCAACGGAATGTGGTTCCATTTGGTCAGAATTGATTATCAAATTAGTTGGAGAAATTCCCTTTCCCCAAGCAGTTTCTACTTCCCAGATTGCTCTCTCGTAACTATGAAATTCTTTTCTTTTCCCGTCCTCTGAATAATAATGACCTTATCGGTATCTGCCCTTGAGATTTTTTGTGTCCTCGCTGAGTCTGGCGTTGATGACAGACGGAAATGAAAAGTTAATCGGTTTATTGGCTAGGTAATGTATCATCGGTAAAAAGTGCCAGAGAAACTCCTTGCGTGTAATATTAAGATACATTTGGAAGAAATGGGTTTTGCTGATTAGAATAGTAAAGAATATAATGTACACTTTCAGGTAACGTTTACGATAAGGTCAAACGTTGACTTAAAGTTTGAACTCTTCCAAGAGGAACCCAGCAAAAATACACGATGAGCTCTCTAATGAGCTATTATTTTGCGATATTTAACTGTTACATATACTTGCAGCTCTAAAAATTTTCTTCAGTTACATTCGTGCATAATGCCGTTTTGGAACGTATGAAAAAACAGCATTAGGTCCGGGGTTTGTTAGTCTTCGGTAAATATGGTTAGACGTGAATCGTCAGTCAATCGTTAACCGGTGTAAAATAAATCCAAAAAGCCATAGCAGTCCAACAAGACACGAAAATGTAGATGACAATGAGTAAAATTCTAGACAATTATTTGCAGTTGAGCTTCGAACCTCTGTCTCCGAATTCGCACCAAATTAGTTTCTAGGCTTCTATTAAAGTTTTTCATGTCATTTTCTTTCAAAGAAATGAAACTGTCTCAATTTGCCGTAGATGTTATGGCTGTAAACAAAAATATCGTAATATGAGATAAAAATAATAACTGTCTAGTTCAGTTTCAGTCCAAGACAATACTGTGAACTCACCTATGCTAGTTTAATAAAGCACATTCTCGTTTACTTTTGATGTTCCACTTCCTGATGTTCCACACAAGTCCTGAAATGTAAAATATATCCCCTTCTATCATGGTCTTGCTATGGTCTCACCATCTACCAAATGCCGCCGTACTCAGTTGCTTTGACTTTGGTAAGGTCTTTCTTATACCAATCGATTACTATCGTTTCTAAGCCTCATGTCATGGTATGAATACAGACTTGATGATATGTTGCCAGTTACTTGGCTATTACCAAGGAATCTGTGAAAATAAAGTACAAATTAAGTAGTCACTAGCCATATCACAGGGTCGTAAGGCGCGATAATAAATTCTTAATGCTGGAATAAATTAAATTTCGCGTAACTGTCGTTTTTTAAAGTATTCTCTAAATGACTCTGAGCCGGTAAGCGTCGAAAAAAATATATTTCAGATGAATTTAACGATGTGCGTTTTCGGCCGTTCCATGTTTTTCGGCATTTTTAATGCCTGTGTGTATTTTTTGTCAAAGTGCGGTATGGCCTGTTACTATGAATTTTCTACAATCATTAGAATAATTGTGTTATTTGTGTTGACGTTTGTGTTAATGATGGCTACCGTTGCGGTTCTCTCTGCTGGTTTATGCGTCTCCCGCGTGAGTGTTTGATGAGTTTCATATCGGAATAATTCCCGTGCATGATTGCTGTAAAAACTTCCGTTTTGTAGGCCATAATTCAAACCCGCACTGGTTTCCCATTACGTTTATCTAAATCACATAATGATAATTGGTAATATTTAAGGCTTGCTAAATATTAGATTGACGTCATTGGAATTTCGTGTACAAATGATAATTTATTTACGCTTCGAATTCGACAATCGTCACCTAAAATTATATGATTTGTGTAAAAATTATATCCATGTTTTCAGGATAAAATAATACGGTAGAAGAGGCCTTTCATGTTTTCAAACATGAGGTGGCTCTCAGTATGTAGTTTGAACCTTTCTTTGTTTTTCGTAAGAAATTGAAAAAAATTGCTTTAATCAAAAAATTATTCTTAAAAATTCGTTACACATGTGAAGAATGTGTAGCTCTTAAGCGCGGATTCTTTCTTCTTACAATGATGCTATATTTTCCTTGGTGATTTATTATGTGGAACACAACCCAAGCGGGGTAAGAACTTCGTAAATAACGATTTTCTCCTTTTGCAGTCATCTGAATGAAAGAGAGACGTTTTTCGCTGTCGAAACGAAAGCAATCCTACCATTTTCACAGAATTTTCTTCAGAACGCAGTTCGCAAATTTGGGCGTCATCAGACAAAAAATATGTCATTTTTACGTATCTGATTATGCCGGAAGTCGTAAGTAAGCGCCGTATTTAATACAATGCTAAGGAATATTACGATTATTTTTGTTTTAATAATAGATGTCAAGTACATACTCCCCGAATTGAAGCTTGAAGTAGTACTTGATTATTGAAAGACTTTTTTTTTTATTCAGACTTGCGAAATTAGGCATGGGTACGTAAGAACAATTCTAAGTCGTACCCTGAAAATAAGTAATACTTACGTTTTCCTGTACCGATTAGATTCAATCACCAGCAAAATTGAATTATAAATTACGAAAAGGTCTCGTCTCGAATTTTAAATTTTTTTTCAGAAGTCACATAAAACTGACTTTATGTCAAACCATTTGTCGTAAGAGCGCAGTTTCTTACTGTGTTGCTACATCATAAATTACTGAAATGAATCCCTCATGAAACATCGGTCTATACGCGAACACGAAATAATAGGGAAAAGAGTGCATTAAAAATTTTTTGGAACTGAACCCTTTTAGAAATTAGTGATTCAATTGTAATAAGCACAGATCCTTTTCTGGTGCCTGATTTGTAGCGAAGAATAAGGTATGGAGACAGGAGCAATCTTACTGATGAAATTCGAATAAAGTAGGGTGGCACATGAAATGGTCCGGAATGTTGATTCTGGGTAGAATAGGGATAGTGCCCGGCCTAGCGAGGAAGAGAGTTGAATAATGTGAGGCAGTTAGGAAGAGTATTATGAAAGGTTAAAAATGCATGACTTTGAGGAGGAAAGTATGCGCGGAAAGATGTTTCCATCTCTCTCACCGTGTGGTGGGAAAATAATTTTTTGAGGTCGTCCATAAAATGCGAGTGAACGGCAAGTCGGGGTCGTACAATATTGATGTCTTGGCGCGAGTTCAACCATCTGTACCCGCCCCGAATGTAGACATATTTTTCACGAAACACCTTTTTCGCATTAATTTTTTGGATGTGAGAAGGTTCAGCCCAATGATAAATTATCTAGGGTGGCGCTTTGCAGCTGAGTTGAGAAGCAAGATCGGATAATTGGCAGGCACACAGAAACGGGTTTGCTACTTACGATGCTAACGGATGAGGTCGTTTTTGCGCGCGGAAAAAAATTAATAGTAGTAAGGTAAATGATGCTTTTTTTAATTTGTCGATTCAACTGTTGAAGGTGCAAAAATTGCTAGCAATGCCAAATAATTAGTTTCAATGGGTTAAATTTGGACCACTTATAAGGAACAGAATTTACTCTCGGAGGAATTGATGCATTAATACGTGAACATATGGTTTTTCGGGCTTCACTTTGTGCCTCTTCACAACTGGGTCCAGATCTAATCTCAGCTACGTGGTTTTTCTACAGACTGTGTATAATTCTCCGGTCATTGTAGGACACTCCAATTCCCTTCAGAATTACAAGCATTGAATCCCAATCCACGTTGTCAAAAGCTTTCTCTAAATCCACAAAGGCAATGAACATCGGCTTGTTCTGCTCCATTCTCTTCTCTATGAGCAGCCTAAGGGCCAATATTGCTTCTCTTGTATCCTTACTTTTCCTGAATCTGAATTGATCTTCATCCGGGAACTTTTCTGATTTTCGTTCTATTCTTCTGTAGAAGATCCTGGTCAGTATCTTCGATGCATGTGTCGTCAAGCTTATAGTCCTAAAATGTTCGCATTTCTCCGCTCTCTTCTTTTTGGGAATAGGAATGATGATGTTTTTCTCGAAGTCCCTGGGTATATCTCCTGTTGAGTACATGTCGCAGGTGGTTTTGTAAAGATGAGTTAATGTCTTCTCACCTGCATTATTAATTAGTTCTGCAAGAATATCATCAATACCAGAAGCCTTATCCGAAGGTCCCTTACTGCAACGTCGAATTCCGATCTTAATATTGATGCTCCCATATCATCCTTTTCCACTTCGCTTTCTTCTTCGATCATTTTCGTGCTGAGATGTTTTCTGTTTCATAACTCTTCCAGATATTTTCTTTCCATTCCGTACATCTTCGCATAGATTCTTCATCCACATTTCTCTAGCTTTCCTGGCTTTGCGACTTATTTCGTTCCTTATTCTTTTGTAGCAAAGCTGCCCTTCTTCAGTTTCGCATTCTTGTACTTTCTTCAATCAAGTCTAAGACTTCCTCTGTGATCCATGGCTTCTTCTTGGCAACTTTTATTCTTCCAAGAACTTCTTTTGCAGCTTCCTGTAGTCCACATTTAATGTTTTCCCAACGCTCTTCCTCTGATTTCTCCATCAGGTCCTCTCCTATGTTGTTTTCCACTGCTTTCTGAAATGCAAGCTGATGTTGAGCCTCCTTCAGTTTTTCTACTTTCCAAATATTCTTCTTTGTTATGGTCACTGTCGATGTCTGCCCCAGGGTAGCTTTTGCAGTCCTTCGCCTGATTCCTGAATTTCTGCTTCACTAAAATGTAGTCTATTTGAAATCTTCCTCTGTCTCCTGGCATTTTCCATGTGTATCTTCTTCGGTTGTGATTTTTAAACAAAGTGTTGGCGACCACTAACTTATGTTGTGTGCAGAACTCCATCAGTCTTTCTCCTCTTTCGTTTCGAAAGAGGAAGCTATTAACACTAACACTGTAAATAGCATCACCCACAATCGTGTGGATAATATACTATTAATATTTCCAGAGGCTATTTTAGGGAGGTACCTTTCATAAAACTTCAAGTGTTCTAGGCTCTTCTTTGTGGAATGATGGCATATTGGGAGGAATAATGCATTTCGTACTTATTTCACAAATTTATTTCAAACCCTTGCATCTCCCCTTGTAGATTGTATGTACCCTTGAGAATGACGGGCTAACGTCGAAACCGGTTGGGTTTGAAATAAATTTGTGGAATTGGTAAGAAGTGCATTCTTTCTCCCATCGCACCTCTATATAGCCTTAGGAAGGTTGAAATACACAGCTGCGATGGAATTTTGGAACCTTTTCATTGTTGTTTACGTTTTAATACTGATGCAGTCTCCATGAGAGACCGTATGAAACGCAATGTATTGTACAACGTATTTCGTTCCTGGATCGAGACTGATTTCAAATCATCCTGGCGTTCCGTTGCAGGTCAATGGCGGTGACCCGGGCGCGGCCAAGGAGAAGGTGGGCCGCCGGCCGGAGGATGTTGCGACGGCGGCGGTGGCGGCCATTATCGCCCCCGAGGGCCCCAGCGACGAGTGGGACTACGAGGAGATCACGCTGGAGCGCGGCGGAGCGGGCCTCGGATTCAGCATCGCCGGTGGCACCGACAACCCGCACCCGCCCCTGCACGCGACGGACGCCGGGGGTACGTCCTGCCACAATCTTCTATCTATGTCGGAATACTCGTTGTCCATCACCTCATTAATGGCGCCTGTAACAGTAATGGCCGATTTAAAGAAAACATTTAACGTAAAATTACCTTAACGCCTGTGGTTGCGTGTTTGCAACCATCGATATTATGTTGATTAGGTAACCAAGGAGTCACGTGGTACAAACACGAATGGATTGCAAATTTAGTTTGTCTAAATCGCTCGTACAATATCATCAAATGTTCTCATTTGAGTTTTTTTTTCTTGGGTGTTTTCAAGTCTGTTTCCGCACTAATAGGCGCTTCAGACCGGGAGGAAAGGTATAAGGATAGGAATGGAAGGGATGGGGGACCTCTATATTCGAGCATTTGAGTTTTTCTCGTCTGTCTCGTCTAAATAGAGCCCCATTTGAGATAAAACACAAGTGTAAACTATGAATGAGGCTGTAATCAGCGGTTTTAGCACACCAAATTTGCAAACCATGCTTGTTTGTACCACGTAACTCCTTGGTTACCTACCTATTTGAGATAAACCCGACGGTATCAAACACGACCTCCCCCCCCCCATGGGTCGTTTATAAAAAAACCAACTGTGGATTGACGCCATCTATCCTTCATTTTAGAGCTAATAACGAATGCTAAACGTTGAGCATATTTTTAATTCACTGTCGAAAAGCTTCTGGAAATCTCTGGAAAGAAGATGAAAGAGGCACTGTTCTGAGATCTGAAGACACAAGAGTTGCCGCCATCGTTACACCTGCACTCAAAAATATTTCCCTTTTTTAATTGAAAGATTACCTTTGCCAAACTTTTTTAATTTGTAGAGGGTTGTATCTATATCATATAAAAAATGAGCGTATTCGAAGACACAGGTAATTCGTCACAAATCCGTTTGAAAATTTAAAATTGTTATAAACTTAATAAAATTGTTTATATTTTAAAACGTAATCCCTTATTATATTTTTCCAATATAAGACCTTTAAATTATGTCCTTTTGCACATCTGTGGCTTCAATAGTCTCGGAGATATAGCGTAAAATGTGTAGTCACTTTTGCAAAATTCGAATTCTGCAACGTTGCAGTTCTCGCAAACGGTTGCATCTATTGCTATGGTGTTTTCATTTTCCTATCAGAGATGGCGTTTTGCCAAGTTTGGTCAACATTGTTTTCCTTCAGGCTCATTTTTGCCAATTTTCTGGTGGAATTGACGTAATATGACCCAGGTTCATGTCATACATCTTGGCTAGCATCATGGGGTCATACTATGAATTACTAATCCATGTAATTAACAGATTTTGTAACTTTTAATTTTCTAAACTACTGTTGATCTTCTCAAAAGACGATGCCTGAGTACTTCTGGGAATACTTAAGAAACAGCATTAGTTATCTTGATAAAAATATTTAAAAGTATGTTAATTTTTACCATTTAAGTTGGAGAAATGCATCGTCCTATAAATCTACGACAGTGCAAAGTGTGCTGTAGTTATAATAATTGTGTACCTGTGATTGATTGCAGGAGGTGACGGAGGAGGTGGAGGGGGGAGTGGTGTGGACCCAACGGTTTGGTGTTCCATATGGATCACAAAACTCATACCGGGTGGTGCTGCCAGTGCTGATGGGCGCCTTCGAGTCGGCGATGCCATCTTGGCTGTCAATGGCACGTCAGTGGTTAACGTGACCCATGCAGCTGCTGTTGATGCCTTAAAACGTGCTGGGAACACCGTTCGACTCGTAAGTTCAATTTTTCATACTATCACTTATTCTTTTGAAGAACATATATATAAGTAACGATACTACCTTATTTGCCTCGTGGTTTTTTTCAATTGACTAATAGTGTATAGTGCATGACAAAGCATGAATATGAAGCCTGAAGTAAGTTCTGTTACAACTGTTGGGTTATTATCATGGCTGGCAAAATTACCTATTTTTATAAAATTTAATGGACTCTTTGTTAGTTCTTATTACTATTATATAGTAATTATATCTGCTGAAAATAGCTAATTTACACCAGTTTTCTTGTCAATAGATCATTTTATGAGACCTGTTAAATTGGGCCAAAGATATATAATTACCAAAGAAGTGCTTTTAACATTAATAATACCTATTTAGTTAGTTAATTAATCAAGAGAATCATGTTCAATTCATATATTCCTAACAGACAAAATTCATGGAGACATCAATGTAATTTTAGTTTAAAACCCGTATTCCATTAAAAGCTCACTTTATGCCTCCTGTGATGTACTTTAATTTTTTTCTTACATATTGAGATGTTACATTGATAAAATGTAGACAAAAAGTTCAAAAAACAGAATAATTATTATCAGTTTGAGTTGCATTTATTTCTCTAATAGGCAACAGGTCTCTGTGCATTGATTTGCTATTTTTTGTTTGCAATCATAAGGGTGCAATACAATAATTCCCCTACATGGTGAGTGTATTCATCTTAAATGTTAATTTTCTCTCCGCACAATACTTTTCCTAAAAGATTCATTCTTAAGTATTCCATTTCTCAGTTTTGTTTTAAAATATATGCTTACATTCCATTTTTCTATGCATCACATTTATTGTAGCTTTCATTTTGAAGAAGTCCTTGCATATAATAGTAATTTAGGGGTTTCTGTTGGAATTAGTTTCTCTTAAATATGACTATGATTACATTCTTCCTCAATCTTGAAGGTTTATGTCACTTCAGAATCATTCTTTCCACCATTAAATATCTGCACAATTTTCAATGGTGAAAAATGATGCCTCTCACTTTCAGGTAGAGAATTCTCTAATTTCTCAAAAAGATAGCAATATTGCTATAACATTGTAAGTTGTCATGTGGAGGCTTTACTGCAGGTTTCTGTTTCAATTTCTTCAATTATTTTTATATCAGTTGTCCTATTGAATTTATGAAGCAAACTTTAACTGTACCACCATACATACACTTATTCCAAATTATTACGTGCTGAAATAATCTTCATGTGTAATTTTAAGCATCAATTCATTAATTACATTCTAGAATATACAAATAATAATGTGTGTAAATTTCAGGTAAATATATAATCCAAGAACGAATGTTTTGTTCATCATTTTATTTTATTTTACTTGCCTTCTTCTTCTCCACAAATGATAAGTCATTTTGTCCTTCCAACAGGTAAAAATCTATTAATGCCATCTATAAGTTGAAAGTTTAGTTCTGTGATTCAGTAATGATAGAAAACACTATAATAAAATTAAAATCAGCAGTGAATAAGTTGCACAGGAATTAATTATTTATAGCATCTTATTTTCCTTTAGGTACATTTATGAGTTATTTGAGGGAATACTCTCTGGCTATATACGTTTAATTTGTTTTTCCTCTCCATAAGCAATTCTTTAATGGCCAAATTTACTGTTACCGTATGTTTGTCAATAACCATTATGTATCATGTCTTAATTTGTGAAATTTATAAATATGCATCTGAAAATAACTCTGTGAGTATACATATCATATTAACTTGGGAGGGGGTCTAATTCTAGTGCACTGTAACTTGAAACAAATCAGCCTTTCTCGTTTGGTGCTGACATGTTACAAATCTCTTCCCTTGATTTTCAGTACTTGGTATTTTCTTTACTTTCACAGTGCCCATTCCTATCTCTTTTCACTGGTAAAGTTCACTGCTTACCTTGTTATGAAGTAGTTAATTTGACTGGCCCCAGAACAGAAGTTCAACTTATACTTGCATATCAGATTGAAAGAACAATTGCATATTAACCACACCCTTGCATCAAACTAGTTATCACGTTTCTAGATACTTTACACTTGAATTAACATGTGTAATCCAGATTATATGCCCAGTTAAAATCAGAACAACAAAATTAATAGGGAAAAAATTTTGGGGGCTGTAGCCCCAGAAGCCCACCCCCTGGCTATGTGCCAGGATGCTGCCATACATATTATGATTACAATAAACAAAGGAGTTTAGTATGGAACATATTTTTGGCATGGTTGTGTATGTTGTTCAGGAGAATATTGTTTGGATACATTTTCTCTTTTTTATCGCTGAAGTAAAAGGCAATTGGTAATTATTTGTTTTTAATTGCAACATTTTTAAATATTTAAAACACTCTATTACTTGATGAAATTGCTCTATGCACTCGTCTTGAACAATATTCTCTTAATTTGTTATGCTGTTGGCTTTGTTAAATGTGATAAATCATAGCTTCTTGTATACAATTCTCATATTTTGTCGGCCTTACAGGAAGTTCGCAGGAAGAAGAAACCCTTAACTGCATCTGCGTCATCTACATCAGCATTACACCCCATTTCAGCTGGTGCTGGTGGTGGATCTAATACAGCTCTTTCAGGTAAAATTTCATCATTTTATTTGCCATTTTGATGTTTGTTTATTTCAATACCCTCGCAATTTTTGTAGGGCTGTTATCCAGTATCCTCAGGGTATGCAAAACCTCTATTTTCTCAAAGATATTTAATATTAATAATATTTACTGTTCAAATGGTTTGCCAAGCAAACATAGAAATTCACGGTGTTTGCCTTCTAAATATTCAGAATATGTACACCATGTACAGGAATATAAAAAAAGGTAAGTTATGAATACAATAATAGTGATATAGTACATCCATTTTATTGTCTGTGCATAAGGTAGCCATCAATTGAATACATACTACCTAGTTTTATTAGATAAGTAATTCATTACCTAATTTTTAAATTTCATATTGTTCTTTTCATTATTAAATAATTGTAGTCTTTGCATGTATCTATGTTAAGGAGATTGCTGTTAGTTAGTTTTATCTGATGCTGAATAATGAGTTTTAAGATATTTTCATTTTATCTTCTTAATATTTTTTATCACGAACAGTAATTATTTAACAACTTTTTCAGACTGCAATGATGACCATTTAGGTGTATATTAAAAAGTTCTAATGACTCTTGTCAGTTAATTTTATGGGATTTCATTCTTCATAATCTATTTTCCTTCCTTAATCAGTTTGGGATACTTTTCAGTTGTTTAGCCATTTGTGGCAACAATTGATAGGTATTTTTTGATCCTAATACTCTCTATGTTCATCGACAGTTGGCTCGGGAAGGCTACTGGAGTTGGAGCTTCTCAAAGGAACAAAAGGCCTTGGGTTTAGCATTGCTGGTGGTATAGGTAACCAGCACATACCCGGAGACAATGGCATATACGTAACAAAGATAATGGATGGGGGAGCTGCCCAGGCTGATGGTCGTCTCTGTGTGGGAGATAAATTGGTTGCTGTTCTCAATACTCCTGTGAGTTGAAATATATTAAATATAATAATGGTGACTGAACCAATATGTCCACCTTATGGAGGACAAGTCTTTGACAACCTACTCAGTAATTTCAATGGTGAACCATATAGTTTATAGGAATATGGTAAAACGTCAATCATAGTTCCACCCTTGGTTTTTGGGAGAAATATTTTTAAATTTTTTCAATGTTTATGTAGATCATGAAGATGGATCTCCAATTCTCATGGTGAAAATCTGATTTTTTTATTCCTGTCTAGGAATCAGTCTAAAACCTATCAGGGATGAAATTTTTCTAACCTTGACAAATGAATGGTAAACAAGTGCGATATTATGAAATCATAATACATATGTGTTACTTCACATCAATTGAATACATAACATCATGTAGTCTTTAGTATGATTATAGTATGACTTTTATGCTCAAGAAATCAAGAATAAAGTCTGAACTTATAATAATATCTATGTAACAACTGTATCACCACAAAATTTAGCATCTTGTAAGCATTATGAATTTTTAGTCCTAAGGATTGAAACACTAATAAAGTATTGCTCGTGCAGACCCCGATATTCTGTCAAAAAATCTTATCTAAAAACTCAAATTATACATGAGTGTGTATGATAATTACTCAACCTTTTGTTTTTTACATATCTGACTGCATAACAGTTGGCTGTGTTTACTCTATTAACTCCTGGATTATTGAACCTATAGGGTAGTTGTAATATTCTATTATGAAATGCACATTTTCTTAGAACAATTAGCCAAATAATATTTTTACAGATGTTAAAAATGGAGTACCCATTATAAACCGATATAATGAAGAGAAAAAAAACTGAAATCATTTGTGATTTATTTTTATGGAATGTAGTATTAAAGACTTTGAGTGTGAAAATTGAAAAATTGCATTCATTGGAAATAATTTTTTCATTTTTTTATATAATCCAACCAACAATGGAATGGGAATCAAAATTGTTTTTATAATGGCTCTCTAAATTAGTAGAAACCCTATGCAGTTTACAGATATGGGGACAGACAGATGGGAATTATGTTAATTATTAATTAAGACGTTGCCTAGTAACAGAAAATAAAAAATAATGATGCTCTTCAAGATAGTTGTTAATCTGGTTTGCTAGTGTTATCTTCATGTGGTTACCATTGTTACTATTGCCCTAACAACATAAGTAGCATCATTTGTCCTCTGTCTAGCTATATGAGCACTCACTAGTGAAGATATGAGCTACGTTGAAAGGGTTATCCGTTATTTTTCGGATGCTGCAATCCTCTTCCTCCTCCCATGGTCATCATTTTACTCTCCTCCACCTCAGCCATACACTCCCCATGAGGTAATCTTTTATTTCATAACACTGAAGCAAATATAATATGGTGTATGTTGAAGGAAAATAATTGCACTGTGTTGTCAATAATTTACTTATTTTTATTTTTTGTGGGGATTAAATGACTGATATGTAAAAGAAATCGTGGACTTTGGCATATTGTTGGAACATTAATATGTATTAATTAAAAAGTATATTCTATGCTCAAATAACTGATTGAAACTAGCGGTAATTATTAAGAGGTGTTGAATTGTTCCATTTTTATCATTTTTACTAACTACTACATTTTTCAGTACATATTTTTGCATGTGTAGTTATATCACTCACATGTTTTGAGGCTTATAGTCATTCAAGAGAGGGGAATAAACACTATTTTTTATTTACAAGACATAAATTTTTATCTAGGGTTACAGAAAAAAATGAAGTTAATTCCAGTTGTAAATGCCTTGATTGCCAATTTTTTATCAAGGACCCTTGAAATTCCTTGTACCAATATCTCTCTTTAATATCTAGTTTCAAAAATTATCTTATTTCAAGACGTAGTGAGAGGTATGTTAGAAATGATTTATGATTTAAATTGAAATAGCATCAGTTTTGTTACTCTATCTGGTAATATTGCATGTGCAGTAGTTTTATTTTTAAGAAATTTGATTTTTTTGCATAAATAATTGTATATATTCTCAATAAACACTCGTTCAGAAATGGATTTTGGAGGAACAACTATGAAGACTTGGAAGAGGAAAACATTGACTGTTAGAATTGAAACTTTGGACGGAGGGATGAATTGCCTGATGGAAGCAGGGAGATACCTTTTGAGGAGTAGAGTAAAGACAGGGTAAAGATACAGATTTAAAGAGGACTCTAGTAATATCAGAATTTCCATGTGCATTATCAGAATATAGTATATGTAATAGCAGCAATTGTGCATTTCAGTGGGTAGCTCCATTAAGGTCTTTGTGGCAAGTTCACAATCCTTGAATTTGTTTAAAATACTCTAGTAAACATGGATAAAGGATAATCGTCAGATATCACCTATAGATTAATAAAAAGAAAACTAAACTGGTATACAGCAGGAGAAAAGAAAGGACCAATGGTAAACTAGGAAAGCAAAGCTTGAGAAGGTGATATAGTATTGCTATCTAGAAAGCTGAATAGCCAGTGATGGAAAAAGCAATAAATAATGGTCAGTAAAAATAAAAAAGCAATAAAAGAAATAGTCAGTTGAATAGCTCAGACAAAAAAGAGCATTTTACCAAAAGAAGGCTCTTCTTACAGCCAGAAATACAAGCGTGGAAGTAAGGAAATGTTTCATTTGAATCTTCTTTATGGCAGTGTAAAATGGACAATAACAAAAGCAGAGAAGTCAAGGCTGGAAACATTTAAAATGTGGTTTTACCAAAGAGTGATGTAGATAAAATGGATTACCTGAGGTACAAATGAAGAAACCCGAAGAATATTGGTAGAAAAAAAATGTTGCTGAAAACTTTGAAAAGAAGACTCAAGTGGCAACTCAATTGGCCATATCATAAGACGTGATGGCCTGATGAAGACAATTGTCGAAGGAAAAGTGAATGGA
The DNA here is from genome assembly GCA_933228895.1 of Platycnemis pennipes. Classification (NCBI taxonomy): domain Eukaryota; kingdom Metazoa; phylum Arthropoda; class Insecta; order Odonata; family Platycnemididae; genus Platycnemis; species Platycnemis pennipes. The sequence goes on along the minus strand of OW121852.1, from coordinate 35,914,042 downwards.
AAGATCGGGGTATAGAATAAGTGATGAAGGATCTGAAAGAGAAAAAATACATAAATATTTAGAGATTAGCTAACAAGTAATAAGTAGAGAGCTGCAACAAACCAATCCATAAATTGTAGACTGAAGATGATGACCATGTATCAAGCACTTGGCTGTAAAGTTACAGGTGGAACAAATAAGGGTTCAATCCTTAAAGAAATGAAGAAATAATGGTAATCATACTTGGCCTGCATTCTTAGATATGAAGAAAGGAAAATGACATAGATAGGAAGTAAGAATGAGTGCTTTCCTGGTGAAGTAGTGGGAGAAAGTAATTTCTCCAGTGGTTCAGGATGTTCATGCTGGCTGACATTTCAATGCTCAAGTTGATCATCAAACTGTTGGGCCACATGGACGTCCTGACTTGGTCGAGAACCCAAGAAGACATCCTTTGACACATTAGGTCTACTTACTAGATAGAGAAAGCAATGTAGGGAGTAAAGGTAAGGAACTTAATGAGGATTAATAGAATTCCATCGGAGTAACTAAAGACCTTGAGAAAGATGAAGACTGAAGTTTTATGGGTTTGTTCATGAATCTACAGGAAAATATGTGTATATCTGTATGGAAAAGGAGAAAAAGGTGGGGAATATAGATAAAGCATAAGCTAAGATGGAAGATAAGAGGTTTTATTGGTTAGCTCATGAATCTACAGGAAAATATATTTACATATGTTTGGAAAAAAAGAAAAATCAGGGGAATGTAGATATAGCATAAGTTAATAAGTGATGTGGGCTAATCTTATTTCTGGTGAATTGGAAGGCTTGCAGGTTGTAGGAGATAGAAAACAAATTCTTGGGGAAGGACAGTTTGGAGTTCATGTGAAGCAATGCATGTTGCAAATTCAATGACGAGAATGTTAGAGGGAAGGGATATTGAGTATATTGAGCACATTTTTTTAAATGTTTTGAGTAAAGGTAGAAGTCAATTGAAATATTGCCGAAGATATTAGTAGTTTGGAGGATCCAAAGATATTAGTAATTTGAGATGTGAATGAGTGGATAGTAATGGAAACAGGAGTTAGACTGAATGCTAATTATCAGCAGTACTTTTTGGCATCCAGTCATGAAGAAATGGTGAGAGAATTGTAGAATGAGCTTAATATTGGGATTAAGGTCTTGGTAAATTGCTAATATCATTATGGTTAACCTGAAGGTTTCCACTGCATTGGTTTAATGCTCTCTGTATGTTTCCGATTATTCTTCCATGTACATATGTTGGTGTACAAGACAACAGTTTGCTGGCTATCCAGTTAACATCTTCAGGTGTAAGGTCACTGTTGTTTTCATGTCAATTTAGGTGGAAGAATACCCATAAACATGTGGAGAGCATCATATCGTTAAGGCATTTGAGAATAATTGAGCACTTATCTGTCAGTCAGTCAGCTATGATCTTGCGGATGATAGGTATTAGGTTAGAACTAGAAGGTATGGAAATAAAATTAACTGGAAGGAAAATGAAATCATATTTTTCATGAACAAATAAGGCAAGAGTTCTACAGTACATTCCTCAGCTGAGCATCTAGAATAGTTTAGACAATAGAATTCATCCGAGATTGATTAACCTCTTTCTGGTGGTGCCTGGTCATGAATGAAGTTAACTCACATTAGTGCCATTTTTTCCAAGAAAGTATATTATCCTGATTATTTTTTAAACTTTAATATTCTTGTAATATTATGCTTATGAACAAACCAATAAAACTATCAGGCCAATTTTTTCTTGCCTGATGATTACAGAAACGATAGTTGGTTGAGGTTTTCTTGAATTATCTCAAGAAATCACGAATCTAAGCTATGTTTGTAATTACAATTACACGTATGGTAAAAATTGTGGGAAGGGATTGAGGGAGGAGTGGTTCCCTTAGTGATATGTCCAAACAGTATAATGAAGAGCAAGTATAAATAGCCACCTCATATAGCTTAAGATGTTATACATAATGCTTTGATTCGTATAGATATGAAGGTGTGGTTGAAGTCACCCCATATACCCGAAATCACGCATTTAGGTACCAGAGTAGAATATAATATTGTCTTCTCTGTTTCCTATATTAGTTCATAACAAAGTCATGTTTCCTAAATTAATCCACTTTTTAAATGCTCGTGCTTTTCTCAGACTTAAAGTCATTGAAGATTCTTTGAAAAATCTCAATTCTTTTCCATCTTTTTTGGGGCCCAAAATAATTCTACCATCAACTTACTCTCTCTATCTCATTAGCTATAATGCTTCTGAACCATTCTTCCTCAGTCCTTCCTTTTGGTGACAACATTTTCACATGTATTGCAGTCTACTTCTTCATTTTTAAAGTCTTCTTCTGTTTAGAGGTGTGCAATGTTCCTGAAACTGTTGGCTCTGAAATTAAAGAACAAAGAAGAAATCCTGAAAGATATAAAATAGAAGTCTCTGTGATTTATGTTCATAAAAATAGTGTGTAATACCATGAAGTTGTCTCTTATCAGATGGTCAAGAAGCATATTAGTCTAGATTTAGAGTATCAAAAGTACAAATAATGCTGTCAGTTTTATTCAATATTCATATTTCCAACAAAGATGACAAGTTGGTTTTTGTTGATAGCCAACGATTTTCTTGCTAACCTTGCAACGATCATCATTGCTCCCTGATTCATATTGAATAAATAGCTAGGCTTTCTCACTAGTTCTCGGGGAGAGATGAGACATCCACACTTGTTAATAACTGTCAATGAAACCTCGGAGCATTGTCCTTGGTCAACTTGGAGCAAATTTTATTTATAGACTTGCTCTCATGGTAATGCATATTCTTTTAAGGTCATCTCTTATTATCTTTTATATTTATATTTATATTACAAGTTTAGTTTCATTTTTATTGGAAAAATTACCAAATATATGTTCGTCATCATCATCATCATGGGCCAACAATCTTTGATGCAGCCCTCCACTCAATTCTTATATCTGCCAACTTCTTCATATAAACATAATTTTTCTCTTTCACGTCCTTCACGACCTGTTCTGTGTAACTCATATGAGGCCTGCCTTTTTCATTCTTCCTGTTTACTTTTCATTTGACGATTGTCTTCATCAGGCCATCATTTCTTAACATATGGCCGATAAGGTTGTCCCATCTTATTTTTATAGTTTTCAGTAGAGTTCTCTAAATATATGTTATCATTAAAATTTCCTTTTGCTACAATGTAATGATCTCTTTAGTTTCCTGAAATGCTTGAGTACTTAACTTATTATGTAGAAAATCACAATAGTCCTTAAAAGAACTGTAATCATTGATTAGCGCAATTAATATTCCTCGCATTCTTATTATCCTGATTAAGGCCAAAACCTTACCCATTACAAAGCTTAAAGGTTGATGCCATTTTTAGGGCTAAAAAAGGATATGAAACAATACAGAGTATGATCTTATATCATAAATGACTTGTTTGCAGAGTAGGGACAATGTTAGCACTTAGACTGGTAGTACTATGTACTACCCCTCACTCAATAAAGAATTAGGATCACTCTCACTTACTCAGTGATCAATATTGATTTTTAAGGATCATTGAATTTGTGAAAATCTCTTGGGCATTCCACTGGGTCAAACTTTACTTTGAACCTAATCATTGAATTACTCAATATACAGTTGGTATATTGATCTATATATATGTTGCATCTTTTTTTATAATTTTCTTACCTTGTAGAGTTGTTTCCTGTTATTTTTATGGTCTTGATCAAAAGTTTATAATCTCATGAGTACAAACATTAAACCATTCAATTTTAAAATGTCGTTAAGTATTTTCCCTCATTAATTGAAAAGTGAAAAATTTCAATGGCGTGAAAATGCGAAAACAAACTATTGCATGCCAGTAAATTATACATGTGACATCGAAGGTGGGTACACTCTTTTCTATTCCTGCCACTAGGTGGTGTCTGCTTCTAAGTAGACAGTGCCCTCCATGAAAGGTTATTCACAAGTATCTAAAAATAAAGATAAAAATCATCATTTGAAAATGTCCCAAGACCGGAATATCCAAATGCCATATTAAAGTAAGGAAAAACAATATCTCCGAAACCAACCAAAAATCTCACTCTCTGCCTGGCTCTTGACAAGTTCCAACCTGTCTGCCTGGTTCTCTCCCCATTGATGATTGCCTAACCAATCGAAAAACCGGTTTAGGAGATATTGTTTTTCCTTACTTTAATTTGGCATTTGGATAATCCGGTCTTCAGACATTTTCACTTACGCCAAATTAGAAGCTCACCTTAATTCATCTACGGATCATTTATTCAGCTAATTTATTATGATTTAATTTTACTTATTCAATTTCAGATTATTTATTTTATTAATTCTAAAATGTTTTATGCATGTATGTCTTTTTACTAAGTTGAAGTGAACTTGGCCCATATTTGTGGCAAGATTACACGATGCTTAATGGTAGCAGAGGACCTAATGTGTGGAAAGTGCAGGAGCCTATAAAATGACTATTAACACCATGTTAAGCAGAGGAGACTTTCCTAGCTTTGATAATTTTCGTAGGTGATTCATCATCATCATCAGTCAAAAATCCTAGGATTGGTTTGATGCAGCCCTCCACTCGATTCTTCTATTCGCCAACCTCTTCAAATTGATGTAGTTCCTCTCTTTTACATCCTTCATATCTTTCTCCATATACCTCAATTGAGGCCTGCCTTTTCCATTTTTCCTGTTCACTTTCCCCTCGACGATTGTGTTCATCAGGCCATCGTGTCTTAAGATGTAGCCTATTAAGTTGTCCCGTCTTCTTTTTAAGGTTTTCAGTTGACATCTCTTTCCTCCCACTCTTCTTAAGACTTCTTCATTTGTCACTCGATCGATCCATTTTATCTTCATCATTCTTCGGTAGCACCACATTTCAAATGCTTCCAGCCTGGATTTCTCTGTTGCTGTTATTGTCCATGTTCCACTGCCATATAGTATAATGCTCCAGATGTATGTTCTAATGAAATGTTTCCTCACTTTCATACTTGTATTTGCAGCTGTTAACGGAATCTTTTTCTGGTAATATGACCTTTTCGCTTGGGCGATTCTACTGGCAATTTCCCTTTTACTTCGTCCATCGCTGGTTACTCAGCTTCCCAGGGAACAGAACTCTTCCACCTCCTCGATTTTTAGTTTTCCTAGTTTGGTCCTGGCTTCCTATCCCCTACTGCATACCAATACCTTGGTTTTCTTTTTGTTGATCTTTAGATGATATCTCTTTGTTGTTACATATTTCCATATTTCCTAGTGTCTTCTTTAAATCTCTTTCTGTTTCTGCCATGACTGCTATGTCATCAGCAAATCATAGTATGCTGATTTTCTCCCCTTGGATATGAACTCCCTGAGAATTTTCTTTGACTTCTTGGATGGCTTTCTCAATGTAGACATTGAATAATACGGGAGACAATGCACAGCCTTGCCTCACTCCTTTCTTTATGCTTGCTTCTATACTACTGGGTCCTGATTTGATTATGGCCACCTGGTTATTGGAAGGCTGTGAATAACCTTAGGTGATTATCGATACATATTCGCTCAAGCTTAGGGGCTCTGAAATGCAATGGTATGTTCTGAAGACAAATATTCCTTATGCCTCACTATGTATACTATGGACTTGCTACGTCAGCAACAAGGCTGCTTCAGTCCCACCATTTCTGAGTTTTTTCAAATAACTTAAAGTGAACATTAAATTTTCTAGTGAAGTACGATTTCTCATTTCCGATTATGTGGGTATAAAGCATACATATGTTGTGGTATGAATCTCAATTAATGAATTTTTTTTTTAATGATGGAAACTACCCTATTGCTCAAATAAAAGGTGGTTTGAGAGAATGAAGGGTGTATGCAGTTATGTTAAAGCAGGAAATTTGATCATGCCAAGCGAAGGGAATCTTAGTAGACCAATTGTGTGATAGTGACTATCATGTAAAGTGAATTTTTGTTAAGGAAGGATACCTGTACTATTTAAATTTTGAATGGGATCGGGTTGGTGTGGTGGCTAGAGTACTGGCCACCCATCTTGAGGGCCCGGGTTCGATTCCCGGCAGGTGTGGATTTTTCAATGGCAAACATGTCCCCACTTGAGTGCCTCACTCACTCGGTGATTCAACCTGAAGGTTGGTTTTGATAGGTGAGGGTAGAGTTCCACCTGGACTAAGCCACTGGCATGTGAATTTCACACATTCAGGATAGGGGGGCCAGTTCCTTTCCCTGGGCCACCTTGCTCCGAGGATTTTTTGTTCGGGGACGTCCAAAGGCTTCACCCGAATTTGAACCTGGGACCCTTTAATCAGTAGCCAAGCACTCTACCCACTAGGCACCCACGCTCTGTACTTGAGTGCCTAGTGGAGGGCATTTCAGGTTCAGTACTCCATCCGTCGGATGGGATGTTAAGCCGTGTCTCCTAGGCACCTGTCGTTAAGAATAGGCTAATGCCAATGCTGGGTTTCCCTCCAACCTTCCTCCATTCCCTGAAATGTCCTACCATCACCCAATTACCTACCTTTCCTGAATGGTACAAATGATCTCAGCTGTCGGTAATCTCCCCTGAATAACTAAGTAACTAAATTTTGAACAATGATATCGTGTTCGTGTTTTTTTGTGTCACCTTACAGTCTTTTTATATAATCTTTCTCCCTTGCTTTTACAGAATGGTGAGAAGAACTTGGAGAACGTTACTCATGAGGAAGCTGTGGCCACACTGAAAGCCACCCATGATAGGGTCGTGCTTTTGGTGGCCAAACCATACCTCCAGCAATCACACCATGCACCTACAAGGAGCCCAACACCCACGTCTTTGCACCGTCATCCATCACCTCACCCACCTCGCTCCCCATCGCCAGCCGCTATTGCGCCCGTCCAGCATCACCCCAAGCCGATCCTACCACCCGCTGAGGACGCAGTAGACTCGAGGACGGAACAGACGTCAACCCCACCACCGCCACCACCAACTACGGGTGAGTTGCACCCTTGGCATCATCACCCGTTGTAAAACTTTCATTTTTTTGCAGACTTCCTTTTAATTTTTAACCCTAATATGGACAAGCAGCTTTTGTGACTTAACCAGGCAAGGTGAGTGTAGTAGACTCTTCTAACTTATTTTTTGGTTTACAGGATTTCTAAATGGGGATCGGGTTGGTGTGGTGGCTAGAGGACTGGCCTCCCATCCCGATGGCCCGGGATTGATTCCCAGCAGTGGTAAACTGATCCCTAATTGAGTGCCTAGTGGAAGGAATTTCAGGTCCAATACTCCATCCGTCGGATGGGACGTTAAGCCTTGGTCCCCTTGGCACCTGTCGTTAAGAGTAGGCTAATGCCGATGCTGGGTTTCTCTCCTCCCTTCTTCCTATTCCTGAAAACTCCTACCGTTATCTAATTACCCACCTACCCTAAAAATGTCACAAATGACCGCATTTGTTGGCCACCTCCCCTAATAACCAACCAACCAACCAACGGATTTTTCAGTGGCAAACCGGTCCCTAATTGAGTGCCTAGTTGAGGAAATTTCAGGTCCAATACTCCGTCCACCAGATGGGACGTTAAGCCATGGTCCCCTTGGCACCTGTCGTTAAGAGTAGGCTAATGCCAATGCCGGGATTCTCTCCGCCCTTCCTCCATTTCCTGAAAACTACTACCATTATCTAATTACCCACCTATCCTAAAAATGATGCAAATGACCTCAGCTGTCGGCCACATCCCCTAATAACCAACCAACCAACCAACGATTTCTAAATGATAGTTTTTAGTTTACACGTAACCTTGGTATTTATTGTATACTCAAGTAACACAGTGCACCAAATACGTTACTTAACAGTGAAATAGAACTATTACATTTTACATTACTTTTTTACATTTGATACGTGAAACACTTTCTGCTGTTCACCACACACATGCCTATGGCATTTATGACAAGACTTTTTGCATCCTACTTCTAGCTGCTGGGCACATGAAACATCTCTTTTTTTTCCTAGGCCCTTCAATGGCTGAACTGGTTCTACCTCACCATGAAAAATGGCAGTTGCTGCTTTTGTCGGTCGCTGAGGACCTTGCAATGATCAAGATTGAATTTGCACTTTTATAAGACCCAATGCATGTCTAAGGATGAATATTCCCCTCTTATTTTCCTTATTCTCATTTCAGTTTGAATTTAGTGAGGACCACATTATGTATGCCGCAACTCTGCAAATATCTAACCCATTCATAAGATATGCGAATGGCCAACAGTTGGTTTTTCTCTTGCACATGTACTCGTGAAGGAGTTGTTCTAAGGGGTCAACTCCTCCCTTAGTTTGGTTAAAGTTAGTTATTATTTCTGGTTTACCTCTCTCTCTAATTTTATCAGGACTCGTTATAGCTCTAAAGTAAACATTAAAGTAAGCAATTCATGAGCCTCACACTCACTTTGCCAGATTTGTTGCAATTCAAGAAAGTAATTTATTACCAAGTTATTTTAATACTGAAAAAAATTGGAATACATACAATTTATACATGATATAAGATTATAAGAAGTCATAAATTCACTCCAAGCTACTATTTCAATTGTTAAACTAATTGAAAAAAATGTGATGCGATGAGTCAGAGAGATTCACCTTGCCCATATTAGGGTTAACCAGATGAGTTTGTGTGTTAGCTATATTGTCATTTATTCTGGCTGTCTATTGACACCTGGTGGTCTGATAAACACAGTATATATATATATTCTGTATATATTTGCATAGTTGTACACTATGACTAACCGATTCTAAATTCATTTCTAGCTACCAATAATGATGGAAACTTTGCTGATTCTCTTGGAATTTTGCAAGGATCAACCCCAAGAGGCATCAACGATGATGAGCTTACTAGGTGAGTACTCATACTTTCAAATATTCTACATTCATTCTCTTTGGAATGCATTCGCAACTCAAGAGTAATAGGAAGAGGATAGGTATTTCTTAAAGGCAAGATATTATGGTATCTTAATGATTACCCTGTTTTGTGTTTTGTTTAGTCATTTCGCAGTGGCAGGTGAAAGCACCAGTGGAAAATGTTGGCTTATGAGAAAGGGAATAAAAAATGAATTGTATTTGAGTTGATGACTTGAAGATGTTGGTGATTGGTGGAATTTTCAGATAGACTTTTTGTAGTTGAATAAAGTGTTTCTTAAATTCAAATCTTTATATAGCAGAAAGCTAGACGACTTAAAATAGCAGAAATTAATCCCTGTAAATTATCATTTCAAGATGCATTTAGACTGATGTGTTAATGCCCTCACTGCATTCCAGGATAAAATTAATGTTTTTTCGTAAGGTACCTACTACATTTAATTAAATTACCCTCAGCATTTCTCGCTGGTACCCCAGGAAGAAGCTTAGCACTAAGAAGGTTAATTGCTGTTTTTAAAAGTATTAAAAGTAATATTAAAAATTATAAAGCAACTTTTTGAGGTTAAGGGGCACATAATTATATATATGCTCTAACCTATGGCGTAGAAATGTATGAATGTGGTACTGAGTACATAAAAGGAATGTTCTAATTGGAATTGCTAGGCACTTAGAAATTCCATAAAAGCATTTAATTCATAATATCTGCTTCAGCTTCTCTCATTTGATCCGTCCATGCCAATTTTGCTTGCCGCTTCTTCAGAATTTAACTTTTAATGCAGGGTTGAATTGGGTGGCACACGCCATTATAAACCCATTTGGAAGTGATTGGTAAGTAAACAACTAGTTTTTGAGTTTGCAGGGAAATGAGATGCTTTGGCCCAAAATTTTATGCAATCTTTTAAATTTACAGTTATTAAGCTGGCGTTAACATTTTAAAGAAGTAGAATGATTTGGTGTTAGTGAAAAAAGGAAGATTTCAATATTACGGTGTGTTCTTGGTAGTCTTGCCATGTTATGTAGCGTAGGGAAGTGTTGGATTTCATTTGGAAAAAGTTTTTTCTGTGAAATCGGTCTCTGCTGACTACGTTCCCAAGTGTCGCATGTCTTGATAGGCAATGGCCCCGCGAAACAAGTGCAACATCCACCCTGGTAATCAGAGAGAAGTTGATCTGCCAATCCGGGAGTAAATACGAACTGTCAAAGCGAGCGAAACTCGTTCTTTATACTTTCAAGAACGCTCTGTGGTCAACAAAAACTGCCGGAGATGTCAGCGATTCCAAAGTCGCGCGTCTTTTGTCTTGTCCCCGATGACTGAAGGGAGCCCGCAACCCCTTGTAATGTGGGAGGGGAGGGACGAGACAAGTTACAAGCCTTCCAAGAATGGGCGGACTTGATACGCCTTCTGGTTTCATAGCCCCCTTTTATATCTTTTTCCCTTCTTGTTCCGAGTCCGCTTATATAATTGCCGAGGAAATATCTCTTGAGCTTTTATTTCCTTTATTTTTTCATCCTTTTGATTCACGATTCGGGAATGCTGCTTTCCATTTTCTTAGCCACGTAGCGTTATCGGAACGGTTCAAATAGGCGTGGTTGTAAGGCTCTGGTCGAATCTAGACAGTGGCAGAAAATTTACAGTCGAATCCAGCTCCGCACTGGATCCCGTGCGGGTAGCACTTCGAGCGCAGCACTCCGTCCGTCGGATGGGACGAAAAGTCATTGACATTTGGGCTCCTTTCTTTCAGAGCAGGCTAATGTAAAAGCTGAAATCCTCTTCTCCGTTTCTCCGTTCTGCAATAATCCCATTCCTACCCTGTCCACTCGGTTTAAGGTCACTCTATGTAAGTGCACAACAGATTTTGAAACCTGCTAATGATTGCATGGGAATGCTTTCCTTGGATTCGGCATTCGATTTTATTGCTTCATTGTCTTCGATATCATATCAAATTAATCGCTTAAACACGGTCTCTGTAAGGGATCCATGGGCGTGGAAGGTAGTGAGAGTCCCTGTTGGCAATTACCACCGTTATTTTAGTTTGTATAACCATGATTATTACCTCTGTAAATCGCATTTACCCCTTCAGCACGCCTAATGTTGAGGTATTATTTGAATAGTTTTTTTTGCGTCCCCTCCATTGAGTGGTTAACCGTGACTTTGGAGAGAGGATTTGGTACTTTTTTTCTAGCAAAAGCCACTATTTTTCGAGTTGAAAATTAATCGCGTATGTGTGTATTCACATTAATATCTTTTACTATTCCGGAAACTCTCCAATTTGGCTTCCATTGTATCCGTCGGATTTTATTCCAAACCCACGTCGATTGATGAATTAATACATGATATGTTATCAGTTCTCGTTCGGTGTGCGGAGTTGATTTTAGCGCGCTCCTTCGCCGGTCGGTTTGTCGGTTGGTCGACGTGAAACAACCCCCCCATCTCCCGCACCTTACTCGGGGGGAACGCGACGTTGCCAAATGGAGCGGCCGTTCGCTTAGGAATGCATCTCCACGCCCTTCCGACGCCGGCGGTGGCATAGCGCGGGACCACCTCCTCGCCCCTCTCCACCGCGGACTCCCCTCCGAGAGTCTTCCGGCGGAAAAGCCCGAAAGTGAAAAACCGCAAATGAGGTTGGGGGAAATGAAGTGCGTGTGGAAGTCCTTCGAGAAGGGCCACTCGATTACAGCCACCCTCCTGGGATTATTACTATCGAGGGTATTGGTTTGGGTTGACTTGGAATGAAACAATTTTATGAGCGCATTTTAATTTAGCGTTTGATCTAAGGTGCTTCAGGTTTTACAGCACCTTCTGATCTAAGATTATAATCCTACGGAGGTAAAAACATCTCAGCCCTTGACGGGATTCAAACTCACACCCTTTGGGTTCTCAGGCCGAAGAATTACCGAACCCAGGCTCCGGTGGCGGCGGGGTAAATCCCTCGCCAGTCGATCGAAGGGTCGCGGGTTCGAGTCCCGCCCGGGGAGGATTTTTCAGTGTCCGGGGCATGGATGTTAGTGATTGTGTACTCTGTTAATTGTAAGAGAGGACTAGACAGTCCTAAATTCGCAGATCAATAAAGACAAGTTTAATTTAATTTTAATTTTAACCCACCACCACTACCGGTATGAAATATTGTAGCACTTACCTAGTTAATTTCAATTATTCCCTCCGAACTCCCTATAAGTAAATATAAATAAAATATAATAGGCTTCGTTCTAATCTTCTGAGGAAGGAGGTCCATGCCTCCGAAAATTTAACTAGTATGTTTACTTTTGTGTGTTTTCTTTTTGTGTCGCCTCACCTGTCTGCCCTGTGAATTTTTTATTGTTCGTCCAATTGGATTTTTCACCATTATGCTAAAATATAATAGGAATATATAGTTCCGTATGCTTTGTACAGATAGGCAATTAAAAGAACTTCACCACCTAAAACAGTAAAATTACCAACTATATATTGCAGGTTTAAGTAAACTTTTAAACTTGGGGATGGATTCTGAAAGTACTACGAACCTGATGAAATGACCGCCTTAGATTGGAATCTTAGATTGTTGTGAAAATCATATTTATTTATTCACAATTAAAACTATACTGAAATTTAATATGTAAACAAGGGTTGTGATACCAAGAAATTGAGCCATTTATCCTCTTTCATTCTAATTTTCTAATTTGGGACTAGGAGAAATTTCGGCCAGAATCCTCGATATATTCCTTTGAGATTCACTTATTAATGCATTTTCGTCCATTTAGGCTCTCCGCATGTCTTTTCGTTATAGTTTTCTTTCGTCGGAATTAAGGCACTAATTTTCCACCTGAGATACATTTTGTAGCGTTCAATATTTTCCGTACGCATATCTGGTTTATACTGAAAGGTTATAGCTATTCGGAAGTACTTTCCTGACTCTTTGGACTGTAATTACTGTAATTTTGAGACATAAATCCCGTCGACTTGAACAGAAGTGGCTCGTGGTTAGCGAGAAGATAAATCCATTTCGGCGCTTCCTCTTGAAAAATGTCTCCTATTTCTGCCAAATCCCAAACGATTTCCTCCCATAGGAAATCCCTTAATCATCGAAAGAAACCGTTGAGGAACTTAAAGAGCAGCTTCTTGGTTCCGCCTTTTTTTTATTGCGTCCTAGAGGGTCTGATTTATCGCATCTCGCGCCAGTGCCTTCTGCGGGGATTAATTTTTTTTCCTCGGCTCGCCGCCGTAGTTCGCCGGGTTTGAACTTTTTTTTAACCACTTGTACATATGTTTTATTTACTCGCCTTCCACACCGGCTCCACCTCCTGAACGTGGCCGCATCGATATTTTCAAATCGGAGTTTTAAATCTCCAGAACTGGGTGACGTGTTCGATCTCGTTGTTGCGAACAGAAAAAAAAGAATGCGATTTTAAGCGTCCGAGTCCGCTCGCAGCTGGCCGGATGCGGTAGTCCGCATTTGAGACACTTTATTTCAACTGGGTGTATTTTATCCGGGCGCAGTGCGGTCCATTATTTTCAATTCCACCCAGTTCCGCTGTCCTGCGTAAAACTGCGTATCGTGTGGGACGCACCGTCTGCAGGGACAGCGACGCTTGAAATCAGGTCACGGTCAAAATCTTCTCAGCCTCTCGTATATGGTCGTGGGTGCCGGTTGGAGGCGTAGCGGATTTCTGGTCCTCTGAGCGACCCACTCTCCTCCATGTCGACGTGACTTATTCCTCATTCCTGCAAAGTAATGAAAACATCTATGGCTCAGTATCTTATCCTGAATGGGGACGTTTACCATATTTTTATCGCCGAATCTGATGGAGTTTGTAACATAAAAAGACCCGTTTTTTCCGTTCTTCGTACCATCAATTAGTTCTCGAGTTATAAGCGGCGAAAAACTGATTTTTTTAAAACCCTTTCGGGAAAGTGGGTATGCAAAGGACTAGTACGGCATCCACCTCGTCCAATCACTACTGAGACTGTGAAGCTCCTTCGTGTTATATCAATGGGGGACACAAGGCTGACCCTGCCAATGGAAGTGGTTGCGGCAGGAGCTGTGCGAGAAGACCTTCCGCCCCCCACCTCCACTCTCCTCCCTTTCCCTCAAAACAGTCAAGGATGGGAGGTAGATGACGTAGATATCCTTAACGCAGTTCCTTCGATAGACGTCATCTTTTGCTTATTTTAATTTTTGATTTATGAGTGAATAAATCTGGTTAGAAGATTATTTCTTCCACTAAAATTAATTTTTCGTTTTCATCTAACGATTTCGTGTACAAAATAGCGATTTCAATTCCGAATAAACGCCCATATTATTTTATGTCTGGCCATGGATTCGAAAATATATTGTGATCGTCAAGTACTCCATTACCTTGAAAACAGCAATCAGTTGCTGAAACCCTGTGGTGGGACAGTAAAAAGCATGAACTGAAGACTGAGTTATTGATTTATTCATCACGGCTTGGGTCCTCATAATAAGTCACGTATCAGTGCTTAACGCCCGCGAAATAATATGGATCTAGTGTGAGAATTAGCGTCATTGGATACTGTGTTGTGGATGAATCCAGGTTCATTTGTGAGGAAAAAAGCATTGAATGTTGAAAAAGGAGCGTTTGCGCAGAAAATGGTGGGATAGGTGACGAAAATATTAAAAAACAGTGAAAAAAATCTGTAATGAATTTTGATGCATGGTGGTTTGCCGCATGGTTGTAAAGTTGGTATTAGAAGAAAGAAGAGTAACTTTGGTTGGCAGATATGGGTTTGGAGGAGGGAGAAAAAGGTAGGATAATTGGAGTGGAGGGTGAACAAAGAAGTGATAAATAAGGCGATTTGAGGAAAGGATGTCGAAGGGGGAAATTCAGAGTCAGAAGAGGGTGGGGGAGGAAGTATCGAAAGGCAATAAATTCTTGAAAGCTGCAATTGAGGAGAGAATGAGGGGTTACACGAGGAGGGGGAGAAAACGGGTTGTAATTTAAAATATCATGAGGGAAGCTAGAAGATATCAAGGTTGTTAGGCGCTTAGTATAGCACTTAGTGTTTTTACGTGACATAAACAGCTCCAGGGTAAGGAGAGGAGTGGTTACGCTGGAACGATCCAGGGACCTTAGATTATTTATAAAGCATTAATGAATTTGAGTATAACAATTAAGATTATTTAATGTATTTGAAGGATTTGGTGGATTACAGCTATTTTTTCTTGGAATAAAGAGCTATAAACCCAACCGTACATAACTTGGATATGATGTTTAAACATCAGTGTATTTTTTCTATCAGTTTTAATTGTATTAGAGACAGATGGAACTGCTATGATTCTTGCCAGTTAGTGCACGAGTGCGGGTTTGTGGAAGTGGAACATTATTTTTCCGCAGAAATGTTGTCCCGGGGGTGTACCGGTCGTGACGCGGTTCGCCTATAAAAGTGTTTTAAGTTTTCCGGCTGCTTAAATCGTGCAGATGCCAAGTTTGATGCTCGCGATCCTTTCAGATTTAAATGCCTCTCCCCTTTGCGAAAAGTCCCCACTCATCCCAACCAACCTTGGAGTCTCTCTTTCTCCAGCAAGCATCCCGACACCGTTAACCCTTCCCCCATCATCTTTTTGTGCAACGTTTTTATGTGGATGTCATCCTCGCCAACTTGTTACGCGACGTCCGACTTGGCTTGGACTTTTTTGTGTGTGTGTTTACGTTCGTGATGTCGCGGTGGCGGATCCACGTTGCATTTCAAATGCGGAAATCCTCTCTGTCGCGATTGTCTGACTTTCTAAAATATGCACGTGAGCTAACATCGATAACTTCGCGTTAGGCGGACCCATTCTTTTTTCTCACGGCATCCGCCGGGTATGAATTTCACCGTTTTTTTCATCCCCTCTTTCTCTCCGCCAACCTAGTTAGCGAGTGATGAACTCATAATGCGACAGTTCGAGTGGTGTAATCCGTGCTTTTATTCCAGGCAACCGATGGCTTGACTTTCCATCGGTCGGGAATCATCTTCTTCATGTGAGGACTAACCAAACGGGTGCTGGGCATACTGCTGTCGTTCATTCGTGAATATTTTAGCTATCGAAGGCGTTCTATTCACCTCAGTTAGGTCGTGAACGCGCAGCGAATACCCACAAATCTGCGAGTGTAGGGACATCTTGATGATGGAGAAAATGATACAGGATGTAAATTCAAAGTACACGAACCTGCCGTGAGAACTTAAGCGGCGTAACCCTCTGAAATTACACGATAGCAAATATTCCGCAGAGAAAAAAATAATTCGCCTTGACCGGGACTCGAACCCGGACCCCCTTATTTCCGGCCAGGTGCTCTACCAGTTGAATTACCATGACTGTTCTCTGTGGAAATTATAGAGGCTCCGGGTTCGAGTCCCGGTCAAGGCGAATGCTTTTTTTCTCTGCGGAATATTTGCTATCTTGCAATTTCAGCGGGTGATGCCGCTAAAGTTTTCACGGGCAGCCGTGCACTTTGAATTTGTTATAAGTAAGCACCTTATTGTTCCAATTTCGGCTTTAACCTCGTGGACGGTGGCGCCATGCACACGACTTTGGCTGCTTAGTGACATAATATGTCCAGCAGTTCGGTGACATTTTGTTCCTTTAAAGTATCTATAATTTCCACAGAGAAAGAGGACGTCTTGGTAGCTCAACTGGTAGAGTACCTGGCCGGAAATCAGGGGGTCCATGGTTCGAGTCCCGGTCATGGCGAATGATTTTTCTGTGGAATATCTGTTATTGCGGTTGATACCATTAGGAGACCTAAACGAAAGCGGAGATTCTGCGTGATTTCCTGGAGAAAGAATTTTCCGGCATGTCCGTGAAAGTGCAGAAATGTTTCAACCTTGCTGTTTGCATTCGAGGCAATGCGGGGCCGGGATTGGAAGAGGTAGATCTACCCACGCCTAAAACATCGCCCAAGTATAGCCTTTGGATCAAAACTGGTTATTCTAGGGGCAAATTGAACGATAATAATCGGGGTAATTCAAACCACACCTATGCCCGCAAGTTACTCCACCTGTATGTAAGGAAACGAGTCCGTGCATCCGTTTACTGTTATATTTCGATCTCTCTTCCCTTGTGAAATTCACCATTTCATCCAAAGTTGAGACAATCCAGGCGTTTTAAATAAAAGACTTAGCCGTTGGCCAGTTAAATTTGACGGCCTCCTCATGAAACACTCGCAAGATTTCATACTGTTTTACAATGAATTTCTGAGGTCTAGGCACTTTCTTAAGCAGATATGATGTTGTGATACGCTCGTCTGCGTGTGATGATAATGTTAATCAATTAATAATGTGTGATACAAAATTTATTGATCGCCGTATGCTATGTTAGCACTGTACATTCGAACATTGGAATGCGATATCATTCGATATCGTGCGGTATTTCTCATTTAATTCCCTAAGTAGCGATACGTTGAGACATTAACATTCAAATACTCGTATTGCTCGGTCCCATAATCAAATCGCCTCAAGTTCTTTTTTCTCGAATTCGTTCGCGTCGCATTATAAGTCCCGAATCGATTGATGTGTATTTCTGATTAATAATGGGAGGGTGGTTTACATGGACGGAACTCCCGCTTCCATTTTTCGAATAAATCTGTTTCGTCACCGGCCATTATATGATGCGTGCTGACTGCCAACCGTTGGGAAATGTTTGGCTTTCATAGAAAATTGCCTGGCTTGCGACGCAAAGGACTGAGACTGATTTTTTTTGTTTGGTATGCTTTCTTGTCGTGATAACACGCGTTGTGATCCTTCCAGTTGATTGACATTGCATCTGCGTCGCGTGTGCTTCTCCGATACTGGTTCGGAATATATTAGTCTTCACTCTGGAGGCATTTCCTCAGGCTTCTCTCTCTCTCAAGATATTGCATGGCCATTCATTTTTTTATGAATAAATCAATATTTATGTGGAAATTTCCCCCAGATTGCCCAAACCCATCGGATATCGTTTTGTTCTCCATCATTCAGTTTGACCGTTTGGTCACGTAATATATTCTCCTATGACCGCGAGTCAGTTCTTCCTACCGGTTTCCTAAATATTCATTCGATTCTCTCCCAAGAAAGATTTTTTCTCTCCACTGTATACGAAGTGAACCGTCGTTGTTGAGTTAAAATGATGTCAGGAGCGATTTTTTTGCCTCTAAATAAGACAGTGCCTTCCGGAAACGGGAAGTTTAATTTTTGGAAGTGAATAAAAAGCATATTCAGGGGAAAAACTCATCAATATGAGGTGTATTTTCGTCATTGCTTGGCATCAATCATAAGATTAATTTTAAGCAACCCTCCAGTCGATTCTCCTATCGGGTATCCTCTTTATATTTACACTATTCTTCTCCCTCCTTCACCATTCACCATACATCTCATGTAAGGACTTCCTAAACCATTCTTCCCAAGCACATTTCCCTCGAATTCTGTCTTCATCAGACCATCACGTCTCGAGATGTGTCCGATAAGGTTGCCCATCTTCTTTTTCGAAGTATTCTGCAGGCTTCTCATTTTCCCACTATTCTTAGAACCTCTTTGTATCCCTTTTATCATCATCAAGCCTCTGTAACAACTTAAAGCATAATTTAGAGCATAATGCATTTGATGATCCAGGAAATAGATTAACTAATTTATCTTTCCCAATTTTTCTTTCCTGAAGATGGAAAAATTGGCAGTATCTTCGGATCGAAAATGACTGTAAAGTATTTTAAACTTCAATCATGCCCGATTATTTGCCACTTGGAATTAAGTTGCGCTTAAAATTGTCGTAAAGATAGTCTAGAATGTACTCCCGGAATAGCTGGACACGCTTATAATTAAGCCCATTTCACGCTATGTTATTTGACTGACTGATTTTCAAGTACAAGAAATCAGCTACTTTTCCCTTGTTAGACCTCATTTGGAATATGCTGCCAGTGTATGGGATCCCTACGAAATTGGTCTAAATAATGAACTTGAACGTGTGCAGCGAAGATCGGAAAGATTTGTAAAGGGACGGTACGATAACCTTATTAGCGTAACCAGTCTATTAAATGCATTAAAATGGGAATCATTGTCAGATCGCAGGTTGAAATTTAGACTTAATCTCTTAAGTAAATTCCAAGGCAATATTTTCAGTGATGATGTTATAAATATTTTGCGAACCCCAACTTACTATAGCAGACTGGACCATAATCATAAAATTAGAGAAATTGATTGCCGAACTGATAGATTCAAAATGTCCCTTTTCCCTCGTACAATTAGAGATACGAATAACGGTAAATATGTCCAATCGGAGAGTAGCAATGGATAGTATTGGTAGCTGCATGTTGGTATGAGTACTTAAAGCAAACCCTACTAACAGCATGTTTTTGTACGTTTGCTTTGCAATTTCTATCTTTTTTAAATACTGAAGTTTTGAAAAGTATATTAATACTATTCCTTTTTTATGCATGATATGTAGTGCGGGTTTGGTGAGAAATCACCCCCTGCCACACACCTTTGTGGTGGCTTGCAGGGTATTATGTAGATGTAGATGATGGAGTAATTTCTTTGCCGGAAGAGTTTCATGGTTGGCATTTCCCTTTCTTGCTTAATTCAAAGGACGCATTTGCTTGTGACCTGCGTCGAATCTACTTTCTGTGGAGGTGGATTGAAAATCATGTCTACACCTTGAAGGAATTAGTGTGCCCAGTGCGTGGAACGTCATGTGGTGCGCGCGTGCATGCAAGTTCACTTTCCGCATGCAGCGCAGCATTGTCTTAATTTCATCGGAGCGTAGACATTCTACAAGGTCACTGAGAACATCCCCCAGGGTTGCGCGCAACGAGGCTTAGAGTGTTTCCTATGATCTTGAAGTCCACGGTCTTTGCGAATTAACTATGGTCGGGTGCAGATTTATGTGAGCATGTGGTCTGTGAATCGTGTCTCATTTGATCAATCATCACTGCACGAGTGAAAGGTTCTCGCCTCAGTGAGGCCTTCGCCCTATCTTACACGTTTGGCGCAATGCGCTGCACTTATCAGTGACGCTTGTCCGACTCTATTTGAAACGGCTTTGCCCAACATCAACCGTGAAAATTTCGCTAACGCCTGTCAAAGTGAATCTCTAGTCCCATATCTAGTCAATTATTGTTTTTGTAAAAGAATACATCCCGTTTTTGCCATGAATTCATTGAGCATTTCTTTTGAAAGTGACGCTAATTCTAAAGAAAACTTCTCAAGGGCTGACGTAATTTTGGAAAATTTTGGTGAAACTCCACCATAGTGTATCTATCAACTTGAATATAGGTACTTGTGATAGGCGGGGGTACATCTAACCCAATTTCTAATCACACCGGCACGTGCTCACAGTTTTGAAATGCTTGTAGCGAATTCGTTAAAAACTTTAATCGGTGGAATGAGTACCCGATTGCTCTGATGTGTTTTATAATAAATACTATTCGATGTCATTTCATGGAAACTTTTTACTCGTGATGAAAAAAGAAGTTCAAGTTTCGCCCGAAGTAAAAAAGAAAGCCATCTCCTTGTCGATGGCACCGGCATGTTGAAATAATGATCGGTTTTTCAAAATGTAATGCGAGAAGCGTACTTTGCTGTGCTTATTTTTACCCTCGTGAATGTAATATCTTTTGTCGATACTCCATAGATGCTGTCTACTGTTTTCCAATTTTGTCTTTCCACTCGATGAGATATTTTTCGTGACTTACATTAGCTCTTTCAGTGCTTGATGACTCGAAGTTACCCTGACGAACCCGCAGGTAGCCGCATCTCACGTTCACCGTTTACAATCCCAGTATTTCTTTTGAGCCCCTTTGAAATTTCATGAAGCATAAGGCTTTTAGTCTACTGCGCAGCGAGATGCGCGTCATACCAATCATCTTTCGATTCGTCACGTGACTAAATTACGAATCTCGGCACTTGAGCCGTAGGTAACTCCTTCATTATGACATTAATTTCAAGATGCAAGCCACATAGCACTTTTCACGCCAAACTTGACCACTGCATCCTTTAATTTAGGGAGCATTTATTCTTTAGAAAGTACTCAATTTCCGAGGAAATGTCACGTGATTCCCGCCGGACCATAACTCACCAACTCGGTCCGCGTCTGTGACGAGCTCAATTGCGAGAGGCCTTTTCGAGGGACCCTTTGTGCCGATTATGCAATTATTTCTTTTGCCCCTGGGACGTCTCGGGAGCAGAAAGCCCTGTGGAGCTCTTTTCTTCGGATGGGGAAAGGGAAATCATAACGTAACTGTGACGAGGAGTCGCTGATGCATTAATTTTTTAGGAACAGTTACGGTGGCGGAAGGGCAAAAAAAAAACTGCAAACCCACCTCTCTCTGATTCTCTTTCGCTTTCTGTTTTTGCTCTCCTCGTAACTCTCCTTTTGAGTGAAGCGAGACGAATTTTTTAACATTTTTGTTCCGCAATCTCTCCCTCCCCTCCCCCTCCCCAGTGACGCCCAAACGTCTCTTGACTCAGTTTGTTGCGGAAGCTTTTCATTCCACGAGATCTACGTCGAGAACTCCGCGAGTGATTGCAGGTGCCACTTGAAAACAAGTACTCGTTCCCCATTACCGGATGCTCGAATGCATGCGGGTACCCGGATTGTCCTTTAAACGAATCGTTAGAAATCACCCGGAAATGGTGTACATACTTGAAGTATATTCAATGAATTTCTCATCATGCGATGTCTTTCTCGAGATAAATGTTCATCTCCTGTATCTTTAAGTGGTGTTCTGTAACCTACGTAGGCTCATGTTTTATTGAACGGCTGTAGTTTAATTTCGTTAGCATTAATTTCCTCGGCGATGGAAAATCTTCTTGTTGTCACTTCGTAATAACTCGCTCAATCTCACCGAAAATCGCGAATATTGTGTTTCACTTCACGAAAAAACATGCGACGCTAATCTCCCATGAAAGTAAATCCTTATTTACTCATTTTTTTATGTTTAATGACTCGTATCGAAGCACACTCTGGTCATTTAGAGCAGAAAACGGTTTATTTGCGCAATGAATAGAAAATACGAAAGTATCATTCATTTGGGAACTTCACAGTTCTCAAAGTGCAAATATGTGGCGTGCGGAAATATCGTACGATGTGATATGATCTACTCATTTAGGCCTCGTCTTCCTATAATCCAATTGATTTGCTGGCCGAATTTTCCCTTAAAAATTAATGAAATGAATACCAACTTCCACCGGAATAGCTGGGAAATTCTCTTGAACGACTCTTACAACTAAAGTTCTCGCACACGTTTATCTCTTAAGAGAGATCTCTTCGCCACCGGTTATTTTTTTATGGGTTTTATCTTACTGAGTTCGCTTCTTAGGAACAAAATTTTGTAGACAGAGAATGCCAAGGAACGATTGTGACTGGCGACAAGAAACTTGCTCCATTCCAGCTTTTGTTTCTTCTTTTTCATGCGAAGCTTTCAGTTCAGTGATGTGGAAGTGATGGCAAAGGACCCGGATAAATGGCGAGTGAAATCGATCTCAAAGTCCGTCACTCCAGTGTCACAAAAGCTGAGATTTCCGCGGACATCCGCTCGCCTAATAATAGATGAAAGCGGGGATTTAATCTGAGCGCATAGACATCATGTTCCATTCTATCTCTTTCCCCCTGGGTGCCCGATGACACCGAGATCATAGTTGGGAAAGTTACCAAAAAATCATTCGATTAAAGCTAAAGTTATTATCTGTTAAAAGTAACTAGTTAAAGTTAAAAGTTACCTTTCTGAAAAAGCAACTGATTAAGTTTAAAAAAAGTAATTTTAACGTTAAAGGTAACTTTTTCAGTTAATTTGGCAAATTGGATGCTGTGATAATGGAGGCCTTGATGGTTTTTTGCTTTGGCAATCAAAGCAAACCCAGAAAGCTGACATCGTGGTTTTTTACATCCGTATCGATTTGTTTCAAATGTTTGAAATACCGGGCCACATCAAAGGAATTTTAAAAGTTAAAACTGATATAATATTTAATTAACTAATTGGTAACAACTAAAGGGCTACCTATGAAATTTATCCTCTCTTCTTTGGCGGTGAAGATCCGCTCTTCGGAAAAGGTGGAGGTCGGGTCTTCGTAAACGGAAGCAGTTTAGGGATAGGCCTCAAACGTAACAGTCACAACTCAAGGCGAGCTTTGCGACCAAATTCAAACAGGGTCAAATTCGCCAAAAATTAACGAAAAAAATTAACTGTAGGTATCAAAAAGAAGAAGACAGAAAAATTGAATCTTTATTCCAAGGGGAATAAAGATTTTTTTATGTTTTGGTAAATTGCAAAATTTTGTCTTCTTTTTGATATGTTCGAATACCACGTAATATCGCCAGAATATACTGAATCTAGGAAACTAGAACTAGAACTGAAGCTAGTTTTGTATCGGATAATGCATAATTTTAACGATTACAATTTTAAATTTAACTATTCTAAAACGTAACGGTTATTTTAAATTGTTAACTACATTTATAACGATTATTTTAATCGTTAATTTTTTACTTCGTCAATCCCAATTATGACCGAGATACACTACGCAAACACCGTTGGCCCACCAGACGACCGCCTTTCGCAGCCGACTGTACAAACTCTCCGCTGGAGTTGAGAGAATCTCTTCTCTTCCATCGGAAAATTTAAAAAAATATGACTTCGCGCCAGGCATCTGGAAATCTGTTTGCTCTTTAGAAAGTCGCTTTTAAAAATTCGTACGGTTTCGTCCGAAGCCTCCTCCTCCCGAACACTCGAATCCCGTCCTCGCTGAGATTTTCTTATTTTTACCCGTGTTCAGTCTTTGTTGTCCCACCCTGTTGACATAATTCGCTCTCCGCCGTTCAGCCGTCGCGGCGGCCCTGACACGAATCTCCCTCCTCCCGCTCACCTGCTGTAGGTGCCCGCTTCCCCTTCCTTCCCTTGCTTAACGCACTTCCTCGCCTCCACCCAACCCTTTGTTTTCCCAACGACCTTTTTATGACTCTAGTCTCGTCCCCCTTGCCTCTCTCCATGTGTGACGAAGCTGCAGGGTCAACGCCGTGGTCTGTGCGTCTCAACACACGGCGCGCAAGATTCCTTCATTGTTTCCTCTTTCTGTATTTTTTTCTATTCGCAGTAATTGATGAACTTCGAAACTGGGATATTGGTAGGGATCAGGGGTTGCCTCCCCAACTTAGTTGATAGAGCCAGGCACGTAACCAGGGGGGTGGGGAATTCTGGGGCTTCAGCCCCACCCCCCTCCCGAAATATTTTCCCAGTAATTTTGTTGCTCTGATTTTAACTGGGAATGATAATACGGATTACACTGCGTATAAATCAAGTGTTAAAGTGTCTTGAAACGTGATCACTAGTTTGATGCATGTACGTGGTTATTAATTTTTCTTTTCAATATGATATGTATGTATGAGTTGAACTACTGTTCTGGGGCCGGTCAAATTAAGCTCCTCATAACAAGGTAAGCAGTGAACTTTACCAGTGAGAAGAGATAGGAATGGGCACTCTGAAAGTAAATACCAAGCACTGAAAATTAAGGGAAGAGATTTGTAACATGTCGGCACCGAACTGGCAAGACTGATCTGTTTCAAATTACGCTACACTAGACTTAGCCCCCCCGAAGCAAATTTCTGGCTACGTGCCTGGATAGAGCTACGAAAAAAGCTGGAATATCGGCCTGAATACGTTGGGTAAATACATTGATCGAGAACTAGGTAAATATAGTAGTCAATGTGGCACTGCGCATCTTAATGCGTAATGGCGCTTAAGAGGCTTGCAGTGGTATTACTTGAAGTAACTCCTTCTTTAGAGCAAAAATTCACAGTAATTCCGACCACAAACTCGTCATCAATAGTCAGAAATCGTGGGATTGGTTTGACGCAGCTCTCCACTGAACTCTTCTATCGGCTAACCTATTCATATTTAGGTATTTCTTCTCTTTCGTATCCTTCATCACTTTTTCCATATATCTTATACGAGGTGTTCTTCCCGTCCACTTATCCTTCATTGATTGTCTTCATCAGGCTATCATGTCTCATGATGTGGCCGTTTAAGTTGTCCCGTCTTCTCCTTAGGGTACGCCGGAGACTTCTCTTTTTTCCCACTCTTCTGAGGACTTCCTCGTTACTCATTCAGTCGATCCATTCTTTTCTATTGGTTTGCAAAGATTCATAGATATTCCGTCTCAAGTTATCTAGCTGCCAGGTCCGGGGAATGTTTACATTGGGTTATTCCGTAAGATTTTGGACTTGATTACTCATGTTTTTATTTTAAGGAACCTTTCCTCAGTGTAGCAACACTGTTAGCGTGACAGGTCAAGTGATCTGGGTGTCGTAAGTGTCGTATGACCTTAAGGATGTGACTGGATCTTGAGAGGATTAAGTACTTCGTCATCTGTCTTCAAGTCTTGCGTTCTCTCCTCACATCCCGTGGTCCTGGTATCCCTAATTACCCACAGTTGAAGAGGGAATGTAGTTGGCAGGTTGAGCACTTTGCTAATTAGCTCGTAGTTTTATCTCGAGCGGAAAAAATAAAAGTTTGTTATGTCTAAAGCTCTAGGGGGCTAATTAGAGTTAGCGGTACAGTTTTCTCACTTTTTCAGCATTTTTTACGATAATGAACATGATTACAGAGATTGTTGTATGAGATTTACGATGGCGAAAGAAGAATTAACTAATTGACGGTGAGTGGGGATGTGAGTTAGGGGTTTGTGAAGATTTCCATGTGCAGCACTGTTGGATTCAGTGACCAATAGGTTGGTGTTACGAGCGGCGATGAAAAGAAATGTTTTATTTTACTTTGGAGGATTTTAAAATAAGAACATGAAGATTGGATGGTGGAAAATAAGTGTTGATAGCTTAAATTAAAGAGGATGTGTTAAGTAAGCCAGGAAGTATTATGAGAGAATTACTTTTTTTGACGGTTAGACATTTTTAGTTTCGCGTTAGAATGTTCGTCGAATAGAAAAAGTTCCTTCTTCAGTTCTTTTGCTGCCAACAAAGATTGTTCAATTCTCTCTCAGCATGCCTTTTTACGAATCACTGCAAGTGATATAATATTCAGAGGAAATTAAAATCCGTTTGGGATGGTAGCCTTCCAAGACTCCCTGTGTTCAACAAATTCGAAGGAATTTCATGGAGGAAAGATTTTTCATGAATATAAAATTGCTTGAAAATCAAACCAAAAAAATCATTGCGCACAAAAAGTTTCTTACGCAATAATAAATCTCATATCATCCACTCCATGAGTTCGTTTCAGTATAGGTGGCAGTGCATAACGCTAATTTAATACCTCTCATTTGCCGCGGAAATATAATGCAAATTGAATAACGGCGATTTATTGGATTTATCTCGATGGAATCGTAAAATACACTATGTTTTGAGCCTTAATCCTTGAGCGGCGGATAGTTAGTTTATTTGTTAATCGGTAGAATTTGTTAGAACCGACTTGATATATTAATTGGAAAGTTAACATTAAGTCACTATTACATCCTTTTTTATTCGAAAATTTTGTATATTCGCCGCATGATATACCTCTGTGAATTCACCCGCCAGTAAAAGTAACTTGCGAGTATTCCAATTAGGAAAAAAACAATAATTTATCTAGTGCGGGACTAGAACCGGGAACACTGGATATCGCGCCGCGTGTTTTAGTCAGTAATTGCTAGTCTTGGATCTCTGTCTGGTTTCTAAGTAAGGCCCTCTTTGATCCCAATTCCTCGGTCCAATTTTGTTCTGAGCACCAGAATGCCTATTTTTTGCTAGAGTGCAGTCAGTTGTTTTTATAAAAGATACTCGTGGATGGCAATTTCTCTTCGTCATTTAGCCTCGGGCGTCAGAAAGGAAGAGCCGCAATTCTCTCTCTCTCGCCATTTCTCGTAAAATTTTAAGTACGACTTCGCAAAAAAACCTCATTCCGACAAATTATAATATTTTTGTTGAATGGCTAGCTCGCTTGAAGAGGCTCCTGGCCACTGAAATGTAGGTTTCCGAGGCGCGACCAGCCATTTATATGTTAACGGCCCACGTTCAAAAGAAAATCGGAACATGATTCGTTTCCCTTTGCTGGCGACTATGCTTTTTTCTGATAATTTGTCTTTTAAAGTGGGGTGGACGTCGCTTCGTGGGCTAGAGAAAAAAAAGAGTTATGAATTGCGTGGAAATTGAAATTCTGGAACTCAACAGATTATTCGTTTCACGCCGTCGGCAAGTTGTCTGACGGACACACAATGAAACCACATCAACAGCGTCTTTTGTGACTCTGTCCCATTTGTATCTGGTGGCTCTCTCGTCCCAGTTTTGCCGATTTAAAATTCGGCCATCCTCGCCGTATCAGGTCCTTTAAGTATTATCTATCTTTAGTTCTTTTGACCCATAGCGCGGCCGCGTGCTACAATTCTCCAGAGCGTGCGGAACTTATTAGAAAGAACACGGAAGTCACGGCTGAGTTGCAGGGAAACGTTCTTTTACATAAAATGCGTGACTCGTTTGTTTGGGGAGATGATTTTTTATTTACCATTGTAGAAAATTGGAAATGCGTCGTACAGAAATACGAAAACGTATTTCTTGTTTATGGTGGTGGTGATACTCGTTCAATGGAACGAGGAAATTGTCTCTAAGTTGGTTTTGATGTGCTCTTTGGTAAACGCTCCATGAATAAAATCGATGGTCGTCAAATTTACTTTGTGGAATTTACACATGGTAATGTCAAAGTACTTTGTTTATTCCACAAAATTATATTTCGACTCAGGAGTCCGGATGATGACCTGTAAAGGTTGAAACTGGTTGAGTCGTTACTTTTTCATTACTATCACGCTTCTTGCCTTTTGCCTAAGGCGAACCAATTTGTAGGTATTAATTTATCGAGGCCTTCGCAGCTCAAATCACGGTAATGGATGTGTGCGATTGATTTCGGAAGCAGTAAAACACGCGACGGTTTTTTCCGAACTAGAGTCGTTACGGACGCATGGTGTGACTGAATTCATTTTAATAATCCTGGTGAACATGGCTCACTGTTTTGTTACGTTCGACCTTCATTATTTCCTTCAGTCGTGAAGCCTTTCTACCGTCGTATTTTGCAACTCGGTGTCGTGAATCCATAGAAGTGACAGCTTTATAAGTGGGCCAGGGTCCAATACTCGGCCCAGACCGGCTAGAAATGAGGCCCGTCTGGAACTTTTGAATTCATGTTAGTAATATCATAATATTTTTAACGCTGCACTCCATATAAACCTTCTTCCACGGTTATTCTGTACACTGCTTCATTTTTCATTCTATCCAATCATTAAATCCTCAGCACCGTACGCCTACTCCAGGACTATTATTTCAAATAAGCTTTTCTGATGATCCATGTAACAGACTCATGTTTGTCGTACCCCACAGCGGTGTCTTCACATGCTGCTTTTCTAGCTGAATCTTTACCGAGCTAAGTAGTGGCCTCCTCATCGTGAATACTTTCTTAGCTAGAGCTATTCCGCACTGAATATTGCGTCGTGCTTCTTATGTTTCAAGCTGTGCTCGCGTTACTCGTGAGGTAGATGGATGGTTTAACTCGTTCTTCTTCATTTACGTTACTACCATGGATTCCGCATTTTTGATTCTTCAATCGCCTCTTACCTCTACATAATACCCTGCGGTCCAGGGTAAAAGTGTGAGGCAGGGGGTGAATCTTCACCAAACATGCCCTACCAATGATGATCAAAAATAATCAGTGGCTATATTTTAGTCGGACGATAAAATTTTTTAAATATTTAAAGAGCAGAGCAAGTATGTGAAAACTTGGTGTAAGTTGGGTTAGCTAATAGTCTTTATACCGACATGGAACTACTTTATCTGCTACCTATTGATAAACTTGCGTACATATTAGAGATGGATCGAATAGCAGATTTCTCGAATTCGAATATCGAATACGAATATTAAATCATGTCTCGAATATTCGAATATCTCATATTTCGAATACCTCGAATACTGGAATTGCAATTTGTATGCTAAGCGTTATTCTTTTTTATTTTGATTTGTTACTAGCGGTGAGTAGTTTCGGCACTTTATTTATGATGAAAAGGCAACAGTTTTTCCGGAATTCCATTTGTTGAAACTTTCTTTCTACCATAAAATACGGGGCAAAACCCATCTTATCTCCTTTCGCGGGGCATATGTAGTAGTTCATTAAGACGCCAAATATAGCTTAGCATAATTTTTCGTCTTATCTATATCGCATTCTTTCAGCATATTTATTCGAGATCTCGAATATCGAATACTGTCTAGAATTCAAGGTATTCGGGTATTGCGGGTAGTATTCGTACATCTCTAGTATATATTATTGAATATATTCACAGATATTCAGGACCATAATGGTACGAGGGATGAAAGGAATCTTACCCGTCAGTTCGGCATTCAATTACTCTAATTTTACGTTAATGGTCCAGACTATCATAGTAAGTCGGAGTGCGCAGAATTTTTTAACGTCATCTGGAAAAAAATACTATCAGAACGCAGGTTAAAATGTAGGTTAAACCTTTTAAGCAAATTCGAAACCGATTTGTTCACAGATGATGTGAGATATATATTAAGAACCCCAGCGTATTCTGTTAGGTTTGATCAGTTTAACAAGATTAGAGAGATAAATTGTTGTACCGATAGATTAAAAATGTCATTTTTCCCGCGTACCATAAGAGAGAACAATAGGCAGCGTAGCAAAGGGATAGGTAAGTGAAATATAGTCAGAGTAGTCTGTAGTGCGTGATGCATGTAATAACAATCAATAATCCCTTACTTATTTCGCAGATATTAACCATCTAGCTGCATGTGACCCTATTATCTAGCATGTCTCCATTAACTATCCTAGTTGCCTGTCAATAGTGCATGTTTGGTGATCTTCACCCCCTGCCACACACCCTCGTGGTGGCTCGCAGGGTATTACATAGATGTAGATGATCCAGGGCAATTCTTCTACTTCCTCCGAAGTGGACCAGAAAGTCTTGGAAGTTAGGTGAACGCTTGACGTTGAAGGAGGAGCTGCTATTTTCTTTCCGCGGGCAAAAAAATCCAGCTCTCGTAAATCACTTCTTTGGTGTCAGGGTTGAGGGAGGGTGATCTGTTGCAACCCCGGAGACGGACGTCAGCAGTTTCGCCAGCGGCGCCTCTACTGTTCCGCGGTGCTCTACCGAACTGTTTTTTTTGGGGCGACGACATGAAACTCGGAATGAAACATTTACGGCGCCTCTTGCGTCGATTTGCGATCCTCGTCCCGAAGCGGCGCCAGTATTACCCTAACGCAAGCTCTTCGACGCTGACGCACGTTGGAGCGTCCGTTGCGAAATGTTTGCCCTCGCACCTAGCCGAAAAAAAGGCGGGAGAATCAGACATTACGGGTGTGAACGCTACCTGCCATCTTCCGCCACGCTCCTCAATACGGTGGGTCTCGACAACAATTGGCCCTTTTTCATTTGGCATGAGCAAAACTATATTTGTGCGAATTTTTGGGGTATTTAAAGAAATGTTTTCTTGATGAAATTTTACGATTTAAAAAATTGCGAACAGGAAAGGTAAAAAATACACCCACATCATTATCATCGGTCAACAATCCTAGGATTGGTTTGACGTAGCCCTCCACTCGATTCTTCTATCGGCCAACCTCTTCATATTAACGTAATTCCTCTCTTTCACATCCTTCGCGACCTGTTCCATGTATCTCATATGAGGCCTTCCTTTGCCATTATTTCCGTTCACCTTTTCCTCGACGATTGTCTTCATCAGGCTACCGTGTCTTGAGATATGATCGATTACGTCGTCCCGTCTTCTTTTTAGAGTTTTCAACAGACTTCTCTTTTCTCCCATTCTTCTTAAGACTTCTCCGTTTGTCACTCGGTAGATCCATTTAATCTTCATCATTCTTCTGTAGCGCCACATTTCGAATGCTTCCACCCTTTTCTTCTCCACTGCTGTCATCGTCCATGCCTCACTGCCGTAAAGAAACATGCTCCAGGTGTACGCTCTGATGAATTGCTTCCTTACTTCTAAGCTTGTATTTCCAGCTGTAAGTATATTCTTCTTTTGATAGAATGCCCTCTTTGCCTGGGCTATTCTACTCACTATTTCTCTCTTGTTTCCTCCATCGTTGGTTGCTCGGCTTCGCAGGGAACAGAACTCTTTCACCCCTTCCGGTTTTTGTTTTCCTACTTAAACGTTGGTTTTGGCCTCTTCTCTATTAGTACTCCTAACAAAAATTTTAAAAAAATTCTTATTAATCTAAAAAAATGTTATAATATTAGAAACGAGATAACCTACAGCAAAGAAAATTAGGTTTTGTTTTAGTTCTCTCCCAATCAGGTTTTGCAATAATTCTATACCAAGTTCAATAATAGATTTTTGTCCAATCGTTTATTCATATATCATCTTACGTACCCTGTTTCGTAAAAAAATCAACTCCCAACGCCTATTGTCCATTGAAATTAAAGAGCCAGAACACTCATCCAATCGAAGTAATCAGTCAGCAACTCGTCATGTGCATCTGGTGGATGCCTCTAAATCCACTCCGGATTATCTCTGGGGAATGATTGGGTTTTGGCGAACGCTATGATGTAACCTCTGATCAAGAAGCGCTTAGTGACGCAATGGGGGTTAAGGTCGGTCATTCTGACGCCGAATCTCGATTTAGTCTCGAATCAGGATGATGGACTCAAATTGTGAGTTTCGCTGAAACCACGCGTCATAAAATGAAATCCACTGTGTGTTTAGGAAACCAAAGAGCCGAAAAATTGGCACCGCCCTCTTAGGGATTGGTATTACATCATATCCGTCGGAGGCGAAGGTGAAACCGCTTGTGTTTTGGGCAAGCCTAGGCACAAGGTCGACGTTGCGATATAATGAAAGGCCCCCGTGATGTAATGAGCTAAGCTCTGCCCTTTTAGCTCAAAAGGTTTAAGGCGCTCAGTCTTCTCTTCTCACGTTGCTCACGGGCGGACTTATAATTAATCATTGATTGAAATTTACTTGGAAAATTGCCTCTGATCTTTTTGATTAATTTTGAATAAATAACTGTGCTTTCCCGTGGCCCATTACTTAACATTCGGAAGTTCATATGCTGCTACTAGCATTAATTACAAATGGTGAATTGGAACTCTCCGTTAATGTGTATTTAAGTCTTCAGATGACGTCCAAAACGGGCTTCTTTTTGGAGATAAACTGCAGTCAATAACTGTAATAAAAAATACAATCACAATTTAATGCTATAACAGTTAGTGATATAAATGCAATTCATAACATATAATTTATTCGCTGTTAAAATCCGTTAGCTAGGTAAAGTTGGAGTTAAGTACTAAAGTTCCTGATGAGTCCCCGAAAATGTTTATTTTTCTGACTTTTCTCGCCGAAGGATGGTTCTAAAGACTATTGCGGTGCCTTTCCACTCGCAAAAAAGGAAATCGTATGCAATGTGCGATGCAGTTTCCTTATACCTCCAAGTACATACATACATTCCCTAAAACTATTTTACTTTTTTCACATTTCGCCCTTACGAGTGGAGGTGTAAAAGAAAGTTTGCTACTTTAAGATGCCGTTTTTTATCTTAATGCTGTTCCGAATGCATTCTACAACCTAGACAGTGTTGATTGGAACGATTTCCTTCACGCGGACGTCAAGAGGAAGCTTCGAATGCCTTCTAATGTGGAGGAATTAATCATTTTTCAACCAAATAGCCAAATATAGGGGTTGTGAATCCATCTTTAAGGCGAACAGTGCATGAGGAAGGCCGAAGTTTTTGTATTTGCCGATGGAGTATTAGTTTTTCTTTCGTCAATCCCACCTTTTCCTTCCCGTCCGGTTGTTGGGCCAGCCACCCGAAACTTGTCTCGATCCAGGTTCACGCGAGGGCTTTCTGCTCGCTACTTCATTCCCCTTCGCCTCCCTGCACGCAAGACCACCTTTCTTTCCTCGCGGCTTCTCTTCCTTACTTCATTTTTTCACCTTTCCCTTCCCACCGTCCGTTCCCCCCTTATATCCACTCTCCTCCTTCCGTAATCACGCGTCACTCTCCCCCCTCCCTTCCCTACTTCCACGCCCTCCCCTCCAACCCTCCTCTGAGAGCACGAGGTGCATGACGGGATCGGGAAGAAAAACGTCCTCCCGTCGGCGGGAAAGGGAAACGGTCGGTCTCCGCTCTCGCCGGCTGAGAGAGTTCGCCAGTCGGTCGGAGTTCGTTGGTGTGTGGTGTTGCGCGTGTGTTGTGTTCCTTCGCTCCACTGCGAGTTTTTTTCTGATTGTGTTCTCCGCTTGTGCGTTGTGGAAGGCGTTTATCGTCTCCGAGTGTGATCCAGGAGAATTCTTTCCCCTCCCCGGCTTGTGAAATTTCAGGTGTTGAATATTACCCGTAAAAGAAGTTTCGTCAAGGTGTCCCCTACCGTTGTTTTCGTGTAATCCTCTCGGATTGCGCCTCCCTTTTCTTGTTTTCGTGCCCAAATTCAAAGAGGTAAGAGTTCTGACTACAACTTAAGCCCCCTTTCCTCACCCAAAACCGCTCATAACTTCCTCTCAAACAATCCCTTCGGCTACCTCCGCGCGCGGGGTGGTTCAAACCCTCGGGGCGTGTTTGGCCGTTGGCT
Source organism: Platycnemis pennipes (assembly GCA_933228895.1). Lineage (NCBI taxonomy): Eukaryota > Metazoa > Arthropoda > Insecta > Odonata > Platycnemididae > Platycnemis > Platycnemis pennipes. The sequence continues at coordinate 35,880,655 of OW121852.1, read as the reverse complement.
GAGCGTCGCACGGTGGTCCCTCTGTCCGATTGCCGGCTCCTTTCTCCCCCTTCGTGAATGGATGGAGGTCCGCAGGAAGGAGTAGTGGCGAGAAGAGAGAGAGAAAAAGGAAGAATTTCCGTTACGCGAAGTTGTTTGCTATTTCCTCGAAAGGTCATCCTATAAATAGGACCGGCCGGCACTCCATATAATCACCTTCCACAATTTGGTCCCGTCGGAGTAGCACGTGTTCAACCGGCTCCACCTTTGGTGTTACGCATGATGATTACATTTACCCCCGTGTATCCCAAGTGTGGATCGTAAGGAGGGCCGGATTTGCTCACGTCTTACCGCGTCCAGTTGATTTGCGTAATGATCCCTCAATACTCCAGTTTAGCTGTAGAAAAACTTGTGAGATTAACTCAATGCAGATTAGAGATTTTGAAAAACTGACCCGAATACGCGACGGGTTCGGTCTCAGGTAATCGTTTAGGTGTGTTGGCATCGCTAATTCATATCTCTTCACAGCGGATGCGAGCTTGGAAAAATCCCACCTGCGGTCCACTTGGGGGATCCGGTTTCGAACCCCTTTTAATTCATTCGTCGCTTTTTTCTGGACAAGTTTCATCCCAGTTGTAGCCTCGGGAAACATACATCGGTACAAATTTATTGATCATTGAGATGCTTTTGATTTGATCTTAACAGGAAAGTGTGCTGCAACTCGCTCTTATCAATTCACCTATCTCTTTCTTGTTCTGGATCAATGGAGGTTCAGGTTTTCGTGAACGAATGAGGAAAGAAAAGGATTAAAATCCATGTAAAGCAAGAAGATTGAAATAACCAGAATAGGTAATCGTTGCTGTATTCACTCGGTTCTTGTTTACTGCCGCGGAAATTGTTTACTCGACGGGTCCGGTCATTGGCAATGCAATTCAAGGCGCTGACATCGCGGTCATTATCATTTCCATCGATAATTGGACATGATCAATATGATTACGTACTTGTAGCGAAGGAGCTGGGTATTAATGCTTTATGACGATCAGGGGTGTGAAAATGTCTTGCTCTTTTATTGTTAGTGGGGGGTGATTTTAGACTCGTGGGTAGGAGGAACGGTAGGTAATTAAGGTGACAGTGATTGCTTGAGTGTAATTGGTAGAACTAAATGTGGGCAATTTCCTTTAAATTGCATTTGAGTTTTACTCGTTTGAAACCAAACTCAAAAGAGTCGTAACTGGTTCAGTGCAATCTGTCTCGGAGACCAAACCGCCGGAAAATATGTCGTGTTTGATAACGTGACAAGTTGTTTCGAGAGAGCTTTTTCATTTAGTTTCGTTTCATTTCTCTTTGACTTTTAAATGAATCAATATTATGGTCATAATTTGGTGGATCAACCTTTGTTTGCTAAATTTTTTTTCCCGAAGAATTTTGGTCAAACGGAGTCAGGGGAGATATAGATGTACTTAGGATGTCTGTGTCGCTCGGAAGGGTTGTTGAATTCCATTTTTACTGAAAGTAATGAAATCCCTTCAGTCGGACCACCCCGGGAATATCAAGAGAAATATGTAAACAGACGGTATGGCGGGTTAAAAAGGTTTTTTTTCACTCTATACATCGTCGTCATAATAAATAAAGCTAAGGTTAAAACATGGTTAATTACGATACTCCGACTGGCGAATATTTGTGACGAAAATAGATCATGGAACTCGTGCGCTCTTATTATGTTTATTTGCGTCTAGGATAGAGGAAATGAGATGCCGATCTTCAGATTTTGGGTCGCAATTTTATTCTTTTGTCGTTACCATTCGTATAGATCGTTGCAAGACCTGTATTGTGCTCTTTAAATACACGAGCATTGGGAGGAGTGAAATGGATTGCGATTGCGCTGAGGATAAATCCGTGATCTCCGACGAGTTCCTTGGTCTTGATAGCAACCCACCTTTGATTTTGCGTTTGATCTCATCTAATGTAAGGTTTTCTTTTCTACCAATGGGGATATTTTCTTCGTCATCTTCGGAGTTGGCAAAAAAATGTAATCGCTTTATTTCCTTGATGTCGATCAACGAGCCCCGAGTGAACGTGCCTTCTTCAGCACCTTGCCAACTTCCCTCTCTAAATTTTGCCTAACTCCTAAAATTCAATGCCAGAGACAGGAAAGATTTATGGTCGGAATTTTATATACTGTAAATCATGCCGCTCTCACTTATGATTGAGCTCATAGAACTTCTTACGTACGTCTGAGATTAGGAAACAATTTTTCCTTCTTTCATAACATAATTTACTCGATGAATTCTTGTTTACCATTCGAAATTATCCTCATTATATCGTAATTGGCTGCGTCCTGTCAAGCCCCCTGCCACACCCCCCCCCCCCAAAATTGCTGTGTTATGCACTTGTGTGCTTTGGTATCGAATCCCTGTTTCCTCTACCGGCAGTGACCTTGGGGGAGGGGCGTTGTCGGTTCCCCCCCACAAGTTCCTCCTCTGGGGAAGACGAGTCAATTTTTCTCCATTGATGGCCTCGAGTTTACGACCCGAATAGCTCAGATTCGACCTCCAATTACCCATCCCCGTCTCGGACGAGTATTCCCACTCCTCATTCCCCCCACACCCACTTCGCCGAGATCCGTCGATACAGCTCATATGTGAGGGCGCTTAAAAGCCTCCGGTCTTCTCGGAAATGGCGCTTCATTTGTCACCGCGTACGGCGAAATGTTCACGTCATTAGTCACGTTGCGTAGGGATGAGTGGACGCCAAGTTACGCAAGGACGTCTGATGATGTTATGCCCCAAGAAAAAGCGAGAGTTCGGCTTCTGTATCTTCATATCCCCATAGTATCTGGCTGCATTTTTATGTATATATTTCTATCAATCCTGGTAGGTTTTAAGAAGTAATCCTACTCTCTACAAGTTTTTAACCCTGCTGATCTATAACTGGTGTTTAATCTGAACTTCGGGTTCACTGTAGGCACCAAGTTCCTAAGTAGGTGAGGGTAGAGCTCGGGTTGTATTAATCCCAACGTCATGTGACATAAACAAATCGGATATATCAGGACAGTTAACTACCCTGCTGCAGATGTAGTATCCCTGAAAGATCTGGTACTAAGAAAATTACACATCTCTGTGGTTTAGCTGGACATGTCGGTAGAAATTTCCCAGATTCGAACCCAGGGCCGCTCGTGAGCAGCCCATTGATCATTCCACAGGTGTACTATGCTGCCAACTCCTTGTCTTTGATTGCAAATGGTAAATGAAATAATGCGTGGAAATTGAAATAATAAAAATCTCCTGAAACTTACTCTTAGCTTACTGGACCAATGTTCATGCAAACTTCTTAGGATTCCTAATCTGGAAGGCAATCTTTGGGCAAAATATCTTTCCTTCTTCTCATTTATGAATCCGGACCCAGGTAAAGACAAAGAAGTCTTTCACGTACCGATTTTAGCGAATTCCGTGCTCTTTCTCCAAATTTCTCGAATTGAATTTTTTATAGCCTCTTCCCATAAACATAACCCACAATGGGTTTGGCGAACGCCGAAGCTCAACGCCGAACACAAAACCATATAATTTCTTCTCTCGGGAACGCATTTAATTAAAACTTTCCAAAAAGATACCCTCAGGATTCGCCCTGGATTTTTAATGTTTTTCCCGATGGCCCAATTTTTTTCCCGGGAACGTTAAATGTCCGTTAGCCTTTTTGGACAGAGTTGGCGGTTTTATATCGTGGCTTTTTCTCGTTTTTCAGCGACCAACGTGATCAATTTGTACTTCAAACTCCTCTCCAAATTAATCTAAAAAAAAAGATCATAGTGCGCGTGAGAAAGATGTAGTATAAGATAATCGACTGCGGAAGTAACAGTTAAACGCTATTTAATTTAAACATATGGATGATTTAAAAGGAAGATTTGCATGCAATCAATGCTTTTTCGGCTGCCGTTAACTCAGTATGTGTACCTACCGTAAACCGGCGTCCATTAGTTTCGTGAGGATATTTTGGCGACTTTTCAACCCCCCTCCCCCCTTGGTGAGATTTGGCTCGACCCCCTTCCCCCCCCCCCCCACCCCCTAATCTCACGTGAGATTTTTCGAAAATCGTATTTTTAGTGTAAATACGTTAATCTGTACTAGATTGCGTTGGATTTATAAAAAAACGATTATAATTAGCTTAGTCATTTTTATTTTAGACTATAGTCTATACACTATAGTGTTTAAGACTACTAAGAACGTAGTCTAGAATCACAGTGAGAAAATCGCGCGTTTGACTGACCGGTGGCGGCTAAACAATCGAGGGGCTACTGTGTTACCTAATAGCGTTCGCATAACCGCGATAAATATTATTGTGTATGATAGAGCCATATTTTAGCGGTGAATCATGTTTTACGTAATTTACCCAGTTTTCTTGCAATTTTACACTGCTTCTTGCAGAAAAAAAATTACGTGAGATTCGGCTCGACCCTCCCCCCGCCCCCCAAAACAACTCACGTAATTAATGGACGCCCCCTAATATCCCTATTTGAAATCCGAGATAAGCATTTTCATTCGTCCAGCAATAATCCTCACGGAACTATTTTAAAAACATCAAGACGGTGAGGGAAATAGCAGGTAGTCTATAGAAAAAGAAATTGACCCAACCTGCCTAAAACGTGAAGATTGTCGTTGTCTTTGGACTTGTTGCGGGGTGAGCTCTATCCACACCGATCGAAGTAAAGTATCTCTTTTCCCATTAAAATTATTATGATTTCCAATGAATTTCCAATTCAGGTCTCACATGTATGTGTTCATAATATGCATGCCAGAAACTAATAGCGTGATATATCGATGTACTGAGAAAGGCCGGTGGAAGAATTTAAATGAATGGTGCTCAGCTTTTTTGTCAGTTTCAGCTTTTTAGTCAGTTACGTGAATCATCGTAGCATGCAGTTCAAATAATGGTGAATGGTCGTTATTTGCCCTGTGATCGTTAACCTGTCCTGGTTATGCCGTATCTGAGTATCTGTCGACTCAATAACTTCAGGAAACATCTTTTCATTCGATTCAAAAAGCGTCAAACGTGATGAATAGAGACAACAACGGTCTGCCGCGTTTTTATCAGTGAAACTTGGTCCCAGTATAAGTTCAGTGCATTGACCTGCCGCTGAAAACATTCATGAATGCATTGGTCACCAGCAGAGTAGATAGTGAGTTGAATTCGGAAATGATTCATGGACTATCGGCAGCGGACGCGGGTGTTGAGACCTATTTAAAAATATTCTTGGGATGTGTCCGCGCAAGCAGTAACGCCATGCCATCATTTCTCCTCTCGCGTGAACTTTTGTTCGTAAGGAGTACATGTCTGTTTGTCTAGCTCCGTATTCCTAGAATTACCATTTTTAGCTCGTGATTTCTTCACGAAGTAAGTCTGTTGTCTTGGCGTTCCTTGCTCTTTCCTTGGCGTTGTTTGTCTAGCTCCGTATTCCTAGAATTACCATTTTTAGCTCGTGATTTCTTCACGAAGTAAGTCTGTTGTCTTGGTAACCCATCAAATATTCTTCACAGTCCTGTAATAGGTTGTCAAAGACGCGGTACCGTCTTGATAATCATGATGAAAGGATAAGATCGTGTGTTTCCGGGTGAATTTGAGGTATCTGAACTTTGAGGAGGGTTCAATCATGAAGTTATATTGTTTACTGATAAAATGAAATGGCAAAATCTCTTTAAATTAAGGTCACGTTAGAAACCCTGAGGTCAGATCAGAGAACCGAAGAATTAGCTTATCTCGCACTACGAGAATTTCTCATTAATCTAAATTCCTGTTTACGCGATGCTCAAGTTGATGCGCGGAGAAAATGAATTTATTCAATGTTGGTGCATTTCTGAATTTTCATTTCGAGAATGTGTTCATCTGATTGCCTCATGGAATTCCTATTGTAAAAAGTCCTTATTATCTTGCTATGCTTTTGGTCCCTTGAGTTTTCAGTACTGTTTTGTTATATTCCTTATTTATCTCCTCCAGTGAAGTTTCATGACGAACCTCAAGCTGCAAATGGAGCGAATGTCCTTCTCGTTGATAAAGGAGTCTTAAAATAGATGTATATTTTTCGGCGGAAGTGTGGTGGGCGAGAAGCCGCTGCACTCAGTCGGGTATTATCTGCAGGATCACGCTAACCATTCCCCGCGAACCTAATCTCTTTGGCGAAAAACTTCCCATGTTAAACGCTTGCCGCAAATTCTGTTTGCCAACTAGTTTCCGAGGCGAATACTTTAGCTCGTAAAAATTAATGATTTTTATTCTGCTTCATCTTGGAATTTGGTTCAACTATTCTATTTAATTTTGATTGAAGACAACGTACTTTGAAGGACTTGTGCTTGACAGAAACACGGAGAAATACGAAAATTCTCCATACCTGTGCGAAATTTCTTTTTACAATTCATCGCAATTTCAGTGAGAAAAAAACGCGTGTCATTCTTCAGTGCGTTTTTCCATTCCATTGGTCTCTTGTCGTCGGACGCCATACAATATATAATAACTTTCATCCCCATAAAATTTTCCGCCAACATGCACTTCCACTGTAGGTACACGTTTTTCGTAATAATTTTCTCTTGGATAGTTCCATAAATATAAACCGCCTAATGTTCATTTTTTCCTCGTTTGGAAAGTCATATACCCAAACAATTAAAAAAAATTTCGAACCTCGTGAATGTGTTTTGGCTACATGGGATTTAAAGCTTTCGTGATGACGTTAATTTATCTTCTTATCGATAGCGCTGACTCAGTGGTTTTAATTGACAGCGTAACGTTCTCTTTTCGGGAGAAATCCCGACTCCCTCTCAATTCCCTTCCAAGCTCCCTGCAGAATAGCTGGGTGCGAACACGTACACTCGTTGAAAGCATTTTTTACGAGGTTTTTATTTTCTTCTTTTTGAGCCAGTAGTCCTCGACGCCATGCCCTCCCACTGCCCACTTGAAGAGGAAATCATGTGTAACGTCCACGACCTCTTTGCAGCTATGCGGGGAAAGTGGACCCTCCCCCCTGTAATTTGGTCGGCTCAATCGTTCCGCGGAGTCGAAAAAATCCCACGCTTCGTACCGTCTGCGTCTGCGTTTGGGGAAATTTATAACCGCGATTCGGTCGATTGGCGGCCCCATCCACTTTCGCCGATGTCACCCGACTCCCATGCGGCCGTGCAAATGAATCAGGGGTGGTTAGGGAGTGGAAGGAAGGTTTTTGGGGGCTTGGTTGAGGGCAGACCGCGCGCTCTGGTTTGGAAATTCCGAGCAGAGTTTTGAAAATGGATCCTTGGCGTGAACAGGCTTGTAAGTTCGTCGTCCGGTTTCCGCAAGAATCCGGAATATCTCCCACGTGATTGCCAAACTGTGCAGCTTTCCCTATTTTCGTAAATCGATATTGGCACCGACTCTGATAGTGTTGGATTCCTATTTTACACTTGTGGGGTCCTTAGGTGTTGTAATATAATCTGGGCATAGTCTCCCTGCATTAATATTTTAATTTCTCCTTTAGAGATGTATAATAGATATAATGAGCTGATCCTTTTTGGAGCGGCTAGCAATTTTACAAGGTGGAAAATGCCGCGTGGATATTCTCCCTCGGATCTCAAACCGTTGGCAAGCTATTATCCTTCCTCTGTAATAATTAAAACATATTCAGTACGCAGTTACTTGCATTAAATGTAGCGTGTCAGTTTTTGTTTGTAGACATTTTCGCCTATTTTAATAGCCATATGACTAGCCAAGGAAGTTGTTTTGCGTTGAATGAATTTTGAATAACACCAAATATATTCACATTGTTTTCAGCAATAATATGTCATGCTATTATTGTTCCACTGTCCCAACCAATGGTGGTCGTGTAGTAGATACCTACGGTGTACAAAATACATTAGAATAGCTTAGGTAGGAAATTATAAGGCTGGGGTATGATGAATTTTCTTTTTTCTAAATCCATTTCATAATATTACCTCCTGATTGATAATACCAATGAATTGAATCGTACATGTTATGTCTGATAAGTCTTTTGCGGTAAGTTAGGAATATATGGCTGACATTGTTATTTCTGAGAGAATACCTTTTTTATATTCCCTTGTTCGGTTTTTTATGCATTCAGTATACTACATTGCATTCCGTCGGTTTCCGTCACACTCTCTATGTTGAATTCAGTGTGGTTTTACCCAAACTAAGCACCCGAAATATATTCTTTTAAATAATACATTCGTATTCTCTAAAGAATATTTTTCGCTTCATAATTTGGGTACAAATACGTCTTGTATTCTGTCCAAAGAATCATTCGCAAACATTTTTCTTTCGATGCGTCCCGTGTTTCTCAACCTTTCCTTGGGCCCGAAGGGTAGACGTATGATGTAAGGGCTCTGAATCCTTTTTTGATTTTTTTCATATCCTTTCTCATCCGAGTTTCCGAATTAGTGCATAGTGCGCACTTTAGTAAATGAAAGCGCTGGCCGGGATGCTCTTACGAGTGTTTGATGAAGCATCACGGCCCCAGAGATGGATTTCGTCCACCGTGCTGAATTGACTTCAGCCTTTTGATCCTTTCGTGTGTCCCCGGCCACTTGTTCCCCATCCCACACCCTTCCCCTCCACCCCCCCCCCCCCCAATACGCTCCAGCAAACGAGGCCTTTGGCAACAGGGTAGCAGTGCGTACCCAGTCCCCACGAAGCGAAACAGGGTCTCGGGGAAATTTTTCCCCATGGCCACACACCTGGCAGGCTTCTGGAGCCTAATGCATGAGAGTCCATCTGCTGGCCCGAACGGAAAAATATGCTACCGTTTCTGATTGGTTCGTTCGCTGTTTTTCTATGAAAAAAAATTTAAAAAACGAAAATTATGTGAAAGATTTGACAGCTCATGTTCGTGATACTTTTTTTTCCTCATAAATCTAAACACGAAATGATATTCAATTCTAACAGTCGTTCAACAAAACTGTCACTACCAACTCTTCGAGAAATATGAATTTTCGAGTTTTTCTGTAAATCGGAACAGAAACTTAATGTTGCATTTTGGTACGATTCTTTTGGTTTTCTGCGATTAAACTAAATTTTCTAGCAACAGTTTTGCAATGCTATTCTGCCGGCTTCGTCAGGCATTCTAAATCAACATTGAAAAATAAATAAACCAACTTAAACGGTTATAATGTACAGTATGATTAATTAATACTTTAGTTTTTCAAAAGTCGTTTCCACGTATAAGTATTAATTAATCATACTGTACATAATAACCGTTTAAGTTTGTTTATTTATTTTTAATTGTTGATTTAGAATGCCTGACGAAGCCGGCAGACTAGCACGGCGAAACTGTTGCTAAAAAAAGTTTAGTTTAATCGCAGAAAACCAAAAGAAACTTAACAAAATAAAAATGAACTGCGAAAATCTACGAAAAAAGTTCATAAGGTTGCATTGGCTGAAAGTAACAACATCTTTATGACTCGATGACATCCGATTGACCGTATTAGCTTTCCTGGAAGTCCTCTCCTTCTCGCTTGCTGGCAATGAAACGTTTCTCCTCCATAGCCAAAGGCTTATTCGAGGATATGTGGTGATGTTCCCATACCGAACAGAAAAATTTCATAAGACGTTCGCTTGCATAGCTCGCCCAAATTCTGGAACAGCTTGATTAGTATTGCAATCGAAAGCTACACTTTTACTATCGCTGGTGACTCAGTATCGTGTAGGCTGCATACAGGTGCGTTTACACGTAGCAGTTCACTGCTATGACAGTCAACTGCTAGCAACTATTAAGCCCCACTCGCATGTGTAAATAGCAACTGCGATGCGAGTTCAGGTCGATACTGGACACATGTCGAACACTATCGATCCTCGTTCGAACTATTAGCAAAGTTGAAGCCCGTCTACTGTCCAGCGGAAATGTATCCAACAAATCGCAACAATCGTCAACGTAAAGCAATACACGACGGAATTTGGATATAATAACAAGGATATCCGTCCCCAAAAGGGGAGATTCTACTCTTTAAAGAATGGGAACAAAAGATAATCGTCAATGGAATTTATTGCTTGAAGAATTTCATAAAAATATAAGCACCAATCACTGTTGAAATAAAACATTTTATTAGTTATGACAACGCCTAAATAGCGGCTTTAATCTGATAGAAGTTGGTGCAGACGCATCATAGCAGTAGCGATATAGATATATCGCTCATCTCGCGACAGTCATAGCAGTCAACTGCTACGTGTAAACGCTGCTCAAGATTGTGTAATCAAGTCCCTAACAAGTGATATGATCCTGTAAGGGAATCCATGGTTTTGGGTAATATTTGCGACCGTAACCAGCGGTACTATTGTTACCTGAATGAAGTGGCGTTGTCTACTGGATGGAATGCGGCAGTTTCTCCGTTGAAACTATTTAAGTGGTGATGCTGGGAAATATATGATAGATCGCCGTTTAAATATAGACACTCACGCTTACGACTCGAGCGAGATTGATAAGGTGGATAAAGCTTTTTTCCTCGACCCGTCTGAAACCTTCGTTCTCTGCCTCTCACGACAGCAAGCGGGACTCTTACTTCTGCCAGTAGATTGGGTGGATAAGAGTGGGAGACAAGAAAGGAATGTCTTACTCAGAATATCGGGAATTCCCTCCGACCGTGCGAGTGTTCGAGAGAATCGATTTTATCCCTCTCGTTTTTGCCAGCGACAGTTCCTACGTCCCTGTTCGCCTCCCGTGAAAGTCTCGCTCCTGAAAGCACTGTCGCTCGCTCAAATGTTTCTCCCCTTGTCGCGGTGATAAATAATGCATCAGCCTCTGCAATTGTTTCTCCCCTCGACGCAATCCAGTTGTCGAGTTAAATTAATGCCCTCCTCGTAAAAGATTACGAAATCGTTCGCTCATTCGGAGACTGAAGCGAGCCGGATGATAAGTGGTGGGTTTCATTGGTGACTTTCGGGTGATGGAAGTTGTCCTACTCCATTCTATTTTCATCGGGCCTGATTCATTTCTGTCGTAACTGATTTAAAATTCCCTCTGGAACTTTGTGTATTAAAGAGTTGTAGACCGGGCGCATCTAAGTTAACGTTTGCAACAATCCGATGAAGGGGTTTGTTCGAAACCGTCGGGATATTTTCGAATACCTACGAGCAGGTAACCAAGGATTCACGTGGCACAAACACGAATGGTTCGCGAATTCATCTACATCTACGCGATACCCTGCAAGCCACCGGGAGGGTGTGTGGCAGGGGGTGAAGATCACCAAGCATGCAATATTGACATGCAAACATGCCACTATAGGATATCAGGCAGCTAGATTGTTAGTATCTACGTAGTAATTAAGGGATTGGTTGTTAATGCATGCATCATGAACTACAAACTACTCTTAAAATATTTCCCCTACCTCCCTTTGCTATGCTGCCTATTCTGTTCTCTTATAGAACGGGGGAAAAATGACATTTTGAATCTATCAGTACGAAAATATATCTCCCTAATCTTATTTATCTGATCGAATCTAGCATAATACACTGTTGTTTTTAATATATGCCTAGCATCTTCAGTAAAGCTATACGATTTAAATTTTTGTAAGAGATTGAATCTGTACTTAAACCTACGCTCTGATAATGATTCCCACCCTAATTCTTGTTTTAGTGGAGGGGGGTTCTCGGAAGGCCTACTCGCACAGTTGCTGTCGCAACTGCTCCTATTGGCGGAGTCAGCTGTGTCCCCCCATTGTAAAAAGGCAAAGTAGCTTCGCGGGCTCAGTTGTGATTGGACGAAGTCGATATACCTACGTCAGAGGTTGCACCACTCCAGCTTTTCCGAAAGGGTTAAAAACATCAGTTTTTCGCCGCTTATAAATCGAGAAATAATTGACGGATCAAAAAATGGAAAAATACGGGTCTTTTAATTTTACAAACTTTATCAGATTCGGCAATAAAAAATATGGTAAACGACCCCATGGGTGACAATGAGGGCAGAATAGGGGTGCTTGGGAAGGATTAAACCCTGCGTACTAGGCACACAACATTGCATTTTGCACGGCCTCTTATGGAGATTGCATGTGAATTAAGGAGCGCGACTGCTAGAGTCAAGTTGTCTGAGGAATCTTATTAATTTAAGTACGAGTATATGCCTGATAAATGATCCTTACTTCACAAAGAAAATTACCTAAGCTATTGAAAGTCATAAGTATCACAAGAAATACGATGGAAAGTCGAAGGATTTATTTTTTATGATAATTTTAACAAGCTCGACGATGGAATCAATTCAACATTTACGTTACTGAAATAAATGCATGTACTCAATGAATTTACTAATGTATAACACCATAATATTACTATCAAAGGTTATGTTATAATATTTTTCTGAAATATTCTTTAATATCTCATTAGTAATGATATTATTCATACGCCATACATTTTGGCTAGAGCGACTGCAGCGCCACTTGAAGTCAACTAACTGATTTCGTCTGCTATAAGCGCAGTAATTGTGGATTTAGCGAAAAATACGGTGGGTTGATGCCTTTTTTTCGTGTCATTCAATTCCTTGTGACATTACGCATAAAATATCAGTTTTTTGCAAAAATGACATGTCACTATGGTATTTTTAAACGTTATATTCTCATGTGATGGCCATTCTCGCCGTTAATCGTATGTAATTTCAAATGCAATTTGTGCAAAAAGGAGTATAGGTTGGTACAATTATCTTTACTTTATTAGATAGAGGAACTTTAGTTCTATAAGTGCTGAAAAATTAAAAAATATGACATGACTTTCACTTTTCAGATCAACCTCCTTAAAACATACAGTAAACTCCCGATTTTTCGTGCTAATGGCTGTTCTAGGGTGCACGGATAATCGGCAAACACGGATAATCCGCTGTTTGGTTTTCTCCGGATTCATTTCTTTACGGTGAGCTGCCAAAGTAAAGAAATTCCCTAATAAAATAACAAAATCTGCCAATGAAAAGATCCTTCGTGTGTATTATAGCATTTTACGACAAAAGAGAATCCAATAGAGTTGTCCCGGATTCAATTAAATGTTCGCAAGCCACGGGGTGCAGCACGAAGCCTGGCGTAAGGCATCGGACCTGTTGGGAGGCCAGAGTGTAGTGAAAGTCACGATTGGAGGAAAATAACAAGAGTTTACTTACCTTTGAGACCACCGGCGATACACTAAATAGATTGGCGATGCACGGAAAATCTGCAGCCCGGATATCCCGCGCACGGATTATCGGGAATTTACAGTAAAAAACAATAAAATCATGCCCAAAGTTCCTCGCAGGGGCGTCTGTTGATCTTCCTAAGGTTATTTAAGGGAAGTAATAAATTGTTTGATTTTCATGGGAGTTAATTTCATAACCAATTCTAGTTCGAATCTAACCTATTTAAACTACATGATTGGAGCTTGTTAGCGTATTTGTACACATTACTCTGTTTATTTGGCGAATTTTAAAATGTATTCCATTATTCTTCTTACTTATCTAAGTTTTACCGTGTGCAAAAAGAACTTCACCCGTGCGTGTATCGTGAGCAGTAAGCCCATATGGCCGTGCCTACCAAGGTGGCCGCTGACTTCTTAAATCAGCTGCGATTCCTCTTCCAGTACAACCAATTATCCTTGGTCATTACGTTGTGGGCTGTCCTCGGTTGGAAATTGTTTCGAGATCCAGCCATTGTTTGATTTATCATTTTTTACTTTAGGCGCACTGCGGCTAAGGATTGGTTCATTAATTTTTTTTAATGAGGTGTTTTTTTCGTGAACCCCGCGTGCTCGACAGAAATATTTTTCTCGTCTTCACGGCATGCCTCATAATTTCCCGGCCTCGCTATTGATCCAGCGAGGATATTTCCGTTTATGGCATTGTAACCCGCGGAGGAAATTTACGCCTTCCATGCCGGCTGCAAATTTACCAGTCCCACCCGGCGAGTACGTCGTGAACTTTCACTTTTTTTTCCTCCGCGAAAGGTTACGTTTGCCCAGCATGTATGTCAGTCCACAGCTCTCATGCGAGTATGCGTCAACTCTTGTTTTGAGCCGCTGCCGAAGTCTCAAGTTTTTTATGGCACATGAGACTGGGTCTTAAGTGCCTGCATAGGAGATCTATGACCGGCGCCAAACGAGGATAAAGTGGGCTGACTCGAAAACTTACGAGCCTCAGCGGTATCCATTATGGCACGCGCAGAGATAAACATTGTGCACGTCGCTCGCGCATGTCACATCGGTAGAATTTTAAACGCAGGTGAGCGAAGAGTAATGGTGATGACAGGAGAAGGATTACATTTGCTAAGTAGCCGGTTATCGTAAGAAGATGATCCCCAGGATCCGGGCTAGAATGGGGGCGCAATTTTGTACACGAAATCGTTATAATATAATATAATATAATTAAATATAATAATATTATTTATTTACTGTTCTTGGACTGGTCCATTAAGAACATAATTATGTGGAAACGAAAAACGAATTTTAGTGAAAAAATTAATCTTCTAACCACAACCATTCACTCATAAATCAAAAATTAAAATAAGCAAAAGGTGACGCCCACCGAAAATGCTGCTGTGATAACATTGACGTCATTTTCCTCCCGTCCTTGACTGCTTTCAGGGGAGGGGGAAGGGAGTGGAGGGGGATTCTCGGAAGGTCTGCTCGCACAGATGCTGTCAAAATCGCTCCCATTGGCCGAGTCAGCTGTGTACCCCCCTTTGCGATAAGGCGAAGTAGCTTCGCGGGCTCAGTTGTGATTGGACGAAGTCGATATACGTCAGAGGTTGCACCACACCCACTTTTCCGAAAGGGTTAAAAACATCAGTTTTTCACCGCTTATAACTCGGGAAATAATTGTCGGATCAGAAAACGGAAAAATACGGATCCTTTTATTTTACAAACTCTATCAGATTCGGCAATTAAAAAATATGGTAAACGACCCCATTATCGCAATTGCAGTGATTTTTTTTCCTTGGTATGCCGGTCCCTACTTAAGTGCCATGTAGAAGGCACTTTAGAGTTCAGCGCTCCGTCCGTCGGATGGGATGTTAAACCGTGGATCACTTGGCACATTTCGTTTAGAGTAGTCTGATGCCGACGCCAGGTTTCTCTCCACCCATCCTTCGTTCCTCGTAAAAATCCTACCGCGACTCAACTACCCAATATGGCGCGAATGACCTTCGCTATCAGTCGCCTTCCTCGAATAACTGAATAACCAGCAGAAGAGAACTTCTTGTGAGAACCTAGGGGGAAGGATTTAATGAAAAGATCGGAGGTGGGCTCTGCAGGGAGCGTTATCTTGAATAGATATGAGGCGGTGGACTATAGGGAGAGATGGTGAGAATAGATAGGTGGAATAGGTGGTGGTGGTGATGTGTGGGAGTGTAGGAGAACGTAAAGAGTGCGATGTAATGGAAGGAAGACGGGTGATGAAGTGTTGAGTTTGGTGGGGAGGGAAGAAAGTAGTTGGCGGAAATTAGAAAGGAGCAGAAAGAGAGGATGGCGCAAGTAATTAGGGACGTCTATCGTGTGAAATTTAAGGGATGGGAAGAATAACATGTAAATTTAGACCTGCCTTCACCGGTAGGAAACTAATAATAGTATAATACCCTGCAAGCCACAGTAAAAGATGTGTGGCAGGAGTTTAATATTCCAAAATTATGCACTTCTTGCATAAAAGAGGATTATTAATTATAGCTAATATTTTATTCGAATCATAACAATTTGGAAAAGTTTTAAAAGCCAGAGCAGGTTTGCATGTACGTACATATTGAAATGAAATGTCTCCAAGCCGTAATAAGTGATCCTTTCGTTTGTGGTATAAAGGGAGGAAAGGGAACTTGTAGGGAATGAACAACAGTACCTCAGTGTTTCTTCTGGCCTGAGAAAGGTCTTCCGGATCAGCAAACTTCAAGGAGTCTGAAGGAGGTCTTGTTAAAAAACACAACACTTCTAGTATTTCCACACAGGACACTGATGCACATTCACAAACAAACACTGATGTTGGCGTGTGCCACTTGTCAGGGGAAGGTAAAAAAGGAGGTACTGTTGTTCATTCCCTATTCCTTTTTCCTCCCTTTATACCACAAACGAAAGGATCACTTATTACGATTTGGACACATTTCATTTCAATATATACTGTTAGCCGTAAGAGCTCACCGTTTTCACTTGATGTACGTACAGTTGTTAGTTGACCGACATGCAACTACCTAGGCTACCTATTGGTATACATTTGTATACAACATCGGATATATTTGCAGCTATTCAAATCCCTAATGGTTCGAGGAAAGAAAGACAAATCTGTCGGTTCGACAATCTATTGCCCAAATTTTATTTTCATGGTACAATCTACTGTAGAAGGGCGGAGTTAGCAGTGTTTTTAACGTCATCAGTAAAAATATCGTCTTGAAATTGAACTATGATATTGTCTATATTTCTATTTTTAGGGACAGTGGGGTATTGAATGCAATTATTGGTTCTGAAGGAATAAGGCTGGGTAAATTGGGAAGAGGGATGTAGAAAGAAGTATTGTGTGGCATGAAAAAAAAGGTAGGATACACTCATCTGGCGAAAGGGATAATGTAGTTAAGGGTATCTTTCTGGATGTGCGCCGCACAGAATCGGATACTGCATCAAAACGCACCACTAAAAAAATAATGAAAAGTATTTCCTAATAATGATGATCCTATGTAGCGATATAAGTGAGAACGCTGTAATTTCCAAGAAAATAATTTCTCAATCTTCTCTCACCCTAAGAATTTAGGAGAGCGTTTGACTACCGCGTTCTTGTTGTTTATCGTTCCGTTACCCGTTTACCTGCCGAACGATAAACCGCTGGACGATCCCTTGGTTGTGCCTTTTTTTTAGGGGGTCTCTTCAAAAATTAACACGTTAATGACTTCTCGTTCAATCTCGGCTGGAACCCCGGGCGTAGGTAGGTTTTTTAAGCGGCGACGTTTGTTCGCCGGAGAGGTAGGTAGTAGCCGCGTCGGAGGCGTAATTGAAATTCTCGTGGGTGTCTCGTGAGAACGTTTAGTTAGCAGCTTCGTCTCTCCTCACCTCACGCATTGCCTCTCCCCCTCACCTTGAATGGTCGACCTCATATATGGATGGCATGGGCGTCTCTCCCTATTCTGTCTCGTGCCATTGAACCCCTCTTGCGTGTCTCGGAATGTCGTCATCCGCCGTGTCTCACGCCCAAAGGGATTGGTTTGCGCGGTGGTGTGTTACGGCTCAGCCCTGAGAGGTTCTCGGATTTTTAAGATATCTACCCTCGGTACAAAGGATTGAGGTAGCGAAGGTATTTCGTCTCATCGATAACATTCGGTGCTGGCAGTACTCACCATGTCGTCGTGCGGCGATCGATTTCATCTCATAGAATAACGATCGTTGATGGCCAATAACTTTGTCTGTAATCATCTCACCCACAGTATCGTCGACAAGTTCTCATCGACGACAGTCATCCTCAATATTGTCAGACTTATACATTCAAACTACCTATAATTTATCATTGTTTGTTGTCATCGGTCAACAATCTTAGGATTGGTTTGACGCAGCCCTCCGCTCGATTCTTCTATCGACCAGCCTCTTCATATTAACGTAATATGTACTTCTCTTTCACATTCTTCACGACCTGCTCCATGTATCTCATACGAGGCCTTCCTTGGCCGTTCTTCCCGTTCACTTCCTCTCGACGATTGTCTTCATCAGGCCATAGTGTCTTAAGATAGAGACGATAAGGTTATCCCGTTTTCTTTTTAAAGTTTTCAGCAGACTTCTCTTTTCTCCCACTCACTCACTTAAGACTTCTTCGTTGGTCAGACGGTAATTATTGACTACATTGTCCCCTGTATGCTGCTTTCTTTGTAATTATATTGACAGTAGTTATTTTTAGAAAATTTAGAAGAGGATAAAAGAGGAAATGTTGATCATGGCCGAAGAGAAAGTGATTAGGAAGTGAGCACCTTTGGACAATCGCAGGCCGGGAACAACCGCTAACAAAACTGCCAATATTGGTAGAATACGTAAAATTATTTTGTCAAAATAATTGCCAGTTCCACCGTGTAGACAAGATGGCAATGCTTACTGACTCAATATTTTTATAATTTATTCATCCAAGGGTCGACATGAAAAAAATCGATTAGGAGGCGATACAACTTCATATCGCACGGCTCAACATAGGAGCCTTCTGGCACTTGAACTTCCTCCGCCGCGGTGCTTGCTGGGAATGGAAGAAGTCGTGGGTGGGGGATGGGACAAGCCGTATGGGGAGGGGGCGGAAGGCTGATTCGAAGGAGGGGGGGAGGCCCCGGTCGTAAATTTTTTGCGCCTCATTCGAGGAGACCGAAAAAAGAGAAAACTTTCGAAGGGCTTCGGCAGAACACGGACGCGGGCCGAGGAATTATCGAGACGCGGCGAAACGACGGCGGCCGAAGCGTTTAATTGGATTGACTGGAAATTTAAATTGATGGGAGAACGTTGTTGCGCCTATGTCAGTATGGGTTCACGATCTAGGGGTCACTCATCCTCTTATTTTGAAGACCTTTGGCGTGAGAGAATACTCGCACCTCACGACTCATACCTCTCCCATATTATCCAATAAATTACCGAGGTCATAAATCATGATATTGTGCTGCGAAGGGGTGGGGTGAAATACCAAACGTAGACTTGCGAATATGCATGCTTGTCAATAAAAATCATAACCAAGTTACTAAGATTAATTTCTTGTTGAAGACGAGTTTAAATGGCCGTATTTAGAAAGGCCTACCTAATGAAAATTCTCCCTGTCTACTTTCTCTCTGTACGAAATAGCTGTTTTAAATGAGAATGCCCCTTTAAAGCCACTAAGTTATCATTCCAAACTATTTTATCGTTGGCTTCTATTGCAGCTCACCTAATGACAGCCCTTAAAAGCTGTGTTCAAACCGAAGGTTGGTTTTTGATAGGTGAGGGTAGAGCTCACTCCATTGGCGTGTGCAATTCACACTTTCAGGGCAAGGGGGCCAGTTCCTTTCTCTGGCCCACCTGAGATTTCCTACGGAGTTCTGACACGCAGAAAATCGAATCGCGAGGACTTTAGGTGGGGGCGTCCATCAAGGCTCTTGCCGGAGGGTCCCGGGATTTGAACCTGGAACAACGGGAACTCCGGTGGTAGCTCAGTGCTCTACAATTATCTAAGTGCTCTATTAGTCATACAAACGTGATCGTACTCGCACGCAGTAAGTTTCTGCCTGATCCGAATCCAAACTATTTTTCTGTCTCGCTGATTACGTTTCCAAAAGCGAAAACCGTACTGGATTACCGTTCCAGAACCGTAATCCGAACTGATTAACCCTAGAATTTTATTCAATATTTTATTAGAATCGGAGATAAAGAGGAATGTGAGTGCACTTCAAATAGCATTGCCGCTACTGGCATTAATTTCTCGCGGAGAGAGAAGGAATTTCAGCTAAAGCTCTCCATGCGTAGATGACGACATGACCGTTTTCGCGACGAGGCTGCCTCGTTGAGAGCATGGCACGCTTTAAAAGGCGGGGCCCGAGAAAGGGCGTGAATAGCCGAACGAGAAAGAGAGGGAGAGGATGACTGAGACGTGGGTGTTGCACAAGGAATCGAGAAAGAGCTCGAAGTCGACGAGGGCAGGCATCGTGGCGGAAGCGATGAATCGATGAGTGCCACGGAAGAATGGTGACCGGAACCTTGATACCGTTTTAAGAATGACTGGGCGTTGGTCCAACCTTCCTTTGCCATATTCTAATTTCTATTCTCTTCTTACGAGTCTTATTTTCCTCTGCGATTCCACTCCGGGCTTCCGTGCTAGGATTTCTTCCATCGAGGTGCCGTCGCGGCGGTAACTCGAAGCATGAAATGCATTTTAACCTCCAGGGATCGGAGGTACTTCTTGCGCCTTGTCGTGAATTAATTTCTCGTACCCTTTTTGAGGGTGTATATCGTGTACGCGTCGGCTCATCGGCTGGGTCCCTTAGTTGCCAAGATTCATGACTTTATTGTGCAAGCCCTTCATAAATCAGACTGGGCAGAAAGTGAGGGATGTACCGTAGGCGTTTGGACTTAGGAATGGTCCGGAACCGCAGTACCGTTTTGAGTATACCTAGGCGTCGGTCCAACGTTTCGTTTCTATGTTCTAATGTCTATTATCATTTTACGAATCTTTTTTTCTTCTACCACTCCGGTGCTGGCTTCCTTGCTAATAGTTCTTGCTTCTTCAATGGGGGCCGCGATAGCCACCCTCATTGGCTGGGTCCCTTAGTTGCCAGGATTCATGACTTTATTGTGCCTTCATAAATCAGACTTCGTCCAGGATTCGTGGCTTCATTGTTCGAGTCTGACCTTAATTGTAGGAAAAATAATTTGGGCGCTTTCTCCTTGCTCTGCAATATTCGTTTTAAACACTACGCCATCACTCGAAACCGCGATATTATGACTAGACTGACCGTGTAAACTTTTAATCGTATCGCTTCTATCCTTCAACCTATTTCGCATGGGGCCACTTTACATTGCTCCCTTCAGTCCAGGGGTTACCCTTTGGGGGTTAGAGAAACACCTGAGCCAATTAAACTCTTTTAGGGTAGAAAGAGAGGAGATTAGTACAGGAAAATCAGTGATTATGGGAGAATATGCGAGAAATAATCAAATTCCACATTCTAAAGAAGACTCGTAAGACGAGAATAGAAATTAGAATATGGCAAGGCATCCATCAAATCTTTCCATCGATCGGTGTGACGTTTTTGGTGACTTTCGCATGCAATATATTGCAATGTCGTGTAACCCTAGTGCTGATGACGCTTACAATGGAGGGTCTTGGTGCATATGCTCGAGAGTTGCATGGGTCAAGTGAGATAAGGATTACCCTTAATCTCCCCCTGGAGAATCAAAAAAATTATCTCATTGGAGGTTAAAATGCCCTTGAGCACGTTTATCTGCCTCGTCTGGCCAGGGATCGGAGGTACTTCTTGCGCCTTGTCGTGAATTAATTTCTCGGACCCTTCTCGAAGCGTCCTGTACGTAGTTACCCCCGTTGTGACTCGTTCCACGGATTGAAGCAAGCGATTTGAAGTGCGAGGCGAATTTTGAAGTGTGGCAATCACGTTTCCGCTCTCCTATGCGCGATAAAAAAGAAATGATCTATATATCGCGAGTTGGCGCGTTATGAAGATCCGTGATGGCGCCCCAGATTTCTTCCTGCCCACTCGTTGTCTTCGTTCGTGATTCCCGGCCGGTCATCGAGGCTCGCTTATGCGCAAATTGCCCCGCGTGATAAACGCCTACCACCGTAGCATCTGCGAGATGTGTTGGCTATTTACCCTCCCCTCTCCCGTAATACCCGCGTGGCCCACTGGTTATTTCTCAAGTGCCGTTTTGGCGTTCGTGTTTCGGAGTAAATTGGGAAAAAAAGGAGACCGATAAAAGGGCAGCGGAAGATGTTGGAGAGGCTAATGATTCGCATATCTTCTCGTGCGCTTTGATTTCCCAGGAAAGGGCAATCGCTATCTTTCCGAGCAGTTATGCTCAGAGCAGTCATGCTCAGAGCAGTCCATCGACGCTACTCGGAGACGCTATTTCGTCGAGAGATTTTTCGTTTTACTGCCTTGGCGTGACAGTTATCTACTTCCACGTGATCGTTTCGGTCGCAGGGAGACCTTCCGAGAAATACCACTGGAAATTTGAAGTCCGAGAGAAAAAAATGAATATCGGGAATGATATTTAGTTCGTGATAAGCGTAGAGATCGTGCTTGGTTGAATTGTCCAGCGATTGCAATCGCCATGGAGAATGGAGAATCGTTCGTGTGGGTCATTACCGTGGAGAAATGAAAAAGTGATTTCTTTCCTCTTGACGAGGGAGACATCATTAAGGAGCTCGTAATTCTTCAGAAAGCTAAATGAGGGAATGTAGGAATTGCATTGTTTCTGTCAAATGAGCTTACCGAAAGAGATTGCCTAGCATGAGAGTCAGAGACTTGAGCAGGTGACGTATGTACTAAGATTCCTTGTATTGAAGACCAGTGATGATGAAAAGTCACTCCTGTGATTTGAATTTTTAAGTTGAGTTCAGCATTTTGATCTGAGCTGACGCGAGTCAGTCTACTTGGAATTTTTCCAACGGACGAGTCGCACATCGTTGATCTCATGTCTAGAAATTGTAGAACGTGGTCAAGGGGAGTCATAGACTTGCGCGGGAACTGAAGTCCCGACCCTCTGCCCAACCGATTCAACAGTCGGTGGTGTCAGGTCAGTCATGACGATCGAGAAGCGTTAATAAAAGTTTTGAACGCCCATGCGTCGTGGTAGACTTCGTTTCGGCCGTTAGTGATTCTCGCCGGTGTCGTAGCCTTTTGAGACCCCGAAGTCTGACAGCTGTCACCCTTATCGCTCTATATGCGGACATTTCTTCCGATATGAGCCGATGAATCACGCCTACTGATAAATTCGTCGTGAATCTACCCCACACCGCTGTTGATTCGCGTACCGGAAACCTGCATTTTTTTCTTATAAATTCAGGCTTGTTTACTTTAGAACTTGTCTCTCGAACTTAAGAATAGCACATAGCAGCGGTATATGAGGGGAATTTTTACGGACGTCACAGCAAAAAATCATCAATCACTTGGTTGTGGAACTATATCCCTTATTTGTTGACTAAAATCTTCATGCAAAGAACCACTGCCGATAAGCCCTTGAATGTGTGTCATTCTTCCAGAAAATCGCAAGCCTCTTGTGGTCTACGTTATTCGATAGACGCAGGAGCATTTCAATCGAATTTTATTTGTTGGATTAAATTTATTTAGTCAGTCTTAGTCGTGTATTTCCTTTGAACTCTTCGCTTATTTTGCGCTTTGTTTGAAATTTACTCTTCCTTCTTCGTCTTAAAGAGAAAAGCAAAAGTAATGTGGGGATAGTTGAAGTATTGGGGAGAGATGATTGAAAAAATTGTTCAAAATGAAAAGTTCGGCTGGGCAGTGTTTCCCTGTTGGAAACAACGGGGCTAGATGCTGCGATACTACTTACGCAATTGGAGTAACCTAAAAAAAAAATTCTACTGCTACTCAAGTGTGTATAATCTCAGCGCCAACATTGAGATTGCGGAACAATGGCTTTTTTGGGTTTGTGGCCGCCTCCTCGACCGATTTTCGAAACAATGCCCGCTGCACCGGCCGTCCAGTTCGGGCGAGTCGAGAAGGGGTGTGGGAATATCTGCAGTCACGGCAGAAACGTAGTCGTGTCGCCCTCCTCCGCTTAATGGTGTCCAGGCACTCGACCCACGCCTCACCAAGGGAACCCGCCCCGCCAAATTCCCGCAAAGAGTGTCAAGGGTCGTAGTGGGTGGGTGGGGTAAAGTATGCGGAGTCGTGATATCCGCCCTCCCCCTTCCTGATTCGTGCTGTCCCGTGACCCAATTTACCCCTCGCTTCCCGCCCACGTTTGTTCCCCATCCTCCTCCTCAATACATCGCTTCTTTACGTCCTTTGTCGCCGGACGGCTTTGACGGAGGTCCCTCAAGGTCCTCTCCTCAGCCCCTCCTCATTTCCCCGCCTCTGAGAATCGATATTTGGATCGATTCGCCGCTGCAACGCGTCCCCACCTGCTTTTCTCGACACGGGTCGAGTCTTTATGGGATGATCAAAGGCAACCCTCGACCACCCGGCGACTGGCTGAATCGAAAAAAAAAAGATTGATCGAAATTGTTTATTATAGCAGAACTTCCGCAGAGTAAAAAACCCACCTTTACCAGGGCCCGAACCCGGTACCCGGTTCCATATGGGTTTAATTATCCTATCCTAAATGAGAGACTTAGTTGTCGGCTACAGTCGCTGAACAATATCAGATGCATTTAACTACGGAGTTACTATTTTAACGGTTCCGGGTTCGAGTCCCGGTCAAGGAGGTGATTTTTGTGGAAAATCTGCTATGGTGCATTTCGGCGGGTAACTCGGCTAAGGTTATCGCGGCCAGTTCGCAATCCTTGAAATTATTATTTTACCGGTAAATTTAGCTGTAGTTCGTCGTGAGATCCTTACGAATTTCCCCATGCAGGTGAAGCACCATATTTCTTATGTTTCTGTCGTTGATCTTTGCGGCGGTGGTCGACAACTAAGCCTCTTTGCGTCATTTAGGATAGTTGGAAAAGATAGGAATTTTTAAGGAACGAAGATAGAATGGAAACCCGGCGCGTCGGCATTAGCCTAATCATAACGAAAGTTTCCTAAATAGCGACTTTTATTCCCCTAGCTACGAGAGGTCAGGAGAAAATGAACGAGGAGAGAAACGTTTATGGAAAGTATGTTTTTAAGTCTCGTTTTTATTTTATTTTTGAACGGCCGCAAATCCTTGAACTTTTGGTTCGGCAGTCAATGGTTTCACTTGATTTGACCTTCTGCCTGTCCTACTGATATGGTCTTCGATATAATTATATCTGCAGCGCCAGTCAGCCTTGAGCTAATGCGATTTGAATTCGACAAGTAATTTGTATCTGGTGTTCAACCTCCTACTTTCAAGATGACTCCTAGTAACTCCTTTCAAGAGCTGGGTGACAATTTCTTCACCATAGGAATTTTTACGTAAAGTCCCACTTTTCACTGCATCGTATTCTTTCAATGATTTGCGTATTTGATTCCATATGCTTACACTTAAATGGCTGGGCCTCGTTGCCGGTGGAAGCAGTACTTTTATGGCGTTGAAGAATACCAGTTATAGTTCGACCCACAGTCTCGCGATCAACTTGTTTGGAAAGCAATTAGGATGAAATGGAGAGAAAGCTGGGTGTTATAAAATATGTACCCAAATGCTTTAGTGTCATGGTCTCATTGTGATCAAACTTTGATTCTTCACGCGTATATAATTTTTTTATTATACACGCCTTTGTCCTCTCATGTAGTACGTGCGACTTCTTTCCAACTCTCTCGTCCTTTCGTAGCGGAGCGCGCGGTCTGTAATTTTGTTCCTTTAGAATACTACGACCTCCTCTTGCGGTCGAAAGACCAATCCGGGTCTCTTTTGGACCTCTCCTCCCCCATTTCCACATTCTCCTGCCGAACCCCTTTCCGTTTCCCTCCCGAGTTTAATCTCCGCTCGGTCATTTCCATTCGGTCGCGATGATTAAGGCCTAGATACCCGTGGTCTGCGACTGGGTCGGTGGCGTGTCCAAAAGACACGAGAATCCTCTTCCGCCCGCATTCGAGGAATCGCGGAGGGTATGGTAATCATCAAGCCCAAGAAAGCGTTCGGCAAAAAATAGGTGAAAAAATGCATAGTTTACCCTCTGTCCGCTAATCGGAAGTTCGAGTCTTGCGTTGAGTTATGCCGTTACCGTTAAGTCACGACGTAGCATACCGACTTCCTAATCACGTGCGCCTCAGGTCGATGTACTTTGCGATTCGAATTTCGCGAAGGACACGCGGAAAATTTTTCCTGTCTGTCGTGCCCCAAAGGTTAGGGACATAATTCGAAAATTGACTTGAATTGTCGAGTTAAAATCCACAAAAAATCTGAATGTCACTGATGCGGTATTGGACGTCGGTGTAAGATATAATGTGAGATCGCTTTTGAAAATTACTGCTGTTATTTGCTAGTGAAAATATGTATTTGTTTTTGTAATTGTCCATGCAATACGTTTATTAGCTTAGTTGCCCTACGAAGTGCTTTCACCTGTTTGAAAGGTAGTGGCGATCCTGAGTATTCACTGCAATAATCTATCTGTGTGATTTGTCATTCCTCGGGGGTAACGTGTTTTCGCTACTGAAATAGTGTCAGCTTCCGTGTTGATGTCCTGATCTTGTTTCAGTAAACCTTGTTATCACTTTTAGCCTAAATATGGGAATGTACAAAGATAAGAATGAACAGAGGACACTGTATGAGCGTTATCAATATATTCTTGGTACATTTTTCTGCATCAGTACAAAGAGTTGTTAAGTGCTGACGATTTCATACATTGCATTGCGTTCATTTTCCCTTTTATCGTAAAACAAAGCTCATCCTGTGTCAAATTCAAATTCTGTTCGATCACAGGTCCAATTATTGGATTAGGAATGAACACCTGCGTTGAAAGATAAACTTTTTTTTGCTAATGTCTTCTTAATTGCGGGCGTTAAGTGAGTTTTAGACTCAGTTTATTGCCGCATCTGCTTGACCGATATTTCGGCAGGTGATGGGCGCGTTCCTTCGAAATGAATTTTTTTCACTCTAAAAGGGAAGCTCGTTTAAAAGCATCCAGTCACTGGGCCATTTTTATCCCGGACAGCCGCGCAGAAGGTCTCAAGGTCAGTTCCTTTTGGCGACGATACCATGTTTTTCCTCCTCCTCGCTAAGGCTCTTCGGATTGGAAAATTTCAGGAATGTTTCGCTCTTTGAGGGTTGACGAGGGATCCCAGCTCTGTCCGTATGTTCTGCAGTGTGACAACTGCATGGGAAACTGTTACGTTTGAAAGCTTTTCGCTAAAAAAAAAAAACGAAAGCGGATTGGCGTTCCAAAGGGAATGTCGTCGCCTTGTGATGGAATTAACCTTTTATGGTTGCTTACGCGCAGACCTATAAGAGAAGCATTCTTGAGCTAAACGCATTATCACCCCTTTCGTTTGCGTCTTCCGACTACAGGAATGCTTTCTTGCTGCCAATTTTTGCTGATATTTATCCACAAATGCCTAAAGAAATGGTCTCCGATGCAAAAAAAAATGCGTTGGAATTTAGTCGGATTCATTTTGTTGTTGTTATGGCAGACGACCCTCTCAATTGTGACAGCTAAGGACATATGCGCCATTGGGGAAAGGTGGGCGGTTGAGTGGAGGTTTAAATATTTCGAGGAATGGAGAAGGGTGGAGTGAAACCCGACGCCGGCATTAGCCTGCTCATAGCGATACACGCCAAGGGATCCATGGCATAGCGTCCCATCCGACGGACGGAGTGCTGAACTTGAAGTGTTTACTACACAGCACCTAAGTGACTACCGGTGTAAAAATGAAAATTCTGTCATTGCTAGGTTCGAACCCGGGCCCTAAGGATGGAAAGCCAGTTCTCTAGCACTCACTTCGACCCGATCTCCTCGACTCATTTACAAATTGATTTATTCGTAGGGAAGGAAACATGAGGAATACTCTTAAGCAAAGTCGTGGGGGAACGATTGATTTGTCCTGAATGTTTTACCCGGAGAATTTGTCTGTTTTTCCAATGTGACTGTGAAATGGAACTTTGTGTATTCTTTTTGCTCGTACAAATGAGGAGTGGCCGGCAAACAGACGCCTCAAACGCAGCATTCACCGCACAGCTTTCATTCATACTAGCGACGGAATTGTTTTCGGCAGTGGACCAAAACCAGATTGACCGGTTACTCTATGCTCGAATAGGTTTCCATTCAAGAAATCCCTCAGTTCCGTGGATCTATCTCGTGATAGAGGAGCCCGTTCCGGAGGTTAAGCCCGTTACGGACTGAAATCGGCACTTTTTTGCTTTTGATCTCCCATTATGTGTGCTTCTATGGAGGAAAAAACTCGCCAGTGAAAAATGGGCACAGATTTCTTGGCGCTGTCTTTTGTAAAACGACCTTTCTGGAGCTAAGGGTATTATGTTGCCGTAGCGCCGCGGAATTCTTTCTGGTATCTGCCGAACTAGGCCCGTCTTCGCTCCCTTCCAATTTTCACTAGAGCAGTTCATTCCCTTCCATTTCCTTAGCCTCGACGGCTTTTACGGATTCTTCTGCTTTGTGGGCTTCTCGCATCTACGCAGCGCAAGGACGGGATAAAGAAAACCCTTCACAGTGAGCGTTCCCTAACTGAGTGGAAGAACTCTCTACCATTGAGAGGTAGCTCAATGAAAAAGATCGGCATGAACAGTAGTGGATGTTTTCATAATGTTGCTTCAATCAGTTTTGCCGTTATTAACGTAGATTATATCTTTGTATGGCATAAGCGCATCGATCCTGCTTCGCGTTTGTTTCGTACGTGTAGCGATTCGTCTTTAAATACGTCGCATATAGCCTCACGCCAAAAAAATGTATGCAGATGTAAAATATTTTAGGAAAATTGAATGTTTTTAATATCAAATAAAATGTCAAGTTCCGACGCCTGTGTTAAGTTGTGGTCAACTCTTTAGCATATGTAGAATTGCGTAGTTGAGATCACTTTTAGCGATTACTTATGAACACACGACACGAACAGCAACTATTCGTGAAAATCATCCTAATTTTCAAATCGTCGTTATTGCTCAAGAACTATTCAATAATGTGGGTAAACTAGCTTAAATTTACTGGAAATGATGTGTTGAGGCCAAATATGTATATTTCACGCGTCAATATTGGCTGTGCTCTGCCGACGTTCAATGCCGGACAACAAATATGCAAAAACTACTGCTGGAATTGGCGTCTAGCTCTTCAGGATACATCTTGTGAAATCGTCCTTAAGGTTTGACGACTTGTCGAATTAAATTTTATAATGTCTGGTTGATGATTGAATAATTAGTTTTAATCAAACAAATTCACATCCTCATTGACAGACTACTCCAATTTCCTGTCGCTTAGGACTGTCGAGGCTTCTTACTAACCTACTATTGTGTATATCAATGTGATGAATTTACATCTCCGAAGACTCTGGATCGAAGCCAGGAGGAAGGGAAACTCTCAATCTTTTACGAACGTGACAAGGAACCGCTTTGTTTCTCATGAGTTCCATGGGGAGCGTGAAGGTTCTGTAGCAATGGGGTTAATGCATCTGGCCGTTTCTCAGAAGATTCCGGTCAACTGACAGCTCCAAGTCCAACCCTATAAGTTCTCTTCCCCTTCCGGACCTATGTAGCAGAATAAACGTGAACGATTTAACAGTTGTAATCATAGTGGGGAAATCGTAATTTTTTTATGTTATAAAAGAGGTCAAGTGCAATGGAAGAAAAAAAACAGGATAGTGGTTGCAGTCATGGCAAAAAATTCTCATTGCGGGCTTAAGAAAAAAAGAGATTCCATTTATTGGATGGTGATGTTATTAAGTCGAAGTTGCGTTACTCTTTTTCGATCTGCTCTCTAATCATTTACGAATGCAATTGGTTTACTTCATCTGGATGTTACAGCTGAAATGATTTTCCCTAGTGATGAATGGCATCCCAGCAACCTTCGCCGAAACAAGAAATATTTTGTTCAACGCCTCCCAAAGTGGTATGGCCTTAACGTTCTCATCGGTGGAATATTCTGTTCGTAATTCTGAAAAGAAAAGATATCATTTTAATTTTTGCTTATAGAATGAAAATTCCATCCAAACGTGTTTGAAGGAATTCTAAAAAGTGCTCTAATTCGTTTTCTACACCTGTTAGCTAAGTAACTTTTACTTGATTGATGTAGGTATTACATCGGCAATTATTTCTCTTACTGGATTCAACTTTCAAATTCTTTTGAACTGTCGGAAATTAAATTCGTCCCGTTTTTGTGATTAACACACCACGACTCTCACTGTAGTAAAATTATTCCGTTGATTAGAACCTCAATCGAGTTTCGCACAATGCTGGTAATATGATCTGAATTATGGCGTGCCAATTAATGTCCTTTCGAGTCAAATGACGTTCTTTCCACGTTGTCATTCGAGGAAGCCCCATCTCTGTTTCTCCCCGTGAGATGTAATTCGATTCTCTGGCTTCCTCCTTTCTATTCATGTAAATGAAACCTTAATTTCCTCCAAATTAATCGAATTCCGTCGTGGGCGCTGACATTGTGATGGCTTCAAGGGTGTCGTTTGTGAGGAGGGTTTGGTTCTCCGAAGCGCGTTGATTCGTCGCCTCTCCCCTAATTTATTTTTCCGTTTTTCGTCCGTGGATCTCAGGATTTTATTCCCCAACCCCATTATTTGTATTCAGGAACCTTCGAACCTTGTCGCTCAATTTTAATTTCATCCCGCGCGGAAACTACTATTTCAGTTAATAACACCTCTCTGTGTTACCATTTTCTATCTACGTAGATGAGAGTTGACGATAAAAAAATAAAAGTTTACGACTTTGGGGTTGATATAAAAACATGCGAAAGAATCTTAAGGCACTGAAGGAGAACATTTTCCTTTGGAAACTTTTTATATCTCTAAAGAACAATTAGATAAAATAACATACTATTGGAATAGTTTAGTTTAATTTTTCCCCAAAAGTAACGAAATGCTCAGTTCTACTTTTGCGTTACCCAATGCTCGAAGTGACCCATCTTTATATCTCCTATACGCTAGGAATTTGATGGCTATTTTGGGTAGTGGAATGAGAAATTTGTGTTTGTGATAGAGTTGACGAGGCCATTTTAAAAAGATTTTTCGTGAAGGGCACTCAGGCCCTCACTCCATTCTACAGATAGAGTCAATAAAACATCTCTTCAGGTAACCTCGTAGTGACTCGTTCAGCATTGATTTTCAAGGAGAAACAATTAAAATGAAATGAATAGAGTGAAATAAACATAGAGGCTTTACCTTTTTTTTGATGAAATGGAGAATCAGTTGATTAAAGGGGGGTGGGGAATTAATTAAGGCTCTTGTCTCTCGGAAATTGCCGAGAGAGTGGGCGAATATACCATTATGGAGCGTGAAAAGTCAAATTGAATGCTAAAATTCGATTTGATGCTCGAAGAAGAAGAAAAGATTTGCGAGGAAGGATACGGAAGCAAATGGAATTTGGACGGTACAAGAATAATGCGAATATGAAGAGGTTAGAAGCTAGAAGAATCGAGTGGAGAGAGGTGAATCTTAGAATTAATGATTGGTATTGATGATGATGGGGGAATGTTATGGATTTTGAAGAGCCTAAGATACGGCACAATGTAAGAATTTGTTTGAATAAAGGGGTTTTTGTGAGTAATTAAGGAGGGCGCGACTATGTGCATTAGTTTCAAGGAGTTTCCAATTACATGTCTACATCTACATCTACATAATACCCTGCAAGCCACCATAAAGGTGTGTGGCAGGGGGTGAACTCTTACCAAACATGCACTACATATCATGCAAAAAAATTTGTAATTAAAAATTAAAATAGCAATGCATGCATGCAAAAACATGCTGTTAGTTGGGTTAGCTTTAAGTCCTTATACAAACATGCAGCTACCAATGTTATCTATTGCTACACTCGTACTGGATACATTTACCGTTATTCATATCCCTAATAGTACGAGGAAAAAAGGACATTTTGAATCTGTCAGTTCGGCAATCAATTTCTCTAATTTTGTGATTATGGTCCAGTCTACCATAGTAAGTTGGGGTCCGCAAAATATTTTTAACATCATCACTGAAAATATGGCCTTGGAATTTATTTAAAAGATTAAGTCTAAATTTCAACCTGCGATCTGACAATGATTCCCATTTTAATTCATTTAAAAGACTGGTTACGCTAATAAGGTTATCATACCGGCCCTTGACAAATCTTGCCGATCTTCGCTGCACACGTTCGAGTTCGTTATTTAGACCGATTTCGTAGGGATCCCATACACTGGAAATGTTAACCCGTTAATGAGGATATCTATGGTGATGAATGTTACGAATCGAGATCGTAATGGTATTTTTTTTGCATTGGCGCGAATTGTGTTGCTCTTTTTGGCTCAGTCATGCGTTCACTTGCGATCGTCCCCTAACCCACTTCCTCAATTACTCACCGCTTTTTTAAGTGATCGAGTCGTCGTGGTCCTTCGCCACAGACCTTTGCGGTTCGTATCACCGTTTCCCCTGCACTCCGGTCAGGCGATTCTGGACTAAAGGCCCCCTTCCGTCCTGTCTAAGGGTGCTAAACGTCAACATCCTGTCAGGCATACGTGTTGCATTCGTTCTCGGCTTGTAACGCCCGAGTTGCAGCTCCTAAAGCCCTCATTAATCAGAAGTGTCTACAAAGCAAACCTGTCAGATGGTGCACTTCGAGAGTTCGGATGGGGATGTGTTTGGAAACCTTATTTTGAAGAGACTTTTTAAGTGTTTGAAGAAACAGTTGCACTCGACAGAGGGAACACGGAGACAGCTACCGATTTCTCACAGCTACTTTACTGCTTTATCTGAAAATGCGGATATTACTTATCAGTTGGCCACATCAAACGTAACATTCGGATCGCAGAACGAATACAGATCATTTGGAGGCTGGATTCAATCCCTAGCCTGGGAGGGTGTGTTTGAAACCGTCGGGATTATCTCGAACAGGTAACCAAGGAGTCATGTGGTACAAAAACGAATTGTTTGCAAATTTAGTGTGTGTTAATCGCTCGTTACAATCTCATTAATTGTTTTCACTTGAGTTTTTCTTATTTGTCTCGACAATAGAGCCCCCAGATGAGATAAAACACAAGTGTAAGCAATGAATGAGGTGGTAATCTGCGGTTTTAACACACAAATTCTGCGAACCATTCGTGTTTACACCACGTGACCCCTTGGTTACCTATTCGAGGTAATCCCGGCGGTTTCAAACACAACCTCCCTGGATGCGAACCTAACAACGGAATTTTGAAAAAGAGATGGTCGTAATTACTTTAGCATAGGTCAACCCGACGAACTGCTGTGTATATGAAATGTTCATGTAGTACAATAACTTTCTTGTTTGAGAAGCGTTATTAATGGACTTTTGGTGAAAAGAAGTGTGTTTGATATTGAAGAGATATATTATAAGATATGAACATTTTGAATATTTCGACGGAGAAAATTTTCATTTGGTTGGAAGGAATTTAAGCGAAGTCCTTCATATTTTGGGAAGAGTTGATGAGAACTCTTCACAAACCTAAGTCGATTGAATACTTGCGGTGATTCGAGATTCGGTGTCGCATTGAAATGACTCTGATCTCGCTCATAGCTCTCCTGCTCATACGTGAGTAGAGCTCTAATATTTCATGATATCGTATCCTAGTGATCCAATTTGGCATGGGGAGGAACGGCTTAATATCGCATTTTAATAACATATCGCAGCTAATATGTCGCAATATTGCTCAGCCCATACATCCGGGAAGGCTTCTTGGTGCCCCCGGGCAATCCCAGCGCAGGAATCAAAGCCGTCCGAACATGATGGAACGGAGTACATTTCGAAACGGCTGTCGGTCGGAATTTTTAAATTGCCGGGCAATTGATAAAACAGACGGCAGTGGAGCCTAGCGTCCAGTCTTCCGGAGACTCCAGGTTTTTCCCCCCGGAATATTTCCAGACGGCCGGACGCTTGATTTTTTTCTCGTTCCTCCTATACCGTATTCTCGGAGACTTCGGAATGTTACGGAAGCGTGGAGGTTAAAGGGAAGGGTGGCGTGTCCTCCTCATACGAGTGGCGTATTTCAATATTCATGAATCCCATCCTACCGTAAGACAGCTTTTTTTTTCGAGGTCCCATACACCATAAGTCTGGGTAATAACAGATTTTCTCACGCCTGCCCTCTGGTTTCCGGCGTGATTTAAAAAAGAAAATGCTGGCCGAAACGGTGATGGGGAGTAATTTTTGTTGAATGGAGCGCAAGGAAATGAAAGACGGACCTTGTTCTCGTCTTCCCGAATCCCACAGTAACTCTGGACGGTAATTTCTTCCTTCAGCATTAATAATTGATGTGAGGAGATCCGTCCGCGGTACGGTATAGCATTAGGCTTAAATTACGGCTATGAGTAATATGTCGTGATACCTACTCATTTAGTGTACATCAATCTAAAACGCTAATCCTTAGCGTACATTTGACACGTTTTGAAAGAAAGTTTTCACTGCTTTCTTCTTCTGGCTACACCGAGTATATCGGTGTAGTTAGAAGAAGAACCTCCATATATCGGTGAAAATAATCAGTATCCGAAGTACGCCTGACGCGAAATGTTCACTTCTTACCCTAAAGTTACGCCTCCCAATCCCATTCACGATAGGATGTTGTGCTCCTATGTTAAAAACACAGAAGAGCCATTTATCGTTTTAACGTCGCGCCACAATCCGTCAGAATCTACGAACTCAATTGGTGCTGTTGATTCACCATGTTTCTTCGTGATTTATAGCTCTTGAGATCAATGAATCTTTCAATGGTCAGGAAACTTATATTCAGATTACGAAGATGCCGGAAGCTTCTTGCTTGAAAGTGGTGCAGTGAAAAACGTCAACATGAAAAGATTCATTTGAATACCTCAATTTAAAGTCATTATCTGATGTTGAATTTCTGTAGGAAATTGAGTTCTCAATATTAATAGGGTGTTATGGTATTTTTAAGGCTTAACTTTCCTTCAACCTCCCGCTGCGAGAAATTTTTATCTCCACAGGGAACATCGGAAATATAATATTCTATATTTCTAATATATAATAGTTCGGTGCTATTACGCCTCTCATTCTTTAGGAATGCTATCGAATGACCTCTTCAAAGCCTACTTAAAAGCAGGGACTCCCGAGCTGATGCATCATTTTAAGTTTTCTTATTCCTTTTGCGGGGTCAGAATACAATGACGTTGGAGAGGAATGAACCCGATTTATTCCTCAGTTAGAATGACCTGACTTCTTTTGCTGGCTTCTTTCTATATGTGTACTGAAATGTGTCCACGGTAATCATTGGCGACACTCAAAGCGAAATGCTCTTTTCTCTGACGATAGCTCATCTCCTCAATCTGCATTTTTTTTCATTTCAAAGGCAATTTATTCCTTGACGTCGTCGCATGCTAGGGATTCCACATAAGAAAGTCCAGTGTTTTATTTTTTGCCTTGCAATAAAATGGGAAGTGGTTATATCCGCTGAAAATCGCGCAGTGGAGACATTTGAGATTTATAATGGCATGAAATTCTCAAAATGATTCTTGCTGTGGCACGTTATTATATATTTCCTCAAAACCTGGCGAGATTACTCAGGAGACCGGCCATTCTGGCAAACATTAATGGACGGAATATCTTTTTAATGGAGCCCTTTTAAGACTCGATGTAAATGGATCCATTTGCGTGTAAAATGATCACGTCAACGAAATAACTTCCTCGGAAATAGTAGCAATTTTCCAGGTATGATGAAATTATTGGCCAACTCCAGACGCTTCGACTCGAGAGGATAAAAGTGGTGATGAAGTCAGATGTGCTGAAATCTTCGTATAAATCGAGCGTTGAAAGCGCGAAAAGCAGTCGTAAAACCCATTTAAATGGTTAGGATATCGAAAACAGACTTCAAAAAATTGCTTTAGAACAAGATATTAGATAGGCCTTCGTCACGGAACTTACCGATCGTTAATTATCGGATGATACGTTGACCTTGTTTCAAGTTTTTTTTTATCTAACACCCCCTCCACCTGCCAATCGGTCAAAACACGGAGGCGTTGGTCGCCATATCACTAGGTACATAACGATCTACTAAGTTCGTTTTAACGCTCAGGGCAAAGAATCGAACTGCCTTTGCTATTCAAGTGTACAACAGTTTCCAATAGAAGTCTAAAGTCCGTAGTTCTGTATTTTGTATGTTTGAAGAGTTTACGATAAAAGTCCCCTGCGCTTAATTTCACTGGGACGTAACTTCGTTGGGGAGCCGACTATTTTTTGAATAACCGTTCCGTGGTTTCGTGCCCGATGTCTTCTTCCCCTTATTTCCCTTTCGCGCTCCGTCACGCGACCCGGAACCCTTCCTGTTTCGTCTTCGTTAGCGTGACGTATGGATTCAGGCGCGGCCAAGGTGGTCCTTTTCTGAGACCCCGCCGTTTGAATATGTATAACCGCGAGGGGACCACCCATGAGGAAGACCGCGGCCGAAGACGCCCCTCCCCGTACCCTTCCACAAGCCAAACCACTCCCTCCTGGATATCCTTGGCGTGTTTAATCTCATAAGTGTGCTTTTTCCCTCCTTCGGCGGCCCCCGGTGTGTTTTAGGACCCTGATGGGCCCTAGCCAGTGTCGGCTCGACTGTAGTCCAGGGAGGATGGCGCCCGAGTGACGTCACTGAGACAGCAGCGTGCGCCCCCTGTCGCTTCTTTTGTCGTCGTCATTCCCGCCTTTTCGGGAGGCGGCGTGGAGGAGAATTCGTTGGGGGTGTACTCTCCACTTCCGGCTCAAAAGAGGGGTGGGGCAGGAGCTGAGGGGGAGGAGGGAAGTCTACTATACTCCCCCAGCCCTTACTCACCTGGTGGCGTTCCTTGGAAGACATTTTTTTCCTCCCGCCAGCCCTCACCTTCCCGTATCGGTCTCGAAAGGGAGTTATTTCGGCGCGGGGTCCTTCCTTTTGGTATACCCTGAGGGAAGGATATTAAAAAAAACATTCCTGCCCCCTCCCGATTCGTTTTTTTTTCCACGGGTTCCTCCCGTGCTCGAAATTTAGATCCAAATAAATAGCCCAGACTAGAAAGCTGCCGTGAACGGTCCAAGAGTACTGTTTACATCTACGTGTCCACACTTCTTGACCGCTCCGGTAGTAATCGGTGGGCGGGGTTTTAACCACAGCTCCCGAACTGGGTTGTATAAGAACCGAACCCTGAGGAATAACTCTTTGACTTTAGAAGAGGTGCAGGGGTTGTGTTAGCTGTGTCGTGAAGAATCCTACAGCTTTGTTGATGTGAAGACAAGGTGTGCAGCGAATAACACAAGGTGTGAGTGACGAAATTATCTTCAAACTCATATGTGAACGTGGAACTATAGTGTGTGCTTCTATATTCGGTTCCTGCATCGACTGTGTTATTCGCGGGTGAATTCACTTGAGTTAGAGAGGGTTCTGAGAACACGTTCTCCCTTTTCCTTAGTGGGATAAAGGAAGGTGGACTTGGTTTACGGTTGTTTTTTGCGGTTCACTGTTATACTCGTCGTGGGCCGATCGCAAGAAATCCTCGTACGAGAGGTACCCGTCCAATTTCCCTCACGTTCCCCTAGTTTGTTCCTCCTCATACGCCCTTGGTTCTGGAGACAGCCCAGCTGGAGTCGGGACTTTTCAGCTGGAGGATGACGCGTAACAGCCACCGGATGGATACCAAGAAAAAGAAGAAGGGGGCTTTGGGGCCCGAGAACGGGATCCTGGTCCCCAACGGGGCCCTCGCTAGGCGCCTCCTCAAAGACAAGTTATTCCCAAGGTGAGATGGAGAGACTGAATTGGTTTCACGTCGGCAGGACGCACCGTAGCGGGTTGGGGGATGTATCATCCTGATTATCTCCGCCCGCTAGTGCTTCTATTCTGTCCAGTCGTTGCGCCGATGTTCGCGTTCCTGTAATCGAATTCTCGTTCCGGTTGGGAGGATCGTTACGGTGTCTTTTTTTTACCTCTCGCCCGTGTTAAGGCGCACCTGAAGAAAAGTGTTTCTTTAGATGTTTTCTACCTTCCCAATGTGCTCATCAGACTCGCTTCGTAAATCGCATCTTGTTATGATGTTATTCGTAGAAATTTAAGCTTGCTTCTCGCGACAGCGAAGCTAAGTGCTTTTTTTTAGAGAAATTAATCGTTTTTTGTCTCGTTTCACGTTGAGTGGATGTAACATTATTTAAATACTCCAGATTAATGTGGCGTTCAGGAAAAAACTAATTACAGTCTCGAAATACTTTAAAAAGAATAGGTATATCAGCATGAAAATATGCACTCGAGATTATAAATTTCTTGAAATAAATTTAAAATGTGGCAGGTAATACTTTAATTTTAGTGCAAATTTATAATGCATTTTGCATTTTAATGCCCACAAACATTTTTTAAATTAATTTCAATAGTTCTTTTTCAATCGGTTGAGAGCGAAAAGAGGACTTCTTGTGACAGGTAGATGCACGCACAGATATTTAGAACTTAAGTTGCGTCCATTGAAACCTATTTCATCCTTGCGGTACCTGCACTAATAGTGATGAAAAATATTATTATAGTAGGTATGTACAATTAGGATGGGCACGTGAGTATTTAGTATAAGAAGGAAAGGAGAAGAAGATGGTTCGAGAGATCAAAGGAATGAAACAAGTGGATGGTGGGTGTTTTTTTAATAGTTTTAAATTAGAAGCTGCTTTGCGTGACAACCTGCCATGTATCCTTCAGGAATTTAGTTTTCGTTGCGGTAAAAGCGGTAATATAATTCCATTACCTTAGGATTGATAACTTGACGGCAATGCATGTGTAATATGCAGTCATTCCATTCCCCACACCCTCGGGGAGCCTACAGCGATATCTGTAGATAAAAGTAAATGTCGTGGAGGGTTATAGAGGGGAGAATTCTGAGTGAACGTTTAAGGGAAAGGGAATAAATGCGGTGTTCTGTTTGGCGTAGAGGCAGACTTAGAACATAAGGATTTTTAAGAGATACTTAAATACCTAGAAATAATGAATGAATGGTTTATTAATTGTCCCGGGGCAATGACCCTTAAGGTCAAAAAATAACGTACATAGTTGTACGAGCTACAAAAAGAGAGAAATAAATCAAACAATTCAAACAATATATATGTTATAACAAGTTTATTAGTTAAGATAAATTAAAATGGCAAGTAAAAAAGACCAAATGCGAGGTACTTACTTCGGACATCATATGAAAAATACTCGCACATACATTTCTTCATTTATAGAGAATAAATAAAATATTTAGTGGTCTAAAAGCAACATATCATAATATTTCATCTTAAACTGTTCTTCCGTTGCTAGCTTTAGGATAAAATAATATATGTTACTTTTTGACCACTAAATGCTTTATTGTATAGGATGATCTGGAAGGAAAGTTATGTTGGCGTGAAATAGTTGACAGGGTTTATGCACAAACTAAGCAATGTTGGTGGAATAGTTATTTTGATGGTGGTGGTGAGAGTAGTGAGCTTGCGTCTATTCTTGCCGCTCTGCCGTTCTCACTGCATTTCCCGCACCGCCTGAAATTCTTTGCCTCTCACTTATCTCTCTTCCCTGACGTCCAATTACAATCTTCCCCGCGTCCCGGCCGGACTAATTTGCCTCCGAGCTCTCCCACATGCCTCTCCACCCCTCGGGGCTTTCGGAAGGAGGAAGTTCCGGCGTAATCCGTCGGAATGCGTCTGCCTGGTCGGTCCCTCTTCCTTTCCCCCCGCTCTAATCTCAGGCCATCCGTGGGAAGGTTCTTCCATCCAGAACCCCATTGAGGAGAGAGCATCGCGCCCGTCTTTCCTCCCTATCTGTGTGAACCTCCTTTGAAAAGGGTGGGGGAGGTGGCCTTTTTTCAAGTCTTGCTTCCTTCCTCGAGACCACATCGTATCCTCTTCGTGGCAGATGTAGGGAAAAGGGGGTCGTGTTCGGGGGTGGTTTAGGGATGGATGCCCCTGCGGCACGGGGCTCTGTAATGGATGCCGTGGCATGGTCTCGGGGT
This sequence comes from Platycnemis pennipes, assembly GCA_933228895.1. NCBI lineage: Eukaryota > Metazoa > Arthropoda > Insecta > Odonata > Platycnemididae > Platycnemis > Platycnemis pennipes. The sequence continues at coordinate 35,841,563 of OW121852.1, read as the reverse complement.
CAAAAATCTTTTCGAACTCAGCAGCAGGATATATATTGAAAGCCGTTTGAAGCGAGGCACAAAAACTACGTTGGTTGAAGCGGCATCTGCGTACACATAATACCCTGAGAGCCACTGCGAGGGTGTGCGGCTGGGGGTGATAATCACACATACACAATTTACATGTAGCTAAGAACTACCATGCAATGCTAACCATACAGCTAACCATGCAACTAAGAACTACCACTACAGACTACTGTGACAATATTTCACCTACCTATCCCTTTGCTATGCTGCCAATTATGCTCTAATGGTGCGCGGAAAAGTGACAGTTTAAATCTATCGGTATGAAATCTATCTCTCTAATCTTATTTATCTGGTCAAATACGTAGGGGTTTTTCAAGTTCAGTACTCCGTCCGTCGGATGGAACGTTAAGCCGTGGTCTCCTTGGCGCCTTTCGTTAAGAGTAGGCTAATGCCGACGCCGGGTTTCTCTCCACCCTTCCTCCGTTCCCTGAAAACTCCTACCATTACCTAAATACCCACCGATCCTAAAATGGCGCAAATGACCTTAGCTGTCGGTCGCCTCCCCTAAATAACCTACCAACCGTAGGGGTTTTTAATGCGTGTCTAACATTTTCAGTGTACCTGTTCGTTTTAAATTTATTCAGGACATTTAATCTGTACTTTAAATTACGATCTGATAATGATTCCCAACCTAATTCTTCTATTAATTTTGATACACTGATAAACCTATCAAAACAACTTTTAACAAACCTAGCTACTCTACGCTGCACACTGTCTAGTTGTTTGATCAAACCTAATTCATTCGGATCCCATACACTGGCTGCATGTTCTAACTGGGGCCTAACTAGTGACAAGTGACATTGCTCCTTTTGGCATCAAATCACCAAAATAAGTTACTGACCTCACCCGCGAAAGACAGGTCGGTAACGTGCCGGTCTGACAACCCTAAGGTCGTGGGTTCGATTTCCACCTCGGAGGTGGATGTTGCATGAGTTTAAGGTTTGAAGAGTGTTTGACACGAATTAATAAATTCACCACTGGATGGAGCGTTAAATAGTGGACATTGCACGGATAAATGCGTATAAAGTGGGGCTATTTCCCGAGCAGTTGTCGGTGCATTTTGGAAATTTTCCATGCAGTTCGTTGCTTAACGCGATGTAATTTTCACTACAAATCTATTCACATCCCTAATTGTACGAGGAAAAAAGGACATTTTGAATCTGTCAGTTCGGCAATCAATTTCTCTAATTTCGTGATTATGGTCCAGACTATCATAGTAAGTTTGAGTTCCCAAAATTTTTTTTGAACGTCATCAGTGAAAGTATTATCTTTAAATTTATTTAAGAGATTAAGTCTGAATTTCGACCTATGATCTGGCGATGATTCCCATTTTAATTCATTTAATAGACTGGTTATGCTAACATAGTTGTTATACCGTCCCTTTACAAATCTTGCCGATCTTCGCTGCACACGTTCAAGGTCATTATTTAGCCCTATTTCGTAGGGATCCCAAATACAAATTAGTAATTTTATATGTCCTGTTGAATATATTCACAGACATCAATGTCCCTAATTGAGCTAGGAAAGACATTTTAAAATCTGTCGGTTCGGTAATCAATTTACCTAATTTTATAATCGTGGTCCAGACTACCATAGTAACTCGGAGTTGGGAAAATCTTTGTGACGCATTAGGTGCACTGGGGTACACTCTAACCTCCTTGGTGCCCTCTCCGCGGGCGCCGTAGGTCGTATGTCTCGTGGCTGAGGTGACCCAAAAGTTTGCGTGCCGAGCGCTAATCACTCTCTCTCTCTCTCTCGCCGCTGCCGGTCGCATGCCTCACGTCCGTTGGGAGGCGGGACGGAGAGATTGGCCTCCCTTTCCTGCTCCTTGACCCCGATGACCTAATCCAAAGGGCTCTCCCATCTCCCGCAGACCCTACCCGCCATCTCTCATGCCTCGTTCTCACACGATACTTTCACGGAGTAATAGTATTGAGTGGTATGTAGAATATGGTTTTAACCCTTGCAGGACCAATGTAGGGTTAAAAAATGTCCACCACTTTGCTTTTTTTGATTTTTAAAGTACTTCAGCGCCCAATTATAATATTATAATAATTTTTATTCCACCTTTGAAAAAAAACATGTAAATACAATGAATACAAGAAACATCAATTTAAAGGGGAATATAGGTACCCCAGAGGATAGCCTGTGTTGGGGTTATCATCATCAAATATTGAAAGCAGCGGCTGGTGCTAATGCGTATAACTTTTTAACCTAAAGGCTAATGAACACTATTTATTTTCAAACGTTGTGTTCTAAACAATAATGAATGAAACATACAAAATATAACAGTACTTACAATATAAAAATTTAACAATCTAAAGACAAAGGAAAGTACATATTCTAAACCACCGGAATTTATCCATCTAATCTAATTTGAATTTGATATTTTTATATTGCCCATTCATTTATTCATTTATTTACATCCACAGAATTCATTTATTGCGTTTCGTGCCCCACCAAAAATGTGCTCATTTTGCGCAAAAGTTTTGGATTGAGAAACTCCAGTTTACTATAGAATTAAATGTTAATTTTAAGGCAATTTGAAAAGGCTCAAAGATAGCGGGATACGCTGCCTTCTTGCTGACGTAACAGGTATATAGTTTACGTTGCGAGGCATAGGGAATATTCGTCTACTGATCTTACTACTGTATTTCAGAGCCCATCTGTTCTAGTGAATATGTTTTAATAATTAAAAACTAAAGTTAGGCTCTCCGATATAAACGTTGATGTTCGAGCATCTAGAACCCAAGTCTACTACCATTGCAAACAGCCTTTGCTCCTCCTTCCTCTGCCTCTCACACCTAATATTCCTCCCTCCCTCTCATCCTTCGAAATACCTCCCTTTAGTACCCCTTTCATTCACTCCTCTCTCTTAACATCTTCAACATTGTTCTCACATCTCCTACCATTTCCAGCCCTTTCTGTTTGTCTTCCTTTCTTCCCACCTTGCTTTTTCCATCCTTCTCCGCATCCGTGATTCAAAAGCTGCTAATCTATTCCCATCCCATTCGATTAAGTCGACGTCGTTTCGATGCATGCTTTGTTAGCTCCAGATACTGGCAATAATCGGTAGAACACCAGGTTAAAAAATTAAACGAGTTCTTCGGTATGATTCTGCTCCGTGATTCCTCCAAAATTCAGAGTAAAATACATTTCTTATGGACAAATTATTGTTGCCGTCCTTTTTTAAGTGGGAAGTCCGGCCGTAGCCTGTCAGGCTGGCAATCCAAGGGTCGGGGGTTCGAATCTAGCCTCGGTTTGATGTTGAGTTTGTCTTAGGTTGCACAATGTGACTTAACAACCGGTTCTACTTTGTTGAAGTGGAGCTCATAAGATTAACACGAGATTGTGCAGTGGCAACTCTTTCTGTAATTCCATTGTCTGTCGTAAAAAATAAGATATGAGTAAGTAAAAACATACGACGTGAACCCCACCGCGATTGCAATTTCCGGGAAAGGCTGTGCACATACGAGTGACCGTTCATTCTCGCTGTCATCCCCTTGGCATCTCCATTAACAGGGATTGCAATCGCGTTTTTCATTTGTCACGCGCTGGGGTGTGGCACGCCTGGTAAATGGGACGCTTGCCCCCGTCCGAATTGCGCCAACTGACGGCTAAAAGGATTAAGTTGGCGCTGGTGGTGGTTGTGCTGTACTCCCCCTCTCGTGGTAGCTTGGCCAGGATTTCTGGAGATTTGGTGGGGGATCTGTGCGATCGCGTAATTATCCAGATCCCTGCGCAATCCGGTAGGGTTCCAAGAGGTGGGCATAGGAAGTTCGGCGGTGATACGCCTTGATCCACACTCTCTCTAAGCTTTTTGGATTCTCGCTCCTGACACCCCTGGATGTATTTCGCGGAAGGATCTACTGTTGATCCACCAAATCCCTCTTCTGTAACTTCCTCTTATTTTTTTATAATTGCAGTGGAGAGTTCATTCCGCTTAGGGGCTAATGAAATTAGAAACAATTTTGTTGTAGGAATTATCTCTTCCTCCTCGCATGATAAATTCACCTCAGAATCGGAGCGGACGAAAGTTTAAATTTAATTCCAGTTAATGAACATTAACTTCATGAACTGACTTCATCCACATAAGTCGCCTGTGAAAACATTATCAAGATCTTAATGATATTTCACTCAATCTCTCACGAAAGGTCTAATTTTCCATTCGTTGACGCATAGGATCGCGGGAAAAAATCTTGATGTAGGAAAAATGGTGAGATAGGCTTCCTTTTCTTTGCACGTGGTTATTTTATTAAGGTCTCTTCAATTCTGGATTCTGTACGAAAATCTCGTCGTAGTTCGAGAAAAGTTCCTCCTTGCAAATGCGATTTGAAGTCATCACGCCGGGCAGGAGTTAGACCTCGTAGCCGTAGAACACGAAGCCGGGAGTTCCGACGTAGTTATAATTTTTTGCCTGGAGAAATGCTAAGAATGCTTGAAACAAAAGAAGTTATTATGCGCGCAACCATTGGTGGATGACGGAGTTCACGCGATAGGAGCGCCAACAAACCGCGAAGGCAGTATTGAAAACAAGGTCGGTAATTATAGGGAAGGACTTATAGCTTACTACACCCATTGATTAAGTGAGAAAAATGTAAGTGTGTTTTTAGTGCGATATTGTGTCATATTGTGCGATTGCGCAGGAGTGAATTGAAGCCATCGCTGAAACTGAATGTATCGTGATGATGAAAGTTGGCAAGGGAAACTATATCACTTAGAAACTAGTTCACCTGAACCAATTCCTGTTTCAACGTTGACCATGGTTGAAAATATAATCGGTGTTGTTGAAGTGGTGTGAAAATACCATTGATAAGTTACTAATTTCACCATTGGGGATATACTTTTCAAAAAGTGATGTCTAATGATATTCCTCACGAATGCATCAAATGCGAAGCGCGCTTTATATTAGGTCTATGCATATGTTAATAATAATAATAAAGTTTATTTTTCTAGGACCATGTCCTATGGAACATAAATCATTTTACACAATTTGACTCTGCAGTGAAAACAGAATTAAGTACTTGCCTAACTAAATGCATACAATCAGAAGAGAGTGATAAAGAAAAAGAAATGACATCACAATTAACCATTTCAGAGATCAACTACTATGGAAGGATAAAGTAACTAAATAACAAAATAAATGGATAAAGTAACTCCATAAAATTAGCCAGTGATGCGATTGTACAATTTAAAAAAATTAAGGATTACCTTATATTAAATTTTACAAAACATTTGACAGTAATAAACAGAAAAGGAAAAACCTGGATTTGAATAATAATATTACATAGTAAATAACATTTATAGAATTACAATGTAACATTAAAATGTTGTCTTATTATTATATGATATTACAATAAATTTTAATCACAATTGTATTTTTCCAACAAGTATGAGAACATTTTAATTTTGAACTGATTTACAGTAACACAGTTAATAATGTCATCCGGTATATTATTCCATATTCTTATAGCAGAGTTTAGGGTTGACAATTGGTACGCTGTAGTTCTGCAATTTGGAATTTTAAATCGTCTTTAAATCTTATGTTAGGGAGATTCCGTGATAATTTTGCTATATTTATGTAAATGAAATATTATACTCACGACTGAAGGGTAGGTATATAATAATGGGTGTGAAGGAGAAGAGAGAAAGTGCGATGAATATAAATGAGGATGAATGAATATGAATGTGTTGAGTTTGGTGGGATAAAAAGTAATTGCTGGAAGAAATTAGAAGGTAGAGTAGGTGAATGGAAATTATTATTAGAGACAGTGGAATACTGAAGGTCATCGAGGGTAGAAGGCTGTGTAGTTATGGAAGAAGAAAGAAAACAAATATTGCATATTTAGGATAGTATGAAAAAAGGTGGGAAAACGCTGTTCCGAAGAGAATTGGCGCAGGAAAGGAGCCGTAACGCAAAAGCAATGCAAAGAGTAGAGGGGACACTCCAACAAACCTACTCTTAACTAGAACAAGTAGTACTGGTATAAAACTATCAATCATGGAGAACACTTATTACCCTACAGGCACGTAAAAAAACTACCCTGTTTAAACACTACCTACTTAATACGAAACCAATAGTCCCAATACTACCACTCTGAGCAAAACATTAAGTATGCAGCCACGAGAGACACGAAATGTTACCAACAAATGACACCCAATTGTTAGTTAATACAAAGTAATATAATAGTTAGGTATTCATTTCAATCATAACAGTAGGCAAGATTTGTAAAGGGAGAGTATATCTCAATTTATCGTATCCAGTCTATCAGATGAACTAAAATAGGAATCGTTATCAGACCGTAGGTTGAATATAGACTTAATCTCTTAGATAATATTTCTTTCTGATGACGTCCGCAACATTTTGCGAACGTACTACGGTAAGCTGGACCATGAGCATAAAATTAGGGAAGTTGATTGCCGAACCGACAGATTAAAAATGTCTTTCTTTCCTCGTACATTTTAGGGACATGAATAGCTGTGAATAGGTTCAAAAGTGTATGTACTAATCTACATCTATACAATACTATGCAAGCCACCATAAAGATGTGTGGCAGAGGGGGTGAATCCACACCAAAAATGCATTGCATATAATGCATAAAAAGGACTTGGTATAAGGACTTAAAGGTGACTTAACTAACGGCATGTTTGTGCATGCTTTCTTTGCTTGTTAAATCTTTTTTAAATTGTTATGTTTCGACTACATTATAGCCACTAATCCTATGTAAGATAATGTTGTGCATTTTGGTGTGAATAAACCCGCTGCCATACACTTTTATGCTGGCTTTCGGGGTATTTTGTAGATGTAGTTTAGTATGCGCAAAAACTCTTTGAACTTCGATATTTCGGGGACATCCGCAACAGTGGCGCTCGGGGTTTCGGTTTCGTCTCGGCACGCCCCCTCAGTCCCCGGGTGACATAATCGGTTGTGAATTCCTGGCCGTCTTCGAAAGCGCAGGTTGTGCAAGGTCGAAGGGGTGCGGTAGAAGGAAATTCCTTACGGCCGGCAGGTATGCGCGTGTCTGTTGCCCTGGAAGCGCGACACTTATTGTTGTGTCGTTAGGGAGTGGGGAGGGAGGCCGCCTTGAACGTCTCGACTCGCACCGAGGCGGCGGCCTCCGGTCGGGTCTCCTTCGCGTGGGATGGCCATCCGCAGGGTCCTACGGAGGTCGACCGGTTACCGTCGGCGACTGTCAACTGTCATACTATCCCACCTACTTTGGGGGCGCAAGTGCAGCCCAAGTTTAAACTATCCACTCATCAAGCCGCAACGTGTGTATCAAAACGTAAGCGTAATCATTTGGCAAACTGTACCTACGTATCTCTAACATTATAACGTTGCTGTTCGAAAAAATAATGCCTTTTCATAGTTCTCCATCAGCGTTCGTGCGTAAAAGTAAAGTAAACAGAATATTGACCGTCGGCCTGTTAAAGGCGCAACACGTTTTTCAACGCTAATGTGCATTGCTTTCAGGAGCTCTGAAGTATTATACCCAGTGTTTTTTCCTGGAATCAACGCCTGATACGGTTGTGTGTACTCGTAAGGGATTAATGATAAAGTAACACTCATTAGAGGTGGGGGTAGTATGCTGAGCTGAACTATAACATCAAATATAAAAGGATGAGTTCCACCGTGGAGAAGAATATTTAGATAGTAGAGCCGCTATAGTAGGTACCTATCAGGGTCGCAGCGAGAGGGGTTTGGGGGTTAAACCCCCCCCCCCCTCCCTGAGGTCTAAAAAAATTGTGACGAACTTGCTAAAAAATCACGTAGACTCAACATTTCTTCGTAACTGTGAATAAACTGACTTTCTTTCCGTTTGAATGACTTATCTTTTCGTGCCTACCTACAACCTTAGTATTTAAATAACACCTAGTCTTTGGGCTTGATAAATTATACATGCAGCATATAAGTTTTCTCAGTGTGATAGAATTGTATTCCTTCAAGATATATTTGAAGCTAGTTTGTCACGACTATTATGAATCACCTTGACCCATGATCTTCTTCAAATTTAAAATAAAACATTTATTTTTAAAGAACTATACTTTGAGTTTTCTTAAATTTTAAAATAAAATTCCACTTTAAAATATTTTATTTTGAAATGTCAGAATATTTAAGGCATAAGAAGATTAATAATATTAATGTGATAAAATGCCCGCTAAATACAAAATGTGTATATGTGCAAGGCACATATTAACCCTAGGGAGAGGTATACCGCTTGTGCCTACCATCCAATCCAGGTGAACCCCCCAAAATGTATTCCTGGCTGCGCCTCTGGTACTGAATACGTTGTCACAGTTTTGGTGGGGGCCATACAGATATCTGAGTGCTGCGTAAAACAACGGTTTTTAAAAGAAACACGAGCATTTTAAGAAAAAAATAATTTGGGTCAGTGGAGGAAAGTTTTTTAAAACAAATGACAGCCGTGGAGCGTGGTCAGAATCGCTGCATATCCACTCCCCCGGAACCCTTGTGCATTTTCTTTCTCTCTTTTTTTCTCCTCTCCACACTTAACGGCATTAGATGAGGGCGTGACGTGTTCAGGGGGGATTAGTCTTCGGGTCGAACCCCGCCCCTAACATGGCTTCCTCTCTTGCACGCAGGGGCCTATCTACCTTATCGCCTCGTCCGTACCGCGTGCGACGGTTTTGGGGCGGTAAAATGAGCAGCGCGTGGGTCAGCGGGAGTAATTTGGGATTTTAAAAAGGTCATCTCCCCTTTGTGGTGTTGAAGGCTCGCTCTTTGCGTAGGGGAATAATTTGACACAGGTGCGTCACCTTGACACGCAAGCCTCGACCACTTCTCAAAGGTTCTGAAAACAGACGCTGAAGTCCTTTCATCGACTTCCCCTGGTCATCGATGCGGAAGTTTACCGCGTTTTTCTGATCATTTTCCTCCTCTGCAGTGTACAAAAATAGAATGGGGTCGTTTACCATATTTTTTATCGCCGAATCTGATCTCTCACTCAGTGATTCAACCCGAAGGTTGGTTTTGATAGGTGAAGGTAGAGCTCACCCAGGACGAATTGGACGGGTGCGTTTTATTAAATTTTAAAATAAATTGGCCTTAGGCCGTGTTCCAATTCGTCATTATGCACCCTTCAAACTCTTACCCGCTCTTTTCGATTGTCAACTTTCGGATGTGACGTCACGTAGTGCGGTTCCAATCCGTTTCATAGCGCATCAAGAAGAGCGCCAGGGCCTAGTGCACGTAAGGGTACGTCCATGCTCCCTTTTGCGCCTTAAGATAATAACAGAGGAGATTCAGGAGACAAAATTGTTAAGAATGGATGATGAAACGGATTTCTATTCTATTCTAAGCCACAGGCGTGTGAATTTCACACTTTCAGGGTAGGGGGCCAGTCCCTTTCCCTGGGCCACCTCGCACTCGTTTTCGTTTGGGGGCGTCCAAAGGCTTTACCCGGATTTGAACCCGGGACCCTTCGATCAGAAGCCAAGCGCTCTACCCACTAGGCTACCACGCTCATTCTGATGGGGTTTGTAAATTAAAAAGACCCATATTTTTCCGTTCTTCGAGCCGTCAATTGGTTCTCGAGTTATAAGCGGCGAAAAACTGATGTTTTTAACCCTCTCTGAAAAGTGGGCGTGCAAAGTACTTGTACGTCATCCACTTCGTCCAATCACAACTGGGACCGCGAAGCTCCTTCGCCCGATCACAATGGGGGACACACAGCTGACTCTGCCAATGGAAGTGGTTGCGACTGAATCTGTGCGAGCAGACCTTCTGCCCCCACCTCCATTCCCCTTACTTTCCCTCCAAGCAGACAAGGACTGGAGGTGGATGACGTAGATATCCTTAACGCAGCACGTTCGGTGGGCGTCATCTTTTGCTTATTTTAATTTTTTTTATTAGTGAATAGCTCTGATCAGAAGATTATTTTTTCACTATAATTCGCTTTTCGTTTCCATCTAACTACTTTGTGTTCAAATAGCGGTTTCGGTTCTGAGTAAACGGCCCCATTTTGTTATGCAACAACACTGCGTAGTTCAAGCCAAACTTGCCGACATAAAAACCAAAAGAATCTATTTCTCTGGGGCATCACCTAGTTTATAATCGAAAAGAATGCATTCAGTTTATTAACTATGCCGCGAATTTAAAAGCAAAAGGGATCAGCTTGAGTACACTTAAGAATGATTATTGATTCTCGTACTCAGTATCAGGCCACAAAAATGTATTTTATGTATATTATGGCAAATTACTGTATGCTATTGTTCTGGGGAGGGAATATGTTTTCTTGAAATTATTTTTATGAAAACACTGAATCTGAATACAATTCCTGAGATAGAATAAAGGAAGCAGAATGTTGCTATTCGATTAAACTGGTAGTTTTATTTAAGTGGTGCTTTCATGGTCAAAAGAAAGACTATATTTTAATGAATAATTTGTCTGCTTACTATTACAAATTGTTGTTTTTTGCAAGTTTAAGTCCAATGATGCATTCGTGTTTGTCTTTCTTCTTCCTAGGTACTGCAAATGTTGATGGAAATGCTATTTCTGCACATAATATTGAAAATGTTACCATATATAAATGTCTCCGTTCCATTGTGTGCCAGTTAAATCGTATATTTATTCTATTGCCTTTGTTGTACATTGCAGAGAACCCCGAACTGTGACACTATCAAAAGGAACCTCAGGTCTCGGCTTTAATATTGTCGGAGGAGAAGATGGAGAAGGCATATTCGTCTCATTCATTCTGGCTGGTGGTCCTGCCGACGTGAGTGGTGAGCTTCGCCGTGGAGACCAAATTCTCTCAGTGAACGGCATTGATCTGCGCAATGCCACCCATGAGGAAGCTGCCCAAGCCCTAAAGGTAAAATGATAACAATAACAAAATTTAATATTCATGAGCAATTGTACAAGAATTACATGGATCTCAAAGGAATAATCCAGGGTGTACATGCAATAAGATTCTATTCCATATGAAAGGAATACACAAGGTTAAAGATCATACAATGATACATGTGAAATATGCAATGTAAAGTTCTGAAGTTGTGGCAGTTGGTGACCTTGTTTATACTTGTTTTATTTGAACCTTAAATCAGAGAGTTGAATTGAACGTAATGCCATTTTGATGGGTATTAACAAGGTATTCTAATTAATGTGATTTTGGACTCTAATAATGAGGTTTCATATTAGCTGTATCACCCATTCTTATTTTCCATTTCCTTTTAATCTTTTTTGTTTGTTTAATATCAGTTAGTGAGTAAAATTAGTAGAACTGGCACAGAATTAAATGATATTGATATCTTATGTGGAGGAAGTTGTGACTGACCTCATGGTCTGACATGCATACTGACAAACTGTAAGTTCTCTTTGAAGGGTGCTGGTCAAACGGTGACAATGGTCGCCCAATACATGCCTGAGGAGTACAACCGCTTCGAGGCCAAGATACATGATCTGAAGCAGCAGATGTCCCAGCAGATCCTGCTGTCGGCAGGTGCCTCGCATGGTAACTCTCAGCTGCACCACTCATCGTCATCGCTTCAGAGTGGTCACGCTCCCGGACATGCCACGTCGACCTCCTCATCCTGCCTTGCTCCTTCGTCATCCTCCATACCCGCAACTGGGGGAACGCTACTCAGGACATCACAAAAGAGGTCACTCTATGTTCGGTAAGTTGGGAAGAGGGATTCCTCTATGAATCTTCGTGGTGTAGGTTTTTCTGAATGAGTTTACATCCATCATACAGTGTGTCCATGCTGTAATGATTCATGTTGGAAGGAAAAAAATGTCTGAAAATTTAATGAACTCTCATTAGGTCTCTGTTTAGGAGATATTTGTACTCTTAGGAATCATTTGTGCATTAATGAGGCATTTCTCTTTATAGTTTAGGTGGAGAGACTCCATAATTTTGCTTGCTATCAGTACACTACATAACTTATTCATGTATAAATAATAAAACCACTATAAGCTCTTTCACTGGAAGTGGCTAGATGATTGAGAAGTTACTGTACTATTGTGGCAACAATTCTTTCTGATTTCATTGCTCGGTATTTAATATTATTATCGTTTAGTTGTGCCATTGGTCAAAATAGGTTCTCTGATTTTAACAATGTTTCAAGGTGCATTCTGTCACGCTCGTTGAGTACAAAAATGTATCCCAATGACCACCTTACAATAAAATTCATGTATTACCTTGATCGTCGCCTCTGTTACCCTACCAGTGCTTTTGCTTGTGCCAGTAATAAAACTCATTATGCTTGCTTCACCTGGAAAATTCATTGTTGAACTTTCTCAGGTCAAATTGGCATTTTATAATGCATTATTAATGTACCAATTAGTTTCCATGGTATAGTGTTCATGGCAATCTTTGTGATTGTTTTTTATTTTGATTCCTGAAACTTGCAAGAGTCATAATGATAGGTTAACCAATTTTCTCCCAAAATTCAAAGTACCTAATTCCCATTCTCTTTTCCACCAGCGCTCTCTTCGACTATGATCCCAATAAGGATGATGGCCTACCAAGCAGAGGTCTTGCCTTCCGCCATGGTGATATCCTGCACGTGGTGAATGCAAGCGATGATGAGTGGTGGCAAGCAAGGAGGATATCTTCGGGATCGGGAGTTGCGCTTCCAGCCACCTCGTCAGGTGCATTGGGTGCCTCCTGCGGCGCCATGGATGGAGATTCGCAAGGAAGTAGCGTGCAGCATGCTTGGATGGGCATCGTGCCTTCAAAAAGGAGATGGGAAAGAAAACAGCGTGCAAGAGATCGTACAGTCAAGTTCCAAGGACACGTACCGCTGATAATGGATAAGGTACCTATGCTCTTCCTATTAGTTATGGTTTACATTTCTATTCTTTTGAGATAAAATGAATTTTTATCATTCTTGATGCGTAAAGCCATGAATTAATTTCAATTACTTTTTTTATTCCAAAATCGAATCCATTGGAGCAGTTTTTCCTGATACATGTCTATTTTTGTTTTTAGCAATCCACTCTAGATCGAAAGAAAAAGAACTTTTCATTTAGTAGGAAATTCCCCTTCATGAAGAGCAAGGATGACAAATCTGAAGACGGTTCTGACCAAGAGCGTAAGTCATAATCTTTACATCTGTTTCAAAGCATCAGATTAACTTGCTATTGTGACATCTCTTAGTGCTGAGCAGTTACCACGTTTTTATCGTAATGGACTCAAGGGTTGTAAGACAGACTCTTGTTTTGTTAGAATATGTTTTTATTCTATATTTATTACTATCCATGTTGATAATGGCAAAACTGGCCAACTAGCTAAACATATAAAGCAAATGAGGTAAAATTGGGGACTAGAAGATAGAAAATGTCAAACAGAAGGTATTTAGACTGTCTCACGTGCTATAAAAAACTGTACTCTCAACTGATGAAGAAACTTTTATTTCTCAAGTTAAAAATCAAGGTTCTTTGATATATTAGCTTTTATATTTTAGTCTGATGACACAAATAGCTAATTTTCAAAACAAGTATGTATTACTTTCCCTAAAATGCAGTGATATTGATTTTAAACCATTTTAAAGGGAGTAGTATTTTCATTTTATTTTGTCTAAAGAGGGGAGTTTTCAGCTTTTGACTTTGGTATATAGATTTTGAGTTGATAGGAATAGCTAAGTTATTTTCAGGAATCTTAAAATCCGTATGAGATTATCATTTGTTTTCCTTTAAAGTATTCTTTAGAAGTCTTATTTAGAAGTCTTATTTAGGGAAACTTCTCTGTATTTGCGATATAATTTTATAGTTGTGTATCTGTGAAAGAAATCATTTGGTCTTTAAATTCAGGGAGTATCCTATTTTTATCATATTCATTTACTAAAATGTTGGCTAGTGCTAAAGAAATTTCACTCAGTTTTAGGTCTTTAATTGAACGTTGAAGTTGATGTGGTTGCTTGAGAATTTCAATTTTTCTGCAAATGAGTACTATGAAAATGCATGGCTCTATTATCCCCGAATTCTGAAAATATTAGCCGTGTTGCTCTGGATTCAGAGAAGTGAGAGGAGCCTGATGAAGCAATATGTTGGCATGTCAGGAATAGAGACTTGGTTCCAATTAAAGGACTGGATATCCGTATTAAGTGTTGTAGAATGAGTGAGGAGTTAATTTGTAAATTCCTTAAGTGTAATGAAACATAGTTTATCACAAAAACATCAGTGATGGTCTGAAAATTCTTTTTGTTAGAGAATGTACACACTCCATACTTAGGTCAATATATGATGACACTCATGAATACTATAATACATGTTTTGAACATGTACTCTCCACTCTATATTTTTCTAATTATTATGTATGATTTCTGCCAAATTTGTACATGCTCAAAGGTACTTCACTTTCCCCTACCAATGAAAACTATACTCTTTCATCAAACTTATTAAATACCTTTTGCTCAAGAGGTAGATTTTCTTGTCATTGAAAGATAGTCATTCAAAATGTGATACTTGTTTTTAGTGGCGTGGTATTTAACCTCTGCGCCATTTCCTTTAATTTATTCCAGAAGAGCTCTTTTTAAGGCAATGCCATTGTCCCTATACAGTTTGCTCTGGAATTCCATGCATGGTGAGGGGCAGTGGTCATTATTTTGCTTTTCCAATGGCTGCCTCATGTATGTCTGCGAGTTAATGAAAGAGAATGTCTTTCTCGAAGGCATTTTTATTGCTTCCTTCTCTTGCTTTCTTTCTCCTTTATGTCCTTTGAGCATGATTTTATTGTAATTTTGAAGTGATTGGCACCTTAATTGTTGTCACTTACTATTATTGTCTTTGCTGCAATACCGTATCTTCCAATAATTACCATTCACTTTGTCACTTCTTTACTGCTGTAGCCTGACACTTGTCTTAAAGTTTGGCTAATGTTGAAAGGATGTTTTTCTAAGTGTTCTAATTTTATAATCTAATTTGGCCACATTACAGTTTCCCTACTTTTTGTGATGTTTGTAAGTTTAGCACTTATATCTTTCAATGAGAATAAAAATAAAAATGGAGTAATGAACAGATGTGATGTACCAACTGGGTTGAAAAACTGTGCTTTATGTCTTGCAAAACAATGCTTTTTCTGGCAGCATAATGTTGCAGCTTTCAAGTTTACCTTTTTCTCCTCCTTTTTTCACTTCATGTTCACATGGATTTTTAAAAATACTTCTGATTTTCATGTGCCCAAAATTGTAGCAGGATTGTCTTCACATATAAATACTTCTCTAACAGATGGTTTTAAGGTTTGGTGTGTGATATTTTATGTATCAGTATGGTAATGCTTATTGTTGCTTCGCAAGTTAGTCTTTGGACAATGTGAGATTATTAACTGGCTATAATTTTGTTCGGTATCTATTGTTTCAATTGGAGTTCAAACATTGAGATTGCAGTGTCCAATTTTACATTCATTCTCCTTTGTCTTATTTTGACCTTTCAGATGAAAAATCTTGGTAGTTTTGTGGGGGGGAAAAATGAAGTCATTCTTGATCCCATGTCTCACGTTTTTTCTATTGTCAAAACCAAATTCCAAAGTTTTATTTTTTTCGAGCCGTTAGTGGGGGAGTGGGGTCATATATATTTGTCTGTAAGAAATTGGATGCTAAAGAAAATGAAAATGCTATGATTGTTGGAGTGCGTGATATATACTTAATCCTCATGGAAGCAGTCAAAAGGCACAGGATTATGTTACATTGATGAAGCAGAAATTTAAGTTTTAAATAATTTAAAAAGCTGCATTTTTCCCGAGATTCTTGAAAGTAGTAGAGTCAAAAAAAGGTTTGTTTTTGTTATATGGTCAGTATAAAAAGCTGAAAATGTATTGATCTTGGCTTACAACTTTTGCAAGGTGCCTGCACATAAGATTAATCACAAAATGTACCATGAACCTTAAAGATAGAACACTTATTTCTTCATTTGTATTCCCTGATAAAAATTGTGAACAAATTTTTAGTAATTTTAAAGGAATGAGTTTGCTGCAAAATATTTTCTCGAGTGTTTAGTTCTCAACAAATCTTAATATGTCTTCTGTCTGTCTATTTGTCTTTCAATAGTTACCATATGTGTCTTAGTGAAACCCTTGTATAGGAACGTGGCCAAAATACTGTGTGAAACATGTTTAGTTTCTGTCTTACTGTTGTGTTCACACTTTCTCCCCGGAGAACCACACTTTGCTTGCATTGCTCGTTGTGTGACCAAATGTTTTTCATTTTTTTCTTCCCCTCCCGCCCCTTGCCAAAAAATCCTCCTCGCCTTTCCCACTTCGCGATTCAAACAACCAACCATATCAGAATCTCCAACCACACCAGTTGAAGGGGATCCATCTGGAATGCGTAAGTACATCCTATTTTCCCACTGATGGAAAAAATAATGTATTGCTTGGGCCTCATTTTTGCCTTCTCCTTAATTGCATCCCCGAAGTTTTGCACATTGTGTAATGCTTATCTTTCCTCTGTCCTCATACGCTTTGCTTCATTGTTGCCGTTTTGAATTCATTATTGCTTGTGGGAAATTAAAAATGCCCTCAGTGGTAGGTTGAATGTTAATAGCAGTAGATTTTACACCTGTTCACAGTTATGAAAGGTCTTTGTTTCCACCTCTCCTAGGTAGTTCTTTAATGCAGTTAGTTTTGTATACTGAGTTGTGTAGTGTAGCCTTGGTGGTGGTATATGCTTCACGTTCTGATATAATTAATCCACACAAGGTATCATCGATGCAATTGTCATTCTGTTATTTTCAAGTGATTATAGAGGTCAAGAAAGGATGGGTAATGAGAGTGCTTGTTTGGTCATTTTGACTTGGGCATTAGCACTTTTAGCTCTATCTTGAATAAGTTGATTTTGGGAATTATGATTTTTTCATAGAATAATTTAAAAAAAAGCTAAGAGTGTCACCATTCATTACAAAAACTGAAATGCTGAGCTCTTTCAGTGAATTGAGTTGAGAGCTAAGTACTAAACCACAAATCAGCATATCAGTTTCCAGAGCAGCGCAGTGGATATGGCATTAGTTGAATAATTTCTAAGTTGGAAGTTGATTTGTGACATAGTAACTAGTCATGGGTTGGTGGTAAATTTTATGTAATTTCTGTGTTAGCAAACCCATGGATGGCTGAAGAGAAAAAAATTTTTCCCAAAAATTGGTTTTAGAATGTATTTACTGCATTCTTAAATAAAAATAAGATTTTGTTTCACACTTGAACCAATTATCTCTAATGGTTATACTTAACAGACCACAGAAGTTGTGTGTACATTTTAAAGACATTGTAACCCTCTCTTTGGTTACCTTTATGTATCCTTCATCCGGCTTGCTCGATTATCCTTACCTTCCTCACACACTCTTACAACACATACACATAAATCACAGGCAATAAGATATTTCAGTTGATAAAAGAACACTACTATGTTATTCATGCACAATATATACTTTTAAAATAAAGAATTGGGTCCAATTTACATAATTTATGCAAAATATAATTATCTTAACCAATTAAAATTTTTTGGATAGTCTTATAAAGTGGGCGTAAGTTCTCTGAATTTGATTTAAATGTCCCGGTTCCCTTTCACTTATCGTGATCGGTGGTATCTGGACCTCCCTCAGTGAAGCCGGGCTGGAGTGCACCTTCCCATATAAGAATTCCCTCGACGCCTCGTTTTCACCCGTACTGTCACGCCTGCACCCTTATGCCATTTATCGCCAATCTCCTTTTGCTTCTTACTTGCCCAATGGGCCCTTACTCTTAGAGTTTCGGTCATACTCTCTCCGTCGCATCCTTACTCATGGAGTCCTAATCTTACTCTCCTTGACACGACCTTACTCTTGAAGCGTCTCCCCAACGCGTTCTCGTAACTAACTCTGATCAGCTCCCACATTCTTGTCAATTATTATGGCCCGGCACACAGCTTATTGTTTGGCCGGGTCTAATGTCAACCCATGGTGTTTCACTGTGGTGTGCGACTGTAGGTTTACTACGTTATACTCATCTATGAATGAATTGCATAGTTTAAAGTCATTGTATTTGTAGTTTTCTATCATTGTATTTGTAGTTTTCTATCATTGTATTTGTTTTGAGGCCTATATTACAGATAGATAACTTAATAATTATGTAATATGCATATTTTTTTTGCATTGGAAATAGCTTTTTGTTGAACATTTTAAAGCATTCAAAGGTTAGACAGTTTTTATTTTTTAGTTTTTACTTTTCTTGTCTATGTATATGAATTTATTCAATAGGAAGTAGGTTTTTTCTTGATTGAATTGCAAAAAAATTTATGTATTGTGTAATGTGTGTATATCTATGCTTCTTTTCGCCGAGTCATTAAAATTAAGATGTTTTGAACCAACTTTGAATCATGCCAAAATGGATACCTAACGTAGTAACATTTGCTTTATCGCTATTTGTGTTCAAAGGTTTGAGAAAGACTTTCTCATTTGAAGTAGAAAATGCTCGTAAGTCTTCAGCTAGCTTATGTCATGTGAAATTACATGTTC
Organism: Platycnemis pennipes; assembly: GCA_933228895.1. Taxonomy (NCBI): domain Eukaryota; kingdom Metazoa; phylum Arthropoda; class Insecta; order Odonata; family Platycnemididae; genus Platycnemis; species Platycnemis pennipes. The sequence continues at coordinate 35,823,055 of OW121852.1, read as the reverse complement.
TGTAGTTTAGAGGCATGAACAAGTTAGTGTCGTCGCAAAATTTCTTCTAATGTTACATTTCTAAGTTTATGGGTGTGATCATTTTTTCTATAATTCATGAGAGATCTGTTAGATCATTAATATTTTAGCCTTTGTTTCAAAACCATATCATGGTCTGTGAATCTCCTAGGCCTTGAATATTTTTATGACAAATGAAAATTGGAACTTGTCATCTTCTAATTGTTTATTGATATTCCATTTGCAGATACTCTTAGGTAAACTTAATGGTGTGATACACAGTCAAGTAAATATTGAACTTAAAGAATAGGAGCCGTATATTTGAAATTTCCTTATCTTTTTATGCATGCTTTGTCTTGCATTCTTCTCATAATGGCATTTTTCATCTACCTATTTACTTATCTCATTTATGTGCTTATGCATTGCACTTTAACAGGCCTTATCATTCTCACTGAGCTCAGAAATTTTATCCTTGGTAAGGTACATATACGAAGTTTCTTTTTTGTTTATTCAAGCATTAGAAACACATTTTAGTTTCTTGTCTACTCATTGCCATTAAATTGTTACTAGCTGTTCTCTGTATTCAGTGGAACTGATATTCTTTATTATTTGAATCCAAATATGTGTTTTTCAGTTTGTGTTGATAATTTTCATTCCAAAATTTTTCTGGGTTTCTCTCTTGTTTTACCATATTGGAGTGATATTCTTAGTTTAATTACTAGACAAATTAATAAACAAATGAAATTCCCAGATGATGTCTGAATCAAATAATTACAATTTTGGAATCAAGAGTTTTATTCAGAGGCAAAAATAAATCTAATAGTAACAATTCTGTGGGCCTACATCATATGGAACTATTTATAATTATCTAGAAGTACATTTTTATGTTGGAATTATATGTAAGTGAGATAAGTATTTTGGTGCTTTAAGTTGCGATAGTTTTTAGGAGTATAGGTACTTATGTGTATCATTTATTTTTCAGTTGGTATGAAATCAATAAATATTATGTAAATGTTTTGGTACCTAGTGTAGTTTGAAAATTATTCCATGGAGATCATAAGCAATGCTTGTTGTTGATAAATGATACTTGGGGCTAACTTGTGTACATTTTAGTCCAGTTTCAAATCAAGTACACATCTACTCATGATAATATTTATGAATTTATCCATGAGTCATGTTGCGCTCATACAACATACACAGCAGTGTAGATCATAAATTATCTTTGTTCAAGTAAATCACATTAAGAAATTCATAATTTTTAAGTGTCTGACAGCTGTGTCAATGTGCTTTAATTTTCTGAATACATTCACTTAAGATTAAATTCTTAAAAGGTTAAATAGGACTTGAATTTATTACTTGTTGTTTGAAGTAATTGTTATTTATTCAAGTCTAGAAATTTGCTCTGGAGACATTCCAAACAACAATAGTGAAGATTGTAGAAAGCATCTGACTAGCAAGATTGGTTAATGAATGTTGAGAGACAGTTGTCATTAACTTTTATTGATCAACTGTATGAGAGAGCCCAACTGAGATGAATTGATTACAGGTTATTGTTAGACTATCCCTCTAATGAATTTTTATGGCTCTCAATTCCAGGAGACCTGTGTTTTGCCTTACTTTCCTCCTTGCATTTTAGTTATTTCTTGTGATTCTGTCATCCGATTTCTACTGATTCCTTCTAACTTCTTCTTCTCTCTTGACTCCCTCTTCACAGATGTACTCTCTGTTACATCTCATTATGCCATTAAAGTCCCATTATTTCAATCATTCCCTTAACCTAAAGTAATACCTTTGTATATATCAACATTTTACTGAATAGCACAGCCTATGAAATGAAATCCGTTGAGAAAAAAGAATGTGTCAGATCTGTTCATGTGGGAACAATTTCTACGTACTACTTCGTGAGCGTCTTTGATTTCCCTACCATCCCTTGCTGGAGGTGGGAGAGTGAGACTTATTTTGTCATTATCTTCTTCGTATGCAGAGAAGATGTTATGTTATGTTTTTAAGACCTGAGGTGTGAATTTGGTGATAAGGTCAATTTGTGGTATTCTAACTAGGCTGCTTACCTGAAAATGATAGACTCACTGTACGAATGAGAGGACTAACTTCGTAAAATTATCGTGTCTCTCATTAGTATCCACCCACAATTTACGTTCTACCTCTGATTGATTTATCCATTCTTCAGTTATTAGCTCTGTGGTCAGCCTCAGAGGCTGTGTTGCCTTTGTATCCGCTGTAGTTGGGTGTAGTAAGTGTAGTGGTGTGTGGTAAGTGGATTTGTGATGTGGTGGTTTGAGTGTTGGATTGTACCCGTTTTCCCCTGATTGTCAGCATCGTCCTGTGAGTTGATTGCAATATTTCTTTGGGGTGCACACCCCACTTATTGAATATTACTCTTTGTACTTGCAGCCTTCATGCTGTGCTATACTCAGGAAGATTCCCACACCGAAGGTATTGGACCTCTATAATGTATTTATTCTGCACTCTACTTTTCTGTGTTTTGCCTTATTTGGCCATCTTTGTTTTTCACTTGTTGGGATTTTGTCGGAAATCCTCTCTGCACACGCTTAACTGGAATTGCTTTTGTGTGTGACTTGGATGTGTGTTGATTGCGTGTTTGTTTGTGATGTGCTTCTTTGGCTGAACCTCACAAAAAAATTGGTGCTGAGATATTATGCTGCGTTACAAATGTTATGGCAGCAAGTAGAATTTCATGAATGATTTCCCCAGGGATGTTTTATGTATAGACTGTTTCCGCTTGGCTGTAATATGCATTTTTACAGTTTTCTGTATGAGGTGGATTTGTGCTCACTGGATATGGTAGGGGTAAGGTCATTTTAATACCACTTCAGCTCAAAATATCAGCAGAGTTTTTCCTGGAGTCATGCTCAAAGCCGTATTCATTGCATGAATGATCAGTTCCACCAATCAATTTGTAATGGGCTTGAGGCTGAAGTAATGCATAAGGCGAATATGCCACAACTCAACACATGTACTTCTACTAGTGGCAGTTGGTATATTGGTCCCATAATTCATATCCAAGTAGATGAATCACTTAAAAAATTCTGTATGGCATTTCGTTATGTGTTTCTGTTTGGATTCTTTATGCTACAAAATTAGATATGAATTTACTTGCTGTAAAGGACTCAATTTTGATCTTTTCTTTTCATGAAAACAAGGTCTCAAAATGAAATGTATGAAACATTTAATTTTTGTAATGATCAATTATACATGGAAGGCCCTAACTTTAACTCTCTTCTCTCAAGTTATTTATATTTTTATCACAGGGTAGTAGAGAAAGGATATATTGAATAATTGTGGTCACTATGAGATGAAATCCAGCCCTAACTGAGAATTTGTGAGAAGTGCGTACAAATTGAGCCAGTTAAATGTTATAAATGTCACATTTCATAATCTTATTACTCCTTGAATGTAATCTGCCCCTTTAATTTTTTCTCCCAACTTGACTTTTTATTTTTAATATCTCATATGAAATTTAAATAAACTGTAAGGAAGTAAGTTTCCCAACAGCATCAATAAGTCCATTGCCCTTCAGTTTCAATTAACTGACATCAAGAAATGGGGTGTTTTTAGATACCTATTGGAAAAAACAATTTTCCATTGGAAGCTCCGTGTATGAATATCTTAAACCATTTTTGAACCACCAAAGTGGAGCAGATACGTCAACACAAACACTACAGGAACCCGAAAGTCAGTGGCAGTATTCATCAAAACTACCCTTCCACAATTTATAGTTGATTTTGAAAGAGTAAATGGGGGCTAGATTGCTCTCCAATGATAGCCATTTCTTTAATGCCTCCTTAATAGTTTTCCTCGTCCTAATTTTGCATTTGAAGGTTGAGCTTGTATGTACTTTATTTTGTCTAATTTTTTTAGTGTGTAAGTATGGAAGTTTGTATTTGACTAGAATGTGAAAGAATGCTATCGCCTCAGACAGGAATACTCTTTCAAAATTAGGGTCAAATTAGTGTTTATCTTCAAATACTGAGCTTGGTTGGAAGGGTGTTGAAATCATGGAAGTATATTGCTGGGCTGCGGAATATAAATCATCTGGTTAAATAATATAAGTAACTGATTATGTTGGCATATCATTGAATGCAACGACTATCAATACCAATATTTTTGTGAGGTTTAGGTTTTTTAATGTGAGTTTTTGCTGACTATTTTACTAATTGGTGTCAAGAGGTTATTATTTGAATTGATGAAATTAATTATTTGTTTTCAAATGTTAATTTGGTTCCACCAAGCTTGTGATGATTTCATTGTCCATAAGGGTAACATTACCTTTTCCGCTTCCTCAAGGATTTATGATCTCAATAACCGTGCATAATCACATCATATTTAAAAACATTTCATTTTCATTTTAAATATCACTATGATCCTCAAATACTCTTACTGTGTCTATTATTTTATAGTACTGTCAGCATGATTTAAAGCTGTATGATTGAATTGGTTTACTACTTTTATAGACTTCTGATCTTAATCTGTGTCTTACTCTTCTAATCTTAAGTGACATTTAACAGTTTATTAAAATGTTTTATCACCAACAAAGCATAAAACTGTCTCATCTAATCTCTAATGGATGCATACGTAATATTTTCACATTATTTCTTCATATCTCTCTCTCTTTGTAGTCCTGTATAACATTGTTTTTTTTTTGATAAGCCATGGAGAAACAGTATAACCCTTTTCCCCTATAGGCCATTTGTTCTATGCTTTGAAGGCATGTAAGGCCCAACTACACAAGGTGAAAGGTGTTTCATTTCACTACTAAAGATTAAGAGTCTTATAAGGCTTATAAATTTGATTTTTGTTTTAACTTGCCTGTTTAGGAAAGGATTAACAAATTTTATTAAAGCATCCCATGTGGTAGGCATTAACATAAAATTTAATGCTGTTATTTAAAATAATATGGCTGGTAATTTTTTCAAAAAAATTCAAATCTCTAACTTTTTGATGAAAATAGAAATATTTTGTCACCAATGATCATTCACATCAGTGGCATAGTACTAACTAATGCCTAGTAATTTCTTATCTAACCATCAATGAGAGTAGTCGATTTACTAAAAAGAAATTATGCAGTTTCCTCTCTATTTGAATGTAATGAATTGGATAAGCCAAATGATGTCGCACTGACCCTTACTTTAACAAATTTAGAAATAATTAAAATATATTTGTTGATTTAATTTCTTTTATTTGATTAGTTTTGTATCACATCTCCTTAACTTGTTCATAAGATTGTACCCAAGATGTGTGAATGATTAAAATTGGTCATGATTGCTTGATATTCAAATACTTTTCCTTGAATGTGGTTTAAAATTTTTATTCCCTATATCCTTTGAGCACTTCACGTGTGCTTTTGATTTTCAGTTTGTTTATATCAGGTAAAATTTTTTTTGCTGTTTATTAAGCTAATATATGGTCCCTTATGTTTTCACTAAAATCATACTAGGTCATTAATTGCCATCTTCTCAAAGTGTAGCAATTTAGTTGTGTGCTACTTCTTTGTGAATCTTATACATTTTGTCTCTTCATAATTAAATAGATTTTACATGTTATTCAAAGTTGTGTATGTGCTTAAACTGTGTGAAATCTATGTTGTTGTCACTCCTTGATGTACCTTGTGACAAAACTTATTGTAATGATGTTGAAATAGTATTAGGCCTAAATTTAGAAAATTACTTGGTTAAGATTGGAATTAGAAAAAGCTTCTGGATACTGTGACTTTTTTCCTTAGGTGAAGATCTTTGAATGTATTAATTTCAATTATGATCAGATTATGAAGTTAATCAATCTCTGAATTTATTGGAAATGAATATATAATGTTTAATTGTACATAAGTTTAATTTCATCATTGTGATTAATAATTTATTTAATATAGTAATGCATAACCTTAATGCATGCCAAAACAAATTTTTATCTTAGATTTTTAATGGGCCTTGTGGAAAAACCCTATTTTCGGATAGTTTTATATGCATATTAACCTGCCATGAAAGATATCATGTTAATCCTTAGTCTCTAAAAGTTCATGGTATAATTAAACAGCCTCTAACTGCATTTTTCCTGTTTAATGTTATGGTCATTTGTATTCTCCACTTGGGAGGGCAGAGCATGAAGGTGGACTAGTTTTAACATTTTTTTTCATTCTAATTTTACTTCTACTCTATGGAATGCACTTGGTAGTTTATTGAACTGTTGAATTAATTAAGGCTGTGAATATTATCAATGTTGGACTTTGGGTTTCGCTAACTTGTTAGAATATTTTTTCTTGGAAATTCCTTTATAAACATGAAGCCTCCATGACTCCTGCAGGTGGTGAGGAAGTTGTGCTCTCTTATGAAGCTGTGACTCAACTTCAAATCAATTACACGCGACCAGTGATTATTCTTGGACCTCTGAAAGACCGCGTCAACGATGATCTCATCTCCGAGTTCCCGGACAAATTTGGAAGTTGCGTTCCACGTGAGTTGATCATACTCTTTGAGAACTTGTTTTTACGTGCGTAGTAACATGCATTCTTCTAATCTGAAACCTTTATGGGAATAATGTCATTCTTTCTTTGAACCAGCATTGAAATTTCCTTTTCTTCCAAGTCCTGATTTTGTTACATTTTGTTCAATATTTTTGCCGTGTAAGAACTGCAGTATCCTTTTTGCCTACCAAAATTCTCCAGGACTGGTACATTTTTTAAGTCCACACTGCTAGTAACGTTCCCATTTATTTTATGTCTATGAATGTATGCTATTGGCAAACAGATTAAACTTGGTCTAAGAATTAAAGATTTTGAGAGATACGTACAAAAATGATTATCTAGGAAAATTAATATATATGTAGTTACATATAACTATAACTCTTTGTTCAATGGTAATAGAAAACTGTTTTGTACTATCAGTTAAATGTATTTGTGAAATTGAAAGTTTTCCTAACATGTTATAATGTTCAATGGCTGTTTAAGAAAATGTTTAACTGTATGTGGTTAAATTTTTGGCAACACTGGTTTCTTCATAATTTTATTAATGTTTTTGCTAGCCATCCTAATTTTTTTGATTGATATTTTCTGAAGCGTAGGAATATCGAATGATCCTACCTTGGGCATCAGACTAATATGCTCATTTCTCAAATTATGCTTATTTTAAACAACATATTGGTATAAATCTCGAAATTTTCTTCGTATTTTTTCATCTTGCTTCAAGAAATGGATATTAATATTAAAATGATCCATATTTTCTGTCTGAGATATTGATGAATGTTTCTGTCTTAAACATTGCCTGAGACAACCCTTTTTCTGTATCTACTTTAACTAAGTTTTTTCATATTTCATTATTCATCTGTTTTATGATGTGTACTTATATTTTTCTCACTCTCTGTTATATTGCAGATACAACACGTCCTAAGAGGGAATACGAGGTTGATGGCCGAGATTACCATTTTGTTGCATCAAGAGAGCAGATGGAACGTGACATCCAGAATCATTTGTTCATAGAGGCTGGACAATTCAATGAGAATTTGTACGGGACTTCTGTGGCTTCAGTCAGGCAGGTGGCAGAGAAGGTACGAATGCATCAACCTTTTCAGTAATTTCGGCATATAGTGGACATGTCTGCCCGATGTCGTTTTCATGGGATAAATATTCATGACCTTTTCAAAAATTAAGTGAATCTCTCAGCGTTGATGTGTTATTAACAGTATGTGATGTATTCATTTTGGGGTATGTGAAAATCATACTTTTGATCAGGGAGTAATCATTAATTCATTTTTTTTATATTCCCCAATTTTATTGTGGACATATTTTGATTTAAAAAATATAAGAATAATAGTTTTGAACACAAATTGGGTCTACTCCTTAAAAATATTGTTTCTTTTATTTAGGTTTATTAATTTTTTGACAAATTCATCTTGCAGGGAAAACACTGCATACTTGATGTTAGCGGAAATGCTATTAAACGATTGCAAGTAGCTCAGCTGTTCCCGATAGCGATATTTATCAAGCCTAAGTCAGTGGAGTCAATTATGTAAGTAACGATTGGTGGTTTTAATGCTTTTGTTTTGAGTTCATTTCAATTCAATGCCTCGGCTAACATCTTCAAGAATCATTTCCCTCGAAATTCATTGACTTAATACCAATTATTTGCACATTTTTCATATGTTTTTTCATATGATATTTTAGTATCTCAAGAGACAACAGAGTGCACTGGTCCATGTCATTTTTAATACTCTTCTAAATTTCAATTCTAATGATTGAGTTAACAGTTATGTGACTTAGGTGTACCTGTAAAGTAAAAATTGTTACTTGCGTTAATTAATGAATGCTTTGATAGAAGGTAACTACATATAATTTTTTGAGAAAGAAGAAAGACTTGTTGTCTATTATTGCTTCAACATTGTTGATGCAAGAACTTGTGCTCTTGTTAATATTATTATTTTTGTCAGTAGTGTTAGCTAATCATGCCTCCCTTTTCATGAACTTCCAGGGAAATGAATAAGCGAATGACAGAGGAACTTGCGAAGAAAACATTTGACCGTGCTATGAAGATGGAGCAAGAATTTGGCGAGTACTTTACAGGTTTGTAGCACTTTATCTTACTTGGTTTCATTTGGCCATATTTGGTACTCAGCCTGACAACAAATAATTATTTTCTGTATTTCCTGCTATGTATATAAAATGGTTTAATGTGGTCTTTTAGGTTAGGTTTTGGAAGAAAGAAATAATAACTACCATCTGTTAATTATTACAATTTATCTGAAGAAAATTGGATACTTAATATCTGAAAAATAGCAACTGTATTTCAGATTTTTTGTAGTGGAATCACGGAAACAAATGAATGATAGAACATCTTTAGCTTTCTTATGCAAGGCATTCTGTGATGGAAGTAGATAAATGGACACCTCTGACAGTGACACAAAATCAAATACTTGTAATGTAACTTTACCCTCCACTCATAAGAAGCGGACTAAGTTTAAAATGCAGTTTTGAGTAAAATAAATGTGACTTGATGGGGTGAGATATATGGTTAATGTTCTGGTTTGTTGTTATAATGAAAAATAAGATGAAGTTCTCATGTTATAGAGATTTAATCATGGGAAAAATGTTGGCAATGGCAAAGTTTAAAATCAATCCCCTATCCCACAAATCCAGTGACAAGACAAGTCAATTATATTTTTCGGCCCAATAAGCAATTTTTGCTGAAATGCTAGTTTCAAATATACAAAATATAGTAAATTACGGGAATGTTTTTGGGGGTGTTTAAACCCTTAGTCGGTACGCCACTGCACACATCCTTATAAAATTGCTTGTATCTCTCCTTGGAAGTACCTTCGTCATCCAAGGGTAATCATCACTAATGATGTGGTAATTTTTACTATTCGACCAAAGCCTCTCTAATAAACAAATTTCCTTTTTCCCCTTCCCCTTGTGTTTTGCCGCCTGGCTTCCTGCGATAGCTGTTGTCCAAGGAGACACCCCTGAAGAGATATATGCCAAGGTGAAGGAAGTGATTCACGAGCAATCTGGGCCCAACATATGGGTGCCCTCAAAAGACAGACTCTGATTGGTGGAAGGAGCGAGGGAGGCAGAAGATGAGGAAGATGCAGGGACAAGTGAAGAGGAGGAGGATGAAGAAGAAGAGGAGGCTTCTGTCTCTGACGATAGGTCGGTGGTGATGCAGACTGTCTTTGTTGAGCGTCCCTCGCCAGCGGCTACGGATGGTGGATGTCGTGCAATACTATTAGTTCGCACCTGAAGAGGTTTCTTTTTTTTTCTCTTGACGAGTGATTCATTAACACGCGGCACCAGGTTGTACTCTTTTAAGAAATTTAAGGAATGCAAGGAATGCTTGTGATTTTCGTCTCTGAATTAGTCAGGCAAGATCGATGAAGATGCAAAATTCCCTGAGTGTAAGTGTGTGTGTGTGTGTGCGTCTCTGTGAAATTCTAAACTGTGTGCATGGCGTGTTTTGCGGCGGTCTGATTGGGGGAATTGAAATAAAGTAATAATTGAAAAATGTTTGTTGAATCCTCTGGTGATGAGTTAGCGACCACAGATGAGTGTCTCTTTTGGAACAATTTGTAGTGAGTTTGTCCTACTCCCAGGCATGGCTGAGGCGTGTTTGCCTAGCGGTCATACCTGAGTATTAGTCTTGACTGGGATGTGAAAATGGTGGTATGTATACAAATAGATTATGTTCACCAGTCTAGATGGAATTCTGTATTGGTCCCCGATTTCAAATCCCCCACAACAAACGATCCAAGATTTTGACTGACCAGAGCAAGAACACTTAAGAAAAAGAGTGGGCTATGAAAGATTCATGTGTATTGCTAACTTTTTTTTCACAAAGTTTCATTTTATGCTGTTGGTAAACTCTAATTATTGGCTGTATTGAGTGGTTGCAAGCAATTCAGAAGTGGCAAGGTTTGAAAAGATTTTTTAGACTTAGGTTTCAGGGGAGCAGGAATGTTTATATATATACATATATATATTTTGTCCTTTCGTTAGGAGGAATGATTGTTTCTTATTTTACCTTTGTACATAATTTAGAGTACAAATGAAAGGCTTTTGAAAGCCTTTTGCACGACTCTTTCACCTCTTGACAGTTTCCCCATCTCCCACCAACTTGTACTCTATGGAAAATAAGTCACAAAGGGTAACGGATTTGCATGACTCTCGATAACCATCACAAAGGAGTGTTTTTTTTTAAGTCTGTGCTCTTGGCAAGAAGAAGATATGAACCTGAGATATTTATTCCGCACCGGGAATATGACTTGGAATACGTGGTGAATTATCTTGCTGATGTATACCTAGAGCCCTTCCTCTTTTAGAGCGGAGTAAAGTAAGAGTATGAATGCAAAATGATGTTCATCACTTAGTGAGTTAAATACTGAAATTTACTGGAATCATGGATCTGTCATTGTGGAGCCGACCCAGGAATTTCCTCTGGGTAACAGCAGAGACTGTAAAAGTGTAGGGAGTTTTAGATTGACAAAAGGATTATTTTTGTAGAAATGAAAGTCGTCCTTTTGTCTAATCTCTTTGGTGCTCGTTCGATGAATATGTTATTAAGCACCATGTGGTGCGTTAGAGATTGAGAGTATGAACTTAGGTAAAAAAACAAATGAAGTGCAGTTCAAGAGCCAATCAAACACAAGTTATTTTTCTCTGCCCTCCTGATTACTGAACACAAAAAAGGTACATCAGGGAGGAGTCACACATTGGGTGCAGCGTGTATCCGTGCATTAGTCCACTCATCTTGTTTAAGCTATTAAATCCCCTCGCCCTCTTGGAACAAGATTGGATAGTGCCCATTGCATCAATCAAGCATTGCATTGTACCTATTTAAGGAAAAAGAAAAAGAAGTCTGCTTCTGCTCAAAACTAGTACCAAACTATTCATCTATCTTAACTACCTATCATTTTCTACTTCTCTTGCAAACGAAATAAAGGTTTTGCCACCAAAAAATTTCATTATGGCCCGGCCAAAATATCTCACTGCCAACATGCTACTAATCGTTCAGAAAGGGTCTCAGATGTGGTGATAGAAGTGCATTCTCCATTATGGCTAAGCCAAAGTAAAATTGCAGCTAACAGCGAGCATTGGTATCTTATTTCATGAAACATAGCTTTCTGCTCATTCAGTAGAAGTCGTGCACTCATCAACAATACATTTTTAACATTTTACTTGAGCAATAAATTATTTGATACCTTTATTTCAATGCGATGGTCTTTTTTTTTAAGTTGAATCTCGCATTATTTTTTTCATCTCTGTGTACTCTAGGGTTTTACTCTCTAGATGCAGACTGAAAGTCTTCAAGTTTATTTTGATGAACTTCTTTTATTCTGATATTTTACTGGCAAAAAATTGCAGTTAATATATATGCAATCTGAGTGCTGGTACAGAAGTGGCCATTAATTAGCTGTCAAATGATGAATCAGTCCTTTGATAAGGTAATGCATTTGCATTGCTGTACTACCTATCGAGTTTGGTTCTGTAGGTGTACCTGTATACTTTTCCCAGAATGACTTAACTAGTGTATGTATTATTTCCTATGTAATAATTTTCCTGTTGCAGGGTAAGTATTGAGAATATGATGTAAAATGCGAGTGTTATGAATGGCAGTATTTTTGCTCTGTTAAGCATTGAAAGTTGACATCAGTTCTCTCTACTAAGACACAGGAATGCCATGAAGCCATAAGGAACTGTATTCAGGTTTGTTTTGGGTGGCTTGCTGTGCATACTTAGGATGTTGTTTAATTTGTTATATTTTTTTATAGAGAAATATCATCGAAGACTGCTTACAGTAACAGTGATTACAATATGGCCAACATGTTATTATCACAGCTAGTCTCGCATAACTGTTAATTCTGGCATGGTGAAATATTTTTAGAACATTTGTGGGGAATCGTTAGAAGTTAGCGGAGGGAAATGAAAGGCTTTTGAACTCTGAAGTTTTGACCCTGCTTTCAAAGCTTGTGGAAAAGCAAATGCTCTTTTTCCCCCTGCTTTATTTTGGAAACAGAAGTCTCTTTCAATTTTCCTGTCTTTTTACACAGTGTCAATCTCTATTGCTTCCTCACTATTGGATCCAGGTTTGATATGTATGGTTCAAACATCATGTCTAATTTGTAGGGAGTTGAAGACATTGTAAATTAATAACAAGGTAATTTTTCCAGGATTCCTGTGAAAATAATGGAGACCTAGCCGAAAGATTCTATTATAATTTAAATGCTAATACATAGTAATTTTTCCAAGCATGTTAACCCCATCTTTCCCATCGTAATTCATATTCCATCCTATCCTGTATACAGCATTTTTACAATTACCATGCTGTTGCAACGCACTGAATTTAATTTGTATGTATGTGTGTGGGTAGGTATTTTTAAGTATGTACACACACATGTAAGAACGTGCATATGTGTATTTACAAACCTCCATAAAAACATATGCATCATCATCATTATTATTATTGTAATAAGAAGTTCAAAACAAGCCAAAGGGATGTGTTATATCAGTTGTTGTTGCAGGAGTTGTGTACAATGGCTATGCCTTCTTGTGAACAGTTTGTTATGCATACATTTTTATTCACTTCTGTTTTTGAAATATTTCTCTCCTTGCCCTAACAATACTCTGTAAAATAAAAAAAGTGAAGCAGTGCAAGTGATGAGCGCAAGAATTTTGGCGATTGAAGGACATGCGCTCTTGTATCTGCTAAAAGGCAGCGGAAAAGCCATTAATTGGTTAGAGGTTGTAGGGAATGCTGTTGAAAGTTTAATTTGAATCGAATGGAGTCATTAGTAGTGATTGAATAAGCATATTTAATACCTGCATGAAAAAATGTATTTAAAAGAAGAATATTTCTGCCTGTCTTACAGCTGTGTAAAACTGTTGTTATCTGTATGAATTTGTTTTAAATATTATTATGCCCATGAAGTGTAAATAAATCGGTTTCAACACATTTAAAAAGCTTTTCATTTTGAAAAAGTCTGTCAAAGCATGTATGCATTGTAGGTTTGTATTGAAAAAGTATTGACTATGCTATCACAATTCTTCAGGTACATGGAATTTTGTTATTCATAATCCCTTTCACATCTTCATTGATTTTATATTGCTGACATTACTAACAAACAGTGTATTCACGTCCATATTATTTTGCTTTCTCTCCTTCAATAAAACGTCACCCATTCCATGTTGTCTTTGACTTAGGCATTTGAAGTTAAAAGAAGTAATTTTGAATAAAATCTCCTACGTGTGATTGATATTTAATCACCATGACATTATCTGGCAAGAGGCTGAGTTCATATCTGTTCAACAGTATAGGGAGTTGCCACTTTCCTGTCACATAAGGCTCTGCAAAACTGTGATGGAAAGGGAATCGCCATTTTCCATACATGCTCAATGCATACAGTTTAGAAATACACATTTTTCACAGGTGTTCTATGATAGCTCATTTGTATGTGAAAAACTTTATTGCAATGCATGTGAATAAATGTAGGATGCCATTTCAAAGAAAGAAATAAGTATGCATAAGAGTTAAAATAGGTATGCAGGTTCATATTTCATGTGATGCATCAGTGAAGTGATCTAAAGCAGAGACATTCTATACAGTAGAGTGCTGAAGAATTGGTGGTTCTAAGGGGTTTTTGCGTATGCCTGTACTTAACGAATTATTTTCTGAAATAATTGAACACCTAAGAATAATAATCATGGGCCAATATTGGCTTTCTATCCAGTGTCAAATTCTAGTCAATATTGCCCTGCTCATAGGCTAGCTAATGAGCGTACTTCATTGACTTTCTACATAGGGTCGCCGTCTTTGGCAAGCCAATGCCAATAAAAGTCAGCATGGGCTTACATGGAAGGCTACTTGGGATTTCATGATTGTTTGGATGGCATTACTTTTCTGAAAGAAGGAGTTAGCGATTTGTTCTTAGCGTACCGCATACTCATCTAAAGTGTCATTTGTTTAACCACATGATTTTTTTTATTATTCTATAAGCAGTGTAATGTTGTATACTTGTCGCTAAATTTTTGGCCACTGAATATGACATGGATGGGAGATCAATTACGAGAAAATTATTGGATCCCAAACAAATTGAATGCAATTTTCCCCTAATTAATGGTACAAACTTATTGTGCGCTATATATGTAAAATGGTTGCACCAGGAGCCCTATCATACTGTTTTTGCTGAAATGATTTGAGGGCATGAATTGAAGTGTTAAAGAAATGATGGTATGACTGTACAAATGGAAATCCAAGTGGTTCCAAAATATCAAGGATGGCCGAAATAACGTGGGAAATAATCAACGTGTACGGGTAGAGGTATTTGAAAGTGCCTCGCTGGGGAATGTAGCAAACCCCGTCCCTCCGTTTTCAGTTTTGGTCGCTAGGTGGCGCGCAGGCGCTTTTTTCCCGTAGATTCTCGTAGGATTACATGCTTACGTCACGAAAAAAGTCTACGCGCGATGTTGCTTCGCATCTGATGCGCGCATGAAATCTAACTTTCTGTCTGGGACCGTATTATCTGAAGAGGATCCTTATGTCCCGAGCAAAATCGAACAATTTACCCTCTGTTCATGACCAATTTCAACAAAATATCTAGCAGATATCTTAATTTTAAAGTTTCCTACCTCTTAACCTCTTTCATACCTCTTACCCAACGGCCCACGGGTTTGAATCCGTGCCGTGGCAATTATTTTACATTGATAAACTGGTCCCTACTTGAGTGCTTTGTGGAGGGCAATTCAGTTCAATGCTCTGTCCGTCGGATGAGACGTTAAGCCGTAGTCCCCTGGGCGCCTTTCTTTAAGAGAAGCCTGACGCCGATACCATGGGTTTCTCTACATCCTTCCATTCTCAACCTTGTACCTATACTTCCTGTCTGAACCCCTTATAAGTATGGTTACAGACTTGAAAACTACGGATAGATAGATTCCGTAATTAAATGTTATTGGTTCCTACCCTTATATAAAGAATTGCCTATGCCAGTGAAACCACAGTCCAACGGAAGACTACTATAGTGGATTAATATTCCATATAAAAGCCTTTTAAAACCAGTTTACTGTTTCCAAGAGCTTTCTGACCATTTTGACCTTAATTAAATATCTCATCGTGTTTGTTTAGCGAGTTAGGCAAATTAAAATTTTTTCGCAGGCCCAGTGACGTACGTTTAATTATGCGTCTGCGAATCCCCCAGCTTTTTGGATAGTACCTATACTATCCAAGGGAACGGAAGTTTTCGTTTTACACGAGGAACTTTTCTTTTGTTAATTTCGGAGTCTAGTTGCGTAGAGTTTTTGTTTATATTCTCGAGTCTCTCACCACCAAGGAGGTTAGAATATACTGGAGGAGCCATTGTTGTAATAGCTATAGCTATTCTGGCTTTAACAATTCCAAAATATTGGGTGACCATGAAGCCAGAATGCAGGTAATAATTTGGAAACGATTAGGTCCCACCTCCTCGGCAGAAAAAGTGCGTTTAGTACGACTTCATAGGTATAAAATTTTAACTAGACATTGGACGCGCGTTTACGTACTTCCCTCTCTTTCTTTGACGAATTTTAGGAATGAATTCCATTATTCCTCTTGCTGCGTAAATAACAACTTCATCCGTAAGTATCGCGAGTAGCAAGAGAGTTTGTCCTTGCTGCCCAAGATGGTCGTCCTGGTGTCTCAAATCATCTGCGATTTCACTTCCATTACACTATAACGTCCTTACTGCCGATAAAGCGTTATAATAAAAACACTTCAAAATGGCCTTAGTTTTAGGTCGCCTCCCGAACGATTGCTGCGGGAAATTGTGGCTTCTATAAATCTTTGCCACTTAATTCATTATGATCGATAGTTTTCAATCGCCTGGGATGGGTTCTGATGGACAGTCCATATTCTTCCCAACTTTGCATTCGTCTGTCTGCTCCATCCGTACACCATGTTTCTCTTCTCTCGGCATATTTCTTATGATTCATCATACAAGCCATAGTAAATTATAATTTTATTCTTCCTCCTCGGTTACCCAAAAGTCGGACCTCTGAT
The DNA here is from genome assembly GCA_933228895.1 of Platycnemis pennipes. Lineage (NCBI taxonomy): Eukaryota > Metazoa > Arthropoda > Insecta > Odonata > Platycnemididae > Platycnemis > Platycnemis pennipes. The sequence continues at coordinate 35,806,514 of OW121852.1, read as the reverse complement.
AACGACTTTCAGCATTCCGAAATATTTTATGGTGTACCTGTTCCAACCGCCTACAATGACATCCTCTAATTTCTGACGACACTCTCCCCAACCGTGTTCAATAAACTCTTATAGAATATCATGTAAAGTAATTGTGATTCACTCACTCAGGGATTCAACCCGAAGGTTGGTTTTGATAGGTGAGGGTAGAGCCCACACCGACCAAGCCACAGGCGTGTGAATTTCACACATTCAGGGTAGGGGGGCCAGTTCCTTTCCCGGGGCCACCTCGCACTCCGAGGTATTTTTCGTTCGGGGGCGTCCAAAGGCTTCACCCGGATTTGAGCCTAAGTCAGTAGCCAAGCGCTCTACCCACTAGGCTACCACGCTCCCGATGTGATTCACTAAGAGTAAAAAATGAGATGAACTCAGCAAATATATTGTGATGATACTTGTTTGTACACCATATTCGTAGTATTCGTTTTTTAGGGATAGGGCCTAGAACATGCAACAGAAAGTTGCCCATGTGAAGAACATGGCAGTCTGAAATCGAATCCGCGGTGCCGAATAGACTGCCCCTGTGACTTGCTAATCAAGATGAAAAAAGCAAGTCTCATTGGTAGTTGTGGTCAGTGGCATAGCCAGGATGTTATCCAGGGGAGGGGGGAGCAAAAATAAGTTAGCGTTCCATAATCGTTCCATGACACAAGTTTTTTTTGCCCCTTCATGAAAAATGTTAAGATTTCTTAATACAATTTGTATTTATTATATTTCTCCCTCTCGTTGAATGTCAACGGGCACCTTCAGCTAGTTGACCTGTAATTTTTCATTTGACTAATGAGCCAGGAAGGGGGGGGGGGTGGGGGGCAAGCGCCCCACCCTGCCCCAACGTGGCTACGTCCATGGTTGTGGTGCCTTAAAAGTAATAGGCAGATCTGTTGGAAGAAGGGGTATCCGCGGAATGACAAAATATTTTTTACACACAGCCTAGTCCTGTTTCATAGCTCAGGTGGGTCGAGGTTTTGGAGCAGGATAATGGGAAGCTCTCGCAATCCAGCCGGCTTGAGAGCATTTTGATACTGGTGGGAAATTGACTGCCTCCTCAGCATCCGCTGTGGTATCGAAATATCCAGTAATGGTGGATGGTAACATAGCAAGAATTGGGGTGTTTATGCTTTGGACGTCCTCATTCTTAGCAGCAGGAATATTCCTCTCACACAACCAGTTAAGAACGCGAAACTGTTTGAGGCATTTTAATATGCTGGCCATCTCCTAGTTCTGCGACGGATGATACTAGTTTACAAAAATCGGGGGAAAAGTTTATGTTCCCTGAAGATTATATTATTAGTCTACATTCTCTGATTTCAATAAGTCTTTTAGAGAAGAGTAGTCTTTCCTCACTTTTCCACGAGACGGATTGTTTTAAACTGGCGTGTATTTTATCGGCTGGTGTTCATTTTAGAATGATCGACAGAGTTTGCCGAAAGCCTCCACTGAGGATCACAGGACCTCCACCCATAAGTTTATTTCCTCTAACATCTTTGAGAGTCATGTCAAGGGTTTTCCTGTGGACCATGTTACATTTATCCCATACTATTAATTTACATGTTCTGAGCACTTGTGCCTGAGCATTTGTCTTGATTATGTTGCAGGTAGAATTTTGTTGTCTCACGATATCTAGTTGCAACTTATACGCTGTTTGGACTGTCCTCCCTCCTTCCATTAGCGTAACTGCAATTCCTGAAGAGGTGATGACAGGAGCAACTTCCCCCTGAGCCCGAATCTTGGCCAGAAATTCATTAAAAATATTATTCCTGTGCCCCAGTATCCAGAAAAATGATTCCACCTTGTAGTCTTGCGATCTGATCCATTATTGTTTGGATCCTTTTATCTGAACTTAATTTATCAGTGTGGTCTTCTCTGACACATATGTTACCCACTATCCATGTAACAGTTCTTTTCTTACGTAGTCTGCATGCAATACGCCTTGGCTGTCTCGTACTGGAGCTTGCAGGTCCAACTGCACTAATTTTTTATTGATAGTAGTCATACACTTGATCTCAAGAATATCTTGTTGAAAATCTCAGGAGAAAACGCAACGTAAGTTTGAGTTTTCCCTCCGTACTTTGGCAAGTATGTCCGTCCTCACGCATTGCTTTCTTTTACTTATCCCACAAAGAGTTAGGATTTGATGGGCTGCGTTTTGTCAGCATTATAGCAAACAGGTTCCAGGTTTGCTCAGGGAAAGAAATCAATTCGACTTCTGTTAATGCATTATCCCAGTGTTGGTCTCCTTCAAGCAACCCGAGCTTCTAACAGGCGTCTCATTTGTGTTTGGCCCTCTTTGCAATTTATTTTTCGTAGCGCCGCGAACGAAGATGATCATCGAACCAGGTGGAGTAGCATTCCAGGGAAAATATATTATTTTGCGCTGATAGGGTAATCTGAGTACAGTCGACACAAGGATTCACTTGCAAAGTCCATGAAATTTTTAATATGCTCCTACTTTTCTAGGATGTCCTACTTTTCTCCTACAGAATACTTTCGTTAATGTATTCCAAGTATAGTATCGAGGAACTTGGAGATATAGCATGTTTTTGCAAAAGAATTCTGTTGACTTGGTTGAAAGAATGCAGTCAAGGATATGTTTGGTGTCTAGTCAACTACACTTGCGGTGCTGAATGTTGTGAAATGAACTCTTGGCCGTTTTGCAGATGAACACTGGGGTGAAAAACAATCTTTCATAAATCCGAAACCCTTAGATCCGCCAAACAGCTTTGTTGCTGCTAATTTATCTTCTCAACTAATACTGCATCACTTCCCCATTTTTGCAGCAAAGTTCAGCGGACTCGGATTTAAACGTTGTTGGCTCGACACTAACAACAAACTATCTCCATTTTTCCGATTGTAACACTTGCATGTTGCGAGTAGTCCTTGGCCTGATCGCAGTAAAATCATTCCAACACCAAGCCATAATGTTCCGCAGACCTTAACTTTCTGTCTCTCTCCCTCAGATCCTGAAGCTGTGTTGTACGCTGCTGTCTTGTTTCTGAAACCCTGGACGTAGTAACTCTATCCTTCATAACCTGAAGTCGGACCTTACTATGCCGTAGGGTCTCTGAAGATCTCGAGTCTTGACCATTCTCTCACATCGTCGTTAATCTCCACTCCACTTCTCAGGAGATTCTCCTCCATGCATCTATTTGTTTTGCCTAAGAATATGTCTGACCAATTTTCATACGTTTCCTGGCAGACATTAACAGAGTCACTAAAAAAAATTAAGTAAGCACTTGATAAAAATAAGGAAGTTTTAAAATAAGTAAATTAATATAATGAATAATCTTAAATCATTATTATATTTATATATTTGTTACTTACCTTACGAAAATAGACAAATACTTTCTGTAATGTTTCGAAACTAGCAAAAAAGCGTATAAATTAATGCCTTTACGTAATGAAACGAAGAATAAAAACTCTTCAATTAATATAAACTATTAGAGAATAACAATTAAAATCTTGTTAAAGTCGCAAGTTGCAACGAAAATGAAGACTGAAGTGAAGGAAGTGAATTTGAGTAGTTGTTTGTTTCCACGACGACATAAACAAAACAATAAACAGTATAAATAACAGTAATAAAAAATACAAACAAAATTTTTTGGGTTACATTACTGATTCAGTGCTGTAATGATGGTTTAGACTTGAAATAGTATGCATTTTTTTGTAAACTCGTCACTATTTTCATTGGGAACAATATTTATTGCCCGGCAGTCACCTGCGCGTCTAAGGAAGACCGCAGAACCTCTTCTTCCGAGAGATAGGCAGGCCTTCGTATAAACTACCAATTTGTGATGTCAAAAAGTGCTGGGATGTTCCATAGAATTATGAACTCAAGCAGATAGATTGAAATATTTTGCGGAGGACCCCCTCGTAATTTGGCCATGAACTAAGGCTAAATTGTCTGTAAAGCTTAGTAACGCTTGAAATTGTACAGTGCAATGTGACAGTTCGGCGTGAAAAATATAGTGAATCCGCTTGGGCTATTAACATTTGCGTTTTTCTCAAGGCTCGAAGTAAGATAATGTACTAAAAGGTAAAAGTCAAAATAAGCAAAGTTGCAGGTGAGAGACCGGACCCCCCCTCTCGCCATCGAAATTCATACTTACCTGGCGTGGGGTGCAACCATCTGGCGTAGAGGTCAACGATGTGGTTAACGGTACTTTCCTGGCGTAGTGGTTAACGGTCCTGGCGTAAAACCGTCCTTTACAGGACGAAGAAGAGGATTTCATCACGCAGCAGTCAACGGAAAAGAGGAAACGTACTTGGAAGATAACCGTCCTTAAAAGGACGAAGAAGAGGAACTCGTCACCTAGCATCGGAATTGCTGGGAAGAATTGGGTTCTTGTAATCCCAGTTTCCGAGCAGATAAATCGTTCGTATGCTACGCTGAAAGCTGCGGAACGCGATGAAGGGCGCTGCAAGCCACAAGCTCCCACCGGTCGTGACTCGCGATCGGGAGCTACGAAGTGCAGCGAAGGCCAGGAAGGAGGCTGCCGCGGCAACAACATTAAGAGGCATCGACCAGGCGGAAGTGGACCGCTGGATTACAGAGGAGTGGGCGCGGATATTTGGGGAGGAAACCGCTCTCGAACCAGGCGGGGCGGCACTGAAACGGCCGACCACAAGGAGAAGAAGAGGTTGCAGTGTACCCGCCTTCAGAGAGGCAAGACTTGTTCACAAGGGAACACAGACAGAGAGTATATCAAACGACGACAGCTTCCTCGAAACAGTCTCCCTGGAACCTCTCTTTCCCATGGAGGACACAGAGGAGGAAAATCTGCATCCGGCAGAACATGGCGCCCAGGTGAGACACGAAGGGGAAGTGACGCAAAAAGACTCGGTAAGTCAGTCGGACAATTTATCAAGCCAAGTCATAATGCCACCCGTACAACAAACCCCATGTGATAATCCCTGTGGAAACAGAAGTGTGAGCGGGTTAAATCAACGGGCAGCTGCACCCACTGCCGCGCCCGCCGGACAAGCTGTGCAGGTACACCAGCACCTCATTGGGCCCCAAATTCAACCCCTGATAAATGAGGACTGGCAGACATCCCAATGTGAGGGGGCCAGGGATGATTGGCATTCGCGCCGTAAACGCAGGAGAAACAGACGGCTTCCCGTGAGACCTACGTATGGGCATCATCACGAAGACGTGGTGGAACACCACAACGTCCCCCCTCTTGTACCAAACCCGCAGCCAACAGGTCGACCGCGTTGGCAGAACGACAACAATACTCAACGCTACACCTCCCCTGTGAGACGCCGGCCCCGCTCTCCTGCCTATCGTCACCCACGCCCCCCTGTGAATCGCCACCCCCACTCCCCTGTGACTCGCCGCTCCAACTCACCTGTGATTCGCCGTCCCCACTCCCCTGTGATTCGCCGCCACTGCTCACCTGTGAATCGTCGCCCTCAATCACCTTTGTTTCATCGTACCCACCCCCCAGTGCATCGCCGTCCCCGCCACCCAGTGCAACGCAGACCCCACTCCCCAGTGCACCACCGGCCCATTTCCCCAGTGCAACACCGTTCCATTTCCCCAGTGCAACACCGGCCACCGTCCCCTGTGCACCACTCTCCTCAGCAGCCGCGCCCGCAGCCCACCGTGAGTCAAGATCTCCCGCCCCCGGTGGAGCCTCCACTGGCCCCCTTGACGAATAACCCCCAAATCCCACACTACGCCAGCATTCTGGGGCCTGGATTTATTCCCCCTCCCCCGAATTGTGGCCTCCCAATGTGGAACCCATACACTCCTGTTCCCCCTCGGTTCCTGCGACAGGTCCCCGGTCAGCCCCAGCCGATTTGGTCCCACCCGGGATGGGGCCTCCCCCTGGGACCACCGCCCCTATACTTTCATCTTTAACCGGTGAGCGTCCGTCCATACCACCGCCCACAAGACAGAGACGCGCCCGTTGCAGGCCACGAAGCATCAGCTGCTCCACCATGGATATGGCCTTACCCGGGGTGGGGCTACCACCTCGGGCCGCAGAAAGTGATGATGCAATAGAGCCAGAGGAAAGAGAAGTGCCTTCGGTGCCTCCCGCCCCGAAAGTGCGAATAGGACAGAGCCGTCCACGCTACATTGTTGACCTCCCTTCATCGCCGACTCCACCCCTCCCTCGGGCCTCCAGGGTGATCAAACCGCAGACGGAGCTCCCTACCGAAAGGCAGATGATGTGGTTACTAAGGCTTGGCATCCTGGATGATGGTGATGACGAGACTCTAGAGAATATCGTTGATGATGTCACCAGGGAGGCCGCAGCTCTTACGCTACCCAGACAAAACTCACGTCCACGTGCGCACGCAGCATCAGAGGGCGTCCCGGACGCAGGTAGGCTTCAGTTCCTCTACAGAGTAAATAAAAAAGCAGCCATTCACCGAATTCTCGCCAACCGCACCCCTAAGTGCGATTTACCACCAGAGGTGGTCACAGACTATTTTTCGAAAGCAGAACCGGCTTTAGATGGCGATCCCGCTCCACCAGTGATACCATATAATCCGTATAGTGCATATCCTAGGGAGCAGAAACTCCTCTGTCGGCCGATCACTGCCAAAGAAGTGCTTAATAGGCTACTGCGCTCGACAGACACGTCCCCAGGACCTGACAATGTGCCGTATAGTTCTTGGCGTAAAATCGACCCGGATGGAAAAGTGTTGGCTGGTATCTTCAATAAGTGCCTGGTGAATAAGAATGTACCCAAATCTTGGAAATCGTCAAGGACTGTCCTAATCCATAAAGGAGGCGAAGTCAAAGACATTGGGAACTGGAGACCGGTAGCCCTCCAGCCGACAATGTCAAAAATATTCTCCGGAATATTGGCAGACAGGATATCTCTGTGGGCCCTGAAATGCAAAAGGCTATCATTTCCAATACAGAAAGGCTTTATTCCTTCAACCGAGGGCTGCTTCGAGCACAACTTTCTACTTCAGGAGGCAATCAGTGATGCACGAAGAAACGCCAAAGAAATAGCCGTCGCCTGGCTCGACCTAGCTGATGCCTTCGGCTCCGTCCATCATCACCACATCCTCCGGACACTACGTTCAATGGAAATGCCAGAGGACCTCATAAAAGTGATAGCCTCGCTATATGATGGGGCAAGTACGAAGGTCGTGCTACAGTCGGATAGCACGGATGCAATACCCCTACGATGTGGTGTCCGCCAAGGCGACCCTTTATCGCCCTTATTATTTAACTTGGCACTGGAGCCACTCCTAAGTGCCATTCTCTGTAAGCGCGCGACAGGCGCCTACCGGTTCGGGGAGACATCTCTGTGTGCACTGGCCTACGCAGACGACCTAGTTATTATCGGACGGTCTGCAGGAATGCTGCGAGCCATTCTGCACGCAACTAGTCTCGCCGCAGATTGGTGCGGCCTCAGTTTCAAACCCCGGAAGTGTGCAAGTCTGCACCTAGACTTCCGGAGAGGCAGACAAAGAGTGCAGGAGACTGCTTTTATCGTCCAAGGTGAGGAAATAAGAGCCCTAAAAGAAGGAGAGGCCTACACTTACCTAGGGTCTCCTGTTGGATATAAAGCCAGCTCCAACCTAGCAGGCACCCTAGACAATATCAGGATGGACCTCGCGTCGATATCGGAAAGCAGCCTACTACCATGGCAGAAAATGGATGCCCTATCCACCTTCCTACTCCCCAGGCTACATTTCCCACTCCGAGTGGATCCAACCACTGCAAAGGACCTGGTTGCCGCAGACTCTGCCATCCATAAGGCAGTAAAGACATGGATGTGTCTCCCAGTAAGGGCAAGCCGCGAGCTCATTCACCTCCCGCGAGCAATGGGTGGAGGAGGGTATCTGCCCCTTCCAGTCGAGGCCAACATACAAACCTTGGTACAGGCATACAAAATGCTGACCTGTAACGATACGTGGGTGCGAAAGGCCGCGTGGCACGGCCTTAAGGATGTGGTGCAGAAAAGGATTGGTATAAGCAATCCATGGCCGGACGAACGACTAGTGTGCCTCTATCTGTCGGGCTCAATGGAAGGCCTCCTTGGCGCACCCGTAGTAGAAGGAGCCTCTAACTGGTCTCGTGCGCGAAAGGCGACCAGAGGTCTGAGGCCCTTCTGTGCCCCCGAATGGGAATGGAGCTCATTGCGGCAGGAAATTTCCCTGAGGATAAAGAACCCCACTCCCTCTTCCGAACTGGTTATTGTCCCTCCCCGAGCACGTAACCGTATAACACACATTCTGCGCAGTGCCGTGTGTGAAAGCATCCGGCGTAGGCTAGCAGAGAAACTTGACCAAGGTAGAGCGATGGAAGTGGTGTCGGCCCAGGATATCGGGAACCACTTCCTCCGCACAGGCGAGCACACCAGGCTCGTTGATTGGGCCTTCATCCACCGGGCTCGCCTGAATGTTCTTCCGGTACGAAGCGCATTAAGGGGGAGTGCCAGAGGAGAGGATACAGCGTGCAGAATCTGCGGAGAGGCTTTAGAAACCGTCATGCACGTCCTCAATCAGTGCAGTGCCCACCGCCAGCTACGTATCGCCCGGCACAATAGGGTCCAGGACTTGCTGGTGGAATCCCTACCGCGCTCCTGGCAAGCAACAGTCGATAGGACCATTCCGGGGACTGACACGCGACTGCGCCCGGACTTAGTCATCCGAGAGGGACGAGGCGGATCGACTATAATCATTGACGTCACCATCCCCTATGAGAATAGGAGGGCGGCACTTAGGGCATCGAGGGCAGCGAAGATGGAGAAATACAGGGATCTGGCTGAATCTCTCCGAGTAGCGTCAGGTTACAAGGAGGAGGTCCGCCTTGGTGCCATAGTGGTGGGTGCACTGGGTTCATGGGACCAAAGGAATGAACCCATCCTGATGAGACTCGGCCTCAGTCGAGGAAAAGTGCGTGCCCTAGCGAGGAGAATGTGCTCGGCAGCCATAAGTGGCTCAACGGATATATACCGTAAGCACATGGGACTGGAGGCCAGGAGATTTATTTTGTGATGTGGCTTTTTACGTGTTAATTCTTATGTATTTGTGCTTGTGACTACTCATGAAATGTTAAGTGATTAAGTGCCTCAATTTGCATTTAAACGGTAACCAAGGACACTCAGGGACCAATCCACCACACTCGCTGGTTGGATCATACTGCCTCCGGCGGTCGCTGTACATACCAATGTATTTTTTCAACTAGAAAATAAAAAGGCGGTTCCCCCAGGGTGAGGCTTGTCCATTGCACTCCGGGCAGGTTGACCCCTGTGATTGCCCCAAATGTGGGTAACTCGGACGCGAAATTTTTGGTAGTAGGGACTGCGTTCGCGCTGTCCCTCAATAACTGGTATCAGGAGACAATGTGTTGCTCAGGTCGTTCAGAGTAGTGGACGATGAAACATTTCACTATGAAGGTGATGGCAGAAATAAGATTGAAGATTTGGGAAGTGACCGTGGATAAGGCGGTTCCCGGTGTGGAGAGGAGGTTGAGACCGGATATCATCGTTCGAGGGGGCCCTACGGGTAGGATCCACATCCTGACATCACGGTACCTTTTGAGAACAGGTCGCAGGCTTTCCGAGCGGCCCGCGCAGCCAAGGTGGACAAATACCGGGAGCTGGCCGAGAAAATCCGCGTGGATGGAGGGTACCAGACAGATGTTCGGCTCAGCGCGATTGTGGTTGGTGCCCTAGTGTCCTGGGACAAGAGGAACGACCCGGTTATCTCCAGCCTGGGCGTCAACCCTAGGAGGATGGTATCCCTAAGGAAGAAGATGTGCTCCGCCGCGATAACTTACTCAGCGGACATTTACAGAAAACATTTGAAACTGGCTAATTAGTGATCTCTGTATTAATAGTGATCTCTGTGTTAATAGTGACCTCTGTGCGTGTATGTGAAATATGTTATTAGACATTCAGGGACTAATCCACCCTACCCAACCACAATCTAATATTTGGGAGAGGATCATATCGCCACCGGCGACCAATGTATACTATTTGTACATTTTCTTCAAAATTGAAAATAAAAGGTGATGGCAGAAATATGATTGAAGATTGGCGTCAACTTGTGGCGCCCATTGGTGTCACGGTGTCGGTTTACGATTGTCAACAGGTGAATAAGCTTCGGCAATTTTTGGTCCCCGTCGTCAATCTTCGGCTTGCTGTTGACTGAGCGCCACTGCCCTCTGCACCACTCTGACATATTGCACTCAGAAGTAAATAGGAGACTCAACACCTTGGTGATGTTGGAGATGGTACAGAACATCAAAAACAACGTGCCCCTGGCCAACGAACAAGTGCTTCATTTCGTTCCTTGAAACGTCGGCAGCGATGGAGGATTTGACCCGGTGGAGCACCCGAATAGCCTTCACTTCGAACAAGTGCTTCCATCTCACTCCTCCCTATTCTCCATCCCATTGAACGAACTGTTTCATCAGTGACACCGTCAACAGCGCCTTCTCCTCCCCTCTTTTTACTCCGATATTCCCAGTAGCTGACCGATCGGTGAGCATTTAAAGGGTCCCGAGAAATAGTTATGCCAAGTGCATTTCCGCTTAGGGAGGTTCCACCATTAATCCTCGATTAAAACTCCCGTAAAATAGCTATGTTATTTAATGAATAAATACCGATGCAGAAAAACACCTATATGGAAAATCACCTAGAGGTGTGATAACGCATGCACAATAATTTTATGAGTATGCTATTATATAGCCTGTTGTAGTTGCATTCTAAGCTCTTTTACCTCATTTTGACTTCGGAACATGACTGACGCGTTGTTGCCACGTTTAATTTACAAAATGAGAATACACGCTCAATCCTGCTAATACGTATTCTAAAATAGGTTTAACATTTTCTTGCTTAGTTTTAAACTATTCCCTTGCAAATACAACTCTTCGTTATGAATTTTATTAATTTAGATATTTTTAAAACTGTTTGGCAACAATGACACTGCTACCATTTGGAAGGATTGGTATTTATTACACCATTTCTATAACCAATGAAATATTTAAATCACATAAAAATATAAGAAGGACCTTACATTATTAACCTGAAAATTTTACTGCAAGAGGCCATGCTCTGCTGTATAACCACGTATAAAATAGCTAATTTTTAATGTCTTTTTTCTCCAAATATATGATGGAAAGGCCTCATTATTTTATTGCAAATCGATAGGAGGGTCAAAAAATGATGTGCCCTGAAATTTTCACAAAAATGACATTTACTTCATAATTCGGTGGAGCCTCCTTAAGGCGAGGAAATTCGAGGGAGTTGCTTCCTATCTAACCATGCTCACTATCATGGTGTAAACACCCTAGCCAGCTGGCTCTCGGCGAGAAAGGACAATCGCAGGTAGCGTTCCCTGCTACGAGGGCGAGGCCAGTGTAGATACCCCCATTAAAACTCTAGGGAGCCGCTCGCGGGCTTCCGACGACACTGGAAGTTTTTTCGGCAGCACGGTCGTAGAGAAGAGAGTTCGGCAGTCATTGGGAAGTTGGAGCAGGGGAAAGATATCCGGTAGGCAAGTTTGGTCCAGAGAATAGAAGATGGAACTCATTCAGAGGGTTGAGTTTCTCCTATTATAGGACTGTGGGACACTAAGTCCCCCATTTATAGGGATCCGATCAGAAAAAGTAAGGAGCTGCTCATCTCCGGCGAATTTTTTAGTACTTCCGCTGAAGAAATTCAGCGGAAGATACATAATTTGAGGAGCCAACTTAATCAAGAGGTGAAGAAGACGAAAAAACATACTAGTGGTGACGGAGCCGATGATATATATCACAGCAAGTGGCCATAATTCGCTGCATTGCAGTTTCTGCTGCCGTCGACGGAGTGACGAGAGACAGTGGATACATTGGTAAGTACATAGTATAGAATATAATTATTAATCCTTTTAATGCATGATATGTAATACATGTTTACATCGACGTCAATAACACCAAAAACAAAACTACGCTCAATTGACGTACGTACACATAGTAGGAAATGCGTCAGAAAAAAACCCAGACGTATTCAAACTTCAAACAAGTGGAAGCACCTCCATTTCACTGCAAGGTTGACATTCGTCCGGCAGTCGCACACCGCATTTTTACCAAAATCTCTAAAACTGTTATTTTCATGGTAGAGCGACGATTAAAAGACGTACGTACTCGCACGATGATAAGGAGTTCGAAGAAAACCAGTATTTGTTGCAATATGGCGTAGTTGTTAAAGTTTAACTTATACTGGGCAGCGGCGTCGGAAGTGGGGGGCAGGAGGGGCATTCGGCCCCCCCCCCCAGAATTTGCCCCGGGCCCTTGAGAAATGAGTCTTCATTAATAAAAATTAAATTTCACTTCACTTGTTTCCAGCTTGCCTTTTCCCTTCTGACGCATATTCTACCACCTTCATATGCACTTTTGGCGGAATTATAGTCTCTACCCCTACTATCCGCAAAAAATGCGGGCCCTTTTCTTAAGAGCCGGGCCATTTTCAAGGTTGGCCCCTCCCAGCGAAAATAGTTCCGACGCCCCTGATACTGAGTAAGGTCAGCTTTTGGTGTGGCAGCCCCCTGACGCGTGGGTCGAGGAGAGAGGCCAGTGTGGGCCCCGGAGCTCGGGAGAGGGTTGCGGATTACGACCCTTCCCAACTGGTGACTACCTGGGGCATGGTCCCAGATCTTCACATTTAACCAATTTTTTATTCCCACTTATATTCAATTCATAATTCAGCATATATTCGTTCGGCACCTCTGTATCGGCTTCGATTAAAATAGACAAAGTAGGTTGTTAAAAGATTCTGTTGCGGAATAGTACACCCTTCCACAATGAAATGTTACCACCAATGAAATGTTATCGGAGGCCGATTGTTTAAAGTCCCGAGTTGAAGAAGATTAGACAACAGTGCACCTCTGTCCCTTTAAATACCCCGACCACGAAAGACCAGCAAGACCCAGAACCAGGATTATTCTAAGTCCGTGCCCAGGACACAGTCCTCTTGAGAGCCCCTTGCCATGGCTTGGGGTGAGACCCTTCCTCAATGACCTACACAGGGATTTTTGCGTTGGAGGGTCAAGACTTAACGCCCTTGTCAATAATTCACCTCTAGGAGTAAAAGCTTATCTTGCCAATTCGATTTTCCTTCCGTCATCAATTCTGCTATACCGCTTTTTCTCCAATACACTACTCAAAGAGCGGAAGCTGGAAATGTGAAGAAATGAATAGCCTGGGTGAAGTCAAATTTTGCTTCAAACATCACAAAGAACAGCAGATTTGGAGGTCCGTGGTTCAAGGCCCGGATGACTTAATTTATTTTTCTGTTGTTACCTGGCCGATTCTAGTTTCACCACTTGCTTACTGTTCGGGGTTGTGGGTGTCATAAAACGTGACGTGAATGTTTCTGAGGGTGGAAAAATATGCCAACCTACTTCCGAACGTATCGGAATTATTTCCGAGAGTAGGGTATCGGCAAAGTGCTCAACGGCCACTCTTCTCCCTTCTCTTATTATGCTCTTGTATGCAACTCTCTTTTGGAGAGAGGAACGTAATGAGGCTGGGAAAACCTATAAACTTCTCCTTTGCAAGAATCTCGACCCACGTAGGCTGTTGATTATCAGAAATTCATGGCTTTTGAATAAAGTTCCAGGAGTTCTAACTCAAGCGTTGCAAAAATACTGTAGATTATATAAGCAGCAGATCTTATTCCATTTAGACATAATACATGAGCAGCTGAAGCAGTGATCAATTGAAAAAAACAGCGGCATATTAATCCTATTATCCCATATAGTTATAATATAATATATTACTTTCTATGTAGTACCCTAGTACATGTCAATGGTGCACGTTTTGGTGATCTTCAACTATATATATTCACCGACTCAACTATAGGTGGTGGGAAAGAAGTTTTCGCTCCGACACCAATGACAACGATGAAGGAAATGCTAAGTTTTAAGCGATCTAAAGGTAAGATAAGAGCAAATACTCTACGTTTTCGAGACACTGTAAATAAAGGCAATGTATTTAAGTTCATTCCAGTATTTTATTTTTGTATCTCCTAAACGTAACAGCGAAGGCAATAAGTGATATCCTAGGGGAGATGTTTAGTAGAATTAGGAAAAGCGGGAAATGAATTATCTTAACATATAGATGATTTTTGAAAGTGACTATATATGATTTCTAGGTAATGTAGATGTTTCATGGACTTTTAGTTAATATTTTGTCCTTCATGTATTCCTTGGAAATGCCTTTAGTTACAATAAGCACGAAGTTAAATCAGCTGAGTTACAAATCAGTTAGGCACTTTTGTTTGTTGACGTCAGGAGGATGAGAAATTTTCTAATCTAAACGCTCTCAGAGAAATCTCGGTTTGATAAAACCGAAATAATAATAACAGAGGTGGAATGCAAACGACAGATTATCGAGATAATAATTTTAACGGAGATATTGTAAACTGCGATAATGGGAAATTTTACAGTCGTTGGTGAAACTGGCCCTTAGTGTCATTCATTGCCCACTAATCACATGTCTCTTAACTGCAATGGAACCGAAATCGCAATTTTGTGCACGGAATTGTTAGATGGAAACGGAGAAAGAATTTTAGTGAAAAAATTAATCTTCTAACCACAACCATCCACTCATAAATCAAAAATTAAAATAAGCAAAAGGTGACGCCCACCGACAAAGCTGCAGCGACGTCATAACGCTGCTGTGATAACATTGACGTCATTTTCCTGCCGTCCTTGACTGCTCTTATGGGAAGGGAAGGGGGTAGAGGGGGATTCTCGGAAGGTCTGCTCGCACAGATCCTGTCGCAATCGCTCCCATTGGGAGAGCCAGCTGTGTCCCCCCCCCCATTGCGATAAGGCGAAGTAGCTTCGCGGGCTCAGATGTGATTGGACGAAGTTGATATATGTCAGAGGTTGCACCACACCCACTTATCCGAAAGGGTTGAAAACATCAGTTTTTCGCCGCTTATAACTCGAGAAATAATTGACGGATCGAAAAACGGAAAAAATACGTGTGTTTTTATTTTACAAACTCTATCATATTCGGCAATAAAAAATATGGTAAACGACCCTATTCTAGTATTTTCCTCTGTAACAACATTGTGCCTCTCAGTTGCATATAAGTAGTGTATTCACGGTTTTACATGCTAGCACGGTATTAAGTATAAACATATTCTCTCTGATTGATAATGCATGCTTGGTGATGGTTCAACCCGTTGCAATACGGCTTACAGGGTATTATTTATTTATTTTCCACTACCACCGAAAACAGCACATATGGCCTTTACATCGGGGTATTAACAATGTAACAACAGACTAGAGCACACAACCATGTCCTGAGTGGTGAAAAACCCACTCAGGCGGGACTCGAACCCGCGGCCCTAAGGTTAGCAGGCGAGGACTTAACCACGCCGTCACCGGGGCCGACATTATTGATATTATGTTGATTAATATATATGCAACACCTGCAAAAAACAGCAGGGGGCGAGGCAGGGGTGATGTATCACCGATTTAAAAAATGAAAACTACCAAATAAATTTAATAGCGTTTGGGGAACGATGAGACAAACACAATAAAAAAAACCTTGAGAACTTCTATACTACTTTTAATGAAATTTCAATCGATTTCGAAGCCTATATCGTCTTTGTCAAGGACATGACTTTTACTTTTGACGATGATCATATAGTCACCGAGATCGATTGGATTTTTCTTAAAGCACTATGGATTTTCATCATGTTTTAAAACTATTAACTCACGCACGCTTTGAAAAATATAAATAAGTTAATATAGTTTTAAGAAAAGCCTGGCTAATCAAAAATTAATGGAAACTAACAATTTCTTGAGTTCATCCACGTAAACAATTCTACCAACCCATAGTAAAATAATTTAAGCAATATTTGTGAAAAATATTAGTAGTTTATATCGTATACCATTAAAATATAATTTTAAACAGCAAATAGCAAACATATAGCTCATTTTTGAATAACACTTGTTAAATTTAGCATAATTTTCATGCCCAATTTTTCCATAACAAGGCCGATTCTTATATAATTTTCTTCAACATAGTTTTGAATATTCGATTTCTCAATTGTAATTGTCAACGTTCATGCCAAACAAATATGATCAATACGCTCTTATCAATCATTTTCATTTGTATGCAGATATTCTGTGATAAAAACTCTTGGTAATTTGCAATCTTGTTTATCGATGTTACATACACCATGATATAAATAAAATTGAAACTGGGCAAGAGAAAAAGTACCTGGTGCTTATCTCACAATATGACGACGGACTTTAACTATGATACTACGTCTATGTTTGCTTTATGTTCAGATACTTCATTTAGCAAAGTTTTAAAGCTGTTTTTATGTCTAATATGCATACGTTTGCTAGAGTATAAATTGAAATGCGTCTCTCTGTGATACTGGGACATGAATGAATGAACATAAAGAGGAAAATAGATTCGGGGCTTTTGAAATGTGGGAATGAGGAAAGGAAAACGAAGGAAGACAAATGGTTAAAGAGAAAAGGAAATTGATTGAGGAAATGAGAAGGTGTGGATGGAGACGGTAATGAAAGGTGAAGGGATTTTGAAGGACGTGATGGAAGGAAGAATGCATGGTAGGTGAGGTAGAGGGAGGATAAGAACAGGCAGGTTAGAAAAAATGGGGTCGTTTACCATATTTTTTTAAATTGCCGAATCTGATAGAGTTTGAAAAAAGACCCGTATTTTTCCGTTCTTCGATCCGTCAATTAGTTCTCGAGTTATAAGCGGCGAAAAACTGATGTTTTTTAACCCTTTCTGAAAAGTGGGCGTGCAAAGGACTTGTACGTCATCCACTTCGTCCAATCACAACTGAGACCGCGAAGCTCCTTCGCCTAATCACAATGACACACAGCTGACTCAGCCAATGGAATTGGTCGCGACAGGATCTTTGCGAGCAGACGTTCCGTCTCCACCTCTTTTCTTCCCCTTCCTTTCCCTCAAAATAGTGAAGGAAGGGAGATGGATGACGTAGACATTACGCAGCTCGTCAACATCAAAGGTGGTTTAACTTCCAGGTTTATATCGCACCATAAATGATACTCTCTGCCGATATGTGTACATGGGTTGAAATTTGCTGAAAGAAAAAGGTTTTCTGGACCATAAACTAATGAATTCCAAGCTAATGTGCAGACCTCTACGCTAGGTTTCCTAGGAAATCCTGGGAAGCGTGGTGGTGTGCACATGGACTCGGAAAACCAAAGGTATGTGGTTCAATTGCTGATCCAACAAACCAGTGTACTCTTGCAATTCATCTCCTGTGCCGTCTAAAAATCATCAGGTGACCAAAAAATCCTTGCTCGCGGTCGCATTACCTGTGTTTTATGAGACATAAGCAACACAGACCTGGCTCCCGCGGTCCGGATCTTGGGAAAACTTCTGTTGAACCTTATTTTTTAATCTTAATGTCTTCTTAGACTTCATTAATCTTCAATTACTTGTTCCCCGTTCAGGTATTTCAAGCGTCACTATTTCATCTTTAGGTTACGTTTTACGTGAGTTAAGGGACCTTAGAGTTGAAGGTCCCGGGTTCAAATCGCGGCAGTGGCAGAGATTTTTCATGGGTAACCTGTTTGTACTCAAATGCTGTTTCAAGAGCACTTGGAGTTCTTCGTTAGAGTTATTTCGAGTTCATTAGTAGGTACTCCGTCCGTCGGATGAGATGTTAAACCGCTGACCCTTAAGCGCCTTTCGTTTACAGCATGATCATACGGACACAAGGATTCTCTCCACCCTTCCGTCGCCTACAGTTCATTCCTGCATCTACCTAAGTCTCAACCGTTCCTAATTGGCGCGAATGATAGCCTAACGGTTGACCCCTATCTAAATCGAGGTTTATTCGTACTATCTCGAGACTTGAAAATTCGGTCCATCTCCGGTGAAGTTGAATATTTTTTTAATGTTGCCTTGAATGGTAATAGTGGAGTTCAAGGTTCCTTGAAATGGAAAAACAACTCTGTTTCGTCAAAATCCGCCCCGAGGACTTTGACGTTTTTGGGCGCCCCTATGTGGCAACATATCGCGTAACGTGGGATATGATAATCCTGAAAACACATGACAATGACTGGGAAAAATAAAGAGTTGTGTGGAGCTGATTTTATTAGGGGAGAATGGAATTCAGCCTCGTGACCACTTCCAGAGGAAGATGGGGAAATTCGGAACCCACGATCAAGGTTGCAAAAAGACGCCTTGTGATACCTAGAGCGCAGCGCTACCACCATGCCAGTTTTGAAAACTAAGTTTGTTTTCTCGCTGAGATTAACTTCCTATTTCCTTTTTACGGTGAATCGTTTCGTCGCGGTCGATTTCCTTGAACATATCGTTTTCTTTAGGATTCTCCCAAAGCCTTGCCTACGGAAGCTATCGTATTAAAGAAGTTTCTTCGCGGAATTTACCGTCTTGTATTTTCAGCCCCTCGCGTAATCTTAACTCCTGGAAAAATAAAAATAGAATATATTGGCCCAAAACCTAATTATTCTGTTGAGTATCAATAATTCACCTATGGAAACGATTAAGGGTAGAAAAATTAGCACTTTTTCACTGTTCAGATTAGTGTTTCCTACCTTTTTTATCCCAACAAATTTTTTTCCTGACTCTTCCTCAAATATTCCTACAACCAAAATTATTTTTTCCAAATAAAATAACCTTCCAACCAAAAATAATTTTTCTTTTCCCATATCTTCCTCAAATATCCCTCATTCCTCTTTCAGTATTGACTATCCCATTGTCTCTAAATACCTAATCTGGGGGCCTATTCTGTAAAGTCGAAAGAATTTCGGCTCATATGAAGAGTCGTGGTCACCGCGACGAACGATTCGCGAACATCGTTCACCGCCGAAATGACGTATAACAGTTGACTGTTATCCAACGTTATGTCTATCCAGCGCGCCATTATTACAATGGAAGGAACAAGCTGAGGTAATTAACAATAGTTAATCAACATGACTATCTGTTGATGTATGTAATCAATCTATTCGCTTTAAAATGTAACAATATATGCTGGTATGGAATAACGGCGGACTTATTAAGAAAGTGAAACTTCTGAAAATTGAAAGTGATTACACCTTTGGAATTAAATCACGAAATGTTTTGGTTTTATCAATTGATTGTGTCGACAGCTTCTGTAATGATATTGTTTTCTCGAGTGAATCATTACATCTTCGTGCATATATTCCTCCGTCCGCCTATGTTTCTATTTAAATAGTACATTGATTTGGAATGGATGATATCACAGTAGCAATTACAAATATGCAACAACCGTTCAATATCCTACGATAATTTAGCGTCCGAAGACCAAAGGACGTCTACATCTACATAATACCGTGCAAGCCACCACACAGGGGGGACGTCCATACAATATCAGAATTTGTCGGTTGAACACAACCACACAAAGAAAGGTACTCATACAAAGCAAGGCAGCATAATGATATTTGCTCAAACAATGTGATTTCCAACATGATAAAATCTCCTCTCAATAATATATATTGCCCCTGCAGTAGCATTAAAATCTTACGTAGAAGTTTTACACGAATAACAATCTTATATGTCTAGTCAACCTGACAATTTATTAATCAACATTAAACAAAAACATTGCATGGCGACATTTGAAAACAAAACAAATAGTTTTATATACTTCTAACTGTATAAGCGGCAAGGAAACGGAGACATGAAAGATTTAATCATTAGCTAGAAATGCATTCTCACCTTGTATCCCGCGCGATAAATATCAACAAGTCGTCTCCTACAATCAAAGCTTCTAAGAGTGCCCACCGCGATAGCAGCGCCTGCTCGCCAGAAAATATTTGGCGACGGATTATGAACGAAATTATCTGCAAAATGATCCGACTCCATCGCCTTGAGCCGGAACGACCGTCGCGGCATCAAGGGAGCACGGTTTGTACTACAAACTATGACCAGGGATGGGCATGATTCGTCTTCATGAATCACGAATCATGATTCGCGAATCACAAACTGTGATTTGTGATTCGTGCTTCGGATCATTTTTTTTTAATGATTCGTGATCCGTGAGTCGACTCTTTTTTTTTTAGTTGAGGTGATTCGTGAGCCGAACTTTTGTGACGCAGCTCACGATTCACTGACGAATCATAAATTAATATCACTGATTACACTGCTAGAAACGTACATCAGTCTTTCACTGACAGTTACTGTGTAAGTATACGTCAGAAGTGGAACAATATGGTTAATGCAAACTTCAATAATATATTTTACACTATATTACAGATTTGTTCAAATGTGACTTTAAATTGTTTTGAAAAAATAGCAATGAAATGTCCTACATTTAAATGATGACCACGAATATTACATTTATTACATGTAGACTCCTTGATGATGACCTACAAAAAATTGAAAAATTGTGTGATACATGGCAGTTAGAATTACATTTAAAAAAAGTGCGTGGTAATGAATTTTTGGAAAAAGAATTGTTCTCCTTCTAGCACTTCAAATTAAGTAATAATGAATTAGCAAACGTGGAATCCATTAAATATCTTGGAATAAGACTGTCACATGATCTTTCCTGGGGTAAACACATACGTGAAATAATGGGTCAAGCTAATCATAAACAGGGATTCATCAAAAGAGTACTGGATAAATGTGACGATCATGTACGAGAAATCAGCTACTTTTCCCTTGTTAGACCTCATTTGGAATATGCTGCCAGTGTATGGGATAAGCCACCGAGTGCATCCACCGGGTTGCGGATGGTGGGTCGACCTCTAGATATAGAGGTTAGTTGCAAGATAAGTGAGTTTACTCGTCGAATAAGCAGTGGTGGACAAAAAGCGACGGCATTCCGAGGGGGTATTGGTCTATCCCTGGGTAAGGTAGGTCTCTAAATAATACCGAACCTGTGAAGATGCCATGACTTGGCGACGAGAATCCGCTAATAATTACGCTTCTCATCACCCAGCGAAGAGGGCAGCACCTATTCTTCACATGAGTGAAGGAGGAATGCGTGTGAAGAGCTTCCTGCAGTACAAAGAAAGATAATAATGGTGAAGATCGAAACCAAACCTGTAGATACCGGAGTGGTGCAGGTTTACATGCATACGACGGACTATGAAGATGAAGAAGTGGAAGACGTCTACGAAGATATCGGAAGTTATAAAACAGGTAAGAGGAGAAGAAAACCTAATTATTTTAGGAGACTGGAACGCTATCATCGGCGAAGGTCAAGATGGAAGAATAACTGGAAACTACGGATTGGGAATCCGAAACGAAAGAGGAGAAAGACTGATGGAGTTCTGCACACAGCATCAGTTAGTGGTAGCCAACACATTGTTTAAAAATCACAACCGAAGAAGATACACATGGAAAATGCCAGGAGACAGAAGAAGATGTCAAATAGATTACATTTTAGTGAAGCAGAGATATAGAAACCACGTGAAGGACTGCAAAAGCTAGGGTAAAAAGTTAGGGTACAAGGGAAGCAATATTGGCCCTTAGACTACTCATAGAGAAGAGAATGGAGAAGAACAAGCCGAGGTTCATTGCATTTGTGGATTTAGAGAAGGCTTTTGACAACGTGGATTGGGATTTAATGCTTTGAATTCTGAAGGGAAATGGAGTGTCCTACAATGACCGAAGAATTATCCATAGTTTGTATAAAAACCAAGTGCCTGTGATTAAATCGGGACCCAGCTGTGAAGAGGCAAGAATAAGGAAAGGAGTGAGACAAGGATATGCACTGTCTCCCGTCATTTTTAATGTTTACATCGAGAGAGCCATCAATGAAATCAAAGAGAAGTCTTCTGGAGTGACTATCCAAGGAGAAAAAATAATCATGCTGCGATTCGCTGATGACATAGCACTAATAGCAGAGACAGAGAGGGATCTGAACAAGATTCTAGTAACCATGGAAAGGACAATGGCCAGATATCAGCTGAAGATAAATAAGAAGAAGACTGAGATATTGTCGTGCAGCAAGAAAGAAGAGGCGAAAACCAATGTCAAACTAGGAAAACAAAAACTTGAAGAGGTGAAAGAGTTCTGTTACCTAGGGAGCCGAGTAACCTACGATGGACGAAGCAAGAAAGAAATAGTTAGTAGAATAGCCCAGGCAAAGAGGGCATTCTATCAAAAGAAGAATCTCCTTACAGCTGGAAATACAAGCGTAGAAGTAAGGAAACAGTTCATCAGAACATACATCTGGAGCATGTTTCTTTACGACAGTGAGGCATGGACGATGAGAGCAGCGGAGAAGAAAAGGGTGGATGCATTCGAAATGTGGTGCTACAGAAGAATGCTGAAGATTAAATGGATTGACCGAGTAAGTAACGAGGAAGTCCTAAGAAGAGTAGGAGAAAAGAGAGGTCTGCTGAAAACTCAAAAGAGAAGAAGGGACAACTTAATCGGCCATATCGTGAGACTTGATGGCCTGATGAAGACTATCGTCAAGGGAAAAGTGAACGGGAAGATTGTAAAAGGCAAGCCTTGTATGAGATACATGGAACAGGTTGTGAAGGATGTAAAAGAGAAGAATTACGCCACAATGAAAAGGTTGGCCGATAGAAGAATCGAGTGGAAAGCTGCTTTAAACCAATCCTAGGATTGTTGACCAATGATGATGATGATGATGACGAAATCGGTCTAAAAAATGAACTTGAACGTGTGCAGCGAACATCAGCAAGATTTGTAAAGGGATGGTACGATAACTATTTTAGCGTAACCAGTCTATTAAATGAATTAAAGTGGGAATCATTGTCTGATCGCAGGTTGAAATGTAGAGTTCTTCCCCTTAATAAATTCCAAGATAATATTTTCAGTGATGATGTTAAAAATATTTTGCGAACCCCAACTTACTATGGTAGACTGGACCATAATCACAAAGTTAGAGAAATTGATTGCCGAAATGACAGATTCTAAATGTCCTTTTTTCCTCGTACAATTAGGGATATGAATAGCGGTAAATATGTCCAATACGAGTGAATCAATGTATATCATAGGTAGCTGCATGTTGGTATAAGGACTTGAAGGTAGCCCAACTAGCAGCATGTTTTTGCATGTTTACTTTACTACATTTATTTTTTTAATAGTGAGGTTTAGACTAGTATACTATTACTACTTTTTCATGCATAATATGTAGTGCATGTTTGGCGAGAATTCACCCCCTGCCGCACACCTTTATGGTGGCTTGAAGGCTTGTACACAGAACTGGTAATTTATGATATTCAGTTAATCCACAATGTATCTACACAAGTGATAATTAACCGGCGAAAAGATTGGTATAGGTTCCCAATTATGGGAGCAATGTTCAGAATGTGACCATTACTTAGTGGTATTATCATTCTGCAATAATTCTATGATTCGTGATTCGTGAACCGCACGAATCATATTTAAAGGAAAAATCACATGATTCATGATTCGAGATTTGAATCAAATTTACAGCAGTGAATCGTGATTCGTGCTTCGAATCTAATTTCCTTCGATATTCATGATTCGTGACTCGAATCAATACTAGGTGATTCGTGCCCAACCCTGACTATGACATTTTTTCCATATATGGGTATTGTTGTGACGTCGGAATCTCGAATTCGACTTTACAGAATTAGGCCCCTGTTTTCTCTTAATTTTACCAGCAGTCTTCTTTCCTCCCCCACTTTGTTAATTTCTCCATAGTTCGTCTTCCTTTACACCTGTTGTACTTTTTCCTATCTCTTCCACACCCACTTTTTTAATTTTTCCAAGCTTTCTTTTCATCCTTAATATTACTTGTAGATACTACATACACATTCTGAACGTCTCTCGCATATACAATTCTGCCTCAGTGGAAAGTACATCGGTGGCTTATTATTTTCATGCCTTGGCACGTAATTTTTTGATGTCGGTACTTCATCTTCGAAGCTCTATACCCTTTATGCGTGGTACAGGTTAGTTGTTCTCGCCGCATTATCATGACATTCAGCAGCTTTCAATTGGCCTCGATGACGTTTCAGAGCAACAATGAAACAGCTGCGTCACGCTGCGTAATAATGTCGGCATGAGGATGCAAAGTTTTCTGCTGACTTCAAACTGCGTAGGGACGTCAAAGGAATGTTTATCAGATCGAATTCTTCGTTGTACGATAGCGGTGCTTACAAAAAAAGAACTCGATTTCGGGAGAGCAGGAAGAAGATATTAGAACATAAATTCCGACTTGTGAATTCTATGGGTCGCAAGTAGGGAATGGGAGGAAGGCCAAGACGGTCTGAGGCTACGTGAAACAATCATTTAAAATCCCTCTTGAGAATAACAAAACAAATCAAGAGTCACTGTAGAGCCTGTAGAGCGAAAGCATGAACATAATTTCCCAAAGCAGAAATGTCAACGCGGGTCCTTCCCTCCAATGCCATTAAAATATGCATAAAAATATTCATGAGATCGGCGATTTCTCCTTCTGTAGTTTGACCCAAATTAGGTATACATCAACCGTAATAATATTTATACTCATAAGGATTTATTCGATATAAAAATGGTAAACTGGAAAACTGGTTGACATTCATGGCTTTTCTGTCCACCTACATCTACGCGAAATCCTGCAAGCCACCGCGAGGGAGTGTGGCAGGGAGTGAAGATCACCAAACATGTACCTACTATTGACATGCAACTAGGCTACTGCACGGGAACATGCTGCATAATATAGGGTCAGATGCAGCTACATGGTTAGTATCTACATAGTAATAAGGGGATTTGTTGTTAATCCATGCATCATGCACTACAGACTACAAAATTTCGCCTACCCATCCCTTTGCTATGCTGCCTATTCTCTAATACTACGGGGAAAAAATGACATTATAAATCTATCGGTACGACAATCTATCTCTCTAATCTTATGTATCTGATCGAATCTAGCATATTACACTGGTGTTTTTAATATATTTCTAACATCTTCAGTTTAGCCTTCTGTTTTAAATTTCTGTAATAGATATAATATGTATTTTAACCCATCATTTGATACTGATTCCCAGCATTCCCATGGAATGAATGACAAATTAAAACCTAATGTGGAGCAAGTAAGAAAGTATGTGAAAGAAAATAAACTGCAAATATGAAGAGGCTAGCATATACTTAGAATCGAATGGAGAGCTTCGTCAAACATTAGATTGATGATCGATACATTGATATTAGGGTTTTTCTTTCATTCTACATAATGCGAGAAGCGCTGTAATCAAGGGACGTAGGTAATAGATTACAGCGAATATGCATGGGGAAATAAGAATTCGTATAGTATTTTTTTGTAGGAGATAGCCTGTTGTGATTTCTTTATCATATTCATGTTTTAGCATTACCAGCTCAACCATGCTTTGGAGAATATAAATTAATTTATTCATGTCTTTTTCGCACATCCTAAGTAATTAATCATTATCGCATTACTTCGCGTATGCTAAAATTTCAGTTAAATTTTAGTATATGCGAATGAATGAATAACCATATTTCAATATTTTCCACCTGGTAGCATCACTATATGTGTCAGTTGTATGTAAGTATTGCATGCAAAGACTAGTATTTTTACATTCCCGCGTGATAGTCAGTGTAAAATCAATTCTCTCTAATTTAAAATGTAAGCTTGGTATTGCATCACCTCCTGCCGCACTTCCTTGAGTTAGCTTGCATGGTATTATTTTGATGGATAAATGAATGAATGAATTTGTGGGCGAATGCAAATTGTGAAAATTCGTTACTGCCTTTCTTCTCCTGCTTTTAATTCAACTTCAGTGCTTAATTGGTATAAAAAACATAATGGGTTGACAACGTATCCCTTCCAAATATCGTATTTATTTTCCATGAAATTTACCTTTCCTGGCGTTTCGAGTTTATTATTATTAGACAAAGACCTTTGATTCATACTATCCATTCCTTATTTAAAAAACTGTAATACTTGGATGACTTCGGACGTAGCTCTAGTCCCGTCACTTTCTACCTCAGCTATAGTTCCAACATGACTGGCTACGCCAATCATCCATAATCCTATCCTCCGCTGTCATCTGCCTTCAAAACATTATCTAAATCCTTTCTTTCAGTCTTTGTTTCAAATTTCTGTCATTTTGACTTATTTATTTTTTAAATGTCAGTTTTGTTAGTTTGTTGATTTTAGTTAAGCTCTGCAATTGCGACAACTCCTCGTAATTTACTCATCTATTTGTTCCAAAGAGCGCATTGCAATCTCGTTGAAAGAATTGAAGTAAATGAATAGAAATGAATAACTTAATGAATAGAAATTAAAATCTTAGTGAAACCAAATCCTACTTCAAAGGGATCCAGTTTTTAGCCAGATAGCACTTAACTCGGTCTAACCAGTAAGGGTCGTAGGCTAGAATTAGTTTCTATTTAGTTCTTTGTCTTCAAAATAGTGTTGCGAAAAATATAAATCATAAATTAAGCTTAGTATCGAAAGGAGTAAATTCATGTGAATAAATTCAACTGTATAAGGCGTTACAACATTTCCAGCTGTTAAAATTTACTATGAGGAATACTATAAGTTAAATTAAATATGAATCAGAGTCATGTAATATAAAAACAAGTACATTTTCACTAGAGTTTAGACTTAAATTAAACATAAGAGTTGTACTGTCCACTTACTATAAAATAATACACTACACGTGTTTCGACGCCTCGGGTGTCATCACACCTGATGAAGACACCCGAGGCATTGAAACAAGTGTAGTGCATTATTATATATTAAATTAAGTGGAAAGTACTACTCTTGTGTTTAATTTAAGTCTTAACTCTAGTGAAAACGTACTTGTTTTTTATTACATGACTCTGATTCATATTTAATTTAACTTATAGTATTCCTCATAGTACATTTTAACAGCATTTTTAAATCTGATAAAGATTAAAAATTATGTTTCATTAATTTTCGGATATCTATTTTCAAAATAAAATAACACTCATAAAATGTTTTTAAAAATCTTGTTGTGCAACTTTAAGTTTCCTTTTTGTCTTTTATTCCTAAAAAGTAATTTTAGATTCGCCCTAAGTGATTTAAGGGAAAGTGAAGCTCACTGTACCTATCTTTGAAGAATTATTCATTCTCCCATAAATTACCGAATTAGGTTGCCTAACACTTTTAAGTCATGCATCATCCCTCCTTCGCAACAGGAAAAGCCCCACCTAAAGGCATTTACACCACTCAGGCGAGGGGTGACGAACATATTTCAATCCTCTCCCTCACCACGTCCATCGTCTTCCGTGGTCTCTGGTATCCCGATAGCTATCGCAGGGGAAGAGTCGATCCATCGAAGGGGATTTCGCACAGCTCTGCGCAGGTACCGCTCTCCCCCGAAAAGCGGAGCTGTTTTACCCACCACCGGAAGTGGAATTTCTCCGAGTCGCCCAAAAACCAAACTACCGTAGTGTGTCGGTTGCGTTGGCTGCCCTGACGTTGTTGTTCCGAAGAACGAGGAAGCAGGAAATGGAGAAATATTTCCTCCGCCCCGCCATATTGCTACTCTCCGTTCTTCCTGCCGCAGTTTTGAGGAAGGCACTCCGAGAGCTTCCTTTTTGTTCTGTGGGGATTTCGTGTCCCCTCGAAGATGCGGTCCCCTTCTTCCTGTTCTCTAATAAAGCGAGCGGAAGCGACAGAGGACGCGCCGGGCCGTTCAATAGGTGCGAGAGATCTTTCCCGCGCGAAGGTGGACATCTCATCATCTTACTGTCCTATTTTCTGCAAGATTTGTGATGATATTATCATGATATTAGCGCAACCAATCCATTAGATAAACTTGGATTCATTATCAGGCCGTAGGTTGACATTTAGACTTCATCTCTTAACTAAATTCCATGACAAGATTTTCACTGTCATCATCATCATCATCGGTCAACAATCCTAGGATTGGTTTTAACGCAGCCATCCACTCGATTCTTATATCGGCCAACATCTTCATATGGACGTAATTCCTCTCTCTTACATCCTTCACACCCTGTTTCATGTATCTCATACGAGGCCTGCCTTTTCCAATCATCCCGTTCACTTTTCCCTTGACGATTCCACCATGTCTCAAGATATGGCCGATTAAGTGTCAGTTTATTATTAGATTACAAGCCGGTCATCTCATACGTGGCCTACCTTTTCCAATCTTCTCGTTCACTTTACCCTCGACGATTGTCTTCGTGTTTGAAGATATGGCCGCTGAAGTTGTTCCGTCTTCTTTTTAGGGCTTTCAGCAGACTTCTCTTTTCTCCCACTCTTCTGAGGACTTCCTCGTTACTTACTTTTCTGAAACCTTCTTACCAAATTGCCACCGCATCGTTCATATCTCACTTCCATAAAGAAAAATACTCCAGATGCATGTTCTGATGAATTGTTTCCTTATTTCTACGCTTGTATTTCCAGCTGTGATTTACACTGATGACGTTAAAAATATATTTTGCGAACTCCCAACTTACTATGGAAGATTGGATCACAATCATAAAAATGTGCTTCTTACCTCGTACAATTAGGGATATTAATAGCTATAAATATATCCAATAGTATAAATGCAAGTGTATCAATGGATTGCATAGGTAGTTGTATGTTGGCATAAGGACTTTAAGCTAACTCAGCTAACAGCATTTTTTTACATGCTTGCTTTGCCTTTTTTTACCTTTAATTTAATTATGAAGCTAAGACTAGTATATTATTACTAATCCTTTTTATGCATTTGTAATGTATGTTTGGTATGAATCCACCTCCTGCTACACACCTTTATGTTGGCTTGCAGGGTATTATGGTAGATGTAGATGCATCCTGGAGGAACTACTCCTTTTGAGGGCTGGAGTACGACCTTCGGCAGAACTGTATCGTCCCAAGGAGTGTTTGCGTATCTAGGCCGGAATTTCGCGAAAGATGATAGAAATATTTTAGGGGAATTATTCATGAAGAACTCGAAATTCTCGAATTAGTCTTGGGTTTTTAGGTGATCCAACTCCTGGCATTAAATCGCAACATCTGACCTTAAGTCTTAATCCTTATAATATCCATGTCCTGGGCGGGGTTCGAACCCGTCTCCTTTGAGTTTCCAGGTCAGTCGCGTTGCCGACCAATCCATAAGTCCTCGAACGTCAACAGTAAAGCTCCCAACTCTTTGCGCGTAAATGATGGCGGAAGCAGATTCTTCGTAGAATTTCATAATTAGCTAAGAATCAGCTGAGGAAAACTTCGCGAATCAATTGGAATTTGCCTGTTTTTCCTAGCATTTTTCCCTCTTTGCTGAATCTTTGAATCACTTTGACATAGTCTCACATTACATACATGCTGTATCGACCAACTCTTTCAAGTGTTTAATACGGTGACTTTTCATCGTCCTCTAACATCCCAACAACGTCCTTGTTCATATTCCTTTCCTTCCTTTGGCACTTTTTCCATCTTTCTCGAAACAGAAATTTCAAAAGCCTACAGTATTTTTTCGCTTTCGCTCCCTATGGTCTAGGTAAGGGAACAGTATTACAACAATATAAGATCGAGTGTTTTCCCGGCGAATAGTATGCAGAAATGTTTCTCGGGCTTGACACCGGTTAATAGGCTCCATCACTGCCAACGTTTCAAAGAGCGACTCGCTCTTCATCATCAGGGCTTCTGAGTATTACAACACTCTCTATATCAAATCTTACAAACATTTTCTTAACGCATGATTTTGTGAGTAGTGAGTGAAATAGTGAGTAGAATAGCCCAGGCAAAGAGGGCATTCTTTCAAAAAAAGAATCTACTTACAGCAGAAAATACAAGCATAGAAGTAAGGAAACAGTTCATCAGAACATACATCTGGAGCATTTTTCTTTACGGCAGTGAATCATGGACGATGACAGCAGCGGAGAAGAAAAGGGTGGAAACATTTGAAATGTGGTGCTACAGAAGAATGCTGAAGATTAAATGGATCGACCGAGTGAGTAACGAGGAAGTGCTAAGAAGAGTAGGAGAAAAGAGAAGTCTGCTGACAACTCTAAAAAGAAGTAGGGAAAACTTAATCGGCCATATCTTGAGACACAATGGCCTGATGAAGACTATTGTTGAGGTAAAAGTGAACGGGAAGATTGGAAAAGGCAGGCCTCGTATGAGATACATGGAACAGGTTGTGAAGAATGTAAAAGAGAAGAATTACGTCACAATGAAAAGGTTGGCCGATAGAAGAATCGAGTGGAAAGCTGCGTCAAACCAATCCTAGGATTGTTGACCAATGATGATGGTGATTTTGTTCTTTCTCGGCAAATGATATTATTATTATTTATTGCTCTCAGGACGATGGAAGAGTATTCATTGAAACGTCAGCAACCAAAAATCTTAGTCGGCTGGAAACCCGAGAATTATTTATTAATTTTCTTAACATATTTGATTCAGTTTCCTGTCAGTTTAATACACACGTCTCACGCTACGTAACTCTCATCCATTAACAACAAACAATGCATTTCGAGAACGTGAGTTTGCAAGTCCATTCATTCTTATACATCCTTACAGCATTTGCAAGTATATTTTCCGTAGCTCTCCTTAGGATGAGTAACAAAGTTCATAATGTTGAAGAAACCTGTAAATTTTTTTTGTGCACAGACTTAATTATTCCATATCGATATTAACATTTTTGAAATCATCATAATTAAAAAAATAGACTATAATGGAAATAAAATACCTTTACAACGATGTATGTATCATTTAGAAGCATGCATACACACCCCGGTGTAAATTTTCAAAGTTCAGGGGCACATCAATTTGACGCCGACAGCTTAGATACGTGGAGATTTCATGTAGTGGAGGACATGAAGATGTCGCCCTTCAACGGAACGATGATCGTCAAAAAATAAAACCAGCTCATGCAAACTGCCACGCTGAGTTTTCTCCCAATATTTCCTAGGAGAAATAGTTGTGGAATTAAAGAAAGCAAGTGATTGCGTAGCAGGCGGACGAAGTAAGCGCTTCAGACCCAGTTGGCAGGATTATTAACGGAAGATTGGTTGGTAAACGGGACAGGGAACGGAAAGTTTGCGCATTTTATATTGGAGAAATATAAATTGGATGTGTGATGAATTGAAGTGAAAACGCTCGAAAAAAGATGGTTAAAAACTCGCTCATGAAAACATATTGAGACATGGCTCCATATCTAATTCCACAGGAATTAATACTATAGTAATGACCATTACATGACCGACTACTGTAGTAGATGTTCTGTCGATTAAGTTACGTATTGATGGATATCATTCACTTATACACGATTCCCTGCCGAAACACTTATCCCATATTAAGCGCTGAGTATGTCCTTCGTAGAACCTAGTAAGCGTGGAAAAGATAATGGCCAGATACACCTGAAGATTAATAAAAAGAAATTATGGTATGTGTTAGAAGAGAACAAGCCAAAATCAACGTTAAACTAGCAAACCAGCGATGGACGAAGCAAGAAGGAAATAGTCGGCAGAGTTGCTCAGACGAAGAGGACATTCTACCGAAAGAAGAATCTACTCACGTCTTGAAATACAAGAAATAAAGTCAGGAAACACTTCATAAGAATTTACCTGTGGTGAATGTTTTTTGGTGGCATTAAGGCATGGATGATGGCAGCAGAAGAAGTCAAGGATGGAAGCATTAGAATTGTGGTGCTGTGGTTGATTCCATTTGTATAGGCGTCTGACTCGAGTGTAACTGTCACTGCTGGAGTCGCGTGAATGGCGTGACTGTTGGCAGAGTTTGAGACACAAAATCGATCGTGATTCACCCATGTGATGGACAAGACAGATAGCGTGAAGAGGTCTGCGTATGCACTCACGGATTTAGAAGGGTTTGACGTACTTGCTTTTTACCCAGGTGGGCTGTTATGCAATGTGAATTGCCCATCGGTGCTCAAGCCTATTCTGGGCGTCGGTAGATGATATACAACCGAAATGGTCTTATGGTTAACACCGGCTACGATACAGTTCGTTCCCACCAACGTTGACTGCATCTCGTCTCATCTCGGGCGGATAAGTTTCACTCTATGATTCCACAGGTTCCGAGAGAAATGAAATCATCCAACGTAAGTTTCTCTAATATTTTTTCATTCAACTTTTCTACGCTTCAGCGATAGTCGACAATTCTCATAAACAAGAATATGATAGAACAAGCCAAAAGTGTTGGAAACATTCATGATTTTGGAGCAGATCGGTTAGGGATATTGGATCTTGAAAGACTTGTTGACGCGATAGCAATTATTATTGTTGGATCCGATCATCAAGGAAGGTAATTTGCACCGTTATCAGATACATGTTTTGAAATACATAATACTCGCTAAATACATACCGTTGGTATGTATTTAGTGAGAGGTAGCTATAGAGGAAATAAGAGGAAGGGTGATCCAGGCATCAAAACCAGCAGACTCTTAACGAAAGGCTTCTAGGGGTCCGAGGTTTATTTTCCTATCCTACAGAAATAGTTTTGAGCTTCTACATCTACATCTACATAATACCCTGCAAGCCACCACAAGGGTGTGTGGCAGGGGGTGATTGCTCACCAAACATGCACTACATATCATGCATAAAAAAGGAATAGTATTAATATAGTAGTCAGAACTACACTATTTAAAAAAGATAGAAATTGCAAAGCAAACATGCAAAAACATTCTGTTAGTAGGGTTAGCTTTAAGTACTCATACCAACATGCAGCTACCAATGCTATTCATTGCTACTCTCCGATAGGACATATTTACCGTTATTCGTATCTCTTATTGTGCGAGGGAAAAAGGACATTTTGAATCGGTCAGTTCGGCAATCAATTTCTCTAACTTTATGATTATGGTCCAGTCTGCCATAGTAAGTTGGGGTTCGTAAAATATTTTTAACATCATCACTGAAAATATTGCCTTGGAATTTGTGGAAGAGATTAAGTCTAAATTTCAACCTGCGATCTGACAATGATTCCCATTTCAATTCATTTAATAGACTGGTTACGCTCGGAGCTTGGAGTAGGTAAAGTCCTTAGTGCAGTTAGGTAAGAACCGGGTAAAATGAAGGAACAAACCTGTTTTCGTATTCAAGATATGCATACATTTCTGCCAGTATTGGTGGAAAAATAGAATAGGTTAATTCGTCAGTTGCATGTTGTGTTCTAGTTGCATGAGACACTATAGTTGCTTGCTTGCATGTTAGTAGTGCATGCTTGGTGATCTTCACGCCCTGCCACACACCCTCGCGGTGGCTTTCAGGGTATCGTGTAGATGTAGATGTCAGAAATCAGTCGTCAGCCTAATTTATGTTATAAAATATTGGAGAAAATGGTGAATGAATACTGAATAGAGAACAGCTCATAGCGCTGGGTAGTCAATTTATGCGGGGAAAATGTGGTAATATGTGTAAATTAAATATAAATGACATTAATCTGCGTATTATGCTAGATTTGACCATATAAATAAGATTAGAGAAATGGATTGTCGTACCCATAGATTCAATGTGTTAATTTTCCCCCGTACTATAAGAGAAGACACAAGGCAGTATAACAAAGGTGGCTGAAATATTGTTAGAGTAATCTGTACTGCATGATGCATTTAGTAAAATTACTAAACATCATGGTAGATAAATAGAGATAAAAATATTTATATAAATGTCATTATAAGCAATAATCCCTTATTACTACGTAGATAATAACCATCTGGCTCAATGTGACCATATTATGTAATGTGTCCATGTAGTTGCCTAGTTGCATATCAATAGTGCATGCTTGGTGATCTTCACTCCCTGCCACACACACTGTGGTGGCTTGTAGGGTATTGCGTAGATGTAAATCTTATTTTCGGTACTTACGTGAAAGAGCCTTGGTTCTAACGGAAATACTTCTACATCTACATAATACCCTGCAATCCACCATAAAGGTGTGTGAGGGGGGGTGAATTCTCACCAAACATGCACTACATATCATGCATAAAAAAGGATTAATATTAATATATTAGTCTAAACTTCACTATCTAAAAAGATAAAAATAGCAAAGTAAGCATGCAAAAACATGCTGTTAGTTGAGTTATCTTCAAGTCCTTATACCAACATGCAATTACCTATGCCATTGATGCATTCACTCGTATTGGATATATCTACCGCTATTCATATCAGGACATTTTGAACCTGTCAGTTCGGCAATCAATTTCTCTAATTTTGTAATCATGGTCCAGTCTACCATAGTAAGTTGGGTTTCGCAAAATATTTTTAACGTCATCACTGAAAATATTATCTCATAATTTATTTAAGAGATTATGCCTAAATTTCAACGTACGATCTGACAATGATTCCCATTTTAATTCATTTAATAGACTAGTTACGCTAGTATGGTTATCGTATCGTCCCTTGACAAATCTTGCCGATCTTCGCTGCACACGTTCAAGTTCATTATTTACACCGATTTCTTAGGGATCCCATAGACTGGCAGCATGTATTCCAAATGAGGTCTAACAAGGGAAAAGTAGCTGATTTCTCGTACATGATCATCACATTTACCCAATACTCTTGTGATGAATCCCAGTTTACGATTAGATTGCCCCATTATTTCACAAAAGTGTTTACCCCAGGAAAGATCATGTGTCAGTCTTATTCCAAGATATTTTATGGATTCCACGTTTGTTAATTCATCACTACTTATTTTGTACGTGCTAGGAGGAGAACAATTCTTTTTCCAAAAATTCATTAGCACACATTTTCTAAAATTTAATTCTAACTGCCATGTATCACACCATTTTTCAATTGCTCGTAGGTCATCATCTAAATATTCTTTATCATTTGGGCAGAGAATTTCCCTGTACACTACAGCGCCATCGGCAAATAGACGAAGCTTACTTTTGGCCACCTTATTGATATCCTTTATGTACAGAAGGAACAGTAGTGGACCTATCTCACTACCTTGTGAGACACCTGAAGTAACTTCAATTGCCGGGGAGGTAACACCGTCCAAAACAACCCTTTGTACCCTATCATGTAGGAAATCATTTATCCATATTATAATATTACTGTCTTACCCATAAGATTTTAAATTCAAAATTAGTTTGCTATGAGACACCTTGTCAAAAGCTTTCTTGAAATCGAGAAATATAGCATCCACTGGAATATTATTTTCGCCAGAAGTTAAAATAGCGTGGGAAAAGAGAGCAAGTTGAGTTTCACATGATCTATTCTTCCGGAAGCCATGGACAGTAAATTCTGGCTATCTAGGTGCTCCATGACTGAACTGACAATTATATGTTCCAGGACTTTGCATGAAATGGATGTGAGTGATATATGTCTTCTTCTTCTCATGATCTCCTACGTTTTGGATGAAATTTAAGACATGGCAGCGAATAAAATTGCGGAAAGAACGAGTGGAATTGGGGGAGTGCTAAAATTATTTGCTTATATCCAATTCATAGCAGTAATATATTGCAGTTGACTATCAACCAATAACTAAGAGATAAATGCGTGTGTCCATTGTAGGAGTCAGTGTGATGTGAATGTTCCGTAACTTTCACATTAATGTCACCGTTTACTTGGCCTCGCTTATAATATTTCATCGGATGCGTAGGTACATAAATGTTGCGACCTCGTCCAGTGCGGCATTTCCTCTGCTTGCCAATTTTTTCCCCAACGTACGTGAATCACTTGCAGTTTACTTAACAGCACCAGCTTTTACCTTGTTATGGCTTTCCCCTTTGGGAATGTGGCAGTAGGTGATGATCACACACTTGCCCTACTTACATGCAACTATGTGAATCAGTGCTACAACTTCATGGACACATGTTAGATATAAAGGTGAAATGCAACTAGCTGGTTGTCATTTAGTTAAAGACTGCAGCTCAATTGTACTGTAAACATATTAGTGGCGATGGAAGATTCATTTATTTTTGCAAAACACTCTAACCAGGATCTAAATCAATTTATGGACATTATTCTTCAGTATACCAAGATTAGGAACCTTTCAATGTACAACAATTGTCATTTTCATCATTTCTACCTACACCATTAAAACTTAGTTACCATTCTTTAACACTAAATGCTAGGCACAAATCAAAAGAGGCACCCACAGAAATGTAGAAGTGATTGAAGTTGCACGATATCTGATCCAGCTGCACGTGTCCATATATCAACGATATACATGTATGTATCCATGAAGTAGTGGCATTGTAGCTCAGAATTATATTTTAATAGTAAATGTGATTGACAGAGTGAAATAGTCTTTCACCCCCTGCCACACACCTTCACGGTGGCTCACAGGGTATGTCGTTCAACCTTGGTTTCATCACACACGCACACTAAACACGCCAATTGGTTTTTCCTCCCGATTGCATTTCACAGTAATGTGACCACAGTAACTATGTCACTCTCGGTGACACGTCGGCTGAAAATCCATGCGTTTGGCCTGGGGTCACGCCTCGGGCAAGGATATTGTGGCTGTCTTAGGATTAGTATTTATTACGTTAGATTAGACTTGGCGATATAACCTCAGCAGTTGGAGCGCCTACTTCTCATCTGAATTTTTTAATCCGAATTCACGCTGGAAACTGAGGCGTCTCCCCGTTCCGCGCCAGTCGATTAACTGCCGTGGTCATCCTCCCACCTCAACTGAGAAGTGAAAGCAGCGTCCGATGTCGTTTCCGGAATTTGGGTTTCAAGGACGAGTTTGGCAAGCCCTTTTCTAGAGCGCACAATTTCGCCGGGGAAGGGACCGTGCCCTTCTCAAGGACAAATCACGTGTCCACTTCTAGAGCGTATAAATACCTCCGCCGTAAGCCCGAATCACACGATCATTTTTCTCGTCCCTTTACAGGGATCATTTAAGATATAGCTTTCAGGGACCGCAAAAATGATAGCTCAAGCTATCATTTCGCCGCTCACACGATCATTTTTACCGTCCCTTCTCGTACCATTTCTCTTCGCGAGATATTATATTTTTACCTACATCTACATAATACCCTGCAAGCCACCACAAAGGTGTGTGGCAGGGCGTGATTTCTCACCAAACATGCACTACATATCATGCATAAAAAAGGAAAAGTGTTAATATACTAGCCAGAACTTCACCATTTAAAAAAGATAGAAATTGCAAAGCCAACATGCAAAAACATTCTGTTAGTAGGATTAGCTTTTAGTACTCATACCAACATGCAGCTACCAATGCTATCCATTGCTACTCTCCGATTGGACACATTTAAGGTTATTCGTATCTCTAATTGTACGAGGGAAAAGGGACATTTTGAATATATCAGTCCGGATATCAATCTCTCCAATTTTATGATTATGGTCCAGTCTGCCATAGCAAGTTGGGGTTCGCAAAATATTCTCAGCATCATCACTGAAAATATTGTCTTGGAATTTATTTAAGAGATTAAGTCCAAATTTCAACCTGCGATCTGACAATGATTCGCATTTTAATTCATTTAATAGACTGGTTACGCTAATATAATTAACGTATCGTCCCTTTACAAATATACGGTAAACTACTTCGTAACTATGGATGTATGGATGATTTACATCGTCGTCGACTGTTTTTTGCTGCAGCCGCAGTAATTATTTCGAGGAATGAAGAGGGACAACAGAATTTACGTAGACGTCGTAGGGTCCCTGTTTACAATGGTAGTAACATTGAAAGCCGTATGTGGCGCAAAGTTCGCTCTTTCCGAGCGCGCGCTCCGATTGGCTAAATGACGGAAGCACCTAAGGACCGAGGGACGGAAAAAAGGACGTGCTCAAATGACGAAGAAAGGGATAGCGATCTCTATCATTGCCGCTATCCGTGAAGTGATCAAGTCAGACGATCATTTTCAAGCTATCATTTGAGCTATCCCTGAATAGGGACGTAAAAAATGATCGTGTGATTCAGGCTTAAGACTCCGGGGTCGTGAGTAACGTGACTCGGGGTCATGAGGATTGAGTAACAACTCGACAGTTATCCTTGACATTCGCGCGGTTGAATTATATTAACACTGCCAACTTTCCACCACAATCGAAAGTAGAGAGTCCGGCTCTACCTTGTGTTTTGTCTTGAAAAGTCTCCTCTGACGCAATCCAATAATAATAGTGTTATTAAGTCTTGTTTTTCTCTCGCGTGACTCTCGTCATCAGCGTGAAGAGTAGCCCGATGGAGATTGTCACGTCGTCATGAAGAACTCGTTACTTCGAAGTGCGGCAACCTTATGCAGCAGAGAAGTCATCTACATATGCATGAGGTAGACTACTGAAGTGATAGATTTAGTTTCTATATTCTTATGATCAATAAGGGGTCATTATATATGTTTATAATAATTATTGATGATTTCCTTGCATGTTGGATGAAAGGGAAAAGTTGTAGTGTGTATCCCGCACGAAATTCATAGTTATCTCTCATTCAGGAGAATTGTA
Source organism: Platycnemis pennipes (assembly GCA_933228895.1). Lineage (NCBI taxonomy): Eukaryota > Metazoa > Arthropoda > Insecta > Odonata > Platycnemididae > Platycnemis > Platycnemis pennipes. The sequence continues at coordinate 35,768,218 of OW121852.1, read as the reverse complement.
AACAAGGTACTTGTACGTAGCGGGGTAGCCTGTAATTGATAAAATGTTGGTAGGTACATAATAACCGGATAGGTGGATGTACTGTTGGTAGCTTCTTGGTAAAGAAACCACTGCATGCCTAAAGGGAACTATACCGAGATCTTAAATATTTTGATAAAAGTACATTCATAAAAGTTTTTGTACTCTTACAATCATTAATGTGTTAATAAAAACCAAAAGATGGTTTCAACGTATGTCATTCCGTAAGTAGTAAAGATACAAAACGTTGTACTTTTGCATCATAATGAACTTACACAAATTTGCTCTCAAAAATCATTGAAGAAATTTTATCTTTTATGGGGCGTCTTTTTATGTTTTTTTAATAATGATTTATCTTCGACTGAATATTTTATGATTATTCACACCCTCCCATACACTATCGATACCGTATATGTAGATGCATATAGTGTATGTAGTCTAGTCTGAAAAGCGCCTGGAAAAAGTTCTAATGGTCATAATACGTTAATGGTTCGCTTGGATACGTATGGAAATATAACTTAATGGATTGAGGAAAATCGTAGGGAAATTAATTTAAATTATAATCCTTCGCACTCATTAATCATTTAATATCACGTGTCTACTCTAGTTAGTTTGTAACTAACACTTAGGTTAGGAGCCAGGCTAAGGTTCTGGGAAGGTTTAGGGCTGTATTGGACATTCTACGTATATCGGGAGTAGGAACCTCAAATATATGATAGTAGAAGTGAACTAAAACACAGATAGAAGCGTATATTCATGCCCCCCTCGCAAAATTCACAACCATAACCACATCAAGACATTTCAGTCCAAATGGTCTTCACAAAAAAAAACTTCTATACACATGATAATACCTTTCGTCTTTACCTTACCGATAATACCTTTGCACAGATTGAAAATCTTATAGATTTGCACTCAGTAGTATTTTTTTTAGACATTGCCTCACATGTTTAGCATGTCACCTTAAATATTGAATCAATTGTTCCTCGTAAAATGTTCATCCAGTTCCTGCACAAAATTAGTGGAAAGGTCGTTTGCAGTTAGAAGCTACTTTGTTTCCTCCGTGGACTTAATAATAGAATTGTTACAATTCGTATAGCAATTCAGCATGATAGGTAGTGCATATTTGGTGAAGATTCGCCCCCTGCCACACTCCTTTATAATGGTGGCTTGCAGGGTGTTATGTAGACTTAGATTGTAGTACCAACCTAGTGTGGAGTCATCCCCCTTACCAATCACCCCCTTAGTGGCTTCAGGGTGCTATTTCAGTTTACATCTATCGACACATCATTCAATCCATTTGTGGACCACCCCACACGGGTGAAAAATACGCAGGGGAATCACCGTTCGCCATAAAACGCGACGCCAGACCGAAGTGGTAATAATTTACCACGTCTGCAGTTTTCCTTTTCAGAAAACCGCCACTGGAAATGCCTATTACTCGGCTCTACCCTCTCAGTTTTATGGCAATGCTGCTGTAGCGTGTTATTGAGAGAATTTTGCCGAATTTTGGGCCAAAGATGGAAAAAGAAAGGGTGAACTGACGTCAGCACAAAGTCCACTCTTCGATCTTCGGTGCTTTCACTCAAAAAGTGGCGCCATGGGTATTTATAAGGTTATTTTAAGGCTCTGGCGCCAGAGCGATCTTGAGCTGACTGTGGTTTCAATGTCTTATAGAACTGATAACGATACTTACACTCGCTGGTTCAATTCCCACCTCTAACGGGGTTTTCATATTTTCTCTTAGCATAGCATTTAAGTTGAATAGAGCCATATGAACTTATTATTAAAAGAAATCATAGTGGTTGCTAATCAACGAATCTTTTATATTGACCTCCATAATAAGATTTTCTCTGTCAGTGGATATCACGACTATAAAATCACTTCAATACTTCCAGACTAATGTGTTCAATTCTTGACTTAACTTTTTACGGTATTTTATTAATGTTTTTTATTTTTCAATATTGATAATTTTGCGTGAAAATATTTATTGAAGTGCGGAAGACATTTCGCGACCATTTTACACAGTTTTAGAAATTTTTTATTCGTACTTATCCTTTACTGTAAATGTCTTTTAACCCGGGTAATATTAAATGTATTAGTTAGCATTTAGTTATTTACTGCAGGACGCGAAAGAGAATAATGATGCATAAACATGAAGCGGTTTGCTAATATAAGAATTGAATGGTTGAAACAACCTTAGAATTGTTTCTTGGTGATGATGATTACTATGGTGATGGTTAAGTTATTTCTAACGAAAAAATGATCTTCATATAAATGACGATACAATTGGTATGGTTGTTTTAATCTAATTAAAGGCGATGCTTTGTACGAAATACATTCTTCGTCCTCGACATTAGCAGTTCGAGTCATCGCTGTTGGTAAATAATCGAGGTTTTCCCTGGAATTTCAAAACTTTTTTCTTTAATTAGCATTTTCGCATTTTAAATATGAAATGGAGTTGAAGGACATTGGCTGGGGACGAAACCATTGGGGAAGGACGTTCCGCGCGAGTGGGCTCTCGTAATGAGGACCATATGGTGTGAGTGGGCAGTAAGTAAGGGAAGGGGGGACTTGATAAGACAACTTGAAAAAGAAAGCGTGGAAAAATTGTTTCAAGGATAACTAGATTATGTACAGATTTTAGTTCTATAGTTCTATAGTACTATTTTTGCAAAAAACTGATATTTTATGCCGAATGTCACAAGGAATAAAATGACACGAAAATAAAGGCATCAACCCACCGTATTTTTCGCTAAATCCACCAATTACTGCGCTTATAGCAGACGAAATGCGTTAGTTGTCTTCAAGTGGCGCTGCGGTCCCTCTATGTAAAATGTATGGCGTATGAATAATATCATTACTAATGAGATATTATAACATAATGTTTGATAGTAATATTCTGTTGTTATTAATTAGTAAATTCATTGAATACATGAATTTATTTCTTTAAAGTAAATGCTGAATTGACTCCATAGTCAAGCTGATTAAAATTATCATAAAAAAAGAAATCCTTCGACTTTACATCGTATTTCTTGTGATACTTATGACTTTCAATAGCTTAGGTAATTTTCTTTGTGCAGTAAGGATCACTTAGCAGGCATGTACTCGTACTTAAATTAATAAGATTCCTCAGACAACTTGACTCACGCAGTCGCGAGCCAACCTCCTTAAGCAATAGTGAGACTGATTGCTAGAAAGTGTCATTTTGAACTGTCTTTCCCCATGTTTGTGGATTTACAGTTACTCCCTTTGCGTCATCTTTAAGTTTAAAAGTATTGACATTGTTCTACCTCAGAAGTGGTAATAAACCAAGGAAGAACCAAAAACCAAAGTATACAACCTAAGAACTACAACAATGTATATTTTTCCCCAGCCCAATTTGTCCCTGTTCAAACGCTCATTTATCTGTATTATAGGGTCAAAACTATTTCTTAGATTGTCAGACAATATAAGAGGTACAATTAGTTTCACATTATTTTTAAAAAGAGTTAAAAAAAGGGTCATTTGATTTAGAAAATCCAGACGTGTTTTTTTGTTAATAGTATGGTTTATACTCACTATGAACTGAATGCACGGCGGGTTGAGACTAAACAACAAATTGTTATGTTTTTTCATTCCTATATTTGTTACGTATCTGGTCTCAGTTTACATATTTTTTGTTTCAATTATTCGCATCGTAATTTGTTTTGAGGTAACCCAAGCACGAGCTATACTGCCGACCCCGGCGGTAGCGGGGTATATCCCTCGCCTGTCGGTCGCGGGTTCGAATCCCGCCCGGGAAGGATTTTCACTTTCCGGATCAGGAGTGTTTTATATCGTCCGATCCGTTAATTGGAAGAGAGGACTTTGTGTCCTGTATTCGCAGATAAAAATAAGACAATAAATAAACAAAAAGGGATTCCTAATTTATCATTATTTAATTGAAATGTGAGATGTGCTCATACTGTTGTTTTATAGGGTAAATAAATATTGCATTGTATATTGCATTTCAATTTCAATTATTCTGGACATGCTCTTTTTTCACTGAACCTCTATGCGCACACCAACTTTTAACATCTATATACTTTTCGACAGCTCGTGACTGATGGTTGAAAAAACCCACTCAGCACAGTGTTCAACCAGAATGTCGCATGGTTGGTCTACATCTACATAATGCCCTGCAAGCCACCATAAAACTGTGGCACAGGGGGTGTTGTTGGTGAGGGCGGAGGTCACCAAGTACCTACTGAACTAAACAGCGTCCTGCTAAATCCACCTTTGGAGGTCTAATTTCTTCTAATTTTCCGCTTTCCACGCCCTCGTCAACCGCCTTTTTATAATTCCCCTGAATGACTCCGAATTTGAAAAAGAATCCCGTACCTTCAAGCAGATTGCAGCCAATAACGGTTACCCACCCACACTAATAGGCAAACTCATACGCAACAAAAGGAGAAAATTAGCGGTAGCCAGTTTGTACAAAAAAACAGAACCCCCGGTTAAAAAGTGGTGCTCAATGACGTACTTTGGGGAGATTTCCTCTCGAGTGGCGAAACTTTTACCAAGTGACCGTTTTAAAGTGGCATTCAAAACCCCATTTAGTGCGAAGAACCTTTTATCGAACTGTTAGGACCCCATTGACCCTCAGAAAAAAAGTGGTGTTTAATTAATGGAATGCAGTGATTGTGGTGGACGGTATGTTGGACAAACGTGCAGAAAAATTTATAACGAGACAAAAGGAGCACACAAGGGATTTTGAAATTTTTAATTTTAACGTAATCATCTTCGCCAAACATCTTTTAACCCACGGACATAAAAGTGATTTTACTATGACACCTCCCCATTTTACTAATGATAGACGAAAGTTAAATGCTTTAGAACAGCTGGAGATTTAAAAAAAAACAATTTGACGGGGATAAATTCATTGTTAATGAATGTATGTTCCCGGCCTCTTCCCCCATCCTCAAAGCTTTAACCCCCCTCCCCTCTGCCATCTTAGTCCACCTCTCGCGTTCACCTCTTGTGTTCCTTTCCCTCCACCTATCCCACTCCCCCCCCCCTCACCACACATTTTCCTGTATATAAGGCTTGTGCTTCTCTCACAATTTACCTGAAAATGATGTGAAAACACATCGAAATCCAGGTCGAGTCTGTAATAAATCTAGTGGTATAAGCAAAAGTTGCCTTTTCTTCCTCTTATGACGGAATACCACCAAGTGAACCTTGAGAAAGTGATCGATCTTGCTTTGCTATTTTTATCTTTTTTAAAAATTGAATGCTAGACTGGTATATTATTACTAATCCTTTTTTATGCATGATATGTAGTGCATGTTTGGTGAGAATTCACCCCCTCTCACACACCTTTATGGTGGCTTGCAGGGTATTATGTGGATGTAGCTGAAACCTAGCTGCTCTACGCTGCATACCTACTGTCTAGCTGTCTATCAAGGCCGAATGCTCAATATGCATGTTTTTTAAGACTCGAAGAAAGTCCAGCCGAAATGCTACGAGGCCCACTTTTTGATGGAGAACCCACTTACAGCAGTTTCGCGTCGTCCAAGGTCATGCACTTGAGCTGAAGCAAGGTCACGAAAGAGTGATGCAGGCGGTGAGGGTGAACGATCTCCCGCCGGCCGTCCCACAGTCAGCATCTCCGCCTCAGGAGAGAACTGGGATGTGTGACGTCACGCCCACGCAAGCGTGACGTCTTCCGATGTCGACCGACGTCACCGGCCGAAAGGCTGGGTGCGGCCACTCCGGCTCTGGTTATAAAAGAAATTGCCCCTTGATTGATGGAGTGGCTGTAGGGCGTGGAATGGATCCCGGAACGGGGTGCAAAAGGAAGGCGATAAATATCTCGATCGGCTTCCGATAATCGAAGCCGGACTTTCACAAGTTCCGGCCCGGTGTTCAGTCGCTTCGGAGGTACCGTTGAATTCTTGCGAAGGAATGGGGATCACTGATGAAATCCCCATTTTTTCTTCTCGCCCGCACGGCCATCGGTGTGGGCGTTTTCAGGATCTGGATCATGTTTCATTGTCAAAGCGGAATTGTGAGTCAATGCAGTTGCTGTTCATGGCTATCGCTTAGCGCGGATCACAAAGTGATCGAAACCCCACTCTAAGAGCGCGTACGTATTATATTTCGAGTTTGACGGTAATAGGTCGTGCAGGATTATTTTAGCAGGAGTAAGAATATAATGGATGGTTTCAAGAATCGTAATGTATTCGACGAGGAGTCTTTCTAGTTTAGGGTTCTCCTGTTCATCCTGATTTTTTTTCGGAACAGGCCCGTCTCATGAAAATTTCCCGAGTAGGTAAAATTTTCCCCACATTTTTTAACGTATCCTACTTTTAACGAGTCCCACATTTTTTAACGTATCCTTCAGGATAATTATTTAATAGGATTACTAAATGGATGTTATTTTGTTTTTATCCCTAATTTACGTAACAATAATCATTTATGTTAGAAATAATATTTAAAATAAGTACTAAGCCATTAGCGTGTGAAATTCACACTTTCAGGGTAGGGGGGCCAGTTCCTTTCCCTGGGCCACCTGCGATTTTCTACGAAGCTCTGACTTGCCCGGATGTGAACCCGGGACCCTCCGGTTATTAGCTCAACGCTCTACCCACTAGGCCACCACGACCCCTTATTCATAATATAAGTTGTAACTAATGGCAATGTTCTTTTTTGTATTGTCAAGTAGAATGAAAGTAAATTTTCGTTAATAGCAGTATTTAAAGTGCGACATATTATAACAATTTTATTTCTAACATGTGCCGTTTATTTCAAAAATGTTCCAAGTTTTTTTATGTAAAGTTTATAGATTGTCCAACAACTATGAAAAGTATTATAGGAACCCGATTTAGAGGCTCGGTTCGTTATCCAAAACTTTTTATCCTTAAAATATTGACATTCTTGCTCAATGATTATTGGATCAATCTGCTGTTCTTTGGGAAAAGAAACCATGTTTAAAATATTTTTTTATTGTTTTTAAACAACACCAAATTTTCCCCCGACTTTCAAACTTATCGGCATTTAATTTATACATTCTTGATCCTAAAAGTTTTGGGATCTTGTGGACTGAGATTATTGTAACCTTTAGAGTTCATCCATCTTCGAATTGCATTACACTACCAATATCTCTAGCTCCGAAACCGTACTGTCCATTACAATAAGTTATTCAGCCTTTTTCGTGAATGATTTTTATTGTGTTCAGCCTGTTTATGCTGATGATAATTTGCCTACTAAGAAAGAGGTTAAATGCGACAAAAACAGTTGATATTACAACAAATGACTAGGGTCATGACGTGTTCGTCACTAAAACTTCTAAGCAAACGCATCATATATTTCAATTTCACTTGTTTTTCCAATGCATTTGTTGTTTTAGTTTTCTATCTACTTACAATCCAGCCACGCCCAATGAATACAGCGTTGGCGTGATTATTCTATTGTATGAATCACATTCGGTGGAGGTGGTTCGTTTGCTCCGCTCGTATAGTATTTATTTTCGCTCTTCGTAACGACAGAATTATAAACGACGTTTGTACTCGTGTTAATTTAAACCATGGTGTAATGTTCCGTTGTTATTCAGACGAGGATACGTTGGATTTAGCGGCAAGTACAAAGGCGACGATTGTCATTGTGTCAACTGTTGTGAAGTAAATGTCACCATACGTGGTTCCGGAGTCTTTTCAAGGGAGATATTCAAAGCGGCTTTCACGTTTCATGTAACGATTTGAACTTTAATCGCGTATAACTCCATGAAAGGTGGCGCAGAAGAATGCCGGTATCCGAAGTCAGACATATGTGTAAACGTAGACATTTATATTATATTTACTACCCGTTCCGAAAAATGCATCATGGTTCTGAGACTGACTCGGATCGCTCGACTATGATTACCGATTGATTCATGTGGACAAGAATTTCAACGTAAACTCTCAGTTTAGCGTAAATAGCTAACAGAACGATGCATTTTAGTGCCAAAGTGTGGTGTTTTCTGATAGACGAATGAACGGCTGGTCCAAGGGACCAGTTCAAATCCTGGCATCAGCCGAAATTCGAGCCTATTTAAGATACATACTTTCTTTATTTCACATTCTCTAATCGGTGTACTTGAAGCGTGAAATTTTCTTCCGGATCAGTGCTTGGAATTCTAAGCTATTGAATCGTCGCCTAAATTTAAAACCTTGTGTCGCTCATCACTAACATGTATCAATACGTCATCTGCATCTAAATAATACCCTGCAAGCCACCATAAAGGTGTGTGGCAGGGGGTGAATTCACACCAAATATGCACTAAATATCATGTATATAAAAAGTATTGGTAATAATATACAAGTCAGTATTTCACAATATAAAAAAAGATGAAAATAGCAAAGCAATATGATGCTCTTAGTTGGGTTAGCTTAAAGTTCTTATACCAGCATGCAACTACCTATGCTATCCATTGATACACTCGTATTTATGCTATTGGATATTTTTACAACATTCATTTCTCTAGTTGTGCGGTGAAAAAATGATATTTTGAGTCTGTCAGTTCGGCAATCATTTTCTCTAATTTTGTGATTGTGGTCCCGTCTGCAAAAGTAAGTTGGAGTTCGCAAAATATTTTTAGGGTCATAGTAAGTCATCTATCAATTGTTGCTTTGTGGTGAAGTCTCTTCTTCGTAAGTACACCTTCCTTCCTGTAGCTTTCAACGTTTAAGTCGTTAAGCTCCAGATAATTTTCTCTCCCAGTTCGAAACATGTTCCAGTTGTATGTTTGACGCGAGCCGGTCTGACTATTAAAATCATAGTTGATCGGAGTGTAGTTCAAAGTCGTGACATTGGCATTACCCTGATTACGAGTAAGCCCATGCTGTTACAACTACCTTGATGCAGAAGATTATAGCACTCATCCATTCTGTCAAAGATCTTCAAATGTCGAGTACTCACGGGTGACTTTTATCGCTTCCGGTAATGGTTGCACGCTCTCGGAAATATTTCACCTTGGGACACCTTTCGTGCAGAAATTTTCACGCTCTACGGAATTCCTTTGAAAATCGTAATGTTTTACTGTAATTACAGGTTATTACACATGACACACTGTCCATCCTTCTTACCTGTACCAGAAGTATTTAAGTTTGCAACGGCTCAGGTCAATGGATGCAATAGACTCAGTTTTAGGAAGTTTCAAGAATTAGATTGATAACTACTGTCGTACTGTGGGAAGTCTAAATTTTACATCGTAGATGTACGATTAGGGAGTCTAATAGTAAGAAAGAAGGTTTCGCATGCCATTCTTTTCTCTGAACAATGCAATTGGAGGTAACAATACAATAATAGTTCAATTGAATCTATTGGGGATATTATAAGGATTATAGATGAAGATTTTATACTCAAGCTCAACTACAGAAACAGTAAATAATACAAATAAACTGTCTTTGTTTGGGGGGAGATTTGGATTAAAGACTCCCTTCTTCCACCTAATCCCCCATCAATGCCAATTAAATAAGTTGAAAATAAGAGGAAAAAGAAGAGCATAAGTACATTCAACGTGTAAATGACGTTAAAAAGCATTTCGGTAAATATAAAATTTGAAAGACAATAAATATAAGACCGACTAAAAATGAGATTATGAAAAGTGAAGACTAGGCTTTCAATGTACACAACAGTAAATTGTGTATAGAAATATAGGTACAGGTGTAAGGAAATTGTGAACGAACATAAAAGACTCATATCTTTAACGAAAATACCAATGCAGAAAAACACCCGCACAAGAGGAGGGCTGTGAAAAATTTGGAAAACCTGCTGTGTTAGAAGTAAAATTGTATGTATCACAAAATATCCACAACTACGTGTACTCTATCATAATTAGAGGATATATAATGTTTCACTCACTCAGTGATTCAACCCGAAGGTTGGTTTTGATAGGTGAGAGGAGAGTTCACCCCGTACTGAGCCGATGGCGAGTGAAATTCACACATTCAGGGTAGGGGGGCCAATTCCATGCAAAAAATCGAATCACGAGGATTTTATATGAGGGTGTTCAAAAAGGCTCTGACCAGATTGAATCCTTTTATAAGAAGCTGGACGTGTTTTGGAAAATTCCTGTTCGTTCTTCACATATAATAGGTATTTTTTATATCTGAATGGATCATCAGGCTCTCATGTGCTTAATATGCCACTAAATTTTGTATTTAGCAACGTGAGTTGTAGTTGAGTTGTCAGAATAAAGTAAATGCACTACGCTTGAGAGTTATTGTTTTACATTAAACCTTTATGCATGTTTGGCCAGCATTATTGCATTTCCGCGCATTTTTTGTATTTGACCAAATATAATTGAATGGAGGTTGTTACAACGCTAGAATTAGTCCCCCCGAAGCAAAATTTCTGGCTACATGCCTGCCAACTGGTAGAGATGACACTATTAGTACTCTCCTTATGACCAAATTTCATTTTCTCCAACGTGATTCTCCTTTGAACTTCCCTTCTAGAGGAATTACGTTGGTATGAAGAGGTTGGCCGATAGAAAAATCGAGCGGAGGTCTGCGTCAAACCAATCCTATGATTGTTGACCGACGATGATGACTTCCCTTCTCTTCCAAAATAACTGAAAACATTCTTTTGGATTCGCAGAATAGGTACTGGAATTTACAATGTGAATGACGTGTGTCCGTTTACTATGTGCAAGACACGCAACTGCCATCAGAATTCTCCTATTCCGGAACATTTCTCTTCCTCCTGCAGTCGAATGGTTGTTACGATAGTAAATGATTGTCTCAATCCTCGTTTCCTACATTCCTTTTGCGGAGAAACATCCGCCGACGCGGAGAACTTCGAGCATTCGAGCAGAACTTCAGGACGTGACCTTGCTGCGTGTGTCTTGCGAACAATACTCGTCCCGGCTCGCACTTCGAGGAGACCGCCCAGGAATCCTGCCGAAGAAAGGCGTCGAGAAGGATTTATTTCATCCGAGATGAAGAGTTGGGGAACGTGAGTGGAACGTCTTTTTCGCCTCCTCCAGCCGTCCCGGGAACACGCAGTCAGTGGAGGAGTAAATTGCTTTGGGGATTCAGCCGTGGGGGCGAGTGAAAAATTTCCACTCCGTGATCCTCCCTTCGCTGTTTCCCTCCTCAGAGGATCGTACCGAAAGGCTGCAGATTTATATTTTGGCTCTCACTCCGTTATGTCTAAAAAGTGATCTTGTGTTCTAAAAAGTGTAATTTAGGGCCTCTTGAATTTTTTCCCGTGAAGAGTGCCCTGCAAATCACGAGGAGAGTATTACGGCAATTATCACCAAACAAGCACCACGTACATGGGCTAATGGATGTAAATATTCACCTGCTTCATGAAACTATATATTGTACGCTATGTACTACACATGTATGTGGGAGCATCAATAAATTATGTAAAGTTGATTTTCCGCTTTTTTCTACCCTCAGTAACGCTCCATAACATTCTCTACTACCCATCCCTAAATTACGTACCAGGGCCAATGAAACCTCTTTTTGTAAATAATAAAACAAAAATGCTTTATAAACACCTGTACTGTAGTACTATATACTGTAGCTGTATATAACATACTGTACTATAAGAGAACAGAATAGGCAGCATAGGAAAGGGATAGGCAGGGGAAATATTTTAGAGTATTCTGTAGTGCATGATGAATGTCTTACCCCTTAAATACTATAGATGCAAACAATCAAGTTGCATGAGACAATATAGATGCTAGTTTGCATGTTAGTAGTGTACACCTTGCTGGTCTTCACCCCCTGCCACACACCCTCGCGGTGGCTTGCAGGGTATCGTGTAGATGTAGATATTGATTTCATAGACACTATTAACTAATTATTTTTTTTTCACCATTAATATTTGAACAAAGAATGACTTTATAATGCATATTTATCTCTATGAAACAAAAGTCTAGACCTGTCGAACTTAACGTTAACTTAACTAAGAATTTAACGTTGACGTTAACTTCTTAGTTTATCTTAATAGTTAACGATAACGTATACAGTTGATCCGACCCCTCCCCCTACATTTGTGTTACGTAATATATGGGTGGCTCTTTGTCACGCGTAAAAAAAAAACTTTTGTAATTTTTACTTGCAGCTAAATGTTATAATACTAGGAGAGTGTATCGTTATCAGTAGCTTCTGGTATTTGTTAAATTCACTGTAATATTATTTTCCCTAGGCAGTCAAAGGTACAGTTAACATTTATTATTAACATTAACTAGTCTACGTATACATAGGTTTATTTATTTTATTTTTTTGTAGGAATAAACCTATTTATCCGATTTTCGTGACGCCTGTTCTGATCACATATTTTTCGAGGGAAGAAAGATGTATTAAATCCATCCTCTTGGAAGTTTAGCCATATAATCTAGTGTTCGGAATCGAACTTAATTACTCTTTTAAATATCATAGTAAAACAGATCTCCTTCATATCTACTTAAAAGAATGATGAAATGCTAACCATCATCCATCATCACTCATATTATTCTAGTAAGTTGAGGCACAAAAACAATTACCATAAGGACCTTTCACAAATATCTCTGAAATTCTGCATTTAGTTTTGATAAGCTACCTACTTATTTACAGAAAACGTTTCCACAGTAACACGCCTTCATCGATGGTAAAATAAAGTAGTACCTCATTATTTCTTCGTTCCATATTCTTAAGTTTCATTCAGTGAGTTTTCTTGCGAGGTTTCTCTATTACTTATTATTAAATAAACATTAGAGCGCATCATCATCATCATTAGTCATCAATCCTCAGATTGGTTTGACGCAATGAGTTCTCCTATCGGCTAATCTCTTCATATTTACCTACGTATTTCTTCTCTCTCACATCCTTCATCACTTGTTCCATATATCTCACCTGAGGCCTTCCTTTGCTATTCTTCCCATCCACTTGTCCTTCAACGATTGTCTTCATCAGGCCATCGTGTCTTAAGATATGGCCGATTAAGTTATCCCGTCTTCTTCTTAGAGTTTTCAGCAGGCTTCTCGTTTCTTCCACTCTCCTTAAGACTTCTTCGTTTGTCACTCGTTCAATCCATTTTATCTTCATCATTCTTCTGTAGCACCACATCTCGAATGCTTCTACCCTTTCCTTCTTTGCTGCTGTCATCGTCCATGCCTTACTGCCGTAAAAATTAGAGCGCATTTCTTCAAATAAAATTCCAGCTGCCAAGTAACAAGACGAAGTCAAGAACTATTTTTCTTGAGAATAAATTGGATGGATTTGAGATATGCATTGAGATTAAAGCGCTAAAATGGCGGTGAATCGTCCGAAGAGCAAGGAGATATTACGTACCAGACAAAAACGTAGCCAATTTAAGGCCATGGATTAATTTAAGGACACGATTTGAAATTCTGAGATTTGATTACTTCTCATAGGTATGGTGGGATGATGACGACGATCAATCGTAGAAACCCGGGTCGTGTAGTGGCTCTCTTATTTTGTGGCATTTGTAACTGCTTACACAATAAACAGGCTGACGTTGGAATACCACCAAGTGAGCATGAACAAAAAATAATTTTGTTTAATTTCTGTAGCTTGTTCAAATGATTTCAGCATAGAGAAGTTAGGTACATACGTTAAAGGTGTTCCGATAGGTTTAGTAGTGTATCAGATTTAATACAAGAATTCGGGTGGGAATCATTATCAGAGCGTAGGTTAAAGTACAGATTAACGTTAAAGCGTAGGTTGAAGTACAGAAATTTAAATCGGATAGCTTTACTGAAGATGTTAGGCACATATTGAAAACACCAGCGTATTATGCTAGATTCTACCAGATAATAAGATTAGAGAGATATATTTTCGTACTGATAGATTCAAAATTTCATTTTTCCCCAGTACTATAAGAGAACAGAATAGGCAGCATAGCAAAGGGATAGGAAGGGGAAGTATTTTAGAGTAGTCTATAGTGCATGATGAATGTATTAGCAACCAATCCCTTAATTACTATGTAGATACTAACAATCCAGTTGCCTGAGACCCTATAGTAGCATGTTTGCATGTCAATAATGCATGTTTGGTGATCTTCACCCCTTGCCACACACCCTCGCGGTGGCTTGCAGGGTATCGCGTTGATGTAGATGTAGATCTTTCATAAAAAATAATCATTAGATGTATTAAGCTTTCTTTCCACCTTTCCTTTAATCGATGAAGTAAATTTAATATTTTGGGCTGATTATCTAAATTGGCTTAATCAATTCCGCTTTTATGTGCAGTCACCTACACACTTAAGTTCCCACGTTCAGTCCTTGTCTCAGTAATCCAGCTTCATCGAGATAATTGAATGTATGTATGGCTTGAGCTCCGACTGGCCTCAGACCATGGAGCCTTTCAATCATCGACCATAACTTCTTGGGGCGCCGTATATACAATTTTTCCCTAGCAAAATAATAAAGAAGAGAAAAAGTGATAATGGATTATGGGAAAAGCGTGTTAGCGGACATAATTCGGGGTGCTTCAAGCGCATGCCATCTATGCCGAGAATAGATCCTGTGGGGCCTTGTTCTAGTCTCATATTTTTTCTTTCCCAGCAGATGAGAGGGTTTAATATGATCTCGGAGGCAGTTCAAGTCACAATGTGGTCATTATTCGGGTCAAAGTCGTAAATATATGCTAGCGAGGTCGTTGGACGGAATATCACAAACGATGCCTTTGATTCTCAAGGGGGATTTCAGTGAGGGAGTGCGGTCAAGGTCATGCTGACCTTAGCGGACGTGCATACTCGAACGTTCATGCAAGTAGGCACTGCAGTATAAACATAGAGACCATGTGGTTGTGGAAGTAAATTCCTTCGGTATACCAGTCTAGCGTCCGCAGTATCGTGTTAAGTCCTCAAATCATCAAGAGAGTACCTATTGGATAAATGTGACGAACATGTACGAGAAATCAGCTACTTGTCCCTTGTTAGACCTCATTTGGAATATGCTGCCTGTGTATGGGATCCCTACGAAATCGGTCTAAATAACGAACTTGAACGTGTGCAGTAAAGATCGGCAAGATTTTTAAAGGGACGGTACGATAACTATATTAGCGTAACCAGTCTATTAAATCAATTAAAATGGGAATCATTGTCAGATCGCAGATTGAAATTTAGACGTAATCACCTAAATAAATTCCAAGATAATATTTTCAGTGATGAAGTTAAAAATATTTTGCGATCCCCAACTTACTATGGTGGACTGGACCATAATTACAAAATTAGAGAAATTGTTTTCCGAACTGACAGATTCAAAATGTCCTTTTTCCTCGTACAATTATGGATATGTATAGCGGTAAATATGTCCAATACGAGTGAATCAATGGATAGCATAGGTAGTTGCATGTTGGTATAAGGACTTGAAGGTAACCCAACTAACAGCACGTTATTCCATGCTTAGTTTGCTATTTATATCTTTTTAAATAGTGCAGTTTAGACTAATATATTAATACTAATTCTTTTAAATGCATGATATGTAGTGCATACTTGGTGAAAATTCACCCCCTGCCAAACTCCTTTATGGTGGCTTGCTGGGTATTATGTAGATGTAGATAGATGTAGATCATACATTTCAAGCTCTATTTATGATGATATAACATCCACAAAATACTTCACTCAAGGGTGTGTGGTGGTAGGTGAATTTTCCAATAATATGCACTAATAACTTGCCCTACAACATATGTTATTACGTAACACAAAACAGGCGTTAGGAATTCACCAGTCACGTACAACTATGTGATTAATAATTTCGAAGGGATATAATTTTTATGTATGGGACTCGTCTATTTGATTAGATTTAACTTCCTTATAATTTATATCAATGATACAAGTTTGCATTTAAGATGGAGTTAAGATTTTTTCAGGTAGGTTATCAACGATAATCCTCCCTGTACAGTCATAATCATTCCTTAATGTTCACAAGAAGAAATATTTTAAATCTATTTTGTGATGAAACCTGTTTTTATTGCATTTTTCCGCTACACCAATGTATTTCATTAAATTCGATAAGTTTTGACGGTGGCCCATTATTTTAAAATTAAAATGGTTTAAAATCATCTCAAGAAGATTTATTTTTGAATTGGAAAGCTGGCATATCAATGTATAACTTTGAGGAGCAATCTTATCTATGTTTTTGTGTAATTAATAATCCTACACTTGGAGGTGCTTCAGTCCAGAATGAAAGGTTGGGAACGGAATGGCAAGGGGGAAGGGTGGAGTCGATATCCAGCACGGTATTAGCACAGAGTACATAAACTCTGTGGTATTAGGCTTCTGAACGAAAGGCTCCAAGGGGACCCCGGCCCATCAGATGTACGGAGTGCTGAAGTCGAATGATTCCACAAAATACTCTACTCGAATGATTCACTCAAAATAATAGGGGGCCGGTTTACCTATGAAAATCATTTTCCATACTGCGATTCAAAGGATGGCAATAAAAACGTGGTCTAATGGAAAAATTTGAAAAACAAAAAAAATACTTATTTGACAATTTTTATTTCCATTTATTGGAAATTATTATTCTATTTGAACAATAAATTATGCACAAAAAGAAATATATAGGTTTCTTAGGCCTACTGGTCTCTGGTTGAAACTGGTTAACCTAAGAGAAACTAGTTTACCTACCAATAGTACTACCAGAATGCAAATCCGGGCCTTCGGGATGAATGGCCATTATTCTAACCAGTACACAAACCCTTCATTTTATGGAAACGTTTCACCATATTATCTCTGTTATTGTCATCTATCTAGACTGTTAATAGAAGTAAGAAAAGAATTTATCATGAGAGTTTTTTGTGAAGTAACCAACTCTTTCTGGAGACGGAAAGCATTTCCTCCATCTTATCTAATCTCACGTTTTCACAGCATAGGTTTTTCTTTACCTCTTCAAGATGCTCGCATACTGCCCAGCGGTGTACAATTTTACATAAAATTTTTGACTCTCTACTCCCATTTCTGAGCTTGCATAGTGTTGTTCCATCTATCATGCTTTTCATTTTTTAACAACTGTGCTTGGAAAAAGTTCTGTAGTATTTTTTTCCGTGTTATATTTATTTTTTCTACTTAAGGGTGTTAAATCGGCTTTGCGTGACGAAAGATACAACTTTTCATATTAAAATGCCTAGTCCTCCGTAAATTGATGGATGAACATCAATGATGTTTTAAGCCGATATTTGTAGCCATTGCCTTTAAATTATTTACTATATTAATTTATACCCCAAAAGAGGAATAAACCATGCAACACTGTTTCTGGAACGCACTGAGATATAGTCACAGCTGATCATTTGTACCACAAGCAGATGTCGACAATTTTTATTTAGCTCTAAACATGTTTTAGCGCATTGCAGTTATTATTTCATGATTTGGAAGTTGAATACTGGAGACATTTTATGACCATTTATTTTTACTTTTTTGAGGTAAAACTACTTCTCACTTAAATCTCTAATAGCTAATGGGTGGCTAAAAATTAATTCAATTGAAAATTTGAACTTTCCATTAGTGAAAATGTCTTGAAGAAACGACAAGTTGCTTGATTTCCTTCTTTAGATCATACTTTGCCATTCAAGCGTCAATAAAATTTATCATAATTATAATTCACTGACATAGGGTAAACTCTGAAACAGAAATACAAATATGCTACAAATAAATACTCACCACCTGCCATTGAAATATTTTTAAATGGAATCAGAACTGCAGGATTTATGTTATAAAATTGCTAATGAACTTTTCATAGACTTGATAATGTCATTCATATCCATCATTTGCAAGTGAATTGTAGAATTCTCAAAAATACCGCCATGATACTAAGAATCGGCAAGTGAGGAAATTTGTAAGCTTTGAAAAAAATATGCAGGATTACGAATCATTCGATGTGTTAATTAACCTGGAAGTTATATGACGTAATCCACGGTAATTCATTTCCTTTCGTGTCACTAAATAATTGCTTGGGAATAGCAATTGAGATAAAATATAATGAAAATGATTATTAATTAATTTGGTTGTTTCGGGAAAAGATATTATCGTTGCCTAGGATTCCAAAATTAATATACGTAGCGAAAATGCACGTGGCAATTTTCATGATTTCTTGGAACATCAGTGTAATATTTTTGTAATGAGAAAGTCGACTGATAACCACGATAATCCCTTTACGATAAGATAGGTGTGCCATTGGTTTGGAAATTGGTAGGAATATAGGGAGTAGGAATATATTAACCGGTGTATTAGTGTACATTAGCGTTAACACTTCCACTCTGATGACTCAGTCATCGAAATGTTAAGGATTGTTAATACCTTCAGCCGGTATAAAGACCACTTTACACGATACAAAAATATTTTGTTCAATGTCTTGTACAAACTCTTGTATAAACTGAACGAAATTGTATGTATGTCTGAATGGAATTAGAACAGGTTCTAATTTCCGCACAGTTATTCATACATTCGCACAAGCGTTCACACAATTTATCGCTTTACACGGTACAATTTCCTCATACGAGCGTTTGTACAAGAAATTGTACAAAAAATTGTAACGTGTAAAGCGGCCTTAAAACCCAAGAAAAATGTATTATAACTATTAACTGGGAAAACCTAAAATCTTTTAGGAAGTTATCATGTCTTATAACATGAAAAAGTGTTTAGTAATTTTAAATGTGTAATACACCTAGCTAAACAAGAAGTATATCAACTAATTTCAAAAAATAGTCGGCTTTTTTTATTTTGAAACTATAAAAGAAAGATTATGAAAACCATAAATCTACCAAACAATATTTATTAAGAAATTTGTATTCTGTTACCTGCAGAAAACGTTAAATTTTCCAATTGCACATAATGCTAAAGCAATAATTTATGCGTAATATGTGATAGTAGTATGTATTTCTTTACTGTCCCGATAAATACGTAAAGAAAGCAGAATTAGTGAGCAAATGGAAGCTTTGTGTTGGTGCCTTGTTTTGGAAACATCATTCACAATGCAGGATGAAGCCTCCCTTTTTGCAATTTGATTTAAAAAGCCGCAAAGTAATATCGAATTTTTAGAATAGGTAATGCTATCAAATGTATAGGATGGGTAATAAATACGAATTTCCTGGCCACAACCCGTCGAGGTTGCTTGCGGTAGATATAGATGTAAATTTAGGTAGATATGAATTATCAAAGCGAATAAATATGTGCAGAAATTCATTAAAATAAATGATCTAAATTTAAATGATAAATTTTAATATTTTTTAAGGTTCACTTAAAGCTTTTAAACGTTTTTTGGTTAAACATTTGTGTTATTTCCGTGAAACACAGATTCAGAGAGTTCAAAATTTCTCATGACTTTTTTCCTCATACATGCACTTTGCCATTTCACTCTTTTCGTCTTCAGCACAACTTGTTTTCTCATTCCCGTCTTTCCACATTCCGTCCATAAATCCTGTTCTATCAGTATCATTTACAAACTCTCCCGTCTTAAATGTTCACTTCCATCTCAACTTTATTCCTCGCATTTAAGAAGCGGCAGTTAGGCTCTTGGGATTCTACAGTCATCTCTTCTACCATCGCCTATTATCGCTTTCTCAACCCTTTTTCATGTTGAGAAATTGATGATAGATTGAGCAAAATAACTGGTATAAGTCTGTGTAATAGCTCCCTGCTCTTACGATGACGACCAAAACATTTATCTCTGTCTATTATTGTTTGCTCAGATTTTGCACAATCGCTAGGTCTTTACAGGTTTGGAGTCTATTCATTCGAAAATTTCATTAATTCAGCTCTCTACTCACAGATATATATTTGTAAGATATTATTCCCTCCGATGGTAATATTTGTAATGACAAAATATCAATTAGTAGGTTTCGGTTACTTTCTGCATTACGATATTTTCAACGTTAATGCCTTCGAAAGCTCTGAGTGTAATAACCTAATACGTAAGGGATGAGAACCTACTCTCATAAAGCCTTTCTGCCTAACGACGATGGTCATGTAAAAATATAAAAGGGTATTTTTCTTAGTAGGTACTATTGATCTCAATGTACATGTACTTTGAGCATATATGTGTGCTTAGTTGTTTGAACATATATGCACTTTGTTGTATGTTCTTTGTGGACGAAGACGTCCAAGGACAATACATTTATTTCTATTCTACTCTATTCTACATGCATATCCAATTTCAAGAATTTACAAATCAGAATTGTTAAGACTATTTATAGTGTGGTAAAAAATGTAATAACAAGGTTCAATTAATCCAATGTTATCAGAAATTAAATACCCTATCTTTTGAAATGCTATTTGACTACACTCTATTAGTTAACTATTATTTTAGTGATTAATATAAAATTTATTGGCACTGCCAGCTTGATATGAAATTAAGAAGAATGGATGTGTATAATATACCAAAATTCAACAATATATACCTATGGTGAGAGAAGACTGTGTGTTGGAGTGCCGAGGCTAATTAACATTTGTGTGTTTACAGGTGTGCTTACCTGGCACAGGTAAATAGTGTAAATGTAATAAAAAGAAAGGTCAAAAAGCTTATACTAGAGAAAAAGGTTTAATCCAGCATGGTTCAAATTGTGTTTTTTGCTTTCAGTAAAGATGTATAACACAAAATATCACATTTATGTAAGCACCTCCTGACGAGAAATTTAAGCTCAGGAGGACTCAAAAGGTGTTGTTACTGTATGTATGTATAAATGTAAAAAATAAATTAATTTAAAAAATTAATTTTTAGTTCAAAATTTTCAAATAAATAATTATACATTTAGTTTTTAGACCATTTCCACAAGTGTGAATCGATACTTATTGGATTGTTACTTGTAACAAAATTAAGTCTCGTCAATTTTTGGACCTTTTCTTACATTCAATTTAGTAAAATAATTATTTTAAATCCATTACCCGATGTTTCTTTTGTCATAAAAATACAGGAATTGTTCAGTATCAATGAAATAATAGCAAATTATTACATATAAGTATATTATTCCCTGGAGAGAGTAATTAAAATGCAATTTTATTTGCATTGCTACAGGGAACATCAGTTACTCTTCAATACTTTTTTGCAATAACATTAAGTAACAAGAGACAAGGCTGTGCACTGTCTCCCGTAATTTTTAATGTTTACATCGAGACAGCCATCAATGAAATCAAGGAGAAGCGTTCTGGAGTGAACATCCACGGAGAAACTATCAGCATGCTACGATTCGCTGATTACATAGCTTTCATATCAGAGACAGAGATGGATCTGAATAAGATGCTAACAACCATGGAAAGGACAATGGCCAGACATCAGCTGAAGATAAAAAAGAAGAGGACTAAGATATTGGTGTGCAGCAAAAGAGAAGATGCCAAAACCAACGTTAAACTAGGAAAACAGAAACTGGAAGAGGTGAAAGAGTTCAGTTACCTGGGAAGCAGATTAACTAACAATGGACGAAGCAAGAAAGAAATAGTGAGTAGAATAGTCCAGGCAAAGAGGGCATTCTACCAAAAGAAGAATCTACTAACAGCTGGAAATGCAAGCTTGGAAGTAAGGAAGCAATTCATCAAAACGTATATCTGGAGCATGTTCCTTTACGGCAGTGAGGCATGGACGATGACAGCAGCGGAGAAGAAAAGGGTGGAAGCATTCTAAATATGGTGCTATCGAAGAATGATGAAGATAAAATGGATCGACCAAGTGACAAATGAAGAAGTCCTAAGAAGAGTGGGAGAAAAGAGAAGTCTGCTGAAAACTATAAAAAGAAGACGGGACAACCTAATCGGCCACATCTTAAGACACAATGGCCTGATGAAGACAATCGTCGAAGGAAAAGTGAACGGGAAGAATGAAAAAGGCAGGCCTCGTATGAGTTACATAGAACAGGTCGTAAAGAATGTGAAAGAGAGGAATTACGTTAATATGAAGAGGTTGGCCGATAGAAGAATCGATTAGAGGGCTGCGTCAAACCAATCCTAAGTTTGTTGACCCATGGTGATGATGATGAACAAGACAATCCCGTTCTGCAGAAACAAAGTACCTATATGATTTCTTTAGGATTCGGTTCATTAAGAGCAAACTATCTGTGCGGGCCTTTTTGCTTCTAAGGGAAATATTTGTTTATCCACAAAATGTTCCTTTGATCTTGGCACTGAGTGGCAGTTTTTTAATATGACAGCAACAAGTGACCTTACTTTTATCGGTTTGTCAGTTAGGAGTAGCAGTCTATTAGAATTATGATTCCAACAAATTTTACAATTTCATCGATACTTTTGTTCATGCATCGACTCGAGTACCGATTGCTCTGTTGTGCGAAAAGCTGCTAAAATCCTCTAGAAGGTAGGTACTTCAAAAAAATTTCCAATAAATTTTCTTCATGTTCATCTTCAGGCCAAAATTCCTGAAGTTCGCTGTTTTTCATATACATATATTTTTTTCTCTATGTGGCAAGAGTTTTTCTTGACACCCCACCTAAAAGCCTTGCGATTCGATTTTCTGCGTGTCACAGCTTCGTAGGAAATCGCAGGTGGCCCAGGGTATTAGGCCCCCTACGCTGAATGTGTGAATTTCACACGCCAATGGCTTGGTACTCAATGGCTTACTTAATGGTGAGCTCTACTTTCAACCTATCAAAAACCAATCTTCGGGTAGAACACACACACATTAACAATATTAGCATTAATGTCGTTTAACATTGTAATTATAAAATCAATAAGAATATTCAATACCTCTCTACTCCCTTATGCACATGAATAATTATTTCGTTTTTTAAAGTTGTTTCGTTGCCAATTTGTTCGTACAATTGCTATTGGTAAAGATTCGTCTGACGTATAGTCAGGTGGATCATTACCATATTGTTCCTGATCAATCAATTCTTCATCGACTGAATCAATTTTCGAAGGTTCCAGGTCACTCTCAACAAGTAATCCCACAATGGTATCAACTAACAATGATGGAATAAGTTCAGTGTATTAACTCAATGTCCACTCTGCTATACATAATTTCAGTGCTTCATAATAATGAAAAAACAACTTACATTGAAATAATTAATTGCTGGTAGTAAATTTCAGCAATAAAATAATGTTAAAAAATCTCTTTTTTGCTCAAAAATTAATATTTATAACATTAATATTATCTTTCCTGTGCCCACTTTGTGACGCCATGTTGGATTCTACAGATAAAGAACCTGGAGAAAACAACCGGAAATTATTTTTTTTATTAAACCACGCACGAGAAAATTAATCAAAAAGCGGCGGAGTGAAAAAAAAAGGAACTTCATTGACGCATTTCTGCGGACGCAGGCCGGGCGGCGTCATTATAGCCCGGGAGGAGTTCGTCCCTCTCCGACCGCAAACTCCTGGTCATTACGAGGGACCGCCGGGAGGAGGAGGATAGCACCTCCACCACCTCCACACACACATAACACCACTCTCTCCCCTCCCCGTTTGCTCGGACGAACGCGGGAAGCGAAGCGAAACCGGTTTGCGGGTGGACGGACGTCCGAGTCATCGAGTTGGCTTGACGCGGCTTCATATGGCGGGAGGAGGGGTGGAGAGTGAGTGATTGTGCCGAGGTGGGCAAGGCAGGGGAGTACCCTAATTCGAGGAAGAAGAAAGTTCCTCCCACTCGCGGCTATTTTTAGGACGAGGAGCGCGTGGGATGGGCCGAAGAATTGCTTTCGTGCGTACAACGCACGCAAGTCGTAGTGACAGCCCGCCGCACCTTTCGAATCGTCCTCCACCCACTACCACCCCTTGACCACTATCTCCTCCGAAGGTTCGGTGATGAAGAACCACCCGTTCTCTATGCCTAGCTGGCATTCCTCCCCTCATAAAATAAACTAGTAGCTTTATCAAATCGAAGGGCCGCGAGAACCTTAACGGAGTTACCCGCTGAAATTGCACAATAGCAGGAATTCTACAGAGGAAAAAAAATCATTTCCCAGTCAAGGCGAATGATTTTTTCTCCGTGAAATATCTGCTATTGTAGCAACTTTACATCTATTGTCCTAAATTATATTCACTGGAGTTTAAATCTTTACGGTAAACTCCCGATTAACCGTGCGCGCGTTATCTTGGTCGCGGATTATCCGTGCATCACCAATCTATTTAGTGTATCGGCAGTAGTCTCAAATGTTAATAAACTTTTGTTATATTCCTCCAATCGTGACTTTCACTTACGCCTTTTTGTCTTAAGCCCGTTTCACACGATACTTGATCCAGCACAAGGCCTAGTGTGCTAGCCGCTACGTGATATTGAGGACGGAATCTAGCATGATTGGAACCGTCCTGAGAGGTTTCAAACGATCATTGATCTTGTGCTTGCTATGAAGCGGTTATTCCATATGATTCCTTACTAATTAAAAAAAGAGAAGTTCGCACAGCGTCTGTAACGTGAGTTGATTGGTCGATGGCTACTGGGCTACTGGGTCCTACTAAAAATCTAGTACCGCATCAAGTATGAAATCCTGTAGCTCAGCGAGTATACTAGCTAGCATGCTTGCCAGCCAGAATACTGGTTCTATTCACACGATACTGGAAAGCTAGCATACTTGCTAGTATATTCGACCTTGTGCTGGATCAAGTACCGTGTGAAATGGGCTTTACCCCAGGCTTCGTGCCGCCACACGATGCGTGCGAATATTTAATTGCGTCCGGGACAGCTTTTCTGGATAATTTTTGCCTTGAAATGCTATTATGTACAGCGAGGATCTTTTCATTGGTAGATTGCATTATTTTCTTAGGGAATTTATTTATTTTGGCGTTGCACCGTAGAGAATTGAATCTGGAACGAACCAAATAGCGGATTATCCGTGTTTCCCGATTATCCGTTCACCCTTTACCAGTCGTTAGTACGGAAAATCGGGAGTTTACTGTATATCATGCCTCCCAACTTTGTCGGAGATTCTATCGTGATTCCGCGATTCATAACAATAAGAAATTCCATTTATTTATTTACCATTCTATAAAAGACACATCCGCCTCGGATATAGATTAAGGGGACTTGATGAAAAAGTGAGGCTTTAAATATGTAGATGAACGAACCAATGTTTTATTATTAAGAGTAATTGCTTTTTACGATCCGAGTTGCCGAACACAGAGTGTCATTCATGTCGAGCTTTAGTATTTTGCCTGCATTACACCGGTTTTCAGTAAATATCTTGAAAACTCTTTGTTTTCAAGATATTGACTGGAAAAAAGACTTTTTGTGGGTGCATAAGCATTTTAGTTAGTTGCCTTTATTGCAAAAAATTAAAATCTCCTGAAAAAATGCGCATCTCATACAAGACAAAGGGTGATAAGCCACCACTGTAAAGGCCGCTTTACACGATACAATTTTTTGTACAATTTCTTGTACAATGTCTTGTATGAGGAAATTATACCGTGTAAAGCGGCAAATTGTACGAACGCTTGTGCGATTGTCTGGATAACAACGGAAAATAGAACCTGTTCTAATTCAATTCAGACAAACATACAATTTCGCTCAGTTTATACAAGAAATTGTATCGTGTAAAGCGGCCTTAAGAATTTACTTTGCTAATAGAGCTTCGTAAAAATTACCTTTGGGATCAGGAACCCTGAGTAGTGTGATGGTTTACACATTAGCACTGCAAGCCAAGAACAACAGTTCGATTCCAGGACCAGGCAAATTTTTTCCTCCGGCAATTTGTAACAGACTTACTGCGATGTTTAAAAGAGGCATTTTCCAACGAAACGACCTTTTTTCCTCCATCCTTCATTCATCGCATTTTACTACTCGGAAAAATACCGTGGCAAGAAGTTATTCGTTTGATTAAAATACCCGGAGAAAAAAGTGTGGGCGAGAAACAAAAGCATGAGCAAATGACAAAATTTTCGTTCTATGGCGGAACTAACTCAACACAAAAACAAGTTCAAGTCCAAAGGAACTCAAAATTTCATGACTTCCTTCAACCTGATGAGTAGCACACCAATTTTCAAGGTCCTTTTTCTTGATTTCTTTACGTCCTTTTCTAGCGCCTGACAATTGTTACCGCGCAGTATAGAAATTAAAAATGAGAATGCAGGAAAGGAACAGGAAGATGATATAAAGACAAACACGAGTTTGGGGATTTAGCGATGTCAGATTTCGACGGTCGAAAACCTCGGATGAGCCAGAAAACTTGAGTTGCCAAGTTTTTGTACTAACTCTTTCTAGGTCGTCTACCTAAGCTAGGCAAAAGGCAGCATTGTGCCACGCAATTTGTTCATTGATACCTTGGGTTGAAGCTGTCCTTATCACGTGTGCTCAGTGAAGAAGTACAGAAGTTTCGCGGTTCTATTCCCAGATTAGGCAGTCTTTGGAATTTAAATCCTTAACTCGCCTACCTTACTCGATTTCTCTTATTTTTGTACGTAACACCTATCCATTTCATACTTTTTTTGCACTCCTCTTCGTACATATTGAGTAATCAATTGAAGAGTGGTGACGTCCTATATTTTTTAATTTTAGAGATGCTTCTTGCCCTGAAAAACATGTATCTACCTCAATGCTATGCATGTTAAGATACATTCAATACGTACATTCTAATTTCTTTAAATTTATAGCTTTTTTTGACAACATAATCGGCCATATCTTGAGACACGATGGCCTGATGAAGACTATCGTCGAGGGAAAAATGAACGGGAAGTAGGGATGTCACATCGACTTCTATATATTGGACTACTCGATGTTTTTTTTGCCGATACATCGAAAACATCGAGTGGTAAGACAATCGATGGAACATCGACTCGATGTTTTCAAAGCACTCAACATCGCAGCGATGTTTTAGGAAACGAGTGGTATAATAAATGTTTTTGGTTGACCAATAATTCATTTTTCTGATTATCATAAGCCTTTTAAGAATACGAACAACCTTCCCTAATTACGCCATCTATCGTTCGCGTGTAGGGAAACAAGTGAAGGTATAAAATCGTTCATGTTTTCATCCCAGTGTTGCCTTCCAAGAACATGATCCGCCATGCCTACATCAGTACCTTCTGAGAGAATTGTATCAGCTCTCAACTTGGTGGTACAAGATAACAGGAGTAGGTTGGGGTCGCTGCATATTAAGCAAAGAGTGTTCCTTACCGATACTGGGAGGTTTAAACGTTTTAAACCCACTGTTTTTCAATTCCATTTTTTTTACTACCAAGCTTAGAATATTTTTAGGGAACGGGTACACCTACTTTATTGTGTTATTTGTTGTATTATGTTTATTTATCTTTATTTCATTATGAAACAGTGATATGTTTTCTATGTTTAAAAATAAATTCAATGGAAAAAATTTGCGTATTATTTGTCAATATTTTACTAAATAAGGTCCGATTTCCGAATAATTTTCAAAATTGCAAGCTTTTAAGAGGATGCAAAACTTCTAATGCATAATACCTAATACCACTATGATAATACCTAACCTCGGATATGAAGGCATAAAACTCGAAACATCGATGTTTTTTGTCGATGAATAATGAGTGAGTGGTGAGTACTTTTATAAGCATCGAAACATTGACCACTCGATGCTTTTTAGCCGATGTGGCATCCCTACCTTAAAGGATGTAAAAGAGAAGAATTACGTCACAATGAAAAGGTTGGCCGATAGAAGAATCGAGTGGAAAGCTGCGTCAAACCAATCTTAGGATTGATGGCCAATGATGATGATGAGAAATCTTTTTTGACAAGTTAACTATTTTTTCTTGAGTAAATAAAATGCCCAGTGATTTCTAAATTCAAAATGTCATAACTTCGTGCTGCTGCTTTGTGGTTTAATTCTTAATTAGTCGTTCATTATTTCTCCCGCTCATTTTTATGAAATCGGTATCACTCCACGCGAATTTGTTCTTTGAAGTATAAATAGCGTTTCATTAGCAGGCACTTCCTTTTTCTCTCATTGTAATCTGGGATGTAATTCAAGCGACAATTTATGACAACCAGCACCACCTGGAGTCAAGTTTATGTACCTTTATACATTAAATGTTATAAGTCCTTTTTATTGCCATTAATGGCCCTTTTATAATCAATGATAGTAGGTAAAATTAACTGTAAAGGACAACAAGCAAAATTATTTCTTTAACGTGTCATTTTAAGTTTATTAGTCAGCATTATATACGCAGGGCATATTCCTTAACCTGGGGGCCTATTCTGTAAAGTCGAAAGAATTTCGGCTCATATGGAGAGTCGTGGGTCACCGCGACGAACGATTCGTGAACATCGTTCACCGCCGAAATGACGTATAACAGTTGACTGTTTATCCAGCGTCAAGGTCCGTAATCCAGCGTTATGTCTATCCAGCGCGCCATTATTACAATGGAAGGAACAAGCTGAGGTAATTAACAATAGTTAATCAACATGACTTACTGTTGATGTTTGTAATCAATCTATTCGCTTTAAAATGTAACAATATATACTGGTATGGAATAACGGCAGACTAATTAAGAAAGTGAAACTTCTGAAAATTGAAAGTGATTACACCTTCGGAATAAAATCACGAAATGTTTTGGTTTTATAAATTTCTTGTGTCGACAGCTTCTGTAATGATATTGTTTTCTCGAGTGAATCATTGCATCTTCGTGCATATTTTCTTCCGTCCGCTATTGTTTCTATTTATGTAGTACATTGATTTGGAATGGATGATATGACATTAGCAATTACAAATATGCAACAACCGTTCAATATCCCGCGATAATTTACGCGTCCGAAGACCAAAGGACGTCTACATCTACATATACCCTGCAAGCCACCACACAGGGGGGACGTCCATAAAATATCAGAATTTGTCGGTAGAACACAACCACACAAAGAAAGGTACTCATACAAAGCAAGGCAGCATAATGATATTTGCTCAAACAATGTGATTTCCAACATGATAACATCTCCTCTCAATAATATATATTGCCCCTGCAGTAGCATTAAAATCTTACGTAGAAGTTTTACACGAATAACAATCCTATATGTCTACTCTACCTGACAATTTATTAAGCAAAATTAAACAAAAACATTGCATGGCGACATTTGAAAACAAAACAAATAGTTTTATATACTTCTAACTGTATAAGCAGCAAGGAAACGGAGACATGAAAGATTTAATCATTAGCTAGAATTAGATACATTCTCACCTTGTATTCCGCGCGATAAATATCAACAAGTCGTCTGCTACAATCGAAGCTTCTATAGGTGCCCACCGCGAAGGCAGCGCCTGCTCGCCAGAAAATATTTGGCGACGGATTATGAACGAAATGATCCGCAAAATGATCCGACTCCGTCGCCTTGAGCCGGGGAGACCGTCGCGGCATCAAGGGAGCACGGTTTGTACTACAAACTATGATGTTTATTTCCATATATGGGTATTGTTGTGACGTCGAAATCTCGAATTCGACTTTACAGAATAAGGCCCCAGGAGAGCTGTGTTAGAAACCTTCGGGATTATCTCGAATAGGTAACAGAGGAGTCACGTGATATAGACACGAAGAGTCACAAATGTTGTGTGTTCAAACTGCTGATTACAACCTCATTACTTGTTTACATTTGTGTTTTATTTCATCAGGGGGATCTATAGTCGAGACAGATGACAAAAACTCAGGTGATAACAATTAATGATGTTGTAACGAGTGATTCAGACACACTACACTTGCAAACCATTCGTGTGTGTGCCACGTGACCCCTTGGTTACCAAATTGAGATTGTCCCGATGGTTTTAAACACAACCCCCGATAGAAAAGGTTAACGAAGGAATAGCATAAACTTGTAATCATTAACTGTTCTTATTTTATATATCCGCTATAATTGTGGAAAATATTTTTAAAATAGCAAAGCTATGATTCAGCAAAGCACAACTGAGACAAGTGTTTGTCCAAAACAAAGAAGATTATTCACTCCTCACATTTTAGGCAAAATTGACCTCCTGGATGGAATAAATATCGAGCAAAACATATTATTACGATTTCATCACTCACGCAATCGGTCTCCATGGAGCAAAGCGCAAACAAAATAAAATATCGAAGAAGAATGCGCAATTATACTACAAGATTAAAAGCACCTACCACCTATGGCCTTGCGACCGTGAAGGCTTAGGAGGAGCGAAATAAGTTAAATTCCACACCACTTGTGATTTTCAAAACTATGACTAAACTCAATTGAGATAATCTCAATCATGTGAATCCACATACATGGAGAAAGTTAGAGAGTTTTGGTATAAATAAAGACGTTGTATGTTGGGTAAAAGAATTCTTAAGTGGGCGAGAGCAGAGGGTTGTTATAGATGGTATCATGTCTGACACATTCGAAGTCACATCGGGAGTTCCCCAGGGTAGCGTAGTAGGTCCGCTTCTATTTCTTTTATACATAAACGATTTGGGTACCGTAGTTAGTAGTAACCTTAGACTTTTTGCAGACGATGCGGTGGTGTACAGGGGTATATCAAACGAAGAGGACACGAAATCACTTAGCAAGGATTTAGATGCAATTCAAGAGTGGTGCGACAAATGGCAGTTAGAACTCAACCTTAAAAAGTGTGTAGCTATCAATTTTTGGAGGAGGAATAATTCGATAGAGCGATCCTATAGAATTAATAACACGAAGATCGAAAACGTTGAAACCGTAAGATATTTAGGTGTAACAATCACTAAAGATTTATCGTGGGGAAGACACATAAGGGAAATATGCGGCCGAGCGAAGAGAAAGCTAGGATTTATAAAAAGAGTACTTGGGAAATGTGATGAGAAGACAAAAGAGCGATGCTACTTTTCACTAGTTAGGCCCCACCTTGAGTATGCAGCCAGTGTATGGGATCCTAATGAATTAGGTTTGATTCGAGAACTAGACAGTGTGCAGCGTAGAGCAGCTAGGTTCGTCAAAAGGTGTTACGATAGGTTGAGTAGTGTATCAGAATTAATACAAGAATTAGGGTGGGAATCATTATCAGAGCGTAGATTAAAGTTCAGATTAAATCTATTGCAGAAATTTCAATCGGATAGCTTTACTGAAGAAGTTAGGCACATATTAAAAACACCAGCGTATTATGCTAGATTCTACCAGATAAATAAGATTAGAGAGATAGATTGTCGTACAGATAGATTCAAAATGGTATTTTTCCCCCGTACTACAAGAGAACAGAATAGGCAGCCTAGGAAAGGGATAGGTAGGGGAAATATTTTAGAGTATTCTGTAGTGCATGATGCATGCATTAACCCCTCAAATACTATAGATACCAACAATCTAGTTGCATGAGACCCTTTAGTTGCTTGCTTGCATGTTAGTAGTGCATGCTTGGTGACCTTCACCCCCTGCCACACACCCTAGCGGTGGCTTGCAGGGTATCGTGTAGATGTAGATGTAGATGTAGATGTAGATGAAACGTCCACGTATGTGTCTACTGGGTTCGACCTTCTGAATAAAACTTTATTCTAATATCTCAATTCTGATCTAATGTCCACATATCGAGGCATCGTATTTCTACATTTTAATGCTGGAGTGGATCATTTATTTCGATATTTTAATGGTTTAAGGAGACTGCAAAAACTGCCAAACATATTTCCATGAAATTCGTAAAATTATTAATTTTATAATACTTGAAGCTCATAATTTTAATCAATATAGTATGTATTTATCTCAGTGTGGACGATATATTTGAGGTTTTTATGTTGACGAAGAAATCATTCCTGCTGCTTCAGAAATGAAGGAAATATAATATCACATATATGTAATGATGTAATGTAAGTCGTTCGATATATATCTACCCATGTCGGTTTTCGCACAACCAGAGAGTACCAAGAAGTAAAAGGGTTGAGCCGGAAATGAAAACGATAATTATACTAGAGTTACTACGGAAAATAAAAGAATGAAACCATTATGGAAATTATATAACAATATTCCATTATGGAAAGGTATCACATAGTCAAGCCTGAAGTTATCAGCTATATTTTAGAGTTACTACGTTGGTAGCAACTACATTAGAAAAAGGGGTATGCCTTTTGATTCCTAAACATTGGAAATCCCCCGTTTAGAGTAGCTGCTAATAATCGCATTCATTAACGCCTCAAAGTAAGCATGCAGAGAACAAAGGTGCGGGGTTTCCCCGACATGGTTCATCGCGGCAGGGCGTCTCTAGGCGTGTCCAAACAGTGAACGCCTCACGTTGTGTGTCGCGTTTGGCAAATGCACTTCTGTTTACCGAAAGATTTGTGCCTTGATGGTGATACAAAAGAGTCCATTCAACTCGTATTATCACTGTAAAACAAATTATTCTTCCCCCAACGCAATAAATCACATCTAATCCAAGAAGGACCTTCCAAACAAACACTCGACCAAAATCTTGGCTGAAAATGTTACCTCACTTCTGACTGTCGCAATCATTCTAGAAACTGCGATAGTTTGTTGTCCCATATCTTTTTGCTTTAAGCCATCCGGATTGCATTTCATGCATGCCTTTTTTGTACATTGAATTGTCACAACTTTTGTTGCACGTATCTAATGCATTATTTGTGATGACTCACCACATTGAAGTTCGGAGATTTGACGGAGACGGAGTGACGGAGATTTGAAGGATACTCTGTTGATGTAGATGTCACCTCGCACATTTGCCTTCCAAAGTTAAAAATGTCTTTCTTTCCAGAGATAATATGGAATAAAGCGTCATAATAATCGTCCAGGGAGTTGTATTATTAGCATTAGTGTGGTAGCATGCAGCGATGGACGATGCAAGAAAGGAACAGTCATTGGAATAACCCAAGTGAAAAGGATATTTTAGCAGAAGAAGATTCTACTTAGAGTCAGAAATACAAACGTGGAAGTAAGGAAACATTTCTTTAGAACATACATCTGAAGTACGAAAATAGGATGAAAATTATGTACGTACGACAACAGAAACAGAAAGCTGTTCACTGTTTCAGGCATCACGTAATGGAAGTGAGACATATTAGGTGAGTAAAACAACTTTAGCACTTTTCCACAATATATTTAAAATTATAAAATTGCACAAGTGTTTCGGCTTACTAAGCCATCATCAGTTGTACACTCACCTAGTATACACCTGATGATGGCTTAGTAAGCCGAAACACGTGTTGTGCAATTTTATAATTTTAAATGTATTGTGGAAAAGCGCTAAAGTTTTTTTACTCACCTTAGAAACAGATAGGTTAAACTGGAAGCATTTGAACTGGTGTGCTAACGAATAATGATGTAGATAAAATGGATCGGCCAAGTAGCAAACGGAGAAGTCTTAAGAAGACTGAGAGAAAAGAGAATGCTGCTGAAAACTTTGGAAAGAAGACGGAATAACTTAGACGGCCACGCCTTGATACATGATGGCCTGATGAAGACAATCGTCGAGGGGCAAGTTGGGATGGAAGACTGGTTTAAGGAAGGCCTAGCATGAGATATAAATATATAAAACATGTAATGAAAGATGTGAAAGAGAATAATTATGCGTATATGAAAAGGTTAGCCGATATAAGAATCCCGAGGAGAGCTGCGTCAAGCCAATCTTAGGATTGCTGACCGATAATGATAATAGCATTAGTACTGGCTATTCACCTTTAGGGACCGTATTTAGAACCCATAAGAGATTTCATCTACAGTTGCATAATACCCAGCAAACCCTCGTAAGGGTATATGGCAGGGGGTGTGCCATCATCTGGTATACATTTAAACCAGAGAGAACCAAATTTACCCCCACCATCATTCATGCATGCGCAAAAAATGCATACGTAATCCATGCATACGTAAATTCGTAGATATTAACCATCTAGCTGCATGTGACCCTATTATATAGCATGTCTCCATTGAATATCCTAGTTGCATGACAATAGTGCATGTTTGGTGATCTTCACCCCCTGCCACACACCCTCGCGGTGGCTCGCGGGGTATTACGTAGATGTAGATGAAATGCCAGTTCGTGCGCGCTCTTCCTATAGGAAACCGAGAGGGACAATACCGCCACTTTGTGGAGAAAGAGATTTCATTGGTATCTTCTCCTTGGCATCAAGTGAAGAACAACCCAAATTCAGTACTCCGTCCTTCAGGTAGGCTGTTAGATAGCATCTCTAGATAGGAATAGTCTTAAGCCTACTCAGCAATTCTCTTCGCCTTTTTTCCGATTCCAAACATCCCACAGATCTTTCATCACTGACCCATCAGTCAGTGACTACTGACCTCAGCTACAGCCATCTCCCCTAGCAACAACAACAGCGACGTGAATCATCAGTCCTCTCTCCTCCGTGGATATGGAAAAAAGTATAGCGGGATAATGGCAATGCTCCGGCATGTTCACGATCTGCGTAGGCTTAGGTCAATTCGTCCATGAACTGCGATCAGGGCATCTATTTTACAAGATCGCGCTGCGTTAATGGCCTGAACGGGAAAAATACGGGAACAGGGAAGCTGAAAGTGGGGTAATGGTTAAATCTTCGGAAGCTTCGAGGAGAGATTGATGCTTGTGCTCTTTGATTCGAACCCCCTCGCACCGAAGGAGCCGGATGGGAAAACAGCGAACATCTGCGGTTAGGCCATTCCAGGAAGCTATTTCATTCCATCATTTACTCTCGCAAAAACTTCCTCACGTAAGATAATTGACGCTACGATCTCCTTAGTCTCAAAGAACTCACCTTTTTCGATAATGAGGTGATAGAAAGGGAGAAGATTTATTGGCCGTTCTACGTTTAGGTATTTAAATCTAGGATGAAACCCTTGGCGATTTCCACAATATTTACATAGATAATGGTAACAGGAAGAATAACAAAACTAAAAAGTTTATTTTACTTGTACAATACTTCTGTGCTGCTATTATCATCCATACCTAATTGCCATGAAGGATAATGCTCCATTTGTGTGTCCTAATGAAGTCTGTCCTGATTTCCAAACTTTTATTTCCAGCAGTAAGGGAATTCTTCCAGTGGAGTGGCCTCTTCACCTGGACAGTTCTTCTTTACATTTACACATACAGCTGGAGTTTTTTTCTTGTTTCGTCCATCGCTGGTTATTCGGTTTCCCAATACTCTTATGAAATCTTCAAGATCACATGTAGGTTTATCTCTCGAGTTTTTACCTCGAGGAATCGATATTAATCATTTACATAGTACTCTGAAAGCCACCATAAAGGTGTGTGGCAGGGGGTGAATTCACACCAAAAATGCATTATATATCACGCTTGATAGGGATTAGTTACTATATTCTGGTCTAAATTTAATAATTTGAAAAATTATAAAATAGCAAAGCAAGCATGCACAAACATGCTGTTAATTGGGTTAGCTTGTTAGTAAATTGGGTAGCATAATATATGTATTGTAGTGGTAGTTTGTCCTTTCACTTCTCTATTATGAGGAATAAAGAAGGAAGGGAGTAAAATTTTATAGATACGCTACGTCTATCTAGGGAATTGTTAGTCATTATTGTCCAGGAAAGCACTAGCGAGGTAGAAAGGATGGTACATATCTATCTAAAACAACAGGAATGGGAACTGCCCAAAAGTAAATATGTTTTCTCGTGACAAGGGCGAGGAGCAGATTATTTGGAGCAATGTTTGTGAAGGCTAGTTTTGTGGAAACTGAATGGCGTAAGTTATATCTCCATCTAAAGAGTGCCCTACCAACCATACAGTGGTGTATGGCAGGGACCAAGCAATGTTATGAGTTAAACATCATCTATGTTGTGATTAAAATTCGATGCATTGGGATCAGTCAGAATTACCAAAAACCTAATTGGAGGTAAGCATCTTGGATCAACTGACGACATTATCATGACAATTTCTTAGTCTTGCTAATCAAAAGGCACCTTAATGCTTTCGTTCATAGCCAATGAACTAAAGATACCCTTACCCATGTTTTGCGATTTAAATAATTTCGAAAGGAGTGCGCTCCTTAAAGCATGATTCAGTTTGAAAGTGTGCCCATTATTATTATTATTATTAGTATTCTACCGGTGAAGGTAGGTTTGAATGGACATTTAATTCTTCCCTCCCCTAAATTTCACACGATGTCCCTCTTCAGACCCTCATACCTCCTGCCACCCATCATTCCATCCAAGCTACCCGTTCTTCTCCTCCCTCTTCCCCGCTTACCCAACGCTCTTCCCTCAATCACCTCCTTCAATACACCATCTCCTTTTATTACCTTTTCCATCCACACCTTCTGCCTTCTCCTAATTTCATCTATCAAATTTCTTTCCTCTCCCACCAATTCCAGCACTTCGTCGTTCGTTTTCCTTTCGACCCACTTTATTTTCTCCATCCTTCTCCACACCCACATTTCAAAAGCCCTAAGTCTATTTTCATCTTCTTTTCGCAAAGCCCACGTTTCTGCCCCATATAGTGCAACGCTCCATATTAAACTTTTCACTAGTCTTTTCTTCACTTCCCTACTCAACGCCCCTGTCATTAGCTCACGCCTACGAGTAAAAGCTCCTTTTGCCAATGCAATTCTCCTTCTCACTTCAATGCTGCTATACCCTTTTTCTTCTAACACACTACCTAGATAGCTAAATTGCTCTACCTGCTCTAGCTTCTGACCTCCTACTTTTATCGTTATACTGGCCCTTTTTGTTCTTGAAAACCGCATTACTTTCGTTTTTTTCTGGTTTATCTTCATGCCGTATCTTTCGCACTGTCCCTGCAACGCATCCAGCATTTTTTGCAAGCCACGGGCAGACTGGCTGACTAGCGCTTGGTCATCCGCAAACCTCACTGATTTTATCAATTTCCCCCCGACCTTTACTCCAGCCTCCAGCTCATCCCAAGCCTCTCTCACCATTTCCTCCGAGTATATGTTAAAAAGTACCGGCGATATAGGACAGCCCTGCCTAACTCCCCTCCCTATTGTGGCCCAATCCGATTCTCCATCGGCTACTCTCACTTGCGCCTTCTGCGCCATGTATAAATTCCGGATCAGTCTCCTGTCTCTCCAGTCTACTCCTATCTTCCGCAATATTTCCATTAACTTGTCCCACCTCACTCTGTCGAACGCCTTTTCGAAATCAACAAAGCACGCGAATACGTCCTGATTGTATTCTAGTGTGCCCATATAGATTGGAAAACTTTAAAGTAAACGAAAAGAAAAACATAAGGGTAATGTATTTTGAGTATCGTTTTATTATTTTTCCATATTGCGGTTGTGATTTTTGATAAAGACTTCGTCACTAAATTCGGAACGTAGGGTCCAAGGTGTCGGCAGCAATGTCTGCTCTCATTTTTCTCTCATTTTGCTCTCAGAGCTCAATTTTGGTTTTTATCAGTGATTTTTATGTACCTACTTAGTGCTACAAGGCATCATCCTTTTCTATTCACTGTGGCGATTATGTCCCACAATATTTTTGGAAATTTAATTTTTTTTTTACAACATGGTCGAAAAGACTTGATCATGTACTCGCATTCCCCCCTTTTCTTTATGATAAGGTTTTCTGGACACAAAGTCCTTATGAATCGTAATCATCATGTGAGGAATTTCTCATTTTCTACTCTTCTAAAATGCGCAAGTGACCCTGGTATTAAGGTAAGGTGACCGACAGTTGATGGCATTTGTGCCACTGAAGGAAGGAACTATAAACACTAACACTGGGACCAGTATTTCTCGGAAAAATCTCTGCCATAACCAGTATTAGAATCAAGATACTCAGAGTGGATAACCATTATCATAGCCACAAACATCAGGACTATTTGCAGTGGATGAACAGTTTCTTCCTTTTAAACATTTGAAAATCGTAAAAAAATACGCCGTTATAACGTTGCGTACATTAATTATGTAGCCCGGCAGACAATGATTTCCACCGTATTGTGTTGACACTTAAAAAGGTAGAAGTAGCAATTGAAATAAATCATGGCTTTTGTAACAACTACTCAAGTATGACAAGAAATTATCATTTGGAATAAATTACATCCAATCATATGAAAAAAAATCCATTTTCCCCCTTTAGTGAAAAGTACAAATGTTGCAGAAATGTCTGCTCCAATATTCTCTCATTTCTGTGTTAATAGTGATGCTATGAGAGGCAGTTAATCAGTCGGAGTCGCGTGGAATTTGTCCAGAATCACTTGAAACTCGTCCATCATCGTCGTATTCGTGACCGGGTAACGAGCGAATGGCCTTTAGGTGTAAAACATGCCGATCACTGAGCATGCAATCATTTTAAATAAAAATTATACCGACCGCTTCCCTCTCGCGAGGACAGCGGGGATGCCTGAAAATGATTAACAAGTCGCTTACCCTTTTCATCAATGTATCGCATATTTCCACTTCCTGCATTCGCCCGAAGCATCACGCGCCGTGCTCGTCGTGAATGCATCGTGATTACTTTCTCCTTCGCCATATTTCAGCAATGGGGAAAGATTAATATTTAAGGAATAGGCAGATTTCAATTGAACTCTACCTGCGACATTTATTGAGTGACCTGGAAGCCACCTCCAGTGCACGTAGCATGGGATGAATATTCACCCCCCTCCGATCGCTATGCATGTGCAGCCATCATTCGCCACGTATATGCAGCTAATTGTAAGTGGCACAATGCTACCATAGAAACGTGTTGGTTATGTATCTACAAGGCACATGTCCACAACTACATGAATAATAAAATTGATGGTTTCAGGCGTTACTTTATGGCATTTCCTATCGTGCATAGCGAATGAAGAATAAACTTGGTATTTCCACAAGAATAAAATACATACATGATTAATATCTGCGTAGAAGTATTATAATCATTAATTTGTTGGGCTTATGTTAAAATTAATAAATAATTCCCGTCAGGCATCTAAATCTAACCAGTCTACATATACATAATACTCTGCAAGCCACGATAGGAGTGTGAGGCAGGGGGTGAAATCAAACCAAACATACATTACATAGCATGATTAAAAAGGAATAGTAATTGTACACTTAAATGCACTATTGAATATATTTACAGCTATTTATATCCCTATTTACGCGAGGGAAGAAATGCATTTTAAATATGTTGGTACGGCAATAAATTTCTCTAATTAGTCTACCACAGTAGGTTGGAGTTCGCAAAATATTTTTAGCGTCACCATTCAAAATATTATCTTGGAATTTAGTGCAAATTTTAAGTCTACATCCTACAACCTATGGTCTGTTAATGATTTCCATTTTAGTTAATGTAATAGACTGGTTACACTACTAGCTATCACACCGTCCCTTTACAAAGCTTGCCGATCATCGCTGCACACGTTCAAGTTCATTATTTAGGCCTATTTCCTATGGATCCCATATACTGGCAGCGTATTCCAAATGAGGTCTAACAATGAAAGTAACTAATTTCTCGTACATTATTATCACATATGTTCAGTACTCTTTTGATAAATTCCAGTCTACGGTTAGCTTAACTAATTATTCACGGATGTTTTTACCCTAAGAAAGATCATGTGGCCATTTTTATTCCAATGGATTCCGTTTGTTAAAATATTATTTTTAATGTAGTAAGTGTTAGGAGGAGAACTATTCTTTTTCCAAAAATTCATCACTACACATTTTTTCAAACTCAATTCCAACTGCCAAGTATCCTACCAGTGTTCAGTTGCTTTCTGGTCACCATTTAAAGCCTCTATATCGATTAGGGTATGAATCCGGGGTCATTTAATAGTGTAGTTAACATCAGTTTGTATAGGATTCTTCTCGGGATTCCCACCAGGTTGGCCGTTCAGGATCCGACGTTTCTATAGCTGACTCTACACCATTACTAACTCATGTTAACTACAACCTTACCTGGATTGTAGGTAAACACAACAGTCAACAAAATTTCTGGGTAACCACAAAGGCCAATAAAAATAGATTGGTCTCCTTAAACTGATATGTGTATTTCACACGACGTTAAGATATTCGATTTAATACTACAAATTTAAGCTTAATACTTATGCTCTCGATTTATTGATGGCCATAAACTCCTCTTGGAGATCTTTCTCTTAAAATTTCCCATTTTTCCATGCTGACTTTGATAATAAAATCCAAACACAATCAGTACATCAACCACATCACTCAGGTTTTTAAATCAACAATCTCCAAACGTTGCCGCTTCTTTGGAATCGAGGAATAATACAGAGAGCGATTTTCATCCTTCGATTGTTCGACCGCTATCAGTATGTCTTTCAGCATAAATATACTTCCGATGCCGCATGAGTACTATGCGGCTCTTATCATCAGACTCGTGTCGCAAATAATTCGCACGAGGTCGGTGCTTCTTATCCTCCGGCTTCCCCTTCCTTGTGAACTCTTGGCATAATCATTTTGACCCCGTGGGTGAGGGCCTAGCATAAGACCTCAAGTCACGTCCATGACGAGCTTGCGGTATGATATTCCTTTTGGTTACTACGTAGTTATTTCAAGGTGAACATTTTGGGATCAAGTTCAATGACAGCCGCATAACGATATACTTGAACAGGTTTTAGAAATATATGAATATATGTTACGATGGTATGATTTGTAACTAATACGGAATAGCCCAGTTTGCTTATCTAATAGAGTTTGTGAATTAAAAAGACCCGTATTTTTCCGTTCTTCGATCTGTAAATTAGTTCTTGAGTTATATGCGGCGAAAAACTGATGTTTTTTATCCTATCGAAAAAGTGGGCGTGCAAAGGACTAGTACGTCATCCACATCGTCCAATCACAACTGAGACTGCTAAACCTCCTTCGCTAAATCATAATGGGGGACATACAGCTGGCTTGCCAATGGAAGTGGTTGCGACAGGATCTGTGCGAGCAGAACTTCCGTTCCCTCCCTCACTACCCTCCCTTCCCCTAAAAACAGTTAAAGAGGGGAGGTGGATGACGTAGATATCCTTAACGCAGCTCGTTCGGTGGGCGTTACCTTTTACTTATTTTAATTTTTGATTTATGAGTGAATAGATCTGGTTAGAAGATTAATTCTTTCACTAAAATTCATTTTTCGTTTCCATCTAACGATTTCGTGTGCAAAATAGCCATTTTGGTTCCGAGGATTAAATCCAATTAAATATTTGAGAAATAATGGCAATGGAGAAAGAAGAGTTAGCTGATAGAAGAGAATGCGTGACTGAACGTTCCTACCCTTAGTAGTTTTATAGTTTGGTATGATAGAAAACAGAAAGTTAAGGAAAGGCTTTAGTTGATATGGAAAAGAATAAACTAGAGATTGACGTGAAGGTCAATCAGAAAAAAAGTAAAGTAATGGTATGAAGCAGAGGAGAAGATGTCCAGATCAATCTCAAACTTGGGGAACAAAAGCTTGAAGAAGTGAAAAAGAACTGTTATTTGAGAAACAAAATAATCGGCGATGAACGAAGCAAAAGGAAAATAAACAGTAGAATAGCCAGACGAAGAGGATATTCCACCAAAACGCAGCTGAAATGCAAACTTGGAGGAAGGAAACACTTCATCAGAACTTACAACTGGAGAATTCTTGTTTATGGTGTGGAATGATTATGTGAGGCAAGGACGACGACATCCGCGAATGGCCGGAATCATTCGAAATGTAGTCCTACAGAAGAATGATGAAAATAAAAATGGATCGACCGAGTGAGTAATGGGGAAGTCCTCATAAGAGTTAAATAAAAGAACAGTCTAATGAAAACTTCAACCTAATCGGTCATATCGTCCACATCTACCTAGCAAGCTACCATAAATGTGTATGGCAGGGGATGCATATTCACCAAACATGCACAACCTATCATTCTTAAAGAAATTCTTATTCGTAGCTATTTAATGTCGAACTATAACAATTAAAAAAAGATTTAAAGAGCAGAGTAAGCATGCATAAACGTGCTATTAGTTGGGTTTCCAAAAGTCTCGTTGCCGACAAGCAACTACGCTGCCTTTCGATAAACTTGCGTACATATTATTGAATATACCTAATGACAACTATTGTTGGCACCGGTGGCGGCGTGGTTTAAGTCCTCGCCTGCTAATCTTAGGGTCGCGGGTTCGAGTCCCGCCTTAGTTGATATTTCACCACTCAGGATATAGGTGTGTCTGCTCGTCTGTTGTTGATTGTTAAATATCCCGATGCAAAGGCCATAAAGTGCTGTTTTCGGTGGTAATGAGAAAAAAACGGCTTTTCAGAAAATGGCACGAGGAAAGAAAAACATAAATCTGTCGTTCGGCAATCAATAGTTCTAATTTTATGTTAATGGTCCAGTCTACCATAGTTTGTCCAATCAAATAGGAGCTCGTAAAATATTTTTAACGACATCAGTAAAAATATCGTTTCGAAGGCATTTTTTCGAAGAAAATTTGAATTTAGAAGGAATGCCTTTCATAAGATCTGTGGAAGGAGTAATAAAGAATGTTAACGAGAAGAATTATGTATTGAATATCAAGATATTAGGAAATATAGATAAAAATGCGTTGTGAAAACTGACTAAAAATTGAAACTGATGAAGAGAAAACTGTTAAGTAATGACAGCCTCTATTGTTTGCGCAAGGTGAAAGTTTTGAGAGGGTAAACTTTGTCTTTTTCTCAGTCATTTTAGTTAATTATAATTCACGGTTGGATCTTGAAGTTCATGAGTGAAAAATACTTGAGGGGGGCATAATTTGAAATTTTACCTTCCCGTTTTTTATTCCATGAGTCTAAACTAAAGCATTTAACCTCTGAATGCTGCGAATTTTTCC
Organism: Platycnemis pennipes; assembly: GCA_933228895.1. Taxonomy (NCBI): domain Eukaryota; kingdom Metazoa; phylum Arthropoda; class Insecta; order Odonata; family Platycnemididae; genus Platycnemis; species Platycnemis pennipes. The sequence goes on along the minus strand of OW121852.1, from coordinate 35,725,711 downwards.
CACTTAGTGCGAATAGGCTCCCGTTTAATTAGCGGCGGAAAAGTTTCACGCTTCTGTTTATCATATAGCCCATCAGAAGCGTACATCTAATGACGCAAATAAAGCCATTTTGGAGGAAAAACGCCCAGGATTCCTAAAAGGAACTCGGTGTCGTTGGCCGCTGAATACTCCCACAAGACAAAGTGGCCGTGGTTCCCTGCGCTAGTTCTTTGAATCACGGCTCAACCGCAAACTGCCGTAAGAGATTTGACGTTCATGTCAGGCCACTCATACGCGGTATTCGGAAGTGATAAAGCTTGAGGAAATCTGTCTGCGGTTGTGAATAAGATGGTCTTTGAGTAGAACGAGGCAATTCATTAGTAAAGGCAATTGACACATTACATCATCATTAGTGCCAAAATTAAGGTTATTGGACAGTATTTTCCTATACTATTATACTTTTTTTCTTTAGCTAAAGGCTGCGCCTTTTTTGCTGAAAATATTTTAAGGTGTACTTCTGCCATTCTCTGAAGTTCATCATAAATTTTCATCACCATCAATTCCCTTGTTCTGTTTAAAAGCTTTATCCTTGTCCTTCTTCTGCTCATCTACCCGAACACCTTACCCTTTTAAAGTATTATCAATACCCTGTGACTGTTCCGAAAATTAATATTTTTCATTTTTTCAACTGGTTCAGTAAAGCATTTCTTCTCATTTATTTCTTTTAATTCTTCTTAATTAGTGTTTCTTGCCACAAATTATCTTTATCATCCTCCAGATTCATATCTTTTTGCATACAGATTATCATAATCATAAAGCAATATATTACAGAAGATGGTTTTTTTTCGCAAAGTTTGTCCAATTTATAAATTTAAGTGACTCTGTCTTAGACCGTACTTCCTAAACTACTATATTACTATAAGCCCTTCAGACTTTATCTTCTTCATTCCATTTCCCTTTAGTATTTCCTCAATTCACTTTTTATGCCTCCTTCGACTTTTCCCTTACAACTTCTTTATCTCATCAGCCGTAGATTAAATTTACTCATTATGCTTCCTATTTACACAGCTTTCTTGCCTTTTCTATTTTTCACAAATCTGTGCCAGGGATCGTTCATCGTTAAAAACCAAATAACGTAATATACGAGTAAAAGATGTCGTATAACGCGACAATCCATAGCCAAATCTTCACAAATATTTTCTTCACGTCTTTATTTAGAATCTGTCAAAAATTTCTAAAACGCTTACTTAGAGCATCTTATTTTCTAGGACGCTTCTTTTGTTACAGGAAATGGCATGAAACCTCACTTTGAGCTATTGCATTCATGGCGATGAAAATAATATTACTCTGTTACTAAGAACATTTTTTACCCTGTATTTTACAAAAAAACCTGACTGGTTACATTGGTAATGGTACATCAGCATTTTATTTAGTTTTAGTTACAACTTATTGATTTGTCTTGATTGTAGCACCTCAGTGCCATCATCAAGACAATGTAACTAGTTCTTACGAGATATTTTAACCTTTGGTATGACTTGGTTTTCAAAACATGGACGGTTTTTTATTCAATTTAGTTTGAAAATCAGTATTCTTAGTTACAGCATCATGAGTTTCTCCTAATACTGTTTTTCTTGCGTCCCTATGCAAAAAAACGATTCCCTCGAAAGCAATACACATTTGCGTTCTCCAAATAACGTACTGGTGTGAAAACTCGAAGGAAATGCCCCTCGAGAAAACGAAGACCCTGAACAATGATGATACTGTATCTTGTCTCAGAATTACGCAATGTGGTTTGGTAACAATCATCCTACAATTTATATAATATCTTCTTATATTCGAACACCTCTCGTTATCGTTGTCTTATTAGTCACTGTATATTCTTCGAAATGCCCATGCAACTTTTAAATGCTTCGGAGGAGACTTGGAAGAAAACTCGTTATTTATCCATGACCTTCTGAATCACAATGAGCCACTGAGCATCGTGTAGTAGTTACGCTGCTCTACGCACTTCATATATCCTATGAACACTCCCTCAATGCCACTGGAGAAGAAAGGATGCCTACGGTGGCTAATTCTAAATTGGCGGTTTCCATAACTTCTTAAGAAATCTTATACTAAAAAATTGAGACAATCACGAGTAAGCAGGCAATTAAACTATGGGGGAAATACCGTTTTAATCACCCCGGAAGTTGTTTTCATAGGTTGAAGGTAAAGATCACCAATTGGTTAACTCCTACGCTTCGCGGCCTGAGAAAATTATAGTTTACATCACAGCGCCGCTGCAAATTCTTCTGCTCATCCGTCTCATTTGCGCACCTTGAGCTAAGCAGGAAATTTCCATAGGTGCCATCTGCTACCCAACCCGAGAGTTTTCGCTCAAAAATATGAATATCTACCAAAATGAAGTGGCAAAGTTTCGAAAGTGACCAGTGAAATTTGCTTAGAATTACCCACTGTCAATTTCGATTGATAGGTTGATTCTAGGTGCCATCTGCTACCCAACCCGAGAGTTTTCGCTCAAAAATATGAATATCTACCAACATGAAGTGGCAAAGTTTCGAAAGTGACCTGTGAAATTTGCTTATAATTACCCACTGTCAATTTCGATTGATATCCTTGACACCTTACTATGGCAGACTGCACTACAATTACAAAATTTGAGAAATTGATTGCCGAACTGACAAATTCAAAATGTCCTTTTTTCCTCGTACAATTAGGGATAACAATAGCGGTAAATATAATCAATACGAGTGTATCAATGGCATAGGCATGTCGGTGCAAGGACTTTAAGCTAACCCAACTAACAGCATAATATTGCATGCTTGCTTTGCTATTTTTATCTTTTTTAAAAATTGAAGTTTAGACTAGTATATTATTACTAATCCTTTTTTACGCATGACATGTAACGCATGTTTGTTGTGAATTCCCCTGCCACACACCTTTATGGTGGCTTCGAGGGCATTATGTAGATGTGTCCCGTGTGAACCTAAGAAAGCATTAAAATTGTTGCTGCTAGACAGGTGAGAAATTCTGTTAGTGAATACAAATTAACTTGCTGGAAAAGTTATTTTGAGCTAACCCTTTGTAAATAATTTAGGTAATTCTGAAATGCACACATGAAAATATTAGGTCGATGAGAAGAAAACAAAGGTTATGTATGCAGTACAAGAGGAAAGCACAAGAACAATGTTAAACACAGAAACCATAAGGTGGAAGTGGTGATAGAATACTGCTATCTGGGAAGCCGAATAACTACTAGTTGGCGAGAAGGAAATGGTCGGTAGAATAGCCCAGGTGAAGAAGGCTTTCTACTGAAAAATAGGTTCTATTTACAGCTTGAAGTACAAGCGAGGAAGTAAGGAAACATGTCATCGGAATACATATCTGGAGAACGCTTCTTTATGACAGTGAGGCATGGACGATGACAACAGCATAAATGTCGAGGCTGGTAGAATTTGAAACGTGGTGCTGCAGAAGAATGATTAAGATCAAGTGTATCGATCGAGTGACTAATGAAAACAATGCTAAGAAGAGTGGGAGATAAGAGAAGTGATCTGGAAACTTTGAAAAGATGGCTAGAAAACTTTGTCCGCCATATCTTTAGACTGATGGATACAATCGTCGATGGACAAGTGAATGGGAAGAATGGCAAAGGAAGGCCTCACATGCATGCTGTATGAATCTAATAGCTAATTACGGCCATGAAAGATAAGTATTATGTAACCCTAAGAGATATAAAATACAAGAGAATTTCGCAGAGACAATATATTTCCATTGCGGAAAAAACCGAGCGGATAAAAATAAACGAACGGGAGAAATAAAGAGAGGGAGTTCACCTAGCGTGGTCGCTGACTCAATGAAAATTACGTCTTTACGAGTTATTCTGGTGACTAAGGGCCTTTTTTATAATGCCTGGTTAAAGAGTTTAGAGGATAAAAAATAACCGAGATTACGCTCTCGTGCAGTCATCGTTCATTTCGTTTTTTATCGTTCGTCGGATGTACTTTCTATGCATATGCACATTATTTTCGACAAACACTAACGTAACTAAACACCTGCCTGAACTCATAGTCAATGCTAACCAGACGTTATAAAACAGGGCCTCAGTCAATAAATTCCAATTCTGAGGGTCCGGGATCTAATATTGGCAGTGAATGATTTTTGCAATACGATAACGACCTAAGTGCTGCAAAGAGAGTCTGCTCAGTCATTGTCCGTCAAATGGAAATTTTAACCCCTTAACATGGTGCCTTTCTTTGTTAATTTTGGAGGAGAATATCGTCTGCTAAAATATCCTGCGCTATTAAGGCTAGGTGAGGGATTAGGTAAATATAGGAATCTAGAGATTGGAATAAACGTGGAGAAAAACCGGGCGTCGGCATTAGTGTGCTCCTAACAGAATGTACTTAGGTTTCAATTGCTCAGCGTCCTATCTGACGGACGGATTTCTGATCTTTCTTCTGATGATTTCTGAGAGCCTTCCACTTCATTGCAATGAAGACGTGATCGGTATATCCCTAAAAAATTGGTCCCAGTCGATATTCGAACCCGGATCCTCGGAATGAGAAGAGCCAGCAATCCAGCCACCACACCAACCTGATTCCCGAGTCTTTCGTTAAGGGCTTGCGACCTCTTTGTCTTTCCCTTTTGGTGTTGCATTGTACATCTTAGTTGTATGCAAGTGGTGCATGAACGGGCATGCAGGGATTTACGTAGATGTAGATGTTAGCCGCAGCTCAGTTAGCCATTATTGTGCCTTTAGTCACCAGGACTTTAGGGTAGGCTAACGACCTCAGCTGTTAGACACCCCCAAAATCATTTGTGCCTTGTTTTTGTAATTAGTGGGAAAGGCGCCAAGTAAACCACGATTTAACGTCCTATCTGACGGAAGGAGTACTGAACTGGAAGTGCTTTCCTCACAGAACCGGTGTTGTGGGGACCGATATACCAATGAAAAAATCTGCCTCAGCAGAGTTAGACCGGCACTCAAGCCAGGACATAAATCGCATCCTCGTCTTGTTTTATTGAGCGGAAGAAGTGGACCCAGTCTATTAAATGAATTAAAATGGGAATCATTGTCAGGTCGTCGGTAGAAATTTAGACTTAATCTCTTAAATACATTTCAAGATAATATTTTCACTGATTGGGTTAAAAATACTTTGCGAACTCCAACTTATTATGGTAGACTGGACCATAATCACAAAATTAGAGAAAGTGATTGCCGAACTGACAGATTCAAAATGTCCTTTTTTCCTCGCACAACTAGGGATATCAATAGTTGTAAAAATATCCAATAGCATAAATATGAGTGTATCAATGGTTCTATGCATGGATAGTTGCATGCTGGTTAAGGACTTTAAGCTAACACAACAAACAACATCATATTGCATGCTTGCTTTACTATTTTTATCTTTTTTAAATTGTGAAGTACTGACTTGTATATTATTGCTAATACTTTTCATGCATGATAATTTTTGATACTTTTTATTATGATGTGTATGTTTGGCATGAATTCACCCCCTGCCACACGCCTTTGTGGTGGCTTGCAGGGTATACATCTACATCTACATAATACCCTGCAAGCCACCATAAAGGTGTGTGGCAGGGGGTGTACTCTCACCAAACATGCACTACATATCATGCATAAAATTTGTAATTAAAAATTAAAACAGCAATGCATGCATGCAATAAAAATGCTGTTAGTTTGGTTAGCTTTAAGTCCTTATACAAACATGCAGCTACCAATGTTATCAATTGCTACACTCGTACTGGATACATTTACCGTTATTCATATCCCTAATAGTACGAGGAAAAAAGGACATTTTGAATCTGTCAGTTCGGTAATCAATTACTCTAATTTTGTGATTATGGTCCAGTCTACCATAGTAAGTTGGGGTCCGCAAAATATTTTTAACATCATCACTGAAAATATGGTCTTGGAATTTATTTCAAAGGTTAAGTCTAAATTTCAACCTGATATCTGCCAATGATTCCCATTTTAATTCTTTTAATAGACTGGTTATCGCTAATAAGGTTATCATACCAGCCCCTGACAAATCTTGCCGATCTTCGCTGCACATGTTCGAGTTCGTTATTTGACCGATTTCGTAAGGATCCCCTCCACTGGCAGCATATTCCAAATGAGGTCTTACAAGGGAAAAGTAGCTGATTTCTCGTACATGATCGTCACATTTACCCAGTACTCTTTTGACGAATCCCAGTTTACGATTCGCTTGACCCATTATTTCAAGAATGTGTTTACCCCAGGAAAGATCATTTGTCAGTCTTATTCCAAGATATTTAATGGATTCCACGTTTGTTAATCCATTATTACTTATTTTGTAAGTGCTAGTGTATAATTTAGATGTAGATTGTAGTAAGGCTTCTGGTCATCGTTGGCCCCGCATCGATTCTCCAAAAAACGCTCGAAGCCGTTTTTACGGAAGAAACTCACGCTAGAGGAGAATGGTGAGAAGAGCGAAAATAATTAACGTTTCCTGTTTATGTCTTTGGGCTGAGGGCTTCCCCGTGCTGCAGCGCCGCTTTCAAATTGCATGGCTCCCTCAGCCGTCATTGGCCGTCTCGAAGCGGTTAGGAGGGAGGTTTAGACGAATCGTCCATCCATAACGTCACTGCTACCACTTCCCCTCCCTTCCCCACCTCCTCTGACGGCACGAGCCTCCCCTCCCTCCTTTTACCCCACAGCCGGAAACCTTGGCTCCCTTTATAAGCGGCCGCCCGGCATGTTTTAGCGGCATATACGAGAACTCCCGGGATCGTGAAAGGTCCGTCACTTGTCTTACTTAACTCTCCTGAAGCGTGTCAATTGGAGGAGCTGTACTTTCTCCCATCTCTATCCCGTACGTCTGTCGAAGAGGGAATAAGTTTTGGAAGAGTAGAGGATCACGTGGAGCGTTGTACCTGGCTGCAAGAGAAGGCTTTCGGCTGTCCTGAGCGATGGGGCTTTCGACAACTTTGCTGGTGATTGTCCTGTGCTCGACGGTTGCCCTGGCTCGCTTCGTCTCACCAAGCGACAATTCAGGTAGGGGATCGTCAATGATTTGTGTGTTTCCGTCAAAATGTGCAAAGTTGCGTGATTGTTTTTTTTTTCAATTGATCCTCCTGTGAATCCGCCGTGTTTTCTTTCACTCTCGAGTTAAACGCTAAATGCTTCGCAGTCGTAATGCGGAAATCAACGTGGTCAGATTCAGTATCTCAGGAAAGTGGATTTTCGTTTTACTGTTTCTCAGGTGCGGGAGTGTGGTCGAATACCGAGGAATAATATCCGTGTTTTTTTTACTGTTCCTCGAATTAATACATGATCAAAATATTATTCAAATGGTGTCGTAGAATTAAATTCCCTATTTAACTCCTTTTTCCCATCGTACTTATACTGTTTTATTTTCTCACTATCGGTCATCAATATCCATCAAAGATTTTTAATTGGATTCCCGCATCGAGATAGTTGTTCTTTCCTCGCTTACGTTGTGTGGTGCGGGACCTTCTGAGCATTTGGAGCACCTTGAAACTTCTAATTAAATTCAGTTTCCGTATTCCAAGACACGAAAGAAATAAGCGGCGACATAGTCACATGCACTTCGTTTGAATTTTATTTTTTTTAATTAGCGGCCTTATTTGATTTCGATTTGTAGTTTCACTATCCTGTAACGCCCATGCTTTAAAAATCCTACGCACCATTTTTAGTAGGTAGCTGAACAGTGGTTGAGGAACTTGGAAATTTTGACCAAAGCATCAAGTTGTCCACTCCACAGCATATACATATCTTATATCCAACTTCCTCTTATGCGTGCATACAGACGATTTCTACCGTGGACAAATTCGTCGATATTTTTTTCTTTATTTGGAGAGGAACATTCTGCTGTTGGGATGAAATCTAGTCATCTTTGTTCAATAGCGGCTAGCAAACAAATTCTGAGGTTTAGTGCGCTACCTCACGATTAAATTGTGTCCGTGCTCTACGCTAATGTTTGACGAATAAAATACGTCGGCTTAGTGTTTTCAGGGTTCTCACAGTTCATTGATTTCGCGAAATTAGTCTTTTGAAGCCTTCGGGGCTGAAACATTTTAAAAGACGCTCATGGGTACGACGTACGCGAATAATGGTAAACTATTCCTGTTTATGAAAGTCTCACTCTTGTTTTTATCTTAATTTTTAAATGACTGGGTATTTATTGTTTGCAATTTTTTAGTGGTTTTCTCCTTTACTTACTCGTTTCCGATGGTTGTGCATTTTTTCGAAGAACGTCAGTCTTTAACGATGTGGTGACCCGTCGTTTGGTAGCGTTGACAGCATTTACCGGTGGTTAGGGAATGGGTCTAGTGATTGAAGATTTCTGGTTGGAAACAAGGAGAGGCAATCGGACACGGCCAGTTGAACCCAAATTACTTATTTTTTAGGACACCAAATCTTTTTGGGAAGGTACCTACTTCAAAGAGAAAGGAATTGCTCCCCCCTAAATTATGTATTTCACACCCGTTGCGCTTAGTACTTACTAACCTGACCTACCTTTGGATTCAACACTTTGGTTTGTCAACCTTCGTCTTCAAATTTCGTTTTCGGTGATAGACTAATCGCCAGTGTCATTGAATCTGATTTACGAAAGGCTTCGAGAATGCTGTGATCCTCTATTTGCTTTTGGTCAGCCTAAAGGTCACGGGTTCGATTTTCACCTCGGTATAGACTTTCCTTGTCGTAGGGTGAATATCTGAAGGTTTAGTCCGTGCCACTCAGCAGTTGGGTCCTTTCAACACCTATTTCTATTTGTTTTGGTGTTCCATGATTGGTATTGGAGGCCGAGACAACCTTAACGTCTCGGGTTAGACCTCGCACGAAGACCTTGTATCCAGAATGGGGCAAGAGTCATTGTGATCTCCGATTATCGCATCTCTGGAGAGGGTCGTCACTCACTCGGTTGCGAAATTCAGAGCACGGTGACGTTTTTGCAGACCTTAAGTACGTCCGCCGCCGACTTTGCTGGCGTATTCCTACACGCTATAGGCCCAAGTGCCAGGGAGGCTCCAGAAAGCACTCTCCCACCCCTCCAGTTTTCCCCTGATTTTACCCTGCCAGCCACCTCGAGAGTGTATGGCAGAGGGTGAGGAATGGAGGGGGACTGAGGCAGAGGGGGAGGAATCCAGTGAAACATTAAGTATTGTAATTACTAAACTAGTAGTATCTGCGAAGGCACGTAGTTTTTATCTGTCGTTACGTCAGTGTTTTTCATTACTGGTTATTTTCAGTGAATTAGGTTTAAATTCCACAATGGGCATGCTTTTGTGCAGTTCATATCAGCACTTTTACCAAGCACTTTTTTGAGATACAGTAAAGACCATTCTGCCAACATTACATCTCTCTATCAAACTATTATTTTAGGTATTTTGTTATCTCATTGTTCGCGGAAGAGTGACATTTTTAATCAATTCGTACGGCATTTCCATCTCTCTTATCCCGTTTTTCGGATATAAAGAAGCGTAATATAGTAGTAGTAATCCTGTTTTTCTGACACAATGAAGCGGATGTTCTTAGTATACCTATGTTCAATATTTTCTCATAATAGATCAATTTCAAATTTACACCATCATCAAAAAATCAATTATAAGATTGGCTAACTGCAGCCCTATATTATTCCCTATTCCTTGCCATATCCTTTACTTTATTCTTCTTGCCAACATCCTTTTTTATTTTTACTATGCATTTATCCCTTAATCTTCCTTGCGAGACTTTTCCTGTTGTGTCTCAATAAGTCCCCAATCCATCGTGTTCTTCTTTTTCCCTATGCTTCTCTATTGAGTCGCTTTTTCTTCAGCTTTTTCTCATACTTCCTCATTTATTACCATTTTCATCCATTTTATGTTCAGTATCCGTCTCCAACACCAGGTTTTGAAGGCTTAAAAATCTTCTAGTACCACTAACCACACTTGCGTTTACAAATTTTGCTTCCTGCTCTCCATTTATATCGTCTCTGACCATAGACGCGATCTCTTCGGCATGAACATCTTCTAAACTGTAGAAAATTTATGCAAAAATAGGAAAAAAAATGGACAGAGTTGGCTCAAGGCCGGAAGATATCTTTCACCGACTTCCTAGCTTGGGATCATTTCCTCTCTCCTATGCGGTTGACGAAACGGGTCATGGCGAAGTCTCTTACTGCTATGGTAACCTTTGCTCAAGATGTTTCCACATAGAGAAAACCCGCCATTGTGGAGAAAAAAAGATGTCCTGCCGCGAAGCATCATTTCGGGGTATGCGTTATTAGTTTTTAGTCTCACATGTAATTAGTAAATAGTAATTTCTTAACGTCAGTGGAATCATGTTAGGAGCCTTGCTAGATTACCCAGAAAAAGTCGCCTAAGTCGATTAAGATTCGCCCACTGAGGCTGGTAAATTGAAAAGGGTAACGCCAAATTTACTTTGGTAAATGATTAGCATGAAATTATATAGTAGGTATCGTAGTAAGGCAGGCGTGTTGCCAGGGCTTCTGGGGCTTCAGCCCTCTCCCCCCCGAAATTTTTTTCCAGTAATTTTGTTGTTCTGATTTTAACTGGGAATGATAATCCGGATTACACTGAGTATAATTGAAGTGCTAAGTGTCTTGAATCATGGCAGTGAATCATGGACGATGACAGCAGCGGAGAAAAAGAGGGTAGAAGCATTTGAAATGTGGTGCTACAGAAGAATGCTGAAGATTAAATGGATCGACCGAGTAAGTAACGAGGAAGTGCTAAGAAGAGTAGGAGAAAAGAGAAGTCTGCTGACAACTCTAAAAAGAAGAAGGGAAAACTTAATCGGTCATATCTTGAGACACGATGGCCTGATGAAGACTATCGTGGAGGGAAAGGTGAACGGGAAGATTGGAAAAGGCAGGCCTCGTATGAGATACATGGAACAGGTTGTGAAGAATGTAAAAGAGAAGAATTACGTCACATTGAAGAGGTTAGCCGATAGAAGAATCGAGTGGAAAGCTGCGTCAAACCAATCCTAGGATTGTTGACCAATGATGATGATGATGAAGTGTCTTGAAACGTGATCACTAGTTTGATGCATGCGTGTGGCTAATAATTGTTCTAATCAATCTGATATGTATGTATGCGTTGAACTTCTCTTCTGGAGCCGGTCAAATTAACCGTAAACAGTATACTTTGCCAGTGAAAAGAGATAGGAATGGGCACTGTGGAAGTAAATACCAAGCACTGATAATTAAAGGAAGAGATTAGTAACATGTCGGCACCGAACGGGTAAGGCTGATTTGTTTTAAGTTACTCTACACTATTGTTTGGACAATAGAAGTGCATGTACAAAATTACTAATTTTAGATTCTTTAAATTACGGCTTAGATTAATAATGCATGGACCGAATTAGTACCTTAAATTAAAAAAAATATGCGTTTTATAAGTGGCGTAAGACGATCTTGAGCACCTCCTTATAGCAACTACGTTGTCATCTGCACTTAGTTGAAGATTTATGCGTATCATGGGAGGGGAACGATTACTTGACAGGTATCAATTACGTTCAGCACGCCAACGTACTTATCTCTCATCAGTTCAAGTAAAAAAAATACGTCTTTGGCTTTTAATCTGCTATTTTTTTCATAAACACTAGTTATAGAGTTGGTTTATTTGGTTTTAAGTTTGGAGTTATTTTTTGTTTTAATTTGAAGATCGACTTGTTTTGCAAATTTCCTGGTATCGATGTTTGTTCGAATGTTGGGGAAAGTTAAAAGTCTTGAGCCTGCCTGCTCGTTAGTGTTCCTTTAATATTTTTTTGTCATTTTTTTAAGACCTACGGATGTGGTGTCTTAGCGGTGGTTCAACCGCGACCACTCTTTTTTGATGGATGTTTGTAGTTGGTCCTTCCAGAAATCTTAATTCCAGAAATTTCCATAAATCTTAATTCCAAATGAGATATGAAATATGTAAGATACTATTATTGCAACAAGTAGTAGTTTTTTGGGAAAGGTGACAGACAGCTTGGGTCATTTGGGCTGTTAGGATATGGGAAGGAATTCCTCAAGGGATGGAGGAAGGGTGGAGCAAAACCCGGCGTCGGCATAAGCCGAAAGGAGCATAGGGGTCCACAGTTTAACGTCCTTTCCAACGGCTGTAAAGTACTTAGTACAGCACGCATGTTGAAATCACTGTATCATTGACACTAATCAGCCGTGGACTTTGAACGCAGGTATTCGAACCCGGACCTTCAAGATGGGAAGCCAGTACTCCAACCACCATGCCAACCCGATCCTTATATTTAAGGGTATCAAATCTTTTCTTCGCGACATGAGCTAGCCTAATCCGTAAATCACCTTGACAAAACCATGTTCCTTGGTACATAAGAATCAAAGAGAACGGACCGCTTACATAAGTTATCCGGGCACTAGCCTTGAAAGCGAAAGGCCAACCGTTCTATCCCAAACTATTACCATTATATAGTACCTAGTTAAAAGAGAGTTTAATACTAAGATTCATCACTTTTCGTTCTGTGTTTAAGATTAATTTTATACGGGTATATTGTTACGGTTTAATGTCACTGTGGTGGTAATAACATCAGTATTAAAAATGGCATTTCCTTCTCGTCTCTGCGATAAAACGTATTTTGCTCTTGAATCAAATTTTGCATATTTTTTGAATTCGCAATAAACAGATTATTCGAACGCCGACGCTATCGGCGCTCTGTTGGATTTCTCCTTCCACTAGTTCACTGCCTTGAAAAATTCGTTCCGCACCTTCCAATGCGATAAACTTCCGTTGTCAATACGCCTTCCAGAATGTTCGGAAAAGGAAATGTCTCGGGACGGGTGCTCTTTGCCCAGGCAAATACCATTAACAGAGCAAATGCTTGTCATTGGAGGGAGAAAAGAGGCAAAAATGCTGCGGTACAAACTCTTGAAATTACCGAGTTTGGAAAGAACCCTACAAAGGCGAGTTGAAGACCACTAGAAGAATACGCATTAGTAGCCACTATGGATAGTATTCTCATTGTTGATATCATTTCTAGTGGGGTTGTCATTTTCATATTATAGAAGTGGTGCCACGGCTACTGATTTGGTAATCTTTTTATCGTGATGTCGTTGGCCACAAATATGGTAGGGATAATTGTTTAGAATGGAATAGTCATTTTAAGCAGTATCAGTTAGCAATTGTTACAGTTAATAATACTTGGTGATTCACTCCCTTGCAGGGTAATCCGTAAATGTAGGTGTAAAACAAATACGCCCCAACTTCCGATAAAAATAATGATAACCCAAAACAGATATGATTATCTCACTACAGACAGCAGCTCTGTCTCTCTGTAAGAGGGTAATAAATCTAACTATTTTCATATCTGAGGTAAATTATACGGAGAAGACTCTAGAGGATAAAGACGATAAATAAACTAGTATTAGGTTAATATTTTAGTAGTGCCATCTTTTGGTGGCAAAGCAATTTTTGACTCAAAAACACAAAAGATTACATGGATTTCCCTACACAATTAGAGTTTGCCCTCCTCAATATTTGTTCATTTGTTATTGAGATCCCCCATTCTTATTCTTGAAAGTGTTTTTTTTTATGTTACGCGCACGCAAAACATGTAACAGTAGTTGTTCAGGGTTGCATGTTTCCCGAAAAAAACTACATTTCTAAAAAAATAATTAAAAAAGGTCATACTGCGTATATTTCAGAGTCGTCATTGGGTACTATTTGATTACATTTTAGTCGCATATTCCATGAGAATTGTGGTTGATGGCCGGTGCATATCCAACGGCTTAGGTTGTAGTGGAGGAATCCACATTCGACTTTTTTTTCAGCAATTTATCGCTATTCCATAACACCAACGCAGGCTGGAGGGCAAGCAAAGTTCGAGAAAAACATTAGCGCGCAATAAGCCTCAGCATCTCTCGCGCATAAATCACCTCGAGAACTCTTCGTCATTTCTTCGGTAATCAAGGTAAACGTTGAACGCCGAGCATCACTAAGATCGTCTGCTTACACGTAAGCGAGTTTTGATCGTGGCGCAATGAAGATGAAACTCGTTAATCTTTGATTAGAAACAAAAAGACGAAGACTCATGAGTAATTTAGGTACATTAAATCATGATCTCAATTGGTATCAATACAGAGTGGAAACTGTGTATCACTCGTATGGTTGAACTCCTTAATGAGAGGATAATTCGTACTAAGTTTAAGTTTCGTGGGGACTTATTTCATCTTTAAAAAAATGCTTCGTTATATTTGGGCTAGGTATCTCACTGTAGCGAGTAATCCTTGCTTATGATAATAGACAAAAAAAACTAACCATGATATTTAGTGCTGAAATTGGTGGTTTCAGTCGTAACTTGGTGGAATCTCATTGTTAATTAAAACACAGCGACTTCGTGGATCCACAATATTTAAAAGCTTTATTGACGACCCGGGTTTCAACGTCAAAGCGTTATCTTCAGGTACAAAACATTCAGAGATCTCCGTATGTATAGCACTCAGTAGTCAAGGGGTGGGGCGGGATACGGAGATCTCTGAATGTTTTGTACCTGAAGATGACGCTTTGACGTTGAAACCCGGGTCGTCAATAAAGCTTTTAAATATTGTGGATCCAAGAAGTCACTGTGTTTTAATTAATTTTAATTAATTTAGTGCTGAGTTAAAGGTTAATTGATAAACTCTATAATTTTAATAACTCCATAATTTACAATGTGAGTAATGTGAAGAGGTGTTGCCATAGTATTTGTCCGTAACTCGATGACTACTATCGGTGCATGGTACTAGCCATCAAAAATTTACTCGCAGTTTCGCGAAACAAAACTTCTCGATGAAAAATTATTCCGAATCGAACCAACTACTCCCAAATGAAGCAACAACCTCGGAACCCAGACATTTGCCGATGGCATGACGATCTCTACAAGTTGTGGAGCATCTGAGTCTGTATTCAGAAACTTATGTATCTATAGGTGATCATTACGAGTCATGTAGTGGCCTTATTGTCGCGTTTCCACCGCGGGCGATGAAATATATCTCGACATCTTGAGTCGGTAGGAAAGTTCCGAGGGAAATGCCCAAAAAAACAACTGCCGTGATAGTCCTGGTCGCCTGCTTGAAACTCTTCAGCTGGTTGCAGTTCTTTACGAGTAACGGCATTCGACTTCCATTGGAACCAGTGGAGCTCACTCTTTATCTAAGAGGCGAGGGAACTCGGTTTGGTGGTGTGTGTGGTCGGAGATGTGGTATGATATGGGCGCTTTCTTGAGAGGAAAGGATGGGACGGAACCGGTTGACTCTTGAGGATGAAGATAAGACGTTTAGCTTCAGCTGAGGGAGGTCACAGGTCAAGGCCAACATCGGCGTTAACAACAGCCTCCGACATTGAGCGAATCTTCCATTGCCGGGATATTTCTTATGAAGTAAAGAGAGATTGACCGGAAGAATTTTTTAATAGGCCTAGGATTAATCTGACTGTTTATACTTCTCTTCGATGGCCTCTGTATTTTGACATTGGCATAATAATAAAGGAGGAAAACCGAGTACACTCGGTGAAGGAATGCGAGTAAAAGTCAATTCGTTGCGCCATTTTGTTGAATAATAAACAACACGTTATATTTTTTAGCGCTGAGGATCACTGACGTAGACAAGAGTGATCTTATGATGGCAGTATTTCAAATACGGATTAGTCAAAGCCATTGTTTCTTTTTCCCAAAGTTGCCTGCTCTCTTAGAATTTTCGCTCGCATTTTTGCAGTTGAAATAATCATGAGTCGTTACAAGAAAAATACAATTATTGGAAAGAAATTCAGCCAAACAAATGTAAATTTTTCATCCCCGATAATAAAATGAATTTTCATTCACACAATAGAAGTGCAAAATTGGGAAAATTAATTAAAAATATTTACACATATCACTATGAACTATCATCATGAGTTTTGCTTACATAAATGGTTTCTACGTCAAGATTATCGCCAAATCCGGGTTTCTCTTCTAACTTCCAGCATTCCTAAAAGTTGCCAACTTCCGTTGTTCCTATACCTACAACTAGTTACCTATTGAATGGTGACAGTGACATAAGTTATTGGCCACCTCCCCGACTACGTAAGTGTTCATATATCACAAGTAGCCGACCCAATCACACGGTGGTGCAGTCATTGCCCACTTCGAGCCTTGATTCGAGGTCGCAGTGATGAGGAGGAACTACTCCTTTCGTATTTTTATTCCCGTAGACAGAGATTATTAAAAATCCATTGCACCCCTTTACTCGTGTAAGCCGCGCCCTCTTGTACCTACACCGCGCGCCCCCATTTTTATGCAGGTTTGCGAGGAAAGAATACATTTTCGTCAAAAAATTAATTTTTCACCCTTAAGTCTACCGCTTTTCATCATAACCCGAAAGCAAATTCTTTGATTAAAATTAAAGAACAAGGAAGAGGTTAAAAAAACAAGGATGATGACCTGATAGGTCAAAACCGGTTGTGCCAAGTCATGGAAACTATGGAAAACCCGAGTTTTTGCTGATTTGTTGTGATAATTAGGAATTGGGGAGAAAATGTGCGATGAAAACTATAGGAATTTGAAGAAAAAAGTAGCGCGGCTTACGAGAAAACCCGCATGATTCGTTCAAGCCGCGAGCCCCCTTTTTTCACTGGGTTTCCGGGAAAAAAGGCGCGTAAAACAAAAAATGGATGGGTTTAACACCATGGAATCTTGCGCTTGTACATGAAATTCAGATGGGAAATTCGCTCTCTTTTTTTCGATATATCTTTAAGTAATCCATCTCTTGATTTTCATGTAATTAGTGGGCGGAGCTTGCAGACTTAAGAGCGGCCGTCGCGGCGAATGCCGTCTCATCACGGAATGTCCGTCGGCGCTGGCGGCCCTGAGGAGGACGGCCCGCCAGGGGCAGCCCAACACGCGCCACACGAGGTGCGGATTCAAGGGCAACATCGAGATAGTGTGCTGCGAAAGGGGCGGCCCTGGGGGGAACAGACGACTGCCTCCGGGCGGCGTGCCCCACAACCCAGGGAGTAGGGACCAAGGCGTGGGCAACAGGAAGCCGTTCCTTCCTGGAGGAGGGGGCGGAAGGCCCATTCAGGACCAGGCCCAGTGGTTGCCGGGCTCCAACAGGGGGGGGAATCAATCGGGAAAGCCTACTGCGGCCCAGTCAGAAAGGATTGTAGACACAGGTGAGCATCAGGTCGTGATTGTCATGTTGAAAATTTCGTGAGGAAAAAGGTAGGGTGCTTGAATCGTTTTAAATCACTTTTGATGCGTAACTAAGGGCTCACTCGTTGGCTTTTACATTTCGTTCGAGAATATTCCGTACCGAAATTAGTCTCGAGCGATTCAAGCTCACAACCCTGGCATCAGGCCACGGACCTTTTCCTCTTAGTGATTCGGTCGTGTTAGATAAAATTTAAAGGAATAGAAAATTAAATATGTACTCCTGCATTTTAATTTACAAATAACTCTCAACAGCTGCCCTTAATTTCGACCAGAATAAATTAGAACACAAAATTTTTTGTCCAATTCGTTCAGGGAATAGTTAATAAGTAACTTTTGGAAGTTATAATTTCAAATTAATATTTTTTATGGCAAGTACTTAAAGATACTTTCTTTGGACTGATAAATTAAATTATCAAGGGTTTGAATTATTTCTCTTGCATAGCTATATATCCAAGACACATTTCACATCATGTTTAACTTTCATGGTGACACCAAAATACATAATCTGGTATGAGTTTACTGTTTTTATTAATATCCCCTATCAAAAATGTCAGATCTGAAATTGTCAGATCTGGAACACCATGTTCCTGGCATGGAATTGAACAGTTGGGAACTGGTAGGGAACCGCATGGAACGGTAGGGAACCGCATGGAACGGTAGGGAACGCATGGAACTGGTAGGGAACGGCATGGAACTGGTAGGGAACGGCATGGAACTGGTAGGGAACGGCATGGAACTGGTAGGGAACGGCATGGAACTGGTAGGGAACGTATGAAACTGGCTGGGAACTGGTATGGAACACATGGAGTTGGTTGGGAATGCAAGGAAATTATAGGAACCATCAGGATGTCACTAACAATACCCACCAGCAGTATATACTGCTGGAATAAGGAAGATCACGTAATTTGATACGGCATGATTTGGCACACGTTAACTATACACAGACTTAGACCGTGCAAAATTCGTGCACGTCTGCCGCTTCTTGATGTCACATAGCGAATTCACAATTTTAATAACACATTTGTGCGAGTTAAGACGATTGCAAACAAAAACGTGTTTTTCTTAATAAAATTAATTACATTTATTGACACTACTTCCATTTTCAATCATTGCATTCACTTGACATTGTAACACATCATATTCCAATACATAAGGCATAATCTCAAGAACAGCCAGTGCGACAATCACCAATATCAAACTACATTGCACGTGAATAAAACATAGCGATCAAGTTTGATTTTTCCATTACATTTGATTTTAAATGGTTGATCTGGGTGTACAAAACCCAGCTGTCTTTTAAAAAAACAACGCTCTTCTAAAAATTAAAATTATATTTTTCCAACAGTTGGTTCGTTCAAATGTCATCGAAAGTCACTGCACTGTCATAACACACACAAAACTTTTCACGTTTATCTAATAGTTGAATGATGATCTGAATTGTCGTTGGATCATTCCTAACGTCCCAATTTGTGGTAGATGTGAGCTTAACCATAACGAACTTCAAACATTTATATTGCCTAAACGGGTTACATCACTCATTTCATTCCAACTGTGTTTCGTAGAGGAAGGATGAACATTTATGTTTACACCACTTTTACTTCTCCAGAATTAAAATTAAGCTTCTACGATCACAAATTACCAGAAAACGTAAATATTGGAGGTGCTAGTTCTTTCTCGCGCTTCCGGCTTATCAACATGACTGCCATTTTGATTTTCGAGATGGTCGAAGTCGATATTGTTTGCCAGACATCGATTGTAGTCTTTTCAAAAAATAAGTACATATCAAAAATATACAAATAGGTACATATTATTTGCAGTGCGCGCATATTATCCATTTTATTTGCATATAATCGACGGAATATTATTTACTGGTAAATGTGAGCTTCATCCTTCCTTACCTAACACAGTGAAAGTGCTAATGAACACCGTTTTCGCAGGATAAATATTCGAAGTTCGTGACCCTTAAGCTCACATCTACCTATTTACTATATATACCAATCCATGTATGCATATTTTATACGGTATAAATTTTGTGTGGGATAGAATACATCATGATTCCCACCAGCAACTAGACTTGGGTAATTACAATAGAAGATCTCGTAAAGAATACACAGGAACACACATCTAGTAGAAAACATTTATTTTTGACTTAATTCTTCAATTCTTTGTGCCCTTAACAATATTTTTCTTGCGATTTTATGAGGATCGCTGGCATTAACCATGTCAAAATTTAACGCCTCATTATACAGCACATGATTGGGAACTCAGGTGTCATGTCTGATTTTGATTGGGAACTCATGGGTGTCATGTCTGACTTCGGTTGGGAACTCGTGTCATGTCTGACTTCGGTTGGGAACTCAGGTGTCAGATCTGACTTTGGTTGGGAACTCATGGGTGTCATGTCTGACTTCAGTTGGGAACTCAGGTGTCAGATCTGACTTTGGTTGGGAACTCGGGTGTCAGGTCTGACTTTGGTTGGGAACTCGGGTGTCAGGTCTGACTTTGGTTGGGAACTCAAGTGTCAGGTCTGACTTTGGTTGGGAACTCAAGTGTCAGGTCTGACTTTGGTTGGGAACTCGTTGGACATTTTTGATAGGGTCCTTGTGTACCATGGTTTCTTTTATTCCAGCATGCCGTGTCTACACCAGCCAATGTCCCAACAATGTTCGACCCTATATCATTGACGGAACTGTAGCTGGCTTGGGTGAAATACCTCACATGGTAAATATTAAAAAAAAATCAATTTTAAGTACACAAGTTCAAAAGTAGCTACTTTAAAGTGATATATAATGTTTTTACAGTAAAAAGTATTTATATTTCAATGTAAAAATCTTTATTGTTTAATTTTATGTCATGATGGACTTTTTCAATATAATTAAAATCTTTTTATAATTTTTGTTACATTTTAGGCTGCACTAGGCTACAAAGATAATGAAATGGGAGAGGAAGGAATTAGATGGGACTGTGGTGGATCACTTATTAGTGACAGATATGTTATGACTGCAGCACATTGCCTGAACACTGCGAGGGGGTAAGTTTCACTGCTGAAAATTGTTTTAACTTTCATGTTCAGACACTGAATCATTTTGCTAAGACCTCAAAATTATCTCAAACACTGTGATTTGGTAATTATTGTCTCTGAAAGATAAAATCATTTTTCTCATTGGTTAATGATTATTAATACCATTAACTTCCAGTTAACATATGTTTTGATGGAGCACATCTTCTTCCCTTTGAATTTTATGAACTTCTTGTCTCTTACACTGATTCTTTCTTCAGTTCAATCCTACTTCATATAATCCAAAATTCCCCTTATTTTCCACCATCTTCTTGACAAATTTTTCATAATGGAATTGTAATACGTCTAGCATTGATAGTGATCTGTTGGGATTCTGGTGAACTTGCTCCTGGTGAACCTTAATTATTTTATAAGTTCTCCTCTCACTTTGATATCTAAGTCAAACTCCTACCATGACTCCCTCACCATATTCTCCACAGATATCTTACAGAGCTCTGGTGATATACAAATGATGTCTCATCTTCCACCCTGTCAATCTTCATCATTCTTCTGTAGCATTCTTCACCACCTTGAAATGAATAAAAAATGTGAAATAATATCATCAAAATGATGGTGAAAATGATCAGAACTATGGTCAATAGCAAACTAGTGACACAATACAATTGTTTCAGTTTGGCATTCGCTGTGAACCCAAGAAATATTTCAAAATAATTAGTGACCAATTCCATGTTCAAAGGAATCCAAAGAATGGAAAAATTAATCAGTGACATATAATTTTTATCTTCTTTTCTATGAGCTAGGAAAGAAGATGAAATTCTGGACAATATTTTCCTTTATACATTATTCATTGCTCTTGATTGACTGAGTGACATTATAATTTTAAAAATTAAATAATAAATGCATTTGAAAGCTCTCTATAGTCTTCTAATCTATTTGACTATCATAGAATTTTTCAAAGGAAATATTCCTGCTGTGTATTTTCAGTGGGGTAGCCTGATAAAAATGCTTTCATTTTTGGAAATCAATTCAAGAAAAGAGAAATAATCTTAAGCCTGAATATTTGATAATCTTATCCAGATTTAAATTGTTAATTAACTGAATGCTGTTAACCCTGTGTACTTTCTTTTGGATTAAAAATTCATGGTAAAATTGTTGGAATATACCTCTCTATGACAGCATTTGGCATTTATTTTTAATTACATAATGAATCTTTTTTATTCAGGTCACCTGTTGTGGTCCGTTTAGGAGATCAGGATCTTGCTAGAGATGATGAAGGAGCCCAACCTGTTGATTTCACCGTTGAAAAGGTTAGAAAAACTGTCATATTTAACCTGTTTTCTAAGTTTTTATGGGAGGTAAGCTGCAGCTGATATCTCTTATCCTCATTTATACTGGGGAGAAGGATTCCAGCTATTACCCTGAAAGCAAAAATTATATATTTAGACATCATATCACTTTTATTTTTTTAGTCTGAATCCTTTGAAGGGTGCTGAACTCAGTAGCATTCTTGTGTTGTGAAATACCTATTTATCACTGACTCTTAATGCTGCATTAACTTCTCTGAAAACAATAAGTATAGGAACAAATAATATTTTTTAAATTAATCTTCTTTGAATCTGGAGATTTTTGGCCAATCTAGGAATGGAATTTTGATGTCAATACTTTACTAATATTAATAGCAGTATCAGGGCTTTGGAAACTGGTTAAATGGATCACTATTTGGAATAACAGATAAACCAATGAATGAATAGAGAAAAGGGGTCAAGAGGATAATGTAATAGTTTTCAAGTTCTTCTCATTGTGTAAATGAAAATTTTTCTGTAGTAAGTCCATTAATGTCCCAGTATGTCACCCATGTTATCATTGTTGCAGTTCACATTGGTAGAATGGCATGGCTTAATGTTGAACTGCCTTGATGTGTTCATAGTCCGAAGGAAGATTACATTCTCAATTTGCCTTGAGTATATTAAGTCCGTTATTCCTAACTTTGACTTCCGTAGGATTTGTTCACTCTCTTTAAGCTCTTAGTAATGTGGATTTATCATACTTTCATAGAATTAGCAACACATGATTCTTTATTTCACAAAATAAGATTTGTGGAATCCTCCAATTGCATTAAGGCACAGCCCAGGAAAACAAAATGAACATACATGGTAATTGATGAGAAAAGTTTAATTTTCAATCAATAGATTTACAAATTAGGAGAGGGAAATTAAAACAATTACCTTTATTTCCAGGTTGAAATGCACCCGTCGTACACATTAGACACTCGCTACCATGACATTGCCCTCTTGCGTCTGAATAGGGCAGTGAACTTCACACAGTTCATTTGCCCTGCATGCCTCTACACAGGCGGAAGTGCCAGCGTTGGTGGGAGGAGTG
The DNA here is from genome assembly GCA_933228895.1 of Platycnemis pennipes. NCBI lineage: Eukaryota > Metazoa > Arthropoda > Insecta > Odonata > Platycnemididae > Platycnemis > Platycnemis pennipes. The sequence goes on along the minus strand of OW121852.1, from coordinate 35,703,134 downwards.
GACTCGACCTCTCTAATCGAATGGGTGAGGAGAGTGCTGAAAATGGCAGCCATCTTGTTGATGCTTCATCAGATTATGAGCTGGGCAATCGCTTGCTGTGGGATGGGGAGGAGGTGGGGACTAGGATAAATAATGAAGATGATCTGCAAGACAAAGATCTTTTTGTTTCCGGATGGGGAGCTACCAGTTTCCGTGAGTATTAATTATGTGTAAGCGAAACTCGAGTACCCACTTTATATATATTTTCAAATTTGTTTCATAAAAATGCCACAGACATTCAAAAATGATCTTATTTGCCAGTGAAATGCATAACCTGCCTACTACATATATTCTATTTTAGAGGCTTTCAAGGTACATACTGTATTTCTTTAAATTGATATTGTCCTGAAACTATCTAAATATTATGCTATAGTATTTTTTATTAGAATTGTTTCATAAAATGGCTAGGACATTTAAAAATTGTCTTATTTTCCAGTGAAATTCATAACCTGTCTACTATATACTCTTTTAGGGGCTTTCAAGGTACTGCATTTCTTTGCATTGATCTCGTCCTGAAACTCTCCAAATATTAAGCTATCCAATTATTATATGATAAAGAAGTCTATATCGAACATATTTTTATTTCTTAGTGCCACTATGCAAAGCATAGTTGCTATATTTCAAACAGAAATACACATGTGAAAAAAATTATAATTCTAAGGTGGTTTAGTTTTTTTCTTTTGAAGTACCAAAAGAGAAAAACCATCATCGAGGATGTGTTCAAATATGCTTATTTTATTTGAGATTTTAAAAATTGTGATTTGTCAAACACTGACAATGTTTTGAAAGATCTAATTGGGAGACAAGAGTTTTCAGAATTTTTTAATCTGAAAACTATGCTGAGAAACTTATTATGTAGTTGTTATTAGGGTAACAGCTAATCTTATAACTAGTATTAGTAACAGTCAAAGGTACATCTATGTATTAAAATATATATTGTTTAGTAATGCCTCTGAAGAACTTATCATTTATCCTTGTGTTTTCAGCTGCTGTTGACAGAAGCCCTGTTCTTATGTTAGCTAAAATTAAGCCATTCTCCTCCAATGAATGCAACTCTAGTCTCCTTGAAGCCAATGGCAGGTCTATTGCTTTAATTCCTCGGGGCCTTCTACCAGAGGTTCAAGTGTGTGCTGGTGACAGAACTGGAAAGAAAGATACGTGTTTGGTAAGTTCTACCACTTCTTCATATTCATAGGCATGCAAAGCTGCGCCACTATGGCATCTTCAGGTTTCATCTTGATCTTCACCATTACTATGTTATCCTTTCATTGCACTGCAGGAAGCTATCATGTTTTACTCAAAAAGAGCAAATCCTATTTTTCATATTACATAATTACTTTTACAAGGGGTTACATGTCCCTTACTGCCTCTTAAAATATAGGGAAGATTTTAAACTGACTGAACATTTTTTGTATCTGCTGCAATAAATCTTCAATGAAATTGTGTAATTTTTTAGATGGCTTCTAGGAAACTTATTTTCAGGATGCTCCTTGAATTGAAATGCATTTGTAGATACTATTTCCTGGTTAATTGTGATAACATTTGATGACAGAATGAAATTACATTTAACTTTTGAACTAATAGTTGAAACTTGAATTCCTTCATTTAAGCTGGTCATGACGTTACCTACTCAATCTGCAAGTTCGTCTGTTGAATGATTGAGATCATTTGTTTAGGCAATCGGATTTTATGAATTTGAACAGAAATGAAATCATCTCCATCAAAGTAATTAATTGGTTCTAACTTTTTTTTGCTCCCAAACAAAGGGTGTAAACCCTGAAAATTTAACAATGCCAAATATGATTTCTGTGGTTCCTCATTTTCTTCTTTGGCTTTGGTTTTCATTTTTAGCTAATCATTTGAAAAATGAAATTGGACCCGGCCAAAATACTGCATTTTGTTTGTATTGCTGTACTTTTCAGCTAGCAGAACGTACTTGTATACAGTGGCATACGCAGGATTTCCTTCTGGGGGGTTTCATCAATATTTATGTGCATCATCATAAAATATTATTTAGAATATTATTCACTATAAAATAATTAACATCCAATAAGCAACATTCTAAATGCTAGTGCAAAATATACAATATATAGGTAGTATATTATGGGAATGTTTCTGGGGGTTTAAACCCTACCCTTCCCTGTCAGTATGCCACTGCTTATACCTATATAGCTTGAAAATACATCTGAAATTGGTCTGCTCCTTATGAGTCGAGGGTAAAGACGGTATTATGATACATCCAATATTATTTTTCTATTAAAGTTGTGCTTCTTTCATTCACTAATCGTATTTTATGAAGGCTAACTTTAAAATTGCTGTGATATCTAAAAAAATGAACAATCCTATTTTATTTCCATTAAATTAACGAGGTGTTTTTTCTCATAAGATCTAAAACTAAAAATATCAATGGGCTGTTGAGCTGGTTAACCCATTCGCCTCTTAATTTTCCATGGATTTTCTGCCCTTTAAACTCTATTTAATTTTCTGAAAATTTTCGCATGGAAATTATTTTTATTTTTTGGAAATTAAAATTAATTATAAATTAAATGTTTCAAAACTTATTTTCACTGAAAAAAAAAAGGACTTTTGGTAAATATAATTGGGAAAAGGACTAGCATTAGAACATTGAATTCCATCATATGACTGGCGAATTGCCGGGTCTTTACCATAAGGCAAAATAAGGTAGACCGGCGAATCGTCAACACTTGATCCCAATGGGTTAATCCCATAAACCAAGAAGTACGGAATTTAATACATTTTGCAGTTTAGGATGTTTCATCCATATATGTTGCCTGTAACTAACTAACTTCAAGAAATAATACCATATAAACCTGAGTACCATGCACACCTTATTTCCCAGAAATCATAGTTGGAAAAGGGGGTGCGCATCACGAGTTCCTTATCTCTCTGCCCTTGCCAGAAGTCTCAGAGGTAGAGCTCTAGAAGCTCAGCATGAGTCAGTATGGAAATTAATTGTATTGATCATTTAATTTCTGTTCAAGGCCATCACTAACTTCCACCCTACCCAACGATATCGAAAACACCCTTTCACCAGTATATACATCATGTTTGCTTCATACAAGTCTGTTTTCTGGAGGCTACATTGTTAATTTTTGAGTTTTCTTTCGAATGTCGGAATATATCCCTGTGTCATTCCTAAAATAAATAAGTGCAGAGTGTTTTAGTCTTTTACGGCAAGTGAAAAACAAAGTGATTAAAGAATCTGAAGAAATAGGAAATCACGCTGCAGGATGAAAGTACGATGTCCAGGAATCGTGCATATGGAATATCCAATTTATCCAAAAGAACATGGTTGCAGCATTCCATGTAAATTGGAGAGGTGGGCAGGGGCCTTCTGGAGCCCCCCTGGCACTTAAAACTCTTTAGATCCATTGTGCCAACCCACATTTAACCTACCCCCCACTTGCAGACAGGGGACAAGAGCACCACGGTTAGAGGTATGGAGGGGGGCTACCCATCCAACCTCCGTCTGGGCCCAACGTTGCTTATCTTCGGTGATCTGTTGGCAACCAGTGCATCAACGTGGCTAGGCCCTTGCCCTACAGCACTCCATACTAATAGGAACAGAAGAGCTTTTAGGAGAAAATCTGCCAGATCTACCCAATCTTAGAACAATGCCTGTCCAAGTGCATAAGGGATAGCTTTTGACACAGGTGTTTCATTGGCGAAAAGATTCAATCATTTTTATGAAACTTACACTTAAAAATAGCGCTTTACACTATGGCATTTGCCAAGAACTTCTTTGGTGTGTTCATACCTAAATGCAACTTGTAAAAGTTGTACATATGCAGCTTGAAAGAGGAACAATGATTCACTGCATGTGTCAAGTTGTACGCCAATGCTACTGATGGCATACTATTCAGCGGAAGTCTTTGGTGCTGGACAACAGTTCTCAGGTCCCCAAAACCTTGAGCTATTAGAGTGACAGAAGCCCCCAATTTTTTTTCTACGCTTATAAAAGTGGGGTGTGTGTGGTACACAAAGTTTATATGGTAGTTACCTACCCAAAGAAAATTTTAAGACCTAGTAATTTATTTGTAAATAATGATTTTTAATGATTAGTCCTGATTCTTTCATTTGACAGGGTGACTCTGGTGGTCCACTCCAGTTCAATGGCAAGGAAAAATCAACGCTGCTTACAGTGGTAGGAATTACCTCCTTTGGCATTAAATGCGGCTTCAGCCTGCCCGGTGTGTACACAAGGGTGTCTTACTACCTGGACTGGATTGAGCAGAAGGTCTGGCCACAGGGTCCACCATCCTGACTAGGCAAGCAGACTGGAAGCACATCTTCTCGGCCACTCTCCACAGCTGGCATGAGTGCTCCGATGAAGATGCATCCATCAGCTTCCAAACCCAGGGTGCCCCAACACCAAGCCTACTACAGACCTCCAAAGCTGTACCACTCATCTTCCAATCCACATAGACAGCGATACCGTTCTGTGCCACCGTATCCACAGGGGGACTTTCTCTTTCCAGGTCCTTCAGGGAGAAGTTCGGCTAATTATTGGAACAGTTTCACGGGGTAGTCATTTTGGTGGAGTTGATGGAAAAATACCAGGTCAGAGATTCCTCTCTGGCATTGGATCATGAGTGCTTTGTGTGCCAATATGTCTCCATGCTTCTTCCTCTCATTGAAAGGAAACAATTGCATGCGATGAAAATATAAGTGACAGGTTGCACTTAAAGTTTGACTTGTTTTATTTAGAAACAGCATTTATTACTAAAAGACTGTGTTCCTGGATTGTGTTCATATGCTTTATTTAAGATGATATCTAATTTGGTGCTTCTCTGATGGTATTTCTTTGTATTTAAGATACCTTGCCATCAAATTTGTACTTCAGTACTGAGTGCCAAAGAAAAGAGTCAACTAGTGATGCATGTGCTTTGATGTACATACATCAATAAAATTATCATCATCTCATCATGAGAAGTCTAGTGCATAAGGGGAGATCTGGATTTTTATTGCAATGTTTATGCAAATGACTATCCTCAAAGGACATTGATATCAATTGTGGTGCAATTATTCATGATAACATACTTGTAGTTTTGGTGGTGGGCAATAGAGTGGAAAATAAAATCGCTCTTGCTGCATACAGTTCATTCAAGAGAGGCAATATAACAGAGTAATATAGTGTCAAAAACATCTAAAGATCTTGATATAAACTGCCTCCATTTTCCATTTTTTCTTTGCATATTTCCATTTTTAGATTTCATCGATATATCGTTGCAATCCCATGTCATTCCCTTCATATTTCACGATTTTATTGTACATTTAATTCTTTTGATGTCTTTTTAATCAAAGAATTTATCATAATATTTTTAACATGACATAGGTAAAGGAGCAATGTCTTAATTCATTTTTATGTGTTTTCAATATGCTTCCCTGTGATAAATTGGTGAACATTTAACAATAATTGATCCTAGATGACAAATTATTTTCGTATGTGATAATGAAGTACCTGTAAAGTAGATAAAACCATGGACGTTAAATCCATTTCAATCATCACAAAACAATCATATATTTATTTTGTAATATATTTATTTATATAACTTCATTTTGCTGTGTAAAATTTTTCTAAAAAATAAATACACAACAAATTCTAAAGTGATTTTTACAAATGCTCCAGTGATGTAGGATCTTGTTTTTTCCCGGCTTATAATGCTGGTGAAGGCTTCACGGGTTCTCCACCGGGTCAGGGAAACGGCTAAGGCCGACGTTTCGACGGCTAACACTGCCATCGTCCTCAGGGCGTTGAGTGTCAGGTCCAAGAAAAATGCCGGTATATATACTCTTTGCCTTGGCTCAGGTCACTCTTGATTGGCTCTTCTCAGGTCACACATGAATTGCTCCGCAAGGTCGCTCCTGATTGGCTCTTTCCAATCGTCTCTCTCTCTTCTCGTAAGTTCCGGATCACCGGCTTCCACATGTTACTGAGGGCGTATCCTGTGTCACGTTTGAAATTCTTCGCCTCTAACCTAATTCAATTGCCTCCTTGGTTAAACGGTCCCAATAACCATAGGATCTGCAAAGTAATTTAGTATCATCGAAGGCAATCAGATGGTCCTTGTTGAGGCTATACTCGGCGACGGCGGACTTCTGAGGGTATCCCAATCTGATGCACTCCGGTGCTCCTTGATGCGGGTTTCAATGGTGCGGCCGGTTTCTCCAATGTAGACCTCCCCACACTCGAAACGTTGGCCTTAGCCGTTTCCCTGACCCGGTGGAGAACCCGTGAAGACTTCACCAGAAATGCTCCAGTGATTTACATGGCAGAAGTATTAGTGGCTCTGCTTTAAGAAAGATGGCTTATAGTGGAATATTTGAGTATTGACAGCTGTCATAAATACCCAAAAATCATAATCAGAAATGGCAGTTATATTATGAAAACCTCAATCTACTCAAGTCGTGGATGCTGCATAACGTATTGGGCCATAAATATTTAAAGAGGATGGTGATTGGTGTAGTGGTAAGAATACTGGCCACTCATCCTACTGTCCTAGGTTCAAATCCTGGCAGGAGCAATCCTTTTCATATTTCACTTGAGAACTATGTGGAGAAGTAATCAGTATGTCATATGGGACATGAAATAGCCTTGGCATCTTCCATGAAGGGCAGGCTAATTTTTGAGACTATTTTCTTTTCTCTCCACCCTTTCTCCTTTCCCAGAAAAAATCCTACCTCAAGCCAATTGCCCACCTATGCTTAGTAATGAAATTGTCCTTTGCTGTCCCTGAACCCCAGTGACTTATAAGTTCACTAATAAAATCAAAATTTAAGGCTTGCCCTCGATGATATCGTCAAGTTATTTTCTACTCAAATCTTTATGAGTATTGTCGATGGGCATTCAATATTAAGAAAATCTTTTTAAATTTATTCACTTCTACTTCATTAACAAGTTTTTTGACAAAGATACAATGATAATCGCATAAATCAACCATATAAATGATAATGACTCAACATGGAAAGGAATTAATGTAAACCTTTGATCTCTTCTTTGTGTAACTGCTACTACTGTAAGTCAGCATGCTCTTTCAACACCCTCAGTTGGTAATAGTACATTTGTACAGTGGCAGAAAAAAATTAATGCTAATGTTTTGGCATCAGAATGTTGCATACTTGGAAACTAATTAAAACTGTTCTTTCTTCAACAACTCAACAACATTGAAAAAGCCAGTTAAAACCGGAGATATTTTAACTCAATAAAAATGCTTCCCGCATACTGCAGATGGTGAATTTTCACAGGAGGAGATTATGTAATGATACATGACATAATATTAGTGCTGTAAACCCTTTAAAAATATTTATTATACACATAAATGGCCATGTCAGGTCATTATGACTTTTCACTTCCAAAAAGTGCTGCAGCCTACTCTCCAAAGGGAGTTACACAAAACATGAAGTAGCACCTTCACTATCACATGTGGACAACTAAGCAACGTTCTCTGTTTCAGCCCATGGACCCATATAATATTGACATGTGCAGCAATAGCGATGTTTTACACACAAATTTTCATTGGTTTCCACAAAGAGACCTTTTAAAGAACTTGTACACTCCCTCTGAAAACAGGGGTATCCCACTCAAGATTCTTCATCAGGGATTAAATGAAAATATTCACCATAATCAGAAGAACAGTCGTCATCCTCAAGAACCGAACTACTGGTGTCATGGCTCTCGTTGAAGTTCCTCTTTGTACTGTCAATTTTGACTAGGAACTACAGTCATCATGGGTATATACTTGATCGGACATTGGTGCACTGGGTCCTGAAATCAATTGCCATAATTCAAGGAAATCCTGGATAAAAATAATTTTTACAGTGGACAAGCAGCAATTCCTTAACTAATACATTGATTTTATTATTATGATATATCTTCGAAGATCTTTATACATAATAGTAATAACATTTTATTTAGTCAGCAGGCAGAAATATATACATACCCATGTAGCCACCCAATATCGGGCATATGTTGGGCCGATATCATTTGCCAATGTTCTAATGTCGGCCCAATATCGGTAGCCAATATTGGGCCAATGTCCAAATGATAACGTTTTGCGTCATGTAGCCGATATTGGCAGCCTATATCGGTCAAATATTGGCAGCCAAGATTTAGCCAATGTACCGCGGTACACCGCGGTGTTTACCATTGGACCGATATTGATCTGATTTCTTCAGCCATTGCTGGACCAATATTAGCAGCCAATATAGGGCCAATGTATACCCTATTGGAAATTTCTCATAAGTCTCATAAGAAATTTTCTCATAATAAATTGGCAATGAGATCTTATGAGAAATTTTCTCATTAGAAAATATGAGAAATATTCTCATTGCTTTCATGCTTTCGGAGCTTCGTCAATATTTGCCTCATAACAGAAAATTTTTGACCAGGCCACAAAAATGGTTAAGTCCCAAGTTGTGTGTGAAACAAAAAAAAATTTTCCCAACCTAATGTTTAATCGGTTCCATAGTTTGTGAATTGAGTTTTAAAACATGCTTTCAGATCTTTGTCAATATTCGCCTCATAACATAACATCAGCAGATGATGTCGGTCCAATGTAGGCCGCCTATATCGGGCCAACATCGGCAAAACGATGGCAATGAGGGGACGATGGGCCAATCTGAAGCCGATATTGTGCCAATATTCAGCCTACATTCATGGCTACTTGGGTAGCTTTGTCACAATGTATTTTACATACAGCAAAGAATGATAACACATCACAATCCAATATTTTGCAATGTTATTGTAAGGGTGGACAAAATTATCATGAAGTTCTTCAGGAAAAATTCAGAAATGGCATTTGAAGCAATTCCAATATTCAAACTAAGCACAATTAATTAACCAAGACTCACTGAAAATTTTCTATACTTCTTATCACAGGAAATCACTGTCTCGAAATGAAAAATTTTTTCCATAGTCTCCATGGGCTCCATGGATTATGTCTGAGCTCAATTTCTGAAGGATATGTTTCTTTGGTTGACTCAACTCTCTTTAAATGAAAAGCTATTGCTTGTATGCCCTCAATACCTCTGCTTTATCTTGGCTCATCTGCCACTTCATGTCTTTCTTAAACTCTGCAATCTCACTCCGAATGAATAACTTTATTTCTGTTACGAAAGGGTAGAAATGACTATGAAAGTTATTATCTTTAATGATGACTTTTGAATTTTATTATGAGTAACCATAGGTAAATGTAAATAATGCTAAAAGTTTCATCCACAACATAGTTGACACGTTATGCCATTTCCTACCATCCAAAGCAGAATCTTTTGTCTTGAAGGCCTCTGAAATGGTTGAATTTAATGTCTCAGCCCAAGCTTACATTAATCTTGGCTCCATCCCCAAACCTCTAAAAGAAAAAAATGGAGTACTCAGAGCAATTTCTTTTAGAGCTATGATAGAGGAAATATAGGATGGAAGGGGATGACCAAAGCAATAAAGGGCCAAGACAAGTATTGTTAACCTCCCGGCAGGCACACCATTTTACGTCAGACAAGCAGGCGAGGACTTTAAGTTATGAAAAATACAGTTTTCTGTCAAATAATTGTCAAATGTCAATTCTTGAGCATCAATATCATTTATGCACAACAAATTCATGCACAATATAGATACATTGGTCTATTTTTTTATACTTAGGGACTGGCTAGCTTGCTGAAGAGTCGTGCTTCTCGGTATAGTATTCTACATACCGAGTGAAGTGAGTGACACTACAAGAAAAAAATACTAAAGAGTGCTGAAGAGAATAGATTGAACCTGGCCTAAAGATTTCCTTGGTGGGAGGAAAATGGAAATATTTACAGAATTGGCAAAGACATGGAATATAAGTAAATGGATCAGCTTTTAGAAAAGGAGATTTCACTGCAATATGAGAGAGTGTAAATTGTTAATGTACTTTATTTGCTGATTGCTGTTTTATATTATTCTGATACATTTTAGTAGCCAATAAATGCTGCTGTTGTTAGCATTATGTGGCTGTATTCATTTTATAGAGTACTCCCAGTGAGACGGGAAATGTGGTGATCAGGTGCAATGCATTTTGTATCCATTATGAGATTAGTAAGAATATATTGCTTGACACCCTTTTTTTAAGTGCCTTACTAGTGTCTAAAATGTGCCTTCAGATGGTGCTTTTTTAAGGTGCCTTGAAGGTGCTCATTAGCTACGTCAAAAAGGCACCTTCAATGTGCCTTCTGTGCCTTACTTAGGTGCCTTCAAGGCATATTTTCCCGGAAGCGTGCTAATTCGGGAGGAGTTTCAAATCAGGAAGGCTTTTTTCAACGGTGGAATGTGGAGAATAGTTTCAGACCTAACTGAACCGAACTAAATTAAATACAACTTGGTTATGTCTACTGGATATTTAATTGTGCAACAAGTATCATTGAAACCTGTTTCACAATGAACTATCTGGAGGACAAAAGCAGGAACTGTATTTAATTTAGTTCATTAATTAATTCTATAATGATATTTTATATTCATAATAATTTTCAATGAGGATTCCATGTGGAAATTTTCCATGGATTCTACATGTATTCCATGACAATTTTCCATGTGGATTCCACATGGATATTTGCCCCTACTTTCCATGGAATATCCATATTATGGAATCCACATGGATCCATGGAATTTCCATCATGGAATTTCCATGGAATAAAGGTAGAATGCATATTGATTCCACCATGTGTGCTGTCTGGGTTCCTTCTGCATTTGTCAACTGCTCAACACACTTTGTGCGGTCCTCTCAACATGTTTCGTTTTCTGCTTCACCAGAATCTGCTACTTAAAAAAATGTCCACTTACTATAGTATACAAAGTTATTTGTACACAAAGGGTAATCATAACATCGAAGGAATAGTGTGGGGTCCAGGGTCAGTCTGCTAATGGTAAAATGGTTTTCCCCACCAAAAATCAACTGCCATGTACTCTGTACACCAGGCACGTAGCTAGAAATTTGCTTCAGGGGGGACTAAGTCTAATACAGCATAAGTTGAAACAAATCAGCCTTGCCTGTCCGGTGCCGACATATTAAAAATCTCTTCCTTTAATTTTCAGTGCTTGGAATTTTCTTTCACAATACATACCCATTCTTATCAAGAACAATTACATATTAACCACACAAATGCATAAAACTAGTGATAATGTTTCAAGACACGTAACACTTGAATTATATGCAGTGTAATCCAGTTTATCATAACCAGTTAATACAGAACAACAAAATTATTGGGAAAAATGTTGAGGGGGGATGAAGACCCAGAAGCCCCCCACCATGGCTACGTGCCTGCTGTACATACATGTAATAAGCACCTGCCGGAAGGTTAAGAAGTAGTTTCGATATTAAGATACTCACTCCAGCAACAAGAGCAGTTCAAGGCATGGGTATTGGGGTCCTGGGTAGAACTTTCAATGGAACAGGACTAACCAATGCTGCAGCTGTAAAGAAAAAACTGACCATGTATAATCAATATATCTTTAGCAGGAATTATCATTGCATATTCTTGATCAGTACCTCAAGGTGAAGGAGGATTACTTATACAATTTTCATTGGAACGGTCAATCTCAGTCTGTGGTTCATTAGGGTAATGAAAATCCTTCACCTTCCCCATTATTTTTGCCACCCCTCCTCCTAGCATGAAAAACCTTTTTAGGTCAGAGTCATCACAGCCTGCCGCCTGGATCTCAATTTACGTAGCCGCAAGCCTAGCCTGCTGTGACAGCTGTCATCTGAATAATAATAAGGATGGATCCATTCAAATAAGAATATAATAAGTGTCAAGCTATGAAAAAGTGACAAAGAGTTTATGAAGAATATCATACCAAATCCCAGGCAACATCAACTATCACCAGCTTCAAGTAGCATTGCGGACATCGGTACGATGGTGGCCCAATGTTTCATTTTTGAGTTCCATGAATTCTTGAAAATCATATCATGGCCACAAGAGCAGGGTATGACTTGCCGATGTGCGGATACACTAAGTTTTCACCTCCTTGACAATCATAAAAAAATTCAGTACGGAGTAGTAATTCAGTTCTACTTATAAAACTTAAACCCATGTTGCTTTGTTAAAAATATTAACACGAGAAATAAAATTATAGGATCAAAAAGTTCATGTCTTTAAACTACTTCACTTTAATTTTCAATAGTGAAAATCGAAGTACATACGTTCAAACACACTACAGGTTAGAAAACTTATTTTTTTAAATTAGAGGACTATCACTCACTCACTCAATGATTCAACCCGAAGGTTGGTTTTGATATGTGAGGGTAGAGCTCACCCCTTACTAAGCCAATGGCATTTGAAATTCACACATTCAGAGTAGGGGAGCCAGTTCTCTTTCCCTGGGCCACCTGAGATTTCCTACAAAGTTCTGACACGCAGAAAATCGAATCGCGAGGATTTTAGATGGGGATATAGGGTCTTGCCCGAGAATTGAACCCAGTAGCTCAGTGCACTACCCACTATGCCACCGTGACCCCCTTAGAGAACTATCATCAACGATAAAAAACAACTTTGATGCACACGTATAACATTAACCGGAATATTCAATAGTTCGCGGGGTTCGCGGCTTTGGAAGGTATCGACTATATCCACTATATCGATATAACAGGCGACCGTACCGGTATTATTGCGCATTTAGCCATGTTACACTGGTTACACAGCCTAGTTTCGTGGATTTGACCAAGAACCCTTTTGACATAAGCATAGTAAGCATACGTGTGAAGAAAATATAGTTTTTTTTTACCAGTGACTACATAGATCATATAAAGGTACGTAAATACTTAATAGTGTGTGTGTGTATTTCTCTAAAAATTATTATATTTATCCGCAAACATGCCGTCAGGCAGGTATTTTAACTTTGCATTCCTAGATGGTTTGCTGCTCGGCTTACGGGTGCAGTCATCGTACAGATAGGAGAATACCTGGTCTTACCTTCCACTGGTAAGTTGGAAAACTACATAAATTGGTGATGCCAATGCAATATTGCATGAAATGGACGCTACACCTGATTAATATCGAATTTGTTGCCTACGACGTTGCACGTCTTTCGGGTGCATTCTAAAGTGAATAGTTGATAATATTTTGTTAGCCAACGGCAGTAATTATGATATTTTATTAAAGAAAGTAGCATGTTCAGCTGATTTGTTATGTGAGTATAAAATTACCGGTAGGAAATAATTCGACTGAAATGTTTCCTCTGCCACGCACAGTTATGATGGCTTGCAGGGTATTATGTAGATGTAAGCTTTAGTTTTGAGTGCTAGGTTATGAGTGAGCTGTTGTGTTGTGATTCACAGTGTATTTAAAAAGACGTAGTGTACATTATTAGGTTAATTTCGATTACAGTTGGATGTACTCTGACATCGAGAAATTTAATCCGGCCTGTTTCACTTTATATGTACGAATGTGTTAGAGAGTATGTTATATTATGGTAGGCGTAATGACTGGAGTTATCTGTGACTTCCTCTCTATGGTAATGGTGAGGTCGTGAAGGCTGTCTTGAAGCAACTCTTTTAGTGTCAAAGGTGAGAGGGATGATGACCTATTAGTTTCCTACCGCACAAAACTATGTTAGAGTATCCATAATGTCAATTTTTTATGAACAGCTTATGCATGAATGCCTTAAATGCTTATTCCTGAATTGATTTTGTACTTGATGGGTGTGTTTTCTTATTATTGTTAGAACATATAACGAGGATCTGATGAATTAATACAAATCAAGCCAGTCACATTCTAAGCAATATGTCTATGCAATTCTGTGTCCACGCAGAGTGCATTGGTATTGGGCTGCTATATCATTGCTAAGTTAATTTTTATTTACCCTGTGAACACAACTTCCACCATCTAATTACTGAGACAGTCAACAGTATTAAATTATCATCCTTAGAGTGGTGAATGTAATGTTCCAAATGTTGCTGCCTTCTTACAAAAGAAAGAGTGATTATATTCCTACAAATAAGTAGCTGATTGTACTCACTACATTTGTTGGGTGTAAATTGGTACTCCACTATTTATTTTCCAGTTTTCCTAAGGATGAGGCACGGAGGGCGGCTTGGATAAAGGCAGTGAGGAGGAGGGATTGGTCCCCAGGCAAGACCAGTGTTTTATGCTCTGAACATTTCCGTCCTGTTGACTTTGATAGGACGTCATTGTGTTATGTTCGCTTGCGGGATGGTGTTGTGCCATCGATTTTTGCATCATTTCCAACATACCTATCTCCGGTGAGTAGCAAGGAAGAATTTTTGGGAGTGAAATGATAATTGCATCCCCTAATAAAATGGTATTATTAACTGACCTAATGAATATCTTTATTTTAGCTGTTGCTCAAATCATTAACTGTTAAAGAGATTGAACTTAACTTTTGTTGTAGGCAGATTTATAATGCAGACAAAATGACATATTTAGCCATATCGCCAATTCCTTCCCAAATTATTAAAGATAAGAAAGAGATCCTGTGATTAGTTTTTGGGATTTTGCATGCCAGATTCAGTTACTGAGAATTTGTGACTGAGTGATTGAATGACTTGGAATGTCGCTGAAGAATGTTTTCTATTGTCCTGTTTTTCCACCTGTATTTCATGACTGCTTTTCTTCCAGAAAGTATCTAAGAGAGAGGGTGCTATTAAAAGGAGGGCAGTGGGGGCTGAAGGACAAAAGGAAAGGAAGTTGATCAAGGAAGAAACTCTCATCTGTGCTCCAGCTTCACCCGAGCAACAGGAAAATGACACCTGTGCAATTGAGCCAGTGCAGCCTGTTACATTTTGTCATGGGGTTGACTGCTGCAAGGAAGCTGTTAAACTTCGAAAGGAACTCGAGAGGATGAGAAAGTTATACCAGGATGCAAGGAGAAAAATCAAGGTGTTGCAGCAAACAGAGAGGAGACATGGGAAGGCCAATAGGAAATTGACCAATCTTGTTGACAACCTGGAGAAGAAGAATTTGACAGATGAGGATAGTCTTGGCATCCTAAAGAACATTCCAGGCTCTTCTAGATTTTTAATGCAGAGGCTTATATCAAGTGGAGAGAAAAGGGCACTCCCCCAAAGGTATGAGCCTGAATTGAGAGCATTTGCCTTAACCATGCATTTTTATTCTCCTAAGGCTTATTGCTATGTAAGGGATCATTTTAATACGTGTTTGCCTCACCCAAGGACCATATCTAAGTGGTATGGTAGTGTTGATGGGAATCCAGGTATAACCTTGGAGGCTATCAATACATTGAAAAGCAGGGTGGATAGTTGTACATTTCCCATTTTTGTTAATGATATTTATTGCACATAAAACAATTTATACATGCCATTTGGCTTACATAAAATATTTCAGTTAATATCATATTACAACAGTTTTTATATTTCATATTCTTCTTATTTCCCTTGGTACCCTGCTCGCCATATCTAAAATAAATAGGATAAAATTAGTTTTAAAAATTCTCCCGATATAGACGACCAAGTGCTGACATTCCAGAGAGCCGAAAAAAGAGTGTGCCGAAATGTTGCACTGATTGTATTTTGAATTTTGATCTGGAATGCCGGGAAATTTCAAACAGGTTTTCCGAAAAGGTGAAAAAGTTCGCCAAAATACACTTAGCCCTCAGTTCTGCTTAACCCCAGGAGTAGATAAGCTCAACGGGAGCCACTCTTCAGATGCCTCTCATAATAAATTATATTAAAATGGCTAAAAACCCTCTGCTGTTGTTATTGATGAAATGGCCATAAGGCAACATGTGGAGTGGGATGGCCAAAGGTATCATGGACTATGGGCAAGATTTTGATAATAACAGTATGCCTCTTGCTAAGGAGGTGCTTGTAGTGATGGCTGTAGGCGTCAATGACAAGTGGAAACTGACTGTAGCCTACTATTTTACAAGTGGTGTCTCTGAAGAACAGCATGCTAATATTGTCACTCAAGTTCTAATTGAAATTCATGGCACAGGAGTGAATATTAGTTCACTTACTTTTGATGGGGCAGCATCGAAAATGAAAATGGCCAATTTACTTGGTTTGTCGCTTTACCCCTCAGAATATAGTTACATGTTTTCAGCATCCAGTGACCAGGAGCCCAGTATTTCTTGATCCTTCTCACATGTTGAAATTGGTGAGAAACACTTCGGGGGATAAGAGACTGCTCCGAGATAGTGAAGAAGGGGGATAGGTTGGAAGTTTCTTGAGACCTTAAAAAATCTTCAAGATATGGAGGGTGTTCATCTAGGTAACCAACTCAAGGCTGCCCACATGGACTGGAGGAGGCAGAAAATGAAATTGCGACCAGCAGCACAGGTCCTAAGTGACTTTGTGGCTGATGCCTTTGCATTCTGTGAAGATTTGGAGCTGTCAGATTTTCAAGGTTCTGCACCTCTTCGTCTGTTTTTGAAGATTTTTAACCATCTCTTTGATATCCTCAACTCGAGAAACATTCTTCAAAGGGGGTGGAAAAAACCTATCCACATGGGTAATATTGAGGAGGTTAAAGAATTTTTGGAGCAGGCCAAGGAATATATTTTGAAGTTAAAAGATGCCACAGGTAATTTACTAGTAGAGTTGAATCAAAAAATTGAAGATTTGAAAGTTTGCCAATAATAATTTATCATCTCTTAATAATTTACCAACAAATTAAATTTTCCTTGGGGAAGTACACCAGGAAATGCAATTGCTTAGCATCTAATTTAATAAGAACAAATAAAGGCTTCTACAAATCTGAGGCACAGCCGCCACTTCCTCCAAAGACAATAGCGTGAGGTGAAATCCTAATACAGGTAAATATGCCAAAAATAAATTAATAAATCCTAATATGTATTTCGATTTTCATATTTCCTAGTACAGCCTCCAGCATATTTTAACGACGCTGGCAATTGATGCGTCTCATTCATTATATTAATGTTTTTACAACGAATGAAATGACGCGACATCATTACGGAGTAGCAAGTAGTAATTTAATTTAATCAGCATGCCAAATAACGGTTGTAATTCCGATGCCTTCCAGATGTCGCACAGTGTGGTCAAACGTCATCGTACGAAGATTAATCAATGGAAGAATTGTGCATATGAATTTATTGAGATTTTTTTCAAAGGGTTGACGATACCATTTGAAAAATCTCTTTGATATCCTCAACTCGAGAAACATTCTTCAAAGGGGGTGGAAAAACCTATCCACATGGGTAATATTGAGGAGGTTAAAGAATTTTTGGAGCAGGCCAAGGAATATATTTTGAAGAGTAAAGATGCCACGGGTAATTTACTAGTAGAGTTGAATCAAAAAATGTCATTTCTTGGATTCCTAGTCTGCATTTCAAGTACTCTATGGCTGTATCAGTCATTATTGAAGGAGGGCAATACTGAAGTACGGTTTCTCCCTATGTACAGGATAAGCCAGGACCATTAGAGATCTTCTTCTCCAGTATCAGGTCTCAAGGTGGATTCAACAACAACCCTACAGCTAGACAGTTTCAGGATGCCTACAAAAAGCTCATAATCCACTGCCAAGTGGTTGGCAACACAAGAGGAAATTGCATACCTATGCAAAACATTCCTATCTTGCATGCGAGCAGTGCTTCTGGAAACAGTTCCGTGAGCACTATCAATGACTCGCATCTGCCGCGAAAAATCCCCAAAAGCATTATTTTTAAGAGTAAAGAGCAAAAATAAGTCGTTGCCCCTTATGAATCTGTGTTATAGCTGGGCTGTGTAATATGGCTAAATGTGCAATTATGCCACGCCCCCTTGGCTTCACTCCCCGCTGTTACAGAGCATAGGGGGCGCCCTCTCCAGTAAGCTCTCTGGGTTCACGTGCGAAATGGAAATAGGGTGGTTTGAATTTTCATCTGGGTCCATTCCCATATTAGTGCAAGTTGATTGGCTAGATGCCTTTCTGCCTTCCGCTCTATTTGAGTCCTCCATTGACTTGTACATTCAAGATGGCAGTTGTGATTTGTGTTGTTTGTATGTTAATGGTTCTGAATAATATGATCGTGTAAAGTCAACTCGGAAGCAAGCAACTGGCATGAAATTGATCTCGAAGCATAGCATTTTTATGAAGTTCATCATCATAGAAGTTCCAAGTTCCTTGGTAATTCGTGGTTATATTAGTTTACATTACATTGTGGTCACCGTTCAGTTTCATCACGTTTTCAATTGTATGAAGCCATCCCTCAATCTAAGTTCATTCGTACAATAATGAAGGCAAAATAAAGTAAACTTGAGACACTAGAATCACTAATCAGTAAGGTACTAGGTATAGATCTAGTCTTACACATGAAGCTGCCCAAAAGTGATCAAATTTGCAGTAGTAGCCTACTATAACTCGGCAGTAAATGACTTATAACTTTAGCGAGGTTGATGCTATTATTTTTTTCTTCTATTCTGAAATTGGAAGATATGATTGTAGATAATATTAGTTTGACTATTAATGATTTCCTTATTAAGCGAAATTTTATGAATTATGAGTAACAAATTTCCAGATCTTCTTGTGCATTCCATCATAGACAAAATTTGTGCTTTTTCTCATATGTGCTTTTCACTTGTATCTTCTTTTTCTAGCATTCTCAGGCAGTCATGGCTCAAACAAATTCCGAAATTGGACATATCCCTACTGACGGGTTATTCTACTCGAGTATCCCGCGTCTCCAAGTCACTTGGGTGAGTATTTGTGTAATGAGGTTTATTACCGTAATTATTTTTGGGTGGTAATTGGAGAATGTCTCGTGCCATTACTATTATTTGTGAGGGGGGAATGGAGCCTGCAGTAGAGTCACTCGGTAATGATGGCTAATATTGTTGACACCAACCCTTTAGGGTTTGGGTTCAAATCTCGGAAAATCACTCCTCTTGAATGGAGTCTCAGAGGAGGGCTTTCGAAGTCACACTGTTCCTCTTTTGAATCATCATTGGTCAGCAATCCTAAGATTGGTTTGACGCAGCCCTATACTCGATTCTTCTATCTGCCAACCTCTTCATATTGACGTAACTCCTCTCTTTTACATCCTTCACAGCTTGCTCCATGTATCTCATGCGAAGCCTGACTTTTCCATTCTTCCCGTTCACTTTTCCCTGAACGATTGTCTTCATAAGGCCATCGTGTTTTAAGATGTGGCCTATTAAGTTGTCCCGTCTTCTTTTTAAGGTTTTCAGTTGACATCTCTTCTCTCCCACTCTTCTTAAGACTTCTTCGTTTGTCACTCGATCAATCCATTTTATCTTCATCATTCTTCGGTAGCACCACATTTCAAATGCTTCCAGCCATTCAATTCTCTGCTGCCATTATTCTCCATGCTTCACTGCCATATAGTCCAATGCCCCTGATGTATGTTCTAATAAAATGTTTCCTCACTTCGACACTTATATTTGCAGCTGTAAGCAGAATCTTCTTCTGGTAAAATGCTCTTTTCGCTTGGGCAATTCTAATGGCAATTTCTCTTTTACTTCGTCCATCACTGGTTACTCGGCTTCCCAGAACTCTTCCACCTCCCCGATTTTTTGTTTTCCTACTTTAACATTGGTCCTGGCTTCCTTTCTCCTGCTGCATACCAATACCTTAGTTTTCTTTTTATTGATCTTCAGATGATATCTGGTCATTGTTCTTTCCATATTTCCTAGTGTACTCTTTAAATCTACTTCTGTTTCAGCCAAGACTGCTATGTCATTCGTGAATCATAGCATGCTGATTTTCTCCCCATGGATATTCACTCCTGGAGACTTTTCTTTGACTTCTTGGATGGCTTTCTCAATGTAGACATTGTATAATATGGGAAACAGTGCACACACAGCCTTGCCTCACTCCTTTCTTTATACTTGCTTCAGTACTGCTGGGTCCTGATTTGATTATGGCCACCTGATTTTTATACAAGCTGTGGATAACTCTTTGGTCATTGCATGATACTCCAATTTCTTTCAGAATTCTCCAATTTCTCTTTAGCATCATGTTCCGATCCACATTGTCAAATGCCTTCTACAAATCTACAAATGAAACATCTACAATCCAGGAACTCCTCAGCTTTTCATTCTATTCTTCTATATATGATTCTCGTCAATATCTTCAAGGCATGTGTCGTCAGGTATATGGTCCTAAAATGTTCACAGTTCTCAGCCCTCTTCTTTTTGGCAATAGGGATAATGATGTCCTTCTCAAAGTTCGTGGGTATCTCTCCTGAAGAGTACATGTCGCAGATGGTTTTGTACAGCTGAGGAAGTGTCTTTTCTCTGGCATTTTTAATTAGTTTGGCAGGAATATCATCTATTCCCGAAGCCTTATTTATCCTTAGGTCCCTTACAGCTGCATCAAATTCTGATATTAAGATTGGGGCTCCCAAATCATCCTTATCGACTTCGTTTTCCTCTTCGATTACTTCCGCTCTAAGATAGCTTCGTTGTACAACTCTTCCAAGTATTCCTTCCATCTCTTCACTTTGTCCTGATGTTCAATTAAGGGTTCTCCATTATTGTCCCTGATGCTGTTACATCTTGCAACCCGTTCCCTGAAGTGATTTCGTACCGTCCTGTAGGCAAATACCACATTTCCATTTGCGAGGTTGCTTTGTACATCTTCACATAGATCCTTCATCCATATTTCCCTTGCTTTTTTCGCTTTACAGTTTATTTCATTCCTGATTCTTTTGTAGCAAACTTGCCCTTCTTCAGTTTCCACATTTATATAATTTCTTCTCTCTTCAATCAATTCTAAGACTTTTTCTGTAGTCCATCTTCTTGGCTGTCTGGCTTCTTCTTGACAACTTTTCTTCTCCCCAGAACTTCTTTTGCTGCTTCCTGTAGCCCGATTTTGATGTTCGCCCATCTCTTTTCCACTGATTTCACAGTCAAATCCTCTTCTATATTGTTTTCCACTTCCATCTGAAAGGCCAGCCGTTGTTGAGGTTCCTTTAGTTTCTCTACTTGCCATACGTTCTTCATTGATTTCTTCAATTTCTCGAGTTTTAAGTGGCATTTCATCATCACTAAGTTGTGGTCACTGTCGATATCTGCACCGGGGTAGCTTTTGCAGCTCCTCACCTGGTTTTTGAACCTCTGCTTCACTGAAATGTAGTCAATTTGAAATCTTCTTCATTCTATGGACATTTTTCAGGCATACCTTCTCCGTTGGTGGTTTCTAACAATGAGTTTGCCACAACCAATTGTGTTGTGTGCAGAATTCTATGTGTTTCTCCTCTCTCATTTCTAGTTTCGAAGCCATATTTTCCAGTAATTCTTCCATCTTGACCTTTTCCAGTGACAGTGTTCCAATCTCCTAAAATAATTAGGTTTTCTTCTCCTTTTTATGTGCTTTATTACTTCCGTGATATCCTCATAGACGTCTTCCACTTCTTCATCTTCATAGTCTGACATAGGCATGTAAACTTGAACAAGAATGGTATCTGTAGGCTTGGTCTCAATCTTCACCATTATAATCCTCTCACTGTACTGCAGGAAGCTCTTCACAAGCAGTCCTGCAATCTTCCTGAGCATTACAAAACGAAACAAATAGGTTTCGTTTCGACCCGGAATGAAATAACAATAGGAGGTCCACGTATTGTTTCATCCTAGTACGATATGTTATGAACCAGGGAGTTAAGTTTCGAACCAGGATGAAACATTACTCTTGGGAGCGAAACGAAACTGCGCGAAACTCCTTTGCATGTAGTTTGCAAGTTTCAACCCCAAAAGCATAGTGGAGGGGGAAAAGAGGCAATATGTAGTTTCGACCCAAGTGTAAGTGATTGTAGCAAATGTGATGAGGTTAAAACATTGAGTGTTGATATTAATCTATCTTCGTCGAAGTATTACTGAATATCATGCATGAAACGCGTGGGAATGTCCTGCTAGATCCATTGTGGGCACTCGCTAAACCACATCTGTAAATAGAATTATTTAGCCAAGTGTACTGCCAACCTTTTCGTGACACACGATGTACACAAGCATGAATGTTTCTTGGCGTTTGTTTTGAATTTCCTTTTGGTGCAAGCGCTTTGCATGAATGTTATGCTCACGAATGAAAAAGAGAATTAAGACTACATATGTACAAGCCTAAAGAGCAATAATTGTGGGACCGATAGGTTATATAAACATGATTATCAGGGTCACCCAAATTCTTAACTAGGTTACAAGTTACACACATTTCTATTTTTAAGACTCCGTTGAATGTCAACGGACATTTAATTTATATAATATAATAGACCTAATACTTTAATGTTGATGGAAGTAATTTAAAGAAAATCATAGGAAACGTTTCAGTACCCAGTAGGTATAATCCAATCGTCTCACTTTTAAAAAATTCACTTTAAATATTAAAAATTTGAACTGATTACAGTGAGGAATTTTCCAATATGCGATAGATGAATAATTGTTGAAAAAGGGTAGTAGAATATGTAAGGACAGTAATCATGAAACCTTCGATTGCTTTTGGAGAACACTGTGTTAAAATTGAAATAAACATATAATGGACTTATTTTAAACATGCTGGATGATTTTTCTTCCGCTTTAGCTGCAAACACTTTTGCACCTTTCTCCGTAAAGTGGGATACACCAAGAAGCTAACATCTCCGACAAACAAGTATGCCTACTCAAAATCTCTTTCTCCATGTATACAAATGAAATCCAATTTTCAAAGATATATTTTTTTTTAAGATAGCAGAAATATGTTATTTATTTCTTTTTCCACCTTGCCTTTTACATTAGTTGAAATGTTGTTTCGTATGCTCGCTCTTTCCCTATTTGCTTCCAGGTACCAACTTTCTAACTAAAAATAATGTAGTTGCAAAGATGCACGGGACTGCTTTAACCCTTTCAGACCTGATTTATTTTTAACCGATGAAAAAATTTTTTTTCAGTTTAATCCTATTCTATATAATTTAAATAATGATTGTGTGTAGTTTAAATACCCATTGCACTAATATTTGTTTAAATAATCTTATGTCCACTGCAATGGACATTTGGACTACAAGGTTATTCTTGAAATTTAATGCCTCAACACACTACTAGATGGCAGCACCCTTGGCCATCAGGAAGCATATAGGTTACCTAGGTGTCTATGCTTCTTGTGCCCGAAACACCAGAGAACCAGATATATCAATTTAAAGCTGGGAAACGTACCCATTTCCTTAATTGCTCAAGTGTGTTTTTCACCAAAACAATCTGGAATGGAAATGAATCACATATTTTCGGTTTGAGTTGCCATCCTTTGTGACATAAAATTTAACATACCATGGCTAAATACCAGATTATACTAAGGGTGGATATGGGAAATGGTCCCCCATCCCTTCTATTCCTATCCTTATACCTTTCCTTCCGGTCTGAAGTGCCTATTAGTGCGGAAACAGACTTGAAAACACCCATGCAATGTATACTAAGGGTAGATAACTTTTTCGTAATTTACAAAATACATACTTTTTCATTAGTAATTTAGAAACTTTTATCGTAATACATAAAATAAATATGGGTAGCTATTGCAGTTTTTTAAATGAAAAGCCTACGTTTTCATTGTTCAGCAAAAAATGTTACCTATATCAAAAAACACATATGCGTAATGCTTTGTCGAAGTACAGTCTTTCTCTTGGGATTTTTAAAATGAACCCATGAAAATATGTATTCTAATGAGTTTTCAATTTCTGTTTAAATTCGTTTAAGATTTATTTAGATATAAGGTAAATGCTCTGTTGCCTTGAAATTTCAATGTCCTTTTATTTGTCTTTACTGCCCTGTTTTCATATTGATCTTTACCAATGTAGTGGGGAAAAATAATTCAAACAAACCAACATCAAATTCGTCTTTGTCTCCTTTTTCTCAGGTACTCTGCAATCAAATCGCATGGTTGTATTTCTGCCTTTTCCACCTTAGGCTGACTTAGTCGGTAACTCCGTAATTCAGAACTTCCTCGTTTTCCGGTAGTTCACTTATAAGAGCTGGATTTTCAATCTTACAATCACATTGAGCAGACCTTCACCATTAGTTCCCGCAGTTTTTCCATAATTGGTTGTAGCATTTAATAACATTCACACTATATCAAAGATAAATATGTATTTCTTTGAGATTGGATTAGAGAATACCTGGCCTTTGTGGGATGTGGAACTGGCTCATCTGCATCGCTGCAATTACTATCTAAACCTTCGATTTCAGAGTCATTTGGATCCTCAAAGTATCCAATTTAATCCAATTAGTTCTGATGTGCTCAGCATCATTGCAATTAAATGTAATCTAAAAATTACATAAAATGTTAAAGCACTGGAATCACTACCTATTATTAAATCACATACCATATAAATGAATGAAAAAAGCAAAATAAAACTAATGGCGATGCCTAAAAATATATAACCCCAGAGAATATAGCAACAAAATATAAATAAAAATAAATAATTAGTCGGAATAGTGTTAAATTATCTTAGAAAACTCTTTAAAAACAAACTCTTAGAAAATAAAGGATATGAAATGTTTACATTACTACACTGGTAGCATTTACCTACGTATATACTATCAAAAAGGAAAAGAGATAAACGGAAGTGACCTTTCCTCGTGGTCCAAATGTCCATTATAATGGACATTCATTTAACGATTAACATAGCAAAAACTAAAAATAAATGGTAAAATTTAAGACTCATACTACCATTAATAAACAATGAGGAATGTTTAAAAAAATCTGCAACCATCACGAGCCTATGGTATTAAAAAAATAAAATATATAATATCACATATCTTTAGCAGTTGATGCAGTGGGTACCATTTCTGGAACGAGCTCCCTTCGTAACCAAACCGCTCTATCGACACATGACTCCACACACATAGTAGTCGACAAAGTATCATTGAATGATGGAAGCTCATAAAAAAACGAGAGAATACATCGAGTACAATGTAGCAATAAATTGAAACCTAAGTCCATTACAATGGACACTAGGTCTGAAAGGGTTAACATTCCCATCTGTATTTTATTCTACATTTGTACAACCCTGACTTGAAAAATAACATTGATAAATTATTGTTACAATTGTCATGTTGGATCCTCCAACATTAACGATGCCTCCATATCCGAGTGCACAAGGTTTTACTAAAGTGACGTAAGAGACCAACCAACTTACCTTTTTTAAATCTTTTTAATTGATGATATAATGTATATTCCTTGTTACAGTACAGTACAGTTACAGTAATCGTACTGTTTGTATACCTATCTATGTACAACAATCTTTTTCTTTAGTTATTGTATCTATCTTGTGTTACAGTATTATGTACTTTAAATTTCCCTTATTTGCACATACAGTAAAACCTCTATCTAGTGAACCTCTTCATATCGTAAACCTCCGTTTTTCGTAATAATTTCTTGGTCCCGCCAAAATTTGTATGTAATTACAGTGGAATCCCGGTATAACGAGTGCTCATAATCCCTCGGAAATCACTCGCTAAATCGAGCGCTCGTTATATCCGATGGTGTTGAAAAACCCCACCTAATTCTCATAGTCGTTCGTATTTACAGTTTTTCTTTTGTTTCCGTGGTATTTGACGAAGGTAAACAGCAAAAAAGTCATTCCAGGCACAATCTGGTAGAATATCAACATATTTCATGAAAGAAACAGGACATTTTCCATTATATAAAATATTAATTCCCCTAGTTTCGATGTTTTTCTTCCAGTTCTTCTATTTTTTGATCGCCGAAGAAAGCTGTAAAGACAGCGTAACTAGTCGGAATTAAAATATTAGGTATACTGTGGACGTTTTTGGATAATTTTGCGAATGTCATGACGATAATGTCAGCTTTGTCGAGTTTTCGAATGTTAGCCGGTACGTCCATCGCGATATTTATCGTGATAATATATTGTGATATTTTATCGGGGCGCGATATCATGATATTTTATCGCGATGTTTATCGTGATAGTTATCGCGATACCTACTTATAGCGATATTTATCGCACCTCGATATCTTATCGCGCCCCGATATCTTATCGCGCCCCGACATCTATCGTGCTTCGACATCTTATCGTGCCCCGACGTCTTATCGTGCCCCGACGTCTTATCGTGCCCCGACGTCTTATCGTGCCCCGACATCTTATCGCGCCCCGACATCTTATCGCGCCTCGACATTTTATCGTGCCCCGACATCTTATCGCGCCCCGATATCGTACCGTGCCCCGATATGTTATCGGGGCACGATAAGACGATGTTTATCGTCACGCTGAGTTATCGTTATCGCCACCTTATGATATGCTAAAATTACCGTATCCCGATATTGAATTATCAATATCGCCCATGCCTAGACCTAACTCTCTCTCCTACTCTCATCTTGCTCGTTGTCCGCCCACTGCCCTCCCACTGATGACTGGGCCTAACAAAAGAAGAACGTAAAATCGGAGTGTGCAGAGCGTACTGAAGGCCGTAAATCGTTCATGTTTGGACATAACTGGCTTAGGTGTTGTAGATATGGCACTCACCTTGTATTTTTAGTTTAATTAGCAGATAATACAAAACCCAATAGTTTATTTTTGCTAGGCGGTGCATCGCCCTCGAGAGATATCTGTCGTAATACCGAGCGTATACCGTGGAAGGAACGTTTTGGCCTCGCTATACCCGCTTTATTTTACATGTAAAACATAGGCCTTTTGGCGGTACAAAGACAATCACTCGCTATAACGCGATTCTCGCAATAAGCCGTACTCACTATACCGGGCTTCTACTGTATATAGAGAAACCTCTCTATATCGCACCTCTATGTTTTCGAAAAACCTCTGCTCTTCGTACTAGGAATACACCCCATGACGAGCCAACTACCTCCATGGAATGAAATATTCAGCCGGCACCAGCCGCAGAAAGTTCCGTCCGGCCGTTCCGACTTTTCGCGCAAAAACCCGCAGCGCTTGAAAAGTAAAGCTTAGCTGGGCAGTTGTTAGTGTGTTTGTTATTAATCATATGCGTCAAAGACTTATTTTCATTGATTTGCATTGCTTGCGTTTTGTATATTCATCATTAAAACATCCATATATAAATATTTACGACAAATGTCCTGCTGGATTTAGACCCGGGGTCCTAATAGTTTTTACAACTCCCAGACTGATTTATGCGGTAAAATGGTTTAATTCTTAGGTTCAAATAATCACGAATGACACCACTGCATATTCTATTTGCATTTACCCTCACCAATCCTTAATGACACGGAAAACTTAACTCCGATGCTATAGCATATATGCGATATATTGCATACTATACACATTTGCAATTTAGTTGTTCAAGCGCAAGTGACTGAATAATATCTTAATCTAGATATTTTAGTTAAACATATATACGATTCTTCTTCCACAATGACTTAATATTAACAAATAACAGGATTCGACGACTGAGTTCATATTTTGAGTCATTGAGGTTACTTATTAAAATAATGGTGTTCCAGGTCAGGGAGTGTGCAGATGGAATTGTAAAAATGCTGGTGGCTACTCATAATACATGTATATTTATTTTACTGTATGTAGACATGATTTAACACAGTTGTAATTAAATACTAATGCGATATGTAAAGAATTGTAGTGAGTTTGCGGCTGATTTATCGAAACGCTTATCGCTTTTCGTTTGTTTCCTCAAGGCGGATCTATGAAAGCCTGCTGCTCGCGGTAACGTAACGCTGAGCTATGAAAGAGCCCATACCCACGTACGAGATTAACATCTGATGCGACTATTGTACCGTTTCGGAAGATTTGTTATATTTTAGCGTTCAACGCAACGCCGAGCTATGAAAGACCCATGCCCACGTACGAGATTAACATCTGATGCAACTAATGTACCGTATCGGAAGATTTGTTATATTTTCGCGTTCAAATGATCTGTTAAGCAGAATTAAGCCTATTCTGTTTCATTTTTAAGCTATTCGTTTGAAGTTTAATCCACTATAAACACTCGATATTATTGCGGCCGTACCAGAATGATCGCATTTTTTTCATGCTTATGCCTCGTGGCAGTCGTCTTTTACTTTTGGATATTGTCGCCGCGAATTGTAGCTCTACCATTCTATTATCTTTCAATCCGTAACAATGGTGCATTACCGTCCCCCCACACACAACATTGTTAGTTATTTGAGCCACAATTTTGTAGTTTAAGACATCGGTCAGTGAAATACGCCTAACTTCTGTGTAAGTTTACCGTCTATTAAAAAAAAATTTAAAGAAACTGAAGAGGCAGCACATCGAGGATGCATAAATAAAACATTGTGGGCGGTGAAAAGTGAACAATTAGACAGACACACATTTGATTGGTTGATGGAAGGTAGAGCCAGAAATATTCCTGTTTCTGGACCTATTCTACAGCAAAAGGCAAGAAAAATAGCAGTGAAAATGGGCATTGAAAATTTTCATGCATCGAATGGATGGCTTCAAAAGTTTAAAGTGCGGTGGAATCTCAAAACTTTGAAGATGAGTGGGGAAGAAGCCTCTGTAAGTGACACAGCGGCAGAAGAGTGGAAAAAAACTTTGCAGACGATTTTAGCCAGGTATAAACCACGAGACATTTTTAATGAGGATGAGGCAGGATTTTTTTATAACTTGCTTCCATACAGAACTTTAGCAGTTAGAGGCCAATCATGCCATGGAGCGAAAAAAAGCAAAGAAAGATTCACAATGCTTTTCTGTGCTAATTTTGATGGCTCAGAGAAATTGAAGCCTCTTGTGATTGGAAAATATAAAAAGCCTAGATGCTTTAAAAATATTAAGAAACTTCCTTGCTCATACAAAAACTCAAAACTCTTGGATGACAGCATCTTTATTCTGTGAGTGGTTGACCATGCTGGACTCAAAGATGGGAGTGAGAAACTGGAAAATAGTTCTCTTCATTGATCAGTGCACAGCACATGAAGTTGAGGGGATTGTGTTACGACACGTCAAAGTAGTATATTTTCCTCAAAACACCACCAGCAAATTGCAACCACTTGATCAAGGAATAATTTCCATTGTGAAGAGACATTACAGGCAGCAACTGGTGACACACATTTTGCAAACAGTTGAGGAGAAAAATGATTTCAAAAAGTGTTCTTGGAACATAATTCAGGCCATGCACAGGCTCTGTCTTTCGTGGACTTGTTTGAAGTCAGACGTTATTGAAAAATGTTTTAAAAAGGCTGGATTTATGGGGGACAGCAGTGAGGAAGATATTTTGTATAAGGGCGAACCGACAGAATGGCTTGAAATAAACAAAATAATTAATGTTCAGTCATCATTTGACGACTTTATTAATGTTGACAATGTCTTGCTAACATGTGCCACAAATGAGGGAGAGGTGTTCAAAGAAATGGAGGAAGAAGCTGGTGGGGAATCTCCAGTAATAGTCCATAACATGGAAGAAGAAGAGAGTGATGGTGAGGATTTTATGCCAAAGCCAACCAAAAAAGAGGTGCAGGATGCTTTGGGTGTGATGGAAAGATTTTTTTAAATATGGAGGACTGCAGCAGTGAAAATCTACTATTATTAAATAAGATAGAAGATATCATCTCAAAAGAATTTGAAAAAAAATGAAACAAACAGAAATTTCAATTTTTTTCGGCGGAGAGTGCTTAAGTAGTTTTTGTACCCTTGTTTTTATTATTATAAACATTAAAACTATTAAAAAGCATAGCTGCATTAATTTAAATATACAAATATAGTAAACAAAGAGAAAGCAGCACATTTTACTACCAAGAAGTTTCATAAGGTGGAAATATGTGTTCATTTTGCTAAAACCTCTTTATAATGAACCTCCACTTATCAAAATGACTAAAAAATTGGTCCCTTCCATTTCGATATAAAGAGGTTTTACTGTATATATTAGGACTTTTGAAATTTTTATTCCATCTTAGGAGACTGCTTTCTGAAATCACGTCAAATACACAAAAAAATGGACATTTCAGCATCTTACGTAAACAATTCCATAGACAATAAGTTTCTATTACAGTCACTCTATATTTAAGTTTATGGAATAATTGTATAGTAAATTTTACTTAGATTTATCGGCAATTTCTCGGTTACATTGAATTGAATTCCAATACTATATAACCATGGAGTCCACCATTCAGAAAATTAATTTAGCTCTACTATTTAGTGTAAATCGAAGAATACTGAATATGTTGTCATGTCTTCAATATTATTGTTCTTTTTTGTCTTTCAGCCTCATCGAGAAATAGAGAGTCCCCCAACACAGATGGCTTCAATTTTCTTTTCATTCAGTTAAGAGAACAGCATCACGACCTCAATTGGGCATCAGGGTCATAAAAGAGGTCAACAAGGCAGTGGACAAACCTTGGACGCCCACAATTGTAATTTAGGCTGGTAAGTGAAACTGATTTTTATTTCTTTGCATTTTAACAGGTTCTTTGGGCGACAAGATGTCATGACGCAATTAATTAGCATTATATTCTTTCGGTATGCGATCTTAATATTCCATAGTGATCAGGTAGATCAGTATCCATAGAGAATTTTGACAGTGCATTGCTATGAAGTTAAAATCATTTAAAAATAAAATTGAAGTCATTTTAAAAAATTCAAGAGGCCTAGATTTACTGGCTAGACACAACCTGTATTCTGTTTACGAAAGCAAGTCAATCATTTGATGGAGTAAAATGATTTTTCTCCTTCCAAAATTCTCTTTATTTATGTTTTATCCGCAGTAACATTCTTAAGATCTAATAAGGGCTAGCATTAATTGAAAGTTATAAATATTATAGGCATAAATTGAACCGGGAGGAACGAATAACAAGTATAGAATGGGTGAAGGATAAAACCTGGTATAAAAATTAAATAAATGGTAACACTAGTAAAGGTAATATATGGGAGTCAGCTGGTGGTATTAACTGGATATTATGTGATATTGGTTCCATAAAAACTGAAACAAATGCATGGGTTAGATGTAATGAAATAATTCTTGGTTTTGTGGTGTGGGATAAGGACTTTGAAAGGAGAGATCAAGAGGCTGAAGTACAAGTGAATGAAGGATCTAATGAAATATGCAGCTTCAAATGCCACGAATGATGAGATAGTGTTCAGAGGGAAGTTGAAATGGGAACTCGGGATGATCATCAAAGTAGGTACGAGACATGAAACACTTAAAAAGAAGTTAATGTTTAATGTGTTTGAAAACATTTGAGTACGAAAATATTTTTTTACCAGTTGTGCAATACCATTCAGGATAGGATTTCATGGGCATTTCCTAGTCTCTTGTGTTAGTTTGAAACCTTTCCTGGCATTAGTTCAAAAGGCATAATTTTATCCCTGCTAGTAATCACCAGCTCCCTCGTTATTGCCCTCATTACCCTCATGGTGCTGCTCACTACAAGATTTCCCTATCGACTGACCTCTTCACATTTACTTTTCACATTTCACCTTTTCCTTTACATCGTTCACAACTTGCCCCATATATTTCACCCAAGGCCTTTTCTTGCTATCCTTTCCTTTCCAAAAGGAACTGGCCCCCCTACCCTGAATGTGTGAATTTCACACGCCATTGGCTTAGTATGGGGTGAGCTCTACTCTCACCTATCAAAGACCAACCTTCGGGTTGAATCGCTGAGTGAGTTAGTTCCTCTCTGTTTAGTCATTTTAGAACGTTTTCTCCTCGCACACTGTTCACTGTTTCAATGCATTACACCTCATGTCTCCATCAATTCCTTAAAAATGCATATTCGATGCCCTTTTACTTCCATTATCTAAGATTCCATCTTGTATTTTGACATTCTGTTATAATACAACTTCTATTCTTGTTGTCCATTCATCTGCTCTTCCTCTCCATTAGTTTCTTCCGTAATTTTATTTCTTCTCAAGTGAATCCTGTGGCTTTTTCTATTGCCATCTTTCCTGTCCATTGTAATTTTTTCAATTATTATCCATGTCTAGCCATGTCTAGTCTAGCCATGGGATCCCCTCTCTCCCCAATGTTGTCCGAAATTTTCATGAACAATTTCTTCAAATCTGCAAATCCACTCTTAAATAATGTGTTCTACTGGTATAGGTACGTGGATGATATTCTGTGCTGCTGGACAGGGAGCGATCGTCAACTAGATTGTTTCTTGAGAGTGCTAAACTCCCAACATCCTAGAATCAAAATGACTATGGAAAAAGAGACAGAGGGACATTTAAGCTACATGGATCTAGACATTTCAATAGTGGACAAGAAGCATTATTTTGGTATATTTAGAAAACCCTCCTTCTGCGACCTAGTAATCCCAGCAGACTCTTGCCATCCCATGTCACACAAGCTTGCGGCATTCCAAACGATGATCCATAGGTTAGTGAGCCTACCCCTCTCCAACCCAGAATTCAACAAAGAGCTGGAAATCATATGCCACATTGCAACGTCCAATGGGTACAAAAGAGATATTATAAACAAACTCCTGCGCAAAAAGCTCACAAAAATGGCCATTTCCGAAATAACCGCTATCCCAGCTTTTGAACCGGATAAAAGAACTTGGTGTAGGCTACCATTTGTTGGTAATCTCTCCTACAAACTTTAGAGAATATTCCCAAAGGACAAATTTAAAGTGTGTTTTTACAATCCGTGTACCTTATCGAACATTTTGTGCAAAAGCAAGGACGCCATTGACCCAAAATTCCATTCAGGCGTCTACAAAGTCAAGTGCCTCAGCTGTGATAAATGTTACGTTGGACAGACGGGCAGGGATTTTACTACCAAACTTCAAGAGCATCGAAGGTGTGTGGATAAGGGAGACAAATCGTCACTGCTGGCCAAACACCTCCTGGAGACATCGCTAAAATTTCATGCTTATCAGCTCTGAAAAAGGAATAATGAGGTTTGATTTACAACTACATTGGTATCTCTCCTGTAGAGTGCATGTCGTAGAAAGTTGCACTTTTTCAGTTATCCATTGTTGTTCTTTCTTCTCTGCGATCCATGCTTTTTCTTGACAACTTTTCTTCTCCCAAGAATTTCTTTTGCGTCTTTCTGTGGTCCACATTTAATGTATTCCCAACACTCTCCTACCTATATCTCCTATGTTTTTTCCCACTGCATCTTGAAATACCACCTGATGTTGAGCGTCTTTCACTTTTCTACTTGCCATATGTTTTCCCTGTTTTTCATCAATTTCTTGGAGTTTTCTGTCTGCCCCAGTGTAGCTTTTGCATTCCTTCACCTGGTTCTTAATTCTCTGCTTCAATAAAATGGAGTCCATTTTAAATTTTCTTCCTTCTCCTAGCATTTTCCACATGTATCGTCTCGGTTGGGATATTTAAACAATTTTCGGCTGCCACTAATTTGTGTTGTGCGCAGAACTCCTGTAGTATTTTTACTCTTTCGTTTTGGTTTCCCAATACATATTTTCCAGTTAATTTTCTATCATGTCCTTCGCTGACGATAGTGTTCCAATTTCCTTAAATATTTCGGTTTTCTACCTCTCTTACCTGTTTTTTAACTTGTGTGATATCTTCGTGGATGTCTTCCACTTGTTCCTGTTCGTAGTCCGTCATAGGCGTGTAAGCCTGCACCATTATGGTATCTACAGGTTTTATCTCTATCTTCAACAATATTAACATTTCTATTGGCATTTGTACTTCAGGAAGCTCTTCACACGTAATCCGGTGTTCTTTGTGGGTATTATTCCTACTGCAGCATTACCATTTGATGATCCCATATGTATAATTGCGACATCACCCGATGGTCGATACACACCTTCATTACTTTGGTAACCCTTTCATTTTTCTTCCTCAAATCTTGTCTTAGCTTGTTCTCGTCCTGAAAATTGTCATGTTACCCTGAAATATATTACTATTTCTCGCTGTGCAACATTGACTTTATTTCCTAAGGAATCACCTTTCATTTTTCCAATGTCCTCGTTTCCACTAAAACCCATTGCATTCGACACTTTGCATTTTCGGTTAACGGATCATCAACCA
This sequence comes from Platycnemis pennipes, assembly GCA_933228895.1. Taxonomy (NCBI): domain Eukaryota; kingdom Metazoa; phylum Arthropoda; class Insecta; order Odonata; family Platycnemididae; genus Platycnemis; species Platycnemis pennipes. The sequence continues at coordinate 35,669,263 of OW121852.1, read as the reverse complement.
TGCTTCTGGTATCACCCAGATTTTCGTGGTATCATGTAATCTACCGCATCGTTTCACATGTTGTTTTAATTTGTTTATCCTATGTATCAGCTTTGCTAGTTTTTTTAGAATGGGTGTATAGTCTACAGTTTCTTAAACCTAGTCATAACCCCTCTTTTACTTTTGCGATAATCTTTACTATAATTTTAAATAAATAAATAATAAACTTTCGATAATTTTTACTTTAACAATAATCCTTTTCCAGTTCTTCCTAACACAAACGATTCACTGATTTACCATAGATTAAACCTCTATCATTATACAGTTGAGCACCCTTAATCCGGGAGCCCCTAATCCGGGAGCACCTATAATCCGGCAATTTTGCCATGACCAACTATCTGGTACTTAGTGGAAAATGCTGAAACGTTTTTAACCGGAACATTGCTTCATAACCTGCCGAGATATTATTCTTATATTAATACCGAGATACCATTCTTAACGTTAATTTTCCCATTTCCAGAATCAGAATAATTTAAACATATTAATTTCTGGTACTTCGCCTACACCGGAATTATTCTGAAACTTGAAGTAAACATATAAATTTGACGACATCGCCGAGACGGAATACGACTAATTTACAGATTGGATACTTTCAATGGCGCGTGCATTTTTGATTGACCACTACACGTAATTTGATAAAATTATTGGTTATATTCTAATATTAAAGGAAATGGAATTGGTAAATTTAGACGAAAGGATAGTTAGCAGCCGCGATATTCTCACCACACAACATATCACAGATGATGAAATCATAGAAATGGTAATTAATAACAATAAATCTGAGTGGGGATGACGATGATCAGCCTAAAATTGTTGAAGGAAGACTACTATTGATGATGGTCTTTAAAGAATAATCCAGTCCGGTCGCCCGCGGCGACGTAGTGACACGACACTCATGCGTTGGCATCGCGCTGAATCAGCTGATTAGAAATCAAGCGCGGTAGGAAATTATGTTACGCAAAGCACAGAATACGAAATATCAATTTTTATACCCTTTTCCAATAACAATATGAAACTTTTACATGTGCAGCAATATGCACAATGCTTAAATTCCGTTATTTTCACTCACTGCGCAACTTCGACAATTTTAAATAATAACTTTGTGAATTAAGAAATCATTTCTTTCTGATTATTCTCAGTAACTCTTTTTACAATAATGTTCAGTAAATGGCAAACGAATATATTTTGTTATAAATAATTGACTCCTTTCAATGAAAATACCCCGGACGTCAGAAATAGACCAGTTGCCATGCATGACCCATAGTCCAGCAAAATCCCTAATCCGGCATCACTTTGGTCCCGACCGTGCCGGATTAAAGATGCTCAACTGTATATGTAACTTTCCTTCTTTCAATAATAGAACGATACCAAGGAGGACGTTAGTCATTGTTGTTCCTACTTCGTCACTAGCAACTGTGGTCTTCCATTCGGTATTTAACTCATGATTAACATTTATGATCGCTTTTTCACTCCTCAGCATGAGGCCCAATCACTGTAATCAATTTCAGTCATCAAAGTAATCTAGGAATATCTTCAACAGCACCTTATTGAAAGTGTCATAATCAGACAGCAAAACCTTAGAATAAAATTTAGTTGTCTCCTCTTCAAATATCATGCCAATCTCTATCGCTGACTATTTCCAATAACTTTCTCGTAGTCCTTCAGGTCCTCGTATGTTTTTAAAGTAATCACTGATCGGTTCCATTCATTTCGTTTAACCTGCTATCAACAGAGCAAACATTTCAGGCAACCTGATGTTGCTGTATATAGGCAATCATTTCAAAATGCACACATTCTGTATCATTTTCCAAATACATATATATGTAGCACTTTCATCTCATAGATTGCCATGGATACGACTGAACAATGTTTTGCACTTCCTTCACCTCCTTAACATCGTACTCAATACTCATCATCAATCTTACAGCACCTCTTCATTTACATCTATATAATACCTTTCAAGCCACTGCAAGGGTGTGTGGCAGGGGATGAACCATCATCAGGCGTCCATTTACCATGCAAGCATGAAAAATGTACACTACCACGTTCATATGTTACTTTCGTGAAACTCGGAGCCACAATGCTACCACCCCAAAGAAAAATTTTAAGCCTGTATTACTGAGATATGTGAAATGTTGCCTATAAATGACACACTTCTTGATATACTTTCAACTATACCTTCTAAGATGAGTTGTGATTGTACCACAAGTTCTAAGGATGAAACATTTCTTCTTTGGATAATACCAATATTTCCATTGAATAATAATATATTTCATATGCCAGTTCCAGTCATGTCTTTCCATCTGTTGTCGATTCATCAATGAACATATCCATTTTGGTCCTTCTTTAAGGAAACATATGGTATCGTTTAAAAAAAATCACTTCTTGGGACTCCCTGATACCCACTATTTCGTCATTCTAATTGAATTAAAGCTATTAATTATTCAAGTAAAGTCATCTCGTTTTCCTCCTCCTGTCGCAAACTGTATCTCCTAAATTCATCTTGTTCTTGATTGTTTGATCAAGTCTTGCCCTCGACCGGGTTCTCTTGTTTAATAGTTGAGCAACATTTAATAATATTTTTTCCATCTATCTCATTGTATCCGTTACGTACAGATCATATATTCCAGGCATCCCATTGATGCTTTATCCATGCAATTAATTAAAAATACGCACGTTATTCAACTTGCCCTTTATGCCATTCCAGTCATATTAGAGCCATAATTAATTTGAGAAAAGTCATTTCCCTCACACGCCACCAACTGCAATGTTTATTCTTCTCTCCTAATGTCTTATTCTTGCCCTTGATGTCTTTTGTTAACAACGATTGTTGCTTTAGCACACTATTGACTTTCTCCAACTATATGTGTGATTTCCAGGGAACTATCTCCATTTTTACTAGGTATTTTATTATTGTAACAGGGTATGTTTAGTGTAAGTTTGACTCTTATTTTAAGAAATTTTCAATTTCTTATTATAAATCTATAGTCAGTATGGAGATCATAGCAGGGGATGAAGTGGCTGTTTCCGGAGCTCCCTACCACTAAAGAGCACGCCCCAGACCTGCTGCAATGCCATTCCAGGGACTGGGAGTGCGGTGTCTGGACCAAGAGCCCTAATGTACCATCACTGATCTTCAAGGGCTGCGCTCCCTTGAATGCGGAAGGACATTGGGAGTCGGCCGCATCTGTAGACCTTGTCTCAATGCTCGGCAGCACCGTGTGTGTTGCAGGGCATCGGGACTTCGACTCCAGACACTGCTGACTCCCTTTGTCCTCAGTATTCGAGGGAGTGCAGCCCTTAGGCAAAATAATGTACTCATTACTACTCAATAAAAATTTTTATGGACAAATTTCATTTATCAAAGTTTCAATGCTGAACATGACTAATTTTTTTGCGTTGGAATTTTTCCTACCATTGTGAAGGCTCCTTGTTGTAATGATATGCTAGAATCTGTTAGTATTTTGCAAGATTGAGCTTTGCCATGCATTCTAGGCACTTAAAAGAGTCTATAACTCATTTTATCTCCTGACCAAATAAGGTTAGTGCTCATCTTCAATATTCTCTCTCTTCTATGGTATTCCCAACTCATCAAATGATATTTTTCTAGTTTATTAATATTCACAAATGGGTACTATGATAAAAGTGCATCTAGTGGTCCAGAACCACAAAACCAGTCTTTGTGAAACTTACTTTCGTTCCTGGCATATCTGGTGATTTGAAGAAGTTGATACAAAGAAGTTCCACTTAAAAATTTTCAAAATAATATTTCATGAATATTTTTACTTGTTCATTTGCATATGGAAAAAATTCATATTTTCTTACATCTTTATTATTATTGCATGTGTAAGATATTTGAATAAACTGTTCAGGGCCAATATTTCCCTCATATTTCAATAATGGGGCATATCCGTAGGAAAAAAATATCATCTTTTTTGTGTACTCTATGCCCTTTTTACTCTTCCCCTATATACTATTTTTTAATTTTCCTCGTTGGTCTCCACTTCCATTAACTTACCCCCTCGGCATCTTCACATCAGAAACTGTCTATTTTCTTCTTTTATCATTGATCTTCTTTCCTGAAAGTCAGTTTTTGTGCAATAAAATACCTATCCCTATCAGATTCTACAGCAGTTTTTTCTTGACACATCTGCTGCATTCTATTATTGGGGTTCATCCACACATGCTGTAAAGATCTTAAAATTACAGAAAAGATTAGTCAGGATTTCGACGAAAAAGCCATACTGTTCCCCATCCAGACCAATGTTTGCAATTTAAACATTCTTCCTTTCCCCTGTGTGTACATAATGTTTTCAGTGGTATATGTTTCGACAAAACCTGTCCAAATTCTCCATAAATGCTGACTTCCATGAAAATGAGACTCAAAGATCAACATACCTCCATCAAGGTAGAGTCAGGACGAGTGCATCCAGCTCTGGCCATAAAGAAATTGGTATCAAACTACCCAATCGGATAAAAAAATTAAATGTTTGTGTGGTTTTAAACATAATGTTCAAAGTTTCCTTCGGGAGAAAATGTTCTACTCTGTTATCGAATATTTATGTGACTAATCAAACCGAGTGATAATGTATCAGCTTTGTGCTCCTCATACTCATTTCACATTGATTATTTTTTGCTTAGTTTTTTCATTGCTTCTGTATTTTGATTAACATTAATTGATGGTCATTAATTATTCCAACAATGACTGCATTTCATACCATATTTTCAATCATTTCATCTGGATAATCACAATCCCTTTTTTGTACTTATAATGACCTGGTATATTCGTATATCATTGAGGGGATCATATTTTCGTAGAAGGTGCAGATACAGAAATTCCTTCTCTTTCCTACCTCAATTACAGGCGAATTCCCAATTGTTGTTCCTTGCCATTGCCAAGGTGAGAGATGCTTGCTTGGCATGAATGCTTTGGTGGTATCAGTAACTAATAATGTGCAATTGAATGATTCTCTGTATGTTTTTAATTATACCGAGAATATAATATTATGTATAATCTTGCATTGGTTTTCGTTGGGTTTACTTGTGGATCTTAATGTTGCAACTATTAGATGGGCTTAAAAAATGTTATTAAAATGCTTTTGGGCCAAGGCTCATATTTTTGCTTTTTGATCCCTCGGATCCATGCTGATCAGCTGTTGATCCTGTTTTGATGTGGGAACTTTAGCACCAGCAGGGTGTTGTGTGAGGAAGGCCGAGATTAGGGAACTTTGTTCTTCATTGTGTCGATGAGTATCTTTTTTCTATTCTCAGGGGCACGCATTCATATTTTTACACATTTGTGGTTTCCCCATAAGGACATTCATCTTTGTATTCCTGTAGAATTAATGTCTTTCTTGCCTAAGAAGGTTATTAGTTAGGAGACTGCTTAGTCCCAATTATCGCCATTCATGAAAACCACGAGAAAGAAATTAAATACAGCTCACGCACTCAAAATCGGAGCGCTTTATTTAAGTGATGGGGTTTTCCATGAAAAAAGTTAAAATATTTTTGAAGGAATTTTAGAAGAGAGAAAAAGAATTTTTCAATGAATTGAATACTCCAATAATTGGGATGTAAGTGGTAGAGAAAGGAAAATGTTATATTGGGAAGCTGTGGGGAAAAGGTTTACTTATTTCCCGAGCAGGTTCAAGGGAACGAGTTATTTCATGTGTAAATTGTAGGTTGTAGTGGACTTGTAAAATGAGATAAAACAGCACGTAGCGTAAAATATTGTAGTGAGGGTGATTCATGGTCTGCTGAGATGTCAAATCTGAGATGGTTGTGATGGCTTGAGGTGAAAACTGTGGGAGATAAAGATTAAACGATAACTTGGATATTGGTAGTGTTCATTGGAATGCGTGACGGCTGAAGCAGTTATGATATTCTGCATGCAAATTATGTTCTGAGGTGAGAGAATGATGGAAGGATGTTTTGATTTCAGTTGTTGCTGAGCACAGGAGATGGGTAGCAAGATGCAGGATTCCAGTCGTGATTTGGTGAAAAAACACAAGCTAGTGGATTTTGTAATGAAAGCAATTACGAAATTGATATTATCAATGATGCATGTGAAACCCTTGGTATTGTAGTGGTAAAAGTTGATTGTAATATTTTGAAATGAAAATAAAAAGTAAATTGAACTGGTGTTGTGTTAAGATTGAATGCTTATCCTTGCCGTGCAAGTGTGTATTAGTCGTAGGTAAAGGTGTGAATGAAGGCAGAATTAAGTTGGTGAATGATGGAAGTCCTTCGCAAACCCATAATGGTGCGATTGGTGATAATTGTATGAATAAGGCATGAATTTGTAGAGTAGTATTTGGGAAGAAAATTGAAGGGTGGGGGCACCTGGTGGTGCATGGTAGAAGTCGGCCGTGGGTGTGTTAAGGCGGCGATAGAAGAGGGGTGGACGAGTAGGTTAATAAATGTTGATTTTGGGGAATAAGTATAAATGATAATGCAAATTAATTGTAATGGTTGGGTGGGGTAAAATAATAGGATTGCAACGGAGGAAACTCCGCTTGGATGCAGCCATCATTAAGTGAGTAAATGAGGAAACAAAATGAGTAATCAATATGTAGAAAAAGGAAGACATGAAACAGAGGGAGCTTGTACCCGGGGGATTGGGGGCGGGGTTTGTAGGTGGACACTTTCATAACCCAAGTTTCTTTCCTTACATTCTTAAATTCATTTCGAAGAAATGGTATAAGAAAATAGTGTTCTTTTAGACAGTTGAGACAATATAAGAGAGTGAAGAAATAACCGACATAGCCCCCCCCTCTGAGAAATTTTCCAACCCAAGGGAAGGGGGCGTCTCCCCTCCGGGAAACTCCCCCCGCCCGCGAGGGACCTGCCATCAACCACGACTGGTCCCTCTGCAAAGGAGCCGTCATCTCCACGACGGACTCCCCCTCCCTTAAGTCCCCTCTCTCAAGCTAACCCACAGAGCGGAGAACCGCATACACCTACTCTGCCGAGTGAGCCACGCCACCTCAAGAGGATCGGCTTCATGGATGCAGAGCCCCGCGGCGTCAATTACGACCAGCTACAAGGGTGGGCCATAGTGGCGGCGTCACCGGGCCAGTAAAGGACAGTGCGTAGGCAATGAACCAATCATGCTCTGTCGGCAATCTTATGAACAACGCCTGGCTCTCTTGATAACTATTTGCGCAAAACCTAATTGTGAGAGCTAATTTTAAATATTCATAGCACCCGTACCTTGGAAGAGAGAGAGTTTTTTCATATTTTGCTCGTTAACTGACTAATTGGTCTTTTGCCTTCACACTTTATTGAACAACAAATCATTGTAAATAATTCCTATTAATAACTTAAACTGTACAGGAGTTCACTTTCTTACAGGAGCCATCTATTGCCAAACTTTGAATTTACTTTCCTACATATCTGTCCTCTCTCGGTGAAACAAGCGCCGGGATTTTCGAAGCCCTCGCTACGTCCCCAAAATTCAAAATTGAGTCAATGCGTCCCTTTATACGCAAACAATATCGATAATTGAGGTACCCCTATAACGAGTAAGATCTCCGCTTCTGGCAAATCCTTAATTTACTGTTGCACTATGTATAATTTGGGTGAAAATCGAAGTTGAAAGATACTATTTCTTAGTTTCATTTCCGCGGGAGCATTGTTGGTTGCCTGTACACCAGGATGACACGGATACTTTCAGCGTCGAACCGTAGTTATAAGCTATGTATAGTAATAAGTTCTCCGCCTATATTTTTTTAAAAGACTTTCCTCCGTATTGTAAATATACAAAAATTGATTTTAAGAACGTTGTCTTGACTTTTGTTTGTTATAAACAATGCGCCAGTGAACGTAGATAACAATTTAAAAATTATTTGATAACTTCCGAAATTTAACCATGCAAATTCATATCTTATTAACTTAATTATCACGAATCACGTCATTAAAACACTTTTCATTGTTGAGAAATAATTGACGGAGTTGTGAAGGACGTCCATAATTCACCAATAAAATACAGCCTTCATTCGCACCTTTACGTCTGACTATTACACAGAGTTTCATGGCAAGGAAGAGCGTTCTTTTGAATGCTCGCCGTGAATTAAACATAATTAATGATAGAACATAATTAATTAATACATGTTGTCATACCATTTGCTATTGTAATATTGCTATCCTATTGGAATGCTACAATAAACACCAATTTCTTCCTGGATTCCTGGTAGATTAAGGTGACCAGATTTCTGATCTGCTAAACCGGGACAAAATATCGCTTCTCCTGAAGCATAGGCAATTTTACATGTATGTATGTATGCATGTTTCTTTGGTCAAGTGAAGCGTTAAAAAAGTTGTCACTCTGAGTCCTACACACCTCACTTTTCCAGCACCCGAATTGGTGCAACTTCCTGATGCTACATATGTAAGAGCTTAGTATATTATAAATATAGGAATGTATATATATTAAGCATTTTTAATTCAATAGAACAATAAAAGAAATCAAATATTAAGGAAAAAGATTTTTAATTCATTTTAATGTTTATGAAATTATTTTTTATTAAACTTTTCGAAGAGATTTGTATTCACAATTCAAATTCACAAAAATCACACTCTATTTATGATATTTTTCAGATGGCAGAATTACTGTACCAAATATATGTACGGATTTTTCATGTAAGAATCTGTTTGAACCATTATTTTTACAAGCGTTTAAAAAAAGACCAAAATTCAAAAAACAAACTAATTGTTTTGATAGCATAAATCCAAAGACCGGTACACATTAGTATTTGTATTTAGTCTTTCGGGACACCGGGACAAACACCCCAAAAACGGTACTGTCCCGGCCAAACCGGTACGTATGGTCACCTTAATGATGAGACCGAAAGGAAATTACCAACTCCATGATACGTATAATCAACTATCGGCAACGTAACTTTGTGATGCACACTAATCGCGATGATAAAATTTGCGTAGTAATTTTCTACTTCTCTTCGATATCCCTTTCTTAAGTCCAATGTTTTGAAATATTGACGACCTCTTATAATGATATTGAAACCGGTCAGGTCAGAAACAAGAAAAAGGAATTATTGTGTTCTTGGGAGAGTTTAATTAAAGGGGTTTCCCGTTGCCTTCCACGTTAGTGTTTTTAACATGACACCATCACTTGATAGGCCGCCCATCTGGTGTCAGACGCCTTCACACAGCCGCCTCACTGAGGAACAGAAGCAGCGAGTAATGTTATCGGGCATCAAGAAAGGGAAAACGGTTCCATGCATCAAAGACAGAAGGGGAAATTTAGCAACTGAACGAGAGGAGATACAGCGTCGATGGAGGAAATATGTTGAGGAACTCTATGATAGCGAAAATAGGCCTAGGAACTAGGATATAGAAGAGGAAAAGGACGTAGATCAGGATGACGTGGGCCCTGGAAAACTGAATAGTGAGATAGAGAAAGCATTGCGAGAAATGAAGCGGGTAAAGCGGTAGGGATAGATAACATCCCAGCTGAGTATCTGAAAAACGTTGGAAAGCGGGGAAGGGAGAGATTTTATGAACACGTTCGTAGGATATACGAGGAGGGGACTTGGCCGGAGGATTTTGTAAAAACCGTGCTGATACCTATGTCGAAAAAGAGGGTGAAGACTATAGAACGATAGGTTTGATTTCTCATACGATAGTGCTTAGAATCGTCAACAGAAGAATGGAAAAGAGAGCAAAGGAATTTATAGGCGAGGATCAGTTTGGATTTCGGAAGGAGAGGGCCACTCGGGATGCGATTGCAGTGGTGAGAGTACTAGTGGAAAGGAATCTAGAATATGATCAGGATGTATTCGCTTTTTCTGTTGATTTCGAAAAGGCGTTCGACAGAGTGAGGTGGGAAAAGTTAATGGAAATATTGCGGAAGATAGGAATAGACTGTAGAGACAGGAGACAGATCCGGAATTTATGCATGGCGCAAGTAAGAGTAGCCGATGGAGAATCGGATTAAGCCACAATAGGGAGGGGAGTTAGGCAGGGCTGTCCGTTATCGCCGGTGATTTTCAACATATATCGGAGGAAATGGTGAGAGAGGCTTGGGATGAGCTTGAGGCTAGAATAAAAGTCGGGGGGAAATTGATAAAATCAGTGAGGTTTGCGGATGACCAAGCGCTATTTAGCCAGTCAGTCCGTGTCTTGCAAAAACTGCTGAATGCGTTGCAGGGACAGTGCGAAAGATATAGGATGAAGATAAACCAGAAGAAAACGAAAGTAATGCGATTTTCAAGAACAAAAAGGGCCATTATAACTATAAAAGTGGGAGGTCAGAAAATAGAGCAGGTGGAGCAATTTAGCTATCTGGTAGTGTGTTGGAGGAAAAAGGGTATAGCAGCATTAAAGTGAGAAGGAGAATTGCATTGGCAAAAGAAGCTTTTACTCGTAGCCGTAAACTAATGACAGGGGCGTTGAGTAGGGAAGTGAAGAAGACTAGCGAAAAGTTTAATATGGAGCGTTGCACTATACGGGGCGGAAACGTGGAATTTGCGAAAATAAGATGAAAATAGACTTAGGGCTTTTGAGATGTGGGTGTGGAGAAGAATGGAGAAAGTAAAGTAGGTCGAAAGGACGACGTACGATTAAGTGCTAGAATTGGTAGGAGAGGAAAGAAATTTGATGGATGAAATTAGGAGAAGGCAGACGGTTTGGATGGAAAAGGTAATAAAAGGAGATGTTGTTTTGAAGGAGGTGATTGAGGGAAGAGCGTTGGGTAAGCGGGGAAGAGGGAGGAGAATAACGGGTAGCTTGGATGGTATGATGGTTGGCAGGAGGTATGAGGGGATGAAGAGGAACATCGTGTGAAATTTAGGGGGTGGGAAGAATTAAATGTCCATTGAAACCTACCTTCATCGGTAGAATACTAATAATAATAATAATTCCGGACCCCTCCTCCCACTTGTCAAACCCTGTTGTGACACACAATCACCAGTTAAAATATTAAACTTTTCACTAGTCTTTTCTTCACTTCCGTACTCAATGCCCCTGTCGTTAGTTCACGCCTCCGAGTAAAAGTTTATTTCTCCAATACAATTCTCTTTCTCACTTCAATGCTGCTATAGCCTTTTTCTTCCAACACACTACCTAGATAGCTAAATTGCTCTACCTGCTCTAGCTTCTGACCTACTTTTATCGTTATATTATCCCTTTTTGTTCTTGAAAATCGCATTACTTTCGTTTTCTTCTGGTTTATCTTCATTCCATATCTTTCGCACTGTTCCTGCAACGCATCCAGCATTTTTTGCAAGCCACGGGCTGACTGGCTGAGTAGCGCTTGGTCATCCACAAATCTCACAGATTTTATCAATTTCCCCCCGACCTTTGCTCCAGCCTCCAGCTCATCCCAAGCCTCTCTCACCATTTTCTCCGAGTGTATGTTGAAAAGTCATGGGCGTAGCCAGGGAATTTGGCTGGGGGGGGCCATGGGACCACCCACCCTCCGGAGGGTCTGGGGGGTACCTCCACTTCAAGAGGGGGTGTTCCTCCCCCGGAAATGTTTTTTAATTTAACCTTCTCAGAACTGAAATTAAGCCTAATTGCTGATGACATTTTTGTAAAATACTGAAAGGGATTTTTGGGCTAGAAAATGATCACACCGAGTTGGAAAATAAAATAGCTTTTATTTTCAACGAGGATTCACATATTTTCAGAGGGATCATTGTAAACTTTGGGATGGTTATCTGCTAATAAATTAAATACTCACAACTTCAATTAATATTGAAGTTGTGAGTATTTAATTGTGAAGTGTCGAAGTGTTGTGTGAATTGTGAAGTGTTGTGAGTGAGTATTGAATTGTGTAAGTGAAAACAAAGAAAGAAACAAAAATTTTGGTTGATAGGAATTTTATGTTTTTTTTGACAAAAATGTTCATTTAATGGTAGTGCTGGGAACCCTTTCTTTAACAAGTTTTTTTTCGATGTGAAGAATGGATGGATTTGAAAATCTTGATTGGCCGGTTGTAGACCGAACCCACGACTTGATTCTTCGCATGACTGAAAAACTTCTTTCACATCCACCCTGACGGGCAGGCCGATTGCTACTTGGAGAAGTCTGTAAACATTCGGCATGATATCTTCATTTATTTCTGCTCTGACATTTTTAAGTTTGACCTCTAGTTCCTTGTTTTTTAATATATTTCTCAATACTGTTGCCTCGGCATTTAAGGAATGGGTATCAAGATTAAAAATTTCATTGTAATGGGGGCGTTTACTCGGAACCGAAATCGCAATTTTGTCCACGAAATTGTTAGATGGAAATGAAAAAATAAATTTGGTGAAAAAATTAATCTTCTAACCATAACCATTCACTCATAAATCAAAAATTAATATAAGCAAAAGGTGACGCCCACCGAAAAAGCTACTGTGATAACATTGACGTCATTTTCCTCCCGTCGCTGACTGCTTTCAGGGGAGGGGGAGGGAGTGGAGGGGGATTCTCGGAAGGTCTGCTCGCACAGATGCTTTCGTAACTGCTCCGATTGGCAGTCAGCTGTGTCCCCCCCTTTGCGATAAGGCAACGTAGCTTCGCGGGCTCAGTTGTGATTGGACGAAGTCGATATACGTCAGAGGTTGCACCACACCCACTTTTCCGAAAGGGTTAAAAACACCAGTTTTTCGCCGCCTTTAACTCGAGAAATAATTGACGAATCAAAAAACGGAAAAATAGTGTCTTTTTATTTTACAAACTCTATCATATTCGGCAATAAAAAAGTATGGTAAACGACCCCATTGTTAATGAAATCTTCAGCTTCAGTCAAGTTCAACTGTGTAATGGCGTGGTAATGGCATCCGCTGCCTTTGCCAGGGGAACGGACTCAAACCTGTGCTGAAAATGTGAAATAACGTTATCCAAAACCCTGTTGTACAGATTGATTTTCCAGTTATCTCCAGTGTTGGGGTTGGTGTCAGATGGTAGGTCGGTCAGCTGGCTTTTTCCTACGGTAGTTTCAACATAGTAAACGCTCATTTTTGCGGGCGGCTGCCGCCTTCTTTTCTTTGAGACAGACACAGGCTCTAGCAAAATGTCGTTGCTGTTCGCAAATTCTACTATCTCGGCCCATAAACCATCAAAATTATTTCTGCTCTCTGCGAAAGTAGTTTTAATGCTGGCAATAACTGAACTTGCTCTCCCGAGCGTCGCATCTGGGCCTTGTAAATACTCAGCACGTTGGTCACCGATAAAACTGAATGTATTACGAAAAGATTAACAACGAATTCATGTTGTGCTATAGATCTCAACAAACCGATGGCCTCCACTATACCCCCATCTCGTGCAGCGTTGATTTCCTCCTCAAGGGCTTCTTTGATTGCGTTGAAGTTATTTATTACAACGTTACAATATGTGTAACGGCCGCACCATCTTGTACTACTTAAGCTCCCCATTTATTTCCCACCCTTAATGCCTAGCTTCTTTTGAATCTCTGCTAAGATGGCATGATTACCAGGTTGTGAATAGTGCATATGGAGGGCTTCAAGAGTATTGAAGAAAATGTAAGCTGACTGGACATCAGACAGCAGCCAAATTTACTTTGTGAGCTAAGCAGTGGATATAAATTGCCTGTGGGTGTAACTCTTTCATTTTCACCTGGAGACCTGAGTTATTGCCTGACATTACGCTGGCACCATCGTATGATTGTCCAATCATTGGTATATCGTCCAAGCTGTATTTAGTTAAAAAATCTTGAATCATTTGGCTTAGCGACTCGGAATCTCTTGCTGTGGAACAATTTAAGAAACCCAGAAACCTTTTGATGGGCTCCAATCCTCTTACGTATGTACCTCAAAACTACTGACAACTGTTCTTCTTTGTAACATTTGGCTTCATCAACCATCAATGAATAAAACCCACACTCCCGCACTTCCTTTACAATTTCTTGAAGAGTTAGACCGGCTGAAACTTCTATTATTTCGTTCAGAAACGTTGGCCTGCAGTAGTTGAGTCACTGCTCAAAATGTTTTGCAAAAAAGTCATCATACTTCGCAAAAAGCTTACACAATTCAACAAAGTTTCCCCTATTCCGAGATTCAGAGCTCTCATCATGTTCTCTCAGTGGCATGCCTTGACAACTGAGATACGAAATGATGTCAGGTACTTCTGTCAAGTAACGTTTTTTTCTCTTCAATCTCTTCTTTACGACTCTCTCGTGTACAGTACCAGACGCATTAGCCATTTGGTACCCCAGATACTTTTGATGACAATCCGAATGAGATCCTGATTTTTCGTGTTTTTCGATCGTATCTTTTAATTTTTCCATTTGCAAAACCCCGTTTAAATGACCCTAGGCCCCCCCCCCCCCTAGAGTTCTGGGGGGGTCCCCCAGAAGGGAATTTTTAACCTTCTTCTTAACCTTCTTTACTAACTTGCGTTCACACGAGCCACAAATTCAGGTAACCTGCGCCAAACCTAGTAACTCAATGCTGGTAAAATCAGTTTACCAGTGTTTCTCCAAGCTGTGTTCATAGGACGAACTTGATACTCAAGTTACTAGCATATAGGCGCGGGTTACTGGCTTTCTAACCTAGTAGTGTGAATGGGGCCAAAGGGACCGCACCGCCGTGCTATGGCTCCGCCGCAGACGAGCGGTTGCCAGCGCTGTGTGAAGCGTGGCCACCACAATTTCGATTCGTCAAAAATTTCTGGGGGGGGCCACGAGCCTTCTGGGGGGGGCCGGGCCCCCCCAGGGACCCCCCTAGCTACGCCCATGTGAAAAGTACCGGCGATAATGAACAGCCCTGCCTAACTCCCCTCCCTATTGTGGCCCAATCCGATTCTCCATCGGCTACTCTCACCTGCGTCTTCTGCGCCATGCATAAATTCCGGATCGGTCTCCTGTCTCTCCAGTCTACTCCTATGTACCTCAATATTTCCATTAACTCGTCCCACCCCACTCTTTCGAACGCCTTTTCGAAATCAACAAAGCCCGCGAATACATCCTGATCGCTAGCGAAACATGACGCCATAAGAATAAAATCTGTAGAAGAGTACGAATTGTTCTCTCTTCATTTTGCAGCTATGAAATATTTTCGTCACTGCCAATACCCAAAAATGCTACTGTTCATTTAGTCCAAACAATGGTGGTCGATTTGTAGCAACTGATCAAGGCGAACTTTGATAAGCAGTTCCTGATAATCCGTTCTCAACAATTAATTTTATTATTAAAGTTTAACATTATAAAATTTACAAAAATAATATAAAACTCATATCCTGGTGAAATAGCTACATGGAAGCCGAAAACCGCATATTCCCTTCCCGTTTTCCCACCGTTCCCTAGCTTGTCGTGTATTCTTTCTAAAAATCGGGACTTTCTTAAAACCCCGCGGGACGCGGGATAAATTGTTAAAAATCGGGACTGTCCCGCTAAAAGCGGGACGTATGGTCACCTTATGGTAGATACTAAATTAGACCGACTACCTGTGCACATTTATGGCAATAACGTGGTTAACAAAACAAAAGTCATTTCAACATTCATAAAATCAATTTTTGTATATTTACGACTACCGAGGAAAGCCTTTCAAAAATAATATAGGCGGAGAACTTATTACTATAACTACGGTTCGATGCTTAAATTATCCGTGTCATCCTGGTGTATAGGCAAGCAACAATGCTACCGCGGCGGCGGGGAAAAACAAATAATATCCTTCAACTTCGATTTTCACACAAATAATACATAGTGCAACTGTACATTAAGGATTTGCCAGAAGCGGAGATCTTCCCCTTATATCGGGACCTCAATTATCGATATTGTTTGCGTATGAAGGAACGTATTGATTAAATTTTCACTATCGTTGGCGTAGTGACGGCTTTGAAAATCCCGGTGCTTGTTTCACAGACGGGGAAGGTATTTACGAAGTTAAATTCAAGGTTCAGCAATAGATGGCAATGGCAAGAAAGTTAACTCCTGAACAGCTTATGTTATTCATAGGAATAATTTATAATGATTTGGAGACAAACCTGAGTGCTGAACAAGGATGTTGGGTGACAAAAGATTTGAAGTAGGTATACTTTTTCATAGCTAGCTGAATGAAGAGAAACATCACCATTAAAAATCCAGGGATGCCTAAAAATTATCCATAAGCTCATATAACATGAGAATACTCCAATTTTTTTTGCTGTTTTGTTTTAACCCATTACAATTGTTGGGACTCAATATAAAATTGCAACAAAAGCGAGGTGTTTGGCACTTGGCCATTGATTCTCTGTGATGATCAAGTTGACCATTTAGTCTGAGATCAGTCCTTCAGACGAAAGATGTTAGGCATTAATATATAAAAAAAACACCAGCGTGTTATGCTAGATTCGACCGGATAAATAAGATCAGAGAGATAGATTTTCGTACTGACAGATTCAGAATGTCATTTTTCCCCCGTACTATAAGAGAACAAAATAGGCAAAATAGCAAAGAGATAGACAAGGGAAATATTTTAGAGTAGTCTGTAGTTCATGATGCATGTATTAACAACCTTAATACCTTAATTATATTAATTACATTCTAGTTTCATGAGACCCTAAAGGAGCATGTTTGAATGTCTATAGTACATGCTTCATGATCTTCACCACCTGACACACACCCTCGCGGTGGCTTACAGGGTATCGTCTAGATGTAGGTTACATTTTAGGGAAAGGAGTTTTTTTTTCGTAGAGAGAAAAACAAGTAAGCAGTGACCAAATGCTTATAAATGCCTGCTCAAATACCATCGCAACGCGGCATTTGTCTTTATCATATTTTAAATATATAAATAACACGCAAATTAATACCGCGATGGCCACTTTGTGCAGTAATGTACAAGACGTATGCTTGTGTCATCGGGGAAGGGTATTTAATTTTTTTTATTTTTACGTATACTAAAACCCAGAAACGTATCCTTGCGTTTTTGCAATTGTTGGTTGCATATACGCAAGGATATCTACGCTGAAAGTATCCGTGTCATCCTGGTGTACAGGCAACCAACAATGCTCCCGCGGAAATGAAACTAAGAAATAGTATCTTTCAACTTCGATTTTCACCCAAATTATACATAGTGCAACAGTAAATTAAGGATTTGCCAGAAGCGGAGATCTTACTCGTTATAGGGGTACCTCAATTATCGATATTGTTTGCGTATAAAGGGACGCATTGACTCAATTTTGAATTTTGGGGACGTAGCGAGGGCTTCGAAAATCCCGGCGCTTGTTTCACCGAGAGAGGACAGATATGTAGGAAAGTAAATTCAAAGTTTGGCAATAGATGGCTCCTGTAAGAAAGTGAACTCCTGTACAGTTTAAGTTATTAATAGGAATTATTTACAATGATTTGTTGTTCAATAAAGTGTGAAGGCAAAAGACCAATTAGTCAGTTAACGAGCAAAATATGAAAAAACTCTCTCTCTTCCAAGGTACGGGTGCTATGAATATTTAAAATTAGCTCTCACAATTAGGTTTTGCGCAAATAGTTATCAAGAGAGCCAGGCGTTGTTCATAAGATTGCCGACAGAGCATGATTGGTTCATTGCCTACGCACTGTCCTTTACTGGCCCGGTGACGCCGCCACTATGGCCCACCCTTGTAGCTGGTCGTAATTGACGCCGCGGGGCTCTGCATCCATGAAGCCGATCCTCTTGAGGTGGCGTGGCTCACTCGGCAGAGTAGGTGTATGCGGTTCTCCGCTCTGTGGGTTAGCTTGAGAGAGGGGACTTAAGGGAGGGGGAGTCCGTCGTGGAGATGACGGCTCCTTTGCAGAGGGACCAGTCGTGGTTGATGGCAGGTCCCTCGCGGGCGGGGGGAGTTTCCCGGAGGGGAGACGCCCCCTTCCCTTGGGTTGGAAAATTTCTCAGAGGGGGGGGCTATGTCGGTTATTTCTTCACTCTCTTATATTGTCTCAACTGTCTAAAAGAACACTATTTTCTTATACCATTTCTTCGAAATGAATTTAAGAATGTAAGGAAAGAAACTTGGGTTATGAAAGTGTCCACCTACAAACCCCGCCCCCAATCCCCCGGGTACAAGCTCCCTCTGTTTCATGTCTTCCTTTTTCTACATATTGATTACTCATTTTGTTTCCTCATTTACTCACTTAATGATGGCTGCATCCAAGCGGAGTTTCCTCCGTTGCAATCCTATTATTTTACCCCACCCAACCATTACAATTAATTTGCATTATCATTTATACTTATTCCCCAAAATCAACATTTATTAACCTACT
Source organism: Platycnemis pennipes (assembly GCA_933228895.1). Classification (NCBI taxonomy): domain Eukaryota; kingdom Metazoa; phylum Arthropoda; class Insecta; order Odonata; family Platycnemididae; genus Platycnemis; species Platycnemis pennipes. Next base: position 35,651,049 of record OW121852.1, on the reverse strand, counting down.
CGTCCACCCCTCTTCTATCGCCGCCTTAACACACCCACGGCCGACTTCTACCATGCACCACCAGGTGCCCCCACCCTTCAATTTTCTTCCCAAATACTACTCTACAAATTCATGCCTTATTCATACAATTATCACCAATCGCACCATTATGGGTTTGCGAAGGACTTCCATCATTCACCAACTTAATTCTGCCTTCATTCACACCTTTACCTACGACTAATACACACTTGCACGGCAAGGATAAGCATTCAATCTTAACACAACACCAGTTCAATTTACTTTTTATTTTCATTTCAAAATATTACAATCAACTTTTACCACTACAATACCAAGGGTTTCACATGCATCATTGATAATATCAATTTCGTAATTGCTTTCATTACAAAATCCACTAGCTTGTGTTTTTTCACCAAATCACGACTGGAATCCTGCATCTTGCTACCCATCTCCTGTGCTCAGCAACAACTGAAATCAAAACATCCTTCCATCATTCTCTCACCTCAGAACATAATTTGCATGCAGAATATCATAACTGCTTCAGCCGTCACGCATTCCAATGAACACTACCAATATCCAAGTTATCGTTTAATCTTTATCTCCCACAGTTTTCACCTCAAGCCATCACAACCATCTCAGATTTGACATCTCAGCAGACCATGAATCACCCTCACTACAATATTTTACGCTACGTGCTGTTTTATCTCATTTTACAAGTCCACTACAACCTACAATTTACACATGAAATAACTCGTTCCCTTGAACCTGCTCGGGAAATAAGTAAACCTTTTCCCCACAGCTTCCCAATATAACATTTTCCTTTCTCTACCACTTACATCCCAATTATTGGAGTATTCAATTCATTGAAAAATTCTTTTTCTCTCTTCTAAAATTCCTTCAAAAATATTTTAACTTTTTTCATGGAAAACCCCATCACTTAAATAAAGCGCTCCGATTTTGAGTGCGTGAGCTGTATTTAATTTCTTTCTCGTGGTTTTCATGAATGGCGATAATTGGGACTAAGCAGTCTCCTAACTAATAACCTTCTTAGGCAAGAAAGACATTAATTCTACAGGAATACAAAGATGAATGTCCTTATGGGGAAACCACAAATGTGTAAAAATATGAATGCGTGCCCCTGAGAATAGAAAAAAGATACTCATCGACACAATGAAGAACAAAGTTCCCTAATCTCGGCCTTCCTCACACAACACCCTGCTGGTGCTAAAGTTCCCACATCAAAACAGGATCAACAGCTGATCAGCATGGATCCGAGGGATCAAAAAGCAAAAATATGAGCCTTGGCCCAAAAGCATTTTAATAACATTTTTTAAGCCCATCTAATAGTTGCAACATTAAGATCCACAAGTAAACCCAACGAAAACCAATGCAAGATTATACATAATATTATATTCTCGGTATAATTAAAAACATACAGAGAATCATTCAATTGCACATTATTAGTTACTGATACCACCAAAGCATTCATGCCAAGCAAGCATCTCTCACCTTGGCAATGGCAAGGAACAACAATTGGGAATTCGCCTGTAATTGAGGTAGGAAAGAGAAGGAATTTCTGTATCTGCACCTTCTACGAAAATATGATCCCCTCAATGATATACGAATATACCAGGTCATTATAAGTACAAAAAAGGGATTGTGATTATCCAGATGAAATGATTGAAAATATGGTATGAAATGCAGTCATTGTTGGAATAATTAATGACCATCAATTAATGTTAATCAAAATACAGAAGCAATGAAAAAACTAAGCAAAAAATAATCAATGTGAAATGAGTATGAGGAGCACAAAGCTGATACATTATCACTCGGTTTGATTAGTCACATAAATATTCGATAACAGAGTAGAACATTTTCTCCCGAAGGAAACTTTGAACATTATGTTTAAAACCACACAAACATTTAATTTTTTTATCCGATTGGGTAGTTTGATACCAATTTCTTTATGGCCAGAGCTGGATGCACTCGTCCTGACTCTACCTTGATGGAGGTATGTTGATCTTTGAGTCTCATTTTCATGGAAGTCAGCATTTATGGAGAATTTGGACAGGTTTTGTCGAAACATATACCACTGAAAACATTATGTACACACAGGGGAAAGGAAGAATGTTTAAATTGCAAACATTGGTCTGGATGGGGAACAGTATGGCTTTTTCGTCGAAATCCTGACTAATCTTTTCTGTAATTTTAAGATCTTTACAGCATGTGTGGATGAACCCCAATAATAGAATGCAGCAGATGTGTCAAGAAAAAACTGCTGTAGAATCTGATAGGGATAGGTATTTTATTGCACAAAAACTGACTTTCAGGAAAGAAGATCAATGATAAAAGAAGAAAATAGACAGTTTCTGATGTGAAGATGCCGAGGGGGTAAGTTAATGGAAGTGGAGACCAACGAGGAAAATTAAAAAATAGTATATAGGGGAAGAGTAAAAAGGGCATAGAGTACACAAAAAAGATGATATTTTTTTCCTACGGATATGCCCCATTATTGAAATATGAGGGAAATATTGGCCCTGAACAGTTTATTCAAATATCTTACACATGCAATAATAATAAAGATGTAAGAAAATATGAATTTTTTCCATATGCAAATGAACAAGTAAAAATATTCATGAAATATTATTTTGAAAATTTTTAAGTGGAACTTCTTTGTATCAACTTCTTCAAATCACCAGATATGCCAGGAACGAAAGTAAGTTTCACAAAGACTGGTTTTGTGGTTCTGGACCACTAGATGCACTTTTATCATAGTACCCATTTGTGAATATTAATAAACTAGAAAAATATCATTTGATGAGTTGGGAATACCATAGAAGAGAGAGAATATTGAAGATGAGCACTAACCTTATTTGGTCAGGAGATAAAATGAGTTATAGACTCTTTTAAGTGCCTAGAATGCATGGCAAAGCTCAATCTTGCAAAATACTAACAGATTCTAGCATATCATTACAACAAGGAGCCTTCACAATGGTAGGAAAAATTCCAACGCAAAAAAATTAGTCATGTTCAGCATTGAAACTTTGATAAATGAAATTTGTCCATAAAAATTTTTATTGAGTAGTAATGAGTACATTATTTTGCCTAAGGGCTGCACTCCCTCGAATACTGAGGACAAAGGGAGTCAGCAGTGTCTGGAGTCGAAGTCCCGATGCCCTGCAACACACACGGTGCTGCCGAGCATTGAGACAAGGTCTACAGATGCGGCCGACTCCCAATGTCCTTCCGCATTCAAGGGAGCGCAGCCCTTGAAGATCAGTGATGGTACATTAGGGCTCTTGGTCCAGACACCGCACTCCCAGTCCCTGGAATGGCATTGCAGCAGGTCTGGGGCGTGCTCTTTAGTGGTAGGGAGCTCCGGAAACAGCCACTTCATCCCCTGCTATGATCTCCATACTGACTATAGATTTATAATAAGAAATTGAAAATTTCTTAAAATAAGAGTCAAACTTACACTAAACATACCCTGTTACAATAATAAAATACCTAGTAAAAATGGAGATAGTTCCCTGGAAATCACACATATAGTTGGAGAAAGTCAATAGTGTGCTAAAGCAACAATCGTTGTTAACAAAAGACATCAAGGGCAAGAATAAGACATTAGCAGAGAAGAATAAACATTGCAGTTGGTGGCGTGTGAGGGAAATGACTTTTCTCAAATTAATTATGGCTCTAATATGACTGGAATGGCATAAAGGGCAAGTTGAATAACGTGCGTATTTTTAATTAATTGCATGGATAAAGCATCATTGGGATGCCTGGAATATATGATCTGTACGTAACGGGTACAATGAAATAGATGGAAAAAATATTATTAAATGTTGCTGAAAGACATTACTGGAACTGGCATATGAAATATATTATTATTCAATGGAAATTTTGGTATTATTCAAAGAAGAAATATTTCATCCTTAGAACTTGTGGTACAATCATAACTCATCTTAGAAAGTATAGTTGAAAGTATATCAAGACGTGTGTCATTTATAGGCAACATTTCACGTATCTCATTGATAGAGGTTTAAAATGTTTCTTTGGGGTGGTAGCATTGTGGCTCCGAGTTTCACGTAAGTAACATATGAACGAGGTAGTGTACATTTTTCATGCTTGCATGGTAAATGGACGCCTGATGATGATTCATCCCCTGCCACACACCCTTGCAGTGGCTTGAAAGGTATTATATAGATGTAAATGAAGAGGTGCTGTAAGATTGATGATGAGTATTGCATACAATGTTAAGGAGGTGAAGGAAGTGCTAAACATTGTTCAGTCGTATCCATGGCAATCCATGAGATGAAAGTGCTACATACATATTTGGAAAATGATACAGAATAATGTGTGCATTTTGAAATGATTGCATGTATACAGCAACATCAGGTTGCCTGAAACGTTTGCTCTGTTAATAGCAGGTTAAACGAAATGAATGGAACCGATCAGTGATTACTTTAAAAAAATACAAGGACCTGAAGGACTACCAGAAAGTTATTGGAAATAGTCAGCGATAGAGATTGGCATGATATTTGAAGAGGAGACAACTAAATTTTATTCTAAGGTTTTGCTCTCTGATTATGACACTTTCAATAAGGTACTGTTGAAGATATTCCAAGATTACTTTGATGACTGAAATTGATTACAGTGATTGGGCCTCATGCTGAGGAGTTGAAAAAGCTATCATAAATTTTAATCATGAGTTAAATACTGAATGGAAGCCCACAGTTGCTAGTGAGGAAGTATGAACAACAACGACTAATGTCCTCCTTGGTATCGTTCTGTTGTTGGCATGGAAAGAAGGAAAGTTACATATATAACGATAAGTGGTTTAAATGATGGTAAATCAGTGAATCATTTGGGTTGGGAAGAACTGGAGGAGGATTATTGTTAAAGTAAAAATTACCGAAAGTTTATTATTTATTTAAAATTATAGTAAAGATTATTGCAAAAGTAAAAGAGGGGTTATGACTAGGTTTAAGAAACTGTAGACTATACACCCATTCTAAAAAAAACTAGGAAAGCTGATACAGAGGATAAACAAATTAAAACAACATGTGAAACGATAGTCTAATGGCCATAAACAATAAAATTATTTACTCTAAGATAATCCATGCCTAGTGCAAAGTCATCCCCTGGCAATCACCCATGCGGTAGATTACATGATACCACGAAAATCTAGGTGATACCAGAAGCATGGTTGATGATCCGTTAACCGAAAATGCAAAGTGTCGAATGCGATGTGTTTTAGTGGAAAGGAGGACATTGGAAAAATGAAAGGTGATTCCTAATGAAATAAAGTCAATGTTGATGATGAGTATTGAGTACGATGTTAAGGTACATAAGACGAATATAGCATGCCGGAACAACATAAAATTGCTCAAAATGTTGTTAACAATAGTTAAAAACGATTTTCAACTATTCAACATGGCTATACGAAACATAACTTCTCTTCCAACTGAAGTAATTTGGTGATGTGAAGAAAGGCTTATATATTGACGCCATGTCTCAGAGGCTCTTTATATACTTTATCAGGAGCCACAATAAAATTTCATAATAATAAATTAAGATATGAAATAAAATAACAGACCTAAAAATCGCTTTTGATCTTTTCATAGAAACTTAATTATAACAAGTTTATTAGACATTTGCTGACGACGAAATGGACAACACCATAAAGAACGTGTAAATGAATAGGAACCAATGTTCCACACCAGTTTGACACCAACGTTTGCCTGCGCTACCTCATTGAGATTCGTTGCCTTCTGCTATTAGTTTTCAAGCATTTCTCTTCAGTTTTACAATACGGTATTTTGTATTGTAGTTACAAATTACACTTGCTCTATTACATTATAATGAGATAATTTTTATATCTGAGCTCTCTTGGGCAGTGCAATTTGCCTTTTTGAATCGCCAATTCCAGCTTTGAGGGCTGGAGTTATGGCTTCATAAGTTCGTTTTAAAGGCAACTTTATGCCTTAACATAGTAAGACTAATTGTTTGTAAAATCTAAAGGGACGGAATACTGATTAAAGTATTTTTCAAATCAACTCTTTGAGTGCATTTATTGATGGATGTCGAATCGTAGAAGTAAATGTTTTGGCTAAGCTGATTATTTGTACTGCATGTAATTCAGTGTTAACGTTAATTGATGTAACAGAAGAAATTCTCATCGGACTGGAATGTAACTGGGGTATAAAATGTAGAGTGAACGGCGTTGTAAATACTGTATTGACATCGAAATCTCAAGCCAGCCCGAAGAGGAATAGGCAGTATTTCGATATTAATTTGAAAGCTACCATTTCTTAATGGCAGCATTAAAATTATTATCACCTTATTCTTATATTACTTTAGCCAAAAAATTAAAAAAATAGGTACTATTAATAAAAAGAAAAAGGAATTATCTACACATCCTATTGCTGTTTGCAGTATGGTGGGTGGAATGTTACCATCAGGTTTACATGGATAAAGGCAAGGCTGTAGTGAGTGGAAGGGGAGGGGGGTGTAAACTCCCTCCAAATTTTAATTTAGAGGGTAAATGTATGAAAAGTTGAAGAAGGAAGTAGCATAGAGGTGAGATTATTTGTTGTGTATGACAGATAATAAACAGGCAGTAAAGATCAATTACTATTTTGGGACTGTAAAAAACATTGTTTTTCTAGAGGACATAGTCAATAGATCCCAATCAGTAAATCCCTCCTCAATTTTTGTCCTGGCTACAGGCTTGGTAAAAGGTATACTGATACTACTAATAAGGGCTTCATGGGTAAATTCAATATTGTTCATATTTGATAAGTGTTTACATGGTTTGACCCGTATCAGAAAATTGTAAGGGTTATGAACTATCAGCTAAGTTAACTGCCAATAATCTGCCACATTGCTTGGGATCTCGCGAAACAGATATACGGCTAAACAACTCTCTTATGGAGGAACTAGAATTAAGATTTCATCAGAACTCAGTCCTTCATTTTCATCATTTTTCCCTTGAGAAACTATTTTATTCTCTTGGAGAATGCTTGTGTAGTTGATCAGTGAGCAGGTTTGGGAAATTGTATTACCAAACATATTAGTGCCTATTAACAGTATGCATCGAGTCTAGTTTCAAATTCCTACAACCATATTATTGACATTCTCAATTTTACTTATTTGGTGAGGAATATATTATGCGGGTAATAATAAATACGTATTCAAAACAAAGTATTATTTAGTGCTAGGTGAAAACAATGACTTTATACTACGAAATATACATTAAAATATTGGAAATATTCTTATAAGAACTAATAGACCATTGTGAGTAGCAATAAAGAAGCAACTTCATTGTGTAAACAAGTGTTATACCTATTATTTTCAGGGATCTATGATATTCCGTGCATGAAGACTGCTAAGTGTAAAATATTTTAGTGCACTCAGGTATTATTCAAGTAACCAGTACTAACAGGGTGTATAGTACAGATGGTACTAAGATACTACTTGGTATGTGATATTGGAGGGGAAAAATAAACTTATGAAGAGGGAAATTTGAAGGAAGCAGAAATAGTAGATCTAAATACAGAAGTTACTGGACTATTGGAGACTGCAAGAGAGTAATGAATAATGGGTAAGGGGGTAAAGGCGGAAAATAATTTGATTTCAGAGGGCAAGAAGAAAGTGGTAAAGAATATAAAAGCGAGAGAATGTAGAATACGCATCATTGCAAGAGAGACATTCATGCAGGTGCTATCCAAAAGCAAACACTCATCGAAGGCATATTGTATGGTTCCCTTACCCATGGACTATGACCTTTATACATATTATGTAGGTTATACTGGCTAGATATAATTTTAGATGTAACAATTCATACAGCTAATAACGATATAAACTTCAAGCACAACTTCAAAAGAATGAAGTGCTATGTCAGATTAACAGGGCAATTATTAGGGATGTGCGAGTACTCAAATTTACGTTGAGTTGAGTAGTTGGCACTCGACTCGAGTACTTCAAGTATTTTTACGAAAGTGGAGTCAAGTCGTGTAGTTTTTGTCGACAGAGCCACCAAGGCCAATACGTTCAGAAATCTGCCGACAGAAAGTACTATCATCAAAATCGTGTAAAGCTCTGGTTACATGATAGATTAACATGTACGAACATGTACTTCTGAATTCTGCTACCTCCATGCTTCAACTAACAGTGCACGCCAGGAAAAAGATTTTTAAAGTGATTCCCCTAATTCCACGTTTGAGGCAGCAGGATCTCCCTAAAGTGGCACGCTATGTCAGCTGGAGGTGCTGGGTCTGACCTTCCCACCTTCCTAGTTACCCACACCTTCCAAAGGAGCATAGAATAGTGGTTATGGTTACAAGTGTCCGGGCTTACAAGGAACGGGCTGCAAGATGTAACAGCATCAGGGACAATAATGGAAAACTCTTTATTGTACATCAGGACAAAGTGAAGAGATGGAAGGAATATTTGGAAGAGTTGTACAACGAAGCTATCTTAGAGTGGAAGTAATCGAAGAGGAAAATGAAGTCAATAAGGATGATTTGGGAGCCCCAATCTTAAGGTCAGAATTTGATGCAGCTGTAAGGGACCTAAGGATAAATAAGGCTTCAGGAATAGATGATATTCATGCAAAACTAATTAAAAATGCTGGAGAGAAGACACCCAGCTGTACAAAACCATCTGCGACATGTACTCTTCAGGAGAGATACCCACGGACTTTGAGAAGAACATCATCATCCCTATTGCCAAAAATAAGAGGGCTGAGAACTGAACATTTTAGGGCAATATGCCTGACGACACATGCCTCGAAGATATTGACGAGAATCATATATAGAAGAATAGAATGAAAAGGTGAGAGTTCCTGGATTGTAGATGCTGCATTTGTAGATTTGTAGAGGGCATTTTACAACGTGGATTGGAACATGATGCTAAAGAGAAATTGGAGAATTCTGAAAGAAATTGGAGTATCATGCAATGACCGAAGAGTTATCCACAGTTTGTATAAAAATCAGGTGGCCATAATCAAATCAGGACCCAGCAGTACTAAAGCAAGTATAAAGAAAGGAGTGAGGCAAGGCTGTGTGTGCACTGTTTCCCATATTATACAATGTCTACATCGAGAAAGCCATCCAAAAAGTCAAAGAAAAGTCTCCGGGAGTGAATATCCATGGGGAGAAAATCAGCATGCTATGATTCACCAATGACATAGCAGTCTTGGCTGAAACAGAAGTAGATTTAAAGAGTACACTAGGAAATATGGAAAGAACAATGACCAGATATCATCTGAAGATCAATAAAAAGAAAACTAAGGTATTGGTGTCAGGGTGTCCACTACAGTCAAAATATAAAATTCAAGCATAATTCAAGGTTTTCAAGGCTAAATTTATAAAAATTTCCAGGCTAATATATCGTGCTTCTTGTACGAGTAAAGGTGATGTTTTTCAAGTTCTATGTAGAATATGGATTTTTTGTAGTTTAACCCATATCATAATATAGATAAAGTAATTAAATAAGAAATAATTGATAAATTAAAGTAATTAAATATGTAGTTTTATTGGTAGTAAGAGACTCTCTTTGTTGGTTAGGAAAGATAAACTTCTTTTTGATTGAACACCCTCTTTCTTAAATAGCATTTTCATGAGAAATTACAAATTCTTCTACAAGAGGAACTAAAAGAACCCACTGGCTAAAGTCTTCAGCATTCAACCACTGTTCTTGGAATGATGATTTTCTACGTTAATATTTTTTGCCATGCTTTTCTATTTTAAGTCTCAAAGCCTCAATTTTCTGTTCACTTAGAATCAGAATGTAACATTTTTGTACCGGTAGACTGTATAGAAAAAAGTGAAATCATAACAGTCTTTAGTGTCCTACACCATCTTTTTCTAACAAAAATTAATGTAATTAGAATCCTAATTCAAGTAAGCGCATCCTGAATATATCTAACAAACATCAGCAATTAGATTTCTCAAACAATTATAGAAAAGTTTGTAAAAAATATATTGCAAAGCCTACCAGAAAGCCAACTTACATAGTACTTACAGTAAAGTATCCGATCACATCAAATGTGCAGTTAAAAGAAACATTATAAGTTCATTTTCATTAATAAAGGAATTATTTTCCAATTATTAATCAAATCCTTGAATGCTTTCAAATTCTTTTTTAGAAACAAAAAAAAAATTTAATGCGGCCAAGAGATCCCATTTATGGAATATCCTGGGATTCCATTTTTAAGACGAAAAAATTATTATAGAATATTTCAAGCTGCTAAACTAGTAATTTTGCAATGTCTTATTAACAATAACCTTTGAAATGAAATTTGAGAATTTTCTTCTCCTAAGAAGAGGTTGTGTAACTCTGATCTTGAAATGAAATTAGCCTTTCTTCATGCTACTATAAACAAAATTTTAAAAAAGTCTCAGATTTTTTCCCCATTTGCAAGAAAAAAGTAGAATGACATGTGGGGAGAATGTATTCTCCTAAATCAGGTAAGCCGACAATAGCAGAGTGGGGTAGTGGACTGCAGGTAATGAAGTTCAATTCTTTTCGCTGTTTAAAATTTTTCTTTCAGCCATTGAATCTAAAAGTTTATCATCCTTCATTTCCAACCTTTTTGTGTGGATACTGACTTTTTTGTACTTCTATCGTTAAAATACATTTACAAATGCGTCACTCAAAAATACAATGTCAAGTTAACATAATGATTGCACGATTTAATTCTGCAATAAAAAATTTTACCAATCCTTTCACTAATGCCAAATTTTATTATTTTTTAAATTATAAATTCACATGAAATTTCTGATAATCTACTTTTTTTAACTGCCTACTTGCATTACCCTAAGAATACAGCATAGCCTGTATTCCTAGGCAGTGCTAAGGATCGAACTCGCGACCTGCAGTACACTAGTCCTTATTTTTAACAACTACGCTATCATAGGTTCACGGGAATCTGGCGAATGTAAGCGACCCGCGTGGCATTACGTTTTATTTTTTTTCTCGCGCATCCGGGCCTATGGAGAAAAAAGTCACGACGAGTATATTTTTATTTTGTTTTTGTGGCACGGAAAAAATCTTCTCATTATGTGTCCAAGTTACACAACCTCTCCTTGTCAGTATCTACCATACGTACGTACATTCCATTCGCGGGGTGCATCCATCACTAAGCCGAGAAATTTAAAATCCTCGATCCGGATCTGAATTTTTACTGTCTTCGGATATGATTTCAGTAGCGAATGAAATAAAAGACCCGTGGACCCAACCCGACCATCCTTAATTTATTAATGGTACATTTGTAAATCTAATTTAAACAACAAAAGTATAATCAAGTGAGTATTCAGATGTAATGGTTTGAAATTGAAGATGATAACATTTTGATGCTATGACTGAAAGAAAAAATTAAACTGCGATTGGGATAGAACTTCGCACAGTAAACTAGCTCTCGCTGTCCGGCTGATCCCTGCGAATGTAGGCCACCCGCGTGACATCCTACGTAATTTTTCCCACGATACCGGGGTAATGAGGAAAAGTCATATTTCTTTATTTTGCTTCTAGTTGCACGGGAACATTTTCATCTAATTTCGTGACCTGAGTTACACATCCTCTTCTTGTCAATATCTACCGCACCTACATTCCATTCACGGGGCACTTCGATCGCTAAGCCGCGAAAATTTAAAATCTATGATCCGAATCCGATTTTATACCGTGTCTTTGGATCCGAATCCGGAACCGAGTAAAATGAAAGATCCGCGGATCTTTGGATCCGACGGATCCGATCCGGCCATCACTACACGTTAGGCATATGTTTGCGTATCATGGGCTTAGTCCGATGTTCAATGAATGAGAACTAAGGGCACTTGACGTGACGCTGAAGGCATCCGTTCCACAGTCGAACAGTTGAACGTCTCCGATCCACACAGCGCTGACGATACATTGAGCCTAACTACTTTTACGTCGTTTATCTATTCATTCATACCAACGGCAAATCCATATCTTAAAGTCATCGTTATTTATCCTATTTATAAAATAAGGATTTTTGGTCTTCAATTAAGAATTTTTAAAATTCCCGACTCAGACCAGAAAATCACGAATAATCCACGAACAATTCCCTGCAATGAAAATTCACGAATAATTCCCGATTTTCCAGGTTTTCCCGGTCAGTGGACACCCTGGGTGTGCAGCAGGAGAAAGGAAGCCAGGACCAATGTTAAAGTAGGAAAACAAAAAATCTAGGATGTGGATGAGTTCTGTTACCTGGGAAGCTGAGTAACCAGTGATGGACGAAGTAAAAGGGAAATTACCATTAAAATTGCCCAAGCGAAAAGGGCATTTTACCAGAAGAAGATTCTGCTTACAGTTGCAAATGTAAGTGTCGAAGTGAGGAAACATTTTATTAGAAACTATTTTATTAGTAAATGTTACTTACATTTATCTGCAATTTCTCGGTTACATTGAATTAAATTCCAATATACATCACCATGGAGTCCACCATTCAGAAAATTAATTTAGCTCTACTATTTAGTGTAAATCGAAGAATACTGAAAATGTTGTCATGTCTTCAATATTATTTTTCTTTTTTGTCTTTCAGCCTCATCGATAAATACAGAGTCCCCCAACTCAGATGGCTTCAATTTTATTTTCATTCAGTTAAGAGAACATCATCACGACCTCGATTGGGCATCAGGGTCATAAAATAGGTCAACAAGGCAGTGGACAAACCTTCCCTTGGACGTCCACAATTGTAATTTAGGCTGGTAATTGAAACGGATTTTTATTTATTTGCAGTTTAACAGGTTTTTTGGGTGACAAGATGTCATGACGCAATTAATTAGCATTATATTCTTTCAATATGCGATCTTAATTCTCCTTATCTTAATATCTTAATTATCCGTCTTAATTCTCCAGGTAAAGCAGTATCCACTGAGAATTTTGACAGTGCATTACTATGAAGTTAAAATCATTTAAAAATAAAGATTGAAGTCATTTAAAAAAAAATCAAGAGGCTCAGATTTACTGGCTAGAGACAACCTGTATTCTGTTTACGAAAGTAAGTCAGACATTAAAAAGATGGAGTAAAATTATTTTTCTCCTGCCAAAATCCTCTAGGTTTTATCCGCAGTAACATTCTTAAGATCTAATAAGGCTAGCATTAATTGAAAATTATAAATACTATAGGCATATGTTGAAGCGGGAGGAACGAATGACAAGTACAGAATGGGTGAAGGATAAAACCTGGTATAAAATTAAATAAATGGTAATGCAAGTAATTGTAAGATATGGGAGTCAACTGGTGGTACTAACTGGATATTATGTGATATTGGTTCCTTAAAAACTGAAAGAAATGCATGGGTTGGATGCAATGAAATAATACTTGGTTTTGTGGTGTGGGATAAGGACTTTGAAAGAAGAGATCAAGAGATTTATTTTGTGGACATTCACCATGCCGTGAAGAACTGGGAAACCAAGCATTAGACCATAGACCACAAGGAATGGATGGATATACAGTAAAACCTCTGTACAACGAACCCCCATACAGCAAAATTTTAAGGAAACCTCCCTATTTCGAAGTCATTGGCCCGTCCCGGACCCTTCCAATGGGCAATGCACGTAAAAAAACCTCCCGTAACCAACCTCTCTAATTACGAAAACTCCCTACAACAAAGTCTGATAATGGGCCCAAAACATGAAAAGTGCCCCTCTAGAACGAATTATTGAGAACAAATGAGGTATTTTGCATTTACAGGTAATTTTTTCCATCGATATTTAAGTTATAAGCAGGAAGTAGAACCGCATCTTAACAATTCTACTCAGAGCTTCGAAGGGGTTCAAATCTGAGACCTACAGAGTGGAGGGCATGAAGGAAACTTGACGCTCTCGGTGAATGCCATAGTCAACTCTGATGGTTCCCACCATAAGAAACGTGTAAGGGAAGCCAAAGCTCCGCTCCACATGGCTCCGTCTATTGCTCTGCTCTGACCTTTGTGATGCTCCAAGAAGGAGCGCTTTGCAATTTTGCACTCCTCTCTGAACCACCTAGGCGGTTTACAAGTCGAACCGGTTTGACAGAAAATCTGTGGAGCAGCTCTTTCTAAATTAAATTTCAATAATATCCCATTGAGCATCCCTTATCAGGGTGTCCACTGACCAGGAAAACCTGGAAAATCAGGAATTATTCGTGAATTTTCAATGCAGGGAAATGTTCGTGGATTATTCATGATTTTCTGGTCAGAGTCGGGAATTTTAAAAATTCTTAATTCAAGACAAAAAATCCTTATTTTAGAAATAGGATCAACAACGAAGTCTTTAAGATACACATATATTATTTGATAACTGTACAAGATATAATGGATTTGCTGTTGGTATGAATGAATAAAGAAACGACAAAAAAGTAGTTAGGCTCAATGAATCTTCAGCGCTGTATGCATCGGAGACGTCAACTGATTGAATGTCGTGGAACAAATGCCTTCAGCGTCACGTCAAGTGTCCTTTGTTCTCACTCATTGCGCATATAGAAGGCAACTAGTCAAATATCTTCTAACTAGACTAGAAAACACTGAAGACATCATGCCATTGAAGTGGAACATCATGCAAGCCATTCAGCATCTGTGTGTTGCTTGGGATGGAGTAGAGAGGAGCACGATCTCGAATTGCTTCAGGAGGGCAGGCTTTCCCGGAGTGATGGATGCCCAAGATGACCCACAGCCAGAGGAGAGGGATGAATGGGGTGAAGTCGCTCAATTATTAAATATTGACGGGGTATCTTTCGAAGAGTATGCGAGAATTGATAATGATATCGCTGTATTTGCCGACAATGAGGATCCCAAAATTTTGGCAGAGACGCAGGATGTGAGCAATGTAGAGAGAGGGGCCCAGCAATAGTGCAGTGCACCCCGGTTGGAAGGAAGTGGTGGATGTAATAGATGTTTTGGAGTGAGTTTTTTATGTCAGAAGATGGAGTAGAGAATTTTAAGATTCTGCGGCAGGTTGAGCAAGCAGCCAGCAAAGAAATGAGGAAAGGGATGAGACAGACGACTTTAGAAAACTATTTTGAATAGAATAATTTTGAATTAATATAACTTTAAAACAGCTACCGCTTCTTCTTTATAATACAAAATTGCTTTAAACCTATGTAATTTTTTGAAATTTGTTTTAACTTCCTGAAATATACTCATTTTCAAGCAATATGGAATTCTTTGGCCGAGGTAAGTTGCACGAGAGCTGACTGTATGTACGGCAAGGATGGTAGATGGTCCTGTATTTATATTTGTGAGGAGGTAAGTGAAGGAGAGATAAATCGAAAACCATATTAGTTATTACAGGAACTATTGTACTTCTTCTGTCTGTGTGCCTAACCAGTTGGGCTATTTGAAGAGAGGCAGAAGACTGGGCCACGATATATCAGAAACACATGAGCTTTCGGTTAGGGATAAGGGGAGTCATTGAGGAGTGGAATGGGCGCAGGAGGTCTCCCCGAAGTAACGTGGGGAGGGGAGATAACAGCAGCATTGTAGAGAAAGAGGCGAGGAAGGGCATAGTTATTCTTTCTTTTGGAGGGGGAAGGTTATTGAATAATAGGCATTTTGGTATGGAATGTTTGGGAGGGGTTAGTAGTCAATGCACTCCTTCCTCTTACTCATTTCAGTGCGTGCGCTAGGTTCGATTTCTTGCTGCGTCCAACTCAAAAAGTCTCCATTCCAAATTGTTAGCATGCAATATTACTGGTGCAACTAGAGTTTTCAGAACAGCGATCTTTGCTCGTCTACTTGGTTTAGAAAGAGGTCCTTCTAATGTCATAAAAGACGCAAAAAGGGTGGGCTCAGGTTCTTTTACGTGTTTTTATTCTGTTAATTGCTAACATAAGACATATTTAACTCATGTGATTATGCTTTAGACTAATTATTCCAGTTTAATAGTTTTAGCCTGCAAAAGGCACACATTTTAAAATGAGAGACGTTCTGCAAAGGACTGAAAAAGGGCAAACCTGGTTTTAAATTTTCTTCAAGTATGAAGAGGTAATTACTGGATAATGACGGATTTACTGGATAATGGCGACATGGCATGGATTCAAATATTATCTGGCGTACTCGAGGATGGTACTGCATTTTGGCACCGAAGAATGGGTGTGCCAACAGAATACCGATCGTGTCCAGCTTCTATGAAGTCATCATCAATGCATTATCATATGAGATTGCCATTGTGACCTCAGGGCATTGCCGACTGCCACATTTTTACTGGTGGTAACTAACTCACCCCACCTAACTTCCATCCTTGTTTATCGATATCTAATATATACCGGTCTCGAACAGATATTCACCAGTATTTCAATGGGATTTCAATTTCAATTCCAACAATGCATTTTATTTCATAAGTCTAAATGGCAATACGTGCTCTTTCAAGCAAAATTGCTGTATAAAACTGCCAATTGATATTGACTTAAATTATTGCACTCCAAGAATAATATCGACTAGATACTCAGAAAAATTATGGAGCACTTTAAAAATACGTAATCCACAGGCATTAATTTTGGCATTCCTTTAATATCAGAACATAACTAAAGTAAGCAATGAGGCGTAGACCAGAATGGACGAGAAAAATAATTTCAATTAGAAATATGCAGATTGAAAATCACAAGGTGATAGCCACGGTATTTGATGGTAAATAATAACAATTGTTTATCATCACTATAGGAAAGGTGAATAAAGCAAAATTAAGAAATTTACAAGACTTGCATCGTAAACCTTACGGAATACTTGGGTGCCCCTGCGATGATGCAACCCACATATCGCCTCCGTACAACGAAACTCCCTACAGCGAAGTCATGATTTTTTCGGTCCTAACAAATTCATTGTATGGAGGTTTTACTGTATTCTTCAATTTCACTCTGTGATTTTCAATTTCACTCTGTGATTTTAATGAAGTACAACAATCGGATTCACAATAACAGTAAAGGCATGTGACCGGAAAGTTATGGAATCAAAAAATCCAAGGCCGTAACTGTAAACTGATGTGAGCTAGGAATCAGCCTTCAATCATATAACAAAATAATTTGCAATTTGAATCAATTCAACATTAACTTGGCAAAAAAGCTGAGCAACTGAACATCGGACTGGGCGAGAGCGCAGTGCTGTGTTAAAAATTTATATTTAAGTTCCATGAGAACAGTCGCAACAATTAATAGAGAAATGAATCTAGGAAGTTGCCTATCATGGTCAATTTCAGTACCAGTCACTGATATTAAATCAAACCAAAATATTAGTCATTCTGATGCCTTTTATCAACAGACTAACAACATGAGCATATTCAGGGAAACAGTTTATGGGGAATAAAAAGTTCCTTGAACTCGTTACAATGCCTCCAAAATAAAACTAACCAGTTTTGCACTCATCATACCACTGTGTAAAATAAGATTAATGCTGTAGGAATTAAGGATGGGTCGATTCCGATTCCCGATTCTTAGCGGAATCGAAGAATCGAAGCCTTCAAAGTCTATTCTGAAGAAATAAAAACCAACCAAAACGGTACGTGATTTCAAATTTCCCGGGTGAACGTGAGCACGCGCTCACGCTCTCTAGTGGATCGTCCTGCAAACTTCAACGGAAGTCGTTTTTCCAGTGTTTCTTTTATTTTGTCTTTTGTTGTCTGTGTTCCTATTCCACAGTGCACGAAGGCATGGTGAAATACGTCCTCACCGAATTTTGTGGAGATATTCAGTGGATTTATTTATACTGGTGGCAATTAACCTGTTAATTTTATTGTTATGTCTTCCCAAGTATGGAAATACTTTGCTATTGAAGTTGGCAATGAAAATTACGCGAAATGTAATATTAGCAACAAACTTATTTCACGTGGAGGAAAGAGTAAATCAACGACCAACCTCAACAAACACATTTCTGTGCAACACAATATCAAGTTCAATTTAAACAGTGCTATCCCCCAACAAAGTTCTCAACCTCCGACGTCACCCTTGAGTGTCACCGTTGGTCCACCCGTGAGCCCTACGACTAGCAATTCTCTTTCATCATCCATTGAGTTTCAGTGTAGTGAATCTTCCAATTTTCCATTTTCTTGGGAAAACCTATCTCCCAAAGCATATCCAAAATGTATACAGTTGGGTGATAAGCTGCGTCAACCGACACTGGGAGAATTTTGTGATAGAACAAGAAAATTCAAGTCAAATGATCCACAATCAGTGAAGATCAATAGATTGATCGTAGAGATGATCTGCTTAGACCTTCAACCATTTAGTATTGTTGAAAATGTGGGCTTTAAGAACCTTATGCACCACATCGAACCATGATACGTGATGCCCTCCAGAAAAATCCTTGGTAACAAGTACCTAACGGAAATGTACAGTGCTGTCACGACAATGGTAAGGGAAGACCTGGCCGAAGTCCAATATGTCGCAGTGACTACAGATATGTGGACTTCAATCAGTACGAATGACTACATGGCTCTGACTTGTCACTTCTTTAAAGAATCTGGAAATTCTCTGAAACTATATCACAGACGTTTAGAAGTTACTCCATTCCCGGAAGTTAGTCATACTGCACAGAACATTTTAATTTCATTAGAGAGACATTGAGTGGTTGGGGACTCGCAGAGAAAATCGTTGCGGTGGTGAGAGATGGAGGCACAGACATCAAAGCTGCTTTGAAGAATTCTGAGTTCAAGGATATTAGTTGCACTGCACATTTGCTTCAAAATGTAGTAAAAGATGGCTTCCTAGATAATGCTAAAATCAGAAACATCATTACTAAATGCAATAAGATAGTAGGCAGCATTAAACATTCATCAAAGCTTTCGAAGTTGTTGAGGCGCAATCAAAAACAACTTGGTCTGCCTGAACACCGGCTAATACAGGATGAGCCAACGCGTTGGAACAGCACTCTGCACATGCTGAGAAGATTGGTCGAGCAGAAGAATGCCATAATTTTGATTTCAGGTTCACCTGATATAAAACTAAATGCTGAATTGAATGATGATGAATGGCGAGTCACTGAGGCTACTGTGCAACTTCTGGAAGTCTTTGATGCTGCAACCTTTCAATTAAGTAAATCCACATCAACTTCATCAGAGGTAAGCAACTGTACCGGTCTACTCAGGCAGCCAATGCATATTTTTTAGTCTCTCCTTACAATTTCCAACTCAGTTTATAAAAATATTTTGTTTCCCCACAAGTTAGGAGAAGTTCAATGTATTGTTTCTTCAAGTGACCATAGATGTTTAGTGTAGAATAAAAAATAAAATATAAAAAATGTTTCAGATGACAAAAATCTAATAAATTAACGTCATTGAATGTTTTAAAAATATTATTTATTTTGTTTGGCCAATATATTTATTAGCTCTTTTGCAATGTCCTAAACATAATTTTTTTTCTACAGATAATACCACTAGTGCAACTCATAAAGCACAATCTAGAAGCACCAGCACCCATGGGTTCAGGACTTCAAGGGCTGAAAAATGAACTTTTGCCATCGTTGAAAAGAAGATTTTCTGGAATTCAGAGTGATTCTACATTGGCACAAGCTACCTTTCTAGATCCAAGGTTCAAGCAGATACCATTTACAAATGAACAAAGTTTGCAGAATGTCAAATAGCTCATATTGTCAGTAATCAGTGAAGAAGATTCTAAAGTAGAACTGGATTCTGTGGCCCAAACATCCACTGTGTGCACTAGTTTAGGAATTTGGTCACAGTATAAGAATCTTGTTACCTCTACAGAGAATACTCCCCAGGAAACATCAGGAGAGGAAGAACTGAATAAGTACATTAGTGAGAGTATATTGCACCAAGAAGCAAGCATGGAAGATATTGGGAGATACTGGCACAACAGCCGTTTTCTCAGACTGAAAAAAACTTGCTCTTAAGTATCTTTGCATACCCCCAGCTACAGTCTTCAGTGAAAGGCTTTTCAGCACTGCAGGGAATATTGTAGATGCCAAAAGAAATAGGTTGGATCCAGAGAGGGTCAAAATGATTTTGTTTTTGAATAAAAACTTGAACAATTGACTGCATGATCTGTGAATGTGGAAAAATTTCTGAATTTGAATGTATTTTTATGTACATCATAATGAGTAATGTCCACATGATTTTTCTTTTGTTAAATTGAAAGATAATATGCTATAATGCCTATAGTTACTAAAAATTCCAAATATCAGTTAAGTTTTTCCTCATTGTAGCATTTATTCTTTAGTGCTTTGCTATCATGTTTTACTGCTATAATTTTTGAAGTGAAAAGGCTATATTACTATTTTAATGACTCGTACTTGTTTTGGATTCTATAGAATTCAGTTAATATGGAAATTCCTTGTCATGTAATATGCATTCTTCACCATTTTTTTTAGAAGTAAAAAAATATTGTTTTAAGATTTGTGTTAATTATATTTGTTTTAAGATTTCAAAAAATATCCAAAACTTATAGCTCATTATATTTTATAGCTTGGCTATGTATAATTTGTTTCTTATTGAAAGATTTAAATTTTCAAACTTTGCAAAAGAGTACCATTTCAGAATCGAGAATCGAAAACACAGGAATCGGGATCGGGCTTGGAATCGAAAAAACCTGGAATCGAGCCATCCTTAGTAGGAATCTAAAATAATGCCTTAAAGTACTAATGGGTTTGCACCAGAAATATAAGTCAATGATCACAGGTTATGCAATTTCTCAAATATATTTAGTAGCGTTAAATCTGAACGATTGCAGCCACTAATTTTCACAACATTCTCGTAAAGGTAAAAAATTTCCCCTGAAATCAAGCACTTACTTAACGCAGAGGGCAAAATTCAGTAAGGGAAGTGATGAGTTCCTGCTTGTTACCTTCCTTCTTGGCCCCTTCCATCTTATGATTTCAACAGTAGACTGACTTCATGTGCCTAGATAAACCGGTCACCTCCAAGCTGAAAAACAAACACTGCATTAGTGGGAGGAAATACGAAAAAGTAAGAGTAAATCTGAACTTTCTGTATCATGGCTGTTGAAGATGCTTCTGGAGTGGTCAGAAATATAATTAGAAGAGTTGGGTAATGAGATTGGTGAATAGGATTGCCATTGCTCTTACAAGTTTACATATAAATAATACAAGATATGGACAGTATGTTTACTTTTCACACAAAATTGAATGATATGAAATATACGCCTGTACCCATTCCTAACTAGAGTTTCCATATTCATTTTTTTCATTCCAAATATACCCAGGGCTGGGCAAAATACAGGCCAAGGAGTATTTGAAATACAAAATACAAGATACTGCTCCAAATGTATTTGAAATGCAAAATACAAAATACCTTTGACTTGGGTATTTGAAATACAAAATACAAAATAGTATTTTAAATACTTTTGAAAATACAAAATACATTTGTACGGAAACTAAGAGATCTTTAAAAAAATATAACCTGTTTTACCACGTAAAGGATAGTTACAAACAGTACACGAGAAAAGTATGTGTGTGTATATATATGTATATATTCATAAACTCTGTATTTTACATTTTTAAAAGTAAAACTTTTCAAATGTTGCTCTCTACGAATGAATTATTCCCCTTGAGGAATACAAGTTTTTCAAAAAGTGTGTCGGATAGAGATCCCCTCACAGGGGAATGGATAAAGCCAGCAAGTGAAAACAGTCTTTCCACTGGTGAAGATGAGCATAGGCTTGTGTTAAATCTGATAAACATTTTCTTAATATTAGGAGAGTTTTGCAAACTCAACAGAGATTAGTTTTTGTCATTAAAATAGCTGATGACCAAGCTCAAACTCAATCTGGGACTGTTGCTTTTTTTTTCACTAGTATTCGATAGCACAAATAAGTCATCATCCTCTCCACCACTTGTAGTGTCACAGGTATCATCGCATGTACTGGTAATGTATGACTCTAATGAATTAATACAGAGATTTTGAATGCGTTTTCGTTCAGAGTCTGAAATATGGTCTGGAAGCCACCGAAACTTGAAACTTGCATGAAAGCAAGAAGCTAAAATAGCCTAATTCACTACAGGAGATGTATTCACTTCAATAGTCTGAGATATGGTCAGAAATTCGAAATCAGAAGTCGTACTTTCTAGTTGGTTCTAGTTCGTTCCATGTTTATTCCTAAGCCGTGAATGAAACATTCATATTTTCCATCCCTTTGCAGGGATAGCTCCAATGATAGCTTAAAAATGA
This sequence comes from Platycnemis pennipes, assembly GCA_933228895.1. Taxonomy (NCBI): domain Eukaryota; kingdom Metazoa; phylum Arthropoda; class Insecta; order Odonata; family Platycnemididae; genus Platycnemis; species Platycnemis pennipes. The sequence continues at coordinate 35,628,912 of OW121852.1, read as the reverse complement.
TCGTCTGGCGCAGTCACTTTCAGCAATTGCGGCAATGTTAGGGATCCGTCTCCCTTTTTTCGTCCCTGAAGTCATCGCTGACAACATCATTTGGCCAATCAGAGAGCAAAGAGCGAACTTTGAGCCACATTCGACTCTGAAGGGAACGAGCATTACAAACATTGAGCACCGTGAAACGAGAAGAGAAATGATAGGAAAAGGGATGGGGGAAATGATCGCAAAAATGATAGCTCGAGCTATCATTTTCGCGATCCCTGAAAAGCAATCATTGGAATTATCCCTGGAAAGAGACTGAAAAAATTATCGTGTGATTCTGGGTTGGTTACGGAAAATACAGTATGGAGGCAAATTTTGGATAGACTTAGTGCATCCTAAATTTCCTGCCAGACTTAGCTGCCTAAATCCGCTCCCTTATGACTCTGAGGCAGCACCTTAGCTCTGAGGACCACAGCCATTGACTCCCGAGTTTTATTTGTTCACTTACTCATGAAGTAATCTCCGAAGCATAGTGTTACAGAGGTGTTATCAGAGCCACTTCAAAAGTATTTTACAATGTATTTTGTATTTTAGAATGGGAAAATACAAAAAAATATGTATTTGAAATACAAAATACAAGATACATTCAGGTCGTGTATTTGAAATACCAAATACAAAATACAAATGTATTTCAAATACGTATTTTAAAATACTTGTATTTGAAATACTGCCCAGCCCTGAATATACCCACTTCCTTTTCCACACTCATCTGCTTCAGTTGTTTCTCATAGCCTTCTGTCTGGGCTCCATTTTTTACAAACTCAGGTTACTTTTCTCATACCTAATCCTTATATGAACCTTGATAGTTTTTTAAACCAAGAGAATACATTGAGTTCCTTTCCCTTGGCGATGCACTAATAAGAAGTTGACTATACCGGCTCTTTGCAATATATTTAATCTGAAAACTAACTAGGTATGGACAATCAATGCTTAACTTAGCAACTTAACTTAGATATGAGGTACAATCAATCGTGTTCAACTTCAAAGGTAATGCACAAAGTGACCGAGGATTTAGATTGATTCTATGTAAAAAGATAAAACAATAAATGCCTTTTAAAAACATTATCACATCCATGCATGCACAATTTCCTGACACTATAATATCTAAATTTAGAATAAAATGGCCGTGAATTTTTAGATTCACCAGCATTTTTAATTCATCTTTGATGTTCAGAGATTCCAAGGAGTATGCCCCAAACTTTAACCTTAGTATTGATACATAGGTCTTCAGATTTCAGAAGTCATTTTTGGGTAGCTAAAGACCATACTTTTTTGTTCAAAAACTCAGTTGATATTCGTATAAATATGACTAAGGTTTATAAAGTACATAGTTTTATGAAGTTTTTCTGATTAGAAGCGTTAGCTCAGTAACTCAAGTCCACTGATGCATCAGCTCAGTACATAGCTGGGCAGAAAAGCGTTAATCCGTTAATCGTTAATTAACGAAGTTAACATATTGCTTAATGATTTAACTTTTAAGTTCAATCCAAAAACTATTAACGGTCTTATTAACTTCCGTTAACTTTTATTTTCCGTTAATTTAAGTCCGTTACTTTTGTTCAGAGCCTTCTGGATTGACATGCAATAACTTAGTGAAGGAGTAGTGTTGAGAATGCAGTCTAGAGAACACAGCGTAAAGGTAAAGGCAGGATCAACTCGCGTGAAAACGAAAACCAAGCCTAAGGCTTCTTCAAGAGCTGTGGATTCTTCTTATTTCAATAGGACTGGCAATAGTTTTTTCACAGCAAAATATTGGTGAATCTTTTGGTATCGAAGCTACTGGGAGCAGCGTATCCCAAAGTTTCTATTTCCACAGTCAAATACAAACAGCGTCAGGTCCAACTTTACTGACGGAAACGGTATATTACTATGAAACGCCATGCCTCATGTATATAAGTCTACAATACCTAGCTATACTGTTTATTAAATAAGTATTTTTGACTATGAAATTCTTATTACGTTCATTACATTAAAAATACCCAAATGTTAAGTAACATATAATTCAAAATTGCATACAATTTCATATAGATTTTTAACTTTAACGGATAACTTTAACTTGCGTTAAACTTTTATCAAGATAACGATTAACGAAGTTAACATTCTGAGTAGCTTTTAATACATTAATGAAGTTAATTTTAGGATTAACTTTGCCCAGCTATGGCTCAGTAACTAGAGTTACTGAGTTCCCGATCTCATCTCTAAAAAATGCCCACGTGATTTATTTATTGCCAGAATTACGTGAATATGATAGCCTTTTCTACCTCACCTTTATCCTAAGCAAAATAAAAACTTGGCATTATTACGAAAGATGGCACTGGCACCTCCAATGCAAGGGGAATTTAAAACAATCCTCTATAGAACTAACTACAATGGGAATTAATTTTCAACAACAAACAACGATAGCAACACTAACTTGAATCAAGTTGAGAAAATGTCGATAAAACTAACAGCAATTCATTATACACACTGTTCAACTTCAACGATAAATTGTTCATTCAGTTATATCTCGACTGTGTTTACCACAGAAGATATCCTCAAAAAATATCACCTTGACTGGGAAAACCACATTAACGTTTTTCGCGGATAGTTCATAATCCTTGAATTTGGTTTTGCTAATGTCTGTAAGGCGATCCCTCTTTTTTTTAAGTCCGGAAGGAAAAAAAAGTAAAATAAGTGCATAAAAAGGTATTGCATAAGAAAATGATTAATAGGCTATAAACAATGCAACAAAATTGCAGCACTGAAATTAAAATGAAGAAAAATTATGCTTGTTAACAGGTTTAAGTAGGTCTCCTGTGACACCATTGAGCCATTAATTTTACATCTACAAGAATGGTTAAAAATACCTAAAATGTCTTTGTGAAAGAGCATTCTAAGTGCACAAGCTTACTACGATAAAGTTAGGTACGAGAGGAATTTTTATCGAATACCCCAAACGCATTCAATAACGAAAATTTTAGAGGGTGAAAATTCAAAATACAAAAAATATAGCTGAACAAGTGATCAAGTATTACCTGAAACTACAGGCTTCACAATTAAAGCAGATCGAGAGCACCCCACCCACATCCACCAATGAATTATGGGATGAGAAAAAATAGAGAGATGAACAATTGGGACGATGAAAGCCCTGTAAAAATACCATAGCTAAATTCTATTTGAAATGCAATTATATTTCAAAAAATGTACCCAAAATACTCGTAGCATTGCATTGTGAAAGGTTATCTTTCAAAGTAATGTATGATATAGAGACTATTTTCTGTAATTAACTTCAAAGAGAGATGGGAAAATATCATTACCCTAACCCCCATCACGAACAGGAAAACCATACTAAATGGTAAAAAATGGTTCTGTAAAGAATTTGATCTGATATTAAGATGAATTAACATGCATGCTCCAGTGTTAATTGAATGTTTAATGATGGCCACATTGATGACAACCAGCACAGATTGATGGACGTAAATATCAGAACACTAAAATGAATCAAATTGAAAGTACATAGTTTCAAAGAAGTATTGTTGCACATCAGAGAAAGTAGGTAATTGATTCATAGGCAAATGATAAATTAACAAAATTATACGGAGCAAACAAATTGAAAGAAGTAAAAGTCTTTTCGTCACTAGAGATAAAAAAAGCAAAACAAAGTTAAAGGTTTAAATTATTAGGGAGCATTTATAATATGCAACCCTGATTTCCCACTTTTTTCAACCCCCCTATTCTGACACTCCCTAACAATTACCCACCCCCTGTGTCATGTTTAGGTACCAATTACTCATTGTGTAAAAACTTAAACAGATGAAATAAATAAATTCTCAATTCTATTATTTACCCATTAATTATTATGAGTACCATTTTTTAAAAAGGAATTTTTTATTTTCCTCCTTTGTTTTAATAAAATGCTGAACCCTATCCACCCTGGTTGATAGTACATTCCGATTGCACCTTTAGCATTTCGTAATTAATGGATAACTTCTAATTTCATCAGTCCCCGGATAAAGGGAGCCACCAGAGGTTCCATTCTGTTTTTACGTGAAAGACTCCGGAATCTGTCTAAAAAAAAGTCATTTTAGTTTACTTATACACGAAGAGGATTCATCAGAAATTTGAGTCTAATATTAATAGTGTCTTGTCTCAGATGAGGGAAGGGAAAACAACAGGAGAGATTTTGACAATCTGTGGATTACCCTGCACATCACACCTCGATGGTGCTTGCCGGAAGGGTTGAACCATCAGCATGCAATTGGTAGAACCATGTAAAAGATGTGCTACACTGTGAAGAAACCACCGAGTTAGGCATGCACAAGACCCATGCTACTCAAGGGATAAACTACACAACTATTTATCGCTTGCGCGTCGATCAGCTATCACCATGGCTCAAATCCCAGAAATTATGCAAGTCAGGCAAACAGTGGTGAGACTATATGACCATCCCTATGTACAAGCATGTAAATAGGCTCTCTGCAAAGAAAAACAACCAACTGCTTTATGACAACTGTTTTGATCACATTTAAGTATGCCAAGCGGCTATACGCTCTCAATTTTATCTACGTTTCGCGTCTATTACATTAATCTTAGGACTCCAATGAAATACTTTGATAATGTGCGCGAGAACAGTTTTATTCATATTTATGGTGGTAAATATCCATGGAATGATGAATACGAATAAATGAATATGAGCATTACGTAAATAATCCTTGCAGATTTTATGCATCCTCCATTATAAGCAAATCAGAAAAAACAATTATCTATAAAACAATATACGGGAGGTGGGCAGTAATAGAGTACAATTCTAATTGCGGCTAAAAAGTCTCAAAAGAGTAAGTATCATACTTTCCTTATTTTATCATATCATGTATTAACCAATAATTTTTAGAATTCTATCTGATAGTTTGCTTGGTTAACTATATTCACCGCATATGTTGTCTTCACAAGTATCGAATGACAGTCGCATCAGGTATTTCATAGATTCTACAGGCACTATGCCTGATGAGTGAACACAAGAGGAAATAACTAATTTAAAAAATTCATTGCCATAAAATTATTCAACTTCAGATGCCAAGTAATGCACTAGAAAATATTCTGCACCGCTCGCTGAGACATAGGTACTAATCTTTGTTGAATATTAAATCCTTACACTATCGCATCTTCGAAAATAATGGGGCGGCAATATAATCTACGGAATGCAGAGTTTGAGTAATGCTTCTGTTCCAATGAGATACATCAAATATGGCATGTCACTAGAAAAAATTTAACAGAACATCAGCGCATGATAATTTAAGTTGGCTGGTAGGTTATTCAGGGGAGGCGACCAACAGCTGAGGTCATTTGTGCTATTTAGGCTAGGTGGGTAATTGGGTAATGGTAGGAGTTTTCAGGAAATGGAGGAAGGGTGGAGAGAAACCCAGCGTCGACATTAGCCTACTCTTAACGAAAGGCGCCAAGGGGACCATGGATTGAAGTCCCATCCAACAGACTGAGTACTTAACTTGAAATTCCCTCCACTAGGCACTGGTGGAGGACCGGTTTTCCACTGCCGGGAATCGAAACCAGGCCCACGGGATGGGAGGCCAGTAGTATTCTAGCCACCAAACCAACCTGATCCCCACGATAATTTAAGAAATCGATAACTAATCTTATTATGTCACATATAATGCCAATAAAACAATTACCAACACCGATATAACAAACGAGTTGAATCACGATAAACATACCCTTTCTGATTCCATGCTAGTTCCTTCCTGGAAATCATGTGTGTCCCGAGTCCCATCTTCGAAGTGGCCGTTTCTTTGGAATCACGCAGATTACAGATGATATGGATCCAAATTCGGTGTTACTGCTACGAGCATTCCAACGATGGTTTCTCCAGTATCGAAAATTTCCAGCGTCAACCTCTGTAGCGAAGGGTCCTCCATCGATGTGCGATCCATCGTTGGGATATCTGGCAAAGGGTGTCACGACGTTGGGCTCCAGAGACGAGATCAGGAGTCAGCCCAAGTTTCCCTGAACCGACGGAATGCTCGGATGTCATTTGATCAATTATTGGAGCTGTAAAGAAAGAATTTGGAAGTAAAAAAAATTTCACAATGAAAGCAGTATAAGTCAATTGGAAAGAATAGTTGCATGCGTACATTCCTCAATTTACCATAAATTACGTAATCCACAACCCTAACGTATTTACAAGTCATAGTTACAACCCGTACCGTAATAGAACCTTGGATTTGATTCGGCATACATAGGTACATACTCTACGCCGTGTCCTAAATTACAAGTAGTACTACTCTCGTCAGACGTCGGATTTTAAATATATTTGCCTAAAATAATTGGACGAAAAAGTCAAGAGTTGGGAGGATTTACTCCCTGGACTTGGGTAAACGACACTCGAAACGACAATTTAACTACCGCACAAGTATCAAATACACTAGGTACTTTACTATGGACACTTGACTCCATTAAAAATAGTCAGATGCGTCCGATGGAATGATGTTGGGCCCCGAAGTGACTTACGTGGTTCAGTTTGCATTGAACTCAATTCTGTACCAAAGTATGGGATAATTCAATATAGCCTATGGTTAATGTCAGAATGATTAGCAGCTCTTCAGCGAGAAATTCCTCACGGCTAAGGGCCGGGTAAAATGCCATTTAAGCTGCTCTATTGCATTGTTGTTTGACTCAAATCATATCAGACGAGAAATATATATGGATAATTACGAGTTGAAATGAAGAGTCTACCTATCATAATGCCTAAATACTAAGCATGAGGTTGTGCATTTGGTTTTCGATCACAAACCCGAAAGAATTAGCCCAATTTCTTAAATCAGCCGTCGTGGGTACGTGCGAGGTAAAGTTAACGCATAAAAGAGTCCAGCAACATCACTTACGACTTCACAGCAACGACTTTCACACAATAATTCCAAGGATTAATTTCAAAAGAATGCGGAAAAATCGAAGAAATAATAATTTATCAGCTTACGTGACTATTATTGGAATACAGTCCTCACTCATTAGTGCCAGTTCCTACGCCCACGTTGTCGTGAAACGCGGAGGACGAAGTCAGAAGAACGCCGCGGAGCGAACTCGGGAGACGAGCGTTCAGTCAGCTGGGTTGAGGGATCTACAGCCGGGTCTGCATTCGAAAGGGAAAGACACTCGTGACGTCAACGGAGGGGGTGGAGTACGTCGAGTTGAGGAATTGTAGGGGAAGGAGGGGAAGGGGGAAAAGAAAGAATGGAAAGAGGGGAAGAATATAGCGATATAGCGGATGTGAATGAAAGCTGAGTCGGGAGAAGGCAGCCAAACGATTGCCTTTGAGAGCACAAAGCCCCCCACTCATATTCGGGTTTGCGTTCGACTAACCATAATCAAATGACACCATGGTCAGCAGATATTTTTCTCGGCGTTGAATATAGACTGCCCCCAGGGGAATATTAAAAAGATCGACTGTTTCCAGCGAAGAGGGCTCCTCTTTCGCGTTCTCCGACGGGACGACAAGGCTCACCCACGTCTCCCCCCCTCTCCAGTCGCTTCGAATTAGGACGGCGCTCCTTCTCCTAGAGGACGGACCTACCAGCCCCTGTCAAAAACTGTTCGGCATGAATGTTCCCCTCTCTCTGCAAATGTGGCAGAGTTTTAAAGTGTGACTCCGTTAGTTATATTTTTATCTGCTATCTCTCTGTGGCCTCAATTTCTAGTGACTTGAGAGTTTTGGCTAGTTGTTTGCTAGCTGTTGCGCCTTTTCCTCATCCCACCTACGAAAATTTCAAACGTGGTAATTTCAAACTGAATTCAATAATGACAACGATAATGTGTTAAATGATTAAGAATAAATAAATAAAAATCCAGGGAAAGTTCAGTAGAAGAATTCTAAATTTCACTAGTAGGTATTCCAAGAAAACTTGGATCGGAAACTTCTCGTGCACCTCCCAATTTAATATACAATTCATACCACTCTGTTTCTAGAGTAAAAGGGTTACGCAGCTACGGTTCCCGTAGTTGCCAGACAGCGGTCGTCATCTATTGACACCCTTGCGCGAAAAAAGATACATACTGATATAATAGTAGCGATGAAGAAGAAACCAGAGTAGAGCGTAACTTAAAGAATCAGAATGCGGTGCGTGAGAACCATGATAAGAGCATGGGGAGATCAACTTTATTATGCGATGAAGTAAGTTTTTACGATTATCTATAAGAGAACGGAGAAGAGAGCAAACAATTTCTGGTACAAGATAGGTTTGGATGTGATTAGTCAGATTACATCATGGTTATGCAAAGATTCAGCTACAGCCTGAAGAATTCCCATAGTTTTTAGGTAGCCCCTCAGGTAGAGGTGCTGACTCCGGCCATTACTTGGTGGTAATGAAATGTGAGATGAGACCGAAAAGATTGAAAGTAGAAAGGAGAATAAAAAGTGGAAAATATGTCGAATAACTGTGAGATACAAAAAATAGGCCTAGGAACTTGAACATAGAAGAGACAAAGGACGTAGATCGGGATAAGGTGGGCCTAGGAATACTGGATAATAATGATAATGAGGTTTATTATCCAAATACCAGATTACACTGATATTGGATTCATCACAAATACACAGAACATGTACATAGACAAACTATTAAAACACTATTATCATGGAGAAATTCTTCTAAGGAATAATAGAGGTTGTCTTGTAAAAACACATTTCACCTTTGCTTTAAAGGAGTCCGCAGTTTTGCAATTTTTCAGACTGGTAGGAAACTTGTTAAATAGGCGCAACCCCAGAGTTTTAGGGCCTCTAAAGGCTGATGATGATAGAGATAGAGGAGGCATTGCGAGAAATGAAGGCGGGTGAAATTGTGGGGATAGATAACATTCCAGCTGAACTTCTGGAGAACCTAGGAAGAGGGGGAGGAGAGAGATTTTATCCGCTCGTTCGTAGAATGTATGCCGAGGGGGCTTGGCCGGAGGAAAGGTAGTGCTTAGAATCATCAACAGAAGTATAGAAAAGAGAGTAGACGAGTTTCTAGGCGAGGATGAGTTTGGATTTCGGAAGGAGAGGCTCTCTCGAGATGCGATTGCAACAATGAGAAAGTGGGAAGGGATCTAGAATATCATCAGGATTTATTCGGTGCTTTGTTGATTTCGGAGAGGCTTTCGACAGAGTGATGCTGGAACGGAAATGTTGCGGAAGATAGGAGTATAGCGGAGGGACAGGAGACTGATACCTACGGAATTTATACGTGGCTCAGGAGGTGCAAGTGAGAGTAGGTAGCTAATCGATAATCGGATTGGGCCACAATAGGGAGGGGACCTAGACAGGGCTGCCCATTGCCGCCAGTACTTTTTAATATACTCTCGGAAGAAATGATGAGTGGCTTGGCATGAGCTCGAGGCTGGAGTAAAGTCAGGGGAAAATTGATAAAATCGGTGAGATTCGCCGATGACCAAACGCTAGTCAGCCAATCAGCCCAGGGGGGGTGTGCTTGAATCGTTCGAGATTGATTCCGGTACGGAATAATCCCGAACACAATGTAAAAACATACGAGTGAGTCCTTAGTTACGTACCGGAATCAATCCCAAGCGATTCAAGCACACCCCCCAGGGCTTACAAAAAATGCTGAATGCGTTGCAAGAACAGTGCGCAAGATACAAGATGAATCAGATAAAACGAAAGAAATGCTGTTTTCAAGAAAATAAATTGCCAGTGTGTATATAAAAGTAGGATGTCAGAAGATGGAACAGGTGGAGCAATTTAGCTACCTAGATTACCTAGATAGTGTGATGGTGGAAAAAGAGTATAGCAGCATTGAAAAAGGAAGGAGATTCGCATTGGTAAAAGAAACTTTTACTCGTGAGCGTGAACTAATGAATGAAAAAAGTTTGATTCAAAATAAAAACAGTGAGAAAGAAATGGATTATAATAAACTGCAGAAAACACAGTCTTGAGATTTGCCCAAAATAGAATGAGCTAGAAATTGAAATTAAACTTTGTTCTTGATTTTCCCCCTTTTCCGCGTACATATGTAATAGGTTCCCAGGTACCTACATATATAAAAGATTTGAAACAGCAACCATTTCAGTTACTTGTGACCCAGTTACCCTTGTAACATGACTACTGTGATCACTGCTACAATGTCAATGAGATCTTCCATGTAAAGTCAAAGAGGTGGGCATAAATGAGAGCATGTGAAACTATTTCATAATTTAGACCCTATGGCATGAGTATGTGAGCATTGGTTAACTAATTGCGCTCCCCGCATAAACCAAATTCGAGCCCCTTCTAAGAATCCACTAACCCACTTCCCTGGCCTTCTGTTCACCATTTTAGAACTAGCTTTAAAGAGTGTTAGCTCAAGCTAATCATCCTTGAGTCTTCGCAAATAATATATAAGAACTTGTGGTGTACAGTGGAAATGTTGGAAAAGGATAGGCAAGTCTCTAGTCATGAACAAAGGTGAAAAATATGAGTTGAAGCATGAAATACAGCTTGCAATGGGTAGGTGTGGTTACACTTAGGGTCAATAAAATTTTTTCCTAACTTCAAATATTCATGCTTTGAACACTAGTACCTATACATGTAATGCTTAACAAATAATTGTTTGCTCATTCACATCATCATCATCCTAAATGCTCTTATCATTTTCAATCTCCATCCCAAGGACTCTTACCATAAGCTCCCCCTTGCTATTCACTGCCTCATTCTTGGTTTGATACCTCTGATATCCCCACAGTATTGAATGGTGGAAGTGACGAAAGAACGAAACATTAAGTATGAGATCAAGTGACAATATCTAGATTTCATATGCTACAAAAACAAGTCTCCAAGTATCTGGCCACTTGGACGCTGCACAAGTGATAAAGGAAGTGACGGAAACTACTACCACAAGAGCCAGCAAATACCGCAGAGAAGGTACAGGAGAAACCTTATGATACCACTGAAGGCAATGTTGAGAAAGGCACCATTGGAGTATGCATCAGCAACAGAGAAGTTGCTTAAGCTGTTCAGTTATACCGATGGTATTTCAGTACCTGGGCTTCATTTTAGTAAATACTTACTCAAACATGTTTTGAGCACTGTTTTCAAAATCTATCCGCCAATGACATATGTCATTGAGCTACGAGTACCACGTGGTACTCATAGCTGAGACAGAAAGCGATCTGAATAAGATTCTAATAACCATGGAAAGGACAATGGCCAGATATCAGCTGAAGATCAATGAGAAGAAGACTAAGATAATGGTGATAATGGCAAGAGAGAAGAGGCCAAAACCAACGTTGAACTAGGTATTTTCCGAGCTTACTCGTGACGAGTGTAATACATCACGATTATGACTTAATGCACTTACTGCTAGGAAAATATAATAAGTAGGTATATAAAAATGCAGAGAAAGTATGGTACTTAAACCAGGGTCAAATCTACTTGGGAAATGATCATGAATGAATTATACATCACTTTCGATTATCTAATTGGGCTTCCCCCTCCATTAGCACAGATAACTGGCACTCTACTGTATCAGTGTTTTTCTCTTATCAACACTCGATGATTTTCACTTTTTTGACACAATTGGTATGAATTAAAAAGGATTTCAATAAATTTCGAAGATGTATTACTAGGAATTAAAATAAAATACTTTGAATTTATAATCCAAATTTCATTCAAAATTTGTTCCATAAAAAAATTAAGACATGTTATTGTAACAAGCAGTTTCTATAGACCTTGAGAGCCATTTATCCTTTTTCATAATCTGATGCCATAGAATGGTTGGCCAAGGATTTTTAAAACTCAATGAAGGGAGAAAAGATAAGCACAGCACTCTAGAGCTGTTTTATCAACAATGAAAATAATCATGCTTCTTTTCAATACATGATTTTACTTATTTTGTATTAAATACAAAATAGAATAAAAAGTAAAAATTCACAAAGAGCTAACATTGATTTTCATCATAAAATGGCACATAAATTAGGGATAAAATTTTCCTAAAATAAATAAGTTTTTAACAGTTTTTGGCTCATAAATATGTGGTAAAGCTAAACATCCATAGTTTTATAACTGGGAAATGTTCATTGCAGGTTTCCACTCCTCGAGAAACCACCAAAAGGTTCAACATGTAGAATTTGATTCAACCGAACCAACTCCTTCACTTTTCAGGCATAAGAAAGCACCATTAAGCAGTACAACATCACACACACTGTCGAGTGTCACAGAAACTCTCATTCTTCCAACACACGCTCGTCTTCGCCCAAGCAAGGCTCCCTTTTAGCAGTCAATGCCTTTGGGCACACTTCTGCCTGCAATTCCTCTTGAACCCTCCTCAACACTCGCCTGGCTTCCCTGTTGCCAGATGGCACGACCCTCAGTGCCTCATCAATGTCAAGCAGTGCTCCATCCACATCCCTTGAAAATAAGAAAGGAATACCATTAAACAATGTCCTTTGTGCACTAAGCAATACACAAACATTGACATTAAGCAATGAAGAGGGCATTTTCAAGTGTAAGCAAGACCATCACACCATTGTGAGCTAGTAAAATGACTGGAAAACATTACATAAGATTAAGATCTGATAAATTTTTGATAGATTTCAAAACAGTCAACAATATGTATACCAGGAATGCTAGCACCATTACTTATCAAAGTGAAAGCAGCATGTACTTGACAATTAAATTTCAGAGCAATAAAGCCAAAGAATATTAAGCAAGACTGAAATTTTTTTAAATGACATAACCTATATAAAATAGCAAATTTATCTAAAGTAGTGGCAATCTTTCTCCTTAAAAAATGAATTGAAACCACGATATTTATAGACTTTGAGTGATGTTATCTTTGAGTACTATAGTAACAGTAAATTTATGCATACCCCAAGTCCACTTTTGCCTTGGCCCGGGCATAATGTGCTTCATATGAGTCTGGCCTTAAACGAAGGACACCTTCTGCAAGTTCCACAGCTTCAGAGTACTCCTGAATTAAGTAATGCAATTAACATAAGATTAAGATCATAATTTATAGTAAAACGATAAAGTTATGACTATTAGAAACTTTAATTTATCAGCCTGCCTCAGAAACTTAATCAAGGAATAGCAAATGATTTCCAAATATTTCAAAAAGCATACATTTTGTATTGACTGATTTACATATTCCATTGACAACATAATTACTCTTCGTAGTTTTTTAACCCTACTTTCCTCCTTTTCTGTGTGCTTATATAAGTACTATTTAATACTATGATCTCATCACATACTTCATCTATAGTATTGAAAAATGCTCAAATACTTCATTTACTTAAAAAAAACTCTAAATACTTACGCCAAGCTTTCTTGTACACCGAGACAAGTTCAACATCAGGTGGACTCGTACAGAGTCAAACAGCTCCCGAAGTTTTGCAGGTGAGTCGTCCTCATCATCCAATGCCCACCCACCCTCCACACCAGCACAAGCAACAGTCTCTTCCTCCGACGGACACTTTTTAAGGGCATATCGATATCGATGAGATGCTTCTTGCAATCGGCCCTTCTTATACAAAACATTTCCATCCTCAAGGAGTTTGTTGAGGAGAATTAACCTATAAATGGAAGAAATATGGATAAACATCTTTACTTCCCATTGCCAAGCAGGAAGAATAATTGAAGTTAGCTGGTGAAAAGCTAGCATCAATGTATTCACATAGGTTTATTATGGACTGGTAAGTTAGATTTTAGACATTTTCCTTTGGATTACATAAAAAATATTACTTTTGATTATATAATTCTGAAGTTATCATTAAAAACACCTATAGCCATTTCATTTGAGCAAAAATGAATAAAACTGATAAAGAACAATAACTACAGTTAAGGAGGTCAAGGCTGGAAGCATTCGAAATGTGGTGCTACATTTGATCTTTAAAAGACAAAATACATTTTTTCTCAAATACTAACTACAATAGTTCACCAGTGACTGGAAAATCAATATGCAGTAAAGCCTAAAGGGTATTGCCATTCTAGTTCCCTTACTCAAATTATGCCAGATTGTCAAAAAATGGCATAGTTTTATGATAAAAGTAAATGATTTGATTCTTCCCCTGTTGCTGATTTGAAAATTGAATGATGTAACAAATATGAGTAGAAATGCAGACCTCTATTGATGCATGTAGAAAGAAGGCACTTTTCCCCACAATCAAGTATCTTTAAATTGAAAAATAACTTTGTATCATTTTACATCACACCTCCAAGTCAAAGAAAAAGCATTTTTGACATAGTTTTGCATATATTTTCAATATTTATGAGCGAAGTGCAACAATGAACAGCAGTTGTGTTTACTCACGTAACATCAGGCTTCCCTGCAGCCATGGCCCATGTGGCTGGCCCCAACCGTGCTCCACGACGCAAGAAACAGTGAACGCCAGAAATATTCCGGGTGCCAACGGCACGGTCCAATGGACGGAGTCCCATTGCATCCACACCCTCAAGCACAGCTCCACGCTCAAGGAGAAGCTGGAAATAATAGGTGTCATTGGAATGCATCAGTAAAAGTATTTAGACACAAGAATTAGGCGACTAACTTCAGAAAACCAATGAAATGAGTCTTAATGGCTCTTTTCATAATTCACTGATATGGTTTTCAATCAGATTTAATGCATGAAAATATTTGTTAAATTAGTAATTAAGTTGTTTAATTTCTAGCATTTGGTAGTAAAAAATAACAAATGAATGTTTGAAATTAAGCTTTAAGAATAATGCTTTTCCTTCCTAAATGATGTATGAGGATAGGTTTTGTGGAGTACCTAATTCATCCAATCCATCCTCATGAACTACATCAAACACTCATATTTCAAAGAAAGCATTCAGATGCTTTTTTAAATTCTTGAGGTGACTTAAAAGAAAGCCTATTCCAGTTGGATTTTGTATTTTTGCCATCTTCTTTGTATTTATACATAAGAACCAGATGCACAATAAATCTCATTGTTGCTTCAATTTTCCCTAAAAAAAATGGTAATGGCTTCATGCCAGAAAATATGGTAGGTACCTAATACACAAATAGATAAAGTGACCCCTGATGATCCCAGGCAAAATTCTGTTTGTTATATATGAAGGCTATTCAGGTACTCCACTGTGTCAAACTATGCATTGCTGCTGATGTTTCAATGATCAAGTCATCATCATCTTTAAGCCATGGTTTCTGGCATAATTCCTGTAGAAGCGGTTGGATTTGGTATTTTTCAGGCATTTTTGTCGAAGCTGTTTTTCCAAATGAAACAGATTAATTGTTTTTGTGCACAGAATAGTGACTGTACTACTAAGTTTCAACTACGCAGCGTAATTATCAGTTTACCTTATGGTTAGCTGAATACCAGATGTAGACGTTTATAGGTTTTCATTAGGTCAACCGCAAACATTGTGCTCTCAGGGTATGCACAATTCTCTTTTCCTTCTATGCTTGATTTAAATGATTCTCAATACCTCTACCTAATAAATATTCATTTTTGACTCTGAGAAGAGGAGTACCTAACAAATAAATCCTCACATTTAGCCACTTAATGTTCAGTGAAAATTCAAATATGGACTGTTTACCTGGACCAGTGGGGTGGATGACTGTTGGCTTGATGATGGTGCTGCTGCTGCCAGATGGAGAGGTGTTCGCCCTGAGGCGTCTGCCCTCTGCACTTGAGCACCTGCATCAAGCAGAATCCTGGCTGTGCCCACCTGACCTTTCAGACAAGCCCAGCCAAGGGCACTCAGTCCTTCCTTGTCCTCAAGGTGAACACTAGTTCCTGCAGAAAAGAGAACCTTCAGTTAACAAACAGCAAACTTCCAGCAAAAGAAATCCAAGAAATTTTGGATGCAAGGCTTATAATGGCTCAGTAGGCAGGTAAAATAATTACACAAATTATACAAGTTCTAATAATAATAATAATATTTATTGTTCCGTTGGTCAAGAAAATTTGACATAGAACATGGAACATTCTACAAAATTCTAATTGTTTCTCGGAGTTTGAAACACTGGTTACACTCCTGCATATTCTGACATTTTTTTATGAAGAACCTGCTATCCCATGAACCAAAAAAAGATTACTATTATTATAATTATATATTTATTGTATCAATTATCATTATTATCACTAAATAAAAAATCATAAATACTATGCAATACATGTCAAAATTTGATGAAGGAATAACTTTTGTCACACTGGGGTTCATTTATAACAAGAACGCAAGGAACATTTAGCACTACAAACTTCATGAAATAGAAAATTGATTGAAAGTATCATAACAGGGTAAGGATATGTAATTTCAAGAAGTTCTGCATGTTCAGATCACTGCAATTGCAGCAATAATTAAAGTCTAATAGAAGAGAAATTAGAGATCATTTCATTTTAAAAACAAATATTTTTAATCCCAATTATGCTATGGAATTCTGGTATTTCAATCAAAAGGTTGAAATACAAAAATCAAGAGAGATCAAGAAGGGTGGAGAGCATGAAGAAAAAATATCCATTAAGATTATTTGCAATTTCCATTGGTTGGCATGTAGTTGATTTGATTGGTTAATAAAGTTATAAGAAGACTCTTATCCTCCACAATCTTCACATATCTTCAAATACAGCAAACGATTGATCGTGAAAAATTAAAATTAGGCAAAGATGCAAACCTTTTTCTAAAAGTAGCCGTACGAGAGTGACATTTCCATCTGCAGCTGCATGTGCAAGGGCTGTCCTTCCAGAGGAATCCCTCTGCTCTGGTGATGCTCCACCCACTTGAAGCAAGAGCTCCACCACGGAACAAACAGTTCCTGGCCTCCGAACTGATGTACACCCCCCACCAGAAACAGTGGCAACAAGAGGAGGCAAACCCTAGAGAAGGAACGCAACAATGCAAATTGATTAAAACAAAACATATACATGCTTATATATCAATCATGAAAATGGATTTTTTAAAATTAAACTAAGACTTTAAATTACATACAAATCAAATATTACAATCATGAATCATCATGTTTATATTATTAAGCCTTGGAAACATGCCTTTTGGCAATAACTTGCTTCAATGATGACACACTAGTAGGTGCCATGGATACAAACATCTCAGTTTTGAGAGGCAAAATTTTGGGAAAAAATTAATTTGGATTTGAAAGCAAGATAGTTACATCAGTCATTGTCAAATATGAATAACACCAGTAGCAGGAGTTCATAACTGTTTTTCTACACGTTCCATGACCTTTAACATTGCCTGACTTCCATCCACTATGTAGTGTGGATAACTTTTTTCAAGAATTTTCATTTTTCATACACCTACAAAATACATAATTTTCTACCTCAAAAATTCACTACAAATTTGAGAGACTTATTCCAGGTTAGAGCCCTCATCCTGAAGATTGGAAAATTCAGTAGTTTTATAATTGATCAAGGGTATCGGGATAAATTATTCCAAGAACATTTTATCACTACCAAATGCAGAGATACCACACCCCTAGTGCACTATAGAAAAATGACTAGCAAATAAAATATTATTGTGAATAGCTTAGCCAACACAAATAAGTCAGAAGAAGGATTCAAAAATAGGTCTCTACTAAAGCAAAAATTTATGACATATTAAAGTGAACAAGTAAACCTAATTTGTCTGAAAAGTAATTCAAGATTTCTTCTGGCAGAAAAAATCACAGTCTCTATACTCTCCATACATATACTCTCTATTAATCAGGGAATCTAACCAGAGCAGAGCGTCCCGTATCATTGTTGCTCCGCTCCAGAGTGATGAAGAGGTTCGCTGGGGCTTACCGCTCCGGAACGGAGCAACAATCGATTCATTCACTCCTCTCCAGAGCGGTACCCTTGTAGCAACCTCTCCGGTTCAGAGCAGAGTTCTTGAAGAAACCCTCTGGTTTGACAGAGGGAGGAGTGACTTTGACCAAAACAAGCTCCATAGGGTGGCTAAACACCAGTAAGCCTTGATCGATTGCATTGAACTTGAAGAATTGAGAAAACCTTTCATTAAAGGTTTTCTCAATTTAATTTAACTTTAAAAAATCATAACACTCATTATATACTAATATGAATTTCATAAACCCGCGGGGCAAATATATATCATTAATTGGCCCTGTTATTAATTGTTCCTTTTATGTAAGCGTGTTCAACATGATGGATAAAATCACTCATACTTCCTAAATCAATGCAATATTTTCATTCCACATCATGGAAGCATCATGCCCTCTTGCAAGTTGCAAACAAATATTACTATTACCCTGCATATCCACATACCCCTTGATCTGATATTTCTCCCTCACCCTTCAGAATGTCATTTCTTCTCTTTGCCTTCATATTCAGTTCCTACTCCTTCTTCTTCAAAAAGCGTTGAAATATATTCATTTCCTACAAAGTCGAATCTTTAAGCCAAAAGAAACCCGGTTTGTTTTTTCAGCAGTTCAGCTCTGGTTCGATTCCCTGCTATTAATAGATGAACTGACTTGGGACTTACCTTTGAGTTTGCCACAGTGACGGAAGCACCCCTCATGAGAAGGGCTGCAGCTGTTGAGTGACGACCATATGATACTGCGGCTGTTAAGGCTGTCTCTCCGGTGAGTCTATCAACAACATCTGGGCTCACATTGCACATATCCAGCAAATACTCCACAAGCTGTCAAGGAAGCAGATATTTCATCAGGATTAAAAATTTGATGAAGCAAACTACAATGATGGCCAGAATATTTATATACCACATCAAAATTCTACTCCACAAAAAATGAATAAACATTTGTTTCAAAATAGAAATGAATAATATGAAGTGAAAAAAAATAAAAGGGTAACATGCATATTTAAGGGAGGAAATATGAGGAATGACTCATAAATTAAGCCTGTGAATAGCTACCAGTTAGTTTGCAGTCTGCCACAAATAATTAGGGCAAAGATAAAGTTCTTTAGTAACCTAGTCTGGGGAGGATACATCAACATCACATTTGCCACTTCTATCAAACACTTACATAATGAGTACTAGAAAAAGAACTAGTGCTTCCATGAATTAACAAAACGGAGTATAAGATAAAGTCAATTAGGTTGAAGGATTTAACAAAGTACCAATTTAATTTCTTCTTTCCATTAATGCCACACAAGAATAGAAAATTTATATTTGCATAGATGTATTATCTAAAAAGATTTGAGTATGAAACAGACAAATATTTCTCTCTTTTATAGGGAGTACCAAGTTTAGAATTTTGGAAATGAAAATAATTGTATGAAATATCATCATGCTAGCATAGAAGCCAAAAGGGATAAATCACAGAAAAATGTGTTGTCCGAGGTCAAAAAGGGTGATTTTGCACTAAATCCAACCCCTAAATCCGACACATGATATAGCTTTACCCTCATCCCATGAGTTGCAGCCCAATTTTAGAATGCATTTTGGAGTTAAAAAGTTAAGTCTCTTCTGGAAAGGGAAATATGTACGTAAGTCTTTTCTCTCATGTATGTACAACAATACTTGCTCCTACCATTATCTCACCTGATACCTTCCTTTCCCACTATTCTCACATTTATGTGCCCACAGATGAGAGATATGGTAATGAAGGATATCAATACACATTTCTTTCTCACATTGAATATTTTGTTAGCAATGCTTGGAAAAGGTTAGCCAAATTGGTTGGAATGGAGACCATATTCACACTAGTATCAGAATTGATAACCAGCAATGATTGTAGTGCTGAGAGATGAATGGACAGTGCATTCTTTGTGAAGACACAATAATTACCTCTGTGTGACCTTGCATTGCTGCTGCCACAAGAGACTGCACAGAGGCTTCCTCAAGGGACACTTCCCGGCCAGAGCCACTGACAACCCAGTCTGAAGACAGTAGGAGGGCAACAACGCCCATATGGCCTCCCAAAGACGCAAGCACCAAAGGGCACCTTCCCTCTGGGTCCATCCTTCCTGCACCAGCCGCTGGGCCCCGGGCATTGAGCAGTGCTGCCACCACTCCCTCGTGGCCACCTGAGGCTGCCAGGGAAAGAGCTGTGCATCCCATGCTCGTCTCTGCTCCTGCATCGGCTCCAAACTCAAGGAGTAAGGATACAACTTCTGTGTCACCCCTTTGCGACGCAACACACAGGAGAGGATCCCCTGGAGAGGCATCCAACCGAGCATTGGGGGAAGCACCGGCAAGGAGGATCAGTCGAGAAACCTACAAGACATAAATTGAAATAATGAATATAAGGTTCACAACTTTACCTTATACATATTTGTTTGAGTTAAGCATGTGCATTTCGTCTATCAACTGCTAGCACAACAATGCCACCATCAACAGTTGATATATGTATGTAATGAATAACAAGTGCTCACAAGTTATCAGAGACAAGTTCTACAGCCACCCAGGATCTCTAAAAGTAAACAATGTTTCAGTGAATTTGGTTATTTTCTTTCATGTTGCTGCATTCTTCGCATAAGGGTGGCTAATAATCACACACTGAGTAGCTCTTGTTTTCCAAATACATTTATTCATACCATGACGACCTTACACACACACACACACACACACACACACACTAGACAATCGCTGAGGGCGGTAGTTGGTTGATATGGTGATCAGGGCTGCCAACATAACATAAAACAAGGATACAAATACAACACATGTATTATGCAAACATGATAACATTTAAGTATATTGTAAATATTCAACATTGATTAACTCACAGGGCCTGTTTACTTGCTACATTTATTTTTCGTAATGTTCTGGCGGAGCTATTTCAGTTCTTAAGCATTAGAGGCACATATAATTCTTAGAATCCTGGCAATGTTACCATGGATCACGACAAAGCTTTTAACTTCATGGATTAAGCCAGACTCTTTCAGAATTGTTCTTAAATCATCATTAAAAACAGGATATAAATAAGAAAAACCCTTGGCAGCAAACACAGCAAAACCTAAGGATGGGTAAATTACCGTAATTTTCAATTGAGGTAAATTACCGTGGTAAATTACGGTAACTTTCGAAAATTACCGTAATTTTCCAGTAATTTTAAGTTTTGAGCTGCAAATACTTATCAGAGGACTCAAAACGAAATCAAATAGCATTGAGATATAAATGCCGACATTTATATCAAACATATCATGACGTTTATCAATAATAACTCATTAAAAAATTAAAACAAAGTTGGCAGCAACACGCAATTGATCTCTCTTTTGTCACACTATGAGAAATTTTCGTTCCAAAGACATACCTCAGCGCAATTAGCATTTGTTATTTTACTCTGAATTAATTGGAATTAATCATGGACACAATGTAACAAAAATCATTTTAGCTTCTTAATTTATAATATTACCAATTTCAATGGTTTCTTCATGAGGAAGAAATTTTCTGAAAAATAACTTTTCTGAAAATTACCGTTTATTACGGTAATTTTCAGGGGTGTTGGTAATTTACGAAAATTACCATGGTAATTTACCAAGTTGCCCATTTCTAGCAAAACCCTGGACAGAGCTTGAAAGGCCAACAAACAAACTTTTATGCTAAGTTGTAAAAATCAGCTTCCATCTCCTCAGTGCAATTCGTGGTTGATTGCTTAAGTCATCGTAACCATATTTTGAAAGCTCACATGGTTCAGAGCATGGAGAAACTGATTTTGTCCATTTACCTTGACGTTTGGTGCATAACAATTCCGGAGGGTCGCAAGTGACCGTGAGGCATCTGCTGCAGCCCCGGCCACCCAAGTTGCTTGGAGATCTCGAGAGCACAGTGGCCAGCGGAGTGTCAGGCCACGGTGAGGGTGAGCTTTAAGGATGTGGTGGCCCAATTCAAGAAGCGCTTCCCCTTCAAGAGGACACTGAAGTCGAGTCAAACGCAATGCTACTCCCAGGTGTCCAATTCTGCAAAGAAATAATTTTGAAAAATGACACCAGTGTCTCCTCACATTGCAGCACTTACTGATAAAGATTTTATCGCCATGAAATGTCTGCTAATAGGTGGTGTAATAAAAAAAAATGATGGGAATAACTTCTCACTGTTTTTTTCGATTTCAAAGGCGTAATGCATCAGGATTTCCTGCCATTTGGTCCAATGGTCAATAAGGAATACTACCTCGAAGTTATGTGCTGTTTGCGTAAAGCAATCTGATGAAAACGTCCAGAATTGTGACAAAACAGCTCATGGAAATTGCACCACGATAATGCTTCCTCTCACACCTCAATGCTTGTTTGTGATTTTTTGGTAAAAAAAACAAACCATTATTTTGCCTCAGCCATCGTACATACCAGACCATCGTGTATATTTCTATTCCTGAGGTTGAAGAGAACCATGAAAGGACGACGTTTTGCAACCATTGATGGCATAAAAACAGAATCGCTGAAGGAAGTGAACTCTATACCGAAAAGTGAGTTCCAGAAGTGCTTCCAAGATTGGAAAAAATGCTGGCACAATTGTATTATATATGAAGGGGATTCCTTTGAAGAGGACAAAATTGATGCTGATTAACCCGTTAACGCCTAGCGGTACCGTTTGGTACCACTTGGTAGTGTATTCCTAAACTTAATTTTATTCATATTTATTTAAATTCCTTCTGATTTTTTTAAACTTCACATCAATTTAAATACGTTGAAGCATATTATTCCGCAAATTGCGCTCTTATTGAACCATAATTAACGCGCATATAAATGTTTGAAAAAGGGGAATTTTTAATAATCGCCAAAAAACGATTTTTGTCGTGCATTCATTCCGATTTTTTTAACTTTATCCAGTCCTATCCATATCTACCCGAGTTTTTCAAATAATATTAAATCTCAATACATGTAGCTATGAGCTAGAGTAGACTTTTTGGATTTAGATGTATTCTTAGAAAAGTTACAATGTGTAATATATCTGTGGTACCATATGGTACCGCTAGGCGCTTCCCATGCTATTTTTATGCGGGGTGCGAATTCCTTCCGCGTTTGTATTTCCACCCGATTCTTTTGCGACATTGTGTTTTTAACACTTTTAATCAATGTATTTATTTTATTATTATTATTATTATTATTATTTTAAATGTTTATTTGTATTGATACATGATTATATTGTGAGTTTAATGTATGTACACCTCGCAGATCGCAATAGTAGTCCGCATGTGGTGAACCTGGTCTGAGCCGTAAAACACGCAAGAGACCTCAAATACGCGAGAAATTAATCATTTGGGATGATAAAGAAATTACTGTACGTGACACGATTTTCCATAATACTGATTACTCCTTGTTTCGTGAATTTTCCACTGCCACAGTTTTTGAACTGTTTTTTGATGAAGAAGTCATTTCTCGCCTAGTGCTGGAATTGAAAAAGTATGCCCTGTTCTGCAAACGTACTAATCCAAATATTACACCTAAAGAAGTGAAAGTGCTTGTTGCTGTTCTTTTCCTTCGTGGGCAAAATATGGTTCCTATAGGATGTATATATATGTATATGTATGTATATCCCACTATAGTGGAACCATATTTTATTGGGAGGAGCACATGACATGAGAAATGAGATTGTGTGTAATTCAATGAACTGAGACAGATTTATTTATCGTTTTGACAATACTGCTTTAAATACCTCAGATGAAATGCGGAAAATGCGCACTCTTATGGACATACCGAAGAAAAAATTTGGCCAGAATTTCAAAGAAGAGCAGTGCTTGAGTTTCGATGAGTATGTGGTATTATATTTTTGGAGACACGGATGTAAGCAATTCATCCGGGGTAAGCCAATAAGATTTGGCTATAAAGTTTGCCCTACCTACCAAATTTCGACGTATTCCAAGGGAATAACCCGAGGAAAGTGGAAAGTTACGAAAAATAATTGGGTTAGGCAGCAGCATCTCTAATGCGAATGTTAGAGGACCTACAAAAGAATGAACCACCTAACCGGTTCTATTTTGATAATTATTATACAAGTAACAGCTTGGTGAAATATCTCCACAGAAGGAAATACGATGTAACTGGCACAGTGAGGGAAAATAGAATACCTAAAGACTGTCCTCTGAAGTCCAATAAGGAATTGGCTAAGATGAAACGAGGATCTTTTGAAGCTAGAAGATGCGTGAAAGACAGCATTGCTGTAGTGAAGCGAGTGGAAAATGCAGTTGTATCAGCTATATCATCATCCCACGATATATATCCGTTATTTAGTGTGGGTAGCTTCTCTAAAAGTGAGAAAAAGAGAATCCTTGTGCCACGACCCGATATTTTTGGGAAATATAATGCATTTACGGGGGGGCACCGATCGAATGGACTGGAATATATCCCTTTATCGTGTAGGTGTTAGGGGAAAGAAATTGTGGTGGCTCATTTTTATGCGGATACTAATATCAATGATGCACAATGCATGGTTGTTGATGAGTAGGTCAGGAAGAGGTATAACCCTGCTAGAGTTCCGTCGGGCAGTTGTGCAGACATAGGTACCTAGAAAGATTCAAGTATCTCCCAAAATCTGTGGGACGTGCATCTGCATCTAGAGGACGTGGAACTGGAATGATGTTAGTAAAATCATCATCAGATAGCATATGATTTTCAATAGATTGCATTTGATTGCTATCGGTCGATTTTCTTTTCTGTGTCTACGATGTAGTAAGGTACGATGGGTACAACTACCTCGTGAAATCCACTCCCCCGCGACGAAGGTGTGTCCATGAAAATTACACCAGTAGGACACGAACAGAATGTTTGAAATGTAACTTTGTGTTATGTATTGTTTTGCGCCATTCCGTTTCTGGCAGCGATTTATGAATTCCTTGAAATGAACTTTTATTTACCTTAGGAAAATTTGTATTTTAAATTATTATTACGATCGTAATAAATTTTTGCATATTTCTTGGTATTTCAAGAACATTATATGTTAAAAATTAATATTCGGATCATAAAATATAAAATACGAAGTATTTTCGACAGCTACAGTTTAATTTCAGGAGATTCTCCAAATCGGTTACATTTTATACCCTCAAGCGCCTAGCGGTACCGTTTGGTACCAGGCTATATCTCCATAACTACCAATGTTATAAGAATAAAAATTGCACGATATATATCAGAAATTGGTGTTAGTTGAAATATTAGTTTATCACTGAATTCCGAGAAACTTTTTTTTTCAGGCGTTACCGGGTTAATAAATAGACATTCTTAGAGAAAAATGAAAATTCCCATTATTTTTTCATCACACCATGTATATACCAGGTGGATCATTGGCTGATCTTGCCCTAAAATTAAGTCATCCATAATCTTTATTCTTCCAAAAATGTATACAATTCAATCTTAATCTCTTCTTCCAGTATTTAAACCATCTACAATCCCCACAATCCATTATTCTCCCATTATCAGCATCTTCAACATGATACAGCTACATTTTATTAATTTAATTACGTATATTAATTAAGTATTAATACTGAGAACAAAGCCAGCAATAGGGGAACATTGGCTACAGGTGAGATAGAATAATTCAAATTGAATTATATCTTAACTCTACAAAGCCATTTTACTCTATTTATTAACTAGATGTGCAAACTGTTCCAGAATACGTTCATTTATAAAATAAATTGTAGAAAAAATAAGAAACACCAGCATATTCAATTTCTTATAGTTCAAACCCTTACAGGTGAGTAATAAATAAGGTTTTGTTTTCTATGAAAGGTTGCCTTGCGAAGTGCAAGCACTCCAATTAGGTACACATAAAGCAAGAAATAAAAAAATATAAAGGCAGTAAACTAAAAACATTGCTACCTCTTCATGACAATTACTTTTTTAAATAAGGTGATTGGTGGAATGAAAGAATAGTAAATAGCTTACCTTGGGTCACAAAGGAACTTCGTGGAATCTCCTTCCTCTCGTCGTATCAGCCATTCCCTGAATGCTGGATGGAAGAACATATAAGTATCATCCAGCCTCTTCACGATGAACCCTGACAGGGTCTGTAAGATTGAAAAAAAATTATTTAGTACATGTTATTTTCAAACCGTCAGGAACATATTATCCACAAAGTAAAGACAGTGAAAACAAAACTAATTAGTCAAGCCTGAGAATAAGTTCTTTTCTCAGGCAAAATATTAACTGATACTGAATACATAATATGATTTTTTGAAAAGTGAAATGCAATTTAAGGCATTTAGAATCATTATAAATTTTATGGCTCCTGAATCTGACATGGATCTGTTCTAGTTCATCACCAAAATATACCATAAAACAATTTAATAGGTATGTACCAAATTAAATCATTAAAGCCTCTGAATAAGCCATTTACATGGTGCAGATGATGAGACTATCTCTATGATAACATAAATTCAACAAGCAGGATCATGTTCAAAATCTCACCTTGAAACGTGTTATGAATTCATCCCATGATAGGAAGCGTTCCACCCTCAGGGCATTAACTGAGTAGAATACTTCAAGGAGGGTGGGAGGTGAAAGTGATGCCAAAACCACAGATAAAATAGGTAGCACACGCTCAAATGCACGTACGGTATGGAACCTAAAAGGGAAGACATAGTGTATAATTAATACACTCACCCTCAACATCATAAATATTTACCTTATTCAGGCAAAATGTAAAAAAAATGTAAGTGAAGAATCACAAAATATTGATGGAATAGATATAAATTTAGAATTTTACATCAGAAGTCTCTGTACTAGTAGATTTGGATGATTTCTCTAAATTACCTACCATAAAAAAATCAAAGAAAACTATAACAATATGGCAGCAGATATTTTGACACAAAGAAAGATAGGTTTTTCATACTCGACTGCTGCAATTTTCCTATGCTTCTCAAAGCCTTATGGCAACTAGGATAGGGCATCCACAGCCTTTAAAGAAAGTTAACATATTAGGATGTTCAAGTGAATGCCTAGTTGGAATTTGTGAATTTCATTGATCTTTGAAGTGGATGTAATCCACCTTCATCAAAATAAGAAAACATACTTCTACCAAGTTCAAAAAGATGCAAATCACAGAATTATTAGCTATTATAAAAGGTCAGCAGGTTGTTTCTAACAAGTCATTGATATTATAATGGGTTACACAAGCTTCAAGCACATATTATTATCAGAGTTTATGGGCAGAATTGACAGAAAAAGTCCCAACTTTACCTCAAGTTGAAGTGGAGCAGAAATATCTGGGCGAGTGTGAGAGGGAGCACCTTGAAGCTTGATGATTTGGTCACGAGCTGACCTCTCTCGATGAGGTCAAGGGTTAGCTTGGTGAAGAGGAACGAGCCCCCGGAGAGCCTCAGCAGGTGATGGGAGAAGCGGGTGATGGCAGCAGCTTCCCCGTGAGGCGCCATGGCTGCCGATGGCATGCCGGAGAGGCTCGTGGAAGGGGAAGTCTGCTGCTGCTGCATGGGAAGCGTGTTCGATGGGGATGCCAGGGAGAGGTTGGCACGGATGGTTGGGCTGTGGGATGCTCGGAAGTGGATGTAATCCACCAAGTCTCGTTGGAGATTTTCGTCCGTGGAAATGTCGTCCAAACTGAAATCGAGCAAAAGCCATGAAATATGAACAATATACTGAGCAAGATTTGGAGTTGTGATTGGAATATAGTAGTCTATCGTTAAATATTAGGGGTGTTCAAATGAAAAGGTATGAAACAACACCATTGGCTTAGTTGAAATCTTTATTCACAAGTAATCACCAGATGCCTGAGCACAACTATTCCACTGTTTCATGAGCCGAAGTATTCCCTGTTCCCAGAATTCCTGTGGCTGTGACAGGAGCCAGTCTTCCACGGTCTCCTTCAGTTTCTCATCCGAGCTGCCACGTGAATGAACACGCAACTGCCTGCTTCTCTCCTGTGTCATGTGCTGGCACCAACGTATGCGCACAACCATGCTTGCACTACAAACGCTTCCCTAGATGTCTCACTACATTATCCCAAAGTGGCATATTCAAATTTCTACCAGTTTGGTTGCTATGATGTTTTGCACCTTTTCATTCGAACACCACTATTAAAAATAATGTGAAATAAAAGAAATGAAATATAAAGAGGAAGAATATATGGATAGATAGATATACAATTTATTTGTACTGGGACATTGCCCCTTAAGTACAGCCATAATTACAAAACAAACAATATTATGTTGAGGTTTGGCAGATTCTAATCTTTAACAAAAATAAAATATCCAGTGGTAGCATCAATTCAATAATTCATAACAATAGTTACTTTAATCACAAAAACATGACTGATAAATGGATACATAAGAATTTAAGTGATACACATACTACATGAAAAAAAACAAACTTATTAGCCAAATAACATTTTATGAAGTTGGTTTTTTAAATTGGTCCAGAGATTGCAATTTCTCTAAGTCATTTCAAGTTGCCCAAGCAAAACATGGAAATGCTTTTATTTGGGCTCTCTGTGCATTCGAGAGGCCAGGATTGAATGTACAGCATTAATCACCCCGACTCTCACCCCTTACCCCTCTTCCTCCCCTCCAACTTCCTTCACACCCTCGCCGCAAACTTCAGTTCTCCTCTGGCTGACGAAGACTGCAGAGGCAGTCGAAAGCTTCAACTGTTTTAAGTGTGAGTGTCCCACTTTTTAAGTTTTTGCGTCTATATTATTCGTGTGCTATCTTTCAATTCCTTTTGGTGATCAAATATGCTGACAATTATTAGCATTATGGTCTACTGAGATACTTTTTCTGATCAACAGTAGCTCCGATCAAACTATAAACATGTGAAACATGTGGTGACACTAGTTTATCCAAAGATACTGAGAATCGGAAATATATGCCTGCCCAGACTTGTCTTTTGTAGGTACCTCCCCGCCGCGGCTTGTTCAAAATGACAATACCGGCTTGCGTTGACTTAGGTAATTTTTCTAAAAATACTTTCCAGACAAATAATGAACCGCATCATACGGAAATAATACTGTGTCCCTATCTCGTACTTTTTACCACCCCGCCACTCCGGGACTCTCCACCATGGGTACCGAATAAGTTTGCTGCGGCGGGAATACCGTCGCGCCAGAGTCATATCATAAAGTCGGCAGCATATACTCAACATCAGTTGATATTGAATTTGATAGTTTATCCTTAAATAACTCTTTTTGTCTACCCGAGGAGTAATTGCGACCCGTCAGTCACAGCTGTTAGGTGGAGTGCTCTTTGAATGAAATTACTACGTCCATTTGACAAAGTCTTTTTGCCCAACAGCGAAGACATTTAAGATACTCTTGTCCAGCGTAGTTATTGGTCTCATTAATGCTATGCGCAGACTTAGTGAAATCATCTTTCACAAGCGCAATTACTTTAATGGCAACTTTTCAGAAGAATCTTTCGGGATAAATAATGCAAGTCATTTCGGCAGAGCGACGAAAATTATGTGCCCCGACCTCACCACCATAAATGCGATTTAAGGAAAAATATGCAGATATCATGGTCACGTGCATCATAAAACTGATGATAGCAGCATTATCACATAAATAATAATTATGTATTTATTTCACACCATGAGTTTGCAAACATTGTTTCACCAAATTGTCTTTCAGCATCTTTCATTACGCGTCTTTACATACGTATCAAAATAAAACTTAAAGCATTTCATGTTTTTTTTGCAAAATATCATACGATAGGTTTAAAAAATTTGAAATTTCGTGCAAACTATCGCACTAACAGCCAAATACCGCTCAATTTCGCGAATAAAAAGCTATTTGAAGAATTTAGGTGAATTTTGCTAGTATTAAAATGGCAAATTTGAACTACTTAAGGCTAAAATTACCAGTTTTATGCTCCTTTAAAAAATTCGTGAAAAAACCCTATCACGAAATTTCAGGGTCCCTAGCAATGAGCAAATATTAGCCTATTATTAAATAGTTGCTTTGTCAAATGATATAATTGAAAATAAAAACTGCTACAAATATTTCATTTTATACAGAAATATGCCATGAAGTCTTACAAACTATTCATGAATAATGATAAAGTTACCTTATTCTGGAGTATGGAAGATCCTTGGCTAGCACTGTGTCGGCAAGACGAGTCCTTGCAGTGACTATGAGCTTCAGCCAAGGCGGAAAGCGTTTTGAATGCATTGCGAGGAATGTGCCAAGTGATGGGCCACGGTCAGGCCGGTGATATTCAGCCTCACAGAGACCATCAACCAAAATGATGCAGGTGGCCTTCCTATCAACACTGTCCTCACCGGCACTGGAGCTCTGAGGAATGGATGAAGAGACAAATACTTGAGTCAGTTGGTGACAATGACCATTTTTTTTAACATGGCATATCATTTGTATCAAAATTAACCAGATTATGTCTTTCAATATGCAATCATGAGCAACGTGAACTTGAACTTCAGGAAAAGGTATTCCTCCACCTTGAAAAACAATCATTTAAAAGAAAATGGATAACCAAGGATTTCCTCAAAACTTCAAGTCAAGCTATCTCCTTAAAACAGTTGCAAATGTTTTGATAAACATTCTTAAAATACAAATTCAAGGCAAGTTTCAAGGAATTCAGTATACTTTTAATTGGGTAGGCTCTTATTTGAAATTGACAAATACTTTTAAATTTGATTTTAGCCTCTTTAAAATGGGCAACTGAGCAATGATGAAGTGCAAAAAATGGTTTGACATGCCTTTTTTTCTTTTCTTAAAATTAGGCCTTTTAGGAACTAGAGACAGCATTGCAAGCAGTAAGATAGAAACAAATGAAATACACATTTTTTACCCTCTTGCCCACACAGAATCAAACCACATTTCTTTTTCCCACAAAAACATTAGCCCTCTCATTTATTATGCTTCCATTTCTCATTTTTCCATACATCCATATAACTGAAGGGTAACTTACGTAAAACAATTAAATGTTGAATTTTTTGGCTTACTGCTACATTCATCATTTTTTACAAAGCTGAAATTAGACCAGTAATATGGGAAATATGCAAAAATAGGTATGTAGACAATATAAAATGCCTATTTTCACATCAGCTACATATAATAAATGAGTTGAGGGAGAAATTGGTGGCTTCAAAGAATGAATTGAGAGAGGAATGGACAGCTAAAAGATGCATAAAACTATTTAACGTGCATCTTACCATCATGTCTTTACAAAATCCATCTCCAAACTGACTGCCTTGACCACTGCCCTGCATACTGCTATGGTAGCTACTCTGCATTTTCCCATGCAGACTGCTCTGCATAGCTTCATTTTCTCCGCCATGGTAGCTGTCGCTGAGATTCTGATGGAAACTGCCTGAAAGGCTGTCAGCATCACATTTGGGAGCACCAATAGATTCAAGGGGTTCAAGGATACCCTTAATGATTGCTTCATCAGGGTCAGCTATACAATGTGGCAATGACAGCAAATCCTGAAATAATAAATGGGCAACTTTGGCGAATTTTCATTTTTCAAAATTTTTATCTCAATCATGCACATTTGTTAGAAATTAGGCTTCAGTTCATCACCAAAAATGCAAGGTTGAATAAATATTTTTAAAAAATTGACTAAGAGGGTATGATGTACTCATAAATACAAAGAATAGAACATATTGACCTGGATTACATTAATAAAATTCTTATGATCACACATAAAAGTAAAAAAGCTAAGAATATTTGTAATCATTATTCAAAATACTGACTGACATCCTGAATGGTAACTGGTAATGACATCCTAATGGTACTGACTGACATCCTAATGGTAATGGTAATGGAAAGTAAGCTAACATAAAATTTCTACCAAATCTTCACCTAAGACCTAATATGTGAATTCACTGGATATTAGAATAAAACTGTTAAAAATCATTGAATAGATTTCTTTAGAAGGGTGAGGTTTA
This sequence comes from Platycnemis pennipes, assembly GCA_933228895.1. NCBI lineage: Eukaryota > Metazoa > Arthropoda > Insecta > Odonata > Platycnemididae > Platycnemis > Platycnemis pennipes. The sequence goes on along the minus strand of OW121852.1, from coordinate 35,597,202 downwards.
CTAACTTCATCAATTCATAAATGATCAAATACAAACCATTTTATACAGACTAACAGATACAAACCATTTTATACAGACTAACAGACACTCTAACTTATATGAAATGAAAATTTAAGTGCGTTAATGATTGTTACATTGAAATCATCTCATTTTAATCCAATGCAACACATTATAAAAAATGATTTTCAAACTTGAGAGATAATAGAAAAATAAATTTGGTTGTGAAATAAGAAAATAATTGAACTAAAGGGGAATGGAATAAAATCCCAATTATTAACTGAAATAATGGAAATTCTCAAAATCAAAAGTAAAACCATATGCTTCTATTGAGGTATAAATTTCCTAGAGGAAAGACATCTATGTATTGAGCTAGGATAAATAAACTCAAACACTAATTTTTTATTAATCAATGATCATTTATTAGGGATTGAGAAATGGATTTGGATATCAGCACCTAAAAGCTATTCTCTTTCAGGGGCTGCTTTTCAGGAGATAAAGCTGCACATAGTATGTTCATATGTTACAGTAAAGAGAGATCCAGTTCATATCTGAAGGTCAATCAAAGCAAGGGATACCATACACTTTGCACTTACCTGTAAGTCTGGATTTGAAAGAAGGAGATCACGATATGCCACAAGTTGAGGGGCTTGACAAAGCTGTGCCGCAACTGAGTGGACAAAGTCTGGTACCAGGCAGGTACTGTTGTTTTCAGCCTGCAAAATATCATAAAATGAACTTCCATAAACATAAACTCTTATAGGTGTGCCAAGCCTGCTCTGCATGAAAATACTTACGCCTTAGCATATTGCATATTCATCTGCGAATATTCAATTTAGCATTTTCAATGGTGGAACCTAATAACAATGCACACATGTTAATAATAATTAAAAGATAACATGTACCTACCTGTAATTTAGCAAGGCGTGGTTTGTGATTGTAACATGGAATTTGGTTTCGTTCAGGATACGTAATTATATCAAGAGATATGTTACAGCCCAAAGTGTCAGTCGATATGAATGAGCAGTTAATAAAAATGCTATACTCATACCTTGAGTGAGAGATCACCAATTTGCATGTGTTAATGTTACAATAGATGCAACAGATCTTTATTTTCAAGAGGTACTTCAAGGTAGACGATCAATTTCTCGTTTACACATGACATCAATGCCCTCTAACTGATTTGACATGGACTCTAAAATGACTGAACAACTGCAAAAATATAGCCTAAAAGGCTATTTTCCATATAAATTGTTAATTTACATTTAGCACACTTCAGATCAAAATCTTGAATTATTATAGCATATAATATTAATGAATTAGGATATTTGATAATAAAAAGATATTGATACTCTCACCAGTAACAGTAAAAATGAATTCGTTAGTAGGATAAATACATACATCAATATTACCAACCTGGCAAAAATGGTAGGCCACCACATGTGATGCTAGAGCCTGAACTTTCTCTGAGACTAGATTTATGCAACACTTTTCCTCTGTTCCAGGGTTTCCTGATCCACCACATCTGTGATTATCTGACGATATAGATAAGAACAAAGAGAGCAAAAATTAGCACAAATTATGCATTCATTAGCACAAATCATTCAATTAGCTTTCAAACAAGGCTAAGATAAATAAAATACACAATCACTTTTGCAATAAAATCTAAGAACAAACTTAAGCAAAGTGCAGTAATCACATTATTACACCATCGACATGGATTTAATACCTTAAAAAAATACATGGAAAGCTCATTCTGATATGATAGACTGTATTATCAAAACTAGAAACTGTGAGAGGACCTTTTCATAATGAAAAATGGAAATAAAATTTGTGATTCAAATCCTTATTACTCACAAAGTTTTATTATTACTATTCTTAGCTTAAGTAACTTTTGAAAACAACAAGTACTACAAGTATACATTTCTGTTTTGTGTCTCCAAGCATGAATGAAACACCAATGCTATGAATGCAGCTAATGCAAGGATTAAAATTCAAAGGGCTTAAAAGGGTTTCTACCTCGACAGGGTGGATCCCGATGCCTCCCAAAGCAGCTACTCTCGACCAATTGCAGGAGAAGGGCAGTTTTCCCCGTCCCTGGACCACCAATTATTGCCACACCTCGTCCATCGCCAACATTTTGATTGCACTGAGAGGATTTGATCTCTTGCCCAGAAATGGAAGAGCCTGACATTTGCTGGCTCTGAACTTGCCGCTTGGAGCGACGAGCAGTTCCACTGGCAGGCACTGTACCCTGTTGCCGATTCAGAGAACGTGAATTATCAAGCTTAATCTCATACAAATATTTGGTGATTAATCATTTTCAACCATCTTTTAGAAATATCATACACCACTTACATTATTACACTCTGAATGGTATAAAAACCCATTTTTGCATAGTATAAATAAGATCATGTCTAAATGAAAAAAACTAGATTTGATTGTATTCATAAATAAGAGTGTGTGCTGAATTAGCAAAAAATGAGATTATTAAATTCTTTACTTAGTTGAAGGCATAGTTATGATACACTGGATGTAATAATTTTTTCTGTTAGCACAGATCCAAGTCATTTAAAATTTCCAATTAGATATGATTTGTTAGAGACATGCATTCACAACAGAATGAGAATTAAGTTTTACTGATCATAAGAGATCATGCATTGCATTTTGGTGCTTCCTTATTATTACACAATAATAATCAGGATTCGAAAGGAAAATAATATACATATGAAAATTATTATTACATAATTTCATGTTCTAAGAAGTCTAGCATTTACAAGATATTTTTTTCCAGATTTCAAAAGATGCATCATCTATGGAGAAATTTTCCATGAATATTGTGAAATAGAGAAAGAGATTTACCTCACTGCTAGCTGTTCCACCAGTCTGGGAGGAGTACAAGGTTGATATCAAAGGTGGAAGTTTCAGGTAGGAGGCTACGGACTCCAAGAGCCAAGCCCTGCCCACAAATAGGGGCCTGGGTGCATCCCATTCCGGCAGGGGAACCTCAAAGAAGAGGGGCCTCAGTGTTAACTGCTGCTGTTGGCAAGACTGCTGATGTCCATCATGCTGTTGTTGCTGCCTCCGGAGGAATTTTGCAAACCGAACTGAAAGCAGAGTTTACCAAATCAGTACAGAGTGTGCTACCTTCCCCTTGGTGAATTTCAGAAAAATTATCATGTTTTCAACAGGTAACCACCTAAATCTCACTATAATGCTTTCATGAAACATTTATATTCTAGTCAACATTTGAAATTTTAAAATGTGTATTAAGGTACCTTCAAGGAGAATGAATTAGATATTATTTAATCTATTATCAACCCTTTACATTGAGAATTAATAAATAATCAATGAAAAGCATTTAGTACAAAGCTATAGCAACAAGTAGATGGATATGACATATAAAAAGAAATATATCAGCAATCAAGAACTACAGTAGCTAAACTAAGTTTATATATTGAAATATTATATTCTTTCCAAAAAAATGCATGTATGATTAGACATTAAATATTAATCCACCATAAGTTCAGAGATTTTTTAGAAATACATCAATAATAACAATAATAAATATCCATCAATACACACAAATACAACTTTGTAGACAAAATTCTTCAAATAAATTTGTAAATGGTGGCAAAGCAGCAGAAAAAAATGTGGAAGAGTACCACTAGAGTTAAAAAGGCTTGCAGAATGTAAGGATCATTATTAATAGCATTTTTCGGTAACTAGAAATTGACTTGTCTAAGGTTTTAATTATGGAGGGAACAGTAAAGCAATAGGGGAGGGTTCCAGAAGCAACAAATTTGGTGAATGTAAAATATTGGTACTTGGTTAATAAGTTAAAGCAAAAGAGGAGAGGGAGAGATTTTAAAATAGAAAATGATAGGTGGCTCAAAACACTAAGAAGTTAATTGGGTAGGGTTGTAACAACTCACTTTTAGGATCTGTTGGCCCATCAGCCACCGTTCCTCCTCTTGCCGACCGCCTAATTGAGGCCCTCCTCACACCAAATGCATCTAAGTCTTCAACCTGACCAGGCTGAAGGGCTGTGGAAGAAAAAAAAGGATACTTTCAGGCATACCCTAACCACTCAAAGAATACCAAACTAATGAAGTTAAAATAAAATCAGCATAATGTAAGACCACTTACAGAAAAGCTATACAAATGAATTGTCAAGATAAAATTAGGGGAAAAGCTAATTTTGAGTTAAACATGATTCATCAATTGGTTATTAACAATGCATGCACATTAAGTAGTTCAATTTTCCTTTAGTTACGAAATATTTTTGGTGATTCATGTGAATTTACTACTGAAAGGCTACAAAATTGAAGTTCCTCCAACCTTCCATTAGTACATAGGGCTGAGGCAACTTTTATTGTTGCGAACTTACTGGTTACTGAGTGCCTCCTCCTGGTTTGCTGCTGACTGGTGTTTGCAGGAGATGTTGATGAACACAGTGAAGCCAAGGAAGCTAGGCTGTCTGATGACCTGTCCCTTGCAACTGCTGCCAAACCCCTAGGGGTCACTCTGTTGCCCACTACATATCGCCCACCTCTGCACTGGACATCTGCTTCTGATGATCCTAATGAAACACAAGGAATACATAATTGGTAAAAAAAAGTGGAATGGCAAAAAATCTTTTAAAATATTTATTTGTTCATAAATCAATAGAGGCAATGTCACATAAGGATATGGCACCCAGAGAATCACAGCATAGGTCTGGCAGAATTATTCAAACAGACCTGTCTCAGTTTGAAACAAGAACCCCTAGTCATTAACCCAAAACTCTATTCACTGCACCATATGGCATTCCATTTATCGCATGGAAAATTTATTGCATTAAATTAAGTATACATAGTTAGAAAGGTTAGCTACACAGTATAAGCAGATCATTTAGGCATAAATTGCATAAATACGAGGGTCATCCAGAAAATAGGTTCCGTTTTTTCTTATTAATCGAGTTTTTATTGAAGAAAATTTAAACTTACAGAAAACGTTCTTGATAATATGTATTATTTTTCCACATAATCTCCGGAAACCTCAATGCACTTCGTATACCGACAAATGAGCTTTGAAATCCCCTCCTCGTAGAAGCTTCCCGCCACCTCCTTGGTCCATTTGGTGATAGTTTCTTTTACTTCCTCGTCACTTGTGAAACGTTCTCCGGCTAATCCCTCCTTCATTTTGGAGAGCAGATCTAAGTCTGAAGGGGCGAAGTCAGGACTGTAAGGTGGATGGGTCAGAACATCCCAACCGAAATGATCCAAAAGTTCTGTAGTGGAACGAGTGACGTGAGGCCGTGCATTGTCGTGAAGAAGGCACACACCAGAGATCAACATTCCTCTTCTCTTGTTCTGGATGGCCTGACGAAGGTTCTTCAGGGTCTCACAATACCGGGAGGCGTTAATTGTTTCTTCTTTAGGCAAAAAATCACTCATGGAGTTCATCCACGGTGGAACGGCGATCTTCGCGAACAGCATTGTCGACTTTTGCCACAAGTCCGTCCGTGACAATTGAGGGTCTGCCTCTTCCACTCTCGTCCTCAAGTGAATGTCTTCCCGCCTTAAATTCACAAACCCATCTCCTCACCATCGACTCACTAATTACACCCTCTCCATACACAGAAACAAGCTGTTGATGATTTTCAACCAATTTGAAACCATGGGCATGAAGAAATTGAATCACTCCGCGGACGATGACTCGAGACGGAACAGGCACAGAAGTGGCGGGACGTGACGTCGAGGGCTCCATTTCAACGACTTGCTGTGACCGTGTTTTCAAGGCTACTGCAGCCCTTCACCTCTTATTTTATTCAGAAGGTTCCCCTCTTTTGTAAAACGTTGCCAAAATTTAAAAAACAAAAACCCTAGCAACCTACAGACCGAAATGGAACTTATTTTCTGGATGACCCTCGTATGAAGGAAACTATATGGAAATAGTTTCCTGCTTTTGTACTTTTTACAGAACCTCCTCCTAATTATTATCATTAAATTTGAGGAAACAGAAATAATAGAAAAAATTAGAATATATGTAATTTTGTATGTATTCTAATTATTTCTTTTAATACATATGTTCCTTCCAAACATTTTCCGAAGCCCTGAGAATTATAATAAAAATTAGCAAAATGCAGGCACTGGAAAACCAAGATTTAACATGCACCCAGTCTTCAGACACAAAGGAGATTTATCAAGCGGTCAAAATAATAACATATTTTTACATATACTACTATACCATTTTTGAAAACTGGTGAATCTGTTTGGATATTAAAAGAGTATTACTTACTGCTAGAGTGCTAAGCACATACCAGTTAAGGTGGATGCAGGGCTGGTGTTGTTTGAAGTTCCAATTACTCGACTACTGGCAGTCCCGCCATCAGCACCCCCGTGGGGGGGTCTGGGAGCATCCAGCGACACAAGGGATGTGGACGAGAGGAGGAGAGAGGAACAACCGGATGGACCACGCCTGTGGTGGGTCCCCACACCACCAGAGGGTGCGGAGGAGCGGGCAGGACTCAGGGAGGAGCGACAACCAGAGGACCCTGAAATCAGAAATGAGAAGGCAATGCACATGAATGAAGAAGCCTTAAAACATTAGGGAAAAAAATGATAAGAATCTTTCAAATCTTCAAGATTTGGTTTTATAACCTTCAGATGACTTAGGCATTTATTTGTAGTGGAGGTTGAAGTGGATGGTTGAGGAGATGAGAGTTGGATGAAATCGTTCATTTTTATGTGGGATTAAAGTTTGTTTTATAATCTCTAGTTAAAATTAACCTCTAGATAACATTTTTGTTAACTTAAAGTGGGGATTGAAGCTGATGGTCGAGAAGGTGAATGTGTGAGAGTTGGATGAAAGTGTTCAGAGTTAGAAGTAGATTAAATGTTTAGAAGGTTTGAAAAACCTAGTTATTTACTAGTAATAAGTTATTTAGTAGGGATTAGGCATAGAATAGCACTGAATAAGGAAGAAATTTCAAAGAGCAGGAAAATAAGGAGGCATATTTGAATAAAGATATGAAGAAAACAAAAATAAATACTCCAATACGAAGTGTAGCATTGTACTAGTCAGCAACTAGGGGCTTGATCATGGATCTTTGTAATACACATCTTACTTGATCATTAATCATTATGGGCATTAAGGAGTGAGATGTTATCACCATGTTTCATATTTTGCCTGGCGCTTTCACTCAACCTTAATTGGCAGAACACATTATTATGATTGTATTGTGAGCATTGGACTTCTAGAGGAGTTTGTATTTTTGATAATGATACTAAAGAGAGATCCATGAGCACTGTAAAAGATTAATGGAATTCTGCTGATGTATTAAGAAGGATACAGAAAGAAGAAAATAATAGAGGAATAACAAAATTCATCATGTCCTCTGAGCAAATTTTTTGTTTATGTTCCTCATTTGAAATCACTCTCTTCATGTTACTGCTATACAATTTTTCTCAGCCTTGAGCAAAAATACCTAAGCTTTACACACCATAGAAAGGACTGAATTAAAAAAAACACTGTAATAGGCAAGGCTTGATGGACGTTGTCGATATTCATTTATGAACTAATATATTTGGCAATCCTTCACTGGTTGATTATGCCACAGTGTGGTAACATTCATCATGGTGCCAAATAATCATGTGTAGGATCACAAAGTCTATTATTTCAGAAACAAAAGGGTCATTTAAAATTTTGCATGACTATAATATGTGCAATATATGGTGCTAATATTTACACATCACTGTTAATGAAGAGACAAATAAAACTGATATCATCTACTAATTTATTATTATCATTCATATCAGAACTGAATTTTTTGCTTCAGTTTGCTTTTCCACAGATTTATTTTAAATGGTGTAAAAAACCTTTTGGGATGCCTAATTAAGTTAACTCATCTTAAAACACAAATCAATAAATCCATAACATATATCTGAGTTCCTCACCTGTGTCAGGACTCCTGGCCTCCCTGTCTGCATACCCTGAAACTCCCATCACTTGACTCTGACAATCAGGGTCGGGGGTCCAACCAGACCCCTCATCACCCAACAGGAGTCCCAGTCTGACATGGAGATCACTTTGAGATGTTCTGGATGCACCTCTTGTTCGGCATGGCCCGACACCTTGCCTTACCGTTGATGCAGTCTCACTAACATCGCCTCCATCTGTGAAGGAAACATGAAAAACTCAGACAATTTGACACAAGATAGCCTTCTTATTGCATGTAACTATTTACAGTCCTCATAAATAACTGTAGAAAATCACAAAGGAGACAGGACAAATATTTTTGCCACACCTGATAAGTACTATCAAAAGATAGGAGGTTCCACTTAGACATGTGTTAAAATTCTCTACTATGTACTTTCACAAACTGAAAAAGCATTTTATTATTAACAATTAGAAAATTTTCAATATTTTACTTAATTAATACAAAACATGATTAATGTTTTATGCAGATTAATACTTCAAACATTTTTTACAAATAGCTTTTAAATCCCTTTGCACATCAATGAGTAGGCGGTATGAGAAGTTTCAAAATTAAAATAAAGAGGTAGAGTTTGATTTGAATAAATATTATCAAATTATATTTAAATGGGTGAAGCAAAATAAATGAAGTTTGTAATGAAGAAAAAACAGTTGAAAACATCAGTAAAGTAATGAAAACATCATAAGAGTGATTGTTAATCAGATACAGTGATGCACATTCAACATACAGCAAAGTACTCTAGATTAAGACACTAACAATATATGGACTATATACACTAACAATCTATGCACTCATATTCATGGATCTATCAAGTTTTTGGATTTCACAGTGCTTTTACTCTAAGATGACTACAGTTTTCCTGAAATTTCACGTGGTTAAACCCAGAAAATGGAGAGATTCACAAATGTACAACACCGCCAAAGACTACAATCTAAAATTATATATTCTTTCACTCATGTGAATATACCTGAAAAAATGAAAAAATTGACATTACCCATTAAATCCAGAATATCAAAAAACATTATTTTTTACATGCCTTTCAATCTACCAAAAGTGGTAATTAAAAAGAGAATACCTACTTGTTTTTTGTATGTACATGCATACTTAACAGTACTCAACCACTTAGTGCAAGCAGTTAATCATATCCAGAAATGTTAATTAAATGGTAGTAGTTTACCAATTGGTAAACTGCTACCATAAGGCAACTAATTATGTAACTTGACATTTTAGTGTGATGTGCTGAAACAGACTTTAATTTTCTGGAGGAAAAACTAGTGTAGGTAAATCAAACAACTAATTGCTAAAACATTTCATTATATAAAGAGTAAATTAATTACAAAAAGTTTTAAAACATTTCTAAGTTTGATTGCTGTATGAGCAGTGAAAAAATTACACCCGCAGGTGCTTAACTTATTTAATATGTGCTAACTGAAGTAATTCATGTTATGTACTGATTATTGAATACATAATAATTGAAAAAACCAATTATCGGCATGTATCATTTACTCTTTTTGGAAAATAAAAAATCAAAATGGGTAAATAAATATGAGATCCACAGTCTTGAAATTAATTGTCATAACCATTAGTTAGAGGTAATTCAGTATACTACTAATGAAATCTATTATGCTTAATATTTATATTTGTGTAATCTCTCAAGGCAACTGTCAATGACAAAGCTAAACAAAATGTTGAAAAATATTTTAGGGCTTCATCCTAATGTGAAGAATGTGGCCCAAGGTGGGATAGTATCTTATAATGGGCAACAAGATAATAATCCTAATATCCATTGAATTATTTGGATATTTTCTAAGTAGATAGGTACAACAATCAGATGTAAAACACATCACATGATAGAAATGCAAATGTTAAGGATATATCCTTATTCAAGGGCATTTCCTTCAGGCTCTTAGTCACTCTTTAGTCACATGCACAACTTTACACAGAACATACTGATGTTTATTTTACTCAAATCATCTCCACCTGTAAAGTCTACAAATTATCAATGGCAAAGAAAAAAAGTTCCAGTAAAGGGTGACTAAAACTCACACTGAGCATAATGGGGTGCATTCAAAGGTCAACAACACATTGTTACGGTGCATTCTATGATGCGAGTGAGTGCAAGCACAAGCTACATGACATGTTTGGTGATTTCGACCTCTATTTTGGGATCCATCTTCACGAGCCAAGATATTGAGGCCCACTGTGCCCCCTCCACGTGAACCTCTGGGACCTCCATTGTGGGCCGTTGGTGGCCCACCCCACCAGAGGGCCTTGATTCGCCTAATGGCCCCTTCTGCCCACGTGCCCGTCGATGACCAAGAAGATGTGAGTGATGTTGCCAATGATGACGTGACTGACTCAGCAATTGCAGATGCAGTCATGAGGGCTGTTGGGATTTGTTATGTGGCAGATGAAGTAGCTTATAAGTTATGAAGCTCATAGGGCAATACAATGTATGTACACATATAATCAATTTTAAACATTTTTCTGCGAGCTATTTGTTGACTGATATGATTAAGATATGAAAGAGAATTGGCTTCGCTGGGTGGAAACATTACACATCACCTTCCATCACAGGAGAGAAACACTTAGTAAATTTCTACGGATTTATCAGCAGCTGAATATGGTTTTGGTATATTATGTTATGGTATAACATGCCAATGTGGAATTTACAGTGTTATGCAAGGTGAAATGATTAAGTGAGACTGAGAGTACTGGACAGTATTGATGTTTGAGGATGACTGGAACAGATATGACTCAAATATCACCCAAATTCACTGTTTAAATATGGAATATTGAACAAATACACTCCCTAAAATTCACTATCAAGACTATCTGAACTTATGAATTTCGTGATTATGGCAGTCTAATGGAAAACTATTGTGCACTCAACATAATCATTGCAGGAGACTCATTACCCTTTTCCAAATTTCAGTTCAATGTTAAATTAATTAGATAAGTCATATGGAGAGGGACTGCAGGTATTTCATAACAATTTGAAGGCCATGGGAAATTACCTGAATTAATTAGGCTGTTGATTACTATAGACAACCTCACTGCTATAAATGAGATGAATTTTTATATAAATCGGTAACAAGGCTCTATGCTACATTTATATGTTTCATAAGTGAAATCATGTAGGAAAAATATAACAACTTTTAAACTGGTTTCATGGAAACTCTAACAGATACCAAGGATGATGAAATGAAAAAAGTTCATTAACATGGGAAATACCAATTAAAATATTAAAAAGAAGCAACAGAATAAGAGGCGTATTTAATCAAATGTTTTGACGTTTTTCACAACTGTATTTTCTTACCATTAAGAGGCGATGAGCCTTTTGTTTCTATGGGAGCGGCTACATTACCACCCCCAGGATCCACAGCTCCTGGTGTCGTTTCTTGGTGATGCTGACGCCATGGATTCCTCAGTGCTTTGGTGCTCAGGAAAAACCTCCTCCTAGTCTGAGGGGGTGTTGGGCAGCCTGCAAACAAATGAAGAGCCTATGCTCTAGAGACGCTCCATCTTTACACAAGTGAATCTCATCTAAAGAAAAAGTTTCAGATACTCCTTATTTTAAAAAAATGAATCACAGGAAAATAAAAAAAAATGTTACACAGGAGTCAGGGGACTACATTAAGTGCTTAAATTTAATGGCATGGTTTAGAACTCTCATGTATCCAGATAACAGATAACACTCCAGATAACAGCTTGGGAAATAATTAGATTTTGAAAGAAACAACAAAAGGAAAGGCCTTTCTGCAGTAAAAGAAAATATATTAATGCACTGACCTACCATTTTTTCTCAATGCTTGCCACCAAAATACCTATTTAGTTTTGCAAAGTCATTTATTGATAAAAATGTCATCAATTGGTAATTATTAATTGATACTATAATATCAGTATCATAACATCACTTGAAAAACTTTAATAACGAGACTGGTGAATCACTGTCTTTGTGAGTCAATACATTGACTTAAAAAGCATGGGTTGCATGGGTTAAAGAGAGGGAATTTGAATAATGGAGATGGATGATGGTCCAAAACCATTAGTATTGCGCATTCCTAAAATTTATAAAAACAGTTATGGATGAAATGGTTATAGTATCTGTTTTGGGAAATGAGCATCCACACTTACTCTGCGTCATCCTGATGGCTGTGGCAGTGTCGGGACTGATGTGCCTGCAGATGGCAGTGGAGTGAGTGGCTGCAGATGATGATGAATAAGAAGATGAGGACGATGAATGGGGTGGGCGCATGGACGGATGCCCCTTCGGGGGCCTCCATGATGAGGAGGAAGACCAGTGGCTGGAGTCACCATCGGCTGCATCCACAGGCTGTTGCTGCTGGTGTCTCGACTGTCAAATAAAAGAATACATGAAATATAAAAGGTGACAATGGCTTTACACGTTAAATAAATGGTAAATAGTAGCACAAATTCACAATCAAAATAATTAATACATGATGAATTTTATTTTGATTTGAAACATTTATAAGAGAGATGTTTAGAAATAGAGAACCAAGGGAATAATTTTGGTTTTTGAATGAGGGTGATAAGATTTTCTTTGGTGCTGGTTATGATGCATGATCCAAGCTCATAAAAAAATTGCTAAATCTGTTGGACATGGGATAAACATTTGCTGATTATTATGTGGTTATGAAGCGAAGATTAAGTGGTTCATAAAATAAGGCTGACTGGAAGATTAATGATGGATACCTAAGTGTGAAAAATGAGACATTTCAAAACAAACTAGATGAACGAATGCAACAGAGCCGAATGATAAAAGCAATAGACAGGGTTAGGAATGTTCTACTGATCAGGGTAGGTTTTTGTGGATAACTTATTATTTATCATCATGTTCTCTCTTTCCATTTATAACATTTTTTCTTTATTCATTCCAGTGTAAGTTCTCACCTCCATTCATCCCATCCAATATGCTAGCTCTTCTCTTTCTTAGCAGTCTCCTTACTATAAGAACCTTTGTTTTGCCTTTGTCTTTAACTATTAGCTCCAAAATTCAATTTGCTTACAACTGATTTCCTTGAGTGATTTTCTTTCTAGCCCAAACACGTCTTCATCTTCAATCCAATGTTTTATAAAGATGGAATGCTGCGTAATTATAGTAAGTATTCTGCTAAAATTGGTAGGCTAGTGGATAATCCCTGTCTCCTATTTTCCACAAATGTAGATCATCTCTAATTTACATCCAAACAATCTACAGTATAATGTTGATGATGATTATTGAATTATGTGAGAGGTAGGAGAGGACCAAGAAAAACTTGTTTGATAATCGAGTGGAAGAGTCTGTTGAGAGGATGGAAAATTGTGAATCTAAACAGCAAGGAGCATGGGATAAGTAAAGCATGAACCAAACAGAAGCATAAGAAGTCTGCAGAAACAGGGTAATGAGGTATCAAAATAACAAATAGAACCAGTTTCATTGCCAGAACAAGAGCAACAATAAAGGCTTTGAAGAATATCCTTTCCCAAAGAGGAGTAGAATGAAGGACAGGCAAGTATGTAAGATGAGTTGTCTGGACAAACTCTTAAATGGTCTGCTCGGGTGCTTTGGGTCATAAGGCTTTCCTTATTTTTTTGTGGAAGCAAACAATGACTCATCTGGGAATATTTAACTAGTGGCGTGGTCCAAATGTCCTTGTAAATGAGATTTCATCAGAGTATGAATGTTTCCTGAAACTCATCCTGAGTACTATTAAATTTTTTCCTGGACTATAAACTATGAGAAGAAATAAGAATGTCTAATTAGATCAGCAAGGCTCTTGAAATAAGGGAGGGTGGAAAGAAGTCCATGCCCAACAAGCCAACTGAGTCTAATTTTAACCACAAACCTGGATCTGAAGAGAAAATGTACACATATGTACTCAAATGTCTACAAAGGTTAACTTTTTTTCTTCATCAACAGAGAAACATAAAACTTCTAAGCTGTTTAATTCACAAAATTTTTTGCTCCATCAGATTTATCATAAAAATTTACTTTTCAGATAAAATTTAAAGTAAATAGGCTGAGAAAACATAAAATAAAAGCTGAAAATTGTGTATCCAATTCCTCTGAATTATTTAAAATTAATCTTTATGCACAAAAAGAATGATATAATACACATAAAAATATACATGGGAAAAAGTTATAGTGTAAAACAATCCAATTTTGCTCATGTTTACCTCAGCTAGGTAGAACATGCCACCTAATTGGATTTGAAAAAGAGCATCAGTTCCTGCTTTCAAATTTAACACAGGCAAGATCATCATTGTATTCATTACCTTCATGTAGGATGTGAAATGTCCATTTGTCTTCATCTTTGGTCTCGAGCCTTCACGGCCACCATATAAGGCAGTCTCAGAAGCTCTGATGGAAGCATTACTGGCGGACAAGGAGTTTCCTGACACCTTCTTCGCTTTTGGCAGGACGACAACTGCAAAAATAAAGCAACATTTGAGGAATACAGCAAATATTTTAGACATGATAAAAATTTTCCTCTTTGTAAGACAGAAGGATAATGAAAAAATAGAACAGAGCTAAGTTCTTAAAAAACAAGCTTCTACTTAACAGACTCCCACTCATATAAGGAGACAACATTCTCATCCTATATCTTCTCATTTTTTGCCTCTCAGTCATATCCCTAGCAGAATTTCAAGGATTCAATTTTCTCATAAATTACTTCAACCTAGAGTAAGAGGACATATTTGATTTCACTGGCTACACTTTTCTAAATACATACACTAGCACATATCAAATGAAAGAAATTCTTAGAAATGTGAACCCGCTAGGTTAGTTCAGTTCATTAATATGACAGTGTCTATTAACAAAACAAAATGGCATACCAAATATGAAAATAAAATAAAAAAAAACTTTTTCTAACGAAACAGTAGAAACATAATGAAGGAAAAGGCAGAGGAGAGGGATCATTGGAAGAAATTAAAGGCTCCTACGATCTACCCATGCAGATTTACTTATGATGATGATTTTTAATGAAATTCATTGCTTTTTAGGATTGCAAGGTCAGTAAATAGGTGGCTGATTGCGTTTTTTCCATCCCATAGGATGCCGCTTCTTTTATGCACGATTCTGCTTAATGAGTGTCATTCTTGATCTAGCAGGAGAGCGAGTACCTATGCATCCCCATTGCCATTTCATTTGTGGAGCCTATATAGCGTAGAGGTCGGCTTACTCAAGGTCCGTTTACCGATTTCCGATGCAGGAGACCTTTTTACTGCAGCAATTTTAGACCCATTCAACTGTCGAGTTAATGGCTTACATCACTGATACAAAGAGCAGGAGACAGGAGTAAACGGGAAAGTGAGTGCGTGCAACAAATTGTAAACCCAAGGACGAAAGTAAATGGAACGTTTGACGCGATAAGGCGATTCATTTTCGCACCGACATAAGCACCAATATACGCAGGACCAGCCAAGAAATGACATCTCGAAAATATGGAACTCATAACTGTTGAGCATACGGCAGCTGCCTTGCTGAAAGTCACTAAAAATCACATATTCAGTCATGGTGACTTCATCAGTGGTTTCCTGTCTGTTCCGCACTTAAAAAATCATCGGGAGAAAAGGTGTAGGAATTCCCCACTAGGATTCGAACCCAGTCCCCAAGGGTTAGAAGTCAGTAGGTACTCTTGCTACCCCTGACCCATGTTGCGGTGACGATAGCCTCTTAAAGTTTTGACATACTCGGTACTATGAAAAACAACTGTCACGGGGGATGAACCGCAATTGTTGTCCTTTCAGTAAACGACCAGTTTACGATTTCTCAGCTATGTAGCAATCAATGCACTACTTGCTTAATGGCCCCTTCGTATGTATAGTATGTTACGCTTATTTTATAGTGTTTTCAAACACCCTACTCTCAATAACGCTCCGTACGTCAAAAGTATTTTTTGTATTAAGTATCACTCACTCCGTGATTCAACCGGAAGGTTGGTCTTTGATAGGCGAGAGTAGAGCTCACCCCGTACTAAAACGGCGTGTGATATTCACACATTCAGGGTAGGGGAGCCAGTTCCTTTCCCTGGGCCACCTGCGATTTCCTACGAAGTTCTGACACGCAGAAAATCGAATTGCGAGGATTTTAGATGGGGGTGTCCAGAAAGGCTCTAGCCCGGGATTTTAACCCGGGACCAACCCTAGTGGGCAGAGTCAGTAGCTCAGCAGCTCTACTCACTAGGCCACCACGACCCCCATCCTCTCTTAAATTACGTAACGTTGACAATGAACCGCCTCTTTTTGTGATAATAATGATAAAACAGACCTTTTTTAAAAGTATACTTCATTAATTTCAGTTCACTTAAGGTATGCCTCATTCATTTCTCAAAACTATTATTTTAAACTAATTATTAAGTGTATCATTATTATTTTCAGAAAAAGGAATGAATTTAAAATGCTTCCATCTCCTTACGTACGGTAAGACTTAACCCACCTTCCCTCCTATCGATAGTGCATCGTAACAATTGGTGTGGCCCCCCACCCTCTGTCTTTATCGTTACGTAATTGCTGGATGGTCCCATACAACATGGGACCATTCTATATGCTTGTTGCAGTCGCATTCATGCTGGAAATTTTTTATTTCCCTGGAAGAGAAATTACGAAAAAAGACTCACTCACCCCCTATTAGCTGAAAAATAAATGAATCGGATTCCGGTTACTTTTTGAAATACATTCGCGTACAATATTTCTTGGACATTTAATGGGAAAAACAATTCCCCATGCCACTCACGTCCTTGTGGGGGATGCGAAACAATTTCAACATGATCATTTCAAATTCAAACGAAAGGGTGAGCTAATCGCCCGGCTCACGAAACAATTAAGATCCGGGGCGGGAAGGGAGAGACATTTTAGGCGTGTCTGAAATCGTTAATTAAGTCCAAAATTACTCCCATCGAAGGGAATGAGACGTTCCGAAGGGCGTGCTCACTCGCTTTAAGGCATCAACTCAGCCGCTCAGTTGAATCATGCATTGTTGACGTCAGCGAACGGGAATATCTTTTTGTGACTCCATGATGGAATTCGTACTACAAATCTCATTGGCGGCTTCAAGTCTTCCCCACACATAAAGGTGCCTCGGACCGGGAATAAAGGTACAAAGGTATGGGTGGAGGGAAACCCAGCGTCGACATTAGCTTGCTCTTACTGAAAAGCGCCAAATAGATCAATCTGAAGGACTGAGTTTTGAACTTTAAGTGGTCTCCGCACAGAAATCAAGAAAACTATAAACAATGAAAAATATGTCGGGATTCGAACAAGGGTCCTAAAGATGTAAGGCCAGTACTCTAACCACCGCAAAAACATGATATCTTAGTCAGTGGCGTACGCAGGCTTTCCTTCTGGGGGGTTATTATTATTTATTTGCATCATCATAAAATGGTATTTAGATTATTATTCACCAAAACAAAAATGAAATTAACATTCTCCTTTCGTGAAGACTATGCAACTATAGTTTTCAACCAATAAGCAAACTTTAAACGCTAGTGCAAAATATACAACATATGTATAATATATTACGGGAATGTTTTTGGGGTAACTCTAAACCTCCCCCGTCGGTACGCCACTGCTCTTAGCACAAATCGCTACCTCTGTGATTGATACCATCTGAAGATGAAACCCATATTGCACCATTTTACTAAAGGACAATCACGAAAATGACACGCAAATGTAAGAATGGACCATTTCACACAGGGTGATGTTTATTTGTTTTACAGTTCATCAAAGTAGAGTTATTTGCGAATTAGTCGTGCCTGTATTTTAGCGGACGTGACTGACGACTAGGCTCATTTGCGCCATTAAGGAGATAGGTGGATGTTTGGACAGGAACGGAAATTTAAACACTGGAGGAATGGTGGCAAATACCCGTCGTCAGACCTGCTCTTCACGAAGGCGTCAAGGAGTCCAAGGTTTAACGTCCCATCCGACGGACCGAGTTCTGAACTCGATAAAGTGCTCTCCCATCGCGTAATTCCATCCCTTAACACCTGAACAATACAAGAAAAAGTGACCAGCGGCAAGTGCTTGAGTGTTTTCGTTCAACGAGAACGAAATTATTGGAGTATAAATGGAAAACACAACTACAACTACTCTAGAATGGGCATTATTCATAAATGCACAGTTTGATCACCTAGCTTCATTCACCTAGATACATAATTTTGAAATAAACTAAATTTCCTCAACAAAATCAAGGCGAATGATTTTTTCCCCTGAGGAAATCTTGCAATTGCGCATAACAGCGGGTAACTCCGTTACGGCCCATCCATAAATTACGTGACGCTAAAGGGAGGTACCACCTAGGAGAGGTACCAAATGTCACGATACAATATCGATTGAGAGAAGGGGGTCCAGATTTCCATTACGTTGGGAGAAAGATGCATCTTCAATTCATTTCTTGTTAGAAAAATAATGATGGTGCATATAATAATAGGCGAATAATAATAGTATCGAGAAGATGGAAAGAAAAAACAAACTTTGCGAATTTCACTGAAATAATTCACTCAAGACCCGGGTTTCGACAATTTATGCCATCTTCAGGTGTCGCTTCAAACTTAAATTGCCGAAACCCGGGTCGTGAGTAAATCATTTCAGTAAAATTCGCAGTTTGTTTTTTCTTTCCATCACGGAGAAGTTTCACAAAATTACCCCTGGAACCGTTCGCTTTGTAAAGTATTGAGAAGAGTGGGAGAGAAGAGAATCCTTTCGAAAACCTTAAGAAGAAGACGGCCAAATCTTGAGACATGATGGCCTGATGACGATAATCGTTTGAGGAAAATTGAATGGGTAGAATGGCAAAGGAAGGCATGGCATGAGATATGTGGAGAAAGTAGTAAAGGATGTGAAAAAGAAGAAAATGTGAAGAGGTTAGCTGATAGGAGAAGGAGTGGAAGGTTGCATCAAACCAATCTTAAGATTGATAACCTATGATGATTGTGATGAGAAATAAATAAGGAATTTATCATACCAAATGTCTCTCGTAACACTCATAAAAAGATGAGGAAAACTAGCAGTCGATGATTAGGAGGGGCTTTAGACACTACAACAAAGCGCTACACATAGGCGAGAACTAATGTCATGGCCTTTGATTAGGAAAGTAAAGAATAGACTGGTGAAAAGTGTAATATGGAGCGTGGCACAGTATGGTGCGGAAACATGGAATTAAGGGAAAGAAGATGAAAATAGACTCGGGGCTGTTGAGATGTGGATATGGAGAAGGATGGAAAAAGTAAGGTGGGCAGGAGAATGAACAATGAAGTGCTAGAGATGGTAGGAGAGGATGGAAATTGATTGACGAAATTATGAGAAGGCAGGTGTGGATGGAGAAGGTAATAAAAGGGTTACAGTGATCTGAAGAACGCGATTGAGGGAGTAAAGTAGGGTAAGCGGGGTAGAGGGAGGAGATGCACGGGTAGTTTGGATAGAGTGATGGGAGATTGGGGCTGAAGAAGGACATGTTGTGAAATGCAGGGGTCGTGGGAAGAATTAGATGTCCATTTAGACCTGCCTTCATCGGTAGAGAGTTAATAATAATAATAATAATAAAAATGGAAGGAAGGTGAGAGGGGTAAAAGCTTAAAAATCAGCGTAATATATAACATATGTTGATCATTTGGATCTTCATTCTTCGGCTATCATTTGAGCTATCATAGTCTCTGTCCCTGAACTTGTCCGTGAAAAATGATCGAGTGGTTCAAGGCTTTCGAAGTGTTACGGAAGCGGAAGGGGTAGCTAAAACAATAGAATATCCGCGTTACATAACATATTGATGGTTTTAGCGGCTGATTCGCGAACCCTATAGATGTGGGTGGGGAGAGGGAGACTTACTGTCGATGTTGCCCCCAGGGGGGGCTCCGAGGGGCGTCGGCCTGCCCCCGCCGCCTCCTTCCTTCGAGGACGCCATCATGGATGCGGCGCAGAGCGGGCACGCTTCGTTGGCGAACATGCACGAGTAGCAGCGCTCGTGTCCGCACGCGTCTATGAGGCGACGCTTCTTTGCCTTGTCGAACGGCATCCCGCAAGACGGACACGCCGACGAGACAGCACCGCCGCCGACAGACGTCGCCGCCGCCGCGCCTCCGGACGACGCTAGCAACCTCGAGCCGACTCCAACCGGACCTGCGGGGAGGAGACAGACACTGGGGTGAGCGGGAAGCAATTGCAACCTCCACCAATGACAGCGAAGATATATTCCAGGAGATGCAATATAGTCAATACTTTAAGTTGTGCTGAACCCGAACGTCGGTCAGGCTGGTGAGGGTACAGCAAATACCTCGGTGAAATTAAGAGCGTACCATTTGTATCCATTCATAGATTCGCTTAAGTATTTTCTGCCACTCATGGCATGAATATATGCAATATTCATTCCAGGAGATGTAGCAAAATTAAAACGTAAAGTTGCGCTCAACCCGAAGGCATGTTCGAAGGTTGGCCTGGTTGGTGAGGGTAGAGCAAATACCTCGGTGAAATTAACAGGGTACCATTTGTATTCTCCATTAATTCACTTAAGTATTTTCTGCAACTCATAATATCGGAATACGTCAATATTCCGGCAAAAATAATTCCTATAATTAGTAGTTTCTCCGGTATTGGGAAAACCAACAAGGCAATTGAAAATGAAGATTCCACTCAATCGATATTATGCTTGCTTCTAACTTACTAAGACGATTGAAAGAAAATAAAAGATTGGTGGATGCAAAAGATCAAAGAATTTGCCGTAAACTATTCGGCTTTCATTGGAACGCCTTAAGAATTTTCACCAACAATAATACAAATGCATATCTCTCAATATTCCTATTAACAAAAATCATTGCTAGTAGTTTTTCCGGTATTATGATGAAGTAACAAAACAATGCGATTGAATAAATAGTTAAATGAAGAATAAATGAGTTCCTCAATGAGTACATGAATACACATTAAGGGCAACTCCTTGAGCACCTAAGTTTGAAAATGTTTTCAAAATCCGTGGATGGAACAAAAATTAAACCATATAGTTAACTAAAGAACTTCAAGACTGCATTTACGGAGAGCAAAGCTCACAAATAAATGAACGCGGAAAAATTGAAGAACAGGTATTTATTGCGTGCATCGCAGAATTCGGAGACAGTCATACTTTTTCGTTAGTCCAAGCTACGTTCAATAAATAGAATATTCTGACTGATGAAGTAACTCAAAAAAAACATTATTAATAATGTACTTTTTAGTATTTCCTTCCCATATTTATCAGCTAAGGAAGCGTGGAAAGTGATAAAAAATATATTTTAGAATTTAATATTTAGGATGATAAAAATTTCATTGGTTTTTCATGCATTCACAGTGATTTTGTCATATCTATTTATAATAATATTTATACATTCATTTCATGCTTAATAAGGTACAAACGTATTTAATATTTTGAGCACATACGAAAAAATATTATATGAATTGGAGTAAACCCTACATTTCTGATATATAAGAAAAGGATATTCAAATTTGATAAGAGTAATAACATTGACTCATACAAGAATCTACTTGAAAGTTCGGACTGGTGTGTATGTGCCTTCTACTGCGATTCATAAAGCGGAACCAGTCATTCAGTCAACACAATCGTGTTGCCGTTCAAATGAATTAGCGAGTGACAGTTGATGAAACTTGGCGAAATTACGTATGGTAGGTAGCCGTAAATGATGGTGGCCATAATGATGAAACACGACGATAAGCAACAGGAAATTTTGAGTTCGTGAAGCCATTTCAGTTTATTATATTGACACATCTCTTCCACTATCTGCTTATGAGAACTATTTTTAGAAACCCAATGACAAAAGACAACACTAAAAGTAGTTTATCTACTGGAAAAAATTTGCAGGAATCTAAAACACTTATTTTTGCCTCATAACACCGTTTTTCTTCAAATTAAAACAACGCTATCACCATCTTATCGCAAGTCATCAAGGCTAAGATGTTTGAAGTAGTTCTCCACTCGTTTACTCAATTGGCTAACCTCTTCATACGAACATATTTCTTCTGTATTATTTCTTTCCCAATACTTGTGATCAAAATTAAATTACATTTTCCGCTGTAGTACTGCAATGAGGCCTAGTAATGAATAGTGGTATAAGGGGTAATTATAAATTACACCCAAGGAGGTTAGAATGAATTGGAGGCGGTATCGTGGCTGATTTGAGAAACAAGGACCACCATCTAAGCCGTACGATATTTCAATCCTGCCGCGTGAACGGCGGTGAAATTCACATTAATTGCCATGCGAAAAAATTCACCTGGACTGGGAATCGAACCAAGTACCTTTGGCTTTCCGGGCCACTGCGCAGACCACTACGCTACCCAGGATCCCTATTTCTCATGGCAATTTTACCGAGGTTCAAGGTACTAAATGTTGAGCCTTCGCGGTCCATCAAGGATGGCAACGCAAGGGAGAAAGGGCATCAAAGAAGCCACGACCAAGGTACCTTAGTACCTTGAACCTCGGTAAAATTTCCATGCGAATTAGGAATCCTGGGTAGCGTAGGGGTCTGCGCAGTTGCCCGGAAAGCCAAAGGTCCGTGTTTCGATTCCCGGCCCAGGTGAATTTTTTCGCATGGCAATTAATGTGAACCATCTAAGTCGGCACGGACCGAGGTGCTTGCAGCTCATAATAGTCGTGGATGAAATTGTTTTTCGAGTGGTAAAACTCATAGTAGCAAGATGAATAATGAAATTCAATTTTAAAATACTTCAAATAACACAAATGTGTAGCCTAAATAGGTTACATTCGAACCAGTTTTAGAAATCAAATTAAATCCCAGGGGAATCAAATACATTAATACCTCCTTTGAATAGCCTGAAGAAAATGAATAGACCACGCCGAGGAGATATTTTGTTACGATATCATTGTTATTTATGCTTAATGCACATGCAATCTCTATAAGGGGAAACGGAAAACGCAATGTTTTGGAACCCCATTATTATTCCGAATGGGACCGTAGTTAATCGACTATTTTCTCCGAAACAGCTTCAGAACCTGGAAGCAGTTTTCAAAGAGACCTTCAACGAAACCGAATTCGTACTTTTAACCGCAAGTAAGTAGACGTTCGTTGTGGGATTGAATCTCGACACGTCATTCGTAGCGGGGGAGGGAGGATACAACTCGAACAAAAAAAATAAAAAAACGGAAGACTTGGAAGTTGTTTTGACACATCTGAATTGAGTGAAGCGAAATCTATCTTCTCCTGAAAGCGAGACGGGAAGTGACATGCGAAACGTTTCATCACTCACGTGAAACAAATTTTAGAGCGAGCAATCAGAGCGACGAGAGGTGTGAGAAGGTAAGTACACGACGCGCCGGGACAAGGTGTCTCCCCGCTGAGACCTCAATAACCACAATTTGCACCGATACCAAAAGCGGATGCCACCGCTGTTCACCGGACATATCCGGTTCTCGCGTTCCACCCAACCATCATCTTCCCTGAGGTTCCTCTTACGGACGCAATTTGAAATTTTCTCCACGATCACCATCATCATTCACCCATTTGCATCCTTTCTCAGGATACTTAAATCCACCTAGTACACAACGGAGGTTTCCAACAAGTTAATTCTAACGGTGATAATTCGAATTGGTTTCTTGATTAACACAAGAAGATAGCAGCAATCAGGCATTAGTAACTGATTAATGGTACCATAAAAATCGAATACATGGTACAAGAAAAACTCTATGGTTTTAGGCTCAACTTTGTGTAAGTTCATCTTCAATTAAATTTAAAAAATGTATATTCCACACTTTAATTAAAACACAAAAACACGATCGGTTTAATCCACAAAAGACCAACATGTGCATAAAAATATTTCGGGGAAACCGAGTTAGTGTGGTGGTTAAGAGTAATGGACTCCCATTCTGAAGGCATGTGTTAGAATCCTGGGAGGTTGTGTTTGAAACCTCCGGGATTACCTCCAACCAAGGAGTCACGAGGTATAAACACATATAGTCACACAGAAGTCGTGGCATAACGAAACGTGCAAACGAAAGGTGACAAAGGGTCCACGGTTTAACGTCCCTTACGACGGACGGAGCTCTGAACTCGAGGTGCTCTCCAAGTCGATTTAATCTCGAGTTGCAGCTCCAAACAGTAAATCAAGCGGAACTCAGCATTCCAACAAAAAAATCCTCCAATGCATGGATTCGATCCCAGGGGCCTGATTCTGGTTCTTTCTGGCTATAGCCAGCGCGATTCGTCGAAAATATTGGCGAACGGAGTGCGCAATCGTATTCTCGTTTTCATTCGCTAGCTATTTCGCCAGGAATGCTTCGCTTCTTCCATCTGGCGACAAAAAAGTTATTCTCGTTCTGTCTGGCGAACACATAGCGAATGTAAACATTCGCCAAGAGCGAATTTCGCAAGCGACGACAATGAAGTCGCTCTAGCGGCTTAGCGAAAGAATTGACGAGAGACCAACTCGTGATTTAATTACCGCTATACACCATTATTATGTTACATTTTTCATCCCAATTAGTCTAATTGTTATTAATATGTTTGGCATACAACTAGTGTGTAGCTTCACTCGTCTTGTCGTTCTATGTAATTAAATAAATGGGAATAGAAGTGTGTTTGCATTTGAATGAACCGCGAAGCGTTTGTTTGATAAGCGTATTGTACTACCGTGGGTGTGCTGTTTTTTCTGAGGTTATTCTTGTGTTGGATTACTTGAGAAAACTTGTTTTGGATCTTTTGATTGTGAACGTTTCACCAGACACAATAAGAAAGAGACTGACGCGGGGGTAGAAAGATAGGAACGCAACAGGTAAGGCAAGAAGCAGAGGTTTATGTATGGGTAAAAGTTTTGATGGACATTTTGAAATAGCATTTGGATCTACAACTTCACTATTATGCATTAAGGACGAGAATGGCGGCCCTAGTGCCAATGCTAAATGCGTTAGCCGTGGAGGTGGAAGAAAATGAAGAGGCTGCTGTTGTGTGTTCTCTGAGGGATCGAAGCAACGCATTCAATCTCTAAGATGAGCGGTTTATCTGTATTTCCGCTATTTGCCAGCCTCTCCCATTGAAGTTTTTGACTTGTTTTTCCTTGCACACTACTCAGGCGCCCGGCAGCAAACTCTTTATGTGCTAACATGTAGTCAACTAAATAATTCAGCTGAGCTCCAGAGGCTCGGGCGTTTTTACGCTGTCTTTGCTAAAAAAATAGGAAACTAGTATTTAACTCATGATTTGTTAAAAAATTATCCAAAATTGGCTTTTAAAGTTTGTTACATTTCGTCAAAACTCGTATGTACCTACTACTAAAGGACAAACACTGAGAACGAATCTTGATACTGTTAAATTATGGATAGGATTATAATAGGTTATTATGATAATAATTTCTGGAAGTATAAGGATCTCGTGCCTTATAGTTGTCCTCTGAGTGAATATACCACATCAAACACCGGTGACACACGCACACATAAGAAACAAAATCATTTACTGACGTTCCTATAAAAGATGTTTCAATCGACTCTAACTTCATGAAAAGTATTACATACATGAGTGATGCCATCGTTAACAGTAACAAACACGAAAATAAAAATGGTAAATTCACGAACTACTTAGGTTTGCATTGAAAATACTAACCCTTAAGTTTCACCGGAGTGACTTTTGGACTCATCGTGTATATTTCTGTAAAAGATGAAAAACAAAGAGAATGGTCTTATGTTCAACTACGGAAAACGACTAATGAATTAGATATATTGTATAACAATACTAAGTGTAACAATTTGATAGTTTCACCAAATAAACAAAACATGACAATATATTCTAGAAATTTGATTTGAACTTAACACCGTGCCTCGCGCTGTTCAATTGATTCTGACTGCGGAGACAAAGTGTGTTGATCGCTGAAATTTTCTTACACTCCCGCTGGGTTTTCATCATAGATTTTCATACCTTCCCATAAATAGTCATCATGCCCATTGACTTATGGGTAATTCGTCATTGCTTACGTCACAATCTTTCGCCAAGAAACGAAGATACCCGAACTGAAGCGATAGGCGGGGCGAAAAGAATGAGAATAATCGCGGAGAAAATTTTCGCTTCGCTTCGAGTTGCCGTGGCGAAGCGAAGACCCGGGCGAAAGGAGAACGGGAATCGACGCCCAGGGTGATAATGTTTAAAACCATCGGGATTATCTCGCATAGGTAACCAAGGAGTCACGTGGTATAAACGAATGGTTCGCAAATATGGTATATTAAAACTGCTGAAAACAACCTCATTCATTGTTTACACTTGTGTTTTATCTCATCTGGGGTCTCTATAGTCGAGACAGATGAGGAAAACTCAAGTGGAAACAAAAAAATGATATTGTATGGAGGGATTCAGATACACCAAACTGTAAACCATTCCTCTTTGTATCATGTTGGTATTGGTTAGCTATACGAGTTAATCCCGACGGTTTCAAACACACCCCCCTGGCTAAGGTAATTGGGTAATTGGGGATGTCCTCTTGCAGATAAAACCGGTCGTGTTTTTGTGTTTTTACTTAAAGTGTGGAATATACAAAGTTTTTAATTTAATTGATGGTACTAGAATATAGTACGAGGCGATGCTGGTGATACCATGCTGTGTGCGTACCAGTGCGAAGTTCATGGCCAGCTGCAGGTCGCGTACCAGTACGCTTATGGATGCAAATGAGTTAAGTAGTCCACCAATATTTGATACGTCCATTAGATACATTCCCTGCTTTCGTTGACTTCTCCCAATCATGGGGTAACCTCAATCCTTCCTTTGACAATACACATTCAATTTGACCGCAATATACCCCACTTAAAACTACATCTTCCAACTATTTTACTGCACACGAAAATCCAAAACTTCCTCTCTTCAGCGTATTCACTCATTATTCTCCACATGTATCATCTGCTTCAGCATCTCGTTACTTCTGAGTACGTCTCCCTTCCACTGTTTCTGATACCTACGAATTTACTTTTCTCCCTTGCCGTATCGAACAAGTAATTCTCTTCCTTTTAACTCGGTCAATCCCCTTCGTTCTTCTCTGCACTAACAACTAAAAGCCTCCAGACTACGTTCGTTTCCACACAACGAGAGCCAGATTTCTGAACCATATTACGCAACGCTCCAGATTAGCCTTAAATAATCTTCTGCTCGACGTCTTAAATGATAGTCGCCTCGTTAATTCCCACCACCATCATCATCATCATCAACGGTCATCCATCTTCAGATTGTATGACGCAGCCCTCCACTCGATTCTTCGATCGGCTAACCTCATCGTATTTACATAATTCTCCTTTTCCTCATCCTTCACTACTTGCTCCATATATTTCATACGAGGCCTTCCTTTGCTATTCTTTCCATTCACCTTTCCCCTTGTCTTCATCAGATAATCATGTGTCCGATAAGGTTTTCCCGTGTCCTTCCCACAGTTTTTATCAGACCTCTCTTTTCTCCCATTCTTCTTAGAAATTCTTTGTTTGTCACTTGGTCTATGCATTTGATTCTCATAAACTTTTACAGCACCATATTCCAAATATTTCAGTCTTTGCTTCCCTGCTGCTATCCATCGTCCATTAATTCTCATCGTATAGAATTCCTAGACCAAAGTTCATTAAATAATGCTTTGAAGAAGTAGATTGCGTATGAGGTACTGCAGCTGCTACGGTTAACTGCTCAGGGAGGCTAACATTTGGGCTTTCTGAGTCTCATTAGTGGAAGAAAATTATCTTAATCACGCCTAAAATGCATTTGCTAGCACCCGAGGACGAGTAAGAAAAGGATTTGCATAATTTTAACTCTTTTACCTACAAAATAACAATATGAAAGCAAAATATATCACAATGTTATTAAATATAAGGCTAATAAGAATGCGGTGAATTATTTCTTGTTGATATTTTCACTTTCCTTTCATTACAGGCTTGGGCCACGTGTGCGACATATATCGTTGAGTCTTAATCCATAATCTTCATCCGTCAAACACGAAGCAATAAACTGCGCAGTTTCAAGCAACATAAAGCAGTGGGAATAGATGAACATAACTTATTCTTCCATGCAATGTTAATACTAACCCCACTCCAATATATCGATTTTCACTGCACATTTCTTCTAACAAACACGCCCTACAATTGGATAGATGAAAGCGTGGGAATAGATAAGCGTTTATTTCCCGAGTAGCAGTTCATATAATCGTTTGGAAAGTTTTCCATTCATTTATTTGCTTTACACGAATCGATTTACCAGCGCATATCACCACGCATTAGAATACGCAATTAAAAGCTGTGATACGGCGTCAAAGAAAACGCATAAAACATATTCGAACAAGGATCGCAACCTGCGACCTTATAATTGCCCAATTGGATTAGTTTCCTCACAAGCTACCGCAGAATTTTTTTTACCAAAGAGGTTAGAATGTATTGGAGGAGGCATTGACATACTAGTATATAGGTAACAATGAAGCCAGAATACCCCTTGGGAAAGATTAGGCCCCAACTACTCCTTACAAAACATTGCGTTTTATACGTCCTCTTATGGAGAGCGCATTAGTATTGAAACATAAATTAGAGAAATTATGAATTGAAAAAATAGAGAAAAAAATCAGAGAAATTGATTTTCGAACTGACAGATTCAAAATGTCCTTTTTTCCTCGCACAATTAGGGTAATGAATTCCGGTAAATATATTCAATAGCTTAAATACGAATGTATCAATGGATAGCATAGGTAGTTGGTATAAGGACTCTAAAGCTAACCCAACTAACGGCATGATATTGCATGCTTGCTTTGCTATTTTTATCTTTTTTTAAAAATTGAAGTTTAGACTAGTAGGTATATTATTACTAATCCTTTTTTATGAATGCTATGTAAAGCATGTTTGGTGTGAATTCACTCCATGCCACACACCTTTACGGTGGTTTGTGGGGTATTATGTAGATATGTAGATGTAGATAAATGACAAAGGAATCGTACCCAAATTGCATCGCAGTGACGTCAGTTACTCTTCCCAAGGCTATTTAAGGGGGTTACTAATGTATTTTTTATCCTGGATTTAATTTTATTGTTAACATTGGTTCGTTTTTAATCTATTGAAACTACATATTTGCGAATTTTCAAAAAAGAATTCCATTATTCACATGATGCCTAATGTTTACCGCGTAAAAAAAAACTTCATCTGCACGAGTACCGCAAGTAGCAAGCCCGTTTATCCATCTATGCCTACCAAGATGGCCTCTGGCTTCTCAAATCAGCTGCGATGCCTCCTCTAGTACATTATAACCTTGGTTTTTTCCTACCTCTTTATCTAAATTTCACAACACTTTCGCTAACATTCCACATCCTCTAAATTAATTGAAGGAGATATTTACCGCCACCGCCAAATATATCATGATTCCCCGAAAGTTTTCAATGGGATTAAGTCTTGTGTGGTGCTATTAACACTCAACTCCCACCTCCGCCACACCATATGGTGTGACTGACCCCCCCCCCCCCCCCAGTTGCCGAACGAACGCGACCCGTAATGACCCCGGCCGACCGCATCAGGGACAACGAGGTAATTGGGTCCAATGATTCCGAAAACGCGGACTGGCCGTCTAGAGCTCGCAGTCACGATCCAGCCTCCACTCGTTTTCCCCCACTCGTGAAATGCATATTAATCGACGGACGAAGTGGCCACCGGCACGGCAGGAAATGGTTCGTGCTTGATGAATGAGGAGAGTCCCGCCCGGCTGAGGCATCTCTTCTCTCTGGGAGGTCACACGGGACGTCCGTCGATAAGACTCTTTCCATCAATGAACGGCCGAGCACTCTCCACAATTCCTACTCCCACGTCCATATCTGCGGACGCGAAAGCAATTTCATCCCACTCACCGCGCGCTGCCATGAACAGCACGCTTTATCCAGCAGTGAATTATCCCGCCACGTTGAGACCAGGTTGGTAACGCGCCGGCACGACAACCGAGGTAGCAGCAGCAGAATTAAATTTTAAAGTGTTCCAGCTGATGCAAAAGAGTGTTCACAAAGAGTGACCTGCTGTTTATGCACATTCACTAAGAGTGACCTGTTGTTTAAGTTAAAATATCTTTTAATCTGCATCCGGTCCTTAGAAATACATAATAAGGTGACCTTGGAACTTAAATGTCCCTAAAAATTGAGGAGAATGTTGGTGGATAGAGGAATGAGGATCAGAAAATCTGAGACACAGTACTTGGCACGGCTAGGAGAGGGGGAATGTGTATCTCCGAGAATAAAATGCTACCATTAAAGTTGAAATATATTAGCTCAACTGTAGCCAAAGATGGAGGGATAGAAGCAGAGATGAATCACAGAATCAAGAGCAGATAGATAGCACTGTAAGAGATAAGCAATACGACAGGGAGGTAAGCATTTAGATGAAGGGCAAGATGTTCATTGAGGTCTCATGGCTCATCTCACAAGAGGGGAATTGGGTTGCGGCTGATATACCAAGCTCCAGCGGCTGACATTGTATCGCATCGTCCAACCGAATCCTGAACCTGAAACAAACACAAACTCTAATGCTTTCCCGGCGAATAGTATAAGTAAAATCTCATCTGATCTCTGTTTTCAAGTCTTTATCCACACTAATAGCCACTTCAGTGTAGGAGGAAAGGTGCTAGGATAGGTAAGGTGGAAAGGTGGAGAGAAACCAGGCGTCGGAATTAGCCTGCTCTTAACGAAAGGGGCCAAGGGGACCAAGACTTTAACGTCCCATCCAACGGACGAAGTACTGTACTCGAATGTTCTCCACAACACACTCAAGTAGGGGCAGGTTCAACAACGAAAAATATCTTCCACGATCGGGATCCAAACCTGGGCCCTCACGGTGATCTGCCAGTACTCTCGAGTCCAGAGTAAACAACAACAACAACGGAAAATATAAATTTACGACATTCTTTCCTTGAGTGACGACTAGTGTCTCGAAACATCGGCATCTATGAATATTTTTAACCCGTGGACATCCCGAGATGATTTTACAAATAAAACCAGACACCCATTCCAGAGGAAGGATTCGGACCCGTGACCTTCATGGGCGGTTTTGGGCGATTTAATTGAATAAGGTCGACTATTAATTTAAGAAGTTTAAGGTCAATACCTATCCATGAAACTTTAAAATCATCAATTCGCATACTAGTCTCCACATACTATTATATCTTAAATGCACGTCATCAATAAATTAGAACACTGGAAAGCAACGTAGCATTAGAAAACCCCGCGTCACTTTCCGAATGATTTCTTCCTCACCTCATTTTAGTACATATTTATTAGTGGAAATAAAAAAAGAGGTCTTCTAATGGGAAGAATTTACATGTGGAACGCTAAATATGAAAAGACTACGGAAGGGATTCCTGAAACCTGGACCTTTCCTGATGCATTCATTCAAATGCTACTGATATAATTTTTATTTCATCCCCGGCTGTTTCAACTCTATGCTAGATGTGCTTGAAGATCCAGGTCTTAAGGCCATATCACACTAGCGGTTGCCGGTTGCGGTTGTACAGTTGACCAATCAGCGCCAACCAGCTCTCAACGGTTGGATGATAGGAGCGCGTCTATCTCCAACCGGCCGGTTGTGCAACCGTGGCCAATAGGAGCTCACCTGCGGTCACGTGCTGTTTGTGTTTACATTAATTTAATTGTTACCATTTCAACTACGCCCTAAACCTTTAAAAATATTCAGAACACAATTTAAACAGCATTTACCTCTCTTGCATCATCTATTTTATTATAATAGCATACATTTAATCGAGGTGAGATTAAATTTACTTAATTGATTTGTATCTTGTATTTGAGGCATCCTACATTTGAGCAAAGGAACAAAATGTAAACAGAAACAGCACGTGACCTTGAGGCGAGATCCTATTGGCTGCGATTGAACAACCGGCCGGTTATATACGCGGTCAGAGTGATTGGAACTGTTTACACCAACCGTAACCAGCAACGGCAACCCTAACCGGCAACCGTTAGTGTGATACGGCCTTTACCGACCCTCATCCGTGTTTGCCCATTGAAATGTACAATGCCCAATGAATAAACGCGAAGAAGCAACCGGTAGACTTAGTTAGATCTTGAAGTTCATCACACCGCGGAAGTCCTCACAAGGATTTATATGCTAGATATATATCTGTAGTACCACTGTTCCGTTGACTGTTAGAATTCCCAGGGTATCAACACCATTTAGTAGCGCCGAAAACACAATGGGAGGTAGCGAGAGTGGCGCAGGAGATCCCTGGTGTTCGGGAGTGATCCGAGCAGCCTAAGCCGTGAGACCTCCTTATCAAGAAAGCGAACGTGGCGCGAAGGATTTAATTGCAGCTTTCCGAACCATTTATTGCGCGGCTCAATGCGGGTGAAATTTTTATGACGGGGGCTTTCGGTTGAAATTCCCAGACGCTAGCTGATTTACGACTTTCCCGCTTCGTCAGACGTATCTTGGCATAGGTGCGGCCGTTTCGGACCGCTTCCCGTCAGCAACAGGACTGAGCGACCGAGATAGGAGTATGCCACACGCATTCACTGCTGCCGTCATTGTTATCCGGGGAGGCGACCGAAATTTGAGGTCATTAGCGCGATTTAGGATGGGTGAGTGTTTGGGAAGAGAAAGGAAGGGTGAGTGGAGAGAAATCCGGCGTCGGCATAACGAAAGACGACAAGGGGTCAAGGGTTTAACGTCCCTTCCGACGGATGGAGCTCTGAACTCGAGGTGCTCTCCAAGTTTTAATCTCGAGCTCTCCAATTCATTTTAATCTCAGCTCCAACCAGTAAATCAAGCGGAAACCAGTATTCCAACGAAAAACTCTGTCAATGTCTGGATTAAGGCCAGAGTGGTTGTGTTTGAAACCGTCGGGATTGTATCGAATAGGTAACCAAGGAGTAACGTGGTATAAACACGAATGTTTCGCAAATTTAGTGAGTTGAAACGTAACCACCGAGAGGTAAAGGCCGGCGCGATGAGTCGTGACGTCATCCCGAGTGGTGCTATAGTTGTACGTTCAGCCGTAACCACCGAAGCAAAATTCCACCCGGCTCTGTCAGCACGTATACTTTACTTATACACAGCCGTACGTATGACCAATCGGTAACTTTAAGCCATTAGTACTGGTATTGATAAAGGTCTATCTTTGAAATTCGTAAGCTTATTGCCTCTTAAAATTAAAGTCAACGGAGAATCGATTCTAGGATAAACGAAACTACCAACGTTACAACACGGAAGTTATGGGAAATGCGAAAATCAATCGTTACTTGCTGAACGGTCCAATGACTTGGAATAATTAGGCTTCACAATAAAATCAGCAATTGGCTGCTTTTGAAGATAGTATTTCAAAGAGTTCACAAAGAGCTAAAGAGACATGAAATCCAAAACTTTGAGTTAAGCAGATAGATCCGGAAATATGAAAGGCATGAGAAAAAATTGATCTACACAATGCTTAGCTGATTTTATTTGACAAACGCAACTTACATAATCCAAAGCATAAATACTTGCAAAGTTACGATTTACGATTGCTCGACCAATTATTTCGCGAATGTTTTCCTTCCGTGAGATCATGAGTCGACTTATCTTTTTGGGTGGGCAGTCTTCAGCAGAAATATGTATTTTAATTCACCATTTCATAATTATAAAGAAACTGTTGGTTGCATTAAGGTACAAGTATTTTTGTGAGCAATCATATTTACAAAGAGCTACCCTCGATCCCACTCCAAATTTCAGCAAGTAAAGAGGAACAAAATATTCAAAATCACACTCACCTACTCTGTTTTAAGCACATCTCAGCCAACAGCCAAGCATATATAATGTGCCTACTTAAGCTATTTAAGATCTAGGTTGATAGAAAAGAGATACTCTAAACATTTTAATGCAAATAATTTTATTTCAACAAATATGTGACAAGAATATACATAGCATTTTTTTTAAATATTCAAACATCTTGCCGTCATTGTCTTTTCCTCAGCCACCAAATCATTCTTTTTTGCAATAATTATTTAAAAAATATTAATAGATGCCCATAACAGCATTGATATCTATTGATCCAAATTGTCCGTCTAGTATTTTCCAGGGATAATGTAGGACATACCTAGCTCTTCATTTCAGTATCACGATATGTCTACTATGGCATACTTTGGGCAGTTCGGGGACAGGGATGGGACAGTTCCTGGTCTCAGCCTTGGCCATATCAGTGGAGAAAACAGTATTTTTCTTGTCTTCTCGTCGTATTCCTCCACAACTTGCAAGATAACATGTGGGTCAAAATGATCTTCACAGACCTTTAAGAGGAAATTTTCAGTTATATTAATACAGAATACCAATACAAATTATCTATTATTCCCCCTATTTATGATACCTGAATATGAATTATTCTCTTTCAATTCAGTGAATTAAATTCAAACTAATATCAGAGCTGGGTGAAATAGCTTGGCTAGTCTTCAAAGTCTAGAGAGGGTTTCATTCCAACTCTTGGTCATGAAATTTACACAGTCCACATAGTTCGCAAGGATTTCTGCTAAAAGTTACCTACATCAAAATGGAGATAATAGTCCGCAAGCCATCTAAAAGGTGTGTGACATCGCAACGTCGTCGATTCACACTAACCTAATACCCTTTTCACAAATCCCAATTTACGATTGCTCGACCAATTATTTCGCGAATGTTTTCCTTCCGTGAGATCATGAGTCGACTTATCTTTTTGGGTGGGCAGTCTTCAGCAGAAATATGTATTTTAATTCACCATTTCATAATTATAAAGAAACTGTTGGTTGCATTAAGGTACAAGTATTTTTGTGAGCAATCATATTTACAAAGAGCTACCCTCGATCCCACTCCAAATTTCAGCAAGCGAAGGTGAGCTACGCGTAATTTATTTTCCATGGGAAATTACTTCTTAATCAGTCTGTTCATCTAAATTTGAATGCCTACATTTGATCTAATCTACATTTACGTAATACCCTGCGAGCAACCGCGAGGGTGCGTGGCAGGGGGTGAAGCTCACCGAATGTGCGCTACTTACATTCTACTAAGTGATACCTACTATTAAATGGAAAAATGCTAGGCATAATATTCACGTGTAACTATAAGGTTACTGTGAACTTAGTGACGAAGTTGTTACTTGCCAGAAAGGTTTTCTCTAAATATATTTATCTTCATTTCCCCAGCAAGCACAGGTTAGTAATGTTTAAATATTCTTCACGCACTACGGACTACTCCAACAATTTTTTACCTACCAATCCCTTTGCTATGCTACCTATTGTGTGCTCTTATCTACTTGGGAAAAATTACATTTTCAATCTATCGGTACGGCTTTCTATCTCTCTAATCTTGTTTATCTGATCAAACCTAGCATAATATGCAGGGGTACTTTAAATATATCTAACATCGTCTCTAAACACATCCCCTGCCGCACACCCTCGCGGTGGCTTGCTGGGTATTGCGTAGATGTAGATGTAAACAAATTGGCTTTGAGTTTACTCAAAAGGTTAAGCCAAATTATTAACCTGCGTTATGATAGGAATGCTTCTTCGGGGATAAAAAATATTTGGATGATTTGAGAATGACAATAACCATTGATTGCATAATATTAGTGAGCATATGCCTTTTAGACCCTTCTTACTACATTAATTTGCTTGTCTGAAAGTATTCCATGACTTTAATATCCCACCGCGTAAATAGACATACTTTTTACCGCGATAAATTACGGTAGATACGGTGCGGCAGAGAATAAACAGGAGAGATTAATCGGCATCAACACTTATGAACTCAAGTATTGCTGCCAATACGCCGCAAATTTTCAGAATAAATAAGCCAATTTCTAGTTACAAATGCAAAAAATAGGAATAATAACTTAAATGATAATACTTTAGTGGGGATAATAACTCAAGCACATACCTTGCTGCTCTTGGAGGGCCCAAATTTCTCCCTCTTGATGGCACGTATCCATTTTGCTCGGAGGTCCTATTCCGTTGGAATGTTAAAAACGGACACTTTAGGCCGTTCCTGTAATTTCCGCGGCACCGTGAAACACAACAGGAGGTAGGCATGACACAACACCACTAAATATTCACCAATACAGCGAAAAACAACTTATCTAGCGCGCACAAAGCCTGCAAAAACCAGCGTTCCAAATGCAATCTTGTGTTTACCAGTTTCAATCAACAGTCAACAACAATCGGCTCTAGCAATTCCAAAGACCCTCTATGGAATATTGTAGCACCACTCATAATGACGTCACTCCGTAAACCTCATGCTTTGCGCAGGCCTTCTCTCTCGGTGGTTACGGTTGAAATCGCTGATTACAACGTCATTCATTGTTTACAATTGTGTTTTGCCTCATTTGTGGGCTCTATAGTCGAGACAGATGAGGAAAACTCAAGTGAAAACTGTTAATGGTATTGTAACGAGCGATACAATACGCAATAAATTTGCACAAACCATTCGTGTTTGTACCACGTGACTCCTTGGTTACCTATTAGAGGTAATCCCGACGGTATCAAACACAGCCCCCCAGGTCTTCGGAATGGGAATCCAGTACGATGGCCACCACACCAACCCATACGTACGTATTCAATTCCCAGTATTTCGAGTACTCGAATGAATAAATGTACCTATGACGAATTGAGTAGGTACCTAGTTGGGTACACTGATATATGGATGAGTACAAAAGTATAGGGATACCGCGATGAGTAACAGAGTACCCGAATGGGCAATTATTTGAGCGCCGCGGCGAATAATCGATTACCTGAGTAATTAGGAGACTACATAAGTATACCCATAAATAGAATGCATCTGGCTCCTTCGGATTCCGAATACTTAAGCCACTTAAGGTGATGACATTCATTTAAGAATTGTGCTACAGAAAGCGGTCGAATGGAATCAGTGATATTGATTCAGCGCTCATGTGTTCATAAAGGCACTCGGGTACTCGCCTGAGTATTCATTCGAGTTCTCGTGTTTTTGAGTAGGTACACATCGCATACGTTCGAGTACTCACCACAAAGTCGCAAATGTGTTCATCTGGATACTAGTGGACTCATCGAATATACTATAATCATCAGGGTACTCTTCGTGTATTCATCAGGCACCCATGTATTTATTTTAATGCTCGTATACGTAAATAAATACACGTAGCACACTTCCAGACTGTGGGTGTTTCGAGTAAATTCCACCAAAATAACCAGTCCCTCTTAATTGCATCGGAGGTTTAGGATAATTTTACGCGGCAGAGAGTGCAGACGGGTGCATGAGAAGTATTGTCCGAGGTTATTACTTTTCCGAAAACTTTCGAAATTGAAAAGATCTGCTTGACTTACCCAACATTCATTATCATCACCCCAAGTATCCTACTGATTGGAGGAATGGACTGAGATTCCGGAACCAAAATAAGAATTATTCATCTCAGCTCGGTGGAATGGAGATAAAAAACGTTGTGGTTCGTAGTTCCTCAAAAGATCTTGGAGCAACTTCGTGGGAATATACCAAATTCCCACGGGATCAGGATACGAGGAGTTACATCCTCTTCGGAAAATATCGCCTCGAGTTTCGAATCCATTACGGCGCGTATAATTTGCCACAAAAGAACTGGGATTCGCGATATCGGAGTGCAATTTACTATGTGCATGATCGTGATTTTAAATAACGTTTACTGCATGAAAAATAATCCAAGCGCAAGATGCCAAAACGCATATGCATTTTCACATTCACGATCGAGTGCACGGATTCAAATGATCAGCAAGGGTGTATAACTGACGGAAAGTATGATTCAGAGAGGGCGATTCAGTATTCGCGAAATAATTGCCGGCGAACACTCAATGCGGAGGAGGATGAGGGAGGGAGAGAGGGAGGGTTTGATGAGCACCAATCAAATGAAAGGAAGGATGAGTGGGTGGATTGAAATCACCGAAACCTTCTTTCTGACACGCCTCCTCGCGGAAGAACCAAAGTGGGCAAGTTAATATATTTTTTTTTCAACCCCGGGTCGTAAACCTTTTGAGGCCCGTTGCCGACACAAGGATTCAAAAGGGCCGTAGATGATCGCCGATGCACAGCACTAGGCGTGCACAATGCACGCCATCCTTGACAATGAGCGCGGATCGGTCCAAGGAGCATTCACGAAGCTCATGATTTTTTTTTGAAACAAGGGCGAACTATAAATAGAAACGTGGGCAATAAATAATCATGACTCTGCGGAACACTTTTCCGCGCTTCAATTGGCGAGGTTTTTTTTTTGCCCGAAGCGGCATTCATTTTTTTAAAATCCTGCAAGCCAGCGGAGCCTGCGCAATGAACCGTGCAGCACCTAGTTCCTCTAAATATTTCCACTTCAGTGGATGAGATGGAGAGGTTAAATTAATAGTGGCAGGGAAAAGAGGAATAAGCCGAAAGGAGGAAGGATTACACTAAAGAAGAGCCTGGATTCGCCAATAGCTATTTTCGTAGGGAGAAAAAGTATAAATAAATCTGAATAAAGGAGGTTAACATGCACTGTATGAGACATTGGCATGCTACATTGACGAAAGAATGAGGGTACTTGGAAACAATTAGGCCCCACCTACTCCGTACAAAACATTGCGTTTGAATCGTCCTACTCTGGGGACTGAATGTGCATTAAAATATAAATAACAATGAAATCATACCTAATTTTCATCGCGGCTGCATCAATTACTCTTCCTAAGGCTATTTAGGAGAGGTAGGTAATAGAGTAGGTATTAGATTCACCTAGGAGTTAATTTTTTTACTAAAACTGGTCTGAATTAAAAAAATTTCTACTTGAGACTTCCGCAGCGCTGTTTTGCTGGTATCTCCATGTTTGTATAGCAAATTTGATACATCGACGCAGCATTACCCGAGAAACATAGAGATACTGGTCTTAATTTAACCTATTGAAACCACATATTTTGCACTTGTTTTCGTATTTGCGCACTTTCAACAACTTATTTAACGAATTTTAAAAATGCATTCTATTATTTATATCACTGTTCTAAGTTTACCGCTTGAAAAAATTCATCTCTACGTGCACCGTAGGTAGCAAGTCCGTTTATCCTTCGTACCAACCAAGATTAGCTGCGATGCCTCCTTCAGTACATTGTAACCTCATTGCTCTGCATTCATTAGATATAGGTGCCACCGCCAAGTTTACTCGTATATTGTTGCCATCAATGAATGGAGCAACAACTGTAACCTTGTTGTTGGATTTCATCGTAGAAATTGCTAAGAGTCGAACGGTTATTTCTTTTTAAAGTGCAAAATCATATTATTTTCTCATTATAAGTAACGGCATAAATTACTACTACTCATTCCTTATTCCTTTTTACAGTGCAAAATCATATCATTTGTTATTTAAATTCACGACATAACGGTTTTATCCTAAAATTAAAAATAAAGTCACCGGAGGAAATGAAGTTTTATGCCGAGAAAAATGCACATCCGGCCGCCCGCAAGGTGGAAACTGCAAAATAACGAAGTGTTATCTTCGTATTTTTTTTGGCGCATTTGCTTTGCATTCGTTTCCGAGGGGTGGGATCGGGTCTGGTCGCTCACCTGCCACGAGGTGAGAGGCGGCGCTTCCGGTTCCGGCCTTCCGGGCGATGACGGAGGATTTAACAGGGCTGGTCCGTGGGGTGGGCGGCGATGAGGAGGTGGCCGCCGCCGAGGAGGACGCGACGCTCCGGAGGGTGCTGGTTCGACTCCCGATCCCACTCTCGCAGTCTTGCGGCTTCGGGCGTGAAGTCGGAGGGGACGGCGGGAGGAGAAGACCTGCCAATCAAAGAACAGAGGACACACGTCAGAAAACAGTAAACACTCTCATTCACATCACTTACATTTTGGTTCTGTTGCTTTATTTTTAACTAGTAACGTATAAACTCCTGAAATAAATAAATAAATAAATAAAAATAGAATTCTCAATAAGGAATCAATAACTGAAAACATTCGTTACAATATAGGCATATGGCTCGGATACATGGACCGTCATAAAGCTAGATTAGAGGCGTTTATTTTTAAGTAGTATCGTATAAACTCGTGAAATAGAACAAAAAATAGATCTATCAACAAGAAAACAGTAAGTGAAAAAATTGGTTGGGGTGTAGTACTATACATGCATATGGCTCGGATACATGGACCTTCGGAAAGCTAGAACAGAAGAGATCAGAAGCGTTTGAAAGTTTCTGCTGGAGATATTTGATGAAAGACCAAATGGACGGATAAGATCAGGAATGAGAAAGTACCCAGAAGAGTAAAAGAGGAGAAAACAAAATGTGAAGTACTATCAATAACACACGGCCAAGATGTATAGGTCTCACTTTAAGGCACAAGAAATTTGTAAGGTTCAAATGCAAATTTATTAAGAATCGTATATTTGTATTTGAAATTGGAGGGGCTGTAGTAAACCATTCTTAGAATTTTATGGGAAATGATGATGATGATGTACTCGTGAATATTTGGATCTTGAGAATCGTTTTTTACCTCATTCATTATAGTTTGGAAATGTTTATCCGTGAAAAAATATGATTTTTGACGGCTTGAGTATAATTTGACCCACAATCCCTCATGGTTGAAGCATCACTGAGAGAATTAAAAGGTCATAACATGTAATTAATTTTTGAGTTTCACTGGTTTGCTTTTGAGCACTAGTTAAACTCTTCCATAATTTGACCCAAGATTTATCTGCGAAGGTACAGGACTTCTTTGACTACTCGAATATAATTTGATCCACTATATCAGAAAAATTTGATTTTTTTAATCAAGGAATAGACTAATTTGAATGTATCAGGAGATTGTGAAATGGAATTTGGAGTTATTACGCCATTACTAGATGAAATAAAAATGAAGGAGTTAGTGAAACTATTGTGAAATTTTCACATCCCACTTTCACCATCCCACTTCATACTTTCACATTTTACTGATAGACATTACTTAACATTTATTTTTAAGTTTTGCTATTTTATTTTTAAATATCATGATATATTCCTCCACTCTTTGACCCCCAATTTCTCCGGGAAAGTAATATAATAATAACATCTCTACTGTACTTCGAACTACGAAAACCGTAAACAAAAGTTGATTTTAAGACGAGGTATCGAGGGTTGCTCCTTTCAGTGAAAGAAGTACATATATTGAATTTAATAAAGACCACGCAGAGAGAGTAAGAAATGAAGAATTTGCGATTATTTCATTTCTGTTGAAACTGCGTTGGATGAGTCGTGTTTACGACGATTTTCTGCGGCAAAATTTATTATTTAGAACTGTATATAGATTAATATATACTAATTAGATGTAAATATGATGTTTTTATACTGTTATTTCGTCGGTATTTTTTTGTATATCAAATCACCTTCGGGTTTACAAACGGAGAATGTTTCGATTGCACATAAAGGTCTCTTCAGTCTTTAGTTAACGAGGGAGCGATCCCGACAAACGTAGGTACCTTAAGGGATAAATCTCATTTTATAGAATAACTCAAAACTGAACCATCCAACACAGACTCAAACAACTGATTCTTAGGGCAGAAAGGTCAATTTAACTTGTTCCATTCAAGGAAATTCTATGCGTGGCCATTTATGTGATATTATTCATGCATAATAAATATTTATTGCCGTTGCAAACTTGTCTATTCTCGTTTTGCTTGCACGTTGCATTAGTGATGTGGGTACTTAAAAATTAAAGTAACGAAGATTTGTAAGCGCGCGGAAGTAATTTACTTAGCAAGCCGTCATATGGCAAGAAATACAAAGACTCCTGATTGCGATTCGTCCGGAAACGTGTCCGCTTATGGCGTGGGCGGTGCCATCATCGCCGCCACGTTGAGAACCATTCGCTATTCCTTTTTCCTAGAGTAACACCTGCCGTTATGAATCATGATGTAGCAGAACCAGCTGCCGCCTTGTGTATGCACATTGAAAAAAGAGCCGAGTTACCATAGAGATTACCTCACCGGAAGGTATCAGTTCAGACGGTATTTTCCAACTGGATACTATCGCGACTCGCAATTCCTTAGCTTCGTGCCACCCGACTAGTTCTTTTTTGCTCCTGATAATGATAAATGTTTCAGTCTCAATTTTTATCAGGGAAACAAAGTTTACAGAGAAACGATTCCCTTACAATTTCTGCGTACAGCGTTCAAACGTGGACTCTACAAAATGATAACACAAATTGTTATCTAAAAGTACTGGGAGGGAAGTGAGTATAAAGGAAACCCTTCAAATCATATATTGTAATAATACGAATAAACTTAAATTCTGATAACGTTAGTTTAATAACACAACCAATAAATCTCACTTAGACCGGCACAGTGATTATGTGTAATAATGGTTGTGCAGTAAATTACGTGTGCAGTGAGGAAATTTTGATTGCGAGCAGATGCCATTGATGTCAAGGACCCACCAATGCTTCCGTGATGACTGGATACTTCCCATTATATAAATCTCTCGAAAATAATGTCACAAAGACGAGATCATTGTATCGAGCGCATTAGAGATGCGGCGATTTCATTTCGACTGTCTTCGAGGAAAACATAGATATAAATTGTCATTTATGGGCTACCCTGCACTTGAATATGAAAATATTCAAGTGCAAAGCTGCGTGAAACTCAACACACAATAGATTCTAATAAGAATCAATGGACCATTCACCTGTAATTTTATAAACGAAGAGACTGAATAGTATGAGAATAACACAACTAGTAAAATACGATTTACGCAAGCGAGAGAATCTATGATAGTCGGGGACCTTTCTAATTGCAACAAATGTTCACTACACGCATACAGTACGCTTATCTATTCATTCATAGGTATTTTCGTAGCCGAATACATAGATAAGTGAAGAGTACTAAGAATATAAGGATATATCGATTAAAATATGAATATAGAATGAATACATGAATATAGAATGAATACATGAATGCACATGAATGATTTAATAAGCAACTATTTGAGTATCTCGGCTAATTCGATAATATCAGGTTGAATACGCCTAAATATGAGAATTCGAATGAATAATTAGGAGATTACCGAAGTACCTCGATAAATACCGGGGTGTCTGGATTAATACCACTCTATTCTATCACAGGTCTATACACAACACTCGCTATCCTCAGTACCTTGATAATTCGGATTCCTGAAGGAACCACGTTGAATGCAATGCCTTTTTTTGGAGGTACTCGGTACTTGGAGGTACTCTGGAGACGCTTGATTATTCACTCGGGTCTCGTATTCAGGTGCATTTAGCCAGGTATTTAAGTATTCGCCGATATGGTCAAGCAGTTTCCTTCACACATATCTATTGAATTCATTTACATATTCATGTACTCATAAATGTGCACCTGCACTCAACCGAAAACTCATGTATTTGTCAGGCACAAATTCATTCATTCGGGTACACTATTACCTATCAATACATACACAAGACACACTCCTAGACACGCGTATTTACGCGGAGATTTCGAAGCAGTATTTTCCACGACACGACAGAATGATTAGCTCCGTCAAAACACCTGAACGTCGAGGATAATGGTACCTATCTGAGCGCACGCTCTTCCTGCGCAATCGACTGAACTCCCCGACGAAGCTGAACTAACTAGCCACGACCAGTAAGTACTCCCGATCCGTCTCGACGTATTTTAAAGCACACGTAATGGAGAGGGAGAGGAGGGTGCTCTCGCGAGACGGCTCTTTTTGCACTCTCCGCAAAGCGACCGGTTACACGGCCCCCCGTAAGCAACAAGGAGAATTTTGCAGTTGACGTAAGAAGATGGAGGAGGAGGAAGGGGAGGTCGTTTGAGGCAACATTATGAAACGCGAATGGAATCCGCAAACGCAGTGCGCTACAGTCGACGCTCCACAGTGGACGAAGAGCGTACCTAACCCACGGATATATCATATATGTTCTACGCGAGAAAGAAAGAGTAAATTATAATCAGAGTGCACTGAGGTATGAGTTTCACAAGACGAAGTGTTTTCCGATCCATAACGATATATCATAATCGATAGCCATATTTTCCATATGGCGAATAAAAGGTAAATTAAACTTCACATTTATTTAACACACCGCTATAATTGCAAATCATTTAAAATGCCTTAAAAGTTTATGAAAAATCATTGAGTGACAATACCTAAGCTACGCATTAAAGCACGTTGAAATACCTATCAAAATACTTTCTCCATAGTATCGAAATACTTTATCTCCACACTAAAATAGATTTACTTCAAATATTCAATATCTAAACTTTAAAGGAGGTAAAAATGTGGCTGCTTCCTCAGCCAAAGTCTGTTATCTACTGAAAAATTTTGTTTAATTTAATCATTGCCAATGATATACCCTAAATTCTCCTCTGTGATCACTACCTAAACTTACAAACATCAATTTATAAAAAGCTTTGATAGATGCTCTGAATTTCAGCACGTAAAATGATCGTATGTTTGAAGTTCATTTATTAACACTATTTTCTATCATGCACATAATCATTGTAGATATCTTAATATCAATATTTTCCAAAATAAAGCTAAAAAAATGCTCAAATAGCTGAGTAAGCAAGTCTGATTTTTATGTTAAAATTGAAACTTTAGTTCAGTTTTTTATGTTTCATATTTTTAATGGATTGTAAGCATTGTAAAATGTCAGATGATTAAAGCATAATAAATTATTTTATTAAACAGACGTAAGTTGAAAATTATATGCCAAGGAACATTTTTAATGTGCATTTGAACATTGTCATCAAAATAAAAAAAACGCGAACTGGCGATGCATTTCATAAGGCCTATGAGTAAGAATCACCAAGAAACGAGAAAATAAATGTATTTTAAAGAATTCTTAAAAAATGTCCTTAGATCCTTTAAGCGGGAACTGTGCCGTACCCGACTGGGTAATGGCTGTAAACTAGTGTCTACCGAACGTTCATTATAGTAAAATTTTGAAACCTGAATCCCAATAAAGCGAATATATCGTCGTGCTAGATGTAAAATGAACGCTTTAACTTACTGCTTGAGTACCTGTGCTATCTATATGTGGACTAGCAAAATAGCCAATAAAAATACTTAATCATCCTTAGGCAT
The DNA here is from genome assembly GCA_933228895.1 of Platycnemis pennipes. Taxonomy (NCBI): domain Eukaryota; kingdom Metazoa; phylum Arthropoda; class Insecta; order Odonata; family Platycnemididae; genus Platycnemis; species Platycnemis pennipes. The sequence goes on along the minus strand of OW121852.1, from coordinate 35,552,210 downwards.
ATGAAGAATGTGTTTATTGGTATCAGTACATGTATCCTCGATGTATACAGAATACATTTTCGGATATTTTGTATGTACTTTGTAACTATTCTGATCCACATGAGTACCAACGCACGGGCCGTCAAAGAATTGATTAAGCCACAGCTCCCTCTTCACGAGGCGTAGCGGAATTCGTGCTCAGCGCAAATAAGGCTGAAAGGTTACATTCTCTGAACAAATAATTACGGATCGGTTTTCCACTGTTCAGAACACTTCACGTCAGAACACGCGGGTGCTTTCCGAGGAAGACGAAATAGAGAAAGACTTTGGGGCATGAAAAATTACTCATTCCCGCAATGAGGGCAGGTCTAAATTGCCGCAATTAAAAAATAAAAAAAAAATAATAAGAATTGAAGGCGCTCGGAGAGGAACGGGGGGAATAAACGCTGCCTCTGTTCGTGCTCGTCCAATAAAAATTTTATCGACATGGCTTTATTTCCATTCACGATTCTCCGACGGGGTAGCGGAACTGGTTTCTCGTTTGCTCGTGTGTGCGCAAAGCCGGACAAGAGCGAATAAGAAGTGAACGGAAGCGGAGGGATAGAAAGAGAATATCTAATACAGTTTTTTTTATTTCTCCGTTTGGGAACGGGGTGTATAGCTGTCAAACTAGTGGAGGGTATTTTGGCACCAGTTTCGACGGGCCATGGCCAAATGAAACACTACAAACTGTGAGTGATTCACTTACGCACATCAGCCATACAGCAACATCTCTAAAAAATCTGGATTTAAATGAATAATTCCCATTTCAACTCGTTTTTTTTAGCGGATAAAAAATGGTCGACATAATTTATTTTTCTTGGTGACATTTCTTAGGACCCAGATCGGGGACCCTTTAGCTTACACTCCATATCTTAGTAAACTGCGACAATTAAAAAAAATATTTATAATACAGATGCACGCAACTATTGACTTCATGTTTTGTGATACCTAAAGGTAAAGTAAATAAATCTTAATCAATATGCTATTATATATAACAACTGAAATCTCGTAATAACGGGAAGAAAAGGCTGCATATTCAAATCATTCTCCAGTTTGCAGAACAAAATCTCCGTGTCGAGGGTGTCTTATACAGTTGGTAACCCTGTTTGGGGGTGATTGCAACTGTTAGGTGCGAGTAGGGAACTTTAGGTTAAGTTGGGGAGTGGGGGAGAAAGTCGAAAAAAAGGGACCGAAATTGTTTTAGGGCGGCAATTAAGTTTTTAAGCGAGCCCAATTTCACTTTATAGAGACGAGTCGGCGAGGGAATCCGTTCTTTCGCGGAAGTGTACTAGTCCGGGAGAGATAGGAAGGGCACCGCGTGGCATGGTGGGAAGGCAGAAAGGTTTGCTAACCGTTTGCGAATACTCCATCTGACGGTCTGACGAGCGGCCTTATTCGTCCATCTAGATCACGGCGGGAACTCGATGAAATCAAGAGATTACGTAATTGTGAAATAAAGAATGCAAAATTCCACAGAGGTAAAATTTCACCCACGACCTAAGTTTCAATGTTGATACATAATATCATGTATCTACATTTAAACCCATGTAGTTCGCAAGCAGTTTTATTTTTTGAAAAAAATTCATTCTTTTTTTAAAAATCATGTTGAAATTCTACATGATAGTTGAGAGATCCAAAGAAGATTCCAACGGAATTTTCTTTGAATTGTTTCAAGAGATAACGCTCGAGATTTTTATCATTTGCGCAAAGCAAAAGGGTCATTCGAGATAAAAAAAATTGATATTCACTTCCAGTATCGCGGAAAAAAACTAGAAATCAGTTGATCACACAGTAATTTTATTATTATAGTTCTATTGGTTGAGGTTATTTTAGGATGGACTGTCAGACAAACACTTCAATATTCCTCATGTAACTAGATTCACTAATATTTCGTTTTCAACAGGTTTCTACCTCTCTTTGCTTCTTTCAAACAACTTATCCAATCCCTCCTTTATTCCCACTGATCCAATTTCATTCCACAATCACAGACTGCAAAACACCAGTGAAATCCATAAACAGTATCCTCTTAGTACCTTCAGTCAACCTGATCTCCTACAAAACCACACCATTCACTTCAACATATGTCCTTATTACTATCCAATTTGATTTATTTGTCCTTCGTCTTACTATCATCTCTCAAACGTTCGGTAAATTTTCATTCCTTTTAAATTCCACATTTCCGTGAAATACAAAGCCACTCTCCACATCAGTCTCTACATTAGCTAGAATTTTAAGCCTCCTCTCCACGTCTCAGTCAGCAATACTAATACTCCCAGTAAACACCTCTTTCTAAGAGACAATTATTCTACGAACATTATAGGCATTACAATCATCACATTTTACTCTCTTTGATACCACCAATGATACTAAAGTGATTTAACTGCGGTAGCTTACGTTCCCCGACATAAATGCTTACCTTCTTTTCCAATGACTCCATTTTATGAATTCAATCTGGCAAAGAAGGCGTATCGTATTATTCCATACCATACATATGTGTGGAAGTTAAACATAAAGATTAAATAAGTACATAAATAGTACATGAGATAGGTGACTAAAAGCTGATTGAGCAGCAAGTACCAAGGGTACGTATGACAGTTGGTGTAAGAACATAAAGGATAGGGCTCCAGAAGATTCAACGCCCAGTATTTCGGATTCGCAACTAGGCAGAAGCGGTTTAGGTTTAGATTAGGATAAGAAAATAGTTGCTGCGGCGGAAATGGAAAGGTACTAAGTAAGCATGAAAAGGGCTTTAAATGATACTAAGGGTAGAAATAAACAAGGGATGAGGATGCCAATTGTTATAATAGCTTAAATCAAGTACGTTTCAATGTACTGGAGGTGGTATAAGAATAGAGTACTTAGGAAGGATTAGGCCCCAACTCCTCGGCACAAAATATTGCGTTTTATATTGCCTTTTATGGATACTGAATGTGTATTATAACATATATAATGATGAAATCGTGCATAAATTTAAATTCAGCGGCGTCCGTTAATCATCCCAAGGCTCTTTAATTAATGGATTTGATTGCCCTGAGAGATAATTCTATACTTTAAAACTGTACTCGAAAGTAACGGCTGTTACATGGTGAAAGCGATTCGTTACACATCAATAAACTCTTAGTCTTTTACAAGATTTTTTCTTGATTCTACCGGCTTCGACTTCTTAAGTCATCTTCAAGTGATAAATTGATGCATAGATTAAAACTGGTTCGAGTTTAACCAATTCAGACTACATATTTGGTGTTTGTTTGTTCACTTCCAACCATTCATATGAATCATTTTATCAATACATTCCAAAAATCAAGATTTACCGAGTGCAAAAATTACTTCATCCACGCGATTAGCACCCCTTATGGACCTTCTCAAAACATACTTTACATTCTCACACCCTTGGCTGGAGCTCATTGTTGAAGAATAATTTCCCTTTTCATGGGTGTTTTCAAGTCTGTTTCCGAACTAATAGGCGCTTCAGACCGGGAGGAAGGTATAAGGATAGGAATGGAAGGGACGGGGAACCTCTCTCTCCTCCTCTCTGCTGATAATTTCCCTGTATTCTTGAGGGTTTTCAAGTCTGTTTCCGCATTAAAAGGCGCTTCAGACCGGGAGGAAAGGTATAAGGATAGGAATGGAAGGAATGGGGATCCATTTTTCCCTGTATTCCAGCCTAACCGTTCCTAACGGACAAAATGCCGCTTGATCATTGATAGCACTATTCAGTAATTTCAAAAGGTTAAGTAGATCAACATTACCACGAATCTCCATGTAAGGTACCGATATGCTGCGACTTAAAAGGATGAGGTATATCAAGAGGAGTTTTAAACAGATTACTCTTAGAGGCTAAACAGACTTATTTAGACAGAAAAAATTCAACACACGAACACACATACTCCATCTAATTTCCAGAATTCTTCCTCTTCCCACTTACGAGAGAGTAGGCCACTGATGTAGAAGAACATTCAAGGGACACACATCATTAAAGTAATCAAGATTTTATCATTTTCCCTCCACTTATGAGAGTGAACCACGAATTTGTTCCCTGCTCTCTCATTTGCGCAAGAGAAAAAAAATGACGATTTCAATCACAGGGCTGAAAGACATCCGTTACATAAAATACTTAAGTTGATGCGTGAATTCGATCTTCGGGAGTCCTCTTTCGTCTCAAGTTTTTCGTATGAGGTTCGAAACACCTTAAGCATGAGAGCGTTTTCGTGTCGGACCTAGCGAATCCACTAAAAAAAAGAAGGAAAACGAATTCTCCCGAGATAGGACGAGCGGGTTGTCTAGACAAGAGCGTAAATATTCACGCCTACTCGACACGAGTCGCGCCGCTGCCTCTCGGCGGCAACATGTATAAAAATGACAACACGAAGTCAGACGAAAAGAATGCAGTGGAAGCGGAGATGCCAAGAACAATGCTAAACTAGGGTAGCGAAAGCTTGAAGAGGTGAAAGAGAATCGCTCTCTGGGAAGCCAAGTAACCAGCGATGTACGAAGCAAGAAGGAAATAGTCAGTGGGATAGCAGAGACAATGAGCGGATTCTAGTAAAAGAAGAATCTACTAACGGTTGGAAATAAAATCTTGGAAGCAAGGAAACACTTCATTAGAATGGAAGGAAAGGAAAAAGTGAAAAATTCTACAAATTTAGTACTTAAAACGATCTAGGTTTCGATACATGATATCATCTTCAGATACCATTCATCGAAACCTAAGTCTTTTAAGTTGTAAATGAAACTTTAGATACTTTGTAGTTTTCCACACTTTTTTATTGAACCCCCACCGGTTTCAACGTCTCAGCGTCATTGTGTGTGTGTGGAAAACTACAAAGCATCTAAAGTTTCATTTACAATAAAAGTGTTCCATAGAGTGAGCTCGTCGACGATGTATTTTATTCTTTTTTAGTTCATGTTAAATTTAGGGAATTTACACAGTTTGTTTTGTTGCGTAAATTCTTCTCAGGTCTTGATCCGGGTTAGGTTCTCCATCTCCGCTGACGTTTCGATGACCGACTAGCTCATCATCGTCTTCAGGGCAAATCTTCTTCATTGCCCTGATGAGCGAGTCGGTCATCGAAACGCCGTCGAGGATGGAGAACCTAACCCGAGAAGAATTTAAGCAGTTAATACGCCGGAAAAGCACAAGAGCTTACTTCACATAGTTCGCTTTCTTTTCCTTCCATGATGGAGAAAATCTTCTTAGTAAAGCCTGAATCGGTTAGTTTTGTACTTCATTAGGAATTACACCCGGAGAATTTCTTCATGGCAGTGAGACATGGATGATAACAGTAGCCGAGAAGTCAAGGCTATAAGCATTCTAAATGTGGCGTCACGGAAAAATCATGAAGATAAAACTGATCGACCGAGTGGCAAACGAATTAGTGCCAAGAAGAGTGGGAGAAAAGTTGTCTTCTGAAATGTTTAAAAAGAAGATGGGACAACCTAATAACCCAAATCTTGGGACACGACGGTTTGAAGAAACAGTTGACGAGGGAAAAGTGAATTGAAGAAATGTCAAAGGAACGACAAAATTCATGGAATAAATAGAGAAGGACGAGCAGGAAAAGATTTATTCAATACGAAAAGGTTAGCCGTTCACAGAATAGATCTGAGAACTGCACCACACTCAGAGCACTATAGCCCACACGAATCTTTTAACATAGGTACCTACTTAATATACTTTAATATTTTCATTGCCAACTTAGCACACGGGTTGGTCAGGGGTAGGCCCTGGTCATACAAATCTTAGGATTTATAATGATTTTACTGAGACGAAAATAACTCGGGAGTCGTTTCTCCCAAACCATGAGAGTTGCCCCTGAGGGACGTCTGGGAACACGAAAAAAAGCAGTGAGGCCAGGCCATCCGCCGTGAACTTTATGGACGCGGGGCACTCTTCAGGTAGCGTGAAGCTGACTTATAAAAAAAAAGAAGCGCGCCCCTTATCCTCAGCTCCATCGAGTCTGTTGGCTGTGACGCAATCCCACAGTGGCGGGAGAAAGCTGGGACGCCTTTCTAGAGGTCAAAATGTGCTGCGAGGCAAAATGCGCACGGGCATCGAACGGGGTAAGGAACAGAAAAAAAACCCAGAGCAAAAACAAAATAAACAAACAAAAGACGAACCGTTTCCGTCGGGGCGGAAACAGTTCAAAGACGCCACTCGCTCACAACCGACGATCGTCACCTGTAGAACGGCACTCTTTGTTTTTTTGTCACGCTCAAAAAGGCGCGAGATTTCACTCCTTTCCAAGTTGGTCGGTGCCTGCCCGATGTTCCGATTCGAAGGAACAAGAGAAACTTTTTAATTGCGCGCGCGGTTTTTGCTTTGCAGTGGGAAAAATCGGGAGTCTTCGCCCGTTCTTCGCACTTTCCGCCGGAGAAGCGTGCCTTGGGGGGCTGTGTTTGAAACCGTCGGAATTATCTCGAAGAGGTAACCAAGGAGTCACGTGGTACAAACACGAATGGTTTGCAAATTTTATTTCTCTGAATCGCTCGTTACTATATCAAAAATTGTTTTCACATGAGTTTTTCTCATCTTTCTCGACTATAGATCCCACAAATGAGATAAAACACAATTGTAAACAATGAATGAGGTTGTAATCAGCGGTTTTAACACGTCAAATTGCCGAGGCATTCTTGTTTATACCACGTGACTCCTTGGTTACCTATTCGAAATAATCTCGACTGTTTCAAACACAACCTCCTTGGGCGACTCGTTCTCTTCATTCCCCCGAAGAACACGGCAAAGATGATCAGATCGATAACACATCGAATTGTATGGTCGATTTGGGACACGATCATGATATCATTTCATCGATGATCACACTTTCGAAGGCCAGAGAGGACCTGTTTATATGAGATGGCAATGTAATTTTTAAGATTCGTTTATCTGTTCGAATCATTACATAATTTGGTGTAATTTCTAAATGAACAAACATTATGATAGCTTCTGCACAGCCACGCATTTTCCGACGATTCATTGTGCTCTTTCATCAATATTACGTATGAGATGATTCATTCTAATGGATGTAACCTTGCGATCTTTGGTTCGCAAAATCCCACTATTAAATTCAGCGATGCGATTCATCGAAATGTTTGATTGACTAGACTGATTCATATCTTCGATGATATGAAAAATCTATTGAATTTTCCTTACTCACTAATTCAACCAACAGACATTAATGTAAAAAGAGATTTAAGTTATATTACTGACAAATGTTGCTGTTAGTTAATTAGCTACTTAATTAATTACTTTAACAAAATCTACGATTCAATGCATTGGTACCAGATGCTCAACAACTTTGGTTTGAAAGCGCCCATTTGGAATCGTCACCTCCATAAGTTGTATTCAGGTTCGATTTTCCATCATATAATATTATCAATCATTCAGTGGTACAGTAGTGCGTAGATATGGGATGATGGCTTCGAATACGATGCTTCAGTTTGGCTAGAATTAATTATTACTGGTTTTCTACCGGTGAAGGTAGGTCTAAATGGACATTTAAGTCTTCCCACCCCTAAATATCACACGATGTCCTATTCAGCCCCTCATACCTCCTGCCTTTTATCATTCTATCCAAGCTAACTGTTGTTCTCCTCCCTCTTCCCTGCTTATCCAACGTTCTTCCCTCAATCACTTCTTTCAAACACCATCCCCTTTTATTACCTTTTCCATCCACACCTTCTGCCTTCTCCTACATTCATCTATCAAATTTCTTTCCTCTCCTACCAATTCTAGCACTTCATCATTCGTTCTCCTTTCAACATACTTTACTTTCTCCATCATTCTCCACACCCACATCTCAAAAGCCATCAGACTATTTTCATCTTCTTTCCGCAAGGCCCACGTTTCCGCCCCATATAGCGCATCGCTCCATATTAAACTTTTCACTAGTTTTTTCCAGAAGGAATAAAATTAATTTTTAGCCACACTCCAGCTGTTGACTGTAGGATACACTGTGTACCCTAAACTTAATCCTAAATCAAGTGTGAAAAAAAATGCCCGAAGCGGGATTTGCACCTACAATCTATCTATCAAAATAAAACGCGTTGGTGTTCCGTAAACATAGATATAATAGTTATTGCTGAACGAATTAGTTAATAGACTTAAAATTGCTGTCGAGTCTGGATGGAATATTTCAACCATCAAATAATGTGCACGCATCGATCAGGTATGGGAGTACAACAAGATACGCAATTCAAAGCGGTCAAACCGCGCGCAGTGGGAACTCCACCCGCCCGCCCGCCGCGCGCCTGAGTCACGAACTGAAAGAAAAAGAAAACACAAAACGCCAAAGAGTCCAGGCCAAGGACTACAGAGAGGAGGCTGGCTGCTTCCGAGCGCTGACGCGTCGGATTTGATTTTTCGCGTTTGACATCGGAGTTTTTTTTTATTAATCGCGCGGGCAAGCCACGGAGATTGCGAGTTCGCGGACATCTACAACCGCAGCTCCTGGGACGCTGTCCCCATTTCATCTCGCTTCATTTGTTACCGAGTGAATGGCGCTATCATCAAGCACTCGTCAGGCGGGTAAAGAAAGGTAAACAGTACTGTCAGTGAAGGATGCGGAATAAGAAAACATGTAAGCGATTAAGGTCAGAGGGGTGGTAAATATTTTTACTGGTACGCACTTGAGTAAATATTTGGATTGAGATTCTTAACAATGTTTTGAGTAGAACAATTTTTATTAGATGTAAACAGTAGCGGGACCATGGATACTTCTTTCGCGAGGTCGCCATTTTCAAACTATACTATACAACTGTAAAAACTCATCCGGAAGTGTATTTCTCGTGGTAAACATCGTAATGGATGGGTGGATAATACAAAGGAATATTTTCTCAGCTAAGTACATACAGCCCCCTCGCAATTAACAGATATGTTACAATGTTTACAACAATAGTCTAGGACAGTCTAGTAGCTCTATCCCACAACCCGCCTGATTTGTTTACATCACGTGACCACGTGACGTTTTACGTCTGCCCATCCATCGCTATGCTGACAGTAAATAGTGATATAAAGCGCACACTTAAGTTTGAAGAACTGACCTCACATTTTATCCAGGAGCTTTCAGGAGCGGAATTAAAAACGCAATAAATCGTTGTTGGAATCGTGCGTTATGAAAGTGAGTGGTTGAACCCCAGGTTTTTATGGTGGGTAGAGTTCACGTTCCGAGGGCTAGGGTTCGATCCTCGGCTGTGGCGGAGGTTCTTCAGTAGGATACCTGTACTAGGTATGCGGAGTACACTGTGCTGTATTCGCCAGCGGGGGTGGAAAACTGCGGACGTTCCTTCCGTTAAGAATGCCACCGCTGGGTTCCCTCACTCCATACTCCACTCCTAAAAATACCACGTACGCCTAATGGTACCAGCTAATCCTAAATATGAATTGCCAAAAGGTGAATAAGTTAGGGTTATTAACAGCTTATCCTAAATTGTTCGGAGTGAAAAGATGGAAAAAATTCGAAGACAGAATGTTATGAAATTTTAAATTCCCATTTAAATTGTTTGTACCACTAGATATTAAAGGCTTGTTTTCAACGTGACTATTATGGAAAAGATTTTAAAAATCAATTTCTCAACTTATCCCAATCCTTTTTTCTCATTGATTGCCGATTATTCAATTCAAATACTTTAGTTTCAACACAGAACTCATCAGGATGAAACCGAGATGCTCTCAAATATACAGATAAAATCATATTATCATTGGTATTGGTGTAAACTTAATAACATCTTTAAAGTAAATTTGAAGCTGATCTGTTATCCGAAATCCGAAAGAGAACATGTAATAAGCAGAATAGTAACCGGAGAGGTAAATGAAATGTAGATGGTTTACTTCTTTTGAAATTTTTTCTTCTCATTGAAATAATGAATACCTATATCGTATTTGGCCAGCATCGACATTTTTATTTTAATTGTTTTTATTTTTGCTTAATTATTCTTCACCCTGTAATTATATAAAACCACAAATAAACGAACAAGTAAATAAACAAACAGATAAATAAATAAACACTAGTAAACGATGTTAACTGCACCCATTGACAGAAGTTGGTGAAATTTCAAACCTGACGGCTCAATGCAAATATTGAAAGTTAATGCATAATAAAACGAGTACTAAATTGATTGATTTTTACAAATAATTCAACAAATGAGATTGAATTTCACCAGTAGGCTTTGATCAGATGTACATTAATCTAAGCCTCACGGCTGAAACGAGTGGCACTATTCATAAGTAGTCGAATAAGTTCATCAAGTCGGGTCTTTACTTGCGAAACTAGGCTAGAGTTGCCGGAAATCACGACTCCGATCGACCAATTTTGCAAAATCCTCGTAAAGGTGAGAACGAGAGTGTGGGATAACTCCTTAAAAGGAAGCCACGGATCGAACAGACGCGTTTCACAACTCGGTGAAAACTGAAGGAAGAAAAAATTGTTTTTTTTTTCTTTTTCAAATTCGCGCCCGTTGCACAAAGTGGAGCCCGGGGTCGATAAAAGCCTTCGCCATGAGTCGTTCTTGCCAAAGACTTCGCGAGACCATTTGCTGCCGCGGACTCTCTCCCTCATTTTTTTCCCCTCCTCCCCATCGACTCTCTCTCTCTGGGAGGCGGGCAACAGCGCACCCATTAGAGCGGAGGCAGAAGAAGATGAATGGGAGCGAATAATTCTTCACCGCTGCTCTCACCGGTTTGAGACCCGCACGAGTTATGTCAATGGCAACGAGGATCCAGATGTTTCGTCTCCTCGGCCGGCGGCCTTCCCTATCCGAAGGGCTGAACTAAAAGAATCGTCCCCCTTGGGCCAAATCTAAATGGCACTGGACCACAACCATCCATTCTGTTAGATTGTTTTTGTTTTCACGATACCGGTTGCGGGGAAAGAACGGCTCTCAAATATCGGGTCCGATCGGAACTACCTCAATGGATTCTCTTCCTTATGGTGAGTCATCGACGATATTGCGATCAAATTCATCAAATTGGGAATGGTAATTTGTTCCTCATCACCCGATAGGATAAATATGAATTACGGTAAATATATCCAGTACAAGTGTAGCAATGGATAACATTAGTAGCTGCATGTTGGTATAAGGACTTGAAGGTAACCCAACTAACAGCATGTTTTTGCATGTTTACTTTGCTATTTTTATCTTTTTAAATAGTGAAGTTTAGACTAATATATTAATATGAATCCTTTTTTATGCATGATATGTAATGCATGTTTGGTGAGAATTCACCCCCTCTCACACACCTTTATGGTGGCTTGCAGGGTATTATGTGGATGTAGATGTAGCAGTATTTCCGTTAGTACCAAGGCTCTTTCACATAAGTATCGAAAATAAAATTTTCATCTACGCAATTCCCTACAAGCCACCACAGTGTGTGTGGCAAGGAGTGAATATCACCAAGCATGCACTGTTGACATGCAACTATGCTACTACACGGACACATGTTACATAATATGGTCACATGCAGCCAGATTGAATTATAAATGTTTTAAGGATTTAACACGTTTTTTCATTCTTAGTTTGCTATTTTTATTTTTTTAAATAGTACAGTTTAGACTAATATATTAATACTAACCCTTTTAAATGCATTTAATATGTAGTGCATTTTTGTTGAGAATTCACCCCCTGACACACACCTTTGTGGTGGCTTGCAGGGTATTATGTAGATGTAGACCACCATTGCAGGTATTTTCTATTCACCAATTTGACTCGCTGTAGGGATTTAAGGACGTAAGCAGTAGAAGCGAAACTATAGTTGAGATTCTGAATATGGCCCTCAACTCCGGTTCCAATGTTGGCAAATACTGTATTGGAATTCCCAGTGGAGAGCAGTTTAGGTTCAATAAACCATCCACCGGCTGTGAGGTGAGGTCAAGTCATGGACCTTTTTGCACCTTTTGTTGACAGCTGGCTAATGGAGACGCCGGGTTTCTCTCAACCTTTCATCCTCTCCATTTTAATTCCATCCTTATGACTCTACTTTCCATTGTATCAATTAGAAGATTTGAAACCACTACTGCTGATGATATCAAAGTTTCGTCCGTCAAATGGGACGCAAAACTATGGAACCGCTATTCGTTTAGAGCAGGCTTATGTAGACACCGAGTTTCTATCCAGATTTTCCCCGTTTCTCTCTCAAACTCTTCCTTTTACCTCTCCTTCCTATTTTAGGTAGGACAGACTAGCAACATGTCCGATAAAGCTGCACTAAGAAACATAATATTCACTTCTTCCCTCTTCCCATGTATTTAACATTCTCCTCTTTATCACTCCTTCTAAAACACTATCTTTTTCATCACATATTTCATCCCCTACGTCTATTTCAATTTTCTCAAATCAGTTTCCTCACAGTACCTTCTCCATCTTTGTCCACATACAAAACTTAAAGTGCCGAAGTTCATCCTTTACCCTCCTAATGTCTACCTTTCGACACCGTACCGAACCACGCCAGGTACATTCGCTAGTCTTTTCTTAACGCCCATAGTCAAAGCATCTGCCATTAGTTCCCTCCCACGAGTATGCGCCTCTTTCGCTAAAGAAATCCTATCGCAGGTGCCATACACGTTTCCCTCCAAGAGAATTAGTCACCCGTGCAACAAGTAACTGATCATTACACCCATGGACGATGACACGTACCGAGTGCCCTCGCCGCGAGCGGTTGACAAGTGCAATTTTTTCCAACCCCCTGCGTGACAAATATTCGTTCGGTGGTCAAAGGTCATCACTATATCAATTGCTTCAAGTTTATGCGCGCCGATCTCTTCAGTGAAGCCATTCAAGGTTCACGCCTTCGGCAAGTCGACAGGTCAGCGAATCTGGTTTGCCCTGACACTTTGGAACTGACGACAACACGGGCGATAAAATCCGTTTCGAAAGACGTCCCATTGTACAGAGTCACGAACGAACGAAAGTAAACACGCGAAGAACATGCGGTACAGAGGAGGGGGAGAAGCGGTTTCGCGAACGACACGGAAGTGATGCCACCCATCGGCGGCCAGAACACGGCATGCAATTTCCCCACGGGCTCGGACTGAAGACACAACCTAGGGGTGTCGAAACGTCGACAAAAAGATTCCCCTCTTTCCTCCACGTCTACAAACTTCCTCCGACAAGTTCCCTATATAGAATTATATCTAGCGACCTCCGGGAATCCTCTTCTCAACTGGAAAAGATTTTGTGGTTTATTCTACGGGGGGCGACCGGCAGCTGAGATTATTTGCACCATATAGGTCGATTAGGATTGTCGTACAGATAGATTTAAAATGTCTTTCTTCACGCGAACAATTAGAGATTATAATAAGCAATATAATAGGCGTATAGGTAGGAGTAATGTGGGTAGCATAGTTTGAAATTCATGCTCATAGTTATAATAACCCATAATAACTGCATCCTCGCAAATGAAAACTATTTCATGACAGTAAATGCCTAACAAATAATAATAAATATATTACATCGTCGATTCTAATACATTTGTTGAACGCGGCAGGTGCTTGCACGACTAACACGTTTTCATTATTAAGTTTCATTATGTGCATGAAGCACATGAAGTTAGATGACGTTGATGCAGTGTATAATTGGTAATGATTCATCCCCTGCTACACACCTTAGAGGTGTCTCACAGAGAAATCTGTAGATGTACTCGTAAAGAGAAAGGGTTTTTTTTTAATGAAAGGTAAAGGAGAAACCTGGAGTGAGAATCAGCCTAGTCCCAATGCGTAAAACGCTTCAATGGGATTACGGTTTAGCGTCCCATCCGACGGGCAGAAAAATTAACTCAGTATGTTTTCCACAAAACATTCTAGGCTGGATCGGTATACCAAAGCACACCCTGGATTCGAACTCGGGGCATTGGGAAAGGAGGCCAATACTCTAGCTATCGCAACAATCAAATACCCGACAGTGCAATTTTCGAATCGAATAAGTATTTGAGGATATTGAGGGAAGAAGAAAGATTCATTCTCGTTAATTGGCATATACGAACGAACTAAAAGCCAGTCTACTAGAAGGGAAAACTACTAACAGCTGACCTGCAAACGCAAGACCGGAAGTAAGAAAACAATTGATTATAACACATATACAGCAAGCCCTATCATCGGAAAGAGTCTTGAAAAAATTTAGAAAAAGAAAGGCAACACTGGAAGAATGTGAAAAGTACCAGAGATGACTTGAGTTAATTTGAAGAGGTTAGTAGGTAAGTGACCTGATTAAGTAGTATCAATAAACACCAATATTATGATTGATGGCTAGTAGAATGATGGTAATGAATGTGACAGTAGAGTTGAAAAACATTTCACTGATCCGTTCTACCAATAAAATTATATTGATTCCTAAAAACTCAGATTATATACGTTTTATTTGACAAGACCGCGCGAGATCAATAGTAAATTTTACCACGAAAACGCAGATAAATATAAGGTAGGACCCAGAATGACTGATAGGAATTAACCGAACAAAGAGCAAGGGAACATTCAACTCTTTTTGAAAGATCACACGACTCCTCGGAAGTCAAATAAGATCCACCTCAACTTCTCACTAAAACAATCAATCTCGATCATTCGATACTACTCAGAACAGCTTGGTGCACAGATTGCATTCCCTTCACCTTGAGGCGCGGCGTCTCTGAGAAATTAAATACTATTTTCTTTGAGGGCGGCAATCATTTTCTTTCTGTATTCACACACTTGAAAACCAGATCCAGTTGGCCTACGCCGTGGAATTGGGAAATCTTACCGAAAGGTATAATGCTCGCGCTATCTCCACACCTAATCAGCATTCTCATAGTATAGCCGCAATCTCAACACCGCCCCGAGTATGTCATTAGAGAGTCATTTCATTTGAAACTGCTTTACTCGGACGATTAGAGTTTTAGTGGAACACCCACAGAAGCAAAAACCCGGACAATAACTGAAAATGGGGCCACTTTAAAGTCCCCCATTGCATTTTCTGAGGGCTTGAATAACAGAAAAAGCGATGACTGTTTGGTATTACACTGAAAACGAAACGAAAACTACCGATAACCAATGAGCTCAGCCATTTTTCCCTCCCTTAAATTCAGTGCATTGCATAAACTTTTGAACGCAAGTGAATCATTCTTTCAAACCTATCATTTTATATCGCTACGCAAAAGCGTCGCTAAAAGAATTGGGGTTAATAATTGCACGATACATGATACTGTACGCGCAACTGTATAGCAGAAGACCGATCTTTATACCTCTCAACTCCTTCCACAAACCACAGGACATCTCCTAAAACGAGGATTGGGTTGGTGTGGTGGATAAAGTATTAAGGGAGCCTGGGCTGTAATCCCGATATTAGTAAAATTTTTAAGCCATTAAGTTGTGTGTGGATGACAGTTAAAGTTCAGTACTCCGTCCGTCGTATGGGACGTAAAACAGCGAACCTTTTGTCATTTTCGGTTGAAAGTAGGCTCATTTCGAATCTGGGTTTCTCCATACCCTTCCTCCGTTTCCAAAATTCACACTTATTCCCAAGTACCCACCATTAAATATGAATGGAGCATATGACATTAGTTCTATCAAAAGAGTACTGGGCAAATGTGACGATCATTACGAGAAATTAGCTACTTTTCCCTTGTTAGATCTTATTTGGAATAAGCTTCCAGTATATGGGATCCCTAAGAAATAGGATTAAACAATGAACCCGAGCGTGTGCAGCTAAATCGGTAGGATTTGTAAAGAGGCATTGTGATAATTATATAAGCATAACCAGTCCATTAGAGGAAATAAAATGGGAATCATCATAACGCCTTATGTTAAAATTTTGTCTTAAATTTTTAGCTTAAGTCCAAGGCAATATTTTCACTGATAATGTTTAAAACATTTTGCGAACCCCGACTTACTATGTTAGAATGGACCATAATCATATAATTACAGAAACTGATTGTCGAACCGATAGATTCAAAATGTCCTTCTTTCCTTGCAAAATTAGGGATATGAATAGTTGCAAATACATAGGTAGTTGCAAGTCGGTATAAGGACTTAAAGCTAATCCAACTAACAGCATTTTTTTATGCTTGCTTTGCTATTTTAATTTTTTTTAAATTGTTAAGTTTAGACTATAATATTAAAAACTAATCCTTTTTAAGAATGATATGTAATGCATGTTTGGTGTGAATTCACCCCCTGCTACAAACCTTTATGGTGACTTGCAGGGTGTTACGTTGATGTAGATGTAGTTGCCGGTTATCTCACGCAATAAGAACAACAATATTCTAGAACAAAAGTATATAATATTAAGTTGAATCATGATTCAAAGTCAGAAATTTCATTCCTGCACATTCTTATCGTGTCCGGGAATCATCACGAGGGCTACTGTAACGTGGTTACTCTGTGGAAAGTTCTCCGACATCCCCGACTGCTCAAGCAATAGCCCCCTTCGGGAGAATCTCAGCGGGAAGCTCTCTCTTCCAGATCGAACCCCGTCCCCTCGGCGGATCTTGCGGCAGGGAGAGAAAAGCGTCGTCATCTTCGATGTGTGTCATGCACGACTCCTCTCTCCCAGCTCTCCTTCCGCTCTCTTTACCTTTCCTTCCTCCTAAGATACCACCACTCATTCCCTCCAAGCAACCTCCTGGGATAAAAAAAGCCCATTGTTCAAATAACGGTCCTCACTCTACATGTTTGAAACGTTTACCAATGTTATTTGTAGTAAAATGTCAATAATTTGAACATGATATTATGTAGATGCAGTTAACTTTAGTTGTACATTCTACATCTACATCTAGGTACGTAATACCCTGCGAGCCACCACGAGGGTGTGTAGCAGGGGGTGAAGATCACCAAACATGCACTATTGACATGCAACAAGGATATATAATAGGGTCACATGCAGCTATATGGTTAGTACCTACAAAACAAGAAAGGGATTATTGGTTGTTATTACATGCATCATGCACTACAGACTACTCTTAACAATATTTCAGCCATCTATACCTTTGCTACGCTGCCTATTGTTCTCTCTTATGGTACGCGGGAAAAATGACATTTTAAATCTATCGGTACGACAATCTATCTGTCTAATCTTATTAATCTGATCAAACCTAGCATAATACGCAGGTATTCTTAATATATATCTAACGTCATATGTGAACAAATCGGTTTCGAATTTACTTAAAAAGTTTAACCTAAATTTTAACCTGCGTTCTGATAGTAAGTAGATGTAGTTAAATTCTGCTCCTCATAACGAAAGCATTACTAGAAACGTGTTTAAAAACTGTGCCGAAACTAAACGTTTGTAACGTTCACAAATGTAATTGGCCCTAAAATTTAAATACTTTGAACATGATATTACCAGATAGTTATAAATAAAGCATTGCAACGAATATATTGAAATCGATAAATTAGACCTTGCGTCTGCAGAATGCGAATTTATGGAAATGTGACATAGGCAATAGCAGCTGCAGAAAAGTCAAGACTAAAAGCATTCGAAATTTGGCGTGAAAGAAGAATGACGACGATAAAATGGACAGACCGAGTTACGAAGGAAGCCCTGAGAAGTGTGCAAGAAAAGTGAAGTCTGATGGAAACTTGGATGGAAAGGAGAAGACAAGAAAAACTAATCGACCACATCTCAAGTTAACTACATCTACATCCCTGGTAGCTACCTCGCAGGTGAATGGCAGTGGGTGAATCCTTACCAGGTATCCAATTTAAACCAGAGTGAAATAAATTTACGCATTCTATCATGCAGGCATTCAAAATTTCTAGTTCGTGCATGCACTACTATAGTGCATAAGATTTGATGGTCTAATGAAGATAGTCGTTGAGAGAATAGTGAACCAGAAGAATTCAAGGCCTAGTATGAAATCTATGGAGAAAGAAGATTGTAAAAGAAGAATATTTATGAATAATATGTAAGAATTATAAAAAAATATGAAGAGTTAGCAAATAGCAGATATTTCACAGAGAAAAAATCATTCGCCTTGACCAGGACTCGAACCCGGACCCCCTGATTTCCGGCCGGGTGCTCTACCAGGGAAATCATGGAGGCTTCAGACGTTCGTGAACTTTGTATTCGTTAAAGAAGTTAGCCGCTAGAGGAATCGAGTGCAGAGCATCATCAAAACAGTCTAATGATTTATGACTGGTGATGATGATGATCAATAAATTTAAGATGTAGTTATCATTCTAAGTACTTTAAGCAAAATGGTGGAAGATTCTGGTGTATTCCGAACCTCTTCTACTCCCTCGATATCTCGCGGTCATTCCAGCCACTTTTTACTACTAATCCCCCATATTATATTCCTCTGAAACTCTACACTTCATTCTGTTTAGAATTTCTATTAATTTTCTTTCTTTCCACCACTCTTCTCTTCATCGCAATATTCTAGAGTCCATTGCCTTTCAATGCTCCCTCCATAGTTTTTCTGCCTGTTCAGAATTTATCCTAATCGCTTCTTATCATCCGTCATGCCTACCACGTCTTAGTCCGCCTTCTCCGTTCGTTCTTAAAACTAATAACCATTCTTTTGTAACAGATACTAATATTGGTACCGTCACGCATGACAGACGGAGTCGAGTGGACGAAAGATGAAAAAACATGGCATTCCCATAGAGCCAGCCGAGCGCTGGCCCTCGATGCGGAAGTACAGAACAAATGCAATGGAATCTTGCCAAGTTGCCCGCAGCGAAAATTGACCTCTCGAAATTTGCGTGAGTTTGAACAATATTTCTCCATTCAACCGTCCGTATTCCATTGCTAAATCACCGACATGAACTCCGATGTGGCCTGATCGCCAGAGAAGGGTCAGCGATCCCCCGCAGTCTTACAAAGCCACTTCCCGGAATGAAATACCGAGTCACATTTGCGTTCGCATTCCCATAAATCTTCATTTATGCAATGATTACGAAGCACAATCCCATGTGGAAGACTCAGTGCGACAGGTAACTGCCCACTAGGCTGGTGTAACGGGTTCGAGCCCCGCCTTAGGCAAGGAATTAATATAGTTACTGCTTGCTCGACTCTAAGCCACCACCGACGTTCAACGTGAATTGGTGGTGCTAGCGAGAGTTGTACCACCACATAACCACGTATAAGTGCTTAGCCAAACGGTTAGTGAAATGCAGACATCATGGTAATGGGACCAGTTCTTTTTGCTGCACCCCCTAAGGGTTTCCTCAGAAAGGTTCCCATGGAGAAAAACACAGGTTTGGTATAGTTTGGATTATCAGGAACTCACTCCTCTGAACTTTGAACAGGTCTAACTTATTCCATGCGAGGGCTTTGGAGGGCAAATAATTTATTGGAATTCCTACCGGGATATCTCTCGCAGAGTTCCAAATTGCTCGGACGATGGTCTCGCCATCACTGCATATATGGCATTTAAAATCTTTATCTTTTTAAATAGTGAAGTTTAAACTAGTATATTATTACTAATCCTTTTTACTGCATGATATGTAGTGCATGTTTGGTGAGTATTCACCCCCTGCCACATGCCTTTAAGGTGGCTTGGAGGGTATTATGTATATATAGATGTAAAAAAAGTCAATTGAACTCCCAAAATGTCTGTTGGCCAACGTGGTCTATGTCTATTGGCGGTCCCATGAGTGGAACGTTGGGACCGCCTACCAGAGGTCCCGGGTTTGAATACAGGATAGGTCTTTGGACACAAAGTGAAATCCAAGCTGAGTGATTTTCCCGTTGCAAAAATTTCATGGGAAACAACTGCAGGCAATAAAATCGCATCCCCTCATTCTCTGAAGTGTGAATTTCAGCCAGGCTTAGCGCTAGGTGACCTCTACCCTAAAAAAACTAGGCCGACCTCAGGGCTGACCACTAACATTTATTTCAACTTTAAGGCAAACACAAATATATAATAGGTAGTGGCTAACGCGATAAAAATGATTTTTTAGTATTCTCACGTTTAAAGACATGAATAACAGGCTTGTTGAAGACACTCATCAAGGAAAAAGTGAGCGGGTTGAAAGGAAGGCCTCGTATGAGCAAATAGTGAGAGGTGTTAAGGTGAAGGCTTAAATAAAAATGAAGAGATTATCCTACAGGAGAATCGAGGCGTCAAACCAACCTAAGGATTGATGACAGACGGTGATAGTGTTTAAAGAAGACTTCCTTCATATTACGACGATACTCAAACTAATTTCACCTTTTTCTGACTGTAAACTATATTAATCGGACAAATTATGAAATATATTTCAGTAATGTTGAGGACTCTACGGCAGTATGTTTAAGAGAGTCAAAAAATATTAATGAACGTACATTTTTTCATTTATTGCTATCCGTATAATGTTTATTTAGACTCATTTCGTGTTTAATTTCTGTTTGGTGGTGATGGCTTGATATTAGTAACTATTGATGGAGTATTTTTCATATTGTGGATTTATTACCAATAAGCCTGACCTGTAAGTAAAACCATAAACGAAAGTATGATATTTATATACCATCAAAATTGCTATATTTATGTACTGTCGACAAGTCGCGCCTGACGAAACCACAATCTAACAAGTCAAATAAATGAAATACGTCCATTGTCGTAGTGTAATTAAAAGCACTCATCCCCAGTCCAACTATTCATAGTGTAGGCCGTGGTAGCCAGGTCGGTAACGTCTTGTCCTGGTAACCCAAAGATCGCGGGTTCGAGTCCCGCCTATGACATGGATGTTATGTTTGCCCTGGGATTAAGATCTCAGGTTAGTTGTGAGATATAACTTCACCCGTTTGAGAAACTAAAACAAGAGTAGGTACGACTCTGTGTGGTATACGCCGACCTCACACAGGAACTGAATTTAAAACTTCAGAGAATTCAGAACTCCTGCGTGAGGTATGTCTTTGACATCAAATATTATGAACACGTTACACCATATTTTGATAAACTCGGGTGGTTAAAAATACAAAACAGGCGCCTAATAAATAAGACAACTCTCATTTACAAAATAATAACCACAAAACTCCCCACATACTTGTATCAGAATGTATTGTACGATGCTGCGACAAATAAACGCCCAACGCGCCACATGGAAGAACTTTATGTACCCCTATGTCGACCATCTGTTTCTGCTGGTTCTTTCCATGTCACCTCTTGTGATATATGGAACCACTTACCTGAAGCTATTAAAAAATGTAAAAAAATCAATAGATTTAAAAATGAATATTATAAAATGTTGTTTCATCTGCGTCAGTGAATGTGCCACTTTGTGTAACACCTAAAATATATATACATTTATAGTGTTTCTTTTTTTTCTTCTTTTTGCAGTCTCTGCTTATTGCATTCCAATATTTTTGTACCATAATAAGGGATTTAATATTGTTACTTTTCGCTTATATTAATGTGCTGTCATCCTGTTATGGAATTAATTTCATGAATCTGGATATGTATTAATTATGTACAATCATTTGTGTTCCTAAGTGACGAAATCGTCCCGGAATAATGAAATTCTATTCTATTCTACTACTAATATTCCAACCGCGCGTTAGGACTATTGTTGTTTTCACTCGTCTCTATTTCAATCTGCGATAAAAGTGGTCCGGAACGCGAAGGGCAACATCTCCAGGCTCCAGAAACTTCGGTGAGGCGAAGAAATAAGAGAGATAAGCGAGGATAAATTGATTTAGAGATTTCCAACGCGCGCCGCCCACTTGTGCAAGCGCGAGTCTGCTATCCGGCCGGAGATCACCCTTGCCTGCCCCTCAACATTCCAAGCGATTACCAACAGGCGACGGACTCGCGCCCCACCCTCCCGCTGCATCGAATGACCGTCACCTCAATCGAGTCCGCTTGCCCCACTAACATTCTGCCGCCCGCATAAACGGCTATCTCCGTGGGATGCTGATCCCCTGGAGCAGCGGAGGTGAGCCGCGGGCTCGCCGTGAGCAGCCCGGAGGGGAAGGCATGAGCGGGGGTGCGCGAGGGGAGAAGCTCATTGGATAGCGTCGTCGACACGTTTTCAGACGGAAACCACCGTCATGCCCCGGACCGAAGCGTACCTATCCTCCGTGTAGGCGTGTGGGTGTATGAGGTCCTAATGAATTAGGGTTGATCAGAGAACTAGACAGTGTGCAGCGTAGAGCAGCTAGGTTCGTTAAAAGGTGTTACGATAGGTTGAGTAGCGTTTCAGAATTAATAAAAGAATTAGGGTGGGGATATTTATCAGAGCGTAGGTTAGAGTACTGATTGAATCTATTAGAGAAATTTCAATCGGATAGCTTTACTGAAGATGTTAGGCACATATTAAAAAACCAGCGTATTATGCTAGATTCGACCAGATAAATAAGATTAGAGAGATAGATTGTCGTACCGATAGATTCAAAATGGCATTTTTCCCCCGTACTATAAGAGAACAGAATAGGCAGCATAGCAAAGGGATAGGTAGGGGAAATGTTTTAGAGTATTCTGTAGTGCATGATGCATGTATAAATACTATAGATACTAACAATCAAGTTGCAAATATAGTTGCTAGTTTGCATGTCAGTAGTGCATGCTTGGTGATCTTCACCCCCTGCCACACACCCTCGCGGTGGCTTACAGGGTATCGTGTACATGTAGATGTGTTTTCCTGCAGTGGGATTTTTCGTAAAGGATTTAAGTCTAATAATCCTCACGTTTTCCCACAGTTGTAAATACTTTCATGCACCAAAGTAACCAATATTCCATAGTTTAATTTTTTTTAAACCTCAGATTGTAATTGTTTTTAGTAATGGCAATTACATGTTTTCTGTATTTATTTAGATGAGTCGTCAGATGGCAGAAGGGACAGTTTTGTCTCAATCTCGCCCCAATAAAGACATTTTATTATTATTATTGTCCAACAGTCATAGGTGGATTACGATGAGGCAAGGGCATCATTACTTTCGTCAGTAGAGATGGGAAATTCGGTTCATTTCGATGATTCGATTCATGCAACTTGGTTCGTGCCAATGGCTCGTTCTTTTACATGGTTCACAATGAACCGCCAAGAACCATGCACCGCAGGAACCATGATAATCTACGAATCTCGGATTAATACTCATCCCCGGATGATACCGCGAACGATGGAACGTTATGAAGAAAATGGAGAGCGTGCCTAGATTTTTCCGGTCTTGAAATTGGGACTTTAAGCATGGCATTATTTTGTACGCAATTTCTCAATTGAATGCTGACTGCTGTGGAGAAATAAAACTTATTGACCTATCCTTTATTTTCAATCGTAGTGATCCTTGTACAGGAAAGTTTTCTATCCAAGAGAAGTGATCTATCCATGAAACTTTTTAACTGTCGAAATGTCTTCATTAGCCTGTATATATTTGCTTGAGAAAACCATTTACGCCCAAATTTTGCCAGAGTTAAATGCTTATGAAGGACTCCTTAGGTTTAGCCAACTTAGTTACTCTTTTTTAATGTATTAACGTTGAAATAATATTGAATTAACGCCAATAAAATGTGGAGCACTTTCTGTTCGCACTTAAACTAAAAATAGGCTAAATACCTAATAATAATATAAACATAAAAGAAAATAAATTATGTTTCCCATAGCTCTCTTAACTTCCATGCTCAATTTTATCAACTTTTTGGAGCAATATTTCTAACCCAGTAATAAATTTCGTGATACAAATTAGAGCTATTCCACTCAAAATCACTCATTTGGTTCTTTATGAACTATATCTACTTCTTGGATCGTTATACTTATACGTATTTACGTATACATACATATATATACGTTATAGAGTACATCTTCATCTAAATCTACATCTACACAATACCCTGCGAGCCGCCACCGGGGTGTGTGGCAGGGGTTGCTAGATCCCCAGCCATTTGGTTAATGTGTAAGGGAAGAAGAGACAGAGGATAGGGTCCAGGATAGTCGGTAATAATAAAGTTTATCATAAGGTATTTGAGTTATTATCACGTACTGTCCGCGGGAAAAATGAATTCTTTTATCGATTCATTAGGCAGTCTCTCTAATTTTATCAATCGGGTGGATTGTGAGATAGATCTACAATAGACTATTGTTTTAAGCATTGGAAACTGAATTCTTTACTACGAGCGTGCTGTAAGTAACTGAAGAAATATAATTACGTTTTTCTAGGCCGCTAGTGTTTCTGATGTTTACAAATCATTTCCAGGATTTATTAACTTCAAGATTTTACTTCTGTTTCTACCTTTGGGTGAGGTACATCAACAATCATCGTCAACTGTATTTTTCAAGTCTGTTTCCGCACTAATAGGCGCTTCAGACCAGGGTAGTGAGATTAAAAGAAGACTGGTAGCATTTGAAATGTGGTTACTCCGCAAAATTCTGAAATTATATGAGTGTACAGGGTCAAAAAAGAATCTTCAATGGTTTTGGATTCTAGAATGATTCTTCATAAAAGGTTATTCAATGGATTGGAGTAAGACAAGTGCTTGGAATAAAAAAAAGAAAAGAACCGGATAGGGATATGCTAAGAAGAGGGGTTTCTTTTCTGAGTACCTACCTACTGAATTGGAGGGTGCACCTCAATTACTTATTTTATAACGTTTATTTTAATAATTATTAGGTTTGATCAGAGAAATATACAGTGTATAGCGAAGAGCAGTTGGATTCGTTCAAAGGTATTACAATAGGTTGAGTAGCGTTTCAGAATTAATAAAAGAATTAGGGTGGGAATCATTATCAGAGCGTAGGTTAAAGTACTGATTGAATCTATTAGAGAAATTTCAATCGGATAGCTTTACTGAAGATGTTAGGCACATATTAAAAAAACCTGCGTATTATGCTGAATTCGACCAGATAAATAAGATTCGAGAGATAGATTGTCGTACTGATACATTCAAAACATCATATTTCCCCCGCACTATAAGAGAACAGAACAGGCAGCATAGCAAAGGGATATGTAGGGAAATATTTCAAGGTAGTCTGTAGTACATGATGCATGTATCAGCAACCAATCCCTTATTACTATGTAGATATTAACAATTTAGTTGCCTGAGACCCTATAGTAGCATGTTTGCATGTTTATCGTGCATGCTTGGTGATCTTCACCCCATGTCGCACACTCTCGCGGTGGCTTGCAGTGTATCGCGTAGATGTACATCCAGATGAATTACTTGAGACAATTAGTGAAGGAGTCAGGCAGCTAAACCTATCAAGAACTGAAAAGACTAAAACAAGATCGCGATTAATGGAAATCTGCTCCAGACCAACTCTAAAAAGAATTAAAACGGGAGAAGAAAATCTGGTGGGAATGGCCCTGTTTCCGTCCAAACAAACATCGCTTCAGGCTCCAACCGCAGCAGACTCGACCGTTTGCCACGCAGAATACATAATATAAAACGACCTCAACCACGCGGATATTGCGACATCGTTTTCGAGGACCGGTTGGTTGGACATTCAATCGAGAATTTGGGGCAGTTTCGCTCCCGAATGGGATTCCGTTCGTTTTTAGCATTCATTTTCGATCGAGCTCATTTCTCCCACGATCTCGTTGCACTCCGCCATAATTCATCAAGGTGTTGCCGAGCCAAGAAGCCCTTTAGGACCGAAAGTAAAAGTGAAACCTGGGGGCTGAAGACGAGGATCCTCCAAGGCTAACTAGAAAAACTAAACTTGAGTGCAATTTCTCTCGCTGACTCTCGGGTAAAATCCCACTCATTTGTAACACGGATTTCTTTCGTAATTATCATTCGATCCCATCCATTCGAGTAGGTTGAAGTACTCAATACATCTACCGCAGAAATTAAAGGCGGATTAAAGGGAGATTAAATTTTAGGTAGAAATTAAAGGCGGTCCTCCTTACTGAAGATGTTAAAGATAAATAAAAAATCCGGTGTACTATGCTCGTTTATGACGTAAAGATGGAGAGAAATATTTTAGTAAAGAGAGGTTTAGAATGTCATTTTTTCCACAAACAAAAGTTTAAATTAAGATATCAAACCAAAGTTACCGGGGTCGACAGGTTAACACGAGTGTAATTATTTTATTGCTAGATTTTCCTTGCATTCTGTATACAAATTGTAGTGTCTGAACCACATGATGTTGACGAGTGATATCATGTTGTATTGTTGTATGTTATTACTAATTAAATTGTATTGTAACAATTAATGCATGTTTGGTGAATAATGTCCTCCAGCCAAACTCCTCCACAGTGGCTGTTTATAGAATTTCAAAATAATAGGATCACGTTCAACGAAAAAGTCAAATCCTGTAGAACGCTAAAAAAATCCATATCAATTATACCTAGATAATGTTCATCTAAACCCCAATAATTCTATTAGAAAATTTTGTTCCAGAAGGCAAATATCGAAATTTCGCATCAATTTTTGTCTTAAATGAATGATTTCATTTAAAAAGAAAACGTGTAATTATAACTTAAAAAACCTAATTTTGTTTTACCAGGGAGGGGGGGGGGGGGATAAAATGATCAAATGAAGGCGTGGCCGTGAACTTTACCAAAATTGTCTGATTTAAAAAAAAATTATTCCAAGATTCTCATCAAAAGGAGAAAAAATATGGTAGATATGAAGTCTTGTTTCAAAGCCGCCAAAAAAAAGGAAAAAGCCAAATACCATGACTGCCAGCATCAGCGCAATTAAATCATTCAGTTTCACTGAGGGGAGGAGGAATGCGAACAGGACTGACGTGAACTGTGTCGTAAGAGGGGCAACAGACAAATTCGAGGAAATTGTAGGTAAGCTCTTCTAGTAAAATAGAAAGCTTTATATCGCAGATCAGACAAGTGTGTCGCAGGATGGCGAGGGCTACTTATTTTTGCGAAGTGGAATTGACGAAGCGCAGGTTAATTTAAATCGTAAGGCAAAGTAATATATAATCTATTAATCATTAGCTTCTACGTTTTATTTCGCTTAGTGCATACATATCTTCGGAAAATTTTAACAGCTTAGCGACACTTTGTCCAATAGCTCCTCTGTTTTCATCGAAATAAGAAAACAATTAACTCAAAATGTGTACTCAAATTAGGTTCATTTTGGGGCTACCATATCGATCATATTCAATTTACTCGAAACATATGAGGACACTGAAACAAAAACTATTGCTTGATTGAGTCTTCCCTTCATCAGAAAGTACCCGTCAGCTTTTTTCAGAAGTATTACTTAAATGTCAGAGAAATACTATGCTGGTGACAGATTTATATCGAGTAAAAGGGAAAAAGTTTTTTTCGAGTTCTTTACCTGTCAGTGATACGGTTACGTTCAGTCGTTTTACTTTCGCATAATTCTTGTGCGATAAGAAAAACTGCATACGATTCAAAATGCAAAATTCAAGCAAATCGCATATTTTTACTAAATCACTACTTAATCAGAAATCATTAATAAGGAGAAGAACCATAAGTAACCAGAGATTATTTTCTTAGTCTAAACAATATTTAATTTTTTAACTTTAAATAATATAATAGAGTACAAAATATTTTTCTATGAGTTCAACTTTGTTAGAAATACTTAGAAATCGGCTTTGAACTATTTTGAGGCAATATTTATACATTTATCTTAATTCATTTTAGTATTCGACACACCTCTTTAGCCCTCTTTCGGATGTATTTAATTCAAGTGGAAGAATGGACAAATGCACTCCAGATTCTCATAAAACAAATATGTATGGTTTCATTCGCTTTAACCACTGGCCATAGTTTTGGAAAAGTAATGGAATATACAGTCACTGATGATTCGGAATCATGAGTCTTATATTCGTTACCGATAAATTTACCAAACATACTAGAGTATTTCCAATATTTATTCTACTTTTGAGGCGATGTGGTTACTAAGAGGTAAACGTTTTATTCGAGTTTCGTACCTGTCAGTCGAACGAGTGAAAGGTAAAAGTTTTTTTTTCGAGTTCAATCATACGTTAAATTGAGGGTTTCCGACCATAGGCCATATTTGAACCCTAAATCTGGGTGTTGCTTCTGTGGATACGTGTCATGAAGAACCTATGTGAGTGATTTTCTGGGTATTAGATCTTTCAAACGAGAAACTACAGGCGGTACGGGGAAAGATACTGGCTTCCCTTCTTCATGTTAACATTTCACCTGCATTTGGTCATAGTAATTGTCGAGCTCTACCCTCACCAATAATATCTACGTGTAGGGTACAAAGTAGTAATATTTCAGAGTGCATCTAGGATATAATTTTCTTTTTTTGATCTATGTACTATCTCTAGTTTTGGTTATATACTTTTGGCTTCCCAAACCGGTCATAACCGTAATATTCTATCTTATATTTATTATATTATATTCAGTCCTACCAACGAGTCTGAACTACGGGTTGAATATTCTCCTTTTCTGTATTTGAAACCGAGGCGATATTTAACCTCTTCCTTGACTATACCGAGATAACTTGAGCACCCATGGGGGTCAAATGTGACGCGCGCGAGTCAAATAAACACTTGGCAGAATTTAAGACCCGAGAAAATTCGCCAACTTGAATGTTTCTCCACCACGATTCAGCGAGAGTCCGCGTCGGGATGCGAATGAAAATGAAATGCGACGACCGAATGAAAGAAATGCACCGAGACTCAAAAGTCGCACGTTAACCGACCCATCGCCTTTTACTCTGCGCAGCGATAGCGCGCTCGACTGGTTCGCGTGGCCGTCTCGTAAATTTAAGGTCACGGGTTCAGATCCCACGTCGGACGTGGTCGTTTTCATTCCGTGAGCAGCTCTCATCCCTGAGAGTCGTATCGCGGGTGAGATCACGCGAAGTGAAGCGAACGGAGAGGAAAGAAAAACCCCCCCACAACGCAAAGACGTCTCGGAATGTCTTCATTGCAAAACGTCCTCTCATTTCGACAAATTCAGGCGCTTTCTTGAAATGAAATGAGCTGATTGAGACACTAGACACGCACGCCATGTCCGAAATCTTTGCCGAGGAAAAAAAAACGGCGATTTACCACAGTTAATCACTAAACTAAACGGCAAAAAGCGAAATATTACCGAGATTTAACTAAAGCTTCCAATTAATATTCATGCAAAATTTTTTTTCGGTATTTGTCCCTTGCACGTTCATTTTAAAGCCAATATTTTCTCACAATATTTTATGACAATACAACAATGACCCTTCAGCCAAACTGAGGAAGCCAGCAGGTGTGCTAGGGAAATATTGCCGTTAAAGAGTATGTTCAATCTCGGAACGAATCTAGAAAAAATAAATATCTCACATCAGTGAAAAAATGAACCAAGTAGAAGCAGAGAACAAAAGGACGATTTACCACATTTAATCACTAAGCTAAACAGCAAAAATCGAAATTTACACCATACCTTCCAATGAAATATTCTAGCGAATTTTTTTCGGTATTTGTTCCTTGCGTGTTCATTTTAATGCCAATTTTTTTCTCAATATTTTATGACTATAAAACAAATACCCTTCAGCCGAACTGACGAAGTCAGTAGGTGCCCTGGCGAAATTGTGCCGTTAATTCGCGGAACGAATATAGAAATAATAAATACCTTTTTAACTACAGTAACTCGGATGAGAGCGACGACAGATCATTATGATAGGTGACAAGTTGGGCTGTGCTGTGAGTATTTTTTTGAACGGTGATGAGAAACCGTACTACTACTCGTAATGAAGTCACCAAAAGGACCACGGTTCAACGTCCCATCTGACGGACGGAGCATGCACTCCACACAGTAAAGACCGGTATTGTAACACATTGTAGCAATGAAAAATATTAGTCACAGCCGGTATTGTAACCCAGACCGTCGGGATAGAATACCAGTAAACTAGCCACTACACTAACCAAATCCCCGCCTTACTAATTCTAGGAGATTTCTACAGAAAGGTGACGTGCAGTCACAGGCGACATCACTGGAGGCACCTCGTAATGTATTAACTGAGGATAACATTGCAGTATTTACGAAATGTTTAAACCAGTTCGTATACTTTTATGTTAATGATAGTATGATATTTGTGTATCCATTTACACCGATATAAATTCGCCGTCTTCATCCCAACTTTTCTACTGGCGTGGACATATTAAATTGCAGGTGTACGTCGTTTCAATTTTTTAAATTAAATCAAAATTTTCCACCTTTCCGCTTTTTATTTTATACGAGTTAGAGAGTTCTGGGGCTAAGTTAATTTTAAAATTGTACTATTTTTGCACCCTATCTGGCACTACACTTCACAGTCACATCTATCACCTTTATCTTTCATATCTTTCAATTCAAGAGCTAACCGAAGATGGATCTCGAGTCTTGAGCCTCCAATTTAACCTCTACTGATTTAAAAACAGAAGAATGAACGTTAGCGGGCAGTTTTACGGTATTACGCATTCTGCTGTGGCTGAGGAATGTGCTTTTTAGGCAATGATTGGTGACAGCAATGACAACAATACGGGAAGAAGTGATAATGTGATGTTACTTCAGAACGGTTGACGGAATGACAATAACAGATGTGAGGCAATCACCGACGCATACATCTCGGGAAATGAAGGAATAATGCGTCCGTAAAAAAAAAGAAAGTAAAGAAAAGAAACTCTATGGACGTCTCCCAAGGCATGTCTATCTTTCGATTCAAGTGACGGACAAGAATGGAAGCAGAGAACTACGGAGTAAGAATAAGAATGGGACATGGCAAACAGATACAAAGTCATCGGGTTTCTAAGTAATGAAAAGGCAATCTAAAACAATATTGGAAAATGAGATGAAACAAGTGAAAAAATCGAATATTGCTGATGATGACGCCACATCTAGTGCTTGCATAAATGCTCTTTCAATAAAGGTGGCTATGGATTCAATTTTCTCGCTGAGTATACACACGCGTCACCAGTTAAATGGAGTAAGTGAGGAAGCCAGATTGAAATATGAAAGTGATTACCTCATGATCACATAATTATTAGCTAGTGAATTACGATCAAATGTATGTTTATATGGACTGCTAATACCCTCTTAACTTGTTTTCAAAACCTCTTTCCTCTAAATATATAACATTTCTTTCCCGAAACTTTGTGCTATGGAAAATAATCATTCACTAAAATTTTAAAATTTTTAACTTTCGAAATTGAAAAATTATTTTCGGGGTGAAATAAGAGATTACAGTGAATTAATTGCTTCCCACTAACCTTTTAAAAAAGTGGGAAATCTACAACTTCAATTGTTAAACAATTGAAATGCCTCTTCATTTTCTGCTACTTTCTGGTTCCCAATAAATTCTCTCTTTCACGACAGTTTTAATCATTCAGCATCCCCGTATTGACAACTTCATCCACCTACTCCGTCTCCATCGAGAAACCTTCACCAACTTTCTCTCTCAATTTTGAAACATTTTGGTTCGGTTTTCCCGAGGCTCGCATCACAATAATAATCATACATTATTGTAAAAGAGATTTTTCATGATAGGACTTTGCACACATTGGATCCTTCCGTTACGAAACAGACTGGGAGGCAACCACCACTCAAACACAATGCTTGTATTTATTCTTCCAAACTGGCAACGGACATTGTGTTCAATGAAAACCTGTTGAACTTCTATACTCTACGGCACGCGCCGTAAATTTCCTCCGGTAATAGTCCGGTCTGCGGACGAGGTATATGCGAGTCACGGCTCGCGGATGATTTTATTTCTCGGGGATAAACGGCCCGCGGGCCACTTACGCGTTATCTCCGCCGTCGGGCCCCCCTTCAGGTCAGGGACGTTGAGAATTCGGTCGGTGCACAAAGCCTCCCTCGGATGGGAGGGGAAGGTGATGCCCTCGTTGCATTCAACAGCCCCCCAATTCCAGATCCATATCGCTCGCCCCTCCATACCTTTGCCTCTCCAGAAGACTCCCTCCCCTACCAAACCAAACATCCCATTGGACCATACTGGACCATTTACTGGACCATAATCACAAAATTAGAGAAATTGATTGCCGAACTGACAGATTAAAAATGTTCTTTTTTCCTCGTAAAATTAGGGATATGAATAACGGTAAATATATCCAGTACGAGTGTAGCAATGGATAACATTGGTAGCTGCATGTTGGTATAAGGACTTGAAGCTAACCCAACTAACAGCATGTTTTTGCATGTTTGCTTTGCTATTTTTTAAATAGTGTAGTTTAGAACAGTATATAAATACTAATCCTTTTTTATGCATGATATGTAGTGCATTTTTTGGTGAGAATTCACCCCCTGCCACACACCTTTATGATGGCTTGCAGGGTATTATGTAGATGTATATGATCCCCCTCCTGCACCCACCCTCCGTCCACCGCCACAAAATCAAAGTCTTACTCTGGTAGACTGGACCATAATCACAAAATTAGAGAAACTGATTGCCGAACTGACAGATTCAATGCGTCATTCATTCTTTCCTACATTAAGACCTAAATATTATGCCATTCTAGGATTATATTTTTGCCAAATTGCAGCATGTATTAAAAAGATCTTGTGCATTGAAACACATGGTAGACTGGACCATAATCACAAAATTAGAGAAACTGATTGCCGAACTGACAGATTCAATGCGTCATTCATTCTTTCCTACATTAAGACCTAAATATTATGCCATTCTAGGATTATATTTTTGCCAAATTGCAGCATGTATTAAAAAGATCTTGTGCATTGAAACACATGGTAGACTGGACCATAATCACAAAATTAGAGAAACTGATTGCCGAACTGACAGATTCAATACGTCATTCATTCCTTCCTACCTTAAGACCTAAATCTTATGCCATTCTAGGATAAAATTTTATGCCAAATTTCAGCATGTATTAAAAAGATCTTGTGCATTGCAACATATGGTAGACTGGACCATAATGGCAAAATTAGAGAAACTGATTGCCGAACTGACAGATTCAATATGTCATTCTTCCTCTGGTGACGCGTGTGTATACTCAGCTAGAAAATTGAATCCATAGCGTCCTTTATTGAAAGAGCATTTATGCAAGCACTAGATGTGGCGTCATCATCAGCAATAATCGATTCTTTTCACTTGTTTCATCTCATTTTCCAATATTGTTTTAGATTGCCTTTTCGTTGCTTAGAAACCTGATGACTTTGTATCTGTTTGCCATGTCCCATTCTTATTCTTCCTCCGTAGTTCTCTGCTTCCATTCTTGCCCGTCACTTGAATCGAAAGATAGAAATGCCTTGGGAGATGTTTTATGCTCTGACATGTTTAATACCCACGATGCGTATTTTGCGTAAATAACCCTACCCTCCTTTATGAGCCGTTCCCAATATTTTCATATATTATCCTTCTTTTCGAAAGTGGAAAATCATAAACTGAATACCTAATACTGAGACGACAGCAGCTTAGTAACGTGTTTATATGAGCTGACATTTTTTATGCATGTCAATTTGGATCATCGTCAACTCATCAAGCTTATTTCATTATACTGCCAACACTACGAACCGGGGCGAACAGCTCCCTTTTTAAACTTCACACCAATTTGATCTCCTTCATAAGAGCTCGAAAAGGTTAATAAGATCTGTGGTTTACGCATAAAATATTCAGCTATTGCTTTACTCTAACGAGAGTAAATGACTTTGCTCTTCTCTATGGATAATTTCCGAAGTTTTCACATGTTTTCTATTACATTACAGAGTGTAGTAATTGAACTATAATAAGCGCACCTACCACCACTGTGATGACTATGGAAAGTAAAGGGTGGCGTTCATGGGTACGGCCAACATTTTTTTATGCACGGTTCGCGGTTCGTTCCTCGCGTTCAAACCACTACACCTTCGACACAGCTTAAAAAATCTACATCAATTTAGACGCCGTCCCTGGCGCTCGTGATGGTGGATCTTTGGGGTCGTTTCGCGCAGCAAAATGTTGAATCATCCCGTTGCTACAACGCAAATAGCTGCGTATGACTTAATGGCGTCTGCACCTCCACCTCACAGGCGAAGTAACACGCCAAAGGCCCGCCCGCACTTAACGAGAGGTGTGTTTGTGTGTGTATATATCCCAACTGGGCCAAGAGTGAAAGTTGTTCCTCCTTCGACTGGCTGCAAGGCGGTCGACGCCGCGGGATATTGCCCGAAGATGCCCCGGGGCGAACAGCGGTTACAGCGACCACGGGCCTCAAATCGGCCCGCGCGGCGGCGGCGGTCGTGTTTTCGCTGTTTTTTTCTCCATCCCGCAGTTTACCTCCGACACCGAAAGAGGTCTTCCTCGCTCACTCACTCTCAAGCTAAACATACACACATCGATATATCTATACCTGATACATCTAGATGTAGATCTGCATCAGTCATGTCGGTTTGATGCAGTGGTTAGGGTGTAGAGTCGGATCCTCCATACTGGTCAACGCTTTGATGCCCGAATCGTACATCGAAACGTAGGCCAGTAGGGAGGACCGGACCTAAAACCGGAGAGGAAATCCTACACCTCGTATGCCAGGAAAGCGCCAGGTCTTATATACAAATATCAATGAAATCGTTCCCAACTTTGATCGCATCTGTTAATCTTCCTAAGGCTATTGAAGGGAGGCATTAATATATATTATTCTCCGAAGAGTTAATTTTATTACTAAAACTGGTTCATAATTAACCAATTTAAACTACATACCTATTTGACGTTTGTTTGAATGCCTGAACGCTTTCCACCATTTACATAACGAATTTTATAAAATGAATTCCATTCATACTACCGGGGGTCGTATCTATTGGTCTAGTGGGTAGAGCGCTGGGCTACTGACCGGAGGGTCCCTTTTTCAATTCCCAGGAAAGAGCCTTACTGGACGCCCCCACCTAAAATCCTCGCAATTCGATTTACTGGGTGTCAGAACTATCGTAGGAAATTGCAGGTGACCCAGGGAAAGGAACTGACACCCTACCCATGATGTATGAATTTCACACGTCAATGGCTTATTTCGGGGTAAGCTCTACTCTCACCTATAAAAAACCAAACTTCGGGTTCAACGCTACACTTTTTTATTTTACCTTACTACTCTTAATTTTTACCACGTGAAAAACAACTTCCTCCGTACGAGTATCGCGAGTGGCAAGCCCGCATGTCCGTACCGACGAAGATGGCTGACCTGGCTCCTCGAATCAGGTGCGATGCCTTCTGCAGTACACTCAAAACCACCTTGGTTGTGGATGATTGCCCTGCATTGTTGAGCTCAGGCGGCTGGAGACGATCCGATTCATTAGCGAGGGGAGGAGGGGGGCGCGCCGGTGGTGCGGTGTATGCGGTGGAGGATGGGTGAGGTGTCTGGAAAGGGGGTGCGGGGGAAATGAAGCGGAAAGGTGAGGTGGAGGCGGGCGAGCGGGTGTCGGGGAGCGGCTTCGAGGGAAGACGCATCCATCGGAGTGTAACGCTGGCGAGGAAGAGTGGGAAATGGGAGTGAGTGCAGAACGGCAGCTGCACTGACATCAAATGGGGTCCGTGCATGATATTTTTTTTATTTTTTCATCCGATTACACGCTTATAAAAACAAAAAAAAACTCAAATAGTTCTCCAAAACTATTTAGACACGAAAAATTCCGAGCTAGAAATAGCACATTTTTAATTCCTAACATTCACCGACATAAGGATAGAAAAAGTGCTGGCATAAGTGTTCTGGTATCTAACCACGGGAAACGAACGAAAATAAGCTAGAAAAGTAGAAATGATACAAATTTTGCTTATAATTTTTCTTAGTGCTGAGATTTACAAAGACAACATTCAGAGCACCCGAAAAGCTACGTTCCAATACACCAAAAGACCCTGCTATGATGAATATTGATCGATACCGACTTTTATCGTTTGCCCATGATTTTCGGAAGTCTGGCTTTAAATGTTATCTTTAAAGTAAATAAAAACAAGATTTTTTTACTATTTGTCAATTAAAAACACACCAGAACCCCAATACACGATTATTTCTGTACAGAAGTGGAATATTTTCATTAATGTAAAAATAACATATACTATACCCCTTATTCGCCCCAGCGGGACTTCTTTCAGCACAAGAAAAACGAAATGATTGCTATTTCGAATGATTTCGAACTAAAAGATTCAGACTCAAGAAAAATCTCCACCTTAAGCACATCCGATAAGAATGATTCACAAATGAAATTAATTCGAGTACGAAATCAAAGACAAGACGAAATTCCTGACCAAAATGATCACATATTTGAAGTTAAAATATTTAACTATGAGCTGAAGTACGGGAGCGATAATACATTACACTTTTTCCCGGCAACAAACTGATACGATCGAAAAACATCACATTAACCTACCCGGAAAGTCAGGTCATCTACAGTCATAGAGAACGAAAGTAATAATCAAACCATTAAGACTCACCACCTGGGGCTTACGCATGCAAAAATCCAGCCTGGAAGTCACCGTACCTGAAAAGAATAAGCACAAACATTAACTTTTGCAGATACAAATTTGATTGATTATAATCCAATCATATCATTTATCGGCTGTACTGAATTGACACTAATGCAGTTTCAACTTCATTCCACTCACAATAGTTCAATAATTATTGGAATCATCTCTCTTTCCTTTGTAAAATCTTGTTCAGGAATAAAATACCACGCGTTCATTTTAGCATAAAGATTTCAAATCCGATTCCCAAAGGAAAAAATTTTCGAGCAGGTAATTTTTCCAGGAGATCCCAAAGTTTCTGGTTTTTGTTTCATATTTTTAATGCATCCAATATCTGCTATATTACAAATGCGCTCCATGTACCTTCACCAGGAATACTTCCAGTCAAAGTTATTTATGTTAGCCGTAATTAGTACCTTAAAACATCCTAGTCCTTATGATTCACTGAATCATAAACCCTCGTGGAAAATATTTTGATAGATAAAATTCTAATCACTATTAATTCGTAAAACATTAGGAATGAATATTATAAAAAACTTTTGTAACCATCATTTTTAAAAATCGGTAGATATTCTGCTACACCTAAAATCCAAAGCTTAAAGCATAAACCTAAAGATAGGTCCCAAATATAATTCATATGCTTCAAAATCGATTATCTTTCAAATATTGTACTCTCTTTTACTTTATGTTGGTCGACATCTGATCAAGCCTGAGAACAAAACTCTGGGGAATAAGGTATTGAAAAATTGCAGGAAACATTCTGGATAAGTTACTATAGTTAACCTAAATAATATAATGTAGTACCTAATTACAAGCAATTTCATCTTTTTACAGTATGCGCATCAGTAATCCTGAACGATATTGTTCTAGATGCATATTTAAAGTAGCATCCTTCCGAACCGAAGAGGACATGCCGTCTTGTACACCGTACAGGCTCAAGTTTTTCATAATGAAACTACGATACACATAAATGCAAATTACAACAGCGCCAGTAAAAGTTGGCGAACAGGCTTTTTAAAAAGGCGTTCGATTCCTGCGGCACTCTAAATAATTCCGACCTTCAAAGAGTTTAAAACTTAAGACATCAAACCACTCTTGTTTTCCCACCTGCTCCTCCAATTCCATTCAGCTTTCTTCCTTTTTTGTG
Source organism: Platycnemis pennipes (assembly GCA_933228895.1). Lineage (NCBI taxonomy): Eukaryota > Metazoa > Arthropoda > Insecta > Odonata > Platycnemididae > Platycnemis > Platycnemis pennipes. Next base: position 35,514,855 of record OW121852.1, on the reverse strand, counting down.
CATTCCGTACTCTTTTTCTCATTTTGTCTGCGGTCTTTCTCTGCACACTCAGAATAATTTTTTCCCCAGTTTTGTCGTCAACAAGCTGTTACCTCTCGAAATTCTTTCCCAATTTCTTTCTTTTCATTTTCTGTTCAGGCAGACATTAATAAGAAAAGACATTCACAAAGGAGTTTATTTTCATCATTTGAGTTTAATTGGCTTATCCAACAAGGACCCGTAGCCAGATTTTTACAAAGAAATGTAGGTTAACATAATACAAATTTAATTTTAATTTGTTAGCCTATATTTTTTCGATATTAGTGAAACATTCACTAAACTTTATTTCGTTAGCTCAGAGTTTATTGTGAGCATTATTAATGCTGAAATACAACATTAAAATGCATTTTCCAATTCACTATCAGTAGCTAAAATTTGTCATCAAGAAATATGAAAGAGAAATTTAAAAAAATATGATGATTTGAATTTACTTTAGAGGTAAAGAAATATTGATTTCGAGAAATATATTCCAATTAAAAGCCTATATACTTTATGCGCATGCAAAACTGAGTTCTGAAGATAAAAGTATCTCGGTCAAAAATATGAGTTCTCAGCGCCTAAAAGCAATGAGATATAACTCGAAAGTTTTTACTCATAGAACCATGTGCCGATGATATCCAGTGTTCATACATTCATCCACCTTTTAAAATGCTGGAAAAAAGAGTTGCAATTGTAAAATAAAATGCAAATTTTTACCGTTGCTTATCTTATGTGTGACAGGGATGTTTTTATAAAAGCCCTCGTACATTAATTTTGAAATAAAAATTGAATAAAAAAGTCAAGCCTGCATTACACCTTCCTCGAAAACTAAACAGCTTTCCCGTTACTTCAACCAAGTAAGATTCCACATCGTAAATAAGCTTGGCACAATTCATTTAGGTAACTCAATAAATATGTCTTCATGAAATCCAGACAATTTATGCCACGAGAGGAAGGAATTTGGTACTATTTGGTATTAATAGAGGATATTTTAATGCATTTAATTCTCTTTAAAATAGTGGTTAGAAGCATAAAAAGTTTTACGTAGAGATAATAAAGACGGGAAGTTAAAACACCAGCCACGGCGTTTCAATTTTATGAGAATAGCTTCGCCGAAACGATCTCGTACGCTTTATTAATGCCAAGCGTCTGGAGGGAATTGAACCCCGTATACGATAAGGGACAAGCCTCCCGTGTGCCTCGATTACTTCCCGCCGCTTGTATACGGGCGACTGCCCACATGGCCGGCATAATGACAAGACGCGCACCTCGAGTGACTTGAACGCCAGACCGGAGTGCACCTGCGGAGACTTGAACGTGCGACTTGAGCGGTTGCCAGAGACGATGCCCCCGCAACCAGTAAAGCGGGAAAACTAAATGGAGCCACGGAAGTAAAAAAAAGCTATCGATAGAAAATTTATCCTCGAAATGCTTTTCTACGGAGAAAAATTGAGTTCATTATCAAGTAAACTATATGAGTAAATTACGTGAAGAAGTAATAAAAGCAGGAAGAAATTTAAAACTGCCTCGCGTACACACCATATTTTTTATTTGGTAGAGAGATAATATAATTCCATCGAACACATCAACTATAAAAATATACAGAAAAATTACCAAAAAATAAAAATGGAACCTAAAAGGAAGATTAAGAAAAGTCAGTTTAAGAAAACTTTGTTTTCTTAAACTTCCTCTTTAAACTCAAGTTTCAAGAAAACTAAGAACTTAGCCTTTGAATTAAAAACAAATATTTTGCTGTCCATTCTTCGGTCATAAAATTTTTTCCATATTGATGGCGGTGATGCTCTAAAAAAGTCGCGGTAGCGTGACTAGATAGGTAAATTTACGGTTTACTATACCAAGTGGGTATATTTCATGGTATTGTCATAGCTTAGATATACATAGGTATTATAAGAGTCTCTGAAAGCATTAAAAGATAAAATAGAAAATTTACTCGCTTACCTATCACAAATAACCTCTTGTTACATGGATGGAGTAACACAATACTGAGATCATAAGAAGAGCAAATACCCTGCTCTAGAATAATTCGGTTACTCCAATATAATAATAACTCCTTCGGTACACTATAGATGAAGTTTAAGAAGTCTATATTGCATAAAGGTGGGCAGAAGATATGAAGGTTTAAAAAGAGATCTTTTGCAGATGAGGAATTGTTCCGAAGGATACAAGGATGGGGAATAGCAGTCAGACGATGTGATTATCCACATACATATCAATGCTTGTAGAATAGTGATGATGGTGATGATGCTCACAAAAAACAAAGAGGGCAATGGAACCAGTGAGGTAAAATTAATTTAGAAACAGGCAACCTCTTTTTGCTTCAGTAAAAGAAGAAAATGAAGCTCATAGGCAAAGGAGGGGGTGTGGGTGAGCTGAAACTTACTAATGCACCCATAAAACGTTCCCACTTTTAATTGTTGCGCTCATGCATATGCAATCTCATTACGCATAACTCCTTCGTCACGACAAGGAGAGTCGTCGTAACAGCCGTAGGAAGGGGGGGTGGCAAAAAGTTGATCGGCAAGAATAATGGTTTGGGACAAGTGGGAGGGCTGGTTTCCGCGGATATGCCTGGATACACCGTTCGTCCTCCGCAGACGGAGAACAGGGCTGGAACAGGTGTCCGCCCCGAAGCGTGCCGAGCCGCGGAGTTCAGCGGTTGAATGCGACGGGGATTGGTGGCCCTTCGCCGAAATTGGCGCGCAAATGTCGCGCGACGAGCCAAACTTTAGTGCAGATAACTGGACACCGGACCGTGTCCCCAATATATGACCGCTGTTCAAACAGTCGATGAACGGACATGAGCGGCAAATACAGGTCCAGACCTTGTTTGCCTTAAGGATTCGAATGGCGGCTTGAATAAAATTGTCACTTGAATGAATATAAGGATGTGCCATTTTCTCCTTTATCGGCTTGGAAACCATGAGTTGCTAAAAAAAAAGGAAAATGTATATTTCATTGAGAGAATTTCGGACTGAGAGGTTATCCAGCGTAAGATATTTCAGTACCGCTATGAGCGGCGAGGAAGTGGGCGGGAGGCCTCCAATGAAAAAAGGTTTACTGGACTTTGTGGCAATAAATCTAGGTAGCATAGCGGTCGGCGCATTTGCGCGGAAAGCTAAAGGTCAGTGGTTCAGTTCCCGGTACGGGAAACGTTTTCCCCTTGTCATACTAATTTAGGTCTGAAAGAGATGATAATTTTATCAAGATGTCGTCAGAGTTTGAGACCGAGAATTTAACTGAAGAAAAAGTGTCATCGAGATAAATTTTCAGTATCAACTTTGTTACAGACAGAAAACTGAGCTAACAAAACATCAAATCCTATATTTTGTTAAGATCACAGTTAACATAAAAACGTCTCCGCAGCAGTGATGCCAAGGAGGAAGAATGTTCCCCCCTGAGATAAATGAGAAAGATTGAAAAAGAAAGAAAAAACACTAAATTGTCAAGCACTTAGTCGCTTGAATTGACAAATTTATTTTTCGGCCACTGCACTTGGATGACGATCAAACAAGGGTCCTCGCACCGCAAATTGCTTTTTTGGCTAAGTAGTGTGTGAACAAAGCCAAAATAGACAAAAATGATACATTTACCAGAGATTGTTTTTCCAGTAAGTATATGATTAAATTTTACTGATTAGTACCCCAGATAGATCATTAAATGTTGTCAAAAATTAAATGCATTCATTTTTCTATAAGCCAATAATAACTTTAATTTTAAAACTAGGAAAATAAAGAAATGGCTTGAAACTCTCCTTATGCACATCTAGGAATTACATTATTCATGAATATTGTTCACATAACTAGGCCCGAACTCGGTAACATCAGGCAAGAGTACAGAGGCACAATCAGCATTCGAAACGGGAAATCTTCCAGACAACAAGTGAGTACTTGACCCATAGGGCTAGCAATGCCGTTATCTTTGTTGCTCAGCGTAAATTGCATTCAGGCAGTACTTCCACGGAATCTTGAATTCTCCGCTAAATAGTGCATGAAAGGAATGATTAAAACACGGAAGTTACGAAGTTTAGAAATGGGCGGATCTGACAGGACAACCTGATTCATCATCACTAAAATTTGCGATATGTTATCCTGGTTGTCTGTTTACGTGAAGTACAAGGCCGACAATTATCTTAGAAGAGGAAGATCATTCAAACCAGATTCCTCGTATACGTCTCGGTCAGACTTCAATTTGGTGCCAGAAACTAAAGTTGTTCAACAATATCATAACAATTGTATAACAATAAAAGTGCTGAGCCTTTTCTTTTTGAGGAGCGGTAACAAAATCCCCGTTGCAAACATACATTACTCATGGAGCCTATGAAGGGAATTGTAACCCTTGCCCAAACTAAAAATGACCTTGTGTAGGCAAACCTTTTATAGGTATGTTGGGCCAAAAATGTTTAATATATCTCCTCCTACATGTTAAACGGCATTTACTTTAATTTAATCTTATAAAGATGTGAAAGACCGTCTATTTTCCTGCAATAATATGTATGTCATATTTAGTTAAGTTATGGAATTAATTTGTCGGTTTTTTGTGTGTGAAGAACCAATTGAAGAAAATGTATTTGATGTCATCCTCGAGACAGATTACCTTCGAGGGTAGCTTAAGTTCCCTTATGGACTCATTTATTCTTCTTGAACTCAATTTAGGAGTAAATAAAATCTTAATCTATCATCATAAAAAACCAATGCGGACTTAAGCGAAGTGAACGGACAAAGCTCAACCTAAGAAGGCGTTCATGATGGACGCAATACATGCTCTTAGAAGATACTACTGAGGATTAGGAAGCAATATGTACACCCATTTGTGTGGGCAGTGGTCCTCTACGGACCGCAAGTATGGACCATGAGAAAATTGGACCAGAAGAGACTTAAAGATAGAGCATGGATGAGAAAAGAAGCATACTGTTGCTAGATAATAAAGTCAGCCTTGATATACACTCACTAAATTATAAATTAATTGCTCGAAAAGCCACCTGAGTGAAATACAATAAAATGCGTAAATTATAAGTATATGAGATAAATGTTTGAAAGGGAAACGTATAGTTTAAAATGTTCCTATCTTAGCCAGCACCAAAGAAAATTTACATCGCAAGCATTCACGGATTAAACCTTTTAGATGGATACGTTTCACATTTATAACTAAAAAGTTTTGTATTAAAAACGTTACACATTTCCATCGGAGTTCAACCCATGCTTCATTGCTAATATATAAAGACATTGCACAACAATGACTACGCAACAACCCTATTTAGAGCCATTAATGACTCATTTCTGCTAAAACTGAAATCGGCAGCTATTTTGTACCTTTCACTTATCATGACATTTCCCTACGATCCGTAAAAAGCATGTTGTTTCCCAAATGAGGGCTTGGAGGAAAGAAGATGGAAATTAATTGAACGAGTTCGCGACGGGATTATCAACCTGACGACCGAGGCAGGCTTCTCTATCTAAACCTACCTTAGATAGTCAGCATGCCCGTAACAGATGATAAATTTATCCTCAGAGGATAATATAGGATGCCAGGACTTAAAACAAAACCTTCCCAAGCTGGAGCACTTCAAGCGACGTATTCCTGACAATTTTTTTGCTGTGCAGTCCTTCCACACCCTTGGGACACGAGGAGTCATACGGCCGCAGGAGGGATGGGGTCAAAGAGAAAGGAGCGAGGTCAGCTGAGGAGAAGGGGGAGAAAGGCGGCAGTAGGTACAGTGGATGCTTCAGAATCGCAGTGAATGCTGGTACGGGATTCGTGCCATCATAATTTTCACGTCCAATTAATATCCGAATGAGGTCTCGAACTGCCCTCGGTGTCCCAAGCTGGGAAAATGATATCCGAGCAAAGCACGACAAATTTGAAATGTTCTCAACCCGACAGGCACGTGAAATTAAATAATTCTTAATGAACGGTTTACGAAATTGAGCAATTTGCACTTCTTCCTGCCTAACAATGGAGTTGAGCAATCGCCAAAGTCAAGGAGCTATTAGATGAATAAGCGAACGGAGGAGCAAGAACAATTCCGGTGACCTATTTTGCGCAAAAAAGACGGTGGGGTTTAGGTCTAATGGAACGAACAGCTGCGCCTTTTCCCCAGGCAAATTAATACAAAATGGATTGAATGGGCACAAAATAAGTAGACGGTAAAAGGTTTAATTGCCATGACTGTTCATTTACACAGGGAGTGACTATTTTATTTCCTTAGGCCTTGGTTGGCGACGTACCACTCTGAATTTATTTGAAGTACCTACAGATATTTTCTCTGCGAGCGCCCTCATAACTTTGCATTCTTCAAAAATTCCGATGAAATTCCACGCATACGGGAGCAAAAATAAAACCGCACCCTCAACGCGAGTCGTTATCTCATACACCATTGAATTGAAAAACGATGATGGATTTTTCAAATTCATCTCGACCTGGTGCATTCTATTTGCGAAAGCAATTAGCATCAGACGTAAGGCAAAAAAAAACAAGAAAAAGATTACGACAAAAATTTTCCTCTGGACGAGTTCTTTCCTCTTCTCGTGAAGCGAGAGAGGCAATTAAAAATATTAAACTGCCTCTGGTTCGAGGAAAGTTTTTTCTGTGTCTCTTACGGCAAAAATAGCACCGCTCGACCGCGGATCGTTTCTCTCGGACAAAAACATTATGGCCCCCGCTGCAAGACGACTCATCGGCTTCCTCACACACACGACACAGGTACGGGGGGAAATGGAAGTTAAAAAAAAAAACAAAAGAACACACCAGTCTATGAGAAACGTGCGCTCCACATCGTCCACATCGAGCGAAGGGAATTCCATTTGTTTGCTTTTCCGCAGCTGCCGTTACGCACCGCTGGCATTCGAGATGGTGGCTCCGCCTTTCGAACGAATCGGTAAAATATTGTCTCATCCTCTGGAGCGGCTGGAACAAATTCATTGCCACTTCTCCATCGGACATGTGAAAAACGGTCCCATTGATTGCTATTCTCCCTCAATTTTCCTTTGCAAATAGATGGAGATGATTTCGATATTCGATAATACGCTGATTTCGATAATTTGATAGTTTGTAATGATTCGATTGACTTAAAGACGGAAAAATATCATTGATAGCACTGTAATAATGAAATGATGAATTTGACGACACACTGTCTTCCATTGAGACGATTACAGCGATTACAGGATAATTTCGATTACCAGCTTGATCCAACTGAACCGACTATAACAAGAGTGATAATGACATTTCAATTTCTGATTAATATCCACAATTTTGATAATTTGAAGAGCTCGTTGATTGCAGTGATTCAAGTAGGGCATATCTCATTGTATCAACGCTTAAGATCGCACTGATCTTAACAGTAAACGGCCATCGCAGGTCCATGGAAAACTTTGGCCAGACAGACCGCACTCCCAAACCACTCAGAGGTCGCCCGATATACTTAGCTCTTCTACGGTGCGTGTATTTTTCATGCACAAAGCCATGTCCACCAGTGCTTTTGATTCGGGGATCGTTATCTTATCAACGCCAACCCTTTCCACATACCTCGTCCGATTAGGGAACATTTCTCGGGGAGTCTTGAAACCAGTCCTGAATATGTCAACATTGGCAATTTTAAGAAAAGCAATCAAACGCCAATAATTCGAATCTAAGGAGATGAGCTCTACGGCCTCTTAAAGTGACAAATAAAATAAAATTCTCCAATGGCCGTAAAATTTGAAACCCTCGTCAAGGACAATTGCTGTGTTGGTTTTGCGGGAGGGTCAATTCCACAGCAGTGACCAACTACAGCCTCTCAACCAGAAAACCCTCCTGTTGTGGTTTACGGGAATGTTACTTCCTCGTCAGTGACACAACCACAGACACACACTCAACCCAATTGAAGTCCTTCACAGAGCTGATGGGACCCTGGTCAGGATGCCTGGGTTGTGGTCATTTGAGAATTTTATTTTATTCGTCAAACGCCAATACTTTAGGTTCATCAAGTTTCTAATCATTTTACGTATACATTAAGACCTAAATATTTTGCCATTCTAGGATAAAATTTTATACCAAATTGCAACATTTATTAAAAAGGAAGATCTTGTGTATTGCAACATATGGTAGACTGGACCATAACCGCAAAATTAGATAAATTGATTGCCGAACTGACAGATTCAAAATGTCATTTTTTTCCTCGTATGTACAATTAGGGATATGAATAGCGGTAAATATATCCAATACGAGTGTATCAATGGATAACATAGTTGGTTGCACGTTGGTATAGGGGCTTTAAGCTAACCCAACTAACAGCATCATATTGCATGCTTGCCTTGCCATTTTTATCTTAGTATTTTATTACTAATTCTTTTTTATGCATTATATGTAATGATGGTTTGATGTGAGTTTACCCCCTTCCACACACATTTATAATGGCTTTCCGGGAATAATGTAGATGTAGATATATCTATATATTTACCGAGGGCGTTGAGCCATTATGGAGCGTTCACACCAAAGGGGAAAATAAATCAACAAGCAAGAGTTACACGAACGTGTGAGACGATCACGAGAGAAAATTCAAAGAGCGGAGTAATTAAGGCATTTTAAAGGAAGGTAAAGCCGCCTTTAAGGATTCCGCGCGGTGAATCATCGTCTACCTCCGTGATTAACTCATTAATGCACCCCCGCATCCAGCACATAGGAATCCCGAGCTATCCCACCATAACCGCTGTCCAAGAACGGAAAGTTTCCCTGGGTAAAATATGCGGGAGATTAACCCCCCCCCCCCCTCTCCCTCCCGCTTGAGGATTTAACGTTAACGCTACTGCGACGGCAAACTTTAATCTGACGATCGCTATCGGCGGAACGATCTCTTGAAGGCGGTGGGGCCGGCGAAGGTTTATAGGAGAGATGAGCGGAGGAAATAGGTGTTAGAGGGGGGAAGAGACCATAGATAAACTAAGAGAATAGATGGACACTTGGGACATGGTAACGAAGCCTCTTTTTTGTGAAATTTTAAGGCCCAAGAGAAAAACATCGTAAACATTGTATTACATGTATTAAAGCGAGCGAAATCTAAGTTTAGAAGCTATTCTCAAATGGGTTTTAGCCTTCTACATCTACATCCTCATAATACCCTGCAAGCCACCACAAGGGTGTGTGGCAGGGGGTGATTGCTCACCAAACATGCACTACATATCATGCATAAAAAAGGAATAGTATTAATATAGTAGTCAGAACTACACTATTTAAAAAAGATAGAAATTGCAAAGCAAACATGCAAAAACATTCTGTTAGTAGGGTTAGCTTTAAGTACTCATACCAACATGCAGCTACCAATGCTATTCATTGCTACTCTCCGATAGGACATATTTACCGTTATTCGTATCTCTTATTGTGCGAGGGAAAAAGGACATTTTGAATCGGTCAGTTCGGCAATCAATTTCTCTAACTTTATGATTATGGTCCAGTCTGCCATAGTAAGTTGGGGTTCGTAAAATATTATAAAAAAACCTTCAACGCTTCGAAATACTATTTTGTTCGCATTGAATAATAGTACAGATACCTACCATCGTCAATGATCATCAATCCTAAGATTGGTGTAAGCAGCCCTTCATTACATACTCATGTCAACTCACCTATTCTTATTAACATAACTCATCTCCATCCTGCACGACTTTCTCCATCTAACTCATCCGTAGCAACATCTTCCGAAACTCTCGGTTGGAACTTCTAAGAAGGATGGATGGAGCATGAAGGAAATAGTTTATTGTATAGTCCAGACGGAGAGAGATTCTACCAAAAAGAGTATCTACGTACAGATGGAAATATAAGCATGTGAGTAATGAAACACTATATTAGAATGCATGTATGTACTACATACATCTGGCGCAAACTTCCGTATGACTGTAGGACATGGGGATAACAGCTATGGAAATGTCAAAACGAGAATCAGTTTAAAAGTTGTTTTGAAAAAGAATGATGAATATGAAATGGACAGATAAGAGACACACAAAAAGTCTATAAGGAGAATTGAGTTAAAAAATCTCGGTTGAAGACTTTAAAAAGACGAAAAAACCTTACCAGACATTTGAAACACTTTGGTTTGCAGAAGATGGCCTCGAGGGGAAAATGAATGAAAGAATTAATAAATAAGGCTTGTTATGAGGTAAATGAAGATACTATTAGAAAATTCTTACGTAAATACGAAGATATCAACAAATCGAGTGGAAAAATGCTTCAAACTTAGATTAGATTACGTGGAGATTGGATTAAGTTAGATTTTTTCTGATGATGATGACAGTCAATCTATAATCTCACGTCACTTTGAATATATTGCTCTTGAAAAAAAGAGTACTATTCTAAATTGTGGAGTACAAAATTACGAATAGTCATTCTATATCTTTACTTTTGTAATTCACTTGCATGCGAGAATCTTTTACTCATATAAGTGAGGCATATGGAGCGACTAGTGAGAACTGCAAAGGAGAAGAATCATGCAAATAAGAAGAGGCTAACCAATAGAGGAATAGAGCGGGGAGCTGCTACATAACTATCTAAGGATTGACGATGAGGAAGGAGATGAGTTCTTTAAGGATTTGTCGGTTCCGGTGGGTCGCTTGTCCAAAGGGAAGGAAGGGTCTCGTATAAACCTCTCTCTACCTCTCTCCCTAGAAATGCTTCGTCTCTCGGAATGAAATCGCCGACGAGAACACGTGCAGTCCGGCCAAGAAATACGGCCGTCTCCAGCCCACTCTCACGGCCAAGGAGGAAGAGGGTAAAAAACTTTTGCCCTCTCGGTCTCCTTCTCAACCTCCGCATTGGAGCCGTATATCAAAGTCTCCGTCTCCGCGAAGAGCCGGCGAGGAAACTCCGTCGATAAGGGAATCTCGGAGAAAACCATCATCAAAGCGAGAAGGGGCGGATGGGACGAAAGGGCAAATATATATATGAGGACGCGTGCCGGGATAAATTCCATCAGACCGTTTACCCTTGAAGACGTCGCCTCGTCCAGCACTGAACTTGATTTCTTTTTTCCGTCCGCAAGCGCTAATCGAAGACCGTTCTCGATGGAACGAGGGCTCCAATTTGACTGGTCAACCGTAAATTTTCGTGACAATACGTCCGCGATCGTAAATTTTGTATTTTTCAACGCCAGCGCTTCTCCGGCGAATTTTTCTCGACCCTCACTTCAACCTGATTTCCCGATTTTTACGAGTTGGCGGAGCGTTTACGGATAGCTCGGAAATTTTCGAACGACTTCGCCGAAGCGTGTGTCGCTCGAGTTCGTATGCAGTTTATGAAATGTAAATCGACGCTTTTCAGGCACCAACTAGCGCTGCTCTTCATTTCCCTCATTGCAGACGAAGCCAGGAGTTTAAAAATGGATTGGTACATATATTACTTCCCGTACGAGAATTCCAGTGAGTAAACATTGAAACCCACCTAAATGGGGTCTCGAACCCGGATCCTAATGTGTTGTATCGCGTTGAGTGCTTTAGCAAGTTTAACTGCAAAGTATTTCTAATAGTTTTATGAAATAACCATTTTCTAATTGCGAAACCAACAAGGCTTAATGCCAAAAGAGTGTCCTCAGAAATCCACAAGGGTGGAGGTAGTTCAACTCGCTAAAATACTCAACGTGATATTGAGGGGATCCAGTGTCAAATTCAGGTGGAAGATTTTCCCACAACGGATTTTATACAGGTGTTCCGGTGATTCTTAAGGCCGCTTTACACGATACAATTGTTTGTACAATTTCTTGTACAGACGCTTGTATGAGGAAATTGTACCGTGCAAAGCGGCAAATTGTGTGAACGCTTGTGCGAATGTCTGAAAGACTGTATGGAAAATAGAACCTGTTCTAATTCCATTCAGACAAACACAATTTCGTTCAGTTTATACAAGCGTTTGTATGTACAAGAAATTGTGCAAAAATTGTATCCTGTTAAGCGGCCTTTACGGAGTAGCAGCCCAATGCATGGGGTTTTTGGCTACCATCAAGGAGCCCTGAGTTCAAATGCGGGAGAAGTATTTTTATAAACATCCAGCTAAACCAATTCCGTGTCATTTTCTAAGACATGAAGATTTCTGAAAAACCACTGGGGGCTAAGTCAAATGAACCACGCCCCATTATCTTGGAGAATGTTTTACCAACTCTTATCATTTTACACACAGCTGGGTTTAGTACTTGTTGAATTCTAACGCCACCAACCACACTGATCTGCGTGACAGATTCCATTGATGCTGGTTCCTATCAAGGAGTGACTTAGTTTGAGTGTATTATTGCCTGCTCGTGCTTCAATGGATTCATGTATTCGTGCACTTCTGGAAACCAATATGATCCCGATTAGATTCTATCCACCTCGCTGTGTAGACTTTCCTGCCCTAGTCTTCAGGCTCAATCGAGTATAGCCTTCTGAGTGTGTAAAGTACCCAAGCCGGAATCAGGAGACGATCCTACCAACACCTGAGTTAGCACCGAGGCAAATAAATTACTACAAAAACTTCTCCAATACATATTAAATTGCCAGTTCCTGCGATTAAAAATATCTTATAGAAAGTATAACAATTATTTTAAATTGGAATTTATACTTTCACGCTATGGATTAAGCTCTTCAGATGCATGCAACTCAAGACCGGTGTCAGATGGAATCTTCTTTTCGAGAATCATAATTTTAAATTATAGGTTTACAGAAGAAAATTAACAGTGGGGAAATTGAAACCCATGCGACATTTTTGCAGCCACCAACACATTTCAATGTCTTTCTTCGACTGAGAAAAAAAAACTTTTCTCCAATACCAAAAGCTATTAAGGCAATTTAATTCAAGCAAATGCATCTAAAAATTAGAAAAAAACCGATATGAGCTTGCAGAGACACGAACTACAAAGAAAAAATGTTTTTGGCTTTCTAAGGTGAAGTTGGGGGAGAACTAAAAGGTAAGAAGTTGAGCACGAAATCACTTCATGCCTCCACGTCCTTCCAATTAAGCCAAAGCTTATCAGGGAACTCGACATCTATAAATACTCGCCAGGACTACTTGTCCAAAAGCTGCGAATCTCGCACTTTCCTAAACTTTATGCCGCATGAGCTCCACCCTCACTTCTCGGTCCAACCTTTGGCTGCGATTTGATTTAAGGAGCAGCTAACGTCCTCGCAACGTGTCCTGCACACGTCCAGGAAAATAAAAGCTACGAAAAACTTTCCAATATCGCGTTACATTTATTTCGGTGACGAAAAAAATTGTTACCCATCAGATTTTTAACATATTCCTCACAGATTTCGTCATCCACTGCTCCGGGAGTTGCAATCGGGTTCGTTAAACATGTCGAAAGTCTGCCGTGCGTGAAGGAAAGAACGCGGCTGGTTCTGAATATTAATATTCCTTCGTTTAACCAACCGTTATTCCAAATGAATTTTTTTCTTACGGTCCCTCTTCTGTTCATGTCCTCCATCTCCGTGAGGGGTCGACAGAGGGAAATTAATTGCGTCACAGTTAAGACTGGCAAACTCTCTGCTCTGATAAACCAAGAACACGTTGCCAGGAAAGATTTAGGAGTAACCGAGTGGTTTATCAACAGCAGGACAAAAAAAACAAATGATGTATTTCTATAGATAATTCGTGGAAAGTTAATAAATCAACAGGGCGTTTAAAACACTGTTTAGACTCGCTCTCAAATCAACGTCTGTCAAATTGGCGACGACTTAGGACGAAATCAGACCCACTTCAGCTAGGAATGGATTCAGAGATAAGAAGCCTTTAAGAATGAATGAAAATCACGACCACGATGCAAAGAATTATGATATTTACTGAAATCACGGACACTACACAGGTAGATTTTATGAATGTTCCAATAAGATAAAAAATACACAATAAATATGGAGCATTCTGAATACATATCTTTCACCCCATTTATTTAATTCACATTGCGTTCATTTTTTCTTTGCGTCTTTATTTCCTTACTCCCACTCAAGTGTTTGAAAATGCTCATTAATTTCCTTTTAATCTGCACCCCTGTCTCAACACTTCTCGCTGGCAGCGCAGCATTAGACATTATAATCTAATAATACGTCTCTAATAGATGTAGTCCCAACATATTTCATGTTTGGCAATAATTAATCCCCAGCCATACATTCGAGATGACTAGCTGAGTATTATGAAGATACATGCAGTTGTAGGGAGGAAAGGTAGAGTGAAACCCGGTGTCAGCATAAGGGGTCAGTGACAGAAAGGAGCCATGGGGAGCACGGTTTAACGTCCCATCCAACAGGTATAGTACTGAACTCGAAGTGCTTTCCAAACAACACCCAAGTGGGGACCGGTATACCAGTGAAAAATCTCTTCCACTGTCAGGATCCGAACTCGGGCCTTTGGGATAGTAAGCCAATACTCTAGCCACCACACATTCCGATACCCGCTAAAAGAGATAGGATGGGAATAGTATCAGATCGTAGATAGGAGTAATGCCAAATCTCCAACAAAATTTAAAACGGTTCACTTTCCTGAAGATTCAAAAAATGCATTCAACACTCCACCAAACTCTGGCAGATTAGATAAATAAGATAAAAGTAGAGAGATAGATAATAAGGTAAATAGTTGTAAAATGCCATTATTTTCACGTCCAGTAAGGAACAATAATATGTGCATTGACTCGAGGATACCGGAGATCAAGTTCGGAAAGGAATTTCAGGCTCATTTGTTATGTTTTATAATGCACGAGGGATTTTTTAAAAAGTATTTCTTTGCATGCTTTTCCCGTAACCACCAATATATGGATAAAACTTTTGAGTGTCCGTACCTACCGCATTCTGATACATTGAAATGAGAAGCTGTCACACCTTACAATGAAAGCTATCACACGTTAAGTCGCCACATTCCCTATGTGGATTTATTGACTCATAAGTAAAACTGGTAGCGCAGTACCAGTACTCTAGGACTTTTTACTTTATGTTGATGCATACCTGATATGGTGTCAACACCCTCTGGCCTTCATCCTTGGGAGAGCTAGCTGGAGTTCTATTTATATTTATATATTTTAAATTACAATGCCTAACGGCTAATATAAATCAATGGAAATGGTTCTGATTCCTATCGATGTATCTCCTGAGCAGCCCAGGCACGAAAACGAACATGACGTCACCAAGTAACCTTGAGAAGCTGTTCGGGGCAGTCTAAAATCTGCTGTTACGAAGCAGACAGACTCTCTGTCTCCGCTCTGAACCGGCGGAAAATAAACAAATGAATGCGTGTTCCCTCAATTTAAGAGCCCATCTCGACCAGTGGTCTTCCTTCCGCGCTCCAGGACACAAATATTTGGCTTCGATAGGATCGAGGTGGGAGGGGGTGACGGAGAGTGTCAGGGTCATTTCAAGGGGTGTGCGACTTATGCCGAGCGAAATCCGCAAGAAATAGCGAAGGCAGCCGAGCACGGCCGAGTGGGCGTGGCTCCAGGGAAACAGAGATAATTCGACACGACCAGGCGAGTAACTCGTGTCGAATAAAGGGCAGCAATCCGTCAAAACAAGTCGAGGGAAAATGATTGAGAGTGAGATAAACGATGGCAGTGACACGTGGTTGACTTCCGGTCGACATATTAATATAAATGCCAGGCGATGTAAACAAGGCATCCGTCTCAGCCCACCACCCTAATGGAGGCTTTCCCCTTCAGAAAAAAAACTGTCAACCGAAATTTGGCCATTCCATAGCCTCCGCAGAGACTCGAGGGAAAGATGACGAGAAAAGATTGAATGCTTGAAAGAGATGTGGGTTTGAAGGAGAGTGGAGAAAGTGCGATGGTGGGAAACGAGGACGAACGAAGAAGTGCTGAGCATGGAAGGAAAGAATATTGTAGGCGGAAATTCGGTGGAGACACAGTAATTGTATAGACAGGTAATGCATGGGCAGGCGTAAAACGTCATAAGATCACGTGATGCAACAAACCAGGTGGGTTGTGGGATAGAACAGCTAGACTAGTTCTTATCTCCTCCGGTATCCCTCAAGGCGCCATTCTTTCCCCAACCCTCGGCAACAATTTTGTCATTACCTACCCTACCTAACCTGAAACCCCATTACTCCTTATGCAAAAAACGCTACCATTCTTGCCCAAGGTTTAAACCCTGGTCCAAACCTTGAAACACAACACCCTTCAAGAAGAGATCAATGAATATGAAGACCGGACTTCGTCCGGGAAATTTCATGTACATCATACAAAATGCACACGCGACCTCTTTCCAAGAAGAACAAAGGCAGGATATGGCCCGCCAGTACTTTAAGGTAACACTGTTATCACAAGGAAAACGAGAAATATCTTCTTATGAGTTAAACTTGATAAACGACTGAAATGGGTCCTCCCTTACATAACTACAAATTTGTTATAATAAGTAGCTGCTACATCTCTCTCTCTCTCCAATTGTTCGATATCTTGTTAAACGCCCTTCTCTTTTTTTTTTCTTCGTTATGGTGGAGCTGCTATCGCCCTCCCCTCCTTCCCCTCTCTCGGAACCCAGGCGAAGGAGTCTCTCGCCCTCTCTCTCTCTCTTGTGTGCAGTCGGCTGATGCAGTTCGCCCCCTCTCTCTCTCTCTCTCTCTGCCGTACACCGCCTGGACGTCTCCTCTTCCTGTCGCATACCAGTGGTCGGACCTCCTTCGGCGTGGGCACGGCTGGTCCTTCGGACGGATTTTAATCGACCTCTCCAAAATTCTGTTAACCGTTACTGTTTCAATGTATTTGTTGTAATTAAATATTTTTATGTTGAAAATGTGGTTAATTTCCCCCACATTTCTTTTGGTCCTTCGGGCCGGATTCATTGTACCCAGTGCTTGGTAGATACAGCTAATTAGTATCGTTGCTAATTGTGGATCTGTTTTTGTTCTTTTTATGTTTTATATCTCTGTACGTGGAATTGAGTTGTATGGACTCCTGACGGATGACGACACGTGCTCCTGACTCATCGTGGATTTGACGTGGTCACCGACAAGCGTATGCTATACCACTCCTCTCTTTTCCCGTCCCATTCTCTACCTTGCGGCTGCCCACGGAAAAGCGGTAAGGACATTTATTATTATCTCCTTAGTGCGAGTGTACAAGTGAAATGAATTCCACAACCTTTGCCCGGAAGTCAAATCTCCAGAAAAGGAGACTTGAAAAGATCCAAGGTTCCGTGTTCGCAACGGAAGCCTCCGCAAAAGTTTCGCCCCTTACGGACATCCAAATTAGACGTTTACGGTGTTGGAAGAATGAGCTTGATAGCACTATGAGTGAATTTAATGATTTAGTTAATCGTTTCACCGACGTAGAGACGACCTCGGATCAAGATGATGATGAACTTGTTATGAGATTAAGGGAAGAAATGTTAGACCTCTATGTCGAAACAGCGTGTGTTATTTCTGCATTGCTACCGAGTGCTAACGGTCAATCTGAAAACCCCTGTGAAAATCCGCAACCGCGATCCTCTGTTCGCTTACCCAAGCTCGAGTTGCCCCAATTTGCTGGCGAACCCATTAGATGGATGCCCTATTATAACGCGTTTGATATGACAATCCATAAGAATCCAGTATTAGCCCCAGTCGAGAAATTCCAGTATTTGTTAAGTTCTCTTCGTGGCGAAGCTCTGCAACTAATTTCTGGACTGCCCATCACCGGTGAAAATTACATTATTGCTTGGGACTTGCTACATAAGCGCTACCACAATGTGCGGAAACTAGTTTCTCTCCACGTAAGCAAGATTATGGACATGCCACCTATAACTGACGGATCACTTTCAACCATTCGCTCGTTTCTATCTACTTACTTTGAAAATACGCAAGCATTAACTGCTTTACAGTATGATATTACCCAAGAAAACGTTTTGCTTCTCTCAATCCTCACTCGGAAATTGAATTTCGAAACTCGGAAGCGCTTTGAAGATACGCGAGGCGTCAATCATGAACTTCCTGCGGTCTCCGATTTGATCAAGTTTTTGGAAGCCGAATGCGTTCATTTTGAAGACGCAATAATTGACGGCCGATCAAAGGGAACAATAAAAAATTCTCAGAACAAAATTCATAAAACTGCTCTGATTACTACTACGGGGAATAGCTGTGCATTCTGTCGAAACCCAAGCCATGTCATTTACTCGTGCTCTGCCTTTAAAGAGAAATCGCCTCAACAAAGGCAAGAAATAGTGAGGGAGAAAAAGTGGTGTTACAACTGTCTTGGAACATCTCACACTGTAAAATCGTGCAATTCCTCCCGGAGATGCATCAGTTGCGATAAGAGACATCACTCCCTACTGCATTTTGACTTGAATTCTCATTCATCGCCAAAGAGTCGCCAGGATACCGCAACCGCTAGTGAACAATTGACCTCATTGTTAACTTCCGTTAACTCATCACCGGAATTATCTGCCGAAAAACGTTTTGTCGGCATATCGTCGGCCAAACCTAATATGTCAGTTTTGTTAGCAACGACTTTGATTCGTTTGACTACACCGAGTGGCTTCTCTCATGTCGTTAGAGGAATTCTAGACTCTGCCGCTCAATGCAGTTTCATTTCGGAACGCTGCGCTCAAGTCTTAAACGTCTCACGCCGAAAAATACCCAGTGACATTAATGGAATATCACAATCTCAAGTGAAATCTCATGGAGTAACCTGTCTTAGTTTATCTTCAATCAATGGCAAGGTGCTCACTCATTCACATCCGATGGTTATTTTACAAAATATCACTTCCAATTTGCCTACCGCAACTATTTCGCCTGAAGTAAAGGAGAAAGTAAAATCATTTGTCTTGGCGGATCCGACCTTTGATGTACCCTCTCCTGTTGATGTTTTAATTGGAGCTGATCTTTTTCCTCACGTGTTCACGGGACTCCGCTGCATTCTTGGAGATAATTATCCAGTGGCTTTCGATACCATTTTTGGCTTCGTTCTAATGGGAACAACTGCAATCATTCCAGCTTCTGAAAGCAATCACCAGCACTCCGTCGCTTTAATTTCAACTCATGATTCTGATCTTCATGCTTCTATCCAACAGTTTTGGCAGCTGGAGGAAGTGCCTCATCTCTCTCTCTCCCCTCAAGACCGGCTATGTGAAGAACATTTCCAATCTACCCATACCAGAGATGAAACGGGACGTTACATCACTCGGTTGCCGTTCAAGAATCATCATTCCCATCTCGGAGACTCATCGCTGAACGCCAAAAGAAGATTCTTCGGTTTGGAAAGAAAACTGTCAGCACAACCCCTCATGAGAGAGAAGTATAATAAATTTATGTCTGAGTATCTAGATCTAGGTCATATGGAAGCTTGTGGTCAATTCTCAGGATTTCCACATTATTTCCTACCGCACCATGGAGTCTTCAAAAATCAGGATCCAAATTCCAATCTTCGCGTAGTGTTTGATGCCAGTTCAAAGACTTCAACCAACGTCTCACTCAATGACATTTTATTGTCGGGGCCCAAATTACAAAATGACATTTGTGAAGTTATTCTGCGATTTAGGTGCCACTCAGTTGTATTCGCGTGCGATATCCGTCAAATGTATCGACAGATCAAAATACATCCCGATGACCAGCACTTCCAGTTAATTTTTTGGCGTGAAAACCCTACGGACCCTCTCACAGTATACAAATTGACAACTGTTACTTACGGAGTCACAAGCGCACCCTTTCTAGCTATCCGCACCCTTCATCAGTTGGCTGAAGATGAAGGTGCCAAATTTCCGCGAGCTGCTCACGTCCTAACCTCTCAAACATTTGTTGATGACATCATTGCTGGTGCAGATAGTGTGCAAGAGGCACTCACCCTTCAAAATGAATTAACACAGCTTCTCTCATTAGGCGGTTTTCAGTTAAGAAAGTGGTGCAGCAACTCGGATAGTTTGGTATCCCATATTCCGGAAGAAGATAGGGAAATACCTCTCTCCTTCCAGCATTCAGAGCAACCTATCTACAATATACTGGGGATGCAGTGGAATTCTGCATCTGATCACTTTTCTTATGCTGTGAATATATCCAAAATACCTCACTCTAAACGTTCAGTGCTCTCCGCTGTTGCAAGAATATACGACCCCTGCGGTTGGTTGACTCCTGTGGTACTTTTAGCCAAGTCATTTATCCAATACCTATGGACCCTGGGCCTGCAATGGGATGATCCACTCCCTCCAAATGTTGCTCTCCGATGGGAGGGAATTCTGAAGCATCTTTCTAGAGTAACGGAAATTACTCTACCTCGCTCATTGTTCCTTACTAAATCAGCCAGTGTCCAGCTACATGGATTTTCCGATGCATCGGAGTTAGGATATGCCGCAGTCATTTATTTAAGATGTGCTTCTGTTGATATCAGCCCCAAAATAACATTACTCATGGCTAAATCTCGTGTCGCACCCCTCAAACGTATTTCTCTACCTCGAATGGAACTTTGTGGTGCATATTTGTTAGCAAAAATGATCCACTACAGTGTTAGCTTGGTGTCAAATTACAGCCAAATCGAGTCCGTCACGGCCTGGTGTGACTCAACCATTGCTCTGTCCTGGATCCGCACTCCTCCTTATCGCCTAAAGGTGTATGTAGCCAATCGAGTAGCTCAGATTCAAGAATGCTTACCTCCTGAAAGATGGCTTCACGTTTCATCGCAACACAACTCAGCTGATTGTGCCTCACGGGGGATTCCCACTCCACTCTTTGATAAGAATTCCATATGGTGGTCTGGCCCTCGATGGCTCTCTCTTCCGATGGAATATTGGCCAAAATCTCAATTCACTCTTATGGACGAGGATTTACCGGAAGTAAAACAACCAGCATTCAACGTTTGCTCCTCCACAGTATCAAATGAGTGGGATATACTTCTTAGGTTCTCCAAGTGGTCAAAACTTCAGCGCGTAATAGCATACATCAGACGGTTTGCGCAAAATTGTCGCCGTCAGGACAGTGAACATGGTATGCTTTCATCTCAAGAACTCCAAAAGGCCACACATGTCATTTGCTTCCTCATTCAGCAAACTGCTTTTAAGGAAGAGCTGCTACTACTCCAAAAGGGACAACCTTGTACCGCGAGAATTCAACGTCTATCCCCCTTCGTGGACGCCGAAGGCTTGCTCCGAGTTGGAGGTAGACTAGAACACGCTGGCCTCCCATATTCTGGAAAACACCAAGTTTTGCTGCCCAAGTCACACCATGTAGTTAACCTCCTCATTGATTACTATCACATAAAATATTTACATGCTGGGCCTACACTCCTGCAGTCTATTTTATGTGAACGCTTTTGGATAATCTCTGCACGATCCGTTATCCGCTCTCGGATTTTTAAATGCATCCGCTGTTTTCGGTGCCAACCTAAAAACGTGCCACCTCTGATGGGAGACTTGCCGAAGTACCGCGTAAACCAAGTACGAGCATTTCAGAAAACTGGAATGGACTATGCTGGACCGTATACTATTAAGAGCCATGCACTAAGAAAAATGGTTCCACTTAAGGCCTATTTGTGCCTCTTTATCTGTATGTGCACAAAGGCTGTTCACCTCGAAGTTGTAACCGATCTCTCAACGGACACCTTCATTGCCGCACTAACTCGGTTCGTATCGAGACGAGGACTAAGTACCGACCTCTACTCAGATTGTGGGACGAATTTCATTGGAGCATCCACTCAGCTGAAAAGGACAATAAGGAGATTTTATTCTTCCCCGATCATCAAAGATGACATTTCCCATTTTGCAGCCGACAACAATATTAAATTCCACTTCATACCACCCGCTGCGCCACACCAAGGAGGATTGTGGGAAAGGGCGATTAAAAGTGCCAAAACTCTTCTAAGTCGATCCATTGGGCAAACGATTCTCACCCTGCAGGAATTCACTACTCTTGTTGTCAAAGTAGAAGCCATGCTTAATTCGCGTCCACTGACACCTCTTTCATCAGATCCTGCTGATGTATCGGCGCTGACCCCGGGACATTTTCTCATCGGAACCTCGTTGACCGCCCTTCCCGAGGATGACTACGCCGCCCTAATCACAAATCGACTGAGCCGATGGCAGACGGTGCAAGCACTCTCTCAACGCATTTGGAACCGATGGCATCGGGAGTACCTACATACTCTCCAACAACGCTCCAAATGGACTTTACGAAAGGACAATCTTAAGGTTGGAGATTTAGTTGTAGTACACTCACCAAAGACTCCTCCTCTCCAGTGGAGCTTAGCCCGTGTGACAAGGACCTCACCAGGTGACGATGGGATAGTTCGTGTGGTGCAGCTGCATACCCCCAAAGGTACCCTTACCCGTCCTGCCATCCGAGTATTCCCTCTCCCGATTGACGATTGACAATTGACGTGACATGATTCACATTTATTACTCATGTTCATTTTGTGATTGGCTGAATTTATGTTCTTGTAATTGATTGCATTTTTCTTCATTGTATTATGAATGCTCTGTTTTCTGTTGTTGAACAAGTTGTTCAAGGGGGGCGGGATGTTCGATATCTTGTTAAACGCCCTTCTCTTTTTTTTTTCTTCGTTATGGTGGAGCTGCTATCGCCCTCCCCTCCTTCCCCTCTCTCGGAACCCAGGCGAAGGAGTCTCTCGCCCTCTCTCTCTCTCTTGTGTGCAGTCGGCTGATGCAGTTCGCCCCCTCTCTCTCTCTCTCTCTCTGCCGTACACCGCCTGGACGTCTCCTCTTCCTGTCGCATACCAGTGGTCGGACCTCCTTCGGCGTGGGCACGGCTGGTCCTTCGGACGGATTTTAATCGACCTCTCCAAAATTCTGTTAACCGTTACTGTTTCAATTTATTTGTTGTAATTAAATATTTTTATGTTGAAAATGTGGTTAATTTCCCCCACACCAATCGTAAATCGTACCTCTTCTCTATCCTTAAAATTGAAACATTATCTTGATACTTTGACGAACATCCCTATGCATCAATTGATTGGATTCACGCAGCGAAGGCATCTAAATAAAATGCAAGCAGAGTAAACATCATAATTATAAAAGTAACTGCTCCGTGGTTTGCCAGAAATAAACACATCCAAAAAGATCTAAAAATCTACTCGCTACTTTATATGCTCCTGGATTATCAGTACACATTTTAACAGTTTTTGTTGAACTGAAAATGAACTATTGATGCATCTGTGGGATTACACCCCAAATCGCAAGCAGGAGCAGAACACTCCCAAAAAAGTCCCTCTTCCCAACTATAACCCTTCTCCCAAATTTATTCACCTACTGTCATACTGAGACTAAACCGTGCAAGGTACAGGAAATTCTCATCGCCTGTGCGTACAGAAGCAAGCTTCAAAGAGCCTGATATTTTGATCAGGTAAAACCAGGAACACGAGTTAAGGTCTAACTTCAACAACATAGTTGATGAAGTGACTCAGGCATCAATATTAAAATATATTCGCCTGACATAATGCCAAACGAACAAATGCAAACTGAGGACGAAAATTGCGTGAAATAAATGCCCGATAAGTATCGCGATCACATATGAGTTCAAAGGTCAAGGGTCCAGGCACAGGACATTCAGATATGGGTATTTTACAGGCAAATCTGGGAGATTCGTTCAGCTTAAGCTCTCTCCAAAGGCAGATGGGATGAAAACTACACTAAATGCGAGGAAATACACATTTCTGGCATTTTTAATTCACGCGTATTTTTTATGCTATGTCGATACTATGTAACACAACTTCAAATGTACATAAAAGCGCACTCTGTGCTTCTTTTAGTCTCTGAGCGATGATAAAACTTGTATATAACAGGTTTTTAAAAAATTCTTATGCATTTTACTCATTTCGTTTGAAAATAATTTACTTTGAAAATTAAATTTCTTTTAAAAATATCGTAAACATTAATCTAAATGATGACATGCCATATACGATCAAAATAAATCCACTGATTAAAGCTCATCTATGCGTTAAAAAACGGAAAAATACAGAAAACAAGTTGTATGCCCGTTTTCTCAACTCTAACGTCATTACCGTGTCATTTGTGGATAACGTACCGAAAGGGTTCTGTAGATATTACGAAAATACGAATTGGGACGAAAACGGGACCTTATTAATGGGGCACCTCGGGCGAAGTGAAATAACCTTTCACTTTCCTCCAAGGTCTCCACAAGACGCATGGGTTCCCACGTTTATAATTACCACGTTCTCTCCTACTTGGATCCGCCCACACTTTAACGTTTTAAATCTCAATTCCCACTTTGCATATGCCAATACGTTCTCCGGAAAAATCTCAACTTCATTCACGAATTCAATAAAATTATCAAAAAATTAGGTCGTGCGAAAAAATTTCCACCAATAGGGTAGTTCACTATTTTTTCCTAGGTAAACGTTTAATAACTCCTGGAGACGTATTAGAAGCTGTTTCATTTTAAAACGACCTTAAGAACTTTTCTTAATTAAATAAAATGTGAAAAATTCCAAAGGCGCAAAAACGCAACGGCATTAAATATTGCATTCCGGTCAATTCTGCATGCGACGTTAAAGGTACGCAGACACTTTCCTCTTTTTGCCGCATGGTGGTGGTGCGAACGTCGCTAAATTTCAGACAGTGTAATCTGTTAAAGCATATAAACAAGTATCTGAGGGACACTGATTCGGTCATATCGTTCTTTATTTATTTATAATAATTGATTCAGTTTCTTCATTGAACAACAAATATGTATTTTAATACGCATGGTACGAGCTTTCGCCATAAAGAATAGACGGATTTCGCGGTAGAAGAAGAATACTAGTAGGGAGCGTAGTAGGTTCGAAAATGACTATTAAAACCATTAGGAAAAGAGGATACCTTCTGAGCGCTGATAACTTAATAGGCGATTATTAATACATGTCTACCAGAGCTTATGGACTATGAAATTTCATCGTAGACTCAGGTGTTGACAGCTATGCCTTGCAATGTAACTACGTTCCTACGACGTGATCAATATGGCTGCCGCAGTTTTATCTTTTCAGGGCTTTTTAAAATGAACTAAAAATTAACGTTTCATTTTCTTTTAAACTAGGATTTCGTAATCCATATTATTGGCGTACGACGACTTCATTTATGATGGGCTACGTATTGCAATTAATGACCACTATTTTCTTTGATGACTGAAACTACCCTCTTGCTTGCTCTGTAAGCTGTAATGGAAATAAGCAAAGGTTGGCACCCAAGTGTAACTAATTATTACGTCAATTAGATTTAACACTGGCTAAGGAAAACGCCACCTTCACCCGGCAGGTTTTCAACTAGTGACGAGACAACTGACCCCCGTCATTTACTATCTAAGAGAAAATATTTTAAGTATATACATTTGAAACATATCTTTTTTCTAACGACGTTAGAATTTATTTGAGAACTCATCTAATCCACGGTCATATGAATGATTAAAGCGGGGGAATAGGTGGGTGAAATGCATGTAGTCTAGATTTCAGTATGTATGAAAAAGATTCATCACGCTGCTAACGTATACTAACTGCAAATTACGGCTTATATTTCCACCTCAAGCATCAATGCAGCGTTCATTATAGTGTAAATATTGTGTCTGACAATGCGCAAGAGGTCTTGGGAGAACCTGAGGGGAAGTAATAGACTAAAGTTTTAAGGTACTCCAACTGCTTAGACTATATCGCACCGGCCAACCTCACTTCATCCTGAAGACCATCAACATTTATGCCCGAACGGGTTCCAAAACTGCGACGTTTAGGTTGCTAATCATTACTGGCTTCGTTAGGTGACTATGGTAGTCACGGTAAAGCGCCGGCCGGACGACCCAAAGGTCGTGGGTTCGAATACCACCTGGGGTATGGGTACTGATTGATTTGTGTTGTGCATAATGAATATTAATGGTTTACGAGTTAGACGGTTCCATGTACTAACCTTCTGGAGCACCTTATAACCAAATTCTAAATTTGAACCCCTATTTAATGAACAAATCGTATTCTACCACGAATCCAAAAACCTAAAGGACATCTTGGACAGAACAGCGACTTGATTTTGCAATGTAAACCATGGTTTTCACTCAGAGGTTTATGGTTTTCACTTAGAAGTTTAGAGTACTTAGGTCTGAACATGTTTAGACTTTTTAAAACTTCTCAATACTTGTGAGTTATAAATAATTGTGTATATTAAACAGAATTCTTCAGCTTGTTATACCCCTAGCTCTAGGAATGAGAGGGAAAAATATGGTTTTAACTTAGAGATTTAGAGCTCTTAGGTCTGAACGTGTTTAGACTTTTTAATGCTTCTCAATACTTGTGAGTTATGAATAATTGTGCGTATCAAACAGAATTCTTTAGCTTGTTACACCCCTAGCTATCGGGATGAGAGGGAAAAATATGTCGAAGAGGAATTCGGTTCTCACACGGAGAGATGATAATAAAGCAATGAGGGAGAGGGAAGGTGGTGATGGGGCGAGGGAGAGGAACTCGTCCTTGAGCATCGGCACCTGTTGGTCACTCCCGGTTCGTGGCACGCCCACGTGAAGCGAAAACGGCACAGAGGACGGGAGGGCACCTTCTCTCTCTCTTCACTGCCACCCATTCATACGCCCACGTCCGCTCAGCATCAGGTGTCCACGACAAACTCCCCTTCCGACCCCTCCGACTCCTCCTTCCTGCCTTCCCCACGGCACTCCCAATGCTCACACACAAAACCCGTCGCATACCCAGATCGGAGCACCCATCTCCCCTTCCCCACGCTCGTGCGGTTATCAATTAAAGGAGGGTATGGTGGAGGGAGGTAGGTGAGTGTACTTCCCACACATTTCCTTTCCCCTAAGACGCGACGGGGAAGACGTAAAACCTTATAAACAATCCACGCAAGGCGAGGCGGGCTTCACATGAATGCCCTCGCAATACCGCGAGACAAAAACTCACTCTGCCCGAAATACAAGCTCGTAAATAGAGATTTGAGATTCGCGGGTTTGAATATCGCACTGCGAACCACAAATTCTAATTGTATTGGGGTGCGGACGTAAGGAAACTATTCATCGGAACATAAATGCAGAACAATTAATCTACATCTGCATAATACCCTGCAAGCCACCATAAAGGTGTGTGGCAGGGGGTGAATTCTCACCAAACATGCACTACACATCATGCATAAAAAAGGATTAGTATTTATACACTGTTCTTAACTTCACTATTCAAAAAAAGATAAAAATAGCAAAGCAAACATGCAAAAACATGCTGTTAGTTGGGTTAGCTTTAAATCCTTATGCCAACATACAACTACCAATGTTATCCATTGCTACACTCGTACTGGATATATTTACCGTTATTCATATCCCTAATACTCCCTCGCACAATAAGAGATACGAATAACGGTAAATATGTCCTATCGGAGAGTAGCAATGAATAGCATTGGTAGCTGCATGTTGGTATGAGTACTTAAAGCTAACCCTACTAACAGAATGTTTTTGCATGTTTTCTTTGCAATTTCTATCTTTTTTAAATAGTGTAGTTCTGACTACTATATTAATACTATTCCTTTTTTATGCATGATATGTAGTGCATGTTTGGTGAGAAATCACCCCCTGCCACACCCCTTGTGGTGGCTTGCAGGGTATTATGTAGATGTAGATGTAGATGAATACTACGAGGAAAAAAGGACATTTTGAATCTGTCAGTTCAGCAATCAATTTCTCTAATTTTGTGATTATCGTCCAGTCTACCATAGTAAGTTGGGGTTCGCAAAATATTTTTAACATCATCACTGAAAATATGGTCTTGGAATTTGTTTAAGAGATTAAGTCTGAATTTCAACCTGCGATCTGACAATGATTCCCAATTTAATTCATTTAATACACTGGTTACGCTAATACGCTTATTGAAGGATTGCGAACTATACTTTTTGCCGCGAGTACCTAAGCGGAGTCACCCGCTGAAATGCTCACAAATTTTTGTCTCGCAGACGAGGCTAATGTTTAGGATACTAATACGGGTATCACGCTGCTAAACGTGATACTAACATCTTGCACACTCATCTCACGGCGTCCTCATTAGTACGCTGTCACGATCACTGGAAAAGGCGGAATTCATATTTTATGATTCATTGCATTGAACACGACGATAGAGGCCAATGCGTAACCGTGTGAACGCGGTCTTGATTTTGAACAGGAGTTTCAACTATAATTTCATATTTTTCATCCATTATCTATAATTATCCATCTGGTTCACGCAATGTAAAATTGAGCGACGACCGCTAAGAATTTATGAATCGACTTCTGCGAGAGAAATCTGCTGAAATAAAAAAGCCAGGCATGCTGCCCGACCGCTGATCTAATTTTATGTGAGCGCGCACTCTGAACGTATATATTATTATTACTAATATTATGATTAGTATGCTACCAGTTAAAGTAGGTTTGGTTTGAATGAAATACTCAAACATGTAACTCAAACACACACCTATCATTAACATGCTCTTCTTTGGCTTCGCGTACCACTCACTTTTACCATTCTATGCAGAAAGTCTATTCTTCTGATATGAAAAATCATGATATTCCGGCTATGCCGTGAAGAATTTGAAAAATGAAAGAAATAAGTGGTTGAAATGAAGTTACAATGTTCCATAAAATTTTTCTAAAACCATAGTCACGATTTAAATTGCAATGCAGATACGTCATTGGGGGTAGATGATGATGTACCTACGCTGAAAATTAGGTCGTGAGTAAAGTTTGTTTTTGTTCTAAATTACGTATTTTTCTTCGATAATTAGATCTTTCTTTCCCCTCCTTCCCAATATTTGCCCCTATACAACGTGAGAATCAGCATAATTTTAAAAGTTCAGACAATATAAGAAATAGATTCAAATTCATGTAATGATTTTGCTAGTTGTTGAAACTTGGGAGAAATATGAACTACACACTTCACATGCGTCTTGTCATTAATAGGTATATAATTTGATAAAAAATTCGAGGGATACGCTTTAAGCAACGTGCGTAAACCGGGTAGCAAAGGTTGACTTCTAGAAATAGGGGATAGCTGCGAATTAAGTGAGTGTATTCGTGGAGAAATAGGTCGCGGACAATAAGCCGCGACAAATGGAGGTGGTATTGTCTGGTCTTGGGTAAGTTAGGCCTTTTAAATGATACAGAAAACTGTTAGAAAAAATAGAAATTTTAGGAAGAAACGTGACGTGTAACACATGTATAATAGTCACTAGTTGCGACGACATAAAAAAATATAGAAAACACAAAAAAGGACACTCACAAACGAATAAAAAACAGGAGCTTTCGAACAGCGTAATGGAACCCAAAAATTATTAAGGATTCTTATGGGCTTATATACGCCAAACAACGCTTTTCAGCTCAAAGTTTGTTTAGATGTGAAATTTTAAAAGTATAATTTTTACTCCGTCTATCGGTGGGTGTGAGAACTAGAAGAGTTCGAGAAAATATTGACACGATTGCCTCTAGGCAGTGGCGGATCTATGGGGGGGGCTAAGGGGGCTATAGCCCCCCCCATTGGGTCGAAACATACACTAGATAAAATCGCAATTTTTGGAGGTTACCACTTTGTACAAAAGTATTTAGTTATATTTTATAAGTATTTAGTTATATTAGTTATATTTAGTTACAATGGAAAAAGCTCTACGTTTCAAAAGTCTATGGAATCTGCTCCTGGAATTTCAACCAAACATGATAATCTTCGTGAAGAAGACTAAGAAATTGCTCTTCAAGGAAAACAGAGGGTTTTCAAAGTCTCTTGTCATTTAGAATAGATGCAGGCGACGAAGACTTAAAATGGCATCTTTCGACATGCAGACGCAATAACACACTTATTAGCATAACCATCCAAAATGATGTGATAGAATGCATTGGTGATTTTTTACGTTAGAAAATTGTTGAAGTTGTAAAAAAAGCCAAAGATTTCTTCATAATATGTGACGAGACTACCGATTTTATTAGGAAGGAGCAACTTACATTCTGTGTACGATACATTGATATGAACAAATCCATAGTAAAGGAGGAATTTATTGGCTTCATTGAGCTCAAATCAACAACGAGCTTGCCTATAAAATCAACGATAGACGAAGAGATGTCAAAACTTGGCTTGTCATATGATTACCTGTGTGGTAAAAGGTACGACGGAGGATCAAATATGGCGGGACATTTACACGGCGTGCAAGCCCTAATATCGCAGCAACAGCCACTCGCAATTAACACTCATTGCTTCAGTCACTCCTTGAACTCGTGCATCACAAAATGCTGCAAAATCCCAGCAATAAGAAATGTTATGGGAACGGTTGGAAAGGTTTCTGTATTCCTATCGGCCTCCACTCATCGAGTAAATGCTGTTATCGATGTTCTAGAAAAGATGAATTTCTCCGAATCAAAGAAACAGAGACTGAAGGCACTTTACTCTACACGATGGGTCAAGAGTCATGACAGCATCACCTTTAAAGAGTTAATTGTTCCTGTTGTTACAGTGCTGGAAGATTTGATTGACAACAAAACGCCAGAAGTGTCGTCTGAAGCGTACATTATCCTGCGCCATAAAAAAAGGGAATTTGTTGTTGGCCTTGAAGTTGCAGCCTACTGCCTTGGTTTAACTTTAAGGCTAAGTCAACGGTTGCAAAGCCCCAAGCAGGATATCTTGTTTGCTCTAGTTAACGCAACTGACATTTTGGAGAACTTCACAAATATTCGGCCCGAAGCCGAACTTGAGTTCAAAAGTCTGTACGAAAACTCCCTTCAAGTTGCAGATGAGCTGGGGTTTTAAATATCAACACCGAGAACATGCATACGACAAAGAACCAGAAGCAACGCGCCCGCAGAAAATCCTGAAGAATAATTCAGGAGATCAGTCTTCCTGCCTCTTTTGGATCATTTTATTTCAGAGATAGATGCAAGATTCAGCATAGGTTTCTGTGGAGTCCTTCCTCTTGAAGGCCTCATCCCCTCCAACCTATCAAGATTCACGGACAAGGAAATTCTAGCTGCTGCTGAAAAACATCAAACCTATACTGAAGAGATTAGAAGTACCACCTTGATGGTGGGAGAAATCAAGATGTGGAGAAACAAATGGAGAACATATGCAATCCACCTGAAACAGTCTTTAATACAATCAAATAATTGGACATTTCTTTTTTCCCAATGATCAGTATTCTCCTTCAAATTTTGGGAAAGATCCCTGTTACAACTGCAACAGCGGAACGTTCATTTTCAACGCTAAGAAAATAATTATAATCATGTATTATAACGTTTCTAAATCAGTCATGTTATCAAACACTTTTTTGTTTGTTGTTTCAAAGATCTTTTTTGTTGTACTACTTTTTAATAATGTATGTAAAATATTTGTGTACTTTTTCTAATTACATATTTATAACATGTATAATGGATTTTATGTTTGGTTTTAGGTTGAAGACTTATTTGATAAGTACTATGGGAGATATACGTTTAAATGGACTGGCACTCGCAAACGTGTCAAAAGAAAGGGAGATACCAGTAGACGAAATAATCAGTATATTTAGCAAGGCTAAGAATAGACAGATGAGTGTAGAGAACTGGAAAAATGATTCATAACGCAGCTTCCACAACAACTAGGCGAAGAATGTCATTATTGCTTAAAATTAAACCGCTGTATTCAATCGGAAGTAATTTTTTACCATTTTATAGAACCCATTGTAAATTCCCCCTTTTATTGTTAAGTATCTCTAGTTCAAAGATCAACAAGCAGTCAAATTTAAATGAATTATAATTACATTTTGAATGTTTTTTCCTATTTTAACTTCCTGACAGTTGTTTAACGTAAAAATTTAGTAATAAAAACAAATGAACTTATCTAATCATAAAATTGACTTATCTATATTTGCGTTCCTTATCATTAAGTCATACTTTAAAAACTAGATAAAGCATCATCATAAGTTTTTATTATTAATATTACCGGTATTTCAATCTAGGCCCATAATGACCACCATAAACCTTTTACTAATAAAACTACCTACTACATGTGCATAGTAGTGTCTTTTTTTTATCAAAGAATTAGCCTAAAACCGCCGTTTTTGAATCTTGAAAATTCCAATTTTCCAGAATCCGCGAACCCCCCTTCGGCTGGGGGGAATTACCCAGACCCCCGGTTAGCCCCCCCCTTGGTCAAAACCTAGATCCGCCACTGCCTCTAGGCACGTTCATCTATCTTCCTACATGTTCATTCCAATCCAAAAGGCTATTTTCGTTCTCTCTCTCTCGCCCACTAACCTAATGTTCTCCCATTCATAACGGACCTCAAAATTCCGCTATCTTTCAATATATCAATCATCCACTTCTAGTGCCTCCCTCTGATATTCCCCCATTGCTCATTTTCTACTCACCTCAACTCAAATTTTATTCCTCATTCACCTCCGAAACCTAACATCTTAAAACTTCCCGCCCTCTTATTCCCTTCCCTTGTGGATGAGATAGCGTCACGCAACGTATTTACGACAAGTAAGTACTTCTTAGCAGAATAAACTTTCCTTACTCTACAATACCCGATGTAGGATAATACGGACACCAGTCCCATCTTTTTTGTACACATTACAATAGCTAACGGTATTCTCCTGATCTCACCAACATGTCCTTTTTTACGGAAATCGGTGAAATGACTTACGAAAGTAATCCACCACCCACAAATTATGCCTTTCTACGGTATTACACATTGTGAGCATGCACCGTTGGCCTTGTCATGGCAGGTATCTAGCGCGTGAGTACGAGTTAATATGGAATCCGACGTAAATCTCTCTCGCCTTAACACGTACCACCAGACGCATGTGTACAAGATTTGTGAAGTGCCTGCATCGCATGATTTTAATATGAGGCTGCGTTACTTGTCAAACAGCCGAGACACTTTTGTGAATCAAGTTTAAATTGAGACCGCTGGAGTTATATCTATACCTATCTATCTATATCTACGACATACCCTGCAAGCCACCTCGAGGGTGTGTGGCAGGGGGTGCATCCACACCAGGAACAATGACACAACAAACAAAAATGAACACTACAAAACAAACACTTTACCTTTAAAAGTAATTGGGGAAAAAAAGAAGAAAAACTACTAAATCCCAATCATGCAGGACACACCCATGAATACCATGCATGCCTTGAAACCCGACACCAATTTCATAGATACTCATGAATGCAAAAAAAAAGCGTTGCATGCAAGTCACACGTTGATTAGAACATGCAGGTAATTAAAAAAAATATATATTACTATCGACCTACTCTGAATATTACCTCTATAATTATTACCGATTTACGCGATGTTTAACGTTCTGATCTCGAATCGTACGCGGAAAAAATGACATTTTAAACCTCTCCGTCCTGCAATCTATCTCCTTAATTTTATTAGAATTATCGAGCCTACCATAATAAGTCGGAGCCAGCAATATATGACAATTGCTATTACGTAGTTATAATCAATTGAATTATTTACTCGTCGATAAGGCAGGCTTGGAGTGGAGAAACCTACTTGCCAAAAGGCTTCACGGCTGCTTGCTGGCTATTACGTAAATGTAGACGCAGATGACCTTACCAATCTATTTTGCCATGAAAAAGGGTTATGCCACTGCTCTCAAGAAAGCGCACGTAACGAGGCAATATTTCAAGTAGGTCAACATTCGTCATTTAAGGTAGGTGGATTATATAGACGAGGTAGGAGCTTTTCAAGGAATGGAGGACGGGTGGAGAGAAACCCGGCGCCGGCATAAGCCTACTTTTGTCGAAAAGCTCCAGGGGTCTCGTCGTATAACGTCCCATCCGACGGACGAAGTATTGAACTTCAAGTGATATTCACTCAGCACAGTGGGGATCGAAATAGTAAAAAAAATTCCATTGCTGGGATTCGAACCTTGACCTCGGGATGGGAGGCCAGTGCTCTAGCCACCACACCGATCCGATCCCAAGGTTAACCGTTTCGGGTACGGGAGGGTGCTACGAGAGATTTGCCCATCGAGCAGGACAGGTTTAGAAATTGATGGCCCTTGCCACCGACGCTCGTGAAATGTGATGGGTGTGCCGTCACTCCCTCTCCGTACCCTTAGGGGTTATAGGATCGTGG
Source organism: Platycnemis pennipes (assembly GCA_933228895.1). Classification (NCBI taxonomy): domain Eukaryota; kingdom Metazoa; phylum Arthropoda; class Insecta; order Odonata; family Platycnemididae; genus Platycnemis; species Platycnemis pennipes. The sequence goes on along the minus strand of OW121852.1, from coordinate 35,480,870 downwards.
GGGAAATTTACGCTCTCAATGAACTCTTGGCAGACCTGTCGAAGAGATGATTTTTTTAGGGGGTTCGCTCATAAAGCTATTAGGTTGTATTTTATTGTTGATACTATAAATTGGGTGTTATACTGTAACTATATATATTTTTATTGTAATTATATAATTTTATTGTAACTATATATTTTTATTGTAATTCTATATTGTTATTGTAATTGTATATTGTTATTGTAATTATATATTGTTATTGTAATTATATATTGTTATTGTAATTATATATTGTTATTGTTATTGTAATTAATAATTGCTAATCATCAACCTTATAGGGCTTTTTTACACGAGGAATGTCATTGACCAATATTATGCATGGAGAGATGAACAATAAGAATTGCCTTGTGTAAAGCTACGAATTTTAAAGAGACCTTTCCAAACGCATTGACAATTGCACGGAAAATAGTCACTCTTCTGTTTTCACGCATCCTTCCATTCAGTTTCCACGATTCAATTATGCCATAGGATGTAAAATTGATTGCTTTTTGCAAAAGAGGCTCTGAGACTGAATTGATACAAATCTCAGCTTAATTCTTCTCTCGAATACCTTCTTCATAAAAACATAATTCTTCCCTTTCCTATAATTTACTACTTTATCCACGTATCTAACAAGAGCTCATACTCCACTGTTCTTCCCATTCGCTTTTTCAACGACGACAGTCATCCTGAGACCATCACGTCTTAAGATGTGTGGGTTGAGCCTGTCCTGTCTTCGTTTCGTAATTCCCTTGAGTTTCCTTTTTGCTCCTACTCTTCCTGTAACTTCCTCCTTACTCACTCGCTATACCCATTTAATCACCATCAATCATCCGTCATACCGCATGTCAAATGCCTACAGCCATGCCTTTTCTTTGGTTGTCGTTGTCCAAACGTCACCATCATCCTTTTTTCCTCGTACAATTAGGGATATGAATTGCGGTAAAAATGTCCAATACGAAGGAATCAATCCATAGGTTAGGTAGTTGTATGTTGGTATAAGGACTTGAAAGTAACCCAACTAACAGCATGTTTTTGTATGCTTACTTTGCTATTTTTATCTTTTTAAATGGTGAAGTTTAGACTAATATATTTATGTTAATCCTACTTTATGCATGATATGTAATGTATGTGTGGTGAGATTTCACCCCCTGCCACACACCTTTATGGTGGCTTGCAGGGTATTATGCAGATGTAGATCATAAAGTAGCATGCTCTAGACGCGCCAGCTAATAATACATTTCCTTACTTTAAATTTTGTGTTTCATGCCGTGATAAAATATTTTCTTGGGAAAAAATTTGTCTCGCAACTGCTAACTATTTTTCTGCATTTAACTATTTGAATAATAATAAGTCCTGTTCATATGTACCACGAGTAAAATAACTGGTCTCCTAAACCTTAAAATTCGCTGACATCCCTCCACATAGTTCCTGTTTCAATGTGTCAAAAATATAGCTGGGTTACGCAGCGATATTAATGTAATTTCATTGAGACATGTCACGGGATGGGTCATAATTCTGGGCAAACATGGAGAAAAAGGGCAAACCTTACCGTGGATGGAGGTGGATTACAGAATATGTTGACGTGAAGAACAGAGTAGAGCGTAATAGCTCGTATTTAATCCTAAAACGAATCTAGTCTCAAATAAATTTCATTTAACATCATTGAGTTTCATCTGAAGGTTGCATTTGACAAATTAAAGTTTAGCACCCGAAAATAAATTATCATTTCGATGCACAGAAATTATCGATTTACCATCGTTACGAGTTCAGTGAAACGAAAGTGTGAATGCGAATCAAAGAAGAAATTTCAAATAAGGATTGAAATATTTCTCCTTTTACTCCCATCTTTACTAGAGTAAATATAGCACTAGAAGTTATATCGAAAATAGCTCAGTTAGATCGAATAGCATTTTTAGTAAAAAAATATTAGGAATACATTAGGAAAAATACAAGGATAGGATACTCTAGGGTAATTTATCTATGGCAATACCTTTTAATTTGAGGAATTGTTTTTTTTTTCTAATCTGGCTACATTTGATCATGATTTTTGGCTACAGTAAAACATACGGTCGATGCCCTCGGGCTGTTGCTCCTTCGATGAAACCTGACTGAATCCCCGCAAGCGGAACGGCGACTCTTCCAGCGACTCATTACGTCAAGGATTCGAAGCAAAGTCTCGTGCTCCTCCTGACAATGGATACGCAACCCGAGGAATGCAGTAGCGGTACACGCTTTCTAGTTAGTCCGGACCGCGATCTTCGGGAGGAAAAAAAAACCCTGATAACAGTAAGGATGCACCTCTCTACCTTCAGTCAATGGCATTATTTCACGCTCACTGCACACCCGCTCCTAAGAGGTTCTTAGTTGAGCCGCGAGGGTATAAATTACGAAGTTTTTCAAATGCCCAGAGTTTTGTGCAGGGTTGTAGGTACGGTAGAGGAATTTCCCGTTGAGTAAGAAGTGTTGCTTCCAACTCCGAATTCAATCGGTGATTCGAACTGAAATGTTTATGACTAAATTCCTCCATCGACGTAACTTCCTCTCAACTCGAGTTATTCCTCGTTCGTCGTCCTTTATGACCATCATAATTTCTCCATCCTTTTCTAAACCCACTTCAGAAATGCTTATAATCTATTTATATCATCACTCATTCGTTTTTTTCCCCATTTGCCCTTCTCAGCCCTTGGCTGGTCTTCTTGGTGACGTTTGAATGTGAACGCACTACCTTGTCTCCCAACAAATTGTAGAATGCATCGCAAAATGTCGATGCAAGGAAATTAAATTTGCATAATAGCACGTTCATGTCGTATATCCGTAGGAATAAATATTTTAAGTACATTATAAATCCTTACTAAATAAAACTGTAGATTAGTGTCGCATTGCATCGCAAATGAAACTCATAAACAATCCCCAAATTCCCAGAAAATTATGCACCGATTGAGAGAAATAGAGAGCATTGCATTTTTTTTTTTAAACTTTCAACTGATCGTTCTCGTTCGTTCGGAGATTACGCCTTAGCACTGGACCTAGAAGTACGCTTTTATATAATCGTAGGTTTAGATGAATATATCACTTAAATAGTTCATCTGTTTTCCCGTAACCACGTAAGAATGTATCCCTTCGACTATTTGCCTCTTCAGCAGTTCTTTAGGTACTTCCTGCCTCGTTTCATCCCAGCCAATATAGCTATCAGTCCCCGAACAACTCCTCACTCACGCCTTTTCTTTCATTACGTAATTCAAAAATCGCAACACACAATTCCCAGCACCATTAACTTCCTTCCTGTCCATCTAATTTTCACTAAGTACTTCCTTTCCTCATCCACGAATCACAACCATTTTCTCTAATGCACACTATTTCTACACTGCCCTTAGCAATTTATCGTACTGGGTACCGGATTGGTGTGTTGACTTGAGGAATGGTCTCCCATTTTGATGAGCCGGGATTCAATCCCGGCTCTGGCTGATTATTTTCGTTGATATACCGGTCCCTACTTAAGTACTGTGCGGAGAGCATTAGCAGAGCTTGAACAGATTATTGGGACGTAAAATAGAAAATAAAACACCTTGGCGCGTTTCTTTAAGATATGTCTAATCCCGACGCCGGGTTTTTCTTCACCCTCACCTCTTCTCCCAAAATTTTCATCCTTTTCCAGAAACCCACCAATCCTTAAAATGACATAAACGACCCTAGCTGTCGGTCATCTCACTAAACAGCAATATTGCTTCTGATGTGTAATTATGAAATTAGGTTTCCTCTGGATTGTTTTTCGCGTTGGTCCATATTGCTCGGGAAAGTACTAAATTCGTAAAAATATTTTTAACGATAAGTTTAACGATGCTTCGTGAGACATCGGGATGGGACACATTTCACCTGTGCACTCAAGAAGCCAGATTAAGACTTTTGGGATGAGTTTTCCTCCGACAACGAGAGAATTATTAAGACACCACACTTGGACCACAAATATAAGATTAAGGTAATTAACTCCGTTACGGATCAACTCAACTACTGATCTACATCTACATCTACACGATACCCTGCAAGCCACCGCGAGGGTGTGTGGCAGGGGGTGAAGATCACCAAGCATGCACTACTAACATGCAAACTAGCAACTATATTGTCTCATGCAACTAGATTGTTAGTATCTATAGTATTTGAGGGGCTAATACATGCATCATGCACTACAGAATATCTTAAAATATTTCCCCTGAATGAATTGCCCTGAATTTCTACTGATCCTTCTATTAGGCAATTGTCGTCCATAGCAACACCAAAATTTGTCACTCCAATGTGCTTCATAGAATGGCCTTCCCTTAATTTGATATTACTATTAACACAAAATTCATCTACTTTAAACTGAAGGTACAAGGGAAAGCTTACGAATTAGAATATATTAAGAGAAAATTTCGTTTTTTTCCAAGCAAAAAACAATCCACCGCTGCAAGGAGCAGACTACAAGACACTTCTCGATTGTGCCGCTTAAGTCGATTAGAAAAACGAAAGCGATGGAAGCGATATATATCGTTGGTGACGTAATGCAAAAAATTCTTCCTCCGCCATCTATGAAAACCTTCCAGTACTACATCCCAAGCGTAGATCAGTTTCGCTCTATGCGGTGAGCCCTCTATATTATACATACTCTATGCTACTACCCAAGAAGGCAAGGCATAAACATGCCAATCAGTCTGAGTCAGCCACCGAAACGTTTGAAACAAATGACCTTACCTGGTGGAAAACCCGAGAAAAGTAGGTACTAACAATTGATCCGCAGGAGTTACTGTAGGAATTGTTGGAGTTGGATTCACTTTTGTAGAAGATCAATTCTGACCGGAAAGTCTACCTGATTTCGATGGACAAACACCGAAGGAACCAATCTTCCACAACAAGAATATTTGCGCCCTCGCTACCCATTCCGTTTAGATCTCTCCGTTGCCGGGCGACGGTGTACCGCAGGGACGATCTCTGGCGGCGGTTGGAGGAAACGAGAAACCAGAAGCATGGCACCTCCGCGAAACAGACTCGTCGCTTTCCACCTCTCTCCCTCCCCACGGGGTCATTCGCGGTGAGTCACTCCTCCTGGTTCTTCCCCCTCCTCCCCCCTGCCGCCAGCCGCGTTTCCACCCTCTTTTCCACCCCTTACCCTCCCCAAAACACCCTCCCTTCTCCCTCCGATAGAGTGGCAAGACATTTGTCATCCCCCACCCATTCCCTCTCTTCCTTTCCCTACTCGAGACTTCGTCACACAGTGGGTTGCACGCGAAAAAAAACTGGTCAATGGTCTTTTCCCTTTATTTTTTTCTGCTTTATCCTTGCTTCTCGTCTTCGAGTGAGCAGCAGTTCGAAATCTCGCGAGGTAGTACGACGAATGTTGCTCGGGCACGTGTGGTTTCGCGGGTCGCTGCGTGCGGGTGTTTCGAAGCGACGGGAAGGGTTGAAATTAAACACTGGCGAAATCTCTCCAAAGGCTGATCAAAATTTACACAGGAAAAAATGTATTTATCAGTGGTCTCTGAAATTCACCAAAACGGAGATGACACGGGATCTCCTTCTCTCTCGGTACGTTTCTGGAAAATGTAGATAAACGTTCGGAACAGCTCTAATGTTCAAAATTAAAGCAATTTTACATTTTATAAATCAAATCCGCAGTTTCTTACAAAAATATTGCCGCTGATAATTATATCTATTGAATATCCATGTAGCCACTTCCAAGGTATGAGGTAGGAGAGAATAATCATTTAAAAATCACTTTGCGCATACTCTAATTAATACAAATAAAAATACGTAAGAAGAGTAGGGTTTAACTTATGTTCATATCATTAATGGTATGAGGCGTGAATTTGTGAAAATATTTTATGTAAATGGTGAAGAATAAATGAGAAACTTGGAGGTACTATTTTCACACAGCATTTAAATTATAACACCGAACATGGACATTTTAAATTAAAACACCGTTTATATTAAAATTTAAACACCGAACATGACCTCAGCAAACGTGACACATGCCATTGAAACCATAGTTTGCTTTAAAATTTTAATGCATTGTGAAAGTAGAATAAGTTACTTATTCACTCTTCATTATGATTGTATCACGTAAGTGCAAATACATTATTAGTACCTACGAAGGAATATAATATTGCTAATAGGCTTGCTATATGTGTAAATTCATTATATTATAATTTACATCAGGCATGAAAGGGTGCACCTAACAGGTGCTAGTGTGGTTAAATATTTTTTTCGCATGTTTAACAAAGTAAAATTGATTGGGCGAATCGAAAATTTTTCCTTTTTATCATCCCCGTCGCCTGACGAAAGGCACGATATAACCACAGCAGTTGGAGCACCTTAAAACCTAATTCTACTAATTTCCGATAAACGAGACAGCGAGGTAATTCGCTAAACGTAATTACGGCCTTTCGCTCTGATCTCACGTAAATGTCGCGTACAGTAGACGCTTATATCGCAATACCTGACAACCGTGTACAGTCCCATCTTCCAGGTCCATGAGCATCAATTCCCTTTCGTTCGCCTTCTTGGCGTTGGGAGTGATCCCAAGTCGGAGGAGAGTGTGGGGCCTCGCAGCGCAAGCCATCCATCTCGCTCCCTGAAATTTGAATACTCGTGATCCCCGTTCCGGGCCAAAGTCGGCGTAATTTTTGATTCACCCGACACCAGAAATGTCAATGCTCCCTCCGCTCATTCACTTCGCCAAGAGAAAAACTCCCATATGGCGAGTATTCCATGAAATACCTTCGACATTTACCGGCTAATATTCGGCAGGAAGATATATCAGAATATAGTGCTTCCTAATACGAGCAATTCAGTAATAGAGAACAGTGACTGAGTTTCTACTATTTAGTTTAGTAAGTTTACATTACATATTTTCAACCTTTACCAAGTAGTTGAAGGAATCTAGGTAAGTAAAAAAAACTATGCGACGATGGGTTTAGGAGTTTGTGAAATTTGTCACGTGAATTAGATTGAAAGTCACTATCAGTTTTTCTGTTGGAGTGCAGGGTAATTACCCAGAAGAAATTGAAGAAACTAATATTCTGCAGATGGAAAAAATATAAAAGAATCATTAAACTTATATTACACTATACTATAAGTAGGAGAGAGAGATAACAAGTCAGGTAGTCAAATGCCATTCGTCTAGGTACATACAACAAGGGACAATAATAGATTACACCGAAATATCGGGAAAACATAGATAATGACGATTTAACCATTTTTTTCATGTCTGCGTGAGATGTTTTTCTGGACGATGGTTTTTAATTAGAAGCTAGTATTGCATATGAGCTGATTTCCTCTGGTTTAGCTCAATTTCCGGTACACATAAAGGAGGCAGCAAATTAAGATCATCTAAAATGTACAGGAAATCAATTGATAGGTAGCAGTAGATCTAATAATAATCAATCATTCTTCTGGCCTCCGCGTGATAAGCTAATTTTTGACGATAAGGAAATGCCATGAATAAGGAAATGATTTGCTTCCCTCGGGCCAAAAGCGTTTTGATTATAATCCTTATTTATTTTTTATGTTTATTAAATAAAATAAGGTGGCATAGTCCCGGCCCGGCCAATACCTAAGCTCGCACCGAATCACCCACAGAATGTCTTGGTGGATTTTAACAATAGCTTCTTATCCGGAACTGGTGGCAGTTTAGTGTAAATAGCAGTAGACAGGTTTTAGGTGCACTCACAACTAAGGTCATCAAGCACCGTATACCCTAATCTCTTATTTCTAAGACCAAAGAGACATCCATACCCCAGGATGTTGGTTTCGAATGATGGTAGCCATTCCAAGTCATGACCTTTTGACGGGACATTACCGACCTAGCTACCGATCCCAGCAGGAGAGGGTATGGTCGAATTATGTTAAAAGGATCATTTGCATTCATTGGTCCTAGACTTCTGGTGGGCATATTGAACCGCGTGGGATCCACATATTACAGTGATGGATTATGCACTATCCATACAGATTACATTAACATATTTTTTTAAAATGAAACCCTGACCATTTGTCTCGTTTTGAAATGTCAAATTCCTTCGTCCATCAACGCGAGCGAGACTAAGCTTGCCTCATTCACATCGTACGTACGCATTCTGAGATGCATTCGCGTACCTAACGGCATCGCTTGGGATATATATGCAAATGAACGAGATACGAATGGGAATGGAGCATAGTACCAGTACTCTTCTGGCCGAGAACGGACGCTCTCCGATACGTCTTTGTCCTTGCCTCCAAAATGGTGTGGGGAGGGGAGGGGGGCTGGGTAAAACGGCGCCAGTACAATGGCGCCTTGTAAAGGCAGCAAGACAATCGTTTCCCCTTGACAGTCCGTTACCATTAGTTTCCTCCGCCCTCTCACGCACGTATCCAAGGCTCGAAAGTGCAGACCGTCGAGTTGCATGTTCGAAAGTACATAATTGTATCTTCCCGTTCCCCGACGGGTTGATTGTGCATAATTCGCCAATGCATGGCCGTCCCGTGAATTCAAATGTCACTCGCTGAGAAAGGCTCGTTTCCCTGTTGCTTTTAATTTTTTCTCTTGCCATAATCCGACCGGTTACAAACGTCACGTGAAGAGCCATAAGTTTTGTCGGGACTGTCGCATTTGTGGAAATTTTATAAATGCGACTCTTGTCCATGAGAGCAATTGAACGCATGCAGGCGTTCATACGTTCTCGACCAACATGGAGATTCTGAGTCCGATTTTTCATATCCCCGCTCCTTAGCCGTCTATGAGTTTTACAGCCGAGATTGCAAATGTGGTTCCGGCGTTGTAATAATCAATGTAAGAAATATTTGGTCAAAGCTCTTTGCATTAAAATAACTTGAGAATTGATTTGGTCAATTGTCTGTAAATAAAGTCAGGACTGGAATGAGGAAATTTAATTCAGACTTGAGTGCTAGAGATATTAATTGGGAAACGTATTAGTCCCTAATATTAAGACAATGGGTTCAAAAAGACTGTTGTCAAGTCAAACTGAATGAGAATGGATGGGGAAGAAAAAGAATCCAAAAATAAGGAGCTTGTGAAGGGCGAAAAAGAGAAGAATCTCAATAATAGGAAGACGTGATAACGCTAATAGAAGACCGCATTATATCGTAAATATTTAGACCTTAACATTTAACATAGTTTTCTTCCCTCTAGAGAATCTCATTTCTTTTGTGTGTCCGTGGTAATCCTGAATTTAATCATGTCTTCTTAAATATAACTAAGGTCTCGACAAATTATCTTGAATACTCATTGTTTAACGTAAAATTATAATGTCATAGGAATAAGTATGATTTTTAACGACAAATATAAGGAAGAGATATTGAATTGGTGCAGTGGCCAGGAAACTGGCATCCCATATTGAGGGGTTGGATTCGAAACCCACGAGAGGCAGATTATTCATAGGTACGTAGGTCCATACTTGAGTAAGTACTGGAGTAATCACTTCAACTGTAGCCCCCCTCCATTGGTCTGGACGTAAAACAATGGACAACTCCACTATTATCGTCAAGGGCCGGTCAACATCGCATTTCTCTCCCCCCTTATGCCCTTAATCACTGTTTTCGGAATACCCACCTATCAATAAAAAGGCGAAATGGACTTTAGTAGTCGGCCACGCCCAAATGAAAATAATATATTAATTAATAAAAAGGGCTGGTTTCTCTCATGCTTAACTTATCCTGTCACCATCTATTCTCCTAAATCGCTATGAAATTTATTGGCCTGCAAAGTTTGTACTTAAAAAGTGGAGACTACGTCCGTTGCAGCACCATTTCGAATGCTATTCTTTATGCATGAACAGAACAATCAATATTACGGCAATTCGTGGTACTTTCGTCAAATAAGCTATCATTTTTCTGTAAAAATTAATCATATATTCGATTTTCTCACCAGTTTGTTATAAACTGAAAAAATGCCATTGGCAGCAAAAGTTTAGCATGGGGTAGTGGTCACCGTTCCTTACTACAAATCCAAGTTACAAATATTTGTACAAATGGTAATATTTAGTACAAATACAAATGTTTGAGACTCCTCTGGTGTTTTTTTTTCATCTCAATTGCAAGAATTTTCATAAGCATTTCGATTGAGCTTCTTCATTGTTGGACAAACGCGCTAATCTCTTAGCAACTGGGGAACCAATACCACCAAAACCGTATTACCAGAGCAGTTATCGTTTTTTTTCACGAACCAATTTGAGGCATTAAAAATGATGGTGCAACGAATGTAGTCTCTCCTTGCTAGAGGGTCACTCATGAAGAATAACACAGAACTTCGTACAGGTCAAGCTGTCAAGAATTAAGCCGAGTGGAATTTTGAGGGCATCGCGCGAACACAAAGATTTCTTCCTCATGAGGTTTCCGGAAGTCTTTCCGGAGACCCATTCATGCCCGTCATCTCCCAAATAAGTCATTGAAAGGACGGCAGCCGGCGAATACGATGTTTCGGACAAGTTCGAGGAGGCCGGTTTCTCGCGCTGGGCTAAAAATTCCTCTGCGTCTCGATTACCGAGAGCTCGATTACCGCGAGTGATTACGGTCCATTGATCTATCTTCGACTTCGTCGCATTTATCTCGCTCGTCCAAATCTCTCAAATCGGGCAGAGAGAGAGAGAAAGTGGCCCGGAAAAAAAACTAACCGTGTCACTTACAGGAATGTGACCGGCAAAGAGGGCATTTAAAGTTAACGACTCTCGAGAGTTGAACTGTTTTTAACGGCGGAGTCGTCGACTTCGTGGCGTCAAGAACGAATTGCTCATACCTGCCGCCAAATCTCTGAAAACACGTTGTGTTTCGTGTATGAAATGCGTACCGTTACCAAAAAATCTGATCTTCTGTAATGTGATCTTTGAAATTTTATGCCAATAAGTAAATGATGCTAATATCCTTCTCGAAAAATTCATCAAGTAATATAGGAACGTGAGATTTTATGCAAAATATCTAACATATTGGCGTGAAGGGCACGTCTATGATCACGAATTATTTGGCAATCATTAATGCAAGATTTTAAATGCCGGCACTTTATTCATATTATCATTTTACCAGCAACGATTAGTCAAATATATAGAGAAAAAATATTCACGCTTTTGGTATGATTTTTTTCTAAAGCTCGGTAATAAAATAGGATATATGAATTAAAATATAAGAAGTAAATTGTAGACTATAATAACCAGTGTGGCAACAGACTTGATGGTCCAATGGTTATGGGTTCGAATCCCGCCTAGACATGGATGTTGTGGTTGTATCCCTATACGCTCAGGATAAATCATACGATATACACTTGGCATTGTGGATGAATAAAAACAACGAATTTCATCCCTACTAAAAGTTAATCTTTCAGAGGCTAACAGAACCATATGTATGAATAATTTAATGCTTCTTACGTACACCCCTAACCACTGAGCACACGTTATTTGTTGCCGCGCAAGTTAATTCACAAACGAATGTGGGTTCAAAGGGCTTATGTCCGGAAATTGCAAAAGAGAAAGCTCTGAATTAAAAAATACCGAGGCATGAGATCGAGTATTCGCGTGATTTTCGTTTTCGTACCAAATTCAATTTGTAAGGCACATCTTTCCAAACTCAATCACGTGCCACAAGAAGTCTGAAAAAAATCCGGTACCGCCGGAAGGGATGATTCACTGGAACCAGCGAAAAACAGCGAAAACACGGAACCCTTATCTTCCTGAAAGTCACGATTCCTCGGTCACGGTCGAAGTGGACATTATTATCACCTCTGGCCATCGATCCTATGGGTCGTTTGACGCAGTTCTCCACTAGATTCCTGTATGGCCAAGCATCATCATGCAAACATAACTTCTCCCTCATTCATCTTTCCCTAATTGCTCCATACTTCCAATCCGTGGTCTTCTTATCTACTGCATTAACTAAGTTTTCACTCGATCAGAGTCTTCGTGAAACCATTAAGCTTCAAGTTGTGTACTTAAGTGTTGCCGTGTGTTCTTTCCAGAATATTCATGCCATTAATATTATCTTCAACTGTTTTTTGAATTTTATTCTTCGCCAGTCTATCCATTTGGTCTTCACGGTTCTACGTGATTAAATACATGATTGCAGTCTTTCCTTATCTACTGCTTTTATCATCGGCGTTTCGGAATCATAAAGGACCATACCGAACACTACCTACTTACAAAACAGTTGCATTATTTCCAAACCTATATTTTCATGTATAAGAAGCACATCCTCTATATAGAACGGCATTTTAGCCAGGATTTCTCAGCATTTCCCGCCAGCTCTACCTGTTGCTGACTATTCTGATTCCAAAATATGTAATGAAATTCTTAAACTCCCTCAACTTACGCCATACGGTTTAATGTATATCCTACCCTCTGCTTCTCTACGAGCACGGTTTTCACTTTGAACAGTCCTACCCGAAGGTAGGTCTAATTGTAAAGGTAGTTGTTTCAGGCTTGATTTGGTGGAATATCATAACGAAAGAAAAAGACTGGCATTTTTCCACAAGAATAAGGCTTTTACTCGACCGGTTTCGGTGTACAACACCATCATCACCAACACCTGATGATGGTGTTGTGCACCGAAACCGGTCGAGTAAAAACCTTATTCTTGTGGAAAATTGCCAGTCTTTTTCATCCGGTCTAATTGTAGGTAGAACTCAAAAGAGCTTAACCCCATTGAGAGTAAAATTCACTCATTTGGGGGCAATTCTTTTTCTTGTGTCACGGTTGGTTGCCAGAAAGAAGAGGTACCCAAGAAATCACTCCCAAGATTCAAACCAGGGAACTACATTAATTTTACCAGCGTACTATTCACTGGATACCACGTCGTATTTCCTATCACACACTGCCACATTCGTATTATTCTTATCTTTGATATAGTACTTTGCAATGTGAAAATAAAGAAAGAATACAAGTTCAGCAGAATAGTCCTCGCAAAGAGTCTGTTCTAACGAAAGAATAATAAATTTATGTAGCTGTAAAAACAAGTTTGGAGGAAAGGAAGCAATTCATTAGAGCTTACACCTGGAGCACGCCCCATTATTGTAGCGAGACAACGACGGTTACAGCAGCAGACAGTAAAGGCTGAAAGTATTCGAAATAAGGTGCGAAAGAATAATGATGACAATAAAACGGATCGACTGTGTGAGCTACGAAAAAGTCTTAAGAAGAGTGGGAGAAGTCTGATGAAAGCATAGAAAAGCAGATGGGACTTGAGACAAATTGGCCCAAGGAAGACAATCTACGAGGGAAAAGCGAAAGTGAAGAATAGAAAAGGAAGTTCTGGCACAAAATAAACAGCGCAAGTAGTGAAGTAAGTGAAAGATAAGTGAATTCAAAGTGAATAAGAAGAATGCAAAAGTAAAGTCCCGGATGAGGCGTACGTAGAGCAAGATATTAAGGATGTAAAATGGAAGAATTATGTGAATATGAAGAGGTTAGCCGATAGGAGAATCGAGTGGAAAGCTATGCCGAATCAATCGTAGGATGTTTCACCCATGATGATGATGAATGTGATATCTCGTATTCAAATGACGTCTTTATTAGATTTAGTATAGTTTATGCAATGGCCTTCACAGCGTCGGCGAAAAGCAATGCTTTAATTTGTTCTCCGAAGATCTGACACCTGATTCAGGGTGTCTTGGGAATGAAGGACATGGTTTAGATCAAACCCGTTAAAACTGCGCGAAATATTTTTGCCCATGCATCGCCGCTCTTTAGGGACGAGCTCCGGACGTTAACGAAACGTACGGACGATCGAGAATCGAATCCAAATCCGGCGACTCACGGACGAGACGGATCGTTACGAAGTGCACTCATGCGATCCAGCCTCGCCGAAATAATTGGGAGGGGGGTGAGTTGCACATGTGCACCGGCAAAATCACCGACATCTCGAAAGCAATTCTCACGACGGTGCGAGGAGTGCTTGTTTCTTTTTTTTATGCGAAACGACGGTGAGCGGCGTTTCCATGCATCTACCTTCGTGCCCGTCTTCGGAGGGCCGTCCAAGAAAAAGGGTTGAAGGTACCGACCACTCGTGTGGCCTGGAGCGACCGGGAGGGCATCCCCTGGACCCGAGACTCATTTCTCCTTTTCTCCCTCTCCTTCTCATTCCTCTCCCCTCCCTTTTCATTTTCGGTTGAGACAAAGATGGGAATGGGCGGGAGAGAGGGCGTGGAGTTGCCGAACCAGTTTTGTACCCAGAAATTTTTAATAGAAGGCCGCAAGGGAGGAGGGGAAACGTCGAGAGCGTGGAGACTTCGGGTGCGAGGGAACTCACGAATTCTTTCGGCGCTTTCCTCCGGGAACTTTGCAAGGCGGCGGCTACTCCCCTTTCCTAGAAGGACCTTGCGAACCTAAGTTTACGGTTCCCTATTTCCGGAAACCTGGGAAGGGATAATAACAACTCCTGCGCGGCACGCCAGTGGGCCACAGATAGCCTCGACCTAGAGGGCACGCACGGTTCGGCGGAAGTGCGAAATGATCAACGGACCCAGATCGCCCCCCGAGATAAACATCGCCCTCAGGGCTTCTAAATGCCGACAGCACATTAAAGTTTGCGTGGGAACCATACTGATGGCATGTCAGCTTGGCACACAGATCCAGGCGGGAAGGAGGCTCTGAACGATGCAGAGCAAACATGGGTGCTAGTTCTATCGGGATCTGAGAGCCACCTTACTTCTTGATAGGTAGGAAATTCAAAACTGAGCATATTTTACAAAGCATATCAATTTGATACGTAACGAGTTGTATATTAAATGAATTCTACCAAGGGTAATGAGCTATCTCTCGAGGCTAATGGGCAGTAACTGGTCACAGGTGTGACAAAAGTATAAAGGAACATAAAAAGGACACTCACAAAAAATATTTTCCCGATATTTCGGTGGCCACTACCACCTTTCTCAAAGGAGAGGTGAGTTCTCTACTCTCCTTTGAGAAAGGTGGTAGTGTCCACCGAAATATCGGGAAAATATTTTTGTGAGTGTCCTTTTTATGTTCCTTTATACTTTTGTCACACCTGTGACCAGCTTTATTGCTATTTGTGTCTCGCACTGCGAATTTCCTGTGAACAGATATATATATATATATATATATATATCGTATGTAATGGGGGTTCCAGATATCTGATAAAGGTATTCAGTTCTTCTCAGTAGCTTAATCTGGCAAGAGCGGACGCCTTGTAACTGTCGATCAATACGCTCTACATTACACTCTGAGGGTGAATTACGGTAATTATCAATCGATGCGCAATGAGTGATATGGTTATCAATGGTTTACCCGGCAGATCACGATCTAACCACAGAGGATATGAGATACAAAATATGATAAAAATCATATCTCTTTATACCTCTCCAAAATACGGTCCTTTACGCATAACGAGTAACCGAATCACAACTTAATTAATCTATAAATTAACAGTATATGATGGTGATTGTAACGACACGATAGATAACGGAAAACTAATTTTACGACATTGGAGATAATTTCTCTCGATACCCGACGATAAAGTTCCTTGGTTGATTATTCAGAGGAGGCGACCGACAGCTGAGGTTATTTGCGGCATTTTAGGATAGGTGTGTGATTGGGTAATGGTAGGAGTTATTTAGGGAACCGAGGAAGGGTGGAGAGAAACCCAGCGTCGGCATTAGCCTACTTTTAACGAAAGGGGACCACGGCTTAACGTCCCATCCGACGTTAGGGAACTGAACTTGAAATACCCTCCACTAGGCTGCACTTCGATTTTCCACTGAAAAATCCGCCACTGCTGGGAATCGAACCCGGGCCCTCGGGATGGGAGGTCAGTACTCTAGCCACCACACCAACCCAATCCCCCGATAAAGTTCGCGGTAGAGTGGAGTGAAACTTATTAGTTAAACGCGACATGTAATAAATCATACCACATTAAAGCGATAATAATGGGAAGACCTCTTCACTTTTTTCTCCTTTTTTGAGTAAAATGATGAAGAAACACCAAATTATAGTTTATGATCTGTTTCTACTGGAAACCACGCTTCAGGGAGCTCAGGTGATGAAAATTCATGTCCCTCATACACCAAAGTGAAATACCGGTCTGGGGGCTTTTCATTTCAGCGAAATATCGAAGGGGTCGAACCTAGATTCCTGGTCTCCACTTCCGAGTTCTCCCGAAAATATATGTATATTATTGGTGGACTCATCCCATTTTTCACGGCGTAGAGTTTTAATCTCCGACCGAGTCGAATGGGTAATGCTCCTAATGATAGGTTCCTACCCGAAGATAATTATTTAATGGGGATCGAACTTAAAAGGCTATAGGTTAATAGCCAGCTGACTATAAGATCTCCATGGCGATAATGACGAAGATAACGAGAGGCTTTATGAGAGGGTGAAACCAAAACCGTTTAGGAGGTGCTAAGAGCGCTCTCATACGCCAACCCCTTTACCCGTTCGAACTGGCTGGTCCAGTCGCGTTGATGGAATTAGTGACGTCGACGAATCACGGGGCCTCAAAAAATTTGATGATGCAGGACTTCCCCAAATTGGATCCATGTTAAGGTCCCACGACGAATTACCAATTTCCGGGCTTTTAAAGAGGAACGTTTAATCGTAATGATATAGAGATTGCCGATATCCGTTAATATTTGATGGGATACTTTTCACCACGCAAACATCAACTACGGAATCCGGGAAAACTAAATGCAGAAACTAGTATTCGATACCCCCAACATTAATTAATATTGTTACTAATGATAACGTTGAATAGAATTTGACGGTCAATACATATTTGTAAAGTTCGCTAATGGATACGCCAGTCGCTTTGCCTGACTGCTTTGCAGACCCAAAATATCCTATCACTATTAAAAATATCCTAAAAAACCCGTCATCCATATAATATGAGATTAGATTGATGTGGCTGTTGGAATACATGACTTTTAATCAAGATGGTTCGTCTTCGAATCCCAGCAAGTGGCTGAGATTTTTCATTACAATCCGGGACCTACTTGAGAACTGATCGTAGTGCAATTGATGTGAAATACACCGTCCACTCGATGGGGCGTTGAACCATTGCCTTGTGGTATCCCATCGGATTCAGGAACAAGCGTTAGAGGGTGCTATACGAATTTAGCATTAGAACCATCTGGAAACCCAAGTAAACCTCCCTTCGGAAGGATATCGCTGCACCGGAACATTTCGCGACCGTTTGAACCTCTCGAAAGATTCGGCTGGAGATATGAATCGGCTGAAGGCGACGATGACGGCTGCTGCGAACGATAGCATCCCATCTCGCCGAATGCGGGGAGGGATATTATCGCAGAGCGGAAATTAAAACCGACCGAACCGGCGCGGCCACCATGACCTGGCAGACACCATTGTTCCTCCACGCGAAATCACGGCGGGGGTAGAGTCAGCCGTCAGAGACTTCGGGGCCAATCCCAGCGTGACCTCCCGGAGACGGCTGCTCCTGTCCGCCTGACGCTAATTACCGCCGCGGAAGCAAAGTCAGACGGGCAGACAAACAGACAGTGACGGGGCAGTCTGTGGTGGTTGAGGGCGCTGGTAGAGCGAGCGATCTCCCCCGCTCATTAAGTCCCGTCTTCTTACCGACAACTTCCTCTTCCACTACACTTCCCGGTATCGTTCGAACTCGAGCTAACACGAGGGCCACAGATCTAATTTCCACCGTGAAGGTTCAGTAGAGCCAGGGGAATACAGAGTGTAGAGGTTAGAGTACTGGCCTCTCACCATGAGGGCCAGGGTATTAAAGGGCCCAGCAGTGCAAGATATTTTCCGTTGGTAAAACAGGCCTCGACTTGATTGATTTGTGGAGAGAATTCGAGTTCAACACTCCGTCGGATGCGACGTTAAGCCGTGGTCCTCTTGGCGCCTCTCGTTAAGAGCAGGCTGTTTCCGACGTCTGGGTTTCTCTATACCTTCCTCCTTCTCTTCCATTCTCATCTTATACCTTTCCTCCCATTAGTGAACTTTTTAAGGGCCCATTAGTGTCAGTACACACTTGAAAACACAGATGAGATGAGTAGAGCTAGCGGCCTCATTCAGCAAAGTCTCGACATTGCTGATAGTCTCGTCGGCGATGAGATATTGACGTGGAAACCTCAATCACAAGATGTTATTAGGGGAAGCGACCAGAGATGTGAGAATGCACTGCAGGAGACATCGAGTAGCTGATTTGAGAAGCCACATGTGCCATCTTGGTTGGCATGAACTCAAGGGCTTGCTACTCCATATACTCGCGCATGAAGTTGTTTTTGCAGTCAGCAAAAATTTGAGTAATTAGATTAACCATGGGATGTATTTTTTAAATTCATCAAATGTCTCAGAAAACTGTACAAATTCTCTAAAAAAAAACAAATATATAGTTGAAATAGGTTAAACTGAAATGGTTTTAAGGCATAAAATTAACGTCTAAAGGAATCAAATGCATTAATACCTCCAATTTAGGAACCTTTAGGAAAATTTGATATCTTAACCAGCATAAAATTTGGTAAATACAATTTCATTGTTATTTAAATTTTGATATTCATGAAGTGCCCACAGGTGGCTCATGTAAAACGTAACGATTTATGCCGAGCCGATTGGCCCTAATCCTTCCCATGTTACCCCATTTTGGCCTCAATGTCACCCATTGCCTTAGTATCTCAATGCTTCCTCCAACACCTTCTAACCTCCTTGGATGCGACCGACAGTTATGATATTTTTTCCAAAAAAATACCAATTATTATTTGCGAGATTTGAGGTCACGGTTATTTATTGTTAAGTTAAAGAAAGTCATGTGAAAATAGTGTTGTGGGTAAATGTAATTGAAAGAATATTAGACAAGTTCAATCCAAATCTATCATATTCGATAGAAAAATATCAGTCAGCCAAATCTATACCACCAGATTCAGATAAAATCTCACGGAATTATAGCGAATGAATTCAAGATATTTTTTTAGATTCTTCAGTTTCGCGGGCCATCTCCTCTGCCATTGAACTTGAGAACACGGATGCGAAGGCGTGGGGGGACCTCTCTCTCTCCCACTATGCGCTGAGGAGCCGTTTTCGAAATCCGATGCGGTTTGACTTCGGGGGGGAAGGGTGTAACCAGAAGGTTCCACTCCGAGACGAAGCTGTCAAGGTCTGAAACAGGATAGGGGTGTGAGGAGGAAGGGAAAAAAAGCGGACACCTCTTCACGAAATCAGCAAAACGGAACCGCCCCATTTGGGCTAAAAATACGGCGGGCGACGCAGAGCGGAAAGCGAGCGTGAAGGCGGACGTGTGCGAGAGACTCAACCACTGCCGGCAGAAACGATGGTGAGCATCATCAGGACATTACTATTATGCACGTTTTCACCGCTCGTTTCCCTAGTGGGTGATAACAACTTCCCTTGTAAGAGTTAGGGACACTTCCGGAACATGACGCGGTGTTTTAAATGTCTATTGCGTGTGACAATGTCCGTAGAATTTAAAAACAACCATAAGTAAAACAAGGAAGCTTTTTTTATACAAATAATTTGCCGATAACGTATCGGCAGGGCAACCAAAATGTTACAGGTTCGTGTCCCGATTCGAGAATCAATTTTGCATAAGCCTAATAATGTAAACAGTGCGTTACGATCTCAGCATTTGGAGCATCTTAGAAACAAATTCTAATATCTTTTTGTGGCTCTATAATGTAAAGAAAAGATTGATATGATTACATATTTTGACATGGAATAATTGCTGTATTTATGTTTGGAAAAAATGTTTCAGATAGAAAACAACATTGGACTCAAAACTAAGCACCCTATGCTATCGTTACTGCTATACATATACTAGTACATTTCGTAAAGTTGCGAAAATATTTATAAGATGAATGCAACAACTATAATTCTCAAAATCAAAGAAACATTTCCACACATAAGTTTGCTCAAAACATTAAAAATCATATTTACCTCAACGATCTTTTGCACACGAATATCTTTTCACCTTCAGAATATTCTAATTTCGTACATTTTTCAGGAAAAAAACATCTTTTTTAATAGCTCGAGAAGTAAGATCAGCTAATGGTAAAAAAATTGTTTACTTCACTTATTCGATAAAATGACGAATTTCCTGCTTCTCCCAGAGCTTTATTTCCTGATACCTTAAAAAAAAAGTTTTCTAAAGAGAAATACAAGCACACTAATTCGATGACCAGTGAGAAGCCATTGAATGTTTAGAAACTTTTTATGAATCAGAAGCTAAAATTACGATACTAAATTTTGATATTAACACTACAGTCCTCTTAAAGTCCGAAAAATTTATTCGTAGCTACTTACTATAATACTTCATTCGTATGATAGAATATTTTGTAGTGTAGAGCAAGATGGAGTGCCAAGATAGGGTGAAGATTTATGGTACCTTTGTTTAGGATTAGGATAAGAGTTTCGTTTGTGGACTTGTTGGGTTTCTTGAGGGAAAATGCTGTAAGTGGAAATACCTAGGAAAACAATAACTTATTGCCCAAATATGTAAAGACGCATTTGTATTTAAAATATTTCCTGGAATATAAATTATACCGACATATGAAAATGATTACATCCACCAATGAGCTACGCTTTATAGCTTAGTGAACAAAGTCAATTTGTAATTGAGGCGCTCGGGGCTAGATAATGGTAAGCCACATTTAGAAAATTTTACAGGAGTGACATCTGAAGGTTCGAAAAATTCCATAAATTAGGTGTTGTGACTTGGTGAAATACATAACAACAAGGTGTGTGCTGCCATCTCTTGGTTTCTTCAAATATTACTCCGCCAGTGGCTTCCCGTCGTCTAGCAGATAAGAAAGGCGTACAGATCTCAATATTTCTCAGTGTGTGGCTTACCATTATCTAGCCCCGAGCGCCTCAATTCCACAATATGTTAGTAGCACACAACATGGGTTTCGACGTTGTGCGTCAACCATCAGGTGACGTACATAGATACATGCCTTCGCCGAAGGGTAGGTCGTGTGCTACCAAACAATTCTGTAATCAGAAAGTTACTGCAATCCATTGAAGAGGCTCGGTAAATTCCATTTAGTAATGCCCGTAACAATAGGTTATAGAAGAACTACGCGTTAGGCACATCTCAAAAATTGAGCCATGGGTCCCAATGTTGGAACAATCGCGACTTGCGGACGTTCCAATGATCCTAAAATGGGTGCACCATGGGATGGGTGGCCCAAATAATAACAGCAATTTCGAAATTTACGGTAGCAGCGACGCTCGATTCGGGCACCCTATACGATTCGCCACGACACCCGTCGAGGAGTCGAATCTCACCAACTACTGGGGAGGGAATCGTTTATGGACTCAAAAGAGGACGTATCCGACCATCGTCGTCCCTGGGGAACGATGAATGTCCTCCTCATTATTTATTTACTCCCAACAAGACCCCCAACCCGCCCCCCCCTCTCGTCCTTCACGCGAATATCCCCATCACGACCTCTCCGCGTCCCCTCCCCCACCCAAACGCCGTGTCAAATTGGGAGGGTAAACAGCGAGCGGTGTCCTCCAAACGCATCTCCTCCCATCATCCTCATCTCGTAGCCATTGATGCCACAGAGGGCCGTATTTGCGCAGTCGCACGACACAGAGAGAGAGAGAGAGAAAGGGAACTTTTCCCTTCCCAGCAATCACCTCGTGGAAGTCGCAGCCCACATGATGCTTAAAGATGAAGGGCTCTCTGACAAGAAGCAATACCTTAATTTTGTTTCAGGTAACATTTCTACACCGATTGAAAAAAATGGGAGAAAGTTTTTGATAACGTTAACTGGAATAAGATGTGTAAATACAGTGTCTTCTATGGATGCCAGTAGTTAACAATGCCCTTTTGTTTTGTTGTGGTTACCTTTTGTGGTGATCACTTTCGTTTCCTCATGGTTTTTCTCTCTTCGTATTGGTTATGTGACTAGTTTCACATAAAATTTTGCTGTGCTAAAAATAGTTTTCAATGGTCTTTTAACAAAATTATCCTAAACCAGAAGGGATTAGGAACGTCGCACAGCGAAAACATATTAAAACAATTGTCTGCATGCCTTTTGCTTGGACAAACTGCGGTCATGTGGCTTATAACCCAAAGATCGCGGGTTTGAATCCTAATACGACAACTGATGTTGTTTGTCTTATTATTAGGACTACAATTAAGTTAGGTTAGATGTGCCAAGGTATAGTTGTTGTAGGATTTTAAATTGCACCTTGTATTGAATACGAAAGACTAGAAGAACTGACGGATAATATGCTTCGGATCTATGCTAGAAAACGATTTGCATTAATGATCGATTTTCATAACATCATTTGGGAGTTTACATAATTGTGATAATAGGAATAAAAATCGAATTCAACAACAGATTCGTGGCTAAGGAAGCGATTAAGCCGTCCGCGGGGATCTCGTCAGCAAAACATAGAAGATTGGGTTCCAATTCTACCTCTGGTATATCTGTCATGTTTGTCGTACTTTAAGCTCCAGCTTGGGTTAAGGGGAGCGATACAACCTTGGCAGTTACTGCACTGCAACATCTAATTCTACTTTGGTCGAAATGGATGGATAGAAATAAATAGTAGGGAGAAAGCAGCGGATAAAAGAAATATCATGAGTCAATGGTGCGTGAATGAGTCTTAGATAAAACACATATGAAAATATATAGCCCGTGATAGATACTGCTGAAACACAGCAGGTATTCCACTCTTGAGAATGTAATAATATTTTTACATAAGAATGCAATAAGCTTAGTAATAAGCCTTATCTCGAATACGGACGGCGCAAAAGATATTTACGGAAGCGTGTACGGAGTTGAAAGCATTTCCGCTAAACGTTGAATATTTTCTTTTTAACGTCGATTAATTCGCATTATTTTGCCCTTCAGCTCGGAGCTTTTCCAATCTGTCTCTCCCTTTCCCAATTAAAATGCTTGGTGTATCCTTTTCCTCCCTTTCTCTCTGCTCGGTTACTTAACGTTCTTCCTGGCGCCTCGGCCTTCAAACATCCCAATGCCCATCCACATCTCCTCTCCAGTCGCTTCCTCAGCCTCCGCATTTCCTACGACAACTCGCCATCCTAACCTATCATGCATGGAATTTCTCCATTCGTCTTCCTCTACCTCCATTTGTCTTCTCTTTCCAACTCCAAGCTCGCATCTTAAAGGCCTCCAGTCGAAATTATTAGTTCATATTAATGAATGAATACGATTACGTGGACTCCCAAGTAAAATTTTGCAAACATTTGATACATCAGAGATGGCTAAATGTTAAATATCGAGGGCGAAATATCGAATTGGGAGTTTGAAAAATGACGAGAGAAATAGCAAATGTTCCACAGAGAAAAAATCATTCGCCTTGACCGGGACCAAGTCAAAGTCGACCGGGTCCCAGTCAAGGCGAATGATTTTTTCTCTGTGGAACATTTGCTATAGTGCAAATTCAGCGGGTAACGCCGCTAAGGTTTTCACGGCTAGTTCGTGCGCTTTGAATACGAGAGAAATATTTAACAATGGGCGAGCAGATAACAAGCGTGGCCCAATAATTTGCGAGCTAGACGCCAAGTGTCCCCAGCGTCCGTGCGGGATAAATAATGTTAGTTTACAAAAAACTATCAAGCGTGAGTTCTGGCCTTTGTAAATGTAAATTGGAGTGGTGGGCGGGGGCCTTCTGGAGCCCCCCAGGCACTAAGATCTCTTTAGATCCATTGTGTCAACCCACATTTAACCTGCCCGCCACTTGCAGACAGAGGACAACAGCGCTACGGTAGAGGTATAGAGATGGTAGAGGTAGATGGCTGCCCATCCAACCTCCGTCCGGGCCCAACGTTGCTTAAGTATCAACGTGGCTAGGCCCTTGCCCGAGTTTAGGCCTTGATTAAGTCGAACAAATTAATGTCTGGGTAAATTTTGAAAAATTGGGTGAACTTTAATGACAACAAGAGATGGGAAAGCAGGGAGACATATTATAGTTTAGAACGAATATTTCCTATAGATAGTTACTCGCAGTAAACAGATCAGTTTCGCAGTTTTCAACAATTGTCTAGCGACTCACAACACAACCCAGGAGGTCGGGTTGGTTTAGTAGTCACAGTATTGGCCTCTTTCCCCGAGGGAATGGGTTCGACTCTCGGTAGTTCTAGTCTCGGAAATTATTTTTCTTTGGTAAACAGGCCCCTAATTGAGTGTTTTGTGGAGAGCATTTGAGTTCAGTACTCCATCCGTCGGATGGGACGTCGAGCCGTGGCCCTCTTGGCGCATTTCGTTAAGAGCAGGCTAATGTCGACGCTGGGTTTCTATCCATCCTTCCTCATGGTCCATCCGCTCCTTCCCTTGCACCTTTCCTCCCGATCTGTAGCGTCCACAAGTGCGGGTGCAAACATGGCAACACAACTCGCCCAGCATGTTTACATCACGTGATCTCACGGAGTTGTACTTCTACCCGTCCATTGCCTTTTATCTCTGTATATTTAATCCAATATGCATCTTTTATTTATTTTCATTGCCTCTAAGATGTCAAAGGAATGCGACATACCCTGATTAAATAGTTAAATTACTCTGATGAAAGACCTTAGTGTCCACTTTTGCATTCACCAATAGGACTGGCTAAAAATATGGAAATAATTATCCCAAAGCAAGTACATTTTCACACGAGAGGAGTATATTTTAGTAAATTTTGCGATTTCCTAGAAATGCGGGGAAGAGACAATATATACCATTTAGAGAGGAAGTGGTGGTGTTAATTTGCACAACTTCAACATGGCGAAGAGCATTTTACACAAAACAACTGTGTGGAGGAATCGACGCAGTAAACGGAAACATTCATCGTGTGTAGTACCGGCCTTTCTTTACTATTTACGTTGCCGTATGCGAGTCACAAGAGAGAGTTCGACAGAGCGTGGAAAAATTGAGGTGCCAGGTGGAAGAGTAAAATATTACTTAAGAATTTTTCGGACTCGGAAATCGCAGAAAAGACGCTATCAAAACTTACAAAAGTCAGCACAACTGATGCCGTGAGAACATTTGCATCGTCTGATACATTTATACGCTGTCCGACAGTATACAATTGACACGTAAAGACAAGGACCAAACATCCTGTCATCGAACGAATGACTCTAGAAAAGCGAGGAGGAGAGAGGAAGAGAGAATTCGAGTTTCGAATGGAATGGAAATAAGGTAAAAAATACGATAACCTTACGAGAGAAATATAAGTAATACAGTAGGAAATATTCAAGAAAAGTGCTAGCAAAGGAAGAATAGGAGGATAAAGATGATATCAAAGTCTTTCCTTACCTGCAGAATACCACACGTAGGTAAATACGTAGATGAATTAGATTCACAATATCCCTTACAGCTGCCTTATTATTTTCCACATCTCTATATCGATGTCACTAGAGGGTTCATTTTAAGATGGAATGGGGTACTGATAATAATAGTTTTCACTGTGTTGCTCAATTAATACAATTGGACCGCACTGCATGGCCTTGATGATTGGCCAAGATGTAGTCTATGCAATGCGATATCATGAATCACGGTATAATTCCAAATAAAAATATAATGGGTACAAGAAAACCCAATAATATTTAGCGGCACATGTCGTACAGATAGCGGATATATCGATGGTCTATTACGCAGCTGACAATGCTGATCTTTCTACCCCGATCCCTTGTAAATGAGATTGATGAGAAATCGCAGGGACTTAACAAGGGGTAGGAAAAGGAAAATAAAATACCAATTACGTTTTATGACACCTGGATGCTGATCGTGAACAGCCCCAGACGATTTTTTTTGCCAAGACCCCGGCCATAACGGCACAAGAGAACCTGGTGCAACGAGTGCTCATCAAATCTTTCTCATCTACAACTTCAGGGAAAATAACGGAGGAGAAGGGTGTAGGCTGGCTTAGCAGCGAAACGCCGATAATGAGTCACGATTGTCACGCATGGGCTGCTGTCTTCGCTTGAAAGCTGTCCGGAGCAGTATTTATTATGAAGTTACAATTGTAATGGGTATTGAACCATAACCAAGAGAGTTAATTCATGCAATAAGCTGCTGGATAAACATATTGTATTAATTTAGGTAAAAATCTATTTATTATTATCATTATTTAAAACAAGTCTTCCATTTCCATCCCAAGACTGAGAAGATTTACAATACTCTAACTCAAAATGGACCAATCACTTTCTTCACAGAGAATATAAACTTTTTCAACAGTAATTTACCTGGAGCTTAAAATTGACTCCATGATATCTACACGCAGATTGCAAGGGATCAATGCAATATAATTTTTTTAAAACAATATTTTAAAATATGTTTTCATGATTTTTTAACTCCTCATATAGAATGAAGCTAAGCTTCAGGGGTAGATATCCATGAATAAAAGTTAATTCAGCAATTTTTTTACAACGCATCCCAAATTGCAGAACTAATGAAACTCTAAGGACTAATCTCGTTAATGTAGACACAAAAATGACGATAAACCACCTGAAAGTTGAAAAAACAAAACTAAGGTGAGCAGAGGAAAAGACTATATCAAACTAGGGAAACAAATGCTTGAAAATAACAGAAGACTTACATAATTTGGGTAGCAGAATAACCAACGATGGAACGTAAGAAAATAAATGAAAATAAAAAAATCTCTTATGCATTTATTACATAGCATTATAATGCACAGACATAGAAAAAAATGGCAGAAAAAACCATCTCTAAAGAAAGGAAACTATTAGCAAAATGTACACCTAGAGCATGTTCCTTCACAGCCGTAGAAATAAACTAAAATAGCCGTAGGAAAGGCAAGATTGGTAGCAATCAAAATGTGGTGTTATACGTATTACACACAGGTATTACATGAAGGTGAAGACGAAATTGACACATCGAGTTACCAATGAAAATGCACAGAGAAGTTCGAGGAAAAAGAAATCTCAGGATATTTTTAGAAGAAAGAAGAGATATCTTCAAAGGAAAATAACGAAGCGCAATATTATCAGGCGAGTGGTATTCATAGATGGGAAAGTGAATGGGAAGAATGGCAGAGATCTCGTATGAGATAAATGGAGCAGGTTGTGAAAGATACAAAAGATAAGAATTATGAACATACGGTTAGGTTAGCCATTAAAAGAATCCAACAGAAAGATAAGTCGAACGTATCTTAAGACTTATGGCTAAGTATTAACGACGAATCGATGCATGTACACGTTGCCGATAAATGTTCAAATACATTATAATACCCCTTCCTCTCTCTAAGGCAATCCTAGCGAGGTCTTCAGTGACGGATGAACGCAACACTCCATTCGTAAATTTCCCATTCCTTCATTTTGCTGTACCATGAACATTCTCTGAAGGTATAGGTACGTTAGATGCACATAATTATCCGCTGACCCAAAGCAATGTTCAATCTTTCCACAACTCCACCCAGTCTGCTCGACAGGTTTATCAACGCGCGTCAACATTTCACTTAGATACTGATGCGAACATTTTGAGCCCATGGGGAGACATTCTCGAAAATGCACACAGTTGTATATGATTATGTATTACGAATATACCTCGGGATAAGTCTCCTTACATGCTGACAATGCAGGAGGATTTATTAAGTGATTGGTAGTCGATTTTTCCTTGCATGAACACATCCAATGGACAAGGATGGTAGAGCTGTTATGACAGTGTCGGGTACGATTGAATTCAGAACTAAATATACGGTGGGAAGGAGAGTGGTGTTCTGTTATGAAAATGAGAGGACACGCGGTAGCGGTTTGAGAATTAAATACACACCCGTCAGATAACGGGAGACGTCAATCTGACAACGAAGTAATGGGATGATTGGCAGATAAGGGATCAGAAAAGAGAGCTCGGTAGTGAATTAATCCCACGGCTTAAAACTCGTTACGACAAATATGCAAATAAATCAATATAAAAACCTCTCTCTCTCTCTCTCCAAGGCAATCTTAAGCGGGGTCTTCGGTGACGGGTGAATGTAACACTCCATTCGTGAATTTCCCATAACTTCGTTTTGCTACCGGATGTTTCAGGGTTTGAATTAGGTCACACTGGAAATGTCACGCATCAATTTTCTCTAGCACCCTTAATAACGAGTCAGATCTAAGGTGATCACCTGCATGTGCTGAATCATCTCGATCGATCGGAAATTTGACGTTTAAAAATAGCGACGGGAAATACTAATCGCTGATAAAAAAAATTTAACTGAATCCGTGCAGGAGATTAGGCTAGGGTGACTAGGTTAGGGTGACGATTAGACTAGGCTAGGGTAGGCTACGTGGCTAGGGTTTTCGGAGTACATCACATTTAATATACGGCGTTTATGATCAGAGAGATGTTATCAGGGAAAGTTAAATTATTTCCCAACTACGTTGAGAGTAATTTAGACCATATACATGCAAACAATAAATCATAAATTCCCTCTGCATAGGATAGGATAATGTTTAATATTAGTACATTATAAGCTGATTAGCATAGGTAATATTTTATGAGTGTAATAGTGAAATCAATAATAATTTTGGTGATTAAAAGCAGAGTTTCTAACACCTCTTTACAGCAATTGCTATCTTGATTAAATATTGGCAAGTTTACTGGAGAGTTCAAGGCTCAGATATCATCGGTAAAGTCTTGGGACCACGACTAACTAAATCGAGACAATACAATACAATCGAATGTACTACATAGAATAAATATGTTCCACAACCTTAATTCTTTTATAATTGCATCAAATTTATCTGAAAATCGATTAGATAAAATACTGCGAGCATATGTATCAATATTTCTTTACTTTTCAAAACCAGAAAGCAGCACAGGTGGTCTTTGCATCGGGCACTTGAACTAATAACAACTACACACGCGCAAACATCCATGCTCCGGGCAGTGAAAATCCTCTCCGGGCGGAATTCGAACCCGCGACCCTAGGATTGACAGGCGAGGGATTTAACCCAGCGCCACCAGGGCCGACATCGATTACTCAGAAATTTCGATCTGAAATTTCTGAGATCTATACTGTCTAAGTAAGATGTAGACTCAATCACGAATCTATTAATGTCCCTGAATTCGTAATTTTATATGATATATTTATAAGAGTGACATTGAGCGCTCGAGCTATCCATCATCTGGAATAACAACGCATGCCGTCATAACACGGTTTTTGACATCAAGTGCAGCAATTGATATCAAAAGCATGCCCACTACTCTCAACGAGAGTAAATCGCACCGCTAACGCTCCATGCTCCAGACCGCAAGGCTTTCCGCAAACGGACCCGATGAAATTGAAATAAGCAGCCACGATCACAGGTTTCCCAGTTTTTATTTCGAAAGAAAAAGAGTAAACTGGAGTGTTTAGCGGTTAAGAGCATTCACTCGCAAAGTGAAATGTCCTCAGCACACTTTGCAGACTAGGAAAATTTTCCTGAGTCTCTACCAGGATTTGTTTTCCGTTGCTAAGCGGTGTTGAATTGAAGCGGTGGATTGCAAGGTAGTAGTATGAGCAGTGTCCGAATTCGGGTATTAGTTGTCTAGATGCTACATTTAAGTAAGAGAACCATCTTGCAGTGTGTCATAATTCATTAGGCATCACTTTATCCTTCGAGTTTAGCGACTATTGCTGTAAAAAATTTTCCCCCCTTTCTCGAAAACATCTTTTGCAACGAAAACGATCTCGAAAACGAAACGAAACGATCTCGAAAACTAACATATTTTGCGACGCAATGTTGGTACTCACAGCAAAACCTGTAATCGATATTCTTTTTCCTTACTATTAAAGTGCAAAATCATATCATTTAGCGCGAAAATTCTATTAAAAAAATAACAAGTATAGGAAACATGAATTCCATATATTATACCACCTTTCACTCTACGACCATGAATTATTGTTTAATGAGGTGGCGTGTTACTATTTTGGAGTTGGCTGTTTCAGTAGCTATGCGTAAGGTAAAAATGTAATCCAATAATTCAACGAAAAAGTGTGAACATTTAAATATCATCCAGTTTTTCAACTACGGCACCGACATTGGACCGGTTTAAATTAAACCAACTTAAAATAATGATCAAGATGAATAAGAGTTCTCACAAAAGGCTAACATGTACAGGTTATTAAAACGCTAATAGGATATTAAAATTTTGCAATCGAGTTCATTCTTCTTTTGGCTATATTACCACGTACTTTACCGATTTATTACTGTGTACATGTACCGGGAGTAACAATACAGTACAGAATCCTATATTTCAGAATGGCATTGTAAACGCGTAAGCATTCACCTATTCCAAGCACACATTTTCCTACGAATTCGTAAGCGCACTCATGATTTTCTTGACCTTCCTCCCACAACATTCACTCCTATATCATACATCGGCGCCAACGCTCAACCATTCTCCCAACATGACCAAATCAATGAAGGACACTCCTTCATATTCCGGTCCATGATGAGCGACTCCTATGCACAATCTCAATAGACCCACTCCATTATCAAGCAACACACTTTACTCTCGTCGCAACAATTACTCATTCCCTTCACATTCAGGCTTATCCTGGTCAACCCTAGACTTACTTTCGTATGAAACCTGAGTACGAGGTCAGTCACTATTGTACTCTCTTTTAGTTTCACAAAACATATATTTATGCTTCCAGAAACTCCACACATTAACGACGGTCTTTATACCTGAATTCTCTTATCTGGCCCTTTCTTTATCTCAAAATCATGCCATCATTAAGAAACATTCAGTCAAGGTATATATCTTTGACCATTTACTAGTTCAATTGCTCTTACCAATACTCCTCGTTTAATATGGAATAATTTCACATAAGGATTCACTCTTTATAGAACCCATTATCCTGATCCATTCCTACTGCTAAAATTGACGAAATTCGGAATTATTTCAATCATTCAAATGTTTATTCACAACAGATGATGGCAATTATGATAGGCGAGGATAAAAAATGCCACGATTTGTTTCCTTCAATATTTCCGATGGACAAAATTCAGATATGTTTCGATTTTTTTGCAAACTTCCCCTCAGCAGTAGAGCGTGCGATAGCTTTATGGGACTAT
This sequence comes from Platycnemis pennipes, assembly GCA_933228895.1. Classification (NCBI taxonomy): domain Eukaryota; kingdom Metazoa; phylum Arthropoda; class Insecta; order Odonata; family Platycnemididae; genus Platycnemis; species Platycnemis pennipes. The sequence goes on along the minus strand of OW121852.1, from coordinate 35,449,877 downwards.
CCCCAGTTAGTTTTTAACAAAATCTATCGAAGTTGTATGTTTCTTGTTGTGTGTCGAATTTCGCCACATAACAACGTGACGGTCAATACAAAGAATCCTTACGAACTTTTGCTTTACATAATTACCTATCTTACACATTTTAACGAATGGTTCTCTTTCCATAAGATCTATCGACATAAATATCTCTAACTTAGACGAATCCTCCCTCATTCTTTAGCACTATTCTCGTTAGTAATAAAAAAATCCCCCTTCTCCCTTGAACCAGCAGAAGTTTTACTCGAGGGGGTTACAAATCGTGTGAGATCTTCTGCAACCTAGGTCGTGCCACACTATTTCGTTTCCACGCCGATAATCCCTCATCTACATCTACACGATAACCTGCAAGCCACCGCGAGGGTGTGTGGCAGGGGGTGAAGATCACCAAGCATGTACTACTGACATGCAAACAAGCAACTATAGGGTCTCATGCAACTAGATTATTAGTATCTATAATATTTTTAAGGGGTTAATACGTGCATCATGCACTACATACTACTCTAAAATATTTCCCCTACCTATCCCTTTGCTATGCTGCCTATTCTGCTCTCTTATAGTACGGGGTAAAATGCCATTTTGAATCTATCAGTACGACAATCTATCTCTCTAATCTTATTTATCTGGTCGAATCTGGTTCCCTCTAAGAACTTGAGTTCGAGTCGCATTCGTCCGTCGTCGTCCACCGCCCCACTGTGGTTTCCGACAGCCTCCCCCCACTGCCAACCCGCTTCCCACAGCAGCCAAGCCGACGCGACCTCAGACTGGCTCCTGTGGTCTCTGGCACATCCTGCCCCGTCAATTTCGATGGCAGGCTTCGGCGAGATTCGGAGGGACAACCATTCGGCCGGAATCGTCGCCGCAGACGTCACGTTCCGTCACGGGTGACGCGAGCGGTGCACCGATGGGAACGAACGAGTGTCCCGTCTCCTCCCCCAGTCGTCGTGCCCACGGATGTAGCAAGGTATTCAATCCGAGGGACCCTACGAAGTTCCCAATAGGTTGGGCCCCACTCTCACTCTCGAGGTCTAAACGTTTTACATCTATTCGTAATTCAAACGTAATTCATCTACATCTACATAATACCCTGCAAGCTACCATAAAGGTGTGTGACAGGGGGTGAATTTTCACCTAACATGCACTACATATCATGCATAAAAAGGACCAGTTTTTATATACTGTTCTTAACTTCACTGTTTAAAAAAAGATAAAAATAGGTAAGCAAACATGCAAATACATGCTGTTAGTTAGGTTATCTTCAAGTGCTCATTCCAACATGCAGCTACCAATGTTATCCATTGCTACACTCGTATTGGATATATTTACCGTATTCATATCCCTAATAGTACGAGGAAAAAAGGACATTTTGAATCTGTAAGTTCGGCAATCAATTTCTCTAATTTTGTGATTATGGTCCAGTCTACCATAGTATGTTGGGGTCCGCCAAATATTTTTAACATCGCCACTGAAAAGATGGTCTTGGAATTTGTTTTCGAGATTAAGTCTTAATTTCAACCTGCGATCTGACAATGATTCCCAATTTAATTCCTTTAATAGGCTGGTTACGCTAATAAGATTAATCGTACCGCCCCTTTACAAATTTTGCCGATCTTCGCTACACACGTTCGAGTTCATTATTTAGACCGATTTCGTAGGGATCCCATACACCGGCAGCATATTCCAAATAAGGTCTTACAAGGGAAAAGCAGCTGATTTCTCGTACATGATCGTCACATTTAACCAGTACTCTTTTGATGAATTTTTGAAATCGTAAGTAATAGTTGTTCGACGTCAAGTGGAACTAAAATTTCGTGAGGGAGGACATTGAGATTTCGTATGCTTTCTATGAAGTTTTTGCTGTTTTTAATTCCGTCTATTTCATCCGATCTACATCTACATCACGTTTTAGACCCTACCTTCGTCCTAAGACCCATCGGGAAACACCGAGTACATTCAAGATAACTTCGCTTAGCTGGAAAGGATGAGGTTTACCGTATAGAGAGAACTTTATCACTATTAATGGCCTTCCTGATTCGGCTTAGCAGTTGAACGACTTGAAAATGAATCCACCAATAGCCAGTATCTCCCCTTCCAAGATATTAAGAAGCCAATTAGGAAAAATGCATCAATTTTATGGATTAACTGTACTTTTGGAAAAATAACAATCTTGAGACTATGAAATTTATCGATAAGCGAGAAAAAAATGAAATACAAATCAAATCAACGAATAAGTAACTTTTCTTAAGGCCGCTTTACACGGTACATTTTATTGTACAAACGAATGCATGAAACTGAACGAAATACCATTCAGTCATTCAGGCATTCGCACAAGCGTTCACACAATTACCCGCTTTACACGGTACAATTTTGTCATACAGGCGTTTGCAAAAGACATTGTACAAAAGATTCACCGTATAAAACGGCCTTTAGTAATCTGAGCTCATACCTGGCGGTAAAATATTTATGTATGAGTGGTATTACGGCAGTGATAAAATATATCAATTTTCTTGATCGATATTTTTTAATTGCTAAGAAGTAACTTAACCGGCATAATCTAAAACTATATTTCCCTACCAGGCTAATCATGTCAGTTACAATACAGATCGGTAATGAACCATGCAGACTCACCGCTAGGGACATACACGCACTCGAATCTAGACAGGAAGTCACCATACCTGAAAAGAAAAAGCACAAATGTTAGCATCAACGTATGCAACTCCTATAATTCTAGAAGCACAGCACAACACTTAAGACTATTTATTTATTAGCTGACATTAAGCTCCAACTTCAAATCACTTCACGATGATTCGGTTATTTTTAGAATCGACTCTTTTTTCACCTGTGAATAGTGTTCCGGAATAAAACACCTATTCAGCATGAACATTTTCGAATCCATTAGCGATCCTTAAAGGATTTATTTTGTAAATTAGCGGTCTATTAGAAGAAGGAAAAGAAACTTGACGGAGATAATTTCAGGGATACATTTCTGAGCGAATGCAGAAAAGCAGAAATATAGCATGAGGAAACTAGGTTTGAGAAATTCCAAGGACCATCAGACCATCATAGCTATTTGTTCTTGTGTTATTCGGGGAAGGAGCGATAGATAATTAAGGCAATTTACGCCATTATAAATAGGTGAGTAATTGAGGAAAGGTAGGAAAATAGGGAGAGGAAGAAGGGTGGAGAGAAAAATTCGGATAGACATTAGTCTGCTCTTAAGAATAGACGCCAAGGGATCCATAATGTAACGTCCCACCCGACGGAAGAGGATCTGCAGTGATTTCTACACAGCAGTCAAGTACAGACCGGTTTCCAAATGCAATTTCCGGGATTCGAACCCAAGCGCTCGGGATGGTACGTAAGAACTCTTAATCGCCGTATAAACACGAACCCTAGACGTGGATTGTAAGGATACAGGTTTATTCGATCGGACAGAAAGGCGAGGTGGAAATCCTACTTCGTTTCTCAATTTAACACCAGCAGACTTTTACCTATGCGGTGAATTTATAGTCGATTTTCCTTTCCTGAAGTGTGTGTACGTCCATAAATTTGGCGGACTCTGTAAACAGAGTAAACACATAGAGTAATAACTTGAAGATAAAACGCAAATCATTCCCATGATTACTATCCGAAGAGGATAAAAATAGTTAGATTTTACGGCAGAAATATCATGTCAAATCGCTGACGCTTCTTCCAAGTTTATGAGTTCAACCACTGCCGACATGGCAGACTTAGTTTTACATTTCTGTCTGGCAAGACCATAAAACGAGAAGGAAAAAAAAACTAGTTAATTAACGATTTGCCAAAGTAGAATCGTTTGAGGAACGAGACGCACTTTGAGAAACCTCCTGTTTTTGCGACCTCAATAAGTAAACACGAGCAGTTCATACGGAAACTCTGGCAGGTCACCGGAGGCCGAAAGCTATCTGGATGTCCTGTCATCCGTATTTACAATCGCGAACGCACGAACGATGGGCAGTTCTCGGAGCCAAATTTTTCATTCTACCCGCACTAGCTTAAGGAAAACGTGCCCAGAGGTTTAAAAAGTCGACAAGGACACGACCTCCCAACAGTGGTGAGAAAAAAAATACAACATAAAAGAGTATCTCGCTAGGCGCCTTCAAGTGGTAGGAGACGCATGGGAGGGGCCTCCGGAGCCATAACGCAAAATGGTCTCTTTCGTCAGTGACAAATGTTCGAGACAGGAGGCTTTACGAATATTATTTTTACGTTTATTTTCGGCACTGTTATTCACGAGATCGGTACGGAATGACGGAGATGAAGAGACGGTTGCGATCGCCGACTGAAGCCGCAAGCCATTAGGTTAGGTGATATTTCACGGGACGTCAGAGGGGTGTCGACGTGCAGTCCGCCTGAATGTTTTATTGTGCGTTGTTACGGACAGTTGCGAGAGAAACAAGTCGATGGTCTTAATGATACCAATGAGTCACGCAATTATCCCCCTACCTACGGTACGCACCATCTATTTGTCAGCCGAGCACGTAGCAAAACGTTCACGCGCTTATCACCAACAAAGTGTCAGACATAGGAGATCGTCTCAGACGTCATTACCCAAGTTTAGGGATCAAAACTCATCGTCCTAGTAGCACTAAGGTCACAGACTTAAATATCACCTAGAGGGGCTATGCAGGCTATGTTTGTCTAAGAGATTTTTAGCTTAGGTTATAGGGTGCGATTTAACCTTAAGCTATTGGAGCACCTTAATAACCAAAAGAAGACAACAATTTGCAATTTAACACATATAAAAAAACCTTTAGTCCGACCCGGGTTTCTTTGGCACTGCCGATGTTGCAGTGCCAACAAAACCCGGGTCCGAATAAAGGTTTTTCATCTATGGTAAATTGCAAAATTTAGTCTTCTTTTTGGTATGTTCGAATACCACGCAATATCGTCAGAATCTACTGAATTTCTCCTCAATAAAGTCCACTGCAGTGAACACTAAGGCGTGCAGTCACATTTGCACAAAATGCGTTATGAATTTGGCATCACAGCCATGGAATACTTTCGCGTAAAATCGCTTGATATTTTAGTTGCATGCTTTTCTCGCATAATAAGGATTGAATCTTTGGCTGTGTTCGAACTTGACGAAAAATATTGCCTTCCGTTAATATTAGGTAAGATTTCTCCGGAAGTTATATGCATGACGTCAATACTTAGGGTAATGTTACTCAAAAATTACACTGAATACTGAAAAATCAAACAGGAAAGGAAAATACGATGTACCATCGTGTTCCACATCTTAATTTGTTGAATACAGTGCGGTTTGGCAAGGAGTTAATCAGAGACAATAAATAATGTACATGTGCTATTAGCATACAGTTCCTAATGGAAAAAAATAATAAACCAAAGGGAAAACGGACACAAACTCCTAATAAATAATTAAAAAGAGGCACGGCAATGAATGTAATTCTTAAATGTGTGAAACAAAAAGCTCTCCGTCTGGATCGTAACGGAATTTCGCTTGGCGAAGGAGGAGGAAAAAATCGAGAAAACGGATGCTTTAAGGTAATGCAATGCCATGACTAATCGCGTCTGGAAAAAATTTAAAGAAAATCATTCGAATCTCAGAGAAGCGGCTTACTGGGATATTTTTTGCGGTTAATCCGGTTGGAATTGCTGGGGTTTAGACCCGCTTGGACAGCGGTCACGGTGCAGAAAGGGACGATGGGTAACTCAACGCACGACACTCTCCTTACCTCTCTCAATCCGGTTCCCGTCAGTACGATGCGATAATCGAGTCGGACGTCGCCAAATCAATCATGTGAGTACGGTTATCCTTAAACCGCATGGTGTAGGGTCCGGAGCTTCTTAGCTGACACGGGAGTAACCGCTTGAGAATCGGATCTTGCGTTGTGTTTCGTGTTACGTCTGTGAGTGGATTTTTGAAAAATTCTTCGACTTCTGAAATGGAAACTTGTGACGTGCGTTCTCTTTTCAACGAGTAAGAGATGATTCCACATATAATGCACAAACAGAACCAAATTATTGTCTTTTGTCCACCAATTACGGTAGGTTTAGAAGAAAAATACTTGCCACACATCATTCTCATCATTTTCTTTTATAGCTCCGCGTACTTTTTACCTCCTATATCCCATCCGAAGTTCTTGATACTTCCTCCAACCTGCCCACCTATCATTATTCTCTCTATTACATGCTGAAAACACATAAGCTCTTAATTATTATGTGTTCTTCTAATTTTTCTGATCAAATTCCTTTCCTTCCTTAAGATTTTCAGCGCTTCCCTCTTGTTTTCCTACCCCAAGGTCTTGCAACCATAAAACGGAACGATTCAAAGGAATTCGTCACCAACATTTCCATAAAATCTGCATTCCATCAAAGACTGCAAAAAATATTTAACTGTACAACTCAGTTGGCTCTCAATAATACATGCACGGCCGAGCATTTTCGCATTCCTGCATGAAAAAGAGTATAAAATCAATTCTCTTCAACTTAAAATGCATGCATGGTGATAGCTCACCTCTACTCCTTACAATGGCTAGCGGTGTATTATGTGAATTTAGATTTGTAAAATATACTTCTGCCCTGACAATGCAGAAAATTTATACATTTTGAAACCATCCTGAAATGATCGTCGTTGTGGAAGAAATATTATTTTCCACAAATCTGACAGTATTTGACCTTCACGAAAAAAACTGTTGCAATAAGTGTGTTTTTATTAGACACACACATGAGGAAGTACGTGTGCTTTGAATCACAGGATTACCTAGCAATGCTCTGGATTTCAAAATCAAGTTGAGACTAGCATAACAGCTAGGAAGCTGGTAAAGTATAAAATAATTTGAGCCACAAAAAATCTAATAAATGACACAAGTCAATTATCTTCTTACGTGGTAAGTAAAGCGGTTAAACTTGCACCTAGACAAAAAATCCGCAAAGCATACTCTCAAGGTTGCGCTAGAATTACTACCGCAGAAGTATAAACTATAATCGTCCAATAATAAAAAGGTTGACTCGGCTTGTTCGACTCACAGGAAATGAGGCCCAAACGTAAATCGTAACTAAGTGTTTCGGTCACGGTTTAGCATTTTACCTGCAGCTAAAATGGGAGCTAGTAATAACAGACCCTTGCTGGACAATAAAACAGTAATCACGGTAACCATACCCTAGCTTCGACGATAGTTGCACATTCTCATCGGCAATTAAAGTCCGTTCCAGTTAATCCAGAAGACATGGGAATTGAGATATTAATTTCAATGCTGTATGGTGCTCTGCGTCTTTGCAATGGACACGCAAACATCAAGAGATAATTTTAACGCTTAGCATGTACTACCGGTTAGTAAGTACGCTATGGACGTATAACATGGGCCTGGACCAACGCCCAAAAATTTGCATACGGACTCAATCGGACGTACGGTTCTCAGAAAAAGGTTCACACGCTCAGAAAGTAGGGCAGTTGGCAAACTGAATACTTCCGAAACGGTGAATTAACGAATTAACCCCTTATTTTTTTCACAATTTATGGAGATAGAGGAAGAACGTAGATGGATTCTTACCGGTCGTGAAGCCCTCGAGATACTCGGTGTATCGGTCGTTTTCCTGGTCCGACGCAAAATCAACAACCGTTGCCTCAGCGAAAGAGTCAGTCGTACGAGCCACTGGCGCTGCCTTTTTGTTCTCCTCTCAGGCGGGAAATCAACAACCGAGCGGTCACCGTGGCAACGGCGTTGTCCAAGCCACATACGCAGCGGACGCGCCGAGCCACAGGCGCTGCTTTTTTGTTCTGCACTCCGGCGAGAAATCAACAACGAGCAGTCACCGAGGCAACGGCGTCGTTCAAGCCGCTTAACGCAGCCGATGCGACGAATCGGGAAGACACTACTCTCTAGCCTCTCGATGAAAACGCGCCGCGCTGCCCCCTACTAATCAAGCGCACATCAGCCCTGAAACCGCACGTCCATGCACCAAATACGCAGCGCGCATGACAAATGCAACCGATCCCATCTCCTAGGCGCATTCGCCGTCGGGAGACGCGACCTTGGACCACGCGGAATAATCGCAGATCGCTTCCTCGTGGTTGCGAAAACGCTTCCATTTAAGGAGTCCAATGCGCGGGGGGGAGGGAATTTACCAAGGGGAGAGGGTGGGACGGAGTGATGATGGCGTAGGGAAGGGAAAAGGATAGTGACGGGGTCTTGGAAAGGAGTTTATCCGCGGAGGAAGGGGTGGGGGAAATAGGGGAAGGGCAAAGCGATGCTGCGAGCCCAGGTGAGCGAAGGATAAGGTGGTGTAGCACCATCACGCGAACGGATGGTGTTGCTAGCCGAGCGAGTAGGCGTCCGCACTATCCCAGGATAATGCACTCAAGACTCAGAGTGAGGTCTCTATCCACCGATGCATTGCCCTTAGCAGATTCACAGCACGGATCGTCAGCACGCATGGTCAGGTTTGAAGGAAAATCATTTCGGCTGTAGTAAAAATAACCGCAGAAGAGTCAATATCAGAAGCCTTTAAAATGTGGTGCAATAGAAAAAGAGGAAGATATTAATATATTATAATGTATTGACCAAATATTCACAAATTTCCAAAAATTGACCAATTGTATTTGTATGTTTTTAAAAGGTGGATTGAAAATTATTATTATTGTTAAATCAACAAAAATTCTGAGAATCGTGGAAGAAAAGGGAAGTCCGATTATAAGTAAAGAAAATGAAGGGGTATCCTAATCGGACAAACATTGAGACTTCCGTTGTGGGAAAAGGGGATATTAAGGATGACAAAGTAAGGCCTCGTATGAAGAAAAAGAAAGTTAAAAAGGATACAAAAAGGAGGAATTGTGCTAGTATGAAAAGATTAGCCAGTGGAAGAATCGATTGTAGAGTTCTGTTTAAACGATGTTAGAATGTATGGCCTGGTGATGATGGTAAGAAGAATGAAATGAAATGGTACTCCCAACGGAAGGCTATATTGCACAGTGTAAATCAAGCTTCTTCCTATGACAATTTACATCTATGCCCAAAACGGGATTCGAACCCACATCCTTAAGGTAACCAAGCCGTCTCGTTACCACCTGGTAATCACGGTATGGTTTAATTTCGTATTAGCCAGAGTACATCAATTTAAAACAAAATATTTCAGTCTCTCGCAACGCCTCTATAATGGGGGTATTCGATATTTCACTAAATTCATCACAATTCATGCTTATAACATGGGACATGAAACTCGCATGTTTTCTTCTCATTTCGCAGCTAAGCCACTTCGGATTGAATTTTGGCTCTAATCCATACTTATTATTTAGCATTGAAAAGAGAAATTTTAAGATCGTCACCGTGGAAAAATAATAGCTTCACTTAAAAATTCTGTAGGAATTCCTTTTTGATTCTCAGATTTCGGAAGTTGAAGCAATCTCAATCAAGAGAGATGAGCTTCAAGGTGACGAGGCCAGACCTTGATTCATACCAAAAACTTATATTTGCAGTTCTAACTTTGGAAAACATTCGCATGTTCACATACAGACAAATTAATTGATGCGGACCTAGCCAATGTTTTATGAAGGAAATCTCCACTTTCATTTCTCACTAAAGTATATGATAAAATCAATTTTTTCAAGTAGGTACTGATAATCACTGCGTGTGATAAAACACGAGATAAATGGAGAAAATATAAACACAACGGAGTAGAAAAAGAAGAAAAGGAATGGTTTAATGTCTTTTATTCCCACCTCTCAAAATGATTTCTCATTGCATAATTAGTTATTTTCGTGCTATTTAACCTTGAGATTGAGTGTAGAAAAACAGAAATGTGAAAACGCCAGAAAAAAAGCTGATTGACAATTTCCGATGAAAAATTCATCAACATTTTCACTTGAAACAGGTAGTGGCACTCTTAGATATTAGAAAACAAAGATTGAAGAAAAAAATATTGAGCATAGAATATTTCAAAATTCGATTAATATTTTATCCACATTTCAATATACTTATTTTGCCTTCCCTAACTCGGAGTTTTTTTTACGTTATATACTCATTTTACTTCTAGTAAACAATTTAGCTCCTTCTTCATTGCAACGGTAATTATTACATTCCGCAATCGATTTTCAGTTTAAATTTACACGGTTTATTTTTATCCTGAAAATTTATGTAAGTATGTATTAGGTTTTTAATGTGCTTCTTTAAATCCCAAAGAGTAAAATACAGTAGTATTTATAGAATGAGTATTCGAAAATACAGGAATTATGACAATTTATAATCTCACGAATAAAATGTGGTCAATGATTTTTTATTGCAAAACTAATTAGCCTTGAGAATTTTGAAATAATGCACGCTAATAAAGTTTAGTAATAGCCTTGAATCTTGAAGCATTAGCGTCGTTCATCAGGGGAAACTCATCATTGACTAATTTAACACGCAATGAATGACATTGGCTATTTTTAAATTGACATATCGACTTCGATTTCACATTAGTTAAGAGTGGTCATTAATGGCCTCGCGGCAAGGTTACCTTTTTTGCTGATTGATCAAAATCGCTTCCACGGTAGCCAAACACCGGCCATTAAAGAAGGTATGTTAACGAGTAATTCGACGTTGAAAAAGAAAAGGAACGCATTGTTCGATATCGCTTCCATAAGAAAGTACGAGCACCTAATAACTGTCTCCGAATGCATGCGTTGAAGTCTCCTTTGATTCGCCGCATGCCACTTAATTTCGACCGTGCTTTCAGGCAATGATCGATGATTTGGGAAAAATTGAAATCAAAATTTAATCTGAAACCTTGCCATTTTTTCTCGATCTCTCGATTTTTTCGATCGTGTATGGCAAAGAGGGCATCGAGTGTTCGATTAAAACATTCGAGTTTCCAAAATTAAAAGTAACATGTAGAAAATTACGAGAGAAAATTTTTTTAGCTAGGCCGGGGATCGATCCACGGACTTTTCACTCAAGGGGTCATGTTCCTGATTCCAAATGCAGTTTTTAAGAATATGAAAATACGTAGTGAGGAATAGTTTATGAATTATTCCTCATTGCGTATCATCTTGAGGCGATATACTCGAAATATCCTCAACAGTTGGTCTGACCACCCTAAATATCGAAGGCAATATACTGATCTTTTGAGTTGTAATATTGGTCAGGTAAGGTAATATTAAAAATCTTCACGTGCTGCCGCAGTGAATGTTAAATCAGGGTCCAATCACGGATAAAGAAGAAATCAAATACTTTATGTTTTTAATACATGGATTGGTCTATTGTAAATTTTATTTTGCCATGGAGAAGACAATCAACGATTTTGAGATACGCATGATTAACCCCTTCAAGGAGTGGATACATCAATACATGCAAAGTCACTGATAAGAAAAGGAAAATTAATTGGAAGAAACACAAAAAGAAATAATGGTACACTTCGGACAGAAGCCTAAAAAGGAAAGTGCGAGATAAAAAGACAAAAGGTCACTTAAAAGACCTCAACTTGAAGATAACAATGTAAGAAACGGCGTGACAGAGAAATAAGAATCTTAATAAAAGTCTCCAATTGTTTGGATTTGATTGGTATCATGAAGTAACACGCTAAAGTTGATTCAACTGCATATGAAAATGCATGATTCCTTTGGAATCTATTTTGAACAACTTCCGATCCTATTGTTCCCGCGGTTTATATAACGAAATAGTACGAGTAATAGAAAGAGTAGATAAAACTGGAAGCCAAATAAGATGAACGGCTAAACAAAAACTCCTATTCTACATTAACTAAGCATGCCTAACCATAAGGATTTATAAGGAACGGAAAAAGATGGAAACAGAGAGCGTTTGCATCACTCTTAACGGAAGGTACCAAGGAGTTCACAGTTTATCCTTCTATCCGACGGACAGAGCATTGCTTTTGAAGTAAACAACAAAGGTTTTTCATGTAAACACCGGAAATCCGCTTTAAAATCTCTTAGAGGTTTTGGAATTCAAAACAAGTCCCTCTCAACATATTCCTAAAATTTATTCATGTCAATAACCAACTTCTTGCAGTAAACTTCACTTATTACGCACGCAAGTGATTTTTGAAGTGCTCACTGCAGGCCAGTCACGATGGTGTATTCATATCAACACAATGCCTAATATAAATTTAAAACCTGACCTCGCCCGCTTTAAAAAAAATAAATAAGGTCACAAACAGTAAATCAGCTCTATTGAAAGGTAAATAAATTAATCGCGATAAAGAATTCAACTACTAAAACAGCCACGGCTTCATAGAAAAGGTTTTTAATGTTTACGAATAAACATTCAAGGTAATTTATGTTGTAAGTGCGTTTAAGTGAACGTTCATTTTATCATCATTGTCTTCATAGAGCAAATACGATGCAAAAACAGTACATGTGAGGGGGTAATGAAGGTAATAGCATATGCACGCAGATACTGCCTCCATAAAAAAAACACAATCGCTAAAACCGAACGATTTATTTCAACGATAAAAGCATTAAGAAGATATCAAATCATTTTGCTAGCGCTAGGCCGGGGCTTGTTTCGTATATGGGATTGATCGATGAAAATTTCTCGGAATAAAATCACCTGTGAGACCCACACATTAGAGCCTATGCGACTGATGACCACATTAATTACATAACTAACGTTTAGCAGAGGTACAGATTAATTCCCGAGCGAAAATAGTAGGAATAAAAATGGTTTATGTCAGGTTTTAGACACGCACTCGACGATTGACCTTAACGTTATGTTGTGCCATGATCAATAAATTTGAACTTTTGTTTCCTCTCTCTCTATCTCCTTGTTATGAAGCCGTGAAAGATAACGATTATTGTCATTTTTAAGGTCGTACCACTGTCAGGCACATTAAAATATGCGCATGTTTACGGCTGCTGAATGATGGGGTTAAACAAATCATTGCCTTACTGGAATGCACAACGGCATTCCATATGGCGTAGTGGAATTAGGAAATCGCGGGGAAGCACTAATGTATTCAGTCGAGAAACGATTAATTAGGGTCTCGAAGTCGGGGAGATCGGCGGCAATCACGCGTCCCGATGGCAGTAGGTACCTACCCATGATGCCCTTTTCCCTTTCTCCTCACGCATGGCGAGCGCCTTACCAACGGATCCCTTGGGAACTTCAAGGTCCGCGTGGAGACAACAAAACACGTTCGACCGGCGTTCGTTGGATGGGAGGGGGAGGTGAGAGATAGGCATAAGCATTTCATCGATATAACGTCACGGATATTCGCGCGACACGAGATGGGTGCGTACTCGAAGGTAAACCACTAATGGAATCGCAATTAGCGCAGAGAAGGGAAGGGGATTTGATAAAGGAGAAGGCTCGACGCCACTGGAGGAACACCCCTTCAGCACGGAAGCTGTGTGGATTTTAACTCCGTCTCGTCTTTCCCCGTGTTTACATGACCTCCTGAGATTGGAAAATTGCAAATCTATTCCATAATATAAAAAGATGAGCCAAAAACCGACAAACATTTGTGCAAAGTTTTTGCGCAAAGCTCGATTTTTTTTAGATAGCCATAAGAGGCACGAAAATGAATCTTGGCAAATCATAAAATTCCATCTTTCTCTCTATAATATAGGCGTTTTTTCAGCATCCTAAATATATTTTTTCTAAAATTAAATTATAATTTGCTAGCATACAAACACCGGAAGCAAACCACAGGAATGGTAATAACATGAAAAGCTCTTATCATACATTACATTTCTCATTCCAAATCACTCTTATCTCCTATACAGCAATGCCTTTTATCTGATTTGTCCCTTATTCTATTTTTCTTTCTTTATTTTTCCCTAGACCTGCATCTATAACTTTCGCCTTAAAAGACGAGGCCAAGCGTCTCTAATCTTTCGTCATAATCTTCCCCAAAGTTGTTCCGTATCGATTCAGAGCCTCGCTCTACATCAAACTCCTCATTAATATTCTTTCATAACATCTTTTCCTGTAGCGTGACAAGAATCACCTGACTTTTCCTCGTCATGTTTAAGTGTATCGAGAATTAACACAAAAATCTCAAGTGCTCCTCCATTAATGTAAATTTCTATGACAATAACTGATTGAGCTCGCCCCGTTTGATAGACAATTTGTTACCTGACAACAAAAAAATTATAAGTGCCCAACATTATTTTTCGTTTCTTAACTACCTTCTTTCACGCCGCACAAAATTCCTATTTCTTCTTCCCTCTCTCCCTCAGTCTTAGCTTTCTACGTTCTAACGCAGCCTCTCAACTACTCCATCATTATATTTTCTTTCTCCTTCAAATCTTGCATACCAGCTTACATTTTCTTAAACAATATATCCCACTTTTCTTCATACATCCTCTCCTCTATCCACGTTATATTCTCTAACATTTCCGAGGCCAAAATTTTAAAAGCCTGTTATCACATTACGTACTCCTTCCTCAGATAACACCCTTATTCTCCTTCCTCAATGAATAAGTTCGAAATCCTACGACCCTGTGCGACCCATGTGACAATGTGTAGACAAACTTTCCTTCGTGTTTTCACTTCGATTAACTGTCATCAATTTCCCGTGGTTATTGTTGTTATTAGAGGAGGTGACCGACAACTATGGCCTTTCGTGCCAGGATAACTAGGTGGTGGAGATTAGTTAGGCTTTAAAGGGAGCCAAGAAAAGGTGGAGAGACACCTGGCGGCGGGTTTAGTCTACTCTTAACGAAAAGCATCATGAGGTCAACTCTATAAGGTCCCATCCGTCAGAATAGGTACTAAATTTAGGGTCATTTTTATTCTATTTGGCCCAATATAACCCTTAGTTCATTGAGAAATTAATATTCTTAGTGACTAGTCGAAACTTCATGCAAAAACGTTTACCAGAATGTCAACTAATGCAAATGAACATTAATATCAGAATGGCGTAACTGCATTCATTTCCGAGCCACGAAAAAAATAACTACACATTATAAAAGCGAGTATAAAATGTGCACTCCACACAATATTCAACTATGGGCCGGAGATCTATTAAACAACCGCGCCCGGGATTCGATTCCGGTCCCTCGGAAAGAGACGGCAGCACACCAACCCCACCTATCAATTTCCCGCTCGTTGACCTCTCTTCCAGAGGGAAAACATGTCACTACTACATGCCCATGCCTAGAAATCTCCCTGTATCCAAGTGCTACTACGGCTATGCTTATGTGCTAGGAGTATCGACTGCATCTACGCAATATCGTTAATCGCGCATTCATTCGCATTGGCTTCGCTACGCTTCTGTACCAGCTTTCCACGTGGTTCCAACTATTCTCTCTCCATTAATCTATGCCGTAGAATGACTAAACTCTCAAGGGCAGCGTCTACTTTCAAGGCTAAAAGCGGGCTCCGTTGCGTAGATGGAAGGAAACGAGTTGAAGGTTTTCTTCTGCGGTTATTCCTTTCGAGTGAAGCCAACACTGGAACAAAAAATGACTGAGTTTGATGATTTCCGCTCTTACTTACTCGATCGGATTCCATCCCACCTTTGAAAATGCAAATGAGGCGAGGGCCTTTCTTTTACACACTTTGACTGAGGGCAGTTACGAGGCCGTAGTTCTGATTTTCTTGAAAATATGACGTAAGGTGAATTGGCGATTAGCTACTGTGCCTCGGAGACTATTAAAGCACGTTATAACAGCCCAGAATTCAAAAGTGGAAGTTCCACTTTCCTCCAGAGGAGTTTTCATGTTACCTTTCGTTCGCAAATTTTGCAACTCTTAATAGGTATGAGGAGAATTCAATCTCAGGATGCATTGCGGATTTCCTCGATATGTCAACAGCCTGTGAATTGAATGCCAGTTCAGTGGACATTTTTCCTCTGACAACTTCCAACGCACACAACTGCAGTCCAGAGTCACAATATTCATCAAAGTGTTAAAACTCTAATGTTACGACAGCAAAAGTAAGAAAGAGATATTATTCTCTTTTTATGATTCGAATGTGTGATGTGAAGCTTCAATTTTAACTGGTATTTGAAAAGAGGCATCTCTTGTTATTTTTATGGCCAAATAAGTTTCATAGTTCTGAACTGTAAAATTTTGTGAAATTCCACAGAGGATGAAGGAAAAAAAAATTACTTCATCATCATCATTGGTAAACAATCCTAGGATTGGTTTGACGCAGCTTTCCACTCGATTCTTCTATAGGCCAACCTTTTCATTGTGACGTAATTCTTCGAAAAATTACTTAACCTTGAGAAATCCAATTTACAGCTCATTATATATGTACACCACCCGGGTTTTAAAAAATCTGTCAGAACAGAAAATTATGTTAAGGATATCCAAAGATTATCAAATATAAATGTCTACTGGTCATATAAAAGATATGACCAGTAGACATTAACTGCTAAAACTCGGAATGGGTATATAACCCAGACATTCAAGTTGGATTTAATTGAGTTACGCGAGATACACGTTTCGCTCTCTCCTTGCACCATAATTGTCACCGATCTTTTATAATAGAATGAATTTTGAAACACTCAAACCGCTATGGTATCACGGTTAATATTAGCTAATAATACGGATAAAGTATGACAAATAAATGCAAGTATTTTGGTCCGCAAATGAGATCAAAACACGTGATGAGGTGCTATATCTCGCGATGGGCGCAGTTGGAAAATATTTCTGCACCTTCCTCTTCGTTTCAAAGATTTAGGATCCACTTTCTGTGCAATGCTAGAGTTCAATTTTATCTTCCTCTCACGCCTACGCTCCAGTGACTTCAACTCGTCTGGTGGAACATTCTCCTCACGATATAAATCCCAGAGGAGGGAAAGTCAATAGAACTGCAGAGACGGTAAGAGCCAGGTCTCATACGAGAAGAAATCTCAAGGCGAGAGAAGTATAGAGATCATCTCCAGGAGAACGCCGGTTTTGAGAGGTAAAACGCCACTGAGGCATAATTTCACCGTGGCTATCGCCGGGCAACAATCATACCCTACGTTGGATAAAAACAGCACAGCTTAAATTACAGTCCTCCAGCAATCTGGAACGTTCTAAGTGAGGGGTCACGACCCTTTGCCCAAGCGTTGGCTGAGAATTTAATAGCGGACGACGCCGATGCATTGGGAAGATACTGCCCATTTACTTAATAAAAGGTTCGGGTGGCGGGCGCATCCAGCGTAAACGGGATGTATTGACATTGGAGTACTTAATCAAGTGATTGGCCAGGAAAGACTAGATCTGCAGATGACCACCGGAATGCCTAGCGTTTTTAAAATGGGAAATTGACCAAAGTTCAACGGTCAATAAGACATTGAGAAGAACGTTGGTATTTCCAGCCATTTCTCAACAGTAAATAGACGCGTTGTTTGCGAAGCATTGGTAGTTCTAGCCATAACTCAACTAAAACCTGTTCCATCGACACTAGAAACAGAACAAATGCGTGTAAACTTCCAATGGTGATTATTAGGGTTCGTCATCCATCTAGTAAAAGGAAACCAATACCAATCTTCAATGAAAGCCTTTTAGACACCTTTCCAAAGTTAGGATCAGGTAAATAAACGATCTGAAGTTATGCGAGGAATAACAAGGTTTTGACATCAATGAGCAGTAAAATTGCAATAAGAATTAAAGTAGATAAAGCAGTCTATATGGATGAACAAATAAGCCAATTTCACTGGAAGTGTTCCTTATCTAGGATATTTAAAGGTACAATAAATAAACCTAAAGTACCTGCAGTCGAAAAAAAATTAAGCTTCTGTTGTAATAGCTTTGTTTCCGGAAAGTTTGACCAGATGTAACGTATTATAATTGTGCTTGTCCCGATCGCTAGTAACTCCTTATGCATAAAGTTCACCAAATAAATAAATTAAAAGTACGAAAATGCGTCATTCACTGTTTTGAAAGGGAAATGGAATGCTGGAAATGGTCATTTCTCTTCATTTTTGTTGTAGGTAAACATCGCTGAATTGAAGGATCAAAAATATCCCGATGATGTCTTCATGAAGTTCCACACTGCTGGAATAAATATAAACGCATCTTGCCACATTTCACATGTTCTTTGTCAGCTAAAAGTTTCCGACTATTTCCATCCTATTTTAAAGCAATCCCATCTTCATGCTGCGTAAAAAGAGCCTCGAAGGTTTCCGTACGCTTTTACGCGCCGGCATGACAGGCCATGGATCGCAGGCTCAAATTGACCCAGGGAATGAATGAGTTTTGTCTCGGAATCAGGTTTAGGAATGAGTTGCATCAGACGGTGCGATATAGCCTTAGAGTTGGAGCAAATTAAAACCTGATTCTCACTTCGACTGAACTCGGAAGAGATATGTAAAAAGAATTCTGAAATCGACAAATAAGACATATTCGTTACGATCAGGTTTTGACGCAGTAAGACGTCTTCAGAACCACTTGAAACCGGGCTGTTTCATTAAAGCATGAAAGTTACTCGAAGAATATTAATGTTACTTTTGCCTATCCTTCCCGAGATGGAAGAATTCCACCTGGTCAAGGCTGAAACTATTTATTACTCTACAGACCATTATCTGTAGTTTTCAAGTCCGTCACCTCACTTAAAGATGCTTTAGAACGGTAGGAGAGGTATAGGGATGGGGATGGAAGGCTGGGGAGGAAAGGTGGTGAGAAACTCAGCGTCGGCATTAGCCTGCTCTGGACGATGGGAACGACTTTGTCAAGGCACCCAAGTGGGGAGCTTTGACAAATCTCTCATGCAGGGGTCAGACTGAGAGTAAGGATATCTACCTCTACCAGGATTCAAACCTGGACCATCTGGGTGAGATGCCAGTACTCTAACCAATACAAAAACTCAATTCTAACGTCATCCTAGAAGGTAAATGTAAGATATTTCCCACCAGGATTCAAACCCAGACCATATGGGTGCAATACCAGTATTCTAACCATTCTGCTAACCCGATTATAATCACATCTTGGAAGGAAAAAACATGATATTTGGAAAGTCACAAAAACCTCAAATTCCGCTCTCAAGCAAAACCCAGGCTAAGTCCTTTAGTATATTCCTCTAAGATCATCAATTTGGGCGTATTGAAAAATTGCAAAGGCATTCATCGGTTCTTCAAAAAAATGTAGATAGGAGCTCGCACGATCTCGGCAGCGAAATCACTCGAAGGAACATTTTAATTTCCCCCGCCGCTCCCCTCCATCTCACGCAGCGCCATTCACCGCGCAGTGGTCGTAAAATGCGCGAGAGAGGGCGCGTGCCCCCTTGTATTTCTTAAATGCCGAAGTGGCGGCGGTCGGGGGGGCGTATGGATAAGTGGGCAGCGCGGCGCGCACTCACTCGACCCGCGAGACGATGAGGAATAGTGAAAGGTCCGCTCGGAAGGGTGAATGGTTTAAACAGGGGCGGGCGGGGGATGCCGAGTCCCGCGCCGTTTTATTACGGGCCCGCCCAAGGCGAGGCGTCTGCGAAACAAGCGCGGCGAAGGCATTTAATGCGTGTTTCGGATTGCATTAAGCGAACCACCTCACATCAATGGTGAGATCGCCCCGGGCACACCGGAGCGAGATATTTAACACTCTCCGATTTCGCTAAAAAATTTCTCGAGTACTTATCAGTGTTCTATCGGTCAAGTTGGGATCAGAAGGGTGTAAAAATGCTTCTAAAATTCCCAATGAATGTCTTTCATTTGATTTTTCTTCTTAAAGTCCGCATACTAACCTTCCCTTTAAAATCCATCCTAAAAAGATTACATTTTTCCCTCTCCCTCGCTATACTAATTACGCCTCCCTTCCATCTATGACTTCAAGAATGTTTACCCACGAACAGGTGTTTCAGATCGGGAGGAAAGGTATGTACAAGGATGGGAATGGATGGGAAAGGAGGAAGGGTAAGAGACAAACGCGGCGGCGTTGACTTTAGCTTGCTCTTAACAAAAAGGCACCAAGGGAACCACGGCTTAACGTTCCATCCGACGGACGGAGCACTGCACTCGAATGTTGTCCTCAAAACACAAAAGTAGGGGCCGGTTTACCAATGAAAAATATCTTCCATTGCCGGGCTTAAAACCTAGGTCCTTATAGTGATATGCCATAATTCTAACCACTAAAAACACATAACATTTTACCAAGGGCTTCAAAACACCACTGCAGTCGGTCCATTCAATAGTAATAGGTCATTTGATTCCCAATTTATTTTACGTTGGCGGCATCCTTCAGACTGAGGCTACAATCTTGAGGCACCATTCTAAGATTTTTTTGCTTATCCGATTGGGCCTTCCTCTCCGTTATCAAGGATAATCAGCGCTTTGCAATTATTATTCCTCAGGAAATAAAAAGTGTTTCCAATAGTTTCACCATCTGTTTGGAGTGAGAGTAACCAATTCAGAAGTTTGTCCTACAAATCGTCTTTCGTTTTCCCGTAATATAATCTCGCGGCACCCCTATTTTTTCCCGTCACCCTGTAGTGCTGCGGCACTCCGGTTCGGAACCGCTGGAATAGCTACTTGCACATTTAATGACGAAATATCAATCATTCAGTATTAGTATTATGTTTTATGATGCTACATGGGTCTAGGCATATATCACAGCGTCTAAATTAAATTAGAACTAATGTAAGGTTAAGACTAACACAATTTCCATGTCCGAGGTGGGATTGGAACCAGTATCAATAACAACCACTTCAATTAACAAGACTCATTCATCCACAGCTTCTGCACATTCTCCTTCCACCAAAGCCACGCAATATTTTCTCTACAATGAGCAAAACCAGCAGCGGAAATAATACTTTGATTTTAGTGAGAATAGACGTTTTTTTTACAGGGAATGATAAATCTTGCATGAAATCATTGTGTTATGTTAGGGGTGGTGGTGCTTGTTCACTGGTGATTACCTCGGTCACCGCACAACGTTTCCAGTGGAAATTTGGGTTCCAACAGAACACAACAAATCATGACGACTTTGCGAATGTAACTATCTTGGTTTGAACCTGAAATAGTTTGGCCAGCGACTGCATATTCTATGTACTAAACCATAGAGCGCATTTAAAATTGGGAAAATTGATTACGTACAAATTGTGGTCCAACAAAACACAACATAACATTACGACTTTGCGAATGTAACTATCACGGTTTGAACCCGAAATACTTCGACCAGCGACTGAATATTCTAGCTATAAAAATCATAAACTCGCGTTTAAAATTGGCAATATGATTACCTGCGCACCACAAAATACGCCAATCACAACACAACGTAACTGCAGATATCACAAATTTCAATCAAATGGTGACTTGGGTTAGGTGATTGACGATGTATGCAATATCTAAAGGAGCCATAATCCTGAGACTGTCTCAACTACCTCCCTTCATGTTCCCATAAACATCCCGCGCCGATAGCCACCCGTCATTTGAGATCGTGTACCATTTTGACAGAAAATGAACGACTGGCTGAGAAATGCCATGGAGTGAAATCCAGTAAACTTCCACCACCACATAATACGCTAAGAAGCGAGCAATACCTTTCACCTCAAGCCTCCCGGACGCATAGGAACGTAAATGCTATGAGAGAATCTTAAGATCATTACGGTGGGGTGAATTAAACGGAAGGGGTTAAACTCAAGGAGGAAAACTAACGTTTATGGAGTGCTAAAAGATTTGAGATTTCGAGAACGTAAACAACATGCGCCTGCATGTTTCACCGAGGGAAATCTCGCCAAGGAAATTAATGAAGTCACGTTTCACTTACACCCACTCGTGGAAAAATAATGAGCATTCGATAAATGATGCTTCGGTAACTGGTGTCTGAAGATCATGTTTGCTCAACAGAATCATGCTTAAGGTGCTCTCCGTGCAAAGGAATACGTAATCCCTTTCCTTTCTAAAAGATAACATCTCCCGCTAGAATATGGCACTTGGGATAGTCTGTGAGAATCATTGCTAGATTTAAATTGACGGTGAGTGCCAAGCAAGTACAGGAGGAAGTGAGAGGATCAGGAATTAACACGAGGAATATAAAACGTCAGTTTTTTCAAAGACTTAGTTACTATTCACATAAAATTCGACTTTGAGCACAATGGGAAACCCCGTGGAACAATTTAATTTTAGATTCTAGAATGAGAAACTGAAATATACGAGGTCTGTTCAAAAATCAACCGAACTTTTTGTATTATATGCCAACAGATTTTCTTAGCGATGTCTAATTGGCATCGCTGCATTTGTTAGAACCTCCCAATTAACCACTATTGTTCCGATTGTAGGAATTCCTCTTAGGTTCCAATTTATCGCTGCTTAAGCGGAAGATATTTTAGTCGTCAGGTTGATTGTTGCTATTTCCGTGTTTGAACAACGTTGCAACGAAATTTGAGTGAAACTTGGAAAACCTTTTACAGAAACCTTCCAATTCATTAAGGAGTGTTACTGAGATAATTCTCTTAGTAGGGCGTCGGCGTTTTGAAGGGTTTACCCGATTCAAAAGTGGAGGTCAATCGATTCAAGACAATCCTCGAACAGTCACGCTTTCGACGTCCATTGATGGCACTAACAATCCAAAAATCGAGGATCTGGTGCAAACCACAACGCAGGTCTCTTTTTGAGATATTTCTTGCACAACTTTTTTCTCATTATTGGTATATTCTTTAAATCAAAGGAATATATATGAGAGCATATGAATCATTGCTTACAATGAAGTCTATATATAGTATTAATTCACTCTAAATTGAGCGATATACATAAAGTTGGTGGACAACTACGTCTTGTCAAGTCGGTTTCAACTCATTTCATACGCGCATGCATACTTGCAAAAACCCTTAGACGCCATATTTATTCTTTTGTTTTATCTGTAGGAAAACAACATCGCTGACTTTTTTTCTTAGGGAAAATGTATCTGAAAAATATAAGGGTAAAAATAATCCGTACTCTAAATCTTAACTTACGGGATATATATATATATTAAAGTTTCGGATTTAATCAGGCGCGACTGTGTTACTAAGGCGATGAAGAAGAATATTTGAGATTCTACCAACACCTTTATTTGACCGATCAAGATTTAAATAACGTATTTTATTTTAAGTGAGGTAGATCGGTTGTGATGATTCGAAAAGTGAAAAGTATGGTGGTTGTAAGTTATCGTTCTTTGTTATTGTTCTAGATTGTACTAGTCAGCAGCAGTACTACAAGATACGGTCGACAAGGACGATGAACAATTTCTTAAACATATTTAGTGAGCAAAAGCTGGTGAAATAATTTTGTTCGAGGAACATCACAATGTCTCCTTTATCACCTTAAGACGCTATTATACGCTGTATTGGGATTCTCACATAATTACGTCCATAACCGAAGTCCTGCACTAGGTTGATGTTACAGTCACCAGATTGTCACTCCAAATCGATCTGCTCTCGATAGAGACCTGCGCAAGATCGACCCGATTCCGTCAAACCGCTTTTGTCATTCTTTCTTCTAGACTTGTCCCTACACGAGGGCGCACTTATCCTAAAAAACAACTCGAGTGACCTCGCCCGTCGATCACCTCCAAAAATAACCATCCGCCATTATTAGGCGGACGTAATGCGAGAAAGAGAGCCGACTTGGAGATGACTGTGATAGATAGATATATAGAAAAAAACATATCGCGGGGCGATCAGAAATGATTCAGCAGCCACGCGGATTTGAATTTTCGAATTCGAAATTCGGAACGGACAGAGGAGGAAGTCTCACCTACGCCTTATTCCCCGCGGGAAGGGAAAATATTCCTGCGTGGGTTCGGAAAGTCGGAAACTGGAAGGAGGATATAACAAGAAAAACAAAAGAGCGGGACTCGATGGGAGGGGAGTATCTGACGGTTGAATGGGACGAGGAGGCTCCCCTCCTACCGCCGACTGGAGTCCACGTGAATGGCGGGAGAGTGGATGATGGCGGGCGGCCGTTGCTCAGGACGCGTGGGACGAACGTGTCCACCTCCGTTCCGGTCCTCGCGCGTGGGAAGTCGTCGCTCTGGACGCGGGAGACTCAACGGCGCTGGGCGCGGACGTACGCTTCGAAAGGACTCACGACGATGCGATTGGCAAACATCCTCTTAGGAGTGACGATGCCCTGGATTTCAGCTTCAGCGAAAGCGTCCAAAGGAGATCGGGTCGGTGTCGGTTATCTAGAAGAAGTAACCAAGGAGTCACGTGGTACAAACACGAATGGTTTGCAAATTTGTGTCGTCTAAATCGCTCGTTACAACATCATTAATTGTTTTCACTTGAATTTTTCTCGCCTCTCTAAACTATAGAGCCACCACATGAGGTAATAACACAAGTGTAAACAATGCATGAGTTAGTAATCCGCGGTTTTATCGCACCGAAATTTTCGAACCATTCGTGTTTATACCACGTGACCCCTTGATTACGTATTCGAGATAATCCCGACGGCTTCAAGCACAGGCCCCCAGGTCTCCAATCGAGAAGATCCGAGATCGAAACCCCGTAGTTTTGAAGATTATACATTACAAATCCGAAGCATAATTTTTACTCCACTAATAAGGCGAATGCCAACGTTAGGACATTGAATATTTTAAGAATATGAACATATATGTCTCGAGTTTTTTAAATTATAGCAATTTCCGCCACGATTGTTAACCGAAGTGTTAAAAAATCATTTTTTGTTCTCGCAGCCTTTCTTAGGTCAAGGATACTTAGTTTTACTACTGCCCAGTTTACATTATGCTACTATGTACTTCAGTACTCGCTTCTAAAACGAGGGACAAACAGTTTTCTGTCACGCGTAGCAGAACAGGAATCAGTCGTTCTCTGTAACAGAGTACTCTTTCGCACACTATTCCAATGTTCAGCGCAAAATAACTTTTCGTTGTAGTAATGTGAAATGAATTCCGAGCCAAAACGTTCGTATGGTATCAATGTTACCCATTTCTATTGATTACGACATGGAGAGAATATGTTATGAGATAGGATATTATTCTCTCTAGCCCTCGTATCTTGTATTTATATTTTCTGATTCATCGCAAACCTTTCTGAGAGGAAAAAGTAAATCCTTTTTCTTTTCCCCTCACTCAATCCGGAATACCGTCATTCTTCTTGGTCATTTTTTTTCGAATCCTCGGGTGGTTACAAGACTTTCAAAAGAGGGCACTTCCTGCCTCGGAGGAGAGTTTTCGCTCTTCATCTGTCCAAACACGCGACCGACATGCCGTCTCTCAAGTACCAACTGCAAAAACTTGGAGTTGCTGTCGACTCTGGCCGCAAGTGAATAAACGCGGAAAGAGACTTGAGTTTTTCTTGGCATCCGATTGTCTATCCGGGAAAGCCGACATCTGCGACGCTCAAGACAGAGATCCCCGACAAGACGATATACCAAAGACATTTCATTCGTCCCTTTTGTTGGTAATGTAACCAAGGAACCGAAATGTAGACAGTCTATAGTCATAATCGATATGAACAGTATCAATATTTTCGTCGTTTTTCGTCTGGAATTTATGGCCAATATATGCGCAGGAACATTATAACGAACGAAAATGGACACATCAATATATCGCACCTGCATCGATATTTTTGCAACTAATATCGATCAAAATCATCCATGCCTGCCCACCAAGGAGATTAGAATATATCAGAGTTGCCATCGTGGCTGATTAGAGAAGTAAGGTTGGCCATCTTGGCAAGCACGGAAATATGGGCTTTCTACTCGCGATTCTCATGAAGATATTTTGTGCACGAAGTAAAACTTAGTGTAGATAGATGATGAAAGTAAAGCATGTTTAAAAATTCGTCAAATAATCAGAGAAAAGTGCGCTTACGCATAAAAGGCGACAAATATGTTTAAATATGTAAAATTGGAACCTGTTTTAAGGAATATGAAAGACTTCCAGTGGAATGAAATGTGTCAATGCCTCCCATGAATAGCCTTAGAATGATTTACTGATACCGCTGCGAAGAAATTTGTGCAAATTTTATCATTATATATGCTTTAATGCACAAGTGCAAGAGGTATTAAAAAAGACGCATTGTTTTGTGACGAGAAGGTGGGGCTTAATCCATCCCAAAAGCCCCCATTCTGGTTTAATTTTCTCCCATAGTATGTGTATGCAACTTCTAGTTTCTTGCTACCCGCGACATCTGTATGCGTGAGTCGCGTAAGAAGAATAGGAAATGGTGCCTGGCAGGGGGTGATGAGAGAACTGGGGTGGGGGTAGTGTGTAGGAACGGCCAAGTCGGTCCATAAAGTGGAGGAACGAAGTACTCTCGACAGAAAGGAGAGGCTGGTTTCCGCAAGACTATTCTCTGAATGGAGGAGAGTGGGAGTGGAGAAGGAAAGGCCTAGGAATAAAAAAACAAACCCTCTTCCCCACCGTCACCTCCTGCGGTTATCGGCGGAAACATTACTTTTACCCCACTGTCGACTCGTCCCCCTCATCTCTGAGTAAAAATATGGGAGGCACGAATTAATTTTTCCGAAAGTGCGCTCGCGAGAAGCGCATTGATATGCATGCGCATTACCTCTGAAGCAGCGTGCTGAGGTTGTAGACAAACCAGAATCACGCACTTTCATTTTATGGACTCATTGAATACTAGAAGTAGAAATTTTGATTTCAGTCGTCATTTTTCACCATTATTATTATTGCAGGCTTGTTAGACTGAGCAATTTCTCATATGCGCAAAAACAAAAGAGATATGAATCATTAAGTGTATAGGTATCCAAGTTATGGAGAAGTAATAATGTATATATGTTATGTTGATTGAGTTCTTGTATCGTGACGTGACTGCGAATTCTTAATAAAATAAAATAACAAAAAACCACAAATTACAAAAAGGCTACATTTCATTTTATCAACTACTTAAAAGCTTAGAGCGATGAATAAGATATAACTTGGATAGGATTTTTTCACAGACCTCTGAAATACTAGCATGCTCCGTTCAAATTAAAACACTTGTTTGTTATTAATTAAGTTTAAAAGAAAAATAAATAACACAAACAAGAACGTAACGAAACAAGAACGCAGTAAATAAATAACGAAGGAGAAAGGAATATTGCCGGTAGGAGATTTGTATGTTACTTTCAATCGTGCAAATAATTAACTAATAAGAGACACTGCTTTCTGCTATTCAGTTATCTGCTGGAGTCCTCTCTCTTTTGTATAGGTACACATATACTTCCCCGACTTTTTTCGACACCTTTCTCACCGATTTAAAGGTTATAAATTATTTCTGTTGCCGACAAACCTTTTTCTCAACTAATACGAAGGCTGTAGCGATGAACAAATATCAGTGGATAAGATTTTTACCGACTTCGGCCAAGGTATACTTGTGTTAAATTTTCTGTTTAAATATAGTTTTAAGGAAGACTTAGAGTAAACAACTCCATATAAAAATATTTCTATTACTTTATAATTTTAAGGTGATGAAAAATCTTTTAAACAAAAGTGTAACGAAATAGGAACGCCCATGGAGACCTAATAAACAAAGCACACATAAACCAACCATGGGCACGTAACCATGGAGACGAAAATAAACAATGAAGAAGAAAGAATTACTGTCGGCAGGAGACATTAATGTTGCTTTCAATCCTTTGAATTGAGCAAATAAATTACTATATGTGGTTTTGTGAATTATAAATAATAAATTGTTAACAAACTACCTTTGTTGTCATGTATATCTATGTACTTCTGTGACTATTACATTTCAACAACCCAACAAAAGGCTAAATCTATTTTTTTTGGTGGGGAGGACGGACGTTGAATTTGAGAAGTTTTGCAGAGGTTTGATGGTACACATATTATACCAATATCATATTTACGATGCATGTAAATTAGTTGTATTCAAGCCGAAAAATGAAATAACCCGGTTGAAAATGTGTCTGGAAAACTGAATGGGTGGACGGAAGAAACTTCACATGACCGACGACAACCGAACAAAAGCTGCAAAAGTTACAATCAACAGATTGGCATTAACTGCTCCATAAATGTTGTACCATGGCGAAAATTATAAAAATCACATCATCAAAACATCAAATTATTTATAATACCTGCTTAAAACAAACGCATATATCGAGCATGAAAAAATTGAGAAGTAATTAAAAACAATTTTATCATACAAGGGAATAACTGGACGACCAAGAAATGGGGAGAAGTGCAATAATATAGAGGGATAATAATTTTAAAGTATTCAAATAAAATAGGTGAAAATGGCATACCGGTGCAACGTCTACCGGAAGGGATTAGGGGCAAAAAATGACATTTCAAGATAATAAACCAGAGCAGAACGCGTTTCTCGTCCTTTCCGTGTATAGAAAAATAGCTTTAGCTATGATTTATTTAAATATTGGAAACGCAATGACTTATCAGAACGATTATGATACTATCTACCATAAAACAATTATATAAAAGAAAAGGATTTAGGAAAAGTGGGAGAAAAATTAAATCTCAGGAAAATTTTGAAACGAGGACGCCTTAGAAGAAATCTTGAGACAAGACTGTCCGATGAAGACAGTAAGTGAGAGGTATTACAACAGAAGACCACGGAAATGACACTCGTAACATGTAGCAGAGTATTTCAAAACAGAAAACTGTGATACATACGAAGAAGTTTGAATTATAATTAGATGTGAATGATTGAAGTCATTTCGTACTAGGTACATTAGAACGTCCTTAAAAAAAGTGCATCTGGCAAAAATGAACACTCGAGTATCCTGAATGATGCTGCCATCTTCCCAACCGGCGTCAGGACCAGTATAACTTCAAATTCAAATTTTCGTCAGCATCCCACGTCCACTCTTACTGGTCTTTCCCGCCTACGTCGAAGCTCTTCCCGCGATTTTCACTTTTTTTCCAGATCCGTTACTCATACAAGTGGGTAGCACGGCGGTATCCATTTCTTCAGGATATGAAATTGGACTTCGAATTACACCACTTAAAAGAGCCATCAGTGCTCATTACTTACCCTTAAAATGCTCTCCAACACGATATTAGTATTCTAAATTAATTATCCTTAACGGTATTACCCAGAAAAACATGACGAGACATGGGTATTGAGCCCTGGCAAGGAAAGGTGAACGAGACCAGCGACCACTGAATAACTTAAAACGCTTGCGGGAACAATATGGGAGTTGCCTTCAGGAGCACGCAGTCACATCCGTTCCAAGTAATAAGGAAAGTGAACGTATTTCAAGACCCCAATTTCTTTATGCAAGGTTATTTTCCCATTACGCACATAGCCCACATCCGTCCGATGGAGGATATTGTGTGCTAATTCAAAATTATTTCGAGAATAGAAAATTGCTTCCTCAAAAAAATCTTAATCACGCCCAAAATATTCCGTATAAGTTGATGAGGTCACATTGTAGTATTCACGAAGAACTTGCAGAAGAGCTTCAAGCTATTCTCAATGAAAAATTATTGGGGCAATTTCACTAGTGAACTAATAATTCATAAGGATGCTATTCAATCCACCGAATTAATGAACAGTACTATAGAAGAAATGCATTCGGCACGAGGAATTTGCATGGAGGCGTACTGATCATATATGCACGCAGTAATAACGACAGTATTCCTTCTTTTGGCCGAATATCAAGACTGAAATGAATTAAAGAACAACTATGCTAAGAAAACACTCTACCTTCAGATAAACATAACTTATGACAAACGCCGACAACCAATCTAAAATATCTCCGCAAGCAATTTTTCAATGCTTAAAACGGTAAAATAAGACTGAATGCTGAGGCCATAGTTAAGAGTGCCTGGAATTCAAAAGAAATGATCGGGAAAAACCACTTAAGTTTATAATTAGCATAAATACACGCCAGATATGCAAAAAGTTCCATTAAAGTGAGAGATTTTAACCTTAGCATGCCTTTACATTTAAATTTATACGGGAACACTTGCACGAAGGAATTAAAGAATTGAAAAGGAATTGCGAGAAAAAGTGAGACCTCGTCAACACGAACAATACCTATCGAGGGCTATTATCAAACTATAGAAATTAAAAATTATGGCAGCGATGGGATTCGAACCCACGCCTCCGAAGAGACTGGTGCCTTAAACCAGCGCCTTAGACCGCTCGGCCACGCTACCTTACTGTATGTGCAAGAAAATTCAGAGAAGTAGTGCGTAGGAAGCCAAAGATGGGGAGGCGGGCGGTATTCGCGGACGGAAATTTGAATTTTTGAACTTTTATTGGACCTGGCGCCAGTAGGGACAATAGGCGTCCCTCATCCAGAATCCAAACGGGTGTCTGTGGGTCTGGGTGCACACGCGTTTGCATTAACGTGATTACAGGCTAGGGGCCGGCGAAGAATAGGATGATGAGAGAAATGCTAATTTCTACCCTCGACAATGCTTTTATGTCGATGATGACCGAATCATTTTATGCCCTTGGGATCGAAACATAAATTAGGCATATGCGTGGACACTCGGTCGGTAATATTGGTCAACAAAGATGCTTCTCTTCAAATTGCCGTCGAACCATTTAGTATCTTTGAAACTTAAAAGTCTTTAACTATTCCGAGGCATCGCGTTAGTCGTAAAAATTTTTTAAGGACGATACTCCGAACTGGACGTTGATTATTTCATTCGTTTCTTTCAATAACAGACTTTAGCCGGAAATCAGAGAGAAGAGTGGTTTGCCTTCGTAGTATTTCACTTCCAAGGAATCCATCTTGCCCATCGAAATAAAGTAGAGGCGTGGCCTTGAATGAACTTGCATTAGCAATCAACGTCGAAAAAGGAGAGCAAGCTGGATAAAATATTGGAACAGAATGCTATATTCAAAATATCGTGAAAAGACATAAATTATGCCAGGCATCGCATATTATAATAAATAAAAGAGACAGCATGCTAGAAAATGTTATGAAGCGTCAAAGTGCTTTAAAACTGAAAACCCAATATTTAAAAAAATGGAGGTTACGGGAGACAAAATTTAAAAAAAAACAATGTACAGGATGAATGAAAAGGGTGTTCAAAGATTTTTAGACTTATCAAGAATAAAAAACAGCACCACATACTGTACTTTCACCAACACTATTGGGGTAATACTGACTTCGAATCCAAAAGGGATTCACCAAGTGTTTTAAACTGCTCTCTGTACGTAATTCCTGTCCAATTTCTTGAAACAAACCACTGACAGTGACACCGCGCAACCTTTTACCGATCAGAGATTTTAAGTGCTCCTTCGGAGGATTTCGCTGACTCCCGATAAAGATGAGTGGGTGTGGCGAAAAAAAGGAAAGGGGAGAATATGAAAGGGTACGATGCGACTTAATGGGGCACGATTTTATGAGTCAGCAAAGGCCAGCTTTAATTCAAATTGTTGCGTGTAGCCTGGAGCGTAAAGGGTAGGAGTGGTAGTGGATTGGTCGCTCGAAGGAGTAAGGTGAAAGCCCAAACTCGGGAGGGATGGCCAAGTAATTTCTTTCTCCCGCCGTTTTGGTTACAGCTGTATTATCGACGGTTGGTAAGTTACCGCACATGCCCAGGGACGGACGCTTTCGATCGATACGTAACGAGTGATCGATACGTAACGGTGGCAATTGCTGATGGGTTTCTGAATCAGTTGATCATTTTCCCCATGAACTAAAATGATCATGATAAGTGAATTCAAGCAAATATGGATTAACTATCATTCGTTACAAATGCACCGTCTTGTTCCGTAGACTCCATGCCGTATATACTTGAACTTATAGACCGATATCGATGGTAACACACCATATGATGGTCATAGTTGTCAGATTGCTACCGAAAACGATGATCTGCCTTTCTAGACATACGTTACTCATTCTAATCATCAATATCGTGGTAATTAATTTATCACAAATTGAACCCCGAGCAATTCATACTTAACAGTAAACTAGAGAAATACTTCTGCCAGTTCACTAAATATCTACGTCAAGCAAAATGCTCCAAAAATACTCTTCTAGTTTTCATTGAAACTTTGCCTAAGGATATGCCTGTATAGACGAACGGAAGAGTACCTACATACACAAAATAAGCGAGTTAATGCTCCACTCCAAAGCATTCCATTAGCGTAAATGCATAAAAGAAGTCGTTCTTTCAGGGTTATTTTCAGATCAATAACGTGCTGGCCCCGTAACCCAGAGGTCATGGGTTCTAATCTCGACACGGGAACGAATATCGTCGCCATTGTGCTGGCACTGAGTTCAGGTTCAATGGCTAGATATAGCCTCAGAAGTTAGGGCACCTTAAAACCTAATTCCTCCCCAAGTCGCGCGCGGCCGGCCTCACTAGAACGGGGATAGACATTTACTGTTGGAAGCGTGCCGAAGGCGTCAGGTACAACAGACGCCGGGTGAAGGCGTCCCACAATGCACTTTTTTCACGACCCGACTAGGTTCATAACATTTTTATAGCTTGAAATTTTAGCACCGTGGAACAAGTTTATTACTTAGAAGCAGTTAGTAAAGGCTCAGTTTAGGCACTGCTTGACTCGGTGTTGAAAAAGAGAACTCGAGGGCTATGAGGGTTAGCATGTCAAAACTAACTGTATTCAATAAACACACTGTCTCAATCGATAAATTGTTCATTTAAATATCTCGGCAGCTATATTAAAGATGCTGATGAATATGAAGTGGATTTTCAAAAATATCGGCTAATGTTGAAAAAAGGGCTTGAAAAGTCGATCAAGAACAGAACAGCAAAGGTAGTGAACTGTTTTAATTGCATTTTTATGCGTTATTTCGGGAAGATTTTGCACAGCTATAATTTTACTAAACACGGCCTCTAAAATATTTTTGGCGAGCCTCTGCAACGATTCTTTTTCTGTAAATATATATATCCACTGATCTTTTGTAAGCTTAAATAAAGGCGGATAGTCAAAAATTCACCCAGCTTGACTAATTTTTCAGTAAACATGTGTGAAAATGTGCGCTGGTAAGTCAGAATATCGTAATTCAATCAATTCTCATGAAATACGAGATAGTGAGCAGAAGATGCACGAACATTTGCTGTGATCCTCTGCGGTTTTTACCCAAGACCGTGCCCAAGACGCAGTCGATGCTGATAGCTATCGCTGAGGGGGAAAATCCATCCTTATTTTTCGCAAAACGTAATTTTGAAAAGGGGCAAATTGAAGAGACCATAATGATTGTAGCTTGGAGGTACTGGCTACAAAATACCATTCCGTACTTGAGGAGGCATCGATACTGCACATCAAAAGAGTTTTCTTTCCACAATGACGGCTCACAATATGCAGATAACGGTAGACTAGCCGGAAGGCGAGTATAAATCTCCATCATCACAGCTTTTCCCGGTTGGTGAATAGGTATTTCAGTTTCCGATGCTTCGACAACGTGCTCATTTTGCACTAGTAAAGAAGATTTCAATTAAGTGATATTGCGGATTCACAAGACATATATGATCACAATAACATATGCGCTAGAAGAGGAGTGATCAAAGCTAAAATAAGGGTAAAAACATTTCGAAAACAATAGAAAGGGTTTTTTTGCGAAGTAAAATAACTAGCGATACACGATTCAAGGAAAATAAAATATATACATTTACAAAAAAATCTAATAACAGCTGGAATTGAAGCGTTAAAACAATAAAATACGTCTTTTACAGTGTTTTTTTCAAGGCAATGAGGCATGAACAATAACAGCAGTAGAGATGGTAAGAATAGGCATTTTATATGCCGTGCTTAAATGGAATCATGAAAATTAAATGGAAAGGCCGAGTTCTAACCGGGAAGTTCCAATAATATTAAGCGAAAAAAGAAGTTTCAGTCACTAAGCGAAGACGAAAATTCAGTAGGAAGACAAACTCAAATCGCAAGGAAAAATTTTAGGTCAACTTTGATAAACAACGGGCAACTGAACATCGAGACGAAATAAATCAATAAAAAGATTTTCCTACAAAGGAAATGAATGGTGATTAATGTGAGACAAATCAAAATTACAAGTAAATAAAATGATTAATAACTAGTGATGTTGATAACAATTGCCGAAATATATAATTCCCATCACATCGAAATACGTTTAAAATAACCTATCGTATTAGACGTAAGTTAATGGTCATTGCTAACATATTAGAATGAAAGCAAAAACTTTATAATACACAATTTTATAGATATAACACACATTTTGAAGTCGTCGTCGTCGTCATTAAGCGAACATAACAAAAGATCCCTACGCTATGTAAACACTATACTGGTCCCTAATTCATTATTGTTTGGAGAGCACTTCAAGTTCAGTGGTCAGTAAGTCGGTGGGACGTTAAATCGTGGACCCCTTGGTGTCTCTTTCGTTATGAGAGGATTATTGCCGACGCCGGGTTTCTCTCCAACCTTCCAATCCTTTATTTTCATAAAAAATTCCCACCTCTACCCACACGCCTATTCTAAACGGTGCGAATGACCTCAGCCGTTGGCGGTAGAAAGGGTTCAAAACGATCAGTCGAGCGAAAAAGTTAATTCCTGAGCGTTTCCTGCGGAAAATTGCGAGCATGCTACGGTATATGTAGTCATATCTCGCACTTCCACAACAAGCCCTTTCCCCATTCCTCCATAGATAAGGGCGTCTTAAAAAGAATCGAAGGGAAAATAGGCAGAGAAGGGGGAAGGAGTATTTTTTTTCTCTCCGGCCGGCACGGAGGGGAATTCTCGCGAAGGCGAATTCCATTCATATCAGCTCGCCGGTATGAGGCGAAGGGCGGAGGAGGGGAGGGGAGGAAATGGGGGAGTGGGGATGGAGGGGAGGGAAGGGAAAGCTGGAAAACGGACGTCTAACCAAAAATGGAAGTGTGACGAGAAGGGGGTGGGGGAGGGGTGTTCTTTGAGGGGCGGAGAGTGGGGGTAAGGGCGAGGCTTGGAGCAGAGAGAAGAACTGGAGGAAGTGGGAGGAGGGCGGCAGATGCCTTTGGCACAAGGTAAGATCTTTCGTGCAACGCCGCCGGTTCGAACATTTTGCACAGCCACTTGCTTTTAAAACAATGGCCTCACTTACGATAAAACCGCTCAAACGTAATGCAGACTGTCCCTTTGATCGAGTGTCATTTTTTATCTCTAATTTCTGACACTTCAGTTAGTGCCACGTAGACGAAATTTATATTACAAGGGTAGATGAAGGTGGTTATGTTTTCTTGAGTGTACAAAACATTTTAGAGATTCGACTTTTCGACCCCATGATGCGGGTTCAACACAAACTACAACTTCTGTCTCATAAGATTTAAATGTTAAAATATTTGAGACGCACAAAAGAATTTCTTGAGGGTGTGTGGCAGGGGTTTACAATCTCCAAACATTAAATTTCCAAAATAGAAGTATGAGACTTATGTAACGTATAGGTATATTAAAATAGAACCTATATTACATACTTTGCAATGGATGAATATCTATAATTTTTAATAAAATATTTTGATGTTTATTCATAAAATCAAAAGTGGTTTAATGCAAAAAAATTTAGTTTCCATTCTGGCATCCAGTAATGAAGTTCATAATTAAAGCACAAGGATAAATAGAAATTTCATCATGTATAAGAGAAGGAAGACATCATCTCAGTGCTCTATTTTATCGGGGAATCGTACCTACTCTGCAACACTTTAAGTCCTGATTCAATAGCCACAAAAATACTGAAAACGTTTAAATGGAGATTTTAAGTATTATTTAAAACGGAAATGTTATTCAAAAGGATTGTTGTGGTAAAGTAGTATCTGGAAATGAAATGGATTTCTGAGCACATCCTATGAATTAAAATTTTCTTGCTTTGCATGGAAAATCTGAATAATTGCTCATAAATAAAGGAACATAATTGCTATTTCGTACTTGACACACAGGAAAAAAATGCTAATTTAGAAAACATACATGTTGTGTGTGCCACATGCACACGAAACCTCTAAGAAGGTTATACATATTTTAATCAGGTTTATCCATGTGTGATATTCACACGCCGATCATTAACGTAACTCCATATGGATCACATTATTAGTAAAGAAATAAGAAAAACGTCACCGTGTGGCCAAAGATTTCAGTTGAATAAATCTTCTATTGGAAAGAAAACGCAAAGCTTTCTTTCTTGACTCTGCGTTTGTTTGTATTAGGTTTTGCTCCCATATTACATGCAAGTGTGGAATATATATTAGTTAGTAAAGTCCAGTAAAAACAAAATGCATTACAGATAAAAATAGATGCTTAACAATCTCTTTATCTTGTCACCTATTTTGATCTCTCACTTTCCCGGAAAACCTTTGAAGTCGAGGACTCTCTATCTTGGAACCCCTAAAACATATGTCTAATACGAATTACGACTACGCCACCACATCACAAAAATATTTAGTCAAGCCCTGTCATGAATAGAGATGTTTATATCACCACAAAAATGATAAAAACCTACCAGGCAATAGAGAAGTCTGCGCAATAATATAGCATCCATCCGTCCAAACAGAAAAAAAGACAAGCAAATATGGCGTCAAAGTAGAAGCAAACATAGGAGCACCGGAATAGTAAATAATATGATCAGCTAATGGGGAACAACATTGTTCATTATCGTTGGATCAATATAATATGGAAGAGTGACGTCGGTGAGTAAATTACAGTGAATAAACGACTAATGAAAGCAAATAATAGGCATTTTCTCGGACCGCTTTTGAAAGGTAAGATATTGATTTATGATGCGCAGCCAAGGAATGAGTCCAGATATGCATATTAACCGTCCTGTTTTGGTTACACCTGCCAGGCATTCATAAGACTTCCTGAGAGTATGTAGGTAGACGGCTCGTCATTCGGTACCGATTACTAAGAATGCACGAAACCACTGGGAATTAAATATCACGGCGCCTTTTATAATAAAACCAAAAACGTTGAAAATAATAAATACTAAATTTAATACTCCTAGGATAAAGCCGATCCTAAAAAAAGATAAAAATAGCAAAGCAAACATGCAAAAACCTGCTGTTAGTTGGGTTAGCTTCAAGTCCTTATACCAACATGCAGCTACCAATGTTATCCATTGCTACACTCGTATTGGATATATTTACAGCTATTCATATCCCTAATTGTATGAGGAAATATGGGCATTTTGAACCTCTCAGTTCGGCAACCAATTTATATAATTTAGTGATTTGTATTCGACAGTAAGTTGGAGTTCGCAAAATATTATATTGGAATTTATTTGAGAGATTAAGTCTAAATTTCAACCTACTATCACACAATGATTCCCATTTTAGTTCATAAATAGACTGGTTACGCTAATATAAAAACGATTTAATTCAACATTTGAAAATATGGCAAAAGTGCAGGAATTTAGACAATAACTTCACATATACATAACACATCCAATTCTTCGTCGGAGAAGAATAAGTGTGTGCCCTGTGTCTTTGTGATCTTTCCTCGGTTACCACGACATTTCTAAGGCCCAAAGGCAATCAACTCATTATTGAGTCCAGTCACGCTTCAATTACACTCGATTCCTTTGAGGCATTGAGACCGAGAGAGCCACGTGAGAATACGGTCGAAGTCGTTCTCAAGACGAGGAATTTGAAGTCTCAAGAGCAAGAAAGCGTGAATGAGGCAATATATAAACAGATAAGAGTAGACGTATATGCATATGCAAGCATGGAAACGGCATTTAAGAAATAACAGCAAATGGAGACTTTATGTAAAAACATAATTCATATCAGAAAATCATTTGCTATTCTTTATTTTGAATTAATTTGAGATGGGTCTGGTCAATTTCTCATGAAAATTACGATCCTGGAAATGTCAGGTCTACCTTATGATACGCGCCATTAAAATATAAGCAATCCGAATGCTAGAGGAAAATTTCATTTCGAAAAAGATAATAATTTAAAAAAGATGAATTTCTGTCAGACTAATTTGTAGTGCGACTTAGTGCTTGGTAAGCTTCTTCCTCACCAAACCAGCCTGTCATTAGGGATCAACACTGAGATTTAATACTATCCTTAAATCATTTCTTATTCTTTATTTTGCATTAATTTGAGATAACTTAGGTCGATTTTTCTTCGACTTTCCTATCAGGTTTATCTTTTGATGCGTGTCATTCAAATATAAGCAATCTGCACGATACAGGTGTATTTAATTTCCAAAAAAATAATAATTTAAATAGATTAATTACTGTTGGACTAAGCTGTAGTGCGACTTAGTGCTTGGCAAGCTTCCTCCTTACCAACCAGCCTGTCATTTGGAATCAGTACTGATTGTGAGATTAAATACTGTCCTTATCTTCCTACGGAACCACTCTGAACAAGAATGGACATCAAACACCGGGAATATTGTCAAGGAATCGAAACCGCGATCGGTCAGCCGTGTGACCGGAAAATTAGCTACACCACGGTCTGATTCCGGCGGGAGTTTGCAATGTGCGTCAAGTCATAGGCGATAATTAATGGTCCGATTGTAGGAAGGAAAAGGGCGAATACAAGCCGATATCAACACGGTCGTAAAAACATTTGATGCATAGACGGTGTTGGGGCGGGAAGGGGAGGAAACTACACAGACGAGGTGGGAAGGGAGGTGGGGTTAGGGGCGATAAGGAAAGGAGAGTGGGAAGGGGAGGAAGGGAAGGGGAAAGAGATAAAGGTCAGGTGGGAGGGGGGGGGAAGAGGAGGAGACGGTTGACGCGAAGGAGTTATGAGTATGGTAGACAGGAAGAAGTGGGTGGGGGAGGGCGTGGGAGTCTTGGGCTGGGGTGGGAGGGGATCCCCTCAACCTCCTCTTTCTCCTCCCCTCTCACCTTTCCCCCTCCTCTCCTTCACTCATTCACTCCCACTTAACACGTAATAAGGTTGCTTATTCGGGAGCTTGATCGTTTCTGAAACAAAGATGGAATGACACTAGGAAAAAAAACGGAACGTAACATGTTTCTCGACAGCTTTGAAGCTCCAACAGTCGCTCTCGTGGCAAAATGCTATTATGCAATTTCAACGGGTTTGCGCCGCTAAAGTTTTCACGGCTAGTATGTGATCTTTGAATTTAGTCGCTCTCATGGTTAAAGCTCTACTGAATAAAGATAGTTAAGTTATCATTATAACGGTGTCCAATCAATATTGATGGATCTTAAGACAGCCCCAATCTCTCTGTATTAACTCCTGCTGAGTTCTTCATATCTTCAGCTCAATCTCATGCCTTTTAAAAATCCTCAATTTTTTTCTACGTGTGACAAAACAATTTCTGCTTGACTATGTTCAAATAGTGGTTCAAAACGGAGTAAGAATGAAAAATATCTCATATTACATGATTTTGTTCTTTCTCGGCGAATGATATTAATAAATGATTCTCGAGTTTCCAAAAAAAAGGAGATAACAATTCCCCGGATGAGACGGCTATATAAGCGCAGGCGGAATGCCCTGCAAGATTTATTGCTATGAAGACAATGGAGGAGTATTCCGTCGAAACGTCAGCAACGCAAAATATTACCCGGCTGGAAACTCGAGAATTATTTATTAATATCTCATATTAGTTGTCCATCAAGGAAGTGCTATCCACCAGCTCATGTTTATGCGCATTAACAGTTTTCAGTGCCGCGGTTAAGAGTATGCTCTTCAGGCCATCGACGACGCGTAAGGGAATAGAAAAATCTGATGCAGTGGAGTATATCAGGCCCTAGAGTGGAATTCTAAAGTGTTGCGAAACATGTGTGGCATAAAGGAACCGGGAATGAATTTAAAAAAATAACATTACGTATTTTTGGGAGAAGTTCTATCCTAATACACTCATTATCATTTTAACAAATATAAGAGGTGATTTTCGTCGATGTGCAAACGTCTTCATATTAACAAAATGTTTCTGAACGTCTTTCTGTACATACTCCTCATACATAATCAGTGATATTTCTCAGCAGTTATCCCATTCGTTCACGTTTCAATCAATAATTTCACGAGATGCCTGTCAGTCGAATCCTGCCCTGGGTATTAATTTTGTAGCTTGCCCTAGGATTTTAGGTTAGACCATACGAAATAACCTTAGCTGTCGGAGTACCTGAAAACCAATACTACTATTATTACTTCAAGAGGCTATCAAGTCTCAAGGTTTGTCTGCCCCGTCTTGGCATTGTATATAATGTAGAACATGACTGATAATAAAGGTAGTTGTTTCAGGCTTAATTTGGTGGAATATCATAGCGAAAGAAAAAATGGCAATTTTCCACAAGAATAAAGATATTTAATTTGACCAGATGGTGTTGTACACCGAAACCGGTCAAATTAAATATCTTTATTCTTGTGGAAAATTGCCATTTTTTCTTTCGTCATGACTGATAATGGTTCACTCTACCACTTTTTCAAGTAGGCTCAGCGCAAAGGAGAGCGTAGTTGTCCATTTTTGACTCTGAGGACGTCTTCAGTTAGCATCAAGTTAGCTAAGAGAACAAGACATAACCTTAGTATTTGCTGCTCATTAAGAACTATGTATTAATCATAGTACCACAACTACGACTCTCTGTGACACAAAAGCGCATGGCAAGGAGTTATTCGGAGTCGATGAAATCAAAATAATCGCTGTAAGTAATCAAATAAGACAAAAGTGAACGTTTCGTTGAGTCCTCTGAAACGGGATCGATATCAACCCTGTTTTCCATGTTTCGTGTAAAGGTTGTTCGGACGCATTGACGAGATATGCAGGGAGCAATGGGAAAAGAACACGTCGTGAAAGGTTAAACCGTTCTCCCACATTTACGCATGCTTTCCGGTAAAACGCGGTCGAGTCTGCTAGCACTCAGAACCTGAATGGAAGAGAGAGGAAAAAAAGACGAGGAGGTGGAAGTAAACGAATGCAGGGTGCAGCGAGAAAATCGACTGTGCAATCGATAATGGCCGTCGATATTTCATGCCCCGTTGCATTACACAAGCATCTATGTTTGTATCGAATGACACATTCAACATAGATCAAAAGATTCGATCAATGATCTTCTCCTAGTTTAAGTTTTTTTAAATGAAGTATCCCCACTCTACTTTTCAATTCATTCTGGCTCCGTCCGTGCAACATTTCTCTCTTAAAGACGACATATTTCTTGCCTCTTTCATATCGTTCATTAGGGCCCATCCACACATTAACGCAAACGTGACACTGGTTATCCGCTCATCCCCCTTGTAACGTTTCATTACGTTCTCTAAGACCCACCCCATTGTAAATGAAATAACTCTCCTAATGAACTCCCAATTTTATGTGAATGATAAAACGGGTATTACCAATAAATACCTCATTTTCCAAACATACTCATTCACTAATTATTATATGTATCAACATTATTACCAGAACAAGGAATGAGTTGGAAATTGGGGATCGGGTTGGTATGGTGGCTAGAGTACTAGCTTCCCATCCAGAGGGCCCGGGTTTGATTACCGGAAGTGGCTGATTTTTCAGTGGAAAACCGGTCCCCACTTGAGTGCCTAGTGGAGGGCATCTCAGTACTCCGTCCGTCGGATGGGACGTTAAGCGGTGGTCCCCTTGGCGCCTTTCGTTAAGAGTAGGCTAATGCCGACGCCGGGTTTCTCTCCACCCTTCCTCCGTTCCCTGAAAACTCCTACCATTACCCGATTACCCACCTATCCTAAATGGCGCAAATGACCTCAGCTGTCGGTCGCCTCCTCTGAATAACCAACCAACCGAATTGGAATGTATCTTTCTCCCTACGTTACGGCAAGCTGGATTCTCTGTCGATAGTGACCCGTAACAATTGGTCCCTCCCACCCTTTAGAACTACATAATTTAAGGATAGCCCCTAATATCACTTCTTTCTCGTCCTCGCATACCGAGCATTCACCCCATACCTTTCACAGCAACCTTTACCATTCTATTGCTCCTAAGTACCTGGTCCTTCCACTTAATCAGTCATCTCATTTTTGGCAAAAATCCTCTCTCCTTCCCAACAATGCTGAAGACCTATTCATTCGTCCTCCATTCCGCCCAACACATTTTCACCATTCCCCATCCACACCCATATTTCTAAATCAACCAATCTTTTCTCGTTATCTATCTCTAGAGTCCATGTCTCAAATACATACAAAGCCACGACACAAGGAACGACTCAAAAATAAACAACACCTCCAATGAGCAATGATTAACTCATTCACTAAGTCATTGTAAACTTGTCCGCCTTCAATTTTTATCACTGTGGCCTTAAACCTGTCTAGCGCTCAAGCATATATTTATTTAATAAAAATTCAGAAGCCTGTCGCATCAAAAGTGGACAATAATAGCAGCTGTTTCGCGTGATGGATTACACTAAGCATGCAAGTCATTGAGCACGGCGGAACAACGAAAGCAGCGTATGAAATTATCCGCCAGATCTTGATAATAAATGGCGTAAAAATGAAAGTACGCGTGTCTAATTGCGCACAGCGAGAGTCACCAGTTTTAGAATGGACTCACATAGTGAAACCAACGACAGCTCACAATTGCTCTCACCCGTGGATTAAGGGTTTATCTACGGCTCGTCTGGCCAGCAGAAAATGCGATTCAGTCCACTCAGCGTTGAAAAATTGCTGGCGTGAATATTTACCAAGACCTCGCTTGCAAATGAAACCAGTTGACCATGCGTTAGTGGAGCTTTCGTTATACCTGAAATAAACGAGAGAAAAGCCACGGTGAGTACATTTGACATGAGGAAATATTTCTATCGTGCATACAAGAATTGAGTCAAAATCTATGTACGGATATGGACTGAACCATATCTGCAATGTATATCAATTCCAGCTTAGAAAAAAATCAACGGTTAAAAATATACATTCAGTACAATTATGAAATAAAAATTAAATAATAATAACTACAGTAGAAACGAATATACGGTAGCATCAAATACCATACGTATAGTTAAAAGTTTCGGGCTTTACACTGTGGAAATCTTTCATCGTAGGAATGAAAGTTGAAATAGAAACACTATTTTCTACACATTTTTATTGTACACGACCATGGTTTTGTTGCGAGGCACCATCATCAGGTGAACTTCCTCCTCTCCGCTGAATAAAGTACATATTTCAGTTCTTCTTCACCTGATGATGTTGCCTTGCAACGAAACCATGGCCGTGGACAATAAAACTGTGTAGAAATAGCAGTGTTTCTATTTCTACCTTCATTCCTACCATATGGATACACTTTGAATTCAATTTCATCTGGCCTACAGAAATATTCTTTCAACTTCCTTCTCCTTATTTTAATTCACCCTTGGAGATTGAACAGTCTTCTCTAGCAGTTTTATCCGTCAGAGAGAGTCGGTGTCTTCATGAAAATTTATGAAGTCAAGCTCTACGTGATGGGAGAATAGTCAAGATTTCTCAAGCTCTCAATCTCCTGAGCTATACATAGAGCACACGATTAGCATCGTGGATGGATAAAGGTTGATTAGTTGACTCTTGAAACGTTGCATTAATCGTTGCATTACCTTTCTTATGCTTTAGTGATATAGTTACCCATTATGCATCAGGCTTGAGGGTCAAACGTTATATGAACGCAAACAGAAGGCTAAATAAAGCTAGTGTACGATTTTTTTGCTGTGCTTCGCTTTGTTTGAGATTTCAAGTATAATATACATATACTCGTGACAAAGACCAATCGGTGAATTTATTCCGCGAATATTATCATGACATTACGGGGCAAAAACACAGCCACGACGAGTTTTTGCTCTTCGCTCAACATCCTCCTCTCCGCTGAATAAAGTACACAATTCAGTGCTTCTCTCTCTTAGAGTGCTCGGGTGAGTCATCGCTAAATGAAGCGTATCCAAACGATACATGAATGCACAAGCTCGGAAAAAAATTGTTTTTCAACATCCGGCGCGACCGTAATTGGAGAGGCCACGATGGAAACCACATGAATGACGTGCAGAATAAGCCTTATCGTGGATGAGTACGTGAATATAAATGTATCTGGGGCAGAGCACGATGGGACAGACCCGGAGGGATTGGCGCATGACGAAGAAATGAGACGAAAGGGGAGAAATTCGAAGATTTATAATATTGTCCGTTCGTTGGGGGGGGAAGGTGAGTCAAGAGGGGCAATGAGCGGGAAAGATTAGATGGGAGACAGAATAAGCTCCATATGACTGCAGGAAATGAGCAATTTGAAGTCACGGAGGGAGTGGAGGTCTTGTCTTGCCACGGTCATAAAAGGAACTGGAGAGAAATGTTCCGAGTGGCCGAATAGAACTGCTTCATCGATGGCGCACGTAGGAGATCCATAAATAACCGCGAAGGAGTTTCATCCGATGACCGCCTCCTCGGATGTGATGTGCTCCGTTGGCTTAGTCCACTGATGGAGAACGGAGGTTAAGAGAGCGGAAACCTTCATCTGCCTCGTACGCCCACCGAAAACTCAGAAAAATCCTCGAGAATTAGCGTCAAAAGGAG
The DNA here is from genome assembly GCA_933228895.1 of Platycnemis pennipes. Taxonomy (NCBI): domain Eukaryota; kingdom Metazoa; phylum Arthropoda; class Insecta; order Odonata; family Platycnemididae; genus Platycnemis; species Platycnemis pennipes. The sequence continues at coordinate 35,405,680 of OW121852.1, read as the reverse complement.
GATAAAAACGGACTCCGCACGCATTATTAGACGTGGAACCGTCGGATAATACGCTTCCCATTAAACGCTAATTCGCAACCATTTCCAGAAAGCGAAAACGTTTGATTTATTCCGGGTGGGCGGGAATTGATATTATTTCCGCCTCTCAAATCTTTCGCCCGCGCGATTGCTTGACTCGTCGCCATTACTGGGGTGTGTGTGCTTTTGGGCGCAACGGTTTTTTTTTACCCTCGACCCGCCAGCAAGATAAACGCTCGCGGAAAGCACACATTACGTTGGATAAACTGCAAAAATCGCATGGGGTCTTCGTGTGGAGTCGCCTCCCTTTCGTCTGATGATGGGTTTGCGAGTTTTTGCCGGCTTCCCCCGTCCTACTTCCCCTTTCTCTGGAGGTCCAAGGGCTTTCCGCACGTTGAAGTCTCCCGCGGGAAGAGGCGAGGACGGCTTCGTGAATTCACAAAAAAATGAGTCTATTTCCACTCAAAGACCAATATCACGCCATCGATGAAACTGACATTGACCACCATTCCAATCATTCCTCTCACTCATTTTCATGGAGTGTTTCACGAAGCGTTATACATCACTGTACCTGATCATCATGTGCTTGCTTGATCTTATCCGCGTACCGGTAAACTTTCCAAGCTTTACAAAATGTGTGCTTATCTCATAAGTTAGTCTAGATAAGGTCAAAGACAGACTACAGCTTAATACTATTAATATAGCACAAGTTAATGTACCCTTGAATAATCAGCAGAATGTGAGGTAGCGTTTATACTGCCAGGAATCATCTCTTGTTCCGAATAGCAGGAGACTGGCAGGATATATACATAGCGGATGACGAATACGACCATCAGAAAGTCCCAAACTTATAGAATAAATATCATTTTAAAATCCTATAGTCTGAGTACATATTCTTGCTATATCATGCGTTGGTAAATATTCCACACTGATAAATATAGATGATTCCAAATCATCACAAAAAGCCTGTGGAGCTTAATAAACACCAAGAGACCATTATCGGAATGGGAAAAAAATGTTTAGTAAGCTCTACCAGCAAAGAAAACTGAGATGAGAAAATTACAGGAATTGCGGGACTGAAAACCTGAACAAAAAATATTCACTGACGCAAACAAAAAATATTCAGATATAACTCAGCGAAAACGATCAAAATGACAAGAGAAGAGACGTGTATTTTCTTCAGGAAGACTAGGATAACTTAACTGTAGCAACTGCATATGTGCATATTTTATTTATCTATGCATTCGATTCCCGAGGAATACCAAACATTGGAGCCCATTAAAAAAAAACACTAGACCTAGATCACTTATTGTCAATCGTCCAGAACATAGGTGAGATGAAAAATTGTTGACCCATCGGAGCAGTAAGAGAAAAATACCATGGAATGCTAAGGCACAGAAACCCTACTAAGAGTGCGTGGGGATAGAAATTCGACAAAATCATTATCTAAATTTACACGTTAGCCTTCCAGGCGTATGGAAACGAGTGATGGGTCACCAGCTTGACAATAAGCTTGAGATGAAAAATGATCCCAGAAGAAAAAAAATTAGACGCAATCTAAGTAATTAAGTTAGCTATTCAGGGGAGGCGAACGACAGTTGAGGTCATTTGCCCATAATCTAATGGGAAGTACTATGCATCTCTTGTACTGTGGTCCCGAATGGTGTATGGGAACAAAGACCCAATTAATTTGTCACTTCAGCCTGTCCTATTGAGTACTGTAGAGACACAAGTAGGGACAAACACATATACAGGTAAAGAGATCAACTTAATATAAACATAAATGGTCATGATAGCTCCAGAAGGGCAGAATAAAATACAGAAGAATGAACGACAAGAGCCTGGGTAAGAAGAAAATAAAGAATGAAAGCCTCTGAGATGATGATGAGAGTTCTGAGCGTGAGAAATCGTTGTGGAGGGAATAAAAACAGAGCAGACAGTAGCATCGACCGATAATTGGCGATTGTTTAAAGTGTTTAACGCAATTAATGCCGAATTCTCACTTAAACCACGCAGGTGGAGATGGCATATTTTTCAGGAATCCAGAGCACTTCTAATTGAGAAGAAAAATACAACGTTTCCCAGCATGCTGAATGAGACAACCCAGATACAAAGACGCGATCATTGCAACTCTCACGGAACCAGCGGAGATGGTCCGACCAGGGAGGGGGGGGGGGCAAAACAGGAGGTGATTTCTTCCGAGCGAACCACGCGTTCCAATTACTCCGACGGAATTATTATCCCCGAGTATGGCCTCTAATTATCGCAACGACCGGCTCCGCGCCTAAGAACAATGGGTCGACACCCAGGAAACGCTTCGAAAGGGGAAAAATATTCTTCCCTCTCAACCCCGCACACCGTGCAGACCGGGTGGTTGGTCGGAGGGGAGGGAAATTGCGACCAATGAGGAGCGATTATCCTCCAGCCGACATCCACGCTTGGATTTGAGCGAGCTCAATTTAACCATATCGTACCTATCGGCTCAAGGCACGAAAACGAGGGCGATTTTGCCATCCCAACTCCTGAATAAGACATTAAAAAGGAATCTTATGGGGGAGGGGGAAAGTTATATGGGGAGGAGGAAGGTAAACCTCCCGGGTTTTCGGGTTGATTGATGCGGGGATCTTGAGTAGGGAAAGAGGACGGGATGTATATATTCCTCCACCCACCGCTCACCGCTCATTTCATCATTGGGAGTAATAGCTACGGTGATTAAACTATCGACGTAAAAATATGGGATGGGGAGGTGGTCAGTGGCCGTTCTCGGAGAATAAAAGCTCTGGTGGGGTGGGAGGTAAGAGAGATGGTTTATAAGAGGGACACAATGGGAGGCTGGTGGATGAAGGGGATCGTTGCTGGGTGGAGGGGAGACTTGGCAACGCCGCGGATGGACCATCCAACCACAGGCGGAGTGCTCGCTCTACGCCTTCGGCGAGACGGAGGGCGAGAAGCTGGAGGAGGGGAGAAAGGTGGAAAGGTGGATGAAGTGAAGGGGGAGAGATGGAGTGTGGGAGGGAATATCCGTTGTTGTTTGAGGGGGATGGATGGTTCCCGTTTTGGTCATGGAACCAGGGGGGTTATCATGTAACTTTCCCTTCCGAGCTTTCGTCCTCGGTTTCGGAAGAACTGGCCGAAATGACGTCACATCCCGAGGTATGAGCGTTTAGTGCGACCACGTATGCTTCGTACCGAAGTTTTCGGATCCGAAGACTTCGGTAAACCCTCCTTCGCCTCCCGAGTGGGTAGAAGGCTTCGGTACAATCCTTTCCGAAGCCGAAGGTTGCAGCTCACATCTTTCGGTACTAATAAATAAGCCAATATTGGGCGTAGAGTGTTGAAAATAGCTTTATTGTATATGATTTTGAATGCAGAGCGTTAACAATTGTATCTAGTTTCTTGTTTAGCGCAATTTTTGTTTACTTATTAGTGTCCATTGAGCAGCAGACGAGGTATGTTGTTAGATGATAGATATGCAAGGTTATATCGTTTAGTTGAGAATTCTGTTTGCATGGGTTACAAAAAAGTGTATACATAACGTATTTCAATGTGGAAGGTTTCTAATGACGAGCCATATCTTCACGAAGTGTGGCTTATCACTCGTAGTCAATAGGAAATGCAATCATGATGATGCTACGTTGAGCATTTCATTCGATCAAAATTCAAGGAAGTTTAACCCTGCACAGCATTAAGCCGAGTTTACACGATGCATTTACCCGCGCAAGTACGTGGCTGGACAGATGCGTGAATAGATGTCTGGACAGATGCGCGTTCTCGCACTTGAGGAGTGTTTACACGATGCTTGTGTTCGCGCAATTGTTCGACCATTTTCTAGATACGCATTACGCGATTTCTTTTGTTTTACTAGCTTCATGCGCCACTTCTACGAAACAGACAACATCATGCCTGAACTTCAGTTATTGTTGTTGACTTTGTTGTTGACGACCACAAATTGCTTGCACACATTCACCAAAATAGAACAGGGGCTATTTTCTGTGCACGCATTCACGCATTTGCGCAATTTTGAGTGTTTACACGGTGCAATTTTGATGGTGAATGTGTTCACGCATCTACCCGCGCGTGTAAATGCATCGTGTAAACTCGGCTTTAGATCAAGAACAAATCATATTTTCATGCTTAGTTAATCCATTCATATAGTGTGACAATCAATGGTGGAATTAATATGTAAAAAGGGACTTTGATTTGTAAACACTTCATGGACTCGCGTCTCTCTTGCCTTAATACGTAAATTAATTTCTCAGTGTATTCACGTGAGTTTGACAGACACATTAAACGAAAAGCGTTTATTATACATTAAAGTGACTGCCCCTGTTCTTTGGGAAGTTAGGCAAAATGTGTTAGAGTTTTGGGAAAGTTTCGTGTTGATGTGCCACAAATAAGATAGTGTGTTGAGTAAACATAAATGCGAAAGTTCGTGGTCATATTATATTGAAGCTGTAGTCGACGGACGAAAGTAATTCCTAAGGTGCACAGTTGTATTCATATCCCGTTCAATTAAGTTAGATTAATATATCTCCAAGAAAAAGTAAATAGTTTTTTTCACGTCGCGAGTTGGCAAGTTCAACTAACTTCGAGATATTTATTACCATCCGCCTGGAAGACATGTCAGAATTCCTGTAATTTTAGCGGTGCACATAGTAAAAATAACTGAATATTTGGTCAATTGTGTGATACTAATTTGTTGTTTGCTATAATGAATGACGACACGTAAGTAAAGTGCTATACAGAAAGGAAGGTATCTACTTTGTAAGGTAACTGTTTAAATATGCTAAGGTATGTGATTTCCTTCGTATGATGATTGCGTTGCATCTTTTTGCTATCTTCAGTGATTTTTTATTGACCGGGTATGTCGATTTATACCATATAGTGTCTCTGAGGGTGTTTTGTTAATGAATCGAACGTTGACAAAGGCAATTTAGTACCACACCAATAGCTAATATGTAGAATAATTCACTTTTACGATGATTTTATGAGTTCCGATTTGTAACTGTGGTTGTAGTAATGGCTTAATGAAAGTATGTAACGGTGTTATGAAATTACAGTGATCAAGTGCCAACTTTACCTTGCAATGTTGTGATACCAAGCCAGCAAAAAGACCAAATATTTTTGACATAATATAATACCACAGGGGTAAATGTGCATATGATTCTAATGCTTCATGAACCTCGATGTCGATGTACTTTGGTATTGAAGACGCACAGTAAGAAGAACAAACCTCATCATTTAGCACGGAACACATTAATATTAATTTGCTGCATCATTTGACATGTTTCTGATATGATAACTAAGTTTGAACCATTATAAAAATAAGTAAGACTGATGGTTAGATATTCTGCTTGCTACATGCCTTCCTTGGTAATAAACAACATTGAGATTAATTGTAATTGCTATTAGTTGAAAGGTGAGTGGTAATTATATTAATTAATTGAAATACCTATTGTACTTATGTGATGTGAGGGGCCATTGCTTTAGCTGCTGATTATTTAAGAATAAGAAACTGATTGGTTGTAAGCATTCATGAATCAATTTCAGGTTGAAAGTAGAAACCAAGCTACACAACGGAAAATTAAATCTCCAAATCTTAAGAATCAACCTTCACATTCCAAACAAGTGTAACACTAAATTAAATTATTTTCATGAGGTAATGGATGAGATTTAGGTCCTTGACCAAATTAGGTGGAGGAGGAGGAGAGAAAGGGAAAGGGCTTATGCTCTGAGATTAAATAAAAACAGGTGCAGGGGTGCAGTTGATGCTTTCGAAATGCCAGAAGAAACCTTCAAGGGGTTGTACCAGCTCAGTAAGGATCCGGCACAAATGTTCATAGAGGACCTTCCCCCGTATCTGCATGTGTGAAGGAGGATCACAGCTGTCGCAGTGGAGCTAAAGGTTGGTACAAGCAAGAATTTTCTTTGTGTTGAAGTTGCTGTTTCCTTTACACGCTTCATTACTAACACAACATATTTTCATAGGTCCTATATGCACTGCATTTTTATGGACAATGGAGCTACCAGAAGAGTGCAGGGAGCAACTGCAATTTAGGACTGTGCCAAAACACTGTCTCAAAGGTCACAGAGGAAGTAACAAACATCCTCAAGTTGCTCCAAGTTTCGGTGAAATGGATTCACTTCACAACTTCACTGGAGGAAAGAAATAGGGTAATGCAGAAGTAAGTCCTCAAATATTTTTTGATCATTGAACCTTTATTACAATAAAAAATACAATTAAATACAATGCAATACAAAAATAAAATTGGTGACTTCTCAGATATAGATAGGATGAACCTGTAAAAACAATATACTTCTGTTAGAAATAACCTCTACCATCTCTTGTAACAGAAATTACTTAGCCCTTCAAATTCCAAGTACAATATGCTACATTGATGGCACTCATTTAGCCATTCAAGCCCCAAAGAAAGAGGAGTATGTTTTCCTTGACAGGAAATTCTACCATTCCATTAATGTCATGATTGTGATTTATATTAAGAGTAATGGTTAAATTTTATTCATTTAACTAGTGACATCAATTTTATAAAAAATAAGGAAATAGTGAGCTGATAGCATTTCAAAAATCATTTTACAGATGTGTGATTCTGACCAGCAGATTTTAAACTGACTAGGGTGATTTAGTGTGAGTAATCCTGACTCTTATATTTGAATTATACCATTTTAAAAATGGTCATGATGGAGGGATGGAGAATTGGGCACCGATGCTGGTTACTAGGTATTTACTTCAATTGTTTCATACTCAAGGGGGTTCTTTATTTTACTTCTATCAATAGTTAGCTATACATTAAGTTTTTTTCACCTTTCTATGTTATGCCTTTCAGGAGATTCTGGGTATCCCAACGTGAACGTTCATGAACACCCTTGATGCAACCTCTGACGCTCATTACACCCATGGTGGTATATAAGGTCAGGTGCAGATGAGATTTTCTAAGGATAGTAAAGAAATGGGAATGAATTTGAATGAGAAGGATTTTAAAGGATGCATGTACAGAAACATGAGTGGGTTTCTATTAGAATAGTAGGAAAGAAAAATATAAATTAATACGTGGGGATCGCACTGAAAAAGCTGACCACCCAAGTGCGGTTCTCTCATCACCAATAACTAAGAAAACTGGAAAAGTTTGGGTAGGCTGAAGAAATAATTGAGTGGGATACATAGTTTAATCTGGTGCAGATTTGAGGTTCCAAGTTTTATCACCAAAATGAATTATTTGTTATTTCTTAGGACACATGGCTCATGAGCTATCTACCCCTCTCAGTCATAAGACTACCTCCTAATACAGGCTGTTTGATTGCCAGTCTGTTTCACAACCTAAATATGAGGAAGTGGGGAAAGAAGGGGCAGGAGAGTCATGACTGGTTGTATATGATGTGGAGGGCTGCATATCAGCCTATATTATGAGGATCTCCTCATCTCCTGAAATGCCCTGTAACTTGTGCTGGCACTGAGAAAGATAAAAGGCATTAACATCTCATTTATGTATTTCCATATTTCATGCATGAGAACCGAAAATATCTTATCAACACCATCATTACCAAATGACCTTTAGATGAAAATGAGCCTTAGTGACATCCGTTTACTCTTTTAATATAAAACTTGAGGATTCTAGTGTAATCAGGTAATGATGATGTATCAACATTGAAACATGGGTCGAAGTAAAAGTTTAATTTTGTGGAAAATTAGCATGTATTACTTCAGTATCTTAACTCTTTCCTTAATTTAAGGATGAGAAGTATGTAGTAAAGTATGTAATGAGCTACACTTTTCCAAACTACACTGATCACTATCTCATTTACTGTGCTTTCCACTTATTTACTGATAATAAGTGTTAATGTTCACAGTTATGCTTAAAAGATCCATATCCACAATTTGCTTAACATTAGTAATTCCTCCAACAATTGTTTTAATTTGCATTGATTTATGAAAAATATACTCTCTATTAAGATAGTACAAGCACCAATATGATATTGAAAATTAACAATGCTTCCTAACACTCATGTACTATGGAAGTGTATTTTTTCTTTCTGCGTTATGACATTATTGGAAATATTTAGTCTACCTTACAATATACATAATTTAGTCCTCGCATACCTCATCATAATATAACATCCAATTTTAGTTGCTAGAAGTTTATCTTCAACTCTGAGCCCCATAAGTTAAGAAATAAAAAACTTGCAGTCAGTATACCACTGCGATGTTAACACACTTCCTGTGCATTCAAAAGCAACATCTTTTTTCCCCAATGTCACAATCCATGTCCTTTTTTTGAGTAGGTTTTGTTCAAAAATACCTTGCTTCTGTTGACAATTGCCAAGTGGTGCCAGAGTTAATCCATTTGAACAATAAAACTGTTGTCCGACAATTATCATTACTAAGCATTTACCTCTCTGATGATTTGAAATACCTAAGATTCTCCGTATATCACTGCCCACAACTGCTGCTGTTCTTAAAGTGGTTACATGCAACAAACACAAATGTCACTCCAAATGTGTGTACTTATTCCTTAACTTGCCTTTCATGTATAATAATTGATGGAAATAAATTAATTTCCTTCCTCAATAGATCTCAGAACAAATAAGCATTGCACTTATGCTTTACTAGCCTGTGTACAGAGTATTAATGTGATTGTTATATATTTGCATGAAATAAATAAAAAAAGTTAAACAAAAATTGTCTTTCACTAAAGGGTTCTGTTCCTTATGCAGTATTTTGATTTACCTGTAGGGCGTCTACTACCCCCTCCATCCCAACAGAGGCTGTTATCCCTGTTAATATCAACATCCTCTCCTCCAAGCTGCAGAGCCCAGAAATGGCCCACCCTGTCCCCTGCCCATGCTTCTGCAGCCTCAGCCCTTTCCTTCTGATATTGCTCTTTCACTCTTGCCAAGTCTGAAAAGAGTAATGTTGGTTAATGCACCTATTTCCCGGTGCACCAATAACTTCAAGATTGGTACTTAATAGTTGCTGCTGCAAAGCCACAAAAAATCCCTCAGAGAACATAAACTTCTCATCGGAGCACGAGGGGAATGTGAAGATTATATGAATTTGAAATTCAATACATATTATCAAAGATGTCTAAATACAGATGTAGGTAATTTGACAAATGGTTTTTAATTCACAATGAAATCCCATCATAGTATAGTCACAAAGGAGTCCATGGCAATATACCTAAACATATGGAAACATACCTTAATCTACTCCTCAATACTTTAGGTCGCCCCTGAGGCAGAGGCATTTAAAGCCTGGGTTGCTTCTTTCCAGTGCTCCCTCTGGTCTACACAACTCATGTATGGTCATGACAGGGTGGCACTGCATAAAAGAGAGGAAAAGAGTTCTCTCTGCACAGTAGGCACCATGCCCTTCGCCTGCTTTTCTAAAATAGATTGTTGACATTATTATGATAATTTTACAGATGGGCATCATTACTTTTCTAATTTTGGGACTATATATTGCCTTTATTTACAATAGTATCCACCGCTAGGATGACATATTTAAAAATTATGTTTCTATTAAACTCTATTAGCGTTCAATGAAAAACAAACATTCAAAGAGATGAGTCTAACTGCATATACGTGTTGGGAAGTTAAAAATTGACAGTCCTTATGTTACGAAACTTTAAAATATTAACATGAAATTAAATACATATCAAGTTGATGTTTAAGTAATGGGCGATCATTGGCTTACATTTCGATTTCCTGTTCATTTGGCGTATATAAATGTTTATCTAATACCTTAGCCATTTGTGAACGTTACATTCCACGATATGTGCAAAGTACAACGTTATTTCTTTACATTAACTATTTCGTTTACATCTATTGAACATGAGTTTAGGAACAGTTAACAGAATGGAATGAATATGTGATTCGCGTTGGCCGGATAGTTACGAGTTTACAACTTGGAAACCATTTAACTTAACTCTTCACTTTGAATACTCCGCATTAATAATTTACGCACTGCATATAACAGTCTGAATGACCAGAGTTTAAATGCCGTTGTCTCTTAAAGATAAAAGATAACACAGCTACAGAAATTAGCTATGTAACATACAACTCTACGCAGTTAGTTTCATTCGATAATTAAATTTAACAAAGTTCCGCACGATAGCATTAAAAACAAATATAATGCTAGTAACATTGATTTCCACGAGGTGATCAGTGCAAATTGAAAAGAATATGATCATAAATGTCTTACCTCGTCGTTTTCTTCTTCCTTCGTCCTCTCACGTAAACATAAACAGCTGTCTGCTGTAATTTCGATCTTCATTTTTTCAAATTCCCATTGGCCAGAATGCCGTTGCGTCATGAGGTCTTCGTGCATCTCCGTGTATCCATGACGTCACCTCGGAAAGACATCCCTACCGAATGTTTATGAACCGAAGGAAGTTACATGATCGCACGAAACGAAACTTTCGGAAAATCGCCGCCTTCCGAAACGAATTCGTCAACTCCGCCGTTCCGAGGCCGAATGTTCGGCCGAATTTACATGATAACCCCCCAGGACCGCGCGACTCAGCGTCGGAGGATTCGAGCAAAGGGGTGGGTTATACCTTTCCACCCCACAAAGGAGGAGGGAAGGCGGGAGAGAAAGGGGGTTAGGGAGGTGAAATGCAGTGCATGATGGGAAATTCGATTGTGAGAGGCGGGTGGGCAGAAATGAAACGAGATGTGCGGAAAATAGGTAGGCCTCCTTTTTCGCCCCTCTCAGAGTTTCCCCTCGCGAAGCCAAGCTCTCATCTGTCTTACGCCGTTCGGCACAAAGTGGGCTTCTGGAGCTCGGCTACGACTCAAAATGAATGGGGGAGGAGAGAAAAAAAGGGCGCGAAAATGGAATGACTAGCTGTAAATTTAAGGTCGAGTTCAGAGGACCCAACTTGCATTGAGTGGATCCCTCATGACATTAGAACATAATTTAAAACTAAGCTAATTACGTCCTCACCTTAGTCCATCCCCTGTATCACAGACTGTCACTGTCATTATAACGGTACCTACAGAACGCTAACCTTAAGGCAATCTTCAAAAATGTAGCAAAAGGATCATCATCGGTCTAAAATCTTAGGATTGGTTTGACGTAGCCCTCCACTCGATTCTTCTATCGGCCAACCTCTTCGTATTAAAGTAATTCCTTTCTTTTACATCCTTCACGACCTGTTCCATATATCTCATACGGGGCCTTACTTTGCCGTTCTTCCCGTTCACTTTTCCCTCGACGATTGTCCTCATTAGGCCATCGTATCTTAAGATGTGGCCGATTAAGTTGCTCCGTCTTCGTTTTAGAGTTGTCAGCAGACTTCTATTTTCTAAGCAGTAGTTGTAACTTAAATGTAGAATTTGGCCCCCCATTCGATTCTTCTATCGGCCAACCCCTTCGTTTTAACGTAATTCTTCCCTTTTGCACCCTTCACCACCTGTTCCATATATCTCATATGAGGTCTGCCTTTTCCATTCTTCCCGTTCACTTTTCCCTCGACAATTGTCTTCATTAGGCCATCGTGTCTTAGGATATGGCCGATTTGGTCGTCCCGTCTTCTTTTTAGGGTTTTCAGTAGACATCCCTTTTCTCCCACTCTTATTAAGACTTATTCGTTTGTCTCTCGGTCGATCCATTTTATCTTCATTATTCTTCGGTAGCACCACATTTCAAATGCTTCCAGCCTTGAATTCTCTGCTGGTGTTATCGTCCATGCTTCGCTGTTAAATAGTAGGTAAAATTCTCCAGATTTAAGTGAAAGGATAACATTTTTATCATACACTTCTGTGGGGGATAGGGTTTGTGTTGTGGTAGAGTACTGGATTTCCTTCCAGAGAGATCGGGTTCGAATCTTGGACTCGCCATTGGTGTTCCACCGGCCCCTTGTTGAGAGCTGAGCGGTGGGTACTTCAAGTTCAATACACAATCCGTCGGAAGGGACGTTCAATCGTGGTCCCCTTGGCGCCATTCGTTAAGAGAAGGCTATAGCCGGCGCTAGGTTTCTCTCAAACTTTCCTCTGTTCTCACTGAAAATCCCACCTCTGTCCAATCACCTACCAATCCTTAAAGGTGCAAATCAGCTTCAGCTGTCGGTAGCCTCTCGTAAAAAGAACTGATTTAAAAGCGGAGGGAAGCCAGACTATATGATAGATTTAGTGGTCGTAAAATAGGGTGTGTTTTGGACCAGCTGCCTTTAGCAAAAATCATACGCCTTCTTCATTTTGATTTATCCGTTCACGGACAAACGAGATGGGACTACCTAGTTAACATTTAGTAGGCACGAGAAGAAGAACGAAGGAGTATTTGGAGGACGGTTTAGCCCTGACATTAACCAAATGCAACACAAAAAAATAACAATTCATTTCACTCAGAGGAGAAACAAGAATTCAAAGCGTATAATTTCCGCTCCTTCAATTCGCCTCAATCCTCACGCCCTTTACAACTAAGCTGCACACGTTTCAAAGAAACAAAGACACAGGAGCTAACGAAAGTGGGTGGAAAACAAAAGCCACCAATTATAATACGTTAATGAGAAAAATATAAGACACGAATGATAATGAGGGAAGATGCTATACCTAGTTATCCCCATAAATCGGCAGATTGGGATCCAATATCATTAATAATGGATGACATTTCGTTGTGGAACGGTCGACAACCAAAGAATTCTGTAAAAGGAAACCAGTGGTATAATAACAACAACGGGAAAACTAATCATCTATTCCAACAGCGGCACGTTTACGCTTTATGCTCGTGGATCACATAGGGCGCCAACATAAAAATAACACTATAATGTTCATGCTTTGAAATATTCTCACCATTTCAAATTAAGTATTACATTGGGATTTTATAAAAATATATGCATGCCCCGTGAACAATCTAACCCAATAAAGTATGCATAAATTTCTATACGTAACTATTTCGATTAAGAATTAATGACTTTCACGAAATAGATGCGTCTCTGTGATGGCTTGAAATTGTTATGATACATGAATAATGCATAAGGAGAATATGGTATGCATTTGATTGAATAGTTGTTGCTAACTAATAAAAAGAGGACTCTCAAACGTCGAGATTTTACGCTGCTTTAGAAATCTAAAAAAGGTCAGAAGGTGCCGAGTTATTATGAAAACAACTTTTATCCGACGTAAAAACTGGCTGCTCTTTCGGGACAGGCTGCTGCTTCTGAATATTCCACCTCTTATATACTCTACTGACCAGTACCTTCCTCGAAAGGTCTCATATAATCGTCGAGTATGTTGTAAATTCGGCCTTAAGATAGCATATAATCAACTCTAAGTTACTTTTCTGTGACCTTTCCGTTCAACGTAGAGAGTTCCATAAGGCTATCCAGCATATAGCTCTTATATGCTTTAACTTTCTTGAGGTCAAAGGTGAGGGGGACGCCGTAAGTATATTTATTTATGCTCTAAGACATCTTTGCCGAGCTTAAATGAAGACATATTTAGCTCTGAGGAACTGGTACCCATTGATTGGATTATTTGATAAAAGCAATCGATCATTAACAACGGAACATTTGGAACATTGTGTTGCAATCAGCTATCGAGGAACCGAGAAAGGCATTTCAGACCGGGAGGAAATTCAAATTCCTACCGGAAACTAACATTATGAACTAATATAAATATATGATATATAAACAAAACTAACATTACGAACAGATTCTGTATTAACTTTATAAACATAACTGACGAGTCAATAATTATTACACTACTTTGAAAATATATAGGTAAAAAATAGTTACACCTGACTCGTGAATGTATTTCCATAAATTAGTAGTATTTATACCTCGTAGTAGCATGTTAATTAGTGCATGCACAGGCTAATATGCTTGCATGATAATAAGTTTAAATTTTGATATCTCTGATACATACGCATACATACATATCAGATTGAAAAGAACAATAATTAACCACGCACATGTATCAAACCATTGATCACGTTTTAAGACACGTAGCACTGGAATTATTCGCAGTGTAATCCGGATTACCATGCCCAGTTAAAATCAGAACGACAAAATTATTGGGAAAAAATTTAGAGGGGCTGAAGGCTACGTGCCTGGCTCATTTGACCATGTACTTTGGGCACGTTGGGTGAATGTTCAACCCCTACCATATAACCTCGAGGTGGGGTGCAGGGTATTCCGTGGATTTAGATAGTATACGATCCGGGACTCTCACTGGTAACCGAACGCGGCATTTGAAAAGAGCAAATAAACGATTCACCTCCTTCCAAGTAATACCGAAGGGAAAAGCGCGCGTGCCTATCTAGTTTCAACATCCAGCCAAAGAATTCAGGGCGCCACATCGTGTACATACGTAAGAAGGGAGATACCGTCATTTTAGCGCGAAGCAACGCGAACGGAAAGATCGTAAAGTTTTCGACGCCTCGACCTGGGGGAGAAATGTTTCGAGAACACTTCATAAACAATGTTTTCCGGAAAGAATCGATCAAATGTTTACGGAAAGCATCCGTCAACGCCACGGCGTGAGTCAACACGGAACGAGAATTTCACCGATTCACCCATCCTACTCTCCCACGCTTTACTGGGGAGGACGCAGCACGTATCCGCATGCACGAAAGGAAGTGTGACTCCACGATTGGAAGAGTCTTTGGGTGACCGCTGTTATCCCATATCGGGGCAGCTGAGAGGCTGAGGAGAGGAAGCCAGCAGGACCAGCGTTTGTACGCATTTCCATGCCGTGCCTACGCACGGACAAACCATTTCCATTCATGAATGGATTCAATATTTGCGGAGGGAATTCGTGATGGCTGAAGCCTTTGCGTGGGAGCTCAAAGGGACATATAATGGGTAGGAGGTACTATCACAGAGAGCTACCACTTCAATGAAAACTTTCAAAATTATTCGTTTCCTCTCAGCGGATTGGATCTTTAAATGATGACAGTGGCGTTTGTTTGACATCCCGACGTTTGCACTGTCAATAAGTTAGTCATTCGGTGGAGGCAAGCAGCAGCTAAGGTCGTTTACGTCACGAAGTTCAGGTGGATAGTTGAGTGGGAGGTGAAATTTTCCCCCGGCGGCCATATTATGACACATGGTGGTATGATGAAGGCAGTCGTGGTGTGATGAATGAATGGAAATAAGGGTGAAGGAATACAACAGATGAATGGAGAAAATAGTGAAGGATTTAAAATAGAATTATATAAGCATAAAGAGGGTATGAGAGAGGAGTGCAGCGCAAAATCTATCATGGACTTTATATTGACCAGTAATGATAAAAAACCGTCTTGTGAACGGTAGAAAAGTGGAGTGAAACCCGGTGCCAGAACCTTTAAGGATGCCTTGACAACTTTTAACGAAAGAATAAAATCGATGATCGGCAAGTTTACGTGGTAGAATTTAGACATAGTGAAGATAAAAATACTTGGTTGATTCCACAATTGAAAAATTTGGAATCAACCAAGTATTTTTATCTTTACTCCTAACGAAAGCCTCTACGAACTACGGAGTACAGATCTTGGAGTGCTCTTTATACAGTGGGGACTGGTGCACCAATTAATAATGCCTACCATAGCCATGAATGAACCCGGACTCCATACATACTAAAACACATGGTTGGTAGCCGACACAAAAACCCGATACACACTTTTACCGACTTTTGCAAGCTCTCGATATTTCCGAATAATAAAATAGCGTATTATTTTTCCTAAGAATTATTAAAAGCAGCAAAATGGACTAGCTGTTTTATTAAAAGTTGCTAATTCGCCCATTCAACGAAGTGCCATGTTAAAAAAATTCGCAGTACATTAGCATCAATTGAAATGTCAGCATCACCAAGATGTTGCCCTGGGAAAAAAAGCCCTCCGATAGTACACCACTTATACGAATAATTCAGTTAGAGCCATTGAATAAAGACAGTTATCCTAAGAAATGCGAAAGGATAGCAGAGTCCTCTGTGTAAAAAAAGGTATCCTATATCCTTTTAGCCCACAGTGTCATCACCGTCTCCGCTAATTAAAAAAATCATTCTCTAAATTAATAGGAGAGTGACGCACAATGGGGAAATCTATTAGGAAAATTATGCCAACCTTTTTTAAACATTTCCACAAAATAACTGGCATTAGATAGGTTTTTCCCCTTGAAGCTTTACTAGCATGAAAGAAATTAATACAAATCACTGCCAACTAAACCGTATTTTTGTCTTGCGCTAACTTATCTGTGGCATGAGATTTTTATCAAGGGCAAAATATCATACGACATAAAATTCAATCAATCGACTTTTCAAAAAAACACAATTAATGAGTCTATTTTCGGTGGAGAATGACAAGTCCTCTTTAAGTTACCAGTTAAATTTCATTAGCTTATGTATTTCTGGGCCAAAATCGTCGCCAACTAGTTTGGAAACATTACACACTCAGGATAAAAACATTTATTTCTATATCAAGTTCTAAAACATACGGAAAAGGGCTAAAAATTCTATGGCACATCTTAGGAGGAAAATCTAAGTGTCACGTTGCACAATAACTTACATTAAAGCTCAAACACTCAGTGAAACTAAGAGGGAATCATGAATCAGTTCATAAATTATATCATTATAACCTTCCGACCTCAATGAACCAACTGCATGACTGTACAATGGATGAAAATATGCTTCGGGGCTAGAAGAGTTAAATGCTTTTAGAAAGCAGTAACTCGAAGGGGACGTGACATGGTAAAATAAAATGATTAGTATCAAATACGTGACTAAACTAGAAACACATATCGCAGACAGGTCTATCTATAATAACCGGTCGGGCGTTAACGATGGAATTAGATTTTTTTAATAATTTATTTTCATGTTCGTCAATATGCAAATCATTACATTAGCGGCAGGCTGAAGTCATAATAACACCGAGCGATCAAAATCGCGAGCCTTTTCGTTGCCATCCACAAAATTAGGATGAATTTTTAAGACGCTTACACCAATGAAAAAATATCGTACTTGCAATTTTAGCCCATGAGAATAACGGTCATTCTACCTGGCCAAGCACCTTGGTGATTAACCGATCGAACGAAGCCTATCAACAATGGGAAGCCATAAAAGTAATTTCTTATTTTCTCCGAAATCCATTATTTTCGGGCTGAGAACATGGAGGATCGGTCTTTTTATTTAAAAAATAACGCTAACGACGAAAAATCGTCTAGTCTGTCAGGCGCTGTTAAGATTACGACATTATGTACGCCGGCCGCATTTTTTTCAGGTTTTAATTACACAGGGCAACCGGTTCCGCAGCTCAATGGCTCCATCGGGTGCACGGACGAAAGGCTATATAAAGTTGTACCTTTTAAAATAATCGCGAGAGTAAATGAGTTACGTTTAATACGAGGAGAAAGTGGGGAGAGACGAAGTATGTCGCGTCCAACACCTAAAAGCTGATCAATGCCGCACTTAACATTACCCGCGGATAAAACCGTTGACCGGTTCAATTGCCTTGGATGGCAAAGTAACTACCATTCATTTGATTAAAAAAAAATGAAATGAGGGGTCAAGTAAGCGATAAACTAAACAGCGTAGGTGTACGAAGAAAGTTTGCAGGTACAATAAAGATGTCCACCGAATAATCATAATCTCAGATGCGCCATGTGAAACTAGTAAAAATCTTAATGCTTTATTGACGTATATCTCCACTCCGTTCCAATCTCGGCTAACAATTTCATATCGACATAATTCTTCTCTTTAACATCCTTCACTACTTGCCCACGAAATTTTAAACGATTTCTTTATTTGCCATTCTATTTATTTTCTTTTACCTCTCCGCGAACATCATTATCAGGCCATCATGCCCCAATATATGGCTGGTTAGGTTGTCCCGTCTTTTTAAAGCCTTAATACAATTTGCCATTTCACCCACTCTTATCAGAACTTATTCATTAGTCACTCAGCATATATCAAATGTTTTCATTATTAATCAATAGCTCCACATCTCAAATTCCTCCAGTTTTCAGTCGTCAGTAAGCATTAGGGCGACTCCCATATTACATCTAAATCAGTTACAAATTGGAATGATATATGATAATTCATAGCAGATATCGTGTTCGCGACTAACAGGTGAGATGTATAATACATTTTGTGCTATATATCAATTTGATTTTTTTTATTTTAGGCTTAAGCCTAATCCTTAAATACAAACTAACAACCTACTCCGCAAATCTAAAAGACAACTTCACAATATAATTTAAATGTGGTTATCGTGGAAACACAGGGCATGAATACATCGACATGATCAAGGTATAGAATTCGTATGTACGGATTGACCACCGAGGTAATCGAGGCGAATCTAAAAGACAATTTCACAGTATAATTGAAATGCGGTTATCGAGGAACCACAGGGCATGAATACATCGATATGATCCAGGTATAGAGTCTGCATGTACGGCATTGACCACCGAGGTAATTGAGGCAAAATTGTACGCTATCGTTTCTTAAATATACGCTAGCCAGCCGTCACCATGGACGCAAATGCTAAAAAGGGCTTCCGGCTCGTAACCCAAAATTAAGAGCATTTTTTTTAATCTCGCCCCAAATACCTATCGTTTAGAATAACACCGATCAGTTACCCACCCTATCTGCCAGCCGTCATTTTGGGTATCGAGTACGAGTACTTCAAAAAAGTTGACGGCCTAATTAATTAAGAACTCTTTTCTTCCGTGGAAGTCTCATCGCGTCGACTGTCGCAGAAACTTGACACTCCTCCGTCAGCTGTTCCTTGGGGGACTAGTAGGGCCTCTGCACGCAAACCACCGATGTCTCTGCGATCCCACAATCCTTTGCGGCACTCAGAGCAACATCTGCTGGACCGAAATCACTAGATCTGCTAAAGAGCCGTATTAGTAGCACACGGTGTATCTAGAGCGTAGCTGGGAAGCAATACCAGTTGTTAACTCCAGAGAAGATTCTTAAGTTTTTCCCAGAGGTATTGAAAATATTTTTTGAATATCCATACTCAATACCAATAGCCCATTGTAGCATCTCTGGGAATATGGTGTTCATTCTCAATTTTTATAACATCATGGTTTTCCTGCCACGAGAACTTTTGAGCCTTATTTAATTTTAATTTCCCTTTAGAGTGGTTATTGGTAAGTATAGCGGACAAAAAAATATAATTGTTCGCTGGTTATACATAACACCAGTATCGCTACGCCGCAAGTTTCAACGTAATTTGTCTTAAACAGGACCACTTAGCCAAGCGATAAGGTGAAAAAAGATAACGTCTTGTGTAACTTGAATGATGCAGACATCTACCAAAAACATTTACCAACTGATTTAATTACTCACTTTTTAAGGAATTTTATGCATAGTCAATTTTTACCACTGCTGTGGCGTCACTATTAATTTGGAGTTTAATATTCTGATGTCCTTAATGCGAATTATACAGGAAATACTATCTATTACTCAGTAATTGAAAAATGAATGCGTGATGCAGGCGAGGTAATAAATATGTGCGATAAACCCCGTAGCATGATAGTCCATAAAAATATTTTTTACTACCACTAACAGAGGAAAAATTCATATTACCACGAATCGGCTGCATCGCCTCCGGGATGAATCAATGTAATATAGATATAGATGCGCATTTCATTGATTTTGTTCCATTAGCAGTTCCTCGACTTGCAGTGGCAGGTTTTTAAAGGGCATTCGCGGCGTGAAATAGCCCCAAGCACTCATCCCGGCGGCGGTGGCAAAGACTGCGAAGATAACCGATCCCATTCGATGCCACGTAGATGAGGACGGAGCGATGGTTTTCTCGAACTCATTCACGGTCCCGCCCGGAGGGAACGTCTCCTTTCGAGAGACCCGAGAATGGAAAGAGAGGAACGAAACGGATGGACGAACGAACGGAAGAAGAAAATGAAAAAAAAATCTCCCAGTCCTCAGCTCTCATCCACCGTTTGTTTATTCCGCTTCGTATTTGTTTGCCATCTTGCGTCGGGCACGGCGACCCCAGCGTAGGCGAGGGAGAAAGAGAGAGACAGGGAGACATTTTCACGGCTTACGTCACGCGCGACCCAACGGCGGTTGCTCTCTCTCTCGTGCGCCGTGCCTCGAGGCTCTGTAGGGGGCGGGAGTGGGACGGGGAGGGGGACGGGGAGGGGAGAAGATGGAGGAAAAAGGGGGGGGGGAAGGGGGTGTTAGGCTGGAGGCTGGATAGGATGTTGAGCTGGGGAGGGGGGACTCGACTCGCGAGCGAGGTTGCGGAGGCGAAAGTCAGGCGGTTGGTGACGAGAGAAGACCCATCTGCGCTATCATCCGGTAGCCAAGAGCTACGGTCTCATCTCCAGGGGCAAGGAGGATGGGATCTCCCACGGCGCCACTCGAAACTTCGCTCCAAGCGTAGAGATGAACCCAAAGGATGTGAGCAAAGGGGGTGGATCGCAGCGGGGGGGGGGAGGACTGACGACATTTGCGGTTTATCTCTCAGATGTCGCGCAAACCAAATCTCAGCACTTGGCATGGGGCATTAAATAGTGGACCCTTGTTACCCTTCGCAAAGAACAGATTCATTCCTGCCATTTTCCACTGCTCCGCTATTTGTGTGCATGGATACGCAGATAAAGAAAAATAATGTTCAACCCCAGGGTTGGTGAAGCTCACGAAAAGTACTAAAAGACAAGTGAGGTGTACAAGGCGAGTGGCATCCAGATTAGGTGTCCCATACATTTACCTTCATCAACTATGGTTTCTGAGAAAGGTCTGACACCTAGAAAAACACTCACAACCAGATTTATTTCACCTAGATGTGTTCAAAAAGGCAATTCCCAGGTCCGAACCCAGGAAGAAGCGCTCTACCGCTTCTACCCGTCATGTATCCATCGATAAGTTTTGCTTCCGACCTCCAGAGAAGGGTGTGTCATTCGGGACTTAACGAATGATATGGGGACCATTTCTGTCATGTTGGATGATTTGCCCCTGACCACAAAGACCTTGTGTTACGATATCTGACAACAATGACAAACAAATCACCCTAAATGAATCGATAAATAAGAACCGAAACAGACAGGAAGGACGGATCTTTTCGGCAGGAACAGAATACGGCGCCACTAATGGAAAGGAGTATAGGTACTTCTTGAAGTTAGCAGAATGCATCTCCTAAAATCAGAGGTAAACTGTGGAAAATTGGAGAATTTTATCTCTTGAAAGTAGCATGGCAAACCTAACATTAATTTGAAAAACATTTATATAAAATGAGTCGAAAACAGTGAAAGTGAATAGAGAGAAGTTTCTCTACCATGCATATGATGTGCGAAATACATATTTCCCATATCCTCTAGGCTTGGAATTGGTCTCGATTACATCGTACGATAAAACTAATGCAGGAACAGATCACTCCCAAGTACCCACAATAGTAGATGGCGAAACATTGTACAAGTTATAGACGATGTTAATGTTGTGAAGGGGGGCAAATCTTAAGTAATAGAGTGAGAGGGGGAAGACAAATGGAAAGTTTGTATAAAATTAGTGAGAAGTGGGAAATGTGCCGAGCTCAAGAAGAACATCACTTGAAAGATAAGTGTTCCTACAGCATTGGAAAATTTCGTCTAGCACTATTGTTTCTTGCCCATCTAAACCTAGATGGAGTCGGTAGAGCACTAATTATAGCACTGAGAATTCTAGATGCAGTTTAATGGATGTTTCTTATACTACTACTTTGGCTTTCCATCTCAACTAACACATTGCTGACTATCTCAAGAACCGTGGTGCAAATCCAGGCAATCACAGGTTTTATGACGCCAATCCGACTCTTTCCAGAAGAACAGCAAGATTTAACTGCAAATGCACTCGGCACTCAACTGCCTCTTGGTGAGCTGCAATCTGAACGTCATAAAGGGTGACCTCGCGTGAAGGCTTCCACCGAGGATAAGACTAATACCGACGCAGAACTGTTCCTCCCTATCGAATACTTTCAGTCATACTTGCCAGCAATAATACCGCACATATCTATTGAGGAACGACTACTTTCCCGCTCCCTAGCTATACGGTTGCAACACGAGTAACTCACAACATATCGGTCCGAGAGAGGCGGAGTTTAACGTACTTTCGAGATCATTGGCAGCTCGCCAACCTTTCCACAGTTTGATTCCACTTGTAAAAAGTTTGATGGCGAAAGAAGACAAAGGAAAAGATAGGGAGACGATAACGGCTGGTCCACTATTCATTTCCCTTCAGAATCTCAAACGAGGAAAAAAAATAGCGATAAGGAGTCAAAAAGTAAAGAATAAACGATTTTCTTTTTTGAAAAACCTTCGCAAGACTTATAACGGCACGCAAAGAGACGGCTCGAGCCAAAGGAATAAAAAAACAACAAATCGGTTATGTCAAAAGAATTGTGCCCCGTAATGACCTTCCTTGCACGCTGACTTTGTCTTTCCAATGAAGATGTGAAGCCAGAGCGGCGAGAATTCGCACGTCAATGAATACTCTTCAAAACAACATGACAGATGGTAAATAAAATGTACAAAAGTAAGTATTTGCATCAGAGAGGGACCACTGGCCTAAGGGGATGGAAAACTTAAAAGATTCATTCGCACAAGCATTTGATTTATACACTCAAACATTAAACGGCGAACAGCTTCCTTATAGGTATAATACATTTTCACACTAAAGGAACAAAGCAGGAGTAGATCGATTCCAAACGAGATGCAGAATTCTACCTTAACAGCAATTCATAGAAGAATTATTTCCAGGTGCCAGTGATATGAGTTCTGAATATATCCAATAACGAATTCGCTCCAACTTTATTTTTTACCCGTACACATCATTCTGATCGCTTTTCTGGTCCACTACAAAAACAATAGAAACAGAAATAATAGTGCTACTTAGTTTTTAAAGATACATACTAGATAGAACAAACTAGGGTGTTTATTTTATTCTCATGTATCTAAAATTTTATTACAAAATTAACTAAAGTTTAACTAAATTACCCGCTGACATGCGAAATTGTAGACACAATCACAAGACTTCCAAACGCAGTCTTGAAAATTAATTTAATGACTTACTAACGAATAAGATATTCACAAACTCTAATTGAACTTGATGTGATATTTTTCTTTGGGATATTGCTCCAGTAATCAATGGTCAATAGGGGGCCAAGCTTCGGAAAACAAAATATTTCCTGCGTATATCACAAACTGTCGGCACTTTTCACTGGCACCTTCACCATGAAGATTAAGAAGTTATTATTACTACCCACTCTTGAGTGTATACTTCAACGGTATCGTAGAGAGCGAAAACAAATCCGTGAAACGCTGATTAAAATTATGATCCTTTATAGTTTCTAATATTTTAGCAGTGCAATGGTGACGTTTACCATATATTTTTACTGCGGATTTTAATAGAGTTTGTAAAATAAAAATAGACGTAATTTTCGGTTTTTTGATCCGTCAATTATTTCTCGAGTTATAAGCGGTGACAAACTGATGTTTTTAACCCTTTCGGAAAAGTGGGCGTGGTGCAACCTATGACGTATATCGACTTCTTCCAATCACAACTGAGCCCTCTTTTTCACTAAAATTCTTTTTTCGTTTCCATCTATCGACTTCGTGTACAAAATTGCGATTTTTCTGTTCCGAGTAAACGCCCCCATTACCTTGATAACGCCTCACTAAAACATTTCATTTTCCACTTTGCGGTACAAATATCTCTGTTGCACGTACCTAGTGCACGCTCGATGTTGATAAAACCCCTAAAACTCGTCTTCGAGGTCGCTCAAAGAGCAACTCTTAGGATGTAGATGAATGTCAGCACGCCTGTCTCGCGTAAAACGATACTGTTGAAATATTATGCTCCCTAGTGAGCTCCGCATGCTACAGGATCAAGTCTCGAATGTTGGAGGCACTCAACAATTCAACGGGAGAAATCCACTGGAAAGTTCCCGGGGTGTTTCGGGGGGATGGCTACTGTAATTTCGACTATCGAAACTCGAATAAGACTCGAAAGTGGCTCGGAGGAGATTGGATCGGCAGCGTGAGCCCATCGACGCCCGCTGGGCGGCCTGAGTAATTTCGGGCACAGCCGGCGGCGGCTGCATCCTCTGATGATGGGCTACTTGGGGAAAGGGAGGTGGAGCATCCCCACGACCAATTTGGGATGACCGCGTCTTCTGTCTGGACCGTAAGGGAAGACGTGCGTGGGCAACTAGCCTTATTTACAACAAAAAAATCCAGCCGAACCACCATGAGCTCAAAATTCAAAGTTTTTTTTTCCTCTCCCCGACGCCTAGGTGAGCTAATCTATTATCACTGACAGGCCTTTCCCACTCCAACGTTAGGTTTTTTTTCTGTCCTTTGTTCCTCGAGTCAAGAGAGAATTTACAGCCCCTCCTGCTACACAACAGTCATCCAATTCTAATAGAATAACGACGGTGATAAAAGTTATGGACAGCACAGATAGTAAACGCTTGAATTTTAACAATTAATTTAAAGTAATGTTTTTACGAGAGAATATTGTTGGGCATACTAAATTCAGTTGAGGGGAATTACGACGAGGATCGTTTGGAAAATAATTGGGAAAAATAATCACCTCACTTTTTGGTACCCAGACACATGTTTGAATTTTAATGAAAAACTAATGATTGCCGGAGGAGAGAGTGGACTCAAATCCACAGGAAAACATGGCTTGACACCAGGATGAATTACAATCCAACCGCTTAGTGAACTATTGTAGGGACTTCATTCACTTCAACATTTTTACGACCTCATTTTCTTTCCCAAAGCTTGTTTCCTTGCATTCCAAAAGTCATTTCGTACGTGCAATCAACAGCCCCACCATAAATGAAACGAGTTTCCCAACTTTTCCGTGGACAGTCGTTTGACATTTTCTCTGAAGAAAGACTATCACAAGAAGTAGACCTCTTCATCATGGTCGCCGTATATACTTTCATACAATTCTCAACCACACTTAGACCCGTGATGCATGAAAACGAGGTAAGTGTGCATTTTTTCCTTTAAAACTTGTTAAATTCCAGAAAGGAGACATCAATATATAAGGATGACGAAGCTACAGGCAAGTAGCACGAGTGGAATACAGTGAGAAAGATTTTTGAGGGGACAGAAGAGTTTAAGTTTTACGGAAGAAGAAATTTTGCTATTAAATAGAGAATAGTATGCGAAGAGTATGTTACCCGAGAGTATGGATCATTACCCTGTCAAGTCCAGTGACCATGGTGTTTATCTAAAGGTGGGTGAGTTTGGTAAGGGTAGGGTTCGCCTAACGATTTACAAGAAGTGAAATTAACGCATCAAAGAATGATGGAGCTATTTCCTTCAGATATTAAAAGTCTATTACCCGGAATTTTACCGGAGCCATTCGATGAGTAGATGAATGCCCGAATAAATAATAATCGGCTATGACATCTGTCATGATTAATACTGTCGGAAAATCCTCAGTTCTACCATACTTATTTCTTGCAACCAATATAGCCATCAATGGCCTGAATTCATGGCATCAATGATCTGAATTTATATCAAGACAGAAATAAATTTTTAAAAGAACTTATTTCTAAACTTAACACACTGAGGTAATGTTGTTAATGTTGATAATGTAGTTAATGTTATTGATATTTGATAGATATTTATAAATGTCCAATATTATTAATATTTGTATTATCTTCTTTGTCTAGCGTTTTGACCAGTGCTAATAATATTGTATTATCTTGTTCGAGAATTAATTGTTTACCCTGTTATTATATTTATATGTTGGGTAAACATTAAAAACAATAAATAAATGGCTTTGCATGGCACTCGAGAAAATTTGAATCATAAATATACTCGATTCCATTACAAATGAAGTATTAATAACGCAAATGAATAACTTGAAACCAAAAACTTTCGTGCAGCGATTACAGGCACCTTTAACCGGAACAACAGAATAAATTTCAACTAATAAACAAATATTGACTGAGAGACATGGAAAATATCCACCATGGCCAAGTGATTTTTCCCCAGAAAGGTTAAAGACTGAGTTTCGAGACTAGAGGCCGTGCTAAATTAGGCAATTATCCAAGGAATCAACCATTTTTCGATCAAGTGAAAAAAAAACACGTCGACCCTGCCTCGTAACTCGCCAGTGGCTGCCCAATTATTTATTTACCAAAGGCCGCCAACAGAATGGGAGGAATTTGAGCGAACAGGCGAGGACTGGAACGAAGCATACTTTCTTACCAGCAGTATTTTTTCCAGCGCGTCCCAGGCACTGATTACGCGGCCAATACTCACACCCCAACGATTGCTTGCCGAGGCGTTAAAAACGTTTCGATTCCTTAATTACATACCGGGTCCGTCCCCCCGGGGAAAAGTAGATCAGGAGGTATTAGTCATTACTGGGATGGTCCGGTCTGATCCTGTTCGAGCACTGATCCTACAACAATCATGAAGGCGTGAGAAGTCCAGAATCACGGGTGTGAAAACGAAAAACGTGCGTTGAAGGGATGATTACCAGATACAATGGAGTAGAAGTGAATATTACTTGGAAGAGACCGAACGTCTCGATCACATGCGTAATCTATAATGGGTGGGTATTCATACAGTAAGAAAGATCTTTAAGGGTGGCGAGAAACCAGCCATCAACATCACCGTACTCTATAAAAAGGTGCGTATAGTTTCACAATTTGACGTCCACTCCGACGGACGGAGTAGTTCCCTCGATGCTTTCCTCTTAACAGTCATGAAGGGACCATTATTCTACAAAAATCATTCCCTCGACCAATATTTGGGCCCAAGCCTTCGTTTTGGGACCACCACACCAACATGATTACAATACATCAAGAATTATTTTTTTGGCGCAAGGTACTCCCAGGTGATAGTGGAATAACAGCATAAATGCATTTAAGGTGTAACAGTTGTTATCACATGCATGTTATATGTGCTTGTGTATTCTTTTGAATACTATAATAAATATTAATTTTATTACTTATACACTTATATTGTAGGTACATTTTTGAAAGTATTTAAATCAAGAAAATCCTAGTTGCGCTGAAGGTACACATTGATTGAATTTGTTTAGCATAGAAACTGCGACAAAATTTCCTGTTATACGTACTAATACCTCTGATTGTAAAGGGAATCATTTTAATGCATTTCGTTTGCATAGGTATTTTTAGTTTAAAATACATGTTATGTGTTGAGTTAAATTTAGCCCAATTCATTGTTTGTAAACAATTCATGGGTCAGAGTAGGCGATATTAAACCTGATCGTTCACGAAGAATATGTATAGTAGTACATACATACACGTATATCATGACAGCACTGAAATTAAATTGGAGAGAAACCAATGTAAATACAGATGTCAAGAGGGAAAGTGTAGGTAAGAAATGAGTAAGCACAATTCTGATCGTCATTATTCTAATCAAAACGTATTCCATTAAATATACAAATTTATATTAAATCTCTTCTTAACTGTATGATTTAAATAAGGGAGTCGTGGTAGCGTAGTGGTTAGAGTGGTGGGCTACGGACGGATGGTCCTAGGTTCAATTACCAGGCAGAGGCCTTTCTGGGTATCCCCACTTAAAATCCATGCGATGTTCTGTGTCCCAGAACTTATTGGGAAATCGCAGAATGCCCAGGGAAAGGAACTGACCTACCTATATAGAATTCATGAATTTCATACGCCAATAGCTTAGTACGTGGTGAACTCCACCGTCACCTATCAAACCAACTTTCGGGTTGAGCAATGAGCGAGTGAGTTCGACTGGAATGTAGCTACTAATCATCTTTCAGCATGATAAGTAGTGCATGTATGGTGAAGTCTCACCCCCTGCCACATAACTATATGGTTCCCCTCAGCAGTGGGGCACCCAGAAATTTTTTTATGGGGAGGGGGGCGGCGCCATCTGCCCGATCTTTTGCAAAGTGTTACCAAAATGTTATTTAAATCAGTATATTTCGAATGTTATAGTAGGCCATATTAGTTATAACAAGTATGCATACTATAAGTAAAAAAAGTCAAACTTTTAGGCCAATGTTAAGTTAGTTATGTGTCATAGCACAGATTAAAGAGCCTTCCGTTCATCATGGTCTAGTCAAACTCGAGTAAAATGATGTAACGAGTTTTTCCTATTTTTCCAATAGCTACTGCCATGTGTTTGTGACTTGTTATTCAAAGATTAATTTGGGTTTTGTAGGGAGCTAAGGGGGGGGGGGGTGTCCTTTTACCCCCTGTGGGTGTGCCACTGCTCTTCAGGGTATTATACAGATGTATTTTTTATTATTTTTCGTATATATTGTAGAATTTTATGACATTTTTAAGATTTCTGATTAATCTGATTTGTAATCTGTATTGATCCAGTTATTTTCTTCCTATATTTTTTGTTTAGTTCATATAATTAATAAGACAAAGGATTAGGAAAGAGGAATGATTAGGGATTTCAGATTCGGCCTGAACCTCGCCAGCGTGAAGTCAGCCGAGCGGGGCCGGGGGCAAGATCCACACCGACCGTCCCGGATTGAAACGGAACGGCGAACGAAGGGGAAAGAGTCGGACGTCAATTGCACGCTTCGATGAAGTTTTGGGAGATCCCCGCGCGGAGATAAGCCCAGGTGCAGGAGGCGGCGAGGATAGTCCGGAGACGAACCTAATTATACGCGTGATCACGGAGGCAAACGAGAGGGGGGGAGATGCATCGTAAGGGAAGGAGGAGTGGATCTTGAGATCCTCCTGGCCTCGCCCAGATCGGACGACGCGGCCGAGAATGCGACGCAGCCGGGAGCTTGAGGCACCGTCGATACTCAGACGGCGTGATTAATAACGTGCGTAATGAAGATAGCTGGAGCGAGATGGGGACTTTGGTGCGGAAATAAACGCACGCGGCTAACATCTGCATCAGTATCAATAACATTGGCGGAGCGTTCCGTGTTCCACAAAGAGAGGCGTGGTTGGACGTGCGAGTTGATTTTTCACTTCGGCACGCTCTTGGGAGAATGATCAAAACTGCTGCGGAAGTACGTCGGAATGGTTACCACAAGGATAAAGGCTAACCGGTCTCTCTTAACAAGAATTATTCCAACTGAGGATCAATATCACTTTCTTCTCAAAGGAAATTATGGATTGCGGACATATAATAACTAGAAAATAATTATGACTTTGTAGGGGCCACACTTTATTTACGTCGACCATGGTTTTGACATTTATACCATTGTGTATAAAGGTATATATATGTTTAAATAATTAATTGTACCTTTATTTGTTAATTTCTTTGGATTTTGGGTGGGGGTTATGACCAACCCCCTCTCCCCCAGGTTGGACCGCATAAGAATGCCTCCAAAAAATTTGTATGTTTTGTGACATTGAATGTCGATACCATGGTTGGCGAATATAAAGAGTGGAACGTAAAAATTTGTAAGCAATTATTTTCCCGTGAAAAAGTACCATAAAGTTAAGCCTTAAACTTTAAAATATATATTAACTGATCGAAAAGAGAAAGTATACTTGTACCTTAATATTATTATTATTGCTTTTCAAATTATGTACTTTAAAAGGTGTACGAGAATAGAACGAGAAAGAACGAGAACTTAATAGGAAGAAGAACAAGGCATAAGTATGTGGAAGAGAAAATGAAGGCAGATGTGGTCCTCTATGGGAAGAAATTTGAACATATTAAAACATTTAAAACCCTCTAGAGAAGCATTAGGTGGGATGGAAGAAGCACGATAGACATCAAGCGAAGAATAGCTCAAGCTAAGAAGGCGCACATGATGAAGCGACAGCTTCCATGCTCCAAGACGTTACTACTGGAGACATGAAAACAATATTAAAAAACGTCCGCGTAAGTAATGGAACTATTCTGAATGGAAGTGATGAAAATTGTATAAGCGGTCCAGAAAAGACTTGAAGCTTTCAAATCCAGGTGCTAGAAGAGGATAATGAAGATAAAACGGACGGAAAAGGGGAGAAATAAGGAAGGGTACAGAGGAGATGAAGAAGACAGGACTACGCGAAGCAGATACGGAAAAGAAGAACACTATTAGATTGGACTCTCCTTGTGGCATAATGGGTTGGTAAAATGCACACTGGACAGGAAAATCCAAGGAAAAGGACCACGAAGATGGGACAAATACCTATTTAACTCACATTATTCCTTCATAGGTTTTCAAATTATGATAAACGAATAAATTTCTCATTTGCGAATTAAAAGAGATGTGCACTCACTTCTCTGACAGCAAATTTGATTTATAAAACTAACTTCCAGCGTGCTTGAAAGATGACTGTGCATTCTACAAAAGATGATAATCCACATAAAGTTCACAAGTATCTACAGTTCTTATAGCTAACGGCAAGTAGAGGCATACTCAATTCAAATTTAATTCGGGTTCGGAACACAACTGGTTTTAATGAAGTATTCGAACAAAATCAAAATGAATGCCCCAGGATCGTAACCTGATGGGAAAATTATTCATTCGTGCCCGATTACCTTTCGTAAATCAGACAAGTAACCGATAATTATGCTAGTAAATTACGTCTGAGACTAAGAACCCCGATTCTTCACGTCTCGTAAATATTTCAAGCGTACATCACTCCTTTAACAGATGTGGAAGGCTTCATAAGCATGCTACGGAGCCATTTCACTCGAAGCTAAGCATCTAAGAAGTTTAATGGACACTGGATGGTAATTACCCAGACATTCTGGATCGCTCATCGAGTACTTGAACAACGATTTCAATTAGTTATTGGGAGAGACGACCAAAAGCTAGAGTGATTCAAGATTGGGGGAGGAGGGGTGATGATGTGTATGTGGGTAGAATTTATAGGGAGTTGAAACCCAGCGTGGGATTAGACTTTTCTTAACATCAGGCACCGAGAGCTGCGCGATTCACCGTCCCATCCTACGGAATGACTCGTGAATTTGTATCCCTCACAATTCAGTTCAACAGTGTGGCTTCTGTGGTACCACCGAAAACTCGATACCCCAGTCGGGTTTCAAACCTGGATCCACGGAATGGGGAGACTACTCTAGCTACCACAACAACGGAATCCCCGGTAATTACAACCGTTGTTGTCATTAGTGCATGGCGACATACAACTTTTGCACCTTGCCCTAACATTTTTCGTCATTCATGATATGTGGGTGTTTCGGAAAAGGTACGGTTTTTATGGAATGGAGGAAGAGTGGATAGATATTAAGCGTCGGCGTCAGATTGCTAAGAAAATTAGTTCTGTTCCCCATAAAGGCCGTGAATTCTGCAAATTTCTGGTGTCTAGGAATTTCACACAGCTTTGGTGACGAATACAAAGGTTAACCTTAGATCCTATCCCTTGACCCACATGATAGAAGCCTAATGATCAAATCACTGGGCTACCACGCGGTTATTTAAAATTTCAATATATAGATACGCGTAGATTGCTCTGT
The DNA here is from genome assembly GCA_933228895.1 of Platycnemis pennipes. Taxonomy (NCBI): domain Eukaryota; kingdom Metazoa; phylum Arthropoda; class Insecta; order Odonata; family Platycnemididae; genus Platycnemis; species Platycnemis pennipes. The sequence continues at coordinate 35,374,313 of OW121852.1, read as the reverse complement.
CAGTATTTTAACGTATCGCGTTTACAAATCATCACCGGTATGGTTAAGGCGGTTAAGGTTGTAATTTAGGGACAGTGGTATCGTGCAAGATGAAGGATTAGTGAATAATTTTAGAGAGGTAGAGATCAGTCTCAAAATGGAGGAATGGTGGAGAGAAACTCAGCGTCGGCATAAGCCTGCTCTCAGAAACAAAGGCGTCAAGGATTCACAGATTTACGTTCCATCTGACGGACTGTTTGCTGAAATTGAAGTGATCTTCTCACACGACACCGAAATCCCAATGAAAAATATTCCACTCTCAGGTATCGAACACGGGTCCTGCGTGGATGGGAGCCCTGTTAACCTAGAGACCAAGCCAACGTGATCTCTATGAAGATATCGTTCCCTCACAACAGGGTATCGGAAAATCTCAGAAAATTACTCCGCGAAAGAGTGAAATCTGGGAAAATATTCCTACCAGGTGCTCACTATATCATCCGACTCGGGTTAGTTTTCGCTCCGACAAAGCTCACCTGACCCGACGTTTTTGGGGGAGACCTTGCCCTGACCAATGAGCGGGGACGCCGTCATCTCTCCAGACATCTCTCCAGAGGCGATGTCAGATAAATTCTTTCGCGGCAATCTAAGAATCGGTACGTGACGGAGCGCGACGTTTCGCCTGGCAATCTCCCTCGCTCAGCGGCTTTTTAAACTCACGCCGAGGGCACTCGTCGCCGCATTACACTAGCACGTCCCATTCGTCTGCGAATGACATCACTCTCACCGGTGCTGGGCCGTGACCTGCCTCGAAAAAGGATGTGACACTCGGATTAGAGCGAGCTCTACGTATTCACTCATGCGCGTTTGAGTACCTGAAAGAAATAATGGGTACCTGACGGATAGCCGAGTAGTTGGATGAAGGATATATTTTAAACTGCTATCCTTTATGATCAAAAATATAAGTTACTCGTGATTTCTTGACAGTTCGGTAGCAAGGAGAAGGATAAATTACTTTTAGAAAACTAAGTATTTCACTATATCTTCTTTGTTATTTGGGTGCCTTATAATGTGCCTATGCATTAGGCACCTGAGGAATTAAACAATTAAGGTAAGTAAAAACCCATGGTTCCTAACAAAGGAAGAGTTTGTTGTTTTAGCTATATTTATTTGGGGTAGGCCAACAATTGAGGTGATTTGCACCATTTTAGGATAGGTGTGTAATTGGGTAATGGTAAGAGTTTTCAGGGAACGGAGCAAGGTTGGAGAGAAACACAGTGTCGGCATTAGCCTTCTCTTAACGACAGGTAACGACAGGTTCTACCGAGGGGATGGCGGCTTAGCGCCCCATCCGACGGACGGAGTGCTGAACCTAAAATGCCCTCCATTGGGCACCCAAGTAGGGACCGGTTTGCCACTGAAATCTCTGCCCCTGCCGAGAATCGAACCACGGATGGAAGGGCAGTACTCTAGCCACCACACCAACCCGATCCCCACAGCTCTGGTCACTTGCGCCATGAAACCAAGAAGGGTAGGTGAGTGATTGAGTACAGGTAGAAATGTTTCAGGGAAAGAAGGGAGGAGGGAAAACCGGCGTCATCATTAGCCTGCTCACGACATGAGGCGCCAAGGGGTCCACGGTATAACCTCCCGTTCGACGGACAGAGAACTTTAATTGAAAATCTCAGAGCTCGTATAGTGCAGAACTTGATATCTCAGAACTCAGGTAGGGACCGCTTTACCAAATATAACAACTCTGCCACTACCTTGATTCAGACCCAGACCCTCAAGATGAGATGCCAGTGATCGCGATGCTTACATGAAAAATAATAAAAAATAATAGACAGCGAACAGTAACCGGATTTGTAGGAGAAATGTTGGTAGCTAGGAGTGCATTGAAACGCTATTATCGCATTCTATAAAGCCTTAAGAAATCCACCGGTTACAAGGACATCTTGGTAGATTAAATGGCTATATCATTTGGCCGGAAATTGCGGGGTCCCGAGATCGATTCCCGGTCAATTTGAATGGCTTATTTTTCTGTTGCATGATATGTATAGCGCAAGTTGTTAAGGATGTGAAAGGGTAGAATTATGATAATGTGAAATGATTAGCTGAGAGGAGAGCTGCGTCAAACCAATCTTACGGTTGTTGAACAATAACTATGATGATGATATTTATAGTTAATGCTATAATTATTATGTTAGCAGGTACCGCCTAGCAAAACCTTCCATAACCGGTAGTAAACTTAAAAAAAAAAACTAAAATCGCGCAGCTGAGGAGGGAGGAGGAGGTGGCGGAGAGCGGAGTACAAGGAAAGCGGGGGGTCGACTCCAAGAGTCAGTCTTCCTCCTGGCGCCGGACGAGCCATTCTTCTTCGGATTCCAGATTTATCTGGAGGCAAGTGGGGAAGGCGGAGGGGTTGAGGGCGGCGAGGGAGGACGACGATGGGCTGGGAAGGAGGAGTTGCTTGCTTCCAACTCCGTTACTCTCAATGCGTGGAATCGCGCGCCTCCGGGCTTATACCGTCGTCGGTAAGCTCGGAGAGAGAGAGAGAGTCCAGTGCCCTCTTGCCAAGAAGATGAAGAAGAAGTTCGCCCACACAAGGAATAAGTACAGCCTTCACTTACGTCGAGAGTCAAAGCATAGGTTTCCATTCACCTCGAGAGGAGGACTTCGCGAAACGCCAACGCAAACAGCTCACGTAGGAAACGTTTTCTGCTTTGCTATTTTCAGCAAGGCCATCGCACCTTTCTGAAGAAGTAATACGATACCGAAAACGTAAAAATGTATGACCTAAAACTAAATTTATATTGTACCCTTCAAGATTGAATATCCAGGAGTGACTCCAGGCCAAGAATACATTATCAACATATAAACAATCGTATTTTTAGTGAACACTTCAACAATTTCACCGTTAGAAAGTTATTCACCATTTAAAAAAGTACACTTTCCAAGCAATGCAAACTTCTACCTAAAGCTAATATTTTTAAGGACATATTCTGCACAAATCTTATAAACATTCATAATCAATAACAATTACATTACTTTGAACATATGTGTACGTAACTTACACGTGCCTCGCAAATGAATATCTAACATTTTCCAATAAGTAGAGCATCATACCTCTTAGTTGGATATTAATTAGAGTATGCACGGACTAATTTTCTTGATGCCTGCATGACGTTAAGTATGTATTTAATTTTCTTTTGATTTAAAATACATTTTTGCCCTGCCACCCCCTGCCACACACTCTTGAGCTATCTGGCAGGGTATTATGTAGATGTGGATGTAGTGACATATTTCTGGTTACCTGCCAAACTTGTAAAACCCGGATTTATCCATCCTTGTTCTTCTTAGGATTAGTCTTACGGGTCTTACGTCTAATATAATTGATTTGAAGGTTGTGATAATCATTTATTATTATCATTCATTTGCTAGGGTAGGTTTTGAAGGATTATTTCTACTGCAATTTAATTCTTCTGCAACACTCGTTCCCTACAGCATTCCTTTCTCTAGATTAACATATTCCCTAACCCCTCTCCATCTCTTATTAAATATTCATACCTTTTTCTACTCCTTCGTTGCTTCCTTGCTTAGCATTTTATCTTCAGTAGCGGTCATTATTATCTCATTGCCCCCATGTACTTGTTCCGTCCACCTGCTCTGACTCTTAATTTCCGCAAACAACTTTCTTCCCTTTCCCTCAACTTTCCATCTCATGATTGCGGTGATGAAATAAATTCAATTTTTACTTCTATTTCTCTGTAATTTGATTTATATTTTTAAATCTTGAAAAAAATAACCAATGGGAAATATATACAAACGTTAAAATACACTATAGATTTTCAATTTGGTTTCCTTGACCTATTTAAAAAGTTATTTTACTGATTGTCACTTAGGTACTTAGATTTTAAAGTTCTTTTTTTAATTTAAACAAGTAAGTTTGTAAGATAGTGGGACCGTGTGTTCTAAGAATTTGATATCTAATTGCAAGTATTAACTTAAAATTTCCAAGTGTTCCAAATAGTATAGTCAGCTTACCGAACCTCCATTCAAATTCACTCTTCATCATGCACAGTTCTGGGTTAGAATGTCACTTATAAGAACAACTATTTTCGGGTAATTTTTCGGGGAATTTTTAACAATTTTCGGGTAATCGGCAACAACAGGTAATTTTTATGAAAGACAGGAAAAAGATGGTCGTTATTCTCAGGAAATTTTGTGCAAAATATTATGGCACAATCTTAAACTTTTCTTTCCGAATATTTATCATATTCACGCAATAATTGCAAGCACCAATCGATATGGATCTCGATATGGATCTAAAAACCATTCGGGTAGTCAAATTCCACTCATCCATACATCTACAGCGTTGCCTCAACGTTTTTTCACAGGTTAGCCCTGTTCTTACACAAATGGTTATTTTTCAAACGGTACATGTATAAAAGGTAGGATCTCTTAGATATTTTTAAGCACGAAGATCGTTGTACTCAGCTAAACCCCGTATCACAAGACATATGACCAACTACACCATGCAGTACTCTGGTGAGAGCTTAATATCACCTAATATCCGGAAAATATGGAAAAATAGAAATGTACGGTCACTTATCCTACCTTTGATGGACTACAAATAGTATTCATTAGCACCTCAATCATTTTTCAAAAGTGAGATTAAAAATGTTTGCCAAAGCATTGCAAACCGCCATAAAACATAGCTCAAAATATGTTATGGTTGGCACTATGAAGACAAGCAAAGTAGTATTTGCGCACCGGAGCTAATTACCATCAACCATTATTTAGTTTCGCAAAGACCTTGAGTTGGGTGATCAATTATAATGAAGAGCACTTGATAATATATTTCTCGCTCACTTTTAATGCCGACAATTGTGACTTTACGACATCCGGTGACAAGTACTTCTCCCTCTTTTACGAGGAATATTTAGAAATGTCCATGGAGTGGATGTTCCTCCGTTATAGTCAATGAACGAGTTCTCGTAAAAAAGATTCTTTTATTTTTTCATATTTAGCAAGAATGATAATTTCAAGGTTCAAATGACATAAATGCCTATTTAAGTGTTCCGGCGCGGTGTCTCAGAGAAAATACTGAAAAAAGAGCATAAGGTTCTAATCGTTGTGAGGCCTGTAGAAACGTTTAGCTGCCTCTAAAAGATAGTAGCAATATTATTTAGTATAACAGAGAATGAGATGGAGAATTGAATAATTAAATACAGCTCCGATCCAAAATATGCAAACTTTATCAACACCGCAGGGCCAAGCACCTAGTCAAGCATCTACTACCCATCATCTATAAATCACCTATCACCTACTACCACCTATCAAAGTAATCCTACGAGTTGAGATCCCATTTGTCTCACCCATAAGCTAAGAAGATGAACACAATCAGATTTGCATGCAGAACCAAGTTATAATGTGGTGACACATCAACGCGGTACCTATATAGTTGAGCGTGCCACGGTAACGACATCGGCTTCATGCCGACCTAACAACCTAAAGTCCGCAGGTTCGATTCTCACCTCGAACATTAGTGGTGTGTCAGCCTTAGCTTCAAGTTAGGTTAGACGGGACTATATAATCATAGCATTTGGAGCACTCGAAAATATTACTACTATACCTCCTATATTTTAGTATAGATGATAAGATAATCATGAAAAATCGTATTTTTCGACGAATGAACAAACTATGGTAAGTAGTGAATCGAGCGGTATTAATGTACGAGATGTGTTCCAGAATATCGATTTTAATCTTCTTATCGTTATAATCTTAAACGGATCCTGTCAGAAATTGATGAATGCCCTAAAACAACGTAGATCGACCAGAATTTTTTCTGATCATTCGATATTGAGAATTCTAATGACATCTACGGCTATCACGAAAGTATTTACGTCGTGCTTTGTGACGCATGAAGAGTCAACAATGCGTATTGAAAGCTATTTCTTGCTCAGAGGTCTTGGTTGTTCAGTTTTGATTCACGGAATCTCGATTTGAATCACTAGTTGGTGAGTGTATGGACGCAAGGAAATATATTTTATTTTGCTCGAGAAATAACTCTTCTCTTTAAATCTGGGCTGTTGTCACGCTGGGCAAGTGGAACTCTCTAATTACTCTCCAATTAGTTAATTGTCATCACATCATATTTAGCAGAGGTGAGAGTTGGAGGAAAAGTGTAGTGGCTGGAGTACTCGCCTTTCATCCCAAGGGCCGCAGTTCGAATCCTGAAAGCAGCAGAAAGAAGAGGCAGTTTTTTTCACTAAAACCCCGATGCCTACTAGAGAACGAGTAAAGTGCATTTCTGCCTCATTGTTCTATTGGTCGAATGGAATATTTAACACTGAAATGGTTTGAACCACTTAAGGGTTTTTCGTTTAAAGCATGATAATGCCACGACGGATTTTTCTACACTCTTCCTCCGTTCTCAACGAAATTCCAGCCTGTTTCCAAATACCCACCTATCCTTAATGGCGCATAAGACGTAAGCTATCGGTCACCTCCCCAAAGAACAACAACAGCGGAGAGAAGTAGGAAAGTGAATGAATAGTTCGTCTTTCGGTCAAGGCCTGTCGCCAAACGACCCAGCACCGCATCGAGGCTATGAAAATGTTTATGGTGCAATAAAACATCGGACCAACCACTTCAGTTAATGTTTCATGGGTATATTAAGCATTCTATCTCTCGAAAGTTGGCAGGGTGATAGAAAAGTAGGTATAAGTGGGTCACGTAAGTCATGGAACTCAAATAAAATATCCATAAGGACAAGAGAGTTCATTTCCTATTTTAAAAAATAAATCCTGCAATAACATTCTGATACATGTAGTGAGAGTAACTAATGCATCAAGTCAGAATGCCGACTAAATCGTTGGCATATGTGAAGTATCTAATAGGAAGTAACAAGAAAAGCAGTTCTCGTCATCAAATTATCTTGCGAAAAAGAGTAAAATGCAAAAGAAATGCTAAATGGCTCTTCACCGGATTGGAACCGGTTGAATTGGTAAGAGACGACAGCTACGAACGAATAAACTGAAGAAAATAAGAAAAAAGATAATTTTACTATTAAGAGAATACTATATTTAATTTTCAGGCACAGAGCACTTTGCAAACCATCTCATTTGTGCGTAACTAGGGGTGAATCACCAAACATGCATCATGTACATACCTCCTTCAGCGTTCAACCCAATGCACAGTCTAGTAATATTTGGTTTTAGGATATATCGCACCTAGTTTTTCCAACGACTTAGGTTATATTGCACCATCTTACCTAGGATCTTAATCCTAGGACTAACATGAATCCATGCCCGAGAGAAAATCGAACCCGCGACCTTTGGGTAACCGTGGCAGTGCGTTACCGAACTGGCCACCACGGCCGGCAGTCTTGTTGGTGAAGGTAGCGTTCATCCTGTCCTAAACCCAGCAGCGGGTGAAATTTACAAAACAGAATAGAGGGTCAGTTTCTTTCACTGGGCCACCTTTGGTTTCCCAGAAAGATTTGGTACCCAGAAAATGGCCCAGATTAGGTTAAGATGGACATGTCCCAAGGCACCGCTCTTCGAATACGGTTAGTGGTCAAGCCCAAAGTTCTGCTCACAGAGTTACCACGGCATCTATGGAGCGATATGTTATTAATAATTATAAAAGAGTAAATTTTCCGTAATTTGTTCACATCTCTTTTCTCTATTTCGGAAATAGAAACGGTGATCTTTGACGTTTGACCCTATCAATCAGAGAAAAAAGTTAACAATGTTCTCTCCTTTCGAAAAATTGGATGGGCGGTCAAAAGATACTTAAATGCAATTCAAAGGCACCTGCTGACGAGCCGCTTTGGCTTAGCAGGACCTTAACTGCAATGATTTTTTTTAATTATTTTTTTTTTATTTATAAATTATAACTCTCTATTGTGATTGCACCACTACATTGTAAACTGGGAACCTGCCGATAAGCATCAGCTTATCAGGATCATACAAGTTAAAAAATAATTCATAATGACTAGACACTAGAAAGTATGCTTGTAACTGTTGTAAGTTGTAATATTTTATTTTTTTGTAACCCATCCATCGGGAAATTACAACATGTAAGCTTTTTTGAAAATAAATTTATTATTAAAAAAACTTTGTTGTTTCTTGGAATAATATGAATCATGCATTGCCCTGTTAAATTTTGCATGCTTAATCTTAATGTTTACTCAAGAATAATACTTGATGACCTGATGGCTAACTTATAACTTCTATCATCTGATAGAAATAAAAATAACGTCGTCGGTACCCCAGAACTATTTGATTATCCTGAATAAAATTAAATCCTTTCCAAAATTAAACTGCCACGCTTGTGATGAAATCGATACTTTCTAAGTTGGAAGTGGCTAATGTGCAATGCAACTGGAGCTGTAGCCATAAAACGTAAAGAACGCCGGTCGGTGACATACCAAAATGTGAAATATTTCACGCCTGAAAGCAAATTGGAAAAATATAGGTTTCCACCCCAACAGAGAGTAACTCCACGAGGTATCGCCATTTCTCGAAGTAGCAACCGGAAAAAAACGGTCTTCTCGCCTCATATAACAAAAGCTAGGGGTAGGGAAGAGGAAGAAAGAACCCATCCTTCCCTTTGTCGTTTTGAGTACCTCCTTCAGGGCCTCAAATTGTGGGCCCTCCCCCTAGCCGAGGCCTTGGTGGGCCTTCCTCCCTCCCAGGGCGGTCGGCTCCGACAAGACGCTTGGCTCTGCCATTCTGAAAAACACATCCACATTCACTACCGCGCTGGGGGAGACACATACCTTGTTAAATCCCACCAATCCCATTCAACAACGGGGAGTAACCTACGTCCCACCTTCGCTCACCCCCTCTGCTTTTGTTCACCTACACTCGAATGTACTCCTACACACCCATCGTTTTCTCTAAGCCCCCCCAGGAACGACCGAAGGAGGGGGAGGTTTTAGGACCCTCATATCTTTTAAAACATTCTTTCCGTGGAATGACTTTCAGTAGAATGAAGATCCTCGCCGACGGTTCCTCGGGGTAAGTAGTTTGACGGAACGCTTTCATGAAGTGACTTTTTCAAAATCATATTCTAGGAACATGTTCCCTCTCATGATGAAATCAACCGTAAAATTGTGTCATTTATTTAGCTCAACAGATTATGAAAAGTTATTATTTCGCGAATTACTGAATTAAATAATAAAGTATAACCGCCGTCTTTGAATGAGTATAGAGTATAGAATGAGAATATCTAGAAAAATGAAAAAAATACATGGTTGACACAGCATAAAAGTAGGTGGCTGATAGATTTTACATAAACATCAAGTGAGATTATTTAAGGTTTTGAGTTCTGTATGTTAAGTAAAGCCAATTTTTTACAGCAGAAATTATCTTAGAAAGTCTCAATGCTTACTTCACAACTGCCGAGTAAATAAAAAACTATTCTTGCTCTGGGGACTACTCTCTTTGAATTTGGATTTCGTAAAATATTTCAACAGAAAGGGTCCTGTATTTCCCTCAAGCATTCAATGACGGACACTTTCATATTAATGTTTACATTTGGTCGATACATCGTCAATGACCCTGTATTATTATGGCAATGACTCGCAAAACATTAAAAAAATGAAAGAATAATAACAAATTATTGACAGGGGAGAAAAGAACTATTTACAAGAGCTAAGCAAATACACGCGACGTATGGCAATATCAGAGACGGTAGAAAAAACGCTTAACCTAAAGAATCATCTACATTTGCATAATACTCTACAAGCCACAATAAGGGGTGTAACAGGGGGTGAATTCACACCAAACATGCATTATATACCATGCTTAAAAAGGATTAGTAACAACATAATAGTCTAAACATAAATATTAAAAAATAAGATTAAAATATCAAAGCGAGTAGGTATGCAGAAATAAGATGAGGAATTTGGGTATCAAACATGTAAGTAACGGTGCGTGTTTATATTTATTGGTAAATTTGGCCGGAAACGGGAATACAATGCATCTTTTTAAATTTGTGAAGTTTAGACTAGAATATTATTACTAATCCTTTTCATGCATGATATGTGATGCATGTATGGCGTGAATCCACCCCATGCCACACACCTTTATAGCTTGCAGGATATTATGTAGATGTATTACAAAACCAACAAAGTGGCTTTACCCGCTAAAACTTAAACGAAACTTTTCCTAGGAAAGGTTTAATCATTTGACTCTGGAATCCCTCCTATTCACTCCCGTTTTCTTTCTCTCAGGGCCTTCCTGGCGGTAATTTGTACGCCCGCTCCGAGAATGGCATCCACTCGCCAAGGCCCCTGTTGTTTGGAGCTCGAAAGGACCCCATGAGAGGCAATAACCCATTCTTCGCGCTTCGAATAAAGTCAAAAAGACTTGTGGAAATTGGTTTCCCATTCCGAGAGCGGCTAATGGTTTTCATTGTCGCCACACAGAATCGACGGAGTAGAGGCACTGGTAGCATTCGACACAGGGTGGGCGGGCTTAAGGCCATTACCTCTCTCTTTTTTTTTGAGAGAAAAAAACCTACCGCACAAGTGTAGTAATCTCCGTGATTTGTGCGGCGATATTAGTCGTAGTTATTAGGGGAGGCGAGTCGAATGCTAGGGGTTCTTTGCGCCAAGGAAGATAGGGATTGTCGCGTGGTAGGGGGTAGAAGTTTAGGGGGGAAACGTGCAAAACGTCCCCTCTCTTCACATAGGGAAGAGTGAAAAGCAAAAGTAAAAGCACTATTAGACACAGATGCGGCCAACTTTCTAGCTCCTTCAACATTTTCCTTTAAGAGGACTGGACCATAATCACAAAATTTGAGAAATTGATTGCCAAAATTGTAGATTCAAAATGTCCTTTCTTCCTCGAACAATCAGGGATATGAATAGCGGTAAATATGTCCAATACGAGTGAATCAATGTATATACTTTGCTGTGTATATCAATCTTACTATGGTATACTGGACCATGATTACGAAGTTAGAGAAATTGATTGCCAAAATGGCAGATTCAAAATGTCCTTTCTTCCTCGAACAATCAGGGATATGAATAGCGGTAAATATGTCCAATACGAGTGAATCAATGTATATACTTTGCTGTGTATATCAATCTTACTATGGTATACTGGACCATGATTACGAAGTTAGAGAAATTGATTGCCAAAATGGCAGATTCAAAATGTCCTTTCTTCCTCGAACAATCAGGGATATGAATAGCGGTAAATATGTCCAATACGAGTGAATCAATGTATAGCATAGGTAGTTGCATGTTGGTATAAGGACTTGAAGGTAACCCCACTAACAGCATGTTTTTGCACGCTTACTTTCCTATTTATATCTTTTTTAAATGGTGAAGTTTAGACAAGTATATTAATACTAATCCTTTTTTATGCATGATATGTAGTGCATGTTTGGTGAGGATTCACCCCCTGCCACACACCTTTATGGTGGCTTGCAGGGTATTACGTAGATGTAGATGTAAGAGTTGTGAACGACTCAGAATCATTTCGATAGCAATACCGAAGTGATGTGATCGGGTTGCGTGATGGTTAGAGTTACTGATCTACCATCCCGAAGAACAATACTTGAATCTCGTCTGGAGAAGTCAGAAGTTTGAGACGGTTGAAGGCACAGCAGCTTCTTTACGGCAGTGAGGCATGGAAGATAACAGGAGAAGAAAAGTTAAGGGCAGATGTATTCAAAATGAGGTACTGTAGAAGAATGATGAGGATAAAATGGATCGGTCGCATGACAAACGAAGAAGTTCTAAGAAGAGTGGGAGAAAGGAAAAGTTAATGACAAGAATAGAAAAGGAAATCTATAGAACTGATGAAGGAAGTGAAAGAGAAGAATGATTTACATGTGTAGAAGTTAGCTGATAGGAGAATCGAGTGGATAACTACGTCACACCAATCTTAGGATTGTTGACTCATTATAATGATGACATTATATGGAGATGGGACGCAAAATATTGCATTCCTTGCATTACAAAGCTTGTGGCGACTCTGGTTTTCTCTACACTCTCGATTTTTTTTCAATTCACCCATGACTAGTTCACACCTTGCTTGCCACTACCCTCAGCTCTTCTATTTGACAGGTACATCTCACAGATTAAGAAGTCCTTGCTATGGTTTCGGCGAAACGGAGAAAGGTTTTCGGGTAGAAACCGATACTTTCGAGCCCTTCGGGACGGTTGGTCACTAGCCCAAGGGTCTCGAAGGAATCTCCCACCGAGAACAACCATAAAACCTTAACCAAGCGTCTCAGGTAAAAGGGGGAGGCAATCTCCGACTCGTACACGGCGGTGGGAAGCGAAGAGCACGCAGAGTTAGAAACCCGAGGCGAAGTGACAGTAAACACTCGTAAGGAAGACTCATTTTGGACTGCATGAGGATGTCGGATAATCATATGCGACAGCATACGACGCGGGTCTATTTTAAAAAGTCTCCTCGCGGCGTGGGAAAGGTGAGGTCAGCCAAGGGGACGTTAAGAGGAGGGAACGTGGTCCCGAATCTACATAAAGGATTTCAAACCTTCCGCATGAATTGTGTCGCCTCTCGAGACGCCGGTGTTGTTCTGTGCAGTGCGTCTGCCTACGCGATAGCCTCGGGGAGGACTAATGAATAAACGAAGGCCACGAGAATTGCCGGGGTGAGAGCCATCTCTTCCAACCCCTCCTGAGAGTCGTCCTCCAAGCCTTGAGATGCGACAGAGACGTAGGATCGAAAAAAAATCTTGTCTCATGCCAGGGCATCGAAGCGGAACTGAAGAGGAAATAAAAGTGATATTTTCGCTCGGAGGAGAGCTGAAATTTGATCCCGGAAGTAGCTAAATAACTTTATCCCGAGCATAAATTTTGCGAACCACAACTTACTATGGTAGACTGGACCATAATTACAAAATTAGAGAAATTGATTACCGAACTGACAAATTCAAAATGTCCTTTTTTCCCCGTACAATTAGAGATATGAATAGCGGTAAATATGTCCAATACGAGTGATTGAATCCATAGCATAGGTAGTTGCATGTTGTTGTAAGGACTTGAAGGTAACCCAACTAACAGCACGTTTTTGCATTCGTAGTTCGCTATTTTTATCTTTTCAAATATTGCAGTAAAGACTAATATATTAATACTAATCCTTTTAAATGCATGATACGTAGTGCATGATTGGTGAGAATTCACCCCCTGCCACACACCTTTGAGGTGGATTGCAGGGTATTATGTAGACGTAGACGTAAACCGAAAACCGATATATATTCACATAATTTCAGTTATCTTTGAAGTCAAATTTCACGTTTTGCACTATAAATGCAAATCACTTCATCTCTCTCCTTACTCAGTGGCAGCAATATGCATATTGGCCTGCATTCCTAAGTTCATTGGAATGATTCAATATCCATTGGGTAAATATATTTGCTAAGTAATCCCTAAAAAGTAACTCAATAATCTCTCGGAGATATAAAAACCTCTGAGTAGATAAGCAACCGGATAGCATAATTATCCAGATTCACAAGTAATGTAATGAACTCTGGAATAGAATGGATATTTAGTAGGAGACCTAAAAATTTGCATGCACTAAAATAATAATATTATGTGTAGGCAAATACATAATTTACATAAGTGGGAAAATACCTCCTACACAGAACAATGGCAATTGAAAGATGTATTCATATACCGTCCATAGCAACGAATATGAAGAATTATCTGATTTAAGTGCGGAAGAAATTATTATAGCTAAGGAGTAAAAAAATCTTAAGAATAAAGAATACTGCTTTGATTTAGTAAAAATCAAATCAGTATTATATACACACCCTCGCGGTGGCTGTTACTATATACACACCCTCTCGGTGGCTTGCAGGGTATCGTGTAGATGTAGATGTAGATGAAAAGTCATTAAGTAACTCATTCTCGCTTACGTGTCTGTCAATATCAACTGACTTTAAGAATATATTTTTCATCATCATATCCCATTGATGTGGCCCTAAGCAAACAAAACGTTTAATTAACTCAAGGTTATCTGATCATTGTACGTCGAAAACAGACGGAGAGAGTCTGCAAGTCATTCACCATTTACTCGCGAACCCCTTCATGGTCAACTTTAAGTAGGTGGGTCCAAATAAATGAGGTTCTCGCATTTACATTTCTGCGTGAAGAAATAATGCAAGGTCCGAATTCATCACGGCGAACGCTAGAAATCAACAACATAAAATTATTTTAAAGAAGTTCTAGAGTTTGCATTGTAATGTCAACCATACTCCGGCGTGATTTGGGGCGTACATCATGCGTGATAGGTACACTAAAATTATGCTTAACAATGGAGCCGTTATTTATGGGATGCGACCTCACCTTAGCGACAGCAAAGGTCATTTCAAGTCACTTATGAGAAGTGGGCGGCGATTGTGTATAGGTCGGAATTTTTTGGCTAACGGATGCAGGGTGGAGAAAAATCTGGCGCCGACACTCTTAACGAAATATGCCAAGGGATCAACGGTTTAGCGCCCCAACCGAAAGACGGAGTACATTTCTCAAGTTGGTACAGTTCAAGACTGGTATGCCGCTGAAAATTTACACCACCGCCGGAGTTAGAACCCTCGCCCTCGGGATAGGAAGCCTGTATTCTACCCAACAGTCCATCCACCACCATAACTAACAAACTTGAAAGACATAGAAAAAATAATAACTCCTATCCTGTCATGAACCCCTAACTCCAATAATTTCAAATGAATGCACAGGTGCATGCTTCCACGAACATGAATACCGACATACCTCCGATGAGCCATTTGTAATCGACTTGTCTGTGATTGGGTTTCCGCTACTAATGGTAGTACACAGCCATTAGTGTCACTCGGTAGCATTCATGTAGCATCCAGACATTCGGATCGACATTTCGCTGAGGATAACGGCATCCTCCGTCTCGTAAGACGTGACTTGAGCGTTTACGACGCACAGAAATGCGGACTTCAGTCATCCACGATTTCATGTGCGTTCGTTAAGAGACGGACATATCTTTCGAAGTCTACTCTTGGCATTTTCACTTCGCTCTGATGAGCGTCTCAGTCATTTACCGGCCTCATCCTGAATTGATTTACCCGTTGTCAATAACCTCAGGGCCGGTTTGACTCGTGAGGGTTGAGTTTACCTTTCACTATCCATTAGGAAGTTATTGTGCTGAGTGTGTTGGGTTGTCGAGGAGGACTAGACCAATGGCATCCCACCAAGAGATCCCAGCTTCGAGTCCCAGGGTTGGCAGAGGTTAATTAATGGAAGGTAACTCAATCCCTAATTGATCGTTGTTTGCAAAACACTTCAAGGCCAATACTTCGCCAGTCGAATGAGACGCTTATTGATGTGTTTGGACGGGAAGGTGAAATATAGTAGGGATAATTGTGCTAATACCACAAGGAAATTAAAATAGCTCGGTTTACAGTAGTTATTAACATAGGTATATGTACATTAAAATATGGACCGAAAGCTTTACGAAAATTGTAAGCAGATACATTTTCTTTCTTTTACTGGCAGAATAATTCTTTGACGTTCATCTTACCAATATGGATTTAATAGAGGCAAAAATTATATAATAATATTTTTCAAAAGATAATTGTTTTTCTCCTTACGGTAATTCTATTTAATTATGTGATATTCCCGATTTTAGGTTTCACTTAACGATATGTACTGAATTTATTTAATTCAAAGGTATAACTATCCCCGTTGATGTTTAACAAATAGGTAGGGCAACAGAAACGCTGAAAAAATACCTATGCATTAAATCATGATCGTATATTACCTATGAAAGGTTATCTAAGCAGAGAAATACATACCTGAACTATATTCAAAGTTTAGAAGTAACTTTATCGATGTATTCTCAAGATAATTGTAGATACGAAAGTCCATATTTGATCTGAAGTGCATATTTGTTCTTCCAAACGCTGATAAAAATTAACTCACAAAGCTTTGAAGAAGATTAACAATGATGGACGAAGTAAGAATAAAATAAAAAGAAGAATAGCCCAGGTTTAGAGGTCATTTTCCCCGATAAAGAATCTGCTAACAATTGGAAACAATGCCTAGGAAGTAAGAAAACGCTTTTTCAGAACTTATATCTGGAGCCTACTCTTTTATGGCAATGAGCCGTGTACAGTAACAGCCGCAGAAAAGGCAATATTGGAATGATTTGGAATGTGGAGTTTCAGGAGGACGATGGAGACCAAATGGACAGCCCGAGTAACTAATGAAGACGTTAAAAGATGAGTGGGAGAAAAAAGTAAGCTCAAGGAAATTCCGAAATGAAGTCGAGACATCCTTATTGGAAACAACTCGAGACAGGATAGTCTCGTAAGAACAATCATCGAGCTCAAGTGAATGGCAATAATAGCAAAGGAAATCCTCTAAGGAGGTACATGAGACATGTGGCTTCAGTACCGGTCTTACATTCCGAGGGTCGAATCCCGGTAGTGGCAGAAATTTCTCATTGACATACCGGTCCCTTATTGATTCCTGTGAGGTGGAACTTCAAGTTCATTAATCCGTCCGTCAGATGGCCGTGGACCCCCTGAAGTATTACGCTAAGAGCAACCTAATATCTGCGCCGAGTTTCTCTTCACCCGTTTTTTCCCAGAAACACTCCTAACTCATTCCTATCAGTTACGTAGCGAAAATTTCGCAAACAACCTTAGTTTTCGATTTTCACACCCATATAATTAACTTGGTAAATGGACGATGTAATGAGAATAAAAGAGAGAATTATATCAAGTACAATAATTTATTTTTCAAAAGAATCGTGTGCTCATCAAACCAATCTTAAGATTTATTACTACTTTTACTGGTGATTCGACAAGAAAGTTTTTACTCATGCCTCTCTTTTGTACTCTTTGGATTTTTTAAATTATACTTCTGGTTATACTTTAGGTACTTATTGACCTTTTTTTACAGATACTTCTGGTTATATATTTTTAAACGATTATTTACCGGTGTCAAATTCGGTACTCTGAATTAAAAAACACGACCTTCGTGATATGCTTGCTTACTTTTCGGACTGACCGCTCCCCGTGAGACTACCCCATTGGTTCTTGAATCACCTTTCAGTTAGCGTTGTTGTGACGTAGAGATAAAATGGTTAATTCAAGGTGATCCGAACACGTCGCATATCCGGAGACGAGAGCGAGATGAATGAACCGGAACCCATTCCGAGACACCTCCCATCCCACTATAGGAACCTGAAATGATAATTAGCGCGCAGGCGCGAGCCAGCGGTTGCCCCGGCAACAATGTGTACACAGACCGCTTAGACGGTAACGGCCCTTCCCTTTCGCGACTCATTTAATGGCTTCGTTAGAGAGCGAGCCGAGTCCCAAAAAGACTGACATCAGAACAGAAAATAGAATTCGGGGGAAAGGATAAACAGTGAGTTTTCCGCTTGGCTGGATTCTGAATCAAGAGACCTCGATCTGGAAGGAAAAACAATAATCTCAGTGGCCACTCCCAACTGCTATTAAGTAAGCTATCGCCACAATCAGAGCTTGGAGCTTTTTATTTAGTTTGAAGGACTTATTGAAACTGAAATTGAGGTCAAAAAATAATAAAAACAATCATCGAGAGTGAATTTATTAGGCACATATTTCTTCAAGCGTAAATAACTGGCTAAAAGACTACCTGTGTCTTAGATTCCTGCAATTTGGCATTGTAAAACAAACTCCGGATAAAATAAACAGTGCGATTGCGTAAACACATCCTAATAGCTTGAAACTAATAATATCTTATACAGCTATAATTCATATTGTTAATGCTTATTTATAGTCTTGCTCATAAAGGAATTTATAATCTTTTGGTGCTTTGGAAAAATATTTTTGTTTTCAAATTAAAAGTTACAGATTAAGAAAAAGCTTGATTGCTTTTTCTAATGCTGATAAGAAATAGCTTACTATTAGTGCATACATAACCGAATATACAGCGCTGCCAAATGCTAAAATTCTTTCGGCTGTAAGAAGAGAATTTAAAACTGGTATCTCCAATCAAGGTGGGCACACTATCCTCGTAAAACTCCAGGGACGGACGTGAAGGATAATGACGGCGAAGATGCCGAAGGCGAGTTCTTCAAAGATAGTTCGTCATAAAGGCCTAACAATTCATTGGATATTCTGAGTTTCTTACCTCTGAAACCTTGAAACGAAATCGATGAAAACATCAAAACTCGAATACATTCGAATCATTCGATAAGAATGCTGTAAACATCGCAATGGCTACGTCATATGGTTATCTAATGTGGAAGCGATATCATAGCTCCGTGACTTGTTGGTATGAAGGCATAGCATTTTAAGTAGTAAAATTATGCGTCAGAGCTTCAATGGGTTATCGGACCAATGCGAAGTTATGTAAAAAAATGAAAAAGAAACATAAATTTATATTTTTGATACCTGACACAAATTATCCGTATCATTACGATATGTCTATCCCCGTGAACGGTAGTTTCATCAAAGCCCAGTTATGCAACAAGTGTTCCATAATTGATAGAAACTCATTACGGACTTGATTAGACCTTTATATCCTCTACAAATCTCCCATTGAGATCAGAATTCCTGGGTAAAGTGGTCTGCGCATCAGCCCGACAAATCAACAACGTATCGTTTGATATGTTTTTCTGCATTTGCATACCTGAGGCGATCGTGGATAACGTAAAACGCTATTATTTTGCAACGCATGGGAGTGCAAATATGTGATCACTATTACGTAAATTCCGTTTGCTGCTTCAAGACACATGCCTCCGCGACAGAGTGTCTTTGTGATTGCTTTTGCAGGCCTGTGCTTATAAAGGTTCTCGCCAGGTGTATCGATAACAACAACGCCATGACTTATGTCATGACATTTATGTATGAATAGTGGTTTACAGGTTACCGAACCTAAAGGAGCTTCAGACTGGGAGGAAAGGTATGTACAAGGACGGGAATGGAAGGGTGGAAGGGTAAGGAAGCGAAGGGTGAAGAGATACCCGGTATCGGTACCATCCTGCTCTTAACTAAAGGCACCACGAGGGCCATAGCTTAACGTCCCATACGACGGACGTAGTACTAAAATCAATGTGATCTCCACTTAGCGCTCAAGTAATGGTGCGACAAATGGCAGTTAGAACTTAACCTAAAAAAGTGTGTAGCTATCAATTTTTTGAGGAGGAATAATTCTTTAGATTTACCATCATTTCATGTAGACTCTAAGTTAATTTGGTGACTGTCAAAACATTTGGCAACAAAAAGAATATCAGACAATCTATACTAGTGGCATGAACGTAACTTTGGTTGTATTTTAACCCTTAAAACATTTAACCAGATATTTTAAAACCGGCTCTAAAAGAAGAATTCATGATTCTAACCCTGATAGATTATTGTTCGAGGAGGAAATCATCGCCAGCGATAGAAATTCAATAACATCCACCGCCATAATAGTCGATACATATCTATCGTTTAGTAACGTTATTCACACATAGGAGAAAAACCTACTTTTTCTTATAGAAAAAAATAGTTATATTTTTCAAGCAAAAAAAAATAGTGACTCATCCTTTTCTTTAGCAACTGGTTTATTTACATCCGTTTGCAAATCAAGCAAGGTGCCACGAGGCGCGGGTAATGTCCAAAAACACCCGATCCTCTCCCTTCTCCCATTTGTAGTCCATGAGAGTCCGTTCCTTCAAGCGAGAAGGATCATCATATAGAGATTAGTCGGACGATACCGGAGGCAACGCATCTCGGGCATGGGAAGGATTACGACGAGCTGGAGGAGAATGGAGTCGCGCGTGTAACGAAAAACAAACCCGCGGCTTATCTACCGTGCCGCAATCGCGCGGATGCATCTCTTGAGGTGGGACTGAAGGAGGAGGAATATTGTGAATGCACAACAAATTACCCACTTTTCCCGGGGTAATCAGGCTTGTTTGGTAGTCTTGGGGGGGAGTGAAATTTCCTCCACGGCAATCGTGAACATCATGGACGACGGACGGTGCGCGTGAACGTGATCGGAATGGCGGAGGGACCTCCTTAGTGTGTCCAAGCGACGACGCGCTGGTAAAAGCTGCAGTGCTACGTATTGGACAATTGTCGGAGGAGGCCCTTGAATCGAGGCATAAGGATATTCGGAGGTTCCGGGAGCAGCATTCCAGAAAATTTTCAAGAATGGCGTCATTCGAGGATATTTTTCGGAGGCTTCTTCTATCTTCGGACCCGATAATATCATCGTCAACAGAGACAAATCAGGGAAACGTGAAAGTACCCAAAGAAGCTAGGAATCTCCTTCTGATTGATGAGAACAAAGAGTCGGACGGAGACAGCGACGAGGTTAATTCAGATGACGATGACCTTTAACTGTATTTACTCAGGTATGTATTATTTCCATTTAATTAGTCAATCATTTCAAATCAGTGTATTTACTCAGGCATGTATTATTTCCATTTAATTAGTCAATCATTTCAAATCAGAAATATGTTTTAATTCCTAATGAAAATAATAAAAAAATATTTACATTAATTTCCGTGGAATACATTGATAAAATTCTTATCCTTACATATGGGATATTGTATCAATACCGCGTATCGATACATCACGGAAAAGTTGTTCAGGGTTATGTATCGATGTTGCTAACTCATTGAATAGTACTTGTAGGAATATAATAAGTATCTTACGTGCAGACATCAATGCTAGTTGAACGCCCTTTTAATATTTAAAGAAGGGCATTTTACTGTTTCCGCCATATGGTTTCAGAGAGGCCCCTGATTGGTCTACAGCAAAACAAACATCAGATTCGGATTTAGCAGGTAAAAATCACTAGTAATGGAAAAAATCGTGGATCTACGTTAAATAATAACGGAGATATTAGTTTTGACAAGCTTTTTTCGATTTCCGCCCACTTTGCGACGATGGCTGACGATATAACTGCTTCGCACATTTTAGTTTCTTCTCTGAGTTGATGGGATCACCCTCTTGAGCATCCCCTGCCACACTCCTATCTCCATCATCGAGTGAAATGCGTACGAGAAAATTGGGTTGGGCACCAAAGATATTTTGCGTTTCAATTTCCACTGCCTATTACCTATTTTTTTTAAAGTTGAATCTACATCCAACCAATAGCCTTCAAATGACTGCAACGGTGTGGCATAGGATGACTCAATACCAAGCATACATCATCGTTACGCAATCAATAACATTTTACAGAAAATAATTATTAGAAAGAATGCACGTTCTTATGTATGAATTCAAATGTAACAGTTTATCCCACTGGTCGCGTTCAGCCCGTTCAGCTGACTAAACAGAGGAACCGGTAGAAACTTTCTGCGGAAATTTTGAACCGGTGACTACGGTAAACATGTTGAAAAGCAATATGGCGGTGCCCATGAAAATGTATACATTTATAACCTGTACATATTATTAAGAGCGAATAACGTTCTAAATTACTGATGACGTCAATACAACGTAAAATTGAATACCGGTATGAAATAAACTATTTCGGAGAAATAATTTAGCAGTGAAAATTTTCATTATACTAGCTTTCAGTACGTAATGGCAGCATAAAATCTTGGGGTGGTGGCTAATCGTTCTTTGCGATAATTTATAGGATATATCCTCGTGGGAAGTGGCTTCCTTTAAGCACTATTCCGCCTCATGGGTGCTAACCTTGAAGGACCCTAATTTAAGACGAATGAGACTGAGCTCCTACAGATCCTCCTGAAAATTGCTTTTACGAAAGTTTAAGCATAAGTTTCCACAAGAAAAAAATTCGGGCAATAACTGACCTAACAAACCATCGTTTAAATTCCATAATTACCCCCTGTCATACACCCTCGCGGTGGCACTCAGGGTAATACGTAATTGTAGATTACGTAGGACTTGTCGAGTGAAAACATAGATACTTAAGATAATGAAATATTTGTTCCTTAATCAATAGCATTTGTGATTCACACGAGGAGGTTTCAATATGTCGTAAAAAGGTATACAGAAGACAACGTGGAGATATGAGGAATTACGTCAACTTTGAATCTTTTTATTGTCTATTATTAAAAATATTTTTTGTTCCTTATTATTATTTTTAAAATGTTTTGAAAACTGCTTAAAATAATGGTCGACTTGATAACGAAAATAAGATTATACAGAGACACTCTGCGGCTTGTCTTATTCCCACGTCCTTATGTCTTTATTCCCACGAAAAATAAGGCAACAGAAAGTTCGTAAAATTCGGTTAGGTAGATGTAATTTTAAAAACCTTCAAAATTTTTCAACATCTGAGAAAGCCTCAAAACTCCAATAAGGTAATGCTTACGTCTTCAACAAATATCAATACTTTTATTGATGCAAAAGTCACAGCCGCGCGGCTCCAGTCGCTACAGTCGCGGGTTAGGAATACCACCTTTACGCTATGATGAGACAAAGTGAAGGTAAGCACTACGTCTATCGGATGGGACGTTAAACCTTGACGTCCAGGAACTTGAACATTCAATAGAATCCGCCACAGTGGTAGCGAAGGGGACGATAAACACAAAACACAACTGCATGGGAAAATAAACTCAATAACGGATGTTTTGAGACGCCACCAAAATATAAATTACTGATAACTAATACGGAAAAAGTAGACACATTACTGTAGAGGATGGTTCTCTTGGGCTCAATACTACTTATGTTAGAGTGGGGAGATTATTATCGTTTTCTCTTCGATCGTCATGAGTATTGAGATGGGTCCAGGTTAATAGGTTACGTGGGTTTTTGTGGAGGAGAAGGAATCCATTCCTCGAATAACAGCATTCCGGTTGAGGAATGCATCGGCTGCACTTAGGCGTAGGAATGTCTACTCGCAGACCATTAAAAGATTTTTAGCAGCGATCTTTGGTTCAAGAAGATTTATGTCAGCTGGAACGGAATGCGCATTATTGTCGGCCGCGGTCGAAGAAACAATGCCCCAAATACTGTACCAAGCACCAGATGAGAAACGTCACTGTGTTGAGAAATCAATCCACAAAAGGCAATATTTCACTACTGCTAATGCTACCGATGGGATTGAAATCGAATAAAGTACAATGGAATTAGAAGAACGGATTGGGTTCTAAATTATACGGCCTGGTGAGAGCAGATAGGAATACTTTCTATTTTCATTAGATTGTAAGAACACAAGATTGATTCGATGAGCCAATCGGATGCAAACCGAGGACCTTCAGTGTGTAGCCCAAATCTCTACCCACCATCTCGGTTTTGTTGAGGATTGAAACCCAAAGATCGCGGGTTCAAACTCCACCTATGGCACGGATGTTTTGTTGCATTCAGTATTAAGCGATGCAGTATTATTCGATGAAGGATTAATTAAGACTAGACGTTGCCATGTAACCTTCGCAGTTAGAGCTCCTTTAAAATTAATTTCACAACTATTACCAATACGTTTGATTGGGAAACCGTACAGACTAAGTTGCCTGCAAGATTAAAGTAACTTCAAAAATTGAAAGCACACGAATTCCTATCTGACAATGACATATTTCAACTCTCACACACATCAGTAGGATTGACATAAGCGACGGATTAAGAGAGATCAACTATTGGACCAAGAGATACAAAAATCCAATTTCCCCACGCTTAACACACTACAGCACAAGCAAAACCTAATTCCCTCACAAACATTACAATTCTAACATGATTATTGTTTGAAAAGAGTTTTCTTTTCTTTTTTTTCCATCAAAACCTCATTTACACAACTGATGTCTTTTCATACTCCGCTCAGGGTAAAATGCAGATGCTGGGCTCGGTTTGGTTTATTTTCGAGAATTTCTTAGTCTTTAGTGAAGAAGTTCCCGACCTAGGGTACCCGTACCACTTAGAGATGCTCGCTTGATGATTTAGGAGTACGCGAAGAAAGATCAATAATCCACCAGTCTATTAAGTTCCTTCGTACGTCCTATGAATACTCACATCCAGTTACAGCCGGAATTACATTATCCTCGAGCAAACAATCCTATTTTTAGTGACTAAACTACAGATTCAACCGCAAATGCACAGAAACTAGAAGCATGTCTCATGAATAAGGGGCTAAGATTAGGGAAATTAACTGACAAGGGGTCATCATCATAAGTCAACAATGCTAAGATTGGTTTGAAACCGCTATCTACTCGATTCTTCTAGAGGCCAACACCTTCACAGTAACATAATTCTTCTCTTTCACATCCTTTACTTCTTACTCCATGTATCTCAAGCGAAGTCATCCTATTCAATTCTTATCACTCACTTATCCCACGAGGATTATCTTCATCCAGCAAATTGACATACATATAGCCAAATAAGTTTACTAAGTCTTTTTTACGAAGTTTTCAGAAAACTTCTCTTTCCCTCAACTCTTCCTAGGACTTGTTCGTTAGTCACTCCTTCGATCAATTATATCTTCATCATTCTTATGAAGTACCTTTTTTCAATTTCTTCCAACTTTGACTATTCTGCTGCTGTTTTCACCCTTGCTCACTGCCATAAAAAAGAGTAAATCAGGTGCATGTATGTACGTTCTGATGAATTATTTCCCGACTTCCACACTTTCATTCTCAGCATCTAAGAGATTCTGCCTCTTTCATCTGGGCTATACTACTGACTATTTCCTTCTCGCTTCGTCTATCGCTGTTTACTCCGCATCCTAAATAACAATTCTCCTTCACCTCCTCAAGCTTTTGTTTTCTTTATTTAATTTCTTAGCCTCTTCTCTCCAACTTCCTACCGTTACCTTAGTTATATTTTTATGGCGAAGGGCACGTAAGTGAACAAAATGATCATGAACTCCTGCTTTAGTGAATACGTTCCCTGACCTCTATCGGGGCAGGTGGAAAAATATCCCGGATACTATAACTTGAAAAGTGCAGTTCACTCGCGACTTTGATCGCGACAACTTACGTCCCACGCAGTGAATCTCAGGCGTGGGCAGCCCTTTCTACGGTACGAAACGGAAGTGAATATGTGAATAACTTTTCGTCCGCTCTCTCTCTCTTGAAAGGTAAAGAGTGCCTTTACGCGGAACTTGCGGCGATGTCCGTGTCACCGACACCCAAGCGGTAAGTGTGCTTTCCCGATCGCGGCGTCTCACGTGACCAAAAATGGACTACGCCCACTAAGCCCCCCCCCCCCCACCCCCTCCGCACTCCTTGCACCGATGACTCGTTCGGGAGGGGGGGGAGTGGTTCGTTCCACCCACCCCTACCTTTGCCAAGCGCTCCACCCTCGGCAGCGGCGAGACAGACAGACTACAGTGTGAACCATTAACTGTACCTAACACCACATTTGCCGCACTGATGGGGCCGAAGTGGTGGCCACCCAACTAGCATAAACGTTTGGACGAAATTTAAGGAAACATTATATTATTAGAGGCAGGCGATACTGTGTCGTATTTCCGAGCGTTAAACACAATGGCAAAAATTAATATTCCCTCAGATAACTCATACTGCACTCATGCACTCACAGTAAACATCAGTGACAGCGCTTACTACAATATTATAGTGGCAATATCCTCCAACCCGCATGGTTTGTTTACATAACGCGATCTCGTGGCATTTTACGACAACTCGTAGATAGCACAACGTCATTCCTTATTCCTGACCCATATTGCTTGCGTAAGCATTATATAAACCGTATTGAAATAATATGAGATCTAGTATTTTCCCGGCAAATACTATGAAGGAATGTTTCTCGCCTATTAACCGGTGGCAAGCACGAGAAACATTCCTTCGTATGGAAATAGTACCCCGTTACTATACTCCCTGCAATACACCCTTAAGGTGGCTTGCACGGTACGTCGAAATTGTTGATAATTTTACGTAATATTTCTACTTTGTGTCAATAGGGCGTATTATGTTGGTTTCGTATATTAAACAGGCTTCACTTAACGATAACTTGGGGTAATATCTCAGCAATAGTAGAGGAATGTAGGTATCTCGAATAATGCATCAGGACTCCGATTACATTCCTCCTCCAACATATTCGCAGCCAAATTCCTCAAAATTACTACATATCTTAAGGCAAGAAGCTGCAACATCAGCTGGACCAAAAGGCGGGAAACACTCCCGACTAAGAAACGTATCGGCAACAGGTGGCTGGACTTTCTCGGATTCAAAATATCCCTGGATTCCTCGAACGCCTCCAGACAGAATTGATACCAAATTTCTACATGCTCTCTAAATAAACTCAGAACGGGCGAAAATAGGATCGGGGTGACTAGAGAAGTGCTTTAACATCCAGGGTAAAGGCTGTTTTATGTGAGGCATTAAATTGCACATTGCTGGTTTTTTCGGGTTTCCTCTCTCATAGGCTGATTCCCCTGGACAACAGTTCGGACAAAGCGGTTGACTTCGAACCTGAAGATGCCTGCTGGAATGCTAGCGAAACTTCATTCAAGGGGCACGAATCAACGTGAGAGAAACCATAAAAACCAACAATTGAACGTTTCGGACGCATTCATTCCAACAATAAATAGCACAGTTTGAATCTGCATCAAATCTTGGAAATTGCATTGCTGAATACGTTGAAATAGAATAGGGGCTGTTTTCCGCACAGAAGTTCATGCATTTGGGAAATTTCCCACGCAATTCGCTTCACATGTTGTAGCTTTTACTGGGAAACTCCTCACACCAGACTGCGAAATGACGTGCTTCGTGTAAAAGGATTTTTCTATAAGCAGTTTTCAGAGGAAAAGAAACAATATTTTTTGATTTTGGAGAGAATCATGGTTATATTCAAGAACAAAAAATTCTTCCGGAGTGACTGGAAAATAAAAAAAAAATGCTTTTCTTACAAAAGAACTTAGAACCACGAATTGGGCAGGACTTATGCAATTAAGGGTTCAAAAAAATCCGAACATTTCCATTATTTTCGGCATTAATATCACAAAATGCAGTTTAATTATCGCTAGTAATAGCAAAAAATGATGTCTTAACTTAATCACACGTTCTTGCCTCCAAGTATGAACAAATTCAAAGAGCATTTGGTACACAGAAAGAGGAATGCGTTGCAAAATCAGCGCCCGTTCGATGAAAGGGGACGGCATCTGATTGAGAATCGTGAAAGGCGAGGAGCTATTGTTCTTAGACACTCAAAAGACGGACGCCGAGTGGCGCATAAAATTACACGGGGAAAGGCGAAAACAAAGAATTCACAAGGCATGACGTTCAGAATGAAGAACTGAAGAAAGAATTGGGAGATTGGATAGACCAATCCTAGGAGATATTTCCCAATAAGTAACACCTCGAATCAAATTGACAGGAAGGCAAAAGATGAAAAAATACCGCTAATCTCAAGCATTACTGAAATTATTCCGACCATAATAGCGTTTGAAGCACACGAGAAACTCCTTATGATGAAATTCATTCCCAAGCACCGAGATGTAATCCTTGATAGAAATCAGTCAGTTTTTCCTTCTTCCAGGATCCAAACCCAGTCCCTCAGAATCGAAAGCCATCACACTAACCCGAGCCCCACATTACTGGTAACTACAAATAAATTGATGAACTCGGACACCGTTCAAAATGAATGCCTCTTTCTAAGGGGGCATTTAGACTCCTAAAGGGGGATTTACTCGGACCAAAATCGCTATTTTGTGCATGAAATCGTTAGATGGAAACGAAAAGTGAATTTTAGTGAGAAAATTAAATTAAGCTTCTAACCAGAGTCATTCACTCATAAATTAAAAATTAAAATAAGCAAAAGGTGACGCCCACCGAACAAGCTGCGTTAAGGATTACTACGTCATCCAACTCCTGTCCTTGACTGCGTTGAGGAAGAATGGGAAGGGAGCGGGGGTGGGAAGGAAAGGTCTCCCTGAAGAGATCATGTGAAGAGTCACTTCAATTGGCACAGTCAGGTGTGTGTCCCCCATTGCGATAAGGCGAAGGAGCTTCGGGTTCTCATTCAGTTGTGATTGGACGAAGTTGATGACGTACTAAGTCGAATGCACGCCCACTGTTCCGAACATTGAAGTTTAGGTACACCTCAATGGTTCCGAAAGGGTTAAAAACATCAGTCTTCCGCGACTTATAACTCGAGAACTAATCGACGGATCGAAGAACGGAAAATTACGCGTCTTTTTACTTTAAAACCTCTACCAGATTCAGCAGAAAAAAAGAATGGTAAACGACCCCATTGTTGAATTCGGATACGGCTGAGTGGATAAGTTGGCACTCATTTGACAAAACTCTTTGTAACGCGACGCGGCATTCAGAAATTCCAATTCGAGAGGGTCGTGACGTCACGCGCGCTCTTGTGCGTTAGCAGCGAGACGGGAAGGGGGAAATGGGGAGGGAGTGGGGGGGAGGAAGTCGACCCCTTCGGTGTGCCCACTTGCCATTTCTCCGCCGGCTTCAAAAGGACTCCTGCCCTTTCTCCCCACGCCGAACCACTTCCTCCGCAGACTCGGCGGCAAAAAGCACAAACAGGAGGGAGAGGAACGCTCTAACCGTCACTGACGACCCGCGTAAAACCCTTTACCACACCCCGACATCACCAAGAGTCCTCAATTCTTATGGGGGAAATTCTTCTTTTCACGCGAAGCAATGAATTTCAGAGGTTGAACAGGCGACACACCATGGAATCTGCATGGGTGAATTCATGGTAATGGAAAGGGGGCTATTTTCCGCACAGTTGTTCATGCATTACTGGAGTTTTACTTACAATTTGTTGCTCTACCCCATGCAATTCATTCCCCATCTTTCCATGCACTAGACTGCGCAATGGCAAGCCTCTTGTAAAACTAACTTCAGATTTAAATTCAACTCATCTCTGTGCACCCCTTCTTTCATTAGCCTCTTTCTTCTTTCATTTACCTCTTCGTATTTAGTCATTTTTTTAAATTCAATACTTATTCCATTTGTCCCTCTTATTATTCCTTCGACGACGACCTTCATGAGATGATCGCGTCTCAAGATGTGTCCGTTAAGGTTTGAACGTCTTGGTTTTTGAATTTTCATGATGCTTCCTAATTTTTATTTATTATTAGAAGCTCTTCGTAAGTAACACAGATTTTCATCGACCTAATTTAACACTATGATGCTTCCACCCATCTATTCTCGTAATAGAAAAAAAAAATTCTCTTATTTCTACGCTACTCTTTCCAGATTTTAGGAGCTCTCCATCCTCTTCACCCAATTGATTGAATTTTTATTTCGTTTTTTCTTCTGCTATCGTAGATGAGATATGTCTTCTATTTGATCATTATCTTTTTTATAAAACATATTTGTAACTCTTCAGTCACACCTTTCATTGTACATGGTTATTACGGTGAGGCGACATGTCGTATGCGTAATTTAATGATTGGAAAGTAACTAGATATTTTTTTAAGAAATAAGATAGGAACGATATCCGGTATCGTTATTACCTTACACTCAGCTAAAGGCGCCCATGGGGCCATGTTTTAACGTCCCATCCCACGTACGCGGTACTGAAACCGAAATTTCTCTCCACGGAACACATAATTAGGGAGAGGTATACCGATGAAAAATCTCTATCACATCCGGAATTCGAACTTGTAACCTTTGGAATGGAACTACCACTTGGAACCGATTCTCTATCTCTCTTTCTCTCTCGCTTTCCTGCCGCTGTTGTCGTCACGCATCCCCACGCAAGACAAAAAACTAAGAAGCGAGAAGTGCGTACTGCGAAAAAAAGTGTTCAGAGAGTTCTCCTTGCTCGCTCCATCCTGAACACCCACTTCCTCTCCATGGGTGGTGGGAAGAGGCATTAAAGCGAGTTGCGTACGGTTCTACTTTGAGGAGAGAGATTTCAGTTATTTTTTCTTTTACTCCCGAACCTTCTGAGACTTCGTATCTCCACTACCCTCGGCATCATGATGCGGTTGTTGCATCACCAAGGAATGAGGATATACACCTCCAGAAAGCGAAAGACCCATTCGTCTCCACCGCGAGCTCTTTTTTCCATTGAATCATTTTCGCCGACTCCGTCAGGATTCTAAAAATATATCTTCGACGCGCGCCTTATTGTTTCAAGGCGTAGGACGCCTCCGAAGGAAACGGTCCGCCGGAGCAAGGAGGAATATCCTTCTGGAAAATGTCCACCGCATGTCGTCAGAAGACTTTCCAATATCATCATGTGGGGCAAATAATTCAGCGAGTAGGTCGGAATCGGGGTAGGCGATTTGTGAAGGTTACCGTTATAACAGAGGTGCAGTGCAGAAGAAAAAGGCTGGGAGAAGTTAATTAAACAGAAACTTCTTGTAGCGATTCATTCGGAGTAACATTTTTTTTAAAGTTAAGACCTTGCACGAGCATTGAAGGGGAACCAATAAAAGAGCTCACCTCAATAAACTCGTCACAATCCTCCCGAATTACATCATCCAGCGGGAAATATTTTTGTGCGTGGGTTTAGATGCGGACTTGAAATGAGGTTCAGGTTGTTTCGCTATGCGGGTGAGTCATTCAGATTTAAAAAAATCAGTTGAACTTTCATCTCTAACGTCACCAAAATCAATCCAAGGGATACATTCAACCGAAGTAAATGATTTCATTGGTCTGTTTCAAACGCAAATCCGCAGAGTGAGATAAAAAATAATTACGGCTTCGCGATGTTCATTGGCGAAAGATGGTGAAAAGACGTTTGACATAAATTTAAAATCCAATATCCTTCGACAGATGTATATTCTCTTTACATGTGACGTAGACTAAAACAGAGGAATGTAAATCGGACTTCAAAATCTGAGGAGCCCTCGGAACTATTCATGGTGCAGTAAACGTAGCCAGTCGATGAAATAGGAAAACAAAAAGCATTGATATCATGTTTTATATTATTTGTAAAAGCTCAGCATAAAACAAGAATAATATTCATATCATTAAAGTTCAAACACAGATAAGGTTAATATGGAAATAATGACGAATATACCCCAAAGATAACTCTCCCAGATTCAACATAAGACGAAGCAAACTAAGTGACTAAGCAAACTGCATAATTGGTTTTAAAATATAGATAGGTCTGAATATCGTCAAAATGTAACGATAGTTCTTTCATCATGCAATATATTCTTACAAAGTAATTCTCAAATCCCACCTAGGTTTTGCGAAAACCTTACTTTAAAATGGCCAATTCCTAGTTGAATTAGTTATGTATTCAAAAAGCGAGGTAAAACACATTTTATGCCATTTTATATCAATCCAAAGTATCTTACCGCAATACCTCACTTAACTTCACAAGAGAGTTACAGCCGATATCTGGGAAACAAGACGTCAGTCCAGAGAGAGAGGTTGCGAGGCATGGAATTTCATAATTGTGCGCGAAAGTACATTTGGCACATATCACACCTGTGCACTTACAAGGAGTGCCGTCCTAATGAGACATGAGAAATAAGTTAATTGCCATTTGTACCTTTCTCCGTGCACCTGCGCATGCTATTTCATAACAGAGGTCTAAACCCAACCATATCCACGTTTCAAATACCATCAAATCACTAAGAGTGAAAGGGAAAGTTAAATAATGCGAGACCACCTAGTGCAGGATATAAGCAATTTTTTCCAAGACATTTATTAATGCATTTTCTTATTATTATACTTCAACACAAGCTGAGACTACATTTAGAGATTCCCAGGTACACGTGATATTTAAGACGCTGTGAGAGATTTCATTGCAATCTTCTTTTGTTTGCTTGTTTTAGCTTTCACGAATGCAAGCAATGCCTCCGAAAGGAAAAAATCTGATGCCGATGGAAATCACTAAAATGGTGAAGGCAATGGTTAGTGGTTGAGTCAGACAGCCTGCTGTTATAAATCGTTGAAGGACTAGAGAAAAGGAATATACCGTATTGGTATGGTATGCTGCCAGAGAATCAGTAGATTGAAGGGATACAAATCGAAAAACTTAGCTGAGAACAATCGAAAAGACTAACTTATTGTAGGTGACGAGTATAGGATTTCGATAAACCAGTTGTTGGCTTCGATGCCTTTTACGATGAAGAAAAATAACCATTGACTCAATAATACACGGCATTGATTAAAAATAAACTTGTCATTGATAGAGGAATTTCACGCAGAAATTTAAATATTGGCGTTTCCGGTGGATTTCCATTAAATTAGCGCATTTTTTCGCACAGTATTCTTAACTCTACTAATGTACTGCATTCCCACATGCCTCCGACAGTGAATGGAAATTTTTGCGTAACACATACATAAGCTAATCACGGTATTATCTAAACATTTAGCAGACTTCACCGTTTGCAAGAGTGACTGATATAAGCATATAAAAATTCATGTAATAACGTTTTTATCCTGAATTTCCCAGAAAAAAGTGCAAGTTTGGCAATGATTCACCCCCGGCCATTCACCCTCTCGGAAAATTATATAGCACTTAGTATACATGTTCATGCATCGTCGTCATAGCGTAAAAATTGCTGATGAAATTTAGTCAAATATACCACAAACTCTTTACAACAAACTAAGTTTCTGTTTCGTGGGCTATTTTCCTTTTTTCTAATTGAATGCGGAAATAAAATTTACAAAAACGTGTCCACATTAAAACAGAAATGGCTACAACATTTCGTAATTATTATTTTAAGTATTTACGAATAGTTTAAGGGGATTACTCTGGCATGGTGGCTAAAGCGATGGCCTCCCTTCCCGAGGGCCTGGGTTCGATTCTGGCTGTAATTTTTCACTTGCATACCGGTCCCCACATGATCCGTCAGCGTTCCGTCCGTCGGATGAGACGTTGAGACGTTGACCCCTTGGCGCATATTTCTAAGAGTAGGCCAATTCCGACGCCGGGTTTTCCTTCACCCTTCCTCCGTTCTAAAAAAATTTCTACCTACCTCTACCCAATCACATAGCAGGAAACTAAGTTTCTTTGCATGTATGGCGTATTTTATCACCTATCCAAAATGCTGCAAAAGATGCCTGTCCTCCCCTGAATCACTACTACTTCTACGAGGAGTGAGGAACTGGATAACACGTACAGCGTCTTAATTAGATGGAATGAAAGTCATGACATCAACATTTTACACATTTTTGACATAAACTCGCGGAAATTGCTTTGATGTTTGTACCCAGGCAATACATCTTCAATCATGGTCCCGTCGGCATTGATGAAAGAAAATGATGTAGGCGCAAGCAAAAACCAAGCTTCAGAGGCGACGAAATTTCATTCGCGGGAAAAAACGCGAGTCGGCGTGTGCAAGAAAAATCCCAGCTTTTCCCGCTGAGTGGAGACCACCCACATTGTCGCGTCAAACGTTAGATTTATGAGATGAAATCAGGAAAGTATAAAAAAAGCAAAAACTCGCACGCCCAATGAATAATAAAGCCTGTAACCTAAAACGAAACCAGTTTCGAACGTGAGACACAATCGTCACTCAACAAGGATACACAAAGTATCCACCACCAGCGAGGGAGGGAGTAAAGAGTTGTGGAGCAGACGTAAGCACAAAAATTATACATGGATTCCACGCGAGATTACGTTTTGTCCTACTTACGTGAATGAGGGGAAACGTGGGAAAAGTCAAAGCTGATATTGCGGCATAAATAATGAATTTCCAACACACGCCCTGAGCTTTGCGCGGAATATATAAACATTTCTCATGCACTAAAAAGATTTCAGGCACGGAAATTATACGTCATTACGGACAACTCATCAGCTTTTAGTGCCAAAAAAAGTATCACGGCATCATGACCACAACATAGATCAAAAAATAAAATTTGAAACTTTTAAAATAATTATTTTTACATGATGTTGATTAATGTGTATTTTTTTCAATATCGAAAAAAGATAATCCCCAAAAAGAACATGCTTAGGCTTGCTTTTTAGGCAAAAGAATGCAAGTCATGGCATCGATGTTTTGTTAGTGAATCTAAATATCCCGGGTAACCATGATTAAACTACAGCAACAAATGAAACATAAATAAATACATCCATATGAATCATTTACAAAAGAAGTGACACAATCTAGTAAATTTACTTTGCCATAAAAGTTTCATCCCCAGTTATATACTGATATACTGTAACGTTTTTTTAATGATTCTATGAAGCGCTTATTTGGAATACGAGATGTTATTTCAAGAACTAAGAGACAGGTAAGGATATAATTCAGTAGACGTCAGAGAAAGTCAATAGGGAACGCCAAATCTATTCGAAACATAAATCCATACTGCTCTTGTGTCAACGACTCTTGTGGTACGTAACAGTCACAAAAATGCTTATGAGCTCAGTTACATTGAAATCGTGTTGCCTAGGGAAAAGTACTAGGGAAACAGTTGGAAAACGTCACCCCATAGACAAAAAAATCATTCCACAGATGACAAACTAAATGCGACATTAAACTTAAAAAACAAAGCCATAATGGGAGAGATTTATATTTTTTGTCGAGAGATTCTTCAAGATTGGTTTTCTTTACTTCCACAATTGGCTCTCACGAGATGTTCAAATTGCATCTCTCTCTCTGTCTTTTAAAAACAGTTTTGAAAAAGTGACACACTCCCGTGCGCATTGCTCACGAAGTGGGTTAACTTTTTAAGAAAAAAGTTCGGCCACACGCGAGCCGAAATATCCTCCCCGAAAAGCGAAATGACCACAACAATAAAACAATGAAATGACGAGATTCTTTTCTATTTTATTTTAGTCATAAATATAAAAGGGAACGGACCTTGGTAGTTTATTTTCCCACGAAACAAAATAAAAAAAAAGATATCCGGCGAGCGATCATCAAGCACTTTCGGGCCCATTAGAAGTCGGCGTGACCGTATTGAGAGCACTAAAAAAAAACTAAAATGCTGCCAACTTGGAAAATAATCACTCCACTCGGAAATGAGACTGGGCGATACGATTGACACTCATGAATGAAATCTCTCCATGAAGCAATCAAGTAATGTGGCCGACGAAAATGGCTATATTGTGCCCACTCCGTTTCGGGATCATCAAAATATACGCTTGGGGAAGCTTTGTAGAAAGGTTTCAGTGGACGTAGCAGTAATCACCTCAGTGGTGACTGTTCGTGAATGAAATTTAGTTTTATTTTCATCAACGATATAGTCAATCATCTTCATTTGTAAATGAAAATGATTAGACAATCAAGAGACGTCAAGCAAGACGACTTTGCCCTTTCATACCGAGAGGTTAAAAAGAGATATTATTAAGACAACGCATCCACAGACAGCTTAACAGTACGCAACAGAAATAACACCACGAAACAACCGACAGTCGAGTATAGATTGGTATATTCGGTAGGAAGGCTAAGGGTGTTACTCAGATCCTACAAAATATGAATGTAAGAAATGTGTGATTCAAGGCGTTTGTGGACATGATTGCAATTTCTGTCATAGTTTTAGTGGCGTACTTCAGTGTTGAATTCCACTGGCCACTTCCAGTCCCCTTACTCACTTCGGCACTTATGTCTCTTTCTCACGCTACACATTCTTTAGTATGTAATGTATATCCCTAATGTATATTATACCTCCAATTAATCCATCCAAAAGACTTAGCCATCATTTCCTCCATAATTCCCACCTCCATGTTCCATATTCGATTACTGATTAATGATTAAACAGCTCTATTCCTACTTATTTTAAAAACAGTCCGTAGATAATTTGAAATTTTTTTTTTCAGAAATAATGTTTGAAGAACATTCAAGAAAAATTACACTCCCTGACAATGACTAAAATGACACACTCGCGGCGTTCCCGGTAATGTTTCTGCGTTCCGGCATTTCCGTGAAATAATTCCATACTTGACTTTCGCTAGGGCGTGAGAGACCGAGATATAAACGCAGTAAGACTCATTGACAATTGGTGTTAATTCCTTGGCTATTACCATTGGTTCTCCGAGAATACATTAAATTGAAAATTTGTTATTCAAATTCCAGCGAAGGAAAACAAGCACATCCAGCTATTTGAAAAAATGAAGAAACGATTAATGGCGAATTCGTTGTGCAAGCATAACGAGATAACACGGGTGTGAAAACAATAAAAAAATTCTTGACCTCTTCTTCACAGAGAGATAGTAAAGTGACATGTGATGCATGTCAAGCAACGTATTCCAAGAAATTATGAGTTTATCTCGAGATGGTTATTACTGCCTTACATAGGTTAACAACATACTTCAGGAGCCACTTGGCTTCTGAAGTGATTCTAAATCATTTCAATCTGCGCCGTTATGTCCGGGAATCCTGCCTTATCTTTTCCCACGATATTCAAAATGGCTGTGTTCAAAAAAAGCTGATTAAGATCTGACATCATAAATTCTTGCAGTAAGAATCATAATAATGAGACGCCATCTTTGAAATTTTATGATGTCAGGTGAAAGAAATTTAGAATTAGGGCACAGATAATCATCGCATAAGACAGAGGGGGAATAGGGCTGTAAGGTTCTTATCGTCCTTACGTAGACTTTCCGAAAAGTTCATTAATAGGTATACAACCTGTATAGATACATTTGCTTTGCAGTTTCAAAAAAATCAAGCCCCAAACTAATTGATTAAAAGTCAATTAAAAGGTGGCATACCTAAAAAACAAGGAGGTGTATTTCTAATCCTGGTAACTTTAATACTATACATTCATATTTATGCTAATTACTATAAGAAAGCGTCTTATGTAACACATGCTTGTTAATGTCAGTGAGGTATGCACGATGGCAGAAGCAAATAAGTCAACGCTGGAGGTATTTTAAATTGTGCAAGAGAAGAATGGTCAATATGAAATAGATCAACCGAGTGACTTACGAAAAAGTCCTAAGAGGTGTGGGAGAAAAGAGAATCTAATGAACATTTTAAAAAGAAGTCGGGAAATCTCATCGAACTTATCTTGAGACGTGATGGTGAATACAATGGGGTCGTTTACCATATTTTTATTGCAGAATCTGATAGAGTTTGTAAAATAAAAAGACTCGTATTTTTCCGTTTTTTGATCCGTCAATTATTTCTCGAGTTATAAGCGGCGAAAAACTGATGTTTTTAACTCTTTCGGAAAAGTGGGTGTATTGCAACCTCTGACGTTTCCGACTTCGTCCAATCACAACTGAGCCGCCGAAGCTGCTTCGCCTTATCGCAATGGGGGGACACAGCATGTAGGACTGCCAGTAGGAGCGGTTACGACAGGATCTATGCGAGTAGACCTTCCGAGAACCCCTTCAGTCCCTTCCGTTCAGTCAGAAAGCAGTCAAGGACGGGAGGAAAATGACGTCAATGATATCAAAGCAGCTTCTTCGGTGGGCGTCGCCTTCTGCTTATTTTCATTTTTGATTTATTAGTGAATGGATATGTGGTTAGAAGATTAATTTTTTTTCAATAAAATTCGTTTTTCGTTTCCATCTAACGATGTCGTGTACAAAATTACGATTCGGTTCCGAGTAAACCCCCCCCCCCTCCCCCCCCCCCCATTGTCGAGGGAAAAGTAAGGCTTCATATTAGATACAAGTACTAAAGGATGTGAAAGAAAAGAATTACGTAAATTTAAAGAGGCTAGCTAATGGAAGAATCAATGGAGAACTGAGTCAAGCGAATCTAAGGATTGCTGACTGATGATGAATGAGTAAACATTACTACTACTTTACATACTTATTACTAATAATTATAATCTTTCTGGTTCACTCTTGGGAACCTACAATCTGGCGAGTGGGTCCAAGTAACAAAAGATTACAACTGCAGAGGCATTGTGGCCATTATTTTACGAGTAATACCCATACCTAGTGTTGATATTTACTAGCAGACTCTCGGGCCCAACTAGACTGAGTTTTTTTTCCTTTCGCTTAGGAAGAACGGGAAAAAAACAAAATATCGCTCCAGGGGCGAGAATCTAAGATCCCATTGATCATTGCGAACGGCCTGTACAAGAGGGCAAAACCGACCGACGTGGTTGAAAAATGTCAGCAATAATTACAACGTTGGCTGAAGGAATCTCCGCTCCATTACGAGGGTGGAGGCAAAAAAAGAAGGAACCCCTGGCTCAACAAAAGGACGCCGCCTCCGGTCCCTCATCTGTCGACCTCTGGTCAAGCCCACCGCTCCCTGCTGAGAGGTGCGAAGTGGATGGGACACAAAGAGGAGAAGATAACCATGATTCCCTGAAACTTTCGCCGCATAGTAAGGTTGGCCGCATAAGGGAAAGGTTGAACGGACCCTCATTTCGTGAATTTTTCATCCTAGAACGTCACGGACGGCATAATACTAAACTTCTACACAGGTGCCACAGGATAGAATACTTTCGTGGTTCCTCAGTCAATTTTTATTCATCTATAATACCCTTACAAATTCCGTGAAAGAGCTATAATCGTGACGCAGAACGGGAAAGATTGACCGTATACCCTTCCGCGTGTTTACGGTCTATCCAATCGCGAAAATAAGATTATAGGAATATCCTGACGTGCGGAACAATTTTAAACATCATTTTTACGCGCACTACGAAAGGTCGAAGTCGCCGTCATAGTAAAAGGAAAGGTGGATGACATATGGTGGGAAAAGTTTGAAGTGATTCAAGCAAACATCTACATCTACATGATACCCTGGCAGCCACCGCGAGGATATGTGGCAGGGGGTGAAGATCACCAAACATGCACTACTGACATGCAAACAAGCAACTATAGGGTCTCATGCTACTAGATTGTTAGTAAATGTTCAATGCAATTGCAAGAAAATGTTCAATCTCAATTAGATCTTCCTGAGGTAACCGCACGGAAGAACTGACCCCCTAACCTGATGTTCAAATTTTACACGCCATGACTTACGAAGAATTACGTCACAATGAAACGGTTGGCCGATAGAAGATTCGAGTGGAGGGCTGCGTCAAACCAATCATAGGATTGTTGTCCCATGATGGTGATGATTTCTCTAATTTTGTCACTTTTTGTCAAATCTGTCGATATTTAGCGCAGGGACAGAACTATATCTGCTAAAGTAGTAGTACTGAGTACCTCCAAAGCCACTGCTGATGGTAGGCGTGCCGATAGCTGAGCATATTTACACCATTGAGGGTATGCGGGTGATGGACAATAGGTGGGGTTTTTAGAGGGGGAGAAGGATAGAGGGAAACTCGGGGTCGGTATTGGATGCATCTCAACGAAAGGCATCAAGGAGTCCACCATTTTACGTCCTATACGATGGACGGAGTACTGCACTTGAAGAGCTTGCCAATCACTCTCGAGCAACTTTATATCGTCTTTCCCTCACGATGCCTGTTTCAGTCGGGTGGCTGTATTGTTTACTAAGCTACCGTGAATAGAGCCGAAGTTAACATTGAAGTTTATATTGTGCTTACTGGTTAACATGATTATAATCGTAAATCACGCTGCGTCAAATGCGTGGAAGAATCTGGAACAAATCAAACGGCTGTCTATCGAAACTAATGGGACACAACTAAGATTTGGGCTGACGAACGTGATTTCAGGAGGAACTATCTTTGCCGGCAGGGGTATCACTATGAATCTGAATGAGCGAATATTAAAAATAGCACTCATACGTTCGATCTCTCCTTTGAGTTTGACATGAGTGCTAATGTACCCGACGCCCTTCTCGGACAACAAAACTGCCCGCCGCCTTCCCACACTTCCTCTGGCATCTCTCAACCCTCCCCTCCCACGTAACCGCCCAATTCCCCACCCCTCAACTTTTCATCCCTCCACCGTCTCGGACCAGCATTTAGCCTCGCTTCCTACGCCTCCAGAGATCTTCCACCTCCTCCTCGCAGTGACTCACCTGTTCTCTTCCCGACGACGCTAACCGCCGACGACAGCGCCGTCCCTCCAACAGCGGAGGTTCCCGAAGGCATCCCGGCTACTCCTCTGTACTCTCCGTCCGTGAGATGCTGCGGCGTCTTTCAGGCGCCATGGGCAAAATGTGGGCTTGTGGGTAGGGATTCGTCGGAGATATGGTCGACCGAGGTGTCGACGACGACACGGGAGAGAGATGCACGAGGGTTAGTCTTGTCTCCCTCTTCCTTTTTCGGAAATAAAATCACAAAAAAAACCAACACCGTTGCCGGAGGCGAAAACAAGCAAGGGTCGACGTTCAGACGTCTTGGTTTGTGATGGCAAGAAAGAGCGAAGGAGAGGGAATAGGTCGCCCTCGAGGTCTTATCTAATCTCCAGCAAGCCTAAGGCGGTCTTTCTCGGCAGCGCGACTTGCTTAAAAATGAAAAACAGTAGAAGCGAGACCGGCGAGGGAACTGGTTGCTTCTTGAAAGTAGCGGAGAGGGAGAAATGGAAAGGTGAGCGTAATCGGGGGTGTTGGCGAGACTCCTGCGTCTCTTGGGCGTACCCGGGTGTCTCGTTTAAATGAAAAAAAAAGAAAGTTCCCACGGTTCCGCGCCAACTATACGGGAAGACCACTGCTGTAATGGGGGTGTGGCACAAGCGAATGTACAGAGCTAGTTTTCACTGTCTTCTTTCCCGGGTC
Source organism: Platycnemis pennipes (assembly GCA_933228895.1). NCBI lineage: Eukaryota > Metazoa > Arthropoda > Insecta > Odonata > Platycnemididae > Platycnemis > Platycnemis pennipes. The sequence continues at coordinate 35,333,995 of OW121852.1, read as the reverse complement.
TGGGCGACCGAGAAACGACCCCCGTTAGCACGCACAAAAATCCGTTCAAAGCGCTCCAGACTTGAGTCGACACGCCTCTTCGTCCCTGAACGAAGAAGGGCTTGCGTGACTTATAACGAGGGTAGGTCCCCCTCTTCACGCGAGCACTGACACAAACTTGGGCACGGCACACGTAATGGACGAACACGACGAAATCCCGTGGTCTTCGTCAACGTATCTTAGAACTCCGACACTCGTATCACTCGGAAAAACATGTCAGATATAATTTTTTTTCAATAACACGCTCAACGTATCAGCACTCGAAGCAACCCGCGACGGGGTGCATGACCTGCGCCAACAGGTCAGCCGCAACTACGCGACCTCAGGCGTCGCGGAACTTCTCCGCTATCTCCGCTCCAGAGGTGGCTGGCGCCGGCACTGCTTTTTTTAAGCCCCTTCTTCTCCCGTTCCAGCCGGCGCTTATTTGGCGCCGAGTGGATAAGTGTCCTGAGCGAGCCGGCCTTCCTGTCCACCCGCGCGGGGCAGCCGAACGGTCGCGCGAAATTTTAACCGGGTCCGGAATCACACGCCTAAATTGTGGGAGTTCCCAACAATTCGGTTGGGTGTTCACACTATTGGAAAGGTCTGATGTGGCAGGGTCGAACGTCACGGTTCACAAGATATCACGAACTAGCAGTCCTATGGAGAGACGTTTCAGTCCCGCGAATACGAGACTGACTGAACGGTACGAAATGTTTGAACGCACAATCACGTCCTCTCGCTTCGAGGGACGAGCTCCGACTGGCTGGGAGATCTGCAAAGCGGCCGAGTCCGCCTCCGTCACTCCCCTTCCCCTACCACACCGCCCTTCTCCTCCTTCCACAAGGCTCCCTTCCCCTCCCTTCCTTCTTTCATAGAGGCGACTCCAGAAACCAGCTCTCTTTCCCCGCCCCCTATCCACGGTCCCACCGTGTGAAGTGCACCAAGAGGCCGTTCCATCAACCATCTACCCCCTCTCCCCCCTCACACCTAACATCCCCCGTGAAATCCTCACAAAACTCCCCCTCTTCGCCCGTAGCCTCCGGACCCAGACCATAGTCTCGGAGGAGAGCGGGGAAGCTTAGCTGGCAGCCAAGCCGAGCGAGGCGGCTTTTAAAAATAAAAAGCCGGGAAGGCGGACGGCAGGGTTGGCCGTCCATCCACCCACAAAAGGGGGGGAGCTACAGGTGGAATGGTTACCCCGGTGCAATCGTGAAGGGTTGTGTTAGTTGGTGGATGCATTGGTTGGGTCTAGGGGGCAGGTAGCTACCATGGTTCCCCCCTCTCTCTATCTCCGTCGATGGGAAAAGCCGTGGAGGCAAGCGGCGAACGAGTTCGGCGTTCCGACCGCGATAACAACAACACGATGCACCAGACTTCGGCGCCGATTATCGACGAAGCTTGTCGCGTTTGGAAATCGTGACTTTTACGGTCATGTTTTCCGATACGGTGGGATCGTCATTTTGGCTTTGTCTTCGCGGTGTTACCTTCAATTGTCGGACCCGACTGAAGTCTTTCATCAGTTCGTCTCGCCTGTCCAAAGATGCTCTCACACGGGCGTTTCGGCTTAAGATTCAGTAATAATTTTTCCTTTTAACTAACCAATTACACCATCCAAAGACTGCTAAGTTTCTTGCGCTTTGAAAGAGTTATAGGTGACGTAAGAATCAAGTGAAAAGGCATCTCAAAATTTCAGAAAGAAATCAGATAAGCAAGTCAGTTCATTTTTCCATAATTATTACGTATTTTAGCAGTTCGAAAATAAAATGGATTAAACGAGCGACAAAAGAAGAAGCCTTAAGAAGAGTGGGAGAAAAGAGATGTCTACTGGAAACCTTAAAAAGAAGACGGGACAACATAATCGGCAATATATTAAGATACGATGGTCTGATGAAGACAGTCGTGGAGGGTAAGTTAACGGGAAGAATGGCAAAGACAAGCCTCATAGGAAATGTATGGAGAAAGTTGTGAAGACTGCAAAAGGGAAGAATTACGTCAACATGAAAGGGTTGACCGATAGAAGAATCGAGTGGAGTGCTGCGTCAAACCAATCCAGGATTGTTGACCGACGATGATGAGCAGTTTAGGTTGGTTTCATAGATTTATTCTCTACCGAATTATTATTTCTCCTTATTACTCTTGCTATTGCTACTTATTACTATTATTACTTATTACTCCCTTCTTTACAGTAACTTTTTTTTGCAAACATACTTTCCGCATCATTTCATTCCTTGTAAAAATTCCCATTTTTCCCATCCCACCTCCAGAATTCCATTGCCATAATTCCATTAGCATTCTCTGCCCGCTCCTATTTTTTCCAGCATTTTCTTTTCCTTCCTCAGCATTCCAAGTACTTACTCGTTAATTTCCCAGTCCGTCCATCACTTTCTCCTTCATTCTCCAAACCTAATTCTGAGAAGTCTCAAATCCATTCCATCACTATTTCTGAGATCCAGAACTCGAAAACACGCTCTATAAAATACTATTTGCACAGCTATCTTAAAATATTTTCTTAATTTTGCGTCCACAAGTCATCTTTTCTTGGCACAAGCCCTCAGTCTCAAAAATAATATGGTATTTTCCATAACCAAAGAAAACAAACTTCACTAATTGCGATTTGTCATCATCAGTATTTCAATCCTAAGATTGGTTTACTGCATCCCTCTATTCTGCCCTATCCAGTGTTAATTCCCTCACGCCCTGGTATGTTTTCCCTTTCACGTCCTTCTTTACTAGCCCTATATATTTGTCCCTTAGTCTTCCTCGCGGAACCTTCCCTTCAATCTTCCCTTCTTTTATGTTTCTAATTCATTGTGCCTCGAGGTATGTCCAATCCATCTGGTTCTTCTTTGCCGTAGGGTTTTCCATATTCTCCTTTCTTCATCTGCTTTTCTGTTCACCTCTTCGTTCCTCAGTTTATCTTCCCATTTAATCTTAAAATTCTCCTCCAGGACCATGTTTCGAATGCTACAATTCTTCGCTGGTCTGTCTTCCCGCAGTTCCATTTCTCTGAGAGATAAGAGTTCCACGCTCCATACGAATGTTTTGATGAATGTGCGGTTCGCAACCCACCATAAATATCTTGATTATATGCAAAGAATTCGGGATATGAAATCCCAAGCTACAGGAAAATTAAATGTAAATTTTAAGTTCGTATAAAAAAAACCAGAAATGGTAGCACTGCGGCAGTCGGTTTGATGACGTCTCAGGTACGTAGTTTAACAACCACCTAGGGGGCTGTGTTTGAAACCGTCGGGATTATCTAGAATAGGTAACTAAGGAGCCACGTGGTACAAACACGAACGGTTCGCAAATTTGGTCCATTTCAATCGTACATTACAATCTCACTAAATTGTTTTACACGAGTTTTATCGCATCCGCCTCAAATATAGAGCCTTAGGGCGAGGTATACTAAAACAAAAGCAATTAGCGACATTGTAATGAGCGATACAAACACCAAATTTTCGAACCTTTTCTTGTTTGTACTACGTGACTCCTTGGTTACCTATTCGAGATAATTCCGACGGTTTCGAACACAGCCCTCCTAGTTGCACATGACTTATATATTCCGCCTCTCCATGAAGTAGTAGCATTCTATTTCTTATTTGCACGTAAGTTATGAATGTTTTGTGGCCTTTACCCCCTACCTCACACCCCCGTGTTGACTCGCAGGTATTACGCAGATGTAGATAGAGATGTAGTTTACATTGTGAGACATTGAGAATTTTCATGCCTGAACTTACAACGGTATTTCGGGGTCCCTAACTTTTATAAACATGCAAATTTATAATCGAACTATGTAATTCTCAAAGCTCGGAAAGCCTCCTCCGTTGCACATCGTTAGAATATTCGTTTTCTGAAACCCTACGCTCCTTAATGAACCCTTGAATAAAGATTTATAAATTAAATAAATAGTTATAAATGATAATAGGGTGGAAGCATTCGAAATGTGGTGCTGCAGAAGAATGATGAAGATAAAATGGATCGACCGAGTGACAAACGAAGAAGTCTTAAGAAGAGTGGGAGAAAAGAGAAGCCTGCTGAAAACTCTATGAAGAAGACGGGATAACTTAATCGGCCATATCTTACGACACGATGGCCTGATGAAGACAATCGTTGAAGGACAATTGGATGGGAAGAATGGCAAAGGAAGGCCTCGAGTGAGATATATGGAAAAAGTGATGAAGGATGTAAAAGAGAAGAAATACGTAAATATGAAGAGATTAGCAGATAGAAGAACTCAGGAAAGAGCTGCGTCAAACCGATCTGAGGATTGATGACTTACGATGAGATGATAAATGAACTGAATTAATGTTCCTCAGATTCTTATTAATATGCTATCTCGGAGTGAATCATCTTAAGTTTAGCGGCGTTTGCAGGACTACTGCAGGGATAGGAAAGTGTAACTGCCTTTGAGATCTCACGTGAAATTGACCGGCAGGCAATAATTTCCGTTTCTTTAGCGTTGAAATTTACCACGTTTTAATTAATTAGGAAAACATTTAAGGTAATTTTTCAAGCAAATGATTTCAAATGCGTGCTCCTGGGGTTATAAACTTTCGATCATGATAATAAAAAAATACTAAACTATTCTCTGACCCCAACTTCATCCAATTTACCTCATCATACTAGATTACTCCAACTGTTCCAATATATGCCCTCATTCTTGAATGTTAGCTCACGATCCTTTTTCCTGGAAAACCCATTACTTTCGTTTTCTTCACTTTTTAAAACATGGTGATTAAATACGATTACCTAAATGTCTGGGTGTCCGTGGTGGGAAATGTACCAGATTGCTTGCCAAAATTTGATTTCACGTCATTGTTGGGTTTGTTAAGTAAACTCAGAGAGATCTGCCCTGGATAAATCTCATGGCAAGTCCAGAAGCATGTAGTCGGGAAAGTAGTGGCCCGATTTGAAGCCAGTGTTTTCTGGATAGAAAAATATGAAGCATAAATGAATAACTTTTTTCATACCTTAATAGTAAATTATGTGAAGCATGGATATAAGAAGGAAACGACAATAACTCAGAATAATAATATGAAATACGCATAAAATAAATGCAAAATAAAAATTTTAATATTAAGGGTAGACTTCCATCCTTTTGTTTTAACTCTGTGCAGAGTGGTAGGGTGAGTATTAAACCCTGATATCTCGTGATAGATCCTATCAGAAGTGTCAACGTTACGTAACGTTGTTTGATTGATTAGGGGCCACTTCTACTCTTCGTAGGGAATATTTAGCATTTATTTTGCCTTTCCAAGATTTTTTGATTAGATAACTCCAGATATCTTCGAAGTGTCATCGCCAATACATTAAAACTAAGAATATACTGCGAGTTAATCAGCAGAAATCAAGCAAAAGTATTGAGTTACCTCAGGCACATCTAATAATAGAGTCCTGTATAATATGATGCAGACCGTCAGGGGTAACCAGATCGGTATCGTACCGACCTGGAAACCTAGAGTTCGTATTTCAGTCCCGCCTCAGGCACGGACGTCGTATTTTTTTCTCAGAACCAAGTTTCGACTTGACTGTGCGGTATAATCTTAGCAGCTGGAGCACTTTAATATCTGATTCTACTACTACAAATGCTACTTCTACCTGAGAGCGATGTAATCACGCTGGCCAGGGGCGGTGAAGATGGCGGACAAGGGACCCGAGCAGATTGCAGCGTCACCGGCGGGATGCAAGCGAAGCTTGGGTCACATTAAGAAGTGTGGAGTGTGACGACGCCGCCAGTGGGCTCAGGCTCAATTTTTTTTTATTGGACCCGGGGCGTGAATCTAGAAATTTCGGCCCGCTACCCGGAGGCATTTTCCATTAACTCCTCAGCAACCCGCTCGTTGTTTCTCGGAGCACTACTCGGAATGATTATACTTTTTCTCCCGCCAAACTCAAGTCTCATATGAACGACTCCCTTCGGACACCTGTTAATTTCTAACGTTTTTCTTTTTTTTTTCTCTGGAACAGCTCCCAGACGCTATTGCAATCTTGTGAGTGCACGGTGTCTCTCTCCTTTCGTGTGAAAAAATACGCTTTTCTCTAATAAATCCACGAGCGGGTGCTTTAAAAGGAACTGCCGGTGAACGGTGGAAACGGAGCATTTTGATTCACACCCTTGAAAAAATACAGGAGGAAAAAGAACACTCAACTTTTTAATTAGTTTTAGCCTTTCGAATTGCTATCAAGAGGGTATTACAGTGACTAAAACCGAATAGCGGTAGTTTAAGTCATTTTGGGGACACGACCGACATTGCCTCGACTCTGCTCATCAGTAGCCAAACCACTTGGGAAAGGTTTGTGTTGGGATATAGGCAAGATATTTTAGTTAAAGTCATTAAGGTAGAGACTATTTGGTATGTGCAGTTGTCTGAAGTGAAAATGATTTCACATTTTGATTGTAATGCATAGATATCGATATTATACCTTGTCAGAGGTTTAAGGGCATTAGGTTTTATCCCCATATTTAAGAATACGGCGGTCAGGCCGGTAACCTGTCGGCCTGCCAACGTTAAGATAGCGGGTTCTAACCCAGCCTCAACCATGGCTGCTGTATTTGTCTATGGATTAATGTTATGACTAATTTAGGTCAGGCAATGTGATATAATCACTTCAGTAAAGCAGTTGGAGAGCATAAAAACCACATTTTTCCACAATATACAAGGAAACTCGGCATCAGCATTAGTCTAACCTCCACGGGGTCCAAAGATGGACGTCTCCTCTGACGGACGGAATGCCGACCTTTAGGTTCTCTCCTTACTCAGCAATTCTAATGAAATTACTCAGCTCCTGCAGATATTTGGACTCCAGAGGGTCTCGGAATGGGAGTTAAGTAATTCAGCAGTCATGCTAACCGGTATCCGCAACAGAGTACAGCGCTGTTATCATTAGGGTTGGCAGCCAACACCCAAAGTCATTAGCCTCATTAAGGGTAGGAAGGTATTTGGATAGAATTAACTAGGAGTCGTGGAAGGGCGGAGAGAAACCCGGCGTCGGCATTAGCTTGCCTGAACAATGAGAGCCATGGGGTCCACTGTTTAAAGTTTTATCGGACGGGAGGAATAATTACTGCACTCGAATTTCTCTCCATAACTCGAATTTCTCTCCATACATGAAGAAAGTAGGCACTGTTATACCAATGAAAAAATATCTACAATTGTCGGAATTGGAATCCGGACTTTGGGATCGAAATGCAGTACTCTAGCGACCCAATCCCCTACATAACAAAAATGACAACTATACTTGACGATACTTTTATACTTTTTGAGACGTTCTTATTAAAATATTCGTATTTATACAAAACTTAAAATACTTCAAACACCACACTAGATTAGGGAAAGTTTTTTTCAGAGCTAGGATTTAAATCATGGCCCTAGAAAGATATCTGTACTCATGCCACAACACAAATAATAACAGGGTGTAAATAAAATTTTCGTTGTAGTTGTTGTGAGGACTGAATTCAATTTAGCACGCTGCGTGCCCAATGATATATGCAGTCACAACCTGTGATCGCGTGGTCGATTGAATCGAAGACATCATTGGTACGCGTAGTCACATGTCCATCTCGCGACAAAAGCGATTGCCAAGACGCCAGACCCAGACAGAGAAAAACACACTGAAGATATATAATGCAAGCAGTCGCAGCAGAATTTCAGACAATCAGGCACTGAGATGAATGATTCCGGAAGTAGTCCCTTTCGGATCCTTTTGCATATGTATTTTGTGGCGAGGGAGAGCGATGTCCGAGACGAGCCGCATCGCCGCCGGCGCGAATCAGCATGAAATTCAAAGAGTCACGGTCCGGCGCCGGGCATCAAGATGCAAATTCCTTGTTCCTTTTTTTTTTCTTAATCGAGTCAGCGAGGATGTGCATTACGCTCGACTCACTATTCCGTCCGGCGCCTCTCGATTCCGTAACAAAACGCCATTCACCCCTCAGCTCTCGATTCACGTCGTTGTAATTCACGGCGCAAACCATGCATCCGTGGATTGCCGGTTGCTCAGGGATTCACGTGCGTAAAAGGTTTTGGAAGGAATAGCGCCATCTAGTTAAGCGGTCATATGAATGCAAGTTTATTGAGAGAGGAAGAAAGGGCAACTTTTACTCATACCACTAGATTTATTTAAAAAAAACTCGGCCCGGGTTTCGATGTGGTTTCACATCATCTTCAGGTAAATTGTGAGGGAAGCACAAGCCTTATATACAGTAAAATATGTGGTGAGGGGGGTTTAAGTCTATTGAAGATTGATTTATTCCCATAAAGAGCGGGGAACTTTTTCTCTCCAAGGTTGGAATATGGTAGGTTGTTGACTATTGTGACGGCCTCCAATCCCGTGAGTCCAAGTTCGAATATCGGTAGATTTTACAGAGCGATACTCTATGGAGGGCATTTGGAGTTCAGTACTCCATCCGTCAGGTGGGACGTTATACCGCGGATCCCATGACGCCAGCGGCGTCGGTAGTGGGGGGCAGGAGGGGCCGAAGGTCCCCACCCCCAGAATTTGCCCCGGGCCCTTGAGAAATGAGTAGTCTTAATTAATAAAAATTAAATTTCACTTGTTTCCAGCTTTCTTTTTCCCTTTTGACACATATTTTCACACCTTCATATGCTCTTTTAGCGAAATTCTATTCCCTACCATCTTATATCAGCAAAAAAATGCGGGCCTTTTCTTAGTCGCCGTGCCCTTTTCTTAGTAGCCGGGCCCTTTTCTTAGTAGCCAGGCCCTTTTGTTAGGAGCCGGGCCCTTTTCAAGGTTAGCCCCCACAGCGAAAATAGTTCCGACGCCCCTAATTGGCTCCTTCTGTTAAGTACAAGCCAAATGAGGACGCCTGATTTCAGGTAAGGTGCTGATGATGGCCTGGTACCTGATGTTGGCTAAGCAGTTGAAACGCGAGATACATTTATTAAAATCTGTGGAATAGATTTAGTTCTAGTTTATTAGATCTAGTTTATTTCTTGACTATGATATCCTTCTACATATCACCGGACGCGGTTACCTTTTTCTCCTTTTCCCTAGGAAATTACTATCAGTGTCCAATCAACCGCCCATCCTAAACGGTGCAAATGACTTATTCTGTCGGTCTACTCACGGAACTCAAAACTACAAAGCATGTGTTGGTGGTATGACGCCCAAAATTCATCAAAAGATATTCGAAGAAATATGCCGACCATTCAGTTCAGCTGCCATACGAATGATAGTTTATTCTCGATTTATACATGGCCACAAAGAATTTAGGGCTTTTTCTCTTCAGGGCGTTAAATAGTTGGGATCGGGTTGGTGTGGTAGCCATGATCCTGTCTTCCCATCCCAAACGCCCGGGTTCGAATTCTGACAATGAAAGTTTTTTTTCAGTGAAATATCGGTCCATACTTAAGTGCGATGCACTTCAAGTGTAGCACTCCGTCTATCGGATGGAACCTTAACTACTGGTCTCTATGGCACTCTCGCGGCGAGTATGTAAATGCCATCACCGGATTTCCTTTCGCCCTTCCTCCACCCCCAATAAAAATCTTGCTTTGACCAGATTACCAAAATACCCTCAGTTGCGCAAATAACATATCACCTAGGCTACCGGTCACACTACCTAAAATAATATAAACGTTCCATGGCGCCTGCATGACTCGAAATATATGAGATATTACAAATTTGTGTGAATGTTATTAATAAATACCTCTATCACTGATAACTAAGCCCACCAAAGCATAGATTTAACCAAAAGTTCGGTCTCCTTGGGAAAGGTAGAGCTCACCAATTTTCCCCCAAACCCGACGGCGTGTGAAATTCACACATGTGGGATTGGGGACGGGTCCTTTCCTGTTCCACCCGTTTTTTCTGCTCCTGCCGTCCCAGAAACATATGGCACCCATTGATCACAGCGCAAGGACGCGTCTACAGTTCTCCCCGGGAATATAACCCAAGAATCCCTCTCAAAAACTCTATAACCTCTAGACTTCCACGCCTCCTATATTTAAAATAAATTGCCAAATATTGAAATAATTTCATGAATATAATTTTCATGTTCTTCCAGCCCGGTAAGTCGAACGCAGTCCGGTTGTTAGTAAACAGATGACTAAGGTGCTGCGATGTAAGCATTAAATAAAACTTTTTTTTCCTGGAAAAGTTAAAAGTTTATTAAAGTCGTTTGGAAAACGACATTTCATTACTAAGTGAAAAACAATATTTTCAAAACCAATTTTACCTTATATAACTTTCCGAAGAGGTAGTTCGGAAGGGTAAGATTTTGATTCTGTATATCTTAACAGTACATTTTTTCTGCATATTAATCTACGTAATATCCTGTGAGCCAACACTAGGGTGTGTGGCGGGAGGTAATAATATCTCAATACATTCACTACTTACAAGAGAATAAGAGGTACAATGCTAATACTTCATGGAAACATGTTAGTCACGAGCAACTAAATGGCTTTGCTTGCGTAGTAATGAAGTAATTTCTGATAAAACAGGCATTTTTTAAATGTACCTATTAACATAAATGTTTCTAGCATGTATGGGTTAGCAATACTAAACATACTTCACGAATACGTATTACAGTTCAACAATATTTCCCCTATCTATCCCGTTACTATGCTTCTTATTGCTCTCTTATGGTACGCGGGAAAAATTAAATATATCGGTGAAGTCCATTTCTCTGTAATCTTGCATTTCTGATCAAACCTAGCGTAACATGAAAGCATTATTAATATATTTCTAACGTCCTCTGCACAAAAATCCGATTAAATTGTACTAATAGGTTTATTCTATTCTATAACGGTCTATTAAGGTATCTCATGCACGAAAAATGGCACGACTTTCATTTCACGGTTGAAACACTTTAAATGCAGCGGGGATGGGGGATGAATTCACATATATCTATGGTTTCTCCTCCTCCGCAGAAGGAGTAGGTCGCTTCGAAGCTCAAATCATTCATGTGCATTGAACGACGTCAGTGGAAGAAACGCTAGCTCGAATGCGTAAAGAGATTTAAAATTAAAAGTAAATGTTGATATCTGAGGGCCGGAAGCTGTGCACGGTCCATGGCAATCTCTTTACCTTCACGCCGAAGGACGGACAGAACAAGAGCACAGATATATTCAGCTGCCAACGCCTTAATGTTCTGGAAGATGTTGTCTCAAAGGTTGACAAATCATTTCAATCACACTGACGTACTTCAAACGCAGAAATGTAAATTGTGAAAAGGTCACATGAGTCGTCACGACGACGTATTGTTCAGCTCACTTGAAAATCACAAGAAATGTCTTCATGAGGTAAATACTGGTTTTGAAAATTCAAATTGGAAATACAAATAAGTCAAAGAGTTCCAATTATTTAAATTTAGAATGGAAAGAAGGTGACTTGCAATTGTGTATTGCAGAAAAAATATACGCTATTTAAAATGGTTCCTTGAGACAAATATTCCAGGTAAATTGACGATAGAGATTCAATGGAACGATCGCGAATCTAACGGCTAAATCAAGGAAACCGGTTATATCAACCACCAAATATACAAAATAAGGTAAAGAAATTACTTAGAAATAATTAGAAAGTTTAAGTTAGACTGTTTGATATAAAAATACTTTTTCAAAGACCTAAATTCAAGTATTGTTTCTAGTCATTACTCTAGTGTTACAATTTTTTCTTCACATCTACGGCCATCTTCATGCGATAATTACATAAATATAATGGAATTATTGCATCAAGATAGCATTAGGTGTGAAGTAAAAATTGTAACGCTAGAGTAATGATTAGAAACAATACTTGAATTTAGGTCTGAAAAAATAATTTTATATCAAACAGTCTAACTTAAACTTTATCACTAGACATGCAACACTAATAGCATCAACTTTTGAAGAATTGACTTTGTATAAGAATATCATGAACAAAAATAAACTTTAAATTTGAGATTTGCCCAGTTTATCATATATGTACTACCGGTCTCGGTTGTAGAGCTATACACAGGTACACTAATCAGACACCAATCTTTGCCTTAATCTTTACGACACTAATTCCCGAGGAGAGGTTCGAGCACTTGATTAAAATAATTATGTTTTGAAAAAATTATGCACCCATATTTGAAATTTATAACTTTTTCAAATATGACGTTTTAAATGGAGTTTTTCCTCGTTAGAAATAACCACAATGCCTGTCTGCGCTGTATCAACCCATTTCTTTTTCTTCTGGCTGGTCTGAAGAATCCCGTTGCCACAAACGAATGAGACGGCCTTCCAAGGTAGCGCGTGGTATCACGACCGCACGCAGCAGTCATCCGATCGTAATCGACATCTCATGACCAAATGTCATACGTCTTTTGCGTAACCACTCAGCTTCCCACGCACAAATGAAAGCGTTGAAAAGCAACGGTTTCTATGTACCCGAAGTTGCCGATTAAGCGAATAAAATAGTACGTGAAAATATTTGCTTTGGGATTTGAATTAAAACTTTTCCTGTTTATAGACTTATTTACAAGAATTTCCAAATATATTTTATTTGTATTTCTTTTATGCGTGGATAGTTTTTTCACAATCAGAATCATGATAGATATGTTTTAAATTCCCTGATTGCGGTAAATATTTTATTCGAATCTAAAGGAATGTATTTTTTTCGTTTGTACCTCTTTGTATGGGTTTAGAATAATTAAGAGTTTATGATAGTTTTTGACGTAGATATTCTCAACAATCCTAAGACTTATTTGAAGCAACTTTCCTCAGAGTCTCCTATCAGCTACCCTGATCATATTTTTAGCATTTTCCACTTTTTCGTCCTTCATTACTTGCGCCATAATCTAATACAGCGTAGATTTCTGAAATTGCAATTACCCAGTAGTAGAAAAACACATAGACTGACTTAAAAAATTATAAGTTTAAATGTTCATGGATCAGGAAGCTAAAAGTGAATAAGATGGTATAATTTTAAAGGTATAAGTAAAAATTTCAGGAAGTAATATTTATAAGGGGTATGGAATTATATTCATAATAATACCATTGGCTCAAATCGGACACGTCCTGTTGGTTGATGGTAAACGACACGTTCAAATCAATTCCTTCACCATTCATTTCAGCTTCATCGCCCACCGCGCTACATCGCCAGTTAGCGTCAAAACAAGTGAAAAGGGTGCATTTCTCGCGCATTCGAAAATCAGTCCAATTGACCAAGCAATTTGAAGTCATTCAATTTGATTATGCGTGAGAAATTGAATATGAGAAAATAGATTTATTGCGGTATACTTATAAGCTGTAGAAAACATGTTGTTAAATATGCGTTTTTTGGACGAAGGTTTGAAATATATTTTCCATGCATGCAAGCACTAAGACAAAATATTGGGCAAGGGCCTAGCCAAGTTGATACACCGGTTCCCGTCAGATCACCGAAGTTAAGCAACGTTGGGCCCGGACGGAGGTTGGATGGGTAGCCCCCCTCTATACCTCTACCGTGGTGCTCTTGTCCCCTGTCTGCAAGTGGCGGGCAGGTTAAATGTGGGTTGGCACAATGGATCTAAAGAGGTCTAAGTGCCAGGGGGGCTCCAGAAGGCCCCCGCCCACCCCTCCAATTTACAATTACAAGACAAAATATTACCAATGCATTCATTTAATTGTTCGTACATACAAATTGGCACATTATGCTATTCCTCTTTTTAACTCCTTTAGGTTGGTATGAGATGTGGATGAAGAAGTAATGAACTCTTGTGCTCATATTTGCAATAATTTCTTATTTAAGGAATGCGAATTACATTTAACACGCTATCTGCCCCATATTCCCCTCCTTGTTTGTTTTACGTAATGACTTCCATGCAATGATGTATTCAATATATTCAATTTGACAAACTATTTTTTTAAAAGTCATACAGCGCATGTATATACTCACTCATTAATCGTATACATATTTCAGAAATATTTCACTCTGAACCCTTTCTTTCGTGTATTCCGTATTTTGAAGGAAGAATGTGGAGATGAAAGAATTTATACTCATTGAATGTATATGCTGAGAGAGAGAGCCTTCATTTGTGATAAGGTATGCTGTTTTTTTAAAGAGTTTATTACTATGTTTAAAATTACAAGTAAAAACTGGCACAATCTGAGCAAAATTACTGCGCTGGAAGTCTAGTGTTTGTATATGTATTTAATTGTTTGTATTTGTGTATTACTATGGCTTCAAGAGCAAGTTAAAATTTGCGAAATCTTGGTAAAAAAAATAGTGCTTAACAAGTTATATGTTTATGAATGAATAGTTGTAAGATTTTATATTCGTTTACTTTTCATGCAGGGCGAAATACTTCACCTTTGATAAGGCATGTTGTTTTTTTAAAGAGTTTATTACTGTGGTTACAATCGCAAGTACAATCAGGCACAATCCGAACAAAAGTACCGCGCTGGAAGTCAAGTGTCTGTGTCACAATTCTGTTTATCTTTTACTCGCATTTTTTCTTCCTTCGATACCTACATAGATGTGAGTTTCTATACGGAAAGTAGAAAATGGCCAACTTCTACACAAGATGGAGAGAATCACCCTGAGAATTTCATTTTCACCTCTACAAAGTGCCAAATAAAAATAGCCAGGTGATCTCGTTTGATTCCCACCCCAAAGATGCATGCAGCGAGAAAGTCTCGAGCCTCGAAATGCTTAAAGAGTGTCTCTCAACGGTTTCACTTTGAATTTTCCTCCCATCACCAGTGCGCAAGAATAGAATAAATTTGGATTCGCGGTGAGAAAATAAAATATGCCCATAAATGCCATTTGCGACCGGAAACCAGGACGCTCGCGCGCTAGGGCAAATGGAGACGGTTTCTCCAGCACTGACGTTAAAAGGATTCTCTGAAAGCTGCAGCTGCGGGCAGCGAGTCATAACCAAGACTTGCCCACTTGAGATATCTGAATAAAAATCGTTTCTGCGTGTGGGGCTTTCAATTTCCATAATTATTCTTGCTTTTTATCTCAAAAAAATGTGCTCTTATCATTTTCATGAAATAACGCCAACTTGATTATTAGGCGAATATTTACAGGGAAATACTATTCGAAGTCAGTGAATTGATTTCAGTTCACTCTTACATAAGACATGTGACTTATAATCATGACTGGGTTAACTCATACTGTTTGCTGGAAATACCTTGAAATGTACTAGTATATACCTTGAAAATGATATAAAGATGCCGAGACCGGTCGGTGATTTAAGGATCAGAGCACAATATGCAATGTTTTTTCTTCTATATGGCTTCTAAATTACACTAGGTTACATCGCGGTCCATCGAAGACTCTACATACTAGGCTACTAACTCTGTCCCGATAACTTGTTGGTTGGTTGGTTGGTTATTTAGGGGAGGCGACCGACAGCTGAGGTCATTTGCGCCATAGAGGATAGGGGGTAATTGGGTAATGGTAGGAGTTTTTTCAGGGAACGGAGGAAGGGTGGAGAGAAACCCGGCGTCGGCATTAGCCTACTCTTAACGAAAGGCGCCAAGGGGACCACGGCTTAACGTCCCATCCGACGGACGGAGTACTGTACTTGAAATGCCCTCCACTAGGCACTCAAGTGGGGACCGGTTTTCCACTGAAAAAATCCACCACTCCCGGGAATCGAACCCGGGCCCTCGGGATCTTGTTGGTACCAAAAGAAATCATTTGGTGGATAGTTATAGCGATGTTTTTCATTCAACGAACATAAAGTTAAACAAATTTGAAGTCAAAAACTCTTGCGCTTACCTACAATAATTACGAGATATGCAAAATTAAGGTAATTTTCCCCGAAAAATTATTTTAGCAGGTAGCTGAGACCAAATTGTTGGTCTTGGTGGTGGCGTGTTAAGTCCCTTGCATGTCGCGGGTTCGAATCCACCCTGGTAGTATTTTTACTTCCCAAAGAATGGGTGATTGTGATTATTGCTATTAGTTTTCAATCGGTGAAGGTAGATCTAAATGGACAATCAATTCTTCCCGCGATGTCCAATTGTTACACGATGTCGATCTTCAGACCCTCATACTTCCTTACTTCCCATTATTTTATCCAAACTACCCATTCCTCTCCTTCCTCCACCCCACCTACTCAACATTCACTATCCCCTCAATCACGTCCTTCAAAGCAACCTCTAATTTTATTACCTTTCCAACCACACCGTTTACCATACCCTAATTTTCTCAATCAAGTTCTTTTCCTTTCCTACCATCCTTATCACTTCATCATTCGAATCGTCTTACTTTCTTCGTCCTGTTCCATAACTATGTCTCAAAAGTCCCGAGTCTATTTTTATCTTCTTTCATAACGGCTCACGTTTTCGTGCCATATTAGAATATTTACGTATTTTTTACGCCTCTATTCAACGATTCTGTCATCAGTTCTCACCTAAGAATAAATCCTTCTTTTGCCGACGCATTTCTCCTTCTGACTTCAATGCGATGCGTACAGTTAATACTAAGGGTTTCATATACATAACTTTGCACGGTTAATAAAGATAATATCAGTATTATTATTATTATTTTGCTGATCTTACCCAACATATTTTATCAAATTTATCGTGGGAAAATATTGTATGTAAACATTCGTTAACTGAGTCCGTGAAATAGCGGATAGAGCTTCGTTAACCGATATTGTGATGGATTGACGAAGGGCGACTCGGCAGAGATGGAATTTGATCACCTCGGCAGGTGCAATCATTAGTTGCAGCAATTAAGAAAAACGCAAGGACACGGCGGGAGCGTGAGGCAAGCAAAGAGACGGACGTTGAAAAGAAACTTGAAGAGACGGGAATGCTCCAAACAAACGCACAAGACCGAAGACGCTCTCCAAGAATGGAGAGGAGGAGGGAGGATCCTCCTCCCTTGAACCCCTCTCGACTCACACAAGGCCAGCGGTTGCCTCCTCCCGCAGAGGTATTTTTTATTCCGCCTCTTGCGGATGAGAAACGAGACAAACCTGAGTTGTCGAAGGCTGTCGAGGTGACGCGGTAAATAAGGGTTAATGCCAGCGAGAGGCGCACTCGGACAGGACAGACGCTGCTTAGGCCGGACGAATAAGGAGAGGTAGGATATATCTCGCTCTGGACGAAGAAAAGGCGTCCTCAAACGCTCGAAATCTATCTCGAAAGCTCACATTTCTGAAGCTTTAAGTAAGGAACAGTGCTTCAATTAATATGGCGTGGGGCTTTGTCAAGCAGTACGAGAAGTTCCGCCTCTATCTATTTTCCGTCCTCTTTCAAGGTGATATCTTTTATAACAGTTAGCGCATGGGAGAACGGAAAAGAAAATTTGAAAATGTAAATCTCCTACGTCTGTGGTAATTTTTGAAACTGAGATCAATCCGGTGATACTCAATAATTGTTTACTTAGCCTTTATTTCATGCTTTTTCATGTCATGCCAAGCCATGATGTTTAAAAACAGTAAGGAGTTTCAGAAAAAAAACTACGCTTTCACTTTCAGTGGTTAGACATAAATTCAGTTATTTGTGTGTCCTGAAAGTGTTTAAAATCTAAGATAAGCCCTTATATAAATTTGTCATCCAATTAAACTGCTCTTACTTTTTCAGTCCTAATTATTCTTCTATCGCTGATTCACTGATTAAACCAACTCATACTTACTTCACCCTAACATGCCAGATTTAACGAATAACATAATAAATGAAATTTAGGCAATTTGAAGAAAATTGTACTTATTGTATTTTCCTAATCACATAATAACACGTGCCTGGTGCATGCCAACAGGCCGTATTAAACGAGACAATTGTAGAGTTGTTGCATGGTGACAATTGCTTCTACAATAAAAAAATACATACTTAAAATAGACCCCGTTCTATTTCCATACGCTCATCCACGCTATTTCCACGATTTGTAGCTACTTCGTGTCGTGAAGTCTAATGATTTAACTGAAACAGCCTTAAAATCACTTTCGCTTTCAACGCATAATCCAATTTTAGCTGCAAGTAACAAATGCATGTCGAGGTGTCCATCACGATACTCCGTGACTACATGTAGATGATGATCAGTGTGATTTCCACATTTGAGTTAATGTTTAACAACCACTCCCACTCACCAATAGTGGAATCGTGCCAAATGGCACAAAAGGGTTTCCGCAAACTCCTTCTGCCCCTTGGTACTCTATATACCTGCCGTGCCTGAGAAACCCAGTAACATACCTACGGCATAATGGGACTCGTGCACGTGAAATGAAAAGCAAAACTCTCGCAGGGGATCATGGGAAGGAAGGTGGGTGGGAGAGTTAGTGCATGTCCCGACTCGCCCGTGCGTTCTTCTCTCCCCTCCTTCCCCTCCCCAAGCTAAACGGCCGGGGTTCGACCCCTCTCCCTCCTCCCACGCTCGGCGTCCTTTTAGGTGCAGCGGGGCAACACCTCCGCGTCTCGCTAAACCCCTTTTCCAAACCCTCTTACCCCTCCTCCCCATCTTCCTCCATCCTCATGCCCACCAAGAAAAGGGGCAGGCGACATCTCATCGCTGTCCGCTTAAAGCGGCCGTTTTGCACGCAATCCTATCGACTCGGCGGCGTCGGAATCGGGATGATTCAAAGCTAGACATAAAAACAGGATATATATCTACAATAATGCCCTGCAAGCCACCATAAAGGTGAGTGGCAGAGGGGGAATCTTCACCAAATATGCATTACCTATCATTCATGGAAGAGGATTAGTATCTATATTTTGTTGGAACCATAACAATTTAAATAAAATAAAAACCAGAGGAAGTATACACGAACGTCCTGTTAGTTGGGCTAGCCAAAAAGCTTTTACAGTGACATGAAACTATCTAGGCTATCTTACAATAAACTTGCCTATCTTGTATATATGTATATCCACAGCTAACAGATCCTTAATTGCACGTGGGAAGAGAGACATACAAAATCTGTCGGTCCGGAAAACTGTTTCCCTACTTTTATGCTCATGGACCTCTCTCTTCCCCCTTCCTCCTTTCCCTTTAGAATCCTACCTATGCCCGAGTACCCACCATTGCTTTATGGACCTAATTATGCTTGTTGCCAGCCGTCTTACCTAATAGCAACAAGAAGAATTTATGAGGTCCGTTGCTAGAACAGTTCGAGCCTTTGTGGTTCTTGGCTGGTATTTAGGACGAAGAAATAGGCAATACCAAAGATATAGGTAATAATAGGGATATTGGAAACATAGGTTTTTCCCATAAAAGATGAGAGTTGGCGACTGGAGTTCCTTGTTAAATGTTAAGAAAAGCTGAAAAAGGTGTTGTATAGTTGTGTGGCATTGTCTGGCAGTGAAACGTGAACCTTAGTGAAAGAGTATGAGAAGAGATTGGAGGGGTGTGAATAATTTTGAGTCGGTTAGTCATTATCTGCACTTCGGTGGCCATTTGACACCTTGATCTTTTACTGCATATCACCCTTAAATAGGTGGTAAAGGACAGGTTCTTATAAAAACATTAAAACTTAAGTTGCCTTGGCTTTTAGTCGCTAAGAATCAACGATAGGTTTACTTGGTTTCTGTACTTATTTGGTAGGGCTGCGTGCTCAGAAGATTATGCCAGAGAGTGCCCTATCGTTAAAAGGCAACCTAAGCCATTACAACCAGAAGGTACTCTGGGAAGGGAAAGGTAAAATGTATACACGCATGAGTCAGGGAGCTTGTGGCCCACTCTGTCTCGTGATGACTCCTACTTTCCACCTACTACTCCTAACCGATATCTCCATAAAGCGATGACGGGTTTAATTTCACACATCATGCATGTCATGGAAAAGTTTGAGATGTGGGTCCGACAAATAATCGAAAAAAGTGCGATGGACGGAATGGGAGACAAAATGACAAAAGAGGTCTGGACAGCTGGAGTCTGGAAACTGGTTGGGAGAGTAACTTGCTAGAAAATATTCAGAAGTGTTTAAGTACGTGTTCTTATCAATAGGTTACCAGCGATTGGTGATGGAAATCGTATAACAGTTTATATTTTGGGAAAATTAAACTACGAGTTCAAACGGAATCTGACTCTTAATCTTATTTGAATGTTAACTACGTCGACATCTACACCATACTCTGAAAGCGACAGCAAGGGTGTGTTACAGGGGTTTCTTTGCTATGGTGAATTTTTAGTATTAGTATGGGTAGATGTTTAACCTTAACTTAAGCGGAAACAACTGCGATAGGGACTGAAATAAATAGGTAATTGAAAAAGAACTATTGCGCTCTAGTGGAATTAAAGAATGGTTCATCCAAAACCAAGGATTGGAATCTATATAGAATATCTCCCTATGGGTACACCCTACAACGTATTTTTTATGATCCCGTCATCGCCTTGAGTGCAACACTTGGTCGTACTACTTACGGTGAATAAACCGAAGTAAGTTGGCAGCAGGCATCTTGCTCGGTGGTGATATTCCAGTCTCTAGCAATTTACGCTCACCACAGACTGTGGTGCTCCTTTAATATTTTTCTGTAGTACAGTCAGAGCTCAAGGGATAACAAGTAGATACATACATATACATATTACCCCACGAGTCACCTCTAAGGTGCGTGGCAGGGGATGAATCATTGCCAATCACGCATGTACTACATCATCATCATCCACTTAGAAACACTACGAAACACAATAAAACTTGATAATGAAAAAGTGTTAGTCATTCATGCACCAGCCACGTGCATCGTAATCTACGATGTAATCTATTTCTTATTATTTGGTTATGAATAAATGTGGAGAGAAACTTGCTAGAAAATATTCAGAAGTGTTTAAGTACGTGTTATTATCAACAACGTATAACAGTTTATATCTCTCATACAATAACTCTCATTCCGTTTACGCTTTCCCTGGTGGGGTTAGTATGGGTCAGTAGAACTATGATCATGCACTTCAAAGCGAACAAGGCGACCAACCTAACCGCTTATTATACTACCTATCATGCTCTCTAATTGCTCGTAGAAAGAAAGACATTTTATATCTATTTGTGCGGCAATTTATCTCCCTAGTCTTACTTTCGTGGACGGATGTAGCGTAATGCGCGGGTGTTCTCCATGCATTTATGACGTCGTCGATAAAAAGATTAGTTTCAACTGTACTTAAAAGATTCAGTATAAATGTTAACTAGCCTGGGAATTTTTGTTTTTTTTTAATTGTAGGTAGAATTCATTCGAGTGCACTTATATCATGGGATTGAATATGACCTGCATCGTGACTATAATTCCGTAGGTAAGTGAGAGAAGGGTATGAGGTTAAGTCAGGGTAGAAATGAAAGGAGGTTTATGCAACGCATGGTGCCTGGCAACGGGAAGGAGCTTGGAGCGACGATGGAAGAATATTTCTCCCTCACGTGAACCACTGGGCGTTTTCTTGGAAGAAAGAGGCTATATTTTGCGATGAGCACACGCAACGCAATCGAATGACAGGGTGTATCCCATCCTAACCTCTCCGCATCGATTTCAGTAACCGAGGAGAGCATCGAGTCGAGTGTCTCAGGGGAGAAAGGAAAGGGATGATGGGGGAGGGGGAGGAAGGGTTTGGCTTCTTCGACCGACTGCTACCATAAGAGGAACCGCAGCTTCCGTTTCTCCGTCTACGATGGACGCTCCGCTCTCCGGCGTCCTTGAACGAGGGAAGACGCTCTCGCTTTGCCGACGGGGGAAGAAGATTTTTCGCATTTGAATCACCAAACCCGCTTCCCCCCTCCTTATAGTTTCTCCACTCCCAGCCGGCCTGTCTGTCTGCACGTACCCTCTCCCATCCCCTTCCCGGCATTCCCTTCCCTTTGTTTTCCCACCCCTTGCCCATACCCGAGTCTTCCGTATCTGGCGTTCTCTGGTTTTAGCTCTCCAACCCTTTAAGGGAATCGCAGGCAAGCCAGACGGACGAGGCCGTGGGGACGGGAGGAGGAAAGCCAGCAGACCCTGGGAGCGAGCCGGTGTCCAACTCTACAGCTACATCTTTATAACACCCTACCAGCCGAGATAAAGGGGGACAAGACAAAGGCAACAAAAGCTAAGCGGAGGTATTATTTTGCGTTGGTGAGGCCTAAAGTGGAATAAGCTTCTTTAGTATTTGGGACCCATAAGAAACGGGATTAATAAAGAAATTAGATAAAATTGAGAGGCTATCAGCTAGATCTGTGAACTATTTCTATGAGAAGAGGGTAAGTGTAACTTCGTTGCCAGAGAAAATGGGACGAGAGAACCTTCAAACACGAAGACAGCCAGCCAGAGGACAGCTTTTACAAAAGTATCTTTACTATTTATAACTTATTTTTTTTAAATTGAAGTTTAGACCAGTATATTATTACTAATCCTTTTTTATGCATGATATGCAATGCATGTTTGGTGTGAATTCACCCACAAACCTTTATGGTGGCTTGCAGGGTATTATGTAGATGTGAATTACAGGGCAGACAAGCTCACCTCCAACACCCGGTTAATTATAAGTGTCCCACACTACACGGGTAGAGAGAACCACGGGGATAAAATAAGAGAAATTCACTGCACCACAGCTATGTACAAGTATTCGTTATTTCCCCAATAAATTCGTGAACATAATAACATCAAGAATTTCTCAACAATCAACTGTCAACTGACAGGACTCAATCAATCCTTAATCAACTCATATCAAGACTCAATGATGCTTTCATAAAATAAAATTATCATAAAATGAAAATAAAATTTAATGAAAAAAATGAAAAGTATAATTTGCAGTGTGTCTCGCAAGATATTGTTAGAAATCTATCCTTAGGTAGGATGAGTAAACTTTAATGCATATCGTTCTGCATGTTAGGTGGCAACTAACCCTCTGCCACACACCCTCGAGGTGGCTTGCACGGTAGAAGAAAGATAGATGGAAAGGTGTGTGGCAGGAGGTTAATATTCATCAAACATGGATTACCTACCAAGCTCAAAGAGGATTAGTATCTATATATCAGTTTTATTATTGTAATAATTTAATAAAAGATTTTAAAACAAAACACACATACATAAACGTGCTGTTAGTTGGGATAGCTTAAATTCATTATGCCAACATGCAACTACCTAGCCTGCCAATCCATAAAATTTTTTATATAGCATTGAATGTTTACAGCTATTCAGATTCCTAAGATTGAACGAGGAAAAAAAAGACGACTTAAATCCGCCGGTTCAGTGATCAATTTTTCCTAATTTTTTGTTCAAGGTCCAGTCTACCGTAGTAAGTTTGAGAACGAAAAATGTGTTCAATAGAAATGCCATCTTGAAATTTACTTAAGAGATTGAGCCTTTATTATTAAGTCAACTTGCTGTAATACAATAAGTCAACTCTTGGTAATATGTTAAGTCAATTCAAGGTTCTGAAGTCTTATTTATTTATTTTTCAACTTTTCTCTGCATTGCGGGGTTGCCAGTCCAAATTTTCTTTTTCTACAACTTCCTTTTCCTCGTATACACCGTACTCAGTTGTTATCACCCTATATCCTCAATTTCAACAATCTGACACCCACCCTAGAGGTGGTTAGCAGAGTATCAAGTAAATGCACATGTAATTGATCTCCCTCTGGACCTACTACTTTAAGTCACCAACTGGAGCATACCTTTTACACTATGATTATCCTTCTCTCTCATCAAATGTTAATACTACTGTAATGAGGTCGTTTGCCATATTTTTATATTACCGAATCTGATAGAGATTGTAAAATAAAAATACCCATATTTTTCTGTTTTTTTATCTGTCAATTAGTTCTCGAGTTATAAGCGGCGAAAATTTTATGCTTTTAACCCTTTCGGAAAAGTGGCCGTGCATGCGATCTAGTACGTCGTCCACTTCGTCCAATCTCAACTGAGCCCGTGAGCTACTGCGCCTTATCGCAATGGGGGACACACAGCTGACTCTGCCGATGGAAGCGGTTGCGACAGGTCCTGTGCGAGCAGACCTTCCGACCTCCCCCCTCAACTCCCTTCCCATTCCCTAAAAGTAGTCAAGGACGGGAGGTGGATGACGTAGTAAGTCTCAAAGCAGCTTGTTCGGTGGGCGTCATCTTTTACTTATTTTAAGTTTTGATTTATGAGTGAATGGCTTTGATGATAAGATTATTTTTTTCACAAAAATTCATTTTTCGTTTCCATCTAACGATTTCGGGTACAAAAGTACGATTTTGGTTCCGAGTAAATGCCCCCATTGTCTTCCCTGAGACTTTTTCTCTACCAATCCAGCCATCTCACAGGTTCTTTCATCCAATTCATCCTTATCTTCTCCATTGTTTACCTCAGGATTTTTATCTCCGCCATGACAAGCTTCTACTAAACCGTCAACCAAGTATTTCAAAGGCAAGTCATGACACCAACTTAAAAAATATTTATATATTTCTTTCACCCTCCATCGCAGTAGTATATCTGATACTCTTTTTCAATTCTTCCCATTTACTTGAATCCTGTGGTACAGCTCCTTTCCTCAAGTTACGCGCGAAAATTCTTGTTTCCGAAAAGGAATTTTCATTTTTTTTCTCGATTGCGTTTGAGGGAAAATTTTCAATTCCAGCGGATGGGATTTCCTACTGGATTGGCCAGAAGTCATGACCTCGTATTTTGAGTTTTATTCCCGGATTTACGACAAAAAAATCTCGTTCTAACTTAAAAATTATCTCTCGAAGTTTTCAGGACACGACGAAGAAAGTTTTCTCACCGGTGCGGAAAAGTTTCTCACCGAAATCTTCCGTGGACATATATCCCGTGCTTCCTGATTGACTGAACATCCGGATTTAGGAATAAACTTCGTCTTCAAAATAAAATTTACTGTAATACCACGCTGAAAGACATTAGAAGTTAAAAACCGTACGAAATTTGTTAATAAAACACCTATAATCGACTTTCTGATTATGTTTCTAAAAGGAGGAACCATAATTCGTTCTCCAATTCTTAATTTTCTCCAGATATTCCATCATGCAGGAGGGAATTTCAAATCAAAATTGTCCACAGATTGTTTTCCTATTGATAAGTATTTTTTACGAGAGCGTGGTGGCCTAGTGGGTAGAGCGCTGAGCTACTAATCGAAGGGTCCCGGGTTCAAATACGGGGGAAGTCTTTGGACCAAAACGAAAAAATCCTTGAAGTGCGAGGTGGCCCAGGGAATGTGTGAAATTCACACGCCTGTTACTTAGTTCGGGGTGAACTATTAAGAATAATTATTGCATAAAATTGTGGAGACCAACACTTTTGCAATGTACTAATAATAACCTCTCAGTTTCATCTCAGCAGTTACCAGTAGTTTTGCATGCCTGCATAATATTAAGTGTAAATATAAATATAATTATGTTTTGGATTAAAATGCATGCCTGAATTGCCCCCTTTGATACACCGTTAAGGTGGCTTTCGGGTATTATGAAAATGTGCATGTAGAAATAATTTTACAAGCATAAGAACAGATACAATGAATGCACATTCATACATGGGTGCCGCGTACATTTTCATCTCTATTGAAGACCGCCAAAATTCACTCAGCATCATGGCTGTAGTCAGGCCTTGAACACCTGCACGTTAAACTGGCAGGCAAAAATTCAACCCACATGTAACCTCCCAGCATTTAAAATGCCTAATCGCGCAGTTAAGTGATGGAAAAAGGATACATACGTAACCATTATTTGTGCAGTTCGTGCATGTTTCGTCTTCCTCATAAATTATGCGGGGAAATCGAAATAATCTTCGTTCAGAAATAAATAAAATAAAACCGTTCATAATCTGTACAGAAATGTTAAAGAAGCCAAATAAATGCTGCAAATTTTCTAAATTACCAGTTATGGACTGCAAAAAGTCATGTCTAGTCATTTACGATTTGCTTTTTGACAGCGAGTAAAAATTGACCATTTGAAAGTTTTTTAACATCAGCCAAAGAGTTCCAAGTCGTTGCCTAGTGCCTTCAAGGCCATGTATTTCACATGTATTATTAGAATAGGAATAGGACTAAACTGACTATGCCTGCCTTAGAAATACTACAGCTACGAAAAAAGGTAATTTTTTGGCGTATCAATAGAAGTAGGAAGGCTGAAACAAATTCCTACCCCTATAGAAACCACTCTATTGCAAATAGCCCACTATAAATTCTCTTATTATTTCAAATATTTGCTGTATAACTGAAGAAAAAGCTGTCTTATTGATTTTCCCACCCCTTAAATATTGAAGAAACCAGCCAATTTCTATTATTGGACCAAAACATGGGGAATGCGAGACTTGTCATGTACTCATTTCTTTAACACTAAAAAGAATGATATTTCATCAGCGAATACTTTTACGTCTAGAGGAATAAGTTTGTTAAGTATCGAATTTTAATTTATATCCCTGCAGGATTGGAAAGGAAAACTTAAACCTGTATGTGTGGGGATTGTGGATCTTGTTGCGCAAGTCGCATATGGAGGTCGGCGTTTGTTTCGTTGATACGATTTCAAGAGAAAATTATGATTATAATTTTTAATATAGAGATCAACTCTAGATACTCTTTGAGAGCATGAAATTTTGCAAATATAAACCGAATACTGCTGTGCTTAATTTGGATTGAAGGAGAAATGAAGAAAATTGATCGGATAATGAAAACAGAGTGGAATAGGTTGCAAAGTGCTCTTTTTTTCGAAAATGGAGGGTTTGTATGACATACTGAGAGGCAGTACTTATATGGCCTATATAACAGAAGGCAGAAAAATTATAAAAATGTGTAAAATGCTGGATAGAGGAATTCATTTAAATCGAACCAAATTGGGCATGAGCATATGAAGAGCTTGAGGATAAAGATCTCATTAATCAAATCGTAAAATAATATATAGAAAGGGAGACTAAAAATCAGGCAAACATTTATATTTCGTTTTCTTCCAGGGCAGTCTCAATCTAACCTCTAAACTGCAAGATATAGTGGCAGTACACTTATAAACCAAAATATTTGAGCTAGATTAATTCGTCAATTAATATTCACGTATAGGGCCAATTCTTGGTGTTATAGAGTATAATGTATCTCATTGTTCTCACCGATATATCATTGGCTATAATTAAAAAATTTACTTTCCAATTAAATTTTTATTTACTCGATTTTTCTCGGAAAAATTATTCAAAATTGTCAGATTTTAAATGTTTAGCTCTGGTTTTAAGTCTCAATTGAGGAACTGAATTAGCTTTCTTCATCAGTATAAATAAATTCTCGACAAAAATTTCAACATAGCCTCTTTGATAAAAAATCCAATACTTATTGACTCATCATTTATTTAAAGTTTAGGTGCGCAATCTATGTTACGAACGCCACACTGTAGCCATCACGTTTGCTGACTGTCATTTGTCCGTATTAAGAGCAAACCATCACACCTATTACTCCTCATCTCACCCTCGCATAGGTACTGACGGATTCGTAACACTTTAAAACCGGCATAAAAATTATTATCGATTAGTTGGAATCATTAGCATTGTTATGCCGTAGCACCAACACTGCCCTTGGTCAAGCTCACCGGGTAACTGATAGGCACAAGATGTCCCTCGTCTGCCAAGCAAAAAAAGGAAAAGAGACAAAGCAGGTAGGTGAGCTTCCATTCCTTTATAAGAGACCCGTTCTCAATGACCTTGATTCATCTGCTATTACCTCTTTCAACAATCAGAAGACCTGCTTTCGTTAGATCAAACCATGACCTCCCGCCCAAATGTGACGGAATGATTTTATTGACATCCATGTAGTGAGAATGTAACTTGTTTCTGGTTCATTAAAAATGAAAAAAAAAACTGATTTCATCCTTTTGTCAAATTACGTGATTTCCAGAATCAGCAGGGACATCACTGGCCGATTTGAGCAATTTTAGTTCTAGATATATTTTTTCTCGTTTCAAGTTAATGTGGAACGTTCACATGAAGAAGAAATGAAAGTAACTTTGTTAATTCCTCTCGGGATATTCATTCGCACTACTTGAGATTCAATAAATTTTCATAGGATACTATGAATAAAAATTCGGGCCGTGAGAATAAATATTACCAGAAGAATAAACAAATAAAAATGTACATTCTTTCTCTCCGTCTAGATATAATGCTAAGAAACCTCATCTAGCCGTATTAAGTAGAATCCTTCGTAGTTACCTGTGGCTATGCATTTGAAAGATATGGTTATTTATTTGACCCATGAGTAAACCATCATCAATTCTATGTTTGATTTAACGTAATTTACATTCACTTCTTCTTTTCGACAGTATTTTCAATAGTTCTTTAGGGGAGGTGGCTGGCAGCATAGATCATTTGCTCCTGTTAATGCCATATTAATTTGGTATAGGTAGGAATTTCCCAGGAAACAGAGGAAGGTGGAGAAAAACCCGGCGTCAGTGTTTGACTCTTAACGAAAGGCGTCCACGGGTGTACGATTTAAAATCCCATCCGTCGGACGGCGAACTGAGATTCAAGTTATATCCACGCCGCACCCAAAAAGGGACCAGTATTCAATCGAAAAATATCTACCACAGCTGGGACTTTAACCTGAATCCTCTGAATGGGAATACAGTAATCGAACCAACATTCCAAACTCATTCCTCTTTTTAATGAGTCTGAAGGTTGCTTTTGCCTTTAGCTCCTATGCTGCTGAGGGTATTAGGGCCTTTGATACTCTCTCAATTTACGATAATCTAACAAGTTAACGGTAACTAACTAGAAAGGACCAAATCTTTCAGTGCCTGAATAAATATTTCTATAATACATGGACAACATAGAAAAGGTAAAATCATACCGGGATTAAAAGGCGTACATGATTATCTAAGGTTAGGAAACAACTGACGACATTCACTCGACACACTTTCGGATTGAATTCATTGTAAAAACGATGACTTTGGTATTAGACCGCGTAATGATTTCCTATATGCGCCGTTTGTAAGTAGAAGGTTTCTCTGCGATCCGTGTTTGCGACCTAGCTACCATTCGGAATAATCTATTTCTTCATTTCGCGAAGTCCCATAAATAAAATAACGCCCGAAAAAAAAGGCCTCATACGTTCCAGATAACAAAATAATTATGAGATAAATAAGTTAATACTGAAACCCGAAGAAATGCAGCGAAATCAATCCTTACTTCGGCATACTTCATACGTCAATCGCATAAGACTTACTTATTCAGTTATAATTCCTTTCCCTGAAATTTACTAGGTAGGTATGTCTGTTGCAGAATAATTTCATCTTTCCTCAGAGAACTCACATATTTCAGTGAATTCACTGGGGAAATGAGAAAACAGCTAAACTATCTTTTAGGCGTTAGTAAATTCATTAGCCTGCGAAATGATAAAACTTAGAGCCTCTGAAAATGAAATGCACGCCTGAAAGATAAGATTATACGTTGCATAAGTTCCAGGTAAGTCCATAATCATAGGATAATTATTCTAATACTGAAGCCCCAATCAATACAGTGAAATCAATTATTACCTCATATTACTTAATGCATAGCAATATTGGGAAAGTTTATTAGTTGGGACATCCACAAAACTTGAAAATAAAATGTGTTATATTTCGCACATTTTTTATTACTCACTCTGCCGGAGTCCTCTTCAGGTACTATCAAGAGCCTCCTACTCTTGATAATAAGCTGAGAGGTCGAAATTGGTAGAGTGAGTAGTAAATATTGTGTGGATGACGACAAAGTTTGAGTTATGTACTTGAGTCAATCACCTAACACTAACTTAATCAGTTACCATTCCTTTTCCTGAAATTTGGAATAACTTCATCCATAATAACTTCATCTTTGCTCAGATAACTCATTTATTTTAGTGAATTCAATGGAAAAATGAGAAAGAAGCAAAACTATCCTCTGAAAATGAAATACATGCTCGAAAGATAAATCTTTTGTCACATATGTTCCTGACAACTACATCTTTATGAGATAAGCAGGTTAATATTGAAACCCAAATGAATGCAGCGATGAAATCAATCCTCACCTCGGTTTACTCAGGTCATGTATAGCAATAGCGGTCATGTTTACTTCGTGGAACATCGACAAAAATTAAAAATAAATTTTGTGTAATACAACAAAGTTTATTTTTGAGTTATGTACTTAAGTCAATCTCATAAGACACACTTAATCAGTTTTAATTACTTTTCCTGAAATCAGGAACGCCTGTCACAGAATAATTTCATCTTCCATCCGATAGCACATTTGTTTGGGAATTCATGAACTGGAGAAATGATAAAATGGCAAAACTATCCTCTGGCATCGACTCGGTTGGGGAAAAAAAACCTACTTCCCATCTTCCCCATCATGTCCTCCCGACGACACAGCCGTTCACCCATTTGAGTCTCCCCCCTTCCCCACCACCCGAGTCGACAGAGCAGTCGCAACAGCTCGTCTACCTCCCGCACCACACTTTTCCACCCCCCAACACACTCTCTCCCTCCCTCCACCCAACGATTTCCTGCCCACGCTAACGACCGACTCCGCGCGGAGGGAGGAGGCCATTTCGCGGGAACATCCTCCGGGAACGACTTCAGCTTCCCTCACTGCCGCCAGGAGGAATGCGTGCGTGAACCTAGCTATGCGCAGCGGAGTGCGCATCGTGAATGTCATAGCTTAGCTCGCTTCACCCCGTAACATCACCCACGGGGCGAATCGATGGCCATTTCCGTTGCGATCCTATGGTAAAACAAGCCGCTCTACCCGCGAATGTAGTTTTCATAAGTATTTCTTTCTATTCCATTACGATCATGCTACGCAGCAGTTGTAACTGTAGAATTTTATAGGTACTCCAGCTGTACCTGTAGTAAACTGTAGAGGTTTATAGTTACTCCAGCTGATTAGTTTATCTACATCTCCATTTCACCTAGCGACCCGTAGCAAGAGCGTGTGGCAGGGCATGGTAGGTCACCAGCCGTTGAGTTTAGCCGAAAAAAGCTTTAATAATGAAATATGGTATGCAATCAGTGATCAACCCGAAGGATGGTTTTTGATAGGTGAGGGTAGAGCCCACCTCGCGCCTATGCCATTTGCGTATGAAATTCACACATTCAGGGTATGGTGGACCAATTCCTTTCTCTCGGTCACCTGAGGTTTCCTATGAAGTTTTGAAACACACAAAAAATCGATGAGGGCGTCCATAAATTCTTCCGCCCGGGATATGAACCTGGGGCCTTTCGGTCTGTAGCATGTTGCATACCATGACTCCCCATGGTATGCAACATGCTTGAAAAAATGATAGGTACTTACTTAGTTAAGGCCTGATATTTGGAGTGGGTAAAAGGATTTCTTGCATCGCTCGCTTTGTTATTGATTGCTCTTCATTTGTCTCTAGCACCTGACCTGCTGATGTAGCTTGGGGGTAGAAATATACCTACTTACAGAGTCAGATTTGAATTCATGTGATTTAAATGTTTCATGCAACTTTAATCTTGAAAGAAAATTTCCAATTTGTAAGGTTAGCCAACCAAACTTTCCAACTTTTCAATTAAACACCAAATTGTCACATAAAAGTCAATTCTCACAGAAAATACTTTTTGTAACAAGGGTGATAAAGTATTACAAGTACTAAGGGTTCACAACATTGCCCATCCCTGGGCATAATATCTCAACAATGGACTCCTACACCAAGCTCTAAACCTCATCGTCTGTCTTGCGTTCTACCCATTTCGTCTTCTCCATCCATTGCCTTTTCCAAACCCACATCCCACCTGGCCTTCAAGATTCCTAATATTACTAAGAATCCGAGCTTTGCGACCTCACAGCGGAAAATATGACATCAAGGTTACGGTTTTGATCTACGTTACCACATTTCCCTCATGACAGTACCTATTATGTTTCACTCACCGTCCCCAAGTATGATAAATTACGGTCACTTCATCGCAGCGGAGGATGCTATTCCTGTCTCTACCAAAAACGTCATCCACATGGACAGATAAAACAACTTTGATCCTTCTTTTATACATACTGGAAGGTTATGTGTTGCAAAAATAATGCTGTACTCCGTAGGCCAGGAACGGTACTTTCCTCTTTACTGATGATCGCCAAAGAAAACAATTATGTAATGAGTACGTGGCGATAGGCGTTAGAGAATTGAATTCAACACGTTAGTTGCAGAGCGCTGAAGACTGGGATTTATCAAACGACAGTGTTCACAGCAAAAAGCAAAAGAAATATGTTATTTCGCACTGGAGTATCTATCAAATGCTTGGAAGCAAATGAATAAAGATTGAATTCGGATACTAAACCTGATGCAGATGAGAACAGCGCGTTTTGTAACAAATTCCTATACGCGTACAGAAAGTATTAGTCTGCTATTGGAAGAGCTTATCTGGGAAACCCTAGAGACTTGGTTTGCTTGCACGGCGGATTAAAATTACCGTCGATTACTCCCGATTATCCGTTATTCGCGTTATCCGGGCTGCGGATTATCCGTGCACCTCCAATCTATTTAGTGTATCGGCAGTGGATTCAAAGGTAAGTAAACTATATTTTCCTCCGATCGTGACTTTCACTACGGCCCTTTCGACTGGTGCGAAGTCTTACGACAGCCTTCGTGCCGCCACCCGAGGCTAGCGAATATATAGTTGCGGCCGGGACAGCTCTACAGGATTCTTTTTTGTCACAAAATTCATTGATGTACAGCGAATATCTCTCACATTGGCAGATTGTGTTATTTTCTTAGGGAGTTTATTTATTTTAGCGGTGCACCTTAGAGAAATTAATCCGGAAAGAACCAAACAGCGGACTATCCGGGTTTTCGTGTATCCCGATTATCCGTATTTAACAGTCATTGGCACGGAAAATCGGGAGTTTACTGTAAGTGAAACATTTTAAACCCACGAACTTGAATCTGGCTTTTCAGATATATTTCTACGCTAACACTATAACGTTAATACATGCATGATGCATGTATTAACAACCAATCCCTTAATTACTACGTAGATACTAACAATCTAGTTGCCTGGGACCCTATAGTAGCATGTTTGCATGTCCATATTGCATGCTTGGTGATCTTCACCCCCGGCCACACACCCTCGCGGTGGCTTGCAGGGTATCGTGTAAATGTAGATGAACATCTTAAATACCTATTCTAATTAACCCATTCGCACATTCCTCTATTTTCGCAGTAGCCTATTTCTGCTCCTAACTCTGCGAGGAAAAATAAGTGTTGGTACCTATTTGCCTTACTATCATCTCTCTGATTTTATCCCCATGATCTAACAGGCCATTATACGCTGGTGTTTTCGAACTATTTGTACTAAACATCTTCAGAGAAACTATCGGCCTTGAAATTCTGCCGGAGGTTCATTCTGTATTTTACTCTATTATCTGATGATGATTCCAATCCTATTCTCCTAATAATTTCGAATTTCTTTCAGCACTAAGTACGGAGCTCGATGGGTAAATGAGAGGGTTGAATAAGGGGAAGGTGGGAAGGCAAAGAAGATTGTCAGGTGGGGGTCAAAACGTCTACTGTTATGTCTGGCAGCGTAATGGTAGTAGCAGGGCCGCCTCTGCCCGACTCCCGACTGAGGTGCACGTAATCCTGGTCGTCGTGCCGTTCGCGAGGGAGGATTCACCCGGGGAGATTGTACCCGCTGTCGAGGCACTACAAGTGTTATTGTCGGGCTTCCAGGGAGACGGTGGGGGTGAGTGGGAGGGGAACTCTCTACCCTTACCTCTACAAACAAAACGCAAGGGGTCATCGGTCTCTACGGGTCTCGCAGGGGAGGGGTGGGAGAATCTAGAGCAGGCGTGTCATTGTTTTGACTACGCCTTTTCTCTCCCTTCTCCCACGCTGAACGGAAAGAACGTAAAGAACTGGTAGGAAAGTGAGATGGAACTTTCGGCTCCCTCAATAAGTTTGGTAATGAAAACATGTATCCATGCTCCAGCATTTGGGTTATATAAAATGAAGGAGATTGGAATGTACTGGAGGAGGCATCACAGAGCCAGTGGGCATCTTGGTAGATTCGTACATATGGGCTTATTATCACTCGTGATACTCGTCCGGATAAATTGGTATTTTCACGCAGTATAACTTGGAGTAGCAAGATAAATGATGAAATGAATTAATAAAAAGCGTCAAAGAAACAGAGGAACGTACGCAAGCGTGCAAACCAGCGCCAAATACGTACATCTACATATACATCATACCCTGCAAGACACCATAAAGGTGAGTGGCAGGTAGTGAATTCGCACCAAACATGCATTACATATCATGCATAAAAAAGGGTTTTGAAGGGAATCAATTACTTTCTTCATATTTGGTTTACTTTTCTAGAAGGAGAAATTAAAATGTATGCCTCAATCAATGATCATTACATTTAATCAGAAATATGGCGGATGGCACGGAAATATTGATTCTACCAACCACTCAACAGTAATGTACTTAATGAATTTTTTACAATGGATAGCGGTACTTTATCTTGAAGAGCGGTGAAAGAGTCATTATGAGGAATTTCAGACTGAGGTAATCAGTGACATCATTCGCTATTTACGAACCGCTGAACAAGTTGTTTACGCGAGATAAAATTTGCTTCCATTGCATTCCCGCATGCGTCAGGAATTTATCTTCTCCCGAAACAAGCAGAGAATCTGGGGGCTCAAATTTATGGCATTTCTTGCGACCTTATCTCCCAAATTTACAAGAAATCCCACTTTTAAAGTCATAACTTTCGAAAATTTCTCCTTTACAACACTACTAGCATGACACAAGTATTGAATAATTAAAGCAAGGCACTCATCAATCAATCACATCAATCGGCGACTTGATTGCAATTCATTACCTCACGATGAAGCTAAAATTGGGAACAAGGCTATGGCAATGACGCCTTAGCAGTTCGTTGCAGCAATAATTGCAAACAAATGCTAGTAATCGAAAATAATCGTGACTAACCGATGACGAATTTCCTTACTTCTGGAAAAAGTCTAATTTTAGTTCAGTATTTTCCGAAAATATCTCGCTGAGATGCTTAGCTAAAAGTTTTTACCAAGGTGACGATCATTTTCCCTTATTCAATTAAAGGTAAGTTTGTCTTATCATGAAGTAAAGGTTGTGGCAAACAGCTCAATTTCTTTTGCAAACGCCATATCATTTCAACTCTTTTCTTCATCCTGACATGCACTCTAATTGTTTATTTTTTTAAAGAATATATGGATGAATTTTAGTTTTACGCTAGGAGGATAGAATTCTTAGAGGAGGTAAGGCTATTAAAAACTATGGGTGACAATGAAGCCGAAATGAAGTTGCTTGTTAGGTCCCTCCTCTTCCAGACAAACGCAGTGTTTTATGAGATCTGTTATAGAAGCCACATGTGTATTAAAATATAAATAACAATAAAATCTTGCACAAATTTCTCGTAGTTGTGTCAGTTAATCTTCCTAAGGGTATTAAAGGGACGTATTACTCCATTTGATTGACCTGGGAGTTAGTTTTATTACTGAAACAGTTTCGAATTTAACCTATTGCAAGTACAATTAGGGATATGAATAGCGGTTAATGTATCCAATACGAGTGTATCAATGGATAGCATAGGTAGCTGAATGTTGGTATAAGGACTTCAAGCTTACCCAACTAACAGCATGATATTGCATGCTTGCTTTGATATTTTTATCTTTTATACAAACTGAAGTTTAGACTAGTATATTATTACTCGGCGACTTTAGAACGTATTGACCCATATTGGATACCAAAAGCAAGTAAGCTTTATGATTAAGCACTGTTAAAATTACACCAGAATAACAGATCACACACTCTCATGATATTAAATCAGAAGAGTGACCATGGTTAGGATTTCATTTTTAATAATTTCCTTATACACAGAAGTATTTCTTATGATACAATCCACGACTGATTAAAACTTTCGCAAACAATGGCAGTCTATAAAAAACAATATTTTCGATACAATTTCCCGCGTCAGGGTTTATTAAAACCCCAGCGTTTCCCTTTCAATGCTGAAATGAAGAAAACGAGTGACACCATTTAGCTGTGAAAAAGCATTGGAGGGGAAAAGCAATCATTTTAATTAACCCTCTTGCGGAAAAATATGTCGAAGGTATTATATATTCTAAGATACCATCAACTTCGTCGAATGCAGTGGTTGTATTTTTCTCCGAATCAAATGGCATTCATTCTCTGCCTTTCAATGGTAAAATTGGTTATATGAATCCCTCCATTCCTATCCATTGATTGCTAGCTCAGTTAAATCCCGATACTCCTTTTCCAAATTTCACTCTAAATGGGTCAAGGGACCTTGTTCTTCGTCATGTGGAATTACCCAGAGTAGAAAATGCACGGATAAACGTGCTGTCAGTTGGGTTAGATAAAAGCCTTTATTCCAGCATGGAGCTATCTGGGATAGTCATATATAAATTTGTGTATATATTACTGGTTATAATCACGGCTCTTCAGATCCCTAATAGTACGAGGAAAGAATGACATCTTAAATATCTCGGTCCGGAAAGAAATTTCCCTAATTTTATGTTTATGGTCCACTCAACCATAGGAAGCAGGAGTTCCCATAATGTTCCTAACGTCATCAGTAAAATATTGTCTTTTCAATTTACTGAAGATAGTAATAGGTTAATTACTCAGGTATATCGCACCTTGTTGATCAATAATATAAGGAATTGGGAAATGAGATGAGAAGACAAAAGAGAGATGTTACTTTTCACTAGCTAGGCCCCACCTTGATTATGTAGCCAGTGTATGGGATCCGAAAGAATTAGGTTTGATCAGAGTCAGTCAGTGTGCAGCGTAGAGCAGCTAGGTTCGTTGAAAGGTGTTACGATAAGTTGAGTAGTGTTCAGAATTAATACAAGAATTAGGGTGGGAATCATTATCAGAGCGTAGGTTACAGATTAAATCTATTAGAGAAATTTCAATCGGATAACTTTACTGAAGATGTTAGGCATATGTTAAAAACACCAGCGTATTCTGCTGCATTCGACCATATAAATAAGATTAGAGAGATAGATCTCTCCTTCTCTATTCAATCATATTATGCAACCAGACATCCCTAAATTAATTCCTCATTCACAAAAAGCTTACTCCCAAACAAAACAACCCTTCATACCCCCCGGATCACCCCAAACAATAATACCCTAACGATACAACCCGTCTCACCCTGGATTTTCCCCATAAATAATTCCCTCAACAAAGAAACCCATCGAGCTTCCTACCTTAGCTAAATAACCTTTCTCCCCCACCGAAATTTTTCCTTTCGATCTTCCCTACCACGACCATAGAGGGCAAACGCCCGGGATGGCGATACAGGTATCCTGAACAAGCGTCAGCGTCATTACCGTACTGATAGATTCAAAATGTCATTTTTTCCCCCGTACTATAAGAGAACACAATAGGCAGCATAGCAAAGGAATAGGTAGAAGAAATATTTTAGAGTAGTCTGTAGTGCATGATGCATGTACCTATTAATCCCTTAAATACTATAGATATTAACAATCTAGTTGCATGAGACCCTATACTTGCTTGTTTGCATGTCAATAGTGCATGCTTGGTAATCTTCACCCCCTGCCGCCGCACCCCCTTTCGGTGGCTTGCAGGGTATCGCGTAGATGTAGATGAGATGTTACTCAACTTGTTAAATTGAGATAAAAATAGTTTCATAATGCAATTAGATTTTGCGTGGTGCTTAATACTTTAGTCGTCAACGCACCCGTAAACATAAACCTACTATTTCAGGCAAGAACTAATATTTGAACGTATGGGGCAGCGCATTTCTTGATAGATATTCCTGAAAATTCCGAATATTCTTCCTAAGATTTTCTTTTTTTTATCTGACATGGCATGCACATTCCACCTCCTCAATCTCGGGGCACCTCGTCTTAGACAACTAGCCTCACTTGCTTGTTGAGGTAATGACGCTATCCCTATTCTCGTTCCGCGGTGTTAAATTTCTTTACAACAAGCGACCGGAAGTCGCAACCTGGAGCAAACACACGAGCACAAGCGCGAACGCTCTTTAAGGAGTTTCAACAACTGGAGAATCACGAAGTTCAACACTCTCTCCCTCCTCTTCAAATGAATGCTAACGAGAGAAATTCCTATTCGTTCACGTAACCCATTTGCGTTTTCTCGAGTGTCCTACAGGGTTAGTTTTCATCCTTAATCCCGCAATTTACCAGGGGTTTCTGCGGTAGAGATATTCAGCAACCGCCTAGAAAATACTTGCCCGCCTCTCCGTTTATGATCATCAAACGCACTTCTTAAATTCACCAAGTGTCTCTTATATTGCGTGTGTGTAGTTTTTAGTCACAATTCAGATATTTGTGAAAATAAAACCCCGAGAGATAGTGTAACAGAATGAAGAAAAAAGTGGGGTTTGGATTGGTAACTGGCGTCCCATCTCAAGGGTCCGGGTTCTAGTACCGATATTGACATATTTTTTATTGGTACACCAGTTCCCACTTTAATGCCAAGTGGAGAGCACTTCAAGTTCAGTACTCCGTCCGTCGAATGGGATGTTAATACTGTTGACACCTAGGAGGCTTTGGCTGATAACAGACTGATGTCGACAACGTTTCTCCCAAACCTTCTACCACTACACTTAACCACTAGCCTACAATTCCTAACATTTCTCCCGTACCCTACTAAATGATGAAAATCACTTTAATTTTTGATCGTCTCTTTTATTAACATCAAAAATAACGAAGATAAAATGCCGAACTGGCCCAACCTGCCCCATTTCCGCTTTAAGAATGTCACCATTGGAATGGATTCGGATAGTACTCTTTTCATAAATGCAAGCTCTTTGTTAACTTAACCATGTGTTTTACCCTCGATAAATCTTTAGCAATTACACAACACTAAAACGTAAGTACTTTTTGGATTCAACACAAATGATTTTGGTATTAAACATCTTATAGAATAGCTTAAGCAAATTATTCCTCTTAAAAAAGTTTAACAGTACCTACTTTATTAGATTAGTCCTACCATTTGTCGCAACATGCTTGAATTTTATCCCTACTCAGTGATTCCTTATATTCGTCGTTTGATATTTGCCTGTGCATTACCGCCACGTCAGCAAAAAGCCTATGTTCACCACTCACTAGAAAAAGAAGGGACCTGGCTGTTCGTCTTTGTCTCTAAATGAAGTTTAGATTAGATGGTGCGATATAACATCAGCATAATTTAAATGTTTTCAGACGTGACTTGGTCGAAACACTCCATACTTAAGAAAGGAAAATACCAATAAGTTCATAAAGATCTGTAATATCTACCGACAAAATCTTTGTGCGTGTTTATTAAATATTGTAGAACGTTTTAGAATAGTTTAGAATATTACTGGTTTTTTCTTCCTTAAATAACGTAAACAGTTGGAACACTTCAAAATAGAATTTTACCAGGACCAAAGTATTATGTTAGTTTATACGGTGCATTATACTCTTAATAGCTTGACCTTAAGAAAACCAATTCTATTAGATACTTTTACTGCGAGGCAACGCAATTCCTTTGCCAGGTAGAGGTGGTGGGATGCTATTCAAGGAAGGGTGAAAGTAATGTGGGGCAATTCCAGAACACTTTGCGCGGGATGTAAACGTATTCCGATATGAATGGACTACGAAATCCATTCATGTTAACGCCCGTCCGTTGCATTAACGCGTTTTGATAGTTCAAGTGGTATTTTACTTTATGAAGGGAAAAGAGTAAGGGAGTATTGGAACCTACTTTCATCTACTTACATCCATAATCCACGCTGAGAATCATGATTAATCGGTCACTGTATCCAAGCAAAGTGGACTATTCTTTGAGTAGTTTATATCACACCCGATCCGCAAATGTCCGTGTTATAGATCCAAGAGCTCTCCTTTCTAGCATCAAATTGGAAAGTGATAATTTCAATAAGTTTACGGCACGAAAACTCTGGCCATATCCTATTAT
The DNA here is from genome assembly GCA_933228895.1 of Platycnemis pennipes. Classification (NCBI taxonomy): domain Eukaryota; kingdom Metazoa; phylum Arthropoda; class Insecta; order Odonata; family Platycnemididae; genus Platycnemis; species Platycnemis pennipes. The sequence continues at coordinate 35,294,236 of OW121852.1, read as the reverse complement.
ATACTTACGCTTTGGTAAGCAATGCGGCAATGGGAAATCCCAATGTGTCGAAAGCGAGAAAATATCAAATTACAACTTTACGGATTCGAGTATCATTTTAAACAGGCCTTCGCATTATTTTTCGAAATCCGATTGTACTTAATCCCCTGCCAAGCTTTCGTTTCCATAAATAACGTAGGCACACACATTTCCAATATTTCAATTCATGCGTATACGCCACCTACGAACACGCCTATATGTCGTTAGCTTAACAGAGAAAATCACGATTATAACCGTTCCTGCGACTCGATATTCTAAACGACATTTCTAGCTGAATGGAAAGCAATAAAATTTTTATGATCCTTGCATAACTACTCTCGCTATCTGGAACAAGAAGTGGATATTTTAGGCAGCATTAATGTCGAAAAAATGATTGTTTTCATAATTAGTTGTAACTCTTCACTAAATATTTCCATAGGTTATCTGTGCTAACCTTTGACCTCTGCGTGCTAACCTTTATTTTAGGTTCTCCACTATTTTACTCTAAACACTTCATACGTCTTCCTTTGCTTTTCATTTGATCCTTGAACTCTGTCTTCATGAAATCCTGTACAAAGGAGTATTCGATAAGGTTTTCAAGTCTATTTTACACAGTTTAGTTCACAATTTTTTTCTGCTTCTTTTAGAACCTCTACTATTGTCACTGGGACTATCAACATGATTCCCATCATGTGGATTCATTGGCACAGCGTTACCTGTACGTTGAAGTAAAATAGATAAAATATTGAACTTCAGTTTAATATTTTATCTATTTTAGTATTCAGTATCAGTTTTAACTGAATTCAGTATCGAATTCAGTTTAAACCACATACGTATAAGGCACGTCCAGTTTTTCCTTTGATTCATCAGAACCACCTGAAGCGATTGAAATAATTTGAATGTTTCAAATAAATTGCGAACATCTAAGTTTGTATTTTCTTAATACAGATAGGATCAGTAATATATAGCTAGCAATTCTCTTTAAGAATAGGATATGCTTGGAAAAATTTACCTTTATGATAGCTTGCAGGTTATTATTCAAGTATTTACATGTTATTAGAGAAAATGCGAAAAAAATGACCACCAACAATTGCTTAATGGACACGGAACGGAAATAAAAATAATCAGTATTTTGAAGTAGGCAAATAAATAAGTTACTGACAAAACACAATTTATTACGAATATACATGTTTTGCCATTCAGTCACTACCGAGTAATGGTAGTGGCTGTAAAGAGTCGCGTTTAAAATGAAGTGTTTTTGCTGCAAAGATTGTAAACAGTCGTTACTTTCAGATAACCTGTTCATGTTACATTTCATTGTTTCGATACAGGTAGCTTCCATTACGATTGCAGTAAGTCGTTAGTAAGCTACTGCTATCTCGAAGCGCATCTTCGAGGAATCAAATTTTTGCTCGCCTTCCCCCATAAAATATCCCGCCATACACCGCGCGTAATACGTGCGCTATGTTCATTCCAAGCCGCGCGCGTCCATTTCAGGAGAACTCATTGTGAACCATCTGCCAAGTCGTGAACCGCGACCCATAATTGAACACATGAGCGACGAAAGGCGCAGCTGAATGAATGAAGCCGCACATCCCGCACCTCTCTCTCCCAAGCCCACCACTTATGAATTCAAGTGAGTCATCGAGTTTCATTCCTTGTGCAGCGCGAAATACATCTTGCGCGCTCGCGACGGGAATGAACAAACCGGCGCGGCCCGCCAACGCAGACCGCGCGGGAGTGTGGGCGAGGAGAGGCGACCTTCCCGTGGGCATGAAGAGAGAGAGAGATTCTCATTGCACCCATATTAAGGAGATCTACACCTTCTGAGCACCCTGTTTCCTCGAGGGTGTGTGGCAAGGGGTTCATCATCATCATCAGGTTTTCATTCATATGATTGGTTTTAGAGCAGCCCTCCATTCTGCCCTGCTCAGTGTTAATTCCCTCACTCCCTGGTATGTTTTTTCTCTCACATCCTTCTTTATTTGCCCTATATACTTGTCCCTACGTCTTGGGGATCGGGTTGGTGTGATGGCTAGAGAACTGGCCTCCCATCCTGAGGGCCCGGGCCACTGCCGGGAAACCCGGACGAACCCGGGCCTGAGGGCGGATTTTTCCGTGGCAAACCGATCCCTACTTGAATGCCTAGAGGAGGGCATTTCAGGTTCAGTACTCCGTCCGTCGGATGGGACGTTAAGCAGTGGTCTCCTTGGCGCTTGTCATTAAGAGTAGGCTAATGCCGACGCCGGGTTTCTCTCCACCCCTCCTCCGTTCCCTGAAAACTCCAACCTTTACCCAATTACCCACCTATCCTAAAATGGCGCGAATGACTTTAGCTGTCGGTCGCCTCCCCTGAATAACTAACTAACTAACCCTATGTCTTCCTTGACCCTATGACCTTCCCTTCAATTTTCTCTTCTATTATATTTCTTAAAATTCATTTTGCCTCAATGTACGTCCAATCCATCTGGTTCTCCTTTGCGGCAGGGTTGTCCATATTGTCCTTTCTTCATCTGCTCTAGTGTACACCTCTTCGTTCCTCACTCCATCTGTTCATTTAAAATTCAATATTCTCCTCCAGAACCAGTAGACAAGGGGCTAATCATCACCAAACACGCACGGCATACATGCACTGAAAACAGATAAGTAGGATCTGGTGCTTACAAGACATTTTGTGCTTAGGAACTCATTTCGAGTTTTCCACGGGGTTAGGTGCTCAATGGTCGCCGACGTTTCGGTAACCACCTCGAACTCCATCTTTAGGGTTGTCGATGCAAGATTAGAAACTTCTTGGACGCGGCGATGTTTCGGAGATCGACTTGAACTCCATCTTAAGAGCAGATGATCCTTCATCATCTGCCCTGAATGGAGCTCGGGTTGATCTCCGAAACGACGGTGACTGTGAAGTACCTAATCCGACGGAAGACCTGAGATGAGTTCTTTCACTAATGCAGTGGCTGGTGCCTTTTTCGGCATCAAGTAACGGTAAATGTTTTGTGCTCTATGTTTGCGCTCCGAAAGCTAAACACTCCACGCACCAGCACTGTTATGCAGTACCGGGACGTCAAACAGTGGACCCCGTTGTCGCATTCCATTAGGAGAATATGTCGGATGACTCCGAAACTGGGTTTTCACTCCAGCCTTCCTCCTGCCGACCGCGATAACGTTGGCCTACCCTTTCGGTTTTTGATGAGTCCGATACAAGGAAATTTTCACTTCCTTCCCGTCGAGAAATTGACTAAATAGATCTAGGAAAATTGGCACGCGGCGGTGAATCTTGTTTTCTTTTCAAATATGATGAAATCAGCTTGAATACTTCAAGAAATTCGTCCAATGAGATGAGTAGAGTGCTCTGCAACCATGCCTTTTGGAACTTTTTATTTCAAAGACTAAAGTTAGCTAGTTAGTTATTCGGAGGAAAGAGGGAGGAGAGCGGCCGCAAGCTAAAACCATTTAGGAAAGGTGGTTACTTGGGTTAGGGATTTTTTCCTGAAATGGAGGAAGGGTGGAGAGTCCAATGCCGACATTAGCCTGCTCTTAGAGAAGGAGCCAAGGGAAACGCGGTTTAACATTCTATCTGACGAACGGAGCACATAACTTGAATGCTCCCACACAGTACTCAAGTAGCTACTGGTATGCCACTGAAAAATCTCTGTCACTCCCAGGATTGGAACACGGGCCATATGAATGGGAAGAAATTACGATATCAACCACACCAAACCAATCGCCTCGAATTTGTCTAACGAGCAAATTCTAGGATAGACGTTGCGACATCATTTAAACACACTGAGCATTCAAAGGCAAACGGTTTGAATTCCGTCTCGGGCATAAGTACTCGTATCATATTTATCTTAGGGTTTAGTTTTAATAATACATTGTTATATAAGCTATAAGCGGTTTGAGTCGTTAAGACTAAGTCAGAGGTAACACTATCCTTCCTCCATTCCTGACAAAAATCCTATTTCTACCCACTATCTATATTGTCTACCAATCCGTAACAAGGCAGACGGCCTCAGAAATCGGTTGCCCCATAATTATAATACGAACAAAAATATTTTTTAAAACATTGACCGAAAATCACCAAGTAGGTACCTATCTTTCACGAGTTTCCCAACGGGTCTTCAAGTCTTCATCGCTGCCGATGTTTCGAAAACCGACTTGGTGATCGTCTTCAAGGTTTCTGAAGTAATTCAAAAGCCCCGAAGACGATGAAGAGTCTGTTTTCGGACGTCCGCAGCGACACTAACCTGGTGGGAGACTGGAAAGGAATCCACTCAAGAGATACGCCGGGATAGCACCAGATCTTTCTTCACTAAGCATCCATTTTCTGCTCGGCATCACAACGAAAGACAGAATACGTACCAGACAAAGCGTTCGATGAACCCCTTTTAATGCACAGGATGAGTTTAAATCACTGCAGTCGTTAGCCTGTGGGAACTAACCGGTAGCAACCAGAGCCGCAAAAACCCTTTCCTCCCGAGGTTGTTACACCCCCAGAGACCGCTCCGGGAGGAATGAAAATCACTCGGGCAAAACAAGACGATTCAGTTCCCCGCTTTACGAGCGCTCCGTTTATTAGCATTCGCCGCCATATTTATTCATCGCGACGTCACACTAACTACGGGGGTCCGGTTGGCGTGGGACTGCAGCGGTGGGCGGCTCGGGGAAAGTGGAAAGGAAGGAATAAAGAGGACGACCCTTCCGCGACTGGTGCTCCAAGCATCCCATTACATTAGATTAGTGGTGTTCTACCACTGGGGTAGGTTTTCCGCCCTCTTTTTGTCACTTCTGGGTGTTTCTTTCCTTACCTCATTTCCTTCTATTGTCAAGCATGCGTCCAAACTACTGTCATCCTGTTCAAAACCCTAACCAATTCTTCCCCCTTTCTCTCTTTCACAGAATTCTTCCTTATTTAATGGGCTCTTACGTATCATACCTCTAATGACCGTTTATAGCATGCCTTCACGAAACTTTCAACGTTTTTCTGCTCACAAACAAGTCTTTCTTCATGTTATTTCCATGTCTAGTTCTTCAGAATGCCTCATTTCTCTAGCCATCGATTCTAAAATCGGTATATTGCAGCTCTCCTCGGGATTCTTATTCCTACTTTTACATTATGTGTACAACTCTTTCGTATTCTGTCTTATTCCATACATATGAGGCCTTTATTTTATTTTTGTGACCTCCATGACGATAAAAAATAAAAATTAAAAACTCCGTACACATCAGGTTGTCTCGTCTTTCTTTTTAGTTTCACCATTTTTTACCCTCTTAAAAAGAAAATCCTTTCCTTCCCTCTTCCACTCATGACCAGGATTCTATCTTCTTTTTTTGTCTTAAGAATTACGAAGCCACTGATTATCACTTAAGTTTGATCTTAATAGCTTTTGAGACATCGGGCATTTCTATCCCCAACACTACTTTTCCATTAGGTTCTGCGTACTTCTTTTTATTACACATGGACCTTAATTCATTTCTCTGAGTTATTATGTGACTTAGGTAGCATTTTGGACAAATGTGGAAGCCGTAGCAATAACATCCTCAAGACAAGTGAATAGCTAAAGCGAAAGGGGTACTTGTCAACAACAGATTTCATTTCCTCATTTGGAGTTGGGCATTAGATGGATCCGAAAGACTAACTAGTGGGAGAGAGAATACGATTATATTGGTGGCTCTTGAAATGCTAGTGTTGAGAATATGGGGAGGTACGATGAATGGAAAGGATGAGTATTGATACGGATGAGTATTAAGCATTTTGTGGAGAAAGGAAAGCTTTTTAAAGAAATCATGAGATAGGGTAGGCAGAAGAAATATATAATTACAGGAAATTAGATACTCAAGTTCCATACTGGAGAAAGAATGGGTAAAGAGTTATACGAGGAAGAGGGAGAAAAATACATGTCAATTTAATTGTAATGAAGAGATACAGAAAGTATGTTGGAACATGGGGACGTTAATAAAAAGGAAATCAGAGTAAGAGTGAAGATTACCCATTCCATCTGAAAAAATGACGGTGACTGAATTTTAGCTGCAGCTGACCAAGCTCCCGAGGTTCACTTGTAAAGAATAAGGATTATTTTAATTATCATTTGTAAAGTGGGTGCAGAGCTGAATGGAGAATGTTAGCTGTAATGAAATGAATATTAGAAGAGCGAGAAAGGCCTTGCACATGATGGGAGAGGAAAGGAAGCAGGTTGAGGAAACTTTAATAAAATAAAAATTGAATAAAGAAGGTTATGAGAGTAAACGAATACTACAGGATATGACAGAGAAGAGAATGCTAAGCAAGTATGAAAGAGGCTGGAAAGGAATAGGCAACTCAAAAATTTAAAAATGGTGGCAGAAATATTAATGATGCATATGGCGGTATAATGCATTATCTGAAAAAGGTAATTGATATGTTGATCTAATTGGAAGTTATTCGGAAGAAGCGACCAGCAACTAAGATTATTTGAACTATTTGCGATTGATGTAGCGTGTTTGGGTAGCGGAAGGACTTTTTAGGAAAAGAAGGATGAGGAGAAACACGGAGTCGGCATTACAATGGCGAATAGCTCCACAGTTTAACGTCTCATCCAACGGAAGAAGTACTGTACACGAACTTCTCTCCGCAAAACATCAAAGAAAATACCGGTATGCCACTAAAAATCTCTGCCATTGCCGTAATTCAAACCCGGGCCCTCGAGATGGGACGATGGTACTATATTCATCAACCCGATCCCAACTTGATCTAACACTACAACATATATTTTATCGAACCATTCCAAAAATTGGGGTCACAGCGTGATGGAATACAGGACGCCACAAGTCTATCTTCGGAAGGCGTAGCAGCAGATTCACCGGAGTAGTGATGGGAAGCATGAGCGAAAGAAGGGATTACTGTTGGTTGGTTGGTAACTATTCGCGAAGAACGTGGGAGGATGTGGGTCGCGGTCTCCCGCCCTATCCGCGGCCGCGGTTAACAGCAGAGAATCCTCTTAGCTCGCCCCCAAAGCCCTGCGAAACATTCAACTCCGACACGCCACCGCATTCCAGAGAGAATAATGAGGCGAGGCTACCGTGAAAGGTTTGTGGAACGGAAAGGCGGGCGAGACTCCCCGGGAGGAAACATTGCAACAGGTCGCCTAGCGAAAGTGGAAGTTTGTTCTGTACGCATTGAAATTTAAATCATAGAATTTCTGGAGCACCTCAAAACACAACATTAGCACACGCATCAGGCAGAATGAAACAGCTAATAAAGTTACAGTTTTTTCCGATTTCATAAGAAGGCACGGAACAGGATATAAAAATTATTATTCAAATTAAAATCATGTAAAATTGAGGGTGAGTGAACAGGAAGATTTTTGTTGATCGGTTGGTTCTTTTGTTTTTTAAGTTAATTTGTAAATTAAAATAATTGCAAGTCAACGACAGCACTCCGAGTATACTTGGAATAGTAGTGCTGCCTGGGAAGACGAGCAACCGGCGATGGAAGAAGCAAAAGAGAAATTTTCAGTACCATACCCCAGGCGAAAAGGGCATTTTTACCAAGAGAAGATTCTGCTTAGAACTGCAAATGCAAGCATGGAAGTGAGAAAGCATTGCATTAGAACATACATCTGGAGCACGCTACTATATGACAGCGAAGCATGGACGATAACAGAAGCAGAGAATTCAAGGCTGGAAGCATTTGAAATGTGGTGCTACCAAAGAATGATGAAAATGAAATGGATCGATCGAGTGGCAAACAAAGAAGTCTTAAGGAGAGTGGGAGAAAAGAGAATTCTGCTGAAAACTCTAAAAATAATACGGGACAACTTAATTGGCCATGCCTTAAGACGCGGTGGCCTGTTGAAGACAATCGTCGAGGGAAAAGTGAACGGGGAGAATGGAAAAGGCAGGCCTCGTACGAGATATATGGAACAAGTTGTGAAGGATGTAAAAGAGAGGAGTTACGTTAATATGAAGAGGTTGGTTGATAGAAGAATCGAGTGGAGGGCTGCCTCAGACCAATCCTAGGATTGTTGACCGATGATGATGAAAAAAATCAAGACAGCATTGACTAGATGAAAAAATGTGACAAATTTAGAGAAATAAATTAGTAATGGTGGGAAAGGTGAGTGAATAGGAAGATCGTGGTTGGTTGGTTGGCTCAGATGTTTTCTCAACTAATGTGTAAATTCTAATGATTGCATGTGAACGACAGCGCTCGGAGAGTACTTTGAAAGCTATGTTACTTTCTTCTTGCCAAGATATTACTTAAATTTTAACTTTCTTTTAACTGCAACTATTTTTTATCACGCAAAGCTAAGGTCCGTTATCGGTGTGCCGACGAATCTTTCCCATACGATTGGACCGTCATCAGGTGCTTCTGTCTTGTAATATTTATTTTGACCAACGCCCAATACCAGACCGAAGTTTGGTTTGGACAATGTGGATTTGCCTTACGTCTCCGTTTCCGATTTCTCTCGTCCTCCTCGCCCAATATTCTTGTTTCCTAAGAAATTCTCCACGTTGCCACGCCCATTGCGCGTTCTAAAACACTGCCCCATGACACGAGAACCGTTCCACCTGCTCTGATTCCGAAGTATCCAAAACCACTTGAATTAGCTTCCTAACACCTTGGAAATCCCACACATTTCGATCTCTGGAAGATGGGAATTTCCCTCAAGAAAGTGAATATGAGACGTTGGGAAAATAAAAAAAAAGATTGAATATGGAATTACAGAAGGATACAGGCATGTGGAAGGAGGAAGAGAAAGATGATGGAATGAGGAGAAAAAGGGAGGAGGAGAAGAGGGGAAATTAAATGGCGTCCAGAAGAGAGCTAAAATAAAAAACTGCACAGCTGCATGCAAAGTAGATTAGTATTGCGTTATCCAATGCGCACCACGTAATGCTAATAGATTGGTAATCAGATTGCATATGCATCTATAATCATTTTAGGTTAGCTATCAATCATCTCGGGTAAAACTACGATTGTTTCACGATACCCTCCACAAATCTCTTATTTCATCACGCTCATAATAAACACGATTATTCTCCTTTACATTGAACATTACTTCTTTCATCTATCTTATCCGTAGCCCTATCATGCAGCTTTTTCCACTCACTTTTCTTGCAATGATTGTCTCAATACCTCAAGATTCGTGTGTGATGGTTGTCCTTCCTCAGCAGAATTTTCATGATTTTTTTCTATCCTTATTCTTCGCATTAGAGGACATGGTTGGTGTGTTACCTTGATTGCTGGCTTCAAATACCGATAGTCCAGTTTTAAACCTCGGCATATGTATCAATTTTGTCCCCACCTGAGTGTAGCGAGGGATAGGACTTCTAGCTCAGTACTTCGTCCGTCGGATGGGACGCCAAACTGGGGACCCTTTAGAGCCTTTAATTAAAACATCAACTCCGCGTTTTCTTCCACTCTTTTCCCCTCGTTTTCAATCCCTATCTTTTCCCAAACATTAAACTACCGTTTTGAATGCATATTTAATGTTTATTCAGTGTAGTAGCATTGCATATTGTAGCATGTAGGTAATGCATGCGTGGACTAGTATTTTAGCATGCCTGCATGTTACTAACTGTTAATATAATTATACTTTTACCTAAAATACATGCATGGCGATGGTTCACTCCCTTCCACAAACCCTTGCGGTGGCTTAAAGGATACCTATTATATAGGAGTATCATCAACAGCGTAAATGAGCATAGGAATCTGTTGCCTCCTCCAAAAACAACATCAATATTCGCATGGCCTTTTCAAATTTCACACGTTGTGTTCATCTTCATCCATGAATGAATATAGCAATAAATAAAATTTGTAATTTATCACATAATGAATCCGAACCATTGTAGCAAATGTCCTCATTTTGGTCTTTTCTGTTGGCCACTGTCATTGTCCATGGCTCATTTCCGCAAAGTAGCACGCTTTTCATGTACGTACTAATGAAAACTGCACTCGTGAGGAAGGTGACAATAACCTAATGGTCACGCCAGCCGACGTGGATGCGCGTTGCTGATTCGCCTGTCACTAAACTCTCAACGGTGATGTTAAAGTTGGCAGATTTTCGCAGCTGAAAAAATCTGGAAAAGCTGGTTTAAATTGTTAAGTTTAAACTAGAATACTAATCCTTTTTAAGAATAATGTATTATGTAATAGTATATTATGTAATATATTGTGTGAATTCGCCCTCTGTCACACGCCTTTTAGGCTTTCAGGGAATAATGTAGATGTAGATGAATTGAAGGATCAAAATTGTTGATGAGGACGTAACCCACAATTACAAAAAAGAGTGAAACTGACGAGCATGCACCGTTTAGACTAATTATTGAGATTTAAGCGGTTGAAAAATGAGGTATATACCTACTATGTAGTGGCTATAGCAAGAAAATTTTTTGCCTTAGTGAACTTATAAAATAAATTGTAAACTTCAGGGTAATACCAAGAGTTGTCAAAGCTATTTTGTCCATTTTGCCAAAAATTAAACGTTAAATAGGCAGAAAATGTAGTTTCGCCATTCTTAATGTATATGTAGGCATATTCGTGGGCACTTTTATCGTGATATAGGAATAAAATGCATCTACCCTTTGAAGGGGATTGGAGTGCTTCGGTGACTTAGAGAAGGTACTGGCCTCCCATCCCGAGGGCTTGGATTTCCATCCCCTCTGGGTTAGAGATTTTTCAGCGGTATAACGATTCCTTCCTAAGTGCTGTGTGGAGTACACTTCGATTTCAATGTTCCGCCCAGTAGATGGGACTTTAAACTGTGGACTCCTTGGCACCATTTGTTACGAGTACGCCAATGACGACGCCGGGTTTCTCTCCATCTTCCTCAGTTCCCTGAAAAATTCCCTAACGCTGCCCCGTAACCCACCTCTCCTAAATGGTGCAATTTTACCTTAGCTGTTGGTTGGTCGCCTTCTTCTCCCTTAATTACCACCTTACTCACTTGAGTCTTTGAAACAGAAATTTCCCAATGATATGTTTATTTTGCGCTCTCATCATCTTATTGGAATAATATGTAGAAATAATCAAGATTATTTCATCACGTTTGAGAAGAAAAGTAAGATTCACCACCGTGAGCACATTCGCCGAGATCTAGTTATTCAAACTGTGGACGGGAAGGAAGTGATTTTTGGCTTGTATCTGACTCATAGAAAGCAAAGGGGGTAGGCGATCTTTCTTAAAGCCCTTTTCCCTGGAGAGAAGGATAGAGAGGGAGACGGGATTTCTGCCTTGGGATGAGGAGTTGGTGAGCCCACGGATTATACTCGCGAGCGTCTGGGCTGACGCCCACGCAGCCACCGCGAAGACATGCAACCAGTCGATACAAGCCGACGACGTTATGACGCGATCACCGGGGAGACCGCCAGAATTGGCTCGCCGGGTAAGACGGCCAAAATCCCACGTGGAAGCGAACCCTCCTCCGCTCGTCTCTCGACGCGGCGATATGCTTCATCTAAGCACGAATCAAATATATAGCCATCAACGCGACCAGAGGAGGTTAGAATGTACTGGAGGCGGTATTGGCATGCTAGCCCATGGGTGACAATGAATCCAGAATGGAGGTGCTTGGGAAGGATTAGGCCCAACCTTCTCCGTACAAAACATATCGTTTTATACGGCCTCTTATGGAGACTGAATATGTATTAAAACATAAATAACAATGAAATTGTACCCAAATTGCATCCCAGTGACGTCAGTTAATCTTCCTAAGGCTATTTAAAGGTTGTATTATTAAATTTGATACCCCTGGCAGTGATTTTTATAACTAAACTGGTTTGAAATTAATCCATTTAAACTAAATCCACATCAACATCTACGTCCGAGCCACCACGAGGGTGTGTGGCAGAGAGTGAAGTTCACCAAACATGCACTATTGACATGAAACTAGGCTACTACATGGAACCAGGCTAGATAATAGGGTAATATGCAGCTAGATGGTTAGTATCTACATAGGAATAAAGGAATTGGTTGTAAATAAATGCATTATGCACTACAGACTGCAATATTTCCCCTAACTATCCCTTTACTATGCTGCCTATTGTATTCTCTTATACTGTGCGGGAAAAATGCATTATGAATCTATCAGTACGACAATATATCTCTCTAATCTTATTTATCTGGTCGAATCTAGCATAATACGCTGGAGTTTTTAATATATGTATGCCTAACATCTTCAGTAAAGCTATCCGATTGAAATTTCTCTAATAGATTTAATCTGTACTTTAACCTACGCTCTGTTAATGATCCCCACCTCAATTCTTGTATGAATTCTGTTACACTACCAAACCTATCGTAACACCTTTTGGTGAACCAAGCCGCTCTACGCTGCACACTGTCTAGTTCTCTGATCAAACCTTATTCATTCGGATCCCATACACTGGCTGCATACTCAAGGTAGGGCCTAACTAGTGAAAAGTAACATCGCTCTTTTGTCTTCTCATCACATTTCCCAAGTATTCTTTTTATAAATCCTAGATTTCTCTTGGCTCGGCCGCATATTTCCCGAATGTGTCTTCCTCACGATTAATCTTTAGTGATCGTTACACCTATTCGATTTTTTTGTTACGAATGCTATAAGATAGCTCTGTCGAGGACTGCATCCATTATAAACTGCATTCATTTTTGGCAATTGTTGGCGAGTTTACGCATTGCTATGCTTCTTTGACGAATTCAAAAAATGCATGACATGCAAAACAACACACCACTTCTTCCATGAAAGAATTTAAAAATTATAATGGAATAAGGGTTGAGGCTTTCGTGGTGGCTGGAGTACTGTCCTCCCACCTCGGAGTCCCGGGTTACAATCCCGGAAGTGGTAGAAGTTTTCCAGCGGAATCTCGATTCTCAACTTGGATGGCATTTGAAGTCCATTTGGAATTCAGCGCTCCGTCCGACGAATGGGAAGTCAAATCGTGTTTCTCTTAGATACTTCCGCAGATAGGAGGTTATCACCGATGACGGATTTCTTTTCTCTATTCCAAAGTGGCTTTAACAATAGATAGATACATTAGCGTCTTTGGGCGAGATTGAGACTAAAAGTCCCTACTTCCATGCCACCTGAACAAAATTGACCGCCTATATTGAGTGTCTAAAATACGTGTTTCAATTCACGTTTCCAAATTACTATTATCAAATGTCGGCAAGTACTATGCCGCATATAGCCGTTAAATAGTTGGGCCAGCCATTCCTTTATGCCAACTAGGATTTATCAGACGTCTCTGGTTCTAGTCTAGAAATTTATTCACCTCGGATTAGCTGGATTGAAACAGAGTCTTCTGCCAAATTGCTCTCCGGTTAGTAGTCAAGCACTATAATCTAATGGCTCAACATACTGGCTATTCCTCACATTCAGGAATGATTTTGAAGATAGAAACGAAATGAAAATTCATGTGCCCTTCTGGGTTTGACGTGTTAAGTCAGATGTGCCGTATGTCGACAGTCATATATATCCTCCAGTGATGAAAGATTTAGGGCCATAATATCGCAGGCGACAAGCAGGTCCCCGATATTCATCGAATTGCTTTTAGTGGTCGACGATTCATCACTCAGTCACCTAACGTGACTCAGTTAAGAGCATAACGCTAGCCTACTTTTGAGCGTATTGAAGATTGATTTTATCATATGCCGCTTCATATAATATATTTAATCATATCATAGGATTTAGGCGTTTTTCATTAGAGCATTTGTGATCCTCAATCTATTTTATCCTTCTCTATTTTTTCCAGGCGTATCCTAACTTTTATACTTCCAATATCTTCCGACATGAGGTGCTTCTAGGTGCGATAAAACTAAAATTTAGATAACACAATAAAAACTAGGGTATAGGATTCTCATTTTGATGGCACTAAGTCTAGCAATTTTTGCAAAAATTTCGAGAAAGTATTTGCTTATGTTTCGGAATGTCAATGAAATTGATAGGACTTGATTTTTCGGAGACTTAGACATGCAGTTGGCAAAAAAGAATGATTTAATTCAGTAAAAAATATAAATGATGTATTCATCCATTTCTTGAGTCATTCTGTCGGCATGTAATCTCCATTACAGTGTGCAAGCATTTGCTTCACTCGCACCCCCTACAAAAATTGGTATCAATCAATTGTGGCATGGACAAAGAGCAATTTAACACTAGATGGAATGAAATCGACTCTTATCGCGCATTAATAAAAACAAATCCCAGTTGAATTCGTAACAATCAAAGGCAAGTAATCAATGTTCCATTCACAATAGTTTATGCCGTTACTACACAATGGGTGCATTTTAGGAAATAAGTTTGAGAGACTAAATTTTCCTGACGGACATCGAAAACACCGGCACACCATTTGAATGCGTGGGTACCCTGCTTGTAGCTATTTTCACAACCGAAAAATATGTGAAATGGCCATAGCATCGTTAATATAATAGGCCATAATTTAAAGTAAAGTTATTGTTAAAGAACATTGAGATTTTTAATTGGGCACCACAGTTTTGACGAGGCTCGTTGAAAGACGTATTGTGTGAGACCTGAAAAAAAACGCTTTTCTCGACTTTTGGTCAGACCTGGTCCAACCCAGGGTTAAATATCGTTGTTGTGACCCATCTATCGGTATCTGATTGTGGAAGTGACCCTTGGGCATATCACGAAGCACTTTCATTTTTCCAGTAGTTGCGATATATCTTTAAGCGAAGTTAGATGGTATAAATGTCTACCGCTAAGCTCATACCCACCACCATAAACCGAGCGGATGGTAACGTAATAGGTACGAGTTTGGTCGCCCACTTCCGATGTTCAGGAGGGGGCGACGAAACCTTCGTCCTGTGACGTGGGTTTATTTCCACCGCATGACTTCCCTCATTATCGGCTACTCCCACCATGCAATGGGCCTACGCCCGCAGACTGCAAAAAAGTGGAACTGCCCACCTATATAAAACGGTCCTCGATTGGTCGGGGCTTTTTTCTGTTCTGAATTGCGACTCAAAGACGTTGCGTTCCATTGGGTAGAGTTTTATGCTACTGACCCGAGGTTCCTGGTACGAATTCGTGAGCATCTTTTTTTTAACATAAACCTAAGCTGTATATTTTGCTGGGAACCATATATTTCTGGGGATCTACAAGCATTACTGGGAAAGCAACTGACTCCATACACTGATGCTTGAATTTCACAAGCTACAGAACATTGTACTCCCAGTGCTCTAACTTTACCGACCAAACCTCGGGTTGAATAATGAGTAAAGAAGTAGTAGTAGAAGTTGAGTAAAAAAAAAAAAAAAAAAACTAGATCCTACGTAATGAGTAAAGAATACAACTAATATGTGAATTGCATGTTCGTACAGTAGTCTAACTTGATAAACAATATTATTTCAATAGGGAAATATTCGTCACCATTTATCGTCAGGGTAAAGTAATAGCGACTAAGTTTTTTAAATTAATTATATAAGTATAGAGGGAATCAAATATAATGACACAGAATTCATTCTCAGGATACAGATTTCGTAATATACCCTATACTGGGTGTTATTAATTCTCAAGTGAGAGGATTCATCGATAAAATGAGGCTGCGTAAATAAGGAATTTATATCTACACACAATAAGTTATGCTACTGAATTTCACTCAAAAGTGCTTTTCATGTACACACTTATACAATTGAAGTGCCTAAATACATTGCATCGTAATTAGCTAATAAGATTATAGTTCATCTGGGCTCCTAAAACGTATTCTACGCTCACTTATTTTCTATTTCAGTACTATTACCACTTATTCGTACCTTTAAGTGCTTTACTTGTATACAATTATATCGCAAAAAAAATAGAAGAGGTCGTGAATACAATCGTGGTAAAGTCAGTTTAAAAAATCCCTCCTTCTCAATGATTTATTCCTAAAATAATGGTGGTATTTTATATTCATCTACATCTACCTAATACCCTGCCATCCACCGCAAGGGTGTGTGGCAGGGGGTAAATATTACCAAATATGCACCATTTGCATGCAACTGAAAGATAGCAATATCTACCTGATGTGAATGCCATGCAACCATGCAACTAACTACCACTCACTCAGTGATTCAACCCGAAGGGTTGTTGTACCGAAGTTTTCCCGGGTTAACCCCGGGTTAAGAAGGGTTAACCCCGGTTCGCTTAAGCCTTCGGTTAACCGAACCCCGAAGGGTTGAATCACTGAGTGTCTTTGATAGGTGAGTGTAGAGCTCACCCCGTACTAAGCCAATGGGGCCAATTCCTTTCCCTGGGCCACCTGCGATTTCCTAAGAAATTCTGACACGCAGAATATCGAATCACGAGGATTTTAGATGGGGATTTGAACCCGGGACCCTCCGGTCAGTAGCGCAGTGCTCTACCCACTAGGCCACCTCCACTAAAAACTACTCTATCAATATTTTACCCACCGACTTTGTCATGTTGGCTAATCTTTCGGTACGACAATATATCTCTCTGCTCTTATTTATATGGTCTAATCTAACAAAATACGCAGGTGTTTTTGATATATATCTAACATCTTTTGCAAACCTATCCGTTGTGAATTTCTGCAGGATATTTAATCGGTATTTTAATCTACGATCCGATAATAATTCCCAAAGTAATTCTTCCATTGATTTTTATACACTCCTTCACCTATCGTGACACCTTTTAGAAAACCTAGATGCTCAACACTGCGTGCTGTCTAGTTAAAGTTCATTAAGCGTGAATATATCACCAACTGGAACGCGCTAGTTCAACCCTTTTGCTTGGATCCTGCTGTAAAATTTTGAGTTGCAGCAACAATCGATTTAAATGTCAAAACTTACAATAAGTTCAGCTGAAAATCCTATTAATGAATAATACATTGGGTATAAACTAGTTTTCAGAGAATGGAGCTAGCCTACGTGCTGAAAAGAACTTCGTACTTACCTGAATATGACGCCTATGCGTTTAGAAACTAGTTTGCACCCAATAAATCATGCAGTGGAGTTTTAAAGCGTCAAAATTATTTTCGCGGTTCCTTTCTATTGCCATTGGCGAGTAAGAATATGATTACGGTAAGTGCTAGTATAACTCAGCGCTGACGAAGTATCATTTTAAACGAAAACACTTAAAGTGCACTTAAACACTTTAAACGAAAACACTTGAACTTTCCTCCACCCGAATCCTCAAGAGTAAAATTTCCTTCATGTGCCGAAACGCTGGATTATAGGATAATAATTCAATTTACTCGTTTTCCGCAACTCGCCTGACGAGAGGATCTCCCGTCGACATCTCCTCAATGTCCTGCAGATTCCATTTTTTATCTCCCCCTGCTATCGAGACCTTAGTAGCTCGTTTGAAAAGGAAGCACCTGTCTATTAAAAAAATTCTAGACGTTTGATAGAGGAAGTAGTCGCTGTAAAGAAAAAGGACCCTACGGGCAATGACCGTATCAACCATCTGATTGCCAGACCATCCCTCCGATAGCCTTATAAAGATGCGGAAGGACATCTGGTTGGGGCTATTCCTTTGCGCCAAGTTAAGTTCCTGGGACATCATTCTATTTC
The DNA here is from genome assembly GCA_933228895.1 of Platycnemis pennipes. Taxonomy (NCBI): domain Eukaryota; kingdom Metazoa; phylum Arthropoda; class Insecta; order Odonata; family Platycnemididae; genus Platycnemis; species Platycnemis pennipes. The sequence continues at coordinate 35,276,733 of OW121852.1, read as the reverse complement.
CTCCTGGCAGTATATAATATAATGAATGGATAGCCTTTTTATCGTGGAAATCGTATAGCGACCTAAATTCCTGGAAGAACCTGATTCTGGCTCAGGTTTTATATTCGAACCAAAAAACTCACTAGACTGTATCGTTGGCCAACTTAAATTTGCGACACACCTCAATATTTCCGGTAGATGATTAAATCATTAAAATTTCTGAGCACTAATTCTGAATATTAAAATAATTCTTACAAAACCGGAGATTGAAAGGATTGAAAAATAATATTATTCCTTTCTTTGAATGTGACATTTCTTCATAATAGCTTTGCGAAAGATGACGGATGGAGATGGAGTCTGACGACAAAAATTTTTTCTTTAAACGTTGGCTCCAACTTTTATAGCCTAGTTTACGCAAAAACTGTTATAAACTTGCACTACGGTGATATTTTTTCATTCGCACGTAGCAAAGGTATGAAATGAAAATGTAGTTCTCCTATATTTTGCAATACTAATTCAGGTCCTTCTTACAAGCCTAAAGAGGTATTCGGCACTGTTAAAAGGGATATAGATTAAATTGACGTGTAACTACCGTGGTGGCAAGAGATTTTTTTCAACAGGTCACTGTCTCGGCTAGAGTTATGGCCTTCCAATTTAAGGCAAAGCTTCCCTTCTGCGGCAAAGACTTATTAGCGATACATCGATCCCTACTTGAGTGCCTTGCGAAGAGAATTTCAATTTCCGTACTACGTCCATCGGATGTTTAAACCGTGGGCATCTTAACACCTTTCATTAAGTGTAGACTAATGCCAACGCGTCGCCAATTTTCTAAACTTGTCTGTCTACACTAGCCAGGCAGTCGGGTTCCTCTCCACCCTTCCTCCGTTTTTAGAAAAATCACTGCCTCTATCGGATTTCTCACCAATCTTAAACGGCGTAAATGAACTCAGCTGTAGGTCGCCTCCCCCAGAATAACTAACTAGCAAACAAAATTTTTACATGTCTTCGAATGACTAAAAGTGAATAATAGAGCTAAGGCCTTAGGACTGAAATTTCTTGGACCGCGAAGTTTCTCAGGCGATATAATAAGATTCATGGTGGTGTTGATTTCATTGAGCCACCTGATCTCCATCCTCCATCCTTGCTCTGATTAACTAAGATTCCTGATCGGCTCAGTTTATGACCTTGACGGGATTCAGGGTGGAAAATCCCCGCATCCATTGAACGAAAACGTAGGAAGTAATTACAATACGCATGAAATGAAGTGGATTATGCTTCGATTCGAATTCTCGAATATAAAACAAAAACCATTCTCTCCCATAGACCGATATTTTTAATCGTAGAAAAAGGTTAGTGAATAGTAAACAGAGCTACTACGTAGCTTGACGGCCTCATTTGTGGCGGTGTAAATCCTTCGCAAGACAAATCAAAGGTCACGGGTTCGAATCCCACCAGGAAGGGCTTTTCGCGGCTCAGGGCATGGATACGCGTAGTCTTTCTGGATTATAATGTTATATACCCTTGGGCCAAACGATAATACACACCTCAAGAGGTTTAATAAACAAATAAATAATAGCATATATTTAATAATGTAACTAATGCATGTAATTCCAATGAATGGAAATCTACTTACAGTTTGGAACACAAGCCCAATTTTAATAAAGCTATTGCAACTTGCATCTAAGGTGAACATTTGGTAGGCATAAGCTTTTACTATGTATTTAACGCTATACGGGTTAAGGTACGTGTAGATATAATGAAAAAAATCGTTCAAACCATGTCCTTTTTTAGTTCCCCGTTCCCCATGCTTCCTACCTCTCATTATTCCATCCAAATAATCCCTGAACAGACAAAGCCTGAGAGGCGTGGGGGAGAAAAGTAATCTCTCGAAAAAACACAGCCAAAAGAACCCTATCGGAAACATCATAAGTAATGGTTTTCCCTTAACGGCAGCTTTAGAGGGAAGAGTGAAGTGTGAGAACTGCTGGGGATAAGGTACTTGAAGCAAGTAATGAACTATGATGAAGACATTGAAAATGCCACCATTAAGAGATAGAAGAATTGAATTGAGAGCTCCGTCGAACCAACTTAAGGATTGACTTCGAGTTTGTCATCCTCTTCCCTTGTAACTTCATTTGATGGACGACAGTTTCACCGGCATTATGGTAGGTAGGCATCTCCATTCTTTACCTGAAGATGCCGACTAAAATGCCAGCGAAGCTGTCGTCTGTCAACACAAAAACACGTGGAGAGAACTCGACATACTGGAAGTCAAATTTTGACCGCGAGAACCTTCGCAACCAATTTAAGGATATATGATCAGTGATTTAAGATAAGAAAATGAATACATCAGGATGCTTCAAAGAGCATTGTGCCCAGCTCCGATTCCAGGGTCTGTTACAGGAGGCTTGTGGAGAGTCAGTGGGGGGTCGAATGTGGCAGGATGCCATGTGGGAAGCGGAGGCTGCGGGATGTGCGGTGTATTTGGGAGTTGACGGTGAGTCGCTGCGACGGACGCGGTTACATAGTAGGAAACCTGGCCAATGGAGCGGAACAGCAGGGCCGCCAACTTCCCGGTGAAAATCACCACGGAGCAGTGCTGCCAGAGGCTCTGCAGACAGTTGAATTTTCAACATCATGACCACAACCAGAAACCATTGCGTTACAAGAATGGAGCGTTACTGAACTGTGTACCGCGGCCACCATTACTTTGGTCGACGCATCCAAGGAATCAATTTTTGTTTGGTATATATAATATCTCATCCCCAGCAGTTCTCAAACTTCACTCTTCCCTTTTAAGCTATCGTTAAGGGAAAATCATGTCTTAAGATGTTTCCGATAGGGCTCTTTTGGCTGTATTTTTTCGAGATATTACTTTTCTCCCCCACGCCTCTCAGGCTTTGTCTGTTCAGGGACTATTTGGATGGAATAATGAGAGGTAGGAAATATTGGGAACAGGGAACTAAAGAAGGACATGGTTTGAAAGATTTTTTCATTCTATCTACACGTACCTTAACCCGTAGGTATAGCATTAAATACACACCTAGTAAAAGCTTATACCTACCAAGTGCAGGTACGCCATAGATGCAAGTTGCAATAGATTTCTTAAAATTGGGCTTGTATTCCGAAACAAAAGCTGAGGTGTTTCAATGGGCAGGTGGTGAAGTCAAAGCAATATCTATTGGAAACAGTAAACGATTCTGCGTGGTTATGAGCCAATCACAGGCCGCCGTAGTCAGTTCTTCAACGCTCAGGTCTGAATACTTAGGAATACGGAAAAGAATCGCTGGGTGTGGATGAAGGGTGAAGAGAAACCCGACGTTGGCAGTAACCAAATGTTAGCGAAGTCCACGGTTTAACGTAGGTACCATCCGACAGACGGGGAACGAAGTACCCTCAACACTCAAGTACGGACCATAACGTAGGTACGGACCCTGCTGTGTAGCGAAGGGAACATTCGGTAGAAGTGCGGAACAAGAAGTAAAGCATAGTAGGAGTACGTTCTCCAAGAATACCTCCAAGAATACCTGCCGGTTAATACTAAATAATTATAGATACGATAGGTGATATTTTTACTGAGTTCAGGTGGCAGCGCTGGTCGTAATCGGGTGTGGGCGGCCGCGGAGCAGATTCACTGTGCGGGAGGGGGGTGAAGATGGCGTGGGAGGGGTAGTTTTGCGGCGGCGGGGGTGTTTGGGGGTTGGGGCGTGGGAGGAGGAGGGTTGACCGACAGGGGCTTCGGACTTCCTCGACCGCAGCGTCGTGCCCGTTCTCTCCCTCCCTGGGCCAAGGAACCACCCTCCCGTGACTACACCTCCCACATACGCCCGAGAGGGAAGAAGAGTTGGGTTTCGTATCCCCGAAAAGGAGGCGGGAGGTCTGGTGTAGGAGGGAGGGACGGACAGTGTGTGATGGGAGTGGAGGAGGCGGGGTGATGCGGGTGGGAAGGCACCGAAACCTAAATAAGGTGCAGACAAGATAGAGAGAGGCAGTCTCTCGGCCGATTATTATTCTAGCGCATCCATTGGTTCTGATCCATGGCAACGAATTTGATTGAATCCCTGTTTGTCATCATCATAATCATTAGGTCGTTAGCACATGGAGCAATTCAACATAAACGATACTGGATATTTAAAGAAGGACGCAACTTGTATTTTTCACTGATTTATTACATAAAATACTACCAGTTTTGGTATTACACCATCATCAGGTAGACACACAAGTCAACCTGATGATGGTATAATAACCAAAACAGGTAGTATTTTATATAATAAATCAGCGGAAAAAATAAAACTTATTAATTTACCTGATGATGGTGTAATAACCAAAACCGGTAGTAGTTTATATAATTAACCAGCAGAAAACACAAAGTTGTGTCCTTCTTTTAATATGGAAAGATTCTACTACGTTAAATCTTCATACGATTATAGGTAATGGATAGGCACCTCAATCACTAATAGGTAAGTTACTGGTTGCTGATATGGACTCCAACTTGAATCTGCCGATAAGCGATCAAAATTACATTAGCTGTCTTCTTAACTTTTCGCTACTCCTAGTTAGGCAATATGAATGGTTTCTGACTTTAGAGAGGATGTGATTAACTGAACCCACTCAACTTCGAGGCAATGAAATTTGGAATAGAAAGTAGTTTAGTTTTTACATCAATAAAGTTTTTAATACACGATCCCGATTGTTAATAACTGTAGGTGAAAGCGTCGACCGTCGAGGATCGATACTCTGAAGAAGTCGATTATCAACGAAACCCGGATCGTGCATTAAAAATTTTCAAATTGTAAAAATTCAATTTATTTAAGTTTTATTTCACAGAGGCGAATTGTGACTTTTTACTTCTTCACTAAAATCATGAGAGGGGAAAGAAATCGTTTCTGGATATGCTCACATGTTCATTATGGGTCAACAACCCTACGATTTGGTTGATGTAGCTCTCTAATTGATCCTCCTGTCAGCTAACCTCTTCATATTAACGTATTTCTGCTATTTTACATTCTTAACAGCTCGCTCCTCATATCTCATGCAAGGCCTTCCTTTTTTTCTACCTATTCACTTGTCCCTCGACGATTGCCTTCGTCTGACCACCATGTCTCACGATGTGACCGATTAAATTGTCTCGTCTTCCTTTCAAAGATTTCAGCAGACTTCTCTTCTCTCCCAGTGTTCTTAGCACTTCTTTGTCAGTCACTCAATCGATCCATTTTATTTCTTCACGCAACTATAATCAGATGAAAGAAGAGAAGACGTTTCTGGGTACACCCATTTATAGAATGGAACATAAACTGTAAGCCTTTAGTAGTGAAAAAGAAATAGATCAGATGGATGGTGATTTCGTTTCCCGTTACTGTACGTCAAAGGGGTGTTTGAAGGCCCTAGTGGAAATGGTAGCATCTTTCATAATAATAGGAATGAAAATGATGAACAGCCTCTGACAACTGTAAACTTTGAGTCACTGATAACTGTCAACTCTGAGTCACTGATAACACACTGATCATGAACTGGTTGGTGATTGGTAGTTGACGGGTCATTTATTGGTAGGTAGCGTCTGCAACATCTCATTATACAGTACAGGAGGTGGCCCATTATTGAACGTTAAGTAACTCTCGTCACCAATTAGTTTCTTTTGAGCATAGACAAATAATGTGCCAATTTCTAAGGTTCAGGTTTGAATCTTGGCGAAGCAATAGACTTTTTAGACAAATACCGATCGTCTCTCGAGTCTGCGTGGAGAGAAATTCATGTCAAGACTACATCCATTGGATAGGATGTAAAATCTTGGATCCCTTGGAGACTTTCGTGGAAAGTAATATAATGCCGAAGCGGACTTATTTCTCTGCTCCCACTCTCCGTTTCTTATGATTCCTTTCTATAAACCCCAACCTGACATTAAACTGGACGCAATTACCTCTGCGGTCGGCCATCTCCTGCTAATTACCCCTATTTGGGTAAGAGTGAGCCACTGAAAAAAATTCGGCGAATGATACAGCTAGAATGAGGCAACAACGTGTAGGATGCTGTCGGACCGTTCTCTACCTTCGGCATGACCGCACTGTTGTAATGTCTTTAATTAATTTCCTTAAGGTAAAAAAACAAACACTGACGTTTGAATTTTTCCTTTTCTTTGAAAACATTAGGAAAGGTTAATGGCTATTGAGCAAGGATCGATTACGAATAATTGTATTTCAGATGAAATTCATCTTTGAGTGACCATTTAATTTGCTTACCTCTTAAATTTTATTGACATGTTGAGGCAATAATTAAGAAAGGGTTGATTTTGCCAACCAGCCTTTTCAAAGAAATCGCGCTGATGCAATAAATGAGCGTGCAGCAACCTCCCATGTTCGACTCCGGAACTTTGAAGATGCGCTTCTTACAACCACCGTTTGAAAGGAAAGATTGAAAATCCAATATATGGACGAAAATTTACCCTATCAGGAGGAAAGATTTCTATGACGGATAGTGAGAAATCATGGAGACATTTATAGGCCGAATAAGAGGGAAATTCTGAGACTTCCAAAATTATTTCTTTTACGCTCCTGCGGAGCGTATCAGAGCCACTGAATATGACCAAGAATTAACTGAAACATTCACTGTTAAGCTAAAACTTATTTTTTTGACGAAAATTCGGCGACAGATCACAAAAACAAATTTTATAAGAAAACTATGAAAGATCGTAGGTTGAAGCAGCTGAGGATAGAGCGAGAAAGCGCTGTACAATCAGATTCGACCTGATACCACGGTAGAATATATATAAATACCCGGGAATTCCTAGAAGACAACGCCTTCGGAACGTCGTCGTCTATCAACACCCTCCCCCGGCTGCAACCCCGAGGAAACTTCAGCATAAAAAATTAGCTTTGCAACTATACATTTAATAAATAAATAAAACTTAAACTGGAATGAAACAAGTACCTCATTTCATAAAATCCCAAAATAATTTTGAAGATGGCAAATTATAATAGACATATTCCCCGGTTGGCAATTTTCATGTTCACAAACCATCCGTCTGATATATTTTTATGGCCAGGAGTTTTGGAAATTAAAACATTATCATGTTTTCAACATCAACAGTTTCGTAACCTGGACGAGACACTGTAAAAACTGATCTAATTGACAGAACGTTATTTCTATTTGTTACTATAACATCGCGGTCATGACTCCTCCATCCGCCTCTGTTTCTGTTTCTCCATCACTTCTGTATTGGATAAGGTAACTTATGACGTAATATTTAGAGTACCTACCTGCACTTTTGATACCGCTTCGACGATTTACCGTCCATGACTTAAAAATTGGAAATTGCATTGTCGTGCAAAAAATTGTGTTTTCCAACTATGCAAGACACAACAATCAAAACGTTGCTCAAGAACCATTCACTATATGCATCAAGGAGAATTCAAAGATTGCAAACAAGCCTTAACTTACCTGTATGCCCGGTGACGCACAAAAGCAGAATTTCCATTGAGAAAAAAATCATGCACCATTGAGCTACTAAGGCGTCCGTAATTCCTAGAGATTTCCAGAAGCTTTAAAGGAGCAAGATGTTGAATAATTTTTTCGCGTGAAAATTCCTCACTAGGGAGAACATAAGAGGAATATTAGGGAAACTTAGTTACAAACAAAGAATTAAGATACTTAAATTTTTAGCTAGCAAATGCATATCGATTGAAATGGATAATCAATAGTGATAACTATAATTTTAATTCAAAATCAGACTGCCCTAGAGAAATTGCTGCTAGAATACGAGTTTAGCAACATAAAACGAAAAGTCATTCAAATGGACGACACATTGATGCATCAACAATATTCAATTAATGTCTCTACACGATGAGAGAAAACGAACGTCACATATGGGGGTTGATGGAAGTGTTGCATTCGGATGAACATAGGAGGGAAACGGAAGACCAACTCTCTTATTCCGAACACACTTCAGCGCATTAGCTTCGTGCAGTATACTGGACATTCCTCGACCTCGGTTTCCTGTTGCAAAATGAGGAAAAACCTCTCACACACGCGATCAACATGTCTGTAAATAAATTCCCGAGATATGCAAAATCACTGGATCTGAATGTCTCTTCAGAGCGATATTCAATATGGAACACAACATCCTTCGAAGAGCTCGCGAAGTTGTGGTCTTCTTTAAAAGTTTGTTTGGAGTGCGGACGTTTAACTTATATTTCGGTCCGATCTTCTTGTATTCGCTGAAATTCAAATATATCTCAGACACACTTAAAAGAAAATTACATATTAGCAATATCTTGAGCGAATTGAAACACAAGTTACCCTGACAGATTATTTGCACGCTTCTTATTAATACCATGAATATAATTTATAAGTACGATAGCATGGTGGTCTCCGAGCTGTCAGAGATGAAAGTTAAATTAATGTCTTTCAATCTAATGTAATGTAAATGCTACACCACGTCCTGACAGATTTTCTTGAGTGCAGTATATCGCATGCACCTAAGGTCGAGGTCGAGAGGTCGAGTTTAGTAGCCAACTAGGATAAATATTTCCTTCTTACCAGCGCAAAGATAATCTATTCCAGCCTTCGGCGCGGTTTTCGTCTGACCAAATAAGGATCTGAAGCAACTATATTCCTTGACGATGTAATATATCTCAGAAATTTACGTTGAATCAACAACTGTGGTTTATGACAATGAGTGCATTATTTCAAACTTAAGTTAATGATAAAAGTTTTCAGTTGTTTTTCTCAAGCCAACAGCGTATATTACTTATATTGATACTCCATGAAAGATAATTCCGTTGGCGATAATGTGACATAAACATCAGCGAAGCATATTTATCGCATAATTAGCTGGAAATTAATGCGGTGTAGGTCTTACGAATCGTCAGCTCTGAGGGATGAAGGTCAAACAAGATGATTCCATGAACGTGGTGACTCACCGAGTTGTACACGAGCCAACAAAAAGCGTACACTGGTAAATTGGAGTTCTAATGAGCGTCGAAAGGGAAATTCATACGAGTCACTATTGCGGAAGAGCGTTAGGGCATAATTTTGCCCATCATACGTCGCCTAATCATCATTCCAAATAGTCTTCGCATTCATAAAATGGATTATTTATGTAAACTACACCTCGAACAAATTTACTCCGTCACTGGAAAAATACAAGGAAGCAATGCTATACATTTAAAAATTATTATTATTCTTAATGATATTCTTACTACCGTGGATAAAAAGACTGTAAATGTAGAAAGCCACAAAATAAATCTGCTTCCCAAGGATAAGTACTGAAAAGATAAACCTATGAACCTCCTATACACCAATTTGCTTTATGGGTAATTCCAAAACCTATAGGCTTCTGAGTAATGACATAATGGTATGCCAATAAACTTATAAACTGCTAGAAAGCTTCAGGGAAGTCATCAGATCAGTCATTATACTGAATACAGATGACCTTTTAACTTCGCAGGCAGTTTTTTTTGCGGAAATTTAATAACGTTCCTACATATCTAACATTTTATCACACCTTTAATTCACAATAAAATACGAGCTAAAAAGGGAAAACAATATTCCGTCTTCATTAGTATTATAGGGGAATAATTTTCTCGTCAATACTTCTACGCCGCTGATTGAGAATAAAATTTCCCGCCATGGATTAAAGCCAATCATCCGTCTCACGAAGTCATACCTTGGTACTGTATTGAGTCCAGAGGTCATGCATCGGAGAGGGAGCAAATGAATTCGATTAGGAGGAAGGTAATGCGGATATCCCACGAATGGCTTCTCGTTTAATGCCATCCCTTGGACTACTGCTGAAATCACAAGCGAGTTCTCAGTGTGATCACGATTTACTTCGAGTGCATAAGTAGAACTATAAACTGAACGACTCACACACACTTGTGCAGTGACCCAAAATACGATCCGCGCGACCCCAGAGAGTGAGGAGAGGGAAGCTCATTTTTGATGAATGGCTCTTTCTGTCCGGAAACCCTACCCGTGGAAAGATGATATGACAGGGGATTAATGTCCCCATCGCATTATACGGTCTCACGTCGGCTGTGAGGCTGGAATGCCTGACTTTGCCACCCAGCGATAAACACGAGCTGGGAGGGCTCTCGACCAATATTTCTAGATAATTCTCTCCTTGAGTCATACCACTGATCATTATGGATAGGTAAGTAATGTAATTTTACCCATAATTCCTAACCGGTTTGTAAATCATAGTATATTTTATACACGGTTTATATATTCCTAAGAACAAGCCCTAGGAAGGTTCATATAGCAATGCTTCAGAAATACTGAGAAGACGTGAATTACAGGCTATCACTCTGAATCATAACAGGAAAACTCTGCTTTAAAATCAGGTTGAGAAAGCGGTTTGAGGATGGATAGTGAGATTTTGGGATAATGAGGACTTAAAAAAAATAGAGAATGCTAAAGAAGTGGAGAAAATGTTGAAATCAATGTAGGTGTTATGAAGAAAGAACCATGTACTTCATGGTCAAAAAAGAATGATTAATAAGAAAGTACACTGTGAATAATTGCCTGCATGTTGGAAAACTTATTCCGCATCGTAAGTCTCTCCAACCATTGGAACAATGCCATCGATAACACAGTTGCGTATCCATCCTAATTTATTAACAATCAGTTCCTTGCATCACTAAGGTAACGGAGATTGGGGGTGCTGTGGTGCATAGGGTATAGCCTCCATTACCGAGGACCAGGGCTCCAATCCGAGTTGCTGAATTTTTTCATTGAAATACCGGTTCCTACCTTTTCATACCATACCGGTGCGAGATCATTCCAAGCGATTCGGCCCCTTGAGTGAGTCACTCCTTGGCGTGTTTCGATAAGTATATGCTGATGCCAATGTCAACTTTTCTCACTTCCTTTGCTGCGAGCGTTGTAGTCCTAACAATACCTACTTAACAATACCAACAACTTAATGGTACAACTGACCTCAACTGCCAGTCGTATCTCTCTCCTTAATAACAATCAACTTAATCCACTTTCTTGCATCTTTAATTCATTCAATTCACTACTAAAAAGCAATGAAAATAGAAACTTTACGTGGAATGAAGAAAGACAACCTGTGAGTAAAACTGCGAGCTAATGAAAGGGAAAATGAAGAGATTATCAGGCTACGTAAATAGGAAAGTGCAAGAGAGAGTTTACATAATCGGTCTGAAACCTTTTTTCGGCCATTATAAATAAGAATTTCATACTAAAGCATTATTTCTTGTAACTCATGCTTAAAAAATACAAATCGAATCCATTTGAAATAAAAAAACACAATAATATATCTATAAAAATCGCTAATTTAGATTACGAAAACTCCACAAAAATTTTATTCGGACGACCCGGGTTTTGACACTTCGTATGATCTGAGGGTCGTCCGAATTAAAATCTTGTGGAGTTCTCCAAGTTATTTTCATTTTCCGTGGTTGATAACTTACATCATGTCACGCCTGAAAACATTTCCTCAGTTAATTTCCATATTAATCAATGTATGTGTTCAAGTGTGTTAAACGCAAGATGGCGAAAATTACTCCACTGAAGTAAGCAACAGAGTATTGGGAAAATCTTTACCGATCGCTGACGTAAAATATTGATATAAACTAATGTATTGCCCATACGTATAGAAGAATACTAGAGTCATCCAGCATCGTTGCTTCATGAGCTTGTGCAAACCATGCAAACGTATGGGTACGCGTATAATTATATGTATGCCCTAGAAGAGAGGACGTGCTAGGTGGATGCACAAAAATTCACACAAAAAATAAAGACAGAACACTAAACGTAGAGACACAAGAAAAGGGGGACACTCACATATTGGAGACGTTTCGGGGCTCATACATATGACGTACCAGATGAGGCGGTAATTTAATAAATGGATGTGAAAGAAATTACGTGCGGAAAAACTCTACTCTTTTCACGTGCTCTTGGATTCAGTCTGCACATCCCAAAAGCAATTAAATTCCGAGAATACCCATTGCGTTTGATGGAGATATTTTTATCAATCGAGAGGAACTGCATGCATGCTTGGGGAACTCCATGCTAACCAAATCCTCACACTCCCTCCTCCCCCCACCCCTCCCATTCCATCAACTTCTTTCCTCATCACCGCCCACATGGAGACCGATGCGTTGTTGTTTCCACGGCAACCATCACGTCCCCCTCCCTCACTCCCACAACAATGCACATTACCGCTCTCTCCGTCCGTCTGTCCGTTCCGCTCGGCAAACGGACAATGGAACCACTCTCGTACATCGAGCCTGCGCAGTGTGTTCCTCAGTCAAGCCTTCCGAGCAAGAGGACCGGTTCGATTCGGACCGGTTCCCGCTTTTTTTTTATCCTGGTGCTGAATCACCAGGGGAGACCACCCCCGATTAATCTCCATTTATAAAGGCGTTATGAAATCTCTCACGAAGACCACACACACGTCTCATTATGCTGGCAGAGGATGTAGTGTGTGCTGTGTGATGACCATACGGGTACCCCCCCACTTTAAAACGAACCTACCCCCTCTCCTATTTGAAACTACCTCGCCTGCAAGTACTAGAGATTTCCGGCTGATAGCAGCAGGAAATATCCAGATGGCGTCCATATTTAGACGATATGAAGATTTTTTACGCATCGGGCATAACCGATACTGTCGCTCACAACGTTCAGACGACAATTAACGTGAACATCGACAGGAATATGATTTTCATTGCGTAATGTTCGGAAAAAAATCAACATTCATTTCGATACGCCGGATATATCATTCATATCGGTGTATTTAATAAGTATATCAACACTTAAAACATCGAAGTTTTCATATCGGCCGAATTGATATGATAAACTGTGGACGCCATGTAAAAATATCGTCATATCGCTCAGTCGTCTGAATAACAGTGACGAAGACAAAACATGTAATCGATGGATCCATTTTAGAAGACAAAACATTGTTATGGTTCAAAGATCGACGAAGCGAAAAAATATAGTCAAATCGCTCAGTCGTATGCATAATAGTAACGTAAACAAAACATGGCTACCTCATCCCCCAGGTGATAACTTGGACGCCCACATCCAGGTATTGGAAATATCGTTGCATAATGGCGATATTAATTAACAAGAGGTATATCGTTAACTTCGACGTTTTCACATGGATTGAGTCGTTAAATTTAACTTATAAAAACCATAGTACTGAATCTTTCAGGTGATAATTACCGCTCACATTCAGGTCCCACTATTATCGTCCTATAGACGACAGTTATCTACACTCCATAGATCGATTTCGTCGTAGTTGGTCGTTAAATATGACTTATTAAAACCATAGTTAGTGAATCTTTCAGGTGATAATTATCGCTCACATACAGGTACTACTATTATCATCTTATCGACGATAGTTATCGACACTCGATAGATCGATTTCTTCGGTGTTATAATATCGATGTGAAAACATCGACTACATCTCGAAATATCGCCACATCGCTCAGTGAGTGCAACTGTAGCGTAGATAAAGCATGGATTGAATGTATAAGGATGAGAGAGGAAACGAGAGGAGGCCGAAGGGGAACGATTTCAACAGCCTGGCATTTGTCAATGGAATTCTCTTCGGGCGTGACACCGAGTTATCACTCGACCGTCATTCAGAGCGGGAAAGCAGCAGAATGGGAGGGGTGGGGAGAGGTTCAGACTGGAGTGGGAAGTGTACGCGCGATAAGGAAAAAAAAGGAAGGGGTGGTGTTCGATGCGCGTGTCATCATCGGAGGAAATTTTACGCCACGACTACGAAAGAGTCGTCGCAGGACATCTTCTTTAACTCTTCGGAATAATCTTATCAGTTCGTCACCGTGAACATGACGACCCACCTCCGAGATATATCTCTCTGAATGAGTCGAATCTTACATTCCATCAGATGCTACCCAAAACATAGACCTTCGCTATAACTCGAAGGGACAGATGATTAATTAGCTATCAATAGATTGATATACCCATTCGAGGTATTTTGATGATATCGTCATTTCCATGAAGGTTTATACGCAATTTTAAGCAATAAAGTCAAAAACGGTGGATTTAGCTATTTGTTTAATATGAGTTACATATTAAAAATACGTATTTGCTACTAATTTTCGTCAACACAGTATTTCCTTCTCTTTGGACCTCACCTGAAGATGAAGATTATTTGGGAATAGGAGCCATATTGCGTATGAAGCTTTTTTACTTATTGTTAGTGAAATTAACTATTTTATTCAAAAAATTAAAAACGGTATTACAGGTAATACCAGTATTAATGTGTGCGCGACTGTTTTGAATGCCTTATGAGATCACCCGGTGTCACACATCCCAGCAGAAAATATAAATAGGATAATGTTTATAAATAAGAGAAATTAGGTAATTTCGTAGCGAGTTCGTATTATTTCAGAAAAAAATAACGAAATGAAACGAGCAAACCATCTAAGTGGTCCAATCCTTATAGAATCAGAATAGAAAAACTATTATAATTTGCTAGAATTGGTGTTGCAGCCTGCCCCTCATGATGAAGAATTGAGAAGTGGAAAATATTTTTTTCCATGAATCTACACATTTAAAGGTTTATTTTTTATAGTTTACTATAGTCCAGCAAATGATATGTATTTTGTTTAAACGACATCAATAAAATGCTTGAGCTACGGGGTTTGTTTTGACCCACGCAGTCGGCTCCAGCCTCCTTAAATGGTTCATTCCAACATCACGAGCCGGACGCGAAGGAGGAATCATGAGTGATTCTAATTTACATATACTCATAACTCTGCAATTTTCCGCAAGGACGTACGGAGGATGTAATTGGCGCCCGTGGTGAAGATAGGAGGAAAAGAAAATTTTTATTCTCTCCCTTGCCTCAGAGAGGAGGAAAAAGGGAAGGAGCTTCATTTTTCAAGTAGTTTATTTATAAAAGTCTCCCTCTGGTGGGTTATGGTCGAGAACTATGTAGTCTCAAAGTGATCTCTGGAGCACATCCTTCCGAAAACCATATCTGAAATATTTTTTTCCTCTGTTGAAGCAGTAAAGGTTGGCGAATTAGCTAAAGTACTGCCCTCCCATCTTGAGGATCTGCATTCGAATCTCGCCAGAGGCCAACATATTCCATTGGTGTACCGTTCCCTCTTTGGGTGCTGTGTGGAAATAACTTCAGGTTCAATAATCCATCCGTCAGATGGGAAGTTAAAGCGTTGATCCTTTGGCACCTTTCATTAAGGGCTGCTTAATACCGGCACTGGTCTACCTTGAAAATTTCATGAATTATACTTTTCCGTGTTGGTTCTTTTGCTCTCGTTACATATGTGATATTTGATAAAAAAATGAACAGCACTTTTAGGCATGCTAGCTTTACTCTTTAAATAGTTTTTGAATTCTTACGGTTCGAGGAGAATGTAGCAACTATTCTATATGCATGATAGGTAAAGCATATTTGGTCTAGATTCACCCCATGCCACACATGTTGATGGCGACTTGGAGGGTATTACGTATATATAGATGAGACATTTATACCGGACTATCTACTTCACATTCCCATCTCTGTCCAACCCAAGTAACTATCGCTTCAGCTGGAAAGAGAAACTCAAACATTAAGGAGGTTAACTAACAACTGCACCAGGAACATGCCTATGCGAAACCGCATTGCGACGTCACGAGAATTTAGACGCTTTCATTTATTCAGCCACGACTCGTCAAATTAATTCCATGTCTTTAAATGAAAGCCGTACATGTAGGTAAGTGTCACAGGGAAAGGAGCCCTTTAACCTTGATGTGGTAATTTAACACGCCGTTGGACTTGTCAACATTAACCAACGACACCAATCTTCGGGTTAAACATAACTAAACTAAATGGAAGCGACTACGGTGACTTCCTGCTCTCTTTAAGCCAGTGCCTTCTCAAAATATAATTTCCATATACAATACTTTTTAACCCACTGTCATGATGGGCAGTGATGAGAGGAGCATTAACTCTATTAAAAATCACTTCTCTCGTCGCCAGATAATAAGTCGTCCTGATTGATTAGAGCTTCGGTGCCTTTGCCAAATTAAGAAATGTTTGATGATTTGAAATAGGCAGAGTGACCGTAGAGCAATTCCATAACTCGTTCATCGAAATGGCCAAATTACTCGGTGAACGATTCATCATTGCCGTTGATGAGCGCGGGACTTGTGTTCAAAATACATGCAAGGATATCAGCAAGATAAGGAAAAACACGAAATGGTTTTACTTCACTTCCGGCTAAAGATGGTAAGTTTTTTCTCTAACCTATGCCGATAAATAATATGTAAATTTTGTTATTTATTCCTGTGGCAGCAAGTTTACCGTGAAACCATATATGAGAGACGTGGTTTTCATGACTGTCTGGCTGTAGTTACTTATGATCCATGCAGAGATTAGTTCCTTTGCTTGAAACTAGCATTACAGAACACCTAAGAAAAGGAGATGATTAAGACTATTGACTTCACTCTTTACTGAGCTTGTGACAGCGGATTTCACATTCCACTCAAAAATTCATTCACGGTGGAAACATAAACTAGCATCAAAATGAAACAAATACGTTCGCAAATAATGCTTAAGTGTATGGTTGCCAGCATTGCCATCTGGAATAGCAGAAATCCTCAAGTAACCAACTACCGAAATCACAGAATGATATACCGGCAAATCTCTTCCTTATGGTTAAAGGGACGTGGGAATATAATTAGTAATCTTGCTCCCGCCACAATTTTGAATTCCGCGAGCAACGTGGAAGCCAGGGCATAGTGTGCTTGGCTGTCGACGGTGGCGCAGAGAACGGGCAGTGTTTCCTCTTACGATCCGGCGCAGTCTCTTTTCAGAAGATTTTTTTACACATATATCCAGTGATTACATTATACTTTTAATAAAAACGGACAATAAAACGAGAACTCAGGAAATGAAATGGAGTACTGTACAGCTAGTATTTTGGAATTGATGTTTACCGATGTTTAGACGCGGGACGCGGAACATCTATCTTCACGCATTATATCGTAGCAAGATATTCCACAGAGGTAAAAGATCATTCGTCTTGATCGGGACTCGAACTTGGACCCCCTGATTACGGCCAAGTGATCTACCAGTTGAGCTACCAAGACGGCCTCTTTTTCTGTAGAAATTATGGATATAATTTCCACGGAGAAATAGGACGTCTTGGTACGACGAACTGGTAGAGCACCTGGCCGGAAATCAGGAGGTCCGGGTTCGAGACCGGTCAAGGCGAATGAATTAATTTCCTGTGTGGAATATAGATATTGATATTGTGCAATTTCAGTGGGTAACTCCGTTAAAGTTTTCGCGGCTAGTTCGCGAGCTTCGAATCCAGCGGAGTCGGAAGTGAGGGGCAGGGGGGGAGGCATTCGGCCCCCCCCCCCCCCCCAGAATTCGCCCCGAGCCCTTGAGGAATGAGTCTTCATTAATAAAAATTAAATTTCACTTTTTTCAGCTTGCCTTTTCCCTTCTGACATATATTCTACCACCTTAATATGCACTTTTAGCGGAATTCTAGTCTCTACTCCCTCCTATCAGCAAAAAAATGAGGGCCCTTTCCATAGGAGCCGGTCCCTTTTCAAGATTGGCCCCTCCCAGCGAAAATAGTTCCGACGCCCTTTTCGAATCCACGCATTTTAGCCATTTGTTACATTCCCGTGAGATACACTCAGGCCTCTAACCCTAGTGATTATAAAATTATACATTAATACGAAATCCACACATTCATGTATCGTGGAGTGAAAGACTCCACGGCAGAGATTTGAACCGCGACAAGGCACATACTTCAGCCCACCAAGACCAGAGATTCAACACAGCTGAGCTACCCCATGAACAAACACGTTAGGAACAATTGATGGCTTAATTAACATGAGAGTTTTTGAACTCGATATCAAACCTCACTGTTCGAGTTGTAATAGTTAATCGGGGGAGGCGACCAACAGCTAAGGTCATTTGCGCCATTTAGGATAGCAGGGTAATTGAATATAAATTGGTAGGAATAGATAGGTCATTTCAGTGGACGGAGGAAGGTCGGAGATAAACTAGGTATGAGCCTACTTTTAATAAAATACAACAAGGAGACCATGGTTCAGCGTCCCATCCGACGGCTGGAGTGCTGATATTGAAGTCTGGACTCCAAGGGCTAACAAGTAGGGACCGGCATACCATAGAAAAATCTCTTTCACTGACGGTTATCGAACCCAGTCCCTAGAGATGGGAGGCTAATACCCTAGATACCACACGATAACAGGCACCAACCCGATCCCCTCTCAATGTGGAAATCAAGTAGAAATCGGGTTTCCGTTTGTTGGTGTTAAAAGTGAATTGGAAGCTTTTCATTACTCTTTAGGTTGTCAACAGTAACCATGACATTCTTTGTTAAGCTAATTCACAACATGCTTTAATTAAGGCAACAATACAATATAAAATTCTTATATAATGTATATGATGGTATGTACACTTGAAAAATTATAACAGCCAGCCACCTTAATAGACGAAAAGAGCTTGGCAACTTCGGAAATCCACCGGTTGCGGAATCTACTACATGCTGTGGCCACATGAAGAAATGGAACCGCCTCCTATTAGCGAGGAAATCCGTATATTTTCCTCACTCTAATACCACGTTTTGATCCCTAGGCCCTGTGTTCGATTGTTTTCATTGGCAGAGATGTTTCAGAGAATACTCTATACCAGTGTAGAGTGGGGAGTACCTAATGTGCATTACTCCCTCCTCGGATACGACTTTGAACGTGGACCCTTGGTGTTAACTTTGAGATTGATTGATAATACATGTATTACAAAAATAAACACAAATACAGAGAGGAACCCTGATTCAGGGTTCCTCTCTGCCCTTTCTTATATTTTTTAAATGCTTGAATGTGAATATAGTTCTTTAAAATTTTCTTTGATTGATGAAAAAGGCTTCAGACATCTTATTCTTGCTATTTATTTTATGCTTTTTGGTCCAAATTTCTCTAAAATGTGTCATTTAAGTTATGTGTCACTTAAGTCCAAATTTATTTCTTTTTCCTGATATTTTCCGAGCATTGCCGAGCAGCTCGATAACAGTGGGGTTAAGTCCTCGCCTGCCAAACCGAAGGTCGCGGGTTCGGGTCCCGCCTGGGTAAAAATACCTAACCAGGGCATGGGTGTTTTTAAATGTATTACGTGCATATATGAAACTTCTTGTTATTAGGGGAACATGTAAGCAATAAAGAAATCATTATTTTTGTTATAGCATTGCTGAGGACATTGTTATTGTCACTTACGAATAAAAACAGCAATGAAGAACTACCTACGTACCCGAGTATTTGGAATTACCTGAAGGTGCTGATCTCATTGAATAAGGTGACAGTGGATCTGAGGATGTAACGTGATCGGCGAATTACTTGTTGATAACTCACTATCTGCAATAGAACTATTTATGTATAGGTATATAAAATTTTTAACCTCTAATCGTGCACGTTTATTTATATTTATAATTTTATATTTCTTGTATCATAACTCATAGTATAACTGTAAAAAATTTGCCATTATGGTTAGATGGCGTTCTGGAACGGTCAGATGGCAGAAGGGACAATTTTGTCTCAATTCCACCCCAATAAAGACTTTATTATTTTTAATACCATTGAACCTATCGATCTGCAACCGGGTCCTCGCTTTTCAAACGCTTCCGTGAATAAACATAGTAGACTTATATTTTCATTTAATAATGTTCTCAGATCACATTCACAGATATTATCAATGATATTTCAAACATCATTAGCTAAATTTGAGAATTTTTGGGTTTCCCGGAATAACACTAAAAAATATGTATCACACAGAAACTTAAGAAATAATTTGATAACCATAGGAATTTCATGTTCAAAATAGAACGAAATAGACATGGCTCCGTGAAATAAAAAAAATAATCGAACATAGGAGGGATGTGGATCTCGATGGGGAAGTATGGAGTAGAATACGGAAGGAAGTGGAAGTGAGAATACTTTTTCTCCAAGTGCTAGTTGATAATAGATTGAGGTTTAAAGAGGCTCCAATTGCTGAATTTATATTTCAACGAATAATGTCAACTTTATACTACATTAGGTGACTCATGAAATCCAGTCATGGGACAGGAAATGAACTCGCGAACTTTTAATTCTATGCCAACCTGATTTACAGTGACCAGCAGTTTTTTTTTTTTTTGTAATAATGGTACTCTACGGTGAGACCGGCATTTTTGATGGCAGGAGTACAGACATTATTGCTATATTTTCGCACTTCAACATTTAAAAATATTAACCAGATTATTAGAGTACCCATCTGTAGATTTTCATCCTCGTCTGTGGACCTTGAAGTATCCCGTAACTAGTATCATCCCTTTCAACATGAAAATACTCGGTTCTAAAATATTCTGTGAAAGATAAAAACAACAACCACATTATCAAACTATTTTACAGCCGATTAATACAGGACAATTTTGACAATGCAAAAAAAACGAGGCAGAGAGGTGACCTCACGCGGAAGTGGGGAGAACTTTGATTTGAAGCCAAGCTGAAGCTATCGCGACGCAGGAAGTGCAAAAAATAACATAAGTGCCACGCGGCGAGCTTATTTTGAGATCTTACACCCCTCTGAATACTTCTGAATGCAGTAATAGGGACTGAACAAGATGTTTTGTTCGGCGATTCCAGATTCTAGTGTGCTTCCATTTTGCTTTCTGTGCTAGTTATAAATTAATCATTTTATTCCATCCAGTTTTATAAAACTAACCGGAATTAGGGAAGGTAGGGGTTATGAAGGTCTTTAAAGAAATATAAAAGCGGGCATTAGCAGAGTCAGGTGATAGGAATGTTTACAGAGCGAAGAAGAGTGTGGAACAGGAGCGTACTACCCAAGAAAATTCTTCGGAGGAATTGAAAAATGTTGATGCAATAACATTGCTGAGTGTCGTTGAAACATGTGGAAGTGCCGTTGATGGATTATTATCTCGAAATATCTTGTCTTCTATTTTCACATTTAAATTCATTTTTGGCCGCTGCAACAGCCTTAGCGTTCAACAATGTTTTTTATACAAATGTGTACATTTTTAACTCATAAAGATTGGACAATGGTAACTTACAAACTAGAATTGCTTCAATAAACGCAATACACCTTTTAATGCGAAATCAGTCAGTATAGCACGAGCCTGGCTATCCAAAGGTCACCATTTCGTATCCTTCCTTGTGTATTGATGCTGCGTTTGCGTATGGTTTTAGATTAAATTATAGGGTATGATATGACCGAAGCAGTTGAATGATTTAAAAAAATATATATGCTACTATAACTTAAGATCAATAAGTGAAACAATAGCCACTAATAATACGTAAAAATATTGCAATAAAATTTTCGAAAAAAGCTTAAAACAGGAGAAGAAGGGATAGCTTGATCGGCCATATCTTAAGATATTGTGGTTTAGTGAAGATAATCATTGATGGAAAAGTAAACGGAAGGAATGGGAATGGAAGGTTTCGCATGAGATACATGGTGCAAGTAGTGACATAGTGAAAGAGAAGAATTGTGTAAATATGAAGAGAGTACCTGATAGGAAATAGAGTGGAGAGCTGCGTTAAACTACTCTTAGGATTGAAAACTGATAATGTAGATGATGATGACGAGTAACATTTTAATTAAGCACTCGCGTCAACGTCAAAAAAGTCCATAGCTGACCACTAAACAGCAATACGTGGGCAAAAAACTTAGTTCCGCGGTAGAAATCCAGTTTTAAACAATCTAGGACAGTTAAAACCAATCCCTTTTGACAAGACGTGAACCTTTGACCCTCTATGTAGGCGGGCGAAATACTTCTACCACCCTCTGAGCCATTGTAACATGAACGCAAGGGTATTTTCTTTCTGGGGAGAACGCTGCGCGCCTTTATACCCAGAGAATAATGGAAGGCAATATCCATTCCGCAGGAGAGTGATGCCCCCTTTGTCTCATTGATCGATTTGCGTCTCGGTTTAAATACGGGGCGTGATCGGCGGCTGCGGCGGGGTGGGAATTCCTCCGCTATCTCTCTAGGAGAGGGGAGGGAGGAAATTGAAAAAAATGGGGAAATCAGGGGAGTGGATGGGGTTGGGGGACTTGTGGCGCAGTTGGCGGCGGGGGGATGGGGGAGTTGGCGGGGAGGAATGCGGTACGGAAATAGAACGAGAGTGAAAGTGCTCAAGAGAGAGAGAGAGAGGGTGGAGGGGAGATGGATGAGGGGATAGGGGAAGTGACACTGACTGAACAGTGGGGTGGGAGACGGACGGGCTGCTCTAGGCGTCGCGCTAGGAGCTTTGGGTCTAGGGCGAGAGCCGAGACACTTAGATAAATAGATACATGACTTCGTAACGAGCGAAATCGAGACCTCCAGGCGGGAGTGGGGGGAGAAGGGCTTCCCCAATAGTCCCGCCTCGCCCGCGAGCGACTCATTGAGAATGAACGAACGGGTCATCAGCATTAAACGAATGGAGGGTACTTACGCATGAATTCATCAGTGTTCGGAAATGGGCGCTCAGTTCGATCAGACGCCAAACTGGCATAAATCCCAACATGTCAATTGGAGAACTGTGGCGTAAAAAGTAAACTCTCGAGAAAACAAATGCCTCACGAAATCCAGTTCCGTCTATCGAGTTCGGTTGCCCACATTTTTATCACTATTTTATTCGATAATTTTGTACTAGTAAAAATAGGT
The DNA here is from genome assembly GCA_933228895.1 of Platycnemis pennipes. NCBI lineage: Eukaryota > Metazoa > Arthropoda > Insecta > Odonata > Platycnemididae > Platycnemis > Platycnemis pennipes. The sequence goes on along the minus strand of OW121852.1, from coordinate 35,254,075 downwards.
TCCTTAATAATATTATCGTAGAATAGTTAAAAATATGCATTTTTGGCAATCTACAGAAAAGGCATCTACCGTAAAATATATGCTTTTGATTAAGCCTGTGCTTCCATAAAATATTTTCAACCTAATTCCCCAAATAGTTTAAACATACAGATGCACATATAAAATCTACTAACTAACTTCCTCATCTGCTTGACCACATATTTAACTCAACTGCATATCAATGGGGAAACATGAACTTATTGTTTAACTCGAAGGCTCATGTTCTGAAATCCACAGGACGAACGAATGGGTAAATGACTAAAAAATGAAAACAAATACGTGATTCGAATTGGGTTATATTTGTTTCCCTAGTTGAGTGCTTAGTTTTCACGTGCTTTAGGAATAGTAATTTGCACTGAATGATATACATATGAAGAAAACGTGATAGGGATATAAATTAAAATTTGAAATGCACAATACGAAACTATTCATACTCACGCTGGGATTTCATATCCTCGTTTTCCCTTCGCATTTTGCCTTTTATGGCAGTAACGGCTTCGATATTTTTGTAAGATTTCTTTTATGGGCCTGGTCACAATGAACTATATCCAAAAAGTGCAAAAACCGGTTGTCTTGAGAGAGAAAAGAAAGCTTAAAAATTTTTTAAGCTTTTCGCTTAAAAATCATACATTATTCTTTGCTCACCTCACCAGTCGGACCATAATAAATCAGCCACGTTGGAAGGAATTTTATGCTTTCACGCAAAATATTTATGGTACGATTATTCATATTTCGATGACAGGAGCCATATACAACCTACATACATGACTCTTTACAAGCTCGTTCGACGGTTTTCGGATAATTAAGGATACAAATCTTTACACACACTCGATTATCTGTAATCCATTAATTTCACAAATTTGATTATCTATAGTCCTTTGGTTCATTATGAGTGAACTGTAATTGAAATGTCAGCATGAGTCAATGGAATGAGCCGGATCAAATGAACGAATCGTCGGAATGAATCGGATTCTCCCAACTCCATTTCCCCCAGATGTTTTCAGAGTAGTTTTCTTAAAGGGGGTTGCGCTCTCACTGCAGGGGTTCCGAGTTCTGCATTGTGCACACTTACGTCTCCCTCCGAGCAAATGCCAAGGCCCCGAAGAAACGTGGACCCTATTACTAAGCGGCCGGCGAGCTTATATATAAGGCAATCACTTTCTCGCGTCTCGGCCTAAGCGACTTCATTATTCAGCAATACATTTTTCCAGCGCTTCGGAAAATGAGTTATAACGCTTCTTATCCCTAACAGAGGCGTCTTGGAGTGAAACGTATTCACCAATACCCCCGACGAGTGCGTAAGCCATTATGTGTTCCCCTCAACTATTTTCAAACCGTTATTCTGTTTCTACCGTTCTAAACGAATGTCAACATGACAAAAACGTGATAAATGATCACTCACCGGCGATATTCGTTTTCGCACGCACCTTAAATTGCTTGCAAAACAGACTGTATTGTTGTAAAATGTGCCATTTCATGGCATAAAAATCTCGTATCGTTTTCGTGATAAAATATGAGAGAAATTGAATTCGGGATAGGTTATATGCGGCATTCAAAGGGAAAATGATGTCATCCCTGCCAAGCCTTGCCAATATGTTTCCCGTCACCAAATGAGCCATATAAAAGAATATTCAAACGGTCCAATGGTCGGGAGATAAACAGATTCCCGTATAAACGTTTACCTAACATGTCCGAGTGATTAAGGATTTGAACTCCTGAATTGGCGTAAAGGAACCCCAATGAATATCATCTTTAATAGCTGATATACCAATTGAGAAAGGCGGTATAGTTTGAGTTCCATTACAAATGTACTGATAAGTTTTTGAGTTAATACTCAAACTGGAAAATGGGCGGGTATGAGGAAGAATTGGTCGGAAAAAACATGTTGTTCAATAATCCGTAATAATATGCAATCGCTTGAGTTTTAATTTAACCGAGATACAAGCGGTGGCTTCTCTCAATTAATCTCTCCAATGAACCTAATTCAAATACCTGATTTTATAGTTCTTTTATTCATAATAAAATTATGTCTGGTCATTTGAGGTTGAGTCTTTAAGGAATAAAATGCAAAAAATTGTAGCCCTCTCACACACAAATCCAGAAATTACGCCCGAAATTTCAAACATCGAAACTGGAAAATAGAGAAATAAAGCAAATATCCAGTTAATTATTTCAGTAGACTTTGAACCGGAAGTATTCCGCAAATTTTACAACCAAGTTGCTTCGTCTATTTTAAAATAAATACCTACTCACACAGCTCACTTCTTAAACAAAAAAATAGTGGAAATATAGCTGGATCCAGATTGGATCCTGAGTGGACTTAGCCGTCTTCCGCCGCTATCTTGAGCTGTTCCCATGGTCGCTCAGGAGACTTTTCATCCATCCTTGGCTGCGGATTGCGGGAAAACCCTTGATTGATAATGGAGGGTGTCGGGAGAGGACGTCACAGGCAAACGCGTCTGAGGCGGCAGCGCCTTTGGTTTGCTTATTTTCGGAGAGCGACACGGAAATAGTTCACCACAGCTGACTCTTCGGATAGGACTAGACTTTGAAAAGAGACCATGGCATATGCGACCTATATTTATTGAGTTTTTTAACCCAGGAAAGCATCGAACATTCCTCTCGCAGCAGGTATACATGAGCGGCATTTTCGCTCGCATCACAGAATGCAATGTTTGGACAAGGAAAAATATGACTTGCTCTGCGAACCAAACTCTGATCAATATTCGTGCATTAACCTCAGGAGTACCGTTATCCTCATATGTTTTGATGGTTTCACAGCTTGGGTCATTAGTTCCACACAGCAATCACTTTTCATTAAATTTTTACAAAATCGGAGAAATATGATTACAATAAAAAATAAATGATTAAAAATTATCCTAAATTAAAATTTAAGAATAATTAAAACAAATAAATTCAAAAATATTAAAAATAAAAATACATCAAATTAAAAATAATTACAAATAAAAATTAATTAAATTAAAAATAATTACAAATAAAAACAATTAGATTTAAAATGATTACAAATAAAAATTTAAAAATAATTAAAATAAATAAAAGTCAATCCACCTACGATTACCCTAATACGCAGAACTAATAAATAAGTAGGGATGTGCAATAGTACGATACACCATCTGCGACGTGAACCTGATATTGCAACGCGATATATCGGTACGGTAATAATATGATGTGTAATGTGTGATACTAGACTATAGTATATATTGTATTATCTATTTACGTCGCAAAGACAACAAAGAGGTGCAGTACTTACTAGACCATGTTCCAGAACGAATTGAATGCATCTCCTGATTTGGGCGATCAGAGAACTCAATATCATTATACTTTGCATGTAATCGGTGAAATTTCTCAGGCCTCTTTATTATTTCAACCAATTTGCAGTGCAAGTAGAATTAGGTTTTTGGTTCGTCTACCTTATGGGGATATGTCTCACCATCTAGGGTAATTTTAATCTTAAAGACTGGCACGACTTTCAAACCCGAGGCTGGATTCGAACGCGCGACCTTTGAACTGACAAACCTGCGAGATTCCGACCTCGCTACCGCGACGGTCTATTCGTAATGCAATTCAAATAGTGAGCATTGGATTACTCGTGGAATAAATAGGCAATTGAATCGCAAATTACTGCAATTTGCATGATCAAACCCATTGGAAACTGTAGGATTGACATTAGACGCAAAAACATTATTCGTCGGCAGATCTGATTTGCCTCAGGGACACGCCATTGGTAATACAATACGATTGAATCTCATTAACTGCTCCATTACATTTCCACTTGCGCATTGTGATTCTTTGAATGTGATTGACGAAATTTTAGCAGAAACATTCCATCGAATGTATCTACTGTATCACTATTTTAGGAAATTGGAGGGCTGCGTTATACCAATCCTAGGATTGTTGACCGTTCCTGATGACATTCCTTTAAAAATGTTCTGTGATGGTGCGTTTTTAGTTTTTAAGTCGGATAAAATAAGGAACATGCACTATTTGTTATAAATCTTGGAATGTGAAGTTTATTAGCTAAAATGTGCTTGGCGAAAATTTTGCTGAAGAATTAACTTGTGTAACAAAGATATTACTCTTTGAAAATTGTACCTTTTCGGCAGCTTAAAAACACGACGTCATCGCATGACATCACGACACGGTATTACTAAGGGCGTTGTTTATCTGTTTATGTGTGGAGGTAAGTTGTTAAATGAATACTTGGCGATAGCGTTAGCATTTATCTCATTTGTTTAATGCAATAAACGATTGTATTTCGATTTTTTATTAACGTTGTAAGGATGATAACTAGCAAATCGTCCATTAATTATATAATGCCTGTTTAGTGCCCAAGAATTTCTACTACGTCTATGCAATCGCTTTTTTTTAAGAAGAACGCCGCCATAAGGGAGTCAACCAAAGGAAATTGTCGGAATGTCCTTTTTTAAGTATTTTTTCCGTCATAGTTTTGTTCGAGAAACGGCTAAAAACCTCAAAACAATATATTCACTTCGTTTTATTTTAAAAATAAATGTCTATCACCGTTGAAATATGGACTTACACCGTGCAGTGACGTCAGAAGGCGTTTCAGGTCACGTGACTTTTGTCAATTTCCGGGAAAATTTTAATATCATTTAATAATCTTTGTGGTGGGCGTAGAATAATTTGGCGTATATATTTAAATTGGTGAGTAAATTTCGCATTAAGTACATCATTAATCTTCGAGAAACAAATTTCATGCATATTCCCCATTCTGCCATGTCACTCGACCGGAATCAGATGTATCCAAAAGTTGAATCCGAAATTGACGGCGGTATATCGGTTTTAGAAATGAGCCGCGAAGGAATAGGAGTGTGTAGCGTTTACTGACGCTCGCTCACCGCGGTTATGTTCTTCAGCTCCCCCTTTGGTCCCGCCCCTCGTTCCGGGGGCACGAGGGGCAGTGTCCTTGAACATCCCCTCCGACGCCCTTCCCTCGCCCTTTGCACTTCCGCGGACGGTTGCTGTTGCCCCCCCCATGGGCAACGGCAATGGCCAGGATGTGGCTCGCCTACTCCGCCCCCGCCACGTCTGGGGCAGCCGCCCCCCTCGTCGAGTTCGGCCTCCGCCCCCGTTCCCTCGTCCGCCCCCGTGGGAATCCCAGGCGGCTGGACCCACTCTCCGCAGCCTCCTGCACTTGTATCTGCGTGACGCGCGCATCCGAACGGGTGCCCATTGTAGAAAACTACGCACTCTTGTGTCCTTTTAAGGTCTAAACGGATGGCGGCATCATTTCCACGGAACTCGGTCGAGTTCGGGTGGGGTGTGGGGGCAGAGAGGAAGGGAATAACTAACGAGAGGGTATTCCGTGAAAAAAATGTCCTAGTCGTCCTCTGTTTTTGATGCCGTTCGCGTTTTCCGCAGGATGGCCTACTCTGTCGAGTCATCTCGCTTTAAAAAGGACGTTTCGCGAAAGAAAAAAGAGCTAAGCCAAATTGAGTTGGGCTCGCGCATTTGACGTGATGCTTATGTCAATACCTAAGTTCAAACGTTGCTAAGAGGGGAGGGAAAAAGACTTTTTGGTGCATTTTTCATTGCACAAGTCTGAAACCTTCAAACTGCTGTTGTCGTGTGAAGTGCATGGTTTTGTGGGAAAGCCGCCGTATTGAAAATCACCTCATCATTTCTGCTAGCTACAATGAAGACATCGCATTATATATATGATTTATTTGTGTGATAAAGGGCATATTTATAATCATATTGCCTTATTATACCATCATTTTTCATTTGAATACTTTCCTTCGTTATTCTCAGTAATTCTAAATAATCAAAAAAGGAATGTTGTAGAAATGTGCCGTGAGGACACGTTATGCCGCAGTGCTCAGCGTTATAATTAGCCATATATGGTTGTAAAAAAATTTGTACATAATAATCAGTGAGTGTTTAGGTTGCAACCATTGAAACAAATTCAAAGCTCACGAACAAGCCGCGAAAACTTTAATGGAGTTAATGGAGTTTTTTTTCTGCGGAATATGTTGCCATTGAAACAAAGATTTGGATCAACTTTATATCAAAGTAGGAAAGCCGCGCTAGCATTAAACACTTATTTAGTCGAAAGACTCTAATTTGTTATCACTTCCATGGGAAAATGGATATGAGATCACCCAAAATTGCTAGGAAAGAAGGTCACTCGACCGGGAATTGAAAAACGGAGTTTATGTTATTCCTGCCAACTCGCATACCCCAACTGTACGACTCCTGATCCCGAAGACGATTTTAGGAGCATCTGTTTGAAGAATGCCATATTTGCCATAGGGGTCCATCAGGGATGGCACTCGTAAAACAGAACAACCTGCGACGCTTAAAGTGTCAATATATCGGCTTCCTATATTTTCCTTAAAACGCTAGGGGTGCTGATGTATAAAAGCTAGGATAAAAAAGTTTCCCTCTATGCGTTATTTTATCAAAAAATGTTACATCCATTCAAGGAAAAAATTTAAATTAAGTTTAAATGTTTAAAATTTCAAAAATGTAAATTGGCGGGGTGAACGGGGGCCTCCTGGAGTCCCCTGGCACTTCTTTGATTCATTTTGCCAACCCACATTTAACCTGCTCGCCACTTACAGGCAGGGGATAAGAGTAACGCGGTAGAGGTATGGCTGAGGGTCACCCATCCAACTTCTGTCCGTGCCCAACGTTGCTGAACTTCGGCGATCTGACGGGAGCCGGTGTTAACCAGCCCTATCCCTTAAAATTTCAAACTTCTGGGTCAAATGTTAGGCTTGCAATTTTTTTTTAAACCAAGAGTTAATATTTTCAAGATTTACCCGTGGTTGTCTTGGACGGAAAAACGTCAAACGAGTGAGGGAAAGGATCAAGGAAACCACCTTTCACGAGGGTAGCTCCTAAAATTAGCGGAAAATCACGATAATTTATCTTTAAATGCGTTATATTATCACTAAAGAGATGAACGGTATTTGAGTGCGCTGAAAATTTCCGAAGGAACACACCTGGCTGAGAATCGAACCGCAGGTCTTTGAATTTCCAGCGACTCTAAGATTCGAGGCTTCCTGGAAAGGACACCATTTTCTTCTCGCAGTTTTCAGCGCAGGAAAATAATTTCCACACATTTTAACATTAAAATGATACACAGGTAGGTTACCGTCAATTTACCGTCGATAAGGATCAACTACACAAACCTGTACTATCAAACCCTAAATGCGGAATAATGCCAAAAAAAGTGCCTCCTGATCCTTAGGATATGCGAACCTAGCTTAACCTCTTCTCACGATCTGGTTCTATGACTTAATATTACTTAAATGCTAAAAAAAAATAAAAAGTTATTTCCATACCTTAGGCTGCAAACAGCTTCATTTACATCTCCTCTCCAGATGTGTCCTGGAAAGAAAAAGGAAAAAATAAATTAGATGACGCCAAAATAACTAATTATATTCGTAATAAAAGAAGTTTTTGGTGTGTTCTTACTGAACTAAGACATGAATTTATTTTCCCTGGGCACCGTTTCTTGTTTTTGCACATCAAATTATTCTCAGAAAGAAGTTACTGCGTCCTTATTCTCTTAAACGCAGAGGATAACGTACCGTTCACTTCGTGGTACCACAAAAACCACGCAATAATACCTTAAGTGCCGGGATTTCTTAAAGAGCTGCGTTGCGACTTTTTCTTCTTAAATGGGAAGCTATCCAACACTTTAGAGGATTACATCCGATTCTCCGCATTAATAACGGAAGATGAGTGGCAGGTAAAACGAATTACGGACGAATAGCTCATTTCGAGAAAATTTTCCTCGGGTCAGCTCAAAAAAACCAAGAGCGGGAAAAAAAACTTTGTTTCGTAGTCGGCACCATTAAAGGCATGACGTAAAAATGGTTTTTAAGAAACGCCAAATTCCAAGGGCCACGTCGTGGAAGTGAAAATAAATCGCAGCAGGTGTGCTTTGGTTAGCGTTGCAAATGAATTTTCCGGACGTTGCGATTTTGAAGTGCAGGAGATGAAACAATCGACCAGGTTGGGGGAAGAGAAAGATTAGATAATTCGAGCTGGCAATCAGCAAAAAGATAATAGTTTTAAGTAGTAAAATAGAAGAATGATGAAATTAAATGGATAGACCGAGTGACAAACGAAGAAGTACTAAGAAGAGTGGGAGAAAAGAGAAGCCTGCTGAAAACTCTAAGAAAAAGACGGGATAACTTAATCGGCCATATCTTAAGACACGATGGTCTGATGAAGGAAATCATTGAAGGACAAGTGGATGGGAAGATTGGCAAAGGAATGCCTCGAGTGAGACATATGAAACAAGTGATGAAGAATGTGAAAGAGAAGAAAAACGTAAATATGAAGAGATTAGCCGATAGAAGAACTCAGTTGAGAGCTTTGTCAAACCAATCTGAGGATTGATGATTAATAATGATGATGAAATAGTAAAATAAAACTAGTTTTCGCTGTAATTATTCTAGCAAAAAAGGAAGGTCTAAGGATAGGTGGTGGTTGATGGGAGTAATAAAAATATTGTGTGTGTAAATTTAACCATTCGCTTTTCCCTCCATAAGAGTTAAATAGAGAAGCCAGAGTTGAGGCCTTATGGCGTCAAAACGTGCCCGTTTACGTTGTCACGTATTGTATTCAGACTTTGCTTAAGGTTTGTCTTTTCTCTAAATCTTAGAAAGTTTTCGTCACTCAGATTTTCCAATTGATCTTCATCATTCTGTAAAGGCCGCTTTACACGATACAATTTTTTGTACAATTTCTTGTACAAACGCTTGTATAACCAGAACGAAATTGTACGTTTGTCTGAATGGAATTAGAACAGGTTATATTTCCCATTCAGTCATTCAGACAATCGCACAAGCGTTCGTATGTACAATTTGCCGCTTTACACGGTACAATTTCCTCATACAAGAGTTTGTACAAAAATTGTACAAAAAATTGCATCGTGTAAAGCGGCCTTAACACCCCATTTCAATTGCTTCCACCTTTTTATTTTATGCGGCAAGTATTTTCAATAGCTCGCCACTACTGAGGACCACTTTAGATAAAAGGGTGGATAAATATTTCCTTGCCTCCAAATTCGTTTCCTGTAAATAAATAAAATACACTTTGGTGGGATACCTTCTTATCCCATGATGTGCTACAGATTAATTAATTTTTATATTAATCTATACTCTTTATTATGAATTCCTTCACTTATCATGATATATTTCCTTTATTTGTTAATCTCATTAACCCAAAAACAGCAAAGATGGTCTTTAGATCGGGCACCTTAACCGCTAATAACTACACAAACACAGAAACCCATACCCCGGGAAGTGAAAATCCTACCTGGGCGGGATTCGAACCCGCGTCCCTGGGATTGATAGGCGACGGATTTACGCGCCACCATCGTGGCGGTCGTCTTTACTGTGAAATGAAAGCTGAAACCTTGTAACTCCACAAAAACTTTGACGACCTATGTTTCGACTTATGAAGTCATCAGGAATGTCGAAACCTAGGTCGTCAATAAATGTTATGTGGAATTACTAGGTTACAGTTTGAATTTCACAAATTTGAGCAAATTCCACAAACTTTCGCTTCACACCACCAATCTGATATATCCCTTAGCATATACGATTATTTTAAGTTCTCAGCGATCGCATACGGTTTCGTCAGCCGCACGAGTCGGAATATCTAATAGAAGATCTCACATAATATTCACTGAGGCAAGGTCAGTTAAATGCTAGCACAGTGCCCAAACAATAACGGACGTTCCTCACATTTGGATCCAGAATTACTGGAAAATTGGAGTCGTTAGGAGATTTAGGATTGTTAGACAAGACGGGCAGGGATTTTAGATCGACGTGGTTTGTCTCCGTGGATTTCGTTTCGACGGGTGTTAAGTACGCACGGAAGTTTTATCTTCCTTCCTGCCGGAGCATTGCAGCTGACGCACCGGATCACAGAGTTTTAAGGGTGGGGAGCGGTGGAGCGGTCGGGGTTTGGACTGGACGACACGTGCGGTGAGTCCTGGCGAAATTAGCACCGGGCACCGACGAAGGAGAACGCCTCACCGTCTAGCCATCGTCGGAGAGTACACCCCTCTCATCCTCACTCTGTCCCTGACACCCTCTCCTTCACCAAGGGCACAGATTTTCTACAAATATGGGATGGCACCAAATGCACTGTCTGGATTCCGAATATGCCGATATTCCCTTCGCATCTTTCCGCATATCTGCACCTACACATGAATAATGTGGCGAAGGAGATTGAGCTGTGTAGAATCCATCTCGTAGCCTTTAAAATTATTCATTCAGGGTAATTTCATTCATTCATTCATTTAATTTACACACACGGCACATCGGGGGTACCAGTTATTTAAAATCCCACGGTTTTTCCTATTCTAAATTCAATTAATCTAAATACTGCTAGATTTAATTAATAGACATCGATTAAAATTTTAACTAAAATTATTAATTTAATTTAGAGTATCGTTAGATTAGATTCTTGATTTTAAATTATTTTTTTAAATTTGAATCTTTGTATAATAATCATTCTCCTGGTTTATATCAGTAATCCAATAAATTTTCCCCGTCATTTTCCTTTGCCTTAGTACACCGGGCGGCGGTAGTGATCAAAGGATTTCGAATGTTAGAGAAAGGTGGCGAATCTGTGAGAGGAACTGTCTCCCGTTCACTGTTAACCACGGCAATGGAGCCCAAATAAAAAAGCGTGACCTCAATTAAATCTTCCCTCACGCCATACGCTAAGAAAACTGATCGTTAAGAGCAGAGTCCATGGATGGGATGTTGGTACGAAGTGATGAACGCCTTGTGACACGTCATTAGTGCACTGTAAACATGTTTATTGGGGGTATAGTGTGATTTTGGTGTAACGAACGACCCCCCGTGCGAGAAAACTGTTTTAGTACATAAACTACCGGGGGGAGAAAAAAAACACGCCGCTGGAAATGAGAACATGTAAGCGGGGGAGGAGTTCAGCGCTGACCAGGGAAGACGGCGTCGTCCCACCCGATGTGTCACCGCTACGCTACGACCCAGCCGAATATTTTCGAACACTGGAAGAGGGGCTGGTTAGCGACTGCCCAGAAAAAAAATGTGGATAGGTACTGGTCTTTTTACATTCCTCGCTACGATTCTCTTTCCTGCCCGCATTTTTTCTCCCATTTTGTCCTCGACGTTTCCTGTGTCTTCAGGGAACACTCTTCTGGTCTCTCAAATCTCGAACCAGTTTTATCACGTATGAAGGTGGCATTTTCCTCAAATGAAATTCGGAAGGGTTTCAAATCCCGGACGATAAGGAACGCGGAGCGATTGATGTGGTTCCCGCATCTAATAGCTCAGGAGTAAGAATTAGGGATAGTAAAAAAAATCGAAAAATAAAACTCACATAAATTAAAAAAAAGATGCTGTAAGTTTCTTGGAGCTTTCTAAATTTCATCTTTGTAAAGTAAAGAAAAGAAAGAAAAGTAAAGAAAAACTAACGAACCATTGTAAAATAGCAAGAAATACCTACTAAGATATCCGAGTGTGTTTATGGGCCGTAGTCAGATTTCTACTTTAGACAGTGTTCTTTCTCTGTCCCTCAACTGTAAAACAATTACGAAATCTTTCAATAATAAACACCAATTCTCGCGATCCGCATCGTTCGTTAAGTAACGAAAGTTCAACCAAGTGAAGCGCAAAATAGTTTTATTTACTCACTATCCACACAAAAAAATGCCAAGTCGAAATTGAATCCAATTTTCAACGAAAGTATGTCATTTCATTGCTCAAAATCATTACAATTTTGAATGTAGTCAATCTGGTATCTGGCTCTGTCTCCTGGCATCTTCCATGTGTATCTTCTCCGTCGGTGTTGCATGAAGAGGGTGTTTGCCACCACCAAGTTCTTCTCACTGCAGAATTCCACAAGTCTTTCTCCTCTCTCGTTCCGGTTCCCCAGCCCAAACTCTCCTACTGTGTTCCCATCTTTTCCCTCTCCAACCACGGCATTCATATCTCCCATTACTATCAGGTTTTCCTTTCCTTTGACTGTGCTCAGGACCTCTTCTAGTTGCTCGCACATTTCTTCGAATTCTTCTTCCGAATGGTTGGACGTTGGCATGTACACCTGCACTATAACTATATCTGTCTGTTCCCCTTCTATCTTGATTACCATTATCCTTTCGTTGTACTGCAAATATGCCTTCACTCTTCTTCCCCACTCTTTCTTCAGAATGAATCCAACTCCTGCAATCTTCTGGTTATCGTCGGTGTATATTACTCTATACCCATCACTTCAGAAGTCGTCTGCTCCCGTCCACTTCATCTCGCTCACTCCTACGAAGTCTAACTCCAGTCTGGTCATCTCCATCTTCAAGTTCTCCAATTTCCCACACACCACCAATGATATCACGTTCCATATCCCCTATCCTGCATTTGACACCTCTGACTGGTGTTCCCTTCCTAGTAGTCCCCACCCGGAGAACCGATTGGGGGATTATTTTACCACAGGAATATTTTACCGGGAAGGATGCCATCATGTCATACTTGAATGCAAGGCTGCATTTTCTAGGGAGGGTAATGTGTGGTTTCCCGTTGCCTTCCACATCGCAGTACTCCACCGATTCCGAGAACTTCACTCTCGCCCGAAGCTATGGCAGTTGATACCGGACCAATCCTCTGGATCTTCGCCATCAGTGTCTTCTGGTGAAACTGCTGCCTCTCACCGTTGGAGCCGAGTAGTTGAGGATAGCTTGTCGTCGATTCCCAGAAGTTACAGAAAATAACTCGTACTCTTTTTTTATTATTTTCAAAATTTGAAAATTTGGAGGCCCCGTGATTTGAACCTGTGACTTTCGGATTTGGTGTCGAGCGCGCTAACGACTACACCACCGCTGCCCATTTCAGTCATTAATGCCTAAAATATTAGCGCCGATTTTATAGTTAAATACATTACTATTATTATATAGGTTAAATGTATTACTGTTTTATTTTTCGAATTTACATCTCTCTTTCCTCTCCCTTCCCTCAGAGCCTCTCCGTTAGATACTCCATAAAATTGTTATCTGTGCTGTTTTCACATCACCATTCATCTGTGGCAAATAAATTCAAATACTTCCAATCTTGCCATTTTTGTGGTTGTTTTGGTCCAAGCACGAATACGATACAGGGGAATAGGGAACTGGATAAGCCTGAAGCCTGATTGCATGAGCTACGCAGCAGATTATTTCCTTATTGCTTCATTCAACGCTGAAAAATCTGAATCCGTAACAGGAATCAATTATTTTCTACCTCGTCATGTAGGTTTATCCCCCGGAGGACAATGGAAATATTTTTCTCGAGGATCTTCTCGTATACTGTTCTCTTCACCCAAGTTATTGTACAGATTTTTTGCGGTTTGCTTGGTCTGTTGCTGGTTTTTCTGCTTTCCATTTAGAAATTATTACTTTTCCATCTTTCCAAGCTCTTGTTTTCCGAGCTTAATATTTGTCTCCTCTTCTAATGCATACCATATTTGTTTTGCTCTTATTAACCTTCAGGTGATACCGACCGAAAACTAAAATTATCATCGGTGAATAATCCTTAGATTAGTTTGACGCAGCTCCCCACTAGATTCTCCTATCAGATAATTTCTTCATATTTACGTAATTTCTCTCTTTCACATCCTTCCTATCATCTCTATATATGTATCTCATTCTAAGCTCTTTGTCATTCTTTCCATTCACCTTTTACCCGACGATTATCTTTATTGGGCTAACATGTTCCAATACATGGCCGATTAATTTGTCCCGTCTTCATCCAAAGGTTTTCAGCTCGTCTCTTCTTCCACTCTTTTAGAACTTCATCGTGAGTCGATCCATTTTATCTTCATTATTCTTCTGTAGCGCCACATTCCGAATGCTTTTAGCCTTGACTCTTCTGCTGCTGTCACCATCCATGTCTCACTTTCATCAAGAAGAGTAATCCAGATATGTGCTCTGCTGAATTGTTTTTCTTAATTCCACTCTTGTACTTCCAGCTGTACGTAGATTTTTCTTTTGACAGAATACCCTCTTCATCTGAGCTATTCTGTTATTTCTTTCTTGCTTCATTCATTGACAGGTACTCGGATTTCGTTATAACAATACTCTTTCTCCCCCTTAAGCTCTTGTTCACCTGGATTAGAACTGATTTTGACCTTTTCTATTACATACCAATCTCTTAGTTTTAATTTCTATTAATATTCAGGTGATATCCAGCCTTTATCCTTTCCTTGTATAATAGAGTCTTCTTCAAATCTCTTTATGTCCCTGAATCTAAAAAGAATCATTGAAGAACAATGGTGAATCCCACAATCTACGATCAAACATGCGGAGTGATACAAGGCGGAAGGATACAATTGCATGAACAAAGAGCGTAAAGCTGGAATGGGTTGTTTACTTATCACGGAGAGAAGAGGTTGTTTACTTATCACGGAGAACAGAGAGCCATGGTGGGGAGAAGTGACGGTTTGAGATGACGAAGCCATGGACCGCATTCCCCCTGAAGAAGCAAGACAAAGGTCCGAATTCTTGCTAAAAATGGATTTTCGCCTGGTGACCGGCCAGTCCCCCGTCCGTGAATCACCAGGCACCCCGAATAAGGGAAGGCATCCGTCCCCTACCCCATCTTGGAATCCGCGAACAAATTAGGCTGGAAGGGGCAATACCTCCTCGACGCATTGCTTTCACGGGAGACGCCACAGCTTTATTTTCTCCTTGATTTCTTTTCGAGAGTTCAGCATGGAGCGTCGCATCGTGATGTAAGGAAACTTGGTCGTGTAGGAAAGAGGATGAGCTCAGATGGTCGACTTTGGAGAAGTGGATATGGAGGTGGATGGAAAAAACCAGTCGGAACGGAAGGAATATAAGGAAATAAGAGAGAGGCACATGTTGTAGACCGAAGAAAGTTGTTGGAGGAAGTTTTAACTAAGTGGAGCATCTGTGCGAAGAAGATGTTTGCAAGCAGCAGATGGAGATCCGGAAATAATAGCGTTCAGTAAGTGAAGAGGAAGTTGAGGGACAATTAGATTTGGAAATAAAAATTGAGTAACTCCGTTTGATAGAGATTGTGTGCGCTAGAATAGACAACATTGGGCTAAAAGAGGAGTCTGTATGATGAAAATATAATGTGAATATGAAACATTATTGGTTTTCCCAACGAATTCTGATCAAGAAAGTTCCTTGGGTTTCCAGCCGGGTAAGGATGTTGATAGTAATCGTCTTCAGGGTTGGTCTACACTCACCCTGAACATGTTGGTAGCCTTCATAACGCCGTAACCTACCAACACCCGGCTGGAAACCCAAGGAAACCTCTTCATGATATAAATATTCCACAACGATGTTTAGGCTGTTAGAATACAATATCTCTCATAATTTGTGTGGTAAATCTTCCCGCAGATAAAAACTTTACATTTATCAGCTTAGCCGCTTCATAAATATCGGCTTAAACTTTTTTTTTTGTCAAATCTCAGGTTTACATGATACTTTACAACTTAATTGCAATGCAAGCCATTATTCCCGAACCATATAACACCTAAAAATGGTAAATATTTCTCTTTGTGATTCAAGTCACTATTTGAGTGTCTTGTGGTGAGTACTTTAAGTTTAATATTCCATCCGTCGGACAGGACGTTAAGCTGCGGCCCTCTTGGCGCTTTTCGTTCAGATTAGCCGAATGGCGACGGCCCTAAATTAAATTAAGTTGCTGGAGTGCATTATGATGCGGAATATGTGAATGGAACATAAGAGGAGATGGAATTCTGAAGGTGACCAAGGAAGAAAGCCAGAAAAGAGGCGAAGAAGGAGGAAGAAAATGGAATTTTATATTGAATCAAGGGATATTAAGAATATGCTAATCTGAAAAAAACGTAGTGTCGAGAAGGATTTTTCCAAGCGTGGGAGAGAAAGTGAAACAGAGTAGCAGACTTCAACAAATCCTGCCAACACTAGTAGAATACCAAATAGTTCCAATATTGAGGAATGCGGCAACATGATCGACAAAAGTGACGAGCTCGAACCTCGAGGACACGCCATTTGTGTCGTCTTGTTTCCTGCCTCACTCCATCTCATGCATTTTTCAGGTTTGACGGCCGTCTTCGAAGGGATAAGAGGTGAAAACAGTCTGGTTGCTGCCTTTAAACATCTGGTTATTTACAATGCATTAAAACAAGTTTACGCCGTTCATACTGTGACTGTTATTGCTAACATTCTTTGAATCGTATTAATTTTCAATACTATTCGTAAAAAACAAGTAAATTGGGCAAAATAACTTGGTGATCATATAAAACAATGCACAATTTGTAATAGGAATTCCCACGTATAAAATTCGTGGTCTCAGAAAAAAATTAGCAAGATCCATAAAGAGCAATAATCACAAGTTTAAATGGTAATTACTACCAATTTATATGAAAAAATCAAATATTCGTTGGTAAAAAATTTCATCATACGTCGTTGATATTTTGGAGATCATCACTATAAGATTTCCAGCCCATTAAAGGGGAAAGTACTTAATTAAAAAATAATGACCTCCGTCTCGATTTATTTCGGATAACATGAACTATCAACTGCAACGAAAGTGAGGTTTTGTGCCAAATAATGCGGAAAATAAAAACACCTACCACTGCTTACGTACAGGCCTCCCATGCCTACGGCATTTAGTTAAATTTTATAACTTCTCTCCTTGCCCAAGGCTGAAATAAATAACGCTTACCAAACCTAGTAGTATGTTTAAAATGTTAAAATTTCCTTTAAAACAATTCCTTTTTTACGATAAATCTTCCAAAAATTATTAAAACTGTCTACTGCAACTTCCGTTGTGCCGTTCCCTCAATGCAATGTTTATTCGATACGTTTGAATCCAAAGTATTTGCTAATCGAATGATAACATTGCCATTTAGACACTGTAAACAGAATGGTGTGCGACCAAAGTCATTTCAGATTACAATCATAAATTGCTTGGAGTACATCACGCAATTATCTATGCTACCGAGTTTTCATGAGGTTTGTTGCAATTATGCTTTTAATGTTGCAAAATGACTGTGGTCTTTAAAATAGCAACGCCTAATTTATAATCTACTATCTAGTAGCTAGACATAAGTTTTTAAACAGAGTGTGAGTATAAAAAGACTTAAATAAATATACTAGCGCAAGAATCCACAGTGAAAAGGCAAATTAGAACAGGGGGTGTAATGCTAGGAGAAAATGGAGAAAAAATGGATAAATGAGATTATGAGAAACAAAACAGAAACGAAGAGTATATTAGGTAGGGAAACTGAAGGCAAGAATAGAACGAGGAAATAAGCATTTACAGAGTCATTCCGCATATTTTAGAAAAATAGATTATTTTTCATGTGCTCAGTAATTTTTTTGATTAAATTTAGAGGTAAATCGGTCATCAATAAAACCAATATCAGAGCAATAATGAAATAGATATGAGTTACAGTCATAGAGAAAATTTTCGAAGATCTAGTGAATGCAGTGTTAAATTTACATCATGGTCATGAAATTCTTCACTTAGCAAATCATCCTTTGGCACAGCTTAATTTTACGATAGATTTTATTTGATTATTAGTTTAGGTTTTATGAATAAACCATAAACTGAAATAGAGTAAATACCTGTTTTTGGTTTCATCAAAATCAGATATTGAAGTCAACAGTAATATATAGGTTTTGTGACTATCGTCAGAAATTTTCTAATATGCATATACTTATTAAACCCATGAAAAATGAGGGAAGGAACAAATTACCCTGGAACTTGATTCAAGACCCATTTGTGAATTCCACTGGGACCCAATCGGTGACGTGACTAAATCGACAAACTCTTGGGCAAAGGGCAAGGGATGCATGGAGATGCGACGGCATGGAGAAGTCATTATCCTCTGATGGAGAGTACCCATATAGTTGACGCATTCGTCTGTCGAAAAAATTTCAGGGACGATGGCTGGAATTTTTTTGGAAGGAACGACACGCATGCAGAAGAAGATTCCGAAACTCGGAAGGGATCGCCCGTCCGCCTAAAAAGGGATAAAGGCCGAATCAAGGCACGGAGAGCCAAATTGAGCGCGCACCGATGGAAGGGAAACGACACAGGGCCATTTGGGGCCTAAAGGGGGATGAAGTTTGGAGAGATTGCAGGGAATCAATCCAGATCTCCTCCCTCCCCCACCGAACCACCCCCTTTTAGTTGGTTTACTCAAGGGCGTGACCAGGAATTTATTTTGGGACAAGAAAAAGGACCGGGTGGACAGGGAACATTTCTCCACTCCGTACGGCATCCTTTAAAAAGGTCCGATAAGGAGACGCGAAGCAGGAACGCAACCTCTAAAAGGAACCAAAGAAGCCGAAATTACAATTCCTGTCAACGATTCTGTTTCCCTACTTATGGCTATCGGATAGCAAGAAAGTGTGGGAAAATAACCTCCGAACAATAGCATATTTTACCTGCCGACTGAACGAAGTGATTATCTGGGATATAAAGGTAATTTTCTAGCATTTGAGATTGGGTTGGAATTTGGGAGGTGTTTTTCCGCCTTCAAAACGTCAAAAGCAAAATATCACGAGGTCAAATCAAAGAACGTTCGACATCTTTGGCAAGGATATTCAATTTGCCCTAAATCCCGGAAATCCACTACCTTAGCCTCTCTCTATATATATATAACTAAATATTTTCACCTAATTAACAAAATTAGACAAAAAGAGTGAAGCATTATTGTGATGGATTAAAATTGTTGAACTATTGTTACGATACCGAAACTTTTCATTTCCTAGAATCCGAAAGAGACATTCAAAACTTATTTCAACAACGTTATTACAAATAATATGAGCAATATATACTCACACTTGGGGCAGGTGAAAGGATAATGCTATCTGGGAAGCCGAGGAACCAGGGAGGAATTAAGAAAGAAGAAATAACCCAGGTGAAGAGAGCATTTTAAAGGAAGAATTTATTGACAGCAGCAAATAAAATCTCAGACGTACGAAAACACATCCTTGTAGAGCTTACTTCTGAAGCTATGCTTCTTCCTGGCAGATAGGCATATACCTTAGAAGTCAAGAATACAAGCATTCGGAATTTATTGTTACAGTATAATGGTGAAGAATTTGAAATGTGATATTATAGAAAAATGGTAGAGGTAAAATGGTTTGACAGAATAACAAGCGAGTAAATGCTAAGACGTGTGGGAGAGTATAATTCTCTGTAGAAACTTAAAAGAGAACACAGGGGAAGCTAATATCCCATATCGTTAGTCTGATGAAGACCGTCATCAATGGAAAAGTGAACGGTGAGAATGGCTAATATGATGTAAATAATGAAGAATGCAAAAGAAAACAGTAAATATAGTGTAGTTAGCCAGCAAAGAGATGAGTCAAACTAACTTTTAAATTGTTGCGAAGGCTTCCGCGGTGCTCATGCCTCGAGGGTTTTCGGGTTCCTCGTCAATCGTCGTCCAGCAGGATGAATCAACGCCTGAGGAACCCGAAAACCCTCGAGACATAACTTTTAAATTGATGAATATAGCAGTGGTGACGACAGTAGTGATGAGCGAGAGTAATAAAAACGAACAAAAATTTGGAATGTGTGTTTCCGTTTAAAAAATTTTATATCCACTCGATTAAACTAGTTAAACTATTAAACCGGATTAAACTTGATAAACTATGTCAGACTTTTAAAATCACGATATTAATTTAACATTAAACATAGTCGCAGAGATAAATTTCAATAGTTTTCACGCACAAAATATGCATAAAAGATTTTCCGTCTTGATGCGGGTATTTAGCGTCCGGTGCCATCATCTCACGTACCTACCAGTAAATACTCCGTCCCGATTTGGCTTACAAAGGAGACGCATAAACATTCAACTTGTTCGCGCGAAATTTTCTTCCTTGTAAGGTATGCTTGAGAGAACGCGGAAAATAATTAACTTTTTGAAAATTAAAATTACTTAAAAACCTTAATTTAATTCACGCCCTATTCATCAATGCCATAAATGTCGACCTACGACCACTGCTTCAATAAATACCTCATAGGTACGTTTATGACACGTAGCATGTTGAATTGAGGAAACGAAAATGAAGGCCAGCAGCAAACGTAGGATGGTAAGGAGTGGGTGTTGAAATGAAAATGAAAAAAAGTCATTATTATGACGCGCGGTCGAAGATGCGTTAAGCTAATGCCCAAATTCGGCGAGGATTTTTTTCTCCTGCCATTTAGGCAACAACGACACGTCCCAGTAATTACGCGGCCTAAACTCCGTGGTCCGCCGCGAGCCATCTTGACTTTCAGCTGGCATCGATGAAAAATGTTGACAATAAACTGGAAGAAGTAGCGTGTTTGATAGGGTGTGAATTACTCCAGACAGGACGCTCTTCATAAAATATGGGCGAAAAATCAGTTCTAAATCATGTTTTACACCACCTTGTTTTGTGTAGCTCCTAATTAAAGAAGGTTTTGGTGTGACTAAAGCAAATCGGCTCCATCTATCCTACCAAAAGCTATTTTTTCACATAAACTCACTATTGCGTACATGTATGCTACTACCCTTACTCATGATCATTTTTATCTACAGAAGTTCCATTCTAGTATTTATTCGACTTTTGTCAACGTTAGTCCTATATTAAAGCCATTTTGCAAGCCAACGTGAGTAATACTTACCACTTGGCCGATGAATAACAAAATATTTTGATAATTTCAATGAAAAAACTCAGGGGTAATTTTATGAAAAATTGACTTCTCGTGAAATAAACTTCAATGTAGATACATACGTACTCTATATTGGCTATGACCATTATGGTGCCGACAAATTTCCTAATGGTGCACATGGTCATTGCAATTAGTATGGAGTTTTAAAAAGTAGGTACATAGAGGAATATTTCATTCTATGTTAGGCAAATGATTACACCAAAGACAAATATTGCCTTAAGAAAATGCCTAAAATCTACTATTGCTTTCAAGATTGAAAAATATTGGTGGAAAAGGAACAAACTTTGCGAATTTCAATAAAAATTTTATTAACGACCCGGGTTTAAATAGTTTGTTACCTTCAGGTGAATAAAACAAATTAGCGATATCGCAAAGTACATATATTCCTTTTCCACCATGGAGAAATTTCACATAGTTACCCCTGACACCGTACGATTAAAAAATCTTAGATCATCCGTCAAGATGTCGAAGAAAATGGCTTCCGCAGCCTAAGCCCAAGTGAAAACAATCTTTGAAATATATTCATGAATATTGTGTTTAGCTTGGTACGATTATGAAACATTAAATTTACTCTTGAAAGAATGGAATCACTTGAGATGTGAAATAGTCAGATAATGACGATGAAATGGATAAAACAAGTAAGTGACGCAAAGGTAAACAAAGAAGTAAAGAAGAGCAGGAAGAAAATACATTTTATGAACATTCAACAAAAAAATAAGCGACAATCTTCGTTATCATCGTCATCAGTAACCAATATCAATTGAAAGAGAAAGGTGATTTCAGCTTCCCACGTAGAACGCACGTAGAAAGATTAAGTCATCTCTCGTAATTTCAGAATGAAATTTTTTTACCGTTGTTGTAGTTCCGTGTAGTACAATTGAATTTATTATTTCTTAGATTGGCTTGGCACAGCTTCCACTCGATTCTCCTATCAGTTAACCCTTCCATATTCATATGATTCTTCCCCTTAATATCATCCACAAATGTTTTCATTCATCTTATAAGAGGCCTTTCGTTGCCAATATTCCCATTCACTTTTCCTTCACCAATTATCTCCACCGGAAAATTATTTGGCATCTCTTTCTCATGAAAACAATTGTTGAGGGAAAAGTGAATGGCAAAGCCTTCGTATATCATACATGGAGGAAGGAATAGGGATGTCACATCGACATCGATGTATCGGACTACTCCATGTTTTTTTGCCGATACATCGAAAACATTGAGTGGTAAGACAATCGATGGAACATCAATTCGATGTTTTCAAAACACTCAACATCGCAGCGATGTATAAGGAAAAGAGCTGTATAATAAATGTTTTTGGTTGATCAATAATTCATTTTTCTGATTATTATAAGCCTTTTAAGAATACGAACGAACCTTCCCTAATTACGCCATCTATCGTTCGCGTGTAGGGAAACAAGTGAAGGTATAAAATCGTTCATGTTTTCATCCCAGTGTTGCCTTCCAAGAGCATGATCCACCATGCCTACATCAGTACCTTCTGAGAGGATTGTATCAGCTCTCAACTTGGTGGTACAAGATAACAGGAGTAGGTTGGGGTCGCTGCATATTAAACAAAGAGTGTTCCTTACCGATACTGGGAGGTTTAAACGTTTTAAACCCACTGTTTTTCAATTTGATTTTTTTAATACTACCAAGCTTAGAATATTTTTATGGGAACAGGTACACCTACTTTATTGTGATTTGTTTTTTGCTGTATTATGTTTATTTATCTTTAATTCATTATGAAACAGTGATATGTTTTCTATGCTTAAAAATAAATTCAATGGAAAAATATTTGCGCATTTATATCAATATTTTACTAAATAAGGTCCGATTTCCGAATAATTTTCAAAATTGCAAGTTTTTAAGAAGATGCAAAATTTCTGATGCATAATACCTAATACCTCTATGATAATACCTAACCTCGGATATGAAGGCATAAAAACTCGATACATCGAAACATCGATGTTTTTTGACGATGAATAATGAGTGAGTGGTGAGTACTTTTATAAACATCGAAACATTGACCACTCGATGTTTTTTAGCCGATGTGGCATCCCTAGGAAGGAATGAGGGAAATATATTAGCAAGATTATGGTGAGATAAATAAGTCAGCACCGGAAATCGACTGGAGAGCTACTACACTCCAAAATTAGAGCTGATACATGTTGATAGGACAACAGTCCTGCAATTCAATCTACACGCCTACATTCGAAAGAATGAAATTAAGTCTAGAGAAGATATCTATATTAAAAAGATTATCCCAGTATTCATGAAAAGAAGGAGTAGGAAAATACATAGCAAGATGCACACATTTTTAATTCACTGAAATCAACAATTGCGCATTTACTTTTAAAAACAATGTGCCATTTATTGGCGAAGCAAATTACGTTTTCATATTAAAGGACCTTTATTGGTAAAGTCAGTGATATTTATTTGTTATAAACCTTCATTTTTACGTTGCGAGGTTTTAAACCAATCTCATGCGGACTGATGAGGGAACTACGACATCTAACAATGCTATCCATAAACATTCGGTGATATATTTGACGATTTCAGCCACACCACCTTCGGCATTAAGTTAAAGACTCAGCATTGAACTTGCCTGACCTCGGATCACGTAGGGGTTTAAAACTCGAACACAACTATAAAATGCTGTCACTTTTCCATCCTTATAGGTAAATTCTATAGGAAATCACCTGGTGAAGTTCTTCAATTAATCACGTTTTGGGCGAAGGTTGGGTTGAAAATAATATATTAAGTAGGCATTATATTATTTTGATAATTTTTTGACAAGTAGGTAAGAGCAATAAGGTATTAGAACAGAAGATGTTTACATCTACGCAATGCCCTGCAAGCCACCGCGAGTGTGTGTGGCAGAGGGTGAATATCACCAATCATGCACTATTCACATGCAAACAAGCAACTATAGGGTCTCATGCAACTATATTGTTAGTATCTATAGTATTTAAGGGATTAATACATGCATCATGCACTACAGACTTATCTAAAATATTTCATCTACCTATCCCTTTGCTATACTGCCTATTGTGTTCTCGAATAGTGCGGGGGGAAAATGACATTTTGAATCTATCAGGACGACAATCTATCTCTCTAATCTTATTTATCTGGTCGAATGTAGCTTAATACGCTGGTGTTTTTAATATGTGCCTAACATTTTCAGTAAAGCTATCCGATTGAAATTTCTCTAATAGATTTAATCTGTACCTTAACCTACGCTCGGACATGTAAACTATAACCGAAAACAATGCATTGAAATATCTCCATCGGCACCTTTCCGTTATCTCTCATGCCATTCATGAGGATCACTTAACTGTTGTTTGTTATCACAATTACCACGAACTGGGATAAATAAAAACAAAGAGCACATATCTAACCTTTATCACTCTATTTTATTTAAATGTAAATAGTACACTTCTTACGATAGATACCCGTACACACTTCAAGCATAATGAAACATATTTTACCCTCATGAATTCTTCCTGAGTAATCAGGGAACGTTATAACCGCATACGGTCATGGATACGATTCGCCCGTCGCTAAAAAATCTTAGCTTGACAGCCAGCCGGAAAGGAATGGGGGCGTTTACTCGGAACCGAAATCGCAATTTTGTGCACGAAATCGTTAGATGGAAACAAAAAAAGAATTTTAGTGAAAAAATTAATCTTCTAACCACAACCATTAACTCATAAATCAAAAATCAAAATAAGTAAAAGGTGACGCCCACCGAAAAAGCTGCTGTGATAACATTGACGTCATTTTCCTCCCGTCCTTGACTGCTTTTCTTGGAAGCGAAGGAAGTGGAGTGGGGTTCTCGGAGGGTCTTCTCGCACAGATCCTGTCGCAGTCGTTCCCATTGGGAGAGCCAGCTGTGTCCCCCCCTTTGCGATAAGGCGAAGTAGCTTTGCGGGCTCAGTTGTGATTGGACGAAGTCAGTACACGTCAGAGGTTGCACCACACCCACTTTTCCGAAAGGGTTAAAAACATCAGTTTTTCGCCGCTTATAACTCGAGAAATAATTGACGGATCAAAAAAACGGAAAAATACGGGTCTTTTTATTTTACAAACTCTATCATATTCGGCAATAAAAAAATTATGGTAAACGACCCCATTGTAAAATATAAATATAATTATAAACATGTATACCTAAGGTTAACAAGGTTCTCTTGTCACAGAAATTGCTCCTCTTGTCGTCGTGTCCGATCTTTCATAATCATGTCTGGTGAGATTTAATGTTGCATGAAATTGCTCCAGCGTCTTTCTTAATAAATTACGATCGGCCTCACATTCCTATAAAAACAGCTTATTTTGTATCAGGCATAGCATACCTTATCCTCTCCTTTTAGCTTTCTCCGGCAAAATTGTGGCCGCCACCGTTGTAATGATGGACACTGTAGCAGTAGATGCGAAAATTAAACTATACCGATCCATTATTAATAGCTCTACTTCAGATAAACTTAAACCTTAGTACCTAGAAAGCTTTGTATAATTAATATTTTAATTACTTAATATACACCATACTTTATTTTATCCATCACGTATCACGTCTGAGCAAGGCACGTTGGTTTCACGCATTTGGATTGAAATGAAGAGCAAGTTCTATTTGTATGGTCCAAATTATTTGCATGCAAAACTTTTAACGAAAATCTATTTCGATATGTAATATTCCACCATGCCATACGGTCCAAATCAGTTGTGTCCAAGCAGTAAAAAATATAGTACCCAAATTTGACGGTTAGCCATCGGCTTTAAACAACATGTAAAAAGATTAACTTCTACATTATCTATCTACCCTGTAACTTTTATCTAATATATCACCTTATTTAGTGTGAGAAAAAATTACATGTACAACTCTTTGTATTAATATTTATGTCTATAACTTAATATTTTTATCAACACTACTTATTCATTCCCTTTTGTTCCGTGATCGTAAAATTCAAATGCCCCAATCAAATTACTGCCACAAACCGAACAGCGTTGGTCACTTTTTTGGAAGTCCCTGATGCATCCATATTTCAGCATTCCATATTTTTTGGAAGGTGAGTAGAGTGTATTCCCCCGAGCGCAAGTTCCAGATTCGCCGAAGTAGCAACAGAATTCTGTTTTTTTTTGCGTTTCATTCCCTAAGGGATCCTTATATAATTTCGGATGAAATGCTATTTTGATACAATTCTACCATACCACGCGGTCCACACCATTTTCTTCCCAAATTAATTCAAAAAGTTGTCACCAAATTTGACCATGGACTTCAGAACGGCGGGATTCATGGGAAAAGTACTCGAAGTAGACAAAGATGGTGAGCTAGAGAGAAAAATCACGAACTGCTGAGGGGGGGGAGAAGTTTTTTTTTACGGCTGCGGGGGCGGATGGGTAGTTGGGAAGGGGTGGGGTTGGTGGTGTTGAAGGAGCCCTGAATGGGCATAAGGGGGGGAGTGGGATGGGGGGAGTCTAGGGGGAGGGGGATGTGGCGGGGGCGTGGGGGCTATTTCTGTGCGTCTGTCGGGCGGCGTTGTCTGGGGGGGAGGAGGAGGAGGCGACTTGAGAGGGGAGGATCTCTGAGGACCTCTCCCATCCGGAGCACGTCGGACGCCTACCTCATCACCCAGGGGCGGCGGAACTCCGCAGGGGGCCAGGTGGGGCATTGCCCCCCTCCCCCTTCCTTCTCCCCCCCCACCTCACAACGCACCAAGTGCTTCTGACGGGAGGGGGAAGTGAAGATGGAAAGAGTATGAGTTGGCCCCTTTTACCCTTCACAAGACCTCGCGTTGGATCCTCGCAACTTCTAAGTATACGAGTGTGGAATGGCAAAGTGGGAACCATAGGTTTTTTTTTAATTTGACCACCCAGTCTACTGGATGGAGTAGTCAATTAATGTCTTATAGACATTATTTACATTATACTCTATGTCTTATAGACATATTGTAGTAAATTAATGTCTATAAGACATTAATTGACCTCTCCTTTTATAGGATTTGCACAGGAAAAAATCATTCACCTTCACCGGGGTTCAAACCCGGATCCTCTGCATTTACGTCCGGTGCTTCAGCCAATAAGTATTGAAATGACAAGAATCAGCATTGCAAGGAAGGAGAATTATTAGCTACTTCTTTCGCAGGATTTCCACAGAAAAAAATCATTCACCTTCACCAAGATTCGAACCCGGATATCTGAATTCACATCAGGTGCTTTTGCCTGAAAATATTAACATTACAAGAAGGTGAAGTAATAACTCGCCACATCTATTCAAGATGGCGAGAAAATGGGTGGGACGACTATACTCGTCACACTCACAAATGTAAAGCAAGCACAACATGACGAGTATACTCGTCCCACCCAGGCTACCAATGCTATCTTTTCTCCTGTGGTTTTCCAAAGGCCTTCAAAGCAGCTAGACGTTTTAATGGGCTATCGAACACACAATATTACGAATCAACCGCAGTACGTCGCACAGCGCCACCGTCCACGAGATTAAGAACGACTTAAAACAATAAGACGCTTATTATTAGCGAATTAAAGATTTGCGATATAGCAGCGACATATGTAAATAGAATTACCCGCTTGCATGCAAAATAGTAGAATTAATACACAGAAGAATATAATTTGTCTTTATTTTTTTCTCAGTGGAAATTCTGCTATTGTGAATATCAGTGGTTAATTCCGTTAGTGTTTCCAGCGCTCAGCTGAAAACACTTGAGTTTAAACTAATCCTTATTGTAAAATGTCACACATAAATACACACGGCGTGCAATTATTCTGATTTATTCCTCGCCTCATCTAGGCTACAACTTAATTTCATAAAAAGTTGAGTTCAAAGCAAATGTTGTTGAGGCTCGTGAGGGTAGAGCTCACCAAATACTAAGCCCAACAATGTGTTCCCCAATTCACACGCCTCGGAAGGAGGGTCACCACATGTGCGGCCTGAAGTTTTCCAAAAAGTTCTAGTAATCAAGAAATAATAAGGTTTGGGTATGGCAGGACATACCTCAACATATCTCCAGGGATTTGATGCTGAGACCTTCTGTCAGTGGCACAACACTCAATCAACAGATATGCCTATCACACAAAACTCTTCCCAAAAACATTTTTTCTACCTTTTTAAGTTATATTTGGAGGTCAAATTCGCCGATCTACAAAATCCCCATTAAAATACACCTAATTGTATGATTTAAGAAGCACGAAAATTCATTTGAAGATCTAAGTGGCACAGTGGACTCCGTTCTTTTTTCTCATTGCAGTCTATTCTGGGAATACGGCTCCTTTCCATGATATATGCTTCCGGCGCTGAGGTAAAATGCCAAGATTCCGTAGGAAGATAATAGTATATTTGTCATATATTGGAAAATTTAAAATTCTTGCTCGGATATCATTTCCTCTCTTTTAATGTCATAAATCTTTTAATAGCTGCACTTTAATAAGGAGCAAATTCAAGTGCATTTATGCTCCGTTTCCACTCAATCACGCCTGAAACCTCATAAAATGTTTAAATAGCTGGTATGAATAGGGAAAATTTCATTAATGTTAGGGAATACACTTTGAGTTCTATCAAAGGTTTTTCTAAGACTTTCAACAGAAATATCTTCTGCATATTTAATTATAATTAGTACTTTCAACGTAATTTTAACGTAAAGATTAAAATTTTTTCCTCCTAGGCTTATTTATGACTTTCTTTGCAAATAAATTAGAAATTCTCTTCTTTATACGCCATCTTTTACAAAAAATACGCTGTTTTCCGGTCATTGAATGGTTTCAGAAGATAGTAAATTGCCAAACCCAGTCGTATCTTAAAAATAAAGTCGTATAAAACACGAGGCTCGTTACTGTTAATCCCGGAAATAAACGTGTAACCTTCTTCTATAAAATATTCTCAATAGTGAATGTTGGAGCATCTCAAATAGAAATAAGAAAATGGTAATGCTTATTATTATAGATGCCAGGAGAATCGTACTGTAGGTAAACAGGAATTTACTATCAGAAGTTGTCTCCTGTGGAGAACCTTGAGTAAATGTGTAAGGAAAAGGACACTGAAGTGCATGATATCAAGAGATGCATTGTTTGGATTCGATAACTACACTTTGGTTATAGATGAGAAGGATAGGATAGAAACCTTTGAGAGTGAATGAGGAGGATAGTGAAACAGTACACAAGTACCTAAATTGTATGCACACACCATAGGTCTTACAAAAGGAATACTATCAAGAATTTAATAGTAAAATGCAGAGGTTATTTGGATATCTTCAAAAACATACGTCCTCGACCAGCAAATAAATATGAGAAATATTTTCTAAACGATAGCTAAACATCTTATTAGCAAGAGGTACTTAATTTCTTCTCACCAGTATGCCTTGTAAACACACCAAGAAAAACGTCGTTCTTAAGGGGTAGATCATCATCAAGAAATGATGCAATTAAAAATGATGATTGCATCATATGTCCAACGGGGACTTAATTTAGCGGATGGCAATGATGGCAAAGGAGTTTGAAATAGAATTGGGTCCGACGTCTTTACGCAGCCTCCTTAAATTGTTTGCAAAATAGATTCTATCACCTTTAAAGTTACCCTCTCTTTGGCTTTACACCGCCTGTTCGCTGTTTGGGAATTCATTACTTAACGACCTCCTTGACCTCTAAACCATCGCTATTTTGGAAGTTAAAGAACGCACGGAAAAAGCCCACGGCAAGGCAGCATTCGATATGTCGGTAATTCTGTCATTTTGCACCCAGGCGTTAACGTTTGCATCCAGCAATCGTACCAATGATCGCATCGCACTGGCTTTAAATGCTGGCCTTAAGGTGATACTGTTGCTCTAAAAGATAGTCGCACTTCGAAGGCTTTGACTCTAGTGTATTTGAAATCCGCCGCAGCCTTCAAGAACACACTTTAGAATTTTGGGCTCGAGTAATCAAATTTATCTTTCAAGTGAGTAATCGCCGGGGCTGCAGTGAGGCATTTAAAAATAATTACAACATATTGCTAAACAGAGTAAATACTTAGGTCCAAGGTAGAATATAATTTTACTGACCGATAAAAGCAGTTGTTGGTCAGTATATTGTTTACGCACCTTTGAACCTCTACGCTGATTGATATTAATTACCAAAATAATATATATTTTGATGATAATGAACCATTTTAAAGGGCTCAGGAAAATCACACCATTACTTTGGCACTAAGGTTTATTCTTATTTATGGTCGTGGAACTATGTCATGGCATCAAACATAGATTTCACAAATTTTTATTTAATATTGAGACGTAAACAAAATACTGAGATTTTTTACATACCTATTGGTACCCTTCTAACTTAATAAAATAGCTTGGAACACATGCAAAACTGGGAAGGTTTAAATTTACCGAGTGCAGTGCACTGCAGAGTAAAAGCACTGGAAATTGCCTGCTTCATTTGGCAGTGTATGATCAAATAAAGTGAATTTAAAATATCAATACGGATATGGAAAAGTACGCAATCGATTGTTATTACACTCGACCATCAAAAGAATCTGTATATTTGATATTTTCTTCATATATGATTTAAATGCTTTCTTCTATTTTCTGGGAATGAATTATTTTTGTGTCCCGGAAAATGGAGAAATACTTAAGAAAGAAGACATTAAAAAAGTTGCATCGACTAAAAAATTCAAGCGAAGGAAAGAAGAACATTCCCCATATTTGCACAATTGTTTTTCAAGGAATGGCCAAAAACTCTTCATTTTCGTCTGACTTCCTTAATGATGATGCCTTCATTGAAAAGCCCGACGACAAGGACAAACATATACGCGACATTTTGTACTGTTTAATTGTGGTCGAAAAGCCTCTAATTAGGGTCTTGTAGGTATTTGGTTAATTGATTTTCACTATGCCTCTCTTGACGAATAAAAATTTATTCTGAATGAAACCCGAAAATAAATTCTCAATGGAGCGGACTGCTGAAGTAATTCTGAATCACATAAATACCATTTTTAAACTAATCATTTCCTTTTCCAGCAAGCTATATTCTTAAAATCTCCTTATGGAATTCATAACGTGCTGATAATTTCCCTCAATTTTCTTTCGCGCGCCAAATCTTTCCATTTATCACGACCTCCAGAATCCATTAACCAATTAACATTTCTTCAACCATCATCTTCCGCAATCATTAAATTCCTTCGTAACTTGCTCCATTACCTTGCATTACCGTAAATAGAAGGTAACATAATCCTCGTTATTCCTCGAAAGTGTTATCAAAAGATACCTAACAGAGTCTTACGATTTTATTCCATGTTTTCACTGCCGAATTGATTTTTCGTCATTGATCTACAGATAGACTGAAAGATAGGGGTTAACTCCACACCAATTTTAGGTTGTCTATTACATCATTGACGAGTAAAAATTATATCGTTAGTGGCTTTACACCCAGTTTCATCTTTAAAAAGTATTTTATCGAGGAGACACGACAACTTAACGTGCAACACAACAACCTCTATTTAACCAATTGCCAGAAAGTGTGACTCCGCATAAATCTTACACAGATAGTTTTGGTTTCGTACTAAACATGGAAGGAGAGAAAAAATCGTTGCGTTTCAGATTATGTATTTTTAAGAGAAATTTCACGGTTCCCAGTTATGTCTAACACCCTTCTTCCTAATTAAGATGGTCAACTCGAATTCAAGGGTGAACGGGTGAGTGTGGTTGCTATATTATTGTCTTCCGGTCCTGAGGACCTCGGGTTCGAATCTAAGCAGTGGCACAGGGTTGAATTAGGATATCGGTCCCTACTTGAGTGCTGTTGAGGGGGAACTTTAAGAGCAGTACTCCGTCCGCCGGATGGGACGTTAAAACAAGGACCCTTTTGCGCCTATCGTAGCAGGCTAATGCCGACGACAACTTTCACTCACCTCTCCCTCCGTTTCCTAAAAAATTCTACCACAACCCAAATACCCACCTACATTAAGTTGTACAGATAACCTTAGTTTTAGGTCCCCTTCCCAAAATAGCTACTACTACTCGAACCAAATACCTTCCTTCCTACATCAATAACACGAACCAAACGGAGCAGGCTACAATACTACATCCTGTGAGATACTGTTGTTCTTTTACAATCTAAATGCTCATCAAACTACATTAATCTACGATTCGGATTGCACATTTCACGAATTGAAGATTCCGGTGAACCTTATTTTGCATCTATGTGTAACTTATAGAAATTACGGAAAGCATTTTTAAAAACGTTTAGATATAGGTATTAGCCGTCGCACGCCTAGCTTTAGTTAGAATACCAATTGGTCGTTGAATTCCGAATTACGAGTTGGCAGCAATGATTTCCATGAACGTCTTTAACGAGGAATTCCAGAAAAAGACGGTACAATGAGCCAATAGGCAACATTTGCTTAAAATATTGGTAATTTTTTACAACATAGTGTCCATAGTCAAAATAATGTTTAATAAGAGTTTATGGTGGTTTATTTGATCATCGTGAGGGTCCAATATTTCAAAAACTGAGCTCCCTCTTGGTCACATATGGACATATATTGAACGGTGCTTAGTGCTTATACGATGTCAACTTAGTAAATGCAGTCGATAGACATGCTTTTAGCGTGCATACGGTTTGACACTTAGGGGGGAGAAGAACTATCGTTTAGACCTGTCAGTTTCATGCTGTTTACGCAGACGGAAGTGTCGTATACTCCGCATGGGGTTCACGAATGTTATATTTTACAACCATTAACTGATATAATATAAAAGGAGGTTAATGCCTACCAAAAATGGGATCTGAGCACGAAATATGCGACACCAAATTTGACGATTCTTAATTATCGTCATTATTGTAACAGGATATACATAGTTCTACACATACTGCCTTCATTGAATAAAGAAAAATCGTCTGCTTACTTGCATCTTAATTAGTCAGCAGTACACCTTTGCCAATCAATCTCTTTAACTCATTTTCTTTTCTCCCTATTCAATACCCAAAAATTTGCCATTTACTAAGCTCATTCTGCTTCCTTAAAGTCGCCTGAATGCGCAAGGAGTGGCGCCCGATGACACACATAACAGTGGCGCCATGTCTCAACACTCCCTTTATTTATTTTATGGGAAGCCGGCAAATTAGTGGCCCACTCGGTCAGACGGCGGCGCGGCGTCTTTTGAAGACGAGTTTCAAAGCATCGATACGAATATTTATGGTTGGTGACCCAGGTTGAGTCTGTACTTCCAACTCTCATAACTAGTAAGAAATTGTTTCATTTTATCGATATGGTCTATCTCTAGATTCTTTTTCTAGTATTGGTTTTCCTGAACGGACGTTATCATCTCATGTAATCACAGCAAACAAATTAAGAGAGAATGAATGTTCGAGTTTGCACAAGCGCAGGTTCAACATGAGTCATCTGACTCATGATCATCTGACTTTGATAGTTAAAAGTAATGAATATCGTGAAATATTCTGAAAGACGTAATATATTATGCTGAAATCTAAATTTGGTGTTGGGTGTTCACTCTCTTTGGTGTTTAAAACTGCAACAAACGAGTACACTGAATGAATTATAAGTGTGTCAAACGAATTTAACTATTAAAGATTGAAGAAATATGTTGTCTCAACTACAAGATTTTGTTTTCAGGTAATAAAACTCCCAAATCTCACTGCTGCATCTCATCGTCTAACCTGATCTAACCTAAACATAATACTTATATATGCACGACAACCAATCATCAAATTCTTCAAATATATAGGTACCAAGGAAGGTGAGCTAAGAAGTACCAAATACGTGGTTTTAATAAGTTAAAAAAACTGTTACAAAACCTGTCACAAAAATATATAATTTACTCCAAGGGGAATCGAATTCATTAATTCCTATCTTAAATAGTCTTAGAAAATTAATGGACGCTGATGCGACGAAATTTGTGTACGGTTTCATTGTAATACCTGTTTTAATGCGCATACAGTCTCCACGAGAGGCAATAAGAAATCCAATGTGTTGTGCCGAGGAGGTAGGATTTAATCCTTCCCAAGTAGTCCCTAGCTTCTAGCCTCATTGTCACCCGTAAGGTAGCATACATATGCAGCCTTCAGTGCATTGGTTTGAAGAGACTAGCTGGTACAAGAATCGAGCGAGGAAATGTGCCCATCCAGTCTTATAATTGGTGACCAGCGGAAGTGGTATTCTGTGACAATAGTCCGAGTTCTTCAGGGCGACTTAGGAACGACATCTGAGAAGGACAAGATTTATAGGCCGCGTGGAATAGGAGTAGAGATATTTATGACAGCGAAGACGTCAAATGACACTCCTCGCTATATATTGAAGTGAAATATTCTCTACAAAATAACTTTCCGAGTGAGTGAGAAGAAAACTTCAATAATTGCCGATGTTGATATTATATTACCAATATTTTGAATAATTCTCATGGGCGATAAATTGATGCCAACAGCTGAAATGAAAAGGGGATATGAGGCGTTTATGGGAGAAATAACATGTAGTACCAGTGTAAAGGTTGTGAGAGAGGAGTGAATGCTGGGTGTTGAGGGAGGAATGAGGAAAGGGATCTTAAAATTGTAAATGGCATAAAATAATGAGAAAGTGAGGTTTTTTTATGGTTGCGAACACGAAATTTTCTTCATATTACGAAATCATGAAATATGCGCAATACGTCCCTAGGGGGTCTAAGCTAAGTTGTGATCATCATATTAAATAATACCACTGATGCATTTGCAATTCTTGTTTCAATACAATAAATCACTGGTGACGAAATTAAAGAAGTTACAAGAAGGGCTGAACCTGAGGGAGATAATGTTAGGTGGAAGACTGTATACACTAGGAGATGAGGAAGGATGAAGACAAGAATACGTCTTGAATATAAAGCAGGGAGGAATGGCAGAATAAATTTTTATGGCTACGAAAATGACCGAGGTATTTCACCAAATATAATGAAATATGCGCTTAAAAACTTCCTAACTCCGTGACGCGAATGCTAATGAAGATTCCCTGGATGAGTGGAAAAAGGCATCATATCTCATGGAATTCTTAAAAGATGGAGGATTTGAAAGTCAATTTAGGGTCATCCAAAACCCACCTCATACTAACTGATAAACTCAGTAATTAATATTAAAATTTGAAAGCCAAAATTATGGACGGAAATGTAAACATTGTGATAATTTTCGATTTCGTTGACCACAAAAAAGAAAATTAAAAGAACGATGGATAAAAAGGAAAGGAAAGATCCAATCCTTTAAACCATTCCAATGTAATATAATGGAGAAAAAAAGTTGAAATGATTACCAGAGAAAGTAATTATTAATGCAACAAAAACGCAACTAAATAAATATAGACGCAAAATATTTCATAAAAATAAAAGGCACCATGTGCAAGAAGAAATCATCTCTTCATTTGTATTTTCGACCACATAGTTATACAAAAACTATTTCTATCTAACCAGTGATTTTAAATCCTTAGGATAAATATCTGTACTTCGTCAAAATAGAAGTAATATATAGTTTTTGAGTACTTAGTAGGGGCGATCCTATATTAAACATTACAGACGGCACTCGAATTTCCTTGTCTTTAATAAGCAATATTATAAAATACGTATATTATGAGGTGATATTAGTTATGGAGTGAAATTCTCAAACAGTTACGTTGGGAGAAAACATTAAAAATAAAGGATGTTGGTGAGAGAAAAAATGTCGTCAGAGCGGCAGTGACTAATGGCATGGAAAAAAGAAAGAAATGTACTGAAAGATTACGATGAAATTAAAAATGCAATGAGAATTAGACATTATCAGTCATTAAGAGTAATATGAATCATTACCTAACATCAGTGGCACCATCAGTATTACCTAAAGGTCAGTAAGGTGAAGTTCATCAAGTACTAAGCCCAACGTGGAGTTTGATTCACACATCAGTATTGGACGCCAATTCCATTCCATAAGACACCTGTGATTTCCCAGGTACACTAGTTTTGATATGCAGCAAGGAACGCGTCTTCGAGCTAAAATGACCGAGTCCTCTTCCAGATTTGAACCTTTTTGAGACTTTTAGTCTGTAACCCAACACTCCACTCCTGGGCTAACTCTGGGTCAGGATAAACGGAAACTTAAAATAAGAGGAATTGTAGGTGAAGGCAAAGAGAAGATTTAAAACTATAGTTTGGATAAAAAAGCTTTCAGAATCGCCACACTTTAAAAAGGTTTCTAGCACTTGCTCAGCAACCTACAGGGACTCATTGTTTCGAAGGTTGTACCTTTAAGTTGGAATGTGTACAAATCGTACACATTCCAACGTAAAGGTAGAATAGTCGCGATGAAAACAACCCCTAAAGCATCGCTCGAATTTTTAGGGGTTTGTGGTAAATCTGTGGCAAATGATATGATATGGGGTAAATCTGTGTTAATTCTTGATTAATGATTGATCACTCACTCACTCAGTGATTCAACCCGAAGGATAGTTTGGATAGGTGAGGGTAGAGATCACCCGAACTAAGCCACAGGCGTGTGAAATTCACACATTCAGGCTAGGGGGGCCAGTTGCTTTCCCTGGACCACCTCGTACTCCGAGGATTTTTCATTTAGAGGCGTCCAAAGGCTTCACCCGGATTTGAACCCGGGACCCTTCGATCCTTAGCTCAGCGCTCTACCCACTAGGCCACCACGCTCCCTAAATATATATAAATATAGCTGAGCAATTCCGGGACTTAGTAGTGACCGAAAGCACTCATCTTGCAGGGGAATCTTGCCACTTCTTTTGGTGGTTAACATCGATTCAGACTACTCTTAATCAAATAGTTTTTAGATTCCATTCAGATTTAATTATGATACTTCTCGGATCAAATGGTCGATGACAGCATCACTGAATTAATCTGAATCAATATCTAAAATGACGATCTCAGATAAAGCAGCCGTAATCGAAGATTTTTCCTGATGAGTCGATAGAATACTCCATCGTTTGATTGATGGGAGGTACTTATAGTAACTTTCAGAAAAGATTTTGCATCCTATCATGTCCTCTTTATTCTTCCCAATCAAATGGTATTTAATTAACAAAAATTTTTAAAACTAGGTGAATGTACAAAAATAAGACGAAGATAAATACGAAAATAGTACATAAATGATTGTAAGCCAAATTAAATGTAACCTATCTGTGTTTTTCAAGTCTGTACAAATACAATAGACACTTTCTAAAGTGGACTAAACTTTCTGGGGGATAGGTACAATGATGGAAATGGTAAGGCAAGGAGAATGGGTGAAGTGAAACCTGGCGTCAGCATTAAGTAGCTTTTAACTGCACTCGAGTGCACTCCACAAAACGCCCAAATAGAGGCCGGTTTAGCAATGAAAAATATCTCCCGAAACC
The DNA here is from genome assembly GCA_933228895.1 of Platycnemis pennipes. Classification (NCBI taxonomy): domain Eukaryota; kingdom Metazoa; phylum Arthropoda; class Insecta; order Odonata; family Platycnemididae; genus Platycnemis; species Platycnemis pennipes. Next base: position 35,217,004 of record OW121852.1, on the reverse strand, counting down.
ATGCCCTCTGTGTGAGAGACCACAGGCCAGAACTCTAACCTCATACCTACACCAACCAGGCCCATCAAATATAAAGGTATTCAGTTTAGAGATGGGCTAACATTTGGTCGAATACATCTATTCTGGTGTTTGCGTTTTTGAAGAAGTCTCTACCCTATTTCTCGTCAAATCAATATATTTTCTACCCCTCTTCTTCCCCTATAAAATGCTATTAATTTACTTCCGCTTTCTCACACAACCATCCCAATAACGACCCTCATTATTCCATCGTTCCCAATTATTTTTTCATCCGCCAAATCTGCCACCACCGAATATCGTTTAGGATCTTCCTTCTTATCTCACAATATTTAGTACAGAGATAACTAACGGCAGTTATGATTCGTTCCGGAAACACTGCCTCGGATAAAATGTTAGATAGATGGCAAGGAGGATGAACAAACAAGTGCTGAGTGAGGTTGGAATAGAAAGAGGGAATTTAGTGGAAATTAAAAGAAGGAAAAGAAAGAAAAGAATGGTATAGGTTATTAGAGAAAATAGGCCATATTCGAAGGTATGCACTATGATAAGTAATTGAGGAAGAAGGAGCAAAGGAAAAGGTACCACAGGCTTGGACGAAGAGAGCCTTTTAAAATGTAGTATCATGCAGGACAATTTCGAAGACAAAATAGATGGACTGAGTAATAAACAAAGTTGCTCAAATAAGAGATTATGGAAAAACCTAAGTCTAATTTAAATATAAAAAGACATGACAATTACATCGAGCCTATCTTAAGACAAGATGGTGCGATGAAGACAATCGTCACTAACAAAGCGGACGAGAAGAAATGGAAGGCTTCTTAAGAGGCATAATGGAGCAAGTGGTAAAGGAAAATTAAAGAGAAGAGTTATGTCAATTCGAAGAGTTTTCCGATAAAAGAATCGAGTGGATCATCATAATTAGTCAGCAATCCTGGGGTTGGTTTGACGCAGCTCTCCACCGAATCCTTCTAACGGTTAATCTCTTTATATTTACGTATTTCTTCTCTTTCACATCCTTCATCACTAGTTCTATACGTATATCCCTTAGGAGGTCTATCAAGTGGATAGCTGCGTTAAATAAGTATTCGTATTAATGAATAGTAATGATGATGAAATCAAGTAATTACGCTGATCTGAAGGGAGATTAAAACGTGTTTATATCTACATCTACGTGATAGACTGCGACCCACCGCGAGGGTGCGAGGCAGGGGTTGAAGGACCATCAAACATGAACTAATTACATGAAAATAAAATGTAAATTTCTACCACCTCATCAGGCACGTAACCAGAAATATGCATCGTGGGGGGCTAAGTCTAGCGTAGCGTAACTTGAAACAAACCGTCCTTGCCCGTTCGGTGCCGACATGTTACAAATCTCTTCCCCTAATTTTCAGTGCTTGGTATTTACTTTCACAGCGCCATTCTTATCTCTTCCCACTGGTTAAGTTATCTGCTTATCTTGCTACGGAGCAGTTAATTTGACCGGCCCCAGAACGGAAGTCCAACGCACAAATATCAGATTGAAAAGAACAACTATTTACCACACACATGCCCCAAACTAGTGATCACGATTAAAAACACTTAACACTTGAATTATACGCAGTGTAATCCGGATTATCATTCCCAATTCAAATCAGAACAACAAAATTATTGGGAAAAAATTTCCGGGGGGGCAGAATCCCCAGTCCCCCAGGCTACGTGCCTGCACCTCATGGCGAGGTAAGAGTGGCAAGAACTAACGGTGAAAGCCATTTGGCAAAAGTAATGCAAAGAAGAGTATGTGAATACTTACTATCCTTACAGGTAGTAAGCAATCAATGAAATAAACAGCCGATCCCTCGAAAATACTCCAGCTTTAGAATGCGGGAGAACAAGCTTCGAGTAAGGTGCGTGATCTTCGAGTCATTTCGAGCACAACCCCTTTTCCGGCCATTCGCGAGTTCCCCGTGAACAGTCTCGTGGCTCTGTACAAATATCTCCGTCGAGGATGCTTCCGGGGGGTGAGTGTGCGTGTGTAGTCGAGGGCTTTCCGAAGCAGCGAAGCGAAGGAGACGACGACGTCTTAAGGAGGAGCAGGAGGAGGAAGTGCTTCCCGGAAGCAAGGACCTGACTCCAAAGCCGTGGGCAGGATGTTGAGAGGAACGAGGAGCGCGCTTCAACTGTCACGACTTGACCTCAACCTCTCTGGCTGCACCGGTTAACTTAACCCCACATAATTACTATTGCTTGTGAATGTGAGCATTCTAGTGGTACAAAGATTTAAAGGGTAGGTGATTTTCATCTCCAAATGGTTGCAGAGATTAGACTAATGAAATATAACAGGTGCGAAGACAAAAGTTAATGAGTTCGCTAATCGAAAAGGACATATAGAGTTCACATTCCAAGTAGGATTATCCCATTTGAGTGCAAACTCTCATTGTTTCAAGCTCAAGTGCATTGCTTACCTTGTTATGATGCAGTAAATTTGAATGGCCCCAGAACAGAAGTTCAACGCAATATACACATATCAGATTTGAAAAGAAAATTTATTAGCTTAAAGGACAATTATTAAGGAGAAATAAGTGAGGTCACGCAAAAATATTAAATTTGCTTAGTGTAAAACGCCCTTAAGAAGAGGTGATTAGGGATGTGGGGAGACGAGAAATCAAATGAAAGCTATCTTAACAGAAAATTAAGAGGATTTACAGGCCTCATTAGATTTGCTCAATGGATTTGTTCAATACCGTTTAACACGAGTGCTGGACCATTTGAAGACTTAAGTAATCAAGGAGATGGACCGATATGTATCAGTACGAAGATATACATAGGCCGATAAAGTAGTGACTAAACACTAACCGCACCTTTCGTTATGGCACACACCAGAAGAAAAAAAGATATTTAAAGAGTTGTAGTATTTTAAGAGATATCTCATTGGAATAGGATAGATATAGTGAGTGCAAAGGAAAACCACTCTGCAACTTCATCAAATGCGCTTAGAAGTTGGAAGGTAACTGATCTTTATAGCTCTTAAAAAGGGTCAAATAAAATGAGTGTTTTAAAATGCCGTGAATGGAATTTCCTCTTTAACTTACCCTGAGAAAGAACAAAAAAATAAACGTGCATACAGCATCTCCACCAATGTTCGCCGTGCATTAGTGCTGACCGAATCATTAAGGCTTTCCAACGAACGAGATCTTATCACCGACTCAGTTCTGATTAAGTTCATTGCATGACAACGCAAAATTCGTGCTCGAAGCAGGACTCAAGTCCGTGGACCTTCGTATCATCCGGCAAGACCATTTCCAACCGGAATAATCTCGGAATAATGATATGCGTGGCTACTCACACAAATATTTCAACTTCTTTTACGACAAACTATGAACACGCGTTTAAGGGGGTAAAGGCTGTAATTTACCCTTAGATTTCTGAATAGACACTTTAAAACAATTATAAATCTATAAATGTCCATCTTTGGGTTTGTTTGTTCCATAACGTGAAACAAGCTTTATTATTTGCTAACAAACCTAACTTTATTACTGACACGTGTTTACAATTTCAAGTATTGAGTGGAATTGAGTTAATAAATTCGGGGATGATATTGTGGAACAGGGTAATCATTGTAGAAGCTAAAGAAAATACTAGTACTTAAACTGTTCACATATGTATTCGTCATTAATTGATAATGATTGCGTCATTCGATAATGATTCAAGGTGTCGAAACACGTTGTGCTCGACATACAATTGTGGACAGTAGAATTTATTTGGCACCATAAAAAAGGAAGCAAAGATGTACATTTCATTAGTTTAATTTTTTTCTATCTCCTCAATTCAAAAGCTACATTATCTACATAGCCACCAAATAGACACTTAAAAAAAGAATAAAAATTAAAAAAATATGTTTGCTTCAAAAACACATCTCGTATTTTACATTATTATGTTTGTATTGTTATTGCTAACCTACACTGCTCCGATTTAATTGAATTTAAAATTAAGCTCGAAAGAGTACAACATACCTACATTGATACCCCACTAATTATTGCGGTATAAATCAGCCCATGTAATCACTTGCGGTTCCATGCGAACTCCTCTATTTTCTACAATTACTCCGTAATTGCGACCAATCTCGTGCACTCTCCTCAACTACCGTTCTACACTCATTACGCCCACCGACTCCCCCCGGAGTTAATGAAGACGAAGTGAAGAGGCGTTGGAAGGGTAGATGGAGCAGAATGAAAAAATAAAGTCGGGGAGGTAAAAGGAATTTTTTTCTAAAGACCCAAGGGTGGCGACGTGGGAAATATAGGGGTAGGGCACGATGTGGTGGGCTTAGGTCGCGTCGCTAGGGTGTGAACTCATGGGGTGGGGGAGGAGAAGAAGGATATAGGGGGCGGGATGGTAAAAAAAAGGAGGAAAGGTCTTTGATCAGCGCGTCAAGTTGGAGCACGGTCTCCTGAAAATCCTGTTCCCGAGGGGTGGGGGAGGAAGAGGAGGTGTGGAGGGGGAGTGGGTGGTATTAAGGTTTGGTGCCACACTTCGCTGGGGGTTCAACGGGGGAGAGGTCTTCGGCGTCGGGACTATAAATGGACATCCACTGGATATCCCATTCATTTCGAGGCGCCCATCTTTTTTCCCTCCTGGCTGACGTCGATCAATCACCTCGAGGAATTCGTAGGAAAGGAGGCTTCGGTAGTGGGAGAGTATAACAGCTCGCGGGTGCATGCTCACCCAAGCATCAGAGCATCTTTAAGGAACTTCCTTCCCTTAAAGTAATGATTCTAATCAAGTAGCAGTTGATATGAAGACACTGTAAGGATTTCATTTAATTTATGGTTCGATAAATAGCTCCTTGATATTGAGTATTTCGTTTCTCAGTTTCATAATCATCATGGGTCAATAATCCTAGGATTGGTTTGACGCAGCTTTCCACTCGATTCTTCTATCGGTCAACCTTTTCATATTGACGTAATTCTTCTCTTTTACATCCTTCACAACCTGTTCCATGTATCTCATACGAGACCTGCCTTTTCCAATCTTCCCGTTCACTTTTCCCTCGACGATTCCATCAGGCCATCATGTCTCAAGATATGGCCGATTAAGTGTCAGTTTCTTATTAGATTACAAACCGGTCATCACTCGTGATTTTCTAGTCTGTTGCATCACTTAAAAGTTCTCCAGTCTGGCATGAAAGATGCAAAGGCAGGAATGGAAGAAGATGGAGAAGGAAAGATGGAGGAAAACCCGGCATTGTCATTTGCCTACTCACAACGAAAGGCGAAAAAGGGACTGCAGCTTAACGTCCTATCCGATGGATAAAGTATTTACCTCGAAGTACTCAATTTGGGGCCAGTCAATGAATGGAATATATCTTTCCCCGCCGGAATACGAGCCCGGGCCCTCGGGATGGGAGGCCAGCACTCTCAGTTGTGATTTGTGGTGCATTTGAATACATTCAGGAAAGCCGAACTTTAACACCGATCAAATTCTCGTGCAATATAAGACACTTTGACGTCACTGCCATCAACTGTTCGTGTTATTAACATGATTTAACTGCCCAAATTGTTCTTCTATGCACTTGATACGTTTTCCCACCACATCGTCACTTGGTTAAAAATAAAATTATCCATATATCTGCCTCTAGCTACAGATGACATGAAAAAATAACGTGACCATTACCTAACATTAGCTATCCTACACAAGGGCATTCGGTCCGATTCGGTCAGCTCTTCGTGACGGCATATAAAGCTGAAAATTTGGCACGTAGATATTTTTGTATTTTTTTCGAATTTGAACGTGTTCATTTCCTTGTAAAGTCACCTCAGTTTTTACACTAGAGACACAAATACAATCCTTTATGCTTTCTATACAAAGGACTTCACCTTACATCTGTAGTAGTTTACTACACCCAGTTAAAAGGAAAATTTGCGCGAAAAAATTGTTAACACACGAACAGGCACACTGTGCCTGGAATTTATATTCATGGTGAATTAGGTCGAGAATCTCAAACATTTCGTTGGTGGACTAAATCAGAAACTACAATTGCTAATGATAATAAAAATACATTGCAAATTCCATCGTACTTACGCAGATTTGATCAAAACAAATGAGAGACGTAGTGTGACATTGATTTAAAAAATGTAATTTGTTCCGCGTTCCGCGTACAACCAGGGAGTCCTAAATCAAGCATCTGCCTTACTGTTTTACAAAGAATATCTTTCCCTTCTCACTATATTAGGTACGTAGATGCACATTGAGCCAGTCTTATTAGGGTAATTAAATGACACATCAAAAGAAATTTATCTCGACTTACTTTGAAACAATGGATTATGGATTTTGGGTTTAGAATATAATAATTATGATTCTAATCGGATTAAACCAGAATTTAGTGTAATTTTGCATATTTTTTCTTTAGTGGTACTAAGATAATAAGAAGTTTGCATTTTTCGGAAGATTTCCAACCATATGTACCAGTGGTTTATGCTGCGAAAGCAGGCAGATTGATCTAAAAGGCTCAGGAATCTGGTTTTAAACAAGAATTTTAGATGCTCATCGTCTTTCCATCGTACTTGAGTGCACTCAATATTCAGAGTAGACAAAGGACATTTTGTCAATAAGTACACTAACCAGTAAAAAATGGTATCAATTATTAAGTGTCGAACCTTTCGAGGCTGGCATATTTGAACTTCTGAGCAGTCCTACTATACCTTATATGTATCCTAATACCCTGATATATAATCCTTTCCGTTTTCTAGAATTTATTTGCTACAATTGAACTATGTTCTTGTGAAGATAGCATATATATACGCTATCTTCAAAATGGAAATTAAAATTTACTCTCCTTTTTAATTTGTGATTTTATTCAGGTTTAATAATGACTAATGTATTGGATATAAGAATACGGGTTTCATAAAATTCTTAATCTCTCGTTCTCTATCTTATAATGGAAATTTCCCAACAGGAAAGTGAAACAAAGCCCTAATATATATGAACTGCTCTATGACGCACCTACCACTTAGGCGCAATGAGCCTAACGGTTCACGAGGTTCATTGTCCCGCGCACTTTTAGCGGCCACTGCGAGTTAATTTGATGCAAAAACATGGAAGCGGAAGCTTAGCTCCATCCGCATGAAAGTGGTTTTTTCTGCCGCTGCATCGTGAGATCGCGATATCCTAAGGAATCAGGAATGTTTTCCAATTCGAACACTCCACCGTATTGAATTTTAGATTCGATATTACGAATTGCCGAGCCTTTAGCGATGAACGTGATTTTTATGAAGGCAATCATTATCATCATAAATATTTCGCACATATTGGAAGATTTGTGGAGAGTCTCTGTCTGCTATTTTCCACACATGTGCCCTCCCCAACCAGTTGGTGTTTCAATAAAATTAACAAAACGCATTTATTTGGGACGAGTATTTCACTAAATAGTACCACCTTCGACTTAAATCCTCGTCAAAATTTTTAAGGTTTCAGAACATTAAACGACAGTAAATAAATGTATCATCAATAAGAAAGCACTACGCATTTACGACATTAAAAAGAGAAGAAGTATGAAACCAACCAACCACAAATAATTTATAAATTACACAGAAGCTGTAATCATCACTAAAATATCTTAAATACATAGATATACAAATATGGGAAAAATGCGAGGGTTAAAGATAGATAGTTAAGGAGGATAGTTAAGGATAGATAGTTAAGGGTTAAAGATAGATTAGATATCCTTTAGGAATAAATCCTGCTGCTGGAAAACACCCACTCAAGAAGGGGGATTTGAAAAACCTGAGAAACCTACTGACAATGAGTTATGGCTACTGTGACATGGATATATAGGATATACGTGTGTGCATGACAAAACTATCTACATATGCATGTTACACACAATATCACAATTACAGCATACATGACTTTCAGATGTAATCATCGAGATACATTATATTCGCGGAAAATGATCATAAGCAAGTCATATTTGCTTCCTGTAGGATTGGTGGGTAATTGGGAGGAGGTAGGAAATTGTGGGTAACTGAGAAAGCTTGAAGAGAAACCCGGCGTCAGCAATAGCCTGTTCTCAAGGAAAGCGCCAAGAGATCCATGAAATCAAATTCGTCTAACGGAGTACTGCACTCACGTAGGAACCAGTGTTCCAAGGAAATATATCTCCCATAGCCGGGATTCGAACCCGGACCCAACCAACATGCTCCATTCATACCTCTCCTCAACAATACGCGTCCTCTCAAAATTCCATCTATCTAAATTTGTATCCAGTCTATAATTTCTCCAGCCAACCTCCTTTCCTCCATCATTAAATAAATGGTTAAAGATAAAGTTAAGGCTAGATATATATCGAAAAACACTATGATGTCCTTTTTTCTTCGAGTTAATTAGTTCCGTCATCATAACCGTATTACTAAATGCTGTGTGCAAAACCTAGTTTGTAAAACATTACCGTATACGTCTGTCATCCAATAAAACCTCTTCATTTCTCCGCACACCAACACTCCTTAGGAGTCGAATTTATTAATTCTCTTTCGTCAATGATCAGGTTTCTGAATCACAAAAAATTCGGTCTGTATTAGAGTTTTCACTGCGTTTTTCTGGCTAGACACCCCGTCATTACTGGGTACGCTTCCTTGAACAGTTCGTTCCTTCCTATAGTTGAATTTTTATGAACGTAAACTTAGCAATTATAAAGGAAGCGACCAACTGCTGAGATCGTTTTTGCCATTTTAGAATAGGTGGATTCTCGGACAGAGGTAGGATTTGTCAAAGAACGGAGGAAGGGAGGAGAAGAGCCAGTCTCGGCCTGTTCTTAGCGAAAGACGCCAAGGGGACCACAGTTCAACGCCCCTTCCAACGGACTGCACTCGAAAAGCTATCCACAATCACTCAAGTGGGGACCGGTATCATCTACACCTAAGTTTTATCCTATTATCCCCACGCCGGCCCCGGTGGCGGCGGGGTAAATCCCTCGCCTGTCGGTCCCAGGGTCGCGGGTTCGAATCCCGCCCGGGGAAGATTTTCTCTCTCCGGGGTATGGATGTTTGTGCCGTCCATCATGTAAATTGGAAGAGAGGACTTTGAGTCCTGAAATTCGCATGTTAAAATAAGACAAATAAATAAAATAAATAAAGGGCGTGTGGCAGGGGGTGGTAGTTCAACAGCCATGAAGTTGTGTTGTAGCTTAAAAAAAACTTTTTTAAATACGTCTAGTGTCAGATTCGAGCACGTGTGGTTTGATTCAAGGAACAAGGATTCATATTTCACGCGAACGCGAACGTAATAGAGTAATATATCTTATGAAAAACCTTCCAGTCTCCAGTGTTTGACACCCAAACTCTTCCAATAATCGAGTGGTACTCTCTGTACTTATACCAATGAAATATGGCTGGGACCCGAACCTACGGCTGGGACCCGAACCCGGACCCACTGGATGGAAAGCCAGTACTCTAGTAATCACACCAACCCTATCTCTTGAACGTGAACTAAATATGTGAACCGTGCTTCTTTACTAAACCTGTGCAATGTCACGTGAATTTACCCTAAAAATAACTATTAATTTCTGTATACGTAAGTTTTCGGTTGAAAGCTATGGGCGGGCTTGACTACAATATTTGAAGCCCACAAATCAGAGAGAAAAGAGGCGACAAGTTAAAAAATGGAAATAACACAAAACATTTTTTTCTTTCCGGCAAAAGAATATGCGCCCACCCACAGGAACATCTGGACCGGAGCCGAAATACCATTGGAATCCTTGGCATGTCCAAATCCTGTTGCCCAGAGATGGATTGAAAGAGTACCTTCTCAGAATTTAGCTAAGGTGAGCTTTCGACTAACTCGGTGAAATTAAGGCTTGAAGAGAAGGAAGGGAATATGGGTAGCGAGGTTATCTAGGCAGCTCTTCGTACCATGATTAAGTGGGAATGAGAGTGGCATATTCCTATCAAGCGGACGAGACGGCCACGTCGGCATCCGTCGTCAGGGGACTCTGGGAAGGCGATGACACGGCTTCTTTCCCTCCTATCTTATCCGTGTCTTAACTCCTACGACTCCATTTCACGGTGACGCAGAAGACCGAAATGATGATAGCGAGTGTGGGAGTGGGTGCCCGGTCCCCTTGGAGACTAGCAACCGCCTCCGTTTCAAAATTAAAAAGCCTTGAGAAGAGTTGACGGGGGGGAGACACCTTCTTCCAATCAATTTGGGGATCAGGTTAGAGGTTATTGAACTGGGAGATGGAATAGAGCAAGAGTAGGTTAAATCAGTACGGAGTAAAGTAGGAGTAAACTGTAGGTTAAAATTAGGATATAATTTCTTCGCTAAATTCCAAGACAATATTTTCACTCGATGAAGTTAAAAATATTTTGCGGACTCCAACTTACTATGACAGACTAAACCATGATCATAAAATTAGAGAAATCAATTGCCAAACTGAGAGATGCAAAATGTCCCTCTTTCCTCGTATAATTAGCGATGAGAATAGCTGTAGATACAAGTGTATCAATGGATAGTATAGGTAGCTGCATGTTGGTATAAGGAATTTAAGCCAACCCAACTGACATAATGTGTTTGCATCTTGCTTTGCTGTTTTTATCTTTTTTTTAAATTGTGAAGTTTACACTATAATATAATTACTAATCCTTTTATGTAATGCATTTTTGGTGTGAATTCACCCCCTGCCACACACCTTTATAGTGCATTGCAGGGTATTATGTAGATGTAGATGAAGAGTACTGGCTAACCTCCCTCACAAACCGAGTTCGAATCACGGTATAAATTGAGTTTTCATCTCCACTTGGGTGACTTATGACTTATGAATAATATAAAGTTAGCGGTCCCTTTAGCGTCTTTCGTTAAAAGCTGGATGATGCCGACGTCGGTTTTCTCTGCACCCTTCCTCCTTTCCCTCACACTTCCGTCCTTACATCTTTCTTCTCGGTCTGTGTCGCTTTTATGGACTGTAACGACTTGAATAAAACCACTGATGTGGTATGATTTCAAGTGGAGGATTTGGAAAATAATATAAATTATTTTTTACCATGTCAACACTTAACATTTCTTGTCACTTTTTCTTTTGACATATAATTCCACAGTCTCGGCTTCAAAGATCAATCTCGTACAAAGGTTATAATAAAAGCTCACCATAACCCAAAGAAGGCTGATTTGAAAAAAAACACTTCTTTTTGTAATTTTTATCAATGATCAAATCAACTTGTTGATTACGTTACGATACGGCCAAAAAATTTTAATTTATCCTGCCGTAATGAAATATGTGAAGCTCAGGGAATTAAAGGGAAAATTTCTTTTAGAATATGCTAACAGCCTGCCATCAAGAATGAACGCTTGTAAAGCGGAAACCATCTGCCCACGGGACATAATAAACATCATTGAATGGTAGATCTTAAAAAGAAAAGTTAAATGATGCCCAGGATAAAAATACATTATGTACATTATATAAAAATACAATATAATACGTTTTTAAGAAATAATTCTATACAAAATAATTCAAGTCCTAAATAATGTTTTATCCGGTTCAACGCTTAAGCTTTCATCGCAAATTCTTCCGTTCAACGCCGAATTCCACGAAGTTTTGGCCTCAACTATCAACCATGTCATAATCACTGTTCTAAAATATAGAATTTCGTACTTGCTCGGCGAATTATATTAATAAATAATTTTCGGGTTTCAAGCCGAGTAAGATTTTTAAGTAAAATTTTAGTTAAATTTAAGTAAGATCTTACTTTATTTAAAATTTAAGTGAGATCTTACTCGGCTTGAAACCCGACAATGATTTATTAACTGTTCTAAATGCTTATCATTGCCGGAAACGGCTGGTTTATAAAAATACATTCATGTAATTATTATTTATGACTAAAACAATCCTCGTTTATTACGTTAGAATCGATGTCAATAAGGTTTTTTTTAGGATATGCCGTAGGTGATAAAGGAATGGTAGTAGCTAAGGCAGTGATATTTGTTTCTTAGAATATTTTAACAGTCCTACCATCGGGAACGAGCCTTTAAAATCGGTAATCATATGGCCCACGAGATATAACACATACTACGGAATGGAATAACTTTTTAAAAAATCTTTTGCGATCAACAGTATATAAATTAATGAATAATGCATTATTATTTAAAAAATAATATTTCTAGAAAATAATGAATGCCCAAAATAATGTTTTACCCTGTTCAATGAAATTAAAAACTGTGTATATTCGGCACTAATTTAAAACACAAAAACACGACCAGTTTCATCCACCTGAGTACATGATCAAGTGTCGTTTTTTTGTGTTTTTAATTGAAGTGTGGATTATACAAGGATTTTAATTTAATTTAAGATGAACTTCCACAACGCTGAGTCTAAAACCATAGAGTTTTATCCTATTCAACGCCTAAACATACTTTACAAGTTCTTCCACATGGGATTTCACCAAGTTTCCACCTCAGCAATGAACCCAGTCATAAACATTGCTCTAAAAGCGTAACCTCAGCCTTAATACCACTCACCCTTTCCCCTACGAGTGCTTTCGAGCCAAAGTGTGTAATTTGGATGCCGCCCTAATATATATCCACCCCCGACTCATTCCAAGAGAAAGAGGCGTCTCTCTGGAGTCTCCGGAGGTCACGACGGATGTCTCGTCTCGAAATGAGGGAATTGGGAGCCGACGGAGAGGTTGTGGTGGAGGGCAACTTGCGACTCATTTTATTGTGCGGCCGAGGATGAGAGTTAACGGTGCGGGTGGTTTCTCCGAAGGGAGGCGGTTGTGTGAGGGAGGGTCACGTGACGTAGGGAGCACTCTCAGAGCGACGTTAGGCCGTCGGGACCATCAATGGGCGCAAGGGAGGACGACGAAAAACGATGTTGAGGGTCAAAGGTCGCTTGCCATTCTGAAGTAAAAAAAAGGGCTGCCGAAATCTATTAGGCGTGACTATTTGGGTGAGTGACAACCTCTGTTTCACGAGTTGATGTTTGAAGCGAACCGACGCACGCTCGTATTTTTATGGTTGATTTAAAATTACGGTTCGCGTTCAAGTTCAAAGACATCAGAACAAACCAGAGAATTTATTAAAAAACTGAATCAATGCTTCCTCTGCCACGAAAAGGTATTCATGTTTCGTTATTTTTGAATGGTTATAATGGGTTTTCACAGAAAAATCTGTGCTCAACATTTCCTGAGTTTATTCTTTCTCATATTGATTCTTACTTCAAGAAGAGTCATATTTTGTACATAACTTGATTCTTTTCAAAAAAAACTTAGTTGGCTTTCTGTTCCGTTGCAACTCAGTTCATCCTTCAATAATGGCCCTCAGAATCCCTTTGCCCTAAATTGTTCTTGCCATGTACTCAACATTCTTAGAAAGAAAAATTTTAACTCTAACGTAAGTTCTAGGGAAATTTTTTCAATTTTTTTTGCTGGAAGTATTATTTTTTAGCGCAAATATTCGCGCAAGCCTTGAGACTTCCCTGAGTTTGAAACAACTTCTTGGCTGAAGTGAGGCATTTTGGATACGAATATTTTTAGAGGAAGGCAAAAATTTAGGTGCTGGATTATTTCCGCTAAATTTTCCCAGCACATCGAAATTAAGGATTTGGAGCCACTAATTCTTACTGAATAAAGAAGGAAGCCGTAGTAGCCATAAGATAATTGAATGCATTATTAATTTTTAAATAGGATTCTACGGTAGTCAGGTCTGTAACCCACCAGCCTAGTACCCCTAAGGTATCGGATTCGAATCATATTTCATGCATTTTGTGCTCGACATAGGATTAAATCAGATCAAATTAAATTCTTCAACATAGCAATGTATTCAAGGATACTTTGTGTCACATATCCCCCCATAAAATCCTACCACAAATCCTAATTCCTCTCACATATCCAAACAGGCCAGCGGTTTTTAACTTTCTATCTACCTTCAACGCTTGAATTTTCAAAACATTTCCCACAACCCTAAGCAAATATTTCAAATATATGTATATTCTCCACGGAAAAAAGTTGGGCCATCTTCGCCATAAAAATATATACAGAATTTACATAATAGTAAAAATATTTTGACACATTATTAATGTACTGAAACAAACTCCAAAATTATAAAGAAAATATTAATCGTTTGCTGGTTTGTTGCGGCAACTATGCAATAAATTACATATTTTTATAATAACCGATCGCACCCCTAGTTAAGCACCACTGATATAGGCGATCAATCTTTATTCAAAGTGTAATTTCTCCGCAAGGATTAGTTGCTGAGGGGTTTGACGGATGTGCGTCAAATGCAATGCCGCCCGTAACCCCAGCCTTGGAAAACCCGAAGGGGCTATTCAGAATCCTCGAGGGAATGAGTCCATTGTTTGCTCCCTTTCCAGGGTCGAGGAATGCCAGGCATTTTAAAACGGGGTCCACTGAGAGAGGCACCGCATGCCCATCGCTCGAAGTACAGGGATATTTTTGGGCTAAATCCGTCCGAAACTATTTCCCTTAGGGTTCCATGGCCATCCGACTGCAATAGCATCGCAGATGGGGTGATAAAAGAAAGTGGATGTCGGGGAGACAACTGGCAATTTTCGCATGGATGGTTTAAAAGTCCGAATTCACCATTTAAGTGTCTACCTTTATGCTCTCTTAGTAGGAAGCACATATTGGAGATGTACGAATTCTTAAGGTATTAGCGGTATTAGTTTAGCTGCCACCAGGTTGAATCATGCATTACTGCAAAGGCAGATGGTTAAAGAGTGCACAACATCCGGGTGAAAAGTAAAGAGAGTTTGTTTCTATTATTTTCTTGGCGTTGATAGGATTGTTGACGCATAGGCTATCTAAACTAAGACTATTTTCACCACAGTGGGTGGATTGTTGGTTGGGAAATGATGGTATGATGGTAACGGAGTAATGCGTTGGTTGGTATTAGCCTGCTTTCAACTTACGACGTCAAATGGTCCAGTGTTTACTGTCCCCTATGATGGGCAAAATGCTGAACTCAGGCGATCTTCACACTGCCATCAAGTGGAAAACGGTGTAACACCGAAAACTCTCCACCACAGCCGTTTCGAGCCTTCATCTCTTGCTTGAAAGTACAGTACGCTAGTTACACAGATTATGCGCCGGGGAAACAATAGATCTTAAGTAGAGTTCAAACTGACGTTTGCTGTACTTGATGAGGATAGATCTCACCAAGCACTAAGCCCGGCATAAAGCTCAAAATTAAGAGTCAAATCTTGTCGGGTTGGTGTAGTGGTTAAAGTACTAGTTTCTCCCTAGTTCGGGCTTTGGTTTGAATCCTAAGAGTGGTAGATATTTTTCTGTCGTATAATGGCCGGTGCTTGAATGCTTTGTGGAGACCATCGAGTTCAGTACCTCGTCCACTGGATGGGACGATAGGCCGTGATCCCTTAGTCGCGTCTTGTTAAGAGCTGGCTAATGCCGACACCGGGTTTCTCTTTACCCTTCTCGTTTTCCCTTCCATTCCCATCCTTTACCTTTCGACCGTGTCTGAAGCGCCCACTTGAAAACAAAGATGATAAGCGTGATACATCTCTTCCTCCATAGGTCTTTGAATAGTTGAATGAATTCATGTATACCGGAATAAAACGAGAATATGTGCGAGATTGTGCGAATCGGCGAATACGCGAATGCCTGGTTGAATATGCCTAGAGACAAGAACCCGAACGAATACTCAGGCAAGCACCCAAGTACTTTCACTGAACTTTGGAATTCTACTGGTTCCTTTCGAATTCCGAATACTCAAGACGCTGACGAGTGATAAACAAATAAGAGTTGAGCGTTCGCTACCGGTCGCTAACGAAAACAGTGATACGGAATCCAGACGCTCAGGTATTTATAGAAGTACTCGGATGGTCGCCTGAGTTCGACAATCCCGGGAGAGGCCTTTGGACGTGTCCAGCCGAACCCAAGCTGGGCTATTTTCTGGATACTTTCTGGGAAACTGAAGCCGAAACAGGGAAAGTATCCTTCCCCTCCTATCCTTCTGTGTGAGTTAAACACACCGTTGGGATAGGAAAGAATAGTAGTGGGAGGCCTTCTATGAGATATTCATATGGAAAAGTAGTAAAAGATGCTAAAGAAAATACTTTTGTGAATATAAAGGGGTAAGCATACTGGAGAATTGAGTGGAGGACTGCGTCAAACTTATCACAAGCCAATTCAAGGATTGCAAATTAGCCGCGAATACCATAGCAAGTTGCTGAAATTTTCGAACGAAACTCGAACCCAGGCCTCCTGATTTCCCGCCAGGTACTCCTGAACGACACGACAGAATCTCACTGTTTCACAAGCCGATGTTTAATGGTCAATTTTTGATGCAGTATTTTAATACAAAATCTTCATCCAAACGTAATACCTTCCTTGTTTTGAATAAAACAAAAGTGGCCTTTTTCACGGCGCAATGCATTGGTTCAAAACAGATGAACAAATGAAATACGAGAAAGTAGTAAACAATGGAAATGGCTGCTGCAACCGAATGGGAAGAAGTCAAGGTGATGGAAATTAAAGCTTTTGGGAATCGTGCATTTATTTATTAAGAGGAAGAAATATAATCATTCTTTTGATACTGGTTATAAATCGGTCTTTTCCATTCACTTAATTAGTGCAATAAGTACATGATTCATAATTAAGTCATTTAATCTGTGCCATATCGCAACACACCAATCCAAATATTTCCAGCCAAATCACTCTCACAATGCTGATCGCGATGCTCACTTTTTTAAGGGTCTCTGATTGGTTGGCGTCATACTGGTTGGTTGATTTAGGGGAGGCGACCGACAGCTTAGGTCATTTGCGCCATATAGGATAGGTGGGTAATTGGGTAATGGTTTGGCGTCATACATTTGGAAGTAAATTAAGAGCAAGTACTATCTGTCTGAACCAAAAGATCTGCATATACTATAATTTCGTACCAAAAGCTAATATGATGCGATTACACTATGTCACACGGTCCACATCAGTTGTATTAAATGAGTTTTAAAAATCATCTGTACCCAAATTCGACCGTGGAACATCTGTTTTAGGATTGATCGTAAGCTACCGTACGGATTTAGACGCAGTCTCTCGATGCCCAAGGGCTCGAGCCGAATCTTGGTCACTCATGTTATTAATGTCAGTGATTCACATACTCTGCCCGCGCAGAATCACGCGTTTCTTTCGCGTGCCACTGGGTGCCGCTGAAAAGCACGCGGCGCAAAGATGACGAACGTGCCGTGCATTTCTCGATCGTGCCTTCAGTCCTCTGCTATGGGAGACTCCTTCGCCCGCCTCCCCCACCCCAGTCGGCGGTTAACCTCGGGTGCAGACTACACCCCTCCACCCTTACTGAATTAAATTTAGCGCGCCACTTCTTTCTGAGCGCAGTAAATGACGGGGAAGGACGGCGCGATATTGCGATGTATCGACCTGCTGAGAGCGATTCTCTTGCTACGTAGCATACAGCAAAGTTGAATGGGGGTGGTGTTGCATTTGTGGTCTTAATCGGCGGCTTCATCCTATAGGACGTCTATCCCGGATAGTCAAGTCACTTATTCGGGTGATCGACCGACAACCACGGTAATTTGCATCATTTATTACAGGTGCTTATATTATTAACGAAAGGCACCAATTGGTCCAGTGTATAACGTCACACCCGACGGACATATTGATGACATTCAAAACCTCTCACCAAGAATCCAAGTGGGAACGAGTGTATCGATAAAAATTTCTGCCTCGGACGGGATTCACACTCGGGCCCTGGAGATGGGTAGCCAGTAATCTAGCAACCATACAATATTCGATCCCTAATCCCATATGATAACTTCGCTGTAACATGCATTGGAAAGTGTACTGCGAGGGTTTACGGGAGAACTTTTTTCTATGTGTAACGAAAGAATTACGAACAAAAATGACTTTAATTCTACTCTTAAACTTTTTCATTATTTACCTCCAAGGTTTTGGCAGTTTTTGTTAACCTCCGTTGTGATTGGGTTCTTAAAGGCTTCGAAGGTGAAAGATATTAGACAAACTGCCAAATATACAACGTCACGAAGCAGCTTTAATCGTGCTCAGCGCGCCATCTTGCTCTTTTAACAGGCCGAAGCACATGGTGCGAATTCGGCGGATATAGATTCGATTACCGGTCAAGGTGAATGATTTTTTTCTCATTGGTAATTCTGCTACATCTCTGATCTTGTATGCGAGCTCGTATATTATATATGTTTTAATATGACATTGCTGAAACAACGTCATCTTTTTCAGAAATTTATTTTAGCAGGCCGAAGCACATGGTGCGAATTCGGCGGATATGGATTCGATTACCGGTCAAGCTGAATGATTTTTTTCTCATTGGTAATTCTGATACATCTCTGATCTTGTAAGCGAGCTCGTATATTATATATATTTTAATATCACATTGCTGAAACAACGTCATCGTTTTCAGAAATTTATTTTAGCGTTTCAAATCACTAGTTCCAATAATTAGACCGATTCGTTTGTGCAGTTACTGAGAGAAGCACGCTTTATAGGGTAGTTTGCGTTATAGGGAACGATTGTAACCACGTAAATATAAATCAATTATTCCAAACCAATTGGTGTCTAGAAGACGCTTGAAGAACATGCCCATAAACTGTCGAAAGCGAGTCGTAAATATGCATTAAAATGAGTATTAAAATTACTTTTTATCACTTTTCCTTCGTTAAATGTACCAAAATGTTTCATCAATAGCTACCACTTATTCCTCGATTAAAATAAATTTTACAATGCATCAGAAACCTTTAATATCTTATTGAAGACTCAAAATCCTTCCAAAAAATACCGTAACGCCGCTCGAGACATTAAGGTAATCGTCTGACATTGAGTATCCGAGTCCCTTGAATCCGATCATCCACCTAATGAGCTTTACTTCAGTTCCTATAGTATCACTCATGTACTATAGAAATTGAATAATATAGCTGGAGAAATATTTACCAAGAATATTACCAGTGGTATCCACTCGATGTGAAATACAGCTATTCCGATCGCTAAGCAGTGATAAAAACTCAGAAATGATACCCACAAGGTAATTAGCAACCTATAGCCTGGCAACTTGACTGCCCCATAGATAGGAAGAGGGTGCCAACTTTTATGCCGTATAATTACGCTTATTGGACACTAATTTATTCGAAATATTGAATAATGCAATAATTTATTTGTTCAATTTAGTCTCGTTACCATTCATTCCTGTTTCCTCATACGTATTATCATTACACACTTTGGTGAACTTCAATATCTACTGATCCATTTTCAACTTCCAGTTCTGCTACACTCCCACTAGCACACAACTGAAAGATTATATACATGCCCGAGATAAAATTTTCTGCGCCAAATAAATACAGCCACCAACCACAAAATATTACCTGGAATAATGAATTATGTACAAATTGGTTATTTTCAAAGTGTTGCCTATACGCACAACTTAAATATAAACGAGAATGTGTGTAAAAGTGAGATTTCGGTTCATCGATGCAATTTCGATCATCGATTCCAATCGATGGATCGACAACAGTTAGCTTCGTCCTTCTGAATACTGCTTTTATTTACAAAAATACCTTTCCAGCCGACCGTGCGAGTACAGGCAGACAGTGCATGGAACCAGAATTCCGATCCCTTTGATCACCAAGGAAGTTACTCCTTCGAAGTTATTTTAAAACTTTAGCAATTCCTTTGTCTCGACTTCCTCTGTTTGATCGTAAAGAACCAGGGACCGTAATTTTTATGGCTCGGCATGAGAGGTCATTTCGTCACGTTAAGTCCAGATTCCGCGGGATGCTATGAACCTCGCCCTAACGAACGAAGAAACAAAGAGGATCAGACATTAGTATAAGCTTCAGACATTTTTCCTCAGGAGCCTAGGTACACTTTGTACGTTAAGTTTCACGCTGAAAGACAAATTAGGAGATATCCAGAAAGCAGCGTATCTCCACCGTCTGCGATACAGTCTACACTGACAACATCCACTACGACTTTGGAGTTGATGCTCCTTATTTGTATATCCTTAATTTTATGCGATGACCAATAGAATATAAATAAGTAAATAACTAATTCTTTTTAAGACAGGTGGTGTATGGGATCCGTACGAGGAAGGTATGATAAAATAATTAGAGCGTGTTCAAAGGAGATCCGCTAGATTTGTTAAAGGCCGTTATGATACTTGTATAAGTGTTAAGAGTTTAATAGAAGAACTAGGATGGGAATTACTATCAGAACGTAGGTTAAAATTTAGGTTTGACCTATTAAGTAAATTCGAAACCGATTTTTTCGCAGATGATGTTAGATATACATTAAGAACCCCTGCGTATTATGCTAGGTTTGATCAGATTAACGAGATTAGAGAGATAGATTGTCGTACTGATAGATTTAAAATGTCATTTTTCCCGCGTACCACAAGAGAGAACAATAGGCAGCGTAGCAAAGGGATAGGTACGTGAAATATAGTCAGTCTGTAGTGCATGATGCATGTAATAACAACCAAAAATCCCTTTCTTATTATGTAGATATTAACCATCTAGCTGCATGTGACCCAGCAGGTCTCCATTAAATATCCTAGTTGCATGCCAATAGTGCATGTTTGGTGATCCTCACCCCCTGCCACACACCCTCGTGGTGGCTTGCAGGGTATTACGTAGATGTAGATATTCATACATTTAATCATGAATATACCTAGCCTACAAAATTAAATGATCTTCATTTGATTACATAGCTTATAATTTTAATATGAACCAAATCAGAGTTCAACCAAAAGGTCGGTATGGTTGGGAGGGTTCATTTATTGGTTACTTCATCTTAAAATTGGAGAACCATCAGCTCACCATTATTTCTACTTTTTTCCTAGTTATGTAACGTCCTTGTCATTTATGAACCCTGTGTACATTTCCCGTGTATCAACGCCTCAGTCCCGCTCTTGATTTATAACCCTCTAATCTTTGCCTCAATAATTTTCTTGAAAAAAACATTATGTCTCAGGGTGTCTCCAGGACACCTTGTTCCTTTCTGTCGCACTGTGCTACATATAAAATTCCTTCCTACCTTGGAGAGAATAGATTTGATACAGTACAAGGCCATTGGCATGTCAAATATCCAGCAGCCGTGGTTTCCAAGAAAGATCTGGTAGCAAACAAGATGACACAGCTTGGGCCATTTGGGCCATTGATGCACAAAAAGACCTCTATCTAAATTGAACTCGGAACATCCAGTCAGTAGCCCAACCCTCTATCCATTTAGACCGTTTTAGCGTAGTGTTTGACAAACTTAATTATTTTTTTAAGCTTGTAACCTGGATTTCCCGTGAACAAACGATTATTATTTGAACAAAACTGTTACTGTAAACAATGGGCGATTGTAGAGTAATGCGGTGTGCAAATTCGGAGATCCGACCACAATATTGATTGCGTTTCGCAACAGAATCAGTACAACGGTTTGGCGATGTAAAGAACAAGCATATAATGATACCGTAATTATGCCGTATGTAACCGCATGTAACGTATATTAATATGGCATACTGCTGGACATTTAATATCCTTATATTCTGGCGATATTGCGTAGTATTCGAACTTATCAGAAAGAAGACAAACATTTGCAATTTACCACATAAAAAAACTTTATTCCGACCCCGGTTTCGTTGGCACTGAAACATCGAGACCTGACGATGTTGCAGTGCCAACGAAACCCGGGTCGGAATAAAGTTTCTTACGTGGTAAATTGCAAATATTTGTCTTCTTTCTGATTTAATATCCTGTCGTATCGCATGAGACCACAAAATGCGTTCCCATGTATCCCGTTGGCTGCCGCCTCTAAATCGCGTTTCGATATTAGGATCATATTGCACACCACAGACGATATCTTGCAGTATCACACGGCGATAAATAAGTGAAATGTACAAGGCGATTTTGCGTAGTGGCAAATCACATGGCAAAATATAATTAAAAACATTGTAAGGGCGCCTAGTGATGCAGTTACGGAGACCCTGACGTGGAGTGGAGAACTCCGGAACAATGTTCAAGAACAATGCTTGACCATTATTGTTAGAACCTTTCTGATGATCTCAGAGAAATCTGCTATAAATTTCTGCAACCAAACTCCATTGATTAATTATGCAAGCATAATTAAAGCTAAGGAAAATCATATTGCTAGCTGCACACTTTGTTAGTTATGGCATCTCTCAAATATTTGGAGTCAAGCTTACGATTCGTTTGCCAATCTCATTAGTAGTTCTTGTGCTTCTAAAGTAACAATCAACTCAAGAACCCCCTGGTCCAGGGAAAAGGTTTACTCAGAAAATTCTGCAACTTATAGAAGTTAGCGAAACTCATTAAAATAAAAAAATAAAGAACAAAACCTAGCAGCCAAGTTTTCTAAAGTAATTAGCCGATAATCACGCTTTTAAATATATCCTAACAAGACTTAATTCATTAGCTAACAGCTCTTGAGCGGGGAAGAATTATCGTATAATATATTTTTGGGTAAAGACGATGTAGTCTGAAAGGAGCCCTTTAATCTCAGTCCTCATAATGTCGGGCTTTAATTTTATAAGGCTGTCTTAATAGCTCATGACAAGATGAAACAAGGAACTTTGTAACTTCTGCTTTTCATATTTACCATATTTTTAATTAGAAAGGAGGAGCTCTCAACCGCAGAAGAGAGCACGCCCGATGGAAAAATTAGAATTTCTTTTGGCGCTCATGATGTTGCGTCTTAGTATTCGACTTGCGTGCCCTTTCGGATTTTTTCAATAACCACTTTGATCAAAGAAACATATTCCTGATAATTTCATTAAAGCCTCGTTGCTATCCGCATGGTTTTTTGAAAAGGCGTTTAAAATTCTCCCTCTCACAAAAATTATCGCATCGCTTTTTCCGACATATAAATAAAAATCGGAAACATGCCCATACGATGAAAGAAATGATGTAAAGAAAGAGCACTTTGGTAGATTCAAGGCAGAGTAAAGATGTTATATCAAAAACAACCCTAAATATTATAACTTTTAGCAAAAAATACAAAAAAATAACACCATGCCGAGATACATCATGCCATTTTTTATAACTTGTCATTAGTAATTATCATACGACAAATACTTTACTGTTACCGTAGTGGTAGTGAAAATTCCTTAATTAAAACGGTGCATCAGCGAAAGCACTTAAAAAGATGATACATTTCACTCTCTTAAAGAAGCAATCAAAACATTAGACACATGGCAGCAAGAATATCACAACATGGTGGAAAATTATGCTTTTAACAGCAATAATATCCCCTATAAACTACGAGCAATATCTACCTTAGCAAGTCCAGATCACACCTAGTTCAAGAAAATCGCTGCAAATTATATATTAGCGATAAATGCATATGCGATGAGTATGTCACTGTCCTTGCACCTGAAGATAGCATGTGAAGCATATTCTTTAACCTATAATATCAGCTATTACTCAGTAAATGCCGAAGGTTTTTCACAGGTTATTTGGGTGTCTTGGTTACGGATATGAGTATTTTATTCAAATGAGTATGATATGAGTATTTTTTCTCACCTATATCCACATATTTCTGTCTCTCCCGCACTCAACTATCAACACATATTTCTATAATTTAGCTCCGTTATTTCATAATTATTATGACCTAATGTGTTAAAGCTGAAATGCTTAATTTATTGTGTATACGATCCTGTAATTAAGATTCACACGGGCTTAATTGGAAGAAGGGAGTATATAGTCTTAATCTGACCCCAAATGAAACGAATGTTTAATAATCTCATATTTTACATATATACTCCCATCATTTTTTTCAGTGATTTTATGTTTTCGAATAGAATATGGGTGCAATTGAGAAGTGATTTATTTATTTTTTGTAAGTTCTTGTATTGACGAGGAGTTAAGAGGAAGAAGGGACAATAATTGTCCACTCTTAAATTATTTAAGAGTGGAGTAGAATCAGGTTTCAGCTACTCTAAATGCCAAGGTTAAATATTTCCGTTCAACATAACATAACTCTAAAAAATTACACAACATCCATTCCCTAGGTGAGATTCGAACGCACGAAGTATGGGATACCAGGCCGGCGCTTTTTAAGCACACTCATTAATGTAACAATTTAAGACACATAAATTATAATCCTCGTGATTTCGTATTGCTCACTTGCTAGTGTCCAAAATTTAAACTGATTTATTTATATCTGTACATACAACAAGGATCGGAGATTGTTTTAGTGGAAGAGGATGTTAGTTAGTTTCGATTCCGGTCCACATAAAACGAAATACTATCAATATAATATTTTAAAGATAACTTTCATTATTTAGCATCATGATTATCATAATATTGATTTTCAAATGTGTAGAAATATAAACTGAATATACGTATTTTCTGTGGGTGTTTGAAACTAAGAATGATGAAGGGTTTTTAGAAGAAGGCAATACTTGTTCTCAATATCATCCCGAATAAAACAACTTTTTATTGCTGATTATTATTTTTATAATCACATTCTTTCGCGCTCCTCAACCCCTCCGCTGCCCGTCGCGGAGTTCTCGACACCCCTTCCACATCGCCTCCCGTCTCACTCCGAGAGAAACACACACTCTCGGATATTCGCTCTATTCATAGCTTCATAGCGGTACGGCGACGCCGGAGAATCCCTCCCCCGCCCTCCCCACTCCCTCCCCTTCGAACGAGACTCGTGACCCCTCCCCCACCCCCCGTAAGGAAAGGGGAGGGGCTAGGCCTGTCGATTACCCTTCCCCCACGAAAATCTTGACTCCGACCCTTCGTCAAAGCCCCCACACCTAAATGACTTCCCGGACACACCGTTGGTGGGGGAAGAGGAAAAAAAGGGTATATAGGGTTCAGGCACCCAGACGTCGCGCATCATGGGTGCACCCTTGGGTGCCCCCGTATCCTCCCTCCCCCCCCCCCCCCGAAACCCTCCCCCCCTGCTTCCTTCTCACCCTATCTTTGTCACGCCGACAACACCCCTTTCCATTCTATTCTCGTGCCTATTCCGGTGAACCCTAATTCCGCCTCCCTTATTTTTTTCCCATCCAACCCCTCTCTCACCTCTTAACTCTTTTTCTCCCTTCTTCGTTCCTTCCTTCCCCTCAAGCCCTTAATACTCTCCGTACCCTTAGGAATTCATCGCTCCTTTTGATTCATGTAGTGATCGCCTCGACCTCACCCTCCTCATATAGGTCCCCTCAAGTTTTTTTAGCTATCATTCAGCGTGACCATAACTTTCTCAAATTACCACCCATTTCCGGAATGTAAACTTAGCAGTCTAGAATGTTTTTTTCGCCAAAAATGTCATCAGTTCCCAAAATTCTTATTACATCTTCCTTCTTTTGCATTACCTATCTCTTTATATTACCATGATTCCATCTCTTTAATCTCCTCCATTACTTGCCCCATATATCTCAAACATGCCTTTCTTCCAAGGTTTTTTCCCATTCACTTTTTTCATGATGACTTAAATCTCCTTTAAATCATATCGCGTCTAAATATTCGTCCAATTAGGCTGCCATTTCTCATTACCATATTGAATCATTCTCAATGCTTTCTGTATTGATAATACTGCTGCTTCTTCCCATTCACGACGTGATTACACAAGAGGGCAAACTAGGAGTGACTTCATTGGCATGAAAATTCGTGAAAACCTAAGGAAATAAAAAACGAAAAATTCTCTGTTCGCACTTCTACTGCGTAGATTAAATAAAAGAACTTCATTAAAGAACGAGTAATATAGAAGGTTCAGCTGATGATATTAGTTTCTTTTTCATAAAAAATCCGAAATACTGCATATTTCAACAAAGATGCATAAGAGAGTATTGCATCGTAATCGCCCTGTGACATATTCAGGAATTATATCTACAAGCATTTCATTCAGCGAAGTCAATGTGTAAATCAACTTCTTTATTTCTTTTTATTTTCTTCTAGGAAAGTATGGTTTGGTGCGAATCACCTGCGTGGAAATTAAATCCAACACGATTGAAAGTGATGAAATCGAAAGGTAAAATCAAAATGTTTATGAATTGTGTAAGTTGAGACTTGACCTTATTCGGTAGACTATCTTTATGCTGAACGACTGCAACTGTGCACTTGATGAATGAGTCAAATCCTCAAAAACCTTTGAGAATATCTGTTACGAAGGGTCGTAAATATCTACGGCGAGAGCACCCAAATAGCTGACGTGTCGTCGCCGGGGCATACGCCAAGTCTTGCGAACGGTGCAGCGCATTAGGAAAGAGAAGCGACTCATCTTGGTGCTCTACCTCCGGGAATAAGTCCGGCTCCTCCGCCGTCCCTCTTCTCCCGTTCTAATGAACGGCAAATGAACAGGACGAGGAAACGGCGTGAAGAGGGAAAATGGAATTCCCATTGGCCACTGCGGTGGAGAACCACGCCAAGAAGGTTAGTAGCCTCGTTTCCAGGACACATTACGATGCGTCTCTTTAAAATATTATCATCCACAGACCAGCATGGTTTATCAGAAAAAAAAGACTTCCCTCGAGGACAGGGCGAGTTAAATGCACCCGATGGAAATGTCTATGGTGCTGTCACCGTGACCGGAACGTTCAGTAGTTTCAGGATAGATTTGTGGTGACTAGAGATGTGTTTTTCCGTCCTTACTATTACTAGCAGGTGCCAGGTTTGAATTCCGGCAGTGACAGGCATTTTCCAGCGAATTCTTAGTCTTTCTTCTACATTTACAGAGTACTTTGCAAACCATTGCTATAGTAGGCTATGCCGAATTGACTGAAAATAAATATGCTCATTGTAAGTAGGCACACTATAAAGTTCAATGTGAACTTCGACTCTATTCATGGTGGCTTAGTAAACAATACAGTTACCTAAATGAAACTAGCATCATGCGGGGAAAGACGATATTAAGTTGATCGAGAGTCATTGGCAAGCTCTTACTCAAGTGCAGTACTCCGTCCATCTTATAGGACGTTAAATCGTTAAACTACTTTAGAAGATATAGTTCGGTCCCCGCGCTAAACATCGGCTGATTTGACAAAAGTGACAAAATTAGGGAAATCATCATCATCGGTCAACAATCCTAGGATTGGTTTGACGCAGCTCTCCACTCGATTCTTCTATCGGCCAACCTCTTCGTATTGACGTAGCTCCTCTCTTTTACATCCTTCACAACTTGCTCCATATACCTCATTCGGGACCTGCCTTTTCCGTTCTTCCCGTTCAATTTGCCCTCGGCGATTGTCTTCATCAGGCGATCGTGTCTTAAGATGTGGCCAATTAAATTGTCCCGTCTTCTTTTTGGGTTTTCAGTAGACATCTCTTTTCTCCCGCTCTTCTTAAGACTTCTTCTTCAGTCCAGACCCAGCTGTCCCAGACCCAGTCAGTCAGTCGATCTATTTTATCGTCATCATTCTTGGGTAGCACCACATTTCAAATGTTTCCAGGCTGGACTTCTCTGCTGCTGTTATTGCCCATGCTTCGCTGCCATATAATAGAATGCTCCAGATGCATGTTCCAATGAAATGTTCCCTCACATCCACTCTTGTATTTGCAGTTGTAAGCAGAATCTTCTTTTGGTAAAATGCCTTTTTCGCTTGGGCAATTCTACTAGCAATTTCTCTTTTACGTCGTCCATCGCTGGTTACTCGGCTTCCCAGGTAACAGAACTTTTCCACTTTTCCACCTCCTCGATTCTTTGTTTTCCTAGTCTAACATTGGTCCTGGATTCTTTTCTCCTACTGCATGCCAATAACTTAGTTTTCTTTTTATTGATCTTCATAATTAGAGAAATATACACATGATTAGATTAATGGAATTTGTCATTCACTTTTCCCGTGGGCCATTCGAGACCACGGTACAATACCGTGATACATTATTAGCAAAATATCTCCCTTATCTCACACCCTTCCAGACTATTATTCTTATCCCCTTTTCTAACATCTTACACACCTTGCCACGCCCCATACGGTGGCTCCCAGGGTTTAAAGTTGATTAGGACTACCTCAGAGGGAAATTAAATGAACAGGGTAATTGGTATAAAAGGCCTAGGAGTACTGCCAAGTCTGGCCAAGTTTTTCCGATGACACAGTGAAAATGACTTAAAACCCTCGGAAATATTTTCGCTATTGATAAGGACATTATAAAAAGACAGAGAAAAATTTACGCTATGAAGTAAATATGATTTGGTTGTTACAATTTAATCTTTTTTCGATAGCTCAACTCATGGTAAAGCTTAAGAGGCCTCTTAGGTTTCTCATAAACGTTTGGCCACCATTCAAAGCTTGGCAACTTGCGCTGCCAATTTTCTTGCCGCCAACTGAATACTAAAAACTTAAAATAACATGCCTTGTGCGTTAATTAGAGAAATACCATATAATTTAGCCATCTTCTATATCTTAAAATGCGTTAATGATTCCGGAATCTATATTAATTAAAATTGAAGCTCTTTGTTTCTAGAATTTGTTTCTAGCATCGCCATAGTACGTTTGAAATTAATGTTTGGTTAATTGTTGGAATTTGTTGAGGTGGCAGAAACACTGGTTCTTGCGCAATCGGTACTGAAAATAAGAGTTGAATATTAGTTGATATTTTAAAGAAATACGATTTTATCTCCTATGAATATAATTTTTTCATCAAAAGTATGATACTCTCCGGCGAATCTGACACTCGTTGGTTTATAAGTGGTAGTCTTGAGTTTTCAGTTATCCATTAGTTGAGATTAATTCTCACCGTCTTACCTAGCATTGTAAACCTGGTTAAAACACAACATTCATTACCTAAGCGGAATCCGAACCCGCGACCTTTAGGTTGCCGGCCAGTGCGTTACTGACCAGGCTAATCCATGGTTCAGGAAGCTAATTTTAGATAAGTAGATAACTCGTCTTTTTTTCATCGACTGGTTTGCGTTAAGTGTTTAGCGACTGGTGAATTTAACAAATACTGCAAAAACAAGGTTATCGGTATGAATTTATGCAGTAGAATAAATTGAATTAATTAGAAATGCTCTACATAATAGAAAACTCATTGTCATTGTTGGAAGTCAATTCTTACGTTGTAATAGACGACATAGAACACTTGGTGATTTTCCAGGAAGAACTTAGGGAAAAAATCTCAGGCGCATGCAAATACAATGTTTATCAAGTGCAGCTTTCTGTTTCTCATTGGGGCGTAAATACAACCCGAGAATATACTTAACTTCCTTATTTCCTTAAATACCTCCCGACGGAATTTGTAACTTTTACATGGAGAATCCGGATCATTTTCTGTGTAATTCTTCGCAAAATAACGATTCTTCGCTAAATAACGTGTCTGACGAGCTGGAGGATACAATGTTTATCATGTGCGTAACCTGAAATCCTACTTGAGCCCAAGATGCAATCTAGGATGAAATAATTGATTACCTTTGGCAGCTCCCACTCGATTTTGTAATGCATTCATGGAACGGGAGTACAAATTATTTACGTCAAGTACTCCTCCGAAATTCTGGACGTGAGCCAAAGTTGGAGTACTCGAGGAGGTGACTCAATTGCCGTAGTATGGATGACCGTCCAGCAAAGGGGTCATCTCGATCAAGAGAACGCGGATACCTGACCCAATTATGTCGCGGACTTGTTAAAAAAAATGTTTGCCGTATCTGAGGCACCGAACATCGGAACGTGACGATTGAGAATTCCTGCCTGCGATAATGGCCCGAGTGTTCAAGTGCTTAATTGAGCCTAAATGGCACGCATCTCCCGGTTTGGGAAAGTGCGACAACCACCTCAGCGCAATTACCGCAAGTAATCCACGCCTTCTACGACCGCTGAATCGAACAACTCCGTCCGATTACCACCCTTGGAAACACACCTCCCTCCTTCCTCCAACTCCATAACCTGTTCCGCCCAGCGTACGACTCAATACTCATCTGGGAACCTGGCCCCTCTTCCCTCCGACATATCCAGTCTCGACACATAATATTTTCATTGGTCGGGTAGGTAGTTAAAGGCTTCGAATCCGACCACCCCTGCCTCGCCAATGAATCACGGGACTCCCAGTCGACTCGTAATAAAAACATCACCCTTGAATCCCGGCCCGGAGACTGAGGCAAGGGCGAGGAAACCGCCGTCTCGTTAATCACAGTCTCTCTGTACTCTCGTGATGAGTGCGTTCCCACGATCTGTCTCCTGGGAAACCAAGCGGTCGTCCAATCAATTTGAGCGGTAAAATATTCAAACGGTGGATCCGATCGGCGGAAGATAGCATAAGAAGCAGTGTAACGATGAAAAAGACGGAGTCATTTCATGGAGAAGTCAGGGTGAGTGCTATTTTCAAGAGAGCTAGTTTCCCTAACGTTTGAGTTTAAATGAGGCTTGGAAATGCCCTTCTATAGTCAAGGGAGCTGAGCACCGCACATCATTAAAACTTAATCCTCTCTCAGTCTTCTCGCCATTAAAGTGCCCATGGATAACTGGATAATATTCAATTCCTTATTATTTTAACATAATTGAAAAACTAAAATAAAATTTTTCATGTTCACCTTTGTTACAGCTGATGAAATGCTCATAAATATTTCCTTTCATTTCCTCACACCCATACTGGGAATACCAGATGGTGTTTATCTGTTCTGCATGTTGAGCTTTATTAACTCACCAAATTGACAATTCTGAGGTTTTAACATAGATGCATTCATACTCAATTTTGCACTATTAAAATTTACACACCATATAAATAGCTTTTTCCGAACCATAACCTCATACTTAGCTAAGAGAATGCCAATGCTATAACATAAAAAGCATGATCGATAAGCTGGCGCAAATACTCTATAATAGTAATTAGTTTAAAATTAAGTAAAATCACATGTCCGTTATTATATTATGCGTTTGCATTGTTTAAGACTGCAACGTGCAAGGATATGGAAAACACCAGATAAAATCCACACTATATTTCCATAACCCGCCAAAGTATCAAGGATTCAAGGTTTGTCATTAGCACGGATTTGTCTTTCATACTACATCAGATATTTACGAAAAAATACGCCTACATGGCTGTTTTTCATTGTCTAGGAGGAATAATTAACTGAAATATATTATATTACACCAACTCTACATCGGGGTACTCAAAAAGGAAATCAAAAGATATTTACTCCTCTGGATCGACAAGAAGATTACAAAAAAACTACTGTCATAACATTCTGACGGCGAAGCCATTGAATGCCTTAAATAAGAAGCTATTTCTCAAGTATTTCGAACGCAAACCAGCATCATACGTAACAATTAAGTTTGGGGAAACAAATGCGGCTGAATAAACAAACCGTCCACCATAATTTAAATAGGAGACCACCACTGAAATACAACCAACTCCGCACATAAAAGCCAGTATTCATTCTGTCGTTATGTTAGAATTGCCCCGAATACCTTAAGAACAACTCTCTCAGTTCGCCTATAAATCTTTCGTCAGGTGCTCGGCATACTTCCCCTACACGCTTTAAACTGATCTTCACCCTTAATAAGGGGAGTCTCACCCTTCGCTTCAATTTTTTTTCCTTGCTTCGCCAAATGAGCTTCCATGAGGAAAGACTTCAGGAGGGGTAGGTTTAAAATATCGGTAGCGTAAGCTTCTACATTCGTCAGCCGGAGTTCCGAGATAACGCAGTTTCGAACGATATAACAGCGGACAAATCGCGACGATTGCGAGAGATTGTAAATTCTAAACGAGGGAGGAATAAGTTCTTACACTCATGAATTAGACCAATAAATAATTTGTCTCGCATCCTCACTAAAAGAAGCGATGTTTACATAACTCAGTGGGTAATGGCATCTGAATTGCTTGGGAGGAGGGTCATTTAGGATACGAGGCGCTGCTTTTGACAAATAATTTTACGACACCGGAGCAGGAGACTCTGAGCTCGCGGGCATGAGTATGGACCGGAATGACAGCTTCCGCGAGTTATTTCCGGGAGTGAAGTCATCAATCATGTTTTGTTTCGGAAAACCAATTCATCGGATGGACCAAATTGAAAACTCTTATCGACTTGGATGTAAAAAAAATAATAAGATTTAAACATAGTGGTCGGCTCAAATTACAAGGCTAAGCCATGAAAACGCCTGATTCAACCACGGGGAAATGACAAGCCGATATTGGGAAGTGATCATTAAACCTGTCACTCGTAAAACAGGCTACTACTGGACGAATAATCGATAAATCTCATTGGCAATCATAATATTGGTATTATATTTTGAAAGGAAATCATGATGTTCATCCCCAATATGGAGCTATGATCCATTCGATGATGCTCTCAATTTTATTTGAATCATTCGCTAACAATCATTTCCCGCCGCTCAATTTAAATGCCATCTGTCGTGCCTCGTGTCCCATGATTGCAGGGTATCATGGACAATAAAATAGTTGGAGCTCGAACATACGCTGAGATGTACTATTTAGAGAAATCGGGGGAGAAAACATCTAAAATGATTCAGTAAAGACAAGTTTCACGACCACAAAACAAAAATTAACTTGGCCAAGGTTTCGATGAATTGCCTTCATCATCACTATCATCAGTTGAGCCAATTAGTCGGAACCTTGTTTCAATTTTAATATCTTGGATTGCATAATTCGGTGGTACTAAACTGCTCCCAGCGGGTCATAACAAAGTTTCATAAGCGCACAAAAAATTGTTATTACGCAAAATAAACAGCTACCAAAGCTACGTGTTTAACCTTTTATAATAGCAGCAAACCATTTTGCGAACAGAAGTTGAGTGCCCAAAAAGGTTTTATCCGATAAAATAACCTTTCCAACTTCTAGGATTTCAGAAGTGAACAACAGTGGCACCCTCATTATGTTTACCGTTCTCTTCACTATTCACAATCTGTTCATATCCCTTTTTACGGATTGCGAAATCAGGCCTCGGATAAGGAAATAAGATCATACATACCGATACACCTCGACCGCCTCAAAAACTGTTGAAAATCAGTTTAATCGGTGCGTGTGTAGCTTACTAAGTATTGAAGCATCACACAAGATATTGAAATTGAACCTCCCTATCAGCAACTGAATGCTTTAACCATCTTAGAAGAAGTAGAAATAAACTTAAGGTACTTCAACTGCTAAGGTTTTTCCGCACAATAAATCTTTAGCACCAGTCAAACAGATGAGATTTGCACTAGCGATAATAGGGTTGGTTTCTGGGGCTGTACGTCTCTATCTGTCCGTTATGCCATGGCTGTCCATCTCCCATTTGTCCATTATGTTTCCATTACAATAAAATATGTAATATTGCTCAAAGTTGACTATAAATTCGGATTCCACTTGCTAATCACATACGCGTCTGAAGACCGCGAGGTCGGCGGTACTTTACTCCTACAGTAAAAGACACCGCATGCTATGATAGGGAAACAAAAGAACGCATTTTGGTATATAAACTTTAGTAGAGGAGAAATGTAAACGAAACAATCCTAAATAGGGGGTTGAAAAACGTAGTCCTCCCGAAGCCGTTGTAGTAAGTCGATTGAAAAGATGAAACATTAAATCAGGTAATTTCTACTCAACAGTCAGTAGCACATCAAAATAAAGTTCACAATTGTTGAAGAGAAACGTCTATTTATGATAAACGCTCGAAATATCCGCGAAAATCTGTTAAAACACTAAAATTGGAAATACAGCGATATTCACAATTCAAAGGGTCTCATTTAATCCCACCGTTGTGGTTGAAGCTGGTCGGCACAGACCTAACTAGGTAATGTTGGAAAGAAGCTCTATCGATCACTTAAGCTAGAGTTATGAACTTGATAATTATTATATTTTATAGAGTGCGAAAGGAGAACCGAGCTGGCTATCGCCAAACCCTGGTCGTCAAAAACGCCGGCCGAATATGCAGAGACTAAAGGCCGCTTTACACGATACAATTTTTTGTGTTTTGCTCGAATGAGTGACGGTAAATAAGATACGGACGGAATATTACCGGGGATCGGGTTGGTATGATGGCTAGACTGCTGACCTCCCATCCCGAGGGCCCGGGTTCGATTCCCGGTAGTAGTGGATTTTTCAGTGGCAAACCGGTCCCTACTTTAAGGCCTAGTGTTGGGTATTTCAGGTTCAGAACTCCGTCCGTCGGATCATTCCGTCCGGGCATTCAGTCGTGGTCTCCTTGGTGCCTGTCTTTACGTGAAGGCTAATGCTAACGCCGGGTTTCTCTCTACATTTCCCTGAAAACTCCTACCATTACCCAATTACCCACCTATCCTAAATGACGTAAATGACCTCAGCTGTCGGTCGCCTCCCCTGAATAACTAACTAACTAACTGAATATTATTTACTTTACCTCCTTCAAGTAAAATTAATCTTTGAGACTTTCCACCTTCTTGGAGACACCTTTGCCAACTTTATAAGCCGTGAAAACTTTTACCAGCGGCGGTCTGTCCCCGTTTTTCCAGGAATCGACCAGACCGGCTCCAGACACCCTTCCGACATGATACCTCGCGATCCGCTCTCTCGTCTCCCAGCAACGGTCGGCGAGACGCAACCGAGCTAGGACAAAAAAGCAACGAGAGGCGCTCGTTATCGTCCGCGGAAGGGTTCCGGAGGAGGAAACGTTGTCTCCATCCACCTCCTCCCACTTCCCAACCCCCCTCCCTCCCCTCTCTCGCGATCGCAAATGAATCTAACAAATGGAGAAAGGGTGGGAGGGAGGTGGGGTTATGGGTGTCTGGGAGGTGGGCGCGTGGGATGGGGGCGGAGGGGAGGGGAAGGGGGTCTATTTTCGATGCAGACGGGAGGCATTAAAAGAGAGGAAGGAGCCGTTGGGAGGGGGAGGCGCCCTTGAGAGGGATGAGGGAGATGGAGAAAAGAAATGGTGTGAGGGAAGGAGAAGGACCCTCTAGTTCGCAGAAATGACTCCCGCGGTTTGCGCTGTCGCATCCCTCGTTTCTTCCGCTCAAGAGGATGATTTCCGATTCATGTTCGATTCCAATTTTATTCCGATCATATTCATCTCATTTTCTGTTTCATTACCTTTCTATTTCTATTTTATTTATATTTTTATTCACTTTATATTCGATAACTCGATAAATCAATCTACCACATCAAGAACAATAAATATGCGTTTAGACGTAGCAGTTGACTGCTAGACAGCCGCGAGATGCGCGATATATCGCTATCGCTACTGCTACGATGCGTCAGCACAAACCTCTATTCGGCTTAGATCCGCTAGCCATTCTTTAAAGAGTAGATTCTTGTCTTCGAGGAGGGATATTCTTGTTATTATATCCAAATTCCCGGTTTTAGACGTCGTGTTTAGCGATTTTGCGACTTTCCGTTGGCGGTTTTTGTGATTGTACCGGATACATTTCCGCTGGAAAGTAGACGGATTTCAACTTTGCTAATAGCTCGAACGTGGATCGATAGTGTTTGACACACGTCCAGTATCGACTTGAACTCGCATCGCAGTTGCTGTTTACATATGCGGGTGGGGCTTAATAGTTGTTAGCAGTTGACTGTCATAGCAGTCAACCGCGTAACCGCACCTTAATACGCATACATTCGATATAAATTTAACGATCTTCATCAATTCGATTTCACTTTGATCTTTCAATTTCTTTCAATTACTTCTAATTTCAACTTACTCTGGATTACTCGTATTTCTGAATCGATGCTCCTCAATATGACGGAACAAGTACATATCGGATGAAATGCGTTAGAGCAGGACATCCAGTCCAAACTTATACTTTTTTTTCATAGAATTAATTTCGATTTCAGTCCTGTGTTAAATAGCTACCGGAGTGCAAATTAACTAAAATCTAAATGCTCGTTTCCGTCAATCTTCTTCTATCAATCAATCTTCAATCAATGTATCGTCAATCTTCAATTCTAACAGTGACCGATTTTGACCGAATTTCGATTCTATTTATCCGCAATCATATTGAAACAGGCGAGATTTCCTGATCACTATTCCGGTTGGGACACAATTACGCAGCGTACTCTTTGTGAAAGTGCATTAGAGATTGATGATTCTGAAACTGTTCGCCTGATGATGTATCCTACTTCAATTGGTTCCTCAATTTTTCCATGAGATTGTAATTTATCTCATAGAAATGCTTCAAACGGCTAAGGAATATGATTTTCCTCCATAAATCGCATAGCGTATTTTCACAGTTAACATTTCTTTGCAATCACATGGAGTTTACATTTCGATGATACTGGTTGAGTAAGTTCTCTCTTGCACAATATCGGCTAATTTCATTGTTTTTATGGTGCATCAGTTCACCTAGAGTGCTAGACTCTAATTCAATTCTTACTTTTAAATCGGCCAGCGTCAGCGTTAGCCTGAGTCTATATTTCCCAAGACCTCCCAGTAGGGGAATAAAGGTCATATCATAAGTCCCAATCCCATATCCGCCCGAACCGGATATTCTTGAATAGGTTTTCCAAGAAATCTGAATATTATCACCAGAATTTTTAATTGATGGATACCTTTATTCTCACTATCCCTCTTATGTTTCTTACTGATGGTGAGGACTCAACACATGTATCACCCAATACATGTATTACTGAAATGGGCGCCTGTACAATTCTATCATCAACACTTGTTTCCTCATTTTTGCTTCTTAATTATTATTTTTGCGTTAATCTGATCTCTCGCATAATTTAAAGGGGGAAAAATATGACAATTTCATTATGTAAGGTAAAAAAACGATAATAGAAGATTGTGATCGGAGAAAAAAAATAAAACAGTTGCTATTTTCTAATTTGCTAAATCACTGATTTCCATTGAATTTGATGGAAATATAATTTTTAAAATTTACCTCTAAACATTAATCTGAGGCTTGAAGAAAAACGTAACATCTTCATGGCTCCTTATGCCTTCGGGAATACAAAGACATCTCAGAGAATGCATTGTAAATTATTACATTCCAATTAAGCACATGATAGTCAATTGTATTTGATTTCATGGCACTTCATTATGAACTGTCACCCGAAAGTCAAGTTTGTTTTTTACTTAACACTATATTAAATGCAATGGGGTTCAAATCCCACCTTTAATACCAGTCCTTATATCTAGAGGATAACCAAAAATTGAAATTATTTTTTAGCTGAATTTTTGATGAAAATTGTGAAAAAGTGTAATCGTAGCAAAGTGCTGAAACTGATTTTTCAAAAGCTGCTAGTACATACTTCAGTCCTTTACAATATTGAAATCTTGTATGGTAATATGAGAGTAACCCTATATTTTGAAGGCTGAACTTGAACTTGAAGGCTTATTTCTTATTTCTAAATCAAAATTAATGGATTCTGTTCACTATTCCTTCAAATGATCATGAAATATTTTGGCTTCCATCTCACATCAAACCTGTTATGGTGATGATTGGATATGGGCTATCATTCTGTGACCGTTTAGGAATGTAAGGCTATAATTGTGTTAGCATCAAGGTAAAAAAATTTTCGGGTTGGAAATGCTTCCATTAATGTCGAGGAAGTCTGAGCACGAGTTCCCGAGGTAGCTTTAGATAATAACAGCGAGGTCCATAAATTTAACCTGAAAATTACAGAATATGTTAGCTATGTGAAATTGGACTTTTCACGCAGAGAGCTACGGAAGAAGCGATTTCCCATCTAATCTGAAAGTTAAATATTATTTTTTCGAACAATCCCCACCCATTTCATGCCATAACTGTTGGTAACCATTCGTTAAAATTATATGAAACCATCAAAATCAAAGGTAATTTTAGGTAGAGTGGTGTAATTATCATCAGGAAAGATTAATCATTAAGTAAGGAGATTTAAATGTAATAAATGTAAAAAACTTTAAATTAAAAAAATATAAACAAAATTAGCATCAAATTAGGTGGACATAGAATAGGCGGAACTGTTTAGTCACTTTATTTGCATCCTGGAAGTACGTGAGTGTCTCAATAATAAAGACATTAGACAAAGATTTGTGTCAGCTAAAGAAGCACTAACTAGAAGCGGGGAACTCTTCGCCGAAACCTTAAGCAAAGGTGCCATGAAAAGAATAGCAAGGAGCCTAAAAAGGAGAGTGGCGTAATCAGTTTCGTCGGCCTGGACCATGGATAAGAGGAATAAAAATAAGAATGTAGACTTTTTAAATGTGAGTTTGGTGAAGATGGAGAAAGTGCGATGGGCTAAAATAAAGGAATGAGGAAGTACTTGGGATGAAGGATAAAGAATGTAAGTTAATGGAGGAAACAGTGAGTAGAGAGATGGAGAATTGATTCCTCAGAGTAGAACGGCTGCTACAAAAGGTACTAAGAGGGAGGAAGAGAACTGGCACTTTACATGGAGTGGAAATAGGAAAAAATTGCGATAATATGACGAAAGAAATAATATCGCCAAAGTTAAGTTCATTTGAGAAAATAGGGGAGAGGGAATAAAACAAAGAGAACTCAATCAAAATCTGCCTTAGCCGATAACAAACGTATATCACATTGGGAATATGCTACTACGAAGCAAGGAATGGAGCAAGAAAGGAGTTGCTAAACAGGATAGGAATGATCTATGAAATTGTACCCTTACCGGCGTAAAACTAATAACCCTCGATCCAGGACACGAACAGGTTCAAAGAGTAATAAGTGCGTCATCTTTCCCAGCGAACCTGAAGAAAAGCTTCAGCATGTAGAGTCGAGCATCGAGACGTCGACCAGTAAGGAGATCTTGACCTGGTGGAGGACCGGAGAAGATTTTCTTCAGGGTCAAAGAGAATTGTGTTTTTCTTAGAATTTTGTTCCTATTGTCGGGCTTTTCTCCACCCTTGTCCTATTCATCGTACATTCCATTCAAACCCCAAATACTCACATACTCAATGGGTCGAATAACATCAGCAGTGGATATTGCTCTAAGAACAATTATGTGAACAAATTATGTCAAATTGATTCGGTCGCGCCATGGAATAGTAGAATTAAACCCGAGAGTAAACAGGAGAGATACTTATGGTCTGCTTCTAAATCTACTCATTTCTCTCCTATCCGCCTTAAGGGATGTGGCAGGGGGTGTTATGCCAATAGCCGATGCAGTTTGGGAAAAAAAAGGAAAAAATTGCTGGAAGGAAATCAGGCGAGAGGGACATGTTTTTCTGGCTATATAGTGTCACCATTGTATTGTGGTCAGGGATGCTCCGTGGGTAAAATGAGTACTAGAGATTCGTTGGGCAACCTATTTATTTATTGATGCCAATTTTGTGTAAAATCTTCCGTGCAATTGTTTCCTCTGTTTAATATCGAAATGATCTTAATTTAAATGTTTATAGTAACCTTAAAATATCGCTGAAACTTCGAGAAGGCTACTGTTTCCTGCGAGACGTAGTGCAAGGATACCACACTGAAACACTCAAAAATGTATCACTATGCCAAAAAAATGTTAATCGTAGCGTAAAACGCGTTTCAACCGCTATATCGTCAATTGGTAGGTACATGATGACGACCTAACGGTTTAAACGCATTGTGAACTACAGTAAATTTTTGTGGGATAATCTTATATTTTTAAGTGTTTGAAAACTTCGAGACACTAAGAGATTCCAATCGAAGCCCTTCCAGAAACCGTTGATTTCCGCACGTTCGAAAGAATTTAACGTGATGCTTTCCTTTCAAAAACACGATATGGGAGAACAAGTCTGTTAGTTGCATGTGTATAGTACATAGATACATAGATAATCAATATTCTTCCCTTATTAAGGATTGTTTATCCAATTAAGTATGCACATACGTGATGTGGGCCACTCCCTCGAGGTGGCTTGCAGACTACTTCGAAGATGTAGATAGTTAAATTTAACATAATTGAATCCAAAATACTAGCGGAAAGTTTAAATGATTACTTTGTACTTTTTTCGTACTTTTCTAAGATTTTTTATAAATATAAGTATCACCTGCAAGGAATTGCTTAGAATGCTTAATAGGGGGCAGGGATGTTGGATCCTTCTTTCGCGCTGTAACTATTATTGTAAGTAACGCAAGAAATAAAGAACGCAAACAACCTAAATCTATAAATTACCCTGTAGGGGGTTAAATAATCATCAAACCTGCACTACGCACAATCACTAATTAATAGACGCCATACCACTCAATCAGAAATGACCCGTCACACTCATCACTCGTCGACACCACGCGAGTCAGACACTTAAAATTTGAAGTAATTTTTGCATAACATGCAGGGAGATACCTAAGCAAAATCATACCTAAGCCTTTCAACATTATTAGATATTAACGTAGAGGTGCAAAGAAGCCTAAAATGTGCATACATTACCTATCCTAATAATTCCCATTGTAACTTCGGATTGATCTTTTACTGCCCCTTTTTGTAGGCGGGAAGGATAACATTTAAAAACTATGTCCCGCTATCTCCTTAATCTTATTTTTATGTGATAGCCTACCGTGGTACACTGGGATTTTCAGTTTATGTTTACCATCTGCAAAAAATGTTTCCGCCATTTATTTCAGAGAGAGATAAACACTTCAACATACGATCGGATCATGATTCCTAATTCCTCTGACACTTTTGACACATCGTTAAACCTAGCATAACACACTTTAACAAACTTAGCTGCTTTTCCCTGCACACTATCAAAATAAAATTGAAATAAGACATACCAATTTGGGTACCTTATGCTAGCCGTATATTCTGTGTATGACCTAAATCAACCAAGGCCAGTAACCGTCTAAAACATCCGCTGTCATCATATTCATCGGTCGACAATACTCATATCTTTGACGCTGCTATCTACTCCATTCTTATATCAGCTTATAGCTGCTTTATGTTCACATAATCTTCTATTTCAAGTCCTTCACTACTTACTCTAAATGTCTCATACAAAACCCTCCTTTGCCATTCTTTCCTTTCAATTTTCACTCAACAATTAAATTCATCAGGCCACCATGTCTCAAGATTTGACCGATTAGATTGTTCCGTCTTCCTTTCGAAGTTTTCAGCAGACTCAAAATGAGGTTAAATTGGTTTTATTCCTCTCTTCTCATGACTTCATCGTTTGCCACTAGATCAATCCAATTTATCTTCATCATTCTTCTGTAGCAACATATTTCGAATGCTTCCAGCCTTGAATTTTCGGCTGCTTTCATCGTCCATGCCTCACTGTCATAAAGAAGCGTGCTCCAGATGTATGTTCTGATGAATTGTTTCTTTACTTCCACGCTTTTGTTTCCAGCTGGAAGTAGATTCTTCTTTTGGTAGAATACCTACCTTTAACCTAGGCTTTTCTACTGAAAATTTCTTTATTGATTCCTTCAGCGTCGGTAACTCGGCTTCCCAGGTAACATTAGTGTTTCTTCCCTTTAAGTTTAGCTCTCCTTGTCTTACACTGTTAATTGCATCTTCTCTCCTGCTACATACCAAAACCAAAGTTTTCTATTAATGAACTTTATGCTAGGATTGCCAAACTTTTCATACACGTTTCACTCGACAATTATCTTCATCAGACCATTGTGTCTTAAGACGATATAGACGATCGGATTATCTAGTCTTCCTTTCAAATTTTTCTGCAGACTCAAAATGAGGTTAAAAATGCTTTTCTTCCACCCTTGTCCTATTCTTCACATGACTTATTTCATATGACATATTTCCACTCATGACTTCATCGTTTTCCACTCGGTCAATTCAATTTACCTTCATCATTCTTCTGTATCAAGATATTTCGAATGTTTCTACTCCAATTCCACTGACTATTTCCTTCTTGCTTCGCCCATCTCTGGTTAACCGGATTCCCAGGTAGCAATACTCCCTCATGTCTTCCAGTTTATATTTCCCGAGTTGATAATGGTCTTGGACTCTTAACTTATACTTCATATAATTGCCTTAGCTTTATTTTTGCCTACATTCTAGTGATATCAGGTCAATATCTAATTCCAGGTTAACTACAATACTTTTTAGATCTCTTTCTGTCTCTGTCATGAACGCTATATCATCGGCAAAATCCAGAAACGGTCCCCCGAGAGATGGAATACAGGAAAGACACGGGAGGGGAATAAGAAGAAAAAGAGGGAAGGGGAGAGGGGGGGAGAAAGAATGGTATTCCTGGAATTATTCGGTGTCTCTGTATTTCGGGATGGAGGATGTTCGGTAAACGCTCATCTTTCGTCGCCGGAAGTAGGATCCTCTTAACCCCTTTGGCCTTCCATCGTCCCCTCGCGTGCGCGACACCAGCGCCAATCCCTCAAAACCGGAAGTCTGCCCCCCCTCCCCATCCCGGAATCGTTTCGGTCTCGCTTTACACTTGATTAATTAATTAATGGATGGGTTGCGGGAGGAGACTCGCTTCTCTCCCTCTAGCCATCCACTCATTCCATTCTCCAAGACGACGGGACCCCGGCCTGGGACCGAACGTCGACGTCGGGGTGAAAAGAATTGAGCGACGCCACTCGCACGCGGCAGGTCGTGGAGTCTGTCAGGTTTAAATTGGTTTCGTCTCACTCGCTGGATTGCTGAAACGGACTCCGCCGAACTCACAAAAATCGCAGAGAATCTCCATGGGATTGACATAAAATATGAATTAATACAACGTAGATATATTCAGGTGAATGATTGCAAATTACCAATTTCAATACATCTGTAACAATCATTTTTAACGTAAACTATGTTAATTCACTTCAAAATAGATTAGTGTATGACTCAGTTCTTCATTCAGCGCACAACGCGATATGAGAAAATATATTTGGCAATGCAAAAGAAAATACAATAGATAAAATAAAATAATTTCAATTTATCACTTCATCATCATCGGTCAACAACCTTAAGGTTTGGCGTATCTCTCCACTCGATATCAGCTAACCTCTTCATATTCACATATCTTTTCTCTTTCACATCCTTTCCTACATTCTCAAAATAGCGAGGCCTGCTTTTTCCATTCTTCCCGTTCACCTGTCTCTCGACGACTGTCGTCATCATTCCATCATGTCTCAAGATGCATATGAATCACATATGCTTGAAAATATGAGTTTGGGTAAGAGTAAATTTTCTTGAAATATACTGTAAATAAATTCTTTGAGTACGTTGAAAATATCTTTGATTACGAATTCGAAAACATCTTTGTACCTGTTTCAGGAACTTTAGTTGAAACGCGTTCATAGAACACGTAAACCTCTTTCGGCATAAACGTCAATGCTTTTATTTTGAACGTGAGATAATCCACATATTTATCGTAGGCTGGATATTAAGGTGCTGTGATCATATAAAAGAAAGTATTAAAAATGAGCATAAAATCAGCATTTAAGGAGATGTCAACTTCGGAGAAAAGAATAAAAATTGCTCTGACATATAACATACCAACGGAAGCATTATAATAGACGATAAGGAAAACGTGTGAAACATCCTGTAAAAAAACGGACGCTCTGGTTTACGTGAAAAATAGGAAAAGAAGGGTGCAGACTAAAGTAGTTCACACTATAGAATAAGCAAAGAGATAAGTATACAAGGAAAATGAACATGGGTGTGTTTATGAATAACTCCTTCCTGACGTTATTTCTCAGCCTCTTGTAATGTAGCAATACAAAAGTCCACTGTAAACAGAATTTTAAAAAAATAATCTTATGCGAGTGTCATATGTCACAGTGTCATATGAATAAGAAGATGCAACCTATGTAAATTTTCACAGACTTTTATTTGTTGGTACAACGCGTTTCGACGCTAAGGCGTCATCTTCAAGTACTTGAAATACCAATATTCTGTAAAAATTTACATAGGTTGCATCTTCTTATTCAACATGAATTTTCACCAAGTGAAAGCCGAATCTATCGATTTCAACAGTGTCATATCTTGTTATAATAAAACTTAAAACGTAAGTGATACTATTTGTTAATAGCTACTTTTATATTTCTTCAAGAAAAATCTCGTATTGTTTTTCATGAATTTGGTACACACTATATTGTAGGACTGGAAAAACTATGTTAATGTTGATATTTTTTACAACTCAAACAACGGAAAATTCGCCCTAAGCACCATTTAAATTTGAGCAATCATATTACCCTTCATTAAAAATAGCATATTAAGTGAATGTATGTACATACACACAACTACAGAATCTGACAACACTACCATGACCTGAGATACGGAATTTGAGGTTTCCCTGGCTCTATTCATAGGCGACATGCTTTATTCAACTCACAACAGAGGCATTCATTTGCTTTGAATGCCCATGATTTCAGTTCTATAGATAAATTCTCAGAAAAAAACAAGATACCATATTAGTATTACTCACATTACTTCTTTCAGAGATCATGAAAACACTTTTTAGTAGGTATGCATGCAATAAAGTTACCCAGTTTCCTTAACTTGAAGCCTATCCCGCTTCTCCCAAGGATAACAATACAATTGCCGAGTCATGAGCCAACAATTAAGCGAGATAAAAAGTATTAGAGGGTTTCTCCACAAAACTCGGTTCTGGCTACCTTCTATGAAACTTATTGTTAGGAAAGTTCTTGGAAAAATCTAAAACTTTTCTACTATGTATGCAACGGGCTTATTTTCTATCGTGGGGAACAATGTGGCCTTAACCAACAATAAAGGTGAAAGACTTCAACTAACCAACAAAGAATACGGGAAGACGTACCGCTTAATTGGACGTACTCGTAACAAAGGCACCAAAGGATTGAAAACGTGTAATAATTTCCAATATATTTGCATTAAAAGATTGAGAGATCTAATCCAATATTATTCCATTTTTCTCTTCTCTCATGCCACAATCTCCTGCAGTGATTTTTCACACTTGCATGTCTAAACATCACTGCGACAAACTGGAATGAAATGAACGCTCATAAAATATAAAATTTGCCGAACATAACTATTGTATCATCGTCAAATGGGTCTCTAGTGCCGATGATAATG
The DNA here is from genome assembly GCA_933228895.1 of Platycnemis pennipes. NCBI lineage: Eukaryota > Metazoa > Arthropoda > Insecta > Odonata > Platycnemididae > Platycnemis > Platycnemis pennipes. The sequence continues at coordinate 35,172,225 of OW121852.1, read as the reverse complement.
CCTTTCAAATTATCGCAATGTTATTATGTAATTTATCCAACGCAAATTTAATGAAATAAAATAGGGACGTGCAACAACAATAGCTCTTATTTTACTATCTACATATATTTTCGTATTCATCAACTATTTCAAATGCATATTTTTCCTCGTCTTTTTTTCAAGTCTGTTTTTCAGTGGCTTATCATATGAGGAATACAGACTCGTCTCGTCATTTTTTGAACATGAATCTGTAAAATCGTAAGCAATTACATTTATTGTTTTTATAAAAAAAGCCTAAATAAAATTTTTAAATCGGTAGGTAAATTTAGACGCACGAGGGAATAGTCTAAATTATCTGATAATCTAATCCGTTTCCATGGATTTAAATACATGAATCACATACGTAAACTTCCGTATCCCAGGTCTTATTGTTAGAGATGTTGAAAGATTCTGTACTTCTGTAAACATTCACTTCACATGTTATTTTGTTAATGGTAAATAATATTGCTTAATTTAAAGTAATTTCATGATACGATCTGTCCCTAATGGCTGTTTGCTTATATTTTGTATTCGGTATTTAAGGTACCTGTGACTGTAAAAGATTCTAATTTATGAACCGCCCACTTTCGTGAAAAAAGTGCGTGGAAAGTCAAAAACAGAAACTACTGATCTCGTGAATAAAAGAAAGCATAGTACTCAGGGGTGGTTTTTGGGATAGTTAGAATGCTGAGGGCCCGAGTTATGATCCCGGAAATAGAAGATATTTTCATAAGTAAACCGATTCCTACTCGAGCGTTGAATGGAGGGTACTTCGAGTTCAGTTTTCCGTCCGTCGGATGGGATGTTAAGCATTTGGTTCCCTTGGCGCCTTTCTTCAAGAACAGGCTAATTCCGACGCCGGGTTTCTCTCCACCCTCACCCCTAACTCTTCCATTCCCATCCATCCACCTTTCCTCCCATTGTGAAGCGCCTTTAAGTGCAGAGCAGACTTGATACCATGTAGAAGTAGTTGCACGCGATAATTTCAGCCTTCCACTCAAACTTCCCACTGGCTTTCGCATAGAAATGAACACTTTTTTTTCTCCAATGGCAGCGGGGTGTTTACGTCTCGGCGCCTTGGCTGATTATGACGCAAAACTAGTTCCCAACAGACTTACTCATCTGGCCCGGAGCCGCCGACGAGTCGCGCCCTGCATGCCCAAGACTATTTATCACGAACCCGCGAAATGTTGGACGAAGCTTCCCATCTGTAAATCAGTAAACTGCGGTTTCGCCGGCCGCTGCACGGGGGCAGGGCGTTCACCCTCGATCACGCATGAGTCGCATCTCCAAACATCCGATGCAAGCAAGCATCTCCTCGATTCGACTTATGAACGGCATTCCACGTGCAATGTTGGGATATGCAATTCACATCAGAGTAGGCAATTTATCTCTGAACTGAGCGAAAATCATCCCTACGGTGGGTATTATCCATGCTTACATGCGTTTAATTAATTGGATTAGCGGTGCTCTAATGATGAGGGTAGGCTTTACTGGACCAATTCCAAGCGTGTTTTTTCCAAAATCATCTCTCTCTTTAGCTCAGTATACGTTTAATTCTTTTCAAGCTTTTTATGAAGCCGATCTCTACCTTCCTTGCTAAATTACACTGAAAGAAATAAATTAATTTTCTACCAGTTAGAGTAGTTTTTGTCTTAGTCACCTCCCCTTCTTTATAATTCTTTTTCCGGATATATCGTCTTCTTACCTAAGTTTTGGCTGTTTAATGGAAGCGACCTACAACTGAGGTCATTTGCGACAGAGAGTTTTTGGTGGGTAACTGGGGCTCTGGGGCTAAAAGGTAGGCGCTTCAGGGAACGGAGGAAGGGTGGAGAGAAACCCGACGTCTGCATTAGCCTTCTCTTATCTAAAGGCGCCAAGGGTACCACGGCTTAACGTCCCGTCCGACGAACCGAGTACTGAACTCTAAGTGCTCTCCACACGGTACTCAAGAAGGGACCCGTATACCAATGAAAAATCCGCCTTGGATTCGAACCCAGGCCCTTGGGATGGGAGACCAGTAATGTAGCCACCACACCAACCCGATCCCCTTCTTCCCTACGTTACTTCATTTTTAATTCATTACATTTCTTTCCACTTCATTCCACTCACAACTTTTTTCATTTCTTCCTCGCACTGGCTCACTCATTATTCTACCTTCAATGACGGCCTTCAGACTGTTTTTTTCGTCTTCCGTTCTAGGGATGTAAAAGAGAAGAATTACGTCACAATGAAAAGGTTGGCCGACAGAAGAATAGAGTGGAAAGCTGCGTCAAACCAATCCTAGGATTCTTGACCAATGATGGTGATTCTATCCATTTGATCAGGACCGGGGGATTTATTGGTGTTTATGTTTTTTAGTTGTTGCTCTACACCGCGAGGCTCAGCGATTTCAGGCATCAGATGTTTGAAATGTTTATTTAGTGGTTCAATTGGATCTAAAGTGCTGGTGTGAAAACGCTTTGGAAATATGTGTTTAACTTATAGCTTTTTCCAGACTATCATTTATTTTTTCTCCATTATCACCTCTAAGCATTTCTACAGTAGATTTATTTCCTTGAACTTCTCTTACATACGACGAAAACACTTTTGGATTTTCATTCAAATAGTTCCCTATAATTTTGCTTTAAAGTCAGCAAAGGCTCTTCGACATTCTTTTTTCGCTATGTGTTTGGAATTTTTGTAATTTATAATGATTTTATTAAGCCCATGAGGGGATGTTTCTTTTCGCGCTTTTTTCAGTCTGGCATGGCAAATTCTCTGTCGTGTTAAAGATTCCCGTACCGCCGCGTTATACCACAGTGGCTCTGCATTCATCTTTTTTAATTTACTCGATATATACATGTTCACTGCTGAGTGAATAACTTCTAGGAATACATGCCACAAGGTCTCAGTATCTTTCCTTAAACTTGCTTCTTGAAATTTGCTCAACGAATTGGGCAACTCTGTTTTCATTCCACCGTAGATAGCCCTATCGAACAAGTACCTATATTTCTCTCTTGGATTTTTTATTTTTGTCAGTTCTATAAGAAAATGTTGCTTTTATAATTCTGTGATCCCTGATTCCCTCATCGGTACTTATATTTACAAGCTGTTGGGGTATATTTGTTGCGAGGAGATCGAGAGTATTTTTTTTCTCTGGTTGGGGCTGTTACTAATCGATGAAGTGCATGAGAGGAAAAGGTGTGCAGAGGTGTCTCACAGAGCTCTTTGTCCTTCCCCCCGGTGATGAAGCTACACGTGTCCCAGTCTATGGATGGAAGATTGATATTCCCCCCGATGATGATGTGACGGTCATTTTGTGTTGAATTAATTTCCATATTTGATTTTCTAGTTCTAATATTGAATGTATGCCTGAATCCGGTGGTCTATAATATGCACATAGGTAAACCTTTTTTGCTTGAGGACCTTGTATGGAACAACAAACGCTTTCTATCTGACAATCAAGTATAGACTCCTTTCTACTCGTAATACAATCCTTAACGGCGATAAAAACTCCTCCTCCTGGTCTTCTGACTCTATCTTTACTGTAAATTTTGAATGATTTTGGGAATATTTCATTATCTGCGATATGTTTATATAGCCAGCTGTCAGTTCCTATAATTACATCTACGTCGGTGCATTCGATGAGGTGATGAAAATCTGAAACTTTGTTTTTCAAACTACGACAATTTACTACGACCACAGTTATAACGTCATTTTTTAAAATTACAGTCGACTTGTTAAAGCATTGCAATGAAGCATTGCAAGTGACTGCATTACTTGAATATCAGTTGAAAGAGGAAAGATTATAATAAAGGGAGTATGGAAAACGGAATGACGGAAGTATGAGTAACTAACAAACTATGGGAAATAAAAGACAGAAAGACATCGAGATCCTCACACTGAAACCTCATTGGCTCTGTAATATGCCCAATCTGACCCATTCTTTCGAGTGCACTAACTTGAGTCGAAGACGTTGCAGCCCAAAGAATTCAGCGAAATAAGACATGCACATCCTTTTCCCCCTCATTCACTTTAGGATTACCGTCGTGATTCTCACGTTCACCCATTGATGAAAGGGCTTACGAGTCATAAAAATAAAATAAATAATTATCGCCCGAGTACGTGAGAACCACGCTCGGACACTCGTGACGTGATTTCGTGCATGTTAATCATTTTTTAACGATTTCACCCGCGGTCGGCGGAGTGTAAATTTCGTCAACGTGCTGAGCTTGTTTTAACCTTCACATCCCTAGAATATTTGCGACACGTAATAAGTCTGCTATACTTTTTCTATTGCTGCGGAATTTCCCAGCTTGTCTGCTTCCTCTTCCTTTTGACACGCTCGGTAATGCTTTATTTTTAATGGCTTTCTACACATCCAGACACAGACCAGATTGTTGTAAATATTTCCAGGATAAGGCCCGAAAAGTAAGAAATATAATGGTACACATTTGTTAATTAGTTTGTATCCATATTTATGAATTTCATTGAACGTGTTCGGTGACGAGAAAGGTGTAAGTTATCATTAACCATTCAACCTTGCTATTTTCACGGCTAAGTATTTCTTCTAAAACTCTCGGCTCGCAAATACGCAAACCTATTGCAAAAATGGGAGAAATGGGAGTTGATTTTTTTTAATTTATCATGTTTCAAGACATCCCTTCATAATTTATCCTACTTTAGTATATCTACGTCTATGGCGTACCCTTCTAGCCACCTCGAGGATGTGTTAACGGTAAAAATCATCGAAGATGCACTTCGGACAATCAATTTATTCACTTGATTAAGAAGCACGGCCAATCTATAGTAATGGAAATATCTCCTAATTTCAAATAAATATAATAAAATAATTTTTAATCTCTCAATCTTGGTAGTGGCCCGGCCACCCAAAGGTCATGGATTTGAACCCGCCAAGGGGATGATTGTCTTATTTTTCATTATAAATTTTAGGTTGGGCGGTATGATATAGGTAACTTAAACACGTGGAGCATGTAAAATTATGTTTTCTTTCGCTCATTATCATATGTATTGGTAGAAAGAGCCTTTAACGAAGCCTACGGTGGTTGCCGGGTCGATAACGTACCAGCATGGATCAGAGAACTAGACAGTGTGCAGCGTAGGGCAGCTAGGTTCGTCAAAAGGTGTTACGATAGGTTGAGTAGTGTATCAGAATTAATACAAGAATTAGGGTGGGAATCATTATCAGAGCGTAGGGTAAAGTACAGATTAAATCTATTAGAGAAATTTAAATCGGATAGCTTTACTGAAAATGTTAGGCACATATTAAAAAAACCAGCGTATTATGCTAGATTCGACCGGATATATAAGATTAGAGAGATAGATTGTCGTACCGATAGATTCAAAATGGCATTTTTCCCCCGCACTATAGGAGAACAGAATAGGCAGCATAGCAAAGGGATAGGTAGGTGAAATATTTTAGAGAAGTCTGTAGTGCATCATGCATGTATTAACCCCTTAAATACTATAGATACTAACAATCTAGTTGCATGAGACCCTACAGTTGCTTGTTTGCATGTTAGTAGTGCATGCTTGGTGATCTTCACCCCCTGCCACACACCCTCGCGGTGGCTTGCAGGGTATCGTGTAGATGTGGATGCATGGCAACCAGAGGGACTAGGGTTCGATTCTCAGACTCGTGCATGGCTGTTTCCTTTGTATTAGGTTTAAGGACATAGGTGAGATGGTACGAAATAACGTTAGCAGTTGGAACATAAAAAACAATGCTACTACTACTGGTGTTCACTAAAACCTCTCCACGATTGGAAACGCGGTATGCAATAGGCTGAGAAACATTCTACTGTTGCTGGATACCATTCCCAGGAGTGGTGACGCATTACCATCCAACTCAATTGACGAGCAAGTGGATTAATTTGCATAATTCGCACGAGGATCGAAGAGGGCGGGGGTAGTCGGCTGAGAGGGTTTCGAGAGCCAAGAATATGCTAAAGAGAGAATGTAGCACAAACGAGGAAGAGGAAAATGATAGGCTTTTAGGCGAGATGAGATATATTGGGAAGATAAATCAGGCTGAGGAATGGAATAATGTAAAGAAATTTGTTATAATTTATTAAAACACGAATCTTTCTTCTAGAGTACTTGTGATATTTAAACCATGGTGTAAATCGAAGCCGATAAAACGCACCAAACAGCTGTTTTTTTTGTTCGCTTTAATGAAATTCATGCAAGACCGTATCTTAACCTACAATCGCTTAATTTTATAGGTTGGTGAAATTTTCAACATCGCCATGCTATTTGTTTTCTGGTGATAAATAACAGCATTGCACATTGTTCAGCAAAGGCATGTCGATGTTTTTTCAGACCTCAACTATACAATGTTCTTGTAAAAATTAAATGGGTTTTCCTAAAACTTATCCAAAACGCCGTTCAAAATTTAACTAAAAGGGCGGTTCAAAGCTTAAGTAAACTACGTTTGGATTCGTTTAGACCGTCTGTTTTGTATATAAGTTTCAAAAGAGATCCTTATTCTTCTTCCTACCGGGAAAAAGTCCAAAGTTTTAATATCCAGTGCTGGCTCGCTTCAGTTCAAAAGATGTTTCATTTTCAAAATTTCACTATGGTTTCGCCCTTCTGGATGTTGTACAGAATAAAGATAAGTTACAGTGGTCACAAGAGGTCTAAATTTGTCTCCCTTAAAGCGCGTTTTCTCAAAACGAATCGTCCTACTTCAGGATTTGCTCGCGATGTTTACGATGTTGAACAATATAAAAGGAAATGCTTGGACTACATAAAGGCATGCTATTTTTTGCGAAGGCTCTCCGTGTAATGGAGGGACCCTGAACGGTCGACTCACGGTCCGAGGTTCAAATCTAGCCGCGAGCCCTTTTGAGGCCCCCCCTCGTAAAGCCGAGAGGACTTAATGGGTACGAGAATAGACTCAGAGAGGGCGCACTAAGAACGCCCATTCCTTTCTAATTTTTTTGTCTTCCGTCCGACGGTTTAGTGTGTGCCCAGTCCTAACCGGACCGTCCTTTAAATTCGTGTAAAAGTAGGAGATATTGCCGGCACTTAAAGCCCTTCTGGGTCATTGCACTCTAAATTGCTTCGGAGGTGAGAAAACGTGGCTTGAACAAACTCTGCCACACCTTCAACGTGGCATTTATGACATCAGGAGGTAATCATGCTCACAGGATGCTTGCGGTTAACAATAACGTGAAATATCTTGATGAAAGAATACAATGTTACCATATTATACACTTATTTTGAAATAAATCATCTAGTATCATACACTTATTTTGGAGTAAATGAAAAAGTTTTTAACCCCAATTTTTCCAACAGTATATTTCAAATTAAATATCAATTGGCTTCCATTAGATCATAATAAAAACCCCACACAATATCGGAATATTAGATCACAGGAATAAGATTGAAGAAATAAACTCCTGCACCGATGTATTCAAATACTCCTTCCTCACAAAATGTGAGACCATGACAACACCAAATTTTCTCAACCTTTCATTGACTAAAATTCCCAGGAAACTGGGATGGTGTGTCGGCTCGAGTACTGGCTTTCAATCACGAAGGACTAAGATTGAATCCCGGCAGTGACAGCGATGTTTTACACTCGGTATACTACTCCCCACTTAAGTGCTGTATCGACGGGAAATTTGAATATTGCAAAGTAGCCGCGAAACACCGTCACTGATATTCACAACAGAAAGATTTCCACAGGGAAAAAAATTAGACCGTAAACCCTTGGCATCATCCTTTAAGAGTAGTATACTAAGCTGTCGAATGCCTCCACACGTATAACTACAACCACAAGAACCTTCTCTTCACATGATAAAATAATTGCGCAAACTTCATATACCTAAACATACTCAAATTCAATAAAAGGCTTGTGGGCTAATACCTCGTGTCTAACGTCATTTTTGCATTCTACAGGGTATGATGTACATGTAAAGCAATGCTAATTACTAGAATTACCAGCTTCAGTTTGAATGTATAAAGGGGCAATGAGAGTTTAATTGCTGGACACAGGCGAATACATAGTTACGTACATTAGCGGGCAGTTCTATAATTTTATTGTAGTCGTGATATACTCTATTTGAAAGGAGTATACCTATTCTGAAAAAAACATTGACTCCAGGGAGGCGCCAATGCAGAAGAAATCTAGTGACCATAGTTGCTTTTTTATCAACTTTGCTCGAAATTTAGCAAATTTTTTAACTGTTGGGAACGTTTTTTTTAAATTAGCAACATTTTGGGATTGCTTTCTAAATGAAACTCCCTGAAGTTAAATTACTTTTAGAAATAGAAATCGCATTACCTATATCTTGTTGTAACATTTTTAAAACAGACTACAAAATATAAAGAGATTGGCAACTTATCTCTTAGTGATGACCTATTAGAGTAGAAAAATTTACCATAACTAGAAATTTCTAGAAATTAAATTTGAATTAAATGCGTAAACTACCTTTAAACTGATAGCACGTTACTGTACGACCCATGTCAAAGAGTTTTATTGTATTGGCTAACGGTAAATTTAGCATTACATGAATATTTGTCAGCAATCTTTGCTATAAATATCTTAAATATGTTAGAAGAACAATTGCGCAACTATTTTGAGCAAATAGGAACTGTATAAACTACGTTACAGAGACTTTTAAATAAGGATTTTTTATTAAAAATAATTTAGAAATGGCAACTCTACCAGTGGTAAGGGAACTTTGATCGGACTGTGGATACACTGTTGGGAATCCAGTTCATTAGAATGAAAGCTGGACATTTGTTTTCCATGATGATCATTTCGGACAGGAATAAAAAAAATCCCATCCGGATGTTCTTAAACAGAGGACATGTCCGAGAAAAAATTAGACAGCAGGAAATCCTCTAACTAATTCCTTATAAATTCGGAAGCGGATCATGGCCGTGGGCCGCATGGGACGTGAATATCGTTCGTCTTTTATTTTCTCACCGGCCTTAGACACAGCGAAGTCCGCGGAGGGGAGTCGCCCGTTTCCCGCCGAGACACCCACACACGCTGCCGCGCCTCGGGAGCGACTCCTTGACGGGTATTTTTGGAAAAGCAGGTTCGCGAAAAGTCGACGCACGAACAGAGGAAGGAGTCGCTCTCGATTTTTTATTTTCAAGTCCGGAGAGGAACGCCGGACGAACGAGACGAGACGAGACGACAGGCTACGGTGCGAAGCGAGTTCGGACGCGATGGGAAATCGAAAAGGATCGAGGGGGGGAAAAAAGAAAAATAAATCCGTAAGCGAATCGCTGGACACATTCGAAGACTTCGACGGACAGGTATCAATTAACCGTCCCGGGAGGGCACTTAAATCAAGTGGGCCATTAAGGAGTTATGAGGTGCGAAGTGTAAATGGGAGGTTCGCACGGTGGGAACGAGAAATGCGAGACGGAAAAACAAACAAAAGAAAGGCGAAAGAGCGCGGTCGAACGTCATGGCCGCGAGACCGCAAGTCGAGGGTTCCATGGGAAAAGGAGTATGGTTGAACGAACCCCCACGCATCAGCTATCAAAGCGAAATGCCATTTGCTTGCAGAGTTCACACGCCCTGAGAGCTATTTCAGACTTCGATATGTCATGATGAGAGCTTGAAACGATTGAAAAATAAAAAGGGATAAAAAAACATTAAAAACATTATAACAAAAATTTTAATGAGTCATTAGAGGAGTCATAAGACTGTCCTACACTAAAAGACATCTCGGAACAAGAGGAGAGGTGTAAGGATGGGCAATGATACGTAATGAGGAAGGGTGAAAAAAAACCTACTGGCGGAATAACTTTTCTCTTTATAAAAAGGTGTCTATTAATTTAATGTCTCACCCAGCGGACGGGGTACTGAACTTGAAGTGATCTCTACACGGTATTTCATTGTGGACGGATATCTCTACCACTCCCGGAATTCGTACTCGGACGGTATGAATGGGAAGCCTCTATTACCACGTAATGCCAACGTTTTCTACGAATTAATTAGTGGATTTCCATCTTATTGTCGCAAGAAAAAATGAATCTTCAGAATGCAGTGCAAGCAATAAATGGGTAATGACATGAAAGCACAAGTACATATTTTAAGAAATATGTATAATCACTCATTAACGACGAAACCTGACGATGGAATCGATGAATCAAATATTCAGCGACAATCACTGTGAGGATCACGTTGGTGTTGTGGGTAAAGTACTGTTATCCCATCCCGATGGTCCGGGTTTGAATCCCGGCAGTAGCAGAGATTTTTCATTGATATACCGGTCCCTAATAGAGTGCCTTATGGAGAGGAATTCGAAGTCAGTACTCCGTCCGTTGGATGGGACGTTGAGCCGTGGTCCCTTTGGTTAAGAGCAGGCTAATGACGACGTCGGATTTCTCTCCACCCTTCCTCCGTTCTCTGTAAAATGCTTACCCTTCCCCAATTACCCACCAATCTTCTATGGCATAAATGACCTAAGCAGTCGATCGCCACCCCAAATAACTAACTAACCAACCAGCCAAAAGTACTGACATCAATCGCAAAATGTAGAACCAACCGATTAAGTTGCCATTTGCTACGCAAAACTACTAAGTTACTGTCGGCGTCGAAATGATGTGCCGCTGCATTTTGAAAATTTATATCTGGATATGTGTTAATGCTAATGCAATTTACGGTAATGTTATTGCCATTTCAGTTATTATTTTAAATCGATAACAAATTTGAGAATCTAGACACGTCAATGAAATAATTAACACCGCGCACCCGAAAATTAGCAGTTTTCTCAACTTGATGAACTTTGTCACTCATTTTAGGAAAAACTACTACATCTACAGCGTTCAGCTTTCATCAAAAGTTGCAAGAATGAATATAGATAGATGAATATAGTGTCTCCTTCCAAGCGTTTCAAAGAGAGAAGAAAATAAATTTAATATCGCTTTCATGAGGCTTGTACAAAGAATCGCGATTGAATGTCTCCTAAGGTCAAAGGTCAATTCTTGTGCTAGAGGAAATCTACGGTTTTCCATTACCAAATCAATTACGGGACTAAATTGGGAAATACAAAAATGCAAACTCCAGAAACGACCGTCGAATGACACTCGCAGGTTCAGTTTTAACAAGGGCGAGAAATCGAAGCAACAGGAGCTTGCGTAAGCATAACATATGAAACGTATAATGTCACGGAAATATTTATCCTGTTCAGGACCAAAATTAGTCGTCACTCAAATTGCACTGTCCAGACAGGTAAAAAAATGGTATTCCAGGTCTTTTCGTAGCATTTGGCAGGAAATAAGCCAAAAAACATTCAGGGAAATACCAACAAATTCTATAGCACTAAAGTGAAAAAAACCACAAGTCTGCATCGACATAAGGACGCATTCCTTAAATTTTCGTATAGAACGTGAAGTGAAAATAATTCTTCAAAAAAGCGTGCAATTTTAATAATACCTTTTTATATTATGTCCGCCAACGAAGAAGCAAGTGATAAGAAATAGCGGCTGCACAACCATTAGAATCATAGTGGAAAGTATTTTGAAGAATAGGCAACGAATCAAATTCTTAAAAAGTGTCTTTATCCATTGGAGTAACCGTACATCTATGTCCACATGTAACTGCCTACCACTGTATCTTTCCACGATGAAGATCACAAACATTATGCGATTATTGCCATTTATATGCTGTAACTAGGAATGTTGCGTTTACATATGTTAATTCATATGTACTTGAGAACCCGAATAAATACACAGGTGTATTCGTCGAATACATTATTATTACCTGGATGCGCTCCCAAGCGAATACAAGGGGAACTACGTTGGCGAATACTCGAATATCTGGTTCAACACGCCTGAATGAGAGAATTTTAATGAATACCTAAGCGACTACTCGAGTAACTCGATAAGAACCGTCTGGATGAAAACGGTGTTCGTTCGACCGCTAGGGTAAAAATTAACTCTCGTATGTGTATCGCTGTCGTCAGCTCCTTGAGTATTCGGAATCCTGCAGGAACTCGTCGAAATCCAAAGTTTAATGAAGGTACTCGTGTGGTCGCCCGAGTGTTAATTCGGATTCCCTTGCTCGGGCGGATTCAACCAAGTATCGGTGTATTCTCCGAGGGGCTCAAGGTATTTTCCTTGATCCGGGTACTACAATACTCAATAAAGCAATCTTGTTCTCAACCAGACACTCATGCATTCGTCAGGTACGCATCTATTCAATCGGCTACTCAAATGCCTATGAATGAATGAATACGTATGGCGCACTTCTGGTTGAAACCACTTCCCACTCTAAATCGACATTTCTTAAAGTTCGATGATGATTTAAACCTTATTCCCAGCGATCCTTTGTGAGTTTAAAGAGAAATGTAAATATTAAAGATCTCTGGCATAGGTTAAAGTGAGCGAAGAGTATTTCGTTCATGGTGTAAGATGGAGAAAGTTAACCGGATGGAGAGGAATACAAGCGAACAAGCGTTTTGGATAAAACTGGGTTTGATATTAGGAGAATAAGGAAGTTAAATAAATTATAGCAATATATGTTTTCGAAAAAAGGGAGTAAATGAGTGCCTCTAAGTAACGACGCAAGGAAAAAGTTTGATACTGAGCGTGGTATTGTTAGATTGCGTCTTGGTTTCCTGAGGAAGGAGAACAAACATGAGTTCGACGTGGGTTTGGAGGAGAATGGAGAAGGTGAACTGGGAAGAGAGGAGGGCGAACCAAGACGTTTTTGGCATGTTGGGTGAGGCAAGGAAGTTTTTGACTTCTAAGGATTCTAAGAAGAGTAAAAAGGAAGCAATAAAAGTGGATGTAAGAATTATTAAAAACAAATTAAACTCTTGAAGGCTGCGATTGAGGGGAATAAGAATTAAAAGAGAAAACGTATAGAGGAAATGGTCAGCATTAGTGAATATAGAATATACTAAAAGTTAAATAAAATTGTAAAACGTAGTTAGTATTATTAGGTGACCGTAATATTTATAGGGTAGGGAGGACGTAAATCAGGCAGGAACTGCCGAATAAAATACCTACATATGTAGAAAACTGATGATGATGACGTTCAGACCACTAGTTTAGATCCGCAAGAATGTTCCTCCGTGCACTGACCTCCCAATCTGACAGCCGGGGTTAAATTTTCTCGTTCACCGATATCCCCAAACCCCAATGAACACGCACATGAGAGACCTCAAGTTCAGCACATCGTCCGTCGCATGGGACGCACTGACTCCGTCACTTCCAAACTCGACACACAATAGCGAGGAGAATCGGACACTCTTTGGGTGCGCGGGTCGACGTCCGACAAGAGTGCCACAACACCACTGGCGAGGAGACAGCAGCGAGGCGGTGACAAGATCAGCTCGGCTGGGGGGCGGATGGGTTTGGGGTGGAGGAGAAGGAGGGTGGGAGGGAGGCCTTTTCGCGTGTCGGGATTGGTAGGACGAGTGGGGGAGGGATAGGGTTTAAAGGTTTAAATCCCACAGGGCGAACTCTTGAGGGCGTGGACGAGAAATTCACGCCCTCGTCTGTTTTTTCAAGTCTGCACCCTCACTTATAGATGCTTCAGACCTGGAGGAAAGATAACAAAGAAGGGAATGGAAGGGTTTTGAGGAAGGGTGGAGAGAAACCCGGCGTCATTAGTAACACGGCGCCAAGAGGACCACGGTTTAACGTACCATTCGACGGACGGAGTACTGAACTCGAAATACTCTCCACAAAGCCCTCGAAATACTCTCCACAAAGTTTACCGATGAAACATTTTCCACTGCCAGAATTCAAACCCAGGTTTTCTAAACGAGAAGCCAGCACTCTAACCACATCACCAACCCGGCAATACACGACCTGTACCACGCCGGAGCGGTAGTAGTTGTTCAGGGCAGGTGGCAGACAGTTGAAATCATATGCGTATTTGGGATAGATGGATAATAGGGCAGGGATAGGTATTTTTCAGGTAACTGAAGAAGGGTGGAGAGAAACCCGGCTTTGGCATTTGCCTGCACTTGATGAAAGACGCCAAGGTAACCACGGTTTAATATCCCATCAGGCAGACCAGCTGTCCCGGCTGTCAACTGTACTTGAAATGTTGTCAAAACAACACTCGCTAATGGAAGCAGACTTCGGTGTTACGAGTTCCAACAGCTGCGGTTATATCGCATCGTCTAACCTAATATATAAATCCTAAAAGTAACATAATATCCTTGCCTTGGGTGGGGCCCGAACCCGCGACCTTTTGGTTGTCAGGTCTGCACATTACCTGCACCTGGGTACCACGGCCGGCCACAATATTCAGGTAACGACCGATAAACTATAGAGGAATAGCTGCCACAGCTGAGATTCGAACCTGGGGCTTCGGGAATGAGATTCCAGTACTTTTTGACAACCGCACCACCGCAATCCCCAGCCATCTAGGGTCACGGAGGAGGAGTCATAGGGGAGGACACACGCCGCGGTCCGTTCTAGCGGAAGAGGTGCGAGACTCACCAGCAAGAGCCCTCCCGGTATCTCCGCGTCCGTCGGCCGGCGTGCCAGTCACAACGTCTTCGCTTCCTCGTCTCTCGAGTCGAATTGCTAGCTGACGCTTTTTTCGCGGCCTGTGGGGTCCAGGGGGGGCGGGAGGGGCCGGGACTATCGGGGGAAGGGGTAAGGAGTGGGCAGGAGACGGAAGAGGGGTGGGGTGGCCGTCGAGAGGGGAAGGGAGAGAGGGAAAGAAAGAGAGAGGGGGGGTAGGTGGGCGTGACTAGGTTTGTTGGCAACGCGTCTCAAGAAACACAGGAATGAGGATGCTGATTTAAATTATTATTCAGCATTCTACCTTCTGCTCCTGTATGGCAGTAAAGCATGGGCGATTACAGCCACAGATAAGTCGAGACTGGAAGCATTCTGAATGTGATATTACAGTAGAATGACGAATATAAAATGGTTAGAAATTATGGGATCAGGTTGGTGTTGAGGTTAGAGTTCTGGAATACCATCCCGATGGCCTGGCAGTGGTAGGTTCTTCCTCTGTGCATTTACCGTAATGTTGCCGATAAGCAAAACACGACAGGACTTAAGGTTGGTCTCGGTCTCGTCTTGTTTTTATAGCAACAGTTTCGTCTCGTATCATTTCTCGATAAATCTAGTTTCCTAGTTCCGTCTCCTATTCAAAGTATAATGTTTCTGATAAATTCCCAGTATGTGTCAAGTGATAACAATTGTCCAAAAACAACAACAAACATTTATAACAATTTTCTAAACAAATAATAATGAAAGTTGAAACCCACAGAGACATTCACTTCCGCAATAGTTTAAGTAGGTACCTAAAATAAACGTTGGAAAAATTATCCAATTAAATATAAGAAGCATTCCTTTATCGATGATACATTAGTTGAAAGTCAATTGGAATAGAGACCAAATAACAACAACTCTTGAAGCGTCCAAATTTATTTTTATGAACAAAGATATGCTTATGAGTATGTTAAAAGCAACGAGTATAACTGAAAATAAAACTGCCCCATTTAAACACTATACGTAGTTATGGGCCCACAAAAATTAGAATTTTAATACTTAAATACAAATAACACATCGCAACCGAATTCAAAGCGTACGACTAGCAGAATTAAGGTTACAAGAATTATCTTCATAAAATTCCGGTACTGCGGATCGGTCGTCAAAAATCTAAACGGAGTTACCCGCAGATATACTAGTGATGGAAAAATCGATTTCGATTAAAATCGAAAATCGAGTTTTAATAGTCAAAGATCGAGGAAATCGAGATCGAGCCATGATCTTCGAGTTTCAATCCAAACTCGATTTTTCAACTTCGATCGTGACCTCTTTTCCTTCGATCGTTTGATCTCAGAAGCGCGTAGTAGACAGTAGAGGTCCTCGATGAACTGCCACTGAGGTCACTTCTTGTTAGAAGTAGATGCCAGTAGAAGTTAGGCAATACCTCAACAGGCCACCCGTCGATAGGAAAGTCAACCCCAATCCTCTGAAAGTCTGGGTTTTAAAGGGTGAATACCCCAACACGTACCGTTTCGCGATCAGAGTGCTGAGTATGATAACGTCATCCGTCCCTTGTGAAAGACTTTTCTCTAAGGCAGGTAAAATTGGAAAGGCACGCCCTAGATCATCAAGAAAGCATCTCAATCAGTTGATCTCTCTTAAAAATTTAAGTGAAGCCGAATGGTTCCAAGCGGTGATCCACAATAAAGTAAATTGTAAATTTTTACGACTAATAATTCAAGAATGTTTTCTAACGGTGGCGGCGGGGTAAATCCCTCGCCTGTCGTTCGCAGGGTTGCGGGTTCGAGTCCCGCCAGGGGAGGGTTTTTCACTGTCCGGGACATGGGTGTTAGTGATTGTAAAATCTGTTAATTGTAAGAGAGGACTAGACAGTCCTAAATTCGCAGATCAATAAAGACAAGTTTAATTTAATTTAATTTTAATTTAATTTAAGTACATTTTTAGGGATTTTATATATAATTCAAATATGTATTATGATCGTTTTTTAAATGAATAATAAACATGTTTTTGTACCAACTGCATTTTTTTCAAAAATGAACCGTAGATTTTTTCGATTAATCGATCTTTTGGTTCAAATTTCGATTTTTGCTGAAAAGTCGAGCTTTTCATTTCGATTAAAAATCGATTGCTCGAAAAATCGATTTGACCGACATTTTTCCATCACTAAGATATACATAACATCATGATTTTCACAGAGAAAAAAGTAGCATAACCCGCAGTCGAACACAGATCCTTCGATTCCAGCCCTGTGGCTTAGATGATTAAAATACCATTTTTTTTAATAATTAATATTTTTATATTACTCATAAATCCAGACAGCACAGTGGCAGATAAGATTTTCGTCTCCTTGCTAGGAATAGGGGCTGTAGTGTGTTTCGGATTAAATTTATAGCGATGGCATTCCGCATAAACTATTTGAAAACAAGATGATGGAGGCAGTCTTCAACATTTGTAAAGGATAGACGAAAAAATAATTTTAAATAAACTTTTTCCGCACATTTTTAAATACTGAGACTGGCCAACAGAGAATACTTGCAAGAAATGAACATAATATTTAAGGCCAGGTCCTATACCTCAGTCGACATAATTTGAAGAATTTATTTCCATATTTCAATAGCGCCAAAAGCTCTGATTCTGTCGCAACTGGCTAATCTTAGGGACCATGATAACGTTTGTTCATCTACGACACGAATAAATGACCGTAAAGTGTAAATTCGCCCCATTTTTTGAAGAGTTCATTTGTGTGGCAGCTATTCTGGTACAGTTAATAACTAACTTCCATTAGTAAAATGCAATTCCAGATTCACCCAACAAATGATCTTGTCGCTGCAGCGGCCAAGAGTCTGTTTTAAACAAATTACGCAAAGTCAGGCTAGGTAATGAGTTTATTCCAACTGTTTTAACCAGGGGAATTACAAGCGGAGCATGAGATTTAAGAGAGGGGAATTTAAAAGAGAGGGAATTGCATTTTCATTTAAGTTAACCCTTCAAGCCTAGATGAGGTTAAAACGTAGTTTATTCGATCCATCAAAGGAGACTTAAAGATTTTGGCGATTGTGGACTATCTCTGTTTATAAAATTGTCGAGCCTACCCATTCCTTTTAATGATCTTGAAACTTTCATGACGCAATGAAAAAATTTCCCTTCGTGATATTAAAAATAGGTTTCCTATTTACCTTAGGAACTATATTGGCATGAATTTTACATATTTATTTTTAGAAAGAGGGGAAGGATATCAAAGTATTACTTCCCTAAACTTATACAGTAATGAGCATTAGCCACGTGAGTGATAGGGTATAGCTCGGGGAGATCAAAGCAAATGCAACGAGAGAAGCGATTTTACAGGTCTACATGCCAACTGATGGCCACAGAGAGGAAGAAAGTGAATGAGCAGCTAGAAGTATGCTTGGTAGCTAATCCACTAAGTCCCCAGAAGAAAACACATAATGGTAATGGGAGTTTGGAATGTGGTGTTTGGTGAAAGCTGAGTTGGCAATGAGAAGTACGGCTTGGAATGTAGAAATGTACACGTAGAAAATTGTGTAATTTTGCAGGAGGAATGGGTCAGTCATAACAGACCTGAGTTTTGACGATCTGGCTTAACCACCACGAGGGACACAGGTGCATGGAAAATGAAGGGAGATATTGAGATAACATCTATATTACATAAAGGTTACACAGAACTTCAGAAACAGCATAATACATTCACGTAGTTTCCCAGGTTTTTAAGCTAACTCTGACCACAACGTAGTAATGATGAAGTGCGGAGCTGAATTCAAAAAGATAAAGGTAGAAATAAGTGTATGAAAGTGGAATAGAGAGGCGTTAACTGTGGAGTTAAAATTGAGGAGTACCAAGACAGAGACGGGAGCCTTATAAGAGAGGAGAAGGGAAAAGACGGTGCAAAGCAGAGAAGAATAAAAAGCAGGGATAACGAAAGCAGCTGGAAAAGCAAAAATGAAGGGATGTTAGGAAAACTGAAGAAATAAATCAGGAATTTATGGTGAGAAGGAAGTGAAAGAAGGTGAATAATGAGGTGGGTAGGAAGAGATACAAGGAGTTAAATACTAAAATTTGAAGAGGGGCAAAGAAGGAACGGTAAACACTTTTATGCAAGTCATTTACTTCAAAAAGTTTAATAGAAATAGCCACAGTTATTTGCCACAGAAATTCGTATTTCAATTGTGCTGTTCTATGATGAGAAATTTTAGTACCTATGTATTTGAAATGACCCCTTCCAATCTCGTCATCTTAATTTTTTTCAATTGCATTTTTATCCAAGTGCTTTAGTTGCATGCAATTGTCTAACCTAAGGGACTGCAGACTGTTAAGTGCCAAGAAAATGCATCTGAAATTCGGCAAAGTTAGGTTATCCTCGATGTAATCTAAGCATAGTCTAATATCGCACGGTCTATACTAATAGATTTAGATAAGGTAGTCCCTTTCCCGTGAGTTGTATCTGCGCAGAGCATATTGTTTTACGTTTGGGATCTCTTGTTTGTAGGGTGTATTCTTCGCATTCAAATTCTATCAGTGTGTTGAGGTAAAATATTATCTGGTGTATGGCAACCTGGCGCTCTTTGTAAAACTTTGCATACGTGTTTTAGAAACAGCAATCACAGTATTTGAATTCTAAACAACACTATTCCTGGACGATAATAATACTTTTGGAAATGTTTTGTTTAGGTAATCAATCATGGAATACATATTGTATAGTTTTAGAGGATCTTGGGAATTTCCATTCCATTGTTGTTTAAAAATCTTTGAAAGAAATCTTTGAAAGTTGACTTCAATATGTCTCTCATAGTTGTATTTTAACACCCTAGCAAGAGCCTAGCTGCGTTGAAATATCCATCCAAGTCAGATGACCGAGGTTTAGCTGTATTGGGTTCAGACTAAGGCTGGATGTCTCCATCCCTCTACCGTGGTGTCCTTGTCGTCTGTCTGCAAGTGGCGGATAAGTAAATGGGGTTTGGCACGACGGATATAAGGGGTCTAAGTGCCAGGGGGGCTCCAGAGGACCCCCGCCCATCCGTCGAACTACTTTTATTTTTCCATATTAATTCATATTTTTTTATTCTTTCATTATATTTTTCATAACTGGCTTGATAATAATTCTATTTATAGAAAATTATGATTTAAGCGCCTGTTTCTGCATAGTACTTATTACCAAAAATTATCTAAAACCATCTAAATATTTCAAGATGAAACCGGTTCCCATAATACAATTTTTAATTTGAAAGAAAATTACAGAAATGAAGTAGGTACTAAAAACGCTTTCCTTTGGGTCACATTCAAGCAGAACGTTTTCCACGTGCTCAAAACTCAACTCTTCCAGATTGCTGAAGGACGTGGGTTCGAATCTCGTCTCGGGCATGGGTGTTGTATTGCTCTCAAGAGAGCAATACAACACCCATCTCTAAGGAATAAATTGTTTTACCTGATCATTTGGGTAACTTTGTAAAAATGTTATTTCTCTGGCCTGTTTGACGTTCACATATGATATGAAATAACCCTTACAACCTTCTCTGTCACGGGGGACTAATATCCTACTGCCAATAGGATTAGCGGACACATCAACCGCTAAGTAAGGTGGGGACAGTGATGGCAATAAATCCGAAGAGTGCATACGATCGAAATGCGCATCACCCGTTCCTTTGTTGAGATTTCAAGGGCCAGGTTGCAATGCCGTGCTTATTCAACTCCTTCAATAATATTCAATTTTCGAACCATAAATAAAGCACAAAAGCGGAGTAATTATATCTATCAGTTAAATGCCACCC
Organism: Platycnemis pennipes; assembly: GCA_933228895.1. Taxonomy (NCBI): domain Eukaryota; kingdom Metazoa; phylum Arthropoda; class Insecta; order Odonata; family Platycnemididae; genus Platycnemis; species Platycnemis pennipes. The sequence continues at coordinate 35,151,964 of OW121852.1, read as the reverse complement.
TGGCCACTTCAGTTAAAATTGCCCCTAATACTCTCCAACGGCGTTCTTGACGAAGCTTGTGATATTTCCGACGTAGTCCACCTTTCTGGCATTCAATGTCAGGTATTTTTCATGGCTGCTTCCTTCTCTACCCTGAGAGTTAAAGTGAGAGGGAATCATCAGCGTTTTTAGACCTTCCTAGCTCAAGAACGAAGCAATACCTCGTCTTGGTCTCACGTTTACTGCATTCGCGACAGGAACACAGTCCTGTAGTCGTCAACAGCTGATCAACGTTGTGAATATCTCTTGAGAATATACAAAGGCGATTCCCTCGTAAATTGTGAAGCCACACTGCTTTGATCTTTTACACGAAGTTCAAGCTTGTGATTCAGAGAGTGCGAAAGTACAAGGTTGGCGATGCATATGTTGATAAGTTTCGTTAAGCTATACTAATGCCGTGAAGATTATTTTATTCACCAAATCCTGCCCTCTAATGAGTCTGTAAGCAAATTAAACCCCCTAACGGTGTTAATCAGTGCACCGGGCTCTTCCCAGCGCAATATCTATCAACGTTACATCTACACGATACCCTAAAGGCCACCGCGCGGGTGTGTGGTAGGGGGTGAAGATCACCAAAGATGCACTATTGACACGCAACTGGACTGTGATGTATGTAATATGTGACAATGAAAATCAGAAATCATCAGTTTTTCATCCGAAAACTTATCGTTCCAGTGGCAAATGGATAGTGGTTTAGTGGTGTGATAAGTTACCAAGGGATATTTAGGCGTGCTCGTGTGTTTCGTGATTTACAAGTCCTAAAAAGGGCCGTTGGCTCACCTCAAGAAGTCCAGTCTGTAGAGCCCTCTGGAGCTGATCAGACTCCACATCTGCGAGGAGGCAGATGCTCACCCCTGTGATTTACAAGCCTTACCCAGAAGAATCAACCGCTATTCGTTGCTAAGTTTGAAACTCTTGCTGTGTTGATGGCATACTGGTCTTTCTCGAGAGTTCCTAAGTTTCGTATAGGTAATCATTTACATGTTTGCATCTCCATGTTTTTGTAGCTACCCACGTCCAAATGTGATTTCCATCTCTAAATCATTCTGCATTTTAATATTATTGGAACGTCTATTCAAATGTTGGGATATATGTTAATTTAAAACTGTTTGTTTTCAATCAAGAATTGAAAAATCCTCGAACCGGAATCTGCAATTGGGAATCAAATATTAGAACTCATTCAACATTAACCGTAGGTAAATACATTCGTTGTAAGTTTCATCAATAGCCTAATTTGTCGTTCGAAACCACTTACCAATATTTCATCGAGTAACGCATTTCAGGCAGTTGAGGATTCGAATCGTCTGCTGCATGTATTGTCAGTTTTCCGCTAACGCTAGTAGTTTACGGAAGTAATAACAGATAGTGCTAATATATGATTACAAATATTTTCAAAAACCAACATGGTTGAAATTAAAGGGAAATAGTGATGATTATCAATAAAAGGAATTTACATCAGAATATTTAAAACATCAATAGTTATCAAACAATTTAAATATATTTTTTGCGACTTATTCCCCAGCCAGCACAGCAGATATTCCTTACAGAAATGAAAGCGAAAAAATGGGGCGAATATATCGCTAGAGAAATTACAGGGTAAGAATTTCCCTTCCTTTTCGGTTCGCAGAGAGCCCGTAAGATCCTTTGGGTCTAAGGCTAATAATGCTGTGAATTTACTTTTAAATTATATTCGGAGGACTAACGCGGTTGGATAGATAATTGATTTTTCTTGCTCCACCATGCAAGAAACAATTTTAAGATACTCTCAAGCATTTGGAAATCTTGAGGTGGACGTCTGTGCACGAAAAGTTGTTATTGTGTGAGTACTACAACTTCAATTTGAAGAAGGACTTTGTTCGCTTAGGTCTATGGAGGAATTACATTTAATTTTGATATAAAAGAAACTTTATAACAACTCAGCTGCATTTATCTGGCACGTTTTAGAGGACGAGATATCCCTTATGCCCTTTTTGAGACGTTCCCTGTCTGCTAACCGGAAGAGAAGACCGAAAAGACTATCGATATTATCGATATGCTTGCAATCGAAATGCCCTTCCGGTAGCAACCACGAACACCACAAATCTGTTGTATTCTCGTGCTCTCTGACAATGAGCGAAATATGTAGAAGTGATTGAAGTGGACAAAGTATGCTATACCATCGGAACCGTATCTCTCGCCCTGAAATTTACATGGACGAGTAGTGTAGCAATTGGATCTGTATTTCAAGTGAGTACCATTTATTTCTCTTTCGTTGTTATCCTCTGCACATTAGTCTGGTTATCGAGGACTTTGTGACCACGCCGTGTCGATTACTAATACATTAGGTACTGGAATGACGTATTCTATAACCATATTTATTTACATTTTCGTTTATATTAACGGATGAAATGTGCATTTCTTAAATATGTCCCAGGGGAATCACGCGACTGGAACTCGATATTGTTGGTGTCTATTCCTCAGCATGAGACGTGAGTATCATTCCTTTCTATTCTACTATTAGGTACTTTACAAGTAAAGCGCTGAATACTGGAATGCATTGAAATAAATATTTGTAAAATTGCTTGAAAAATAGCAGAGCAGTAAAAACATCTCTAATATACTGAGTAAAGTCAAAATCATTTTTATTAGTGTAGTAAGAGTATATGGACACCAAAATACATAATTGTCGTCAAAATAGAACCAATGGATTTCACTTCCGCGAGTAATTATTGTATAAATTATTACAAATAATATAACAAAACGAGAAATTTTTCGGGCGCTTATTTTATATATAGCTAATCTCCCACTGTTTTTTGCAGAGGTGCTGAAAACTAAGGGGAACACGGCCCCAGATGGATCTCCTTACAGTGGGAAGGAACACGGGCGAATTGTTTCGCCTAGCAAGGAGGGTTAACAAGTTAAATGTAAATGATGGTGCAGCAGATGTGCCTGAATAAAGATCATTTGTTATAGACTTTCGAATTTATTTTGTGTACAAGTACCCCATTGTGAGAAATCCTTTTTTTGTTCAGAGTTAGCAATAGTAACAAGAGCAAATTGTAGGCATGTTGATTACTGTATGGACGTGTTATTATTATTGTTGATGTTCAGGTTGTGGATTTTTAACTAATCTAACCACTACAACCTTTGGTTGTAAGTTTGTTGCGAGGTGAGTCTTTTTTATTTCCCTAATTTCGGCAACTTAATGGTCGAATAATGAACTTTTCTGTAGCATATCATTAGTAGCAGAGTGGAATATATATTCATTTATAAATGTATGACGTTACAAAAAGTAGACCTCATAAAGGGCGAGTGTAGGAAGCGAACGTGGTACAAATAATAGCCGTCAGGTGGCGGTAGCGTGCCTAAAAGATCGCTGTTAGTTCCTCCTAAGTCCGCTAGGGAGCGCCCTTCTCACTGTTAGAGAAATGATTTCTATCGCATTTCGGAAACCTTTCGCTTTGATTTCGCCAGCATTTCTCTAACTTGCTACTGCCATATACAGAAACCATTTCCCTTTCCGTATATGATTTCTCCGTTTTATATGGAAGGTTTCTGTATATGTTGGTTCTATTTACAACCTTGTGCTGGCTGGGTCATTGCAATTTTGTGATTGGATCCGTCCTTTATGGCGTGATGGAGTATACTCCGAATTTACTGCGTCATTTCTGGCGTTCTCTAAGAAATCTGAGTCCATTTTGGGAAGTTTATGTACATTTATGCTGTTCGCTTCACTCGCACGCATTTTGAACTTTTCAACAGACCATATGTTACACAATGTGACGCACAATTCTTCATCGAGCGTTTCCAAGATCTTGTTTTACTATATTTAGCATGAGAGTGCATTAGTCCCAGAAAGAATTGTTTACATTTGTAACACCGAACCGTTACTTATTTTCACTCTAGAAGGCGTCAAACACCTGGTTGATTGGTCTGGTTAATTTTTTCCGAAGTTTTTATGCTCTTCGAAATAAAATGTATTTGTAGTAAATAGGGGTTTAAAAAAATATTTTAACTATTTTGAAGTCCCTCAGAAACGTGATATTTTGCTTTGCAGAACAAAGAAACATTCCGAATATCCGTTTTAAGCTGTAGCACTATTTAATTTTTTTTACGCACCTACCTACTCCTGAGCAAAACGTTTATAAAACCAGCTACTTGAATAGGCCACCAGACTGGGAGAAATTCGAACTCCGTACGGCTCCCGAGTGCTCAACTTCTTATTCTACTCCTCAACTTGGCTCTTCATCTGACAACTGACTTATTATCTCAAGAAAAATTTCTAGTGTTTTCCTTTTTAACTGTAGTGTTTTAGAATTTTTTAGAATCTTTTCTCCCCCCGCAAAGTGTTTTGGGGTAAAAGTAATCTACCCGGGTTGATTACTTCACAAAGACCACTTTATTTTATAGCCAAGATTGATGGAATAAAGTGCGCATACTGCAGATCGAAGAAAAGAACATCTGCTGGACGGAGAATAGAAACAATTTACAAGTGCAATAGCTGCAATTTGCTGCTATGCAGATTGGGATGGTTCCTTCGATATCATCAGAATATAGAGTGGAAGTAGGGTTTTAAACAAACCCGAACGTAAGAAGATGTTGTGTCATTATTTTTATATTTAATTAAAATATTCTGAAAAATGAGCACTAAATTATGTAAAAAAAATTCAGAGCTCTAAAGCAAAGCCCACAACACTCTCATCGCGTAGAAAGTTGTCTTCAGCAGGAGTGACAGGGTATTTAAAATTCTTTCGTAGCGGAATATTTTTTGCCTATCGGTTTAGGACGGAGAGGATTATCGGAGGGGTAGGGCTAAAACTAAATCACGTCCAATGGTTTTAAAGATCACCGAAGTACTCTGCTGTCTACAGCAGAAATACTGCTGGCTTCACTACTGGTGACCTACCACCTCCTGCCACAAGCCCTTGATGCGACTCGCAGGGTTACGTGTAGACGTAGAAAATATTCCAGAAATATTGGTGACTACCGAAGCCACATTTGGGACGTCATTGTTTCGAGCTATGAAGCGCTATTTGCTGAACTGTGCCGAGTTTTATAATCGTCAAAATGTCGAAATTATTTTAATATTAAAAAACCAAGCGGAGGATGACAATGTCGTAGCTTTTCAATTAGTTACTCTCATCTTTAATTTTTACATTTTATAATCGTTTTAGCTTCTACGGTAATAAAAACAGAGTCAAGATAAATAAATTATCTTCAAGAACACTAAGAGATCGAAGTGACCATCACAACAGGCGCCATTATGGCTACGCGGGTGATTGAGTGTTGATATGTTAATGGTAGGATTATTTTCTAGGTAACAGAGGAAGAGAGAAAAGAAATAGCTTCGATAATAGCATACTAGAACGAAAAGGCCCCACGGTCTAACATGGTGGTTTAACTTCTAAACGGACGAAGTACTGTACATAATAAAATGGAATACTCAATTGCTATCCACATAAGATCTCAAGTAGCAACAGGGATTATAGAGAAATACCTCTGCCTCTGTCAGGAGTCAAACCCGGGCTCTCCGGATGAGAGGAAAATGTTGCATTCCAGTGGTTCTTAACCAGGGGTGCAAGAAGCTTCTTCGAACTCAAAGGCACGTTAAGGTAAAAAAAATATCGTTTATAATATAGTTGCAGCAACCTGTAAGTGAACATTCATTTGTTGCGCTTTTTCAGGAATTCATCTCAGTACATTGGCACCTATTATTATTATGTAAATTGCAAGTATATTTTTGCGTGCATATTTAGATTGGAAAGAAAGGTATCATATGATATAGACGGCGCAAGTAAGAAGTGGAGGAGGTAATAGAAAATATTTATGCACACATGAAAAGGTAAGCCGAAACGAGGATACCGATCTTCATCAAACAATTATTAGGATTGATGGCTGGTGATGATGATGATATTTTTACAGTGCAGGGTGGCCAATATTATTTTTACTCCTTAGAGAGCAAAAAAATCGTTATTTCAGCGAGAGGGCGTGAGTTGATAATTCAAAGGGTCGCAACAGCTGAAAAGGTCACGAAACACTGTTCTGGTTACTGCACCAACTAGACACTTCTTTAGGAGTAAAGACTCCGATTGGACGTGACTTCGATACACGAGCGATCCGTTTTCATTGCCTCCCAAGAAAAAAATCCTACAACCAGCACGCTTGCCTCCTGATCCGCTGGTTGGCTGGCAGTCGCGGGGGCATCCCTGACTTTGCCCCGCGGGAGGAAAAGGCACGTCTCCCGGGAGACGAGGCGTGGAGGTCTTAGTGACGTCGCGTTAGTTGGGCAAGAGGGGAGACGTGAAAGATCCCCCAGTCAAGGAAACGGATAAGGGTGTGTGAGACTGCAGCGGAAGACAGAATCGTCGGAGGAAGGGATGCCGTCAGTCAGCGGACAGATATTACCGGGCACTTTCATTTGAAAGAAATTAAGATTCTCCCGGTGTTTCTTTGAGGCTGGGGCTGAAAATTGAATCGACCATATCCACAGCCAGTTGTCGCGAGAGCGATTTTTCTCAGCCATGATCCGGAGGAATCAAAATTAGATTTTGAAACTCTGAAATGAGGAAGTTTCCAAACAACTGTGGTGATAGTTGCTCGGGGGCGGTGAGCGACTGGTAAGTTCATTTTCGTCTTTCAGAATAGTTAGCTATTAGGATGTGTAGGAATTGTTCAGGAAATGGAGCAAGTGTGAGAAAAAAACAAGACGTCGATATTACTTAAATAATAACGTGCAATTTTCCACATAATTCACTCACTCAGTGACATAACCCGAAGGTTGGTTTTGATAGGTGAGAGTAGAGCTCACCCTGTACTAAGCCAATGGCGTGTGAAATTCACACATTCAGGGTATTTTTTTTAAAATCGACATTAGTCTGGTCTTCGCGAAAAGGCTTCAATAACCCTTTTTCTGTATATTTCAATTTTCTGATTACAAATATTAGACGAATATTTTTATTCTTATCATAATCATCATGGGTCACTAAATCCTAGAATATGTATGGCACAGCCCTGCACTCCATTCTTCTATCGCCTAACCTTTTCATATGGTCGTAACTCCTCTCTTTTACATCCTTCACAACCTGTTCTATAATCTCATACGAGACCAGCCTTTTCCAATCTGGAATATCACCAAAATTTTTCTCTACCGTATTTTGAAAGATTTCAGTCCACCAGCTAATGCACCAGGGCATTCTCAAGTACATAAATCAACCAAATGGACTTGAAAAGGCACACTAAAGAGATGACTCCATATCTAGCTTTACCTGATGGAAGCCCTCTTTGAAGTCAAACACACTGAAATATTTGTTGCCTCTCAACTTTTCCGAAATTTCATTAATTGTTGGGACTGAGTGATACTGGTGAACAATGGCACTGTTTAAATCAATAGGATCAAGACCAGGGATGACAATCGAAACAAAAGGAAAGTCAAAACCAGTAAATTTTCAATAGTTTCACTGTTGGAAGCGAAATGCAGAAGCGAAACTAAATGGAATGAAACCTGAGGAGATAAACTCCAGAAAAAACAAAATCAAAGTCGAAACTACTCCGGGTCGAAACTAAACTTATGCTCTGGAACGAAACCAAACACGAATTACATTTCACACCCACGGGACCATGTGCTTCATCTTCGCATGGCTTAGTTTCGCACCACACTTGGAATGGTATTAAGTGAGTAAATAGGCTTGTAAGCACGTTCCGTACCAAGTACCGTTGCCAATGATGAGCGACATTGAGTTAAGGAGGTTCCACGATTCAAAATCTCATAAAAGAGCTATGTTATTTAATGAATAATTACCGATCCAGAAAAACACCTATATGGAAAATCATCTATAGTGTGATAACGCATACACAATAATTGTATGAGTATTATATAGCGCGTTGTAGTTGCATTCTACTTTTTACAAGCTCTTTTAACTCATTTTGACTTAGAAACATGACTGACGTGTTGTTGCCACGTTTAATTTATAAAGTGAGAATACATGCTCAATCCTGCTAATATATTATATTCTAAAATAGATTAAATATTTTCTTCATCATATTCCAATATTTCATTCATTGGTCAACAATCCTAACACTGGTTTTAAACAGCTTTCCACTCAATTCTTCTATCAGCCAACCTTTTCATTGTGACATAGTTCTTCTCTTTTACATCCCTCACTGTTCCCTGTATCTCATACGAGGTCTGCCTTTTCCAATCTTCCCGTTCACTATTCCCTCAATGATTGTCTTCATCAGGCCAACTATTTTTTTACTTAGTTTTAAACAATTCCCTTGCAAATACAACTCTTGGTTTTGACTTTATTGATATTCATATTTTTTACAAATTGTTTGGCAAAAATGATGCTGCTACCATTTGGAAGCATTGGTATTAATTATGCAATGTCAATACCCAATGAAATATTTAAATTACATAAAAAATATGAGAAGGACCTTGGCATGGTATATTCCTAAATTAAGTGAGTAAATAGGCTTGTAAGCACGTTCCGTACCAAGTACCGTTGCCAATGATAACAAAATACTGTAGTGCCATTTTCAAGTAACAGAGGCTTTTCTGCTTTTTTCTGAGCAAACATTAATTAATATGTATTAAACAAGGGTGGTAAGGTGAACACTTTTTTGCAATGTTAAACTCTACATAAAATTGTGCATCTTATATTGGTTTTTCGTCAAAATGACATTCCTCTTTACATTATTAATCTGCAAATTTTACTGCAAGAGCCATATAACCACGTATAGGCTCTGCCGTATAACCACGTATAAAATAGCTGATTTTCAATGCCTTTTTTCTTCAAATATATGATGGAAAGGCCTCATTACTTTATTGCCAATCGATAGAAGGGCCAAAAAATTGTGTGTACTGAAATTTTCATAAAAATAACATCTACTTCATAATTCGGTGGAACCTCCTTAAGTGACGCCTGTATTCATTTGTCTATGCTGCGATCGTTCTTCAGTAACACTTTATGCATGAGGATATGGAAGCTTCGTTAATGCTGGAGGATCTAACATGAACAATTATTTATCATTGATATTTTTCGAATCAGGGTAGTATAAATGTAAAATAAAATAAACATAGGAACGTTAAGCAGTCCCGTGCATATTGTCAAACAAATTATTTTTCTTTAGAAAGTCAGCATACTTAAGAGTCAGAGAAGTTAACTTCTTGGTGTATCCCGCTTTAATGAGAAAGGTGCAAATATGTTTGCAGATAAAGCGGAAAAAAAAGCAATGGAAGGTTTCACGTTTATTGTCCTTAAATCCTCTACTAGTGTTTTTTAACAATGAATCATCTGTTGCATTTTGCAAAATTCCTCACTGTATTCAGTTCAAACTTTTAATATTTAAAGTGAATTTTTAAAATTGAAGCTATGGGATTATACTACATAGGTACTGAAACATTTCCTATGAATTTCTTACATTATTTCCACCCATATTAAAGTATTAGGGCTATTATTTATAAATTAAATGCCCGTTGAAATTCAATGGGATCTTAAAAATAGAAATGGTTGTAACTTATTACCTATTTAAGAATTTAGGTGGCCCTTATAATCAGGTTTATATGAGTATTAGGTATATTTAAGAATTTAGGTGACCCTTATAATCAGGTTTATACGAGTATATCGTATAAACCTGATTATAAGGTATATCGTATTATCTACTGGCCGCACGATTATTGCTCTTTAGGTTTGTATCTAGTCTTAATTCTCTTTTCCATTCCTGAGCATAAAATACATGCAAAGTGTCTGCACCTAAAGGTTATTCAAAACAAACTCCAAGAAACACTGATGCTCATGTATATCATGTGTCACGCAAATGTTGGCAGTACACTTAGCTAAATAATGCTGTTTTCAATTTTGGTTTAGTGAGTGCCAACAATGGATCTAGCAGGATTTTCCTGTGCATTACATGCATAGTATTCAGTAATACTTCGATTAAGATAGATTAATATTAACACTCAATATATATAATCACTTACACTTGGGTCGAAACTGTTGCCTCTTTTCTCCCTCCACTCTGTTTTCGAGGTTGAAACTTAACTACGTGCAAATGAGTTCAGTGCAGTTTCGTTTTGCTACCGATAGTAACCTTTCATCTGTTTCGAAATTAAACTCCCTAGTTTATATCATTTCGTACTGGGATGAAATGATACGCGGACCTCCTATTTTTTTATTTCACTCTGGGTCGAAACAAAATATATTCGTTTCGTTTTGATTGCCATCCCTGATCAAGACAAAGACGCAAGTCGCCATTTCGCATCTCAGTGATTCTACTACCTAGCGTAAAAATTTTCCAAACTACGATTCTGCGCAACCATTAATTTATCTTCACATGTCCTACCTCTTTTAATGGAGCCTGAATTCCATCAATTATAGGTGGCTACTTCTTTTCCTTCCTCTTCTGAAGTTGAAGGATGCTGAGCACTCTGGTGTTCTCCAAGGTAGGTGAGGTCTGTTGCATTGTTTCAGCCAGGTTGCAAAGCTCCTCCTCTTCAAATAGCCATCATAGGCAGAATCCCCACTCCAGATTCACAGTTGTGTAGACAAAGATGATCATCTTCAAGAACATATTTTCTATTCTTGAAGCATCAGAAAAAAATGATAAGTACAACTTTAAATAAAAGATGATTAAAGTTTCTTGAAATCTAATTTTTTTTAAACTCTTTAACGAGGTACCTATTTCATATTAGAGCTACGCTCTCCATTTAGAGACACTATTACCTGTTTTAAATTTTCTACTCAACATTCACACAAAAACATTATAATGATATTTGAAAAAATTACACAGAGTTTAAGACTACTACACAACAGCGGACTAATTGAAAATGTTCATCAGGAACATATTTGGATATCTACCTAAACCTATATCAAAGCAGTTTCATAATTTGAGTCATCACGCAGTGTTTTACTCATGTGAACTATGGTAATAATGAAAACTTAAAGTAGTAATTTAATTGTTCCATTACACTTAAATAACCTGGAGCTGATAGGCAAATTGCATGTGTAGATTTTTAATTCATTTCATGCATGGAAAATACTTTACTTCCAATTCAAATGATTAAACAACATTTTAGGGTACAATTCAACATCAGATACATTCATACATATTACATATGATATGTTCCAAAACATGTCATTAAACTACAAATAGCACTGGTCATTATGAATGATGCCTTGTAAAAAATAATTATCCAATTATTATGTAGGTACATTGGACATGTGCACCAGTCACATGTTGCCATTTCTGGAAATTTTTATTATAAATACAATGACAGTAGTATGTTTGTAAATGGTTCAAATGAATGAATATGACATGAAACGCCAGGGAATGGATAAAGGAATACCTGTGTTGAGGTCCATGGTAAAAAAAACATAATCATGTACAAGGCTGATTCATACAATTCTTAGAATTAAATAAAGGGGATAAAAATCAATTCAGAGGCTAAAATTTGAAAAGCAAAGCTCCAGCCATCATAAAAAGAACTTTAGATTATGGAAATACAGTACTTTGTAGCAACGTGAAATAGACAGGAATGCTCCATACCCATAGGAACAGGATAGTACAATTCATATTTAACACACTTCCAATTATCAGTAATTAGGAAATAAGGACAGTCTTCTTTGTGATAGTAAATAAAAATACTTTCAGAAAATATACCTTAATTACACTCCAGGGACAAGTGAGAGCATAGAAAACCTTAGAATGCTTCTAATACCCTAAGATAGTATTTTCGCTTGGCAATGAAAGTTTAAATAGTCTTTAAAAATGCTGAAATTCACATTTTTTACTAATTAAAAGACACAATTTTTAGCAACAATAAGAAAAATGGCCACCAAGTGACTCATGTTTCCACCATAATTTTTTATGGCAACGAATTATTTTAGGAATGTTGTAATTGGATGAAACTCTTCCCAAAAATGATAATGTATGCCTTTAAATTATCCTCAATATTTAATTAGCACTCTGCATGTTTGCACTGAACCCACATAAATCAGTAAAAACAGAACTTTTGATTATTATCATAAATTAAAGAATATGCAGGAATATTTATTATTTCAATTAGAAATAGTGAAAATCTCTGTCATATATATTGCCGAGGCCGACCTCAGTTTTCCTTTCTGTAACAACACCTATGTTCTCAGCATGGCATACGATTAACGCCATGTCATGAGAAAGACATCCTCATAGGATTCTACTACAATCAACAATCCACGGATTCTATGTTTAAACAATCCTTAATAAACCCTCATTCATATACCTGTATTCAGTGATTTAATGCTGTGTTGAAGTTCCAGTATTATGATGATCAAAATGGATTTAGACTTTCCAAATAATAATGTTACATCATTATTTTTGCCCTACATATTTTCCAAAACTTTAATCAAAAATATCATTTGACAATTTGACTATGCATGGGACTTTAGGGTTTTTCCTCATTGGATCATACATTCATTATTAGTGATGTCATACATTCAACATATTATTTCAAACCAAAATTTCATTTTAATTATTTTAACAATTTTGCGTGGATGAAAGTGAATTACCGTGTTCCTCCGAATATAGTCCCCCCATTTTTGGCCGAAATCTTCGTGGAAATAGTCTTGGGGGGGACTATATTCGAGCTCAAGGCACCTAATGTCCATTGTAAAATACCATCCCCGAGTTTGAAGGCCAAAAATGGTGAAAATGTCTCAAATATCTCAAAAATGGCTGTTTCGATTTAAAAATAAAGTGTATCGAACTAAAGCTTGTTTATTTATACGTTTATTAATGTCAAAAATATATTTTTAAGATGGCTTTTATGATTAATTTTTCGACCGAGACAGCTAAAAAGGCCGGAAGGCCGGATTTTTTTCAAGTCTCGGGAACAAGTTCAACTTTGACGCCCACTTGAAGAAAAACAAGAAAAGCCACTTCTCTTTTCTTCGCATAAGATGTGGAACATATATTTATCTTAGAATTAACAAAGTTTAAAATAGATTACTAAGTAAACAATTACGTTACGACAAATTTTAAAAACATATGTTACAAGACATAGCGCATATGCCCTATCTCAGCTTGCGGAAGTCGGAAATACATTGCGTTTTGACGGTATTTTTAGTCTTTGAAAACTTAGCAATGCGAAATGACTTAACAAATTCAAAAAATTAGATATGCTTTCAACCTGTATGCATTTATTTATTTCTATTTACTATTGAGTATTTTGGTAAATATATTAACTTGATTCTCCATATAGATAACCGAAAAAATGGAAATTTTTATTACTGAAGGTGCTCTAGTTGTTAACCTGAGAAAATTATGTGCAAGTCCTGCTTTGCATTTCAAAATTTTTTTTCAAAAACTGAACTTCAAAAATTGGGGGGGGGGGGGGGGGGGGGGGGCTATAATCGGAGGAATACGGTATATTTGGAGAAATTATGGGATCAATCGGGGTAGGTTAGAGCTTTTTATGGACAGTATGTTTACTTTTGTGGTAACCCAGTTAGTATTGTATTCTGCAACAAACAGTAAATCCCCGAATCCATGGTCATATGGAACTCTGTAAGATTCGACCAACCTTTAGATGGCTTTGACCTTGGCCCTTATGAGATAAGCTCTACTCTATATTATCTAGCCAGATTTGATGTTGTTTAGAATATGAGAGAACAATCACTATTTAGTTAAAAAATCCTAGGAGAACTAATCTAGTGTTGTAAAGAATTAGTATGACATAGGAGTAGAATTTTATCAAATGATTAGCTTCTACTTCATCACTTTACTTGACCTGGTGTATGGTCAAATGAATTATTGGAAATGAAACAATTGTGCCACACTTCATCTTTAATGACGTGACGTTCATGCTTCAAATCAACTCCCATAAACACCTCACCATTTCACTGATTTAAGTCAAGGTTAGATTACATGACAATTACCAATGCAAAACATTATCTAAGGTAGAATTTTGAAAAAGCTAGAAATAAGAAGGAAAAGAAAAGGTATTTTGAATAGTATAAAGAGATGATGAAAATACATATTTTGCCCTGCAGGGAGAAATAGCATTGAGAGAAAGGGCAATTAAATAAAAGCAATGCATAGACATGTAGGGCTCCATCATCAAAACCTACCATAATTTTTATAACACTGTCAATCATTGTACACATGTTAATTGTATTTGGCATTGAAGTCCTGCTTATAATGTGCAAGTCTGCACTTCTATTCAGTAGATTCTGAAGCGAAAATACTACCTTTATACACTTGATCAAATACTACCTATCCATGCTCATCTTGGAGATTAGGTACTGAGTGTTCAGAGAACAAGTATCATGCTGCTCATTACACATCATTACGTAACTTATTCAGAAAGAGGAATCACAGGTATTCAAAAATTGATTAAAATTCTTTTCCCTGCTTAGAAATACCTTCTGAAGACTGAAATTAATGTATGACACTTCAATTTATACAGGTGTCTTAGACACATCCAAGAAGTTTGGTGTTTACAGTGTGATTTTGGGTAGTTTATTGTACAAAAACAGAACATGTTGAGGGCATCATAACTTAATTTGGTTCTTAGGTGCATTACATCACTCAACTGAAAGGCAACACAATAATATTGCCACTTCTCTCAAATCAAAGCAGTAATCTTGTGAGTAACACGAATGTTTTGCAGACTTTTATGCACTTTCAGAGTGAAATTCCATAAACAACTATCCAATAAACACTATGTCCTTGGTAATCACATGTGCTTTCAAAAATCACATTCCTCCTTAGGGATAAACAAGCCGTTACTTCAGTCCAACGGCCATTTATACGCACCTAGACGCATTCTCTCAGGCACATATTCACACAAACACTCATACATACACGGACACGTGAATGAGTATCGAAAAAAATATACATTGATATAACACAAAATAGTCTCACTGAGAATACATCCATTCCTGATTCCCAAACAGGAAATCAGGAATGTGGTGGTGAATCTGCAATATATGCAACTATGTGTCCTTTAAGTAGCACCTACAAAGGTCCACGTAGATGCCTATGGCCATTTATAGAGAGGTATACAAAGGCTCAATAGACCAACAGTATAAGAGCCACCAACACACAAAATCAAATTCTCTGCCCCCTAGAGGCCTGGAAAACATGAAAAAAAAGTCGATCAGAGATGTAATATGTGAAGAAAAACATAAGTAGGCACCTAGTTTACAATTTGTGTACTTCATGGATTCATTAAAAAATTTATTTTAGCAATGATTGAAGTCTAGATATCAATGTTTTTTGTACATGTTGTTTCATCACAGTTTGTGTTTTTTTTTGAAAAAACTAAGTAAGTTGAAGTAAAGTTTTGAAAAAAATGATAGAAAAATTAATATCACCTATGTACAGTTGGAAATAAGATATGCCAGCTGCACTAAAATAGAGTGAAGATCATCACACAATCACAATTATCTAGCAAATATTGGAACCAAGTAAACTACCATATATGGTAACATGCTTCAAGTTGGATGTTTTAAAGTTATTATACCACTGATGACACTATCTTCCAATCCAGTATTGCCTTTTATCCCATCTAAGACCCTAGTAACAACACACATACTAGTACACTTCTTAAATTTAGTTAAAATGCAAAACAATAACATAAAGCATGAGCATACACTTTTTTGGAGAAAATAAATTCACAAAGTTACCCCAGAAACAGTTCGTTTTCTCATACACTGTTCTGTAATGATCATTAGAGATAGGAAAATGGATAAAGAGAGTTTGATGCATTCTGATATTTGAAATAATTGATAATGCTTGAATACACCTTGTGCACCCTTATCTGTCAGAAACATAAGTTTTTTTAGATAGTAATAACATATATGGTATGAACTAAGTAATACTGACAATCTGGAGTAAAACTAGCCGAGAAGAAATAATTTAGTAGTGTGTTTCAGGAATAAAAAAATTAGCCAGTATAAGGATTTCTCCTTTCAAGTACCTTTCTCAGACAGAGGAGGAATATTATGACCAATTATTCTGGGTAAAATGCAGCCTTTAACAACATAATGCATGATAACATCTAAAATTAACAAAAGAGGACACTTATATTTAATTCTAAGGTCATGATATAAGCTTTTGCCAATAAATTCATGAATCCTGGCAAAACAAAAGGAAAATATCATACCTACATCAACTCTTCACACTTTTTCTGTGACAACCATCTTAAAAGAAGTTATGGTAGGGGAAACATATACAATGAGATCTAGAAGAGTTATCCCCAGTTTAAAATGACTTCAACTTACCTCCATGCTACCTTTGAATGAGTGGTATGACTAGTAATGCAGCCACCATTGTCACAAGCAAAGCTGTCTGAGACTGGAGTCCTCCAGCTCCACATATGGGATCATCTACCAGCCTCTGCTGCTGGGCTGCAATTTGGTGTTGGTACTGTGGATCTGATAGTTGTATGTCATCTTTGCATCTGTCCCCTACCTCTTCAAGCTTGGCCTGTTCAGCAAAACAATTATGAATTGCAAATTACTCCAACTTTAAAATTCAATTTCATTTAAGACTACAATGGTCAATGCCATATATAGGTCAATGTCATCCCTGGCATATAATGTGATACTTAGCAATCTATGACTTCACTGATGAAACAATAAATTAAATCTAGTTTTATAGGGTGGAATATCAGTGCATTCACATAAATAATAAATAATCATACTTCACCTACCATATAATCCACAAATTTATCCCTATTATTACTCTAACAGGAAATTTGTGTGATTTGGAATGATCATGATGAACTGCAAGCATTGTTTTGCTTTGAGTGTTAATGCTTTATTATTAATAAAATACTGAATAGAAGATAATTAAAATTCCTAAGGTATCAAAGAGCTCCAACTCACCCCCAAGGAAAACATTATACTAATAATTACCTCAGGGTCTTTTTTTCTTCAGAATGTTAAACTAAATTTTTCACTGCAGTGAAAGTTTTCACTGCAGTTTCCATGGAAACAAACATGTTTTTGGATGGTCTAAAATGACCATCCTGTCATCTTACCTAAATGCCAACAACTAACTACACAACTAACCAACCTGAAGATGTTTTAAATACCTAGTGTAGGTTAAAAAATAAAGAGAAGACAAGGTCGGTTTAATAAAGTTTAACTGGTGTGAAATGAGTCAAAATATTCAATTGTACCAAAAAGGTGACATTTTCTAACAGTAAAAATCAGTCAAATCATACAACAAGTAATTACCTGGCAGACATCCTTACACGGAGGGCAGATTATATTCCCTTTGTGAAGCCATTCATTTGCCCATATCTGGATAGCCACAACCTGACCAGCATAGAAACAAGTAAATGTTCGATTCTCAACCTGCAAGAAAGAAAGCTTTATCATTTGAAGAAGTGAGCTTTATCAACTTCTTATTTAATAGAAGCCAGTCACAGAGAAAAAACATATTGAATTTTCGGTGACTAAAAATCAAGACAATATATAAGGCTGCTCACATAATAATAAGATTATCAGTAAGCTAAAAACCATCAGTGCTCTCCACCAATTATGTAGCATGTACAAGGAGGGAAATTCTTGGGAATAGTATATTTTCTAACTAATGCATTGTAGCCATGGTTTCTAACAGTCGAGTATTATTTAGGCAGACCAAAATGCTTTATCATAAAACAAATCTTCAGACAAGCTCCATTCGTCATTTGTAAATGGCAGAATTCTAGTGAAAAATAAAAGCTAACGGCTTTTATTCATGTAGACAATTCACTTTACTTTGCTTCCCTACCTGAATGTGAAGCCTCCCAGATGCACAGGACACTTGGTAGCAGCCAGCACCCCAGTGCCCCCACTGGCGAACCACTTTGCAAGAGCGCTCTTCCCACGGTCCACCTTGCTCCACACACACTGACCCTTCGCCATAAGACTCAAGGGCAAAGTTGTACGGGGATGCTGAAATATGAGTTTCGAAAGAAGTCAAAATATCTACATCTGCTCATTATCACAAAAATTACCAAGGCTGGCACGATTCCTTGGGTTTACATTGGTGAAAATAAGTGTTTACACCATGTCCACTCAAAAATAATTCAACCATGCATACAAAGTTCAAATTCATGGTTTAACTAAAGACATCTATCATACTGTGCTTAAACTTGTGCAGTCAGAAATCTTCACTGGGTTCCACTCACTTTGTGTATTAATTTGTACTAGTTTAAGTAACTATTGTCTTCTGACACTGAAGCTAACATATGGAATATTGAGAAAGTTTAAAGAATATGGTTCAAAGAAAGCCTAACTCCTTCAATATTTTGCCACAGTATACTGAACAGTTTCAGGTATTACTGGATGAAATTTCTCCATCATGAAGTTTCAGTGGAAAACAACATTGCTATTCTACAATCACAACTTTATTAACATGCCCATTGTTTCACTGTCCTGCAGCAGCATCACCTGATGGACTCTGACATCAGATAGGTGAAAAAAGGGTTAAAAATCAGTAAAGTGGAAGCCCGATAAAACAAAAATGGCATAAAACAAGAAGCTCGAAATAGTAAATGATGGCCTCAGAACCACTTATTATCCTATGATTTGCATGTGAAATAAATTGACATTAACGAGAGCAGTAAGTTGCTTTAATAGTAATCGTTTGATTTGATGAGTAATATACAGCACACTGCATGATCACAAGCTTGTAGTCATGACATATATCATTCGCCTTAAAATGAAAACAATGTTTTCCACCAAATATTCCACCCAATGGTCAAATGTGCATTTAAAACACTCCGGGGATACCAACATCTGCACATATGAATTTCTCGATGGTTCATGTGCATTTCTTATTTTTTTGTCATTATTCTTCTTCTGTTAAGGGCTGACTCTGAGAGCCAATTTCATGACTGGATAATGTAAAATGTGCATAAGCTCTGAAAGCAACACTTCGTTAAATAATGAATGCGAAAGCGACAGGGTGGGAGGGCATAATTGTCAAAAATATCATGCAGCTGATGCTACAAGTCATTACAGCCGAAGATATTACATATATCTAGATGAAATTCAACTTGGAACTTACAACTATTTGTGAGCTGCTTTGCTTGTGGCAATGGGGGTGTTTACTCGGAACCGAAATCCCTATTTTGTAGACGAAATTGTTAAATGGAAACGAAAAATGAGTTTTAGTGTAAAAATTAATCTTCTAACCAGAGCCATTCAATAATAAAAAATTTAAACAAGCAAAGTCAGTTGTGTCCCCCATTGTGATAAGAAAAAGGAGCTTCAGAATCTCAGTTGTTTTTGGACCAAGTGGATGACGCACTAGTCCTTGACATGCCCACCTTTCCAAAAGGGTTAAAAACATTTGGTTTTCACCGCTTATAACTCCAAACGAATTGACGGACCGAAGAACGGAAAAACACTAGTAAAAATTTTACAAACTCTTATCATATTTGACAATAAAAAAATATGGTAAGTGACCCCATTTAATTCTGAATAAGCAAGAGAAATTTCCATGAATAATTATTGCTTTCAATGACTACTGATAACTGCTATGCACAGACCTGTAAATGCTGTTCATACTGGACAATATAATTCCGACTGTATACATGCCACCTGTAGTAGAATGATTCTAACGAGTTAGCTGCCTTTATAGCAATGAAAGACGCCTCTTTCAATTCTCCTCTATACTGAAGAAGGTTACCAGCCCAGAGCTTGTATGAAACTAAACTCAGCAGGAAAATATCATGGCCATGCCATTACCTATTATTCTCACAAATTATAATAAATAGAACGTTCTCTGACCCAATTATATTTTTTTTACATCTTTTAGAGTGGTAGTATGAGAGGCAAGACAACTTTCATGGTTTCTGAAGTTTTTTGCCAAATAATAGTCCATCATACTGTTATATTACTACCTCATCATCCTCAGTCAACAATCCCGAGACAGGTTTGACGCAGCTCTCAACTCAATTCTCTTATCAGCTAAATATTACTTGCCAGCAATCTCAATAAAATATTTTGGCCATTCATCTAAAAACAGCCACAACAATGGTTAAACTAGCTTTAAAGTTGTAGGAATTTCCGGTGGAATGATTATTTAAACATCTTTGGCAATGATGAAAGTTCGACATATTGAATGATTTTTCGGTTCCCGAGATCTCTAATTGTTGGGATTATATGATTTGAATATTGGTATTTGTTTGTTTCTGTGTTCTTTTGTTTTTGTATCTTTTGCACGCCAGATGGCATTTTATGCTCCTTATTTTTGGCACCTTTTACCTTTGGCATTACTTCGCGTAGCGTCGTCGTAATGTGTTCAAATAACTTGTACTTGTCTGGGAATAAACCCTGTTTCCACAAAATGCCCGTGTTTTAATCGACACTCATTATATAGAGCTTCCACTGTACTTTAAAACAGAAATAATTTCACTTAATTTAAATGAGGGATTTGAATTTAAATTCAGAAACTTACGGAGTGAACATGTGATAGAAATATATTGGCACAAGACATTAAAAGAAGAAATAGAAAAGCCAACAGCACCATAAACTTACAAGGGTTATTTTCACTAAGGAGGCAAAATGAGGTTCGGGAGGCCTGCTCCCCAGACCGCCAAACAAACTCCTGCAGGTAAGGGCATCGGTCAGCCAACTCCACTGATCCCCCAAACAATGGCTCCAGGCCACTCTCCACACCATCAATCTCCTCAAAGTTCTAAAAATAAATGGAATAGTCATCAATGAAATTAACGTAAGAAAAAGGTAAGAGATTAAAAAATTGCTTTAAAAAAACTATGAACACCTTCAGGCTCAATACGTAAAGGATAGCAAAGTTATGAGTAAAGATAAGGTTCAAACAAGTTCCATGATTTTCCAGCTTGGATACGCATCAGCAGGTAAGTGGGTAGCATTGAAAATGGTGCAAGTCTTCACCATGTATCACCACAATGTTCCAACAAAGAGATTAAAAGTTTCCGATTCATGGTTGTAAGAATATCACTTAGCTGGAGTATTTCTTTACAACAGCATATAAGTAAACACTTTTATTTTTGCAAATTTAAGAAAAATTACATGTAAATATGTAGACATAGTTTGAAATGACATTCAGAGAGCAAGGTTTTGAATACCAATAATCATCTCCAGTCAATACCACATTTGGTTACTATGTTGATCATATTTTTAAACAGATTATTTTAATCAGCAGACGTGACAAATGCATAAATGATATTAGCCAAGCCAAAGCATATCATAGCCAAAGATTAAGACAAAAACCAATTTTTCATCTAAGACTGTATACGAGAATAAAATTAATCAACATTTTATCCTCATGTTATATACAGTAGAAACTCAAAATTACATTTTCAAAAAGACTGGAGAATTTGACAACTCGTAATATCAAATATCGTATGAATGAGTATCCTCCACCAACATCAAAATGAAACTATTTTTTTTTGTTTCCTGGAATATATGCACTCCCACAATGTACTTGCATGATTTATGAAGTTGTAATTCATGAATGTATCTATAAATATGTATTCATGTCAACACGGTTCATTAAGTTAAACACAGCTAAATTGTTCCTTTCCAATGAGTCCGAGGCAATTAAGCATCTTTGCAAAATTTTTGTGCAGCTAGGACTAGGCCTATGAAGCTTCATTAGAGCATTTTTTAAATTTACTTTTATCTCTACTGAAAATCTCGTAACGTATGTGTGGGCTATGTATTTATATTTTTAAGCTAGTATTGATGCATGCATACACTATGGAAGTACACAATTTGCGAGATAATTTGCAACTAGAAGCTACTCCAGAGGTGAGATGTGGGAGGGAAGCAAAGCCTTTGCTGGGATCCCTGCAAATGTGAATCAAGGTAGTGGGGGAGAGAAAGTCGAAGTTTTGGCTCATAGGAGATAGAAACCTAGGGGAATTTTCTTGGTGGGGACTGCCAGGGGAGAAAAGAAAATGGGAATGGGCAGGCATTTCCATTTCGCATTCCCTTAATTTCCGATCACTTCCAGCCATCTGTGAAAAGGGAATCAGTGAATAATAATTCCAGAAAAAAATACGATGAACATATGTTTATTATAAAAAAGTTGTCAGGTCGTCTGTTGACAGAATGACCAAACTTTTCTGCAACAGCACTTCTACTTAACTTTTTTGATTCAATTTCGTGAATCATTTTTACCTTCTCTTCCAACGTTATTCCTTTTCTCTTTAACTGAGATGCTTTCATGTACTTGACCGTGTTAACACACTGAGCCTTTTACATCAACACCCCTACCCAAAGATCCTGGTCAATTCGTGTCCTGCTTCCAAACTTGCTGAGTACCAACTAACTCCCACCCCTGATGTCCTCCAGATGTATCGTCCAATAACGCAAGGGAGAGATGAAAGTGCCTCCGATTGGACTAGGATTCTGACAAGGCTCTCTGCTCCCTCTCTGATGGCGTGAATTAGTGTTTTTCATTGAATGTAGTTTTAATGTAGTAATACTTATCATGTAGTTTTATGTGTATCTCTAACAAGGATTAAGCTATAAAATCCTTATCATATTCCTCGTCACTCCTAAGGATCGCAGCTGAGAAGCTATCTTTTAGGATATTTTTTCGATTGCTGGGTAGTAGCAAAAGGCGAGAAATGTACACTATTATGCGACATAAATATGTATGGGCGTATGAATATTTTTTTACTGTTAATTACAATGCACTTAGAACAAAACCACATTTAGAATTAATGCAACAAATTAAGCGATCATATGAAAAGCAAACTCATAGAACTCGTATTTTCTCTGATTTTCTTGGCTGTTGGCGACAGAAGTAGGGAAGGGCAATGTTTACTTATGAAGAAGATATCCTTCCTTGTGGACTACATCAAAATACTCAGTGATAACGGCAAATGAAACCTGATTCTTTCAATGAATACTACTGTCAGCCTGAATAATGAGGCCGTGGAGTAAGGTTGGGTAATCAGTCTGAAATATGTAGGAAGAAAACGCTTCCATGTGTGATATGCATGACTGAAAATACCGCTCGAACACCATAGTATCTCTTCCGATGCCTGTGAAAACGTTTTTGAGCGTGCATGCACAGAAAACAATTACTGTACTAGCAATAACCCAGATGGATTTATGTTTGGGGAAAACGGCAAGCAAAAAATGACAGGGAAAATAAGAGGAAAAGTCTGGTTGAGGCTATAATTTTCCAGCGGGTGAGTATATCCGTACTTGTAAAAAATGTTTTTTTTTTTTACTCGTTGTTGGCAAAGCGAATGTATTTTTAGTCGTAGTGGTGCCATATTTTATGTACTACTCCACCTATGATTCAAAGTCGTCCTAATGCATAATGTACATGCAAACGATGAATGATAAGGAGCCTTACTTTTGCAAGGAGTGTCTGAAAAACGCTACCATGATTTAACACAACACAACTAACAACACACTACAAATATTATTTTTGGAAATACCTGGTAAAGAGGAGGAAGAGGTTCAGGAAACTGAAGCAAGTTGCAGAGAGCCACAGACTTCCTGTTGTGAGTACACTCAGTGTGGAGTGGATTACGTTTCACCCTGGTGCAAAATGGCGCCTCCGACAGACCCCTGCAAATTCACACGTTGCATGAGTGAAGTGAAATATGTAGCAAATGATTTATCTACAAAACAAAGGATTAAAACTGGAGGAAGACTTGATATCCCCCTCCTTAACTCATTTGCAGTCAAATATACTAGCATTTAGTTAGTCCATTTGCATTCCAAATATGGCTGGCATTTAGTTAGAAATTAGACAATATATTAAGGTTTTGCCTGAGGCAGAGGGCTATATAGCAACAAATACAAATTGCAGATAAATTATTCTTCCACCAAACAATTAAAAGGTCTCGTGGATATCAGGGAAGGAAAAAATCATACAAAGGTGTTGAGACAAATAGTAGTAATTACATCTGCCACCAATTTGCACATGTTCCGATCCCTCTCCAACAAGATAGATATATCATTCTGTAGCTTGAATTCTGACTCAAGCAGTAACCATTACAATTTTTCCCTTTAATTAATTTCAACGCAATTTTGGCGATACAGTAAATTTAAAATGTAAGAAATAAGTAGCAACATCAGCTAAGTCAAGAGACTTAATACCATATTCCTTCCTCTCTTCAGAATTCAATGCAGCAGCTGATTTCTGATTAATAAGAGAGAGAGACAATGAATCGAGAGAACTACCTGAATCTATATGTACTTCATGATGGAAATGAGAGCAAGAAAGTAATACACATTTAACTAAAACTTTCATTATTCACCAAAACACTTTTTTCATTTAGAATAAATATCCTAAGAGGATATATTAAATAGGTAGGTAAAAGAAGTCTGACTCAAAATATTTATCAGCAATACATTTTGACATTCCTTATGACCTAAAGCCAAGCAGTTTGGTGATGATATGTATCCAAGACACAAGGATGCATATTTCACTTCAACTATGGTAATTAAATACACTCAAAGAATATTTTATTTACTTAATAACTGAGATAAGCTTTAGGTGATAGGCACAATGGTGGGGTACTTTTTTTAAAAATTTTCTTGCATTATTATGCCTCTAAGTCAAATGATCAAATAAAATTTCAAATGCATTGAGTTATATCACAAACCAATGATTCAAAATTAATTCTGACAATTTAGAAAACATTCACATAACAACAGACAGCACTAGTCACCTTCATTACTTCATTAAATATAATATTAAATATAATTGGATTATCACCAATTTGTTGAACCAGAATACAATTCTAAGGATAGGCCTTGACCACAGGAAAGTGACATAAAAATGAGTGTGGGCTATATGTTGTTGCTATTGTCATGCAATAATTTCTCCATACAAGCTTTGTCCCATCTGTCAGCTAAATGAATGTCTTCCTCCCTCTTCTGGTTTATTCTTCATTAGTTTTTATATTGTTATTGTTTTTTGTCTCATTCATGTCTTGTTATATTTTTCATTGTAAATTGGCGTCACGGCTGTATGTGAAAAATGTTTTTAAATAAAAAAATAAAATAAATAAATATGGTACAAACTTGGATTTCTTTTCCCTGATCCAGTCAGCACAGGAACGCATGGCAAAGGCACAACCCAGTCCCTTTCCCCAATGCAAAGGTGCAGCAACAGAGTAATTGGCTCGGTACCACCCGGTATCTTCCATCAACGCAAGGGTAAGCCGTGAAAATGATCCCTCCTGAGTCTGAGTTCCAGTCATGGCTTCATCCTATTAGAATAGATAAAATATTTCATCACATACCTGATTACTTACAGATTTACCTCGAATACTAAATGAAATTCAATCTGCCTTCAAATTTATATTTCTACTTATATCATTGCACTACTATTTCTCATGTATTTATACACTATTTTTACTGCTTGGAATAATTCTATGATGCTTGAACTACTCCTTCTGATGCACTTCTGTTCATATTACTTAATGAGCAAATGACAAAAATGTATTACCTGTATCTTAAAAATGATGAGCTCGGAAAAGGCTAAAAAAAACACTTTATTCATCAAAAGGAGCTTGGAGATATTTTCAAAGGAATATTTTTTCATCACAACATGTAGGTACATGATTAACAAGCTAATATCATGTTTTCTACTGCAAAAATAACATTTTATCTGAAATCAAATCCTAGTCAAGGTGGATGACATTTTTACTCTGGGGAAATTATGCTTAATCACATTTCAACTTGTCTTTTCTCTAAGTAAATTGCTGAGTTAATTTCTCCCCAAATCGCACTTTAAATCATTTTAGATATTTTACACTTGTGGCAAAAATCCATGTTGGTAGTTTGAAGAGAAGACTACCATTTGGAGAGCACTGCCAAATAGTCGAAGTTCTTAAATACTGCTTAAATAATTAAAAAAATAATTAAACTAATTGATGAGCCCAACTATGTGTTTATAGTTAAACTCCTACTTTTGACATGCTCCACAACCTGACGCATTTATTCACCAGCATCACCCTTCACACACAAAACTACAAAACACTATGACATTTCGAGCATAGTAAACTGCGTCCAAATAAGCTGATCATATTGACGAACTTCACCATTGGCGTGGTAATAACGCTATCTCCTACTGATAAATATAACTTTACCATCGACAATACGCTGCGAGATGAAGCACTTTCCTCAAGGTACTTACCTAGCTATAAATATGGACCATTGGCATATCCCATGCTTCCGTTCTTAGCAAAGAACTTGATAGACAACTGTTTCATGGAATAATCACAAATAAGGACCATGTTCTGTATGTTATCACAAGTAAATATAGTGAATTCCAGTTGATTCCAACCCTCTACACCGCGTTTGACCGCGTTCATCTTTCATCAACGGCGTCAATTTTGAAATTCCAAAATCAATGCTCATTGGCCAAAGGCGGGACAAAATGATTGGCCGCCAAAATAGAGAGAGAAAGATGGTGTCCTAGAGAGAGAGAGAGAGAGAGAGAGAGAGAATATCATGATTCATCAAGGTGATGCTGAGGGTGTGCCGGCGCAACTTTTCTCGCGATTCGCTGAGGGCTCATGTATTGAAGACGAAATGCCGCCGAGTAAGGCATACGTAGACTGGCGCATTGCAGGAGATACGAGTTTGAATGAACCCCTCCCCCACGTTATCCGTCATAGGTTTTTAGGCGACCCTTCTTTCTCGACTTCAACTACGTAATATTGACGAATTATGTCACCGGGTAAGACATACGAGCCCTCCAGGGTGTAGTCTTCGAGTGGTTTTGTGTTTTCTCGCATGAAGGTGCGTTCCTAAACTTCGGCGGTCACTCCACTCAGTCCCTCTTTCGTTTGGATGTATTTGTCTGGGCCTATTCATTGCCTTCTTGCACAACAACCCTTACATTCTTATTCACCGTTAATTTCCCATTTTCCTATTGACAATTCGCCAAAATTAACGAAAAAAATTAACTGAAGTTAGTTTTGTATCAGTTAATGCAAAATTTTACCTATTAAAAGTTAACTACTCTAACAAGTAACGAATAAATTAAATAGTTAACCACATTTTAAACGATTAATAGTAATCGTTAATTTTTTTAATCGTTAATCACAACTATGTTGTAGACACAACCCACCTCTACAAATTAAAAAATTAGCCACAAGTAATATTTCATTCAAGAAAGAAAAATAATGTTGAGTGAAGGCGTGACGCCCGCCTGTCACCACGGCGCCCGCCTACCGGCCGACGCTATGGTACTGTGGTGTCTTCAAATCTCAGTAACTTTCTCATTCATCTTCTTTTCACCAAATTTTAACCGTATACCAACTCTGTGCCCGTGCATATCGCTATTTGCTTCGGCCAGGTGTGACCACAGCGAACCTATGAAGAGCGGCACCTGGCTTTATAGCGGTCGGCCTCGGGGAACAATAGGCAAACCTTGTCTCGTTTTCGGCTTCCAATACTACTGATTGTTTTTACGTTTTTTTAAATTGATATTTACTTGATCTAAAAAAATTTTAGCAATAGCAGATGTTTGATCCAACGATTCCAAAGTCTTGTTCAAACTGCTTAATGATTTTTTTCCTGGACGTACCGACTCCCAGTTTTCTTCTCAAGATGTTTTTTTGTCGATTTTCCGGTCAAATTGACGTGGATTGACCCATATCTATAATACATACGATACATGTCAATTTGTAGATCATCTATCGGTAGACGTTTATAGATATTATATAGATATGCTCAGAAGACGAGATGGATAACATTCCTTTGATAAGGAATATTTGTGAGCGTTTTTTGTGGTGAATGAATGCCAAGAGGTATCCTAAGAACCTGATAAAATTTTTATGCATCTAAAATGCATATAATAGATGTCTATTTGTAGATCATTTATCAATAGATATATTTAGATCAGATTTAGATATCAATAGATATTTTCCGTCCGGGTACATATTTGTAATATTATATTCTCTTCGTATCAGGAACAGCATTATGAATTCTTTATTCTCACAAAAACCTGAAATATATCGCCAAAACTGAGATAAATGTATAATTTACAAATTAAAATTAAGAGTTTCAAATAACGTAATTCATACTAAACCTTCTGGTTTCATGGAAATGTGCTGGGAAGTTTTGACACAATCTATTTAAAAAGGGCTTGCAGTAAAAGGGTTAATGAAAGGCTCCATATGGTGAACTGCTTAACATCCCATCTGATAGATGGAGTGCACTACTTTAAGTAAGTACTCACCTTCTATAAAGCATTCAAGTAGGGGTCAGAGTAGCATTGATTAATCTACCACTTTCAGGATTCAATCCAGAGAGTACTACCCTTTGTGATGGCAGGCTCTAGTCACCACAACAGTGATAAGCATGTTTACCAAGCATGTTTTATTGCCGAATCTGATAGAGTTTGTGAAATAAAAAGTCCCATATTTTTCCTTTCCTCGATTCATCAAGTCGTTCTCGAGTTATAAGCAGTGAAAAACTGATGTGTTTCACCCTTTTATAAAAGTGTGTGTGCCAAGGACTCGTACGTCATCCACGTCGTCCAATCACAACTGAGATTGCACAGCTCCTTCCCTCAGTCACAATGGGGGTCACACAGATGACTCTGTCAATGGAAGTGACTGCTAAGACTCCGTTCGGATTATTTCTAAAGGTATTGCATATTAGACTGCATCGTAATTTGTGAATAAGCAAATAAACTTCAGCACGCTTTTAGTCACACCAAAATGTATACGAAAATATTTTGTATTTCAGTTTGGGTTATTTCCAGAATGCAGCAGGATCTCTAAGAGACAGATCTCCCCTCCTGTTCTTCCCCAAAATAGTCAAGGACGGGAGGTGAATGACGTAGATATCCTTAACACAGCACATTCGGTGGGCGTCACTTTTGCTTATTTTAATTTTTGATTTCCGATTAGGTTAGAAGATTAATTTTTTCACTAAAATCCATTTTTCGTTACTAACTAACGATTTCGTGTACAAAAGAGCGATTTTGGTTGCGAGTAAACTCCCCCATTCTCTCGACAAAACAATTTCAAGGGCACCAACCTCAAATACCCTCTTCTCCCAATGGGTCAGCTCCGTTCCATCACCACCCTGGTCTTCAAGTTCTGCGCCCTCCAGCAGAGGGCAGTCGAAATGAGCACGGGCCTCCGCCACCACCCTCTCCGTCACCAGCATGTGCATTTCCCGACGAACCCTCTTGAGCACACCGCTCCACAGCCCTCCCGTCACCTTCCTCTCCGTCCTCGACAAAGCACCGCCTTCCCCCAACGTTGACGACACTGCAGCAGCGTCTGCATCAGCCTCCTCGCTCTCCTGTTCCCCTCCGCCGTCCCTCTTCCGCCTCCTCTTCCTTTTACGCTTCTCGTCCCTGCCGAGGGACTCGGTCGTCGTGTCCACGTCGTCCCCGCTGCCCCTCACCCTTGTCTGCTGACCCCCGACGTCCGAGGCCTCCGCTTTGTTGTCCTCCCACTCCTCGTCCTCATTGCTCCTGTCAGACCACACGGCCTCCTCCCCGGCCGCAAGCCAGTCTTCCCGCACCACTTTTCGGACAACCCTGTCACTCCACTTGCGCACCTGGGTGCTGAAACAATCAGGTGAAAGAACAAGAAGTGGTCAGGGAAGGGAGACGAGTAAAGATCACACGGCGATGTTGAAAGGAAGATGATGGGAAAAGTTATCAAAACAGAAAACAAACAACTTTTCAATTTATTTCTGGAAGAATGGCAGGTAAAATAAAACTATTTTCTTGTTCCTTCTGCATAATATATATTATTAGTGAAAGGCATGCGTGAGATATTTTTTTCCTAGGTGAATTCATTGAAGCTGATACAAGTAGGCCATTGATTTTCAGGCATGTAGTAGTAGATGTAGGTAATAGGAGGTGCTTTGACAACAAGGTCATTTGTTCCGCTCCTAGGTCAATGTGGAATGTTTTCCTTATATTTATGTAGCACTTATATTTAAACAGCAGTTCGCCGAATGAGCTTATATCGTTGTTGACTGTTTTCAGTATAGAAATGTATTTATACCTGTAGTAGTAATGAACAAAATAACATTATCTATGGCGTCGACGTTATCTCCCCGGAGATTTTCCGGCATCCTTGGTTACATGCCATTCCGGATTATCGATTTTGCGGACCATTCAAGGAGGGATTTCCTTCCTGTCATCGGACACTAAATATATATAAATATAAAATGAATAATTAAACGAAATACAGGTAAAAATAAAAAAAGTTTGCACATAAATAGCAAAACGTTCATATAATGTAGCAGTATTCAACAATTACCACCAGAATTAACAAATAAGTACACGAATTATTAAAATAAACAAACCTAATGCGCGCCGTTACACTCAGCACCATCTATCAGCCTCCCAGTAAACTTGTTCGGCATTGGTGGGAATTTTAAAATTTCGACCGAAATTTTGTCCGAATTAAAAGAGGTTCCGGACAAGCGAATGTCAGATGATGGATGGTCGATGTGTAATTATGTTACTGATAGTCCAGTGCTTAATATGGTAGGTGCATGCTTGTAGAGGACTCCCCTCATGCCATGCCCCAATTTGAGAGTACCATAATAAAACAAGGTATATGGCTGAAAATACATTCCAGGCTTCATAACTTTGACTTGAGAGACATATCAGAGTTATTACTCAAAACATGTGCGATAAAACAAGACTGTGCGATACTGCGACATATTTTCCACTAAGCGCGCTATAAAGGCGATGTCACAGCTCGATACGGCGACGGCAGCCAACTCGATGTATCGGTCCACGACAGTATGCGATATCATGCAATAGTTGTCACGGAATATGCGACCTCACGCGATTTGCGAAGTCATGCGATGCTACGTGATATGTTTTACAACAAAAAACCTATAATTGTTTTGTCTGAGACCCTTGTACGTAACAGATTAGAATATGAAGCTGAGATATGGTCTCCATTTCAGAGTAAAGGTATTGCTTTTCTTGAAAAGGTGCAGAAGAGATTCGTAAGGGCATTATTCATGAGAGAGCATGGGTATTATCCTGTATTGGAAAAACATATTTCCACAAAGGTATTATTAAATATTTTTGATTTTTGCACACTGGAAAGTAGAAGACTATTTAAAGATTTGATGATTCTATATGACATTATATACAATGGTAAAAGCACTTTACTGCTAGAAAAATTAAACTTTTTTGTACCCCCACTTCAGGGTAGAATTGGTCGACTGTTTTGAAGAAAATATACAATACGAAGTACTGTGAAAAAGCTACATTAAATACAATTTGTAGCGTTTATGATGCTATTGCAAAAGAATTGGATGTTTTTTCACTTAAATTATAATATGTAAAGGATGTAAAAACTGTTGTATCTAATTATTAGTAGTTTTTTTAAGGTTTTACTGTAATTTTCTTTTGTTTTTGAATAAACTATACTGAATAAATATTCGGAATTATGTACGTACAGTGCGGTATCAGGAGAGATGCCACCCTAAACGATGTTGCCAACGTATATCACTTAGTAAATGCATCGATGCTTTAGCGATATGACAATACCTAAGGATCATTCAAATCTATCATGTAGCCGCTCCTTAATTGCTTTTATCAATGAAGATGTCCTCGGGACCTTAAATGAGGCAACAAGCCATCACCTTAGTATGGCAGAGGAAACATCAGTCAACGGGCCTTTGGTCCACGAAATTATAACAAGGAAAAGAGGATGAGACGATATAATCGACGATAATAATAATTCTGGACAGTCACCACACCAATGCGGAAGTCACGTGTTCCCATTCCCTTATGTCATTGTTCCTAAAAAAGCAAAATCAACATCTCTCTTTCCTGTTCTCGCGCAGGAAGGACAGAAAGATGAAAGTAAAAAAGAGATATCAACGTCACTGCAGCATGAAGGCCGTTCTTACACTAGGCTTGTGATCACGCAGTTTGATGAAATGTGAGATGCGCACTGAAAATGGGTTGGTGTGAAGGAACGAATTACAAGAAAAAATTCCCAAATGCATGAAAGAATGCCCGGAAAATATCCACTGATCTATCACAATCCTTTCACACAGGCAATATCTACGATTTGATTGAGCTGATTGGAGCTGAGATGTTAGTTACTTCATGTCAGACGGCCTTAATAATACGCCGGCGTATTTCCACATTGGTGCTGCAGACGTCAAGAAAGAATTTTTCGTAGAATATCTCATCGCGCTCCCACTTAACACGGTTTCGTTCATTTTTCAGCATTAATAACGCAATGGAATGGTGATCCGACCATAGGTTTTGAAGGAAAAGTGACTACTAACGCTAGTAATAGTAATTACTAGCGTTAACAATTATTCGCTGTTTCACTTTACAGTGAAAGGCCTTGAAACGCATCTCTCGTTGATATGGCCCATGTTTCTACCGTCATTGTAATAAGGCAGGATTCATTTCATACTTCTAAGTTTAGTATGCTAAAATTATTCGTTATTCATTCAAAATTTAATTTTTAACCAATAATTTTGACAAAAAATTAATAGAAGAAGGTCTTAACTTTATTATAAACAGAGGAAAAATAAATGAGGACACAATCATTTCAGGCAGGGGTTTCCAAACCCTTAGGTCCTTATCCCATTGAGGGACGCGAAAGTAGTTCGAGGGGTCGCAAGGGAATGAAAAACAATTGCTTGAAAGTAGTCATGGCAACGTCGACCCTTATGCATAACATAAAAAGGTTCACAAGTGATCACCATCCACAATTTTGCAGTCATCAGCAAAAGAGCGTTAGGAACCTCTGATTTCAACAGCAATAAGCACTTGTTCTATCATTAGTTTTTTGTTTTAATCGGGGGTTAGAAACACATTTGAATCGCAAAAGGGGACATTTGGCCACCAGTTCCCTGTACAAGGATTTCAGAAGAAAGGGAGAACAGCAACTGCGTGATAAGTATATGCACATGTCGTACCTAATCATGAAGTGTACATACTTTTCATCAAGAGGAGGCCATCCATGTCTGGAGCGAGGAGTCAGTGGCATTCCGTGGTCATCACGGTAAAAGGCAAAGAGAGAGACAGAAAAGCCAAGGGCATGGAGTATTTCATGTTTCACTGTGGACACTTGAAGCCGATGGTCCTGAGTAACAGAATCACCAATGCTAGGAGAAATAAGAAAGGAGAAAAATTAACACCGAAGTATTTCGATTTATATAGGTCATTTAAGTTCAAGAAAGCTCATCTATGAGATAAGCTGGACTTAAGATAGAGCATACAGCATTTACCTCAATTAAAAAACTTAAGAATTACGATTGCAAGGTAACAGTCAACTGACTGTCAAGAATTTTCTTTTATAAGCAAAGATTAATTTCAATATTTGATAACTTCCAAAGCAAACCAATCACGCAATAATTACATACTAGGCATCATAAAGAACACTAAAGATACGGTTGCACCTAATTTTTTTAAGAAAATTTGGCGTTCGAGATTTAATGAATACATATACAGCAAGTAGGTACGCTGAAAGATATTTTAAATATTTACACACTTACCTTTTCCTGATTGACTTCGTTTTAACTTTCTTCCCTTCAACTACCTTCTCATAGTCAGCATCCAGACTACTTGGACAGAGATTAGCAAAACCAGCAATTGGCCTGGAAAACAATATTAGATTTTATCCTTTGTCCAAATGTAGAAACTCAACCAAATCCTTATAGGATAACATCAAGTTTCCTGATAGAGATTTTAAATTATGTGCATCTTATTTTCTAAAAATAATATTCATTGGAATACTAAGCATGTTAGAGAGCCCTGCAATTATTTCATCAAAGTTTTGATAGCATGATTTTTATCCCCTATAGTCTTCAGCAACAGAGACATTATGGAGTTTTGCATACAGCACATTTTCTCAGCATATCGATAGCGGATGAGGCCACATTCATGAAACATCGGCCAAAACATCGCCAAATACAACTCAGGGATTTTAATAGATCAATGGTCATCTATGCTCTAGTTCTTCAGAGACAAGAAAAATAGCCGCAGTTAAAACCATTATTTCGCCTACGCCGCTTTTATTTTCTCTGTCCCTTTCCCCTTTGTTTTTGCTGTTGAGATATTACCTTTCTGGAGTTGATTCAATGCAGTAGATCAAGGTGGATTAACAAACAATATGGATTACTTTCCGTTGCCGCAGTATAAGTAATTGCGAAGAGAGATTACGCGAGCCTAAATCAAAGAAGAGATCGCAGAATGTGATGTTTGACGTGCTCGTTGTATCGAAAACTACGTCAAGTGTTATTGGTAACTAAGTCAAAACAAGGGGGCTAAATTACGGGTTCATGTATGGTAAGTGTAGATACGAATTGAAGAAACGTGAACAGGCCGCGAGAACCTAAACGGCAATCATCATCATTATTGGTCAACAGTCCTAGGATTTGTTTGACGCAGCTTTCCACTCGATTCTTCTATTGGCCAGCCTTTTCATCGTGACGTAATTCTTCTCTTTTACATCCTTCACAACCTGTTCCATGTATCTCATACGAGGCCTGCCTTTTCCATTCTTCCCGTTCACTTTTCCCTCGACGATAGTCTTCATCAGCCCATTATGTCTCATGATGTGGCCGATTAAGTTGTCCCTTCTTCTTTTTAGAGTTTTCAGCAGACTTGTCTTTTCTCCTTCTCTTCTTAAGACTTCCTCGTTACTTACTCGGTCGATCCATTTAATCTTCAGCATTCTTCTGTAGCACCACATTTCGAATGCTTCCACCCTTTTCTTCTCCGCTGCTGCCATCGTCCAGGTCTCACTGCCGTAAAGAAACATGCTCCAGGTGTATGTTCTGATGAACTGTTCCCTTACTTTTACGCTTGTATTTCCAGCTGTAAGGAGATTCTTCTTTTGATAGAATGCCCTCTTTGCCTAGGCTATTCTACTAACTATTTCTTCCTTGCTTCTAAACGGCAATACCCGCTGAAATTGCACAATAACAGAATACCACAGAAAAAAAAAATCAGTCGCCTTGACCGGGACTCGAACCCGGATCGCCTGATTTCCGGCCAGGTGGTATACTTACTATATAACAAATATACTATATTGTAAACACCTCAATGTTTAAAACTCGGCCTTAACCTCTTGTACGGTGGCGCCATGCGCACGACATCGACTGCTTGGTGACGTGATGTGTGTAGCAGTTCGAATACATCTTGTTCCTTGAAGGCCTCTAATATTTCCACAGGGAAAGATGACTCCTCGGTAGCTTAATTGGCTAAATCACGGCGTCAAGGCGAATGATTTTTTTCTCCTTTGGAATCCTGCCAAGTGTAGATACGTATATAGAGATGGGAAAAAGTAATAAAGTATTTAACTAACGATCGACAGGGTACCGAAATGCATTTAATTGCTGATTTTCCCGAACGTGATCATGCTTATGGTGTTACTACTGTCTCTATGCATGGACTTGAAAAATGACCTTGTGACTCTGGGATTGGTTGGGTGATTTACTTTGGCTTTTGATGAAACAATGAGAGTACGCATGGGTTAGGTAATAGGTCGATATTCCAAGGAAAAAAGAGCACTTGTATGTAAAATGAAATCAATTATCGCTAAAGCAAAAGGTCTAATTTTCGCGTGGTGAGGATATAATTGTGCATAGTCAAATTCCCGATTTTTAGCGAAAACCTTCTACTTTAATGAATCTAGTGTACAGCTCGACTTAAAAAAAATTCCGCCCATGGATCCCAGATAAATATCAGGTTCGACAGTTTTCTTTAGATATTTTTTAGCACAAAATCAAGGTTTAAAGAGCATATTTTAGTTTTACCTCCAATCTCATTTGTACTTTCCAGTAAGCCCAGAACTGAAAGATGCTTCAGACCGGGAGGAAAGGTACGAGAGGTAAGCAGAAGAGGCAGCAGAAGGTGGGTGAGAAACCCGGCGTCAGTATTAACTTATTCTTTAGGAAAAGACGCCTAAAGAACCTCGTCCAACGTCCTACCCGAGTGACGGAAGTGCTCTTCAGACAGCGCTCAAGTAGCTTACGAATTGGCTTATCAATGAAAAATTAATATGAAAAATTTATGTATAAATAAAATAAGAGGTTTGATAAAATTTTTATCCCAAAATTTATCATGCTGTTAATCCAATATCAATCAACCAAACATAACTCCTTAATTCACATGATGCATTACTCTTTTTGTTCTGCTAACGAAAAACGACTTTTAAGAAAAATCCATGTAGTCCAGTGGTAAGAGGCTGAGAGGTACAGATTTAATTATACCCCTCATTCCTCACAGGCCCGGGTGCCCCGGGCCGCTGCCCGGAGCGCCACGAAGGAAGGGGCGCCGCCGAGGGAAAGGGAAAAGCTTTTTTTTTATTCGGGGATTGACAGCTTGATTCATGTCCAACAAACTTATTTACTACTTACTTTTTAATACTACGTTTAACTGGTGAATATATGTTACAAGAGGGTTTGAAAAATAGAGGGGGAGAAGGGTGCCGGAATACTCTCTGCCCGGGTGAACGTTTTGCCTTAAGCCCTGATCCTTCACACCTGTCTAGTGCCGCCTCCTGTTGGCAATGCGCAGCATAGGCTACCGTTGAACCCCAATTACAGCGTTCCGTTTCCACAGCAGACACGTAGAGAATGAAATCAGCACTGGAGACACCAGCACCTTTGGACCCCATCTTAGCACCATCCTCGTCCGATGGAATGTTGGCGATGCCTGCTGGACCACTGTCCTTACAATTGCGGCCGGATTCATCACAGGTCCTACATACCTGCGTAAAAAAGATAAACAAATATGTATGTTTAATTAGGAAATGTTTACGGTGGCAAATAATTCCAGTGAATATTGTTACAAACGGGGAAAATTGATTATCCTGGAGAAGAAAACAAGATCTTGCTGACTGTCATGTTAGGAATGAGCGCGTTTAAAAGTCAGAGCAGAATAGTATAAAAAAATTTCAAATCACTATGGATACAGAAAACGGCGAAGAATGCTAACGGATTCTGCAGAAATTCCTTAGAGGGTTATTCAAGGATTTCTACAGAACGCTTTATGGAATCTATACTGAATGCTAGGGAATTTCTTCAGAATGATGTACGTAACCCGTACAGAACTTAACAAAGTTCTACAGGACGATTTTAGGAATCTCTTAAGAGTTCTAATACTACAGAAATGAATTCTTCAGAGCGTTTTAAGGAATTTCTTTGAAAAGTGTTTCAATATTTTGGTAGGGGATGAACCTAAAAATAATTAAATGACTCTCCTTCCTCTGTAGATATAGAGCTAATAAAGCATGCACCAGAGATATTTAAATGAGTTTATATATGTATATTGTATATTTGTTGTATGTGTATATTTATATGATGGCCGGAGCTCTACCGTAGGCGTGGAAGACACGATTTATTGTTTAGTTGCTGTTATTAAGGGAGACGGCCAGAAATTAAGTAATTTGCGTTATTTAGAAAAAAAATAATTGGATATATATATAAGATATTTTTGCGCACAAGGATTCACTATTTAACGTCCAATCAGACGGATCAGAGAAATGCACTTTAATTGTTCTCCACATGAAACGTCAGTTAAGTAACGAGGGGTTTCCACTGTAAAAAATGTCTCCAATGAGGTTTGATCCCAGGAATCCATGTCGGAAGGCCATTACATACTCAGGCCTTCACATCAAATCGATTTTATTATTCTCACCGGAAAGCAGTCATGAGGAAGATATTAACACGCTAGGCCACCGCGAATATCAGGTTTGGACTAACACTGCTATGGTGGTTATTAATACGTTGTAGTGTGTGCAAGTGAGCTTCATATAACCCTACATAAGTTCACTAGCAGTGAGGTAGTCATTAAGGCACATTACATTGCTTGAGGAATATGTTCTCTGAGATTATTGTTATTATTATGTGAACCTTGTATGTATTGTCAGTTTTCTACAGATCACTATAATTCGAATTCGAATCACTGATTCAAATCAGCACGAACAAGTATGGATGGGATATGTGAGAAGCAGGAGTTTGCTGAGTTTGCCGTTTGCTGAGGGTTTGGTCCTTCCTCACCCACGACACCTTTTTTCAAGCATCTATTTACGGGAGTTTCCAAACTAATGTTAACATTTACATATTTACTTAAATTATACTCACATCCAAGTGTTCTTCAGGCACTCTGACTTCCCCACAAGACGTTACAGCTTCGCATGCTTCCATGCAGTAAGTGGCCCTCCTTCTATAAAACACTCTATCTCCAACACAGCGCCTGGAGGTGAAATAAAAACCATATAGGAGTACAAGAAACCAGCATCCAACCATTTCTGATTCTGTCTTTTAGTGGAAAGAAATTTTTTTTCCAAATATCACAGCAAAGATAGCTAGAGCTAAGACCAATTTCTATTCTAGTCTCGCGAGGAATCAATAGCATTAACATATTTCCATCGAACGCAACGGTTAAAGGATTCATACACTCCGGAAGGTATTGTTCACGGAAAAAATACCTAAAATATCCATATTCTAAACTGCACAAATTGAAATTTTGAAATAGACAATAGGATTCAGATACGAAAGTCTAAAGTATGACATAATTGCCATAAAGTTCGTCTGCTATAAATATGTTATGATTTCATGAGAATACATTCATTTAAAACATAAATAAGTAACTTTTAATTTAAGGCGCTGGGCCAAATGAAAGAAGAGTAATACGTGGAATCAGTTTTTCTCATCGTAACGAGAATTAATTTGGTGTAGTAAACCACTGGAACAAACTGCATTTGAAATCATTTAATTTATCATGCCGGCATTAGCGTAGCAAATACGCGCCATCATAAGTTTTTCCGCCTAAAAAATTATATTATAATACAGCTCTTTCCCTTTAAAATGAAGTTATTGAAAGAGGACGGTATTTAATATATTTTAAAACGTATTTCTTCGCAATAACCAGCTGGTTCATTATATTCATGATATTCGTATTTGATTGAAAAACCGAGACTTTGCACACCAAAGATATTTAGACCTCAGCTTTGGACCCGGTGAGTAAGCCATTGGGTCACGGCGGCATCCCTCACCTGTTTAGCCTGATGACGTTGCCGGTCTTCCTGACCATCAGCGCCCTCTCCCAGAAGTGGACGGCCTCGGGGATGATGGTTCCCTGCGAGGAGAGAATGGATGGTGAGCACTTGGGATGGACAAAAAAAGAGCAAGAGGAGTTCAGCCGACAGAGGTCAGAGGGCAGGCGCCAGCTCACGAGGACCTTTCCGATTGTTTCCGAACGTGACCCGACGGCTATTTCCGTCGACGAAAGTGAACCCAAAACATTACGTCATCCGAGGGTACGGCATCGCCCACCTTTCCTCTATGTGCTTTTCCAAGCAGAAAACTTCCAATATCCCGACCAAAGACAAGGTAGTACGTAGTAGAATTAGATCATGAGGTACTCAAACTGATAACGTTATATCGCCCCGTCTAATTTAATCCTCAGCTTACTTCTTACAAATGGAGACTACGTAAGTGGAATCACCATTGTGAATACCGTATTTTTTATCACGTGTAGTACGATAATTGCTCCGGTAATATGCGGTGGTTTGAGTGCATCAGCAATAGTTTTGCTGCAATAATTCATTTCTTTATTCGGTATGTTCAGAATTTTACATATATACTGAGTGATATTATTGAAGATAAAGAGGTAAGCATCCTCAACTCCCACTCTGGTTGGTCGAATTTTCGAGACTTCTCCGATTAATACTTTTTTCACTTCTCCATGTATTTTCTTACTAGTTTCGGTAGCACTTTTTCATTGCTGGACAATTATCGGTTTATTCCCATCACGTTCGTAAATTTCCACTTGAAACCGAATTCCTGGGCAATGCAGAGCTACGTCGGAATGGCAAACATATGCCTACTAACAAATTTGTACATTCTGGTCAAGGTAAGTCCTGCAGTCACTGAACGCAGTGGTTGCGCATGGATTAATCCGATTCCTCTTCGCTACCGGTATCAAAATTAGCATGATCTTCGAATTCAAGAAAGAATTTCTCCTCCTCCTTGGAAACGTTATCCTCTGGCATACATCGATAGGCACATTCATTGCTCTCTTCCCGATTAATTGGGCCGAAAATACTGGGTGAAAGATCAACTATTACAGCAAAATTACTACTCATGAACGCAAGCCACCAAGGATTGCCGGTGCAATTATCATTCTGTACATGATAAAAAATTCGGAATTCAAAATGCTACTTGCATTTACGTAATCTCCCCTGGTAAGACAAACACCACATCCAGGCCCGAGGCGGGATTCGAACCCATAGCCTTTATGTTACCTGGCCGGCCCGTTAACCTCAAATAATCCACTAGGACGCCTTGGTAGCATAATTGTTTAAATCACCTGGACGGAAATAAGGTAATTTCGGGTTCGAGTCCCGGTTAAGGTTAATGATTTTCTCAGTGGAAATTCTTCTTGGTGCAATATTGAGTGAGATGCCTGCTGTGTATATATTTAATTCTACCATTGTATATGAACTGCACGCTTGTATTCCCGTTTGGCAAATAACTTCTAAACCAATCAAAGAAATTACTACTAATAAACCACTAATAAATCCATAGATCTTCGTAGGTAATAATCATTTAGTTTCACGTACCGGGTGAAGTATAACTAATGTGTTTCTCTAATGAAATATATTTAAGAGTATTTACGCACAGCAACACACTCTTGTGGTAGCCTTCACGGTACTGCACATGTAAATAAAAAGTACGACCACGAATGCTATAAAAATTACTTATATTTTCGGATTCGCGCTTAGGTAGAGCTATTGTATCAGTGTCATGCAATCGCGGTTAGCGGACACAAAGAGGTAAGTTATGGCAAGTTTGTGGACAGTACAGGACATGGAAGGCTGAACGAAGGACGCTTGTTGACGGAAGGGAGTGGCTAAAGGGGCCATAAGTTATGTGGACGATTTATACAATAAATTTGATGAGATACATTCGCAGTAGTTCGTCAAATATCTAACCGCTGAGCAAGAAAAATATTCGAACGTAAGTTTAATGACATTTCAAAGGGATGACTCTGAGCATAAGTTGATTGAGGTGGCAGAAGTTTCTGATTACTCAAGTTCGCAAATGTAGGCTCAAGGCTGTTTGGCTTCCGGCTATTCATATACGCTTTCCAGTCGGAATGTATGACAAAGTGTTCCCGCTAGCAAGCGAACTCAAGCAGATTAATTAAAGGCTACATGGTCATTATAATGATTTTCTGGCGACACTCTGATAATTAATAAAGACAAGGGGTATTTTAGCGGGGCATTTCAGGGGAGCACTAAAATATTTTTCTAATTTTTATTATTTTCATTTTTAAAATTTCCATGAAATTTTGCTACTGCTCTAATAGTATTTCTCCTTCACTGAGGAAATGATATATTTCCTCAAACTATTTCATCACTCGGAAATTAATTCAAAAGTAGAACCAAAACGGGCAGGATCGGGGTGTGACTTGCGAACAGGCTTTTTATTTGAAGGCAACTGGTTCAGATACCGATAGAGGCAAAAATTATAGAGGATCCTAATTCTTTTTGTCTTCCAATTTGAATGTCTACCACCATTTCCCTTCCGGAGTTTTTTAAATCTACTTCTCGTTTTTTTTCCTCTCCACACTTTACTGCTATCTCAGTTTTTACTTTCCTTGTATTCAGTTATACAGTTCTCTGTGGTCAGCTTATTATTCTTCTAATTTAGGAGTAAAATATTTTTTGTCAGCCACGTTTTCTTGCCCAGCATACTGTCAGCCACATAGTTACATTGTACCTATTATTTCACGCATATGATATTTCACCCCCTGCCACAAGCCCTCATGGTGATTCGCAGGGTATTACGTAGATGTAGATCACTCCTTGCTACATTGAATTCCATTACACCATTTCCTCCCACAATGAACATAGGTCGATGCGCAGACACCGAAATATACCTTTTAATGGTATTCATCAACACAGAACAAATTTTGACAAGGACTTAAAGCAAGTATGCACAGATAAGGGCAGTGAAGAGCTTGATGTGGATCTTGGCGTCGTGTGAATATGTAACCTGAACAAAGGGGACAAATGCTTAGAACACATTGGAATCTTTTGAGATGTAGGTGCGGAGGAGAACGGAAGCAGTGCGATGAACTGACAGGATGACGGATAACGAACGTGATAAGTGTATTGGGTGAGGCAAAAAGGTTGTTGGTAACAATTAGGAGGTGGTAGACTAAGTGCACGAAACAAGTTATTAGGTATATTGGCATACTAAAAGACATTTTAGGGAGTAGAATGATGAGTATGCGAATATAAAAGATGTGGTATTAGGGATGAAAAGAAGAAGAAAAACGCTCATTTAAGAAGTAAAAGATTAGTGTATAAATCAATTAGGTATTAATAAAAATACATCTGCAGCATGTTTCTTTACGGCAGTGAGGCATGGAAGATGACAGCAGCGGAGAAGAAAAGGGTAGAAGAATTCGAAATGTGGTGATACCGAAGAATGATGAAGATAAAATGGATCGACCGAGTGCGTAAGAAGAAGTCCAAAGAATAGTGGGAGAAAAGAGAAGTCTGCTGAAAACTCTAAAAAGAAGACAGGACAACTTAATCGGCCATATCATAGGACACGATGGCCTAACGAAGACAATCGTTGAGGGAGAAGTCAACGGGAAGAATGGCAAAGGAAGGTCTCGTATGAGAGACAGGTCGTGAAGGATGTGAAAGAGAGGAATTTAGTTAATATGAAGAGGTTGGCCGAAGAATCGAGATGGAAGAAGAAGAAGATGGAGGAAAAGAAATAGAAGAATCGAGTGGTGGGCTGCGTCAACCAATCCTAGGATTGTTGACCGATGATGATGATAAAGAAAAATTACATAGCATAAAGAGCTGTTCCATCAAAACTACCCCAACCGGTAGAAAATAAGAATTATTCTAATAAAGTGAAGGAAGGCATTAACTTTGATCAGGCAGCATATGATTACACTGGATACGAGAGTTATTTACTGGATTTTAAAACATCAACCTCACATCCAAATTCAATCAATGGTACATAAAATATGTATGCCTTTACAGCTGTAAGAGTCCTAAATGATATGAGTGTGCAGGGCAAGTAAGATTACCTTGAGGAAAGTGGTTGAGTTACAGGTTACATAGCTGAACGCAAGAATGGGACGGAGAAACATTAGGAAATTGGAACAAACTTGGGAGGAAAATACGCAATAAACTTCTTTCGAAAGAAAGTAATGTGGACAAATTCTCCCGGAAAAGACTCTTTTGAAATCTGAAAATAAATGATACAAGCTGAAATGGTTGACACAACTTTTGCCCCTCTTTTTAGCCCACACATGATGAAAAGATTGCAACGGGAAATTCCAGGAATAAAACCTCAGAAAGATGCAACGCGAGATGCTAAATAAAGCAACACGAAGCTTTCATTCATCGTTCAGTTATAACTGCTGGGAGGAATATAATAAAGGAATGTTACCATAACGACAGCACGCAATCCTCCAATTGCAGCACGATACATGAATTACGGCCCGGAGAGGTACCTCATGAGAACCTTCCCGCCGAATTTTCCACGACCAGAGAAGTGGTTGCGGAAGAAATGTCGCGCCATTTGCACTGGATTCGATGAAGAGGCTTTCGACACAAAAGGGAATGTTTGAAATTCGCCTCTTTATCTCAAGGCGATACGAATGAAACCTCGAGTTCGATATCTCATCCGTACGATGGCCTCATGAGGAATCCAAACTGGGAAATTTCGTCAGGTGTGTACTTGAACACGTTGCGACTGTCTTACTATGCGTATTAACCGGCGCAGCTGGCGGTAGAAGAAATATCCAGACGCCGCGCCGTTCCCAGGGGTTTGAAAGAAAAAATAATTTTGAGTTTTGCGAGATTCAGGACTTACGGAAGAATATGAAGCAATGCAATGATTAAT
This sequence comes from Platycnemis pennipes, assembly GCA_933228895.1. Lineage (NCBI taxonomy): Eukaryota > Metazoa > Arthropoda > Insecta > Odonata > Platycnemididae > Platycnemis > Platycnemis pennipes. The sequence continues at coordinate 35,108,087 of OW121852.1, read as the reverse complement.
CAACTTTCCCTGGTTTAATCATCCCTTACAATCCAAGCGTTCCGGTTGAAAGTTTGCCACAGTCACGTTAGAATCTTGACAGGCTCAATTGAGTTCTTTGTGGAGAAGATTTCAGTCAAGTACTCCGTCCGTCGGATGGGACGTGGACCCCTTGGCACTTTCCGTTAAGAGCAGGCTAATTCCGACGCCGGTTTTCTCTACACACTTCCTCTCTGCCCTTCCATTCCTATCCTTGTACCTTTCTTCTTGGTCTGAAGCGCCTTGAAGTGCGGGTACAGACTAGAAACCTTAGATGATGAATCCCGACAGTAACAAATTTTTCAGAGGTATTCCTGTTCCTGCTGGAGGCCTTGCATAAAGGCGCCAAAGTGTCCGCAAATAATCCTAATAATAATAATAATGTTAACGCTGAGTTTTCCTTCACCCTTCCTCCGTTACTCGAATAATATTCCCTCTTCCTCGATACCCAGCTATCTTAAATGATGCAAATGAACTTAGCTGTCGCCCGACTAAGAACTGACTGATCACTGAGAACGACAACGGCCATTTTTGAGGAGCTAATAACATAACAGAGTAGCGTTAATGCACATTAATTACACAGTAGCGTATACATCATCCCAAAAGTGTCTAATTCAGTTTGTTTTCCGTCATCAATACACTCGTATGTACAAATAATAACGATTGCACGAATTTCATTGCTGGAACCTTTTCCTGAACAAAAAACATTTCATGTCCTTTCACCAAATGAATAAAGTTTACGAAGCAAGAAGGCTGAGTTATCAAGAAAAAGAATCATATACAGGATATGGTTGCGATTAATGAACCTTAAACCGCTGTATCCAATAATTTTTCGCCCTGATGACCATTTATGTCAATTTTTTTGACAACTTTCCCCGGGAAGGGAGCTTTTATATCATTTTCGCCTTACACAGATTCTAATTGGTATCAGTCTCTTTTATTTTTATCCGTTTCACTTTTTTTGTCTGTTTCTATAATGACGAAACTGAGTTTACTCACCGAAGGGGAACAAGAAACTTGGGAAACAAGATCGCAAATGAAATTCATGAGAATAAATGAAAGGATAACCAGTGACTAAGCCAATATACTAGTGACTAACCAATAGCAGTGACTAAAACTGATAAGGACCTTAACAGCTATTCATTGAAACTCACGTCAATTTTTGCACAGAATTCCGGATGAATATTATTGTAAACAGAGGTTAAAAGGTAATGAGGAATTCTCATGGGAAATCAGTCAAGAATTTTGACTCGCAATGAGCACTGAAAGAAAAAATCCTGGAAAAAAGGGTGATTAAATCAAAGAAATTGCCAACTGAGTCAGCCACGTTGGTAACGCGCTGGCCTAGTAACCCTAACGATCGCAGCTTCGAATCCCGCCCAGAGTATGGATGATGTGTTTGTCCAAAGATAAAGATCTTAGGCTATAGACGATGCAATATAACTTTAGCTGCTGGAACAGCATAATCCAAGACTACAAGAAGATGATACACTGTATCGAAACCGGTCACAATAAATGTACATTGTGTGGAACAACAAAGTGTTTTCTTTCCTATGCAGCATGAAGGAGTTCCACAATTCCACAGAAGTTCCACGCAATATGCCACTGCATACACCAAGACTACAACTACCACAGCGATTGCTATGAAATCATGAGTGCCATGGAGACGAACAATGGACATTTTCCAATACAGTTAAAGACCCACCCCCTTGATATTTTTCACCTTTAAAATCAAATTTTGAGTTATTATACCAATTAAATATGTTTCGGTATTAGCATTAATTCCTAAATTAAAAGAAAAAAGTTCTAAACCACGACAACATTCATGATCGCAAAATATTATTCTTCCCGCTTGTTTGGATGAGATAATAATGACCAACAAAAATGGTTAATATACCCGAACCTTAAGTTCAATGAACTCTATAAGCGAAAACTATAAAAAATGAATTATTGTATGGTGCTCAAACTATGAGTCAGTCATCATGAAGTGAGACGAATTACCTGGAAGCAATGTTAATCTGGAGGAAAAATTCCTGATTCACTGAAATGACATTGTATGCAACTTATTTACGACTATAGAGAATGTTTTGGAAGTAACTAAGAATTAAATGAAAAAATATTTTTGGACAGAGTAAAATACACAAAGGTAAACCAATTAACTCATTGTAAATATTTACCGAACCCTACACCACTCAATCAGAAAAAGCGAATACATTTGACACAAGTAAACCTTGCCACAAGGAAAATGGCGCTACAACTGAAGTGTAGCAGTAGGTCTTCATTTAATTAAAACGACCAACAGCAGCAACAGGAGTGAATTGATATTTTGAAGGACTTCTCGAATGGACTATTCAAATTATTTTTTAAAAACTGCGAAAAAAATTTAGCGCTGGAACAGCATCAGCCTGTTTAATATTCAATGAAGCATAAAGACGGATGAACAAAGGAATTATTTCATGCGATATTTCAGTGATTAGGGGCCATTCAATTAATCAAATGACCAATTTAAACTTAAAATTGAAATAGATCTATTTATAGAAATGCCTCAATTAATATCAACGACTGAAAAAATATCTAAACTCTACATCAGCATATAAACCGCATTCTGGCTTCCCGATGAAAAAATACTATAGATAATTCATAAATAAAAATTGTACAATTTCATAGTAATTTACCATTTGATTGTGCTGTCATCAAGTGCTGAATGTTTTAATGAAACGAGATTTTCTTCTAGTAATAAAATACTGTTGCAATAATAGGGGAGGTGACCGACAACTAAGGTATGCGTGTCAGTTAGGGTAGATTACACCGAAGAAGGAACCTTCAGGAAGTAGAGTAAGGGTGGAGATAAACCCAGCGTTGAAATAAGCCTACTCTTAACGAAAGGTACCAAAGAGTTCACGGTGTAACGTTCCATCCAACGGACGGAGTACTGAACTTGAAGTGTTCTCATCGCCACCATCAATTAGGGACCGGTATACCACTGAAAAATCTTCCATCGCCGTGATTCGAACCCGGGCGCTAGGGCAGGAAGGCCAGTACTCTAGCCACCACACTAGCCCAATTCCCTACACGTAATAAAATATCTATCTGCGCATGTATCTAAAGTATTTATGACGACGACCTCAAACCATATCAAGGTGGCTTGATAAATATTACGTGGATGTAGGGATGTCACATCGACATCGATGTATCGGACTACTCGAGGTTTTTTTGCCGATACATCGAAAACATCGAGTGGTAAGACAATCGATGGAACATCGACTCGATGTTTTCAAAACACTCAACATCGCAGCGGTGTTTTAGGAAACGAGCGGTATAATAAATGTTTTTGGTTGACCAATAATTCATTTTTCTGATTATCATAAGCCTTTTAAGAATACGAACCCTAATTACGCCATCTATCGTTCGCGTGTAGGGAAACAAGTGAAGGTATAAAATCGTTCATGTTTTCATCTCAGTGTTGCCTTCCAAGAACATGATCCGCCATGCCTACATCAGCACCTTCTGAGAGGATTGTATCAGCTCTCAACTTGGTGGAACAAGATAACAGGAGTAGGTTGGGGTCGCTGCATATTAAGCAAAGAGAGTTCCTTACCGATACTGGGAGGTTTAAACGTTTTAAACCCACTGTTTTTCAATTTGATTTTTTTAAATACTACCAAGCTTAGAGTATTTTTAGGGAACAGGTACACCCACTTTATTGTGTTATTTGTTGTATTATATTTATTTATCTTTATTTCATTATGAAACAGTGACATGTTTTCTGTTTAAAAATAAATTCAATGGAAAAATATTTGCGTATTATTTATCAATATTTTACTAAATAAGGTCCGATTTCCTTATAATTTTCAAAACTGTATGTTTTTAAGAAGATGCAAAATTTCTGATGCATAATACCTAATACATAATACCTCTATGATAATACCTAACCTCGGATACGAAGGCATAAAAACTCGATACATCGAAACATCGACGTTTTCTGTCGATGAATAATGAGTGAGTGGTGAGTACTTTTATAAATATCGAAACATTGACCACTCGATGTTTTTTAGCCGATGTGGCATCCCTACGTGGATGCAAATGTAAAGGAATCGAGTGGAGTGCTGGGTGAAAACAAATCTTATGGCCAGAAATGATGACTAATATCCGATACGTTAACTTCTGTCACTTTAAGCCACTCGCACATTAGTACAATTTGAATCAATATTGCACTCCATGCAGTTGATTACCCGACTTTTGTCAAGATGATGGAAATGGAGCGACATTCAGCCTAATTACCAATAATTACAAAGATTTTGGAGTTAAAATATCCCCTTTTCTCAAAGTGTACTAACAATACGTCATGGGTGTTTTCAAGTCTGTTTCCGCACTAATAGGCGCTTCAGACCGGGAGGAAAGGCATAAGGATAGGTATGGAAGAGATGGGGAAAGAATATGGTCCGAAGTCTGGAAGCCTAACAATACGTCCATTACATCCCAAACAATTCATAGCCTCATATGTACATAAAATCCGACTTATATTAATCCTCCTCGCCTTTCCTCTTGCCATCTAGATATGTAGATCCATGCGATTAACCAATTTTGACCATCGTAACGAATTTTGGCAAGCACATAGAGCCTATATGTGAAGACATCTGTCACAGCTCAAACGGAACTGGCGCCTTCAAGAAGTAAAACGGCTGGTCAACCAGTGGTGCCATCTATACTCCGCTTTCAGTGCCATGGCGGGAAGTATAAATACCAGTTAATGACGTTTCCAAATACCTATGCCGCAATAAGTATTTACATGTACCGGTGACACATACTTGCTTCTTTGCTAAATGCTCATTATAATCATTTCCTAATTCGACTAGATTAGAGATTAACCAACCCTATTGCTCGCTCCTAAAAACCAGTAGATGGAAGATTCGAATTCCTCGTGGGGCGTTTTTTCTCAGGCCTAAAATAATTTATGAACAGATAATTATAAAAAATATATTTACGAAATAAAATTTCTACTCAATAGCATGTGTATCAACATTATAATGAATACTAAATTCAATACGTTTAACATATAAGGTGCCAACTATTTTTTTCCGTTGACATGACATGGGATAATGTTTACCGTCCTACTGTCCACTAAATCATGCTAAAAAGCAAATTAACGGCTTTTTAAAATTTATTTTAAAAGTCCCGTTAGCTCACTTCCGATTTCGCTTGAATTACGAGACAAACCAGAAATCAATTTAACTTTCGTCCTCTTCAAACACTCACCCAGAGCAAAGAAACTATAATGTAAAGGAGGTAATCTCGAGGCCAAATATCTAACCAGGTCATCTATGACTTAGGTCGAACCCCAGCGAACTCGACGTCCCTTACCAGAATAAAAACATGCTTTAAAAAAATATTTACCCAAGTATGCACATACGTTCCATCACATCATATATTTCCTTCTTACTCACATTTATCACGTCCCGTTTCTTCTTATCCAATCTGAAACAAAAGGAAAACTGAAATCAGTTACAAATAATAGAGTACAATACAACATACAACTTAACAATGCAAAAGTATCACGCCAAAGCCCGGTTTCCGGTTAAAGTTAGCCGCTAGGTGAAGAGTTAGACAGGATCATGTAGTTAATACATCGGGCATACTAGGGCATTTCAGGGTTTCTTTTATGAATGTCATCAGATAACCGTGTGGTTGACAAGCACACGAACGATATAAAGGGTAACTATAGCTATTATCATACTGAAAACAGGTTTAACCAGGGGCTCTATTCGGTAGAAAAACGGAATTTTCTAACATCGACAACACAAAGGTTTTCACGCCCAAATCTCGGCAATGGTCGAGGATGCGGCATCAAAATGCCAAAGTTGTAGGGACTTGACATTATAGTGTCTTTCCTGAATAGATCGCCAGATATGAAAAAATAAGTCTTAGGAAGTAATCAGAAGAAGTAGTCATCGCAGGATTTGCCAACAGCTGGCATGTTATATATAAACTGAGTTAATTTAAGTAGGCATCTGTTTTCCGCAGGTGTAAAAAATATTAGACGAACTTCCGCATTTCCGAACTTCCGTCGATAGGATCATGATAATAAGATAAACAGACTACGATACCCGCAGTTTAAATTGATTTTCTTCCCACGAAGAGACCTAACTAACGCAAGATTATATCATAATCACACTCCTTCTGTCTTTATATTTTCAGCGAATTTAGAACCTACTGTTAAGTGCTCCATTTCAATACACTGACTAACTGCAAAAGTATCCAAGCTCCGGAGAGCGAAAATTCTTCCCGGGCAGGATTCAAACCCACGACCTCAAATGTGAAAGGCAAGAGATTTACTACGACCCCGGTTTGTAATAATGTTGAAGTTAAAATCAAACAAATGCCCAACTAACTAACACAAATATTTTTCTTCCAGGCTCCTAATTATGTAGAGTCAGATGTAGATTAGATGTAACGAGACCCACCGGGTGTCTTAACTTACATAAGCTTTCAGAACATGTGGCCACATATGTTAGATAATCATTCACCCTCTGCCACATTCCCGTTAGGTCGGTTTTAGGAAATGAAGATAGGAATGAAACTATAAACAACTATCGCATCTAGTAACTAAAGACGTTCAATTCATGGATCCATTTACATCTGCAAAACACCTGAAAGCCACCGCTCAAGGGTGTGTGGCAGGGGGTGAACTATCGCAAGGCGTGCATGATTGTCAAGAATTTCAAACTTATTTCAATTTCACAAAAACTGGTTTTGAGGATATTTAGAGATGAAACCAAACAAATCTAACGTCCTCTGAAAAGCACACGGAGATTTTTTGGCACAAGGAAGGACAGATAGGAAAATAAGAGGGGTGAGTGTTTGAAGAGTAGGTGAGAGTTATTTCAAGACAGATTGCGATTATATATTGGACATACATCACGGCTTCCTTACACTTTGGCGGCAGGAAGGACTAAAGATAACGACAAGGAGTCGCAGTTTATTAAGAATCAAATCTCCAAGAACCCACAACCATTGGGCGAAGGCTCAGGGTGAGTAGCAAAAAATACGTTCATCTCACGATTGATGGCAAATCAGGCCAAAAACCAGCAAAAAAAACCTATTTTACGCTTGCCAGATTGCGGTTTTCTCCTGGTAGCCTCAAAACAGCGGTCCAGCGGCCACCAAAACCCACTGTTTTTGTTGCCTGTTAGTCTTTCAACCTGAAAATTTTGCAGTTTTTATCAACATCATCGTGGCAACTTCAATTGTTTTTCAGCGACAAAAACGGCTGAAACCAACATTGCCACATGGTTCAACAATGGTGTGCCATGGTTTCTGAAGGTGATGACGGAATATTGCTCTTTCCGAGTTAGGGAACAAAGCGCAAGGGGGGGGGCTTGCCAAGACACTACTTGAAACACGGTTATAATTTTGTTCTCGGGATCGCGAAGTTAATATTGTTTTTTTCTTCTACACAGGCGGTCTTGATAGCACTACCATCACGTTTTTTTCTCATATCTTGAGTCGTACTTAAACGTAAATACAGTGTTTTGTGTGTAAAATCAAAGCGAAGCAGAGAACAACCCCCTATATTCTCGGAAACAAATCTCCTACCGAGCCTAAATCAAAGGAGGAGGGGAGAACAAGAATGGTGACATCATTTTAGAGCCCGTCCATTAAGTACGTTTGTCAAAAGAATAGCTTTCCCCGGAATAATTATTGCATCAAAGGAAAGAAAATATCTAACGTAGATTCTATTAAATACTTAGGCGTCACCATCACTGAAGATGTGTCTTGGGGGAAACACATCAGGGAAATAACTAGTGTAGCAAACCGTAGATTAGGATTCGTAAAAAGGGTTCTAGGAAAGTGCGATGAGACAGTACGAGAAAGAAGCTATTTTACACTTGTCAGGCCTCATTTAAAATAGGCCGCTAGTGTATGGGATCTGTACGAGGAAGGTATGATAAAAGAATTAGAGCATGTACAAAAGAGATCCGCTAGATTTATTAAAGGCCGTTATGATAATTGTATACGTGTTACGAGTTTAATAGAAGAACTAGAATGGGAATTACTATCAGAACGCAGGTTAAAATTTAAGTTCAACCTTTAAAGTAGATTCGAAACCGATTTGTTCACAGATGATATTAGATGAAAATTAAGAACCCTTTCGTATTATGCTAGATTTGATCAGATTAACAAGATTAGAGAGATGGATTGCAGTACCGATGGATATAAAACGTCATTTTTCCCTCGTACCATATGAGAGCACATTAGGTAGCAAAGGGTAGGTGAAATATAGTCAGAGTAGTCTGTAGTGCATGATGCATGTAATAACAACCAATAATTCCTTTCTTATTACGTAGAAATTAACCATCTAGCTGCATGTGACCCTATTATCTAGCATTTCTGCATTAAATATCTTAGTTGCATGTCAATAGTGCATGTTTGGTGATCTTTACCCACTTCCACACACCCTCGTGGTGGCTTGCAGGGTATTACGTAGACGTAAAGAAATTTGCAGTAAAGACTCAGAAGAGTCAACTTTGTGGGATTTATTTATGGCAAAAAAGAACGGAGATAAAATTTGTGCTTGCCACAATTTATTTATTGGATCGTATAATCCGTTTCATGAGATGAACGTCAAGGTGTATAATACTATGGTAAGATCTGCAATCATGTGGGGAGAGGAGACATTGCTGATCACAAAGGTGAATAAGAGGAAGTTGGATGTGGCTGATATGGAAATTCTGAGGTGCATGGCTGAAGTGTTGCAATTGGTGTGCGTTAGGAAAAAGTATGCCTTTTTTATTCCTTTTTTATGCATGATATGTAGTGCATGTTTGGTGAGCAATCACCCCCTGCCACACACCCTTGTGGTGGCTTGCAGGGTATTATGTAGATGTAGATGTAGATGTCAAAGTAACGGTTAAGGTGAGAAAAGTGGTAAAAAAAAGTGCAAGAAAGAAGACTGAAGTAGTGTGAGCACAATTAGGAGTTAGTGGGAAGGAAGATAAGGAATATTGGTGCAACAGGGAAGAAGAAAAAGAGAAAAGCCAAAGCCGAAATGAACGTACAAAGCACGTAGATGTTTGATTAAGAAAGGATAGAGTAAGGGGATTGGGTTGGTGTGGTGATTACATCTACATAATACCCTGCAAGCAACCACAAAGGTGTGTGACAGGGGGAAAAGGATTAGAGTGCTGGCTTTCCATTCCGAGGGCCCGGATTCGAATTCTGGCGATTGCATGGATTTATTATGCGCATCTGGAATCCTTCACGAGCGAATTGTGGCGCGCACGATATTAGAATACCAGAGATCGTGGCGGAGAGCAATTCGAGTGCAGCACACCGTCCGTCGGATTAGACGTTAAAAAACCATGATTCCCTTGGTGCCTTACGGTTAAGAGCAGGCTAATGCTGACGCCGAGTTTCTCTCCACTATTCTACTATGTTATCTCGAAAATTCCCTTCTCCCACACAACAACAGTCCACCTACCATAAAAAAGGCAAAGACTCAAATGGCCTTAGCTGTAGTCTCCTACCTCTTCCCCCAGACAGTAACCATTAGCTACAGAATAGAGTTGAAGGAAACACTGGAACCTAAAAGTGCTCTTCGAATAGCCGTGTGACACTCTGTACTTTCACAGGAATTTGTTAAAAAAACGCGCAGCATACTTCTGAACATAATTTGATTCCCGAATAAAATCCTTATTCACTAGATCCCAAAAGCTTGAGGCATACTCAAGGTGAGGCCTCCCAAGCATCTTTCTTCTTCTATTACATTTAAATACGTTTAAGAAATGGAAGATACAAACAATAAGTGGAAGAAAAGGATCGTAATATTAACTTTAAAAGTTAGACCGCTGTAAGGCTGAAAATGCACACACTACAATAGGGACAGATTACTATAAATCCAACAGGGGTTGCCAGGGAGATAACTAGGACAATTATTTTTCACTTCCACCCATGAATATGCAGCTAGTATATTGGATCCAATGATTTAGGCTTGATTACAGAACTAGACGGAATGTAACGAAGATGGGCTAGGTTTGTTAAAAGGTTTTACAACAGGTTTAGCAGTGGATCGAAATCATTAGAAGAACTAAGTTGGTATCACTATGAAATCGTATGTTATCCCGTATCACCCGATGCTCGTTCACTGCATCCGAGAGTCGTTCGAGATGTGAGGCTCGAATGCACCGAAATCCGCTGCCCTCCCGAAGGCCGGCCGAGGTGGTCCAGCAAGGGCGAAGAAGGGCCCTCACGCCCACAGGCCCGGGGAAAGAAAGCACGTAGCGGCCGTGAGCGACCGAGCCCCAGCTGAGTACCTACGTTCACTCCCACCACAAGACAAGTGAACGCTCAACTCGGCTATAGGCGTCGCCTCCACGACCCCCGGGTAAGCTCGTGACCGCTTTGAGGCGACTCGTGTGGGAAATGCGTACACTTTGGCTGATTTCTTCATTTCAGCACGCACGTATCCATTACCGATAGATTAACATATTATTCCTCTAGTACGATTCGCGACTATAAGAAAACCAAGATACTTCACTTTAATAAGACATGATAGGCAATATCTTCACTTCATATGATGATAAAATTCTGCACACTACACATAAAAATATTAAGATAAATCGAACTGAAGTTACTGAGAAGATAATTTGGATTGTAAGAAACAGAACTTAGTATTTCCTCCACTATTTACTGCTACCTCGACGGGTTTCAACGTTTTCACGTTTATTTCAAGAGGATACTTATAATTCACTTTTGATTTAAAATACACGCTTGGTGATGATACACCACCTGCCACACACCCTTGCGGTGGCTTGCAGGGTAATATAGAGATTTAGATGGCCAGTAAATTTTGGGTCTTTGCATGTCTACATTAACCATAAAGTGTAAAATGTGTATGTGTACTTTATTGTTGCAAATCTAATTTCATTCAATTAAATTCATTTTTAAAAACCCATTTCAATTGTGTAAAAAGTTCATTTGTTGTCTTTCCCCGCATAATCGTACTAGCAGTATTCGACATTATTCGGTAATTGAGAAGTATTTAACTATTACTAAATATTTAGAAAGACCATCAAGGTGTAACAACCACTAAAGATTTATCGTGGGGAAGACATCCGGGAAATATGCAGCCGAGAGAAAGCTAGGATTTATAAAAATAGTGCTCGGGAAATTTGATGAGAAGACAAAAGAGCGATATTACTTTTCAATAGTTATGCCCCACCTTGAATATGAAGCCAGTGTATGGGATCCGAATGAATTAGGCTTGATCAGAGAGCTAGACAGTGTACAAGGTAGAGCTGCTAGGTTTGTTGAAATGTATTACGATAGGTTTACTAGTGTAACAGAATTAAAAGAAGAATTAGGTTGGGAGTCACTATCAGATCGAAGGTTAAAGTACAGATTAAATCTCCTGCAGACATTTAAAACGGATAGCTTTACTAAGGATGTTAGATATATATTTTTTTTAACCAGCGTATTAGGCTAGAGTCGACCAGATTAATAAAACTAGAGGGATAGATTGTCGTACCGATAGGTTCAAAATGTTATGTGTCCCCTGTACTAGTGCATGCATTACCAACCAATAATCCCGTATTACTATATAAATACTAACCATCTAGCTATATGTGACTCTATCATCTAACATGTTTCTAAGCAGTAGCCTAGTAGCATGTTAACAGGGTGGTGATGTTCACCCCCAGCCAGGCACCCGCACGGTGTCTTGCAGGGTAGTGCATAGATGTAGATATTAGTCCATGTTGGTAGAGTATGTTTAGTAATGATCCACTCCCTACCATACACTTTCAAGATGGCTTGCGATATGCTCAGGAAATGTAAATGTAGTGCAACTCTGGTCCAGTGGAGAAAATCTTCCAAGGAAAGCGAACGGGAAGATATTCCTAGGAAATCAGAGATGCAATGGTGTAAAGAGCATTCATTGAAGGATGAACAAAAATATAATTACGTAGACAGAAGGGATTAGATCAGCGGTCGGAAGCCTGCGGCCTTTGTGGTCGCCAGTGTGACCTCCTGTAGTATTGTCACGCACGAGAGGTGGTCAATGCAGGAAGTTGCCTTATGCCCTTCAGTGCACGTGAGGAAGTGAAATAGGTTATCGAATAAGGTCTCTTTTTCATTATTCTCGTCCTGAGGTCGCGGAAATATACGAGCATATTTTATCATCATCGGTCAACAATCCTAGGATTTGTTTGACGCAGCCCTCCGCTCTTCTATCACTGTAAAAAGTTGATCTGATTTTCAGTGCGATCTGAATTTAAGCGCTGTCTGGTTGTAAGGCAGGAACACGGATTTAAGGCACGGAAGAGGCAGGAACATGGATGGTTGGTACAGGAGCAGTTGAGCAGGAAGCAGAGGAAGCAGGATTGTGGATGGTCTGAGTTTCAGCCGTTCACCTGCCTTATTTTTAGACAAGATATTACTGCTGAAATTCAACATACCCTGTCTTAAAATTGTTGCATCTGAAATTCAGATCGCTTTTGTACCTTAAAATCAGATCTACTTTTTACAGTGATCGACCATCCTCTTCATATTGACGTAGCTCCTCTCTTTTACATCCTTCACAACTTGCTCCATATACCTCATAGGAGGCCTGCCTTTTCCATTCCTCACGTTCACTTTTCCTCGACGATTGTCTTCATCAGGCCATCGTGTCTTCACTGTAAGAAGTTGATCTGATTTTCAGTGCGATCTGAATTTAAGCGCTGTCTGGTTTAAGACAGGAACACGGATGCAAGGTGCGGAAGAGGCAGGAACATGGATGGTTGGTACAGGAGCAGTTAAGCAGGAAGCAGAGGAAGCAGGATTCTGGATGGTCTGATTTTCAGTCGTTCACCTGCCTTATTTTTAGACAAGATATTACTGCTGAAATTCAACATACCCTGTCTTAAAATTGTTGCATCTGAAATTCAGATCGCTTTTGTACCTTAAAATCAGATCTACTTTTTACAGTGTTAAGATGTAGTCTATTAACTTGTCCCGTCTTCTTTTTAAGGATTTCAGTAGACATCTCTTCTCTCCCACTCTTCTTAAGACTTCTTCGTTTGTCATTCCTACACGAGCATATTTAAGCGCCAAAAATGAAACTATAAAGGTTCAAAATTAAGCACCTGAATGCTTATGAGCCACAATGCAGAGTGCGGCATGATGTGATGAATTTTTATCTACCGATTTAAAAATTGTTCCCCCACCCCTGGGCGGGCACGTAGCCAGAAATTTGCTTCGGGGGGGCTAATTCTAGTGTAGCGTAACTTGTAACATATTAGCCCAGCCCGTTCGGTGCCGACATGTTACAAATTTCTTTCCTTAATTTTCAGTGCTTGGTATTTACTTTCACAGTATCCATTTCATCCCTTCTCACTGGTAAAGTTCACTGCTTACCCTGCTATGAAACAGTTAATTTGAATGGCCCCAGAGCTGAAGTTGAACGATATCAGATTGAAAAGAACAATTATTAACCACACAAGGGGGGGCTGAAGCCCAAGAACCTCCCGCCTACCCTCTCCCCCCGCCCCCCGGCTACGTGTATGCCCCTGTGTACGTCAATATAATACTTACATAAGAGAGGTGTACCGATAAAATTTCAGTATGGATGGCGATTGTTTTTAAAGATTCTGACCTCTTTGGCGGTAGCAAACACAACTCATATCCTTTAACAATACAAATCTTCTGTGTTCAACCCATTTATGCGTCTGGTATGGAAGGTTAGAGCTAACCAAGTACTAACAAATGACCGGACACTTGTGTAATTCACACATCAGAGAAGGGGTACTACCTTTCTCTGTGCTACCTGTGATTTCCTAAAAAGATTTGGTACCTATAAAATTACATAGCTCAGGCTTAGGACGATTATGACACATTCCTCTTCCAGAATTTCACCCGGAGACACTGGTCAGTGCCTAACTCCAATCAGTAGCTTTACACATTGACCCACCTCTTCGTCGATACTATCTCGCGGCACGTGGTATTCCCGGCTCAATAAAAAAGCTTCATAGAATCAGATTTCCCAGAAAATATATTTCTCTCCATGCTCTCCGCCAGATGGCGGTTACCATATTTAAAAAAATGGAGTATTCAGCGCAATTCTGTAGTTTCCCAACAACTAGAACACACAAGGATACTCCTCAGTGTAGCATACCTCCCTTCACACCCTCATAAACACCCATTCTTTTCCTTATTTTTCCACGCCTACCATACATTCTCCCAACAACCGTGGCCTTCAACATTCCACTACCTCCACCTATGCTCCATTCACTTCAGCTGCCTTTTCTGATTATTTCAAAGAAATGGAAGATCATATGATAAATTCTATCCATTGCGATATTTTAAAAAATTTATAATAGTCACTGTTACCAATTTTTACTGTCATAAACGATAACTTACAAGTGATTTTTTCGTATATTCTAATTTCACGCGAAATCTAAGTAAAGAAAATTAGCTTTTAATGAAGAAACTAGGCATAAATACGCACTCATCGACTATTATACTGGTGTTCTACTTTTACTTACTCTCACCGGCTCAATAGACCTCACCTAAATTTAAGTTTCACATTCCCTTATTTAAAGCTTAAGAAGAAAACAGGTAACCCAACCACAGTAAATGAGCCATGAGAGGAGCAAGGGGAAAGCCTTATCCTGAATCGCAAGAAATGTCAAGATAGCAACCAGACTGCAGTCAAGCGCTCGTGGGGACCAAGCGACGAGACATTTCGGATGAAAAAATCTTAACTCGAGACCCGTTCGTTGATCCACTGATTTCTTTCTCAAGTCAATTAGCACACCAATGAGTCAACATACAGATCAAACTTCCAGCGGCACGAAATGTCACGAATTAGAGAGCAATCAATTGCGCAACGTTCAAAAATCATCGTAGATGATTAAGAGAATGCCAAATCGGATTTACTCTCGAGGTTTTCAGAAAAGACAAGAGCCTTTGAATTTTAAGACATCATAATAGGGAAGGAGCCGGGAAGCGAGGATGATGTGTAAAGAAGTGTTAAATACGGTGAGTTAAAAAATATGATGTTCAGGGGAGTTTGAAGAAAGTAAAAAATTTAAACTCTTGATGGAATGTAGAAAGGAAAGAGAGGGGATACTAACAGCGATTATAGCAGCATGAAAAATTAAACGGTACGAATACTAAAAGAGAAAAATAGTGCATTCGCACTACACCCTAATTTCGCAGTGATTTCAAACAAATGCTCAAACTATTAATGAAAATAGCACTCTTTCGTTGCCAGTAATAATTAAATACCGTGCTTTCACGGCATATCTAACACCAGTTTTTATTACAACAAATTAATATATCATTTATTAATATGAAAGTCATGAATTTTTTGTGATGATTAGAGGTTGAGGAGTCACGGGGTCGACCGATGGGCAAGTGACCGGAGGGCCCAGCATAGAAAATGTAAGAGACCTTTGGACGCAAGCAGTTAATCACAGTTTAATATACTTATGGAATGCAAACATATATAACTGTCAATGGAAGTTAATAATGCTAATATATGTAGGTTCCTGCCTGATCCTCTCCCACGTCTTATTACTCGTTGTCATTCCAGGTAACTATGAATGCTAATGCCCTACTACTTTATCCTTTCAAACTCTTGCAGATGCCAATCAGCAACATTGTTCGTCTCTCCTCTATTCTCTCCTTACTCATCTTTTCCCCCTAAAGCTGCGATATTTTATAGGTACCAGATCTTGTCGGAAAATCCAGGCGGCATAGGGAAAGAAAACACCTCCTCTACCACAATGAGTGACTTTCACACATAGGTTATTGTCTAGTGAGCTCTACTATCACCAGCCATACCAACCATGGGGTCAAACACTGCGGTTTATTCTAAAAATATTACAATACCTGCAATGGAATAGGTGTTTTAGCATTAATATAAAAACAGGACGTTGCATCAAATGCCGCGGTAGAGGTAGTTACGAGCTCAAGAACAAACAAACGCGGAATAATCACTATGAAATGTGTCCACACAAAAAAAATCCTTCGAGACGTGACCTCAGTTCAGGCAAGAATGTAATTACAAGGCCACAAATAAACGCGTGGAATCGAGCTCCATCGGAAAATATCCTTCCTGCGATTACAGTAGTGTGGAAAATTTATAAAAAATAGTCGAGCTAAATGCAGCTGAAAAAATAAGTCCGAGATACAATCTTCCTTTAACGATACATCAATTGCACTAATTTCATTGCAGAAATATAAGTAGGTTCTTTAACGACCACTTCAAATTTTCTCTTTTGTAACTATAAGAAAAAAACATCCAGCATTATTTCTTTGTCTTATGCGTATCGGAAGTCGAAAAAGATATTCAATTGAAAAATTGAAAGATGATGGGGCAGAGTAGTACGATGCAACACTACTGGCGGAACAATAACATAAACGCATTATGACGAACCAAAAACCATTTTCACCACACTGACATCACTGGGCATCAATTCATAGGTAGGTTTTCAACTAACTGCTCACTCCAGTACTGCATCGAAAAAACTTCATTTTCACATATTTCTTTGAAATTATAAATTTATTGCCAAATGCACTTTTTCCTCGAAGGTTGTCTTAATGAGACTATTATCATTCAAGACGTGTCTGGAAGAGGTCTCAGAATTTTTATGGAATTTATTTTCGCTCCCACTTCCCTGAGAAGCTATTCGTAAGTTACTCCATCGATCCACTTCATCGTCGTCATTATTCCGTAATACTGCACTTCAAATACTCCGATCTCACATCTTATAACTTTTAAGGTCGATGTTAAATCACTAAATCATTACCAAATGCTTCAATATCTCCCTGCCGTAATAACTTTCATTGTCTTCCTCTTTGAAAGGGAAAAGTTCCAATACACTTTCTCATAATTAATTAGTAGTTATTGTGGAGATGCGATATCGCAACTGATATCAACAGCTGTCATCTGCCCTGGTAGGTTAGGAGTATAATTCGATATACGATGGAATATCCCAGGGCGTGAACGAAGAGTAAAGCGAATTTCAGCGTCGGTATTAGCCTTCTAATAACGAAAGTCTCCAAGGGGTCTACGGATCGAAATCGATACGAAAAAAACCCTGCCACAGCGAGAATTCCAACCCAGGCCTTTGGGATACTTCATCGTGTTGAGGAATTTCTCCTTAAGCCTACATCGCACATTGTTCGTGATTGTAAGTTGATCAAATCAGACAGACCGGAAACAAGGCGAATGAGAAAATCAGGGAGAAAACATTGTCAGGTAATTTTTCACAACGGCAACATACTTCTCTGGGGAAAATGTCATGCGGTCGTACATCTATTACTCTGAGGAAGATGAGGTCATCCTCGAATTCTCGCGTGAACCACACCGTTAATTTATTTACATACTCATTGCCAAAATTATCCTCATTAAACAAACCACGCATTACGCGCCAAATCCATGGACTATTGTACTGCATGAAGAAGATACGGCAGGTGCTGAACATGGCTTCCCGAGCGAAACGCCTCGTTCGATCCCCAGGGAGAGGGCAAATTTTCGGTCAAATCCCAAAACCCCAATTCTGGTAAGATGTAAGGCATATCATTGAGGTGTGAATTAAGAAAAAAACATGTGGGGAAAAGAAACATATAGCCAAAATCAGAAGACCTTATGCTAACAATATTTGATGAGATGAGTCAATTTGATTCAAATGATGCTGGATGAGTACATTATTCACAGGTTTTATAAATTCCACATAGCTGCAATTAAATCTGAACCTAGCGTTGTAGAACCAAGAATAAAGAAAAGAGCAAGATAACACATATTCTCTCATCATTTTTAACATTTACATCAAGAAAGCCATAAATGAAGTCAAATTTGATTCAACCACATAAAAAACTTAATTCCCATCATATTCCGGAGATATATAGTTTGGGTGGAAATATTTGCGCTAATGGTTATACATCTCAGTATCAGTCACTCAGTGTTGGCAAATAGCGTGGGACAGCAAGTTTTAGCGCACCCTCGGGCTGCCAGCAACGATATAGACGCCAGTTAACTTCCGAGGAAAATTTCCGGATTCCGAGAGATAATTGTCACATTTGGTGCGAAGTAATAGGAGGAGAGACCTATCCCACCATTCCCGTTGAGAAGGTAAGGAGGAGAGGTAATTCAGTTTCCAACAGGAAGAGAAAGCACCGCAAACGACTTATGAGAACACCTTCAAGGATATATAATGCTTTGCGCGACCACGAACGCGAGAATAAACTTATTTGGACCGTTTTCTTTGCTTACGGACCCATTCTCTTCTTTTTTTTCTCCTCCAAAATAAATTCGCACGACTCTCCATTCTCTATTTCCAAATCTCCTCCGAGACAAAGTCGTGAAAAATCACGTTTCGCGGAGAAAAATCGAGCGAAATGAAAATTAATCGACTGGCACTTGATTGATACCCAAATGGTACACGACGTTACGAAGACCATCCGTTATTTGGTCATCAATCACTGACACTGTTTCCCAAACAAAGGATGAAAACGCAATAAGCCGCATTATGACTTAAAGATACCTCAGCCACAGTGAAATATAAGTAAAATTTTTCGGCAAGCCCGCTATCTACGGAAGAATGTTGGGTAAACGAGGAAGAAGGGAGGGAACGGAATTAGTAATTTCGGAAATTCGGAAACCTGCGCAAAATGAGTACATTCAATAAACAAGATAAGTAATTTCTTCGTATTTTTTAATGTGTGCAAGACTCCACACTAAAGGCAGCTGATTTTGAGAGAACGCCTTTTGCTATGTGTCTACATTTTTGTTGTGCTTACATTTTTGCTCCTACCTAATTCTTCTGAGTTTCCATAAAATTATAAAGGCTCAATTCGTCATTTTGGTAGCATGATATGTTATCTTGTACACATCATGGACACTAATCCAATTCCATCGCAATTATTTTCAGCATTTTAATTTCCCATTCGATTTTTGCTTCTGAAAGCTCACTTTTTAATTGAATTTTGGTGCATTATCTGATGTTAGGCACTGTTATCATAATTTTACGTTCGGAGATTTCTAACAATTCGTAAGTGCGACCTGTGACGATAAGAGAGAAATTTATCACATTACTGAAGTGTATGGGATCGTGTTTGCATAATGAATAGAGTACTGGCTTCTCATCCCGAGAGTCCGGGTTCGAATCCAGGCCGAGGCATATTTTTCATTGTTATAACAGTTTCTCCTTCAGTGCCCCGAGGTAGGAGGACATCTTAAGTTCAGTACTCAGTCCGTCGGATGGGACATTAAACCGTGGTCCCCTCGGCGCCTTTTGCTACGGGTAGGCTAATTCTGACACCGAGTTTCGCTCCTCGCTCCACCCTGCCTCCGTTTCTATATAAATTACCTCAAGTGTCGATCGCCTCCACGATAATTAAGAAATAATAATTAATATTACTTATTGATGCATATATGTCATTTTTAATGGCCGGAGGTGGTTTTTACACGATTCTTAGAATTCGAAAGATAAAATTCTGCCACTCCCAAATATTTCATCTCAACACTCCAATCTATTCGCTGTTTCTTCATTCTGAGGCAGCCACGAGACGGACTGTTGGTATTTGGTCTTGTGAAAAGTATCGCTTTGGTTGTCTTCTTTACCGCCAGCCGGTGACTCGCTGGCCTGGTATCCTATAGGTCGAGGGTTTGAATCCAGCCCAGGGGGGTGTGTTTAAAACCGTCGGGATTATCTCGAATAGGTAACCAAGGAGTCACGTGGTACAAACAGGAATTTTTCGCAAATTTTGTGTGTTAAAACTGCTGATTACAACCTCATTCATTGTTCACACTTGTGTTTGATCTCATAATGGAGCTCTATAGTCGAGACAGGTGAGAAAGACTAGTGGAAGCAATTAATGATATTGTAACGAGCGATTCAGACGCACCAAATTTGCAAACCATTTGTGTTAATACCACGTGACTCCTTGGTTACGTATTTGAGATGATCCCGACGGTTTCAAACACAACCCCCCAAGGCATGAATGTTGTATTAATTCTAGGATTAAGATCTTAGGTTAGGCAGCGCGATGTACCTTTTAACCGTTGAACCACCTAATGTCCAAGGCTAATAATAGGTAATACTTTGTCTTCCCACGACTCTTTATTAATGTATATATTATCATTCGTATCATGAGCGTGAGAGTGGATTCCTCCTCGCCAAAGTGAAAAGAAATCTCGATTCACTTTTCGGGACCCTAGAGCCATCGGTCTCGAATCACTCCCGCTCACATATCGGACAAGTAGTTCCCTATCACGCCATCAGAATCGCACTACCACATTTGGCAATTGTTTTGGCCGCGAGGGCTGGGCGTGATTCAGATTCGTGATGGAAAACCTCGGTAATGAGGCGAATAAACTACTCCTAAATCAACCTTTCACTTTCAATGTCACGAATGAGCCGATATTAAGTGCGTCGGAAGACGTAACACATCGTCCCGTTTCAGATCGATTTCGCGGAAAAAAAGAGCGAAAGTCGACCGCGAAGGCCCACTCCATAATGGGAATCATGTTCCCCAGAAGTTTCAATTCTTGAGGCGTTCTCATGACCTCTCTGCGGTTTGGAGAACGTATAACCAAATTATACCAACACCTAAAAGCTGTCCGATTAAACCAAGCTTCTTCCGCTTCCAAATACGGCCATAAACTATCTTACTCCGTCAGAGCACTTCGAGTACAGTACTCCGTCCGTCGTATGGGACGTTAAGCCGTAGTACCCTTGGCGACATTCGTTAAGCGCAGGCCAATGCCAACGCCGGGTTTCTCTTCACCCTTCTCCCTTGTCTAAAAATTCCTACCTTTACCCAGCTACCCACATCTCCTCAAATCACCTCAATAGCCGGTCACCTCCCCCAGATGACTAATTACTCCGACACATGGATCCAGACGGAATGAATTCGCAACCATATCAATGGGATCCAAAAGTTTTATTTGGGAGTTTGAAATTCTAGAAAACACGAAAATTAACGGTACGCATTCCCTCAATTTAGTTTGTTCGAGAACATATCTAAATAATTTTTAATTCTATTCCTTAGTAGTGAAAAATAATGAAAGGCAGTATGGAATAGACATTTACGTTTCACTCTAGAGCAGAATAAAGCCCCTCACTTCACCATCCTGAAGCACGAAGTAATCAACAGGCAGTTTATTGATTTTTCACAGCAAACTTTCACGGTGGTTGATGACCACCCAATGAGCGGTATGGATGAGATTTTCATGAGGAAACAAGAATATAATCTAGTACCTTAAGGAACCGGTTATTCAGTATAATTCGCTCCTTCCTTTTACGCACACACCCAACGATTTGAATTTCTATTTGAAATTCGATTATGAATGAAATTAGCGATCATTGTTCTCAACATGCGTGACAAATGGCATCCGTCACCGATTCTAGAAAGCAAAACACGCACCATGAGCGAAAGCACAAGTGGACACACTTAAAACGAGAAAGGCTTGAAATCAGGGCCTCCGCGTGAATAAGTGACGCCTTTGAGCAAATTAAATTCCGGCGACCTCGATCTCATGAAATAAACTTTGCAAAATAAAACAGAAGTCTGACACCTGACAAGGAGCAACAGATACCCGGATGTGCGCAATAATATAGGCATCGGTGGAGACCTATAAGATGTTCAAGGCGACAGGCCTGATGGCCTAAACAGAGTTAATTTTAACTCCTGAGAAATTGGCCTTATAAGAGCATATTATTTCTTCATCGCTTTTTAACGTTTTGATTAATATTTTATATATATGGTATATGTGAATAATTACGTTGAATAAGTAAATAACAAGGAATCCACGTCGTATAGAAGTTTCCTCCCAAGGCAAGTTTAAAGGAGACTCAAGTAAACATGGAAAAGACAATAGGCAGAAATCACCTGAGGCTCAGTAAAAAAGAGAACTAAAGTAATGTAAGCAACCTCAGGGAAGAGGCAAAGACTAAGAATAGTCAACTAAGAAAAATAAATCATGAGGATGTGGATGAGTATTTTTATTTAGGAAGCCGAGCGAACAGCGATGGACGAAATAAAAAGGAATTAGTCAGCAAAATAGTTCACATTACAAGAGCATTCTACTAGAAGAAGATAGGTACTACTTATGCCTAGAAATAAAAATTAGGAAGACAGACAACACTCAATTAGAACGTAAATCTGGAGCACAATAGTAAGACATGGACGATAACAGCAGCAGATAAGTCAAGGATGGGAATATTCGAAATGCGGTGCTGCAGAATAATGATGAAGATAAGATCGACCGAGTGACTAACGAAGAACTCCTTAGAAAGAGTTGTAGTAAAGTGAAGTCTGCGGAAAATTTTGAAAAGAAGAGAGGACAACATGCTCGGCCATATCTTGGGACAAGATGGCCTGATAAAACGAATCCTTATGGGAAATGTGAACTGGCAGAATGGAAAAGGAAGGCTTGCCAAGAGATGCATAGAGCAAGTAGTATTCGTACTATTAGGGATATGAATAACGGTAAATGTATTTAGTACGAGTGTAGCAATTGATAACATTGGTAGCTGCATGTTGGTATAGGACTTAAAGCTAACCCAACTAACAGCATGTTTTTGCATGTATGCTTTGTTATTTTAATTTTTAATTACAAATTTCATGCATGATATGTAGTGCACGTTTGGTGCGAGTTCACCCCCTGCCACACACCTTTGTGGTGGCTTGCAGGGTATTATGTAGATGTAGATGTAGTGAAGGATGTGAAGAAAATATTACGACAATATTCTTTCATGTATACATTAAATAAAGTGTAGTTGATAGAAGAATGGAGTGGAGCTCTGCGTCAAACACATCTTAGGATTCTTGACTTATTATGATGATAATGTATGGTATATATATAATGATATATATATAATGAAATTTTACCGAACAAAACGTACAGAGACAGTGGGATATCAAAGATTCACTCACTAATTACATCTCATTAAATGCTTCCGTTTGATATTATTTCACAAGGCGCCCCCTCGATATGGTACCTCTCTGCTGGGCACAGCCTGCACAACCGTACTGCTTGAAATCACAGAAATAACACATAACTAGCAGCAGGAATGTTGAGTCGCAAACATCAATGGCATTCCTCACCGGCGAGGAGCATCTGTAGAGCGACTTGAATGCTTCACATGCGCTAGAAACAATTACACCCACCATTGTTTTCTCCAAAGACAACACGCCTTGGATATCTTCCGCGGAACGTCATTCCATTGTTTTCTCGAAATTCGATCTTCCCTCATAGTAATTTTTTTTTCACTACACGCATCATGCCTTCTCCTTCGTATTCATTTCGTTCCGAAGCCTTGCCTCCTCCGATATCAAAATCTGCAGTGGTCATAGTTAGGAAAGTTACCAAAAAAAATTGATTAAACTGATTAAAGCTAAAGTTAGTCTCTGCAAAAAGTAACTAGTTAAAGTTAAAAGTTACTTTTATGAAAAATTATCTGATTAAAGTTAAAGTTAAAAAAGTAAATTTTACGTTAAAAGTTACTTGTTCAGTTACTTTGGCAAATTGGATGCTGTGGTCACGGTCCCTTTATACTATTATTTTAAATGACCGTGGCTGTGGTAATAGACGCCTTGATGGTTTTTTGTTTTGACAAACAACGGGAACACAGAAAACTGTCACTGTGGTTTCTTCAATCCTTATTTATTTGTCTCAAAATATTTGAAATGGGAATTTTCATTGTAATTCCATTTAGTGTCCAGAGTGTTGTTGGTAAGGTTTCCTAGTGTCTGCTGAAAGGATTCAGCGAGTTTTCTGAGGTGGAATCCCAATTCCGGGATTTTTAAGTTGTCGTGGATGTAAGACTTTCTGACAAACCATGGTGCGTCTGTAATTTGCCGCCAAAGATTATTCTGAGCATTAGAAAGCGCTTTAAGGTAAGTTTTTGATAACGATTCACATTGCGACGTGAAGTATGCCTTCACAATTGTAAAATTGCAGTGGAAACTGCTCAGTTATATAGAGTTACAGTAGATGCTGAGGGTGTGCCTGCGCAACTTTTCTCGCGATTCACTGGGGGCTCATGTATTGAAGACGAAATGCCGCCGAGTAAGGCATACGTAGACTGGCGCATTGTAAGAGATACGAGTTTGAATGAACCCCTCCCCCACGTTATCCGTCATAGGTTTTTAGGCGACCCTTCTTTCTCGGCTTCAACTATGTAGTATTGACGAATTATGTCACCGGGTAAGAATTACGAGCCCTCCAGGGCATAGTCTTTGCGTGGTTTCGTGTTCTCTCGTCTGAGGGTGCGTTCCTAAACTTTGGCGGTCACTCCCCTCAGTCCCTCTTTCGTTTCGATGTATTTGTCTGGGCCTATTCATTGCATTCTTGCACAACTACCCTTGCATTCATAATTACCGTTTTATTTTCCCATTTGCCCATTGACAATTTGCCAAAAATGAACGAAAAAAATTATCTGAAGTTAGTTTTGCATCAATGAATGCAAAATTTTAACGATTAAAAGTTAAAAGTTAACTATTCTAACAAGTAAAGATTAAATTAAATAGTTAACCACATTTTTAACGATTAATTGTAATCATTAATTTTTTTAATCGTTAATCCCAACTATGGCTGTTGTTATAGGACAGCCTCACTTTTCTCCGAGTCATAGGATCATCTTCTGAGGGACCTCCTATAGGCACATTTGGAGTTCAAAGGATCCAAAATCGCATCCCTATATCACACGGCGCCGAATATTGTGACTACGGCGGTAACGAGCATATTAAGCTGATTACTTTAATCGGTATTTCAGTGACGAGATGCTCACGCGTGAATATTTTAAAGCAAAAAGTTTGTAAAGTATTTTTCAATTGTAAATTACGACTGCCTATAGTTAAATTATTATTTTAAATTATACCTATTAATATTTTACGAGTAAGTACCACATATACGATACTTTTGGATAATTTAGTACATTAATTCAGAAAAATAAATAGGATTGAGAAGCGAATATCCAATTAGAAGTTTGGTTACTTCAAAATTTTAATTAGAAATTAAATTTTGAAATAATTACGATTTTAAAGTAAATGACAGTTGGCATGTAAATGACGAATTTAAAGTAAATAAGGATAGTCAATTAAATTTAAACTGTAAAGTTAATTACGGCTGTGAATTAAAAAGAAAAATGCCCAATTCATAAAATATTAATGAATAGATATCCATAAATTCAGCACATGACCAACTAGAAATAAGAAATAAAAGGTAGGGGACATAAAAACAATCGTAGAAACAAGTCACGAGCATACATCGTCCCTTTCGTAGAAACAACTGGTGAAATTCAGCTCAATGTTTCCCCTTGGATTTTCTCGCGAGTTCATGCGTGCAGGAATGAATTCTCACGAGTTAAAAAAACGTTGGTATAAAACAGTTAATGGTTGAGAAAATTTCAAACAAAACAAAAGCACAAAAGAAGCTTGATGGAATTCTATTTTCACTGTGCACTTGAACCTTGCAGCAATTAAAGCACTCTAATGAGCGACCACAACCATGCCAGGAGGTACATGTGTTCCTCGACAAACTCAAGCGAAAGCAATCCATAAAAATACTGTGAATCACCGAGTGACAATGGTACACTAAACGGCAGAAATAAATCTCTAGGAAAATGAAAGCAATCGTTAGCACTTTCTAAATCCACCACAGCTCATTTCACGGTAGAAAGTGAAGCCGACGGTTAAAAGGCTGGAGCACCCGCTAAATGAACCGGGAACTATCCCTTGGAAGAGCTTTCTTAGGAGTGAACCCAACCCGATAATTACCTTCTTCCGTGCCACGACACGGGTCATTAAGAATCCAGTAGCAAGAAGTTTGCGAAGCCAAAGATCTAAGTAAAAATAATATTGCGAAATTTGAAAGCTACGGTTGATTAACTCGACCAGTGAGGGTGATATACATGCCACTACTTAAATCCACTCCAAATTTGCAGATAATGAAGCACACACTGCAGAAAGTCAAAGAGAATATTGCTACTCCACTCCGCTCTTTACATACACGCAAAATCTTTCGAATTATCAATATTTAACCTTCCAATGCCATTTTAATTGTTGTTATTCGGAGAAGACGACCGACAGCTAACGTCATTCGCGTTATATACGGTAGGTGAGTATTGTATCTAAAACTATCAGTATCATATTCATTCTGATGCCCAGTCGAGTTAAATTCTCAAGATTTATTTTCTTTACGATGGGCCATCAATCTTACGATTGACTTCATTTTTATTCATGGGAATCTCTGTCGCGTTGGTTATTTTTTAGATAGCAGTTTCAACCCTCATATTGGGGGCATCTTAAAGTTGTACTGAAATTTTTGTTTCCATTTATCGGCGTTGCTATTTGTACCATTTACACGGGCTGTTATTTACCTGGTTGTTATCTACCAATCCTATCTTACGACTGGTTTGGCGTAGCTCTCCATTCGGTTCTTTTAACTGCATTCTTCAATTATTCATCAGAACTATACAAATGCCCCCACTCCTAACCGAAACAGAATGATTTTCACACTCTCTGATAAACTTCATATTAAAGTACTGAACATATTTTTCCTTAAAACATCGAGTCGATTTGTGGCAATTAGAAACTTCTAGCAATTTTCGATAAAGAAATGTATATGTAATAACAGTGAAATCACTCCAATGCTGCCACGGGATTAGCACAAACTTTGTGCGATGTTACCAAAATATCCCTCGGTATTTTAAATGCCCATTCATATTCGCGATTGTATCCGTTTTGCACATAACTAAATGCTAACAAACTCTCTTTTTCGACTTCGTTTCCAAAATTAAATTTCTAAATGTTCGGCAAGAATATGAAGTGATTACTTGTCAGGAGGCATTCCTCAGGGTTAACAAATCAATTGTCTCATCATAACACGAGACGTGACAAAAAGTACTGAGTAATACATGATGTCCAAATAGTCCTAACTTGCCCGCCGGGGCTTAGATAAAGAAGCTGTTCCATTACGAGAGACTGAGAAATTGGGTATTCACACATTCCGCATAAAGGGATCAACATGGATCGAATGGAAGTTACCCGGAGCAAAATTAATAGAGGTAAAGTGGATTTTTGGTGTTTTTAGCATATGCGTGTAGTATTTATTACATATTTCCTTGTATATCATGCAAAAGGTGAATTTTGCAGTATCCGCATGACATTAAAAGTAATCGCTAATTCCATTGTAATGCAATCATCAGTTCATGTATGCAGGTAATGAATGTTCGGTAATTATATACCCCTGCCAAACACTTCCGAAGATACTTACAGGCAGGGTTAGAGCATTTATTGCGTACAGCTACTGAACAGCAGTTATCATGCACTATCGATATGGGTAGGGATGGTCCAGCCATCGCTTATTTTGGGGAACATAGATGATAAAGTCATTTATTGCTCGAATAATAATGACGATACAAATAACAATTGGTGAATAAATAGTAGGCTCATTAATAAATAAGGAGTTTATAATGAATGTATGTTTAATTATACAAATATATTGATAGCGCTTTGCAATTTCGGTGGGAAGGGGCTTATAAAATATTACGGAGCACTGTAAGAGGAGGAAAGGGCCTGAATCACCGGTTCCCGTGAGATCACCGAAGTTAAGCAACGTTGGGCGAAGACAGAGGCTGGATGGGTGGCCCACCATATCTCTACCGCGGTGCTCTTGTACCCGATCTCCGAGTGGCGGGCAGGTTGAAGGTGGGTTGGCACAATGTATCTAAAGAGATGTAAGTGCCAGGTAAGCTCCAGATGGCCAACGCCTACCTCTCCAGTTTATTTATTTTTAACTGAAGGAAAGGGGGTAGAAAAAATAAGCGTCACGTAATAAGAATGTCCCTTACAACTAGGACAAAATCAACGTGTAACGTATACCATGTACAAGAGATATGAAAAGTGTTGTCCATCTCCTTATGCACACAGTTGTATCTGTTGCATATAATGCACGTATTCTAATGCTTACCGTATTTCACGTTCATAATGCATTTTAAACGTACGCGTCGATTTTGTCCCAGCCTTTATCCTGTAGGTGTAGGATAGTTTGCAGAGCCATTGTTTAGATAGTGCCACATAAACTCCGTTACTGGAGCTTCTTAAAACTAACAAATTCTGAAGATTCAGGCGATATGGAGTGAGAGCGAAACATGATAACACAGAAAGAAAAAACACGAGCCAGGGTCACCTGACGATGCTGTAATACAGTGAAACCAGGGTCGTATTAAAGATTATTTTGTGGATTTGGCTCGTGTTTTTTCTTTCTGTGTTATCAACTCCTTAAAACTATTCTGCTATCACCTTATTTCGCCTTAGTTGTCGTATTCACACGAGCCTCAGTGAGGAGAGGAACTGGGACCCGATTAAATCCGAACGCCAAGAGAAATTCACCGCTTAACGCGGATGGAAACAGCGAGGAGAAACACTCCAAGCGGAAAAGATGTTCGCGCACTTCCTTGACCTATACCATTCAAGTCGGCGCGAGCCCGTGTGACTGAATGATGTGAATGTATACGAGAGCGAGAGAGAGTTCGTGAACCGTTCGGCGCCGAACAAAGGAATCGGATTGATCGCGCGGAAATGGGAGGGAGTCTGATGAAGGGATGACATCGCCTTCGCACGTTAGGTTGGGTGGGGGTAAGTGGGAGGTTGGGGGAGGGTCGAAAGTTCCCACCTCGCTGGTGTAGGGCTCCCACCTTCCCATCTTCTCCACGCTATGTTCCCGGACGCGGCCGCGGCGGACGCGAAGGGCGATAATTGGAGCGAAACGCGCCCAGAGAGAGGAAATGATCATGGGAAAAGGGTGCTTGGCTCCATCTCCACGCCGAGAAGCAATAGCGATCACCATGGAGATAGGAATGGTAGTAGTTACTAAGGGGATGAGAAGGAAAGAGGGCATAATGAGAGTCATTAAGGGGATCAAGTTGATATGAATGCATGAGTATTGACTTCCTCTCCTATGGGAACGGGTTTAATGTACGGATTGCTTGGTAAGGAAGGCAAGAGGAGATTAATTACTTATACGGGCAGTATCAGGTAAGCACCATACAAAACTACCGCTGTTGGTGGAATGTTCATGAACTAAAACTCCCTTAACTCCTTTCAATCTTAATTATATTGAAAGTAAGAATTTGTAATTCCACACAGAATCATTATTTATGACCTAAGTTTCGACGATACAACGGCATCATCACGTACAATTACAGAGGTCACTTACATAAGTGACTAGCGACTCCCAGAGACTCATAAGTGAGCAACCACGACGCTATATCGTCGTAACCTAGGTCATAAATACACATTTCACAAAGTAACGCCTGGAACCATGAACTTCATCACAATCATTGGTCGCCAGTCCAAAGATTGCTCCGGCGGTGTTCTCCACTAAATAATTCTACCGTGAAACCCTAAAATTTTGAAATGGTTCTTCTCTTTTATCCCCCTTAGCTAATGATTGGATTGGTGTGGTGGATAAATTACTGGATCCACATACCAAGTATTCGGTTTCGGAGTCTAGCAGAGGTAAAAGATTTTACACTACGATGTACTTGAGTTTTGTGCGGAGGGCACTTAAAGTTCAGTATTCCGTCCGTCGGATGGGACGTTGAACCGCGGACCTTAAGGTGTTATTCGTTACAAGTAAACTGATTTCGACGCTGATTTCCACTTCACCACTCCCCGTTAACCCATAAAATTCATAACCTATTCCCTCTTACCCACCTTCACTTAAAGGGGTAAATGGCCTTAGCAGTCGGTCACCAACAACGACAGGTATCGCGATCATAACAAACGGTTATACGAGGAACGTACTAGTAGCTTTCCATGTTATTAAATATAAAAAAAAGGTCTTAGCTCTATAACTGCGCCATTGCCTGTCTAATGTAATAAATATCGCAGCAAAATCAACCTAATGTTAAATAAGCATGTAAAAATTATGTTCCTTGTAGTTTCTAATCATTCAGCTTTACGCACTTGGTGCACCTCTAACCAGCACGAGTTTTTTTCAC
The DNA here is from genome assembly GCA_933228895.1 of Platycnemis pennipes. Classification (NCBI taxonomy): domain Eukaryota; kingdom Metazoa; phylum Arthropoda; class Insecta; order Odonata; family Platycnemididae; genus Platycnemis; species Platycnemis pennipes. The sequence continues at coordinate 35,078,073 of OW121852.1, read as the reverse complement.
AACTTTAATGGCATAACATATAAACAAAAGTAATACCTAGTGAATGCTTGCCGATGACTCACTCCCTTCCATATCCCCGCAAGGTGGCAGTCGGGACACTCAGTCTAAATGTAGATGTAGACAGCCAAGGTAATGTACGCGATTAAGGATAAGTGAGTTGGATATCATAAACGTGCTTGTTTTGGGCCGGAGGAAGGATAGAGAAGAAACAAGCATCGGCATAATACACCACTGTTTCCTCAATAGTGTTACGTCGCATTCCAATGATTTAATTTACTTGTTCCATTAAAATACTTTGACTTTTTTCTAATTTCCACCAACATATTTATTTCTTTCCTCACCATTGCTGACAACTGATCATTGATCCTCCTTTCCAGCCATTATACTTTTTCCATTAATCAAAATGTTCATTGGAAAAAATTAAATCGGTTTACCTCAAGTATTTTGACTCTCTACTTCTAAATAATTTTTGAAAAGGTTGGCTTACCATTTCTTCGAAGATCTAAGCTCGCAATACGTAATGAAAATGGAATCTCAATGCATGTATGTACTTGGAGACTTTCCAATTTCCACCCTCGTTAGGTACAGGGAAACAACCCACAATTATAAAACGGAAGCTTGAAAATCATTTTTTGAGGAAAAAATCCATGGAATTTCAATGGCACGCGTACCTATCGATGATTGGACAATACATCCTTGGTAGCCTAATCATACATCCAGTTACGATACAACTTTTTCACTACCCGGATATAATAGCTAAAATCTGGCATCTAAGTTCATTATTCTGTGCTTTTTCAGCCTGCATATTAGTTTTACCAGTTGTCTATATTTCATTTAAAGATGTTAAGCATGGAGAGACACATTCGCATCCATGAAGCTATCCTCTTCACAATCTTTCTCAATTTTTCCTGCCAAAGCAAACAATCTAAAAATATGCAGAGCTAAATGCCTTATAAATTGATTTCAACTGGGAGAACTTTCACTTTCAGACATTTAAAATACGAGAAATTCCAGCTCTGATGAAAGTCACGAAATGTTATAAACCAATTACGGCCCCGTGGATATGTATTTCAATTCTCTTCCAGCACGGGGTTGCAAGTATGCATTCAATTACCACTAGTGCGAATTGAAATTAGATCACCCGAACAAGGCAATCATGACTAGAAGGAAAATACTCTCTCCTGTGATGCTATGTGACAGCACAAGCAGAATTAATGTCCACGACTTACGACTATGGCTCAAGGAGTAGTAATCTTAGTTAACTTAATGCACTGAAGAAAATTTCCGTTTTCCTCAATTAAGCTTCTCATCTGAGGCAATGTGAAACTGGAAAATTCCCTACCTCTTACTCTCTAGTATGACATAATTAATATGTTTTCATCAGTGAATAAGGAGATTGAGTTGATATGGTGACTAGTTTACCTCGCTTCCCGTCGACTCCCGGCAGTGGAGGAGATTTTTCATTGGTTTACTGGCCAGAGGAAATCTTCAAGTTCGGTACTCCGTCCTTCGGATGGGATGTTAAACATTTAGACCCCATGGCACATTTTTTCTAAGTTCACGCTAATACCGACGCTGGGTTTCTCTTCACATAGCCGGTCTCGGTGGCGGCGGGGTAAATCCCGTGCTTACCAAACTTGAGGTCGCGGTTTCAAGTTCCGCCCGTGGAAGATTTTAACTTCATCTACATCTACACGATACCCTGAAAGCCACCGCGGGGGTGTGTGGCAGGGGGTGAAGATCACCAATCATGCACTACTAACATGCAAACAAGCATCTATAGGGTCTCGTGCAACTATAATCTCATGCAACTTCCCGGGGCATGGGCGTCCATGTGATTAATTACAGTTGTAAGAGAAGACCTTATGATCATAAATTCGCTATATTAACAAAGACAAGTCCAATTCAACTCACTCTTCCTCCACCCCTACATCATTCTAAATTCTCACCTATCTTTAATTGCTAAAAAGATCTTAGACCTTGGCCGAATCCCTTAGTTATAATAGCATAAAATCTATGCATAATAAGGTTTACTATAAAAGGTAAACTAGGACAAGAATCTCTATTATGATCCCAGACCATGATCGAGTCCAATGTTATTTTTAATGTGTATATCATTTGAGCAAACGTATCCTCTCCTTCTCTAAAGTTGTGAGGGAAAAATAACAGTTTTCTATATTCCAGAGCGGGAGAACCAATAGCATTTACTCAAAAGGCAGGACATCAGGGCCAAATTTCATCTTCCGAGAAGAGATGGGAAAGCGTGTTCCCAACAACTACTTCGGACGGGGGTTTAAAAATTCTAATGACGATAGTTCACTATTTGATAAACAAAACACGAGGTGAATGACAGCAAATGAAGTTCCTATCTTGCACCCGAGCTACGTTTCCTGCTTCAAATATATAGAGGCGTATTCTAACATTTAAAAGACGAATTCCGCGATGTTAACGACGAAAAACGGAAACGAGGAATAACAATTTGAACCTGAGGCACAATGTCACCGTCCCGTTTGAGTTTTGCACGCTCTGGATGCAATGCAGGTCGAGACTTTTCCCGGCTTCGACAATTACGCGTCCAATATAGCGCTGACCGGTCGCCTGCCACGGCGGTGGTCATTCTGTTGCGAGCGGACTCGCGAGTGATTTACGCCCGCGTCCCGACGAACCCGCCGGCGACACTACCGCATTCTGCGAAGAAAAAAAAACGTTTCAAGGAAAAAAAAAAGATAATGGCGATGCAGCGAACGCCATTCTTTTCCCCGAACGATTCTCGTCATGGCTGCTGGAGGCCGACGCGGAGTCATCTGGGATAGTCCGGCGGCAAAAATGCCCAGGTTCAATGACGAGAGGGCTTGGTTGCAGAAGGGTGGGGAAGGGACGGGGGGGTTTAGCAGACGGCAAGGGCAGTCGAGAGAAGGGGAGTCCGACTTGCAAGCTTCCAAAGTTCAATGCGGAGGACAGTGGATCTTTTCACGCTCTCTTTACGTTTCCAAAGCGCCCAGAAGTCCAATTCACACCGAAAGATTTCTTGTGACCAAAAGGTAACGGTGAAAGGAAGGTAATGTGAGTGACATAGCTATTAGAAACAGCACCGGAATTAGACTATAAAGTTTTCTGACCGTGCGAGCTACACCGCACACCCACGCTCCAAAACTATATTTCTAAATATACTACTATTGAATTGCAAGTGAATAAAATTAAGACTAGGAGGACGGTCACCCATCATTTGACGGATTTAATTTTTAGTGATCGATAAAATGAAACTTTATTGAGCATGATCGTGATTGGGCAAGGACCTAGCCACTTTGACACACCAGTTCCCGTGAGAACACCGAAGTTAAGCAACGTTGGGTTCAGACAGAGGTTGGATGGGTGACTCCCTCGATACCTATATCGCGGTGCTTTTGTCCGCTGTATGCAAATGGCGGGCAGGTTAAATGTGGGTTGGCACAATGGATCTAAAGAGGTTTAAGTGCCAGGAGGGCTCCAGAAGGCCCCCGTCCACCCCTCCAAATTAATTTTATTAATGATCGTGATTTTTTTACTTTTCCTTTACACCGCTTAAAATTGTATTTAATATTTTTCTTCCTTTTTTGGACAAGTTGTTTTTCTCCAATCACGTAGTTCTCCTTTCACGGCGGCAATCCGTCAAGTGACGGGTATTTTCTTCAATTACTTTATCTCATTAGCCGAGTATTTTACTGCGGGCAACGAATCACATTGAGTGATATACACTCACAGATAACCTTTTACTGCTGTGCAATATTGCACCATCATCAAATGGATAAATTTCGCCTCGCTTCTGAAATGTGGAATAATATCATCGACAATTGCACTGCTTGTTAAACTTACCCTCCCAGACCATCACGCTGCATAATCAATATCCTTCAAAATGCAGATGCCCTACACTCAATTCACGCTTCACTATTTTCACATCGTATTATCATGATTAAAGGCATGCTGGAACATTGATAAAGTTTCAATTAGGTTGAAAAATTACTTGAAAATCTGTGCTGATGGGCAACTGTTAAGAAATAAAAAAAACATCAATTGACGGTTGGCCGCCACTGGTGGTGAGCACTCTTCCCCAGTTTTTTTAGCACAAAATGAGTCATTTTCGGCGCATGCGTATAAGCATCGCAAGTGATGTACACAAAATAATGCATTGGAAATAAGTGAATGAGCATTTTTGCGCAAACAATGTGGACGTTTTATAGTGACCAGTAATAAATGATGCGTTTAAGTGGATATGTACAACTCCTCTAAAAATGGAAATGTTTCCTCCAGTGGATGTTTTCAACGTCCAAGACGAAGAATTACACTGGCCGATGAGACGCCGGAAAAATAGAGAAGGGAGTTGATGAGTGGTCTCTTGAGGGCTACATTCAGAATCTCAACTATAGTCTCGCTTCTACTGCTTACGTCCTGAAATCCCTCAGACGAATCCAATTTGTGTACAGATTCTTTTTTCAAAGCTGGTATTACCTCTCAGCGAGACGAAGGGAACTGAGTTAATATTCTGAATATGGCTGAGACATATCAGAATCTCAGCTACAGTCTCTCTTCCACTGCTTACGTCATAAAATCTCTATTAAGTGGTCAGAAGAGTATACAGAGCCTCCTTGATATGGTCCGATGTGGTAAACAGCGCGATAATACCAACATTGCAGGGTAAATGTGCACACCGATTTGACTGGAAGTAGAAGTTTTAGGTCGCAAGCAGTAGAAGCGAGAATTTATTAGAGATTCTGAACATTGCCTTGAGTAGAGACACAACGAAAAGATTAGTCTAATTCTGAGCCTAATCACTGAAATGTGGCTGTGGAGAAGAATTAAGAGTTTCTCTCCGGAAGAAATGGCTAGCCCGGCGGAGAGGATATGGATCGGTCAAGAAAGCTTGACAGTCGGAGAAATTTTAAGAGGATAAAAAAGTTAGTGGATGACGTTTTAAGAGGTAACAGAATGCTAAAGAGAACGATAGATACGATAATTGTAGGTAAGTACAGAAACAGAAGGAAAAGTGTAAGCCCGCAATTCTCATGATTATGATCTTTACGCTGCAAATCACGCATGGATGAATGAGAAGAGGTTCATCTGTAATGAATTTCAGTTGGCAGTACATTTTGAATAAATTGATAAAGAATGCATAAATGGATGCAGCGAGTTAATTGCATTTTTTAACATACATAATACAGGCGAATATGTAGTTTCAACGATGTTTTTATCGAGATGCATATAAATAAGGGTTAAACGTCTTCGTTTAAGTTCAATTTTTTGAATGTATTTAAAATAAATCGGTAACTCTTGGAGATACTTATCAAGTTCACGCCTTAGGCGGAATCCCTAGGCTTCTAGCTAATAACGGAATATCAACGTAATTTTAATACAAGTAGAATTAGGTTTAAAGTGGCTCCAGCTCCTTAGTTATATCGCATCGAGTAAATTAACCTAAATTAAAAGCCTAATTATCAGACCTTCCTCAGAGTTTGACTTTTGGATAAAAAACTTTTTTCACGCTGATAATATAGCATAGTGCTTAGCACTGTGCCACATGTGCATACTATGCACTTAGCATAGTTCATAATGTGCTTGAAATAATTATACTCTGCTTGCGTTACACGTGTATCGTTGGTGGGAAAAACGAATTCTTGTATCACTTGGTCCGTCAGTTTCTCTTAATTTGTCACCTCTGTCTGACCTGCTGATGTGGTGAGACAGTAAAACATGTCTGCAGTGTCAGGTTCGAATTCGTGAGATTTTTATGTTTCGAGCAAGTAACTTTAATCTTGCGAACACACTTTTGGATTCTAGATTTGCAATAAAACAAATTTCCACGCGAGAGATTATTCTATTTGCAAAGGAGGCCAGCAAATACTACAATCAAGTAAATCAAATAGCTGGTTGAGGGGCAATTCTTGCAAACAGGCAAAAATCCACCAGGTCGCTGAACCGGAGGTTATCTCGCCCTGCAGACACGAATGAATGTCCGAATGAACTCGGCAGCGAAGCATGTGGAACAGTTGGGGATGCCAGCGAGAGGAACGGACGGTGGCGGTTAAGTAGTCACGATCACGAAGAGTCACGTCGTGTGAATAATCCGACACTCCCGACCGCGTCACACCAGTCATCGATTTCACTTTCAACTTGGCGCTCCTCGGAACAAATGCACGGCCCATGTTGTCACGAAGCACAGCTTTAACAGAGAGGGATCGAATACGACTGGTGAAAAGAAATTTCGTGGACGTACAAAGGCGCATTAGACAAGATCCGAGATCTTACCCTATCATATGGGTTAAACAACTAAGATGCGTATCACGAATATAAATGATCGATGAATGTCCAGTTTTAATTGCATTAGCACTATAGGAATCGAATTAAGTTAGGTTAGACCATGGAGGCTATAATTTGCAAGAGAAGGCACTGGAATGTTAGCCTATGGGTCACAATGGAGCCAGAATGGGGTACATGGGAAGAATCAGGCCCCACCTCCTCCGTGCAAAAACACTGCGCTTTATACGGCCTCTTATCGGACCTGAATGTTTACTAAAACTTAAATGATAATGAAATTCAACCCAAACTTTATTGCAGCAGCATCGGTTAATCTTTCTAAGGCTATTTAGAGGCATTGATCCATTTTATTCCCCAAGGAGTTAATTTTATTACTGAACCTGTTGCAAATATACCTATTTAAACTACATATTTGGCGCTTGTTTGTGTGTTCGCGCGTTTTTCTCATTTATTCTGAAGAATATTAAGAATACATTCCATTATTCATTTGACTACTCTAGTTTTACCGAAGATTCGGTAAAAGATAAGATACCGAAGATAAAATGATCGTGATTGGGGGCACCTGTGATCATTAGAGAAATTATTATTATTATTCAAAACAGAAAATTTTAAACCAAATTATTTATTAGGAACGAACTATTTCCAGCAAATAGGCATCATGTTTAGGTACTCTAGACATCATCTCCAGGTAACTATAATGTTCTGGTACCTGAAGATAATGTCTTACCTTACCTGACGCACACGCTAGTTCGTCCCATGAAATCATTCAGTGAAATTTTAGGTCGTTGATTTTTTCGCGCACACTCTCAAAACCCTTTATATTCACAAAACACTTCGAGTACTTAACGAATCTTTTTAATGCCCATCCATGGTGATATTATTCCAAGACCTATTTAATTTGGCGAATCGCAATGAGAAAATAGGCAGTTTCGATAAGGAAAAAACAAGGGAATCGATAGGCTTCAACATCCATGAAGTTGAAGAGGGCATCAATAGGGGGAGAATTGAAAAAATGAGAAACAATGGACGCGATCATTTGGGATCGCGCGAATATGCGCTCGGATTCACGGTCCCGAGTTATGACACGCTGTGACTGCGATTTAACGCCTCAAAGATGACCTTTATCACAAAGGGAGAAAACGAGAGAATCCCCCAAAGCCTTCGCTGACCGTGCACTGGCGGCGGCGGCGTTTCAGCTTTGCCATTTGATGGAAAAACTTTGATCGCTGAATCCCAGTCTCCCTCGCTCATGCGACAATCGACATGCGTACTCCGCGCGTGGTAAGCTGTGATTGAACGGCATCATCTACCCCAAAGGGCCAAACAGCAAGCCGATCTCACCCTCCCCCCACCTAAACTTGGCCAACCCTCGCCATCCCCTGACAATGCATAACCCCAGGGCCGAACGTGTGCCGCGACCAGGTGGGGGTGGGATTTTAGGGGCCTAGGGGTCATTTTTTCCTTTTTTTGTGCGGACTGATCGCTTGAGCCATCGGACACCGATTAATAACGAAGGAGACGTAGGAACAGAGCCATTGGCATGGTTGTTCTACGACGACATCGATCGACACGAAATCATTAACGTGCATGGCGAGGGTGTATGGCACGAGATGACTGACGAACGCATGAATCCTTTCGCGTAGTCACTATCGCGTCATCTCATGGTAGTGGAACATAAATGTCAGAATATCAGGCGTTAAATGGTGGAACTGCACCGTAAGAAAATTTTCTTAGCAGAACATGGTTATATAGTGCCCCAATACCAAAGTTTGCACCTTAAGTTCACCCTATGACAAACACAACAATCTTCTTTTCATGAAATGAATGGTGGAGGCAGATACTTTGTGGAAATCCATTGTAGGACATGAATTAAAATTACTTTGCAACTATTCCACATAAATTTATTTCGAACGAGTCAACATGTTTCACTGCACTGCAGCATCATCAGGACTCCTGGACTCCTGGAGTCCTGATGATGCTGCAGTGCAGTGAAACATGTTGACTCGTTCGAAATAAATTTATGTGGAATAGTTGCAAAGTAATTTTAATTCATGTCCTAATCTTCTTTTCCCTGCAATTCATTTGGGGGAGACAACCGACATCAGGACTGCATTAATCTTAAGGAAAATAGGTTCGTGGTTAGAGTATCAAGGGAAAGGGGACGACAGGCAATTGGATTAGAAAACTTTTCGATTGTAAATAAAGTGGATACATACAATAATATACTTTATTTTCCACTTTTCAGTACTTTTGGTTAATTACAAAATATTAAATCTTATTCTACTATTTAGTATTTTTTACATTCTGAAGTACATATAACTGGGGGCACGAAAATCACAAAAGCGCTTGGGGCCTATAAGTGCTAAGGGCCACTAAAGGTGTTAATCCGTCCCTGACCGACAGCTAAGGTTCTTTGCGCCTCAAAAGATATGGGGGTAAAATGATAGGGAAAGAAATTTTCAGGATGCGGAGAAAGGGCGGAGAGAAACCCAACGCAGGCATTTGTCTGCTCTTAACGAAATGAGACGAGGTTCCATGATTTCACGTCCCATCTAACGAATGGAGTACTGTACTCTAAGTAACCGTCTTAATGATTATCTCTACCGCCTCCGTATTTCAAAGCGCCGTATCGTCCAGCCTAACCTAATATTACGCCTAATCCTACTACAAACACAACAATATCCTTTTTTCTCAACCATCTCATTTTTCTCATCTCTCAACCAATTTCAATTCAATTATTTGTCTTCCTCTTTGTACATCGTACTTTTACCATTTTCGACGAAATCCACATCATGAAACCTCAAATATCTTCTCAACTTCGCAGATTCCACATCTCATACCCCTACGAATCCACGTCCAACAACTAACATCAATCTCTTCACTAAATATTATTTCACGCCATTACTCAAGAGCCGGGTCGAAATTTCTTTCCTGCGAGCAAATGCTTGCATATCCAAAGCGATTATTATCCCAACATCATTAACATGCCGCCCAACTTACCCGTAAATCTTCAAAGCGAGAATAAAATTTTTAGTTACCAAATTAGGGGAAATTATATGTCCCTTGAAAGAGAGTAACGGAAGACAGTACTATTTGACTGAAGGAGAGTCCTTTGATGTGGCGGCAGAGTTTGGTTTTAAGGTGCAAGAATTGCTAACACTGTAAGGCACTATCCATCATAATTTAAATAAAAGCTTAATTTAATTCAGAATCCACGCCCCAGGCGAAATTCTTACCCGCAAATGATGGCTTGCTAGGCCAGTGTTTCCGTTCATTATACCACATCTTCCGTATCGGAGGACACCTGACAAACTTAAGACGCAATAGGCTGCGGAAAGTGTTCGTCTCTGCATGAGTGAGATTTGGAGGGTAGCAGACTGGGATTTAAGTGCGCCGATTACTGATGGTAAGTCATGCCATTTGACCCTATCTAAATCCTGAGGCGAACACGACATGAATATCCAATTCGGGGCCAATGGCAACTTTGGACTGCCAATCCGACGCGTTATCGACTTGGTTCCAGGGGTGTGAATCTCATACTCGACCTAAAGCCAGCATAAACCTTCTATTTAAGCCCAAACGTTTTGCTTTGGCATTGAATCATTTCGAAACTTAACTCCTGAAAAGGGATTAGTTCAGATTGGAAGCTTTGGAGATGTGGGATTGGAGAGGACTAGAATTTAAGCCAGCGGAGACGAAAACGAACAAATGAGCGAGCAGTATGCTGAGGAGAAAATCAAGTTGGTGGGAATAGCTTGAAGACGGTTCAAAAACGGATAAGCAACTTTAATCACAAAATATAAAAAAACTTCGTTAATTCTCAAGTTCTAAAAAAAACGACATATTTCATCCGAAACTAAACATCGTCACTTATTTTTTGCTTATTGACCATGTGATTACACAAGGTTGAGCCTAAATCCATACAATTTATGAAATTTTGTTTACCTTTGACTTTTTTTCTCAAAAAACATCAGGAACATTTCCTTCGCATACTTCAGTCCTAAACACTTTTATGCGGTGTCCTAATAGTCTCCCTTGAAACCATTTAAGCAAGAGTGAAGAATATCAATGAACAATTTATGCATGGTGGTTAGGAATGAATATAATGAATATATGTATACTCTGAACTCAGGAGTTCGGGGTGATGGATGTGTTAAAAAGAAAAGCAGTCAGATGCATGAAAACAAGGAAAGCAATGGCCGAGAATGTAATGGTAAGCGTAAATAGATTTTTTATCATGATTTTAATGTAGTGTTGGACTGCAAGACTAAAAAATACAATATACAATGAAAGAGAATGAGGGTAGTATGCATTTTGACGAGACCTAGGCCGGGAAAAGAATTTTAAACCAAGCGGAATAGATAAGAAGTGAACCGAAGAAGTATTACGTAATGGACCAGTTTTAGGGAAGATACAAAGGGAGAAATGTGGATAAGAGATACAAGAATGCATCGAGCGCTTAAAATAGTCGGAAAGGGAGTGACAGGAAATAAAAACAAGAGTGAAATGGAAAAGTCATTAGTTCAGGAGGCATGAAGAAATGCAAAAAAAGGCTGATTAATAAAATGAAGCATTAAGGTTAAATACGCCCATAAAACGCAAAGCAGTTTTCACTGCTGTAAATAACTTATCTCATCACAGCAAACATTTTATAAAAATAGGAGGGAAAAACGTGAAACGGTTTTACGTTTTAACTGATCAGTATGCATGAGGATAGATTTTTCTCGCCCAGAAACATTAAATATTCACATAGATGCGAGCAAGAGAAAACGCATTTACATACATACCCATTCGCTTACAGGCACATCACATCAATTCATACCGCATTTTCCCATCTTTCACTACCAACTTGGATACAAGATGTGTCTCCCTTTCAGAAGAAACCAATTCGAGGCGCCAATATATAATAACTTTTATTTTTCCACGCCCGCCAATGTCACATTCCATTGATAGTTCTCCGTCACACAACTTTGAAAATTTAGGTAACAAAACTTTCAAAATATTCGCCAAGCCATTTTCTTAGGCATTGCCGTCATGATAGCGTGTATTAATCATCAACAAATCCAGCAAGATTTGTTTCCGGGTCCAAATTTTTCGCCTCCAACGAAAGTGGACGTCAATAAATGTCCCAAGCATGCCACACGAGCAAAAGCTCTTTGAACCAACTATTGACGTGTCCTATTAAAACAACAAAGTCTCTGAGGCAATACAATTTAGTAGCCTCTCTGCCTGCGACCCTTCATGAAGTCCTCACTATCCTTCTTAGTCTCTAATCTCTCATCATCAGCACAAAAGAACATGTTTATAGTCGTCATAAAGGGTATTCTAGAGTGATGATGCCGTTTTCTTCCACGGACCAGACTACACAGCAAAGGTAAGAGGAAAACATTTTCTCATGCCCATGTAAATACATCCAAATCTCTTTCTGCAGCTGGTAAACATGATCCAGTTTACGTAGTTCGAATTATAAATTTGAAGTTATATTAACTTATTATATTATATGAAGTTATATAAATTAAAGAATTATAAGTGAATTTTTTCGCATGGCAATTAATGTGAATTCTCAATATTGGTTTGACTCAGATCTCTTCGCCATCCTTCTCCCTATGTACCTATGAGAGATGAGAGACTAAGAAGGATAGTGAGGGTCCTGGGTAGCGTAGTGGTCTGCTCAGTGGCCCGGAAATCCAAAGGTCCGTGGTTCGATTCCCGTGAAGTGCAGGTGAATTTTTTCGCATGGAAATTAATGTGAATTGCACCGCCGTTCACGCGGCAGGCTTGAAATATCCTACAATACTGAGAATGATGACGTGGGACGACGATGACGACGACGTGAAATAATCCGGATATCCGAACAATGACTCATTTATCTGGACCCCGAGTGGTGATTTCTACCTCACGGAGGATTAATTTATCCGGATAGAGCGAGTAGCAACCAATCGAAATCCGCATTATTTAATCTCGAAGCCCGAGAAGTAATCATTCGATCATTTGGATTACGCTGGAGGGGGGAATCTGCGGCCCGTTTTGCGGAGCCATCGCATCGTCGGGAGATTTGTGCCGACAGCGCCCCTGGGGCCATCAAACGAGTTGAGTGATTACGAGCACATGAGTGTTGCTGGCATATCTCTCCGACGGAGGGCTAGGATGACGGGGAGCAGAGGGTGGGGGTGCGGTCGGCAACGCCGCGGGCGTGGGCGAGAGATCCGGCGCCTGGGCAACGTGAGCCGATTGCCATAGGGAAGATGGGAAGAGTTGGTAAGTATGACAGGGGATATCGCTGGGGGATTTTGACGTTGAAGGAGGGAGGGGGAAATGGCAGAGTGAAGGGGGTGCAGTGAAGCGTGCATCGCTGGCCTCTCGCACCATCGCCCGAGCGCAGCAAGCCGGCTAGTTTCACGCCCTTTAAAAGGAAGCTTGAGCGAGATATTTCCCCTGTCATAATGCCGACCACGCCTCTCGTTCACTTTGAGTCCCGTACAGTTTTCAGAAACTGGTGGCGAAAACCGGTGATTATGGCGGAGCTATAAAATTGTAATTTTCATAATACTCTAAGGCAGTGGCGTACAGACGAACAAGTTAGGGTTTAAACCCCCCCAAAAATGTTTACCTGAATTCATAAATGATCACTTCTATCGCTTGGTATACATGTTTAACGCTCTACTTTACCCCTGAGAACGTTTAAAATATGATCACGTAGTTCACTTGGCAAAATGTCCTGCGCTCTACCAGCAACGAGGTTCTTTCTTATAGGTGGTTACGGTTAACATGGAGCGAACATTTTTAAAATTCTCATACACCATATTAATATCATAGGAAGTCTCTTATGGACGTGGCGATACCAATTTAATTTCATTTCACTACTAATATTCAGTAACTGTCTTCGTCATTTACTATAATTTGTATATTTTGCACAAGCGTTTATTATTTTGCTTATGGGACTGAAAAATATAGTTGAATTATCTTCACGAAAATAGAATTTTAATTTAATTATTGTTTTAGCGAATACTAATATAAATATCATTTTACGGTGATCCACATAAATATTAATTAAACCCCTACAGAAGGAAATCCTGCTCTAAGGTCATTAAACATGTATATTAACACTGTTTCATCATCATCATCGGTCAGAAATCCTAAGATTGGTTTGATACAGCCCTCCACTCGAATCTTATATCGGCCAACCTCTTCATATTAACGTAATTCATCTCTTTTACATCCTTCCCAACTTGTTCCATATATCTCATACGAGGCCTGCCTTTGCCATTCTTCCCGTTCATTTTTCCTCCGAAGATTGTCTTCATCAAGCCATCGTGTCTTAAGATATGGCCGATTGAATTGTCCCGTCTTCTTTTCATAGTTTTCAACAGACGCTTGCAGCGTTTATGCCAGGAATATTATTTCATATAATAACAACCAAACGGATTCCAAAACAATCGGACGCTTCATCATCATCAATGGTCACCAATCCTAAGATTGGTTGGACGCAGCCCTCCACTCGATTCTTATATCGGCCAACCTCTTCATATTAACGTAGTTCTTCTCTTTCACGTCCTTTACGACCTGTCCTATGTAACTCATACGAGGCCTACCTTTTCCAATCTTCCCGTTCACTTTTCCTTCGACGATTGTCTTCATCAGGCCATCGTGTCTTTAGATGTGGCCGATTAAGTTGTCCCGTCTTCTTTTTATAGTTTTCAGCAGACTTATCTTTTCTCCCACTCTTCTTAGGACTTCTTCATTTGTCACTCGGTCGATCCATTTTATCTTCATCATTCTTCGATAGCACCATATTTCGAATGCTTACACCCTTTTCTTCTCCGCTGCCGTCACCGTCCATGCCTCATTGCCGTAAAGAAACATGCTCCAGATATACGTTTTGATGAATTGCTTCCTTACTTCCAAGCTTGTATTTCCAGCTGTAAGTAGATTCTTCTTTTGATAAAATGCCCTCTTTGTCAGGGCTATTCTACTCACTATTTCTTTCTTGCTTCGTCCATCATTGGTTACACTGCTTCCCAGATAACAGAACTCTTCCACCTCTTCCAGTTTCCGTTTTCCTAGTATAACGTTGGTTTTGGCCTTCTCTCTTCCTGCACACCAATCTTATTTTCTTCTTATCTTAGTTTTCTTCTTATTGATCTCCAGATGATAACTGGCCATTGTCCTTTCCATGGTTGCTAGGATCTTATTCAGCTCCTTCTCTGTCTCTGACATGAGAGCTATGTCATCAGTGAATCGTAGCATACTGATTGTTTCTCCGTGGATATTCACTCCACACAAAGAGTGAATATCCACGCTTCATCATCATCACTATAATATAAATCGAAATGTCCTTCTTCGTCCACTGTTGGTTGTTCGGCCTCCCAAAAGACAATAATTCACCACTTCAGCAGTTTTATTTAGCACAATATTGGTCTGTTCCTCCGCTCGTCTACTGTTATCCATGCACTTTGACTTGTTTAATTGATAATAAACTGTTATGCGAAGTGGTTTACGCTGAAACTATTTATAAATAATTCTCTCAATGCCGCCCACCACGAGACATTCGTGAGTCTTTTGGCAGTGGTCTCCTCTCGTCTCGTAAAATGGTGGTCTCTAGTACCGCGGAAACTCTAATTAATACCCCACGATAATGGCATTATTACAAACCGATCTACAATTTTGGAATCCGTAAGTAGGTACTACTTACGGATTCCAGACTGGAATATCCTGGCAACTAGAGTGAATTCTGAACGTAGTTTGCCTGTTGTATTCGGCAGTTGATGTAAATTGAAACAGAGAGGATAGGTGGGTAACTGGGTCAAGGTAGGAGTTTTCAGGGAACGGCAGAAGGGTGGCGATACCTATACCTGACGTCGGCATTAGCCTGCTTTTAACTAAAGGCGCCGAGAGGACCACGACTTAACGTCCCATTTGACGGACGGAGTACTGGACTCGAAGTGTTCTCCACATGACACTCAAGCAGGGACCGGAATACCAGTGAAAAGTCCGCCAGTGCGGGATTCGAACCCGGGACCTCTGGATAGGAGTCCAGTACTCTCGCCACACTGACCAAAATTTTCATACTGGACGAAGATTTCTGGAGAATTGTATTAGCAAAAAAGGTGATTACCAACAATTATGGACTTTTAAGACGAAGCTTGAGCAAAGATACTACGTAAAGGTCATTAACGTAATATGGAGAGTGGGGTTACATCAATCCTAGGCCTGGACCCAGGGGAGAGGGGTTAAGGACATGTACGAGGCTGTTGTTGGTATGGAGAAGGATGGAGCAGGTACGACTGCCAAGATAAGAGGAACGAGATGATGGGGAAGAAAGGAAGTTGCTGCAGGAAATTGGAAGGAAGAAGAGGAAGTGGGTGGAAAACATAATTACTGACAATGAGATTCCGAGGGTAGCTAAATAATGAAGAACGACAAGAAGCGGGAAGAGTGTGAATTTAAGATGGGATAAATTGAAAGAGGAAGTGTTCAGTGAAAGCTTTCAAGAGAATTGGGGGAGAAGTAAACAGAATAGGCTGATCGATCAAAATCCACCGAAATCGGTAGAGGACTCGATAACAAACAAAAAGACTTACGGAGAACAACAAACTTCGTAACTTTCAATAGATATTAAACATTTATAGAAGGAATGGAGGAAATGCGGCATTTGGCAGTTGGAGGTAAACCGTAGGTACATTATATCCTTAGAAAGATATCTTTCAAATGTAATTCACAGTGTGTCGATAACGTATATCACAGAAATATACCACTGGTTAAGAAAGTCATAGTTAGTACGATGCCAACATGGGAAAGCGATAACAAATAATTATTTCTAAATTAGGATACTGAGCCAAAGCAAACTTATCTAAATCAGGTCGAAAGGGTGAGTATCACAAAATCAGACAGCCAAGCGTCTTTTGTGCATCAAATCAAGATTGTTCTAATGGACCATGATTTAAGGAAACACGCAATAAATGGTAAAAATATTTTTAGTTCCATTGGCTACGTGAACAGAAAGTTAGGAGCAAGAACATTAAAGCATTGATTGCCTTGACGAATTAATCATTCTTTAAACATGACTTCGACCGTTATAGATTTTTATGTTACGAGCGGAAATATTATCCCAGAATGGATTTCAATAGTGGTTACTTATAATAACTGGCATTTTTAAAATGAAACAATTAATTCTGGAATAAGTTTCGCAAAAACCATGTACCTACTGAAGATTTATAATATGAAAGGCGTCACATGGATATATGTACATATATATACGTATGCTCTTCAGCTGGAGCGGAGCGTAAGGGGTTGGGGGTTAAAACCCCACAGAGGTACTAAAACAAATTGAGACGAAGTTGCTACATAATCACGTAGACTTAATATTTCTTCTGAACTCTAAATAGATATACTTTCTTTCCATTTCAATCGTATCTTTTTCGGCCAACCCGAGTATTTACATAACACCTAGTATTTGGGCATGATAAATGATATAAATTATATATGCATCATGTAAGTTTTCTCAGTGTGATAGAATAGTATTCCTTCGAGGTTTGTTTGAAGCTCGTTTTTCACAATTATTATGAATCTTCTTGCGCTATGATCTTCTTCAAATTAAAAATAATACTCTTTTTTTAATAATTATCACTACTTTGAGCTTACTTAAATTAAAAAAATACCACTAAAAATGATAAATTTTATTTTGAAATGCCAAAAAAAACAAAAGATATAAGAAGGTTAATAATGTTAGTGTGATAAAAGGTCCGCTACATACAAAATATATGGGCGAGGCACATATTAACCATAGGTAGAGATAGACCAGTTGTGCCTACCATCCAATCCAGGTGAAGCCCCGCAAAAGATACCCCTGGCTGCGTCCCCTGCTCTTCACCCATTTCGTAAGGACAAGACACTTTTACAAGCATACGTAATTAGAGCTTGCCGCCCCAGGAAACTGAATATATTTCAAATAGTTCTTTCGAAATTCCTCAACTATGCATACTTCTGTCTCTTTTATTGTACCAATGGACGCACTCACTTCACTGTTTCATTGAGCATAATCTCTTCCCATCCACCAAAACCATTCATCTTCTCTCCTAAGCCTATATTTAAATTCAATACCCATTCTGCCGAATGGATGGTTAAAATTTAAACCAGTATAATCCTATCTATCAGAGCACTAACGCCAATACCAAGTTCTTATTTATCTTTCCTACATACCCAAAATTTCAAGTTTGGCAAACCAGCTGCATGGATTTTTTTAATAAGATTTCAGCTCTCGGCCGCCTCCTAAAAATAACAACACCAAAAACAAAACGATTCTTGTCGAAACTTATAAGCAAAATAAGTGGCGTTACTAATGATTAAAAGTAGCTATAAACAGAGTAACATTTTGCGGAAAATCATAAAAATTAATTGGCCAAAGAAATTGGTAAACGGATCCAGGAATATTTAATCAAAAATAAAAAAAATAAAAATAGTTACTGGGCAATACCATTACATATTATTCACAAAACAGTGCAAATTTACTGTTTTCCTTATAACGTGGCTTAATTCCTTAGCATTACGACCTACTGGTAATTTTTAGTAATGATTCTTCCGGCAGTTATTTTACAAAGTAAAGGACTCGAAGAATAACACATTTGCGTCAAGTGCAGACCTTTTGCAGGAAACTGCCAATGTTTATTCATCCCAATGAGCTATAAGTGGACAGTATGCTATCTTTACTTTTATCCATTTCAATGAAAACAAGTTGACAGTATGCTATCCTTAGTGGTGTAAATAGCGTCAGCTGTCAGTCATATACCCCTAAAAAC
This sequence comes from Platycnemis pennipes, assembly GCA_933228895.1. Classification (NCBI taxonomy): domain Eukaryota; kingdom Metazoa; phylum Arthropoda; class Insecta; order Odonata; family Platycnemididae; genus Platycnemis; species Platycnemis pennipes. The sequence goes on along the minus strand of OW121852.1, from coordinate 35,059,990 downwards.
TACCACGTGAACCGAAGGCTATTCATGGTATATTTATTCATTCTCTAAACTATCCTACTTCAAACATTACCAATTTTCAAGAACATCATGTATAAGACATTAAATTAGTATCACCTACCACAGCCAATATCGAATAGAGGCAAGGAGCATTAACACAAAACCAGTTTTCTGCCCAAAGCAAATTTTTCACTTTTTGATGCAATCCTCAAAAAACTTACGACTTTCCTACCAGCATATACAAACATGGTACCTCTTTATCCATTCTTCTATTTTTCGTAAACATACCACCAAGACGCACGAACAACCCTGGATTTAATTAATTTTCGACACTGATTAAAAATACAACTTCGTTCAGTCCTAATTGAAACGATGAATTTTGGACTTGATATCCATTACCCTTAATCCCATTTTTAGGGCTGACGTAATGCAAGGGACAATTAAGAGCCGAGTAGTCATAATATTACTTAGCTGTTAACACCACTTCATTCCACTTTAATTGCCTAATGGTTAACCTAGTTGCATTTATTAATGTATAACATTCCGAGAGACCAAAAATTATATCTTACATCAGAAAGCCACGGAGGAATTGATTTCATAATGCTTGTTTAATAAACCCGGTGTGATCGGATCACGTAAAACACCGGCCATCTCTTATCCCAAATACATATTCTTGGCGAACAGTATTTCCCGAAGTTTCATTGCCTTTTTTCCACTGAGGTCAGCCAATGCTAGTCTCTTCCCCTTCCTACCGTGGCAAAAGAATAACACAGGAAAACCTCAGGGGACGGAAAATCTTTTGGATATGCTATCAAGAGATACGTCAAAGGCAGATTTTCGTGGCCGCCAATTAAGAAAATAGCCACAAGCTGAACGGTATCTGCTGGTCAACCGACAAGGGAAACAATCTGATGTAAAAATATCAAGGGCCGCATTAAAGAGATCCAATCTGCATGAACCATTAGCTTATGGTCACTTTTAGCATTCATTACGTCTAATTATTCGACAGGGTTGCCTTTTATGACGGAGTATCTTGAAAGGAGGGAGAAATTCCTCCCTCACAACATACCCCGAAACGACTCGCGTTCGTTTTATCGCCACGCAACATCTAACTGGGTCGGAGGAGGTTGACAGAAGTTAACCTCACTTACCTCAGCTATCACGTCTCATTTACATCCAAATTATACCCAGTGGGCCGTAAAAGTGGATTTAATGTGACGTGCATCGCAGCTTCAACATTTAATTATCCAAGTTATGCGATAAATCCAATCACACCAGTCCCATTTCGACATTACAGAACACAGAGTACATCGGAAAGACGGACAGGAGCAACAAACAGAAAGAGATCTCAGAACGGTCAGAAAATTCAAGAACTCTTTTTTTCAAACGCATCACACATTGGCGACAAAAGAAAGAGGTACCTAAATACTTTCCATTAATTACGTTTTCCTCTTTCTTCAATTTTTCACTCGACTTCATTTCGCCATATCTCCAACAACCATTGCTGATCTAACACGCTACCGGCGTACAGTGGGCTTGAATCGAAAAGAGCTGGCCAAAATTCCAAGAATGGATTTTTTCAGCCTGGGATTAGACATTTTGCATGATGAATCTCCTTTTATTGGTAAATGTGATGCATGATTTCATTTTTCATAATTATTGCTCATTAACAATATACAAGGGCCTACAATTTAACTAAGAATGCAACAATACCGCAATTCAGTTTTCGCTAAATTCTCCAAAATTAAGAGGTTGCAGAACCTTTGTAGAAGCAGTACAAAATTAAAGGAGACAGAATTTCACAGAACAGACCTTAATCTTTGATATGCCGTAATTGTAATTCATTTACAGGGATATTTGCTCTGTTCAGGACAAGGTCAAGATGGCGGACTCCATTTCCCACAGATTTTCAGCATTTGGGTTGAAAAATAGTTAACGTGTAAAAAAAAGAACCTTGAGTAACTCATATCACAAGACTCTCTTAAGCTTCAAGAGTGTGAAATCGTCGACAAAATCTGCAACCGTCTTCCGATACAGAGCACATGGTTTTCTCGTTAACATTTAAGTCTGTGACGTCTGTGTGCGCGACGGGTTGCTTAGTATTATAGGCAAGTATTTTACACATCAAAATAATGACCATTACGGAAATTAGAAAGATAGACGTACCTAATCATTGATCAACTGTTAAGACTACTCGAGCATACTCCTCTTGTGCGCTGAAAATCGCCAGAGGGAAGAGATATTTTGGTCGGGGATCGAACCCGGGTCAGTTGCATTTCAGGACAAAGTGCCGACATGTTACTAATTCAGTTACGTCATGTGACATGTTACATTCAGGTGCCGACATGTTACTAATCTCTTCCCTTAATTTTCAGTGCTTGGTATTTACTTTAACAGTGCCCATACCTATCACAACTCACTGGTTAAAGTGCACTGCTTGCCTTGTTATGAAGCACTTAATTTGACCGGCCCCAGAACATATTTTCAACAAATTCATGCAACATTAGATTGAAAATAATAACCTATTAACCACACACATGCATGAAACTAGTGACCACGTTTCAAGACACTAAACACTTAAATTATATGCAGTGTATCCGGATTATCATGCCCAGTTAAAATAAGAACAACAAAATTATTGGGAAAAAATTTCGGGGGAGGGGGGGGGCTGAAGCCCCAGAAGCACCCCCCCCCCTGGCTATTTTCCTGGCATGATCTACGGCAGAAGTCATGAAGATTTTAAGAGGGCATTATTTAGGGCACTTTCAGCACGATGCATGACAGTTTCGGTGTGGTGAAAATTCAGATTAGAAAGTGCAAGAATCTAACATCATCCTTACTAATGAATGAGTGAGTAATCACCTGGGAGTCGGAAATCGACTCAGATCCCCCGTACCCTTTCGAATGACCTGAAATTCGTATTTCTATCTTTCTCCCTCTCTCTCTCTCCCTGGGAGAGTGGACGAATATTTTCATTCCACGAGACTCCACCGCAAACTGGAGTTAGCAAAGCATTCACGAACACCCCCATTCGTGGGATGCCCTTCCACAGCCCTATTTCGCTCCGCCCCTGCTCGTTATATTATTTCACGGCTTGAGCAATCCCCGGGGCAGGATAAACTAAGCACAATGATGAGTCGTGACAAGTTCATGAGGAAATTTCGGGTCGAAGCGGAGACATTTCCGCGGACTCCTAATTGCCGGAGACGCCGAACTTTGCTGCCGGAGCTGAAACGACCTCAACTTTGGTTTGGCAACTTGCTCCCCTCCGGAGGCGGGCTGGAAACGGAGGAGGGGCATGATGGGAACTGGCAAGCGAGATGGGAAGGGAAATTCGAGATACGAAAAAAAATAACATGAAAGTCAAGGGATGGCGAAGCGTAAGTTTGGCTATACGATACATCCTCGCTATAATAGCGATGTGAGAGAGATGTTAATCTCGATTGCGAAGCAGTTCAAGACCGCTGAGAGTTAAGTGCGGTAACTATGCGTCTTGCGAATGAGACTATCCGATATCTCATAACGTTTTAGTAGAAGTGATAGGTTTTAAGGTGCACCAACTACTTACGCTACATCGAAATTTCAAATCTAACTTGTTAATAAAACTTGCTCTATCCTTTGTGGTGTTCTATGTACAAGTAGGTTTGATATCTCCTCTAATCTAATCATTGACCAATGGCGATTATTTGTGGTTTTTTAATAGTTTATTCTGTATTAAACGTCTTCCAATCACACTTAACTCAAGGATTAACCCAAAAGATAATCACAATGTCCCTCCCCGAGGTGACTACTCGAACCCCAGACCCTTGGGATACCAAGTAGGCAAATTAACTATTCTGGCAACCGCGGCCGGCTACCATAAAATAATGTATTTCTTAGCAAAAATGTGATTATCCCTGATACCATATGCCTGTGACAGGCCGCCAAGGAAGCAAAAGAGGTGACAGACTAAAAAAAAATAAAAATTATCCTAACTGAACATGCGACTTGAACGATGCGACCTCTCTAAATATTGACTGGGGAGCGAAATTCTCATTGGTTATATCAAATGGTTATGACAAACCAACAAGTTAAGTGACACACAAGTGATAACCTAAGAGAACGTTTTTTTTAAAGAAAGCACAGAGGACTAAAATTTACTTGGACACCAAGAGGTATAAGTCTCAAATAAGGGGCGACGAAAAGCATCTGGTTTGGCATTTAGGTATAATGGTGATATGATAAATTAACAAGCAATAACTTTGTAATTTCCACAAAAATTTATTACACCAGTACCTGATTGTACCTGATGATGCCCTAAGTGGATGAAACCGGTCGTGGTTTAATAAATTTTTGCGGAAATATACAAAGTTATTACTTGCTAATTCATCATAAATTTCCAACAAGGTACGGCGAACAATATCCAATTCGTGCTAGGATAAGTTCAGCATTAATTCCAAACTGTTAGGAAAATTATTTTCAAAATCACGATCATATCTAAGATATTCAAATTCATATTTAATTTCATGTACACCTTTAGGGACGTAGTTCTTCTCTCCAGAACTGAATAATGTATCAAAAAATCTATTGCACGACGGCTGGTTGAACCGTAAGCTAATAACAACTTAATTTAGTAACATTAAGTTGGCTTATGTTTAGTTAGCTTAAGCTTAAGTATTTTCCGTTGGATTATTTTTAAACTACTATCCATGCACGTTAGACGGGACTTTGCTTTAATCAATTTGAAGAAAGAGTTAAATTGATTGAAAAAGTTCTCAAGAGCGTACAAGGAATCCTCACTACGGTACGCTGCACCGTAATTTGAGAGACTGATTTGATGTGCGACGGATAGTTATAAAAGAATTTTTTCGCGCATAACAAGGGATAAAAATATTTTTTATCAAATCTAAACGGGGAGATAATTAATTATAATACCTATATTATGTATTTTTAAGGCACGATTTTCATCTGAGGAGGTGGGCTCGCTACAGTGTAGGTAAAAACCAAAGGGAAACGCCACTTCTTTATGCTCGTACGCCATTCAAAAACACTGCTTACTTTCAAAAATGCCTAACCTTTCGAAATGCAGATGAAGGTGCAGAGCACGCATGGTAAAGAGTTTCAGTGAATACTTTTCTCGGCCAGGAAACGATATCCAAATAGTGATAATGTAACAAGAAAGTACATACAATAAGATAGTGATTGTAACAAAATAAAGATTACGTCATTAATGATTAACTTTACGTAAAAATCAAAGTTGATTTACAATATTCATTAGAATCCACATTAATAATTTTTTACCGTGAATTTATTCATTTTATAGCAATCTGGCCACGGCGAAGTGCGTCCTCGCTTAAGCGTATTGTAAGAGCTTAACATATGCATTACATTTAAGCTAATATTTAAAATGAACCGCAGATTACAGCGTTGCTAAATCAGCGGCCAACTGTAGGGTCATTTCATGGTTACTAACGTATATCGTCCGCAGCAAATGCACAAGAATGCTAACATCTTGAAAATTAATCTGTGCATTCATATTTTGAAATACCATTTATTTTCCGATAAGCCGAGCATCTAATATCAGTTATTTGAAAAAATTACATATGTTTGAAACATGAAAACATTTTTTTTCTTATTCATGCTTTTTCCTATTTAACACCCATTCTCTCCTTCTGGTGCATGTAATGTCAATTGCAATTTAATAATTTAAACTGGAAAACTGGAAAAGAATAGCACAGCATGAGGGCTTTCTATTGGCTAATATAGGTAGAAGATATCTTTCTAAAAGTAGGTACTCAAAATATGAAGAAAAAAAAGTCATATCTTTCATTTCACGACTCAACCTCATTTTAGAATGAGATTTTTAACGTAATCGCAAACGGGTATTTATTTTTTTCAAAATTTATTCGCACATTTGGCATAGAAAGAAAAAGTTTTTCCTAAAGTATTGCACCGAATCTGACCCGCAAGGCAATAGCTCCAAATTAAAAGCTGTCCAGCATGTGAAGTTACTTTATTCTAAAGTTGAATTCAACTTAAAAGTAATAACGGTAATAAATCAAATAGCTATAAAAATTGCGCGCAATGGCATGGCATTCAATGATTTCTACGGCAGCGTCACTAGAAAAATTCAAAAATAAAGCGTTCATGGCCGACACAGCAGATACTATAATCCTAAATTTAGAGTGAGAAAAATGGATGGGCGAACGCCTTGCCGGAAATTTTCGATAAAAAAATAAACCCCTACACCACGGATAGGGCACCTGATTTCACATATCCCATAAATGGAAAAGCCATTTCTTTAGCATACGCCAGCAAAAAGTTGGCTGACAGAAAGGATGATAATGTCTTCGTTCCATTAAAAATCCATTAATCACGCCTCTCCTCGCTACATCCGCTCCGATGGGCAAGATTTATTAAAGGCGAACCTCAAGAGCAGCCGGAAGCAGTACCCGACATGAATGGCACATATCACGCTATCAAAATTTCACGTCAAATTCCTGCTAAAATTCATTGATGAATTTTCAAGAACAGGTATAACGTGGTGCTTCACTCGCTACATGTTACGTTCTACGGAGATTTCGTTCATTGAAAGCTCTCTGAAGACTTCGATAACCCTTAGTTTTTCTTAAAGTTAATGGTTACAATTTTTCTCGAGTCTTGGACGGTCTAGAGGCGTCTAGAAACATAGTGATAAGGCCTAGAAGCACTTGGTATTTTATTAGTTCTAATCAAGAATGAAATCATGTAATCGGCATCTTCTCGTGAAATTACAAGTTTTAAGAACACCGTAAAAGACGTATATGGAGAGTGCGATAAAAATTACGGATAAAAGGGGATAACAATGTTTCCAGAGATGAATACAATCCGATTTTTCACTTCGTGGCTGCTTTTTCGCTGCGTAAATAGACAATTTTAGCCAAATATATTAACCTTGCATTTTCCCGATTATACACGAATACAAGTGAGACGTAATTATAAGCTCGATGAATTTAAAGATCACAAAAAAACGTTCCGCGTGAAGATTTTATTTAAGAGAGGTCTTTATTCGCAACGTACACTTTCATTCAGCCCTCTGAGAGCGTCGATAACAGGCGATAGTCCCGCCAAACAGAAATAAGTGACAAGGCGTAAAAATTTGCTACACGAATTACTGAATTTAGAGCAAACTTTTTGCAAAATCCAATGAGAAAACGTGACATTGTGTAAAACGAAGATATGATAAAATTATGAAACACCCCACCAGCTGATCCGAAAGATGAAAATAATTTTTATTAGGGTCCAGACAATTAATGTTAGGGCTTGATGAACAAGTAGACCATCCTTGAATATTTATCTTAATATTATGAATGTTGGGTGATCGGGGAAGGAAAAGAGATAGGGTTTTTGGACTGGATGTTGAGAGGTGGAAGGCTTAACGAGCTGAAAATGGACATTTTTGACAGAACAGGATCGGAATAGTTGCAAATGGTGACTTCCGTATTTACTTGTGTTAATTTCATTGTATAGTGTGTTGTTGTGGATTGTATTGTAATATCATGTATTAATCCAATTGCCAACCCTTTACCACCGGATTTTAATCCAATTGAAAATATATTTATTAATTATTATTAATGGTGATTTTTCAATTACTGATCTCACATTCCGAGGCTCAAGGCTTTAACCCCTACAGTGGGATAGATCCCTCAGTGGAACCCTCTAGGAAACTACGGAGTGGAGATATAATTATAATTAGGTATTAAGGTGATCCAATAACAAAGGTTATACCATACCACCTCACCTAGTCTAGCCTAACCTTACCCAACCTAACCTAGGTCTAATCCAAGGACAAACTCAGCATCTATACCCAAAGCGTGATTAGAACCAAGAGCATTGGGTTGTTAGAATTTCGCAATGCCACCCTGAATATTGCGACCGGAAGCACTGTATACAGAGCACTTAAAGATCGTACCTACTGTGTCCATCGAATGGGACCTGAAACATTGAACCCGCCAGCAACAAAGGGTAGGCTTTTGACACCGGCCCTCACTCCATCCTTCCTTATCACAAACAAATCCTATAAACCATGGTTCCCGACCGCTGTACCACGGCTCTTCAGGTTGCCGGAAAAACACTCTAGGGGTTCCGCGAGATTATTGCGGGGAAACGAAAAATGTTTAGCAGGACCAACTTCTGAATCGGTCACTCTCATGCTAAACAGATGGTGAAAGTAATCAGAGCACTTCTTCCAACCTATGGACTAATTAATATAAAGCACCGATTATCTTTGGTAACGGAGAGGGAAGCCTAATCGGTCAAATAAAATAATCTAAAAAGGGTATCACAAGATTCTTACCTCGGTTTGAAGGGTGCCACTAGGGTAAAAAAAGTTGAAAATCACTGCTCTAAACCATACCCTAATTCACCAACTACCTATTAACATTCACACAATAGATCTAAGTCACCGGCACATGATTAATAACTTTTCCCGCGAAAAATAGGTACTCAAAGATTCCTGTAGAATTTCCAGCATGTACGAAGAAACATTTAAAGAAGCAGGGAAATCAGGCACTATTTTTCGTCTGTCTACACAACAATGCATTAACTCATGATAGAAATAGTACAAAAATATTTAAATTTTACCTACTATTGACCATCTTCAACGTCAAATTACCCTTAAATACACCAAGAGAGCATTGGTTGCTAGCTGTGAGCGCAGGGTGGACAGAAAGGCTTATATCAGGCGGACTTGAAAATTTTTTCGCTATCTATTGCGGTCTCTACAATCAATGGACAGTTTGGTTCGATCAACTTCAGAAGATATACACATCATAATCGAATTTACCAAACTATCACTATTAGTTTTTAAGGCGCTCCCAACGCTTAAGGCACCTCGACCAGTTTAACCTAACACCATAGTAAGCTCAAATTTTAGGTGAGTACAACATTCATGCCCTAGGTGGAATTCCCGCGCCATTTGGTTTCTAAGTACCCGGGTTCCATTCCCGACGGGGGCACAGATTTTTCATCAGTGAATCATCCATTCTGAAGTGATGTGTTGAGGGTACTTGAAGGGTGAGCTTAGCACCTCACCCTTTGGATGCAGTGTAAACCACGGACCACTTGGCACCTACCGTAAAGAGATAATGCCGACGACACAATGGGTTTCTCTCCATCAATTCTATGTTTTCTGAAGAATCCTACTCCTACCCCCTTACTCACCCAACCCACCCTCCTCACCCACCATCACCCACTACGTGGCACAAATGATCTTAAAAATTGGTCGTTTTCCCCGAATATCAGCAACCACTCGAATATTACTTTAAAAACGACAATACACTAAGGCAGTGCACAGAGCATGCAAAGGAGATTACACGAAGGAAAAGAGATTAAAAAACACAAAGCCCTTGGAGCTTTGAAAAGGAATAGTTCCCTCTTTCGGTAAATCTTTCCGAGAAGTTCAACCACGTGCCTTTTAATTTTTTTCCCCTTCTTTCTACTCGTTAACTTCCCCGAGGGAATTCTTACAAAGAAGAGGGTAGAGGATTAGAAAAGAAAAGACGAAAACACTTCCCAACCCCTTCCGTCGAGAAAGTAAAGGTCGGAGCGGGGTGGAGGCCGGGGCGTGGGAGGAGGTGGCGAACGCCAAGGGCCGAAAGGGGTGGTAACGGGGTGGGGGAGGAAGGGCCACGATAGGACGCGGGAGAAGGGTTGATTTCCTAAGGGGTGAGGGAGATAGGGGGTGAACGAAACCGAGAGGCCCAGATCACGGTTGTTGTCTTTGCGGACAACCTCTCGGCCGGAGACCACCCATTTAACATTGTGCAATCACTGTGGAGCACAATCACCTCCTCTTCTGGGCCCCACAGAAGGGAAGTAGTATACTACGCAAGGATATCGAGAACAGCGAACTACTCGTGGGAGATTTTTCGAAACACGACACCGGCGACGCGACACTGAGACATAAGAAGCCAAATGGCGTGCACCTCATGTGCATTATTGACCCCGCAATTGGTCCATATTGATTTCTACGGTTGACATTACGGATATACATGGAGGTGACCGATAGTTGCGGGTAATTGCGACACTAAACGGCGTAATAGGTGACTAAGGGTCATCCATGAATTACGTAACGTACTTCCCACTAACCCATCCCCACATTATGATGCTACATTAAACTCCATAACCCCCCTAAATTACGAAACGTTGGTAATGGACCTCCTTTTCAGTGAACGATAACTCGGACATTCTTAATAAACCCCTTATTTAGTTCTAAATGCTATCATTTATGCATTTATTATCATTTGTACCACAATTTTTATTTTAACAAAGAGTTTAATTAACTTGAAGTTATAATGTACCATAGAAATAGCAGGCAAGTTAACTTGTTGGAATTTCGACAATAATTATAATTGGTCAACAATCCTATGTTATAAATAAATTAAAACTTTGTTCCATTTCACAAAAATATTTTTTAATACCGCTCGACCGGTTTAAACCTCTTCAGGTCATTAACTCAGCTCTTGTTAATGGCCTGAAGAGTTCGAAACAGGTTGAGCGGTATTAAATAATATTTCGTGGATTAGAACAAAATTTTATTTTTATAGTTATATTGCATCTATACCCTAACCTGACGGAAATACGGATTCCCCCTCCCCTGTCGGAAACGCATTGTCACAGGGGGCCCGACTTCTCCCACCTCTTTAGCTTTACGTAATAAATGGAAGGATTGGGTAGGAGTAGGAATTACTTAGGGAGCGGAAAATTATCTGATTGTTCATCTATTGAACTAAAAAAAGTGAATGAATTTACTAACCTAGGTGTTAAAATAGACTACTTTTTTATTTGATGTACATAATGTTTGTAAAAACAGAGTCACATTGTAATGAGAGTTTAGAATCGTATTCACTTAATAAATACCTATACAGCATAAAAGAATAATTTATTTCGGTATGTTTTAGCAATCAATCTGGTATAGCATTGAGGACTGGGGCTCTCACAATTGTATTACCTCACTGCCCAGCGTTGCGCCAAAGCCGCGGTTACCAACCAATGACACCACTTTTACGACCAGAGAAAGAAAATTCCAGATTTCCTAAACGCAATTTCGTTGGCTGGCGATCCGTGGCATAAGCGCAACACAGATGATATCTCATAGCTTAGAGCTCCCTATAGACACCCAGTAACCGATATAACCATGTATTATCAACTACATTTAGATTGCAAAATGTGCCTGTACGTCCATATTTACATAAAATCTTCTAAATCAAGGGAAACTGTTAATCATCCATGAACCTGTCTCTTGCAACTGAAATATTAGTGGCAACGAAATCATAAAGATTTTATTAGTGAATGAATCTAGTAGCTTGCGCCAAACCGAAAATTGGGGTTCGAATCTCAATCAAGGCGGAAAATTGTTTTATCAGTGGAAATGTTACTAATGTGCATATCAGAGGGTAACTCCGCTATAGTTTTTTGCTGCTGGTTCGCAATTATTGAATTAGTTCGTCTTTAGTTGGAATGGACTAGATGTAATTTCCATTAGATGAAGTTCTCTAAAACTAAATCCATGCCACAAGCATGCAGTTGTTACCGGTTAGTAGGTTTACACACATGTTTAAGACACAATACAGACTATTACACCTGCATTACACTTACCTATTCGAATGGTTTGCCCATTTATTCTTTTTATTGCTTGCGGAGAGATGCATCTATCTATCAATGCTATCTGCACGGATATCTATCTAATGTCATTTTCACGATCGAATCGAGCGCCATAGGCGGGTGTTTTTAACATATTTTTACCAGTCGTCGCAAAACAGATCAGTTTCAAATGTATTTAAAAGTCCCTGTTTGATAACCTAACCTAACCTAAGGTTGGATAGCGATTTAAGTTTGACATGGACAGTTACCATAATGGCCTTTCACAGATCGCACCCATCTTCTCTGATGACGCTCTAATTCCTCCAGAAAACAAATCGCCTAAATGAATTGGAGATTCATTTTAATTGACACATCCTGCCGTTAAATTAATGCATAAAATTACTACAGATATATAAAGCTACTTTTCGGAATTCGTGGTCTAAGACATGACTGGGCGGAACCGATTCATACCTTAAACGAAGCACTTTAAATTAGTGATCCGCAAGGTTTTTGCGACATTTCCTAAGCAAGATAATATATATAGCACATACTCGATTTTAGATTGCCTTGGCTCAACGATATTTTACGAGACGAGAGATTATAACTGCATCATAAAAGTACTGCGGTAAAGGTAACAATTTCCTATCAACAGATCCAGGCTTGAAATTGTGGACGATATCCATAAATGAAAAATTTGAAGCACTTTTTCAAAAATTTAACAGGCACACTACGCTTTCAACTCACGATTCAACTTCAATTCCTTTCAACTCACCGATTAATCATAAGGAGCAAGACGTCTATTTGAGTGAAAATTTATTCACATTGATAACACCTTAGAAAGTATGCGTAGTAGTAAAGAAATTGGAGGGAAATCGGGTTCACAAAAGAGGCGTAAGTCTCCTGGGGAGAGCTTATGACCGGAACCAAGAGTAAAGATGCCATGATATGTCCGTAAAGAGTTTGATATGGAGCGTGTCGCTACGTGACTCCCAAGACCTGGACCCTGGCAAGAGAGGCTGAGAACGGATTAGGGGCGTTTGAGATGTGGGTTTGGAGAAGGTCCATTGGCCGAGAAGGATGAGGGATTAGGAAGAACGTAGGATGGTGGAGAAGGAAAGGAAGTTCTCGTCAGAAATTAGGGAAAGGCAGAATTTGTGGATGAAACAATTGATTGCGGGCAATGAGATATTGAAGATAGAAATCGAAGGAAGAATGATAGAAAAGTGGGAAGGATGGAGAAAGGGACTTGGAATTTTATAATGAGATAAGAAGTAGTAGGCAAGACATTCCCCTGAAGTAAGAAGTAATCTATAGAGGGGCTAGAAATAGAATACGTAGATAACTAATATTAAAAGAATAAATCAACCACATAATATGAGAATACGTGCCCATTATTGATAATCAATAATTTGAGGGTCATCATATTTAATTAAAGGAGAGGGAAAATTCTTTTTCGCCTTAAATCAATATTATCTTTGCCAACCGACAAAATCCAATACGTTAACCAACACGAAAGAGAAACGGAAATTGCCCTAATTTGATTAAACATCCAATGATCAGCGGCACAAAGACTCAAATTGAAACTATAAAAGACAGAGAACAGCCGAAGTATACAGTTTCACATAGCGCCGGATTGGCAACCTAAGGGTGCGGGTTCGAATCCTAACCAGGGCAAAATACTGTGTTAGTACTTGGATTACGATTAGTATAAATTTCGAGTAGAAGGTGCGATATAACCTAAGCAGTTAGAGCATATTAAAAAAAACTAATTTTACAACTACAAAAAGAAAGAGAATAGATGCCTTGCCTCCGAGGATTTCATATAATGTTTTCGATTGACCTTTGCCGGCCTAACATTCATCTGGAGGGTATACTTTTCTGCATAAATATTACGGAAAAGCCATAGGTCGAACCGCGGAGACACAATATTCTAACGACCAATTACAAATAGAGTTTCTCTAAGTAACAAAACTGTAATTTCCAAAAATATTTTTATTTTGTTACTACCATAAATCCCTTGCGAAGCAAAATAATTAGGTGACTATGTTGCTTAGCAACGGTACCATCATTCCAAAATGATATTTACAATGCGACTAAGATGCTTACTTCATAACGAAAATATAGTAGAGAAAAATAAACATATATTGCAACGATTGCAAAGTTGTAACTTGGAGAAACGCATGTGAAAATGAAAGATTTCCTCCTAGCGAAGCTCGAGGCTGTTAGCTAGTAGTTCAGTAGAATGTTTTTGTAGTTTCGGGTAGTTGTTATTTTTGGGAGGGGGCCGACAGCTAAGGCAATTTGCACCATTTATGAAATATAGTCGATTCGGTAAAGATAGGATATCAGGGTGAGGAGGTGGTGAGAAACCCGGGAAAAATCATCCTGCTAGTTACGAAAGAAACCATGGAGTCCACGAAATGTCTTATCCTACGGACGGAGTACTCATCTTGAAGTGCTCTTCACAAAGCAATCAAGTAGGTATTGGTACATCCATTAAAAATCTCAGCCACCACCGAGATTCGAACACCTGGCCCTCGATATTGGAGTCCGATTCTCCCATTTCTTTTCCCGTTCTCCCATTTCTCTCCAATTCCTTGCGCAAAATCGTAATCCGCCAGTCACACAATTTAACGTCGGCTCGGGTACCATCACGCGACGCTCAACCGATCCGAGGAGAGTTTATGGGGCGAGTTCGCGTCGGCGGAAGCGAATGGAAAAGACGCTCGGGAAGACGATCGCCTTAAGTAAGCGGACGAGTTCATCCCTCCTGCCTCGCATTTCCGCCCGAGACACATCGCCATCGCCGTTTAAGGGAACCGAACGACTCCGCTTCCGCATCGGTGCTCGGGGGTAATTACGGAGACGTGTTTCTGGGTCGGGAAACGTGGGCGAGGAGGCACGTGAGAGAAAGAGAGCCCGATTCGCCAATCACCCTCACTTCCCTTGAAGCCTTGAAGAAGAAATAGTGTCACCTTTGGGAGATGCCGAACGCCAATGGGATATTTCCAATTTTTTTACCGTCTTAATCATAGGTTTACAACCCCTGGATGACATATTTCAGGTCGTTAGATTTTAAAATGGCGTTAAGTATCTTTCCTCGTTAATTAAAGAGTGAAATTAGGTTATTCAGCCAAGTTATTATTATTTAAACTTATTTATCTAAATCAAAATTATTTATTCTCTTTATTCATTTAAAAACTGTTCGTCATCATCAGTAGTCAGCAATCCTGGGATTGGTTTCACGCAGCTCTCCACTGAATTCTCCTATCGGCTAATCTCTTCATGTTTACGGATTTCTTCTTTTTCACATCCTTCAACACTTCTTCTATATAGCTCACACGGGTCTTCCTTTACCATTCTTCCCGTCCACTTGTCCTTCAACGACTGCCTTCATCAGGCCATCATGTCTCATGATGTGGCCGATTAAGTTGTCCCGTCCTCTTCTTAGGGTATTAAGAAGACTTCTCATTTCTCCCACTTTTCTCAGGACTTCCTCGCTACTTACTCGGTCGATCCATTTCATCTTCATCATTCTTCTGTAGCACCACATTTCGAGTGCTTCCACCCTTTTCTTCTCCGTTGCTGTCATCTTCCATGTTAACTATAAAGAAACCACGCTCCAAGTGTACGTTCTAATGAATTGTTCCCTTATTTCTCCGCTAAAAACTGTTATTATTTAGAATGCATGTTGCGAACTTGTGTCACGAGGAACAGCCGTACTTACGGTAGAAGAGGCCTCCATGAACAGAAAGTGTAGGAGCCTATAAAACGACAATTGATACCATGCTTACCGGAGGAGACTTTTGATGAAGTGGAGGAGCTCTTTGATAATTTTTATAGGCGTTTATTAATACACTTTTACTAGATGAAATACAATATTAAGTTCCGGAGACGAATATTTCATATGCCTCGCAACGTAAACTTTGTACCTGTTACGCCAGCAACAAGGCAGCCTCAGTCCCACCACTTATGAACTTTTTCGAGCGAACGTAAAATTAACATTAAATTTTCTGGTACACTGTTATTTCTCAAACCAAATTATTTGCGTATAACGAACGCAATCATGGTCGGGCACGAATCGCAATTTGTGAATTCCGTTTTCTTTTATGAAGTAAACTATCCCATTCCCCAATCACCCGCTCTCCAGCCGAAGCCTTGAAGAGGAAATAATATCACTTTCGGGAGATACCGAACGCCAATTATAAACCTCCACCCTCTCCATCCAAAAGGGGATTGGATCGGATGGAATTGGGTTAGAGACACAAAAAATAAACCCAATAGAGGAATAGCTATCGTCTGCCGTAACCAAGCTGGGATGGGAGGAAAAAATAATTTTCCTTTGCCACTTCGACGATTCCCGAGACGTAGGCGGCGGGTTTAGCGCCCGACGTAACCGACAAGGGAAGCCTCTATCGATTTCGGAGAGAAAACACCTCGAGAGCGGGTGTGATATAAGGCGATGGAAAAAGTTTTGGCGCGCCGCGTCAATAGGTTCCCGAGCGTATCCGACGGGTTTACACAGTTTAAGGATCCCATCCATATGTTGTCACGCGACAAACACCGGAAGCGTGAATGAGATTGAGTCGGTGGTGGAGTAATAAGGCTTGGGGAACGGTGCGGTGAGAAGTTCTACTCTGCGTCGTCTCAACCTTCACTTTCGCACGCCACTTTTAACACTCTGATCCATAAAGAAACTCCACACGTTTTCAAGATGTTGTTTCACTTCTTTGCCTTCGAATATCGGGATCGGATGGTGTACTGGCTTGAGTACAGGATTCCCATCCCGCGGGCTCAGATTCAAATCCCTGGGATGGTAGATATTTCAAAGAAAGGGTATCAACTTAGCCGTTTCTACACTGATGTCACGACCATGGTTTCGTGGCAAGGCTACATCATCATCTGATGATGTTGCCTTGCTTGCTGCGAAACCATGCTACGAAATTATGGTCGTGATCAATAAACGTCAGTGTAGAAACGGCTAAGTTGATACTCTTTAAGTTGGCACCACGGTGATAGCTAATGTTTTAATGTTTCTCAGGGTTACGAAAATATTGTCAAAAAAAGGCAGGCGAATCAGCAAATTTTACTTTCCTGTCGCAGCTACTCATTGTCATTTTAATCATCATCAGTCAACAATCCTTAGATTGGTTTGACGCAGTTCTCAACTCGATTCTCCCAACAGCTAACACATTCATATTTCGTAATTATTTTATTTCGCAGCCTTCAATACCTGCTGTATGTGTAACTCGTAAGAAGCCTTCCTTTTCCAATCTTCCCGCTCACCTATCCCTCAACGATAGTTTCCATTAAATCATTGTGTGTCAAGAAATGGCCGATTAGGTTGGCAAGTCTTTTTTTCAAGGTTTTCAGTAGACCTCTCTTTTCTCTCAGTCTTCTTAGGACTTCTTCCTTAGTCGTTCAGTATATCCAATCTGATCTTCATTGCACTTCTGTAACACCACATTTCGAATGATTTCAGCCTTGACTTCTCTGTTGTTGTTGTCATCATTGCCTCACCGCCATTAAGAAGTATGCTCCAGTTGTATGTTCTAATGAATTGTTTCCTTAATTTCAAGCCATCATTTCCAGCTGAAAGCTGATTATTCTTCAGTAGAATGCCCTTTTTGCCTGAGCAATCCAACTGAGAGTTTCCTTCTTGCTTGCATCACAGTTTACTTAGCTTCACAGATAGCAATACTCTTTTCCCTCTTCTAGTTTTTGTTTCTCGAGTTAAACATTGGTCTTGGCTTCTTCTTCCCTGTTGCATACCATTACCACAGCAGGAATCACGACGGTTTCATTCAACCGAGGTGTAAAAACCAGCCAACAGGGACAGTCTAATAATCTGGAAAGGGAAGTATAACAATCTGAACTTTCCTGGCACACTACCTGCTATTGCATCAAAATGAGGGAAGGCAAAAAAATCAGGTAGTAACTATGTTATTGGGAGTCGAGCACATTAGACAACAACGATTGGCTTGGAAATATTATATAACAACGTCCCAGCTTAATCCAATACAATTATTACTGTGTAACCTTCTGCTAAGATATAGGTTTTGATGGTTTTTGCATTGATTCTCCACTCTTCAAACATCTTACATTATGCTATCCCTCTCTTCAGCTTCATATAATTTATGCATCTCTCTTACCCGTTAATTTAAAATAATTCCCCCAATAATATCTTTCAGTAAGATATTTTTTATGGCTTTATATTTTTTCTCTAATCACTTGTTATCTCAATAATTTTCTCCTTGTAATTTTCTTCAAGGTATTTTTTTCTTGTTATCTACCACACCTATCACAATTACGATTTTTCTTCTTTCGGCCCATCTTATACTATCCATCCTTCTCAAGGGCACATCTCCAAGATCTCCAATCAATTTCAATGTTCTCATTGCAAGATCTAGGTTTCGAAGCACCCATAGCTGCGCTCCGTATTTTTAAAAATCACTGGCCTTTCTGATCAACGTATTTCAGGGACCCTGAAACATTGAAAACTGAAGGACATTTTGTGAGTGGGAGAGAATTTACTTAAGAGAGATGAGGGAGTCCTATTCGAACGTCTCCCTAGGGAGGGCAATGACGATGTGGCCGGAAGATCAATACTCTCCTTTTGTGTTGCATCTCGAGGTATGAGTCGAATGACTAAGGAAGCCTGCCACTTAGCGCGAATTATCCCTCGGCCTACAACTCACCCTCACCTACATCCTCCCTACCAGAGGCGCAACTCATCACCTTCAAGAACCTTCAAGAAAACAATGGGCTCCTAGAAAACCTCCAAGTCCTCGATAGCGGCATTATAGAAGAGCATGCCAGAATTCCCTTCCAATTTACCTGTTTCACCGTAACTACGATATTGTATGAATTATGTTTTACATTTCAGTTTAATTAAAGGGTTATTAAGCTGTATAACCCTCACTGTAGTACTTAAAATAAATCATATATTCTTGAAATTAAGGCATATCTGCTTATGGGTCACTATCTGCCACACACCCTCAGATATAGATGTAAACTAATATTATGACTTTTGTCGTGATGATCTGAAACAGATACCTACACCCAGAAACATCTACATAGTACCCAGGTGGCCATTGCAAGGGTGCAGGTCAGGAGGTGAATCCAAACCATCCACGCAATACCGTCATTCAAATATATCTTTACTATTATACCAATCGTACCATAAATTTTAATAAATTTGTCCATGAAGAAAAGTTGTTTCACGTGTAATAGAGCCTATAATTACAAAATATCATCATCGTCACAAGTCAAAAATCTTAAGATTGGTTCGAAGAAGCTCTCCACTCGATTCTCTTATTCACAACTCTCTTCGTATCTACACAAAAATTCACATTATCTTTCACATCCTTCACCGCTTACTCCGTACACCGCTTTTCCATTCTTGCGGTTCACTTGTCCCTCGATGACTGACTTCATCTTACCACCGTGCTTAAAGATTGGCCGATTAGATTGTCCCACCATCTTTTCAAAAATTTCAGCCGACTTCTCTTTTCTCTCACTCTTCTCGGGACTTGTTCGTTAGTCTCTCTGTTGATACATTTTTATCTTTGTCATTTTTTCTGTGGCACCACATTTCAAAAGCTTCCGGCATTCCGGTTATCCCGGCTATGGCGCGCACCCTCCCTCGTCCAAAATTATGTAAACCCGAGGAAGAAACGTGCTTTACCCCTTTCCACCTCCCATGCCATTGACGTAACCGCGGAGGTTTTGATTTGCTCGACAGCGCGGCTTCGACCAGAATGCACTGCGGACACTTTTGCGCCACGGCCTGGCAAGGCAGCCTTCCTTCTCCCCGACGTGGCGCAACAAAAAGGCATCGGGACACAGCTGAATGATCGCCGGCTCCCGGGACGTGGCTGTAAGGGGGAGTTGGGCGGGGGGGGATGCTGAGAACTTGTGAGGGGGTGGAAGAGATGGTTTGAAGGGGGCGGCATTTGGGTTCGTGAGCGCATTTCACGCCGGGAAAGGTGGTCTCACCCGAGAGCCCGGAAAGACGCCGATCTAAAGCGAAAGTTCGCATCGACTGTGAGGAATGCGAGAAATACGGTGGAGCTACACGATGGGAAAAACTTATTCCTTCGCATATGCTCACTGCGGAATGGACTTGAGTTGAGAATGGCTAAGGATTGTCCCAGATGAAGTAATAGACTTGGGTTAGATGCCCCAACGGTTAAAATTATGTCAAACCATCTAACCTAAGATATTAATCCTAACACCAAGGCAAACCCCACGCCCTGTGCTGGATTGGAACCCGTGACCTTTGGAAGTCGAGGCCGACTCGTTACCCACGTGGCCTACCAGGCCGGCTTGGATAGGCCCGAACGAGAAAAAAAAACTTGGGTTAGGTGCTCCGACGGTTAAATTATGTCAAACCATCTAACCTAAGATATTAATCCTAACTAGACTAATATCTTAAAATCTGGAACAGACTTGTGTAAGGTGCTCCGACCGTTAAAATTATGTCACTACATCTAACCTAAGATATTAATTCCAATACCAAAGCAACCCCAACGCCCTGTGCTGGATTCGAACCCGCGACCTTTGGAATTCGAGGCCGACTCGCTACCCACTTCGCTGCCCAGGCCGGCTTGGATTGGCCCGAAACAGAATAAAAGTTTATCTGCATTTAGGAATCACCTCTTGTTCGACTAATTTGAGTTTTCCAACTACGTCGGTCGGTCACGCCGGTCGTGATAGCCAGGTCGGTAACGCGCCGGCCTGGCATTCCAAAGGTCGTGGGTTCGACACTCACCTCGGGCGTCGGCATGCATTTCTCTTAAAATTAGGTTTTTGTTAGGTTAGCTAGGTTTAAATTAGACAGCGTGACATAAACTTACCAGTTGTATCACCTTAAAACGAAATTCTACAACTTACTCCAACAAACTAGGTCAGAGTAGGATTTGATGGGGTATCCCTAATATTGCATTCACCTAACGATTCTTTTCTTAGCGCTATTTATGTCTCCAGGTGAGCATATTTCCTTTAACAATTAAAGAAAAATCCAAAAGTCTTCTGGTCGTACATAAGGAAGGTTCAAGGAAATAAGTCTGCCACCTTTCACTTAAAAATTATAAGAGGGTAATAGCAATAAACACTCTTGACAAAGTTAAATTATTAAACTCCTTCTTCCATACAATTTTTAATTGATTGCCGAACCGACAGATTTTAAACGTCCTTCATTCCTCGTACAATTAGGAAAATGATTAGTTGCGAATATATTCAATAATATATATTTACAAATGGCTATCATAGGTAGCTGCATGTTGGTATAAGGACATCAAGCTAACCCAATTAACAGCATATTTTTGCATGCTTCCTTTGCTTTTATAAATATTTTTTAAAATTGTTATGCTTCGACTTGAATATATTTACTAACCCTTTTTAATCGCGATATGTGATACATGCTTGGTGTGAATTCACCCCCTGCCACACACCTTTACGGTGGCTTGCAGGGTATTATGTAGAAGTAGATGAATTTCCTACCAATCATCAAAGCATTTATAATACTTTTTCTTTTCACACCTCTTATCCACTGACGTAGCATTACAAGACGGAGCATCTTCGATAACGTCCTCCAGGATTCTATTGTCCCTAATTTACTGTTCCATCCGTCTCCTCCTGAATTCCGTCAACAATATTCTATCCTTCCCCAACATGCTCAACGCTTTTTAATTCTTCCTATTATTCCGCCTATTACGATTTATCCATTCTCTACACCCAAAACTCGGTCTTTGGTGTAGAGAACGCCATCCGTTTAACGTCATCGCTCCTTAGGGTCCACATCTCGGATTCTTGCAAAGCCACGCCCCACATCAATCTATTAATTTCCCATTTCTTTAAAACGCTCCTCGAGATTCTCGTTCTCTTCAGTTAGTAAATGCTTGATTACCTTACGCCATCCTTCAATAGTAATTACAACAACGCCATCCTTCACCCCATATCCTGATCAGCAAGACCCACCACCACGAACTTAGAGTACATAACAGTATCGACCTATCGTGGTTCGACCTATTCCAGCTAATGCCTTTCAAAATTGTATGTTTCGTTTTGCCTTATTTTTCTTTGACAAACCCATAAATTTAGCTTTTGCTAATGGCTTCAGGCCTGACTATGTGAAACCTCCCCATGATGAAATTGAGAAATTAGTTAGGTACAACTTAGTTAGATTAACCTGAAGATGTCACTAAGTGTACGACACCCAGGTCGTAACAATAAACCTTATAAGTGGACCATTAAAAAGTGTAAAAAAAATTTTATTCTCAATTTCATAATTCAGCTTTTATTAGACTACAATCCTAAGTTATGGCTCCTAATTTATAGGAAATATTTCACTTCTATACTCACAACCAGCATATGAATGTTCACTGATGACGTATTTCTCAGTTGAAATAAAATTATGAAATTGGAATCCGAGACTCTCATTCGACACTCACATGATTAATACTCAGTGTCAGCACTCGGGGCCGTAATTAAATCTTTAAAACATACACAGTATTGCAATTAAGGCAGAAAAGATTACATCAACTTTAAATTTACAACATCGGAGGAGATGTAATCGTAGCCCTTAGTCACGTGACTTATTTATTTTCTCCGTCCAAAACAATTCTCCTCCAATTCCGTAATGGAATACGGCAATTTACTAGAGCTGGATCGGCTGGAAGCAATCTCGCGGATTGCATCTGCACAGTGCAACACGGATTCACCACTTGAGCAGGCGATCCTGACCAAAAGCACACAGAGCCCAATTTTTTTACGACAAGAAGAGTACGCCATTTCGCGGAGGTGTGGCTTAAAGCAGACATGGAGAACATCAAAGTGGCAGATTCTCAGTATTCATTATCTCTGCAAAGGAAATCCATCACACAAATTAATTCACTGAGCACTTTTACACCTCCACAAAAAGACAAAGTATTCAGTAAATTAACTTGTGCAAATGGAATGCCTCAAAGTTACTGAGGAAAGAGTGTTTATTATTTACAAAATTCATTTTTCTAATTAAAAGTTACATGTTATTAAGAGGCCTTTGCCTAGCTTATGTTTTTTGGGCAATCTAACTGTAAAGTAGTTAACAAAAAAAACTATGATTAACTCCTTGTTGCTCAACTCAATTTACATAAAAAATAGACTGTTAAAGCGAGATTGGAGAATGTATGTACCCGATATTCACGACTATCGATAGCAAACTAATATCGACAGCTGAAGCTTTCGGCAGATTTTCCCCAACATATCAATAACTGATAGATTTTATAGTACATGAATCAATTGTATCCGCAGCATTTTACCATGCTCTCTCCCTCTTTCTTTTCCAGTTTCCACTCGTGAAACATGATGAAAATTGGATCCATAGGCTAAGCAACGTATGATACCTACTACTACATTCAATACGGCACAGATAATGTTTAAAACTATTTCAAACGGAGACGATTAGAAATTAATATGACCATATTGGTTATAAATATATATTCAACAACGCACGGTTAATGGAAATCGGAACACCAAGGAGAATCTATTACAAGAATTTCGACAGCAAATCGAGGAATGAAACATATATTCTGGAGATAAGCCGGTGGCCACCTGTCAAAAGGGTGGTCCAATCTCTATATCTACTGATAACCCTGCAAGACGCCCCAAGGGTGAGTGGCAGGGGTTTAAATAAATTGGAAGAAAAACTAGAGAAAGAAGAAGTTACAGCTATTAGAGTTGGCACTAAGATAAGACAGTATAAAGCTCTTTACTATGCTACCCGCACCCTTAATATTTTACGTGATATTAACGCTTCAAAACGCGAATGAATGTTCTTTAATGCGTAACGCAACAACAAAAATGAATTAATTCGTTTTTGTTACCCCTTTAGTGTCATATTACTCAGAATATGTCTATCAGAAACTCATCTCCGGCCGCATGCATCAGAAAATAATTCATTCTTACATACATGCGCATACGGTTCCCAGGAATTTACAACAAAGGTGTGAGAGTATCTCGGTCTTCCGCTAACGGCATTTGGAGTGTAACTCCGAAAAACATGATAAGACTGCTCCCCACCAAATCGTTGGTGAAGTGGCTGTCAGTCCCCAGCCACACAAACCCTAAAAATTCAAATCACTTCCGGATTCCTGACCCAAAAAAAGTCACCTGATGCAAACGTTTACCCTAGTTTTCGGTCCAATAGCATTTATAAGCCTTAGGTCAAGGATGAACTATTCAGGAAAGGCTGGAAATGAATACTTATTCTATAATCTACAGATTATAATTCCAGTAGACAGCGAAGGGCAATAATTGGGATAGGGTTGCTGCAAAGACTAGAGCACTTCCCACCTAAAAGGTCAAGGTTCAAATCCTAACAATGGTATAGATTTTTCGGAGAAATCCCGGTCGTATACCGTAATAGTTTCTTTAAGGAGAGCGCTTCAAGTTCGTTACTCCCTCCTTGGATAAGATGCTAACCCGCGTATTAGCGCCCTCCGATGACGGTAGGTGGTTGGCATTGCATGGTAGCTCTAAGTTGCATGGTTAGCATTGCAAGATATCTCTTAGTTGCATAGCCGCATGGCCTGTGTAGGCCCCCAAAAATTCATTTTTTTTCACGTACAATAAGTGATAGAAACAGATTACAACGAAGCTACATGGGGAAAATAGGATAGGTATTGCAAATTTTTGACTTTGTTTTCACTCTTGCATGACCCTAAATGTAAGTTTAATTTATTTGCATGGTTGTCAAATATATGCCTTTCTTTGTACATGCGCGATCCATAAAGTGATGCATTTTCATCACAAGCAGTATTGCATGCGAAAACATGTATTCCCAGATGAATTCCATGGTTGGCATATAATTAGAATTCTGCAGTGAGTCGTGTATTGTAGTAATTAAGCAGGAGTAAGTTTTATATCCTTGACCTTAACGTTTAGAAACTGTGTCAGGAAACTGAATCGTCATAATCATAAACTGTGGCACCATGAATGGTGATGGTTCACCCCCTGCCACGTACCCTTGTGCTGGCCTGCGGGCTATTATGTAGATGTACAGTAAAACCTCTCTAAACGGCCACCTCTATTCAGCGGTCACCCCTGTAAACGGCCATTTTTCCCCAGAACGGAATGGTTTACCCTATCTTCCCCTTGAAAAATGACCCCCTATTCAGCGGTCACCTCTCTTCCCGACCAGCGGCCAGAGCGTAACAACAACGTACGGCCACTTCCATGAAATCTCAAATTCAAATCTCTCTCTGATTGGCCTTAGAAGAACTTTATTGCCCATGCTAACATTTACACTTGATACACTTACATTGACAAGGCATTACATTGCTTCGTTCCCTCTGACGAAGGGAATATCGGGGACCATCTGTCCGTTCCTCGATTATACTTACGAGCTTACTTATAAGCGACTTACATTGTAAGCTGCTTCCTATTTCTGCTTCCGGTCCGACACCTCCAGCAAAGGAGGCAAAATATCAAACGTATTCGCGATTGGCACGGTGTGTTGGGCGGTTGGAGCTTACGGAAGATTTGGCAGTGGATTGCGAAATGAGCAGCAGAAGCAAAGTGGTGTTGTCTTTAGAAGAGAGAAGAAGTGTTATTTTTGACAGTGATAATGGGATGTCAGCAAGGAAAATTGCCGAAAAATTTAAGTGCGGAAGGACACAGATAAACGTTATCATTAAAAACAGGGACACTATTCTAAAAGAGTGGGAGGACAACAAGAATCGAGGGATAAAAAGGAAGAGAGATCAGAAGTTTAGTGAAGTTAATGATAGGTTATATGAATGGTTTAAGTGTGCCAGAGCAAAATATTTGCCGGTTAGTGGTCCAATACTGCAACAGAAAGCTTTGGACATTGCAAATCAACTTCAGATTGAGGGATTTGCAGCTAGTAATGGTTGGTTGGGACGTTTCCGGACCAGGAACAATATTGTTTTTAGATCAATTAGTGGTGAAGGAGGAGATGTTTCTCCAGAGACTGTTAAGGAATGGAAATTGAGAGTGCCGTCTATTGTGGAGGGTTACGAGGCCAGAGACATTTTTAATATGGACGAAACTGGTCTTTTTTACAGAGCCATTCCGAACAAGACCCTATTAGTGATTCGAAGAGCACTTAGGCCACGGTGCTTTAAAAACGTTAACATGGATCTTCTTGGCGTGAAGTGGTGTGCAAATAGTAAATCGTGGATGACTTCTGCAATTTATGAAGAATGGTTACGTGCCTTTAATAAAAAGATGATCCAACAAGGAAGAAAGGTTATTTTATTTTTAGATAACGCCCCTTGTCATCGAAAAATACATCTTTCGAATGTGAAACTTCAGTTTTTACCGCCAAACACAACAGCTCGCCTTCAACCCCTAGATCAGGGGATTATTCAATCTTTTAAACTGAGATACCGGCGAAAGGTTCTACGCAGCCTACTGGCAATGATGGACTACGCTTCATGTGTTAGTGATCTCACCAAAAAAATCAATGTGGGAGAAGCTGTGTCATGGTCAAAATCGGCATGGAAAGAAGTCGAGAAGGAAACCATCAGGAAGTGCTTTGTTTCTTGTGGAATAATAGCAGGTGAATACTGTGAAGAGGAAATTCCCTGCAGCTCTGATGGCAACAATGCACTGCACCAGGAGCTCCAAATGTTGGCGTCGACTGCACGAATATCATACGATACCACAGAAGAGGCGAATGTAGAGTGCTACGATGACTTGGATGGAAATTGGGAGTCTCGCATTGGTGGCAAAGGTAAGGGTTGTACATTTTTCTTTCGAAGTCTTACGAATTTCATCAAACCAAGAGATCATTCATAACAAGCTGTTTCTTTCTTTATTAGATGCAGACATATGCGATAGTGAAGAGGAAGAAGTGGAAAATAAAAATATCACTGAGATGAGCGTAAAGGAAGGATTAGATTCACTATTAAAATTAAAATCATTCTTCCAAAAAATTGACAAGGATTTCAATTAAAATTCTATGGAGTCCTATGAAAATCTCTAAAATTGTTTAGAAAATATATTAATTAAAAGAAAATGTAGCCAATTGAAACAAAGTACTTTGACAGGTTTTTTCAAAAAGTAATTGTAAACCCTATTTGTTAGCTGAATATGAAATAAAATTTTATTAAAAATAAACTTTAATACAATAATTTTAGAAATGAACATATGTAAGTATTTTATGTAATTTATCCTGAAAGCCCCTATTTAGCGGTCACCCCTCCAAACGGCCACTTTTTTCTGGAACCGGCAGTGGCCGCCTTAGAGAGGTTTTACTGTATATCTAGAAGTGCGCCTTTATCCTGGCCACCTGGCTTTTTCGTGCCTTTCTCGACGTATTCCGTTCAAGGTCTGCTTCGTTTCTTCTCCTTCCCAACCATTTCCCTTTCATTACGGAAGATAATGAGTTGCTTTGTCTCGGAGGAGCGAAAGGTCTCTCTCTCTCTCTTTCTCCCCTTGGGTCTTCCATCAGTTTCGCTCCTACTTTTGCTCTTTGCGGAGCGTCTTCATCGATTGCCCAATCCACCCACGTCACACACTCCGTTTTTCCGAGTCCGCACATTTTTAGCGCGCCATTAATTGATTGGCCCCAGCAAACCAATGCGTCGCTAATATTCGAGGCGAGGGAATGAATGACGCCTATAATAAATCATTATTTTCAAAGCATTGGGATATGCGAGTCGGAACGTGATTAATTTTGCCCTCCAAGTGTCCCTCTGTTATAAAAAAAACTACCTACCTAGGCAGGTAGCGGGGTATCACAGAGAATAAAACGCTGGTTTACTGGCTGGAACCCCGGGTTCGAATCCAGGGGGGTTGTGTTAGAAACCGTCTGGATTATCTCGAATAGGTAACCAAGGAATCACGGAATCACCAAGGAATTATTGAATTATAAGCGGCGAAAAACTGATGATTTTAACAGCTTCGGAGAAGTGGGCGAGCATAGGACTTTTACGTCATCCACTTCGTCCAATCACAACTGAGACCGCGAAGCTCCTTCGCCTAATCACAGTGGGGGACACACAGATGACTCTGTCAATGGAAGCGGTTGCGACAGGATCTGTGCGAGAAGACCTTCCCACCCCCCCTCAACTCCCTTCCCTTTCCCTAAAAACAGTCAAGGACGGGAGGTGGATGACGTAGCAAGTTTCAAAGCAGCTTCTTCGGTGGGCGTCAGCTTTTGCTTATTTTAATTTTTGATTTGTGAATGGTTATAAGATTAATTTTTGCACTAAAATTCATTTTTCGTTTCCGTCTAACAATTTTACATACAAAATAGCGATTTCGGTTCCGAGTAAATGCCCCCAATGTACTTGCTTCCATCTCTATCTACTGACTACCTTGAGGGCGTGTACCATACTGTGAGTAATCACTACACATAGACTATACAGTACATGCACAACATACTACTGAATACGTGATTGAAATGAATATCATACGGGACGCATACTATAAATTTAACTTTTATCTAACATTTAAGGAATTATTTCAGAAACACTCGCCTCTATCCTCTTGGATTATTTAAACATCGGTGTCCTCTTTATCAGTCATTTCACGTTTCAAGGTAATCTTCTTTCTAGAGAGCACTACATAGGGCCACTTTGAGGACGTAACAAGCGTATCTGCTCGCACTTAACGTTTACCCCCCTCCCAATTAGTATCACCCATTGTTGCTTTACCCACACTCAAAGAGAGTGATCGAGTGTGTTCAAGAGCTACCATTCTTTCGTCCTTCCACAAGCTTTCTGGCCAGCCGAGTTTTCTTCATTAATACTTAATTAAATATCCAATCAATCAGAGAGATGCTTCACATTTGAACTAGTTCAGAGGGTTCACTCCTTGCCGAAAATTTACAACATGCGGTACAAAAGTAAAGAGGCTCATTTTATTTTGTTTTTCTTGGCAGAGTTGGAATTTTTCACATTGCATTATTGCCACAAAGGCGAATTTCGGTTATTATCACAAGATAATTCTTGAAAGAATCCACCAATCAGTGGTTCTTGCGCATATAACAATTTCGAACACTAGGACGCCGCTATATGACAACGACTATTGCCGCATGACCTTTTATGACACAAAGGAAAGGTCGTGTGTTCCCTACATGAATGTCGTTGAACTAACAGCGAAACTGGTGATGTAGTTACTAACGCCTGGATTGTTAACGCCTCGATAATACATTCCAGGTGAGTGATCGTCACCTGTCAAACACTTTAGCGGAATAATGCATACCAGACGATGTTATAAGTAGATACTTCGGTAAACTTCGGTAAACAGTCCACTACATTAACTATAGGGGGCTGTCGGAGCTCTTAGGAAGAACAAGAGGAAACTAAAAGGAAAACTCAATGCCATCAAACTCCGAGCGAGAATCTCTTTCTCACTCCGAAACCTCAAAGCGCACAAAAATCCTTTCGTGCTGTTTCGTGAGCGGTCGATATCGTGATTAGCATTCTGCGGAGAAGGGATAAGGGCAGCAGAGACCCGCGGATTACCTCAGAGCCGGGGCAATGGTCGGAAAAAAGAAAGAAATTCGTCTCGCAACGCAAATTCATCCCAGGGAATGAACCCACCATTTCGGTGTCGCCTAGGTGCGGGCTCGGTTGGGGATCTTAATATCATAAGCAGACTGTGATTAAGAATCGATGGCTGAAGCTCAAAGTGTGCACACAAAGTCAATAACGGATTACGATAATTGGTTAAAATGGATTTTGTTTTCTACCGTGAATGATCCGCATACCTTCAATGAGCCATCTGACGATGCGTGGCAGAGGTACGGAAGCCAATGCAATTGGACAGGGGGCTTGATTAGGACAGGGAGCTATATTTTATCAGGCACTTTTGGCATAAAAAAAGCTTAAACCCTTTTATCAGCGGCTCTGACTCGACGCTTGATGGGCTGGCGATAAAAGTAAATGCACAGCACGGAAGTGAAGGAAGACAACTACATTTCAGAGATGTGCAAAGTCGGTCATAATGTCATCATTTATCTTTATCTAGCGTTTTCAATAGTTTTTCTCGTATATATACCAGATTTCTGCAGGCTTCTTCACGACACTTTCAACGCATGTGGGACATTATTCCGGAATCCCATTTTGCAGCTGCTTGGTGAGACTCAAAGGGATTATTTATCGAATGGAATAAATAGTATTCCACTAAATATGGAATAAATCCTCTTCGAACTCATTTCGCGTAACTACCTAGACTCCAGCTTTAAATTGTGTTCTCCAGGGGGCAAAGTACATTGCAATCACTTCAACTTCTCAAGACACCATATGAAAGACGAATATCCATTAATATACATCATCAATATCATGCTCATCCTCACTTAACCTCAGCAACGCTCTACATTTGAGATTACACAACTCTGATGAATGATATAAGGTAAAAAAAAAAGCAACACCGTACTTATAAATCACGTGCACTTACACAACATTCGATTGGTATCCCCTTTCACACAAGGAAATGGAGATAATTAAAAATCAATGTATTCTGAGAGAAATTTTTTCCTGTTGATTTTGATCAACTGTCGAAAAAATCAATCAGCCAATTTTTTAGGTTGATGAACGGAAGATTAGATAGTTTTCACGATTACAGGTAGTAATGTTGCCTGTTAATATGCCTGTTGCCTGTTACACTATACAATTAACAGCAGGCATGTTAATGCCTGTTGTTAATGGTATCGTGAAGTTAGGAGTTTATAAAGAACGGAGTAAGGATGAAGAGAAACCAACGTGATTTTCGATTGTTCTCCAGGTTTCATACGAAATAATGATATATACCTTCTGCTGAGGATGTAGGGGGTTGGAGGAAGGAATGAAGGGCATGAATGAATGAATCATTAGGACGAATCTTGTTGGAATGATGTAGTTTAGCGTTAGAATGAAGTTATGACTCATATGCTACTAAGGCCGTGACGCGTAGTTAAGAAATGTGGAAAATATTGTCATATGATTATGTGTTGATCTTTCAAAACGATCTTTTTAAAATGACGCAAGAGTGAAGAAACGCGTTGTGCATTGTAAAATATATTTAGTGGGCAACACAAAATTATTTTACTGCAATTATGATGAGAATTTAGCTAATTATAGATTGTTGAGCCGATAAAAGAATGGAGAGGAAGGAACGTGAAACCGATCTTTGAATATAATAATAATCTCCGATTAGATAACTAGTGACGTTGATGATTATTTGATATTTCATTGTCTGACGGTTTTGAAGCAGTTTGATTTCGATTCCCTTTTATTTGCCAACAATCAGAGAAAAATGGATGATGATTGCTAAAAAAAATAACTAGAAAGATACACATATTCAGCAGTGGTATTCATCATATTCAGCTACTGATACATCGAAAAGCACTTCAGTAATTAAACGTTGAGAGAGCAGAAGAAAAAATATGAAGAAATGCTGGATTTCGAGCATTAATATGACCATAACAATGAAACCCGATGTCCGCATGTCAGAAGAAACCCATTCGCCTGAATATATATTTGAGTGCAAATGGTACCGAGATGAATTAAAATATCGAAATGAAAATGTTTTGTTTCTAAATGGAAATTAAAAGCCTCGTACCAATAATGGACCATAAATCCACCAAAATGGCAGCAAAAGAATATACAAACATGGCTCAGGAAAACAAATGTGGTATAGAAGCAAAGGATCAGTCCGAAATTAAGTTTTTGTTCCATTCAAGATTTTCCCTACCTAAGGGGTGAACTTTGCATTTCAGGAGTACGATCCGCGCAGATAGGGAGGCTTTCAAAATAGGAGTGCAGAAAAGGATAGAGAAAAAAGCTGTGCAGTAGGTACATATCAGAAAAGAAGATAAGAAAATTGTTGGCTAATGGTGATCCTTCCAAAGATAATGGAGGTTGCACACATGATAGCACACATACAAGTCTTTCGGGAAGAATTAAGGAAGGTGGAAAGAAATATTAGGACGATAGTATACAAGGAGGGATGGAAGTTGAGGGTATTTGGCTGAGAGGATATTGGTATGTTCAAAAGGACTCTCACTCATTCACTCCATGGCACTACGGCCCTTGTAGGGCTCAGGTTTCCAGAACGACCTGGCTGCACTCGTCTCCATTTTCCGCGACTCTCCTGACACCCTGTCTTCTTAATGCAATATTTCATTAAAAATAAAAAATTCCATGTCTGCATCGCTTCTCGAAAATGAATGTTTTAACCCTCTGGTTACCGACCCTCATTTTATTACGGTGGTTACCGTTGGGGTCCTTTAGGGACCCCATCGTATTTTTTTATTTACCGTTGAAATGAAAACAATTTTTAACCGCAGTACAATGATTTTATTGAAATAACGTCATAAATGACCATAATAATACCTAAATTTAAACAATTTTAGCATGAAAATGTTTATAAAGAAACAAAAAAATTGTTTACAAAAAATGAAAATTTCAGTTAGAAAATTCAATTATTGATTTTTTCAATAAAATATCATAACACACCATAATAATACAGAATATAAAACAATGTTTTCATAAAAATATTTATCAATAAACAAAATATTTTTTGCAAAAAAAGAGGAAAATTCAATGGGGGCGTTTACTCGGAACCGAAATCGCAATTTTGTACACGAAATCGTTAGATGGAAACGAAAAAAGAATTTTAGTGAAAAAATTAATCTTCTAAGCACAACCATTCACTCATAAATCAAATATGAAAATAAGCAAAAGGTGACGCCCACCTAAAATGCTGCTATGATAACATTGACGTCATTTTCCTCCCGTCCTTGACTCCTTTCAGGGGAGGGGAAGGGAGTGGACGTGGATTCTCGGAAGGTCTGCTCGCACAGATGCTGTCGCAATCATTCCCATTGGCCGAGTCAGCTGTGTCCCCCCCATTGCGATAAGGCAAAGTAGCTTCGCGGGCTCAGTTGTGATTGGACGAAGACGATATACGTCAGAGGTTGCACCACACCCACTTTTCCGAAAGGGTTAAAAACATCAGTTTTTCGCCGCTTATAACTCGGGAAATAATTGACGGATCAAAAAACGGAAAAATGCGCGTCTTTTTATTTTACAAACTCTATCAGATTCGGCAATAAAAAAAATTTGGTAAACGACCCCATTACACCCTTCATTTTTACATGTAGGTAATTGTGACAGTCTTCTTACGATGTTCTGGACAAACAAATGCTTTACACTTGGAACATCTTACATTTATCTATAAGTCAATATTTCGTGGGCAAATATGGCATTTGCCCCTTTTGGATTTGCCGTAACTTGGTTCAGATTAGGCCATTTCTGAATTTGCTTTTTTTACTCCACATGCCAGAAGAGCAGAAGTAACAAGTACATTATTCGTCGTTTCTGCGCGTTTTGTCGTGTTCGGTAGGGCAAGTTCATGCCCTAAGGACTTGAGAAGGATTCTCCTTCTAATCGAAGTCTTGCCATTCCATTCTGGATTTTTGCACGTAAATATGGCAAATGCATTACTAGCTGCCATATGTATTACATTCATGAACAGCCTGAATGGCCATCTATAAGTTTTTCTGGCGCATATATACTCTCTCATAAGTTTGTCTTCATTGCCTACAGCTCTTTTGTTCTATTATATTACAATACTATTATATTATTGGTTTCTTACATTCACTCTCAGATATTTTTTTATCTAAGTATTGCGAAGTTAGTAAGTGCACCATTTTATTTTTCTTTGGCACATACGAGAACATAGCCAATCCTTCTTTATGTAAGAAAGCAAACTTAGAAGAAAACGTTTCACGATCTTTAGTGTGATTCAAGTCATAAGGAGTGTCCGGCTTGTTCTTTCTCACTGTTCCTTGAAGAGTTACGTTTTTCGATACTAAAAAAGTGCCAACTCCACGGAAGTGAAACAACTGTCCGTTGTGAGACTGCGGCCAGTGTTATATAGAGGTTCAATGAGATTTTTGACCACTCTAGTCCCTTGGTTCTTTTCAGCTCGCTGCCCAGGTAATTTCCCTGTATAAACTTGCAAATTGAAGAGATACCTACGAAGTTTTGACATCAGCTGTAGCCCATATTTTTATCCCATATCTCCCGGGTTTGGAATGAATATATTGCCTAAATGTACCATTTCCTCTGATCGACACCAGTTGTTCATCAACAGTAACGTATTCAAACGGTTCAAACATTTTTTTTTGCTATTTCCAACGAAAATATCCCATACATTACGGATAGCAGCTAATTTGTATTTTATTTTCTTTGGGCCCTAGTATCTTTGTCATCAAAACGTATGCATCTCAATGTTTTGTTGAAATATTGTGCGGGACATAGACGTGCTGTGAAAAAATCTCTGCGAATGCTAGTATCAGTTGACCACAATTTTTTGACATTTTCTTTTCCGCAACGGAGAGCACCTGCTGTCAGTAATATTCCAATAAATGTTCATCAATGTTCAAGTTTGTCCAATTATTTTTAAATTTAGGGTGCTTCACTAACAACACATTGTAGAAGTTTTGGGCGTACAAATTAGTGCTTTCAAAAATAATAACTTTGACATCGTCGTTTATAAACAAATTAAAAGTTTCTCGAATGGAACTTGCACAATTTGAATGTTTTGAAGGACCTAGTTTACAATTAATGTTTCGTAAAGTTTTTGTAACTTTTGGAGGATGTTTTCCCATGTACGTCCTGATTTTGACTTCAAAACGTCAAAGTTAGCTGTACTTTTAATTACCTTCACATCACTGTCAATATCGTCTTCTGTAGGCAGTTGGTCAAATGGCTCCTCCTCTACTTCTTCCAAATCTTCTTCAGATTCAGATGTGCACTCTGCTGGGAGGAATTATCTATCACTATCACTGTTACAAAAATCATCGCAGTCACTGCCATCTGCGATTCTCTCAATTTCTTCCTCCGCTAGAAATCTTTTCGAAGTAATTTCTAAATAAAAAATAATTTTATCACAGTATGAATATAATTGTAAGTCCCATTATAGTAGGTATTAGGAAAAATTTGAAAAGTCACAATATTTTAAATATTGCTAATATTGTATTGATAGAGTAAAAAATTGACTAAAGCTTTCAACTTTAAAAAATACTTATTTTTCTATTATGATGCTTGTAGGTAGAATAAATTTGACTAATTTACCAATAGGTGTTAACGTAAATAAGTCAAACTTCAGCACACGCAACATAGTTGTGAGTGACACCGGTACATTTTTGGTATATAAATTTATGAACTTACCTCTATAGGTGTTGCAAACGAAGAATTATCTTCCTTCTGTTGACTGCACTGGTTAGTTGAAGCAGCTGTAGAGCACAAGTATCTCTGTAGCAATGGCTGTTACTGGAACGGGCACTAAGCTTTGCATGTGAAGTACACAGCACCTCAGATAATTAGACTGTTGGAGATGCTCATTTCACGTTGGCATACATACAAATTCAGGTGCATTCCGGTAGGAGAGGGAGTGGACTCCGGGCGTTGAAGGATGTCCGGTGCCCAATTGTAATATTACACCAAGAGTATTT
Organism: Platycnemis pennipes; assembly: GCA_933228895.1. Taxonomy (NCBI): domain Eukaryota; kingdom Metazoa; phylum Arthropoda; class Insecta; order Odonata; family Platycnemididae; genus Platycnemis; species Platycnemis pennipes. The sequence continues at coordinate 35,024,934 of OW121852.1, read as the reverse complement.
GTACAGTTGGACACGCCTAACAGAAGGCTAGGTAAATATTACCCACGATAAAAATTTTCTTGATCAGATATTACTCATAAAAATCGCCAAAATCCAAAGCTCTATGACAGTGCATAAATAATAATAGTACATAATAATAATTGTTTATAATTATATTAGTTAATAAAGCAATAGTAATATATATTTACAATTATTAATAACAGAATCAGTTATACACACACATTTTGGCAAAACAGTCAAACATTCAGTCTGGGACGTGGGTTACCAAGTGGGGTCCTTCTGGGACCCCATCCATATTTTCATTGATACAGAATCCAAATAAACGTAATTTTGATCCTACTTTGGGGACTAAAAAGGAATAAAAAAGTTGCTCACATACCAGGAGACCCATGAACGTGAAAAAAAAATTATGAAATTTATTGAATATTTTTCGAGTGTGGGGTCCCTGAAGGACCCCGCTCGGTAACCAGAGGGTTAAGTGAGCCCCCACGTCATCAAGCCACCCCTTTCGTGGTCTTTCTCTGCTTCTCCTCCCTTCTGGTGGCTGAAAACCATTTTGACAGCCCCGTTCTCCTCCATCCGTTGTTCATATCCAGACCAACGATGTCTTCCTTGTTTTCTTGCCGTTTAGTTTTCTGGCTCGCCATAGAGATCATAGATTTCAGGATTTCTTCTTGTTCTCCATATTCCTGCATCTGTCAGAGCACCACATATTCTTCTAAAAATCTTTCTTTCCCATCTTCTGATTATTCCTTCCTTTGATGCTGCTACTGTCTACGTTTCGGAGGCATAAAGAAGAACAGGTCACAACATTGTCCTGCATACGACTACCTCGGTGCATCTTGTGATATTTCTTGACATAAAAATTGATTTCAATGCCATTGAGCATCTGCTACCCATGTGTAACCTATCTTGAATCAGGTTTTCTGATGTTAGTAAGGATCCGAAGCATCTACGCTCTCCGCTCTTTGAAAACCACTGTTGTGCATTTTAAAGGTTGGTTATCTATATTCATCTTGTTTTACTTCCACGTTCATTACTTTAGTTTTTATTCGTTTATTTATTTAATCAAATTATGAAAATAATAATAATTCAGTCAAAAGGACTCTAAGTACCGTAAAAATTACCCAGAATATGATTAGCCCTGCAACTGAGCAGAAAAGAGCATGGGAATGTATTTTAACGTTTATTCAACAATAAATTATACCGCCCAGGTGCAGGCGAGGTAAATTCTTCGCCTGCTAATCTTAGGGTCGCGGGTTCGAGTCCCGCCTGGGTGGTTTTTCTACACCCAGGGCATGGATGTTCGTCAAGCTCTGTTGGTTCAGCCCCTGGAAAACCTGAAGACAGGCAAATGCCTATTGGGATCCCAGGGGTATGTGGACAAAAATAAATATATTAAGTATCAAATCATCATGCTCACTAGTAATTATTTCCATGATAGGTCCTACGCTAATGAATGCATTTCAAACACATTTTATCAAAAAATATCCAGCAGATGAGTTCTAAAAAGGACTTTTTCTAAATTAATCAAATTAATATCAACCAAAAGGGCCATTTGGCGCCTTGGGACATCAGTATTGGATCTCGTTGACCTTCAACGGCAAACACACATCCCGATGGGACCCCATGTCTTGAGGGAAGTACCTCTTTGATGTTCATTCGGTGACCTTTGGCTTCCGATCCCAGGGGAAGTCAGGAGATCGCCTGAAGTGACGGAGAACTAGACATGAATAGTTTAGGGATCGCCATATATGACGGAGACCTATAACAATTACGAAAAAGGCTTTTCGATTCTCTGCATGAGCATTATGAAAATTGGTTTTGCTGTTACCTAAGTGGGTTTAATTATCATTACAGTAAAACCGGTAATGTACGACATAGGAATTTTTCATCATTGATACGTGTGGGGGTCATACACCCCACACCACACCCTTGTGGTGGATTTCAGGGTATTACGTAGATTTAGAGAGATGCAAGTGTGAAGGCTATCTGACTAATCCTTATAAATCCCTTTTAAGCCTTTTTTTCAAGTCCTGCCTATGTAAATCGAGGGGATAAAGAAGTTCAATCGTAGATATTTTTCTTGGCGGAGTCATCGAGAAGCAGCGCTTTGATATCGTGGTTAACTAAGACTTTAGGATTTACTAAAGTCCCTATATCCACTAAAATTTTCGGCATATTTTATATTGAATTTATAAAATAATGTATTATCAATTAACGCATGCTAATGTCTGATTAAGTTAAAAACCTTCCCCATACTTCTCTGAGTAAATTCTGGAAAAATGAAAGGAGGATAGTTTTACTAAGTGAAAGAGAAAATTAAGATTTTGGAGTCAAATGTAGCTTGAATGCAACTTAGGAAAGATGACACGTAAATCAATTTTTTCTGGAAAAAGCATTAAAAATTTTTGATACAAAAACGCCAACACGAGTAATGAAATCTGAAAAATCTTCTACTATTCCTACTGAATAATTATAAAATTAAATGGATCGACCAAGTAAGTAACGAGGAAGACCTATGAAGTGTGGGAGAAAAGAGAAGTCTTCTGAATACCCTAAGAAGAAGACGGGACAACTTAATCGGCCACATCATAAGACATGATCATGAGACATGACAATCGTTGAAGGACAAGTGGACAGGAAGAACGGCAAAGGAAGGCCTCGTATGAGATATATAGAAGTGATGAGGATGTGAAAGAGAAGAAATACGTAAATATGACGAGATTAGCTGGTAGAGGAATTCAGTGGAGAGCTGCGTCAAACCAATCTCAGGATTCCTGACTAATGATGATGAACAAGTAGACTTAGCCTAATAGGTACTTCTAACGTTTAAATTAATTCATATACCACTGAATATAATAATATTAACGTATTTTAATTATATCAATTAAACGATAAGTTAAAAGTGAAGTAATTATTTACGATGACGAACTCAATGTGACTATTTTACGTTTGAAACAAATTACGATGGCAGGATACGGTCAATCAAATTTTAGATCCGAAAAGATCGTGCCTTCTCCGATTTGGTGTCAAGGCTGTGTGCTTGCCTTGAAAATTCGTGTTTTTTTGGAAATGCTCTTTCGATTGATGCTTCTAAGTTTTCCTTTAGAAAACAAAATCCCCAATGAAAGGAAAATCAGGTCGACTGTCCGATTAAAAACTATACCTTGGCTATTAACTTGGCCTGCTCCATCATGACCTTGTAATGTATTCATACCACAACATACAGAGATGGAGAAAATTTGCTGTTGCGTTGCATCTTAGTCAGTGTATTTATCTCTAAAGGAATGAAAAACGACTCCAATGTGCTTTGATTCCTCGCTATTTCAACGCAGAAAGCAATTAAGTCGAATGACGTCACCCTTCTCTTGGCAACGGAGTAATGTTATTTCCCAGAGCAGATATGTTGCTTTATTCTCGTTTGGCCTTCACGAAGCGAATTTCCGTACACGTAAAGCAGTGCATTTGTTTCAGGGTCTAATTTCGCGGTGGGATTGTAATTTAGTCATGAATTGATTGCTTCGCTGATAGTGACGAAGCGCTATGCTCAATTGGTAATACGTGAAAATAGCCGCAGAAAATTATTAATATTTTATTCTATTTTACAAAGAATTCATGCACAGAATATATATAGAAGGCTTTAATCGATTATGAAAAAAGTACCTAATTGAGATCACAGGCATGACGATCATACATGCACTACTGGCATGCAGTAATTTTTATACTTACTAACTACATAATGAGATGATAATCATGCAGGACGTGAACTAAAAATTCAAATTTACATACATCATGCAAGAAAACAATTGATAAATACTACAAACATGCATTAAATATGTTGATAGGTTAATCATAGTTCCCCCAAACAAAGTTTTATGATACAAAAACTTGTAGAACAAGTACTCTCTTCGTGGTTTTTCAACAAAACCAGAAAAAAATTTTGGTTGCTTACTATCGAATTAGAAAGAGCTGGATCACAAATTGCTCCAACTGCACACGTTTGATCACACCATTTAACCTTCCTCATTAATGAGACTAACACGAAGTGTAATCCCTGGGTGAGATGAAGTGCTTATTGGTTTGCCAGGCCAATGCTTTACCAAGGCTACTGCAGTCGACCACAAAAAATGCAAGCAACAGTAATTAGAATGAGACCCGCCTTAAATTACCGAACGCCATGCCGACTGCTTTCAACTACAGTCACACCACACACCACTTGTAGAAGAGCTAATACCACTGCCTAATTAACAGAACAAAACTTCGCTAAATAATGGTACCCAGATTACCGTTAATTTATGAGAGTATGAAAATGCTGTCTACATTTCAAAGCTAATAGAGATACATCAAGCTCGTTAACAGGTAAAGTATTTAAAATACATCATAATAATCTGCAGACATTTTGGGCGAACACCTTTTTAGATGATATTAAATATATCAAGAAGACCTAACATAAGGTCTTCTTGATATATTTAATATATCCTCCTCTTTCAACTACCGATTAAAAACTATACCTTGATCTTATTGTTGTATTTTTTCTCAGGTTGTTTTATGAAGGTAAATTTAAGCCAAAGTCTTATGGTCAATTATGGGTTTAAAGATTCGATACAAATTGGATATTGTGAAAATTTATTCTAATAGTTTTAGGTCTAATTTTGTGAACCAATGTTTAGGACCAAACAGGTAAAATTTTAAATTTTTCATCCAAACGTATGAAACCAACCAATCAGAGCCTTAGAAAAAAGTCAGAATCGCTATCCGCATTGTGAGAGAGATTTAATTGGATTATATTAGATTGGAGTAGTTCGATCTCGGCACCGATGGATATGACTTCAATATGGCGCCCTGAGGCGGCTATTGCACTTACTGAGTGCATGAAACAGGTAAATTTATAAACGATACCAAATGCATAATTTATTTATTTAAGCTCAATTAAATTTCCCACATTAAGATTCACACAGCTAAAATTGCAATTACCACTGTTTCCTCACATTCGGTTGAGTCAGCCATTTCCATTTTTTCTCAGTTTATCGTATTTCATTGGCTTGCCTGTTTTGGACCAACACAATGGACCGTGGGAACACAATTTTTATTTTATCCAAAATTTGGAAAGAATGCGTTCGGATGAAATTTTTCGACCAGCAAATTGTATTAAATTTTATTCGTAGAACATTGGTTTAAGGGATACATAGATAAACAGTCGAGAGAGATTTAAAATGTCATGATAAGGGGAAATAAGAAAATTATATCAAAGTCAGAGACGACATAGAATATGGAATGGAGTATCGCTACTTCTACGAGAAATTAAATGAAAAAAATGTACAATCATTCAGTTTTTAAATGTAAGACCTCAAGTTTACATCATAGTACGTGTATGGAAAAAATATATCAGTGAATCCATATGAAAAATCATAATTAAGCATTAAAAAATAAATTCCGTCCTTGTCACTAAAATTCTATTTGCACTATGCCGAGTGCATACCAAACTAACACCACTTTTAGCGATTATGAAGCAACATATCTTTAATTTACAAATACCTACTGGATGTTTATCTACATCGCTATAAAGGAAATACCCTTTAAGTCTCAGCAAAGGTGTGACTTCATCAACAGGTATACAGCATTGTCATGAATTTAAAACGTGTATTATTTGCCACAACAACTACGTGTTGTTTAGCTTGATTTCTCTAACAAATGAGATTCACATGTTTGGTAAATATTCACCGACTCCACCTCTGCCACACACCCTCGAGCCTTTTCGTGCACTACGTAGCTGTGGATACACAAATGTGTCCCTGACCTGGCACCGTTTTCCGAACGTTACTCTTCGGTCCAGTGAGGCGGAAAATGAGGTCGCCAACAAATTATATCGTCCCACGTACAATCGAAGTTCCCGAGCCTCGGTTTACCGAACTTAAATGAATCAACTTCGCGTCGTGTGTCTCGCCCCGAACTTGGCCCCAGCCATTGGCCGACCAAGGTCAGAGAGTGGGAAAAGAAAGCAGTTCCCACGCGTCGGAAGGGCCACACTTTCTTCCGCCCATTCCAGAAACCCCTCGAGAGACAAAAGAGAAGCGGGGAAGGGGTCTCTCCACCTCCATCTCTCCTTTTATTTAATGGGTCCGGGATCGTCTCATTCAAGGCTGCGGCGGAATGGCTCCGAGGGGTCAGAAGAAAGCCGTCGACAAGGGAGATGCTGCAAAGGGATGGAAGGGGGGCAGGTGTGTACAGGTGGGGAGGGGATGCTTAAAAGGGATTTCCGAGGTCACCAAATGAGTGTGGGACCAAACGAAGACTCCCAAGGCTAGACATCCCTCGAGTGGTTGCCGGGATGTCTTTGACCCCTCTCTAATAAATCGTGCTATTACCGCACTCTACGGCCATATTCAGAATATACTAGCTATACTATGCAGAACTACAGCCTCGATTACACAGCATCTAAGTAAACCCTGCGAGCCACCACGAGGGGGTGTGGTGGTGGGTGAAGATCACCAAACATGCACTACTGACATGCAACTACTAGGCTACTACATGGAAGCATGCTAGATAAAAGGGTCACGTGCACCAACATGGTTAGTATGTACATAGTAATAAAAGATTGTTGGTTAATACATGCATCAGGCACTACATCTACACGATACCCTGCAAGCCACCGCGAGGGTGTGAAGATCTACAGACTAGGCCTGGGCGATATTGATAATTCAATATCGGGATACGATAATGTTAGCATATCGATAAATATCGATAAATTATCCCCCCGATATTTTATCGGGGCACGATAATTTATCGGGCCCCGATAATATATCGGGGCACGATAAGATATCGGGGCACGATAATATATCGGGGCACGATAAATATCATGATATCGCGCCCCGATAAAATATCACGATATATTATTTCGATAAATATCACGATAAAAGATCGTGATATCGGAAAAAGACAGCCGTTGAGTTGGCCTTCGCATGTTACTGAAAGTTACTTTTGGTAATAATCTAAAGTAAGATCACATTATTCTAGCAAGTAGAATAGTTTGCTTGCTGAGTATGGTTCGATATATTTAGATCAGCGGAAAATATACATATACTAATTAGCAAACAGTTGTTTTCAGTTCCTTTCAAAATTTGAACATGATGTCACCTATAAACTATCAGACCAATGGAATTGAAAGAGAGAGTGAGAGAGAACTGCTGAGAATTTGCCTTAGCAGATAGCAGAACAGTAAGTTTTCAAACGTACTTGCTCCCTCTTATCGTGCCCCGATATCTTATCGTGCCCCGATAAATTATCGCGCCCCGATAAAATATCGGGACACGATAAGACGATATTTATCGAGCAACGATATATCGTCAATTTTAAAAACTCAATATCGGATTCGCGATATTTTATGATATATCGATAGCCCAGGCCTACTACAGACTACTTAAACAATATTTCACCTACCGATCCCTTTATCTATATCTACTGACTACCCTTCCAGCCACCTCCAGAATGAGTGGCAGGGTGAGTTATCATCAAGCATGCACTAAATTGATGCACTAAAGTTTATTCATGTGACCTACCTAACGAGGGATCACCATGAATAGCATGCAGGAACCACCACAAATTTCACCTTTCGTCAACATACAAGGAAACATCTGAGAAGAACTAAAAACACGCATTACATATTTTACGGGTTCACGAAGACATGCTTAGAAAATCTGTAGATGTAGATGTCCGCGGCGAGAGCCGAACCAGTGACCTCCGGGTTGTTAAAGGTAAGATACCAGCTACCAGGGTCGCCGCACGGCTTGGCACTAAGTATTATTGGCAGTAGTAGATTTCTGTTTTATAAGTATCTACGAATAAGGTCATTTCGCACCGTCTAAACTAAGATCATACACTTAGCACATAAAAATACACAACATTCCTAACTTGGAATGGGTTTGAACCCACAACCTTTGAGTCGCCCGACCTGCGCGTTACCAACCTGGCTGACCAGACAGCACCACCACGTGGTCTGAAGAACATTTACCCCAAATTGTTCATAAGGACAAGAAAAAGTTTTTTTTCAGTGTCCGTGCATGACATTGTGTATTATTTTGATGAAAATATTCCACTTTCATTTATAAATGATCGTGGATTACGGATCTAGTATTTTAGAATTGAAAAATTAGCGCATAATCGTGATTTTTTACTTAAAAATTAATAAAAGTCAAGAAAAAGCTTTTTTATGGAACCTGAATAATGTCCGTGCATGAAATTGTATATTATTTCGATGAAAATATTCCACTTTCGTTTAGAAATGACCGTGAATTGAGGACCTGGTGTTTAATAACTGAACAACGAGCGCAAAATCATTTTTTTAAATGAATCATAGCAATGGCAGACATGTTGAATTTGTAGAATTTTGACATCTTATAAATAAAATTAAACTTTGTTGCATTCCATACAAAGAATGACGGATCAGAATGAATAAAATAGAATTACTCTATGTTGGAACACAACAGTTTTATTTTATTTGTAAAATTTGAAAATGAACTGCAGTAAATCTTTGGAAAACGATGTTTATCGATATCGCCCGAAATTCCTCGTAACAGAATCTTTTAGTTTGTTGCAAAACAGCTTGTCCGGTACCTATTGTAAGTGGTGTATTAGCACAGTACACCGCGAAGAAAACTTTGTACCTTTTCCCATTCCCTTGTTTATTTCCTTCCATGTTGACTGGCAATTTACCAGAAAACTGACATCAAAGTAAGACGGCAAATGTTCATCACCATTGGTCAACAATCCTAGGATTGGTTTGACGCATTTCATTTTGACGTAATTCTTCTCTTTTACATTCTTCACAACCTGTTCCATGTATCTCATACGAGGCCTGCCTTTTCCAATCTTCCCGTTCACTTTTCCCTCGACGATAGTCTTCATCAGGCCATCGTGTCTCAAGATATGGCCAATTAAGTTTTCCCTTCTTCTTTTTAGAGTTGTCAGCAGACTTCTATTCTCTCCTACTCTTCTTAGCACTTCCTCGTTACTTACTCGGTCGATCCATTTAATCTTCAGCATTCTTCTGTAGCACCACATTTCAAATGCTTCTACCCTTTTCTTCTCCGCTGCTGTCATCTTCCATGATTCACTGCCGTAAAGAAAAATACGCCAGATGTATGTTCTGATGAATTGTTTCCTTACTTCTATGCTTGTATTTCCTGCTGTAAGTAGATTCTTCTTTTTAAACGATGCCCTCTTTGCCTGGGCTATTCTACTCCCTATTTCTTTCTTGCTTCGTCCATCGTTGGTTACTCGGATTCCTAGATAACAGAACTCTTTAACCTCTTCAAGTTTTTGTTTTCCTAGTTTGACATTGGTTTTCGCCTCTTCTTTCTTGCTGCACACCAATATCTTAGTCTTTTTCTTATTTATCTTCAGCTGATATCTGGCCATAGTCCTTTCCATGGTTGTTAGCATCTTATCCAGCTCCTTCTCTGTCTCTGCCATGAGAGCTATGTCATCAGCGAATCGTAGCATACTGATTGTTTCTCCGTGGATGTTCACTCGGCAAATGTTAGGAATTTAAAATATGCTATTAGTCGATCGGAATTTTTTTCTACCTTAACGATCTTGGAAATTTATTTGTCCATCTTTTTTACAAATATTTTAAAGCATGTCATCAGATAAAAAAAATAAAGAATACACATAAACGGACCCTATTCTTACCTTGGAGACCTTTGGAATGTTAACTGATATCTGTACAAAACTTAGCACGAAAAAAGTAGGAGGACGTTGACGTAAGCAGGTGGAGGATATTTTTCATTAAAGGAACTTCGGATGTAGGAGCAAAAACAGAAGTTCATTGCTTCCATTTTACGAGCACCTCACCCGTTCATTCAATTCTGCGCAGGTCTTGCGCGGCCCCTTAGAACGAGAGACATCGTTCACTTCGGGCAGTCCCTCCACGCTCCAATTGCTCCGCGAAATTTCCCGAAATTACGAAGATCGCTGAGCGCCGCACGGCCAAGGCTCGCAAATCGACGCCTCCCTCCCCGCCCCTATTTTCTTTCTACTCCGTCTGCCCCGGAAACGAGTCGAATAGTTCCGCAGAATGGCCTATTACATCCGGGATAGACGAGCGAGCGCGTGGCCTGACGGGTACCGTAAAAATTCGGACAGAGAAAGATCGCAGAGCACTTCATCATCACCGGACATCAATATTGATTGGTTTGATGCAGCTCTCAATCCTTCTCTATCATCAATCACCCAATACAAATTATCACAACAGCATTGTTAAAAAGAAATAGGTCACTTCGTATATTTCTCAAAAAATTCTTCATTCAACGACCTGGATTTCATTACTTACTTGCGATAGTCAGTGGCGTGCGCAGGATTTCCTTCTGGGGGGGTTCATTAATATTTATGTGTATCATCATAAAATGATATTAAGATTATTATTCACTGTAACAAAAATTAAATTAACATTCTCTTCTCGTGAATACAATTCAACTATATTTTTCAGCCCAATTACCAAAATTCCAAACGCTAGTGCAAAATATACAAAATAGAATAAATTACGGGAATGTTTTTGGGGGCGATTATACCTAAAACCCCCGTCGGTACACCACAGGCCATAGTCAGGCACGTATAATGAAACTTCTACATCAACGTAATATAAACTGCAAGCCATCGCTAAGGAGTGTGGCAGGGGGTGAATGGTCACATTGCATGCACTTAAGTAAAATCTATATGCCACTGCCGGGAATCGAACCCGAGATAACTAGACTTTAACCAATACACCTAGCCGATACCCACTCACATGTTATCTGACGAAGTTTCCCTTTATTACTATGTAGATACGAACTATCTAGATGCATGTGACCCTATTATCTAACATGTTTCCATATAGTAGCCTTGTTGCATGTCAATAGTGCATGTTTGGTGATCTTCACCCCTTGCCAATACACCGTTGCCGTAGCTTGCAGGGTATTGCGTAGATGTAGATGTAAGAGTCGAAACTTAGGCCGGCCGATGTAGCCAGGTTGGTAATGCACTGCTTGGCAATCTAAAAATCAAGATGTGTAAACCCACCTAGACTATGGATGTTGTTTCTTTTCTAGGATTCAGATCTCAGGTTAAGCAGTGCATTATAACCTTAGCCGTTGGAGCATCTTAAAACCCAAGACTACAAAAACTACTTGAACCAGGAGTCGTTTAAAAAATAATTTCAAGAGTAGTACTACGATTTGACCTAGTTTCTTTTCAAAATATAATGGAACAATTCAACATGGGGAAGCCCAACACAGTTAATTATAGGTATCACATTAGTAACATTATTCTACATGCACACAATTGCCTGAAAGCCGCCGCAAGGGTGTGTGGCAGTTGATGAATCATCATCGGGTAAGCATTATTTTCTCCTTTAAACCTTACATTATTTGATCCATACCTGAATATTTATGCTATTTTCCCTTTGCGCATCAAGCAATGCAATATTCCATCGACGACGGTTTTCATTACATTACTCACAGTCCTAAAGAAGTGTTACACCTGGTTACCTCTACTTCGTTTGAATGTTTTCTCAAATGTATCCGTCTCCTTTCATCTGCTACTCTTTTCCAAGCCTCTTCTTCTTTACGTTAAGTGGCTAACTCATTTGATTTTCATAATTTTCCTTTGACACCTAATTTAATACGCTTCCAGGATATCAGTTGATGGGGATTCAGGAGTTGAAGATGTTCTTGCAAACATTATAAAAATAAAGTATTCTAGTTACAGTAATGCCTGTCATATCATCCGGGCTTGTGTCCGAGATCAACGGACAGTATCTGACAGCTATATTGGCCCTTAGAATCATGGTTTCATTAAGTCTTAAGCTTCCACTACATCAAGCCTGAATCTATTCAATCAGTTCAATCGTTTGAGATCAAAATTCAGGACTTATCGGAATTTGTAATCTCAAAAGCAGGACCTAAATATATACATGAGCTAAACGGATGACGAAAACAATTTTACACCTACATACCGTAATACCCTGCGACCCACCACGAGGATGTGTGGCAGAGGGTTAATATCACCAAATATGCACTTCTGACGTGCAACTAGGATATTTAATGGAGACATGCTGGATGATAGGGTCACTAGCAGCTATATGGTTAATATCTACACAACAGGAAAGGGATTATTGGTTGTTATTACATGCATCATGCACTAGGGACTACTCTGACAATATTTCACCTTAATATCCTCTTCTATGCTGCCTACTGTACTCTCTTATGGTACGAGGGAAAAATGAAATTTTATATCTATCGGTACTACAAAATATCTCTCTAATCTTGTTAATCTGATCAAACCTAGCATAATACGCAGGGGTTCTTAATATATACCTAACGCCATCTGTGAACAAATCGGTTTCGAATTCACTAAAAAGGTTTAACCTAAATTTTAACCTGCGTTCAGATAATATTCCCATATAGTTCTTCTATTAAACTCGCAACACTTATACAATTATCAAAACGGCCTTTAACAAATCTAACGGATCTCCTTTGCACACGCTCTAATTCCTTTATCATACCTTCCACGTACGGATCCCATATACTAGCGGCATATTCTAAATGAGACCTGACAAGTGTAAAATAGCTTCTTTCTCGTACTCTCTCTTCGCATTTGCCTAGAACCCTTTTTACGAATTCTAATCTATGATTTGCTACACTAGTTATTTCCCTGATGTGTTTCCCCCATGACATGTCTTGACTGCACTGCATTATACTGTGACTCCACTATTATTCCACTAATGTTCGAGAATATTTAAGCATTTGAGAGTAGCATTTTTTTTAATGCGGACTAATATGGATAATTAGTATCCATTCATAGGCACATCGTTTTAATTAACATCATAATTTCAATCCATTTTATGAAACATTAAGACTGCCAGTTAAAAAGCAACACATTTTCGAGAAATTCGTAATAACTGAGTCAAAGTCATAAGCCCAAGAAATGACAAAGGAGTAATCGACATTAAAAATAAAGCCGAAAAATTCGGACTCACGTATCGAGAAGGCGAGCACACTGCAGCAGTACGGTCCCAAAAAATCCCATAATGACCTAAAAATGAATGATGACTCACCTGAAATGAGAGAAAAAACAAATGTTAGAAACAATTGAGTGCAACTGAATCACTTAAACGGTAATATTTTCATATTATACGTAAATCTTGAAGCGAAACATAACTGGATGTTTACCCCCTGCCACACACCCTTACGGTACCTTTCAGGGCATAAGGTAGATTAAAAATGTCTTTTAAATATACATTTAGATTTAAAATTCCATTTTTCCCGCGTACCAAAACGAGAACAATAGGCAGCGTAGCAAAGGGATAGGTAGGTGAAATATAGTAGTTAGAGTAGTCGGTAGTGCATGATGCAAGCAATAAATTCTGCAATCTGGCATGTCTCCATTAAATATCCTACTTGCATATCAATAGTGCATGCTTGGTGATCTTCACCCCCTGCCACACACCTTCGTGGTGGCTCGCAGGGTATTATGTACACTTCTGTACTGTATCTTTCTCACAGCAAACTAATTTTGAAGTTAAAATCTTATGGGTTAGACAGTAACATTATATCATGGATTAATGATTTTCTGCATGATCGGGTTCAAAGGGTTGTTTTGGACGGTGTTTCGGCACCGGCAAACCCGAAAATTGAAGTCACTTCGGGTGTCCCACAAGGTAGTGTGATAGATCCACTCCTATTCCTTTTGTATATTAATGATATCCAAAAGGTGGTAAAAAGTAAGCTTCGTCTATTTGCCGATGACGCAGTAGTGTACAGGGAAATTCTATGCCCGAACGATAAAGAATATTTAAATATTGACCTACAAGCAATTGAAACTTGGTGTGATACATGGCAGTTAGAATTAAACTTTAATAAATGCCTTGTAATGAATTTTTGGAAAAAGAATAGCTCTCCTCCTACCACTTACAAAATAATTAATAATGAATTAACAAACGTGGAATCCATTAAATATCTTGGAATAAGACTGACAAATGATCTTTCCTGGGGTAAACACATTCGTGAAATAATGGGTCAAGCGAATCGCAAACTGGGTTTCATTAAAAGAGTATTGGGTAAATGTGACGATCATGTACGAGAAATCAGCTACTTTTCCCTTGTTAGACCTCATTTGGAATATGCTGCCAGTGTATGGGATCCCTACGAAATCGGTCTAAGTAATGAACTTGAACGTGTGCAGCGAAGATCGGCAAGATTTGTAAAGGGACGATACGATAATTATATTAGCGTAACCAGTCTATTAAATGAATTGAAATGGGAATCATTGTCAGATCGCAGGTTGAAATTTAGACTTAATCTCTTAAACAAATTCCAAGGCAATATTTTCAGTGATGATGTTAAAAATATTTTACGAACCCCAACTTACTTTGGCAGACTGGACCATAATCATAAAATTAGAGAAATTAATTGCCGAACCGGCCGATTCAAAAGGTCCTTTTTCCCTCGAACAATTAGAGATACGAATAACGGTAAATGTGTCCTATCGGAGAGTAGCAATGAATAGCATTGGTAGCTGCATGTTGGTATGAGTACTTAAAGCTAACCCTACTAACAGAATGTTTTTGCATGTTTGATTTTCAATTTCTATCCTTTTAAATAGTGTAGTTCTGACTACTATATTAATGCTATACATTTTTTATGCATGATATGTAGTGCATGTTTGGTGAGAAATCACCCCCTGCCACACACCCTTGTGGTGGCTTGCAGGGTATTATGTAGATGTAGATGTAGATATGTAGATGTAGTGGTAGCTCTTTGTTGCGTGGTTAGCATTGCATATTATCTCTTAGTTGCATAGCCGCATGGGTTGGTAACTCATAGTTGCATGTAAATATTGTTTGGTGATCTTCACCCCCTGCTATACACCCTCGCGGTGGCTTGAAGGGTAATACGTAGGTGTAGATTATGTTCATTGCTCCCTGAAGTTCATTGCTGATGAAGATTAGGAAGATTGTATTTCCTTATTGTAATGTGACAGTTCGGCGCCCAAAATACTGTTGATTGCCGTTGGTCACTGTCCATTGGTGTACTTCTCATGGTGCGAAGTAAAAGTATGTACTAAAATGTAAAAATCGAAATGAGCAAAGATGTAGGTGAGGTAGCGCACCCTTCCTTTCGCCTCGTTTATTCATACTTACCTGGCGTGGGGTGCAACCATGATCTCCGAGGTGGTTCCCCCAGGGTGAGACTTGCCCATTGCACTCCGGGCAGGTTGACCCCTGTGATTGCCCCTAATGTGGGTAACTCGGGCGCGAAATTTTTGGTAGTAGGGACTGCGTTCGCGCTGTCCCTTAATAACTGGTAAACAGAATTACGAAAATATGTAGGGGGAAGATTACTTAAGAGTATCTGTCAGGACATCCATGCCTTGAAGGCCAGCAGTAAGCAATTCGGGGATGTTTTCGGAAACCGCTGGCGGCACAGGGAAAATCTACATCTACACGATACCCTGCAAGCCACCGCGAGGGTGTGTGGCAGGATTTGAAGATCACCAAGCATGCACTACTAACATGCAAACTAGCAACTATATTGTCTCATGCAACTAGATTGTTAGATTCTATACTACTTAAGGGGTTAATACATGAACCATGCACTACAGAATACGGGCAAAGTATTTCTCTCTAAATCCTATTTCGGGCAAATACGGGCAAAGTATTTCTGAATCTCTAAAGTATTTCACCTGCTAATCTGCCTTTTATATATTATTATTATAGGACATTTTCAATCGGTCAGTTCGGCAATCAATTTCTCTAATTTTGTGATCATGGTCCAGTCTACCATAGTAAGTTGGGGTTCGCCAAATATTTTTAACATCATCACTGAAAAAAATATGGTCTTGGATATTGTTTAAGAGATTGTCTAGATTTCAACCTGCGACCTGATATAAGCCGTACCCGGGTCGATATTAATAAATTTCGGCGTGAAATATAGAAATTTATCTTATTTATTCATCGGAAATTCAGTTCCATAAAGTGACAATGGGAAAAGTAACGTTTATTTAAATTAATTATCTGAGAAGATGGTTTATCGATCGGTGGTAATCGATTATATTTAGGCGGTGCAACAATAAGGTTAGGTAACTGAAATGTTTCAGGGATGAAATCAGATAATTTCATAGAAATTTTGCAACTTTCGAAGATAAAATTAGTTAAAAATAGTCAAAGTAGCATGCTTGGTGATCTTCACCCCATGCCACACACCCTCGCGGTGGCTAGCAGGGTATCGTGTAGACGTCCTTTTTTCCTCGTACAATGGGGTCGTTTACCATATTATTTTTATTCCCGAATATGATTGAGTTTGTAAAATAAAAATACCCATATTTTTCCTTTTTTTGATCCGTCAATTATTTCTCGAGTTATAAGCGGCGAAAAACTGATGTTTTTAACCCTTTCGGAAAAGTGGGTGCGGTGCAACCTGTGACGTATATCGACTTTGTCCAATCACAACTGAGCCCGCGAAGCTACTTCGCCTTATCGCAAAGGGGGGGAAACAGCTGGCTCTCCCAACGGGAGCGATTGCGACAGGATTTGTGCGAGTAGACCTTCCGAGAATCCCCCTCCACTCCCTTCCCTTCCCATAAGAGCAGTCAAGGACGGGAGGAAAATGACGTCAATTTTATCACAGCAGATTTTTCGGTGGGCGTCATCTTTTGCTTATTTTAATTTTTGATTTATGAATGAATGGTTGTGGTTAGAAGATTAATTTTTTACTAAAATTCTTTTTTCGTTTCAATCTAACAACTTCATGCACCAAATTGTGATTTCGGTTCCGAGTAAAGCACCCATTAGGGATATAAATAAGGGTAAATATATCCAATACTAGTGTAGCAATGGATAACATTGGTAGCTGCATGTTGGTATATGGACTTGAAGCTAACCCAAGTAACATCATGTTTTTGCATGTTTGCTTTGCTATTTTTATCTTTTTTTGAATAGTAAAGTTTAGAAGAGTATATAGATACTAATCCTTTTTTATGCATGATATGTAGTGCTTATTTGGTGAGAATTCACCCCCTGCCTCACACCTTTATGGTGGCTTGCAGGGTATTATGTAGATGTATAATGGTAATGAAAGGATATTGATAAGTCAATGTACCTTGAAATACCCCGTTTGTCAAATCAAATAATTCGAAAACCGATTAGACATTACATAATAAATGTCAGGGTATAATAAATTGTAGTGACTACTCCACAAAGTTATCTTACTTGTTCTAGTTGCCGAGATTTGTGCCGTTTCTTATGCTTAATATGTAAATACTTCAACTTGGCATATATAGGAAAACGTGATGCATTCTACAAAGTGGATAAACGCAACGGCTATATTTCCTAACTTAAAAATGTATACACTGGCAGAGAAAATGTTGGCCACACTCACATTCGATGACAAAATGGGAATTGAAGGAATAGACTGGAAGAAGGTTATATCAAAAAATAATGACGTAAATGTATGCACTTACGAGTAAATGCATGGGCACATTTCCACCGATCCTTTTGAAGCGAACACCTTCGAGAAAGTAAAATATCGATAGTTAACTTTTTTGTTAAGCTATCTTCCCAAAGAGGTCAATAAAGCGACCAATCTGTAGTGCATGATGCATGTATTAATCCCTTAAATACTATACATACTAACAATCTAGTTGCATGAGACCCTATAGTTGCTTCTTTGCATGTCATTAGTGCATGCTTGGTGATATTCACCCCCTGCCACACACCCTCGCTGTGGCTTACAGGGTATCGCGTAGATGTAGATGAGAATCGAGTCACAAAGAGGCCCTACTGATTAGTGAATCGCGTCGCACCGTTTGGATTAATTAATATGTAGTTGGTGACGTCTAGATACCCTTAGCGAACAAACCAAACCAGCCACGGGCTTGATTAATATTTCAAGTAGAGTGCAATGAATTCAATTCAGAATGCATCATGTCATAATCTTTAGGGGTCTGAAGATTCGCCAAAAAATGACTAGAGAGTAATCGACATTAAAAATAAGGCCGATGAAATTCTGACTCACGTAATGAGAAGACAGGTACAGTCCTCGTGTATAGTAATAGTCTAGTCTAGTAATCCTGGATGGCGAATGTTGAGTACCGTGATGGTATGAGTCTCAGAGGGGGTTTGCCTTACGCGTTTAGCTATTCACTATGGGATCTAACTTTGTAGATGATCAGAATGCTAATTATTAGAAACCCATCTCCAATTTACGACAGCTGTTCATAAATAGCCATCCACAATACAAGAGTACAATACAAAACCACTTAAGGCGCGTGGTAGGATTTGTATAATAGTAGTAAGTTCAAACTATTTCTCTCCAATTTAAAATGCACGTTTGGTGATGGTTCAACCCATGCCACACACTCTTCATCTACATCTACGTAATACTCTGCGAGCCACCACGAAGGTGTGTGGCAGAGGGTGAAGATCACCAAACATGCACTATTGACGTGCAACTAGGTATTATATGGAGTCGTGCTAGATACATCTAAATCTACATAATACCCTGCAAGCCACCAACAAGGTGTGTGGCAGGGGGTTAGATAATAAGGTCACAATCAGCTAGATGGTTAGTATGTACATAATACGAAAGGGATTATTGGTTATTATTACATGCATCATGCACTACAGACTACTCTGGCAATATTTCACCTACTTATCCCTTTGCTACCTAATGTGCTCTCTTATGGTACGAGGGAAAAATGACGTTTTATATCTATCGGTACTGCAATCTATCTCTCTAATCTTGTTAATCTGATCAAAACTAGCATAATATGCAGGGGTTCTTAATGCATACCTAACGCCATCTGTGAACAAGTCGGTTTCGAATCTACTTTAAAGGTTTAACCTAAATTTTAACCTGCGTTCTGATAGTGATTCCCATCCTAGTTCTTCTATTAAACTCGCAACACTTATACAATTATCAAAACGGCCTTTAACAAATCTAGCGGATCTCCTTTGCACACGCTCTAATTCCTTTATAATACCTTCCTCGTACGGATCCCATATAACTAGCGGCATATTGTAAATGAGGCCCAACAAGTGAAAAATACCTTCTTTCTCGTACTCTCTCATCGCCTTTGCCTAGAACCCTTTTTACGAATCCTAATCTATGGTTTGCTAAACTAGTTGTTTCCCTGGTGTGTTTCGCCCATGACCCTCTTGCGGTGGATTGCAGGTATATACTATGTAGATGTAAATTAATATTTTCGATAAAAAAGACTGATGGAAGCACTACTTATTCACTCGAGAAACGTGTTAACAATGTATTAATGATAGTGTAATCGCATGTAATAGTGTAATAATAGATAATAATAGTGTAATCGCAATGAAAGGTTAAGGCATATTTTCATTATGCTTGCGAGGATGTAGAAAACAAGAGCGAGTACTGAAGAAAATTTTATTATAATATTATTTAGACAGGGCTTACTTAGACACCCCTAAATACCGGTTTAAAGCCAAAATCTGTTTATTGATCGACAATTAATATGTGCTACAAGACTATTCCTCCGTCAACGTCAGTAGTTTTAATTTACACTGAATTTCAACTATTTTTCTGAAATAATAAACGACTGCCATCAGTGCTTCCACATTTTCAACTAAGTTGGAGCGCATAATTTCGTCAGATATTTAGGAAGCCGCGAAGTTTACACCAATAAATAGTCTCTCCTGGGAACAACCCAGTAGTTCTCGACGTCTGCTTCATACGTTCCCCTACTTCATCAAGTTACAAGTATATTACAAACGATTATCGAAAACTCATCGAAGTAAATGGAGCAATCACACGAGGGAAACAATACAATATTATTCAGTTATATTCAATAAATCAGTATTTAATAAGTTCAGTCAATTATATTTAGTTACATTCCATAAATAGTTACTGCAGCCGCTTGCCGCGAGTGGAATGGTCTCGACACTGATTTACGAAATGCAGGATTGTTGTCTAGCTTCAAAAGGTCACGACAAGAAATACTCCTCCAAAGACAGCAGAGTGACAAAACACACAAATACTGTGTTAAACAGGGTGACAAGTAGCACACATTTCATGATATGCCAAATACACATAAATACTCTTTTGTCTCTAAACAAAGCGCTTAAAAATTTCAATGTTGATACTTATGATTCATTTATACTATTTTTACCATAAATCACATTAATCTTCTCTCATTAAGTTTACGAAGGTTTTTCACACCCGCCTTTATGCGCGGTGTTTTTCTGTAGCTAGTTTTTTCCTCTATGTACGTCAGCCTCACATTTTTCCCACAGCTGTAAATATATTTTACACCAATTTTTTTACATTTTCATTGAGTTCTTTTAGTATTTTTCTTTCTTCTTGTAATTTAATATCATTACTCGAATATATATATCACGGTGTTTATCATGTATATTATGTATTTAGTAGAAGATATATGGAGTAAGGGACTTCTAGGGGGTAGATTTCGCCCCAATAAAGACGTTTATGTATCTTACATAAAGGCGAAATATAGGCCTCGTAAAATCCGCCGTTTCCCAAGATTTTGTCTAAACCTTGCTTTAACCTTCGTCCTCGCAATTCACCCATCTTAATCTACATCTACACGATACCCTGCAAGCCACCGCGAGGGTGTGTGGCAGGGGGTGAAGATCACCAAGCATGCACTACTAACATGCAAGCAACCAACTAAAGGGTCTCATGCAACTAGATTGTTAGTATCTATAGTATTAGGGGTTAATACATGCATCATGCACTACAGAATACTCTAAAATATTTCCCCTACCTATCCCTTTCCTATGCTGCCTATTCTGTTCTCTTATAGTATTACCCCACCCACCCTGTCTCCAGCTCGGGAGCCGTGGTAATTCACGTCCATCGCAGCTAGACGATGCCGTACTTTTGCATTGGGTGCGTCAGTGCAAAACGGGTGTCCGTTACGTCCTCCCCTCAGCTCGCACTGACCCGGACAACTGGTTTCCACGGCTTTCCGCGCCCACATCTTACACGGGCGGAAGCTTTTATGGGTCCTGGGGTAGGGGCCTGTAAAATCCCGCCCTCCCCACTACCACTCCGTCCGCATTAGATTCAGGTCTTTTTTTTCTTTACTCTGCAAAAGGGGGTGCGAGGAATGGAATAAAAAGTGTGGAACAACGGTTCTTCCTGCGGAGGGGCACCGCTGCACCCTTCCTGGCTATTCGTGCGCATCATCTCCGCTTTGGCGAGTCTGAGTTTCCCGATATCATTTCACTCGCACACTTCCCGGATTGATTCGTTTGCTCATCGGAATACCAATCCCACCATGTGCAGAGAATTCCTTCATTCTCCACTTTTTGATATACAAATCTTCATTGAATCTGGAGACATGGTAAAATTTTGACAAAATCTCCAGACTCAAAGAACATTTATTCATTAATATTCCAGTGGCCAAGATAATAAAAATAAATACGTTTTGTTTCTACTCAGTGGAAATTAAACATGAAAATGAAAACTTTCATGCATGCAGGTGTGCAATGCCTCCGCAAAGCGAAATGCGTCGTTACGAAAGATAATATATGAATTCCAAATCCAGAGCTTACGGCCTAACCACAGTTCATCACCGTCGCCATTGGAAACTTTCCCCTAGCTTGATAGCACTTCTGAAGAACACTTATTGAGGGACAGCGCGAACGCAGTCCCTACTACCAAAAATTTCGCGCCCGAGTTACCCACATTAGGGGCAATCACAGGGGTCAACCTGCCCGGAGTGCAATGGGCAAGTCTCACCCTGGGGGAACCACCTCGGAGATCATGGTTGCACCCCACGCCAGGTAAGTATGAATAAACGAGGCGAAAGGAAGGGTGCGCTACCTCACCTACATCTTTGCTCATTTCGATTTTTACATTTTAGTACATACTTTTACTTCGCACCATGAGAAGTACACCAATGGACAGTGACCAACGGCAATCAACAGTATTTTGGGCGCCGAACTGTCACATTACAATAAGGAAATACAATCTTCCTAATCTTCATCAGCAATGAACTTCAGGGAGCAATGAACATAATCTACACCTACGTATTACCCTTCAAGCCACCGCGAGGGTGTGTAGCAGGGGGTGAAGATCACCAAACAATATTTACATGCAACTATGAGTTACCAACCCATGCGGCTATGCAACTAAGAGATAATATGCAATGCTAACCATGCAACAATGAGCCACCACTACATCTACATAATACCCTGCGATCCACCACGAGTGTGTGTGGCAGGGGGTGAAGATCACCAAACAATATTTAGATGCAACTATGAGTTACCAACCCATGCGGCTATGCAACTAAGAGATAATATGCAATGCTAACCATGGAACAAAGAGCTACCACTACATCTACATAATACCCTGCGAGCCACCAAGAGGGTGTGTGGCAGGGGGTGAAGATCACCAAACATGCACTATTGACATGCAACTAGGATATTTAGTGAAGACATGCTAGATAATAGGGTCACAAGCAGCTAGATAGTTAGTATCTACATAATAAGAAGGGGATTATTGGTTGTTATTACATGCATCATGCACTACAGACTACTCTGACTATATTTCACCTACCTATCCTTTGCTACGCTGCCTATTGTTCTCTCTCATGGCATGCGGGAAAAATTATATTTTAAATCTATCGGTATGACAATCTATCCAATCGGTATGACAATCGAGTTTTTGGACCTCGGGCCGGAGCTGGAAACGTGTCGGGTGCCCCTGAATCGCTCGGGTGTCCACTACACGGACGAGGCATCGTCTAAGGTAGCGAGTAGGATACTGGAGCACACACGTAGGGTTTAGCTCAGGTGGTAGCCCAGAGTGCAGGTCAATCCGCGGGGGAAAAATCGTGCAAGAATTTGACAGAACATGCAGAGTAGTTTTAGAAGGTCAGAGAAAAACACATGGAGAGAACGAACATGATAATTCATCAAAGGTAAGAGGTAGACCAAATAGTTTGTCCGTCAAAAAATTATCGAGGAAAATTTTAGTTGGAAAGGAGCACCAAGAGAGAAACAGATTGGAAGAAAAAATTTCAGTGATAGTAGTGAATTGTCGTAGTATAAGAAATAAAGTAGCAGAATTTCACCACCTCATTAAGAGTACTAATGCAGATATAATCGTAGGTACAGAAAGCTGGCTTTCGAAGGACATATCAGATCATGAAGTATTTCCGAAGTGTTTTACAGTATACAGAAAGGATAGAGTAAGCAGAAACGGAGGAGGAGTTTTCATAGCTGTGAAGGACCTGTATGTCAGTAGAAGAGAACTTATTTCAGAGCGAAATGTAGAAAGTATTTGGTGTTCCGTTAAAAGTAAAAGTAGTAACGCAAAAAAGATATATGTAGGTGCATATTACAGGCCACCGGACGCAGACGTCAATTCTATAATAGAGCTAGAGTCAGAGATACGCACATTACTTTCTGGGAAGAATGATAGAGGAATAATAGTAGGCGGAGATTTCAATCTCCCCTCGATAGACTGGAATACGTGTAGTTTCATTGCAGGAGGTAAGGATAAGGAACATTGCGAATCACTGTTGAACACCTTTACGACACATTCTCTACAACAGCTAGTAACAGAGCCGACCAGGGGTAACAACATTCTAGACTTATTAGCAACAAATATACCCGAGAGAGTTCTAAATACAGTTACAGACACAGGAATTAGTGACCATAAAATAGTGCATGCGAAATTTATTGTAGGCGTTGAAAGACATTATAAACCAAGGAGGAGGGTGTACTTATTTGGCAAGGCAAATTACGACGGTATGAAAGAGGAATTAAGGGAAGCGTTTAATGTATTCAGCGAACAAAGCAAAGGATTAAATACAGAGGATTCGTGGAGAGAATTTCTTGAGGTCACCCGTAACGCAGTTCATAAATACATACCAAGTAAATATATTAGTGATAATACAGAGCCAAGGTGGTATAACGCGGAGGTTAGGAAATCACTAAAGCGACAAAGGGTATGCCACGCTAAGATGAAAAATGCCAGACGGGGTCTATCGGTAGAGGAAAAAAATGAGCTAGTTCAAAACTATAAAAAATCGAGAGCATTTGCAAGGAAATCATGTCGGCAAGCGTTATCACATTTCAAGAGCAAGATGTTAGGAGAATATTTAGATAGCAATCCTAAAGCGTTTTGGTCATATGTGAGAGAGCTTCAGGGAAATAAGTCCACAGTGCACACACTTAAAAATGATAAAGGAATCAGAGTCACCAGCAGTGTAGAAAAAGCCAACACTTTAAACACCTTCTTCCAAAGTGTATTCAACTCATCGTCACAAAACGCAGTGGAACCACCGCCGAACACTTTCAGTGAGCAAATGCCCGAAATAAACATTTCATGTCGCGGAATAGAGCAGCAGTTAAAAAGCATAAGTAAAAACAAAGCACCAGGTCCCGATCAAATTCCTTCCAGAGTTTATAAAACATTAGCTTCTGAAATAGCCCCCTATCTAGAAATAATATTCAATAAAACACTAAAGAACCACACAGTACCCAAGGATTGGAAAGTAGCTAACATTACACCTATATTTAAAAGCGGTGATAGGGAAGAACCTAGTAACTACAGACCCATTTCACTCACGTCAATCTCTTGTAAGATATTTGAGCACATAGTAGTCAGTTCGATCATGGGGCATTTGGATAGTCAGGGATTACTCATAAACAGCCAGCATGGGTTCCGGAAAGGTAGATCTTGCGAGACACAATTAGCTTTATTCGTACACGATATTTTAGTCCACGGCGAAAGCAGTACTGAAGTTGATGCGATATTTTTAGATTTTAAAAAGGCTTTCGATAAAGTTCCTCATGACAAATTAATCTTGAAGTTAGAGAGTTTTGGTATAAATAAAGACGTTGTATGTTGGGTAAAAGAATTCTTAAGTGGGCGAGAGCAGAGGGTTGTCATAGATGGTATCATGTCGGACACAATCGAAGTCACATCGGGAGTTCCCCAGGGTAGCGTAGTAGGTCCGCTTCTATTTCTTTTATACATAAACGATTTGGGTACCGTAGTTAGTAGTAACCTTAGACTTTTTGCAGACGATGCGGTGGTGTACAGGGGTATATCAAACGAAGAGGACATGAAATCACTTAGCAAGGATTTAGATGCAATTGAAGAGTGGTGCGACAAATGGCAGTTAGAACTCAACCTTAAAAAGTGTGTAGCTATCAATTTTTGGAGGAGGAATAATTCGATAGAGCGATCCTATAGAATTAATAACACGAAGATCGAAAACGTTGAAACCGTAAGATATTTAGGTGTAACAATCACTAAAGATTTATCGTGGGGAAGACACATAAGGGAAATATGCGGCCGAGCGAAGAGAAAGCTAGGATTTATAAAAAGAGTACTTGGGAAATGTGATGAGAAGACAAAAGAGCGATGCTACTTTTCACTAGTTAGGCCCCACCTTGAGTATGCAGCCAGTGTATGGGATCCTAATGAATTAGGTTTGATGAGAGAACTAGACAGTGTGCAGCGTAGAGCAGCTAGGTTCGTCAAAAGGTGTTACGATAGGTTGAGTAGTGTATCAGAATTAATACAAGAATTAGGGTGGGAATCATTATCAGAGCGTAGATTAAAGTTCAGATTTAATCTTTTGCAGAAATTTCAATCGGATAGCTTTACTGAAGATGTTAGGCACATATTGAAAACACCAGCGTATTATGCTAGATTCGACCAGATAAATAAGATTAGAGAGATAGATTGTCGTACAGATAGATTCAAAATGGCATTTTTCCCCCGTACTATAAGAGAACAGAATAGGCAGCATAGGAAAGGGATAGGTAGGGGAAATATTTTAGAGTATTCTGTAGTGCATGATGCATGTATTAACCCCTCAAATACTATAGATACTAACAATCTAGTTGCATGAGACCCTTTAGTTGCTTGCTTGCATGCTAGTAGTGAATGCTTGGTGACCTTCACCCCCTGCCACACACCCTCGCGGTGGCTTGCAGGGTATCGTGTAGATGTAGATGTAGATGTAGATCTTGTTAATCTGATCAAACCTAGCATAATGCGCAGGGGTTCTTAATATATATGTATAATAATATTAATATATTATAATAATAAATACTAGAGATAATTCTAACAATATTTCACCATTCCATTCCATATACGGGTGGTGGGAAAGTGCACACAATCGTTATAGAGAGGTTGTATTTCGTGAGAGTTAAACCAAAGGTGGAATATGCCTCTACTATTTGAGACCCTTTGTAAAATAGATTGATAATTGAAGTATATAGAATTCAGAGGTTATCTTCCAGTTGACGACAACTGGTATGGCAATTGTATCTTCGTTTTCAGAGACATTGGGATGTCAACCCTTCAACTACGAAGACAACGAGCTATACGTCTGCATAGATATAGGGCCGTCGAATTTACCTCCAACTCCAATACAATTATAACGGCCCCAAAACACTCTGATAAGACTAGACAAATGAGCTGCATCAAAAATAAATTCAAATAATCGTGCAATTTGTGACCAAAAATACCAATCTCACAATTAGTACCCATCAAAACTTCAGGCATGTCACACACCGGTGATATTATAAATATTACCTTTCTTTAGTAAGAAAGTAGAATCGCACACATTACACGTAACAAATCAATATAAATTAACCTAGTAGACCAAAGATATGATTTGGACAATGGAGTTTTTATAACATTAAAAAATTCTTCGTGAAACATAGATATGCATGTCGCAGTATTTCTTAAATTTTACCTTGTGTGTGAGGTGAAAAGAGAAATTTGGAATGTTTGACCCACATGTTGTCATGGTAATCTCACATTAGGTAGTATGTGCCAACATGGGTCGATGCGAGTACATAACGATGAATATGATTAACTGTAATGCATAGTTGATGGTAACTCACACTCTTGCAAATAACTGCGAGGTCATTTAGAAGCTGTAGATTAACCGCTACATACCTACATGGATTACAAGGGTATTATTGTTAATACGTCGGTCATTTATCAAATGGCCGTTACTTGGAAACATCTTGTATTTGTTTATGTTTATAAGATAAGAAATTTATGTTGACTTGTAACTATAGTCACCTGTATGAGTAAGCGTCTGCCGCGTGGAATATGTAGCATTTTGTAATCACCCCTACTTAATGATTTGGAACGTATCTAGCAAATATCTAGTCTTGCACTCCAGGTCATGGTCTCGTGATATTCCCGAGCAACTCGTTCCGTTAAACAATTGACGTTCTGAAAATTCGAAGAGTTTATTTTTACGATATATGTTGCAATTATTTATTACTCTATTCCTTTTTTAAATCTTTTGACCATAATAGCTACAATCAACTACATCCTAGCCATCCCAAAAAGGAGTTAAAGCAAATACAATGAAACAGCTTCCTGAACCTTTGGTAAACAATACATTTCTTGTTGCTACTAATCTATAGTTACACGTGTATTATATACGCCTGCGTATTACATACATAAGATCTGATCTATTTATTTTAATACATTTCTGGTTTTAATTCACCCCCTGCCACAAACCCTTGTGTTTGCCTACCGGGTATTGGGTAGATGTTTTAATTGGCGTAAGCCTAATCTACTTGATTGGTTGGTTATTCAGGGGAGGCCATTTAGGATAGGTGGGTAATTGGGTAATGGTAGGAGTTTTTTTTAAGGAACCGAGGAAGGGTGGAGAGAAACCCGACGTCGGCATTAGCTACTCTTAACGAAATGTGCCAAGGGGGCCACGGCTTAACGGCCCACCCTACGGACGGAGTACTGAACTAGAAATGCCCTTCACAAGGCATTCAAGTGGGGACCGGTTTTCCGGTCAGCACTGAAAAATCGGTCACTACCGGGAATCGAACCCGGGGCCTCGGGGTGGGAGGCCAGTACTCTAGCCACCATACCAACCCTATCCCCTCCTACTCCACTTTTTTCAGTTAAAAAAATTATACGTACGTGATAAAACCGATTTTCTTATTATTTTTAAACCGTATAATTAAAAAAAGACCATAATACTACTTGATCCAGCTAAAAGTACTAGAATGATTAACTAAACCGATTAACACGTTTTCAAGAAGACGATTTCCGAATATTGGAATAACGCAGCAGAGAAACCCGGAAACTCAAAACCTACAGGGTACCTATAAGTTGCACGTACGTAGAGTATGCTCGGAGTAGTATTTATGCCTGCCTAAATGATAGCAAGTATGTGTAAATTTAATTGTTTAAATCCAAAACGTATGTCCTGTGATGTTTCACACCCTGCCACATACCCTTCTACATCTATCTACATCTACACGATACCCTGCAAGCCACCGCGAGGGTGTGTGGCAGGGGGTGAAGATCACCAAGCATACACTACTAACATGCAAGCAAGCAACTAAAGGGTCTCATGCAACTAGATTGATAGTATCTATAGTATTTGAGGGGTTAATACATGCATCATGCACTACAGAATACTCTAAAATATTTCCCCTACCTATCCCTTTCCTATGCTGCCTATTCTGTTCTCTTATAGTACGGGGGAAAAATGCCATTTTGAATCTATCTGTACGACAATCTATCTCTCTAATCTTATTTATCTGGTCGAATCTAGCATAATACGCTGGTGTTTTTAATATGTGCCTAACATCTTCAGTAAAGCTATCCGATTGAAATTTCTGCAATAGATTTAATCTGAACTTTAATCTACGCTCTGATAATGATTCCCACCCTAATTCTTGTATTAATTCTGATACACTACTCAACCTATCGTAACACCTTTTGACGAACCTAGCTGCTCTACGCTGCACACTGTCTAGTTCTCTCATCAAACCTAATTCATTAGGATCCCATACACTGGCTGCATACTCAAGGTGGGGCCTAACTAGTGAAAAGTAGCATCGCTCTTTTGTCTTCTCATCACATTTCCCAAGTACTCTTTTTATAAATCCTAGCTTTCTCTTCGCTCGGCCGCATATTTCCCTTATGTGTCTTCCCCACGATAAATCTTTAGTGATTGTTACACCTAAATATCTTACGGTTTCAACGTTTTCGATCTTCGTGTTTTTAATTCTATAGGATCGCTCTATCGAATTATTCCTCCTCCAAAAATTGATAGCTACACACTTTTTAAGGTTGAGTTCTAACTGCCATTTGTCGCACCACTCTTGAATTGCATCTAAATCCTTGCTAAGTGATTTCGTGTCCTCTTCGTTCGATATACCCCTGTACACCACAGCATCGTCTGCAAAAAGTCTAAGCTTACTACTAACTACGGTACCCAAATCGTTTATGTATAAAAGAAATAGAAGCGGACCTACTACGCTACCCTGGGGAACTCCCGATGTGACTTCGATTGTGTCCGACATGATACCATCTATGACAACCCTCTGCTCTCGCCCACTTAAGAATTCTTTTACCCAACATACAACGTCTTTATTTATACCAAAACTCTCTAACTTCAAGATTAATTTGTCATGAGGAACTTTATCGAAGGCCTTTTTAAAATCTAAAAATATCGCATCAACTTCAGTACTGCTTTCGCCGTGGACTAAAATATCGTGTACGAATAAAGCTAATTGTGTCTCGCAGGATCTACCTTTCCGGAACCCATGCTGGCTGTTTATGAGTAATCCCTGACTATCCAAATGCCCCATGATCGAACTGACTACTATGTGCTCAAATATCTTACAAGAGATTGACGTGAGTGAAATGGGTCTGTAGTTACTAGGTTCTTCCCTATCGGTGCTTACGGTGCCCTTACGCACCCTTACGGTGCTTGGCAGTGTATTTTGTGTTTTTAAATGACAATTCCAGAATAAATATTTTTTTCTGTTTTAAAAATTGGGGTTCTGATTCGTTCGGGCATAAAAAACTAAATAGTATACTCAAACGATTCTATGCGGGGTTTTAAATAATGTCATTCGGACTCACGAGTGAAAACTCACTTTACTCGGGGAGTAAAAAAAAAACTTAATGCTTCATAAAGCCGATGACCTAGCTGGATTTCCACCGCTGAGCCATTCGTACACATGACCGTAGCTGGCTAGTGGCTTGGTTACACAGGGAATGCGTCCAAATTCTAGGACCCTAGTCGAAAGCGCTGTAGCGAGAAATTCGAGGGTCGAACGCGATGGGGCTTTTATCGCTCCTGCACGAATGCGCCCGCGCGACCAGCGGTGCAGGCGACGTGCATTGCAGTGCAGTAGACGCGGATATGCGCCTCGCACCACGTCCGACACAAGAATTATTACTACCGTGGCTGGCCTCAGCGTGACGTCACGAAGTATCGAGCCGACTTCGGTACATGCAATGCTGTATGAAAAGATTCAGTCGTTCGCTCCACCGACGATTACAGCCAGAACAAGTCCCGTGCGCAATTGTTAAATGTAGAACTATAGTTTCTTTTTCTTTTTTTCACTTCCACCGGATGGTTGTAGATTTTATAATGGTTCACTAAATCCATGGCAGCACGTCAACGGTACACGAAAACATTTTTCTGTAGTTTTCATCTTTGTTGGAGAGACGAGCGACATCCCTTATTAGAATTAGCAATTTACATAGCATACTATTGGTTTTGTACGTCTGCATAAACCTCAAAATGTACAATAAGCGCGTATGAATTACATTACATTTAGACATCTGAATGTCGCGCAAAAAGTACTTGAACTCTAGTGTCTCGCCCACTTTGTGTTGATAAATAATCTCTTATTACGTTATATTTTTTTCCAATAGCGCACGCATTCGTGCACGAAGTGCCTGTTTGGTGATCATTCTAACCCCACCACGCGCCCTGAGGTTGCTTAGAGGATACTCAATGGTTAAAGGTTGGTTAGGTAATTTGCGCTATTTTCCATAAAGCATGAAAAAGATAAGGGCGAGATATCCTCTGAAGATCAATAAAAAGAAAACTTCGGTTACGGTATGAAGAAGGAGAGAAGATGAAAGAGTAGTGTTATTTGGGGAGTAGCCAGCGATGGACGGAGCAAGAAGAAAACAGAATAACCCAGACGAAGAGGGCATTCTAACAAAATCTACTTAATGCTGGACAATAAATGACTTAATGCTGGAAATAAGGACAAATTTCATCACAATATGGACCTGGAGCACGCTTCTTTATGACAGTGACTCGTTGACGATGGAAGCAATAGATAAGTCAAGGCTGGATATGTTCGTAATTTGCTGCTACAGAATAAAAATGAAGATGAAATGGATGGACCGAGCGGCTGCAGAAGTTCTAAGTAGAGCGGGAGGAAAGAGGAGTCACATAAAAACTTTGAAAAGGAGACGGGACGGTCAATTCTTGAGACATGATGGTCCGATGAAGACAATTATCGAGAGGCAAGTGAATGAAAAGAATGACAGAGAAAGGCCTCGTATAAGATATAAGGAGCAAGTAGTGAAGGGTGTAAAGAGAAGTGTTCTGTGAACATGAAGAAGTTTGCCGATAGGAGAATCGAGTTTAGAGCTGTAACTAGGGCTGTGCGATACCACAATATATCGTCGACGATACTCGATATGCACTTGATATCGGGAGTCGATATTTCGAAACGCGATATCACGATATTGTACCGATAGATTTAAAATGTTATTTTTCCCGCGTACCATATGCGAGAACAATAGATAGCGTAGCAAATGGATAGGTAGGAGAAATATAGTCAGAATAGTCTGTAGTGCATTAACCGTATGTTAACAACCAAGGATCCCTTTCTTATTATGTAGATACTAACCATCTAGCTGCTTGTCACCCTATTATCCAGCATTTTTCCATTAAATATCCTAGTTGCATGTGAATAGTACACATTTGGTGATATTCACCCCCTGCCACACACCCTCGTGGTGGCTCGCAGGGTATTTCGTAGATGTAGATGTATGTCGATATCCGATATCCCGATATGTCGAGATCCCGATATGTCGATATACCGATATGTCGTTATCCCGATATGACGATATCCTGATCCCGGCATTTTTTGTCACCCTTAATAATGTCTCTATTCAGCGCAATTTCTCGGTAACGGTTGATCGGATTGATGTGCTATAAACGGTATCTTCCTTATAAAATATTACACTTCCTCAAACGTTAATTATATATTTTAAATTGTCTAATTTGTTGTTGTTATTAACTATAACTTTTTATCATAAAATTTGGATGTAGGGAATGGAATGGCCATGGAGCGATTTCATCACTGAAAACTGGAAGAAAAGTTCAAATTTGTTTATAAAATTATTGTTTTTAAACCATAATTCGGAATTTAAATAATGTTCACTGTTCTTCGACCAAGGAAAAATGGTTATATGTCAGCTCGTATCAAAAAATTGAAAAGAACCTCTATTGTCTAAAATTATATGCTCTTTCACCTTAAGTTATTATATTATAAGTCGATACCCGATATCCCGATATTTCAATATCCCGATATGTCGATATTCCGATATGTCGATATCCCGATATGTCCATATCACGATATGTGCATATCACGATATTTCCTATTTATATCGTGAAACCGATATGTCGGCGAATCCGCGATGTCAGAATGATATCGTCGTGCGATATTCAAAACAGCATATCGCACAGCCCTAGCTGTAACCAATCCTAGGATATGACGGATATGACCCATGATTACGATGATGATGAAGTACATCTACATAAAACCCCACGTGTGGCTGGGGGTGTTGAGAAGCCAACATTCGATTATTTATCACATACAAAGTTCACAAAAATATTTATATCCAGTCATTGTACTTTTTGCCGTAGTCACGATTGGTACGCAGAACGACTGAGTTTTCTTGAGGTGATCTTCCTGCCAAGGTGTCCATCTCGCATATGTTTCGTACGGAAATGAAAGAATAATTTTCATCAAAGACTCATATTTAGGTTTCATGAAGGCGACTCTTGAATGTCGAAACCCGGTTCGTGCGCATAAATGCGCTTAGTAGAAACACAAAGTTACTCTTTCATTACATTCTGAATTATTATGCTTGGAATCGGCTCCATAAAGCTACACCCGAAACCACTAATTTGCTTATCTTATTCCCGTGACCGAATCTATTTACTAATGTGCTTAGTACTATCTAAGTACTATGTACTCGACAACACAATCTTAACACATGCTCAGCATATGCTGAAAATCTTTTCACAGCATATGCCCGGCCGCACAATTAGCACATTCTTAGTACATCTGAGAATCTTTCCACAGCACATTCTTCCAGCAAAAGCCTTTTCTGATTGGGTTATCATAATTTTATGGAACTACTTGCAGAACAATACCCCGAAAGAATGCCTGCCAATAATCCATGACTTCGAAACTCTTTCACGGTAAAATATTTCCCACAACACTACTTGTCCTTGGCTCTTCTAGGCATTGTATTTCGATATTTAATACCTTCTTAATTCCCTTCCTTTATTGCCTAGTTTTCTCACCTATACCACACGTCGTTACAATGCCTCTTCATCCCACGCCAAAATTATTACGTCATCGTACGTGAATGCAGCTGTCAACATCCCATTCAGCCTTCAGAGACCTAATGATTCTACACTAGGTTTTCCCTTACTCAGCATGTACCTTACAATTTTCTCCATGATCACACGTCAGAAGCTTGCAAATTTCGCTTATCCTCCCTCCTAAATGGTAACAGTCATAGCAATTAGGCCACCCTCCAAGTTGAAGTCGTAATGTTTTTTGGGTAAAATTACTTCTTAAAAACGCAACGTGCTCCATAAGCTATACATGGATGCTCTTTCTCTTTAATATTAAGTTATGTCATCTCTTCTGGGAATATGAAAGATGAAGCACACTCGTTTTTAATCATGAGTATTTCGCATATGTCTTTTTACACCCAGATTTTGTGTTTGGTCAACAATTATTGCAATGGTATCATTCTCTCCAACATTTCGATAAATGCCTAGCCAATCGTCTTTGGGGATCCTGGAATCAGAATTTTCAATCAGAATATCGCTGGGAAAGCACCAACACATACCTAACCATGCAATAAGATTATCACAATACATTCTGCGAATATAGTGTAGGTACATACCAGACACTTAACTTATGACAGGCAGTAGTAGCCACAGCCATAACTCGGTAGGCAACTCGCCTGTCAACCTAATGGTCGCAGGTTCGAATCCCACCTCGGGCATGGATAGTGTATTTTTCTTAAATTTAGAATTATTATTTTTTTTAAGAAAGAAAACCACATACAGCAATGATGCCATTTCATAGTGGCCACAACAGTATATAAATTTTATAACATATACAAGAAAAAAATTAACAGGAAACAAATAGAAGGGAAAGGCTATTCTGGTGACAGATGCGAAATAGAAAGGCTTATGAATGATTGGGAGTGCAAAGGGATCAACATGTTGTGGGAGGGGGTTCAATAGAGAGGAGAGACGGAAGAACGTTTGGTAATCAAAAGTTTGGGAATGGGCATATGGAGTAAAGGTTGAGAATGGGTGGGGCGGGAAGGAACTTCGGAAGTTGACAAAGGAGAGCAAATCGGGGCAGTCGATGGTGGAATTTGAGAATATTATAAATTAGTTTTAAGTCGGCTGTGGGTCTAAGGGTGCTAAGATTAGGGATGGATATTATAAAGTTGGATATAATCTAGTAAGAACAACCTTTAACCTAATTGTATTTCACAGATATGTACTCCTCTCTGTTTAGTATGTTTCCCACTTTCGACAATCTTCAAACTTGTTAACACACACTCGGAACATCAACTTACAAACACCTGTGATAACACTTAATTCCGCCGAAAACTGCCCACCTGGATTCATAGCTGTTGCAAAAGAGCAAGTTACACGAGCATGTGCGAGTTCAATCGCGCAGTTGGCTAACACGAAATTTGCCTCCCAGCGTCAACTTAGGTCAATTTAAGCACCCATACTAATGCCCAAGGGCTTGCTTTAACTAGGGGAACCTTTAAATCCATCCCTTTCATGGCAGTCAAAATTTATAAGTAGGACTTTACTGTCCGCAGTTGGATTGATATGAAAGGAGATAAATAAAGCTAAGCCGAGCATGCATCGTATTTTCGCATGAAAAGGAAAGGCGAGAAAATTTAATAATATATCATTCTCGTTTGGAGATTTCACGAACAACATGAATTTTCACCGTGAAACAGGCGCTTTAGCCTTGATTCCGTCCACCAATACCTTCACCGAAATAACTAAAACTTTTCCCCATACGCACGTGCAAAGTGACGGAACATTGGGTATTTGGCGTTTACTTTCAAAGGATGTTTTTCTTCCGCCATCTTAATGTGACTATCATGTTTATATTTCCATGACGCTCTATAAAACTAAAGATATTTATGCATCCTCTGCTATCTTCAAATCCGAAGTATAACAGTAAAATAAGATTCTAAAATTCTCTAAATGCTCAAGTTGTTTACCAGCACCGTCTAACCATCGGGACGGCAAAGTTTTGAGACAAAAGAACCGAAACCTTTCCCTCACAAACATTAAAAAACTATTTGAAAACCATTCACTTGTTCTTACAAATAAGTATCGGTGAATTTTATATTATTAAGTAGCGATGCAATTAGGTAATTATTTTTTGGTTATAATAAGAACAGGGCCCAAAATATTTCTCACGCTGATTTTAACCAGAGTGAGCAATTAGCTTGAATATTTGAAAATGTTTAATATTTTCCGTTTCTAACTACTTGTTTTTATATTTAATCTAATCCACAAGTCTAATTACATTAGAATAATAAATGTATGACCCTATTTGGAGTGGATTCTTTCAATAATGCAAAAAAAAGGATTGATAAAACAAACAATGTTGGTCTTTGTTAAATTTTCTATTTTACATTACAGCCACATGGAGTCAAAGAGTCGTATATGGTTTGTGAACTGCAGTTTGCTGGTCCATAGTCTAACCTATCTTAATCCGAAGACAGAAAATATTCATCCCCATAAATCTACATTTTCATCAAGAAAAAATCATTAACCTTGACCGTGATCCATTCCTTAGGCTGAATTCGAACCCACGATCTTCAGGTTGCCAAGCCAGCACTTTACCGACCTCACTACCGTTGCAGTAAACATGGAACCCGTAGCACTTGCGACACTACGACCTCGTCTACTTTTTCATATCCATGAAAGTAGAAAGTACCTTCAAACCTTCAAACCTTATAAACATCATCCTTTTTACACTGGTAATTAGATGTCAAGATGACATTAACCATTGATGATGGGGTGGCAAATAATAATTACTTTTAATTAACTGAGGAAGTGTTTTCAGGCGTGATATGGTGGAAGTTATCCATTACGGAAAACGAAAATAACTTCGTAAACTCCACAAAAATTTTATTCGGACCACTCGGGCACACAGAAAACAGAAAAAAAATTCTTGTGGAGTTCACCAAGTTATTTTCATTTTCCGTACTTATAGTTAATTAGTTTTTCAAGGGAATTGAGCTGTTTTTCGAAAATGAAATTTCATCATCATTCAACAATCCTAAGATTGGTTTTTCTCACCTCTCCACTGGATTCTCATATCAGGTAACCTCTGCACCTACAAATTATTCTTCTATTTCACATCCTTCACTATTTATTCTACATATATATCTCATGCGAGGCCTTTCTTGGCCATTCTTCGGATTTGCTTGTCCCTCGATGATTGTCATCATCAGGCCATCATGTCACAAGATATTGCTACGTAGCCTAACCCCTCTACTCTCATATTTTTCTGCCGACTTCTCATCTCTCATTCCTTCTTTCATTAGTCACTCGGTCATTCTATTTTATCTTCATCATTCTCTGTCGGCACCTCATTTCGAATGCCTCCAGCCTTGACTTCTTTACCGCTGTTATCGATCTCCGAAGGGTGATCCAGACACATTAACGTTTTTTAAAAAAACTCAAGTAATTCTAATGAAACATTTCCTGGAGCCTAAGGATTTGTACTCCCGATTTTCAGTCACGAGTCGCGTATTGTTTCAATTCATCTCGACGCTTTCACCACATCCTTCGGACGAGAGGCAGCTGCAAAATGATCTCTGGGATATTCAGCAGATGTTTCGTCATCTCCCACTTTGATTCACGGCTTGCGGATATGATCCACCACGCGCAACGAAATGAGTTTCCCACAAATGGGTAATTATTGTACCTCTCCCAAACTTGGAAGTAAAGCTCAAAACCCGTCAAAGCCCGTCACTAAAAAAAACTCTGAAGTAAAACCAATTGAAATGCAATTCAGACTCATTCCAAATTCGTTCGTTTAGCACCATTGAACTACATTAAACGTTTATTAGAATTGAATATTCCAAAAATTTGTAAAAAAATATTTAGGATAAAATTAAGATTGTTGAATTTCCACAATATAGCTATGATGGAAATGTCCAAACTCTAATATCTCTTCTAATCCTACTTCAGGGGAGTTAAGGTGGAGGAAAGAATCATATAGGTTCAATATAGCCCCAAATATTACGATAGGTATAACTTAAGGACAAAAGTGTCACTTTGCGGAATTGTTTAATATCCACAGATAATAAACTCAACCACTATACTCCACACTGTTTTTTGAGAGAAAAATCGACCCAGTTTTCAACTCGTGTCATTTTTCAGGTTTTCACCGTGAAAAGGACGCAACTGTTAAAACCGGGTTTTCTATCGATAAACAGTGTGTATTAGAGTCTGTGAGTTCATTCTTTAAGAAAATTAATACAGTTTTTACTCCCTTTTGCCCTTCTTAAGTATCAGCTTCCCGGCACTAACTCCTTCCGCAGATCCAACCGTTCGTGTCCGTGTTTTCCTCCTTTCCCCACCTATGGCGACTTACTCGTTCCATCCACCTACTTTTTCTCCTTCCCTTATTTTATCCAACAAAAACTTTTCCTGCTCCAGCAGTTCCAACATCTCATTTGGACTTCTTAGACTACCTACAATGAAGATCGTGTCGTAAAATGGAGAGCCTTGTCTTTCATCAATTATGTCAGTATTTGTGCAAAAAACTGAATTCCATGCACTGAAGTGAAAGTAATCATGACGAACCGAGTTGAGTTTCAACCAAATTACACTATATGAATACACTGGATTTACAGTTTAAATTGGCGTATCGTTAGAAAAAGGAAATTAAAAAGGCAAGAAGGCATTTCATTTTCGTAAAAAAATTAAAATTTTGCAGGTAATTTTCCCAAGTATAAAAATGGAAACAAAATAGGTGCTTAATCTCATCTTACGTTTTAAATTTTCTTCAAAATTCTGCAGTAACTTCGGTCGAAGTATATTTTGACTCCAGAGGAAAATGACTCTGAATTCAGCTACTCAATGCGAAAAAGTGGTCACTAGAAATAAACCTGTAGATCAATTTTAACTTCAAGTGTTTGAATTTTATTTTTCAGAGATACACGCTTGATATCCGCGAAAAAAGTATTATTTTCAACCACTTCATTTAAAGAAAATTGATAATTCTAACTTCTTTTGACTTACGCAGTCCAAGCACAACTTCGGCAGACTACATGCGATGATGAAATAATTAATTGTTCACGAGAACGCTCCTCAGTTTATCACCCTTTTAGAGTTTAATTGCGAGATTTCTTCCAATTTATGAGTTTCTCCGACCAAGTCCATCTCCAACATCCGGGGCAAAGAAGCAATTCCGCGTTAAAAGGCCATGAAGCTGGCGTTGTAATCAGAGGTAATGGCCTGCATCCGATGACAGAGAAGAATTCAACAGCCTTGAAAACAGCTGTTCCCTCGCCAAAAGTTTAGAAACGTGGGTTTTGGGCACCCTGTCCTCACGACAATCGATTCTTCTTTCGATAATATTTTCGAGTACGCCGGATTCAAATTACACAGCTTGAGTAGAACTACCATAAGAGGAAGAATATAACGACCACGCATAGCAAAATGTCTGATTACTTCGCGGGAAGAGAGAAAAAAACTTTTATCGAAGGAAAAATATTCCGTTTAAGTAATATTATTAACTGGGAAGTGACAAACGACTGCTGAGATCATTTGTGCCATTAAAGATAATCAGGGTGCTAAGTTTACAAGTACGAAGGATACTTAGGAATGTGAAGGTGGAGAGAATCATGGCATCGGCATCAGCTTACCCCATATGAAAGGTGACAAGTAGTTCGTAGTTTAAAATCCCACAAACAGAATACTGACCATTAAATCAGTGAAGTTATTCGTGGCATGCAACCGACAGCTAAAATAACTTACCACATTTAAGATAAAATCTGGACTGCACTGGGCAGAAACAAGAATTTTCCACGGAATGAAGGAAGGGTGGAGCGAAACCCGGCACTAGCCTGCTCTTAACGAAAGGCGTCAAAGGGTCAACGATTTAACGTCCCATCCGACGGACGGGGTACTGAACCCTAAGTGGCCTCCACACCGCTCACAAGTGGGGACCAATATAGCAATGAAAAATCTGCCGGGATTCAAACCCGTGCCCTTTGAATGGGAAAATAGTATTCTAGCCACCACACCAACCGTGTCTATCCCATGATCATCAATTGCTCTCCACATTTCTCCCAATTAGGGAACAATAAGCCCAAAAATATTTGAACTACCGGGATATGAACCCGGCATTTCGGGATGGGACGCTAATACTCTAGCAGCCATACCATTATCATATCCATATTTCATCCAATAAAAATTCGGTTAGGATATTCGGGATTCAGCTCGACTGATTTAATCCACATTCACAAGATTTTTTTAATAGAAGTTATAAAGGAAGGTTTATAAAATATTCAAATAACTGGCGAGTGCAAAACAAATCGTTCGTGTAAGCTCCCGGAAAAATCTTTCACTAAAAAAATACGCATTAGCGGAGTAGAGGGCGCAAATCCATTTCCCTTCCACCTACGTCCAGCTCCAACAGATGCTTTTCGACTTTTTGTCACAAATTGGAAAACTATTATGCATCGCTCCAACTTCCCATTTTGGAATGCTTGGATGAGTGCTTTCGAGATTAGCTCTCCTTTAATACGCGCCCCGGTAGTTTTTCAGCACCACTACTAATGCCAACAGGAGCGCATATAAAATTAACGACTCACTCAAGGAAGTAGGAGAGATTAGTTTTAACAGCATCAACATTTGTGATCCTAAAACCATGGCTAGCTACATAATGGGGACGAGAGTTGGCAATGCTTGAAACAAAAGTACATTAAAAATGAAGATTTGGCTTTAATCCACGAAATTTCTTGAAAACATAATTTCAAACCTGATAACTGTCTACAAGCAATACCAACATTTATACGCAAAGTTACTATAGTCACACAAAGTAACCTATGCATGTGAATGAGTACATTTTAAAATGACAAAATTCATAATCCCCTCTTTTCGAAAGCACAAAACATCACACTAAAATGAAGTTACTCATACATCTTTCTTTAGCATATTTAACAATATCCTACCTTAACGTTGCGTCCAATTAGTGAAAAACACTTAAGCAAATGGGAAAATGCAATGATCGTCTTGGTGATATCCCCACTCTCGTACAAAATATATCCAACGTTGCTCAAATGCACTCTTTTAAAATAGAGTTCATGAAAGAACAATTAATTGTAATTATTTCCGACAAGAAATTTCATATTTTCAGCAGGCGAAGTAATCGACATCCGAGGTATATGCCGTCATTGAGAATAGGTGAGTAATTGGGATGCAAAAAAAAATTCCGGGAAGTGCGGAGAGAAACCCAGCGCTGGCATGAGCTTATTCTTGATGAAGGGTGCCATGTGGATCACGGTTTTACATCCCATTCGACGGAATGAAGACCGAACTTGATGTGCTCTCAACACAATATTCAAGTAGTGACCGGATAACTGTGATAAATATCTGCCACTGCCGGGATTGAAACCTGGACCCGAATTATGAGAAGCCAGCATTCCAGCCGCAACACAAACTAGATCCCCAGCAAATGTAATTCAGCAAATCCATGAATTATGCACCGATACAGCGACCGGATTTTGATAAAAAAAATCGAGCAGCACACCCTCCCAAGTGGATTCTTCCTTTAGTTTGGACCGTTAGGAAACACGCCAATGAACCAAGAAAAACGCACTGTTAGAATAGTTTTTTCAGCCTTTTTTGTCCAAAAAACGAACTACAGGGTGGATTTAAATCTTGGTCACATTTTGGTAATTTTGAAATTGGCAATTGTTTTCCATTTTTAATGCGCACACAACACTTTGAAAAGCTCGAAAAGACTTGTACAAGTACCCGTGATGATCTTGAAGACCATTGAAACCAAAAATGCGTCCAAGGGTGGCCATTTTGGGCTGCGCGGGTAGGAAACGGCAATTTCCCGCCCCTCATTGACCTGAAATGGATACGCGCGTCATTCATTTTCGGCCTCGATTCTAGAGAAGATCATCTACGGTAATCGTATGATTGTTTGCTGAATTCCTTCAAGCCCTCTCGTTTTCATAAAAATGTCCTTTTCTGTACTCCTTGGTGACCAAAAATGGACATACTGATCGAGAACTTTTGGTCTAGATCCTATAGGGGACCAGCCCAGGAACTGGCACAATTTTTTCCGAATTTTTCTCGCGATCCCCTTTGTGGGTTAAAAATGGCCATTTTTGACCACTCCAGACCAAAGTGGGCCCCCTACAGACATGTTTTTGGTTTGAATTCTCTTCAAGATCATCACGCGTACTTGTACAAGTCTTTTCGAGCTTTCCGAAGTGTTGCGTGCTAATTAAAAAAATGGCCAATTTCAAAATGACCAAAATATGACCAAAATTTCCGGAACAAATCTGGCGTCCTCTTTGAAGAATTTTGAACACTCTTTGTTCCTTGAAATTTTCGTCTAGATCCCATACAACTCGAGTAAAAAAATCATGAAGACTTTGCCTGGTCCCATCCTGTTTCGGTATCCAACTTGGTTATCTAACCACTGAATTGATTTTTTCAAAGTGCAGAACTTTTAATTACAACTATTTAATGCACTTTTCTAGTACTTTTCAGTTTGTAGAAAAATTTGTTCTCTATCAAAAATCGGGTTCCAAAAAAATTGACCTAAAAAATAGTGCATTTTCCAAGTTGAATGGTCAAAATAAAGGTCAAGGGTCGTTTTTTTTGGACAAAAAAGGCTGAAAAAACTATTCTAACAGTGCGTTTTTCTTGGTTCATTGGCTTGAGGTGTTTCCAAAGGGTCCAAACTAAAGGAAGAATCAACTTGGGAGGGTGTGCTGCTCGATTTTTTTTATCAAAATCTGGTCGCTGTATCGGTGCATAATTCATGGATTTGCTGAATTACGTAATAAATGCCTCATGCCGTGCAGGCAAAATGCTCATACCTGTCGCAGAGTTCAAAAACTTCACGATGATGAAATGATTTGCAATCCGCAGCCCGAGTATTGGAAAATTGCGCTTGCAAAAAGAGTCAGTTCTAGTCAATAATTCCTTGCTAATAGTACGTTCAACCCATGTCAATGTATTGATTTCTACTTATTTATTCGGGAGATACGATCGACAGCTTAGGTTATTTGCGCCATTTAGGCCTGGTTTTAAAATGTCTGGTTAGCCTTAACCATCAATTCGTGCAGACGTTAACCTACCATGGTGGTTGTCGAAACTTGTGGTGACAAAACGTACATCAGACAAACGATTTGTTACCTTTAACGTTAACTGCGTAAGAGCGCAGTATCGGTCTCGAAAATATTCAACCTCGACCTAGCCTTTTGCCGCGAAAATATTTAACTCCACATTATTAAAAGGTGGATGATTGTGTAGAGGTAAAAATCTTCTTCGTGAACGTAAAAAAGGTGGAGAGAAAAGACGCCGAGGGGTCCACGGTTTAACATACCATCCGACGGATGGAGCGCTGAACTCGAAGGACTCTCCACGCAGCCATTAAGTGGGGGCCAGTATACCAATGAGTAGACTGTCGCATCCCCTCAAGTAATCCAATCGCCGAAGGCCAAATTGATCGTGCATTATGAAAAGCGTGGGTTAGCGGAACGTTTCGCCGCACTGAGTGGAGAGAGAGGGGGAAAAAGGAGGAGGCTTACTTCG
Organism: Platycnemis pennipes; assembly: GCA_933228895.1. Lineage (NCBI taxonomy): Eukaryota > Metazoa > Arthropoda > Insecta > Odonata > Platycnemididae > Platycnemis > Platycnemis pennipes. The sequence continues at coordinate 34,981,980 of OW121852.1, read as the reverse complement.
TCTCTGACGAAAACGTCTACATCTACGTGCACATAATGCCCTAAAAGCCTCCGCAAGGGTGTGCAGCAGGGGATGACCAATCTTCAGGCGTGAATTTTAAATCAAAAGAGAATAAATTTACGCTTACTATAAAACAGGAATGTAAAACACAAAAACACTAGTTCCGACATTCACTACCTACTGAGGTATCTGCTTTCTACAGAAGTTATAATTTTTATTATTCAATGATACTTCAATGTCATATACTTTTCATTTTTATATCACCTAGGCCTTTAGTCTTACTCATTAGGTCACTATCACCGAAGTTGAAGTTTTCCAATTCAATTCCTTTGCAAAATTATATTTTTCTTTCTCATCCGTTTTACTTTTATCGATACAAATGCAATTGTAAATATACGAACAATTCAGGAGCGCTTTAAGAAAGGTCCGGTGTCGGGTCGGCATGAGAGCGAAAATTTTTAGCTTAATTTCGGGTCGGGTTGGCCTCGGGTACAGTTATGGACGAGATGGACCGGGCCTGGGTCCAAAATTTCGGTCCGCACTCACCACACCAACCCGATCCCCATATTATATTCTACATTACCGCACGTTTGAAAGTGACCTTAAAGCTTGTGGCCGGCCATATGATTTTCATCATACGGCAAGTTTTCAGGACCACGCACACGCAAAAGTCCGAGCATAATAGCCAGAGAAAGAGAGGGGCGTGACTCTATTGCAGTTGGCCACCCAACTCATTTCCGACGTAATTAAAACTCTAAAAACCGCTCTCCCAAGGTAAACCCATTCCCCAAATGATTTTTTTCCCTCGTCGCACAATGTGCCAGGGGCTCGCACGCTCTATTGAAAGACTCGATGAAATTTGCCATTCCGCGAACGCAGGCTACATATTTTATGAAAATTAACGCTAACTGCATTGGACGTGCGCATGCGCCAAGTGGCTGATGGTTATCCGCACCATTGCGCTCTTGCGAGCCGAGAAAAAATAGAACATCCAGACGCGCAAGGAAAAACGAAAACGCAGAGAAAAAAAATGCTTTTAATTAACTCGGAAAGTGTCATATTAATCTTTCATCCCGACGTGAAAGTAGGACCGGAGCGTGGTGAGGGAATATTAATTCCTTCCCAAGACTCCCCAGCGGGTATAAGGAGACGCCGAGGTGCACTCCGACGCCCAAGACCGTAGAAATTGGTACCTACTTGCATCTATTTAAATTTTCAGATGTGCGAATTCAAATGGAATACTTTTGTGTTTTGGCCGTTACGAATCACAAGGTTCCATACATCGCAACGTATAATATAAGAACATAATCTTATGACAAATATAATGTCCAAAGCTGTGTTTAAAACCGTCGGGATTATCTCAAATAGGTAGGTAACCAAGGAGTCACGTGATACAAACAAGAATGGTCCGTAAATGTCGCTGCGTTTTCATCGCCCTTAACAATCTCACTCGTGGTTTAAATTTAAGTTTATTTCATCCGTCTCGTGCATGGAGTCCCTGAATGAGAAAAACTCAAAGGAAAACATTGAGTGAGATTACAATGAACGATTCAAACACGTCAACATTGGCGACCCATTCTTGTTGGTACCACGTGACTACTTGGTTACCTATTCGAGTTAATCCCGACGGTTTCAAACACAGCCCCCATGGGGCGGGATTCGAACCGTTGACCTTTGCGTTTCCATTCCGACGTGTCGTGGCTACCGTGGTTCTACGATCGACAAGTGTTTTATTGCTTCTTAGAAATGCAAGGAGGATATCTCCTCGAAAAGAATAAAATCGACACGTGGATAGATCTTCCGTGATCATATGGATACCAGATCTTTGTAGAGAACCATAGGCGACACAGGGAATATGCACCCTACTGATGTCCGAATTACGAGACTGAACTTCGAGGTAAATGGTTTTGATGGTAATTTTGTTAGATGTAGGTATTCGTTATTTTAAGTTCTAGACACTAAATAAAATAGGAAAATAATATTAAATAATAAAAATAAACATTACAAAAAATGTGTATGAATGGTCTGTATGGCGCATGAGTGTGAGAGAATCAATATGCCAACAGTCCAAGTCCATGGTATGAACGTGGTGATTATTTAAAGACACATTAGAGATATCTCCAAGCAAACAACACTCGCGCTTTTCCACAGTTTATAATGCACTGCTCGTTTCAACTCAGAATCATCTTCAGATAAAATATGTCTGTGAGATGAAACGCGTATTGCACTAAAAACTCTGTGGAAAATTGTCTGAGTCGCTTGATTGAAAAAAATGTTCCACCCACTGTATCAAGTCTGAATCTGTTTAACACATTAAAGAATATTCTGCTTTCATGTATCTCATTAACCTCAAGTTGACCGGATAAATTTCCCGAGGCTATGAGTTTTATCAATGACAGGTGTTACTAAGTGTCGCCCAGTAAACACTCAGCGCCATTACAAACCCGACATACATGACTGAGGTTGGACTCTAAGCCACTACATTCGGTTTACCAAGCCAGCGACCAAGACAACGATCAGACCACTGCCAGAAAAAAGTTCGTTTGGAAAAAGATACGCTCTCAAATAAGATGTATCCTAAGATCACAAAAGTACCTATGCTAACAAACATGAGCTTATTTAGTGCATTATAAGAGAGAATAAATATCCGCAATTCTATTGATAACTATATGATAATCCATTAATATACGTAACAATTAATAAAGATATATCGCGAGGAAAACAAACGAGAGATATGCGGTCAAACCAAGAGAAAGTTACTATTTATTAAAAGTGTATCGGGGAAATGTGAAAACATAAAAGAGCAGTGTGGCCACTGTGATAACACAAAAGACTGCTAGGCTCCAGCTTGAGCATGCAGCGAATATTTGGGATCCAAATGAATTAGCTTTGAATACAGAACTAGACAGTGTGCAGCGAAGAGCAGCTGGGTTTGAAAAAAGTGTTAACGATAGTTTTAGCTGTGTATCAAAATTATTAGAATTAGTTTGTAAATCATTGCTAACATACAGAATAAATATCTTGCAGAAATATAAGGCGGACAGGCTCTCAGGAGAACTTATAAATGCATTAAAAACGTCAGCGTACTATGGTAGGTTAGATCATGGAGCAAAAATTAAAGAGATAGACACAAGGTCTGCCTATTGTTCTCCTAGGCCGACCGCATTAAAGCCAGGTGCCGCTCTTCATAGATTCTAAGGCTGTGGTCACACCTGGGCGAAGCAAATAGCGATATGCACGGGCAAAGAGTTGGTATACGGTTAAAATTCGTGAGAAGAAGATGAATGAGAAAGTTACAGAGATCTGAAGGCACCAGAGTATCATAACGTCGGCCGATAGGCGGGCGCCGCGGTGACCGTCGGGCGCCATGCCTTCACTAAAAACTATTTTTCTTTCTTAAATGAAATATTACCTCTGGGAAACTTTTTTGTAGAGGAGGGTTGTATCTACAACATATAAAAAATGAGCAAAATCTAAGGCATAGGTACATCGTCAAAATCGATTTGAAACTTTAAAATTGTTATAAACTTTATAAAATTGTTAATATTTCACAATATAATCCCTTATTATAGTTTCCCAATTCAAGACTTTTAAATAAAGCCCTTAAGCACGACTGTATTTCAAATAGTCTCGGAGATATATTGTAAAATGTGTAGTAATTTTTGCAAAATTCGAATTTTGCAACGTTGCAATATTTCGGAAACGGTTGCGATTTTTGCAAAACGACTAGGGTTTTCATTTCCTTATCACATGGAGCCATTATGCCAAATTGGGTCAAAATCGGTGACGCTAAGGGCAATCACACGGTCGATTTCACATGGAATGACCCTTATGTTTTAATACAACTAAATCATGCATATCTTGGGAAATTTAAACTCACATAGTTAACGAGATGCCAGACTAAAAAATGACCATTAAATTACTCTTTGGAGACTAACAATTCAGTGGTACCTCTCCAGGTTCTCCTAGGTAGTTAACTAGTATTTTCGCATGCCTACATGACTTTACCTGCATAACTTTAGTAGTACCAGGGGCCACGGGGGGATCCAAAGGGGCCCTTGACACCCTTTAGCTCTCTAGAAAACCCAAAGTAATCTTTAATTATCAATTCACAGTCACATTTTAGCAGCAAATAGAAAATAGGAAAAACTCGTTACTTCATTTTACTCGAGTATGACTATACTAAAGAAAGGCTCCTTCATCTGTGCTGTGACACATAAACAACTTAGCATAGATAATGTAAATGAATTCACTTAGTAAAATACCACAGACTTTTATTAAAACCGACCAAGGTTTCGACTTTCACAGTCATTATCAAGGCTGTATAAGTCGATAGGCGGGTTTTAATAAAAGTGTGTGGAATTTAACTAAGTGAATTCATTTACGTTATCGATAAGTGGTTCCACGAAGTCAAGCCTAGCAATTTGTTATATATTCGTGAACTTAGCATAGGCCTAAAAGTTTTTTTTTTCTATTTTTGTCCGTAAATCTGATACGGCTACTTATAGGATGCATACATGTAATAACTAATATGGCCTACAATATAATTCAAAATATAATGAATAAGATAACATTTTGGTTACACTTTGCAAAAGATCGGGCAGATGGCAGGCCCCTCCCCTCCCCATAAAAAAACTTTCTGGGTGCGCCACTGGGTAGTACCGCTTAGTTACTCCTAGGTACCTAGTGCACGAAAGAACTATCAATTTGCATGCCTGCACGATAGTACGTGTAAATTCAATTATTTTTCGATTTACCATGCATGCCTGGTTCACCACACATCCTGCCACACACCCTTGCGTTGGCTTGCTGGTTAAAATGTAAATATATTTGATGAAGGAATGAAACTCCAAAACCACCTCGCTTTTCTCGCATTCTCCAATCAACACAAATCATTTTTTTTCACTTTGCTCATCCAATTCACGCGGCAGCGAAAGAGATTTTTCGCTGCGGGTAACGTTCTTCACCGGGCGAAATTCAGCAACCTTCCCACCAGTTTGCTGCGGGCCAGACCGGGGAGTGACAGAGAGGAAATCGAGCATGGGATGGGACGTGATGTCAGTGGCAGTGGGTGTGAATCAGCCTCTTTAGATTGGCACACTTAACTCGGATGCCCCCTTCCCCACGGCCGATGCGCACTCCACCCTGATTTAAACGTGATTGCTCGGTTTGGAACTACATGCCCTAGATCAATCACACTTGCCCCGGATATTTGGGGTTCGCGTGAGATGCTTGAAGCTGCAAAAGGCCTAGATCCGTCAACCACCCATCGATTTTTAAATCGCTTATCGATTTGATCGGTGGATCTTCTCTTAATCCCCAATCATTCCTTTATGTACATGACATTTTCGCGGTTATTACCCATTTAGGAAATCCTATGGGGGGAAAAGTGGAGAGGTGAGGTATGAAAAATTAGTGGGATACTGTTGGATGCAATAAGTGGTCGAATATTTAACGTGGTAGGGGAGAGAGAGGAATTATTATTCAGATAGCCATAAGGGGAAGAAAAGACATGGTTAGCTAAATAGAAAAAAGTGGGAGAAACGGATGATATTGAGGGTGGCAAAGCCACAGAACGAATAAAATGTTTTAGAATATTTTAGACTGCCTGAGGTCCTATTTTCTATCGGTAGTAACATATAACGGTGTACCTCAATATCTCATTGACTTCATTAGCTCTAAGAATAAAGAGCATTAAGATGGCCAAGAGGTAAAAAAACATAACTGTCTCTATGTGTACGAGTGTCAACAAAGGTCATTATAGTAAATAATAACAGTTCTTACCTATGGAAGAAACCAAAAAACCTTTTATCAGGTTACTCATTCAAAAATTCCCCATGTAGCCTGACCACTTCCTCAATTCCGGTAATGGCCGAATGGAACTAAAAGACTTTTCACGCTCAAAGCCACTAGTCTCTCACCCCGAGGGTCCGTTTTAGAATCCTGACTTAAGTACTATGTCGAGATAATTTGAGTTCATTGCTCCGTCCGTCAGATTGGACGTTAAGTCGTGGTTCCCTGGCCTTTTTTAAGAGTAGGCTGACGCTGATGCCGAGCTTCTCTCCCTCTCCTTCCATTGCCATCCTTATACCAGTCCCTCCATACTGAAGCGGCTATAAGAGCGGGTAAGCACTTGAAAACTTAGACAAGATCAGTTAATCAAGTGCAATTCCACGGAAACTCACCTTAAAAGATACTGACGAATGCATAACTCCTACATAACTCAATCATGCTAGAAATGCAAATTATTTTCGTCAATTATACGCATGAAAAAACAATAAAAAAGGCACATAGCCAATTGATAGCGGTATGTATACAGGTATAATTGCCCAACATTGTCGATTCAAATGTCTTTTTGTTCCTAATAGTAAAATAATAGTGTCATTAAAATTCAGTTTCTGTTTCAATCTTTAATGACCAATGGTGCCATTGTTTTTATCAAGCATTATTATGACTGAATATCGTAGAAATGGAGTACCTTCGAGGAAATTGTCAAATAAATTGATTGTTGTCTGGCGTGACACGTTGGAAACCCTGGACACATGAGATAAACAAACACCAGTAAATTTGAAGTTCCTCTGAAGAACCTCTAAAAAGTTACCGGTGTTTTTATCTTTCATAACGCTGCAGAATATTATGCTTATAGATAATTGCAAGAGAAAAATAATGAAAAGCATGCGGAATAAAGAGAATTTACAGAAGAAATGCGTCCTAGGGAGGTTTGAAGCATTTAAATTCTACTATTTCCAGATATAACTTTATTTTTCCTTACTACATGATGTACGAATTTCTAAATGATTCCTAGTGACACCCGCATCCGTTTCGTATGTCATCTGTATCTATATTACACGGTAACAAAACGATGGAGGGCCAAAAAAAATAATATGTGGAAGTAGTTGAAATTCCTTCAAATATCCCTGGGATAATTGATTTCCACAAACTTACACCCGCTACCGTTTTGCATAGAAGAAAAGCTGTTAAAATGATATGGACATATAAAGAGAATGAAGAACCATGCTGCCCCGAAAAGATACAAAACTGGCAACCTTGACGGAGGAGAAACCGGGACGACGACCAGAAGATTAGATGAAGTAAGTCACAATAGACATGAGAATTATACGGGAAGGAAATGAAGAATGTAAAAGCAAATGGAGAAGAGGATGCGAGAAAATCGGCCAAAATCGTATAAGTTCGCTGAAGAAGAGGATTCTAACAACTCTTTTGTTGATAGTTCTGTCCCACGCACTTCCTTATTAACAAATGCGAGTTTCGCGCTTCGAATTTAAAGCTCTACGTCTTCTAGCTTCATCCATACACAACACTCACTTGTTTCCTCCCTCTCCCTCACAGACATTCAGACAGACAATAACAGACATTCTCTTCACCTTCAGCTTCGCGTAAATTCCATCAACTTGTCGTACTCTTTGTCCGAATTCTGAGGAATTCATCCTAGGAATTTTTTTGATCAACTTCCTTCCCTCTCCATCCAATTTCAATGCTTTTTCATTCTTATTTACCTTCATTAAGTCAATCTTCTTTATTCAATTAATCTTCTCCATTCATTTGATCTTCTTCATTCCCTGCCAAACAGCATTTTTTTTTACTTCCGCAAATCCAATTCCCACAAAGACCAGGTTTCTGAGACAACTCCTTGTACGAATTTGATAAAACGTTTCGTTCGGTTGGTTAAAATATACAAGTAATGGCGTTCGAATTTGAATTAGCTGTCTCCATGCTCTATTGAGGTGGATTTCGTCATAATCACAACAAATAATAGCAAAAAAATTTAACTAATTAATGGAAACGTTTCCTGAATAAAATGAAAATTACTCTCATTACCGTCAAATTCAATTTATGAGACTTTAAATGCACAAAGAGAGAAATCCCCTACCTCCATGAGTACGGGTCCAAATAGAAATTTAACATTACTGTCGACAAAAAATACATCCATCACACCCGTGCATAAATGGTGAACCGCACTGTTTTTTGACAATTCAAAAGGAAATAAAGACGCAAATTTTCATGAATGTCAGAGCTGGGTCAGGAATTAGTACGGATGAACGAACATGGGACATCAAAAGGGTGATATTTTAAAATTAAAAGGCTAAAAATAAATTTTTCACGCCTGTGTTTTACGAGATAGTTTAACCCGATGGAGTTACGACTGACGTCACTCTTGAGCTCAAACATTTTCAAATAACGGAACACAATCAAATGAATCACATAAGCTGGAAAGCTGTGAAGGAAGTCAAATCGGATTTTTAAATAATACAAACGGGCGGACGTTTCTTTTACGAGAAAAACCTCCTCGAAATCGTAAACACTCCCTCATCTCAGAGGGACACCACAAAATACGAATACTAAACAGCTGCATACGCAAACGGTTTGAGAGCTGCGAACGTATTCACTCCAGCTGAAATTCCAAGGCTGCCAATTGAAGTATATTCCGCACCTCATGTGTAGCCAAGGAGATGATTTCACGACTCTGCAGCAGCGCATGAAATGCGTAGGATGGAGCGACGGGATGAAATTCCGGCGTATATGACTATTCAGATGAAGCCAACGGTTTCCGCGATGAGCTCTTCAGCCAACCAGTTCCCCTTCTTACTTTCAAAGTTAGTGAGGCAATAAAACGGCTTGGATTGGTTTACGGAATCAAAACGGCATCACACACGAGGCGGATGAACAAAATTAACGTATTTAACTCCCCAATAAGTTGCGAAAAGACAAAAAGCAAACAAAATGGTATACTGCGTAAGGAGAGCAATTTCAGCTGAACATCCTTCCCTCCCTAGAAAGTATACGACCATAATTTAAGAGGTGGCTTCAATAAAAATGGGAATTACTTCGATGAAAGATGTGTCGATTAGGCGCGCGCAAAATTTAGTAGTCGACGACAAGATTTTAACGCGAGAGTCAGAGAAGAGGAAAGAATACTCATAACGTTGGAATCGTTGGAGAGCGCTGGTCTCCTATTCCAAAGACCCGGGCTCGAATCCCGTCAGTGGCAGATTTTCTTATTGCTATACCAGTCCCTAATTTAGCGCTTTGTGGGGAGAAATTAAGGTTCAATACTCCGTCCGTCAGATGGGACGTTAAGCCATGTACCACTTAGAACCTTTAAAGCCAAGGCTAATACCAACGCCGAGGTTATCTACACCCCTTCTCAGTTACCTGAAAAATTGCTACTTACTATACTATATTACTCATATATTTTCGGATCATAGAAAAATACTTAATAAATTAGGGCATGTTACCCTTACTTTAATTTTTCGATTCGGAACAAATTGTACAACTAGATGATGTTTACACATTTTCGTAAATTAACAACAAAATGTTTTATATGTGTTTTATAAATAAGCGTTTTCTCTCATATGTATCTATATTCATTCTTGCAACTTTTGATAAGAAGTATTTGCTGCAGATATAGTAGTTTTCCCTAGAATGAGCTTCAAAGTTCATTGAGTTGAAAAACGGCTGATTTTCGGGTGCGCGGATTTATTTATTTCATTGGCGTGTCTACATTTTAAAATTTGTTATTGACTAAAAATAATAATTAAAATGGTAATAAAATTACCATTAAAATGATGGATATAACATTGTATTAGCATTTACGAATATCCAGATTAAATCTTCAAAGTGTAGCGGCGCATCATTTTGACGCCGACAGCATATACAATTTTCCACCTAATTTAAATGCCGCAGTTAACAAAAACAATTAGTTGCCTCCCTCGAATAACCACAACCTACTTCATACTAAACTTAATGCCGAGGAAACTTTGTGAGATTGCATTTAAACGAATTATTCAAAGTAAAATTTTACATACACCATAGATTTTCAAAACACACACACAACCCGGGTTTCGATGAATAATCATCATCATCAGATGCTTCGCTCTGGGAAAAATCTCGTTTATGTACATACATTACGTTATGCACAGGGTTCATGTTTGACTGTTAATAAATCTGTGATGCAAAAGTTTGAAATAAATAATTTGTTAACCACTCCTTCTTTAAGCTCCCTAAACCCCAGTCACCATTAATTTCCTGGGTTAAACACGTGAAGTAAAGGGTCAAGCTAATCGTAAACTGGGATTCATCAAAAGGGTAGATGCGACGATCATGTAGGAGAAATCAGCTACTTTTGGTTGTAAAGGGACGGTACGATAACTATATTAGCGTAACTAGTCTATTAAATGAATTAAAATGGCAATAATTATCAGATCGCAGGTTAAAATTCAGACTTAATCTCCTAAATATATTCCTAAAGTAGGACGAAAGTACCACTAGCGCTCGACGGCCAGTACTGGAAGTAAACGGACATTAAGGGGCCAAATACGAGGGCAAACTTAAAAATAAGGTCTCCCATTTATTTTTTCATAGTAAATGAAATTATTTGATATTGTTGGATACATCGTTGGAAAGGTCATGGCTTCAGCTATTTTTCGATGTAGTCAACCTGGCGGTCAATGACTTTTCTCATCCGCACGATGAACTTTTGCATCCCGTCGTCATACCAGCTCCCGTCCGCATTGCGAATATAGGCGTTGACCTTCTCTTGCACCTCGACGTCCGTCGCGAAATTCATCCCTCCTAGGTGTTTCTTCAGGGCGAGGAACATGTGGAAATCACTGGGTGCGAGGTCGGGGCTGTACGCAGGGTGCCCGATCACTTTCCACCCAAACTTCGAGATCAGTTCCTGCGTCTGATTAGCCGTATGAGGGCACGGGTTTTCATGATGAAATGAAACCCCCTTCGTCAGCATTCCGGGTAGTGCCATTGTTTGGACTGTTGCTTCGTCTCTGGGGTACAGTGATGAACCCATGTCTCATCACCCGTTATGATAGAGTCCAAAAAATCATCCCCTTCCTCTTCAAAACGGCGCACAGCTTCTTCCGCACATTCCATGCGCTGCCTCTTGTGGTCTTCGGTGAGCTGTTTGGGCACCCACCTGGCAGAAACCTTTCGGTAGTTCAACTTATCCTTTAAAATTACGCGAATTGAGTCTCTGCTACACACTTCAAGTTTTTCTTTCAACTCCTTCACCGTTGCCCGGCGGTTTTTCATCATTTCCGCCTCCACTGCTTGCACTGTCTCATCTGAGTGCGATGGCCTGCCACTTCTTTCCTCGTCGTGGACGTTTGCGCGGCCAGAAAGGAACTCGCGGCACCACTTAAAAACGTTCCGCGGCACACCGCGGGACGTTTTTAACATCCATACATTTTTCACCGTAAACTTCAACCAATTGGCGATGAATGTTGATAGGTGCCACCTTTTTCGCGGTCAAAAATCGTATGACAGACCGAATTTCACACCTGGACGGAGACGCGAGTGGAAGCTCCATCGCGGACTGCTGCTATGCCAAGACTGAGCTGTCGACAATGCTTCGTGGCAGCAGAGTGGTAGTGGGGAAACCAAGGAACACGGCGGTGTTACCGGATTGCACCTAGCGCTTCATGCGGCGACGCAATGACTTAGGAGACCTTATTTTTAAGTTTGCCCTCGTATTTTCTATTGACGACATAGGAAGATGCAGGGGGCTGATTATTATTAATCCTTTCTATGCATGATATGTAATGGATGTTTGGTGAGAATTCACCCCCTGCCACACACTTTTATGGTGGATTGCAGGATATAATGTAGATGTAATGAATTGACGAGAGAATCCGAGTCACTTCTTTGGACAAATCCCCACGCGCATGCTTGTGAGCCCTTCGTTCGCCCTTGAATGCGAAACAGGACAAAGATTTGGCCAGCACGAGGGACAAGTGCCACTTAGAAGAGAGCCGGCCGATGTCGAACGAGACGGTCAAATTTTGAGTGGTATTTCCGGTTATATACGATTCAGCAAACAGTATAAGTCACGCGGTCGAGTTGACCAACAAGAAGGATCAAAATGAAGCGGAGAAAGAAAAATCAGACTCATTTCCCGAACGACCACTAAAAAAACAACACGAGGGTCGCCCATTCCACAGTGCTCACGTGGAGGGGAAAGCGGAAATGTTTCGACGCATTTGATCAGGCTTCCTGCGACGCGAAAATTCCCCCTGGGAAGGAAAATGATGCGGCAAAGTAGTCGAGACTTCGAGGATCGAAGGACCGATGCAGTGCGAGATATTAAGTATCCAGTGCTTGAGCTCCTTAGCACGAAGATGATAGTAAGTGGTTGCACATGCACACACTGTATTACGAACAACGGAATACACGATATTTTTTTCAATTACCCAATCAGGAATATTTCAAGTTACCAACGTATAGGGACAAGTATTGACCGCATACCACTAGAAAAAAAATCCAATCTACAGCCGTGGTAGCTGGTTCAATAACGTTCGGGCATTGATGTTGCGTTTGTACTAAATTTGTACAAGCCGTTGGTACTTTAGCATTTGGCTAAGGTAAGAAACATAAAATTTACACCAGACAGACAATCACCTTGGAATTCAAATCAACGGAACGCCATGCGATTAAAATCTTGATTATGAAAAGCTGGTTATCCCAGTACTAAGCAAACCTTACGATACGAGATATATAAACCATCGATACATAACACATATGAGTCTAATGAAGACCATTAAGCTTATGTCAAATAACTTAATTCCTCCGACAGGGAATATGTCAAACCAAAATCGATCATCAGACCTATACTTGATTTTTTTCTCTGCAGTATTATCTTATAGTTATCAATGGTTACGTATGTTTTAATTTTTTTACAGTATCTTTTAACTTTGAATTTACATCTATAGTATCTATCTATACTAAATCTACTATGGTAATTCGTACATCTACTGACTATCTTACAAGCAACCTTGAGGGTATATGGCAAGGGGTGGGTTTAAACAAACTTGCAAAACGGACACGCACTATCGATTATATAAACTACCTACGTAATGAGATTATTATCATGCAGGACAAAAACTAAACATTGACATTTTAGTTCAACATCCAGGAAACATTTGAGAAGTACTACAGGAATGCACTAGAAATATTAAGAGGTTCATACAGGCACGCTTAGTTTCTCTAAAATTACCTCCAAAATATTATCTGTTTGTTTCCTTATTCTGTAGTAATATCATGAGTGCCATTGAAAGTTCATATAATGGAATTTTATTTTTACTAATGCATCGGAGTGCAACAGCTGCAGAGAAGAAAAGGGTGGAAGCATTCGAAATGTGGTGCTACAGAAGAATGATGAAGATAAAATGGATCGACCGAGTAACAAACGAAGAAGTCTGAAGAAGAGTGGGAGGAAAGAGAAGCCAGCGGTAAACCTAAGAAGAAGACGGGATAACTTAATTGGCCATATCTTACGACACGATGGCCTGATGAAGACAATCGTTGAAGGGCAAGTGGTTGGGAAGAACGGCAAAGGAAGGCCTCGAGCGAGATATATAGAACAAGTGATGAAGGATGTGAATGAGAAGAAATACGTAAATATGAAGATATTAATCAATGGAAGAACTCAGTGGAGAGCTGCGTCAAACCAATCTGAGGATTAATGACTAATGACGATGATGATGATAAATGCATCATGCTGTGTAAAGTCCTAATGTTGTTATGACCACGGATTATTTGAGGAATTGATGAATATTTGAACCTATTTGTGATGCAGTTTATTTTCTAATCTCAATTTAGTCCCGTCTACCAATGTAGTTTGGGCCTTAATAGTTCTCTCGGGTTTGGATGTTACCTCGTCTGCCCTGCAGTGGTTCACTCATGGGGATACAATTTCTTCTCCTTGCACAAACTCTGAACGTACAATAAGGAATCTTATCGCGGCTCAGAATCGACTGGAGAAGTTCCACTGAGTTCCCCTCCCCCTCCCTCCACCCCAATTGAGGAAAAAAAACGAAAAAGAAACAACTTGGCCGCCTATTCAGAAAGATTTTTGAGAGTTTTATGATAATGGAATTTCCCTGCAAAACTCGGTCAAGTGCACAAATGCATTACTCCAAAACCAATCTCCATACACTTCAATACACTCCCACCTAGAAAGTTATAAGTAAATAACGAAAAAACATAACGCTACTGTATTCTATTTTCCTCGAGGTTATTATGTACTGAAATAATCTCTTGAATATCCTCTTGTACGTCCAAATGCATTGCTCGTATTATTTCGGTTCCCAAACAATTTTATTAAATACAAATTTCCTTATCTAATAAAAGCAAATTCCAATCAGATAATATTCTGCGGATTTACTCTATATTCATGCGGATTCCTCCAACTTTAATAAATTACATCATGAGCAGGTGACCGCTCGTTTTACAGATAACTTAAATGTCTGCATTTTGTCAGTTTCTCCTCGCTAACTTAATTTTGCGTAATTAGATTCGTTTTTATACCATACATAGACCAACTCGGAAATATTATGCTTACAAACGTATGGATAGTTTCACAGAACAATTATCGATAGTATTTTTGAGTATGAAATCAACACATGTATTCATTATATTACGTTATCAATAGTAAATGTGTTTAGAGGTGTTGAATACATTTAAGAAATTTAAAATATATTAAAGGAATGGAGGAAAGATTTTTGAGCGAAAATCGTACATACATTACTTGCACTATATACATCATGCGAGGCCTTCATTTGCTATTCTTCCGGTCGCCTTTTACCCTGACGATTGTCTTTACCAGGCCATTATGTCTCAAGGTATGTCCGATTAAGTTATCCTGTCTTCTTTTTCGAGTTTATAGCCTCCTATCCCACTTTCATTAGCACATGTTCGTTTGTCATTCAGTACTTTATTAATACTGTATTGAATCCTTCACTACATGCTCCTTATATCTCACAACATATTAAACTTTTCTGTTCCCAGCTCATATCTCATCCGAGGTTTTCCTACATAATTCTTTCCATTCCCTCGACAACTGCCGTCATGAGAGTTGAGCCAAATGTAACAGAATTTTTTTCTGAGACTATATCGCGCTATTGGACGTGAATTAAATACTGAGACAAATATAAGACCGTACCTACGGTCCTTTTTTTCTTGAAAATCACTTGAATTTCAGAACTCCGTCTGTCGTATGGGACGTAATGCCTTTGATCATTTCGCTAAGAATCGGTTAACGCCTGAATTCAGTCCGCTCTACCTCCTCTCTCAAATATAAACCTACCCCCGATTACCCACCTATATAAGCATAAATGATATCAGTTGATGGATGGCATCCCAAAAGAACCATTCAATACTAACCTTAACTACTAGCCTAAATCCACCGATAAATATGACACTAACAAAAACGAGCGAATTATAACTGACGGCCTTTGGGTTGTCAGGCCGGTGCCCCAGACCCAGCTTCTGCGGTCGGTCATTCTTTCATTTTTCATCCAATCCGCATCAGATGACGAACGAGTTCTCTGATCATCGACACTATCAGCAAAAATTACTGAGCGATATGCGGATTTGAATACCATACTGCGATATTCAGACCACAACGGCGTCGTTGACCTTGCGATGCAATCTGGTACTATACCACAGAAAGCCATCATATCCCATACTGCGTATATACAAAATAATATCGGGTTTTTCCTGCAGTTCCAAGGCCACGATACATTGGCCTACTGACGTCATCAGGCAATTTCGCACATCGCGTGATATCTCATATTGCGCGATATTGCATATAAAATAATATCACACTGCCTGAAGTTTCCATATCGCGATGCGAGATACATCTACATATCACATATCGCTGGCGATAAATCGATGTGTTTCACATAAAGTTCAACTAAAGCCAACGCTGCAAATCTCGCAACCTTCATTTCCATAAAAAAAGTCCTTCATTTGTCCAATTCCTCACCCATTCTCAATGGTAAAACATACCTCAGTTGTACATACGCATAACTAAAACTCGGGAACCGTCTCAGGGAGGAAGCAAATAAAGAATTCATCCGCTGATTCTCAACGTTGCGCATACCTCGGGGCTAAGTGAGGGGATGATCTGCCTCCCCATAAGTAATCCAATCGCCGAAGATCAAATTGATGGTGCATAATGAAAGGCGAGGATCCGCGGAGCCGAACGTTTCACCGAATTAAACGGGGCAAGAGAGAGAGAGGCAAAGAGCAGGTTCACTTCTTTCATAATAAAAAACATGAGTTCAAACCGAATACCTCCGACCACAAGTTGTCAAACGAAGACCAAGCGAAAGTGCTAAACCACGTCTTGGACGAAAAGAAATTTACATTGCATCCAACATAGAGGAAGCATCTTCTGGAAATATAAGGAAACACTTGATTACAACTCACGACTGGAGTAAGCATCTTTATAGCAACGAGGTATGGACAGTTATTGTCCATACCTTAATAAAGTTAACAACATAACAGTTACATAACTAAGTCATGAATGGAAGAATTTGGAATGATGCAGTATGATGACGATAAAATGGATAGAGTGGTAAACGAAGAAATCCAAAGTGAAGTCCGTTGAAAATTTTAAAGAGAACTTTAGTAGAATACGGTAAAATTAATCGGCCATACATTGAGAAATGATGGTAAAGCTTGAATCACACGATCATTTTTTACGCAAAGGAAAGAGTGTCACGTAACATACATGAATCACCGGCATGCAAGAGTTCTCCGTCGCGTTTTCGCACCGTTGAATTTTTTTCACCTTTTAATTAATGAGGAAAAAATACTTAACGCCATTTTAAAATCGAATGGCTTTAAAAATACGTGCCCCAGAGGTTATAAATTTTCGATCAAAACAGTAGAAAATAATAGGAAACTACCCTATTACGAGCTATCTCCAGTTCGGTAACTAGAAGGTTCGAGAACAAAACAAAAGTTGTGAGCAACTTGTATTATAATGGCTGATATTGAAAAAAATTCTTGTTTGATGAGATTTTTATTTCCGTGTGAGTTCCGGTTGTTTCAAGGCACAAGAGAACACCTACCACGCAATTTGAGATTTCCTTCCGCCTCCTTACGCACCATGCCGCTCCCTTAATTTTATTCTCTCCGCTGCCGCTCAGCGAAAGGAAGCCATCTCTTATGTGATTTGCTAAGATGCTCCCAGAAGTTCCTTCCGCACGAATCTCATTTCCCGCGAGGGGGGAATGAATGATGAATCCTCGGCAATATCCTCTCGGAGTTGAGACGCAAGCAGCATCCTCTCATATTGTTGAGACTCCTTCCTTTCGTTTGCCTTTCTTTCGCGCAAAAAACTTGGCAAATATTGGTCGCGACACGCAGAATTCATTGCGTGAGAGATTGAGATCAGAATTTCATGAGATTGAACATCAAAAGTTGAGAATCCTCGATTGGGTTGATATAATGAAGTATTGTAATTTTCTCCTTATAAAAAAGATTATCGTGCCGCAGAGTGTGTCATAATGCACCATAAATCCCACCATTTGAAACAACTCGCTTAAAAGAATATTGCCTTCGCTCATATAAACCGTAAGCTATGAAAATCAATCGGAAATGTATTTAAGACGCGAACTAATCAACCAAATATTGCGCAACTCATGAATGGATTTCCACCACCGCACCCCAAATACGTAACTAATAGGAAATTTGCTAAAATCAAAGATTGAAATATTGATGTTGTACCGAATAACTTATAATCAAGCATTCAACTTCAACATTTATCTTTTGAGTTCCGCTTAACTGTCTCAGAGTGTAGGGGGCAGGTTGAATCCTCGAAATAGAAAGGGTTTTCATGAGGAACAATTACGTTAACCTCCAGAACTCATCAAACCCCAAACAAGTCTTGACCTCCCCACCCTACCTTACTCGGTGGACCGGAGTGAAGCCGCGTTCCAAACGGGTAGGTTAAGCATGCAAATTCATATACCCATTCCATGCATAATTATCCTGGAACTAAGGTGCATGCATAATTATTCTGGCACTGAGGCACTATTCTGGATCTAAGGCGGACCACTTTTCTAAAGATGTCTACGTCTATATTTTACGCTGCGATCCGCAGCAAGGGTGTGTGGCAGGGGGTGGTAGGTCACCAACCGTGATGTTGAATTTAGCCGAAAAAAATTGTTCATTCTAACGAAGTATGGTGTGCAATGTTTTGAAATAATTATATTTTGTTCAGATTGTAGACGTGTATTTTGCGTGGGAAAACAAATGATTGTACATCTCATTCCGGCAGTTTATCTCCCATAATTAATCGCTTCTGTCCGTCCTGCTGACATAGATTAGGGACAGAAATATGTCTGAATTGTCAGATTCGAATTCGTGTGACTTGAATTTTTCGAGTACCTTTCTAGGTTATCTTGCGAACAACTTTCTAGTCCCTAAAGGTTAACAACCAAGCTTTTCCAATAGCTTCGAGGGGCATTTTTGTACGCTCATATGATTTCGTCATAAAACGTATTTCTTTCATTACGGTCACGTTTAGTTCTTGCATTCAATCATTATCCATTGGATCCTAAACAACTGATGCATACTCCAGGCGATTCCTTAAAAGCGGGAAATAACATATTTATTTTATTTTTACATTTGAAAACTTATCAATCTCAATGATATGTTTAAAATACCTGTGTTATATGGCAGATTATCGCAAATATAAAATCAGAGGTACAGATATGAGGACACAGAGGTGTAAAATGCCATTTTTTTCCACGCAAGCTTAGGGACAATAATAGATTTCAACGTACACCTCCATCTATGATTCAAGTACCATAAAGGGACAATAGGAGACGCCTTATCTCGGTCCAATAGGACCATCATATGGCTCAAGAGAAAAAGTATTTTAAATTAAAAGCACATTATATATTTAATACAATTCCTTTACCTCAAATAGTCCCATGAAAGTAGCTTAAGGATGGCATTTTTCACTCACGCAACAGTTTTTTTACCTTAGTTTAGATGTACATACAATAAATATTTTTAACAAATGTTGTCCCAAGGAAAAAAATTCAACAACATATTTTCTCGTGAATCCAGGTCAATAAAGACGAATGTAGAGACGTATGTCGCTTTATTCTCTCTATTTTCAGGGAAAATACTCTCATCCAAGTTTTTGACACGGCCTAAGCGATAAGTCATGCAGAAAAATATTACGAGTTATCATGTAAAAACATTTTATGTATTATAATGTAAAATGATACAAATTGGCGATATAATAGGTAGTAATATGCATTTAAAATACACGTTAGAACTTTTTAACATCTAGACTGAAAAATACCTACATTATTAGGAATTCTGGATCATGACACATATAGATATAAATAATAAACTGAAAGCTGCCAAGCGATTTCCATGCATACATTAGTTAATTAATTAATATTATAAGTCAATGCATGAGTTATTAATGTTAATTCATGAGTATGCTAACAATATCATTATTCTCCATCAAAATCTACATTATCTATAATGATTTTCCCATGTATCAACGCTGCAATCATTTTGCATCGCTAACTGTGAGCGGAAACAATGAACTGTTGAACGACTTGCTATAAACATAAGACTCTTGTATTCATTTTCCAATCCTTCTCTTCTTGGGGTAAATAGATGCATGAAATAATGAGTCAAGCTAATCGTAAACTGGGATTCATCAAAGAGTACTGGGCAAATGTGACGATCACCTACGAGAAATCAGCTACTTTCCCTCGTTAGACCTCATTTGGAATACGCTGTCTGGGATCCTTAATAAATAGGTTTAAACAATGAACTGGAGCGTTTGTAGCGAAGATCGACAAGATTAGTAAAGGGACGGTATGATAACTATATTAGCGTAACCTGTCTATTCATCATCATGGGTCAGCAATCCTAGGATTGGTTAGACGAAGCCCTCCACTCGATTCCTCTATCGGCCAACCTCTTCATATTGACGTAGCTCCTCTCTTTTATATCCTCTACGACTTGCTCTATATACCTCATACGAGGCTTGCTTGTTCCATTCTTCCCGTTCACTTTTCCCTCGACGATTGTCTTCATCAGGCTATCGTGTCTAATGATGTGGCCTATTAAATTGTCCCGTCTTCTTTTTAAGGCTTTCAGTAGACATCTCTTTTCTCCCACTCTTCTAAGACTTCTTCGTTTGTCACTCGATTGATCCTTTTTATCTTCAACCAGTCTATTAAATTATCTGAAATGGGAATCATTGTCAGACCGTAGGTTGAAATTTAGACTTAATCTCTTAACTAAATTCCAAGGTAAGATTTTCACTGGTGACGTTAGAAATATTTTCCGAACTCAAACATACTATGGTACACTGGACTATAATGACAAAATTAGAGAAATTTATTGCCAAACTGACAGATTCAAAATGTTCTTTCCTCGTACAATTACGGATATGAATAACTGTAAATATATCCCATAGTATAAAACAAGTGTATCAATGGATAGCATAGGTAGTTTGCATGCTGGCATAAGGACTTTAAGCTAACCCAACTAACAGCATGATTTTGCAAGCTTTATTTGCTATTTTTATCTCTTTTTTTTAATGTGAAGTTTAAACTAGAATATAATTACTAATCGTTTCGATGCATGATATGTAATGCGTGTGAATTCACTCCCTGCCACACACCTTCATGGTGGCTTGCAGGGTATTGTGTGGATGTAGAATTTATCTTCATAGCACATGAGTTCGTAAGATGATGACGTCGCTGGTTACCCACCAATCAAACGAACCAGTAACTGTTTTCAATCGGACGGCATACCGCGCATGGGTCGTGCCTAGGTTGGCTCATGGGTCTTGGCTAATTTTCCAATGCGTAATGGATCCGGGGCAGGGGGTTTTGCTGGTGGTCGCAAATGGGGAGGCAAATCTCGCTTTGGGGGGCGGGGGGAGTTTGAGTAGGCGGCGGGAGAGTGGGGAGGGGGCGAGGGGGAGGCTGAATCGATTCACCTCCGCCCACGCACACACACACGACCCTCCCCAGGCGCGCATCTCACTCAGCTGCCGGGACGATCTCCCGTGGCCCAAGTGGGGACACCACACGCCTTCTTCTGCTCTTCGCGCCATAAAAAAAAACCCACACGAGGATGAGAGGACGCGTCCGACACCGTCAGCTTTTTTGAAGTTATTTAGTTATTCAGGGGAGGTCATTTGCGCCATTTAGGATAGGTGGGCAACTGGTCAATGGTGTGTATTTTTAGGGAACGGAGGAAGGATGAAGAGAAACCCGGCGTCGGCATTAGCCTACTCATAACGACAGGTGAAAAGGGGACCACGACTTAACGTCCCATCCGACGGACGGAGTACTGAACCTGGTGTAGGATCACGGATGCATCTTTCGCGTTATCGCAATCCGTATCGATAACGCTTTCCCCTAAAGTAGCGCAGGGTTAACAATAACCGTATATAAAATTCGCTCCACTGATTGTGATACGCGATTTGAAGTGCTGTGCGAAAAATGTAGAATGGAGATCACGTTCTCTCTGACATAAGTTAAATAAAAAAATAACGATAACGCTAGCGCACGCCTTACGAAGATCCACGATCAAGGCCCTGAATGCCCTCCATGAGGCACTCAACATTTCAATATACTACACTGGAAGTATGTACCTACTCATGTACAGCATCCAATAGAACCCTGCCTTTTTGGCTTCAAATCAATCCTCGCTTCCAGACGCAACTCCTTAGTAAGTTATTCATGGGAGGCGACCGACAGCTGAGGTCATTTGCGCTATTTAGGATACTTGGGAAACTGGGCATTGGTAGGAGTTTTTAGGGAAGGGGAGAAGAGTGGAGAGAAATCCGGCGTCGGCATTAGCCTACTCTTAACGAAAGACGCCAAGAGGACCACGGCTTAACGTCCCATCCGACGGACGGAGTACTGAACCTAAAATGCCCTCCACTAGGCACTCAAGTAGGGACCGGTTAATCACAGAAAAATCCGCCGGGAATCGAACTCGGGCCCTCGGGATGGAAGGCCAGTACTCTTAGCCACCACTACAACCCGATACCAAACTTTTTTGAATAAGTCGTGCACTCCAAAAGATGAAAATAATTTTTTTTATTTAAAACATGCTTTTTTTTAAAAATAGGCCCAAAAAAGGGAAAGTCCTATATTTTGGGCCCACAACATGATCAAATATCATAGCAACCGCTGGTAAGTTGACTTTGTGGAATATCGATATCACTTCAAAAATCAAATAAACTGTCATATTCCGCACGATTATTACACACCACTAAACCGGGTTCAACATCTTCAGGTAGAATCAAGAGTAGAACATCAAGAGTAGAATAGCACAGGAAAGTTGGAGATACGTGGTTTAAGTCCCGGCTGAGGCAAGCTTTTTTTCTTTTGTGACCTGGCTTGATTCCACCTTTACCACCTAATTTTTTCTTGTCAATTTATTGATACCGAGCGTGTCTTCATGTTTGGGTAAACCTGGTGACGCAGAGAACATGATATAGTACAGTATACAGTATGGTGACGTACCTTATATAACGTTACCTCAATGGTTATACCGAAAATTTTACCGACAGCAACAGGCAATAAGGATTGAAAATAAGTTATTCTTCGGTTACTAGATACCGTTACTCAGATTGGCAGTGCACAAAAATGATACGGAATAATTTGTAAACAGAAACGAAGGAAACGGAAGGGGTTTCCATTTCCAGGCGGGAATGTGAACTGAATAATTAATCTCTCACTTTACACCTGTGAGGGGAGAAGGAAGTGAGGAAACTTGCCTCGTCTCACGAAGTTAGGGTACCTAATGCCTGCGGTCGACGCTCGGTAATAGAGACGTTTCGGCAATGTCTTACATCAAGTCCTTCGGAGTATGTGGTGATCGTTAAACTTAAAGACATAAAAACATTAATAATTAAAAATAAAGCTACGTAAAGACAGTAATATTAAGGGATTAAATATATTTTTGTGCACTGAGAGCATAATATGAAGGTGTAAAAGGCATTGGATGTGTCAGTACGTATGTTCGTCAGCATTTTTTTTTTGCAACAGTTGGCAAAGTCATATATTATGTACCAACTTGATTATTAAAATGTGTATACTTGAATATCCGCGGCTAAATAAACCTTATTATTATTTATATCCCGACTCACGCAGCATGAAGGTAGCACATTGATGACAATGGTTCTCACAGGGTCCCCAAGTGATTTTTACGACCAACAACTGATAACTCACCTGAAATGAGAGAGAAAACTTAAGTCAGAAAAAAAGAAATATAGCTGAATCACTAAATTAGTAAACTAGTACATCATCAGGACAGAAAGAAATTGAGAGAAATTAAGAGAAGAGAATGTTTTCGCATTAGTACTAACCCATACATGCCAGATAAAAACAGAGAAATATATTTAGATTACAGATGGGTCGAATAGCAGATTAGTCAAATTCGAATATTAACTCATGACTCGAATGTTCGAATACCTCGATCTGCGAATACCTCGAATACTGGAATTGTATTTTATACGCTAAACGTTATTCTCTTTTTTATTTTTAATCGTGACTAGGGGTGATCAGTGATTTATGGTGAAAAGGCAACAGTTTTGCTCGAATTCCATTTGTTGAAACCGTTGTCTTTTTTCCATAAATTACGAGGCAAAACCCATTAAAAGATGACCGCCGTCTTCTCACGACACATATGATGTACTTCATCAACACGCCAAATACAGCTGAATTAGCATAATTATTCGAGATCTCGAACATCAAATTCTTTTAGCATATTTATTCGAGATACTGAATACTTTCTAGTATTCGAGTGTTCGCGGATAGTATTCGCACATCTCTAGTTTAGATAAATGCCTTTCTAACCAGTAATCACTTCATTCCTTTGTAGATACTAACCACCTAGTAGCGCGTGACTTACATCTAACATGTTTCGCTGAAGTAGCAGGAATCTAACTCATATTTGCATCTAAGCAGTGCATGTTTGGTGATATTCACTCCCTGCCAAACACTCCCGCGGTGGCTCGCAAGGTATTCCGAAGATGTAGATATATCCCCGGGACCTTCAGAATCCCCTGAGTATCGCTCCATGAGTATTAAGCTCCCTTTCGTGCACAAACTCATCACTGGTTACAATCTAATACACCCACAACCACTTGATGGTTGCGGAGTGAAAGTGAGTGGAAAAAATCTCGATCTGAAAGGCGGAGATTTTGAAAATTGATGTCCGATTTTGGGAGTCTCCCGGGAGAGTTGGCAACCATAGAAGTGGAAGGAAGGCACTCGATAAGTGACAGGATTCTAAGAACTCCTTAAACCGCTTCCCAATCGTGGAACTCATTCTGCCATTCATGAGATTAAGTCAATGCCTCTTCACACCCTTTTAGCAGCCTCTCCGCTATGATTGCTATTTCACCTCCCCTATTTCTAAACCTATAAACTCTTGCTAAGGGTAGCATACACATGTGTGCCGACCCACATTGTGGGACGCGAATAAAGTTCATGGGGTTGTAAGGCAGCGAGCAACTTAAGACGGATCCCTTTGAGAAATCCTGAATATATATCAAATATACATCGATCAGTAGTGAGTTGTAACCAAAGGATTAAATATGAGGTATTACAGAGAGGTGCAAATCGTCGTTCGTTCACGTGAATTATAGCACATTAGTAACGAATTGAACGATGTCAGAATCAGCCTCAAGGAATTTTTCCATTACGGTACGAAAAGACAATTAACTTTGTGAATTCTGCTAAAAATGTATTGTAATCACGACCTAGGTTATGTTCCCTGATGGAGGTGCATACACTGTTCCGAAACCTATTCCGTGAATTCAATAAATTTCAAAGGAAATTCAAAACAATTTTCTTTAATTTTCGAAATGATACAATAATATTTTCCACTAAACAAATAGTTTCAGGTTTAACCCAGTGGAATGCTCTCAATGTCAATATGAAATAAAAACTTGAAAACTAGTATTATCCACACAAATTGTGTGCATCTGTATTCCCACATAATTGTTGCAAACCCCGTATTACCACAAAATTCTTTGGATAATGCTATTTTTTAAGTTTTTCTTTTTTATGCGAAATATTTTCCATCTAAGCTATCGGGGAGAAAGTAAAAATAGGTAATGAAGATATTAGCCTTTCTTGCAATTTTTCACGTTTCTTCTTTCTGGCAACTTGAAAGGTTAAACGCGTGAATGTAATATATGTATTTACAAACACATTTTGCTGCGTCCTCCTCGTATGATGCTATTTGAGCCAAGCTCTGCGTGTGAAAGCACCTTTAGTGATTTACGTTGAATCAACACTAATCGTTAGTGTACGTCCATATCTAAAAGTTACACTACGAGCCACCGCAAAATCATGTGGCAGGTGACCACTGAGGTGATTGCGAAAATTAGGGGTTATCAGTCGAAGGTAATGGATGTCTGCAATGGAGTCAGCCCCTACCACATGCCCTCGCGGTACTTTGTATGGGAGAAATAGAACTTGATACTGTAGTTACTACAACGTAATCACTTATGTACATAGGAGTCACAATGTGTTACAATCACAATCCTTAGGAGTCCCGATTCATCATCTACGATTTTTTACTCACTTGAAAGGAGGCTAGAAAATCCTGCCTTACAGGACTTAACATGTTCAACATATGCGAAGTTCTCGCGGACAATAATTCGGTATATAATAATTATATACCGAATTATTTATAATATCATAGTCTAATTATTAGTCTATGATCAGAGCTTAGAGATTATTAGGAAAAGCAAGTTTTAAATTCGTAGTAATGAGGATATAGGGTGGAGAGATAATTTATCAAAAGAGGAGTTTACCACCAGAAAATAACTTATTACCAGATTCCATGGACCAAGATGTCAGGAATATGCTAGTAAAACTTTCAATATTAAGTGAATGCCTTCTATTTCATTAAAAAGGGAAAAGATCCAGAAATAAATATTAACACTACTACAGAAAATGCTACAAATAGATTCACCGACTTTTAAAATAAGCTGTTAAACTCTAGCACAACAAGAGTTACGCTCTGATTTGAACAGTTTAATACCTGTTCAGTCCGATTTTGACGGGCTTATAGCTACGAAGCATGTAATACGTGGTGCTACCGAAGAATGATGAAGATAAAATGGATCAACCGAGAGTCAAACGAATAAGTCTTAAGAAAGTGGAAGAAAAGAGATTTCTACTTAAAATACTAAAAAGAAGACGGGACAACTTAATCGGCCATATCCTAAGACACGATGGCCTGATGAAGACAATCGAGGGAAAAGTGAACGGGAAGAATGGAAAAGGCAGGCATCGTATGAGATATATGGAACAGATTGTGAAGGATGTAAAAGAGAGGAATTACATCAATTTGAAGAGGCTGGCTGATAGAAGAATCGAGTTGGAGGGCTGCGTCAAACCAATCCTAGGATTTTTGACCGATGATGATATAGCTACGTAATACAATTTATAGGAGTTCGCTCCGTGGATTAATCTGGGGAAAAATACGTAAGCTTTAAATGATAAACCAAACATCAATATGGAACTGGAGATACATTCGTATCTTTAGCAAATTGGAACTTTACAGGGGACTGCGTCTGTCGTCTGTAAAGTTCCAGGAATCTATCGTCAAATTATCGAAAAAGGACCAACATTTATAGCCTTTACAAGTAGTCATCCGTACAGCTCTTTCTTTTCTACCTAATCTCTGAAATTCTATAATAGAGGAGACGTTAAGGAACCCAAGATACCACCACTAGAAACCCTCCAGTGTTGAAGTCAATCAGATATGTGACACGTCGCATAAAACTATAGATACTTGCCGTACTCATAATTCGGCTATCGGAAGGACTAACGACTCTGGCTGACAGGATTGTTGCACGACATTGTTCCCTACTGATGTCTCCGTGCCTTATCGAAATGACGGTAGAAGAATCGGGCTCTAAATATGCCGCTCAACGGCAAACATGGCCATCATCGCGGCCTTCCACGATCGTTTGAACGAAAGCTACTTGGAGAGGGTTTAGAATTTTATTTCCTACCGCATTATCTACAACTCACCACAAGCATTGACTATGCTCAAAAGAAAAGGGCGCCTAGCACATAAATAAGTACACTTTAACCCACCTCGCCGACCAAGGGACAAGTATATAGGACAAATACAGAAGGACGTGAAGGAGAAAACCTATCAGGACGTGAGGGAACTAACAGTGAATAGGGCAGAATGGAGGGCTGCAGTAAACCAATTCTAGTATTAAAATATTGATGATGACGAACCCGCCTCTCTGAATGGTAGCAAAACGAGGATACATTAGAAAAAATCAACATTTGGTTCAATACGGGGATCGGGTCAGCGAGGTGGTAAGAGTAATAGCATCCCAAACCGAGGGTTCAGCTCGAATCCCGGCAATGGCCGAATTTTTAGTGGAGTACTGGGTCCCGACCTGAGTGCTGTGTGTGGAACATTTCGATTCCAATACTCCGTCTTCCGGATGGGACGTTAAACTGGACGCCTTACGTTAAGAGCAGGTCTATTCGTTCGACAGGTTTCTCGCCGCCCTTCCCTGAGAAATTATTACCCTTACCAGGTGTTGAATCACTGATGCATCTTTCACGTTATCGCAATCTTTATCGTTAACGCTTACCCCTAAAGTAGCGCAGGGTTAACAACCGTCTATAAAATTCGCTCCACTGATTATGATAAGCAATTTGAAGTGCTGCGCGAAAAATGAAGAATGGAGATCACGTTCTCTCTGACATAAGTTAAATAAAAAAATAACGATAACGCTAGCGCACGCCTTATGAAGATCCTTGATCGAGGTCCAATTTACCAATCTATCCTAGATGGCAAAAATGGCTTTAAACATTGGTTGTCCATAGGATAACTAGCTAACTAGATTCCCGCCTAAGGCAGATTTTTCAGCGTTATATTCGTCCCCACAGAGTTACGGGTGAGCGTTTCGTATTCGTTCCATCGGTTGGGACGTTAAACCATGAACCCATAGGCGCCTTTCTTTCAAAGCAGGTGAATGCCGACGCCGGATTTCTTCTATACATCTTTCTACCGCTTCCTAAAACATTTCTTCTCTACCCAATCACTCAATAATCCTCAGTGGCGCAAAGGACCTAAGCAGTTGCTCAACAGTTCCAAATGAATTACACAACTGATTCCTCTCCGTATTCGTTCTACATTGATCCTACTTATTTCGAACCACCTACATATTCCTAGTGGCACTGAGAATATCACCTGCCGGTCACCTGACGCAGTAACACGAAATAAATAGGACAATTGAAATCAAAAAAGTAGAAAGCAAAAAAAGTTTATGGACGTAAAAAAAACTATTCCCGCACAATATTAGGGTCAGTAATAGGTTACAGCGAAGATGCACGAGAAAATTAGAATATGTATTGTATATTCCGACGTAGAAGAGTAGTCTGTTGGGAGTTGACATACTCATATTTTAATATTACAAACAAATGTACATCTTGGGAAATATTAATTCATTAATTTAAGACAAATTACTGACTATTCAATAATATTATATTATTTTGTAGAGACATATACATAATACATATATAAAGTATTTCCTTAAAGTAGTACCATTGTACTATATAGCACGTAAGTCATGCTTGCACGGACTAGTATTTTTGCATGTCTGAAAGGTATCAAGGGTAAATCCAAAGCTCTTTTGATTTGAAATACATGCCTGGTGTAGGCTCACACCCAGTCACACTTACTTACGGTGGCTTGAAGTTTACTATGTAAATATAGATGGTGCAACATAGATAATGACGCCTATTTTGACAGAGGCTACTTCAGAAAGGGGAACGGCGGATAAGTAAAATCGCGCACGTAAAAACGCATGCACGCCACGCCCAAAAAACGTTTCGATTACTTCATTCCATTGGATTTGGCAAACGAAAAGGAAAGGTAAGAAACTTCTTTTGAGAACCGAACTCGGGTGAATAGGGCTCCGCCCAAACTCGGACGACGACCGGGCATTTGGCATCACACGGCTCGCGTCGATGAAGGACTCAACGTTCCAGCCAGTTCAACGCATATGATGCAGTGCCAACGAGAGTCGTGCAGGAATGGGAGAGAAAGCGCTTGAGTCAGCAAACGGCTCCGCCTCCGCCGGGACTCAAAGCCGGGATCCGCCATTGCGGGGATCTGGAGGAACCAGTGCCGCCAACCGATAAAAGTGGCAAAACAACTTGTGGCCCTTAGATATTTGTACATCCGTTGAAATTTTCCACGGAAAAAAACTGGGATTGGTTTCCAGAGGGTTGGGGTACGAATCCTCCATTGGTTCATTGGTTTGCAATTCCCCCCTTGTGGGCTGTGCGAGAGAATTTTACGTTCACTACTGCGTCCGTCGAATGGGAAGTTAAGAAATGGAAATTTGTTGGAAAATGAGAGGAAATGAGACACTTGTCAAAAAAAGTAAAGTTAAATCCTCACAATAGAAAGTGTTAATCAGTAGTCCGGTCCCGGATTGAGTGCTGGGTAGTGAGCACTATACTCGCCTCCCATCCCGAGGGTCCCGGTTCAAAACCAGACAGTGGCCGAGATTTTTCAGTGGCATACCGGTCCCCAATTAAGTGCTATTAAAGTATTTTGCATTGAACTCTCCGCCCGTCAAATAGGACGTTTAATAGCAGATCATTTGACGCCATTGAGTAAATGCAGGCAGATGCCACGCCGAGTTTCTCGACACCCTTTTCCTTCACCTCAAGAAACATTCTTACCTCCACTCTTCCACTCAAGGCCGTAAATGACCTACTCTATCGGTAGCCTCTCCATAACTACAGTTGCCATACTCCGACTAATGTATTTAATACCATTTCCGACTCCATACAGACCTCCTGGTTTCGCTTCATCCTTCCTTCATTCCTTGTGTGTAAAATCCTACCTTTACCTAATCACATGAAATATGTTATATCATATTGTTAGACCCGGAGTATGCTTTAAGCACTGGGATCAATTGTATTATGTACCTTATGTCGTATAGATATACGACATAAGATACAACTGAAAACAAAGCCTTTTGCGACAAATTCGTACGAAAGTACAGAAAGTGTCATTCGGCCTTTGGAAAAGTTTGGTTTGGAACCCGTAGAGAAAGTGGTCCGCTAGATTGAAGCTACTTGAAAATTTCAAATCACACGAACACAAATCTGATACGCAGACATATTTCAACTTCCACACAACATATTCAGGACTGACAGAAGCGACAAATAAAGAGGCGTAACTATCAACAATAAACGTTGTAACTTCCACAATCTTCTATTCTACAGAAGTAAAACTAATTTCGCCTTAGCGGCATCATCAAGTACATGCAGGTACATGTACCTGATTATTACCGCTAAGGCGAAATTAGTTGCACTACAGTAAAATAAAAGATTCTGGAAGTTGCATAGTTAATTCTTGATAATTATAATGCTGGTCTTCTACGAAGTCACGCCCGAATCCATCAGCTTTAAGACACATTACTCACCACACTTCATTATTAACTTTTTTTTTTACTTTCAGCTAAATAACATCTTCAAGGCTAGTGACCTACCATCCCCTACCACACGCCCTTGTGGCGGCTCACGGGGTAGCATATAGATGAATTTGGATCTCCCACCCACCCTAAACCTCAGAATTTGATACCGACCCCCAAGTTACCACTACCAACAAAAGGTACATCAACATAATACCCTGCAAGCCACCATAAAGGTGTGTGGCAGGGGATGAATTCTCACCAAATAATGCACTACATATCATGCATAAAAAAGGATTGGTATTAATATTCTTGTCTAAACTTCACAATTTAAAAATATAAAAATAGCAAAGTAAGCATGCAAAAACATGCTGTTAGTTGGGTTACCTTCAAGTCCTTATACCAACATGCAGCTACCTACACTATGCATTGATTCCCTCGTATTGGACATATTTACTCTATTCATATCCCTAATTGTACGATGAAAAAAGGACATTTTGAATCTCTCAGTTCGGCAATCAATTTCTCTAACTTTTTGATTATGGTCCATTCTACCATAGTAAGTTGGGGCTCGCAAAATATTTTTAACGTCATCACTGAAAATATTATCTTGGAATTTATTTAGGAGATTAAGCCTGAATTTCAACCTGCAATCTGACAATGATTGCCATTTCAATTCATTTAATGGACTAGTTACGCCAATATAGTTATCATACCGTCCCTTAACAAATCTTGCCGATCTTCGCTACACACATTCAAGTTCATTATTCAGACCAATTTCGTAGGGATCCCATATAGTGGCAGCAAATTCCAAATAAGTTCTAACAAGGTTAAAGTAGCTCATTTCTCGTACATGATCATCACATTTACCCAATATTCTTCTGATGAATCCCAGTTTACGATTAGCTTGAACCATTATTCCACGTATGATATTTCAGGTATCTAGAACCTTTGGCTTTCCGGACCGAAGTGGATTCAGTACGAATTAAAAGGTAAACCGTGGTAAAGAGGATAAAAATAGATGGCTTCGTACGTACAGGCTTATATCTTGTCGACCGATGCAAAATTTTGCGGCTACCTCGACGAATAATGATAATTCATTCAATAATATGACTGCATGAGTGCTCAGTAAATCCTTCCTGGGGTGCATAATTCAAAGCATAGTAGTGCAATTATCGATCCTTAGCAGCAGCCTGTTTTATTTTTGGCTCCACACTAACCCTTCCTCATCAGAGAGGAGTTAAAGTCTTGGACAAATGGCACGCACGTTCACAGAATTAATTACGGCAAAGCATGCACATTATATCCAAGCCAGCTGCACCGATAAGCTTTGAAGTGCCTTTCCCAGAGGTTATCTCGACTGAAAATATTATTTCAACTCGAGAAAGAATCGCTGCCAGAGCGTAGGGTATGAATTGAGACGGAGTATTTGAAGTACATCTACTTACCAAAGACAAAAAATTCAGGGTGATTCATAATTATCACCGAGTTTTTGCAGGCATTTTATTCAATGACTTTATCCCATACAATGATAAGTAATCATCAAATCAGTGCATTAAGAGACTATCCAAGTTTGCATTAGAGAATATGCACATTTATAAAGGACGTGCAAGAAAGGATCGAACTTAGAGCCTCTACAATCGATCATGATACGTTTTGAGTACGAGTGGCAAGAAGCTGAATTCGGAATTGATGTCCACCGAGACACCACGGGTGCTCTTACAAAATACATGTAATAAACATTCAAAACTAGGATAATCTCTTAATGTGCTGATAGGTTTGTCACTTTTTACTTTATTTGCCGCAGTAATTAAATAATATACCTTTGAACAATTGCGAATCACCCTATACATTAAGCACACCCCCATATTAAGCTACGTTCAATGAGGTGAATAAGATTAGAGAGGTTAAATATTTCAAGGACATATTTCAAATGCTTTTCTTTACCATGAACACTGAGGGATCATAATAGGTGGCGTAGTAACCGGAAACGTTGGTTTGATGTAATTAGAGTAGCGTGTAATGTATCTTTCCGAAATGCGTTGCTAACCCCACAAACTCTTGTTGATTGCAGCTTTGAGTGCATGATGACTGACTGAAATTAATTTATATTAAAACATTCCCAACCAATTTTCAAATTAGATACTAAACATTTGGATGCAGGTGCATTGGATTCATAATCAAGATATATTTCAATTATACCTATTATTTGCCCATAGAAGTGCTTGTTGTTTGTACATTCACCACGTGCTACACGCCCTCAGGTGACTAGCAGGGTATTCTGTAGATAAAGATGCTTTTGGAGTACGCTTATTTATGGCAGTGAGGCATGGATGATAATAGCATCAGAAAAGCCTAGATGCATTTGAAAAGTGGAGCTACAAAGGAGTTATGAAGAGAAGAAGAGAATAGATGCACCGAGTGACTAACAAAGAAGTTCTGAGAAGACTGGTATAAAGGAGAAGTATGCATCAAATTTGAACATATTCAGGCATGGTGGCCCGGTGAAAACAATTGTCCAGGGAAAATTGTACGGGAATAATGCAAAAGAAATGCCCGCATGAGGCATATAGAACAAATAGTGAAGGCTGTGGAAGAGTAGGTATGTGCGTAAATATGAAGAGGTTAGTCGATAGGAGAAACGAGTGGAGAGCTTCATGAAACCAATATAAGGATTGTTGACTGCTGATAATGATTAAATTTAAATGGATTTTGCAAGATACGAGCCAACTGGGTACACGTCACAGTCACACTCGAAGGAATATATCTTAAAAATTTCAACAATGAGTGAGAAAATTGGTTCAAGATTTGCTTTGGTTGGGGAAAAGTGGAGTAAAAGTTTTCCACTTCCGCCATTCTCCAATCTCTTTTCATAATCACAGGGCACG
This sequence comes from Platycnemis pennipes, assembly GCA_933228895.1. Taxonomy (NCBI): domain Eukaryota; kingdom Metazoa; phylum Arthropoda; class Insecta; order Odonata; family Platycnemididae; genus Platycnemis; species Platycnemis pennipes. Next base: position 34,948,788 of record OW121852.1, on the reverse strand, counting down.
ATCATTATGGAAATCATTCGGGGGATCCAGAGGGAAATTAACCTGGAAATTTACCTTCACCAAAAAACAGCGACGGGCTACAGTAAAGAATCCAACTATCTGCAGCAAGGACTAAGATTCCATAATAATCACTTTTCTACGGGGGTTAAATTTCATATTTTTGTTTGGCAAGGTGGTATCAAAACCGGTCAGCAAAGATAAAACTGAAAAAAGGACGTTCAGTCAGGATAGAAAACTTGATTTATTACAGATGTGTTGACAAATAAGGCCATATTGCACTAAGCTCATATCTATGGGTAGATAACATCGTATTTGATCTTAGGCCCTTCCGCATCGCATGTAATAAGTAACAGGATACGAAGAACATTTATTTATTTATTTATTTATTTATTTGCTTTAACGGGCAAAACGCCCATATTACCATACAAACACATTATAAAAATAATAAACAAATCAGTACCATAGAATCATAAGTTATGCAGTCATAGAATCAGAAGTTATAAGATACAATAATACAACCCTAAACACATTATAAAATACAATTATTTGAACATTCTCAGTACCATAGTATCAATATAAAATACAATATTTACGTCACTATAAAATACAATATGTACGTCACAATAAAATACATCACAATAAAATGCAGAAAAACATCATTGACAGATGTCACATTCCTTATAGCATACAATCTTTAAATTCTTAATTTGGATAACAGAAGAGTTAAAAATATCCAGTGAATTCCCAAGGAGGTTAAAATTCCTTAATATTCTTTCAATTGGGGCACCACGTCCATAAGAAGTCCTGTGGTAATTGTTCGAAAACACCATGTAATTCCTAGTATTGTGAGATGGTACTCTTAGATTTACAGACCCAAGAAGATCTGGAGAAACAATTCTATTATTTAAAAGTTTATACAAAAATAATAAGTCAGCCTTAACACTTCTATGGGATAAAGTATCCAATTGTAGCATACAAAGTATTTCCCCATAATTGACGTCCAGAGAGAATCCCTTGATTTTAAAATTAACATACCTAAGTAATTTGTGCTGGATTCTCTCAATACGTTTGAGTTGTGTACTCTTGTATGGCCACCACACAATGGAGGCATATTCAATTACCGGACGTATTAAGGTAGTGTACAAATGCCCAATAATGTCGATGTGAAAATTCCTTGAGTTCCTAATCACAAAGCCGAGACTTTTCATTGCTTTCTTTATAACATAGTCAAGATGAAAGTTAAAACTAAGTTTACTGTCAAATAAGACACCAAGGTCTTTAATTTTATCCACATTAGTTATTACCTTACCATCAAGAGTATAATAATTGATATTAGGTGAAACTGATTTGCTAAATGAAATACAATTGCACTTAGAAACATTGATGCACAAACCATTTTGTTGACACCAAAGGGAGAATCTATCCAAATTTTCTTGTAGATTATTGACATCATTCATATTGTCAACAACAGATTAAATCTTTAAGTCATCGGCAAACATTAAAAATTTAACACCGGAAAAAATAAATGACACATCGTTTACAAAAAGCAAAAATAGCAATGGACCCAAGTGAGAGCCTTGAGGGACCCCGGATAAAGCAATCATTTCATTGGATATCTGGTGATTGATTTTCACAGAGAGCCTTCGATTTGAAAGATAATTTTCTAACCAGGATAACAAACAGCCTGAAAATCCAATACCCTTCAGTTTTAGTAATAGTAACGGAATGTTGACTGAGTCAAAGGCCTTACTTAGGTCTGTATATATTGCATCAACTTGATGCCCATTTTCAAGATTCACTTCAATGAACTTACGATATTCTAGTAAATTAGTAGTAGTTGATCGACCCCTCATAAATCCATGTTGTGAATCACTGATAAAGTTTTTAAAAAGAGGAGTCAGCTTGTTTACTACCAGTTTTTCAAACACCTTGGGTATAGATGACTGTATAACCACTGGCCTGTAGTTCTTAACATCTCCTATGTCACCAGACTTAAATATAGGGACAATGTAGCTTAGCTTCCACATGTGATGATAAATACCAGAGGCGAGTGACTTATTGAAAATTATAGTCAATGGGTAAGCCAACAACATACGGCACTCTTTCAGTATAGATGCTGGGATTCCATCAGCGCCAACACTTTTGTTGCAATCGAGAGACTTAAGAGCAGAATTAACTTCCATAACAGAGATTGACAAATCTGGTAAATTCATTTGGTTGAAATACTTATCGTCATAAGAGTATACATTACCTGAAGAATACACACTTGAGAACATTATGACGTATTCATTTCGTTCCAAAATGAATAATTATCAGAACTGAAAAAAGTGACGCTTGAAACTTCCCGATATATTATGAGACACAATTTATAAGCGAAACCTATTTAATTTATATACTTTGAATTTTGCAGTATTTCACCCAAGGGCTTTTTCTACATCTCCCCCAGTGTTAAACATATCGTTAAACATATTCCCGATATTTGCAACGCCTCGTCAATATGTTAATATTGGATACCCTCGTCGACTGACTCGAAAAAATTATTGTGAACGCACAGAAATTGCCATTCGTCTATTGGAAGAACATTATTGGGTAATTATAGATAGGAAGGTTGATCGCAAGGTTGAAGTTACTTTAAAAAATTCAACTCACACAAATTCTAATACGACACTGCAGACTATTGTGTGCAGTGTCATATTAGAATACTTCATACTTCATCAGCAGGACAGACAGAAGACAGTAATAAAAAGAGATGAATTATCGGACCGTTCGATACAAGAATTCGCTTTCCCCATGCACAATACACGACTAAAATGAAACTTAGCATAATTATTTCAAACAAATTAAGGCGTCTCGCAGGTTAAAATGCAGATGTAGACATTCGCAAGTCATCAGCAGAATATAGCTTATTGAAACCGAGCAGAAAATATGTAGAGTAAGTTTGTCATAATTCGATTTTCATGCTTAATCTGACAGCATGTTTAATGCAAGTAGATAACAGCGCAACAATACGTAATTATCACAGTAATAAGAAACAGTTAAATATTCAGGGGAGAAGACCGAAATCTGAGGTCATTTGCGCCATTTCAAGATAAGTGGATAATTGGGTAATGGTAGGAACATCTCACGTCATGGAGGAAGGGTGGAGAGAAACCCGGCGTCGGCATTAGCCTTCTCTTAACGACAGGCGCAAAGGGTACCACGGCTTAACATTCCATCCGGCCGACGGAGTACTGAACCTGAAATGTCCTCCGCTAAGCACTCAAGTACGAACCGGTTTGCCACTGAAAAATCCGCCATTGCCGGGAATCGAACCCGGGCCCTCGGATTGGGAGAGTAAGAAACAATGTCAGCGGAAAGTAACGCAAAGGATAAAAGTAATTATGGCAGCATGTCACGAACATTTCTTCCTCCAGTCGCTAATACTAGTTCTCGGTTGATTGAAATTCGAAATATTGGAGTAGCCACGCAGCCCGACAAAATCTACATGTTTGCATGAATTAAGGGCATATGTCGATAAGAACCAATTCGATCAAGAATCAGTAAGAGTTCACGGCCTTGGACTTTAATTTTAATTCAATTCGGTGAAGGAAAATGATTCGTCTAGGTCTACAAAATACTACTCGCGAGACACATGCGGCTCTTTGGGTACGTAAATATGTTGGCTCGGGCGTAAAATTGAACATGGAAATAAAACTATCGTAGTTTCATATAAATAGTATCATCATCATCGGTCAACAATCCTACGAATGGTTTGACTCAGCCCTCCTCTCGATTCTTCTGTCGGCCAACCTCTTCATATTGACGTAGCCTAAATAGTATATATATTGGAATTTGTAAATGAAAAAAACAATTTTAATGACTAATTCCGACCAAGAAGCATGTGTTGAATAAAAAACACCATTTACAAATAGGATATTAATAAATATTCTCATGAAATGCAAGTTTACTGCTCATACAAAACCTATGATGGCATTTTTCGGTGATTTTTTTTTATTTTAACAGAAGTAATTGATACTATTACTTGTATAATATTAACTTAAATTTTAATTGCTTTTAAAATATATTTTGGCTCACGAAAAAGGTTTAAATCATTGTAAGGGACAGGTTTGGTCCTTTCGTCTTAAACGTTTGCCGACCCCTGGTCTAGCTCAATACAACTCTTAGGCCCGGCTTTATAATGTCTAGTTCAGTATTTTTGGAATTTGAATACGATTGCGGTACACCATTCTGCTGATAACGCGCATGTACGCTCAATATCCTACTATTGTGTTTTTTCTAAGCTGAGGCTTCCACCACCAGTTTACTCAACATTCACAAAACCTCAAGTCAACGTTAATAAAGCCATTTGAAACGTCTTTTTGTACTACGGACGTCAACAGCTGGTTGACAAATATCAACATTGACTGAAAATTTATGCACCCCCGATCCCAAGGGACCTCAACAAAAGCGGCTAAAAGTCGTCGAAGTAATAACAGTCCGCGAGTCTCTTCCTGGATATACAGCAGCAGATCGGTTAGCCGTGCCTACTCTACCGACCGTGCGATGGGAAAATTTCTTTTCTTTTTCACCCTGGAGTTTTGAAACTGAAAAATAGGAAACTTTTCTCCCATTCTTTTCATCTCGCGAATAAAAAATATTCCTGCGAAAAAATATTCTTATATGAAAGAATTCTCTGTGAAGGAAAATGACGTCTTCGACGAAAAAATTCTTATCCTCTCATTTACGAAATGCTTTTTAATGCATGCTTTTTGTGAAGCAGATTTTCCACGCTTTCAGCAATCACATCTCTTGGCATATATCAAAACTGACAAATCATTCACTTCCATTGGATTTCTTAAGTAGCATTAAGAGATGGATAGAAATTCTGACGGAGAAGTGTCCATAAACTGTATTGAAGAGGATATAGACGAGCGTTCTGACATTTCTAGATCTATGGCGAAGGAAACTCTTCAGATTAAGTTCATTCACGCACAAGAAGTAAGCTAACTAACAACATTTTTTTTATTAACTTGGTTCAAAAAAGACTAGGATAATCAGATATGGTATTCTGCATAACATGTCGCGCAGAAAAACAGACTAAACCGAGAAATATTAAAAATGTACGATGGTGAATCGGAGTTATTTCTTTCGTAACTATACATTAACTTAATTACGTAAAAATAGGAAAAGAACCAATCTTTCATAATAAATGATAATGGATGAGACTTCCAAATGCCAGAAAACAAATTCAGTTATTCTGCTTATCATAAATAAACACTAAATCTCCGGAAACAAAATTGACATTTACTCGAACTATTTGTTCTTTAGGAATGCAAGTTTGAAGTCAATAATCCGGGAAACAATCACGATTCTATGCATTTCATTCGAGAAAATACCATGCTAATTCTGTGAATTAATACCCCGGAGGCCATAAATCATTTGCAGAAGGCTTAGCTTAATACGTGTAATCCACCAAAGACTGCTAATGAAATGCTAAATCTAGCTGGGGCGTCGTAGCGCGACGCTATGAAAAGTTGCACCTCTATATTTAACGGAAAATTCCCATTCTACTTTTTTCACTTTAGAGGACTTTTTCCCTAAATTTATAACGTTTTATAAAAATGGAGAGGAAGGGATTATGATTAAAACGGGAGGCATTAAACAGTACAGTTAGGGAAGTGTAGTCACCATGATAGTATTTAGACGAAAAATGAGGCATTGTAAGAACGAGATTAGGATGACAACTGCATCAGCGATGCAGGCTTTTACTTAGCAAGAGAAATCTGAGGGAAGAGAGCCTTAACTAAGAATGCAGGGAGAAACCGAAGAAGCTGTAACATGAATTAGGTTTTTACATGATCCACCTGCTCAAGCTACATGGAATCGTCTAACGTAAATAAACTGAAAGATTAATGATAATAATAATAATTATTAATTTTTTTTCAGCTAAAGCTAATTTACATTGACCGGTGTACCTACTTTAGCTTTAGTACAAATGTGATACTAACACAACAGATAGCGAGATGAGTCGCAGCTTTATCGCAGCAGTCGAGGCAAAACCTCGACCATGGCGATGGGAGATAGAAACAAATAAAAGGTTTCAGATTTGGATACGGAGAGGAAAAAAGAATATAGAACGGCAGAAGACGGAGATGAATAAGAAAGAGGTAAGGGAATTCGAGGGTGCAAGAAAATACCAGCAAAAGAAGGCGGAGTATCGAATGGTACGATTAATAAGCGACAAGAGAATTGTGATACCGTAAATCAAGCAAGTTGACGTACAAGCACTGGCGTTCCATGCTAATAGCCAAGGCTCATATCCCGGGGAAGATAAAAAACCTTCAGGGAATTCACCTGTCACAACATGAGAATCGACCCTTGCTGCCTGAAATGGCTTGTAGATGTAGAATCGTGATTGTATTATTTCAAGTTCAGCGCCCTGTGGACGGAGTTATGGCTTTCCATTCTGAGGCACGGGTTCGAACACCGGAATTGGCAGATTTTTCAGTGGTATACCCTGGACTCTCATGTGGTTGTGAAGTAAAATTGAATATTAAATTACAAATATCGGAGTTCCCTTTGCCTGTACGAAATAGCCTTAGAAGTTGTACCACCGTAAAAGCTAAATATGCTACTACTACCGTAGTTTCCTTTATAAGAGATCTAATATGGACCAACAGAATAGTCCGGATGCAACAAAAAATTAGAATCATACCTGAAACTACCATAATTCCGTTCCTGGTGCTGTATTGGAATAGTGCCTATAAACAAGTGCTTAACGGCAAGAACTTTCTCAGGAAAAACAATGCATTTTTCACCATTACTGACCCAAGGATAGCAAATTTTGTATTTCTATCTCATTTTAATGAATATACTTGAACAGTATAGTTGGGGCAATGCAATTGCATATGATAATATTACTTTTTAACATTAAATCTATATGATAAGTTCTTGTAAAGTTTTCCCACAAATTTTCATTGCAATGTTGAATGTCATTCGTCATGCACGACTGTATCATATACTTTAACGGCTTAATGTTTTGTCCACTAACTTATATTTCTTAATTCTTAATGCAAAATGTGCAAGTAATAGTAATTATTATTTATGCTGCCTCTTTTACTAACTCAATTCTCAAAGTGTGATCTCAAATCTGTGTAGAGTCGCGCTGATTGTTATCGTTTTGTATCATCTTAACCGTTACTTACTGTTGGTTTATAACCTGCCTTTTTACTTCCACGCTTCACTTAAGGCAGCATCTGATACAAATTTGGCAACCTCTTCGTGAATCCCTTTCCATTCTCTCCAACAATAAATGTAAACGCTCGGGTCACCACGAAAGCGACCGAAGCTCAGTGGCAAAGATAAGTATCTGAATGGGGTCGTTTACCATATTTTTTTATTCCCGAATCTGATAGAGTTTGTAAAATAAAAAGACCCGTATTTTTCCGTTTTTTGATCCGTCACTTATTTCTCCAGTTATAAGAGGCGAAAAACTGATGTTTTTAACCCTTTCGGAAAAGTGGGTGTGGTGCAACCTCTGACGTATATCGACTTCGTCCAATCACAACTGAGCCCGCGAAGCTACTTCGCCTTATCGCAAAGGGGGGGACACAGCTGACTCTGCCAATAGGAGCAGTTACGACAGCATCTGTGCGAGCAGACCTTACGAGAATCCCCCTCCACTCCCTCCCCTTCCCATAAGAGCAGTCAAGGACGGGAGGAAAATGACGTCAATGTTATCACAGCAGCTTTTTCGATGGGCGTCACCTTTTGCTAATTTTAATTTTTGATTTATGAGTTAATGGTTGTGGTTAGAAGATTAATTTTTTCACTAAATGTTTTGTTTCGTTTCCATCTATCAGTTTCGTGCACAAAATTGCGATTTCGGTTCCGAGTAAACGCCCCCATTCCAGTATGGGACGTCGAGGTGTCCGAGGCTCCACGCCGAGAAGTGGCACCCGCCCTGGGAGCAGCCGTAGGAGCAGGTGCGTTTTTCAATCAGGCGAATCGATTGGATAGTCCGTTCCCCTTAAACGGGCCCCGTCGCACCGCCGCCGCCCGTAAATCTCCTCGCAGCAGCAGCTGTGTTATCCACGGCGCCCCGCAAACACTTTAGGCGCCGTTATCCCCCACCCTTTCAACCCCACCCCATGCAACCCTGCGGAATCATAACTCAGACGCGCCTGTTCCCCCATCCGGATGGGTGTCATTTTTTTATCGGCTCTGCCCGAGAAAGAGAAAAATAGTTTTAAAAAAAAGAGCGTGCAGACTTTCTTCGCGGAGGAAAAAAATCAGGAGTCGCTCGTGCCAAGAAAAAAAAAAAGGATTCAACTCCTCGTGATATTCCCCGTGCGACACTTCGCATGGCTCGGACTACTACGATATGAAAGGTAGCAAATTGTGTCCATGACCGGAAAAATCAAAAGGTAGAATTGACGTCTGATTGAATTATCAGTCAAAAATGATAGAAGAGCAGACGGTGATATCCAGGATACCAACACACTAGCCTGGTAATGAAAAGGTCACGATTACGAATCCCGCTTACAGCATGATAGAGTATTTGTTATGAGGAAAATATGTAGAGACTGTAAAAATTCCACCGAATACTTTGTTGGACACAAACTAGTTTTCAACGGACTGGCCTCATCCTCAAGTTGTCCAGTACGTTGGTATTTGGAAGTAGTTTTATGACTCTTCGGGAGAAGTGACCGAAAACTGAGATGATATAAAAGCAGAATTGGGTTTTATTTCTCCAAGAAGAATGATGAAGACGAAACGGATACACACAGTGTCTAAGAAAGAGGTCCTAAGAAGAGTAAGTTAAAGGAGGATACGAAAGAGAAGAATTTTGTGAATACGATGAAGTTAGTCGATAATTGAGTAGAGAGCTGAGTCAAACCCATTTTAAGATTGCTGACTTATGAAGATGATAATGCTCTCAGGGTTAGGGTTACATCACAACGCCTAGCTGCTACACCAGTGACAAAAAAAAACAATGTCTAAGGCAGGATTCAATCCCTTGACCTTTTGGTTGACATGCAGGCACGTTATAGACCAGGCTTCCGCGGCAAGCATTGAGGTCATTTGCCCAATTTAGAATAGGTATATTTAATATAGAAGCAGGAATTCGTCAAGGAACGGAAGAAGGGTGGAGGGAAATGGTGTTAGCATTAGCCTGCTATTGACGAAAGCTACCAAGAGGTCCAAGGTTCAACTTCCCACACGGGTGGAAACTGAAGTTGAAGTGGCCTCTACATCGCCATTTGGGACCGATTTAACACTTAAACATGGGCATTTTCGTCAAGCATCAAATACCTATGACCAGGCATCTGATGTAAGAACTATATTAGGGCCCTGAATAAAATACAGAGTACCATGGAAATACCCTGGAAAAATACAACTACGTTCCATTGGTTCCAAGCCCGAGCATGGCTTCCCTTGCTTGCTCTAATCCAGTAGAATTTGAACTAAGTATTAGTACAAATACGCTGGACATGTTATGTGATTATTCATCCCCTACCACACACACTCAAGGTGGCTTGCGGAGAAGTTAGCAGATGAAGATGGTTGGGTAAAACTATAGAAGTACCAGCAAACCTATTCGAAAATTTCGAGCATTCAACTTTCCCCCACTCCTCCCCAAAAGAAATAATTTTGTCTTTTGTTGGGTAGTCGAAATGAAATAATCATGGAAGTGTATGTATAAAATAGATAAAGACAGTTTATTGATGTGAACGTATTTGCAATTTATATTATCTCTTATTAGATATTTATTTGCTATTATAAGAAACTTATATGCCCCCTGACGACAATAATCCCTTCTTCTTCGCTGTTTATATCAGCAAATCCATGAATTATGCACCGATACAGCGACCGGATTTTGATTTTAAAAAAATCGAGCAGCACACCCTCCCAAGTTGATTCTTCCTTTAGTTTGGACCCTTAGGAAACACCTCAAGCCAATGAACCAAGAAAAACGCACTGTTAGAATAGTTTTTTTCAGCCTTTTTTGTCCAAAAAAACGACCCTTGACCTTTATTTTGACCATTCAACTTGGAAAATGCACTATTTTTTAGGTCAATTTTTTTGGAACCTGATTTTTGATTGAGAACAAATTTTTCTACAAACTGAAAAGTACTAGAAAAGTGCATTAAATAGTTGTAATTAAAAGTTCTGCACTTTGAAAAAATCAATTCAGTGGTTAGATAACCAAGTTGGATACCGAAACAGGATGGGACCAGGTAAAGTCTTCATGATTTTTTTACTCGAGTTGTATGGGATCTAGAAGAAAAATTCAAGGAACAAAGAGTGTTCAAAATTCTTCAAAGAGGACGCCAGATTTGTTCCGGAAATTTTGGTCATAATTTGGTCATTTTGAAATTGGCCATTTTTTTTAATTAGCACGCAACACTTCGGAAAGCTCGAAAAGACTTGTACAAGTGCGCGTGATGATCTTGAAGAGGATTCAAACCAAAAACATGTCCGTAGGGGGCCCAATTTGGTCTGGAGTGGTCAAAAATGGCCATTTTCAACCCACAAAGGGGATCGCGAGAAAAATTCGGAAAAAATTGTGCCAGTTCCTGGGCTGGTCCCCTATAGGATCTAGACCAAAAGTTCTCGATCAGTATGTCCATTTTTGGTCACCAAGGAGTACAGAAAAGGACATTTTTATGAAAACGAGAGGGCTTGAAGGAATTCAGCAAACAATCATACGATTACCGTAGATGATCTTCACTAGAATCGAGGCCGAAAATGAATGACGCGCGTATCCATTTCAGGTCAATGAGGGGCGGGAAATTGCCGTTTCCCACCCGCGCAGCCCAAAATGGCCATCCTTGGACGCATTTTTGGTTTCAATGGTCTTCAAGATCATCACGGGTACTTGTACAAGTCTTTTCGAGCTTTTCAAAGTGTTGTGTGCGCATTAAAAATGGAAAACAATTGCCAATTTCAAAATTACCAAAATGTGACCAAGATTTAAATCCACACTGTAGTTCGTTTTTTGGACAAAAAAGGCTGAAAAAACTATTCTAACAGTGCGTTTTTCTTGGTTCATTGGCTTGAGGTGTTTCCTAAGGGTCCAAACTAAAGGAAGAATCAACTTGGGAGGGTGTGCTGCTCGATTTTTAAAAATCAAAATCCGGTCGCTGTATCGGTGCATAATTCATGGATTTGCTGATATACGCCTTCATGGAGCGTTCTCATTTCGTTAAGATTTTTTATAAAAATACCTTTGGGTTAAATTATAACCAACAATTTTGTTTTAGCGTTAACTGATTAATATATATCAGAAATCGGAAAAAAACTACCCACTGATACCTAATTCATCGCAATAAGTTTGTATCGATTGAGAGAGAGGAATTTTGGCAACAGATTATTATTGTGTTATCTTGTTCGATAATTAATTGTTTACCCTGTAATTATATTTATATGTTGGGTAAACATTAAAAACAATAAATAAATAAACAGATATAACATCTACATATACATAATACCCAGCAAGCCACCATAAAGTTGAGTGGCAGGGGGGTGACATAATGATACTGATGAAGTTGCTCTATGAGCTTATGTTTTTTTTTAACTTTCAAAAAAATATTACGCGCCTACAGTCAACAATAATCCTATATCATTCTTTCCTTATTTAAGTTTCCATATTTTGGTTTAGTTACGGTTTTGTCTAAAACGTTTACTTTTCACTCACGTTATAAACGACCAACGTGTTCTAACGTAAACTTAGTACGCTATGTCAGAAATCGGTAAAGAATTCTATCCACTGATACTTGATTCAACGTTCTAGGTTTTAGATGAGAAAAAGGGATGTCGACAGCAGAAATAATTCATATAATAATATCTTATATTTCTAATAGAATTACATAGTTTAAAACAAAGCACGAAGCAGTACAACTTGAAAAAAATGTTTCTTGTAGTCTACAGTTCAAGCGAGTACTTTTTCTATCCCTAAAAGAAAAAATTATTTCAACTCTCCTTTTCATAATTGGTGTAATAGGTTTACTGTATCAAATTCAGTGCCTCGCACTGTGGCTAGAATTCAGAAAGAGGTACCAACACGCAAGGAATTAGTCGCACGAAATACCTTAAAATGAAAGTGAATTATTCTCTCCAGCTACTCCCACCACGGAATATTAAGAGGGGGGCCAATGGTCGGGATACGAGGAACGAATAAGCAACGCACCAGAATATGCAGCAATTAATTAAATACAAAAATTTATTACGCGGGACAATTAATTTTAAGACCTGGGCGTGCCCGGGAAAGGAGGGAATGGGATGGGGAGGGAAGCTACCTAATAATTCCGGAGAAAGGAGCAGTTAACTTGTCAAAGCTAGCGCGGCCGCAGTTTATATATCCTCTCCCGCAAATCGCAATGCCCTAAAGCACCGCGTTAAATTTCACGGTCGTCGTCAATATAATATGAGGAGGATTCATCAATAATGACGCGTGATGGATACACGTTCGCTCAAGCCACCATTTCACATTTTACGCTTTAGAGCATTTGCACGCCGATCAGGCAGCCCCTTTCGGATAAAAGGTTGTATTCGAGTAAAACCACTCTAATTTAATGCCCTAATGTCATGCAGAAGTGCATTATTCAATGGTGTGCTTTATGCAACATTATGATATGCATGTTTCGTAATACAGTGCTATGTTACTCCGTGCTACGCCATGCATTGCCATCATACCATATGCCATGCCAATATGTTGTATACCATGCCATGCAACGCTACGCGGTACTAAATCTGTTCATGCAGATCCATGCCTGTTCATATCATTCAATGCCATTTCATAAAATGCTATACCATGTCATGTATTGTCATTAGAGCATATGCCATACCGATTTGTGGCTTTCCAAGCCATACTGAGCAATGCAATGCTATGCTATCTACATCTACATAATACTCTGCAAGCCACCATATAGGTGTGTGGCAGGGGGTGAATTCTCACCAAACATGCACTACATGTCATGCATAAAAAAGGATTAGTATTTATATAAGTACTGTTCAAAACTACAGTATTTAATAAAAGATAAAAATAGCAAAGTAAATATGCAAAAACATGCTGTTAGTTGGGTTAGCTTTAAGTCCTTATACCAACATGCAGCTACGAATGTTATCCATTGCTACACTCGTACTGGATATATTTACCGTTATTCATATCCCTAATAGTACGAGGAAAAAAGGACATTTTGAATCTGTCAGTTCGGCAATCAATTTCTCTAATTTTGTGATTATGGTCCGGTCTACCATAGTAAGTTGGGGTCCGCAAAATACTTTTAACATCATCACTGAAAATATGGTCTTGGAATTTTTTTAAGAGATTAAGTCTAAATTTCAACCTGCGATCTGACAATGATTCCCAATTTAATTCATTTAATAGACTGGTTACGCTAATAAGGTTATCATACCGACCCTTTACAAATCTTGCCGATCTTCGCTGCACACGTTCAAGTTCGTTATTTAGACCGATTTCGTAGGGATCCCATATAGTGGCAGCATATTCCAAATGAGTTCTAAATGAGAAAAATAGCTGATTTCTCGTACATGAACGTCACATTTACCCAGTACTCTTTTGACGAATCCCAGTTTACGATTTGCTTGGCCCATTACCTCACGTATGTGTTTACCCCAGGAAAGATTATGTGTCAGTCTTATTCCAAGATATTGAATGGATTTCACGTGCGTTAATTCATTATTACTTATTTTGTAAGTGCTAGGAGGAGAGCTATTCTTTTTCCAAAAATTCATTACAAGACATTTTTTAAAGTTTAATTCTAACTGCCATGTATCACACCAATTTTCAATTGCTTGTAGGTCAATATTTAAATATTCTTTATCATTTGTGCATAGAATTTTATGACACGCTATGCGTCGCCATGCATAAATACTCCAAGCTGAGCTACATCATGTTACGCAACGCCAAGCTATGTCATAGTCTTAAGAAGAGTGGGCGAAAAGAGAAGTCTGCCGGAAAATCTGAAAAGAAGACGGGACAACCAAATCGGTCATATCTTAAAACACGATGGCCTGATGAAGACAATCGTCGAGGGAAAAGTGAATGGGAAGAACGGCAAAGGAAGGCGTTGCATGAGATATGTATAGAACAGGGCGTGAAGGCTAGGACAGAGAGGAATTACGGCAGATAGAATAATCGAGTGGAGGGCTGCGTCAATCCACTCCTAGAATTGTTGACCGATGATGATCATGATGCTATGTTATATGATGGAATGCAATTCTACTCAATGTTCACTAAGCATGCTAAAAGTTTATACTCTGTTCTTTTTTGCCAAGAATAGATGCCCAAAGGTTCGCACTAAGCCGTTGAGTATCATGCACTGCGATCTGATATAGCCTTGCATTTTAGTGTGGTATGCTGTACATTATGGCTCGTAATATTAAATACACTTCAATCTTTCTATAGGAATAGTTGTTAACTTCTTTTTCATCAATATTCCAAAATATAATAGGATACAGTTATCCCTTCTTAGATAAACATTCGATGTAGTTTAGTTAAGTATTTTAGTTTTCACACGGTCTTGCTAATGGGAGGAATTAAAACAACAGTCGCTGAAGCGAGCCAGTGGTTTATAAAAACATGAGCATTCCAAAAGAAATATTCAAAATGATTAAAATATTATTTTGCCACATTTTTACGGAGGGTTTAGAGTACTCCTGGACTACAAAGGAGAGTTGTGAGAAGAGACTCTTTAAAAAGATATGTTAAAACTCAAACATGGAGGAGAACGCCCCTTGGTCTTTCAGAAAAAAAAATATGAGTTAGTTGAAAATTTCCAAATATGTGGGCTTAGGGAAGTAGTAGACAGGAAAATAGAGAGACGGAAGAGGAAACGTGGGGATTTATGGCAGCAAGAAGAAGTTATGCAAAATTCGATGCATACAAGTTGGATTGTCATGTCAGGAGATTGTTTCAGACTAAGCAACCAAGATGTCCTTCTAGCCTCGAGATTTTTGAATATTTCAGAGAAAGAATCCAGAAGATCCATGGTTTTATGTACCATTCGACGGATGGCGCAACGTTCTAGAATCACTTTTCACACGGCTCTCAAGTTGGGACCAATTTTCCACTGAAAATTTCTGCCACTGCAGATATTCGGACCCGGAATAACGGAAAAGGAAGGCAGTAAAATAGCTACCAAACCAATCTAGGCATATTTTATAAAGGTGTCTTAAGCGAGTAATTAAAGAAAAGATAGTATACCGTGAAGTAATTTAAAGCATAAAAATTCTTTAAATTGATCCCTCATTTCAATGTACTCATTTATCTAAATACGTAACCCTAATTATGTTGAATTAGGGACATATAACCAAAAATATTACAATAAGAAAAGAAAATTTGTTCACGCTAAGTTAGTACATTGCGGTAGCCAGACTACAGAGTTCTTGGGGTTCTTTTGGTGGTTTTTCACTCCAAGGGCTGCACGTTCGAATATCAAGGATTAATCTGCCACGGATGTCGTATTTATCTTCAGCATAAGGGTAGATTATCATCATCAACAGCTTTAGTGTCCGGTATGATCGTTGGTTTCCTCTATTATATGCCTCCATTCAGAGCTTCGTCTTGCGTTTTCCATCTTGTACTTTCCATTGTATTCAGATCCTCTTCAGCATCTTGTAGCCTTTCTTGAGGTCTAACTCTCCTCCTGCTAGCTTCCTTTTCCTTATGAGTGTTAGTCTTTGGATTCAGTCCTCTTCTAACCTTTCAACATCACCAAATCTATGACATGGCTATAACTACCCTCAGAGCCTTGAGTATTTGTAATCATGAAGAAACCAGTAGAATTTCGAGGGTTTTTGGAAGTAATTCGGTATTCATTTATTTGGGTTCTTGTATTTAGGTATTCGAATATCCACCGAGTTTAAGTAGTCGTCCGTGTAATCATCCCTATAATCCTGTGTATATCGAGGTTTGCAATTACATATAGGGAGTACCGCCATATTTGTCGTAATAGGTTCAGCAAAACCATGACGGAAGGCGAATCACCAATTTTCGTAGATTGTACAGAGTTTGTGAATACGCTTGAAAACCTACTCACGTTATTGTCATAGGTATACCTTGAGAGCCCATTTGCACTGGAGAAACTGTATTTCATTGTAAACGCATCGATGCAAGATACCAAACCAAATAATGAAAATAAAGACACAATCAAGCCATTAGAATGTATTATATGTTTTCTATATTAAATATCTTGGATGAAAAGCTAAAATGTGTCAAATGAGTGACTTAGAGATAACGGAGTAGCCGATCAATGGTATGATCTTTCGAGTGCTTTATCAGTAAAACAACGGAAAGAAGAGCGGGTACCTCCGATACGCACCCAGATACTTACGCATACGTTCGTACCCCATATTTTCATTCAGATATTTGAATACCTAAGAATGATTACATACAGCTCACTCCTGGGTAAGAATTTTCCACAGAAAAGTTCGGTTTTCTACCACCGATCCCTATTGCCACATTATCATAATCATCATAATCGATCAACCATCCTAGGACTGGTTTGACGCAGCTCTCCACTAGATTCTTCCATTGGCCGAACACCTTCATGCTAACGTAGTTCTTCTCTTTTACATCCTTCACTACTAGCTCCATAAATCTCATACGAGACCTGCCTTTTCCATTCTTCCCGTTCCCTTTTCCCTCAAAGATTGTCTTTATCAGGCCAACAGGTAACGTAAAAAGAGATTATACGTTCCAATATCATCTATCACTCCACAGCAAGATGTTTGATAAAACCTTTATCTAAATCCAAAAATTAGAGTTCATTTGTCACGCCAGTGAGCGGGGAATGGCTCTTTTGGAAGACCTCTCGCTCCGAATCTTTCTTTTTTCTCATTCAACATGGAGATAAAAGCAGCGTGACAGGAAGGAGACTGAAATCGATGCCAACCCCTGCCGAAACGTGACAAAGCACGGCCTGTTCGGACAATCTCCTCGGACGGTATCCGACCGACTACCGGAACAAGGCGAGGCCCGAGCGACTTCGCGTCGGCTCCCGATGAGAATTAAGCGCGGTGAAATACGACGGGATCATCAATCACAATTCCACGCGTTGGGGCAAAAAAAAAACTGGGCAGGGAACGCAAAGCCCGCCGGCGATATTTTCACCTCCTCGTGCGCAGTTTCCGAACGCTAGAGAACGATCGGAGAGAAAAAAAATTGCGACCACAAATCGAAGATGGGCAAGAGAGAGAAAAAAAATTGTGTGTTTGAGGGCCTTCCTCGAGGACAAGGAACTAATCGGAACGACCTTGAAGGAACAAGGCACCAAAAGCTTAAATCAACCATCAAGCATGTTCCGACGAAGACTGCCAAAAATGAAGGAACAACGCATTTTTACGGCCAGAACTGAGACTCTGACAAGTGTGTCAAGTGTGTTTTCGGCCGTTAAAAGGGATGGCGATATGGAATTTGATATGGATGCGCTTCACGAGGCCTTGGGGAGTTTCAATTTTAACCTGTTCGCCCACGGAATTGTTGGCAATGGGTCCTTTACAATAAAAAAAAAACATCAATGCCAACGGGCTCAAGGATTTTAGTGGACTCGCCAAAATGCATTGAAGGGTAAAGTGAGACATCGCCAAAAATATTAATCCTGTTTATTCAATAGTCGTTAAAGTTCAATAGTCGTCATTTCTAAAGGTATTAGTTTACAGATTAATATAGCTTCCACCTACTGTTTAAATGGGCATCTGAGTAATTTAACTTTTTCTGAGGGAGCATTACACACTTCCACACAATATTTGAGACGTGATACTCATTGCAAGCGGGTCTAAAAGCCAGGTCTTCAGGACCAAGCTTATTATTGCGCACTCAGATACACGATTAGCCTAGACGAAAACTGCAACGTGGAAAGCAACGGATAGAGCAGAAAACTTCCCAAATATATCAACGACCGCGAGGAAAATGCAAAGCGAGACCGTGAATCTGTTCTATTTCCATTATTTTACCCACGATACGTTCCCGCTATGGCGATACTTTGAACAGTGCACTTTATTGCCTCGTGAACAATGAACTTCAGAAGAGAAGAGGAGACATTGGAAGGCCAAGAAACTCATAAATGTATACTAATGAAAAAATTCTAAAAGGAAAGAACATTACAAGTCTAAAAGACAATAAAGGGCGAAGTGAAGTACGAATAATGTGCGTACATATATATGCAACAATTCGAAAAACGTATATAAGCATTCACCGGCGCGGAAGAAATTAATAAAAAATTGCCTATCAACTTGGCTTGCAAATATTCATGATGTTTGTACGAATATTCCAATCCCGAGATGCAACGGGTATGTTAGAATTAAACGTTTCACTTCCCGTTAAATCTTGGCCACAACCCGAATACTTGAAACACATGCTTTCAAAAATATTTGACCTCAAACATTATTTCGATAAAATTACTAATCACGTACATACTAATTACACGAAGATTAATTTGTTCCTGTTTTAAAGGGACACAAAAAATTAAAGTAAAAACATCCATAAAACAGCCCCCAAGGGTAAAAGAATGCTGTAAATTGGAAAATTAAAAAATGATTGTTTTAGAGTACCAGCCCTCTTCTAACCTAAGGAAATGAAAGCTTGAGAATGAAGAAAAAATAAATCGCTAGAAGCGACTCTGAAGATTCCTCGCAGGTGGCGCTCGCAGAGGGAGCGGCAGACGAAGAGGTGAAACTATTAAATTACCGATTAAAAACAAATGGTGGACGCACAGCGTATTTCCTCCTCTTAAGTGCAATCCTCCAATTTCCGGTCTTTCACCGACGGAGCATCCGTGCGATTTACGGGACACGGAAAAAATAATAATCATGGAATTTAGGCTCCACCGCAAAAAGAAAGAAGGCGGAAAGCGGCTCAGAGAAAGTTCGAGAAAGGTGTTATTTCTCCAAAGGTTAGGTCACCCATCTGGCTGGCCTGGCTTGGACAATTGGCTCCATACGATACGGGTCCCGTTTCGATTCTGGGAGGGGTAAAAATGGCACACTTCCCGAAATACTTCACCGAGGGATCCATGAGAATGATCCGTGGTCAAAATGGAGGCCCCGAAAAGTTATACTCTTCGAAATTATGAAGAAAAAAAGCGTTTCCTATACAGGGACTCAAACCACGGACCTTTAACTAACAATCCCAATGGGCATACCATTCTGGATTCTTAAGCCCATTGACATTTTTAGGAACTGCGGGACCAAAATTTCGTTGCGTACGAACCTTGGACAACCTATAAACCAAACGATATACATTTGAATAAGAAGACGCAACCTATGTAAATTTTCACAGACTTTTGTTGGCACAACGCGTTTCGACGCTAAGGCGTCATCTTCAAGTACCAACAAAGTTGTTACAACAAATAAAAGTCTGTGAAAATTTACATAGGTTGCATCTTCTTATTCAACATGAATTTTTACCAAGTGAAAGCCGAATCTATCGATTTCAATATACATTTATTTATTTATTTGCATTGAATATTCCCCATGGTGTGACAGGTTTTCCATATACTGAGCAACCGATTTCCAATTACCTTTACATGAAAATATGGATCACTGATCGCTTTGCCATCTATAAGACCTTTAGGTTCTAACAATTCAATGATTTCACAAACCGTGGACTATGTATAATCGAAGTAATAGGAAGACACCATTCTTCTGCCAGTTAGGGTGTTCTAATTCTTCTAAGATAAAAATCTAATAAAACACTTCTAGTTACGCACCCGACATGCAAGAGATATGAAACACATTTACACTCATACCCTTACCATCTAGATATTCATCATCATCATCATCATCATCGGTCAACAATCCTAGGATTGGTTTGACGCAGCCCTCCACTCAATTCTTCTATCGGCCAACCTCTTCATATTGACGTAGCTCCTCTCTTTTACATCCTTCACAACTTGCCCCATAGACAAGCAAAAGATCCTAAAACAAACATTACCTAACAAAGCCAATAACTTCGCGGTAGCTAACCTTTAATCTATTGAAATTATAAACGGGGAAGTACGTTGGATTGAATGCTTCCATCCACCGAATGACGTAACATACTCCGAGGAACACGAGCAGGGATACGGTTGTAATCACTTCCTGCACCGTAATTCAGGAAGTACTGAGGAAACCCTGGTTCCGACTTCCGAAATGCCACTTGAATAGCATTTCCTGAGCATCCAATATCGACGGCCTGAGCGACGGAAAGTGGGCGTATCCGATTCCTCGGCAATGGGAAGGCGAAAGTGAGCGAATGTAAAACCCCATTTCTGTCACATTTACGACGGGTAACTCTCCGGACGACGGAGCCGAGTCCGTGTTTCCGCGACGTAATCGAGGGTGGCAGTAAATTTCGCTTTTCCGAAGGCCACGGAAGGCGCGTCGCGCGTACCGCATCGCTCATCTTCGGTCGCATCTGCATGTGTAACACGTTATTCTTCTTTATTACGGGACCAATTAGGTCACTCCGGACGGTGGGATGAATAAAGAGAAAGTGGGCATGCTTTCGTTTGGCCGCGGGGGATCCTCAAGCGATTTCCCTCAATGTTTTCGTACGGCTCCTAAATTGGGACGTGCCTCTTCCCCCGTCAATTTTCTTCCGTCCCACGCCATGACGGTAAAAAACAAACGATACGCGTGGATGTACCGGATGTTTCCTACGATCTCAACGGCTCGTACATATTCCGAATGCGATAGGGGTGAGAGAAATCCATTCCGTAATAAGGTTTTCTTCCGATTACGAGGCGAGACATGAAATTCATATGGCAGGTTGGGATGGTTAGATCGATAAAATGCTCGATTGGATAAATCCAAGAGAGAGAGAGAGTCACGGGTTCGAATCCCATCTACGTAGTTCATGTGTGGGCTTGTGGTTCTCCCCAGTGGGTAAACGTCATGAACAACCCAACAATTCCGGAACTGAATGAGAAAAAGGACTAACAGAAATTTCGGACGAGTGCAATATTATCCACCCAATATTATTCTTTTAAATGGTAGTCCTGTGAGATGGATGTTGCATTGCTGACCAGGGATCCCAACTTCTAATGCCGAGAGAGATATCTACCTATATATCAATACCCATCAATATTAAATAGCTGCCGATTACTATCACTTTCATTTCCCACCGGGCTTATTACGATTAAACGGCGTATACTATATTACACTGTAAAAAGTTGATCTGATTTTCAGTGCGATCTGAATTTAAGCGCTGTCTGGTTGTAAGGCAGGAACACGGATTCAAGGTGCGGAAGAGGCAGGAACACGGATGGTTGGTGCAGGAGCAGTTAAGCAGGAAGCAGAGGGAGCAGGATTCTGGATGGTCTGATTTTCAGTCGTTCACCTGCCTTATTTTTAGACAAGATAATACTGCTGAAATTCAACATACCCTGTCTTAAAATTGTTGCATCTGAAATTCAGATCGCTTTTGTACCTTAAAATCAGATCTACTTTTTACAGTGTAGACTGGAACATAATCGTAAAATTAGAGAAATTGTTTGCCTAACTAGCAGATTTAAAATGTCCTTCTTTCCTCGTACAATAAGGTACATGAATAGCTGTAAATATATCCAATAGCACGAATACAAGTGTGTCAAAGAATAGCATAGGTAGTTGTTATAAGGACTTTAAGCTAACCCAACTTTCAGTAAGTTTTTGCATGCTTGCTTTGCCATTTTTATCTTACTTGAAATTGTCAAGTTTAGAATCTAATTACTAACCCTTGTTATGCATGATATATAATGCATGTTTGGTTTGAATTCGTCCCCAGCCACACACCTTTAAGGTGGCTTGCTGGGTATTATATAGATGTACTGTAAAATCTGCCGCAAGGGTGTGAGGCAGGGGTTGAAGCATCACCTGGCATGGATTTTAAATTCTGGGGATCCTAGTTCGAATTCCGAACACGGTGAATGATTTTTCCCTGTGCAAATTCTTCTATTAATCAAATGAGAATTTAATTTACACTTGCTGCCAAGTAGACATGCAAAAAACTTGTCTGTGCATACACTACTTATATGCAACTGTGAGGTGTTATACCTACATATTACTACTTTGTGTGAAATGGAATGTTCTTATGCATGCGTGACAGGTGTAACTAAAATGCTAGTGCCCACAAAGTCATTTGTAATAATTATTGATTAGTGGGAACTTCTGCCATTACATTAATTAATAAATTCATATTTCCCAAAGCGTGCCTTTGGATCTTTGGATATGTCCAGTCATACCTAAGGTTGGCCTCCATGTATTGTTTAATTCGAGGAAACTGACCCCAAAAATTTTTCCTCATCCTCGACTGGGATTCCGGTGACGATTTTTCTCCGAGGAAATCTTGCTATCTATCAGCGGGTAACTTTTTCGCTGCTAGTTGGCAGTCCTTGAATCCCAAACTGGGGTTATGTGCGCTGTTTTGCTGTAGTCTGCTAAGCATAGGTTCATATTATACATCATCAGGTGGGGTCGAACACGGAGCATACCACCAAACTAGCCAGGAACCACAATTAGTAAGGATTTGGAATTATCGAAAGTAAATAAGTTCGAGGTTGTGACGTCTTAGCTTCGTCAAGTCTAATTGTTAGCACGCTAAAATCGGAAGTTTCCGAGACTGAGACATGTAAGTAATTTCATTCCCAGGGATCCACAATTCCGATTACGAAGTGCACAAAACCCACGGATTCGCAGTCGTGAGATGACATCCTCTCCTCAAATCTTTCTGGTATTCACGGCAACACGCCTTTGACTGCAGAAAAGTGGATTTCTTCGAATATCAAGGTCAATCAGTGAAGGTTAATAGCAAGTTAAACATAGAAACGGGAAAAAACTGCCAGTTACGAAGTAAAAATATCATCACAACCAGTGTCCTACACGGTGAGACTGAGAATGAACTAAATTCTACAACTCTTACTTGAAGGATTGATAATTAATTGATATTCTTATATCTTTGGTTTTGGTGGAGAATCCCAGCTCTTCTTGGCATTCCATTCATCTAATGGGTCTTCTCGACATTATTTCTCTCCTCAGATGGATGTATTTCCTAATCTTCTTCGAACTATCCAAAAATTCTTCCTCGTCCTCACCAGCACTCTGTCTTCGAAAATGATTTTCAGCATCTCATTGTCTCTAATTACCTTAACCATCACCATACTCTGCTCTCTTCTAATTCCCGTTAGTAATATTCCTCCCCCAAACACCATGTACTACAATAATTCATTAAACTTTCTCTCCGTTCATCGCTATTTTCGTCATCCTGGGTACTTATTTATAATACGCAAAGCATAATTTTACGAAGAAGTTGGTATCATTCACAACGCCAGTTCAAGGAAAAATGTCAAAATTCCATACATCTATGTTAACTCTTAGTAACGAACTATTATCGCGATAAGAAAAACAAATCTGTACGATTTTAGAAAAAAAGAATTAGAGTGAAGAAAAAGTTGGATTTCTCAAAGTTAGCTACAACCGTCTTATTTCATCGTCAAAAGTCAACAATCCTAAGATTATTTTGACGCAGCTCTCCATCGATTCTCCTATTGGCTAACATCTTCATATTTAGATATTCTTCTGCTTTATACCTTAAAAACTAGCTCCATAAATATCATACGAGGCCTTTCTCCGCCGTTCTTTCCATTCACTTTTCCCAAGAGGATTGTCTTCAACAGGCCATCATAGTTTAAGTAATGGCCGGTTAAGTTGTCCTGACTTCTTTTTGAAGTTTTCGGTAGACTTCTCTTTTCACCCACTCTTCTTACGATCTTCTCAAGTCACTCGGCCGATCGATTTTAAATTCATCATTCCACTGAACATTCACATTTAGAATGCTCTCACCCTACCATGTCGGTAGTGCATGCTTGGTGATCTTCACCCCCTGCCACACACCCTCGCGGTGGCTTACAGGGTATCGTGTAGCTGTACCAATTCTACTGCTGTTATCGTCCATGCCTTACAGCCAAAAATGAAGCAAACTCCAGATGCATGCTCTAATGAAGTACTTCCTCACTTCCACGCCTGTATTTTCAGTTACCCGTTTACTTTAACCTTTTTTCGTAATGTACGGTTACGGTTATTATTCTATTCCTACGGGTCCTTTTTCGAAATGTAAATACATTCTTCATACATTCATATTTCCTATTTGGAAGTCTTCATTCGTCCAGATTTACCTTCGTAGCAACTTCTCCCTTCTCCTCCACACCCACGTTCCAAATTTTTCCCGTCATCTTTACCTGGAATCAAAGTCTCAGATCCATAAAAAGCCACTCCTTGCATCAAGCTCTACACTAACCTTCTCTTTACATCCCTGCTCAAATGACAAACCGGAAACTCTCGCGAACAGCCTCAAATACGGCATGCATACAAAAACAGGAAAAATATTCCATTAACAACCTCGGGACACCTCAGCCGATCAAGCCGGCTCAAGCAAGTCAAGGTCTCGCATGCATCGTTCATTTTTTTCTCTCCCTTAAGATTTAGAAAAGAAATCACGATTCCTGGCAGCTCTTGGAGAAACGCTCACGTCGACAGAGATGCCGTGTTTTGGATTAATCTCCCTCCCCACCACCGCTATTACTTCCACAAAAATTCGTGTTAAACACGACGGCCGGCCCTGCGAAACAGGTTAAGTGCCCGGGGCGCTTCGTGCGAGTGGAACTCCCCCCTTGGCGTGGACGGAGGGAAGGGAAAGTGACGGAGAAAGTGAGAACGGAACAAGGGAAGAGAGAAAAAGGGAGAGGGAGGCTGCTCTTGAGGAACGGAGAGGAGAGGGGAATTGAGTGTGACCCCCTGGGGGAAGGTATTCGAGATTCGCGTCGCTTCCGAAGCAGATTTTTTTTTTTGGGTCGGAAACTTTGGTCCGATCGGCTTCGTCAAGTCCGTCTCCGAGGGAGCGGCAACCTTGAAGACTGCAAGGCGTGACCACATTTCGTCATCAGCATATTCTAAAAGCTAAGGAGAAGTGTAACTTCATCTACATCTACACAATACCCTGCAAGCCACCGCGAAGATGTGTGCAGGGGGTGAAGATTACCAAACATGCACTATTGACGTGCAAACAAGCTACTGAATGGAAACATGCTACATAATAGGGTCACATGCACCAACATGGTTAATATCTACAGAATAATAAAGGGATTGGTTGTTAATACATGCACCAAGCACTACAGACTAATAATATTTCACCTACCTATCCCTTTGCTATGCTGCCTATTGTGTTCTCTTATAGTACGGAGGGAAAATTTTGAATCCATCGGTACAACAATCTATCTCTCTAATCTTATTTATTTGGTTGAATCTACCATTTTTCACTTAAACGTTGAAACTAGTTGAGGCCAATAAATACACGAGAAATCTCACGAAGTACCATGGTATTTATTTTAATCACATTCAGAATCTCAAACAAAGTCTCGCGTCTACTGCTTACGTCCAAAAATCTCTACTTAGAGTCAAATTGGTGGGCAGATTCACACTGTTAAGTTGGTATTACCATGCTGTATACCACTTAGAATCATATCGATAAGAATCTGGTTACCTACCCTTTTGTACCCGCAATAGAGATTTTATTACATAAGCAGTAAAAGAGAGATTCTAGTTGAAATTCTGGACCATATTTAGAATCACAACTCAGTTCTAAGCGTACGCTGAGAAGTAATACCATCTTTACGGGTAGAATCTATCATTTTGACTCGTTGCAAGGACTTTAGGACGTGAGCAGTGGGTGCGTGACTGTAGTTGAGATTCTGAATACGGCCCTTAGACCAAAAGTGAACATAAATAGAATACATAAAAAAAGCTGACTATACCTCGAGTTTATTTATAAATAATTCTCGGGTTTCAGATTTCTCTGAGGTCGATGGAGGAGTATTCCATCGAAACGTCAGCAACGCAAAATCTTACTCGGCTGGAAACCCGAGAACTATTTATAAATATCATTCGCCGAGAAAGGACAAAATCACATATAGTACCTCTAGTATTTGAAACCCTTGGCAAAAGGGATTAATGACGGATTTTGATTAAATTAGGAGGGGATCGGCCAGTGTAGTAAAATATTATTAAGAGCCGGGAGTGAGAATGATTTCGTTGCTAGAGACAAGGGAACGGAAGACCCTTCATACGCGAAGAGAGCAAGCCTCGAACAATTTGTTATATAACAACATTATGACTTATCATACCATGATGCCTTCCTAAAAATAAATATACCTTAGCATGAGTAATCGCAGACACAGACATCACTGATGAACACAAAGTGTTTGTGTTCATCGGTGATTACTCTCATGAATTTCTTTCACTGCCGGGATTCGAAACATGGCATTCCAGATGGGAAGCCGGCATTTTTAAACATCGCACCAACCAGATATCCAAAATAGTACGTGCTCTAGAGAGCTAAATCGGCCTCGGCGAGACGAGTTTCGCTACCTCACGTCCCGAACACCTACCTTCACTTCCTCAGGTCGCGGGTTCAAATCCAGAGTAGGTCATGCGAGCTGGGATCGCGTTCTTCCGCGCATCATCTCCCGAGACAATGGCGGTACATACTTTCGATTCGCCCCCGCTACTCAAGGATAATGCACCGGAACTCTCTCCTATCCCGCCAGGTCGATGAGCAAGTTCAAGTGCCCGCGGGGTCCGACCGAGGACGAAAGGGCAAGGATTCCTTCCTTCCTCCGGCAAGTCCCGCGAAAACACTCCAAACGGAATGCCGAAACGGGGGGAGCTAACCACTAACTTTCGCCTTCCCGTTTCCGATTGATCGAATTCCCCTATTTTCGAACGGTTAGGTTGTAAAACAGCGTTTACAGGTAGCAGTTGACTGCTAGGACAGCCGCGAGATGTGCGATAGGTATATCGTTACTGCTACGATGCGTCCGCACAAACTACTATGCGGCTCAGAGCCGCTAGCTCGGCGTTGTCATGACAAAGAAAAAGCGTTTGATACGACCAGTTGCTTAAATTTGCATGAGATTCTTCAAGCGATATTTTCAATTGGCATTTATTTTCCCTAACCATTCTTTAAAGAGTAGAATCTTAATTCGAGAAGGGATATCGTACTAATTATACCCAAACGCCCGGTATCAGCAGTCAGGTATCAGTTAGGTTGGGAATCATTCTCAGATCGCAGGTTAAAATACAGATTAAAACTATAACAGAGATTTTCAACTGATAGCTTCACTGAAGATGTTAGATCTATATTAAAAACACCAGCGTATTATGCTAGATTCGATCAGATACATAAGATTAGAGAGATAGATTGTCGTACCGATATATTTCAAGTGTCATTTTTCCCCCGTACTATTAGAGAACACAATAGGCGGCGTAGCAAAGGGATAGGTATGTGAAATATTGTAGTCTGTTGAGCATGATGCGTGTATTAAAAACCAATCCCTTTATTACTATGTAGATACTAACCATGTAGCTGGATGTGACTCTATTATCAACATGTTTCCAGGTAGTACCTACCCTAGTTGCATGTCAATAGTGCATACTTGGTGATCTTCAGCCCCTGCCACACACCCTTGCGGTGGCTCGCAGGTGTTACGTATATGTAGATACATGTAGATGTAGGTATTGCTTTCCGTTGGCGATTGTTGCGATTGTGCTGGCTACATTTCCGCTGGAAAGTAGACGGACCTCAACTTTGCTAATAACTCGAACGTGGATCGATAGTCTTCGACTCGTGTCCAGAATCGACTTGAACTCTCATCGCAGTTGCTGTTTACACGTGCGAGTGGGGCTTACAGTTGGCTGTCATAGTAGTCAACTGCTACGTGTAAACGCACCTAAAGAGGCTTAAAACTTCATAAGGGCATATAGAACCGCCTAACCTAACATATTCCTATGCTGAATCCTAAAACAAAACACAACGTCCATGTCCGAGGCGCGATTCAAACTTGCCATTTAGATTGCCTACCAGACCGCCG
Source organism: Platycnemis pennipes (assembly GCA_933228895.1). Classification (NCBI taxonomy): domain Eukaryota; kingdom Metazoa; phylum Arthropoda; class Insecta; order Odonata; family Platycnemididae; genus Platycnemis; species Platycnemis pennipes. The sequence goes on along the minus strand of OW121852.1, from coordinate 34,920,901 downwards.
CTACACCGACCTGCCTGTCGCGGCCGGCGAATTCTTCTTGTGTGAACTACTAAACAAAGTCAAGATACCCATAATATTCCGGAACGGATACTTTTTTCGAAACAAGAGTTAGTGATGAATATAATTCAAGTGAATAGGGTGACACTGTGACAAAATGACACAAACATTAAGGCATTGACCAATGCAATTGTGAGAAATAGATAAAGATGATCTCTAGGAACAATTTAAGAAGTAAAAGCAGTAAATTTAAAGTAATGTGGGAGCAGCGCAGTATATACTTTTTATACGTGAGAAATATATAACTTCCATTCATATCAAATCATTATTATTTTATCTATAGCCTAAAAATCGCATAACTTCGATAAGAATAGACGTCTTTATTTTAGCGATCCACCGCTAGGGCGTGTGGCATGTTGTGGTAGGGTACCGGATATAAAGAGGAGTTTTGCTGAAAAAAGGTTATTTAATTAATAACGAAGTATGACGTGTAATTTGTTTGAAAGAATTATATCTTGCCGGCGTTATAGTAGTGTATTGTGCGCGGGAAAAACAAAGTCTTGTATTGGTCGAATAAAGTAAATTTCTCCATAACAAAATCTATGACGCATCAATGGACATAAAACCTAGGGGTACAGAGAAAAATATGTATTATTTTGGATTAGACCTGGGTTTTGACCAGAAAACCAGGCTTTTAAATTTCTGAGCGTTTTAAGCTCTGATGTGATATTCAAGAAGCACTCCAAAAGTCGTTATTGACTACGTTTCAAGGGCAAAGTTCTCTATCGCCTTCGAGTAAAAATATATAACTATATTTTTGCCAGAAGAATAGCAATAAATATTTCCCCTGAATCTGATGACGTACTTAGTCCAATACACATCGGTAACCACAATTGCTAAAATCCATGGGGACGCCCGAGAATATTTTAATCAGGGAATTCGTCGATTAAAGTTGAGATACTTAATTTTGCTCATTACATCACTTTCTCTTGAAGACGATAAAAATTACGCCAAGCGACGAAGAACGAACTGAAGTAGTAGCATTAAATCCTGCTTGTGTATGGCTCAACGCAAATGCCTGATGGTTTCGGGATTCACGAGTCCCTATAGCGGGAAACGGTACGAGGATTTCACATCGGAAAAAGCTTAGTGAATAGCAACTAAAAGGATCTTTTCAAGGAAGAAACGAGCCTGCGACTTACAAAGGCTGATTCCAAAAACCAATTGCTTGGCGTACAGCGCTCAAAAACTGCCGGTTTTTTTGCGCTCTGCCATCTGAGTTGATTTGAATTGGAATACAAAACACGGCAAGGTAGATGCATAATCAAGTCTCCTCGTTAACACTAATGAATACCGCACTTGCATCATGAATTATCCATTGAAACCCATAAGAATTTAGAAAAAAATAATGCGCGTAATCCACATAATGTAATTCTACTAATTAAAAATAAAGCAAAAATATATAATAGCTTTCTTTTTTTAATAAAAAGAACAAGAAGACAAAAACGAGAAGGAAATTCACACGAACATGCTGATTCCGACGTATGATTATGCCAGTTCTCAGAGAGAAAACACTTGGGAAAAAAGAAGCAAAAAAAAACTAATTTCCCACGCTGAAAATGGGCACAGAAGAGGTTGTTTCACTTTGATGGTGAAAGTGAATACTGTACCAAATGAGAATTATGAGTGAAAAACGTCAGTGAAGACATGCGTCTCATATAACATGAATACTATTACCTACACTCGCGACTGAATTCACCGACTTGGTATTATAAGAAGCAATTGACGGAGCCCATTCCGCCGAGTTCGAGAATGATTTCATTAATGAGTAATATTTCTATAGATCAATGCCTTAAATTTATATTAAACCGGCGTGAAATGAGAAAAGCAGTGGTTTTTCCTTTTCAATTTGTGACAATAACGTTACGTCGATAAATTCGACCTCACTGGAATCTGAGTCTAATTTCCAGGTTTTTTCATCATATCGAGGAAAATGATTTCAAGAAAGCTACAAATAAGATTTTTCTATTTTTTCCAATGTATTACATTAGGGTACAAACAATACGTTACTTCCTTATTGCAAATAACAGCTTTGAAAGGTTGCAACTGAGTACGGAGAGAAATTATAAAGTTGTGTGTCTTTAATGATCATTTTTCTCTCGTATACTTCCGAAATTCATTATATATTTACTTATATGGTACTAACTCCTAATAAAAAATAACGACAATAATATATGCCAAAGTTAAATATGAGACAGGCGTGACTACATGAGGATTTTAAAAATAAATGATAGAAGTAGTATAAACACGTACGCTCGATAAGGTGGAAGACCTGGAACGTTTCTAGGGACCCCAGTAGAAAACGAGCGGAAGCAGGTATTATTACTGTTCCTGGTTAGGCGACAAGTGCGAAGTTAAAATCGAAAAAGAGGTAGTCCATACTCACCCATTCCTTCGTGAGGCAGTCTTATAATGCGTATGACTAAGGCTATGCGATATAACAATATACCTATCAATTCCATCACGGGATATGATACAATATCATTCGATTTTACCATCTTGCACAGCTAAATCGAAATATCGATGCTTCTGTGATCACCATCATCATTAATTACATCCTAGGATTAGTATGAAGCATCTCTCCACTCTGTTTTTCTTTCAGCTAACATCTTCATACTGGCATAATTCTATGATGTCAATATCGTCAAGCGATATGCCGTTCCACACATTGTACAGCCTGATGCGAACATCGTTTGACAGCATGAGGTATTACATTCAAACGATGAATTGAAGATGAAAAATATTGGGGAGGGCAACGGAGAATCCATTTCATTACTTATAGTCAAATCATTTATCATGGACACAAAAAATAATTACATTAATTATGATTAATACCCAGGGAAGGAGCATACCGGCTGCAGTTGCCGAGCCTATCAGTGGGGGACACGAAATCTTTGCTAGGGTCATCACGGGACATCCTTGCTCAGCAGCGGAAACAACAAATGTGGGAAAGTACCGTAAATAGAAGACATGACACAAGATGGTCTATCTTGAGAGCGGGGACGTTGGAAAATTATCAGACTATAAAAGAAAAAGGAGGGTTCGGAGACGGCAGCTTTATGCGAGATGAAATGGGAAGAAAGCGGCGGCTACTGAAGCGTTGAGGGCGAAGAAATTTATGAAGGAAGAGGTCGAAAGACAGCGTGGGGGGCCTTTGTTAATGAACAGGAAACGAAATAGATGAGGGTTTAATACATAACTAGTCGAGTTATAACATACCACGCGTGGAGATTTAAGGCAGATAAAATATAGGTCCACATAGAACGGGAGGAACATGCAATCGACAGGCAACAAGTAAGAAGAAAGGGTTAATAAGTAATAAATGATTTTAAAATGCTAGGGGAATTTCTGAAAAGAAAACATTTAAGTGTAATGTGGGATTGGGACGCGGTGGACGGCGAGGGTAAGGCTGGGAATGGGAGTGGGGAGCATGAACTAAGAGCCAGAGAAGAACGAGGAGAGAGAGGTGTGGAGTTCAACAAGACAAACAGGTCGGTGATAACTTGCAGAGGGTAGGTACAAACGTCATCTCAGGAGAGCATTATGTGTGTAAAATGCAGCACTACAAGAGTTATCGCCTACATCTGTGGTCCTTTACCTTCTCAGCTGCCTACAACCCTTGAATTTTCACAATGCGTTCTCGCAACACCTCGCGAAGATATCGTATTTTCATCCACAAAGGAAAAGAAAACCTGAGCTCTCTGCAAGATAAGAATATAAATACGATTTACTTACCAAATAAGTTTTTTTCGATTATAGCATCTCTCCCATTTGGATTTAGAAGGGTTAGATTTCATATAATGCTTAACATTCATGCTTAATAAAATATACATGTTTTTTTTATTGAGAAATCTTCTTTATATATGAAAATTCAGCCTCCGCATGTTTGTGCTCGCAAAACTCGAAACGTAGTCAGTCGATTGACTAGAAATGTTGACACAATGTTGAATTCGAATACGCGCGTGTTTTTATAGTGAAAACCTTTTGGACAATGCAGGTGGAACTGAAAAAACGTTCTTAATTTTCTTGTTCCAGGCTAAAATCCGTTCAAATGGCCGTATTTCGTTAGCTCTTGCTTCTTCCGTCATTGTTGCTACGTTAATGGAAGGAGGGAGAACAGCGCACTCAGCTCCCAAACTGTCACTAAACATACAATTCACATAAAACCCAACATGTAACATTTCAAAAACATCTGGAATAGGAAAGTTTCTTCAGGTGAGCAAAATCGTTGTATGGGGTGAGTGTATAATGGCTCACAAGAAGTCATTGGAAGCATTAGACCATACACTGAAAGACTTGCGAAATAACAGGTTCCTTTTGGCTGAGCATTGCCGTTACTGTCCGGTTACTTCAGGCAAACACTTCCAGTCATACTCCGCTCAACACCACCTGATGAATTGCATGCATGCTTGAAATATTCAACATCTTGGAGTACAGTCAAAAAATGGATTCAGCAACAAATATGTCCAGCTTCAAACCAATCCAAGAGCTGACTAATTTTCAAGACAATTACTCGAGGACGGTACGGCACTGTGCCGACAAATCCGACAAAACAGGAAAAAATCACCTTCCCATCTAATTTCTGCAACATCGTGAATTCAGAAGAAGAATTTGTTGACAAGTTTTTCTAAAGCATCGAAACAAATTATCGAAATCACGCATGATTGAACGGAAGAGTCGCACACGATATGAACAACAGAAATTCTAAACAGAAGTATCGAATTGAATGATGTTTCTTCGGTGAATCTATGTTCGCTAGAATACTTTTATTCACTTTCCCAATCATTTCATATCAGATTGAGCCACAGCGAAGCGTGGCAGAGTTAAGCTAGTGTTTTTATACAGTTTTTATGCAGTATATTTTTTATTCACTGTGCCTAAATAAACTCCATAAAATACACAAAAAATTATTATTTACTAGTTATTGTTGCAATTAACTACATACATCATTTCGTCGTAACGTCTAGCAGCCACACGATTTCTTGGTTAGAAAACAATCAGCTAGATTATATCGCATTTCGAAGAAGAGTGAGGAGAAGCAGCATCAATTCACAGACTCCAATACCAACTAAATTGAAGTGAAGTGCAATGTGAAATTCTTACCTGGAAGAGGCGTGTGAAAATTATATGCAAAGTTAAGTGTATCCCATGAAAGCTAGTATTAATGAAAACAAAAATTACAGAGTTATTGAAAAACGTTTCCCTAAATGATCAGCAATTCCATCATCGGAAATCAAACTTTTCACCCATATTCTCAGGTTTTCTGACCGAAAAAGTGATTTATCGCACCCTATTACGATGCAAGGGCTGAAACCCGAAATTTACACGCTTAACGTCTTTAGCTTTAAAGGCTGGAATCTTTTTTCTCTTATAATCTTATAATCTCTTTTACCCCATTGCTTCCTCAGCAGAAAAAAACGTAAAAAATTTGTTGACGAGACTTAGCAATTCCCAGTTGACCACAGTGAAAAAAGCAAAGGGTCGGCCGGGCAAAAAAGTGTCTCATGCTTTACTGTTCGCATTACGTTCTTATCGTACAGGGCCTGCCCTCAGGGCAGCCACATTTACGGGGTAGTGATGACACCAGTCATGGGGGATTTTTTCCTTTTTACTTTGGATATAGTAATAAAAATCACAGCATGAGTTACCGAAGGCCATTCAGGCATCATGTAATTACAGCGTTCACAGACTAGTGTTAATGCTTGCTCGTATGATAGTAGGTGTATTACCTTTAATTATCTCTGATTTAAAATTCATGTATGGTTATCATTTAAAATGCATATATTTCACCCCCTGGTAACTTGCAGGGTATTATGTAGATGCAGATGATAATGAGCTTAGTTTTACTCCCCGCCAAATATCGAAACATCGAAATCTTTCCAAAAACTCGTAAAAAAATTATCTCTTGATCACATTGCGGCATATTACGATGATTTTGTACCAACGTGGATATAATAATATTAATAACACCTCAATAATTAGTGTTTTAGCTATCGGTTAGAACAACGTTTTCTTCAAAGTAAAGTTTTTCTCCTCGGATGATGAGAGAAAGGCCAATGTTTTTTGGCCATCGGTTGCAACACCTGTATGTATCAGGCTACCATAGTAGCTACAAGACAAGACTTTCCATCCCTAGGGCACGAGTTCAATTCACGGAAGTGGCTTAGAAGTCCCTGATTGAGAGCTGTTATGAAACATACCTAGGAAAGTACCTACTCCATCCTCAACTAGATACATAAAAATGTTACCGTTTGGAAGTTTATCGAGAATCCAAGGTAAATGCCGACGCCGGAGTTCTCTCAACCTAAAACATGGTTGGCTACGTTCAACTACCTATTCTATTAGAAGTCGACTCTGACAATGCAGACATATTTCTACTCCCTCGCAATTCAGCATGACAGAAGCAGCAAATTAAGGAGGAACAATGATTTTAGGTATGCCTGATAGCCTACTCTGTTTTTGACATATATTATAGTTCATTATTTTTCCTATCGAATGGTGTAAAAATATGGGCAAGTCATCGACCATTCAACGAAAATATATGGATTTAAAACTGATGGGTTTCCACGTCGAGATGTATTGTCATTTTTAAATTGCATTACATAAGAAAGTAAATTATATATAACATAAGAATACAGTACGAAGAATACAGTTTCCTCCTAAAGAGGAATTAATTGACGAACCGATAGATATTACGAGATTAGATAGATATTACGATCGTATAACTCTATTTTCCCACACACAATAAAAGAAGACCACAAATTATATTTTTTACACATTACACATCATGCTTCATCATTAATTAACAATTTTTTTGGTGATCGGGTTGGTGTGGTGGCTGGAGTACCGCCCTCCCATCTCGATTGCCCGAGTTCGATTCCCGGCCGTGGGGGATTTTTCAGGAGAAAAATGGTCCCTTGAGTGCCTAGAGGAGGGCATTTAAGGTTCAGTACTCCGTCCGTCAGATGGGACGTTAAGCCGTCGTCCCCTTGGCGCCTGTCGTTAAGAATATGCTAATGCCGACGCCGGGTTTCTCTTCACCCTTCCTCCACTACCTGAAATGTTCCTACCATTACCCAATTACCCACCTATCCTATGTGGCGCAAATGGCCTCAGCTGTCGGTCGCCTCCCCTGAATAACTAACTAACAATTTTTTTTCTAAATATCAACTTCAAGGTTAGTGATCTACTAGTCACACTAAGATTTAGATGAGATCTAATGACGCTTTTTCGTTAAATTTAAATCATCACCACTGAAAGGTTTTACCTTTTGAATTTCTCAGCGTCAACGTGCCTTATGGATCTTTGGAGAGGCTTTCTTGGAAAACTCTGCCTTTCCGGGATTCGAACCTGGACCCTCGTGGTGGGAAGGCCACTTCTCTATTCACAAAACCCACCCGGGTTTTTCAAAATCCCCTGACTACCGCTCCCGACGAAATTACACAACGTTTATATATTCGCACGATACGAAATTTGAAAGCACAATTTAAAATACTTACATTTTATAAAACTTTGAAGCTACTAACCTAAAATCAGTACAACAGCTGTCGATAGTAATATAAAAAAATTACTCAGGCTCATTAGAAAAAAAAATCTGGCAAGGAAATGAGTGGGTTTAAAAATAACACCGAATGAAAATTCAAAACTCACGCAGGAAGATGGTAGCATACTGAAGAAATTGGCTCTCGTAGCGTCCTCTAACGAATTTCCACCAAAAAAAATGATAACTCACCTGAAATAAGAGAGAAAAATTAAGTTAGAACAAATGGATACTACAGAACCACTAGGCTATTAAACTAATACATTAGCAGGACATACAGAAGTGAGAAATTCAGCGAAATTAACTGTCGGATTGAGCGATACGAGAATTCGTTTTTACCACACACAATACACGACTACAATGAATTATGATTCTTTCACATATATATTACACATTATATTTCATTATAAATTAATTATTAGTAAAGTTTTTTCCAGCTAAAACTCAACTTTACGGCTGGTGACCTACCAAACGCTAAAGAAAAGGATAACAGGGTTGAATTTAGGTGTATCCTCTAATCCTTAATGGAACAAATGGGTTCAGCTGTCAGTCACCTCCCCCATTAAACAACTACGGAAAACCTGCGGCGCCTTCGGTAAAATATTCAGTTTTATAGAAGAAAATATTTTCTTTTTACGTGGTGGCGCTAGTATATGAAAAGTTTTAAGTTGAAGCATCACGACTTTTCCATGCAATCATTGCAAACTAAGTCTACTTTTAATGCACTTTTCAAAAAACAATTCGTTTTTGATTGATGTTTTCTTTAAATCCCGCAACCTATTCAAATAATACATGTTTGTGTTTCAACACTTAATGGGGGCGTTTACTCGGAACCAAAATCGCAATTTTGTACACGAAATCGTTAGATGGAAACAAAAAACGAATTTTAGTGAAAAAATTAATCTTCTAAACACAACCATTCACTCATAAATCAAAAATTAAAATAAGCAAAAGGTGACGCCCACCGAAAATGCTGCTGTGATAACATTGACGTCATTTTCCTCCCGTCCTTGACTGCTTTCAGGGGAGGGGGAAGGGAGTGGAGTGGGGTTCTCGGAAGGTCTGCTCGCACAGATGCTGTCGAAATCGCTCCCATTGGCCGAGTCAGCTGTGTCCCCCCCTTTGCGATAAGGCGAAGTAGCTTCGCGGGCTCAGTTGTGATTGGACGAAGTCGATATACGTCAGAGGTTGCACCACACCCACTTTTCCGAAAGGGTTAAAAACATCAGTTTTTCGCCGCTTATAACTCGGGAAATAATTGTCGGATCAGAAAACGGAAAAATACGGGTCCTTTTATTTTACAAACTCTATCAGATTCGGCAATAAAAAAAATATGGTAAACGACCCCATTATGTTATAAATTACGGTGTGGTATGGATGAGTCATTGATGTTAAAAAATTCTTCAAGCACCACAGACTACTCTGATGATATTTCATCTACCTATGCCTTTACTAGTACAGACGGGGTGGGTTTAGGGTTTAAACCCCCAAAAATCATGTTTAGCTGAATTCGTAAATTATAACTTCTATCACCGCTTGATATATTTTTAACGCTCTACCCACACTTTACCCCTGAGCACGTTTAGAATATGATCACATTCTTCACTTGGCAAAATATCCTATGCACTACCCGCAACATAGATACACATATTTTAGCCGTTTTAGTGCAAATAAAGTTGCACAAATTATTCCTCAGTTATGAGTATTGTATGCTGATAAAGCTATCAAGATAGAAACATTGAAATAGTCTGCAGTAATAACTCTGAGAACATGGAGCGAACATTTCAAAAATTCTCATACACCGTATCATTATCATAGAGAGTCGGATATGGACGTACCGATACCAACATATCATTTCACTACTAATATTCAGTTACACTCTCTCGTAATTTACCATATTTTATTTATTTTTTTATTTTATTAATTTTGCTTATTGAGCTGAAAAATATAGTTTAATTTTCTTCACGAAAGGAGAATGTTAATATTATTGTTTAAGTGAATAATAATTTAAATGTTATTTTATCATGATGCACATAAATATTATCAATAAAATGTATATAAATATACATATGTTATAAATTATAAATGTAATAAACCCCCAGAAGGAAATCCTGCATACGCCACTGCCTATTATATACGTAACTGACAACAGTTTTGCCAGCGTTACAGCAGACGTCTTCAGATCAAAAAACTACATTTCATTCAAATAAGCACATCAAACGAATCACGTATTTAACTTTGTAGAAGGCTTATTCTCGCTCACTAAAACCGTGCAGGACTACCACTTACGTGATAAGGGCATCTGGAGTTTGAGGCGCCCATACGACCTTCAGTGAAGCAACTAACTCCCCCCAAAGAACTCCCAAGATCAAAGTCGGGACCTTAATAATTTTGGGCCGAAGACGAGAGAAAGTGGGAGCCGAGGAATAGGTTCCTTATTTTAATTACTCCCCTTCATCCCACCCCGGAGACGAAGCGTTCTGAACCGTCTTGCGCCTCGGGTTATGCACGGCGATGTTCCAGTTGAAGGAGGAGGTATGAGTTGTATAATCGCAAGACGAGGAATCCTCCGCTCCGAAATTATGAATCTCCTTCCACGCTCTGACTCCGTCCACATCGAGTTACGTGCTTCCGACTTGGGTCCCCTTCCCACGGAAGCCGGGGAAATCATTTGTTCTCGGGCGGCAGCCTCCGCATACATCATCTCCCACCCCACAGCAAACACACCCAACGCTCCACTTCTCGCCGGGTACTTTTCCGCTTCCAGAGATCGCTTCCGGTTACGGGGCGGGTCGGATCGCGTGCCCAAGCGATGAGAGAGCTCATAGAACTAACGCTGCGGGAGGTTCACCGGTAGTCTCTCGCACGCTGGACACCGAGGGAGAAATAGGCGCGGCAAGGCTTTTAAAGTCATCTACATCTTCACCGTATTCCGTGTGTGATGTCGTTGTTCTTAGGTGTAGACGATCTACGTGCTAAGGAGTTACAGACTGGTACGGTGTCTTTATATTAACATCCAGTCCTGTCCGCGTACGAACCCGGCGGGTTTATTAAATTTGACATTGAAAAATATTTCACAATTCGTGGGACGAGAAATCTGGAATTGGCTGTGAAAATACTTTTTAACGAGTTGCCTAAGAATTTGAAAGTATTAAATACACAAAATAAGGTTAAAAGGAAAATTAAAACTGGTTTTTAGAAAATAAATAATATAATAAGTAGATAGATGTTATTTGCACACAGATTTTTTACATCCCATTGTAAAGTGACTACGTAGGCTTGTTGGTACATCATTCAGCTCAAGGTTACACCAGCTGACAAGCCAAGCATTGCAGCTTAGCAAGTTCCAAAATGCATTTCTGTTTTTTTCCGTTTTGTCTTTAATACAATGTAATGTAGATATATTTTTGCTTTTCTAAATTCCTCTCCTATGTGCTGTAAATTGAATACATCTAGTAATAGGTTTCAAATGGATATGCATTTACGGAGCACGAACAACTAATGGTTAGTATCCGCATGGTAATGTAATAATCTTAGATTATTCAGGTATTTCTTTAAATATATTAAATCAAGTTTTACAAGCCTGGATGAATTACTGATGTTAAAACATACTTCAAGCTCCATGGGCTACTCTATTGAAATTTCATCTACCTATCCATTTACTACGTTGCCTATTATGTTCTCATGAGGTAAAAGAAAACGTGACAAGTTACACGGCCACATCTTGAGACACAGTGGCATCGCTAAGAGAAAAGTAACTTGAACGTGTGCAGCGAAGATCGGCAAGATTTGTAAAGGGACGGTATGATAACCTTATTAGCGTAACCAGTCTATTAAATGAATTAAATTGGGAATCCTTGTCAGATCGCAGGTTGAAATTAAGACTTAATCTCTTAAACAAATTCCAAGACCATATTTTCAGTGATGATGTTAAAAATATTTTGCGGACCCCAACTTACTATGGTAGACTGGACCATAATCATAAAATTAGAGAAATAGATTGCCGAACTGACAGATTCAAAATGTCCTTTTTTCCTCGTACTATTAGGGATATGAATAACGGTAAATATATCCAGTATGAGTGTAGCAATGGATAACATTGGTAGCTGCATCTTGGTATAAAGACTTATAGCTATTCCAACTAACGGCATGTTTTTGCATGTATGTTTTGCTATTTTTATCTTTTTTTTAAATAGCGTAGTTTTGAACAGTACCTATAAAAGTACTGATCCTTTTTTTATGCATGATATGTAGTGCATGTTTGGTGAGAGTTCACCCCCTGCCACACACCTTTATTGTGGCTTGCAGGGTATTATGTAGATGTAGATGTAGAAAAGTAAAGGGGACGGATGGAAAAGCCCAGTTAAGCAAAGAGTAGCATTGCTCATATTCAAGGTATTTTTTTCGACGAGAAGCTTCCCGAATCCCAGCTTCCGAAGATAAAGCGCTTACAAAGAAGAAAACAGCGTATTACAGTGAACATAGCAATTTTTTCCCACCCTAAATGTGGAAAACCATTCAGTAAATATCGGTAAGGAAAGGGTAAGGAAAGAAACGTGCTGAGTTTGAATGGATTCTTTGGCCATTCCATTCCCGAATTCGACTTTTTGCGTGTTTCCCGCTGGACCTTCGGTATTTTCGCTCCTGGACCTTTACGAGGTCGTCCCAGGCTACTAAGGGCTCCTTGGCTTTCCCTTAAGTGCGTTTCTCTCGCGATTATTTCTCTCTCTCTGAAGCCACTTCATTAATCACTGTCTTCCTCGGAGATAGTTTATTTTCACGTCTCCAGGCGACCAGAGACGTAGCTGCGCCCGAAGGTAGACGTAGAAGTCCCGTGGTTTTGTTCAGTAATGCTCAGTTCAACTGCATCGAAGAAGTACCCTGCGATCCACCTCGAGGGTGTGTGGCAGGGGATGAATATTAGCCGCACATGAACTACGCACATAACAGCGAGAGGAACAATGCTCTTCACTTCATCATACTAATATGTAAAAGTGGTGTCTGACTGTCTGTCCGTCGGTTCTATGTTCGTTACGTATCTCCTCAAAAACTACTGCACCGTTTGAGCTGAAATTTTGTAGGATTCTAGCGTGTACACTAGAGGGTGCTATAGGCTATATAAAAAAGGTTCAGGGTTGGATTCCTGGCGCCAATCATGCATTTACATTGGTTTACATCGACTTTTTCAATTTATGTTAGCGCTAAAGAGTTTTTTCTTTCACTCCGTAAAATAACTAAATTATATCGATCTCTTTCTGTATCTAATGGAAAATGTGTAAACTTTCTTATTCTTTTAACCGATTTACTCTTTGTTCTCGAGGTTTCTGGGCATTGTGCAATTTACGTTGAAAATTACTGTTTTTTTCGGTTCTTTTCTGAGCGTTGCTAAGGCCTAAGCCATTGTCGTCTCCGAAATGAAAACATTGTTGATGCCTAAACAGTTCGTCAAAGAGTGATGGCGCAAACGGCACCGTGCTTTCTGCGAGGATATAGGAAGGTACTGAAGGCATTGTAGGCTATTCGTGAAGCAAGGTCAGCCATATTTTTCCGCACAAAGATACGTGCTGACTACTAGCGCTACTCACGGATTTAGTAGTGTTGCATTCACTTACAATTAGGTGTATTTAAATGAATGCTTCAGCGGTGTTCAAATTGTAATTGATTTTTTTCTTTACGGGTTTGTGCATTTGAACCGACCTGGGGCATGAAGAGATGGAAGATTTCAAAATTGTCGTAGATGGAGATGGAGATGAGATTTGAGATAGTTTAACAAAAACCATGGAAAAATTCAAATCCCAATGAGGCATAATGTCTCATCACGTATCCGTGGGATGTTCATTCATGCCATTGCAACGATGCTAAAAATGTTCGTCCAAAAGTGATGCCGTAAACAGCATTGTTCTTTCCGTGAAGATATTGAAAGGCAATAAAAAAGGTATGGCAGCTAATTTTTGAATCTAGATTGGCCATTTAGTTCGGCAAAATCATACGGGCATACTTTTCGCGCTACTCCCAGATCAAATAGGTTTGCAGTTGGTAAAACTGATAGTATTTAAATGAAAGTTCCTGCGGGATTCAAAAAAGTGAATATTTTATGGATTTATACCGTATTTTGAAGTGGACCGCTTTCAAAACTGTTGTATTTTGAGACACAAGAACGTCATAAGAAACGTAAATGAAGTCTTATAAGTCTTATCAAAAATAAGAGTAGCAAGATGAAATAATTATGATATAAGTGATATAGTTACACGTCAAATATACATTAGAAAGTGTAAATATATGCTACCGAACGACAAGTACCTGGTAAAAATGGGCTAAATCTGTACTAGGTAAGTAATACGAATAGAATTTTCTCTTATTGCAATAAAATGCATTAATGCATCTATAGGAAGTTCATTGACGCCTCTGTCATGAAGTTTGAGAATTGAGGAAAGCATAACATACATAACAGGCTAGAGAACATTTTTTTTGCCGAAGAGGCGGGTGCTGTCATTCCAAAAAAACCGAATATGGCCTCAATAGACATTCGTATGCACACCCCTAACCTCCTTTGCTTCTTCTGGCATCTAAGTTTTTTAAATAAAATTATTATTTTTTGTAAAGTCCCAGGTATGAGTCCAGGCAGTATTTCGATGTTTACATTGGTTTGAATATAGTTATGGTTCCGATATGATTTGGAGTCATAGCTACATCCATAACACAAGTTTATCATCGCCCCTTCATGAAAAATGTTAAAATTTCTTAATATAATTTGGAATTATTATATTCCACCCTCCCGTTGAATTTCAACGGGCACCTTCAGCTAGTTATTAGATAAACGTATTAGTTCTATATCCCAAAGGCACGTAAAACTAAACTAGTGTTAATGCTAGGGTATAATTATTAGATGATAATTGGATTTGGCATTTCTTACGATAAATTTATTCATTAAACTCTAGGTAACAGAGCTTTGGCTTTTTACCCCAAGGTAGACACCATTTTAATGAAGACAGAACACACATATCCATTCGATGCATAGTAAAAGATCCACCCTGGCGGGGTACAAACCCGCGATCTTCGTTCTGGCAGGCCATTGGTTTACCCCACCCCCACAGAGGACAGTAAATTTATTTGTAATTCCCAATAGGCTTTTAAGGGTCTAACTAAAATGAGTTGGTTATGTTTAAAACATATTTTCTGATAAACAACAGACTACTTCAATCTACTTTTCATTTACCTCTATGGTGACTATGCTGCCTATTATATATGTGCTCCTACGGCTCGCGGAAATAGAGATAATTTTAATCTATTATTCTGATGGAATCTAGCGCAATACGCAGTTTTCTCAACAATTTTAACAACGGAAAAATTATAATATTTTTTTAAAACAATCAGACCAACAGCTACCCAAAGATCAGATACCCTTCTCAGTTCATCTAATAAGCTAAGACAAGATTCCTCTCATGTATTTTGATCTTGATCTCCAAACTTTGCTCCTTTGGACATATTTGTGCTGAAGCAGAGCACATTAGAATGGGAAAGTTATTTAGGATGAACATTAAAATCATTAGCAGCCCACCTAGAAAAATGAAAAAATTTGGATGAAAATTTAGAAGCTCGGGTCAAACTTCATTATCTCACCGCTGCACATAAATATAGCGACCTAAAGTACTACATACGTCAATTATAACAGAATGTATGGATGGATGAAAACCGCTCGGAAACAAAATTACGTGGCCAGGTGTGACAATGAAATACGAGGCGCAAGCTTCGCTGAAAATATAAATTATCCAAATGAATGCAGCTTCGTGTTCCATCACATATTTCACTCAAAAAACTAATTACAAATATCAGAACTAAATTGCACGAGCAGCATTTTTAAAATACATTATTGGACGTCAAGAACAACGAGCAATGTAAAATCACAACTTCATAAATAAGTTATGCCAAAAAATAATTTCATGACGTCCGGCTTGGCAAATAACTGATTATTTTCTGCCTAAAGCGAGCAATTACTAGGTAATAGGTAAACGAAATTGCAATCTAAATTTCTCCTGCCATGTTAAATCGATAGTCAATAAAAGGGTAACAGGGTTTAAAATGTAGATTTTCGATGAGAACACAAGGCGAAATGGAGTTTTCCGTAGGCTACTGTGTGTGAATATCCACAGTCAATTGATTGTTGAGATAATTTTATAAACATAAATTGCACGATTTCAACCTTTGATGATGAAGCTCTACTCCACACTGCAACAGCAGGTCATATGATAATAATAACAAATTCGTTTTATACAAGTGAACTCAGGTCCAAATGGATATTTAATTCATACCATGACCCCTAAATTTCACACCACGTCCATTTTCACCCCCTCAATTTTCCCACCTCCCACCATTCTATCCAAACTACCCACTTTTCTCCTCCTTTCAACCCGCATACCCAGCATTCTTCCCTCTAACACATCCTTCAAAATACTATTATTATCTTCTCCATCCAAAACTTATCACTTCTCCTAATTTCTTTCCTCTCCGAACAACTCTAGCACATCATCTTTCATCCTCCTTTCGACCCACTTTACTTTCTCCATCCTTCTTCACACCCACATCTCATAAGCCCTCAGTCTATTTTCATCTTATTTACTCCATATGAAACATTTCACTTGTATTTTATATACTTTCCTACTCAACGACCATGCCATTAGTTCAAAACCTGCGAGTAAAAGTCTCTTTTGCAAACGCAATTCTCCTTTTGACTTCAATGCTGCTATATCCCTTTTCCTCCAACATACTACCTAGCTAGGACTAGGCCAAACTTTTTTGTTCTTGAAAATCTTAATTGCTTTCGTTTTCTTGAGATTTATTTTCATTCCGTATTTTTTGCAATGTCTTTGTTATGCATCTAGTATTTTTTGCAAGTCCTGAGCAGACGGGATGACTAATCCTTGGTCATCCGTAAACCTCCCCGAATTTATCTTTTTTAGCCAACCTTTGCTCTTTAGTCGAGCTCATCCCATCTTCTCTTACTATTTCCTCCAAGTATATTAAAAATTATTATTAATATATTAAAAAAGTACCGGTGATATCGGAGAACCTTAGATAAATTAATATGGGTTAACTTTCCAACGCTATATACTAAATATTTTTTTTTCGCAAAAAATATATTAAAAACCATACAACTAAAGAATGACAAGAGCAAAAAGAAAATTCATTAATTTCAAGTCAATTTTCAGGTTTCATTAAAAATTTTTTAGTTAATTTAGTTTTCCAGTTACATTTCATTAATTCAAGTTTAAAGTATTCTTTTCACGACTCATTTATACTTCAACCTAATTATCATGCTGGTGACCTACCACTCTCTGGAATACGTTTTTACTGCGATTCGTAGGGTAACATATAAGTATTATTTTATTAATTACATCACAGACTGGTATGGAATCATAAATTTATCTATCATCAATACCAGATACATATTGATGTAAGTATGTACGTTTCAGGAAAGTTGTAAGTATTCAAAAACTAATTTAAAAAACATGTTAAGAAGGGATCTCAAAATGTTACTCAATGTCAAAGGTCTTTTTTCTTCCCATACGGTTTGCACCGTTGTTTACAGAAATTTTCATTACCAACGATTTCAACGCCTTCGATTCAATTTCTAAAGGTGAATTTTTGCCTTGTCCCGGATTCTTGCTTTCCAATCAATGGCAACGCGATTGAAAAACTCTAACGTAAAAGAGAATGCTTAAAAATAAAAAAAACACTCCCGCTCCACGGTCCGTTATCTTATAGGGATAGATTTAGCGAATTATAAAGTAATACGGGCAAGAAGGATAGCGTTTTATCTTATTATATTATATTTTCTTATTTCTTATAACATTTAAGAGTACTTGTTCCCAACGTTGCGTCGCATGTTTAGTATATAGAAAAATCATTTGTTCATGATTTGTGTAGTATCCAAACCGCATCATGATACTTTGAAATTAGAAGGTATGCTGCACGTAAAACTGCTTTATAACCTAGTTTATATCTAATGAGAAAATTAGCACTAACTACAGGAGAGAATACGTGGGGATCGGATTTGCTGGTGCGGCGGCTAGACTTCTGTCTTAACATCCTGAGGGTCCGGGTTCAAATCTCGACACTCAGAGATTTTTCATTGATGTACCGGGGCTGTGTGGTTTCCCTCACAACTAGGGTGATTGCCGAGCCAAAGGCCATCCCAGAGGAAAAGAGTTCCAATTCTCATATATTTTTCAATTTTAAACTCTGCTATTGCTTCATATTTGTTTAATCACTAACTTCACTTACGCAAACCCCGAAGAGGCATGTCGTCTAAAATAGGAGAGCCAGTTGTATATATTGTTTTGTATTCCTTATTTTTGATAAACTCCCGCAACTTGGCAAAATAAACACCTTTTAGAATTGACTTGGAGAGCTCTCTAAGATCAGTATACCGTCCGTCAGATAGGACGTCAAACCGCGGATCCCTTGGCGCCTTTCGATAAGAGTAGGCTAATGTCGGCGCTAGGTTTCTTACAACCCTTCCTCCGTTTCCTGAAAATCCTGCCTATACCCAATCGCCCACGAAATCCAAATGGCACAAATGACTTTAGATGACGGTCATTTCCCCCGAATAGCTAACCAAGAGAGTGTACTCGACCGTAATAACGTGCAACGTATGGATTAACCTCCATTCATTTAGCCAAGCGGTGGCTTGCCGTGTACTTATTATGATGTAGATTAACAGTAAACAGCTTTTGTGGCGTCCAAGGCTAGCGCGAACTCTGAGAATTTTTTAACTCTGACAGCCGTGCTTGACCTGGGCCAACAACCTCGACCCACGCAGACCTTATTCTGGCCCCGAACACATCCATAACCTGCCGTGCGCCGCCAGCTGACATACCTTACTCCCAACTCCTTCCTCGAATTTCCACGGCCAACTTTCTCTCACTGCCACCCCGTCTAACGCCTCTAACTCATTTGTCTTCCTATCACTCAAACTCGCATTTTCCATTACCCTCCTATCCAAAGACTGAAAACAAGTTATTCCCCGCCACATCCTTTCTCCTTCACATAAAAGGTCCCGCGCCAACTTAAATTTTTTTGAAGCAACATGAAGTGTTTTGCCCTTCACCTCTTTTGATCTCGTATTCCGCACATGTAGGTATTGCCGCAAATTCCTTTTAAACAAATCGCACTTACTTCACCTCCCTAAGCACACACATAAGAGCAACCGCATGCCCTGTCAATTCTTTATTCTCATAATAATTAAGAAAATAAACAGAGGCGGTAAATGTCTACGCTAACGTAAAGAAATATCAACAGCTGAGAAAATAGCTCTGAAAGGCAATTCACTCGCAAGAAAACCTGTTGACTTATTAGATTCCCATCAACCCAATCGCTTGCTGACAAATAACTTAAACAATGAACTTCCTCAATCACCAATCTCCACATCTAAAACGATGTGAATTTAATAACTGGATTGAAACTTCAGTCGATTTCACCTGTTTCACAGTAGCAAACAAATAATTCATTCAGGCGCTACACTGTAAAAAGTTGATCTGATTTTCAGTGCGATCTGAATTTAAGCGCTGTCTGGTTGTAAGGCAGGAACACGGATTTAAGGTGCGGAAGAGGCAGGAACATGGATGGTTGGTACACGAGCAGTTAAGCAGGAAGCAGAGGGAGCAGTATTCAGGATGGTCTGATTTTCAGTCGTTCACCTCCCTTATTTTTAGACAAGATATTACTGCTGAATTTCAACATACCCTGTCTTAAAATTGTTGCATCTGAAATTCAGATCGCTTTTGTACCTTATAATCAGATCTACTTTTTACAGTGTAGAGAAAGTTTTTGTTGCAAAACATTTCCTTTGTCACCTATATGTAGCTCCAATTCCAAGGGGCATGGTCTAATGAAAGTTCCTCACGAATAATCCTTGTGTGCATGAAACCAACTCCAGAGTGATAATATATCTTGGATCAAAGATATGCGTGAAACAGAGAGGTGAGCGGAAAAGAGGACGAATGAAGAAATCTTTACGATGGTGTGGAAGGTAAAAATATTGTAGGCGGAAATTAGGAGACAATTATTTTTCCAGCCACAGCAAGTGGCTGGAAAAGATTATTAAATACAATGGGATACTGAAGCCCGTTATCGAAGGTAGAATGTAGGGTAAGCAAGGTAGTGGAAAAAAAAGAAAAAGTGTGTATTTTGGATGATGAGTGGTATTATGAGATAGGTAATAGAAGAAGCGAAAGAAATAAGCTGATAGATGAATAAAAAGCAAAGAAGAATAAAGACACTTTATAAAAACCTACCTATCCTAACTGGTAGTAGATTATCAATCAATCAATTAAAAATACGACAATATGGGATGCGATTGGAGGATAACAGGACCGAAGTTAAACCCGTCAAATTACGGTCAAATATTTAGAACTTTGTAGAATACTCAAGTGGAAACTGATTTCATCCGTTCAAATACAGCAGGCACATCGTCATAGATAATGGAACTCGAAATTTTAAGCCTTTCACGGCGACCGATTTCGGTGTTGAAAGGGTTCTAATGCTATGACTTATACTGGTTAATCGCTTCCACTCGAGTTAATCCCATTTCCTATGTTTGCAAATTAACCGGAAATGGTTCTAATTGAATCTGAATTCCCAATCCGGATGAACCTTTTTAGGTGGCAATACAAATAGCATTTAACAAAGCACATCGATGAACTTAAGCTCCATTTATATCCTGTTGAACTACACAACCATACGTATTATTCTCTCAGCGATTATGTGTGGTATGACGATTACTTCCAGCAGTAATACCACGTCATACCACAGCTTTCGGGAGTGAAATAAGGAGGAATAAATGGAAATCCAAGGGGGGGGAGGATAAATGGAAAAATCTGCAGAGGAAAACTATGGAGTAGGTAATGAGATGTGTAAAGGGATATACTATAAATCAATAACGATTGTCCTCTGAGAAGCATGATAGCTAAAAGATTACAGTGTCACAGAATACAAAACATTTAGAATGCTTCCAGCCTTGATTACTTTGCTCCTACACGTTCTTGCTATTAAGAAATGTACTCCAGATGTAGGCTCTAATCAAGTGTTTCTTTACTTCCAAGTTGGTATTTCGAGCTGAAAGTGGACTCATTTTTTGCTAGACTCCCTTCTTTGCCAGGGGTATTCTACTGGCTACTTCCTCCTCGCTTCGTCCATCGGTGGTCACTTGGCTTCCGAAATAACAATATTCTTTCATTTTCTGCATATTTTTCTTTCATGGTTTAACGTTGGTCTTGACCTTTTCTCTCCTAGAACATTCCATCAATTTTGATTTCTTATTATTTATCTTCAGGTGAGATCCAGCCAATGTCTTGTACATGTTAACTAGAGTCTTCCTCGTGTTTACAAGTGGGAGATATTCATCATCATTAGAATTTTAACTGTAGACAAAGCATGTGTTATACAAAATTTAAAGTAAAGAAATTGATCAAATTGTCTCCCTCTCCTCCTGGAGTGAGATCAGCGGCTGCATTAGTTGATATCTATTGATTTGGGATGCGCAGGGCTCAGGTTAGACGCTCGTGAAAATTGATTCCCAGATTCAGAGCTGGTAGCTTCTTCGGGATGACATTGTTGCTGTAATAAAGAATGGGTTGTTTCCCTGCAGAGAAAATTATACTACTGCATTTCCTGACGTTTATGCTCAACATCCAGGCCTCTGCCCAGTCTCTTCACAACTGTCTACGAGGTTGGGGAAATTCGTTTGGCACTGAAACGATGCATGTTGCAGGAAGCACAGCGTGGCATTCTCGTGACAACGGCTTCCCTCCCACGTTCCCCCTCCACCCACAAATCCCACCATCCCCTGAACCTCACGTTCGTGAGCCGAGCCAATGGGAACTCCGTGCAGTTTTCCCGTCATCATTTCCCCGAGCCCGTGAATCAAGGAGGGAGACCGTTCCCTCCCCCTCCGCTTCCAGCGAATGCTGCGTCTCGCGGTGCAACGGCCCAGCTGCGCGCAACGCAGACGATCCCAGGGAATACCCCCGGCAGCAACTCTCTCGCGTCTACGTTTCGACAGCGGCAATCCGGACCACCTTCAGGTTCGATGCGATTTTCCCACCTCTGCTTGCCGTTGAAGGATAACAATTTAGACTCCAATGCGGTTAGTCGAATGAAAACCTACATCACGCAATAAAACCTCGGTATGTCCCGTCTTTGGCCTGCAAAATGTTACTATTACCAGGAATCATACAATGAATATCCTGCATATGGTAGAAGACGGACAAAGAGATGAGCAAGGATTGCCACAGTACCGGCGTTAAAGTGGCTACCCTACTTGAGAAATGCATCAAAGGAAGGCGTTATGTTATTCTTTTTTCGAGTACTGAAGCATGAACCTTTCAGGAATGTATCAAATAATCAAGTTTCATTATGATGCATGCTTGATACGGCAGCAAGTGCACGAGTGGAGTTGATAATACAGAAGAGGTGTGAATTCAGTGAAAGATACCCTGAAATGCTGACAACGTGATTACCTGTCACAGAAACGTAACAGTTCTAACTTCCCATTTTAATAGTGCACTTCTCTTATGACAAAGCATTAACCAAATAAAGCCTTCAATCAAAATAAATTTGACTTAAACGTCACTTTCAATACATAAATTACAGATAAAAATTAATTTCGATTTTTCTTGAATTTCTTAGGCGCAAGCATTGTAATATATTTGGAATGTCTTCCATTACGAGATTTTAAAACATAACAAACGTATATTTGGACTAGGTTAATTTCTCTTGCATTTCAAATGTATTTCCCCATCTGAGTAGGTACTTTCGTGCAATATAAATATATGTTATAAGGATGGCTTTAAACATGAAGTCAATGAAGTTAACATTACATGACACGTTGGAGAGCCTTAAAACCTATCCAAAACTAATAAAAAATGTACTTTACAACCAGTAATATCTATGCATTCGAAGTGAATATTTCGAAATCGAATTGCTAGCTGACATGACATTAAATTCTATCGTCAATTAAGCCCTGCTCATAACGGTAAAATGTCAATCATGGATGTCACAGAAATGGCATTTATAAACATGCAATATGTGGCCATTCACCATAACTTATCCACGTAGAATCCCTAAATTTTATAAATAGAATGAATATATTTCACAAATATATTTCCCATATATTTACAAAACTACATTTATAAAATTGATTTGCTAACACATTGGAAAATTCCTAAATCCTCAAAATGTTTATTATAGCATTTTAAATGAACCTATTAATATTTTATCATAAATTCCCTACGCATATTAATGCGACGTAAATGCTTTCATGAACATTTTAAAATTACGTTTAAAATGCTTTTGAAAATATTCATGTACAAAATCAACTCACAGAAAAAAAATTCCACGTAAAGAAACTTGTATTAAAAAACTAGCAATAAATATTTACCTGGTTCGAGCATCAATATTTAAATTGATGAAATAAACAGATTTTTCGAAGCATTTTTCCTGGTGCATGGGTATTTTTTCGCATCTCCTCAGATATCATTTTGTAGAACGAAAATTGATAAGCAATACCAAATTGATATGCTATAATTGATAACATGATAACATATGATAACATAATTGATAACCAAATACGGTTACGGCCTTGGTGAAATTTGTTCCTCCATCCTGAATGGTATACAGCCGTAGACACATACTCATCATTGCCCATTCTCCTTATAAATGAAGGTGAAAAAGGAATTTTGATACTTATGCATTTTCGATGCGGCATTGACAGGATTTGTAAGGCAAAGGTTGAAATTTGGTTTAAATGAATACCTTAGAAATCAGACGGATAAACGGTGTTACTGTTTGGAGTATCTAGTTATAGTAAAGTTAGGCTTGGAAAAAAATAATTACGGAACCAACAAAACCTCTAATGGAACATTTGTTTCCCCTCATAATTTTTCTAAGAATTTTAGAGAGCAATAATCATTTGAGGTTCAAAGTATTAATCAAAGGTGGGACTGCCTGGTATTTCATACGAGCCTACGCTGGATTGGACGAGAAACGTAAGAAAAAAACCTCGTTATTTAGCAAAATGTTTCCAAAAATTGGACGAAAATTCGCAACAAAAGGATTAATTAGTTTTCAGATATCATGTCTGAAACTGTTATGATCTAGCCACTAAATGATTCATTTTTAGCAATGTGAAATTGTGATTAGTGTCAGTTCCACGTAGAAGGAGAAATGCATTCAATCTGTGAACGCCTAACATATTTTCTCGTTAGAAACCTTATTTTCTGCGAAAAACCTAGAAACCCTATTTTCTGTTTTCTAGTATATGCCTTCAAATAAAAAAATTAAAATAATGATAAAAGTGATAGTATTAAATATATTTCATTCAAATCAAGAAAATTCCACCTCGCTAGTCTCATTGATTTAAATCAGTGTGAGCAATGAGCCTGCGTTTTCTTTGAAAGCTTATATTTAATTTCTTTGTGACTATTAATTTAATTTAAGGAACATTTCCGAGTTCCATTACTATATGACATAGCAATAGTGTCTTTTACATATGCCATAACATACTTTTATGCATGCGATGGTGTCGGTCTTCACTTTAAGGAAGATATTCATTCAAATTCTAAGGATCTTGAGCTCTACGGTCTATTAAAGTAACAAATGAAAATTAAAGATCTCCAATGGCCGTAAAAATTGGCAACCCTCGTCAAGGTACACAAAAACAAACGATTCTTCCTGAAGGTGGGCCCATTTGAGTGTGGTGTGAGTGTTTTTCTGAGTGCTTGTGAGCGTGTTTGCGATCATAACCCGGGGTCCTGATTAGGGTCCCATCAGCCCTGTGAATGATTCCAATTGGGTTGAGTGTGTGTGTCTTTGGTTTTGTCAATGGCGAGGAAGTAACATTCCCGTAAACCACCACAGATGGGTTTCTGGGTGAGAGTCTGTGGTTGGTCACTGCTGTGGAACTGACCCTACCGCAAACCAACAGTAATTTTTTACTTTGTACCTTGACGAGGGTTGCCAATATTTACGGCCATTGGAGATTTTTAATTTTTACTTGTAAAGATATTCATTGCCAATTAACTAACAGAAAGAGTCGCGAGCATGTTGCTTGCGAGCCTCATATTTAAATATTTTCAATAAGAGAAAAGAAACACTAAGGATAAGAGACAGAAATCTGATCTCACCTACTAGTCTTGCACGCTCAAGCGACAAGAGACTCAAAGCGACTCTCAACATGGGTATCCATTAAATATTTTAACGAAGAGGAAATGCGTAATGCTAAGAAACGAAATTATTATACTAGTCTGA
Organism: Platycnemis pennipes; assembly: GCA_933228895.1. Lineage (NCBI taxonomy): Eukaryota > Metazoa > Arthropoda > Insecta > Odonata > Platycnemididae > Platycnemis > Platycnemis pennipes. Next base: position 34,896,000 of record OW121852.1, on the reverse strand, counting down.
ACAAAAACACGAGAAGGTCGTCAACCCACGCAGTTTTCTTTTGACTCGGGACTCGTTTTTCTGCTGGAAATATGCAGTTACTGAGACAAGCGTAATGCCCAACAGTGAAGACTAATAGTGAATATACTAACTTGCAACTCATTTTACGACAAATTTCGTAGAAGCAGCATCTAATAAATGCATTTACGACTGTTTTTATGGACACCGTAACTTGTCTTTTAACTCGGAGGACCGGGTTTCTCGTAAAAATTATTTCCCCATCGCTCGCGTATTCCATCACTGAAGCTTTCTACCGACTTGATAGGCGAGGCAACGCGTTGACAATGATGCTGAGATGCTTGACTACATTAATTTCAAAATGATTCCACCATATCTTCTGGCGAAGAAAATATTACGAGAGATGAATCTTTAAGAGGATCTTTGAATTGAGGGATAAGTTTTGAGAAATTACAGAAATGAGAATGCTAAGCTTGGTGTTTGAAGCAAGAAGATGATGATGGGTTAGGATCTTAAGAAATACAGTTTAGAGAAAGGAATTATAATGAAGGAAAGGATCCCTATTCATTTGCCTTCTGGGAGGAAGGCAATTTAATAGGGATTCAATAAGACTGGAAAAAGTGGATTTGCAGATGGAACTTCAGAGGAGAAAGGAACAGGTAAATGGAAGGATTATTATATGAGAAGGTAATGCCACGACTGATCCAACGAAAAAAAAATATCATAATAAGAGAGACAGCGATGGGGTTTCAAGCTCGCTTCGCACTTAAGGCAGCTAAAATCAGGAATACAAGTTCTAGGATAGAACTGGAAGGAGAAGGATGGAAAGAAACCCGTCGCAGACATTAGCAAACCCTAAATGAAAGAATCCTAGTGATCAACTGTTTAACATCCCATCCGACGGACTTGCAAATGCTCTCCACACGGCAAGTAAGGATGGACTGGAATTCTGCAAAAAACTTTGCCGGGACCGCGCACTCCGAGTGGAAAATAAGTGATACAGCCGCCATGCCAACCCAAATTGGAGTGAATGAGACAGGAAAGGAACCGAAATTTTGTCAATGTTAGGTGAGGCGATCAATAGCTGAGATTATTGATTGTGGACCATTGTGGATGATAGGTGGGTTATTGAATGAGTTAGATTAGTAATTGGAAATAGAGAAATGTAGGAGAGAAACCTAAGGCACCAATGGGTTCATGTGTAACGTCCCGTCCGACGGACGGAACACATCACTTAGTAACCGGATAGGTAGGTGACCAGATAGGTAGGTGACCAGACATGTAGGTGAATAGGTGGTAGGATAGTAACCGGATAGGTAGATGAAATATAGGTAGCGTAGCCTATACTTCAAATGTTCTAAGCACTAATAACTCTTACTAATAAATTACCCTTGGAGATGCAATTCACATGATTACTGATTGTAGGTACAAACCATTTAGTTGGACGTGCCTCGTGAATGCACGAATCTAACACGTTTCCGTAAAGTGGTAAGGGACATGTACATGCGCAGGGCATTATGACGATTAATCACCCCACACACTCTCGCGAGGCTTGCGGAATACGATGTCATTAAGTGTCCTGGAAACCGAAATGTCGGCGTACTAATCCCGCTCAGGGTATGGATATTGTGTTCGCCTAAAGATTTAGGTACTCCGTTACATGGTGCGATGTAACCTTAGCCATTAGAGAATATGAAACCGAGGATTACAACGACTGATCACAGCACTTTAGAGGACCGTTTACAACTGAGATAACCTTTTGGGCTTGCCACCATAAAATGGCCTAATTATTGATGAATTACCAGGGGCAGTCCCCCTGTTTTATTACTTCCCACAACATTCCTCAAGTTTCCCAATCATTACTCGCTTCCGAAAAATTCGTAACAATGCAATGGGGTTCATAGTACATATGCAAATGTTATGTTAAAATATGTATTAAAAATTATTCAACAAGCTCCTTTGATGCAGAATTGACGAGTTCGAAAAGGTATACAGATTCTCCCTGTAGTGGTGGTGTTACTTCTCAGCGTCACTTCAGAGGACCAATTTACCTTTGAAAATATCTGCCTGGATTCAAACCGCTAACCTCGGGATAGAAGATCAATACTTAATCCACTACACCAACCCGAATTCAATTTTTCGATGGTACTAAAATAAATGCGAAGATTTGAGGAGGAAAACAACATGAGGCAACCGGAACGAGAAGAACGCTCGCAAAGCAGTCAATTGAAAATGAAGAGGGAACGTCGGGCAATGTCCGCCGATCCAAACTAACCATCGACATAAGTCGATAGCCTGAAGTCATTATTCAGACGTAAAATCAATGCGAGGAGAAGGGCAAACTAGAATCATGACCTGCGGAATAAGACTAAAACTCGGTAGACACGACCACGAAGTTAAAATCGCTAAACATCACTCACACGGGATGCAAAAAAGGTCAGCGAGGGAGAAAGGGTGGTATCGGCAAGAATTCGCCAAGTCCCACCCAGATAAACATCTCCCAGTGAACCCCGATTTACTTCCAATTTTCCGGACGACTTCACTGACGGTGATCAACTTTGACACAACGAGCATTAAAAATGTTTAATTCTTGAAATCGTAACAAAAAAGTATTCTATAAACTAATAAGCCGATGCATAACTACTCATCGTGTTTATTTGGAGTAAAGGGATATGAAAAACTACAATGTTCGTAAAAAAAAGTAAATTCTACGATGCGGCCATCAAAGTTTTTTACGAAGAAAACTGATGAAGGTCTTATTCTGTGGAGCCTCACATGATGAATAATACTCTCAGTAACATGTCCAAACCTTTTTAATCACACCCGCTACGGTTTCAGCAAGTAATTCAAAATAGCCTTGAAATTTAGACCTTTTATGACTGCAATTACTTGCTGAAATCGCGAAAAGTGCAGATTACGTATGTACATACATGTTTACGAAGTATATTTTATTCCTATCCTAATTCATAGGGGGGACGGTCGTGGTGGCCTAGTGGCTAGAGCACTAAGTTACCGACCGGAGGGTCTCGGGTTCAAACCCCGGGAAGAAGCCTTTCACGACTCCCAAACCTAAAATCTTCGCGATTCGATTTTCTGTGTGACAACTATGAGGAAATCGCAGATCGCCCACGGAAAGGAACTGCCCCCCCTCCCCCCTCCAATCCTAAATGTGTGAATTTCACACGCCAATGGCTTTGCACGGCGTGAGCCTAGCCCTCACCTATTAAAAATCAACCTTCGGGTTGAACACAAAAAAAATATGTAAAGACTGAAAATTTCAAGACACTACATTGGAAGTTTGTACTCATGTAATAACTGCAATCAATAGAACCCTGCCTTCTTGGATTTTAATTAATCCTCGCTTCCAGACGCAACTCTTTAGTTAGTTATTCAGGGGAGGCGACCGACAGCTGAGGTCTTTGTGCCATTTAGGATAGGTAGGTAACTGGGTAACGCACAGTACGAGTTTTAAGGGAACGGAGGAAAGGTGGAGAGAAACCCGGCGTCAGCATTCACCTACAGTAAACGAATGGCGCCAAGGGGACCGACGGACGAAGTACTGGAACTGAAATCCCCTTCACTAGGCACTAAATTAGGGACTGGTTTGCCACGGAAAAATCCAACCTTGCCAGGAATCGAACCCGGGTCCTCGGAATGTGATGCCAGTACCCGATCCCGCGCAACTCCTCAGAATACTATTGTTCATTAAGAGAGGAAGCCCCATATACTGGCATTGAGTACCTACTACAGCAGCTGTTATACCATTTTAGTAGAAATCCTGCGGAAATGTGCTAATGGTGTTTCATTTAAGCATCCACCGCATCAAGGCAGAATCCCTTCGATTCAAACAGCGCGAGAGCAAGATTTCTACCGAGAAAAAAATCAACCGCCCTAACGTGATTCGAACGTTAACGGGATAGAAACGCGGGTCTTAACAAACCCTGAAGTTTATGGCAGACTACACCTTCGAAACGTCATTGCCTATCAACACCCCCAAACCCGAGGACATTTCTTCATCAGTATTCGCCGGGAAAACCAACGATTTTTCAAACCATGGATTGTTTTCTAACTACGCGATTAAATGCCACTCTTTAAATGCACTTTTCTCTTGCTCAATACCCGCATGCTGAGCTCTAAAGTCTCTTCAAGTATCGAGGAGAATCCGCTCGCTGAGCCGCGATTGGAGCATTTCAGGCCCGAATTCCACTCCGTCCCGTTTTAATCCCCGCCCCTATAAGGTCACGCCGGCGCCGTCGGCGAGGAGGCGGAGGAAAAAGCGAGAAAGTCCTTTTCGCTTTTCTTGTCTCGGCGGGCGGCGACGGCTTCCGATTTCCGCCCGACCTCCTCAAGACACGACTCTCGGCCCGCCTCGCACTCCGCTCTCAAAATCCTGCGCTCGTTTCCACGCGGAGACAGATTACAACTCCCCCGCTCGTGCCCCTTGGGTTCGTGTACTGCGCATTCCAATGCACGAATGCTTGCGTGACTGCGAGATTATTTCTCATCACTCAGGACCATCATCTAAGATTTTCAAGTCTTCGTACTTAACACGGCGCTTCAGATCGGGGTAAAAGGTAAGAGGATGGGAACTGAAGGGTAAGGGTGGAGAGAAACTCGACACCGTCATTAGCCTGCTCACAACTAAATGTACCAAGGGGATCACGGCTTAACGTCCCATCCGACGGACGGAGTACTGAATTTACTCTCTACAAAGCACTCAATTAGGTTAACCTATAAAAAAAACCTGCGACAGACGGGATTCGAGCCCGGACCCTTTGGGTGAGAGGACAGTACTTTTAACAACTACGCCTACCGATCTCCATTAGCATAAGTATTCAAACAATAATGGTAAAAAAAGTTAGTGGATATTTCCTGCCTGCTATTCCCAGCGTGACGCTATAAAGAAGTGCGAATCTGTATACCGTTTCTAATCTCATTGCTTGTCAATCCCTTTAGTTATAATTTACTTGTTTTTACTATTATTTATAAAAAAGAAGCTTTAAAATATCAAAAATGAAAAAATCCCAAAAATATCAATAAATATAAAAATATATAAAATCTCAGAAATGGAAAAAAATGAAATAAAATTAAAATCTGCATTTGGAGAATTGCAGATAAAACAAAAAATACAAAATATCTGGGTAACCGGAGCCAAAAATGGAAAAATGCTTTATTTTATTCAATTTCTTGTTTGTAAGTGTTAAAACTCATAAATTTGTTGTAAATGTATTGTCATTTCATAGTTTTTAAGTTTCCTTTTCACGCAGATAACATACTCACAAAACACATACACTTCAACGCCATATTTACTCACAGTAAAGAGTTAAAAAGAGGCTATAAAGAAGCTATAAAGAGGAATCATACCTTTTCTAACCGTACCAAGAAAATTTTTTACGCCTTTCAAAATTGTAATAGAGATTAAATGACGTAGGCAAGCAGTAGAAGCGAGACTGTAATGGAGATTCAGAATACGGTGAGTGCATTTCCTATTCTTCTTAACTCACTTCAACCTATCCAAATAACTCCTTATATTCCTCCCTCCATAATATCTAAACAGTACGCAACATTTTCGGGTGAAGGAAGTTCGTCTCCTAAGCTCTGAATATTTCCATGACTAGAGACAAGGGAACGATTAAACAACATCGAAATGGGTGAAATCATGCCTTCAACTGACACGAGCCTTAAAGTGATTATCGATAAAACTGAGCCCCCGCGTCTGAATCTCTTTGTGCGAGTTTCGGGTCCTGAGAAATTCAAGCCAGAGCGACATTTTATCTGCCTGGGACCTCTCTCCGTGTGATTCGAAGGGGCCTTGAGGGAGAAAAGGGAGATATAAAAATCCACGAATCCATTTCATGCGCAAACATTTATGGGCTCTCAGTTCTTGACGCACGAGCTCATATCGTGCACGAACCGATAATATTCCTCAGAGTTACTTTTCCTCCGAGAATGCATCTGGAGCAAGCTCCCTAACGGCAGTGAGACGTGGACATTAACGGCCGCAGGAAAAAAAACAAGGACTGAAGTATTTGAACTGTGGTGCTGTAGAGGATTAAAAAGGAAGTCCTCAGGCTTTACTTGGTGGAATAGCATGACTGTAGCAAATAGAAAAACCACTTTGTAAGATTTCACAAAGTTTATTGAGACACCATTCTAGATTTCGATTGTAGTGCAATCATCTTCAAGGACCTTGAGTAGTAAGTTGAATAAGGTTTCCATTGTAGTACAATGATCTTCAAGATCCTTGAAGATGATTGTACTACAATCGAAACCTAGGTCGGTGTGTCTATAAATTTTGAGGAATCTTACAAAGTGGTTTTTCTATTTTCCACAACAGTAGAGGATTGGTGAGGAACAAATGGGATAGGCCGAGATGTAACGAAGAGGTTCCCTGGAAGGTTAAGGGTAAAACATATCTCATGAAAATTTACAAAAATATATTTATCGATTATTTATTCTATAGAAATTTATATTATCGATTATTCTATCGATAATTTCTATTTCAATATATTAATAGGGAAATCAATTGCATTAATAGCTCCCTTAATTAGCCTTAGAAAGATTAACTGACGCCTCTGCGATTAAATTTGGGTACCATTTCATTGATATATATGTTTCAATGCATATGTAGTCTCCATAAGAACCCGTATAAAAAGAAAAGTTTTGTACGGAGAAGTTGTGGCCTTATCGTTCCCAAGCACCCCCATACTGGCTTCAATGTCACCCATAGGCTAGCATGTCAATGTCTCTTCCAACACATTCTAACCTCCTTAGCTAAACTCATTGCAACCATTCCTTGTATATTTATTTTCAATCACGTCCTAAATCAACCTATCTCAATTAACTGGCAGGTGACTTGGATAATATGTATTACTGTCCCTATTTTCATATGCAGCCAGTTGTTAGGATCCGAATGAATTAGATTTGATCAGAGAGCTAGACAGTGTGCAGTGTAGAGCAGCTAGGTTTGTTAAAAGGTGTTATGATAGGTTTAGTACCTAATGTATCAGAATCAATACAAGAATTAGGTTGGGAATAATTATCAGCTCGTAGGTTAAAATACTCGCGGCTGAGCTTAAAGCCACCGAGTGCGTCCACTGGGTTGCGGATGGTGGTTCGACCTCTAGATATAGAGGTTAGCTGCGAGATAAGCGAGTTTACTCGTCGAATAAGCAGTCGTGGACAAAAAGCGACGGCATTCCGAGGGCGTATTGGTCTATCCTTGGGTAAGGTAGGCCTTAAATAATACAGAACCTGTGAAGATGCCGTGACTTGGTGATGGAGGCCGCCAACAATTACGCTTCCCATCACCCGGAGGAGAGGGCAGCAGCTCTTCTTCACATGAGTGAAGGTGGAGACCACAGTGGTCGGTACAGCGACACTCATTTCACTACAGGCGTGGTAACATTTACTTTAACGGCCGTAGTACTGCGATGTGGAAGGCAAGGGGAAACCACCACATTATTATCCCGAGGAGTCGCAGCTACTCCACTCTTTCCTTTATTATCAAGACGTGATGGCACCCTCTCGAGTAAAATATTCCGGAGGTAAAATAGTCCCCCATTCGGATCTCCGGGCGGGGACTACCCGAGAGAGTACATCAGTCAAGTGTGATACTCATTTTAGGGTAGGAACGTGGAACGTGCGATCACTTCGGACCTGCGGAAGACTGGAGAACCTGAAGGTGGAAATGCGGAGAATGGACCTCGATGTATTGGGAATCAGTGAAATGAGATGGCCCGAAGAAGGAGACTTTTGGAGTGGAAGTTATAGAATTATTCACACCGGATCACTGAATGGTAACGCTGGAGTAGGCATAATGCTCAGGAAGAGTGCGGGACTGCGTGTGAAGAGCTTCCTGCAATACAGTGAAAGGATTGTAATGGTTAAAATACAAACTAAGCCTACAGATACCATTGTGGTGCAAGTTTACATGCCTACGTCGGACTACGAAGATGAAGAAGTGGAAGACGTCTACGAAGATATCACTGAAGTAATAAAACAGGTAAGAGGAGAAGAAAACCTAATTATTTTAGGAGACTGGAACGCTGTCGTCGGCGAAGGACAAGATGGAAGAATAACTGGAAAATATGGATTGGGAAACCGAAACGAAAGAGGAGAAAGACTGCTGGAGTTCTGCGCACAACATAAGTTAGTGGTTACTAACACATTGTTTAAAAATCACAACCGAAGAAAATACACATGGAAGATGCCAGGAGACAGAGGAAGATTTCAAATAGACTACATTTTAGTGAAGCAGAGGTTCAGGAATCAGGTGAAGGACTGCAAAAGCTACCCGGGTGCAGACATCGACAGCGACCATAATTTAGTGATGATGAAATGCCATCTAAAATTCAAGAGACTGAAGAAAACAGTAAAGAACATTTGGCAAGTAGAAAAACTAAAGGAGACTCAAAATCAGCTGGAATTTCAAAAAGCAGTAGAAAAAAACATAGGAGAGGACCTGACTGAGAAACCAGTAGAAGAGCGTTGGGAAAACATTAAATGTGGACTACAAAAAGCCGCAAAAGAAGTTCTTGGAAGAAGAAAAGTTGTTAAGAAGAAACCATGGATCACGGAAGAAGTCTTAGTGCTGATTGAAGAAAGAAGAAAGTACAAGAATGCGAAAACTGAAGAATGGCAGCAGAATAAGGAACGAAGTAAGTCGCAAAGCCAGGAAAGCTAGAGAAATGTGGATGAACAATCTGTGCGAAGATGTACAAAACAACCTTACCATTGGAAAGGTGGAAGCTGCCTATAGGATAGTGAGGAACCACTTCAAGAAACGGAGCGCAAGATGCAATGCTATAAGGGACAAGAATGGAGAACTTTTGATTGAAAATGAAGACAAAGTGAAGAGATGGAAAGAATATCTCGAAGAGTTATACAACGGGAACGACCTCAGCACGAAAGTGATTGAAGAGGAAAGCGAAGTCGAGAAGGATGATATGGGAGCATCAATATTGAGATCGGAATTCGACGCAGCAGTAAGGGACCTTCGGATGAATAAGGCTTCTGGAATTGATGATATACCCGCAGAACTGATAAGGAATGCAGGAGAGAGGACATTGACCCAACTTTATAATGCCATCTGCGACATGTACTCAACAGGAGAAATACCCAGGGACTTCGAGAAAAACATCATCATTCCTATTCCCAAAAAGAAGAGAGCAGAGAAATGCGAAAATTTTAGGACTATAAGCCTGACGACACACGCATCGAAGATATTGACAAGGATCATCTACAGAAGAATAGAACGAAAAGCAGAGGAGTTCCTGGATGAAGATCAATTCGGATTCAGGAAAAGTAAGGGTACAAGAGAAGCAATATTGGCCCTTAGGCTGCTTATAGAGAAGAGAATGGAGAAGAACAAACCGACCTTCATTGCATTTGTGGATTTAGAGAAGGCTTTCGACAACGTGGACTGGAATTCAATGCTTGATATTCTGAAAGGAATTGGAGTTTCCTACAATGATCGAAGAATTATCCACAGTTTGTATAAAAACCAAGTAGCTGTGATTAAATCTGGGCCCAGCTGTGAAGAAGCAAGAATAAGGAAAGGAGTGAGACAAGGCTGTGCACTGTCTCCCGTAATTTTTAACGTCTACATTGAGAGAGCCATCAATGAAGTCAAGGAGAAGTGTTCTGGAGTGAACATCCAAGGAGAAACAATCAGCATGCTACGATTCGCTGATGACATAGCTCTCATAGCAGAGACAGAGAAGGAGCTGAATAAGATGCTAACAACCATGGAAAGGACAATGACCAGACATCAGCTGAAGATCAATAAAAAAAAACTAAGATATTGGTGTGCAGCAAAAGAGAAGAGGCCAAAACCAACGTTAAACTAGGAAAACAGAAACTGGAAGAGGTGAAAGAGTTCTGTTACCTGGGAAGCAGAGTAACCAACGATGGACGAAGCAAGAAAGAAATAGTGAGTAGAATAGCCCAGGCAAAGAGGGCATTCTATCAAAAGAAGAATCTACTAACAGCTGGAAATACAAGCTTGGAAGTAAGGAAGCAATTCATTAAAACGTATATCTGGAGCATATTCCTTTATGGCAGTGAGGCATGGACGATGACAGCAGCGGAGAAGAAAACGGTGGAAGCATTCGAAATATGGTGCTATCGACGAATGATGAAGATAAAATGGATCGACCGAGTGACAAATGAAGAAGTCCTAAGAAGAGTGGGAGAAAAGAGAAGTCTACTGAAAACTATAAAAAGAAGACGGGACAACCTAATCGGCCATATCTTAAGACACGATGGCCTGATGAAGACAGTCGTCGAGGGAAAAGTGAACGGGAAAAATGGAAGAGGCAGGCCTCGTATGAGTTACATGGAGCAGGTCGTAAAGGACGTGAAAGAGAGGAACTACGTTGGTATGAAGAGGTTGGCCGATAGAAGAATCGAGTGGAGGGCTGCGTCAAACCAATCCTAGGATTGTTGACCCTTGATGATGATGATGAGGTTAAAATACGGATTAAATATATTAAATAAATTTAAAACAGTTAGGTTTACTGAAGATTTTGGATATATACCTATTAAAAACACCAGCGTATTTTGCTATTAGATCTATATTAAAAACACCAGCGTATTATGCTAGATTCGATCAGATGCATAAGATTAGAGAGATAGATTTTCGTACCGATAGATTTAAAATGTCATTTTTCCACTATTATTCCACTATTAGAGAATACAATAGGCAGCATAGCAAAGGGATAGGTATGAGAAATATTATTACAGTAGTCTGTATTACATGATGCATGTATTATCGATCAACCCCTTCTATGTAGTATTAACCATCTAGCGGAATGTGACCGTATTATCTAACATGTTTCCATGTAATAGTCTAGTTTCATGTCTAGTTGCATGTTTGGTGATCTTCAACTCTTGCCACACACCCTCGCGGTGGCTTGCAGGGTATCGCGTATATGTAGATGTGTTTCACGCGGAAAGAATGACATTTTAAACCTTTCTGATCTAATCTTTAAAATCTAAGAAACCGTAGTGAAGTGGAATTTTAATGCATCAGAGGAGTATTTGCATCAAATTGCAGCAGATCTATTTTCAATTTCAAGAAAAGGATTGGTGATCAATGATGATTTCATCTTCAAGGCCATGATTTCAAGTCTTCATCTGACTGAACAAGTAAGGGACTTGGATCTAATGCCGAGTAAGATCAGAAAGAGCTTCGCTTCAAATCTTATTTAAGCAACACCTTAGAAGACTCCGTGGGAAAGGTCTCAGGTGCTTATTGTGAAGGGGCACGCGGCGCATAAAGGTCAAGAAACGTCCGCACGATTGACACTGATTTTCATCTGCAGACTGTTAAAATGGAATACGGCATGAATGGTAACCGCATTTATAACAGGAGCATCCACCGTTCATACACATATTGGTACCTCTACAGCGATGTCCTTGAGGAGGAAAATATGAGTCCATTAATATGAGCCTAATACCGTTTATAACTCATGAAGAACGGACACACATCGAAGCCAAGGTGAGAATATTCCTTTCCAAAGAACGTATTCCCGACTTTAATGACTGGGGAGCCAAGCACGTTTCTCAAAATATATCAAAATTCATGAATTAAATACCTTTGCACGCAAGGTAAACAAAACATTTGAGCAACGCCGTCCTAACCGCATCACCATTGATGTCTTTTTGTTTAAATTAAACTGTAAAAGTATTTGTTACGTTTGAACTTTCTCATATTTATTACCGTGGTTTTTTATACAAAAATTTGCTTGTTACTCATGGCCATAGTTATCTATGCTTGTTAAAAAATCCAAACGTGAACCTTATACAGTGAGAATGAAGGTACGACGATAAATACAGAAACACTTTACCGTATGACGCGTACAGGAACGAATACCTATAAAAGTATTTGACACATGACATAAAAAAAGACTTCCATAAAGTAGATACTCAGTCGAATTGCTCTGAATCTCTCTGAAAGAATGGCTACCAGCCATGGCACCCGCGTAAGCAAGGATAACCGTTGGTTTGCGAACTAGGAATTGATTGCAAGACCGAATATCAAAAGCGAAGTTTGGTCAATACTGTGACAAGACGTGACCTGAACATGGTCATCTTTTCATCAGTCCAGGTGAAAACAATACCATACACTAGTAAATTTAAGAGGTAGAATACAGAAACAAAGCTTACACATTAAAACGAGAAACTATCCACGCATTGACTATGAAAATGCATCCTTCTATTCTTATGCCATTCATACTCATTTAATTTAATTCTACACTAATATTCTTACGAAAGTAATGTTTGTACAAAAACTTATTTTAAAATATTAAATAGTAGGTATGCTAAATCATTACTCTAGCTTTAGGGTGTTTAGGAAGGAAGTAACTCTATTAGCTCTAACTTTAACGCTTTAGGTAGTCAACACGATGGGCACGAGATACATGTTAATTATTTAAAAAAGTAAGAGAATTAGAATTTTCACGAAAAAAGAAGGGAAATGTAACATAGTAGTTGGAAGGGATTAATGCATCTCTATCTATATAATACCCTGTAATCCACCACAAGGCTATGTGGCAGGTGACGAGTCATTGCCCGGCTAAAATTTAAATCATGAAGTCAATCTTACGTCAGTAAATCCCAATACAGGCTCTTTTAATAGTGTACAATGTCTAGAATAAAAATGATCATCTCAATAGAAGGTGGAAGAATTTTGTATATGGTATACGGAACAAATACGGACACAGTACACATGATATTAGGAATTCAACTATTTAAAAAAACAGGAGTGTACAGAAAAAGAAGAAATTATGACAGAAACTTTTAGCAAAGATGCCAAGAAAAGGTTCGTTACAAGTTTTGATAAGGAGCGCGGCGTTATATGGAGCCAAGACTTGGCCTCTGGGGAAAGATTATCAAAATAGATTGCATGATTTTGAGACGTGGAATGGAGGAGAATGGAGAAACTTGAGTGGAGGACGGAAGGGAGAAGACATGATGAAGGGCAGAGCAAGGCGGGGAAGGAAGGAAATTAGGAAGAGGCGGAAATATAAGATGGAGCAAGTAATTAGGAGTAATGGGATACTAAAGACCGTTATTCAAGGAAGAAGCGGGAGATAAGCGAGGAAGAGGGAGGAAAAAGAAGGCGTATTGGATGCGGTGAAGAAAATTAGAAGTAAGCTAACAAGAATAAAGAAGGTAAGCGGGAGGAATTACTCAAACAATACTGAGCAGAGCAGAAATATTCTGCCAGAAAAAAAGCTACGCTACCAGATAGAAAAATAATTTCTGGGTGGAATTGTATTTTAGGTGGTCCCATGGCTGAAATTTATATCGCATCGTCTAATCTACGTTCTTAATCCTTAGGAAAAAATAAATCAAAACCGGATGCAAAATGCGAATCCACTACCTTTGAGTCACTATACCGGCACGTTACAGACTAGGTTAGTCACTGTGGCTGGTAAAAAACTAATAAATATAATTTAGATGGTATCGGTAGTCTCTAGGTGGAATCGGTTAATTATGAATAAAGGGATACCTTACCCTTCCCTACAGTTCATTTCGCACTACCGATTACGTCTAGCACGTTATTCTTCAGGAAAAACACCACAGGATTCCAGATATAGATGATCTAACAAGTATTTCGAAAAAAATCCATGAGAAAAAAGAAGTTCGTTTCTTCGAAATTAGCCACCCTTGAAATTCCCTACTGAGGTTATCCGTATTAAAGCCCCTTAACCTTCTTTAGTTTTTTATTTGTGAGATTTTCCCTATCCCGATATAGAAGCCACTAATATATGGAAAGTGTATTTTTAGACTGAATATATACGGAAAATAGGCTAATTAGCAGCAACGTATGTGAAAAGACAGAGATCCTCGCTTCTCCAAAATTTATTATCTTGCAATAAAATTTTTAGTCTAGTATTACTAAAAAAATATTTTTTACTTTTCTCCGTTTGCGTTCTCTTTCATCTTAATGCTCATGTTTTTACTTTGCCTTTGTAAGGTATGACGTACCTACATTAAAGTGTGACAGTAACAATTTTCATTAATATACAATTATGGGAGATGGAATACAATTTTGTAAAATTACGTCAAAAACGTCATTCAAAATATTCATTTTGTCTAAAAATAAAGACATAGGATACTACTAGAAGACAGAATATCCAAATATAGGCCCGGAAACCAGTACGCAGGCATGAGAAAATTGAACGTGATTTTTGGAATAAGGAGAAAAAAGAAGAAAATTTCACGAGCAACGAACCTTTTGATGCTATGAAGAATGCAAACGGCCGGTATTGACGCCGGAAATCAACCGGGATTAGCCGTGGATTAGCGAATTCCATAATCATTCTCGCGAACTTCAATTTTTCATGGTGAGACCAGACTGAGCGATATGAGTCCCTTATCGCCATAAAAACGCGAAGCCAATCTGCACATAAAAATATTTTCAATGATAATTCGCGTGCATAAAATCTGCATACTCGTTAAGAAGTACGGGAGTAGCACGTTGGATATCTTACCGCAACTCTAAAAAACACAAGGCTTGGAGGTAAAATTCATCATTGGGAGAGATAGTGAGACACAAAACATTAGATTACTAAATTAATTGATTAATGTAACTAAGAGCATCACTCATCACCAAAAGTACAACCACAAAATTCTTGTTTGATTATATGCAATTTTAAGTTTAATATTAATATTCACTATCCTCATTTGAGGAATTTTCATTAGAAAATGTAAAATACAGTACTCTCTTCAAATTCAAGATTTTCAACCATGCCCAAGAAAATGCAGGATGACCTCTCCCTTTTTATGATGATTTCCGAATTTTATGACGTCGTCGAGCATTTCTAAATACCTACATAACACTCAGAATTTCAATTCATATATTAAGTTCTCCAGGAAAGACCATTATGCAGAAGAATTGAGTTATAGTGCAGCGCGCAAATACAAAGAAATATTCGGTAGCCGAATCCATATTCGAAAGCAAAGTCCGAAAACTAGCGAAAAAAATCATCGTCACTCGAAACATTCGTTATAACCGATTCACTCGTTAGATTAAGCATCACTGCACTCGGGAGGAAACATTCTCGATGTCTAGACTTGCGCAAAAGCCGTGCACGGACAGCAACGCGAATGACTGAGGGGAGAAATTTACGAGGGGAAAAGCACTGGGGCTGCCGTCCAAGCGGTAAGCGCGAGCCGCTTTAAAAAATTCATCGCCGGGCCAATTGAGTGAGAGAGCTCTCGAACTTCAACTTCGCTCCGTCCCGGACGAACGCCGGCCTTGAGTCCGGTGTTCGGTGTGGGTCGTGTCACCCACGCGTATCTTCCCGTCCCCTCTGCACGCTTCAACTCCCGAATCCGCGAGCAGAAAAACGACCAGATCGCTCTGATTTTCCGATCCGACTCGGCATGCAAACACTGGAAAAATGAAAGGCACTGGGCAGGCTTATGACGGTCTGGGAGTATTAACAAGCGGAATATTATTCATTTATTATAAGCCCTTTCCATCACTTCACATTCCCTAGACCTCTTCGCCTCACGCAGCAGCTTCCACAACCACAAAAAAACAGCGTGGGGTGCCTTTGTTAATGAACAGGAAACGAAACAGATGAGGGGTTAATACAGAGTAGCCGAGTGATAATATTCCACAAGACAGATAAAATATAGGTCCACGTACAACGGGGGAACACGTAGTCGAGAGGCAACAAAGAAGGAGATACTGAGGAAGAAAAGATTCTAAAAATGCTATGGGAATTTCTGAGAAGAAAAAATTTAAGTGTAGTAATGTGGGATTGGGACGCCGTGGACGGCATGGGAATGAGAGTGGGGAGCATGAGCTAAGAGCCAGAGAAGAACGAGGAGAGAGAGGTGTGGAGCTCAACAAGACAAACAGGTCGGTATTAACTTGCAGAGGGTACAAACATCATATCAGGAGAGAGTATGTTTGTAAAATGCAGCACTACACGAGTTATTACCTACATCTGTGGTCCTTAACCTTCTCAGCTGCCTACTACCCTTGAATTCTAACAATGCGTTCTCGCAACCCCTCGCGAAGATATCGTATTTTCATCCACAAAGGAAAAGAAAACCTGAGCTCTCTGCAAGATAAGAATATAAATACGATTTACTTATCAAATAAGCTTTTTTCGATTATAGCATCTCTCCCATTTGGATTTAGAAGGGTTAGATTTCATATAATGCTTAACATTCATGCTTAATAAATTATACACGTTTTATTATTGAGAAATCTTCTTTATATATGAAAATTCAGCCTGCGTATGTTTCATCATCTTCAACAACCATTTACAACGTCTTTTATCCTCATAATTACTGCTTCCAGTTCAGATTCTGTTTGTATTCATTTTTTTCATTCGCTATTGTTATATTTTATTATTATTTATATTTTTATATAGCCCAATGAAAAGGCCTAGGTGCTGTTAAATAAATAAATGAATATGTATATTCGCCGTGATGGACGAAGGAATAAAGGCCGTATTACACTAGCCGTTGAGGGTTACATCTACGTCTAAATAATACCCTTCTACGAAATACCACCATGAGGGCGTGTGGCAGGGGGTGGAGATCACCAACCATGCACCATTGACATGCAACTAGGCTACTACATGGAAACATGCTAGATACTAGGGTAACATGCAGCTGGATGGTTAGTATCTACATATTAATAAAGCGATTGGTTTTTAATACATGCATCATGCACCACAGACTACTCTAACAATATCTCACGTACCCTTTGCCTCTTATCCTCTTATGGTACGCGAGAAAATGACATTTTAAATCTATCGGTACGACAATCTATCTCTCTGATCCTGTTAATCTGATAAAACCTAGCATAATACGCAGGGGTTCTTAATATATATCTAAAATGTCATCTGTGAAAAAATCTGTTTCAAATTTACTTATAAGGTTTAACCTCAATTTTAACCTGCGTTCTGATAGTAATTCCCATCTAGTTCTTCTATTAATCTCGTAACGTTAGTACAATTATCATAACGGCCTTTAACAAGTTAGCTGATCTTTGTACACGCTCTTATTTCTTCAATATACCTTCCTCGTACGAATCTCATATACTAGCGGCATATTCTAAAAGAGGCAACACAGGTAAAAAGGTCAACACAGGTTACCCATTAGGGCATGTGATATTGCAACAGATCAATTACCCCAAGGTTACGGCTCCAATGACTACAGGGTTACGGCTGGTGTAAACAGTTCCAATCACAAGGGAGAAAAAATACTTTGCTGGTCCAAAGGATAGAATTTTTATTGCGACCGGTTTCGATACAGCGTATAATCATCTGGCAATTTTACAGGATTCTAAATTCTACAGGAATCTAAAAATAAAAATTCTATCCTGTGGACCAACAAAGTATTTTTTCTATTTTTTCAGGTGCATGACCTGACGATGCTGAAATACAGGGTCGTAGTAAAGTTTATTTTTGTGGATTTGGCTCGTGTTTTTCTTTCTGTTTTATAAAGTATTTTTTCTCTCTTTTGTTCATCATGAAGGAGTTCCGCAAAGTAACGCCACCCACCATTGTAGTTACAATCACGCTGGCCGGTAATCTAACCGGCTCACAGTGGTCGATTTCACTGATTTAGCGGGACAAAAGTATAAAATGCAAGTTCCTTGTATTAATATGTAATTGTGTTTAGTACGTAGCCAATGAACCAACAAGTGCTATGGAGAAGAAATTACACCGAAAATGTTGGTTTTTTCAACGGTAGCGATACATTGAAGTGGAAGAATTAATTTCTGAGCCTCTAGTCACACTCCGTGGTCACAGCGTACCCATCAATTTCGGAGGGTATATCGGTTCGAATTTGAGTGATATTTTGAAAACCTTCACACTACATAGAGAGGGTTGTTTCTGGTGGGTAATCATAAATTAATATTCGAGAAAATTTGCAAGGTTGGGTGTTATAAGTATCGCTGAACAATTCATTACAAATAATTATTAATTTTTGCACAATTGATTTTTAGAGTAGACGTACAAAAAAGGTTTCACGAGGTTTCACGTAAAAATGTAATGCACTTCAATCCTTCAACCGTTATCTATGAAGCAGTAATAGCGGTATTTGCGCCTACTTGCGCCGAAAGAAGTTATCCTCATTTTCCAGGAGCCGTGCACGCCATCTTGCGAAGAGATTTCTAATTCGAGAGTAGTATCTTGCATATAAAACGTTGTTATTTTATGTATGTATGTATATATATATACATTAATTATACATTATTTATTTATATTAACAGTCAGGAGTTTACGCCAATTAGAACAAGATTTATCAAATGGGTTATTCAAGGAAATATTTCATAATTCCTAAAGCAAAAAAAGTTATGATTGAAGGACAGGCATCTCCAAACCAAGTAAAATTTACTTGAATTTAAGAAATGAAACATAATTGTAAATAAAATATCAACAAACTTGAAGGTAAAGTAATCTTGAAGGTGTCTTCATATAATTTTATGTGACGCGTGATTCCGTTCTCCGTTATTTTGCAAGCCATATCCAACGTATCCTCAACGTAGAAGCATTTAGAGAGTATGCCCATGACACTGCTCTGCTATATGTTAGCCTTTATCAGTGGTTTTACATGCTCACTAGTGTCCATAAAATTTTGATCCATGGAGCAGACGTGATTGAAAGCATGGTTTTACCAATTGGCCAATTATCAGAGGATATGCAAGACACAAGGAATGTAGAGCCTTCCGGGAACGTCACACTCGAAAAATGTTAAGAGGGGACACTAATCAAGACTTAATGAACCTATTATTAACTAGTTCCGACCCATTAATTTCGGCCCTCAGGAAACTACCAAATAAAAAGTATAGTCAACTGCCTAGTGCCGTCGTAAGTTTATTAAAAACTCCGGAACACGTAGGAAATGACTCAACGGATACGGAGAGTGAATGAATATAATGTGATAAAACTGAGTAAAATATTTTATGCACAAAATAATTTGAAATAAAACATGGTGATGGTACAAATATTGAATGGAACACCTGTATTCATATTTGTTTAATGTGTATTGTAATGCAAATAATTTCTTTTTAATTTGAAAACAATGCAGAAACTTTTATTACTCCAATTATTAGAAGATATCACAGACTATGAAACTTGGGTAACAATGCACAGAACCCTTTTAATGCTATATTTTCATGTTTTATTGCTTTTTCGGTGTATAATTCCAGAAATTTCCAATAAAATAAGGCTATTCGATCGATTACATTGAAAAAATAATTTTGTCCCTCTAATACTCGAAAATCGACCACTGTGCGGCTGGTTGTACAATCGCAGCCAATAGGATCTCCTCTCACGGTCACGTGCTGTTTCTGTTCACATGTTACTCCTATGCTGGCTCATAATGCAGAATTTCTGCCTCAAACGCATGACACGAATTTGGTGCATTTAATCTCACCTCAATGAAATTTATGCTACTATAATCATCCTGCCCAAAAAATAGGTGATGCGAGTGAGTTAAATGCTGTTTTCATTGTATTCTCGATATTTTTAGAGTTTAGGCAGCAGTTGAAACGGTTATAATACAACGTGCAAAGCGACGACTTGCGAGGACGAATTGCGCAAATGCGTAGAATGATGCAGCCCGAGCAGAACGTGTTCTAATCTCTTGTATTTGCGCAATGCTCACGTTACTTTTACCACAAGATGCCACATAGATTGTGACAACGAACTGCCACGGGGATCTGACGACTAAAAACGTTGTTTGCGACTGAGAGTAGCGGTTTTTGTCTACACACGAATTTTTCGATGCACTATTGAGTACAATCGATTAATTGTGTAAAGCGATTAATCATGTAGAAGTTTTAATTTTCCTTGCAAGGGAGAGACCCCAATCTTGTTAACCTGGCCCACAGTCTTCCGGTCTCTGCACAAAATGCTGGCTAAATTAAAGAGATTAGAGATCCCACTAATATGTTCACAAAACCTATTTTGTAGCGGTGGTACTAGTTGTTCTTTCACGTCCACTTAATCAATAGGTACTTGATCTATATTGACAATAGATGGTATATTGACATTTACTACCACTACTTTACGGTATATTTCCACTGGAACATTGCGCCGCCGATTTGCACCATGTAAAGCAGTCAAAGGATTGCTTTCACAATTAACTCGCCACGGAATTCCGCGGACGATTGCTCAAAAAATGCTGCATCAACTTGAATAATTTCAAAGACTGCGCTAAACTACCTTAATAGGCAATGTGCACACACCAAAAAATCCACCTTGACCGAGGTTTGAACCCAGAACCTCCTGATTTCCAGATAGGTGCATTATCAGGTTAAAATAACAAGTTCCCCTAATTCCTAATGGATTTCTAGAAACCTTAAACACTGTCATACCATTTTACCCTTTTACAGGGTCCGTAAATTGAGTTACCCAGTAATATGCACGAGAGAAATGATTTGTAGTCAGTTCCCAGTTTAGCAACCTGGCTAGTCGCATATCGTATAATTACTATGTGATATTTTATTTATTTTTATTTTAAATAAAATGGTACACATACAGCAATTTTGCCTATTTAAAGTGCACTAACAACAGTAACAATGAAGAGAAAGTAAACAATAAGGAATATATCCCGGGATTGTTATGAAATATTTTCTAATTTCCGTTGAATTTCCCTTTTTTTAGAACATTTTACATATAGGTATGACTGTGTACGTCATCATCGTCATCGGTCAACAATCCTAGGATTGGTTTTACGCAGCCCTGCACTCGAATATTCTATTCATATCGACGTAATTTTTCTCTTTTACATCCTTCACTACTAGCTACATATATTTTATACTAGGTCTGCCTTTTTCATTCTTCCCGTCCACTTTTCCCTCGAAAATTGTCTTCATTAAGCCATCGTGTCTTAAGATATGACCGATTAAGTTGCCCAGTATTCTTTTTAGGGTTTTCAGTAGACATCTCTTTTCTCCCACTCTTTTTAAGACTTCTTGGTTGGTCACTCGGTCGATCCATTTTATCTTCTTGTTATTATCTTATTATTTATACATCTTACCATTTATATATCTTATTATTAATATTCTTCATAGTGTGTTCGTCATTTTTTTCAAAAATTCATCAACAATATGATTGTTTACACGTCTACAATGCATGCTTGATGGGCAACACCCCATGCCACACATCCTTGTGGTGGAATTCAAGGTATAAAGTGCAGATGTGGATACATTATGCACATGAATGTGCACAACCAGTCATACAACTTCTGTTCAGATTTTCACGATGAACAGAAAAAGACATCAAGCGGGAAAAGTTAAGTCGACGCGACGGAATCCGCGAGCGATGACGCGAATTGGAGTTGCGAAAAAAATAACAAAGACTTGCGCGATCGCTGCGACGATGGAATTGTGGGAGGCGAGGAATTCGACGCGAAAAGCACACCTCAGTACTTTCCCGTCAGCGCACGACGACGCTCTCGGATGATTCCAATGACACGCGGGAACGCTGGGAAATTCAAGATGGGGGTGGATATGAAAGAGAGATGGAGAGACAGAGAGAGAGAGAGAGGCTTAAATCTCGGTGCGGGACCAGAGAGGGGTGTTCCAACGAACGGCTACGGATAGCAGGCATCCCAGTGGAATCCATCGTGGAATCCGAAAGCCGTCAACATCAATCAGTGAGGCCGCGGGTGCCTTGGGCAGAGACGGAGATGGCAAAGGCCCCACGTAGTCGTACTACGTGATCTCGACAACCTTGGGGACTGAACAGGTACAGCCCCGATGATGTTGCCGTTCCGGCGAGTTTGGTACCTTATTGTTTTTCCAACTTGGCGAGTCACTTTGTCTCCATTACCGCAAAGAGTTATTTCCTCGCTAAATGCCTCGCAAAGCAGAAAAAAACTTTTCCGAGAAAGATGGCAAATTAAATTTCTCCGTGCCCTATAGAGGTAGAATAAACATGAGCAGATAAATGTACAAACAATGAAGTAAATTTGTAAACTAAAACCAAATTAGGTAGCAATGAACTTTCTACTCAGCAAAGGGCACAAAAATAATTCATTACTATTTTAAACACGATGGGTTTCATTCAAAGTTTAGTCGTATGCGAACAATAATGTAACCGCGATTCCTGTTACCATCTTAGCATATCTTGGAATCCAATTCCAAAAATAACATCAAGCATTCCAGCAAGAACAAAATTTAAAGTTCAACCCTCCGTCCAATCGGGAGACGACTGATTGTTGGACTCCTTATTTACCCAGGGGCTTTATTTATGTCATTATATTTTCCCTGATGACGACGAACAAGATTTCAGTTGAAAAGTTGAGTTCGATTCAAAATTTATCTCGGTTGAGTTTCAGAGAGCTTTCCCCCCATTAGTATTCGCTGGGAAAGCAGCCCGCCGCGTCGCGTGGATTAAATGACACCACTGCCAAACTTAATTACCATGGCCTCCATTCAATTGGAATCACATTTGTGAACTAAAATAAAAGTAACTGCAATAAACTTCTACTTCATAAAAGGCATAGAAGCAAAGGGATTAAAAAAATATACATTTATTGATTGCATCATTTACATTGGCCAACTTTTTTGCGTTGCAGCAAAGAATGATGATGATACATTTTGCACGGGCTTTATACGGAGTATAGGTGTTTCTTTGAATCCCAGTGTAATGCTTTTCGTCTTCACAATTTCATTTGTTTACAGATAAGCGGAAGTAAATTAAAGAAATGGAAATGAATATAATAAATCCACGACAAAGTGCACTATCGTTAAACAGCAACAATAAGTAAATTATCCCAACCAAAGTCGACGAAAATAAATAACATTCCGTGGAGAAACATATTTCTGTGTTCCCGCGCGATTATTTATTGGTAAAATCAGGCAAAGTATCAATCTAAATAAAAATTATAGCCGGAAAATCCGCCCTGGTGACCATACCGATTATTATATGCATACAATTTTGCTAGCTGCCCAAGCCGGAGCCGATGCTATATTGACCTTGCTTCATGCGACACTTGACGGGCTCTACTGCCTATTGAGGATATACCATCTTCTTTATAACAGTGGCCAGCGGCGTCCATTGAAACCTCTAGGACAATCACAGTAGAAGGACCAAATAATTTTTTAATCAGAATGTTGGGGATAACTATTTTCGATGAAACATCAATATTTGCATTTATAAATAAATTCCATCCATTTCTACCCATTTGTTGTTGTGGTGATGTTCACTTGCATTTGCTACACTTAGCGGCATAGGGGCGAGGTTCCTACGCACAACCTATACACCTGCACGTCCTGATCGCAGATATTTCAACTCCTGATCGAAAATTAGTCATTTCTCATGCAACAAAGTATATCGCAAACTACACCACATTAAAATCCAAGATTAGGACTTTATCTCCGGAAGTGTTTTTAATTATGCCATTTTAGGGCTCACAAAATCAATATATGCTACTAATTGCTATCCTTATCCTTCTAATTAGTATTAAGTTATCGACTATTTGAATTTTAGATACGACTTACGACGATTAGCTATCATCACCAAAGCCGGCAGATAAAGAGCGATATGAGACAATCTATATCTATGAAACGATGTCTCTTAATAATTGCTTCTTCGTGCCTATTCATAAATAGCCCACGAGGATTATCGCTGGGATATCGATGAACTCATTTTTCGACGCATTTTACGCTTATCTTTTTCCTAAAACCTGTTCAATGTGGCTTCAGCACGAAATATTGCCAAGATTGAAGAGGACAAGGAACATTTCCAATAATCCCCACTCCAAAACCCCATATCATTCACGAAAACATTCCCTTTCTTTCCCGCCCATTGAGCTCAGGGTGAAGATAATCCAATTTATGACGTACTAGCCTGATCTCCTTCTGCTTATTTTATCATTTCCGTCAGTTTCTGTGATTCCGTAAATACAAACTTCCGTAAAGAGCGAAAAGCAATCTATAAGGATGAGTTAGTTGTTAGTTGCCATAAACCTCCTTCCTGAAATCTCACAATATTAACTCTAAAATTCGATATGGCGAAGTACCTATATAGGTCAATGCACAGACCAATAATGTTTTTTTTTATCGGCCGTTAGTCAGTACTTAAATCTTGTCATCTAATCGAAAGTGTTTAACGTACAGGAGTACGGAGGAGTAGGAGTTAGCGTGAATGATTGACACTCAAACATTTGATCTTTTAAGATCAACATGCATACCCGTAAGCGTGAATTTTTTCCCCTACCAGGGATAACGTGTCACAATTTTTATGACATTGATTTCATGGCTATTGGTCGCAGGAAAAATTAATAAAAAAATTAAGGGTTATTACAGGCGGAAACTAGAATAGGTAGTCGGATTTTGAGGTAGAAAACCTGTAGTGATTTTTTTAACATCCATGTTTTAACATGACTAACTCATACATAGCTTGGAAAATATAAATGAATAAACTAATAATGCAGTTATACAAATTCCTGGATAATTACCACATAACTTTGTATACACTAACAATTTAGTGACACGTATCTCATGAACGCATTTCTAAAAGGAGTAGCATTATGCGTCTCAGTTACATATAAGTAGGGCATGCACGGGTTAGTATTCATAAATTTAATATTATTTTGATTTAAAATGCATGCCTCGTGATGGTTCACCCCCTACCCCACTCCTTTACGGCGGCTTGCAGACTTTTATGCATATTTACATGCATCTATATCTACTGACTACCCAGAAAGCCACCTCGAGGGTGTAAGTTATCACCAAACAAGCACTACCTACATGCACTAAAGTTTACACGCAGGGATATCATGGGGGACACACATTACCATTCCTACTTATCACCCAAAATGCAGAGGTAATTTTAAGAAGCATTACAGACATTCATTACACGTATCTCATGCAGACATTATTAAAATTCTGAAATGAAGGGGGGAAAACAAAAGAATCCAGCATCTTAATTTCATTTATGTTTGTTATATTTTTCGTTTTAATTGAATGTGCAATAACATTTTATTCAAGCATCATGGTGTGAGAAGCCTTGAAGTTGTTGTAGTCACGAATTGTTTGGGGAAAGAACGAATATTTGAATCTGTACATGCAGATGTAGATGCATGTGGATGATGTAGAAGAGAAACGAGAGTTGGGATCGTGCTGGAATGGTTGTTTACAGTTCTGGCATTCCATTTTGAGAGACCGGGCTCGAACCCCAGGTTTAGCAGAGATTATTTTTTAAGGAATATACCGACAGCGGTGGTAAGGTCGGTAAAGCGCCCGCTAAAATCCCGCCCTAAGCACGGCTGCTGTAATTTTGGGACTACGTGTAGGGTTGAGTCGGGCTAGACGGTACAGTAAACCCAAAGGAGTTGGCACACCTTGAGACATCGTTCTAAAGTTACTTAAAGGAATACGCGCCCCTATTAAAGTGCCACGTTGACAGCACTTCAGGTCCAGTAGTCCTTCCGCCGGATAGGAATCATTTCATCCCTTGGCACCTTCCGTTTAAGGATGATACCAACAGCCGAGTTTTTTCCACCCTTCATACATTCCACAAAAAAGTCCTACCTATACCTAAGAACGTACGTATTCCTAATGGTGCATACA
Organism: Platycnemis pennipes; assembly: GCA_933228895.1. Lineage (NCBI taxonomy): Eukaryota > Metazoa > Arthropoda > Insecta > Odonata > Platycnemididae > Platycnemis > Platycnemis pennipes. Next base: position 34,870,433 of record OW121852.1, on the reverse strand, counting down.
ACCTCAGGAATCAGCTACACTGGTGACAAGAGCAGAGAGCGCATCCTTCCTCGATGTCGAGTTCGCAGTTGACAAGCGTCGTATGCAAAAAGCAAGAGGGATCGGATTCGGATGGATCTCGAAGATCGTAACTAATGGAGGCAGACGAAGCGAATAAAAAAAGAGAGTGGAACGGGAAAAAAAAAGATCCCGGGCGTCCCGGGCAGACACGACCACGACCCAATATCTCCCCGACGACACAACATGGCGGGAAAAAATTATGAAAGTTTTAAACGGGGTAATCACTCTCACCATATCTCCGTAATTACCGCGGATATTCATCAGAACGCCTAATAATTTCTTGGGCCACGCGGAAGGGTTATTCATATCCCGTCACGTGATCGCGGGCCTTGGAAAAATATTATCTCATCGCGCAAATCCCGAGCCTCGGAACAGAGAATGATAGCGACGATTACAACGCTAAATGGCCATACTTAATGACCATATTTTAGCCATTACGTCGCATGCAATTTATGACGCTCGTACGGTGAGATTAAAAATGCTACAGAGAGGGATGAGGCTGCTCAGACAAGGGGGAGTTTCTACTCCCCGCCACTCGGCGATAATGGAGTAATTATTGTCTAAGATAAAGTATCAATTCCATTAGGAAAATATCGACTATTACAAAAAATAAACACGATATTTTGATATTATACAAATAACTAAAGAAGAGGGCGGAGAACTGTCAACATTTTAGGACCATAAAGCTGACGACACATGCCTCGAAGATATTAGGAGAGTCATCTATAGAAGAACAGAACGAAAAGCTGAGGAGTTCCTGGATGAGGACTAATTTGGGTTTCGAGAAAAAGGCAAAAGAGAGCCACCACCGCCACCACTCACCACTCTTTAATTCATCGATAGCCATTTTCTTATCAATATTTGGATATTTTTAGCCAAAGTCAACACCATCCGCGCCATTTTGATAGAATTCCCACAAGCCTACGGAAATTTCTCACCTTTTAGGACTTTTCTGGTTTTGTCACTATTTTCTAAAATTTTCATACATTTTATTCATTTCTGCCAATTTATTTAAACTTCCGCCCATTTCCACTCATTTATTGCATTTATCAGTTTTTATACTATTCCTCACGTGTTTTTCTATTTTAACCAACTCCAGTTAATTCCGGCCTTTTCTCTCTATTTATGTCAATTTTCGACCATTTCTTCCATTCCTGACCATTTCTATCTATTGCAACCATTCGTAGCCCATTTCTGACGATTTTTATTCATTCCTGGCCATTTCTGACCCCATTTCCCATTTCGCTACATTTCTTCCATTTCAACCATTCCTAGTCCATTTCTGACCATTTCTCACCAATTCTGGCCATTTCTGTCCATTTCTCCCATTCCTGACCATTTCAACCATTCCAAGTCCATTTCCGTCCATTTCCAACCATTTATTGCATTTATTAATTTTTTTACTATTCCTCAAATGTTTTTCTATTTTAACCAACTTCAGCTATTTCCGGCCTTTTCTCTCTATTTATGTCAATTTTCGACCATGCCTTCCATTCCTGACCATTTCTATCTATTACAATCATTCCTAGCCCATTTGACAATTTTTATTCATTCCTGGCCATTTCTGACCACATCTCCCATTTCGCTGCATTTCTACCATTTTAACCATTCCTAGTCCATTTCTGACCATTTCTCACCAATTCTGGCCATTTCTCCCATTCCTGACCATTTCAACCATTCCTAGTCCATTTCCGTCCATTTCTAACCATTCCTGAACATTTCTGATTATTTCTCACCATTCCTGGCCATATCTGACCATTTCTTCCATTACTGCACGTTTCGATCCATTTCCACCCTTCATAGTCCATTTCCATCCATATATAACCGTTCTTGGCCATTTCTGAGCATTCCTGGCCATTTCTTCCATTCCCGACCATTTCCATCCATTCCTAACCCATTTCTGCCCATCTCAAACCATTTCTGGCCATTTTCTTGGCATTTCCTCCATTTCGCGACCATTTCTCAACAAGCGTACACCATTTCTCAGAGTTGCGTACCCCTCGTCCGTAAACTAGCACCATTTATTTCATACGAACGCTATGGACATTTGGCGTCCATCTGGTTGGTTAATCGTTAGGCCTTGCCTTTTACCTACCCGTCCATTTTCCAGACCCCAAAACGGATGAAGGGTGTTTTTCGAGCATTTCCTCCGTTACAGGAAAGTCTTGAGGTTGCTCTGAACGGACGAGGAACCAGCACACTAGGGAACTCAAACTCAACAGAGAAGTTTAGAGTACGAAGAGCGAAAATTCCATCGGGAGGCAAGGAAAATCAGCTCGCCATAGCAAAGCGGAGGGAAAAAGAGGGAAAACGCGAGAGAATAAAAAAGAGAAAGCGTGAACCCGGTTGGGCACGGCGACTCAGCGGTTTTTCCGATTCGCCTCCTTAGTTGCCGCAACACCGGACTTCACAGTTTGGGGAGTGGGGGAGGAGGAAGGGGTGATAAAATATATTTGTCCACACTTTGGAAAAAAACACACACTGATCCAGAGCGCCCGCCGCACGGAAAGAACGGCTTGAGACCAAAAACTTGGCGGCGTCGATAAAATAAAATCCACTCCTTCCCCCATCTCTATTTTGAATGGAAATTGAAGATGAGAGACGATTTCTCTCGCGAAAGACGGTAAAGTGAAACAAGAGAAGAGATTAGAGGGCACAGGAAACTTTTCATCTAAAAAATCCCAAATAATCTATTTGGGATTTTTTTTAACTATGACCACTTTACACCAAGGAGCCCTTACAGGTATCCTTGGGAGCGTGGTGGCCTATTGGGTAGAGCGCTTGGCTTCTGATCGAAGGGTCCCGGGTGAAGGAAGCCTTTGGACGCCCCCGAACGAAAAAATCCTTGGTGTGTGACGTGGCCCAGGGAAAGGAACTGGCCCCCCTACGCTGAATGTGTGAAATTCACACGCCTGTGGCTTATTCAGGGGCTTAGTACGGGGTGAGCTATACCCTATCTATCCAACCCAACCTTCAGGTTGTATCACTGAGTGAAAGACAGGTATATCTGAAAGAGCTCTTTAAGTTTTGTACCTGAAGATGACGCCTTGACGTCGAAACTCGGGTCGTCAATAAAGTATTTTTAATTTTTGTGGAATCACAAAGTCACTGTCTTTTCATCCTAGGAACAGTTATCCTGTTTGTCAATAAGAATTATACTTTAATGTATACTCAAATTATTATCATATGTTATCTTTCAGATTGTGGAGTGTCGTAGCCAAGTTGGTAGATTTTTTAATCGTGTTTTGATCCATAGAAATAGTAGGCAAGTTAACTTGGGGAATTTTGAAATTATATAAATAAAATACTAGGTTTAGCTATATATATCACTCAGCTTTTGTTAATGACCTGAAAAGGTCGAATGGTATTTAATAATATTCATGTGGAATAGAACAGTTTTATTTTTTTATATGTGATTTGATTGTGGAAAGCAGATGTTTCTGGAAAACCGCACAGGGAAATTCAATGGGGGCGTTTACTTGGAACCGAAATCGCAATTTTGTACACGAAATTGTTAGATGGAAACGAAAAAAGAAATTTAGTGAAAAAATTAATCTTCTAACCATAACCATTCACTCATAAATCAAAAATTAAAATAAGCAAAAGGTGACGCCCACCGAAAATGCTGCTGTGATAACATTGACGTCACTTTCCTCCCGTCCTTGACTGCTCGTATGGGAAGGGGAGGGAGTGGAGGGGGGTTCTCGGAAGGTCTGCTCGCACAGATGCTGTCGTAAATGCTCCGATTGGCAGAGTCAGCTGTGTCCCCCCCTTTGCGATAAGGCGAAGTAGCTTCGCGGGGTCAGTTGTGATTGGACGAAGTTGATATACGTCAGAGGTTGCACCACACCCACTTTTCCGAAAGGGTTAAAAACATTAGTTTTTCGACGCCTATAACTCGAGAAATAATTGACGGATCAAAAAACGAAAAAATACGGGTCTTTTTATTTTACAAACTCTATCATATTCGGCAATAATAAAAATATGGTAAACGACCCCATTGGTCCCCTACCCATTTGTTTCACGCTACGTTGGACTGTAGATCTTTACCCACGTTGACAAAACCAACGTTCGGATTGCACACGACTCCACTTAGAAATCCCAGCATCGTGCATCCAGCAGCCTCGAAATCTTTTGACACGATGGCGTGGGTTAAGGTGTCAGCTCATAAAAAGGTTTTATGATACGTTCACCAATGCACACAAATTGTAACAGGAATTAGATTTGAAATTACTATCAGACCCTAAATTAAAGTATAGGCTAAAAACCGTGCAGATGTGTCAGCAAAGATTTTTAAGTGGATTCGAGGGAATACTCTAACTTTCTAACGAAGAGGGCATTCTATCAAAAGAGGAATCCACTTACCGCTGGAAATGCAAGCGTAGAAGTAACGAAACAATTCATCACAACGTACATGTGGAGCATGTTTCTTTACGGCAGTGAGGCATGGACAATGACAACAGCGGAAAAGAAAAGGGTGGAAGCATTCGAAAGGTGGTGCTACAGAAGAATGATGAAGATTAAATGGATAGACCGAGTAAGTAACGAGGAAGTCCTAAGAACAGTGGAAGAAAAGAGAAGTCTTCTGAATACCCTAAGAAGAAGACGGGACAACTTAATCGGCCACATCATGAGACATGATGGCCTGATGCAGACAATCGTCGAGGGACAAGTGGACGGGAAGAATTAAAGCTCTGTATTTAGAGAGCTTTCTATCTAAATACAGAGCTTTAGGAAGAATGGCAAAGGAAGCCCTCGCGCGAGATATATGGAACAAGTGATAAAGAATGTGAAAAAGAAGCAATACGTAAATATGAAGAGAATAGCCGAACGAAGAACTCAGTCGAGAGCTGCGTCAAATCAATCTGAGGATTAATGACTAATGATGAAGAATCTACCTTTAATTTTTAATATTTAGATAATTACCAACTGTGAAAGCATTATATAAATTCATACATATCTTATGTAATATCACAATTCTGTTACCAATTTCAGGGAGAGAAAAGTATTCACTGGAAACTGTTTTCTCGGACACATCTAATCTTTAGTACGATATTTAAAAAAAAACTTCTTGCTTTAGTGCGATACTTTTGCTTTCCAAAAGATTAGGCAATATTTAAGCGTGAGTAGAATTTTTAGCGGCATACAAGCATATGCAAAAAAGTACCATTTCCTTGCGCTTTCGACTCACAAGTTTTCGAGCCTGTCTCCTTAACACATTTAAAGAAATTTCTAACTGATTAAAAATTATGCTGATATTACGTAGATATTAATGAATTCGTTACGCGATCCTCATGGTGGCTTAAGTAACACATTTCCATAAAAAAGTAGCGTCTCAGTTGATGTAAGTAATGCATGTGTGGTGATCTTTCACACCCTGCAACACACCCACAAGGTGACTACAGGGTATTCCGTAGTTGCAGGTGAAAGAATCCGATTTCTTGGTCCTGCCCCCACCTAAAATACACAGGGGTACTTCTTACCACTTCTTTTTCCTCCAGTTCCATCAATTCATTCGTGCAAGTCTGTTCCATCGCCACCAACACCCTTTCGCACAGCCTTCGCGGGGATTTTTTCGCCTCTGATAGGTACGCATAATGCCGCGAGATGTTCTCTCTGATGAAATATAACAGTGCAAGGCCGCGCAATGAGCCCTCGGTGGTGAAATACCGTGGCAACAGTTCAATCGATACGCGATGGACTTTCCATTCAAATGCTTCATTTCTTAATCTGAGTCAGCAACTTTTACTACTGTTATCATTAGAAACGAAAGGGAAAATAACCGCCAATCCTGAAATTTATTGCATATCAGACGAAGATCACAAGTAGGCAATTTTTAAGTGCATGAGTAATTGACTGAAAAACGCTCTCTATTTGACTTACACGCACGTTAAAGGTATTTAAATCAGTAAAAAATAAATGTCAGAAAGTCTTATGAACTTACACTACCCTCAGTATTCAAGCACTTTCATCAATAAATCACGCATGGTAATTGAAATAAATGCACGCAATTCGAATTCAAAACCTATAATAATATGTACCGTTAAATTTTGATCAAAATAACTCTTATAGACTTGTTTTCTTTCAATTCATAAGTAAATTTTACAATTTCACTATTTGTTCAAGGTACCTCTCGGCGCCTTTCGTTGAGAGTAAACTAATAATTCTCACACCGATATTTAATGACAATGATATTCTTTTACGCGTACCTATCTTCGTCCTATTGCCACCAGTCGAGTCTTTAAATCTCAAAGAGTGACACGGAGTAACATATATTTTCATCGCCTTCTCATTTTCCTCACAAGGAACAAACGTTTGGAGCGTTTCGTATGGCTTTAGGAGATGATATAATGGGGGTAATACAATTAATAATTGGGGGTACTTAAATAGGACAACCGTTTGAAAAATAGAACCTTGTCCGTAGTAAGCAGCCATCGTTCCGCAACAACATCAACAAGCCGGAATGCTCTTCAAATCAATAAGGTGCAAAGAAATAATATAAAATAGATTGACCGAGTGACAAACGAAGAGGTAAAGAGAACTCTGCTGAAAACTTACAACTTAATCGGCTACATCATGAGACATGACTGCCTGATAAAGATAATAGGCAAGGGAAAAATGAATGGAAAGAATGGAAAAGGAAGGCCTCGCATGAGATATATGGAGCAAGTGTTGAAGGATATGAAAGACAAAAGTAACGTTAATATAAAGAGGTTAGCCGATAGGAGAATCAAGTGGAGATATACGTCCAACCAACCTTATAATTTTTGACTTCCAATGATGATGCGGACAATGGCCATAGAAGAACGATATTTGACAGTTCGAAATATTGCGTATACTTACATGATATCAGTATGCTGTCACAACGTGAGCATTTTTTTTATTTTCTGAACTTTTCTTGCATGAACATACTCGTATACCTATAGGGGGGTCAAAAAATATCATCCTCATTCCTTTAGCCTACGCAAGACAAACTTCTTCAGAAGGATGTATTATCACATTTTATACAGTATATTTTCCTCAAGTTACAGCGTCCCTACGGCGCAAAGCTTATCTAAAACAAGTTTGAATTTTTCACCAAAGCTTGAACTGGAAACTAAAGTAATAAGTTACGTTTTAAGTTTCAGAACGTTCTTTGATGGAGATCTGGAGAGAAAGAGACATTATCTGGTACTCTAACCATAGGAGTCGACAATATACGTGCCACAGAAAAAGTTTTACTCGATGCACAAAATATTCTCTTATTAATGAAAAGTCCTCCCTCAGTTGCGTGTAAAAAATCCTATTATTTTGCTGCGGGGAAAGATTTCTACGCCCAGCATGCTTCTCCTAATCTTTAGGATTTCGAATATAAGTTTTAATGCATTCTGTGGTTAATACCACTGAATTAAATTTTCGAAAGTGGCCACATGTGAAAAGGCACCAACGTTTAACTTCGACATTGCGATGCTTTAAGACGAAAACAACCACTAAACCCATTAGGCAACCTTTAATGCTGGTAATTATAACAAAAATTTATCTTCCCGCGCCGCTTTCCACCCCTTCCGGTTCGGATTTGTTAATGGCAGTACACTCAACTCAAAACCTCGCGTGGATAAGGCATGCGGCATAAAAAAAACTACTTCCCGCTGAGACGCGAATTGCTCCAGAGCAAAAACTTAGAGAGATAACTCCGAGGCTAAACTTACCAAGGGCGTGAACAACATTGCAAATTGCTCCCGACCGAGAGATTACACAGGGCACCTTTTTATGAACCCTGAGATAAGAGGGATCATAGGGTTAAGGTCGAAGAGAGATCAATAAAAAAACAATGATTTCGTCCACCATGGTTAAAATCAATGGGGAAAAATCTAAAATGTATTCATGGCGGGAAGAGGGCTGTAATGTGTATGAAATCACCCATTGAAGCACTCCCTGCTCTCAGCACACCTTTCACCCATACGGTACCCTGGAAGCCATTACATTCTTAGTTAGTCAGTTATTTTGGGGAGGTGACCGGCAGTTAAGGTCATTTGCGTCATTTAGTACAGGTGGTTAATTGGATATGAGCGGGAATTCTCAAGGAACGGAGGAAGGGTCGAGTGAAACCCGGCACCGGCATTAGCCTGCTCTTAATGAAAGGCACCAAGAGGACCACGCTTTAACGTCCCATCCAACGGACGGAGTACTGAACTCGAAGTACTGTCCAATTGGATTTAAGAGGTCACCTGTATACCAATGAATAACCAGGTATTTAAACCCGGGTCCTCGAGATAGAAAGAAAGTACTCTAGCCACCTCACCAAACCGATATCTGCTTGACTCGTGACATCATACATTAGGTGATAAAACTATCACAGCACCTGTCACATATCAGCATAGGCTAGCTAGCAGCATAGGATAGCATAGTATAGGATAGCTAGGCAGCATAGCAAAGGGGTAGGTAGGTGAAATATTTTAGAGTAGTCTGTAGTGCATGATGCATGTATTAACCCCTTAAATACTATAGATATTAACAACCTAGTTGCATTAGAACCTATAGTTGCTTGTTTGCATGTCAGTAGTGCATGATTGGTGATCTTCACCCCCTGCCACACACCCTTGCGGTGGCTTGCAGGGTATCGTGTAGATGTAGATATCATGTAGCTTTAATGTAGCAGAGGTGGAAAGAGATTCAAGAAAAACTCTGGTACAGATGAGTACACACTGACAATGAGTAGATGCCATTTGAAAGTGAATAAAAAAAGTAAGCTAATGGCACGTAGCAGAAAACATGAGGCCAAAAGCAATGTTTGCCTCCGGAAACAAAAGCTATAAGAGGTAAAAGGGAAATGAGAAACAGAACAATCAACGATGGGTAAAGAAAAAAAAAGGTATAATGGCCAAGGTAAAAAGGGAACTCTAGCAGAAGAAGAAATCTACTTACAACTGGAAACACCAGCCCGGAAGTAAGGAAACTTATCATTGCTGCACACTAAATACTGTACCCATTTACCATTCATACTATTGTGAATCGTAGAGCAAATCTTTGTTAGAACACATCTAGAGCATGCTTATTTACTGCTGTCAGCCATGGACGACATTAGCTGTGGATAAATCAGGCTGGAGGCTTTCGAAATGTGGTCTTACAGAAGATTAATAAAGGTAAAAGTAGGGTCGCAAATTAAGTCCTAAGAAGTATGAACGAAACTTAAAAAAGAAGATGCGAAAACCAATCCAGCCATCTCTGGAGACATTGATCTGGTGAAGACGGTCGTCAAGGGAACAGCGAATGGAAAAAATAGCAAAGGAAGCTTTCGAATGGGATACACAGATAGCTGTGAGAGAAGAATGTAAAAGAAAATAACTATACAAACATGAAGAGATTAGGCTGATTAGTGAACCGGTAAAGAGCTGAGTCATATCAATCTTAGGATTGATACCTGGTGATCATAAGCATCTATTCACAAATCCATCTGTTCTTCCCTACACTCAAAGCAAAACATAGGCTGATCGCTAAGTTGTAAAATATCTGGCTAAGAAGTCCTGCAAGACGAAGATATTTCATCACACCGTCTGGCAGACAAGCACGCGCCACCGAGAGATGCTAACCTTGGTCCAGTTACACATGGAACCACCCCTTTGGCATGGATGCGTATCGCATGCGCGACCATGGAATAAAATAAATTAACCGCGGTTAATTCGATTCCGCCGCGAGCCTTTGGTTCGATTCCTATGTGCACCGGCCGCGGATTTGCATAGCTTCATTCTTCTTCCTCAAGGCTGAGGCATTAAAAGTCGAGCCTCTGGTTGTGGGCTGAGGGAGATGCGTGCGGGGAACGTGAACGACACACACCGCAAACCACGCAGTGAGTGGGATGCCATTAAAAAGCATCACGCCCTGCGCTATTCTTTCTCTTCCTCCCCGCAATCGTGAATGGCGAAGGTGGGCACGGTGCATGGTTTCATTCCGATCGCCACTCGAGTATGCACATGGATTTCCCGTTATCCCTAACCTGACTCCCAAACCGCAGTTCCAAAGAAAAAAAATTATCTGCACCTCCATTTGTTCCACGCCCATTAATTACCAAATATTTAGTTTTTCATTCCTTTTTTTTTATTAAGGGAGGAGCCTGAAAGCTAAGATAAGTTTTACTCAAGCAAGTTAGGATGTACTGGATCTCCAGCTAGCATTCCGAGGAATTCTTTTCGGGTGGAAAAATCGAGAAGACTCCCTGCAATTTACTCGCCGGGAAAAAATCAAATCTTACTTCAATGATCTACCAACTTGACTACCACGCCCCACAATCTAAAAGATACACAAGTGATAAAAAATTACGCTAGCACTAAGGTATAATTCTTATTGATTAAAACAGGATAACAGTTCCTTGGATACCTGTTAAGGACTACATAAAGTGGTCCTAGTTCAAATATGATTATTTGGGATTTTTCAATTGCAAAGTTTCCTGTGCCCCTAATCTCGTCACTCGTTTCACCTTAGCTCAATCGTCTCTCTTCTCGAAGGACCATTCAAAATTGAGATGGAGGAAGGAATGTAGTATTCTTATTGACGCCGCCAACTCTTCTTTTTAAATCGTTCTTTGGGTGCAAGAAGTCGGTCGCATTCAAGGAGGTTAGAATGTGCCGGAGGAGGAATCGCAGCTGATTTGAGAAGCCAGCGGCCATCTTGGTAGGCACAGAGTCTAGAGATGGCATACTGGCACGGATGAAATTTTGAATTTTCACGCGGTAAACATTTTGTAGTAATATGAATAATGAGACAAATTTTAAAATTCGTCAAAGGAACAGAGAAAAGTGTGACAAACGCAAATACGCACCAAATTTATTGCTAAAACATTTAATTAAAAGCTGTTTTAGTTATAAACTTAACTCCAAAGGTGATTAAATGCATTAATACACCATTTAAAAAAACCTTAGGAATGTTAATTGATGACGCTACGATAACATTAGAGTACCATTATATTGTTATTTAATACACACGCAGTCCATAAGACCCCGTATAAAATGTAATATTTTGTAGTGAGTAGAGTAGACCTAATCATTCCCAAGCATTGTCCATTTATTGCTACCATTGGCAGTATGCCAAAGCCACCTCCAGTAAATTCTAACCTTTTTCCTTGTATCAAGAGGTATAGGTGGATATTTTAGAAGATATAGGAATTTACGGTGTGGAAAGTGGGTGGAGGGAAACACAGTGATGGTATTTAAGTTATTCTTAAAGTCTGCTTACAGGGTAATGCAATCTCATTCAAATAGATGATTTTTTTAATTTAATGGTATAAAAAAATAATACCGAATCACAAGAAAATAGCATTACAGAATACGTTTATTCCCTCCCCTATTCAATAACGATACATTTATATACGATGGATAATACAGAAAGATGAAAAAACAGGGAAATAGTTAAAAAAAAAAACAGCAACCTTTATCTTACCCAACGTATCACCAACTAATATCCAGGTTTAATTCAATGGCACCCGGTACATTTATTTATGGGATAATTATTTTATATCTAAACAAATTAGTCTACTTTCCTAATGGTTCTTTCGTAAAAAATTACTTGGGAAACAATTTAATTTTCTAAAATCATGAATAGGGGTCCTAATTAGAAATAAGGGATATGAAGTAAGCGTAAACCCTGAATAGTGATAACTTATTTGGAGAATACAAATGCAGCTCATTATTTAAGCAATTATCAAGTTTTATCATTCCCATCCATTATGTTGATTAGAATTTCCATTGGAGCAAAAAATAGGCCATGTACTATAATTCGGATGAATTTCAATAGCTGGGTAATTCACGAGATTTAATTTGATAAATTTTCCGCTTTTAAAGCCCAACAGATTGCGATTTTTTAAAAATATGTAATGATATCTTTGGTTAAATAAGTTGAACAAAAATATTAATGGAATATTATAATTTCAATAGAACGTACAGAGGATTATATCCGAACCACTCCACATTTCTCTGCTGAATATAGAGCACTGTAGTTAATAACTGACAATAAATAATTAACGTAATTTTTTAAAGTTAAAATAGTAATCCACCTGTGAAAACTATGTAGAATTCCCATACGATTTTTACGGCGTAATGAGGAGTAAGAGATCACCAGATTTGTTTGCGATGGTCACATTAACGTGTTGCCGTGTGCTCCTTGGTTTAAAAATAACATTTGACGTTTCAAAGCCGAAATATATGAAAATAATGAGAGTGAACTCACATTTTATAACATTTAATTAGTTTCATTTCTTACTTTTTTTGGCTGAACATTTCTGAAGGGAAACCATTTCAACTGAAGCTTATACAGCAATGAAATTCAATTACATCTGTCATAAGTTCAGACAATTAGGACTCCTGGTAATAAATCTCACAAAAATAACTCCTAAACATAAATATCAAGACGCACTGAAAGGTTAGCGGGGCCATGTTAGGTCCATACACTTAGCACCACTTACTCTCTTACGGATGCATAAATAATGATTTTACAAGTTACAAAACGTAATAGAAACTTTCAATGTGGCGAATCCATCAACATAACGAGCTACAATATCTACCTTATCACACTTACCTAATTCATCGGATTACCCCAAAAATAGAGCAATTCTTGAGTAGAAATCGTTTAAAAGTTTCATTAGCAAGAAAATCTGACCACGAAAATATACAATGATGGTTAAAATCTCGATTTCCATCCCCAAGATTCACAGCGTAGGTAATACAAACGTCCTTTAAAATTCAGGGCACATTAGGAATGGGTTATGGAACGGGATTCTGGAGAAGAGGAAGCATTTATTGATAGATTCGATGGATAAGGAGGAGGCGTAGGTACAATAAAACCTGTGATATCAATGTGGCCTACTTACGTCAGGAGCAATCGCCTGAAAAAGGTTGATACCACTCGGTTGAGAATAGGACATAGGCCCCTAACTCATTCGTATCTCTTTCAGAAGAGAAAATGCAGTCCCGATGCTATTCTTTCGATGCTCCTATCTCCGAGAAAGTGATCCTGAAGGGGTGTGATATATACCAGGCTGTGGGTGAAAATTAAACCTAAACCCAGACCAAGTCCTAGGTGGCAACAGAAAGGAATTTAAACATTTTTCTATTTATAATCTCTTGAAGAAAACCCATTTTTGTGGGATGTATACAGAGGTCTCATATGTCACAAACAGTAATAATGACCAAAATATTACACAAGGGACGGGGAATATTTCGGTGGTCATGGTCGCCTTACTCATCAATGAAAAAGGAAATATTGATGAAAATGATAAAAAAGAAGAGCATTAAAACGGTTATATTGAAGAGAGAGAGAGACGTGGAGAGGGAGAGAGGGTAGGACTAGTGATTCATGTTTCAGCCGGGATGTATGAAAGCGTCGAGGAGCCAAATATAAGTTATCTGTATGGTATTTAAGGATATGAATCTGTAGAAGGGAAATATAAATTCATGCTTTCATCAAAGAAGAATCCTGAGAAGAAGCATTTTTGAGTTGGGGATTAGAAGAGTGCACGGGTCGATTTTCGAGGCAGATAATACTCGATATATAATAGGTCGTATTAATTCTATTTTAAACCCAAACCATGGCTGATATACATCATATCACCCAAAATATGTAAGTTGTATCCCTGTATGGTAAAATGCCTCATATCATAAGATTGCGAGTAGGTTGTATTACCACAAGTCGTAAAAAAATACACGAGGCGTCAAGTATTTTGGTATTTTTGTCAAAACGTGCTTTTTAGCATCGGACGATATTGTTATAGAAGTATTTATTAAGTAAACTCTCCATATCTGGACTCATTACGTCGCCGCCGATACTTACGGTATTCCTGGTAAATATTTTGTCGTTATAGCTAGACGCTTGCTTTTTCTTCTGAATGGACGATGTTTCTTTACATCAGGTTTATGTGCACAAAAGAGTAAAATTTCCATTTTTTTCCAATTTTCCGCTGTAATTTGAAAATCCTGGAAATCGGATCAAGGATTTTATGTTCGTTACCCCATCCATGTTATTGATGATGTGCCAACATTAATGCCAGAATCCTTGCACCGTGTTGTTTTGCTAGAAAGTGGTTACCTTTGCGATATTACACTATTTAGCGCTACTGCTCTGCGAAACTCCATTAATGAAAATATAAAGTCTCATTTGTAGTGAAAAGTTTGACAATGAGTGATGCCATGCTCCGTTGATAAAAAACGAGTTGTTCCTTCCAATGTTTTGAAGTCCTAAAAAAATAAATTCTTCAACACGGGGCAGATAGTCTGTTTTCCGCTCTCACCTTGGATAAAACATGATCGCTTTCATCCGGAAAAGAGCTCTTCCATTTATCCTGTGGAGATGGCGGGCATCTTTGACGATGACTTATGGGTTAATTAATTTCCCAGAGCAAGTGAAGGCAACTTCCGTGAGTCGAGATTTTCCTCTAAAAACGTAAGCAATATAGGTTAGATTGGAAAATGTTGGTCCAGCGAAAAATACTTGTGGTGAGTGAACTCTGGCGGTCTTTCCGTGGTAGAAACGTGAAAATGGGAAAACTTTAAATGGTTTTCTTGAGTGGCGCCTCCTCCATGTTCGTGTTTGGCGGGTTTCACGCCTTGCGACTCTTGGAAGACCCTCGCAATTTAAAACTCAAGTGCTCAGGACCGGTTAAAAAGGAAAGCAAAGTTTCATTATCTAGGGATGAGGGTAGTTTTCCAATTTCGGCTACCTTTCGTGGCACTCCTCTCGAGAAAATACCCTACACTGATGGAAAGAATTTGGTTTTAAAGTACATACGTCTACAATTATGGCCATATTATGCCTCGCATACTTCTTTTGTGTGACGAAAGTGTTTGATAATCAAAGCTCTTCAAAAATAAGAGAATAGAAGAATATGTTGGTCTCTCAATAAGTTTTCTTGCAGGTGAAAAAAAAATTACTATATATACTGCAACCCGTCAACCTGTCACTGTAACCGAGTACTCGGTGTGAGTGAGGGATTTTGATTTTCGATGCATAGTATACTCGAACAAGACAATATTTTGATGGAGTTTTCCCATTCAAAGTTTTTCCCTTGTTAGACCTCATTTGGAATACGCTGCCAGTAGGTATAAGGGATCCTTACGAAATAGGCCTAAATAATGTACTTGAACGTGTACAGGAAAGATCGGCCAGATTTGTAAAGGGACGGTATGATAACTATATTAGCGTAACCAGTCTATTAAATGAACTAAGATAGGAAACAAGGTCAGATCGTTCGTTGAAATTTAGAGTCATTCTCTTACATAAATTCCAAGATACCTAGTATTTTCACTAATGACGTTAAAAATATTCCGCGAACTCCAACTTGCTATGGTAGACTGGACTATAATCACAAAATTAGAGAAATTGATTACCAAACAGAGAGATTCAAAATTTACTTCTTTCCTCGTACAATTAGGGATATGAGTATAAATGAGTGTATTAATATATACAATAGATACCATAAATACGATTGTATCAATGGATAGCATAGGTAGTTGCAAGTTGGTATAAGAGCTTTAAGCTAACCCAACTAACAGCATGTTCTTGCAAGCTTGCTTTGCTATTTCTATCTTTTCTAAATAGTGAAGTATAGACAAGAAAATTATTACTAATCCTTTTTATGCATGATAATCAATGCATGTTTGGTGAGAATTCACCCCCTGCCACACACATTTATGGTGGTTTGGAGGGTATTATGTAGATGCACATGTATGAATTTTATTCAAGTATTGACTCCTTCCCCACGCCATTTTCTCTTCGATTCGGAATATTTATTACTCATCCTCATACCAAAGAAATATTCCTCTTTCACCCTCGTCCTCGCTTAACCAGCATCAGCCCTAAATTAACCAGCGTCGATTAATCCATCTGCTCTGCCTTCTCCAGAGTCAAAAATCAAAAGTGTGAAAATGGATGACGAAACCATTATTGTAGCAGTTAGAGCATTAGGTTGGGGAATAGAGGGCTCTCAAGACTCATTTGACCCAGTCTATGAACATCCAGAAAATTAGTGCTATTTTAGTGAAGTCAATTTCCCCGGTGACATGGATATCATCTTGAAGACGCCCTTTTCCTAAGAGGCTCCCTTTCAAGACAAGTACACCTTTAAACGTTTCGCAAATGTTTGCCCAACTCGATTACCATAACGAAAATTTTCACCTGGTACCTGAGACGTCATATTACAAAATGGCGGAGACGATGGTGATTGGGATTTCATGTTCACATTCGTGTAGGTACAATGCAGAAAACTTAATATTGGATTATTAGGTTATTATTAGGTTAGACGGCATTTCGTCTAACAACAGCCAGGGAGGGTAATTAACGAGAAATTGCAACTGCTTTCGACATAGTTCATTAGGTTGTTGTGATTTCACGTATCAATAAAGATCGATTTGTCATAATTTTAACGGTAGTACGTGCATCTACATAGAACCGCTTCAAATTAAATAATGAAGTGTAACTTAGACTTTCCTCATTAAACTTCAATGTGGAAAGACGTAAGCTAACCTTCGCAATTACATAATATCACTTTTTCGTTCGGAAAGCTCTACCTGTGCAGTTACCATATGTATAACATAAAATGAGGGTCCACGAAGTGGGTGCCTTTTTTAACTTTCAATATTGTTAAATAAATCGGTGATTTTTTCATCCTGATTGCATTAAAACTACCTAATACACATATTAATTGGTTTTTAAGCCTACCATTTGAACATGGCGAGAGAGAGTGGAAGAGGTTCTTGAAACTCCGACCAATAGCATGACCATGAATATGATCTCCGAGAAAATTTAGTGCATAAAAATAACGCTGAATCACTATAAATCACTATTAAAAGACATGCTTTCCTAACAAGTTTCCTTTCGAGAAAACGACACTTTTCAGCGTTTCGTAAAACTTTACCCAACTCGATTATCAACACGAAAAATTTCGCCTGGGACGACATGTCAAAAAAAAGAAGAAAAAAACAAGAAGAGAGAAATCGTCATCGCGGGGGCGTTGCCCAACAGCTTCCGCTTTTTAAAACACTCTTCTATCCTTCCCAAAACTCCGACCGATCGCGTGTGCGAGAGAGAGACATTCAAATCCATTCAAATCCGTCGGCAGCTCCACACACCCAAGCACACTTCCAGGTTAGGAGCACCGCGTCCCTGCTCTCGGAGATCGGCGTCGGCGACGGAAGCATTGTCCACGACGAAACAAAGAGATCGCCGGAAAAGAAACAAAAGAGACGCGCTCGCGTGCGTGCGAAGGATTCTCCGTCGCTCTAGGGTTCCCACCCATGCCCACCCTCCATCTCTTCACTCGCTTTCCATTTCCGCGATGCCGACAGCGCAGCGTCCCCCGAAAAAGAATTATTGCGTACTGTAACGAGGTACACGGGGACGGGAACACGGGTCCTTCTGCCGCGTTGTCACAATCGCGTTCGTATAACTTCATCATTACATCGTCGGCTCCCAGATCACTACGCTACATAGGATGCCATAACCCCGAAGTATTATTTGCAATATCTTAGGAAGAGTATCACTTCAATTTTTAAGAGGCTTAAGAAAAGGACCTTGCATATTGATAACACTTTTTCCGATGTTTTTTGACTGGGAATTTCGCAACCACTAAATTGCCGTTCAATGCAATATTGATAACATTTCACAATGGGTTCTCGCGCTTTGCGATACATTATAATATATAGACTATTAAAGGGTCTATTATCATGGACGGCGGCTTTTTTTGAAGCCCGCTTTCGCTGAATGGGTAGGTACTATTTAGATGGATGGTAATCGCGTGAGAGAGCTTCATATTTCCTAAAGATTCTCAAAATGAAATTCCTTTTAAGCTTAGTATTATAAGGGACCGAATAGTTACGGTAAGCCATGGGGGGTCTGTGGTTTGATTCCTAGTTCAACGAACATTTTTACAGAGCACTTTTCAATTCACTCAAGAGCCGTGTATTCATAAATATACCTAGGTGATCGCCTAAGAATGATAACCGCTTAAACATATATTTTCTAATTCTAACCCCGAGATATTTCGTCGGATACCAGCCAAGATGAGCCTGTTTTAATTCTCTGCCGAATAAAGCCTCCAGACTCTCTCTTGAGCAATTAAATATGACCTCTAGAATTATTTTAGACCTTTACGACACATGCGGCACAAGTCTCTCTACGGAGTCATGAACACAGTGCTAGCTTCGCCATGAGCTGAAAAAACTACAGACGCCCGTTTTTCGAAAAATCTTCCATGGAACCGATGTTCCACCTAACAAGCAGTAGTCAATCAGCGTATAAATTTAGTCGAAAAGTCGCTTTACCATAGACTCATTGTGTCTGCTCATATTATTCTCGGCTATCAGGTTGGTGTAACACCTAGAGTACCAATGCTAGAATTTCGAACTTTCAGCGAAAACCTTAACGGAGTTACAAGCTGAAAATATGCAATGCAGAACTCACGTAGAGAAAAGATAATTCGTCTTGATCGGGACTCGAACCCGCAACCCCCTTATCCAGGTGATTTACCACTTGAACTAACAAGATATCCTCATTCCCTGTGGATATCTAGAGGCTTCAAAGGAGCAAGATGCTAGCCACCTCGAGGACCCAGGCTCAAAAGCCGGCGGTGGCATATATTTGGAGTGGTATACCACTGCATTCTTGAGTACCCTGTGGAGTCCAGCATTCCGACCGTCAGATGGGATGCTAAGCCGTTAGACCCCTTGGCGCATTTTGTTCAGAGCATGATAATGCCAACCCCGGGTTTCTATCTACCCTTCCTCCGTTCCATCAAAAAAAATCCACCCTCTACTCCATTACTCGCTTATCCTGACTGATGCAAATGACCTCAGCAGTCGGTCGCCCCCCAAATAATATTCAAATCCTCCACCAAAGGTAATTGTGGCAAGAATAAAACTTACGCAAGAATGAAGTAGGATATATTCAATCTCTACTTTCTAAATCTTGAAAACTGAATGCTTACGTGGGGAGAGTTAGAAAACATTCCTCTGAAAACCCAGGAAAGTAGGGTATAAATTAACATGACACTTGTTCAATTCACACCCATCAGAAAGTCACCCAAGATTCTCTTTCTCGACGCTCCGAAGAGCCCTGAGTTTTGATATACGACTTATAAATAATGAAAATGATCGTGATGACTGCAAATGCACCTCATCAGTTCACCGTAACAAGTAGGTCACTGAAATAAGCCGCGAAATGAAAAAGCAGCCACTAATTCAAAATTAAGTACACCGCCCTAGGAGGAAAAAGGATGACAGATGCTCTCGATGTCGAGAAAAACTATTTTTAAATGGGAAATTATGACGCTGACAGAAAGAGTGCAATCACTGCCTAGAAGCAGAGGGTAATATAAAAAAAAATACATTTTGTAGCGTTCATTTTCTTTCAAACTAAGGTAGTACTTTCATTTGCGTGGGGATTGGTAGCTTTTGATATATTTCAAACCACGGAGGCATTACCATACGCTGGGGAGTGGCTACGTTTGGTGGCTTGAGTACTTGCAGGCATACCGTCCCGAAGGTTCGGTTCCGAATCTCAGAAATAACCTAGATTTTTCATTGGGATACTGGTCCTTACTTGAGTGTTGTGTGGACAATACACTCCAAATGTAGTATTTCGTCCTTCAGGTGAACGTTAAACCTTGGCCCCCCTGTTGTCTATCGTTAAGAGACGGTGTTTTCCTCATGTACGTTTCCCTAACGCCAACACCAGGTTGCACTCCACTCCCTGAAAAATTTCTACCCCTACAGAAAAACCCACTTCCCCCGGAATGTCGCTTATCTTCTTAGCTGTCAGTCGCCTCCCCCAAATATCTATTACTCTAGTAGGTGTAAATAGATTTATTATATATATAGAATAGATTTTTAAATAGGATTTATTAACGAATAGTTTCGTTAAACCCTGAGGAATCCTGAGGAATTATCCCCTGATCTTGAGGACGCTACCGTGTAGCGAAACTGGTAGTTAATAAATCCTTTTTTAAACAGTGGAATTGCAAAGTCTTATTTCCACCTATTAGCAATGGAGTTTAACAAAGTATCGGACGCATCCTACGCCTGTATCTACTACTACTGAAGAGGTAGAGAGTAAACTGGGTTGAAAACGTCATTTACTAGCGATTGGAGTCTTTACTGTGGGCATTGTTCGCCGGGTTCATCCCCACCCATACTCCACTTCCTGAAATATTCCCACCACAACCCAATAACCCGCCCATCCAAAATAACGCAAATGACGCCTACCCCGAACAACTACTCATACTTAAATTTTTGTGGGCGAGATATAAATCACGTCAAGGCATCAGCTTTTCATCATATACCTCCGAATAAACAGGTGAGAGAGTGCACGACACATCCCCATCCCAATACAATGAGTACTTTACAAGACACTTCGAAGATTAGTAAAATGGGTTGTATCATCATCCAAGCTACGCAATGCTCATACAAGCCACTGAAAAAATATGTTACCACTCAAGAAGAAAACCAAATAAACGAAAATTTTAGTAAAGCATAACACGTACATTCAGCAGAATTATTAGATATTATGCAAAGGAATATTTTTTAAACTAACCTAAGTACTTTTCTTAATTCTACCCCGGTCTTTTGCTTTTAATCTAATTTTACTTTGCCCACTATCATCGGATCGCAGTCGTATGCTTTACATTTTCTAATAGTATCATCCATTTAGTATCACCATGTAAAAGTACCCACATTTCATACGATTTTAGAATGTGCGCAGCGTATTAATAAATGGGAGAACACCTTTTAAAGAAATCCAACTGCCTGGCCGTGTAAGTAATGCTTTCCCCATCAAGAGATTTTGTCCCAGGGACTTGTGGTTTTAGCTGGCTGGAGTGACTTCTGTGTTCCTTTTTAATCCACGACAAGAAATGAGCAGGATTTTAATGGCTTGCCCTGAAGAGCCCTCATGCCTGCTCGCCGTGTGCACATAAATGGAGCTCGCGTCTGCCTGGGGCTCAAGAGGTTTTGAATTTCATTGCCGCTGCGCGAAGGAGAAAATGTCTTTTAATGCTCCTCCAGTCTAAAACGCCAAGCATTGCTTCGAGAGGGAGGGAAAGAAAGAAAACATGCGCCATGGGTTTAATGACAAGGTACACCTGCTTTCGTACGATCTGCGCGGAAATCATTACCGACGAGGAATAACTGTTAGATAAGGAAGTGGTTCCTTCCTTGAGCTTGAGACGGAACGAGTCAAGACCAATGAGAAATTCCACCCCTCCATAAAAAAAATACTCCTACAACCATCAGCATGCATAAGAGCTTGAGAATTAAGAGCGAGACACAAGCGGTGCGAGTTGGATGAAGAACATATTTTCAAGACATTACTTTCTCACCCCGACAACCTAAAACCATTTAAGCACCATTCTCATCTCATTAGCGTATTCTGTCTACGGTATAAATTCCAGTGAGTGTACAGAAAGTGTCACTCGTATACTGTGAAGGTCTTCGTTGGGGAAACTCCCGAGGCCGAAGTGTTGCGGTTAGATGAAAGTTACTGGATAAATTAAAATCATAAGTATTCGCTGCAAATATATCTGCCGGCAAACTACATATACGTCGGAGAGTAGGCGCCTGTTGGAATTTAGATGTAGCAAATGCTGCAAACAAGGTAACACTCAACATCATTCATTCACATCGAGACCGGTGCTATCAATTTCGATGCTTTCACTTCATTAACAAGTGGCTCCTGGTGAATAAAGTTTGCAGAATGCTATCAGCTTAGTTTGAATTGAGAATGAAAAACGGTGCGAAAAAAAGATTTAAGAACTCCACTACCCTTAGTACAACACACGACCACGGCATTTATAGCAAATTGAAATTACTCAAAAAATGAAATACCTTTTCGTTCATATTTACTCGACTTTCTTCATTCCTCTTTTCAACACTGGCCAAACGTGTCCGCATAAATAGAACGCATGAGATCTTTAGAATAAGGAGTGAAACATGTAAAAGAGAAGAAATTATTTAATTATGTTTAAATATTAACACATTATCTGACAGGATAATCGAGTGAGAGCTGCGTCAAACCAATCTTAGGATTGTTGACTGCTGAGGATGAGTTCCTTCCCTCACCTTGTACTCGATCTTTTATCTTACTTCTACCTTTCGTTTACCATAGCCGGGTTTTAAACTAAGGTCTTCGGGATCGGCATCCACAAGATCAACGCCTACATCTCAGTCGCCTATAATTTTTACATACCCTCCCATAGCGTTGTAATGTCGGAAGCATAAAGCCATCTCCAACAATCGCTAATCTTCTTCTTGGCATCTTTAATCAAGGTTTGGGCGTCAAGTTCTCTCCCGTCAGTTAACGCCTTCATTGCTGATGCGTTTTTCCACTTGATGCCGTTAATGCTTCCGCCCAACTTCTTCGAAGGAGCAGCTAAACGTGACTAAATTATTCCACCTGTTCCACTGGGTGCCCTCCTGCTTTCAAGGTTGGGTTAGACTTCAATTGCTGAGTCAGTAAAACGCCATTCTGGCTATCCTAAGGCCGTGGTTTCAAATCCTACCTAGGGCATATATGTTGTACTAGTATTCAGTTAGGTTAGATGGTGCGATATAACTTAAGGAGTTGGAGAACTTGAAACCTAAGTCTACTAATAACATTCTTCTTCTCGTAATTCTCACAAATTTTTAAAAAAGGGATCAGGTTCATTTGATATATAGAATACTGGATTCCCATCGCGAGGACCCATATTTGAGTCCCGAATCAGACAGATTTTTCATTAACAATCCGGTCCCCACTTGAGTGCTTTGCGGAGAGCACTTCGATTGCAGTTCTCCATCCGTCCAAAAGGATGTTAAATCGTTGACCCTTTGGTACCCTTAGTTAAGAGTAGGCTATTGACGACACCATATTTCTTTCCACCCTTCCTACGTACCCTTCCAAGTTCCTTCTCTTATCGAATTGCCCAACTATCTTAAATGGCGCAGATGACCTTATCTTTTGGTTTCCTATAAACTCATAGCATTGTGTACACTCGTTCACATGCATAAAACTACTCCATAAACAATTTTTAGGCATGTCTTAACGCAAGACTATTGATCAAAATGAATTTCAAGAACATTCACTATATTCGTCGCTAGCTCAACCACCATTTTCCCATTCCTAAAAACTCTGTAGGCATTTTTCCCTAACCACTCTCCTCCACCTCCGTGACTAACAACCATAGAGGAAAGATTACGGCCCATTCTCATCTGGTTCCCTGAAAATCAGGCCCTTTTCATCCATTCATTACTCCCGCAATCCCAAAAGTGGATGGGAAGGTACCTTGAAGGGCTCAGTGCCAGGTGGTACCAGGCGCAGAAGCCCTGGAGCTAAGTACCCTCCGTTATGAAGCCGACCTTTTAGCAAAAGGCTAGATGCTTTTAATAAGAGTCCCAATTTTGAAGCGAGCCACTACGCGCTCGATTTCCTCCCCCACAATGCGAGACCACCAATGCCACAGAGCGGGACGTATCCTTCGACCTCATTACGCATTCAATGAGAATCGATGGAGGAGGATAGATGCAGCTTTACGCCAAATTAATGAAGAAAAGATCGATCCTGTGCTGATTTAAGCCGAGCAGAAAATAATTTCTGCCCAAATGCTATCCTCAAGCTCAAGATACCAAGGCGTCCTCTCCCACACGTTTCGAAGAGACATATAGATGAAATAGATGATAAAATCATTTGACTATTTCTAAGCGTAAGGTCGTTAGGGGAAATCAGGAGGTGTTGGTTGGAAAAGGTTATGGGAGAAACAGGACACCGAAGACCTGTAGGATGTTGGGTAAGCGTAGAAGAGTAGAAAATAGATATTTTGACCATGACTGAAGACAGGTAATACGCTAATATGAAGAGGGGCATAGTATAGGTATAGAAGGAGCCTTTAGGGGAGAGAAATACAAGGAATAGGACACTCCGTCAAAATCTCCCCTAACTCGGTATTAATCAATCAATAAATAAATAACACAGCAATCTCACGAGCAGAACCTCCACAGAAAAATCGTGGTTCATACCAGTGTAGGCAACTCCGTTGTTGACGTTAAACGGCTTACCAAGCATCAACCAGTCGCTGACCAGTCTCATTTTTGGCTATACAAATATTCATTGTTATGAAAAAAGTTGATTACATTACGTTCCGATGATGTCTCATACTAACATGTGTATGTTACAACGCAATTAATATATAATTTGTTTAACCATTCAGAGCCGAGAAAAACGCTTCTAATCAAAATGATTACAGTAATATTGTTTGCAAAGGTGTTTTTCTAAATTTATAGAAAACGCAAAAAAACTTTCTTCAGTATATTGTGTAATAACTTGGAATTTATCGGCAGGCGGGTTTTTGAGAAAAAAAATTCTGAAGTCGGCGTAATTGTTGAACACGTTAAAAAAACCTTCAAATTTTCCATTCAAACTTTTAAAAAAATAAAAAAATGTAATTCAAGAAGATTACGTGTACCACTATTAACGTATAACTAAACGAGAAAAAATTTGATATAATTAAATTTTCTGTAGGCCTTTTCGTTACTTCATAATAACCCTTCAAACTCGAGTTTACATAATATTTTGGTCGACAGTAGTTATTAGACAGGCATTCCTTAAATATTTAAATCTATATTTTCCTGGCATGCATGAGCTAGTATTTAAAATATGCTTCACGCACTACAGGCGAACAACATTACCTCTCTGTTCTCTTATGTTGCACAGGAAAAATGACATTTTAAATCTGGATTCGAACCCAAAAATACAGTTCGCTGTCTTTGGGTTAAAACTAGGGATGGGTCGGTTCGGTTCTTCGGTTCTCGGTTCCACCGGTTCTTGAGCTTAGAACCGGAACCGAGGCCAAAAATAATCGGTACCGAAATAATTGGCGCGAAAACCAGTTTGAAACCTACTCACACTCCGACAGTGTAGGCTTCATATTAAAACCTGGTGAAATTGTGTACTTAGATGCTCCAAAGTCGCGAATTATTCTAATTCAGTCTCTGAAAATGATTATTGATTACCTTATCTTACCATTGAGCAATGCAAAGTAAGTGGTAAATTAAGAACCGGAACCGAGAATCGGAACCGAGAACCGAAGTTAAGAACCGAACCGGAACCGGAACCGAAAAAAAGTGGAACCGACCCATCCCTAGTTAAAACCCTTACCGGGACAT
The DNA here is from genome assembly GCA_933228895.1 of Platycnemis pennipes. Lineage (NCBI taxonomy): Eukaryota > Metazoa > Arthropoda > Insecta > Odonata > Platycnemididae > Platycnemis > Platycnemis pennipes. The sequence goes on along the minus strand of OW121852.1, from coordinate 34,845,225 downwards.
AGACGTTGTTTATCGCTACAAAAACGTTTTAGTTAAGAGTAAAAATATCGCCTAAGTAGTTGGAGAACTTAAAAACCTAATTTTACGACAAAAACAAAAAATGATGCAATTCTGTCTAAAAATTTTGTAAGTTAATAGCAAATTCAAGGATTAAGAACTAGTCGCAAATACTTAGTGGAGTTACCCACTTAAATGCACAATAGCAGAATTATGGTCGAGATTTTGAGTGCTAAATATCTAACACAGAGACCAAGTAAAAAATTGAAAACCTTTTGAGAAAGGTAGTAAAAAAAGAAAAGCCGAAAGAAAAAGAAAACATCTCATGATGATTAGGAAAGGCTAATGAGACTAACTTTTTGATAAGATCCTGAGGAAATATGATCTCATATGAGTAATGAAGGGGAAAGTGAATGAGATGTAAGTTGAAAGAATTAAGATATAGAGCAAGTAATGAAGAATGTCAAAGAAAACAGTTAAATAAGAAGTATGAATATCTCCACGGGAAGAACCGTATAGAGATTGCGTCCACTCAGTCTTTGGGAATGAGGATCCGAAAGTTAAAAGGTTGTAAAATTAGAAGAAGTTAGCTAATATGAAGGCCATTCTCATGGAAGTATTGCGTGGAAGGTATCCTTAAATCAATCTTAGGATTGATAATTAGTGTTGATAGTGAACTTCGTAACACCAACTCCACTCTCCGATTTAAGATATGCAGTTGTGTGTGATTACAAATCATATACAAGTAGTCGCAAAAATCACACAAGCCTTGACCTACATACATTCATACTTACGTAAGTGACCACATAGCTGAAGCTAGGCTGTAATTACGCAACATCACACAAAACTACAGCCCATTTGATAGTTTTCGTTTTGTGAGCTCAAAAAAAGGAAAGCTTGGTCGTATATCGGTATGCGGAAAAGTTCGCAAGGTATGAGTTTATAAAGTGATTGCGCCGTAAAATGAAACTGTAAACCCCGGCCGTGCCCATACGTAAAGGCGCGTTTACACGAGGCAATTGACAGCTATGATAACCTCAAGATACGCTACCTATCGCCATCGTTACTGCTACGTTGCGTGTGCGCCAACTTCTCTATGAACAGATCGGAATTGCGGTAACAAATAAATACGCTTGATGTCACGAGTAATTGAGACTTAAATGTTCTTACGATACTTCAGACAGCAAATTTTATTGGCATTTAATTTTCCTGTCCATTCTTTAAAGTGTAGAATCTTGCTATTTTTATCTTTTTTTATATTTTTATGTGTACACTAGAATATAATCACTAATCATTTTTATGCATGATACGTAATGCATGTTCGGTGTGATTACACCCCCTGCCACACACCTTTATGGTGGCTTTCATGGTATTATGTGGATGTAGATGTGTAGATGAATCTTCCATTCTGAGAGGGATATCTCTGTTATTTTATCTAAATTTCCGGTACCAGACATCGAGTTTGCTTTCCGTTTGCGATTGTGCTGGAAATATCTTCGCTGGAGAGTAGATGGCCTTCTACTTTGCTATCATAGCTCGAACGAGAATCGATAATGTTCGAAACATGTCCAGAATCGACCTGAACTTCGCAGTTCCTGTATACCCGTGAGAGACGGGCTTAGAAGTCGAATATAACATAGCAGCCAAATGGTACGTGTAAAAGCACCTTAACTCGCTGTTGGACGCACTGTGCACAAATATGCTCCTCTTCGCAGTTCAAGACGGGAATTCCGAGCACCTTTTGTTGCCACCCTGCTACTCAAGAAGGCAAGCGCACGATCCACTGCTGATGATGGGATTTACGGGGACAGGGCGCGGAGTGGCTGCGGCAGGCGACGGAATGAGGGAGGGTGAAGTCACAGGGGAGGAGGAGGAAAAGCACTTTCTCCCCCTTTCAAGGTAGAAATGGGACCGAGCTTCGAGCACGAGAGTGCAATGAAGACGAGCAGGGCTGCCGGCTACGAATGAAGATGTGCTTTGTAGTGAGACAGTGCGATATTTCCAATCTCGATATCTCAATTTCAACATACCGACACATCGCAATTTCGGGAAGGATATATCGATCACCCAACATAAATACATTATAACAGCATATCGTGTATCGTAGGGACTAATAATTTCGTCAACGTAGACAAATCAGCATTTCGGGGTGGATGTATCCATAAAGAGATTAATAAACCGATTAGTTGGTTGGCCATTCAGGGTAGGCGGCCGACAGCTGAGGTCATTTGCGCCATTTTAGGATAGGTGGGTAACTGGGTAATGGTAGGAGTTTTCAGGGAACGGAGGAAGGGTGGAGAGAAACCCGGCGCCGACATGAGCCTCCTCTTAACGACAGGCACCAAGGGGACCAAGGCTTAACGTCCCATCCGACGGACGGAGTACTGAACCTAAAATGCCCTCCACTAGGCACTCAAGTAGAGACCGGTTTACCACTGAAAAATCTGCCTCTGCCGGGAATCGAACCCGTGCCCTTGGGATGGGAGGCCAGTACTCTTAATAAACCGAATCTCAACAGTAGTTACCATGTGTATGCGACCGAAATCTGCTGTCAATTGCGATAAATGGGTTAAAATACAATGCGAGATTAATGAACGGAACTTTAATAGTAGTTATCACGTGGAGGCGTCAGACAACTGATGTCAACTGTGACATTAAGGATCGTCGTTAATAATAAATGGATGTAGGAGGGTGAATGTCGGTATTACCCTAGTCTTGAGGAAATGCGTCGCGGGGTCAACTGTTAAACGTATTTAACTGACGGTGTACTCATCTCAAAAGATCACCTCTCACACAACTCTCAGAAAGTGATCAGTATTACGCAGAAAATTTTAATAAATTACCGGGATTCAAACAAAGGGTTTCGAGAAGGAAGGTCAGCACTCAAGATATCGCGGCAAACCGATAGAACAATGGGTATTCTAGTGGCTTCGCAAAACGCTGATTATGAATTGTTCAGAAGGCGCTAGATAAATACGATAAAAACATAAGGGAATGATGCTGCTTTTCATTCGTCATACTTAATTTTTAAAATCATGCATCAGATACATAGAAAAAATGTGATGGGCATAGAAAGTTGGAGAGATTAGGAAAAACTCGTCATGATAACAGCATCAAAGTCAAAGAATTACAAGAAGAACTCGGATGGGAATTGCTATTACATTGCACCGAAGGTTACAAATTTGATCTCTCTTCTCTTTTAAGAACATTGCGTCGTCGGTTTTGTTCTCCTATGACGATAAAACATTTCCAGGCTACCCGCACTTAACTGTATAGAAGATTATGCAAATAAAGTTAAGAGGGACGGACAGCCGTAACGATAGATATCAAATGTCTCTCTCTCCTCAAATCATAAGGATCCTAATAAAAGTAAAAACGAAATAGGTCAATAATGTTGAAGCCTTGCCTATAGTGTAACTGAAAATAAGTTCTTAAATACACTAACTCAAACCAATTTCTTCCCCTTGCATACCATATGACGTTTTTATCATGGTGTATTCCTGATGACAAAGCCGAAGACAGCAAGCCAGACGAAGGCTTTTGCATAGGTACAGGGAAGAAGAATTTACCTCCGACACCAAGAGAAATAAAAAGGCCTCACAGTACACGGTAGATAGGGCCACTAAGATAATGTTAGAGAAATAAGCTGCATCACATAAGGATTCAAATACTTATTGGTTCTTTCCTCCAAAGATTCGAAATCATAAATCATGATTTAGTTTAAGAGTTAAAGAGAATAAAGAGTTACTTTGGGAACAACATATTCAAAAAAATGACGGGGAAAGGTTTCAAAGCACTACATTTCATCATGCGATACATAAGGAAATCGTCGAAGGAAGTTAAAGAAAAGGCGCACAACACGTTGGTGCAACCAATACTGAATTAAAAAAGTGGAGAAAGTGCAAAGGAAGGCTGTTCGATACGTCTTAGGTAGGCATGATAGACGCGACAGCGTGAATGATATGCTGAAATGTTTGTGCTGGGAAAGCCTTGAGGAGAGGCGGAAAGCGTTCAGACTAGGGAATTTGTACAAGGCGTACAGAAAGGAAGTGGGATGGGAGGAAATCAGCAAAAGGCTGTTCGAGCCACACCGAACAGGGAAAAGTGACCATGGGTTTAAAATAAGGGCTCGGCAACAAATAACAGATATAGGAAAGTTTTTCTTCGTAAAGAGAACGATAGAAGAGTGGAATGCCTTACCTGCAGAAGTCTTAAACCCTTTCCCAAAAAGTCTTAAGGATTTCAAAAAGAGACATCGTCTCACAAACTGTAAACGGTAACGGGAATTTATATTTTTATATTTGTATTGCAGTATTTTTCCAACGTGTAATAAGTTTTTTTTAGATAACTTCTACTTCCTAAGTAAAGTCAATTGTTCACCATTACCACCACGCATAATGCCTGATGTAATGCATTGAGTAAATAAATAAAATTTATGTCTTCATAAAAATTAATTTCCCCTACCATACAAATGCACACATTATGCAAAACAGATTAGGCACATATTAGGAAAAACAATATTAAAATATTAAGTAAAAATAACATAGATAAGATTGAGATTATGGGTTTCTGAGAATTTAAGCATTCCTGCATGAAAAATGAATACGTATAAGGCTTATTGTGGAATTTATCAAATCCTCCCTCGCATATAAAATGAAAACTGGAATTTTTAGAGTGTATCTCGGATGATATTCATTGTAATCTCTTACTAGTTAATATGAGTAAACACTAGTGCATGAACGTAGTGCGTGTTAAGTGATGTATCACCCCCTACCACACACCCTCCTGGTGGTTTACAGGGTAGACGGTAGATGTAACAGTTCATTACTCCAAAGTAAAACACCTTTAAGTTGCATGTACCTAGGGCACGTGGGGATGACGCTTCCCGAACCAAGCACCATAGTGATCTTCTTGCAAGGTACTCTGCAGATGTGAAAGTATTTTCCTCCAGACAAAGCCAGTTATCCTTACTGTGTGCACAGCTGACTCAGGACTTTCTTTTTCGTACAGAGCGTCACACGGTGTTTCCTTCTTCAGCCCTCCTCGTCGACTTCTTGGCTCTCGTCTAATCTGTCCCACGGATCTTCGGCATCTGCCCTCCGCACACAAAATTCCTCAACAGCTTCGATTTTCTCGGATCTCCCTCTTTCACAACGGCCTCTTGATCCTATGAGTGCCACACTCCACTCTCCAATGCTTTCGACAACCGCTTCCTTGTTTTGGAAGACTTGAAGTCTCGAGAAACAAAAGGAATCAAAAGACTAACACATCTCGTGTACGTACTTGGGATCCCACTCCCAAGCATATTTGTAGAGCCTTTCTCTCGGCCTTTGGCAGCAAAAAGTGTACCACTTTCATTGGTTGAACATTCGAAATATTTACGCGCGAGTCTAGGATCGAAAAAGCTCATGGTGAAAGCAATCGTGCTGAATAAAATCGAATATGTACCAGAATCGAGAATCATGGATGTAAATCGACGCGTTCTGACTTTTAGATACTTTTTGCATATCTTGAATTTTTTCCCTTTTTATATTGATGTTGAAAAAGATCCTACCCGGATGAAGATGTGGGAGAAACATGGGCTCAGTGAACCGTGAAGTATACCCTCGTTTAACAGCTTCCATATATTGTGGCTTTCCAGTAGATTAACATCGAAGCAACGCATACGCATCGGATTCTCATAAACGCCGTATAACAGCATTTTCAAATGCTCTACGTCGCATTACACCTTATACCCTATTTCCAGAATACGGGGCATCAGCATGAAATATCGAAAACATTGTCCATAGGACAAGATGTTTCCGCTCTACCTACTCACACCTAGCTATTTCTTCACCCCGTGGTTCCGCATGGGAACTAGAAAATTCCTTCCTGCACCATATCTGAGTCCATTTAAGAGAGAAGGGGATCACAAGTCCTAAAACAGGTGTTGGTATCACTCACAAGCAATGAGATTCCGCAATTATTGAGGGGACGCTGACGATGGAACTACACCGTGTCTCCTTTCCCTGCAGGCGTGTCAGTAGCACTATTTACCTACGGGAGGTGACCCGATGTTGAGGTCAAGCGCACCGATAAGGAAAAGCAATTGAGTTCGTTTGGGTGAAGCATTTACAGGTCTAAAAATGGGGAGAGAGAAGAAAATAAGAAGTATTTTTCGACAGTTTTTTTTTATTTCTGGCTTTGTTGTAGCTAAGGCAGGAAACTGATAACTGAGGTCATTTAGAATAGGTGGGTTCTGGAGCATTGGATATTTTGGGTAATACATATGATTCATGAATAATGGAGAAAGCATGGAGAGCAATCCGAAGTCAGCGTTAACCTACGCGAAATCCACCAAGGGAACCACATTTTAACGTTCCACCAGATCAGACGATCGAACGACGAACGGACCCAGAAGAAAAGGGATTTGCTCAAGATTCTGTACCACAGCCGAAATTCAAACCCAAGCTCTCAGGGGGCAAGGTCAATTTCCTAGCCACCACAGCACTGCCAATTTAATACTAGTCCAGTAGTATTGTCAACTCTATACAAGTATTAGACTGATTGTTTAATAGTTTCCTACCGATTAGGGCAGTTTTTGGTGGAGCATCTCAACTTGACTTCAAATATCATTTATCGTAATATTTCTTTACTATATTTCTCTCTTCAGATCCAAATATTTACTTTCGGTCTTCACACTAAACAAAAGCCTTCTATTTCCTCCCTCTTCCTCACTTTTGTATAATTCTACTTAAAATGAGCATTCTTCAATATTCTATATCCACTGTTCCACTCGCTTTCTCTATTCTTCTTTAATGAAGCAGTAGGTACTGGATATCGCCCAGAACATTTAATCGCCTAGAATCAACACGGATTGGTGGAGATTTTAGTCATCAATCTGAGAAAATCCAATGCAACTAATCGGATCAATAGGCAGCGTTTGTCGCGAGGTGTTTATTTTTAGAACTTGTTCATATCTGTGAAGGAGAGAGAGAAAACGAAACCTGCAGCCACGCTGAATCTAAACTTGACCGACTTTTCTAGGGAAAAGTGTTTACACTCCACTCGCTGGGAGCCAAATAGCTCAGTCGGAAGCGACGACAAAGCAAGCATGACGAACGACGTCCACAAGGCATCGAGGTAGTCGAAAGTCGAAAATATGCGGGGAAGGGCAATGGTATGCACAAACGGGTTCCACCGCACAGTGACGGAGCTAGTAACGCGGAACAGCGAGTAAACATGAGCAACCTGCTCCTACTTATATCTACGTGACCAGAATACTCTTTTAAGCCTCGTCGTTGGACATTATTATCATTTGTCAAAACTCCGAAGGTTGATTTGACGCAGCTCTCCACTCGATTCACCAATCGGCTACCCTCTTCATATTCACATTAGTCTTCTTTCTTACATCATTTAATAATACTCGCTCCATATATCTCATGCTGGACGATAACAGCAGCAGAGAAGTCAGAGCTGGAAATATTTGAAAAGTGGTGCTACCGAAGATAAAATGATGAGGATAAAATGGATCGATCGAGTGACAAACGAAGTCTCAAGATGAATGGGAGAAAAGAGAAGTCTACTGAAAAGTCTAAAAAGAAGACGGGAAAACTTAATCAGTCCTATCATGAGACATGATAGACTGATGAAGACAATCATCGAGGGAAAAGTGAACGGGAAGAATACAAAAGGCAGGCCTCGTAAGAGATGCACGGAACAAGTTGTGAAGAGCGCAAAAGAGATTAATTACGTTGATATGAAGAGGTTGGCCGATAAAAGAATCAAGTGGAGGGCTGCTTTAACCAATCCTAAGGATTGATGACCGATGATGATGGTAATACCTCACGCAAAGCCGTCGGTCGGTTGGTGTCGGGTTTCAAGGCATGCATGGTATTCGTGGGTATGTCATGCATGATTGGGATTTGGTAGTTTTCTTCTTTTTTCCCCCCAATTACTTTTCAAGGAAGAGTGTTTGTTTTGTAGTGTTCATTTTTGTTTATTGTGTCATTGATCCTGGTGTGGATGAACCCCCTGCCACACACCCTCGAGGTGGCTTGCAGGGTATATCGTAGATGTAGATGTAGATGAAAGCCCGTCTTCATCAGGCCAACATGTCTCCAGGTACGGCGCATTAGATTGCCCCTTCTTCTCAATGTTTTCAGCAGACTACCGACTCCCTTCTTTCACTCATCTTAGGACTCTTCGTCAGCCACTCCATCGATCCATTTGATCTTTACCATTCTTCTGTAGCATCACATGTCGAACGCTTCCAGCATTGACTTCTCTACTGCTGCTAACGTCTACGCCTCACTGCCATAAAGTGCTCTCCAGATAAATGTACGTTCTAATGAAGTGTGTCCTTATATCCACGCTAGTGTTTCCAACTCTAAGTAAATTCTTCTCTTGGTAAAAAGCCATCAATGCCATGCTTATTCCACTGACTATTTCTTATTTTGCTTCGTCCATCGCTGGTTACCCGGGTTCCCAGATAACATTACTCTTTCACATCCTCAAGCTTTTTTGGCCTCTTCTCTCTTACAGCATACCAATACCGTAGTTCCCAATAGAAGATAAGAGGTCAAGATCAATGTTAAACTTGGAAAACAAAAGCTTGAGGAGGTGAAATAGTATTGTTATCTGGGAATCACCATCGATGTTAGAAGTAGCTCTTTGGTAAGGCGGCCGACAATTGGGGTCTTTTGCGCTCCTTTTACAAAGGGTGGATAATAGGGGAGAGGAAGGAATTTTTCACCATGCGCAAAGGGGCCCCTCGTATAACGTCCTATCCGACGAACGAAGTACCGAAGTGCTCTCCACATCGCACTCAAGTAGGGACCGCTGTACCCGTGATAAATATGCCCTGGCCGGGATTAGGTCCCGAGATACAACACTGCGGGACGTAAAGCCAGTACTCTATCCCCCACACCAAGCCGATCCCTGCCTCGTAGGTTCAGATTAGGCTGGGAACCATCATTCATATATACAAGTACCTCGAAGGAAGTACTCTCTTAAGTGTAGTGCGCTGTGTACACTTGTCATACATCATTTTGAGCACGCGACTGATGATCTGATGGAGACGATCGACGAAGCTAAAGTAAATGGGAATAAATGCAAAAGGAAGACCTCATATGCGATACACGAAGAATTTAAAAGAGAATTATTGCATAAATATGAAAAGAACAAGGAATTTAAATTAGCCACATAGCCACTTAATGGAAACACCCGCTGATTCGCAAAATAGCATAATCTTCTCAGAGAAAAAAATCAACGGATTTGACGTGGTTTAGAACCCGAATCCTATTGATTTCCGGCGAGATACTATAGCAAGGGTAACTGAACGGGAGAAACGAGTTAATAATTGTGTTAAACCATTCGTAGAATGCAGACTAGCGATGATGTTGATGGTAGATAAGCAGTCATTAAAACTTTGCTAAGGTAAATCGGGTACAAAATCGCTAAAAATCATTAATGAGCTTATTTCAACAGTAATGACAGGTGACTGCACTGACCATTTTTGGAATCTGGAATTGAAAGGAAAATTTTAAACTAAGCCATTGAAACATTAATGGTGTATGAAAGCGGTTTAATAACAAACCACGCACTACGCACTTGTGCGAATACAGGGGTAGGCAAACAGCTGCTCTTCGGCTACTTACATGCAGCTCTAAAGCGAAATTTAAAATATAAATGTAAATATAGTTTCATTTTCAAAGGCATGTACTCACATCTGTAAATGAAACTATCATAGCTTTCATTCACGAATTTACTGATGTCAAATGGGAACCGTGCCTTGAATACGACTAGTTACCAAACGAGCATGCAGACACATTCATAAAACACAAGCGCATTGCTGATACTGATTAAAACAATGAGATAATTGACTCTTCGTGATTTTTTATTTTAATAATGATATAATTAAGTCTTTATTAGCAGTATAGTATGTTCAATATTAATAGCATTAATTGACTAGTCATCATATTACTAAAAAAATGATACGATTATTAACATTGCTAATCATTATAATACTTAACATTTCCCTTTTCCACAAAAACTCATGTATGGCTCTCAAGTAACTTACAAATTCCTCTGAGGGTCAGGTTAGGTTATTCCGTTCCAAAAATGTGCCCACCCTGGCAGAAATAGATTCAGTGCCGTTTAATTAAAAATACTTATTATTTCATGCACCTTTTACAAGGTGCAATTTTTCTTATCTAGGCAGGAATATAATATTTATTAGTGTGTATGGTAGTTGCTAAAATGATTTAATCATCTATATTTTACCCTGCGAGCCGCCGCAAGAGCGTGTGGCAGGGGGTGGTAGGTCACCGGCCGTGAAAATGATATTTTGTCGAAAAATAAAGATAGAAAAGAAACCATTGGGAGTGACTTATATGAAATGCGACTCGTATATATTTCATTCTGACATATGATATATCTTAATTTGTCACTTCTGTCAATCCTGCCGATGTAATACGTAGTTATAAATGCGTCTGCAGTATCAGACTCGAATTCGTGTGATTTGAGTTTTTCAAGCAACCTCAACCTTTCGGACAACCTTCCATTGTCCCATTAGGCATGGAAGGGTGCAGCTCTACTAAGTCAGCATGTGTACATATGAGTTGGTAGTGTATGTCCACATATCTCCTCCTCAGTGAATCGGTCCTCGATGGACCGATTCACTGAGGATGCACCATCGGAGGCACTGGAGCGTTGGAAAAACCTCGGGAGCGCAGTGCCCAAGAGGCGGAAGGCTACTCGAGATGAACAGGGTCGATTGGGAATTCGAGGGAGAGAGGAGAGAGAAGATGTTGGACGGGTAGTGGGCGCGCATTCGTGAGACCGGGTTACGAGCGCCGCGCCGTCCATACAAATAAGGGGAAAACGGGGGCTGACCGGACCGGACCGGTGGCGAAAGACGGCGACTCACAAAGACGGGACGAAAGTGGAGAGGCGTACCACGATACGATGGAAGCATCGATTCATTACACGCTGTGCGTCCGATAATTTCCCTCGCGGAGGGTATACAAGGGAGGGTAGACGGCTACTCTGTACCAAATACCTCCATCAAAAGAACCGACAGTATTTAGCAAAAGATATGTTTGAGTCCACTCATGTATGCCTCCCCAGCTTGGACAAGCATAATTGTTCCGGCGCAACGGAACATAAATCATAGGTTCCCAAGAACTTGTTACTATACTACCATCCATGTTCCGAGGAGCACAAGCAATTATGTGATTGAGGCCATAATTGGATTGATAATTATCGAAGAACAGTATTAGTTAACCAGTAAGTAGTTCTTTGACACACTAAGGACTACCGCTGGAGTCTTTTTCTCAATCACCAGTCCTCGTTCTACAAATTTGAATTTCGGTATGAAAAATAGCGTTTGAAGAACAGCAATCGGTAAATATAGTTAAATATCTAATGCCGAGGATCGTTTAAATTACCAATTATTAACAAATTCGTAACCCTAACCAATAAAACAACTAATCAGCCGCGTCGGCTAACCTCTGGAGAGGTTAGTCGACGTGAAACCTAGGAAACCATTTAGATAAAGCAATAATAAATAATGGAGAATCATGCTCAGGTCTGCTATTGTCTTGAATGCGTTCGCGCCTCCAGCCCGACTGGAGAGAAAAAATAAATGACATATGGAGGCGCGCGTTCACTCTCCCGATGGGTGATGCGTTTCTATTTCTTTTCAGCCAGTAGCCTGTGTCTGAAACGCCCACTCTTTAAGGGCACGAAGTCCGGGGTCAAGGAAAAGGACGCCCGCTTTCAGTTACCTTTATTCCCTAGCCGAGAAAAAGGGTATTCAAACATATGCGGCGTCCGTATTCTAGTCACAAAAGGGCGTGCGGAGTTTTTCTTTCCAATTGTGACATCGTCGGCGTGCAAGCAATGTGCATTCAATTTTGGACCTTTAGACTGGTGAAACGAAACGGGACGGTTCACTCCAAAGTGAGTACACCAATTTTTCTTCATTCTATTCTAGGTACGTCTTTTTGAATTTTCCATTGCATCAAATCCATCGTATCAGAAGAAGGTAAAATGAAAATGTTTTACCAACCCGTTGAGAGGCCTCCTTACATGATTTCACGGGGTTTCATTCCGATGTGACGATTTCAAAACCAGAAAACTGTTGCCTTTGTAACCAAGCGTTACATCTAAATACATGTAATACTACGCGACCAGACACAAGGTCTTGTGGTGAGGAGTATTAGGACACCAGCCTTCGATTACCTATCACTTCAATTAATCCATAAATGATAATGAATAAAACGATAACTCACATTGTTTGAGAAATCACTTCCGACTGTTAGTAGTAGAATTAACAAAGTGATTTCACATTTTTTTCATACTAGATCTGTATCACAATACTAATCCGGGAATCGTTTCCGTAAATTGCTATTATCTATCGTTGAAAATGTGACACTTTTTTTTTGTGACCACGAATGGCATGCGAGAAGAACAAGTATTGAAAACTTTCTGTCTATGAGTCTCATTTTATTTGCGAGGTCGAATCTACCAGTATTAGTGTCATGGGTAAATATGATCGATCTGTATCTCTCTACAAGTGTCAGTCTTGCAGTAGACCTTCGTGTTTTGAGTCTTTCACAGCCGAGATTTTCTAACGAGTCCTTTATACAGTCATTCCAATCGTAGCATTTTCAAAGAACTCTAGCGAAGTTTTTACTTAACTTTACTTAATTTTCTAATGAAGCCCTTTTCGAACGGCTTCCAAATTCTCAAGGCTAAGTGTGGGTGAGTAAAGGAAAATAACATCTCCCCCTCGCTTTTTCGACTAGCTTTCATACTACTTGCCTAGCAAATTCAAGCTTACGAAATGCACACTCGCATAGGTATTCTTCTAATACAAGAAGATCAGAATTGGAGGCAGCATTCGCCGGACGACAATGAAGCCAGAATGAGGAAGGATTAGGCCCCACCTCCTCGGCAAAAAACATTGACTTTTATAGTGCCTCTTATGGAGGAGACTTCTTCCTTATTAAAACATAAAAAACCAGTACGATGCTAACCATATTTCATCGCAGCGGAGTTGGTAAATAATACAAAGGCTATTTAAGGGAGGCATTAATGCATTTGATTCCTCTGGAAGTTAACTTTAAACCTAAAAGCTGGTTCGAATAACTTATTGAAACTGACCATCTGGTGCTCGTTTGCGTGTTTTTTTCACTTTCCTCTGTTTAATTTATAAATTTTACAAATGAATTTCATTATTCATCTTACTACTCTGCGTTTTACCGCGTGCAAAACAACTTCAACCGTGACGATCACGAGTATATACAAGCCTATCAAGATGGCAAACTAGTTTCTCAAATCAACAGCGATGCTGCCTGCATTACATTCAAATCTCCTAGTTCTAATACGAGATTTCCACGACAGGTTTGCGGTAAGGGCCCCTAAGTACTCGACTCTCTCCGAGCGTGTCAGATCAATGCCGTCTACGCTATACTCCGACTTATGGTTTAAATTTCTGTGGCGCCAGGTGCTCATGAATGTATCTTTCCTAGGAGTATGATTCCCATCACGTGCACTGTTGGGAGATATTATTCTGATCGCATACGTAGAGCACAAGCTTGACGTAGACGGTCTTCATCTCAAAACTGATCGAGTTTTTTTTTTAATCAAACCAAGGATGCGAAATGGAAAAGGGCAGGGAACACAATAAATGGAAAAAGCTAAAATAAAATCGGGAAGATAGAAGGATTCCAGATTCAAACATTGAATTATAAGCCGGAGCATTTACCCGATCTCGTCTGTTACGCTTACGTGCTTACGCACAATGCAAAAATTAGGACACCAGAAGGAAGAAGCAGAGAGTAAGTAGTGACAACAAGCATACGTAAGAAATAGCAGACCTTTGCGTTCATTGTTCTTTCCCGCACAAAACTTCATATCGAGTATCAAATTTTTTCACTCCGAAAATATCTAATGACTTTCTTAGTACAATCTTTAAAACATACTGATAGTTAGGAATAAGTTGAGTAATAGCTTCATCATAACTTATAATTATTAACTCATTGTTTTAAGGTACAAATGCAATTTGGTCCACTCGTTATTCAATTCTAGCTTTCTTACTCATTACCAATTATATCCTGGAATATTTTTACGATCCAAATAGATTTCATTGGTCCATGTACCCATTGACTGGTGTTTCTCGAGGGATCTTTCCTCCTATTCCAACCAAACGTTTTTGATTTTGACAAATCAATTATAATTCAGGGTGTATCCAATGCACCCGGTTCCTCACTGTCGTACTACGCTTACCGGACATAGGACACTTTCTCAAGGCAATGCAAACTATTTTCATTATACATTGATTACAACATTATTACTAATATTAAAACTGCTGTTACTATTCGCCAAAATATTACACTAAATTTTCTTTATTTTTTAAAAATACATTCATAGCACTCGATTTATATAAAATATGATAAAAAATGAAATAAATATAAAATTCGAAGAATTTTATATTTATTTCATTTTTTGGCTCTTCAGCAACAAAATGCTGTCGACCCTAGGGCTATATGAGATAAAATAACCATAAAAACCTAAATATCGAGGTTTTATAATCTTTTCTGATTAGCTTCTAAGTCGGTTCCCTATTTTCGAATGTATGCAAGAGAAAATGAAGACGCGAATCCAGCAAGAAGTGCGCAAATGTAGGAGAATATATTTGCACCGCTCTTCGAAGTTTTTTTCCCTTCGCTATCCGTCTCCCACTTCCTCCCCCCCCCCCCCCCCCCCCCCCCCCAAAGCTCGTCTTCAGAGGAAAGAGACATGGGAGGAGTGGAACGGCGGCGTGCCTCCCATAAGTAACGGACTTGACTCCCCCACGGGACACTGCTAGGACGTTTGCCAAACACTTTTACCCGTCCGACCCTATTACAAGACGGACTGGGAGACGACGAGTAGGATGGGGAAGTGAGGACCCGGAAAGAGTCGCGACGCTTTTTTGTGTTCGACAAGCAGGTACTCTTCGGCGATGAGGGTTCGCAACCATCGCGCATGCGCCACGAACGCGTTAACCGACAACTGCGCACGCTCTTGGTGCTCTTGGTGAAAAAATTACGTTCACCATTCTCCTTGATCTACCTATTTTTATGTAACTCTTTAAAATTACTTTGATAGAGAAATTTCGGAATAACGCGCGACGACTGACTGGCCTCGGGATAGCGTTTTTTCCCTGTTTTCATAGTTTCCAGCATGAAAATATTCGAATCCACCAGAAAAAATACTTTCCCTTACGTCAATGTAACACTCAACTTTTATTCAGGCGTTCTTAATAATACACTAGCCGTACACACATAGAACTAATGTTGCTAATAATTTCCCTTGAGAGTCCAATGAATCCTAATCGCTCCTATTACTAAGTTGGATTTAAGGATTGATAGGTACCTTGCTCCTTTCAATCCTCAAAAAGTGGCGAAGGAATTTAGAACCAACTGCTGGTCTACACATCGGCAAAGACCCTTGGTTGGATTACCGTTGGAAATCGGATTGGTGTGGTGGCTGGAGCACTGGATTCCCATTAAGAGGATCCGGGTTCAAGTCCTGAGAACGGCAATGACTCTTCATTCGTATACAGGCCCAAAATTGAGCACTGTACAGAAATGTTTTCAAGTTCAGTGATTCGTCCGTCGGAAGGGACGTTCAAGTGTGGACCCCTCGGCATCTTAATGCTGACGCCGAGTCACTCTCCAACCTTCTCCGTTTCCTAAATAATTTCTACTTCTTCCCTAATGTGTTTACTGGTGCAAATTACCAACGACTTCACCTATTACAGGCCCGAAAGTAAGAACGTTAAATTAGCAGTAATATTAACCTTTAGGAGACAAGTGACACATGATTCATGAGTACCAAGGTGATAACCGTAAGTGATTTCGATTTGTTCACGCAAAACCATGATATTTTACGCAAAAGACATGAGTTAAATGATAAATAGCCATAGTGGACATATCTAATCTTAAATACGAATGTATCTACTCCTTCTTATCAATGAATCAAACACAGTGGGATACTTGAGCTTTCTTTGATGGATACAATTTTGGACAGGAATGCGTATCGGCTCAGAATGGATCAGGCACACGAAGAACTGCAAAGTGAGACGGAGAAAACTCGAGAGCTTTTGAAACATGATGCGCTGGATACGGCTTCTGACAGTCAAGTGGATGGACAAAAGGAGGAATGAAGAGGTTTCGCGCACAGGGAAGAATGGAGGGCATTACGAGGGAGCACGTAAAGGAAGAAACAGACGGATCTGGCACAGCGCGAGATACAATGGGTCCGTGAGGAGAATGGAGAGGCGAAAAACGAAAGGGGAGACTTTTGCGGGAAAGATCATGCGGCGAGCACAAAGGACATCACCTGGACGGCTTGAGGAAAAGGGAAGCTATTTATGGGCGTAGTAAAGGTGAACCGCGATACTTTTTAAAACAAATCTTGAGCATTCTCGACAGTTACCAACTAAGTACCCACCCCGCCACGGTTACATAAGGCTTTTCCTTGGATTCCACAGTGACAAACACAGTTTTCTCTCAACATACGGATCGATCCACCAAAAATTCTCTTCCGGGCGAGAGACAGAAGAATACTCAACATAATTAGAATCGAGCGAGTATCTTCTGAGGAAAATCCGACAATTTTTAGAAACACTGCCAAAAAATGAGGACAGATGATAATAAAACCAATGCGATACTACATTCAGCAATGAGGCAATGTCGTTGTTCCCCCGCGACCTGTCGTTATGATCTGAAAGCCAGTTAACAAATAAAATTACCAATATATACGACCATTAATAGTAATAGCAGGCAAAATAGTAAGATGTTCCACAGAGAAAAAATCATTCGCCTTGACCGGGACTCGAACCCGGAACCCCTGATTTCCGGCCAGGTGCTCTACCAGTTGAGCTACCAAGACGTCCTCTTTCTCTGTGGAAATCTGTGGCACCTGGCCGGAAATCAGGGGGTCCGGGTTCGAGTCCCGGTCAAGGCGAATGATTTTTTTCTCAGTGCAACATCTTGCTATTGTGCAATTTTCAGCGGGTGACGCCGCTCAAGTTTTCGCGGCCAGTTCGCGGTCTTTGAATTCGATAATAGCAGGCAAGTTCACTTTGTGGAATATCGACATACTTAAAAAAATAAACTTAATTGATTTCCATACAATTAATATAATTATTAAACTCTGACCGGATTCTACTTCTTCAGCAACACTGCGTTACAATACTTATGCACTATAATGCTATAACATAATTTAAACCCCAAAAAAATTAAGTGCCATTCGAATGAGTCTGAAGTCTGCTTGAAATCAACGCAAAAAAATTACCAAAGCGCAAAATATCAGGTTGGTGCACTTGTTTCTAATCCCAAGGGTCTGAGTTTAAAACCCGGCAGCGGTAGAGATTTCTCAGTTGCATATCGATCTCCACTACAGTGATAGGGAGCACTTCCTCAGGGTTAGTAATCACATCAGACCATCGAGGGAGCCACTGCCCCGCAAACTCTTTAGCGCCTTTCGTTAAAAGAGCAGGCAAATCCTAATGCAAGGTTCCACTCCAGTCTTCCTCCACTCAATGAAGAAAAACCTCTCCCTCCCAAAAATCACTCTTCTATCCTTGGCAATGACTTCATCTGACGGTCACCTTCCACGAATTACTGAATTAATGACCGAGTCAGCATATAACAGTTTATCATTAATGTACATCCTAAATTCTCCGAAGGCCGTTATCGATGTTATACTGCTGAGTAAGCGAGGAAGAAGAAGAAAAATAATTGATGTTATGAATGGTTTTGACAGGGGATAAGAAACATGTCGATTAGAAGAGAGAAAAAGATGGAATCGATAGATGAATGAATGTAAAGCTGAGTCACTCCATAAAAATGTACAATAGCCGGTAGAAAAAAAACGTGAAATAAGAGTCAGTTCTTCCCCGTGGAACACTATGGATAAAATCTTCTCGGGTGTAAAAAGCGGCCAGAAATAAGCTGACTAATCTTGAAAATGGATATAAAGTCGAACTACGAAACGTCGGTGCTCATGAAAATCCTGATTCGGTTAAGAAGATTTTATCCATATCTTACGTGTTTTCCACTGGTTAGGACCTTTTTTTTACGGGGTACGCATCCCTTATCTGGTTTAAATTGCATTTTTGAGACAGCTTCTTCCTTACAGAATTTCTTTCTTCGGGGCAAGATAATTTCCTTCCTCAAACCACCGAAAATTCTCCTTTTTTCTCCCTCTTCCTATCCCACTCGGGCCACCGCCTTCCGCGACGGCCTTCAGTATCCAATTGGCCCCAATTACCTACCTCTTTCATCCACTCACTCCGTCGACTCCAAATTCCCACCGACGGCTTTCTTTCCTCCTCCGCCGCGCCCAACCCTTCATCCTCCGCCCCCTTTTCAACCCATCCCATCGTTAAAAGAGCAGGCTAATCCTAATGCTAGGTTACACTCTCTATTCTACTCTATCACTTCTCTATTCTCCTCAACAACCACATTTTAAATGTCTCCAACGTACTCCCACCATGTCTCCATAGAGTCGAGATCTCGGATATCAAGCTCACTTAACTTTCCTTTCCATTCTTAGAAATGAATGTAGAAATACAAAATTTATTTTGTCATTCATAATGAATAGAAGTAAATTCCATCGAGTGACGCCAGAAACCATCAATTGTGCATTCTTAGTATAAGAATTAGTACTACACCGCTTTACATTGCACCGTCTTACATAACTAAACACTGAGCCTAACCCTAAGACAAGCACAAAATCTGTGCTCGATGCGGGATTCGAACCCGCGATCTTTGGGTTGCCAGGCCGATGCTTTCCCAACCATGGTAACCTCGATCGACTCTTAACATTTCTTTTCAAGGAGCTTGCTAGAAGATCTCTCCTGCTAGTAAATACCTGTTTGAGTGAAAGAACCCTTCTCCTAATATCGTTATTAATCGTTATGGTCACCTGCGTCAAACACGCAAGTCATTTCTAATTGGTTACCGGCAGTTCTTGAAGGTTCAAGTTTAAGTACATACTGGAGATAAATCAGTAACCTGACTGGAATCACAACGTACGTACAAAGAATTAATTTTACGTTAATGGCGTAAAACGAAAGGAATTTCCGCAATGGGACTACCAAGACTTTTTCTGGCTTAAGTTCATGATGAAGCTAAAGCAGTACATGACTGGAATCACAACTTACAAAGAATTAACTCTATGATGATGGAAAGAAAGGAATTTCATCAATTGGTGTACAGAGAGTTTTTCTCGCCTAGTGAAAAGAGATATTCTAATTTTATTGGCATTAGGAAAAAAAATCGTACACGAAATGTATCGATAAAAAGTTTAATACGAACGCAAACACACATCTATACTCGAGGCAGGATTCTAACTCACAAATATTGCGTTACCCGAGCAAATTATTGAAACACTATTGTTTCCACTAAATTATTTATTAGTACTAACTAGTACTAACTAGTTTTCATCGCATTGAAGATGGCGCGTATGCGTTGCAACTAGGTTGCAACGCATTTATTTATTTAGTACCAATATTTAGTACCAGTAAATTTATTTAATACCAATAAATCATACAGCGGCATTAAAGTGTTTCAATATTTTGAATAACATGAACTTCCACAAAGTTGAAGCCCATAAAATTAAGCTGTTTGGGTTACCTATTTGTTAGATTACCCCTGGCTACCACGGCCGACCGGTTATCCCTCTCACTTTACATTTCCCGTTTATATTCACAACTTGTAAGTATTATGACTACATATAAACAACGTAAGCATTGAGCCGTAAGTAATCAATATAATAAGTCTGTTTCATACCAATACAAGCAACATAACGAAAGAAACTACTTCAATTTATTAATTATTCACTGGGAAACACGCGTCTAGTACCGGAATATTTATTTGGAAGGGGTCGGGTTGGTGTAGTGTCTAGACTACTAGCCGCCTCCCACCCCGGGGGCTCAGGTTCAAATACCAGCTGTGGATAATATTTTCCATCGGTAAACCCAGATCTCCACCCAACACTCTACTAGAGTGCTGCGCGGAGAGCCTTAAAGTTCAGTTCTGCGTCCGTCGAATGGGACGTTTAGCCGTGATCCCCTTGGCGCCTTCGGTTCCCTCCACCCTTCCTCCTTACCCTCCCATTCATGTTCCTACCATTTCCTCCCGTTCTGCGGCACCTTAAAAGTGCGGGGCAGACTTAAAACCACAGCCGAGATTTTTTTGGAAATCGGGTCGAGTGCGTGGAGGATGTGTTGATTCACGTACCATGTATACACGAGAAGAGAATGCTAAAGCTTTACGAGGTGGGAATTTATTTGGCCCGTATGGAAGGGAAAGCAAGGGGAAATGCGTACCGCGCCTCACCCCACAGTCTTTCATCGAACAGAATGCCACGCTTAATGGACGATTCCCAATGCGAAGAAGGAATAAGCGCGGTGGAGGACAAATACCTTAAGGCAACCGAGGCGTCCTGAAATGACAGAAGAGCTGTCCCCAGTGTGAATAAAAATCAAGATGCTTAAATTAAATATCCAACAGCAGAAAAGGAGGAGGAATAAAGAAAAGATTAATGTAAATATGCGCATTGTCCCTCTTGATTTTGTACGTTTGTATAGAGGAAGCCGTAAAATAAATAAATTGTTCCTGGTCTGACCAGAAAGCTTTCAACTGAAAGAAACAAAATAACTAACAGCATGCTTATACCACATAAAATAAATTTAACACCATTGTTTTACACAATATAGCATCATCAGATGGTACATTACGTTGATGGTATACTATTACAGTGAAAACCTGGTAGTGTTCAATAAAGTTTGTGTAATTACACTGCTGACAGATATTCTCTGTGCATTCAATGCCATTAAATAAGTCAAAGAAAGAGCTTCGGAAGTGAATATCCACGTAGAATAAATTGTTATACGGAGAAATGTCGTTGCAATAGCCGTCAAGGCAGATACAAGGAAGTATGAGAAACGCTCATTGGCTCAGAATAAATACATACGAAATTTACTAAAAGGTAAATAAAAACAAAATGAAAACTGAGTTCGAGGTAAAATAATGTTTAATAAAACCCATTTTAACCAAGCGGGAACAAAGGTTAATACACATGGAAGAATACAAGCAATATGATAACAGAATTACCAGCAGTGAACGAAGGAAGAAGGTTTATCAATGAAATTGTTTACGCATTTCGCAAAAACAATATTTCTTATAGCTGAAAGAAAAGCTGCAAAAACACTTTTATAAAGTACAACTTGAATAAAATCCTTCATAATTTTGAGACAATAATAATAAAAAATGGCAGAAAAGGTTAATGTTGTTACTATTAGGGAAGAGAATGTCATTTATACCCCGGATGATAGGTGGATATTTGGAATAAGGCGTGAATATTAGGCGCGAAAGGGGGCGTGAGATAAATTCGTCACTGAATTTATATAAATCTTAAAGAAAGGCGCAAAGGGTTCCACTGTTTTAATGTCCCGTCAGACTGGGAATCAAGGAAGATATATGAAGAAAATCTTGCAGAAAAATGGTGACCATATAGACTAAGCAGGTCAGGAAAAGGTTCTGAGTAGAAGAAAACAGAATTATGATGAAAAATCCAAAAAGATGGAGACGTTACGGAGCACATCTTGGGACACGATGAAGATGATCTCAAGATTACTAAGAAATGTAAAATAAAACCTAAGTTTAAATTTATGACGCGAGTGGTGAAAGATGGAAAAATGAATATGAAATGGTTATTCTATAAAAATAAACAAGGGGTGAGTTATCGTAGGATTCAAATCTTAGGACTGGATAAATGCAAGAGTATAATTTGGCGGGAGACCTATCTCAAACCTACTGGTAGAAAGTTGAAGATGCAAAAAAATTTCCTTATCGAGGGAAAACAGACATAACAGAATGGAAAAGCTTCAACAGTCACACCGAGGGGTGTAGACGTACACAAAACAAAGAGATAGAAGCCTAATTTAGGGGTAGGAGCACTGGCGTTGTGTAAGGCAAATGGAGTGTTGCCGTCAGGCAATTTCCTGGACGAAAGATGTATGATGAATGATGGAGGAACGGATATAAAACCCTGGCCAAATGTACCCCAAGTTTCATCCATCATCATTAATTTGGAGGACTAAGGATGCGTTTTATTTATACTGTATCTTCGGTGACGGAACAATTCCCATCTATTTTTGTCCTTTCTCATGAGTTTCAAAAGTTTTAAAAAAATAGAAGAAAGTCGGGAGGTGAAATAAGTAAAGTGACATAAGGGAGAGTATCCCCAATTCAGTTTTGGGTTGCCAGGTAGCACGTTACCAACCTGACTATCACGATCAGTGATTCGCAAGAAAACATGTACCTATATGCGCCTTTAAAAAATAACCTTGACTGAAGCGTACGCGTTGCAAAGACAAATGATTTCACCCCAGAGAGATTCACAATGACATGGAAAGATTGGCATGCGGCGAAGGACAAAATTCTGAGGAAAGGAAGAGGCAAAGCTGGGCGTAAATAAATTCCAATCGCTCCGATAACGGTAGACTTTATTCGGCAAAATTGCCGAAGCCTTGGAGGGAAAAAAAGATTTAATCATGGCCAAAGCAAATAAAGAGTGATTTCCCAATCGGGCCATATCGATGAAACCTCGCTGCGAGCCCCAAAGATTTTATCGATACGCAGGACTACCGGGATTTTCCCGCATAGAGGACCTGTCCAAAGAGAAACCCCAATGGGCTTCTATTTGTATTTTTGTCTTCGAATAGACGTCTATTTACTTCTTCTATTTTGAGACGACACTGATTGCAGGTGTTAACGCGATTATTCATTAAATTTAAAACAATTTTTTACTATTATGAATCACTGAAAATTGAAATTGTTATATGCTTGAGTATGTACATTGTACTATGTAGAAGAACAAATAGCTAGTCATCAATCATAAGATTGATTCCATGCAGCTTTTTACTTGATTCCCCCAGGTTTTTAGAGGCCATTCCGCTAGCCTCTTCATACTAATGAGATGAAAATTTATATAAAGATGAAAATCTATCCCCACTTCAGCCTAGCCTGAAGACTCCTGGAGTATAGTAGGTGAAACGTGGCTATCAAGATGATGGCAACACGGAGGACACCCATAAACCTACCTTGTTCATATGAACTCTGCGAAAACCTTCGACAGAAAAAGAATACTGCCATCTAGTACCAGGAAAAGGATGGGGGGAGCAAGAAAGAAGCAGTCCGTAGATTAGCCTAGACGAGAAGTGGATTTCATAAAAAAACCTACTTTCAGCAATAAATACCAGCTTGCGCGTACTAAAGCCCTTCATTAGAATTTATATCAGTAGGACGCTCCTTAAAGGCAGAAGACAATGAGGCATGGGCGATAACAGAAGCATTGAAGTCAAGATGGGAAGAATTGGAAAAGTGGTAGAAGAATGGTAAAAATAAAAGGGGTAGACCAAATGAAACTCGATTTTGCCTTCAGCGCAAGAGAATTGGACAGAGATTTTTTCTACCCGACTGATTTCAACACTTCCGCGTCATTACCAAGGGCACGATAATGATGCGGTACCCTTGATAATGATACGGGAAACCGGTCGTCTAGTAATAAACATGTACAATATAAGTTTTTTCACTTTTATAATGAATCATTTCCACACAGCTGGAAGCAGTAGATTAAGTAGGTACATGAAGACAAGAAGAGGAGACCGAAGGATGCATTATTAAAAATATGCTAGATTTTAGAAAAAAGTACGAGAATAAAAATAATTAAAATATTTACTTCCGATTTCTATTAGGAATTATATTTGTGACTGAAGCATAAATTTTATCACAGGAAAACGCGTTAAAAGTGAGCAAGGTTTTTTGCGTCTGCACATGTGTCACTGTAGCTCAATTAATTTTCAATACATAATTATCTTAAGAAACGATGGCCTGATAAAGACAATCGTTGAGGGAAAAGTGATCGGAAAAAATGGAAAAGGTAGGCCTCGTATGAGATAGATGGAGCAGGTTGTGAAGGACGTAAAAGAGAGGTTTTACGTAAAAATGAAGAGGCTGGCCGATAGAAGAATTGAGTGGAGGGCTGCGTCAAACCAATCCTAGGATTGTTGACCGATGTTGATGAATACGTTTCCACATATTTGAGTATAGGTTTCCATATCGGTATAGTGAGGGAACCTTCAAAGTGGAAGAACTGAGAAAAAACCGTGGTCCTTCATAAGGAACACCCTGGTAAATGACGGAACTGGACGAATTCAACCACCCAGAGGACCCACGCCCGATATTCGTACGATTACGGAAAGGCGCCGATGGAGAAAAAGAGAGCGAGAGAGCGCATCGGAATAACGGCCCCATAATGCAGAAGCACGACTTATTCCATTCAACGGAACGCGCTTTATGCCTCTCCTTCGGACGGACTACCGCGTTATAATCATCGCTCCGCTCCGCAAGCTGCCATGCCATGACTCCCACACTTTGCATAACGTTCAGGATATCGAGTTTACTGCTCGCGCTGTTTGCCGGCTCAATTCTCACGCCGCGCCGCCGTGGTGCAATTCACGTACCCATTATTTCTCGCGGCCTTAAACGAGAGGAGTTTAACGCGCCAATCAGAGCCAGAAGCACACGCCCACCGCCTGAACCGCTCGTGTAAACCTCAGCCAACGTTATTCTCTCAAGGATTGGAAACAGAGATTTGGTTAATCGATTAATAAATTAATAAATCGATCTCTGGTACATCGATTCAGCTTCAGAGAGAGTACATTTGCGCTGTACCCTGTATTCTGCAGTTCAGAAAACAATCAAATCATTGTGGTTACCTTCGTGAAAACGGAGGGTTACAGCGTTTACATACTGATCGGAGGTCCCGGGTTCCTATTCAGGAGGGATATTTTAAACCTCCAGTTAAACCTTAACTGTGTGACTTTATCGGTACCATATAGTCCTGGGAAACCACAGGCATCGAGAAAATTAACTGTCCCCCACATCCCTGCTCGCTAATCCTTGACGTGTGAAATTCACACGCCGTTGTGCTTGGTACTTAATGACCAATAATATCACCAACCAGATGAACTTGATGAACCTACGGGATGAATACCGTATCGGTGATTCTCATTTTTTTTATTGTTATTTTTAATTGACAGAAGCAGAGATAGATTTCAGCTTAAGGTTCCCCAATTAATAATAAGTGCCCATCCTTAGCAGGTTACAGCAACTTAATCTTAATCAATCTAAAGCCGGTGTCCCACGGTAAAAAAATTTCATCAAATTTTTTTATCCAAAATTTTTGTCCACACAGTTCCATTCAAATTTTTTGAAGCAACAGAAAAGGAGTTTTTCACGGCATAGTGTTTTGTTCCAAAATAGACGAACCAATGAGATACGAGAAAATGGTGAACAATGAAAACGGCTGCCACAACCGATCACGAATAAGCCGCGACAATTGTAATTTTAGCTCAGAAGTCGTGCATTAATTTAATTAAGTTTATGTACACAAATCATACATTAGGTACTGTATATAATTTCATATTTTCCATGCACTCAATAATAATTGCCTTAGGGCTTCATAAATACGTCATTTCCATCTGTTCCGTGATCGCAATTCACCTATCAAAATAGCTCAAATCAAATCACTTCAAACAAGCAGAGTAGGTCACCATGCTCACTTTTTCGACAGCCTGTGATTGGTTGGTTTCAAACATTTGGATGGAAAATTTAGATTAAGTTCTATTTGTTGAAATCAAAAGTTTATGCATATAAGTTTAGACCCAAATCCACTTGGGTACAATTCCACCTGTCACACGGTCAAACTAAGTTGTATCCAATTCGTATAGAAATATTCGATGAATATTTTACCACGGGACACCGGCTTACGACAAACACAACACCCATGCCCGAGGCGGGATTCGAACCCGCAACTTTTGGGATGTCAGACCGGTGCGATACCGAAATGACTACCAAAGTTGATTTTTTTATTGATTCTATATTGTGAGTAGTGTTATGGCGACCCTATGGCCACACTTTCTTGCCACCGGACGTAAGGGACCTTTTCTGTGTGAGTTCGTGACATTTATTTGAACTTCACTTAACCGGGTCCGGAGCACTAAAATCTCCATGCCAGTGTATTTACTACTAAGCGTGCCATTGACATTATAAAACGCGGGGTAATTTTCTGATAAATGTACACAGAAAAAAACGAATATTCAGCTATATTTCATTTTTATCTTTTTTAATCTATGTTCCCTCCTCCTCCGATTCTTAGTTGGGGTTCCTCGCAAGGCTGAAGTAATTTAAAATTATTTTCGTTTCAGATAATCAGATCGCTGAGTGAACGAATTTCGAAAAACTCGTGTTGTGGAAATTCTGGGAAAAATATGCTGAAACAGTGGTATTCTTCTCCACAACCGTTACATAATGAATCATCAAAATATACACAGCTGAAAAAAAATCATCCTATAAGTGAATTTGAATATCAAATAGTTTTTCCTCGTAGCAATACAACTACATTACAAGTTTTCAATAAAACACAATGATGTCGGTGCCCTGATTCGACACCCACAGAAGTCTTGGCGAAAAAACTACACAGATTTTTAGTGTAAACAAAGAAGGGCGGTTTAAAACACAGCAGACAGCCCAAATCCCTACAGAAATTGCGGACATAAACGTGAAAATAATGGCATATTTAAAGTTTAGGAAAGTAAAATATCTAGTTCCTCTTGATAAAAATAATTCACTTTCAAACTTATGTTGAGGGGCACAGTGTCTTCATCTCATGCGTACTAAATATTTTGTTTCCTACCGAAAAAAAGCTGAATAGATTTTTACCGTGAGTTTGATTAGTGGATATTTTCCATCCTGAGCACAATTATTTCAATACGAAAATAGTTTTATCACGTATCACCATCGCCATGCACGTTTATTTCGTTACATCACAATTAATTACTGCAATAGGAAAATATGATAAAATTGATGTGGTCAGTCATTCATTACTCAAGCCCTTTTACACACCATTTATTTATTTGTTTCCCTATCTCTCATTTCATAATGAAACAGCACCGAATGCAGCCAAGACACAATTATGTTTACTCCAATGTAACTCACTGGCACCATGCAACCACTGGCGAAGTACGTACATGCGGAAAAAAGGAAAATTTTGCCTAAAAAAACCTTTAAAAAAACTCCTTAGGAAATAAGTTTTCGTTCTAGTAAATGCATGGCAACATGATGAGCCACGGAGCTAGACCGTCTTCAACCGTTGAAGCAGATGTAAATTGTGTGACGAAATGAGTTGGAAACTCGAGAAAAAAAAGAGGGTTCTGAAAAGGATGAGAAACGAAGAAGACGGTTGGCTTGCAAATAGGAAGATGCACACAAAGGGCATTCCAAGATGCTCGGAGTCCCTCAAGACGGACCAGTCCTCGCAGGGAATGAGACATGGGATAGCTCGAGTCCGCCGCTACTCACGCTGCCAGACGTATTGTTCGCCGACCTGACTCGAGCTGAATTCTAACCGGCGCCCCAGTTACCACAGGTGTGTAGCCGAGTTTCATCAGCGAAAAAGCACTCGGGCCGCCCCGTCCTTGACGTGCCTTTCGATATATCCTTTCCTCGAAACAACGGCATGCGAATCTGATTAGCGGACTCCGACCACCGTCCATTGCCGACCCCGAACGAACTCCGATCGATTCGTCACAGAACGGAACGATACTATCGATCTCCCGCTTAAATTCTCCCAACCTCGATCTTGAAAAGGTGTGATGACTAGAGTCCTTCCTTACCCGAAGAACCGGTTTCGGGTCCCGAAAAAAGCAGAGTTTTCAGTGGCATACCGGTCTCTACTTCAGTTCATTGATCCGTTCGTCGAAACCGTGGGTCCTTGGCGCCTTCCGTAGTAGTAGCAATGGTTCTATTGCGCAATACAACCTAAGTTCTCACATCGAAGACGATAACAACATCGTGTCCGAGGTAGGATTCAAACCCGCGGACTCTTAATAGCCAAACCTTCGCATTACATACCAGACTACCGCTATCGACAATCGTATCGATAACTCAAACCCATCTAGAAGCAAAATTCTCATAGTAACAGTCTAAACTAATCAGTGAACAATTGAAGTTTAGTGAGTTGAAGCATTATATATTTTTAAAAACCTCGAAATCATTTTTGTTCTTTGTAGCGTAATTTTTAAATAAATGACCCGTGATTGAAACGCTATGGACCCCAAGTCACGAACATTATTAATTGCAGCAAGGAGATGTAAAACCATTGTAAAACCATTTTCACAACAAAATTTTATTATTTCCGAGTGAATTTGTTTTAATAATGAGCTGATTATGAGACTTAAGAGATACTGCTGGTTGAGATGTTTTTTACGGCAATCGTTAACAAAGATAAATAACAAGGCGGTGTGGGAATAGGAAGTGTAGGAACTCCGGTTCAAATCCAGGAAAATAATCGTAGATTCACTGACCTATTCAAAGCGAAGGTCGGTTTTGCTGGTAATGGTGGAGATCACCAAGTACTGAGCACGAAGACGCGTCAAATTCTCACACACCACCACTTAGAACTACATCTGTTCCCAGGACAGTTGTTGGTATCAAACAAAGATACGGTATCCATGAAATCACAAAATGTGCGGGGTTTAAGTAGAAATACACAATGAGACCTCTTCCGTAATTGAAATCAGAGCTTTGGACCTTCTACTTCCTCGGCTACCATGCCTCTTCTCATTTAACATTTACATTTACATTTTGGGATCCCTACGAAATCGGTCTAAGTAATGAACTTGAACGTGTGCAGCGAAGATCGGCAAGATTTGTAAAGGGACGATACGATAATTATATTAGCGTAACCAGTCTATTAAATGAATTGAAATGGGAATCATTGTCAGATCGCAGGTTGAAATTTAGACTTAATCTCTTCCACAAATTCCAAGGCAATATTTTCAGTGATGATGTTAAAAATATTTTACGAACCCCAACTTACTATGGCAGACTGGACCATAATCATAAAGTTAGAGAAATTGATTGCCGAACTGACCGATTCAAAATGTCCTTTTTCCCTCGCACAATAAGAGATACGAATAACGGTAAATATGTCTTATCGGAGAGTAGCAATGAATAGCATTGGTAGCTGCATGTTGGTATGAGTACTTAAAGCTAACCCTACTAACAGAATGTTTTTGCATGTTTTCTTTGCAATTTCTATCTTTTTTAAATAGTGTAGTTCTGACTACTATATTAATACTATTCCTTTTTTATGCATGATATGTAGTGCATGTTTGGTGAGCAATCACCCCCTGCCACACACCCTTGTGGTGGCTTGCAGGGTATTATGTAGATGTAGATGTTAACACTCTCTCTTCAAACACTTCAGAACTTCAAAAAAGAGATTCAGAACTTTGCGGTATATATCACACAGATAGCCCAGGGCAAAGGAACTGCTGCTCCCTGGACGCAAGAACTAAACACACTATATGTCTAAGTTGAGTTCTTCCCACAAGTACCACAACAACCTTCGGGCTGATCAATAATAGTATAAAATAATTATTTATCATTCAAAGTTGTGTAAATCCACGATTACCCCTTGATAGAGCTCGTTTGGAATACGCTGCCAGTACATGGGATCCAAACAAGGTAGGTTTAAATAAAGAACTGGAGCGTTTGCAGCGAATACCAGAAATAATTGAAAAGGGACGGCACGATAACCTTATTAGCGCAACCAGTCTATTAGAAAAACTTCAGTGGTAATATTTATTAAACCGTAAGTTAAAATATAAATGTAATCTCTTCAGTAAATTCCATGACGATATCTCTAATTATGGCGTTAAAAATATTTTGTGAACTCCGACTTATTATAGCACACTAGACCACAAATATTAAATGCTGGAAATTGATAGCCGAGCCGACAAATATAGATGTCTTTCTTTCCTCGTACAATTAGTGATCAGAATGGTTGTGAGTATATACAAAATCAATATATCAATATACAAAATTATATCGGTAGGTAGCTTAGGTAGTTCCTTGATGGTAAAAAAAAATTTCGCTAACCCAATTAACAGCACGTTTATGCAGGCTCACTCCACTTTTTTAATATTATTATTAAATAGTTAAGGTTCAACTGAAATACTGAAACTAATCCTCTTTAAGCATGATAGTTGAAGACT
Source organism: Platycnemis pennipes (assembly GCA_933228895.1). NCBI lineage: Eukaryota > Metazoa > Arthropoda > Insecta > Odonata > Platycnemididae > Platycnemis > Platycnemis pennipes. Next base: position 34,815,059 of record OW121852.1, on the reverse strand, counting down.
CATCACTACCCCACGTGGTGGCTTAGAGAGTATTCTGAATATGCATATGAGATGGGGTGAATTTGGAGAGAAAAAATTGAAAACGTAAAATTCGTTGTCTCGAGTGAATTTTGCGGACTTTGTAATTCAAAGTTAAAAGAAATCTAGAGCTTTGTTATGCCAAACAAGATTAATTTAGGGCCGTTGAACAATATGCAATAAATTGGACGGTAAGGATCAACTTAAAATTGCGGAAAAATCCTAGATTAATACATGCAAATTTAATACGGGCTATATTCGCAACAGTCGTTGGTGCATTTGGGAAGTTTTGCAAGAAATTCATCGCGTATCACTATTCAATTTTCACCCCTTCACTGGGAGCAAGAATTTCCGTGCTTGGGAGTCCCACAGCATTCCTTTCCCGTATTGCTTCCCTCGATCGGAATCTCACGTGGAAGGCCACGCGCCATTTGAGTCGCACTCGACTGCGCACACGACGTCGACATAAGACACCGCAGCGCGCCGCTCAGAGGGGCGTGTCCGATTGGCTGGCGAGCGTCGCGCGTCTCCAACGTCTTACGTATTACAATTAGCGAAGCGTACGGGGAGATCTGAAGAAGGGAGAGAAGGTAGATACTCACTCAAGAACGGATCGGTCGTAGTGGACGGCGATCCTCAGCGGCTGGTCGATGCTGCGCCGACGAACCACGTGCTCAGGGTCCAAACCGACGCCACGGATCACCTGCGAACGATACGGAAAAAGAAGCGTGAACTGGGTTGTTAACATTATTTTTGTTACTACATCCACCTCCATAAGATGGCACAAAGTTGTACAAGCGTAAAAAAATTTGCATACATTTCTGTTTGCATATATTGGATAATAGATTTTTCTCTCTAATCTCTCACTTCCCAAGCTAACATCTAAGAAAGGAGATAATTATATAAAAAAACGCTTTTATACCAGTACAATATGACATATTTGACATATACTCTGCCAATTTAGCGGTATTTTACGTTATTCTTAAACATTTCATTTCTAATAACTGCCTCCATTTTTATAAAAAAAATTCTAAAGTAATTTGGATGTCATTATTGGGAGATAATTTGGCCAAGCTTCATTTGTGCATAGCTTGTTTGAAATTTTTTATGGACAAGGTTTAATGCAGTAGGTACTTGATGGCTAAGGTTTAAGTTGGCTTAAATAAAAAAAAACTCATTTGAAGAGCCGACACTACAAAAGTAAATTAAAAATATTCTCAATATTCCCATATGCACTTACACAAAAACGTAAATTTCATTTCAGAAAGGCCTGGCAGATTATTTGTAGAAAATGCTCTAGTATGCCTTCCATAAGAAAAATCTTGAGTTTTTGGTCGGGAACAGAGAACGTAACATATAATTTAATGGGATAAGTAAAACAAAGTAGAGGAAATGAAAACGTACTTGGCTAACATCGACGACATTTTAGTGCAAATACATCCAGTGAATTCAACCGCAATAACAACTTCGCCGACAGCAATAAATGTGGACGGACTAAATCTGTCTAGTATCCTCTACTGATACGATCTAACCTAAGCTCCTGCGGTTGATGGAATAAATTGACATGAAGTTCACAAAGGACTTAGTTATTGTGATCAATCCACGGTGATAAGCTTAAGTATGAGCAATAAAAGTGAAAGTTAGCATCATCTGCATTCCACCGATAATGCTTTTGTTATGTAAAGCAGCCGACAGTTAAGGTCATTTGTGAAGTTAAGGATTGATAGATAATCCGATATAGGAAAGGATTTATAGGAAATGAGGAAAGGTGAATAGAAACCCTGAGTACACTCTCAAAGAAAGGCGCCAAGTGCTCCACAGTATAAAGTCTCAATCGACGGCCGGATTGCAACAATTTTAATCGCTCTCTACAAGGCACTAATTTAAAAAAATTCCACAGCCGACATTCGAAACCCGGGGCCAAAGGCTAGGAGTTAATTCAGTAACAGCTCGGCATCCTCGTACCTGGAAAATAGCGAAGTTGTAACGTCATACCCTCGACAGTTCAAATGCATTTCACGAAAGGGTGAAACCACGGAGTTTAAGGACAGCCGAAGCATATGGAAAATATGACGAAAAAAATTCGTGATTTTCGAGGCTAAACCATGCAGAGTACCTACCCAATATTGACTACTCTGTATAGAAGACACCATGGATATTCTGGAATACGTAATTTATTGTGTAGCTCCTGCGAGTAACATTTTTGCCAACCGTCGGGGGCACCAATTGAAATTTGTGTCATTCAGCAGTGAAGTAGTCTTCTGGGAAGGCGACCCACAGCTATGGTAATTAGCTCTAATTAGAATAGCTGGATAATTGTATAGGGAATTTTTCAGGGAACGGAGGAAGGGTGGAGAGAAACCCGGCGTCGGGGTTAGCCTGATTAGGAAAGGCCTAGGGGTCTACATCTTAACGTCTCATCCGACGGACGGGGTATAATATTCGAATGTTATCCAAAAAACACTCCAGTATTGTGGCATTTTTAACGATTTAATCGAAGTGTTCCATAAAATGCTATAGTTGGGTCCGGTACACCACTGCATAATCTCTGCCACTACCGGGATTCAAACCCGAGCCCAGGGGATGAGAAGCCATTGCTCCAGTCACCACAACAATCTGATCCCTGTATGATTCAGTGAATCACTTAATAATCTGTTAACACAAAAATGTTGCCTTCAGCATTTTATCAAACATTTGATAGCCGTTCATTATGATATTTCCAACGGCTTCCACACTGACCCCATATTTTCTTCTGCATCTCGACCAACAACATCCTACAAACTTGTAATTATAGAATCCAACATTTTATTTTTTTTGTGCCAGCGAGATTTTTTCCAATTTCTCCTCTTCCTAAATCACACTGTGCTGGTGTACACCATGAACAACTTATTATGATCATTCTTCACAACACGAGAGAGGAAATATCGACTGAACTGATACAAAACAAATCTACTGTTGACCGAATCTAATGGATGGATTTAAATAGAAACTCGCTTCTGACATCCAATTCAATGAAGCGTGACAACACGGTGAATAATACGTTCTACCACCGACCGTCAAATCCATCAATCGAGGTATAAACTAACAACGGTCTCCACTCACCGTACAGATATATTTAAATGTTAAAACGCTTTTCATTACTGCAGAGCTAAGTTTACTATAGCAACGTGATTGTGCATAGTCATGAAGTTAATGGGAATCCGAATAGAAAATAACTAGTCACAAAGCGGCACACGTTTCATGACTGCACAGTGATAATAGCGAAGCAGGGCATTGCGAAACTCAGCTGCCGAGACGTTCGCACGTGTTGGACGAAGAAAAATTGTGAATCCGAGCATATTAGAGAATGTAAAGATATATAGAAACTCAAGAACAATACTTAAACTCATCACCACACGCCAGCGTAACTATTTTAAAAATGTGGTGCGTGATGTGGAAATTGCATCGCATTTTGATAAAGCTGACAAAACTTAAAAACCCAATATTCCGTTAAAAACAGAATATTATCAGCACTGATAGTCATACGCATTATCAAATCAGTCTTACTCTTACTGTCAGCCCATTGCCACTAATAAAGATGTCACCATTACTAGTATTCAATCCCGTGTTTTTTTTCTGCAAAAGTTCTCTAGTCAATTCGTCTCTTGGCAAACATATTTTTCATAATACCTAAGTTAATATCCATAACATCATTTTTAATTTCTCCAATCCTACAGGAGTTATACACTAAAATCCAACTACTCAGTCGTCTCTAAATATTATCATCAATACTATTTCTTTTTGTCCCACACAAAAGTTGAACAAATAAATTTTTGATGAATTAAATTCCAGTAAAAAATTAACAGCTCAGCAATTCTACGATATACTTATGGCATATCTGATGGATTAAGGCTTCACCTATACTATACGTAATTTACGTAATTTTTGTAGATGTGGAAATGATCATTTTAAAAACTACCCATAATATTTCACAGAGATTGTCAAGCCCATTCATTAGTAAAAAACTGCCCCTGATAAACAATTTAAGGAAAATAAATTTTAAAGAGAATTGAGGTGAACAAGGTAGGATGGAAAATATAACGTCTAACACAAACGCACTTCATTAAAAAAATGATATTGAAAGGCGTCACATTATTACATGTATTTATTATTATTTCACTGCGTTAAAATTTAAACCAGGAAAACAGTAAAATGGTTCTGAGATCAATAAAAACACGAATTTTCCTAGCTCAATAAGCTCCCTAATAATTTATTCTTTCTAGAATAACGACATCTAAACGCCATAGAGACGTTGAGCATAATTTTAATACAGATTTATGTAAACTTTAGTTCACTTAAAACGTGCTATTATTAGAGTCAATATGGGCACAAAGGCAATGATCGTCTTCGAAACGTAATTTCAATAAGGTTAATCGTACGCTATTCCCAACACTTACTCATTTGTCCTAAGTGTACAGTGAAGTTTAAAATATATGTTACATAAGTTAAAATAGCATGTTTAGTTATTTTGCTACTTTAATGTGCCTCTGGAATGTACCTCAGATATCTACTACGTGTACGAAAAAAATTAGCTAACAAAAATAGTCCGAAGAGCGCGGCATAGAAAAAAAACTTTTCCAGCCAGCCCTAATACAAACAGCCAACACACAGCAATTTTATCCACTACATACATGTAATGACACTGAATTATAAACTCTCACTTTGATCTTACTCGTAATAACTTGGGTAAGTTTCATTAAAGAAGTTATGAAGAAGAATACGAAGATTTTTACCCATCGAGAAGACTTTTCTTTCCACTCAACGGACTTTCCTCGGGGTCCAACCGAGAGAGTTACGCAACACCGCGGATTTAATTTTCAAGTTCATCAAAAGTCCTTGATTTGGGCGCGTGAACTTCCTCCTTGGCCCAGATCAAACATAAGAGGCTCTCGCGGCGCGTGGCGAGAGTTCGCTGATGCGTCCTGTTTGAGGCCTGCATAATTTAACACCTCTTAAACTCCAGAGAGAGGAGAGGCCTGACGGAATTACAATCTCGAAGGGAAAACTCGGAAATGATACGCCCCTTTCCGAGCCGCGTAAAAAGTTCATAATTTTTTTTTCTTGTTTTTAAGATCACTGGAGCCTACGTACGTAATTACGTCTACATGCCATTAATTTTGCTTTAAACTTTTAATGTAGGTTAGATGATATGGATTAAATGAGATGATGGGCATGAAAGAGTGGGTAAAAAATTTCATTCTCTTAACGTGTGGGAAGAGAAAATAATACCTACATTATTTGCATGAATCAAAGCCGATGACTTTTTTCCAAATAAAAGAGGGTTCGTGTTACAAATGTAAGCAAAGCACTCGACTTCAATTGGATTGCATAATTAGATTAGATGTTTACTTGTACTGAGAGCAAGGCTGTTCAAAGTAAATTTCGTGTGACTCATTACAATTTATCTCAAAAATTTATTTTAAAAGGCGTCAACCCGTCAAGGCATAAAGTGTATCAATGTTAGCGCAGAGGATTAGAGAGAAGAAGGGGTTTGTTTGACTGGATTTCACATGGAGTCTCCGTTGTTCGCTGGGTAAATTAATTCCAAACAGCAAAACACGACTGAGTATTCACTAACAAAATGATTCTTTACTGGTCGATTACGCACGCCTGGTGTGAAAGCATCCCATACCACATACCCTTGGCGCCTGATATAATGCAAATGTAAAACGTGTAGTTATTTTTAACATTTCCTCATGCATGTCATAGGGCCGTCCGGAACGCTAAAAAGTGGTTAAACGGTAATACAAATATAAAATTAACAATTCATAGCACTGAGACATACATAAATTGCTTTTAATGTTAAAACAAAATTATACAAATTTCCCCGAGTTCATAAAAACAACTATTTAAATAAACATCCGTGAAATATAAAAAGTTTTGCTTCTTTTCTTAGACGTTAAATTTCACAAAGGAAAGCTTGAAACCTTCTAATTTCATAAAAAAGGTATTACAGAGCATGTCTATATTATCACTTACAAAAAAGAGGGGGAGGGGTCTACATGAGGGGAGGTCGGCAGCGTTACGTAATTTAGGGAGGGTTCATAGAGAATATTAAGTATTCTTTAACCGAGTGTTAAATAGGAGAAGAAGGGTCAAAAAAGTGTAAAATCGGCTCACCTAAATAAATGCATGACCCATAAGTGACCACATACCTTCTTATGAGATCAATCGTGTCTTTGGTGAAGGTTGTTAAGGAGACGAATTATTTCAGAGTGAAGAGAAGGGCTGATAGAGTCGAGTGGAGAGCTGCGTCAAACTTATCTTAAGGTCAATGACTAGTATTGATCATGAGCAGAGATGAGAAGAGTACCAAGTAAATGTCATAATGTCAAAGTCACAAATGTCATAAAAGTAGAAGTTCTTGGTACGAACCATCAATCTTAAAAAGCAGAAGAGCATCTGCCAAATTGAGTATTAAATTACCATGCGAGATGCAAATCAAGAAAGAAATAATTGATTTAAGCAATCCACAATTAGATTACAAGTAGTAGTTACTTTTTTAAAATGTAAAGATTATAAGTAAATCATTCCAAAAATGTAATTGCTACCGGCAACGCAGTTACTTTTACTCAGCTCCTCCCTATCGATTATGAGTCACATATTCTACTTTTGCACCTCCTTCTCCACTCGATCGCAGCTTTCTGAAGGCCAATGCCTTTCAATACTTCCTCCATAACCGAATCAACATCCATTGAATTTATTCCAATAACTGCATATGCTCGCATTTCTAATATTTCTTCCATTGTCTTCCTATCCTCCCACTAAACATTAAAAGACTTTCCTCCAAATCCCAGATGTCGAAATCATCCTATCTACGCTCGTTCTTTCTCCTAAAATACTTCGTGTCGCTACAAAACAACATCACTTTCTGAGAAAATTCGGGACACGTCCACTAAATCACATTTATTCCAGCAAAATTGTTAAAATCGATAGAAATTTCATTACTACGATTATCATCAACGATTTTAACACTAACAGTTGGCTCCTGATCTATAGAAACCTTACTCCACAGTATTTTCTGTTTCCTAAAAGTACCTACAAGTACCCTTATTGTGTATCATTAACTTTTTACGTACCTCTCCTTTCCCTATCCTGTTCAAGTTCCTTATTCGTTTGCTGCTCAAATATTTATGCATTTTTTGTACGTTCTTAGTGGACGAAGACGTCCAAGGGCAATAAAATATTTCTATTCTATTATTTTCTTACCCATCATTCCTTTCTTCATGAGAATTTTCAGGAGTTAATTGCCTTTCAGTTGTATTCATTTACTCATTTACTAATTATTCTACCACCTTCGAATTTTCCCAAATTTTTCCCCTTCCTCACCATACTTAACACTTCTACGTTTGTATTCCTCTTTCCATTTTACCTTATATATCCGCCTCTAAATCCATATATCGAAAGCGACCAACCAACATTCATCCTCCTTCCCCAAAGTTTTGCACTATTAGATGATTCTTTAATGATATGGACCCACAGACGTCATTTCAAGGAGGAGGATTGCTAAGAGAAGCCTCGGGCTCAAACGATATATGCCTCATGTGCGGTGAGTTTGGCAAGGACAAAGAACTGTGGTTTAGGTGCTGCACGTGTTCAGGGTGGGTTCACTCCGCTTGCAGTGCTGCCGAGTCTGCAGACAACTTTATTTGTGATTTTTGTTTTGATGTAAAACTTGAAACATTTTTGTTTTATAAAATTTTATCACTTTTTGATAAACGCTTACCTAACACTTTTATACCATTATCCGTTGAACTAAATACCTTACGTTATATAGTGTATTAATTGCGTTTCTTAAGTAATAAGTGATAAAAGGTGCTGTATGCAATAATTCATTACTATTTACTTCCCTAATCATGTGATTTTTTTACTGTACGGTATAGCCCCTCCTACCGTACGGAATAGCCCCGATCCTTGGGGCTATTTCGTACAAGGACATGTTTTTTTATTATTTCATTTAAAAATATAAACAATGAAATAATTCAAATTTCTTTGTGTCCAAATGGAAGCCAATGATCCATAGTACAATCTGCCTATTTTCGTATAATTTTATACCCAATATTAGCTGAGAAATAACAGTTCTCGCTTAAGTGTACGGTATAGCCCCGCTCTCCCCTACCGCCGGTAACATAAAAGAAGATGAATGGTAAAATCTCCAAAATATCACACTTATAATACTTATTAATATTAATATTACTAATATTACTTTCTGAATCACCAAAGTATGATGACATGCGCGGTGTTACTAATGTAAACGGAATGATTCCGAATATATCTATTTACCTATCTCGAAGGAAGCTAGATATGTGAGGGTAGAGATCATCAGTTACAAAGCCTAGCAACGCAAACAAAAACTAACTCTGGGCAAGGAGATCAACTCTTTCCCCTCACGTGGCTGGTTGATCAACACATAGGTTTTCACAAAGTCAAAGGCAGCTTTTATTTAAATGTTCACATGCATAATGGATGAGAATGATATGGTAAGAGATAAGAAAATGACATGTGATGATGGGAAGTGGGAAAGATGGTGATCATTACAAACCAGTTACTTAAGACCAGATCTCAAAATACTGCAAAGCGGTTGCCAGACTGATACATTTCTTGCCATCATGGATCTTTATCTACTTTATTTTCTCTAATTAGTTTTCAAGAACATGATAAGAGTAAAGACCATTCATAGGCCTGATTGACAGCCACGTTGACTCAGTGGCGCAGATTATGTGATGAATAAATATTTTGTTTATAATAAATAAATGTTTTGTCTATAAAAATTATAACGACTTCTCATCTTACGAAAGATATGAAATGGTATTTGCGCAAAAAGAGTTGATCCACGTTTATTATCAATTGAATCCGTAAGAAGGACAAAAAGTTCGCTTTTTCAAATTTTGGGGCTTAATTTTGTTCTCTGGATGGTTTTCGTTTAAATGTGACTAACTATCTAGTTCAGCAAATAGGGTTTCAAAACTTATACACTTGCTACGGTAGTCGATACCCAACACGTTAACCTCATTTTCCGCAATAGAAGGATAAGGAAAAAACTGAACTCTATAAATTATTGAATCCCTCTTCTGCCTTGCAAAATGATAATTTTTCCAAATACATTACCTTACCGCTTACCTACCTCTTTGCAAAAGGAACTAAAATGTCTTAAAGAGACATGCAAACAGAAGCGATTAAAACTTATTTTTTACCATAATTTAACGATCTTTTTAGCTCGATCTAGCAAGATACCTGTTGCCGAAAAAACATTAGCATGTGCATTTAATTTTTTTTAAGATAAAATGGATCGACCGAGTGACAAACGAAGAAGTTTTAAGAAGAGTGGGAAAAGAGAAGTCTGCAGAACACTCAAAAGAAGACGGGACACCTAATCGGCCATATCTTAAGACACGATGGCCTGATAAAGACAATAGTCGAAGGAAAAGTGGATGCTAAGATTGGTAAAGGAAGGCGTCGCATGAGATATTTGGAACAGATGGCGAAGGAAGTGGAAGAGAGGAATTATGTTAATATGAAAAGGTTGGCCGAAAGAAGAATCGAGTGGAGGGCTGCGTCAAACCATTCATAGGTTTGTTGACCGCTGATGACGATGCTGATTTAATTTTTTAACGATTTTTTACAATCCAGAGGATATGAATAAATAAACACTAAAACAATTTTTTCTGCCAGACCCATTATATATTAATTTTATCATTAGAACAGCATGTGATCCTCAACAACGAGTTTCAATAAAATAATTAGGCGGCACTACTTGGAAAAATCACCAATAGCAATAGGGAGCTCACGACCCTTGATGCATGCCGACGAAATACACCCCATCAAGGACATGGAACAGGTTTATATAGATCACAGTGTGAAACGCGGAAGCCGTACAATATTAAGAAACTTATTTAATCACAATTAAATAACGCTCAAAAGTCCATTTAAGGTGTTTATAACGAGTTGATTTTCAACCGACGACACGTGATGAATGCCCGTGACCGCCAGTGATCACCACAGATGCACGTCGGACTCCTCGTTCAGAGAGTCAGCAATTATTCCCAACCGGTTATATCCAGTCTCGTCAGGCTGACCGGAAGCAAGCCGTGCACCGTAAACTCAATAAATCGGATCATAATTGGTACGACCCGCGGGCATCCCACACGTACCATCCTCTCGGACGCTAATGACGATTGCCACGACCCGTCACGGAACGGAACGAACGAAATCACTTTCGACCAATCCCTTCCCACGCGGCAGAGCGAGCGATTACCCGCGTAGCTGGACCCGATAAGCTGGACTTTGGCGCAAGATTAGGTCCGAATATATGAAACGGCCAGCCACCAGGGGTAATTAAAACCGAGGGGAATTAGGGTAAAGCTGCGGAGAGTCGAATGAGAAGAGGAATTTCAGGCGAGGCGCGAAATGGTAGCGTCCTCCATTCATGCCACGACCGAATCCGTCGAGACTGAAGAGAGAATTGAGCTTATTCCATTAGCCGTTGAAGGTACCCAAGTCCTATACCGAAATTAAAATACGTGGGGACAGCAATAGAGATGAAATCAATTCCATCATCATTCAATCCTAAGATTTTTTGAGTCAGCTCTCCACTCCGTTCACATAACAGTTAACCTCTACATATCACCCCGATTCTTTTCCTTCACATCTTTCTCTTTAGGCTCCGTTTATCTAATGTATTATCTTCCTTTGCTTTTCTTCCTAATTCGCTTTTATTTAGCCGACCGCTAGAGCCAGGACAGTAAAATGCCGGCATCGCAACGCAAAGGTCACACGTTTAAATCCTGCCTCGGGCATCAGAGGAAAGTTTGTTAGGTTAGACATTGCGACACCACCTTAGCAATTCGAGTACCGACCTAAGAACCTACAGTCGATCAAAATATTATGCACACTCCAGTTTGAAGGGCGTTTGTGAAGTAACCAAAAGGCCTACTGAAAATTTAATTACATCATATTTTTTCTCGTTTAATTCTACGTTAATTGTTGTGCACGAAAATTTTTTGAATTATAATGTTGTATTTTTATTAATGTTTAAATGGAAAAAGTTACGGTGTTTTAACGTGTTCAACAATTATGCCGACTTTAACAATTTATTTGTCAAAAATCGGTCAACCGATCTATTTCAAATTATAGCACAATATACACAAGAATGTTTTATGTGTTCCATATAAATTTAAGAAATTTAACTGTGCAAAAAATGATACTTTAATAATTTTTAATGACAGTAATTCCACCGCTATTACAATCCTATGTTGGTTTTACGTAGCTCTCTCCAATCCGTTCTACGACAGCAAAATACTTTCGTATTTGCACTATCCTCCACTTTTACTTATTTCTCTATTAGCTCCATGCATATCATGCGAGATGTTCATCTACCGTTATTTCCATTCACTTTTGCCAAGCCAGGCGCTTAAAGTCACGTTTGGAATGCGATTGCATGGCAACCCAAAAAGGTCGCGAGTGTGTAACCATCATTGGTCATGAGCGTTAAGTTTGTCTTCGGATTATGTGAGTGTTGACGATGCGACAAAACAGCTGTTGAAGAACTTTAAAACCCAATTGCACCACTACAAGGCATCCAATCTCGTGGCGGGATTCGCACCCATGACCCTCTGATTGCAAAGTAAGCTAAGTAAAATCATTTAGCCACCGTATCTGACTCCTGGGTCCTTATTCTCTTTCTGAAACTCTCGTGGTATCCAAGGGATAACATAGGTTTTTCGGGACTCGCGTTAACTTTTTGTAAACATTCTAATGAGGAAATCAATGAAACGCAACCTCGGTTTCGTTGCTGGGGAGATAACCGAGGTTGCGTTTCAAACGAGAATACGGGACCTGTTCGGTGTAAAGTTTTCATTATTATTTTCTTTTACAATTTTCACTCCTAACTACATGAATCTCATTAACTCCTATACATAAATCCCTTTATTAACTAAATAAATCAATTTATGTATGAATATTACTCCTCCGTTCACCTTTCTCTAACAAGTCACGGTAGTCAGGTTGCTTACGTTCTGACGTGTTAGCTGCTGTGCTATTATACACGCCAGTATGCTCCAATTGGCAAGGAAACAAGCCTCTTATGATGGTGGCTTTAGGATTATTAAAGTGACCGGAATAACTTAGGATAGACAATGAAGCTCAAACTTCGTATTTGGAGCACCTAAAAAAATAATTATACTACAATGTTCAATGGTTTAACAATTTTGACTCAGTTAAAATACTACATCTGAACCGACTCAATGAGTGATTTAACGCGGAAAAGGTTAGCCCCTTCCACCTGAAAACGCGGAGCGCTAATTAACGCGGCGCTTTTGTCTTCAAGTTCAAATCGCATGGTGTGACGGGTGAGTGTTATTCGAATCGGGTAGGGTGAGGCAGTAACTTAGTAGCAAGAGGAACTTACACCGATTCTCATTTTCGTCTAATAAGTGAGCGGACTGTCTAGTGAGAAATGTTTTCATAAAATGGTATCGAACATGTACTCTGTACTCCAAGAAACACAAATCCCCGTGGTTTAGCCCTGGTATTAAAAAGTTAATATTAGAAAGAAACCGTCTCCGACGAGCAATCATTCGGACAAAAGAACCTAATGTGTTTTACCGTTTCAAGGTACTCCGAAATATAGTTAAAACACGGGTAATGGAGGCCAAGCGTCTTTATTACTCTAAGAAATTTTCTTGTATAAATGACCCCACTCATACGTGGCGGCTATTGAGATATCTTGGCCTCATCCGAACACGTGTAAATACCCTCCCGGCTCACATTTCCGTTGACCAACTTAATGACTATTTCATTTCAGTATCCATAAATTCAAACAAACACTCTATCTCTGTTTCTACTACATTTGATGATCCCTATGTACCCTTTAAAGCCGATGGTTTCTATTTTCAATACGTAACACCTGAAATACTATCCAAATTTCTGTCTCGATCCAAAACCTTTTCATGTGGGGTTGACAATAATTCAAATGGGTTTATTCGTAAACTCCCCGAAAAGTTGTTCCCTATAATTCTCGAAATTTTCAACTTCTCCTTATCCCACTCTATTTAGCCTATGGAAAAATGCACTAGTTAGGCCGATTAATAAAACTAAAAAGCCCTCTTCTCCTGCTGACTACTGTACAATCTCCATTCTTTGTGCCTTATTTAAATCGTTGGAGAAAATTGTCCACCACCACCGAGTGATTGATTACCTTACCTCCAAGGGGAGACTTGACCCCTTTCAATCTGGCTTCCGCAAAAGTTATAGTACACAATCCGCTCAACTCAAAGTTACAGATGATATTCGGAAAGCTATGGACAGCAGGATGGTCACCATCATGGTTTTATTTGACTTCAGTAAAGCGTTTTGACCGCGTTAATCATATGCGCCTACTATACAAATTAAAAAATCTAAACTTTTCCTGTTCCGTTTTAAACTGGTTCCATTCATATCTTGACGGTAGAAGCCAAGCAGTCTTCGGGTCTAATAACAACAAATCGTCTTGGCGGTCTGTACCTTGTGGGGTGCCTCAAGGGTCCGTCCTTGGCCTTCTTTTATTCTGCCTTTATATCCTTGACATAGCAAAAATTCTTAAACACTGCAAATACATGTTGTATGCCGATGATTTACAGATTTATTTACACACAAATCCCAGCAAATTGCCCGCAGCAATTTCTCTTGTTAATGAAGATGTTTCTGCTATCTGCAAATGGACTCATGAAAATCTATTGACTTTAAAATCTACCAAAACGCAGGCAATTATTTTTGGGAACTCAAGAATACTCAACAAAATTGAATTTGCAACTCTCCCAAACATTAAGGTGGGCGACGCTGATATTTCATTTAGCAATACTATAAAAAACCTTGGAATTACCTTAACAAACAACCTCTCGTGGAATCAACACATACATGAAATCTCAAATAAAGTTAACAAAATTTTATATCAATTAAAATTACATAAATCTCTTCCACCAACTTCCACTCGTAAAACGATTGTTTCAACTCTCATATTCCCTACTTTTGATTTTTGTGCTTTAGTATATAATGACCTTCCCTCAGAATTAGAAAATAAGCTTCTAGGGCTATTAAACTCCTGTGTTAGATTTATTCTTGACCTCCGCAAAGATGAACATATCTCTCACCACCTACGCAACCTGTCATGGCTTAAGATATCTTCTAGGAGGAAATACTTACTTGGCTCTTTTCTTTATGCCCTTTTTCACAGTAAAAGCCCAGACTACCTATATTCTATGTTTAAACCTAGGTCAGCCTATGTTTTTAGACTCTCCAGGACTGAACCCTCCTACCTGATGCGCCCAATACCTCACACTAACGCATATCTTAAATCATTCCTCATATCTGGCTCAAACCTTTGGAATTCATTGCCTTTGCCCATAAAAAAAACTCTGCCTCTCTACCAATCTTTAAGGGAAAACTTTTCGATTATTGTTTCAATGAAGACTTATAAATTATAAATGTAATTTAACCTTTGCATAAATTGTCAACAATTATTGTTTCAATGAGGCTTTAAATGTTATCTAACTATTGTATTAATTGTATGAAATTTATAACATTATTGTAATTCAGTTTTTTCTGATATTATTGTTATTGTTTATATATTTGCCTTATTATTCATGACTTGCTTGCTAGCTGTTTTCTTTTGTATCTGTTTTTGTTGCAAACTTTATCAGTTTTTTTTATGTACTGCTCTTATGGGGAAACCCAGAGCATGAAATAAATTCATTTCATTTCATTTCAACATGTAAATAAATGAGTATTCATAAAACTATTCACTTCGATCGCACCAATCAATTTCATATTTTATCATACACACTCTTCAAGAGATAACTGAAATTTTAGTTTAGAGCGAACGGGTTCTTTGTGAGTTGTAAACTAGAAGCGGGAGACTCTCAAGGAAATGTATCTATTAACTTCACTGCAATAATTCGTAAGAGATTTCAAAATAAAATGAAAATGAGAATTAAACTTCCCCAGGACATTCTGGTGCTCCGGCCATAAAAAGAATTAGTAAGTCCTGGCAAAATTTATTTGGCGGCTACTAACCATAGCAGAATTTGCACAGGACCTTTTCACATAACCCTATTCTTCTGGGATCGTCCCAACGGCGAGGAAACACAAATGCACGACATTTGGATTAAAACGTAAGCAATTACACCAAATGCACGCTTCTCCCCCACTACATGAAAACCAGCATCACCAGTATTTGCGCCTGACTTCTCACAGCCGCATCATCTCTTGCTAGGCGAAAAATAAGGCACATGATTCGGCTGAAATGTGTTATTTTAAAACATCCCGGGCGACACTCACACATTTTAATGTTTTGCGACGGCATACTCAGGGTGGTGCAATAAAAAATGTCAAGAGGTAAGCCACGCCGCGTGAAAACACTAAAAATACGGCCAGGGATGAATTAAACCACGAAAGTTCCGTTGAGGGGGGATATGACCTAAGAAAAAAGGAACGAAGGAACTTTTTTTCGCTCCCTCAATTTATTACTCACTATAACTCGGTTGCCGAGAAATTCCACTTCTTAACAAAGGAAACCGTGCGTAAAGACCACACGCGAGAAGAACAAACACAAAGGAAAAAGAGTCGTAGATCAGTCAAAATTTCCACAAAGAAAGGCGAACCAGTTAACTTTGCAATGAGATTCATTTTGAAAGAATAAACACAGCCAAAACAAATTATTTTTCACCTCTACAATACAGTGAGATTAATGAACCTTATGTTCCATCCCCAATATTCCTTACTGAAAAAATATCCTGGTTACGGACAATGCTCGCGTTTTTGGTGTTCCCAAAATCGGAGGTTAATAACTTGCATCACTATTTCAATTCGTACATAAAACTATAGATAACAATGAGCAACAACTGGCAATGAGTTCCATACTATTTCCCCAAGTTATTTACTTATTAATCTTTGTAATAACTTAATGAAAAAAAATAATTTTACACTCATTTTAGGACGATTTTAAATGATTTTCGATAAACTTTCTACGGAAGTATCACAGTAACAATGCATCACCTATGCTCCTATGCTTTTTTAAACAATATGGACCACCAAAGTCATATCACAATTTAAAACCTTGGAATCTACTTCGAGTTGCAAATCGTAAATCTGATAAGCCTCGCTAGATAACCTATTATACAAAACACCAGTAGACAATTCCTGTGGTAAAATTTGCCAACACTTGAGGCAAAATTGTAGCAATACATTTTAGTCGCTAACCCCATTATCATTGCAGTGAATCGCTGGTATTTGGAAGCAGGATGAAAACTGCTCGCTCGGCAGATGGCTAGGGTTACCAGATGCATGACGTCATAACAGAGGACTCTGAAGGCCAAAATGCCGGGCAAATGTTGTCTCTTGCAATTTTATCAGATAGGCTCTAATTGGTCGGAAGATAACTGTTCGGGAAAAACATTGTCTTCTAGGTGATACCAATTCAGAAGAAATCTAGTCAAGACTATAGCAGCCAGATTTTGAAGTAGCCAATCCGGGAGTTTTTAATATTTCTAATTATAAAATGCGGGACTAGCGGGACAACTTCAAATATGACGACACCCTGATCAAAAAAACTTAAGTGAAAGGTGCTCCGTAATAACTTCATTACTAAAAGAGACAAGTTTTACAGTGCATTACGCTATTGATTGTAAATCAAATTTGAAAACGTTATCTATTCAAATCGCGAATAAATAATTTTGGTGGTAATTACAATTCAGAAGAAAGGTGTATTGACAACAGCGTACTTTTATAAAAAGGTAGATATGTTTAGTCAATGCAGAATTATTGCAGAAAATACCTAAAAATTCTTAACAAAGATTGTTTCGCAAACGATATTTTTGGATTTAACAACTTCAGGTAAGATACCGGTATATCGGTTTACAGTATCGATGACTACGGTTTAAGATTACTTTGCAGTTGAGTGGCTGCTATGCAAAGGTCTCTTCTCCTGATTATGAGCAAGAGCGTATGTGTGCCGTTTATCGTCCAACGACAATTTATTAATTAATTAACATTTAATTGTCGTTATGTATTACGTCGTTATATACTACGTGATTATTATTGACGCATTATTCTAATATTGAGAGGTCTACTTGTACAGTAGCAGAAAAGCGCGATGAAAACGCGAGGCAAAGAAAATGAATTTTGCAAATACAGGACATTTTCCTAGACTAATAATCCCCATGCGGAACAAAGATTCGGGATTCGGGACTATCCCGACTGATACGGGATAATAGACTGCCTTAGCCAAGAGGAAACCGTGATGGAAATGCAGATACATTTTAGGGAATCCAGTTCATTAGAATAAATGCTAGACATTTTTGCCCTTTGTCATCATGATTCCGGACAGGAATCAAAATCCCTACGGGATTTTGATTCCGGGAACTCCCCGGAAGTCCTTAAAAAGAGAACATAAGAGAAAAATGAATAAAGGAAACATAAGAGAACATACCCGAAAAAAACGGACGCCTAATAACTCTACACATGACCCAGGCGCAGTGACCTAGTAGGTAACGCGCAGAACTGGCAATCACATGGTCGCGGGTTCGATTAGCGCAACGACAATTGATGTATTTCATGGTAGAATTAAATTTTAAAATGTTCCAACTGGTAAGGCTTTAATCGCACCGTCTATCCTAAACTAATCGCGATCCTCAGAACTAAGCATGATCCTGAGATAAACACAATGCCCATGCCCAGTGGCGTAGCCAGGATGTTCTCCAGGGGGGGCAAAAATAAGTTAACATTCCATAACACAAGTTAGTTTTTGCCCCTTCATGAAAAATATTAAGATTTCTTAATACATTTTGTATTTATTATATTTCTCCCTCTCGTTGAATGTCAACGGGCACCTTCAGCTAGTTGACCTGTAATTTTTCATTTGACTAATGAGCCAGGGGGGACAAGCACTCTGCCCCACCGTGGCTATGTCCATGCCCATGCCCGAGGGGAGTTCGAACTCACGGCCTTTGGTTTGCCAGGCCGGTGCCTTGCCGACCTGAATACCGTGGTCAGTTACGAATATCAACTTCGACAAGGAATCAAAGGGTATGTAGACATGTGTGATGCAACTTGGCAGTTTAATCTAGCCACGGGGTTTAAGCTAGCCATTTATCCACATTAAGTGGGCAGAATTATGTTTGGAAAACAAAGAACCTGATATAATTTACTTCTCACACTTTAAAACAAGATAGAAACTGTTTGAAAGCATCAGGCTCGAAATTACAACTAAGCATCGAACTGGACCGTACGTCTGCACCGAAGGGAAAAATGCAAGAGTACCTACTACTTCAAATGAGAAATGACATTCAGCCAATAAAGCAGTCTACGAAACGGTGACGAATAAAAAGTTCAAAAAAATACACTGGCAATACTGAAACTCAACTTCAATTAACTTCAGTACCGTACCTCAATTTGGAGCTGGCCAAGTAACAAGAAAGCCAGGGCAGCTTTTTCGCAATAATGGGATGCAAAGTTTCGCAGTTCACAGAGGGGATTAACTTCAGCGGAAACGAAACGAAGCAGTTCCTCGCTCTGATGCACGAAGAGTCATCACGTCTCTCCACACAAATGGTCTTTGGTTTGTTTTGCGACGGCCTTTGATTTGTTTCGCAACGCAAGTTGGAGAGGCCTCGGACGAAGGCTAAACTTTAATGCACTCCTACATGGGTGCTTCGCTCGGTAAACATCACATTTACACCATCAAACAGAAAGTGAAGAGGATTCCAATTAAAACGAGACTCGAGAAAGACTATTCGTGGTCACGTACCACATCGATCCCAACATCCAAGAACAACAAAGATTCGTAATGCAAATAACAAGCCCGCAGCGCATGGGACACGGTGATACCGTTCATGGAGACATAGGGCCGGTTTCACCAACAACGATCAACGCTTGATCGGCGATCAAGTCTTGATATGATCGGCGATTTTGTTGATTTCGTTTCACCAGCAGTGATCGGGGATCAAATCTCCTGTCAAGTTGACCGCCTATTTTGGACGATCAAATCGAGAATCAACTGATATGGCTGATTTCGAAGTGTTTTCATGAGAATATGTGGAAATAATTATTGATTACTCCCACTTAAGGAACCACAACAGGCCCCTCAGAATATGATATGTATGCATGCAGAGGAAGATGATTTCAAATTGTGGTTTAGATTCTATAAGACGGCAGTGGAATTTATTTTAGAAAACATTTAAAATGGCATACGAAATCGAACAAGAAACGCTATGATAACTTCAATAGATCAATTAGTAATAGTCACCTACATTTTGCAACGTGAGGTCTTCTGGTACAATTCTAAATATTTACCCATTTATGAATCAAGTTAAATTTCCCGCGTCGATACAGAAATGAATGACTAACTTCGTGTGTTGGTGAATCGTACGGCGTAGGCAGACGGGGTATGTGTCGTTATTCTTTCTGTTCATCATACTACGAATTTTAACCATTGTTATGCTTTATATGATATTTTGTCGTTTAATACATATTTAGTTTTACATTCGGAAGATAAAATTGAAGATTCTGCTTTCTCCAGTCACGAAAACAAGATGTATTGCGTTATTGTTTACATGTTGCTGTACACGGTGATACCATATTCGATGTTGTGCTCACATATACGGTATTACTTTTATAAATTCTAAAAAAAATAGCCACGTTGCGTGATATAAGCGGTATGTACTGCGTTTAATATATGTTTGTTTCTTTTTATTTTTACTGCCCTTTATTCGTTATCAAATAGTTCGTGATCACCTTGTAGTGATGGGACTATTTTAGATTGATTTTGTTTGTTCCTGTTCTTCAAACGAATTATATTAATGTAGTTAACCAGTACGAAAATATTTTAAATTAATTAGCTAGCGTGAATGAACTTAATAAACTAAATCCAGTTTAGTTGTGGTGAATTCCACTTTGTCAGGTCTATTCCTTTCGGGATGGATATCTACAATCACGAGATAATATAGTTACAGGTAATATGTAGGGAAATATTGCAATTAAAACGTGCCAACTATTTATTATCTACAATTGAAAGTGTGTTTGTTGAGTAAGAATCTTGTTTTCATGTACTACTGCACTTGAATGTTAGCTCAGGTAAATGTAAGCCAATATTTTTAAACAAATATCTTTTTATATATTCTAGGTGAAATTAAAATAAGATGTCACACAATGAAGATTGGTAGCTAATATAATTTGCTTCAATCTTAATGTGTATTATATCATTATTGTGTCTCATAATTTGGGGTTCGCAAAATATTTTTAACTTCATCACTGAAAATACTATCGTGAAATGTATTTATTTAAGAGATTAAGTGTAAATTTCAACCTACGATCTGACAATGATTCCCATTTTAATTCATTTAATAGACTGGTTACTTACTCTAAGGCATAATATACCGGATATACCAACGTTTCGTAATAAACCTTCCACTGCTAGACAACGACTAGACAAGTCTTCCAACATCGACCAACCTCGCACGGTTAGCCAACGCCCACACGCATGCAACCAGGCTCACGTTCCCAATGGAGGATCTGATCCTATCTTGTTTGCAAAGAAAGCACGAAGCTCGCGGAGAGAATGCGGGCTCGCTCTGTGGCGCGGCGGTTGAGAAAACTATGGACACGTTTTGATGTTTGCTTAATGTCTAGGGGACTGAAGAACAGGAAGGGCAACGGGTGGAATGGTGCCGGGTCATTATCCACGTGCTTGCTTTAACAATAGGGGCACAGGTCACAGTAACTTCAGAGTTATTCCCTGCACGAAAGGCCTCTCCCACGGGTCGCCGAGTCAAATGTAACGACCAAGATTAATCCGCTTCGTCACAAACGAATATTAAACGGGTGCATATCAGCCGCGGGTCATGCGATATTCGTTGAGCCCGGTCAAAACCTGAAGTCAGAGTAATAGTTAGCACTTTAAATTATCATTCATTTTAAATAATATTAAACAAAATATCACTGTCAAGAATAAACTTACAATTTGTAACTTCCACAATCTTTACAGAGCAAGTTACAAAGTTTATTATTGATAGTGATGATGCTGTCCTTCCACGAAGTCACACCTGAGTCCATGACCTTGTTTGAACATAATACGTAATTCAAAGTAAGACGGGTGACACATTCACCATGACAGAGCAAAAGATAGTAACAGTAGTACTTGGTCCATAAAAGGCGTAAATAACTAGATTATAAGGCGTACATAACACCACTGAACCGTCCTCTGGTAAGATAATATCGTACTCATGCAAATATTTCGACTAAAAACTACGATAGATACAGGTTATATGGAACAATAAAGAAGGATGTAAAAGAAAAGAATTGCGTCAGTATGAAATGGGCTAGCCAATGGAAGATACGAGTGGAGAGCTTCGTAAAATCAATCTTTGACTTGAAAACTAAACTTATTTGAGATATAAGCTGATCATAAACCAAGAGAAACCTAGAGTTATGAGATTTTCAAAGAGCTGAAGTATAATTCAATTTTCAAGGACTCCCGACTGCTCATTTTATATCGCAGCGTCTAAGTTGATCATAGACCTAAGGCAAATTTAACATCCACAACTGATGCGGGTATCAAACCCAAAGTTTATTTTTCCCGGGAGGCGGATTACCAACCTAGCTACTACAGCCTGTGATTTATGTATCATTTTGACAAAAAAATTAAAAATTGATTCATTTATCACGTTATTGACTTATCAACTTAACGATCGGTGACCCTCTGCCACTGCCCTTGTGGCGGCTCACATGTATACGTATATACGTATACGTTCATTTACTTATGATTGTGCAAAAGAATAAGGTATGTTTAGGTGGACATGAAGTGCACCTAAATATTTTTTCGTAGATCAAACTAATTACAAAATTATATCTATCCTCACTCTTTCTCTAAACTTCCTCAGTCCCATACTATTTGTACTATTTTTACGATGATTCTAGCATATTTTTAGCTTTTTTCCATTGACTTTGCAGCAACCTAAAAGTTCTGATATTCACCTAAAATCCTGCCAACAGTCTTAAACCCCCAATGACACAAATCAGATCATTTTTTCGCACGCCTTTCCGTGCTTAGTTACTAGCTTTGCAGGGAATACGAGCGTCCTCCCTGGCAAAAATAATCCCTGAAAAGGTAATTTCAATCAAACCGCCGCCGATATTCCTGAGGTCACTGAACTGCAGAGGGTTGAAAATGATTTTCTCCTGACTAAACGTCCAACTTTCATTGGCTCAGAATCATAATTGATTCCGGAAGTTTACTTTATTCGTAGAATACTAATGTAAAGTTTTTGCCTTGATTTTTTATGGCCTCACGGGCAAAGGAATCAATTGTTAGTCACACAGGGCCACGACTTATCAGCATTCAAATTTTCCAGGATTGAGGAAACAGCTTCTAAAAGGCGATTTTGATACATCTATACAACCTCAATATACGAAAAAGTGAGATAGGGAGTTAAAATTCTACTCCCATATTTTCACTCAATTTTAGCCACGGAAAGCAGCCGATACGGAGCTCATTTGAGGAACTTGCGTGCCTTTCTCTGTCCGAATGGGAAAGGGGAAGAATAATCACATATTACGGGCGAATGACGAAACGATTGAGGTACTGGATGATACAGAGCCTCATTCGAATACTGGCGAAAGGAATTGGAACGGACGAAGTGATGAACGGGAGCGCAATTGCTGGCATAAAAGTCATTGGCAGTACGCAGTCATTTGTAAGAATAACTAAGTGAATAATATTTACATATACTATTTATAAAATTGCTACAATCCCATCTAGCGTAGTTTCAACAAACTATCCCAGACCTTGATATAAAACAAGTTTCACAAAACTATCGTCCCGATTGCTAATATAGCATGAAAATATTAATTATGTGGTGAAAATTTTCATGTTAATAGTACACCTTCCCAAACGGCATCAAGTCAGTAGACTTGATTTGGGGGAGGTGAGCGGTAATTAAGGTCATTTGGATCTGTGAACATGGGTGGATACTGAGTAATCCGGCTGAGGTAGCAAAAATTAGCGTCAGATATATCCTGCTCCCAGTGGAAGGCGCCGAGAGATGCAATGACTTAAGTCCCATCCAACGCACTAAGAACTGAACTTGAAGTGTTTTCCACAAGTATTCCATTCGATAGGTAAAATACTGTATAAAAATCTCTGCCTGCGCTGGGATTCGATCATGGGCTCTTAGGATGGGAAGCTAGGACTCTAGTCACTACACAAAACCGATTCAAGGGAGTCCATCGATGCATGTTGAAAGCTCGTAGATAAAACGCCTGTTATGTATCCACATTAAGGCGTGTTCCATGAATACGCCACGTAGTACCTGATTAGATACAACTTTACCTGATTGGTTAAATGTAACGCATTACAGGTTAGATGAAGAATAATGTCCACACACCTCTCTATGATACTCTTTACAAGTAGGCGCAAAAATATGGCATCAGCGAATGGTAGACGTGAAGAACAGTGTGGAAATAATTAAATAAATTTTTTAAAAAGCGAATTTTCAAAGCCAGGAATAAACATTTTTCATGCTTTATTTCGCTCAAAAAAGAACAGCTTGAGGGCAATGCATTAGTTTTATCAATGTACTTTATTATTTGTGTGAGCATTCCGATATACCGGAGAGTAAAACATATCATCAGCCTAGAACCACATCCCCATCGATGGTCTCTACATAGCAAAGGAATCACAAGTGGCCGGGATAGCGATTCGGGGGATAACGGTTCGAGTCCCGGTCAATGCAGATGGAATGTTTACTACTTCCCGCAATAGTCGGTACAATAACTGGTAACACCCTTTCTACTTATCGTAGTCGATTCACAGGTGCCTGTATTTCGAACACCAGAACTGCATCCATGCTTTCCTTCAATAATCCTGCCCAATACCTACTCCAGTAACGCTCGTAAATCACCAGAAAATGACACAGTGATCCTAATTCCCACTCTTATTTTTAAGGATGGATATCGAAAGTATTTCCTTTTCGAGTGTGACTACCGTAAATAATGAAGCCAATCGCGGTAGTTTGTACAGTGATGCGCAGTCCTTATAACCTAAATGTTATGGGCTCGATTCTCGCTTCGAGCATGGGTATTACTTGCGTTACGATTAGGATTTGATTTTAAGGTACGTTGACATCTAAGATCATACTGCAACATTAACAAAAAAAATTTCTACCACAAATTTTAAGGAAAGAGTTCATCAAAACAAACATCTGGAACACACTTGATTCGTGAACGATAACAGCAGCAGAGATCTCAAGACCGGAAGCATTTGAAACGTGGTGTTACATAAGATTGTTGAAGATCGAATGGATAGACCGATTGACCAACGAAGAAGTTATAAGAAGAGTGGGAGAAAAGATTAATCTGCCGAAATCCTTCAAAATAAAACGGGATAACTAAATTGGCCATATCTTTATCAGACATGATGGCCTGGTGAAGACATTTGTCGAAGGACAGGTTAATGGGAAAAGGAAGGCCCCGCATGATAAATACGGAGCAAGTAGGTAGTTAGAGTAGGTAGGTTCTCCATTTCGCTAACATTTATGGCGCTTTCTCGTTTTTATTCCTCCTTCACTCTTTCTCACTTGATTCCTTTGACTTTCCACCCCTCTTATCTTCTCCTTTCTTCACAATAGCAGAACATCCACAGAGATAAAATCATTCGCCTTGATCGGAATATCCAATACTGTGCACATCAGTGGGTATCTTCGTTAAGGTTTCTCACGGCTAATTCCTAACCCTTGAATTAATTTGATTTTTTTCTTCATTCTTCTCCACACCCACATATTCAAAACCGCCGATCTACTTTCATTCTTTTCTCATAATGTCCACATCCAACCCCATGTATTTCCAGGTTACATATCACACAAGTCAAATAACAAAAACGTGCGCATTGTTCGAATTGCCTTAATTAATTTAAAAAAAGATAAGAACGTTATCTCGCGATAAATAACCAGAATAGTTCATTTTTCATGCGATTTTTATATTGTCAACATTCTTTTATTGACGCGGTTCCCCGTTATTACCGCTTGATGAAGGGATATTATAAAACGAAATTCATTTATTTATATATATGTTCAACACCGACAGATATTGCTCTAGCAAGAGAACAAAACAACCAGGCAATTAAACTTCCCCTGTCCCTAACGTAATTAGATTTTTCTCCTCCATTACAAAAGGCTTGCGTATCGGTACCTCAAAGCAAATTTACCCACTGCAGCATTAATCGCGAAAAATACTGATACTTTATATTTCTATTTCCTTTGCAGCTAAGGCATTACGGGAATCGACCAAAAAGTGACAAGAGCCAAAATTAATGATGCATGCTATAAATAATGATTAAAGTTACACATGAATTTAAACGAGGAAAATCCTATAACACATAGGAAATTGGCACCCCCCATCCGATCCCACAGGAATATAGTGAGTAGGTACTTTTTTGTGAGCATTAACAAGCGCGGTATCATCAAATCTCATAAAAATATCAAATGCCCTCGAACTAAATGGAACCGCGAATAAATCTCCTCTTTATGCGGGAGCTTTAAATTTTAATTCAAAATAAATTAATATTTAGACTCAAAGGTAGCCTTTCACTGGATTAGTCCGGGGTCAAATGATATTAAAAACCTACGGTCGCAAAGCGACAGAGAGGAAAAAAAATCGAAGATTTCATCACAAGGTCATAACGAATAACTGCATTTCAGGCTGAACGGCGATTTATTCGGAAGTCAACTCCATTTACAGAGTCGATTCGAAATGAATGAGGGGAATAAATACTTAACTTCCCCAAACCTCCCTAACAATACCACACGATTCATCACCGCATAAAATATTTAAGGCACCAATCACTACGGAAATAATACTTTAATGTCGTTAATGTCGCCGAAATAAATTAACTGACGTCATGCACGGTAAGCATACACACTCTCCCCTTTCACCAAAATGCAAGTACTACTTTGCGCAGTATTTGCGCCAGAAATAATTCAAAGACAGCTTAACGAAAGTACAGCTCATACCGCCGGCTGCAGTACTCACTGGAATTATCCAACCTTACAGGGGAGGGGCAAAAAAGCAATGAAATTTATCCCCTGCCCTAAAACTCTGGACGGCCCGGCCACAAAACCCGGGACTTGGCGGGCGTACCCTTTTTCTAACGTTTAAGGGTACGTTGAGGCAACGCTCCGAGGGTTATTCCCACGTCGCGAAGGGACGTAAAGCGATTTTTTCCTCGACCCCCTCGCGAGTAAACTGGGAGGGGGGAGCAGAAAACCGTAAACCTGGGATATAACCCATGGGGGAAGCTCCGCGCATCACAGACTCGCAAGACGACGATGCGCATAGGCGAATAAAAGCTCTTATTGGGAGACCGGGCCAGGGTAACTCGGTACCAAGGGGATTGACGACTTTCGGGCGGGTAAGTGTCCACTGCTTGCCTGGAAACAGAGGGTATCTCCGAAAGGGAAAGCCCTTTCAAGTAGGTTTATGCCGCGATACTTGATCCTTCATGTCGACTCTCGATACAAAAAACATCGAGGTGACAACGATAATAATAACTCTCCAAGAGTAACAGTACTTTCAAATGGGCGAGTGCGACACTCGATTTCATATAGCGACCCTCGATTAAAAATATCGAGGTGACAACGATATTAATAATAATTTTATGTGCTAACAGACCTCTGAAATGGAAACTGCTTTGCAACTGCTAAAGTAGAAAACTCGATTTTCAGTATCGACCCTCGATATTGAACCAAACTCCTCAACAATGAACTGAACTTAAAATAAATATGTAGGCTCATTATTTTCACGTTTAACAGTTAATACAACACATTTACAAAACACTCTACAAAAATGAGTTTCAAATGGGTTATCCACGTTAAGAAAATAGGTAAGGAGAAAAGACTCGTATCCTCAACGAAAAAATCTACTAAAGAAAAATACCGATGTGTGAAGAAGTGAGGTGTTACGTTTTAAATGTAACGCTTCACACGTTATCTACAGGTGAATGCGCTTGGACATAATTACGGGTGTATCGATCAGTCGTTGATTTTCAAGTAAATAATTATTAATATTATACTCTCGATTTACACAATATCCCTCCACTTCGTCCGAACGATAAGTATGACTTACATTAAACAGACAAAATTAAGCCCAAATAATAATTATCACCCGTGTCGATGTTAATATTATATCATCTATATTTGAGAGGCAAAAATTGTTATAAACAGATTATTTGGTTAGGAGCCTCCAATATTCTCAATTGTTGAATAGAAAAATTGGGATTTGTCGAGGTTCTGGTGTAAAAATTCAATATTACTGAGACTGAAATTCTGAGTCTTTTCCGCAAAAGGTCTATGATGAGAGCATCCCTAATTATCGTCAATACTGGTATATCTACATTATTTATCGATGCTCGATATAGCCTTTTTATCCTATACTTATCATATCGACTTGTTCGATGCAAAACATATTCTAGATACGAAAATAAACATCGAGGGATTTCGAGATATCGTCCTATTACAGCCTTCACATTCGAGAATGAGAGAATTGTGCCTAGGGTGTAGGGAAAAAAGACGTTTACGGATGCGGGAAGGCGCTGGATAGAGATAATGTAGAGATGCATGAAGGTGGAATTTCGATCTGCTCGTCTAGGATGGGTTGCGCAAGGAAATCGTCTGAACTGGAAGACGGGTTTTTACCTCTTATCCTCCGAGGGCTCATGGGGTCGTAATATCAATAATTCCCGATCCCGGGTTCTGATTGGAAAAAATGACCGGCGAAGTCGATTTCTCCTCCCCTAAAGTTTTCCAATAACGCCATTCGATGATCTACACACCATGCTCTCGCTCGCACTTCGTTCCTCCCGATACGAAATGAACATCGCAGAGGGAGGATATCATTTTAATGCAGCCTTAGAGCTTTTGAACCTTACCTAACTGGTTATGAAGAGTTCATGGCCATGGGGTATTTGTCTGACACAAGATTTCTAATAGCTCTGTAACAGTTTAAGTAAAAGCCTACTTTCCCAGTTCCTATCCATTCCAGTAAACCCAAAGAAGATGAAGCTCCATTCGATAGTACATCTGGAGGATGCTTCTTTATAGGAGTAGGCTATGGTCAATAACAGCAGTGCGAAAGACAAGGCTACATCTACATTTACATAATGCCCCGCAAGCTACCATAAAGATGAGTGAATTCACACCAAACATGTGTTACATATAACGCATAAAAAGTATTAGTTATTATATTCTAGTCTAAACATCACAATTCAAAAAAGATGAAAATAGCAAAGACTAAAAGTATTTGAAACCCGGAGCTACAGAAGAACGATGAAGGTATGATTAATGGACCGAGTGACAAACGAAAAAGTTCTAAGAACATTTCGAGAAAAATGAATTGTGATGATAACTTAATCGTATTGGTGCCGTATTAAGACATGGTGGTCTAATGAGGAGAATCGTAAATGGAAAAGTGTACGGGAAGACTGGCAAATAAAACCTCGTATTTGTGGAGCAACCGCTAAAGGATGTAAAGCAGAAGAGTTATGCCCATATGAAGACGTTACGTGACATAAAAACGAGCTGCTTCAAACCAATCTTGGAATTGATGTCGTGAGTGAGTGATAATGATGATTAAGAGACATTATTTTTACTTCAAATCTATCATGAAGGGGGAAACAATCGAAATGTTTGTGGCACAGCAATACTTGGATTTATCAAACGAATTGAGGCCGAGTGTTAAATTAGAAATGTAAAAAAAATATGTAATTTCGCTCTTCTAAGTCCTCACCTGGAGAATTTACTGTTAATTTGGGATCCAAAATATAAATATTTAATTCGGAAATTATATAAGATACAAAGGAAAGCTTCATAACTTGTAACAATACCCTATAAGCGTACAGAGAGTGTCGCTCGGCTGCAGAAAAGTCTCAGTTTGGAAATCCAAAGGACTAAAAAGGTTTATTGTAGATGCAGTAAATAGCTGCGCATCAGTAACTTTAGTGATTAGTTTACATTCGTAATAAGGGGTAAAGGATATCTGCACATTTACGAAGAAAGGGCATGAAAAAACGAACCTATAGTTATATAAAATAATATAACTAATAATCCGGAGACAATCATGACCAACCCTATATTTTTATAACTATATTGGAATACATCATTAAAGGTCCAAACGAATTAAACGTGGAATAATAGTGGGGAATACTAATATTATTTTCCAACAATTATTTCATTTAAATTACGATTATGAGGGTGAACAGAGGCGGAATAATTATTGATACGTAAGTGATATCAGCTCAATTGGAGATAATAAAATATGGCGAGTCTTATGAATTTTTTGGGAAAATAAGCCAGTGCGATGCATAATAAGTGTACAACATTGGTGAAATGATTTAAATGTACACGTGGATGAATGAGTTGAGTATTTCTTGAAATAAAATTTCCACATTGTTAAGAATAACACATCTTCGTGAAAATATGCGTGAATACTCCGCCCATAGGTTGGGACATAAATCTGTTTCTCCCAGGGAACCTTTCGAAAAAAAGTAGGCTATTTATTCTTCTTACACAACTCTTTTTAAAGATCGAAATCGGATTAGCTGATTTGCAAAAAACGGACCGGTGTCAATTTGAAAAATTGAGCTGAAGAGCGTAACACACGCTCTATACTTTTGAGGAGACGCCAAAAAGCGATAATCCAGAAGAGTTACACGCATTTAAACGCCCCAGGCGTGATTTAGGGCCGTGCATGTATTACGCAACGGTAAATGGAAGGGGAGTGGTCTTCCCGATCGCTAAGCATTGCATGGCTAACAGGGAGGAGCAAACTGACAAGAGAGCATCTCTCAACTTGATTATTCTCTGTACTACTCTTTACATATCAACGTTATCTTCGGCATATTTCACTATTTGCTCCATACTTCACATCCAATATCATCTTCCTATGCCATTTCTCTTCTACAGTGTTCCCCACGATAACTCTTCATGGGACCAAAAATACCTCTAAATGGGCCCCAAAAATTGCTTCGCTTACTCTCCAGAATTTTCATCAGGCTTCTCTTTCATGTCACTCTCATTAGAACACGTTCGCTGGTCTCTCAGTCTATCTATTTTATCTCCCGACTCCTTTCGTAACATCGCATTTCAAATTCTCCCATGCCTTTTCCGCGGCTGTAATTGACAATACCTCGCTGCCATAAAGTAGCGAGCTCTGAATGTAAGTTCTGATGGAGTCTTTCCTAACTTCCAACTAATAAATCCTCTAGACAACTATAAAACGAAATAAATCACCGAAGTTCATTTTACCATCTTTAAATCTGTAGCAAAAGTTTGGCAAATAAAACAAGTATTTGACGAAAAATACACATTTGCCGAGATATAGTTTTCCTCTTTTGGGCACATTCTCATCCTTCGTTAAGTCTCACTTCCAGCACTGGTAGTACGTAAAAGTAAAGCTGAAAGGTACGTATATTTCTAGTAAATGTATATAATATCTGGTGATGTAAAAATTTGCATGAGAAAAAATGAATTTTTTCTCATGCAGGGCAAATGCTACTGAAAAGACAATACTCATTTTTGAGGTCCCGTTACGACTGCGTGAGTCTAAAAATAAAAGAAATTCCTCGTTTTATCCACGCCGCTAAAAATATATGAGAGATGTAAAATGAGGCCCTACATACCTATAGAGATAAGATACCTACTATAAATATTTTAGTGATATACCTGCTTCTGTTTCCATTAGAGCCGAATGTAGGGGAATTTAGATCGTAACTATCCCTTCTAAATGCAATAGTTGAAATTTTGTTTCTGCGAATAAAAACCTAAAATGCAGTCTAAATTTTATAACTGCTGAACTTCTGGAAGTTCAGAAGGAACTGTTAAGAACGTTCCTACTGTCAAAGAAATGTTCATATCGTTGAAGATTAACGTGAAAATGAGTTTCCTCATCGTAAAAAAAATTGTAATGATGTTTTCACCACACTTTAAAAACTCTACTCCTTCGTTACGTCCTATGTCTATCCCCCCCTCACGTTTCAAGTTACGTGATTTCAACTGTAATTTTCCCAGAGAATGAACAGCTTTGAACGGTGTGATCATATTGGTGTAAATAGCTGGAGCACATATCTTATTCCCGAAACGAGCCCCCAGACAGCACGAAAAATATGACGCACGCAATTTTCACTTTACGACTGGACTCACTTTAAGATCCGACCTCCTTGAGGGCGAATCTCATCTCACAGTTAGGCGCAATGAAACGAATCCGTGGAGAATATAAGAGCCGGGAAGCCCGAGGCCTCGAAATTGAGAGAGTGAGAGTGTGTGTGGGAGGGAAGGAAAGGGAGGTATCGGCTTTCCTTTCCTCTACGCCCTTGCCCCAGGATGATTAGCCCGCCCAGAGTGAGTGCTCCGCGGAGGAGGGATATGGAGAGAAAGAGAGGATAACCTCAGCGCGGTGCGAAAACCTAGCCAGACCATTGCTCGGGTGAGAGGGTGTCAAGGTTCCTCAGAGGAGGAGTTTCGCCCCTCACGCACCGCCCCGGATAACGAAAGGAAAAGGGGAGTGTGGGAGAGAATCAATGTGGCGTCACCGCGCAACGGTTGAGGGAGACCGGGAAACCGCGGGAATGGCACGCTGCTACTCTAGGGTAAAGAGATTTTCGAGGAGGGGAAAAGGGGGTTGCGAAATTAACCTCCCAAACATTTCTCGCGCTTCTTTACGGCGTAGAGAGGCATGGATAAAGACGCAGACGCAGAAAAGGTACCACTGGAAGCATATAAATTAAGATATTATGCAAAAGTGATCGAGATAAAATGGACTGACCCGGAAACGAACGAAGAAATTCTAAGAAATTCTTTATGCAATGAGGTTAGAATGTACTGGAGGAGGCATCGCAGCTGATTTGAGAAGCCAGCGGCCATTTCTGTAGGAACGGATATAAGGGCTTGCAACTCGCTATACTCGTATGGTTGAAGTCGTTTTTGCACGTGGTAAAACTAAGATTAGTAAAGAGAATAATGGGAAGTATTTTTAAAATCCCTCAAATTCACGGCTGTAGAGCATCACATTCCGAATACTTCCAGCCTTGACTTTTCTGCTACAGTTATTATCTATGCCTCACCGCCATAAAGAAACATGGTCCAGATGAATGTTCTAATGGAACGTGTTCTTTTAATTGCTTGAATTTCCACCCAGGAGCAATGCAAAACTAGGAAAACAAAAAATCGAGGAGGTGGAAGAGTTCTGTTACCTGTGGAACCGAGTAACCAGTGATGGACGAAGTAAAACAGAAATTTCCAGTAGAATTGCCCAAGCGAAAAGGACATTTTAGCAGAAGAAGATTCTGCTTACAATTGCAA
Organism: Platycnemis pennipes; assembly: GCA_933228895.1. NCBI lineage: Eukaryota > Metazoa > Arthropoda > Insecta > Odonata > Platycnemididae > Platycnemis > Platycnemis pennipes. The sequence continues at coordinate 34,782,630 of OW121852.1, read as the reverse complement.
GCATGGAAGTGAGGAAACACTTCATTAGAACATACATCTGGAGCATTCAACCATACGACAGCGAAGTATGGACAATAGCAGCAGCAGATAAGTCCAGGCTGGAAGAATTTGAAATGTGGTGCTACCGAAGAATGATGAAGATAAAATGGATCGATCGAGTGACAAACGAAGAAGTCTTAAGAAGAGTGGGAGAAAATAGATGCCTACTGAAAACCTTAAAAAGAAGACGGTACAACTTAATGGGCCACATCTTAAGACACGATGGCCTGATGAAGACAATCGTCGAGGGAAAAGTGAATGCGAAGAATGGAAAAGGCAGGCCTCGTATGAGGTATATGGAGCAAGTGATGAAGGATGTAAAAGAGAGGAGTTACGTCAATATGAAGACGTTGGCCGATGATGATGATTAAGTAGAGTCTCCTTTCGGAAAAATGCCCCCTTCCCCTCTGCATTTTTATTCTAGTTTTGTTCATTCGCTGTTCACTGGGATTCCTAAATAACAGTACTCTCTCATCACCTCAAGCTCCTGTTTTCTAGCTTTATCGTTGGTCTTAGCCTCTTCTCTCCTACTGCATACTTAGTTTTCTTTTTATTGATTTCCATTTGATATCTAGCCATTGTCTTTTCCAAGTTTAATAGATGCACAAGGAAAATGGAGTCGTATACAACGAGGAGTTACGCGAAAAACTGCGGAAATGTTTAATCTCATATAGCTCCTGTTCTAATTTATGGTACTAGTAGTTGTACCATTAGTAATAGCTTTACCCTCCATTCATTTTTAATTAATTTGTCATGACTATACGTGTAGGTATATTGATAATACTATCGCTACTGAACGGTGTATTACCACGAATGCTTAGAGCAATTCGTTCTCAGAGTTCACTACTTCGCTCTCAACTGATAGTACATACCACCAAGCGCAATCACGATAACTGTGTAAAACGGCGTTGAGAAGGGTGATAGATTCTTCTCAAGGATAGATAGAGGATTCTTCTCGAAACTTAAAAAAAACTAGCACAACCTAATCGGCTATATCTTGAGACAAGATGGTCTGTTGAAGATAACCGTCGAGGGTTAAGTGACTGGGCATAATAGCAAAAGAAACTTAACATGTGTAGAATGTGTAAAAATTAATCATCATAAAATAAAATCTGTAAAAACGTATTGCACTACATCCCGTGATCTTTCCGAAAAAATATTGTTTGGGATGAAACAAATATATCACAAAAATTATTAGAAGGATTATTCAGCATGTACCACATCAGTCACTCGAACTCCAAACAATAAAAATAGCACAATCCTAAACCGTGTCTCAAAATTAAATGTTCCGGGTATGCTACCCATTTAAAGCCTACGTCACCCGAAGACGGCAGCGGAAAATGAAGAGTTAAGAGGAGACGAAACAAAAATTAAAATTCTCCACATATACGCAGGCCACATGGGTGCGAAGACTATGTAAATGTATACCAATAATTTTTGTAATTTATTACTATTATTATCATAAACAAAATTAAGGGCCAGATTTATTTAAATACCCAAAAACTGTACCCTTGTATGGAAAATAAAAATAAATGAGAGAGAATGGATTCCTTTTCCTTCTTTTTTTAAACACACACCTAAGCTTAAAAGTGCAAGTGATTTCAGGTATGTCGCCTCCCCCTATTTTTCAGCTACTATTCTAAGCGCGTCATTGAAAATGATGTTACCGCATCAAGATAACTACCCACCCCACCGGATAGTGTCAGGATGCACCCACATTCTGTGGGCTCCTGGTTGTTGGAAGATGAATCTAGGCAAGGGAAAATTATTTCCCAAGGGTTGAGGTCACCTGAATTGATTGCTCGTGACGTCACCTCCGTAGAACTGTAATCACACAAGGCCACAATGTACACGACGCCTTTTGCACCATCGTCATTGATAAATCGTGAATCCGACAATTCCAGAGGCATATAATCTTATAACCAGGACACGCAGGACCAGGATAACGCCCGAAGGTCTGTTTGGTTGCGTGTAAAGCTCACCAAGCACTACACGCAACAGTTCGTGAAATTCAGGCTCTGTATAGCTACGAAGTTCCACCACAACCTCACTACTCTATTTCTTTTGCAATATTTCAACACACATCGACTTTATACACAAACATTATCTTCACTATCACATGCAAGCGAGATCTTTTAACGATAAGGCACAGGCATATGCATTGATAACGATGTCAACAGACTTGATACTTGGAGCGAAATCTCACCAAGTATTTACTTTCCAAATAATACTAAGCTTCCGCAAAATTGAAGCCAATGTGCTAGAATAAGAGAGCATAAGTGTTCCCCACCACAAAAATCTGTCTTCAAATAGTAAATTTGCGATGGTAGCATGAGCTCGTGAGCCCAGCAGACTTGCTTTTCGATTGCTATGCCTAACCGCGCCGCGAGCCTTTCAAGTCCTTGTTAGGCAAACATTTATCCAGGCTCTCAAAGAAAATACAGAGATAATACGTCCGGTTCATGAAAATATGAACTGAATGAGGCAAAGCGTAAGAGAATTGGGATACAGGACAGGAAACCCTAGAATACAGACTGTTCGGCGAGGGAATTGCAATAAAATTTTTTTAACCGATTTCCATATCATAAACCGTACATTAAAATCTACACTTTAAGAAATTATCCTGGGCTCTGTTACGAATCTTATTAATGTTCGCGTACACGTAACATTGTAATTGGGCTTAGGAAAACAAAAACGTGATGCAATTTTTAAAAATTTCTCCGGTGCTTTCAATTGCTAATCTGAATTGGTGTAGCGAATCGTCAGGAATTTAACCGTTGACAGTTCACTTCTAGGCAGGTAACGGCGATGAAACTGCACCATAATATAGCACCTATCACCTCGGGGTAGGTATATCGAGAAAGCAAAAGAAGAAACAAGATCAATAATTTAGAAACATCATTGATGAAGATAGTATTGGCATCACGCACCAATCATCTGCAGTGAAAAATAAAAAAACAGAATAACCAGCAAAAAAGAAAAGCATCAGAAGAAAGGAAATCCGGACGCAACAAAGATAAACATAAGCTAAAAATAGCTCTCACTTGACAGGATCCCTACCAGTAGCGCTGCAATAGGGATACTTATTATGGACGATAAAAATCATCATTGGCTGGTCACCCTGCTTAGAGAAAAACATGATTTATTGATAAAGAAAGCGACATCTCGAAAGACACTTCCACAACCCCACCCTAAATGTCACGACTTCATCAGGCCGGGGGAGATAAGAGAGAACAATAGCAGAAAGTGCAACTTCAGGCCTCCATTCTTTCCCACGCACAGCCCGCAATCACAGAGAAAAGGGATGGAATTAAGTGAATCGAACCTCTTTTCCACTCAATATCTCGCCCTCCTTTTCCACTGGGCGGCGCAAGCGGTATTAGTAATAACGGAGGGGCGAGCACCGGCAGCAGAGAACATACGTGCCACTGAGCAGAGGTGGGTGGTGCGGTTTCTTTGGGAGGAGAAATAGGGAAAGGACGAAGGTTGGAGAGAAACCAGGCTTCGGTACTGGCCTAACCTCAAAAATAGGCGGTGAGGGACCCATAGTTTACCGTCCCTTCCGACTAAAATAATCAAGGACTTGAAATGTACTAGAAGGGTCGGGGTTTACGATGGAAAAGTTATCCCACCGCCAGGTTTAGAAGTCAACCCCAAGAGATGAGAGCATATACAATTATTTTCCGCTGCGATAATTTTTAAATTGCATATTCCACTAAAAATAATTTCAATCTATTGGAATATTTATTTTTTTCATTAACCTGAAATCATTCATGCCCCAGGAAATGAATATCCTCCCCAGGACCCTAGCATTGACAAGCGAGGGATTTACCCCGCCGCCATCGGGGACATCATATTGCATTTATCTCACTGCATCTTGCTGAAGTTTCAACGCATCAAGATTGATCCTCTAAAATTATATTTTAGTTAAGTGATTGGGAACTACGAAGGAATAAAAATGAAATAATAATAAATTTAATTTTCGACAAAAAATGTTTTAACTCTATACTCAAAAAATTTAAAACTATTTAAATACTTTAAATCCAATTTTCAGCACTCCTATTCCTTATTATGCGAATAAAAAAATATGCTTACATTTTAATTCCAAATCCAACTCAACAATACAAATCCATATTCAATGTTTTAATTCCATATGCCATGAATAGAAAAATATTTTAAGTGGGAAATTGTACGCCTTTCGCCAGTATTATTTAGTTGAATTGCCTGGAACATAACTACCTAAAAGCGGATTTTCTAACGCATAGTAACTTCTTCAGTTACTCGCACTTAGTAAATATATAGTAGTAATTTCATGGACGCAGACGACCGACGTAGTTATATTATCTGCACTTGTCTCGTTCCTCCAGCTTCACGGAAAAGGTCTCTGGATCCAGCAGAAGGAGGACGAGGGAGGGGATACCATGAGTCACGGATCGTGAAGGGAGACCTCTCTATTGTCCCGATCTCCCATAATTCCCTGTCGGTCCTCTCGAGGCCCAACGGGGCACGTTCAAAAACGTTAAAGGACGACGAAAAATTTTTGATTGGAAAATTTCGCGGTTGCGTGGCTGGATGAGATGGATATTCATTTGTTTCCCACAGTCGCTCAAGAGCACAAAGGGGAGGTCGAAATCCAATTCCACACGCTGGTATTGACATGTATCGGAGTACGGAGTACGAAATATATTTCATGTAAAGGCACATAATAGTATGCATTCCTATCTCGGAAGCAGAATGATAAGCGATGGACAAAGCCAGAAGGAAATAGTTCGAAGAATACCCATGCATTTTACCCAGAAAAGGAACCTACTTTCAGCTAGAAATACCAGCATAAAAGAGAGGAAGTGCACTTTATTATAATAATGTCAGGAGCATGAACTTCTAAAGCAGTGAGACCAGGAGGATAACGGCCACAGATAAGGCCAGACTGATGTCATTTGAAACGAGGCACTTCATAAAAATTATAAAATGCAAAAATGTTTAGAGCCAGTGAAATGCGAATAAATTCTAAGAAGAGCTGTAGAAGAGATGTCTAAAAAGCAGACGGGGAAACCTACTAGGCCATATCTTGATGCATGATTTCCCAATAATGGCTGTGGGAAAATTGAATAGGAAGAGTGGTAGAGAAAGACCTCGCATGAGAAATATGGAACAATTAGTGAGGTGAGTAAAAAGGAAGAAAGGAAGAATAATATGAAAATGTAGAGGTTCATCAACAGAAAAATTGATTGGAGAGATTCGTCAAACCAAAGGACATCAAATCTTTGGATTGATGACCAGTCATGACTGATGATCATTTTGAACTGTCAAAACTTTTCCTTATTTGGCTTAGACTACTGTCTCATTTTCAAGGTTTTATCGTTAAGATAGAGAATATATTCGTTCTTCCCAACCATACCGAATATGACTCTTCCTAACCACACCAAATACGACTTCTCACGTCGATAGCAACAAACAAAATAAAACTGGAAAAAATGAAAGAAGCTCCTCTCTTCCAAACGAATGAGTCAGAAATCTTGACCAGTTAGCTGCTGACGAAGCTCTTCACTCCATTCTTCTGGCAAAACCCTTTATTTTAACGCGATTCTTCTCTTTTACACCACTTCTTAATAGCTACAAATATATCCAGAGAAATCTTCTTTTTTCAGCTCTTATCATTCACATATCTCTCATATCTCTCAACGACTGTCTTTATGAGTCCATAATGTCATAAGCGAGTCCGATGAAAGTTGTCCTTTCTTCCCACAACCTCTTCGCAACTCACTTTGCCCATCTCGAATCTCTTTATCACTCTTATGATACACAATAATTTTAAAGACTTTTAAATTTCAGTTTTCAGGTCACATAAAAATTCTTCAGAATTTTTTTAACTAGCTGAGAGTTCCCGTGGGCAATTGAACGAATGTCAATAAAATAACTGGTGGAAAATTGCATAAGTGGAAAATTCATATTTATTATTGTATTTTGCTAATTGTTTTTTTTTTTGTCATCAAAGTGACCTCAATCTTTAGTCGCCACTCCTTTGAGTGGATAAGAATACGGTTGGGGAAGAAACAAATCGTTCCTAAGAACCTAAGGCGTTCCAGCTACCTAAGAGTCAAGTGTTCTTGGCTGAAAATGCAGGCATATTTCCACCCCCGCGCTACATCATCAAGACAGATGGTCGTGAAAAATTAAGAGGAATCAAATGTTGGGCAGAGAAACAGAAGAATTCACTTTCCCCTAGCACAATTCAAGACTGCAACGCAAACAAAGCCTAATTCTTTTAACAAAGCCTAAAAAATACGAATTACACTTCATGATTTTTTCCCAAAAATTTCCCAAATAATCTTATTTCCTCCTCTACAGCGCTCGCGGGACATTCTTTCATCTATTACCCTCTTCAGCGATCTGATTTACCTTATTAAGCCTTAGTAAGATCATCTTGTTAATTTTTGTTTCCCTCTAAGAAGTTTAGCAGCCAACTCAATTCTCTCTTGACACGTGATTAACATATTTTTTTAAAGTTATTTTACGCACGTAGTATCTAAGGTGGGAAAAACTGACATGAGAGAAACAAAACGATTACAGATAAATTATCTACTTTTTTTTAAACAACATGAAAGAGTAAAATCTCATAGCAACGGTTTGGTTACCATTTTTTCGGAGGAATTTTTAAATCGTATATGCAATGGCTACATCGATCATTGCAATAGCAATCGCGTCGCAAATCCCTTCTTGGGGAAAAAGTAGCATACTCCTTCCGCTTGCAAAAGATTAAGAGGGAAACCAGACGAAAGCACTCGGAGAAATTATAAGGGTAACGTCATGAGCCGTCTCAGAGGCAAAATTATGAGACACACAGCAGCTTTGCGGGATGAGATAAGGAATTAAGAGCAGGAAAGGGCTTTAGAAGGAATGAGTGAGCTAGATGATGACGTCAGTGAAGTGAATTCTGCAGAAGAGGCAACGGGGAAGTAGAGCCCATGTGAACACAGTAGCTGCCCGAGCGTTCCCGGGCAACCGCCCGGGGGCGCAATCCTAACCGTTTCATCCTACTTTTAAAAATTAAAAACTCCCAAATATTCCTGTATCCTTATCGAATGGCGAGTCCTCAATAAAATGGTTACAGAAAACTCTCAATCACAGTCTCAAGGGAAAGGATAAAGCACAGGAGAGAAATATAGCGTCGGCCCTAGCTTGTTGCCAGAGATAGGAGACAAGGGATACACGACATAACATTCTAATCGACGGACGGAGTACTGAACTAGGAGTGCTGTCGAAATGGCATCCAAAAGGTCCAACGTTACCCAATGAAATATCACGCAGGATTCAAACCCAGGCCCCGATTAAAGAGACATCTGGTAATATATTGGAAATCCACTTTCCCCCCTCGTACAGTTAATTTCGTAACTCTAAACACATATTTTCTAGAACAAATATTCCCAATGTATTCATTGTTAAGACTAACTTTCCTCATCTTTTGCACCACGTCAGCTAGTTAAACATACGTTACTGTCACGTAAAGTATCTTACCCCCACACTGAACATAGCATACTAAAATGTTCAGAACAATTCAAACAGAACAATAATGACAATACTTTTACATACTGCAACGCGTGGCTATATTATGACATAAAATCGTTAAACATTAAAGATAATATTGCCTCTAAATTCATGTTTCTGAAACTTTATCTTCTCCCTTATACTGGCATAGGACACCAACGTTCATTCACTTTTCCTTGCAAGCATGACAAGATCCGCAGGATGCATACCCGAAATGCATAGGGGTGCATACATGCACATTAACAGCAAATTGTATTTCATATCATTATGGAAAACGACACTGGAAATGAGAGATTTTTTCTTAAATCTTATTTAAATAATATGAATAATGTTTAATGCAATAAAATAAAAGTTTTAGTGATGCAGTTTTCACGATTGTAGAAGAGAAAATTGAATTCAAGAAGTATATTAACGATAAGACACCCGCGGACAGAATGTGTTGCCTCGCAACATCTGCGAAATGGTTCAGATATCCGACGACATTTACAGCAGTCACGAGGTGATGGCCCTCATCTGACGGCTGACATCATCAGGCAAGTTTTATCATTTTAATACGAACAAAGTTGTTCAGTTTGTTGTGAATTCTTTACTCCTTGCCCTGATCTATACTCTGACAAGAGATTCCAATATAACAGAGCATATTTTTCAAAATATTAGTGTAACTGTGTTCCATGAAATTTGCACGCAGTGCAAAGTAATTTTGAGCAAAGAGTGGTATCAAGTGACCCGATGCCCAGGTATCCAATAAATATGCATCAATAATTCACAAATACTATAGTTTTACGTGGATAGCACAAATAAGGAAAGTAACGGCATAGTTCGGCGGATGAACAAACCGCTACGCTGAATAATCCATTAGTGATTTAGACATGATGCTTTAATAATTGGTGAGGTCATTCAAAAAGATCAAATAGTTTTCAATTTAATTTAACGCCAGTCAATTTCCAAGGGGGATGTAAAATTTCGAGTAAACACTATTATTAACTGAAGTCTTAAAAGCACAATTATGACGGCAGCACAGAGGATTCCGTACCTCCAGGAACCTGTGCGCATATTATGCGATGATAATAGCTGCTCTCCTGGGAGAAATAAATGCCAATGCTTGCGATAACCAGCCTAGGAAGCAGAGGAAGAATTAAGGGGTTGGAGGCGAGGGGTTCTCAAGGAGATACATAACCTTTCAATGAATCAAGCGATAAGAATATGCTAAAGGATTTTCCCCCACTGATCTGAAATTCAATAGTTTTCTTTTCCATCCCACCTTTCAAAACGAGGTCTCCAACATTCCTTACCCTTGGGCTCCAATCATGAATATATATTCATACATATTTATCGAAATCCCATTTATTCAGAGCGTTAATGTCATCTCCATCTTTCTCAAGTTTCCCAAAAACCAGCGCGACCACATTTTGTAAGATTGCACTGTGCCTGCCAAAGTCGGCAGAAATATAGTGACTCTCCACGTCATTTTTCACAATTCAATTATCCTATGACATCCTTCTACGGATATGCAAATCATTTTATTACATCACTACTTCTTAGCTAGCGATAACTTATAAAATTTATCATAACTCAATATTACAATGATACGATCTCAATAGTCCTAGTTTCAATCATAAACACAAGGAAGTTCACAGCAGACAGAATCGTATTGGCTTATTTGTTGAAATTATAAAGGGATAACGTACCAACCTTTTGTTAACACAAAAAATTAGTTCACGATCACATTTTAGCACGTTTTTAATAACATATTAAAACGGAAGTATACGCTGGAAGACGACTTTACTTCAAGAAAATCAACGGATATCCCCTTAAAGCCACCGAAACAAGTTAAATAGCCAATTCATAAAAAAATTAGAAGGCATTACTAGGGGAAAATTGACCGAATCGTCAGAGTGGCCGAACCTTAGTAACTACGATGCGCCAATAATGGATTGGAAAATCGATTCGGCAAACCTGTTTATACCACAGTCCAAATGAACAAACAAAACAAAAATGAACTCGAGTAGAATAAGATTTCCCCAAACTTTGGCTTCCAGCGTTCTCTCCATTCAATATATTTCGATATTAGAATAATTCTCTACTTAAATTCCAGTGATTTTCAATATCCATCCATTAGATTTAATCTTCCATTTCATATCGGCGCCTCGATCGCCTAGCATGCAGAATTTTTTAATAATATCGTGACACTTTATGCTCGCTGAAAAACACGCTTAATCAAGCGGAAACCTTTTCTTGGCAAACTTTCCGTTCATGGATAAAAGTTTTTCCACAATGGATCCAAAGTGGTTGAAACGAAATTTGTTCAGATGTCCAAGTGGAAGGAAAAAAACATCTCTCCCCAATTTTTACCATTCGATTAACTTCCCCACACTTAGAGTTGGATGAAACTCAATTCTGAATTAAAGAAGCACTTTAAGTTTTCCGAAGGCGCAAACATCCCCGTGTTGGACCGATATCAGCGTCAAGCTCGCGTTTTCAATTTGGCCTGGTAAAACCATCATGATCGAATTGAATAAAAAGTGACGCACTTTTTTCGATTATTTTCGATTATCTATTTACACCACCAGATGTCGATGCTTTTACATTATCTTCAAGTGACAAAAATACAAGAGCAAGATATTATTGACTCCGATAGGTGGATAAGGGAGAGGCTATATAATGTACTTTATATCCTCCCCCTTCAAACTGAATAACGCTTTGATCTTATACCATGATGTACTTGAAGATAATCGAGTAACATTGGAACCTCGTCGAACAATTAAATATTATCAAAATAAAATATATTATCTAATCACGTCAAATATATTATCAAAAACTGTCTAATAGTGACATTTATTTTTTGACTAATTATGCACAAATTCCATTATATTTTGCCGGAAACTACAGCATTCATATACTAATTCTATTGCACAACAATCCACGAACTACCGAGGAATTGGATTCGAATTCATTCCGACCGCAGACGAGGAATCGCCTCTAAAGCCGGATCCCCACGTTTTTCATAATCCATGTCGATTAATTCTGATTCTTTCTCCCGAGGACGAACGCCTGTATCCAACGTTATCTCCGTGATTTATCCGAAACGACCGATAAATTTCTTTTTTTTTTTTTTTTTATTCCTAGGGATAGGAAGATTCCCCGAGGGTAAAGAAGGAGTCGATATCCCTTGCCAATTTCCCTTTCCAGGGCGAAGGGGAATGGAACCACGAATCTCCAAGCAAACCACTCACAACTTCTCCAAGGAGCGGATGTCGGCCCATGAGACGGCGCAGTAAAACCTTAACGAAACGGCAGGAGAGTTGGGAGGATGTGCTTTAAGATCGAATAAAATGAGGCTTTGCGATATCTCATAATTATCTCGCGAAGTTTCTAATACAGGCTGAATAAGTCTTCATGACTACCAACTGCAGGGAAACTGAAGTAACGAGTAGTTTATGATAAAGGGGCAAATATTGGGCGAAATGAAAAAAAATGCTAAGAAGGAAGAGGCGGCAAGTGTAAATATACGACAGGACCGTGGATTTCCCTGAAAACATCAATATGCATCGATTAAGGGGGAAAAGAGGAGTCTGCTGAAAACTTAAAAATGAATACACAACAACCAAAACCGCTCTATCTTGAGACAGGGCCCCTTCTTGAATCCAATCGCTGATGGTAAATTGAATGAGTAGAATTGCCAAGGACCTCGTATGCGATATATGGAGCAAGTAGTGAAAGATGAAAGATGTAAAAGAGAAGAATTATGAGTATAAAGAGGTTAACCGATAGTAGATTCGAAAGGCAAGATGAATCAAACCAATATTAGGATAGTCGACCCATGACGATGATAATGAATATGAGAGAACGAAAGTAATAACATTCTCAAGGAAGTGCATTGTAATAATGAAATATAAGGTAGGAGGGTGAAAGCTAGAACAGGTGAAACAGGTTCATTATTTAGCTATCATAATGTACCCAGGTGGGCAAAAATAGTTATGACGATAAGAGGAGAACTGCCTTGTTTAAACGGGCGTTTACTAAGAGAAGAGACCTAACGAAAACCTTGAGCAAAATGTAAATAATAGGTTAGCGAAAGGGTTAATATGTAGCGAGGGTATGTCTGCATCTTAGACTGTTATAGGAAAGGTGACGAGAATAGGTAAGTACTCTTGATTTGAGAGTGTGGAGGCGAATGGATAAGGTGCAATAAAAGGAAAGGACGACAAATGATTAAGTGAAGAGTATGGTAGGAGAGGAAAAAAATTGTCGGAGGAAATTATGAGAGAGCAAAGAAGGTAGATAAAATATGTAACCACGGAAAATGGGATATTGAAAACAATTATCGTAATCCAGCATTGTGTTAGCGAGAAAGATGCAAGAAAAGGAATTGTGCCTCGGATAGACTTAAGAGAGGTAGGAAAAATACAATATTGGAGATTAGATTACGGAAGGAGCGGTTCATCATCATCATAGGTCAACACTCCTACGATTGGTTTGACGCAGCTTTCCACTCGATTCTTCTATCGGCCAACCGTTTCATTGCGACGTTATTCTTATCTTTTAAACCCCTTCACAAAGATGCGGTAAGCTAAAATAAAACAAAGAGCAGGAACACTCCACCAAAACCTGCCCGAGGCGGAGAAAACCATAAAACTATCAATATCGGTTATACTATTTGGTAAATTGAAACCAATTCCAGATGATTAAATTAGGTATGTGCCTTCAATACAATTGTTGAGTTGGAGCAATTTGATGCGCTTAAGCCTTCATACCTCCACTTTCTTTTAACTTTCACAGCAGGGTGCAGATGAAGCTTTTACCTTTCGAGGTGACGGACGGGGAAGAGAGCTGGAGGAGTGAGCACAGCGCCCCCCCCTTCCTCCCCTATCCATGGACCACTGTCACCGTGGTCCACCGCGACACAGTCACGAACGAGCATCTACCCCGATAGCCAAAATCCCTTTTGCGGACGGAGACCTCAATCAAACCGGTTTCCCTGAGTCATTTGTCATCCCTTCACAGCGAGGATTTGTGGACTGGAGCCCTCTCCATTCTTACCCAGTCCATTTATATTCTTTCTTCTCGTCCTGATAGTTCTTCCTTCTCGTCCTGATAGTTCTTCCGTACGACGTCTCTCTCTTCTATTTCCAGCCAGTCGGCATCCCTAGATTTGAGCTTTTGTGATGTTCTTCTGGAGACGGTGGGAGAAAATAAGGTGACATATGAGGCAAAGCTATAAGGGAAGAGAGAAATTTGATGGGTAAAATTCAAAGGAAACTGGAAAAAAATGATGGACGCATTACGGAGGAGTCAATTGAAAGCTTTTACCGAATAGGATAGGTTTCGATCGAGTATCCCCACTCTAATTTGCATTTCATTTATCGTAACGGCTCCTTCCTTACGTTACACCCTCTACAGACCTGCATACATATTTCCAAACTCTTCTCATACTACTCAAAATATCTATTTCTTACCTCTCTTCTTCGCTTACACAGTATTATAACTTACAAGACGGCCTTCCATTGTCCTATTTTGCCTGCTTCATTCACCCATTGTCTCCGCCTAATTTCTGCCAAAACCTTTCTTCCCCAGCAATTCTCAACACCCATTCATTCGTTCTCCTTCCGTCCAACGAACTTCCATCCATTACATTCCACGCGCACATCTGTAAATTTTCTATTCTTTTCTCGTCATCTTTCCCGAGAGTCCATATCTCAGATCCATACTCCATATCAATACGGAGGAATGTAATGCTTACAACTGCGATAGAATGGAGAATGGGGCCGTTTACCAAATTTTCATTGCCAAATATGATAGGGTTTGTAAAATGAAAAGAGCCGTATTTTTCCGTTCTTCGATCCGTCAATTAACTCTTGAGTTATAAGCGGTGAAAAACTGATGTTTTTCACCCTTTCGGAAAAGTGGGCGTGCAAAGGACTCGTACGCCATCCACTTCGTCCAATAACAACTGAGACCGCGAAGCTCCTTCGCCTAATCACAATTGGGTACACAAAGCTGACTCTGCTTATGGAAGTGATTGCGACAGGATCTCTTCAGACAGACTTCCCCCCCCCCCACCTCCGCTTCCTTCCCGTTCTTCCTCAACACAGTCAAGGACAGGAGCCGGATGACGCAATAATCCCTAACGCAGCTTGTTCGGTGGGCGTCACCTTTTGCTTACTTAAATTTTTGATTTATGAGTGAATGGCTCCAGTTAGAAGATTAATTGCTTCACTAAAATTCATTTTTGGTTACCATCGAACGATTTCGTCTACATACTAGCGATTTTGGTTCCGAATAAACGCCCCTATTTTGGATATGAGGGGAGAAGGAGAAATTTTATACATATTTTACGTTTCAGGAAAATGAATTGAAGATAGGATCGATTTGTTTCGAATATTTGTCTTTTTGGGTATATGCCTTCAATATAATTGTGGAGTGGTAGCAATGTGTTGCTCTTAACCCTTTATATCTCTGCTTTCTTTTAACTTTCACAGGACGGTGCAAATGAGGCTTTAACCTTTCGGGGTAACGGACGGGGAGGAGAGTTGGAGGAGTGAGGACAGCGCCCCCCGCCTCCCATTGCTTTTCCGTCTGACGTCTCGGATGGAAGAACCATGGGTAGAATCGAAAGGTGAGCTCTCGGATGGAGATAGAGTTCGGCAAACAGAGTGCAGAGTGGGAGAAAAAGCATTCGATTTCCTCGGAAGTACTAAAATAGGAAGATGGAGATTATCCGGAGGCAATACTACAAGGCAAGTTAGAAAATTGGTTTCAGTTGAAATCCTCTTCCAACCGAGATTCGAACCCGATCCCTCGAGCGGGGAAGTAGCTGGGAAGAAGCAGAACCAACCCTACACCACAAAAACTCGAAAAATTCTCAAAATCTTATTTCACTGAGTCCATAAGTCATCACTTTATCATTGTGATTGTTCTTACTTTTTCTGCCACAAGTATATTGCGGTGAATTTTTTCCTAGCTTTAGTTCTAGCCCCGTCTTCACTCCAAGAATTGATAGAATTATGATCGGCTGTAAGGAATTCATAGTCAGTTTATTTTACCTATGACTCGAAAGACGACCACAACATCAGCATTAAATCTTAAGCTAATAGAAAATTTGCCCATGACATAGTCGATGCCAATGAGAAATAACACGGGACCGATAACATTTCCTTGTGCAAAACGGGAGATCACCCTAACAATGTTATAGCTGCTTCCGTAGATTACTAATGCAACAAAATGGGAGTCGGATCGCACTAACAAAATAATAAAAAGAGAATAATCACAGGAAACTCCGGTATTGCAGCATGGCACAATTATGGACCGATTTACAGATAGGTTGAAGGCGGAATAAACTGTTGAAGAAATGTTGCGTCTTAAACGCTGGAAACAGATCAAGAGCGCCCATATTCGACAATGAGGTCATTCAGTCACATAAATATCGATTAGATTGAGTAGTATGTAAAAAGAAAGCCTAACGTCCGATTTATGAAGGTCATGATTTCATTACAAACGGAGGCGAAATAACCACGGTGGAACTTTTATAAAATGAAGTCACAAATTGAACAAGAGAGTTGCTCGGTCATAACATTCGCTCGGTCATAACATTCTCACACGTTTGAGCAAAGCGCAGTTTATCTTAGCATTGCCTTCTTAGAAGACGGGAGATATCCCCATCGACCTTGACGCCCCCTCGAGACTTCAAAAACCAATTAAGGCACGAGTACTACGGGTTTCGCTCCGTTAGTGAACTCAATGGAAAGCGGACACTTGCTGACGTCGCAAAGGATGGAATCTGCAAGTAAACACCACTTTTGCGTCGGAATTCGAAGTCTCAAATGATAAAATTTTCACCGCAGGTCGCCGTGCATGCACGCTTTAATCAACGCGTTGCGTAATGACAAAGCGAGCGATGTGCTTACGATTTACGACGAAATTTGCCAGGTCGTGTCATTGGAAGCAATGCCACATGAATTATTCAACAAGTATGACAGATGACGAACAAGAAGCATGATTATCACACGACCGAAGCCAGCACACACAGCCAAGGTGGCTGCAAGGGGAAATCATAGGGGGTTAAAATGAGTCTTTGCGTTCAAATAGCACGTATAAGGTCTCGCAAACACATTATGGGACGCGCTTAAAGCACGAATCACACATAAGGATGGCATCCAATCAAATCATGAGGCGGAAGAGATTAAAGAAACGACTTATTCATAGACACAAGCAAGTATGAACACATCCATACCTCGGTAAAAAAACATTAAAAAAGTAAAGGACAATCATCTAGACAACTTAGAGGAATTCCGACATAAATTGATTCAGGTGGAACAATTTAGCTAGTACTTGGGGATATCGAGTAAAAAACCGTCATCTTCAAAAAATTGCTTTAAGGAAAGATACGTGTTTTGGTAGGAGTAACTGATGATAGGGGATCGAGTTGGTGTGGTGACCCAAGGCCTCCCATTCCGAAAACCCCGGCTCGAATCCCGGCTGCTGCAGAAGTTTTTAGTGGAATTAACTTCAAGTTCAGTACCTACCCCGTCCGCTGAATGATATGTTAAACCATAGACTACTTCACTCCTGTCGTAAAGAGTACCTACGCTAATGACGACGCCGGGTTTCTCTCCACCCTACCTCCAAACCCTAATATATCTATCTACCCCTGTCCACCTATCCTCAATGGCGCAAATGACCTAAGCTGAAGGTTACCTCCCCTAGCAACGAAAATGAACAGATGACAAGGATGTAGGGACTTTGATAAGGACTAACGAAACATGTGATATGTTGTGCCGCACTGCATGGTGCGGAAACGTGGACAAAAAGGAAAGAGGAAGAAAGGAGATCGGTGGATTCAGAGATGTGGGAGTAGAGAGGTAGAAATAAGGCTAGATACGTTGAAATGGAGAGGAAGTGCTGAGAATGGTAGGGATGGAGAGAAGTTTGATTTGGGAAATAATGACGATACAGAGTGTTCCACGTCAATTCGTAACTAGCTATTTCATCACCAATATCTCGTAACCGACTTTTCAAAAACGGAACTTCTTATCGTGCTAAAATTAAATCGAAATTAATATTGCTTAAAATGAATATCAGAATTTAAATTGAAAATGAGCCTTCCTTTTAGAGCTTCGTATTATTCTTACCTTGACTAAAATTATATCCCATTCTCCCCCGCAGTCGATTTCGAACATTCGACCGCATATCCAGGAACCAAATATTAACTAGCAGTAGTAAGTTACGATTCGTCTGGTTGCCAATGGCCGCGGTCAAGAACTGTCTGTTTACGAAAAGTCGTTTACGGGAAATATGAGAAGTTATTATCATAGGCTTTCTGCCAAATTTGGTAGATTTGTTCATGTTCTCTAGCAAGTGTTTCCAAAGTTCCCAAAGTATTTTTCCTTCCTACCTATCCAACCCGCTTTACAACATTAAAAATTCTATAATATTCATATCTACATCTAATCGTATCCTGTGAGCCGCCCCAAGGAGGTGTGGCAGGAGTGGTGGGTAACCAGTCGTGAAAATGAGTTCTGCTGAAAAAAGAGGTAGAAAAACCCTTAGGGAAATAATCATGAAACGTAATTTGTATTTTCAAAAGAATGGGTTCGTTTGCGTTGGAGTCGTGTATTGTACGCGGGAAAAACGAATTATTGCGTCCCTCTGCCCGACAGTTAATTTCTCTTATTTTACGGCTTCTGTCTGTCCTACTGAAGGTGTGCAGAGGTAGAAATATGATTGCAGTGTCAGCTAAGAACAAGAAGCTTACTCTGGTCTCATTTTATTCCTCCCAAATGAGGGAGGAATTAAATGAGACCCTCCCTCTTCCGAGCTTACCTAACAATCTATCCTCTACGGCATTATTCAATATTCTGTTTTCTATCAAACGGTCCTCCACCCACTTTTGCTGCCATATAATTTCTTTAACTTCCTTTCCTCTCCTGCCACATTTATGCATGTAAATCTGGGAAGTATTTAGGTCATAAGAAGGCGAGAGCCGCATTTGGAATGTTGGAGGAATTTAACCGATTTTCTCCACTGTGATGCATTGGTAATCTTGACTTGAAGAACCAGTTACTACTATTCAAATTATCCTCTGCGATGATGCGGATAATGACGCAAATATATTTCAATATTGATGATTTCAATCTGAATACTGCTTCTGAATCTCACCCTGCATGCTATATTTCCTAAATGAGCATGCCTCTTTAGTACAGGTATTTTCATTTTAGACCAATTTAAGTTCCATCTTGAGCAATCAGGGCATCACGATTGCCGGATGTCACGAAAGTAGCATGACCGCAGCGTAAAGGGACAAGAAACGCAACTGAAGCTGCGTCGGAATCCATTAGAAACTAGGCAGCGTCTTGAGGTACGCCTAAGATGTGAGGCACCAATTTACATTAGAATATTTCCGCGGCGGCCAATTCGCAAAATCGGTGCAAGTGCCACTGGTGAGTAGGGCGTTATCATCCCCACAAACAAAAGAATATGACTCACAAAAATGGGCCTGTATGACTTATTTAGTTTTATTTCT
The DNA here is from genome assembly GCA_933228895.1 of Platycnemis pennipes. Classification (NCBI taxonomy): domain Eukaryota; kingdom Metazoa; phylum Arthropoda; class Insecta; order Odonata; family Platycnemididae; genus Platycnemis; species Platycnemis pennipes. The sequence goes on along the minus strand of OW121852.1, from coordinate 34,764,527 downwards.
GTGTTTCGTTTCCATTATGTAGTCTTGTCCAAATGCATATACGTGGCATGGTCACAAAATAACGCGAATTTTCGTTTTTCTTCAAGAGTTTTTATTTATTAATCAGCATCAACTTTGTCCCCTTCAAAGCAATCCCCCTCAGTTATAATACACATGTGCCAGCGTTTTTTCCAATCTTGGAGGATCTTCTGGAACTCACTTTTCGGTACAGAGTTCAGCTCATTCGACGGTTTTGTTTGACGGTGGCGAAACGTCGTGATTTCACGGTTCTCTTCAGCATCGCGAATAGAATGAAGCCACAGAGCGTCATATCCTGCGAATAAGGTGGCTGAGGCAAACTAACGGTTTGTTTTTTAACCAAACAATCACGAACAAGCAGTCAAGTGTGAGCGGAAGTATTATCGTGGTGCAATTTCTACGGGTTGTTTTGCCACAATTCTGTGAGTTTTCGTCGGATTGCTTCATGCAAAAGGGGCATAACTTCCAGGTAGTATTCCTTAATGTGCGTGCAACCATATGGCAGGAACTCATGATGAACTACGACATTGAAATCTAAGAAAACAGTGAGATTTTATACTCGTTATCTTTTTATCTCACCACGTATATCTTTTAAATTATAACGACAATAAATCCACAAATGATAACAATATTTATGAAGACTGTACAAAATTAATTAGATGAGTAATAATTGGGTTTTTTTGCGTAGTTTAAATCATGAATTAAAGGTCTATTCATCGCTCTAGTCGATTCTTTGATTCTATGCTTAGGATCGAAATCGGAATAGCATACTCCAAAAGACGATAAATCGATTCCAATTTCGGTCGTACTTCCAGCTAGCCTTCCAGTAAGCGTTTGTATTTTCATGCCAAGCTACGCCGAAAACAAAAAGCATGCGAAATGGAATATTTCCACTAGTGCAATTTGTAGCAGCCTTATCTATTCAATGGAATTTAAAGCTATTTGCAATTGACCTTCCCTCCGTTCCTTTAAACCCTTTATTTCCTTCTTGCCTTTCCTACAAAAATTCTGTAAATACTCACCCACTTGTGGATACGTTTTTTACCTGATGGTGATGCATTCGTAAACCATAAAAACCGGGGATCGGGTTGGTGTCGTGGATAGAGTAATCCCATCCCGAGGGGCCGGGTTCGATTCCCGGAAGCGGCGGATTTTTCAGTGGCAAACCGGTCCCTACTTGAGTGCCGATTGAAGGGCATTTCAGGTTCAGTACACCGTACGTCGGATGGGACGTTAAGCCGTGGTCCCCTTGGCGCTGTCGTTAAGAGTCTGCTAAATCCGACGCCGGGTTTCTCTCCACCCTTCCACCGTTCCCTGAAAACTCCTACCATTACCCATTTACCCATCTATCCTAATTGGCGCAAATGACCTTAGATGTCGGTCGCCTCCTCTGGATAACCAACCAACTAACCATCGAAACCAAGATCGCATTGAATGTTATTCACAGAAAATTGTAAGTTGTCTTGTTTTCTTCTTATATCTACTAATATACTAGTATTCACCCCTTATGTGGGTCTGGTAGGGATGAGAAGAGTCCAGGTGCGTGTAAAATTTGCACATCGGGGTAACGGGTAAAATGCCATTCGCTATGTCGCTTGTGGTGTCCTAGGAAGATCCGGTGACACAGAAAATCAGTTTTGGTTCACTGTACTTACAATTAGACAAAGACATTTAAATCCCGGATTTTAAAAAGAGACAGGTCGGTAGCCTAAGTCCAGCCTCGTAAGCCAAAGATCGCGGATTTGAATGCCCAAGGAATGGATTTTGAGTTTATCTTGGGGTAACTAACTAGGTTAACTTAACTAGGTTAAGATATAACCTCAACCGTTAAAGCACCTAAAAATCCGAGTCTACAATTTTGATGCGATATTGGACAAACCTGCGAGAATTCATCTTAAACACATAGGTAAAGCTTACTGTTTCATTTTACATTCATGCCTATTATTTACCAGCACCTAAAACACTACGCCCGTCTCCTACAAGCTGTTTTTTTGGATAACGATGCACCAAATAACTCTGGGATTGGAAAAACAACAAAATGGCTTCCATACAGGATATTTACACCAAATCATAAAAATGACGGCCTATAATAGTAGCCAAATGCACTCACCGCTGCTGACTGTTGAGTTCGCACGCGCTTCAACATGGCGTCCTCCATTCCGAGACAGCATTTAAGAATCTTAAGTGTCATTACGAGCACAGACTTAATAATGATGAGGATTACGCTGTAACCAAGATACACGGAGCTATGCCGATAGCTCAAACGATTTGGACCGATTACGCAACCAGTTACACACGAAGAAACTAAAACTTCAAAGTTTAACTACGCCTTGTAAGATGTTCCGGAAATATTCCCGAATTAAAAAAAGGATAAATGACTCAGTGATTGCATAAAACACGGTACGAATAAAGTTACGCTGTCACAGTCACTCAGGAGAGGCGGCCGACAACATTTGGGCAGAGATAGAAATTTATCAGGGAACAGAGGAAGGATGGAGAGGAACTTGGCGTTCTCTTAACGATAAATGTGCCAATGAGTCCACTACTATACTCTCCATATGTACTTCAAAATCAGCAGTCCACCGTTTGATTGGAATCAAACCATTTTCGCGCATTTATTAAAAAGTAGGGTAATGCCTACGCCAGGTTTCTCTCCACTCTTCTTTCGTTCCTTGAAAAATTTCTACCGTCATCCATCATCCCGCATTTTTAAAAGCGGACCTCACATGCCCGTCGCCTCCCAAGATTAACCACTACTTAAAGTTGCAAGCTAAAACGTATAAGCGGTATGATTCTACTTCGCTTCATCCCACACTGGTCGGCTCGGTGTTGCCTTATTTAATTTCCTTTCGCCACCGTTCCAGCGCCTCCTCCTTCCCTCTCCCTCAGGTCTTCTGCTTAACTTTGTGTTTCCATCTTATCTTCAAATCTTCCTCTCCTCCTCCTTCCCAACACCTCCAACTTCTCGGCTCTCCTTCCCTCTTACTCATCATTCCTTCGTTGGACGAGTCCAAACCATCTAAGCTTCCTTCCTTGAGTCTTCTTACCGAATGATCCCACCTTGACCGTCCCTCTAACGTAGTCATTTCTTATTCCATACATTCTAGTCAGCCCACGTGGTCACCGTAACATCCTCAATTACGCTAGTTCCGATTTTATTTCCGTATAACTGGCCAAATCTCTGCACTGAAGAGTATCATACGTCTCGCCACAGACATTTAAATATCTTTTTTTTTCATCTTGCAACTCGCCTTTTTATCACAATGAATGAATACGAAATAGTAAGAATGACGTGGAGATATCTCGCGAGAGAAAATGGATGAGGTCATTCACGCAGTCTTTTTCACCCTTAATCATAGAATAGAATAGAAATATTTTATCGTCATTGGACGTCTTCGTCAATTAAGAACATACAAAAAAAAATACATAAATATTTGAGCTCGAAACTCACACATCCATTTCCAAAGCGGTTGAATACTGATAAAGAGAAATAAAGCAGCTCATTCCATACATTTTTGCATACAATTTAAATTAAAAAACCCTTCTTGGTCGAATAGATGCCGAAAAATCTTTTTTTTTTAAAGCAAACATTGAACAAGATTCCTTTACGTCGGCGGGAGTACTATTCCACAACCTGGCCCCAGCACCACACAAAGATTTAAAATACGTAGGTAGTAGTCGTATGCAGTGGAGCAATTAAGTAATCAGGAGCCATTCGGGTGGTAACATTGGTCTTTTTTTCTCTGGGAGGAAAGAATTGCTTAATATAACCAGGTTGCTGATTTTTAAAAACACAATACATAAAAGAGCCAAGCAAATATTTCCTTCTAGTTTTGACCTTCAGACATGCAATCCTGGTAAAATAAGGGGAAATGCATACGTATGTACGCCCTGAATGATCATTTTTCCTTAAGTTAAAGATAAACCTTACACACATTTAAAAGGCGTAATAACCATAAATAAGCAACACAATTGGGCATTTTTTCTTAAGAGACCTCCGTTAGAAAGTGGTCCCGAGGATGGGAAAACGAAAGGTACTTGCGGAGAAAACTCCATCGTGAAATTCTCTTCGACGTTCCGAATCGTGCGTATGTTTTATCGGACTTACACGGAGAGAAAGGACGCCGCAGAGCGGTCCATGTGTTATCCTTCACTCGTTAAGGCCCAAGTTTCGAGGAACACTCGCACGTCGAAGGTTTGAGCTGCTGAAGTGACTAAACTTACATGAAACTAGATATCCATAAATAGGAATTCATCTCGGTTACGGTGTCTCCTCAACCATTCCTCGAAGGGATGAAAGGAAATAACTTTCCGGTCTCCGTCCAGTTCCCGCAGATCACTCCGACCCGCTACGCATCTATAATGCTCAAACCTTCACCGCTATATATTCACAAACTAGAAAACCCTAATTTCGTAGCACCTTTGTGTTTCGTCTCCATGGTGGAAAAGCGTGGAAGACGATGAGGGATATGACCACAATACGTGCATATCCATCCCGCAGTTCCTTACTGGGTAGAGCACAGTCCAAAGCCTTCTCATTGTGCCCATACTTATACACAGAATGTTTCTTTTCCCATGTTCCATTGCCTATCAAATGTACCTACCTAAAATCCCCGATGGTTAAAAAATTAGCAGGTGGTGAATACTGGGAAGTAAGTTAACTTTTATAAAAACGAATTAGAATACATCATAATTCTTCGTTGGGGCTTTCGCGGTTCATAGTGATGATTAAAGTAACTTCTTCGGGTATTACCGCGTACTCAGGTTAGCATGACGTTTCGCGACCCCCGCGAAACGTCAGGCTAACCTGAGAACGCGGTAATACCCGAAGAAGTTACTAGAATACATCATAGTTTTAATAGTTGAGGTGGCAGACAACTGAGATAATTTGCACCAAAGAGGGTACGTAGATATTTTGATATAATTAGGATACTACGCAGCTCAGTGGGTAAGCGTTGATACTAACCGGAGATGCTAATCAAATTTCACTACGCATCCCTTCCTACATCAGAATACGCATGGATAATCTTAATGCAAAACGGACTCTTTGAAATCTTCCACGCAGTCATTCAGGCATATTAGCAATATTCTATGCAATTATTTCCATTACCAATTGCTGTGAATCTATCCAAGCATGGCAATACGAGAAATGACAAGCCTCGGCACTTAAGATTCACTTTCCTTCTTTTAACAGTCTCGCAATATTCTCTCGACTCTTGCAATCTCTTCTACCAAAAATATTCTCTTTTCATTATAAATTCAGTAGATTCCGGCGATATTGAGTGGTATTCGAACATATCGAAAAGAAGACAAAATTTGCAATTTACCACAGATTAAAAAACTTTATTCCGACCCTGGTTTCGTTGACATTGCAACATCATCAGGTCATGATGATGTTGCAGTGTCAACGAAACCCGGGTCGGAATAAAGTTTTTTAATCTGTGGTATATTTGCAAATTTTGTCTTCTTTTCGATATTCTCTTTTCACTAGCCATAAGGCTAGAGGCTTCCAACCTGGGATACCCGTACCTACCCCCACAGGGTACTGGAAGCAATTCCATGGAGTCTAATGAATGGTAGGTAACTAAGTACCTGTATTTTGTAATTTAAAAAAAAATTGGAGGGGTGAGCCTTCTGGACCCCCCCGGGGCACTTAGACCTATTATCATATTATCTAGTATCCTAACTATATCCTCTTTAGATCCATTGTGCCAACCTACATTTCACCGCCACTTGCAGACAGGGGACAAGAGCATCGCGTAAGACGCATTGAGGAGGGTCACCCATCTAACCTCTGTCCCGGCCCAACTTTGGTGACCTGATGGGAACCAGGGATTCAACGTGGCTAGGGCCTTTCCCATATTCTACCATTAATGCGTACAAAAAATGGTTCTGTTTTCAGTTATATTTCGAGGGTAAAAAGGTTGGGAATCACTGCATTAGAATATCTATTATCGGAACATTGCCCTAACGCGAAGGAAGCTTCTCCCCTTTTTGTACACTACCATGTTAACCAATCTACACTCACTCAACCTCCATTGATTCCCCACTTTATCACTCCCCCTATTGGCACAGGACGGAGAAAATTGGACGGAGAAACCGAGAGGGCGGTAATAGGGCGGAAGGTAAGACAGGGCTGCCCGTTATCATCATTTCTCGAGACACATATTCCAAGAAAATGGTTTTCGAGGCGGGAGAGGAGATTGCTCCAAGGATAACGTTAGCAAGGGAAGCTGAAATACTCGTTAAGCTTCGCGAATGGCCAGGCATTACGTAAGTTAATTAGGGATTGTAGATGCTACAAAATGAAGAACAGAATCCATGCGAAACACATATTGACAATGAACCACGAGAACACTAGAGGTTTTTTACTTCCCTAAAAAGGATATGGTAGACCAAAAAATAAATATATCAGGAGGATCGATTTTGCTATTTCGGTTGTACCTCAGAGAGAACTGGGTACAGATTTTGCAAGGAATGTGCCACCTGCATTCACTTAACGTTATTTGGACACTCGAGTGAATACATGGGTTCCCGGTAAATACATGAGTATCTGGATAAATATATGGATACTCCGATGAGTACACGAATGAGCACATGGGCGCCTGCTTCAGCGCCGCAGAGACTACTCGAATGCGTGGCCTGAATAAAGAATTTGAATGAATACTTAGGTGACTACCCCAGAACCTCTATCGTCCTTACCATTCAATGGATTCCTTCAGCATTGCAAACACTCAAGGCGCTGAGAGCAGTATTAACAAGGTGAGTCTTTTGCGTACACTAATGACCGAAGGTAAACAGCGCTCTTCATGCTTAAGCTCCGGTATTTATCTGGGAAGTCGAGTAGCCACTTCCGTATTCATTCTTGTACTCACTCAAGTACTCATGAATTCGTCACATTCGTCAGATTCGTCATTAGTTCAATCGGAAGTTTAAATGTTGTCGTTTAATTGCAGTTCCGGTGCAGTTTCCAGACCGACACCTATGGCCGATGGCGCTATTTAGGACAGGTGGGGAACTAGGTTGAAAGACAAGAATTGTATCAATATGAAGCAGTTAACCGATAAGAGAATCAAGCGGAGAGCTGCGTCAAACCAACCTTAGGATTGTTGTCTGATGATGAGTTCGTAAATACATTATTTGGGAACGGTGAAAGGGTAAATAGAGCCCGGCATCGGCGTAGCCTGAAAACCTCTTAACAAAACCTTAACAAAAGGCGCCAAGGGATTCACGGTTTAATGTCCTATCCGATCGACGGAGTATTGTACTTAAAATGCCCTTATCTATCTCTTCCTTTGCCGGTATTCGAACACTTTCTTTGCCGGTATTCGAACTTCCTTCCCGAGGGTCTCGGGAAGGAAGGAACTCCAGCCATTACACCAACCCAATCCCCGGGAGCTCAAACGCATATAAATTACTAAACGCATTAACTAAGACACACATAATAATACATACGGCAAACTCCTATTACCTTCGATATTCTAAGACAGATGTGTCCAATATTTTTAAGACCGTAGACCATTTGAGTGGCGAAGGAATTGACTTGGACCGCACTTGTCAAAAAATACTCTTGATTTTTAACATAAACACTATGTTTTATGAATAACAAAATCAATTGTATTCTTTTAAAAAGAAAGGCAACAAAATACACCACCGTACAAAGAGAAGGGTCTCAGGAAATAACAAGGCATATACTTTGACACTACAATTAAATGAAGTAGATATTGAGTTAATTTATGATTTTTAACATAAACACTATGTTTTATGAATAACAACATCAATTGTATTCTTTTAAAAAGAAAGGCAACAAAATACACCACCGTACAAAAAGAAGGGTCTCAGGAAATAACAAGGCATATACTTTGACACTACAATTAAATGAAGTAGATATTGATTTAATTTATGAAATCGAAAAGCGAAGCTTTCGCTTGATAGAAGGACGCCATCATTTAAGTTAAAACTTTGTGACTTCCACAGTGATTTAAAATACCCATATCCCTTTTCGGCTGCCAAGCCATTATCATGAATGTAAAACTCACAAATTGTACAGAATGTTTATAAAGAGTCCGGGGGATCACTCTAAATACACATGCTGTGCGATATGTGAGTTTTTAATCGATGATGATGTCTTGAGAGCCGAAACTGGTGGTGAATTTTTTAATAAACTGCAGAAGTCACGAAGTTCAACTTATTTTAATTAAGTTAATGTATCACTCTGGGTCACGCACGTCAGCTTTAGCCACGAAATGGACATTCCTGCTCTAGTAGAATGGATTCAGGGAGAGAAGCCAAAAAAAGATACGATGCGTCGTCGCAAAATATTCCCATCTCATCATCTACACCTCGCTCATCTCACAATCAATGCCTGCACCCATCCTCCCTCTGCAACTCACCCCACGCACATCCGTCCTCCTACTCTCCGCCAAGCGTTCACTTTTACTCGTTTAATCCACCCCCTCCCATCGCACCTTCCTTCAGACAGTCGTGTCTTCCCCCATCCCACGACCGAGACGTACTTCGACCCTGGGCAAACACGAAACTCCCTTCTCCGCAAGAAACCGTCATCCGAAGCAGCGGCCGCACTCACAATCAGTCGCACTGTTTGCGAAACCTTGGCAACCTGCAAATAACAAGCTGGCGCACGACGGCGTGAGTCAAAAGGGGATGAAAATCCAAATTTTGTGCCGCATAAAAAAAAACTAATACCCACAATAATTTGTGCCTGAGATATCAAAATATATGAAATAGAAGAAGGATAAAATTATTTAATGATTTATTTTCAGCCATTCCCGATATTTCAGGGAGAAATATAACGTTCTATTTAATCGATTAGCAAGTCAAACAAGCAATGATTATTACAATTGATACATTATTTTCTACCTGTTTGGGTAGGTTTTGATTTAGTTTCCTTATCTCTTCGTCATCATCCCTCGCAAGGGCTACTTCACTCTTGAGATAAACACATTTCCCACCTTTCTTTATACTACCCAAAATACTTTCCCCTTTCCTCTTTCGTTCTTTCTTTACCCAACATTCTACCATCAATTAGAGGTCGTAAATCATTAAATTAACTCACAAAAAATAGACAAGGAGTATATAAATTTCATTAACCAACTTGAAAATGCTTGTAAATGCTTATAATTCATAACCATTAACAAGTAAACGCAGAAAACCTTCTTAAAAGTGCCCATATCATAAAAAATGTTTTAGCAAAACTTACCGAGGACTTCGCGGCAAATAACATTTATACTTTCGCGAAACAGGAGTCCCTACCATACCCATGATAAAATAAAGTCACTAATGTAAATTTGGAAAAAAGTTCACATTATTTATAATGTATTTAAAAAATTATAACCAAAATTCAATTTTGACAAAGATAGTTCCTGACACCGTAAATGTATTTCAAGGTATTCATTCCTGCAGCTGATCATCTAAGCACATTTTAAAAAGCGAAACCGAATCATCTCGAATTAATTGGATGCATATCCTCCTCAAATTGCACTGCCCACTGAACTGGCAAATGCGTATCTACTCACACTCATTAGCATCATTTGCAATGAACGATCGGTGAAACAAATATGTTTGAAAATGTAATTTACAGTCATTCACCGGAAAGTATCCACGACGAATTAATATATAAATCAACAAATATATTCTCAAACATTTTTTAAAATAAATCACGAAATATCCTTTTGTGATACACTCTAAATCTCCTGTAAAAATAGATAGCTTGCATCTACAAAACCCATACTTTGTAAATATATTTTGTTAAACTTTTTATGCTCTATTTTTCAGATAAATTAAGGATATGCCATTTCAAACATGACAGAAACATATGGCAAGTATAGTTTCACTTCTGCAAAACGGAAACATTGAGGGAATTTTAATTCACAAGTGCTATAAGTGGAATGAATGGAAATCATTCTACTATATGGCAGAGAAGCATTGACAACAACAGCAGCAGAAAAGTCAAGGCTGGAAGCATTTGAAATATGGTAATACCGAAGAATGATGAAGATAAAAAAGATCGATCGAGTGACAAACGAAGAAGTCTTAAGAAGAGTGGGAGAGAAGAGATGTCTACTGAAAACAGTAAAAAGAAGACGGGACAACTTAATGGGGCACATCTTGAGACACGATGGCCTGATGACAATCGTCGAGGGAAAAGTGAACGGGAAGAATGGAAAAGGCAGGCCTCGTATGAGGTATATGGAGCAAGTTGCGAAGAATGTAAAAGAGAGGAGCCAAGTCAATATAAAGAGGTTGGCCGGTAGAAGAATGGAGTGGAGGGCTGCGTCAAACCAATCCTAGGATTGTTGATCGATGATGATGATAAGTAGAATGACTTTCCATTCTCCCAATAAGATCTTTACAGACGGAATGAGAGAGTGGCAGTATGAAAAGTGCAAGCCCACTTCATATGGACGCCCACTCGTTCAAGAGCCCAGCTGCAACTTTCAATGACACATTTCTGAAGATGCTTACGACGACAGAGACTCCAGGGTGAATGTGAACTCTTGCCGATCTTATTATAGAATGGGATAAGTGCCTATTCGCAAGTGAAATTTCGAGAAGTAAATGGAGGTTAGCGTTAGATGACAGAAAGAAAAAGTGAAAAAAAGAGCACAAAAGATTCACAAAAGTCTACCAGAACCGATTGAGCCCCACGAATATAACATCGGTATTCTTTACATAAATTGTCTCGGTGACTCTATCAGTAAATGAGGTAAAAACTAATTGTTGAAAAAGATGAAAACAACACCCAAAAGTAAAAAAAATGATAGGCAACACGAAACTACACCTAAACCGTACGACGTTACATTCTTATTGAAGCATAGCATTACTCTCGTCCGGTGGTAGTGAGGACATGATAATACTGAACTACTTTACCGATATTAATCTTTGAAGGAAATAATTATTATGTATTTAAGTCAATACACCTACCTAATAAGTATCCCAAGTGAAAGCAGGCATTTTTAAACATTTTAGCTGATCTTAGGAGAAGCGGAAATTCAATTGACGACTCCCCCATTCGGATCTCAAAAGAAATCAGAACCTCGACAGATGCTTCCCCAGACTACGCAGCACGAGGCCGGAACTTGAACACGCAAGCAAAACGAAAAAAAAAACAAAAGCCACTCACCATCCGCCACAAAATCACTCGACCACAGGACTAATGGTAGGACGGATGGAGGCGAATGGGTTCCCGGCCTCGATCTCATTCGGCCGCAACCGCTAGCTCCCTCGTGACAAAGCAGTTTCACACAAGGCTAGTATATTGCGCATTCCCATGCATGGAAAAATGCGTAATGGAAATTGCCTGGTGTAATGCAACGAACTGCCCGAAAGAGTACCCAAATGAAAGGTCCGCGAGTATGAACGACGGCGCCTTATACAGACCCAGCTATACATCCTTGTAGTCAATGCTATTTACATGATGCTCACTCTCCGCATGACTCAGAAGGAATTACACAAACTTTAACAGCTCACAGGGATGTGAAACACGACATTCTCATAAGGATGGCAAAACATATGTTAGATTGTGATCCCATCGATTTATTTCACGTGTGTGTCATTGAATTAACTTCAAAATATCTACCTCCCTCTTTCCTTTGAGCCCATTTTCGCGTCCTTAGTACAACATCTTATGATTACTTAATCCTTTAATTTTTGCAACCCAATATGGCAGCGGAAGTTAAAGCAGCAGTAACGACCGTTCCTTCGCGAGCTACCCTCGCTTTCCTTCATTAAAGACCAGGCCATTTCTTTGATTTCTTACATCGAACTAGGCCTTCTCCCCGAAGTCAAAGCACTTGTCCATTCCCAAATAATTCTATAATGGATTCGCAATGAGAGTCGCTCGCTTATACGATAATGCACCAATGGTAATCACCATTGCAATCGCTGACGGCGAATGACGTGAATTATACCTCCTGCAACGTAACTCGTCATTGTTCCTCAGACTGGTGAGATGCTAACCGCAGTAGCAGTGATAACGACCCGATGAGATAACCCAAAAGTCGTGGATATGCACACGAGTATGCTCATTGTGATAAATAATCATAAAAATTACAATTTTCGAATTAACTCCTCATATATGTATTTGCCATTTTTTGCTGCATTTGTTAAAACTTCGCTTTAACAATGATACATTTTGCGTGTCTCCTTTCTACTATTACAAATGATTATTGTATTACGGACACACTAAAAGTAATATCACACATTACGCTCGTAAAAACCATTTAAATCATTCAAAAAGTAAAATATTTCTACATTCATACAAACTCATACATATTTATAAATTTCATAACTAAATTAGCATTGAAAATGAGAGGGCTGTTATTCTGTTTATGAAAGTTTACGATCCCTAATGTTTTTTACCTCAATTCAATTAATAGGGCCAAATATTTATTTTCTTTTTCTCTTGCTTTATACTAAGTATCTGTAGTTATTTTATCCTATAAAATGGCCATAATTAACACCAAGCTAAAACATAATTATAGCTCGAAATTACACGTAAATTTAGGATTAAAAAGATGACATTGTGTGTTGAGAATGGAGAAGAAGAGAGTAGGTTATCGGAAATGAGGAGGAAGCGCATAGGTGAATGAAATACGTAATTACAGACAAATGTACTTGGTAGTGACGGCCGTTATCGAAGGTAGAATATTGGATGCGCGTGGAAGAGGAAGGAAAACGCATTTTGGATATCATGAAGAGAGGCAGGAAATACACTGATCTGTGGAGAAAAATATGTAGGGTAGGGAGGGAGCACTCCTTCATGGCAAGGGAGGTAGGGGCACTCCATCAAAATCCACACGAGCCGCTATAAATCGATAGGTCTCTACCAAAATAGCTAATCACACTGGCCAGCTACCAGGTTTCGCTTGCCTGATACCGGGACACACCAATAGGGTTATATCTTGGGGGAATAAAAAATAATTCGAGAAGGAAATTGTGAATGGAGCACAAGGCTCCGCGTTAGGGAAAGGAATGCCGGAGATGGAGAATCGGGAGGCTTTCTTCTCGACCTCACCTGAGACACCTTAAGGAAATTGACGCCCACCAACTTCGGAACAACTCCGAGAGGTAGCTTCCTTTTTTTTAAACGGAGAACTCCGAATAGGACGCATGCGCGACGAGTCGGGAAAAACTTTTTCCGAGCGAAAACCTGAACCAGATGGAGTGGATGGGGGGTATATCGTCGGTAAAGGGGGGAAGTACAAGGATGAGGAGAGAGGGTAATCGTTTTCGGCGAGGAGTAGGACGGGATGAGGATCGGTCTACGCGGAGGAAAAGAAAACGTAAACAACCCATCAATCATTCGCGGGCGGAGGGATCATCGACTCTCGACTAGGGAATCCACGGTCAGAGCCGCTGAAGGAGCGGCCGGGTGAAATCTTCGCAGCTCATCGAAGATGAATGCGAGCCTTACGAAGAGCTCGCAACGGAAGGTATTTGACGCGCGGGATCTTCCCGAGAGAGTCTCCCAATTCTCCCTTCCAAACTGAGCGAACGGCGATGCGAATAGGAATACGTGCATACATACATAAGGTACGCTTTCCAAGATGCGTCTATGGTAGGATCATCATCAGTATTTCAATCCTAGGATTGGTTTACTGAGCCCTCCATTCTGCCCTATTCGGTGTTAATTCCCTCACGTCGTGATATGTTTTCTCTTTCAAGTCCTTCTTTATTTGCCCTATATACTTGTCCCTTGGTCTTCCATTCAATATTCCCTTCTATTATATTTCTAACTTATTCATTGGGCCTCAAGGTATGTCCAGTCCATCTGGTTCTTCTTTGCTGTAGGGTTTTCCATATTGCCATTTCTTCATTTACTCTTCCGTACACCTCTTCATCCCTCACTTTATCTGTCCATTTAATCTTCAAAATTCTCCTCCAGCACCACGTTTCGAAGGCTTCAATTCTTCGCTGGTCTGCTTTCCCGACGTTCCACGTCTCCGATCCATACGAATGTTTAGATGAAGTGCTTCCTTGCTTGCAGCCGTAGGTTCTTTGAGCATAGTCGTTGTCTCTTCTTCATGAACGCCTCCTTTGCTTGAGCTATTCTTCGCTTGATATCCGTTGAGCTTCTTCCATCCCAAGTCATAATGCAGACGATATAGGTGCAGTTCTTCTGAAGTGAAGGTCTATGATAGGTACTTTATAAATTTCGAGTTAAAATTCGAGTAGAATTTAGTTACTGAGCTTTGAAGTGAAAAATTAGTAAAAACCACCATAAATTTTAAACAAAATACCATAAAACAGGAGCGTGGTAGACTGTAGAATAATAATAGGCTGCTGACCGGAGGTCACAGACTGTAAATTCACGGAGAGGCAAAAGGGACTCGTCCAGTTAATTCCAAACTGGGTTATGCACAGGGAAGCAGACCTTTCTGGGGAACCACAAGCGGCACAGGGAAAGAAATTGCCCCCCTACCCTGATGCGTGAATTTCACACGCCGTTGTGCTTATTGATGGTATTTGGTGAGCTTTATCCAACCAGGCCAACCTTTTGGGTTGAACGCAACCTTTTTTACCAAAATATCATTCTACTTTCAAGCTTTGGATCAAGTAGGTGTGGTTGCTCGAGTACTAGACTCCCATCCCTAGAGCCAGGGTTCCAATCTAAGCAATAGCAGAGATTTTTCTTTAGGGCACAGGTTCCTATTTAAGTATTGTGTTGAGAAGACTTTTAGAGTTCAGTACTCCGTCCGTTGGATGGGACGTTAAACCGTGAACAGCTTGGCGCATTAAACATTATGCTAATACCGACACCGGGTCTCACGCTATTCTTCCTCCATTCCCTAATTAATTCTACCTGAACCTATTGACCCACCTACTCTAAATGCCACGAATGACTTAAGCTTTTATTTACTTCTTACAAAAGACCGTACTAATTCATGCTGGAAAATTCATGATGAAATCTCTTCGCAAACTATTAATTTAATTTTTTGAACTTTTTAAAGCAATTTTGAATGCTTATTTTAACACGGGGATATTAAAAATGCAGTTATATCTAGTCAGTAACCACTTCAGATAATATGCTGATCCCGAAAATCACGTCAACTCGTAATGGACATTTCAGCCTGGGGAGGAAAAAAAAAACTTGGGAATTGGAGCAAAAACATTCTAGTTCAACAAAATTTGGCTCCCATATTTTCACTCATATTACCTTCTGATCACTGGAGATAAATAACAGCATTGTGAAAATCCTCGGTCAAAATGAATTTACTGATTAAATTTTAATGTCTTGTACCTATATACGTGAACAATCACAGTTAATACAGCAAAATTAAACAGCTTTTATTTCGCTAATGAACTTCCAAGATAGGCATTAAATAATAATTTTGAAAGCATTTTAACGAAAATCGATTCTGATAACGATCGCACAAAAACGGGCTATCGAAATTCCAAAAATTTAGGAATTCATCAAAAACTAGCAATCTCTCTCAAAATTTAATTGTGGATCTCGTTTTGGACAGTTGGATTTTTAAATAAATGCGCTTGAAAAGGAAACAAAGGAAAATATAAATATTCTCAAAAACCACAAAAAGAAGCGAGAAGAATTTGACCCACAAAGCTCTTAACAAAGGATCTGATACGCTGAAAAACATCATTAATCATTCACCCAATAAAACATTTGTATTGTAACTTTAAAAAATTCAACATTAATGAGTCTAATTCATTTTTAATGATGCATTTAGAGAATGTGTAACTTCTTCCTCAGAACTAATAAAGCCACGGATCATTTTATGGGGGACTGTATTCGTTTCCTGAATGCTGCAAAGAGGACAGGATCGGTCCTTACTCGAGTACCTTCTGGAGATTCCATGAGCAGTATTGTATCTGTTGAATAGGGCTTTAAATAATTGACCCCTGACTATATTCGTTTCCTGAATGCTGCAAAGAGGACAGGATCGGTCCTTACTCGAGTACCTTCTGGAGAGTCCATGAGCAGTACTGTATCTGTTGAATAGGGCTTTAAATAATTGACCCCATGCCGCCAATCGTTAAAAGCAGGCTAATGCTGCTGTCGGGTTTTCCTCACCCCTTCCTCCGTTTCCCATAAAAACCCTACCCACACGCAATTACTGGCCTCTCAATAATTTAGCACATGACTTCAGCAGGACGAGATGGTAGCCAAGCGGGAAGAGCGCTGGGCTAAAGGAGATTAGAATATATCGGTTGAGGCATCGAAGCTGATTCAAGAAAGCATCGACCATCTTGAAAAACACAAGAGTATGCTCGGCTTAATACTCGTACGGATGAAGTTGTTTTTGCAAACTTAAGTAGTAAGATGAAATAATTGTAATCAATATTTGAATTCGTCGAGGAAACAAAGGAAAGCTCGCAAGCACAAAAACGCCAAATATGTAGTGTAAATAGGCTCAATTCGGACCTGTTTTAGTGATAAAATTAGCTCCAAGGGGAATCCAATGCATTAATACCAAAATTAATTATCCTTAGGAAGATTAAATGACGCCAATGAATTGACTTTAGGGTACGAATTGATTATAATTATCTAATGTTTTAATGCGTATGCGGTCTCCATAAAAGTCTGTTTGGATGTTTTGTATGAGTAGATGGGACCTAATCCTTCCCAAGCGCCCCTATTCTGGCTTCATTGTCACCCATTGAATAGCATTCCACTGCCTCCTCCCCTATATTTGGTTTGGTTACAGACCGGAGGTGCCGGGTTCGAGTCCGGAAGAAGCATAAGGTTACGTCCAGGAAGACACAAACTATGAGAGAGATCAATCCGAAAAAGACCTCTCTCGCAAGGATTCCGTCTCAACGATGATCGTTGACGTTTACAAACCGGCTTCTCTACAAGTTTAAATCATTACCAGACTAGCACTATTAAAGCATTTGCTGAGGGCGTGGTAAGCCTTGTGGGTACAATGTTGGACAGCATGCCAGGGGTCCCGAGTTCGATTCCGGTCACGTCTAGTCGCACCCAAGCAGCGTGATTTTCTGGATGCCGGATCTTTATTAGGTACCAAAGTCAACGTCGAAGTCATAGGTAAAGGAAATACCCCATCATTACCCGGACCTCACCAGCCAGATCTAACCTCGAGTTGAATACAGAGGTTTTCAATACATAGGTGTTATCGTCAAGTACAAAATGATTAAGATTAATTTCGCACGTAAATTCATAGCTCATACAAAAAGGTACGCAGACGAATTCGATTGCTCTAGCTTGTAGCGGGTTGATTCTGGTGAAATACTACAATTCTGAAATGAGAACGTGTGCTTTCCGGAGAACTTACTGAAGAAAATCTTTCCGGGTTTTCCATCGGGACAGGTTTTCCATACTGGTCGAAGTTTCGATGGCCAGTCCTCGGAGCAGTTGGAGTTTGAGTGCCTCAATTGCCTGGAGGATGATGCTAGAGTACAGCATCGAAACGTCGGCCAGTATCGGTCAATGGGATCCGGTAGAAATCCTGAAAAGATTGTCTTTTACTATTACTCTGCTTCTAATATTAATCTATTTGATTTCTTCTCCCTTAATTCTCAAAGCAATCCTTTTTCTCTGTTACCTCTCTCTTCCTTACCCTGGCGTTTCAGCGCACACACCGTTGAACTTAGTACCTCTCTTTTCCTAAAATTCCGAGCATATAAGGCGGCTGGTGGTTGGTGATCCTAGCTCGCCGATAGCATTTTGCATACGCGCCAAAGGCGTGTCCGATCTGGTCTCGATTCGCGATAACAGATTATTTTTCACTCTCGTTTCCGGCGCCAGAGAAACCCCATTATCATCCCCGCTCACCTCCTGTGTATTCGAAGTTCGATCATCCGTGAGTCGAAGGTAAAAAAAAAATTGTTCTCATCGCCTTTCCCCCTTCGCTTTCTTTTACGATAGCACATCCCAAACCCTGCGTTTCAGAAAAAAATAAACATTCAACAGTGGAAGTGCGCTTCAGGTCCTAAAAGTAAGCCAAGCATGAAACATCCCGCTTGTACGGGGGAAGGGGGGGGGGGGGCGGGGCGAGGAACGCTGTAATTAACTCCCTCGGGCAGCACGTTGAATTTAACGGAAAGATGCGGTGAGGGATCAATCAGACATATAAGCGTTTTTCCTATTAACTCAACTGCCCAAGAGACACCGGATAATATATACCCATCCATAGCTTGAAAGGCTATTAGAAAAACTACTCTAAATCACGCCATGCATCCTTTGAGTTTTGACCGCAATCAGTGATGAACTTGGAAATAGGTGGGACCACTCGGACTACACCATGAGAGAAATCGTATGATTAATATCGTTTGGATAGTGCGTTAATCATTAGTTGGATAGAGTATAACTCCATTATGTATCTACTGGTACTTTATCACTATCATTAAAATACACGCAACCACAACTACGCCGAGGTAAGGATAGGAAAATAAAGGAATCAAATTACAAAAAAATCAAGAAATATTTCAATAAATCCGAAGATGTTTGCCCTAATTCTCATATAATTTGAATGTCACGCATTAATCGTTCTAAAATAATCCAGTAAGCAGTACTAATTTCCCATTTATCACGACGTCATTCCACCTTTTAATGCCTGACACTGTGGATTTTATAAATTTTTCTCTTTAATTAGTAAACTTTTGGACGAAACACATACCGAAGGTCTAACAGTTGTAAGGACTTTGTTTTTCCGATAAAAAAGGAAACAACTTCAACTAAGACACATACATGTCTTTATTTATCATAACCATTTAAATGCTGTTATTGCCGTCACCTGAGTCGGACGAAAACAAAAACGGAGCGTTACAGACGATGCCAATACCCGACATAATGATTCCCAGAACAACATACATCAGAGATTAATGCCACAAAACCTAAGACTTCCTTCTCAATACGATACAGAACCCTACGCACTGACATCGATAAGAATCCGGGCAAAATAAATAATATAGAAACAAAAGAAAACTCCATATTGAATATCATGGAGACTATTTAACAAAAATAAGATTATTAAGTAAACTAATTAAGTAAGGCCAAGTAAACTATATAAACATACGCTTTCAATGAGCTTGCATTCATTAAAGAACTTCATGCATGAATTTTTATGAGTTTCCAGAATACGATAAGAGGCTAAAATTCACTCATTGCTAACATCCGACATATCGAAGAAACTAGTCTGAAGTCGTCAATTTCCAACGCTGACTTCTTCTGTTTTAAGGGAACCAAATCGAAGAATAGTGAATTAAGACACAAGGACATAGGTGTTCATGTTTTAAATTATCCTCATCAATACAATCGATTTCTTGCATGATGAAATCCGACGCATTTTAATTGTTACATAAATGTCACTTATAGTGCACACGAATGCAAAGCGAGAAAGAGACGATGGCTGGTAGATGAAATATGGAGAGCCAGTAATTAGCAGCATTGGAATTTAATTAATACTCAGAACCTTGTAACTCTTAAGTGAATAGCAGCGTAGCAGCAAAATGAACCTTACTGATTGCTTGGGATTAGAATTAACGTGCTCTTTAGTGCCCAAACGGTACTCATCAAAAACTTTCTTTCGTAAACGGAAAAAATATTTCACCTCTCCCACCTCAGCAGTCGTTGAAAATTACGCCTACCCGCCACACTCCATCCTAAAGTTTCACTCTCTTGGGGAAAATGAACTGAAGTAATTGGATGTTTCGTGGACCCCGCTGGAGAAATTGAGGAAAAGTATTAACACGGACAAAACACTCCAGAGGCGAAGTGTACAATTTAGAAGTCCCACGAAAAAAAAAGATGAGGCTTTATCAGTATTAAGATGGTAAACGCTTCAAAATTTTAAAAAAATATCTAGATAGGGAGATGTCTGAAAGTGTTCAACTTGAGACTGAATTCTGTCGATCTCATAAAATTTTCGTACTTTTTTAGGAGGACCACTTTCCACATTTTCCATTGCTTTCGTGCACGCATATCCTTAATGGCGTTCTCTTTCAAGATTGGCTCAGTAAAAAAACAGCGTCATTAATGACTGTTGGTCAATCTAGCTTGATTCCTTTCGCCACTTTCTCATATCCGCTCATTCTCCGCAGGCTAATTCCACTACTCACGCATTTGATTGATGCTCTATACACAGTGATTTCTTGTTCCTGAATTTCCGTAATGATATCCGTGAGAATAACGTCCACATAATCTCTTGAGTTTCTGGGTCTGGCCTTCCCTTTTTCACCATTATGCTTCTAACGCCCCTCTATAAGTACAAGTTAGAAAGAAGTATACCCCTTCCACACATCTTCGTTTAAATAAACCTCTCCCCTTTACCTCCCTTTCCACCTATGTTGTATTTGTGTTCTTGATTACTTTTACCCTGTACACTTCGTTTTGATTGACTGTTTACGTTAATATTTCATGTTCGGTACTATGTCACTGTAAATTGGCAGACATGCTGTGAGCGATTACTTAAATAAATAAACAAATAAATCACGGGTGATCCTAAGATTTGTCTGACGCAGCTCTCCATTCGTTTCCTATATCGGCTGACCACTTAAAATAAAATAGCATATTAATGTACTGTAGTGCGTGAAGCATTTTTTAGCATTACTAACCCAGGGAAATGCTGGGGACTTTCGAACCAGTAATTACGACAACCGGTTAAATAAGGTGAATTATGCGGAGGATTTTACCTCTGCGTATCAACATAGTAATGAAGTGCACTTCATTACTATGTAGATATGTAGAAATAAAAAAATCCTATGCATAATTCAACTCTTTTACGCCCTTAGCACAATTGCTCCATCTCTTCATATATCCCACGAGACATTCCTTTCTTACTTGGCCCAATCACTTCTCCCTCGACGACTAACGTCATCATATCTCCGTGGCATGAAATATAAACCTAATTCCGAGATGTTCTATTATTACATGCGCGCTCGTGTTATAGTCATTTTTCCGTATAACATAGAAGAGCTAAAACACAATCGCTATCCTTGAATTTTTTAAAACAACCCAAGTCGCTAATTTTGACATTATGGGCTGGTCATCAAAACGATGAAGTTGGCTTCCGTAAAGAATCGTATTATGGATAAATATTGCGACAACGCGCAGAAAAGATCCATAATCCCGGAGCGTTAATAACAATAATAACACATCATTATTTGGCGAGAAATTGGGAACAAAGGGTCCCTTCTTCCAACTAACCCCTCCATAATCCTAATAATAGGTACTCAGAATATATGATACCCTAAATCTTTCACACATCCGGAAGTATCACTAACTGCCTAGTTGCACGTGACCCTTAGATATAACATGTACCTATCCATTAAGTAGCAGCATTATAGCTGTTATTTGCGTGTAAGTAGTGCATGTTTGGTGATGTAAACCCCCTGCCACACACCCTCGTGGTGGCTCGCAGTGTATTACATAGATGTAAATCTATTCTCGAATTGATAGATTTTACAGTTTTTGTCATTTACTAGAATAATATTTTTTTCTGTTTTAGAAAAGTAGGTCGGAAGTCATTATCACATCGTAAGTTAAAATACAGAATAAATCTCCTGGAATAATTTAAGGTGGACAGGTTGTCTGAAGACGCCGAACATGTATTCAAAACTACAGCATAGTAGATGGTTTGACCATAGAGATAAAAGCAGAGAGATAGCAATACAGAGAGGTTCAAAAACCACTTTTACCGGGAACAATTAAGGGCAGTAATAGAATACAACGAGGCTACCAAGGAGAAAAAGGACAAATATCACATTTTACCTGTTCTTGCATGTTTCCGTGATTCTTAATGAAAACATATTTTTTTACATGGTTGTCAAAATATGTCAAATGTTTGTACAAGAAAGGTATCCGACCCAGAAATGGTTGGCTTTCCATTGAAATACGTACTGCATTGAAAATGCTTTTTCTTAGGTGAGTTCCATTCAGCATAGAAATTAAATTAAACAGTAGAACCCGTAGAGTAGAAATTAAAGTTTATTTTCTCGTCATTAACGCATGCCTGATGATTGTTCACACCTCTGCCACACACCCTTACGGTGGATTACAGGGTTTCATGTAGATGTCAATAATTACGGCATATTAGTATTACATAAAATTAGCAGAATAAGGAATAGCATATTTTTGTCAGTGATTGTGTGCTTCTCTTTGAAAATGTAAGGGTATTCCACTCACCAGAGGAGAGACAGTGAATTATTTTTGTCGTAGATGGCCGTTTTTGGTAGGGAATTTATAGTTCAATTGCTCCCTAGGATGTTTGCTCTATTTGTTTCAGCAATGCTTCGGAAGTTGTATATGAAGTATTCAGGGGTCTTCACTTTTCACGAGTTGACACAAAAGTAGCTAGGAATGAAGTCAAGGTCGAGACTAGTTTTTGACTAATGCCACTGAAAACTCATTCTTTCGCTCTATTCACACTACAGTTTCATGAGGACACATGATAGCGGGGAAAATTAATAACTAATTAGTTCATTAGAGATGGAAACACATGCAAAGGTTTAATTTACGTCAACCGATGCCAATATTGGTTTCTGTTCTGGAAAGAGAAATTTTCAGTTCCAAAAAAAAAGAGAGGCAACGTGAATTGAAAACAAACAAGGACGCTAAATTAGGCTTACATTGAACTTCGCCTATCGTGGGCAAAAATTAATAAATTTTCAAGTTCCACTCAATCGTAACGACAATGTCAGCCGTTATTTCCACTCTTTTCAATTGCACTGTCAGCCCTACTATGTTCAGCATAAGTTCATGCAATATGCATAAAACTGTCCATATAGTTCTAACGCCACATGTTTACCCTAATTTTAAAATAATTTATCTCGTCGCCTTATCAAAAATACGTCGGTTATGAACGCGTATAATTAATTGTTTATTTATTTGCTGTTCGTAATGTATTTGATATGTACTATGTATGTACTTAACGTATGTCTCATGTGTATGTTACCTGTTCTCACAACGAACGTAACGTTATTTTGTTTTCTTTTTTGCTCGTTATTTGTAATTTATTTCATATTGTTATATACTGTTTTTGTTCTTAGAGGACATTTGTCCTAGAACAATAAAAATTTTTCAACTCAATTCTGTTCACTCAAACCATACTCCAGGAGCCCCTTCGCATTCTATGGTCTATCTTCCATCAGTACCAAGTGTTGCAACCTAAATCTCACCTACTCTCAGCTCTCTACATTTACATCAAATTTTCTTTAGCTGCAAATCTAAAAAATATTCCCAGGCGAAAATACTCAGGATTGTCATCCACCACTCGTGCCTACAATAATTTGATACACTACTTTTTATGCTCTTTCTGCTCATATACTCGCATCATTTCAATTAAATTAAAGGTAACACAACAAATATGGTTGATCCAATCGAGATCGAGCTCATGTACTTCAAAGATTTACACAAAAATCAGTTTATAGGAAACTAGAAGTAACGGAGGTAATCTAAAGTTTGAAAGGGCTGCATTTGATAGACTGCGTAATTAAGTTGTTACTTAAGTCTAAAAAGAACTGAACAATTTATAACTCATTTCAATTGGAATTCTTCGTCGTGGACAAGAAATTCTGGTGTTTTTTTTCCGATACCAGTTCCCAGCGATCGAAAACGGGCAAATCGGAACATGAAAACTGGTCACAGTTCAAGTACTTACATTCAACGCAGTTCTCTGATTGAGGCCGAAGTTACTTGAGGGCAAGAGGTTTCTTTTTTGAGCACAGCTCCAAAGCAGAGTCTTCATGCTGACCACAAAATTCCACTTTTCGATCCCCATGACTTTTCCGAGAAAAATTTTAAAGCTGATAAAATTTCTGACTCGAAACAATGTTTAAGAAGTAGAATCGCAACACGGAAAACTTAGGTATACGTGCGACTACAAAGGAAAATATTTGAAAGAGAGAAATTAATGCAGGGAGAGTTCTTACGGATACACGAAAAATAGATTCTTGAGACTATTCCACATATGCAACTCCATTGCTGAGTGTGGAAAATTTAACCTCGACGGTCTTACAAGCTTAATCGACGGTAATTTTAAAAGGCAAAAATTGCATATTAAATTGACATCTAAGGATTATAAATCATAAAAAGAATGTGACAGTTGGCTGGCAAGATTCGTTCTCGTCGAGTCTTGTGCGTGTTTATGTTAGTGATCGCACTAGCTTCAGAAATGCTTGGAAACTGATATAGGTAGGAAGTACAGCGGTGGGAACCTTTTTTTATTATCAGGAGAGGCGACCGACATCTACTTAAGACCATTTTTGACAATAAAGACACGTTGGTAGCTGTTCAGAGCTAAAATATTTGTGGTAGAAAAGAAACAGCGTAACAATTTTGCTGCCCTTAACGAGAGGTGCCATGGGGTCACTAAAGTGGTCTCCACACTGACTCCAACGGCCTTATTTATCGGTGGCCTAACAACAGGGACTTTAGAAGGGAGATTTTCAGCGGGTAAAAGATATCTTCAAGTCACTTTAAGACACCCTAGCCGAACCCGTGTGGGCATCGAACCACGGTCCTGCTGAGGGTGTCACAATAGATTCCAATTCCCGAACGTATACTAGAGCTGACCCGAAATAAAAAAATAAGGCCTTCCCGCTTCAAGCCCGAGTGTCGCCTCGCAAGTACGTAAGAATGCAAACGTTGGCACACGCAGGATACATACGGCGACGATACGTCTTCCAACACAAGTAAACGGAAACGACCCTTTTTTTCCAACACTCGGCCACTTAATGCTAGAAACAAACGATGAGGTAAGATTTATGTGCGATGGGAAGCATTGTCTCCGTTGTGCCTTTAAATCCTTGACGTATTGCTCCACGAGAACCTCTACGGGAAGCATACACGACACTAACAATGGGAGCTCATTTCCATTGATTTCCACCGCAAAATCAACCATAGTCGTGAAGTGGTATTCCACCAAAACTCTCTCCACCATTTCATTCCCCAAGCACTCTAAAGGTGCTGTAAGGGATGTTCCCCGTCCTTGGTGTCCTACCCTGCCCACACAACAATCAGTATACGCGTATTTAGGTCCCGCAACAAAACATATCCGCCATTCTTTAATGTATTTGTGCTCAATGCGACTTCTTGAACGAAATCCTTGGAAAGGCCAGCGGATGCAACGGTCAAACAGGACCAACTGGTGTCTAAACCGAAGGATGGTCAACCAGGTGAGGCTATTGCTCACACAGTACTAAACCCAAGGATGTACTAAATTCAAATACCTTAGTTTTGGGTGGCTGTTTCTTTCCTTGTGCTCCTTGAAGTTTTCCAAGAAGATCTAGGACCCAAAAATTGACATATAAGATTAGGATTAACTGGATTCCGAAGATCACTACCAAAGACCACAGAATATCTGGCTAGCAGAAAAACGCTATACCCACTGGATAATAACGCTGTCGCATAAGATTAGAACAGGGATACTTAAAATACATCCATTACAAGACGGATATATGTAATCTCAAACAACCCGATAGCTACCGAGACAACGGCCTACTACCTACATTATTACCAATATTTCGTAACTTACTACATTTAATTGTGAGAGGAAAATCTCCCTTCGAACTTTCTCCACCCTTAACAATCCAAACCTCCATTACCTTCACAGATGATTTGGCCTCGAGCTTCGGACCATTGCCTCCACTAATTCCAACATTAAGTTCTCGAATGACAAGGTGTTCGTTAGGTAGCCCAAGGGGATCACAGTATTATTGAGCGAGTTACAGGATCAGAGTGAGAGTAATATGATGACTACAAGTCACAAGTAAAGGATTTCACCGAAAAGTTTAAACATAGGTGAAGACATTTTCAAGCCGTATGAACGCGAAGCAAGACATTAACGTTTGGAGTCATGAATCGGAGCATATAAAATATATTTATGCATCTAGTATAATTTCGGATTAAAACCGATGAAGAAGGACTAATAGATAACTATTACCCGTTCTACTCACCAAGCATTCGCCAAAGCTGTTGGCGAAAAGACTTGACGTAGAAGAGCTATTTAGTGAACAGAAAAAGCATCGATAAACGAAGCAAGAAATAATTAATCAATAGCCCATACGAAAAATTCACTCCTACAGATGAAACTACTACTATATTTTAAAAAATCCTGAAATACTTCGTTAGAACACACCTGGAGCCAAATATTTAATAGAACTTAATCAAGGATAATGAAACATCTGAAAATTCAAGACTGGAAGCAATTAAAACAATAATGATGAAGATCAAATAAACAGATGAATCATCATCATTAGTCAACAATCCTCAGATTGGTTTGACGCTACTCTCCACTAAGTTCTTCTACCGGCTAATCTCTTCATATTTACGTATTTCTTCTCTTTCACATCCTTCATCACTTGTTCCATATATCTCAGTAGAGGCTTTCCTTTGCCATTCTTCCCATCCACTTGTCCTTCAACGACTGTCTTCATCAGGCTATCGTGTCTTAAGATATGGCCGATTAAGTCATCCCGTCTTCTTCTTAGTTTTCAGCGGGCTTCTCTTTTCTCCCACTCTCCTTAATACTTCTTCGTTTGTCACTCGGTCTATCCATTTTATCTTCATCCTCTTCCGTAGCCCCACATTTCGAATGCTTCCACCCTTTTCTTCTGCCGTAAAGAAACATGCTCCATAGTACGTCCTGATGAATTTTTCCTTACTTCTACGCTTGTATTTCCATGTGTAAGTAGGTTCTTCTTTTGGTAAAATGCCCTCCTTGCCTGAGCTATTCCACTGACTATTTCTTTCTTACTTCGCCCATAGTTGGTTACTCGGCTCCCTAGGAAGCAGAACTCTTTCACCTCTACCAGTTTTTGCTTCCCTAGTTTAATGTTGATTTTGGCCTCTTCACTTTTGCTTCACACCAATATCTTAGTTTTATTCTTATTTATAACAGACGAATAACAAATAAAAATTTTATACGAAAAGAAAAATAAACAAGAAATATGATGAAAATTCTTAATAAATACAGCACATCCTCATCGAATACATCTTGACACATTATGGTCTCATGACGAGAGTCGTCGACGGAAAAGTGAAAGGGAAGATAAGCAATGAAGAACTCCGGTAGAGATATGTTGGAAACTAGAAAAATCGATTGCAGAGCTTTGACAAACAAATTGTAGGACAATGAGCAGTGATTATAATGATGATGAGGGAAATGGAACGAGATGACAGGAAGATACGTTTGAGCCACACCAATCACTCAAAAAAAAACAATTGCTTCGGATACGGACAAAATAACTTCCGAGAGCATGCGTCGACACAAACATTCAAAATAACCCCAATCGAAAAAATGATGCATTCGAGAGCTGAGAAACTGAGCGAAATCACATACCTACCATTTTCTGAAGCCACAATAAATCACTCAATGCCACGCATTGCATGGATTACGGCCCAATTGGTATTGACTTGCGGACCTTCCTCCACGTTAGGGTGTCTTTGGACGACAACAGTTTCTCCATCCATCCTGCTGGCGTCTGAACAGGCCCGAAGGCATTACCAATGATAATCGCCACGAAATCCTCAGATTTAATCCAATGGTACAATGTTTGCTTTTATCATTACAATGCAAGGAGACGTACAAAGGGGTTCTAGGCAACCGCGATGAGAGAGTACGAGAAAGAAGCTATTTTACAGTTGTCAAGCCTCTTTAGAATATGCCAATAGTATGTTACGATGAAAGTGTGATAATGAAATTGGGGCGTAGGCAAAGGAGATCAGCGAGATTTGTTAAAGGCCATTATGATGATTCTGTTAGCGTTACGAGTTAAATAGAAGAATTAGGATGGGAATAACTATTAGAACGCAGGTTAAAATTTAGGTTTAACCTTTTGAGTAAATTCGACAGTGATTTGCTCACAGATGACGTTAGATATATATATTAGGAACCCTGCGTATTATGCTAGGTTTGATCAGATTAACAAGATTACAGAGATAGATTGCCGTACCGATAATTTAAAATGTCATTTTTCCCGCGTACCATAAGAGAGCACAATAGACAGCATAGCAAAGGGATAGGTAGATGAAATATTGTTAGAGGAGTCTGTAGCGCATGATGCATGTATTAACAACCAACTCCTTTATTACTATGTAGATACCAACCATCTAGCTGCATGTTACCCTATTATCTAGAATGTTGCCAAGTAGTAGCCTAGTTGCATGGCAATTGTGCGTGTTTGGTGATATTCACCCGCTGCCACACACCCTCGTGGTGGCTCGCAGGGTATTACGTAGATGTAGATAGGTGTAGATGTGAAAGAACAAGGGGTAAATAACTCTGTGTTTCTACCTCAACAAAAACTGAATCTGATGAGATGATGGAGGCCGATAAATTGTGGAATTCCATTTCTAGAGAGGAATAAATACTCGAAACTGAATCCCCAAACTGTCGCCTTGGCAACCTAGCGACGTTCACTCGTAAATAACACCTTTAACCGAAACTGAATACGAAAAACAAGGGAGCGTCACACGGGCGAGAAAATTCCACGCCGTAAATTGGGATATAAATATATGTGAGGGAGTTAATGAAGGAAAAGCACAAGCGCGCTACGCATTGGTTCGCTAATTGGAAAGAGCGGCGGACTGAACGTCTCCGATTACAAAAGAAGAATAATCGTACCCTTCCCTTTTCTCTTAGAGAGTAAAATGAGAAGCGCGTGATTTCATCCTTCAGTTTTGTTTCTGCAATTTTCAATAAATGCACGCTGACTGCCACGACTCTGACGAGTATGTATGTGATTCGGTCAATCGGATCGTTAGTTTGGCAAACAATTTTTCGTGCGTCGAGAACGGCAAATTGAGTGCGACGCTGTAACGAGACGTGGATGAAGAAGTGGTGGAAAATTTCGCATTCCAGGACCCGACGACTGTAGCAATGATAAACATCAACTTGCTCACCATTACCCTAAGAGGCCATCAATGGGAAGAGGTAGAGTAGTGGTTTTGGCTTCTGTACTGAACGCTCATCAGAACGGCCTGAGTTCGAGTTCCGCAAAGACAGTTTTTTCAGTGGATAAGAGGAAAAAATAGTTCATGTTCAATACTCCCTTCATCGGATATAACGCCAAACATTGGAACTCATGGTACATTTCGTTAAGTGTTAGGAATCTAACCGTCAGTTGTCCTATCACACTCCCTAGTAATCCTAACCATACACAAAACAGCCCTATCCTTAAAAGCAGTAATCCATCAACCGTTGGTCGTCTACACCAACACAAAACAATCAATAGTTTGTAGCACAGAGTACCAACACAAGTGGAAAGGAACATGGGAAAAAAGAGGGGTGATCAAGTATGTATGCATTTTCGTTACGTAGTGCATAACGCATCATTAAAGAAAATTATGAAGATCAAAGAGCGAATGGGTGGATAGATCTACGAAGTTCTATCTTCCACCGACAGACAGAGGAGATCTAAGAGCTTTTAATGAAAGAGATTCCAGATAAAGCTCTATTTACCCCTAACTCACCGGAAAAAGAAAGGAAAGAGAAAATCCCTTTGCCTAGGAACCTACCATTTAAACTATTTCGATAACCGTGAGCCGCTAGGCAAACATTCTTTAGTTGTGACACGATTAATAAATAGCATCTCGGGAGCCGGACCTTTATTTTTTATTAGTCCTTTATTTTTTTTGGTCAATACAATCGAGACTCGATCATTCAGCTAATGGGGTCTGGATCGCTAATCGGATTACACGGATGAGTTATGGTGGACAGCGCTCATGAAATACGGTATTTTGAAGTTTTGCTACGGAGCGACATAACGTATTGCATTCAATGTAATTGTGCAGAACTGTAAACAAGCTAGAATCCAAATATTTCTCTTTCCCTATGAATAAAATACAAATCAACACAAAAAGATGAAATTAGTAGGGTTGATATACATGTGAAAATGAGATACCTACTTGGTAAAATGAGAGTAATTTTTTAATACTCCGCAATTGATAGCATTGGTATCTAAAACGATTTCACGTAATCCTCAAGAACAATGCCACAACGGATGGTATAAAAACCATTTAACAGGTAGCGGTTTTCTGAAAAATACAGGAAAAGTCTGCGGAACATTTCTAAGTCCTTTTTACATAGATTAGCATGCACTCTGAGAATCAGGCAACATAAATCAATTATAACCACAGAAAATTGGGACATTGTAACTTGTCGAATGAAACCTAGCATGAACTGCGCCCAATGCCTGCAGATACAGAATGGGGGCGATTACTCGGAACCGAAATCGCAATTTTGTACACGAAATCGTTAGATGGAAACGAAAAACGAATTTTAGTGAAAAAAATTAATCTTCTAACCACAACCATTCACTCATAAATCAAAAATGAAAATAAGCAAAAGGTGACGCCCACCGAAAATGCTGCTGTGATAACATTGACGTCACTTTCCTCCCGTCCTTGACTGCTTTCAGGGGAGGGGGAAGGGAGTGGAGGGGGGTTCTGGGAAGGTCTGCTCGCACAGATGCTGTCGAAATCGCTCCCATTGGCCGAGTCAGCTGTGTCCCCCCCCCTTTGCGATAAGGCAAAGTAGCTTCGCGGGCTCAGTTGTGATTGGACGAAGTCGATATACGTCAGAGGTTGCACCACACCCACTTTTCCGAAAGGGTTAAAAACATCAGTTTTTCACCACTTATAACTCGGGAAATAATTGTCGGATCAGAAAACGGAAAATACGGGTCCTTTTATTTTACAAACTCTATCAGATTCGGCAATAAAAAAAATATGGTAAACGACCCCATTGTCCGGAGTCTAGTAGTCTTTTCTACTTAACAGGAAATGTTTACGATAAACATATTTTTTTATGACTGAAAACCTTTTTATTCGTATCCCAATCATCATGGACGCCTACTGTGGAATATAAAGTCCAAAAGAATAGAAATATGCCCATATTAATGGTATATTCAAGTACTTCAAACTGGCTTACAAATATCCGGGAGGATATTAATACCTACTATGCGAAATATAACCACGCGTAAAGCTAAACAGCTTTCCAGGCATCGTTCATTCTCGAAAAGAAGACAAAATTTGCTATATACCACAGATTATCTCAGGTAAATTGCAAATTTTGTCTTCTTTTCGATATGTCCGATTACCACGCAATATCGCCGGAATCTACTGAATTTATCGTTCATTTTGTTTTATACCAATAACATTTATCCATAAGCGACATAGACAACATTATTTTCGTTAACAACCATGTGGATGGTAAGAAAAACCAAGAATATAGATCTTAAAAAGTTGTTCATTCAATCCATGTTACTAAATCACTCAAAAATGAAGTGATTAACCTGAATAGGAAGGAAAAATGCCAACCACGAAGAATCACACGCCTGCTCTGTAGAGAAAGCTTTTCAAGTTCCACAGGAAAATAAGAAAAATAAACATCATACGTCTAACTCGTCACCCAATTGTATAAATCATTTCGCTGATGAAGAATTTAGTAAAATACTCAGCTCAAAAAATTACTAATCAACAATCAGTGGTGTACGCAGGATTTCCTTCAGGAGGTTTCATTAATAGATATATATGCGGATAATTAAATGATATTTAAGATTATTATATACCTACTAAAACAATAATTAAATTAAAATTCCCTTTCCGATAAGGCAAATTCAACTAAATTCTTCAGCCTAATGAGCAAAATGTGCAAATTATAGTACATTACGGGAATGTTTTGGGGGGGGGGGTTTAAACCCTAAATCCCCCCCCCCCCCATCGATACGCCACTGTCGGCAATCAATCTCATGATTCGTACGTAGCTTCATCTTTGCTCGCACTCTGTTCACCTATCGGCTAATCCCTTCATACGGACATAATTCATTCCCATAATTCCTCTATTTTACACCATTTACCACTTGCTTCATACATCTCATACCACGCAATCTCCTTTGCAATCCTTCCCATTCCCTTTTCTCTCGGCAACTGCCTTCATGAGACCGACATGTCACACACAAGACGTGGTCTATTAGGTAACCCAGTCTTCTTATAAAACTTTTCACAGGAATTCCATTTTAACTTAACAAGACATTTAATAACTTCCAGTCTTACATTCTCCGCGACTGTTACCGTCCATTATTCACTGAAATAGGCAAAAAAACTTTATTATGTGTTTTTAGAAGAGGTTAGAATTTCGTCAGCACAGAATACAAGATTTTAACTGATTCGGAAACTTCGCATACTTTTCACGTGAACAGAAGGAAGACCTTGGAATTCAGAGAGAGATACAACAATCTTTGAATTGCAAAGAAATTAAAGTAAGGAAAAATTGAATTCCAACGGAAACACGGCACTACACTGTGGATGACAGGCGGAGGAAAAATGTAAGGCCAAACATTTAGAAGAGGCATGGATAGCAAAGCTCCAAATCTTATTTTCCGTACACGCTGGGAAGAGTCAACGAGAGAAACACCAGGGATGTGTATTTGGGCGAACAGGAGATTTAAAAAAAAAGCGTTGAATGCCCCACATTGCGTCGAAGTTACGGAGGGAAGGAAGACAAACAGTCATGCATCTGTGACGCAATGCTTGAAATTCCCCATGGGAATGACTCGGATATAATAATGGGGAAAAATTGAAATTCTAAACGAGGTAAAATCTGAAGTAGCTGAGGATGAAATGGAAGGTCACCATTAATCCTACGTAAATTACTACAATACGATTAATTACTCTATTCCAAAATATCTGGATTTA
Organism: Platycnemis pennipes; assembly: GCA_933228895.1. Lineage (NCBI taxonomy): Eukaryota > Metazoa > Arthropoda > Insecta > Odonata > Platycnemididae > Platycnemis > Platycnemis pennipes. The sequence continues at coordinate 34,731,871 of OW121852.1, read as the reverse complement.
AAAGACCATATCCAGTGTAATAAACATTCGAGTACATATCAGCTAATTGCGGGCGATGACAATAGCGACATAATGGCAAGTTAACTGTGTTCCCAAGAATTCGGAATGCCTTAAAAATTATTTCAATTTCCTTTCTTAGAAGACCCAACGTAGGAACCACATCAGCGATTTAGGACATGGTTTAAGTACCAAAGGTGAAATGGCATGATTACTTTCACGCTAATTCCAAGTCGTCGGAAAATACACCATATACCTACAACCGTGTCGCTGTGTTTGACCACGAAGCGAAATATTTGAAATCAGCCTGTAAACAAGATAATACGTAGTCAAGAATAACCAATTTAACGAAACGGGGATAATCAAGCCTTTGGAAGGGACGCCAATCAAGAAACAAACACAGAAAATTGAGGAGCACGTGCAAGAATTGGAGCTAATTGAATGGCACAGCGTGATATCCCAGAAAAGCCCCTTCTGATTGACCATTCATAGATCCGAACTCAGCAAAGCGCATTAAACGAGATTTTAGACGAAAATGGCCGTGTTCGCTATATGATTTTGCCTTCTTGCTCAACTGATGAAGGTTTCGAATCAAAAAAGCAAAGTCCTTTAATAATAATAAATCCACTCAGGTTTCTGAAAAACTATCTGCATTCTTGCCAGTTAAAATCCTTAAACTTGAGCCCATAGAACCACTTCCACTAGCTTCATATTTACGACGGGGTCAAATCTTATTAAGCGATCAATAATTTTGCATTGCCGAAAGAGGAATGATGTTTACTAATCAGATCATCTCGAGCTTAAATCATAACGAATAATGAGATCTGAAGACAATCGCCGAAGGAGAGTCCAGTGGGTAGAGCATTGGGAACTGGAAGTTCCAGGTCACATCCTGGAGAGGCCTTCAGATATTTCCAAAATACCCTGAAAGCAATCTCCAGGGCGTGAGGTAGGGGGTGAATAACCACTAAACAGTCACCAATAGTTACGGTACTACTTAACTAGAGGTTACTTGTGGTAAATATCCAACCTGCCGCGTGAACGGCGGTGATTTTCACATTAATTGCTACGTGAAAAAATTCACCTGGACCGGGAATCGAACCAATGGCCTTTGGCTTTCCGGAGTAGAGGTTCCTTATTAACACCATGCGGGGAAGACACTGCTGCTCAATTTTTACAATACATGCAAGGATATGTCTATATAAAACCACACACACACCCAATGCAAATTTAGAAGTTCATACAGACACGCAAAAACATAAAATGTATATTACATAACCATATTATCTTCATAATAATATCTGACATTTTCCCTCATTGGAAACGGAAAATTATATTTAAATCTGTCACATAATACATTTTTCTTTTACCTCATCTTCAAACAACTACAACATGATAGAGTTTCAAATCGTTTTTTGTCTTCCGGCTTTAAATTTTGTAGGATATTGAGTCTGTAGTTCATCTCAGATCTTACTCCACATTATTCCAAACATATTTCTCTAGCACTTTGGATACACCGGAAAACCTATCGCAATCCAAATTTTTTACGCAAAATCCTTGCTGGTCTTCGAAACACACCATCTGATTCGGAAATCAAACCTACTTTATCCATATCCCACAATTGAATTAGTGTTGAAAACTGACACATTAGCAGCAACATATGCACTGACGCATAGATCCTTGCATATCCAAAATGCATTTTCTTGTGATTATATTTTCACTTAATTTATTATTAAAATACAAAAAAAAATATGTTTCTATTTTCGCTCTTTAGATTATTTCTTCAAACTCAATTGTTTACTAATGGGTTCTTTTTTATCGTACATCGTTCTTCAGAATGAGACTATCATAGTTTTCGAAAAAAACATTACATTACAAAACTATTTTACTTTATTTTATTTTTTATTTCATTTGTTCACTACAAAAACTTTCATCAGAATTTATTAATTTGTTTTAAAAATCAAAGCTACAATTTGTGGACATAAACCCTAATATAAGGTTAGAAAGGCTTCTACCGGAAAAGGCTGGTACTTTGCAATCTCTACCTTCACCTAAGAGCTCTGGGTGGTACGCTGTGGTTTTGGAGAAGCACATGGCAATTATCTCGCCAATACGCACCAACCTCTAGAGGCAACCATAAAAAGAACTGCGGGAAATCGACGAAATATGCGCGCATCAGTTTTCAACAGAGAAACGTTAAAGAGGAGATCGCTGCGACGCGATGGTGTGATTCTATTAGGTGGCTCACCTTGGCTGACAATTTCTCATGAAATTAGTTGCCCACAATACATCTCCTGGCCGTCCTTTTGTAACGGCACACCCGAAGGGGATGAATCCCGCTAAGTGTGAACGAAGCAGGAGCAGGCAAGTAGGAAGTGTGACACCACTGAATGGAAAGCCCGAATTTTGCATGTAAATCACCTACGTTGTCTACACACCACGCATAGGGTGACTTCACATTGGCTGCGCATTACGAAACCTAGCGATCGATACCAATCGACTGATATCTTTGTCGAAATTCCAACAACGGGCGACGATAATACTCGATGCGTATCGATCGAAACGTTCCGTATTTTGAAGCTAGACATGCACTGATGCTACACACACATGAAAAGCGACAGTAAGAGATCGGTTCGCCGGATAAATCGATACGTATCTTTCGTTACGTTCCGTAATTAAGCCCAGGCATGCACCACCATAGCAAATATATATCACCCCCACAGTAAGAAATCGGTTAGGTGCCTATATCATTCGATACGTATCGTTCGAAAGGGTCCATAATTAAATCGGGAGACGCACTACCGTAACAGAGAGATTAACAGTGACAGTAAGATATCGGTTTCTTAAGGTGACTAGGGTACTAGCCCCCATCCCGAGAATCCAGTTCGAATCCTGGCATTGACATATTTTTCACTGGTATGCTCTGTTCGAGCACTTCATGGAGTAGCTTCGAGTGCAGTACTCCGTCCGTCGGATGAAACGATAAAATGTGTAACCCCTAAGCACCTTGGGTTGAGAGACTTTTACCGACGGGATTCTCTCCGTCCTTCCTTCGTTCCCTGAAAAAAATCCTAGCTCTACCCAATTACCCACCAATTTTAAATAACGCGAAGAAGCTATCGGTCCTCTCCCCCGGGTAACTAACTCACCAGAGCCAGCAACTACATTACTAGTAAATTGTGTAGTTAAATACGTTAACCAAGAAAACAATTAAGATTTACAAGGGAGACGCTGGCGACAACGCCTTCATTAGGAACAACGAAATTAATATATTTGGAGTTATGTATCAAACACACAAAGAAATGCGTAAAATACCTCATATGTCGTAAATTAGATAACACCACAATAGCTATCCTAATTAATAATATTCACTGCAATTTTAATCGCATTTATTATTGCACTATATTTTATACAGAAAAAAATATATTCCATCTCTCTACGTTTTATAACTTATCTCTCTACTCTTATATCCATGTGTTTTAAATGTTAGGTTTTACGTAGCGCAAAAAAATATTTAGAGAACTTTTTGGTATTATCTAAGAACAAATTCGGAGATAGGAGTTTCAAGGGATTAATCTGCGTCACAACTTTGGGGGGATGAATCCTTACTATTCCAAGAAAAGAGCTTGCGTCAGTTGGCTTCTTCTGTTTCTTCTAAATGAGAGAATTTGATTCGGAGCTCGCGGAGGAGCCAAAGCAGTCATTATTGGAGTAGGAACGCAGAAAAAAAGAGAGAAAGTGAACACAGTCTGAATTCTCGCCTCCCATTTCAAAGTAGAGGCGCATAATGGAGGGTTGAATAATTACTGAAAATAATAAGGCCCTATTTAACAATATACATGCGATTGAAACCTCATTCATGGATAAAATGATATCGGGATACTCTCTCACTTAAGTATCACTTTTTTCTGAGAAAAGACAAATACGGGTGGCCATCATCTTTAAATTATAAGTCACCCTATAAATAATGTTTAAAAAATTAAAATATCCAGGATACTATTATAAATATGCAATGGAAAACTGTTTGATTTTGAGTGACCATAATTTTTTTAATTTGTACTTAAAAATTAAAATCATCCAATCGCTTTCAGTCCGAAATAAATGAACAGGAACCAACAAATATTGGACTATTTTTGTTTTATTGCATTGCCAATTTTTTACGTGAGTAATGCCCTGCCAACTCATTGATAACTTTATAACTCATTGATAGGCATTGGAAAGTCGACAGTTATTATAACCAACCATTAACGACGAAGGAATTTGGCACAACCTCGCTACGAATGAAAATGCTAAATCTTCAAACGTAATGGGTTTAGAGCACTCAAAACCCATATAACCTAAAGCGTATACACTGCAGCAGATACGCTTCCATTACGATGCAGCAAAATAGAAACCCAATTCCTTCGCCTGAGCCGCTATGAATGTTTAACCATCAAGGAATCACTCATGATGAATTTATATGGGATAGTGCAGAAAGTCTTCATTTAACCTGAAAGTGGAAACCTGTGTGAAACCTTGAACAACTTCATTGGCTACGTTGCCTTAATTAAGAAAGCCATTTACCGAAAATTCTAGGATGGGAAATGAAAATTTTGTCTCAAATGAAGACAAGATGTCGATTTCCGCCACATTTCCCTAATGCTTCAGGTTTTTTTTATAGCGACAGTTTCTGAAATACGCCGGACCGTTCAAAAACAGTAGGAAAATTTTCCAACTGTTGTCTAAAGTGGTATTCAGGACGGTGACGGTCCGGACTACGTACCCAAACGTCGTGGGCTCGAATTCACCCGGGGGAATGTATGTTTTTTTTACTATTACAGATCAATTTGAGTTGGATATGAAAGGGGGCGTTTACTCGGAACCGAAATCGCAATTTTGTACACGAAATTGTTAGATGGAAACAAAAACAAGAAATTTAGTGAAAAAATTAATCTTCTAACGACAACCATTCACTCATAAATCAAAAATTAAAATAAGCAAAAGGTGACGCCCACCGAAAAAGCTGCTCTGATAACATTGACGTCATTTTCCTCTCGTCCTTGACTGCTCTTATGGTAAGAGGAGGGAGTGGAGGGGGGTTCTCGGAAGGTCTGCTCGCACAGATGCTGTCGTAACTGATCCGATTGGCAGAGTCAGCTATGTTCCCCCCTTTGCGATAAGGCGAAGTAGCTTCGCGGGCTCAGTTGTGATTGGACGAAGTCGATTAACGTCAGAGGTTGCACCACACCCACTTTTCCGAAAGGGTTAAAAACATCACTTTTTCGACGCCTATAATTCGAGAAATAATAGACGGATCAGAAAACGGAAAAATACGGGTCTTTTTATTTTACAAACTCTATCAGATTCGGCAATAAAAAATTTTGGTAAACGACCCCATTACGGAGATAATTACACGGTTATTATTCATCTGAGAATGGCTCACCTGCAAATCAAAAGTGCTCCAAAATTCAAAGACAAGATAGAACTTAAAGATTATATCGGTAAATTTTTAACTATAATGTAGCGAAAAAAGAAGAGATGGAAAAAAGCGAAGCGTAAATGCTATCGGATAGTCCCTAGAGCATGTAAAAGAAAGTGTAGCGCGTTTGAAGATCTGTAATCACGATAGGGGGTGTTGGAGGGATGTAGGGGAAATCAGAGACACCACATTAGGGTAAAAACAATTGGAAAAGGGAAAAAGGGAGGGGTAGAACACTTACATACTTAATGGGAAAAAATTTATTGGGCTGAAGAAATAAAATAGATATAAATTGACATGCGTATGACACCGATGTGGACATTGACAACGCATCCCACGTCAAATTAATAAGTAGTAGTTCTTCGGAGGAGGCGATCGACAGCTGAGGTCATTCACGTAATTTAGGAAATATGGGTATTTGGCTATAGATAGGATTCTTCAGGAAACGGAGGAAAGGTAGAGAAAAACCCAGCGTCGACATTAGCCAGCTCTTAACGAAAATCGCCAGGGGGACTACAGTTTAACGTCCCATCCAACGGACTGTGTACTGAACTAAAAATTCTATCCACTCAGCACTAAAGTACGGTCCGTTAGACCAATGAAAATCTATGCCTCTGTCAGGATTCGAACCCCGACTCTCGAGATGGGAATCCTGTACTCAAGCCACCACACCAATCCGATCCCCTATTCGGCAAATGTTTCGAAAGTTGAAATCAATGGACGAGTTGAGTTCACATTAAGATTCAGTAAAATAAGGTTTAAAGGTATTCAACTGCCAAGTTTATTTCGAAAAGTCTAAAGGCCGTTTTACACGGTCATTGAAACTGCGCAAGATGATGTTACTTCCGTTTGAGCAGTCGTCTGCGAAAGTCCGTGACGTAGAAAATTGCGAGGACGCTTGCTTGACAGCTTTACACGGTACAATCGTCGGTGCATTATGCCAGTGAGAATATACCATTCAATAGCGGTAATACCGTCAATATATCGCATAACGTCAACATCGGTTAGCTATTAATTGGACGTGATCGATGAGATAAATTACCACCACTTTAAAATATATGTTACGCCATAGTCTAAACCGTCTAAACATAATAGTGGAGACCCTATAGTCCCGTATACTTAGCCCAAAATTTGCACAAAGAACGAACGGCAGTGGGTCAAGGTAACGAGTTCTTCCTTTATGAACGAAATTTAAGCTTCGCCCAGCTAATCATTATTGCGCTTTATTCACCACCTAAGGAGTTGAGTGCAAACAAAAACACCTAACTCAATCGTCAACAGCCGATTTAACCGCTATAATTCCCCAGGCAGTTCGTTGCCGCTACATTTGCACCATCTAGTGAGAGAAATAAACTTCAAACTTGCGCGAACGCATGTATCAGATTAGAACATGTTCTAATTTGCTCGCAATCGTTCATGCAGTGGCGCTGTCTCTCCTCGCAAGTCGTAGCTTTACACGGTGCAATATTTCTTGCGCAAGTGTTCTCGCAGCAGCCTGCGCAGTATCAATGACCGTGTAAAACGGCCTTAGCCTAAATCAATCCTAAGACAGTAACGACTTCCGTGTCCGAGGCGGGATACAAACCAGCGATCTTTGGGTTGCTGGTAGCCGACCTAGCTACCGTGGCGCACTTCCTATTGAGAGCAGGAGAGCCAGCGAACTGCATTAAGGGCAAATGCAGAGCAGGGCAACGCCTTATGCTAATTTTACCAATTTTTCCGTTCCATCATTTTTCCCTGCTTTTTTTTGTTTTAAACCAGCGGCGACCACGTTTCGTCGGAAGGTAGGAGATTTTCATCTTCGCAGTCGTAAATGGAAATTCATCTGCATTGCTAAGAGGTCGGTAATTATTAAAACGGATATTTTCATGTTCCCGGCGCTTGTACATCCGATGACGTTTCATGAATGCAATTACGGCACGATTGTAAAAAGACTAAGCTCAACTACCGGCCGTGGTAACTTGTTCCATAACTACCAGAATCTCGGAACTGAGAGATCGAGGATTCGAATACCGCTTCAGGCAAGTATGCCGTGTTTTCTAAATTCTCAGTTTAGGGGAGATGACTCGATATAACCTCATCAGATGATAATCATTAAACGTAATGTATAGCATTTACAATCTCTCAAGCTTAGATAAGTAACGCGGTAGAGCCTCAGAATTTGAACCAGCAAAAAACATATTCCTCGACTTTCTAAACCATTGGACACAAGAACAGATCTTAGCGATTTCCACATAATTTATGCAAAAACGTTTACAACAATCGGTTTCTGAAGTTGTACCTACTCATCTCAGGCATCTTTACATCTGAGGATGTACTCTTTCTTTCGATCTTCCTCCTTACTGTCAGCATCTTCTACTCTTCAACAAATTCGTTTTTTTCTGCGTAGTTCAATGAGTTCAGTCAACTTTTTTGAAGTAACGATGCTCAGGTGGAAAACGAAAATGTTTGCCAGTTTGTACGATTGTTATCAACGCAAAGGATATCAAACGCTCGGTAAATAATCCTGTGTACGAGAACCTGAATGAATATTCAGGCTTCTATATACTCAAGTAGCTCCATACAACCTTGGAATTCAACACGTTCCCTCAGCATTTTAAGTTCTCAAGGCACCTAGGGTAACGATAACAAGGTGAGAATTATGTGTACGCTATTTGTAAAATTGAAAGATCGGTATTCATCTAGATGCTCCAATATTTATCGAGACACTCGGGTAGCCGTATGAGTATCCGGATTCTCGTATTATTAAACTAGGTAGTAGAATACATAGCTGCACTTAAGTAGGTAGCTGCTCTTGTATTCATTCCAGCAATTATGTATTTATCGAGGTATCCATGTAAGCGTCAGGTAACCATACTCAGGCAACTACCGAGCATCTCCATGAATGCCTGTGCACTTGGATATATACCACTGTTTCCATTCGAAACCTATTGTACGAACCACTCTCCTCACTTGGTTATCACCACCCTCAGTGCCTTGAGTACTCGAAATACGGAAAGAACGAGTCGAATCACTAAGGAAGTTATGGAGTTACTCGAGAATATAGACGCCAGAGAATTCATTCAGGTTTCTTCGCATTCAGGAGCATTTTACTGAGCAGTTGCCATCCCTTAAAGTGATGCCAATCGTAAAAACTAACAATAATTGTCGCAATCTACCTGAGTATCGCCACTTAGGCTAATTAGGCTTACGTAAATTAGGCTGAACTTATTAAATTACGCAGATTAAAAACAAAATAAGATATGATGGCGTAGTTCATCGCTACAGATCGTAAAAGAGGCTAATTTGTAATGAGAGCAATGATGGTAATTTTGCTGAAGTAGAAGATGCGAGAAATAAGTAAGAAGATCGAAAGAAAGATTACAATATTTTATTTTTCGCTCATCCACCCAACGCTGAGGATCAATCGCACGTTAACACAAAATTTCCGATCCATTCGGCCCAATCCATACTATTCCTAACACAATCCTCTCAACTAATTCTGGGTGGGTTTGTTAATGATAGTAACTACTACTACTAGTAGTATAATGCCAAGGTTTTGGCCATGTTCTAGGGTAAACGCTTAAGTATTCAGTAGTTAACCGGTTATTCGAGTGTTACCCAAGGTGTCGTCAATGCAATTATCTGGGTACTTATACATTTCTTGTTTCCATGTAGCCATCCCGGTACTCGTGTATTCTTCAGGTACCCATTTATTCATTCGCGTGCTCAAAAACCTAAGAGTGAATACATTTGGCACACTATACTACGGCGAGGCGGAACGGCCAAGATTTTACTTTTAAGGGCACCGTTAGGGATGGGGTGAAAGGCAAAGGTGCCCTCTGATGACTTGCGGGTAAAACGCTACGGAGAGTGAAAGTCAGAGCCAGCTCGGAGCTCAACGATCCTCCCGCACCCCACGAGGGAGGGAAGGGGTGAGGTTACGTCTCGGGCAAGACAAAAGCGAAGACCCCTTTCCCGATCCGCAGGGGGGCAACAGCTGACCTCAACCCTCTCCCCTCGACATGCGGCACTCAGCTAAAACCAGGGAGAGAAAAGCCCGAAACCGTGCCTCGAAATTACGACCGCCAGAATGCAGCATTCATGAACCTCCACCGCGATCTTTTTTATTTTCAAAAAAAAGAGCATCCCCCCACCCCGAGAGTCGGATGGTAGAAATGGGTTTGTTTTTAAAGTCGACCTACACACGCTTTGCATGCTGATGATACGGATACAAAACGAGGAGCCCGGTTCGCAAACTCTTCGCGAGCGAAAACGGAAAAAAAAAAAAAAAAGTAGCGGACGCCCGTTCCGGCACGCGGAAACCCAGCGGGTGAATCGGTGTAATGCGATACGCGTTGAATGAGAATGACTGACGGAGGGTGGGACCTGTCGGCGACCAGCGCGGAAATCGGCCGTCTGTCAAACACGGTCATTTCCGAGTCGCGCACACGAAAGGGGTAAGCCGTTTCCCTCTCCGATTACAGACCAAAAGACGATTATGCAGCAGGCATCCATCTCGGTGAATAATGAGCCAACGACTGAACAATACGCGGAGAAAAGCCGTCGGAATCGTCCGAATAATTCGCTCGAAATTGGCAAGAAGTCAATGAGTGGTAACGCTGGATTTCCCGTTGAGGTTGGTGCGGAGGTTAGAGACCTGGCTACCCATCCCGAGGGTCTAAGTTCGAATCCTGGAATATTTGACGAAGTGATATGCAAAACGTAAACGTATACACAGGGTTTGGTTTTCATTTCAGTCGGTGTCCATCAAAATCCGATGAACTGGAACACGATGAGTAACGCCCAAATATTTTGGGCTTCACGGACGTGCATACATCGGATACAATAAAGGCTGATGTATGCAAAATAATTTCAAGATTTTCGTAGTACAAGGAAATCGGGTTTGAGTAATGGCTAAGGTATGTAGATGTACGGTACGTAGATGTAACATTCCTGTTTTCCAATACAGTGACCTTCGAATCCTAGGCGTGATGGGTTTTTGTATGGATATACCAGCCCCTACTTATTGCTGTGTTGAGATTACTTCAACTTCAGTACTCCGTCCATCATATAGGACGTAAAACAGTGTACTAATTGGCGTATTTCGTTAAGAAGGGACTTATTCCGGCGCTGGGTTTCTCTCTACCCCTCCCCCGCTCCGTAAATATCCTACATTTGCACCATTTTAACATCACCAATCACATCAGCTATCGGTCACCTTCCCAAACAACAACAATGGCTACCGTTGTGATGCGGTCGCCAATTTGGTAACGTACCGGACCCAAGGGCCAAGGTTTGGCATCCCGCATAGCGAGCGTGGATGTCATATTTGTCGAAGATTAAGTTTACATATTTTGTACGCTTTATGCAGCATATGCAATTTCAGCACCTACAAACGGAATTCTACTATTCAGCTGCATTCTTTCAAGCCTGTAACGTACATAAAGGAGCCTCAGACCGGGAGAAAACGTATTAGAATATGAATGAAGAAGAAAGATGGAGACAATCACGGCTCATCATTCGCGCACGCCAAAGGATGACGCCAATAGGTACAACCCCAAATCATCAGACGGACGGAGAACTGCTCTTCAAATATTTCTCCACCTGGTTTACAAGTATAGCCCGGTAATCCAGCAAAAAATCTTTTCGAAGTCCGTAGGGTGGCTTTATTTTGCAGCATTGTCCCGCATAGCAGACGGACGAGGCAGTGAGGGGCCACATGCATTTTAGTGCTCACGACACCGTGAAATCAGTAATCGAGTAAGGTTTCTTATAAGGCGTGATAAGCACGGAGAAAGAGAGAAAACGCTTAGAATGGTCACTCAAAATATGGCCCGATGGGATCACCTTGGGAATAATTTTATTTTAAATTTAACAATAACGTTCAATATCTGGAAAGTGATTTCAATTCTCAATGTTTCGGTCGTGAACACAGCACAGGAAACGTTAGGCTTATTCTATCTATATCTGATATGTAGGCCTCAGCCCACAGTATTTCAATCTATCAAATGACTTAAAGATTACGGTTCCCCTTCCGTTCACACGTTTTTATTTTCCACTAGCTGAGTGACACCTCAAAATGTCTTATGTTCAATGTAATTATTCAAGGAACGCGCTGATTCCTTCGTGTCCAGCACACTTCACGATTAAAAACTTCATCAATTGGATCCCACATCCTCGTTGTATATTTAAGACAAGGACTTATCTTAGGGAAATAACGTTTCTCTCGGTCACTTTTTCACTTTACTCGATCCTGTTCGTTAAAACGGTGTCGTAAACGAAACAGATGTTCAAGATAAGATATTAAGACCACAAGAGATTTACTTGTGAAATTTTACTTCAGGTGAAATACCCTCTAGGTTCACCGTAATTAAATATCACATCGTCAAGCCTCACCTCATCTGTGTATGCAAGTCTGAACTTACACTAATACGCGCTTCAGTCCGGGAGGAAAGGTGTGAGGGTGGGAATGGAAGGAAAATGAGGCGAGAAACACGGCGTCGGCATTAGCCTCTTATCGAAAGGCGCATAGGGAACCACGTCCTAACGTCCGATCCGACGGGCAGAGTAATGTATTCGGATGCACTCCACTAAACACTCAAGTAGGGACCGGTTTGCCAATGAAAAGTATATTCCACTGGAATCATCATCACTAGTCAGCAATCCTGAGATTGGTTTGACGCAGCTCTCCGCTGAATTCTTCTATCCGCGAATCTCTTCATATTTAAGTATTTTTTCTCTTTCACATCCTCCATCGATATTTCTATGCATCTCATACGAGACCTCCCTTTGCCGTTCTTCCTGTCCACTGGAATGTATTGTTCATTTTCATCGCCTCTCGGGTGAGAGGCCAGAACTCTAACCACTACACCAATCTCGCCATGTAAACATCAACTCCGCCAGCGTTATAAATTTACGTTTGAGGTCCGGAAGTAGGTGTCGAACCCGTGACCTTTGAATTAGAAGGTGGGCGCTTGCACCTGACAGTCTGTCGACGTCTGACATTTGCGTCGAAATCATTTACGATCGAGATTGCATAGCACGATCGGTTGGTCTGGAAACTGGCGCTCCAGTCGCCTGGGATTCGAAGGCTGCGTGTTTGACTCCCGCCTCGGGCACTGCCGTGGGTGTGGGAAGGTTACAACTGGTTATTCTTTCAACCACCAGTTATCATCACGCCTATCGAAGAAGTATATCGATTAAAATCAAGAAATATTTCATACCTAGATCTTTGCACCGGATTTTTCCGCATAGAAGCCCATCCAAACAGGCCAAACTAGGCTTCTTTCTGTGTTTCAGACTCCGAATAAAAACTAACGGGCTTTCATCCTGAGAAAAATTTGTAAATTTTTCTTGAAGTTTCACACGATCTTCAAATAATTTCACGAAGTTTTGCACTGATATGCATCACTAAAAATTGTAATTTTTGTAACGCATTGTCCAAAATAAAAGAATGCCGTAATTTTAAAAAAATACGAATTTAAATTTTTAAAAAAACCTAGAGAATTAGCAGACGAAAAATAATTTTTTAATAAGAAAAATATTTATGACTCGAGTGAAAAATGTATCGCAAAAAAATCACTCGGGATAAATAACAATATATGCGTCCGCTTTACTGTCAATTCCACTGAGTCAATTGTCTGTATAAAATCACACTAAAAACTAAATTTCCACTTACAATGTTAGTGACTTTCGCCTTAAATGGGGATAGTGAGATTACCTTATTAGCCATCTCCATCATCGAGTAAACAATGTTATCAACCACGTAACCGGTTTTTACTGCCAATATTCTATCTAATTAATCTCAAAATATCAGCATGAGTGACAAACATCAGTGACTACCAGTCCAAAACATGAGAAGATGTTTCAACCAAGTACAATCATAATTTTCACATCAAGTCTCTCATGGCTGCGGCATTCAAGGCAGTAACAGGATTCCACAGAACATTTCCTTCCAGGGCCGAGATGTGACCCCGAAGCCTCCAGATGGGAATCCAGTGCTTTACTCTTCACGATATCACGACTCCACAAGATAATCCTGCACAGGGTTCAGCCAAAAAATGATAGTTCCTCGGTCGGTTGCAGTCTTATCTACGCCCTACTTAGCCCGTAGTCAATCCTGTCGACAAGCACCACTAATACCTTTAACTACCCTCATCTAAAACCCTTATTAGCTTCTACCTGCACGCAGAATCCCAAATACTTCCATCTGCTCTCATCTCATACCAAATCCATTGCCATTCAACCCTCACTCCATCCACATTTTCTGCCGCCTTCAAACCATCACGCAACTACTTCTAGCCCATTTAGCACTTCTCCGTTCGTATTTTTCCCTTCCCATCTAGCCCTCGCCATCCTCCTACAAATCCAAAACTTAAAAGTCTTCAACCCACACAAAGATAACAGAAATACCAACATAGATATCATCATCAAATATTTTACACCGGCGTCAAAGTTATTACGAGTGAGAGTAAATGAAGGGCAAGATAGGAAATCGAAATAAAAACAAAATAGACACACAATCGCAGGGGAATTCCCCTAGAGCGCCAGAGTCGTTAGTGGTACTGCACAGGTGGATAGCCTGAATACAAAAGAACATAGGTTTCTAGAGCAAACCGGATAACCATTGTGTCCACACAGCACGGGGTCAATCTCGTTCCGAAATTCACAAAGACTATCGCAGCCGTCCCAATAATTCTACGACAACGGGGTCCCTTGTACTAAGTCAAGACAGTTCGCAAGAGTGAAATTAAGCTGGAAAGTATAAATATCAGTGGTCAGGGTAGAAAAAAAATCTGGCGGAATGTCACAATTCCCCAAAAATATTCAATATTCTATCAAAAATATTATCCCGTCAACCACATCACGCACCTTCATCGGCTACAGTAGAATCTACAGTGGAGATGACATGCGCTAATAGATTTTCACGTGCATAGCGTTTAAATTACAGTTCATTCCGCGTTGAAATTCACCTCACATTTTTTCACACTTATAAAAAAAGGACCAACTCGAAGATTAAGGGGTGTGATCTATAGGCACGGGGTATCTGTGTATCACACATATTTGGCACTGTCCCTTAATACCGAGAAAGGTACAACCAGTCATTTTCTGTTCAAAATGCTGCTAACCTCAAAGTTAAGTAAAATACGCGTAGTAGTCTTCACGGGCCCTGCACGAAATCTGGGGAAGAAGTTCGCTCCGACCGATGAAAATGTTTCCACCGAATGACAAGAAAAAGTAATTTCTTGCTCATATTCCTCAGCGATTAAAATTTTAACGGAAATAATTTGTGCTCCATCCACTAAGACCGCATGCCAAAATTATCCACTCAATAAACATCTCAAAATTTATACAAGTCTGCCAGTAAGATGAGCCACCTCAAATTGATATAATAATATTCCCTCTTCCGCCGCAGTAAATGAAAAAGGCGGTCTTGGGATCCGTTGGGTGGCTATCAACCACCCCGACTTTTCCAAGGACGGAAGCTGGTTCATGACGGGAGCCTAACCGGGTCCTTCGGTAGTTGGTAATGTGCAGCGCCCACTGCGGTAACCGCAACTTCCCCCTCAAATAGCGCGCTTGAGAGCGGCAACTCTACTAACTCAAAAGTAAATAAGGATGGGACATTCGAATATGCTTCCAGAGTTCTATGCCAAAATGCATGCAATATAATCTCATCATCCGGTTAAATAATGTACCACGGCCAAAGAGGTGGTACGACTATCAACAGAAAGTAAAAACAAAATTTTCACAGTAAATTCAGCGGATTTATCTGAAGTCACACTGCAGACGCACACGAGATTCATTGACAATAGATCGGGTTCATAAAAAATCACGAACCAGTCAGGCTAAATCTGCTTGTGGTCATCGAGACAGAAATAATTCACTCACTCTTTTTTAATTGCACACTGACTAACACAGAAGTATCATCGTTAAGGAATTACTAACCGAAGAGCACCCGGCAAATGAGGCTCTAATAGACGCTAATGAGTGCAACATTTTCATTTTCTACCGGTTAAATGAATGACCGCACGATGAACTTCGTGAGATCTAATTCAAAACATTATGAAACAACATAAACTAACTCTGGTCTGCGTACACTGTCAGTTGAGCATTATCACTGTATCGGGACCCATTGTCTTCTCAACGAGCTCCTTCTCTCATTAGCACTTGCATTAAGAGATATGTTTACAGTTATCATTTAACAACAACAAAAGTAAACACTGGAGTAAAAAGAGTCACCCGGTGAAAAGATTTGGGTACTAGTGACTAAAAGTAACCACTTAAACAACTGACTCACATCTTTATCCTTCGGGTAATTGTGTTGGCAATGTCCGGAGCCTCCTCCGAGATGTGAGAGCACTATAACAGCAACAAACAACACGGTTACGTCTTTCCATTTCACTTTCACGACCATGACTGCCACTTCGATTGGGCACTCGCGCTTGTCACTTGCTTATATATCGGACGAGTCCATTTCTCGTGGATGCAGAGGGGAAGCAGGTGTTTTGTGAGAAACAAATGAACATTGAATAGATGGCGTACCATTCGAATTGAAGATGTAAACAAAACGTGGGCAGGCAAATTTCATTTAAAATAGTATTGGGTGCGTTATGTGTGGTGGTGCTCAAGTGTAAACGTTCTTCGCAACAGACGTCTTATGTAGTTTAGAGATTTTTATTGACAAACATCAATGTGTACACCATTGGTCAGCTGTTATTCTACTTATACTTAATATGTCTGGTGCGACAGTCAGATGTAAGAAGTGCAGGAAACTGCTGTTTTTGCACCCAGAATGTCCTCTTCTTGACAGAAATGGAAGCGAAATAGGCAAATTAAGTGACCCAGGAAATTGTCCGCACCAGCAAGATGAATTTATGTGGTACTTAGATCCTGAAAAGTCGCCGTCTTGGATTACGTCCTCAGTGGAAGAGGTAACAATAATATTTGAAATGAAACTATGTCAGCATTCGATAAAGTATTATGGGGAAATGCATTAATTTGTCAAATTGAAAGCCGTGCAGGCCTTTTTATTATTTCGATTATTTGATTAAATGAACTATTACTTGCAGGTTGGTTGGACCAAAGGAAAACTTACTTGCCCAGGATGTCACTGTCGCATAGGGTCGTTTGATTTTGTATCTGGTACGCAGTGTTCATGCCATACCCATTCGTTGCCTCCATTGCACATCGTCAAAGCAAAAGTGGATGTACTACATGTACAGAGTGACATATTGTCCAAAAATGATAGTTGACAAGTTGTTATTAGGAAATGTGACCAGCGAAATCATTTCACTCAAATTAGACAAGAAGAAATTGGAATTTAATATGCACTCGTAAAGTTATTCGACGCTCAAAAAAATACAGTAATGTGGCTTGGGATAGTTAGTCGGAAATGGTTCTCCTCAGGAGAGTGTGCATGTGTGAGAGAAGAATGATTCATTGTTGACATTCTTATTCTCCTCTGTTGAGTTGTGAATTATCGAGTTTTTTATAGGTTTTACTTTTTCAATAAATATTCTTCGCTCTCATTGTAGTATTTCCTATGCATACTGTAACACCTTATAAAGAGCCAAATTGATCCAGTCTTAAATGATAGACTTTCTGGTGCCTTTAGATCATAATTAGCTATTTATGTACAAAGCATGAAAACCGAAAACCCGTTTATTCTGTTGCTTCTGTTGATTCTCTGATATGGTATCATCTGCAGGAGGAAAGTTTCGTTAAAATTTGGGGAGTGACAATGGTACCCATTTTATTGTTAGTTATTGAGTATGCTTTGTGAGAGCCTTAATGATTTGTGGTTGGTTGGGAAATAAAAGAGGGTTTTATTCAGCAGTGATGTTTTTATGTAACACCTTAAGGATTAATGTTTCGTTGGTACAACTGAAGGGAGACCTAAATTTTTCAACTTGATAATTTATTGGCCAATATGGATTTGAAATCAATAATTTTTTTTATTGATATATTTGTCTAACCGAAAGTTTGTTAGAAGCTTTTAAATGTTTGATGACACTTTCCTGTGTTAGTCTTTCAACTGCGTTAGACATTGCATAACTTGGCTTGATTTAAAGAAAGATCTGGTGCTTTCCTGGCGTATCTGCTGCATGAAGGTTTCTCAGGTCCTCCACCGGGTTATTGCATCCATGTCCGCCGATGTTTCGATTCGATTCAGGGCTTCTGAAGCCTTGAAGACGATGACCGAGGCAGGAATCGAAACATCGGCCTTGGCTTGATTTCTAAATAATTAATAATGTCTTGATGGTAATTCAAATTTCACTTTGAAATTGATTGAATAATGACTTCCTAATTTAACCTTTTTACTGCTTGATTTTGAAAAAAAAATGTATTAGGGTGAGCCTTGGTCCTCACTTTACTCTTTGCATAAGGTACTATTTTGGGCTTTATTTTTGTAGTACTTAATGTATATTGTGTAAAGAAAAATAATTCTTCTATTTTGCAGATTTGTTTGACATTTCACTGATTTATCTGATGATACATCAAGTTGGTGCAGCATGTCATGTTAACTTAAATTCTGTGGAATAGTATGATAGCTTTTCTTCACACTACCTTTGAATGTATTTTTAGGGACAGTCAATCAAATTCATTACAAACCAAATTATTTTAATTAATCCTTGTCAGTGAAATGTAAAAGGGCCATTTTTGAAGATTTATAATCATATGGTACTTAATATTTTTTTGGATTGCTCCACATTGTCATAGTTGTTCACCTACGTTTCCCCTCCGCTGCTGGAGGCCTCTTCAGGTTAGAATGATTCTTTTAGATTTAATGGCAGGGTAGAATTTAGTGATTCCCATCCTTTTTACATTGGCGTAACCCTCAGACTGAGAATCTTGAGGAACAAGTGACGTATTTATGACCTCAGAGGCCCCCTATGTTATAGTCTTGCAACCTGGCAGCTCGACATAGAATTTTCCTTGCTTATAAAGACAATACATGAGTGCAAATATCTATCGCTATTAATATTCTGGTAGTAGGTGCCATATTTCTTACAATATTAACGTTAAATTAAATTACTTCCTATATTTACATTAAAAACATGCCTCCTCATGACTCTCGTGAGTCCCCCAGCGGCCACCGGGTATGCCATATGGTAAATACGGCTCTGCGGGGAACCCTTATAGATTTTATCTATCTAATTGGGGTGCCCTTACCAGTACCAATAATCGTCTCTTTACATTAGCCCTTAGGTTGGAATGATTGCCTCTATTACTTTCACCATCTGCTGCAGCCCTAGCTGCTTTGCTGACACACTAGTTGGGAACCACTGATTTAGTGTTTCAACCTGAAGGCAAGGTATTTTTTCAAGTTAGTGGATGGTATACAAGGATTTTTCACTAGCATTTTACTTTAATGATACCATGACCTAATTGATTGAAAAGTAGGAGTTGATGTTATAATTTTTCTTTCGACTCCAAAAGACAAAGTTTCATCTGTATTTGCATGTGTAAGCAGGATTGATAGGTCAAAAATTGTATGCATAAGTATAATCTAGCATGATAATTAAAAGAAAACAAATTGCTAACTCTTCTAAACAGAAAATCATTTTATGGCATTGGTAAGGTGACCATACGTCCCGCTTTTAGTGGAACAGTCCCGATTTTTAACAATTTATCCCGCGTCCCGCGGGGTTTTCAGGAAGTCCCGTTTTTTAGAAAGAATACACGACAAGCTAGGGAGCGGTGGGAAAACAGGAAGGGAATATGCGGTTTTCGGCTTCCATGTAGCTATTTCACCAGGATATAAGTTTTATATTATTTTTGTAAATTTTATAATGTTAAACTTCAATAATAAAATTAATTGTTGAGAACTGCTTATCAAAGTTCGCCTTGATCAGTTTTTAGAATTCGACCACCATTGTTTGGACTTAATGAACAGTAGCATTTTTGGGTATTGGCAGCGACGAAAACATTTTCTAGCTGAAAAATGAAGAGAGAACAATTCGAACACTTCCACAGATTTTATTCCTATGGCGACATGTTTCACTAGCAATCAGGATGTATTCGCGTGCTTTGTTGATTTCGAAATGGCGTTCGAAAGAGTGAGGTGGGACGAGTTAATGGAAATATTGCGGTAGACTGGAGAGACAGGAGACTGATCCGGAATTGATGCATAGCACAGAAGACGCAGGTGAGAGTAGCCGATGGAGAATCGGATTGGGCCACAATATGGAGGGGAGTTAGGCAGGGCTGTCCGTTATCACCGGTACTTTTCAACATACACTCGGAGGAAATGGTGAGAGAGGCTTAGGATGAGCTTGAGGCTGGAGCAAAGGTCGGGGGGAAATTGATAAAATCTGTGAGATTTGCGGATGACCAAGCGCTACTCAGCCAGTCAGCCCGTGGCTTGCAAAAATGCTGGATGCATTGCAGGAACAGTGCGAAAGATATGGGATGAAGATAAACCAGAAGAAAACGAAAGTAATGCGATTTTCAAGAACAAAAATGGATAATATAACGATAAAAGTAGGAGGTCAGAAGCTAGAGCAGGTAGAGCAATTTAGCTATCTAGGTAGTGTGTGGGAAGAAAAAGGGTATAGCAGCATTGAAGTGAGAAAGAATTGCATTGGAGAAATAAGCTTTTACTCGGAGGCATGAACTAATGACAGGGGCGTTGAGTACGGAAGTGAAGAAAAGACTAGTGAAAAGTTTAATATGGAGCGTTGCACTATATGGGGCAGAAGCGTGGGCTTTGCGAAAAGAAGATGAAAATAGACTTAGGGCTTTTGAGATGTGGGTGTGGAGAAGGATGGAGAAAGTAAAGTGGGCTGAAAGGAAGACGAATGATGGAGTGCTAGAATTGGTAGCAGAGGAAAGAAATTTGATAGATGAAATAAGGAGAAGGCAGAAGGTGTGGATGGAAAAGGTAATAAAAGGGGCTGGTGTTTTGAAGGAGGTGATTGAGGGAAGAGCGTTGGGTAAGCGGGGAAGAGGGAGGAAAAGAACGGTTAGCTTGGATGGAATGTTGGGAGGCAGGAGGTATGAGGGGCTGAAGGGAGACATCGTGTGAAATTTAGGGTGTGGGAGGAATTAAATGTCCATTTTAACTAGGGATGGGACGGTTCCACTTTTTTTCGGTTCCGGTTTGGTTCTTAACGTCGGTTCTCGGTTCCGATTCTCGGTTCGGGTTCTTAATTTACCACTTACTTTGCATTGCTCAATGGTAAGATAAGGTAATAAATAATCATTTCCGAGACTGAATTACAATAATTCGAGACTTTGAAGCTTGTAAGGAAACTATTTCACCAGGTTTTAATGTGAAGCCTCCACTTTCGGAGTGTGAGTAGGTTTCAAACTGGTTTTCGCGCCAATTATTTCGGTACCGATTATTTTTGGCCTCGGTTCCGGTTCTAAGCTCAAGAACCGGTGGAACCGAAGAACCGAACCGACCCATCCCTAATTTTAACCTACCTTCACCGGTAGAATAATAATAATATAGACCAAATTTTTAATCAAGAATCCCCCCCAATATCCCCGGGTAAATGGTATCCCGCTTTACAAATGTTAAAATCGGTTCACCTTAGGCATTGGTGAATATTAATGGAATTACATTTTATTTGTATCAACACTGATCTTACATAAATAAATTAAAAACATTCATTGTGTTTGTCAATCTGGAAAAGGCTTTTGATAATATGGATAGGTTAAAATCTGAGTATTAAAAAGGAAATTGGAATATCATAACAGTGACTCAAGGAAAGGATAAAACCACCAAGAAAAATGCTTCTGGAGTGAATATTCATAGGGAGACACTCAGTATGCTGCGATTCACCAATGACATGGCAGAGACAGAAAAAGACTTAAAGAAGATTTAAATAAACATGAAGAAGACAATGACCAAATATTATCTGGTGATCAACAAAAATCTAAGGTAATGGTAAGAAATAGAAAAGAATAGGCCGGCAACAATTGCAATAGAAAAATATAAAGGCTTTGCCCGTTTCACATGATACTTGATTCAGCACAAGACCAAGTGTGCTAGCTGCTGCTTGATATTGAGGACGAAAACTATCATGATTGGAGTCTAGCATCCTAGGAGGTTTCACACGATCATTGACCCTGCACTTGCTGCGAAGCAGTTATTCCATATGATTCAATACTAATTTAAAAAAAGATGTTCACGCAGTGTCTGTAATGTGACTTGATTGGTCGATGGCTACTGGGTCCTACTAGAAATCAAGTATGAAATCCAGTAACTCAGCGAGTATACTAGCTAGCATGCTTGCTAACCAGCATACTGGTTCTATTCACACGATACTGGAAAGCTGGTATACTGGACCTTGTGCTGGATGAAGTACCGTGTGAAACATGCTTTAAGGGGAGAGTATCACTATCTGGGAAGCCTGGACGAAGTAAGAAGGAAATAGTAGAGCTGACAAAGAGGGCATTTTGCCAAAAGAAGAGTCTATTAACACCTAGAAATACAAGCATAGATGTAAGGAAACACTTCATCAGAATATACATCTGAAGTATTTTCTTTATGGCAGGCATAGCTGGGCAAAGTTAATCCAAAAATTAACTTCGTTAATGCATTAAAAGCTACTCAAAAAGTTAACTTCGTTAATCGTTAACTTGATGAAAATTTAACGCGAGTTAAAGTTATCCGTTAGAGTTAAAAATCTATATGAAGTTGTAGGCAATTTTGAATTATATGCCACTTAACATTTAGGTATTTTTAATGTCAATGAATGTAATAAGAATTTCGTAGTCAAAAATACTTAATAAACAGTATAGCTTAGGTAATGTAGACTTATACACATGAGGTATGGAGTTTCATAGTAATATACCGTTTCCGTCAGTAAAGTTGGACCTGACGCTGTTTGTATTTGATTGTAGAAATAGAAACCTTGTGATGCACCGCTACCGGTAGCTGCGATACCAAAAGATTCACCAATATTTTGCTGGCGTAGTTTTGTGCCATTAGATGGTGAAAAAACTATTGCCAATCCTATTGACATAAAAAGATTCCACAGCTCTTGAAGAAGCCTTAGGTTTTCATTTTCCCGCGAGTTGATCCTGCCTTTACTTTTTCTTCAAATTGATTTTTTTAGATGCATACGTCTCTTCATGTCTTGTTTATTGTTTTGGGTGGAAACGTGAGCCTTAACTGCGTAAATTGTATCTGTAAAAGTTACGTAAAAGTCTGATTGCAGTACAAACGCTGAGTTCTTTAGATTGAATTCTCAACACAACTCCTTCAAAAAGTTATTACATGGCAATCCAGATGGCTCTGAACAAAAGTAACGGACTTAAATTAACGGAATGAAAAGTTAACGGAAGTTAATAAGACCGTTAATAGTTTTTGGATTTAACTTAAAAGTTAAGCAATATGTTAACTTCGTTAATTAACGATTAACGGATTAACGCTTTTCTGCCCAGCTATGATGGCAGGGACACACAAACAATAACTGTGACAGAGAAGTCAAGGCTGGAAGTGTTCAAACGGTGGTGCTGCGGAAGAATGATGAAGATAAAATGGAATGATAGAGAGTAGTCCTAAGTTTGGGAGAAAATAGAATTCCCCTGAAACTCAGACAGGGCCACTTATTTTGAGACATGATGGCTTCATGAAGGTGATCATTGAAGGAAAATTGAATGGGAAGAATGAAAAAGGAAGGCCTCACATGTGATAAATGGAGTAAGCAAAGAAGGATGTGAAAGAGAATAAATATGTGAATTCATTTATAGAGGTTATCAGAAGGAGAATCCAGTGGAGAGCTGTGTCAAACCAATCTTAGGATTGTCGACTACCGACGATGATTATCTTTTGACTTCATTTATCTAATTCTAGCTAGGAAAGAACAAGAAGCTATGGTAGACAAGTGGATATTGATAGTAGGCATCCTTCCAAATATTGACCATCACTACTAACAGGAACCATGGTGAATGAAGGCTTATGTTACAATGAGGCATGCTGTGGCATGATTGTCATAGTGAGTACCAAGAAAGGTTAGTTTAAGCCTCCAGTCAATAGACATGAAGGAAATTGAGATTAAAAGCATATGAGATCTTTTGATTCATTGAATTCTACATATGTACCGTGCTTGTAAAATTTAATAAGTTAAAAATGTCTAAAACCATAAATACTCTTACTCTATGCTAAAACTTATTTCTATTCCAAACACCCATATTTTGTTGTCGTAGGGAAAGAAATATTAATAATCTAGAGGAGCAGAATAAATTCAAGTTCTATTTACAAATCTTGGCTTGGGTAACTGATACAAAAGAGCACACAACATGTATTTATGATTGGCCGTAAAATTTATTTATAAAGGAAAGTCCCTCTTAACAAAATAAAGTAGAAAGGATTATCAACATAAATAAAATAATAGTAAGTACAATCAGGACCAGCACAAACATCATAAAACTCTCTTCTCCAGGAGGAGAACATTTGACAATAAAATGTCATTTCTAAAGACTTTCTTGCTTCATTTTCAAATGGGCCATTGCATCCGCACACCTTCCAGTCCTGGTTGTAATGTGATTGCTTTATGACAGCTCTTCTGAATGCAGCACAATATAAAGCCCCCACCATAAATATCACATAAAGTCACCGATAGGACACACAATAATTAAGTCTATCATCACTAAGTGTTCACTAACTTGAACAAATGACCCCACCAAAAAATATCCATTTTCCTGATCACGGAAAATGTCTTGATGGGAGGGGTGGGAATATGTAGCACATTTTGGGACCAATCTGAAGCATTAACCTTCTTCTAAACGCCATTTCATCTGAGTTTTATATTTTATTCCAAATAAGAATTAATTTTTTTATAAAAACTTCACTGACTTAAATGACAATAAATACTCCCACCTATTATTTCTATTCTAACAGTTTTATACACAACAATAGGGACACTAGAATTTTTTTCAAAAATCCTGAAAATATCAACATTTCTCATTCACTTCCAGTTACTACAATGCTTTGGCATTGCCTACCTGGTCCTTGCATATACATATTTTATTCATGTACCATAGAATTTCTGACAAGACAAAAAAAGTTCAGATGTGGCCATTGGATGCACAGGATACTGTTAAAAGATACACACCTTAATTAATCATCTCAGATTATAATTGGAGCACAATCCTACAGACAACATCAAATACTCAGTGACCAACGGTGCACGTTAAGATACATCAGCATATGTTACCATTTCATGCGGTACATGGAATGTTAAAGATGCAATTTTTTTCCTTCTAATTCATTAAGATGCTTTACATCATTTTATCACAAACCACAAGGCATATTCAAAATCATGCCAACCCACTTCATTTAATAATAAATAATTAAACTGAAAACAACAATACTTTTTTCCCCTAGGGATATTAGCACATTCGTACATTGGCCTGACTTACAAGTAACATCACAACATAAATTATCGAAATCTAAACTTACCGTACAATTACACAATAAATTAATTATTGCATAAACGTTTCCAATATCTGTTTCAACCCACCAAGGCAATTATGGAGAGTACTATAATGTATACTTAAAATTGCTCAAGAAAAGATATGAAGTCCCCAAGTAAAATCCTTTTACAAATACTATCTCAGTCTTCAATCATAAAAAGTTCTTTGCGCCACATCAAACATTTGCAGCATTTGACACAAGGGCATTTCAGTAGCTTCTGTGTACTAAACAATTCAAACACAAACATATTAAAGCAGGCAGTTCATTATCCACAAATTTGAGTAAGTCATTCGAACTCTTTTTGAACCTGCTGTTCTTCTGGCCTGGCATCCATGAAAATAAGCACACATTCACACCCTCCAGTCTTCATTTAATAAGAAGCTGTTGGTTATCTTAATCACAAAATATACATCAGTAGCCTCTCTCGTGTCAACAATAATAACACCGCAATCATTTTTATAAATCAAAGTGCTTACCTCTGATCTCGTGCCATTTATTCATATTTTACATGTAGATTCATTCACCAACTGGGTTTATTTCATGTTGCAATTTGACCTGAATGGCAACTTCTTCCACAGCTGCATCAAATACTTCAACTTTCATGAACTTCTGCAGAATTACTCAGTTGCTAAGCTGCACTCAAAGTGCCTCCCAGAATGAATCCTTTCAATTTATATGTGACCAAATGAGGCACCTCTTTTGATTTGCTCCAGCCCAATTATGTCCTGATTAATAATTTTTCCATAAGCAGTATTACATTTACAGTGTTTAAAATTCCATCACTATTACATACCCGAAAAATTCACTTCAATTTCCATGAAGTTGAAGAAGGTCATGATGGAGTTTGTGATGGCATTACATGCCCGTGAAGATACAACCTCACCTCAAAATTAGCAAAGGTGCTTCATAAACTTCCACACTATTGATAACTGCCATTTTGGGATACAGCAGAACTTCAGCTCACATGCTACCGCTGTGTTGAAAGATCAAGAACGTATGCTGACAACTCCATTGGGCATATACTAAGAGGAGTACGCTTGTCAATTGCTGGTCCAGTTGATGTTATGAAGGTAAGGGTATGTGGTTCTAAGGAGTCGCCAAAAAGTGTTGGGAAGAGATCTCCAACCTTCAGCTGTAAAAAAAAAAGTGAAAAGTATTTAAAATTTTACAAAAAGACTTTCTACATGAAAAGTGAAACATAAGGCATGAATTTAAAACATTTTCAACTCTTTAATACATTGTCTCAAAAAAAATAATATTTGAAGTACTTTCCCTTTGCAAAGAACTGTTGGATTTTAACAGTTACTATTGAATTTCAAAAGTAGGCCCAATTCACAGTTGATAATTTAATGGTAAATATTGGATTAAACCATTGGCCCAAGTTACTGATGAAATTTTCAACAGTTTTTCACAAAGGGTTTCGCAGTTAATTACATTGATGATTTAATTAATTTGCACTAAAAATGTATGATATAGGTTAATGATCATTCAACTTTCACTGCCTAATAGAGCATGGTGATGGCCCAAATGTCAATGACCCATCATGTTGTATCTCTTGCAGCACTTATCCTTTTTGGCATGTGACACTTTCATATGAAATTATTAGGGATGTGCGAGTAGCACTTTTTGACCTCGAGTCGAGTTGTAAAGTACTCGCGAGTATCGAGTCAAGTTGAGTCGAGTTTGTACATTATTGTACATGAGTGAAGAGACCCAGTTCTTACTTAAGTCATCGCAATTAAAGTTAGCCAGCAATCTGACTATCAAATGGCAGGTCTACCTACCTAATGCATAGTTATAACCAGTCAAATTAATGTGGCACATAGCGCAGGCCAAAAGACAATGGAAATTTTCCAGTAGCTCTCGAAATAAGAAAATTACCTTCATTCCTAGGATTACTCTAAAATGTGTAAATTAGCTTGCAGTACAGTACCTAGAGTGTACTTAGGCATAATATGAGGCCTATATGAGGGACATGCCCTATTAACTTGTAATGAAAGTAAGCCAGGAAGCAAAATATTTTTTCTTAAGGAATACATAAGCCTAATTAAAGAGCATTCCTTGTATTTCGCATTCCTTTGTATTTCTTTTCGGAGCTAAACACTTTCTCAGTGATGTCGTTTATGCCGGGAGGGTTAGTCCAACAGTACAGTGAATTTCATACAATATGCCTTATTTGTGCAGTAAATATTTGATAAGCTCGCGCCTCAAATTTATGATTGGCCGTTAATTACATAGTCAGTTTTTTAACATATACTTTTCTTCCTCTTCCAATTATTGGCACCATCTCTTCAAAATCGATGATTTCTGCCTAAACATGATAGAACTTAGAATCATAAAAATGACCTGTGTCAATCACCCCCATTTGCACGATGCAAGAACACCTATTATCAGCACGGGTTATTTCCAATATCCATTAATGCAAGTTAATAATGTTTGAACAATGAATTTTCATTCACGGATGAATGTGAGCAGGTATATAAATTTTGTATAGAGTCCTGTGGATTAAAGTTTTCGATTTATAAGGAAATATATTTGAACAAAAATTTATTATAGATAATTATCTATAGATATTTATAATTATCTATCTTAAGATATGACTAGGAACTTGAAATTAATGATGTAATTAATAATCCTAAATAGGAAATAAAAAAATGGAATAGTAAAACTTAAAAGTTTTATACGATACCTATATCATCCGTAATGCCCTTATAATAGGATGCTTAACATCCGTTACAAAATTTCCTTCACCCGTGAGTTTGAAGACAAATATCTCCAAGATGGCTAAAGCGATTTTAAATTAAAGTATATCAAATTAAAGCTTGTTTATTTCTATGTTTACTGGTAGTATTAAAATATTTTAACAATTTTTTTTACTGAAGTACGTGTTTAAGAACGGATTTTTAGCGAATTTTTTTTAAATACCGGATGGATCCAACGAATTCGGGCATCGTAAGAACAACACAGATCGAGATATCAAACTTCCTTTTCACATATTGTAGATAAGGGCTTTGTTAATAGTTATACGAAGTTTCATACTATTACGTTCATCAATATTTTTGTTATTGATGAATTTGTCAGACTGCGTTATTTTCCGTCCCGCACGCTTTCCATTCCGGAAATCACCGTTTGGACCTTTCTCTTGCTCTCGAGTCATTAATATGAATCCACTTATGAAATCTCAGTAGAATTCGTTGATTATTTGATACCGATATATATTTATTTTCGGCTATAAAAGCACGCTCAAATGTCCAGAGCATGCCTGGAAAGGTAGCGCGCGCATGGAATCATCTGCTGCAAGCAGATCGCCTATCGCTGTGAATGATTCATGAGGACTCGACAATAGCGGAAAAAAGTACCACCTTTAAGAATGCAAGACAGTGTCAGTTTAAGAACTGACGGTATCTTTGGAAGCATACCGTCATTATGCCTCCTCGCGCAAAGATTTTGGAGACGAAGTTTAAGATAATTTAAAATGCAATTTGTTTCTTTCGTCGAGAAGCCGAGAAATGTGGGGACAAAAGCTATCCCTCTTATCGCTGATTTTATTTTGGTGAATACTGCAACTTGTAAACTTTTATTCAAGCATAGGCAAGGATATTTTTCCTGTGCATACCAGAGAAATTTTTTTCGCGTGGTGTTTGGTGCGCGCGGTACCTACGGTAGCTTACAACTTGACAACCTCGAACAGCTTATCTCTCCAGGCCAAAAGTCCTGTCACGTGGAGCTCGCTTTCCGAAATAAATACATACGTACACGTTGAAAGCATATCAATTCTCCCAATTTGTTAAGTCATTTTACACGTTCTTAGTTTTCAAACACGAAGAATACCATCAAAACGAACTAAATTTAGAACTTCCGCAAGCTGAGATAGCGCATTTTAAAATATTATTCGTAACGTAATTAGTAACTGAGTAATCTATTTTAAACTTTGTTTAGTCTAAGATAAATATATGATCCATATCTTATGCGAAGAAAAGAGACGGCTTTTCATGTGTATCTTCAAGTGGGCGTCAAACTTGCTTCCCGGAACTTGAATAATATCCGGCGCATTTATGCCTCAGTCGAAGAATTAATTAATATAACCAACTAAAAATATATTTTTGACATTGTTAAACGTATAAATAAAGAAGATTTAGTTTGATATACTTTATTTTAAAATTGAACTATTCATTTTTGTGATATAAACCTTCAAACTCAGGGGATGGAATTTTACAACGTACATAGGTGCTTTGAGCTCGAATATAGTCCCCCACCCCAGACTTTTTCCGCGAAGATTTCGGCCAAAAAGGGGGGGCTAGCTATATTCGGAGGAATACGGTACATATGCGGTTTCATGGACCGTGTAACCACCGATTCATCCATTCGTTCACGCAAACGTACATGAATCCGTTCACGTAAACGTACATGAAACCATTCACGCAAATGTAAATGAACGTACGTAAGTATATGTTCGTACGTGTTATCGACCGTGTAACCAGAGATTTAAACTGATTTTGATAATAGTCCTGTCGGCAGATGAATAAATCCTGTCGGCAGATTTCTGAACCTATTGGCCTTGGCGGCTCCGTCGACAAAAACTACTCGACTCGACTCGACTTTCGTAAAAATACTCGAGTGCTCGAGTCGAGTACCAACTACTCGACTCGACTCGAATTTTCGAGTACTCGCACATCCCTAGAAATTATTCATTCAGGCACCAAATGCAAATTGGAGAGAGAAAATCATCGACACCTAGGTTGTGTACATCTAATGTTAATCATGGTTTTTCAATAGTTTCTACCCAATTGAAAGTGTGAGGGATGCTTGCACAGGTCAGCAAAGTACATTCACTTCTTAATGGCTGACATAATTGCCAGATGACATTGATGAGCCACCTACCTGACCGTTGCTCTCCAAGGAACATGGAGCAGCATCTGCTGCATCCCAGGGTGTGGGGAAGCAGGAATCTGCATGCAACCTGTGCAGAACCATACCCACACCATGAGGTCTCTTTTCTTGCACGGACTCGGAGAGGACCCTCAGGTTCACGAGGTGGAAATCGCAAGTGGGCGCAGACCGCACTGGTTCAAAGGACGCCCTCATGCGCTCCTCAACCCATGCTCCAGCCTCCTCTTCCTCCTCAGGTGTCTCCATCACTGAGACTCCAGCCAAGCCAGCTGCCATACCATCAGCCCCTGTACAGTATTTTCAAATCAGTGTCGACATGTTCCAGTTAGTTATTTGGGGGAGGCTACCTACAGTGATTTTCACCATTTGGGATAGCTGGGTAATTGGATGTAGGTGAGAATCTTTCAAGTAATGGAGGAAGAACGGTGTGAAACTCACCATCAGTCTTAACAAGAGACAGCAAGGGGACAACAGTTTAACGTCCCATTTGACGGACCCAGCACTGAACTGGGAGTGCTCTCCACAAAACACTCAAGTGGTGACACATATGCCAATGAAAAATCTCTGCCATTTACGGGATATGAACCCGGGCCTTAAAGTTGGAAGGCCAGTGCTCTAGCCATCATACCAACCCAATCTCCTTTAACATGTTCCATTCCACTTCAGGAGTCCCTCTGAACTTTTCAACTTAGCTTTAAACAAGGGCCCTTGAGCCCATGTTGAGGGATTTTGAATAAATGAAATTGAGTTTTGCTGCTTTCATCTTCAGCAGGAGATGGCAGGAGAAAATACCGAGGACTGCCAATAAAGCAAGACAGGTAAATTTCATGAATTGAGGGATAAATTATGCTTATGGGATTCAATGATCAATGATGGAAAACCTGAAAATGATTTATTTTTAAAAGGTCCACTCTCAACACTTTCTCCCTCTTTCTACGTACTTTGGGGTTAATAATCAATTTAAGATGAATATGAGAGCTATAGGTGACACATTTTCTGATTCTAGATGCAACTCGCTAACTTCTTTAGGAGGCATATCCAAATAACACTTCCACCTAATTTAGACACATCCATAGATAGAATTATAAAAATAAAATTTCCACGAATTGCATGGCATCATGCCATTGTTCATAACAATACCACCTGAAATCATTATAAAGTTTCCAACCTGATCCTGATACATCCATAGATTTTAAAAAATTGGGTAGATTTCTAAAATGTAATTTAAACCCAGGGTCAAAAACAATAGTTTTTTGGTTTATGCTAAACCACCATAACCCAAAACAACCAACGCTCATCATAATTTAATGTATTTACTTTTAACTTGAATGTTCACTGTTTATTAGCATCGCCAAGTTGCCTTCAATTGTTTCCTGATGATAAAAATGAGAGGAATCAGCACATATTCCACAAGGTAGGATGTGGTTCGTAGGTTTCTACCATCTATGGAGGAAAGTTCCACCACAGATGGTGGTGAACAGCTTTCTGCTCATGAGCGAAATATGGAATACATACATGGTCACGCTTCCACAAGAACTGGTCTGAAATAAGACTTAAACCTAGGTCTTGCACTCCAACCATTACCTCTCCCATTGTCTGCATCTCCATGGCCAGGACCCCGGCTGTCAGGTGGATCAGGGGCTAGCCAGATGAGGCGAAGGGGTGGATGAAGCAGGGACGAAAGAGACAAGTGCACACCAACAGATGGGAAGCCAGTTGGATGCTCCGGAGGAGGACCCTGAAAAAAATAAGCACATTCATCTCCATACAAGAGCAACAACACCTACATGACAGAATGAAAGCTAGTGTCACGAAGCATCAGAAGGAAAGGTATCTTTAAGGTATCACATAAAACAAGCATTCAATTGTGGGCCTGTAGTCCTCTGCATTCACAACATGGCTTGAACTTTCTACTCATTATGTGAGCATTCGACTGCAAGTACGCACCAACTAAGATGAAATGAAATAAGCCTCCTGACTACCAAAAGGAAACTTATGGGTTAGAATCCATATGAATCTAATATCTACATAATAATCTAGCACTGTCATTCCCTTCCTACCTGCATGAAGGGCCACAGATCCTTAAGAGAGCTCAAGAAAATCTTAACTTATATTTCTATGCTTCAATGATTGCTGGAGGTAAAGGGCTTCCTGGACCAGAACTGAAACCAGAATAGTCCACATAAATAGGTAGGCCATTGAAGGCTGATTTCTGGAAACCTGTGACTCAAACTTGGACCTTAACCCTCGCTACCTGTTACTAAAAAAATCACGTCCTCCCTACTTGGGGTCTTTTTTGACCCCATCGTGAATTTTGATTCTTTTAAGTGATAATATTATTCCAATGACTCATATTCATTCGTATTTTAATTAAATACATTTCAGATAAATTAACAGAAAAATACCACAGTATATTATACATTGCATAATTTAGAAAAAAAATATTATAATTTTTTAGATGGCACTCATAGTATAGTCTTGAATAATGAGGATTAAATTTACCTAAATATGTATTTAAGTACATAGTTTAATTATCTGAATACAGTATAACATTTAAAATATTTAAATATTTGTAACATAGTGCTAAAACGTGATGATCAATTACAAAATTTCATGACTCAAAAGAATTGTGCCAAATTTTTAATCTGAAATCTCCATCTACACACTCAATACTGTCACATTGCATACAGACGCTTCTTTGTTGAACATGATCACCTTACACGTATCTGTTGTAAACATTATAAATATCATTGGATGTTTGTCTCTCTTACGAGGGCAAATGGAACATCTGCCACCCATTTTCTGGACACAAGTTCTCTGTCATTTACTAGCAGAATACCGCCAGTCCCAGCATTTTCGATCGCAGTCCTAAATCTATTTTTTTGGCATCGGGTTTTTCCTACTCAGGGATGAATTTCAGGTGCTAACATTTCTTTTGCTGATTCTAAAAGGAATTGCCGCCTAGAATTTTTTTTCCGCGGTAAGAGGGGTATTTTCTGGAATACATTTGGTATGCATTTATACCTGCAAGATCCACGATATAAAAAAAAAGCCAATGGCCATCTTCTAGTCCCTCTTTTTACAGAATAATTTGATCTACAGGATGCACACCGAATTTTGCGGAGTTGTAATACAGAATCACCTCCCGTTTATTCTTTTCAGGGCAACGAATTTCAAATGCCTTATTGTATGAGGCATTTGAAACCAGACCATGAAACCACTGATTTCCCTTTGCTAGGGGCAACTCTTTAAACTTCATATGAAGTCTAAAGAATGTATTTGGAAAATTCAAAATTTGAGGATTAATCTACCGGGTTTTTGCTGTTGTTGGTGGCAATTACGTGCGTTTTTTTTCGCGTAGTACCCGTGAGCGTTAGGGATAATTTTAATAAATATTGGCCAAGATCAAAAGCTGTAAAAAAGTTAATTGTGCTGGTGTTTCGACCAATCCCACTCAAGTGACTCACAAAATCCATTGCTACCCGCTTCTCTTGCTGTATTTCACGAATTTTTACCTGCGTACACTTGCAAATTTACAGTGTACATATTTTCAAGATCAACAGTTAACCCAATTTTAATGCCGTATTTTCATGGTTTCAAGGGAATATATACTTTAAAATTACACCTTCCTCTACAAGAACGTAGCTGTTCATCAACAGTGATGTTGGGATCTGGAATGAATGAACTTTTACAACCACAGGAAAATAAGTTCATGATATCCGACACAGCTTCTGCCTTGCTTTTTGTTTCCTTTTTACGTGCTTCCTGCTTCACTTTATCATCAAGTCTTAAACAGCTCAGAATATTCACAAAGTGACTTCTTGATATAGTTGCTTTAAAAATCGGAAATCCAAATACATTCGACCAAAGTTCGCTCAAAATTTTTCCTCGCCCTTTTTGAACACCATAAATGATACACAGGCCAAGAAAAGCTATTATGTTCAATCAAATTCAATGGAATCGCGGATATTCCATTTTCTCCAATCTTTTTCTATTATTAAATTAATTTGCCCGTTGATTTGTGTATTGAAAATTTTTTCTACCATTAAACCATTAACAAACCATCAAAAAAACTCAGCCTCTTCCACACACTGAACATGCCCTGGGAAACCGGCGTCCTACCTGCTGATATTCCTGGATAATATTTTTTCCAGTCGACTTTGTTTCTATAGCATCCCATTTTATTTTTCCTTTCTCACTCCTTGTGGATCGTCTTCTTTGATACATACGCCTAGGATTTCCTCATGAAGCTCGTCCTCCTCCTGGTCCCTTATTTCCACCTCCCTGTTGCCTGCCTCTCCTTTACTTCCATCACTCTCATTTTGAATGTTTTCTTCATCGTTAATCTTTCGATCCCAATAAATCGTTAACGGCTTCCTTCTTGCTGTATCCAGGAGCAAATTTGACTTTATAGGCTGCCATAATCAGTTATTGTTCTTGTATAACCGCCAATAATTCCCCATCGGGATCCCCAGTGCAGGATGTACGCTTGAGCGAGGAAAGATGTGACTTCTATAGTCGTCGGAGGAGTGACCACGAGTGACGATTCTCAGCGTAAAAGCCTAGCTCGTATCAGAGGTCAAATACTATGAAGTCAAAATACAAGTGGAGAAAACACTGACTGTTATTTCTGACTTATTGCTGATTACAAAGAAAGCACAGCATTGATGACTCTGTTGATGAGCTCTGCGAAGATAACAGTCAGATTAGAAGTTGGAGAGCAATGATGGTTTCAACAATCGTCGGAGGAGCAACCACAAGTTACTAATTCTCTCTATATCAGCTAAGCTCGTTACAGAGGACAAAAATTACGAAGTCAAAAAACGTTGACTGTTGCTGATTACAAAGAAAACACGCTGTTGACGACGAATCCACTGTCTGCAGATAATAGTTCGATTAGAAGCTGTAGATCAAGTTGAAATCATAGTACGCTAGCAATCACTTAGCAGTATTCAGCTTCTGTTATGTGATGGGGTGAGGTGAATGTGATCGACTTATTATGCGTTAGTCTCCAAGTTCACCCATTTGGAAACTGCTGGCATTTAATAGATTTTGCACTTGAATAGCTAAACCTCTATTTGATTCACTAAGTTGTAACGTTGATACGACGGTGCATATTACCGGAATATCTATCTTGGTGTCACATGCGAGGGAAATACATCCATAGATCAACAATTTCTTCTCTAATAATAATTTTAACACTGCATTACTCATTTTATGACATAAATTGCTAGTATTCTTTCCTTTCATGACAAAGTCATGACAAAAGCTATTATTTATTCAATTATTTCTAAAGGAAAATGAAAATTCATCTCCTTGTACAAAAATACGATCGGGTATATTTTAGTTCCACATACCCTACCTAAGGACAAACTTGACCCCAAGCAAGAAATTATTTTTTTAAGGCTTATTGTCAGAAATATTTTAAAAATGAAACATGGAGTCGATACAAAAGTGTTTAATCGGAGAATTTATAAAATATGATGAATAAATCTGTAAACATTAATCAGTTATTCAACTTTTTCTATGAGCTGGGGTCAAAAAAGACCCCAGGTAGGTAGGGAGGGTTAATATGATTTTGTTGATGCTATTTTATGACAGCTTCAGAAAGTAAAAATGTGACAATACTTCTTCACATTTTTTCCTGCACTTCAAATCACCAATCTCAGTTAGTAAAGTAATTTATTAAAACATTTAGTCTGAGCAGTGCATTTCCAGATGAGTTCTTGTAATCGAGAGAAATAGTGAAATTAAAATCTTTGATCCCACCCCTTGCACATCAAAACTATAAACTCAAATGATTATTTAGCAGAAAATTTTTGGATGGAATTGACACTTTTTCTATTGATATACCTACATGAATTTGTTTAAAACAAAGGGTAAAATGACAAAATACAAGTAAATAAAAGTGAATTTCCTCAAGATGGTCATTAAATCTTTGCTGAAATGCACACACAACTGTCATATTTTACCAGATAATCCCTATGTTTAAGTAATTTGTGATCGCAAATGCGTGCATTGATTAACCATAAGCTTTATTATTACTAGATCTGAATTCTATTTTGCTCTGCTGAAATAAACTCTTGTGAAAGCGGGTATCTAATAATTAGCTTAATGGGAACATTATATAGGAATAACAATCTTGATGCAAACTAGAATAATTTCACACTGTTAACTAAATGAATTCCTCCATTGATATGCAAAATTCTAAACAATACTAATCAAAATTCCATCTAGAAAAGTTATTTCAGCATGATCTACCTGAATGTCACATGACATGATAAATAACCTTTTTCTCTCCAATATTGAAGCTCGTCTGACATTTTCATTTTCCTCTTCCACTCCACATCTGACGTAGTTTTTGTTACATTTCTTTTCCTATTGCATTGTTAGATACATTTTATTATTATAATTATATTTACCATAACAAAAAATTAATCAACAATTAAGTTCATATACATGTTTTTCTCTTTTCAAACAGTAGTGTAGTGCCTAAAATACAGTAGAGACTCGAAATTATGATATTTTGATATTACGAAGCAAAATCTTCGGTCACGACCATAACGGTATCTAAATACATGTAACAGTACTCGATATTACGAAATAACGACGTTTTGAAATTAGGAATCTCGGATCTTGGTCCCGTCATTAAAAAATTACTGGTTTTTACAAATAATGATGGATCATGGCAGAGTGTTTCAGATGCTCCTTGCCAGATTAAGGCTCCTAATCAGTCATCATTGGCATGCACATTATGCATTAGGTCGAATTTGAATCATAGGCGAAGTAGTACATAAAATGTCACTAATACGACTAAATTACATTTGGCTTTGCCAACAACGAGTCAGAAAAAAATGTAAATTTGTCTAGTACAGATATACGTGCTCACTAGAAACTAATTGCTACAACCAGCATTTTCATCTTATGATCCTTGTATTTTTTGCTACCCATTTTCCCTAAACATAAATCAATGAGGGGTATTCCTAGTACAGTAATCGTTTACTGTGTGCATGTGCTCTAAAACATTTTCACAGGCATCAGAAGAGATACTATGGCGTTCGGGCGATGAATTCAGTCATACATATCACATATGGAAGTGTTTTTCTCCCTACATATTTCAGACTGATTACCCAACCTTACTTCACGGCATCATTATTCCGGCTGACAATAGTCATCATCGAAAGAATCAGATTTCATTTACCGTCCTCATTAAGCGTTTCGATGCAGTCATCGAGGAAGGATACTTTCTTCGTATCTAAATATTGCCCTTCCCTTCTTCTGTCACCAACAGTCAAGAAAATCAGAGAAAATACGAGTTTGCTCGGTTCATACGATCACTTAGTTTGTCGCATTAATTGTATATGATGTTTTCTTCAGGGTGCATGCATAATCAACAGTAAAAAACGTTCATATGCCCATACATATTTATGTCATATAATAGTATACATTTCTCACCTTTCTCTCCTACCCAGCGATCGAAAAAATATCCTAAAATATATCTTCTCAGCTGCGATCCTCCTGAGTGACAAGGAATCTTTCAAGTTTTTGTAGCCTAATCCTTGTTAGAGATACACATACGACTAGATAAGTAGAACCATCCTATGAAAAACCCTTGTGCACGTCATCGGAGAGGGAGCAGAAAGCCTCATCAGAATCCTAGTCCATATGCCCACTTTTGGGCCCCTGAAGTGCCCCCTTTTGCAAGGAATCTGTGCACAGGGTATAACACCTTCAAATATTGTCTTGCGGGCATAACTTGATTCACGATATAAGACCCCGCTCTCCAGTATCTTGTTCTCCCTCTCTGCAGGCATAGCCTGTTGAGGTAGAGCACGAGGGAGATAAGATGTGACTATGCTGCATAAGGGTAAGATTCTTTCGATGTTATTTCCTGCGCACATCCCTTGGCCTTGAATCCCAGCTGGATCAACCTCCCAAGTGACGTAAGATACTTGGAGACCATGGGACTCATAGCTGTTTTTGTGAGGGTGAATGGAGTGATCCCCTCAGTAACGGGTGAAGACTTAAGACTTCCGATTCAGTGTTCGTGAGTAGATGGAACTGGAGCTGCAATGCTCTGATGAAAATCCCCTTGCTTGATCAGAAGCAGAGGAAGAACGATATGCAAAAATATTCCACAATATTTAGGCATATTGAATCTTTAAATCATTCCTACAATTTAGTGGAAGAATAGCAGGCGACCTGATTTGAATAGAGCCACAACTGAAGCTTTCGCAGAGTATAATGAAAAACGTAAATTATGGATTTATGTTACCATCGTTAGTAGCTGAAGAAATGTAAAGGAAATTATACCGCCTTCACCGTTGAAGTGCGTGGTTTGTACAATCTACTTTTGGAAAGAGCTAAACATAAAGATGAACTCCTTTTTAAGTCCTTCTTTCAGAGCCTTCGTCTCAGAAATAACCATGCAAAGATGGTTATGGCTGTTATTTCTCGAAATTAAAGGGCATGTCATTATTTGTATAAAATACATGATTTACATAGCATCCGTGAGAGAATCTTTTCATTGTTTTAGCTTAATTTAAGTCTAATCTATAATACCTGATCCGGAGAATATGGTTTTCTTGTAGCGGCAATTTTTTACTCTAAATTCTATATCCGGAGCAGCACTAGTTGCAAATGATCCCGCAAATCGCGCACTTCAATAGTGTATGCATACATCAATACTAGCTTAAAAATATGAAAACATTGCCCATGCATATGTTAGAATTTCAGTGGAGATAAAAGTAATATAAAACAATGCTCTACTAGGCAAGTAGGCTTTGTAGGCCAAGTCCAAACTGCACGAAAATTTTGCAAAAATGCTTGATTGCCTCTAACTCATTGGAAAAAAGGAAAAAAATTAGTTGTGTTTAACTTAATTAACTGTGTTGACATGACTACACATTTATAGATACATTCATGAATTATTATAGCATTGTAAATCAAGCAATTATGTTGTGGGATTGCATATATTCCAGAAAACTAAAAAAAATAGCTTAATCGTGATGTTGGTCAAGGATACTTGTTCATACGATATTTGATATTACGAATTGTCGATTTTTCCGGTCCCATTGACTTCGTAATATTGAGTTTCTACTGTAACTACCCAGGAGTTGGTGAATATGTGGATGGAATGAAAATTGGATTGGAAAGGGTTCAAATTGTTTTCCCTACCTTACATCCTTTCTTCCTTTTCTCTAAAATTATCCTGAAGAGTGTAGGAGTCGGAATGTTGTCAAGCACACCTTGGCC
Organism: Platycnemis pennipes; assembly: GCA_933228895.1. Taxonomy (NCBI): domain Eukaryota; kingdom Metazoa; phylum Arthropoda; class Insecta; order Odonata; family Platycnemididae; genus Platycnemis; species Platycnemis pennipes. Next base: position 34,692,854 of record OW121852.1, on the reverse strand, counting down.
AAGACCACGGTTGTCATCTTGATCCAGCCGGCGATCCTGCATTACCTGTGCATGGAATAAAATACAACATGAAATATAGGATTTCCAAATTGCAGAGATTGGATCCTAAAGGAACCAATAATGGAAAACTGTATTTCCTGAGAATCGTCAAAATAATATTTTTCATTTAATTGGCTTTAATAAACTGTGATAATGGCTGTAAATGTACATGATAATTAACATAACGCATGTAGAGAAGGTGGGGTAATTGGGGCTCATGGCCTCTGCATTGTCTTTCAGAGATTTCTCATTCTAAAACATCAGGGAAAAAATTGAATTAGTTAATAGAATTTTTTAATATAATCAAATTTTACAGGTTTGCCTTGGTGGAATATCATCATGAAATGAAATAAATACTTGGTAATTTCCGCACTATATTTTTTTTGGTTAACCAGTTTCAATGCTACCACATCATTATCAAGACAACCCTTGTATATGTAACCCTTATAAAATATACCATGTGGAAATTGCAAAGTATTTATTTCATTTTAGAATTTCATCAACTGAAATTCAGAATTTCATGAAGTGCATCTGTTAGCTGAACTGCAGTCCCCGAGCACTAGATAAAGAAAAAATTACCACAGTATCATTTTGGCTAGTTTGCAGTTACATTTCAGTTTTCTTAAAATATTAACAATGTAATTAACACCTGAATTCACACCTGGGAACACAATGAAGGTAATGAGTGACTGCCATGGGTAAGCAATATGGGATGGGACTCAAACTACCCACCTAAACTGCCTTTCTCTCCACATACACAGCTGATTAAATTCCACCAGGAAGCAAAGACCTACTTATGTGACTTCTTTGCTTTTCCAGCATCATCATTTCATAACAAACAACAATCTTTTGATTGTTACATTCATGCACAAATAAATAATTTCCACAAAATTAAAGCTTAACTACAAATAACATGGAGAAGAGAAAAACGAACACTGCAATTCCACGGCACTCTTCTCCACAATGGAAAAATTCCACCAAGTTACACCAGAAACAGTTCCGATACCTTACTACATATGACCTTTGAGACATGCTTGTGTGAAAAAATATAAAATTCTGTGTTATCAAACAGTTTTTATTTTCATAATGTCCTCAGAGTGCAGTATCAGAAGTTTTTTCCCAAAGTAAGTAGTGGGTATACAGTGGAAGCTCTATATAGTGAGAGCCCTCAGGAACTGAAAAATCACTCGCTAAAAAGAATTGTCGTTGTAACTGAAGGTAATTAAATAATCACCCCACAGCTATATTTTGGGTTATTTTTTGTGAGTGGTGAAAATATTCTAATGAGATTGCAATTAAAAATCCGAACATTTCATTTACCCATGATGGTATCCACTTTCAATTACATAAAATTCTATGTTCTGTGTCATATGCTGGAATATAATAAGTCGAATTTTTACACATAAGCCCTTTCCTCAGACGGGTGTACTGTACGACGTGTTAATTATAATGTCATTGCCCCAATTGTTTGGATGCACCAATTACATATGACACAACTGTAAGTAATGGCGATGCAAAAAACTAGTAACTTCAAAACATTTGGAAACCAGAAAAATGTCATGCCTTCTACCTCTCCAAAAGTAGTTGAAAATGGTGAGTGAAGGCTGCTATATACAGAAATTACCAGGATAAAACTAAAGGGGATTTAGTTCCACGCAAGCACCAGATTGCTATCTTCTCCAGGATAGCAGCGGAAATAAAGTAGAGAACAACCTTCATTTGCTGTAAGATTGCCTCCTTTAAAATGGTCTAAATCGTCTCTCACAACAGCTGACTTGGATTTGTAGGAATCTTAGAGCCAATTAAAACCAGCATTTACGAATGCAAAAGCAGAAGTTATAAATTGTCCTGGACCGCAATAATTATGTGTGGAATACTATCTTGAATTTATGGAGACATATCTGTGACAAGGATTCTTGGGCCCCTCGGCAACTGAGTGGTCCAGGCCCCTAAATCCCAGTAAACCCCCCCCCCCCCCCTCACTCAATTTAGACCAGAACCTCAAACTTTCAGGTTATTTTATAACCAAGATTTGCCTGATTATCAGCTTTTTCTTCAGAAGAAATGTGCACACTGTCATGCATTATCTTTTGATTTACTATAAATTGTACTTTTTATGTAAAATATACACATGTCAGTGGAAAGGGATGGGGAAACAATTTCAAAGTGAAAACTTTTTGATGGTGTAACACACTTTATACTTTCATTTTGCAATAATCAACACTAGGACTTACTAGAACCTGAACATTTTATAAAAAAGTCATAATAAAATGTACTTTTTCTTTTTTTTTCACAATTGGCATATCCACAATTACTCCAGTCTTTTCGGAGATATGGAGATAACTATATCACCCCAAAATTAAAATGAATGCAAAGAGTATTAACTTCTACTAAGCTTTGCTTTCAGTACAACTCAATTAAACGTAACAGCAGGGAGCAAGTAAAAATAATGTAAAGCCCGTTTCACACGATACTTGATCCAGCACAAGGTCTAGTATACTCGCTAGTATGCTAGCTTTCCAGTGTCGTGTGAACAGAACTAGTATACTGGCTGGCAAGCATGCTAGCTAGTATACTCGCTGAGCTACTGGATTTCGTACTTGATGCGGTACTAGATTTCTAGTAGGACCTAGTAGCCCAGTAGCCATCGACCAATCAAGTCACGTTACTGGCGCTGTGCGATCTTCTCTTTTTTCAAATTTGTATGGAATCATATGGAATAACCGATTCATAGCAAGCACAAGGTCGATGATCGTGTGAAACCTCCCAGTACGGTTCCAATCATACTAGTTTCCGTCCTCAATATCAAGTAGTGGCTAGCACACTAGGTCTTGTGCTGGACCAAGTATCGTGTGAAACGGGCTTAAGTTAAGGGTTTTGACGAACAGCATATATTTTGTTGTGCCTCAATATTAGGCTATTTTTGATAATTTGTTTCCTTCCTGTGTGCATAATTCAAATTAAGTAGAAACTAAAGTTTTCCTAGATGAATAAAGTCTAATGTGATGCATAAATCAGGGATATGCATATTGTAACACAGGGAAAATGAAAGATTCGAGTAGTTTTCTCTTTGAACAACCACGAGCTCCACGGTGTCCAAACCTTTCTGCATGAACTTCCCAGTAGGGTCAAAGGCTTGGATTGCTGGAGCGAAGGGGCAAAGAAACTAAAAGAAGTCCTTAATAGTGTCCCTCTGGAACGTAAAATAATATTTCATGTGAAAAATATAGGAATTTTAAGGCTTTGAGGGTGTGAATGAGAAGTTTACTTTTGAGAGGAGAAACCTTGAATGTGATTTTGTGTACACTTTAAGACCTTAATATTTCTATATCCCCATGATTTTATACATCTAGAGCCTGTGGAGATTGATAGTAATGCACGCATATGAAAAAAAGGCAAATAAGAAGCATTACGTTCCTTATGGCTAGAAAAAACTTACTCGCATCATGGCATTTCCAGCTCCTGGTGTACATCTCAGGCTCCAGACTCGCGTACGAAAAATCAAATGTAATTTTTGGCGTCGCAAACGAAATTTCAATTTTATTTCAGATCTACCTTTAGAAAGCTTCAGCAATTGACTTAATATGAGTCACTTGACAGGCACTTTCATAAAATGCTAGATTTACTACTTAATACGAAATTTTGCATGAAAATAGCATCCGCCATTTTATTACGTAATATAACCTAAATTTAGGAAAAAATCTCCCAAAGTTATGCACAGTAAAGTAAAAGAGTGGTTTTAAAAGACCTAGTAGTTTTTTATCCAATCAAATTCCTCCCACAGTATCACCCTCAACTTAAAGATGAAGATTTTCGTAGAAAACTGAAGTGGGTGTAATTTTGGAATTTTGATTATGTTTGAGCCCCTGTATCTCGGTAACGGCAACAGAACATGATCAATGACATACTATTCCTTGGTTGCCAATGACTTATGATTATTTTTACCAAGTTTCATGATTCTATCAGCAAAAAAGTAATTTTGGAATTTTGCGATAATTTTTCGATTTCAGCCCACTGTGCATCGGTTCAAATTTTCCTTCCTCTCCTTTCTATTAACAAAAACCACACAAAATCATGACAGTGCATGCGTGGGCCTTGAATTTATTGAGTAAAATAAGGAAACAAGTTTAGAAAAATATTAAAAGGATAAATTATGCATCATATGTAAGAGTAACTTTCTGAAATATGTATATATTCACAAAATTTTAAATATAAAATATCTTTTCGTTTCCCTGTTTTATTTTACCTGGGAGGCTAGGTTGGGGGGCCACGGTCCCTCCCTACCCCCCTGTATGGGCGCTCATGTATACAAAACCAATGACGCAACACTAGAATGTGTAGCTTTCTACTGCTAATCTGTAACTTTGACTGTAGAATAATGATTATTTACAGTCTACTAACAAGTAAACAATAGAATTTAGGTGGGGGATGGGGTTTCTTGTCGTTAAGGTTACAACATGTTGCTGAGTGGCGAATGTTCGCGGCAAAGGGAGGGGAGGTGAGTCACAGCACCTGCGCTTCTCACTCTATCATCCCCTTCACCCCAAAACCCTCGATGAACACAACAACAATGCTAACGTCATACTTCTCGCACACTCACACACGCACTACCTTGATTTGTTTTTTCACTTTTTAAACAACAACATTTTGTACTCCTTTTGGCATTTAAATTTATTCATACATAGGCTGGTATTCTGAATCGGGGTCGCTATTATAAGGCCGCGCTATTCCACGGGTCATTATTGCCCGATTTGGTATTCTCAATCGAGGTGGGGAATAAATTACCCAGTTTTGAGTCGGAATAATTGTACCCGCCCCTTCCGGTATGAGAACCCTATAGATCAGAAAACAAAAATTCCGGCAGCCAATAGCAAGCGATATTTACATTCTTCTGGGACAGTTTGGGATAGATTTATGGGCAACTTTACACCTCTCACAACGGCCAGCGAACAGCTGATATTAATGCATAAAATTATAAATGTATTATTTATTATCCTGCTTGGAAAATTCGCATATCCATCCAGATTAATGTATCTTTCGAGCAAACATGGTTAACTTAGGTAAGTCTCCTGCTTACATTTGCATATGAAACTGCCAAACTAGTCGTAAAATTGTTTTCGCCTGTAGTTGATTAAAATCCTTAGCTATAAATACAAAATATGAACTTCTCCGTGGATATTTTACGTTAAAAAAGCATGCCAGATAATAGGTCATACGTTGAAAACGTTACATTCATTATCAATATTCATGTGGCGGTTATTAATGGTATATAAATATGAGTTTATTAATGATGAATTGGTAATGCTCCGCTGTGGGGTAAGCAACCACATTCATTATATTCATCTGATTAACACAAATCTTAAGTGGTAGAACTTATATTAATTGCTTTATCATCTTCAGAGACAGTGTTGATAAACAATAAATATGTTTTGCTATGGAGGCTAGGGTACTCGTATGAAAATCGTATTTATCATCATAATTAAGATCAATAGTTTCATAATTATACAATTTGCACATTAATAGAATAGAAATGATTGTGGCTTCTGTACCCTTCAGGATTATTAAGTGACACACATTGCCTACCGACACATGCTCACGTTCAGCAATTTCGTTTCTGTACTGGTATTTTCATGAAATCACTGTTGTTTGTTTACAATGTAAGCAAAATAAAAATCGTTTACACTCAAGGGTAACTACAGTTATTAATATACTTACAATTAAGAACGACCCCATGGAGACGTTGTAAATACACAATGAAATGGAAAGTATTACTGTCGGCAGGAGATTTATTGCTTTTCATCGGGCAGGTAAATAACTAATGAAAGGTTCTATACACTGAAAATACGTTCACATTAATAAACTGCCTTTGCAATGAAGTATAATATGGCACATCACACTTTCCCCGTCTACTATTATGATCTATTAATGAGTATTTACACATCATCAAGCCAGGATTTCTCTCGCCGCAAGTTTTGATCAAGTCAGTTTACTACAAACATAGTCACTTCCTTCGACACACGGAAATGGTTAATAAATCTCTCCTCCATCACTTCAAATGAATTCATGCTATCCTTCTGTTATTATTATTGTTTATAAATCGTGGTTGGCTTGCGAGGGTATTTGCAGTGGTCAGTTTACAGAGGGGCATGGGATGGAGCCTCTGTGGTCCTCCGGTAAGTTTATACATAACACTTTCCAGTAATTCTTAACAAGATTTAATGCTTACCAGATAAATGAACATGCTTAAAATTTTCCGATACAACAACCACAGAAACTAAAATAGGCACCACCAATGACTACAAAGTAAATAGAAACACCACAGTCCACTGCTTTCACAAAAACAAACACATATGTCTCACTTTCTCTAATCGTAGCCTACCCCGGGCTTCTACATATGCATTAAAAATTGCCAAAACTGGAAATGCAGACGTCCAGTCCTTTCAATTAGTAAAAAAACGTCGAATATATACCCGATACTACTCGAAGTTAACATTATAAACATTTGAAAGTCATTCAGCGAGCTGATTTATGTCGCGATATCCAGATTGCCCGGTCTTCAGAATCGGGGAATAATATTACGACCTGGCCAGTCGCTATCTGCCGTTCAGAATACCATATTTTGACCGCACTATTGGATACCTGTAGAATAGCGACTTCTTGGCATTCAGAATAGCAAATCATGACTGGGTCGTAATAATCTTGAATATATCGACTTTTTCCGCTATTATGACGTATAAGGCTGGCCTTATCTCATTCAGAATAGCAGCCTTAAAATTTTTATTTTCAATTAATTTTTTGTTGGGCATTTGCCCCCTTTGTCGCCGGTCCTGGTGACCATTAATTCCACAATTAAGCAATTGCAAGTTCAAAATTGAATTTCACTGAGATAGGTACGGGTGAACGCAATATCTGCTGATGTACCTACAGCTAGTGGCAGCATCGGGAACTTTTTGATACGAATACCAACGGGAGGCATGGGAGGATGACAAAAGAACAATTACATGCACGGACTTATGAGAAATTAATATTTAATTAATAAGGATGCATAAGGGCATTTCGTGAATGGTCGAATCGAACATTTCATAATCAAAGTGGGTGGAAAAAATAACTGTTTGGCTCTTAATGCTATTGAAAAGAGCACTTGAGCACAACATTTACCTCTCATAATAGTGAATGACCTCAGTTGAGGCAGGTTGTCATCCTCGCTATAACTGATTTATCTTACATGTAAATCATAGGGTTTTTAATGGTTCCTTCCAAATCCCTCACTCATTCGAGCTTCTCGCTATATGCCGTACTCATTGTAGGGGAATTCCACTGTATTCAAATTTTTGTTTGATAAAATTGTATTTTTAGATTTCATTGAACATTTTTAAAATAATGTATAGGAAATAGATAAAAATAATAGTAATAATAAAACTAGGTAAAAATAGGTATAGATGTATTATAGGTCAATGGCATTGGTATCGGGAATCGAGAATCAATTTTCCAGGAATCTGAATCAGTATTGAGAATCTATAAATTTTAGTATCGACTCATCTCTAAGCAAAAGGCTCTTCAAGTTAGAAAAGTCACCAATTTATCAGTGACTAACCTCAATTTGTCCTTCTTTCAATGATGCCACTCCTAATGGCTGAGCAGAGAGGAGAGAAAACCTAAGAGATGAGTCCTCAATGTATGCAAGAGATGGCAGAGGGTAATAATTTCCTTGCAGTGGGAGCCTGGGAAGTCGTCTTCGGCGTAACATCTGCAACAGAGCATATATTTAAAAAATAAGATCACAGACTCCATACCTATCAAGGTTTCAAGATGCTCAATAAACCAAATCTCACGCTGTAAGTGGTGCTTAAGTTGATTTATCAATTTAAAACTCACAGGCCTCAGGGAATTTAACTGAACATGAGGTGAATGAATGAGAAACATTAGCAAAAAGAATTAAGAATGACTTAAATCACATGACCTATGACAATGACAATAATTAACCAACAATATTCACAGTACTCAGTCTCATATTCTTCTCTACTAAAACATCCAGGGAAGTAAATAGTCTAATATCTGGTCTAATATTAATCCCAACCACATGACCAAAATGTTCATTATGAAAACCTACCTGAAATCCATTGAGGTCAGTGAAAAGTTCAACCTTGTTCCTTATGCTTGTTGATACTCGCATTACCAATTCAAAGTTGCTCCTTCCAGAGACATTGACTACATTGGCTATTTCCAACCCCATGCCTTCAACACCTATTCAGTAAAGAGGAATGATAGAAGGCAAACATAAGTCAATAGATTCTCATACTCTCCTGAGGGAATCATACAGAAAAAAGTTTTCTGAGTTTTAATTTGTTTTTGTCAATTTTAAATCAGAAAACCTAAAATTTATGATTCCAAATGAAAGCATCAGGCTACTATCATTAATGCTTACCAATCAATAATTTAATTTTTGCCACACACAGAATAAAGATCCAAATGAAAGCACATTGATAGAGATCATACCTGGGACATTCCAAAGTGATACAGTGTGCTGCAGAAGAGGTGGCATTAGGAATGCAGTGACACTAGATAAGAGTGGCCCTTGGAGAATCCTGATGGGTGTATTCATTCCGCCACCTGGGCCACCCTTGCTACCACCAGGCAACAATACTTCTGCCTCACCATCGGGCAAAAACAAGTAAGCACCACTACGCTCTGTACCAGGACGTGCACCGTACCTGGAGGAAAGTGAAACAATAGCAAAAAATAATTGTAACATTGCATGTAATAGTTTGAAACAGAATTCCTTCAAAAAATAAAATTTATTCTATGTCTTACGTAGAGTTCAACCCACAGTCACTAATTTTAAATCACACCACTTGCACTTCTCCACCTTATTTTTAATATATGCACTATGCATTTTAACTCACTGAGTCATCCTCAGGTGCAATACAAATTTTAACTATGCAATACAACTTTTAACTATGAAGACACCATTAAGAGAAGGGCCCAGAATGAGGAGTGAGTTAAGGAAACAGAAGTGGAGGGATGAAAGGAGCTTAAAGGTGACACTCATCATCATCGGTCGACAATCCTAGGATTTGTTTGACGCAGCCCTCCACTCAATTCTTTTATTGGCCACTCTCTTCTTAATGACTTAACTCCTCTCTTTTACATCCTTCACAACTTGCTCCATATATCTAATACGAGGCCTTTCTTTGCCGTTCTTTCCATTGACTTTTCCCTCGACGATTTTCTTCATCAGGCCATCATATTCTATGATATGGCCGATTGAGTTGTCCCGTCTTCTTTTCAGAGTTTTCAGCACACTTCTCTTTTCTCCCACACTTCTTAGGACTTTTTCTTTACTCACTCAGTCGATCCATTTTACCTTCATCATTCTTCGGTGGCATCACACTTCAAATGCTTCCATCCTAGACCTCTCTGCTGCTGTTATTGCCCATGCTTCACTGCCATATAGTAAAATGCTCCAGATATATGTTCTAATGAAATGTTTCCTCACTTCCACGCTTGTATTTGCAGTTGTAAGCAGAATCTTCTTTTGTAAAAATGACTGGAACAAAAAGGGTCTGGCAAATAACAAGAAAAACCCTAAAAGAAAATCGGTAAATGACAAAAAAAACTTAAAATGATGATACATACAATAAAAATTCCATGGAAAAGAGTGTTGTTTGATTTAATATATGTTCTTTCCAATCAAAGATTCCAAAGCAATCTTGAACCTGCTCAACTCACACAATTAATCAATGAATAAAATTAGATTTCTTGCCAATATAGTGGGTCATAGCAATAGTCATTCAGGGGAAACAACCTACAGGTGATGTCACTTACACCATTTAGGATAGGTGGGTAATTGGTAATAGGCGAGTTTTTCTGGAAATAGGGGGAAAATGAAGAGAAGCCCAACCTCAGAACTAGCCATCTCATAATGAAAGGCACCATGGGGTCACAGTATAACTTTGTATTTGATGGGCATAACACTTAACTTGAAGTGCTCTCAGCAATTATTACAGCACTTATGGTCAAATACATGTACATTTAAAATGATTACATTATATAAATTTAAAACTTCAAAAACATGATGGCCATACTTAAATATAGTATTATTATATTCATTCTGTATTTTGTAGGCTATTTTTTTCACAAAGCAACGTAGAGATCAAGACACAAAGATGCATTTGTACCTGAAGATGACTAAGTGTGAGTTAATATATTTAATGCATTGAAAACTCAGTACAAAAGTAAAATTGTTGTTTAACTGAATATACATTCCTTCCACTATATCAACCCTGAATCTATTCAATTCCATAAAAATATATATATCGACAAAACATTCCATGAATATTATTCTGATTTTATTGGCATAAAAATTCTACCACTACAAAAAGTTGACAATGCAATGGCCATTTTTAGATTAAAATATGGTCAATATATAGCGATGGCCAATAGAAATTAGCATTAAAAAAATTTTGAGCCAGTATCGCAATAAAAGTAATGGTAGTCGAGTTTACATTGCGGAAGTACGTTTTCATTTTAAAAAAGGAAAAACTTAGTTCTTTTCCACAAATATATATTAACAAATCTACTGCTTTCAGCCTTCTCAGGCCATTCTCAAGATTACAGTGTAAACTTGAGAATGGCCTGAGAAGGCCGAAACCGGTAGATTTGTTAAAATATATTTGTGAAAAAGAACTAAGTTTTTTCTTTTTTAAAATGAACCAGTATCGCAAATTAGAAAAAATTAGGCATAGCTTGCCTCCTGTTTGAAAACTAATTATTGAAAAGTTAACCAGCTTTCAAAATCATATTACACATAGGGGAAAACAGCGTGTTAACTTCAGCCATTACAACCCAATACTCTTCTATTTTCCAATCTAGGTTTCAAAATCATATTTCTAACCTCACAAGCTCATTTATGAAGCCCAAAATTGAAAATCTCCAATTACATCAACATTTCATGACCACAACCACATGTGGAGAGCAAATTTTGCTGCTATCGAAAAAATGATTGCCCCACTGAGACCATAGCATGGAGGAAAAGTATAAAAGCAGGAAAAACAGTCACCTTGCAAAGTCTATGTGCACTGATGTGGTAAAGGAGTCCATCCCATCCTTGAGGGTGACTGCTTTCAGGAAGCCAGATGCCCCAAAAGCAGCAGATACCCTGTCACTGACAATTGAGAACTCTTCCTCTCCACCCTTACGAACTATCTCCGTGCCCTCAAAACCTCTTGAGAGATGAACTTGATTAGATGACACTCCGACGAGCCTCACCTTTGACAGTGTGTGATATGTATCACTGAAAAACAAGAGAAAGTCATTATGTTTATAAAAAAATAGCTAATAAATTATATAAATAATTCTGAACAGTAAAGCACACACAAGAGAACTGATATTTCACATTTTTTTGAAATAAAATAGAATAGAGAGCTGAAGAGACAAAATTTTTAATCTAAAGACCATACGACTCATAGGAGTTTTAAGTAGAGATGGTTGAATAGCATTTTTCTCGAATTCGAATACCTAATATTTGTTCAAATATCTCATTCGAATATTGAATACTACATAGGCACTTTTCCACCAATTTTAAATACAAATGACAATTCAAATAAAAAATAGCATAGAACTACTATTTCTGAGAACCTATTTACAAAAGTTACAAAAAAGCTAAATTGTAAAATTAGCTGAACAGAATTTATTAAAATTCTGAAGTATTGAAGCTTCTTAAAAGAAACAATGCTCTTGACATCATATTCACACATATTTATAATTGGTCACAAATCAGTTGGAGCACAGCCATCAAAATAATTCAATCAATGTAAAAATATCACCAACTCCAATAATTAATTGCACTATTTATCCTACTTTACAAGCATGAACAATTTTTCATTGGCATTTCACAAGTAACTTGGCACTTTGCAAATAAAGTACTACTAAACACACAAATTTCTCTTTGCATATGCAGTGAGTGCAAAATATATGGCTATTTGCATTCACAGAGGTAGAGGAATTCAGATGTGGCATGTGGAGCAAGTGCTGGCAGGGGGTGTCCAAAAGAGGAAAGCGCAACGGTATATTTCTATCTTTGAATAGAATATGTCGGGAGTACGTCACGACCCGGAGAGTCCAACTTCGAACAGGACTTTCCAATCTAAATTTGGACATTTCCATTATCTTCCAAATTTAGCAGTAAGGGGGAGGTGACACGATGGGTATATAAACCTTGAATTATTTGGACTCGGGGTTGTTGTATTAACGGCAGGATGTTCACGCTGCCAGTGTGAGATCCAAGAGAAGTGCATACGAGTCTCCTCCAAGTTCCTTTGGTCGTGGCATCGCCATTGCTAAGAGATCCACGTAACTATAGTCACGTAAGAGATAGGTTTACAGTGCCATGCTTATATCCAGACACCCAGGCCACTACCGCTCCTAGCTTCATCGCCGCCTCACATCTGACACTCCTCTGCCTTTGCAGCCTTCCCTCCTACGACACCAGTAACAAAGGTAAAAGTTCCTTCTGTTTCCTTACTTACCGAAATATGCGATTTGTATGAAATCATTGACTCCTGACACCAAGGGCAAGAACCCACAAATATGTTCGCAGGTTCGAGACCCCGTATTGTCATGCAGGGCCGAGGCTCGACACATATAAGGTATGTACTAACTTCTAAAAACACAAATTTCACTCCGCAAATAAGGTATGTACAAACTTCTAAAAACACAAATTGCACTTCCCAAATAAATAATAATAATAACAAATGTACTAGCTTCTAAAAACACAAATTGCACTTCGCAAATAAGGTGCCTATGTACTTCCTCCTAAAAACAGAAATTGCACCTACCAACCAACCTACTAACTGCTAAAAACACAAATTGCACTTCCCAAATAAATAATAATAATAACAAATGTATACCCATTGTTTGTTGAGCAAGCTTGAGCACTTTTGTTGCATGAGTGGTGTTTGCAATGCCCAACTATCCAACGAGAAACACCTGCCAGAGTCGACACTTCACTGGACGTTAGAGGCCCATTTCAGATAAGCAACTGCAATGTATGGGCTAAACATGGCACATGTGAATATTGTGAATTTTCCAGAGCAGCTGTAATGTTTCTCGCATAGTCTCTCACAACAGTGAACACTTTGTCCACTAGATCCCAAGTTTCCAATGCTTGATGCATAAAATCATGAAGGTTTTCGCCGGAATGGCTTAGTTCCAAAAATGGAGCCACTTCGAGAACCACGTGCCTTTGCTGAAAATCTGATGGCACGAAGTGCGCTATCAAGCTCTTGTAGTCATTGTTAGCGGTAGATGTCCATAAATCCATGTTGATAGAGACATATTCCGCATCAGCTAGTTCATTTTTCACCTTGGAATACGTTTCTTGGTACATAGTAGGTATCACTATGGTGGAGATATGCTTTCTAGAGGAGATGACGTACCTTGGTTCCAAATGTAAAATAAAGGCCTAAAAACATGGATTTTCTACTACAGTGGAACCACGGTAGTATAAGTGTGGCCTATTGCGAGACCCCCGCCATTACGAGAGATTGCAGGGGCACTGTCAATTGACCCTATGATTGACATGTAAAAAAATATGGTTTTTACGAGACCCTTTTGGTGTTGGCCCCTGTCAATGCGAGAGTTTCCGTCACCGTCAAACAAACACTAAAAGTGGTCAACATCTGCCACAGCTTGCGATCTGTTAGCAATGTAATACTACTAGGTGTTACATATCAACTGCACGTTATAAACCACCATCCGATTAATTGATTGTTAATATTGGTGGAAATACTGCAGCATTAGCAGTTACAAATATGTATTTGATCTTCTTTTGTTTCCAGGGCGGTCGAGATACACTCGCAATTTACGAGATTATTGAAGTTAGCAAATTATTATTTGGTACCTATACTTGTAACTGCTTGATGTAATGTGATGAACACGGTGCCAAAGGAGTAGCGCTTTTAGTTTATTGACTTTCAATATGTCTATATTCCTTTCTATGTTTTGCTGCCATTATTGAGTGATTATATGAATTAATACTCAACACATTTCTTGGTATAGGAGGGCTCTTCATTAGACCCATTTTTTCAGCTCATTGTATCATACTACCATTATGCATAACACCCGACAAAATTACTGTATGTCGAGGGCCAAACGAAATCTTTAAAAAGAACTTATACAACCGCTATTTCAATAAAATTGTTATACATGGTAAAGCAGATTGTTTTTCGATGTGGACATAACATTAGATGAAAGAAAACACCCTCCAAAGCAGTATCCCTTCCACCACTTCCACGGTCTCTTTTTGTCTGCTGAAACAAATTCGATACCTTATTCCAAATGGCTTCCACGAAATGTCGCAAAGAACGTGAATATACTGATCATAAAAATTAAGACCAACCATGGGAAAGCATGAAGTCTAGTAATAAAGGCGATACAATTTTGATTTATCAGTTATGGTTTAAAGTTTTGGTGAAACTAATGAAAATCATGGAATGAACATTAGAAAATGGAATGAGCATTAGAAAAGAGTAGCTTGGTCAGTTGTGCACTTGGGAAAATGGTCGGCAATTCAAGACTTTTTTGCATTTTCAGGTACGATGCTTTTTGATCTGACGGTTAGGTTGTAAATAAGTAGGGATATAAATTACTGCAAAAACTTTCCCCTTCCTTCAGAGGATTTGTGCTCAGGCTCTCCCGATGGAAATACTTCTACCACCACACTAACCCGATTCCTATAAAATTGTTGATAATAGTTTCATGGTGATTATTTACACCAACCTCCATAAGACGACACTTCACTATAGCGAGGGTTTTCTTGGGCACCGTGAGGTTTTGTTTTAAAGAGGTTGCATTGTATTTGGAATGGATGGCAGTCAGTGCATATCATTTCAGCTATTACCCTTGTTATTTTTTCTTGCCTCTTGTCCCCTGGCTTAAACTTTCCCTTCTTATCCATGAAACTCAGCAAGGATAACTGTCTTGAAGGATGATGATGTTTTTTAATTTTCCCTGGTGGAGAATCAGCTTCTCTTGCTGACGACGATGGCAAATAGCACTGAGTAGATGACATAACTTTAGAATTGCTGTCATCATGAGTTTGAAGGCAGCCTTTGTCAATCAGCTGCATAATGTCATCTTTGTGACTTTTCAAATCATTTTTTAAACCTGAGAGGTACACTACGCACCACGTGATATCTTCGAACTGCAAAAATTGCAAACAGTGAATTTCTCGTCCAGTTCACAAATGTGAAAATGTTGCCACACTTCGCTGGTCATTCTAACTTAATAAGTTTAAATGATCGTTAGTGGATTAAAAACAAACGTAAGTCTTACGACGGCCTCTATACTTCTTCTCCTCAATCCTTACGCAACTGACAAACCACAACAAACTTGCACGCTTGCAACTCCGTGATTCTTTTGTTTCTTATTACCATATTTACGCGTGTAAGCCGCGCACTTTTTTTCCTGAAACGCCGGAGAAAAAATGGGGGTGCGCGGCTTACACGAATCCTCCAGATTTAGGGTAAGCCACGCACCATTTTTCCTCAGATTTCTGCTGTTTTTTCTCCTAAGTTTCGCATTCTGTCTAGTAGTATGGTTAGTAGTCTAGTAGTAGAGGTATACTAGTCTTCGCAGCATGGTCTAGTAGTAAATCGTACATTTTAAAGTATTCTGAAATTTCGACGTATGTAATTAATAATAAAAATCCACGTTTAACAAAGTCTGAGCGTACAACGGTACTGGAAGAAATGCAAGATCAGAAACACCATTTGTCAAAGCAATAGATTTATCGTGTATAGATCGTAAGTAGCACAAAACATTGTAGCACTGATATGTTTTTAAATATACTGTATCCTGTAAGCTGCCGCAAGGGGCTTTGTTTTTTTCAAAATCGTAAGCGGAGTTTGTTTCGGCAATACGTATCTGTAGCAACATTTTTATGTAATAGATAGTTCCTTTTGCATACACATTAAAGCTACATTGCAAAGACACGACAAAAAATTTGTTACGTGGTGGCAAAGTCGTATGCTCGGAGATTATGCCTTCTTCCGTGCTATCTGCTCCAAGCGTGAGAGTAGTAAACGCGTTCGAATCGATCATTTAGCATTTTAAAATAATTTGCTATTCTCCCTAAAATGAATTCTGATGTGAAATTTCGATAGTTTCTTGTGAGTATAAAACTACATATTATAAGCGATGCCGAAAAAAATAGGAAATCGAGCTCCATGAAGGAAATATGGTGTACCTGGATCTAGCAGTGACGAAAACTAAGGATGAGAACTGTTGTGATATGAATATTCATTAGTGATTTATGATTATATTTCCGGGAATGTGTTTTTCTTTAGTTTTATAAGAATTATTATTGTTATTACATTGAGCTTAGCTTTTTCCGTGTGTTCCCATAACTTTCCTGTGTTGTTAAATCGTCCCAGTCCACAGCTACTACGCAGAGAGCAAACGAGATCACCACTATCAGGTACGGATGGCGTTTGGCTTTTATTTGTTGATATGCCAACAGATTTCCATAATAATAGAGTAATCACGGGCTGAAATTGTATATATTTTTGCAATTATTTCAGTTGGATGTTATTTTGAACTGATGCCATTTTTATAGCTGGATGATGTGATCGTATGTAACAGTAATTACTGTAAGATGCTACGAAAAAAATATGCACAGTAAAAGAGGCCGTGCATTGATGCACGACGCAATTATGATCGTGGCGATAATAACACGTAATTCAATCAATTAATGAGAAAGACGTACACGTAATTTAGGCACAATATTTCTATTAAAGAACATGCATTCATGTTATGACTAAATTATGCAGACTCAAGGGAAAAAAATTTTTTTTCGATAGAAATAATTTTTTCCTCAGGAGCCTGCCCGAAAATAGGGGTGCGTGGGATACACGAGGGCGCGGCTTACACGAGTAAATATGGTATAAGCATGTGGAAGATTTTATTATTATTAGTATTTTCTATGTTAATAACAAACCTTAAATTAAATAAAGAATCCAGAATTATTTCAAAAATTGAATTTATAAAATGTAAGCGTAATCATGCAACGAGGAGTCAAAAAAAGGAACAGCCAATCTTGCGAGCGTTTGATCATTTGCTTTTTCATATAATTATCGTGAAGTTATTATGGATTTATATTTTCATGCTTAACTTAAAGATGAAGTTTGGTTTGAAATATTAATTAATGAATTGGTACCAACCAAATCTGCTAGCCCAAATTCTTTGTAACATGTAACTCAACTGATGCCCACGAATTTAAAAAGCATAGTCGATTTGTGTAATGTATTCAAGATGGTGAAATTATTACTTTGTGTCCTCGAATATCGATAGTGCAAATAGCTCACTATTTGAAGTATTCGAGGATTTGACTATTCGAATGTCCCATCTCTAGTTTTAAGTTAGTCTTACAAGGTGATAAAAAATCATACATCTGTGATTGCTAATTCTATCACAGAGTTTTAACAAATCCAGAGCCTCTAGAGACAGAGCTAATAATAATCAGTGGCCCACCAATGAGATGAAGGATAAGGTCCAAATTACTATCTACAACACAATTTTCATAGCAATAAATGAAATACAAATCATTGCCACAAGATATTGCACTTTAAATTTTTCCAATGTTCCATAACAATTCACAGTCAATAACATCCCAAAATAAAGTTTTTTCCATAAAACCAATTAAAGACTGACAAAACAAATTCTATGTTTATCTAGATGATAACTAAACATGAAGATGGCCAGCTGGCCAGCTACTACCATGGAAAAAACCTCATTAAGGTTGCTTGCATAAATATTTCCCAAAAATTCCTACAAACATCATCAAGACAGTACTAGTTATTTAAACAGTTTCAATTTATCATCAAAATACTTAAGCGCCTAATTACTTCCTTGATATGTTTTGCTCTAGTAGGATAAAAGAATAGGAAAAGGTCATGGAAACACAGTAAGACTGTTTGTTTTTAAAAGATTAATTAAATTCTTAAGACACGATGGCCTGATGAAGACAATCGTCGAGGGAAAAGTGAACGGGAGGAACGGCAAAGGAAGGTATGAGATATATGGAACAGGTCATGCAGGATATGAAAGAGAGGAATTATATTAATATGAAGAGGTTGGCAGATAGTTAGAAGAATTGAGTCGAGGGCTGCATCAAACCAATCCTAGGATTGTTGACCGATGATGAATAAATTAATTATAACTTTCACCACCACATAGCTTAAAATACAAAGAGTATACCTCTTCCTTAGTGATTTAAAAGACAATTGACGACTGCATAGTCAAATATCTTAGTGCAACAAAATACCTAAGATCTCTTTGCCCATTAACAGAGGGAAAATTATCATATACTGTTCCCAAAAAATACAGCTGATCTAAGTCTTACCTTTCAGGCATGGATGGTAGTCCACTGACTAAGTATGAGGCCAGTGCTAATGGTGGGACATCTGCCAGAAACCACAAATCATAAGCACCCTCAATCATGCCAACAGCACCATTTCCCTCAAACACTGGCCCACACTGACTTTGAACTTGATCCCCACGCCAATCTTTCACCTGAAATTGAAGATACCACAAGTTCTCAGTTAATGACAGCAAGTTTAAATACCAATGTGTACTACCTTCAAGGAGTTTAGGTAGGCAGCAAAGGATTGCTTGATATCACCTCATGCAAGTACAGTCTAACCTATACAAACAAGAATTAGATAAATGAGAAAACTCTAAAGTGAGACTATGTGCCAGGACCCTATCATTTTCAACACCAAAAAAAACTCTATGAGTGAGAAAGGAAAATCGAAAAAAATTCATTTTTCATATCCGACCTCAATAAGTGAGACCATCTCACCCCACGTCTATATATGCTTGAGTGTCTTCTAGGAATTTCAATCCATTGCACATATTTTGACAGGTCATATGCAGGAATTATGTACCTCTATAAGTAAGAGAAGGTGCTAACATGTTGAAAACTAGTTTGCTACAATTAAATTTTCAGTTAGATTCTACAGAATTAAAACAACACATTTTCATAAATGAATTTCCACAACAAAGTCAGTTATTCTATGCAGGCAACCAACAACTAGAGTCATTTGTGCCATTTAGGATAGTAGGGTAATTGGATATTAGGAACTGATCTGGGATTGGAGATAGGGTGGAAAGAACATAGCATCAGCATTAGTCTACTCTTAACAAAAGGCACCAAGGAGTCAATAGTTTTAAGTCCCATTTGAAGGATGGAGAACTGTACTCAAAGTCCTCTCCACACAGCACTCTAGTAAGGACCCGAATACCAATGAAAAATCACTGCCACTGCCAGGACTCAAACCTGGGCTCTCAGAATGAGAGGCCAGTACTCTAGCCAACACACCAACTTGACACCCAATTTACAGAGGCTGAAAAAATTCTTAAATGCAGAGGCAGAAAAATTCTTAAATGCAGAGGTTTAGCCTTAATGATTAACATGAAGAATGTTGCAGTTGAAATTACTACAGTAGAACCTCTATTTTACGAAGTTGAAGGGACCCAAAAATTTGAGCTTTGTAAATCAGAGGGTTTGTAAATTGGAGGATATCTTCCACTAACTCCTCAGTCTCCGGAAATGATGTGTCACCAAAACCAGCTGATCTCCAACAGTAGGAAATAGTTTTTGCGGTACACTCCCATGCTCTGGCAACACCTTGCATAGCATGGAGCAATGTCCATGGAGGCACATCATGCACATAAGGGGCTTGATCTGAGACAAATGTACGTCTACTAAAACTCTGCTGACAGGAATGCGAGTGTACTTCCAATGCAATTAAAGACTATGCTGTACTTAACTTGTCAAATAGTTACCTTAGGGTTGAAATCAAACTAATTACTATAACAAATAATAGTCATCGACTCATTCAGGGAAAAAAAACATGTTACGTGAAATTCTCAGTGTGCAGTGTATTTGCCAGAAATTGAAAGGATTTAAAAATTACACCTCAATTTTATTGATTCCCTGTATAGCATAGGCATTATTCCTAAGGCTAGGAGCCTCCTAGGAGTCTCACTTTAGTAAAAGAGAATGAAACAGCCATGAATTAAAAAAACAGGTGAATATTTTTTTCTACAAATTTATAATGTATGAACTTGGCTGCTGCAACTGAATTTAGTTCTTGTAGCTGTTCAGTTCGTAGATCTCAAAATATGGGGAATAACTCATAAGAGAATTAACTTATCCCACGGAGTATTTTAAGCATATGTAGTTATGCATTAATTAACGAAAGGGGTATATTTAGTGCTAGTCGATTTGTGTTTAAAGAAGCCATTTTAACATGGGAAAGCCAGGGAAGCATTTTACCTAGGAAATTTCAAAACTAAGTTCCAACTGACCCAATATATTTCAGTGAAAAGACCATAAAATGCCTTTTTTGAATAAAGCGTATCATTTCAAATACATTTAATAATATTTCGCCGCTGATGAAAGTCAACCTTAAAATGTAAAATGTAAATTGGAGGGGTGGGCGGAGGCCTTCTGGAGCCCCCCTGGCACTTAGACCTCTTTAGATCCATTGTGCCAACCCACATTTAACCTGCCGCCACTTGCAGACAGGGGACAAGAACACCGCGTTAGAGGTATGGAAGGGGGACACCCATCCAACCTCCGTCCGGGCCCAACGTTGCTTAACTTCGGTGATCTGACGGGAACCGGTGTATCAACGTGGCTAGGCCCTTGCCCCAAAGTCAACCTTAGAAATTCACTCAGTTAATTTGAAATTCCCTCTTTTTTAAGATGCGTTCTACAGTGCTGACATCTAGCGGTGATTTACGAGAACTATTTACTCGCGGCTACAGAAAGCGTCGCGATCTCGCAAAGTCGTGATTGCAAATTCTTACCTAACAAAGTAAAACACTTCTAATGAAAAATTAAATAATCAAATTGCAGCAAGATTTGAATATAAGTAATTTATTATTGCAAAATTAGTATTTTTTAATAAAACTAAGCTCCACGACAGCTGCAGCAAACAACATAACCTACGGCAATGCTAGTTTCAAGTCAAAGGCTGAACAAAGTTCTGAATTGGGGTTGCGGCGGCTACCTTAAAGCTAATCTTAATAATTCCAGAGAAAATATAGATCCTTTGTGACGACTAGTTAGGTATTCACAATACACAAAATGATAGAAAAGGAATAGAAATTACCAAGCACTAATCCGATTATTTTATGAACTGGGGCATTGTTTTCGAGAAGTAGGCGTCGTGCCATGCGTATTTGAATATTTTTTCCTTGGATCATATAATTAGGATTGAATTGCGATTTGGATGATCAGTCTCTGGGGTTTTTTCTACAGTTTAAGCACTTAAAAAGCACTATGCTCACATTTGATTTTTCCACATTTTCCCATACAAAATACTTGGACCGAGGGCCATCTCAACATGACCTATCTGGCTTCAGCTGCTCCTGTCGTGGTATACAGCGATCGTTATTCCATTGTACTGAGTTCGGTGCTACAAAATCATTTCAAAAACTTCGTAAAACAGAGGTCAATCACTCCTAGGGAGCGGCCTTTCACTTCGTAAATCAATAAAATCGAGGTTTTGTAAAATAGAGGTCATTTTACATTGTTTTCCTATATACAAAGATCGGGACCGGCGGAATGGTTCATAAATTGGTGTCATTTCGTTAATTAGAGGTTCGTAAAAAAGAGGTTCTACTGTATTACATATTGTGTCTCAACACCGAGATTGGCACTAGGGTTGGCTTGTTTCCATGATATCGGAGGAAGTGAAGGTGAGATATTGAACGAATTAAATGGCGCAAGTGTATGGTCATACGAAACCACGTTTTACAAAATTTTTCCTCAGAAATATGACCCTGACATTAATATGTTGTCAAAAATGGTAATTTATCAACTTCTAATATTCTTTTACTAGATCTCACCAATGAATATTAATTTTATTATGTTACATTATACCTTGCCACACTTGTGGAGTCCTTATTTATGTTAAATTCTGTACAATTTTCTAGCATTCACATAGAAGAAAGAAAATCATTCTACAGCTAATAGTATCATATTTCTAGTTATCTCCTGGAAATCACAGTTTTTCCAGTCATCCTCTACACATCTTCAGATCAGAATTAGAATTTTGTAGCTTCTGACCAGAAGATGCAAGCAGAATGGCTGGAGAGACCATAATCACCAAGTGATAACCTGACATGGAAACACACATAACCATTACTATTTAGGATAAATTCTATGGAAACCTTAGATCCATCATTTTAAATCACAGTACTTACTATGACATATGGTGTGTTCACTCGGAGCCATATAACTGTCTTCCTCCTCCAAGCCAATGGGTTGAAAAGCACCACCTTCTTTGTTTTACCCACTGGCTCCTTTCCCTTGGTCACCTTCTCCCCAGACCAATGGTCAAACCTCGCATCTGCCCCTCCGCCATCACCCTCTTCCTCCATATCCCTCCCCACCCCACCAAGGTCGAGGATTGTTTTCTCCGAGAGACTCTGATGTTGCCTTCTGGTGTCATCCAGGCTGAAGAACACTTGGTCAGGCAAGGGGCGGTATGGAACCTTCAAAGCAAATCACGCAAACATTAATTCCACTCCAACGCATAGCGGCTTAGGACATTGAAAATTACAAGTTTTCCTGAAACTGAATCTACATCTACATGTGTACGGAGCTGCCACAAGGGCATGTGATGTTAGGTCGCCATTTAGAAAATGACAACTGTTGGAAAATAAACTTAAGAAATAATGATAAAGCAAGATTCAAAATATTTTTGAAAGAATTATACTTTGCATTGTAATTAAGTACTGTGACAGGGAAAATGAATTCTTTATTCTCCTAATTCTTGATTCTGACACTAAATCTCTCTTAAATTTTCATAACTGTCAGCCCTGAAGATGCACTGTTGGGGCACAAATATGTTGGCAGTGTCAACCTCAACCTTGACTTTTTGTTGCCTCATTTATTACTGCTTATCCTCAAAAAAGCATCAACTTCTAAGCACTGCCATGGGTATAGTTTTGGCCTCTACCAGGATAACAAGAATGAGAAAATCATTACATTTTCATCCCATAACAGAAGAAGGCATCCACAATACCCAATTAGTTGTGTCCACATGAATAAGAGCATTTTGATGCCACTAAAATCAAAACTAAAACCTTGTGCTGTATTGAAACACTGATGTAAATTTATTCCAATTACACAGTGACAGGGAGATCGTCGCTACACGTGATGTCCATATGGCATAATGCAGCACACCGAGCCATTTGCAATCCACGATGATATCCAAGATATTCAGTCAGTTCTATCCTTCAGGAAACCCATCCAAATGTGATCCCACCATGGTGAAATTTGTGCTGTACAAGGGATTTAATGATTCAGGTTCTTCCCCTCAATGAGTAGCAAGGACAATTGCAGTGTTCTGCATATTGTAAAGTCAATAGAAGTGATCATAACATTCCTGTCATAAGCATATGTAATAGCTAATTTCTTTTGTAATTACAATCATAAAAATGTTATTAAACATGTTAGTGGTGTTTACTAGATCCAAATTTATTATTCCTAGTACACATTCCTCAGAAACCCCAAGTTAACCTTTCTAGAATTTCCCAAGTTACACATTTCTAGAATTGTATTCCATACAAGCATTGACACACAAAGTTTCCCATTTAATGTAACAAACCACCTCAGTCCCCAACATGGTCCAAACTGATCTAAATTTCTTTGCTGTCTTGTGCAACTATGTTGTCTTCCTTTATCTGATGCTAATAATCACAAGGAAATTAAATTAACCGAATGCTGATTACCAAATTTTCCATGTAAGATGCTACATTTTAAGCCACCATTTAAAATCAGTGCATATCATACAGCAAACTTACATCTGGAGAAGTCAAAAGGTAGTGAGCACACTGCTGTATCACATGTTGCGTACCAGTGATAGCTTCCAGCATTCTAGAAGAGGAAAATAATGGAAAAATTACATTCTCTCACAAGCAAAATTGCTGTTCACCAAATCAGAGATGTCACTGTATTTTTACAAGCCTAAAATCTTAAAGATAAATCAAAACCAGAGGCTTCTTCATGACCGGAAGAAAATTCGCCAACTTATGGATTCTAATATGCAACAGCATAGACACTGGTCAAGAAAAAAGAATAAAACAAAGACTTCAATAACAATTTCATAGCAGAAGATAACAAGGTCTCAAAACAGACATTGACCATGTTGGCAACAATTTCAATGCAATGTAATGAAGTTTAAGAGTACTATTAAAATACTAAAGCAATCCAGACTAGGTTGCACAACAAATGAAAAGAAAAACCATATGAATACTATTAGTTTTTAATTTAACAGAAAACACTAATGAATATGAATATTATGAATTAGAAAAATTAAAATTACATGGATAACAGGAAAAATATATGATAATATTGAAGAGGAATACTTTAAAATTAATTTTGAAAAATTAATCATCTGAAATAGGCCAAAATTTTAACAATCACCATTTTACATACCATAGTTTTAAGCATTCAGCAATAACTACCTAAATAAGTAAATAAGTAGAAATACACAACTTACTTTCGGGCATAATCAACCATAACATGATCCTTAGCAGTACCAGTTATTCCATCATGGTGCTGAAAGAAACAGAAAGAATTTTAACAATCAATAACAACATGCCTTTAACATAACAATAATGAGTAATTGATAACTTGCAAGTGTCAGCTTGATCAAAATTATGGTTATAACAGAATTTTAATACATTCTACAGTGCTTTAATGAGCATGATATAGCCAAGACAAAACATGACTAATTGCAAAAAGGACTAAATACTTGAATAGCTTAAAATATCTTATGTGATCAGTGATTACATTATTTATTTACTACAAAGAGTACAAATCACTTTTCTAACCAGCTGATACCCACACTACACTTGATAAGGATTTTCCTATTTTGGGCTTAATTATTAATCCTCTGAAATCAAATATAATTCAGGAATACATTTGTAATACTAGAGAATTGTTACCTATCATCAATAATAGAGATCTTAATGAGTGAGCTGTTCAAAAACTAAGCTTGTTACCTTAAGTGTGGTGAGATTCAGAAATATCTTATAATTTTTAACTGACTTATAAATGCCTACAATATCTAAAAAAAAAGTACATATTACATTAAGTTAAGCAGTAATATATATGATGCAAAACACAAGCCAAAGACTTTATTTTTCCTAAACTGTGCATTTTGTAATATGTTAAATACTTTATGTTTAATAATAAGTCACATTCTTAACTATATTTTTATATTACCTGGAAAAGGGAATGCCAACGTCTTGCAGTTCTAAGGCGAGACATCAGGCCCCACTCTGGGGAAAGGAGTCGTGCCACAGGTGATGAAGGAGAGGAGATAGGCAGCAGCACAGAGGGAGGCGTTGGCGCTGGGGTGGGTACATCAGGCCTCCTCACCTGGCGCCCTCTCGCACCAAGAGCCATTGAGAACATGAGCTCTGCAGCCCTGTGCGGGTTAAGTTACATTGTAATATAAACTGTTTGGGATTTCACAACCAGGCTAAGAGAGCATTCTATTAACATGGTAAAAGTGAACCAGACATCACTTATGGCAAGACACTTAACAGTGTTCACATATAACCAAGTGGAAATCTTTTACTATCACTATCTTTTTTGAATTTAAAGGTTGAAGACTGGACACTCTAGAACAACTTAAAACATTGCAAAGCAGCAAAAAAGATAATCCGTTCAACAATATTGCATTTTTGAACCATTCACCACTCTTAACCTTACCTTTTTCCCACTCGCAAGGGGAGACTACTTCCCTTGCCACGCCTTTTTGAATGTCATATTTTTTATGTTCTGAATGCCAAATGCTGCTAGGAATACATCGTGGTTTGGTTGAATAAGCTTTAGTTTAACCGTAATAAATTAATTTAAATTCATTATTTTCAGCGCTCTTAACATAACCTCAAGAGAACACGTCACCCTCAGTGGGCCCCATTAGTGCACTGGTTACAGTCGTCCACCCCCGAGTCAATGGTCTTAGGATTGGGTCCCCTTGACGGAACTCTTTTTTCGTCTCAATTTCATCAATTTTCATTTTTTTCTATTATTTTCTATTGCAACAGGTCTCACTGGGCAAAGGAACATTTTTTAACCGTTATCTTTGACAAATTATATTGACGTCCTATTCCGAACGCGGAAGCATGACATACATCAGCAACCCTAGGGTGCGCTCACTAATTTATGTGTCCATTGATTATAGTGATCAACTTCCTAATCGCCATGGTACACAATGACTTCATATGGGTTCATGCACATTAATGCTTGTGGTCTTAAGGCAGTGAACACCAACATGCATAAATTAGATAAAGAAGAACGTGTAAAGAATAATAATTACCTTATTATCAACCGCTCTAATTATAATATAACTGAAAAATAAATAAAATTACTTGGTATTTAAGTAGTAAAATAAAAGCGGGGGATAAATCTTACATATCTTATCCAGAAAAACATTAAGTTATCACATGCAAGTGTCTGAAGGGATAAAAATTAAAATATTTGGGAAGATTCCGGCGATGTTGTGAGTCATTTGAACATATCGAAAATAAACAAAATTTGAAAAATTCCTTCCCTTGGTATTGAGGAAATAGATGCTCTAGAGAACGTAGAAACTATAGCTTCATCAAGGATGAAGTTCCGTTAGTCCCCAACTCCCATGGCTGCCAACCTCCACCATTTCCACCATTCACCAAGGGACCAAAGGACCACTGTCCACTTTGTCCCAAGCTCCGCATGCTGGAGTTCACTGCCTTATGACCACAAGCATTAATGTGAATGCACCCATATGAAATCGTTGTGTACCATGGTGATTAGGAAGTTGATCAATATAATCAATGGACACACAAATTAGTGAGCACACCCTAGGGTTGCTACTGTATGTCATTCTTCCGCGTTTTGAATAAGACGTCAGTATAATATGTCAAAGATAATGGGTAAAAAAAATGTTCCCTTGTCCAGTGAGACCTGCTGCAATAGAAAATGAAAATTAATTAAATCGTGATGAAAAAAAAGTCCCGTTAATAGGACTAGATCCTAAGAACCCAGAACCCAACTTCAGAGCCCTACCAACCACTGCACCAATGGGGTGACGCGTTCTCTTGAGATTATGTTAGGCACGCTGAAAATAATGAATTTAAATTAATTTATTACAGCTCAACTAAAGCCTATTCAACCAAACCACCAAGTATTCCAAGCAGCATTAGGCATTCTGAACATCATAAAAATTATGACATTCATAAAGGTGTAGCAATGTACGTAGTCTCCCCTTGTCAGACTTTAATGATGCCCCAACTGATTCGGATCACCTCTATACATGTGTACCATAGTTAGTGGCCATAACAAGCACTTTTCTCACTTGAAAATGCATACTAAAATCGGCCTGCATCTTATGTACTGAGGGTAAAGGTACATTTACAAGCTTCTGACTTTGCATTACCATCAAATAAGCACATCTATCCACTTTTACTGCAGATTGCATTGTAGCAGTGAGCTGAGGTTGTGCTTTACATCGCTCTTTTGTTTTCTTTTATTATATGAAAGATCTAATACAATCAAATCATAGTAAAGTCTAATACAGTTTAGTCATAGAAAAGTCTAACACAATTGAATCCCAATTTAATGCTTTTTCTGGAGGGCAAGATTTTGTTCTTAAAATGGGGACAACACTAAATGAGGACAT
The DNA here is from genome assembly GCA_933228895.1 of Platycnemis pennipes. Classification (NCBI taxonomy): domain Eukaryota; kingdom Metazoa; phylum Arthropoda; class Insecta; order Odonata; family Platycnemididae; genus Platycnemis; species Platycnemis pennipes. Next base: position 34,665,066 of record OW121852.1, on the reverse strand, counting down.
AAAATTTTTTAGTAGTTTTTCCTACAAATCCTAGGATTGTTGACCGATGATTTTGATGATAAATAAAAGATGTGGAAAAAAATAAAATGTCTGATATCTGATCAATTATTACGTACTTATACAGTTTATAACCTGAATCCATGAATCATATTAAAGAAGCACATCTGAACATCAACTATCACAGGAGAGAATAGGAAGAGCATATCCACTTTGTTTCTCTCACCATAAAAACATTTATTTAGGCATTAAAAAACTGATCTAAAAAAAAATTATATAGGCTATTAAATCTTCATAGGCATTCCTACGAAGTACAAGTGATGACAAATAAGTTATTTCTAAAAAGAAATATTTTCTACAAACTAAAACCAACTTCTACATGGAGGACTTCGAGGAAAGGGCCCTCTCCAGCGCCACGCGGAAGCCCAAGTGCTTTTACCGCTACGTCGACGATACCTTCATCGCCTGGCCTCACGGACCTGAAACCCTACATCAATTCCTGGAACACATGAACAGCCAACACCCAAGCATCCAATTCACAATGGAGAAGGAGCAAAATGGCTGTCTACCGTTCCTCGATATTCTGATACGAAGGAAGGAAGATGGATACTTGGGTCACCAAGTGTATCGCAAACCAACCCACACTGACCTGTACTTGAATGGGCGGAGCCATCACCATCCCGCTCAACGGAGAGCCATCCTCTCAACCTTAATTCACCGTGCGCGGTCCGTGGCTGATGAAGAAAGTTTGCCCAGGGAAATCAAACACCTTCAGAAGACGTTCCTTCGTAATGGTTACAGCCGGAAGGACATCCAAATGGCACTAAAAAGGCCATTTGGTGATTCCGTGATGGCCTCAAAAAGGACCTTGGTTGAAGTAGAGGAACCCATCGCAAAGGCCTGTCTCCCGTACATATCCACGATTTCGGGGAGGCTGTCGAGAATTCTCAAGAAACACAAGATCGACACCATCCACAAGCCACCGGGGAAACTGAGGAACCAACTAGTGAAAGTAAAGGACAACCTGGGACTGAGGACCCCGGGCGTGTACCAAATTCCGAGCCAATGCGGTGAAGTTTACATCGGAGAGACATGTTGAACCATCGAGACCCACATAAAGGAGCACAGGCGGTTCATCAGGTTGGCGTATCCCGAGAAGTCAGCTGTGGCGGAGCATAGCCTCATCCGGGACCACCGCATCGTATTTGACGACGCAAAGTTACTTTGCAGATCCAGCGGCTATTGGGATCGACTGACCAAGGAGGCCATAGAGATACGTTTGGCGGGCAAAACATTCAACCGCGACTCAGGATTTTCGCTAAGCCCATCGTGGAAACCCGTCCTGGCAAAAATACGCACCAACAGACATAGGAAGGAGACTGCTGTTTCTAGCCAATCAGGTGTGACCTGACGATTTCACCTTCGCTGCCGGCACACGGCAGATGCATAAATACCCGGCACTCAACGCCCTGAGGACGATGGAAGAGTTATCCATCGAAACGTCGGCAGCAACCGAATACTTGACCTGGTGGAAGACCCGTGAAAACTTCATCCACACAATAGTTTACTTTTGCTAGGCGGTGCATCGCCCTTGAGAGATATCTGTCGTAATACCGAGCGTAAACCGTGGAAGGAACTTTTTGGCCTCGCTATATCCGCTTTATTTTACATGTAAAACATGGGCCTTTTGGCGGTACAAAGACAATCACTCGCTATAATGCAATTCTCGCAATAAGCCGTACTCACTATACCGGGCTTCTACTGTAAAATGAAAGTATAAATTCTTAAAAATGAGATAATGAACACAAAAAAAAGAGCACGTATGGCAGAAATATACCTAAAATTACAAATCAGCTATATTGAAGGAATACTACTTGGATACCATTTTTCATAGTTTGAACTCTTCTGCAAAGATTCATAATCATTCCCTCATCAAAACATTCAGGGTAATGAGAATATGACACAAAAGAAAACACCTGCCCCTCCAAAGGGTGTGTGCATGCAAAGATGTGTATACACAAACACATGGATTATTAAACAGACATGTAGGTCAAATATGGATGGCCAACTTCAATCCTCAAAATGTAAGACAAGTTATAGAAGAGAAACACACAGCCTTCACGGCCTTGCAAAATGTTAGCCTCACCTCAAATATGCCATGAGGACCCGATCCATTCGTTTATAGAAGGGACGAGAAGTAAAAAATCCACTCCAATAGTGATCATCACGGTCAGCATAGGTGAAGAAATCCCCAGAAAGAGTAGGGAAAGCTGAGGCAGGTGCTGTAGGTGATACATAAGGCTGGTGCTTCTCAGGAGTTTGGATTTCCGCCTCATCCTCAGCTTCTCCCATTTCGGCCCTGAGTGCAGTGAAGTATTCATCTAGGGTGCCAAACTGGACCTTTAAAAACATTAATGCATGAAAACAAGCCATTTAATAAACCATCCACCACATAGAAATTATGCACCAAGTTACTTCATGCACAAATTAACAACAATGACAATGGGAATCAAAATGGACAGGAGACATGCATGAGAGGTCGTTCACCCCATAGCTATCACATTTTTTTTTTAATTTTACGATAACAGATTTTATTCCCAAAAATAATAGCTTTTATTTCTAAATATAATAGTTTTTATTCTTTTGTTTATTTATTTATTGAAAGTTCAATGGGTACAAACCTTATAAAAAATAATTTACATTTTTTGCACAAGTTATAAGCATAAATATATTGTGTGCAAAATATTTTAGTAAGATCAAAACTCATAATTACATAATTATTATAGAGCAGTTTATGATTTCTGCAAAAGGAAAATTACATAAAAATTTTCTAATACTTTTTCAGCATTTATAATACAATTTCAAAGAATCCATAAGTTGCAGTACACTCCTGCACATTTTTGAACATTACTTTGGCTTTCTGCTTAAATTGTATTAGAGAAAGAATAGCCCTGCATATCAGGAGGCAAGGTATTCCGCAACCTGCGAAATCTATTAGAAGGGTTGAAAAATTCATAATTAGATGATGAGTTATATTCACTAAGAAGTCTAGGGGCACGTAGATTATACTGTAAATGGCAGTCAAATAATTCTCTCAGACTTTTGCAGTTTATGTTACCTTTGCAAATGTTAAACACAAGCATTATATCATTGTACCTATGGGTTCTTTCGATTGTTGCAACATTTAGAGCATGAGAAATCCAAGTACAGTTATGATCAATAACTTGCATTGGCCTGCCCAACTTATGAGAGGTAAATCTGAGAAACCTGTGTTGCACACATTCAAGTTTTAACTAGCAGGTTCAGTATAAGGGCTCCATATAGAAGAGACATACTGTAAAATGAGCAAGACCGACACTTTGTAAAGTCTAAGCAGTGCCCAAATGTTGCCAAACACATTAGTTGAGCGCTTCGTGAACTCAACCATCCCGACAGCTTTATCGAATAGGTGCTCGAAGTGGCTTTCAAAAGATAAGGTTCTATCAAAAATAACACCCAGGTCCTTAAATTTGGCGAGCTTTTCAAGATTGACAGAATTAACATTTAACATTTTTCATGTTTTCAGAAAGTATGCATATGAGAAAATTATTTAGATGACAAATTTGCACATAATTTTACAGGCAAATTCCTCGAGAGGTTAACTTATCAGGTGTATGGGAAAAATTAGCATTAAATGGGGAAAATGGTAATTGTTTACCAATATCCAGGCCCAAATAGAGATGATATTTGATTGATATGAATATCACAATGTTTTTCATTTTTTTTAAGAAAAAACATACTATGTATAACATAAAAGAAAATCCAACAACAAAACCAAATTTTTTTTAACTTTCATTCATGTAATCCACTAGGGGGACATTTTAAAAGCAAGTTAAGTGACCACACTAAGTTGCCACTTTGACATGAGCAGAGCTCAGAAAACATTAAGGCATTGATTTCCTACCCCAAGAGATCTTTGGAGACATGACAGCGAAACAAATATATGTATTATCCACTTCAAAATACTGGTATCCCAGCTAATGACAGAGAAACTCAAATATATTTCATATCACTTTAACACATAATACACTACACACAATATTACTCCACTTGACATTAGTTTACCATTCAGAAAATATAATGCAAATCATCTAAAACCTGATAAGCAATAAACAAAACCAATAGGTTAACTAATGAGTGCCTGCCCACATATTAAACAAGTCTAGCAAAATCAATTATTTCCAAAAATGGATTCAGAATAGAGTTGTCTGATTAAGCAATGTATTCCCTTGGCAAAGGATTCATAAGCCCTTATATCAATTCAATACAGGCATGCCCACAATTACATACCTGCACATTGAGATTAGGGGAAGAGTTGAGGTAGTCGAATATCATTTTGTAGTTGGAGAACTGTGCATGCCATTCTGATGATTGATCATAACGGAAATCATCACCAAGAGGAGCTAGCACTACTCCTCCACCTGAACCTGGTTTCTTTTCAGTGCGGAACAAGACTGATTTCTTTCGATACTGGTCCAATAAAAGCCAGCTCCTGGAATACAATGATAGATAAGATGTTGGTAAGATTATCATTAACTCTGCTATGAGATACACTGAAAATACAATGAGCTGAACAAAGGAGTAAATCCCTATTATGCCCAGTAACTTATGTTCCATTGGAAAGCAATCAAAGAAGCACTTTTATTAATTTCGATTGAGAGCACTTCCAAGTTGCTTACTTTTATTGCTTTACTTAGGACTTGGCAAATGTTTACCACTGCCAATGTTATGAACCAATCAATGGCAGCCTCTTCACAATGAATAACTATGATAATTAACAGTACATTAATGACACACAGAAAAGCATCTGAGGATTGGTGAAAAGTTTGGTGCATTAATTTCCAAGTGATTAGACCTAGGGGTTCATTGTTCTGATTAACTTCATGTGTCTACAGATTATACATGAGAGAATTAGTGTCCACAAGGAGGAAATTTTTTTACCACCTTTCATCACAGTGAAACACACTTCATAAATTTCCAGAGATTAATTTGTAACAGACCATGGTTTTGGCCATCAGGTGCCTGATGATAGCATAACATGCCAAAACCATGGTTGGTTATGGGCAGATAAAATCTGTGGAAATTTATGAAGTGTGATTCACTCCTGAGATGGAAAGGGATCTTCTGATTAAATTAAGTTCACTCATTCACTATACTAATGTGCTCGTAAAAGGGGGAGGGGCAGGATAAAGGAGTATTTCCTGAACTCATCTCATTCAGTACTCTTGTCCCTCTCCTTGGTGTCCTCTCTGACTAGCGAGACCTCATAAGACACACACCCCCCAGACTATTATTGCCAGAGCCCCTACTGAGGGTTCAGGATATTCACAATCTCCAAGAATGTAAGTTTGAAATAATTCTAAGTTAAATTAATCTCAGTCCACCACTAAGTTTTTTCCTCCTCCCTTATAGTCACAATCACAAGGGTACACGTTTCTTAACAAAGAACTACATATTTTGAACCTTACTAAGTGTCCTACTGCAAATCTAGAGTAAAAGACATAAACCAATGCAAGCACCACATCTATGGTTTAATTCACCTTCACAAGCTATTGACCAAATCACTAAGCCTGATCCTAAGTAAAAGTAAACTGTTATGAATGCCTTGGTTTTTAAGCCATTATTTTTTAAAGACCATATTTTTAAATATACCACCTAAGAAATATTGAGCCAAACTTTTCATGAGTACATATCCACAAATGTAGTAACTCAAGTCAAACTCAAATTGAAAATGCAGTTCCAGAACGTACGCATAAATATCATACTAGTGTGAGGAAACACGTTAATGATATAATGAACAAGTATTTAAGATAAAACTTCAACTGTTCCCGGCTCTACTTTGTGGAATGACGGCATGATGTGAGAAATGATTCACTTTGTACTTATTCCACGAATTTATTTTAACCCAACCGGTTTCGACATTAGCACGTCATCATCAGGGGTACAATCTCCAAAGTTTCTGGGAGTGCAAATAGTTGCAAGTTATATATAACTGACAAAGGGTTTAAACTGGATTTTTTAGAGAATTTAGAAATTGTTAAGAGACAAGGGATTCCTAACGTATTGATTTTGAATGACTCTTCCGAATTTAAATGTTCTCCTTTTACCTGTTGCACCATGACCGTCCGCAGCCCCTTCCTCTTCACCTTGACCATCGGTGATTATAAATACCCTCACCTATTCTCCCACCCCCCCCCCCCCCCCCGGTCCCCGTTCTCCCCCACTACCCCAAACCACTACCCTACGTCAACTCCTTTTGACCCAACATTGCTGATTCAGTGGCTCTTCCCTCCCTCAACCACTTCTCACCTAATCCCCACCCAGAAATTTCATATATATGTGACTTGCACTTCCAGAAACTTCGGAGATTGTACCCCTGATGATGGCGTGCTAACGTCGAAACCGGTTGGGTTAAAATAAATTCGTGGAATAATTACAAAGTGAATCATTTCCCAAGTGTTTAAGATGTCCATGATGTATGTAGATTGATAAATTAATAATATCATTTCAGGATCGATGTGGTGGAACTTAAACATCACAAAAGAAAAAATATTGAAAACTTGTTCATAAGGTGGACAACTGCAAAGGATTCTTTTTCTTTTGTATGCTGCTAAATATAAAAATAAGGTGTAAAATTAAGAAAAAGCTTCAGATCCTCAATTTTACATCAACTTTAACACTCATTTTCCAGGCAATGATAGCCCCACATTAAATTGAGATTTCACTATGTTTTAAGACATATCTAAACCCTAGAAAGCACTTGATCAGAACTAATTATTACTGTAAAGAAAGAGTACAGCTTACTGCCAGTAAGAATAGTGGCAGAGTATGCCATCATGAAGGCAGGAAAAAAACTTACTTTTGGGCCACGTTGTCTGGGGTTATAGGCTGTGCCCGTGAGCCTCTCCATGGGCAGGTGACTCCAGTTCCTGGCAAACGCTTGAAGTCAAACTGACAACATATTTTTGGATCAGGCCCACAAGTATGAGGGACATCATACGAATAAAATGGCATCATATGGGTCAAAATGTCTGTGCTACCACTGGAATCTGTATTGTGGAGAAAGAAAAATATTCTCAATACTAGTTCACAAATATCAAATTATATATCTACCATAATCACTCATGAGAACACAGAAACCACTACCATAATAAACCATTTTTAATTTTATAGGGGATGTCACTTTTTCTACAGTAGCAAAAAAGTAATTTCTTCAAAAAAAATCATAGCTCAGGGCCACAAAATCATTCAATTCTTGGATGCTAATGCGCAAATATGAAACTGAATATCAGCAAAAATAGAATATACATAATTACTGTGCACATTCCCCTTCATGACCAATTGTCATCTAAGCTCAAGAACTGCCTTTCAATCTAGAGTTGCTTCTCCAAATTAGAGCTAATTATTCACTGGATTAGTGGGCTAAAATAAAAATGTGTAGTCATTATAGAAAAAGACCACTCTTATCTATATCAAGAAAAATAATTCAAAAAAGAAAAAATATACAGGAAATGGTGACATGATAAACAGAAAAAGAACAATACATATTACGTGGACGAGACATGGTCAGAGGTAATTTTATCACATCAGAAGAAAAGCATGGAGATCCTAACTGTGACCACTTCCAGTACAAACAGGACAAGGTCTAATGCAAATGCAAAATGTAGCGAGACAAGTCCCTCATTAATTGGTGGACTCACAGAGGCATCTAAATCTAGATTGTACTTGTGGCATAGGAAGGTAATGTGTAAGAAGATTATCCTAGTCATCGATAGCAGAAAAAAGTCAAGTACTAATGCACGTATATTCTCCAAGGTTCAGTGGATTTAGCATTAAGTTAGATATTCAAGGTTTATATGTGGGCATATCTTTTATGGCCTTACCTAATAACTATACAAAGCTATTTTCTGACTATCAGAACTTCACAGGAAATTGCAGGTTGCCAGAGAAAAAAATAGCCCCGTGCCCCAGAATGTATTAATTTCCCAAAACTCTAGTACGAGTACACATAGGCTTCGTATGAGGCAAGCTTGACTATCACCCATCAAATCAACCTCTAGGTAGATTACCAAGTATTGAATGATATTCCTAAACACACCTGAGACAGTTACTGAGAATAGCTGGAGAAAGATAACAATACCAATGAAGGTATTTCTTTTAAATTTCCTGAGCTATTCCGATTCCCCACCATCCTCAGCCCATCTGAAAGAAAACATCAGTGTTGAGCTTTCCTGATGAAAAAGGTGCAGACAAAGCACAGGGAAGATGTACACAAAACAAGTACATTGTATGCATCGGAAGGAAGTGATCAATAGCTAAGATCATTTGCACCACAAAGGATCAGGGGGTATTTGGAAGAGGTGGAATTTTACTGGGAACATGAGAAATGGTACGGAAAAACCCAGCACTGGCATTTACCCTACTCATTATGATAGTCGGCAAGGGGCCCAGAGTTTAACATCCCATTAAATGGACTGAGTACTGCCCTTTAAGTGCTCTCCACACAGCGTAGGGACTGGATTTCCTCTCAAAAATTAAACATTGCTGGTATTTGAGCTCAGACCCTTAAGATAAGTAGCCAGTACTCTAGCCAACATGCCAACCCAATCTAACATGCACAAAACAAATATTCATAACCAGGTTGAGCGATAATTAACATACTTCCATTTCATTTCCTCTTGGAGAGAGAAAATGTTAACCAAGTATCATATATAATTCCTGTGCCGCTGAACCTTCACAAAATAAGTACCACAATGGCACTACTCTAGTTTCTCTTCCAAAGACCCACACAAACAAGAATTGAATTCATTTGCAACCCTTCTCCCACAAAGGAAAAATATAAAACACAACATAAGGACAACTTTTACAACATGTACATCAAAGAACAAATTAAAGGAACATTTTTAACATCACACAAAAATTAAAAACACAGCCTTATTAAAGTTTGAATAATCAGGGATAACAGACCAAAGATTCTGAAAAAGATATTTAAGCAAAGAAATTAGTATTAAGCAGAATCAGCCATAACAGCATTGAAGTCTGGATGGCTGAATTGGAAAGAATGAAAGAATTAAGTATGAGATCTTCTGAACAATAATCTTAATCCAGTAATAGTAGCAGATATTCTAGGTAAACAGAAAAAGCATTGTATTACGCCTGTTTATGATAAATTTGTAAAAGATACACACAGAGGGAGCATATAAAAAATATTGTGTTATTTTCCCAATAAATTAATATCCCTTTTTTAAAGCCAGAGCCCTGAAGGGGAGCAATCCCAAAAAAGGGCCGCGATCAACATTGTTAAAGTTTTTTATTTATATTGTTATGTTTTTGTTAAGCTTTTGTATTCTAAAATTGGTCGCAAATTAAATACCCTTTGAGCTTAAGGGCAGAAACTAGGATTATAACATTCAGGTAGCGATTAAAAATTTCTTTATTAGAAATTCTATATAGAAATTAGAGGAAAAAAAAATCTTTATAAGAGGAAACAAATATATCAGATCATACACGTTATGGGATATGATTCTCCATAAAAGCATGGCCAAAAAGCATTTTTATCCTTAATCAGTCAAATCCAAAACATTCACTAACCAGACAAAGTACATGAAGAACTAAAGTCAGGAAATGTTGAGCAAAGATACTTAAAAGAAGAGTGGAGGAATATTAGTCACTAAATTTAGTTTCAAAATAAAAACCTGCCTTGGTTTTGCATCCAGCACACATTTCTTCACATAATATGTCCCCTGTCCTGTATAAATGACAAAATACTATAATGTATACATATTATTATTATGTGCTTATCAGTGCACGTATATTAAAAATGATACTAAAATTCATGTATTATAAGAAAAATCATATATCATGCCCTATAATAAGAATGTCAGCCACAGCACTAGGAGTAATTACTTTCTTTATAGTATTATTTGAAATCATCCACCATTTTCTGCCAAGTCTATGATAACCCTGAACCTAACATAACTCCTCATTTTGGAGCTCTTAAAAAAATATAACAAAGTTTAACATTATAATTGTAACAATTATGTGTTTTTCCAACATTTATTTTATTCTTTCCTCCATTTTTCTAGAAGATAACGACCTCTGTATGAAATTGGAAACCATTTAAAATACAACAATTCAACTTCAACAATGTTCAAAGTTAGAAAACAAAAGTTTTACTCTAATTCTACACATTTTCCATCTTGGCCTTTGCGGTAAAGTATACGTGAACATTATATTGCTTTTCACAATTTTATTCATCACTATACACATGATCAGAGTTACAGAAATCACTTTGTTTTCTGTTACTGGTAACACTTTCAGTTTCCTATTTCCTAGGGAAATCTAAACACCCGAGGTGTTTCGCGAATGTCAGTACCTTTCCCTGTAAATAACCAGCTAATCCTTCTGCATGGATGACATCTATTTTTGAAACCTTACTGCGTGGGTTTGATGCCAAACTGGGTGGCAAAAATAGAAAAATTTTACTTTTTGTCAATCAATGTGCTGCTCATTCCATGGATACAAGTTACCTAAGGAACATTCGGGTCGAATTCTTTCCAGCGAACACAATGAGTCACCTTCAGCCCCTTGAACAAGGTATCATCCGATGTTTCAAGCAAAAATATAGAAGATTGCTTGTACAAAAGATGCTGGCAACTCTACAAACAGCTGAGCGGAAGATAGACGTTTACATGCTATGCACTTTGTCAAATATGCATGGGATTCCGTAACCAAAGAAAACATCACCAGTTGCTTCAAAGCTGCTGGATTTACTCGTATAGTCTGAAATAACGGATGACACAGTAGAGGAGGCACAACTGACTCCTTTCCCCCTAGACGAGTGGTGTCAGATTTCTGGAGAGGTGAATTTTGACGAGTACTGCAATTGCGATAATAATCTTACTGTTTTCCAGACCATGTCGATTGATGAAATTCACGAGCAGGAGTTTTGGTAGACATGGACAAAAATGGATACTGAGCAAGAAATTGAGTCTGATCCAGTTACCAGTTATTGTAATAAACATTAGTCAATATATAAAAAAAGTCAACTGATTAAAGTTAAAGTTAATCTCTCCAAAAAGTAAATAGTTAAAGTTAAAAGTTACTTTTCTGAAAAAGTAACTGATTTAAGTTAAAGTTAAAAAAGTAATTTTTACATTAAAAGTTACTTTTTCAGTTGCTTTGGCAAATTGAATGCTGAGCTAATAGAGGCCTTGATGTTTTTTTTTTTTTGACAAACAAAGCAAATACTGAAAACTGTCATTGTGGTTTCTTCCATCAGTATCCATTAGTTTAAAAATTTTTGAATTGGGGATTTTCGTTTTAATTCCATTTAGTGCCCAGAGTGTTGTTGGTCAGGTTTCCTATTATCTGCTGAAAGGATTCAGCAATTTTTCTGAAGTGGGGCACAGATTCTGGGATTTTTAAGTTGTCGTGATTGTAAGACTTTCTGAAGAACCATGGTACGCCTGCAATTTGCCGCAAAAGATTGTTCTGAGTGGTAGAAAGTGCTTTAAGGACAGTTTTTTATATCGATCCCCATGTACTGTAATGTGAAGTATCCCTTCACAATTGTATAATTGCCATGGAAACAGCTTAGAGTTACAGTAGATGCTCTTTTGTTGGGATGTATTCGTCAGGGCCATTGCATTCTTGCACAACTACCCTTGTATTCTTAGATACGTTTCATTTTCCCATTTGTCTGTTGGGCAACCTTTGCACCCAAATTTGGACAGGTCGACATTCGCCAAAAATTAACGAAAAATTTAACTGAAGTTAGTTTTGTATCAGTTAATGCATAATTTTAACGATTAAAAGTTAACTCTTCTAAAACGTAATGATTAAATTAAATAGTTAACCACATTTTTAACGATTAATCTTAATTGTTAATCCCAACTATGCTGATAACATAGACAGAGAAGCATTTATCAGTAAAAATAATTTTAAATTACCGTATTTTGGATATTTGGAATGATTTTTTTAACTATGGTTCTGTGGACCTATGGTGCAATAATCATGTCCAGGAGTCAGTTACGTGTGAAGTTCGGCCTCAGAAACTTGCCCTCCAGACATGGCCTTTTATATCATTAAATATGGTATTTGTCTCCTCAAACCGGAGTTTAAACAGATTCCCACTGGTAGTACAAACTACTTCTAAAATAAAGTCCTACTTTGCAATCTACTTTGCAGTCAGCACAAAATAAGATGATTTAAAGGAACAAAAATCTATGGAGCAAGGTCTGGATTAAAAAAATCCATCAATTACATGAATTGCAGAGGAAGCATTTGATTAGTAGCCATTCACCATTTGATTGAGGATTACTAGAAAAAGAATAAAAGATGTATACCCCAAGTCTGCCTCCAACGGAACTCCAGAGTCTTTTCCCTGGCAAACAGCTTTTTCACAGAGTAATGCACCCGCTGCACAAGCATGTTCTTCATTCCAGATCTCTTCAAGAGATATGCCATAGTGGGAGACACTCCAAATGGATCAATGGACCATCCATTCCTGCATAAAAATTATAATGATACATACAATGTTCATCCAGATACCAAAATATAATACCGTATTTACTCGTGTAAGCCGCGCCCTCGTGTATCCCGCGCACCCCTATTTTCGGGAAGGCTCGTGAAGAAAAAAATTATTTGTCAGAAAATTATTTTTTTTGTTCTTGAATCTGCATCATTTTGTCATAACATGAATGCACGTTCTTTAAGAGAAATGCTGTGCCTATATTACATGTACGTCTTTCTCATTAATTGATTTAATTACGTGTTAATATCGTCATGAACGTCATCGCGTCGTGCATCGATGCACGGCCTCCACGGCCTCTTTTACTATGCATCTTTTTCTCGTAGCATCTCACAGTAATCACAGTTACATACGACACATCATCCAACTATAAAAATGGCATCTTTTCAAAATAACATCTAACTGGAATAATTGCAGAAATGTGTACAATTTCAACCCGTGATTACTTTATTATTACGGAAATCCGTTGGCATATCAACAAATAAAAGCAGAACGCCATCCGTACCATAGCGGTGGTCTCGTCTGCTCTCTGCGCAGTAGCTGTGGACTTGGACGATTTAACAACACCGGAAAGTCTTGGGAACACACGGAAACAACTAAGCTCAATTTAATAACAATTATAATTCTTATAAAACTAAAGAAAAACATATTCGCGGAAATAGAATCGTAAATCACTAATGAATATTCATATCATAATAGTTCCCATTTTTAGTTTTCGTCTCTGCTAGATTCAGATACACCATATTTCCTTCCTGCAGCTCGATTTTCTACTTTTTCGGCATCTCTTATAATATGTTGTTTTGTACTCACGGGAAACGATCGCAATTTCACATCAGAATTCATTTTTAGGGTGATAATTGCAAATTATTTTAAAATGCTAAATGATCGATTCGAACTCGTTTACTACACTCACGCACGGATAGTAAGAAGGTATAAACTCTCAGCATACGACTCTTGCCACTATGTAACAAATTCTTTGCCGTGTCTTTGCAATGTAGCTTTAATGTGTACACAAAAGGAACTATCTATTGCGTAAAAATGTTGCTACAGATACGTGACACTGAAACAAACTCAGCTTACAACTTTGAAAAGACATAAAGACGCCGACCCCTTGTGGCAGCTTACAGGATACAATGTAGATTTAAATACATATCAGTGCTACAAAGTGTTGTCCTAAGTACGATCTATACACGATAAATCTATTAATTTGTCAAGTGGTGTTTCGGATCTAGCGGTTCTTCGGATCTAGCGTTTTCAAGTACCGTCGTACGCTCCGACTTTTGGATTTTTATTACAAATTACTTCGAAATTTCAGAATACTTTACATTGTACGAATTACTACTAGACCATACTTACCAATTAACGTCGATGTGTTTACAGAATGCGAAACTTAGAAGAAAAACCAACAGGAATTTGAGGAAAAATAGTGCGCGGTTTACATGAAAATCTGGAGGATTCGTGTAAGCTGCGCACCCCTATTTTTTCACCGGTGTTTCGGGAAAAAAGGTGCGTGGCTTACACGAGTTAATACGGTAGTATGGGATTCATCTTTGCATAGAAAACAAACTATGCCATAAAACCATAACTCTCAATTATTTCACATAAATTCAACCATAAACAGGCATACAATCCTAAGATTTATTGGCCAACTGTATCCTGGAATAATTGCAGTTACCTCATTTGCAACATGTGTGATGCTCTTGAACATCAGAGTTCTTAAGAAACACATTATAAATGAACTTGAACAGAGAAGAGACTGTTATTGTACACAAAAGAGTGATAGGATATAGAAATTCTTTTAATGGGACAATGGAGCAAACACCTGTGACATGAACAAGCCTATCATGCAACAATTCTTATTCTGTTACATAAATCTCTTATGATAGAAATGTATATAGACAAATGTACATGACCAATATCATATTTTACTTCTTTTATGACCTCAACATCGAAGAAGGGTGGCAGAAGATTCACCGTCCACAGGAGAAATGAACTACCAATGAGTAGCCAAAAAAGGAACAAAACATATACAATGCGCATTGTACAGAAGTATGCATTAAATAATGTAAAACACAATGATATATTAACATAACAATGATGGAAAAAATTTGACATTTAGTGAACCTGATTCATAAATACAACCATGGCTACACCACTTAATGATAAACTTAAGTGCCGAAAGTAACATCACTAAATTATTTCAACATTCGTTTTTGTTTCAGTATGATATATAACACACTAGATTGAAATACTGTATCCACAGGTGATCATTATTATCTGAAAAAATTATTATCTCCACAATGATAATATTTCGACAGTCTTTAAAGTTTATTTGTTCTTTGATATCTCGTGGAAAGCATTCTTATTAATTACTTAATCATACATTATATATTCATTCTACAGAATTTCTTAAACATGTAGGTATACAATGTATTCGAATCTAAGACGTTGAGATATTGTCTGTTGATATTTCATAAAAAGGTTGTCTTAGACTTGGATGAATACATGATAAAAGATCCACGAATATAAGTTAACTCCTATTACGCACAAATCCTTCTAAGAAGGTGATTCAAGAATGTATACTGCAAATATTTTCCATATCATTACAATGATACTCAGCGACTTACATGGGTTTCATCTGCATATTTCTCTCCAGCCATAAGTGACCCTCAGTCAGCTGTGTCAGCATTGAGTAGTAATGAGCATTAGCTTCATCTGTCATTACCCACCCTCCAGTTACAATTTCCACCTGCCCCTTATCCACAGCACTGTAAAGAAGATTGGTTATTTGAGTTAAAAAATAAACACTGAATGCATAACCACTGAGTTGAACAAAAACAATGTTTCAATTATCTAAATATCAAGGCCCACACAATCCTTAAATGATTATATTCAATGACTTTTCTCCAAATTAATTCAATATTCTGCTGCTATAAGACCATTCATTAAGCATGATGGACACATTACTTCATACTTTTGCTCAAAGCAAAATAATTGCGAATTAATCACAAAGGCAAAAAACCTGATCTTTATAATATAGGAAGAGGAGATTAGGAAGGAGAAGAGGCTATAATACTAGCAATTTTTCCAAGAGAACTTGGTTTAAGTACTACATAGGAACTCTAAGTACTTAAGTACTAAGAACTTAAGTACTACAGTAGAACCTTGTTATAACGTAAAGGCAAGGGGGTATGAAATGTGTCTTTACACTATATCAAATTATGTTATAACAAGATTTCATCATAATTTTCATTCGGTAAATTTTGAAGCCTTGGAAGTATCCTTTTGGTTGAGAAAGGTAAGAATAAAATTTCAGGAAACCATTTACCAATGAATAGACTCAACTAAAAAACTTTTTGTTTTACTATGTTCATTCCTTTACTGTACATACTTCCTTTCACTTTCATGGCATCTATATTATAATCCACTTCTTACAACCTCCAAGCTGACACAAAGTTTTCCCTTATATCATGGTCTTCAGTATCCATCATCTCTTGTTACTTTCACTTGGAAGTACCATATACCCACTCCTGAATTGTTTCAATAACTTAGGTGCTTCCTTCCTCTAACATTCCTAGTACCCCTCTGGTCATCCTCCTTCAGTCCACCTTACCTTCCCCTTATTTCTCCTTACCCAAGTATTAATGGCCTCCAATCTCAGGCCATTTTTCTGTTTATACCAAGCACTGTTTTCTCAAAAATAATTCTGGTCATCCAGCTTTTCCTATTGAACTCATAGCATACAGGAAGCCCATCCATATTTACTTGTTTCAGGCATCTTGGGGTCTTATGTTTTGCAATGATCACGGGCTTTAGTTTTTCTCTCCCTGTTTGATTTACGCAGAGACCTACTGTTATTCTTACCTTGCTCCTTTTCCCTCCATGGCACTTAGATCCCTTCAAAGCAAGGGTAGAGTCTGGCAAAGCCTTATAAAAAAGTCCCATTTCATCAAAGTTGAAGATATTGTCTGGATCGTATGCACTAAGTATTGACATATTTGCACTATGCCAGTTATTAACTGCAGCCATATCCACATCTTCTTCGCCACATTCTCTTAAGCGTGTGATATTATACCTACTTTTAAAATTGGTTAGCCATCCTGAAGAAGCCTTAAAATTATGAATTTTCAATTCATCTGCTGAATCTTCTGCCTTTTTCATTAAAATAGGGCCACCAATTGGAATTTTTGCCTCCTGGCACATCATAAAAAACTCGAACAGAGCCTGCTCCAAGTCTTCAAACTTGGCTCCTCTTAAGTTTTTTTCGCTGCAAAGACTTCCCTTCCTCCACCGCATCTTCAATGTTTTTCCTATTTTTTAAAATGCTAGACAAGGTAAAAACTGGCACTTTAACAGTTCGGGCAAGGTCACTCATGCTTTTTTCTTTCTTTTCATACTCATTTATCATCTCTAACTTTTCCATCAGAGAAATAACCCTCCGAGGTCTTTTAACCAGTGATTTATCCATGCCAATTCTTGAGAAGCGATCTTGAAAGTGATCAATCATTCATTAATGGATACTCCGCGTGATTATATGCAACTAAGTAGCAGAACACTTGTCACAAATCCCCACTGTCGCGTTGGAGTTAAGTCATATGGTTGGTATGACTTTGTTCTGCTCACATTGTCAGCTCAAAGGTAAAAAACAGGTGAAAGTGATACAACCATGGAGTCTTCGGAATAGCCCACAATTTGTTGTCGCAATCCTAGTAATTTCATACATTCACCTCATAAAATGTTTTTAAATGGCTAGGGTATTATAACGATATTGTATTATAATGTTATCGTCTTTTCGTGCCTTTCCAATCTAAACTAAATTATGCGAGAATTTCTCATAATAATCAATTCGAGTTATAATTATGTGGTATAGGGCTATTGCGTTTCTGGTCGTGGAGTAAGCTGCAAATAAATATGTAATACAAAACATTCATTGTGATTTTTTTGAGATGGTATTTGATGGTAACTTGGTAACTCATTTTACCAATAACTCAAAGAGTTGCTTAATGTTAAGTTCGCTCGGAGTCGGAAATACGTAGGAGATAAAAGGTATGCACATTTAAGAAGCTTCCACTATGAAACAAAAATCACTTACCCGAGAACATTGCTGATGCTTATTTGTGCTGGCAATATGCCTTGTGAATTCACAATTAATGGTGAGTAATTGTGAATTCACAATTAAATTACATTTCACAATTAATTCACCATTAATGGTGTAGTTTGAATATATGTATGTCTACCTTAACAGCTTCATGGTATTTCCCTCTTCCAGTGTTTTGTTTGAAAACACTGTGCTCTTTGCCATGCAAGTTTTCCTGTTTAAGTGATAATTTGAGTTGACCTCTAAAATGTGTTTTACTTGGCACAGTTAACCCCGATTATGTTATTTTAAGAACCTTTATCGCATTCAATGAGTTCAGTTTTCTCTATTCTTCCAAAATTCAATTAATGAAATAGTCGTATGCAGATTTGAATTGGGTGGTATTCCCTGCACTTCATTACTTCAGCGCCTTCCACACCTGTTGTGAGAACTTATTAGGTTTGCATAATAACGAAATAAAGATGTCTGGTGGTGCCTCGACGGCTTTATGTTATAACGTTATATCAAATTTTACGTTATAACAAGGTTTTTACATTGGCAAACATAGGGTTTTAGTTGGTCCCTTCCTTCAGTTGATGTTATATCAAATTTTATGTTACATCAAGTAATGTTATAACAAGGTTCTACTGTACATAGGATCTCAGTCACTACTCAGGTAGGACGGCATTACCAGTTCAGTCCTCTATCATATGAGAAGTAAAACTGTCTAAAAATTACGAACATGTTAATGCCAATTCTGGGCTTCTCTCCATCATTCCTTTCCATTCACATTCTTTTACTTCCTCTTCTGATTTGAAACACCAGTAAGTTTGGAGCAGACCCTTTACTCAATGGTGACTTACTCTATTGACTCCAAAATTGAGTGTTACATGACATGTTTAAATAATGTACTTTAACCAGAAGTTTTCTATGCATACTCCATCCTTTAAATTTTGCTCGTGCTATCTGTTTTAGAAAGTGTCATGTCTTGTGTTTTTACTGATTTGTCAACATTACTAAAAGGATAAGGAAAAAATGTAGACTGGAAAGGATTAAAACCAAATTGATACAGCTTTTCAAGGTGACTTCAATGATGACAATCATTCAAAATTTAATGCTCCCAAATAAAAGATGAAGTTATTCAAGGAAAGCGACTGACAGTAAATGTCATTTGCACCATTTAGGCCAAGTGCGTACTTACAAGATTTTCAGGGAACAGAGTAAGGATGGAGTGAAACTCGGCATCGGTATTAGTCTTCTCTTAACACAAGTGCCAAGGAATTCACAAATTGACATCTCAACCAATGGGCAGATGATTATACTCAAAGTGCTCTCCGCATAACAGTCTGAGCATACAAATGAAAAATCTCCCACAGCCAGGATTCAAACCTGTGCCCTCAACATGGGAGGCCATTATCCTAGCCACCACACTAACCTAATACCCTGCTTCCAAACACAGGTGGAGACAAGACAAACCATTACAACTCCAAGGGAAACACATGACTTCCCTTGGAGAATCAAGTCCATAAACAAAAAAAATGTCCTTAGAACTGGATTAAATTGGGTAAGGATGGGAAGGTAAGGCACAATAAGGGATGCCAACAGAAAAAAAATGCAAGTTGATCCAGTGTCCTCCATCACAGTTATATGATACTTGAAAATGTAACACATTCCGATTTTAAAAAATCTAATCCCAATGAGCAGTTAGTTTTTCATCTTATGCCTTAATTAAAACAGTTTATTTAAATGCCATTACTTCGGAAATTGGGGCCATTTGAACAAATAAAATGATAGATCATGTAAAAAAATGTAAAGATGAAACTAACGTCTTCATGTGCTCTCTCTCCTCTGGACTGGCTCCTTGCCACCACAAGTCTAAGAATGATATCTCAGCCCACACAAATCGACCACCTGGAGTGGTGCCAACATTCCCAGCCACATTATTCAGGATCTTCCTCGTCTGAGCTGAGAAATAGTCTTCGAATGTCCGAATCCAGCCAGGGTCGTTGTGAGAGTGAGGAACCACAAACACCTGTAAATACATGTTTTATGCTTTGAAATGCTATGAGATACGAACACAATGACCTCAACAGATAGCATCTTCAGGTAACATTATCATGGCCACTCCCGGACAAATGTATTAGTTTTCACCAAGAGTGAGCTGTATGGTGATTTTAACTTTAAAACAACTAAAGACCAAACACTATAATCATACCTTAACTGATCACTTCTTTCAATATGAAACCAAATACGAAATATCTACATAGTTCTTACAAACCCCCTTGGTCATTAAGGACATAAATTAGAATTGATGTACAACTGGAATCACTACACAATAATTCTGATGAAGGCTTCACGGTATGGATATTACTGAAGGTTATGATTGGTCTTGGTCATTAAGGACATAAATTAGAATTGATGTACAACTGGAATCACTACACAATAATTCTGCTGAAGGCTTCACGGTATGGATATTACTGAAGGTTATGATTTTCTAGGTACTTCTGCAGTATGTATATTAATTATATGATGATAATTAATCCAAGCACATATTTAGCATGCCTTTATGCTTCACAGTCACACATAATTAAGGCATAAAAAGCCAAAGTGCAGCGCATCATATGGATCAAGTTAAATATAGGATGATAGTCACCAGTGCTAAAGTACTACTTAAACAAATAATAAATGAAAAGAATCAAGCACCAAATAGATTGTTAAAATGGCATCCAACTAATTGGCCCCAGCCTAACATTAAATCATCATTCATCTGGAATGGTATACTGTAAAAGGCTCATTATTTAATACAGGCAAAGATATATTTTCCATGACAAAGAGAAATGTATTCATAGGTTCATAGGTAACTGATCCATCTAAAAATTAGAAACAAAAAGGGACAAATAGGTCAATTTGTATAGACATTTCGTATCGTAATTAATAGTCTTCCACTGGTTACGTTACCTACGTTTTGACAGAGTGACCCAACTTATCAGATGCATATAATTCATCTAGCACCTCTTTCCTTATGCTATTTCCCACTCCAGATTAACAATCAGTATATATCTCCTGTCCCTCTATATACTATCAATATTACCTTTTTTCATCTTTGTCCTTACTGACAAAACACAAAAGCTTCTACAATGGCCTTCAGCATCCCATTGTCCCCAAGTCTCTGTTCCACCCACTACTCTGCCTCCTCCTAATTACTACCAACAACCCACTTCCCTCTCCAGCCATCCTCGATATGCCTCAATCATATAATAACATAACACTTATATAACAAATTACCACATCATCGCAAAATAATTAAATACCTACGCCCATAAATCCAAAACACAAGTAAAATCCCACCTATTAAAATACCATCACACTCTCTTGAAGAATACATGACAAACAAATGATTTAGTAATGTATAAACTAAGTAATGTCACTAATGTAAATTTACTTAGTATTTTCATTGTATTAATAATTCTTCGAGATTATATTTTCTTTATATGCACTGATTTTTTCATTATACATATGGAAATGCAAGTTTAGTTAGAAGTATTTATTTTATAATTTATAATTTATGTTACTTGTATTTTTGATGTCACTTGTTTCTATTTTCCCTCGACGAAACTCTACATCTTTGTATTGCCTACAGTGAATAAACTACTGCTACTACTACTAATAGCTACTCAATTTTTTCTATCCTCCTCCACACTCACATCTGAAGCTTCAAATGTTTTCTCGTCATTGTTCCCTCAAGCCAATATCTCAGACCCATACAAAGGCAAGTTCCACATCAAGATTCATACACAATCTTCTTAAAGTGTGACAGCAGTCATGAGCATTACAATCAGACCATACTGGATTCATACATAGGAAAGACAAAGAAGGAAAACTGAAAATAAAAGTTGCGATGCAAACCTTTAATGGCCGAGCAGCACGTCCGTCCCAATGGTTACGTGGGTACTCAACTTTCCAACCCTGTTTCCAAGCACCACCATCTGGGTTGTCAAATTTCAGGTTTTTATATACTTCAAGCATCTGGAATGAATACCGTGATTAATATTCTTTTAAAATCCAGTATCACAAATTATTATGAATAAAGCAACAAAATACCTACAAACAATGGGGGTGTTTACTCGGAACCTAAATCGCAATTTTGTACACGAAATCGTTAGATGGAAACAAAAAAAGGATTTTAGTGAAAAAATTAATCTTCTAACCACAACCATTCACTCATAAATCAAAAATTAAAATAAGCAAAAGGCGACGCCAACCTAAAAAGCTGCATTGATATCATTGACGACATCTTCCTCCCGTCCTTGACTGCTTTTAGGGGATGGGAAGGTAGTGGAGGTGGGTTCTCGGAAGGTCTGCTCGCACAGATGCTGTTGCAACTTCTCCTATTGGTGGAGTCATCTGTGTCCCCCCCCATTGCGATAAGGCAAAGTAGCTTCGCGGGCTCAGTTGTGATTGGACGAAGTCGATATACGTCAGAGGTTGCACCATGCCGACTTTTCCGAAAGGGTTAAAAATATCAGTTTTTCGCCGCTTATAACTCGGGAAATAATTGACGGATCAAAAAACAGAAAAATGCGGGTCTTTTTATTTTAAAAACTCTATCATATTCGGCAAGAAAAAAATGGTAAACGACCCCATTTTTTATCAAATACTAATAAAATGGATTACAAATTAATCTTACAATTACAAACTCAAAAAATTACAAACTTGACCAAACTATATTATGTCCAAAATCATCAAAAGTGCCCAAAATTCTAGGTAATAACACCATTTTCTCTCAGCACACAGTCTTTCCAACATACTTTTTTTCAGCCATCATTTTTCCTACACTCCAAGGTTGGTATCCATCTCATAAATTTACAGAAAACTTTAAAATAATTTTGCCATGTAGAGCTACATTCTAAGGCCTAATCACATCTGCAAAAACATTTGTCTTCAGTATTAGCTCTCACAAAATGATAGCATACTTCATGCTATTCTATTTCCAATGGGCAAAGTGGTTTATAAAAATTTAAGAATCAAAAATTTCCTTGGCAAGACAAAATTTAATCCCACAAAATTTATTCCTACAAAGTTTCCACACCTCTACATGGCCAATAAGCCCATTAAAGCATTATTGATAACAAAAATGAGAGAGAGGCAAAGGTAAAACTATCACATAATTTTGCTCCTGACCACAAAAAAGCTGGCTAAATGCAGAAGTAAAAACAAGACAAAATATTTTACGTATTCAAAGTCAAAGTCAAGTTCTGGAAGAGTATAGAACTTCAAATTGAAACTTTATGTACTTAAAAAAGAAAATTACATAATGCATGTTTCAGCTTACCAAGACATCTTCAGGTTAGTATACACTTGATCAGCTGAATCACACCGTGTGCACTCTTATTTTTAAATTAAAAATTATTGAAAGGTGCTATGCAATATAATTCTTAATATGAAATATAGATTTATTCCAACTCCAACTATGAAAAACATACTAATATTTGTAAAATTTGCAATTTGCACACCCTTGTCTCATCAGGAATCAATTGTCACAGCTCCCGAATCGTCACCCGTCGATCTTAAAGCATTAACCTCTCCACTTTTGCAACCGTTTCATCCGAAACCGATGGCCTAAGTTTTTTACCCACCCAGTATGTCTCACTTCCACTATGTGAGGTCAGCAAATATGGTCGCATCCCAAAAAAAAGCAATTATTTCTCTTTCATCAAGCAAATATGATAAAGATGTATTTCCACTTCCAGAACCTATAACAAAATGTATATAACGTTTTAAAATTTACCTGAATGTCTGTTTTGGGAGGAATTTCTGGATTTGCAGCACAGGTTCCAACTTCAGGAACAGGCACGAGGGCTCCCACAACCTCCTCACCATCCACTGTCTCTCCACCAACACCCCTGCCTCCTGGGAAGTCTTCTTCCCCTTCGTCATCTGGAATACACAGATCATACTCAAATCCACCAAAGAAAGCACACGACCTTATTTCCTTTTGAAAAAGCAAGCTTAAGAGCCACTGCATCTCGTCTATGTACCAAGATAATTTGAAGTTTTTAGTTGCAACTTTATTTCTAGAAGATCATCAACTCTCTAAACTCATCTCTATGATAATATTTTTATTCTTTATGCAAGTGATTTAATAACCGAGGACAAAATTTGATTCTTATTTGAAATTAGTCTTTGCACAACTCTGGACACTTAAATCACTTACACACATTAGATCATTTGTTGCTGAAGTTAATTAGAGGTACTTGTGGCACTTCAAAAGTAATCGAAGACTGGGCATTACCTCATAAAATTATAAAATCCATTTTTATTGGAGACTAATCACATTCAGACTTTCTAATATGTATGTGTAAGCCATTTATTGACTGGCCCTACTCTAAAGGATTTCCCTGAATACCAAAACCCAAAAATTAGCCCTTGATGACCATTTAATTTATACTTAAGTCCCAAACCTTGAACATAAAAATTAGAAATGTGCAAATACTACCCGTGAATACTTCGAATACTAGAAAGTATTAAATATTCTGGACTTCAAATAATTATGCTAAAAGAATTCGATGTTCGAAATAAATTATACTAATTGCGCTACATTTGTTGGTATTGATGAACTACATCATATTAAATGAAAACTAGACAGAATATGATGTATTAACACTTTCTACACACTTATTAAAGCTTATAAAAGTAATTGTTTCCAAAAATCCATAATTGGTAGAAATAATATTTTATTATATATTTGACTTTTTAAAACCAAAATTTCAGAATTTATATTTTTAATTCCTCAACATGTAGCTTCTGACTTCAACAGGCACCAAATAAATTTTCAGAATAACATATAGCATATCAATTGCAATTCTAGTATTCGAGTCATGATTTAATATTCGAATTTGAGAAATCAGCTATTCGTCCCATCTCTAATAAAAATGCTTTTGGACCATATTTTTACAGATATTAAAGAACAAAAGGGCCAACAAAAAAATGCAAACCGTGTTCTGGTAGGAGATCATCCACTCCTTTGCCTTTTCCCTTAACAACCACCAAGGAGCCAATAGCTGCTCGGATTTCTCCAACCGTTTCATGGTTGCGTCGAATATCTTCCTCTAATTCCTTCAACTTGCCTTCAAAATGAAGCCACTTATTCTGAAATAAATTCATGTAAAATTAGCAAGCTTACTCCAAAAAAGAATACACGAGGGGAACATTGTGGAATGCTAACATCTAAATAGTTAAAACCTACTAAATAAAAATTAAAACAATTAAAAAGAGGAAGGAATCATCGTCATAAGGATCTCTTAGCCCAAACTTGGTATTATACAAGTAGCATTAGGGTGGGCCGAAAAAAGGTTTTTTTTCCGGATCAAATTTGCCCTATGCGGGAAAGTTGTGTACTGATATCAGGATCTCGCATGGAAAATTTTTTCGAAATTGGATAATATTAACCACTGCCGCCCGAGCTCTAAAGTTTAAAATTTTGCGAAAATTCAGGCAGAAATGAAAAACAAACGGTTATGGAGAATAATTTGTTGCGAATACTGGAATATTGGTAAATATCAACGATAGATACATGTTTTTATATTACAACACTGAAATTTGAAGTTTATTTGACTAAATCTATGGCTTATACGATGCCTAAGAATAAACAGCTAATTTAGAGTGTAGGCAACCCGCACACCAACAAAAAAATTTTACACGCTCCAAGCATCACTTCAAATAGATCATTTTTGGGAGCCGTATTTGGGATAAATTAATATTTTTTCGAATGCAGTTCCTTTATAAATGTCTCATACTTCATTTGGGTATAGATAATACACTAAAACAGACGGTAAAGTCAATTTTTTTTAAACTAACCTCAATTATGATGAAGAATTTTATGCATGTTGAGCTATTACCACCAAAAAAATCAGTTAATCAAGGTAGGATTAAGGCACAGCCTGATCACCAAATATTTATTTAAGTAGCTCTTTGCTATTTTCGTGGAGAAACTACCCAGAACTCACCACGAGGAGGTGGCTACTATCGAGTTCCACCCGTTCCCTCCCAAACCACCCTTCCATAGGGCACGTTTTTAGGTATCTGGCTATCACTGGTTCTTATTATACCTTATGCTGTGCTTTATTTTCAAATTTTGGTTGAAGTTTTCGGCCTTTTATGCATGATATTGCCCATTCATGCCTGCTTTCTGGACTGCACACGGATTTTGACGCCACCATGATCATTTGTACCATCCCTTCAACTGCTTGTGTGTGGCATGCAAATGGGGATACTTTCAACAAAACCCCTTCTTTCAGAATATCTCCCAAATCTTTGCTTATGATATCAGCTATTAAAGGTGGTTGAGTTACCGCTATTGTTTTCCTGTCAACTAAGTAGACGTAATCTTGTGCATCAAAATTCATAGTTGGAAGTTCGAATTTCCTAAATTCCTTCTTCTGATTTTAATATTTTTTCGACGGCCATTTCATGGATCGGTCTTCTCTCTTTGGCTAGCATTGAAAGCAGAACATTCTCTGGGCGAGCAATAAAAGCGTTTCACCGAATGATTGAGTAAAGGCGTAATTTGATGTCTCGATCCATGTATTTCATGAAATGTATCATGTTCATGATATTCTTCGGACTTTCCGTGCATTGTGGTCTTAATTTTATCGCGAACCACATAGGAGTTTATACTTTCATCACAAAAGTTGCCAATGTAATCTGTTCTTTTGAAGAAGTTTTGGTTGAAACATATAATCGAAGAATACGAATTGCTGTACTGGTCCACCTGGAATGAAACATTTTCCCCAGACTTCTCGCTGAAAGACTCTCCAGGCATTCTCCACTTGAAAAAGCACGTGGTCTCCTTGAGAAACAATCCCGATATCAACTAGAATCACGGATGCGAGTGCTGCAACAGCTCGATTTGATATACAGAATCTTTCACAGGCAGACGCAAATCTAGACAAATATAAATTATTTACACCCACATTTTTTCCAAAAAAATCATCAGCATCACTTGCGTCGCGTAATTCTTCATCTGCAGACGTTTCTTCACTTGAGTCTTTCCAAATCTCAGGAACTTCTTGCTCAGTTAGTGGGGCTCATTCTGATGATCTTTTTCTCTCTAACCTATTCTATTTTCTATCCCTCTTTTTAGTTTCCTGGACATCAATGGCACTGATATTCAGTTTTCTATCACTTCTCTGGTCCTGAAGGAATACACGTTCTAAAAATGGCACTTTGGTGGTATTATCACAAACACAATCAGTTCCACTAGAGAATTTACATGCCGCAACATCAAACAGCTGACACGCGTGCCGATGAAAGTCTTGCTTTAGATCAGCGAAAGTCTTCTTGTTGACAGATCGAAGATTATTGTGGTATTTTCCATAGTATTGAATAATTCGTCTCACAATTTGCCTATGTCTGACAACCGGTATAGAGGATCTATTCCAAATGTCTTCAATGGCATAAGCCACCGTCTCCGCGATTCCTGGCACAGATGTATCGGTATTACCACTTTCTTCTTGAATGTACCGAGAGTACAAATACATTTTCATCATCTCCTCATAAGAAGGCAAAACATTACCCGCGAACTTTTCAGGAGCACCAAATATCAGGCACTCCTATCCACACCTTTCAAGCTTTTTCTGTATTTTCGCCATTGCTTTAATCTTCTTGCAACAGTACGCTGCACAATGTAGTTATTCACTCACAGAAATGAATACCAACTGACTGACTACCTCAAGCTTATGAAGTGAAATACGCATCTTGTCCGACAACGGATGGGAATCCCCAAGGAAAATAAAACATTGCAACGAATATGGTGAGTTAATGAGTAACGATAGTAACAGCATGAGATGAGGGAGTTTAACATCAGTTAGGAGTGTTTACAATTGAATATGTCTTGTATGAGAATTCTATGCCATTTTATCACCGAAGTATTCACGATCAACTCATCGCTGGGGCCAGATAAGGATAACCTCCATCCTCCGTCTCATTCATACTTTCCTTAGCTCTACCACTGGCCATCTTTATCATACCTGACTCACGTCGAACTAGCTGTACCTACTATCGCTTAGGGACTAGTTAACTCGGTTTACCAAGAAAGTGCCGGTTGGAGGAGCACATATATACCGTACACAGAGATAAATCATTTCCTACAGTAAACCACTACAATTTATCAAAGTTCTTAGAAAAAGCTACTATCTTCTGATGAGTATATCGTAGCTATATCAGCCTTTTTTAACAAAAGAATTCGTTTGGACTCCACTAGTGTATTAAAATGTCTGATTCGTAGTATCTTTCCCAGCGCGTAGCCCGCTTTGTCTCCGAGTGAACACCCACTCCTTTTGCAATCTAATTCACAGGCATTTACGACACACGAATTCGCTGGATTTGCGAAGAATATCTGCAGCTCAGGGGGGCAAGAACCAATTATTGGATATTGCAGTATATACCGAGGAAATTAAATGTTTGTATCACATTTGTGATGAATACCAGGCCGTGATTCTTCGCCATAATTTAAGTTAGTTTCAAAACGTACCGCTTTTTCGTCTGTTTTAATGTATTATCTACACCCAAATGAAGTATGAGACATTTATAAAGGAACTGCATTCGAAAAAATATTAATTTATCCTAAATACGGCTCCCAAAAATGATCTATTTGAAGTGATGCTTGGAGCGTGTAAAAATTTTTGTTGGTGTGCGGGTTGCCTACACTCTAAATTAGCTGTTTATTCTTAGGCATCGTATAAGCCATAGATTTCGGCAAATAAACTTCAAATTTCAGTGTTGTAATCTAAAAACATGTATCTATCATTGATATTTACCAATATTCCAGTATTCACAACAAATTATTCTCCATAACCGTTTGTTTCCCATTTCCGCCTGAATTTTCGCAAAATTTTAAACTTTAGAGCTCGGGCGGCAGTGGTTAATATTATCCGATTTCGAAAATATTTTGCATGCGAGATCCTGATATCAGTACACAACTTTCCCGCACAGGACAAATTTGATCCGGAAAAAAAACCTTTTTTCGGCCCACCCTAAGTAGCATGCATGACTGCCTTTTTACCAATATTTTCACACACAAATTCATACATCATGAAATAAATAAAATAAACACAAATCACAAAATGATAACAATAAAAGCATAACTTTGGCAGAACCATTAAATTGATTCTCAAGTAAATGAAGACTACAATGTAATATGGTAAAAGCTTCCTCAATTGCCCGTTTATGGTTACACAAAAGAATACCTACACAGTGGTGTCCACAAATTTCAATTATTATGACAAAAGATACAGGATTTGTCAGAGAAGTAATGTCAGTGATTCAATGAAAAAAAATTAGGTATTGATCAGATCTGTAAAAAACACTAAAAGGTTTCAAAATAGACTCCTCCTACATCTATACATCGGTTCCAGTGAGTTTTGCATCCATAGAAGTCGTCACGGTAAGCCGCCTCCGGCATGTAATTTAAAGCCTTGGTGCAAACCTCTTTGACTTTGTCAACTGTCCTGAAATGATGCCCTTTCATCGGAGTTTTCATTTCCGGGAACAAAAAGAAACCTGGGAGAGTCACGTCAGGACTGTACGGAGGCTGGGGAATCATTGGCATCTTTGAATCAGCCACGAAACGGACCAGGGAAGAGGAAGGCATTGTGGGCTGGCACGTTGTCATGGTGAAGTTCCCAATTGCCCATGATGCCGGGCCTCTGCATATTGTTCATCACAATCTTGTGAATGGTACTTTTTGGAATGTTTCATGTCTGAGCAACTAAATGAAGTCAAACGACGGTCTGACTTCAAAATGTCCCTCACATGCATCACATTTTCGGCAGTGGTCGTCGTTGATGGCCGTCCAGAGCGGGCTTCATCACTGACCTCTTCAAGGCCTTCTAAAAATGTCTTGTGCCACCTGTAGACTTGATGTTCTGACAAACAGTCATCACCAAAGGCTGTCTTTATCATAGAAAAGGTTTTCACTGCGCACTTGCCAAATTTCACGCAAAACTTGATACCACTCCTTTGCTCCGAGTGCTGCATTGTGTCTTGCATGGGAACGAAAATGAGTTTCACGGAAAACCCTGTCCTTACTCTCCGGATAGTCGGAGACAAATGAGTGGTCACATATTCATAAGCTGACTTCCCCATCCACCAATCCCAGCCAGTATGAGCACGCTGCGACATATAGTCACTTCACAATTAAATCACTGACATTGCTTTTCGGACAAACCCTGTATAAAGGAATAGATAACATCACTTACCCTCTGCATATCAGATGCAACTGGTCCTTCACCTGCAGGAAATAGTGTCAAATCCATGGTGAGGTAGAGGGAGATACATGCTGCCACCAACAGTGCTGTGCCCACCAGGGCAGTAAATCTACGGAGTCGCATCTTCTTTATTCATATAAAGTAATACTAGCTCTCTAATAATCCATTGTGTACTTGTCGATTCTCCAAAGATTTTCTAAAAATAATAAAGATATAAGAAATTAATTAAAGATGGGGCAGCCATTATTTAATGCCACTAGTTGCAAAGAGGCTAGAAGTTACAATCCAGCCGGCGAGAGTTGTCAGATGACAGGCAGCAGGGTCGGGTGAGAGGTGGGGGGCAAGGTTGCCAGGTCAGAAAGGAAAATGCCCACGACTAGAGATTGACAAAAAGGTCATCTGAAGGGTTTTCACTAAGTACTAAAGCAAAATACTTCCGTAGCAAGCAGCCGGAAATATATTCGAAAAACTTGGGAAAAAGCGTATGAAAATCTCAAAACACCGCTGTTACTGAAGGAATGCACGTACGAGAACTCGAAGAGATACTGAAAGGCTGGGGTAATTTTGGTGATTCATATCCATGTGACAACATTGTATGACAGGGGAAGGGTGTGGGGTGCATTTGGGGGGACAGTGATTGGCTGCGCGACCCATGCAGGTGCCAGGGTTTTCCACCCCCCTGACTTTCTCTTTTTCTGTCATCGGACAACTCTTGCCGGCTGGACTATATAGACATGTAGGTATAATTCCTGATTATCACTATGGTTACCAGAAGAGATATTAGAACAAATGGAAATAATTACAAGGGCAAAACTTAACGACCAGCACCAGCATTCACGAGAAATCTTCATGGCCCCCCAAAAGTGACCGACGAATAGTTTCATTACAATGGGTGTCACTGAAGACTCAGGTAAGGAGATGCGTAAGCAGTGGGTAACAAGGGGGCGATTTTGATTCATTGACAGGGAAAGGACTTAGAAAACTAGCTGAAGATATCACACGTATCTATTGATTTCCTCCAATAACATGATAAAAAATCATACTGATTAAATTTATCCCTAAGTTGCTAGTATATTTCAGATTTAGGAGGATGATTAAGTCCTTAATGCTGTTCCTGATTTTAAGGAAATAAAACATCACAAATATGGATCAATGTAATGAAAGTCGGCTGATTGATCAGCCTGAAGGCAGTTTTTGCCTAACCTGAGTGGGCTGATTAATCAGCCTTCTGGCAATAAAAGCATTAAATGATGCTGAAATAAAACACAAAATAAAACAAATGAATGGCTAGGAGGGTCAACCATGTTATGATACTAAAAGCATTATAGACTAGTCCATTAACAGGGATAAACACAACCCATGTAGTTATTGTGGATATGATAGCATTTATGAATAATTGGTGATCCCATATGATGGACTTAGCTTGGGTCTTTAATAACACAAAGTTATTCCCTGGGCGTTTTAAAGTGAAATTAACTAGGTATGTCTTAGGTGTTAGGTCAACTTAGGTGTCATTGTTTCATGCTGAGCTGATTCAATCAAGTAATCAAGGAATGGGAAAAGTATTCTATCAAGTAATCAATATGGGATGGAGCAGCAGAAAATTTACTAAATACCATTTCAATCGTGTCATGTATGTGTAATTGAGAATGGTACATGTTTCTCCTTTTATATGCATTCCTTGAAAAAAAGAATCAATCGGATACTGACAACACAATTCACGTCTTGATGAAGTCTACCCTTAGTTGTTAGCACAAATCGCTCAAAACAGGAGCAGGAAATAATCCATCATTGACCTGGCCTTTACACTTAGAGTAAATACAAGAGTAGAGTTGATGTACGTTAAAAGTTAAACCGCTGGAAAAGCTCAGATCTAATGATGAATAAGCTATAAGTTGAGGGAATTCCGATATTTGCTATTTCAGAACCCCTTTGAGCAGTTAGCGGTATCTTAGTTGGCAGCCCTGGGAATCTCCAGGTTACCAAATGAGATTTATTACATGTAAAACACGAACGGAATTAATGTCTCATCAGTATCATTATCAACAGTGGAAAAGTCGGCGTAAACAGGGTCACACCGAAATCACAATAAGCTGTAATATAGTGCCAAAGAAAAAATCAATATCAGGGGTGAAATATTTCCAGGGTATGGATGGCAAATTTGAGATTTTCTAATACAGCAAAAGAAAGTAAAATATGGAATGCATGTTGTTTCGACATTTGAGGAAACAACTTGTTTTTTTGCCCAGAAGAACACAATTCTTACACTTTTGCTAAATCCCTCTTACCTGTAAAAGGAGATTAATTCTACATGATTAATATCAACAAGGTTTTCCCAGTAAAAATGGTATGATTATAAACAAGGTTTGGGCTAGTCAGGGAGTTAATTGGCTGCCATGAAAGACATGGAGTCTACGATAGACCTAACAATTAATACTGAATACATATTAAAATGATGACAATATTAATTAGAAATCATAATCAGGAATATCACTTGCTTCAAAGCAAATGTGCCAGAATAGTAGATATGCGCCACAGTGATGCATGATTATCAGCTTCAGGATTGTTATATTTATCACTGTTTTGTGTCAAATCGTACATCAGTCTTACTTTGCTATGAAATGTTAAATAAAATAACCAGTAATTTCACCAAGCACTACTTTCACATGTAGCAGAAGCCTCATCGTCCGTTTTGTTGACATCGTCAACAGATAATTGAGCACAGGAATACGTCATTTACCACGGGGAATCTACCTCATACGTAGAGTTATCTGCTTTTGTTAACGACACACTACTCTTGGATGTCTGAATTGACGAAAATAATACTTACACTTTAATTGTCTGCTTTATACATGTACTCCTAGGGTTGAACCAGAATGAGAACAAAAATTCACGGCAATTCCAGGAAATCACAATAGTGACAGCTTGGTGTAGTCATTATTGTTCATTTAAGGATTAAAAGTAATTGCTACAAGTCTTCT
Source organism: Platycnemis pennipes (assembly GCA_933228895.1). NCBI lineage: Eukaryota > Metazoa > Arthropoda > Insecta > Odonata > Platycnemididae > Platycnemis > Platycnemis pennipes. Next base: position 34,632,174 of record OW121852.1, on the reverse strand, counting down.
TAAGTTGTCTTTGACCCTCACACAATAACAAATGCAATAAATAAACCCGAGCCCGAAGCCGATGCTTTTGCTCAATCGTGCCGACTAGTGGCGCTACTAACGGCATAAATACGAACCTCGACGGGATATATAGCTGAGATTCCTGCGATTCCAGCGATTTCCCAGTTCGATTGGTTCGCATTACGAAGCTCAATAAGAAGTGGTCAGGATGTCGGTCCTAAACGGAGCAATGAACGGGAAATTGGAAGATTGCATTGAATCACCGTCAGCGGCAAAATCAAGTTTTCTATCGCAAGTAATCCAGGTATTACGTTCCGAGGGTATCCTGCCCGGTGAATTGGAGTGTAACAAGAACACAATTAATTGTCCCGTCGTCCGATTCCAGCACCCAGCAGCACTTAAGGTAGGTCATTCACACCTTTAATAAAATGTATTACCGGTGGTACTTGGTATCTAGTCACCTTTTTTCTTCTTAAATGAGTTGTCATTATTTCAACTTTAAAAAATTCCGAATAGCTTCATCGTGACCGCAGTTGTGGATCAAAGACAATTTTACAGTTACATCTAAACACATTTCCAATCTAAGTAAACCGTTAATCATTTTGTGTTCACTCACGATTCCAGTGAAGTCTCTTCTGGAGTTCGTCTGCAGTCACGATTCGTTCTCAAAGGCAGAAGAAAATCGTGCGATCTCTCTAGAGAAATATTTCTCCGAAGCTTCGGCTGAGGTTGGCTAACGTTTTACGCCCTTTATACCTACCTCTCGAAATCTGTGTAACCCTAAGTGCGGCTGAATCTTTAAGGCTATATCGTTTTCTTTAAGTTTTTTGGGCCTGTTTTGAGTAGTTCATTCATAAATACAATTAGATTTTCTTCGTAGCAGCGAATGACTGTTAAAAGCGGCTTAGCGTGACAAAGACCAAAGAGCTAAATTGTATACAACATTACTGGTTTTAAGACCCGGTAAATTAGATTTCAACGCGTATTCCTAAAAAAGTTCGTTCTGCGTCGAATTTCGGCGGTACATCGGTATAATTCCATCTGCGCCGTCCTACCGCATGCTGTGAGAGTGAATAGCCACCACGAGGTACCACTTCTTGATTTCTCACTTGCTTTGGTGCGAATGGTACCCACCAGTTCATTAATTTAGATGTTTTGATGATTTTTGACTACGCGACCGCGCAGCCGAATAGCGGTACCCAGTACATATATTTTTTCTCACGGAAGCCTCACTCATCCTTCCCCTTTCGTATCCATGGCTATATGAGTTTGATGGAATTATTGAGTGGGTCCATAGAAGTGCAAAGGGATTCCTGTATCCGATTTCTACTTCGTGAGCAAATTTAGAAAGATCCTGATGTAATATAAAAATGTTCTGAAGAGTCTGAGTACCTACTTAGTTTTCTGCAAGTGTTGATGACACAAGCGTTTCCTTCTCGCTTCTTTACTTAACGAATAGGAATGTGAGAAAATACGCTTTTTTCGCCACGTTTCCCATTTTGATTCATAATTATGATTTTTATGGCCTCTAAATTGATTTTAAGCAGCTATTAAATCGATTCTTCAGCGAGTTTCATCTTCATATTTACCTGCTTCTTAAAGCAAAAAATCAATGGAATTTAATTTGGGAATTGCGGAGTAAGCAATATTAAATGTTCAGGAATTCAACTAGCCGCGAAAAACACGAACGGAGTGATCAGATTTCATGCACAATAGCAACATGTCCAAAAAAAATACCTGCAAATAAATATTGGATTCCAGTCTAGGTCGATTCTTATATTCTCTATAGAAATGTTGATATACTTACTTCTAAATTTGAATTTTTTGCTAATTTAAGCCTAGAAAAATGAATATATTTCATCCATCCCGGTCTCACCATGACGAGGATCCTCATTAAAGATGCGATTGGTCTTCAAGCACCTGATGGCATGGTAGTCCAGTGGGTTGAGCGTCCAGCTACCGCCGGTATTAGGCTTGAATCCGGAAGAGTCCTACGGACATCTCGAATGGAACCCAAGCTTTGTGATTTATTGTTCGGGAAAGTTACTTACGGCACAGGGAAAAGAGCTGTTCCCTATACCCTGACCATGGAAGCCCTGACGTGTAAATTTCACATGCCAACTGACATGGTGGGCTTCACTAGGTGACCTCAACCCGACAGACTTTCGGGTCGAACTCTGCGGTTTTGGAATTAAGATTCTATTTTTTATTACGATTAACGAAGGTTTATTTTACAGTAGCGTCTGTCGTCTACTCCTTCGGATCCTCATTCATATGTACTGATTATAATCTAACACATTATGCATGCCACCTGCCTTCATCCAATCCTTTTCTCCTCTTCCATAGCATTCTCTATCTTCTATTATATACTTCAGAATATCTTCTCCTTTGATTACTCGTTAACATATTTTTCAGACACTGAATTTCTCGAGAAATTCGATCGCTATGACACCATTTCTGCCCCTCAGAAGGATGGCGTGCTAGCCACCTCGAGGTGTTTGGGAGGGGGATAATGGTCACCAAACATACATTAGGTACTATATTCACTAATACTACATAGACTAATCCTCACTCACCTTTCAACTTACTTACTAATTGTTTTTAATATTGCCAGAGGAAATAGCTTTCCTGCATCGGGAATCGAACCACGGACCTTTGCGCAGACCACCACGCTACCTAGGATTTCAGATCCCAAAAGCGATTTTTAGAAGACAATAGGAGCTGGGTCTCGTTCGCCAATACGGTCATCAAGGATGGCACGCCTAAAGCGGTACTGTGCTTCACGGAAGCCACTGCCTGTAAGATAGATCCTATAAATTATCGCAAAGGGTGATAAGCCACCACTGTAAAATAGATATTTATCTTTACCAATATAGTTATCTCCGGTCATCAAATAAATTTTCCGATAGTAACATCCTGCTTGTCGCTACGCCTACATTCATTCACAATGATACCAAATACAGAATTGTTCGTGTTCACCCTTGTTTTGCCGTTAGTTTTCACTAATTTTTTCCAGAGGTCTTTTGTTATTACTATGACAATTGGCATTCCTTATCATTCGCACTGGACCTGTAACACGTTTAGCAGCGATTGAAACCCATTGACTAAAAGGATTACTAATCCTTTCTCCTTCAAAAATATGTTCAAATTGCCTCCTTCATTTGGCCGAGCATAAAGACTTCCTATATTTTTCTTACTTTTTCTTGCTTTTTCTTCATACGTTGAAGGTACTGGTGCAAGGTAAAATCATACTTTCTACAATTGGCAACCCTGACTTAACACTTTGACCTGTTACAAATAGGTTACTTAGTTTCTTTGTCTGCTCTTCCCACCTTTTTTACGTGGACAATTTGAAGTTATATATCAGCCGTCTATCCTTCAAATCTACTTCTAACTTCAGTAACGCATTCCGCTCAATTTTTTGAAGTTTAACTTGGGTGCATGGGAGATATTGGCTAATCTTCTCGTTTTTATGTCTAATTTTAAAATGGCATTCATCACTACTTCCTTGTAGCATGAGTCTGCATCAGTGCCCATGTAGAAATTTGTAGATGAATGGCTCTTTATCTCTAATGGGAGATTTAAATTTGATACATCCCACTGTCACCATCGGTTTCCATGGGCAGGCTTACTTATGTAAGCCTGCCCATACAGAATTCTGTGGTGGAACCAGCATCACGAGTTGATTACCATACCGTTTCTCCCACGAAGCTCGTCCGTTATCTCACGGTTCGTAATTAACGTAAATTTGTTTTTTGTTCACGATTAGTGTTTACTAGCGTACTGGACTGTCACCTAAGAATCGACTTTGTTCAATGAAAATTCGGAAGTAAAAAAGGAAAATTTCCCTTATTGGTTGATGTCTTTAATGCGAAGGATCTGCTTAATTCCGAAAACTTTGCTTTTGCGAACACATTACACGTCCTGAGTTCAAATTTCTTCCTTTATAGGAATGCCACAATTAGTTATCTACCGATTAAGGACGTTTTGATGGAATTGACGTTGAGTTTTTCCCGCGACGTCTATCTTTCATATGATGTCCTTCTTTAGTTCCGCTCCTACCGCTCATCATTCTCTCTAAACCAACTCTTCTCTTCCCTGTACCCCGCTTACCCAACATCCTTCTCTCTATCATGCCCTTCAACAAACATTTCACAGGACAACCTGTGCCATTCAGACCCTCTGCCCACTCCTAATTTCTCGTTCGTCTTCCTTTCAATCCACCTTATATTCTCTATACCCATATCTCAGAAGCCTTGAGTCTATTTTCATCCTCTTTCCTCAAAGTCCATGCAAAAACATGCTCCGCATTATTTCCAGTGGCGTACCGTTTAGGGTCAAACCCGCCAAAACATTCATATAATTTACTCTATTTTGCAGTAGCGTTTAGAATTTTGCTTATTTGGCTGTAAAATATAGTTGAATTGTCTACACAAAAAGAGAATGCTAATTTAATATTTTTTTAGTGAATACTAATTTAAATATCATTTTATGATGATGCACATAAATATTAATGAAACCCCACCCTAGAAGAAAATCCTACGTACGCCATTGGTTATATCTACTTAAATTTCTATCTACCTAGTTCGTTAAATAAATATTAGATTGTATGAAATGTATTAAATATTTTAATAGCACGAATTCGATCGTGTATATCCTTTCACACAGACATTACTCACACTAATTGACCTAACGCCTAATGAGCTTTGCAAAGTTGGCATCAACGGTAACGATATTAATTTAACTTCCAAACAACCTACCAGTAAACGTTGACCAAAGATGAAACGACGCCTAAATAAGTAATGCTCCTGAAGGCGCAACGACCTCAAAAGAATACGCGACTTTCAATGCATAGATGAAGTTGTGTTGTAAAGCATCAGGTCTGGTGGAAGACAGTGCGGCTGTAGTTTTCACAAGGGTTCTTGTCGCGAGTGCCATGCCCTGCTTAACTTGGGCTCATGTGGGTCGCGTCAGCTGCTGAGATGCGAGCTGTTGATCGATATGAGACGGTTCAAGGTGCGCCCAAGGGGGGTAGCTCCATCTCACAGTCCTGCCGAATGAAAACTATTTTTTTGGGACAATGGTGGCCTCGAAAAACTGCCGCTGGCGAAAACACTTGAAGCTCTCCTTCCAAGTTAGGGAAATGGATGCTTTACGGGGTACCGTGGTTCAATCAACGGCAGGAACGTTCTCCGGCAGCTCTAAGGTGATGGGTTTATATCCGACGGTTTTAACACTTAAATCTACGCCTACCCAACCCTACCAGCCATCACTATAGAGCGTGGGAAAAAGATTTCACCCTGCAATTGCGCACTAACGTGTAGCTTATCTGCATGTTTATAATTGTAATCTTATTCTCTGACTGATAATGCATGCCTGGTGACGGCTCAACCCCTGCCACAAATCCTTGCAGTAGCTTGCAAGGTATTTTGTGGGTGCTCAACTGTATTATACCTTGAAATCCATCACGAGGGTGTGTGGCAGGAGGGGAATGGGAAGTATTGCTGCCTTTTTGTGTTGGCAGGCAAAAACTATAACAGCAATAGATACCCCTTCTCACTATTTGAGTTTTAGGAAACTTGTAATAACTCTGATTCTCTTCCATATTCTTCACCACTTCCTCTTCTGCAAAGGTTAACTAGATACTCTAATTTACAAAAAGAGTCTGTTAAAAATCCTACTCTCGAAGATCGCCTACCAGGATGGTCGATGGCAACCTCTAACTATGCACAACCTTACTCCTAATCGCTCATAGTTCCTCAAATGACTGTACCTTTAAGGAAATTTTCCCTTTTTTATCCGACATCCTTACCACCAATATTCACGTTCACCCCGAACCTATCTGGAATCTTTTTAAACTACCAAACCCGTTCGGATCTCGCATACACCTTCCAGAACGTACTATACATTCTTGATGATGCGAGATGTGAATCCTACCCATTTTCATCGCCCAACCTCTAACTAAAACATTTCTATTCCTTTCCATTCTTTCCGTGTCTCCTCTCTTGCACAACCAACAACACTGTCAACATCCTCCTACAATAACTCTGCCCTGATTTCTGTATCGGCCTCTCACCATTCCCCTCAAGTACCAAGAGTCAAGAAATAAGAGTGGCTCAATGGATTAATGTCAGACTCTGATGAGAAAGATGCAATGAATAATTTATTCGAGTTCAAGACCCTTTTTATGCATATTTTTCACCCCCAGCCACACACCCTCGCGATGGCTTGCAGGGTATCACGTGGATGTAGATGAAGTATCCAGATGGCTCTTTGATGCTCCTCCAGGAATAATCCTTCCTCTCAATATGCTTTTCTTCTTGCCGCCATACACATTCTTTCCACATTTCACAATGACAGTTGCTACGAGGTTTATAATTGCCTTTTATGCAGGTAAAAGGCAGCGTGTACCTTAAAAACTGGAAACAACCGGGTATATGGGCCCTTCACGAGTTAACTAATCAGGTCTGAAGAGGATTAACTATGGTATGACCCTCCCTTACCTCCTCCTATTCCTCCTCCTCATCCTTTTCCTCTTCCCCGCCTTTCGTTCGTCCTCGACCTGCATCCTCTCCTTTGCTCTTCCCTCATTTCCCTAAGGAAAAGTCGCCGCGGCGCCGAAATACCGGAAGTGCCACCCATTTGCTTATAGATCTTAGATATATCGGTCCAATTTGTTTTATTCCTTGTGGCATTTTCATTGCCTTATCACAAGAGCGAATTTGTCACAGAGGTGCTGGGATTTGCTATCTAATGTTTAGCAATTGTTAGTTGCACGCCCACTTAAAAAATGCACTCTGATAACCAGTATATCAGTGACTCATAACCTTTTCAGCTGATGACATCCCTTGAATTCTCAAAACGTGTCCTCGTGCCTCCTGGCAAAAATATAGAATTTTGAAGAGAAAGAATAATTGGACTCTTTACACAGCAAAAATATAAATACAATTTATTTGATGATAATATTTTGCTGCAGCATTAATGTAGGTACTGAAGTAAACTCCACAAACTATAGTCCAAATGATCGTTTGCTGGCTGTGGAAGTGCATATCTACTACACAATGATTGATAAAAATAAAGCCGCAAGGAGCTATAGCTAAAATCATCATTATAATGATGATTTTTTAGAATCGGCATTGAAATTTATCTTTTGTAAGCGAGTTACAGCTGCTGTACTTTGAACAGTCCTTTTTTATAGTTGAAATGTAAACGCAATGATACTTAGCCATATGCGGCGTTTCTTAATTTTGTGATAATTTTTATAGCGCCTACTTCGTCGTTGAAACGTGTAAAATTAGCGATCAAGTCATTTATTCCCAAAGGTTATCCTCCAATAGTAAGTAGGTACTAGTAGGGTAATAGTAAGTCAGAGCGTAGGTTAAAGTACAGATTAAATCTATTAGAGAAATTTCAATCGGATAGCTTTACTGAAGATGTTAGGCACATATTAAAAAAACCAGCGTATTATGCTAGATTCGACCAAACAAATAAGATTAGAGAGATAGATTGTCGTACGGATAGATTCAAAATGGCATTTTTCCCCCGTACTATAAGAGAATAGAATAGGCAGTATAGCAAAGGGATAGGTAGGGGAAATATTTTAGAGTACTCTGTAGTGCATGATGCATGTATTAACCCCTTAAATACTATAGATACTAACAATCTAGTTGCATGAGACACTATAGTTGCTTGTTTGCATGTTAGTAGTGCATGCTTGATGATCTTTACCCCCTGCCACACACCCTCGCGGTGGCTTGCAGGGTATCGTGTAGATGTATCTTTATGCGACATTAACTTGCTTATATTGAGGATAGTAGAGGTAATTCAACGTTTCTGAACGAATTAGTACCACAAATTAGTGGTCTGTAGGATGATTAACTATCTTTCCAAGTAAGATAGTCTGCTACATCATTTTATGACAGCAATTCTAAATATGAAACTCATTTTGGAACCTTTTAAATTTGAAGTGGGCTTGATTATTGATGCTGTGTTTATTCGAGGCTTTTTCCCGCTTTTCGCTAATGGCAGAATCACTGAACCGAAGAAGAGCTTATTTTTTCAGGCGGTAATTCAGCACTTCTTCGCGTTCCAGTGATTTAAGAGAGTTTTAATTAATTATCCACATTTCTTGCTTGCTGCGCTCATTTCTTTCGATTTTTTCAGACTTATTTTTCCTTTACATGGCATAAATGTCTTCGGTCATTATTACTCATTAATGGAAAACAGCTTGAGACGCGTTTGATGTGAGCCATAATTGGGTATCGATTATTTTTCGAGTTGAAACTTTTCACAGTACCTACTGACTGGGTCTCAAAGGATGATAACTCTTTTGCTTCTTTTTTATTCAGTGTAAATCAAGACCTTTAGGTCAGTGGTCATTTGTGGGCCAAGTTTAGCCTTTACGGCCTTACGTTGCATCATTCTTGACTGATTGACTTTTATTCATGGTAGGAAATGTGTTGATAACGCTTCAGGCGTTATCTAAAATGCCTCATTAACAAAGTATCGTGTACTGTGCCCGCGTGGCATCAAACAGTGTGAAATTTCTTATGATAAGTGCAAACTTTTGAGTGAAATTATCTTTAGAAAAACGTTCACCCAGGATTCGCATTGGGTGCTTTACTTTTTTGGTCGAGCATTCGGCGAAGAAAATGCATTAATTATGAGGAAAGGGTATTTTGTTTGCTATGCTTTATGTTTGAGTTGGATTTTTGTTGTGGAGATAGGAAAACGACTGTTTCAGCCACGAACTCGTTCAGTTTAAAGTTATATACTGACTATCTTGTGTTACTATACTTGTGTTGTTTTTTTCTATCAATGTACAAAATTTAATACTTAAGGTGGGACTTCATTATTAGTTATTCGATCATTAAATATTTTTCTATCTCTCAAATAACAACTATACACATATGTGGACTATAAATATTTCCACAAAAATGACAATAAAATATTTTTTCTACATGTAATTTCCGTAGTCCCAAATGTGCTCAAAAGAGGTGAGAAAAATGTTTTTCATAGGCCAAGGTGTTCTTCGGGAACAAATAGGATATATTTCGTAGAGGTCCTCCCTTTTCAAAAGGTTTTTTTTTATTCTGATAATGTTTTTTTCAAATCCTATACTTTGGCTTTATTGTCCAAAAAAAAAGAATATGTGAATATGCAGAAGTACCAACCCACATCTAGCTCACATTTTCATTTATTTGAGAGGTGTTTTCTGAGTAAGCGAAAAGCTCTAAAATTATACTGTCACATGAATTTGTAAATATTTTCCCTCTTGCTCGAGTTTGCGATCTCGTTTCTCGGTTCATATTCTCCAGCAATGGGAACCCATTGTGTCTATAATGGCCAGCCCGAGGAGTCGTGAAGGAAAGTGAGAATAGACCCATTTACCTTCTAATTGTCGACTCTCTATGACTAGCAGTCGAACACTCCATTGGCTTCGACTTGGAAGGATTTTCTCCTTGTGTTTTCAAACAATCCAAGACTTTTCAAATACCCAAAACTTCAATACACGGATGAATTCACTGTATGGTGGGGAGGTGAAACTCCAAAAACCAACCAGTGGCTTGATCACAGATTTGTGGTGGAAAATATCAGAGAATAATATTTTCCTTTAGACAAATACTTTAAAAGTAGCTTATTTTTTGTGAATGCCCAATAATTTCAAAATTTCTCAGCGGTTCAGATAAAAACCTTCATATAATCACTGATATAGATAATGGCTGTTTGATGATTTACTCTCGTCTTTGATATAAAAGTTAACTGCATAAGCAAAAGTAAGCAGCTAACTTTGGCTGCCGATGTGTAATGTAACGGAGTGCGTTGAAAGATGAATGAAAAAGGTCTTCTGCAACGGGAATTGAACCATGGGCGATCGACTTACTGTGATAACGAGCAGTCAAATACGTTATCCAGAATCTAATACTGAAAGCAATTTTTGTAGCAAGTAAGAGGAAGATTTTCTATTCACCATAATTACACAATTGATTTTCGTGTGTCATGTCAATGTAATTTATGAAATTCTTAATCATAGAATGCGGCATATGAAAGGAATTCATGCAGTCAATTTAAAGTAAGGGATATTTTTAAAAATTTCTATTTTTTCTACTCGCTACATCTTTCATTTATTACCTAATACATAATTATAAAGCTGAAATTTTTAAATTGAATTGAATCAGGCGATACTTCGTGAAAAAGTGACATGTTAACAGAAAAACTTGAACGATGTATATAATAATAGGTAATATAATTGGCGCCATGGTAGGTAATATAATATGTATATGTATAATAGGTAATATAATTGGCGCCAATAATAGGCGAACGTAATATAATAATAGGTGGAGATTTCAATGCACCATCAATAGACTGGAGAACATACTGCTTCAAAGCTGGAGGAAGGGACAAAGACATCTGTGAGACTCTATTAGATGTTTTCTCCAATAACTCTCTGACACAATTAGCTACAGCACCTAATAGAGGGGACAACACTCTTGATTTACTGGCAACCAATATCCCACAACATGTGACAATGATTGACACGGTTGATGGAATCAGTGACCACAGAGTTGTAACTGCAAAACTCTCGCTATCTTTAGATAAAAATTTTAAACAAAAAAGAAAGATTTACATTTTTAAAAGAGCAGACTTTGCTAACTTTAAAATTTATTTAAGAGATTCCTTATCAGATTTCAAAAAGTCTTCCATAAAGGTATGTACCAACGATTCATGGAAGTCTTTCATTAATATCATGCGCTCTGGGATCAACAGATTCATCCCTAGTAAATTCAAAAAAGAAAGCACTGAACCTAGGTGGTACAATGCCGAAGTGAGAAAATCCCTGAGACGGCAGCGAATATGTCATGCTAAAATGAAAAAAATTAGTAAACATATGCCCACTGATGAGCGTAATGTAATTATTGAAAATTATAAAATTTCAAAATCCACTGCAAAGTCAGCCCTTAGTAATGCATTTGCAGAATTCAAAAGAAAAACACTTGGGGAACAATTGAAAGAAAATCCAAAAGTCTTCTGGTCGTACGTAAGGGAAGTGCAAGGCCATAAGTCAGCCGTCCATTCACTTAAAAATGATAGAGGTGAAATGACCACAAACACACTCGACAAAGTTAACTTGCTAAATTCCTTCTTCCAAACCGTTTTTAACCCACCTTCCGGGGATTCAACTGTCGTGTTACCTGACCTCTTTCAGCGGTTGATGCAACCAATTGACATTTCCTGTAATGGTATTGAAAAATTACTTAAAGATATAAGCCCCAACAAATCTCCTGGCCCTGATCAAATTCCCTCCCGCGTATATAGAGAGTTACCATCCGAAATTTCCCCCTACCTTGAAATAGTATTTAATAAATCCCTGACCGAAAACGTCGTACCGATGGACTGGAAAGCAGCCGATGTAACACCCATTTTTAAAAGTGGCGATAGGGAGCAGCCATCTAACTACAGACCTATATCCCTCACATCCATTTCATGCAAGGTCCTAGAACATATAATTGTCAGTTCAGTCATGGGACACCTAGATAGCCAGAATTTATTGTCCAATGTCCAGCATGGCTTCCGAAAGAGCAGATCGTGTGAAACCCAACTTGCTCTCTTTTCCCTCGATATTTTAGTTTCTGGCGAAAATAATATTCCAGTGGATGCTATATTTCTTGACTTCAAGAAGGCTTTTGACAAGGTTTCTCACAGCAAACTAATTTTGAAGTTAAAATCTTATGGGTTAGACAGTAACATTATATCATGGATTAATGATTTTCTGCATGATCGGGTTCAAAGGGTTGTTTTGGACGGTGTTTCCTCACCGGCAATTAAAGTCACTTCGGGTGTCCCACAAGGTAGTGTGATAGGTCCACTCCTATTCCTTTTGTATATTAATGATATCCAAAAGGTGGTAAAAAGTAAGCTTCGTCTATTTGCCGATGACGCAGTAGTGTACAGGGAAATTCTATGCCCGAACGATAAAGAATATTTAAATATTGACCTACAAGCAATTGAAACTTGGTGTGATACATGGCAGTTAGAATTAAACTTTAAGAAATGTCTTGTAATGAATTTTTGGAAAAAGAATAGCTCTCCTCCTACCACTTACAAAATAAGTAATAATGAATTAACAAACGTGGAATCCATTAAATATCTTGGAATAAGACTGACAAATGATCTTTCCTGGGGTAAACACATTCGTGAAATAATGGGTCAAGCGAATCGCAAACTGGGTTTCATTAAAAGAGTATTGGGTAAATGTGACGATCATGTACGAGAAATCAGCTACTTTTCCCTTGTTAGACCTCATTTGGAATATGCTGCCAGTGTATGGGATCCCTACGAAATCGGTCTAAGTAATGAACTTGAACGTGTGCAGCGAAGATCGGCAAGATTTGTAAAGGGACGATACGATAATTATATTAGCGTAACCAGTCTATTAAATGAATTGAAATGGGAATCATTGTCAGATCGCAGGTTGAAATTTAGACTTAATCTCTTCCACAAATTCCAAGGCAATATTTTCAGTGATGATGTTAAAAATATTTTACGAACCCCAACTTACTATGGCAGACTGGACCATAATCATAAAGTTAGAGAAATTGATTGCCGAACTGACCGATTCAAAATGTCCTTTTTCCCTCGCACAATAAGAGATACGAATAACGGTAAATATGTCCTATCGGAGAGTAGCAATGAATAGCATTGGTAGCTGCATGTTGGTATGAGTACTTAAAGCTAACCCTACTAACAGAATGTTTTTGCATGTTTTCTTTGCAATTTCTATCTTTTTAAATAGTGTAGTTCTGACTACTATATTAATACTATTCCTTTTTTATGCATGATATGTAGTGCATGTTTGGTGAGCAATCACCCCCTGCCACACACCCTTGTGGTGGCTTGCAGGGTATTATGTAGATGTAGATGTATTTTTCACACTTTATTAAGAAAAACCCTCCCGGTTTCGACACTCTCGTGTCATTGTCAAGGGTACTCTGACATTCTCACAGTGGCGAGCCCATATATATACTCACATAGTTCAAGTTTTTCTGTTAGCTGTTATTTTTATTTGCAAATTTCTTGTGAAATTTGAGAGACGTATTGGATCAAGCACGACGCATCCCACCTGATGGAGCAGCTAATATATAAACCCGACCCTATCCACATCGACAATTCAGTGGACCTGAGGAAGCCAGCTAGAACGCGAGGGAAATATTGTCTAGAAAAATGGATGGGCACGGGAGAAGACCCGATAATCAAGTATCTTAAACTTTCAAGCGAGTAGGTTGATAACAGTTCTGGTCTCAATTTTAATTCTAATAATTTTTTTATTTTACTTGCCCCTTCGTTGAGATTCATTAGCACCGGAATTTTGCGCAGTGAAGAACTAAAGACTTTTCTCAGAGTATTTTTTTTATACTGTAGGATATATTTGGGTAGATTCGTACCAAACTAATTCTTATAAAAATGTCCCTACACTTCTAGGGGTACTAACTAAACTAAATGGATAAACTTATATTCTAAAAACTACTACCAGTATCAGACGCCAAAGGCAGGAGATGTTTTAGGCCGGAGGGAGAGACAGGATTAGTCTATTATCACTGCAGCTTTTAAACTTGTGCCGTGATGAAATGGTTTGAATGGCAAGGGAACCTGCAAATGCGGTAATACGATTATGCTATAAAAGCACACACGGGTACGTGGGGAATTACTCAACTCAATTTTGCCGTTCATTAAATGTTGACTTTCAGCCAAGGGTGTAAAGTCGGAAATGGAAATTATCACAGTCGTTGATGAGTTACATCGTGAAAGATTCTGGCTGAAAATAACATTGTAATAGGTCGAAAACGAGTATACCCTCATGTATTTGTTTCAAAGTACCAATGCCCTAACGTGGAAAGCATAGATAAAGAGGATGTGATTTATGAGGAGTGTTCTGGCTAAAGATGAAATTATTTCAAAGAAACTGTAAATTGAGATCTAAAAAGAATTTTAGAACCCTTGTTTCAGAAACGAATCGCCGGAAAGGAACGTGTAACCATAATGTTAAGCTCACATCAGCACATTTCCACCGAACATACTCCGATTGGTTCTAAACGAAAATCGTGTTTGGGCAATCGCGCTACCGCCCAGTAAGGTCTGCCGAACTGTTCTCAGCCTTCTTCTCCCCGTCCGTCGCCCTTCCGCCGTCGAAACCAACCAAGGTCACATGCTGTGTGAATGACTTCCCCCTCCCTCGTGATCAGCCCTCAACTTCCACCCCTCTGGCTGGCCGATTGCGATTGTACACAACCCCCATAGTCCACTCATCCGTTATCGCCTCTCCCACTACTCCCAAGCGCCTTCTGCTGGTCACAACAATCGGTTTTGTTTTTGCCTGGTTTGTCGTGAATCGTGATCGTGAACTATGGCTTGTTTTCGCTAGCGAAGAGGACCCTCAAACATGTCATGATTTTCGAAAAAGCCCGGGTTCGACAGACTTTTTTATTCTGTAAGGTCACATTTAATGCCTGTCTATCTCCCAAATTTCAAGACAATCTATGCGGTTGTCCGAGGCCTCCGATTAGATTTTCCTGTTTTTTCGAGGTTTCCATCGTACTTTCTACCTCTCTTCTTATAATCTCCTGTTTTTTCACTAGTTCCATCCATTTCATCTTCCTCATTCTTCCGTAGCACCAAAATCCCACTGCTCCCAGTATTTTCTACAACTCTTGTTGTTCCCTACTCATTTCCACGCTCCAAACGAGCTAATGATAGTTTCTCTACTTACAGACTCATTTCAGTCCGCTATATGTTCCTTCCATTAAAATATACTCTTCGCCAAGTTTATCCTATTGATTACTTTGAATGCATTACGTTTTGTTTCTTTCTACGTTAAGTACATCGTTAGTATTTACATAAGATGTAATATTTTCCAGTTAATTGGAGCACTATCCATCTTTTACGCCCTCTTTCCCTATAATGCTCAATATATTTATGTAAACAGGGAAAAATCATTTTCATCACCATACGGCTAACTTAGTGTCCTTTGGTAATTTCTGTATTTTTTAACACATACCTACTCTCTCCGTCCAATGTTACGATCTACTGCTTTGTATATATCATTGCTTTTATTTTCTAAACTTTCTATTACAATCTAATAAAAGTTAATGATTGATGTAGAATTAACCCCACTGTGAACTCTCAAGAAACTTACTCCTCTAGAATTTGTGAGCTATGGATGCAATTAACCCAATAATTAACCAAATTTATCCTATAATTCAACAAAATTCATTTTGAAAATCCCTATTATTTATCAGATTGCTTGCTTCGATTATTCCCAGAAGTTATAGGTATCTTTTCTTTGGTCATCGTCCTCTTTTTAGCTTAAATTAATAATAATATTCGTTTAGTTGAGAATATTCTGTAGAAGATAGGTTGATATCGGTGTGAGATTATGATAATAACAAGTATTTGAATCAATTCAACGATGTAATTAATGTCGGAGAGGAAAAAGTTTTAAATCGAGAAATTTACCCTAAGTGATTTAAATTTTTAACTTCACAGAGCTTGTTGTAGATGCCAGTTTTTCGAGGGATTTATAATTAAGGGAAATGCAAGAGCTATTACTGCAGGCATGTTGGTTCCTGAAGCAACATTGTTGTGAAAGCGAGCCTTGAATATAGCAATAATATGTTCGATCCCAACAATTCTGAAATGAGAACATCAACATGAGAGTTATCTCAAAATAAAATCCCGCGTCCTAAGTGGGCAGTATTTAGTTCGATTTTGAAGTGTTACATCGTTCTGTGTGCATACTGAACGGCGTAATCAATTTGCATGGTATTGAATGCTTTATTGTATCACTAATTTTTTTCTGGTTAATTTAGATTTATTCAGTATGATCCATTTCTCGTTTCAGAAAAATGTTGCAAAATACCCTATATTTAGAGGCTATAGGCCACATAGGCGCAGAATAATGCCGGATTAGCTTGTTTGTCACTCTATTAGCAACAAAGAGTAGGATTAGATTGATTACAATAGATGAATGTTATAATATGTCTTTGCATTATACATAACTGAGTTGAATTGAAAGATTTTTTTGTCAAAAAGAGGTCGATAGTATAAATTGGCTGCACGAGCCAACACAAGATAAATTACACAATGACTATATCTCTGGAAAATGTTCCCATGAGATATGCCACATGTAGAGTTTCTTTTTGTTTGTATACAGACGACAGTTTTAGAATATATGGGCTCTGATTAGTCAATGATGCCGACTGCTTGCCTTGCGATTAGATTTGTTTGTAGGTAGTGGATCACTGTTGATAAATTTGGCATCTCTATTGTATGCATTCTTCCGCAAATATTTCTTATCTTCACAGCACAAGACCTGTGTCTGTCGTATAAAATAGGAAACCGAACAGTTACTACCGAAGGTCGTAGCATTGCTATAATGGATACTGCACACATCTCGTATCCATATCATCTGGTTAAGCTAGATAACATGGTAGAAGGTTAGGGCGCTGCAGTACCGTGACTGGTTGTGTTCCGGTTGATCTATCGAAGACCCGCCCCCACCGATTTGAGGAATTGAGAACGTCGCAGTCAAAAGCTTATTTTGCAGATGAAGGTGGCCATACTAGTCCCTTCAGACAGTCAGAAGATGCAGGGCAGTCGAAAAAGCTTTGATGCCTCTCCGAAACAAATATATGAGCGTTGAACCATTGAGAACCACCAATTTCATTGGCAAGAACCATTGGCAAAGATGTCATGAAATCTTCAAAGAGTTTTATATAAGATTTAACTTTTTAAATTATTCCGATTATAGGATGCATAAATGAAAGTCAATTTTCCACTTGTGTGGTAGTACTTATATTGGTGACTAGTTTTCGACAACTATGTCATTTTCAGGTCTGTATTGGCAAGTCTCCGGCCATATTCGTGTACATATACGTACATTCGCGTATATTCGTGTACATATACGAATGTAAGAGACTTGCCTCTACACACTTGAAAATAACATAGCTCTCGAAACTAGTCGTCAGTATATGTACTACCACCCAAGTGGAAAATTCCCTTTCACATATCCATCCCAAAATGGAATAGGTCCACCATATCGACCGTGATGCATTGTTTTACATTATTCCGATTACCTAGTAGTGAATTTGCTACCGATCGTATGCAGTATTGGCCTATCGGTAGTTATTTACTAGATACCTATCGTTTTTCATTTTGATAGTGCACAATTATCGACATTTATATTTCGTTTACATTTAGAAATATTATTTCTCGAATAGGATCTTCAATATTTCATTTTAGAATACTTTAGGAACTCAATGTTGATTCAGCTTTGCGGGTATACTTTGTATACACGTAGTTATACGTTGGAAAATGGTACATGTACACGTTTCTGTTTATCACCCTCATCAATCTGTTAGAAGTACTAATTATAGTTTTATCACCTATGACTTCTAAAGCTGAAACCAGTCAACAGTGAAGTAACGGCGTTGTATTAAAACCATTTTTGGTATTAATAAAAGATTATAATGTACCAATTTTCTACCTATCACAAATTTATATTATCAAAATTTAACACAAAGCAAACGTATCAAAATATGAATTCTGATGTATGGGTATATTTTGATAAGATTAACGGATATTTTTAGAGGAATGAATACGATATCAATGGAATTAAGATTGAAAGATATGATATGGAGATGAGTTGTGGAATGGGAATCGAAAGGTATTGAATGTCTACTTCTGATTAGCCTCCTAATCGCGAAGAAGACTTGGCATACGTGGTCTTGTCACTTCTCCAATCCGCCTTGGGGAATTCCACGCCTGACATCAGATAGGTCGAAAGGGTAATGTATAAGAACGGGTACCTTCGTTCAAATTCCGATCTATAAAGACTCCTTGCGTTGGCAGTGGTATTACTGAGGTTTTCCCATTGCCCATAAAATTATATATAATAGAGGCATAGAACCTCGTTCCATTATCCCATAAAATTAGGGAGATAGATTGTCGTACCGATAGATTCAGAATGTCATTTTTCCCCATACTATAAGAGAACACGATAGGCAGCACAGTAATGGAATAGGTAGGCGATGTATTGTTGAAGTAGTCTTTAGTGCATGCTACATGTATGCATTGACATCACTAACGCATGCATAGTAGGTAAATACAGATAAAATATTTAGATAAATGCCATTATAACCAATAATCCTTTATTACTATGTAGATACCAACCATCTAGCTGCATGTGATCCTATTATATAGCATGTTTCCATGTCGTAGCCGAGTTGCATGTCAATAGTGCATGTTTGGTGATCGTCACCCCCCTGCCACACACCCTCGCGGTGGCTTTCAAGGTATTGCGTAGATGTAGATTAAGATGTCCCTTAGTTTACCTACCGACGCAAGACCTCTCCATGAGTACTTACCTATCCTTGAGGCTGAAGATGTCTTCTAGAATTGATTTCCCATATTTTTATTACTAATCTATAGAATAGTGCCTAATGGGGATCAGTTTGTTGTAGTGGTTAGGATATTGGTATCTCCAGGGTCCGAGTTCGAATCTTGGAATTTCATTGGAATATCTGTCTCTACTCGAGTAATGTGTATAGAGCTGCTTAAAATGCAGTGTTCCTTCCATAATATGGGACGTAAAAAGGTGTATCACTTGGCGCCTATCATTAAAAAAAAACCAGCGTATTATGCTAGATTCGACCAGATAAATAAGATTAGAGAGATAGATTGTCGTACCGATAGATTCAAAATGGCCTTTTTCCCCCGTACTATAAGAGAATAGAATAGGCAGCATAGTAAAGGGATAGGTAGGGGAAATATTTTAGAGTATTCTGTAGTGCATGATGCATGTATTAACCCCTTAATGACTATAGATACTAACAATCAAGTTGCATGAGACAATATAGTTGCTATTTTGCATGCTAGCAGTGCATGCTTGGTGATATTCACCCCCTGCCACACACCCTCGCGGTGGCTTGCAGGGTATCGTGTAGATGTAGATGTAGATTAAAATCAGGCTTATGACACCGTCAGATTTCCTTCCTCCCTTCATCCAAATCTTGAAGGAATTCCTACTTCCATACCACTACCCACCAATCCTAAATGGCACAATTATGGTCGTCCCCCTTAACAACAGCAATAGGGCAGCTCCCAAGAGCACTTTTATCATTATTATCTGAATCCCATTTACACTCAGTAATTATTTTGTCACGGATATCAGTCACGGATAAGGGCGGAACCAGGATTTTTTTCTGGGAGGGGCACAAGGGTCAGGCGGGCAAAAAGTCTTCTCATATTTGGGATTAACAAACAGCATACAACAATTACTGTACGAAATATACTCTTTATTTTAATATAAAGGTTATCAATATGAAAATATTATTAAGTTACATATATAATACTATTTTCTTATATGTTTCCTGCTGAATATGTCCAGTACTTCGTTAACGTTCATTTTTGACACAATGTCTTGATAGATATGCATTAAAGCCAGTCCATTCAAACGATCTTCTGTCATTCTGCTGCGGAGTTATGTTTTTAATCGGCGTAAGGTGGAGAAAGATTGGAAAAGGCATTAATATAGTAATAGGAGTGACATAATACGGCCGAAGAGTTATCCACAGATTACATAAAAGCAAGGTGAATGTGATCAAATCAGTACCCAGTGGTAGAGAAGCAAGAATGAAGATAGGAGTGAGACGAGTTTGTACACTATCTCCCGTACTATTTCATGCCTACGTCTAGAAAGCCATCCAAGAAGTGAAAGAAAAGTCTTCAGGAGTGAATACCCAAGGGAAGAAAATCAGCATGCTGCGATTTGCCAACGAAATAGCAGTCATGGCATAAACCGAAAGAGATTCAACGAAGGCAATAGAAAAATGGGAAAGACAAAGACCAGATATCATTTGAAGATCGTTAAAAAGAAACCTATGGTATTGGTTGTTAGTAGAAGAAGGAAGTAGAGGAAGAAAGTTAGTAGAAGAGGCCAGGATCAATGTTAAACTAGAAAAACAAAAACTTGAGGAGGTGAACGAGTATTGTTATCAGGGAAGCCGAGTAACCAGCAATGGACGAAACAAGAAAAATTGTCGGTAGAATATCTAAGGCGAAAATGGGGTTTATCAAAAGATCCTGCCTACAGCTGCAAATACAAGGGTGGAAGTAAGGAAACATTTCATTAGAACATACATCTGGAGTATGATTCTTATGGAAGCAAAGGATGGTCGGTATCAACAGCAGAGAAGTAAAGGTTGGAAGCATTTGAAATGTGGTGCTAACGAAGAATGATGAAGATAAAATGGATCGACCGAGTTACAAACGAAAAAGTCATAAGCAAAGTGGGAGAAAAGAGAAGTCTGCTGAAAACTAAAAAGAAGACGGGACAACTTCATCGGCCATATCTTAAGACACGATGGCCTGATGAAGACAATCGTCGAGGGAAAAGTGAATGGAAAGAATGGAAAAGGTGGCCTCGTATGAGATATACATGGAACAGGTTGTGAAGGATGTAAAAGAGAGGAATTACATTAATGTGAAGAGGTCGGTCGATAGAATAATCGATTGGAGGGCTGCATCAAACCAATCTTAGGATTCGATCCTAAGCTTAAGCTTCGAACCAATCTTATCGATGATAATGGCGTAGTATTCATTCTACCAGATTAACGTGATCGACATATTCGCTATTGTTGTATTGCATTAAATTTGATTATCAAAGATTATTACATTGTCTTTGGACTGACTTGATTTCTCGGCTGTTCTGAATTTTTATTTTGTACCGATTTCATATTTTTTAACCCGCAAAATCATCTATTTTATGCTTCTGTTCGTCTTGTTGTTCCGTTTTTTTTATTACGCCTGGAAGAAATACGATTACCTCAAGTTGGGTAGCCCTCAAATGCCAAATTAATCAAACATGTGTCTAGTTGGCATACAATTTTATTATGTGGACATCGTAAAGCAGACGAATACGAAAATTCACCGCTTGTTTCTCTTCTTGTAGATTACTGGTTTGATCCGTTAAGTAATTCTTCCGCTGATACTGCGCGGACTCTTGTACCCTCAGTGAAAATAGCCTCTGTCCGTCCATACCCTCCCACAGTTTTCTCCGGACTGGAATGTTTCGTCTGTCATTCATTGTCGGATTGTCATCGCGGTTTGAGTTCCCCCTCAGAAAAATTACGTCCGGCGGACATGGAATTGGATGTCGTCAAATGATTAATTAATTGTCATTCAACTGGTTAGTGTTGGTTTTGATGGAGTATTCTACCTGTCCTCTACTTTTATTGAATGCTCCATTTTTTCCCATTTATTTTCTTCATTTTTGTTATTCATTTTTGTCTCTTCAGTACTTACTCCTACTCTTCTGCCCTTCCTCTTCTCTACATTTCTTGAATAGACATGCATTACCTGTTTTATATATCTCTTTTGATAAGAATACTTTCAATCTCTTTCCAATACACACAAAATGCTCATTTTCTTCCTCTACATTTCTCGCTTTCCAGGCATAGTTTTGAATCAAGGTTTTTAGAAACCAGGGCCCGTATTCTCGTTTGAAACGCAACCTCGGTTATCTCCCCAGCAACAAAACCGAGGTTGCGTTTCATTGATTTCCTCATTAGAATGTTTACAAAAAGTTAACGCGAGTCCCGAAAACCTATGGTATCCCTTGGATACCACGAGAGTTTCAGAAAGAGAATAAGGACCCTGAACATTAACCAAGTGCTATGATTAACCTTTACGTATTGCCATCCAAATTCATTGTTTAGAAGTTGATTAAGGGATCAGTTAAAAGATATTCACTACCCGAAGACGTGCCAAAAGTTAGAAGCCACAAGTTGAATTAGTTCAATAGTTTTCTTCCCGTGAGGGCATGTTTTGATGATGTTTCTAGTCCATTCTCCAATGATTTTTCTGCCGGCTCTTTCTTTATGCAATTTCTCTCTTGAAAAAGGATATCGATAAACCAGCGTTTCACAGGTTAAAATATGATTTGATGCAACATGTTTCGCTACACTACAGTAACTTTTAGTACAAGTCTCACGTGTGCATGAAGATGCTGCAGTGTAGCTGCATCAAAGCATACTTTAACCTGTGGAACGCTAAAGTTTTCTTTTCAATATCCTTTTTCATTGTGGAATTCCACATGGTCTCGATCTCAACAATCCACTTCAATTTCCCTCTTTATATGTATCAGCATAGCGTCCTTTTTACTTGCGTTTTTTTAAACTAATATTTTTACACGGGCTTTGGTACAA
The DNA here is from genome assembly GCA_933228895.1 of Platycnemis pennipes. NCBI lineage: Eukaryota > Metazoa > Arthropoda > Insecta > Odonata > Platycnemididae > Platycnemis > Platycnemis pennipes. The sequence goes on along the minus strand of OW121852.1, from coordinate 34,609,915 downwards.
GTATCTTCTTAAAACAACCATCACGATTGAGTCTCCTGTTCTGGTAATTACGTTCGAACATTGGTATCTGCTAGTCACCGAGTAAATTTCCAACTGTTCATAGAAGGAATTGAATATATCAAAGATGCGCTGGTTCTATTCCATCCGGCTACTTTTAGGTTTCACTTGTTTTTTTCCTGAGAAAAGTCTTTACTTCCACCTAAATATTTAAAGCTTAAAACTGGTATTCTTTGAAAATCCGGATGATCTTGTGCAAGAAACTAGGTATTGATAAACTACTATAAATTAATACCTGCTTCTTCTTTGTAATGCATTGCCATGATTATTATCCTGCGTTTAATTCATTTACGCTGATATAAGTGTTTGTGATGGCTGCTGTGCATTTGAAGGGCGTTACATTTCGCTTTGAGCCTAAAAGAGTTGTTGAGGATTTAAATATAACTCCTGGCACTGATTGCCAGCAGTCGACGGGAGCCGGTTTATTCCTACCACAATCTTTTCACCTGTTCCCCAACTATCATGCTCTCACCTGTTCTTGATTGGCTTGTATCTTTGACTCACTTCGCTCTAATACACGTTCTTTTCCTTAATGCTGTTTGATCGAGAATTCTGGACTCGTAAGTGGTTTCAAGTCTGAACCCGTACTTATACGCACTTCTGACCGGGAGGAAAATTGCATAGCACTCAACTTAGAATTTCACATTGCACCCAAGTATTAGGATTCCAATAAAATTTTCAGAGGAAATTCGAATTTGATGGGGATCGGGTTGGTGTGGTGGCTAGAGTACTGGCCTCCCATCCCGAGGGCCCGGGTTCGATTCCCGGCAGTGGCGGATTTTTCAGTGGAAAACCGGTCCCGAGGGCATTACAAGTTCAGTACTCCGTCCGTCGGATGGGACGATAAGCCGTGGTCCCCTTGGCGCCTTTCGTTAAGAGTAGGCTAATGCCGACGCCGGGTTTCTCTCCACCCTTCCTCCGTTGCCTGAAAACTCCTACATTACCCAACTATCCACCTATCCTATATGGCGCAAATGACCTCAGCTGTCGGTCGCCTCCCCTAAATAACCTAATCGAACTTGATCCTCAACTCTGAATAGCTAATAGGTACTCTTGCAACCCACCTCAACATCTTCCCACTGAGCTCACCACCTTCAATATCTTTTATGGTTCATTCTCAAGGGTTATAATTACAGACAAGCGTCTAAGAGTTTGCTATCACAACTAATCAGTGATTCGAATCTCGAAGTAGGTATCTTGTTTTAATACATCAGCGCTACATGCCTTTGAGGCTAGAGCTACAACCTGTTGTACGTGAATATTAGCGCTAAGTACAAAACTCCTAGCACAAAAGAATCATTATTAAGTGTAGGCTTAATTTGACCTTTGCTTTGTGTCAGAGGTCGGAAGAAAGAAAAAGTGTAAGAAATGTAAGGAAAACTGCCAGCTGATGGGGGATAGGGTGATCAAAAGTATTAACCTGCATATATCATCATGGCTCTCATAAATATTCATCATATTACCCGAACTTCGTCAGTCATCTGAAGGATATTACTTTGAAACATTATTATCAAGCATCCAGTACTTTAATATTTCCCAAGTAATTCGCTGCTATATCTTTAAAACATATTGCTTTAAGGTCTTAAACTGCAGATATAGATGATGTGGTAATAATATATCATTTATCAATCAATATTTATATCAATATATTAAACGTTATGTATAAAAAGTCGTGTTCATTGACGTCTCTTATTGGATATCGTTTGGTTTTAATACATAGGGTGTTTTCCTGCAGTGGGTTTTTGCGTAAAGGATGTAAGCATAATAATCCTCACGTTTTTCCCACATTGTAAATTCTCTCACACACTATTAGATATGTAATATTGATATATTGTGTATGTATATTTCTTTTGTGTTAATTTATCATTATTGAATTCCTATAAGTGTATTCTTTACTTATTTTTTTTTTAACCTCAGATTGTAATTGTTTTAAGTATTGACCACTATTTCTTTTATATATTTATTTTGACGAGGGGTTAGATGGCAGAAGGGACAGTTTTGTCTCAATCTCGCCCCAATAAAGACCTTTTATTATTATTATTATAGTGACAGACGGCCTTTCGTTTCTTCGCGTTGCATAAGCTACAGGAAGCCATTCGACACAGATTACTCGTTAAACGAAAGTTCTCAACCCGAAATGAATTGACTATGAAGGGAAAGGACATGTCCGTAAACAAAACTGAGGTCGTTGCAAATCATTTGGTTCGTTATCCAACTAGGTATACAGTTTTTTCTTCACTATTACAATAACAACAACAAAGGTTTTGGTACTTGATTATCATTGTCAATGAGGCAATATGAAAGATGGAAGGCGTATTTGGGTAGATGGAGTCGATAAACTTAGGGTCGCTTTCTTCGAATACCCACAACATATTCCTTTCAATATGCATAATTTTACATCAGGATTTATTATCATCAGTATTTCAATCATAGGATTGGTTTACTGCAGCCCTCCATTCCGCCCTGGTTCTTCTTTGCAGTAGGGTTTTCCGTATTGTCCTTTGTTCATCTGCTCTTCTGTACACTTCTTCGTTCCTCACTTTATCTGTCCATTTAATCTTCAGCATTCTCCTCCAGCACCATGTTTCGAAGGCTTCAATTCTTCGCTGGTCTGCTTTCCCGATGTTCCATGTCTCTGAACCATAGAATGCCACGCTCCACACGAATGTTTTGATGAAGTCCTTCCTTGCTTGCAGCCGTACGTTCTTTGAGTTTTTCTTTTAGTCGTCTCTTCTTCATGAACTCCTCCTTAGCTTGTGCTATTCTTCGCTTGATGTTGGTTGAGCTTCTTCCATCCCAAATTATAGTGCTAAATTATATTTATTATCTGAGTGAGTCATTTCATGGGTTCTCCGCCGGGTTGCGTCGTTCAGGGCCTACATTTCGATAGACAACTCGTCCATTGTCTTCAGGGTGTGGATGTTTCATTTAACGCCCCGGATTTTTTTCATCCAATGACGCGAAGACGACAAACGAGTTGTTTCTTGAAACGTCGGCCCTGAAATACCTTACCTGGTGGGGAACCCGTGAAATCTACTCCATAATACCACCTCAATATAAGTTCATATCCTCCTAGATCCTATAGTCATGTCCAAAGCCATATTACATTCTATAAAATATTTAAAGAATCTTATTGACTAATTCGTAATATTTTAATTTTGAGTGGAAACCTATTACTTTGCCTGACTTTATTTTAACCCTTTTACTGCCAGCCCCTTTAAAGTAGGCTGTGCGAAAATTGCCAAGCCCATTAAGCCCAGCCAATGGGCAAGCTCATTAAGATATATTTGAAGCACTTAATTTTAATATATGAATTTTTATTTTTCTCAATTTTCATCATATATTTCACTTTTTAAGAGGATGAAAAAATTATTCATGCTGTCTCTGATTTGAAGGAATTGTAACCATTACAAAGACGTGATGATGTAATGTAGGTGGGCCGATATATCGGCCCACTGGCAGTAAAAGGGTTAAAAGAGGGATGGTTAGTTCGTCATTCGTCAAATCACAGCTCATATTAAATATCACATTTATTTGTAAAATATAAGTTCTTTTATAGAAAAATGAAAAAAGTTTTAGGTCGTTAACCACTGCTCGCATGTCCATTATCGGAGAATGACTTAGGGAGGCCATCAATACAGATCCTCAGCTCAAATATCCTTGGAGCGAAATAAAAAATGGACGGAAACAAATCATAGAAACGATTATAGGTTGTTGCCCTGGAGACTTTCAAAAAGTTTTAGCCACGATGGAATTGGCTTGAAGGAAATGCCAGATAAGTACGTATAAAACTAACACCACATACTTTAAGTTCAACTTATTCCTCTATAACCCTGAGGCAAAATTGACGATACTTTTTGGTCAACTCCTCAAGTAACACTTTGGCAGTTGATTAGTTGATATGAGCTGTATGTGAGACAGCATATCCAAGGTGGTACTTATTCGATGAATAAATTTAAATTCATTATTAAACCGGGTCATAGTATAATGGGTCAGCACTTCTGTTCGGGAAGATTGCTAAACATGTTACGCTATGAACATCCATTAAAATGTAGGCGTGTACAGAAGGTTAGTTTTTTCTGACATCGTGAACCTTTTTACAAGCGTGCCGAATAGGAAATTTCGGTGAAATTGTTGTAGAAAGCGGCCATTCTGTATCATGTATCTGAAACATAAACTGTATTTTTTAGGCTAACTTTCCTTAGTGACGTAGGTATACAGTGATGAAACTTTGGTATGACAGTATGATCTTAAGTTTTGGCTTAAAAGGTAATTTACGATGAACTTAGTCGTTAATTGAGTTACTAGTTGGAAGAAAAGGACAAAAAGCTGGTGGGTATCGAGAGAATATGATAATTATGTCCTGGGAATGAACAATTCATAATCAAATTTACTTAATTCCATGGGTCAGTTTGAGAAAATTTTGGATATTTGCAAAAACGAAGGGATTGTCACGGTAATAGTGTGGTTGGTGAGTGGTGTACGGTAGTTCGTTCAAATAGGGCAGAAAGTACATTCTTTAAGAAAAATTTATCAATGTCTGGAAATGCAAGTACTCGGTAGTAAGGAAACTGTTTTTGTGTGTGTATTTGGAACGTGCTCCTTTGTGGCAGTCAGGCATGGCCATCAACAACAGCCACAGAAAATTCATGAATGGAAATATTCTGAATGTTGTGCCTTAGAAGAATGATGAAGATCGGTGGAAAAGTTGGATGGTTGGAAGGAGCGACGTTTTAAGAAGAGCAGAAGGAAAAAATCTTGTTAAAATTTTGAAACAAAGACGAAATATACTTATCGGGCACATCTATAAGGGGTGATGGTGATGACCTCAGGGAGACGTACGTCAAAGAAAAAAATTAATGGAAAGATCCTCGAAGGAAGACGTCGTTTGAGATATTTGGAGCAAGTTCTGAAGGACGCAAAAGAGGTAACTAGTCGCTGTGAATAGGATAGCTGCGTTAAAGCAATCTTAGGATTCATAGCCAAGTGATAATGAAGATAAAAATGATGATGATGAAGTAGACATTTCATCGGATTTCAACTGCTCTAATATTTCAGAATTAGGAATCATCATGACAGACAAAATTTAAATTGGACGACTCCGAAGATGGCATACAAAAATGGTACATTTTCTAGTTTTCGGACTAATCTGCTTAATGCTCCACATTTCTTCAAATACAAAGTTCACGTTCATTTGGACGATGTTTTGTTTCATCTCAAAATTGGACGCATTTTAGAGTAGCAAACCGTTCATAATGGAATCTCTCTCGTGGAATACAATTATCAGGCTAACAAATTGTAAATTTGCTGCGAGTTTGAAGGTAATGACGTCTAGGTCATCCGGTTTTTCTGTGTTTTATTTCGACTGTTTTTACACAATTTTGTAATAGGATGAAAATAAACGAATGGTAATTGAGTTAATGTTTTTCAACGTCTCGCAATAATCCATGGTAGGATCAAGAATTTGAGCACGTTTCCCTCACAATATGTCAAATCACAGGTATGCGGTCGGTTGTCGATAGATGAAATGTCATCCGAATTATTTAATCTAATCTCTTTGTTCCTGGGCCTGTTCCAATTCATAGCCAGATTATCGGTACGAATTGATTACATTTTCTATCAATAATAATATGTTATCTTTCCTCGCTGAACTCGTAAATTTAGCGAATATGTTTCAATGAAAACTCCTTCTATAGTAATTCCTGAAGCAAAAATTATTATCTGTATATAGTAATGCATACAATAAACATCTATGATGGACGACGTACATATGAATAATGGTTGTGGCATTGCGACCGAGGTAAACATTATATTTTATGGATTATCATCTACATTTAAATTTTATCATCAGACCATTACAAGGGTATATGGCAGGAAATGACTTCATACCACTTTACTTGGCATGATCGCTGTTCAGACAACGAAATTCACCAGGGGATCACGGCAGTCTCACATCCCCAGGACAGCTTCTAATTTAAAGACATTCATTATTGATAGACTCTACACACATTTCATATAAACATTTGTGATTACATGCCAAACGTGCTTGAAGATATCTAAAGCATTTACACTTATGCGTAGTTCATTAAGTCTAGAGTAGATATACAAAATAACTCACATCTACAGTACCTATCATGACTGCCTTCCCGATGATTTTATATTTAAGACTAAAAAAACTCGTTTTTCCGATCCTTGAAATATAAGTACACTACCTTACAGACGATTGTCAAAAACTCAGCTAAGTAAATGGACAAAACACACGAAGGAATCAAAAAATTGTGGTACCTCACCACCGAACCGTCATATTTAATTAATCATGTACGCTAACTGCTTGCCGCGAGTGGAATAACCTTGACAGTACCATAAGAAATGCACCATCGCTAACTAACTTCAAAAAGTCATTTCATAAAATACTTCTCCAAGCACAACAAGGTGACAGTTAACATACACTGTGTAATGCCAGTAGTGTCACGTAATATACATGCCAAATACAAATGCACTATGCCAAATACACACAAAATAATCTTACTGTATATTCAACCGTGTACTTATGTACAGTTTTTTCTCATTTTTAATCAAATTAGGTAGCCTTTTCTCAGCATGGTTTGCGCAGGTTTTTCACGCCTCCCTTCATGTGTGGGTGTTTTCCTGCAGTGAGTTTTTTCGTGATGGACTTCTGCCAAAATCCTCACTTTTATTTCCACATTTGTATATATTCTTTACACAGACCTTTGATATCATCATTTGCATCTTGTTGATTTTATATGCTTTCATCCCTTAACGAAACTGTATATTTATATTTTTCTTATTGTAAAACTATTTTTATTCATTTTTCTCCTTACTGTCATTTTTTCATATCATTATTTTATATTTTTTCTTTCTGCAATTTTATATATTTTTCAAGTTTTTAAAGCAATGTTTATATTCCATGTATTGACGTGGGGTTAGATGGAAGAGGGGACTTTGTCTTAATCTCGCCCCTGTAAAGATGTTTATCTATCTAAAACAGCTCCAGTATCAACAATAATTTAATTTGTTAATATTATTATTTTTGAGTATTTCCATCATGTTTTTTGTTTTTAAGACGACAGTTTATACCCTCATCCTGATAACGTCTTCTGGTCCGGAGGGCATTTTTGCAAGAGGTTCCTTAAATGAGATGAGAAACTGACGTCGAAACAAAAAAACGCGGTGAAAATACTAGAAAATAATAGTATCACGAAATCGATTATAAGTTGCGAAAGCCTTCAAAGAAGTTTTATTTTTACTTTAAAAATTTCAGTGAATTGTTTTGATGGGCATTCGTGCAATTCGGTTATCCGTTTTATGTCTTGTGAAACGAAAGGATTCAATGAGTATTTGTTGACTACAGGCACACGTTTGTGTACAGCCCGGAAGGCGGTGACAACTGGTAAAAATATCTCGTACCAGTGAACTCGATTGTACCCGATAATCAGAGTTCCGTTTGAACGTATTTTTTTTAAAGAGAATTATGCCTCCGTTATCTCTACCCCGGATATCCACCTCCCGCCTTATTAATACGACGCGATTATCCGCCACATCTCGAGGTTACCGGAGGTCGTACCTCTCGTCCAATCAGTTCAGAGTTATCAAATGGCTGGTTACAGATACACTTTACCGGGGCCTGTGGGGCTGTATTTGAAACCGTCGTGAATATGTGAAATAGGTAACCAAGGAGTCACGTGGTACAAACAAGAATGGTTCACAAAATATGGTGTGTTTTAATCTCTCGCTACAATCTCACTCATTGTTTTCACTTGAATTATCCCATCCATTCTCGAGCATAGAGCCCCCAGATGAAAGAAAAGCTAGTGAAAACAACAAGTGATATTTTAAACTGCGATTCAAGCACGCCAGAATTTGCGAACCATTTCCGTTTGTACCTCGTGACTCCTTGGATACGCATTCGAGATATTCCCAACGGTTTCAAACAGCCCCTGTGAAGTTGGATGCAGAAGAGAGGAAAAAAAAGGCAGGGGTGAACGGGAGGAGTTGATCTGAGGGGAATCTTCCCTTACAGCCTCCTTTGTAGTTACACCCCGCGGTTAACAACTGATTCTCGACAGCCGAAGCGTTGTAATATAGATAGCCGATCTCCAGGGGACTTGAGTTCATCGTATCGGGATTGATGTAGCATGAAGAATCCACTTTTAATAATTCAAAATGGTATAACCTTTTACCAATAAATATAGATTCTTCCTCACGAAAAAGTGCTATATTTTTATTTCTTCACCCAAGTGATACTAATGCACTGACATGCATGCGTCATGATAAAATTAGCGAAAATGAATGAACTGTGGTGGATTCACAATTTCATTGTCAATTAAAGTTGTTAGTTTGTTGCTCCAATTCATAGACTCCAAAATTTATTCTACCAATACGTACCCGTACCTATCATCCACATGCAACTCTTTCCCGAAATGACAGTTTTTCTCTAGAAAAGTATCTGATTACGATTTTTAATTCTAATGTTGAGTATTCACCGTTTACAATAGCCTAAACGGAAATTTGGGGTGTCTATGAAGTCTTTGTTGTGTAACGCTGTTAGCAACATTTTGAATTTCTCGGTAGGTACTTGTATCGCAGGTTTGGAGATTGATTCCAGACAGTCTACTTTTTCCTTAGGAATATTTTAAATTGCTTTGATAGATTGGAGAACTAAAACCCAATCTCCTTGATATTTATTAGCCATACGAAATTTAATTCATTTTAAAAAATTCTGTTTGCTAACACCTCCAGGCCAGCAACCGTTATCAGTGTAGTTATTGATTGTGAAAGGTGAAAACCAACTTTAGGGAGCATGTGGATATTAAGTTATGTACGTTTCTATGTTGATGAGAGTGTATTTGCCCACATATAAACACAAAAACAAGTTTCACATCCTCCCTACAACCTTCAATTATCAATTGTAGGTAATTGGGAACCTTGAGGTGGAAGAGAAGTGTTCTTCACATGTCTTCCCGAAATGAATCATCTCCGTAGCATATGCGATCGTGTGACAACAGTTGAAACGATCGAAAATGTGAGGTTTCTTCAAATAAACTTAAGTCATTGAATGCACCTTCATTATTACTATAAAGATCGCCATCTTTATCAGGTCGAATGGGCATCCATGCTGCATTCTCTTCTTCAACTGTTTTTATTATTTAAATTGCTGGGATTTACTTTTAATTTTTCCAATGTGAAATGAAGAAGTCAACTGTCAATAATGCATCTTTAATTTTAAACCTGGCAAGTTTTGTTTAAATTTAGTTGATTTATAAGTGAGCCCACTTTCTGTCAACACCATCCACGCGTACGACTGCAGTCTTGTGGTGAACCCATCTAAGCACTTCTGTCTGGCACGTGCAAGACTAGTGTCGGTCCATTCTTAAGTTTGAAACCCAACCTTGAAGTTGACTGTCGGCCTTGACCTCCCGGAACCTCAAAACAAGGAACTAGGGCAGTATCTGTGAGAGGGCGCTGACTTGTGGACTTTTGGATCATGCAATGAATGGCGGGAATTACATTGCAGCGAGCACAATCTCACTATGGATCACATTTAAGAGTGCACCATTTAATGCATTCTGTTGACCTTTTGATTGGGGCAAAAGTGCGATTAGGGAATTAATAGCAGTAGACATCATGCTATCATTTTGAATGATATTAGGTTCAGTGGCTTCAACTTGTGCTTTTTATGAATGTTTCCGCCCATATGACCCTTCAAGATGGCGGATCGCGTCGGCTGTGGTTTTCTGATACAAGTTTGCTTAAATCCACATTTACTTCTCAGGAAGATTCTCGAGTACATTAAGGGTAAATTGGCCGTAATCTTTATGCATAAAAATTCAGCCTACGTATGTTTGTGCCCGCAAAACTCGAAAAGTAGTCAGTCGATTGACTTGAAATGTTGACACAACGTTGCATTCGAATACGCGAGTGTTTTAATACTAAAAACGTTTTGGACGCTCCAGATGGAACTGGAAAAACGGTCTTAATTTCCCTGATCCTGGCTAAAATCCGTTCAAACAGCCAACAATCGCGTTAGCTCTTACTTCGTAAGGCATTGTTGACACGTTAATGGAAGGAGGGAGAACAGCGCATTCAGCTCTTAAACAGTCGCTAAAAATGCAATGCGCAGAAAACCCAAAATGTAACATTTCAAAATTTTCAGAAATGGGAAAGGTTCTTCAGGCAAGCAAACTCATCGTATGGGATGAGTGTACAATGGCTCACAAAAAGTCATTGGAAGCATTAGAACATACATTGAAAGACATGCGAAATAATGAGGTTCCATTTGGTGGAGCACTGGTGTTACTATCCGCTGACTTCAGGCAAACGCTTTCAGTTATACCTCGCTCAACACCAGCTGATGAATTGCATGCTTGCTTGAAATATTCAACTTTTGGAGCACAGTCAAAGAAATGCATTTAAGGAGGTTAGCTCGCGACTGCTTGAGTCAAGTTGTCTAAGGAATCTTATTAATTTAAGTTCGAGTATATGCCTACTAAGTGATCCTTACTTCACAAAAAAAATTACCTAAGCTGTTGAAAGTCATAAGTATCACAAGAAATACGATGGAAAGTCGAAGGATATATTTTTTATGATAATTTTAATCAGCTCGACGATGGAGTCAATTCAACATTTACGTTACTGAAATAAATTCATGTACTCAATGAATTTACTAAATTATACCTAACACCAGTATATTACTATCAAAGGTTATGTAATAATATTTTTCTGAAATATTTTTTAATATCCCATTAGTAATGATATTATTCATACGCCATACATTTTGGCTAGAGCAACCGCAGCGCCACTTGAAGTCAACTAACGCATTTCGTCTGCTATAAGCGCAGTAATTGGTGGATTTAGCGAAAAATACGGTGGGTTGATGCCTTTTTTTTCGTGTCATTTTATTCCTTGTGACATTACGCATAAAATATCAGTTTATTGCAAAAATTACATGTCACTATGGTATTTTTAAACGTTATATTCCCATGTGATGGCCATTCTCGCCGTTAATCGTATGTAATTTCAAATGCAATTTGTGCAAAAAGGAGTATGGGTTGGTGTAATTATCTTTACTTTATTAGATAGAGGAACTTTAGTTCTATAAGTGCTGAAAATATAAAAAAATGGCATGACTTTCACTTTTCGGATCAACTTTCCTAACAACAAACATGAGAATTCAGCTTCAAACCGATCCAACAGTAGACATCTTTTCAAAACAGTTACTCGAGGTCGGTAATGGCACTGTGCCTACAAATCCAGAACAGGAAACATCACCTTCCCATCTAATTTATGCAACAGAGTTAATTCAAAAGAAGAATTGGTAGACAAGATTTTCCGAAGCATCGAAGCAAACTATCGAAATCACGCATGGATGAGCGAAAGATCCATTCTAGCTGCTACAAATGTCAAAGTACACGATATGAACAACATCATTCTAAACAGAATTTCAGGTCAAACAGTGACATACAATTCCATTGACTCCGTGATGAACTAAAGTGGAGTGGTGAATTCTCCGACGAAATTCTTAATTCTCTCGAAGTTACCGGATTACCATCACACATGAATTTGAAAATTGGAGTGCCAATTATATTACTCCCAAACATCAAACAGCCAAAGTTATGCAATGGCACACGATTAGAAGTTACAAAATTGATGCACGATCTAATTGAAGCAACATTTCTGATTGAATCTCATAAAGGTGAAGGCGTACTACTTTCACGAATACCACTTCTTAAGACCGACATGGTATTCGAGTTCAAACGACTTCAATTTTCAATATACCTACCTTGCGTTCGCTATGACTATCAATAAAGCTCAAGGGCAATCTTTTCAAGTTTGCAGTTTGAATTTAGAAAGCGAGTGCTTCTCCCATGGGAAAATATAAGTCGCATGACCCAGAGTCGGTAAAGAGTCTGACCTTTATGTTTATGCAGAAAACGGAGGAACAAATAATGTAGTCAATCCAGCTATCTTTGCATAAAAAAATGATTTTCTGTGAAAAAAATATCTTTTTCTTACTTTCCTTTCATTCCACAGCATAGCCACAGCAACGCGAGGTTTGATTGCATTGAATTGAATGATGTGTGTTCTCGGTGAATCTACGTTCGCTAGAATACTTTTATTTACTTTCCCATTCATTTCACATCAGACTGAGCCACAGCGAAGCGTGGACGGGTTCAGCTAGTGATCAATAGAAATACTGAAACATTTAAGGTTTTCCCGGCGAATGGTTAAAATAAAATGCTGTAAATGACAGCCGTTTTGATGATAAGCGGTCTGATGCCAAAGATGTGTGCTCTAGTTCCGTCTCAGGCATGGGTGTTGTGTTCGTCTTAGGATTAAGTATCGGAGTGCATTAGATAAGTTGTGTTTGACCGATCAGGGTATGTAAACTTTGTACCACTCCCACTTTTTTGTCCCTTTTGAAATCGTCTTTTCGCTGTTTTAGTTAAGTGCATGTCCGACGTCCCATCAAAAGAGCGAATCCTTCTCCTTCCTCTCCTCCCCAGCAATCTGCTTTTAATCTACTAAACTAAACCATCACCTTTAATCACTCCGTCATCTGATCGGTTCATCTGATCGGTCTCCTCCATATTATCTCTCCAGCGAATTTCTCCTCCAACTGCGCTGAACACCTCTTCATTTGTCTTTCCTTCCATCCAACGTATGTATGTACCTTCGCGATTCTTCTCCATACCCACATCGCAAACGCCTCTAATCGCACCCTATCTTTTTTCGCCAAGAACCACGTTTCGCAACCACCCAACTCCACGCTTCAAAACAAACTTCTCGCTGACCTTTTATTGGCTCATTTACCTATAGTTTCTACCATAATTTCTCTCCTGTACATTTTATAATCTCGGTAGTTGATGAATCTTGAAACTAATTATACTGCCTTCAATATCACTGAGAGTAAATGGAAAGCTGCAGACATAGCACACATACCGTCAGTAACGCATGATCATTTTAAGGGTCTGACGTCGTCCTACTTTGTCAAAGTCAGCACTTTCCAAGAGGGCGAAGCCCATGTGGAGCCTGTCTGATATCAACGGACCCTTTATCATACGTGCTACAGAGCCTTGACCTTGACTGGACCCGCCCCTATGAATAACCTGCGCGCATTCCAAGGTCGCGAGAGACCAATCAATAATATGAAGCGGATGAGAGCACCTCTTCGATTCTGTGTATCCATAGGACACTCCCAGTTATGGAGAACAGTAAGCGTACGCTGGCTTCAGTGGAGGTCATTAAAGGAAGCTTCAGATTGAATATTGGGTAGAGAATCTATTAAATACATGCATAAATTAGTAGTGGTCGCATAATAAATGGCTTCATCTGCTTATATTATATTACACTGCCTTATCGAACTTCATCCCAAGGCAAATATAATATCCATGTCTGAGCGGGATTCGAACCCGCGTCCTTTACATAAGACCAATGCGCTCTCGGCCAAACTGTCAAGACAGCTGCACGAATCAGTTCTAGACACAAAAAGTGGACGTCCTATCGGAAGATTAAACGTCCCACTGAGAATCGGGTGTAGAGTATCACTGCTCATGTAACGCTAAACTCAGACGAAATGGAGGGAAAGGAAAAGTGGATTCAGAGGGTATGAAAGTACGTGGGAAGCAAATAGAGCCTTTCAACATCATGTCAACGGACCTTAGAATGGTTTGACGCAGCTTTGGTTTCCAATTAAGGCCAAACGTTTGTTAGCCATTCATCAGAGGAATATTTTTAAAGCCACGTAGATGTTTCATAAGAAGAAAAGGAGAATGGGATTCTAAAGAAAGACAATAATCTAGTGAATTTTAGGGTTGGGAGGCATAAATATAACCTGGTGAAACATTTATTGCCAATGGAGCACATTCGGAATTAGTATGAGGTGAATTGACAAGGATGTAAGAATCAGAAAGAGAGAAGGCGTAAGAACTGAAGAAAGCTTTTAGTTGGCATTAATTAATAAGGTTAAAATCCTAAGGATAGGGTTGGTTCATTGGTCGGAGTACTTACCCCCTATTCTGAGGGGGCGGGTTCGATTCCCGAAAGCTTTTGCATTGGTATACTGCTTCCTATTTAAGCGCTTTGTGGAGAACACTTCGAGTTCAGTCTTTCGCCCGTCGGATAGAACGTAAAACCTTGGAGCCTTCCGTTTAGCACAGGCTATGCATACGCCTAGTTTCCCTCAACTCCTCCTCCTTTTCCTGAAACGTCCTCCATCTTCCCAAAATCCTTAAAAGACGAAAAATAGTCCTCTCCTAATGAAAACAGAAGCTTTTTCTTTGGGGGAATTATTACGAGGACTTAAAAGTGAATAAGAAAAATTGAGTACAGGGGATCGGTGACTAGTTTCCATTCCCTAGGGTCCGGGTTCAAACCACTAATGCTAAGGGAATTTTTAGCGGCATACCAGTCCCTGATTGAGTGATGTAGCATTCCTTAACGGCGGCTTACAGAGCATCATGTAGATGTAGATGAAATAGCGATGTGGTAGGCTTATTGTAGGTGGCGTAGTTTGTGATGTCAATGCTCATAATTCAATGAATTCACGACGACGAAACGACTGGTAAGATTTTCCGAAAATGTCGCAAATATATAAAAAGCAGCATTACATTACAGCGAAAATTACAGCGATAATTAAAAACATATTTCATCCGGTGAATATGAAAACCATACTAACACCATTTTACCAAGAGCTGTCAGAATTCTTATATACAATGTAATTTACAGGCGAAGTGAGATTTAAAGTTTCGTCAGGATAGCATTATTATAAAGGGGATAACCTCTGTCACATGTATTGGTGAATAGTAACAAAAATCGAAACTGATGTCGCTCTTGTCTTGCTTCGATACTTCAAACGTAAAGCGGAACTTCAAGATGTGAAGCACAATTTGGAGAAAATTTTAAAATTTGGCTCAGGGATGACTGCAATCAGCTCCACCTGAACTAGTTTCATATCGTACACCATTCTCGCAGTTGCTATTATGTCGGAAATATTCTGTCGATATCCATTTATTGCTTAACCCAGAATTATACCCTAAATCAAATTGTAATTTCTCCATATGTTTGTACGATAATGTTAAAAATCTCATCACATTTCCTAATTCAAATTAAAAAATTCTTTTTTGGAACTAATATTGTGTGCGATAGTGAAAAGCTTCCCACAAAAGGTATTTTAATTACTATCTACGAGGATGTTTCTACGATATAACGTCGTCATCAGCATGTACCGAAGTACCAGTATGCAGGACCGGCTTATGACAAAATTTTCACCCAGTCGAGAGAGTATTCCAGTGCCCCACCTCCCCGTTATCAAACCCTGTTGTAATACATATTCACCAGTTAAATGTAGTACTAAAAATTATGTAGAGAAAAAAGTAGTAAAACAGGTAGTCGGACATGAAGTAAGTTGTCAATTCCTGAATAAAAAAAGGGTTAATTCCATTCCCACGGCGCCCCGGTCGCTCGGGCCTGCCATTGGGTCAACTGAGGTACCTGACGATATCGTTACATCGTCGAAAACTAGTTTGTTCATGAAAAGATTGTGTGGAAAAATTAATTATACTGTTTCGTGTGAAGAACCGTTTCCATTAAGTTACGCCAGAATCCATCCAGTAATATTGTGTATTTCAAACACTCCACGACAGGATGTGGACTACTTGATCCAAGACCGTTTTACTATCGACAAGGGGGTGGGGATGATAGGCAGGCCACCTTGGGGCCGTGGAAAATTTTCCACTAGAATAAGAGATCCCGTCGAGTTTGCACAATCCAATACACACATCCACCCACACGTTCCATGATCACCCTTGACCTCGGTGACACCATGGAAACCGGGGCAGACACATTTCCCCGATCTATCACAATCGGCGTCAAGCTCAAATTATCACAAACAATGCAATGGCGCACCGTACTGCCAGCACCTCGTCAGCGACTAAAACGTTTAGATTCGAAGCGACCACGATGAGACCGATATCTTTAAGGATATTAAAATTAAAATATCAGGATGTACTACCTCCTGCTTAGGTGAACGTAACAGTTATTCAGGGATCAGACCTGCAACTAGGGTCGTCAGTACCATCAAGAATAGGCAGGTTATTTTGGAGAGCTAAGATTTTTTTCCTGAATCGGAGGAAAGATGGAGAGACACCCGAGATTGGCATTAGCCTGCTCGAAAGGAGTAAAGGGGTTCACGGTTAAACGTCCCATGCGACGGACGGGGAATTGGACATCTCTGCAAGGCCGTCTTGGCGCGAGCCACCTTAGTACAAGCCATTTTGGCGCGGCGTTTGAATGGACGATGCGCTGCAATGTTTTCGTATAATAGGTGAAAATATTACTCTCCTTGTTTGACGCTCTTCGTAAAGTATTTAGGTATTCACAATGCATGAAGTAGTAAAGATTTTCCCATATACCCAATGGCAGGCCCGAGCGACCGGGGCGCCGTGGGAATGGAATTAACCCTTTTTTATTCAGAAATTGACAACTTACTTCATGTCCGACTACCTGTTTTACTACTTTTTTCTCTACATAATTTTTAGTACTACATTTAACTGGTGAATATGTATTACAACAGGGTTTGATAACGGGGAGGTGGGGCACTGGAATACTCTCTCGACTGGGTGAAAATTTTGTCATAAGCCGGTCCTGCATACTGGTACTTCGGTACATGCTGATGACGACGTTATATCGTAGAAACATCCTCGTAGATAGTAATTAAAATACCTTTTGTGGGAAGCTTTTCACTATCGCACACAATATTAGTTCCAAAAAAGAATTTTTTAATTTGAATTAGGAAATGTGATGAGATTTTTAACATTATCGTACAAACATATGGAGTAATTACAATTTGATTTCGGGTATAATTCTGGGTTAAGCAATAAATGGATATCGACAGAATATTTCCGACATAATAGCAACTGCGAGAATGGTGTACGATATGAAACTAGTTCAGGTGGAGCTGATTGCAGTCATCCCTGAGCCAAATTTTAAAATTTTCTCCAAATTGTGCTTCACATCTTGAAGTTCCGCTTTACGTTTGAAGTATCGAAGCAAGACAAGAGCGACATCAGTTTCGATTTTTGTTACTATTCACCAATACATGTGACAGAGGTTATCCCCTTTATAATAATGCTATCCTGACGAAACTTTAAATCTCACTTCGCCTGTAAATTACATTGTATATAAGAATTCTGACAGCTCTTGGTAAAATGGTGTTAGTATGATTTTCATATTCACCGGATGAAATATGTTTTTAATTATCCTTTATATCATCATACCACTCCCTTTACACAGACCCCTAAATTATCCATGAATATTATTCTTCGTTCCAGTTTTATAATGGCTGGTGAGCTCGTCTACCATTAAATCATGAGGATTTAGTGGTAGACGAGGTATTTCAGTCAATTCACACTCCTACTAATTGACTGTCTGACGTACTTCACAAAATTGGAATTGTCGATAACCAAAACATAAAATTTAAGATTGCACGAATTAGTGGTTAGCGTTACACAGGTGTTATAAAACAGGACCTTTATGAAATTTTAAATTATTTTTTAATATTTTATGTAGTTAATAATATTAGTTTAATATATTAGAAAAACTTGAGATTAAAGACTTGATTTTACACTTAAGTTACCTCTTTCTGCTAAATATTTTATGTGGTGTTTCTCCATATTGTGTGCCGGGAGCATATTTGTCAGTGAAGCGAATTATGCTCGTGTGACAAAGGACTCCTCTTTAGTTTTGTATCATCATCTTTTTTTGAACTCCCGATGGAAATTATATCAGCGTAGTATAGCTGCAATTGGTGATCTTGGATGATTTTTTTATGGAAGATCAAATTTCCACATTCGTCGTGCCGACGTTCCTGTACACATAATTCTTTTCCAATGAGTTCAGTCTTCCCCGAAACGGTAAATCTTGGGAAAGAGAAAGAAAATCTTTAAAAAATATAATTAAAATGCTGAATTAATATTTAAATTATAGGGTTCAGATCTGAAAACTATACCGGAGGACCATTTGCATGGATTGCTTGGTCGTGATGCACATGAAAATCGGAAGGGACGTTAATTATCCGCGAAATGAGTGATTGAAGAGTTTGTCATTTGTTCAAAAATAACATCATTGTCTTGTGGACGGGGTAGTCTCGCAATTTATCGAACAGTGCTGAGCGAAGTCCAGAATCCATTGCGCATTGCACGTGATGGACGTAAAACGATGCGTGAATAGAATTTTCCTACAAAACAAAAGAAGTTGATAAGTTTATGGTGCAAAATGAGAGTGCGATCCGCGTATCAATGCTCGTAATTAGATCAGGAGATATTTTTTTTATATTCAAGCTGAGGACATAATTATCCACCAGAGAATCAAAAGGGCTTTTTTTATTTTTATCTTAAAATTATATTCGAGGTGTTTTTTTCAATTGTGACTGCAATTGAAAATGATTATCAAAATTCAAGTTGTTTATTTTTTGAACAGCTGTTGTAATTAGTGCGTTAATGAACTTGAATAGTCATTATATTGTTGTGAATACTTTTTTAATATCTGAAATGACGGAATTAATAATCCTCAACAAAATAACTAAAGTTCTTCTTTTCTGTAATTTCGTTATCAAGGATTTTTTTAAAAGATTTTTCCTGTCGGCTTAATTTGAGATATGTTACTAAGGTGTAGGGGGCTGAATTTTCTGAATATCCCTTGTATTTGAAAAGATAGATAACTGTCTGTTCTGTCTTTCTAAAATTCGTGGAAACCGCGGACTATATACCTACTTTCAGGCATTTTAGGAGAGAGTTTGAATGGTAGCCTGAAATAAATGGGGCATATGTAAAATACTATGGACAGTAATGACAGACTTTTTTATTACAGTCGTAAGAGTTTGTGCACATTTCGATGTTCACAAACTCTTATATTGGTTAAATTTATGTATTTATTAAGGAGGCAATCAAAAAATGATGAGGGTGATTGCTTTCCCATTGTGTAAGCTATTAGAGGCACGATCATTTCAATCCAAAAGTAATTTACCGGTACTGAATCCGTGTTTGTGTTACTTTAAACGTCGGACACATTTTGCTGTTTAGGGGATACAAGATAATCGAACACTAGGAGCGGCAAAAATGTAAAAAGACATATTCAGAAATTCTTATAGCCTCGAATATATGCCAATCCACGTAAATTTAAAAATTAGCCAATTCAAATCAGCTTTCCCCTGAAGTTACGAAGTCACGTAAGCATAACCTTAGTACGTATTAAAGCAGAATAACCTGACGCTGGTTCGCAGCACCTTTCTGAATGTGGTCAATGAGTCCAATATAAGGTTTGTCCTTTCAAATTATTTTCAACATCAATAAAAGGGAAAAGTGAACGGGAAGATTGGAAAAGGCAGGCCTCGTATGAGATATATGGAACAGGTTGTGAAGAGTGTAAAAGAGAAGAATTACGTCACAATGAAAAGGTTGGCCGATAGAAGAATCGAGTGGAAAGCTGCGTCAAACCAATCCTAGGATTGTTGACCAATGATGATGATGATCAATAAAAGAGTCACTAACGCTCTATTTAGTACAGGAGTATTACGAGGGAAGCAGAGAAGTTGCTTCAATACAGTACCCAAGTATGTTAATTTTGTTAAAAATAAAGCCCACACAAGAACTACTTGAGGTATGTCTTTTAAAAACCACAAAGGAAAATAATTAATTCGTAGTTAACCATTGAGGCACTCTTCATTTGAGAATAATTTCTTTCCTTTGAAGGAAAGCAAAGCAAGCTAAAATGTTTTTCTCGCACCTCCTTTACTTCATTGCCTTTGTGTGCAGCCTGGTCGAAGTGTCGGAAGAGGAAATCCTCGCATTTTTAAGAAATTACGTAAAAAATTGTAATCATCTGGTATCCTGTTTTTTTAAAATCTAGATTAGTGAATTTCTTTGTTTCCCACTCATATTTTTCGCATGCAATCAGGTGATGTCAAAGATGTGGGGAAAATGGGTTCAATGTTTCTGTGGGAGAGGTGAAGAGTTCAGCGATGCAACATGTCTATGGTAATAAATCTCGAATGTCACATCTTGACCTCAATGGCAGTCGTTACACATGATGGCTCTCTTGCATGCATGAATGGGTATTTTCCGCACGCCGGCGATGAATGCGCTGACCTTGGTCTCCTTGCTCTCATTGGGATGATTAACTATTCATTATGTGATGCCATGTTGGCGATGAATCATTGACACCGCGCTGATAATTTTCTTTTTTCTGTCTGAGGTGAATGAGCCGACAATCCACTCGAAATGATCCGTTCGCATTAATTGAAATTTGGCGAGGTTTGTGCGATATGGAAAAGGTGTTCATCACTATCCGGCTATCATCTTCATCTTCACTTCCATTTCATATTGGCGTTGTTATTCTTTTTCACATCTTACAATCCTTTTTCCTTTTTATATCATGTGAGGTTGCCTTTTAAGATTGTTTCCGTTCACCGTTATGTCGATATGTCTTTACCAGATCAATATGTCTCAGGATATGGTCAATTGGGATGTCCCGTCTTTCCCTTAAAGTTGTCATCAGGCTTCTCTTTTCTCCCACTCTCCTCAGAACTTCTCCGCTAGTTACTTGAGCTATTCACTTTATATTCGATTCTTCCATGACACCGCATTTGGAACGCTTTCAACACTGTATTTTCTTCAGGCCATACCTAACTGCCATTAAGGATCATGCTTCAGGTATAAGTTCTAATTAAGCTTTGCCCTACATCCAAGCTTGCATTTACCTTTTCTTCGTTTTTCGTTCCATCTAATTCACTTTTATCTCAGTGTCTGCCCCCATATATGTACTATTTCGACAGCGTTTTCAATTTTTTGTAACATTTATGAGATTGCGTTTTACAGGAATCTATTGAATTCTACAGTAACGAAATGAATCAAGCAAAACCATGAATAAATACTCTGGATAGTATGTTATGGTCAAAAGTTATTAAAAGGAAGACAAAATACCAACTATACGAAACAATTCCTCATAGAATGCTTCTTTATGAAGAGATTCTAGGGAAAGTACGTAATGGGGTGGACAAAGACTGGAGGTCGTGGGGATATAAAACCATATAAGAAAAAGCTGCTGAATTCCAAGTTCAAATATACAATAAATTAAATATGAGGGAAATAATGCAACAAAATAAGCACATTGGAAATTGGAACGAATATTGGAACAAAGCCAAAGCGCTCGACGCGTAGAATGTTAGAGATAGCTAAAGGCTGTATTAGCCAGGGCTTGGAGCGGAAGTGAACATATCTTCGTCCCGAAATTTTCGTCTCGTCTCGTCCCGAAATTTGTCCCGTCTCCTCCCGAAAATTTTAGTCTTGCCTCGTTCCGAAAATATTTTCGTCTCGTCCCGAAAATTTGCCGTCTCCACTTTTATTCGTTCCTTTAGGTCTAGCACATTTTTTTTTCATTCTGGAATAACTGTCTTTATTTCGGTATTCATCTAATTTTTAAATGTTACAATAAAAACATTGCAAGACAATTGTTGCAGCCATCTCCATATATTTTAGAGGTTTAGAGAGATTTAGAAAGATTCCTTTTTGCGGTAGCACTTTTCGTAGCTGATAATTTGGTATTCACATATGGACGTATTTCGTTTGAAAAGCACCCAACCTAATGGTAATAGAGGATCTCTCCATTACGCTCTTTTATTACAAGTATTCAGTTTATTCCTTCCACGGCGTATTTAGGTAGAACACTCGATCAAACTTCCACAAGCTGTGAAATAAGTTTGATTGTGATTGTAATTGGAAGCAAACAGTCATTCGTTTTTTCTGGCTCATATTTTAAGGAAGAATTATTTTGGAATATAAAAAGTATTCACGTCGTGAATTTTTGAGTAAAACTCTTGAGTTATTAAAGAACTATTTTTAAAAAAGTTAGCTTTTTCCTTGGTTGATAGTAAAAACTAAGAAATAATTCTTCCTTACTTCTGATATCGTTGATATTTTCCCTGTTTGTCTAAAGCTGGCCCGACGGGTTATTCTCTTTTTCCTAGTCTAAGCGCAAAAATTTCAAGAGACTTAGTGCTGCTTTTTTTCGTAAAATGTTTATTCCTCCATAAATTTTTTATTTCTCTCGTTACACAACACATTTCGGCACGTTATTTTCGTATCTTCCCGTCCTTCACAATTTCTTCGTTCTGGGATTTTCGTCGTCTCATCCCGATTTTACTTTCGGTCTGAAACGTTCGTCTCGCGTCGTCCCAGCAAAATCTTCGTCTCTGGGACGATTTTTTTGTCTCTTTCCAAATCATTCCACCCCATGTTATAAACTCGCCGAATTCTAAGGATCTTTTTACAGGAAATGAGTATTACGTTAATAAAGTCTAGTTTCCGAAATAAGTACTTTAAAGAGAAGGCAGATATGAAATCCATGTCTGAGAGGGGATTCAACCCCTCGATCTTTGATGCCAGACCGGCCTGTTCTCGGACAAACTATCAACGATGAATTAGTTCTAGGCAATAAAGGTGGAAGTGTGATTGGGTGATTTTAAACTTCTTACAGAGAATCGGGCGCCGAGTGATGCGTGCATCCACTAATTTTTTTAACTGCACCACTGCTCACTAAGACGAAATGATCGGAGAGGAAACGGTACTGTAGTCAGAGGGAATGGAAGTACGTGGGGAGCAGGTAGAGACGTTCATCATCATTCAACAATCCTTAGATTAGTTTCACGCAGCCTTAACTTTCACTGGAGACCAAACGCATGTTTTCCAGTTAGCAGAGGTAATGTATTGTCGAACTCAAAAGACGAACAAGGGAGGATTTGAAGGAAGTATTGCTAGCGATAATGAGTGAATTAGGGGTACTTAAAGGAAATGTGTAAAAAAAACAGAATACGAATTCCTAAAAGTAAAATTGCTAAAATGTTAAAAGTAGCATTGCGTCATGTGATGTAGATGACAATAATTACCTCGATATGAAAAGGACAGCCGATGAACAAATCGAGTGGAGTGCTGCTCCAAACCAATCCTATGACTGATGACTTCTCATAAGTTAGCTTAGGAACGAGATATAAACGTAAAAGAGGACGAGTGAATATTGAATGCAGTGATTGGATGGAGTGAATAATGCTTTTGACGCTAGAGGAGTGAAAGATGGGAGGACGTTAGGAGGCGAAAATTGGTAGAGAGAAATCAGAGGAGGAATAAAATGAGAGAATGGAAGGCGATGAGAGAGAAAGGACGGAATGGGGAGGAAAATAGGATGAAGGCTAAAACAGCGTACGAACAGCATAAGAGGTTCATTGATGGTCATAACATATTGCTCAGTAAGCGAGGGTTGGGGATGATGGTTGCTTGAAGTGGAAGTAGTGTACCCAAAGACTACCCGTATCTCACAATATTTGTGCCAAACTTTTAATGAAACTTACTCGAAATATTTAATGGTTTTAGACCATGGTTTAATGGTTTTATGTGTTCTTCGACTCAAAAGCATCGTAACCAAGGAAGTTAGAAAGTACTGGAGAGGGCATCGCACCTGATTTGAGAAGCGAGGTCGGCCATCTTGATAGGAACAGACATACGGTGTTAATACTCGCGATACTCGTACGGATGAAGTTGTTTTTGCACCCGGTAAAACTTAATATCGGGTGAAAAATTGAACAATATGTTCGGCATGACAGGCACCAATATTGGTCATAGCAATGCCCATTTATCCCACATGAGCACGCCACTTCAAAAAAAAAAAGATCGCGAGACGCTGGTTTATTGAATAGGAGATAGAAGATGGTTATAAAAGTATTATTCATTATTTTAAGCATTAGAAATGTCTGTAAAAAAGCATTAGAAGTGTCTGTAAAAAACGTCGAGCGATACACAAATTTTGACATATCTCCACGGAGAGTCTTTCGCATTAGAATGATGACCTTTGTTTCCACTACGCCAACGTCCTTCTTCTTATAAAAACGATTACGTTTTGTAAAATTTAAGTATTGCATTCATAATTATAAGGGGTGTGGTGGCCTAGTGGGTAGTGCGCTTGACTACTGATCGAAGGGTCCCGGGTTCAAATCCGGGTGAAGCCTTTGGACGCTCCCGAACGAAAAAATCCTCGGAGTGAGAGGTGGACCAGGGAAAGGAAATGGCCCCCCTACCCTGAATGTGTGAAATTCACACGCCTGTGGCTTAGTACGGGGTGAGTTCTACCCTCACTTATCAAAACCAACCTTCGGGTTGAATCACTGAATGAGTGATACATAATTATATACAGCTCATTTATTTGTAGATAATTTGTAAAACGTATAGTTTAACTTCTAAAAGCTTATGAGTAAGGAAGTCATTCATCAGAACGTACCTCTGGAGCATATTTCTTTACGACAGTGAGCCATGGACGATGACAGCAGCGGAGAAGAAAAGGTTGGGAGCATTTTAAATGTGGTGCTACCGAAGAATGATGAAGATAAAATGGATTGACCAAGTGACAAAGTGCCCAGGCGAAAAGTGCATTTTACCAAAAGAAGATTCAGCTTACAGCTGCGAATATAAGCGTGGAAGTTTGGACCGATTTCATTATAGCATACATCTGGAGCATTCTACTATATGGCAGCGAATCATGGACAATAGCAGTAGCAGAGAAGTCTAGGCTGTAAGCATTTGAAATGTGGTGCTACCGAAGAACGATGAAGTGAAATGGATCGACCTAGTGACACACGAAGAAGTCTTAAGAAGAGTGGGAGAAAAGAGATGTCTACTGAAAACCCTAAAAAGAGGACGGGACAACTTAATCAGCCATATCTTGAGACACGATGGCCTGATGAAGACAATCGTCGAGGGAAAAGTGAACGGGAAGAATGGAAAAGGCAGGCCTCGCATGAGATACATTATGGAACAGGTCGTGATGGATGTAAAAGAGAGAAATTACGTCAATATGAAGAGGTTGGCCGATAGAAGAATCGAGTGGAGGGCTGCGTCGGACCGAACCTAGGATTGTTGACCAATGATGATGATAAGTGCAGTCTCCATAAAAGGCAATAGAGTAAGTAATGTTTTATTTCGAGGAGGTGGTGCATAATCCTTCCCAATTGACTCGAGTTGACTCGACATCTCCCTCACACCTTTCACCATTAAGTTGCTTATGGAAGGCCCCTAAATATTAGTGAAATCACCTAAGTATTAGTGCCAGCACCAGCTGAATCATCTCAGTTGAACGTAGGCAATGTGGATAATTTTCCTCTCCTCTGGAAAACACATTGACACTACATGATGAAGATAAAATGGATTGTCCGTACTACAATACGGACGATTCTACTTTTTTATCGGTGTGTAAGAACTTTGGCCTGTAGGGACGATTCTCTCAAAGTCCATGCCAGATGCGTCGGATTCGAGCCCCGCAAACTTCAGTTGCGGCAAGAGATGATTGTGGCTTATCAAGTTTATAGCTCCAGCGTGTAACCCCATTTGCATGTTCGTCCCTTTTCTGCCATTAAACCGCCGATGGATATCTCGAGTGGTCATTTCCACTTAGCATGTGTATTACATGTCACGATGCGGAAATGATGTATAAGATAGCATGAAGAAGTTTTCCATTCTCTCCGCGATCGTGTTCTTCGGATAGTTAATTTTTCCACTACGTGGCCGTCCATAACATACGGAATGCAAATCGAGGGATCGGGTCGGACCAACTGCTAACGATTCACAATAGGCAAGAAGAGAGAGGGCTCAGTTTATTGTTGCGTTAGGAGAAAGATGGATAAGTTCATTTTTTGTTAAAATAAGTATGATGAACATCATCAACATGGGTCAACAATTCTAAGATTGGTTTTACACAGCTCTCCACTCTACACTCTAATCACCTAACCTCGTCATATTTGCCTAATTCTTCCCTTTTACATCCATTACTACTTGCGCTACATATAATTTGTGCAATAATTTTTTTGTTCTTTCTTCCCATTCTCTTTTCCCTCGACGATTACATTCATCTTGTCTCAATATAAGACGGATTAAGCCATCTTCTTAAGGTTTTCAGAAGACCACTTTTTTTTCCATTCTTTTCAGGACTTCTTCGTTAGTCATTCGGTCGAAACAATTTATCTTCATTATTTTTCTGCAGCACCACATTTCGAATACTTCGAATAAAATGTGCATGTTCATATTTCCTTCTCTCTTCAATCAGTTTTTAACTTCTTCTGTGATCCATGGCTTTTTCTTGACTACTTCCCTTCGCTAGAGAACTTCTTCTGCGGCTTGCTGTTACCCGCGTTTAATGTTTTTGCCTTTCTCTTTAATTTATTTCACAGTCACGAAATCTGTTTGGTTTCTCACAGCTTTCTGAAATGCCAGCCGTCGTTAAGTCTCCTTCAATTTTTCTACTTGTCATCTGTTCTTTGCTGTCTTTAGTTTCTTAAATGTAAAATAGCATTCTACTGTCACTAAGTTCTGTTCATCATCATCATTAGTCATCAATCCTCAGATTGGTTTGACGCAGCTCTCCACTGAGTGTTATTTGTCGTTATCCGTCCCCGGGTAACTCTTGCAACCCTTCACCTGGTTCCTGAACCTTTGCTTCACTAAAATAAAGTCGGTTTTATGTTTTCCTCTATCTCCTAACATTTTTCATGCATATCGTTTGCGGCTGTGGTTTTTAAACAATATGCTTGCCACTATTAGCTTGCGTTTTGTACAGAATTCCGAAAATTCTTACTCTTCTTTCATTTAGATTTCCCAGTCCAATGAATTTTCAAATTGGAAACATTTTGATATCTTGTGGCTCTCCGTATGACCCTACCACTATTATCCCTACCATAAAATT
This sequence comes from Platycnemis pennipes, assembly GCA_933228895.1. Lineage (NCBI taxonomy): Eukaryota > Metazoa > Arthropoda > Insecta > Odonata > Platycnemididae > Platycnemis > Platycnemis pennipes. The sequence continues at coordinate 34,583,065 of OW121852.1, read as the reverse complement.
TAATGAAAATCCCATATTTACCTTCTCTTTTACGAGTGAGTTGGTACAACAATGAATAATAAACAAAGGGAGAATCATTACACTGGTTCAAGCATTGTTAATATCTTGATAAATTGGATCATTTTACAAAGGAGGGAGTTGGAGAAATTTTTCAATACCTTGATTAATTCTCTATGAATTCGTCTATTTCTGCGGTAGTCAAAGAAATATTGCGCCTTTTGGGGTGGGGTTTTCCATTTTTTGTTTCAATTCATTGATCAGCATAATCTATGTCGGATTATTTATCTTCTTCGTGGAATAATTGACCAGGAGGAATAATTCACTATCTCTTCGGAGAATCGTTCATATATCTTGTCTAATTGACACCGACTCTTCACGCAACGACTCTCGCCAAATCAGCCAAAGGAGCTGTGTATGACCGTACCCGCGCGCATACACTGAAAAGCCCTCGGATTGGAATTGTTAGACTACTAATATTCGAGAATTTTCCTTTATGATTAAAAACAATCCTTCAAGATGAAATACACAATAATCAGGACGCATAGGTGGATTATCGTGCATTCTGGCAGAATGAAGGAATTATATTTTCCCAACGAATCCCTCTCTAATGCCTCAATTCCGAGGACTTCCTTTTGATTACTTCACGATGTCCAGAGTTGATGAAAGTAATACTGAAAACATATGTTATCGGTCGTGATTGCTTAAACTTGATGATACGGACGGAGGGCGAATGAAAAGGTGTTGAACTTGGTTGAGGAAGAGAGGATTGCAGTCAGATATTAGAAAGCAGATGTCTTCAAGGAAGTGCAACGTTTGACGTTTTTGTTTTTGAAATGTTTTGATTTCTTTAAAAGCTAATGTGTTCTAATTTTGTTAATAGGTTGTGAGGGTTTTGCTTGGGAGAGGGGTATTTTACAGTGAGAGAGATTGAGAAGAAACAAATTCAAAGCTCCCGAGCTAGCCGCGAAAACATCTTGTACCTTTAAAGCCTCTAAAATTTCCACAGAGAAAGAGGACGTCTGGTTAGCTTAACTGGTAGAGCACCTGGTCGGAAATCAGGGGGTCCGGGTTCGAGTTCGGGTCAAGGTGAATGATTTTTTTCTGTGGTATATCTTACTATCGAGATTGAGAAGGTTATTTATCACTCCTGTAGGAGAATTTTATTAAATTAAAAGAAATGAAAGTTGAAAGTTTCCCAGCGTTACAGAAGAATGGGTTGTGACGGCCGTTATCGATCGTTATTCTGAGTAAGGGAGGGCGAGGATGAAGGAGAAACCATTATAGATATCATGAATAGAATAGAGGGGTAGGTTATGAGATGACTGGAAAGAGAGAGTAGAAATACAGTCGATAGATAAATACCTACTACGCTAAGAGGAGTAGAAACACTCCACCACAACCTAATCTCACTGGTAGAAAATGATCAATTAATAAATAAGAATGCTTTTCAGCTGTATTGGCATACAATTCAATTTATGTTCCGTCATGGTTGAGAGGAGGGAGAAGACTGATCGAAGCCATTTGTTTTAGGCTTACCTTATCGATAACCTTAAAGCCCTTAATATTGTCAGGGTTCTGTATTCGAGCCTATCTCCATCCTGCCTATTGTATGTAATTAAGGCGCGAGTCTGTTGGGTTAAATATAAATGTTGGTTGTAGAATCAAAGAATGTTGATATAGCTTTATTCTATTGCTGGACACAGTGTGCCTTTGTAGCTGTACAAGCGGAAATAGAATGTAAAATTTTTACTGGCAGGAAATAAACGAGAATTGCACGGGAATAATTCGTGGAAGCGGGATTTTTATTACAAAAATAGGCTCGTCCATTTGAATGGAGTACTTTCAGTTCTAATAGGCTGGTGCACGTAAATATGCTAAAGTATCTGCGTGACAATGTGCTGGAGACCGAGCTAGCATGACGCGTCTGCGAACGTGATATTGACTGTCGGTTTGTATGTTCGTATTTGGGTAAGAATGAAGTTTTATTAGGAAATATACGTAGGTTACTGTTTCCAAACTACGCGGGAATTATTGTCAATGGACAGGAATTTTGTTAGTCCTATTCACCGAAAACCTTATCGACAGTTATGAATATTGTAAGCTTCCTGCGTATGGTCATTCTGGGGATGTAGACGAGACAAACAACGGAGAGGGGCCCAGTCGTACAGTAGTGTGAGGAAATTGGTTCGATATTGTCTCCCATTACAACCTGGCATCTAAAGATGACAACGACTACGGCCGACTAATGACAAGCTAGCTGTTGCATGCAAAATTAGAAGGCTTGGCAAGATATAGTACGAATTTAATTGCTTCTTTTTGGGATAAGTTTCTACCTGCGGATTAACGAGAGAAACTCTCTTTAAAACAACTTGAATAAATCCCAGCGATCTATTTCAAAATCAATTGGCTTTATCAACATGTCTGTAGAGGACAGTCAGTGAATGATGCTTCGGCAACAATTTTCATTGAAGCTCTGTTACGGAATGAGCTCCAATTTGAAGTGAATTATTTGAAGATTTTTGAGAAAATCAGCTATCTACGATTACGAGTAAATTTGCTCTTCGATGGAGTAATGTCGTGGAGGAAAAAAATACTCTAATTGTAAGCGTACTAATTTCTGGCAAAACGCTCTTCCGTGCACCTCGTAAACACTTCATTCCACGCGTTTGCGCAGAAAGGATGAGATAGTGACATTTCAGAGTGTCCTTTTGAATCAATTATGTGCAAAAAAAACTTTATATTTTTAATCTTCTAAACAGTTTTGATCAAATACTATAGTCTAAAATGTTGTTGATGATTATTTTCATAAAAAACTCCGATATGTATATTAAATTAATTCAAAGATTGCGAAAACGTTATATTTTTAATCTTCTAAACAGTTTTGATCAAATACCTACTCTAGTCTAAAATGTTGTTGATGATTATTTTTATAAAAAACTTCGATATGTACATTAAATTAATTCAAAGATTGTGAAACAGACGCAAAAATGGAGTAACTCGCTGTTATGCACAACATATATATATATCCACAGAAAAAAAATTATCCACTTTCAAGGTGGATAATTTTGTTATTAATTTTAAGTAATTTCACTGAGCACGTAGCTAACTCTGTTTTGTTATAGCTTCGGTTTTTGGCAAATACTATGATGAAATTCGTGAACGATTCTTTGACATGCTGATGCTAAAGCATTATACGATACGAAATGATCCATAAAAATTGGGCAACTATCATTTGAATTGATTGATATAAAATGGTATTTGGGAACTGCACAGGTCAACCTGTAATGGTACGCCTGTGATCATGCCGGAAAGTTTACCTATGGGAAACGTTAAGCTCAAAGCAGCGTTGGTATAATGGCCTACGAATGGCAACATAACCGTTATATTTGTTTTGCTTCTGCTTTCCGCTCGAGAGGATTCGCGCCAAAATACGGATTATGTATGGACGATACAGAGACGTTTGGATCCACGATAATTTATGGTTTCTGTGTAGGGCGAATTTTTATCAATGAAAGAATGAAAGTGACGGGTTAACACGTCACGGATGATAATAAATTTAACCCTGACTCCCAAAAAATTGTTTTTTTTGTCTCCAAGATCAACTTCCACGATAAAACGGCAGATCAGACAGCCTTCCTTTACTCATTCATTTATATTTCCGATAAAACTACATATTTCGTGATATCAAGGTGGAAAATTTTTCAAACCATGCGATAAAACTGATCTTTGATGGTCAAGGTCGATCAATTTATAAAAACTGATAGAAACTAAGTTTCCGGAAAAGAATATAAGAAAGCTACGAATATAAATATCGAGTTTATCGATGAACGAGAAATGGAAGTTTTCTTTGCTCTGCTCTTCGCGTATTTAATTCAAATGAATTATTATGCACACGAACTAATTTTACATTCGATTCTCGTTAACTACATACCGCCTCCTGTTTGAACTCTAGTCAGTGTAAGGATATTAAAATATATGTCCCTCGAAACGGTAAAATGAGTTAGCTTAAATGTTATCAGTTCAACCTCTAATTTGTTCTTTAGTAATGGAGTTGTCCCCCGTATTCTCATGGTCATTTTTCTTTGATGTTTTGGCATGTAACGTAATCCAAATTTTAGTGGATTTGAGACCGATTTATCTTTTGCTTAGTATTTCAATGCGGAATTTTAAATGATTTCCACTTTTTATGCTTATTTCATCAATAGTTCTCTATTTAGTTCCCATATTATTTATTTTCCCAGTTAGTTGATGAGTACAACGAATGAATTATCAAATCTACGACTAAACATACAGTGAGAACGATGTGAAGACTCAAATATCGCAAATTAAAGCCCTTTGGGTCATTTTCTGCTGCGTTGGATTGTGTCTATGATCCGTTACTTCTAAGGAGCATCCTTACGAGAGGAAATAGAAATACTGTTTTACTGATAATATAGATTATTTTTTGTTTGTCATATGCTCAGTAAAACTATGAATGCATTAGTTCCCATGTCATTTCAGAAACCTAGGCATAGATATTTTGGAGTTGTTTTTGTTAAGAAATTGACTTAATTTCAAATCAAAAGGAATACTAACCGACGTCGCTCTGGCACTTTTACTCTTGAAATTTTAACCTCAAAATGCACGTGAAATATCTATTTTTTTTAAATATTGTCATTGAAATGCATAGCTGTCATCTACATTTGTGGAGAAACTATGTCCTGGCCATTAACAGTACTTCCAACTGGCCGTTTTTCTCGACTTAACGATATCTTGGAGAAACTTTTGTGTTTAAAAATATCCTAAAACATGGTTTCCTAGTCCTGAGTTTTAGTATAGTATCGATATTCTCCCTGGGCTCGTCGTAATGCCCAATGCCGAACGTAAACTTTCGAGATTACATTGAATTGCTCGAGCATCTTTTTGAAACTGTTCTTGACATTAATTTCTTCTCAAAACGTGTTACCCAAACGCCTCCACGCCTATCGTCTCATGATATAGTTTTTTTCCTCTTTTTCGTTTGAAGTGTGATAAAGCGCCGCTCTCCAGCGCTAAGTTATATGTTCATTGCCACTTTTTTGAATGGGGCTCATTGCTTTGCGGACCAAGGAGCATGACCCTACTCAAGGTCGATGCAGCGAGATACATTAGCGCGGGTGGAGGTTGTGTTTTGGCCACCCGACTAGCATCCACGCTTCGAGATCTCGCCAACATTTCTTATCGTTGATAAGTTTTCTCCCAATTTCGGTAGGTTTTTACATGGATTACCTCTTCTCTAATTTGCATTTTCCGAAAGCCTCCTTCGCATACACTTCTTTTTTTAGGTCAGAGATGCATGGCTGACATCTTCATTTGTGGGAGAAACGATGTCCTGGCCATTACTAGTACTTCCAACTTGCCGTTTTTCTCGACTTCATAAACTTTCTTTAGGTATTCCCATGGCCTCTTTCTCGTCTATTGATTTCTTTCTTGTTCACGGAAGAAACAATAAGATGTCCTCGTACTTTGATTGGAACTGACGACACTCCGGAAAGGGGATCATGGTTCATGTCAGAAGAGGGAACATGCGGCCGCATGCGACCTTAAGTGATCCCCGCTCGGCCGATTGCAGTTTTATCACGTCTGGGCGATGCAGCATAGCGCCAAACTGATAATGGAGCAGAGCAATCTAGTCCGAAAATGTTGTATATAAAACGTTGTTGAAATGTAGCACCGACAACCAGTGGCGTAAGCAGGATTTCCTTCAAGGGGTTTCATTATTTATGTGCATCATCATAAATGATATTTAGATTAGTATTCACTAAAACAATAATTAAATTAACATCTATTTTCGCGAAGACAATTCAACTATATTTTTTAGCCCAATAAGCAAAATAATTAAGCGCCTGCATATATGTGACCCACAACGCATCGAAAGCGACAACGATAAAATGCCGTCCCAGGAGGGCTATTCCGAATTGAGGGGCGGTCTCGTACCGCCAGGCGGAGTTTCCGTTTCGCCGACGTTGAAACTCCGACCTGTGCGATTACGAAAAGGGTGGTCGGAGTCTCAACACCAGGCGGAGAGCGAGGCCAAGGGGTCGGTGTGATTGCATGCGGCGGATGTGACGTTGCTATGAAAAATAACGCGTTCGAGGTCTCCAAAAAAGGATTCAACCAATGATTAGCAAGGTCCTCAGACGCAATCCCCGGGAAAGAGTTTCAAATGACATGCGTTATTCGGAGCATAATACATGTAGCACATTATCACTCCTTTTGATCAGACATATCGTTACATATCCAATACCATTAAAAACCAATTAAACATAGCTCTGCAATTGAATGTATGTCATTTAATTTTTTAAATTATCGGATTAAGTAAGCATGACATTTTTTGCAGAACAAAGACGAATAAATGTCATCTTGATCCGATACGCTATACTAATGGACATGGGAAAGAATAGGAATCTCACTACGATGCTGTGGGAGCTATGTCAGATACCACGTAATCACAGTATTATTCATTAACTAGTGAATTTTTTTAACTTACGCTAGGAAAGAAATTCAGTTTTGCATAATACCTTGGGTGGATCTGCATAATACCTTGGGTGGATCTGCATAATACCTTGGATGGATCACTACTGACAGCATAGCACTTGACAATTCAGGAAATTTTGTAACACAAAGGTAAAGCTTGAGATACGCGCATAATTAATGTAAACAATAGTTCTGCGCTGGTAAAAATATAATTTTATTAGGGTAAAATATCATTTAAGGACATACATATGACAAAAATGAAAATATCTATACAATCAGCATGGGATGATTGGGAAGTTAAGTACTGCACATTTCTCAACACCTTGAGCAGTACACCGTACATATTAACTTATCATAACTGATCATAAATTAACGTTTAAGTTTTATGTAACTCACCATCGTGAGTGCACCAATTGTTATGACAGGTTAGGACCATTCAATACACGTTTCACTCAAATGACAGCATTATCCATACGTACTCACAATCATATACAACGCTCAATAAATAAATTTTGAACGCCGTGTGAAGCCTTCAGATTTGTCAAACCGATTTTAACGCCAATGTCTTCACTTCAGAGACACAAAAGGAAGTAGAACACCTTATTAGTTAAGCATTTCACAGTCACTGGGTACTATCTATCGGTGACACTTTGCCACCACTCGAATGACATCACTAAACGTTTAGGGAACACAATGTAAACAAGGGTAATATCCTTCGGAAACACTTTGCCACCTCTCGAGTGACACAAATAAACGTTTAGAGGACACATAATGTAAACAAGGGTATCGGAAACACTTGGCCACCACTAAACTTTTAGGGAACACACAATGTAAACTTGCCACAACTGTTTTCGGCCGAGAAAGATGTGAATCAGCAACATTCTGCTCGCTTAATTTCCATACTGTTTTCAAAAAAAATACTGAAATTCCTCATCACCGCCACTCTGGTGTACGTTGTTTATGACAAGTACATCATAGTGGATTGCAAATGAGGCAAAATTTCTACATTAACTTCTCTCTTCGGTAAGATTGCCTGAAGAGCATAGCATAAAATATCTCACCAGCACCTGTAGGACACAGATTTGAAAAATATAATTATATGGCAGTACAATCGTCACCCACCTTTAAGATTATCGTATCCATTAGGACTGAAATTGGCCATTTCTTGATTATCAAGCGACGAATTATGGCAAAGTAGCTCAAATAAAGGAAGCGATGGCTATAAACCACGTAAAATAACATTATACGCAATACATAAGATAATATAATAAGTAATATATCTCCTTCCAAACGCCAAGAAAGATACAAAGCAATAAAATATCTTACGTCTTATAACAACGGGCATTACCAGAGAATCACAACGAGATAATTTTGCCAGCTAACTGCATCACATTTACCTTCCTTACCTTTGCTCAGATTTTCTAATTGCATTTCATGCATTACAAAAGCATTAAAAGTCCTTCAACAATGGATACAACACTTATAAACACGTCAGACTAGGCCAACTAACGTAAACAAACGGCAGCCATGTTGATTATACGACTAGGCGGAGTTTCAAAGGCAGGGTCCTTGCCCGTGGTACGATACCGACCCCTTCCCGTGGTATGATACCGCCTCTAGCTCGTTCGGAATCGCATCGGGCGGTGAGACCGATTTCGGGCGGTATGACTCCGCCTGCGTTGTCTTACCGCATGCGGTGAGCGGTTCGGAATAGCCCTGGTTTGTTTGTAAACGAAAATAATCGAAAATGCAATCTAATCTAAACTATGACTCTTCAAAATGAGGATAATGAAAATCGATAAACACACAATTAAAACACGAGGAAGATTGATTTAAATTACACTTAAGGAGATTTAACAAGTGGTGGAAACCCCACTTTCGATTGACTTGATCTTTGAACTTCAGAACCAGTACCAGCTTTGTTCATAATGAGAGATTTGTTGCGATTAAGGAATTGAATAAAAATTCTTAATTTAGATTTTCTTTTTTTAAATTTAATCGGTTTATCTCCATCGGTAGATTAGGCAGGAAATCCGAATCCCGTCACAACGCTATCAGATCAAGACCAGCTGTTTGCACTGTCCGTACCGGTAAAAAAATTGACAAATTTAGGCTCACTAATAAATCCACCTAAAAGTCACAAACATAGCAGTGAAGCCCCTTTTTAACTTGCGTTTTTGGATACGTTGGCATAGTGGTATCGAAGTAAAGAGAGTAGATATGCGAATTCGTCAATCAAGTCTTTTGCTACGAGGTCACAGGTATTTCTGCCGGCTACTGTTGTCGAGTCAGGCCGGGAACATTTTGATGCGACCAGCGTTCGTGGCATAGGCTCGATGGTTCCATCAAAGTGGACAGTGTTAGCAGTGGCGTATGCAGGATGTCCTTCCGGGGGGAGTTTCATTACCTAATATGCATGTGCATCATCATAAAATGATATGTACAACATTATTATTCACTAAAACAATCACTAAATTAATATTCTCTTTTCGTGAAGACTATGCAACTGTATTTTTCAGCCCAATATGCAAAATTCTAAATGCTAGAGCAAAATGTACAAAATATAGTATATTATGGGAATATCTTTGGGGGGGTTTAAACCCTAAACCTGTCCCGTCGGAACACCACTGAGTGTTAGTATGTTCATGGATACGTAATTGTGATGGTTGAATGCTGCGTGATAATACTTCCTTGATAGTAAGATGAAATATAAATGTATGCTACTTGAACTAAAGAGCGCATTCCGTGGTGCAGGAATGAAAAAATGCATGAACAAGACAAGTTACACACCCAAGAAAGCGTGCATTAATTCAGCCCTAAAACAATACAACCAGTATGCACTACATTTTGTACATCATATGTATAACTGGTCATTCAGATATTGATAATAATATGTGCATAATTGTCATAAGTGGGGAAACATTTATAGCAGTACTACATTTCTGAGTAATGTGAGGTCTTGCAAAATGCATATGATGATTTTTCAACGAATGAAGCTTTAACTATAAAACCTGTACTTAGGTCCTATAGAGCACTGGTTCCCAACTTTTAGTGTGCTGCATCCCACTTTCTATCGCCAGAAAACCCAAGTCCCACAGAGAGTCAAGAAGAAGTTCACTTTTTTCAACCTTTCGTGCATATTTAGGTAAATACACCCATTGCAGACATAACTATTTTAAATACCCTAGTAGAATTTGGTGGGGAATGTATTTAGCCAAGTTGAGTCCCACCCAATGGGCTTAGAGGATTGTATTGTGTAGCAATAATTTGAAATACTGAGGGCATGAAAATCAAATTAGATACCTATGATATAGTGCAACTGCTATAAATTTACAATAAAAGTAACAACTGTAGATAGTAATTTCCCTTTCACTACCTGTGCTTGCACACTAAGAAGTTTGCTTGTACGGTAAGAACATTTCTCGCAAAAATCCTGTTCAAATAGCATTTTTCTTCAGTTTATTGTACAAGCATTACCATAGTAACTTTTAAGGCATAAATGTGTCATCAAAACCTCATAACAAGGTAGGAGTATAAATGGTTAATATAATAACTCACGATAAGAGTTTGATAAGTAATCAATTTTAAGATTAATCTGACAGATTTCTACACTTAATTCTTCTATTTAATCACCTCTTCATCTTTTACATGTTCCATTACTTGTTTATAATCTGAGATTTTCCTTTATAGTTCTTCCAATTCACTTGCAATTCAGCAACTGTCTTCATTAGACTATTATGTCTTATGACGTGTCTAAAAAATGTTATCTTCATTTTGTTTCACAATTATTTTCCAATTTCTTCCTTCCCCTCCACTTTTTATATTCTTTTTTAATTACTTTTTCCTTTCATTTAAACATAATTCTTCCATAAATCTATATTTAAAACATTTTCACCCCTTTATTTTCTGGTACTGCCAATATCAATGCCATATAGAGGCATACACAAGATATGGGTGTATTCTAATAGTCTCTTCAATTCCAAGCTTGCATTTACAATTGTTAGAGGATATATTCCAATATTTCTGTTATTTCCTTTTTCTTAGTCTACTGCTGAACCCTGTGGATTTAGTTGACATAGTTAATGTTGATGTAACCTAATTACTGAAGAGGTTCAGCTCGTAAATTTCGAGAAGTGAATATGTATTTTCGTTCTCACAGCATGAGCATTCACAATTAACAAACTGTATTGGTGAAGATGATATAATTATGTATAAGTTTGCAAGTTTTTTCAATTAAACTTCATATTAAGTTCTTCTTCTACATAACATACCCTACAAGGTAATGATGCCTCTATCAGCTAACAAATGTAAATGCAAGCTTGGATGTGAAAAGACACAAGTAAAATGTACCAATATCTATTGTATGCTTCTATATGGCATTGACATTCACAGCACCATAAAGGTGTGTGACAGGGGATGAATCTTCACCATACGTGCGTGCACTGCCTAGCATCCTTAAAGAGGACTAGTAGCTACATTTTAATCAAGGTATAGCGATTTCAAAATTGTTTAACTTGATCGGTATTCACAATGTTTTGCAGGAACGTTTACAACTGGACCTCCCTGAGGGTGGCAAAGGTTTGGATGATGCAACACTTCTTTCCAAGCTGAGTGATATAGTTAAAGGATGTGTCAAGACATCCCATCCTCACTTTTACAACCAGCTTTATGGTGGGTTGGATCCATATGGACTTGCTGGTGCTTGGATCACTGAATCACTCAATACTAACCAGTAAGGATTGCTATTCATTTCCAATAAATTAATCCTCATTCTTTGCTGATATGCTTGAGTAAATATACTTTTCTTGTAATTTGGCTAGTTTTTATGATCTTTTGGGCTGCCTCTCAAACCAACACACATAAGTAGTCTGGTAGTTTACAATGAACTACGTAGTACCATAATTAAACTTTTCTTCACCATGATAATAACATATTATAAATCAATTAGGATTGTGATAAGTTGCATACATGGGTTAAGTATATTTAGTGATTATATTCCAAAATGACCAATCAAAAATAGTAAAATACTCAACTATTCTTCAACTAGAGGCTAATTAAAATATTTTTATTTTAAAAATTAAAACACCAAAGCACATTTAGGTCCAGCTTTAATTGTTTTACTAACAGTTAAGAAAATTAATGCTGACACTACTCTCAACTTATCGGATTTTTAAATGAATATGACAGTCAGTTTGTCGATGAGAGGATTAACAATGAAATAGTATATATTCTTGAAATCCTTATTGTTCAAAAACAGTTTAGAAGATAGTATAAAACTGGCCCTTTGCAATGTTAATGAAATGAAACAATCTCAAAATGAATGATCAATTGCAATAAAACTCACTGAATCTTTAAAAATGTATAAAGAGCTCAGACAATCACTAATGGAGCCATCTTGATTATTACAGCGACTGCCATTCACTACCTAACCTGTTCAGCTGTCTGGTGTTCCATGCAGTGTTTAATGTGGTCCTTGTGCACCGGTTTATTACTCAAGAACTTTGCTTCTTGATTTTAAATTATGTTATTTTCAACCTTTTCTAACAAAAAAATTAAAACAGGAGCTAGAAATTGACATAGCCTGTAAATCAAATGAGACCAGTGCAGTAGTTTATATTAGAGGAAATGTGGAGTTTCAAAACTGAATGCCTAGTTCTGTTACTTCAATGAAAACACTGTCCTCCAGAAATATACAGTATCATGTGGACTATATGACCGGGGATCGTCGAGATGCAGAGGGATAGACTAGACGACATGCGGACTTGACTCGGACTCTGAATGACGGACACCGGACATGTTGTTTCAACAGAAGCACTTTAATGACTGCCACAAAATTCATACCAGTCAAGGAGTGAGTGCGCACTAAAAACAAAACACTAACAGAACAGAAATGGCGCATCCACTCCCCACTAAAAAAAGAATACAAAGTTATTACAATGTTTTTAAATAATTCTGGGCATTACAATATAAAAAAAATTCTGCACAAAACCATGCGACTATACCCTGAGATGCTATAAATCCAACCGTTTAGGTGAACGCCGTGAGCGCTCAGATCTTCGATGAACCATGGGTGGTGGTGAAGGAGGTGGATCCTGAATAACAGGGGGTTGAACAGTGGGTGTTGCAACAGGTTTTGGGAGCAAATCAACTGCTGGGCTAGGAGGGGGGTTACATAAAACATCAGATGGCTCAAAATTTGGAACTGGTACATGACCAGGTGTGCGTTGTTCGACTGAGAGTGGTACATGGGACAATTTCACTTGGTTTAAATGACAAAGTTTTAAATTACCATTTACCAACACATAAAATGCAAGTGGAGACACAACTTTAACGATTTCTGCCTTCTGAGGATAATCAGACCTTCTCATTCGCACCCAAACAATATCTCCTTCCTGAAAGGCTGGGAGAGTAGGTGTTGTCTTATTTCTACCTGGTTTTAACATGGACAGAGCTGTGCGTGGAGGGGCTTTTAAAATCATCTCAGCAGGAGATGATCCCGTGGTGACAGTAGGGGTATTACGATAGCTAAACAAAAATGCTGCAATCAATCTCTCTTTCTTATGAGAAGACCTTTCCTCTCCACAATCATCACCGATTTGCTTTAACACATCCTTCGCCAAATCCATTTTTTGCAAGTAATGTTTTGACACTTTCACATACCCTTCAGCTAAACCATTAGACTGTGGATGGTAAGGGGGAGACTTGGTTACAATAACACCCCTTTTGGTACAAAACCGTTCAAAAGCAACACTGTCAAAAGGAGGACCATTGTCCGTTACAACCTGCTCAAAATGTCCAAAAACACTCATGTGACATAGTAAACAATATTCTACATGTTCAAACCTAGTGGATGGGACCAACCACACATCCAACCATAAACTAAAACTGTCTATCAGCAACAAATATTGATCACACTTATAATGAAAAAAATCAAGATGCACCCTTTGCCAGGGATGCTGGGCTTTAGGCCATGAAACAGTTACATTTGATGAAGGCCTAAAATTAACCATTGAACACGGTTCACAATTTTGCACTTTACTCTTGATATCGTCATCGATACCTGGCCACCAAACATAATTTCTAGCTAGCATCTTCATGCGACAGATGCCTGGATGACCTCTGTGCAATAAATCCAGCACACCGCTTCTCAAACTTTGAGGGATTATAACTTTAGTCCCTGAGAGAAGACACCCGTCTTCAACACTTAAATGATGCCTAATAACAAAAAAAGATTTAAGTACTTGCTCAGGTAATACGTCAGACCAACCAGAAACAGTATACTCCTTAACCTTAGACAACAATGGGTCACTAGCAGTACTCTCCGCTACTACTACTGCTGACAAAGGCAAATCATCAAACATGGTTACATGTGACACCTCCCAAGCATTCTCATTTGCAACTACCTCTCTTGGAAGTCTCGAAAGAGCGTCAGCTGGGGCCAACAAAGAACTTTTCCGATACTCTACCTCATAATTATATGCTTGTAGAGCAACAGCCCAGGACTGGATCTTTGGTGATGCCACAACAGGCAAACCCTTGTGGGGAGAAATAAGATTCTTTAGAGGTAAATTATCTGTGACAATCTTGAACTTCTTTCCGTACAAATACTTATGCAAAGCTGTCACTGCCACTTTAACAGCAAATGCTTCTCTCACCAACTGCGAGTACTTTTGCTGACTGGGGGACAAAGACATGGAATGGTACAGCACTGGCTTTTCTTTACCATCTACCTGATGACACAAAACACTTCCCACCCCATAAGGTGATGCATCTGTATACAATATTATTGGTTTACTCTCATCATAGTGAATCAATAAATTCCTGTCTAACAACCAATTCTTACTTTCTTGGAAACAATCCTCACATTGCCTGGACCACCTTTGTGCAAAAACAGATTCATTTCCCTTGGCAATGTTGAGCAGCTCATTGAGTGGCTTCAATCTCTGGCTCACGTTGGGAATAAAGTCCCTATAAAAATTCAGTAACCCTAAATATGCTCTCAATTCGGTGACATTTTTAGGAGACCTGGCCTTTGTAATGGCCTCTACTTTCTCGGGCATAGGCTGAAGACCTTGAGCATTTATTATGTGCCCTAAATACTGGACTGATGTCTTGAAAAACAAACACTTATCAAAATTAACTTGCACACAATGCTTTTCAAGCCTATTTAAGACTTCCTTGGTGTACAGCTGACACTTCCCCAAATCTTCTCCTCCAATTACTATGTCATCAATGTATTTTCCCACCTTCGGAATACCTGCTAAAATGACATCCATGACCTGCTGAAATAAAGGGGCTGCACTTGCGATTCCATAAATTAACCTGTTGAACTGAAAAAGACCCCATGGAGTATTGATGGTCAACAACTCCTTTGACTCTTCCGTGACCTCCAGTTGCAAATATGCTTCAGACAAGTCCAAAATGGTGAAGAATTTACACCCCGACAATGTGCTGAATATGTCTTTCACCCTGGGAAGAGGATACTGATCAATCCTCAAATTCGGATTGACAGTCCTTTTAAAATCAACTACTATCCTAACATTCCCATCTCTTTTCAACACAAACCAAATGGGTGAGGCCCAATTGGAGATGGTAACCGGAGTGAGTTTCTTAGCTTCCACCCACTTCCTAATGATGACTTCGACTTTAGACCTCATGCTAAGGGGAATGTCGTAGCACTTACCCACTACCGGAACTGCCTCTTCTTTCAAAACCAATCTTGCCTTGAACCCGACAATGGCCTTACTCTTATCAACCGAAAATACACTGGGGTATTTTTTTCTCAAATCCCACTCCTCCAACTTACTAAGACCTTGGTTTGTGGACAAATTTCCTTGCATGGTATTACCCACACACTCCTGTAAAGAAAGAAATGGAAGAAAATGGCTTCTCCACCCAGGACACAGAATGTCCAACCATGATCGGCCAAGGAGGGGCATAAAATTATTTCCACCGTCACAGATTAACAAATCCAAAACCACAGACTCTTTATCACCCTTTAAAATGTTCATTGCCGATCGACCGTGAATTCCAATAGATAACCCATTGACTGCTTTTAATTTGACCTTGGCAGGTTGAACCTGTTTCTGAGGAAACATTGACTTAAATTTTTCCTTAGACATGAGAGAAAAACCTGACCCAGTATCAACTTCCATCTGGACTTGACATCCATCCATATTCACATTGACTAATTGGGCCTGACTGACAGACTTAACAGAAACTTGATTACCATTACACAAAGGAGAGGGCTTAACGCCTAGACACACCTTCACCACATTACACTCATCACATGAACTGACAGACTTGAAAATGTCGGAATCAAAGTCGCAATCTACGTTGATGTGCGACACCACATGAACCTGTTCGACTTCTTCGTCGAATTCACCAGGGTGACCATCCTGGCCAACACTTACTACATCGCCCACTCTTTGCGCGCACAATTTTGATGTGTGACCGAATTTTCGACACACGTAACACTGCCAACCTTTCGCAGGACATGTAGTTGGGTCGTGGAAACGACCACATCTCCAACAACTTGCGTAGTGACGGGCATGGAGCTGCGAGGTTTGGGCTGGACGACCTCTTCGCTGCGTCTCTGGTCCACCTCGAACCGGCTGTTGACCTCTCGTAGGCTGAAACTGCTGCTGAGACTGCATACTTGGCGTAGAGAATCTGGAGCTCATAGATGCTCCTCGATTACCAGTACGGCCGCGGTGATGAGTTGAGTCTCCGCGTCCTCCTCCTTGCTTCGGGTGTGGATTTCCACTGCTTCCACTCAGCTTCACTCTCGCTACCGCCGATTGCGTCGCCGCTAAGGCTGCGGACTCCACCGCCTCAAATTTCACTGCTGCTGCGTAAGCGGCCTCAAAAGTGACATTCTGAATATCCCACAATACCTTTTTGAGGGCTATGGACCGCACTCCGTTAATAAAGGCTTCCGTCAGTCTCTCATTTAAGGTGTCTCCGAATTGGCAATTTCGCGCCAAAAGTTTCAACGCTTGTGAAAAGTCGTTTATGGACTCAGCCTCCCGTTGTACTCTAACGGCAAACTTCTCCCGAACACAATACTTGATGTTGGAAGGTTCATACGTGGCCTCTAGTTTACTACGTAGGGCTTCAAACGGTAAAGTTTTAGGCTGGGCCGGTAGGCACGACATGTGCAACGTATTGTACATCTCCGATCCGCAAGATGACAATAATAGACGGACTTTCATGGGCTCCGAAATATCATTAAGCTCACAGTAAATTTCAAATTGTTCTAACCATATAGTTAGAGAGTGGACTGACTTATTAAAAGGTTCTAACCGGCCATGTGGGGCTGACATTACCGCCATAATTGGTAACGAACCTGATTCCATTGAATTTTCCGCCGAATTACTACTGCCCGGCATGGTTCCGTAAATACTCGTCGCCAAAATGGACTATATGACCGGGGATCGTCGAGATGCAGAGGGATAGACTAGACGACATGCGGACTTGACTCGGACTCTGAATGACGGACACCGGACATGTTGTTTCAACAGAAGCACTTTAATGACTGCCACAAAATTCATACCAGTCAAGGAGTGAGTGCGCACTAAAAACAAAACACTAACAGAACAGAAATGGCGCATCATGCATTCCCAAATACTGTATTTGACAGCATATAAGACACACCTCTATTTTAAAGGGGCAAACTAAAACTTTTAAAATAGTCCATATGAAAGCACAGCATTATTTAAGATATTAAATACGATAAAAGCAATCACAACTGTAACATTCTTCATGCAGATGATAAATAATATATTAAGCAAGTAAACAGATGATATAAATAAATAGTTTGAATGAGTAGCAGTAACCACCTGGAGAAAGCATTCATTGTGAACATAACCCAGGAAAAAGCCAAACTTCTCTTGCAAGACTTGCAGGGTGATATTTTTAGCCATTAATTTGGAAAATAAAATTAATCCTACAAGCTATCAATTACCTATATTATCTTATTATCATTGATCCATTTTTTTAATTTTCTGTATTTATACAATTTTTTCTAAGGAAGAAAAAAGTAACATGAAAATATCTTTGCTGTGGGGCTTACCTTTATTTGCATTGCAAATGCATTTAAGCCTCACACATGCAATTCAACAAATTCAGCACTATGCCAATGTCAAATGATGAAAACACCAGGCAAACTGCTGATGGATTACTTCTCACCATTAGTTTTCAATCTTAGTATTCTCTCATGGGTTTTTCAATAGGTACCATCTATATGCTGCTTTATTGTGAAATTATTAAGGATTTATATAATACATATTGACATAAATAAGTAAAGTATTGATGTGGAGGTGGATGCTTTTGGTCCCCTTGACATAAAAATCTTCCTTATCCACAGGTACACCTTCGAGGTGGCCCCTACCTTCACTCTTGCAGAGAATGCTGTTCTTCAGAGGTGCTTGAAACTTTTTGGTTTCCCAGAAAATGGCGATGGCATCTTTGCTCCAGGTAAAAAATCTTTGGAGATATGTACCTCATGAGGTAGCACAGAGAAAACCATTTTTGAATAGTCATATCTGGCCTAATTATTAGTAGTATTCTACCAGTAAAGGTAGGTCTAAACAGACATTTAATTCATCCCACCCCCTAAATTTCACACGATGTCCCTCTTCAGCCACTCATACCTCCTGCCATCCATCATTCCATCCAAGCTACCCATTCTTCTCCTCCCTCTTCCCTTCTCACCCAGCGTTCTTCCCTCAATCACTTCTTTCAAAACACTATCCACTATTATTACTTTTTCCATTCACACCTTCTGCCTTCTCCTGATTTCATCTACCAAATTTCCTTTCCTTTCCTCTTCACGCAAAATCCACGTTTCCACCCCATAGAGTGCAATTCTCCATATTAAACGTTTCACTAGTCTTTTCTTCACTTCCCTACTCAATGCCCCTGTCATTAGTTCACGCCTGCGAGTAAAAGCCTCTTTTGCCAATGCATTTGTCCTTCTCACTTCAATGCTGCTTCAACCTTTTTCTTCCAACACACTACCTAGATAGCTAAATTCCTCTACCTGCTCTAGCTTCTTTACTCCTACTTTTATAGTTATACTCGCCCTTTTTGTTCTTGAAAATCCCATTACTTTCGTTTTTTTCTGGTTTATCTTCATCCCGTATCTTTTGCACTGTCCCTGCAATGCATCCAGCATTTTTTGCAAGCCACGGGCTGACTGGCTGACTAGCGCTTGATCATCCGCAAACCCCACTAATTTTATCAATTTTCCCCCGACCTTTACTCCAGCCTCAAGCTCATCTCAAACCTCTCTCACCATTTCCTCCAAGTATATGTTGAAAAGTACCATAAATAATGGACAGCCCTGCCTAACTCCCCTCCCTCTTGTATCTGGCCTAATAATACTAGTAAATAATTTTCTGGCTGCTTTTATAATCTTGTTACCCCAATGCATTTATTTTGGAGTTGGAAAAATTAAAAGTATTAACAACTTTCAATCAATCTAAGTTTTGACAATGTGAATATGGCATCTGTGCAGTATGTAACTGTATTTTATCCAAAGAACAACTTTAAATAGTTAGCATGGTAGAGAGAGTGAATAAATATTGGGAATAGTAACAAATAGGTTTATTGGTGAACCCTGAAAGGAAAACAAGAATATTTCCATTCCTTTAATCATGATGCGATAAGACCCAATTTTCAGCACCTTTCATTTGTTAACTTTGTACTTGCAAAATTTATGGACAAGATTACCTATTCAAGAGAGAAACCCTCAACTGAATATGTACAAAGCTTTTTTTATGCAACTAATCAGCCTATTTGGTACCAATGTGCAATCACAACCACTGGGAATACCTCCTATTATTTTTACCAACCTGCTATGAAACAAATATAGCAAATCCTGTACTTCCCACTTATCTCAAGGCATGTTCGCACACTAGCGTATGAGAAATCATGATTTTCATCATTATTTTACAGGAGGCAGTATCTCTAACATGTATGGAATGGTACTGGCCAGGCATCACATGTTTCCTGAGGCAAGAGCCAAGGGTCTGCAATCATGCCCTCCACTTGTAGCCTTTGCTTCTCAAGATGTAAGAAAGCATTTGCGATATATTGCTTCATTTATGTTACAATATTAAATTGGCCTTAAGTATACACAGAAGTTCATCTATTATATACATAACCTCTGAGCTTGGATAATGGATTTTATTTATCATGTATGTATCATATGTTGACGATTCAAAGCAATGAAACCTGGCTTTTGATAGCATATTCATCAAATTTTTGAATCACTGTTGCTGGATAATTAAAATCAGGCCAAAAATATTAACTAAGAGAAATATTGCTAGTATAGCCATAACTTATATAATGAAATTGCCATTACAAACAAAGCAATATTGTTTGAGTATGTAACTATGTAAAGCATGAAGAAAATGTATATCAATTAACAGTGCATCATAACTTCGGAGTTAGCTAAAAAAAACTTTCTAATTTCAGGCTCACTATTCTCTTCGTAAGGGAGCTAATTGGTTGGGATTAGGCACTGACAATATCATAGCAGTACCCACTGATGACAGAGGGAAGATAATACCATCAGAATTGGAAGCAGCAATTAAAAGGGTCAAGAATGAACACAAGTACACCAATGGGTGTGCAGCAGCGTAAGTTATCCTGCATACAAATCTCACTACTAACCTAGTTTGTTTCATATAATTTTGCTTTAGGTGATCGAAAAAAACCTGTTTGGTTTAAAAGCATATGATCAACTTAAATGAAAAAAATATAATTATATTTGATATTTCAAGAAAGTAGTTTTTTTTCCCTTTTTAGTAGATTGCATCTTATCTGCGAACATCATTCCTGTTGTCCTTTTTTCATGAAGCAACAGGACAGAAATTTTCTCTCCTGATTCTGATTTTACATACTTTTTCAATTAACTTTGTGGCTATTCCAATACACAGAGATATGAAATGTGCATTAAAATATATTCGGCATACATCTTGTATTTTAAAAACTTTTCAAGCTGGAATCTTGATCATTACAGAGCACAATAGGTAATGGGGTCTATTCCATATATAAGATCACATTCATACTAAAGATCATTAATTTTCTGCATAATTTTATTGCAAATTACCAAAACAATATAGCATAAATCCTAATTCAAGATACATTTAACCATCCCTCTTATTGGGTACAGTTATTATTATTATTTACTAGTTTTCTACCAGTTTGGGTAGATTTTGTTCAAATTTTCCTTCCCTGGGTTACTTTTTTTAAGACCCTCCTTCCTTACACTTAACCCCTCTGTTTCATCATGTCACCCAAACCCAACCTAAAAGGGACCAGGTTGGTGAATTAGCAAAAGTACTGGCTTTCTAATCTGAGGGTCCATGTTCAAATCCTGGTAAAAGTCAAAAATTTGTGATTGGTGTTCCTGTCCCTACTTGAGCAACTATTTTGCATTAGTCTGTCCTTTGGATGTGATGTTAAATTGTGGACACCTAGATATCTTTCCCTTGGAGTAGGCAAATGCTGATTCCAGATTTTTTAATTCCTCCTCCACATTACTTTTGTCCATCTTCTTTTGCTGAATCCTCACAATTTCCTAACTTCAAAAGCCTCCAATCTATTTTCGTCACAGTTCTCAATTTAATGTCTCAAATCCATGGGGTAAGATCAGTTAAAATGACCTGCAAGCAATTAATTAAAGACAGAGAAAAGCATGTAGGTATTTAAATAAGATCTACCTCAGAAATTTTTATTCGGGAAATCCCTGCTTCCCGCTTCATTTCCATGGTTCTCCCTGGAACTTATTGAAGCTGTGGGCTTCTTACAGAAATGGCTGTCACAATGGTGTGGATGAGATTGGAAGAAAGCCCTTCATTGTTGTAGCCACTGCAGGGACTACTGTTCTGGGCTCCTATGACCCTCTAGAGGAAATAGCTGACATATGCCGCAGGCATGGGATTTGGTTTCATGTTGATGTAAGTAGCTTATGATTGCCCTCATTTTTCTTCCTAGGTTGATTTAACACAAGCAATACTTTTAAATGAGCAGTTGTAATATCTAATTCACATTAATCATAAACAGTTTTCAATTTTTAATTGGTATTAAAATTGTGTGAGCCCAAATATGTAGCTCATGCCCTTAAGTGTAAGTTTCATGGCAATTATGTACAGAGTCTTGATTATTTATGTCATATGATTAAGAATTAATAACATAAATTTAATCCTTCGACAGGCATGCTGGGGTGGAAGCCTAATATTCTCAAAAAAATATCGCAGCATTCTTAGCGGAATAGAAAAGTAAGCAGCTTTGCCCTTCATGACTTTTTGTTATTTCTTAATTAGAACATAATTTAAAAGAAAAATTATGAGCAAAAGTACCGACTTTTAGTAACAAAAAACCTTTTGTTATGATTTAAGTTTTTCAGCATGCTGTTCTATTTCAAGCTTGTTATGCTTTCGGTATCACTGATTATTAAGCATGATCTTACACCAACCCTTCTGCTGACTTCATCAGGAAAAAATAAAAAAAAATTAAATCCAGCAATGTAAGGTAACATTACATATCCAGCTGGCCTGATGGTCGTTTCACTCTTTTTGCTGATTAGATTAGTTTTTTTGGTCTGTGCATTGGAATAACCATTTGAAGCATGAGCACTCATTTTTGCCAGACAAAGCCAACAGATATAGGGCCAGGGCGTATAATATATACGCCCTCCCCACCACGTGAATGACTATGGCTGGCAGATATATTCTCTCTCCAACTAAGGGGTTAAGACTGAAGTACTGGCCTAATTTAAAGTTTCACTTTGAGGCACCATCTGGTAGGCTCAGCACAATCTTCGTCGAATGAACAGGAAACTTATGACCATACACTAAGTCCTCTGAACTAGTCCTATCTGCATTCCAAGAACTTGTTTGCCAGTTTAATTTGTTTATATGCCAAAAAATACTAGTCCAGATGACTAGCATCATAGTTAGCCAATGGCATATAGTACTCTACATCAATCACAAATTTATTCAAGTATTTTGTGAACTTTTGCAGTTTCACACTCATCCTTAAACCTTTCCTTTAAGTCTGATCTGCCTATAAGTGAGGGACAGACTTGAAACCACTGTTAAAGATGAAGTAATCCCACTCCACAAATTCCTGCCTGCCTGCCAACTGAACCTTAAATGCTGCTGCTAAATTTTAACTTTCGGTTTGAATATTCACTAAGACATATATGTTTGCATCTGTGAACGTTAGTTAGTCAAAACTTTGTAGGTTGAGGACTTCCCATACTAGATTTAAATTACAAATGCAGTTGGAGAGACAATATTTCTTTACCCCTCAACCCTATCAGCAGTTTAAAGGTAACTTCAGAAGAAAGGCTCAAAAAAGGTTGAATACTGACATCCAAGTAGTGGTTTGATGACTTTCCAGCAATGAGTGAAGTCATGTACATCTATGCGCATGCATCTAAAATGATGATTTCTGGATGAAATGTTGATGATGACGAATATACATGGCAATTACTATTCAGCAAAAAACTGTGACCAAAGACCTATTATGACTAATTGTTTCATGACAACCACTATGGATGGTGTGTAGAAATATTTAGAGTTGACACTCATTATTATGTTATAAAATTTATCAACTGTTCCTATCAACCTTACTGGTGGTTCTTTCATAATTTTACTTTTAATCCCCTGGTTTTAAAAAGTGGAAAGGCAGTACAATTATTAACTTAAACATGTTTTGGAAACTGAGAATGCTATCACCAATAAAGAATGTCCCAACCTACAGGATGCCTTATAAAGTATCTCATTCACAGAGGTTTCACCAATCTGTTAATGGTCTAACATCTTTGAATGACAGCCAGTGATAGAGGTATCATTTTTTTTATTTATCTATAGTGAAAAGTTAATCCTCTTTACAGGGCAGATTCAATATCTTGGAATCCACACAAGATGTTGGGAGCTCCATTGCAGTGTGCAGTCTTCTTGGTTCGCCATGAGGTAGGATCAATAATTACTTGTACATATTTGACAATTATGCTGACTTCAAGTAATTAGCACATCTTTCTTTCCTGAGTCTGATATCATAAATTTGCTCAACCTCATTTTTATGACAGGGACTGATGCACAAATGCAATTCTGCCTCAGCCAGCTACCTTTTCCAGCAGGATAAATTCTATGATGCATCATATGACACTGGGGACAAAAGTATTCAGTGTGGGCGAAAAGTAGACGCTTTTAAGCTGTGGGTGATGTGGGCTGCAAGGGGCGATGCTGGTTTATGTTCATTGGTGGACAATGCAGTAGACTGCTCAAGGTAACACCCTAAATTGTACCTTTAATGCTGTGTTTTCAATGGCATACATTCTCCACCAAGGGTAATCCCTTCCATTGGCTTATTGGATAACCAAAATTTTCCTTTTTCAAGGCACTGTGCTAGAAACTTGGGACATATGATTCTTTCAAGGAAGATATAGGAAAATGTTCAATAAAATCTAAGCTATAAATTACCTCCTGTAACTACCTAATTATCTATTTAGAACTCATAGACCTGGAATGAAACTTCAATTAAATTTTGGGATTTAACTGTCTCAAGTGGTGTTAAGAATTTTGAATTCCTATAAAATAACTGATATGGAGAGAGAGAAAAGTTAAAAATGCTTAACAAATTAATGTATTCGCTTTCCGCCACCAATGCTTATTTTTCCCCTCAAAAGAAATTCCAGTACTGCTCATAGTTTACGTACAGCTTAGTTACTGGAATCCGTGTGATTTAACAAATATAATTATGCTTTGTAACCATCAGCCCTTAGTGAAAATTTCATGCTGAATAAAAAGAAAATTGGGTTTACGAGCACATAATTTCCCATTATACTGAACAGAAATGTATTCCAGGAATAGGATCACTTAATGCATTAGAAGCTAACTTTCACAATCACAATTTCAACCCCTTCTTATGCAAGCTTTGATATTGAAAGGTATTGGTAGTGAAAATAATGCTATGTCCCCAAGAATCACTTTATTCTGTTAGGTATATTGTCTCAAGTCAACCAAATGAGTAACGGACACTAAAATTAGAAAAATTCCCAAAACAATTTTATGCTTCACCTTTTTCTTAGTATCAAAGATGAATTTTTACATTCTAAAAAAATGCTATCCTGACTTGTCCAATTTCTTTTTTCCTAAGGTACTTCTTAAAACTGATTACTGATCGTCCTGGCTTTAGATTGGTAATTCCATCATTTGAATGCACAAATATCTGCTTTTGGTACATCCCTCCTAGACTGCGTAACATGGAAGAAACTAAAGAATGGTGGGATGAAGTAGAAAAGGTAAATATGTGGAGAATCTATTTATAGATACTTTTCACCTAATAATAGATTAACTTGCGCTGAGGGATTCAATGTTCCTAGAGCTTAAATAACTCACAATGAATTGCCGTGCCATGCAACCTCGGACCAACAAAGCCTTTCATTACAAAAAATGAGTAACTGAACAAAAAATGTCAACGGCTATGGTGTCTCAAACAATGAACATGCTAGCAGGTAAAATCATAGAGAGGCAAACCAGGTGTAAGAATGAGAAAATTGACCTGCATATGGCTTTCACTCAGTACTCATTCATGCTCAAATTTGTCATGCCACACGATTTTCATTGTGATTCGTACTTTTTTAAAGATTTAATGACTTTAACCTGTTTTGTGACTTGAACATGGGCACTGATTACTACTGTTAAATTTAAAATGAGTATTATACCAGAAACAACGAATGATAACCCCATTTATGTTGATCTCCATAGAGAAAAGTTTTGGTTAACATTATTATGGGTCATTAACAGCTTTCAAGAACACATTTAATTCATAAACCATGATGTCAATATACTAGAATAGAATGCTCTCCTTGTCACCACATCTTTCCAACATAATGGTATCATTAGATGTAAGGGATGTGCTTGCTTAGCCATAATTAGGCGATACTTTGTAGAAGCTCCTAAATCCATCATATTTTCCTATTCAGCATATCACAGTTTACATAAGTGCTACATAAGACATTTTAGGAAAGAGAATGATTACAATTCAAATTTTGACAAGGCCTAAATCAATTGGGGAAAATACTAGATTTCACATGACATAATATCTAAAGTCAAAGTTAAGAACT
Organism: Platycnemis pennipes; assembly: GCA_933228895.1. Taxonomy (NCBI): domain Eukaryota; kingdom Metazoa; phylum Arthropoda; class Insecta; order Odonata; family Platycnemididae; genus Platycnemis; species Platycnemis pennipes. The sequence continues at coordinate 34,557,423 of OW121852.1, read as the reverse complement.
TAATACTTTTTTAAAGAACTCAATATGTACCAACATTTCTGGATATTGAATCAATAATGAGGTGTAAATATTCTGAGGTCATGTAAATGCATATATCCTAAAAGGCATAATACTCACTTTGGTATTTTAATCATTATGATCTTGTTATTTTAGAAGTGTTTGACCTCTTTAACCCTTTTGCTGCGAGTGATGATAATATCTCGTCATAGGAGCAAATTGCTAGTATGCGCATGACGAGTACATCTCATCTTGATATTCATTTGCGTTTTTGTCTTCTTCACATATTTCATTCTAACTCTACTGCTTGTGGAAATGCAGAGGATGATGAAACACTTGTATTTTATTCACTAGATGGAGTCACGGTCACTGTCAATTTTTTATTTATATACATTGGATTCAAATGTCATGAGTGAAAATTTTTACTTGAGAGCACCCATTTACTGCTTCACATACATAATGAAATTTCCATCGCAGCAAAAGGGTTAATACCAGAGTTGGTCACTTGATTCCATATTTTTTTTTAAATCTTAACCTATTTATAGGAGTACATATTAATTTTCATGTTTATGAGTTGCCATACACAATAAAATTTTTAAAAGTTAATCATCAATATTTGGCCAGGTGGCACCAAATCTTAAAGAGATGATGATTCTGGAAGGCAGCCTTATGATTGGGTACCAGCCAATGGCACACAGAGACCTTCGCAACTTCTTCCGTTTGGTGTTAACCAGTCATCCACCTCCAACTCATGCTCATATGGAATATGTTTTGCATGAGATTGAGCGATTAGGCAAAGAATTGTGAATGTCACAGTCATGAAGACTAAGTGAACCAAAGAAGAAATGTGAAATTATGAGTATGTTATGTGAGTGAAACTGTTGGTAGTGAGCCATCCGTGAGGTGCAGGGTATTGTATATTGAGTGAGAGAAATGCTCATCATTTTTTAACATTATTGTTGGTTAATATATTTATATTTCTTTATAAACATTCCTGATTGGGGCCAATGTTTACGTCAATTTATGTGATAAAATTTTTAACTCATTCCTATGTTAATCCTTCATTAATGAAATAGAATCAAAGTAGATGAATGTTAAATAAATATTTTAGAGTACACCTGTGATGAATAATACTTCACACAAACTTTGATAGCCATAGGATGAAGTGAATGTGTCATCCTTTATTAGTTTTCTGCAAAAATGTGCTCATTGTTTGAGTAAGTTGATGTGATTCTTTTCCCTTGAAAAGTTGAACTTCTACAGCATCCTTGATGCTCAACCAAAGTGCAAAATAATTGTGATTCTCAAATTTTAATATTATTCTTGATGAGTAACCATAATAAACATGTTGTGAACTCACAATTTTGCATCTGTCCAATTTTGTGGATATTTTATGTATTCTACTTCGTTTCAATGAGTTTATTGTATTTATGAAAAATCTATGACATTTTTATTATGTTAAAATACTGAAATAAATCTATATTAAGAAGTTATTTCTTTCCTTCATACACAGTGAATCCATTGAACGAGTACGGCATACAACGATAAGCTTGAAATGGTGTGGGACAGCCTAGGGACCATTTATTACCCTATGATTTACATCTAAAATAAATTGACAATAACAAAAGTAACAAGTAACTAAAATTGATGGTTTCTGGCGTCACTTTATGGAATTTACTTGTATTCATTATGAATGACAAAATAACCTTTGTATTTCCACAATTTATTCTCTTCCACTACTACCATGGTTTCGACGATTAACATCATCCTCAAGTACAGATTACAGAAGAGTTTTTTGTTTATATACAGTTGAGGTTGGTGGAGGGGAGGTAGAAAGGAAGGTGGTGGGGGTGGGGGCAGATTGCTGTCCAAACCATTTATAGAACCCCTTCCCCCCCTCCCAGTGTGACACTGTTGATACGTGGAGGAAAATTCTTTACTTGGGTAATTTTTCCTTCCAAGCAACCTAAAATCTATCTAATAAAAAATCTATTTTCAAATCCAAAGACCATTCCAAAGTAGGAAAGGAGTGGTGTGTACCAACTTAAGTGTGAGTGACCAGCAATTTATATCGGCCAAACGGGAAGGAAGTTCCAGGAGAGGGTGAAAGAACACATTGCATGTTTCAAACACCAAAATTTAAACTCGAACTTTGCCAAGCATCTTTTGGACAACGGTCATAAAAGCGATTTTTCCCCGGACTTGTTACATTTTGAAACGAAAGGCCCCCGGCTAGATGCTCAAGAACAAGTGGAAATCCTAAAATGTGTGCATGCTGATTGTAAAATTGTAAACAACCTTTTGTGTGCCTCCTGCTCCCCCCTCCTCAATCTCTCTTTTTTCCATTAGCCCCCCACCTCCATACATTGTGTTCCACTATCTTCAACCGTTGAATTATTTCCCTCTACCCACTGGTAATTGCACTGAAGGCTCTACCTCCACCCCCTCTCTCCCCCCATCTCTCTCCCATATCCCTCCCCCACCCCACCACCTTCCTTTCCACCTCCCCTCCACCAACCTCAACTGTATATAAATGAAAACTCTTCTGTAATCTGTACCTGAGGATGATGTTAATCGTCAAAACCATGGTAGTAGTGTGAGAGAATAAATTGTGGAAATACAAAGGTTATTTTGTCATTCATAATGATAACAAGTTACTTTCACATGGGTCTTTCAATATTACGAGTAACGTACAGCAAGTGCATAAGCTTGTGCTCATGACTTCTATCATTGCACGATAATGAAAACATAATATTTTCCACTGCATATTCTGCCCAGTGGTCAAATGTACATTTACTACATACCGAACATGCCCATATGGATTTAACAAGAGTGCTTTTCGTTGCTTTTTTGTTATTCTCCCACTTCTTTTACCAGTTCAATCCGAAGACAACTTTAAGGCTGGGAAACATAAGTCATTAGATCTGAAAGCTAAAGCACATATATGTATGTACCTACATAACTCAAGGATATTCATTCAAAGGCATCCATTTTGGATATTCATTCTTCCTGAAAAAAACATAACCTCCATTCAGAGGTTAGCTTCGTAAGTAGCCATATTTCTTGCAAACAGTTGTCGTCCCTTAAGACACACCTCACTATATGTTGAGAAGTACTGATGATTTTTTACAAACATGATGGATTTCTTACTCAGAAGGATTCAATATTTCCTGGGCATTATGCTTAGAAAATGCATATTTATACAGTGGAGTCTCAGATCATGATAGCCTTTCAGAACAAACACCATGAAACTTCCAAAAACATTATCCACACAAAAAAGTGTCAAGTTGTAAATTTCACATAGTGCAATTGGCACATAAGCTGACAACATTATCAGCCAGGTGTATCAGTGACATAATGAGTTGCTGAGTGGCTTTCGCTAAATTGATGTTAAAAAAGGTCAGTGGGCAGACCATTAGATATATGCAACCTGATCAATGCACAGACAACCAAAATACTAAGGATTCCCTACCCCAAAGGCAATTTTTAGGAAGATCTACAGGAGCTAGATCTCATTCACCATTAAAATAAGACACTCATAAGATGAAATCAAGCTTCAAGGATGCTACTGTCCATGAGGATGGATCCTATTAACTATCAAATAGGGTGTTGAGCCACCACCATAAGATTTTTCTCCACTGCCCTCAACATCAAGCATGTGCATTGAAAATTGTCAAAGGAAAAAGGATCTGGATTTGAACCACAGACTTTTGGAGCTTTGCACATGGCAGAGTAAGCCAAAAGTTTATTTTATACTCCCATTCCATGAAATATTTTTCCCAGACCTATTTTCAATGAACTAAGGTAAGTGTGCCTGATGGTCACTGCCTGAGGAACAAGCTTGGATTTGGAATTAATTCAATAACTGAATCCAGAGCACATTACTAATAAACATAACATGTATATTTTTAAAAATCAAAACAGTATATACAAGGAATTGCAAACTGGAGAGTAGATACAATGCAAAAGCACTGTTAACTTACACTGTAAGTTTTTTAAATGCCTACCTCACAGCAGCAGATATATAAAGTCATGCACTTTAATACGTACCATACATATATATAAACATACACATATGTTGTTAAACAACTTTGCAGCACCAACTTCATACTTTGCACCTTCATGTCGTAAATTTCTGGGGTAAAAAATATCTTACTCCATTAACCAAAAACATTCATAGCACATTCTTGCCCATAACTTGAAGCCGTTTCATTAACAGAGAAGAAAATACTTAACCATGCTATAAAAAGTCCTCCAACTACTTCAAATGCTCTCCCAGAATTAGGGAGCAAACAAAAGAATGTTGGTTATTCCTCTTGAATCCATAGAAACTGAGAAAATAACAGCCACAACAGGAATCAGTGGGGACGTTCAGCAATTTAAGCAGCAGTGGATCATGAGCCACCAGGATGTAATTTTTCTAACAAGGCAGAAAATGCATTTTGTTGATTCTGCTTCCTCCCTGCTTTCCTCTTCAAATATTCCAGTGTTCTAGCCTGAAAGAGAGTATTAATTCATTTCATTTCAAAAAACAATAGCAAACAACTGGTCAAAAAATAATATGGGATTATTCCAAACGGTCTATCAAGTGCAGGTTTCAATGCAAAGAGTCTGCTGTTTTGGAGTATACAGATGTGTGGTTACAATAACAATTAAAATATCACAAGACAATTAAAAACAAGATTTCCCACTATGAATGACCAATTTGCCAAAAATACACTCTGAGGAAAACATGCTAATTACGAGATGGGGAAAAATTAATATGAACAGAATAATAGAGATGAAGCTAATATCACAATTAACATTAGATGTATACAACCTCGGTATAAATTCTTGAACATCATCATCAGGTCTGATGATGATACTTAAGAATTGAAACCCAGATCACTCAAATGTTAAAAACTCTGATGATGTTGATACTTAACATTGAAATGGGTTGTGCATGTTTATGTTAATTCTGGTTTTGAAATATGTAGCTTCTTTTCTATCAAACCTGTTTTCACATGAGATAACATAATATTACCAAAGAGCAAGTTTTATTTTAAGTAATTTGGATTTGAAATATACACTTCATCATATCCCCACTATTATCCCAGAGGTGAACTTAACATTGAATGCCCACTATTATGTAATTGGATTCTGAACCTTCAATAGCCATTATTATTTTAAAAAATATATATTTTGAATTACAAGATTTAAATGAAAAATTCAGTCTTGATTACCGATAACTTCTGATCAGGAACATAACCAGAACGGGAGTGAGCAAGCTGCCACAGAGAGACTGCAAGCGAAAGCATGGCTGGATCGCTAACATCACCAAATAGCATCACTCGGTGGAACAGCTCAAAGGCAAGGAAGGCCTGGAATCAGAATATGATCCGTGGAATTATGAAATGTTCAATGGAGACTCAAAATTCAACACAAGCTTACGAAAAATATTAAATAACCGAATACTTCGGCCATCCAATCAGAATTTTTATTCTGCCATTACACTTGACAAGCAAGTCTGTTGAGGACTGCCAGAGGAAAAAAAAAGTTTTCTAAATCAAACCACAGACCTTTCCAGGCCAATGCACAGACTACCACATTACCCAGAATTCCTGTCTCCAAAGGCAATTTTTATGAGGATTTATAGGAGCTAGGTCTCATTTGGAAACCAATGTCCATGAGGACTGATCCTATAAACAATTGCAAAGGGCAATATACTGTCACTAAGAACTTTATTCTGCCATTAAGATGTCAAGCAAGTACATTTCAAACTGCCTGAGGAAAAAGCTTCCCTGTACCAGAAATAGAACCACAGCCCTTTGACATACCATGCAATCCTGTGGTTCAGATAGTATAACCCAACCCATGGTTCAATCCCAGTCCAGAAAACCTTTTTTCCCATGTGATTTTCAATTCACCAGAAAATCAAGTAATTAAGTCTTGAATCTATTACCTAAAATTGCATCTCATAATAACAATTTTTTGTTTCATTTATGAAATAATATTTCTAGAAAAAATTTCAAGTGGTGGTTTAGTAAAGCTTTGTGCTAACTTTTGTGGTTGACTGTACCTGGTTATACTGTCAGATTCAAAACTACTTCATAATGCAGGTTGTAAAAGGACTTCAAATGATCAGAAAATTCGCACTCAAATTTTATAACCAAGTACCTTGGATATAAAATTTGAGTGCACATGGTAAGCACATCAGCTGCAAAAGATTTCTTCAAAACCTGTAAAGTATGATATGGTAAATCCTGAAAAACTTCATTAATTTGCTCATTATTTATAAGGCATACTAATTACAACCAACTTGTTTTATCATGCATCCCTATCATCTGAATCATAGTGAATAACTAGGGCAAAGATGAACTATTGACTATCTGAAGCAATTCATTGGTAAATTTATTGAAAATTATGCTTCATAAAGAAATAATAAAATTTGATCACCAACCATCCATCCACGAGTCATGCAACCAGGACTAAAATAATGGAAAAATCGACTAAATGCAATGTTCATCAAACTCATGCAAGGCAATACAATATAACAGATAAGCATATTATGATAACTCATGCATCTGAGTAAATTTCATTCCTTCTTCATAGTGATAACCAGTCAGATAAGTTGTAAGTTCTTATAACTTTGTCTCTCATGGAGTGCAGGTGCTATGCAACCAGGAAGACAATCCTGGAAAAATCGACTGGCCATATGACAGCAGTGATCATTCATTATATCCAATGAAACTCTCTATGCTTTCCACTGTAGAATAACCAAAGAGAAGTAAAATCACTCACTATAGAGATTTTCTCACTTTAAGCACTACTCACTGTAGAAGACTTCTATTGTATAATGGAAGAATGGCTGTTTTACAAACTACAACATTTCATTGAAAAATATTTAAATTGAATTTTGTACTTTTAAGCTCTTATGTGTCACATGTATGTGTACTTTGTGTTATTGTGATCTCCTTGATGATATATTTTATAATACATGCTGCTTTTTCAAGAATATAGATTAATATCACTTCTATGGAATCATAATATTTACTCAGTAAAATTAAGAAATCACTTTCATGATTTAAACATTAACGTACCATTTCTTTCCATTGATGGGTCTCACCAAGATAGTGCAAATGGGACAGCACCTCAGCCACCACTCTGGTGCACATCCGTTCCACTTCTTGCACAAATTTAGGATCGCCTCCATATAGGACATCATTGGAATCCACTAAGCACCATAAGAGGAGTGACAACATAATCATTAAGAAAATCACACAATGGATGAAGATAAAAAACATTTAAATATTTTAGAAAAAAGAAATTATTCTTTTTTCACCATGTTACATGGGCCAGCCGTGAGCTTGTCTCTTAACCCAAGGTCACAAGTTCATATCCTACCAATGGCTTGAGAGAAAAGAGGACCAGATCATCATAAATCAATGCAATAATTAATTTAACGAATGCATACATAAATAATATTAACAACAAAAAAATTACATAAGAGTGCTAGTTCATAGGAAAAATATTGGCACAAGAAACAATACAGTCAATTATCAAACAAGGCCATTTTCGGTAATGACCATGTTTGGTTCCAACAATCTGGTTGCAGAGTGATTAAGACGTAAGCTGGGTATTCATAATTTTTGCTAGATTTTGATAGAAACACATCATATGTCATTTTGTTCCAATACGGGGGAGCTAAAATACTTTATTAAATAAAAAGTTATTAAACAAATTAAAATAAGCATTCTCCAATATAGAATCAACAATAAAATAGGAATTATTTAGGATATTTATTTTTTATCTTTGCAGTTTTCTTTATGTTACTTTTATACCCTTTTTGCCATTTAGTGCTCTGCAGCATTATCTAGTGGAGCAGAGCAGTTCATACCACTGCTGGAAGTCAAAACATCATAAGGTAAATAGGTCGTACGTTGACAACAATGATAAATACCTGTATTCAGGTTTTTTGCACTAAAGAAACTGAAAATTGCACCAAACCCACATATGGTAGGTACTACCAGATAGCAATCCATCAATGATTCACTTTTTCCAAACAATATCATTATGCAAGTACATCTAATTACATTATTTCTCATGTCCATTGCTCCGGTATTTCATTTAAGTTTTGAAATAATATTACATCAAATATTCAAGTCAAATTCATATAAAAGCACTGTATTAATACTGTCGTGTAATGATTTGAGGAATACTACTGATTACAAAAGGAGTAAATCAAGTGCATTAATATTGAAGCAATTAAGCAATATCCAGGAAGCAAGCCTATTAAAGATACAGAGATGAGTGCATTGTTGAATTCATAACTCTCTTGGGCATATTTTTCAATGGTCAATGGATGGTTATTCAATGCTCACAGGGTTTTTACACGAAGCAATGATAAATACCTTTGTCTACACGATACAAATAAGTCTCCTGGGTGGCGGATGACAGCATCTGGAGAACATTCAAATACACCATGGCCTGCGACATGCTTCCTTTCTTGGCATCATTGCTGGTGCCCCCAGCTCCAGGTGAGCAAAGCCACGTGTAGTGCTGGACGACATTCAGCAAACCTCGAGTAAGATACAGAACACCCTGTTCTGGAGGATCCTGTCAGCCAAAATTACAATCAGTTGTAAACATAATTGAAATTGCACATTTGTGAAATACTTATAAGAATTTCCATAGTCCAAATTAATATTATACCATGCATTTACTTTGAAATGACTGAAGGATTCATACATATATGAGAATTGTCCCACACAGTAGATGTGGATCTCTTTATCAGCAAAAAAAATAACTTAGTAATGCAATAGCCCTTTATATAATAATCAACACACTTGCCAATATGTCAATTTTTATGTAAATTTATTTGCTATTGGAGGCTACAGATGAAATTAGCTGATTATCCAAAACATTTCATTTATACATATGTACTTCATGAAATTAGATTTTACAATTATACTACATAAAATAATACACAGGTAATTTATGAAATGTTTCTTTCACATTACTTATTAGTAGGGATGTGTCGATTCTCGATACCACCGATTCTTGAGGATTGGTATCGGTATCAAGAATCGATCGCCTAAAGTCGATATCGATACCGTCGATACTAGGGATGGTCAGATTGGATCCGTTGGGTCCAAGGATCACCGGAACTATCATTTTGCTCGGTTCCGGTTTCAGATTCAAAGACACAGAGTAAAATCTTGGCAGCATAGCGTGGCAGTACACAGCGCCACTAGTGACGGAGAGATAAAATTTTTACACCCGCGATCCTTTTGCCAGGAAAAGTTTCGTACTATGAATGAATTTGTGAGGATGCAATTTATAGTTTAGGAACACCTGTGGGAGTATATTTAAACTGTACCAAAGTTCATATTGTGAAGAATGAAAATGAATTTTTAAGCAGACATTATGAAAAGTTAAAAATGCATTGACTGAACTGGTGGACGATAACAGGGAATCATTCATCAGACAATCGCGCTGAATTGGTTCTGCAGTTTTATTACAGGTTACTACAAAACATAAGTTATTGAAACTTGTTTTATCGCGAGAAAACCGGATTGAATAAATAAAATTTTTGTTCTCTGCATCTCGGGTTCTGCATCCGCATTTGTTGACTTGGGGTGACAACAGTTTCGCTAGCCGTCCTGCTAGCGTCTTCAGGTCGAAGGTGAGGAAAGCTGCTTTTTCGCCGTCTTATATAGGGCTGGTAGAGTCCGTGCTGTGCTGTGATTGGCCGGGATGGATGATTCTTTTCCACGCAGTGTTTAGGGGATAGCCATCTTCTCTGTTGAAATTCGTGGGAGTTTTCCATATCTCTATTGCCTCTCTGATGAGCCTGGGATAATAGCGGCTCTCCTTGGCTATTATTGTCGCCTCCTCAAATTTAATCCCATGGCTAGGCTCGCTCCATGCATGTTCGGCAATGGCTGACAGTCGGAATTGCTTATTTTTGGTCGCCCTTTGGTGTTCTTTCATGGGTGTGCCCATGGCTCTGCATGTTTCGCCAATGTAAGAACGACCACAGGAGCATGGCACTCGATACACGCCTTCGGATAACTCTTGTGGCAAGTTGTCCTTGGGTCCAGGCAGGGCGCTGGCAATCTTTTTCACACAATTGAACCTAGTCACCACGTCATGCTTCTTAAGGATTCTGGCGATCTTTTCAGAGGTTCCCGCGATGAATGGGATGGTGCAACGGGCTCTAGGTTCGGTGGTTTCCTCTTCACTTGTGTTTTCTGTGGGTGGCTGGCTTAGTCTCTTCTCCACATTCGCGGTCCTTTTTAGGACCATATCATCAGTATAGCCATTCTTGCGTAGTGCTGAAGTCAGGTGTTTCTTCTCAGTCTCTAAGGAGTCGGCATCGGATAGGCTGTATGCTCTGTGGATAAGAGTAGTCACTACTGAAGCCTTTTGACAGGGATGGTGATGTGAAGTGGCACTGAGATACCGGTCGGTGTGAGTAGGCTTCCTGTATACAGCATGCCCAAGACTCCCATTGCTTTTTCTGCTCACCATTACATCCAGGAAGGGCAGTTTGCCTTCCGTTTCACTCTCCATTGTGAATAGGATGGCTCGGTGCTGGGTGTTAAGGTGTTGGAGGAACTTCTTTAATTCCTTTTCGCCATGTGGCCAGATGACAAATGTGTCATCTACATATCTCAGCCATAATGTCGGTCTCTTAGCGTAGGAGTTTAAGACAATCTGCTCGAATTTCTCCATGAAGAGATTCACCATCACCGGAGATAGAGGGGATCCCATTGCTGCTCCCTCCGTTTGCTCGTAGTAGCTACCATTCCAGAGGAAGAAAGAATATCGAAGGCAATACTCCACAAGCTCAGGGAAGTCCTCTGGGATACCCGAGGCGGTGAGTGTCCTGACGATCTCCACCGAATCCTGGATCCTAATCCCTAATCCTGGAAAACTACACTCCAAGCAACATCCAGCCGTTGGCCCTGAAAAGGGCCGTTCGATCGTGAACTTAACGGACCTACGACTCGATGACGCCACTTGCTCAGCCCTAGCCAAGGGATTTAACTTTGCTTTGGCCCCCAGAGCGATTCCTCAAGAAAGGATCATCAGTGAGGTAGAGTCGGCTATCCGAAAACTGCCCAAATTAGCGGCCGACGAAATAAGAGAAGACGTGTCACGTGTTCTCCGGAGGGCTAGACCACCTAAGCCAGACTCGAGCAGCCCTATATAAGACGGCGAAAAAGCAGCTTTCCTCACCTTCGACCTGAAGACGCTAGCAGGACGGCTAGCGAAACTGTTGTCACCCCAAGTCAACAAACGCGGACGCAGAACCCGAGATGCAGAGAACATCTGAACGACGCCGCGGAAACCTTCGCACCAAATAAAATTTTTGTTGAGAAATGTAGTAGGATAACTGCTTGCACTGATTGGCCAGCGATGCAGCTCAATATTATAATGTTGTTTATGTTATCCTTAATTACTCCGGAACATAAATTTTATTTTACTGGATGCGAACTAAAAAATTTTCAGATGACTTGAGGGTTTTCAGGTTTCTTCTGCGTTCATTCATCACTCTGGACGAAAGTTTCGTCGGCATTCCAGATGCCATCTCCAGTTCTGAAGATTGTGCCCCATCAAATTTCCTTTGACTTCTTTCTATAAATTTCCTATATCTTTGTGCTATATACTTCCTATATCTAATTTCCTATATTTTTAACCTGAAAATGCCATCTGGAATGCCAGCGAAACTTGTCCAGTAGGTTGAACCAATGCAGCAAAAAATCAGAAACCCTCGAGTTATCTTCTAATCACCACGGAAGCCTTCACAGCAACTAGAATATTTTCAATTTAGGCGTAAATAAAATTTCTGGATTCTCATGATGCAACTTTCACTGATGTAGAGCATCATCGGATTACCGTTCTCTACGATAGATACAATTATGATAATCGGGATGTGATTCAGAAACATGCTAGACATACACCTACTAATAATGTGGACAGTGAGAGCTTTTTTCTCACTATAAGACGGTTATGAATAACAGCACAGACATCTGTCAAAAAAAGAAAATGTCAAGAAATCTTGGTATGAAGGAATGCCAACTTGAAAAGTGGTTTTTAAGTTTGGTTGGTTGGTATGGTTATAACAGTTCCCCTTCCCCATGACTGGCTTGTATTTTATGTAGGTACTTGAACCTGGAAACAATCTTTGATAGGATCAGTAGGTATTAGCATTCAGTCATATTGAATTCTAAAACAAATCAGTTGTAAACTAGGTGACAATTTTTTTAAATAACCAAGTTTTTCTAAAGTAAATCAGCTTAAAAATTCGAGACCTTTTTTTAACTCATATTCTCATGTTAGAAAAAATTGTTAGTTTCAGATGAATTAGCCATAAAAGTGATTACATGGATTTAAACAACCTTATTGATTGAAGTAATGATAAATTTGTATATTGTACAAACAAGCTTAAGAACTGACCCTCAATTCCAGGATATTCAATGATAAAAAATAGATGCTAATTTCAAGAAAATAAATTCTAATTTCGTAAAAAAATAGATGCTAATTTTGCAAATTATAGATGCTATTTTTTCTGGTCCCTACTTATTAGTCACACAAATAAAATGTGGGCAATATAACTTCAGCCTCTGGAGCATCTAAAAACTCAATCTTACAGCTAAGTTCATGAGTCGTAAAGTACCACACTTAACACAGTATAAATAAGACACTATGGGTGTATTGCAAGAACGAGGCTCAAACCGTGGTTTAGACGGCGTTTAGCGTCTTCATAAGCCGCGGCCTGGACGCGATCTTCCTTCCGCTTGCATAAACAAGGTTTTGTCGCGGTCTATGAAAACCGCGGCCTGTCGTTGTTGATTATGTGGCAATGCTGACTATTGTCATTTTTTTCCCGAAAAGCAATTGTAAGCTCCTTAGCGACGTAAATAAACACCGTGAACTTCAGTTTGGAAGCATGTGAGTATATAGTAAAAATGTGCAGTGGACGAACTAAAACTTTTCGCTGGAAGTGAAGCTGCTCCTGATCTCTATTATATCAGAGTATGTAATACTAGAAAGTAAGGCGTATTACGCGACCACGTTGAATAGGGAAAAGGAGGAATTGAAAGATATATGTGGAAAGTATAATGCCAACAACCCAAAAGTGTAACGCATTTCAATGAACTGGACTTTTAAGCAATGAAAGACAACTTTTTAAAAGAAGCGAAGAATTTGTTTGTGAAGTGACTTAATGATCAAGGCAGTTAAGTTATTATTTTTGTGGCTGTAACCAGTTTATTCCTTATTTTTGTAGTTATATTTTTTGATTGTACGTCCTGTGATTATGTATATGTCGAGTGAACATTAAACGCCAAAAAAATAAATAAATAACCCTATTTTCAACCTATTATTTGTACGCAGATTGAATAATATCCCTTTATATTGACGTACGTCTGGGCAGGAAATTTTAATGTGCGTGTATTCTAGAGAATCAATGTCAGGGAAGTTGTTACTAATAAAATTATGTATCTAATAAATCGATTAGTTCTGTGTTAACTCAATACATTTTCCGAAAAGCACTAGTGAAAATATTTAGAGGTTTTTCCCATAGGTTAACAGCTAAGAATGGGTAATATGACTAAATTTGGAGCACGGTTTTTAATCATCAATCAACTGTACAAGCGCAACCTATTTATCGTTATTTTTTCTTAACGTTACTTCACATTTAAAATGTAATTCATGCCCACCCTGATAAGAGATAAAATTCAGCTATCACATCATGTAATTCTGCGGCAATTAAGGGGAATTTGGTAATATTTAGCTCCAATGAGCACAAAGAGCTTCGCGTACATTCATTAAGCACCTAAAAGCCGTTGATTCATGAACACCAATCTGATTCCCTAAAGCCTTAAAACAAAACGTGCAGTGGCGAAAGACCTTAATTACATAAGAAATTGAATAATTGGTGGCACTTGGAATCCCCAGCGGTCCGTCGAAAGTCTAATATGATAGTTCATTTCTCCCAATGGCTGATGAGTTACTTCTTTATTAAATCTTTACCTCTGTTCAAACTCTGAATGGATGTATGATAAAAACAGATCACTTCGGTCCCCAATTAATCTGTTTATCCTTATTGGTGGAACGTCAGCATCCTCAATATCTGTAATTTCTTCTATTTCCTCCGCCTCGCGAACGTCAAAAAGTGCCGGCCGGCCATGTTTGGTGTCTCTCGCGAACGCAGACCGCGGCTTAAACCTACCAAGCAGGAGGTTCGGGAATTGGCGGCTTTTGAACCGCGGTTTAGACGGCGTCTGACGTAAAACTCATTCATGCAAGCAAAAAACCGCGATTTCGGCCATATTCCCTAGCCACTGTCTTCACCGCGGTTTAAACCTCGTTCTTGCAATTCACCCTATAAGTCCTAAATTTTCTAATAAGGCCAAACATAATTGAGATCAAAACATTATGTATCATAAAATTGAGCATTGATGGGCTATTTTAGTAGGTAGGTAAATGACCAAGTGGAAAAATATCAAATAAAGTAAAAACTTTACTCACTGGAACTACAAGCAAAGTAGACAAGAACTGCGAAAGGTATCCCACAAGAAAAGGTTCAGACGACCTCTGCTTTCCCCCTGTTCCCTCTCCAACACTTTCCAAGTAAGGTGGAACTTCCGGGATGAGGCTCAAGGCAGCCTTGAAGCAAGCATCGGCTGTACATCAAGAAATCAAAGGAAGATGTAAGTCAGAGATGCTGGAAAAACTCAAGAAATATTTATCGAATTAGTAATACATAGGGACCCTGAAATTTCATGAATTGGTTTTTTCGTGAATATTTTTTTAAGAGCATAAAAGTTGTTATTTTGATGTTTAAAGCCCTAATAAGTTAAACTTTGCCATTTTAATGCTAGTGAAATTCACTGAAATTTAGCGAATACATTTTTATTCGTGAAATTCAGCGGTATTTGGCTGTTTGCCCCATATTTTGCACGAAATTTCACATTTTTTAAACCTATCGTATGATATTTTGCAGGAAAAAACATGAAATGTGCTAAGTTTTATTTTGATATGTATGTAAAGACCCATAATGAATGATGACCCATTTGGTGAAAAAATGTTTGCAAACTCATGGTGTAAAATAAATATATAATTATTATTTACGTGACCATGCCGCTAACATCAGTCTGATGATGCACGTGACCATGATACCTGCATATGTCTCTCTAGATTGCATTTATGTTGGCGGGGTCGGGGCGGATCGTTTTCGTCGTGCCGCCAAAATGACTTGCATATTATGTATCCCGAAAGATTCTTCAGAAAAGCTGCCATAAAAGCAATTGCGCTAGTGAAAATCTGCACATAGCATTAATGGGAGCAATAACTATGCTGGACGAGAGTATCTTAAATTTCTTAGCTGTAGGGCGAAATGACAAAGTTTTCAAATGGACGTAATAATTTCATTCAAAGAGCGCTCCACCTAAGCTGTGACTGACGGGTCGCAATTACTCCTCAGGTAGACGAAAAGAGTTATTTAAGGATAAACTATCGAATTCACTGACTGATGTTGACTTCATGATATGACTCCGGCGTGACGGCATTCCCACCACAGCAAACTTATTCGGCGCCCGTGGTGGAGAATCGGCGGCTGGAGAGTCACCGGCATGGCAGGGTGGTAAAAAGTACAAGATAGGGACACACTAATATTTCCGTATGATGCAGTGCATTATTTGTCTGGAAAAGAATTTTAGAAAAATTTACCTAAGTCAAGGCAAGCCGGCATTGTCATTTTGAATAAGCTACAGCAGGGAGTTACCTTCAAAAGACAAGCCTGGGCAGGCATATATTTCCGATTCTCAGTATCTAAGGATAAACTAGTGTCACCACACACTTATAGTTCAATCAGAGCTACTGTTGATCAGAAAAAATATCTCTGTAGACCATAATGCTGAAAATTGTCAGCATATTTGATCACCAAAAGGGGTTTCAAAGCGATATATATATGGGTCATTCCATGTCAAATCGACCAGGTGATTGCCATTAGGGACACCGATTTTGACCAAATTTGGCATAACAGCTCCATTTCATATGAAAATGAAAACCCGAAAGTCGTTTTGCAACAAACTCAACTGTTTCCGAAATATTTCAACCGTGCAAAATTCAAAATTTGCCAAAGTTACTATTCATTTTACGGTATATCTCAGAGAATATTTCAGCTATAGACGTGCTTAAGGGTTTATTTTAAAGGCCTTGCATTGGACAAATATAGTAAGGGATTATATTGTGAAATATGTATGTACAATTTTATAAAGTTTATAACAATTTTAATGTTTCAAATCGATTTTTGACGATGTACCTACACCATCGATTATGCTCATTTTTTCAATGTTGTAGACACAACCCTCCTCTACGAATTAAAAAAGTTTGCCAGAGGTAATATTTCATTTAAGAAAGAAAAATATTTTTGAGTGATGGCATGATGCCAGCCAGTCACCGCGGCACCCGCCTACCGGCTGACGCTATGGTATTCTAGTGTTTTCAGAACTCAGTAACTTTCTCATTCATCTTCTTCTCACCAATTTTTGACCGTATACCAACCCTTTACCCGTTCATATCGCTATTTGCTTCGCCCAGGTGTGACCACAGCCTTATAATCTATGAAAAGCGGCACCTGGCCTCAAAGAACAATTCCAAACCTTGTCCTGTCCTCAGCTTCCATTCTCTTCTGACATACTCTATTAGCATGTTCTCCAAAACCTGTCTCTCAGTTCTTTTTTTCAAAGAAACGGGTGCACTATTCTGTCGCCCACCATCTCCCATTCGAATTTTACTCTAAGGGAAAGCAACGGAGAAGGCAGAGCACTACCCATATCTTCTAAATGGATATTTTGTTTCTCTTCACATATGATAGCCTCCCAGGCTAAGGCAACACCCTGATATCCCATTTTTTTGCTACCCTCCTTTTTAAATTATCAAATTGTTCACCCTTAATTCATGTTTTAAACATTTTCCCAGCATGTCTTCACACATACGAATGATGTAAGTCTCCGGAATCAGTGAAAAAATAAATTATGGTACGTGAGGCAATGGAATTAGTTTCACATTAAATGTTTAGATGAGTTGCAAATATTATTTTTATCTCTCCTTTTAAGTAGAATAAAAATTATTCATTATTCATTATTATTATTTATCCTTAATGTGGTCCTTCTCCTTAATGGACGCATGAATTGGAACTTCGTCTTTCAAGGAGCGTTGAGTCCTGCGAGTTATGCAACAGGGACGACAATCACAGCAAAATTGTCCCGTGAAACGTAAATGCTATGCTGCTAAACGTAAACTGCTATGTCTATGACCGTATGACAATTAATTTGACTAACCTTGACCGAGGCACTGATTGAGAAGTGCCACTTGCCCCGAGAGTAGGAATAAAGAGAGGCGAACAGTAGATGAAGGCAAAGAGGGGACAGTGATGTGGGCATATGCTGAACAAGCACGAACAAATGCAGCAGTCTTCCGAGTGTGATGCCCACGTACTACCTTCCTTGATGTTACAGACAACCTGTTCACAGCCTATGGAAAGAAAACGCATTTAAAAATGCCTTTTGGTTGCTTGGTCATTTATAAAAGACAGGTCAAAAGGAATTCAGAGGGCAGGGTCAGTTGGCTTAGTTGGGGAGAAAAACATGCATATATTTTGATTTCATACATTATTAGTATGATTATCTTGTTACACACAATGAAAAGACTATTACATTCTCTCTTGGGCAGTATTTGAGACCTACATGGAACACAATCACATCAGCAACACTGAAATAACCATTCATTAAAGCACAAAGGAGTTAAAGAGATTTTCAACATGAGAACAATGGTGAACAAAAATTAACATGATAATCTAACTTCTGTGCTTCATTTCATTAATAACAGACTGCCATTGCACTTCATTTGGTAATATAACACTGACCATTATGAATTTCATTTAGAAGTTAACCAACTAAGAAGTTAACATTGCAATTCAACTTACTTGCACTAGGTGAGCATGGACAGGATCCAAATTAGGGAATGAAGCTCTGGCTTCAACAAGAAATGATAGCCTAGCTTCAAAGTCTCCTCCAGCACCAGATTCCACTCTGCTAATCACAGAACAAATCAAACGAGAAATGTGCCGCCTATCATCCTCAATAGTTAAGGCACTGTGGAGAGGAGGAATGAAAGAAGGGATAAAAAAATGGGAAAGCCGTTTCCAGAAGCCAAACAGAATAATGGAGACGATACAGTCAAACATAACACTCAACATCATGTGACCAGCTGGTAAAGTTTTAGATCACATCATTTCCAGAAACAAGAAATATAATTCAATTACATCTAATAAGAAGCAGTTAAAAATTGAATTATTGTATGCTACTGTACTAAAGTCACTTAAATGACTCGCTAAAAATAAAATCAAAAAGTAAAAAATACTCCTCATGAGTATGTACTCTTGTAATGGCAGATTATGCTACACACAAAAGAATCATAGCATTATCTTATTCCAGCAAGACTGTAATGGAACAATGGTATAGAAAAAAACCATTAAAAACAGGATAGCTGGGGACATTCATAGTTTTAGGGGTTACCATAAAGGCTGAGAATGTTAAATTTATTTGATAAGGAGGAATATGCAAGCATCATATTTTCTAGGTACAGTGGAGGCTCGGTATAACGAGTGCTCTCAACTGCTGAGAAATCACTCGCTATAGCAAGCGCTCATTATATCTGAGGGTGATGTATTAAGCTTCTCAATTCGCTCAAAGCGCTCATTATATCTGAAGGTGATGTATTAAGCTTCTCAATTCCCACAGTTATTCTTACTTTCCGTTTTTATTTCATTACCATGCTATCAGAAACAGGTAGGAGGGCCGTTTTCATGCACAATTGCATATTCATCATTTATTTTGCAAATTAAATCTTCCAAATCAATAATTTACGCTTTGCTGAAGTATTCGAGAGTTAACCAGTACGTCTATTGATTAGGAAATTTGCTGTAATGATTTGCAGAAATACAGCATTTTTCGGCAGTCAAAAATATTTCTTGCATAATTACCTCTTGCTAGCCGTTCCTAAAATTCACATTCAGTTATCTCTCAAAAATTAGTTGCAGCGAGTATTTATTTACACAAGCAAATGCCTCCATTGGTTGCGATGCACATCGTGTGTCGTACTAGTGCTGCCATCTGGAGGATCTAAACCGAATGGAGGTAACTACCGTGAAATACTATTGCCAAGAATTATCAATGCATTCACTCAAAATTGCATGCAACCGTGAAGTCAGGAATCACAAAATAAAAACGTGTTGAAAGGGACAAATTTTAATTATTCGTATAACATCAGCCCTGGCAATATTTACGAAAACATTTAAAAATATGCACAAATTAGCAAATGTACCAGTAAACATACGTATTCCCATTACTTCTGCTAACAGGAAAAATAATCGAAACCCGGATGAATCGTAAAATTTTAAGGATATATATAATTCTTTAACAACAGAAAACTGATGGCTTCATCGCGACAATATAAAGCATAATAAAACAGGTGTTGGACCTTAAGTATCACACATACACACGCTTAACATTAACAGCACAGTACTTTCAATTTCTATTCCCGGCTGAAAAATCATTCAAACATCATCTGCTTCTGTCTACTGGCAGTTGCCAAAAGCGCTCCTCCTTCCACTTCACTAAATTGGCTAAAGTTGTCCGCGGAAGCATCACTGGCCCGGTAAACGGCGGTAATTTTTCTAAGAGCCTGCTGTGCTTTAGCTCTAGTCAGCATAGGCACTGTTTCTTCTTCGTCATTAATTCGGCACTAATTTCGTCATCACCTTCATCTCTCATCGAGTTAATTGACTACTCGTCCGTCAACTACTCCTGCACTGGCGGACCAGAACAGGTGGGCTGAACTCCGCCCCTAACCCACACAAATGCTCTCCGCTGTTATGTGATTGACTAGGTGCTTTTCTGATTGTCCATCTTCAGTCCATTCCGCTTCTATGCCTCCTTTGTGAACTTAGCTTAACAAAAGAACAACTAAAAAGTGCGAGCTTGAGCAAGGTACGCCAGGGCTGGCTGTATATCGTCAGTGTGTGGACTTGATTGGACTTTAAATAATGTATAGATGGCACAAATATTGTATTCTAAGTTGTAATTGACAAATGATGCTACTAAAGATAAATACCAGGCGTTAATTTATACTTTGCACTGCATCACTCTCAAGAAATATCGCTCGTAGTACCGAGCATATACCATAGCAGGAGCTTCTTGGCCTCGCTATATCCGTTTTCTTTTACATGTTAATCATGAGCCTTTCGATGGTACATTGCCAATCACTCATTAGTACGAAATTCTCGCTATATGCCGTACTCACAATATCGGGCTACTACTGTATATTTTACAAACTACTAAAACCAACATCATGCATTCTGATGTGTAAAACTTAAAATCATGAAAATAACTGTCTTCCAAATTTTTTTTTGAATTGAGGGTGATCAGTTAAATAAATAGAATACATAGATAAATAAATGTGCAGTATGCCATAGGAAGGCTGCTATATGATTAGCTCACTCTCATGACTTGGAAAATTATACTTCATACATAATTACAGAGGTGTTCAAGGCTACATATTATTTTTCCAAGGAAAAAGTAGCAAGGACGAGTTAGATCAAGAATATATAAATTCAAGACACTTTAAATAAATGAACTCACTTAACAGAGTCATGTAAGGCTCGACATAGGAACATGAGAGTGCTAATGAGGACTGGATCAGAAACATCACAAGGTCCTGATCGACAGAAGGCTTCCATTACTGCTTTGCATGCCTCTAGACGCACGCTATCCCTCTTGAACAGGTCCAAAAATGGCAAGAACCGATCCTGAAAAATAGATGAAAAACACAGATGGGAATGGTTGCAGCCTGGGAAGTAGTATTATTTTTATGAATGAATGTAAATGGATTCAGTACTGTCTGGGAAGTAGTATTATTATAATGAATGAGTGAAAATTCAGTGCTTTCTTAGTTAAAACTGTACTTAAAGGTTTCTCAGGTTCATAAGACTTATCTTCCATAGTTGACATTTCTTTACTTCTTATTTTCACCGGTCTTCAATCTCACTCAGTGACTGTTCAAATAAAAGTTTGGCCAACAACTAAATATTCCTAATGGCACAGTAGAGGGCCATACTTAGGGTTTTGTTTATTTTATGTTTATTAACTTTTTATGTTTATTAACATTTTTATGTTATTTAGGGGAGACAATTGACAACTGAGGTCATTTGCACTATTTAGAATAGGTAGGAATTGGGCAATGGTAGGAACATTTCAGGGAATGGAGAAAGGGTGGAGAGAAACCCAGCATCAGTATTAGCCTACTCTTAACGAAAGGTGCCAAGGGGACCACGACTTAAGTCCCATCTGACGGACGGAGTACTGAACTTGAAATGCCCTCCACTAGGCACTCAAGTGCGGACCGGTTTTCCAATGAAAAATCCACCCTTGCCGGGAATCGAACCAGGGTCCTCGGAATGGAGGCCAGCATTCTAGCCACAACACCAACCCAATTCCCTCGTTCTCTCTCTCTCTCTCCATCATTTGAATTGACCAAAGTATGTACTTAACCTTCATACATCAGCTGATACATACTGTCACATATGCAATATAACTGTACCTTACTGACTTGTGCTTAACAATCCAATAAAATCCATTTTATACCGCCATGAACCCTTCAATTCTACCTACTTTATTTTTAACCTGACTTTTATTTTGAAGCGAATGACCAGTCTTAACCTGAGTTGAGAATAAAACAGAAGCATGAAATAAGTATGTAATTGGATCAATACAAATGATGGCACAAAAATTTAGTAAAGAACAAATAGAATTTTAAAAAAATAGTTAAATAGGTCTTGAATGAAAAGGGATACGATAGGCAACATGAATAAAACATGATGGTCGAACATCAATATTTGCTCACCAGAGTAAACAGGGCTTCCAGATCTGTGGCATCTGCAAGGAGTGCCTGTAGAAAGGCCAACAGCTGAGGCTGAAGGTTGTCTAAGGAAGGCTGGGATGCAGAGAAATTCACAGATGATGACACAGCAGATGAGACTCCAACATGCTTAATAACGTCTCCCAAGAGTGTGTTCACCTCAGCAGCCTTTGGAGAAAAGAGGAAGTTTCAGCTGATGCACAGCAGATACATACTGTCACACATGCAAAATTACTGTACCATCCACCCTTGATGCAACATTTACCTCATAAAAATTAAAAACTACCTCTTCAGCGTGACTACCAAAGTGGAAAAATTAACATTTATATTTCCAGGACTAATAAATTCTTTATTTTCTATGGTCTATCAAGGACCTTCATAATGTGCACTATCATGTATTTACATATTCTTTTTAGTGTTAAGGAAAGTAAAATCGACACCAGTACTTCATATTTTCTCCTACACTTTAATTACCAATCCCAGTTGGCAGAATAAGTCATTTGGACGGTCACTATCAACAGAGAACTTCCAGATGCGTTTGCCTTTGGAAAAAACTTTCTTCCACTTATACAAGTATTGAACAATCAATAGTTACCAACGAATATGAAACAATTTAATGATGATAATGAAGCGCAACGAATTGATGGATGGTAAATGGTAAATTAGATGCATTTGCTTAAATCTTATGCAAAAAATCTTATGTCATATTGACAGAAATGGCATAGTTGTACTGTTCAACCATAAGAATCTCTTTGCTATAACATTTCACTACAAACACTCAACCTCCTTACACAGTAAATTCCATTATTTATTGCTCTATAGCTTTTATACATGCTTTTCAAACAAGGATGTTAACCTCCAAGGTTTCAAACAATTATAAACAAATTTTTGTATTAACTTTAATAAATGGTTTTAGTCTTGACTTTGTGGAATTTATCCATCATGGGGAGAATTAATAAACCTAGCTGATTCCATCATTGAATTTTAATCATATGACCCGGGTTTCAATATATAGTATCATCATCAGGTACAAATGCACAAAATTTCTCCTATGCAGTAGGGCTTCATGATGAGTTTACTTTACCATGGATTCACTTTACGATCTTTACACACTGAACTACAGGTTTTTTGGAAAGTTCCATCACATATTTATATACACCATGGGACTATGATCACTATCTATGTCAACTACTGACGGAGGTCATTAAGGTCGAAGAAGGGAGGGAATACTTGGACAAGCATTGCTCTGGAATGTGAGCAGCATGGCATTTTTTCAGTGGAATGGAGAATAAGGGGGAAGTTCATCCGCATTCTGCAGTCTTCTTCTAAGTTGAGGATGTCCAGTACAAAATCACTTTGATAGTTGTTATCTAGAAGATACTTAGCAAACATGGAGTCTAGGTACTTTCTTTTCCTCATCGCACTCTTAATGCTCACTCACTCTGATGCTTACACTGCACTCTGTTCTGCCAATCTACTGGGCTGGGCAATTAGAGGAGTAAATTCCAGGAGAAGCATAAAAAGTGATATGATAAGGAAATCCTTGCTGCAGACATTGCCATGTTATTTTCATTTTTGGAAAACACAGAATTAGTGATGGGGCGAATCTAAAATTTGATCAAATCCGAATCCCGAATCCTGTTTCTTATAGAATCCAAATCTCGAATCCTAATCCCAAATCCTAATTCTCCTCAATTTTATTACATTCGAATCTTTCTTTTATCTGTAAATTGTATAATACTGCTTCCTTTCTCATGAATTCTCTAATTAAATCCAATTGAAGCTGAATCTTATTTCTTAAAGTAAATAATAAATGAATAATGGTCATATGATCCTCACTCACTGAAATTAAGGACATGTTTGAGAGCAAATATAAAGAATGAGTAATTACTAAAGTAAAGCAAAGTTTAATTTTACTTAAATAATATTGAAAATTCTACGAAAACAGATTAAAAGAGTTTGTTTAGAAAATGCAGCATTTTCACTCTCAACAGAGTCTGTCAGGATCTAATCAATTTATTTTATTATCAACCAAATTTCCAGCAGTACTGAAACCTCTTTCTGAAAATACTGTTGCAGGAAGAATTTAGAGGAACTTTTTTGTTTAAAATTTTCAAATTGGGGAATTTCAAAGAATTCATGTGTGGACAAGAATTATTAGTTTACAATATTCTGAGTAAACATTTCCTACTATGGTATTTATGATGCACAAGCTAAAAACAATCAATTACAGTAATTAATTAATAAATTAAGTCCTCGGCTTACGTGATTCCGAGTTACACGGATTCGGAGTTACGCTGATGTTCAGTTAGGTCGGTGACATGTTTGCATTTCTCCACGTTTCTGTTGCTGTGACAGATTCAACTGCGTGACGACCCATGACGAAGAAGTTTTGGGTAATTATTATTATTTTCGATATAAATATCCAGTGAAAGAAAGATTGGATTTGTGATACTCTCGGCTTTTTCGTATTATGTTAACTTAACGGCCCCTCAAAAGATTTTTTCTGTAATTTTTCTGTAATCGTCGCCGATGGCCACGGTGAAAGCAGCTCCGCTGATGGTTCAAAAATGGATATGTAAGTTGCGGTGTTTAGACTTTCGTGGATTTCTACTTCTTTTTTTGCTGCAATGGACAACAGGCGTCATCTATGAATTAGATAATTACCTACGCATCGACTTACACGGGAAGGTCAAACTACGCTGAAAAAAGACATTGATGCCTGATGACAGCAGACTTTTTCACCATCATGATGATAAAATATTGCCTATCGAACTAAGTAATGTCTTAAACTAGAGTTATCATTCCGAACACCCTTAGTTTGGCATCAAGTCTAGCGTGCTTGGCAATGAGTTGTGGGTCGTCACGTGATTGAATGTCGCGACAACAGAAACGCGGAGAAACGGAAGCATGTCACTGGCCTAACTGAACATCCACGTAACTCTGGATCCGTGTAACTCAAATCGGCGTTAGTTGAGAACTTATGTAGTTCTCCACCCCTGGTACACAGAATTCGCACGACTGGTATTCAAATCTTTAATCCATTGATTCGATCGAATCTTTTAACCTTGGATTCAATCAAATCTCAAATCCATGGATTCGATAGGATTCGAGCGAATCTTCGAATCCCTGCCCCAACCCTACACAGAATATTTATACAGAGAAAAAACCATTTACAGATTATCTGCATGATGGATAAATTGGTCTTGACTTCAATAAGATATACAGTGGAATCCCGGTATAACGAGTGCTCATAATCCCTCGGAAATCACTCGCTAAATCGAGCGCTCGTTATATCCGATGGTGTTGAAAAAACCCACCTAATTCTCATAGTCGTTCGTATTTACAGTTTTTCTTTTGTTTCCGTGGTATTTGACGAAGGTAAACAGCAAAAAAGTCATTTCAGGCACAATCTGGTAGAATATCAACATATTTCATGAAAAAAACAGGACATTTTCCATTATATAAAATATTAATTCCCCTAGTTTCGATGTTTTTCTTCCAGTTCTTCTATTTTTCGATCGCCGAAGAATGCTGTAAAGACAGCGTAACTAGTCGGAATTAAAATATATATAGTGATATTTTATCGGGGCGCGATATCGTGATATTTTATCGGGGCGCGATATCACGATATTTTATCGCGATATTTATCATGGTCACGATATTTATCGTGATGTTTATCGTGATAGTTATCGCGATACCTATTTATAGCGATATTTATCGCACCCCGATATCTTATCGTGCCCCGATATCTTATCGCGCCCCGACATCTTATCGCGCCCCGACATCTTATCGCGCCCCGACATCTTATCGCGCCCCGACATCTTATCGCGCCCCGACATCTTATCGCGCCCCGACATCTTATCGTGCCCCGATATCTTATCGTGCCCCAACATCTTATCGTGCCCTGACATCTTAAGTATCGTGCCCCGACATCTTATCGTGCCCCGACATCTTATCGTGCCCCGATATCTTATCGCGCTCCGATATCTTATCGTGCCCCGATAACATATCGGGGCACGATAAGACGATGTTTATCGTCACGCTGAGTTATCGTTATCGCCACCTTATTTTATGCTAAAATTATCGTATCCCGATATTGAATTATCAATATCGCCCATGCCTAGACCTAACTCCCTCTCCTACTCTCATCTTGCTCGTCGTCTGCCCTCTCCCACTGATGACTGGGCCTAACATAAGAAGAACGTAAAATGGGAGCGCGCAGAGCGTATTGAAGGCCGTAAATCGCTAATGTTTGGACATAACTGGCTTTAGGTGTTGTAAATATGGCACACATCTTGTATTTTTAGTTTAATTAGCAGATAATACAAAACCCAATAGTTTATTTTTGCTATGCGGTGCATCGCCCTCGAGAGATATCTGTCGTAATACCGAGCGTATACCGTGGAAGGAACTTTTTGACCTCGCTATATCCGCTTTATTTTACATGTAAAACATAGGCCTTTTGGCGGTACAAAGGCAATCACTCGCTATAACGCGATTCTCGCAATAAGCCGTACTCACTATACCGGGCTTCTACTGTATAAGAATGCTTTTTATGACGGATGCAAGAGGTTCAAATTGGTTACATTTATGGAACATTAGAGGGAGAATCAACCTTTGTCATCACCCATTTGACATGATCAATCATGTTATCATATTTTCCAACTTGTAAGATGCACTGGAATTCAAGACACACCCTAATTTTGGCCCCATACATCAAATATACAGCAAAAGACCATATAAGATGCAGGTTAATTTTCTGTGGATTTCTCTAATTAAAAAAACATGTCTAATAAGATGGAAAATATGGCGTAAGTTTTGTAAAGCTAAATAATAAGATAGCAAAATTTATATTAAAAATGGATCACTTCAAGCTAACAGTCTTTCTGTTATTGTTTGCAAAAAAAAGGATTTTTTTCCAATGTGGAATAGATGCATTTTGCTATTTCACAGTCTCAACAATGTAGTACTGTAACATACATTTAGATTAGCCTTTTTGTTCAAGGCAAAGCCTTAGCTTTATGATAACATAATTTAACATGAATAAAACTAATTAAATTCATGTTAAATTAAATGTTAAATTAAAATTTTAAGTTTCTATTATAATGGCTAAACTTAAGTAAATTAACTGTTGTCAATTGTTCATCATGATTTATGGTGAATGAAATGCTTCAATAGAAAATAATAGCGTTTTCAAGAGATATTCCTGACAATTACTACAAATATAATGGAAAACCTAAAGAATTCTTCAAATCTATCCAAGGAACTAATGCTAACTTACAGACAGACAGCGGAGAGGGTAATGTATCCAGGCAAGAGCACATCCTAGGTATTCTGAGGGAACTTGCAACTTTCCAATCAATCGCCATGCTGCATTCAAAACCTTTAAATGGTACTCTCTGGGCTCCATGCCATCATTGTACTCGAGATAAGCACCAGAGGAATCGTGCGACAGACACCAGCCTAAAGTTCTCATAAGAAGGTGCTGAGGGAAGCCTAGAAATCAATGCATACAATGTGAGCAAAGGATGATTTCAAAGAACTTAAAACCTACTCATATGAAAGGCATAGTAACTGTAGCTATTGATATGAATCGCTCACCATTGTCATCACAAGCAGATATCAACTGAATGAAGAGGAGAGATTTATTTGCAATCAATGCTGGCTTGAATGTTGACATGATCGAGTTGAGAATTAGACCACTGTAAACAGAGACAAATGTAATGTAAATTGACAAAAAAGGTGATAAAAATTGAATAGTTCTAAATGTGGAAGCTTTCATTGGCATAAATACTTTTCAGCTACAAATTATTATAATTAATTTCAACAAGAGAGGAAAAAGGACTGGTAATCATAGAAAACACAGTACATCATGGCATGCTTACTACAGCTATAAAAATAAGAGGCCAAATAGATTTATTGAATTCTAAAGCATTGTATTCATGAGTGGTGATACAGTAAACTCTCGATAATACGAAGGACAATAATACGGAATTTCGATTATATGAAGCAAAACGGCCAGTCCCGATGAAAATCTTACAGTAATAACATAGCAATATTAAAAAATACGAAGTTTCGAAAATACAAATTTTTCGAAATTACAAACTTCGGGCCCGGTCCCCAGGAATGAATGGAATTTATTTTTATGAACTGTTGTAGTGAGTGCAAAATTGTGTGGCTATTTGCATTCACAGCGGTAGAGGAATTTGGATGTGGTATTTGATGGACGAAATTTTGCCAACACTACGATCGCCGACTTAAAAGCATTGACATAGTAGGTACTTATTTTACAATCTTTTCAGACCTGAGTCTTTCAAGAATGCTTTCATGAACGACCACAAAAGATATACAATGTTGCCGAAGAGAACAAAAGTTGGAGAAAATAAAGATGATAAAATTTTTTTCACGACTTTTTTATAATGTTCGAAATTAAGAAGTGCCGATTTTTCGGTCCCGCTGACTTCGTATTATTGAGAGTTTACTGTACTATCATTTGCATCTATTCATATCCTATGGTAATTAGGTAAATACCTATTTTGAATGTCCTTGCATCTATCCAGAGCATTGTTCAGGGCCTTTTCTTCAGTGTCGCCGCCACGGCAGCTTGCATCATTGGCTACACCTTGAAGAATCCACTCCAGCGATGGTGAGTACAGAGTGAGATACGTACCAACATCAATACGCTGGCTCTCCAGCTGAGCTTTCACCCCTCGGCTGAATAGCTGTAGACAATGGAACAAAAAAATTAATACACTTTAAAACTTCAGACTTTACTTTGTGGAAGGGCTTACTATTCATATTATGGAGAAAAAAATGTACTTTTCCACAATTCTTATTTGATACAATATGTTATATCATCTAGCAGCATCACCTGATTCAAAAGCTTCAACTTTCCACTATTAGTAATATACAAACCACAAGCTCATGTTTGGTTAGACCCATGATTATTCCACAAAAACAATAGTAGTTTTGATATACCAAGTAAACATTCACAGAACTCCAGCAATACTGCATGTATTTGAATGATTAATAAAAATTTCAAGTTCAGTTTGACCCACTATCCCTTGAAAAAAATCGGCTATTTCAAAACAGCAGGAATATTACATCCATAAAATTACAACTACTTCATATTAACAAGAAATGCAGATAGATTAGGGAAATTATTATAACTCTTCCAAAGAACAGCTGATGTTATGCCTTTAAAATGACTTTGTAGTATATATTTTACTCTAAAAATAGAGATGAATATTTAAAATCAGGCTTATTATTTCACTGGAGGGCAATATCGATATCTAGACCATACTCTTATGATGCCTAAATAGTAATAAAGAGATCTCATACAACTCAACCTAATGCTATGGTAGTGTAAAATTATATATCGATCTGGCAAATGAGTAGGGCATGAGGTGGTGCTTTTCGATTAAATTTTGCATCCTAAGTCAATGTGTACCGGGAAACATGCATCAAAATTATAAAATAAATGACCACTGAATTAAGTTATTATTTTAAGAACCATGACTATTCGATCAATTTCCACATATGATGAGACATGATGGCCTGATGAAGAAAATTGTTGAAGGGCAAGTGGATGGATTCATGTGAGTAGAACAAGTGATGAAGGATGTGAAAGAGAACACATGAAACACGTAAATATGAAGAGATTAGCTGATACAAGAATTCAGTGGAGAGCTGTGTCAAACCAATCTCAGCATTGCTAACTGATGATAATGATGACAATTCATGAGCAAACTTCTTTTCATTCTTGCAAAAATCAATGGCTTCATTCCAGAATACAGTTGAGAACCCTTAATCTGGCAATTTTGCCATGACCTGGTACTAAGTGGAAAATGCCGAAACGTTTTTAACCGGAACATTGCTTCATAACCTGCCGAGATACTATTCTTATATTAATACCGAGATACCATTCTTAAAGTTAATTTTCCCATTTCGAGAATCAGAATAATTTAAAAATATTAATTTCTGGTACTTTGTGTACACTGGAATTATTCTGGAAGTTGAAGTAAACATATAAATTTGAAGATATCGCCGAAATGGACTACGACTAGTTTACAGATTGGCTACTTTCAATGGCGCGCGCATTTTTGATTGACCACTAGACGTAATTTGATAAAAATTATTTGTTATTTGCTTATGTTTCACCCAAAACATGTCTCATCCATACAGTAATGGCAACAGCACAAAACATTAACCATCGCAGAAAAAGTGCAAGTTGTGAAAAAGCTTGATGCCGTTGCATCAGTAAAGCGTTTGACTGAAACATA
The DNA here is from genome assembly GCA_933228895.1 of Platycnemis pennipes. Classification (NCBI taxonomy): domain Eukaryota; kingdom Metazoa; phylum Arthropoda; class Insecta; order Odonata; family Platycnemididae; genus Platycnemis; species Platycnemis pennipes. The sequence goes on along the minus strand of OW121852.1, from coordinate 34,527,169 downwards.
CTACGTGGGATCTTCAACAATATTGCACATTAAGAAGTTGAAAGAGAAGAATCATCAAAATTTTACTGTTAAAGTGACACGAAGAAGTAGATAACAGAGAGAAAAACTGTGGAAGAAGATTTAAGTGCTGATTTAGATAGCCTGGTTTCGATTGCGTCGAGGTGAAGGGCTTAGTTAGTATTTCTGGCCAAATGCTAATGGAGCAGGATAAACTATTTCAGAAACAGATGTGATCAATCCAAAAGATGTGATTCGGGAAATTTCATGTGCAGGCAATAGCATTTCACCGTCCATTCTAAAACACGCGTGGTTTAAATTGTGGCCTGCTTTAAGGTTTGATATAGACGAAATGAGTGGGGATTTAAAAAATTTCATGTTTAAGAGGATAAAAATATGACAATGGAGTTTTCAAACATCATCAATAACCCTGAATTAATGGAAACGGAATTGGTAAATTTAGACGAAAGGATAGTTAGCGGCCACGATATTCTCACCACACAACATCATAGATGATGAAATCATTGAAATGGTAATTAATAACAATAAATCCGAGTGGGGATGAAGATGATCAGCCTGAAGTTTTTGAAGGAAGACTACTATTGATGATGGTCTTTAAAGAATAATCCAGTCCAGTCGCCCGCGGCGACGTAGTGATGGGCGGCCGTACACACGACACCCACACGTTGACATCGCACTGAATCAGCTGATAACAAATCAAGCGCGGTAGGAAATGATGTTACGCAAAGCACAGCAAAAGAAATATCAAATTTTATACCCTTTTCCAATAACAATATGAAACTTTTACATGTGCAGCTATATGCACAATGCTTAGATTCCATTATTTTCACTCACTGCGCAACTTTGATAATTTTAAATAATAACTTTGTGTGTTAAGAAACCATTTCTTTCTGATTATTTTCAGTAACTCTTTTTAAAATAATGTTCAGTAAATGGCAAACGAATATATTTTGTTATAAATAATTGACTCCTTTCAATGAAAACATCCCGGACGTCAGAAATAGACCAGTTGCCATGCATGACCCATAGTCCGGAAAAATCCCTAATCCGGCATCACTTCGGTCCTGACTGTGCCGGATTAAAGATGCTCAACTGTATAGTCACTATTCACGTCAGTATGGATTTACATAACTTGAGGTGGACCAAACAGAAAACTGCAACCAAACAAGCATAGTTGGGCATGCCATGGACGATTCTAAGAATAGCTGGTTTACACTAAATGGATGCTGGCAGATGATGCATACCTGTTTGTAGGAGGCAATGAAATCATAGAAGTTCTCCCGCAGGTACATGTGAGTGTCTGGACCCAAAGATGCTGGAGGATGAACTTGCATCAACTGGGGTCCTACACGACAGAGGTAGCAGCGGGCATAGGCTGCCACCAGTGGATCACCAATACCACGAATCATCCTTGTTAGCCTTAATAATGCCTCAGAGAATTCACTAGCACAAAAAAATATAAATGTAAAAATAACGCTCATCACAGAACATACTACAGAGTAAGCAATGAAAGTGAAAATAACTCTTTTAAAAATAAAATGTTTTACTATTTTCCGACCCATTTCAATGCTTCAGTATCATTTCAGGTGTCTTAGAGACAGACTATTTTTAATGATGCTTAAGTGTTGAAACTAGTGAGGTAGTACATAATAAAATAACTTATGGGGAAAAGAAGAGTTATTAATATCACACTTCCATTTACACACTAAGTACAGCATAAGCAGTTGACATTAAATTATGGATTTTAGATCTAAGTGCCTCCTTGGAGGAACTCTACCACATAACAATCTAATCTAATCTAATGGATTTTTAGAAGAAATGACCGATAAACCTTCAATAACTCTTGTGATCCTTCTGCAATCACATGATCTGGGCATGGCAATAGTTCAAAAAAATATCCTGAAGCCCAGATGCAAGACTGGACAATATAAAATGACATTAATAGCTAAATCTGTAAGTGTTCACATGAGACAGAGTCATAACAAATATTATATTAAGGATAAGAGCAAGGACTCTTTCCTTAACCACTTGACTGAAGAATTCAATTTTCAAAAAGTGCATTTCATTTAGGGAATTTGGTTAGGCAATATAGATAACACATGTAGATTACAGCTGGTACAAGAAGTTTTATACAAACACATCCTCCATACATAACCATTCAAAGATCTATAACCATCAATGGGCTATAACATAGACTCAAAGGACTAAGGAAGAAAAGAAACTTCAAGCAAGATATCTCATCATGCTCAAATGTAACAGTGCACAAATATTAATCTTTACACCCAATTAACATCCATTTCATACTACAATATATCTTGTCTCTTTCAGGCAAGAGGTTAAGTACGCACAGCAATACAGTTCAGCAATTCTGCTTGCCTTACAAAAGCCTTCCTCACTTAAAGAAAAGTAAATAATTTAGCACTGATTTTGAATACTCAAATCTATGGAAAACAGCTTAAAGGCTTATCGCATAAAAACCGCATTGAATAAATAAAATTATTTTGTTGAAAAATTTTTGCAGGACTTGTGCTGGCCGACCAGCGAGCGAGCGAGCTCAATATTCACGTTTTGTTTATGTTATCCTTAATTACTCCAGAATATAAATTTCATTTTAATTGGAAATGGAAAATGGTAGCAATTTACAATGTTTTCAGATGACGAGGGTTTTTTGGGCTTCTTCGGCGTTGGTTCATCCCTCTCGATGACAGTTTCATCAGCATTTCAAACTCCATCTTCAGGTCCCAAGATCGCATCCCATCAAATTTCCTATATCTTTGTTCTATATATTTCCCATATCTTCGTACTGTATATTTCCTATACTTGGGACCTGAAGATGGTGTCTGGAATGCCGGCGAAACTGTCTTGCAGAAGGATGAACCAACACAGAAAAAAACCAGAAACCCTTGAGTCATCTTCTAATCACCGTGGAAGCCTTCCCAGCAACTAAAATATTTTCAATTTACTCGTAAATAGAAATTGTGGATTCTCATGATGAAACTTGCACTAATATAGAGAAATATGTAAGATTACCGGTCTCTACAATGGATGCAATTATGAAAAATCGCGATGTGATTCAGAAACATTGTAGCTAGTGCACACAACTGCCGAGAAAAAGAAAATGTCAATAAATCATGGTAGGAAGGAATACCAACTTAAAAAGTAGTTTTTAAGCTGTAGATCATCAAATATTGCCGTGAATGGCATCGTCATTAGAGAAAAGGCATTGCACAATGTATAAGTTTGGGAATTATGGATTTGACAACGTCCAATGGTTGGTTTGGTTGGTTGAAACATTGTTTTAAATATATCATACAAAAATAAATCAGGACAGCTCTATACTTTAAGAAATAATTAATAATATTGCTCTAATTCAGTTTATCAGAGTTACTTATTTATATATTTACTCAAAATTGTTAAAGTATGCATGTGAAACTGAAAATTGGCATTTTCCCACGATTTACACTTTTTTATTGCAGTCCCTAGAAAAGTGTAAATAAGGGGTTTTACCACATTTAATTCACAAATAACAGGTACCTGTCTTAGTACTCTCTGTTGTAATGGGTACTGGTGCATAATGGAAATGTATATGTTGAGGACATTTTACTACATCAATTTATCTTAAAAAGAAAATTATTAAGTCCATCTAATTCACAATTAGGATATAAAAATAATTTACTTTAATAAGCCTAACTTGGCTACACCTCAGAAATCGATAATAATTATACAGTTTTAATCAAAATTCATACTAAAAACTATGCATCTAAGAGGGAAGGACAACTCTCCCAGCATCTCTTAATTACCTTGAAGTAAGGAAGGCGTACGATTTCAAAATGGCCATCTCAACATATAATCTTGGAACCAATTCCCTAATTGAAGCAATTTTGTAGAACCAATTTTTACAAGTTTCCTTAGCCATCTCTGGGACCTGGTCTGGAGTGAGGGGACTAAGATGAGAGCCCCCAACTTGAGATCCATCACTGTAAAATAAAGAGTTTGCCTCATTAATACTATTCCTTTGCATTGATATTTTATTATAATTAGTGATCTACCAGTTAAGTTAGGTTTAGATGGACATAAAATTCTTAGCCCATACCCTGTTTTTCATATGATGTCCTTCTTCATATTTCCTACAAGTCATCATTCTATCTGAACCAGCTCTCCTCCCTGTACCCTGCTTACCCAATATTCTTCCCTCTAAGATGTCCTTCAATAAACATTACACCCTTACAACCTGTTTCATTCACTCCTTTGCCTTCTCCTAATTTCCTCAATCAACTTCCTTAACACTCTACACCTCCATTGTCCTTATCAAATGAGTTGGCATGTGAGAATTTGTCTTTTCTTGTCAGCCCCTGCTTACTCTCACACAAGAGGGGAAATCTTGGGAATGGGCAAAGTAAGGGAGGAACAAATTGGATCTGAGGTTTTCATGGCATTTATCCACAATGGTAATTGCATTCGGGCATTCCTCTGCATCAGGGCATCTCATGGTGGCACAGAGGAATGCCCGAAAGCCGTTACCATTAAGGGAGGAACAAACACCAGCAAGGCATTGCCATATCTATGGAAATGAGCAAGTTAAAATATAAGGATTTACCTAAGTACTTCAGCGTTAAATTGACTGAGGATATAATTGGTAATAACATTATATCTGTGCACAGAAGGGCAATATATAGTTAATAATACAGAGTAGGTAAGCTTTACAATGTAATATGTAGAATATGAGACAACACAGCAAGCAGATCAATGCACGACAAAAGCCAGAGTAGCTAGTGGGAGAAGTAATTTCCCCACCACCTGTGCTCCTGTTGGTTGACTCAAGACCACATGACCAACTTCAAGATCTTCAGGCTACCTCATACTTCCCACATGCCAGCTCATTCAAAATGGGCAAGAGCACTTCAGCATTCATCTTCCTTTCCACCCACCATACTTTCTTTATTCTTATCTACACACACACACCTCAGAAGTCACAAGCCCACTTTCATCTTTCCAACAGCATTCCATGCTCGGTATTAGAATTTTTACCGGTCTTTTCTTCATGTACCTCCTTAGCAGCCCGGTCATTGGTTTTTATCTGCAAGTACCTAAATGCTTCTTTTCTAAATGCAATTCTCCATCAAAATTCAATGCTGCTTCATTCCTTTTCCTCCAACATACTGCACCGGTAGCTAAATTGCTTCACCTGCTCTAACTTCCAACCTCCTACTTTTAAATTTAATCTCACACTTTTTTTACAGCAAAATCTCATCCCTTTCATTTTTTATGGTATATCTGCATTCCTAGAGATGGGTAACTCGGTAAATTACGGTGGTAATTTTCATAAATTACCGGGGTAATTTTCGTAAATTACAGTGGTATTTTTCGTAAATTACCAGCACCCCTGAAAATTACCATAATAAACAGTAATTTTCAGAAAAGTTCTTTTTCAGAAAATTTCTTCCTCACGAAGAAACCATTGGAATGGGTGATATTACAAATTAAGTAGCTAAAACGATTTTGTTTACATTGTGTCCATGATTAATTCAGAGTAAAATAACTAATGCACATTGCGCAGAGGTATGTCTTTGGAACGAAAATTTCTCATGGTGTGACAAAAGAGAGGCAAATTGCATGTTGCTGCCAACTTCGTTATAAGTTTTTTAATGAGTTATAATGGATAAACGTCATGATATGTTTGATATCAGCATAGGCATTTATATCTCAATGCTATTTGATTTTGTTTTGAGTCCTCTGATAAGGATTTGCAGCTCAAAACCTTACCAGAAAATTATGGTAATTTTCGAAAATTACCGTAATTTACCATGGTAATTTATCTCAATTGAAAATTATGGTAATTTACCCATCTCTATGCATTCCCATTGAAACATGGTGCTGGAGGAGAATGTTGAAGATTAAATGGACAGATAAAGTTAGGAACGAAGAGGTGTACAGAAGAGCAGATGAAAGAAGAACAATATGGAAAAGCCTACAGCAAAGAAGAACCAGATGGATTGGACATACCTTGAGGCACAATGAATTACATAGTAAGAAATATAATAGAAGGGAAAGTCCTGCGAGGAAGACCAAGGGCAAGGTATACAGGGAAAATAAAGAAGGACGCGAAAAAGAAAACATATCAGGGTGTGAGGGAATTAACAATGAATAGGGCAGAATGGAGAGCTGCAGTAAACCAATCCTAGGATTGAAATACTGATGATGATGATCTGCATTCCATATCATCCACACTGCTTTTCTAATGCAACTAGTATATTTTTTATTCCCTTGACTGATTGGCTTACAAATTCTGGATCATTCATCTGTGAACTTTTAATCCTTACCAACTTTATCAACTTTCCCTTTTTCTTAACTCCTAGATCAAGCCTATCCTATAACTCTCTCACCAAGTGCTTCCAATGTGTGTTGAATAACACTGGTGATAATGAGTAGCCCTGCCTAAATCCCATCTCTACAACTGCCCAATCCGATTATGCATTTGCTAATGTCACTGGTGACTTCTGGGCCATGAAAAAATTTTAAATAAGACTCCTGTCTTGTCTCCCCAGTTCACTCCTTTCTTCGCAATATTTCCATTAGTTTTCCCCACCTCACTCTTTCGAATGCCTTTTCAAAATCAACATAATGTGCAAATACATTCTCCTATATTTAAAGTTTCTAGGCACCAAGTCTCATCACTGTGATTTCATCTTGGGTTGCCCTGCCTTTACAAAATTCAACTTAAAACTTGTTTCTTCTTTTCCATTCAACTATATGTGGTTATTAGAATGACCTTCACCAGATGTGAGATTAAACTTAAAGCCCCATGCAAGATATTCCACAGAGAAAAAATCATTCACCTTGACCGGGACTCGGACCCCCTGATTTCCGGCCAGTTGCTTTACCAGTTGCGCTACCAAGACGTCCTCTTTCTCTGTGGAAATTCTAGAGCCTCTAGAATTTCCACAGAGAAAGAGGACGTCTTGATAGCGCAACTGGTAGAGCAACTGGCCGGAAATCAGGGGTCCGGGTTCGAGTCCTGGTCAAGGCGAATGATTTTTTCTCTGTGGAATATCTTGCATTCGTGCATTTCAGCGGGTAAATCCGTTAAAGTTTTCGCGGCTAGCTCGCGAGCTTTGAATTTGTTAAAGCCCCATAGTTTTTGCATTCCATTGCACACAAAGACTATTGGACAGAACTGTTTTTAGGCATACGTATCAATACAATTGTTAGATTCCTCTTCTAATTCTCTCAACTTACATATCTTATAAATAATCCAATAACAATCAATCCCTACTACTTTTCCCACCATTTCTAGCAATTTCTTCAGTTTTCCATTTCCTTCTTTCCTTATTTTCCTCCATATTTCCTGCTATCTTCCATGGCATCTTGATCCTTCTAGCATCTACTGCTCCTATCATTTTCTCTGCTGCCCTTGTTATCCCTATCTTTACTTTTCCCCATCTATGCATTTGTCCACCAATCTCAGATAATCCCTCTATTTTTTTTCCCATATCAGAGCTCCCACATCCTACTTCTTTATTCTCCTATATTCCTGGTTGTGATAACAGATTGCAACAAGCCACCAAAATCCGCACTCCTGGGAACATATTGTCCTGGATTCCCCCCCCTTCCTCTTGAAGAACTTGTCGGTAACTGCCCAAGACTGCTCTTTTCCACTCCCATTTCCTGGCACTGCCGTCAGTCATGCATCACAATCGCCCATGCGTGGAAACAGCATAATTCCTGTTTAAACTGTTCAAACTCACCTCACATGTCAACACCACTAAATAATGGCCTGAGTCTCAATCTTCACCCAGGAAACTATGCTAGTTCTTTTTGCTGCCTCTATATCTTTACCCAACTATAATGTAATCTAACTGGCATTTTCCTGTCTCTCTCGGTATTTCCCAAGTGTATGTATACCTGTGATGGAGTTTAAACCACATTTTCTGGGTCATTAAATTATTCCTTCAGCAGAAAGCCAAAGCTTCCTCACCACGGCCATTCCTTACACCCAGCTAATACCTTCTTCCTCCTTTCTCTTTCTTCCCTCCCCCACCTTCGGCATTCCAATCTCTCAGTACCACTAGGTGATCACTTCCCTCCACTTTTATCTATTACTTCTTCCAGCGCTTCATATAATTCATCTACTACCGCTTCTTTATATCCCCCTGTCAGCATGAACACTAGAATGACAAGGTTTCTTGGTATCACTTTTACTTCTATTATCAATAATCTATCGCTTACCAACTCTACTCAAAGAAATAGTAAGTTAACTTGGTGGAATTTTGACATTATTTAAATAAAATTTTATCATATTTTAATGCTTAAAAAGACGATGTTATAAATTACCTAGTCCCTTCCGACCTCTCACAATTTTGTTCAGCACCTATTCTCCCACCACCATCCCCGTAGTCTGATATTTTGCACTTGACCAGTGTTTTGGCAGTCCTCCCATAGCCTTGCCTTCCGTCCCCCCCTTCTCCTTAGTAACTCCTCACTCCTATTCCTTTTTGGAATTCGTTCTCCCCTTCCCTTGTGCTCCGTACTTATATATATATATATATATATATATATATATATATATATATATAAATGCTAGCAACAAGGTGTTGAGGGTGGGGGTGAAGGAAAGGATAATCAGTGGACACTTACCAGTAGATGACCCATGGAGAGCCTGGTGTCCACTGCGCTTTGGAGCTTTCGGGTCACGAACCCTTCTTCAGCTGGAGGAGATCACTACTGGGGTGTCACACTGGAGTCAAGGGTTTCGGTTGGTGTGTGAAAAGGGGATTGGCTAGGGTAGGGTTGGCTCTCCATGGGTCATCTACTGGTAAGTGTCCACTGATTATCCTTTCCTTCACCCCCACCCTCAACACCTTGTTGCTAGCATTTATTAGGACATCTCCTCTCTCTCTTCTACATATTTTATATTATTTATTCTCTTTTCTCGTTATCACTACTCACTTTCTTCTTTTATTTCTTAGAATTCTCTTTCCTTTGCCTTTCTTTATCCATATTTTCTAGTCACAATGGAGTCTATACAACAATTGAGATACCATCTCGATAAACTCTCATCTCTCTCTTGTCATATTGAATTCCTTGCCTCCTGCCTACAACTCGGCATATCCCCCAACGGTCTCACCGTTCGTCTCCCTCTATCTGGCCTGAACTCTGAATGTCGTCAATCGCTTGCTATCCTCCAATACAGCTTTTCATTGTCCGTGACACGTGCTGTGCTCTCTCAGTACCGGACGATGGCCAAGTTCCACTCGGAAAACGTTAATAAACTAAAGCAAGTGACCCGTATGAACGGAATAGACACAACGAGAATATTCTCTCGCGCGTCTTCCCAAAAACGTAAGCACCGACTTGCCCTCACAAAAAAACTCTCAAACCTTTGTCTCCAGCACTTGCGGCTAGGCCTCCCCCTCCCCTTTTCTCTCGGACAACCCATTTCCACTAGTGCACCCCTCTTCGCCGAAAGGCCTTGCTTGGCGGACCTATTAGGTCTGCCCACCCCCGCTCCGCGACAGCTCAAGCACCATAAAATACCCAAAAAACCCAGGACCTCCTTTCCATCTGGTGACCAGACGCAGAATCCCTGCGACCAGCGCTCTAAGGAGGCCGTCGTCAATTTATCCTCCCACTCACTCACCCTCTCAGAATCGTCCCTTCTGTCCAAGGGTCTCTCCTTCTGCCCCACCTCTAGGTTCGACCACTTCCGCCTCCTTTCTGACTTTCATGCCTTCGCGCGGAACATAAGACTAAATTATTACTTCGCTAACTGCTCCATCGCCGCACTCAATGCCAACGAGGAGGGAAATTTTCCACCGCAAAATCCTCTTTCAAAATTTAAGGAACCATCGTCTTTCTGCCCGCCCACTCTTCCCGCTAATCACCCTATTGAATTATACCTAAATTATATTTCCTCTCAGTTAGCGTCCCAAGAATTTTCCAATTCCCTCCCGACCTCTAAGAATATTTCGCGGGACGAACTACATGCCCTTATCTCCCTTAGAAAGAACCAAAAAATAATCATCCTTCCTGCCGACAAGGGCTCCACAACAGTCGTAATGGACCGGCAGAAATACGAGGAGGAAGCGAATCGCCAACTGAGCGACATCTCTTCCTACAAATCTCTTCCCTCAGATCCAACCCCCGAGTATCTCACTGTAGTTGCGCGGAAGCTACGCTCTGAGGGCCCTAAGGAAGGTCTCTCAAAAAGTGAGATCTCCCTCCTTATTCCCCCGAACCCCCGCACCCCCACCTTCTACTTACTCCCCAAAATACACAAGCCTGGCACCCCTGGTCGCCCGATAGTCTCTAGTTACAACTCCCCCACCGAAAGAATCTCTGCCCTAATTGACTTCCATCTCCAGCCATTCGTCCGCAACTTGCCGTCCTTCGTGCGTGACACAAATCATTTTCTTGAAAAACTAAAACTCCTCCACTCACCTCTTCCTCCCGGCTCCATCCTGGTCACAATAGATGTGTGCTCCTTGTACACCAACATACTCCATAAAGAAGGCCTGGCAGCCGCAAAAGAATTTTTAATCAGCAGACCCACGGAATCACGTCCCTCCACCGAATTCCTCCTTGATCTGATGAAAATGGTGCTCACAAAAAACAACTTCACCTTTGGAGGACGCCATTTTCTTCAGGTCAGGGGTACGGCCATGGGAACGAGGATGGCACCTTCCTACGCGTCTTGTTTTCTAGGTAAATGGGAGGAAAAACTTCTATCCTCATCTCCCCTTAAACCCTTAATCTGGCTCCGCTACATAGACGACATCTTCATGATTTGGACGCATGGCACTGACACCCTAAACAATTTCATTCAACAAATAAATTCGCACCCTAGCCTAAAATTCACCACCCACTCTTCCACCTTGCTCATTACATTCTTAGATGTAGACATCCACTTACATGATAGGACAATAAGCACATCGGTCCACGTGAAACCTACCAACTTGCAGCAGTACTTACACTGGGATAGCTGCCATCCCGAACACTGCAAGCGCTCCCTACCATACTCTTTGGCACGTCGAGGTCGCCGTATCTGTTCTGAAACCTATTTCTTCCTCAATTATTTAAAAGACCTGGAATCAGCCTTCCTCAACCGTGGTTACCCACCCTCAATAGTCCGAGAGCAGCTGGCCAAGGCGTGCGCTCCCCGCAACGGGCCACGCTCAACAGCAGAGCCAGAAGACATATCACCAAATAATCTTACCATCTTCGCCACCACGTTTCATCCGGGCCTAGATTTTGCATTAAAAACTATCTTTAAGTCAGCCCAATGTATTCTTTTATCTTCCCCCTTAACTTCCTCACTTATCCCGAGACCTCCCGTGCTTTCCTTTCGTCGTCCTACCAATCTCCAAAACAGCCTTTGGATTCGCGAGATACAACTACCATCATCAGTTTGTGCCTCCGATCTCCAACCGATTGGCTCACATCCCTGTAACAAACCCAGATGCCTCACATGCCCCATTAACTCCCATTCCCACTCCTTTATCAGCCCGGTTACAAACGTCACATACCAAATACATTCTCGAGGAACCTGCTCTTCGAGTAATGTAATTTATGAAATTTCCTGTAATCACTGCCAGGCCTTCTATATAGGACTGACGACCACCTCTTTTAATATGCGAATCAATAACCATAGGAGCAGTGTCACCCGACATTTAAGGTTGCCAGTAGCCGAGCACGCCAATTCTCATAACCTTCCCTTCAATGACTGCTTCAGAGTGAAGGTAATCAGAGCATTCCCACCTGAAACATCTACGTTAGAGCTCCGTCACTGGGAGCTCGCCTATATTTCCATATTAAAATCAACCACTTCTCCCGGCATCAACATTCGCTAGCTTTCTCCACCCGTCCAATTTCCCTCTCCATTTCCCCTTCCTAGTCCACCCTCTTCCCCCTCCCTCCTTTTTACCCTAGCCAATCCCCTTTTCACACACCAACCGAAACCCTTGACTCCAGTGTGACACCCCAGTAGTGATCTCCTCTAGCTGAAGAAGGGTTCGTGACCCGAAAGCTCCAAAGCGCAGTGGACACCAGGCTCTCCATGGGTCATCTACTGGTAAGTGTCCACTGATTATCCTTTCCTTCACCCCCACCCTCAACACCTTGTTGCTAGCATTTATTAGGACATCTCCTCTCTCTCTTCTACATATTTTATATATATATTGTGACGATCTGCTCGTGTGAGCGTGATCGCGGCGTCTTCGCGCGATCGGGTGGATGCGCGCGACAAACGGAGAGAGAGACGGCTCGCGCGTGATTCAAATTACCGCCCACCATTTTTTCGATCCTCCATTATTTGTAATGTTAGTTGTAGCGCCGGTCGCAATGACCGAGGATATATAAAGGGGTTCCCCAGTGAGCTCGCCCCAGACCCAGACCTCAAACCTCTGACTCCAGAGTGAAAGACGGCAGACGGAGAGAGACGACTCAAAGGAAGGAGAGCGAAGCGACGCAAGTGGACGCAGAGAACGGAGAAGCGAGGAGGACAGATTGAAAGCAGCCATAAGGCGTGGAGCTGGAGAGGCGGACCTGCGAAGGAGTCATTGCTTGAGAGGACACATCTCGTGCAAGCGGACGACATCGCAGCCAGGCGACAATTTCCCTGTTGGCTCTAAGGCGGACGTAGAAGGTTGGACCGAGGACCGGTGCCAACGATTTCTCACCCCAGGGCCGGGAAACCCACGCGTCTCCGGGCATGCTCCAGACACCTTACAAGGCATAGTACTTTCCTATCAAACCTCCCCGAACCAATCGGCCAACGGTCGAGCGAACTCCGATCCCGTCTTCGACGCCCAGTGAATCGGGGCGAAAGCCGTCGCTACCAAACTCCTGAGTCAACTCCACCGTCCTGCGCAAGTGAACTCACATTCTCTAAGTGGGGCGCACGTCATTTGAAAATCAGTCCCAAGCAGACTGAAATTGTATCACTCTCCTCCCGTCCTAGTGGTCCTCAACCAGATTTCAAACGAAAGGACGAGGAGCTTGTAAATATTGTATAAAGGATTTCATGTCATTTCATTTCATTTTTCAAAGGGTTTCACTGTTCATTTTTTGTATCATTCATTAGTTCTTAGTTAGGTTAGCTATCATTTGGGTATATTTCATTAATGTTTCACGCATCACCAGCTCATTCATCCCTCATTATAGTGTAGGAGTGTAATTATCCTATGTGTCTAGCAATAAATCGGTGTTTTTCCTGTGAACGCGAGCCGTCTTTTACTCCCGAACGCGGTGATCTGCGTCCATTCGATTTTCAGGTCCGATCATCGCCGATCTCGGAGGGTAATGCTGCAGTTCCGCGAAGGCCTCACCCTAAGATATTTTTCTCGTTGATCTCTGCTTGCTGATCAGCTTGACCCCGGTTTTGAGTGGCACCCCTTGTCGCTTCTCTTTGGGAGCGAAGCTTTCTTTTCCTTTCTCCGGAGTGGCGTTGGCGCGTTCTCATTCGTGGCTGACGGAGGGAACGGGAAAGAGGGGGGGAAATTGCCCGACCGCAGGATCCGTACGGAGACAAACCCCGGCTGAGAAGAGGTCGAACAGTCCAGCCACGTGTCCCGTCACAGATAAGATGGCGCTCAACTAAAGGGGCCGGAATAATTATCGTCCAACTAAAAGGGCCGGAATTAAGATGGCGTCCAATTAAACGGCCGGAATAATTACCGTCCGGTATTTTAGGCCGATAATTTGTAGCGCGATTCGCATTCCAAAAGGAAGAATGAAACTAGGAATTCTTTTATTCCTAGCACGTTAGGATTATTTCCCTTGTATTAGCTGTAGGTTTCCTTTTTATTTCAGGGTCTGTGTTAAATTAGGCTCCGAATATTGAAGTTTAATAATTGTTGGCATAAATCGTGTTTTTTGTGTGTATTTCTGACTACAGTTTCATTTCGGCGTTCATTTCGAGTTTTTCCTGTGCGTTCTTCTTAATCGTAAGATGACGGACGAGGAGAATAGGTCGGCAGCGTTTACGCAATATCGTGAGAAAGAGATGGACGAGGTCGACTCGGACGACCATAGTGTTCGCTCCGAAACCGATGGTTTGACGCTAGGACTGGCAGGTATGGTGTTAGATACCCCCGAGAGGAAGGAGGTTGAATCCCCCGCCGTCCAACTCAGCGAGCCCGGTAGTCGCGAAACGAGCCAAACGGAGTCCCGTGAAGACTCGCTTAATACCCTCCTCTCTTTGATGCATTCCGTGCGTCGGGATATAAATGCCAGCAAGGAAAGTAATGAAGCCATGCGTCGGGATATAAATGCCAGCAAGGAAAGCAATGAAGCCATGCGTCGGGATATAAATGCCGTGAGTCGAGATGTAAATGCCAGCAAAGAAAGTAATGAAGCCATGCGTCGGGATATAAATGAAAGTATTGAAGCCCTACGGCAGGAAAGAAAGGCCGATCATCATGCATTGCAAAGGGAAATTGCTATAAGTAACGAAAAATTGCAGGCAGAAATGAGAAGTTGGAACGAGAGTTTTTCTCAGGATATGTCACGAGTGAAACAGAAAATAAGCGAAGTCGAAACGCGATGCGTAGACGGAGTGGAGGCAATGGCAAGGAATGTTCGCGAGGAATGCAAGAAAATTGTCAGCGCGGAGATTGGGAGCGTTAAGGTCCGAACAAATGCGTTGGAAGAGGCTTATGATGAAGTAGTCACGTCGCAGAGGGGCGAACAAGATCGCTCGGAAGTACGCGAGGAAAGAGTGAAATCACTCGAATCCAAAGTGGCCGCTTTGACTGATAGGGGCACGACCACGCAAGCAGCGGCAATATCGACGCACTCTCTCTCGAAGCCGACGTTTTCTGCCTTCAGCAACGAACACCCTATTGCCTTCCTGAGGGAAGTTTATAATTACTTTTCTATAGTTTCCATTCCGGAGGCTTTAGAGCCGCAAGTGTTTTTCCAGATGTTGAACGGGGACGCGAAGACATGGGGAAACTCGTTGTGGCCGGTCCCGTCGACACTCGCTGAATTTAAAGAAAGGTTTTTGGCCAATTTTTGGGACACTGACACCCAATATAATTTTCGCATGCAAGTTATAACAGGGAGATATGCTAGGGGCAAAACTAACACGATGAAACAGTTTGCGACTGAAAAAGTAGCGCAGGCGCGTTTGTGTTCCCCACCGATGAGCGAGGGAGAAATCCTTCACTTTTTAATAAGACAATTTCCCACGCATGTTCAAAACATGTTAAAATCCATTGAACAATTAACAGTGGAACGGTTAATTGTATTATTGGGATTGTACGATCAATCCTACCAGTCAAGCACGCCGACGACCATAAATTCTACCCCTCCAGGTGCATCGCAAGGATCGGAGAGTACGAGACCGCGAGCAGCTGATAAAGAATATCGGGTGAATTCGGTCACGGTTGAGCGAGGACAGAAAGCTAGGAAACAGCGACCGGCGGAGAAATCCCCGAGTCCGCCCCCTCCTAGCGCACCTCCATTTGAGGACCAGGATACGGCGTTAAACACGCGTCGGCTGGTGTGATTCACCTCCGGTCCCCAGCCGAGACGGACAGAGAGAGGATAATGTGTGAAATAGTCTCCACATGTGAGATAGAGGGAGAGAGTTTGTATGGCGAAGGGCAAGGCAATACTTATTACGAAAGACGAGTGTGTCCCGTTGTGAAGTGTTGGACTAATGGGATTCAAGGGGAAGCGTTATTGAATACCGGCAGTGAAATTTCCGCGGTTTCCGAGAAGCATTTAAGGGAATTAGAATCAAGAGAAATAATCCCTTCCTTTCCCTTAAATCGATCGCGCATCGTATGTGTGGACAGCCGGAAGTCACCACCAATCACTCGGCAAGTCTTACTCTCGCTCCAAATACAAGGAATAGAGTTCGAAGTAGTTTGTCTCGTAATAAAAAATCTTGTAGAACCATTGATTTTGGGAATGGACTTTCTGGTGGATAATAAAGTTCTAATTGATTTA
This sequence comes from Platycnemis pennipes, assembly GCA_933228895.1. Classification (NCBI taxonomy): domain Eukaryota; kingdom Metazoa; phylum Arthropoda; class Insecta; order Odonata; family Platycnemididae; genus Platycnemis; species Platycnemis pennipes. The sequence goes on along the minus strand of OW121852.1, from coordinate 34,511,200 downwards.
GGCGAGAAAACTGTGAAGGTGAGGGGTTCAGAATCGGCGATGGTTGAGATTCCCATAAATGTTCGAAGGGAACATGATATCGCTAAAGTGTTAGCCGTGGAGGACAGAGTAGACGGAACGGGAATAGAGGAGGCGATCAGGAAATCGAATCGGTTGAGCAGCGAGGAAAAAGAAGACTTGCGGAGACTCCCGGTTAGATACGATGCGCTATTTTCCTCGACTCCGACTCCGATCGAAGGTGTCCGCCATCGGATTAAGCTTTCTGAGCATCGACCTTTAGTACAGAAATCCTACCGAATTCCCATAGCATACTGGCAACAGGTGCAAAACAGAATCAATGAGATGCTCACGCATCACGTAGTCGGGAAGGAATCAACCATTCGCTTCGCAGCTGAGAATTTGACGAGTTCCGCCAGAAGGAGAAAGGAATGTCAGAAAGGGGTGCATTCTAAATTTCGCATCGGAGATCTCGTGCTTCTCAGGACGCCTAGGGTGTCCGATTCCAGACTCGGGTTATTTCATAAGTTTTTCAATTTGTTAACTGGTCTTTTTAGGACTTCCAAAAGGGTTGGGCCTAACGCGTACATTTTGTCTCGGGAAGACAGTTCCGAATTAGGCATTTATAACGCGTTTTCTTTGGTGCCTTATAGGTGTTAAGGAACCACCTCAAGTTTCTTTTGTTGTTTGTTTTTTCGTGCAGAGCGCGAACTCATTTTTTCTTGCGGCCTTTTTCATCCCGCGAGAAAAAATTCATTCGTGCTGGGGGGCGATGTGACGATCTGCTCGTGTGAGCGTGATCGCGGCGTCTTCGCGCGATCGGGTGGATGCGCGCGACAAACGGAGAGAGAGACGGCTCGCGCGTGATTCAAATTACCGCCCACCATTTTTTCGATCCTCCATTATTTGTAATGTTAGTTGTAACGCCGTTCGCAATGACCGAGGATATATAAAGGGGTTCCCCAGTGAGCTCGCCCCAGACCCAGACCTCAAACCTCTGACTCCAGAGTGAAAGACGGCAGACGGAGAGAGACGACTCAAAGGAAGGAGAGCGAAGCGACGCAAGTGGACGCAGAGAACGGAGAAGCGAGGAGGACAGATTGAAAGCAGCCATAAGGCGTGGAGCTGGAGAGGCGGACCTGCGAAGGAGTCATTGCTTGAGAGGACACATCTCGTGCAAGCGGACGACATCGCAGCCAGGCGACAATTTCCCTGTTGGCTCTAAGGCGGACGTAGAAGGTTGGACCGAGGACCGGTGCCAACGATTTCTCACCCCAGGGCCGGGAAACCCACGCGTCTCCGGGCATGCTCCAGACACCTTACAAGGCATAGTACTTTCCTATCAAACCTCCCCGAACCAATCGGCCAACGGTCGAGCGAACTCCGATCCCGTCTTCGACGCCCAGTGAATCGGGGCGAAAGCCGTCGCTACCAAACTCCTGAGTCAACTCCACCGTCCTGCGCAAGTGAACTCACATTCTCTAAGTGGGGCGCACGTCATTTGAAAATCAGTCCCAAGCAGACTGAAATTGTATCACTCTCCTCCCGTCCTAGTGGTCCTCAACCAGATTTCAAACGAAAGGACGAGGAGCTTGTAAATATTGTATAAAGGATTTCATGTCATTTCATTTCATTTTTCAAAGGGTTTCACTGTTCATTTTTTGTATCATTCATTAGTTCTTAGTTAGGTTAGCTATCATTTGGGTATATTTCATTAATGTTTCACGCATCACCAGCTCATTCATCCCTCATTATAGTGTAGGAGTGTAATTATCCTATGTGTCTAGCAATAAATCGGTGTTTTTCCTGTGAACGCGAGCCGTCTTTTACTCCCGAACGCGGTGATCTGCGTCCATTCGATTTTCAGGTCCGATCATCGCCGATCTCGGAGGGTAATGCTGCAGTTCCGCGAAGGCCTCACCCTAAGATATTTTTCTCGTTGATCTCTGCTTGCTGATCAGCTTGACCCCGGTTTTGAGTGGCACCCCTTGTCGCTTCTCTTTGGGAGCGAAGCTTTCTTTTCCTTTCTCCGGAGTGGCGTTGGCGCGTTCTCATTCGTGGCTGACGGAGGGAACGGGAAAGAGGGGGGGAAATTGCCCGACCGCAGGATCCGTACGGAGACAAACCCCGGCTGAGAAGAGGTCGAACAGTCCAGCCACGTGTCCCGTCACAATATATATATCCCAACCAACCCATTATCATGGCTACCATAGATGTTACCTCTCTCTACACCTCCATCCCACATGATGAAGGCCTTTCCGCTCTCCGCCACTACCTATCACAACGCCCTACGCCCCACGTCCCTAGCACTGAATTCCTACTCGACCTATCCTACTTCATTCTCACCCACAACGCCTTCTCGTTCAACAATCAACACTATCTTCAAACCAAAGGTTGTGCCATGGGAAGTAGGTTCAGCCCCTCGTACGCCAATCTTTATCTCGGCTTCCTTGAAAAGAACTTTCTTCCCCACTACCCACTTAAACCCCTACTATGGGTGAGATACATTGATGACATTTTCCTCCTCTGGCCGCATGACATTGATTCCCTCAACACTTTCATTTCTTCACTTGATGACTCTTCGTCTCTTTCTTTCACTTCAACCACCTCTACCACTAACATCTCTTTCCTCGATGTCAACATTTCCCTCTCAGACAATAAATTCAAAACCGCAGTCCACATAAAGCCAACCAATAAACTTCAATATCTACACTATAGCAGCTGCCATCCCTCCCACACTAAACGCTCTATTCCCTTCTCTCTCTCCATCCGCGGCCACCGCATTTGTAATAACCCGGACTCCCTACATGAATTCCTTTCGACCCTTCATAAGTCTCTTCTCTGCCGTGGCTACCCAGAATCCCTTCTAAACAAAAAAATCCTTAAAACTCCGCATCAACCTAAACCTCCTCTTCCGAATCGCCACAACATCCCCTCCATCTGCACTACCTACTTCCCTGGCTCACATTCCCTCAAACTTATACTTAAGGAACTCTTCCCCATCCTTTCCAACAGCAGCTCCACCTCCAAAATATTCCCTGTCTGCCCTTCAGTTACCTACAGACGCCCAGCCAACCTTAGCAGTATTTTCAAAAGTACTAATCCTCTCCTCAAAGACTCCCACAGCATTAAAGCCACCCCGACTCCATGCAATCGCGCGAGATGCAAGACATGCCCTATTTTCACTGCACCACCCACATCTCTCTCTCATCTTCTTAACTCTCTCCCTCACTTTCCATCTTCCTCCTGTATTTCCAGTAATGTTATTTACCACCTTCAATGTAGTCTCTGCCCCGCTTTCTATATTGGCCAATGCACCACACCCCTTAATATTCGCATGAATAATCACCGCGCTTCTTGCAATCCCTCCTCTCCGCACTTCCCTCTCCCTGTCCCCAAACATGTCTCTGAACATGATTCTTCGTTCAACTCGTGTTTCAAAGTTTCAATTCTTTCCTCTCTCCCTCCTACAGATCCACCCGTTAAATTGCACACTATTGAGCTAACATGCATCTATCTTTTAGATGCATGTAAATATCCTGGAATCAATGCGATGCATTAACCCTCCCCCACCCTTCCCTCCACCCTCTCCCCCATCCTCTCCCTTACCCTCACGAGCACCCTCTCCCCCAAGCCATCCTTTTCCCTCTCTCCTTCCAACCGTCCGTCTCCTCACTTGTATTCCTCTTCTTGTTGAGGAAGGTGTCTGTGACCACCGAAATATTCTACTATACGTGTGAGTGTTCTTTTTCTGTGTTTCTATGTTTTATTTTCACACCTGTGATATTGTTTATTTTCCACGATTGTGGCTTCTCCCAAGACTTGTATATATATATATATATACACACATACACACACACACACACACACACACCCTCAAGTTAGCATTCTATGTCACTCAGCTCTTGTTAAGGATCTGAAAAAGTTGAAACCGGTCAAGCAGTTTATATTTATATGGAATAGAACAAAGCTTTATTAAATTTCCATAATACCTACTCTACACTCACCACTCTTTTCCCTACCTTTGCACTCAATACTATTACCCAATGCTGACTCTCTTCCCTCCACTGCATATAAGTCAGTGATTATCACTCCAAAAGTCCCCTATTCTCTCTTACATGCTTCTTAACCTACTTTGCTCAAGCCCAAAAATCAACGTTTCCCCTCTCCATTTCCAGCTTCATTTTTCCTGGACACCAATATTATTCCAGCAATTCAAAGCAGGTAAACAATTATTGAATATCATCCACAAATCACAAATGGATCAATGAAGCAATGTCAACAGAAATCGAAGAAAATCAACGTATGAACTACTTCAAATGCTAATCATGTAAAATGAAAGCCCCTGAAATAAACAAAAAGTGTACACATACCGCTATATTAATGTTGCCATTTCCAATCCATAATTTCGATATACAGGAAAAAAGCTAAAATACAAGAATACACCCAGCTTTGTCTATGTTTTGATAAAGAGAAGTACCATCTTACCCAGAGGATGTCCCAGCTTTAGAACGGAGACGATCATAAACAAGACATCCAAAGCCATCAAGGATATCCGTGATTAGGACAAATTTACTTGGGTAGAAGTTAATACCACTAGTATCAACCAGCAGCTTTGAGCACTAAGTAAAAAGAAGAGTATTGTCAGTAAGAGATATGAATTTTAGGAATATCATAAAATAAACAAGTTAGTCAGATTAAAAAATTATGATTTTATTTTCATATAATTTAATTATCACTAACTTTACACAAAAAAAAGGTTTACTGATACATTTACGTCAATTACCTACAAAGTCTTATATACAAGAACAATATCGAAAATGAAAATATCATCAACAAACAAGTTATTTACTTCATGCTACCAATTCACAGACTAAAATATCAAAACAGTAGAAACTCAAAATTATGATCCTCAAAATAAAGATATTTTGATATTACAAAGTAAAATCTTTGGTCCCGACCATAAGGGTATCTAAATACATGTAACAGTACTCAATATTACAAAATAAAGATGTTTTGAAATTACGAACCTTGGGTCTCGGTCTCGATGAGAAAAAATTACTCATTTTTTTACAAATAATGACAGATCATGGCAGCATATTTCATATGCTCCTTTCTAGAGCAAGGCTCCTAATCATTCATCATTGGTATGCATATTATGCATTAGGATGACTTTGACAACTCATAGGCCAAGTAGTACATAAAATATGTCACCAATACAGCTAAAAATACATTTGGCTTTGCCAACGAATAAAAAAAACGTAAATTTATCAAGTACAGATACACTTGCCTGCGAGAAACTAATTGCTACAACCAGCATTTTTCTCTTATGATCCCTGACATTTTTTGCTAGCCGTTTTCCCCAAATATAAATCCATGAGGGGTATTCCTAGTAGTAATCGTTTACTGCATGCGTGCACTCAAAAATGTTTTCACAGGCATCGGAAGAGATACTATGGCATTCGAGCGGTAAATTCAGTCATGTATATCACATATGGTAGCGTTTTTCTCCCTACATATTTCAGACAGATTACCCAACCTTACTCCATGGCCTCATTATTCCGGCTCACAAGGGTCATCATCGAAAGAATCAGGTGTCATTTACCATTCTCATTGAGCGTTTCGATATAGTCATCGAGGAAGGATATCTTCTTTGTAACTAAACATTCATTCCCTTTCTTCCGTCGCCAACAGCCAAGAAAATCATAGAAATTCTGAGTTTGTTTGGTTCATACGAACACTTAGTTTGTCGCATTAATTCTATATGGTGTTATGTTCTGGGCGCACACATAATCAACGTTAAAAAACATTCATACGCCCATACATATTTAGGTCGTATAATAGTATACATTTCTTGCCTTTTGCTCCTACCCAGCGATCGAAAAAATATCCTAAAAGACATCTTCTCACTTGCGATCCTCCGGAGTGACAAGGAATCTGGAAGGCTCTTGTAGCTTAATCCTTGTTAGAGATACACATAAGACTAGACGATAAGTAGAACCATCCTATTAAAAACCCTAATTCACGTCATCGGAGAGGGAGCAGAAAGCCTTGTCAGAATCCTAGTCCAATCGGAGGCACTTTCATCTCTCCCTTGCATTATCGGACGATACACCCCGGAGGACAATAGGGGTGGGAGTTAGTTAATACCCATCCAATTAGGAAGCAGGACATGAATTGACCGGGATCTTTGGGTAGGGGTGTTGCTGCAAAAGGCTCAGTGTGTTAACATGGACAAGGACGTGGAGCCTTCTCAGTTAAAGAGACAAGGAGTAACGTTGGAAGAGAAGGTGAAAATGATCCCCAAAATTGAATCAAAAAAGTTAAGTATAAGTGCTGTTGCAGAAAAGTTTGGTCATTCTGTCGCCAGAAGAGCTGACAACTTTTTTATAATAAATATTTGTTCATCGTATTTCTTCTTGAATTATTATTTGCTGATTTCCTTTTCACAGATTGCCGGAAGTGATCCCAAATTAAGGCAAAGCGAAATGGAAATTCCCACCCATTTCCAAGTTCTATTCCCCCCTTGCAATCCCCACCAAGAAAATTCCCCCATTTTTCCATTTCCTTTGTTCCAAAACTTCGACTTTCTCTCCCCCACTACCTTTCTTTCACATTTGCAGGGAACCCAGCAAAGGCTTTCCTTCCCTTCCACACAGGTCATCTCACCTCAAGTGACCCTTCGTTTTGCCACCCCCGGGTGGGCAAGAGTCACCCCCTCCCTCAGAAGTCCCCAGTGTTGGCTCTCAAGGAGATAAGGCCCCTTTGTGTGCCCCTTTCCTCCCACTGGATCAACGGGTTCAGTATCCCCTGCTGGTTCAGTAGGCCTCACATGCCCACTTTTGGGTCCCTGAAGTGCTCCCTTTCGCCAGGAATCTGTGCAAGGGATGTGACAGTTCAAATGTTTTGTGGGCATATCTTGATTCATGATAAAAGACCCCACTCTCCAGTGTCTTGTACTCCCTCTCCACAGGCATAGCCTGTTGAGGTAGAGCAGGAGGAAGATAAGATGTGACTACGCTGCATAAGGGTATGATTCTTTCGATGAGTATTTCCTGCGCACATCCCTTGGCCTTGAATCCCAGCTGGATAAACCTCCCAAGTAAGATACTCGGAGACCATGTGACCGTTAGCTGTTTTTGTGAGGGTGAATGAAGTGATCCCCTCAGTAACAAATTAACACATAAGACTTTCGATTCCGTCTTCATGCGTGGACAGAACTGGAGCTGCAATGCACTGATTAAAATCCCCTTGCTTGATCAGAAGCGAACGATATGCGAAAATATTCCATAATTTTTAGGTGTATCGAATCTTTAAATTATGCCTGCAATTATGCCATTTAGTGGAAGAATAGCAGGCGACCTGATTCGAATAGAGTCAAAGGTGAAGCTTTCGCAGAGCATAGTGAAAAATGTAAATTACAGATTTATGTTATCATTGTTAGTAGCTGAAGAAGTGTAAAGGAAATTATTACGCCTTCACCGTTGAAGTGTGTGGTTTGTATGATCTACCTTTAGGAGGTAAACATAAAGATGAACTCCTTTTTAAGCTCTTCTTTCAGAGCCCTTGTCTCGGATACAGGCCCGGTGACAGGATTTTCGGGCCCCTGGGCAACTGAGTGGTCCGGGCCCCCTAAATCCCGGCAAACCCCCTCACTCAATTTAGACCAGAACTGCGAACTTTCAGGTTATTTTATAACCAAGACTTACCTGATTATCAGCTTTTTCTGCAGAAAAAACTTGCACACTGTCATACATTTGTCTTTTGATTTACTACAAATCGTCCTTTTTTTAAATTAAACACGTCAGTGGAATGGGATGGGAAAACAATTTCAAAATGAAAAATTTTTGGCGGTGTAACACACTTTACATTTTCATTTTATAGTAATCAAAACTATTACTTACTTGAACTTGAAAATTTTATAAAAAGTCATAATAAAACGTACTTTTCTTTTTTTTTCAAAATTAGCATATCCACAATTACTCCCATCTTTTCGGAGATACGGAGATAATTATATCACCACCTAATTAAAACGAATGCAGATATTCACTTCTACTAAGCTTTGCTTTCACTACAACTCTCTCAATCAAACATAACAGCAGGGAATGGGTAAAAATAATGTAAGTTAAGGGTTTTGACGAACAGAATATAATTTGTTATGCCTCAATATTAATCTATTTTTGATAACTTGTTTCCTTCCTGTGTGCATAATTCAAGTAAAGTAGAAACTAAAGTTTTACTTTACAAATAAAGTCTAATGTGACGTATAAATCAGGGATATGCATATTGTAACGCAGGAAAAATGAAAGATTTGAGTAGATTTTCTTGATGAACAACCAAAAGCTCCGCGGTGTCCAAAATGTACCTTTCTGCATCAACCTCCTAGTAGGGTCAAAGGCTTGGACTTCTGGGGCGAAGGGGCAAATAAACGGAAAAAAAAGTCCTTAATAGTGTCCCTCTGGAACGTAAAATAATGTTTCGTGCGAAAAATACAGGAATTTTAAGGCTTTGAGGGTGTGAATGAGAAGTTTACTTTTGAGAGGAGAAACCTTGAGCGCGATTTCGCGTACACTTTAAGACCTTAATTATACGTGTAGAGCTGGTGGAGATCGATAACTATGTATGCATATTAAAAAAAGGCGAATAAGCAACGTTATGTTCCTTATGGCTTGAAAAAACTTACTTGCATCACGTCATTTCCAGCTCCCGGCACGTGTCTCAAGCTCCGCACCCGCACACAAAAAATCTAATGTATTTATTGGCGTCGAAAACGAATTTTCAATTTTTTTCAGATCTACCTTTAAAAAGCATCAACAATTGATAAAATGAGTCACTTGAAAGACACTTAACATGCCAGATATTTACTACTTAAAATGAATTTCTGTGTGAAAATAGTGTATGCCATTTTGTTACGTAATATCACTTACATTTAGGAAAAGAAACCCCAAAGTTAAGCATATATCCCGGTATTCCCGGGATTGAAAAATCTCTCTGGGATTGCAATCCTTACCGGGAGGCTAGGTTGGGGGGCCGCGGTCCCTCCCTTCCCCGTGCATGGGCGCTCATATATACAAAACCAATGACACAACACTAGAATGTGTAGCTTGCTACTGATAATCTGTAACTTTGACTGTATAATAAACGATTATTTACAGTCCACTAACAAGTAAACAATAGACTTTAGGCGGGGGGATTAGGTTTCTTTTCGTTCAGGTTACATGTCGCTGAGTGGCGAATGTTCGCGGCAAAGGGAGGGGAGGTGAGTGTCGACAAAACCTTTGATGACCACAACAACAAAGCTAACGTCATACTTCTCTATTGCACACTGACACACGCTCTACCTTCATTTGTGTTTTTCACTTTTTAAACAACAAAATTTTGTATTCTTTTTGGCATTTAAATTTATTCATACCTTAAATTTTTGTTTTCAAATAATTTATTTTGACCCGGGCCCCCTGATGGCCCGGGCCCCTGGGCATTTGCCCCCTTTGCCCCCCCCTGTGGCCGGCCCTGCTCGGATATAACCACGCAAACATGTATGGCTGGTATTTCTTGAAAGTAACGGGCATATCATTATTTGTACAAAATACACGATTGACATAGCATTCGTGAGAGAATGTTTTCACTGTTTTAGCTTAATTTAGGACTAATCTATAATGCCTGATGCTCAGCATATGATCTTCTTTTAGCGGCAATTTATTCCTCTAAAGTCTATATCCAGAGCAGCATCTTGTTGGAAATGATCCCGCAAATCGTGCAATTCCATAGTGTATGCATACATCAATACTAGCATAAAAATATGATTACATCGCCCAAGCATACATAACAAGTTTTTCAGTAGAGATAAAAGTAATATAAAACAATGCGCGAGTAATGAAGCTTCATAGGCCAAGTCCTAGCTGCACGAAAATTTTGCAAAGACGCTTGATTGCCTCGGACTCGTTGGAAGAAAGGAACGAATTAGCTGTGTTTAACTTAATGAACCGTGTTGACATGAATACACATTTATAGATACATTCATGGATTATAGCATCGTAAATCATGAAAGTATGTTGCGTGATTGCATATATTCCAGGAAACAAAAGAATAGCTTCATCGTGATGTTCGTCAAGGATGCTCATTAATACGATATTTGAGATTACGAAGTGTCAATTTTTCTGGTCCCGTTGACTTCGTAATATCGAGTTTCTACGGTAAATCATACTAAAAATTAATATTCACCCATAGACTTACCATTTTTTCTCAATGCTCACCCCCAAAAATACCTATTTCTTTTTGAACAAAGTCATCTATTGATAAATATTTTATCAATAATTATCGATAATTATTGATAAAATTATTGATAAAAAATATTAATACATTTAAAAAATGTACGAGACCTGTGAATTGCTGTCTTTGGTTGACACCCCATGGGTTAACACCCCACTACCCTTAGCTTAAAATTTTTACTTTAACAGTAACTGTATTGTTTTTTTGGTGGAGTTCCTCTCAAAGAGGGCCCTATGGAATTTATTGTTTCACTGAGCCTATAAGAATAAAATTGAAATAATTATATTGGAGCGGTGGACGGGGACCTTCTGGAGCCCCCCTGGCATCTAGACCACTTTAGATCCATTGTGCCAACCCACATTTAACCTGTCCGCCACTTGCAGACAGGGGACAAAAGCACCGCAGTAGAGGTATGGAGAGGGTTCACCCATCCAACCTCTGTCCGGGCCCAACGTTGCTTAACTTTGGTGATGATTGGAACCGGTGTGCCAATGTGGCTAGGCCCTTGCCCGCCCATAAGAATAACAGCATACAGTTCTTATTGACAGCAAAGGGTGATTCACTAAAAAACATTAATTTACTTCCTGATAAAGAAATATATTCTCTTATGCAAATTGAATAATTTAAATATCTGAAGCTGCTGCACACCTTGCAAATCCCAATATAAGGACGTGAAAATTATGTTAATGCAAGGAGGTATTGTATAAGGTGGTTAGTAAAAATATTTACCTGAATTGCAATCTTCAAGGCACGCACACGCTGATCTTGACTCCATGCCAGTTGGAGTTCACGTCCAAGTTGGGTGATGCGGGCCATGTATTCCCCTTGACTAAGGCCCCCATGTACCTCCCTGGCCACACCTTCCTCCAGTTCATCCAACTGCTCCAAACGGTTGCGGACTTTGTCGCCCATACTTCCACTACCAATGGTGTGAGATGATGATGGAACACTAGAAGGAGAGCCAACTCCAGACGATGTACCTGGAAAGATTTTTATTCCCAGTTTGGCAGATTCCCACTTAACCATTTGCCTTCCTTCACTTCCCAAATAATCACTTCACTATGCAAGTTCTCTCAAGTCATATCAGTCACATCTCTTACAAAAAAGTGGACTAACGATCAGATTGAAAATGCAGATTACCTCCGGATGACAAGAAACTGGTGACAATTGATAATTTTTCTGAAGTTGTGAAGCGATTTAAAATGGCTGCTTTCTTGGCTGACCATGGCTCTGACTTGTCCATCACGGAAGGGAAATGTGTTGGTGTTGAAGCCTGCTGAATGAGTGCCCCTCCCCCTCTGCTAGGCTTTCCTGAACGAGTTTCTGTCACACTATCCCACTGTAAAAAAATTTTTATTAAAGTGCCAAAAGCAAATGAAAAATTGACAATGTTAAACCACAATTATATTCATCCAGAACTAGTCTCTTAATGAAAAATTTAATCATCTGCATCAAAAAGAGGTTGATTCCAACAACTACTTCTGTTACTACGTAGTTACAGGATTGGAACCAAATGTAGACGTGAATAAATGTAATTTTATCAGTTCACTAGCTACTAATCCATAACTCACCTACTTGTTCACCAAACAACAATAAACTCACATTCAACACAAAATTGAGAGTTTTAGGGAGTGATGAATGCAAAAGTTTATTTTTTAAGTTGGTGAATACATTTGTGAAATGTTGAAGTAATAATTGACTTTGTTGATGGATACTGTAATAATTGACTTTGTGGATGGATATGATGATTGGAAATAAACTGAACTTTGGGACTTCCACAACTTCATTAGAATACATAATCAGTTTGGCTACCAACCCTTTCCTGTTTAATGTTGAATCTCATCCAGCATTTTAATTTCCCTCTTTTGCTCTGATGCCTAACGTCATCTTAAACATACTTTTTGTTACATTTCTTTGCTCATTACATTGTTTGAGCATCTCTAAATTTTACCTATTTTAGTATGCACTTAAGGCTATCGGATACCATGGTCAAAAACGCTTCCGCAGACGTCTACACATCATGACTTGAAGATCCTGCTTTGCTACTTAAACAGTTTTTTTCTGCGGAAACTTTGAGAGTAAGGATGGGTCTATTAAATAAATGTATTAATTTTTCAGTCATTGCGTTTCTCATAATTCTGATGGCCTCAGAAAAACGCTAATTTAGGCGAAAATAGACTGATTTCCATGACGTTTATGTCGTTAAAGTATGAACCTAATGACTGATTATGGCACTCCTTTGAACGGGAATTCTTCGTCTCCACGTAGGTCCATTGTATTTTTGTGTACTGTTTATAACAACAACACAGTGACTGTAATCCCGAAGCAATGCAACACAATTTCCACTTGTCCTTCGCGTGCTCTCTCGGGGCGAGGAATTTCCCTTAGCTGGAGGGCGAGTCCCAGCACGCGCTAGGGAAGGGGAGAGCGGTACGTGGAGGGGAGAGAGGAAGGGAGAGGGGAGAGTGATAGGGGCCGGTCCAGCTGACGCCGACCCATCTGTACTCCAGTTTCAGGCGTGAGCGGCTTATCTGTGGATTGGTTCTTTGATATTTGTTTGTTCGAGTTCCGACAAAACGCTCGCAGTCGGGGACCGATTGAAAGTCGAAGCAGAACGTGGAAAGCTTTTCATGACACAAAACTATTTTGCACCCTTTGCCTACAAAAATATACTATACAATGAGTATTGCATATTATGAATATTTTATGATTTTTTTTATTTAAAAAAAACTGATAATTTTGAAGGAAAGTGAGATTTTTTTTCAAATGAAAAATATTTGGACTCCTAATGATTTTCATAAACTAAAGTTTTCGACCAAGCTTTACGGTTGCAACTGTTTGTATCAGAACCATTTCTAGGCCGAGGTAAGCTAAGTAAACAAGCCCTGTATACGGAAATCAGCACCCAAAGAATTCGTATTTTTAATCTTGAAATTTAAACAAAAACAATTCCATTACAAGAATTCTGCATTAGTGACGATATGAGAATTGAACTGAAATAGACTTGGTTTGAAAATGCCCTATTTTCAGTGTTTTGAAAAAAACGTTAGCTTTAGACTCAATTTGTTTACTAATGCAAATCATTAGGAGTTTTAATTGCTTGTATTTGAAAATCTCGCTTTAATGCGCAATTACGTGCAAAATTTCACTTTTATGATACCGTAAATTCCCGAGATAAAATTCAAAACAGATTTTTTTCTGACTGCAAAATTATTTTTACACTGCGCGCTAAATGTTCTTTGCAAAAAATGTCATTAATATATTTTATTTCAAATTACTTTTTCCTTCTTTCATAAGAGAGCACAAAGAAACACGATGACTAAGTTCCTTTTCTTTCCACGAAATTTATCAAGGACCCCTAAATATATATTTCGACCTCTCGAATTTCCCAATATGTTAGTCGTGCATAAGTAGCTACGCAATGGTGTCAAACAAGTTTCTATATTGCTATATCAGTAAGTATTGCATCCATCATAGTTGGGAAAGTTAACAAAAGAATTTACTGACTACAGTTAAAGTTAACCTCTGTAAAAAGTAACTAGTTAAAGTAAAAAGTAACCTTTTTGAAAAAGTAACTTTTTTGAAAAAGTAACTGATTAAAGTTAAAATAAAAGTAACTTTTGCATCATTAGTTACTTTTTCAGTTACTTTAGCTGATTAAATGCTGTGGTTATAGAGGCCTTCATGGTTTTTTGTTTTCACAAGCAAAGTGAACACAGAAAACTGTCATCGTGGTTTCTTCCACCCATATCCTATTGTTTAAAAATTTTGTATTGGGGATTTTCGCTGTAATTTCATTTAGTGTCAAAAGTTTTGTTGGTCAGGTTTCCTAGTGTTTGCTGAAAGGATTCGGTGAGTTTTCTGAGGAGGAACTCCAACTCTGGGATTTTTAAGTTGCCGTGAATGTAAGACTACTGACGACCCACGGTGCATCTGTAATTTGCCACAAAAGATTGCTCTGATCGGTAGAAATTGCATTAAGGTTAGTTTTTGATATTGATCCCCACATTGCGATGTGAAGTAACCCATCGCGATTGTAAAATTGCAGTAGAAACTGCTAATAGTTACAGTAGATGCTGAGGGTGTGCCTGGGCTCCTTTTCTCGCGATTCACTGGGACTGATGTATTGACGACGCAATGTCGTCGAGTACAGGCATTGTAAGGCAATGCGCTGACTGGCGCATTGTAACAGATACGTTTTTGTTTGTTTAGTTTGAATGAACCTCTCCCCCTCGCTATCCATCAGAGGTTTTCAGGCGACCCTTCTTTCCCGGCTTCAACTATGTAGTAATGACGACGTGATGCCACCGAGTAAGGGATACGAGCCCTCCATGACATTGTCTTCGCGTGGTTTCGTGTTTTCTCATCTGAAATAAAATACTGCGATATTCGGGAGGGAAATTTGTATTTGAACAGAAAGTCCTATTATTTCTACCAAGTTCATGGGCAACTAAACATAGCTAAAAGGGATTATTGTACCTTTATGATTTGGACCCCACATGGTTTCATGGTGGAAAAGATCCAGAGAGATCAGGATTTCTGGGTAAATCAAATGGTGGAGAAGCTAAAATCATTTTACATGAACCACCTTCTACCGGAGATACTGAATTTAGAAAAAAATTAATAATTTTTGAAACCAATTGCAACATATTTCAATGATAACCTACTCAATGGAATACATCATTTTGACGGGCTCTATCCTTCCCGTTCCAATTATCTTACAGAAGTATGAATATTCATAACAATATGATTTGTTGCTTCTTAAATTTGAATGATACCCAGGGATGGGCATGATTCGTCTTCATGAATCTCGAATCATGATTCACGAATCACAAACTGTGATTTGTGATTCGGATCATTTTTTTTAATGAATCGTGATTCGTGAGTCGACTCTTTTTTTTTAGTTGAGGTGATTCATGAGCCGAACTTTTGTGATGCAGCTCACGATTCACTGACGAATCATGAATTAATATCACTGATTTCACTGCTAGAAACGTACATCAGTCTTTCACCGACTGTTACTGTGTAAGTATACGCCAGAACGGAACAATATGGTTAATGCAAACTTCAATAATATATTTTACACTATATTACAGATTTGTTCAAATGTGACTTTAAATTGTTTTAAAAAAAAAGCAATGAAATGTCCTACATTTAAATGATGACCACGAATATTACATTTATTACATGTAGACTCCTTGATGATGACCTACAAAAAATTGAAAAATGGTGTGATATATGGCAGTTAGAATTACATTTAAAAAAGTGCGTGGTAATGAATTTTTGGAAAAAGAATTGTTCTCCTTCTAGCACTTCAAATTAAGTAATAATGAATTAGCAAATGTGGAATCCATTAAATCTTGGAATAAGACTGTTACATGATCTTTCCCGGGGTAAACACATAGGTGAAATAATGGGTCAAGCTAATCATAAACAGGGATTCATCAAAAGAGTACTGTATAAATGTGACGATCATGTACGAGAAATCAGCTACTTTTCCCTTGTTAGACCTCATTTGGAATATGCTGCCAGTGTATGGGATCCCTACGAAATTGGTTTCGCGGCTAAACTTAAAGCCACCGAGTGCATCCACCGGGTTGCGGATGGTGGGTCGACCTCTAGATATAGGGGTTAGCTGCAAGATAAGCGAGTTTACTCGTCGAATAAGCAGTGGTGGACAAAAAGCGACGGCATTCCGAGGGGGTATTGGTCTATCCCTGGGTAAGGTAGGTCTCTCAATAATACCGAACCTGTGAAGATGCCATGACTTGGCGACGAGAAGCCGCTAATAATTACGCTTCTCATCACCCAAAGAAGAGGGCAGCAGCTCTTCATCACATGAGTGAAGGAGGAATGCGTATGAAGGGCTTCCTGCAGTACAAAGAAAGATAATAATGATGAAGATCGAAACCAAACCTGTAGATACCGGAGTGGTGCAGGTTTACACGCATACGACGGACTATGAAGAAGTGGAAGACGTCTACGAAGATATCACGGAAGTTATAAAACAGGTAAGAGGAGAAGAAAACCTAATTATTTTAGGAGACTGGAACGCTATCGTCGGCGAAGGTCAAGATGGAAGAATAACTGGAAAATACGGATTGGGAATCCGAAACGAAAGAGGAGAAAGACTGATGGAGTTCTGCACACAGCATCAGTTAGTGGTAGCCAACACATTGTTTAAAAATCACAACCGAAGAAGATACACATGGAAAATGCCAGGAGACAGAAGAAGATGTCAAATAGATTACATTTAAGTGAAGCAGAGATTTAGAAACCACGTGAAGGACTGCAAAAGCTAGAGTAAAAAGTTAGAGTACAAGGGAAGCAATATTGGCCCTTAGACTACTCATAGAGAAGAGGATGGAGAAGAACAAGCCGATGTTCATTGCATTTGATT
This sequence comes from Platycnemis pennipes, assembly GCA_933228895.1. Lineage (NCBI taxonomy): Eukaryota > Metazoa > Arthropoda > Insecta > Odonata > Platycnemididae > Platycnemis > Platycnemis pennipes. Next base: position 34,494,534 of record OW121852.1, on the reverse strand, counting down.
GCAATGAACGTCTGCTTTAGATTTAGATATTTAGAGAAGGCTTTTGACAACGTGGATTGGGATTTAATGCTTGGAAATCTGAAGGGAATTGGAGTGTCCTACAATGAACGATGAATTATACACAGTCTGTACAAAAACCAAGTGCCTGTGATTAAATCGGGACCCAGCTGTGAAGAGGCAAGAATAAGGAAAGGAGTGAGACAAGGATATGCACTGTCTCCCGTCATTTTTAATGTTTACATCGAGAGAGCCATCAATGAAATCAAAGAGAAGTCTTCTAGAGTGACTATCCATGGAGAAAAAATAATCATGTTGCGATTCGCTGATCACATAGAACTAATAGCAGAGACAGAGAGGGATCTGAACAAGATTCTAGTAACCATGGAAAGGACAATGGCCAGATATCAGCTGAAGATAAATAAGAAGAAGACTGAGATATTGTCATGCAGCAAGAAAGAAGAGGCGAAAACCAATGTCAAACTAGGAAAACAAAAACTTGAAGAGGTGAAAGAGTTCTGTTACCTAGGGAGCCGAGTAACCTACGATGGACGAAGCAAGAAAGAAATAGTTAGTAGAATAGCCCAGGCAAAGAGGGCATTCTATCAAAAGAAGAATCTACTTACAGCTGGAAATACAAGCGTAGAAGTAAGGAAACAGTTCATCAGAACATACATCTGGAGCATGTTTCTTTACGGCAGTGAGGCATGGACGATGAGAGCAGCGGAGAAGAAAAGTTTTGGTGGATGCATTCGAAATGTGGTGCTACAGAAGAATGCTGAAGATCAAATGGATTGACCGAGTAAGTAACAAGGAAGTCCTAAGAAGAGTAGAAGAAAAGAGAGGTCTGCTGAAAACTCAAAAAAGAAGAAGGGACAACTTAATCGGCCATGTCGTGAGACTTGATGGCCTGATGAAGACTATCGTCAAGGGAAAAGTGAACGGGAAGATTGTAAAAGGCAAGCCTTGTATGAGATACATGGAACAGGTTGTGAAGGATGTAAAAGAGAAGAATTACGTCACAATGAAAAGGTTGGCCGATAGAAGAATCGAGTGGAAAGCTGCTTCAAACCAATCCTAGGATTGTTGACCAATGATGATGATGACGAAATTGGTCTAAAAAATGAACTTGAACGTGTGCAGCAAACATCAGCAAGATTTGTAAAGGGATGGTACGATAACTATTTTAGCGTAACCAGTCTATTAAATGAATTAAAGTGGGAATCATTGTCTGATCACAGGTTGAAATGTAGAGTTCTTCCCCTAAATAAATTCCAAGATAATATTTTCAGTGATGATGTTAAAAATATTTTGCGAACCCCAACTTACTATGGTAGACTGGACCATAATCAGAAAGTTAGAGAAATTGATTGCCGAAATGACAGATTCTAAATGTCCTTTTTCCCTCATACAAATAGGGATATGAATAGCGGTAAATATGTCCAATACGAGTGAATCAATGTATATCATAGGTAGCTGCATGTTGGTATTAGGACTTAAAGGTAACCCAACTAACAGCATGTTTTTGCATGCTTAGTTTACTATATTTATTTTTTTAATAGTGAGGTTTAGACTAGTATACTATTACTACTTTTTCATGCATGATATGTAGTGCATGTTTGGTGAAAATTCACCCCCTGCCACACACCTTTATGGTGGCTTGAAGGCTTGTACACAGAACTGGTAATTTATGATATTCAGTTAATCCACAATGTATCTACACAAGTGTTTATTAACCGGCGAAAAGATTGATATAGGTTCCCAATTATGGGAGCAATGTTCAGAATGTGACCATTACTTAGTGGTATTGTCATTCTGCAATAATTCTATGATTCGTGATTCGTGAACCGCACGAATCATATTTAAAGGAAAAATCACATGATTCATGATTCGAGATTTGAATCAAATTTACAGCAGTGAATCGTGATTCGTGCTTCGAATCTTATTTCCTTCGATATTCATGATTCGTGACTCGAATCAATACTAGGTGATTCGTGCCCAACCCTGATGATACCATTGTTTTCTCTAAACAGAATCGCCCTATACAGTATGAAAGTTCTATAGATAGTTATCATCTCAATTCTTTCATATTCTTACCGGGTAGACAGTAGAGTATTTTTTGTTTGAACCTGCTAGTAGAATGCTAGATTTGAAAAACTTCAAGACGAAGCAGAACAATGCAAGTAATTGGTAATGTTTGCCGTTGTTAGGTGGTCAAATAAATATGAATCTTCATGAGCGCCTAAATCACATGAGGTTGGCTCAACTGATTTAAACATTTTACGCTGCGTCGATCCATGCTCAGGGCAGTATTTTGATATGTATCCTGCTAGCTTCTTCTTGACCTGAAGACGCCTGCAGGGTGGCAGGTAAAGTCCTTACATGAAACGACTTGGTGGAAAATTCATAAAGCAGTTGAGTCAACTACTCTCTACGTCCAGCAGAAACCTCCATTGCAAACAAGGCTTCAGTTCATTAGGTGAATGACTACCTTGGGATCCTGCCACCAGCATAGGCAGTCAGTCGACTACAGCCGTTATACCTGTCATAGCGACGATTAGGTAGGACAGTAGAATACGCATGTTGCGCCTTTCGAATTGTAGTCTAGCCCTTCGAAAACTCTATGGCCCCCACCACCGTTGAATTCCCATACCCTCGGTTTCCCCTTCCCTTCCCCGGGCTTCCCCTCTCCAGATCTCCCCCCCCCCCCCATCGCCTATCGCTCTGCTAGGCTCGCCTCTACCTGCGCAGAACCCCGAGGTATCCGGGGGCCTTAAGCCAACTCATTACACAATGTGCACTCTTTCTTGGATCACCAAGTGTCTTGGTGCAAACAGTTGAGCGTCTGACCTCTTCCCCACCCAAAATGGAGTGATCTGAAGGTTGCATAAAAATGGATTGGAAAGGGCTAGACCATTCACAGGTACACTAATCAAACATTCACATTACCAGAACATATATTTATACAACAAGGAGGGGTATTGTATGGGTCAAAGTTTAGAGGGAGCTTGAAAAGTGAATGAAATTGGTGGGAATAGAGAAAGTGGGTAACTGAACTATGGTTACTAATGAAAATATGTCATCATATTGTCAGTGAAAGACAATTTACCTCATTACACTGATTCTGACACACGACAAACAGCTTTGACAATCTAGCTGGCTAGATAGCCCAAATTGCAAAATGTACACAAAATTAAAAGAAACACTAACCTTCAAATCATCTGAGGCATATTCAGCAGCCATTTTGGACAAGGGATCCAGTTCAGCATCTTTACTTTCCTGCTCTTTAGCAAATTGACTAAGTGGGTCACTGCCTTCCAGAGCTGAAGTGAGAGGATCGGTTTGCCCAAGGGCAGAGATACTTGAACTTCGACTTTGAAATGCTGCTATTCCAGCTGTAGGCGTTGATGAACCAGTGCTGCTGCCAGCACTTCCCCCAAAAACTTTCCTGGCAACTCGGGAATCAGTCACCTAAGCATTAACATAATTTTTCATTTCACAAGACAAACCATTTTAGTGAAATTACAGCTGATGTGGGAAGGGCTATTAAAGTTCCCACTATACTCAAGGGCAACAACTGAATATGGGTAATCTTAACATCCATATTTTATTTGTAGTAACATCATAAAATGAGAAAAAATTATTCCATTTAACATCTGTATTTAGTTTAAACAACTGCAACAACAACAAAAACATTTATCTTTTAAGAAATTAACGTAATTGCTGGCACATACTTAAATTCATGAAAACAAATCCGGTTCCACTGAAGTTCTGATTATTTCATACAATATCATAGTAAATTATGGTACTTACAGTTACAACTATAGGTTTTAAAGGATGATCAGAGACTTCTTCCCAATGTAGAGACTTCTTTTCTACACTGTAGTCTCTAACTCGGCAAACCCTAAGTATAAAGACAAGATGAACAAAAAAATTCAGTCGACTACAGTATTTAACGAATTCCATATACTTTTTAGGCACCAATAATGATTCAGTATAGGAGCAGTATACTAGTTATGCTTCTCGGCTGATAATTATTTCACCGAACAGATAACTTAATAGTATTTGGTAGGTCTCAAAACCTATAAGAATCTGGACTTCAAAAGTAAAACTCCCATTTCCTTAGCACCGACAGTTTAGGCAAAGCATGATAAACCTGTCCCATGGGAATACGAGTATCTCTCACTGATATGTATACAGAAATTAATGAAATGAGTAGTTAAAAAAATTCAGCATTCACCAGGTCACCAGTAATTGCGGATAATTTTTTACTTTTGCTGTAGTTTACGATATTGACTAAAAGAAAGGCTACACTAACATTCCGAAAATTAAGAAGAGGAGTACGTACCAGTCACATGATGAGGGTAGCTTAATGCTATGCATTGTAATGTTCTCTCTCGGCTACTCAGGAACACTATTTCGACGTTACATAAGCAATGATGATGAGATAATAACAATCTCCATTCACGGACCGTGCAGATTTTCCGTTGGGGTAAATGTGAGCTTAATTGGCAAACAAAGGATATCACCTTAACTACAAACCCAATTACTTCAACTTTGATTGTCCCACACACCTTTTAGTCCAACAGGGGTACCAGCACCAAACGGAGTTACATTTCCAAAGTTCCCTTGTCTTGCTGAGATGAATACAAAATTCACTGAAAGCAAAATAAAGGAATAAGCTTATGTCAACAAGTCTATGTATGAAGGAGGGGCGAAAGGAAATTACAACGAAGAGATCTAATCAATCCTTTCTTCACTCACAGATTTTAACAACATTCAGTACCTTCCGAATCGAACATTGAAATAATTGAGTAGCGCCATGCGAACTTGATCGGGAAAGAGGCGGTGAAGTAAATACATATGTTATATCTAAACTCCGGGTAAAGAACTCAGTAACATACAGAAAAGAGATATCTATAAACTTAAGGAATGTGCTACGGCAATTTTATAGAGAAACTGCTGAGTTGTATGGAATTATATAGTGATGAGAGTCTCGTTGGTCATATTGGTCTACTCGTTGCGAGTTTTGTCGTTGAATGAAAATGAAATGAAATTTACGATGCTGTATGGCTAGGGTATTAATTGACAGATGGATAAAAGTTATTTTTATATGTTATCAGCAGCAACACTTCCAATATATTACGTTTATAACGTCTGAAAATTATAATTTGGTTGATTCTTATTTTTAAAATACCGCCGAGGAACAGGTGCGGTGGGTTCGGTTCTTTGTTCGTTTGTTTCAGTAACAAAAGCCGCCAAATATCCGCATTTAGCGAACGCAAAGGCCGAACTATATATTTTTAAAATGTTGGATTATCACGGTAGAGTTAGTTTATATGCATTCATTTCAACATTTATCGTCAGTCTTTCTCTTATTTGGGCCAAAGTTACTGACTCAAATGACATTTTTGTTGGGTACTCTTGGATGTTCCTGTCAACCTATTATCTTGTAATTAACATATTTTTGTGTATATTCGTCAGCGGAACATCATATAAGGTAATTAAAATAGACTCCCCGTTATGCTATGGTTTTCTTTTGATTCATTGAACCAGTGTCTATTTTCTTACTAGGTTGCCGTTCGTGCTGCATTTTTAGGAATGGTTTTTACCATTGGTCTTTTTTTGTCCTCGTTGGCTCCTGAGGGCTGGCATGTATTTGGATGGTAAGTTGCTTGATCTAATTAATGGAGATGTAACAGGTAGTTCAAGGAGAATATGCTTTAATTGTTTTTTCCATCATTTTAGGTACCTGTGCTTCCTTTCGTTTTTCCATTACTCAGAATACTTCACCACTGCTGTAGTTAACCCACGTAAATTGACTGTGGATTCGTTTCTATTAAACCATAGCCCAGAATATGGTATTGCCATTGTAGCGAGTTGGATTGAATTTTTATTGGAGATGTGGCTTTTTCCAGGTAAGAGTAACCAGGTTGTGCTATTTATAATTTTCTCTTTATGTGCGCTGAAGTTTTCGTTTCTGGAACGTTCCTCATTTTCAGAAAATGCAATGAGGACAGTGTAATAGTCTATCTCATCATTAATCCTGGTGATGGTGGTAAATTATTCTACATGACATTATACCTCTCAGATAATAGTCGAATATCACATGTGAGACCTCAGAGACATAATGTACCTAATCTTCAGAGACGGATCTGAGGCCTCTAAGATGTCACACTGTGCGTTATCCTCCCTTCTCCCAGCCTATCTCTGATTATCCCCATCTTCACTTATCCTGGCAATCGTAGACAACCCTGAAAACCTCCCTTGCCAATCACAGCCCACTCTTACCCTGGCTCCCCAATCTCCTTCTCTTACACGGATTGCATTATAGTTTTCCAATATGTTGTATCCCAAATCATAATCTATGCCACACCCTTTTAGTGCCTATGGTTACTGCTCATCTGTGTGAGCTGGTTTATCATATTGCTTTATAACAAAATTATTTAGTATTCATTTTCTTATCTCATTTGTGCCATAATTTTTATTTTATGTGTTATTTTCTTTTTTACTTTCATTGTGGCTATGGTGCGTTTACCTTTTTCTGTCTCTGGGATATTTCTCTGCACTTTTTCCATACTGCAGATTTTTCATTCCTGTGACTTTTGGTGTATAGTGTAGTGAAGTTAGTTATTCCCCATTCTCCAGTAATCCCCAACATTGTTTTTACCTCTCCCTCCCATTATCTTTATAATTCCATTTATATATTTCCTATTTTGACCATGACATTCCATTTTCGTACTCTGCTTCTCATTTTGATGACATTTTACTCTGTGTTGTGTTATGTGCTCTCATATCATGGATAGTATCTTCATCCCATCTGAGGAAGCTAAAATCTATGATGTTGATTCAAAATCTCTCTCTAGTTTTAATATAGTGTAGTCCAATTGGCATGTCCTAATGCAAGTAATAATTATCTAAATATTTTTGTATCAGGAATGAAGCAGTTCCTTTGGCCATGGATCAGTCCTATTGGTTTATTAGTGTGTTTAGGAGGTGAAACTTTAAGGAAGTTGGCAATGCTTACTGCTCGTACAAACTTCAATCATGTTGTTCAGAGTGTGAGGGAAGAAGGGCATTGTCTCGTAACCAATGGAATTTATCATTTCTGCCGGCATCCTAGTTATGTTGGATGGTTCTACTGGGCAATCGGGACTCAAGTACGTATTTCAATTTTTTCTTTCTATTCCTCACTGGCCAATATTTTTATCACACCATTTGAATTGCCAATGTTGGTCACACCTGATAAAGGATTTCTTTTCAGTTCATTCTAGTCAACCCATTGTGTGCTGTAGCATACACCCTGGCCTCATGGAGGTTTTTCAGAGATCGAGTGATGGTTGAAGAAGTTACTCTCCTCAACTTTTTTGGAGAAGACTACTACAGGTATCAGAAGGAAGTTCGGACTGGTCTTCCATTCATTCAGGGCTACAAGCTTGATCTCTGATCGATTCAAGGAAACTTGCCAGAGAATCTGCCTGTGAGTCAAGGAGACAGTCCTCAGTCAGCTGAAGGAGCAGGTGCAGCACTTTCATCAATGGGCTGCCAAAAAAATGAGACTGGTGTTGAAAGCAAGCAAGAACCTTGTGCTGTTGTGCTCGCTCAATCTCCACCACTCAATGTCCATGGAATCTTATCGTCATGCCAGTGAATTTATCTCTTGGATGTGGAAATCAGGTGAAGGTGCTGTCCATGTTCATACCTACATGAAAGAACCATCCTTGATGGTTCCCTACCAATTGCACTTAACTCAAATGTGGGTTAAAATTTGCATTTCCTAGTTTATGAAATGCATTTTATACACGTTATGCTTCATGATAATTGCCTCAACAACTACTTGTTGGGGCGTAGTTCATGTTGAATCATGATCTTACAATTGTTCAGTTTTGTTGTTGGTAAGAGGAGAACATATTTAATGTGTTTAGGGTTTTCTTAATATCGGCTTGGAACCTGTTGTATGAAAGCATGGTAATCTTAAAGAGATGAACTGTTGGGTACAAGTTGCGAAACTTAACTTTTTGAGATCTTATGTTTCTGAGGTGTTGAAGTAGTGAAAATTTAGATGAGGTGGGCACTATTTGCATAATATTTGTATGATTGTCAATGTAGGGTGTTCATATCTAGCAAATTATTTTGAGAGCAGACCTACAGTGCCAATTTGATGGTATAAAGAGGAAAAATCAATGATATGGTAATGCAAAGCAGAATTAAAGTCCTATTATATGAAATGATCCAATTTATTGATCATACAGAGCAGAAGTTTACTTCTGAGATAGAAAATATGGCCATCGTGAGGCCAGAAGTTACTGACATTCATATTGAAGCCCACATATAAGTTTCTCATTGATATGTTAGGATCACAGAAAGTGTATCCTGTAACAAGAATATGTAACAGTTGACTTGATAGTGGGTATCAGGATATGTTTCGCAATGGTAAAGTCAGGAAAATTATTTCTAATGAACTAAAGTCTTGGGGGAGGCTTTTGTTGTTTATTGTCTGGTAAAGCTTTTATTTCATATTTCGTTTGTATTATTTGTAGTGTACTGATTACGTGTAGTTTTAAGTATTAACCCCCATTCAGTATTGTGGAACTCTAAATATTTTCCGCAGAGCAAAGACAACTTTACTAAGCACTTTCTCCTTGTCTATTATTTCTGTCCACATTCATGCCGTCCAAACCATTTATTTACCACACCCTGCAATCTCAGTACTAATCACCCCCTCTGTCCACATTTTCAATTTCTAAAGTCCTCCCAACTACTATTCCTCTCAAACTTGGTCATTCATTGGATTTCTCTTTTGCTTTCTCCACTTCCCCCTCCCACACACCCTCGTCGTGGCTTGCCAGGTATCGCTGTAGAGTAAATATAATATAGAGGACTCACTGCATTGGGCAAAACTGTTGTTTTGGACGTAGTAGTGGGAGGTTTCCATAGATGGCTTGGTAATAATTCTTTACATCACATCACAAACGATATATATCGCTTCTGTTGCTTTCGTTTTTCTAATCAACTTAAGCAGCACATAACATATGCTATTTTTGTAGCTTTGTTATTTTATTACTATGGTGTGATATGCCTTTACCTAAAGTCGACAGTCAAATTGATAAGTTAACATTTATCTCACCATTAAAGCAAACATATCTTGTCACAGGAGGGATTCCTTGTTGTTTCATGAAAAACACACAATCCACTGCTGCAAGGAGGAGACTAGAGGACACTTCTCGATTGTGCTGTTTAAGTTGATTAGAAAAATGGAACTGATATACAGTCAAACCCGTTTATAACGAAGTTGAAGGGGCTGAATATTTACTTCGTAATAACCGAACTTTGTTATATGTGGACCAGTGTTTCAGAGCCTCTCTTTGATGGGGAATAGCCTTCACTTTGTTATAACTGGTACTTTGTTATAAATGGGTTTGATATAAGTGGGCTTGACTGTATATCATTTGTGACGTGGCGAGGAAAATTCTTTCCTCGCCACCTATGGAAACCTTCCAGTACTACATCCAAAACATATAACAGTTTTGTCCTATGCGGTGATCCCTATACATTATACTAACTCTATGGTATCTTGTAGATGTTATACTCAGCCTTCTCCAATGCATACTGTCATCTTGTAAGTGTCTCACCCTGCTAAATAAAATTTATGAGTGGGACGGGTTGGTAATTTGTTTTTTATATGTTTTTGCCCAAATGGGTTATTACTTAACCAGTAAACTAAAGGAAATCCATGGTTAGATGAACTGGTATTATTTTCAGGGAAACTAACCAAAATACTGTATTTTTTATATTCACATATCAAGGTCATAATTTTGCCACCAAATAGAAATTGTGGCAGAAATTGTTTTACTCAGTGACTTAGTTCATTTGTACCAGTTAAAATATGTACATAGTTACCATACAAAAAAAAACAGAAATTAGCAAGAGTTTCTCCCTGTGATGATCTTGATCCAATGAAATGGATAATATTTAAACTACCATTTTTCAATCATGTAGATTATTTTACTTCATTTTATCCTGTGATAAGTGGTGAAACATTAAGCATGATTGTTCTGTTATAGAGTAAAATTGAAACACAAAGATAAATTGTTATCTAGTTCCGTGTGAAGTTCTGAGTTTAACAATGTGTGGATAATATGGAATTTTATCCAGGATAGTGATAAAATGTGAAATGGCTGCCATTATAATTTTAGTTACCCCATAATGTTGTTATATTACTTTGAAGAAATTTTCACTGTACTTGGATTATTTTTTACCGTAATAGTCACGTCATTCACCAGAGATAATTTTCTAAGATTCTATGTTGTAATAATTTGAGGTACCTTACACTTGAAGCTGTATTTTAATTTTACTAACTCTAAGGTCGGTGATTTCAATGAAGAAGGTGAAATCAAAAGGAATGGTCCATAGAGTCTTCCTAGAGTTTTTTCTCCAGTTTTCTATCTAATAAATTGTAATATGTATGCCTGCACCATAATTTGGTTATTACAGAAACAAGTCAGTTTCCAGTTACAATACTGGATGTTTATTCCCTATGCTAGGCAGTAATGAAGTAAAATTGCCCGTCACTCATCTAAAATACCTTTATATATTAAGCTGGAAATATTTTGCCATATTACATTGGGTGAATTGTGAGAACTAAGTTTAAATGGTTGTTTTAACAGAGGCTCACAAAAATTGTGGAAAGCAAGGTTTCCTTGCAAAGCTAAGCTCCAAAAGCTTCCACCTTAGCAAAGTGTTGTTTGACAATGTTGTAACCTGTAAGTTATTGATTTTCATTTACATTACTCTGGCTATTTCAGTTTTTCTGTTATAACAATGAATGCAGTTGATACTGCTTCATGCCACCTTTTTGGGTTTTAGTTTCTGACACCCATGATTAAAGGTAATGCTTATCGGTGAAAGCTAGAATGTAATTAGGACAGCATATAATTTTGATTGGGCATATATTTCCTTTTACGTTTTTGATATGGTTTTAGTGCTATTTAAAAAAAGACCTATTTGGAGGGAAGAAAGATCCACTTCAGAGCAAAGAACTGGAACCCTAATTTTCCACAGTCGCTATAGGATCACTTCTCAAAGTAAGCCTAACATTGTTGGAAAAGTAAATCCACTTTGTACATTCCACACAAAAGAATATATTTCTGTGTGGAATGTACAAAGTGGATTTTCTTTTCCAATCGAGTGGTTCCACAAAGTGAAGCCTCAACTTCGAACCTAATATTGTTGATTAGCTTCAGGGGGTTTAACAGTGGTAAAGACACCCCTCTTTGTGGTTTTAATAAAGCAACTTTGGAATTAGGATACTTGTTTGGAAGAACATAGTAGATTATACTCGCTTGATTTATAAATATTAAAGGTAATGGCTACTCGTGTCATCTAATAATGTTGGTTGGATGAGTCTAATGGCTACCTGTCACATTTCAAGTGGTAGAGAAACTATATGGAAGATTTCAAAAGTTATGCCCAAAATATTTTAAGGTATACTTTATTTTCTAGCATGGTAACACAGCTGAGAGCTTGCTTGTATGTTAACCTGAAGCCAATGAATTATAATTTCTGTATAGGTTATGTGAATTGTTTGGTGCTGCAGTTATTTTTTTATAATTGTGCGATATTAATTCAGCTGCCCAACCTCCAACAACTACTGAGTTGCACAAATTATTATGTATTTGGTACTTTATTAACATAATTTTTTACTTTCTCTGCCAATATTTTCTTCCTTCCTGTGATTGTTGAGTTCTCCAATACCTCACATCAATCTATTTATCCAGTAATGTTCCCCATTTGAAATTATATAGTCATTCTACTCTCTTTTGCTAAAAATTCTTTTAGTCCCTCTTCCTTGCCAATCCCCTTCTATACCCGATAATGTTCTCCCTTTTATCATCTTTCACTGCATCCCTGTGTTTCTCAATATGTCCCCATCTATCCCTGCCTATTTTCTTTCCACTTCTGGTTCATCCAGCACTTATCTTCCTCTCTGCATTGCATATTTTTATCTATTCATTTCTGCTGTATCTCAATATCTTCTAATGTTTACTCCTATCCCCAAATACCAAGGTTAGGAACCACACTAAACCACTCACCATTGAATAATTTCTTGCATATCTTTTGTTCTGTTAGTGATCTGTATCCCCCTTTTTGCTTTCTTCCTTGTTCATTATAATTCCACTCCCTAAATGTTTACTGCTTAAGTCATTGTCATTCAAAATGCTTCTTAAATGTTTGGTCTATCCTTCTTGCTGTTTTGATGTTAGGAAATTGAAAGAAACAGTTAACCTACTCTGCAAATATTTATTGGAACGTGTGGTTACCGACATTTGGGCTGCCCACCACTTCTTTTCATTATTATATATTTCCTTTCACAATGCATGTTGATAAAACTGCAGTCGTGATCCAGTAAATGTCTGTTGGATTTACTATTTTTATTTCAATTCTCTGTAATGGAGCTATTCCACCAAGTCAGACTGTTAGTTTTAGAAATGTTCATTGTATGCCTCACTTCAAGGAAAGGTTACCAGATCCTTTCAGCTTCCTAGAGAAATTCAGTGTTTTTTATTATTGATCTTCACCCTGAACTCAGTCACTTCAGCTACCTTTGATTATCTGAAGTCTCTCAGCTGAATCAAGAACAGAAGGGTTTTCAACTGAAAATATGATTGACATTATTTGCCCATTGAATACTTTCATTCTTCCCTCCATCCCACCCCGTGACCCTCGAAATGTTTCTTCATCTGACATTCATAGGCAAACATCATGATAGACAACTATATTTAACTTATATTGTCTTATCACTGCCTATCCCCATTTTCCATCCACGATCCTCACTTGCAGTATTTTATTTAAATAAATCTGCATTCCCTTTCTGAAACCCTAACTGGAATTGTAATCATCTGTCCAAGTAAAAAATTATATACCGGTTGCTCTTAGGACTACCTATACACTTTAGACGTTCATTTAAAGCTAAGCGGGGTGATTTTGCACTGGATCTTTCTGGGTAACCACAGATGGTTCAGGGGAAGAAACTGGTCCTCCTGCTCTTTTGTGAGATTTCCATTCGCTGTTTGTTAATTAGTCAAGTTAGTTAATTCTCAGTCAGTTAGCTCTACCCTTACCAAGGTTAAAATTTTTTTCTTAAAATTACCTATTTTACAAGTTTAAGAACTGACAGCGCTTCTCAATGGCATTCTCTTTGCTTCTTCTTGCACCATTCACCCGTCGACATTTTTGCATTAAGGCTGAGTTTTGCTTTACTCATTTCACTCCTGAAGAAATTCATCAATTGTTATAAAGTTCACTTGCCTAAAAGGCATATTTATTGGAGTATTTACTGTCAAAATGTTTTTGTCTTATATACTTTGGGATGCCTATCTCTAAGAGGTAAATGAGTTCACCTAACGAAAAAAAAGGGATTAATTGGCCTTGACAGATCTGTAGGCCTAAGTATGAATTATCTATAAATATTGGTGTGATAGCTTATGATTAATCTTGACTGTTACTACATTTATAACTGTTGTCACTTAAGTAGTTGTGTTGATTGGACTGGAAAATGCTATTTGAAAAAGGTTGTGAGAGACTTTTCTTCTCTTTTAAGTCATTTAATGTGAGAAGAAGCTATTTTGGAGGTATATTTGTGAAGTTGATACTGTATACGTTGTGTATATTTTTACAAGTTCTACATCAATCATTGTAAGAATTGACATTCTCTAATAGCATTATTTTTTACTGTCTGTTATTTGGTAATTATTTTTAACTCATATTGTAATAAATTTTAACAACACCATGGGATGTTTGTGCATGGCAACAATGCTTTATAGTTTACAGGTGTGATGTGAAATGGACAATAAATGGAAAGGACAATCATTTTCATGTGAATCAATGCCTATTCATACTTGTATTTTTAATTAATGTCCAATTTGATTTAATGAATTAAAAGTCTATAGTGTATCTCATTCCAACTAATTATATAAAATTTCATAGTAGCATTTCGTGTAACGCAACAACTTCTAATGTATTTTAAAACTTCAACACTGATTCTAAAAGAAAGTCTTTACTGTCTGCAATGTAAATTCATAAAGAGAGAAATCCAATAAGAGTATTTTTTTTAATTAGACACCAAAATCCTAATATACTGTCAGCAATATAAATTCATGAAGAAATAAATCCGTTAAAAACATTTTTTGAGATAGACACTGAAATCCTAGTGTGTGTAGTGAAAATGGTTGAGATTTTGAATCAGCTACAAATTAACATCTGTAAGTTTCTAATTTTTAAAAAATAAAACCTTGATGGATTCACAGATTCCTTCCACCAAAATGATTGCCGTTAATAACCATAATTTTAGGCTTCATTGGGATTAGAGTGACATTTTAAATTTCTACTCCCATTTCTTCATTCCATTTTCTAATCCTTCAGGTTGAAATAAAGTTTTATGTCAGATTAATTTGAACAGAGATGTGAGCATAAGCATTAGTTTTAATCTATACATATAACTTAAATAATAGCACTTTTCTGTCTGCTAATATTTGTACTTATGGCATGAAAAATGTTAGATAAATGTCAATGAAACATTATTTCATTGTTATCTCGGAAACAATCATTCACCATAACGTATAAATTTGAAATTTTAATTACAAATTTTTACATTTAAAAATTAGGTTTTCCATTTATAGAGATGGTAAGATTTTTTTCTTTCACTTGTGAAACCACTTAAATATGTGGTGTAACTACTTATATATTAATTGATCTCTTTAATTTTGTCTTTATCATATGGGCAAAGCTTCAAGCTTTCTTATTCTTGCAATCATGTTAAACTATGCAATCCAGAATTATCTAAAAAGTACAATTTACAGTGAAATTAATAATTTTTTTGTTATTTTCCAAGCATTGCTAAGGCCATTCATTATATTGATGCCTCTCTGAATGAAAACATATATAATACATAAACAGTTCATCTTAGAGTGGTTCTATAAACTGTGTTGTCTCACGATGGAGGTTAGTATATCATAAAGGTGGCTTCGCAGCTCTTGAATTAATCTAGGCTGGCCGTTTTATTCAGCGCAGACATACTAGCTTGCTACTCACAGATGAAGTTGGCTTTGCACATGGTAAAAATGTGAATAGTTAGATGGATAATAGACTGTACTTGTAAAATTCATCAAATAAACAGTTGAAAGTGCACAGATATAAAAACTACATTATTTACTTAAAATTGGTTCAATGTATGCCATATTTTAGCAGTAATTTTTCCATAAATATCCTTAGAGAGACTATCTGATGTGACTGTGAATAGTTTCAGGCATGAGAATGCAATTATTCATGTTTTAAAACACATGAAATTTATATAAAAGACCAGAGAAAATAGTGTTTTGTGGGGAAGAGGATGAACTAATCCTTCCCAAGCCCCCCATTCTGGCTACATGGTCTCCCATAGGCTTAGCATGGTTTTGACCCCTCCTCTACCTTCTAGGTTTCTCACAGCCTGACAGCTCCGAAAAACTATACCCATTTTTGTAAACGTCTGGGTTCGACTTCTGGCTGTATGTATGCATTGATGGTTAAAAACTAGATTTAGAATTCTAATAAAGAAATTAACACAGTAGCGGCATCAGAAGTGGGGGGTAGGAGGGGCCTAAGGCCCCCTCCAGAATTTGTTCCGGCCCCTTTTGGACCTTCATATCCTCTTTTGGATGGAAAAAGCAGTGTGTTCATTGAAGTTAGTTTCATACAGTGTATTGGCATTGTTGGTGCCTTCACATGGGAACTCCCCTTACTGCCCTCCTGACCTGCAGGAAGGGTTGGAACTGCATTGAGCCAGTCAATCAAAAATTAACTGCTAAATACAGTGGAAGCTCGTTATAACAAGTGCTCTCAATGGCCAGGATATCACTTGCTATAGCAAGCTCTCATTATATCCTAAAGTGACGTGTTAAGCCTCTCAATTCCCACAGTTGTTCTTACTTTCGTTACCATGCTATTAGAAACAGGTAGAAGGGCCGTTTTCGTGCACAATTGCATATTTATAGTATATTTTGCGAATTAAATCTTCCAAATCAATACTTTACGCTTTGCTGAAGTATTCGAGTGTTAACCAGTACATCCATTGGTTAGGAAAGTTGCCATAATGATTCACAGAAAACCAGTTGAGCACCCTTAATCCAGGAACACCCATAACCTGGCTTGCTATGACCAACTACCCGGTACTTTGTGGAAAATGCCGAAACATTGCTTCATAACCTGCCGAGATATTATCTGTGCTTAAAGTTAATTTTCACATTCTGAGAATCAGAATAATTTTAACATTAATTTCTGGTACTTCGTGTGCACTGGAATTATTCTGCAACTTCAAGTAAACATATAAATTCGAAGACATCACCGAGACGGACTATGCTTAATCATAAAATAAAAACTTGTTGAATGGGATAAATTTTAATTATTCGCATAACATTGGCCCTAGCAATATTTACGAAAACATTGAAAAATATGCACAAATTAGCAAATGTACCAGAAAACATACGTATTCCCATTACTTACAGGAAAAATAATCGAAACCAAGATGAATCATAAAATTTTAAGGATATAAACAATTCTTTGGCGACTTCATCGCGATGATAAAAAGCATAACAAAACAAGCGTTGGACCTTCAGTATCACACATATACATGCTTCACATAAACAGCACAGTACTTTCAATTTCTATTCCCGGCTGAAAAATTATTCAAGCATCGTCTGCTTCAGTCTACTGGCAGTTGCCGAAAGCAAAGACTCTTCTACTTCACTAAATTTGTCAAAGTCGGCAGCGGAAGCATCATGGGCCCAGTAAACGGCACTAATTTTTCTAAGAGCCTGCTGTGCTTTAGCTCTAGCATAGGCACTGTTTCTTCTTCCGAAAGAGAACTAATTTTTTTCGTCACCTTCATTTCTCACCGAGTTAATCAACTCCTCATCTGTCAACTACTCCCGTACTGGCAGACAAAGACAGATGGGCTGACCTCCACCCTTACCCACATCACCACTCTCCAGTGTCGTGTGACTGACGAGATGCTTTTCTATTTGTCCATCTTCCGCCATTCCGCTCCTATGCTTCCGTTTGAACTTGGATTAACAAAAGAACATCTAAAAAGTGCGAGTGCACACTAAAGGTACACCACGGCCGGCCATAAATTGTCAGTGCGTGGACTTGATTGGACTTTAAACAATGTAGAGATGGAACAAATATTGTATTCTAAGTTGTAGTTGACAAATAATGCTACTAATGATAAATATATTGCGTTAATTCGTACTTTGCAGTGCACCATCAGTTGATTTTGAGTTTTTAAAATTGACGATATATCGTTGCTCGATAAATATCGTCTTATCGTGCCCCGATAAAATATCGGGGCATGATAAGATATCGCGTCCCTATAAAATATCACAGTAAAAGAACGTGATATTGCGCTCGTTCAAATATCGTGTAATCGCGCCCGATGAATTATCGTGATATTGCGCCAGTTAATCTTGTTGGAAAGAGACCATTGGCTTGGCCTTCGCTTAAGCTGGAGCAAGTACGTCACCTATCTGTCCACGCAAGTACGTCAACTATCAGACCACTGAAATTGAAAGAGAGAGTGTGAGAGAACTGGTTAGAATTTGAATTAGCAGATAACAGAATAGTAAGTTTTCAAACGTACTTGCTCCAGCTTAAGCGAAGGCCAACTCAACGGCTGTCTTTTTCCGACACGATTAACCAGCGCAATATCACGATAATTCATCGGGGGCGATTGTGCTACATTTGAACGAGCGCAATATCACGATCTTTTATCGCGATAGTTATCGTGATATTTTATCGGGGCGCGATATCGTGATATTTTAACGGGACGCGATATCATGATATTTTATCGTGATATTTATCGTGGTCACGATATTTATCGTGATGTTTATCGTGATATTTATCGCAATATTTATTGTACCCCGATATCTTTTCGTGCCCCGATGAAATAGCGGGGCATGATAAGACGATATTTATCGTCACGATATGAGTTATCGTTATCGTTATCGCCACCTTACGATATGCTAAAATTATCGTATTCCGATATTGAATCATCAATATCTCCCATGCCTAGACCTAACTCCCTCTCCTACTCTCATCATGCTCGTCGTCCGCCCACTCCCCCCCACACTGATGACTGGGCCTAACAAGAGAAGAACGTAAAATGGGAGCGCGCGGAGCGTACTGAAGGCCGTAAATCGCTAATGTTTGGACATAACTGGCTTTAGGTGTTGTAGATATGGCACACATCTTGTATTTTTAGTTTAATTAGCAGATAATACAAAACGCAATGGTGTATTTTTGCTAGGCGGTGCATCGCCCTCGTGAGATAACTGTCGTAATACCGAGTGTATACCGTGGAAGGAACGTTTTGGACTCGCTATATCCGCTTTATTTTACATGTAAAACATAGGCCTTTTGGCGGTACAAAGGCATCACTCGCTATAACGCGATTCTCGCAATAAGCTGTACTCACTATACCGGGCTTCTACTGTTTTTATCAAAAACATTCACATTAAACAACCACACATTGCCTTTTTCACTGCAGAACACATGAATGTATTGACATAAGTTTTCTCTAAGATTGACAACTATAAAAATGTGTAAATCATGATATGCCAGAGCTTAAGTACTTAGTTCACCATCATCATCTGCTTTTTACAAGAAATAACACACTGAAAACAGGAATCATGAGCCCTGCAGTCCAGTAAGGTTTAGCAGTTAACTAACAGCAGCAAACTAAGTTAGATAAATAAGTACAAAAAATCATTGCACTCCATTAAAAAATGCAAAGAATAAAGGTTTTACAGTGAAATAACATAAAACAACGGTCAGAATTTTCTTTTGAATATAATTTACAAATATTTTTTTTTAATTTACACTAAACCCTTTATGCTATACAAGCCGTCATTTACAAATGACCAAAAAATCCTTTTCTTGCATCACAAGGACCTAATGGATATCAGCAAAGCAGGATGAGCAAAATAATCCCAAAAAATTATACATAAATGCATCAATGTCATCATACATTTTCTTGATTGATAATGGATGAAAAAATACAATGAAAACTTTCATGAGTAACCTAATGCTTTATCACATTAAGTTTGAGCTGATAGCCATAGATATTGAGGGTAACGAGGACTATCCAAGTTATTACTTTTACAGATTAAAAAATAAATCTCTTAGAAAAATGAAAAAACGAGTAATCCTGGAAATGCAAGGCACTTATACGATGAGATGCAGAATGACAATAATGGAAGTTAAACTGCTTAATGGGACACAACATAGTTATGATAGGGCTTATTAGTAAACATAACTTGGTTACCAATTTGATTACCATTTCTTCAGCCATATGATGCACTGTCTCTTGGTAAAAACTCAAGTCATTACTTGCATTCACTATTATTTGCTGCAAACATTGTTAAGGCAGGCTAAGTTCCCTTTCTAACAAAAGACAGACATTGATGGACCACAGCACTAATATAAATGGCTCCTTTTCATACTGCTGAGCTAGTAATTCACATCACTCCTATCTTCAAACAACATGAACAACACTATAACATTACACACAAGGAACAAACGCAAAGTGATCTGGACATTATAACATCAGATAAATGACTTATCTAATTAATACATGTCTCTACACAAGCATATAATAGGTATGTGTATAGACTTACAAGTATAATTTAAACAACTTTTTCTGTTGACAGGCTTTCAGTTTTTTCATGAGCAAGTGTTATGGGAGCACTCCATCATCCATCATTTAATCCATAACAAGGCTCAATCAATTTGGACCCTACAGTACTACAGGACAACACTTGAAACTTGCAAAGGATGCATACAATAGGATGTTTTGAGATGAGCCATAGTATGAAATGTTCCCTTACCCTTTTCCTAGATATCATGATGAGTTGCTTAAGAATAATCAACCCAAGAGACATGCAGACAGTTCAAAAGCACGCAAGAGGCACAATTTGGTTATCAACTTGAAAAATAGAAATAGGCCAAGAAAATGCTTTACAAAATGTATTACAATATTAAAATGTATGAAGCAAAACACACCTGCATTTTGCCTCTAATATTTTCTCATTTCCAGTGAGAGTAAAATTTTAGAATGAAGTGAGCACGTGCGACAGCCACCATAAAAGTTTATCAAAAAGCTAAATTTTTACAAAACTAATATGAGCTTCATGTGGCACTTAGGTTTCTTCAAAAGATACAAAAGTGATGTGAAAAAACACACGAGGAAAAAAGTTTGCAAAGCACATGCAAAAACTAATATAGGAAACACCTCTACATGCAGTTTCCTGAAAACCTCATGGCCAACTACTGAATTTATGACACAAAGTAGTGCCATTAAATGGTGAACATTCAGACTTGTATGCCTCTTATGTATAATTTTGCTGATACAAAATTTCAAGGCATTAAATATACTTTAGTGTGCACTTAATTCATGTAGTGTAGGATACCTACCAACACAGCATTGAAAGGTTAAGCACTAATAGCAGGCAACTGTATTGTTTCACTTCACATAAATCATCCATTATAAATTATTTTTTTCACATTATATACATTCTTACCACACAGTTTAAGTGGGTAAGCTATAAGGAAAGGAAATTAAGAAAAAGGGAAAATGCATGTATCCCTTCTGAATTTCTGATATCACTCAATTAGGTGCAAGAAATGATTAACATTTCTTGAGTAATCCCAAAATAAGAACCCATGACTCATTGCACACACTTCTTCACAAAATAGATTTTAAAGGTAAAGGGAGATAAAATTTCATAAATCCTTCAATAGGAATAGCAACAATGAGTTATAAAGACTATTTACCATTGGAGAAAAACAAAGTTTGACTTACCCAAATACCCTAAGTGTCATTTTCCACCCAGCACTTAACATAAAGCCAAAACCATTTGATATCACCTCAGAAAAAGTATCCAGGTTCACTTTTTAGGATATCACTAAACAATGAAATTGCTAGTGATAAACTGTATTTCTTCAATGCTATTCAGGAATAGTCTCAGAAATCAACTGTTCAGAGAAAAGCTGCTGCAAAAGCATTTCTTCAAAAATGCTTTTATGCCTCTATCACTTATCCCCCCTCAGTCCTTCATACAGACAGACCACTGTTGCTGGATGAACCAAAGAGAACTGAAGTCCTGGATTTTTCCTTATTTACCTGGTTCCATGGATTTGATTCCAATCAGTAACTTCACGTACTGTTATCCCACTAGCGGAGTAGAGAGCTCTCAATTCCATTACTCGAGGGGAGAGGACATTCATCAAACTTCAGTTGTGTCACCTTCCTCCCTCGCAGCAAGATACCAACCAGCAGCCCTTGCTACATCCCAACCACAAACGGAAAGGGCTTCAAACGCAGACATTGGATCAATGGCATTGGAGAAGGAGGCAGATGACAGTCGGCAATTGGCGGACGATGTTGAGTGGAGAGAGGAAGTTGTTGGGGATCCAAGGAGCAAGCTCTGGAGGTTGACTACCTTGATTGCACGGTGGACATCCCAATCTGTGGCATTGAGGGCAGAGAGGCATGCATCCACTGACATCTACAAGAGAAAAAATATGAATTACTAATACAACACCTTCTCATCTAGGATTTAAAACTCAGGTGATTGAAAGAGATACAGTGGCAATCTTTGTAGAAATGGGAATACTATTGTTGGTATTCAATAGCATTTCACGTTTTGGGGAGAAGACTGATTTTTATGCTATTTTATGTCATCAAGGATGTGTGGACAGTTGGCTACAGGTAAAAATGTTTTTTGGGAACAGAAGAAGAGTGAAGAGAAACCTGACATTGGCATTAACATACTCTCAATAAAAAATTCCAAGGGGTTCAAGTTTAATATCCTTTGCAATAGAAAACAATAACTAGGGAAGGATTTGGTTATTTTAAAGTGTATAATTTGTGCCAAATTTTCTTGGGAAATCCACCAGATGAGTGATTTTAATGCCACCTTAATTTAATTTATGTAGGCATTAAATGACTGGTGGAATTCCTGACAAGATTTCACATAATCAATAACTTATTTTAACTTCCCTCACACTGTAATTGTCACCACAAAACCTAAATGGCTTTCTCATAGTTTTACATTTTCACAAATGGTTGCAGAGATTGTATTAGTGATTTGCGATTGCGATATCGAATAATCGATTAATTTTGTCAATTAATCAAAAATTTGGAATCTATTAATGCAAGAGCCAATATCGATCTGTATCCCCGATTAATTTGACCGATTATTTCAGAATTTTGTGTTTGGTGAACTGTGATAGCTAGGGTGGCTCACGTTTGTCTTCAGTTCAAAAATTTGATTCTGGCTGAACTCTGTGTGACGATGCCATAGATGTATTAAAGTAGAATGCACAGGAAGTCACTCTACGCAGCACTGCCTTTTGCCGGACACTCACATGTCATGTTTCAGATATCACTTCGCCAGGTATAGCCGTGTGTTATTTGTGCTTGTTATTTTGATAATACAAGTGGTCACACTTCTACATGATGCTGAACTCATGGTTCAAAAACTGCACCTCAAGAGCTCCATCACTAATGCCAATGTCATGAGCAGTGTCATCGCTGTGATGGCTGAAATGTTTCGTGAGGAGGATCAGGTGAACGTCCTAATTTCACATGCTAAATGTGATGCAGAACCATCAGATGACCTCTGGAGCTTTCATGACACAAACAGCATCACAGAGAACCCTGTACAATGAAGATGTCACTGGTGGGACACCTTTTGAGTTACAGAAATTCCTCAACCGATCCATTGTTGACTGCCATTCAAATCCTTTTTCAGCGTGGCAGTCAGTGAAAACTGAATACCCTCACTTACATCAGGTAGCCAGGAAGACCTACCAGGAGTAGCAACATCAGTTCCATCAGAGACTCTTTTCCGAGCTGAGACTAATTCAATCTAACCTGAGAAGCTGCCTTACCAGTACCCACTTATACAATTTGCAATTATTAGCTTAAGATCCTGTAAAAATTCGGCTGTGGCGATACCCCGCCACAACAGCCACATTGGCAATTAATCATATTCATTATGTAGTCATGCATTATATTATTATTATTTATTATCAATTATTATTTATCATCAATTATTATTATTTATTATCAATTATTATTATTTATTATCAATTATTATTATTTATGATTTTATTCATCTTCATACCAACCGGGCAACAATACTGTTTTTGGTTACCAGAGAGTTGTTGATGAGTTTTGGAGAGAAAGACAGAATCTTGTGAGTGGAGCTGAATAAATAGCTATCTACAATAAGAAATTAGCGTTTCATTCCGCACGAAGACGCTAAACTGGTGACCCCGACGTCGAAAAACACGACGGACAACGGACCCCTGACGACGACCTTTTCATCGGCCTCCGAGCTTCTACGGACATCATCGCACACCGCAATACACGGGCTTCTCTGCGCTACTCGCACAGCATTCTGCGTACCTAGCACGTCCTTAAAGCACCCATGGCAGACGCAGAGGAAGTCGACAAACTCCAGGCGCAACTCGCGGAACTCAAGCAGCAGCTCGTGGCCCAGCAAGCGCAATATATGCAACAGCACATTGAGTCTCCACCGCAAGAGCATCAGGCAGCGCTACCTCCGCAAATATCGCCGCAGTTCTCTCCGCTTCCTGATCCCGCCGGTATCGGTCCTGCTGCCATATATCGCGTCACGCCGAAACTGCCTCCTTTCTGGCCAGCTCAACCCGCAGTTTGGTTCGCCCAGGTAGAATCACAATTTTCCCTGGCCAACATCACCTCGGACCGTACTATGTACGATTACGTCGTGGGAAATCTAGACCATCGCTTCGCCAGTGAAGTCAGCGATCTCATAGTAAACCCACCGGCCGCAAATCGTTATCAGACGCTTAAAGCTTTGCTGATACAGCGCGTCTCTCTCTCCGAGGAGCAGCGGGTTCGGCAACTTCTCACAGCAGAAGAGCTGAGCGATCACAAGCCTTCTCAACTCCTACGACACATGCGTTCTCTCATCGGCGCCACGCAAGTGCAGGACTCTTTCCTCCGCACGCTGTGGCTACAGCGTCTCCCGCTCAGCGCGCAGGCCATTCTCCAAGCGCAGGCCACAACACTTCCGCTCAATCAGCTGGCAGACATGGCCGATCGCATCGTCGCCGTCGTTCCGCCTCCGATAGACCCAGCCATCCACGCCGTACGCTCTACGCCTGACATTTCGGCATTGAATCAACGGATAGAGGAACTCGCCAAGCAAGTCCAAGATCTACGAAATCGTGTTAGCAATCCTCCATATACACAGACCTGGACCCGGGATAGACCTCAGCCTCGTTCCATGCAATCCACAGGCACTACACAGCGCCCCGCTAAACTTGGTATGTGTTATTACCATCGCAGGTTTGGTGTCGAAGCCAGACGCTGCACCCAGCCTTGCTCCGCCAAATCAGTGAGCCCGTTAAACTCCAACGGCGACTCGTAACGGTGGCCACGAGTCGTCCTACCACTGGGTGCCGCCTCTTCGTCACCGATCGCCGCTCCCGACGACGTTTTCTCATAGACACGGGATCAGACCTCTCTATCTACCCAGTCAACTTTTGCACCGACCACCGGACTTGCACGGACTACGAGCTCTCCGCCGCCAACGACAGCCGGATCCGTACCTACGGTACACTACCTCTACGCCTTCAGCTTGGCCTCCCTCGCGACTTCCTTTGGCGATTCATCGTTGCTGACGTCACCGAGCCAATCATCGGAGCAGATTTCCTAACTCATTTCAACCTAGTTCCTAACATGGCCACCGCTCAGCTCGTCGATACAATCTCTGGCCATTCTGCATCGGGTCATCGCGGTCGATCTTCCCAGGACAGCGTGCGCGCTCTGTCGGGATCTTCACCCTACCATGCCCTCCTGGCCGGGTTCCCTAACATCACCCTGCCTCCAGGCACTCCTCGGGAAGTCCACCATCACACGAAGCATCACATACGCCTCCAACCCGGACCGCCGATCTATTACCGTGCCCGCCGTCTAGCTCCGGATCGACTTCGGGATGCACAAGCAGAATTCGAGCTACTAGTACGCGAAGGCATTGTTCGTCGCTCACACAGCCCTTACGCCTCACCACTTCACATGGTTAGCAAGAAGGATAACAGCTGGAGACCTTGTGGCGACTACAGGGCCCTCAACGCCCGCACCATTCAACCCGCTTCGGCCGCACCATCCGTCCTCCAAACCGATTTGCAGCCGACCCTCTTTTTCCCCACGGGGGGGAGTAGTGTGGCGATACCCCGCCACAACAGCCACATTGGCAATTAATCATATTCATTATGTAGTCATGCATTATATTATTATTATTTATTATCAATTATTATTTATCATCAATTATTATTATTTATTATCAATTATTATTATTTATTATCAATTATTATTATTTATGATTTTATTCATCTTCATACCAACCGGGCAACAATACTGTTTTTGGTTACCAGAGAGTTGTTGATGAGTTTTGGAGAGAAAGACAGAATCTTGTGAGTGGAGCTGAATAAATAGCTATCTACAATAAGAAATTAGCGTTTCATTCCAAACGAAGACGCTAAACGGCAATTGTCCACAATTATAAATTGAATTGAGAAATTTTTCCCAACTCTGTTCCCTGACACATCTCCTGGAGGTGTATTTAGATTTTACGACTTATACTCATGATAACATTAACCTTACAACATGTAAAAATAATTATTTTACTTTATTTATGGTGGGACCATAACCTCAGAAGAAGTTTTTATGTTGTCATAAACAAATTGATTAATGCATGTATTGATTAATAAAAGCAATTAATCTGCTTATTAATTAATCAACACGATTAATCTGCTGCTTGCAATTAACTGAGTAACAAAATATCGATTGTTTTTTGATAATCGCCCATCCCTAGATTGTAGTCAGAACTAGTGACTGCCCATGGCAGCTCCCTGCCTCTTGACGTGAATGAGAAGACAGCTTGCTTCGTTTCCCTTCCTCACCTTTTTGCCAAGCACCTTGTGAGAGTACTTGGGAAATGTGACGAAAAGACAAAAGAGCGATGATTCTTTTCACTAGATAGGCCCCACCAGTGTATGGGATCTGAATGAATTAGGCTTGATCTGACAAGGGGAGTGTCCGAGTTCCGGGTCTAGGATTTTGACGAAATTTGCCAGGCAGGTAGTCCTTGATGAGTTATTTACGAATCACCCCCCATATAGGGTTATATATCCAGAAACTTCGTCAAAAAACGAGTTTGAAATTTTTGATTGCAAATATAAAGCCAATAATTAGCAATGTTCAATCAGTGCAGTTAGGGTTAGGGGTAAAGTACTCCCTTCGCAATGTCGACGTCCCGAGATCGAGACTCTTCGTGGCCAATTTTTTTTTTCATCGCAATTTCGTCGTACGACTTTCCCTCGTTTTACATATTTTTAATCTGTTTACCCGGGAGGCATTTTACGTATTACTTACGTAATTTGCTAAAATTACGTAATTAGTACGTAAAATAGTTAATTACGTTATTTACCTTAATCACGTAATTAGTACGTGGCGGAATTACTTCCGCACGCCCTGTCGTTTTTTGTGTATGAAATTAACGGAAGAGCATGAAGTGTGATCGTGATTTTGAATTTCCGTATCTTTGGCCACGCAGTCCCGACGCACGTACAACATTTGTTCTAATTTGCCTGGTGCCGTTATTGTCCAGCGCTGTGCTTTTTTGGAAAGACTAATCGCAAGAGAAAAAAAGAACTTAAGCTCTGTAATCATATAATTGTAAGTATCTACCGAAATGTTCGGGTGATTCTAACATGCTCCTGAAAAGGTGCAATACATTAATTCTTCAAAATTAATTGTTACCGCTGGTTTTTTATCAATTTCCAAACGACGTCCTTGATTCGAAACTCTCTCCCACCTGAATATTTCGCCCGATCACCCGAACATTTCGGTAGATACTTACAATTATATGATTACAGAGCTTAAGTTCTTTTTTTCTCTTGCGATTAGTTTTTACAAAAAAGCACAGCGCTGGAAAATCACGGCACCAGGCGAATTAGAACAAGTGTTGTACGTGCGTCGGGACTGCGTGGCCAAAGATACGGAAATTCAAAATCACGATCACACTTTATGCTCTTCCGTTAATTTCATACACAAAAAACGACAGGGCGTGCGGAAGTAATTCCGCCACGTACTAATTACGTGATTTAGGTAAATAACGTAATTAACTATTTTACGTACTAATTACGTAATTTTAGCAAATTACGTAAGTAATACGTAAAATGCCTCCCGGGTAAACAGATTAAAAATATGTAAAACGAGGGAAAGTCGTACGACGAAATTGCGATGGAAAAAAAAATTGGACACGAAGAGTCTCGAACTTTGGACGTCGACATTGCGAAGCGAGTACTTTACCCCTAACCCAAACTGCACTGATTGAACATGGCTAATTATTGGCTTTATATTGGCAATCAAATATTTCAAACTCGTTTTTTGACGAAGTTTCTGGATATATAACCCTATATGGGGGGTGATTCGTAAATAACTCATCAAGGACTACCTGCCTGGCAAATTTCGTCAAAATCCTAGACCCGGAACTCGGACACTCCCCTTGTGAGAGCTAGACAGTGTGCAGCGTAGAGCAGCTAGGTTTGTTAAAAGGTGTAATGATAGGTTTAGTAGTGTATCAGAATTATTACTCCACATTCACTATAAGTATGTCAGGAACAAATCAGCCTAAAACTCTCTTGTGCCTATTTAACAAGTTACCTACCAGTCTGAAAAACTGCTGGCTCCTTTAAAGCAAAGGTGAAATGTTTTTTACAAGACAAACTCTATTATTCCTTAAAAGAATTTCTCCATGATAATAGTGTTTAAATATTTTGTCTATGTATATGTTCTGAGTATTTTTGACGAATCTTATATCAGTGTAATCTGGTCTTTGGATAATAAACCTCATTATCATTACTATCAAGAATTAGGTTGGAATCATTATCAGATTGTCGAGTTGAGATCAGTTGTAACTGTCACCACAAAATTGGCAATGGCTATTTCCATTAATTTTACATTTTTCACAGATAGTTACAGAGATTGTAGTGAGAACTGGGCATGGACCATGGCAGCTCCCTGCCTCTTGACGTGAGATAGAAGATAGCGTGCTTTGTTTTCCCTCCTCACCTCTTTGCCAAGCACCTTCCCCATAATTCGGACCTCGTCAGAGTCTACGCCCCTCGCTCGCCCTCGGGTCCGCCTCACGTTTGGGCCATCGCATGCAAACTCGAGCAAGTCCTCGCATGACACGTGGTCCCCGTTGCGCAGCATCTGGCTGTCGCCTGCTCTCCCATCCACTTCATCCACATCCCCATCATTCCCATTCTCGTTCGCCACCACCGGGAGCGTTGGCTGGAGCCCCAGGGTGGGGGAGGGGGCAGCAGGTGGAGAGGGAGTGGGGGGCGGGAGCGTTGATGTGGGGGGAGGTGGTGGGGGTTGACTTGGGTGCGGCAGGGAGGAATGGTGGTGCTGGTGCATCGAGTTCCTTGGGTAGCTGTGGGCCATCAAGGGTGATGAAGAGAGGCCACAACCATCCTCCTCCTGGATGTTGTCCAGGGCTTCCAACTCTGAAGCTATCTGGTTTTCAAAGCTGTCATCCATGCTGAACAAAGGAAATAATACAAAGGTATTTAAGTGACGCATTTAAATTACAGGAGAGACACTTTGACCATGTTGTTTTATTTTATTAATTTTTATTATTCTTTTTATTTCTAAGTTTTATTTAATTTATTTTTGATCAATTCAGGTTATATTTATGGTATAATCACATAGTTTTCTATTCCATTGGTTGTCATCTTTGATACGCTGTTCTATTTTCATTCAGGTTTAATAAGGATTTCTGTTATTTTTATACACACTTTATAGGAATTTATACTTGTGTTATTTTAATAGAATCAATTTTTTTACTTAAGGCTAGATACGCTCTTCACAAATGTCTCTTTTTATTAATATTTTTTTTATTCACATGTGCAACTCGATGAATCCCGCCTGTAATATTTTTGATTTGTATGAGGTAAAATGTTTTGTACTTTTTCTTTTTTTTAGATTTTATAATATGACACATTTTTACTTTGTACCCACTTGAACTAATAATGTAATAAGACATACATGTATCTTTTATGCCCTGGGCGGAGGGTGGAGAGGACGGTAACGTCCTATCCCACCCAGGTAAAATAAAACTCAAGTATCAAGTATCATGTTTCCATTCTTATTTCATCCTCTTCACAGGTATTCTTGACTGCCCATCTTAAGAATATAAACTCAGAAATGAATAAAATTAGGATACATAGTTTTTCTCCACCAAATGAATAAAATTTCACTAACAGGAAGACCACTGATATTTTGGAATGTATCATTTCTAGGCAATAATTCCTGACAGAATGGTCAAGAAAATCCTGAATCAATTTTTCCTGACCACTGATGATTAGAGACTGCTTTTTTAAGGTGTCATTACCAAATACCAAATGTAAATTATACTTCCTATCATTAGAGCCATATTTTTTTTAATTTAATGAAAGAATTAGTAATTTTAAAGTATATCACTAAGCACCAATTTAAATGATAACAAATGTAATTTAATACAATTAGTACAAATAACATTTTATTCACCATTTTTCACCAGCTCTAATTATACTGCTTGAAACACTCAATGATGGATACAATAATTGGTAGCAAATTTACCCAATGCTTTTTTTAAAATGCCAATAAACAATTTTGCATATTATATTTTGGCTCACTAACAGCACAGCAAAGTAGGTTCACTAAGAAAACTTGAATAAGAACTCTAAATACAAGATGTGCATTTTAAATCAAAGGTCAAGAATCATACTTACTTGCATAGAATCCTAGGAGGTTTCTCTGGGGAATCAAACCGGTTGGAATCCGATTTTTGTTGCTCATCATTCACACAGGAACCATCTACTGACTGTGTAGTTGAGTGAGCTGACAGCGATGGAATTCCATCGAGGGCTATGTAAGAAAGAAGTAGAATTTTAGATTATGTCCAACACATTTTCCTTTACTACATTTGTTTGCCCACTTCATTATTTACACATCTTAGATAATTTCCTCACAGACTTTAGTCAAAATACAACCTTTAGCCTAAAAAAATCCCTTACACTGTGTTACACCTTCTCATTGAAATCTATAATACAATCACGAGTAATCAACTGATTTCCCATTAAAAATAAGAGGTTGTATGTAGATGGAAGATAAATTGGATTGGAATTTGATGCAAGAATTAGATGAAATACCCATTTTACCAGAAATAATTAAATTGATGTCACACCCCTTCATAAAACTCTAAAGGAAAACAACCAAATGAATGTGCCTGATGGAGAAGGAAAATTAATATAGGCCATTAATTACGTAGTATTGATGGGGAATTGAAGGTCCTTCTTGGGAGGAAAAAGTATGCTGGAGTCAAGGAAGGCTTGAACATGTAAAAGCACTAACTTCCATCAGCACCCACCCTGATAGACAGGGAAACAAACTCTGACTGACTGATAGGGAAACAAATTAATAATTAGTAAACTGTTGATGTTTTTTGTGCCTGTACCAGTGAGTTTACTATTTAAGGGCAGAACTATTAATGCTTTCATCCTTGAAATATTCACTCACACAATTTTTCTCATCCAGTGGCATTTATGTACTGCACTAATTTAATAAGTATTGGGGAAGCAAAACAGCTAGGTTTAAATATTGCCTTTGAAACCAACATTTTTAGTTTTGATTTGATTCCAAAAATAAAACCTCATTGAATTGAGTATAAGAATATTGAACAGTCCAGTTGCTGACAAAAATTGAAGGGACCCAACAGAGATTGTATCTATATGATATGGAGGCATTTACTCGGAACTGAAATTGATATTTTGTGCACGAAATTGTCAGATGGAAACATAAAATGAATTTTAGTGAAAACATTAATCTTCTACCCAGAGCCATTCACTCATAAATCAAAAATTAAAACAAGCAAAAGATGACGCCCGCGGAATGAGCTGTGGTAAGGATATCAACGTCATCCACATCCCCTTCTAGGCAGTTTTGAGGGAAAAGGGAGGTGGGGAAGGAATGTCTGCTCGCACAGATCCTGTCGCATTCAGTAAATAATCCAAAACAACGGAGCAACAAAATATTTTCGCATGAATTTTGGATGTTAATTTACTAAGTCACAAATTACAATGTAGTTGAATATGCAATGCCTATTGAAATAATCCACATGGACTCTAACAACCACTTCCATTGGCAGACCAGCTGTGCTGCTTGTAACTCGAGAACTAATTGATGGAGAAACGGAAAAATACAGGTATTTTTATTTTACAAACTCTATCATAACCACACAATAACAACCTTAGGTTCATGACTCAATATGTACTGCCAAATGAACTTATGCAAGCTCGTTCATTAGGATGCACAAGTTTACGCATAGGGTGGTAAACTCACAATTCTCTGCATCACCACCTGATGAGATCTTCGCCACAGCTTGAGAGATCCCACTGCCTGGGAACACCAGTGGGTGCCTCCTCTGGTGCCTAGGTTGCTCTGACGAGCTCCTCCGCGTCCTATCTCTTGGTGGCAAGGGTATTGGGTTTCCATCCTCCTCCTCCCTGTCATCATCCTCGTCGTCTTCCGGGGAGTCATCGTTGGGCGGTGCAGTTGTCACGGCAACAGGGGGTGATATCCTTGACGTCACTCCACTCACATCAAGAGGGGGCCTGGGTAGGGAGGAACGAGCACTGCTCCCTCTCTCCCCCAACGACCCCAGACGGTGCTGGCGCTGGAAGTGATTCTGCGTCGATGATGACGAGGGTATGTGCAGAGATTGGTGCTTGTTGCCGCGAACTCTGGGCCGCACACCGAAACCCGATCGGAGCATCCGCAGGGGGTTTGTCTCATCTGGATCGACTGGTTCAGTCGTGGTAGGCCTTGGATTGGTGTGCTGGGTGTGGTGATGGGCATGGTGGTGGTGGGCATGGTGGTGCAGATGGGACACTGAGGGGATTGTGGGGGTGATGGCAGGGAGTGCCGGCTGCTCCACAAGACTGTTGTAGGCGGCCTTTGCCTCCTCGGTCAGGGTCGACTGCGTATCCAGCCAGTTTTGACGGGTGTTTCACATTATTTGAGGGGAAGTAGGAAAATTTGAGATGTTCCCAGGAAATAAGGTCAAATGGAGCCCCAGAGGATATGGCATTTCCATTGGAATAGAAAAAAAAGAAGGCACACAAAAAAAAGAAAAAAAATAGGATAAGAACATAAAAAACAAATGAAATAAAAATAATTAAAGGTAACAAAAAATTTTTAAAGGTCAGGCAATAAAAAATTCAGGTTGGACAATTAAGACAAGAGGCATTGAAAGAGAAAGAAAGAAGAGGAACAAATGACAGAATCAGAACAATGAGAGAAGAGAGAGCACCAACACGATAACCAATCAGCACAAGTGAGGAGCTTTACAAGAAGATCAGAAGTAGGAGAAAGTCAAGTTCAAAATAGCTAACGAATTTTTCAGAAAAATACTTAGCAATTCATGTACGTACATACAAGAAATATGGCAGAGGTGAACAAATATATCATTTAATAATGAAATTAATCAAGGAGACAATCTGCTAACCCTCAATCCATCACACACAATGTGATATTTTTACTAACTTAATTCTAAGAATGAGAGATATTCATGGAATCAAGTGATGGTTCATACATGGTATCAGTCCTTAAATAAATGATAATTCTAAATATCCTTTTTCTTTAATAGTTTACGGATGACTACTGACTAAAATTCTAGCAAAAAAATGCAAATAAACACAGCTAAAAATGACAAAAATGGCCAACATTGGTCAGAGAAACTAATTAACATAACATGTAATGTTATGAATAATGTAATCAGCTAACCATGAAAAAGTTTGAAATGAGAGACTACAAAATATCATTTAACAAGTGAGGAAGTATGGACATTTTTTTCTCAAGGAACAAATGCAGCACCTTTAATAATAAGAAATTTCCCATTTATAAACAATCAATGGGTCAAGTACTTGATAAGGAAGAAATGCAAATAAATCTTCTACATCCCACTAATCTGAACCATTCTTGCAATCATATTTGTTCACCACTGCATAACAGCTTTCAAAAGAAGAGAATACCTATCTAGTCAAACTGATTAAGCATTCAAAACTTTCATTTGATACTCCAAAAGTACAAAAATATTTGAATAAAATAAAATCTAGATACATATCAGCAAGGATAGTCACTGATAAACATAAGATATTAAGAAACGGAAAATCACAATTGCACAGGTTAATTCAATATTCTACATACAACTTTCGCAGATTAATTGCTAAGAGCTACAGAAGACAGTATGTATTTATACATAATATAATTTAAGGTACAAAAATAGTAAGCCTCTGCATTTTAAATTCAAGTCTTGAATCCAAAATACTGACATAATTAAATAATATGTAAAAATTATATGTATCCGCGAAGTATCATCTTGAATATAATCTATTGCACTTATTTTGAATTATGAGTGTTTATAAAATAAGTAAATGTTCAATTCGACATTAACTGGGTATGAAGAGCAACTGAGAAGAACAGACATTCAATGAGATTAGAAATAATGTCAATATTTTAATAATTATGTCACTTAAATATATGACTGGCAATAGCAGTGTGTGAAAGCAGTCAAGCTTGTTGTCCTATTTATCCCTTTCTTAACATGGCAGATTATTTCGATTCAGTTACTCATATGAACCAGATTGATTATAGGACCAGAACTGATTTCAATAGTATTATGAAAACCAATTGATTACAAACCTAAATAGATCCTAAGGATAAAATGAGAAAAAAATAAAGAAAATATTCAAGTTTTTCTTCAGTTCTGGAAGGACTTGCATTCATCAAATTCATTACATATCACCATGAGTGGCAAAATAAATATAAAAATGCTGTTCTCTTCCCTGATTATGCAGTAGTAACATAACTTTTAAAAGGAGAATACATTTATAATTTTCAAATGAGATTTTTAAAAACTGCACTGACAACTTCCCGGACCAAACACCCTCCACATATTACTCTTCCTTGTACAAAAACTTTTCACTGATCAAAAGGACATCACGAATATTTCTAAGAGAGATTTAAAATGGTAATCGTGGGTAAAATCTCTCACAAACTAATAATTAGGATAAGTCTGGCATGATTATCTATTTCAATAATGGAAAATTGAAATGTCATAGTAAAAGGTATTCCACTGCATAACTGTAAGAATTGTATTTATCATAACAAACGCATGCCAAAATAAGCAAGCTGTTTGACAGAAGCAACTGCTCAAAACGAAAAAAAATTAAAATTAGTCTATAGATTGAAAGTGATAGAAAAAAAATGGACAAAGTATTTTTCATAGCTGAGCATTCCCTCAGTTAGTGCAGGGGAAAATTTTCAAATTACAATGTGATAAAGACATAACAAATGAAATGCACACACAAAGCCAAGCATTTCCAATTTCTGTAGATGATGATAAGCATAAAAAAATGAAAAGATAAATTCCACAGATGTGGGATAGAAGACCTACACTGGCAGTTACGTAATCTCTGAATAGCCAAATCTCAACATTTATATTACCTATTTCAAAACTATCCTAATTATGGCCAGTTAAAGGAGATGACTTCATTGTCATCATACATATACATACAATACATATATAACTCACTTGCAATTAAACTGTCATATCACATAATACCCTAGTAGTATAGGAAAAGCATCTTACATAATTAGTTGGTCAGAAGAAGTTTAATGAAGTATCACCCAGCACCATCTACAGGAATAAGATGGGCAAAAGACAGTGAAAGAGAACCCATAAGTTATTACAAAGGATCAAAACAGTTTTCTTTTCTGTTATTAAGTAAAATTATGATCCAATGATATTTGTCTGTTCCATTTGCAAAATTATGACCAACATTCAGTCATTAGACCTCACTAATGACAACCAACAATATGTTCCATGTCTCTGGTCAACTCTTGAATCAGAAATACCTACTTAAGAACATGAGACGTAGAAACTTTTACTGATTCAATACCTCAGGTGGTATAACTTATCATAATTAGTGAATCATTTGATTTTTCCTTCTAAGAATATTATCAATCCTAAAGGTAACATTTTACACCTGGATGTTAAAACTTCATAAAATACAGTCAATGTGCAAAATAATAGGAGTTCAATAGTGTACAAAAAAGGTTAAATGAGTGCTCATTCAATGATGAAATAATTCATATCAATGGTTCCAAAGTTTTGCTTCTAATTATTTTAAGGTAAACTTATCAATACCACATTATTCAAACCCAACTACTTATTGAGATAGTTTGGCATCAGATTCCAAAGACAACAAGTAGGATGCAATGAGTGGGTACTTCCTGCTTTTTTTCTGTCCTAATTATCGTTAAATTCTCCTGCAACTCATATAAAAACTTTATAAGGGTTAATTTT
Source organism: Platycnemis pennipes (assembly GCA_933228895.1). Lineage (NCBI taxonomy): Eukaryota > Metazoa > Arthropoda > Insecta > Odonata > Platycnemididae > Platycnemis > Platycnemis pennipes. The sequence goes on along the minus strand of OW121852.1, from coordinate 34,458,973 downwards.
TAAACTGGCAGCTATAACAAAGCATAACCAAAAGAAAATCAAATAATTTCAGCAATTCAGTATGTTTCGAATTTTTTTTGTTATGGTCCCTCAGTTTCACTCTAATATGCACACTTTACAGAATATCAGGAGGTAAAAATCCACAATGCACATCCTTAAATACTAATGTTGCCGTAAGGTATTTAAGTAGTATTTTATATTCAATATCAAAAGAGCCCATCCCACAAAATAATATTCTGAATACAGAATGCTTGATTTTCTGGGGACAACCCTAGCTGAACGTTTTACACTATTTTGACAGATTGGAAACAGCACTAAAAGTAAAAACAAAGCTGTCCTTTGTTTGTTGCATCAACATTTCGGCCAAGAGATAGGGAATGATTAATTCTTCTACAAAGACTAAATGAACTAATAATAAAGTTTACAGTATGAAGTATTAATATACTTTATGCATAGGGACATGATATTTTCGCGAAACGTTTTTTGCGACAGATTCACGAAATAAGCGACTTTTTGGGTTTAATCGCGAAATAACTGTGTCTTCTTTGAAACGCGATTTTTTTAACGAAATTTGAGATATTGTGCAAATGCCGAATTTTTGTAGCATGAAATATTTTCTTTAGTGATGACCGGATCGGATCTTTCATTTTTTTCGTTCCGGATTCAGATCCAAAGACACGGAGTAAAATCGGATCCGGATATAGATTTTAAATTTTCGCGGCTTAGCGATCGAAGTGCCCCGTGAATGGAATGTAGGTGCGGTAGATATTGACAAGAAGAGGATGTATAACTGAGGTCACATAATTGGATGAAAACGTTCCCGTGCAACTAGAAGCAAAATAAAGATATATGACTTTTTTCCCCCATTAAACCGGTATCGCGGAAATAAACTACGTAGGATGACATGCGGGTAGCCTACGTTCGCCGGGATCAGGCATATAACGAGAGCCATGAACGAGAGCTAGTGTACTGTGCGAAGTTCGATCCCAATCGCAGTTTAATTTTTTCTTTCAGTCACTGCATCGAAAATGTTATCATATTCAATTTCAAACCATTTCATCTGAATACTCACTTTATTAGACTTTGTTGTTTTAATTAGATTTACAAATGAACCACTCATAAATTATGGATGGTCGGGTCGGATCCAAAGAACCACGGGTCTTTCATTTCATTCGCTACTGAAATCATATCCAGAGACAGTAAAAATTCAGATCCGGATCGGAGATTTTAACATCTCGCGGCCTCGTGATCGATGCGCCCCGCGAATGGAATGCACGTATGGTAGATACCAACAAAGAGAGTTAAGTAACTCGGGTCACGAAATGAGAAGAAGATTTTTTCCGTGCCACAAACGAGGAAAACAAAATAAAAAATACTCGTATTGACCTTTTTCTCCATAGGCTCGGATGTGCGAGAAAAAAATTAAGCCGAATGTCATGCGGGTCGCCTACATTCGCCAGATTCCCATGAACCTATAAGAGCGTAGTTGTTAAAAATGAGGGCTAGTGTACTGCCAGTCGCGAGTTCGATCCTTAACACTACCTAAGAATACAGCCGTGCTGTATTCCTAGGGTAATGCTAGTAGGCTGTTAAAAAAAGTAAGTTATCAGAAATTTCATGCCAAATTATAAGTTTAAAAAATAATTAAATTAGGCGAAAGGAAATGATTGGAAAAAATTTATATTACAGAATTAAATTGTGGAATCATTACGTTAACTTTACAGTGTATTTTTGAGTGACGCATTTGTTAATCTAGTTGAAGTGATAGAAGTACAAAAAAGTCAGTATCCACACACAAAGGTTGGAAATGAAGGATGATAAAGTTTTTTATTCAATGGTTGAAAGAAAAATTTTAAACAGCGTAAGAATCGAACTTCATTACCTGCAGCCCACTACTCCACTCTGTTATTGTTATTACCATTATCTCATTAATTTGCCTTTAACTTAATTTTGCCTACTGTGTTTTTTATGTTGCGTAGGGTAGCCATAACTTCTGTATTGGATCTGAAATGTATGTAATTAACTGTTTGTTCACATTGGTATGAAGTATTTATTACATAATAATATTTAAAAACAACCCTTCCTTTAAGACTCCTTTTTCCCAACATTAAACACAGCTTTCACCTTTTTAAAACGATTTTATTTACCGCACTTGTCATTTTAAACACCGCTTTTGATGATTTTTATTTACCATTTTTCGGTGTCCCTATTTATGCATAATAAAACATTACACAGACGTATATGACTCAACACAGTGTATTTAACAAAAAATATAGATCATATAAAAACTTGCTAAATGTCTATGGGCTTGTAACGCTGCATGTAAGAAGGAAGGGCATGGGTGTTAAGTTTTCACATGAAATAATAAAGTATGGCAAAAACAGGGCTATTCTTCATAAGTTAAAATTTTATGTCTCACAATTTCAACAAAGGCGCAAGCGAAACTTTTTTATACCATTCACTAAATCCACATATGTTTGCAACTCACCGCTTATAAGAATGTGTAAAAAATACAATTCTATTTGTAAATACTTAGATTTATCATGGAATAAAAATGTATTTATCGCCAGGACAAATTTTATTATGAACACGATATGACACTTTGCATTGTATATATGTACCATTTATATTTTGTGTTTTTTGAAAGAATGAAATTGATTATTGTAAAGTTGTTTTCCTTTGTTCTATTGGGAAAAAATAAAATAAAATAAATAAATAAAAAGTATAACCACAAAAATACAACATCTGAGTGAAAAATGGAAGGAGAAACAGCATGTGAGAGCATCAATTATCTTCCAAAAAATTACTTACTTTTCCCCATTTTATTAGCATTCTAAATCAAATTACCTGAATTGGTACCATGGTACTAACAATGTGAAAGATTATTTGAAGTTCTGTACTATTTAATAAGCATTTATTTGCTTTAAAGGAGAGGGACTAAAATTCACAAAATCTATAATTGTCTTTTCAACCAACAGTTTCACAAAATAACAAGATGTACACCTAAAAATGTGATAATTTTTCACACCAAAACTATCTACCAATAATAGAACCACAAAATATTTTTTTTCCAAAATGTTAATGAATAAAAGAGCAAATATTTGCATATAAAAAGGGACATGATAACAAAAAAGCATGGTATGTAAATTTGAATGAAAAAGAACACATAGTATTAGTGCCACATGAATCACAACATCTATAACGATGCAATATGTACTATGCGCTAGTATAGCATGGAAATTCCATTAAAAACATGCTTTCCTTTACACAATTTGATCAATGTGCAGCCAAAATTATGTCACTTATGACAAATCACCTACATGAGGATAAAATGAATAGGCTTTAAGTACATTTTTCGCATGTATTTTGCCCTACAACACTTATGATATATGCAAGCAGTAGATATTCCATTTGGGTATACCTTGTTTCCATGTAATTACTAGCAGAACTAATAATAGTTCACCAGTTATCTTTGTTTTTAGTAAAACATCAATTCACATCAACCAAATTTAGAGAACTAATTCATGATGGGAGTAAATTGAACTCAGCTTCAGCAACTTGGACCTTAAGACTATCAGCTGGATCAGATCTATAAAAGCTTTCCAGCATGGTAAAAGTGAGCTTTCCAAAATCAATTTATTCAAAGATTATTTTTCTAACATGAACACAATGGTCTATTTTTTACGTCTTCAAAAAAGTTAATAAATAGTTATCATTGAGTAGTTTTACAGGATATCACTATTGAAACTACCTCAACTTGTCAACGAATGGCAGCCTCTTATCAAGTGTAATGCTCACAAATAACGTCCTGATGAACAATAGCTTGGATTCATGCCATGTTGGCGACAAATTTTGGCCACACATCTGGCTAAAAAGCTATATTTGGCACACAACCATTGACCACACAAAGCAATGTCTCAATACTAAGTGACTAGGTCTGGGCGGAACTCAATGTGAGGAAATCGTGGGTGAACTCGGGGTATTCTGGTGGGTCGGGACTCTCCGTGCCATCCTCCGACGACACGGAAAATGAGGCCCCCCTGGGGTGCGTGGATGGCAAGAGGGAGGAGGCCGAGGACGAGGTCGAGGAAGCATTCCCGGTAGAGTATGTCCCTCCCCACCCCTGCCACATTCCAGTGCGGCGCAGATGCTCAAGATCTAGCGCTCGAGGGAGAGGGGGAACGCCACGGGATAGGCGAAGATTCGGACTGGAGCCTCCACCCCTGTCCGAGGGGTCATCCTCTGAGTCTGAGGAAGCCGTGAGGTGGGGACGGACGAGGTAGCCAAGGCGCCGCGGTTGGGGACGACCCTTTTGGGGACTGTGGCCACTGCTTAGGCTTCCATTCAGGCTACCACCATTGAGGCCATCCGCAGACGAGAGGCGAGGGCTCCGTTTTGAATGAAGACGCGACGGGGTTGAGGGGGAGGACTGGCCATTTGGATTTGGGGGTGGTTGAGGGGGAAGTGTGTCCCGGGATCGGGCAAAGCAGAACTCGCCCGATGCCGTGTCCCAGTGGGCACTGGAGGCATGCCCAAGGGGCGGTGGGGGTATGTTTGAAAAGGGTCGGTGCTCAGCCCGGCACACGCGCCGTGGGCTCTGAGATGGGGGTGTTCCTCCAGAGGAGGAGAGGGCTGACAGGGAACTGTAGGTGCTTGGGACCTGTTCATTCAGGAGACAAGGCAGTGCACATGAACCAAGAGTGTGAAAAGGGGGAATACAAAGTGCCCAAGTCCACATATAAAACAGGGATACATACATTTTCACACCAAAAGCAAATTAAACCACACCCAAACAAGCAGACAAAATACGCATTCAAGCAATATAGGTTAACACAACCAAAAGCAAATAAAGAAATTAATAATTAATAAATAAATTTTAAGTCAAGAATGTTTTGAAAAATAGGACAATTGGAGGCAGATGAAAGGAGTGTGTAGGGAGGAGAAAAAAGAATTATTAGAAGCAAATCACAACCAGAAAAATCGAGCTTCAACAGGTTAGTTGAACATCGGATTAGGAGTTTAAGTACCTGGGGGACCGAGCTTTGCTCGGAGTCATATTTATTTCTAATAATATTAAGAAAATAAAGTATAAGATAAGGAGACTGTATTAAAAAAGCAATCTCTCTATGTATATTTATCGCACCTTTCTCACAAACGGCTCTAACCAATTTTTTTAAAATTTTAATCCAAGGGCTTTTTGATACTCGGAATCAATTGCATGGAACATAGGTTACATGAAAATGGCCCCAGGGGCCCCTATGAGGGCCTTCTTTTACCAACGTTCCCATATGAAAAGCAATGTCTGAGGACGTGTAGATCCAGGAAACGAAGAAGGCAAAATAATCCTTTCACCAACAGCATTCTTTTTCTCAGCCAATTCACTCAAAAATTGAATCATTCCTGTGTAGTTATCTGCAAGTGTTTTTTTCATTTGCTTTAATCCATTTCATATGGTCATGTTCCCCTCTCATATACGCATCAACCAGATACTGCTGGAAAAGCCAACCCCCATAATGCGAAGCATTGACCTTCAAAAGGCGGAGATCAGGATTTCTTAGGTTGATGTCAGAAGGAAAATGTTAGGGCAAGTTGAGGTCCAAATGCTAATCAATACTGAGCTAGTTCAAATCTAGTCAAATTTTGATGACTGGCATTAGGCGTTCTTAAAGGAATATTTATAGAGAATCCAAAAGTGCTCTTTGGGTGAAATAGAGGATAAACAAAGGGCTACACACGACTCAATATTTCTCATATTAACTAAAGATTTCTCACGTTGACGAATAATTAACTCATTATCCGGAAAGCTTTGTTCAGCATTGAGGGTAACAAAGCCACAAACTTCATCCTGAAGGGGGATGTTATATTTTCTGTCTATCTACCGATCATATAATGCAAAAAGCAGCTTAACATAGGGTGGCTCCACACCTGTGGCAGTACGTCTATAAGCTTCTTCTTCTACTTCCATATCATCATGAATCCATGAACAAATGGATTTTCACATCTCAAAATATGTTCCAAAAGACTATTAAGATTCTAGCTGATAACATGATTAATATGATTGTTTATGAATGCACTAAGAGCATCCTGATTATCCAAAAACTATATCTGTTCATATTGAGGCCATTCAAATTTTCCATCATCATTTTGAGTAGGTGAGCTGCAACATTAAGTTTGCGATAAACTTGACCACTAGCAATGTAACTATAAACTCCTCAACCACTGATTGTTCGATTGCCATCTACAGTGAATGAAGCCATTGCAAAACATGCATTCAAATTTTGAATCCTTTTATAAAATTCATTAGAAAATGGATGAAGTCAAAGAAACAATCACGCTAATTCGTTAAGAAATTCTGGATGTGGCAGATCTATCCTGCCATGCAAGCAGCAAACCTCAAACAAATCTCTATGAATATGATTTGATACACGTGATTCAGTAAAATTCAATGCTCCACGGGAAATACAAGCAGCACTAAAAGGTTGCAAAATATGGCAAGGAATATCAGCCGTTGTAGCAGTCTTGTAGGAACTTATTTGGTTTGGCCGTAATGCTTGTTGTTGTCTTGAATTTCTCTGGTGATCTTCTTCCAATTGTTAATGAATATGATCATCAGACTTCTGCACACCTCTCAGCCTCTCATTCACAAATGTCTTGAAGCCGCTGATTTCTTGGTGATTCTGATTCTTCTGTTCTTTGGTTATGTTGTCGTTGCCTCATCTTTTGCAAACTTTGTATATCTTTTGTAGTGCCCTCTGTTTGTTTCATTCTCCACTTCTCTGGATTTGTGCAAGCTTACGCATCATTTCTAAATGTTGTAGACTATCATTGGAAGACTCATATTCTTGCCTCATTCTTTTCTGATCGTTCCTCTCTTGAGAGTAAAAATTATTTAGCTCAGTTATCATTCCAAATAACCTATTTTTAATGCGGTTTTTGGTACCCGGATTGGTCTTGCTGATATCAGAAAATGTTCTTCATTTTTAAGAATGAAACTACTTGAGGTACCTGGTATTCAGTTATCAATTTGCTCTATTTGCTCCGAAATGAAATTCTTTGAGATACTGGGCATTGGGTCATCACCTAGTTCCATTTGTTCCTGAAGTTCTCTTTCAGGTTTCTCTGTAGATCGGATGCTAACATTAAAAGTCCACTTCTTCGTTTATTAGACATCTTATATCTAATACTCAAAATGTCTCAATATCATTGATTTGTCATGATGAAAACAGCAAATTAACATAGATTTCATTACTTAAAAATAAAACTTTAGCTGTGCTGCTTCTCCTATCAGACTCCTTGTGATATTTAAAATCTTTTTTGAAGCAGGCTATTAATTAATCTTGTGCACATTGTATGCGTGTTTGGGTAAGTGAATTTAATTCCATGAAAATGAAATGCATAGATTGTAATTGTAATTTTTGTAATCTAAACAAAATGACTTTATCTTAAATATGGAGGACCTAAAAAGCTACATTAGTTTGAAATAAATATAGTATGACCTTAGCAATAATCTACAGATCCTGGCATGAATTTCCATTCCAAGCCTATGCTGCAGTTACCAAGTCAATATAATATTCAATTGTTTCAGAAGTGCTAACACTTGAGATTTTCAAGCTTATTAATTAAAATTCCAGGAAAAAGTGAAGGGTATACGGAAATTGAATGCAAGAATTAAGGAACTTGTTCTTTCAATTATTTAAATATTAACATTTCAAACCTATTAATGGTGTTGGCAATGAAACAAAACAAAAAAACCTCTCCACCATATCCTTTGATTTTCTTATGGGAGTAAACGATGGTAAAAGTATGCCCTCATAGGGGCCCCTAGGGAATTTTTGACGTATGTTATGTAGCACGCAATTGATTCCTGGCATCAAGAAACCCTTATATTCAAATTCTCAAGAAAATTGTTAGAGCCGTTTGCGAGAAAGGTGCAACATACATACATACAGAGATTGCTCACTTAATATAATATGATATTGAGATGCAAGACACCCAACGAAAAGATCATTTAGAACAAAGAAAACACATTTAAAGAAATATGAGCAAAATTTAAAGGTTAATATTCATATTTATCACAAGAGTAAAGTTTGTCATCCCAGAGTAAATTAAACATTAGACAATATTCTTAATACAACATTTCAGCAACAGGTTTAAAATGCAATTTTATTGCATTATTATCCATTCAAAAACCAAATACATGCTAGGTTTGGAACTTTTCCTTAATTAACTTATTAGAGATGAAGAAATAAATAATAGCTCATGAAGAGTAATTATTTACCATAACATATGTTAGACAAAAGGCTTTTCACAAACTGAAACTGATTAACAATTAATTTCATAGCTAAGAAATTAAAAAATATACTAATGCAATTAGGAATACATGTTCTTAAACTGAGAACAATATTGACCAAATAATTTAATCAGAAATTCATAGGGTAGGGTTGAGGGGCAACATTTAATTTCTAGACTAGCATTTATCAACAAAGCATGAGTAAAAAGGCAAAAATATACATATTAGCTGATGAAAATTAAGATGAAAGTATCCATTTTATGATATTAGGAACATGAGCCTCTACCACAGGAAAAGTAAGCATGTGACCAGATCAATCAATCGACTGAAGAGAACTTCTCAACTTTTACTAGTAATTACAAGATGACTTTCCCTCAAAACTAGCAATGAGTGCTTTATGCCATGGGCTGTACAGAAGTATGTGAAAGCATCAGTAGTGATGACTGCAGTGAAACTTTCATTGTCAAGCAACTGTGATGAAAAATTTGTATTTAAGATGAAATAAATAAAATTTCAATGACAAGACAAGCTTTATGCATGCATATTATTCTTTATACAAATTGACACAACTTATTCTCTGGATAAATAGGATTTTTTTTAATATGACTAAAGTGAATCTTCGGTTATCATCCTCTTTTCTCTACTTACATCTTTTCTTAAGTGTTTTTATATACTTTTTGAGCATACTATAATTCAGCATTAAATAATTTAGTTATTTCATATATGTACATGGCATCAGTGGGAATGACATCTTAGAGCATATAAAAATTAATCTATGGAGCATGACTGTCATGATTCTAAAGTTAATATTATACATATATTTCACAAGAGAAGAGTGGACACTTCTATGATGATTTAAATACAAGGAATTTGTCTGTTTGCTTTACTCACATACACTGACCATTCAATCAGGATTTTTAACTAGCAAATTCAAGAAAATTATCCTGGACAAAATGAAACCCTAATGACAAGGACCTTTGGGATTCAATGTTTATGTAATGAAACCACTGGAAATATTAACAGAAAATGTAGTACTATTTACACCAACAACAAGAAAAATATATAACTTCAAGAAAACTAAAACCAAAAATCATTTTTAGTATAACTATACAATTATTTCTTAAAATAGTCCTCATCCTTTAAGCTACGACAGCAGGAAGGTACTGCTGAGAGATGACAGCAATATGACAATGGGCTGGCACTTGCATCGAGTTCAACACCTTACTGCCTCTCTTGTTATGTTATGCAACACTGTAATGCTAATATTCCAAGGAACAAGAAATACTTCCATGATGGAATTTAGGAGAGAATCTCTGACACTCCCATTGTCATATTTCACAGTTATACTTGTTCCATGTCCAAAATGTCAACACATGTATCTTAGTTTCTGCTATACTCATCCGTATGTGATAGATGATCCCTATAGGCTTCCATTCAGAGAAGTTTGAGTGCTATATGAAGGGAGAGAGATAGAGCTGGTGCTCGCTTAGTCTGAATGCCAGTCCAGCAATCCATAACACCATAAAGTGTGCTTCAGTCCCCTGAACACATCATGATTTGAGCCAACACTACCGTTCCATACTCCTGAATGGCTTTGCTTATTCTCTCACCTGTATGTCCTGAATCGACGCTGCCTCCTCGGCAAAGTTTCTCCTCTCCGCTCTTGGACTGCCATTGCCCCCACCAACACCACTCTTACTCCCGCTGCTGAATTTAAAAGAGAACTTCCTCCTCGTTGGAGAGGCTGGTGTCCTAGGGGTGTGAGGTGGAGAATCCAAGCCATCACCCCTTGATGAATCCAGCATCCCTCCACCGTCTGCTTCCAACATGGAACGTGATGCCATCTCCGTTGCCATGGCAATTGCTGATTCCAGAGTTTTTTGATCAGCAGCAGATATTGGTTTCACCTGGTCATTCCAAAATAAAGAGAGTCATATTATTTACCATAATCCTCAAAGAAACTGAAAAAGTCATGGAGTCAAGTGTAATTGGAAATAGCCCCATTAGCCACCTAAGTAAGGCTGCTATGAATTATCTCTTGTACTGGATGATTTACATCTAAAAGGCACCCATTTCTATTTGTGAATGCCATGTAGGAAATTACAAAGCATATTAGACAAAAATTCAGCAAAGAAGACATGAGTAACTACATATTTGGCTTAAATGCATGTTCTGAACTTTAAAAAAATATAGACTACCCACTTAACACACTTTAGCCTCTCAGAATAGTAATTATACTTAGTTAATAACACGCATTACTATTGACACAACACAAGTACTATTGCTTTGATAGGTCCAAATATCATTATTGTTGACTGCATTTTTCAGCTCAAAAGAACAATCAATTTGAAGACAGAAAGAGAGCAGTTTTGCTGAAATGTGTTTCCAGGGGAAGGTTGAGGAAAGGGGAAAACTAACAGCTGAGGTCACCTGTATCATTAATAATACGTAGTTACTTTGATTAGAGTAGAATTTTTGGCAATGAGAAAGGGTGTAGAGAAACCAGGTCTTAGCCAACTCATAATCAAAGGTAACAAGCAAAGGGTCCACAGTTTGACTTCCATCAAATGAAAAGAGTACTACAATTGGGGCATTCAACATACAGCACTTCAGTAGGGCCTGGGGTCTCATTAAAAAATCTCTACCACTGCAGAGATTCAAACCTGGGCTCTTAAAATAGGAAGCCAGTATTTTAACCAACACACCAATAAAATGCATGGTCTAGTATTTGCAATTAAAAGAGTCATTTCTCATCTAAATAAAATTTCAGTCCTCTGCAGAAAATTAGAGTTACAACTCTTGGTGCTCACCGTGGCTTGCTTTTTCTTCCCGCTCATCTTCGCAGCCATCTCCCGGAGCTCATTCCTCATGTTGTGGGTGGTGTCATCCCGGTGCCTGTGGTTCTGGGAGTCCTTCTCTCCCTCCCCATGGTGCTCATCTTCTGACGTCGCTGGGTGGTGCCCAGACACAGGGGGAGGAGTCCGGCTGCCTGGGCGAGGTGGAGGGGCTGGTGTCGCCCCTCCAGGCAAAGAGTTCTCGTTGCTTCCCGAGAGCGATCCGCCCACATGCCATGATCTCAGCATGGCATCCATTTCATCCATTAAACTGGGCCCAAAGTCAAATGATTTCTGCAATAATCAAGAAGGGAGGGAGGACATATTAACACAATTAAACTTAAACATTTAAATTTCTTCTCATTGGTTCTGTTGGCTAGAATATTTGGGAACATTATTCCAATAGTGGGAACAAAAGTTCTCTTCTAGCCAGCAGGATGCATTTTTTGCTGGGAACTTAAGTTCCCTTTCGTCAGATAATTCATGGGTGCTGCTTTCACAACAGTTACATGATACTTCAGATGAATTATACATCAAATATTTTTTTTACATAAGGTTTCAATTCGCAGTTACCATCATCATGTTCATACACTGAAACCTAGGTTAAGAGTACAGTTTTATTTTAAAGGAGAATTTCATTCTTTATTTAATATTATTTAATAATAATTGGATTCCATACAAATTACCCAAAATCCTTGGAATATGTTACATTCACACAGAATTACATGACTAAAATTTCCAAAGGAAGAGGTGTCTAAAGAAATATTTTAATCCGATAAAATCTTGACATTTATTAATTTTAAAAAAATGAGACACACTCTGTTTATCTTACATTTATGATTAGAAAGGGATATTATTTACCATGAAGCAATCATGAAAGTTGAACCAATCATTTCAGAACTATGATGTATGCCAGTCACTCTCATTTAGTACTCAGCTTTAGTAAATAAGAGAGAGCCACTAACCTCAAATCTTGGACTTTCCACACCCGTCTCATCATCATCATAACCATCAAGGCTATAATCCTTGCAGCCGGTGTGGTTAGCACCTCCACCATCCTCTTCATCACTAATTTCATGGTACTCGTGATCAGCCAGAAGGAGAATGCCTTTCGAGTTACTGCTGCCAGTGCCCCGTGATAGAGATGATGACCCCGAGGATGAGTTCACACCAACTGTCCCCTTTTCACTACTGACATCTGACCAAGTGTTGTCTGTCAAGGAGGGAAAAATTACTCATTCCACTACCAAAAAATTCCAATGGAAAATAATTTTAGTCAATTATTTTCCGACAAAAAAGTCAAAAAGTTAAATTTTTCTTCCATTAATAATCACTGTGGTCTATAAATATAATCATCAATAACACTTGTTCATATTTTTGGTATTAGCCTAGGCAAATAAAAGAAAATGCCGACACTGACAAAATGCAGCAGGTTTAGAAGTATCATGAGAAAAAAGTGGCATATTTTTAAGTATCTACATTATTGTGCATTATTTCAAAAGCGATCACTCACATAGTTAAATTTCATAATTCTTTGTTGCTAGTATCAATACCTGGAATATGCAATACAAAGAATTTCATTACATAAAACTTTAGAAAAATGGAGATCTTATAATAAGTCAGACATGGCTATGAGATTGGAACTGCTAGAAAGAGAAGAGGCAGAAAAACAAATAATTTAATTGAGAATCCTGAGGGAAACAAAGTATTATCACTATACAAAAAGTATTATTTCCACATTTCCCAGAGTTAGTGCAAAATAAGTGTGTTACTCAGGTGAACAATGATGTTATATAGAGCAGGGAATTGGAGAAAGAAACTCAGTTCTGACATATCTGCCTAAATGATATCAAGGATGGAAATAACTTAACATCCTTTCCAAGAGACACATAACAGCACGAAAAGCACTTTTCTAGTCACATCTGAGCTGGATTTAATGGTAGATGTCCAAGTATGCCTATCCAATATGCAAAAATCTCAGTAATCTAACACCTATTGCAATTATATAAGCTCAATCAGTTTAGATGAATTATGGTGAGCTGCTGACTGACTTAAGTGAAAATGTTCGAAGACAGGAATATCAGAATGCCAATTACAGTGGGAAATTATATCTCCTAAATAGGTTTTTTGGCTGACCTAGGCACCCAGCTACGGGGAGGAGAATAGGTGTTAACCTGCCAAGGGCTAGGTTGAGTTAACTTAACGTTGCCCTCAGCAGGTTTGGAATATGCAATACTATCAACTTCATCAAATAAAATTTCAGAAAAATGGAATCTCATAATAATTCAGACATGGCTGTGAGATTGGAACCTCCCTAACCTGCCAAGGTTAAGGGTTAACTTAACTCTTCACCTAGCCCTCGGCAGGTTAACACATATTCTCCTCTACATAGGTTGCCTAAGTCAGCCGAAAAACTGGTTTCGGAGATATAATTTCCCTACTTTAGCGGCATTCTGATACTCCTGTCTTTGGACATTTTCAATCAGTTTGTTAAAAATTTTACATTCGCAAGCTAAGAAAGCGTGATCCTCTCACCTTGAGCATGACATGGTTTCCTGGCCCCCCCAGTGCTCCCCCCACTTGTCTTGTGCAGCAATGGAGCCTTGTCGGATGACACCTCCAGGGAAGAGGTCCTCATGAGCGGAATGTGCTCGTCTGGCCCAATCACTCGGCCATCGTCCTGGGGCTTGTAAGGCGTGACCACCTGATGGGGCAGGTGTGGATATGGCGTTACCTGAATAAACCAAGGCCAGGGAGGACTTTTACAGCTTAACAAGGTCTAGGGACGTATGTATTGAAAGAGACTCCAAAAACTTTTTGGAATAGTCTTCTAAAAAATGCTGTAAAACTCAATTCAAGCATAAGGCAAAGGGTGTTCAGACTCTGGCCTTCACTAACTTAATTATAAGGGGTCACAAAGTCAATTTAATATGAGTTTTCCAGATTATGAATAAAACAACACCTTTCCAAAAATAACACTACATCGCTTGACCTAAGATATGCTATGATTCTGATTTGTGCAAGGAAAAACTGAGCAGTTGAATTACTCAATCCAAAAGCCATAGTTCACTCATTCCTTTCAGGAAGTAAATTATTCACCAGCAGTCAAAGGCTTTGTCATAGTCATGAGGGCCCAGAACCTCTTCTGGAGCCTTAATTCTGCTAACTAGCCAAGAGACAATGGACAACCAGACTAGTTTCTTTAAAACTAAAAACTAAGACTTGTTTCCCACAGCAAGTATAAACAAGCAATTTTAAAAACAATAAATGAGCCTGATTTTCCTTTACCCATACTGTGCAGAGGTAGATTCATTTCCAGAAGCTTGAACAAAGTGGGTAATACGAAATTTTCAAGAATTAACCTTTCTGTGCTCAAGAATTATTGGCTCAAGATAAAAATGTTTCTTCAAACACAGTTTTATTATTAAATTGACTCACATCAATTGACACAATGTTAAATTGACTCAGATAAATATCAAATTCAGCAGAGATGTGTTTAAAAGTCCAAACTTGTAGGTCATATGTTAGACTTGCAAAAAAATTACTCAAACAAGGAGTTAATATTTTCAAGATTTAGCCGTGAGTTTTCTAGGAGGGTAAAACATAATACTTTGAGAGCAAAAGAGTTAATCATTTTTGAATAATTGAGATAACAAGGAAATGCTTAATACTAGCTCTAATGATATTGAAGCAAAGTAAATTTGTTAAATAATAATCGCGGATCAAATTAAAATAAATGTTTTGTTTTTCCATGGTTGTCATGGGGGAAATAGTTTGTTGATAACGAGGATTCGAGGCATAACGATATTGAACACGAAAGAGAATGGTTGTATCATTGATTTGAATAAAAACTTAATCCAACAATTTGGTAGCAGAGCGTGGTTATAAGATACACGAGTGAAACTTCCAGGAGGTCAAGAAAAGTGACAAGGGAAAATGTCAGACTTTGGAGTTTCAAGAATCGAGCCTCTAACAAACAAGAATTATGGACTTTGGAGCATGAGATTGGTTGCAGTTCTTAAGGCGAAAGGATTGTATCAAGATATCATTTTCGGTGATGAACCAGAGAAGAATGGTGCTGATGCAGCGGCTGTGGCGAAGTGGGAAGCCTGGTCAAAGAAGAACGACGAGGTCAACATGCTGATCATTATGACACTTTCGGCGGAGCAGGCGTTAGCATGTCAAGGTATTTCCAATGCAAAAGAGTTGTGGCTTTTGTTAAAGAAACGTCATGACGGTGTTGAGAAACATAGAAAGACTCAGTTAATGATTGAATTGGCTAAATTAGAAAAATTAGAGAAAGAAAGCATTGACGGTTATTTAACTAGAGCTCAAACATTAGAGACTCAACTTAAGGAAATGGGTAATAATATTGAAGATTATGAATTAATTATGTACGTAATCGAGGGTCTACCAAAGAGTTTCAGTGAAGTTGCAACAGCGATTTCTTCCAATCCAACGGTGGATTTCGAATTCATGAGAGGAGCACTTTTGCGATATGAGGAGAAAAACAAGAAATCAACCAATGAAGGAGAGGTCAAGGCTTTTAAGGCGAAGGTGCAGACTAAGAAAAAATGTTTCTGTTGTGGCAAAATTGGACATTTTGCTCGTGATTGCTGGCACAAGGACAAGGAGAATTCAATTGAGACTAAAGAAAATTCAAAGGATTTTTACAAGAATAAGAGCAAATTCAAGGGAATTTTCAAAGGAGGCAAGAATCAACATGCATTTGAAGTGAGGGAGCATCACGAGATAAATGCAGAAAATGGAGTCACTTGGATGCTTGATTCGGCGTGCACATCTCACATGACTCATCAAGAGGAGTTATTGATTAATAAGAGGAAAGACAATGTGGAGATCGTGACGGCTGAAGCAGGCAGAAAGATTCACGCTGAATTTCGAGGAGAAATTGAAGGAACCAGCTATCTTGACGATGGTGAGGTAGCATTAACTATAAAAGACGTACTTTATGTTCCAGATTTAAAGAGCAACTTGATGTCAGTTCCAAGTCTGGTCAAGATGGGCAAGAAAATAGTTATTGATGAAGATGGATTTGGAATTTATGACAAGAAAACAGAAGAATTAGTTGCACAGGGGATCTTTGAAGCAGATGCTTTTATGTTTCGAATGAGCACGGACAGCGATGAACGAGAGCTGAAGAAAGAAGTTTGCTTTAGCACAAGCGAAATAAATAGTAATTTATGGCATCAGAGGCTTGGTCACATTAACAATAATTATCTTTCTAGATTGGCGAAAGAGAATCTTGTCAGAGGACTCGAAAATGTGTCGATCAAGGACGACAACTGCGAGGATTGCATTCAAGGGAAACTGACGAGAGCACCATTCAAAGAAGTCGAAATCGAAGGTGCACAGCAGATCTTGGAAAGACTGCACGCGGATTTGTGTGGTCCAATGCAACAAGAATCAATTGGAGGGAGTAGGTACATGCTGACTATTGTAGACGAGTACAGCAGAAGATATTTCGTCGATTTTTTGAAGAGTAAAAGTGAAACTGCCGATAAACTGATCGAGTTTATTGAGAGAAAAGAGAACGAGACAGGACAAAAGGTCAAGAATTTTCGCTCAGACAATGGTACGGAATTTACCAACGACACATTGCAAGAATATTTCAAGAAGAAAGGCATCAAGCACGAGAGAACGACGATCTATTCTCCACAGAGCAACGGAATTGCTGAGAGAGCCAATCGAACGTTGGTGGAAATGGCTCGAACGTTACTCATTGCAGCTGGATTAACACTGATGTTTTGGGCAGAAGCCGTGTGGACTGCGAGCTACTTGCATGATCTTTCACCTACGAAGAAGAGGGATCAAGTTCCACTTGAGATTTGGAAAAACAAGAAACCATCGGTCAGACATCTCAGAGTTTTTGGCTGCAAGGTCTTCTACAGAAATGAAGATGTTCAAAAAAAGAAGCTTGACGTGAGATCAAAGGAAGCTGTGTTCGTGGGATACTCGAAGAACAGGAGAGCCTACCGAGTATTTGACTTGAGTGACA
This sequence comes from Platycnemis pennipes, assembly GCA_933228895.1. Classification (NCBI taxonomy): domain Eukaryota; kingdom Metazoa; phylum Arthropoda; class Insecta; order Odonata; family Platycnemididae; genus Platycnemis; species Platycnemis pennipes. The sequence goes on along the minus strand of OW121852.1, from coordinate 34,441,833 downwards.
GGAAGATTCACGAGAGTCGAGACGTAAAGTTCATTGAAGAAAAAATGGGTTTTCAGAAGAAGGAAGAAGACGTTGGTTATGACGAGACTAACTACGTTTTTATCCCAATTGAGAGGCAAGAGAATCGAGACGAACGACACGAGGAAGAAAACGATTCAGGAATTATCCATGACGTTGTTGAAGATTTTCAAGGACAATTCGACAGTGATGATGATTCATCTCATAAAAATCCGTTGGTAATTGTTCAAGCTGGAGAGAGAAGAAGAGGGAGAAAAAAAGGTGACACGAATGATGTCCTGAAACAGAGACACCAAGAAGAATTAAAAGGAATAGAAGATGAATTAAGACAACGAGGAGTAAGAAGGTCAACGAGAGAGAAGAAGGAGCCCGATTGCATTGTCAATATGGTGCAAGAAATCAATCCAAGGAACTACAAAGAAGCAATCGAGTCCAAGGACAAGATCAAATGGATTGAAGCAATGAACAAGGAATTGAAAAATATGAAAAATTATCAGACTTGGGATATTGTTAACAAGCCAAAAGAGGTAAAATTAATTCAAAGCAAATGGGTTTTCAAGAAAAAGGGAACCAAAGATGCAGAAGTATACAAGGCAAGACTGGTAGCTGATGGTTCACGACAGCGAATGGGAGTGGATTACAAAAGCTCTTACAGTCCAGTGATGAAGCAAGAGTCATTGAAGACACTGTTGGCAATTGCAGCGAAGAAAAATTACAAAGTGGAGTTCATTGACGTCGAAGCAGCGTACTTGAACGCAGAATTGGACAGGCATGTGTACATGAATCCACCAAAAGGAGTAAACATTGAAGAAGGGAAGATATTTAGACTAAAGAAGAGTTTATATGGACTTCCAGAAGCAGGAAGATGTTGGTTTAAGAAATTATCTGGAATTTTGAAGGAATTGGGATTGAAACCATGTAAAGCAGATCCATGTGTATTTGTCGAAGAGTCAAAGAAGGGATTTTTGGCAATTGGATGCTACGTGGATGACTGTATAATTGTTGGTGACAGTCAAAAGAAGATTGATCAACTGGTGGAAAAACTGAAAAAGCAATTGAAGATTAAGGTGTCAAAGGAGGATGAAGTGAAGTTCCTAGGAATAAAAATCAAAGAAGAAAAAGAAGGATTTATCATGGAACAATCAAGCTACATCGAAGAAGTTATTGAGAGATTCGGAATGGAGAATTGCAATGGAGTGAAGACACCAGCAGCAAGTGGAGTCAAACTTGACGATTGCGAAGATTCGGAGAAAGCAAACAAGGATTTGTACCAAGAAATACTTGGATGTATTGGATATTTGGTGAGAGGGACGAGGCCGGACTTGGCATACACCTACAGCAAACTATCGCAGTACTCAAAAGATCCAAGGATGATTCATTACGAGGCGTTGAAGAGAGTTTTGAGATATTTGAAGGGGACCAAAGGGTATCGTTTGAAGATTGGCAGAGAAGTTGGAAGACTGGAGATTAGCTCAGATGCCAGTTGGTGTACCACTTTGGATTCGAAATCATTTGGCGGATATTCAGTGAAGATTGGAGACGCATTGATCAGTTGGAGAAGCGGAAAGCAGAAGATGGTAGCTTTATCAACTATGGAATCGGAGTTGGTGGCATTATGTGATGGAGTTTGTGAGGGCATCTGGTTGACAGAGTTGTTAGAAGAGCTGGGACAATTTGAAGTTGTTGAACGACCAATAAAAGTTCGAACTGACAGTCAATCAGCATTGAATTGGAATGACAATGAGAAGATCAACAAAGAAAACAAGCACATCAGAAGAATGTATCATTTTGTCAAGGATGAAATCAAAAATGGTGAGGTGGTTCTTCATCACGTGGGTTCAGCAGACTTGGAAACTGATGTTTTGACCAAGGACGTCAGCGAAGCATTAATGAAGAAGCACATTCCAAACTTGAGTTTAATTATTTAAAATTTGTCACGCGAAAGGAGGAATTTGAAGCAAAGTAAATTTGTTAAATAATAATCGCGGATCAAATTAAAATAAATGTTTTGTTTTTCCATGGTTGTCATGGGGGAAATAGTTTGTTGATAACGAGGATTCGAGGCATAACGATATTGAACACGAAAGAGAATGGTTGTATCATTGATTTGAATAAAAACTTAATCCAACAGATATCATATATCCCCAAATACAGCACACTATCACTGTAAGTCTTACAAACTTAACCCAGTCCCAATTTAGTTCAACCCTATGATAAATAAATTATCATCACTACATCACCCTGAAAATACACACACACCAAGAACTAAAACATATGAAAGCAGAAAGTTACTGTAAATATTGCTAATCTGATAATTGCACATGTTTAGGTAAAGGGTGACTTACTAATGAAAATTTTTTACACATACTGGGCATCAAAATCGTGATGTAAGTAATACTTTACAACAGATTAACATTCCCTTATGTTACTTATCCCTGACCACTCTTATACAAAAAAAACCTGTTTGTGTAGTAGGAAATAATAATGAACTGACCTTTCCTCCAAGGAATGAAATATCTCCAAAATAAGCTCCATCCAGACCAACATGCCCAGTGTGTTTCAGATCTCCTTGTGGGGAGGAGATCATGTCAGGTCGCAGTCTTCGACGAGAGGAATACGTGTTCTTCCCATCTGTTATGCAAAAGATCGCAAAATAACTATGTGTGGTCACAATAAATTTCCATTATCATGTCCTAAAATCATGATAAATTTCCATGACAAAAAATTGCAAAATCGAAGTAAATTCTATGATAAATTTGACATGTTTAATGAAGAAAGATTGACAACTTTAAGGAAAATAATTAAAAAAGATAAATTAATGTAGAGAGTATGCTCCATATATAAAATAAACCAGATTTCAAGAAAATAACTTGAGAATGACTTTTAGTAAGGGGAGACTACAAGAAGAGCTAAACAATTTGTTGTCTGCTGTACTAGGATTGCTTAACCATAAAAACATTACACCAACCATACACATCTCCACATAAATTAATGAATGTAAATCGATTTTCCATTACTTTTAGACATATTACTAGTTTTTCATGATTTTGATAACGAAAAATACATTTACCTAGACACCTTTACCTGTCAGCCCCTTGCAGGTAGACCATGCGAAGACCATCACCCCATATTACATCAATTCTGTAAGACTCTTGATTTTACATTATTTTAATGCCTCAATTTTAATGAATGACCTTCATACTCATCTAAAACATGACAACTTATTTGAGTTGGAGAAAATGACAGAGTTAACACAGTACAATTAACTGAGACAGAAGCTCACTATTAAAAGAAAATATCTAAAAGTCGACTGATGGTTTGGCCTACTGGCAGTAAAAGGGTTCATAGCTGGCCAACACCCTGTGCATGGCATCAATTCAAAAAGACGAAACATTCCTTACCCCCACGGGTGAATTCCGAGGACTTCACTGACGTGGGCAGATTGGATCCCAAATATGCAACAGTGTGAGCAGGATTGAACAAGCCAGCTTTCCCACTATTAAGGACTCCTTTCCAACAGTTATTCACACCTGGCATTGGACTGAAGAAGAAAAATCATGATAAGATATTCAGTGATATACCCTGAGACAAAAGGCATAAAGGCATCATAAAATCCCTCTAAACTAAAAAAGGAGCATAAATTTATAACCTAACAATGTGAATGAAACCTATAGATTGAAATAACTTTCCCTTTTAATATTACTATAACTTCAGAATTCATGGATATTCACAGGATATAAATAAAGAAACAGTATATAAGAGATAAGGATTTCTAAAACATTAAATAGCACAGCACATTCACTTTTTAGACATATGTCCCTAGATAAAATCATCACTTTTAGTAGGCATGGGTGAAAGACAAACAGCCATTGAGACAAAACTGCAATAAAAGGAAAACCCACCCTTTATCCAAGACTGTAATAACATCTTGAACTTTGTACTGTAGCTGCTCTCTTTTCACTTTCACTGGGTCTTCGTGGAACTCCTGGACAGCTTGCACCTGCTCAGGTTTACACTGAAACATTTTAAGAGCACTCATTAAATAGAGGGCTTCAAACACATAGGTGTATTGCATATATATTGTTCGCAAGCTATGTCCATAATATTTCTTAGCCTAATACATCATACAGGCTGGCATAAGTCAAGCATATCACATCCATTTTATTCTTCTTCAATTATCATTCTTTCACCAATTTTATGACAAATTAAAGTTCTCTTACCTCTGGTAATATAGTCATTAATTCCGAAAATTTAGGCCTTTTACTAGGGTCATGGGCCCAACACCTAAGCATAACACTGAAATACTCCTTAGGGCAGCATTCAGGCTGTTCCAACCTCTGCAATAAATACACCAAAATTGATCAAAACTCCATATTTTGGTAAGTGTAATTCATAAGAGTGACAACACAGAATGGTACACAATGGCAGCATTGGATGTACACATGAAATGAGCACCAAAAAATACAAACAAATAACTTTTATTAAAATTTCTTTGATATTCCGATCCAAAAAAATTGAAAGTTTCAACAGAAAAATGGACCAACTGTTGAAATCCAACAGTTTTTTTTTTCAAAGAGATAACATACTTCTACAACTCTTCTGACTCAACTTATTTAATTATACGGGGTTTTCAGCCTTAAGATTTTAAAGTCAATATCCAGTTAACAAAAATGCACACAAAAATTCATTAATCAATAATATGTTAATAATTTATCCTACATTATAAAAGCTCTCTTAATTTCAAGTCACACCCTTTTATATAGAAATGCTCATAGTCTCACAAGGAGTGCAACAAGGACAAAATTAAAATTGAATAATTCAACAAAAATTTATTCACAACACAAATTTCAAGAGCACAACTGTACATCACCGCATGGAAAAATAAAATTACAATGAAAGTATAGAACACACAAGGGAAAAATATCAGTAAAAATTTTCCATGGATAATTTTCTTGAAATTGGTTATTTAACTGTTAAGATGGATAATCTTTGTACAATGACTTTCATTTCATATTTCATAAAACATTTTCATATTTCTTACTAGAAAATTATCTTGGTCAAAATTGGCCAAATTTCTCAATATGATCCAAAACAAATTTAAAACTCAGTAATGATTGTATCCAGTAAAAGTGAGACTATGTACTGAGGTGAGAATTCTTTACCTGACAGTTTGGTTCATCAATTGCCTCAAGGATTTGATGACCAGTTAATGCAGCCCATGGCTGGAATCCATAGCTAAACATCTCCCATAATGTTACACCAAATGCCCACACATCTGAGGCAGATGTGAACCTTAGGAATGTTATACACTCAGGAGCACACCTGGAAGTTTCAAAAAATCATTTCAACCCTAGTAACCACCAAATACGAGACCCCATGCTTCAATGATAAATACAATATTCAGCAGTTTTGAATGCAATTAAAAGCACCTAAAGCAATTTGTAAGTAATGAATAAAGAAAGTTTGGGGTATTTTAAAGAGGTATGCTGGTGAATTTACTAAGGGAAAATCAGATCATATGGAGTGATTCAAATACACCACTCGAAAATTAGAAGTAACTTATTTATATATACATGTATATGAAAATAATTCCATGTGCCATAGCCTCCAAGAAAGAAAGAATTGCAAATGATTTAATAACTCCAATATGTATATGAGTACACAGTACACCGCAGCAATATGGTCTTGATTCAAGTCATAAGGATTTCATACACATAAGCACATCACCAGTATCTATCACCTTTATAAACAATCATTATCACATGTTGAGTACATTAAAAACAGTAATACATGAGAACACTAACAAACCTAGTAAAAACTAAGGTCAAACCTGTACTTAAATAAAATTCCAGTTCCAAGCATTCATTACATAAGATACTACTGTCATCAGAAACCACCCATGAATCAGTAATGTCTTTGTTAAAATAAAATTAAAATGCCCCCAAAGTTATGAAAAGAAATTTGTAAAGTACAGTAATATTAATTTCACATGAAAACATAGCACTTGAGTAATGTCCTATAAAGTAAACATATGAAATGAAGTGGTGCATATTACAGAAAGTAGTAATTCCAGGCATTGTCTTCACAACAAAAACAGCCCGCTGAAACTTACCATGCTATAGGAAGCTTAAGATTAACGTTGAAGTTGGTTTGGTAATAATCCTTTCCCACTCCTAGGGCTCGGGAAAGGCCAAAGTCTGATATTTTAACTTTATTTTTTGAAAATACCAAAATGTTTCTAGCAGCTAAATCCCTGAAATAAAAACATATGCATTAATCAGACATTCATGGTATTATGCAGCTAAATCCTGGTACATTTCCAGAATGAAAAACATGTCAGATACCAACATGGCAAAAGGTTTCTGACTGCTAATGGGCACATCATGTGTTATTCAACTATCAAAAGTGAAAGTAAAGAATATTATGACTCAGGAAAGTAATGTCAATACTTGTCTTCTTTAATAGAGTACAAACACTAGCAATTGTCTAACTGTAAACTTAAAAAATAAATCACTGAGAATTTTCCACTAAGCAAAAATTATATTAGAATAAGTAAATATATTTTTTTAAATTTCTCATTTTAAAAAGATTCTTCCTTCAAGAAAGGTAATTAGAGTATTTGACAGCAACGAAAACATCACGGAATTTAAGATACCAGATGAAATCTATCGTAATGGTGGTTGGCTTGGGGTAAGGAGAGAATAAATTGCATAGTCATACAAAAATGAGCCAACTGAGAACATTTATTTTGAATTACCAGATGCTTTTACATAATATCATTCTAAAAAATAGGATGTTTAATCAGTTGATCAGTTTAACAGCTGATGTGAGCTGATTGGGTAATGCAAACTTGGCTACAGGTGCCAACCAGCGACCATAATACAGCTCTATTTTATTTCGGCCTTCCTTTGACCATACCAACCATTAAGTGCAGTTAACATGGCTTCGGAAGAGGCCAGAGGCTCATAGTTTCATAATTTTTTCCGAACGTTAACTTAGTTGTGACATCATGTCACCCATTGCATCGATGCACTTCAGAGACTATCTCGATGTGACATTGTTTTAAGTCCCCCTAGAAAATTTATAAAATCTTCAATGGCATTGAAAAGTGATGTCAATACTGGTTTCTTCTCTTATAGATTGTAGTCACACGCACATGCACTTGTCAATTACTGTGCACTTAAAACATAAGTCAACAAGCAATTAACATTTAAATTAAATTGGAATAAAACTCATTATAAACAAATCTCACATCCATAAAAGGGGATTCCCATATTCAATGGCATATTAAACACCATCATTACAATATTGCATGTCTTATAGGAAAAAATAAGTAAAACCTGTGGTTTTGCAAGACCATACCCTTGTGCCAATCAATTTAGCTCCATATTTTACTTACACCTCCTATCATGGACAAGCCAAACTTTATACCCTAGAGCACATCATAGCATAGAAGCACAATAATAGCAATTACAACTGCAATATTTAATTTTAATAAACAATTCCAAAATTTTGTGTGCAAAACCCAAAGGTAATTTTTTGAGTCATAATTTTGGAAAAATGGTGCTTCTCTTATGTTGTTAACAATGTTATGTGAAACACAATAACATAATGCAAAGCATAAAAATACTTATTAGGAGGTCATAATGATAAATGTAACTGGACTGTCAATGAGCTAATTAGAAAAACAGGAATATTACTGGATAATAACATCGTATTATAAAAAAATGTATTTTCTAAGATTTCTCAGCTGGATTGACCCCTTACTTTATGATCAAACATATTTTACCCATTCAAATTGACTTCAGTATGCCCTAACATATTTAGCATTATTTCTACACAGCAAAAAAGCAAATTTAAAACAAAAAGCAGTTGATCATTTTTAGTCTTATTTTTCGGAGAAAAATTGATGGTAAAAGTAACATAGTAGCATAAAAGTAACCTTGACACAAACCATGTTGAAAACATAACCACCAAAGCAAAAATGGATTCCAGGGGATAATACATAAATTCATATTTAAAAATATATTTTAAGCAGTTTCATTCTTGATTTTACTGAACACTAAGACTGTAGAAACATTTTCATGAGTGATTAACAGAAGATGACATAAACGAAAATAAGTTGTGACTATCTTAGGACCTGAAGGAAATGACTACCTAATGGTTAATATAATACCCTAATAATACAATGGCTTACCTGTGAATGAGGCGTTTCTGCTCCAAATACTGCATGCCATCACAGATTTGAATGGCAAAGTCACAGAGTGAGAGGACGGGAAAACTGGGACGAAGTGACGGCTCCTTTAAACATTCTAGTAGTGAACGAAGTGGAGCCAGCTCTGTCACCTGTCACAAAGAAAACAGTGAAAGCAACAAAAACTGTGTATAAGTAAAATCAATACAAAATGCTATACTGTTATGTATTCATCCACTGAATGAGCAGTGATTTATGGTCAGGAAACAAATTTAAAAATTATTTGAAAAAATAAAGACCATTAAAAAGTAGTACACTATACAGGTACAAAACCAAATCAAGGGTCAAAATTTAATATTTTACCAAAGAAAATATTTTTTCTAACTATGCCACAATTCCAAAACACCATGAATATTTTGAACTTTTGCTTGAGCCATTAAAAAACATGAAAACTTTAATTATTGCAAAACAGGTCCAGCAGTACCATACCTTCCTCGAAGCAATAATAAATGGCAGGGCATAAAGAAAATCAAAGGACTTCATTGACTTTTCATCACAACAAATTCTTAGAATTAATATGATTAAATAGGTATTAATTAGACAAGATACAGAAAAATCCATAATTGAATTTAAAATTGAATTAAACAGAAAAAGATACAACCTGATATGATTGTCTGGAAACAATAATATCACTATTAATAATAAGCAATCTGAATTTCAATTAAAGTTACCATCTAAGAGTCAGTTTTCTCATGGTGCATTCCAGCAGCAAGTAGAGTTTAGTGCATTCAATACATTATAAGTCACTCACCAAGTGGATCAAAATATGTTTTTCTGCAGGGGAGCATATTCACCGGTAAGTCTACATTTAGTGTTATCAACTACATCAGCCTATAGGACAGCCTGAGCCACCAGTAGGTCACATTGCCCTTACAATTGTTCATTAAATTTAACCTGAGCCATGGGTTTATGATCAAAACTGACACATCCCCAACCAGAAAAACCAATTTGTATCAATTTTTAATTTTTCAATATTATGTACCATTAAATGAAATGTTCTGCCCACATGCAATCTCCAGGGCATGTTATAGAAAATGGTACCTGGGGTGGAATCAATGTTAAGCAATATAATTATTGAGAAGGCATTCTATATGACTTTCTGAACATAATTAGAGAAGTGCAGCCTTAATAAGTACTGTATTTACAAGTGTATCCTGTGCACCAACATTTTTTGGCTGGCTAGCAAGGAAAAAATATATCTTAATCAAAAAATTAATTTTTTGCTCTTGAGCCTGCCTTTTTTTTATTACAACCTGAAAGCACGTTCTGTAATATAAATTATCTGCTCAACCTAAGCATCTACATACATATTTCCTGTGAATTTGCTGTGTTGCATGTTATAATAGTCACTTTTATTAAGCATCTTTTTATCCACTATATATCTCTGAGCAATTGTCTCCGGCCACCATGCGACAAATTCTTAGTCAGGTCTTTGCAATGCAGCTTTATGTATGTACGCACTCATAAGCAGCTATGTTTTGCGAGGAAAATGTTGCACAAGATATGTTATCCAAAACATACTCTGATTACGTTTTTGAAACGGCACAAAACCCCCTTGAAGTAGCTCATAGGATACAATGTAGATGTAGCATTGAATAAATATCAGCACTACAGGATGTTGTCTTACATACGATCTATATAATATACATGGCACAGGAGGTCCCTGTTAAGTGTTACTAGGCTTTCCCTTGTTTCACTCAAACATCACATGGGATATGATAACAGTGATCCGATACTCCATCATCCTCTGTAACTCCTTGTAAATGTTCATCAAATCTCACAATCAGAACTCTATTAAGAAGCACAATAGTAGGACTAGTTCTACCCTCTGTCGCCCTATCACCCCCGAGGGCATCGAAAATCTAAAATTTCTTCTAGGCAGTGTTTCTTGGCATTCTTTACTTATCCATTCAAATGGTGATGACAATTTTTCTTGCTTCTTTGAAAATTTCATGTTGTTTTTTGAACACTGTTGTCCCAAGAAAGTGCGGTACACATCGAGAAGCAAGAAGTCAGCCAACAAGTGGTTTACTCCAGATCTGGTAAAGCTTAGGGAAGAAGTGATTGCCTTGCATTCCATGTATAGAGTTACAGGAGAATATGATCATAAACAAACTTGGCTCAAGCTAAAGAAGGAGTACATCCATAAAATAAATTTATCAAAATTGAACGCAAACTGCAACTCAATTGCAAATTCTTCCAACAAGATAAGGACTGCTTGGAGAGTAATCAACAGGGAACTTGGGGCTAGTAATTTTAATACCCCACCTCCTTTCAATCCTGATACCTTAAACGAATACTTCATTAAATCAGTTAATAATCTCATTGCTACAATTGACATCAAGTCTATCACTGCAACCAGCCTACAAAATAACCTTCCTGCTATCACATCTAACTTGAAATGGACATGGGTTACACCATTTGACATTAGGTCTGTCATAAAAACTTTTAAAAATTCAAATTGTACGGATGTGTATGGTTTATCACCGAAAATGATCAAAGAGCTCGCCAATGTCATTGACGAACCTCTCTCAATGATATGCAATTCCTGTTTTCAGTCTGGAAATTTCCCTAACCCACTTAAATTTTCTAAAGTAATTCCCATACACAAAAAAGGTGATAAAACCTTAGCTTCTACGTATCGCCCAATTTCAATTATTCCAGTGTTCAGTCAAGTAATTGAGAAGGTGATGAAAAATCAGCTTTACTACTATTTGCAAAGCAATACCCTATTCACACCATCACAGTTCGGTTTTCGCAAAGGTGAATCCACCTCATCTGCTGTCAGTTATATTACTGATACTATCTTAAAGGCCTTTGAAGAAAAATCATCCACTGCCCTGATTGCATGCGACCTCTCTAAGGCTTTCGACTGTGTGTCTCATTCCATTCTCCTTCAAAAACTTGCTCATTATGGAATCAGAAACAATGAATTAAAGCTCATTCACTCTTATTTGAAGGATCGTCTACAGTGTGTCTCCATTGACGACAAACACTCTTTGCCTTTACTTGTTCAACATGGGGTACCCCAAGGATCTGTTCTTGGCCCTCTTCTTTTCTTGGTGATGATTAACGACCTCCCCTACAATGTTCCGTGTGAATCAGTCCTGTACGCTGATGATACAACATTCTTATATAATGTCAAAGATCTCAACAACATCCAAAACTTGCAAAATTCTATTATGACTATGGCTCAAACTTGGTTCACAGCCAATGGACTTGCTTTAAATACCGAAAAAACTCAGTCAACATTATTCTCCCTTAGCAAAGCAGTAAATGAAACTGGCAATATAAAACTCTTAGGCTTTGAATTAGATAGCAAGTTACAGTGGAATACGCACATATCCGCCACCTGTGTCAAACTATCCAAGGTAATTTTCATGCTTCGCAAACTCAAGGAGCTTATCCCTAAGGATTATCTAAGAACAATTTATTTTGCTTTTTTTCATTGCCATCTAAACTATGGTATTGAACTATGGGGTCATGCTGCAATGGTAAATGACATCTTTCTACTACAAAAAAGAGCTGTGAGAATCATCTCGAACTCTACCCCTCGTGAACATTGTAAACCGATGTTCAAACAATTTGGTATCATAACCCTTCACAGCCTGTATATTTACAAATGCCTTTGTAACGTTAAAGAAAATATTGACTTGTTTAAGGTAACAACCAGTGTCCACCACCATGACACAAGGAGAAAAGAAAAACTTGTTGTACCACACTGCAGGTTAACAAAAACAAAGGAACATTTCAATGTTCTAAAAATAAAATTGTTTAATATGTTGCCCCAAGAGGCCAGAAATGCTACATTGGCTAGATTTAAATCTATCATTTATTGTTGGCTTGTATCAAAAGCATTTTATTCTATTGATGAATATCTTATGTGCAATATCAATGATATAGTATTCTGATTTTGTTTGTGTTGTCCTTAACCATGACGTAGACTATTGCAGATGTATCTTGCTTAACGTCCAATAAATATGTATGTATGTATGTAATGCTTTGTTGAGTTGTAATTCTGATCCTTTATCTGAACTTTTCTTCAAGTAATCACTGTAGGCTCAGAATTTGTTACATGATCATTTATAGTTCTAAATATGTACTTAGAAATTAGTGAATAATACACAGATGCACCAATTAATGTCAACGTTTACTCATTAAAAATTTTGTAGTAAAAGGAATGAAGTATATATGGGGAAAAAATAAGCAATGCAAACAATAGGAATTTGAGGAAAAAAATTGTATAGCTTGCACAAAAATACGGAGGATTTGTACAAGATGCATACCCCCTTTTTCACAAGCAATTTGGGAAAAAGGTGTGCAGCTTTCAAGAATGAATATGGTATCTGAAACCCTCATTAGAAATTTAAAATGAAATGACAAATGATTAATATTTTAAAATACAAATATCTTAATGATTCAGGAAAATCTTTCTTCAGACAATAATTAATATTTTCATTTATTCTTAATGAAGTTGCTGGAAAATACATTTATATCAAGTATACCTACCAGCATGAGTGCATTTGTGTCTAACACAACTCCATATAAACGAACAATATGCTCATGATCAATGGCATGCATGATGGCTGCTTCTTTAAGGAACTCAATAGGGTTGCTCTGCATACGTTCCCTGCTCAGGCACTTTATGGCAACTTGAATCTGAAAATCAAACAAAAATGTGTACCTTAGAGGGAGATTACAAGCAAAACTTATTTCAAAAATGCATACTTAAGATTTGAAAAATCCTCCTAAGTAGTAACTAGTGATCAGCATATGACCTCACAAATATTGGTGAAAGCAAATAAGTTAGTATGTCATGGAGCAAATCTTCTAACTAAAAAAGTCCTATTGGCATTCAAATGTGAATAGTAATGTGAGAGCTATTGAGGGATTCAGAATAGCTGTATGATACTGGGAATAGGGCATCATGATAAAAATTGATTTTATAATTTTTTTAAATCATTGATTTTAAAAATTACTTCCTATTTTACAAAACCATTCCTTTTACAGGATCAAAATAAAAAATATGTAGTATACACATACTTGGATTCTAGGAACACTACTGATTAACCATGTAGTAATGAAAATGCATACATATAACACTCTGTTTAAAGTCTATCATAAATTTTGCAACAATTCAGCAGTGAAAACAAAGATCAGTACAAAAATACACTCACAGAAGCCCTTTAACTCAATCACAAATATGCATACACAAAATCAACAACACCACTAATTCATTTATTTATGATTACATGAAAGGCAAAAGAGAAAAAAATCACAAGTTCCAATAGTTATAATTTTTTTTCTCACTGTACCACCAAGAAAAAAGATATTCAGTGTCATTTAAAAAAAATATTAGCCTGATATGTAATAGCATAGAGTAAGTGATAGCAAAATGAACACTGCAATTTGATAAAATAAATTTAACACAACAATTAATATCTCTCACTATGTGTTTTCAGAGGAAAAACTGAAGCATGAAAAATGTACTTCTACAGTCAAATTGAAATAAAAAGATAAAGCATGTATGTACAACTATGCAGCTGGCTATTAATGCCAGACTCATTAGCAATCAAAAGAAATCCACTAGAACTGGGGGTCATGTACATCGATTAGAATCAAAACAAAATTTTCTACCAAAACATTTTGGGCTTTTTAGGCTACCATTCCTATACTGATTTTGCATTCCCATTTTCATACAGAATTGTAAAGTGTATCAATTACAAGTTTCATCAATAATACCAAATTTCTTCCATTTCACACACAAGAAGGAAACTCACCCGTTCACCCTCATTTGTCCAAACACCCTGCTGGACCACACCAAACTCTCCCGTGCCGAGCTCCTTGTTTACCATTATGGCTTCAGACGGAATGATGTGCTTGTTAGGAACTCGAACAGGTGGACGTCCCCCGGCACGACCCGATGCTTCCTCAGGTGGAGGCAACAATATCCTCCACTGCTCCTCCTTCTTTGGCAGGATCATCTGAAAACCAAGAAAAATGGAATGCATTGAGTTACAATCACGTAATGTTTAACTGAGAGATAGCAGTGAAATTTCTAAAAAATGCATTAGAGCATCATAGACAAGGTGAAGAGGACATTCCACCATAAAAATAATCAAATCACAGATTGAAACACAAGCTAGGAAGTAAAGAATTACTTTATCTGGATCACACTCCTTCTCAGCAGTAAGGGATACATCCAATTATTATACCTCCGCAGAGAAGGAAAAAAGATAAGGTATTGAAATGCAGTATCATGGAAGAATTATAAAAATAAGATACATACGGCATGCGATGACAGACGTGATTGTAAGGAGAGTACAAGAAAAAGTAAATCACATGAAAACTCTAAAAAGAAGGTGAAACAACCTCGTCAGATATATCTCGAGACAAGATAGGCATGACAAATGATTCATTGAGGACAATGTGAATGGGTAGACCAGCAAAAGTACACATCAGAAGAGGCACATGGAGCAATTAGCAGTGATGCTGAAGAGAAGAATTCTGCACTCCGTTTTAGTGCCAGGCCTCATTATTTGGCATATGTGAAAAATTCTCAGGATTAGTGATAAAAATGTATGCTTGAAGTAATAAATTTACATAAAACCTAATTCTGAAGTAATTTTTTGATTCATACTCTTCACACTCACAGTATTTACAACACAATTTAATTATTATTGTTTTCACAAAATTTTAACATAGGAAAAACTTATTTAGGCATAAGGAATAAATGCCAGTAGTACAAAGAACAGCCATCAAGCACTTTTTTAACTCACAACCCAGGGCCAATTGACCAGCTGCCACTCTTAGGGTCAACATGACAAGGGTAGTCTACGACAGAACCAAGAAGAAAGGTGAGTCAAACCAATTTTAAGACTGATTAATAGGAATGATGGTCATAAAAGAGTTATCATGTAAAGGATCAAAGTCTAGGTAACACCATTCTCACAAAGGCAGTTCACTATAAAGTTTTTTTTTCTTTTTCACTAGAAAGCATTCAATCACTTTGAAAGAAAATTAAACACAAGAACTTTATCTAACATTTACCAAGAATTTCAGATCAAATAGCATGTTTTTGTGTTGTTACATCATATATGCTTTCTAATGGCAAAGTGTTTCAACCACAATTTTTTTCCAAAAAAATGACTTACCTTCTTGAACTTGGACAGGTAGTTCTGAGGAAAATGTTTTTGAAAAAACTTTTTTAATCTCCTCATTTCTGGTTTCGACATCCCAATATTTTGCAAATCTTCCTCTGTTACATACTTCAACTGAGACACATTTTGTACCTGGAAAAAAATTATTTCACCCATGTAAATCACTGATAATTATGGCTTTTCTTACATGGGTACAGAAAAAACCTTAGGATACTTAAAAAGATGCGACAAATGTTAAATAAAGATGCAAGAAGTGGCACTTGTGAAAGGCAAAAAAACTCAATGCAGTTCTCCTCAAATGAGGATATTAGCTACAATCAAAGAGGAAAACAAATATTTTAGATTGTTTCTTCCACTGGTAAAAACTTTAAATGCTTTATATTAAACTGATATTGAGTAATAATGTTGGTACTGCAGCCAATCCATGGCCTGGCTATGTATGTACCAACCTCACCCGTAAATGACTTGATGATAAATGAATCAACCAGAATTTGTAATATTCCAATTGATGATTAAATAAAAAATAATTCAAAAGTAGTACAGCATTGATGTGAAGCACTTCTCTCACATACCATACTCAATCAACCCAACAGTTGTG
Source organism: Platycnemis pennipes (assembly GCA_933228895.1). Lineage (NCBI taxonomy): Eukaryota > Metazoa > Arthropoda > Insecta > Odonata > Platycnemididae > Platycnemis > Platycnemis pennipes. The sequence goes on along the minus strand of OW121852.1, from coordinate 34,425,803 downwards.
AGAGTAACAATGCTACATTCATGAATTTCATTTACCATAGGATTAAGTTGAGCTATAGTGATCTAAACTCAATAACTGGAACATCATAAAACCAGAACCACTACATTTCCAGTACCAACCCAGTACCAGTATCACTTATTTTAAAAACTCTAAATTCCTCTTTTCAAGTAAAAGGTGCTTAAGAAATTCTCTTCGTTCTCTTCTAGGTCATCACTGTCATCTTCAAATGTCTAGGTAAAATAAACTCACAAAGTGAGCTTAAACTTTGTTGAAATGTATGTTCTTCAAGAGAAACTAGTCTCTGCAAGAAACTACGACTCTTGGCATTCACTACAAGCTATTTGAGGTTTTCAAATCCAGACTCCACCACTGAAAAGTTAGAATAGGCATAGTATACTAATGTGGAAGCAAAATTGAATGATTCTACTGAATATCCCGCAGAATAAATTACCGTATTTTTCGGTAGTTACCGTGCACCTAATGTATATTAGGCACTCCAAACTTTATTGATATTCTGATACTTCAGTGTTGTTGTTGCATTCGATTTACATCTCATACATTTCTAATGTATAGCGCGCAAGTTAATTTTTTAAGAACACATTCCTTTTTGCACAGGTAACGTGCAATTTACCTACCGAAAAATTCAGCAATCAGCAATAAAATCACAGGTGTGAAAATGAGGGATAGAAATACATTTTTCATAATAATGACGGATGAAAGATTAGTTGACTATCATGAGTGAGAAAAGGGCAATAGAAATACAAACCACCATTTGTTATTTCCACGATTTACCTTTAGATCATTCCTGATCCCTGCATAGTATTGCTGCAATTCCGCCTCGATCAGGAATTCGTACAGCCCCGGGCCGCCGACCACGCCTCCACCGCCGACCCCAATCTTGGCGGGGCCGCTGGAGGCCATTCGTGCCGAGGCTCCGTCCGAGGGACCCATGTTGAAGGACGGCCCCCCGATGGATGGTGAGGAAGGCGCTGAGCCACCAGCGACGCTGCTGCAGCCGCCGAGTGTGGCGCCGGAAGCCATGCGGAGGCGCCGCTGGCGCTCCCTGAACCAGAGGAGAAAGAGAAAGAAACAGCCAATGAAAAACATAATTACCATCAGTGTTCCACCGATAGTGGCAGGTAAAAAACATGTCCGCTATCGCGAGTAAGACTTATAGAGAGAATATTGTGAAATCGAGTGATTTTTTCACCATTGTTGCTCCACAGCGAAAAGCATACGGAGTTTCATCAGTTATAACGAGTGGTCATTTCATTCGTACAGAAATAACGATTCAATTAGGCTGTGATCGTCTCCCAAGTTTCATAACTCGCGGATCGATTAATGATATCGCATTCGTGACGAAATTTTATTGTTTCCTTACGAAGAATATGATTTTCACCATTCACCGAAACATTAACACAGATTATTATTAAATAATTTCTAAAGAGAAATCTTTACTACGACCGGTTTCGATTTGATACATCATCATCAGGTGGTATAGCACCGACGGTTTCGATGTGATACATGATCACCAGGTGCTATACCACCTGATGATGATGTATCGGTCTTTGGTACTTGACGTCACCTGATGATGATGTATCACATCGAAACCGGTCGTAGTAAAGATTTCTTTGTGAAAATTTGCCAATATTATTTAATTGGTAAGTTGAATTCCAGACCTCTTTATTATTAAATACATGGATGATTTTTCGGGAGTTTAGGTCCTTCTTTAAGAATGAAAACAATTTAACTTTTGGCCGACGTTTCGGAAATTGTATTTTTTTTGTAAAAAATTATATTGTAAAGCATTTTGGCACTGTAAATATCCTTTAGATCATGTTACTTATTATTGTTATGTTATTGGTGGTTCATCCCATTTTTAGCCCTGAAGAAGTAAAAATACAATTTCCGAAAAGTCGGCCAAAAGTTAAATTGTTTTCATTCGTAAAATAGACCTAAACTCCCGAAAAATCATCTATATATGTATTTAATATTATTTAATTTTGTTATTCCATCACATCACGCCTGAAACGACTCTTTTTATTAATACAGATAGTCAATAGTTCATCTTCACCCTCACTAGCCGCTATGTTTCAGAAGATAGAGATGCATAAACTTTCACGATGGTAATAACGAGAAAGTCGGGTTCGAATCCCGGCAGTGGAAAATTTTTAATGGGTGTACCAGTCCCTACTTGAGCGCCGAGTGAAGAGCACTTCCACGTTCAGTATTCCGCTCGTCGGACGGGACTAACCGTGGTCCCCTTGGCGCCTTTCGTTAAGAGCAGACGTATACCGATGCCGGCTTTCTCTATCTCTGCTTCTCGTTCCCTTGAAAAATCCCTACTTATGCTTAATTGCCCTCCTCTCCTAAAAGCAAAAATGATTTTGGCTATCGGCCACCTCCGAATTGATTACTTCTAGGAAAATTGTAGAGAGAAAAGCAGAGGTGTGGCGTGATTAAAAGAGATGGCATCCTAAATGTTTACAAGTTTAATTTTAAATAATCCAAATTGAGTGACATCATTCATGACACATGATGACAGTACGGTTCGGTTCGTTGTACCTGTTAATTCTAGAGGGAAGTGAAATTTTCGTCGAAAAATCAATTGAAAGAATACACTGAGTGAGAATGTGTTTAAGATAACATTAAAATCGACCGACGGGTACATTGAGCTTCCGAAAAACTTGAAAAAATTAGTTACAGCAACACAATAGTCACCTCTTTGTGCATAAAATGATTGATGGAAGAGTTGTTACAGGAATCATTCAAGCCTGTTCTCATCCCAACTGTCCCAAGTTTACCATTAGCTGTAAAATGCGCAAAATTTGCATTCATTCTTGTAAGTACCGTTCAGACTTCTCAACTGTCTTGTTTACAATGCCTCAAAATCCTTGAAATATAAATATTAACAATGGTAAAAACAAATATTAACAATTTGGTTCTGAGGGAAGGGTACTTAGAATTCAACTTACTACTGACTAGTAATCCGAATCCATTCTCCAATTAAGTATTAAACTTACGCTACTCTATGGCAAAAGAAGCACTATTTAACCCTTTTCCTTCATCTAGAAGCATAAGAGCACAAACAAAACATAAGTGCATTTTATCATCTGCCTAGTACTCTGTTAATTATCACAATGGTGCGTGATTTTTAAGTACAGCACAAATCGCAGAGTCATACGAAAATGACATGTAGAAATCTTATTTATGACAATCAATAAATATATAATGGGTGTTTTAGGAAAGAAAGTGTGATCTGATTGGGTAATGCCAACTTGGCTACAGGTGCCAACCAGCGACCAGAATACAGCTGTTTTATTTCGGCCTTCCTTTGACCACACAAACCATTACATGCGGTTCACATGGCTTCGATAGAGGCCAGGGGCTCATAGTTTCATAAAATGTTCCGAACGTTAACTTAGTTGTGACATCATGTCACCCATAACATCGATGCACTTCAGAGACTATCTCGATGTGACATTGTTTTAAGTCCTTCCGGTACATTTATCAAATCTTCCAGACATTCGAGGTGCAACCTTTTATCTCCTCATAGGATACATTCCCCCAGAATGACATCACACGTATTAAATCTACAATAACAGGATAAGAATAAGACACATATATCGAGCAATTACTGATGAGGTTAGCTGCTCAGAAACAGAGTGAAGAGCTGCGTTAAACTAATATTACGATTGATGACTATTAGTAGCGACGATGAACAGTAAAACCACAAAAATGTTACGGGTGATCAGCACCCAGAACATGAAACGTAAACGAAATATAAGTGGATCAGGTTGGTGAGGTTACTATAGCACTGACTTCCCATTCCGATGGCGTGGGTTGAATCCCGGCAGTGACAAGGAGATTTCATTGATATACCGGTCACGACATGAATACCGCGTAGAAAGCTTTCCAAGTTTAGTATGTACTTAGTCCGTCGGATGGGACGTTAAACCGTGTACCCCTTGGCAACTTTCTTTAGGGTGAGCCGATGCCGACAATGGGCTTCACTCCACCCTTTCTCCGTTTCCGGGAACATTTAAACTCTACCAACCACTGCTCATGCCTTCAAGACATTTGCTGCATATATTCTGGTTTTCTTATCAGCTAAAATCTCCCAGCGTGACATTATATGTACTACACCGGAGTCTCTCCAATTTAAGACCGACACAAGCAATGGCAAATCATTACATTTATATAGAGAATGAAGACGGCCAGTTGGTGGCCCGGATAAAACTTATCTGGTGGATGAATGAAAAATTCTCAAGACTAATACGTGAACAGCGACTACCAAAGAGCGTGCAAAATGAAGGGCAAAGCAATGCAAACGTTACCTCGGATGCTAATGGGTGGATACGGAAATGACGTGGCCGGGGAAAAAGGTGAACCTTTACCAACGGATGAACGTTCTGTCTTATACGGGAAATGAACTCAGCAGTAGAGCAGTTCTGTCGGCTAAAAATGCCTCGGGCGTTTTCGTAATAAGGGTAGGACCCCACCATGCCTAAGTCATTCCTCGAAGTTGACTGCGGTGTCCGAGGGGTGGAGTTCATCTACAACTAAATCTACATAATACCCTTTAGGCCAACGCAAGGGTGTGCAGCAGTAGATGAATCATCACCAGGTATACATTTTAAATCAGAGAAAACTAAATTTGCACACTATCATGGAGGCATACGAAAATACTAACTAGACTGTGCATGCACTACTTACATGCACCTGAGAAGTACAAATATACTACTACTGTACTAGAAAAATGTTAGATAAACATTCAAAAGACACGTGAAATATTAGCTATAAATGACATTAAATAGTTACTATGTAAGTAGCAATGTAATAATCAATGATTATTCACGAATTTCTACAAATAAATAATTTATATTTCTTAGAGTAAGCATGAGTTACAATATTTTAAAAAATCACTGCACACTACTCATCTGTTTAAAAATCTACAGTACATATTTTAATTTTCCCATGTACATACATTCGCTATAATCTATTACTATCCCTAATTAAGCTCGGAAAACATTGATTTTCGAACCTCAAACGGGGTGGCGGAAATCCAAATGATCATAAAAACAAGAATATCGTAATAAAAAAATAACAACTATAATAACAATCACTGAAGCAAATGAATGAAGTTTCTAAAAAAAAGTTTAGAATCCAAGTCTGGAATTGTCAGCAAGAGGTAATCTGTCATAAAATCTGTAAGGATAATCACTAAGTTAATTTTATTAACGCTAAAACAAAAAAAACTCTTTGAGCACACCCAAGCGGGTGAGTTATTTAAATCTTGGCTGAGATGAATCAATGTTACAACTAAGTTACTGCGTCTCTTTCAATGTCTATTTGAATATCGTGTGCCCATTTCCATAATTTACCATTACAATGCATGAATTACTATTATAATTATCCTATACGGAGAATGTCTTTCCTCTGATATGAATGAACTGCCACCAAGTATATGCGTTTAATTACTGACTATTAGCGGCAATTAGCTATGGAAAAAGAGCATAGTTCACGCGATAAAGTTTTGTGTTTAAAGAATTGCTATTCCTTAAATAGGAAATTAGGGCACAAAGACTGAAAAAACAATAAGATTTGGCGCTTTAAACGACAGTTAATAGCTATCAAGAAGAACAATATCGCTAACAAAAAAGAGCTACGATAAGGACAGGGGCAAAAAAGATTTATTGGCGTAAAAAGACCGTGGTATTATCTTCCAAATGCGAATGAGTACGGATGCTCTTCAACAATTGCACCCTTTTCTTCCCCTACCCGCATTCTTCCCTTATCCCGCCCCTCGTCAGGCGTTAACGACCTCTGCAGGAGACGTCGAGACTCTTTTCAAGTGATACAATGCTCCGCATTATTCTTCGCGGGCCCCGCTCCCATCAGCGCTAAACGGGGTGAGCGTTTATTCTCCTTGTCAATCATTTGCGCCCAGCATCAGCTATGTGGCTTCAGCTTGGTCTCCGCTAAAAGCCCGCCCGCCTCCGGAACTTCTGGAGTGTCTGCGGAGGTTGGCGGCTTTGATAATAACAGATTCGACCTTCGCGGTGACTTCAACGGGCGCAAAAACAGTCGAGACTCGGGGGTCCGTGATTCACGCGAGGATGACGGGAACCAAGAGCTCGGCTTACTAGAGCAAAAAATAGCACTGGACCGACTTCCCGCTTCTCACCACCCCGACTCGCGAAATCGCCCACAGAAGAGAACCGCGCTCTGAAATAGGTCTTCACGCAATATTCATCGAGGCTACATTTTAAAATACAATTATTTCCATTTGTTTAAACTTGTGATCACACTGATGCAATTTGTCACTGAGTTTTCTAGTTCTTGCATTCTCTATTGCGTAATTTAACGTTTTTTCGGCGTCAATGAACATCCAAATAATGACCTCCTAACAAGTAAATAGGAATATAATCAATATGAAATATTATGTTAGTGAAACGGAATGACAATGAAAGAGAAATTATTTTCAGAAAAGTGAAATTAATATCTTTAATAGGAATTTGAGCGAGAAATTGTTTTCCATGCTAAGTTCTCCTAGTTTTCTATACTTTACAAAGTAATACGCGAATATACTAACAATAAGCGTACATGAGAGTGATCATATAAATTATAAATAAAATATGAGAAATGAAATGGAAGAAGGAGAGATTAAAAATATAATTTTTCCCACGCATGATGCGGGACAATAATGGGATTGTAATAAATTAGGAGATAATTAACACGTAACGTAGATTTAATGCGCATTTAGTATGTTTGCATGATATTTTCTATGCATTAAATACAAAAGTGATTATTTTCAATATTTCTCCACATATTAGGCAAGTAACCATCAAAATATGTAAAGGATCCGTGTTTGCCCACTTGATGGTAGTGTGAAAGTGAGGCTATATACGAATATGTTTTATTTCCGAGGGAAATTACACTGACCAGTAAACGATAATATATTATAATTACTAACAAGAGAACTGCGTGCGCGATTATCACCTGACTTATTTACGTTTATTTATCGTTTCTTATTATAGTACAACCCCAATGCCGGAATAACTGAGTGCCGCATATCTGTGGAGGACCGCAGGGTACTATACAGGTCTACACGAACACACAAAAATCTCACGATACAAAAAAATAATAAAGACAAAATTATTTTTTCAAGGTTAGCCACAGTTCTGGCAGAAATTAGGAGAAGCCAGAGTAAGTGGACAGAACACGTACTAAGAAATAATGGAAAGCTGAAGGTCGCTTTCGAAGGTAGAATTCTGGGTTAGCAAGGACGAGGAAGAATAAGTAAAAGTATTGTGGATGGTATGAAGAAAATAGGATGGTAGGAAATACGTCGACCTGAAGAGGAAAATAGAGAAGGGATGGAGTCCAGGGATAAGTACAATGCAAAATGCAGTAAGGACACTCCATCAATAAGGACATACATTCAGTAAGGACAACTCCACCCTAGCTGGTAGAAAACAATATTAAAGCAACGATTAATCAAACAATATCAAAACAATACGTTGTGACAACGTTGCAACGAAGTTGTAATCTTTCCCGTCCTGTTTGGTTTAACGGAAAATCTCATTGGGTATGAAAAAAAGAGAGGCCAACAATCCGGAGACCTTTCATAATCTGCAGGAACCAACCAATTAACACAAAGAGTTCATTCCGAGAAAGATATAGGTAGAGCAATGGGGTCCAACACGCCTAGGAATATAAATCACCACGCTCGCCCTTGCGCTACTTATTAACAGAAAACAACTTCTACCCTTCTGTCCCAACAGAATGAAAACCCTGCTCGTAAGCGGTCTCGTGACCACGACATCTTCCGCTGGAACAGATCCCAGGCAACTTCACGGCTACAGGGCGAACGCATGGAGGCGCGGCCAGTTGAAAACTCCTCTCCGCGACAACTGGGCGAAAAAAGGAGGTTAAGGGAAAAAATAACCCTGCTCTTGGGACACGGGGGGAGGAAATGGGAGCAGTGTCATAGCACTGGCGCCAATGCCGTCTCCCGGGAACGTGTTAGCTCTGTTATGGCCGACGTCTAACGTCAATCACCGCTAGAACGCATTCCTCGCGAGACGCACTCCTTTCAATCTGCCGCAGAAAACTCTTCACGCTCCATCTCACTTATTTTATTTTTTAATGAACTTTTCATTTAGAAGACTTCATAGCGTCAATCATAGGACGCTCAAGAAACTCCAAATAGTACTTGACCACAACTAACAATTGTATTAAATTCCCTTCAGGAACCGAAATTGTTTAACAATGATTATACAATCCATCAACAGTCAGGCACTACCATTGTTACAAAATGATGGTAGTTCGATTCAACAACACGATAACTCGTTCTCTTATTTAAAATATTCATTAACCACGTTTCCGCCTATTTGGATTAAGCTATGCCGGCTGCGGTAGTCGGGTTGGTTAAGCAGCTACCCAAAGGTCATGGGTTCGAATCACGCCCAGGGCATTGTGTTTGTCCTAGGATTAAGATAAGGCTCAAGTTAAGACTGCGGTAGAGCAAACGCAGTTGGAACAATTAAAAGCATAATTCGAAAAACTAGATTTCCATATAAATGTTTGATAGCAATTTTCACGTGGCGACGAAGATAAAATTGATAGAATGAGCAAATAAGGAAGACATTCAGAGAAGAGTGGGGGGTAAAGAGAAGTATGATGAAAACGAGACGGGACATCTTTACCGGAAACTTCTTGAGTCAGGACGGCCTCATGAAGACAGACGTCGGGGTAAAGGTGAATGGTAAGAATGGAAAAGGCCTTGTATTAAAAAAATATGGAGCACATAGTGAAGGATGTAAATGAAAAGACTTGTATAAATAAGAAGAGGCTACACGACACAAGAATCAAGAGTACTTCGTCAACCCAATTTTAGGATTAATGTCTAGTGATTTTAATAAATTAAACTGGAGGATTACCTAAATTATCCATAAAAAAGCAAAGATAGTATATATCAACGTTTAATAAATGTGTAGAGATACACGGTGAACTCTCTAAAACAAAGATCCAGGCTTGGTACCAATAAATGGTACACCATGATAGCTTGATACCCTTCCTTTATTCACTGGTCTGGCCAAAAAATAACTGCGCCTGTGAGTGACATCCCAACAACCCATCAACCCTCACCGATACCTTGATTCCTCATTATACGAAGGATGTAGTCCATTAGGAAAGAAGCGAGACATGACATTCATACATTTTCCGTGGCATTGACTGCCCCGGTGCTTAAAATACACTTTTGGCGTGATACAAGACAAAAACTACAAACAGTTTATTCAACCACACAATATATTTGACGAACACAAAGCAATAATTCTCATTGATTTATAGTTCTGTACCAGTGCAGAAAAAAACGATTTTCCCACATTTACCCATCTATGATGAATGACATGACAGAGACGAAAATGCTAAAGATTCAAGGAAAAAGATTAACAGCTTAAGATGGTCAGTTAATAATGACTACAACCAGTCAGGTGTTTTAATAATATTTTGATTAATATACCATATGTCGAGGAAGAGGGCTGGCGTTAACTGCAGATTATTTGTATAATCTAGGTTAAAGCAACTATTATTGCAGACCAGCTAAACTTAAATACACATACACAGACCCACTAAAATTTCTGAACATTTTTGCCATACTGTTGTCTCAGCATTGAATCCAAAGACCAGTGATGAATCCAAAGGTCGGACTGGTAAGGGAGGGTAGGGCTCACCAAGCACCAAGACCAACGGCATGTGAAATTCGCGAATTAGGACAAGAGGGGCAAGTTCCTTTCCCTGTATAGCCGTAGATTTCTCAGAGAGATTAGTACCCAAAAAAGCAATCAGCTTATGTATAGCCGAATGCGTCCAAAAGCATTGAACTCGGGATCTCCGGTCAGATAATGGGGGCGTTTACTCGGAACCGAAATCGCAATTTTGTGCACGAAATCGTTAGATGGAAACAAAAAGAAAAAGAATTTTAGTGAAAAATTAATCTTCTAACTACAACCATTCACTCATAAATCGAAAATTAAAATAAGCAAAAGGTTACGCCCACCGAAAAAGCTGTTTTGATAACATTGACGTCACTTTCCTCCCGTCCTTGACTGCTTTTCGTGGAAGGGAAGGGAGTGGAGGGGGGTTCTCGGAAGGTCTGCTCGCACAGATGCTGTCGCAACTGTCCTATTGGCAGAGTCAGCTGTGTCCACCCCATTGCGATAAGGCAAAGTAGCTTCGCGGGCTCAGTTGTGATTGGACGAAGTCGTTATACGCCAGAGGTTGCACCACGCCCACTTTTCCGAAAGGGTTGAAAACATCAGTTTTTCGCCGCTTATAACTCAATAAATAATTGATGGATCAAAAAACGGAAAAATACGGGTCTTTTTACTTTAAAAACTATATCAGATTCGTCAATAAAAATATGGTAAACGACCCCATTGTAGTCGTTACTCAGGGGAGTCGACTTAAAGTAAAAAGCATTTGCGCCATTTTAGATAGTGAGGTAATGGAGTATGGCTAGGGATGAGAAACGATTACTTGGGTCACTAAAACGATCGAATATGAGAGGGAGTATTGTATTTTGCGAAGCCTAACGAAGCCTTGAAGAACTGCCTTGCGAAGAAGAATAACCGTGATGGACGGAGAAAAGAGGAAATAGTCAGTAGAAAAGCTCAGGCGAAGAAGGCATTCTAGCAAAAGAATAACCTTTTTACAGTTGAAAGCTTGGAGGGACGGAAACAGTTCATTAGAACTTAAATTGGAGCACGCTTCTTTGTGGTTTTGAAGCATGGACAATAACAACGGCAGAGAAATCAAGACAGGAAGCATTATAAATTTGGTACAACAGCAGAAAGATGAAATGGACAGATAGAGTAAAAAACGAATAAGTACTAAGAGATGATAGAGAAAAGAGAAGTCTGCTGAAAACTTCCAAAAGAAGATGGGGCAATTTAATTGGCCATTTTAGGAAATTAAGGTTTGGTGGTGATGATGATCGCTCAAAGAAAAGCAAAGAGGAATAATGGCCAAAAAGAAGTATTACACTATATAAAGTGGTGGAGGCTGTAAAGAGATGAATTTAGTCAATATGAAGTGGGTAGACGATAGAAGAATCGAGTTGAGAGCTTCGTCAAACCAATCTTAGGATTGATGACTGGTGATGATGATTTCAAAAAGACAAAGTCACCGCATGCGCGTATACTGATGCAACACCAGCGAATCATCATCGGCAGGCGAAGGAACATAAACATCGCTATGACAGCGGGTGCGGGACTTCGCAGTCCGCGGATCTCAGACACGCGAGTCCAGGAAGCCCGCCTCCCACACCAGAAGTATTAGTAGCCCGTCGAACACTCGGGTGAAAAAAAAATCACGGGCAGCGGCGTGAATTCTGCACGCATGACGTCGGAGATGGGAATGCCTGGACGATGCATCGGCGAGGTTCGCAGGAAGGGGGCGGGACTAGTGGGCGCGCAATGGATGCGGGGGCGGCTAAGAGGGCCCTGGATTCCCCCGAGTCACGTCGATCGGGTTACGCGAGGTGACGACTGGCGGCCGGAGCCGCGTGACCCCCCGGGCACATCCCGGCATCCGGGTGGACAGTTACCTCATCCAGACCGGCGGACGAAGTGGCTGGCCTACTCCAAGAACAGAGGACAATGCGACTGGTGCCATTATTACTTATCAATCCTCGGCCGATTCAGCTTATACGGCTCCACAATCAATCATTTTCTTCATAACTGCCTCCATTGTTGCCACAAAACTCCCTCGCCAAGTCAATAACGGAAGGAATACGGCAGTCTGTCAGCTTGTAGGCCGACTGTTCACTGTTTCAGAGGCATTCGTCCATTTGTATCAATAATATTTTTTAATACCAATAAACTCAATATCGTAGTGCATGTCATCCAAGCTATATATATATATATCCTGTAGCTATATTTATTAAAGCGTGTAGCTATTTATAGATCTAATTATTCCTTCTCCAATTTTTATCCTTTGAATACGCTTAAATGTCCCGCTTGTGTTCATTTTGTCAAAATCGACTGGATATTATGTGATTCAATACGTTCTCGTCGTCTCCACTTGCAAGCAAAATACCTATGCATTTATTCCCTTGAAAGCTCCAATCGTGGTGTAGTATCGACTGTGTATAGTGTAATAGTGTATCGATTACAACACCTCACGATCATTACTGCCATAAAGTCGATGCTTAAATGGTACTGCTGCTTTCAAGCGACTTTAATGGCAATGTACTTCCATGGCTGTGATTAAATCCGGACCCAGCAGTGAAGAAGCAATAATAAAGACAGGGGTGAGACAAGGCTGTTCACTGTCTCCTGTAATTTTTAATGTTTACATCGAGAAAGCCATCGATGAAATCAAGGAGAAGTCTTCTGGAGTGAATATCCACGGAGAAAAATTAGCATGCTGCGATTCGCTGATGACATAGCACTCGTAGCAGGGAAGGAGAAGGAATTGAATAAGACTCTAATAACCACGGAAAGGACAATGGCCAGATATCATCTGAAGATCAATAAGAAGAAGACTAAGATATTGGTGTGCAGCAAGAAAGAAGAGGCCAAAACCAATGTCAAACTAGGAAAACAGAAACTTGATGAGGTGAAAGAGTTCTGCTACCTAGGAAGCCGAGTAACCAACGAAAGTGTTCTGTTACCAAGGATGCCGAGTAACCAACGATGGACGAAGCAAGAAAGAAATAGTTGTTAGAATAGCCCAGGCAAAGAGGGCATTCTGTCAAACGAAGAACCTACTTACTGCTGGAAATACAAGCGTAAAGGTAAGGAAACAGTTCATCAGAACATACATCTGGAGCATGTTTCTTTACGGTTTTTCAGGTTTATATCCTCCTTACCTCTAATTCCATCCTGACAAACAATTTCCCTCCTAATCCATTCCGGCTTGGAGATAGGATTATAGGGGCGAATACAGCAGTTTCCTTCCATTCTGAGGGTCAGGGTTTGCATACCGGTAGTAGTAGATATGTTTCATTGGTATACAGTCCCTACTCAAGTGCTGTATGGAGAGAAATTCGAGTTTAGGGCTCAAGTCTGTTGAATGAGACGCTAAACTTTGGATCCCTTGGCGTCTTTCATTACGAGCAGGCTGATGGCTTTCTCTCTCCATTCTTTCCCCACTCCCTTACCCTATCTTTTCAAATACCCACCTACCCACAATGGTGCAAATGACCTTAAGCTGTCGATCGCCTCCCCTAATAACTATGACAATCTTCCCTAAAATCGACTGCGAGCCAACTTTGCAGAATTTAGAAGACCTGTTCAAAGTAATCCAATAATTTTAGTTTCTTTCTTTCATCAAAATTTTTTTCCGCTACTCTTTAATTCTCCCCTCCATTATGTATCCCCTCCGCACGTAGTAGGACACTTAAGACGCTCCAACAGATGAGATTTCATAGTAACACCTAACTTAAGACGAATGGATGTAAGTTCAAGGGCTGTTCTGTATTTTATACGAATTTAACTACAGATTAATTTTTACAGATATATCGGATCATTATTCAATATACCCCATGATTTTAAATTTCCCTGAGACGCTAAAATTTGCATTATTTCGTCGGGATTCTCTGTTTTCCTAGTCGACTTCTTACATGTCCTGAATGGAAGTATTACTTAGGAATTAAATAGTATTTTCAACCTAAATCGTCCATCAGACTGACTTTAACGGTGAATACTAGCATCAAACAAACAGAGCAAAGACTGCTTTACTCACGAACCCTGATGCAACTCATTGAACACTACGGTGCTTTCCGAAAGGTTGATTCTCTCGAATATATGCACTATTTCCCCAAAATAACTCGACAAACCCAAACCACAGCTCAGAGTGGAACTGCTGGACCCCCAAACTCCATCATTTTATCACGAGATTCACCAACTTATGGCGTATCAGTCCGCAGAAAACCGATACACAGCAACCAGCAATCCGATCCACTACCAACCAATAACACGACTCACGGGGGTGGGAGGACTATGGTTCGATTTCACGCGGAATACGAGTCGACCGCAGTCGCCTCTATGCTCACTGGCAACGCGATCCCCGACGATGCGAGGGAAATTAACCTCGACAAAGCATCCGCATTAAACATATGCAAACGAAAGAATTTTTCCAGTACAAAGAAGGCCAGATTAACTTTAAAATTAGGACGGTAAGTACCAGAGCAAGGGGAAGAATTTAGTCACTTGAGTGATAACTTTTGCAATTGAAATATGGTATTTCAGAAGAATAATAAAGATAAAATGGGTAGACAGAAAAACAAGCGAGAGTGGAAGATAAGAGAAGTCTCAAGAAACGTTACAGAGAAGATGGGACAACTTAATCGTTCATATCTTAAGACATTATTGTCTAATGAATATAATTGTCGAAGGAAAAGTGAATGCGGAGAATGGGAGAGGCATTGAATAAGATGTACGGGAAAAATGGACTTTACAAAGGAGAGTTTTATAAATATGAGAGGTATCTGATAAGAGAATTGAGTGGAGGAGTGTATCGAATCAATCTTGAGATTGATGAGTAGGGATGATGATGGTTGATCTAGGAGGAAAATGGGTCCAAAGCAAACATCCTTCGCACATCAGCGATGTTCGAAGAATATTTTCTTTGGCGAAAGTGACGTTCACTCGTTGGAATGAAGTGATGACGGGGTGGTGGAGTAGGCTCCATAAGAAATGACTGGTGAAAAGCACGATATGGAATAGCACGACGTGCTGACACGTACCCATTTTGAAGAAGTAACGGTTCAGGCTTAAATTTGCGCTGAAACAGGCCTCGAGTAGTCAGGCATTTACAAAAATTAATAAAAATGCTTAATACTAAACAGATAAGGTTGAAGGAGCACACACTAGAGGATGTACACACGAGTTTCATATTCGTTCAGAAAATGACACATGGTGCATGCGTTGGGGTAGAGAATTAGGTTTTAAAGAGCTTCAACTGCTAAGATTATACTCAATGGTTTCGGCCGCGCGGTGGGAAGTACCAAATCAAGTGGTGAAAGAGTTTCTTTGTAAATGAACGAAAACGCTTAGTTTTTCCACAATATTTCTGACTTGACACAGCCGGTTTCGGTTTCTTAGATAATCTTCAGGAGTACCTACAGAGTGTACTCGTGCTATGGGGAAAAGAGGGAAGGAGACTACCTGGGTAATTGGGTTAACAGGAATAGAGTAACACCAAGGCGGAGTGAGCAGGAAACAAATAAATGGCCATTTACAATATTACTTTTGAACTGACGCTCTTAATAATCTATAAATGTTCAAGTGCGTGTAGATGGGTACCTCCCTATATGCTAAGGTTATATCAACTATCTAATGTATGAAAACAGAGGTATCAGGCGTTATTTTGTTGACTCCCAGCATAATACATAATACAAAAGGCAATTTTCCACTGACAAAAAACATTTCATAGGGACTTAGGTTTCGATGTACTACATCATCATCAGGTGACCTGTAGTAGACCATCAGCACCTGAAGATGAGACGTCTCTAGGCCGCTATTAAATATTTTATTTCAGTGGAAAACTGCATTTTGTATTCTGTATTATCTAAAATATCTTAATATTCACCTTAACCCAAAGGCGAACACGACATCAACCCCTGGTCAGGGTCAAACACACAACGTTAGGGTTGCCAAGCCGGCACTTCACCGAGCTGCATGAGTTTTAGCTCAACTTGTGGTACAGTTAATTTGAGAATAACTTCCTGGAAACTTCTCCTGATCATTGAACGGCAACGAACGACTTTACACAGCTACGAAACGGCATGAAAAAGGATTGTGCGACACGATGGTTGATGAACGCACGGGCAGTAGGGCAAGAGGCTCAAATGAAACCCAGAAACGACAAAAGGAAATCAAGTTCACACACAGATCAAATGAAACTGGGGTAGGTTTCCCGTATACGGTTCGCGGAAGCGCACCTCGGAAATCATTAGTTGTGGAGGAGCTGTTTTAAGTGGAGCGTCCCAGTTCGCTCCCTCATGCCCATTACAAGAGTGGAAGACGGCAAAGAGTGAAAACGGGCGCTCAGACTCCCGCGGCCGCCGGCGATGGCGAACGACAAAGTGGGGCGAAAGTAAACAACGCCGGCGTCCGAATGAGTGATTAGACTTCCAAACTCGTCCTAAACAAACGTATTCCGCCATCTTGAATGGGATCCCTCAAAAATGGTCGCAGACTCGTAGTCCTTGGAGCGCGAGGAAAAAGAGCTCTTGCCGTCCATCATATGGGAAACGACCATCTCCTGAGGCGGGATCTATGCCATGCCTTGTTTGCTCGCACCAAATGCTTTTGACCGTGGAAAGCCATTACAAAGGCGAACGAGAACGCTCTTGGCCAATGACAATGGTGATTATTTCCACTCGATCGCGGAGAGCAAATGACGACTATTAAACTGGGGTAGATTTCTTAAGCACGAACGAAACTAATAGACAGAAGCGAAAGGAATTTGCAAAGAGGAGGAATTTAAGTTATATACATATAAAAAAGCAAAAAATATGGTTTAGAAAGGAAAATTCATCAGATCTTTTATCGCGACCTACTCGAAAAAACTTTTTCCCACAATTTAGTCCACTATTTCACAGGAAAGGCTGACATCCTTGTAAACTCCAATTAAATTTTTCCATTGCCACTTGGCCTTGCTCGTTAGCAAGGATATAATTGGTGGTTGAAGAGTTAGCACGGAGTTAGAGTATTCTCCAGGTTACAAATATTCGGCTTACACTAAAAAAACACTCGCTGCGATCAGTTCTTCTTCGCCCGACCTGACGAGCGCAAGTCGAGGGTTCGAATCTCACTTTGGGCATGGGTATCATATCAGATTTACAGTACAGCCTAAGCGGTGAGATATTACTTGAAACAATTGGAAGTCCTGAGGCCAAAATTTTCCTAAAAACGAAAACTAAGATGTAGATATGTATGAAGAGATTATCTGAGAGAAGTGTAAAGTGAAATGTGGCATCAATTCAATTTTAGAAAACAGGCGATCATTGATGATAATGGATGTCTAAGCTATTTTCAGGCAATAAACTACAGTACTATTACACATGGCATGCAAAGAGGTTTATTAATTTACGTCGTGGTGCGAGACACCACCAGAGAAAAGCATCACGGAAGATAAAAATAACAAACAATAAATAAAAACCAACTTATTAAAGGCGTAACTGATTGAGGAAACAAGAAAATCTTACTTAGATTTTAGCCATAATGGACAGCAAACCCTAACCGTGAAAATTCAGTTAAACTTCGCTTATATTCTCCATTTCTCCGAGATTTCTTCCTGATATTCGCATCATTTGAAATATTCGGTCTCCTCTCACTTTGATCTCTCATCTGTACTGTAGGGATAATACCGCTGCTACCGGCGCTTGACTAAAACGATCACATGGCACATTGGGTCTTATGTTAATCCCTCGACGTAATAGTCTGAGCACTGAGTCAAACTGGTGGTTTTCACATCCGTTGTGAAAAAACCTCTCAGTTCGTTTTTCCATACGCCTCCCCCTCCGCGTTCGAATCATTGAGCTTGTTGGTGTTGGAAAAAAAGCAATTACTCAAGTTATTAGATGTTATTAATAGATTTTTAATATTTGTCACCTATTATTTGTTGTTATTAATATTTATTAATATTATTTATTTATCATCCATTCTTGACATAGTTACATCTGTTAATTAGTGGTAGTTAAGTGTGTAATCTGTTTTAATTTCAACATGCTAGTTCCGTTTTAATAAATCTTTTTGGCATCGAGTGTGAGTTTTTAATCAGGAAAGAACCATACCTGCAAGCACATTTCAACAGTTGGCACTGAGGGGCTCTTATATACAATGGTAAATTCAGGAGATGAATATTTCCGATGCCTCACAACGTAAACTATATGCCTGTTACGTCAGCTAGAAGGCAGCGTATCCCGCCATCTCTGAGCTTTTTCAAACGAACTTAAAATTACATTTAATCCTATAGTAAACTGGGGTTCCTCAATACAAATATTTTTCGTTAAATGAATCAATTCTATTGCATGATGGGGCACGGATCGCAATTAATGAATTCTGTTCTCTTTGATGAAGAAAACTACCCTATTTCCGACGCAAACTATAGGAGAGATACTGGAATCAAAAGGCTCTTCAAGAGCTTTCCCACACGCAGGAAAAATTTCATGCAAAATAAAATTCGCCATTAAAATCCTTGACGTGAGCCTCGACTTTCGGGTAACAGACTCCAAAGCTTTGATCGGGAATGTTTCCCTGCGCTGTGGGAATGAAGAACGGCCGGCCACCAGCTCTGAAAGGTTGGATTTATTTATTGGCGGCGGAGGATGGGGCTGAGGCGAGAATCTCTCCGGTCGGTCGACAATAGAAGGAAGAGGTCGGGAGGAGAAGGTTTCTCTTGGAAGTCTCACGTCGGGAGGAACAATCGCCTTTCCCACGGATGGGATCGAAAACGCTTTTGGCAAACGACGCACTGGCAAGAGTTGGCAATGAAGGCCGGCCAAGGTCTCCGAGAAAGAAAACAGTATCGCCAGACTTCAGTAGTAAATAGACCACAGGCTCGACCGCGGATCATAATATTGCGCACGATCGCGTTGTCGTCAACTTTATTATTACGCTTAGGAAAACGAAAATGTAATGCAAGTTCTTGCAATTTTGTCTGCCAATTTGAATTAACATTCACATTTGGTAGAGCAAGTCAATAGGATGGTTACTGTGAGAAGTCCGCTTCCAGGTGAGTTCGCGTCATTGACGACGTTTGCGACAGCGCGAAAGAAGGATCCGTTCCAGAATTCACAGAAATACATGCGGCAGAAAAAGAATTCGACGGCCATATAAAGCGTCGCCGATTCAGGTGTTATCGTGTAATGTTTTCTTGAGCAATGAAAACCACCAGGAAAAATTGCTCGAATAGGTGGTTTTCCATATCCATGGAATAGTGTCCAACGTGACACAAAATCTCAACCTTTTTCATCAATTAGGCGGGTATACTTATGTAAAACTGACATCGTAATTGTCATCGTGAAACGGGTTCGACACATCGGGGTCATTTGCACCTGTATTAACGTACAAGATTTTTTTTCTTGAGGGCTTTTAAGTTTTAGGACTCCTTATAGATTTAACGGCAATGTCGATCGGCAGGGACGAGGAGAAAAAACTGGAAAAATTAGCTATGGAGTGTGGCCGAAACGATAACTCCTTGTAAAGATGATGAAAATAGACCGTCGACTTTTGAGATAAGAGTGTGCAGAATGATGGAGAGGGGGTCGAATGGTGGGAAGACAATTTAGAAAATTAGAAGAGAAACTGAAGGGGTGGGACGGGTGATAAGGGATGAGGGTGTTTGAAGGACGTGTTAGCAGGAGGAATGCTGGGTAAGTGAGGTGGAGGGAGGAGAAGAAGCGCGTTTTGGGTGAAATGAAAAAGGATAATAAGTAGGCGGAATCAAAGAGGAATACTATTTGAAATATAGGAGGCATACGAAGTACTTTATTCTTATATAAACCTTCCTTAACCATTAACACTGACAAAAAAAACAAATATTTTTTATACTATCTCAAGTTAATTCTCCACGTAGGAAAGGAGAATAATTGAGAATTTATCGGACGAGTGGAGTAATGAAATTTTTTCCGACATTACCGAATTTGAAATGGGGCCTCACGTTAGCAGTTTAACACAACCCGTTGACCTTCTACGCCGCCCAAACAAACCCCTATATTTCTCCGGCTTTTCCGCCTTCACAGCCAACTCATTGGCTCTTTCCTATGGCAACCACTCACCCCCTTGGCGACGGCGCTCAGCCGTTAGCCGGCGGCTCCTTCAGGATGGCGTATGGCAGGCGGCACCGCGAGTGAAGCGGATGCAGCCGACAGCAGCCGCGGCGGGGGTCCCAGGATCGATTCCAGCGCTCACAGCAGAGGCCATCCACGCGCGATCACCGTCAAACCTGCCGGAAGAGAAGACACTTTATGTTAGTTCATTTGCCGAGCATAATTAAGACGGTAACGGTACACCACCCTTCCATCAAAACATTGCACAAACACTTTCCCGGAAGCGGTAACGGTGGAGTGCCTTCGTCTGCTTTTTCCTGAGGTCCCGTGTTCGGTATTTTATAAATAAAAAGAGTCGTTTCAGGCGTTATATGGTGGAATAACACAATTAAATAAGATTGGCAATTTTCCACAGAGAAAATTCCACATTTTTCTCTGTGGAAAATTGCCAATAGTTTTTAATTCGGTATTTTATTTTGAATAACGGGGATATTAGTAGTTGCAATATAAACATGATACTTTCATAAAAACAATGGCACACCTTATTGAACTATCACTAAAGACCACACATGAAAAGTCACCTTCGGAAACACAAGTAATACATGGGTTCTTAAAATACCAGTGTCTGCTGGAACAACAACTTCCGGGGAGAATGGACAAAAAGAGGAGGTTATTATAAGAAGATTCAAGAGGAGGTTATTATAAGAAGTTATAAGAAGAAGAGGAGGTAATTATTATACTACAAGGAGAAACTGTCAACAAAAATTCTCCATGTTATTCTTTTGGGATAGCCAGTCAACGAAAGCCCAAGAAAACTGTTTCAAATTTACTCATTTCTTCAATCATAGAACTGAGGCTGTTGAATTGGTAATCGAGTCATATCTCTTCATTATTTATTTCTGAGTCGGATACAATGGATTAGGATGCATATAAGAACCGACAAGAAACGTTAAAAAATTACGAAATGAAGCACCCGTGTGTATGTGACCCACAATTCACGGTGGGGCCTGATGGAGCACCACTGGAATGATAGGTAGTAGTTTTTGTATTTGGTTTTTAAGTTATATCGTACCATCTAAACTAAACTAAACCTTAGACGTACACGGAATCCGTACCTTGGGCGGGACTAGAGCCCGCGAACTTTGTTTAACCAAGCCTGTGCCTTACCGACCTGGCTACAACCGTAGGCAAAATTTGAAATTAATCTCGGCCTTCTTATTTAAAAATGTTTCTCTACCCCTACCACTTCTCTCACTATATTAATCCGTAATACCCATGCTTCACGGAGATTCATAGCACTCCTCACCTCTCCAAAATGCATTCCACCATATAATAAAACTATCTCTTAGCATTTTCAAACAAAAAATACTGTCAAGTCTCCATAGCGTTTCAATAAAGTGAAGTCTGAGAAGATCTGTTGCCATCTACCGCCGCACTTACCCATTGCTTTTACGGTCACTCCTTTTCACGCCAAGTTTCGTTTGTATCGTATATCTGTTTGCCAAGCTCGACTCTACTATGGTACCAGCGGGGGCCAAAGTAAAATTACACTCAGCGCATATTTCTCCACTATTGGAACATTTAATCAATTACATTTCATTTAAATTTCACACACTATCATGACTCGCTCGTTCTTAATCGTATTGCTCAGATATCACCGTTAAGTTACCGCGAACATTTCCAGGATACACTTCATGCCGTTTACGAGTGATTGCTCATTTTCTTGGCATACCCTAATAACCTTCCATACATTATAGTAAGGTAAACACTGCATACCTTGAAAGCATGACAATAACCAAGGTTGTACCGTGAAATATGTGATAGGGAGCAAGAAATTACAATGATTAAAAGTTTTTCCCCGGGAAAGATTTTTAGTTTGAAGGAGTTTTTAAAAAAGAGTTTTAAGGAGCGCATGCACCAAGGCGGGACGCATCATCCGGGCTGCAGGCCATAAGCCTTGACCCTGACGCTAAAGTGAGACCTTATTTAGCATTTGAAAAGGAGGGAAACACATCCAGGTCACTCCAAATATTGCATGACAAAACCTTAAATGCATTTTCACGTTCTTTTACTTTCGAGAATTAAGCACCCTCTTACATATTTCCGAAGCTAGACGCGTCCTCGGTGGAATTTATGGATAACAATACCCACATTAGGTTGGCTTTGCATTTCAGTTACTTCGCAGAGGAGAAAGTAATCACGACCATAGTATGAGTAGGATAAAAACAGCGCTCTACGAATTATGGAGGAACAAAAATAACGTCACAAAGAAATGACTACAGTCTTCAATAATATTTTCAACACTAAGCCTTTCACTTTGCATTCTTTCAATTGGAGATTGATGAACTGAACATGAGGGAGAGATAAGAAAGTTGTTGGCGAGAATTCGAAGGCAGAGTAGCTATGTACACGGAAAAAATAGTCAGAGAAAAGAATTGCTCAAGATTGCTGTCAAACATAAAATGCTCCAGTAAGCGAGGATGAGGTAGAAGAAAAAAATTGCTTTTGAATGAAGACAGGAACAAAATATGCTGATGCAAAGGGCGAAAAATATCACGGTGTAGAGCCGTTAAGGATAAAATCATTACAAAGAAAAGCATGAAGAGTCCATCAAAATCCACCATAGACGGCATAAAACTACCAATCAAACATGCAGATCTCAAGTCACAAATCTTAATGTCGCTAAAAACCTCTCGCCACTTGGTCCCTCAAAATCGCTCAAATGAAAGGTGACTTGATTTATCAACACACAACCGTGGAAGAACTATAGACACCGCTTACCACCGTCATCCCTTATCTTCCCTTCTTATCATCCCTTAAGTGTTTTTTTATTATAAATGCTTTAGTAATAATAGAAAGCATTCATATCTATACTTCAAAGTTATACGAGGCAACAGGAAATGACAAGGATTAAACTAATGAGAAATGAACACGAATATTCGAAAAGGGCAATTTACAATCACGTTCACTCTTTGCGAAATATTTACATAGTCAAGACACCGCTCCAATACTAACTTGATAACCGAGATACCAAGATTTCTATTCAACGAGTTATTAGAAGTAGATTCACATTTTCAAATAAATTCTTCTAAAGTTCGGCACTTAACCTCCCGCAGTCCGGAACTTTCCCTCAAGAGAACGAACGAACAGAAGGATAGAAAACGCCGAAATACAAGGTAAAAACACAAATAATATGACACATTAATGATTGCATGAAAACTCATCATATTCAGTCAACAATTCCTAAGATTGGTTTGACACAACACTCCACTCGATTCTCTCGACAACAGCCTCCTAAATATACTTACTTACCAACCGAAATCAAGTTCACAAAACCAATTGAAGAAGATTTTTCCCCTACTCTCGGGTACCCTTCAAATCACACACATATACTTAATTTTGATCCAATAATATTCCTTCGCTTTATCGAATAGAAACACGGTAGTAGACATTCCTTCTCAATTCACGCAGCTATAGCTATTTGGACTTAGCACGATCTTTTGGGGTGTTAATTATCGATCAGTGTCTCTATGTGATGATAGAATTACATTTTTCGCACAGTAATATCATTCCTACCAACTGACGACACGACTTTAAATGGAAAACTTTCACACACATGAATATTTTTATTCACGACAGCGTTTGGAGAAAAGGGCAACTCCTCCTAGATTTTGGTAGTATAATTTTACGGAACTGCACTTAGTTTCTATCTTAAATGAATAGTTTCTATCAGCCAATTTCCATCTCATCCTGCCAAAGGTGAGAGCATTTTGATGAACATTGATAATATTAGTAATGTAGAGCAAAATCAAAGGTACTAGACATAGTACCTTCAAAGGAAATTTCGACTACTTATTCGTAGGCGAAGCTTATTGTTAGCCTAAAATATATTAACTGGCATGAGAAAGTACACAAAAGCCACTCGCGGAGTTCAGGTCATTAGGAGGTCAGCCTGGCTACTCGGTTGGGAGTTCAAATCCCGTCTCTTTCATGGTTATATTATTTTCCTTCATCAGATTACGTATATATTGGATGGCACTATAAAACTTTAGCAGTTGGAGTTCCTGAAACTCATGTCTAATCTAATAATTGACTGTAATAGGCAAGAGAGAGAGAGAGAAAGATAAATATGAATGCATAGGTATATGCCTACGCATTTAACAATACAAGAATTAACTGATTCTTGAGAATGAAAATTAAATTACCTTGTAAGAGTAATTTATAGGCATAAAAGAGCGCTAAACATGAAGAGAAAGAGAGCGTTAAATCTCGTCGAGGTTAATTCTTACTAATATTTCTATTCCAAACATATTACTGAAAAATTAACAAATGCGGGACAACGATGATTATCAACGCAAAAATTAGGGTTAGAGCAAGTTTACTCCAACAAACACACTGCCAACTGGCGATAAATGGATGAAAATCGATTTCAAACAATGTGTAAACCATTGATTTTCTCAGTACATCAACATGCGCTGTCTTCATCACGAAACCCATGAGAACCTGCCTCCCTGCCACACACCCTCGCGGTGGCTTGCAGGGTAACGTGTAGATGTAGATGAACCTCTGATCAACGTAAGGATGAACTATTAAAATACAATTATTCTAGCCAAATTGCATGGTAATTTTACGACTACCTCAAGCCTCCAGCATTTATAAGCGACGAAATGCTAGTTAAGTACTCCTTAAATGGTAAACTAGAAAGGTAAGTAAATTAGGAGTAGGTAGGCAGCGGAGGAAACTAGAAACAATCAGTAGATGATGGGGAGAAGGAATTCTGACCAGGGCACTGCTTTGTCCTGTTACCTGGCGAAGCACTGTATCCATTAATCCCTTCACGCCCATCCAAACTTAACTTCTGTAATATACGTACACGCAATAATAAGGAACTGTGGCTAAGAGTATGAGTGAAGTAAGCGAATTTAGAACCAAAGGAAATTGCACAAATAAAAACGAAATTATTACGGAGAAGAGGAAACTTTTCAAGCTTTTAAAGTTCACTATTTATTATTTTATTTATTATTTAGTAATTTAAACGATGAGCAAATTTGTCAAGAGAAAAGTGAAAGGGAAGAATGTAAGGCCACGTATGAGATCTACGGAGAAAGTAGAATGGAAACGAGAACAATTGTGTGGGCATGAAAAGGCTAGCTGATAGGAGAAACGAGTGTTGAGCTGCGTCAAACCAATCTTCGGACTGTTGACCAGTGTTGATAAATACGTCACACGCCCAGCAAAATATAGGTACTCGTTTTTACTGCTTTTATCAAGAGCAAACCCCATCGGACAGCAAAAATGATCATATCACAGAGACGGGAAAACTTCATAGAGTTCACCATTTCAAATTCTGTAACCTTAATCACATGTTACACCACTTTTTACCACATTTACTGATTAAACGAGAAATCACTGTGAAATGTTGTGTAAACATGGACAGAGGTCGTGTCGAAATTACTCTTAGCGGGGACGCAACGGGAGCGTCTGGGAAACGCCTTTGGGGGGAGGGGAAAAAACCGATAATTTCATTTCGTCTCTTTCATATTTTTTCCCCAGCGCGTGCTCAAGCGGGGCAAAAGCGAGTGAAAGGCGAAACTTATTGCGTTTCCGCATCCAGGGAGACGAGGTATTCGGCGCGGCCGTAACCGCCGCGAAAAAATATTATGCATTCGCATTCACTCCAGTCATTTTTTTCGGCGCGGTAGTCTATGGTGGCGCGGCGCCCCATTAGATCGGACAGTTCCGACCGTCTGGCTCCCGAAGACAAATCGCTGGATTTAGCAGAGATGACGATAACGTCTGCAGATGGCATACGTAATAATCAAGGGTGTTTATCAAGGGGATTTCCCTGAATTCCTGCGGTCTCATTTCTGAACCGTAGACTGGAATCTGTATATATAGTACAGCCAGAGATGGTAAAATCAGTAGAAAAACGAACAACTATAGCAATTGCATTCAGCAAATAGTGTTGACTGCAAGTGTCAGTCACATAAATACGAACTAATCGATTGCAAATATATTTTATTGTGGATACGTAGAAAATTGAAGGTGGTGGTGGTCGGGTGTGTGTAGCGGTTAGAGTACTGGCTTCTCACCCCGAGGGAAATTAAATGCCCCCCACAACTCTGATGCTTGAATTTCTCTCGCTGTTGGGCAAAGTACTTGACGAGCTCCGCCCTCATAAATCATATCGGCCTTCGGGTTGAATATTGTGGTTTGGATAATGAAAATAAATGATTTCTCTTCTTTTTTTAAAACATTGCGGGGGGCCGCGGTAGGCAGGCCAATGGATCGCGAGCCTGGTAATCCAAAAATCGCAATTTCGAATAGCACATTGGGCATACATAAGATCGATTGTTGAAGTCTCAACTTTGTGGAAATTCATTTTCAATTAAGAAAAGATACAATGTTTTTTCCACTCAAATGTTTTTAGTGGAAAAAACATTGTACCTTTTCTTAATTGGGCATACATGTTGCGAACGTCTTAGGTTTAAGGTTGTCATTAATTTAGGATATATTATGCACTGAAACCTTTGAAGTTAAAATAGTATACAAATTACTACCCACACAAGGAGACGCTAGCCAACCCCTTTCACCAACCTTTAGGCCCCGAAAAGTTTTATCTGCTTTGGCATCGGTTTTCATTCCTATTATCCAGTGCTGGAATTTATTGCTTTCGACTAATCCCATTACTTTCGTTCCAGTATTACCCACACGGAACCCGTAGCCTTTTAAAATTCTATTCCAGAGGAGCCCTCCAAATACAGTGGCCAGAGCACGACACGACTCAGAGCTAGGAAGCTGTTTTTGCATTTCATGAATAATGATCACTCCGCGAACAAAATCTTAGAATTGAAATCTCGACCTAATCCTAAACCATTTTTTAACCCCACGCCCAAAGAGCTTCGTTCCCATGAGCCGAGCGACATTGAGAATGCAAAGCTGAGAAGGTGATTAAAATGCGCATGTTTTGGAAAATTTGTTTTTACCTCTTCAGACACGACATAGTCGTATTGCGGAAAACATGCGCCACTGTACTAGGGTAAACATAAAGGCAGCAGCTTAATGGGTTTTGAGTTTGAAACCGGGCTGTAAACCGCAGTCGACAAGGGAAAAGGAACTACACTTCACCCTTCCTACCCACCAGAAAATTAACTCTTCCACCACACAGGCGGGGACAAGTTGAGTCCCATCCCGTATCTGTCAAATTAACCTCCAGGCAGTTATCTAAAACGGTAGCGGTTAAGAGCGAAGCATGTGGTCCCCATCAATAACCGACTGAACAAATTTTACGGCTCGCCCAACGAGAAGCCGAATGTTTCCGAGTTGGAACGCCGCGCCGGGAAGATCGGCGAGATTGGTGAAAGGTCTTTATGATAATCGAATTCGCGTCACAAGCTGACTACAAGAGCTGGAAAGGGATTTTTCCTATCGGAAAGATCAGAGTTAAATTTAGACCGACTTTTTATTGTAACTTTGATCACGATATATTTCCCTAACGCGTTAAAAAAATATTTTTCGAACATCGCATGCTATTGTCGATTCGATGACGAAGGTAATCGTGATCGAATGATTCGATTTGCTAGATCAGAGAGATAAGTCGCCGTTACGGATAAATTGAACATGCCATTCTTCTCTCGAATATTAGCGGATAACAATAAGCGTTTTAACCGGATTGGTTAAAGTAATGTAGCATTTGAAATGTGGTGCTACCGAAGAATGGTGGAGATAAAATGAATCGACCGAGTAACGAAAGAAGTCCTAAGAACAGAGGGAGAAATGAAAAGTCTGCTAATAACTTTGAAAAGAAGACGAGACAACTTATCGGCCACAATTTGAGATATGATGGCTACATGAAGACTATCGTCGAGGGACAATTGTACGGGAAGAATGGAAAAGGAGGGACTTGGATGAAATATATGGAACAAGTTGTGAGGGATGTTAAAGAGAATAATTGTGTAATTATGAAGAGGTTAACCGATGGGAGAATCCAGCGGAAAGCTGCGGCAAACTAATCTCAGGATTGCAGGCGGATGACAGCGAAAAGTAACATAGGTAGCCAAACA
Organism: Platycnemis pennipes; assembly: GCA_933228895.1. Classification (NCBI taxonomy): domain Eukaryota; kingdom Metazoa; phylum Arthropoda; class Insecta; order Odonata; family Platycnemididae; genus Platycnemis; species Platycnemis pennipes. The sequence goes on along the minus strand of OW121852.1, from coordinate 34,397,951 downwards.
TGTTTAGCACCCAAAAAAAATTTCTAAATCAGCAAACTCAGTAAAATAGTTAAATGGCCAATTCACAGCTAATGAGCTACCCAAAATCCCTGATCTCTAAGGCATGTTTATCTTTTTGTATTTAACGGACATGGGATCTCTTTGAACTAGCTCACACTCAAAAGCTTAAGGTTCGTGGTTTAATTAAATGGCCCGGAGACAATTTTCTTCTAGCAATTTTCAACGCGCTCTAATACCAGTTCATAGCGGCAGAAGTAATACATTAATGGCATGGAAGTATGGTGGCTCAATTCTAACACGTTTGCTGTAAAGCATATCCCAGTAAATCCAGGACAATGCTTATCCCATTAATAAAAAATTAATCCTTCGTAGTTTTTAGCCATTCAGTAGTATGTGCTCGCGCGTGTGCGCGCGTGCTAACACCATTTTTTTTGCGCCGTAGAAACAGAACTTTCGTCTGGACACCCATGCATAGCTCATATTTGGCGATCAACCACGTCCTCCCACGTACCTTTGCGATACTGGAAGGGTACTCTGTAGACGTAGATGAAGATATATTAGAGAGTTATCCGCAACCCTATACGCACCAAAGTGATTTGTGCTAACTAAACAAAAGGGGAGGGTTTGAATGCCCAGTTGCTAAAAGAAGACAACCACTAATTTATTTATTTATTTAGAATGCACCCGGCCTCACGATCACGGTGCTGATCTTATCTCGACATGGAATAAGACTCAAGAGTTTGTCATTTCATAACAAAGCAATTATACGAAATTATGTCAGCTACCATTATGCTAGCTTCGATAACTTTAAAATTGGTTTCTATTGCAGTCATAAGCAAACAAACATCTGAAACTGTATAAGAGCATCCTCGACCTCTAAATCCACACTATAAGCGGAAGTCCTTCAGCACAATGACATCGCATAACACCGACAAGATAAGGTCATCATGCCCGGAAAGGGATCATTGTCTGGTCCTATCAGGGGAGGACTGATGATGTCACAGTTTCCATTCACATTCATTTCAATGGTGATGAAGCAAAATCGACATCTAGGAATAGCTCTGCAGCAGCATTCCCGGGAAATGAATTGTTCTTATGGCTCAGCAAGAACTTTCGGCTGTAATGGAAATCATTCCAAAAACTAATCATTTTCAATCGTGACACCCATCCTACTGGAAATTGCCGATGACCACTGATGCCTAAGGAAAACGTCCCGATGAATATGCAGAGGTTACATGAAAACACACCCTCTCTAAGATTTTTTGGATGAGCGGCTTATACAGCAACATGAATATGCACATTTAAAAACCGCATACATTTTCGATGTATTTCTCTTTTATTGCACTTATCGGTGACCACGTGAAATACGTTATTTCACCCGAACAATGCGCAATGCTTGGCCTTCCAAAATACATCGTGCTCGGGCATATCTTAACACTCCAATACGTTACTGGATGCAGATGTTCCCTCTAGTAAGGGGGTAAACGAGGAATAAATGTAAAAAAAGTAAACCAGATTCGAAATTATGATAGGTGCACCGATTTAGCAGATTTAAATGCTCCAGAACTGTTAACAATTAGAATTAATTGCCATGCATTTCAATAGGTATTTTAACTTACAATGGTAAATTAAGAAAAAATTACATAATTATTCAACATTTAGGGTGATTACTCCGTCGGGGTTCCATATTGTAGGAGAGTAGGTAAACTCAGTAAAAACACGAGTTAAGATCGTTCAGTGAAGGACGATTAGAGATGAATGATTATGCACGCATTTATTCAGCATTAATTTAATATTAAAAAACATTAGGTCGTAGGATTCTGAACTTAACCATGGGAAAAACTACGATAAGAATGGCAAAGGAAGGCTTCGTATGGCCTTCCTTTGTCATTCTTCCCATTCTTACATGGATCAAGTACTGAAGGATGGAAAGAAAAGAATTATATAAATATGAAGAGGCTAGCTGATAAGAGAACCGCATCAAAACAATTTCAGGACTAACGACTGGTGATTATGACGAATCATACATAGTTCCAACGTTGCTCATTAATTCATTAGGGTGACAGATCAAAATTTGCTCGGCAGTAATTGATCTTGCACTTGGCGAGGTAACTAGAAAATCACGAGGGCGGGGTCGCGGATCTTATATGCGGATTACGACCGCTATCTAAACACGAACTTCTCCAGAGCAACGATCCCTATCACTAGTCTTCTAACTACACACGCCGCTTGATACTGGCAAATTGAAATACAAAACACGAACGCGACAAGGAAGATAAAATTTCCACTCCAAAATACCCGATGGAACGATGGAAATGATGCACGCACGTCATCTGAGATCGCATACCGGAATTACTAACTTTAACGTCGACCTAGTCGGTACTCACGAAGTCAAGTTCATATATTCGATTTAAAAATAAAGCAAATGATTCGGCACTCGCCAGTTTCTTTAATGTTTTGAGTATCTAGTGATATTAGAAATTCACCTCACATTATTCAAAAAGAAATTAATTCCATCGAAAACGCAGAAATTTTTTATTTTTACTTAAAAATACATTTTTTTGATTACGTGCCTTAAAAAAGGATGGAAATACCTCATCGGGCACATCTGTAGATAAGATGAAGGGAGTCGTTGAGTAAATAGGGAACAAGGAACGGAGAATTGCAAAGAACTCGATGAGATGCATGGAGTGCAAGTAGTGAAATACACTACAGATAAGAATAATGGAAAAGTAAAGAGGTTAGACAATAAAATAAGCAACTGGCGATAAATTTTCAACCATGATTATGGATTTAGTTAACCACCGAATACTTCCAAGCTTGTATTTCCAGTTGTAAGTAGATTCTTCTTTTGATAGAATGCCCTCTTTGCCTGAGCTATTCTGATCACTATTTCTTTCTAGCTTCGTCTATCGTTGCTTACTCTGCTTCCCAGGTAACAGAACTCTTTCACCTCTTCCAGTTTCTGTTTTCCTAATATAACGTATAACGTTGGTTTCGGCCTCCTCTCTCTTGCAGATAAACCTTACACATATATTTAATACATGCTCTAGCTGAACATTGATCTCTTCAGTAAGATCATGGTATACAAGGCAGCAATGGGGTCGTTTACCATGTTTTTTTTATTACCGAATCTGATAGAGCTTGTAAAATAAAAAGACACGTATTTTTCCGTTTTTTGATCCGTCAATTATTTCCCCCTTTCGGAAAAGTGGGCGTGGTGCAACCTCTGACGTATATCGACTTCGTCCAATCACAACTGAGCCCGCGAAGCTACTTAGCCTTATCGCAATGGGGTGGACACAGACACAGCTGACTCTGCCAATAGGACAGTTGCGACAGCATCTGTGCGAGCAGACCTTCCGATAATCCCCCTCCACTCCCTTCTCCTCCCCTAAAAGCAGTCATGGACGGGAGGAAAATGACGAATGTTACCACATCAGCATTTTCGGTGGGCGTCACCTTTTGCTTATTTACATTTTTGATTTATGAGTGAATGGTTATAGTTAGAAGATTAATTTTTTTACTAGAATTCTCTTTTCGTTTCCATCTAACGATTTCGTGCACAAAATTGAGATTTCGGTTCCGAGTAAACGCCCCCATTATCAAAATAGGTGAAAATACGTGAGGATATAAGTTGGTTACGGGTATGAGGGGAGTAGAAGAGGGAGGCACTCGGTCACAGTGTCTCTGCCGTCCGACCGGCCGCCGCCGCCCGCGTGGCGTCGTTGACCGAATACCACGGCCCGCCAGCGACGCCCCCCAAGTCAAGCGCAAGCACGACCGTGAACGCTCCCCCACGCACGTCGAGAGCACGGTTTAATCCTGCGTGCACCGAACACGCACGCCCGTGACACCGCGGAGGCACTTTTTAAAAATGCACGGCCGCGCCTCCGAACGGATTACGACGACCCCCCCGAGAAAGACGACGCCCGCCAGCCGAGAAGTCCGTTATCCCACGGGGAGCGTGTCAGCGGACTTGCATGCGAGAAGGGTCAGACATATGAGCGAATTACGGTAATTTTCATGAGGGGTGAAGTACCGGCAAGATAGAATAGAACAGAAACAATTTATTGTCCTTGGACGCCTTCGTCCACTAAGAACAAGGTATATTAATTTTAGTATCGACGCGCAGCTTAAGAACACGATTTTCCCGTAGCTTTTCGATCTTTCACTGAGATCGGAAACTGTAATTGCGTTTTTCAACTACACCTCTATTCGTTAAGGCGCGTTTACACGTAGCAGTTGACTGCTATGACAGTCAACTGCTTACAACTGTTAAGCCCTACTCGTATGTGTAAATAGCAACTGCGATGCGAGTTCAGGTCGATAGTGGACACATGTCGAACACTATCGATCATAGTTCGAGCCATTAGTAAAGTTGAAGCCCGTCTACTTTCCAGCGGAAATGTATCCAACACAATCGCAACAATCGCCAACGGAAAGCAATACACGACGGAATTTTGAAAAATTAACAAGGATATTCCTCCCCGAAGAAAACATTCTACTCTTTAAAGAATGGGAACAAAAGATAATCGTCCATTGCATTTATTGCTTGATGAATTTAATGAAAATTTAGCATCAATCACCGTTGAAATAAAACTCTTTTTATTTGTTGTGGCAACGCGTAAATAGCGACTTCAAGCTGCATAGAAGTTGGTGCAGACGCATCATAGCAGTAGTGATATAGATACATCGCGCATCTCGCGACTGCCATAGCAGTCAACTGCTAAGTGTAAACGCTGCTTTAGGGGCAAGCTATTGAGTTTTATGCGTTCGTCGACATCTGAAAATGAATTTTCTTGCTTGAATATGATATAGTATAGCGAAAATAGTTGTTAAAATTAACACATTTTAAGAATTGAAACGCTAACTTTCCTACTCCAACTGAATTTCTACCAATTATCGGCCACATCCATCAATCCATACGAAAAAGCACTTTCCTGAGACGGATTCGGTTTGGCTTTCTTCGTTCCATACCGAAGCTAGCATCGTAATTCCCTCGGGTGCCATAGACTGCGTCTCCAGAGCCGTTCGAAAACTGCTGCTTCAAAGGACCAGATAAAGCTAAGGACTACCCACTATCCATAACCTCAACAATGATTCCTTACAGACGCCAGCCTCACATTTCCTAATCTCGGCCACCCAAATGAGAAGCGATTACACGACTATACTGGCTCTTTTCATCCACGCTCCCGGAGAGTGAAGATATGACTTCAACTCCGCCCGTTGGCCGTGAGGAGATCTATAGCACTCAAAGGGTGGCTCGGATTCGAGCTCATTAGGAATGATGATTAAACCCCGGACAAGTAGTCAAACTTAGTTTCCAAAGGCTAAGGACACTATCTAGGTGCCTACCGTCAAAGCGGACGCTAGAATTCTAACCGCAGGAAGATAGGTACATCATCTCTCCTCAATTGAAATAAAGATTTTTTCGTTTTCTTCATATTTCTTTCAGAATCAAACCAAAATTATTACCAACATCATTTACAGTAACCTACCAATAATTTTACGTTCATATTCAATTTCTACCTCTCATACTCCTTGAACTAGAACACAATCCAGTCACCTGGCAATATGAAAGTCCCATACTAGCGGTGAGGAACATGCGGCTTTTTTCGGTCCTTAATGTGACCTTTTACAGTATTATCACAAATGGCAGGTGAGTGATGCAGGAAGGTGACGTGTGCCCTTTAGTCCGCACAACGCAGTGAAAGCGATAATCGAGTAAGGTCTCTTTTTTTATTATTCATGTTTTGTAGTCGTGGAAACACATGTAAGTACCAACAATAAACCTTGAAAATGTAGGTACTAGACGAAGCACTTGCACATATGTCTATCTATATTTGGTTTTCAAGTATGTTTCCGCACTAATAGACGCTTCAGACCGGGAGGAAGGGTGGATGGGGAAGGAAGGGTACGGAGGAAGAGCGGAGAGACACCCGGCGTCGATATGAGCTTGCTCTTAACGAAATGCTCCAAGGGTATCACGGCTTTACGTCCCATTCGACTGATGGAGTACTGAACTCGAATGCTCTCCACAAGGCCTTCAAGTAGGGGCCGGTTTACCAATGAAAAATATCATCCACTGCAGCATTAGAACCCGGGCCCTGAGGGCGAGAGGCCAGTACTCTAACCACTGCACTAACCCAACCCCCCTAACTTATAATTGATCCACAATGCAAAATGTAGCCGAATGAAATCTCCTTGGGATGGATTTCGGCCTTCCCATTTAAAAAGGTTCCACATCCCTCCACAAACATCCAACCTGTTTTTTCAACGCGGTCAATAAGAAATACTGTGATAAAATTATAGGCATTATACATAAAAAATAAGGTGATGACGCCTAAATACTGCGACAATAATAGGATTCATCTTAAAGTAGGAAGTACCCGACAACCCACGAAATATTGACAACATCGAGTGATATCGCGATTTTTATATCAACGATATAGACACAATACGATAAAAACAAAGATTATTGACTCCCAGAAAATCGGTCACATCAAATTATCCACTTTTATAAAATAAATTCAATATTGGAAGGGCATAGTATCGATTTATCATCGAATTACTACGCAAGACAGTCAAAAAGTCAAAGGTAGGAACGATCGTGCTCCACAGATCACAGGGCATCGGATAACGTTCTAGGGTACTGTTCAGCAGTTTCAGTCACGGAAATCTGATAATAAATTAATTGAGCAAATTCGCCATAAAAAAGGTCAGGTAGGCCAGCGGCGCAGGGAACCATTCCAAGACGATGGGAAAGGCTAGCTCGGTGCCATGCGGTAAGGTTAATGTACGCGATTCAGGATATGGGATTTATAACGCTGCAGAAAAGTAATTGCAAAGTCTTTTACTTTCTTCGGCGAAGTTTCTGCGAAAATGCTACATAAATAATTTCCAGCTATTGTGAAATTAACATATTTAAACACACAAACCGAAACACTGGCAAATTAGCCTTCATACCATTAGGAAATATTCGACAACATTGTGCATCAAAGAGATGGCACCGTCCAAAATTATGTTTGGAGTTAGTCCCAAGTATAGGATTGCTGAAAACAAATGAGTTCCTTAAACTGTGAACAGCTTTCCACATTATAGTGAATCACAGTAAACGCTTCATGAAAAAAGGTAAATGTTAGAGCTTTATAGTACACAGTATTAAATAAATATATTAGTTCTTCATAATACAAAGTTCTGACCCATATAACGAGAGAAACATAATCGAGAAAAGAGATTGATGAACTTAAATCCATATAAACTGCTAAATAATTACATATCTGAAAAGGCGGATGTAAATGGCGGGATTATAATACTCAAATCAATATTTATATGGATGAATAACAATTTCATTAACGACTTCATACGCTGCTTGAACCATTCAAAGTGAATTTGACCTCTTAGCCATTAAATAGAGTGGATCACGAAACCCGTTTGAGTCGTTTAAAAAGAAAAGAAATTCGTCCTTATTTCAATACTCTTTGTTGTGCAATCACGTAAGTATTACTTATTTCAAGAACTCACCATCGTGCTTCCTCGAAATGTAAACCCAGTTATAACTACCTTCTTAATAAAAAACCATACAACAATACAAGAGAATATCTAAGCATAAAAATGTCTAATAACAGTGATATTTCTATTCGGATGGGCGATCGGACAGCTCAACTATAAAAATGCTATAATAAGGTCTTTTCGCATGACACAGATTTGTAATTATGGCAATTACGGGCCAAAAGCTATGGCTTACTGCATAACATATCCGAGCGAGTATGAAAAAAATGCATAACTACACATTAAATTTTCAACCAACATTTCCATTACTGTGGATGACCACACAGTTCAGTATTTTCTTCATGAGAAAGTATGCTGAATAAATGCAAATAAGGGACGTAAGTATGCGATAGCTGAGACGAAAGAGAACGAGCACCGAGACCGGTCTTTCGTTCTCCGTTTTTCTCGCGCGGTTGGAAGTGAAACCAAATCGGGTTCATGGGACTGAGTCGAAAGGGTTCGCAGTAATTAATCTATCTTCCATACGGCTGCTCAGTGCGTCACATTTTACGGGAGTGTTTCCACCAATTAGGCAATCATACGCGGCGCCATTCCACCTGCCCGCTCTCATGAAGCATAAACGCCGGCATGCGGGACATGACAAACACGCATTAATCGATAATTCACATCGCCAGCTCCCCATTTTACGATACACTAACCCGTCATGCTGCGTTCTGGTCGCGAAACTAGATATATTTGTTAGTTCCATACCTTAGGAAATATGCGTAATAGAATCTCGATAGAAAAATAAGCAAGTTATAATAAAATCGTGATGTCGTGACCTTTTTTTCCAATTAGTTAATTATTTTCCAAAAGTTCCAGACCCTTCTTCATTTGAAACCACCCCACATCTCTGATCCTCTCCCTCCAGCCTCTCTCACAGCAATCCCTCCTCCTCTCTCTTTTATCAACAACCTCTGAACAACCTATTCCTAAAAACAAACATTCATCAATTAACAAAACAGCATTTTTTTCAAGCATCAAGAAAATTATAATTTAGACCAAAAAAAAGAATCAACATTCAACATAATAAAGAACAACTAAGAATAATGAGGCCTCAAATATTAACAAAATAAATACAATCACTTTTTTCTTTAGGGTATGGCAGAACGTTACAAAGCGCATGGCAGCTATCTTCTTCCGTGGAAAGTGTGGCATGTAACTGTCCGGAGCATAACTTATTGTTAGTAACAAGTATGCGTGATTTTTGGCATCTCGAGATAGAGAGAACGATTTTGAGGTACTGTCTAAATTTTACAAAAACAATAGCGACGGGGACCGCTTTGGCGTCGTGGCTAGAGTATTGGCTCCCGATCCAGAATGCTCCGGTTCTAATCCCGGCAAGTGAGAGGAAGTACATTTTAGTACTTCGTGTGCCCCGTGGGACATAAAACCGAAAACCACTTGGCGCCTTTCGTTAAGAGCAGGCTGATGCCAGCACCGAGTTTCTCTCCACCCTTCCTGCGTCTCCAGAAGAGTTATACGTCCCTCAGAGGTAGCTTTTTCCATTAGAATATTGTTCTGATACACCCATCTGTCACGATGACCTGATGAAGACTATCGTCGAGGGAAAAGTGAACGGGAAGATTGGAAAAGGCAGGCCTCGTATGAGATACATGGAACAGGTTGTGAAGAATGTAAAAGAGAAGAATTACGTCACAATGAAAAGGTTGGCCGATAGAAGAATCGAGTGGAAAGCTGCGTCAAACCAATCCTAGGATTGTTGATCAATGATGATGATGATACCCATCTGTGAACATACCTGATTTTGATTTCTCCGCCTTGAAAGCGCCAATTCCATACACTAGAAATTCTTTTAGCTTTCGTTTTTCAGAAATCTACAAGCTGCTACAAAGAACGAGAACTATACTTCAACTATTCATCTCCTGCTCATTTTGCATTTTTTCTGTTTATTTACAGAATATTAATACTTAACTTGGTATTTCATTATAATTCATGCGATCATTAATTTTATTCCATCTCTCAAATAACAAGTGAAAACATATTGGGACTAGAAATATTTACACAAAAATAATAATAATAATTTTTTCAATATATAATTTCAGTAGTCCATATGTGCTCAAAAGATGTATTTTTTTCATAGGCCCGGTATTTTCAGGACTAAAGAGGCGATATTTATTCAATTACCCACATGTACTTAATGACACGAATGTCGTTATCAGTCGGTTGTATTCCCAGAAAATCCATTATGAATCCACTATGAAAAGATGTGCAAACCAGAGGCAATATAAGAGCATCGTAGTCACCTTCAACTGTGGAATGTGAGGGAAAGTAACAGTCCGGGAACAATATAGTCACTCGAATGCATGAACGTTTTAGACATCACGAATTTTTTAAGAGGCTTTGAGGTAACCGCCAAATTTTTCGATAGCTCTTATCAGAGTAAAATTGTTCCGGTGACTTGCCGACTTATCCTCGAATCATTCCGGCCTAGGTGCTGGCCAACCATTTAATTTTAGAAAGCGATACTCATACTTTCGCTTACATATTAATTGATACTATTATTTTCGCACTACTTAAGAGCTCAGATAGAGAAGGAATTCAGACTCAAAAGCATTGGTAAGAAAGTACAAAAAAATAATTAAATTATTTCCTTTTCTGAGCGCCAACACTTTTTTTGTCGGTGGCGTTCCAATTTCTAACATCTTAAGCGGAACACTCGAGATCAAAGCGCAAATCACAGAGCAATGAGTGAGATATTAAACATCGTGCTCTAACTGATACATTTCTTCTCGCTCTTATATCTGTCCCACAACTGAACCGCCAACCTGAAGATTAAGCCATTTAATACCGTTGACGGACAGATTAGATAAGTGTAATATTGGTGGTCTTAGAGCACCTGAAAAAAAATGTAACCCATGCTACCTTCACACTTGCATGCCCACTTGGGAATTTACTTTTAATCTATTCAAACAAACGACTAAGCCGCTACTAGAGTCTATATTCTTACGCCATCTATCCTCAATGATTCTACTTGAGTAGAATCAACTAAATGAAGGACGAGAGTACTAATTGTACAACTAGTGATTTTATATAAAAGGTAAGATGGACATTGTAGCTCAGGACTTAAAACCAGACCTGTCCCGTATTTTGGCATTATTTTAAAAGCCTGATACACCGCTAAATTTACAGGAAACTTCCATGAAAAAATACTTTAGATATAACAAATATGATGCAAATACGTTTGATGCATTCAAATACCGCTCATATCCACTACTCAGGGTGCGAAGTTTTCTTGGCTTTCTACTTATGATCAACGATCTCTAATATCTTTTTATTTACCAAACATGCTCTTAAACCTCATGCTTAAGAGCATGAGAGGTAAATAAAAAGCTTTAAACTTAAAATCTCATTTTCGAGAATTACCAATCAACACTCCATATTAAGGGATTAAGACTCAAATGAATACAGGTAAATAGGATTTATCCATATCTTTATGACCGAACTATCATCAAACATTGGTGAGAGACAGCTGACCGATTGCTTATGATTTCAGCTAACCTCATCATACTAACATTACTCTGTTTTTATTTCCGTTATTTTACTTCGCGATAACCAATTGGCAGGGCAAATACTATTTTGTCATTTGAAATCGGATTAGCTTTTTGATGAAAAGAGAAAAATGTAGGCATTGCATTAAATTATATGAGGCTTGTGAGGTAGAAATACAAAATCGCACCAAATTTTCACTTTTACACCCTTTACTGTTTGCTCCAATATCTAATACCATGTCTTCCTTTGCCAACAGAATTGATATCACTCTGGAATTGGCGTTATAAATCCACATGCAATAGAGACGGAGAATTTAGGTTTCCCATCGAGAGTAAAGGTCGAAATAAAACTATTTGATCTGAAGTGGAGAAGTCGAGACTTACTATTAGCCACCAAGCAGCACAGAAGACGCCACTAACAAGCAGAGAAGACCTTACAAACGTCATATAGCGATTTTTTTCCAAGTGACTGCGAGGACATTTTTTCCTTACTGACCGTGAGACTCAAGTCTCGCTTCCTGTTGTGTGTTTTTGTTATCTGTCATCAGCCAATCTTTCTTTAAAAAACTTCACAACTGTAAATATCTCATCAGGAACGATAGTGACGTGTGAGGACCTCGGAGATGATAAACGCGTCACTTTTAATATCTTGACAAGCGAGAGGGAAAGAGACAATCCCCGCCATGCAGAAGTCAAAGCTTCGAATATTTCGGCCACATCATTTCAATGAGAAAAAGATTTTTAATGCCCACATCTTGCCACAAATATCATTTAAAGGTCGAATTCTCGCCATCAACTCCAAAAGTGAATAGCAATTTTAAAAATTTATTCAAACAATTCGCCATTTAAGTACAAGACCAACTCGGAGCTAACTTCCTTGAAGCCGTTATCTCTACGGAACGGAGCAATTTCATCTCAGATCAGCGATATACGTTCTCTATTAAATTCAAGGCGTGAAAAAAGGTATAAATAAAATACACAGTGTTCAAAGAGTAAAAAATCAAGCCACTTACTCGTATTTTGCTACATTATAGAAAATCCATCGATGGCGTTCGTTAAATGCAAATGTTCCCCGATGAAGACCTTCATTCCTTTTCGAGAAAAAGTTGAGGTCGAAGAAGCTCTCCACTCATAAAAAACGACGGGCGGTTGACTGAATAAAATACGTATAACACCATATTAAATGCAGATTATTATAATGATACCTTTCAAAGATAAGAATACAAGAAAAATTATTAGATCTTTTGAGCGCCTGACAAGATAATGACGTCGACAACTTCAAAGCTTCAAAGTAAAAACTCACAATGCCACAATACTTCGAAACAGACGTATTAAATGTAGATAATACTACTTTATACGAACGCACTAAAGACAGCATTTATTCCATGGAACAAATTTGCAAATATGGTAATAAACATTGCGCATAGGATGCCTTGAATGTTTCCTTGCTTCTGATTTTGAATAATAGTTTTTCTCCGATTTGGGTAAGTTCGTATAGTTTGCATCTGCACTAATTTGCATTTATTTTTATTCACCGCTCCGTACCAAAAGTAATAGGGTAGTTAACTTGATTAAAGAAAACATGATTCATTTATTGCAATTCCTGGTCCACCCTAAATGTCTTTACTCGTTAAACTCGTGGAATCGAAGTTAATTTCGTATTTTATGGAGGCGACCGACGGCTAAAGTCATCTGAGCCATTATGGATACCTTGGTAAGAAACTGAGTAGAGCTACATGGTGTTTAAAATAACAGAGGAGAGTGGAGAGAATCACGGCGTAGCCATTATCATACTCTAGACAAAATACACCATAGTGTCCGCTGTTCCCTTCTAACAGACAGAGTACATGCATACCAAACTTCCTCCGTGCAACACCCAAGTAACGACCATTATACCCCTGAAAAACATCTCACATTGGCAGGATTCAAATTAGGGTCTTCCGGATGGGAAGCCAATATTCTATCAACCACACCAACCCAATCTAGAAAAACACCCAATCACTCACATCACATTCGTGGTTTTCAAGTTTGTACCCGCACTAATAGGCACTTTAGAAAAGTACAAAAATTTATAAGGATAGGAATAGAAGGGTAGGGAGGTAGACAGGAGATAAACCCGGCATAGGCATTATCCTCCCCTTAACGAAAGATTCCAAGGGGACTACGGCTTAATATCCCATACGGCCGACGGAGTACTGAACTCGACTACACTCCACAAAGCACTCAAGAGTAGAGGGCAGCTTAACAAAGAAAAATATATTTCACTACCGCGAATCGAACCCAAACGTCCGGGGTGAGAAGCCAATACTCTAACCACAATACCAACCAGACTCTATCCCAATCACTGACGCATCCTCACAGTGAAATGTAATCATAGCTGTCAATCGCCTCCCCCCTAACGACTTTAACCACAAAGCCAGCTCTATGACCGTCTAGATTCGTTATAGACGCGGAAAAGCCAAGAATATCCGCGAACGGCGAATCGTAACAGACTCCAAGAAAATCCGGAGAGGTCGATGCGAGCGACAGAGCGGGGGTGAGACGTGTGGGGCGGGGGGGGGGGTAGGGGGATGAGTCTGGCGGAGGGGAAAGAGGGGGGAGTAGAGAGAATGCGTTCCCACGGAATGGCTCGCGGGGTCGACGTGACCGCATCGCGAGCCCTCCTCCCCTTCCTCACCTTAGGCCGCGGACCAAGCGGAGGCACGTCCGACTGCGCCCTCGGGGTCCGCGACGCCGGGGGAGGCCCCGGGGTGAGGGGGGTGGCTTCCAGATCCACCCCCGCACACGGACGGGCCTCCCTCAGAGTCGCGGCTGGCCGGCCAGAGGAACTCTCCCGCAATACGCAGACGGCCGAGAGAGGGTGGTTTTCTGACTCGCGCCAGTCAATCCTTCCGCATAGAGGGCCATTCACACATATGCCCAAATGGGCCACTCCCGAGTTTTTTCCTTCAAATTGAAGGCCTTTATATTGAGGCATAATTGGAAATTCGATTAGCGTTATTAACATTACTTTCAAAATGAAAAACTGTTAGCTCTATTGTGCGAGACTAAAAAGTGTAGCTGTCATATTATGAAGAACATATATTATTTGTTGAATTAGGACGCGATCAACAAAAAAACATAATTCAAATGAAAAACCGTAAACACATCTACCAAAAGAAAAATACCTTTTTTTTGGAATAATACTATGTCTAAGTTGAATATGTTATCACACAAAACTGATTAATAATGCTCAAGGATATCAGCGTCAGCACTCACGTGTATACTATGAGCTTCTAAATGTATAATGAGACTAAAATATATTTCCATATCGAAGCACGTGGCCATCTATACATGGATTGCGAGGGATCGTCATAAAATGCAAAATATATATACAGGCTCACCGGCCTTTGTATGGAAAAAGGTAGTCATTGTCGTTATTCTACGGTAGCAACCGACAGCTCCGGTTTTGCCAATTAGGATAGGTTGATAATTAGGATACGAATTTGATAATTCAGGGAACGGATAAAAATAGGGAAACGCGGAGTCGGTATTAGTCTGACCTTGACGAAATGCGCTTGTTGTTGTCTAAAGTTTAACGTCCCATCCGACGGACGGAGAGCTGCATTCGAAGTTCTCTCCACACAGAAATCAAGCGAGGATCGGCTTCATCATCATTGGTCATCAATCCTCAGATTGGATTGACGCAGCTCTCCACTGAGTTCTTCTATCGGCTAATCTCTTCATATTTACGTATTTCTTCTCTTTCACATCCTTCATCACTTGTTCCATATATCTCGCACGAGGCCTTCCTTTGCCATTCTTCCCATCCACTTGTCCCTCGACGATTGTCTTCATCATGTCTCATGATGTGGCCGATTAAGTTGTCCCGTCTTCTTCTTAGGGTATTCAGAAGACCTCACTTTTCTCCTACTCTTCTTAGGACTTCCTCGTTACTTACTCGGTCGATTCATTTAATCTTCAACATTCTTCTGTAGCACCACATTTCGAATGGTTCCACCCTTTTCTTTCCCGCTGCTGTCATTGTCCATGCCTCACTGCCATACAGAAACACGCTCCAGATGTACGTTCTGATGAATGGTTTCCTTACTCCTAGGCTTGTATTTCCAGCGGTAAGTGGATTCTTCTTTTTATAGAATGCCATCTTTGCCTGGGCTATTCTGCTGGCTATTTATTTTTTGCTTCGTCCATCGTTGGTTACTCGGCTTCCCAGGTAACAGAACTCTTTCACTTCATTAAGTTTTTGTTTTTGTTCTTCAAGGATCGGTTTACCAATGAAAAATTCTGCCACTGGCGGGATTCAAACCAGGGTCATCTGGATGGGAAACCAGTACTCTGGTAAAAACATTCTCACATTGTTGTATGGAAGAGGGAAGTATCTACTGTTATTGCAAGCACGGTCAGCTAATTTAACCGTGGGAGGGAGCTATTCCTGAATTTAAAACTTTAAATTAATACATATTGTAATTGGGAAGCGACTGAAAATGATTTAAGTAAGGCTCCATTTAAGATAGAAAATACATTGAAGATATATCCCCAGAAGATCAATAAGAACGATTGAAAGGTAACGGTATGCTAGCAGAAGAGCAGGGGCAAAAGCTAACGTTTATCTAGGGAAACGAAAGCTAGAAGAGGCGAAAGTATATCGCTATGTGGGAAACGAAACCGCCAGCGATGGAGGTCGCAAGAAGAAAATGGTAAAATGGCCCACGCGATGGGGCATTCAAGCGAAAGAAGAATCCTTTTACGTCTGGAAATACATACTTGGAAGTAAGGATACACCACATTAGAACTTACAAATGGAGCATACTTCTTTATGGATGTGAACCATGGCAGGTAATTAGACACGAGCGATAACACCAGCAGAAAATTCGTGACTGGAAGTATTTGAAAAGTTTTTCAGACGCATGATGAAGATAAAACTGATCTACACTCCACACACGGCAATCTTGTAAGCACCGGGACTCCACTGAAAACTCCCTACCACTGCCTGGATACGACCTGGACCTTAGGGGTGGTTAAATAAGAAGAATAACTACAGCACAACTCCATGAGAACCTGATTCACTGAATTGAATTTTGCTTGTTTAAACGAGCGCTGTTAAAAATAGAGGCTCATGCTTACATGCGGAAATTAATTAATTAAGAACTGAAATTGAAAAGGACATACCTAATGTAATTTATGCCTAACTATGCTGCTGCCTCCAAGAAGACACAGAAAGGAATCGAAGACAATGTATACCCACCGATCGATATCCACTTTCAGACGTCCCATTTGTGAGTCGTTTTATAAGTACATACAACTGAATATGAAATTATTCCACTTTCTCCATTTCAGAATTCACACATGGACCAGTAGCCACAGCATCAACAGCTGCACTTAAGTATGGATTCCATACCTAACGCCTCCATTAAAAATACCGACTATAAGATGCATTAGAATGAAGTAAAAGTTTTGAGAAAATGCCGATACAAGCCAAATTAACGCATATATTCATCAGGTATATGCCTTTCTATGCCAGGTATATACCTTTATTGCCTTAAGTTTTTTGGAAGCCGTCCTTCCCATATTCAGCCTTTCCAAATCCAGCACAACTGCTTCCCTACTCTTTCCCAGTCACCTCACTAGTTTACATGCAACCTCTCAACTTCCTTATGTGAATTTTATCAGATGTGATAGCAGATCGATACCTGCGCCGCCTTATAAATTCGCCCTTGGAAAAAATTGAAAGTTCCGTTACCATTATCGACAGCCATAAAGTTCAATCATTATTCGAAGCTTCACGAGTACACAATAGCAATTCCGCGCAACCCGCCTTGGGCGAGCTTAGTGGCAGATGCTATCAAGGGACACACTATTAGACATGGATTATTACGCATTAGGTAATGGAACACTACCTAATTTGGAAATACGTGAGGTGGTGTTTGCAAATGAGCACTCGAAGAATTAGGTTTTACGGTGCTCCAACTACAAAGGCTATATCACCCTGTCTAACCAAGCTTAATTCTAAGTCTATGCTTAAGACAACGCCCATGCCCAAGGCGGGGATCGTACCCACGACCTTTGGTTTGTCAGGTGGGTGAATTAACGCCCTGACGACTGCAGCTGACGGGTTGGTAAAACGAGAAAACTTTCTAACAACGATATAAGGTTCACTATTTAAAGAATCTGGCTGCAAATTTTGGCGTATCTTTTTACGCCAATGAACACCACTCAAATTTGGTTTGTCTCATTGTGGTGTGCGTCTCATTTTAAGTAACTTTACAGGAGCTTTAACTTTTGAGTCAAAAATGTTTAATTTCGAATGCGATTTCAAAGCTTACCGTCATTATCAATGCATCAACGACTCATGGTGAAGCACAGAGGCAAAGCACGGCTAGGATTTACATGTGAAACACGCGATTTAGACCGGAAAGAGTTGAATGAACAGGTGAAAAATTAAATTTACTCCAGAAAAGTGATATATCTAAATAATATTTCCACTTGACATATCGACGTTAAAAGTCAATTTCTGTTATCTGTATTGTCGAAGTCACAGATTGAGTAAGGGTTTAATATCCCTGCATAAGTAAGCTGGAGTACATAGTTCCTTTCTCAAAGTCATTACTCCCCACCGTAAATGTAGGGGGGGGGGCCTGATTCTCTGCTATGGATGATCATCCGTTAGCCGTGAAACACACAGCTACGCCGAGCCGAGACGCGCGTTGGATCCATTCCCGCCGATGGCGTCAGAACGTGACATCGGCATTCGGTTCTGGTGACATTCTAACTGTAATTACGTTCCACTGCAGATACGCAGTAAAACCAAAGAAAAAATGTCGAAGAGAAAACTATCGAATGGAAGAATTCCATTTCGATCATGCAATGGCTCATGTGAAAGATGGGCGAGGCACACGATTTCTAGGGGCCATGGTCATTTTCATGGGAAGGCAATAATTTGGGTATTTTCCAATTAGTGTAGCAACTAGCCTTACAATTTCTCTATTACTCCCTCACCAACTCCATCGCACTCCAAAGACCCAATAGTACCAAGGAGGGCAGAGAGGAATTCTAGTAAAAGTAACCAAATGTGGAGAAAAGAGCGAAAGCACAGTGCTAAAACGCGAAGGATAGTACATTATGTACATTAGTCAAATCAATACCTAGGAATAGAAATGCAGACAGACTTCACTGTTGAAACTGACATAATAATGGTAATTCACTACCTATCACTCACTCAGTGATTCAACCCGAAGATCGGTCTTTGGTAGGTGAGAGTAGAGCTCACCCCGTACGCCCCGTACTAAGCCAATGGCGTGTGAAATTCACACATTCGGGGAAGGGGGGCCAGTTCCTTTTCCTGGGCCACCTGCGATTTCCTACGAGGATTTTTTTTAGATTGGGGCGTCCAGAAAGGCTCTTGCCCGGGATTAGAATCCGGGACCCTCCGGTCAGTAGCTCAGTGCTCTACCCACTAGGCCACCACGACCCCCTCACTAATAATGGTAACACAATGATATTATCAAATGAGCATAAGTTTATTGTTTGGTAATTCCACACTTTCAACCATTGTCATCGTTCTTCGAAATTGCTAGTAGGATACGCGGATTTGACTACTGGCTCACTTTGTCTTTGTTGCCTAAAGCACTCTGAGGATTGATTTTACACCTAGCGTCACTTCCGGGAGTTGACAATGGAAAAGTTCATGTGGGGTAAATACCAGAGGAAAATGGCCTTTAGCGGTATAGAGAAGTGAACTTTCAGACAACATTAACAGCCGTAGAGTCAGATTTGCAGTCCTGGAACTTTTCCTCTGAGGTTATATCGCAAAACCAAAACGACAAATAATAATAAATAAAACATGACATGGCGGAACTCAAACCCACGGAGTAGTGACCTCAGTATTGGCCTCCCATTCCGAAGGCCTGGGTTCGAATCACGAAAGTGACAGATTTTTCATTGACATTACGACCCGTACTTCAATACTTAGTGGAGAAGACTTGAAGTGCATCACTCAAGGAGTTGAGATTTTCCTGCGTTACACCGGTTCCTCATCGATTGGTGTATATAGATGGTGCTCCATCTGTGGGATGGGACAATAGTTTCCTAGACGCCTTTCTTTAAGATCAGGCTCAAGTTTCTCTCCACCCTAAAGAATCGTACATCTTCCCAAATAACGATTTATCTTTAAAGGCGCAAAACATCTTACAAGTTGGTTGCCCCCGCCCCCCATTTCGCCCCCCCCCCTTCTTCTAAGAACAACGAAAAAAGCTATAATCAGTCGCAGAAGATAAATGAGCCTTCACGGTCCATATTTAGTTCCCAAGGAAGATGACACTCCGGACCATAAATACAGGAAAAGTGAGGAAACTCATATTCTACCCCAGCCCTCCCCATCGAAGAACTAGCGATCAAATTACTACTTAAAAGCGCCATATCAAGATGTCAAGCACTAACCATGTAACGACGCTAGCGATTAGGTGACAGTATCGAATTAACTCGCGAATGTGTTGACGGAAAACCAATTAAACCCTCCATATCTCTCGCGGGCCACAGAAAATGCTGCCACGGACCGTCTGTTGTGTCCCCGGACATAATCAATCACGCAACGTCAATTAGCTCATAAATTGAACTGAATGAAGCTTGACATCGCGGAGACTGCCAATATTCATTTTGGAAATAGTAAGCTCGGTAATTATCCAAATTTTCAATAATATGGAAGCACGAGATGTATTGGTATGTCTATATATTTCCAAAAATAAACAAATAGCTGGCTGAAACGGATTGGAACTATGATAAAAATCTCTGGAAAATGAGGAAGGCAAACAATCCTTTAATAAAGCTCAGAAGAAAATAAAATATTTCACATAAGCAAACGCTCATAAGCATATCCTCTTCGGTCCGATTGTCTACGTATGTGTACAACCGGTTTTACGTCCCTCAATGGATAGATTTTTCCAGTAGAATATTGCATTGATGTACCCATCTGTGAGCATACCTGATTTTGATTTTTCCGCCTTGAAAGCGCCAATTTTATACACTAGAATATCTCTTAGCTTTCGTTTTTCCGCAATCAATATTGCGGCCACAAATAAAGTGAATTACATTTCATCTATTTATCTCCCAACCATGTTGAATTTTTTCCTGGTCATGTACAGAATATTAATACTTAAGGTGATACCCCATTATTGGTCAAGCGATCATGATTTTTTTCCAATCTCTCCAATAACGACTGCACACATATGTGGAGTAGTAATATTTCAGCAAAAAAATAATAAAAAAACAGATTCAGATGTGATGTGGTGGAAACGTTCCACATTAATAGAAAGATTTTGCAATTTTCCACAAGTAAAAATTTATTCTGACTAGTTTCGATGCTACTCGGAATAAATTTTTACTTGCGGAAAATTGCAATATCTTTCTAATAATATAAAAACAATAATTATAATTTTTTTCAACATATAATTTCAGTAGTTTAATATGTGCCCAAAAAAGGTAAGAAATTTTTTTTCATAGACCGGGGATTTTTCAGGACCGAAGAGGTTAAATCTGTGGAGTGGTAAAAAAGAATGAAGATCGGTGATGAGTGAAAATTTCACTTGTCTATTTTTAAGTACGATTGGCTACAGAAGTCGACGAGGAGAAAACAAGAACGTATTTTATACATATAGGTAACGTTTTAAAATTTATTTTTTTAATTTTCTTTCAATTCATTAAAGCCACGCAGACGCATTGATCATATCTCATGTACAGAACCTAGGAACTAAATCCTGATTTGGTATCACGAGGACGCGACTAAGAGCATGTCATAAGAATGTCGGAAATAACAGTGAAGACTGGGATGGAAGGTCTAAGGAAATCCCTTGTGAAGGAGATTATGTAAACGTGCCAAGACGACTGCTTCCGGTGGAGATTCTCATGTCGTTCAAGGCCAGCTGGTAACGGCCGATAATGGGTTTTCAGAAATAGTCCTTTGATTTTGAGCGATCGTATGAAACATCTGCTCAGATTGATAACTACGGAAATGAAAAAAAAGGTCCGAATCCAGAGAGCGTTCAATCGTAAAGCTGAGCGAATTTCCTGTCAGTTACTTTCGTCATTCGTGCTCTTTAGCCGTTAAGGCCGCTCGGTATCTTGTGTCTTACTAGTCCGGGGGCAGAAGAATCCAATGGATACATCGAAATTTTCAGCGCCATCATCGCTTCTCAATTCTTTGTGCATTGAGCAGTCAATATTGATGACGCAAGCAGTGACCGATCACTGCTAATATTACAAATTCATTTCAAAACATGGAACCAATTCCCAGGAGCAAACTACTATTATCTGAATAGTTAATGCTTGTAATTATGATGGGCAAATATCGATCCTTGGCAGCACTAAATAAGGTTGTTCTACATTATCCTTTCCATACTGGCAAATGATAACAACGCTCAAATATTACTACAAGATATCGCACAGCGAAAGACAATAACCATACGATGAAATCAACTGCGATGTAATAATCGTTAACATAGTCGTTTCTCAGCTTCATCAAAATTTGAAAATGAGTCATTACAGTCATCTGATCACTCTCTTCACGTCACATGATAAATTTAATTTCTGCAACAGCGAAAAAATATTTGCACGACAGGACAAAGACAGAATGAACTATCAACAGAACCTTTTTCCAAAATGAAATATTCTAAATAAAAAGCTTCTATCCGAATTCGACACACGTAGGATTTTAATGATGGGCATCAGATAATTATTATGCATATCATTAAGGCTAGTCAAATGGAGTCTCTCTCCCCTCATCTGGGCTAAAGCAAAGAATTTAGAATCCCTAGGCTCAGAAATTAAACATTTATTAGGGGATTAAGAGACGGGTTCAGACCATCAAATCGAAAGCATTACCCACACCGGATCAGTCTTACGACACTTTGTATTGACTCCAATAATCCAGGCAAATCTATGGAACACGTGCGCTCTGTATTTATATGGTTAATCTCAGCCTGACATGCAATTAAAATTTATTATTTGAACCTCCCAAGACCTTTTTCCTAAGAAGCAAAGGAATGCGTACAATACACCACTCTTAGCACCCTTCTTTGGATCTGACTGTGCGAAAGATAGTGTTCTTAATTTTTACCCGACGTAAATTCCTTTAACAGCTCACGCACTAGCAATCTCTCACTCAACTGAATACAATTCGATTACTTCCGTTCTCATCATGTTTATACTGATCATCTTCCCCTAGGGATGAATGCTCGAAGATAGTAAAAAGCGCACAATTTGGCTAGAACAACGCAGTGATCGCTCTTAAAATATAATCATAATGTGAGAATCATTGAGGAATATCAAGGCAAAAGGCACTATTCAGTGAATGATGCATCAGGTTTTTAAACAATGGATACCGTAAATGATTCTAGTGGAAAACGTTTTTAATTTCTAAAACACCGAAAGGTACACTACGCTGGAACCAATAAGTGATCTAACCGTGAATAACAAACCTAAGATGATTATATAAACTTCAACAACTCAAATTTTAGGAATATTTAGCAAATTATTTGACATATCGTACTACTCTGACTGGGTAAAATGTATTAACAAAATACAAGTAAAAAGCGCTCAATCTAGGTTGAAATTTCATGGCAACTGGCGTTGTATTATCAAAAAATCAATTATTCAAGCATTAATTATCAACTACGAGTACATATATGTTGGGACCGTAAGTGATCAAGCCACGCTCCAAGTAATATTTTAGTCAACATGTGAAGAGTGACCAACTAATATGCTGTGAAGGTTTCTTCATTTAAAATAGGGGTAATTATACAGTATAGTCAGGAAGCAGCTTGACGAGGGGTTTTTGATCGGGACATTCCATTTAATATGCATTCCGGCATACGCGATCCCGGTTCATTGAGAGCTTCTGAATTAATAAACGATAACATGAACTAAATGATCCTATTCATATGCACGTTTGGAATATTCCCGTATCTTGTTTTTAATAACATCATGTCCAAACCTGGCTACGCCATTTAATTGCTAACATGAAGTTGGAGCCGAATAACTTTAACAGCCGTGAATTTTGGAGTTTTTAACCGGCGAACTCAAGGAAGGTTTCTCCAAGGCAGGCGTCTCCATTGAGTATGGGAAGGACGCTGACTTTGAAGTCACTTTTGATGACGTTTCGCACTCCCAAATATCGAATAAGGTTGTAGTTTTGCACTTCGTCAGTTCCCAAAACTATAATGATTCGTTTCTCTGTACATGTGCATGGAAGATATACTGAGATCGAATTTGGTATTTTATAATTTAAATGGGAGAAGTCAGACTTTCCAGCATGAATTTCCACCCAAGGCTGGAAAGACTGCAAGATATTATTATCTGTCCCTTAAAAAGTATCAATTATACTGTGGCATACGAGTTACAAGGATTACATGACTTATTAAAATGAAAAACTTCCAGTGACACCACTAACGGGTATTTAAAAACACCCGAAAATGTGATAATTACATTTAATTTCTTATCCGTTAAAATTGATGGCCATGAAGACGAATAAAATTACTGAAGACATACGCCACAAGAATAACATTACTGAAGGGGTAATTTGAGGTTTAGCATTAAGTGGAATTAGAATTATTATTGCTAAACATTAATGGAATTGGATTGTCATTTCACACCCCAAACCTACAACAGCTACTACTGCCGTTTTTCCCTCATCTTGCTTCCAAACTCTGCGTATTAGCCCTTTCAAAGACAACGCAACGTCCTCTCGGGAAAAAAAAATGCAATAGAGGTTTTCACATCGACATTACCTCACATATTTAGCGAGCTTATGAGCCAATAGAAAACAATAATTAAGCAATCAGCTTGGTATTATCGATATTTATCAGCGACAAACTGGAAAAGATGAACGATCATCTTTTACCCGGATTTAATGGTTAATGATATCCTTGCAATTATAAGCGACGTCTTCATGAATGCAAACCATAGAGTGGGAAACTACTTCTATTGTCATATTCGAATTTTCTCCGTCCTTAATACACTAAAAACCATATTCGCCCCTGATTGCTCGATCGAGCAAAGTTCCAGCAGAATAATAGACGAAAATAGATGTATCCACGAACGAAGTTACAGTGGCCACAAAACGCTAAAACATATTCATTTTTCCCACGCGTGAAGTACGCGTACATACATGCATAGATTCAGACGCGACATCACAGGGACGCAGTGCACACACCCAGGTCGCCGTATTCATGGGAACAGCGGGGGTTGAAGGTTCAATTATCGACTCCACCCGGAGGATACCGGTACGAGGCGCTCCCGACGAGTCACAGCCGGGAATTAATCACGCCCGTGAACACGAAGAGGCGCCGGCGTGACTGCAACGCCCGTCTGCATTACTGCGATCCTAAATTGAGGATGATTAAATCCCGAAAATAATCCCATTGATTTTTCATGTTTGTTCACAGAAACGAGGCAAAAATGCAGTCAGTACAGTTGAAATGCATGACTAGTTGAGAGAGAATAAGCCATGACAGAAATGATTAAGGACTTTGCCTGGATAGATAAAATGCGATAACTTATATAGGACGCCATCACCATTTATAGTTTAGAAAAAAACTGTCTAGTTTCTACGTTATAATTGTATATTAGAGGGCAACATAAGTGGATATTTTATTCAATAGGGCATTTTGGTTAAACCAAAATAGAGGCTTTTTAACGCGGCTTAAAGAGGCTACGGAGAGCAATAAACGAATCATAAATTACTTTCACCGAAGATAAGGATAATCAAGGGAATCCACTAACAAAATAAAAAGATAACTCTCAAGTAGGTTTATTAAATAGAAAGATCAAGTGATGATCACCCTCTCCACAACAGATATTACCGATTTGGTTATTGAATAATATTTTTCCAACAATTTATTCAAATACGTTATTGAGTATATTCTTCCTAAAATTTGGATGCTATTGCATGAAAACATCGCTAATATTACGTTGAATATTGAGGATGAAATGGGGATTTCATAAACGGACCATGGTCGTACAAGGCAACGCAATTGGAGAGAAAAAACAACTTCAAGCCAACACCAATTCAATGGAATTCGTGGACTTCCATCATGCCCTGAGGAAGTTGGCCGATTTCATAGTTGTCTCTCACCAGTCAGAGACTCGCATCTCGAAGGGATAACAGGCGTGAGGAGGCGAATGAGAATGATAAAGCGATAAAAGTAAGCCTAATGGGTAATCCAATCTACTCGTCAAAAATAACATCAACATCACCAAAAATACTCTTTAGACTAGAGCAATTGTTATGAGTTCGCTCTTTAATAATCATCGCCCAAAGAGACTTATGATATATGAACAAACAAAAGAGTCTCATTGAGAACATATCACAATCAGTACTCGAGAGGACAAAGTAATGATAGTGAGAAGTTGGCCAAAATATGACAAATTAAAATAGGACGACTTTTACGACGCACATCAACACCCTATTGGAATACCCCGGTCACGATCGGTAGGTAACAATCCGGCCTTCCAACTCAATGGTCACGGGTTCAATCTCACCTCGGGCTTGGATATTAGGTTAGTCTAGGGTTTATGTTAAATGAAATGGTGCGATGTAACCTTAATATTTGGAACAGCTTAAAATCAACTCTTCTAACATTACCAACTATTTACAGGATATAGGTAACGCGCGTACGGCTATGAATCGGCTGCGTCAAATGCGTCCAAATGCTGGCTCGTCCATATTACCAAGACTGAAAGCACAACAAATGTAGTATTGGTGAAGTGTGACGAAGATTAAATAGAAAGACTCGAAGTAGAGATTTTAGGGCGTAATCAGTGGAAGCGGAATTGTAGTTGAGATTCTGAATGTGGCCCATTTTGAGTAACGATGGAGAGTTAGGGAAAAAAAAGAAACCTGCCTAAAATTTTAGATTTTCGGGCACTTTCCTGGGGCAATATCGCGCCGTGAACGAAATTTGACGCATCACCCACCTGGTTTCCGCGATCGGCGTCTTAAACGAAGACTAGACAACCTTACTAAACACATTTTGAAACACGATGTCTTCAAGAAGATAGTCGTTGAGAGAAAAATGAATGGCATTATTGGCCATGGAATATTTCGTACGAGATATATGGAGAAACTAATGTATGTACTACGCAAAAAAGAAGTTGCTATGAAACTATAAATAAGCTAGATAGGAGAATCGAGCCGAAAGGTCATTTCATTCTTCAAGCTGTTTCTTACGAAGGTTTGTTGAAGAATGTTTGTCTTTACACGAAGAATGTTTTCATCGTGTAAAGACAAACGTTGCACAAAAACACTCACGTGCACAAACAGCTGCACGTAAAATAGCACCTGTTCCATTTCCATGTTTTCATCGTGGTTATTTCCGCGATTTAATGCTGAATCAAACATCGAAATACATATAGTGCCGCGTAAAACGACCATTAGGATAGACAACCGTCCATAATTATGATTCACATTACCTCGCCAAAAATATCTACGAAAAAGTAAGCAAACTGAAGTTCAAAAACTGTAATTAAGAGACACGGCGCTAAAAGTGACGCAAGAGGCATTAGGGCGAGAAAAATCAGAAAAATGAGTGAATTAGCTGTGCTGCTCAAAGCCAAATAGGTGATTCCCACCGATGGAAACAATTCCGCATTTCTTCGAGAAAAGCGGTAAGTTAAATCCCGAAAGAGAATGGCCCTTCTATCCGGAAGGAACGACCTCTCCCAAGGACAGAGACGCGAACGAGGGATAAACAGCACCCGAGTCAATTTTCAGCGTGAGAGGTCAAGCTGAAGCGAAGGGATGATGGCTATCCTCCTCCGCAAAAGGGAGTGAGAGGGGGGAGTCGGGAAGCCGCACTAATTTCACCCGCACCGTCGCGGCCCCGATGCACGGCCTTTTTGTCCCCCTCACCCCCGTCTTCACTCCCGCGCGAGGGTAATCGATAAAAACCACAATTACGCCTCCGACCGCACCGTGCCTCGAAAGTGCAGAAGGGGAAAAAGCTCAGACGAGAGCGCCCGCAGATTTGCGCAGCGCGAACGCAAACTCAAAATTAAATTTGTCTAAAAAAGTAAAAGGGACAAAATTAGCCGACGAATGACATGAAACCCCACATCGTGCTAACTATTTATTTACCTCTAACTTAAAAACTGACACAACCGAAAAATATTTGACTGTCATTCCAAGTTGATATTGAAAATATCACTAGCCATATAATACGCGAAATAATGTACCTATGTAGATTAAAAGGTGATCAAAGGTGAAGAAAGTCGGTGGAATGAATTAGAATAGAAATTGTGCAGCTAATTACTTAAAAGAATTGATTTTCGATGCTGTGAGCGATAACTGTAGAAACTTAGCATACGAATATTTCCTCACGCCAAGAAAACACATAATTATACACTTTTCTCAGTCTAATTTTTTTTTTCGTGTTTTGAATTTGATATCGCTTTGCACCGTCTCAAAATGTAAAGTGATGGAAAGCTCAAAACATAACTATCTTCAAGAGAGCCTTACTTGATAATTTTCTGAAAGCAAAGACGTTTTGCATTGGGTAAAGTATTTTACACCTAATAAGTTGAATAAATATTACCATTGCAACAATATATTTCGTTTCTGCGTCGAACAAAGAGCATAAGTCGGTACGCTTTCGAGAAAAGCAAGAACAGTGGAAGAGGAGGTATTTGTTTCCCATACATTTACGGCAAAACAGCCTACCGCAAAAATGCATATCGCCGGAGTATGAAGTTCAACGTCTAGGCAGCATTTAAAACCGCATAACAGTTCCAATTTCAGAAAATATGATAAATAACAGGCAGAGAAGCAATTATTTCAAGGTGGGTTTCGCGATCCCGACAACATACGTATAAAATACCGGAAACAAGTCCAAATCATCCGTCATCAACTCCGAGACTGGCTTGACGCAGCTCGCCACTATTCCTATCTATACATTCTGTATTAAATTCTATTCCTTTAAAATCTTAACTACTTCTTTTATGTACTTCAGACGATGCCTTCCTTTGCCATTCTTTCCATCCACCTTTCTGTCCAACAATGTCTCGATGGGCATATCGTGTCTATAAAAGAGTCTTATAAGTTACTTCCGCCCTCTTTCATAGTTTAGTCCTCTTCTTAGAACTTCTATGTTATTTAATAGGCATATTTATTTGGTCTTAGCTGGGAGAATCAGATTTTATAGTGCTTCAAATACAAGTTATACAGTCTAACCTAATTTTAAGCCTAATTCTAGGGCATGCACGAAGGTTCGAACCCGCGAACTTTGGATCGTCAAGCTGAAATATTACCGGCCAGGCTACCGAGGTGATTGATCTTCATCATTCCTCTGAAAAACCACATTTCAAATACTTCAAGTTTCGTTTCTCCTCCGGCTTTTGTATAATATTAAGAATTATACCTATTTCGTTACTAAATCTAACCTTTAAGCCTCAACTAGCCTTCGGCTTAAGCGACAGCAGCAATTTTCTTTCTATGGCTCTGGCATTTCAAATACTTGCAAAAATAATGAAAACTTTTGCAGGTCGTCACGGAGTAAGATGACAAGAGAAAGTGCGTAAGCGAAAAATATTGCGATTCTGCGACGCGAAAACTCGAATGACGGTTTCGGAATGCGCACAAAAGATTGTGTCCATTAAGCAGACACTTTCCGTTCCGGTTGGATTCATTTTGCTGTCTCTCTCGTCATCGCGAGCATAAAGTTCAATCAAAGGAACATCAGCACAGTAATTCGACATCGTTCCGGCGAACGGCCAGACGGTGGCCACACAGTAATGTGCCATCACGTCATCATTAAACTCAGAATTAATGGACTCTCTTCATTGAATTAAAGGCAGAGGAAAGAATTGGCGTCAACACCGTGGATCAAGAGAGCCGGGCAATCCGGTTAAGCTGCGAGCTTGGTTATACTGATTCATTGAAAACTAGATTTAATTAATGAATACATCTTAATAACTTGATAAATAACACAATATACACTCTTATTTAATCTAATTTTAAAACATTAATTTAAATAAGTGACCATCATTAACAGAGGGGTTTAATCTTTTGGCTTTTAACCAGATTTTGACGGAGTGGATCATTTTCAACAGATGGCCGAACCCTCAGAACATATAAAAATATTGCCGATTTAACTTTCAAAATTGACAAGAAAAATCGAATAAGGTTGCTTTAATTCCGTTCCCAAAAGGTCTGAAGGTTGCTACTCCGAGAATTGATTCGACAACGAGATTTTAGTTTTCGAATAAAAAAGTACTCCTTCTCGAACGAACATTAGCACCGCAATATTTTTATGGAGCGATGGTACTAGTATTTCGTTTTAGACGCTCCAACGGCTAAGATTAAATCAAACCACCTAATCTAATTTATTACACTTGAGGCGATCACAACATCCATGGCCGAGGCGGGATTCAAACCCGCGACCATTCAGTTGCCACGCCAACACGCTACCGATCTGTTCACAACGGTAGGCTTATGACGAATAAAAATGCGTTTTTAACCTAAACTGTAACGCATTCATGAAAATTACTTAAGCCGTATCTGCATCCATTTTTCGTTCCGGTCGGATTTATTATGCAGTCTCTGTAATACTATTATTATTAGATTATTATAAGAACACTATTACAGATAAATAAGAATTACTAATCAGCAGAGCTAATCTACTATCCAACAAGCGTATGTATGTACCTAAAACTCCTAGTTGCTTCCTATCACCAGAACTCTGGTTCAAACCCCGGTCGTGTACGACTTTTTAATTGCATTCCGGTCCCTAATTGAACGCTTTGTGGAGAGTGGTTCAAGTTCAGTATTCCGTCCAGCGGATGGGATGTGAACCGTGGACTCCTTGGCACCCCTCGTCAAATGCAGGCTAATGCCAACCCCTCCACTGCCCGAAAAATTCCTAGCCAGGGGTCAGCAAACTTAGAGATTTTGAGATGGAAAAGCTGCCCCCCAAGGCAATAAAAATATTTCGATGGGGATAAATATAATATCACGAAGATTAAAAATTTTCATAAATACAATGACTAGTGAAGGCATTAATTACATCCTTACTAATAAAAGAAAGGCTCAAGTAAAAATCGCACTGATTGGCTTTCATTAGTGTGAGCAACGAGCGTGCATTTCCTGAGAACTTTTTTGAACGTCCGGTTTGTAACTATTAGTTTTGAATTTAAAGTACAATTACAGGTTTGTAACAGTACACAGAATTATGATAGCTTCACTAGCAATGCCAACATAAGCTATCATAAATAAAAGTATGAGTATTTGCTACTTCAATAGTACTTAACAGCACCATGTATGTACATAAGTACCCAAAGTGCCGTTGATAGCTTGCCAGCCGCAGTTAGTTGACCCCCGAGACCAGCCAAGCCCTGGAGTATAGCCAATAACCCACTAAAACTAAACGGCACAAATTACCTTAGATGTCGTTAGTTTTCCCCGAATAACTACTACTTCATATTTTAAACCAATCAATATAATATCCGAATTTCTTTCCTGGAGACAACCCAACGCTGGACGACAACCAACAGCGCAAACCATTAGCCAGTCAGCGTTGCTCGATCCGTGAAAGCGAACTATTTTTTAGCGCACCCCTTTCACGCGTTGCATCCACGGCGGGGCTTCGCGGTTTCATCCGTCAAAAGACCGCGACGGAGATTAGCAAACAAAAAAGTGTTTACTGATGTCAATTGCGATGTGCTGGGACTGACGGAGAGCATGACGGGAAGGCATTGGATTGCTCTCTCTCTCTCTCTCTTCCGCCCTGCAAAAATGAGCATCGCTAGCTGTCACGACGTTGATGCACTTTCTGCGCACGTAGTCGCGCAGTTGAGTCGACGAAGCAAGAGGGAAAAACTCGACCCACTTGCATCGGCGTCATCGAATGCATTAAGCCGCACAAAAAATTCCATGCATGCCAATGTATGGTAATAAAAATGGACGGACAGTTGTCATTCATCAGCTTCAATTATATTCTCAGAAAAACCCCATCCAATCATTTCGCGTTTGAAAAAAAGACTTAAGAGACTTATTTGAGGAGATGAAGAATCGATAATCAATGCCGACTGCCTTATGTACTTCCGAACCACATAAACGACCCATAGCAAGATTTTCACAAAGAAAAATTCATCAGCCTCCTGGTCAGTTAGGATGGCGGATGCAAGTTTCTGCGGAATTCTTCCACTGGTATACATTACCGGTTGACTACAATTAAGTTTATAATACCTACCTTACAGACCCTTCAATTGGTGCTAAATTAAATTCTTTTTTTCAATCGTGAAAATCGTTTATCAAGAGAGATGGGTCCGAGAGATTGTCTTGCATAGTAGCTATTGATTTTTTCCGTTTTAAGGAGAGGAGTGAGAAGAAATTAACAGCTACTGTATTTAACAATAATGTGTATTATTCATTTTCTTAACTAATTCGGGGCTCACTAAGTCAATCAAGGTTAAAATGAGTTGGTTTAAGTTTGCCGAAACGGAACTACAATCATTTTTATCGACATACATCAGTGGTCCTCATTCCGATAACGGGACGCGAAATATTTTGCTATCGTTAAGCAACCGTAGTGCCGACAACCGTAATGTCGACAAAAACTGACACAAGGGATTTCGACAAATAGATCATAAAAGACTGTAATTATTTTTTGAAACAACCCGAGTTCATTATCATCATCATCATTGGTCAACAATCCTAGGATTGGTTTCCACTCGATTCTTCTATCGGCCAACCTTTTCATTGCGACGTAATTCTTCTCTTTTACATCCTTCACAACTTCTTCCATGTATCTCATACGAGGCCTGCCTTTTCCAATCTTCCCGTTCACTTCGATTGTCTTCACCAGGCCATAGTGTCTCAAGATATGGCCGATTACGTTGTTCCTTCTTTTTAGAGTTGTCAACAGACCTCTATTTCCTCCCACTCTTCTTAGGACTTCCTCGTTACTTACTCGGTCGATCCATTTAATCTTCATCATTCTTCTGCAGCACCACATTCCGAATGATTCCGAATGCTTCTACCCTTTTCTTCTCCGCTGCTGTCATCATCCATGCCTCACTGCCGTAAAGAAACATGCTCCAGATGTATGTTC
The DNA here is from genome assembly GCA_933228895.1 of Platycnemis pennipes. Classification (NCBI taxonomy): domain Eukaryota; kingdom Metazoa; phylum Arthropoda; class Insecta; order Odonata; family Platycnemididae; genus Platycnemis; species Platycnemis pennipes. The sequence goes on along the minus strand of OW121852.1, from coordinate 34,365,793 downwards.
TGATGAACTGCTTCCTTACTTCTACGCTTGTATTTCCAAGAGTTCATTATATTAAGCATAAGTATTCCGTGTCTGCGATGATCTGACCACAAAACGGCACCTCTGATTTTCTACTTGAAACTATAAATTACCATAATATTCGATTACTAACCACATGATTGAACTTCCTGGTTCTCTTACATGCTCGTGAGAAGATAAAATAATGAATCTCAATATATCACCGAATATTTATTTTGTTTAAATAGGTCCAGCTTCATTAAGAACTAATATCAGAAGTAACTTAATACTGCCATACCTTTCGGGACATCAGGCAACAAATTTCAGGGGCTGATATTCAGTCTCTCTGCTAATCCGTGGAACACTGGAGCCTGAAAATAAAAAGGCACATCAATGTAAATACTTCATTGAATTAGACTCTGTCTTGATCGGTGTCTACAATCGTTACTTCTGTTTAGTTTGTTTAAAATATCGTACTCAACATATTTAACATACCGGCAGTTCACATCAAGGAAGGAGTCGCTTTGACTTCTAAAGGGATTCAGGGAAATTGTAGCAATAAACGAGGGCTTTCTCCGCATCAAAATATCCTCATTTACGTAAAAGCTATTTACAGGGACTGGCCTAAATTAAATACTTTCATTGCAGTTTAAATTTTTTCGACCATAACTGTGCGAACTATGCGTCTAGAGAAAACGCTTGCCAAGTACACATACTGAGGATTCTCCGACGGATATTATGAGCCCGGCATATTTTGAGACGAATGAAAGAATAATCATTTTATTCCAGCCTTCTCAATCCGCATTTCCGGGTTCTTTCAGACGGGCATTTAAAGAGGGCGCTCGTCAACTCTCGACCACTCGTCTTAACGTTCGCTCAGGCATACGGAAGTCAGAGCAAATGATATCCTGGGAAAAGTCGCGCGGGGAGAGTGTCGCACTGGCCTCTTTACCGACTCATTAGCGCCAGCTCGAGTGGCGTACGAGCCTCGGGAACATGATTCCTGAGTGCTCCTTTAACTTGATTCAAAAGGAGAGGAAATACTGCGGAGAGCAGCACGGTAAATTTACGGTAATTGAATGAAGTGCATCACAGAGATGAGGATAACCAAAATAACTACAACCGTCAGCGGAATTACAAGTAGTCTATTTTTTTTCAAAGTGAAATGGCGCCCCATAGTGAATATTTCAAGATTTATGAATGCGGTTGTGTTTTGGATCTTTAAAGCGTACTTTTGCCATTTCTCCATAGACATATACAGACTCTTAACTCTACACACGTGCTATGGTCGGAATCACGGTCTTTTCTACTTCCGCTACGAATAGAAACTAGAAAGTTGAGGTACCTTAAAAAATGAATAACGGGGACGTTTCCCCTCTCTTACGCCCGATGAAAAAAGAACGATAACACGGGCGCGTGCGTGATGAAGGCCCGTGATAGCGCCCAAGGTTCCTCCATAAGGTCACACTTCGAATTTAATATATAACCTTTTTTATTTTCCCCTCCCTTTTTAATCCTTCCACCATATTCCCTTAATTAATATAAGAGTGACATCATTAACGTCATTTAATACGTTATTTTCCACAGGATTTAAAAGAAGCACGGAAATAATCACTTATACCGCCAAACGATTACATGCTCCTCGGTAGGCTACTTTTCCTTGGATAAGCAATTTTGTTACCTAGAGAAGACCAAAACTCATTTCCAGTTTCAAATTTCCAAAATTTATCACCCTAGGTACCTCTAATCTGAAAACTTCACTTTTACTGTAGCCGATTTAATGTACCCGATTACACCATTTCACTTTCCATTTATACTTCTCGATTTTGACTTTACAATTATTTTCATTAACGCTTCTTTTCTCTACCACTCTTCTCAGAACCTTTTGTTTGTACCTAAATATAACCATTCTGTTTTCTGATTGTATCAGTACGAACACATTTTCAAATATTCACCTACTTTTCCTGCGGTCGTTCATAACTACCCATGCTTCAGCGCCATAGAGAAGAACACGCCGATGAGCAAAAGGAATCGGGTTGGTGCTGTGGTTCGCGAACAGACGTCTCACCCAGAGGGATCGGGTTCGAAACCCGACAGTGGAAGCTAATTTTTCTTGGAAAACCGCCCCCTATTGAGTGCTTTGTTGAGAGCAATTGAGTGCAGTGCTCCGTCCGTCGGACGGGACGTTAAACCGCAGCTCCCCTTGGCGCTTTTCGTTAATAGTAACAACCGTTGCCGTCGCCGGGTTTCTCTCCACCCTTCCATTCTTATCTGTGTACCTTACCTCCAGGTCTGAAGCATCAATATGGGTAGGTACAGACTTGAAAACCACGGATACATACAGTAAACTCCCGATTATCGGGACGTGCACGTTATCGTGCACGCGTTATCCGGGCAGCGGATTATCCGTGCATCGCCAATCTATTTAGTGTATTGGCAGTGGTCTCAAAGGTAAGTAAATTTTGCTATTTTCCTCCAATCGTGACTTTTACTACGGCCCTACCGACTGGTTCGATGTCTTACGCCAGGCTTCGTGCCGCCACCCGAGGCTTGCGAACATTTACTCGCGGCCGGGACAGCTCTGCTGAATTCTTAATTACCATAAAATGCTATTACGTATGCACATCTAGCATCTTTTCATTGTCAGATTGTGCTATTTTCTTAGGGAGTTTATTTATTTTGGCGGAGCACCGTACAGAAATGAATCGGAAAGAACTGAACAGCGGATTATCCGTGTTTCCCGATTATTCGTGCACCCTTTACCAGTGATTATTACGGAAAATCGGGAGTTTACTGTAAAAGCATGCGCCACTTGTGCGTACCAACGAACAGAAAAAAGTGAAACGAAGAGCACTATTTGACGATCCCCAGTGCGAGAGACCGATTCGCACGCCACCTTTCGCAAAATCTTCCCCCGTAGTTCACCCTCCACTCGAGCCAAGGAGGAGGACCCGTTCCAAGAGGCTTGAAACGGGACTCGGCTCTATCTTGCGCTACGAATCTACCTTTGAGACATTGTCCTGGCGATGCGCGCTCGTTAGATCCGTTTCGCTTTTGTTCTTGGGCAGACGCGGAGGCTTGCGAGAGTGAATTGGGATTCTGGCAAGGGGGAAGGAGAGAAGAGGGGTTCGCCGGGAGGCCCAAGGGACTCCAATGGGAGGGGGTTCTCGGAGGAAAGTTGATGGGGGGACAAGGGGGCGGATAAGGGAGAGGCCCCAAGCGACAAGTAAACGGTAGCGAAGACGCGCAATCCGCATTCTACGCACGCGTCGCCATGGAGACACGTCTTTGGGGTCCGCGGGGGTGTTTCGGTGTAGGAATTTGCACGAGACACGGGTCACGACACGGAACGATTGGCTTCACCAAGCAAGCGGTGTGGCGCCACGGGCCCCGCGTTCACGGCCTCTTGCCAACTTAGGACGCGTCCAAAACCAACGAACCCAACCTCCACTCTGCGTGAAAAAAGATAAAGTCAACACTCGAATGCGAGCGGCTCTTGAACCCGAAGACCTTGCTAGCTAAGGTGACATTCGACTCCACACGTCATGAGCATACCACGGCAGACAAGCGGATATATCACACCCTCTCGTTTGCTACGGCGAAGTTTGTCTCCCCCAACCCCTTTATTCCCGAAACGGTGGTCCAAGGCGGTCCGCCATCCTGACGCCCGCTTGCTACGCATCCCCAAAGGAAGATTTCGAAAATTATAAGTCTGAAGGTATACACTCACCTTACCTATATGTTATAATGGAAATCCACATACTACACATATTTCGAGGTTGACACTTAAGACATTTCTATACTACGTAAGTAGGAGACGCAGAAGCGAGTTAAGAAACTTAATCAGTCTAACCGAGATGTTAAATAATGGGTGATACAGATATTTATATCACTATAGAATACATGCGTGAAATACAATAATAAAGCTTTAGTACTCCAACATAGAATGCTTGCAACATAATATCTTTGGTAAATCGGGGAGTAACTCTAGGTAGCCATGTAGGTAAACCTGGATTATGGCTACCATCGTTTATGGAATGGGTTAGGGACACGCATGTAAAGGAAATATAGTATTTTGAAATTACAGTACATGTATCATAAAATTTTACAGTTATAAGAAAACATCCTCTAGACTATCTTGAGCAAAAACCAAGATCTTATATATAATAGATGGGAACTAAATAAATCTTTTTAACACGCTCAATACATAATTACAAAGTAAACAAAGTCTAGAACCGCAGGTTTTCCCGGCGTTTTGTGGATATTTACTACCGGCATTTCATTCCCCAGGTGATAAGTAAACTATGAGAAAAGTATTAAAAGTACACCAATTTTGAACATGAGTTGAACATTTGTAGTAGATGCAAGCTTAAAAAATACAATACGTACTACTCTGCTGTGTCATCTGTTCAATTCTCTTTCGTGGAACTGAAAAATTACCTTACCCAACTCCGAAAACAACGCAAGAATTATCATTAACTTCAGTTTCTCTTGGAAAAGGTTTGAATTTATTAGACACATGAATAAATGATGTCTCTCTAGTAATGAAACTCACTCTGGCCATTTTCGCAGACATCAGAGAGTTTCTACTGAGCTCCATACTAGTTTGCATCTGGATGTTATCAACTTCATCAAATATCTCATTTCGCTTAATTTTCCTTCTGGGGAAGAAACCGAGAATACAGCTCTGGAATCCGGGGAAGATGAGGAAATCTTTTTCTCGGGGATAAAGCTCATTTTTCAGAAGAGATTACGCAAGAGGACTGTCAGGGACGGCCTTTCTAGAGAGGTTAATGTCGTTTTCTGCTTCCTGACGCAAGTTTTAAATGGTTATCCTGAGATTTCAGGGTAAAATGGAGCATCCATTATGAGTCAAGCGAAGGGATATACACTCGTTGGGGAAAGACTTTGTTAATCCACAAGGGATGTCACACTTGGAACCGTTTTCTCCTGCACGATACACACTTGCACATGATATCACCACAGCAAGAGATATGGGGAACGTGTGATTGGGCTCCTTCGTTATACATGTACTAACTAGTGTTGCAAAATAAATTTATTATTGTGTGTCCCAATTCTAACACACACGGTAAAAGTAATCCACAAAATTTTGGCTCAATTCTAACAAGTAAAATGCAGCAACTTATAAATCACCAAGCTAAGGAATCCAAAGCTAGAATAGCTTACTGAAGGAAGTCAGGCCTTTACTTAGTCAACATCCTTCATTAATTGGCATTCTACCCATAGGTAGGTTCAGATTGCAATACGCCTAGTCCCCTTCATTTCTTCTCCCCAATTTCTCTTACCGCTCCCTTCCCTAAGTTATTTTTCTTTCCAGATTATAATACCTTCTGCCACTTTACATCCAATCCGATATTCCCTATCTTTTTCTATATAAATTACACTATCCCTAATTACACTTACCATCACCATTCTCTGTCAGCTCCGGCAACTTTTTCCTCCACCGTTCTGGGTACGAACTCTTCGTCTCCGTCTCGGTACTATATGTACAACAACACCCACGCATCATCAAACCTCTAACTACACTTTCCACTAACCTTTTCTTCAGGTTCATTGTATAGTATCTGGTTAATTCTTTGCATATTCCTCATATTCAGTATTTCTCGCTCGTAATGTCTGATTTAACTAATGAATTTTACAAAGAAATGCAAACCTTGATAAATGCTGGTTATATATTTATATTTAATGAGCCATTACATGAAAACATTACGCCATATTAAATAAAGATTGAGAAGCTAAAACTCGAATACCGAAAAAAATTACAATTCTTTATTTGCTGGTAAATTCCTCTCTAGCAAACTCAACTTTTAGTACTTCTACTACTCGTCTTCACCCAAAATGCATTTTAACCACCAATTAAATTAATTTGCCCCTTCTATCATACACTCCTTACTTTGTGTGCTTAGCTGGATCCTTTTCCTTGTAACATCTCATTTTTCCGTCGCATTTTCCTTTGGTATATCATCACACCATATAACTCGCAGTGAAAAGCGCCGAGCAAAAAACTTGTCTGGGTAACATTTTATTCCTTTATCTACATCTAGATTGTATGCGGTGGAAGGCCACCACAAGAGTGGGTGGCAGGGGGTGACTCCACACCAGGTATCCATTATCAACGAGTAAACAATTTATTAGTCACCATATAAACGATTTTAGAATGAAAAATAGTTGACCACGAGATCACGGTAACTAATCCAGCAAAAAGCCTGCTACCTCAAAATAAAATACAGCCGGAAAAAGCATGGATATTATGCAAATACATCTGGTTGAAAATCAAACATATAACTCATGAGTTTAATAATTCTTAACTCGTCATTAATCATTGACTCATTTTCATCACTGATATTTTTTCCATCGCATCTCGTCACCGTTTGGCCCACTTTGACTAGGTGTGCTCGCGAGTAAGGGAAGAAAGTGCTTTCTTTTCCCGTAACGCATCTTATAACGGGCCTCAATGAATGCAGTCACCGATGCACCAACGGCAGCGACGCTCGCCCAACGGAAATGCATTCATTTTGCTGGCGAGGAACTACGTGACATTAATGAACTCACGATATGCGCCTCTTCAACCGCCGACAGTTCAACTGCTCCGCCATTTAACGGTACTTGCAGCCACGAGACACTAGTTTGGCAATGGTATTTCAGGAATTCTCATGAGTCCCAGACTGCCTCTCGTTCTCCCTCTTGCGCTCGCGAAGGTATCCGCCCTACGGGTTTCAATCACTCAAGACATTTAGATTTATGCTAACGCAATTTTGGGAGGCAATAAAAAAACAAGCGAAAAAGCGCAAGGTCAGTGAGTTTCAAAATCATCATAATTCATCCAAGCCTCCTTAATACCATAATTAGTAACGGCAGTAGCTATTTGGGAGAGGCGACCGACAGCTAAGGTCATTTAGGATAGGTGGGTAGTTGGATATGAGTTGGAAGTTTTCAAGGAACGGAGAAAGGGAGGAGTGAAACCCAGTGCCGGCATCAGCCTACTCTAAACTAAAGGCACCATGGGGTCCACGGTGTAGCATCCCATCCGACGGACGGAGTACTGGACTCGAAGAGCTCTCCACTAATGAAAAATCTGCCTCAGTCGAGATTCGAACCCGCTGGCTCAAGGGATCAGAATAAATATGCATGATTATCCTACTAGCCAAGACAATGTAAACAAACATTTTCTTAAATAAAGCAAATTGGGGAGAATATAGGTAAATTTTCTACTCCGATTGAAATTCCACTCCTATTAGTGACTACAACTTTTTCTAGTAAGTGTAAACGATGATATAACACATAAAAAAGGTTATAACATTATAAAATGCCTGTGTATCATAGCCTTATTGTTTCGCGCAGTACACACACATGAAATTAATGGATATAAAAAAACAGTGATTCGATCTAAGTGCTTTCTATACGTAAATCCATCGATTCCAGCGAATGGAAATAAAGACCCACAGAAAATCATAATCGGATTTGAGAGTTGGGCCCGAATATTGAAGTGATGAATATGATTATACTATTTAGGAATTAAGTGCATGAATTATAATTAAAAGAACAGCGCTCTGAATGCAAAAGAAAAAAATCGCCATCAGAACGAGAAAAGAGAAAAATAACGTTGTAAATTCCTATTAAGAAAACGATTAGTTTTTCAGGCGCGGGTAAAGATAGTTGACATATTCTTATGTTCGTCTAGCTGCCAATAAATGTAAATATTTATATTTTAAGAGGGATTTAAAAACATAATTTTTGTTCCAGTTCCTCTCGACGGACATGGATACATTCCACCAAGTAGAACCTGACAGAAAAATTATATTCCTCTTTATTCCCGCCCGGATATCATTGTCTCTTTGTCAACTTGCCGGCCGCGGTAGTAACGTGCTGACCTGACAACCCAAGGAGATCGGGTTGGTGTGATGGCTAAAGTACTGGCCTCCCATCCCGTGGGCCCGGGTTCGATTCCCGGCAGTGGCGGATTTTTTAGTGGAAAACCGGTCCCTGGTGGGGACTAGTCGGATGGGATGTTAAACTGTAGTCCCCTTGGCGCCTTTCGTAAAGAGTACGCTAATGCCGACGCCGGGTTTCTCTCCACCCTTCCTCCGTTCCCTAAAGACTCCTTTCATTTCCCAATTACCCACCTATCCTAAATGGCGCAAATGACCTCAGCTGTTTGTCGCCTCCCCTAAATAACCAACCGACCAACCTGACAACCCAAGGATGCGGGTTTCCATTCCGCTCCGACAGCTAGGGTGCTAAGTTTGTCATAGGATTAGTCTAATGATCAAGTCATGTCAGATTAGTTGCAGATCAAGCATGTCTGGCAATAAAGTAGCTGTACTTATTTAGCAAAGGTGACCGACAGATTGGGTATTTGCGCCAGTTAGAATAGGTGGGTATGAGGAAAGAAAGCATTTTTCAGCGAACCTAGAAAGGGACGAGACAATACAGACATGGGCACCGCACGGAAATTCTACATCTTTAGAAATGCTTAAACGAAGAGTAAAAAAATGCTGCTCTCTCTGACTAAATGTTTAAGCTAAATATTAAGTTAGAATATTCCACCAAATCCCCCTTAAAATGTATTTTATTATGAATGTTCTTCATTTTTAATACAATCCGGCAACGTCGACTGCAGCTCCATTTCAACTACACAACATATGTCGTCTGCAATATATAGATATAAAAAAACACTAATATCTTGAAAATTTTAGCGGGTCGGAGTCTTCAAACTATTACTATTTCATTTATTGGGGAAATGCTCATATAATATCAGTTATTTGAAAAAATTGTATATATTTCTGATGTGATAAAAAAGGTTTTTCCAAATTGACACTTATTGTCTCCATTAAGCGCATGTAATTTCAACTGCGATTTATGGAAAAAGTAGTAGAGTATGAGAGGTTTCTGGTGGCTAACTTATGTACAGGAGACTTTTTCATTAAGTGCCCAAAATATGACAAAATCACAAGCATTAATGTTATTATTAAACCTTCTAAAGACCAAACTACCACTTTCCAATTTTCTTCAATAATCACGGCGCAAACTCAATGGGAGTACTAACACACACAACCACACAAGCAACTGGATACCTATCCGAGTCTCTCACAAGGGCGGGGCCCCCTCCAAAATGGCGCGCAATACTAACAATAAGTACGAAAAAAGGTCTCTTCCGATTCCCTTCTGAGCAGTGTGGTCTCCCAATTAGCCGCCTAAACGACCCTTTTCCTGCATCTCGACCGAATGGGGGAAGTAGGACGAGTGGGGAAGCGAGCGGGAAAGCCATTATTGGGATTGCACGACCTCTTCCTCCTCCGGCCGAGTCGAAACAGACGGCGCTCAAAAGGAGCCGACAAGGGCATTAAAAACATCGGGATCCACGCTCACGATGGCCGCGGGGCCGCCCTCGCCTATGCACCGCCCGCTTCCTCCGCCAAAGACTCTCCCTTCGTCCGGGAAGGATAATAATGATGAGGAGGCCCCCAACGGCTAGAACGGGAGAGTCCTCGCGAAAATGCGATCGACGCGGGGCCCCCGAGCATCCCCTACATTAGAGGCCCCTTTACGCGTGGATGTTTCATCTGTTTTTTCAACTCTCTGTACCCGCACTAATGATAAGCGCTTTAGAGCGGGGGGAAAGGTATAAGGATGGGAATGGAAGGGGAAGGAGGAAGGGTGGAGAGAAACCCAGCGTCGGCATTAGCCTGCACTAAAAGAATGACGCCAAGGGGACCATACCTTTGACGTCCCATCCGACGGACGGAGTACTGCACTCGTATGCTCTCCACAAAATACTCGATTAGTGGCCGGTTCACCAACGAAGAAATCTGCCACTCTCGGTATTCGAACCCTGGTCCTCCTTGGGAAGGCCAGAGTTTTCAAATTCTCTCTCAGGGTTAGATTAATGGCCTCTCACGGCCTGGTGAGAGGCAAGTAATCTAACCACTACATCAACCCGACCCCCACTTGGAAGTACACTGCCATTATTGGCGCCAGAAAGTACCAATTCCATACGTACCCAACGAATGCTAAGACACTAAGGGTTGTAAGTACTATAATTGATACACTATCGATAATTATTCGAGCTTCCAGGGAAATAAACGCCTGCAAACGCTTGCAAGTAGAGACTGCGAGATCACACTGAATCGCATAACATCCGGTCAATTTCAGCGGAAATGACCACTTTCGGGACATCTAAACGTATTCAAAATATAAAAGATGGAGGAAGGCATAATTAGATCCAAAAATAGCTACACGCTTTGATATATATGTCTCTGGAACAGTAAACATTCGGCCTACAAGCTGATAAACTGCCGTAATGCTGCCATTATTGACACGGCGAGGGGATTTTGGGAGGTAATACCGGAGACAGTTAAGAAGAAAATAATTGATTATCAAGACGCATAACATTGGTGTAGTCCTCACTATCATTTGAAAGTAATTCTTTCTATATATTGTTTTCAAGCCTCAAATCGGCTCTTTATGAATGGCTGCTCCTTCACCCAATAACATCGTTTTCGTTTCTTCGTTGGAGGCGTTGAAAACGGTGATAGCTAAACGGTATGAGCTAAACGGCACGTCTTCTACGATGAACCTGCATTTCGTACGACATGTTCTACAGCGTTTACTTTCGAGTCAGTGTTTTCATTCGTCCTTCTAGAAAGAAGTGGAAGTAGGTATCGTGTAACTCAATAAGTAGCAATGTAAATCGGTGTACGACTATTATCGCTGATGCGATGAAAGCCAACTTCCATGCGGAGATCGGCATTAATAATGCCTTTTTCACGAGGCAATAAACCCATAGGCAATATGCCCAGTCTGAAGGACACCTATATCCACTCTGTACCCTGCAAGCCACCTCGAGGGGGTGTGGTAGGCGACAATGAGCTAGTGATTTTTCTTCACTTCTCACGAAATATCCTTTGTGTCCTTTTTCGTTATTTTCTTTTACTTTTTTTAGGCAATTGTAAACTTCTGAGATTCTCGAAGAATTAGAAAGCAAAGCCTAATATAAAAGTAGAGCAGCATCCGCTGTAACAGGCGGAACAGTTTTGTTTTCGCGTAGCATACTGGGTCACGGTCGGCGTAGTAGCGAATGCATCTGGAGGAGGACTGACAAGGAGTAAGCACGACTAAGCACGAGATTACCGAACAAATAGAAGAGAGCTTCTGATGAGATCCCTGAGTAAGGAAGCAAACAAAAAGTTTGTGAGGATGTTGATATACAGCGTGGCTTTGCACGGACCTGAGACCAGAGGCAAAGATGACGCGAAAAGATTAAGAGCCTCCAAAGATTTGGAGAAAATGAGAAAACTTCGGTGGACGGAAAGGACAGTGGTAGAGAAGGAAATTAGGAGGTGACAGAGTAAGACGGTGGGGAAGGTAATTAGGGGAAATGGGATACTGAACGCTGTTATGTAAGGTAGAAGCGATTAAGCAAAGGTAAGCGAAGAAGAGGAAGGAAAATGAAAAGTATTTTGGATATTATCCAGAAGCCGGAATTACGCTGATCTAAAAAGAGATATATGCTAGGAAAGAAAAGGAAATTCCAGTGAGGAAACAGCTGAATTTACATCAAACATGCTGGATAAAAGTAAAGAATATTATTGCATTATTCAACCGCACATCAGGTGTATGTAGCCGCCATACAGCATACAGCATGTAGCAGGCACTGAATGTAACCCAACTAACAGCAAGTTTTTGCATGCTTACTTTGCTATTTTTATCTTTTTTTAAATAGTGAAGTTTAGACTAGTACATTAATACTAATCCTTTTTAATGCATGATATGTGGTGCATGTTTGTTGAGAATTCACCCCCTGCCACACACCTTTACGGTGGCTTGCAGGGTATGATGTAGATGTAGAAGCAGTTTTCCTTATAGAAGCGAAGCATGGATAGTAAAATCCACAATAATGGCATGACTGGACCCATTCTAAATAGGGTAAATAAATGATGACGACGAAATGGATAAATGGGAGTGGAAAACGAGTTTCTACAACGTGCAAATAATAAAAAAAAGGTTACTCCGAAGCGAAGAAGTGTACACGTGGCTGGAAAATGTTGACCATTAGCCTCATGAAAACAACTATAGCAGTAGATTTTAAGGTACTCCAAAGTAACGGACCCACACACACCGTTCAACCAAATTTAATTTTAAGCCTAATACTAGGATAAAGACAATACTAATACATGTCAGAATTGTGTGACACTAGCCGGCTCGTTACCGACCTGACTACTGCGGCCGGTATGGAATCACGTGAAAAATAAACGAGAATAACTGCGACCAAGGATGAGATTTATGGAGTGTGCAGTGGAGGATTTAACAAAGAATTACGCACACCGGAATGCACGTGAATTTTTAGCTGATAGAAAAAACTAGTGGATATCTATTTTTATTGTTACAATTTGAGATGCTACAAAACAATCTTGGGTTTGATGACCAGTGAGAGAAACGTCTGGCATCTGCGTCATGAAAAATATTCCGTTGTATAGTAACCTAACCGGTTCGTGCTGCGGACAACGCGCTCGTCAGCTCAGCGGAACGGCGCATTGAATTACTACTGGGGACAAATATGCTCCAGGGTCACGCAACAGTTTGACAAGTTGACGTCTATACCATTCATTTTCAAGCGTTAGCTTACGCATTCATGCCAACTCGAGCCTATATTAGCTTCTCCCATTAACATGTGTACTTTAATTAGAGTCAGTTACTTGTTTTCCAAAAAGATATCATTGGTGGAAAATTGCGTACCGATACACCCACAGTAGAGGTAAATGAAATTCAAAAAAAGTTACTGAAATTAAGATCTTTCTGACCGCAATTAGCACACATTCTCCGTGGATGAAATGAGCCTCCCTGATAGTGAAACAAAAATCAAATTGCTGGAGCAGTATCACAAGAATACCTATGGAATGAAAGGGCGTTGACGATTCCAGAAGATTACGAGCATCTTTAGAAATTTTTTAAGGGAGCACATGAGGCAAACCGCTTACGATGTTAAAGTCGTACCCCTTTACTAGAAGTAAGGGGTTTAAAAATATTTGACCATGAATCGTCCAGCACAGCAGCACACGGAAAAAAAGGGAATGGCGGGGCGAACTGCGATATGGTCAGCTTAAATTAATTCTCAGCTATTTTCGGGGGCAACCCTGAATGGTCAACTAATGCTCGCTTTGATCTTCGCTGGATTTGTTCGCCTATCTAGGCAAGCAGCCAAGAAGGAAGTCCTATGGACCCCGACCTCTTATTTTCTGCTTGGACGCCTCGTCCCCACGATATAAGAGCAGCGCGAGCCCTCGGATGGAACAAGGTCATAACTATGACAAGGTAGTGGCGGTGGACACCACAGAAAGGAGTTTCAGAAAAGAGACGACTTGAAACCAGAGAAGCACAAAATAGGCGAGATAATAAGAAGTAAACTTCAGTAAAATGGGGTTAGCTTTTGAACTCGGCTATAACTCACTCTCAAAAACATCAACCAAAAAGTCAAATAAAAGTGCAATTCCACCAGGCGTTTGATTAAACTCACGCTTACAGGTACAAACGTATAAGAAGCCAAAGCACTTAAATTACATAAATAGAATTCAGAACTCACTCGTGCATATATAAAAGCGAAGACGAATGTATTGTGTACCTACGTGCGTAATCATTATCATTTCTTCGGAATTTTCAAGTAGGAAACTACATTTATTCTATTTAATACCTTGTCTGTGCATTATACTTATTGAAATGACTGATTCGTTCCGAATCTCAGAGAAAATTCTAATGCAAACATTAGTGTCCAGTTCGGATTTTTTTATAGCAGAACAAAACTCAATTAGGAGATGATTAACAATAGTGCAACTAAATACGTCAAAAAATTAATACAATCAGATTAATGGAAATAAATAGTCCAAATTTAGGTGTAGTTAAATTTTTGACTCCAGTAGATAAAAATTATTGAAAATAAGCTCTTTGATATGTGCACTAGGAGAAATCATCTCTTCAGTGCAAAAACTATAGGATGCTCCTAAGCTGACAATTTTAAGGATGCGATTGTCGACAGCACAACCTTTAAATTTATTCACCATTAAATATGAAACCCCAGGAATGGCACCAGGACTAAAAGGCGAGTTACAGAGACTTTATCTTTTGGCTATAATATGAATGAAGAATAAGAACGGTTACATCGAGAAACGAAAAGACACGGAGTAATACTTGATGCACTCACATCAATCAGCTCACTAGCAAAGATATGCAGCAAAATATTAGTTTCGTTACAAAAAGAATAAGCCAGTAAGACTGTGGGTACGTTACAGAAAGGCAGACACCACTGACTTAAACCTTTCTCAATACATCTACCAGATAACTTCAAGATGATCGACAGGAAGAACAAGTCTACAATGAAATACCGTTAACTTGAACGGGTGATCAAAACTGTTCTCCTTGCACATTATCTTTTTCTTAAACTTTCTAATCCACATAAATATTCTGACAAGATAAACGAAACGAGAGGCGTCTCAGAGGCCATTTTCAAAGTGGGTTTGACGTTGTCAAGCCTTGTCCATACAACTCTGACACTACAGCCTGGTTTCACCAAGATCTCGAGGCTTAAACAAAGGAATAAGTCAAGGTTCTGGATCCATGACCTCGTCATTGTCCAGGCATGAGAATTATGGGTCTTGAACATGACCCAAGAAAATAGAAAGCATCCGTATCCATGCATTCATGAATGGATATAATATCGGTTAATCTTTTGATTTTTGCTCAGGAGTGAAATCAAATACCAAAGATCTTATTTCGCTGGGTAGTTTAACTGCTAGTATGAAATCTTGTTTTTCGTTCTTTTCTATCGGCCCTAAAATGATAGAATAACAAAAAATCTTTTATACGTTTATAATTAATTTTCTTAAATTGTTAGCCCTCTACTAATAACCAATACCCCAGAATACCCCAGGAAGGGGACATTTCATTATTCGCAACTTGCTGCAATAACAGTCCAGCCGACTAACAAGAACAGTCCAACTGAGTCAATTCCTCACCGAAATACTGACTAATCCTTTTTTATTTCGATCGTAATTACTATATAACACAAGTCCACAACACGTATTACACTTAAGTTAATTTCCATGATAGTCTCACCAATAGTCTTCTACACGCTCACAGAGAGGTATGCAGAATGAAGTAATGAACGAATATAATTCTCTCATGATATACTGGTTGGAAACAAGCAATTGCATTATTTTTTGAAGCCTCACTTCCTGCATTTTTATATTTTTAGAATTTAATCATATTTACACAATCTACCGGAAAATTAAGAGGTTCGTAAATGGATCTTTTTGGAGATTTAAATTCAGTACGAGCATCCTTTCTCTTTCCGGCAATCTGCGTATTTCCTTTAAACACATTTACGCTCGTTTTCACAACCAAGATAACCACAAGAGGTGGGAATTTTCAATGCAAATACACTAATTTATAACGAGTGATTAAATAATGTCATGACAACCATGGAAAAGAGCTTCCTTATCCTTTAGTAAACCATTGAGAAAAATAGATGTGTGGACCAACCGTCTCAACAAGATAAAAAATACGCTGAACAGGCAACCGCACGAAATCACGCAACGCGGCCTCTTGATTCGCCGGCCTTCTTTCCCCCCCTCCCTGGAACCGCACCAGAGGCAACGGGCATGACGGGAAGCCGTACAAATTAATATATAGGGACACGGACACAAGGTCTTCGCTGCCCGTAAATTCTGTTTCAAAAACAATATTAAGTGTCACTTCTTCGCCCCTTTTTTGCTCGCTTTTCAGCGGGTTAATCGATTACGGGGCCTGTTTCGGGCCTCCGCAAGGCCGCTCCGGAGATTAATACGAATCAAGCGGTGGAATTCAGTGGAACGATGGCAGAGAAAGAAGCGGGAGCAGACGGAAGGGGGAGACAATAACAAACGAGGGGCGTGGAAAGAGGACCGACACACAATTAGTCGAGTTTGAAACAAGCATGTTTTCGAACGAGACGGAAAAATTGTCGGAAATTACAAACCATGTTAAAGACGATGATTTTTTTTGTTCGAGTTAGGAAAACTTGTGCTGACATGAGATGACAGAAAAAGATTATCACATCTTGAGTCGTATGCCACTAATACTTAATGTATCCTGACAGAACGAACATGCGAGGAAATTAATTCAAACCTTAATCAAAACCATAACTTTTTCGGACAGTGTAAACCGCTTAGTTTTGACATTTAAAAAAAAACTCCTGCGAGAAGTATCACCGAGAAAAATTAACCTATTATGTGCAGTAGAGTGAGAAAAAGTACAAATAAGCGAAACTTGCAGTCTTGCGTCTGTTGCAAATATATTAACCTGATCGGGACTTAGAAGCGGACTTCTTGATTGAATTCAAGAATGAGATGAGGCTCAATTTACGGTCAATTAAAATAACTTTTTGAAATTGAACTTCCTCACACTTGATTACAGCAAATGAAAAAAATGTTTTCACCTCACAGCTGAGAAAATACTATGAGCTTAAAAACGGCCATTTTTACATGAACCATATATTCAAAGGAATTATCTAGAGAACTGACCACTCGAGATAACGCTGGCTGACATCACCTCGGGCAAGGAAAGCTAGGAAAAACATACGGTAATGTGGGTAAGGTAAATTACAAACTGAATGAGGTCATTTAGATCAATGCCATATTTATATTCAAACGAAGGAAAAGAAAAGTATTAAGTTCGTAAATGAATAATTCCAGTGATTACAGAAATCCTACTTTATGAGCTATTTTGCACATAAAACAACGGAAAACGCGTTAATCTGTTTCTACTACAGCAAGAAAACTCGGTGAAGTTGGTAACGGATATTATAGTTGCCATTAATTTTGTCATGAATGTCATATATATAGTTGCCATGAATTTTTCCATATTTATGCCATGAATGAACTTGGAAATATATCCACACTATTATTCGCGGTGTGCCCTGTAAAAGGCAATAATTTCCCTAAACCATAGTCGGTATTCATCAAGGAGGTTAGGCAGTACAGGCAGTCCCCGAGTTACGTATTAGATGGACTCCGACACACGCTGCGTAAGTCGAAATTTATGTAAGCCAGAAATTTCTCCAAGTCCGTGCTCCGGAGATATCGTTCAATGCGGGGAAATTTCCTTCACTTCATTCCAATAACAAGAATTCATATTTTTAGCCTTAATTTATCTGCATAAATAAAAGTTAATGTCGCCTGGAAGTTGCACCTCGTGAATTGCTAATCAAAATGCGTGACATCTTTTCTCCGTATTGACCAATTACACGGATTAGCGAAAGTACGGTATTTTAATGTTACTTCACTAAAATGACGACTAAAATTAATTTACTATATAAGTACGTTATTGTAAGAGCCATATAGTAATGCGTAATTTACTAATCTTTAATCATTACTGTATTTTCTGCCTTTTAAGTTGAGTTGATTGATGGCTCCGGTGGTTTAATTGTCACAGTTAATACTCATAAGAGGAGAGTAGAGGATCAGGTCACTGCCATGTCCACATTAACACTTTACAGTCACACATACGAACACCCGCACACACTCTTAATCCTTCACGCACGCAGACATTTTATTTCTCTTCACTGCAAGGGAGAACGCTGCACTGTGGAGTCACCCTCTGCGTCATCTGCTGATGAGGTTGATGGTAATGCGGATTCAACTTTCGTGAAGTAGCTGTGCAGAGAGGTTTGTATGAGGGCCTTCTTTTTTTCACGATATATTTCCCCGTAACAAGACAAGAATGGCATCTTGAGGTGCCCTGCTGACCTTAGCGAACCTGCCGATGTTAGAATCCATTTGTTCAAGTTTGCTCATTTGCTGTCCACACATGTCCTTCTCAGATCTACGTTTGTCAACTCTTCGTTCGAATCTAACAGCTCGAAATTTACAAGATATGGGCAAAGGTTTTTCCAAACACCATTCATATTTTCCCTGTTACCTTCTCCCAGGATGATTCTATGTTTTTTTGCTTGATGTACACTGTAGCCCTTCCAAAACTCCATAAGTGTCATTCCACCATCCCCATCTGTGGCAGTATTGACATCAGCAAATATCTTGCGTCAGTAATAAGCTTTGAAGGACGCGATGAGTCCCTGATACACGGGTTGCAGAAGTGACGATGTATTAGGAGGCACAAAAATAAACTTAATGCAGTCATTTAAATCATCCAAGTGTGGAAGGTGGCCGGGTGCATTATCAAGCAACAGAAAGATTGTAAATAGAATATTTTTCTTAAAGCAATATCCCTCGACCTCTGGTAAAAATAGTTACAGTACCAGTCCTCAAATAAGGCAGATGTAACCCAAGTTTTTACGTTTGATTTCCAGAGGACTGGAAGAAAGGATTAGTAAAAATTTTTTTATGCTCGCGGATTTTCCGAATGGTAAATTAGACTAGGTCTCAATTTGCAATCTCCCATTGCGTTACTGCCTAACAAGAGAGTCAGACAAGCTTTTTCTGCCTTAAAGCCAGATGCAGACTTTTCTTTTTTAGAAATATACGCACGGTGAGGCATTCTTTTTATAATAACCCCGTTTCGTTAAAATTAAACAGCTGTTCCGATAGGGAAGGCTGTTCGGGTTCTCCACAGGGTCCAACACTGCATTTCTGTCGTCGTTTCAATGCACGAGTCGTCCATCGTCATCAGGGCTGATGAAGTCTATAATAAGTCCGAATAGCCTTCACCTATGGTATACGCCGGGAAAGCATCAGACCTTTCTTAACTGTTCTGATAAATAACCACCCTCCTCAAAATATTTTTCTAGTATTTTCGGAAAATCCATTGCTGTCTCTATATCACCACTGGCTGCCTTACCACTTAATTTTACATTATGCAAATTCTAAAGATTTTCAAATCGATTGCACCACCCGTTACTCCCGATGAAGCACCTGCTGGTTTCAGCTATCTGATTCTTCAATAGCTCGTAGAGACTTATCGCCTTCAGTTGAATCTTCATGGTAACGAATAAAATAATAAAACTTTTAGTCAATTCCACACTGTTTATATATCCGACCTAGGTTTGATTCCACCATCGATTCCTCCACCAATACATTATTACCTCCTTGTTTTTCGCCATCGAGAAGAAATTTAGACATCATCGATGGCTAATAGTCTATGAATAACTCCATTGCCTTATGTGCTACGCCACAGCTCAAATAGCAACACTATTCCAAGAAAAATTCACTCCCGAAATCTTCAAAGAATAATAGTAAAAACAAATAAACCTTCCATCACCGACAAGCCCTCCAGTTTTATGCCTGCTTCTATCCACATTTGAAGATCGAAATAGCGGTATTATAAACTTTCAAACTGAATAATAGACGAGAGGAGACGGGCGCGAGTTGGAAGATCTTGAGGTGATCGGGGAGGGCGGGTTGGGAGAGAGAGGGAGTTGTTGATCGGGAAAGGGAGGAGGGGCGGGGGGTGGATATCGCCGAGGGGTTGAAACTTGCGAGGGGGATGGTTGGGGTCGGAGTCACCATTAAAGCAGGTCCGGAGGGAAAGACCGTGGAGGGATCTATATTTAGATTCCGGCTTCCAGCGCCGCCGCCTTCCATCGCTCATAATATTCAAAAAGCCATATCCGAACGCGGAGAACATTCCACCGTCCGCTAAATGGATTGGAAGGATGTGTAAGAGGGAGGGACGGCATCAATGAGGGCATGGCACGTGAAGGACCCGAGCGGGTGCGAAAAAATAAGAGAATATATACGGACGGACTTCTATATTTGGCGCAATGAACTCAACATCTCTCCCACTCCTACACGCTCCGCAATCATTATAATTCACGGGCCTCCACTTCTTCTACTGGTCCTCCCCGAACCGGATCAACACCAACTACATCAACGCGGGAGTACCATGTGAATTAGAGGTCTACATGGGCTGGGCTAAAGGCCCACGGGTCGAGTAAAACTGGTAGGCTATTGGTCAGGACCAATCTCGGGCCAGACCAATCAGGTTTGTCCGGTCCGAATTCCATTGGACTGTTTTTCTGTTCGCTTATTTTGCAAATACATTGAATGGAATCATTTATATACTTTACTTTTTGCATTGTCGATATCGGCTTTTATTTTTACCATGCAATGATATTTGGTATCAGCTTTTCATTCTGAGGTCACTCAGGTTATAAGTCTTTCCTATTACCGGTCACTTATACCGAGGTTGATTTCTGGCTTGTAAAAATCCTTTTTTTCTCGCCTGTTTTATGAAGGCGTTATATTTTTAACTTTGTTAAATATTAACCATTTTTAAGTCTCTTGAGTAACATGAAAGTAAATGTCAGTTTTCCATTCAGTGCCAAATGTAATTCATATACTCAAACGGCTTTCTACAAAATTTTTCAAAATAAAATTAGTTATCACTAAGATAAATAAAAAAATATTTTACTAACAAGAAGTTTTTCATTGCATATTCATCAATAATGATTTTTAATTATAAATTTCAGTTTATAAATTAATTCTTCGGAATTAATGAAAACAAATGAAAAGGGGAAGTAAATATAATTCATTCTCAAATGTATCGTAAAACCACCATGGGCTAGGACTAAGTTATGAACTGGGATGGCCGGACCTAGGTCAGAAATTCGGCCCGTGCCGACCTAGTGTGAGCGATCGCAACGATGTACGGCATTGGGTGATTCAACACCACAGGCACGCAGCATCAAATCTCTATAAAGGTTATGAACGCCTAATGAAAATATACAAGCACATGATTGCTCACACGGTGACATATACGGGAGTCACGGCAGGAAAGACAACCTTTAGGGTTTTCTGGGTCACAATGGAAAGAGAAGAAGAATGTCTGAGGACACAATGGAAGAAGAGGATGAATGTCTGGGACACAATGGATGGAGAAGAATAGTCTTGGACCATACATAAAACGTAAACATCAACAATGTTAACGGATACACAAATAAAAAGGCCCGTGCATAATTTTCGCGATATCAACCACACCTTGGAGGTAAAATACGTAAGAATGGGGTCGTTTACCATATTTTTTATTGCCGAATCTGATAGTTTATAAAATAAAAATATCAGAATTTTTCCCTTTTTCGATCCGTCAATTATTTCTCGAGTTATAAGCGGCGAAAAACTGATGTTTTTAACCCTTTCGGAAAAGTGGGCGTGGTGCACCCTCTGACGTATATCGACTTCGTCCAATCACAAATGAGCCCGCGAGGGTACTTTGCCTTATCGCAATGGGGGGGACAGCAGACTCTGGCAATGGGGGCAGTTGCGACAGCTTCTGTGTGAGCAGACCTTCCGACTCCCCCCTCCACTCCCTTCCCCTAAAAGCAGTCAAGGACGGGAGGAAAATGACGTCAATGATATCAAAGCAGTTTTTTCGGTTGGCGTCACCTTTTGCTTATTTAAATTTTTGATTTATGAGTGAAGGGTTGTAGTTAGAAGATTAATTTTTTCACTAAAATTCTTTTTTCGTTTCCATCTAACGATTTCGTGTACAAAATTGCGATTTCGGTTTCGAGTAAACGCCCCCATTAATACTGCCAAAGCAGCCGAAATTTGAAATTGTTTATGGATCAGAATGGTTGAACGTAAGCTGCGGTAATTACACTTCAAGAATTTAAGAGTGAACTAAAATGATAACATTTTATTCACGGAATTTAAATTAGGAACAGTGAAAGATGATGAAATCAGTGTATGCGTTCGTAATTTCACTGATAGTATAAAGATCACATCATCCTAGCAGGTATGTAGTAATCACGAGGTTTCAAACTTTTAATAGGATATGACACGCAGGGACTACCTTCAATCTACAAAGAGCGTTTTGGCGAAAATCAAATTCTGATGACTCCTATTCTCGTTCACATTCTTTCGAACACACACGCTGCACTTGGTCGTGATTTATATAAGTCATTATTCTCATTAAAAAGTTAAAAATGAAACGTAAATTGTAAATGACAAATTATTAATTTTTTAACTCACAATTTGCCATATCATGGGCCAGCGTTAGACGGACTGTAATCATACGCCTCCCACATTATTTCCGTGACAAGAAATAATCAATAATTGCAATAAAAGCTATTTTCTATTGGAATCCCGTGAAATGAAAAAAATGCAAAGATGGAAACAAGTTATATTACTCGTCGGGCAAATAAACAACATTGATATTTCCAACACAGTTATTTTGGGTTTATCGCACGCGGAAAGATTTTAAATCTGTCCGTGGAACAGTTCACCCACCTTATCAAATATTTATCATCCAACAGAGGAAACAAATTCAAGCGAGACATGGTGGAAGTTTCCCATTATGGATAAATGAAAGAACTTAAGAGGACTCCACAGTAGTTTTTTTAATGATGACCTGATGATGACACTACGTGTCGAAACCTAGGTCGTCCCAATAAAACTACTGTGGAGTCTACTAAGTTCTTTTATTTATCCATTTATCCATTTATCATCCAACTTACCGTGGCATGGTGGGCACAATGTTTTTCAGCCCTTCAGAAAATATATCGGTAACCACCGCGCAACTCAGGAGATCGTCTTCATGATCGTACAAAAAATACTTTAGAAAGAAAATTCCGAGGAGTCAAATATCCCAGACAACACGACCCATATATTCATGCGCAAGAAAGGATTGGAATCTTGCTAATTATAACTACTACAATGGGGAAGCGATAGTTTTTATTCAAACGCAGCCGTTTTACGGCAATAAATACTTCCTCGACAAATGCACCGTCTGTACTTCAATTTCACAGAATATTTGGATTTTAATTTTTTATAAATACACCACATTGATTTCAAAGGGGACGAAACCTGCATCGCCCTAATACCTATTGACTACGACCAGAACAAATACATGCACCACAGTAAGGCCAGGTTTTAAATCTGCATTCGATCGCTTTCACATAAGCTCTCGTAATAATGTAGATTACAATTTAGGAGCCTGACCCTGATTAGAGAGTCGCAGCAGAATTATCAATTGTACTCACCCTTCGATGATGAAAAAATCCAGCTTGGGCAGGAATTTCTCCGGACGCTATTTCTCAAGCTCTGAAATGGATAAAGGATTGCGATAAGACTTTTAAAAAAAAACTAACGTTTGAGACACATTAAAAAATAGCAAGTGCGTAAAGAATTCTAATAAACTACATACATTGACACTTCTGGTACGCACTGAACTTCTTAATTAAGTGTCACACATTCTATCAAATTAAAGAAATACACTTCGTAAATCTACACATATTTATTTGCATCCGACCATGATTTCGGCACATTACGCCATTATCAGGGTCTTGATATCACTTTTGTTTTCTCCTGCCTCAGAAACCAATTAAGGGGGATAATTTTAGTAGGTATATAGATATAGTGAATGTAAATTCTCCTACGTATTAGCTTCGCACATCACCCCGCGAGGATACGACACTTGGCTTTGTGATATCCAAATATTTCATAATGAACTAAATAGATGACAAATCCAACCATTAACTGCGTTCGCAACAGCACAATTCAGAGCCTATGCCAGAAATCAAACTATAAGATTTGGTGCCTTTCGGAATTCCCCATCACCTGTTATTTCTTCATTCAAACGCCCAAAACGAGAAAAAGCCTATACATAATAAATTTAATGCTACTGCGCTCGGAACACCAATATGCAGGATGCTTTATTAACCAAGAGAAAAATAAAAAAAGAAAGGACCAATGCTACAAACAAGGTTTGAGCGTCGCAATCAAGTATTCATTACCGAATGTAAATGCTAAATCCTGATCTCTTCAACAAATTGATGGCATATAATTTGAGCCAACTGCATCAATACAGGCAAGGATTGTGATCCCCCAACAAACATGGATTCGGCCAGGCTAAGCATAGGAGACGCACCTACGAGAACGACCAGGTGAAAACTTGCCACCTCAATTGTGTAGTGATAAACGACTGACTTAAGCGCGGTTTGCGGCCTTTCTCAGACCGCAGGGAAAATTGCGACACCGTCACGTCGTTTGCAGAACTCGGAGATCGCGAAGTAAACGAGACGCCATTATAGACTTGGGAGCTACGGCTGGATCCGCAGAGTTTTTGCGACGATTCAGAATTCCGCCAGGACCACTTTTCCTCCTCCGGCACCTCGCGTTGGTCCAGGGTCCCCGGATCGGGAAAGACTGGCCGAAGCGATGAATGCCTCCCGGACGCTTTGAAGCGTCACCCGAGCGACAACAAACATCCCAAACTATGCACGAGAATAAACAAATGCCACCCGCCGCAAAGAAGATCTACCACGTGGCCAAGCAAGCACACACGTTATTCACCCACCCATGCATCTGGACCCCGCCATCTAACCGACATGAACTAGGGGTTCTTAACTGGTGGTAATACGATATTGCGATACACCGAAAGCCATAAACGAGACGATCCTACAATATAGCCTACAGCAGCCTCCATGTAAGGTTGGGATGTGATATTTAATATTACAAATGATACCTTTACATAAAAATAAAATAAAATAGAGAAAATATTATTTCCACGAAATTTAATGATCTGGTTCTCAGATCATACAATCAACAACGCGCGCGCTAGTGTCATAGCCAATTTTTCATTGAACTCACATAGGAGAGCGAATACGTCATCCATTTACGCCAAGCATTGTATTACACTTAAAAATGATCTTCGAATATAATCAAGTATCAATGACGAAAGTACTGATTACTTAAAACCTAGGTTTAAGAAGAAATTAGTCACACTTTTTCCGCTATGAATACGTAAAACCGAGGTTCAAGCAGGAATTAGTCAAACTTTTTCCCTTCGATACCAATGGAGAAGTACGCATCACACAGTAATACAAAAATATTTTGAATCACATTGACACTTTCCCATGTCGTTTTATTTAGTCACCAAGTCGATAAGCCAAATATTGGTAAGCTCGTTACGAGTTACAGAATAATTGAGACGTCGACATGTCAAAGATACTGCAAACGTAAGCATAAACTACGAGAGAAATACAAACCTGCAAATCACATTACATTCATCATGTTTTCCCTTCACGGGAGTCAGTTTTTCCACCTAGCATTAAGAAGTGGACAGGGACGAAAATGAATCAAAGGTCGCCTTTTTCCCCCACACAAGAGCGACGTGTTGTTTCTCAAAAATTAAAACCCCTGCACCATTGCTTCGATCGAACACGTTCCGCAAAGCCGTGTGGTCCATTCAACCTCACCCCAAGTTTCGTTTTGCCGCCGGCCAGTTAACGCCCAATTTCACGGTCGGTCGATCTGAGAGGCGGAAGGAAGGACGTAAAAGGGTGGATTAACAAAAAAAAAAAAAGGACTGGTTCGAATTTTTACCGAAGCAAAGATAGCGGGCACTTCCCCATATGCATCGGACGCCAGATCAATCAGTAAACGGATAACATATATTTTTTCACGCGGCACATTTCATTTTCTTCCAGCGTCGATGATCTGAGATCGATAGCGGGAAGAAGGACGTCTAATGTGCAGCATTTGCATACGCGAGTAGACACCCAAACCTCAACCAGAGTGAAAATTTCCACCGGCCTCACTCCCACGATTACGCCCCGTATTTTGTAGCAACAAACAGCAAAAAAAAGGAGATGGATTAGTTCACCTTGCCTTTACTGCATTCCACTAAAGATCAATGATTCACTATTTTCATTGATCGCGGATTATTTTTCCGCAATTTCTTCCCTAATTTATATTTACGACTGAAATAAAAACGGAGAACATAGTAACCTCTTCTTATGGATAGAAATATCAACGTGCTAAATAGGAATACATTTAATAGTGAACTCGGCGATAAAGTGAGGTTAGTGCTCAGTGAGTTCCGCTGCCACACGGTGGCAGTGGAAGGGACAGTGAAATTAGTCACCGAAGCAGCCTCCCGTGTATGCGGCAGTGACGCCAGGGATGGCGTTATCAGATCCACTTTAGTTTCACGGCAAATGCTACCAAAATTTCAATCGAAATCTCAATTTTTGACAATATTTCCGGACGATTCGGATTAGATAAACTGGTCTGCATTACTATGGTTGGTAGGTTGGATAGAGGAGGCGGAGGAGCCCAGGGTGCAGCCATCCTCCACTTGGTGGGCTCTGGGTCGCTTGGCCAGCGTCGCTAGCTAGGTGAGCGAGGAGCTGCATTTGCTTGATCATACTAAAATAAACCCCTTTTCCGACCGCAGAGGAGGCATATTTGACCCTCGAGGGACAAATAACCGGCATATTGAATCCTGAATGATAGTTTCCATCCTCGGTGATATCTTCTTACCCGAAAATAAAGTCAATATAGTCGGCGATGGCATAAAATAAGGTCTTTCCCATCATTGTGACTACCCTTGACAATTTCAGACATGATTTCCACGTTTTTGACTGAAAAAATTTCTTTTTCGCGTCATTTATTGCATGCATAGAGTAAAAAGAGGTGGTGTGTCGCGGGTTGCCTACCCCACAAAAGTTATTTCGGGGACACGATAACAGGTCATTTTCTCGATAATTAAGAGCAATATAGTTGACGTATTTGGTCTAAAATATCAATTAAAGTGCTAAGTTATACCTCATTGCAAAAAAAGAGTGCTCGCTCAAATCAAATTTAATTTATTTAAGAAGATATTAACCGATTTGGAAAAAAAATCATATTTGTAATACCCATATGGATACGCAACTTTCGCTGGGTATTACGATTCGCTCCTAGAAAAAAGTGGCAAAACGAGGCACCCTAGTGCTCACATCAATAACTTTCACAAGCTCATACACAGAAACTTTCGAGTTGATGATACTGATGTGCCGGGAACACTATACTACCGGCACCCTTTGAGCGTTTTCGTAAGGAATAGTACTGCTTCATATGAGTACTTTACTACCGACGGTACAATATCCCTACTATGATTGGCTATTTCACGTTTTCCAACTAAATCAGTTTCCAACGCCGCTTCCGCCGCTTCATACATTTCCGCGAGTGCTGACACAATAACAAAGATGGAGGGAAATGTTAAAAGTAAAGCAAAAAGACAGGAGTTCCAAAACTCAAATTCCAAACAGCTGCAATACTACGTACTTCCTTCGGAGCGTTTTAATGAATTCAAAAAAGTGGCCATGGACCAAGCCTCCATTAGTCTCCTAGTAAAACACATTTGGCAAATTCTGTATAGAATAGACAAGATTTTGAAAAAATAAAAGCTGCCCCTGCTTTTTTGTTTTTCAAATTAGCATAAACGGCAATATGTCGGTACTTTACCAGCAAAATAATTTTAAAAAATCAACAACACCTTTCTAAATCCGCACGATTACCGCATTACTCCCTAACAAATAGCCTAACAAGTAACACCAAAAGATACATCCACATTACATTGAGTATAA
The DNA here is from genome assembly GCA_933228895.1 of Platycnemis pennipes. Lineage (NCBI taxonomy): Eukaryota > Metazoa > Arthropoda > Insecta > Odonata > Platycnemididae > Platycnemis > Platycnemis pennipes. The sequence goes on along the minus strand of OW121852.1, from coordinate 34,338,441 downwards.
AATGCCTCATCGTCTAAATACTGTAGTAGCGAGTTAACGAGACTTTCCTCATTTAAATAATAAACCTTCAAATACTTTTTTCGCAAACGCATGATACCGGTTAAGCTGCTACAAATTCTTCAATACACAAAGATCTTTGATTTCCCCTTTCAGTTTTTTTCAATACTATTTATTTTAATACTGCAAGTGAACTTTAAGTGGATAGAATTCTTAAGAAACACCGTATGAGGACTTCAACTCTTCGTTTCAAGAGGGATCAATGTCACTAAAATGTAAAGTCATCGGGAGAGTTGGAATCCGAGATAACGCGGTAGCAATGCCAATATGATAACTTTAACCCTTACACAAAGACCACGATCTAAATAAAACTAACTAATTTCCCAGAAGAGGATTCAGATACACTCTACAAATATCATACCATGCCAAGACCTTAAAACGACCGAGAATTCCAAAATAACGGGTAAAAAACGACACCACATGCACTCCATTGCCATTATTAGTCTCCAAAATCTTTTCACCACAATTCAGGCCATCTAAAATTACTAGTCTTCCCTACACATCTTCACCCTTCCATCACGGGTTTCAACATCCCATTATAGTTAATTGTTTCCCCCATCCACCATTTTTGCCCCCGTAGAAAATCACCTCATACGTCTCGCACCATATCACACTTACTTCAAGTTTCCCTCTCCTTTCTCTCGACACCTAGTGATTTCGCTCTTTTGGGATACGATCCATCAAAATAAGCCACTCATAATTATTGACAGTGTTCTAATGATAAAAGACAGGTTTCGATGGGGTTCGTTATCCAGATGCGCACTTTCCAAACGGCTCCTCCCATACATATTTACCACTTCAGAAGAGCATATTTCCTATCTCTCTTCTCACAATCTATAATAGGCCTTCTTTTCCTCCCTCGTACTCGCTTATTCACAACTCTAACGTCCAACAAAGGCCACCGATGTCTCATTACTTGTTCCATTCACCTACTCTTCCCCTTCCTAATTTCTGATAACGTCTTCCTTTCTGCTCCCACCAATCTAAATACTTCACTGTTCTTCCTTCTATCAGTCTAATGAACTTTTCCATTCTTCCCCATAACCTATCTCCAACAGTCCCCGGAGTCCCGCTATAGGATCCATAAAGTGCAATGCTCCACATAAAGTTCTTCACCACATAAAGTTTCCAAGCACCTTAGCTCAAGGAAAAATCATTTCTCTTGCTAATGAATTATGTTTTTAAGGTGCTCCAATTGCTAAGATTATATCCCGCCATGCGACCTAACTTAATCCTATCCCTACTATAACAAAGTACAACACCGGGACGGGCTTTGAACCAACAGCCTTTTAGTCGGCAAGGCTGGCTCGCTACTGACCCAACTACCGTGGCAGACATAGCCCATTTCTCTGATTGTGAGTAATATTCCTCATTAGTTTTCTTTCCCAAGGAGAAATATACAAAAAATATGAATGGGAAAACAATGAAAGAGCGTATAAATAGAAGTATGCTGAATTTGGGGGGGAGTAAATTACGGGATACACTGCACCAATCGGCTTATTTGATCGCTTCCTAAGGCTAAATTTCGCGCGACTATCTCATCGGCGTCGTAAATTCCACGTCCGGAAGAACGCTTTCGGATTAACGTCCGAGATGACTGCATGGATCGTCCCTGGGGGCCGAGTCCGGGTGTGCAATCGCTTATTCGGACGAGGAGGCCGCTTCGGGGATAATGCCACGCCATCCTCCGCCATATGGCGCCCGAAAATACACCATGCCCGGCTCATTCATTCATCTCCAAGGGGAGGAGGGCTCGCGGATCGCTGCCACGATCCACGCCCGCCCATCGGAATCCAGATGTTGGTCACAGCCACCCGTCGCAAAACGGGAGGCGGATGAAAAGGGGTCGTTGCCGAACGGACCACATGACGGGCGTAAAGGCGATCGCAGCACAAAGTATGTACGTACAAAGAAGTTTCCTCTCTCGTCCCGCCATAAAGGAAGAAGCTCATCTTTATTACAGGGCCTTTCATCACTGAAGGGCTTAAGATCTGCTATCTACACATCTCCAAAGAGTACAACAACCATTCTTTCAATCGGTAAGGGTACGTTTTGACGAAGTATTCTTCACCTATTAAGTTGAACAGATTCAGGCATGATGAAGTGGAATAAACACATAGGTATTCAATCAACTCTTGAACCTGAACATGACACCTTGAGTTGAAACGGGCGGTGAATTAAAAAAATGAGTGAAAAAGTGTGAGGGTGTTTTGATTGGATATTCTTTAACTGCTCTGAATATCGACGTTCTCGACGGCTTATTCCCTTACATATTCTTTACTCAGACGCTCACCATTCTTCATTCCCTTCACCTTTTCTTTGCAGAGACCAGCATACTCTCTACCTCTCCTCATACTATCAAAAACACCAAAGGATCGGGTTGGTGTGGTGGCTAGAGTACTGGCCTCCTATCCTGAGGCCCTAGGTTTGAATTCCAGCAGAAGCGGATTTTTCAGTGGCAAACTCCGGTGGTCCCTACTTGAGTGCCTAGTGGAGGGTATTTAAGGTTCAGTACTCCGTCCGTCGGATGGGACGTTAAGACGTTGTCCCCTTGGCGCCTGTCGGAGGAGGCAAATGCCGACGCCGGGTTTCTCTTCACCCTCCCCCCATCACCTGAAATGTTCCTACCATTACCCACCAATCCTAAAAGGCGCAAATGACCTCAGGTGTCAGTCGCCTCCCCTGAATAACTAACAAAAACATCTCTTTTCCTTTCTTCTGTTCTCGCCACTTCCATAAACGGTCTACCAAGGGAATCGGGTTGATGTGGTGGCAAAAGAACTAACCTCCAATCCCGAGGACTCAGTTTCGAGTCTCGTCAGCAGCAGAGATTTTTTTCAGTGAAACATCGGTCCTCACTTACGTGTTGTGTAGTAAGCACTTAGAGTTCAGTACTCCGTCTGTCAGATGAGACGTTAAACCGTGAATCCTTTAGCGCCTAAGTTAAAAATAGAATAATACAGAAATAGGGTTTCTCTCCATCCCTCCTCCGTTCCTTAAACTTTCCTGCCCAATTAAACACCTATCATTAATAGCGCAAACGATCTTTTTTTCGTCTCATCCAAACAACTACTACGACTACTCTTCTCGCATGCAACTTGCACTGTACTTTTCCGCTTGAGTTTCTTACTCAAGTGGAAAACTGCAAAGAGTTATTCTTTCGTGGTATTTTTTAACAATAAAAGCAAAAAAAATCCACAAATACCATGAAACTAGGACACCATTTGGACGACAGAATACAACTAACATATGAGAATGTTATCATTATTTCTCAAGAAATTAACTTCGATGAATTTGGCTATCGCACAACTCCACTTTACCGTATTTTTCGGATATTTCATTCATTTTTGACCAAAAGACGTAATAGGACTTTCTTGAAAGATTTATTTTTCAGAAAATAGACTCCCCCAAGGAAAAGTCTTCTGCCCAATCGCCCCTTAAGTTTTGCGGTACTTATGCCTAGGCCTCTCGTCCAAAGTCGCCCGCATAGGTGTTAATTAATATTTCATACATGCATACCTATTTACATATGTATTATTTTCATATTAATTACCAAAAGTATTAATGCCATTAAATTATTTGTAGTTACTACTGGGGGGCGATCGACAAATACATCATTTGAGCCATTCAGGATCCGTGGATATTTGAAATAGTTAGGAATTTAGGGAGTGGAGGGCTACTGGAGGAAAACCCGCTGCCGGCACAAGCCTACACTAAACAAAAGTTACCCAACTTTTAAACGTCCCATATGTTGGCCGGAGTACTGGAATTGAAGTGATCTTCACAACGTGCTAAATAAGGTTTCCGTTTGCTGATGAAAAATCTCCGTCGCTTTCGGAATTCGAACTAGACCACGCGAGATGAATAACAGGTACACTAGAATTTCATTCATTTACAAAAATACATCATTACTTTAAGTCAGGAAGCATTTGAAAGGTATACTACAGAAGAACGATTAAAATAAAATGGTCTGAACGAGCGACAAATGATTAAGTCCTAAGAACCGTGAGAGAAAAGGAATCCTGATGAAGCTTTTGAACAGAAGACGAGACAACTTAATCGGCTTATCTTGGGACATTAAGGCCTGATGAAGACAATATCCGAGGGAAAAGTGAATAGGAATGAAGGTTACTCCATGATGATATATACGAAGAGCAAGTAGTGAACGTTATGAAAGAGAAGAAATAATATGAAGAGATTGCTGATAGGAGAATAGAGTGGAGAGCTGCATAAAACCAAAATTCGGATTGTGGACTGATGATGACCATTAATTTATAAATCTATCCGTCAGGTTGAAATATTAGCTACTAGTAGGGATTTTATTTTGGACACATATTACTAGAACCCTGAGAATTCATGGAAGGACTTTTCGGGGAAATACGGATGTCAACGAGAATTTCAAGTACCCTTTATGTGACTCGTGAATCATGCAGGAATTCCGAGACGGCGCACGTTAGGAGCGATCTTCCATTCCGTTCCGCACGCCCCAGGCAACGGGAGACATTGGGCAGGCCTGGACAAGAAAAGCGCGGAATACCAGAAGGAGTCGTCCAAACTTGGTAGACGCGCGTGGATGTTCACCACAATACGCCAAGAACGACCAGTAACTCGCGCATAAAAGGAATTGCTCCCATTCAAATGCGATAGCGCGATAAATTCTCATAGATGAACAGATGAGTATCGTCGAGCGCGTATGCGTCACGGTACACAAGAGCACACCCGTCATCGCGATGACTGGGGAAATTGGCATTTATGATTCCTCGCTTTGGCCGTATAGGGCGTTAAAAGGGATGACAGATAGCACGAGGGACGAACGTGAATAACTTGGATAAGAACTAGTGCAGACGGGACGCGAGTATTTCGCAGTGACGGCCTTCGATCACGTGACGCGAGGACATAACAATCAGGTGACCCACGGCGCGACATGACAGCTAAACTGAGAAAAATGCATTGCTTTCGAATTCTGCCAGCTAGGTTAAGATCGATGGAGTACTTATCCTACATTGCAAATTACTTTTCCTTAACTCTCCTTGAATGCTCCATTCCCAACACACACTATTTCTCTCGCCAGATTAGCGTAATTTCTACTTCTCGCTGACCTTGTTACCCGCGCCGACCTGGCAACCCTTAAGTCTCGGTTTCGAATTCCACCGCTGACATCACCATGGTTGTAGTGTTTCTATTTATAGTACAAATTTAGGCTAAACAGTGTCATAAATCTTCAGCACGATAAAACTTAAGCAGCTAGTGCAAAAAAACAGATTTCTACAACTAATACTCAACCTTTCATTATTCTATCTACGTTGCTCTTTCTCTATCTCCCTCATCTTTGCTTTCTTTTAGCACTGGTCTTACTATAACCACCTTCATGGCCATATTCAGAATCTCAATTATAGGCTCGCTTCTACTGCTTACATCCTAAACTTCCTACAGCGAGTCAAATTGGTGTACAGAATCTACCTGCAAAGGTGGTATTATTACTCAGTGTAACGCTGAAAACTGAGGTGAGATTCTGATTACGGCTACGTCATATTAAAAATCTCAACTACAAACTTACATCTATTGCTTACACCATAAAATCTCTATTACGAGTTCATGAGGGTAAACATTCTCCTCGATATGTTTTGAAGACGTATTTAGCGAGTCATTAAGATGTAATACCAACTATGCAGAGTGAATTTGCGCACCAATGTGACTCGGAGTGGAGATTTAAGGTCGTAAGTTGTGGAAGCGAGACTGTAGTTGAGATTCTGACTATGGCCCTCAGAATCCTATTTCATCTACATCGATATCCACGGAGAACCCTGCGAGCCACCTTTAAGGTGTGTGGCATGGGTTGAATCATCACCAATTATGCACTAAATCAACGTCATCTCCCCTGATTACTTTTCCATCCAACTAATACGCCTCCAATTTCCTCCAGCAAACCTTCCCCTCTAACTCGAGATTTTCCTTCCACACTTCCTTTCGGCCATCGCACTCGTTCCTTCCTCCTCCAAACACACGTTTCAATGGCCCCTAACCTTTTTCCACCCTCTTTCCACATTGCCAAAGTCTCGGAACCACGTATCATCACGCTTAAACTCTTTTTTTGTTTGCAATAGAATTTTTTGAACGAGGTTCCGTTCATAGGTTCCCTCCTCTTCATACACGCTTCTTATGCTAACGCAACTCTCTGCCTAATGTCTAAACCTGCTGCTCCTAACTTTGTCCAAGCCTACCTAACTGAACTGTCCCATCTGTTCTGTCCTATGCACATCTACTTTTATTTTTACTTTATATTTACCCCTTATTGGAGATTCTCATCACTTTTGATTTCTCCTGCCTCAGAAACCAATGAAGGGGGATAATTTTAGTAGGTAAATACATTCAACTTCACTATGCGAAACTCAATAACATTCATTTACGAATAAAATTAACGATGCAGTTTATTGTCAGGGATAGTGATTTTGGTATTCATCGTCGTTTTCAAGGTGTACAAATTCAATTAGGCCTAATTTACGCAAAAGATACTTCTGAATGCCATAAATCATATTTGGTAGACTAAAAAACGCAATATCACAAAATTTTCAGCAAAATAAATCCTAAGGCCACGACGCAAATTTGAGACTATATGATGCACCAAAAATTTCGAACTTGAGGCGCCATGGATGCAGACAATCGACCAAATATACTTCCTCCTTTGGCACGAAAAACCTAGTTGGGAAACAATCCCGCATTTTACGGTCTGGTGCAATGTGGGGCAATGAAAGGGGCAATTCAGATTTATTTTGATCGTGAGGTCAATGACGCCCGGCAGCAACCCCCATTTCCCTCATACGCCCGCGGCTTGTAGCGGGTGAAAGCGGGGCTCATTATTTTGGGGGGGGGGGGGAGATCATACTGTGCGAGACGGCCTTGCTCTGAGGCGTTAAAACACCCCGCGTTTAAAGCTGCATTTAAATTTTCAGTCTCTAACTAACCGTACTTGCGGAAATGAATTTTTATATTATGTACTGGGAATCATAAAAATGCAAACGAACTAATTTTGATATGCTAAGATGAATGACTCCCAATGAAAAGTTCCGATAAATTTTCACAAGCAACTTTTGAAGAATATTATGCCATGAAATGCATTTAAATTACCAGGAAATAAAGCTAAATTTATAATGCAAGGAGAGGAAATGCATTTAGGACGCATAAATAAGAACGGCGGAAAGATACATTTTCATAAATTTCGTTAGAATACTTGGGAATAAGCGCTGTAAAAAAATTCTCTAATTTCATGCAAAATATGTGAGAAAAGCCTTTGGTAAAACATATTTTTGGAAATATACTTAAAAAATATTTGCATTACATGCAAATGATTTCCGAATACGTAACAATACATTTATTTGAACGTGGGAACGCGACACCTTATTCCGACTGAGTTAGTGGAGGAAGAATACAAAATGTTGACTAACTCTCAGGAGCAAAAACCCAGGGTTTATATATGAAATATGGCTCTGATTTTGACTCAAATTACATCCCAAACTTCCATAACACCCAAACCTGTCATTTTCCCCTAAACGTACCTCTTATACGATAATGTTTTTGTTATTAGTCAAGTCAACCAAGAGCCGAGGTAATTTGCAGCATTGAGGACAGGATGGATTTTGTAGAACGAAGATGAAAAAAAACCCGGGTCGATATTAACCTACTGTCAACGAAATACGCCAAGGGGTCCACTAATTTACGTCACACCCCACAGAAGGAATGCTGCACGGTAACTCTCTCCACAAAGGACTTCAGCGACGGCAGGGATTCAACAAAAAAAAACTGCCACTGTCAGGATTCGAATCTAGATCCCCGGGATTGATTGCATTAATCAAGCCACCACGCCAACGCCATCACTTCCACGACTGCAGCTTATTTGTAACTTGAAAATGGCATAACATGTAGAAAAAATCTTGTTCGATGAAAATGGCGAGAAAATACATTAATTTTATCTATTGCATTCTTTACTTATTTCAATACAATTTCAATACAAACCACTTATTTCGTAGAAATTCTCAAAAAATTGTCATGAAAATAAAATGAACTATTCTGATTCATCTACAAGATGAAATCGGTTGCAATAGACGTATTCCGATAAAGAGATTATTAGCAAAAGCATCATCTTACCAGTTACCATACGGTAATATAAGTTAAAATCTACTTCCATAAAATGGATCATCACTGTCAACTTTAAGGCACAAATGACTCTGAGATCTCGAAAAATAAGCCCTGACGGTAGAACATATCCAACTGCCCTTTCCAAAAGGGCGGAAACTGTATCAAAAAACATGGAATATGCATTCTTTCACACACATAATCATTGGCAAAAGAACTTTTTTCTCCTACAAAAGATAACTGTGTGAGGTGTGGTAAAGACTATCGTCGATTGTAAAACTGTGTCATGGAAGAGCCATTTTTCAACACGAGTTAAACCAAAAAATATCTCAAGAAATGTTCAATAATTAGCTACGTAGGAGATTTATACCTTGGCCATCACTTAAAATCACATAATGAAAGTAACACCTTGACGACATGAACCAATTTTGGCAGGTGTTGTCAAGCAAGCGACACATAACGAGACGGTAGCAGTATAAATATGTCCGCATTGCAATGATGATATTACTTCCGCGTCAGCAGCTAACTCAAATTGACCCAGCCATTCCAACTTTTGGTCCGCGTCCAACTTTTTCCACGAGCCAACTCCTTCACTAATGACGGCCTGACATTATTCCACTCACACAAACACACACACACATACTCTTAATGAATTCGCAGGCAATTCAATCCGACGGCGTTCATCAGCTATCAAGCCGACATAACTCCTTTTCGGCTATCATTTAAACATGTTGATGAGGGGCTAATACTCTTACTCCTGTGGCCATGAGAATTCTAAATGGTCTTTGGCCTCGCCAACCACACGCCTCCATGCCCTTCTGTCTTCTGCTGTGTCGAGTTGAGGTCCCATTTTTCTCAGGTCCTTCTTCACTTATTCGCTCCAGCTCATTCTTGGTCTCCCTAGTGGTCTTGCGCCTTCAGGTTTTCCTTTCCATATCTTTTATATCATTGTGTTGTCACTTCATCTTTGGACATGGCCTAGCCATCTAAGTCTTCTACTTCTGACTATACCCACATTATAAGGTTCTTTGTACAGTTCTCTCAACTCTTTGTTTTTCCTTGTTCTCCATGTCTCTCCCTCTTTGACGGGGCCGAATATTCATCTCAACACTTTAATGTCCAACTTGATGAGTTTTTTCTGTGATCTCTTCGTAAACGACCATATTTATGAACCATATACTTAGTAGTAATGGTTGGAAAATTGTTTTACAAATACGAATTTTTGTGTTTCGTAATAGTAGTTAGCTTTTAAAAAGTTTCACTAGGCTCCAGTAGGTTCTTTCAGCTGTTGCAAGTTGGGTCTGAATTTCAGTCTCCTCTTCGTTGTTACGTGTTATTGTTACCCCTAGGTACTCAAATTGATTTGTTTTTTGAACTTATAACTGAGTATTTCTAATTATTAGTCTTCCTCTTCATGCCTGCTTATGTTCATCCACATCTACATAATACCCTGCAAGCCACCATAAAGGCGTGTGGCAGGGGGTGAATTCTCACCAAACATGCCAAGGTTCATGTAGTGGGTTGTGCCTTCATTCACTTGTAGGCCCACTTTCTTGACTTCAATTAAAAGTATTGTAGTTAGTTCTGTAAGCTCTTCTTTATTTTCGGCCACAATCACTACATCATCCGCAAAGGCCAACAGATTATTTTTTTCCGTAATCCTGGTTCCTCCTGGACCATTTCTGGTCCTCTTTAGCTCCTCTTCCTATGTTATGTTAAAGAGGAGTTGTGACAAGCCATCGCCCTCTCCCTGTCTCTGTCTCACTCCTGCGCTTATTTCAAACATGTCAGTATACTCTTTTCCAACCTTGACCTTTCCTTTAGTCACTCAAACACATTTTTGTCAATCCAATAAATGTTTCAGGAAATCCATATTTCTTCATTGTTGTCCAAACGGGGGGCTATAGCTTTGGTTATTATTCGGGATGTATTTAGTTATAAATTCCGCGAATAAAGCCGGAAAACATGCTCTGGGAAAGGAGAAGAAGAGACTTCTGGGCAACCTTGGCAATCGAAGACAATCTTTCGTATATCTAAGGAAGGTGGAGCGGGAGGCAGGAGGGTGAAGGACACCCGGGTCCAGATAAGGCCTGACATACGATCGGGACCCACGCAAGTTTCTTAAACTGGTGAGCATACCGAGTCTTTACCCGCAACTCAAACTCATCTTCGGCCGCTGTGAGCTCTTCAACACGTTCTGGTAAGGGAGCGCTGTACATTTCAATCCTTGATGAACAGCTTTCGAAGCCTTCCAGCTGGCAAAACAATTGCGCGAAAAACGCTCGCAATTAAATAAAAATTCGTCATCGTAAAGATGAAGGAAAAGGGGAAAGAAGGTTGCGCGCGTCACGTCAAATCGTACGTCGCGTTGTGATTGATGGTTCTAGAGCGATTGGAGGAGTCCTTTCCTGTCCACTTTCCATTCGATCGAATCGAATCTCAACGTCAACTGTCTGCAGCGACATCTATAAACAACTCAAGAGTGCGTGTTAGGCATCACTCGGCATTAAAATGAATCGGCGTGCAAATATGGGGCTATCCAGCAGGAAATAATATGATAATCAAAGGATCCGAGATAAGCGAGGTATCACAAATGCCGTTACAGTACCAAACCCCTGAATACAAGAATAAGAAAATATTAAGCAGAACTGAACGAATAATAATGTTACCGTTTATCTTCGAACCGTTTGTCAAACAGATCATACTCGTAGGAAAAGCATAAAAGGTGAACGCGTGAAGCCATATTACTAAGCTTTTCATTGCTGTTATTTTTTATAACTCAGCTTTCGATCAATCAATCAATCTTTATTTACTGGATCCCAAAACTGCGCGGTTGTCTCGTGTAACACGGCCCTCGGGATTGATGACTAGGGATGACGGATGGAAAATTCTATGCAGACACAGGTTTGATACTGGCAGCGTAATAGATAGTTTCAGAGAGTCGCCATACGATTATTACCAACCAATATTTCGATTCAAAGTCTTTTATTTTCCACTGTCTTCGATCCCTCTTAACAAATAACAAACGTATCACACGGGAGAACCAAACTCGTCCCTCACAACAATTTAAAATTCATTCGAGAGCCATGAATATATATTTTAACATATAAGAAAATTCAAATCATTTTCTTAACAACTGATAGTATTTAATGTATCTTTAATAAAATAAAAGAAGTTAACGCAAAATATCACTCTTTTTTTTTAACAAGCTCATAGCAATTTTTCTGAATTCCTGATAAAATAACTCCATGACCGGCATTTGAAAGTTTTTATTTTTAATTTAAAGCACGATTCCATGTTGGCACCTGGATATGAAGCTATCGGCGTTTCATTACCAGATGATAATAAACATATATTTTATGATAGTTTGATAGTTTTATTTTCATTTAAAATTTTAACTTGAGAGCCACACGTACGTATCGAAAGAGCTGCTGGTAGCTTGCGAGCCTCAATTTCCCAGTTCCTGCTCCAGACGGATCGACGAACATCAAAACGAACCCTTACGAGAGAACGAGTCGCACAACCAGCAACTGGGATACGTTAAAAATAAAAAAAAAAAAGAAAATCTTCCCAGCCACAGTCACGGCAGATTTGCAACGTCCTCGGTGAAGGAGGTAGAAGAGGGATGAGGGGGTGGAGGGCGACGCGCCATTTTCTCCAACGGCGAACAAAACCGTTTACTTTCGCCGTGTGGGTTCATTGTTCTCCTCCTCCCCACGTTTTTGCTTCCCGCTCCCGTAAACAAAGCGGCAAAAAAAATAAGGCGCCGTCAATTGAAGCCACGAGGCGATCGTCAAACTCGACGTGTAGGTACGACCCAATGAACGAGCGAAAGCGGCACCGGTTTCCTCAGAAGAGTGGCGCCGAAGGAAATGTTTCCAATTTCGAAGCGGGGGACACAGCGGATCAGCACACAAAAAAATCACACGAGTCCACAGGAAGGAATCTCAACTCCCTTCAATCGCGTCAAATACTACAAAGTGTTCATCGGAGGAATATGTCCCACCCCGCACCATTACTGGTTGCCGTAATTCCGGCGACCTTGCACCCTGAGGGTTGAAAAAAAACTGAGTTTTCAAGACACTTGTGGATTACAGAAACGGCCGTCCACTTCTGTGAGTTGGTCCATTTGTATTTCAGTAAGAGAAGATTACCGTTAAGTTATTTACAACCCTTGGGACCATATTCAAAATCTCAACTACAGTCTCGCTTCCACTGTTTACGTCCTAAAATACCTACAATGAGTCAAATCGGTGTATAGATTCACCCTGTAAAGTTGGTATTATCATGTTGTGTACTGCTTAGAACCACATCGAGGAGGGGATCGGGTTGGTACGGTGGCTAGAGTACTGGCCTCCCATCGATGTCCGGGTCCGGGTTCGATTCCCGGCAGTGGAGGATTTTTCAGTGGAAAACTGGTCCCCACTTGAGTGCCTAGTGGAAAGCATTTCAAATTCAGTACTCCGTCCGTCGGATGGGACGTTAAGCCGAGGTCACCTTGGCGCCTTTCGTTAAGAGTATAGAGACCCTGAGACCCTATAGTTGCGTGTTTGCATGTCCTTTTTAGTTTGCGGTAGTGCAGGCTTGTTGATATTCGCCCCCTGCCACACACCCTCGCGGTGGCTTGCAGGGTATCGTGTAGATGTAGAAGAGCAGGCTAATGCAGATGCTGGGTTTCTCTCCACCTTTCCTCCGTTCCCTTAAAACTCCTACCATTACCCAATTGCCCACCACTCCTAAATGGCGCAAATGACCTCAGCTGTCGGTCGCCTCCCCTGAATAACTAACTAACTAACATATCGAGGAGAATGTGTGACCTTTCGAACTCGTAATAGAGATTTTATGACGTAATCAGTGGAAGTGAAACTGTAGTTGATGTTCTGGGCCATTTCCATAATTTCAACTCATTTTCACCATCACGCTTAAAAGCTATACCACCTTTGAAGGTAGAATCTGCATGCCAATTTGACTCGTTGTGGGGATTTTAAGACGTAAGCAGTAGAAGCGAGACTAGTTAAGGTTCTGAATACGGCCCTTGGTGTCCATAGAAAATGGAATTGTAAAATTTGAGTGAGAAATTTACTCAAATGTCGAGGCGGAGGAAGACGCATTGCGATAAAAGCGGGGGAACGAGCCATTCAAAGATGAGATAAACAGAGGAATATCCACAACAAGAAGTCAAGTCAAATCTTTGGAAGAGTTACTTCCAAGAATAAGACCCAACCTCACCTCCCTCACAAACAACCTACTATTCTGGGGTAAAATACAGAGAATTGCGAGACACCGACATTTGACGTTAGTGGTTCAAATAGCAAATGCCACCGATGATTGGTGGAGCGCGTAAAAAAAAAGGATATATAAGGGCATTGTGAAAAGACGTGACTTTGCGAGGAGCGAAAACAGCAGAAATTGAGTTTATTGAGATTTAAAAATTAATAAATATTGACCAGCACATATATAAGTAATTTGCAGAAGGCTGTAGGTTTACATGAAGAGGACAGAGCGAGTGGAGTTTAATATAGCGTTCCCATAGTGTATTCCTGAAAATCTGGTACATTCTGACGTTTTTTCTGATAATACCCGAGTCTTTTTGAAAAAAAGGGACATGTCACATGTAAAAATATTTTAGTCATGCTGCTCATTCGTCACTACTATGAGCGAGTATTAACATTCATTATATTTTCAATGGAAACAAAAAACAGCCTCTAGTTATTTATACTACGTAAAATATCAGTGATTATTATAACCGATAGTCAATTGAAAAAATAGAAAAAAGAGAGAAAAAACGTGAATAAATCCATCATCCCTCATTCATCACTACTATGAGCGAGTATTAACATTAATTATATTTTCAATGGAAACAAAGAACAGCCTCTACTTATTTATATTACGTAAAATATCAGTGATTATTATAATCGATAGTCAATTGAAAAAATAGAAAAAAGAGAGAAAAAACGTGAATAAATCCATTTATTAATTTTTCATCCAAACATAATTTAAAAAATGTGTTACTCTACGAATTAACCCGGGACATTTTCATTAAAAACGGGACTGTTCCGGCGGAAACAGAACGGATGGGAACCCTGAAACTGAATGATGACGAAACTTACAGGAATTGTGCAAAAGATAAACAGAAACGATGATATCATTATCATCTTAAGACGGAATAAAATAGTAATCATCAATAGCAGGAAATAAAATCATTTCTTATCTTGAGAATTATCTTAAACCACGCCAAGGGATTAGAAATGAATCTGGTGAATAAATATTGGCATTTGATGAAACGACTCAGTCTTGGACAATAATATACATACTTTTATTTTGGGGTTAGATGGAAGAAGGGAAGGGAAGAGTCGCAATCTCATCTCAATAGAGACGTTAATCTTGCGAGATTTGAATGATTAAGGTACATTTTAAATAGAGTAGGATGATGTATGGCATAGGGATGAAGCTTCGCGTTGGAAATGCTCCTCACGACAGGCACCCAGACGAGCCTGTTAAAACCGAGGAGGATTGGAATGACGAATTGAGGCCAGCGGCATCGCTTGGAGGACTCTGACATTGGACGGCCCGGGGCAACGGTCTTGAATTCGGGGCCTCAAAGCAAAATATAAGGGATGTAAAGATTTAATAACTAATATATCATATTCGCATGGACCAATTAATCACGAAAGTCGATAACATTCCCAATGGATTGCTGAGTAATCAGTAAATATAAATAGGACAAAACTACAAAGAGGTGTATTAAATACACTCATGCGTAACTTTGCTAGAATTCATTTAGAATTAAGAACACAAAATACGCATGTAAAATTCCACTGAAATTTAATTGGTTCAACTAGTTTCGACGCAAATGCGTCATCATCAGGTGCACTTACAAGCAACCTGATAATGACACTTTAGCGTAGAAAGTAGGTGTACAAAATAAATTTCAATAGAAATTTACATAATTTGTTTTGTTAATTTATTAAGAAGACGTGAATAATGACGCATTAACAACTATAACCACAGAGCTCTAACCAAGAGTCAAGATAACTCAAGAATAGGCTTTTTATGTCGTACATTAGCACGTAGATCACAATAATAATACGAAAAAACATACTTTTCAAACTAGGGACAAGCGAAAGTAACATAAATCTTGTTTTAAAACGAGACAGCCATAGCCTCCAGCTGGCTACCGACGCAGCCAAGACTCCACAGCAACGAATATAGATTAGCATATAAGGAGTGAGAAAGAGGCCCAAGCTCCCAACTTTTCCCATTCGCTCTCAAATAAGGCGGAATCCAACAATCGCTCTAGAAAGTCAAGAACGAAAAGAATGAACTCCGATGCGGCTGCAAAACAAATGGTTTCAAGCTACACCGGAGACCATTTTTTTAAAACTGCCCCCAACAATTCCCCACACACATTCGCACGGGGATTACCACCCTCAAATTCTATGGCCAAAAGCCAGCGATTAAGAAAGCCGATAAAAGCATTTTCTCTCTCAGGCCAACACGCTAGAGTCCCTTTCATTCAATAAAGCTTGCATCTAAAGGATTTGTAATTAAAAAGTAGGTAAAAGAAAATACAGAATTCTGAATGCAAAATAACGCCTAATACCTCTATCTCCACAAGTAAAAGAAATACGTTAATGCCAAAGAAAGCCTACGACGCATATTGATATTCCGAATGGCTAGTAATTTTAAAAGTTGAAATGTAAACAAAAAACATGGAGATGCTAAAGAGTGTGATGTAAGTATCTATCGATGTGACTATCGATGAAAGTATTATTACAGAATATGCAATGCAAAGAGGAAGAGAGGAAGAATAAATTTTCAACACTGAATTTTAAATAGTTTTCCTCTCGATTATGATTATTAGATAGCTTTGAAGAATTCCAGCGGTCCTCCGGGGTAATTAATGGCAGCGCAGACCTCGACAAAATAGAAATCACGATGGCTTAAGTTCATAAAGAAATAAAGAAGAAAATAAGTATCGAAATATAAAAAAGGAATCTCTTAAATGACGACGATTGGAGTCATTAATCACGAACAAACTGAATTACTACGATTGAGCGCAGAATCAATTTTGTCCTTGGAACATTTTTGGCCGGGGATATTTTCTCCCTCCGGCGCACTCCCAACAGAGGCTAAAGGGACTGAGTTATAACGACAGGTTTTCCGGATGAAAGCCAACAAAATGCTCTCCAGATAGTCAGACGAGAGAGGACCACGCCCCCTCTTTAGTGCCACGATGAAATCACTCATCTGTGCGGCGCTCAGCCAACAGAAAACGTAACTCCATTGTTATAGGAATCAGATAAACAAAGGAGTCCCTGAGAAACAATTTCGACAGCACCCAACGAGGAAAATCAATACAATCCCTAATGACTAGGCGTCGGGCCATGTTTGAACCCATCTCGACAGTTGATAATTATTTATTTATTGTTTTTAACGTTTACCAGACATACATATAATTATAGGGCAAACAATGGACGATCAAACAAGAAAATGCAAATATTATTAACATAGGTCATTTATAAATATCAAATGCACTATATTCTCGAAAATTTATTAAAATCGGAAAATACTCATTTTCGGACAAAAAGGGTTCTTTTCATAATCAAAATGTCTCCTTCGTATCCCAATTAACCATAGCGGTATTTACGGCCAGAAGATAGTTTTATACGACATTTGCTAAATCTTACTTAAACGTCCAACAGTCCAAACTTAAAACAAATAAAGACGATTTAAAGAATACAACGTTGACTAACACCGTTATACCAATAGCAATAAAATCAAAATATAATGTACAAGCCGTGAACGGTTGCTCAAAGCACTACTATCCGAAGAAACAGCTTTATCACGTTTTAATTAAACGATAGCTACCCAAGAATCAGGTTTAAAGGGATATAAACTAAAACTGAGAAAACACCAAATTCGTTCGCAAGGTTGAAACGCAAACTTTGGACTGCCAGACTGGATGACTTACGGCTAGACCGCGGCATGTAAATTTTCTCGAATGCGCGCAAATTGCCAATCACATGCGTCGCCAAGACAGGACAAATAGGAATGCATTATAATGACGCTTCTGTCATGTGGAATTAAAATGACTCAATAACAGACCTTTACAACAACGAAAAATGTAGGTCACCCACTTCACCTGCTCAGGGGATTATGAAATAAAATTAGTCATTTCTTTTGCACCTGTCACAACCGCATTTCGCTTCGGAGAGAGGAGTCAAACAAAAGCGGATCCAAGCATTTTAATTCTTTCGAAACTTGACCACTCCAACAAGGACGGTGTCATCACAAAAGTTTAGACCCCGTTAGCGTAACTTGTGTAGTGAAGGCTCAAAGAGAAAAATGCGAGTACCACAAAGGCGTGATAGACAGCATTCGACGGAGATTTATAAGAATGGCGTCAGACTGCGATCATTGATCAGATTTTGGTCGATACCCTCAATGGCATGGCAATACAAGCTCAGATCTTCACCATCATTGCTGACTATTGTTAATTACTACTTAAGAGTAAAAAATACTATTGAAATACACATTCCTCATCACTAAACGAATATCTTAAGGCCGCTTTACACGATACAATTTTTTGTACAAACTCTTGTATGAGGAAATTGTACCGTGTAAAGCGGCAAATTGTACGAACGCTTGTGCGATTGTCTGAATGACTAAACGGGAAATAGAACCTGTTCTAATTCCATTCAGAGAAACATAAAATTTCGTTCAGTTCATACAAGCGTTTGTACAAAAAATTGTAAACAAAATTGTTTCGTGTAAAGCGGCCTTTACAGAGGAAAACTAACCCGATTCGAGCAGGGGAGACTATCTCCCCTTCTGACCCTATTCTCAAAGTGTCTAAGCGTCTGTCGAATCTAAATAGCTCGCTGTCGTTGTTGTTAAGTCGATATCTAAGAAAATTAGCGCCATTAAGGTCAGGTGGATGATTGGGTAGATGCAGATAGTATTCAGGGAATGGAGATAGTAGCGTGGAGAGAAACCTGGCGTCGGCATTCGCCTACTCTCAACGAAAATCGCCAAAGGGTCCACGATAGAACGTCCCATACAGACGGGTGGAGGTCTGAACCACAAGTCTCGCCACACAGCACTCGAGGTAGGGACAAGCATGGCAATGAAAAATCTGCCACAGACGGAACTTGAACCCGGCCCTTGGGATGAGCGACCATTACTCTAATCGACAAACTAACCCTATTCCCATCCAAATAGCGGTCTTCAAATGAAATAATACACCGATGATGGATTCTATGCATAAAAAATACATAAACACGAGTCTGAACTTTCGTTCCCCAACATATTTCAGAACAGCCTGTGTTGAGTTAGGCTTGTCTGATTAAATTCCCAGAAAATAAGTCACCAACAACTTGGCTTTCTTAAATAAATCGATCTGATACTTTCCAGGAGAATACAAATGCTGAGAAGTTCTCAGAAATTTAGCGGGTTAAGCGTCGAATCAAAACAAACGTTTGAATGGACGGCTCGTCCATTGTCATCTGGGAGAATGCTGATGACGAAAAATGATGACGATGGACGAGTCGTCCGTTTAAACGATGGGTTTCACTAGAAGTATAACCCGGAGAAATTCCCAAGAGCTTTTCACCATTAAATATATCGGGTGTCATCATCATCATCGGTCAACAATCCTAAGATTGGTTTGACGCAGCCCTCCACTCGTTTCTTCGATCGGCCAAATTCTTCATTCAACGTAATTTTTCTCTTTTGCATCCTTCACAACATTGTACATAGGAGAGCGAATAAGCCAAACATTATATTGCACTTCAAAATAACTAGGTAAAGATAATCAAGTATCAATGACGAACGTACTGATTACTTAAAACCTAACATTAAGAAGGAATTAGGCACCAATGCCTTCTATAATTGCCTAATTTCGTATCTTATACGTGGCCTGCCTTTTCCATTCTTCCCGTTTACTTTTCCCTCGACGAATGTCTTCATTAGGCCATCGTGTCTTAAGACGTGGCCGTTTAAGTTGTCTCGTCTTCTTTTTAGGGTTTTCAGTAGACATCTCTTTTCTCCCACCCTTCTAAACACTTCTTCGTTTGTCACTCGATCGATCCATTTTATCTTCATCATTCTTCGGTAGCACAACATTTCAAACGCTTCCAGCCTAGACTTCTCTCTGCTGCTGTTATCGTCCATGCTTCGCTACCACACAGTAAACTGTTCCAGATGCATGTTCCAGTGATATTTTTACCTCATATCGGCTGTATTATAGCGAAAAGTGGTAAGAATATTATAAGAATGTTCTAATTTTCTGACTGTTAATTTCTTTTCGTTATAAAATGCCTCCTAATTATGTCAAGTCATTAAAATAACTGTGGGCGTTATAAACCTACGTAGATGTTACCAAAGGAGAAAGGGAGTGGTGAAATCCATACTCATTTATGAATATTTTATTCCACAAGAAGATTACGGTCCGAAGTCTTCCGCCAGGCTCCATGCCACCCGCTTGCGGATCCGTGTACATCCAGAAAGTGAAACATACATTGGTTATCATGATAGTCACCTACGCAAAGGCATTCTACCACCATATGCCCCAGAACTATTCGGCTCTTTTCCAACGTTCAGTCCCATTTTTAAATACATCATTACGGGGAGATAGTATGCACATATCCATACTGAAGTAGAGGGTAATCAGATGCATGTGTGACGCGTATACTTACATATAAACCGACAAGGGAATTCAGCACATGAAAATTACTACCTAGTATAGTCCGCACCGTCACCGACATCTTCAAACAATTTTTTTAGTGCATGCTGTTAAGAGTCGCAAAGTCATGTGCAGGATAGGAGAGTATAAACGAATACTCGAATGGAAGAGGAAATAAAAATCCAATTTACAGTAAAAAAAAACCAAAATTACACCTTCGACTACCCAGGAAATCCTCTCACCTTCCATCACACTTTCTACGCAAAAAGGCTCCCCGCTGGTCCGCATGGTACGCTCCACTCCACAGCGCAGTTGAGTAAATACAAGCAATTAATTGACTCAAAACAGCTTGCGGGAAGATAGGAGCGCGGGTGAAACGCGTTTTACGGCCTGATTCAGCGGCAGAAAAACTTTCTTAGGCACGCTCGCGTAAAGAAATCACCCCAGGAAACCAAAACCAACGGCCGCGCTACACATATGGCGGGTGTCCCACAAATGCATAAAGAGCATCTAGCGGTGCATTACTGATGGAAGCTATTTATGATTATTTTACATGCATTCAAAATTAATCCTAGAAATGCGACAAAAGACACACGGCTATCGCCCGCTAAGGTAGGTACGGTCGGCAAAATAAAAACGGACGCAATTCGTAATCACACTGTATTTTATAATTTCAACTTCTTAAAATCGACTTAATTTCTTTTATTTGACCGAGTCATTCAAGAGAAGAAAAAACCATATATTTTTCAAAGGCGTAAAAATATTGTTGCGAGTTCTACGCCTTAAATTACAGGAATATATTGCCGATTTAAATGTGCTCCTTCTCGCGAACAAGTACTCACAATAGGCGTCGCAATAATCTGATAAGTAGTTGCATTAGTTGGAAGCCTAGCCAATGGTACATACACCTGAAAAAGTATTCAACTCTCCTAACCCAATAAATAGCTTGTGGCGCTTTTTTAATCCAAGAGACTATCCATATTTGAACAAAAAACGGTAGCTAGGAAATCTACTTCAAATGTATGTATTAAAACAATACCCTATTTCCGACGATAGTAGGTAAGCCTCTTCACCTTTGGTGATGTTGTATGCCGAAACCCCAGTAAATTTTTCTTAGAAGTATTACATATTTACATCATTTTATTCTATAAAGCCATACTAATTAATCGTCACGTGCCTGATGTAGTGAACACACAATGAAAAAATTAGTAAGTAACCCTTTATTAGAGAAAAGGGAAATCGAAAAGTCGGCCACAACATGCACTTCTACCCTTTATTAGAGGTTCATTTCCCCATTAGTTTTATTAGATAAAGTTAGGCAATATATATCTAAGGTTTTCTCAACTAGTATTTCTTTAAATGTCGTAGAGAAACATGTTATCGTTACATCATGCACTCAGTGCGATTCTGGCAAGTATTTATCCCCTTTCACTCTCACGAAGTGGCTTTCCGGGTACAATTCAGTTGTCAGCCTAAGTTTCCAATAACGAGCCATGAAAGGGTGTTTTCGAAATTTACATTATATTGTCTCAAGATGACTAAATTAGACCTGAGACTCCCATGAAGGAGAGCCTTCTCATCTCTTTACTTACGAAGAGAAGGTTTCTTTAGATTCAGTCTTCAAGCTCGAAGAGAACGGTGGCGATTCAATGAAAATTCAAATCCATCAATGGTGGTACCTACTGACGTAAAACTTTGTATTCCGTTCCTACGGCACTTATATACTACGTGCGGGTGAGTTATTATAAAATATTTTTCGGAGTAACCGACTTGGTGAAAGAAGGTTGAGAGCTCCGCATCAGACATGAGTGTACCGGGTTCATATCCCGATTGAGTCCCAGAATACACATCAAGCCAACCCTAAGTTGACTGATTTCCTGGTTACCACATCTCGGAGAATCTCTTGAGACGAAAGGAAAGGAAGATTCCCAACCTCGTTCTGATTTCACACGCCACTGGGCACGAAGGGTTTAGACTGCGGTTATTTATTTGATACGCAAGCCATTCACGTCCCGATGAGTTATGGTCACTCCTAAAAAAAAAGGCTCAAATTACACTCGCCGTATCCTTCGAGCGCGGTTTCGTTTCGTTGCCGCAAAATGTAGCGAAGTGATTTTCGCTCGATTTTCCCAAAACGTGAATCAAGCTCAAATGAAACGTGTGAAACAACAAGTATACATTCACTAGGTACACGGTTGCGAGATGTTACGGAGAAACGAAGCATTTACCGAAGCTTCCAATCAAATGAGGTAAAAGGAGAGGGATAAAGTACGCTGAACTTCGCCGTAAAGCGGAATAACAGTCGGCAACGTGCCGCCGCGTCAAAAGATTTACAGCTCAAATCCTTCGAAGGGTAATGGAGTAGTTTATCCTAAAATCAAAGAGTGCGATGTAACATTGGCCCTTTTTATAATCACAATGCCTCGCTCGTGTACAAATTAAACATAGCGTAACCAAATTAACCATAAGCATTTACGGTAGGAAGCTAGTTTCATACGGCATTTGCTAAATCTTACTTAAACATCCAACAGTCCAGATATAAAACAATAAAAACACTTTAACGAATACAACGTTGGCTAGCATCGCTGTAACAAAAGCAATAAAATCAAAATTTAATGTAAGAGGCGGTGAGTGTCATTGCTCAAAGTAATACTGTTCGAAGAATTAGCTTTATCACGTTAAAATTAAAAGATTAACTACCCAAGAATTAGAAATAGAATCAGGGAAGGGATCTAAACTTAAACTGAGAAAACACCAAATTCTTTCGCAAGGTTGAAACGGTAGAAGGTGCGACGTAACATTGGCATAATTGTAGTGAATAAAACAGAACTATTATTACTCTACTACGATTACTAGAGTTAGTAATTGCAATTGTATATTGCAATGAATACAAGAGCTTTTCCAAGGTTATCCTGATTTTGAAATGGCGGAATTTTTGTACAAGACAAAATAAAAAAACGTTAAAAACGTACAAAATCACTTGACGGCGTACTTCAAAATTATACTCGATTGGCAGATTGCAAAATTTATCCTAAGAATAATTTACAAGGTTAGGTATATGATGGCATAATTTTGGCCAGTTAAATTTCTCATAATATTCCTCTCGTATATTGATTAATAATTTTGGCTAATTAAATTTCTCACATTTTTTTGCGTGATTGGTAAAAGTTGAAGCCATAGGGGCAGTGCGCTTGGGCGCAATAGTTAGCAATGGAATATTAAAATTTCAAAGAAGAGAAGTTTCCTGAGCAAATTTCTGGCAAGCGAGAATTAGGTCAACTGTGCCTGCCATAATTCATGCTGAAGATAAGATTTTTCCCACATAAAGGCCTCTTGGTCATCATCACCTTCTACAAAGGCGACGCCTTGTTGCACAAATGTTACTCTCCCCACAGCTACTCTTTTCAATTTCTGGTATCCATTAACACTATGCTGCTCCTCCTGTCATTTATAAACTTCTTACAAAGCCTTCCTTTTCCTTTTGGGTCCAAGATTTTTCCTCCCATATTAATTTCTAAGAGGTCGTGCCAGCCACAATAACCAGGCAGGTTACCTCTTGATAAGCAGAACTCTAATGCAGGTACGATGCCCATCTTGGAAACGCTAAGGTCGCGGGTTCGTACCCCGTAGGGGCGTGATTGTCTTTTGGTTTAAGTTTAGGCTAGATGGTGGGGTATAATCTACGCATTTGAAGTCCGCTAAACCAAAATGAAAATTTCAACTACTGCTGAGGATAGGTCATAACATGGCCAAAAGAACTGTTCCATTCTTCTCATGAGTTTTATCATAAAATCTTTTCATTTTCAATTTTCCTCAATATTTCACATCATCTTATTTTTGTAACTAAATGAATTAAACCAAGGGAAAACCTAGATACTTAATTTTATCAAGTACCAACTGCTAAAAAAAAATTGTGTTCAACTCGAAGGTTGGTTTTTGATAGGTGAGGGTAGAGCTCACCCCGTACAAAGCCATTGGCGGGGGAAAATCACACATTCCGGGTAGAGACGAGTTCCTTTCCCTCATTCCCGTATCAATTGGTACCATCTCCGTACAAATCGGTACGGCTCCTTAAAAGTACATACCTGTGGATACAGGAACAGAGGATAAAATGCAAAAACGAATGTTTTGAAATAAAACGGTCAATTTTTACTCCTCGGCTCACGCATTCTTCCTTCTCCACGAAGCGATACATCTACATCTACGCATTACCCGGAAAGCAACCGCGAGGGTGATTGGCAGGGGATGAATATCACCAAACATGCACTCTTGACATGAAAATAGGCTACTAAATGGAAACACGTTATATGATAGAGTCACATGTAGCTAGATGGCTTTAGTATCTACATAGTAAAAGCCATTTAGAAGGCGCGTCCGCCCAGCCAACTAAATGCGCAGTAACACGCCTCGCATCAAAACTTAACTCGAACTACGATGATGAAACACGCACTCTGTCGAGCGGGGAAACACTTCCAAGCAGCACCCGTCCAACATTTCAGCTTTCTCCGGGATATGAACGCGGGAATGCGAAGCGGAGAACGAACGAACGAGAATCTTTCACTGTCAAGAGTCTTCCACCCCGACGAACTATTTCAAGGAATGGGCTCCGGGGTCGTGGAAGAGCTTGAGAAGCGTGCCGGGAAGGCATTGTGTCGGGACGGGCGGAGGGCGGCGGGAAGGATGGGAGGGGGTGAATGTGGGAGTGAGAGGGGAGTGGGAGAGAAGTTAGCTGAAAGTGCCAGCTGAGCAAGTGCGTGCAATATAGACACGTTCCCCCTTTGCGCCCTCAACGGGCTCGGCGAGGGGCGCGACCGGCAAACAGCGAAAAACCACTCCCCTCCACTCAGCTCGACACAGGCTCGACCCAATTAAACGGAATGAATTCACTCGAAACGAGCCGAAAAAATTCGCTCAAGTGAGTTGACGAAAGGATGCCGCGATTTGAAGTGACACGTTCACGGTGGCGTCTAAAAAAAATAACTTTCGTCTAAATTCAATAAGCATTAAGGCTATGCAATTCAAATCCTTTAGTTCAGATCAAGCGAAGAATAGCACAAGCTAAGGTGGCGTTTATGAAGAAGAGACAACTACTATGCTCAAAGAACGTACGGCTGCAAACAAGGAAGCACTTCATCAAAACATTCGTATTGATCGTGGCACTCTATGGATCAGAAGCATGGAACATCGGGAAAGCAGACCAGCGAAGAATTGAAGCTTTCGAAACATGATGCTGGAGGAGAATGTTAAAGATTAAATGGACAGATAGTGTGAGGAACGAAGAGGTGTACAGAAGAGCAGATGAAGAAAGGACAATATGGAAAACCCTGCGGCAAAGAAGAAACAGATGGATTGGACATACCTTAAGGCAAAATGAATTAGTTAGAAATATAATAGAAGGGAATATTGAAGGGAAGGTTCCGCGAGGAAGACCAAAGGAGAGGTATATAGGGCAAATAACGTGAAAGAGAAAACATATCAGGGCGTGAGGGAATTAACAGTAAATGGGGCAGAATTGAGGGCTGCAGTAAACCAATCCTAGCATGGAAATACTGATGATGATGATGTCAGATAGTGCGATTAAGGTAAACAAAAGCAGGAACAGGAGAGAGTATTGCA
Source organism: Platycnemis pennipes (assembly GCA_933228895.1). NCBI lineage: Eukaryota > Metazoa > Arthropoda > Insecta > Odonata > Platycnemididae > Platycnemis > Platycnemis pennipes. The sequence continues at coordinate 34,312,952 of OW121852.1, read as the reverse complement.
AACTGGGAAGCCGAATAAGCATCGATGGATGAAGCAGAAGGAGACACTCACAATCAGTAGAATAATCCAGGCGAAGAGGGAATTCCACCAAAAGATAAATCTACGCACAATCACAATGGAAAATTCGAGTTTGGAAGGAAGAAGCATTAAGGGCTACGTCTGTAGCACGATCCTTTATGGCAGTGGGGGATGGAATTTGAAAGTGGCAGAAAAGTCGAGGTTTCAAACACCTGAATTGCGGAGTTAAAGAAGAATGATGGAGATAAAATGGATAGACTGAGTACAAAAGAAAAATCCTGAGAAGAGTGGAAGAAAAGAGATGGCTGCGTGAAGTTTTTAAAAACAAGACGGCCGTCTCGGGAAAACCTAATCGACCATATCTTGGGCCACGAAGGTATGAAGACAATCGTGGAGGGAAAAGTGAACGAGAAGAAAGGCAAAGGGAAACCTCGTGTGAATTATAGTAGTCTTGAACGTAAAAGAGAAGAATTAATGAATAAAAAGAGGTTATCTGATAGAAGAAGTGAATGGCGCTGGCTTCAAATCGCGCTAGCGTTTAAATTTCCAGACAGTCTAACGATTGACGTCTAGCAAAAACTGGTGCGATATAACTCCTGTAATTCGTGAACTTGACAGCAAATAATATTTTTAACCATTGGAGACACGGTCAATGGGTGGAACTCCTGTTCTGAGCAAAAATGATTCTTCAATTTCCTCTCATTAAAAAATCTAAATAAAAAACGCCAAAGGTATCTCTGATAGTCCTCATGCGTCATCATTCGGGTCGTAACCAGCCAAGCTAAAAGTAACGAAGACATTCAAAGAAAACGCCTCCATTACATCTGTTACTCGGAAACACACAGAAGGGGCGATTCTATATCACCCGCAATATCCCTGAGCGAAACGTATAAACTGCGATTACCAGTCGCGGAGAAGATAAAACATTGATAACAGATGAACAGTAAATAGTAAAACCCAGGAACTGGTGCATTAAAAAAACCCTTTCATATGTGTCATTTCTACAGTGGGTTTTTTCTGTGGAGGATGTAAGCACAATAATCTTCACGTTTTTTTCACAATTTTTGACCTTATGTAACATATTAATTTTGTATTTCTATAACTCATTGTAGTCGTGTACGTATACCCTTCGTCTTTTTTATTCCGTTTTTTTTTATCGATCATAAGCTATTTGAAAACGAATGCTGAAGAAACAATGCGAAAACAGGGCGAAATTGAGACAAATTTTGTCTCAATTTCGCCCAAATTAAGAGCTTTTACTATTACTATAAGTATCCACAACGAATTACAACTTCCGTGTTCCTTTATTACACACTCGTTTAATTATAAGGGTTATCCTGATTAATAAGCTTTAACTTAGTCCTTTTAATTAGTTTTCTATAAGTAATGTTACGTTTTCTTGATAAATTCTACAGTAAATTTTCAGAACTCCACACTCTATCTCCCTTCAGGTACGTATCCTCATCAATGCATCGTTCAAGTACTTTTCATCCCATCTTCTTAGGACCATTCTCTCATTCCCTCTTTCTCTATTTCCTCACTCTCATCCGTTGATTACGGCCTTCAGTACCCCGCTGCCCCTTCATACATGCCATATACCTATAAACCGAAGTCTTCACTCCATTTCCCTCATCAAATTGTATTCCTCCTCCACCATTCTTAGTGCTTCATCATTAGTACCAGCACTTACCTTTACACGATAATCAGGGCCGGCGACAAGGTGGGACAAAGGGGGCAAATGCCCAGGGGCCCGGGCCAAAAAAAATTAATTGAAAATAAAAATTTAAAGTATGAATAAATTTAAATGCCAAAAAGAGTACAAAATGCTGTTGTTTAAAAAGTGAAAAAACAAATCAAGGTAGAGCGTGTGTCAGTGTGCGAGAAGTATGACGTAAGCATTGATGTTGTTGTCATCGAGGGCTTTGGGGTGATGGGGACGATAGAGCGAGAAGCGCGGGTGCTATGACTCACCTCCACTCGCCGCGAACATTCGCCACTCAGCGACATGTAACCTGAACGACAAGACACCTCATCTGCCGCCTAAAGTCTATTGTTGACTTGTTAGTAGACTGTAAATAATCGTTTATTCCACCGTCAAAGTTACGGATTAGCAGTAGCAAACTACACATTCTAGTGTTGTGTCATTGGTTTTATATACATGAGTGCCCATGCACGGGGGCAGGGAGGGACCGCGGCCCCCCTACCTAGCCTCTCTGGTAAAATAAAAAAGGGAAAAATATTTTATATTAAAAATTTCCTTAATATACACATTTAAGAAAGTTTTTCTTACACATGATGAATAATTCACCCTTTTAATATTTTTCTAAACTTGTTTCCTAGTTTTATTTGAATAAGTTCAAGTTCCACGCACGCTGTCATGATTTGGTGTGGTTTTTGTTAATAGAAAGGAGAGGAAGGATAATTTGAACCAATGAACAGTGGGCTACAAACGAAAAAATCTCGCCAAAATTCCAAAATTGCTTTTTTGAAGATAGAATCATGAAACTTAATAAAAATACTGATAATTGATTGGCCAAGGAATGTAATGTCATTGGTCATGTTCTGTCACCGTTACCGAGATACAGGGGCTCAAACATAGCCACAATTACAAAATTACACCCCACTTCAGTTTTCTACGAAAATCTTCCTGTTTAAGTTGAGGGTGAAGCTGTGGGAGGAATTTGGTCGGAGAAAAAAGTACTAGGTCTTTTAAAACCACTCTTCTACTTTACTGTGCTTAGCTTTGGGAGGTTTTTTTTCATAAATTTAGGTGATATTGCGTAAAAAAATGGGGGACGCTGTTTTCACGCAAAATTTCATATTAGTAGTAAATATCTTGCATGCAACGAAAGTGCCTGTCAAGTAACTCATTATTATATCAATTGCTGAAGCTCTCTAAAGGTAGATCTGAAATAAAATTGAAAATTCGTTTGCGACGCCAAAAATTACATTTGATTTTTCGTACGCGCGTCCGGAGCCTGGGACGCGCGCCGGGAGCTGGAAATGCCGTGACGCGAGTAAGTTTTTTCAAGCCATAAGGAACATAACGCTTCTTATTCGTATTTTTAATATGCTTGCATTGCTATCGATCTCCACAGGCTCTACACACATAAAATAATGGGGATATAGAAATATTAAAGCTCTTAAAGTGTACGTAAAATCGCGTTCAAGGTTTCTCCTTTCAAAAGTAAACTTCTCATTTACACCCTCAAAGCCTTAAAATGACCTGTATTTTTCACATGAAACATTATTTTACGTTCCACTATTACTACTGGGGCACTACTAAGGACTTCTTCTTGTTTCTTTGCCCCTTCGCCCCAGCAGTCCAAGCCTTTGACCCTACCAGGAGGTTCATGCAGAAAGGTACATTTTGGACACCTCGGAGCTTTTGGTTGCTCAGCGAGAAAATCTACTCGAATCTTTCATTTTCCCTGTGTTACAATATGCATATCCCTGATTTATACGTCACATTAGACTTTATTCATCTAGGAAAACTTTAGTTCCTACGTAACTAGAATGATGCACACAGGAAGGAAACAAATTATCGAAATTAGCTTAATATTGAGGCACAACAAAATATATTCTGTTCCTCAAAACCCGTAACTTACATTATTTTTACTCAATCTCTGCTGTTATGTTTGATTAAGAGAGTTGTAGTGAAAGCAAAGCTTAGTAGAAGTCAATACTCTTTGGATTCACTTTAATTTGGGGGTGAGACAATTATCTCCGTAGCTCCGAAAAGATGGGAGTAATTGTGGAAATGCCACTTGTGAAAAAAAGAAAAAGTACGTTTTATTACGACTTTTTATAAAATGTTCAAGTTCAAGTAAGTCCTAGTTTTGATTACTGTAAAATGAAAGTGTGAAGTGTGTTACAACGTCAAAAGGTTTTCATTTTGAAATTTTTTTCAATCCCTTTCCACTGACATACGTATATTTTACATAAAAAGTACAATTTATAGAAAATCAAAAGATTATGTATGACAGTTTGCACATTTCTTCTGAAGGAAAAGCTGATAATCAGGTAGGTCTTGGTTATAAAATAACCTGAAAGTTCGCAGTTCTGATCTAAATTGAGTGAGGGGGGTTTTCCGGAATTGAGGGGCCTAGACAACTCAGTTGCTCAGGGGCCCAGGAATCCCGTCACCGGGCCTGACGATAATCGCATATCAAAAGCCCTCTGACAGAATATTCGGATAAAAGTTGAGGGAAACTATAAACCTAGAGTGAATTTTCAGTCGCATATAGGAGAATATGCATAGATACGTGGCAGAATATCACAATTTATTAGCTATGGGACGGCATTCCATGATTTTCTTGTCGACAAAATTTAAAGGGTCACTGTACGGGAGAAAATGAATGAACAATTTTCTCGGAATGACATGGGAATACGAGACAACGCATCGACGCTCGCTTCTCACTAACGCCATTTCGAAGAAACCAACGATCGTTCGGGATTTGGGCGTTTGAACCAGAGGTGACGGATAAACGAAATACTAAAGGACGATCATTGAACTTGCAGTGCTCTATCACCGCCTGTTTTGTTTCCTGGTTGTTGTAATCCTTCACGAATACCCTGACCTCCCTCTTTTTTTAGATCAGTAGTTCCTCGAAGGAATCGAATGAATGATCTTGGATTCCCAGAAAAAAACACCGAATAATTATGACGGCAATAGAATGACATTGAATATTCCTTGAAACTGCCATATTTTCATGTGGGTTCCCCAGGTCCCCTCTTGGTTCCCCAAAAAGGTTCCCCTTCGAATATAAATCAGAACTTAGAGGCGGTTAAATCTATAGATGGCTCATCAAAGAATTCTACTACTCTACCGCTGTAAGAGACTAAAACGTCGACGATGACACACGCTAGGGGAGTGAATTCAAATATCAACAAATATCACGATAGGGAGGGGAGTGACCTGAGGCAAAAGGTCATATTCAGAATCTCAACTACAGTCTTGCTTTCATTCCTAGCGTCCTAAACTCCCTACAACGGGTCAAATAGAAGTACAGATTCTACATTCAAAGGTGGTATTACCTCTCAGCTTAACTCTGAGAACTCAGTTGAGATTCTAATTATGGCAAGACATATTCAAGAATCTCAACTGCAGTCACATTTCTGCTGCTTACGTAATTAAATCTCTTTAAAGAGATCAAATGGTAATACAGTTCACCTTGAGAAATTTCGAAGTAGTATACAGCGTGTCGTTGAGATTTTAGGACTTCAGAGTCGAAGCGAGACTGTAGTTGAGATTCTGAATATGACCCAAAGTCACCTAAAATTCATCACGTGACGCCCCCTTACGATTGGAGGTTAGCAATAAAATGCTACTTTCCGATCATCAAAGAAACCTTTTTAAAACAAATGCTGTTTAAATTCCGCCACACTCATCCTTGCCCCACCACCATTGAGAGTCCCGGAGAGGAAATGCCCGAAGGTCGACACTCACGGGAAATAGTTGAAAAGCACTCGGACATGAACGACGGTTTCCAAGGCTAAAGTGTCCGCTTTGCCGGTGACCTTTGAAGACGCCTGGGTCGCACGCATGGCTTCAATTCAAAACGGCTCGCAAGGGTCCCTTGACGCCGCCGCGCCGCATTCCGAGTGTTTGAGCTGGAGCGCCCTCCGCGCGGCCGAGGGAAATGAAGACGACCGCGCGAAACAGCGGCGGTAAACATTTTAATAAAGTGACCTTGATCGAGGATTACCGCGACAGATCTACTTGAAGGCCGGCGATAGAAAATGCACCGATTATCCACAACGGGGGGAGAGGGGGGTGGAACGGATGGCATCACGCCATAAACCGAGAATACCACGCCAATCTGAATTGAAACACGGGTGCAAGAGAAGAAAAAGAAAAATTTCGTTACAGCCAAGGAAGTGGAGGAGGCGTTTGCATGTTAGCCTATTGGTGACAATCATGCTAAATGGAGATGTTTGGAGCGGATAAGGTTCCACATACTCTGCATAAAACAATCCTTTGCGGCTGCATGTGCATTAACATATAAATAACTAAAAAAATCGTTCCTAAATTCTTCGCAGCGGCGTCAATTGATCTTTCTAAGGCAAATTAAGGAAGACGCTAATGCACTTGGGAGCTAAATTTATTATTACATCCGGTTGGAATTTGACCTATTTTAACGACATACCTATTTGGCGTTTGTTTGTGTTTGCGCACTTACCACTGTTACTTAGACGGAAATTAAAAACCAATTTCATTATTCATCTTACTACTTACTCTAAGTTTTACTGCGTATAAAATAACTTTAACAGTACGATTATCGGGAATAGCGAGCCCAAGCGTCAATGCTTACCAAGAAGTCCGCTGACTTCTCAAATCAGCTGCGACGGCCCCTCCAGTATATACATTCCAACTTTCTTGGTTCCAACCACAGTGAAAGCAGCGCAACTGTGACAGCGGAAATGTAGCAATTAAAGTACTGAAACAGCTAAGGTCAAACCACACCATCTAAACCCTTCCAATGATCCAGCTACCACTTCCAAGCCCTAGGAGGAGAACCACGACCTTCTGATTGTTAGACTCACGTGTCACCGACCTGGTTTCCGCGTCTGAAAAATAGAGGATCTCCAAGAATAACGAAGACCACGGAAAGTAACCGAAATAAATATCAAAATACCCTGACTAAAATCTTAAATTTACTCTGATGATCGACATGTTTCAGCGGCCCGGACTTAAAAGGCTGCAAGGACAAATTTTTACCCCAAGATGCTGCCTAACATCGGAGAATCAGCATTAGGTTTGAACTAAAATTACTTAACGTATATTGCACCGTCTAGCTTAGCTTAATCTTGAATCTCATCATAAAGCAACGCCTATAATCGAGGCGGGATTGGAACCCGCGACCTTAAGGGTGCTTAGACCGGCGCGTTGCCGATCTGACTGACGCGGCAGGCAAAACCTTCGAGCAAAAATACCCACAGGCTTGTACTAGAGATGCACATGTAAATGACAATAAACACCGACGCTTCCATTGCCAACACAATACTTGAATCGTATTTATACCGGGCGTTCCCCATCACCGATTACCAGCTTTATTTAGGGTCTAATAAAAACTCGAGTACAATAAACGATTCAAGTACTCTCGAGAGACTCTCTGCAAGGCGCATTCTACGGCGACGGGAATCGTAAAATAAAAAAAAAGAATAATGATTTTGGAGTGGGGATAAGTGCGCAGATGACGAATGGTGAGCCACATAAAGCGTCGAAATTCTCACGCTCGAAAATTCGAGTTTTGCCAGCGCTCGCCGTTCAGTTGTCGAATAAGGAGATGACAGCCATAAAGTATGACCGATTAAGTAGGGTGGATCGTAAAATGGAAGCTACTTGATTTTTTTCATGCGTAATATTCTCGTGGGAACGCGTTCCACATTTATGAAATAAAGTCGAAAGAATTTTATCATACCACGCTCATCGTACATCGAAATTCACTCTTGAAAATGTATAGTACATATTAGGGGAAAAAATTACCGCAGCATACAGTTGTACCATTTTATAAATACAATAGCAAATAAGGAAATTTGAGAAATAGGTACTGTAGTTATGGATCTGCTGGTTCCATGTAAATTAAAAGATATCACAAATATCCACATTCGTCTTCGTGTGCTTTCCAAATTACATAAATTATTGAAGGTAAATTGTATTAATTAGAAAATTTCTGCAGTTCACTGCAAACTGGCTGAAAATAACTTACAGCAAAAAACCTCGTCACCCTCGGTTTAAAAAATCGAAACACATGCCTTTACTTGTCAATTGCAAAGGTACATCGTTTTACAAAGGCTTTAAGTGACAGTAGTTATTATTGTATGACATAAAAGAAAAAATATCACCCTATTATATAATTCTGACTACTACGAGGATACATTCTTCAACAGGATGAGATGCATTTCGAATATTATTATTGCGAATGAATTCACAGCGCATACAGCTTACGACACGTCCTGATAAAACGAAAAGCTGGCATAACATTCGCCCAACTTTACATTAAAAAGATCCAAGACGAGCACACTGCAACAATAGAATTAGTTCATCAGAATTAGTTCATCAAGGTGCTACAAATACTGAGGTTATATCGCAACGTCTACCATAAATATGATCTTAAGACAAACATAGTATCCATACTCGTTACAGAACTCGAATCCCCGACCTCTGGGCTTCCATGACGGAGCACGCAAGCTAATGTATACTCAACAGAGTGAACGATAATTTCGGTAATTTTGTTTCTTAAGTAGTATATTGACCAACAATACATAGGCGTGAATATAAATTTAATACGCTTCCTAATGAGCACTGGCATCCACAGAGTAGGGAAGGATAATCCCCACAACACCGGCGTGATAATTTGACAACTCGTTTAGTTGCTTTGCACACAGGGCGTTCTAACCATAAAACTAACTTCGACCTTAAGTATACTTTACGATGTACTTCTTGATTCTTCCTACATAATATTTCTGGCAAAATACAGTCATTCATGAAAAACAATATGCATACGAACAAACTTATTACGTTTTTCGCGAATTTACGTCGAAGCCATCGAATACACTTCTTTTGTGTTTTGGAAGCCAGTACCTTGCACAGAAGAATGAATCAAGATAGTGTGGAAAATAGAAGATATTAATATAGGAGGTTCCATTAACTTTCATGTCAAACAACTTGTCAAAACAAAGTATGAGTTTTTACAGGTTTGAGCCACTTACAAGTTTTTTTTAATTTGTTCATGAGCATATAGTCCAAGGACTGAAGCTGGAAGGAAGGAACAGGCGATTTTAAAATAAAGCACATTTGCCTTTAACGTGGGGTGAGTGATGAGTTGGATGGCATTCAAAATTTCAAAACACACAACTAGAACTTCTCTATCCCTGACACCAAAATTTTAGCATTCTTAGAACAGAAAAACCTTAGTCGGTGAGATTATTAATTGCTATAATCCACAGACACGGCCGTCAGACGGCAGAAATATGATAGATTTAGCACGGTGAACTTGGTATAAACATTTTATACATTTACGGCATTACTTTCGTCACCACCCAGATTCAACATATACATGTCGTCAACTGACAGGGCATTAAAAAAAACAATATCGGAACAAGCTATTATAAAATATAAACTATGGGGACATTATGGCCGTGGTATTTTTTATTGCAGCATTAAAATTTCCAATAGTAACAAGAGAATGAATCAAGATAGACAGTGGAAAATATAAGATATTATGGACGAATTTATTCATTTGATTGACGATTGACTTCTCGGGATTGACGATTCAGGTCGACTGAATTAATTTTTGAATGTACAGAATAAAACTTTTATGAATATGATATTATCCACAGATAAGCAATCTCTGGCATATTTTAAGTGTTTTTTTTTCCAACAAAACGTTTGATACTCCACAACCACGTATGATCACCCTTATAATAGAACCTTATACACTATATATGAAATATACTAGGTACTCCTTCCACTCCTACATAAATGAACATAGTCATATGTTCATTTATGAGGTGTGAGATAATATCATCATCTTCTTCTTATGATTTCACTAGGTTTAAACTAAACAATCCCAGTCTCCGTAGCATTATCTGAACGCCTTCTTCCTCACACTCTATCTTTCTTTAAATCTGGATTATTCATATTTCTCCCCAAGCTGCAAAGAAACGCCTTCTCTTCTCGCACCTGTAACAAATTTATCCAGCTTTCAACCTTCAATCAACCATGGAGAAATTATAAAGCGCACGGCAGACCGCTGTATTCACTTCGGAAGCATCGAAATAACGCTGACAAATAACCTAACTGAGGTAGTCGATAATGGAGGCCTGAGTTATGCACGCAACAGGAAAATATCACGCACATTCTGTGGCGAAGCCGGCCGCAGTTGCAAGGTCGCTGACGCGCTGGCATGGCGATCAAGAGTTCAAGGGTTCCAATCCTATTTCATAACGATGATGTGTATATTTAGGTTTAAGCTTATGTTAGATCAACTGTTTCCAACCTTATTTCACTTGCGTTTGGCAGTCCATTCCCTTAATCTGAACCCCTTTATCAATGAGTCACCCTGGGTACTTATTCAGCAGCTGTTTCTTTACGGTTAAATATGTAGTTCATTCACTCACAATATGTTTGATTGTTTGTCGATAATGCTTGATTTTACTCCCACCACTGTTAAACTGTCTTCGCGAAACCCTAAATAAAGCATTTGCCCGTTGGAGTACGTACGCACACCCCTGGTTGAGAACCGTTGGGTTAGATGGTACAGCCTTGGTAGTTGGAGCACTCTAAGCCTAAATTCTACTGCAATTTCCGACGGGAAAATATGACTGTTTGACGGCACTCAATACGGAAATTGAGTAAGTTGAAACGCGGGTACAGAGAGAGAGAGAGAAAACTTACCCACTATGAAGGAAACCCTTCTTGAGCTCACACTCCATGACCTCGGTTACCAGTGAACACCAGAACAAACGCTAAAAATAAGTCAAACAAAACTCCTCTTCGCCCCGATGAATATGAGTGCTAGCTTCTTCGCTACGCACGAATGAGTGCTCACATTACCTATTTTTACGCTACGCAGTACAAATATTCCGGTGCTTGGTCGGTGCAAGGAGGAATAAATAGGTCGACACAGAGAACTCCCAATGATGGACACGTTGGGCAAACACGTAGCTCCCTTGGTGACCACGAGAGTAAATAACAATAGCGCGCGTCCAGAAAATGAGCAGAGAGTGCGTTAATGAACAAGCCTCCGGAGAAATGGTGGTTGGGTAAAGCCTGGCGCCTCCGCGGGCGCCTTGACTCGCGGTCTGGAGCGCCATGAGCACGCACGCCCGATGCAATCTCGGGGCGAGGCATTAGTCAGCTTGCAAGCAAATATTAGAACGAGTGAGTCAACAAGGCAGGGCGTGTCGACATCGATGGGATACAATGAAGGGGTACAGAGCGCGTAAACCGACTTCCAGGAGGTTCCACCGACAAAAGAAATTTTCGTCCTTTTTATCGTATTTTTGGTACTTCACAGAGAAAAATGTCGCTTAACTACGCAAAACAATGGAACTACCTTTCTCTCAACTTAATCGGAAATTTAAACGAAAAAGTACGAGGACCCAACGAAGAAAAGGAAGTAACGTAGACAAATACAACTTTCCGATACCAGAAAAATGCTATTTTTATGAAAAACTACGATAAGCGTAATTTTCCAGGTAATAACATTGATTGAATAAAGGTACCAATCGACATCAGTTTTGGATTTACCAACACACAAGAACAATCACAGCACGTAAAATACCTTAAGTTGATAGAAATGGGACTGCAATCAAATGCTTGGACAGGTAGGACTTTAATTTATAGACTAACTATAGGCTGAATTTATAGACACCTAACTCGTAGACACATTTTTATGCTTAAAAGTTAATACTTCTACTTTTTGAATGCTTATCAGTGAGATCAGTATTTCTTAAATGGCATCGGGTAAATAGTTTGAATTTCTTATTTTTCTCGACCCAAGAAACTGCCGAGTGCGCTAACAGCGGACAGTAAGGATTCACAGGAGTTTACGTTAATCAAACCACATGATCTGGCAAAAAATAGTTCAGGTCACGAAACAGAGAATTAGAGTGATTTTTTTTCTATTTCGCATGGAAAAGAGAGAAACTTACGAGAATCCCACGGAGACAAACGCGTATATTCCTGAAATTCAAACTCCTCCTGGTCCAATGGGTAATTTTTCATCGGGAACACCCTATAAGTAAATTGAAAACATCATTAATAACTAAATTATTTAAGAAGGTATATTAAATATGCTACGTTTCAAACTTAATTTAAAAGGGAAATTTTGAGCAGTAATTCCTAGCATCCACAGTTTCCCTGTCACGTTATATGCGCCAATGTCATCATAAAGCCACGCCCGGAGGTAAACAGGCATTCCCCAACGGAACTTCAGGGAAGAGGTCAAAACCAGATTCATTTGCATCAGGAACGTTAATTGATTTTGCAGAACCATGCACTCATTACGTAACACAGATTAAATCTTTCAAAAAAATACGAAAAACTGTTTTTTATTGATGGGAAATAAAAGAGGCAGTGATTCGGCAATTACTACAAAAGCTTCCACCAGTATCAATGTTTTCATGTCATTATCAAAAGTAAAAGCGGAATCCTTTACGCACGGAATTCGGCACTCTATTCACAGAACCAGCGCAAACAGTTAATTGAATTCAGCCGACTTATTGAATTTCAATGTAATTTCTTACATGGTCGTAAATCAGTGATATTTCAATATTAATTAGTTCTCTCCACCAGATTCAATATTCTCAAATTATCATAAAATGCACAAACTGTGTCCTTTATGCAGCAAATTCGCTGTTTGACACACAGTATCGGAGCCAAAAACAAATTCAGTATATGGTTCAAGTTTTAAATACTATTACTCTTATGGTTAAGAGCTATGTTTACTTCAATACGTGGAAAGGACTCTGCAACTATGACTTTCATATCGAAATCATAAGCGAAAATAGACTAACCTACAATGGAATGAGATCACGCGAATCCGTAAGCGGGTTGTCACAGAGATGAACATCTCCGCTCTTGTCAAGAAACCGCGCGAGGGATTAACCGTAATCTAGTAGAAATGGTTGAAAATTGCTGCGGGTGCTTGGGCTATTACCGCACTGGGAACGGCTTCTCTACCCGATAGCTCGGGAGTCGAGCGATGAAACCCGAAGCAGGTTCACCTCTGCATCAAGATCGTTTCTCGGAAGGGAGGGCAGAATAGCTCAGAGAAAATTGGCGGAGCGTCCGGAGTCGAGTTTCCCGGGCAGAAGAAACTTGGCATTCCTTTTACGAGAGAGACCCGTCTCCCCTGGCAATCGCCCCCTTCAGGTCGCTCCACCTCGCATTCTTCCATTCGCGGCAAGTGTGCAGTTGAGGCGAGCCGTGAATGCCAAAGCGACCCGCTCGCTCGACTAAATCATTTCTGGACTGTGACTGCCGTCGGCACGGTGGTCGGAAAGGCTTAGCTCGCTTCACAAAACGTACACACGAAGTTCACCGCATCCCTAAGCGGGAAACAAATGAAACGGTTACGTTGCTCAGTATCCGCGCTTACAAATTTCAGTGTTGGTATTTGTTTTACGTGTACTATTTTTTTAACATAAATCACATTCATCCACCCTCAATACGTTTTCTCAGGCTTTGTGGAGCACCCCCCTTAATGAGAGGGTGTTTTCCTGCAATGGACTTTTTCCGTGATAGACATCAGCCAAAATCCTCAAGTTTTCCCCATAGCTGAACATATTTTTACACCTATCTTTGATATTCTCATTTCTGTCTTGTTCATATTCAATATTTTACTGCACCATTATATTATTTTCAAGTATGTATAACAGCGTATAATATGTATACCATTTTTATGTATTGATGAGGCATTAGCTGGGAGAAAGAACTTTGAGAACCTCAATCTCACCCTAATAAAGACGTTATCTATTCATTCCGTTTTACCGTATAATTATCGAGAGCTTAGGGCAATTAAAATTTATTTTTCATGCAATTAATGAGTGCGAAACTTTCTCTTCCCACAAAGTGCTCGTAGCGTTGAAAAAGAAGAGATTTCACCCAACCATTACATCAACTCTCAGCAAAGAGTATATTTGAGTAAATATTAAGAGGTAAGCCGATATTAGAAATAAATGGAAGTCTGCGTCAAACAAATCTAGGAATTAATGACTATAATAATGTTGAAATTATTAAAACGTCAGCGCCACACACCTTGTACAATCCACTAATTATACGACTTTAAGTATATCACTGGAGCAAATCAGGTAAATTTTTCTCAAACCTATTTTACATGATTACATCTGCACAGGATCTTAAATAGAGGTATGGAGAGAAACCGGGCGTCAAAATTAGCCTGCTCTGAACGCAAGGCTCCAAGTAACATCTGATCCTAAAGACAGAGCCCTGAACTAAAAACGATGCGCACAAAAACCTTAAATATGGTCAGTATCCCACAAATACATATCTCCGTTACAAAGTTAACTCCATTTGAACCATGGCACAAGACGGCCATTTTGACGCCCAGAAACTAAAACTACCTCTCGTAGCGAGAAATAAGTTACAATGCTTTTATCATATATCATAGCCTTGCTATGAGCGTGCATCAAGAGGCGTTGACAAACAGAGCCATAGATAGTTTCATAGTTTCCAGTCTCGTAAGAATTGGAGAGTGACTCCATCAGATGTGAGTTAAAAATATCTAGTAAGGAACCACTTTGCATAGCTGTCTTACCCCTTATTAAAGAGGTTGAATCGTAAATGAAAGATGCCATTTTTTCATATTTTGAATACTTATAGAAAAATGTACCCTCTATCTATATCATTCAACAGAAACCCATCATGCCGCACTATTTGGTGTATACATCGCAGTCGACATTAAATTAACTTAATTGAGAGAATGGACGTCACCTAGGAAAAAGCTAGGTTTTCAAATCGCAAACATACTTAATTTTTTCAAATAACTTATATTAGATGCGAATTTTACCGAGAAGTAAAATTTTAATGACATGAGTGTCCCGATCCAACTTAGATTTCAAGATAATAGCGTTTTTGGGAACTTATTGTAGATGAAATACGTTAGTGGAATAACTGGGGGATTTTAAAATATAAATCGGGGAATATTCTAATTTTACTTCGATATTTACTGCATAAGATGGTCAGTTTCAGGTTCCATCTGACGGACGGAGCACTGAACATGACACGCACACAACCCTCAATTAGGTACCGGCTCTTCCGCATAAAAATCTCTACCACTGCCAGGACTCGAGCCTCGGCCCCTGGAACGAGAGCCAGCCATTTCGTCACCACACTATCCGATCCCTTTCACCAGTCTTGAATCAAGGTCAATTCCGATATTATCAGTGCTTTAAACTCTAAATATTCCCAGAATCCAAATTCCACATAGGATCAATCCCACAGCTCCATTCATCGTTAATTTCTTCACTGGCACTACCGAAGTCTTTGTATTCCGGTGATTTCAGGAAAGTGGGCTGTTCCTTCCTTCGTCCAACAAACGTCTCAATGAATGAGCTCTCCACGGTTTCGCACGACCGCCGGCAAAACAATTTCCACCCTTCTAGAGGGTTTTGAGGGACAAAATAAACAAATGTTGCGGGCAATAAACAAGGAAAAAATCCTTTTAGTTGCCCCGACCCCGTGTCTGCGAGTTAGAATCACCTCTTTAGCCAATTAGTCTGCGCTCTCTACGGTAATGCATCGAAGAATGGACAGCGCGAGGGAATAAGGCTTCGCTTTAACAGTCGAGAAGGAAAACCATTTTTCGGAACGAGACCTGTGGTACCTCCCGCAACTAGGGAAACAGCATACACAAATGCAAATAATATACGGATGGGACCAATTTAAAGGACCAAAGGTTAAATTTGATGGATCAAAAACTGACGCTACCAAATTTAACCTTTCAGTTAAAACGTGCCCAGACATCCAATATATTTCTGAAATTAAATTACTCAGAATTTCGATATGAGGGTAATGTGTAATGCTTTCAGGCGGTTTTACGTTAATCAATAAATAACGCAACATTGCACATTAATGAATACATGAAAATAGAAGGAAGACTACCTTCCGCTCAGTACTTCATTCATTTGGATGGTAATCCGCGCAATTCGTCGCTGTACGCGTTTGTTTTTTCACTACGGGCATCAGACTTCACCATGAAAAACATCGTGTAAAACGACCGTAAGATTTAATTAAGTGGATAGCCACCGTTCACAACAAAATTGGTGGTAATCCAAACAAAAGGGAAAGAAAACAAAATAACATTCTAATCATGAAGACAGGAAGGAAGATAGGACACGAGGAACCTTTTGAGACGGTCTCACGATGTGTGCTGACAAAAAAAGGAACAAAAGAAAATTTTGTTTTCGCATAAAGTACCTATTCCGCGTGCCTTTTTAAACGTAAACTGAAGTGTCTATCACGTACATATTTTTCATACTGCCTCTTGATTGCGAGAGGAAGACGTTTTCTACGCGTCCTATTTGAATAATTCACTCAGGAAGTCTCGTTCCGTGCATCATCCAGGGAAGAAGACATCATTAGAACCAATGACGATTTTTAAAACAATCTTGAACGTACTCCCCATATTTTTATGCGTCCACATAAAGGAGATATCGAGGTATTAACGCTTACCCACAGCACTCTCACACAAAAATAGCACGTTGCCAGAGCGTATGTTCACTTGATGCAATAGACGCTAAGCAAAAACTTACTATACGATATGACAACGACTACTTGAACAATTAAATTATATACGATATGATATGATACTATACGATAGCGAAAGTCAAATCCGGCAGCCTTTTTTACCCAAAGGATCTACGTTTCCATGCTGCCTCATTATAAGTCACTTGATGAGCATTTTCCCTATAGTGAAGTGGGGGGTTTGCTAGATATAAGAGACAAAAGAACCTACTGAATTGTTAAAAATAGAATGGTAATATTCCATGGAAACCTATCAAAAACCGCTTAGTAGAACACCAATTCTCTGAAGAGTAGAACCCATTAAAGTTTTTGACATGTAGAAAACAATGACATAAATATTTCAACATATGTAACCGGACGTGGAGATATCTATATAAGGCTAATTATTTCGCTCAAAAGCAACTCTGAGCACATGATTAACAAGAAGACAAAAATAACTATTTCAATTTCGACGATACATTTAAAAACGAACTAAATGCAGAAAAAATATAAATGTAATAAGCTTCCTGTTTCCCCAATTCGAAGAAGCATCATTATTTGCTAACAGCGTTGATTGTCTGCTTCGATATAAAGAGCCACTTCCGGAATAGGATAATGGCTGATTATGACGTACTCCTCTAACCACGAAAACGCCGTTTGCGTTGAGATTCTTTTCTCACATATTAATAAAACTAGCTCTTTTGTAACGTATTAGAATTCCATATTGGAACACGTTTAACAAGTAAAAAGCAATTACCAAACCACAACTGACATTACACGTACACACCCAGGTTTCAATACTTAAGTGTCATTACCAGGTGTGGTTAACTGTAGGTATTAAATACAACCTTAACCTTATTTGAAGATGGCAAGAGAGTACTGAAACCTTGTCTCGTATATCAAATATTGGTTGTGGTTTTTAAAAAACATTCTCTACTAAACCTGTTTTTCTATTCCGGAATGTAGAATTATAAGCATGTGATCACTAAAAGCCAAATGGCCCACCCCAAACATCGATGACTAGTAAATAAATAGGCAGATTTCGACGACATAATCATAAGAATATTCTCTCCCACAGCGAAGAAAAATAAATAAGAGTCAGCACTGCAAAACCATTACTTTGAAACACCGATTACTTAAAACATACAAACGGAATATTAAAAAAAATTAAATATCACGTGGGAATTGCGTAATAGAAGAGGTTGGTAAGGAATATGGCATTGTTTCAATTCGAGAGCCAGGGAAAGATAAATGAAAGCCAGATGAAAATAAATTTGAGGCTTCTGAGATGTTGGAGTGGAGGATGAAAATGAATGGAAACGCGTGACAGACGAAGGTATGAATGATAGAGAAATTTGAGGGGTTATTCATGATGGAATACTGACGGCCGCTATTGTATTTATAACGTTACCCAAGCGAGGGTGGACTGGGAAAAGAGGAGGCCTTTTGGACAATGAATTGAAGGCGGAAATACTAAAGAGAGCAATATTGAAGCAGTCATTTGGAAAATGAAGCGAAAAAATTAATAGGGCTGTTCCATTAAACCTACCTTAACCGAAAGAAAAACAATGGATCATGCAGAGAAAAATGTACAAGCTCACAGAGACTACCAGTCAGATGAAGTAACGCACACACTTCTTTCGTACCAAAGGAGAAGATAAATCGACACCATGAACGAAGGTCTTGAAGGATACTTCAACACTTATAAGTCAGAACATGAGAGGGGATACTCACTTGAGTGAACACACATCCCAATTACTAAAACAATGCGGGAAAAGAGGAAAATTCAGCATGCCGGGTCCAAACTAAAGTTCACTCGGTACAAAATTCAGCTAAGCTGAATTCCACTGCTGTAATCTAATTCTATCTTTATCGCATTTTCACTTCACTCCTCCGCAAGAAATTTTAAAAATCCTTTCCACCAAATGAAAAATTCTTTTTTCATCGGCTACTTTAATACTAACCACATAATACCGAAGTTCCATGGATGCCAAGGATGTTTTAAATTATTTACATTTATTTAGATTACACAGATAGGTACAAGTAGAAAACAATTATTAAAAACACAGAAAAATATTAGAAATAAATATCAGAGGGCTTCACTCAATATTTAATGTCACAAATATATTCTATGCTAAGTAAATACGTCGTAAATAATTTTAGTTGGGGTAAGCGTAAGGAATGAGGCTATGAAAGACCTTAGAAGTTAAAGAAATTACTTCAAACTAAATGCTAATTATTTATTCAGTTACAATATTTTGAAGCAACGAATACGTACTTAGGTGGTAAAAATTACGCATAAAGTTCATTAGTGTCAGTATTGCTTAACTCCAAAGTATGACAAATTAACAACAGATAAGAAGATAATATAGAAAGAAAACACGAGCCAAATCCACAAAAATGATTTTTGTGGTTTTGGCTCGTGTTTTCTTTCTATGTTATCATATTTCGCTCCCACTCCATATCGCCAGAATCTTCAGAATTAGTAACAGATAAGAAAGTTTAGAAACAGATAAGAAGTTTCAAAACATTTTAAACACCATCTGTTAAAATCAGAGAGCCACAATTAAAGGTCTCCCTAATTATTGACATAGGTAGCGTATTTTTAAAATTTCATAACGAATAGATGTCGCGCTAATAGCCCGCGACCTCATCGTTTTGCTGCCTTGACCAAATTTAGTGTACGAACGTTAAGCCCTCAGATAAATTGTCCTCGGTTATTCTTAAGAGCAATCAGAAAGAATGGAGACTAAAGGACAGAAACGAAGCTCATTAGGAATTAATTTAACAAGTACATATTCCATATTATCCAATTAGATGCTACTATGACAGGGCAGTAGAGTATAAGCAATTTTTCTAATAATTTGATCATGCGACACTAATAATACTACAATTTTTGATCACCTAATATTTCCAACATTTTCTTTCTGGTTTTTGAGGAGGTGAGCAAGAACACAGATCACGATAAGTATCAATGCATTTGGTTCCCCTGGAAGTTTATTCAATTTCTTAAAGCTGGTTCGAATATAGCCTGTTTAAACTAAATATTTAGCGTTTATTTCATGTTTCCTCTGTTTTTTGACGAATTAATTTCACTGTCGATTTAAGAAGGTATTAGTGCATTTCATTGGAAGTTAATTTTATACGAAATCCGGTTCGAATTAAGTGTACTGAAACTACATATTTGGCGCTTGTTGCGTGGGTACACACTTCCTCCGTTTGTTTGACGACTTTGGAAGATGCATCAATTATTCATCTTAACACTGGGCAGTTTTAAGGCCTGCAAAAACAACTTCATTCGTACGTCTGTCCCTCCCTAGATGGTTTATCTGGTTTCTCAAAACAGTCGTGATGCCTCCACCATTACATTTTAACCTCCTTGTGAAGAATGCAAAGAGATGATAGGATAATCAGAAATATCAACGTAGAGAGAGGAGCATGTATGGGGGTGGGGGAATTCCGAAAAGCATTTGGATTGAAATATTAAAGCGAACGTGCGTAATGTTCACTTTCAGGGCATGCAACGTAAAAAAATACGGCAATAGACTTAGAAAACTATTTCGGATCGTTTCCTTCACCTGTCTTCACCATTCGTGGGGGAGGGAAGGAGGAGGACTCGCCCTTTGTCCGTGGAGCAATCACGAGAGATCCGGCGAGGGGCACAACCGCCTCCATTAGCATCTTCCGGCAATCTACACCCACGTTGAGACGCTTTTAAATAGAAGCCGTCCGAGACGGCTCGTGCGGCAAGTGAGAAAGGAAAGCGTAGGAGTATGGAATTACCCCATTCACGCCTGTCCACTTGCTTTACTATTTTTTCGTTTCTTTAATCTTTTTTTTTACACCGACGGCTCGGAGAACGAGAGTGGCCATGCACACAACACACTAACCCCCGGACGGTCAATTACTTAAAACCTCTCAACGACGACAATTAAAAAAAAAGCACATCTCACTTCCGCACGTTCAAAGCGATAGTAATCTCTGAAGTGGAGGAAAAAAAACACACTCAGACGTGAATAATGCGTGTTTCGTTTGATAAAAACAAAGGAGGTGGCAAAAAAAGTGCCGACGGAAATGTCCAGAAGCAAGGTTGCCCGCGTTAAACTCATCCCGTCCGCGATTCCATTGTTCTGAAGCGCTTGTCGGACAATGAATGAAAACCCACTCACGTGATCATCTTCTGACCCACGGAATATTCAAATTTTACGATTAGTTACAGTTTTTAAAAATTATTTTTTTCAATTTCCACCCGATGAAAGTTAAGCTGCTGGACAAATTGCGTCAACTTTCTGGCACTACAAGACCTTAAAGCCATTGGCTTCGCTAAGTCGTTATTCGAGGCCTTTATCTAATAAATATATAGCTTTAGTCGTTCCCTCCGATAAGTATAACAGCCCCCTGGACGATTCATCGATCCTCAGCACATGTAGAAACAATGAAGTAATCTTTTTAACACGGACGATGATACAGAAAATGACAGAATCGCCAAGTGATACAATAAACTTGTAGAAAAATATTAACAGCAAACGTTTCTTAACTTTCCAAACTCCAAACACTTCTGAAATGCATACCACGCTCTTTGTTAATGACATGAGTTTAGGATACGTAAATTTCACTCAATTACACGATTTTCAAAACACGATTTCAATTTCCTCCCTTACAACAATAGACAGCATAGCAAAGGGATTGGTAGGGACATATTGTAGAGTAGTCTGTAGTGCATGATGCAAGTATTAACAACCGATCACTTCATTACTATGTAGATACTAACCATCTAGCTTCATGTGACCTTATTATGTAGCATGTTTCCATGTAATAGCCGAGTTGCATGCCAATAGTGCACTTGGTGATCTTCACCCCCCACCACACCCTCGTGGTGGCTCGCAAGGTATTACGTAGATATTCTAAAATCAGAATATGAATACAATATTGTCGATTCCAATATTTGAAGCTCACATTATTGAGAGCAATAAAAGTCCTAATTAAATAACCCAAAATTTTGTTTCAAACAAATTCATAAATGTCCTATCTACATAATTACACAAACAAATGCAACTATAAATATCGGGATTCCATTTAGATGACCCGGGTTCGAATCCCGTCAGAGGCAGTAATATTACAATGGCATCTCAGTCATTCCTTGATTGCTGAGGGGAGCAACCTCGTTTGTCCAGTTGAACAATGTAACCCTTATCGCATTTCGCTTACAGAAAGCTGATTCCGACGCCGGGTTTCTCTATACTCTTCCAACCATACCCTAAGATCTGTTCTTCCACTGACTTCTCATTCAGGTCTTCTCCGTAGTTGTTTTCCCCTGCTTTTTGAAATGCCTGCTGATGTTAGGCATCCTTCAGTTTTTCTACTTGCCATGTGTTCTACACAGTCTTCTTCAATTTCTTGAATTTTAGATGGCAATTTATCATCAATAAATTACGGTCACTGTCGATGTCTGCCCCAGGGTAGCTTTTGCAGTCCACCTGGTTCCTAAATCTCTGCTTCACTAAAATGTAGTCTATTTGAAATCCTCTTCTGTCTCCTGGCATTTTCCACGTGTATCTTCTTCGGTTGTGGTTTTTAAACAATGTGTTAGTAACCACCAAACTATGCTATGTGCAGAACTCCAGAAGTCTTTCTCCTCTTTCATTTCGGTAACCCAATCCATTTTTCCCAGTTATTCTTCCATCTTGACCTTCGCCGACGACTGCGTTCCAATCTCCTAAAATAATTAGGTTTTCTTCTCCTCTTACATGTTTTATGGCTTCCGTGATATCTTCGTAGACGTCTTCCACTTCTTCATCTTCGTAGTCAGTCGTAGGCATGTAAACTTGCACCACTACGGTATCTACAGGTTTGGTCTCGATCTTAACCATTATTATCCTTTCATTGCACTGCAGGAAGCTCTACAAACTCTTCCTTAGCATCATGCCTACTCCCGCATTCCCATTTAGAGATCCTGTGTGTATAATCCTGTAGCTTTCGCTCCAGAAGTCTCCTTCTTCGTGCAACTTCATTTCGCTGATTCCTAATACATCCAAGGTCCATTCTCCGCATTTCCACCTTCAGGTTCTCCAGTATTCTACAGGTCCGAAGTGATCGCACGTTCAACCTCCCAACCGAAAAATGATTATCACACTTGACTGATGTACTCTATCGGGTAGTCCCCGCCCGGAGATCCGAATGGGGGACTATTTTACCTCCGGAATATTTTACTCGAGAGGGTTCCATCACGTCTTGATTGAAAGAAAAAGTGGAGCAGCTGCGACTCCTCGGGATAATAATGTGGTTTCCCATTGCCTTCCACTTCGCAGTACTACAGCCGTTGAAGTAAATGTTACCACGCCTGTAGTGAAATGTAGTGTCTCTGTACCGAACTCTGTGGTCTCCACCTTCACTCATATGAAGAAGAGCAGCTGCCCTCTCCTCCGGGAGATGGAATGCATATTTGTTGGCGGCCTCCCGTCGCCAAGTCACGGAATCTTCATCGGTTCTGTATTATTTAAGGGCCTATCTTACCCAGGGATAGACCAATACCCCCTCGGAATGCGTCGTTTTTGTCCACGACTGCTTATTCGACGAGTAAACTCGCTTATCTCGCAGCTAACCTCTATATCTAGAGGTCGACCCACCATCCGCAACCCGGTGGACGCACCCGGTGGCCTTCAGCTTAGCCCAATGATGAATAATGATATCAGTTCAATCACAACCCTTAACATGTCGTGTCTCCGTGCCTTTCGTTCAAGTAAGGTTCCAATGATTTTTCCAGCCGCCTTTTCTGTCACCATAAAGGGTCTCTTATGAGCCATTTTATTCATGTACACCTAAGCAGAAGTCGTGTGTGGCGACTGGCGATAAATTAAGATACATTCGAATCTCAGATGGAAAGATTCGAGAATTCGTTTTCCACGCACATGGTCAAGACTACAACTCGATCATTTAGAATAAATTTACACAAGAAATTTACAAATTCCTTTCTCCAAATATTTTTCATCGAACCATGATTTCCCCCTCTTCCGCACGCTTTAGAGGCGCTCCTCAGGTAAACATTAAACATGCTAAATGATAAATTAAATTTCAATGATAACAAACTCAGCCCACAGAGGCTGCAAGATCGGTGACACGCTGGCCTCGCAGCCCAAAGGCCGTGGGTTCGAACCCCATTCAGGGCACGGACTTGTGTTTGTTCTAAGATTACGATCGTAGGCTGCACGGTTCATTATGACCTCTTCCATTGGAACACCTAAAACACAAGACTACTACCACACAAGAAACTCACAAGTAGTAACTCACTATTCCATTGTTTATCCGACGCAAACGATGACCTCCGAAAAAAACCAAGATCCATAATTCAGGCGAGTGGTAAAACAAAATCCCGGACTAATTCCGAACGATATTTTCCCATCCTAAGTTATGTGGCGGGGCTGTTAACACGTGACTACAACCCAAAACTTCCAAAAAATGCTCGAGCCAAGTTCAATGCACTCCCACGCCCCCCAGATGGGTAATAACTCCCTGCCCATATTTCCGAACGCCGCAGCAGGAAGGATGAATGGATGCGGGCCTTGGCGAGGGTCCATACCGTGCGCCCACGCCGAAAGAAGGCCTGCACACCCCGCCGGCGAACCGCCCTCCTCGACAGTAATCGCGTCAAAACATTAAAATGTGGGCGGGCCGGTCACCGCCCATACGAGGCGCAAGAAGGAGCCCATCTCGGAACCCATATTAGCATCCTCGCTCCCCACGGCACAAATCTTCCCATCTAGGGTGGTCGGAACCCACAGCGATCTACGGGACTTACCGAATTTCAACTTCTCCAATTCATCAAGTTCGCTTGTAGCTTTTCCTTTCGTCCCGGAATGCTCTACCCCTCATATTCAACCGAATAAAAGCATCTTGATGCAATCCATTCCATTATGTATCGACACCAAAGACAGTCACTGACCAAGTAGATTTAAAAAAGCATACATGTGAAAAGTCACCACTTCGCAAGCCCGTTGAGTAGCAGGGAGTAACTAGAAATTTAGGGCCACTAATACCACGCTATTATTCACCACATTAATGTTGTTTCCCAGAGTGTAAATGGTAGTCAACCTCGACTTAAGTTGGGGTCGGGTTGGTGTGGTGGCTAGAGTACCCTGGCCTCTCATCACATGGGCCCGGGTTCGTATCCCGGCAGAGGCGGATTTTCCAGTGTAAAATCGGTCCCCACTTCAGTGCCTAGTGGAGTGCATTTCAAGTTCAGTACTCCGTCCGTCGGATGGGACGTTAAGCCGTGGCGCCCTTGGCGCCTTTCGTTAATATTAGGCTAATGCCGACGCCGGGTTTCTCTCCACCCTTCCTCCGTTCCCTGAAAACTCCTATCATTATCCAATTAACCACCTAGGGAGCAAATGACCTCAGCTGTCGGTCGCCTCCCCTGAATAGCCAACCAACCATCGACTCAAGTCATCAAAATTGTTGAGATTACAATATCAATTTAAAGATTATTAATGAAAAATTAAAAAATTTTACATTTTGAATTTGTTGCTGAAATGCTTCAAGTACTTCAATTGTTTTAGCTAAGAAGACCAACATGACTACAAGTTTGTTTTGTATTCCTTGGGTGAAGCTTGAACATTGTTGCCTTTTTATATTGGTAGTTTGCATTAAATAAACTCAAGTTCACATTTTGAATCGGTGAGGAAGTACTTTTAAAACCTAAGGACATAAAACTCAGTAATATTACTGGTTGAACCGGTTAAACGAACAACTCCACTCAATTCTCACTATTGCAAGCAATCACATATAATTGCTTTCACTATCTTTGTTTGCACTACACGTTTTACATATCTTAAACGGTGTATCTTTTAATTATTCGTGTTCGATTGTCCGCTAGGTACCTAATATCTTCTGCTAGCCACCATTTCTCAGAGTTTGCATAAAAAATGGCGTTCCTTTGTTTTATCGTCAAACGTCTTTCCTCAACTTCTCCCCATTTTCTTAGGGCTTCGTAAATCAAGTTACTTCCGTAATATATATATATATATATTACACCATTCTTCAGGATTAAAACGATTTGAATGTTAACTATATATCTAATCACGACTAACGTAGTCTCTCAGAAAAGTATATCACGGGAGCCTCATTCATCCATGCACATCTTACCCTGCTAGCCGCCTCAAGGACGTGTGGCAGGGGGTGGTAGATCACCAGTGGCAAAGTTGAAAATAAGATTGATGAAAAACTTTGCGACCTAATATTCAAGTATGGACTGTAATGTGTTTGAAGGATTTGCACTTTGTTTCGTTGTGATCGTGTATTGTGCGTGGGAAAAACGAATCCTTGTAATACTCAGTCCGACATTTGATTTCTCTTTTTCTGTTGTTTTTATCTGCCGTAGGATTAAAAATTTTCAAGTTACTTAAATCTTCTAGAGTCTAGGAATATCCTATCCTATCTCTTCCAATAGCCGAGTGACACTTCCTGTAAGTCCATAGGAATTTGTTACAAAGCACGTAGCATTGCTTTGAATCTTACTATTTAGTTCTCCAACAAAGGACAAGGAATTCACGTTCAATGAAAGAAGGAAGGACAAGGTGTACCTACATCGTATTTACGAAGGACCAGGAATTCACAAGACTTGGTATCACAACTTTTTGCAGCATATCATCGAGATAGACCACAATCGTAAAAAAACATGACAAAATCTAACAAACACGAAGCCAAGATATGTCGAAACTTAGGTGTCCAAATATCAGCTTTATCCAGAATAGTGAATTTCGAATGATTGTTTCGTACGGTTCCCGATACACTATCCGCGATAGTTTATCGGAATCGCGATAATTTCCTTTTGGACTTTATAACGGAAGGTACATAAAATAGATTGTATGGAGAGTTCAAGTATGTATGTTAAATTGTTAAAGTTCGACTAAAACATGCCTACTAATCCTGTCTAATTGAGATAGGTTGTGCATGTTAGGTGAAGATTCATCTCCTGTCACACACCTTAATAGTGGCTTGCAGGGTATTATTAGGATGTAGAGCAATAATAAGAAAAAGCGTCAACATACAGAATGGCGTTTTTGTTTGTGTTGTATCGTCAACAACACTCCTTCACCGCAGCTTCTTTCTTAATGACAAAATTCTAGCATTTCCGACAGTTCCACAAATTTGTGCCTGCACTTTGTTCTACTCCTATACTAATGACCACAATGTGGGTTTTATTTTCAGTTTTTCAGAAGCCTTACTAAGCAATTACTCCAACTTTTCAAACCACGAAAAAGTTGGGCCTACGTTGCCAAAGCCTCGACAAACCCAAATGTTTGCACGGTGAAATCGTGACTAATCGAGTCTGTGACGTGAAAATGTCGTCACCCTCGAAGATCGACAACGTCGTCCTTTCTGAATAAGGTCCTAGGTTGGCAACTCGCCGGCCTAGCAACCCAAAGGTCATGGTTTCGCATCCCACTCGGGGGGCAAGGTAAGCTAGCTGTATTGGTGTTGGGATTAAGAGCTTAGGTTATAAGATACCATACAATCTCAGCAGCTGGAGCACCTTAATCCCTCATGCTACCATTACTAACCACTAACACTCAGGTTCGTTTTTGTTTGCGTTTTTACTTTAACTTCGAAGAGCCAACATAGTTTCTCCATAGAGAACCCTTTTATGCCTGCCGCAACAGCAACACATTCTGTTAAACAAAACTGCAGATTCTTTTTCCCAACGAACATTTTTTCATCAATTATCTCCTTAGAGCAGACACATTCTCCTTTATTTCCCTAAAAAAAAAGAAACCTTGGCAACCCTAACCTCGATTCCACCCGCACTCGACGTTAAGTAGAGCAGAGCCCTTCTTCCTCCGCCCACCAAGACGTCTCCCGGCCCCTACCCACATGGGCGATCTTCCCGCTCGCGTTGTTCCGCTCCCGAGCTCCCAGGCTGGCTCCTCCCGCTCCGTAAGAAACGCCCGCCCTCTTGTGGTTTGGGGACCACAACCGGTGGATCGGTGAGGGCCAATCGGTGAATCGCTTACCACGGTGGGCCGAAGGTTTTAGGTGAAGTAGTCCGCTGTGTTTCAGAAATATACTCTTAACGCTACTAACTCTCATTACTAGCACCCCTGCATGCCTGTGGGGAATTATAAATTTATCTACATATTTTAAGAAATGCATGCCAAATTCAGGGTTATTATATTTCTATGAAGACATGGGAGGCAGTAATTTCATGGAGGCGGCAAATGAATTCTACCCTACGGGTAACAATGGGGTCGTTTACCATATACTTTTTATTGCCGAATCTGATAGAGTTTTTAAAATAAAAAGGCCCGTATTTTTCCGTTTTTTGATCCGCCAATTATTTATCGAGATATAAGCGGCGAAAAACTGATGTTTTTAACCTTTCGGAAAAGTGGGTGTGGTGCAACCTCTGACGCATAACGACTTCGTCCAATCATAACTGAGCCCGCGAAGCTACTTTGCCTTATCGCAATGGGGGGGACACAGCTGACTCTGCCAATAGGACAGTTGCGACAGGATTTGGCGAGCAGACCTTCCGAGAACCCCCCTCCACTCCCTTCCCTTCCACGAAAAGCAGTCAAGGACGGGAGGAAAATGACGTCAATGTTATCACAGCAGCTTTTTCGGTGGGCGTAACCTTTTGCTTATTTTAATTTTTGATTTATAAGTGAATGGTTGTGGTAAGAAGATAATTTTTTCACTAAAATTCTTTTTTCGTTTCCATCTAACAATTTCGTGTACAAAATTGCGATTTAGGTTCCGAGTAAACGCCCCCATTAAGCCAGAATGGGAAGAAAATGAGTTCCACCTCCTCGGCACAAAACATTACCTTTTCTACTGTCGGAGACTGCATTGTATTAAAATATGAAAAGCAATTAAATCATACCCATATTTCATCGCAGCGGCGCGGCGTCAGGGCTACTGAAGGGAGGTATTAAAAACATTAAATTCCCCCAGTATTTATTTCTTATCGATATAACAGGTGCGAATTTAACCTATTGAAACTATACATTTGACATTTGCTCGCGTGTTTATGCACATTCGAACGTTTACTGTATAATATTAAAAATGCAGTCCGATATTCATCTTACCACTATAAGTATTACCGCGTGCAAAAACAACTTCATTCGCGAATATCGCACATAATTAGAACTTAAACGTTAGAGTAAAACAAACGAATCCTGGCGCGCAAGCTATTTTAACAGAAAAAAATACTAAATCGGCTTCATAGTATAAAAACTACCAAACCTTCTTAAGATAAAATTACAATGCTACTCACGTATGAAATAGTTAGCGATAGAGAGGGAATGACTTTAGGTTTTTTGTAGGGATGGGTCGGTTCCACTTTTTTTCGGTTCCGGTTCCGGTTCGGTTCTTAACTTCGGTTCTCGGTTCCGATTCTCGGTTCCGGTTCTGAATTTACCACCTACTTTGCATTGCTCAATGGTAAGATAAGGTAATCAATAATCATTTTCAGAGACTGAATTAGAATAATTAGCGACTTTGAAGCATCTAAGTACACTATTTCACTAGGTTTTAATGTGAAGCCTCCACTTTCGGAGTGTGAGTAGGTTTCAAACTGGTTTTCGCGCCAATTATTTCGGTACCGATTATTTTTGGCCTCGGTTCCGGTTCTAAGCTCAAGAACCGGTGGAACCGAGAACCGAAGAACCGAACCGACCCATCCCTAGTTTTTTGCCATACATTCTGAATATTTTCCCAACTTTCCCTCGGGTAGATTAGAGACAAGTCACTCCTCAGTAATTTCCTCAGTAATTGGGTTTTAGCACCGGTTAGACCCCATTTCAAAAACCGGCAGACTGAGCCGTAGTGCAATATAAACTCTGATTGGAAGTAATATACACCAGTATTTTTTTGCCCATTAGAATCTCAACTACGCCACGATCTACCTCAAATAAAGACTTTAATACTGAGTTATCTTCACAAGAGTATATTCTGAGCAAGTAATGCATATATCACGCAGAATTACTACGGTCGAAAAGTTACGACACTTGGGAGAAATGAAAGGTACAACGGAAAAAAGAACTTAATTTACGGTCACTTCCGTCAATTAAATATTGTGTGATACACCGCAAAACAAAGCTTCGTTCAGACTTCACGTCCGTTCCCCCTTAAACAACTCCACAAAAAGTAAAGAATGATTTGATGACAAGCGCAAAGTGATCACGGATCATTTCAAAATAACCCTTTTTTCACGAAATAATCTTTCGCCCCCTAATTCAACGCAAGAACTAGTTTCGGTGAATTATTTGAGGTAAAACACGATAACAGGAGAATTTCCACTAAAAATATTTAAAAACTTCACAGGAACTCACGAGGCGTTTTTTGGGAAATACAAGACTTTTGCGTGCGACATTTTCCCCAAGGATGCAGAGTTCTTTAGTGGGCTTTATTGATTACGAAGAAAGATGAGTATCAGTGGTATAATGGGGTCTAAGGTGCTAAAAACACTAATATTATTTTCTCGAGGCATATAATTTCTGCGCAAACACAGGGTCAAAGAGCTAATTCAAACATGAAATGATTTAGACAAATAGGAAAAAGGTCGGGTGCAGAAGTAAGGAGGCACTTTATTACAACTTATATCAGGAGCATGTTTCTTTATGGAAGAGAAGCATGGAGGATAATTGCCGCCGAAAAATCAAGACTGGAAGCATTCAGAAAGTGGCGTAACTAAGATAGAGATGAAATAGATGATAGATAGAGATGAAATGGATCGACCGAGTAACAAACGAAGAAGCCCTGAGAAGGGTGGAAGAAAAGAGAAGACCTGGGAAAACTTAGAAGAAAATACGAAACAGCTTAATCGGTAATATCTTGCGACATGATATCCCTAAGTAGATATTCGTCGAGGGAAAAGTGGATGGAAAGAATCAATGGAAGCCCTCTTATGAAATAGATGGATCAGGTAATGAAGGGTGTTAAAAAAAAGACTTAGCAAGCATGAAGAAGTTAGCCACTAAGAGAATTGAGTGGAGAGCTGCGCCAAACCAATCTTTGGACGGGAGACTACTAATAGTGTTGATCATTATCTACTACTAGTATTGATACTATACTAATAGTATCAATACTAGTAGTGATAATGATGAAAAAACTGACAGTAAGTTAGCCTCAACCGACGGTTCTGTTTCGGTGTTTTGATTGCTCTTCCACCTATTTTAGTGCATACCAAGAGTTAAACTATCGGATTACCAAGCGCTGAACTCAGGGCGATGAATATTACCAGATAATTAGGACTTTACGAGATCGACGAGAAGAGGAAAGAACGAAAATAGCACAGCATGATCATGGCGTGGAAGGTGAAATGATGAAACACACGACAGTTGAAACTGATTTTAGACACACATTCCGTAGGCAGGCACGTAGCCAGAAATCTGCTTCGGGGGGGTGGCTAAGTCTTGTGTAACTTGAAATAAATCAGCCTTGCCCATTCGGTGCCGGCATGCTACAAATCCCTTCCCTTAATTTTCAGTGCTTGGTATTTATTTTTACAGTGCCCATACCTGTCTCTTCTCACCGGTGAAGTTCACTGCTAAAATCAGAACAACAAATTTTTTGGGAAACATTTCGGCGGGGGCTGAAGCACCAGAAGACCCCCCTACCCCCTCTTGCCTACGTGCTTGTCTGTAGGTAAAAGTAGATTTCGGTTTGGTTCAGAGATTCACAACCGGTTTGTCGCGGTACTTCAGGGTGCCGTGAAAACTGAGAGGGGTGCCGCGAGATCATTGCTGGAAAACGAAAGACGTTTTAGCAGGATCAACCTCTGAATTGGTTACTCTCACGCCTGACAATTGGTGAAAGTAATAGAAGCACTTCTTCCGATCAGAGAACTAATTTATGTTAAGGACCGATTGTCACCGGTAATGGAGAGGGAAGCCCAATTGGATAAATAAATAACACTAAGAAGAGGGTCCCAAAATTTTAACAACAGTCAAAATAAAAACAGTGCCGCCAAGGCAAAAGGTTGGGAATCACTGGTTTAGGTACTCCAACGGCTCAGGTAATTTCGTACCATTTAACAAGGACGCATTACACCATTCCTTGTGAAGGCTTCCACAATGAGGTTCTCAAGTAGTATTTCTTCCCGGGTATCTCCCGCATTGGTCCCTATTGCTCAGAACAGTTTCGCCGACCGCAACTGTTGCCCGGGAGATACGGACCGACACAGAATAAACCCCGTAAAAAATTCAATTTCACACATTACACCCATTAGCAGATGAATTTAACGAATTGGCGTGGACGCCGAAATTTTATTTCTTATAGAGCAACACGGGGAATGTTTTAACTCTACACGCGGTAAAACAGGAACGAGTTCAGTCATTTCTTGCGACAGGGGTAGTCACATAGAGGAAGTGGTTATAACACCACTAAGAACTATGCATTGAGCCATCACTCTTGCCTTAGCGATTTGAAGTACTTCGTACGCATCATACTATCTTTTAACCGATCTGGAGGACCACAATAGTAAAATTTAGATCTTACGTGCGTGCCTTCGTTTAATAAAGAATTTTATTTAGCTCTAATACTCTGTGAGCATCGGGGAGAGTTCGTTTCTGATATACGAATGGTGAAGTAGCGGGAACTATAAGGAATGTGGCACAAGAACGCCACCTTAAAAGTTTACGTACGGAGTTAGGTGGTATTTACCACGATTCAATGGGACTAAAATTAGGATCCACCCAAAAGAAAATAGGGAAATAGAGATCTACGAATCCTTTTCCTTTCATTCCTTCGAGGCGCTGGTTGCTTTCTTCCCGAGATCGGAGCTTACAAGGATTAGGGAACTGAGGTCCATCTGTGTCAATACCAGACGGAGAGCGCTGGGTCGGTGAAAATGTCTAACTTTAGACAGAGTGGGATATTTCAGGGTCGAAACATCACTTAAATGAGGCATCCGAATGAAAAGATGCCGTAAAATTGCTGGGTTCTCTGGCGGCTCTGACTCTTAGAAGGGTTTAACGCAAAATAACACGTATGATATTTCTGTTATCGCGTTCAATTGTCCATGCAGGCATTTTTTCATACCGTTCTTTTTCGGGATGTACAGTCTCAAAACGTCTCATCATCACTGGAATGCCGAGTAAAGTGGCTGTTTATTTTACACATTCCTTACAGGCTGAACTACCTCTCCCGCTTCCGTCAGATTTATCTCTGGGTCGCAGGAAATTATCTCTTTCTCCTTACTCTTTCAATATACCTTCTCCTGAGCCTCTCACATACTACGTATGTACTGCGAGATTATCTTAGTCTATTCCTTTCTATTTACACCCACCCCAGTCACGTATCTGTTGCGTGATTCGACTCTTATTCCATTCTCTTAACTCATTCAGATGCGATGCTCCTACATTAGGAAATAATAACACATGGCGGAATAAATTTACCAAATGGCTGAAGCGTGCAATTAACATGAGAATACTATCTTCTCTTTGCATCCACAAGGATGGGTGGAAAAATAATGAATAAGAAACATGTGACTGAAGAAGTGAGAATTCAAATAGCGGCACAACTCATATTTGAACCCGGGACGCACTGGTTCCAGTACTAACAACTCAGCGGTATAAAGGACACAATTATTACCCACCCAAAAGAACGTATACTAACACATTCACCGGCCACCTTAGTGAATTGTCGACCAGATAACCGAAGAACATGGGTTCGAATCCAATCTCCGGTTAGGCTGTTGTGTCAGCCTTGGATTTAAGATTTAGATCAAGGTATCTAAGATAGTGTGAATAAACTGAACAGTTGGAAAACATTAAAGCCTAATTCTATGATATTTGTGTGAAAAAATGTGAGAAATTCCCAAGCACAATGATAGTTAAATGACATTTAGCAATTCACGGGAAAACCCACACATTGAATTTCTATTAATCAGAATAAGTAAAAATAGACTGCAGGAACAATCTCAGCAGTTAGTGCGTCTTAAAAACTAAATTCTACGACCCCTACGACTCCTATCACACAACCTAAGGAATTCCCTCGCAGAATCATAGTTCAGCTAAGTTTAGCAATTCAAGGTTAACCCACACGATTTAACGCTATTTATGCCGTCAATCCAATTACATTTCAAAACACTATAACATAAATAAAGGTATTCCTCAAAAGTTCATCCCAAGTCGTTTCACTCTTTTCCTGGCTATTTTCGTTGAGCCCTGGTGCAATAACTAGAGTAAAAAAATGGATTTGATGGGCTGGAATAGACTGCAGCCGAAGTTTAAAAGGTTCAACTGTCCATGCTATAAAAGACGAGACGTCGTGATAACAATCAGAGGTATTTCCGCTTCGGAAGAACTCGCGATGCCCGTCTGGACTTCTCAATTTAGCCTTGACATTCAGACATGGCCGAGACAACTCAAGATTCCCAAATTTAGCGCCTCGTATTCTCCACAAAGAAAACACGACTTCCAACGGCTTTCCACTTCAACCGTAGATGAACGAACTTGATGCCAGGCAGACAACAGAGAAAGTGTATTTTTGACCAGACCATTGAAAATCGTTGAGTGTGCTGTATTTCTCTCCCAAAGAAAGAACACGGTCGACTTGAATTTGTGAAAAGGATTTCGAAGTAAATGCGATGATAATTCAGAGAACAAGGCAACTTTTCTCTCGCCATGCTTAATTTAGAATAAGGCACGGACTACTTCGGACGCACACGATTTGACTTTTCATGGGGTTAGAACGCGTAAGATCGGCGAAACCTGTGAATATACTTTATTATAATTACGTAACCGTGACAATTTCACTAAAAGAAACCAGTAAGGAATCACAATCAGATTGCAGAATAAAATGTACAGTAGTATTTCAGTACATATGGAGCCGATCTTTGTCACAAAGACTTTGAAAATAATTTGAGAACACCCGAAAACTACGATGAATTCAGTCATGAAAACGAGGCTAGAGAGGTATATGACCGCACAGATAAATTTTAAATGTTTCTTACCACGACCAATAGGCAAAGACCGATAAAGTAAACACATAGTAGATAGATAGTACATTGCGGGTAGCCATCACCATTGAACCCCTATCATAACATAATAATTGGGGACGAATATTCACCCAACCATGAGGTTATTAGGGCTGGGAGGATTATAAGGAAGTGGGTCTAAGTGTCCATAATATTTTATTTAAACGTCTTGCTTCACTTAAATTTCAGCCTAAACATACGGCAAACGCAAAATCCTTGAATAAGGTGGGATTAGCACCCGGGACCTTTTGGTGACCAGGCCGACGACATAAATAGTCATTATACATTCCGAAATTAGGTTATGTTAATATTTGAGGAGGTAACTGATAACTAACGCTATTCGCACCAGGATTAGAGGAGATCTGAATTATTAAGGGAGTGAAGGGTAGAAAGAAAATTGGCATAGACATTAGAATGCTTCCAATGAAAGGTACCATGAACTCCGCGGTTTTACGTCCTGCTTAGCGGACTGACTCGCTGACACTGACCTCTACACACCACGTTCAAGAAGTGGCCGATAACCCAATGCAAAATCTGCCACCGCCTAGTTTCGAACCTGGACCCTCGGAAAGGGAGGGCAGTGATTCATCCATAACGCAAACCAGACCTCCCATTTCGAAATTGGCAATGGTATTATCACCAACGATATTATCACCGAGTATTTTTAAGCCGGGACGAGATACACGTATTACTTCCATCTATTACCGGCGAAGATTAAATTAGGAAGACAGTTTATTTCACTCATTTCCGAATAGAGAAGACTTCTGACCAATTCTTCCGCTAAAGAAAAAAAAATACCTTGAAACATGATACGCAACCCATATCCACTTCACGAGCGAGCGACTTAGGGGGAAAAAATGACCACCCAAGGACTCGCGATTCGTTTGTGACCAAGGGCGAAGGGAGAGGACTGGACGTTCAAAAGTGTGTGCAAGAGATTGTAAAACAGTAAAGAGCAACTCGGGACTCCATTGTTACTCGGTGGGATGTCTATCGATACGGAAAACGATATCAACATGAAGCCCAACATACACACTTGAGTAGTCGGGTCATTCAGTTTCCATTTGAAAATCAGTGTTCTTATTTAGTAGTGGGTCGATACTGTAGTACCTCGGAAATGTTGAGGTCGTAAGGTCACATCTTCCGCAAATCCGAATATTTAGAATCATATTGTTTCATCTGTGACATTATAATATCCCGAAAATCATAACGTTTTTACGCTACAGGCTCGACAACTCACTATTTTTTTTGCGAGCAAACAATTTAATTTGTTGAGGCTTTGTCTTTACGACTTCAGTGTTGTTGCGGTAAGAGAAAGTTGAATCCTCCCTGTATAAGACACCAGATCGACTATCCTCAGAAGAGAAATGTAATTCACAGCGTGAGGGATTTACGCTTACGCTTTAGCAGAATATATAGCCACCGATATACCAGAGAAAATGTTATCCTATGCAATCAGAACTTTTCCCTACTCTGCAAACAACAATCCTACCGGTTATTTTACACATGAAATAAAGTGATCTCGGGTGGTGGAGTTATCGTTGTGCAGGCTAAGGTGTACGCGAACGTAGAAACCTAAATTAAGACAGCATCCGATAGTACAAACACATTTTTGTTCTAAGACACGCTTCTGAACATAAAATTACGCAATTTTGAGCAAAAAAAGTCTGCAAGAAAAAATATTAGCTTTAAAATATATTTTTATTTATTCGGCCGCTCTCTTGACACTATTTTGTGTCAAGAGAGTGGTCACTGAATGTGCGTTAAAACATAAATAACAGTGAAATCGTACCAAGTTTTATCGCAGCGGCATGGGGAAGTTAATTTTATTGCTAAAACATGCTATGACATCTAATTATTTTCTTCGACGGGGCAATGTTGTATCATCATTAATATTTTTATCGATTTCTGAATACTTAGACAATACCAATTTTCGTTGATTAAAAGGTGTATTCTACCCGAAGGTTGGTTTTTGATAGGTGAGAGTAGAGCTCACCCCATACTAAGACATCTGTGTGTGAAATTCACACATTCAGAGTAGGGGGGCCAGTCCCTATTCCTGGACTATCTGCGATTTCCTACAAAGTTCTGACATGCAGAAAATCGAATCGCGAAAAATTTTGGTGGGGGCGTCCAGAATGGCTCTAGACCGGGATTTCAAATCCTCTCCCAAATCTTTTGCCCGGGATTTGAACCCTCCCGGACTCTCCGATTGGTATCTCAGTGCTCTACCCACTAGGCCAATACGACTACTTCCTACTGTACCCCGTTAGATAAAACTATTACACCTTAAGTGCACCGAGGTTTAGAGCTAAAAATGACAGAGGTGGCCAAGTCAGTAATCCAAAGGTCGCGAGTCTGAATCCCGCGTCGAGATTGGATGTTGTGTTTGTTTTGGGATTAAACTTCAGCGTTGAATTAGGCTAGCAAGTGCGATATAACCTTATCGGCTGAAGACGGTTAAACCTAATTCTACTAACTATCACAATTCTTAAGGTAAATACTTTTACATCCGAAATGACCGAAGATAAAGAGCTGTACGTCCCATAGCAGCGGAGGGAATTTTACCCGCGCAACTCTTGAGTGGCGATTGTTCCGCTTGCAATTCGCCGCCTCTGAAGTTGGAAATATTCAACTTTCACCGCGCCAACGCCGGCGACAACACTGGCGGTGAGTAATCCGGTTGCCGGCGAACAGAGTGAGTCACCTCGACCCAAGAGTCGAATCGCACGGGGCTCGCGATCGCCAATCGATTGCGTCGCTCAGCGCAAACGCAGGGTCGTCGAAGAAAATCGGGCATTAACAAGCACAGCGTTAGTGCGAACTAAGTATTATTTTTCGTGACAAATCCTTTATACTAGGAGTAGCATTAGAATTGACGCAAACTGATTACCTTATATCGCACCGTCCTAACACTTCTGCTTAATTCTAAAGCAAATACGACATTCAAGCCCTAGGTTGGATACCAACCCGTAATCTTTGGACTGCAAGGCGGGCGCTTCACCGTAAATAACTAACGCGGCCGGATTTTTACTGCGATCAGCCAATCATACAGGCCTTAGGGTTCGCATATGTCGCCTTTGTGTCACCACGCACGCTTTAGAGACCTAATCGGATCATACAGGTTTCCTAATTTATATGGGTTCTCACGGGTCATTGACTCAAGAGGGGAGACTAGCCACATCAACTTCAAGGTCCTCCAGTTTGCATTTCTTCATATCTGGCACTTATTCCTATTTTACCAATGTGTTTCCTATTATGAGTTCGTGGGAGAAGTCTTTTATTAATGCATTTCCACATGAAAATCGTGGCCGGAAATGGTCAAGGCCGATAGATTAGGTAATCTGCGCCATTTAGGCCAAATGGATTATTAGTTAGAGATAGTAATGCTGAAGGGAGCGGATGATGGCTGAGAGAAACCCGGCGTCGGAATTAGAACTGCTCGTAACGAAAGATGGAGAGGATTCCACGATTCAACGTGCCATGCGACGGACCGAGAACTGATCTTGCCCTTCACAGAACACCCTAGTATAGGTACCAGCATAACACTTAAAAACCTTTGCCACTGCCAATATTGGAACCAGGGCTATCGGGATGAGAAGCCATTCATTCTATTCACCACACCAAACTGATTCACATATTTTATCATTAGTTTCACGAAAAATAGTCTCCTCCGGGCTCTTAACATCCGATAAACATTGTCTCGGTAAAAATAAGAACCAAGACGACGTGATATGACCTCAGCGGTCGAAGAAACTTTATTCTGATGGACGGGTACACGTAAAACGTCATGACACCACGTGATATAAACAAACCAGGTGAGTTGTGGAATAGGGCCACTGGTCAATTGTTGTAAACACCACTCATCTGTTTACTAAGAGCGTGCTGTATCTGAGAAAATATCCCTTCGACACTATGTACCTTGTTTTCCTCATGCAAAGTTCGTCGAATTCTTCAGAATTTAGCAAAACATTCATTTAACTGACCTAAGTGTAAACACTCGCGTGAGTGTTGTCTGTAAACTTACATATGTCTGTAAACAACACAAGGACGTTAGAATGTACTGGAGGAGACATTGACATACTAGCCTATGGGTGACAATGTAGCCAGAATGAGGGTGCTTTGGATGGATTTTCATCCACGCATTACCCTGCGAGACACCGCGAGGGTGTGGCAGGGGGTGAAGATCACTAAAATGTGCTATTGACATACAACTAAGAGCTACAATGCTAAGACTACATGGAAACATGTTAGAGACTTCATATGCTCCTTGCAAAACATTGCGTTTTGCGGCCTTTTATGGTCACTGAATGTGCGTTAAAACATAAATAACAAGGAAATCGTACCAAATTTCATCGCAGCGACATGAGGCAGTTAATTTTATTACTAAAACTGGTTCGAATTAACCTATTCATACTACATATTCGGCGCTTGTTGGCGTGTTTGCCGAATTTCCTGTTTCATTGACCAATTTTAAAAATTTTTCATCCTAAAGTTTTAGCGCTTGCAAAAACACCTTCATCCGTGCGAGTATCGAGAGTAGCAACCCCGTACGTCTGTATCTACCAAAAATGGCCGCTGCCACTCATATCAGCTGCTCATATCCTCCTCCAGTACATGCTAACCTCCTTGATCCATTATTTACATCAACATCTACGCGAAACTCTGCAAGTCAGCGCGAGGGTGGGTGGCAGGGGGTGAAGATCACCAAGCATGCACTATGTCTCTTTGTAAATATCCAGGCCACGCCTATCTGTCCACTATCTACCAGTCCATTCTACTTCTACTAAATAAATATAATGCTGTAATAACTTTTCGATGATAAAACGCATCCGTTACCTAAATAAGATAATTCCACCCTCCACTGAACTCGGTGACTCGGGAGCCCTACTCTTACCCATCAAACCGACCTTGGGGGAGTCTTTGGTACTGTCTCTCAAGGTGGATCTTGCTTGCACTTCCATCAACGCGTATCGAAGTCCTTTAGCATAAGTTTCGAAACTGGAAAACGCTTCAGCATCGAGATATGGAGCGATCTCTTATGCATGTCAGACGCGATCGGTGGCAGCTGAAGTGAAGATGGAAAACAATGGGGAGCTCGACGCTACTGGAGAATAACGAGAAAGAATCGATTACTAGTGATTGACGAAGAGCTTTGGGAAGGAAGGAAGTCTTTGAAAAACACTGGAGAGAAGACGGTAAGCAATTGATCTCGCAGAAAAAGGACAAACTTCGTGCTCCTCCAGTTTCCATTAACACACAATACGAACTCCTCCTGGAGCGGCAACTTTCAAAATTTTTGAAGCTGAAATAATAAGTAATGAGAGAGTGCGTGTGAATGATGTTAAAGAGTTCATTAAAAAAGGATAGTAATCAAGGTCCGCTGTAAATGGAGACTGACATCGCTACAGACATCGTTGGATCCATCAGATCTGACAGATCTACTGGAATCGCTCTTACATTGCTATATGGAAACAGCCGTGTTTTTGTTTCAAGGGAGTCATGTCGCTGATGTCGGTAATGTTTTTAGCATTATCCATTGTACTACGAAACGTACAGGGCTGTCGAGTATCCCGCCGACACTGAGAGAATTATAAAGACCCCACACTAGCTCGATAGGCAGATTGGACCACACAGATAAGATTAGATACATCTCTCCATCACCGACAGATCCGTATATTCGTTATTTCCTTGTGAAATTCGTGACTATAGCAACACCAAGATTTGTGGCTCAATATACCTTGAGAGGAAAACCTTGCTTTCATATGATAACACAATTTCACACTTACATTCAAGAATTTTTATAGATTAAACCGAAGTTACCACGGAGATAATTTGGATAGGCAATGTAGAAGAAGCGATAAAATAAATATATAATGGGAGTCTACGATACAATAGTAGATGATATGACAACAAAGCAACTGATATGGATCGATCACGTACAACGCAAGCCAAACAAGAGATTGCCAAAATAAATAGTTACATGGAATCCACCGGGCAGAAGAAAAAGAGGAAGCGCCAGAGTGAGTCGGAGATAGGAAATAAACAGCGCAATCAGAGAGCCACAAGATTATTTGTGCATGAATAAACGTCAAGGAACGTTAAAACACCGAATATAAAACTTAAATTCTTAGACTTTTATTTCATGTCTGCACGTTGCATCAAATGTGCAATGAATGTCCGTAGTTTTCTCCATACAGTTTCCGTAGCATGCGAACTTCGTTGTGTCCGTCCCGTGTGATATTAATAGTAACTTATAATTGAGTAATACATTGTAACTTGTAATTAGTCGTAGTATGTACGTACTGAGAGCATGCTCGGTGATTCTTAAACCCTTGCCACAACCCCCGAGGTGGCTTGCAGGATACTCCGTAGATGCAGATTAAGAGGAAAATACACGAAGGAACGAGGGTGGAAAAAAGGGAGGGCTGTGAGAACACACATATTTCTTATGTTTCCCTCGCGCAATTCTCCGTGGGAAAAGTGAATTAGAGGAATAACAAACGAAGACTTCTATTAAAATAATGGAGTGAAGAGTAGAAGGGTCAAAGAGTGAAGGATGTAGAAGAGAAGAATCACACAAATATGGAAAGATAAGCTGATTAGAGAACCGAGTTGCATTAAACCAACCTTAGGATTGATGATTAGTGACGAATTCCTTTGTGGTAACAATAATAATAAATGATTCTTGTCGGTACAAAATTCACTGACGTCAAGCGAGAAGATCGAGAGCCCTATCCACGGAAATCCACATATGTATCCATGCTTATGGCCCTATCAATGAAGGACTAGAGATCGTTGCGCCGCAATAATGTAAACGCCGCGAGGTCATATCATCGGCAGACCACATAATTTAATGCAACAGTCACGACTTTACAAGAATTTAGTAAAAAATTCCGTCCGTCCTCAAAGATTGACAATAGCGAAGCCTTGCTGAACTCGGCCCCAGAGTCATTATTAGCTGTTATGGGCCTCCGTCTTCTACGTATATTAAGTCAGCACGGTAGAATTAAGAAACACAGATCCAGTTCCTCAAGTCAAGTTCACGACTGGCATCCTTATGGAGATTCCACCGTGACTCCGCGATTCAAAATCCCGTAAAAGAGCTATGTTATTTAATTAATAAATACCGATCCAGAATAACACCTATATGGAAAATCATCATCATAGTGTGATAACGCATACACAATAATTGTATGAGTATGCTATTATATAGCGCGTTGTAGTTGCATTCTATTTTTTACAAGCTCTTTTAACTCTTTTTGACTTCGAAACATGACTGACGTGATGTTGTCACGTTTAATTTATAAAATGAGAATATATGCTTAGTCCCGCTAATACGAATTCTAAAATAGGTTAAATATTTTCTTACTTAGTTTTAAACTATCGCCTTGCAAACACAACTCTTTGTTTTGAATTTTAGTAATATTGATCTTTTTGAAAACTGTTTGGCAGCAATGACACTGCTACCAATTGGAAGCATCGATATTAATTACACCATTTCAATAACCAATGAAATATTTAAATTACATAAAAATATAAGAAGGACCTCGGTAAGGTAAATTCCTTAATTAGGTTAGTAAATAGGCTTTTAAGCA
This sequence comes from Platycnemis pennipes, assembly GCA_933228895.1. Taxonomy (NCBI): domain Eukaryota; kingdom Metazoa; phylum Arthropoda; class Insecta; order Odonata; family Platycnemididae; genus Platycnemis; species Platycnemis pennipes. The sequence continues at coordinate 34,271,104 of OW121852.1, read as the reverse complement.
CGTTCCGTCACAAGTACCGTTGCCATACTGTAACGCCACTTTCATGTAACTAAGGCTCTTCTGCTTTTTTTTTTTGAGCAAACATTTATTAATATCAATTAAACAAGTGTGGTAAGGTGAGCACTTTTTTACAATGCTAAATTGTACAAGAAATCGCGCACCTTATATTAGTTTTTCGTCAAAATGATATTTCTATTTACATTATTAGCCTGCAAATTTTACTGCAAGAGCCTGCTCTGCCGTATAACCACGTAGAAAATATCTGATTTTCAACGTCTTTTTTTCTTCAAATATATGATGGAAAGGCCTCATTATTTTACTGCCAATCGACAGAAGGGCCAAAAAATTATGTGTCCTAAAATTTTCACAAAAATGACCTCTACTTCATAATTCGGTGGAGCCTCCTTAATTGGGTCCACGCTTTAAGAGAACTCCTTAATGAGCATGGTTCTACCTATGTATGCACACCTACGATACTAGAGCACACAAGAATTTGGGCATGAGGGGAGCAGAGGTGTACCACATGGAAAGGAAGGACAAGACAGAACAGAGAGCGAATAAGAGCCAAGGGGTGGAAAACCAATCTAAGGAAAAACAAGGACTCATAACAGAGGTGATTGAAGGTCGGAGGGGATGTCGACCCCGCAGCTCACTTGAAATAACATGACGGGGTGGATGGAGGCTTATATAGGAGAGAGAGGCGAAAACTCCCCGTTGGCTGGAGGACAACCGTGCATAAGTGACCCTCACCTCGGCCATAAACAAGGAGGCGCACTAAAACTCAGACAGCATATAGGAGTACGCTAGGCACTGCGGGCAAAAAGTCGAGATGCATACAATGGAGAAAGGGGTGAGTGAGCAAGTGATCGTTGCAAAAAACAGTATTTGACTTTCTTGCAAGTAGGATAACACCAAACGGCACCTTTTTGTTAACTGCCAGAAACTTGCGCCAAATTTGCACGATCTTTACAGAGTGGAGTATAGAGTACTTACTGCACAAAAGACAGAGACAATGTGTGCCTCTGAAATTTTTCTAAGGGGCGCACTCTTCTACCACTTGGAAAAAGGAACAGCCAATGCACACTAATCTACCGCCTCCACATTTATCGCTTCGGTCCATCAAAAGACAAATCGTGAGAGGAAATCTTATCTTTGGCAAATACCCATCATAGAGATGACAGCTAAGGATAGAGGGTGAGTTAAAGGCTCTCCAAGAACAGCAAGGTAAATGGTCGGATAATTGGCAAAAAAATCACTGGTATATTAACTCATTACCGCATACATAACCGCTCTCACCACGTTTTTGGAAAAAACAAGTAGCCATTACTTAGTGTAACAACTTATTTATAACCGATTAATTCATTTACTAAACGAATAAGAGTATCACTCACATGCTAATCCAAATATCTAATTAAAGGGAATATGATGAAGGGCAAAATTAAATAAAAAAATAAAGAGTAAGGTCCTATGTGAGAATGCATAAAAAAAAGTAAACAAGAGAATAAAAATATTAAGACAAAACGGCTATCAGGTACGCGGAATACCTTATCGAACGGATTCTAGTTGTGATAACAGTTGATAAAAACACATTTGAGCAAATCTTTACATTTTCAGCGCCAACCGTTTCCCATTTTATTTTGGGACGCTAGCGTCATCTAAGCAACCTACGCTACATCAATATCTGTCCCTACTGGTGCAACCGGAACATGTGTTTCTCTTTACGAAGCTTAAATCGCATAGACCGAGTCCAACTTCATCGGCGGCAGTTTGACATGAACTTCGTTTGAGGGACGAGGAGACATTTTGCGCAACGATTCCTTTGAACTGCGAATCCAGGAAGTCCACGTCCAGGGAAAGCCTGGAGAATAGCCTTCTTGTCGAGGTATCTTTAGCAAATGAAAAGTCAGGCAACGGTGAATATTTTCTGAACTATTTAAAACTTCCAAACGTCAACCAGCCGATTTGTCACTCATCATGAAAGCGATCCATGCTAAAAAAATAACTTATTTATTTGGTCTTACACTAGTAACTGTATGTTTGATCATAATACAACAAAAATATTCAAGGAGTTGGGGTTGACCTTACCTCTATGTCGCATTTAACCATGACAGAAGAGAACAAAGAGAGACTCCACAATATAGTTATCGAAATAATACTACAGGTTTCAGCCGTTAGGCCTCACACAGGTAACGGTTGAGCCTATAGTACTATTTTAATTAATTTATTGAGAAAGACGGGAAGACTCCACCTTAATTCCGTAGTTGTAATTGTTCCAGGGTGTCTTTTACGATAATCCATACTGCTCGGACGACAATGGGGGAGTTTACTCGGAACCGAAATCACTATTTTGTACAGGAGATCGTCATATGAAAACGAAAAATGGATTTTAGTGAAAAAATCGATCTTATAACCAGAGCCATTCACGCATAAATCAAAAATTTAAATAAGCAATAATTGACGCACACCGAACGAGCTGCGTTTGGGATATCTACGTCATCCACTCCCCGTCCTTGACTGTTTTATGGTAAAGGGAGGGGAGTGGAGGTGGGGGCGGAAAGTCTGCTCGCACAGATCCTGTTGTGACCACTTCCATTGGCAGAGTCAGCTGTGCGTCCCCCATTGTGATTGGGCGAAGGAGCTTCGCGGTCTCAGTTATGATCGGACGAAGTGGATGACGTACAAGTTCTTCTCACACCCACTTCTCCAAAAGGGTTAAAAACATCAATGGGGGCGTTTACTCGGAACCGAAATCGCAATTTTGTACACGAAATTGTTGGATGGAAACGAAAAAAGAATTTTAGTGAAAAAATTTATCTTCTAACCACAACCATTCACTCATAAATCAAAAATTAAAATAAGCAAAAGGTGACGCCCACCGAAAAAGCTGCTCTGATAACATTGACGTCATTTTCCTCCCGTCCTTGACTGTTCGTATGAGAAGGGGAGGGAGTGGAGGGGGATTCTCGGAAGGTATGCTCTCACAGTTCCTGTCGCAACTGTCCTATTGGCAGAGTCAGCTGTGCCCCCCCTTTGCGATAAGGCGAAGTAACTTCGCGGGCTCAGTTGTGATTGGACGAAGTTGATATACGTCAGAGGTTGCACCACACCCACTTTTCCGAAAGGGTTAAAAACATCAGTTTTTCGCCGCTTATAACTCGAGAACTAATTGACGGATCAAAAAACGGAAAAATACGCGTCTTTTTATTTTACAAACTCTACCATATTCGACAATAAAAAATATGGTAAACGACCCCATTTCTCGCCGCTTATAACTCAACAGCTAATTGAAGAACGAACGGACGAAGAACGAAAAAATACAGGTCTTTTTATTTTACAAACTCTACCAGATTCGGCAATAAAAATATGGTAAACGACCCGATTTCTCACGCCTCGGGAGAAACAACTTCAAAACCTCACCGCGGAAGGCAGATCTCCGAGTAGAACCAAGAGGACCTACAGATCGAGCAACCAGCCTTGCAATACAAAAGAATGTACATCGTATCGACCGCGAGCGCAAAGGACCAATTAAAAGAAAAATCGAAATCCACCCGTGGAAGTGAAAAAGTGACACGAGGACCGACCGGTTGTTCTCAGGCCAAGATACACACGGAGGAGAAGTTTATTCTTTCTTTTTTTACTTCTAATTAACGACCGAATGGTATGGGGCAGGCCGAATGGGATGCCGTGCCTCTTCGACCGCTTTAGAACGGAGGGAATGTCGACGCAAACCGGGGCCCGCAATCTGCACAATGCATCCATTAACCTCCAGACTCCCCCGACCGACTGGAGTCGACGGGGTGAGCTGATGAGAGGGGAGAGACGTGATGGAGTGAATGAAGGTTGGGTGGGAAGGGGCTGGAGAGGATATTGATAGTGAAGAGGAAGAATGATGATGCGAGGAAGGAGGGAAGGGTACGACGCAAGGGTACGTCCTCCCCCTTCCCACCCCAATTTTTCGCCCGCCCTCCCCGCACAAGGCTACTCCTCCCCGTGGATTTATGGAGGGTGTAGTGGGGGGAAGGCAACGGATTGCGAAGGGGAGTGGGATAAAGAGGTTCCAGGGGTTATGAGCGTCGTCGACGTGGTCCGGGGGAGATTTGATTGGTTCCCGCGAGCTGCGTCGGCCACGGGACGGAACACGGTCGCACACGAACCACCGCTCGCTCGTACGTGAAGAGCTTCAGGGCTAAAATTTATGAGGCACCCTTCCCTCCGATGGCGCAGTGCCTTTCGCTAATCAAGCCCTGCTTGCGTTCGAGGGCACTCGAAGCCGTCGCGTCTGATACTATCGTTTCTGGGGCGGACTCGCGAGACAGGAACCGTATTTGAAACAGATCAGGGACAAGGTTAAATTCACTCAGTATAGGACCAGGGGGATCGACAAAAATAACGCAAAAATGAGTTGTTTATGTTTTAATTCACAATTAATTGGCCCTCTGAAGATGAATGGAAAGTCCTCATAGCCTTTCAATACAGAACGCTTCCAGTCTAATGAAAATCACCCTCGATGTTTGGACTAGGGCCGTTGCCAACACTTCCTTCAACGCAATTTAGTCCAGCCAAACATATTTCGCTTCCTTCAAACACACACCTGTTGACTAATACTCTTGTTCCTAATGTTTCTCCAAACATTACTCCTCTTGAGATCCTCTTAGACCGGAAATCACCCATGATCATCGAACGACCTCTTCATCCCCTCCCAATCAGTCCTACATAAAATATTTACTTGGTTATTCGACTGCCATTCAGTTTCTCGGCATGAACATGCCAAAAGAGAAAGCACAAATGTCCGATATTGCAAATAGGTAGGTAGTTGAATGGAATTATTTCCAGTGGTATTTCAGAGAAATTTTAGAAAAGAGAGATTTTACTAATAAGACCAAGAGGATGGAAACTGCCAAACTTCTTCCGAAACCGCAGTACGCAATCCCCCAACCAGTCCAATCGGTCGCAAATTCACTTTTTATAGTTGAAATTTAAAAAATAATTCTACTCTTGCCATTAGAAAATTAATACGATAACTAATAATAAATTAATGTCAACTTCCTACATGACAAAATAAAAAGCGAAGTAGTGCTAGTACTATGGAACCAATGAATTAGTTGGTAAAAAAAAATACGCAGTAATTTCATTCAAAAGAATAGGGAATTACTAGTCACGGAAGATAAATCATCGTAGAGCGGAAAAAACAACATGTTTCTTACATTCATATATCAGAGAGGAAATTAATTTGAGCTTCATTTCACGTACTGTCCCGGACAAGGAACTTTTGGGGGAAGCGTTTTCGGAGTTGGTCTAATGAGCAGAGCATGCTCTCGCGATATGAAGTTGTAGTACGAGACAGCTGAAACAGGGAGGAGACGCCCCCAAACACAGTGGATGCACTCCACATGAACGTACGAAGGCCACGCCAGCGCTTCAGTGCCCACGTTGAAAACGGATCTTGAGCACGTAAAGGCAGGGGACGACGATGAAGAGAGAAGGGGGTGGAAAAGCAAACGTGGTACCTTCACCCTCCCAACCCCCGCACTGGATTTATGAAGCATGATGGCAGAGATTGGGCAGTGGTTTGGAAAGAGGGAGGGATGACGGGAAGGCCAGGGGGATCCAATCGACGAGGGCGTCGAGGTGTGCCAGAGGGGGAGGACGACTCCAGCAGCGCCGCATCGATGCTTTTTTTATATCGTATCTCCATATCGGGACATCTCCGCAAGCAGGCCAGAGAGATACTGTGTAGCATCGCTTTGATAGGCCACGTATAAGACTAATGTTCCCCACAATTTTCCCAATTTTCCGCATTTTTTTAATTTAAAATAACTCTGATACCTCCTTCATTTAGAGCTGGGTTCTATTTGACAAAATTAATGAATGACCCAAACACGTTTTTTTTCTAGGGGAGGAAAATGAAAACCACACTGCAAGCGAACGATACCGACGTCGTGATCATAATAGTTTTCCAGACTTGAAAGAAAATGAAAGTTTCAGCCAATAAAGACACAGATTGCCCTCATCAACTCATTGATACGATATTTCCGTAGCTGTTTGCTTGATTGATGCTTGACATCTGCTACTACAGCATCACACGAGAAAGTTTTGATGCATGAAGCACAGTTGGACAGAGAGGAAGACAAGACCACCTTATTGTTGCACACATCTCGGAACATATAGGCTGAATGTCAAGCATATATAGCATATCACTGAAGACAATCGTCGAGGAAAAAGTGAATGTCAAGAGAAGATATCGAATGAGATACGTGGAGTGAGTTGCGAAAGATATAAACAACAAGAATTACTTTAATATGAAGAGTTAAATTGATGAAAGAATAGCGTTGACATCTGCACCAAACAAATGCTCGGGATGTTATGATAACTAATGATGATGATGAACTGTTCCATTAACAGAGCTAAACATCGTTAATACATGAACACGAGGTAAAATCAAAAACATTTAAATATAAAATGAAGATAATGAGAAGGACGTGTGATACAACGAAGATAATACATGGTTGCCCATTTTAATAGTTATATTGTGTGTGTAGTGTATATTGTATTGCATTTCCGTCCCTGGGGCCCCTTGCCATGAGGGACCGGTCGCTAATGAGGTCGGATTAGTGCGATCGCGAGGAGAGACTCTGCTAATGACCGTGTACCTTTGTTCCCCCCCAGAAAACTACCACTAACCACATTTTTTTCTTGCGGTAGCAAAATGTTTTCACCTACCCGCAGCCCGAAGTATGAAGCGACTTGAATAAAAATTGCCTCGAACCCCGATATGAAGAGCTAATTGTGGCAAGTGGTAATACGAAAGTAGTTGCACTTCAGTCAATATTCACAATGGTTTGCTTATTTTCCTTAGTTTACGGCTCCCCTATTCCAAATGTTTTGTAAATAATCGCAGCTACGCTTACTTCGACAACACTTTAGGCAAAGCACTCCGTTCACTGGTGGAAGAGGAGCGGTACTGAAAGGCAAGCAAACTGAAGGCTCAACTTGTGGCGGTGCAAGACTGAAATCGCATCAAACAGACGATACGTCAACAATCAAAACTTTTAAACATACGGAGAGCATACTTGACTTGCAGAGTGATACAGATAGACAAAATCTCTGAACGCAGGGAAACTGATAAACATGCATCGGGGTTAAGTCATCTGGTGAGCAAACGCCAAGGCATACGGGGCGAGGAATTATGCGCAGAATGTGGAATGCGCTACGTTGACGCAGAATGCCGCCGATGTGCGATTCCAATGAACGCGATTAGGTTTGCTATTCTTCCGACACACCAAACGGTAGACAGTTCCACTGCGTTATTAAAGCAATTCGGATATTTACGGCATGCATTAACGTCCGCAATTCTAACAATAAGCATCAACCAAGCCAGCCAATTCCACGTGCATTATCACAAAGTGATAAAAATTCACTGCCCACTCAGCTGAATGCATCGCATAAAAAACAACTCGACTCAAATTCACCCCGTTCACGTACGCTTGATCACTAATTCAAAATTTCGGACGTCTATGGAACGGACGGCATGCATGCAAATAGGACCGCTTATACGTGCCAACTGAATAAATGAGACAAAATTCAATTTTTCAAGGAAGACGATCAGGAAAGAAATAATAGCAAATGCCCTATAAGATAATTGACCACCAGGGAGATACGATTATCAACAACAAATCCAGGAACATGGAAATACAACCTAACAAACTACTAAGCCAAACGTCCTCCTTTGCAACCAGTATTTATTAAAATGAGAAGACCGTAAGTTATTTGCCCCGCCAATTTATCAATCCAACAAAGGTGATGGATAGACACGATTGCTCCATGTAGGTTTTAGATTCTCCTACAAATTGGTACTTATAATTTTATACTAGTACAAGCATACGTATGCACATACCTTTTTTGAGCTTTACTACAGACGTTCTTTTCTAATAAATAACAAATTGATGACTTTTAATATAAATAGCTCATTTGGAAAATATATTGGTTCAGATTATCATGATTTATCGATATGCAGATTAGAAGTGTCACCTTGGGTGTCACGCCAAATCAACATGGGATCCAATGATGAAGGCCGACTAACACCATGAAAGGTTCACATGAATGGATTTGCGATATTTACCATCAATCGTGCAACGATTCCCGCTTTCTGACACATCATCGTTCAAATCCATCACGCAACTTACCCTCCTGTCAGAGCGGACTTCCAAACAAATCAGGTACCGGTTTGTTAACCTTGTATCGATAGGCGATTTACATAACGCCATCTAAGGCAAGCATTCACAAGCCAAACTAGGGATGGAAAATAACCAATTCCTGGTCTGGTGCAATATTTCGGTAGCCCTCAATTAGTTCGCCTCAAACTATTCATAAAAAACAACAGAGTTCTCCACAGTGTGTATTTACAAAAATTATTTTCGCTGCCTTTTGGAAATCTTAAATGCATACACCACAGTTTATTGGAACATATTACGGGACTTTAGCACTAAGTCAGTGATGCCTGTTACGAGTATCCGCATACGGGGGCTACGAATGGACATACATGAATTCGACTGGAACAAAAAAATCAAAAATATACTATCGTATGTATAGATGAAAAGTTACTTTCTTCGTATTCACAATAATAACAATTCGTAATTTAACAACCAATTAAGTAGTTCAATTTATTATCAGTGCTCAGATTTCTTTACTGATAGTATTATCAGTGCTCCCTCGAAGCTGCACCCTAGCCCGCTAAATGTAAAAAATATTTAGTGAATTCAAACATATGCCTGACCAATTGACAATAATTATTTACCTCCAAGTTATATAATCCGGGATCAGGTTGAGGTGGTGGTTAAAGCACTGGCCTCCTATCCTCACGGCCTGAGTTTGAATTCCTGATTTACCATTTGTGTACGAGTTTTTTTGACCGCTGTGTGGAGAACACGAAATGTTCAAAACTCCGTCCGTCGGACGGGACGTGATAATGAATCCCTGGAATAGAGTCACTCTTGCAACACCTCCTTACGGCCTGATGCAGGGTACAAAATAGATGTTGAAGAAACCCATTTCTCTCATTGGGCAAAAATATGTCTTTTATTGCATACAAGAAGAGCACGTTTGGCGATGACTCACCCCCTGCCACACACACTCATCTACGTCTACATAATACCCAGCAAGCAACCATAAAGGTGTGTGGCAGGGGTTGAATATTCACTAAATATACACTAAACATCATGTAGTATCTATATTTTAGTCGAACTATAGCAATTTATAGAAGATTTTAAGAGCAATGCAAGCATGCATAAAAGTGCTGTCGGTTGGGTTAGCTAGTTAGCTATTATACCGGCATGCAACTACCTAGGCTATCTATTGATACACTCGTGTATGCATTATTAAATAAATTCACAACTATTCGGATACCTAATAGTATGAGGGAAGGAAGACATTTAAAATCTCTCGGTTCGGCAATCAATTTCCCTAATTTCATATTTATGACCAAGTCTAATATATTAATTTGGAGTTCGCCAAATGTTTTTAACGTCATCTGTGAACATATTCGTTCGAGGTGGCTGTAAGGATATTCCTTATACGTGCATCTCCCGTGTGTACACGCGACGACAAATTAGCCCCCACGCATCGACCCACACCGCTCACTCGTCATCCCATCTGTTTCCGCATTTCCACCATCGCAATCATACGCCTCGCACGGCCGAGCATTCATTTATGGAAATTTCTCATCTCCGCTCCATCCCTCTCCGGAGCCCCGCATCAATATTTCGGTGGGGTGGGGGACCACGACACCCCATTCATTCCCTCGCTCTTCGAAGACACGACGAGGAAGCCCCCGTGTCACCCCACAACCTTCACCCAAGAGCACTCACTCGAACACACGCACGCACACGCGGCCGTGGTGGCCGGCCTGTCCGAAGATTCGAGTGTGTGTGGAGAGGGGGGAGGGAAGAGGAAGTTGAAGGGAGAGTGGTACGCATGAGATCGGGGCCTTTCCTCTCCCAGCTTCCGGCGCCGTTGAGAGAGGGGAAGAGAGGAGAGCAGAGTAGGGAGGGGTCCCAATGACGGAGAGGGTGCTTGGGGTTTTTGTGGCGTGGGCGAGGTGGGTTGGGGAGGGGGAGGCGGCTCGAGAGGATGCTCACAAAATGGAACTCCATTCCCACGGCACGCGAGATGACGGGTGCAGCCAGGGAGACGAGCGACGCCTCGAGACACCCCGGAAGCGTGGGCGATACGGCCGCACGGACTCTCGCCCCAAAAACAAGGGCGGGCCGAACAGAAACTCTTAAAACTTACTGAGAACCAAAACACTAATTAAAATTATACGGGTATATTTAAGAATCTACATACTTCAATGTGAATTTTCCGAATGGGGATTCCAACCTTGATTAAAACTCCGTAATAACGAATTTACATAATTCGATATGTTTTCAATAAACACTACGATGTAACATGAAATCGTCAATTGTCACACGATTTCGCCATGAAAATTGTGAAATTTATACGCACTTTTCGGACTTCCCGAGAAAAATTTGCCCTGGGTACTTATAAAAATAGAATCATACCTTTCTCTGCCACAAATTTAAAAATATACATGCGGAATACACAGGAATAAGGGTTAGAATGGTTGTGACTCAATAAATTCGGCTTCTCCGTATTAAAACATCACATTATTTTAAAAAATGATTTAAGATTCGCGTTCTTCCATACAAAACTGTTATAAAATGAGGGCTTATTTTTCCAGCTATAAAGAGGAAACTGCTATTATTGTAAGGATAATGTTCGATAGAATTGGTTGATTGCTAAGAAATGTAATCACTACATATTAAGGCATTAATGCCTTAGTTTTGCTAACCGGAGGTTCATGCGTGCAAATTGTGATAGAGTTGTTTTATATGTAATGCTATCACTATAAAGTGGTAGAGTTTCTTAAAAGTTCTTGACTCACACAGTCGTAATAGGACATACGGAGGGTCAATTTAGTCTAGGAACATTTTGATATAACGACAACAGAAGAGATCTTTAAAAAGCCGAGATAAAAAAACTGTATCTTTCAAAGAAGAGCAAAAGGTATAAAGTTCTTTCACCTTCTGAACTTCAATATATCGGGATTGACACTGTATCCCTCAAGAACTCCCCACTCCCGACTGATTCAAGGATTGGTCCACCCCTTGCTAACAGAAATTTAACTTCATTACTGGAAATATAGATTCGGAAGTACAGTTCTGTTAGAAGAATTAGGTTGGGAATCATTATCAAATAAGATCATAAGTTTAAGCAAGGGCTAAACATTTGGAGGTAATTTAATGTGGACAGGTGGATTTTTCGTCCGAAGGTGTGCATTGCAGTTTAGAAAACCCCATGAAATAAAAATTGATAAGTTAGATTGCATATCCTGCATTGTGACTGAAGGAACTCTGACCCTTACATTGAAGATACAGATCTTCCGGGTTTTCCTCCGCGTTGGTCCATGATTCCTGGTACAACAGTTTCGCCGGCGTTGCAGTCGGCTTCTTCAGGTCCAGGAATCATAGACCAACGCGGGGGAAAACCCGAAAGACCTGCATTTTCATTGCAATCAACCCGCGGAAGCCTTCACAAGGATCTGACCATTACATATCTACAGTCTTTGACTCCATAAGATAATATTAGTTTCAAGACACTGTTCAATTCCTTTCCCGGAAGGTCCTAAAAAAATTGCAGCATCTTCTAACAAAATTTGATCTTAACAAAGAAAAATGACAAGTTGCTATAGCTTACGTAATATTATATATTAGGTCTACAATAGAGACATTCTGGAGTATCCACCAACGGGAACTGAAAGATACAAGACCCCAAATATGTATTAAGTCTCCGGTAGAAACGCATTCTCAATTCGTCCTCCAGTTTCACATCTTCAGCTATATACTTCAGATATGTACTAGATCGTTGGGGCAAAAGTAGTCGATTCCACGAGAAGCTTAAGAGCGTCTCACACAAACGAAGCCAGCACACCTAAAAAGCCCCGTCTCTCCACTAGGAGTACTGGGAATTGTAAAACAATAACTATCGTCTTACAATTGTTTCGCAACGTTATTGTTTCACAAAGTACATCTACATATAGAGAGAATTCTACAACCTACCTCCAAGGCGTAAGGTAGGGTGAATCAATGTCTAATGTAAGCCTCTAAATAATAACCTAGCTACGTCATTAGGCTTAGCAAGGACTAGAAAAATTCCAGCTGCCGCGGCATCTGAGTTAAACGGGAAGCAATTCTCTTCCCTTCCCGATGGGAATTAAAGATAATGGAAGTGTTCCAAAATCGACAGCCAGTATAGTCAGAGCTGCGGCGGTTCCGAACGTATACACTGCTATAGAAGTAGAAACAACAGTGAACCGTTTCTAAACATCTCAGGCATACTCTTTCCTCAGAAGTGAATTTGAAATTACAAATTTTATGCATAAACAATAATTAGGCACATTTCAGTATCTCGTTTCACGTAGACGTTAAATACTATTCGAAACATAAATAAATAAATGAGAAATTCGGTCGTGAATGTCGTTATAGAGCGAAGTTTTCTAGAAGAAAACAGCTGGAGACTGTCACGGAAGCCAATAAAGAGATTTCGTCAAGCTCTTGACGTTGTAAAAGAACTTCTATAAAATCAGATCTGTGTAGTTAGCATCAATCAAACTTCCACTCATGGTCCGACCAACGAGCTTCCTGGATTTTTCCAAAATTATATTTTTAACTCTGCACATCAGAAGCTTCGTTTTCCCGCTTCGTTCATGAAAAGATATTGGTCAATTGGCCACGTGCACACACTCTAAATAATAAACCGACGGCCACTGACGTTGTTTTGGCTTCCACTCGATTTCTAGCCGAAAACAAACATCAATGAGGCACAGCATCTCTAGCAATAGAAACGATATTTACAGTGAACATTCCTGGCGTGAGAAACCGAGGATACGATCATTTTACGAGGCTGTCACACTCTGATCTCAAATACAGTTCGAACCGAGGAGAGTTAAAAAAAAACACTAATGCTGGAGTAAGTTTCCACATTGGTTATTCTTTCACGCGATTAGCAAAAGTACCACTGAGAACGTACAAGATATTCCTTATAAGCACAACAACTTATCACTTCCACTAAGTTTACTTTACTAGGTGGTTTATTCCTCACTGAGGGTAGGTGAATAAAATTATAAAATACAACGAGCGTCAAAATCGAATTATTAACCTCCAGAAACAGCTAACTTTTCACAACACTGGGACGGTTTCAACAGATAAATATATTAAGGAAGCAATGAAAACATTAATAAATATTAACTGAAAATATACCTCGTACTACGTGACACGTCGTTACTCATGAGTTATAATACTATACACATAAAAAGTGGTTTCTCTTTAATACCAATGGGGTAGCATTTATGTTTTTATGCACGTGCAAAATTATTTTAGGAATTTTTGATAGAGACAGTTTATTTTGGAGTGACTTCTTGTGCGAACTATTAGAAACAGGGGAAAAAGAGGTCGCACTTTCCAGGGTTAATAGAATAAAAACGTACAACAATAAACAAATAAAACGCAATATTGAAAGCATCAGCTTGTCTTTACGAAACCAACTGATCTGTACCGCATGCCAAAGATTGGCATTACCAGCAACAGTTTCCATCATATTAATTCTAGATGACAGGTTAAAAACCTTCTGGCCTGGCAGCGGTCGGGTGTCCGGACAACTAGCTCCATAGGAAGAAATTATCCGTCCAAGCGTCGTAAGAGCATGTATATTATTAAAACATCAACGCGAATGCCTTGCGCCACAGGAAAAAGAAGTTCCGCTTTCCGTGTTTGCTCTTGTAATCTGTGTCCTGGCGAGATTCAGGAGAATATGCTTCCTGAGAAGAATACGGGAAAAAATCCTGTATCTTTCTAAATATACCCCGAATAGAAATCAACAGATACAGGCTGTTCGCCTTAGCCAAATCCCTGACTCAATACTTTGCGACGTAACAATGAGCAAGATGACGTCTATGCGTTGAAACTAGTTGTACCGAATAAATTTAAGTGGAAATATACATAGCTGTTGGATTCTTTATTAAGCCTGAATCCCAATTGCCTTTGAGGATAAAATGAAAAGAAATTTCCCACTAACAATAAGTCCAACTAAAAGGAGCTGGAGGAGAATGTTAAAGATTCAATGAAGAGATAGTGTGAGGAACGAAGAGGTGTACAGAAGAGCAGATGAATAAAGGACACTATGGAGAACCCCACGGCAAAGAAGAACCAGATGGATGGGACATACCTTTAGACACAATGAAATAGTTAGAAATATAATAGAATGGAAAATTGAAGGGAAGGTCTCGCGAGGAAGACCCAGGGACAAGTACATAGGGCAAATAAAGAAGGACGTGAAAGATAAAACCTATAGGGGCATGAGGGAATTAACACTGATTAGGGCAGAATGGAGGGCTGCGGTAAACCAATCCTAGGAATGAAATACTGATGATGACATAAGCACCATATGCGTAGAATAAAATCCCTCAGGTGTCGATAACCGGTACATCGACAGAAAAACGATTGAAAAAATCGCAAATTTAAAGAGAGTGGGGGGGAAACGAGTATAAAAACGAGTTAAATGAGACCCCAAGCCTTCATATCCCGTCTCGTCACAAAACATTGACTTTTTTTTCTGCCACTGATTAAGATTAAAAGAAACGGGAGAGCCCGCCACTCCGCCTGGCTGCCGGTAATTACCGCCGTGTTCCCGAAAAGGAAAGCCGAAATTATCCCCGATCCGCGGAACTTTCCGACGACTTCCCTCCAACCCCGATGCGTATTTCGCGGATAGGCTTCCGCCTCTGCCCAACCTGTTGAACGCCGGCGACGACGGAAAGTTAATTACGAGTGGAGGGAGGTTCCCGGGTGATGACGGGCGGCGTTGATGGAGCCTCAAATCGATCTTCATCTCGGAAAAGAGACGACGTCAGACCCACCGCGTGGAACGCAAAGCGGTCAACTTGGTCATTTACGGAGAGTCAAAATCTAAATGTCCACCGCGTTGAAAAACGATGGATAATTCAGCAGTAGTAATTGGGTTGAAATACCTCCATCAGCGCCGTCATTGCCCTTATATCCCACGAACTATGAACATGCAGTGCTCATTGCTAATTGAAGTGCCGAATTCTCAGTTGGTCACTTCCAAGAGGGACAAAAACATATCGCAAGGACATAATAAAGATAAATAAAATCTGGGTATTAACATATCTAAAGCCGATTAGATTCAGTGTCATAAAATAAAACCAGAAATTAAAATAATTTCCCTTGGAAAAACAAAGAAACGCTTTTTTCGTTAATTAATTGATTGTTTTTCAATACTTCGATTGGTGAACTGCAGCCCTTCATGTTTCACTATTCATTTCTAGTACAGTTACATCCTGGTACTAGTTCTTTCCTAAATTTCTTTATTCGTCCTTATAATAATAGCTTGGTTTTCCTCGTGGCGTCTTTCCATTTATTTTTCCAACAACCATGTCCCTTGACAAATCTCTTCTTTAATCTCAGAATGGGGGCTTCCCTATATTGCCAGTGATTTGCCAGAAAGATCTGATGACAAGTTAACATTAGTCGTAGAATTAGGATAAACTGGTTTAAACTTATTCCGTCATATGGCACCGTCTTACCTTCTGAATCCTAGTACTGAGACACACAAACCATGCATACCCGTTTAACTTTGATTTGAACTTGCGACCTCTAAGTTTTCAGGCCGGCGCGATACTGTTCTGACCACTGCTACCGGCTTCCCATAAAATCACTTTGCTTTGGTTAGTTAATCTGGACCTATTTCGAGAGTTCTCTCTTGGGCATAAACCCGGTACGTCCTATCAGTAGCCCAAAGCTCTACAAAATGGAGCACCAGGCCATTTAAAACATTGCTAAGCCTCTTAATTCCAAGGTTTTGACCTACAGTATTTTTTAAACGACAACAGGCATCTATCAGGGTTTTAATACCAGAATTTGGTCACTTTCGGGGACATAATATGCCCAGTCTTTGGCAAAATATTTGCAAGCGGAAGTCAACTCATCAGTCACACTTCGTAACCTATAGGATAGGCGACATGTATGCGCTATTATACTTTTGGATTGTACATATCACGTGTTACATGCTTTTTCCCATGGATCAAAAGGAAGTGAAAGCCCCTTTTTACGAGTTTTTGAAAGGTGGATACTTGCGTTTTTTCCGATCTTCACCTCGCAAGGTGGCAGCAAAATTTCTTTTTTGGCAAGAGACGGAAATGCTACCATTTCTTTTGTGGCTTGACCAACCACGACTACTACGCAGCCACGTCACGTCCATTTTTTCCGACTGGAAGAAGTTCTCCACGATCGAGTAAACGGCCGCACTGCGCGACGGCCGGGCACCTTCCGGGCTAAAAAGAGAGACCCTCGACCTCCCAAACAAGGAGATGGGCAATCCCCTTGCTTCCACCGACAAAGACGCGCGCAAACACGAACCTCCCTCCGATGGTGGAGGGGGCAGACAGGAGGAGACGACGCCAGAGCGTCCTACATTTCCATACGAATCGGAATTCCGCTACGGGCGGCCGTTATCCAGTGGCGCGAGCGGAGCCGCCGACGCCGCCTTCCGCGACAGCGGGCGGCGGCGTGCCCGGGGGCGGGACAACCGGCGCGAAAAAAAATGAAAGCATCGGCGACGGACGAAAATTATTTTTTTCTCCATGCTTCAAGAGTTTAAAACAGCACGCTCTTTCTCCACGTTTTTTCTTCACACCTTAGCTCCATATTTTCGCGTCACGTCCGTAAAAGTAGAAGAGACTTCATACCCGGGTCTCGAGACTTTGGCGGGGAGTCGATAGATGAATGAAATGTAGAGTAGGTATATATATCTACTGACTAGGACTACCCTGCAAGCCACTTCAAGGGTATGTGGCACGGTGCGAGCTGTCATCGAACTTGTACTACGTACATGCACTTAAGTTTACTTATAATTCTTACATAAGGATATACCTATTTCTATAAAGATCATGGGGATGTACTTGAATCGTTCGAGGTTGATTCCAGTACCGAATAATCCCGAAAATAATGTAAAAACATACGAGTGAGTCCTTAGCAGCCCAGTGCAACTCCCCTATCCCAGCCATGCAAACCAGTGTCGCCGTTACTGTCGCCCTGCGAGAGTTTCACTGCGTAGGTGGCAGCACTAACGCTCGCCCTTGCTCCCTTAGTAGTTTATATGGGTGAGATAGATGGAAGAGGTTTTCAATGGATGTTTTTGCTTTAAAATATAGAATCAAGCTCTGAAGCATTATGTGGATACAATTTTCTATATCTGTTCTGTAACAGGAATGCGTGGAAAACTAAGTGACGACGTCCGAATTTCTCCTCAACAGTCTTAACATATATCGTCTGCTAGGCCTTCAGTCGATTAAGCAGCGATAAAGTTGAAGTGAAAAACACACGGAATACAAAAACGAAAAAATGTTAATAAAGTATTCCAACGGCCAGTGACAATGTTTTCATAGTTGTAAACTAAGCCCAGCCCCATCTTCCCCAAAATCTATTGTCACTTATAAGTTATGGTCTCTGAATTTTGCGCTAACATTTTCACGTATGACCATTTCTACAATTTATATCAAACCGTATCAAATATGATCCTTCCTTATAATCAAGATTTTTTCAATCAATTGAAAAAACGAAGCATCATGGGCATAATTTGTTTCTATATGTATTATCGCATCAATATTCAGTCGTTTGCTTTAGCAGACCCGACTATTTGCAGAAGGGTTATCTTCAATTTGACAGGTATTTCGCAAATTCGCAGCTGCCCAGTAATGGAACTCTCCCGTGAAGTTGCAATTCAATGTTAACATTTATGAAACTTTTCTTTCTAGATTGTCATTGTTGTGATTGTCCACTTCTTCTTCAGCAAAGTGCCCTTGTAACACCTTTTTAAGACTGTACTTTCCCATTAGTAGCTGATCAAAAGCACCCTTCATAAAAACGAAACCGCTTTTTGGGGCCACATTTGTTGTATGTATGCATTTTCCTGATCCAAGCCTTCTTCTCTCCGGCGCACATTGTCAACAAAACAGCCTCTTCAATCAGAAGGTGGAATTTATTACTTCTCTCTCCATTTTTACCCTATTTAGCAAATCCCACACAAGCAATTGCTTGATCAAATTTTCTGACAATTTCCAATTCCCCGCTGTTCTCTAGTAGGTTTGGGATTACGGGTGCGTCGACGACTAAGGTCATTAGCACCACGTGCAATCCAATTGCATCATAATATTTTTTCCCCAATTTAATATGGATGTTCTCTTGAGTATCATATAAGACATGAATCCCTTTCAAGTTAAAAAGTGAAAGCTAATGCCGTAAATGGCATAGTTAAGGCAGAAACTCTTATCAATCCAGAAAAGCCTTGTTAACGAAGGCTGATGCACACAATTTTCAACAAAAGGTATAGTTGTTTATGCGACTGTGGTGAAGTTATATGTCATGCCTTGGTTAGGTTCACATGCGATTAAACAAAATAGGTTATACGATTTTCAAGCATTTAATGGAATCCGAGCTAAAGTTTTAAATATTAAGCATTGAATAATTTTAATACCAGTAACTAATTACGTCCTAACAAGAAGACTGATCGATTTTTGGCTTACCAACTGCTATAAAACAACACTAATGGTACGAACCACAGGTATCCCTTGTTAGAAATCATTAGGAATACGCCGCCAATATATAAAATCCTTATGAAAAGGGCTTTAAATAACGAACTGGAACGTGTACGGCGAAGATCGGCAAGATTTGTATAGGGACGGTACGATAACTATATTAGCGTAACCAGTCTGTTAAATGAATTAAAATGGAAGTTATTTTAATTGGGACCGTAGGATGAATTATAGACTTTAATAAATTCCAAGACATAATTTTCACTGATTACGTTAAAAATATTCTGCGAACTCCAACTTACTATGGTAGACTGGACCATTGTCATAAAATTAGAGAAATTGATTGCCGAACTGTCAGATTCTAAATGTCCTTATTTCTTTGTACAATTTGGGATATGAATAGGTGTAAACATTATTTCCAATTTTATAAATACAAGTACTGATACCATAGGTAGTTGCATGTTGGAATGAGAAATTTAAGGTATTACAACTAAAAGCACGTTTGTGCAGGGTATTATGTAGATCTATATGTATCACTTTTCCATTACGGTCGTTTAGCAGCTCCTTCCATGTGATTTCTTCCGGCGAAAAATGTTTCTGGCGGACCCTTTGCTCAGGATTGGTAGCAAAATCTCTCCTAAGAATGGCATTTGCCCATTTTCTCAAAATTACCAGTTTCTTGGGCACAAAAAAATTGGACCATCTCCGGGTTACTATCTTAACCCGAAGGTCCTGGTTCAATACAACGATGGCCCTTATATACAATCTTCGCGAAATAATTCCGTGAGTACTTTAAATAAAATGAGTACTACAAAGCTGATTCTGACAATATTATAAAAAACACAGAAAGCATATGTGTCCTCACCATGCAACGACAAAGTATTTTAGGGCGAGCTACAGTGCTGCCATCTACTCGGACAGATTCTTCTCGGCGACAATAGCGGCGACTAGGATAGCGAGAAGTGTCCAGTCCTGACTATTCTAAGTCCGTGGTCCTTAGTTACGTACCGGAATCAATCCCAAGCGATTCAAGCACACTCCCCCAGGACATTTACTTTGGAGTTGTTGCCATTGTTGGAGGATACTTCCTCCCAAGGAATTTTTTAGGGATGATAATGTAGATTACATCTAAGTTACCGGGGTGATTGATAAGGATATGTAATGTAAATTTGAGCCTTTTTCGCGTGCCTGCATGAACTGCTACGTATACAACGTATGAGTGTGTGTTTTAAGTACATCCTTACCTGTTGCGTAAGGAGTAATATTTGCCCCAAATAATATTAATTTAAGCTAGGAGGCTGCATTACAGGTGAATCCACTGGAAAGGATTGGAAACTGGATTGTTTGCTATTCAAAAAGGCATTCCTGGCGTGGAGCCACACTTTAGTGCTGGCTTGCAAAGTACCATCCAGATTCAATGTAGATGAGCGAGATTAAATTACAAACACTGCAATGGCGACGGGAGGATAAAAGAGTTCTTGGAATATTTGTTAAGGAATGGAGAAAATATTGTTTTGGTGGAAGGCAACCGATAACCAGGGATTGACACTCAAACAGATGAAATCGTTTTTTCTCGCAAAGAACTCAAAGAGTAATAAGTTGAGAAACGGGATGTATTATTTATCATCATCATCATTGGTCAACAATCCTAGGATTGGTTTGACGCAGCTTTCCACTCGATTCTTCTATCGGCCAACCTTTTCATTGTGACGTAATTCTTCTCTTTTACATCCTTCACAACCTGTTCCATGTATCTCTTACGGGGCCTGCCTTTTCCAATCTTCCCGTTCACTTTTCCCTCGACGATAGTCCTCATCAGGCCATCGTGTCTCAAGATATGGCCGATTAAGTTTTCCCTTCTTCCCTTCTTCTTTTTAGAGTTGTATTATTTATATACTTTCAAAAAAACAGAGGAAAGTGCGTAAACACGCATACAATCCCCAAATATATAGTCTAAACTAGGTTAAATTCAAACCAGTATTAGTGACAAAACTAACTCTCAGGGGAATATAATGCATTAATATCTCCCTTAAATATCCTTAGGAAGATTGACTGACGTCGCTGCAGTGAATTTGGATACGATTTCATTCATAATTATGTTTTAATGCTCACATGCAGTTTCCATAAGATGCAGTGTAAAACGCTTTGTTTTGTACGAAGTAGGTGCAGCCTAGGTTCCTCGGTTAGGGAACGTTGTAATTTGATTTACCATGTAGCGATGTTGTAACATCTCCGGAACGCCCCATATTTTGTATTTACCGAAGTTACTGCTGCAACCATCAGAAGCCCTGACATTGCGAATAAGA
This sequence comes from Platycnemis pennipes, assembly GCA_933228895.1. Taxonomy (NCBI): domain Eukaryota; kingdom Metazoa; phylum Arthropoda; class Insecta; order Odonata; family Platycnemididae; genus Platycnemis; species Platycnemis pennipes. The sequence continues at coordinate 34,250,137 of OW121852.1, read as the reverse complement.
GCGATACACCATCAGTAGTATTCCGCAGGTTTTTCACGCCCCCCTTCTTGAGTGGCTGTTTTCCTGCAGTGGGTTTTCTTCATATAAGATGTACGTATTAATTCCTAGAATTATATCCTATTTATTTTTTTAACCTCGTATTATGGTTTAAGTCATGACAATCATATGTTTTATGTATTTATTTTGACGAGGGGTTAGATGGCAGAGGGGACAGTTTTGTCTCAATCTCGCCCCAATAAATAGCTTTTATTATTAATATGTATTACATCGCACCGTGATACGACACTTGGCCCGGCAGCACGTCGTCGGGCGGCGATATCGCACGACCATCTCGTTCGATACATCGCGATTCCTAGCGAAGGACGAGTAGACAGCGACGCAAGGGCCCTGGCGCCTCTCCCAATCAGTCTCCGGAGATCGCTTATGGTAAGCTCCCGAGAGATTATCCTGTGGCGCCACCATTCCACAACCCCTCCCACAAGCCCGCTCCAGCCGGAGAAAGCGAAACGCCTCCACGACGAGGCGAAAACGGATCAAAACAACACGAAAAAAAAAGAAACGAAGACCGCGCTCCGCTAATAATCGTGGCGGAAAAGGGGCATCAGCTGATATCAGCGTCAATCGCGGAGCATTGTCCATAGGCGGCGTCAACGGCTATATTCATCATCCGTTTATTAAATACCGACGTCGCCGGGGGAATTCATCATCTTGTTTCTTAAATACCGACGTCAAACGACGTGAACTCTCCGCCCGCCCAGTGAATTCCAACGATATCTCTTGAGCCTCGCGACCCGTGACGTCCCAGTTGACGATTCCGCGGCAGAGGATGTCGCTCGCCCCAGCTGATACGCCACAACACGATGGAGATCAGGTGCACGGGAGATCTTCATCGCAGTCGTTGCCGTTTTGCTTGCCAAGGGGCATATGTCACCCGAGACGGGTACGGCATCTCCTTTCGCAATTGACTCTGAGCAAGTGTTTTCAATACTTAATGCGAAGAGCTTCTTCAGATCAGCGCGTTTCCTACATCTATTCATCCCATCGGAAATTTCCTTCCTCTCCTCCTCCTCATCGGCTACCCGACAATCCAGCTTCAATAAGGGTCCTCAGTATCTCGTTGCCCTCAATTCAATTACTTGATTTACTCGTTCAATTATGCCCCTCAATTACCACCAACTATACTTGTTTTCCTACCCAACCAGGCTGAACACTGAACAGCTCGTTCTCATTTTACGTGAAATCTGAAAAGCCTCTAATGCATTTTTATAATCTATCTCCAGATGATGCAGCTCTAAAATCCAAACAACATGATATTTTAGTCCACCATTTTCACTAACTTTTTCTTTCGTCCACACGAGGCGATAATATATGTTCACATCTTTTGATGGGATATGTATATGGGAGAATAAAAATTTAACACTATCGACGAAAGAAATGCATTAAGAGGATCCGGCTGGTACGGTGTGCGGAGTACTGATCTCACATACCAAAAGCATGGGTTCGAATCTCGGTAGTGGCACAGATTATTCCTTGGAATACCAGCCCCCTACTTGCGGAGTTCTGTGCGGAGAGCACGTGTTCAGCACTCCGTCCGTTGGATGGGTCGTCAATCCTTGGACCCCTTGGCATCTTTCGTTCAGAGCACGTAAATGCCGACACGGGGTTTCTCTCTTGCCTTCCCACCGCTACTATTACATATCACCTTCCTATCATTCGTTTACCCACCAAACCTAAACGGGGCTCAAAGTGACCTCAACAGCCGGTCACCTCCCCCGAATAACTACATCAGGCGTGCATCAAAAGAAATGCGTCGAAGGTCTTGGGAAAACCTACGAAGCAATAAATAATTACTCGTAGAAAGAATACCTTCTAAGGACTGAAAGATCCTTCTGGGGCTTCAGCCCCCCCTCCGAAATTGTTTTCCAATAATTTTGTTGTTCTGAATTTAACTGGGTGTAATAATCCGGATTACACTGCGTTAATGCAAGTGTTAAGTATATAGAAACATGATCACTGGTTAGATGCATAGATGTGGATAATAATTTTTATTTTCAATCTGATATGTATGTATGCGTTGAACTTCTGTTCTGAGGCCGGTCAAATTAACTTCTTCATAACATTGCAAGCAGTGAACTTTACCAGTGAGAAGAGACAGGAATGGGCACTGTGAAAATAAATACCAAGCACTGAAAATTATGGGAAGAGATTTATAACATGTCGGCACCGAAAGTGCAAGGCTGATTTGATTCAAGTTACTCCACACTAGAATTATCCCCCCCAAGCAATTCTTCGGCTTCGTGCCTGAATAGGATGTGGAAATGTGGGCTATTACCCTGGCCTGGGTAAATTTCACGAAGAGGGGTTTGTCTAAAGAGGTGAAAAAAGGTAGCGAGGACCTCGACACAAAACTAAGCACTGCATCGCTCAGAAACCTGGTCTTCACGAAAAGATGTTAAAAACAAATTGGAAGTCCTTGAAATATAGTCGGGGAAACAGTTGGGGAAGGTAGGCTGGATGGAGAAGAAGAGTTATGAGGCAGTGGTAAACAGGGGAGGGAAGAAGAGAAGAAAGGGCGGAGGAATTCAAAAGATGTAGCAAAAGGTCAATGAAGTACAGGACGGAACGAAACGTTCAAGCTAGAAAAGATAAATATGATTCAGAATAGAAGTAAATAGGCATTCTAAAAAAAACATGTAGGAAAGTGGAATTAATGAAGAGTAAAATAGGGGTGCAATATATATTACTTGAGTAAGAATGTTTGAGATGGCTTAAAAAGGTGAGGAATGGCAGTCAGGTGAATCAAGTAATAAATAAAGTCTGTAAAATAGTCATGTTGGCAATTCCGTGTTATTAAAACTCGCAATTCGTCTAAAGATACTCCCACAATGTAGCAACTTCGCGTATAAAACAGTGTGTAGTTTTTGCGAATTTCGTGGGATTTTCGTCATCATTCGTCATTTCGTCATTGGTCAGGCAATAAAATGGAAAGGAATTGTGACCAAATTACAAGTATTCCTAAGGATATTCTACAATTAATCATGAACACATAAATGAAGGATGGTAAAGAAAAGAAACATTGATTGGGAAAATCGCGGAGATAATAATTGAACAAGAAGGAAAAACTGATTGCGATGATAATATCGTTTATGGCATAAAATGGAAAAAGCTTTAAATACGCGCTTCATTCAATACAATCACGGAAGTGAAGCAAACATAATACACAGAGAATATACAATAAAACGAGAAAAATTTTCCGACGACACCACAAAACTGTAATCACCGTCGTTACCATTCACTGGACGGTTTTCAGGGTATGCGAACGTACCTTCGTTCGAGATGAGGAGAAAATCAAAGGCGAGAACCACCGAAAGGTATCATTCACACAAACACGCGAGCCGCACGCTATAACCCGTGGCCGTCCAACGACACCTCTTCGCCGCAATCTTCTCACCCGATACGAAATTTACGGCCCATCTTCACGCGGCGTGTATTTCGGGAAGTAGTTACGAGCGGGGTGGCTAAGATTACAGGCTTTCTAATCCGGAGGGTCGTGATTCGCCACCCCTCCCGGCGGTGAAACTCCTACCCCCACCCTCACCCCTCTATGTGATACCCGTATACGCAACTCCCGGCACTCAAAGAGACTACTTGAGGACCTTATATGCGGTCAGCTCAGTTTCCAGTTCATTTTGCTCCGTTTTGCGTTCAGGTGCAATTAACTCCAGGCTTATATCTTTGGATGATGCTAGTTGGTGCTGAGACTAGAATCCACTCCAAAGGCCCGGGGCAAACTCCCTGCTCGACTACCGAAAATGTAATTCACATTTTACTATAAAAGCACGTGCCTTTGGAAAATTAGATGACAAGGGCGGGGGCATTAGGGTCATCGACGGAGAGGTATACGAAGTTCTTACGATTCTGCTACGGTTTATCCCTCAGATCAATCGACGGTTCGAACAAAATTATGCATAAAGCATAAGTAAAATAATGATAAAACTCATTTTATTCCCTGGCAGTAGGTTCACGAGAGCATAACGGGTGATATTCAAAGGCTTTCAGAGAATTTTAGTTGAAAATAAACGAAAACGGCTCTTATTTTCAACATCAAGTGAAAGAAAATTAGACTCTATTAACTATCATAATGGGACAACTGGAAAAATGAGCATTAATAAATTAAGAATACTTTCAAATATAAACTACTAACGAGTTTACATTCATATATTACCCTAAAAAAGGAATTTCCTCAATGCGGAACAATGAAAATTAATAAATTTTACTGTTCCACGTGATTACTATGTACAACCGGTTATGTAACTTTGTTGCATCCTTGGTAAAAGAAAAACTTTTAAGTTTTATTTTATTCGCTTCATAAATAGGCAGTCCCACCAAGTGGACCCTAGTACATCTACTAGTTGCCTCAAAATTCATTGTACGCTGAGAGGAGCAATACCAAAAAAAAACAAAAGTATCTAACTACTAGATCTCACATCAATGGCTTTATAAAATTGCCAGAGAAAATCGTTCATAATGTTACCACTATCCACCCTCATCATGAAGACTCTTAAAGGAAGTTAAATTGGAACTAATGAACCCAAATAATGCAAAACAAAATCGTTCACAATGGTGCCACTATTCACACTCACCATGAAATCCATTGAAGGAAGCTAAATTCAATTGGAACGAATGGACCTACTACTTTATTTAAAATCTAAGATTTTAAACTTTTAGCCTCTCTTGGCATTATGCCGCAACTACCATGGACGACGCAAAAAGCAGCCAGGAAAACCACTGACATAATAAGTATTTCAATCTTGTGCACAAAGATTTCCCCAGAATACTTTCTGATACGGCACATACACCTCACGGATGCAAGAGCCAACTAGTCACTTCACTTTCCTCGAAGTTAATTATTTCCATTCGCATCTCATCCATAAATTGAAACTACTATTTCCCATTTATAGTCGGCAGCACGCTGAGGCAGAAAAAGCGTCAATTTACACTGCTACATTAACACTCCGTAACCGTCCGGATGCAAAAAAAAGGAATGGAAATCTATGGTTACCGGGAACTTTTCATTATTTGATTTTTCTCATTACTCCACCTTTACTGAACTCGTTTTCTTTTTCCCTTAAAATAATTCAATTTTGTTATTATCCACACCCTTTCAATAACTACACGGTATCCTTTCACTTTACCCTTACTGCAGCGTTTATAGCCTTCATACCCTTCTCCACGATTTTAAGAATCAAAGTAGGTATATTACTCTAGCGGTAAAAAGAATATTTTACTTTCCCTTTTCATTCAAAACCCATTTATTAAATTGACAATGATTCTTTTAACTTCCAATTTATTCATCTTCCCTTTCTCAATTCTAGGCATTTTTGACGATAGATTAAGTCATTGTCCAAATCGTTTCAACAGATTGAACAATTTCGAATTCAGTTCAAATAGAATCGTTTACCTTAGATTCGTTTATGTAAGCAACAAGCGAACGAAATGGAGTCATGTAATTCAGATCGATATTCGTGAAGTCATTTAATCTGCCAGTTTCTTGTTGATATATCGCAGAGGAGAATACGTGCGATAAATTCGAAACTGAATTCGAGTGGATGAGATGAAAATCATTTACACGGCATCAGTCAACCTCAACAGAACAGAACCCTTTCTCTAGAAATAAGGAACTTAATAACATCAAATATGCTCACATAGATTCGTTAAGAACCGATAGAATAGAGAATTCGAAAAAGAGAAGGTAACAGTAAGACATTGGGGTAGTCTTGGGTGAGGAATTTCTCATTGGAAGGGTCTCCACGATAAAGACTTCCTGGAGGGGTCACCAGTATTAAAGGTTTCGAATTATAGATACCAGAGTAAATAGCAACCTAAATTAATTTTAAAAAAATAATACAGCGACTGCTAATAATAAGGCGATTATCAATTGATAACAAAGATTGATCGTAAATGGCCAGTAATGTTCCAATGCCAACTCAAATTAACCACGCGTCACTTTATATATTACATGCACCTTATCGTTTCCAGACACGTTAATCTTATATTCTAACATTTATTTCCTCCCTTCCGCCGGAATCAAATTCTCAGTCGCCAACACAGTTATTGATTGCGACAACAGCTTCGGTATCCAACTTCGATAACGTATCGCAACGTGGGGTAGTTCACAATAACGTCCCTAGACCAATTTCCCCTAGCATACCTGAAAAATGTAAAAGCCTCAGTCGAACCCCCATATTAGACTTATCTACATTTCTCTTCAAAAGCCGTCTGAATCGGAAATGACCGATCCGCTGCGGTCGCCACGTAGATAATAGAGCAGACATGAAAGTTGGCGGTTTGGACCATTAATCTAAATACTTTCATGACGGAGAAACGACGAGGCAACAAAGAGATCGATCGATCGATCGATATCCGAAATCCGTTATCGAATAAATCAGCCTGTTGCTTTACATCGACTTTCAACTTGGACCGGTAATATTACAACTTAAATCAAAGAATACCGTCATTTCTGACGTTAAATTTATCTTGACGAAATAACAGGTCGTGTTTAAACAGTTCTTTCATTTAAGTTGTATCTTATTGGTCGAAAAAATGTTCAAACTAATATAAAATAGGTTCAATTCAAAAAAGGCCACCTATTTCAAATTCCATTTCTATTCTAATTTCTGAAATAACAATGCCCAAAAAATGGAACACGATGCCGATTTTTTTTATTAAGATGACGTTTTACACGATGCAATAAACTGCGCACTTTGAAGCATCATCATATCGAGGAAGTGCATGTAGGAAAGCATGGAAATAGAGAAGGGGCTATTTTCCGCGCAGTCGTTCGACCGTTTGGGAACTTTTTTCACGCAATTCACTTCTTGACACGATACAAGTTCACTGAGCATTTCTCCGATCATCAGATTGCACAATGACAAGCCTCTAGTTAAACGGCACGCTGTCGTTGAGTCTTTAACATAATACCCTCCGGTACTCTTGAGAAAATTGTTATTAAAAAAGTACGACAGTAGGGAAAACTAGAATAAAAGTCCCTTAAATAAAAAGAGGGCGAGCTTACAGAAATGAAGCCGATTCCATTCTAGCACGGCATGACCATTCCTACCTTTCGTAACTATTATCACTGCGCTCTCACTTTCAGAAAATTGGAAATTACGAGAAAAAAATTACTTTTCCATCACACCCCGATTGCATCTATTGATTGGCAATAGAATTCAAAGAGAAAGGCAACAGTGAGGATCGCGTGCCTCAAGGACGAAGGATAGCGAAGGAAAAACGTTTTACAAATTGAATGACATCCCATTAACTGTTATGTCAAACATTGAAATTGGGCACGCGAAATAATAAGACCGGGGCTAGTATTTTTTCATTTACATATGGATCGGTCGTGAATACTATTTTGTTGCGATGAAGCTTCTAAAGATAAATAGTTATCTAAGCTCCCCGGCTGGCAGCCGCTGTATGAGGTGGTTGACTGCATAGAGCCAATACAAAATTACATTTTGAGATACATAAGAAAATTAGACTTCTCTAAAAACAAATATGGAAAATAACTACACCATTAGATTTTTCGTTGATTACACAAGGAGATTAATTCATCTTCCTATGCAAAAATGAAACTTGTAATAATAATAAACTGCCTTTTTTTGGGGAGCGATTGAGACTGCACACTGTGTGCAGTGCACAGTCCATTTTTCCACATAACCCTCGTACGGGAATAATGGAATCAATATGGAAGAATCGTTATCAATATTGAATTTTACTATAACTTTTCATCAATCGCTAACATTCGCTTTCACCCACCTCATCCAATAAAAATGTAATATATGCCATAATACATGCTCATTATCGAAGTCTTCACCCCACAATAGTTTCCATTCAAAATTCCGCAGCATTTCTCATGCGATTTCTTTCCTTTCGTGGAATGTTTTCGCTAACCTGGATGCTTCCTCTAGCATATCATTCAGACCATGGAATTATCAAGCTTGAATTTCTAATATTCACGCGTACATTCGATCAGAGGTCTAACTGCAACAAGAAAAACATTTCCACGAGAGAAATATGTCCAGATCAGTCAGCCCGCGACACGAAGAACGGTTCCGGGCCCTTGGTGTTATACCTCAAGTTCAAGGTCGAAAGAAAACGAAATCTTTAAAAGAACAGATAAGGCTAGAATTTAGAATATTTCTCCACATTATGAACCTATGTAGCTCAGAGGGACCTTAGGTATTTTGGATCCAAGCCTCCTTCAAGAACTGTTCATCCCCAATTGATTCAGGATCAGGCCCACAACTTACCTTCGTTTGCTAAAATTATATTATATGACCTACCAGATTGGAAAAGTCGAGAATTGTTCTGTGAATCACTATCAACTCATAAATTGAGGTACAGATTTCTCCTGCGGAAAATTAAAGCCAATTGCTTTATCGCAGTATATTAGAAATGCCAGCGCTCAATGCTTGGTGAGATCACGAATATAAGATTAGATTGATTGGATTTAAGACGGAGCAGCATTAAATGTCATTTGCCTGCGTACAGTAACAGGTGACCTGCCTCACATGCTCGAGGTATCTAACTCGAGGGTATTGAGTAGCAATTGACGAATAAGAGACATAAACGAAGATTTCATAATATTTATCCTTATTACGTATCCTTTTTTGAGCCTTTTTATCTACAATGTATGAGTGAATTTGTTTTAGATATTTCCTAGCACTCAGGCATGTAACCTCTCCTATAGTCGCGGCTAAGACGGTAACGTGCCAGCCTGGCAACTCATAGGTCGCAGGTTTGAATTCCCCCTCAACCTTAAAAGTCGTGCTCGACTGAGAACAAAGCATAGGATTAAGTTAAATCTTGAAAGATTGACTCAGAAGACATATTAAGACGAAAATTGATGGGAGGAATGGCAATGAGACCTAAATGTGAGGCATTTTTTTCGTAAGTTTTCGTTAACAGTACGCCATAGTCGACGCCGGGTTTATCTCAACCCTTCTTTCGTCAAAAAAGAATTTTTTCAGTACCCATTAGGCCACCAACCCACAAAGACCCACATGAACTTTGCTGTCGGTCGCCTGCCCTTCAGAAACTATATTGAATTGTTGTAATACCAAAAAAAGATATTACTGTTAATAATAGACAGTTAATATTATACATACATGGTGGGAATGCCATGATTTTTCCCACATTTCCCAAAAGAAAAATTGCGATTCACACCTCGCACCTCCGCTTCAAAATCTGCTCACGCAAGTAATACGTGTGCGAAACCTCAAAGGGGAAAATGCAAACGTGAAAGCAGTACTCCGACGGATCATTTTGCTGAGATACTCGAAAAACTTTGCTCCTTAGCCTTCCACTTCTCCACTGCTCGACCTTGCATATCGTGGTTTTCAAGAACAGGTTCTTAAGGGGAGCCTGGGTCCTGGCGCCTGCTCTTCCTCCCCGGCCACTCACAGTGCTGCTGAGAGACCCAAATAAAAGAACAAACACCATTCTTACTCTCGGAGTAAAAGCTTTCCGCACACGCTGCGCCAACAACTGAGGCCCGTGGCACCTAATAATAAGACAAGAGTCTTGAGGAAGAAATAAAGATGCTTGCAATCTCCCATATTCAAATGCCTTTAATTATAGAGAAATGGCTAAACAAACAGGTCGCTGATTAGGATATGCAGGAAAATGCCAGGTAAAGTTTGCAACGATGTTTTCAGTCTGGAAACTTCATAATTCTTCTTTAACGACATCCAACGAACAATAGGTACATACCTACATTAATTACAATTGAAAATATTCTTCCTTGGGTTCGTAATAGACCAAGCAAGAAAAACACGAACCCTTGCTGATTATTTGAACGCTTTGAGTTGTATATATAAAATACTGACTCCTTTCAGTCTCAGATCTTCACCCCTGCCACACACCCTCGCGGTGACATGCAGGGTATCGCGTAGATGTAGATGTTCAGTCACGGAAAGTCTCACGATGAGAAAATACGAAAGCGCCAAAGTACATGAGTGATTTCGTTTAGTATTCACCCCTGTGTTCTAATTCCATTTAAGAGAAGCCTTAGCTTAGCTGGTGAGGGTATTTGGAAATTTAAGGACAAATGCCACTCTGAGTGATAACAAAACTTACGAATCATTCGAGAGGAAAATGTGTGATAACGTCTTGTACAGCGACAATAATAAGGCATGATGAATGGATAGGGCGTTCAGATGCGAAGTGCAGCCGATGTATGAGGGGAAGGACATTTCTCCACTCTCCAGTTACTCTAGGTTTCCATGCTCCGCTTTCACATCCAGCGGGCAGTCTTGGGAAAGCCAAATGAGTCAATTTTACAATCAATCTCAGCATGGCAGCGCAGGTGTCCGCCTATTTCATGCATATTGCTGATTTAACAGATTCCACGCACTAACTACTATTTCATAGGAATACCATATCAACAAAAATTAAATTGATGTAAGCGCCTTTCCCAGGTAAACATCATCACTCAAAGTCTAAAACCGGGCAATAATGTGGAGGGTAAAAGTTATGATGAAGCAAGAAAATACTTCAGCAATATACTACCAAGTAACTGAAACTAATCTCCTGGAATTTCATTTCCATTAATGGCTTTGAATTCGATAAGATGCCCCACCAGGGAACGGGAAATTTTCCTAACAATGGGAGAAGGTAAATGGGATGCGGCAAAGAGATGATGGAATGAAAATGTTTCCCTACCTCACCTCCCTAGACTAGATTTCGCACGTTTTGAAAAATTGAAAAAAAAAGTATTTCCACTATGACTATTCCACAGTATGGACAATCACAATCCAAATTATTAAAAATATCTTTCCCAAGCAAGAAAGTTGCCCCCCTTGCTACTAGATTTTAGTAATATTTATGGGAAAACTTGTCGAGTATACAATTTAACTTCGCATTAAGGATTTCCATAGAATTATTCCAGCAAAGCAGTATGAACTTATGGGAACGAGCTAGGATTGAAGAGAGACGCAGTCTGTCAAGATATGTGCGTCGAAAACTGATTCAGAGTTGCCGAATTGTTTCATGTGAAAAGAACTTCGTGACAAGGCGTAATGAATTTTCCACATAACCGAGTATATCAATTATCCGCCACTTACCTAAACAAAAGGATCCATTCAGCAAAAGGCACTAGCCCCTCCATGGCCAAGGAGTGACTAATGCCGGTCCACTGAACTCATTTTTTGACAGCTGATGTTAAAGTTATGCTTTAAAGTATACTCACTCCTTTAGCCAGTACTCAATTTCCATAAAGCTAAAATTAAGTGTCCGATTTCCGCATCTTTAACATTAATTTAAAGCATAGGTGTTCGAATGTATTCAGAACAGCTTCACACTGGCGGCTTGTTTGTTATCAACTGCTCACGAGGACTCAACCTAAATGCATCATTTTTTTAAAGTCGTACTATTAAACGTATAGAGAAAGAGACTCCGTTTATTCTCTCTAGATTCAATAGGTGGTACACTCGAAATGTTAAACACCCCATGCGATTAGGTATGTCCAATACTTCCATCCTTTCCAGCCTTTAACTATCGAAAACATAGTTTCGAGAAGTGGGTATCGTATTTCTGAGGGAAAAAAACATTAAACAAAAAAAACAAAGCAGATATTACTTGACACGATAAGTTCGGAAACAAAACAGTCGATATTACTTAAACACCGATCACGAAAACACAACTTGGACGTTTACCAATTCGTAAACAAAGAACGTACCAGTGAACAAAGGTCTCTCTTAATAGAGAAAAATATCTATACGTAATTCCATTCTCTGGTTGACATGAAATATGCTACAAACTATTTTAAAAAGGTCATGCACGAGGATGCATAAAAGAACAATAAAAAATCTTACCTAGATGACAGATGCGATTCCCTCGGGTACCTTATTCTGCTTCGGCTGTCTAATTCCAAATGCTCATTATGCTTCTTGAAGAACAAGGCACTCGTTATCCCGATGTTCACTATTTACACAATTTTTAAAGTTCCAGGATTTGAAGAGGAATACTTTCATGAAAATTTTCACAACATAGAATGGTCACAGCCTAGTGTCTTCAACATACGAAAACGTATGACGCTTCTCAACCTCGCTCTCACAGGTCACTCCAGAAACTTTTCAGCACTTCCAACCCTACAGTGTGAGTTGTGCACCATAGATGGCACCAGAAAGCAGGGGAAGAGCATATTCATATGTCACCGAGTACACATGCACTTTACGCCAATTGGGATTTTTTCCTGCCATTCACAAAACATAGAGTGAAAAAAGATTAGGCACTGCATTCTCTAACATCAATCATATCGATTTTATTATTTGAATAGTGTCTATATCCCTTAACGCAGCTCATCGAAAGCAAGAAATATATTTCTTGCACATTTATGGGCAGAAAAGAAATAAGGAATTTCGACAGTCATTTGTTCGCAAAATTTGAACGAACTTAAGGTGAAAATACGAGTACTCTGAACTTCAACAAATTAATGTATTAATTTGAGTTTAAGAGTTACCATTTGACACTTCGTTACACGCGTGTTTGGGCTTAGTTTTGATTTGGTAGCAAATTTGAAATATGCGCGGAGGATTTGGTCTAGTCTTCATTGCTAGCTATTAAAAACTATGAAGCAAAGTTTCTTGTACATGATTACAGAGAGGTAGCCCGGTGGGACTTTACAAATTATCTTCTCGTTCAAATTCACAGTACAATTTTGTATCCTCCGACCGCGGTGGCCAACTAGGTCGGTATGCGTGACGGCCTGGCAACAACAAAAAGGTGGTGGGTTTGATCCTGACGGACATGGAAGATGTGTTTGTCCAAGGATTTAGAACTTAGGTGATACTGTGCGATATAACCAAGAGTTTGGGAGGACCTGAAACCCAGACTACTATTGCCAAGTTAAATCAAATATGCATTACCCCCACAGAAAACAAATTCAGAAGGGATATATACCTGGCACCCACCTAACAAATAGTGAAAAATGCTTATGCCACTCATACAACAGTTATTAGGCCAGGACTTTATGCACAACAAAATAATGATAGGGAGTAAGAACAGGAATGCCAGATACCTGAAAACAAAATAAGGGAAAGGTGTGCTGTCGAGGGAATCATTGTGTGACATAATAGACATTAGTGAACTTCTTTGAATGATTTTTCGGATGTTATATCAACATCACAGGGCAGTTTATTAATAAATAATAAACACCTTTACCAGTATAAAATATACTGAAAATAACATTTTCTTTCCTTACGCGGGACATTTAGCACGATATGGGACTGTCCCTAAAATCCGGGACGTCTGGCAAGCCTGAGTAAGAAGGATAAACAGTGAAGGAGGAAGAGTGGTAAGGAACCTAGCATCATATTAATCTACTCTTGATTAAAGAGTCTGCTGTTGAATGTCCTGATGGATGGAGCGCTGAAATGTTAGTGCCCTCGAAACAGAACAGAAGGAAGGACAAGGTTCTTCCAAAAAATCTGACCAAGCCAAGATTCAATCCTGGACCATTTGGATGGTCAGAGCCCTAGCCACTACATAACAACCTGAATACTAGTAATGGAGTTGCACTCACTTGTGCCCATTGGATTGTTGCAAAGTTGTATTTGGCAATTACTAATCCATTTTCAATTGTTTCAAGAAGCAATATTCTTGTATATGCTCTAACTGGCTCAAATGTAGCTGATTGAGTGGTTGGATGTTCACAGTACTATATGTAATGAACTGCTGCATCGATTGATACCTTATTAGAATATGTGATTTGTGATGTCTGCATGGAATGTATATGGAATGAAGGAAGGTTAGAGAGAAACCTGACACTGTACCAGTCTAGTCCAAGGTAAGTATCCCATATGATGTCATAGTACTGTACATCAGGTACTCAAGTCATTAAGTGCCTTCAACACTGCACTCAAATAAGGACTCAATATTCCACTGAAAAATCTCTGCCATTGATAGCGATCAAGCCTAAACCACCATGATGGGAAACCAGTACTCTAGCCAATCACCAGATACTTGGCGAAATTCAAAGGTCCTCGTAAGGCTCTATAATTTCCACAGAGAAAGAGGACGCCTTGGTAGCTCAACCATGGTAGAGCACCTGGCCGGAAATCAGGGGGCCGGAATTTTTTTTTTTAATTTAAAAAAATATTAAGGAAGTCCGTGAACTCCACCACATCAATCATAAAAAGAAACGAAACATACAAAGTGACAGTGATGAACCTGAGTGTTCCCAAATTTTTTGGTCTCCCAAAAATTCATAAAGAAAACATTCCAGTACGACCAGTGTTATCTAGTGTAAATGCACCATCAAGGAAACTGTCTGCCTTCTTGAATTCCTTATTCAGGGAGTTCACTGGATTTCATCCAAAGTTTGGAGTGAAAAATTCTATTGAATTTTGTGATCAACTACTAAAACGGAACCCCCCTCCCTCCAACCACATATTAGTTTCCTTTGATGAGACCAATCTCTTCACCAATGTGCCAGTCTCGGAAGCCATAAAGATAGCGGAGGACGTACTACAAAATGCAGGAGCAGGACCACGTTTCCAAAATGACTTTGTGACTCTTTTGAAAGTATGTTTAGAGGAAAACTACTTCCAATTTAATGGTGACTATTACAGGCAGATGGACGGCCTAGCGATGGGGTCCCCATTATCCCCTCTCCTAGCGGACTTCATGAACAACTTTGAACTAAATTTATTTGATAGCAACAAAGTGAACACCAAAAATATTCATAGTTGGTTCCGCTACGTTGACGATGTTTTTGTGATATGGACAGGCACAGAAAGGCAACTTGACAATTTCCTAAAGACTTTGAACTCGCAGTGCAACAATATAGTTTTCACGTGTGAAAAAGAGAAGGATGGAAAGCTCAACTTCTTGGATGTCACGGTATCAAAGGCAGTGCACGGATTCGAATTCTCAATTTTTCGAAAAGATACCACCACAGACCAGATTATTCCCCACAAGTCTCGACACCACATCTCACAAAAACTTTCTGCATTTCATTTCATGTTAAATAGGCTGCTAAGTATCCCCCTTTCGAGTTCAAACTTTGGTCACGAGCTACGAACCATTAAATTCATTGCCTCTCATAATGGTTACAATGATAAACTAGTTGACAGGATGTTGAAAAAGAAAATGTCACTCAAGAGCTACTATGTACAATCAAACAGAACAGAAAGATAGGGATATTCGTTGGTGTAAACTACCGTACTATGGAGTCATATCCCAAAAATTTGGAAAGCTCTTCCCAAAAGACCAATTCAGGGTGGCCTACTACAATAATAATAATTTAAGGTCACTCTTCAACAAAACTAACGACAGGACAGACCCATTGGAGAGAAGTGGAGTGTATAAATTAAAGTGCAGAGATTGTGAAGCAGTCTATGTAGGACAAACGGGAAGGTCCTTCCGTACCCGTGCAGAGGACCATAGGAGAAGTTTCCGGCAAGGAAATTGGTCTCAGTCCCACTTTGCGAGACATTTGCTAGAGGAGGGTCACGTAAGTGACTTTGCGCCCGAAATTTTGCAACTGAACTTAAAGGGGTGCGAGATGGACAAGATGGAGGAGTTGGAGATACGGAGACACGCAAGAAATGGACTTATAGTGAATGACAATGTGTTTGTGAATCACTCCCCACTGCTAGAGGCCTCCCTTTCCTGGAGGGATAGGAATTCCTGACCCCCACAGTGACCTCCCTCACGACCCATTAACGACCCCCCCCCCCCTCCACCTATTGGTTTCACCAAAAACAATTCAACCCCTTTCCCCAACCCACCCCTCCACCTCTATCCCTCTCCTACCCCCCTCCCTTCCCTTCTTCTTTTTGGGTATATATGCCAGCGGAAAAGAAATATTGACTTGTACCTGAAGATGACGCCTATGCGTTGAAACTAGTTGTACCTAATAAATTCAAGTGGAAATATACATAGTTACTTGATTCTTTATTTCTACAATATGGAGTTAGATTAATTATTTAAACTGTGGGATGGCATCATAAAAATAGTAAAAGAGATATTAGAAAAGGATTAATCTTGAGCACCCAAAGTACATTGGGGGCCCAGAAAGGAAATATTTAATTCAATAGCTAAAATACACATGAAAGGAGCCCATTTCATAAAATATTAACTTGGAGAGGGAGTAAAAAAATGGGTATAACAATGGGAGCCACTAGCAGCTCTAATTTTACACACGAAAGTTGTCACAGATAATATATGTTCACTATAGGTTAAGACTTGCGGGTAAGCTTAAAGGAGGCATCGGGTGCATCCACCAGGTTGCGGATATTGGGTCAACCACAATATATAGAGGAGTATACTTGTCAAATAAGCAGTCGTGGACAAGAAGCAATGACATTCCGAGGTGGTATAGGTCTATCCCTGGGTAAGATAGGCCTTTAACCCTCTGAGTGCCATGCAGAATTGCCTAATTCAGTGCTAAAATTGCCAGGCTCTTTTACAGAAAATTATCGCTAGAAAGAAAATGACATTATATATTTAAGCTTAAAAATTTGAAAATAAATTCTATGTGCAAAACAGTTAAATAGAATGTAACCTGAGGCTTGTAAATATAGAGTAAAGCATAAAATTATGAATCATTTTATTTTTATAGAGACTTTTATAGTGAACTCTGAGCGACGCCAGTATTTTAATAAAAAAATTTCAACATCGCTGCGGGCAACGTTAGCACTTAAAGGGTTAAATACTAATACGACAGGAATTATGATGGTGCCATGACTTGGCGACGGGAGGCCACCAAAACTTATGCATTCCACCACCCAGAGGAGAGGGCAGCAGCTCTTCTTCATATGATTTAAGGTGGAGACCACAAAGGTCAGTACTGTGACACTCATTTCACTACAGACGTGGTAATATTTACTTTAACGGCTGTAGTACTGCGATGTGGACGGCAAGGGGAAACCACCTCATTATTATCCCAAGGAGTCACAGCTGCTCCACTGCTTCTTTCAATTCAGTCGTGATGGAACCCTCTCGAGTAAAGTATTCCGGAGGTAAAATAGTCCCCCATTCGGATCTACGGGCGGGGACTACCCGAGAGAGTACATCAGTCAAGTGTCACAAACAATTTAGGGTAGGAACATGGAACATGAGATCGCTTCAGACCTGTGGAAGATTGGAGAACCTAAAGGTGGAAATGCGAAGAATGGACCTTGGTGTAAAAGGAATCAGCAAAATGAAGTGGCCCGAAGAAGAAGGCTTATGGAGCAGAAGCTACAGGATTATGCACACAGGATCTCTAAATGGTAATGCTGGAGTAGGCATAATGCTAAGGAAGAGAGCTGGAATGCGTGTGAAGAGCTTCCTGCAGTACAATGAAAGGATAATAATGGTTAAGATCGAGACCAAACCTGTAGATACCGCAGAGGTGCAGGTTCCTATGATGGAATACGAAGATGAAGAAGTGGAAGACCTCTACGAATACATCACAGAAGTCATAAAACATGAGAGGAGAAGAAAACATTATTTTAGGAGATTGGAACGCAGTCGTTAGCAAAGGTCAAGATGGAAGAATAACTGGGAAATATGGATTGGGTAACTGAAATTAAAGAGGAGAAAAACTACTAGAATTCTGCATTCAGCATAAGTTAGTGGTTGCCACCACATTCTTTAAAAACCACAATCGAAGAAGATACACATGGAAAATGCCAGGAGAAAGAAGAAGATTTCAGCTACCCTGGGGCAGACATCGACAGTGACCATAATTTAGTGATTATGAAATGCCATCTAAAATTCAAGAAATTGAAGAAGACAGTAACGAACACATGGCAAGTAGAAAAACTGTAGGAAGCTCAACATCAGCAGGCATTTCAAAAAGCAGTGGAAAACAACATAGGAGAAGACCTGACTGAGAAATCAGTGGAAGAGCAAAAATAAAGAGAGTCGTTTCAGGCGTTATATGGTGGAATAACATAATTAAATAAGATTAGAAATTTTCCACAAAGAAAAAATAGGCAATTTTCTTCGTGGAAAATTGCCAATCTTATTTAATTTAATAACAGTGGAAGAGCATTGGAAAAACATTAAATGTAGACTACAGGAAGCCGCAAGGGAAGCTCTTGGAAGAAGAAAAGTTGCCAAGAAGAAGCCATGGATCATGGAAGAAGTCTTACAATTAGACCTGATTGAAGAAAGAAGGAAGTACAAGAATGTGAAAAATGAAGAATCGCAGCTTTGTTATAAGAGAATAAGGAACGAAATAAATCACAAAGCCAGAAAAGCTAGAGAAATGTGGAAGAGAAAGAAGAAAGCCTATAAGAAATGAGGAATCACTTCAAAGAAAGCAAGAGCACAAGATGCAACGACATAATGGTCAAGAATATAGAACTTTTGATGGAAAATGAAGACAAAGTGAAGAGATGGAAAGAATATCTGGAAGAGTTGTACAACAGAAGAAATCTCAATACAAAAGTGATCGAAGAGGAAAGAGAAGTCGAACTGGATGATATGGGAGCATCAATATTAAGATTGGAATTCGACGCAGTAGTAAGGAACCTTCACATGAATAAGGCTTCTGGAATTGATGATACTCCTGAAGATCTAATTAAAAATGCAGGAGAGAAGACATTAACCCGTCTGTATAAAACCATCTGCGACATGTACTCAACAGGAGAAATATCCTGGGACTTAGAGAAAAACATCATAATTCCTATTCCCAAAAAGAAGAGAGTGGAGAAATATAAAAATTTTAGGACTATAAGCCTGATGACACATGCATCCATCTGATTATATTGACTAGGATCATCTACAAAAGAATAGAGTGAAAAGCAGTGTAGTTCCTGGATGAAGATCCATTCAGATTCAGGAAAAGTAAGGGAACCAGAGAAGCAATATTGGCCCTTAGATTGCTTATAGAGAAGAGAATGGAGAAGGAAAAACCGACATTATTTGCATTTGTGGATTAAGAGAAGGCTTTTGATAATGTGGATTGGAATTCAATGCTTCGAATTCTAATAGAAATTGGAGTGTCCTACAATGACCGAAGAATTGTCCACAGTTTGTATCAAAACCAAGTAACTGTGATTGAATCTGGACCCAGCTGTGAAGAAGCAAGAATAAAGAAAGGAGTGAGACAATGCAGTGCACTGTCTCCTGTAATTTTTAATGTTTACTTCAAGAAAGCCATCACTGAAATCAAGGAGAAGTCTTCTATAGTGAATATCCACAGAGAAAAAATTAGCATGCTGCGATTCGCTGATGACATTCTCATAGCAGAGACAGAGAAGGATCTGAATAAGACTCTAATAACCATGGAAGGACAATGGCCAGTTATCATCTGAAGATCAATACAAAGAAAACTAAGATATTGGTGTGCAGCAAGAAAGAAGAGGCCAAAACCAATGATGGACGAAGCAAGAAGGAAATAGCCAGCAGAATAGCCCAGGCAAAGAGGGCATTCCATCAAAAGAGGAAACATCTGACCGCTAGAAGTACAAGCGTAGAAGTAAGGAAACAATTCATCAAAACATACATCAGGAGTGTATTTCTTTATGGAAATAAGGCGTAGACAATGACAGCAGCGGAAAAGAAAAGGGTGGAAGCATTCAAAATATGGTGCTACAGAAGAATGATGAAGATTAAATGGATCAACTGAGTGACAAATGAATGTCTTAAGAAGAGTGGGAAGAAAGAGAAGTCTTCTGAATACCCTAAGAAGAAGACGGAACAAATTTATCGGCCACATAATGAGACATGATGGCCTGATGAAGACAATCATCTAGGGACAAGTGGATGGGAAGAATGGCAAAGGAAGGCCTCATGCGAGATGTATGGAACAAGTGATAAAGGATGTGAAAGAGAAGAAATACGTAAATATGAAGAGATTAGCTGATACAAGGACTCAGTGGAGAGCTGTGTCAAACCAATCTGTGGATTGATGACCAATGATGATGATAGGTTAAGAGTGGGCCAAATGGTAAAATTCTATCTCCACATCCACAGATTATAAATTGCAACAAAATGGGCAGTTGACTGAATAGAATCAAGAATTCATTTGTCCTCATGAGTCATTCAAGAACATGACACTTGAGTTTACCACTGCACTAAATCACATATCTCTTTACATTCCCATTTCCTTTATTCTTCTCTCTCAATTTCAATGTCAGGAAATCTTACACTCCTTGTCACATACAGTGATTGTCCACAGGGTAATATGTGGGTAAACGTGGATATGACTACATGGATAAAACACAAAAAATAATTTATTAAAAATATACACATCATTGGCAATATGATTTTTTAACAATAACAATGGAGCATGGAATGATATCCTCTAGTAATGAGAATCTTGTTCCTCCATTTTCCATGACAAGAACATGTAAAAAATATAAAATGGTGAATACACACCACTTTATTGAATGTGTATGCAATAAAAGTTGAATGAGTGAACAACCTGGGTGAAAATTTACTGATTAGGTATCACAAGATCAAGAGTTATGCGCTTCCTCTGAATTTCTACTTGAACAATTTGAACCTCAATTTTATCACCCAACTGAGGTAGAGACATTCCATACTTCAATCTTGCACTTGGCAGCAACCCATCTCTCCCCACACCAATGTCAACAAATGCTCCAAAGTGTGTGGTGTTCCGAACAATGCCTGTGACATAAAACAGAAGTTCATTATTTTAAATATGCTAAACATTTTTTAGAAGACAAGAGAATGATAATGGTCAATACTGCCATTGACATTAGCAACCAAATAAGAGTTGAAACTGAGCATTATTCAAATAAATGAGTCCCTAAAAATATCATATTAATCAATGATAATATTGGATGAATAGGTGGTACCAGTGATGCACATATTTCCCATCCAACATTTATTAACTATTTCTTCATCGCAACAATTTTTATTAATTGAGTACATTAGCCCAATGTTTCCAGCATAACATCTGGCATATTGCTACTAATCCACAACAGTCAATAGATCCATGAATTTACTCACACTCCTAGTGCGGATAAATCACCCACTAATTGGATCAAATCCATGTAACAAGCCCCACTGCTACATGCATCCCATCCATATCACTTTTGACTCTTTCACAAGTGCAGTAATGAATACGAACCCATGAAACAAATTCAAGGAACATGTTCCTCCAGTAACATTATAAACCTACAAAGGTATTGCCATTATGAAGCCTTTTACACAGGACTACCAGCACTTCCTCCAGCAAACATGTTAATTCTCACTGACGTTGAATCTTCCAGTTTCTGCTTTTACTGCCATGTCACTTCATCTGCTGGATTAAGACAATAGGTTCAACAGACAGAAGGACGCAGCAGAAACCCCGTAAACTGGAAGATTCAACCCCAATTCAAACCAACATAAACCTACATGGAAGCATTAATAACCAAGGCAGAAGCATTGTACAAACTTTGCAATTGTCAGTGGCCAATAAAGTGGCCTTTAATGACTGTTTAACAGTAAAAACAATTCTTACCCTCCCTCCCAACACTCCTACAATAGAGATCCAGTGTTGAGAGCTTGCTTGTGTATTCACATTATGCTCAAATTGTGACCCCAGCCTAAATCTTCAATAGTTTCCTTCTTCACACCCCTTCTCAATTTTCCATTCTCCAAGCCATACATTCCTTTCCTCTGCTCCGAATAAAACCCATCAAAACAATCTCTCTTTACCCATGACATTCAAAAGCAGTATTTTTCAGCCTATGATGATTTTTCATCACCATTCATCATAGGGATGGCTCAAACCTAACTGTCAACACTATCATCAAGTGAGAAACCTCAAGAATTATTTATCTCACAGGTCTGGTGGTTGGTGACCGTAAATATCGAGAAGTACAAATCCTAATGGTATGAGACATTTTTCGGCATAAGGGGCTGTTAATGATAAAAGTAATAAACCTTCATTATTACATTGACCATGTAATATTGTGAGAATCATTATATTCTCCAATCAGGGTAAATAGCCAAAAATAACATTATAAGAGTATCATCATAATTACACAGTTGGGGCTAAATAACTGACTATAACATTACCTTGCATAGAAACTTCAAGCAGGTAATTTAAAACCTTCTCAGCCTCATGAATGCACGAAGGGCTGGAGGTCAAACCGAAAACTGCAGTACAATGTCAGACAAGAGACAATATTATAAAATGAGTCAGAATAGTACCATTTAAATGGTATTCTAACTTTGGCCAACAAACCTGACAGAACATCCCCAGGACTCAAGTCTTCCAAAGATGTTACCCCTCTTCGGAAAAGAGGTTTCTTGAATTCTGATCGCAGATCATGGTCCGGTGGCTGAGTCAGTCCATCAGTCACCAATTTGGCAAGCTCGTCACTGATTTTCATTTCTATCGATAATGCCTTCAAGCCTAGAAAAAAATACTTATCATCACAAACCTTAAAGCCGAGTTTACACGATGCATTTACACGCGCGGGTAGATGCGTGAACACATTCACCATCAAAATCGCACCGTGTAAACACTCAAAATTGCGCAAATGCGTGAATGCGTGCACAGAAAATAGCCCCTGTTCTATTTTGGTGAATGTGTACGAGAAATTTGTAGTCGTCAACAACAAAGTCAACAACAATGACTGAAGTTCAGGCCTGATGTTGGCTGTTTCGTAGAAGTGGCGCTTGATGCTAGTAAAACAAAAGAAATCGCGTAATGCGTATCTAGAAAATGGTTGAACAATTGCGCGAACACAAGCATCGTGTAAACACTCCTCAAGTGCGAGAACGCGCATCTGTCCAGACATCTATTCACGCATCTGTCCAGCCACGTACTTGCGTGGGTAAATGCATCGTGTAAACTCGGCTTAAAGAACTTAAAGATACTGCATTTCTCACCATTGCCATTTTCCAGATAAAATTTGCAAGCTACAATGAGATACACTTTTACTACATAATGCACTCTAAAACTTTTGTAATTGTAAAATTTTAATTGATAATGACATCACCTCCTCTTTTTTTCTTAAAAATATATCTCCACCCACATGATTGCTATTTAATTTTCATTTTTATTTCTAGCAGAGGTTTTTCTATCTTGCTCTTTAACACTCGAGAACCAAAGTTATCCTCACCTACATCCAATTCCATTACTTTATCTATGACTTATGTCCAATAACCTTAACCATTAAAACCCTCAATATATTCTCTCCACCTCACCAGAATCTCTTCCAATTGATTAAATAGATAGTTTCATTTTCCCTATTCGAGTGCATGATGTTGTGAATCATTCTTTGTGTTCTGACAATTCTTTGACTCTTGCACTGTAATTTCAAGACTCTCGTATGTGTCTTTCTGGGCACCTTCACCTAAAATCTTCATGATTCGATTTTCTGCATTTAGAACTTTGAAGGAAATAAAAGGCAGCCTACATATATGAACTGGCCCCCTACCCTGAATGCGTGAATTTCACCAACCAATAGGGAGAGCTCTACCCACATCTATCTAACCAACATTCAGGTTGAACACTGAGTGAATGAATGATTAAATCATTCAACAAATTGATTGGTGACAACAGAAGAGTATAATGAGAAAGGGCAGAAGTTAAGAATATGCAGACTACTATGTAATATTAAGAGTATATTTTCTCAAATTTCAGATGAACATTTAATTTATTGGGAAGAAAAATTTCAGATCCATATTCACTTTTCAACAACTAACTGATAAGGGAAAAGGCCACATTCTGCCCATATAGGGCTGGTTCACAGTGACATTGATATACCAGACTTGAAAAAATATAAGGCAACATTTTTTTCCCTTTTCAGACTTCTAAAGAAAGGAGGGTTTGTCTTACAACTGGAAGCCATATCTCCACCTCAATAGGAGTAATAAAACGCATCAATGTCATCATAGTATAAACTACAAAAATCTCGGCACATTGGATTCAGAACAGTTATAAACCAGTCTTAATTTTCCACTGCTTAAAGAAATCAATTCAGTTGCATTCATACCAGTAAAGGTGAGTTTAAAATTCGGATCTTATGTGCATTTCAGTCGTCCATCATCGCCACCATAGTTGACTGCTATGACTAGAGGTCCAGGAAAATAGTTTTTTATTTCAATTCAAAATTAGTTTTAAGAATCTCAAAATTAGCATAATATAGTTTTATGTTTATTTTTGCCTTTTCCAGTACTGATAAGATTACAAAAAAAAATTTTTACTGTACCTTCCAAGGGCACAAACAATTCATAAGATATGAGTATCACACTTCATCATGGTACTTAAATATAAGTAACTATAAATTAAAACTGTTAAGAATAGAGCTCATTTTGACTGTACACTAATTGACAGCTCGACTAAAAAATGGATATATTGTTCTGCCTGTCTCACTTGTCTTGGTATATGTTAATAGTAACAGTGTATAAAGGTTCATTTACTTCAGGTAACATTAATTATTACTATAACTAGAGATGAACCGAATACCAGATGTCTCGAATTCGAATATTAAATCATGACTTGAATGTTTGAATATCTGGAATTTTGAACACCTCGAATACTAGAATTGCTATTAACATGTTAAATGTTATTCTGAAGTAATTAATCTATTTGCTGCGTGGTGAAGGAAAATGCTAAAATTTGAACAAATTAAATAATTTAATTCTAGTTTTTAAATATCAAATATATAAAAAAATAACTTTACTACAAATGGTGGACCACTGAATATATAAACTTTTATAAGCATTAATAAGTGACCCGAAATATTTGAAATAAATACACCTTCAAGTAATGGCCAGATATGAATCAACTAAAAACTAGTGTCAATGTTCAAGAAAATTGAAAATTTACATAAAAGATTAAAGTTGGATATATAAACCTCAGATCTGATAAAATGGACTATGGAATTATTATGACCAGGTAAACATTTTGCATGTAATGCATGCACAATTCTGTAGAGGTCTGCGAGTAAAGCATATCGGTGTCCCTGAGTTTGAGCAGCTCTCTCTTCCAAAATGAAATACCAACTTAAATGCAGTTAGGTAATACTGGTAATAATTATTTCTCTCCTTCTCAATACTTTTCATGCTGAAAAACTTGTGACTGCAGTGGTCCCACCCAAGTTTCAGTCAAGTAAGTTTCATAGTAATGTTTTAAAAATTTCATAATAACTTTTGAATATTTAAAATAAATAAAAATTTGTCATTTTATTTATTTAGCTGAAATTTCAATTTAACATGAGAACAGCAAACAGAATAAAAAGCATGCAATTCCTGGTCATCAAATTTTAAGTCACGAAAACAGTTCTAATCCACATAAAATTTTGTAAAAGTTTACATGTAGGTATACGGTGATAAAAAATTTATTTGTATAAATAAATGTAGAAATTAAATTCTATAAAATGCATTTTACTGCATTAAAATCTGTTTCCTCTTTCGGAAAATGTAGATTCTCGAACTCGGGCATCACGGCATATTCTTGACGGAATACATATATTGACAATGGCTAGTGATAACAGTGTAGAGGAATTAGTTATCAGAAATTCTAATGTAAAATTCATAAGCTATTCACGAAAGTTCAATATGGAAGAAGAGGCACATTGTGTGACCTCTTATAAATTAATGATGAATATGTAACAGGAGTAATTGTAGCTCAAATCGAGCGGCAACTGTCGATGATGTTTATGAGCTTTCTTCGATTTTGAATCATGACTAGCGGTGACTAGTTTCATTGTGTTATTTGTCGTGAAAAGACAAGAATTTTGCCGGAATTCCATTTGTTAAAACTGTTGTCTTTCCACCATAAATTATGCAGCGAAACCCATCAACAGAATCATATCTCCGCAATTTGTTAATTTCGGAAAGCATCATGTTATGTTTGGTTTAATAGACCTACAATGATTTTAATGTGTATATTTTGTAAAAGTTGCGCCACCTACGAATGCAATGAAAATGCAATAAAAATGCAATTTTTTTTTCGATACTTCGTCCAAAACATAATGAATTCGTGTTTTATAGCTTTATGGCCACATTTTCATGTAATGTCACATTATGTCGATAAAGCGATTTTCCTGGACCCCTAGCTATCACAGATGAAGGCTAAGACCAACTCACATTTGAGAAGCATACTGTGATATGAGTTAGGTTCGAAACAGACATTTAACGAGCACAATCAATCTATGCTTGAACAATTAGCGAAGTAGAAGCTTCAAAATTAAATTTTTTCGCTTGTGGAGTTCCAAAAAAGGAGGAGTCTTAGAATTGGGTTCATTTTAGATTCTTGAAAATAAGGTAACTGAATAGTGTTATACAGGCAGCTTACTTTGTGTGAAAGGCAGGAATTGATATCATCTAAATATTTTTCTCTCAAAAAACATGTAAGTACTTACCAATATAAGCCACAGCTCTTTTAATTTGATCAATGAACCTGGGTGAGCCAAGATCTGCCATGTATGCACCACATCTTCTTATTACTCTAAAAATATGAAAAAATAATAAAATAGTGACTTATTAATAAAAATAACATATTTCAGAAAGCTCCGTCTAGGAGATGCTCAAATTTAAAAACATGCATGTATATTACTAAATTGCAATAAATCCTACATCAATCTAAATTTCTTTTCATGTTTCTACAGGTTTTCAACTGTCTACGTTGTTTTTTAAGACATCAGCTTATAAAGTGGCCAAAATACTAATCCATTGACCTGAAGACCAGTTGAAATACCAGTGAAATCGTAGCAAAAAAAACACACATGGCTGAAATCTGAAGGAATCATGAATGGAAGTTCTACAGACAGAAGCCACAGATATCTAAAGCCATAAATCAATTTAAAATGAGAATAATTATAGTTCTATAGCAAGGAGTTATAGAAGCATTTGAAATGTGGTGCTACAGAAGAATGCTGAAGATTAAATGGATTGACCGAGTAAGTAACGAGGAAGTGCTAAGAAGAGTAGGAGAGAAGAGAAGTCTGCTGACTACTCTAAAAAGAAGAAGGGAAAACTTAATCGGTCATATCTTGAGACACGATGGCCTGATGAAGACTATCGTCGAGGGAAAAGTGAACGGGAAGATTGGAAAAGGCAGGCCTCGTATGACATACATGGAACAGGTTGTGAAGAATGTAAAAGAGAAGAATTACGTCACAATGAAAAGGTTGGCCGATAGAAGAATCGAGTGGAAAGCTGTGTCAAACCAATCCTAGGATTGTTGACCAATGATGATGAGCAAGGAGTTCCACAGAGAAAAAATCATTCGCCTTGACCGGGACTCGAACCCGGACCCCCTGATTTCCGGCCAGGTGCTCTACCAGTTGAGCTACCAAGACGTCCTCTTTCTCTGTGGAAATCAACGAGGCTTAAAGGAACTAGGTGTTTACGGACTGCGGGACTGTGCGCAAGGTGCCACTGCCCACGAGGTTAAGCCGAATTTTAAACACAGGTTCGCAGTCTTTGAATTAATTATAGTTATTATTAATTTGTTGGTCACAGAAGATTGTGGTTACATATACTAGACCTATCAAGATATAGTAGAAACTCGATCTTACGAAGTCAACGGGACCGGAAAAATCGACAATTCGTAATATGAAATATCGTATGAACGAGTATCCTTGACCAACATCACGATGAAGATATTTTTTTTTAAATATATGCACTCCCACAACGTTCTTGCATGATTTACGATGTTATAATTCATGAATGTATCTATAAATGGGTATTCATGTCAACATGGTTCATTAAGTTAAACACAGCTAATTTGTTCCTTTTTTCCAATGAGTCAGAGGCAATTAAGCATGTTTGCAACATTTTTGTGCAGTTTGGACTAGGTCTACGAAGATGCATTAGCGCATTTTTTTATATTATTTCTATCTCTACTGAAAAACTCGTAACGTATGCAAGGCGATGTGTCCTAATTTTTAAGCTAGTATTGATGTATGCATAGACTATGAAAGTGCACGATTTGCGGCATCATTCGCAACTAGATGATGCTTCGGATATAGAATTTAGAGGAATAAATTGCCGCTAAAAGAAAATCATATGCTACGCGTCAGGCATTGTAGATTAGACCTAAATTAAGCTAAAACAGTGAAAAGATTCTCTCATGGATGCAATGTCAATCATGTATTTAGAACAAATAATGATATGCCCGTTAATTTCGAGAAAAAACAGCCATAACCATTCGTGGTTTTTTCCCAGACGAGGGCTCTGAAAGAAGAGCTTAAAAAGGAGTTCCTCTTTATATTTACGTCCAACCAAAATTAGATTGTACAAACCACGCACTCCAATGGCAAAGGCGTGATAATTAATATTAAAATAAAGATTCGAGACACCTAAAAATTGTGGAATATTTTTGCACATCGTTCTTCCTCTGTTTATGATCAAGCAAGGGGATTTTCATCAGAGCATTGCAGCTCATGTTCCGGCCACGCACAAAGACGGAATCAGAAGTCTTACGTCTTCACCCGTCACTAAGGGGATCACTCCACAAACACAGCCATGAGTCCCATGGTCTCCCATTTTCTTAAGTCACTTGGGAGGTTGATCCACCAGGGATTCAAGGCCAAGGGATGTGCGCAGGATATAAACATCGAAAGAATCATATCCTTATGCAGCATAGTCACATCTTATCTTCCTCCTGCTCTACCTCAACAGGCTATGCCTGTGGAGAGGGAGGACAAGACACTGGAGAGTGGGGTCTTTTATAACGAATCAAGATATGACCACAAAACAATATTTGAATGTGTTACATCCCCTGCACAGATTCCTTGTGAAAGGGGGCACTTCAAGGGCCCAAAAGTGGTCATGTGAGGCCTACTGAGTCAGCGGGGGACACTGCAGGAGGGAGAGAAGGGGCTCATGAAGGGGCTTTATCTCCTTGAGGGCCAGCACTGGGGACTTCTGAGGGAGGAGGTGACTCTTGCCCACCCGGGGGTGGCGAAACAAAGGGTCACTTGAGGTGAGATGACCAGTGTGGGAGGGAAGGAAAGCCTTTGCTGGGTTCCCTGCAAATGTGAAAGAAAGGTAGTGGGAGAGAGAAAGTCGAAGTTTTGGAGCAAAGGAGTTGGAAAACTGTGGGAATTTTCTCGGTGGGGATTGCAAGGGAAGAAAAGAACTTGGGAATGGGCGGGCATTGCCATTTCGCTTTCCCTTAATTTGGGATCACTTCCGACAATCTGTGAAAAGGAAATCAGCGAATAATAATTCAAGAAGAAATACGTTTGAACAAATGTTTATTATAAAAAAGCTGTCAGCTCTTCTGGCGACAGAATGAGCAAACTTTTCTGCAACAGCACTTCTACTTAACTTTTTTCATTCCATTTTGGGGATCATTTTCACCTTCTCTTCCAACGTTACTCCTTTTCTCTTTAACTGAGAAGGTTCCACGTCCTTGACCGTGTTAACACACTGACCTTTTGCATCAACACAGTACCCAAAGATCCCGGTCAATTCATGTCCTGCTTCCTAACTGGATGGGTATCAACTAACTCCCACTCCTGATTTCCTCCGGGGTGTATCGTCTGATAACGCAAGGGAGAGATGAAAGTGCCACCAACTGGACTAGGATTCTGACGAGGCTTTCTGCTCCCTCTCCGACAACCTGAACTAGGGTTTTTCATAGGATGGTTCTACTTATCATTTAGTCTCATGTGTATCTCTAAAAAGTATTGGGCTACACAAGCCTTACCAGATTCCTTGCCACTCCGGAGGATCGCTGCTGAGAAGATATGTTTTAGGATATTTTTTCAATCGCTGGGTACGAGAGAAAGACAATAAATCTATACTATTATGCAACCTATATATGTATAGGCGTATGAACGTTTTTTACCATTGATTATGCATGCACCCAGAACAAAACATCATATAGAATTAATGCGACAAACTAAGGGATCGTATGAACCAAGCAAACTTGTAATTTCTATGATTTTCTTGGCTGATGGCAACAGAAGAAGAGGAATTAATGTTTAGTTACGATGTCATGTCGGGACCGAGAACCGAGGTTCGTAATTTCGTCATTATTTCGTAATATCGAGTACTGTTACATGTATTTAGATACCCTTATTGTTGCGACCAAAGTTTTTGCTTTGTAATATCAAAATATAGTAATTTTGAGGATCGTAATTTCGAGTTTCTACTGTATTAAGGAAAATAAAAAAATATTCTCATTTGGAAAACACTAAGTAACTCTACATATTACATGTAATACAAAAGTAATTATTTCAGGCTTAACTGTGGGGAACGTTTCCATATAAGAAATGTTAAAAAAAAATACAATTTGTACAGCCCACTAGAGAAATTTAATGAGTATAACTCTGGTGTCCTTACATAATATCATTGTCAGGTAACACTGACCAATTTTATACTGTATATATACAAAAAATACCAGGTTTGTGGTGGTTATAGGGGGAGGGAGGGGTAAAAAGTTTTTCCTCCTAAAAAAAAAGCTTTTTCCCTCCCTTCCCCTTATCATTTCTGATTAATTTAACATGTAAATCATGGAGTTATACCGGGGCGGACTGGCCATATAAGCTACTAGGAAATTTCCCGGTGACCATGGTGCCCTTGGGTGCCATAGTATAAATAGATAATGAAGTAAGTGGAAAAGAAGATCCAAAAAACAAAAAGAGGAAAAAATCAGGTCATGAGTTTCATTTGATGAAAAAAACACTAAAGAGCGTCACCCTGGTAAAAATAAACTCCTCCATGGTGGGTAGACGGAGGGTAAATGTAAATGTAAATTGGAGGGGTGGGCAGGGGCCTTCTGGAGCCCCCTGGCACTTAGACCTCTTTAGATCCATTGTGCCAACCCACATTTAATCTGCCTGCCACTGACAGGGGACAAGAGCACCATGGTAGAGGTATGGAGGGGGGCCACCCATCCAATCTCCCTCCGGGCCCAAATCCCGGGTCGTATTGGAAAAGAAATATGCTTAACTTCGGTGATCAGACAGGAACCAGTGTATCAACGTGGCTAGGCCCTTGCCCTCCGTGGAGGGGAAGGGAAGGGTAGCGTTACCCTTCCACTACCCTCGCTGGGAACTCCTTTGCTTACCATCCATCTACCCTCCATGGAATGTAAGGAAAGGGTAGCGCTACCCTTGCCTGAATGTGCATGGCCTACACGCTGCTTATCCACTGTGAAGGGTAAAGGGAGGGTAGGTGTACCCGCCGTCTACACTCCCTGGTGTTCTCACGGCTACCCACCCCTACCCACCGTGGAGGGTAAGGGAGGTGTAGCACCACCCTTCCTCTACCTCTAGTCAGCTTACAACTTGAATGACCCTTCCCTAAATCATGGAAATTTCTTGGAAATACTCTTGTTGCTGCCCCAGTATAATGAAATCTCTCTACTCATATTAAAAAAGTGCCTGAGAAAAGCGAAAATTTATTGTTGAAAAGGAAGCAAGATGGTATCAAGAAATTTGGAAGAGGAAACATTGTTACTTTCTTTAGTAAAACAACAGTTATGAACATTGTTGATTTGATTGCATTAGAAATCAAATCAGCAACTGCCAAAGAAATACACCAAGCTGGAATTTTTTCTGTGATGATGGACACTACTTTAGATGTTTCCTCTTATGACCAGTACTCCATAGTTCTGCACTACATGTTCAGGGGAACTATTCACGAAAGAGTAATTGCACTTAAACATGTCACCTCAAGCACAGAAGAAAATCTTTTTCAAACAATAAAAAGTACTTTGGTGAAACTTAAAATTCCCATTGAGAAGTGAGTGGAAGACACTTTTGATGGTGCATCAAATATGAGTGGCCTCTACAAGGGTGTGATAGCAAAGTTGAAGGAACTTAATGAAAACCACATTCACACTTGGTGCTATGCACTTGCATTGAACTTAGTTATACCAGACACATTCTAGAGTGTGAATGTGTGTATCCTTTTTTGGCCTTCTCCAGGAAGTGCAAGTATTTCTAAAAGACTTCCAGAAAAGACTTGAGGTTTATTTGCAACAAAATCCAAGTGTTCATATTGAGGCTATTGGAGAAACACGCTGGCGGAGCTAGAGCAATGCTGTTGTGAAAATATTTGGATATTTTCATACATGGAACTCTAGATCAAAGAGTGCAATAGAAACAAAATCACAACCAGTTCATGTAGAACTATTAGCTGCTTCAAGTATAATTTCTTACTCTCAAGATTTCAACTCAAAAGCAAGAAATGATGTAATGTCCCTTCTCCAAAAGCTGTGCTCTTTTCAGATGAATGTGGTGGCCATGATGTTTTCATTGATTTTTCAATATACCACACCTTTGTCAGATTACCTGTAGACAAATGGTTTAAACTACATACAAGCATGGCGTATGATATCATCAACTCAAAACAGCTTGAACAATGCCAGAAACCAATTTGACAAAGTCTACAAAGCAGCAGAACATTTTTCTACAGAGATAACAAAAAATATTGAAGGATTGGTTGAAAATATTTCTAGTCTTGCAGAAGTTACCATTGAAACAGGATTGCCTAGGAAAGCCTAGTAAGACCTAGGAAAAAGAAGAAAATGGCAGGTGAAACAGTTTCTGATGAAGTGGTTGAAGGTAGTAAATGAAGATTTTAAGTAACTGTGTTTAACTGCGTTCTGAACCAAGTTTATAATAGTATGTAGGAACGGTTTGCTGAAAATCAAAGTTTATATTCAGACTTATAGAGATCCTAAGAAATTCAAAAGTTGCCGTCTGTCTCCTGAGTCACTCAAAAGAATCACAAAATTGATTCCTGATTGCGATGAGGGTAAACTTAAAGAGGAGCTACAGTTGAGCACCCTTAATCCGGGAATCCCTAATCCGGGAACACCCATAATCCGGTAATTTTGCCATGATCCTTTGTGGAAAATCCCGTAACATTTTTTACCGAAACATTGCTTCATAAACTACCGAGATATTACCCCATTCCTAACGTTAATTTTCTCACTTCGAGAATCAGAATAATTTAAACATATTAATTTCTGGTACTTTGTGTACACTGGAATTATTCTGCAACTTGAAGGAAACGTATAAATTTGAGGACATCGCCGAGACCGACTACGACTAATTTACAGATCGGCCACTTTCAATGGCGCATGCATTTTTGAATGTCCACTAGACATAATTTGATGAAAAAAATTTGTTATTTTTATGTTTCTCCCAAATCATGTCTCATCTATACAGTTGTGGCAAAAGCAGAGGAGTGAAGCATCAGTACAAAACGTTAACGATCGCAGAAAAAGTGCAAGTTGTGAAAAAGCTTGACGCTGTTGCGTTGCAGTAAAGCGTTTGTCTGAAACATACTGTGTGGGATCTTCAACCATAAAGCACATTAAGAAGCTGTAAGAGAAAATCCTCAAAATTTTACTGTTAAAGTGACACGAAGAAATTGATGACAGAGAGAAAACCATGAAAGAATATTTAAGTGCTGATTTAGATCACATGGTTACGATTGCGTCGAAGTGAAGGCCTTAGTATTTCTGACCAAATGCTAATGGAGCAGGATAAACTATTTCAGATACAGACGTGATCAATCTAAAAGACCTGATATGGGAGACGTGATGTAATTGTGTTTCACAGTCTATAACACGCGCGGTTTAAATTTTGGCCTGCTTTAAGGTTTGATGTAGACGAAATAAGTGGGGATTCAAAAAATTTCATGTTTCTGTGGGTAAATATATATTGATGGAGTTTGCAAACAACATCCGTAACCCTGAATGGAATGGAATTGGTAAATTTAGAGGAAACCATAGTTAGCAGCCACGATACTCTCACCACTCAACATTTCACAGATGATGAAACCATTGAAATGGTAATTAATAACAATAAATCCGAGTGGAGACGAAGATGATGAGCCTGAAATTGTTGAAGAAAGACTACTATTGATGATTGCCTTTAAACAATGACCCAGTCCGATCGCCCACGACGTAGTGATGGGTGGCCATGTACACGACACCCATGCGTTGACATCACGCTGAATCATCTGATAACAAAGCAAGCACAGTAGGAAATATGTTGCGTGAAGCAATTCGTAAGAAATATCAAAATCTATATACCCTTTTCCAATAATAATATTATACTTTTAGATGTGCAGCAATATGATGCACACAATGTAAAAGAAAAGGCTGTTCTGTTAATATGAAGAGGCTAGTCGATAGGAGAATCAATTGGAGAGCTGTGTCAAACCAATCTTAAGATTGATGAGTGGTGATGATGATGTACATATATGACAGTCGCAATGGAAAGGGGTGAGAAGGCTTTAAAAATGTAATAACTCCAACAGAAATCTAATTTTCTTAACTGAGTGTAACCTATTTCAATTTTACACCATAAATGTAAAATAAAAAACACTAACAATCCATTTTAGTTTAAGCATATACACATACCGTTCTGCCACACTGTACGATTCTGGATGTATCCAGGTGCTATCTAGAGGATTAAAATCACAATTGACTTCTTTCGCTTTCGATTTCTTCCCTTTTGTCTCAGCACTTGTTCCCACCTTGTTGAAGTTGTCACTGAAATAAAAAATGAGATATTAGAAAAATATCCAATAATTAACCGGTACGTAAATCATTCCTAAAACTCACAGCTGAAAAAAAAACTTAGAACAAAAATTTTCAATGTAGAAGTAAAAATTAGTGATGGCCGGATCGGATCCGTCGGATCCAAAGATCCGCGGATCTTTCATTTTTCTCGGTTCCGGATTCGGGTCCAAAGACACGGTGCAAAATCGGATCCGGATCGTAGATTTTAAATTTTCGCGGCTTAGCGATCTAAGTGCCCCGTGAATGGAATGTAGGTGCGGTAGATATTGACAAGAAGAGGATGTGTAACTCAGGTAACGAAATTAGATGAAAATGTACCCGTGCAACTAGAAGCAAAATAAAGAAATATGACTTTTTTCCCCATTACCCCGGTATCGCGGGAAAAATACGTAGGATGTCACGCGGGTAGCCTACATTCACCGGGATCAGGCGGACAACGAGAGCTAGTGTACTGCGAAGTTCGATCCCTATCGCAGTTAAATTTTTTCTTTCAGTCATTGCTTCGAAAATGTTATCATCATCAATTTCAAATCATTACATCTGAATACTCGCTTTATTACTTTTGTTGTTTAAATTAGATTTACAAATGTACAATTAATAAATTAAGGATGGTCGGGTCGGATCCACGGGTCTTTCATTTCATTCGCTACTGAAATTATATCTGAAGACAGTTAAAATTCAGATCCGGATCGGAGATTTTAAAATTTCGCGGCTTAGTGATCGATGCGCCCCGCGAATAGAATGTACGTATAGTAGATACTGACAAAAAGAGGTTGTGTAACTCGGTCAAGAAATGAGAAGATTTTTTCCGTGCCACAAAAACAAAATAAAAAAATACTCGTCGTGACTTTTTTCTCCATATGCGAAAGATGCGCGAGAAAAAAAAATAAAGCCGAATGTCGCGCGGGTCGCCTACATTCGCCAGATTCCCGTGAACCTATGATAGCGTAGCTGTTAAAAATGAGGCTAGTGTACTGCCGGTCGCGAGTCCGATCCTTAACACTGCCTAGGGTAATGCATGTAGGCAGTTAAAAAGTTAGATTATCAGAAATTTCATGTAAATTTATAATTTTAAAAAATAATAAAATTTGGTGTTAGTGAAATGACTGGAAAATTTTTTTATTGCAGAATTAAATCGTAGATTCATTATGTTAACTTTACAATGTATTTTTGAGTGATGCATTCGTAAATCTAGTTTAAACGATATAAGTACAAAAAAGTCAGTATCCACATACAAAGGTTGGAAATGAAGGATGATAAAGTTTCTGATTCAATGGCTGAAATAAAAATTTTAAACAGCGATTAGAATCGAACTTCATTACCTGCAGTCCACTACCCCACTCTGCTATTGTCGGCTTACCTGATTTTGAGAATACATGCTCCCCACATGTCATTCTACATTTTTCTTGCAAACCTGGGCCAATGGAGAAAAAATCCAAGACTTTTTTAAATTTTGCTTCTAGTAGGTACCATGAAAAAAGGCTAATCTCATTTCAAGATCAGAGTTACACAACCTCTTCTTAGGAGTAGAAAATTCTCAAATTTCACTTCAAAGGTTATTATTAATAAGACAATGCAAAATTACTACTTTAGCAGCTAGAAATATTCTATGATAATATTTTCGTCTTAATAATGGAATCCCCGGATATTCCATAAATGGGATCTCTTGGCCGCATTAAAACATTTTGTGTTTCTAAAAAAGAATTTGAAAGCATTCAAGGATTTGATTAATAATTGGAAAATAATTCCTTTATTAATGAAAATAAACTTCTTTTACCTGCACTCTAAAGAATAGTTGTACAGGTTTAAAAAATGCATTGCATTAAATGAGTATATGATAAGAAAAGTGATCTTTATATTGGAAGTAATAAGATTTAGTTATTGCATCCGTAAATCTTGATCCAGGAAAATATTATCCACATAGATGATAGGAAGTTGATTTTTTCTACAATAAATGTAGTTGTTTTTTTGGTAATTCTATTGTTGCTGTGTTTATATATTTATTAAAAATCTAGGATTTGAAAATGAATGAAATTCAGAATCGTGTATCTGAAACTAAGGATCCGAAACCGAGATAAAGATCTGAAACCCAGGCAAGGATCCGGTTCCAGATCCGGATCCGACGAAAAACCTGGATCTGTCCATCACTAGTAAAAATACAAGTAGATATTAAAATTTAGCAGAGAAATGAACACATTATGAAACTCAGTTGAAAAGGCCCTTGGAAGCCACTATCAAATCACCTTCGCAGAGCATTTATGATCTATACATGCTCTCCTTTTGTATACACCTATGAAAATGTTATTGCATATTGCTCAATGAGTATTTCTGCAAAACATATGAGGGTCATTCCATTTTAAATCGACAAATTTTTACATAAATATCTTGCTTCACCATCTCAGATATTACTAAAATTGGTGCATAGATACTGTCAACCTTCCCGAGCCAAAAACTGTTCCCTATTTTCGCAAAATTTTCGCCCCTGAATTATAGGCATGCATGCATTGCATTAATGCCTGAAATTCTACTTTTTCCACTATTTTTCTATAGGCTGCAGCAGACTGGTTTTACGTGACATACACATGTAAAAGGTGTCAATAGAAAATATGAAGTCTACATGTTATCAGAGGAGTTTTAAAAGTACTTTTCGCAAAAATAAGTGTCTTTTTGTCGCTGTAAATGCATCTTCCAAAATTCATTTTTTTTAACAAGTTCAGCCTAAAATTACACCAAGAAATAATTTTGACACATGGACCTAAACAGACTCTCATTCCAATAATACTATACTTTAACCATCATTAATCCTCGATTGATTAGGTTTAAAAATTAGAAAATCATTGGGTTAGATAGTCTAAATGTTGCTGAATCAGGTACAAAAATAAATATTTTGTGTTAATGAGGGGTTTGGGAGATATAGTCGATGTAAAAACAGTGTTCAATTCCCACAGGCAATGGGCCTACACAGACTTGCATTCCAACAATACTATATTTTAACAATCATCAATCCTCATGGGATTGGATTTAAAAATTAGAAAATCATTGGTTTAGAAAGTCTAAATGTTGCTGAATCAGGTACAAAAAGAAATGTTTCCTTTTAATGTGGGGTTTGGGAGATATAGTCAGTGTAAAATCGGTTTTCCAATCCAACAGGCATCGGACCTAACAGACATATGCATTCCTACAATATAATTTTTTAACATGATACCCTGAGGAATCTTTGGTCTTAAAATAGGCTGTTAAAAGGGAAGCAACCAACAGTAGAATCCTTGATAAAAATAAATGTTGTATCAGTTACAGAAGGCATGGATAAAGCCCATATATTAAACCGATTTATCCATAGGGTTTATACTAAAATAACAGCAAACCAATAGTGACGCGAGTAATTAAGAGTAATTAAACGAATTAAGAGTAATTAAGCGAGATCAATATGGATTAGTTAAACAAAATGAGATAAAATTAAGTTGTTGGATTTTTTAAATATATACTTTTTTTAAATTAACTTTTAACAGCTTACCTTCCAAAAAAACATGTTTGTGGTAAAATTCTTACAAACCCAGCACACTGCTCGAAAGATTTAGCCCCAATTCCTTTCACATTTTTCAGTTGTTCTCTGTTTCGAAATGGTCCATTGGCATTTTTCCAGTCTAATATATTCTGAGCTCTAGCTGCATTCAAACCAGCAATTTTTCTGAAATAAAAACAACTGGATTAAGCAATTTTTAAGGTTTACAGAATTTAAGTCCAATCAGTGGCTGGTGATTAACGTTGGTTTCTCAGCAATGGATGGTAGAAATTCTCTGCATTTATTTTTGGTTCTCACCCCAAGCAATGTATTGTGATGACAGAAGTTTGATGCTGTTCCAACCTCCTAGGTGAAGGATGACCTGAAACCACTGGTTGGAACATCAGCAGAACTGTTGCCATTATAAGCCCATGCTTGGCAAAGGTGAAATTTCAGAAGAAATAGAGAGAATTTCTACAAAGTTTCTGATTATTTTTTCTGAAGGTGCTGTTACACAGTGATTGAAGAACTTAACAGGATTTTTCACAGAAATTTTCAGGACATTATCCATCATTCATGTGGTACAACACCATTATATAATGCAAATTCAAGACCAATAATTTGCATTTGTATCAAACCAAATAAAAACTT
Source organism: Platycnemis pennipes (assembly GCA_933228895.1). Lineage (NCBI taxonomy): Eukaryota > Metazoa > Arthropoda > Insecta > Odonata > Platycnemididae > Platycnemis > Platycnemis pennipes. Next base: position 34,211,516 of record OW121852.1, on the reverse strand, counting down.
AACAAAAACAAATGGATTTTAATTAGTGATGTGTCGATTCTTGATACCTATTCTCATTATCACCGATTCTTGAGGATTGGTATCAGTATCGAGAATCGATTGCCTAAAGTCGATACCGATACCGTCGATACTAAGGATGGTCGGATCAGATCCGTCGGGTCAAAGGAACCGAGAATTTAACATTTTACTCAGATCTTTCAATTTCATCTGGTTTATCTTCATACCATATCTTTCGTACTGTCCCTGCAATGCATCCAGCATTTTTTGCAAGCCACAGGCAGACTGGCTGATTAATGCTTGGTTACCCACAAACCTAACTGATTTTATCCATTTCCCCCCAACCTTTACTCCAGCCTCAAGCTCATCCCAAGCCTCTCTTACCATTTCCTCTGAGTATTTGTTGAAAAGTACTGGTGATAATGGACAGCCCTGCCTAACTCCCCTCCCTATTGTGGCCCAATCCAATTCTCCATCGGCTACTATCACCTGCGCCTTCTGCTCCATGCATAAATTCAGGATGTCTCCTGTCTCTCCAGTCTACTCCTATCTTCCACAATATTTCCATTAACTTGTCCCACCTCACCCTGTCGAACGCGTTTTCGAAATCAACAAAGCACGTGAATATATCCTGATTATATTCTAGATTCCTATCCACTAGTATTCTCATCACTGCAATCACATCCCGAGTGACCCTCTCCTTCCGAAATCCAAATTGATCCTCACCTAGAAATTCGTTTGCTCTCTTTTCCATTCTTCTGTAGATGATTCTAAGCACTACCTTTGCCGCATAAGAAATCAAACTTATCGTTCTATAGTGGGGGTCGTGGTGGCCTAGTGGGTAGAGCACTAAGCTACTGACCAGAGGGTCCCGGGTTCAAATCTTGGGCAAGAGCCTTTCTGGACACCCCCACCTAAAATCCTTGTGATTCTGCATGTCAGAACTTCGTAGGAAATTGCAGGTGGCCCACTGAAAGAAACTGGTCCCCCTACCCTGAATGTGTGAATTTCACATGCCATTGGCTTGGTATGGGGTGAGCTCTACTCTCACCTATCAAAACCAACCTTCGGGTTGAATCACAGAGTGAGTGAGAGTTCTATAGTCTTCAAATTCTTTTGTCACCCTCTTTTTCGGAATAGGTATCAGCACGTTTTTTTACAAATTCCTCCGGCCAAGCCCCCTCCTCATATATTCTACGAACAAGTTCATAAAACCTCTCCCTTCCTAGGTTTTTCAGAAGCCTCTTCCTAGGTTTTTCAGAAGCTCAGCTGGGATGTTATCTATCCCCACCCACCCAATAACCCACCTTCATTTCTCGAAATGCCTTCTCTATCTCACTATCCAGTATTCCGGGGCCCACGTCATCCTCATCTATGTCCTTTTGCTCTTCTATATCCAAGTTTCTAGGCCTATTTTCACTATCATACAGTTCCTCAACATATTCCCTCCAATGATGCTGAATCTCCTCTGGTTCCACTGCTAAATTTCCCCTTCTGTCTTTGATGCACGGGACCATTTTCCATTTCTTGATGCCTGATAACATTCTAACCTTCGAGTACAGACTGCCTATTTCGATTTTCCAGGAATCGGCAATAGTATCAAGAATCGATAAATTTTGGTATCGACTCATCTCTAATTCTAATAATCATTTAATCCCTCCAAGTGCTATTGTTGAGTCACTTTCTAAAATAAATAATACAACAAATAAAGATCACAACACACACTAATGCTTTTAAATGTGGTATTTCATATTCACTCATTATTAAGGTACTCATATAAAATCCATCAAAATGAGTAAATGATAATTAAATAAAGTCATGAGCATAGAAGCGTAAAACATAAAATGGATTGCAAAAATATGAATCAATGTTATTCTCTAAGCTTAATCTCAAGCAGCAGTGAATAACAAAGCAGATATTTACATTCAGCATGAACCGTGAACATGGCATGATGATGATTTACACTAAACCCAACATCATTAAGATGTCAACTAACACACAATTATCTGAGAACTACTCAGAAAATGAATAACTCCACTGACCTTAGAATGCATTGGGATGCAGCATTCAAATCAACACCTACAAAACTGACACACTCCACAACCACCTCATCTAGGGTCGAGCGTAGTTTGGTATCAGATATGTCATGCTGGTACATACCAACACCCAAATGCCGAGCCTCTATTTTCACGAGTTCAGCCAATGGATCCTGCAACCTCCTTGCAATTGACACTGTAAATATTCAGAGAATGGGCTATGACAATGAACCACTTCAGGACATCATTGCTTAGAAGCAGAAATTATATACCTTCACTATGCCGTAAGACAGTCAGAAAATGTTGGCCAAAATCCACGATAAAAGTAATCATCCACTCTCAACATCCTTTAATAATATTTTGGTAATTCTGTCAATAGACTAAAGGAGGCACTGAGACTTTACCAAATTTTTAATTCACCCTCCCAATGAAATTAACAAGGATGTACAATATCATTTACCTCAGATTCTGAAGCTTGATTTATCACTATTTTTACAAATTTAATTGTAAATTTTTGAGTGACTTACTGTTAAAAAAAATTCAAAGCAATGATTTTTACCACTGTTAGCACATACACGGTATAGATTTCCATGTAAAAATGTCATTTCACATCTGTTTTCATGAGAGAAAATGTAGCTCCAGTGCCATAAAACATCATATCTTTAAGATTTGAGTGAGATTGCAAATAGTACCCCAAATCCATTCCCTCACTTCACTATAACAATATATCACGTCGATATAATAATAATACTAACCTGCACTTATTAAATTAGTGTCCATCTTTGGGAATTCCTTTTGTGCCTCAGGACTACAGGAATAAATTGATGCACCCTGCTCACTAACAATAGTGTATACAACATCATACGGTCTAAACCAGCCTAACTGGATCAGATTGCTCAAATATTCTTCAGTTTCCCGACATGCTGTTCCATTCCCAAGGGCTATAGTCTCACACCTGTAAATTGCAAGAATTCATACATTATATGAAAATGGCTCACAAGATAAAATAATGCCACATAACAGCAGCACATCCAGTTTCATGGGGTATCAATAGAAAATCACAGCAATAACTAAATGGCTGGATATTAAGAAACTTAAAAATAAATTCAGTAGTTTCCAGTGATATTGAGTGGTATTTGAACATTTCGAAATGACAATTGAATCAGATTTCATATTGCTTGGTTCAATATTGCTGCAGAATGAGAACCATTGTGAATAACAATACTCTTTTAGCATTAACTAACAGAAAGTGATGTGTGATACAAAATCATACAGCCAATACCTACCACATTAATTTGGTATGAAAATAATATCATTCATGATAAGATATTATTTCTGCCATTATGCATGGCTATCAAGTGCATTGAAAATTGTCAAAAACTGTCATAGTAGCAAATATGAGCTAGCTTCTTTAGATACTCCTAAAATGGCCTTCTGGATAACATAGTAATCTGTGCACTAGTGCAGAAAGCCGAAGGCCTGTTCTTCAATCCCTGATCCAAGACAATGACAATTTTCTCTGGCAATGTTCAATTCACATAATACTAATGTATAGAGATATGGGAATACTCAAATGCCTCATATACTAGAAAGTATTTGATATTCAAGCCCTGGAATAATTATGCTAAAAGGAAAAATTTGAATACCTCGAATATCTCGAGAAATCTGCTAGACAACCCTTCACTAGTAATGTTTCATCAAACCACATATTGTAAAACTTGGCTTCAACAAGTTGAACAATCTCTCATTCCTATTCACCTTTCAGCACTGTATCAAGGATAATGATCATCCGGGCACACCACTAACACTCACACTGGAGGGAAAAACTTAAGCAGTTAAATGAATGTATTATGTAAGAGGAAATTAAATGGCCAATATACAGCAAAACCCCTTATTTGCACTTTTCTAGGGACCGCTAGAAAAAAGTGTAAATTATGGAAAAATGCAAATGGCAGGAAAAGGACAATTTTCAGCTTCACAATCATACTTTATCAATACAAAGTAAATATATAAATAAGAAACACAAATATACTGAATTAGAGCAATATTATTAATAGCTTCTTAAAGAATAGAGCTGTCCTGATTTATTTTTGCACGATATATTTCTACCAATGTTTCAACCAACCCAACCAACCATTGGAGGGTGTCAAATCCATAATTCCCCAACTTATACACTGTGCAATGCCTTTTCTCTTATGACAAAGCCATTCACGGTGATATTTGACAATCTAGAACTTAAAAAAAAACTTTTTAAGTTGGTATTCCTTCGGAGCATGATTACTTGACAATTTCTCTCTTTTGACAAGTATCTGCACTAGCTAGCATGTTCCTGAATCACATCATGATTTTTCATTATTGCATCCATTGTAGAGTCCGGTAATTGTAGATGTATCGCTATATCAGTGCGACTTGCATCATGAGAATCCACAATTTTTATTTACGCAAAAAAAAAATTCTAGTTGCTGCGAAGATTTCAGTGGTGATTAGAAGATTACTCGAGGGATACCGTTTTTTTTCCACGTGGGTTTATCTCACTGCAAGACAGTTTCACCGGCGTTCCAGACGGCATCTTCAGTTCCAAATTACATGAAATATATAGTACGAATGTAAGGGAAATATACAGAACAAAGATATAGGAAATTTGATGGGATGCTATCTACGGGCCTGAATATGGCGTCTAGAATGCGGACAAAACTGTTATCCAGAGGGATGAACCAATGTGGAAGAAACCCGAAAATACTCTAGTCTTCTCGAAATATTGTAATGCGTCTAGAATGCGGACAAAACTGTTATCCAGAGGGATGAACCAATGTGGAAGAAACCCGAAAATACTCTAGTCTTCTCGAAATATTGTAATTCGCACCCATTTCCCATTTCCAAGTAAAATAAAATTTACGTTCCGAGTAATTAAGGGTAACATAAACAACATATGAGAATATTGAGCTACCTTGCTGGTCGGCCAGCGCAAGCAGTTATCCAATGGCAAAATATTTCTCAACAAAATAATTTTATTTATTCAATGCTGTTTTTGCGCGATAAAACTAGTTTCAATAAGGTTGGAAAAAAAATCCTCTTTGTACATTCCACACCAAGGTTTTACTGGTTTCTACCAAGGTTTCGACAATATATGTCATTATCAAGACATATATGTAGAGACATATATGTAGAGACATATATGTCTTGATTCATGTACATACATATCTACAGAAACCATGGTAGAAACCAATAAAACCTTTGTGTGGAATGTACAAAGTGGATTTTCTTTTCCAATCGAGTGGTTCTGCAAAGTTAAGGCTCAAACTTTGAACTAGTTCCAATAAGTTTTGTTCTGTAGTAATGTGACCTACGTGTAGTAACCTTACATCCCATGGGAATGTATATTTTTGCTACATATATCAAGTCCAGAATTATGGAAAAGTCCAATTTATCAATCTTAAAGATCATATACATGAGGCTGCTTTAGGTGCCACCACTATAACCCCTTGATTGACCCCTACCGGGGCATACCACAGGGCTGGTCAGGCTCTTAATTGCTCCCCACCTCTGGATTCACCACCAAACAATCTCCCTCGGCCTTCTTCCCCTCCGAGCCATGCTGAGATACACACCATGAGCACACCTCTTAGCACAAACAACTGTTCAAATTCCTACCAGCAGGGATCCCACCTTCCCTTATCTTACACTACTGGACAGATACTAAAGAATAAGCTAAAGCCCTTTCCTCATTCTCTGCAAATGATTCACCTTAACGTTCAAAGTTTACCTGCTCACTTGAATGAATTACGTTCGTTGCTACCCGGTGACAGTATTCATATCATATCCTTGGCTGAGACATGGCTAAAACCCTCTATTCCCTCAGAATCAGTTGAAATACCAGGTTATTCTCTCTTCCGCAATGATCGAACAGGGAAAGGTGGAGGTGGAGTAGGCGTCTATGTGAGAAATGATTTAAAATGTAAAATAATAACCAAGAGCAACTCTGAGTATGCGAAAAGACCGGAATACCTACTTCTTGAAGTTAAAATTAATGCCATCAAAATTCTAATTGGTACTGTTTATAGACCCCCAAAACTGTGTCATCTATCCGACTTGGATAAATTAATATCAGACTATTCGACTGAATACGAGCACATAGTTTTCACAGGAGATTTCAATGCTAACTTTCATAAAGACGCATATGATACAAATTTTCTCCGGCAAATATTCTCCTCTAACAATCTAAAGATTCTTCCATTATCCTCCACTCATACAACGGCCACATCCTCAACTTGGATTGATTTAGCCATAACAGCAAGACAAGATAAAGTTGTCACTCACGGACAGATCCCTGCTCCCGGTATCTCTTCCCATGACTTGATATACCTGGTTTACTCTATCAAATCTCCTAAATTTAAACAGAAGTACATTTGTCAACGTAATATTAGCAGTATAAATGACGATGATCTTTTGACGGAAGCATATACGTTGCCGTGGCCCTTCATTGAATTCACTGAAAAAGTAGACGACAAAGTGGAAATTATGAATACATTGATGATCTACCTCTTAGACAAATTTGCACCTGAAAAAAAGATCCGCATTTCAAAGCCTAAAGCACCTTGGTTAAATAATGAAATTCGGCAATCAATGGCGGCGCGTGATTTAGCCTATAGAAATTTTAAAAAATTCAGTAATGCTAGTGCTTTCAGCAGATACAAATTCCTCCGCAATAAAACGAAGCAACTCATAAGAAATTCAAAAATTAAATTTTTTCTCTCTGCCACAGCCGTCAAAAACTCTCCAGCCACTCTATGGAATAAGCTTCATTCAGTTGGTATTGGTAAAACTAAAAACTCTACAATTCCGCCTAACGTCTGTCTTAACTCTTTAAATAACCATTTTTCTCAGCCAACGAATCTTATAGCAAAGGATATCAAGGATAAAACCATTCATATGTACAATTCCAAAACCAACTCATTGACAAACAGCAGAAAACAATTCAAATTTTCCCTAGTGAGCCAGATGCAAGTCTTTGCCTCGTTTAATAGAATCAAGTCCAAGGCCAGGGGCGCTGATGGAATCCCAATAGAATTCATTAAAAAATTACTCCCTTTCCTCTTGCCATATATCACCAATATTTTCAACTCATCAATTTCTCAAGAACAATTTCCCAGTCAGTGGAAGGGTGCTTTGATCAAACCAATCCCTAAGAAGACAAGTTCTTCTCAAGAGAAAGAATTTCGTCCAATTTCATTTCTACCGGTTCTATCAAAAGCATTTGAAAAACTAATTTACGAACAAATTACAGATTTTATAAGAGTCAATAATATTCTTGATCAATTTCAATCCGGTTTCCGACATGGACACAGCACTACCTCAGCTCTTGTGAAAATTACTGACGACTTTAGAAGATCAATGGACAAGAAAGAGTTATCAGTTCTTGTACTTCTTGATTTCAGCAAAGCCTTTGATTCAATAGATAGAGATATCCTTAGAGCAAAAATGAGGGGTATGGGCTTTTCTTCCTCTGTAGTGAATTGGATTAGATCATACCTATCCCACCGGAAACAGAAAGTTATCTCAAATGACTCTTGCTCCTTGTGGGCCGATGTATCTCGAGGAGTACCTCAAGGCTCTATCCTCGGACCTCTTTTATTCTCTCTTTATATTAACGACTGTCCATTATCACTCAGAAACTGCAAACACCATCTTTACGCCGACGATTTTCAAATATAACTAAACTCAACTGTTGACAACTTACGTAATAATTTGGAAAACATCAATAATGATCTTGTAGAAATTAATAACTGGAGCAAAGCCAACTTCTTAACAATTAATCCTGACAAATCACAAGCCATCATAATTGGATATCCGAGAATTCTTGCATCAATTAAAAAATATGAGCTTCCGCCCTTACGAATAAATGGTGATCCAATCCCTTATTGCGAGGCAGTTAGAAATTTGGGGATATTAGTAGATGAAAACCTATCATGGTCGTACCATGTAAATAATATCTGTAAAACCGTCAATAAATCATTATTTCCCCTTCTCAGATTGAAACATGTGATCCCCACATCTCTTAAGGCACAGCTGGTTTCGGCGTTAATATTACCGCACTTTGACTACGCCGATACAGTTTATCAAGATCTATCACAAGAATTGTCACTAAAACTTCAACGCTCTCTGAATGCATGCATCAGGTTCATTTTCAATCTACAGGTATCAGATCACATCACCCAATACATAAATGAACTATCTTGGTTAAAACTTAGTCACAGACGACAACTTCACACCCTCTCTCTTCTTTACCAAATTCTGAATACTAAAACGCCTTCTTACCTCTTTGAAGAATTCAAGAAGCTGAAAAATGTCCATGAATCCAATACGCGAGGAAATCATAAGCTGATAATACCTCTCCACCGGACTACTATCTTCAATAAATCATTAAGGGTGTTCTATACCACTGCAGAAACCGGCTCTGCAGACCCTTGCAAAATCGAAGATAACGAGTTTAATATAAGTTGCAGAGCTGATCGGTTTTCAATGATCGTTAGATTAAGGATCAATGTGTGCGGTTTATGGAACAATATGTTCATTAGCAGTACTCATTCAAGAGCTTCAGGCACTGAAAATCGTAAAAATAGCCCGATTTCAGCCTTTTCTCCTTTGACATTGAAATCGTAATGGAAACATGTGTTCCACTCTCCGCTGGGATTCATCCTTCTCTTCTACTATTATATCAAACTCAAAGACCTTAGGTGCATACTAAAGTTGCTATTTATTATTTTCCGAACCATGTTTTCACTATTTTACGTGCTAAAAATCTTTCGTTCCGTGGCGCTGCTCTAAGTCCCCCCCCACTCCCGCTAACGTCACCCTCCACCTCCTGGCTCCTTATCTCTCTCTCTCTCTCTCTCTCGAACCATTCCAAGGCCACGTCCGAGCCACTTCGCCTCCCTCCGGCCCCTTGTCGAAAGCCAGAGCCCTCAGACCGAGCGAGCTCAGCAAGGGATATTTTTTTCAGTAGCAGGCAGGCACGTAGCCAGAAATTTGCTTCGGGGGGCACGTTTAGCCTAACTTCAATTCAGCCTTGCCCGTCGGTACCGACATGAAACAAATGTCTTCCTTCATTTTCAGTGCTCGGTATTTGCTTTCACAGTGCCCATTCCTATCTGTTTTCTCTGGTTAAGCTCACTGTTTATCCTGTCATGACGCAGTTAATTTAACCGGCCCCAGAACAGAAGTTCAAATCATGCATATATATATGATTACTACAGATACATACATATCAGATTGGTAGATTAAATAGTGGGTCGCTAAAATAATTATCGGGGAAAATACTAGCTGAAAAAGAGCACCAGGAGAGAAATAGATTGGGAGAAATAATTTCAGTGATAGTAGTGAATTGTCGTAGTTTAAGAAATAAAGTAGCCGAATTTCACCACCTCATAAAAAGTACTGATGCTGATATGATCGTACGCACAGAAAGATGGCTTTCGAAGGACATATCAGATATGAAGTATTCCCTAAGTGTTTTACCGTATACAGAAAGGATAGAGTAAGCAGAAACGGAGGAGTATTATTTATAGCTGTGAAGGACCCGTATGTTAGTAGAAGAAAACTTATTTCAGAGCGAAATGTAGTAAGTATTTGGTGTTCCGTTAAAATTAAAAGTAGTGACGCAAAAAAAAGATATATGTAGGTGCATATTACAGGCCACCGGATGCAGACATCAATTCTATAATGGAACTAGAGTCAGAGATAGGAACATTGATTTCTCGGAACAAATACAGAGGAATAATAGTAGGCGGAGACTTCAATCTCCCTTCGATAGACTGGAATACGTGTAGTTTTATAACAGGAGGTAAGGATCTACATCTACATAATACCCTGCAAGCCACCACAAGGGCGTGTGGCAGGGGGTGATTGCTCACCAAACATGCACTACATATCATGCATGAAAAAGGAATAGTATTAATATAGTAGTCAGAACTACACTATTTAAAAAGATAGAAATTGCAAAGAAAACATGCAAAAACATTCTGTAAGTAGGGTTAGCTTTAAGTACTCATACCAACATGCAGCTACCAATGCTATTCATTGCTACTCTCCGATTGGACATATTTACCGTTATTCGTATCTCTTATTGTGCGAGGGAAAAAGGACATTTTGAATCGGTCAGTTCGGCAATCAATTTCTCTAACTTTATGATTATGGTCCAGTCTGCCATAGTAAGTTGGAGTTCGTAAAATATTTTTAACATCATCACTGAAAATATTGCCTTGGAATTTGTGGAACAGATTAAGTCTAAATTTCAACCTGCGATCTGACAATGATTCCCATTTCAATTCATTTAATAGACTGGTTACGCTAATATAATTATCGTATCGTCCCTTTACAAATCTTGCCGATCTTCGCTGCACACGTTCAAGTTCATTACTTAGACCGATTTCGTAGGGATCCCATACACTGGCAGCATATTCCAAATGAGGTCTAACAAGGGAAAAGTAGCTGATTTCTCGTACATGATCGTCACATTTACCCAATACTCTTTTAATGAAACCCAGTTTGCGATTCGCTTGACCCATTATTTCACGAATGTGTTTACCCCAGGAAAGATCATATGTCAGTCTTATTCCAAGATATTTAATGGATTCCACGTTTATTAATTCATTATTACTTATTTTGTAAGTGGTAGTAGGAGAGCTATTCTTTTTCCAATAATTCATTACAAGACATTTCTTAAAGTTTAATTCTAACTGCCATGTATCACACCAATTTTCAATTGCTTGTAGGTCAATATTTAAATATTCTTTATCGTTCGGGCATAGAATTTCCCTGTACACTACTGCGTCATCGGCAAATAGACGAAGCTTACTTTTTACCACCTTTTGGATATCATTAATATACAAAAGGAATAGGAGTGGACCTATCACACTACCTTGTGGGACACCCGAAGTGACTTTAATTGCCGGTGAGGAAACACCGTCCAAAACAACCCTTTGAACCCGATCATGCAGAAAATCATTAATCCATGATATAATGTTACTGTCTAACCCATAAGATTTTAACTTCAAAATTAGTTTGCTGTGAGAAACCTTGTCAAAAGCCTTCTTGAAGTCAAGAAATATAGCATCCACTGGAATATTATTTTCGCCAGAAACTAAAATATCGTAATAGGATAAGTAACTCTGCGAATCACTGTTGAACACCTTTACGTCACATTTTTTACATCTGCTTCTACATAATACTCTGCAAGCCAACATAAAGGTGTGTGGTAAGTGGTGAATTCTCACCAAACATGCACTACATATCATGTATAAAAAAGGAATAGTACTCGTATAGGTACTGTTCAAAACTACGCTATTTAAAAAAAGTTAAAAATAGCGAAGCATACATGCAAAAACATGCCGTTAGTTGGGTTAGCTATAAGTCCTTATACCAACATGCAGCTACCAATGTTATCCATTGCTACACTCGTACTGGATATATTTACCGTTATTCATATCCCTCAATGTACGTAGAAAAGAGGGCATTTTGAATCTGTCAGTTTGGCAATCATTTTCTCTAATTTCGTGATTATGGTCCAGTCTACCATAGTAAGTTGGGGTTCACAAAATATTTTTAACATCATCACTGAAAATATGGTCTTGGAATTTGTTTAAGAGATTGTGTCTAAATTTCAATCTGCTAAGATCTTCTTCAATTAAAGTGCTAAGAGGAGAGCTATTCATTTTCCAAAAATTCATCAAGAGACAATTATTAAATTTTAATTCTAAGTGCCATGTATCACACCAATCTTCAATTGCTTGTAGGTCATCATTTAAATATTCTTTATCGTTTGGGCATAGAATTTCCCTGTACACTACAGTGCCATCGGCAAATAGACGAAGCTTACTTATGACAACCTTATTGATATCATTTATGTACAGGAGGAACAGGAGTGGACCTATCACACTACCTGATGGGACACCCGAAGTGACTTTAATTGCCGGTAAGGTAACACCGTCCAAAACAACCCTTTGCACCCGATCATGCAGGAAATCATTTATCCATGATTTAATGTTACTGTCTATGCCATAATATTTTAATTTCAACATTAGTTTGCTATGAGACACCTTCTCGAAAGCTTTTTTGAAATCGAGAAATATAGCATCCACTGGAATATAATTTTTGCCAGAAACTAAAATATTGTGAGAAAAGAGAGCAAGTTGAGTTTCACATGATTTGCTCTTCCGGAACCCATGCTGAACATCGGACAATAAATTCTGGCTATATAGTTGTCCCATGACTGAACTAATAATTATGTTCCAGGACCTTGCATGAAATGGATGTGAGGGATATAGGTCTGTAGTTAGATGGCTGCTCCCTATCACCACTTTTAAAAATGGGTGTTACATCGGCTGCTTTTCAGTCCATCGGTACGACGAAACTTTAAAACAACTAGTAAAAGAACAGACCAGGGGAGACAACATATAAGACTTATTCGCAACAAATATATCCGAATAAGTTCTAAATGTAGCTACAGACAGGAATTAGTGATCATAAAATAGTGCATGCGATATTTAATGTAGGCGTTGAAAAACATTATAAACCAAGGAGGAGGGTATACTTATTTGACAAGGCTAATTAACGACGGTATGAAAGAGGAATTAAGGGAATCGTTTAATGTATTTAGCGAACAAAGCAAAGGATTAGATATAGAGGATTCGGGGAGAGAAATTCTTGAGGTCACCCGTAAAGCAGTTAATAAATATATACCAAGTAAATTGATAATACAGAGCATAGGTCGTATGACGCGGAGGTTAGGAAATCACTAGAGCGACGAAGGGTATGCCACGCTGAGATGAAAAATGAGGGACAGGGTCTATCGGTATAGGAAAAAAATGAGTTAGTTCAAAACTATAAAAAATCGAGAGCATTAGCAAGGAAATCATGTCGGCAAGCGTTATCACATTTCAAGAGCAAGATGTTAGGAGAATATTTAGATAGCAATCCTAAAATGTTTTGGTCATATGTGAGAGAGAGAACTTCAGGGAAATAGGTCCACACACTTAAAAGTGATAAAGGAATTAGAGTCACCTGAGGGTTTAGAAAATGCCAATACTTTAAAAGCCTTCTTCCAAAGCGTATTCAACTCATCGTCACACATCGCAGTGGAACCTCCGCCGAAAACATTCAGTGAGCAAATGCCCGAATTAAAAATTTCAGGTCGCGGAATAGCGCAGCAGTTAAAAAACATTAGTAAAAACAAATCACCAGGTCCCGATCAAATTCCTTCCCGGGTATATAAAACATTAGCTTCTGAAATAGCCTCCTATCTATAAATATTATTCAATAAAACACTAAAGAACCGCACTGTACGCAAGGATTGGAAAGTAGCTAACATTACACCTATTTTTGAAAGCGGTGATAGGAAAGAACCTAGTTACTACAGACCCATTTCACTCACGTTAATCTCTTGCAAGGTATTTGAGCACATTGTAGTCAGTACAATCATGGGGCATTTGGATATCAGGGATTGCTTATAAACAGACAACGTGGGTTCCGGAAAGGTAGATCCTGCGAGACACAATAAGCTTTATTTGTACACGATATTTTAGTCAACGGCGAAAACAGTACTGAAGTTCATGCGATAGATTTAAGATTTTAAAAATGCATTCGATAAAGTTCCACATGATAAATTAATCTTGAAATTAGAGAGTTTTTGTTTAAATAATGACGTTGTGTGTTGGATAAAAGAATTCTTAAGTGGGAGAGAGCAGAGGGTTGTCATAGATGGTATCATGTCAGACACAATCAAAGTCACATCGGGAGTTCCCCAGGGTAGCGTAGTTAGTTTTACGCTTAGACTTTTTGCAGACGATACTGTAGTGCGCAGGGGTATATCAGAAGAAGACAGGAAGCAAGGATTTAGATATAATTCAAGATTGGAGGAGGATTAATTCTATAGAGCGATCCTATAAAATTAATAACACGAAGGTCGAAAGCGTTGAAACCATAAGGTATTTAGGTGAAACAATCACTAAAGATTTATCGTGGAGAAAACACATCCGGGAAATATGCGGCCGAGCGAAGAGAAAGCTAGGATTTATAAAAAGAGTACTTGGGAAATGTGACGAGAAGACAAAATAGCGATGTTACTTTTCACTTAGCACATGAAATATAAGCAGTTTAATCCGGATTATCATGCCTAGTTAAAATCAGAACGTTAAAATTTCTTGGAAAAAGTTTCGGGTCCCCCTCCGTATCGCCTGGGAAATTCGAGGCCCCAGGCCCTGTTCTCGAAAGTAAATTGAGAAAAGTGAATTGAGGTAAAATAGTTAAAATGGGGAGCTTGTGTTCAATAAGCTGGCAGTAAAACGCAGAATAATGGTCACCTGGTCCGACCGAGTAACCATTTACCGTGAAATTTAATATTTCCTTTTTAATGCATTAGAATGGATCTACAGTAACTGGATTACTCGTGCAAACTATTGTACTATTTAGGATCGGAAAAAATTGCTTCCAACACATATTGGATAAAAGTACAGGGGGTTGACTCCTTCAAGCATCAATCTTGTTTATGTAAGTAATGCTAAATGGAAGCGTATTTTACGTTTACGTCCGAATTGGAAAAAAACGAATCTTACGAATATAATCAACATTTTCGTAGAACTGCAGTTTAGTTTTTCTCGTATATTTCAAAAAAATATCGGAGACATTTCATCCCTCTGAAATGTCCTTAGGGCACTGCGGTTCAATAACTTTTGAAAGGCCAATTTACAAACGTAAATTCCTGCTTGACTTCAAGTGATACCACTGAAGAGACAAAGGAAGGAGACAGCTTATGAGCCTTCTAGAAGAAAAATGTTTGATATAAGACACCGTTTCACTTCTCTGTTAGCTCTGGGAAATAATGCACCATTTAGCTGCAAATACTGCAGTATATGTGCGAAATGCAGAACTATGAAAACACAGGCCAAACAGCATATGTGCTTCAAGAATTGGAACAAGTCCTCGACGGAAATGGAAGCCGACATAATTGTCGAGGGATTTAAAACAAGAGTAGAGATGCACAATTTGAAGTACCACCGGCTTATAGGCGATATAATATGATGTGCTTGTCATGAATCTTATAAATGGGTGTTGTGTAATTAGTTTTATCTTCCTTCACGCAAATACGATAAAATTTCCATTTAATTCGTAGGGGATGGCGACAGCAGTGCTACCAAGAAATTGGCCGAACTTCCTCCCTACGGCGTTGATCTCCCTGTCATTAAAATAGATTGCACCAATCACTTGCCGCGAAATTGCTGTAAGAGGTGGAGAGAAATAGCTAAGGAAGCAAACTCCACAGAAACAAGATAGACAATATTAAGGCGATGGACCGAAGGATGCTAAGAAACATGCATGGAATTAAATAATGGACCGCAAATGACAAAATATACGAAAAAGCTACAATTGACCCACTAGAAAAAATAATAACAAATCAAAGTACGAAATACTACAAAACGATAGAAAACAGTGAAAACACAGCTATGGAATGTGCAGCCTTAAATAAAAACAATCCAATAGACAGTTTCCATAGACCGAATGATATTTTAATGAATAATTAAAGAACCTAGTCGGTTCCGGGATTAAAATGACACATATAATAAGCCAGTTTTTGGCATACTATGAAATAAAGTCACCCTAGGGTGACGAGCCATCAGTCAGTCAGTTTTATTTCATTGAATTACTGATGCTCAATTTTCTTTTTTAAGATTCTCTCTTTGGACTTTTCATCTATCGAATAAATATAATCTACCGTAGTCCATAAAAAGTTTTGCTCCAGTTCACACTTACAATGACGTTGTGTTTTAGTTTTTTCTCGATCCCAATTAATTTCTGGACAAACTTTAGACGGAGTTACACTCGTATTGGAAAAATCTTGCAATAAAGGAATTAGGTCAAAGTCACGAGAAGCATTTTACTTCTGTACTGAAAATAAATAGCCCCGAATATTTTACCTGGTAGCGAGAGTGGACTAAATCAAATCCCACTTATAGACAAGTTACGTTCGTGTTAGGTGAGTAGCAAAGATAAGCGGGTAGCTAAGATGAGGAAGACAAATGAATCACTCGTAAACAAAGATTCCCTCGGCCTTCGTCCAAGGGGTCGAGTGACGACGTGTGACGCAATAAGCGATAAGGAACATTTGGACCGGTGGTCACTCATTGGTGACTGAATAAATAAGCCACTCCCCAAACACCCCTCAAAGATGACCCCCTCCTCCCAGTAAAGTTACCCATCCCACTGAAACTGAAGCGGCGGCTCTCGGAACTATCCCCCGTGGCGGTTACTCAAGAGATATTGGTTTGGTATAGAACAGCCTTAATTGTCACTGCATGTCGTGAATGGAATAAACTTCCCTTATCCTTAAGAAACTCTCCATCACTTCCATCTTTTAAAAGGGCGCTACACAAAACACTTCTTAAAGTTCAGCAGACGGGCACATGAGTATCACAAGTCACGGGCACTCTCTCAATACACATGATAGATTAGAACACGGATGGCAAGATAAACGGCACACATTTAACACCATGTTGATGTTTGTTTTTGTTTATTAATTTTTCCTTAATTCCCTTTTACCTTTTTTTTCTATTTTTTTTTTTTCTCCCTACCTTTTGTATTTATCTTTTCTTGAATTTCATTATAATATACTTATTTTCCTATGTACATGCTATTATATTTGAGTTATTCTTAAACACTAGCTTTACTGTCAGTAGGATTTCGCAGGTTTTTCACACCCCCCTTCTTGTGTGGGTGTTTTCCTGCAGTGGGTTTTTGCGTAAAGGATGTAAGCATAATAATCCTCACGTTTTTCCCACATTGTAAATTCTCTCACACACTATTAGATATGTAATATTGATATAGTGTGTATGTATATTTCTTTTGTGTTAATTTATCATTATTTGATTCCTATAAGTGTATTCTTTACTTATTTTTTTTAACATCGGATTGTAATTGTTTTAAGTATTGACCACTATTTCTTTTATATATTTATTTTGACGAGGGGTTAGATGGCAGAAGGGACAGTTTTGTCTCAATCTCGCCCCAATAAAGACCTTTTATTATTATTATTATTATAACTAGTACAAAACACTAAATAATTACAAGTAGACACAATTATGGCTGCCTTTTGAATTTTACCTTCACTCTGGACATGTCAGTTAAGGCTGAATTCATGAGTTGACAATTTTGTGGTCAATTTTTCTTTCAAACCTAATTCATTTCTCAAATGAAATAAAAAGAAAATGCCTAAAGGTATATATCTACCTGTAGGTATCTACTATCCGTTTCAGACGCATAGCATCATAGTCATCAACCAAAGTTTGGAATTGAAAGCCAAATTTGGGATAAAGGACGTCTGTGCACAACACCTCACCAGTCTGGGAGATAACACAAAGTTTACATCCATTTTTAAAGCCTAGAAAGAGAAGATAGTTTGATAATTGCAGTCAGTTGAACAAAGAGCTAGCATGATCATCAAATTCAAAGGGGAAAGATTTCAACCTTTTTGATAATAATGCATGTACCCAACATCTGATGAACATATTCTGATGTATGCAGTACCAAACTATTATATTCAGAATACTGAGAACTAACTTCCAACTACTGGATTAAGTCTGATATGTAAAATAATAAAGATCAGCTAAAGAGAATATGCTGAAGTTACATGTTACTACTAAGGATGGGACATTTGGGTCTTTGAATCCTTTCAATACTCCCACTTTCATTGAATCTTTGAGTCCCTAAATTTTACCTCAAATACGTAAAAATCCAAGTCACTTGTGCCATGTTCGAATGCATTAGAAATTAACAATGACCAATTAGCCATCGAAGATACCTCAAATCCCTCAGTGGCTAAGAGACCCACCAGTGACAATAACTGTGCAATGAACTGCTCACCCTCAGAAGATGAAAACCCTTGTGCTCCTTTAAACTCGAATGTACCATGGCCATAATTAAGTGGATGGAAAGAATTGATACTTAGCAATAGAAACATTTCTACTACAAATATATCCCTAGAAGTTGGGGCACTGTGTGTTTAAAATTGGAGCATATTATTAATAAGGTAAAAAATTTCAATATCTTAACAACAAAGAACAAAACACTTCCCTTGGAATACAAGCAAAGACAATTCATCTCATTTTGGAGAACAATTGAAGCACAAACAATTATTACCATTTACTACTTGAAATATAGAGGTGACAGCATTATCATCATTATTACAGTATTCCACTAAAGTTAATTATCTACAGTCACTTCAAAACAAGATTCTACTATTTATTCCAAAACATAAAATTTGCTCGCAAATACAATAAACACACCTATGTACATTAATTATTTGATTACAAAATGGTAACATTTGCATAAACCAATCTCGCAATATATTAACAATACATGACGCACCTGGATCCAAACCCATCACTACCTTTCCTCTAAATGGTGGTTGAAGGAGGAGATTTTTCAAATTGGTCGCAAACACTTCCACTGATGCAGTCTCCGCCATCTGAGTGAGCTCAGATCTCACCAGCCTCACAAGTAACGGAAATACTGCAAAGGACAATTCAAGATTATCTTGGATAATATCAAGACAAGTATTAAACTACCCATGACTAATAGTACCAAAGAACTATAAATGAAGCCACATATATTCCGAATACATTACAAAATTGGAGGGATTATATTAATAAAAAAATAGTTATTGATGATATGATTTTATTGAAAGGTTAAGTAGATTGCACTTCAGAAGCACCACAAACCACGAGGAAAGTAAAAGGGTCCATTCATACTAAATTTTTATCCAAACATTCCATCCCTTACAAATATTGGCCCTTCTCAATGAATAAGAAATAATTATAATTTCCACAATAATTTTTTTTTACAAGCAGTTTAGTTTATGAGGTGACATAATATGGTATGGTTAGTTTAACAGCCTAGCCTATATTCAGTAAAACCCCTAATTTATGCTTTTTTAGGGACCGCTAGAAAAAATTGTAAATTGTGGGAAAATGCAAATAGCAGGAAAAAAACAATTTTCAGTTTCACATACATACTTTAACAATACAAAGTAAATATATAAATAAGAAATACCAATAAACTGAATTAGAGCAATATTATTAATAGCTTCTTAAAGCATAAAGCTGTCCTGATTTATTTTTGTACAATATATTTCTACCAATGTTTCAACTAACACAACCAGCCATTGCAAGTAGTCAAATCCATATTTCCCAAACTTATACATTGTGGAATGCCTTTTCTCTTATGACAAAGCCATTCCCGGTGATATTTAAAGATCTAGAACTTAAAAAATACTTTTTAAGTTGGTATTCCTTCACAGCATGATTTCTTGACATCTTCTTTTTTTTCAACAGATGTCTGCACTACCTAGCATGTTTCTGAATCACATTGCGACTTTTCATAATTGAATCCATCGTAGAGACCGGTAATTGTAGATGTTTCGCTATATCAGTGGGAGTTGAATCATAAGAATCCACAATTTCTATTTATACCTAAATTTCAAATATTCTAGTTGCTGCGAAGGCTTCCGCGGTGATTAGAAGATTACTTGAGGGCTTCCGTTTTTTTTTACCGCGTTGGTTCATCTTAAC
The DNA here is from genome assembly GCA_933228895.1 of Platycnemis pennipes. Taxonomy (NCBI): domain Eukaryota; kingdom Metazoa; phylum Arthropoda; class Insecta; order Odonata; family Platycnemididae; genus Platycnemis; species Platycnemis pennipes. The sequence continues at coordinate 34,191,868 of OW121852.1, read as the reverse complement.
ACACAACAGCTTCACCGGCATCCCAGACAAAATCTTCAGGTCCGAAGTATAGGAAATATATAGTACAAATGTATGGGAAATATACAGAACAATATAGGAAATTTAATGGGATGAATGGGTCTAGAATGCCAACAAAACTGTCGTCCAGAGGGATGAACCAATGCGGAAAAAACCCAAAAATTCTCGAGTCATCTGAAAATATTGTAATTTGCATCCATTTCCAAGTAAAATAAAATTTATGTTCCGGAGTAATTAAGAATAACATAAACAACACATGAGCATATTGAGCTACCTCACTGGTCGACCAGTGCAAGCAGTTATGCAACGGCAAAAAATTTCTCAACAAAATAATTCTATTTATTTAATGCTGTTTTCACGCGATAGAACTAGTTTCAATAAGTTTTGTATTGTGGTAACATGTGATAAAACTGTTGAATCAATGCCGAGCGATGGTCGGACGAAAGATCCCCTGTTGTCGTCCCCCAGTTGAGTTCATGTATTTTTAACATTTCATAATGTCTGGGTACAAATTCATTTTCATTCCTCACAATATGAACTTCGGTACAGCTTAAATATACTCCCACAGGTGTTCCTAATTATAAATTGCATCTTATATGAATTCATTTCATAGTAGGAATCTTTTCCCGGCAAAAGCATACCAAGTGTCTATCGCGATCAAAACTCGCGATCTCGAGTGATATTTCGTCTTTCCGTCACTAGTGGCACTGTGTACTGCCCCACTACACCGCTAAGTTCATATTCTTGTATAAAACGGAACACATTACTGCCTTCTCTCATGTTTTTGAAGTGTACGAAACGAGATAAAACAGTGTCTTATACAGACTGATATGTATGGCTACATATGTAGTATATAAGGGAATTTAAAAAAAATCTATTGCATTCTAACCCACATCTAATGCAAACAGGGGGAAAACGTAAATGTCGTGGTGTAAATACAAGGTTCTACATACGTTGGAGATATAGGAAATTTAATTGGATCCGATAAATATGTTGTAAATTGAGGGAGAACGTAAATGCTGACAACGCAAATACGAGGTTTTACTGTATATCCCATTCAGGGAGGGGTAAAATGATGGTGGCTGAGTATAGGAAGAAATAGGTTGGGGATACCTCAACCACTGACCCCCTCAGCCCCTCCCAGTCCACAGGGTGTAAGTTTGAAGCTTTCAGGATTGTCTGGAATAGGTAACCAAGGAATCACATGGCACAAACATAAATAGTACAAAAACTTAATGCTTGAAGCGCTCATTTCAACCTCACTGATTGTTTTTACTTGAGTTTTTCTCATTCAGGGGCCCTAGATGGATGAGAAAAACTCAAGTGAAAACAGTCGGTAAGATTATAAAAAGCGATTCAAGCACACCAAATTTGGAAACCATCCTTGTTTTTACCACATGGCTCCTTGGTTACATATATGAGGTAATCCTGACAGTTTCAAACACACCCCTGGACATATATGTGTAGTAGGCTGTGAAACTAAATTGTACTTGATAATGTCACCTTAGCAACTAAACTGGTTGTAGAAAAATAAATTATTATGAAAATTTCAAAGTATTTCTTGTTCAAGGGATCTCAGTGCCAGGGGGCTCCATGAGGACTCCGTCCACCCCTCCAATTTAATGCTAATTTAATGCTATTTTAACTCCAATAGTACACCCCATAGGTACAAGCCATGGACTTCTACAATATTTCCAGATTCAACATAACAAAGAGTAACATCATCTACCTTCAACACATTTGCATTTCTCTCAATTCAAATATTTATCACAACGACAAGTCAATAGGATCAGGCTCTCTTGTCCTCATTACAGTGACACACAGACTTTGGAAGCAAAAAGGTTAACCAATAAATAAAGACTTCTTAGAATTGCAGGTTTTTTTGGAGTTAACTGTCTGTATAAACGGAACAGATTCTTAACAGTTTACCATCGCCTCACCGCATAACCTTTTTTTAATTATCCTAATGTTGCTTACGCATAAGTAATTTTTTACCGATATTAGTTCAACATTCACAAAATATCGCACTAATCTGTTCCTGAGAGATGGTTCCTTATGAATAACAATTTTAAATATCATTAACATCTGCTGGTGAAAGGGTGCCTTTCTATGGCCCATTTCATAAAAATATTTATAAACACTCCTCTTTTGACTTAAACCACCTCTTTAGTGAAACATTTAGCATATCACGCACGTGGACTATGACATCAGAAATCTATATGTGAGGTTTATAGGATCCACTTGCTTCAAGAAATTTGAAATGCGATAATCTAGCAATAAGTGAGGAGTTATGTCGTACCAGTCATCTTCAATAATTTCAATGCAAAGTGTAAGAAAGAAATGAAAGATCACGATGCGAAGAAATGCGATAATCTAGCAATAAGTGAAGAGTTATGTCGTACCAGCCATCTTCAATAATTTCAATGCAAATTGTAAGAAAGAAATGAAAGATCACATTATGAACTGGAGATGCCAGGCCATTTTAGTCTGTCGCATCGTGATGAAATCAGTCATTTTGCATCGCTAAAAGATGGGGGCATGGAAGAGGGCACGCTCTCCCGACGATTCCAAGAGTTCATAATATTTGAATCAAGTTAATCAAGGTCCATATCTTTAATTCCAAACACGATATTGCTGGAAATTACAGAGGGGGAAGAGAGAATGCATGCTCTCTAGACGACTCCAAGCAATCAGCATATTACACAAAGTATTAAAGGCATAGCACATTACTTTTCCATAAGTTAACCACAATATCTCCAGCATTAAGGCATTGTAGCTTCATGTTTACTACAAGGGATATGAAGAATTATACATTAATTAAATCTAAACCTATAACTTGAGGGCAGTGTGGTGTAAACTACCTGTCTCATTATTGAGTCTGACTGTCTGTCTGTCTGACAAGGAGTGCTGGGCTTTACTTAAATGTAGATTGTTATGCTGATATTTTGCGAGTAAGATTCCTACTGAGCTCACACATCTTCCTCCTCTAAAAACTTACACAACACAACATTACGACTCAAAACCCAAGAAATCAACATCCAGTGTGGTGATAGTTTAAAAATATGGTGAATGGTTCACTAAAATATCTATGCTTCAGGCCAAAAGTGAAGTTGAAAAATTAAAACTTAAGAGAAAATCTCTATCTATCGATGTGAATATAAAATTCTTAATGACACCAACAATAATCCTAAAATAAAAAAAAAAAACGAAATAGCTAAGAAATACGATATCCCATCTTCTATGCTCTCCACTGGCTTAGCTCAAAGAGGTGTCACTGAAAAGCTGCAGTTAGGGGCAATGTGAGTGGAAGGAAACAAAAAAGAGCGACGAATGAGGAATTACAGGACGTGCTTGCGGGTTGTTTTATCTAGCTAGAGACAACGAGATACATCTCAGCGGTCAGCACCTTAAATAAGAAGCGAATAAAACAGCTAAGCATTTGAATCTTCGAGGATTTGCAACTACCAATGGATGGCTGGATTGGTTTAGGAAGAGGAAAGCAATTGTGTACTGGCAAATAAGTGGTGAATCCAAAGCTGTTGATCAAATATTCATTGATATGATTGACATCAAATATCCAGGATTAGGAATGCCCGCAAGTGATTCTACTGGAGAGGATTGAAGCACAGGCAATGTTTAGGCAATGCATGTGCCAGTATCACCTATCGAACTATGTAATGTCTTAAACTAGAGTTGGCATTCCGAACACCCGTAGTTTGGCATCAACACTTACGTGGTAGGCAATGAGTCTTGGGTCGTCATGCTGTTCAATCTGTCGCGACAACAGAAATGGGGATAAACGCAAGCATGTTACCGGCCTAACTGAACATCCATGTAATTCCAGATCCATGTAACTCGGATCCGCATAAGTCGAGGAAATACTTAAGTTCTCTGCCACTGGTACATAGAATCTGAACAACTGGTATTCAAATCTTTAATCCATTGATTTGATTGAATCTTTTAACCTCGGATTCAACCGAATCTTCGAATCCCTGCCCCAACCCTAAAAAATATACTATGATAAGTTATAAATTTAAATATACATATTAATAACAATACTCACTTAGCCTTTCATAGGCATCATTGAAACTCATTTCCACAATTCTGTACCGCAGTGGGTAGTTCAGACCATGGTTCAACCATTTTCTACACACAAATCCAAACAAGTCACTCTTGACATTTCCTGAAGCTTCGATCTTTGCCGACAATATCTTGTTCTTCTCTCCACGGTTTATGGCTAAAACCTAAAATAAAGCAGGAATAAATTTCGTACATGTTAATTCATATTAAAAAATATGCTTACCTGTAATAAGATTTACCCTATTTGACAATAATCTTAGGAAAAATTAATAACTTCTTCTTCCATTGCAACTAAAATCGTTTGAGGTAAAACTAAGGATTCATAATGGAGACCATCTGAGGTTTTACTAGTGTGCAATTTTTCACGGCAACAGCTGAGAAAAATAACATTGTATTCCTCATCAAAAGACCTATCACACAGCATAGGTTTTGCCACTTTGCAGAATCCATAAAAATTAGGTAATATTGCAGAGGAAGTGAGGAAGGCCACGTGGTGTATAATAGTTCATTAAGGAGAACACATGGGTGAATTCTTCATGTGTCTTCATCCACATTAGGTTCCCCATTTTATCCGACATTTCGATGAGTGAGTCATCCATCAAAACTTAGGCTGAGATGTTGAACCTGACCCAGACAAAGACTCATCAAGAATTCACTTAAAATATATGCTAGGGAAGCACATGAACTTTCAGAACACATTCCATGTAGCATACTATTTCCAACTCTTGTTAATCATCCAACCTTGGGACTTTACATTCCATTCCTAAGATATTGGGTATAAAATCAATGTTATCTTGGTGCATTAGTAAATGCTCACAAACTGTGGGAGTATTTTTGCACTCTCAAGCTTACAAGCATTAAACTACTAATGAAGTGAAATACTCCAATTAACAGTGATAACTATTACATATCTTATTTATATGTGTAAGCTGTGCCCTCATGTACCCTGCACATCCAAATTATTCCGCAGGTTCGCAAGGGAAGAAATATATTTTCTTAAAAGACTTCTTGAGCCTGCTGCTTTTTGTTTTCGCCCGAAAGCATATTACATATTTAATTAACATTAAAAAAATATGCATGAGTTAAAAAACAAGGATTAGGCTTGGAGATAAATTTGTGATGCAGGCAATAGGAATTTGAAGAAAAACAGTGAGCAGTTTACAAGAAAATCCAGAGGTTTTGTGCAAGTCACGAATCCCCTTTTTTCACAGGCGTTTTGGGAAAAAAAGGCAATAGTTTATATGACTACAGCACTTATACATATACGTATACTTATATATACAGCAGATATATAACCCAACAAAATAGCAAGTGCCTCAGCTTAATTCCTTTTGTTGAAGGATAAGTAGCCCATATACTAACAGACGCATGAGAGTTCCTTGCACTTCTACAATTACTGTCACAGCCTAATAAATACTTCCTGATACAAATATGTATCCTCACTGCACTGGATACTGCAGTTAACATCATGTGATTTACTTGTATCTTTTTTCATTATGGTAATGATTTCTTAAATATGTACATAATTTACGAGCAGCAGGTGCCATGGAGAACTGATGGGGACTGTTCCAGAGCTAAGGAAGATGCCGTAGGTGACCGTGGCTCCCCACATGTGAAGTGTTACGCCTGTGGGAAATGGGGGCACATAGCTCGATTCTGTAAAGAGGCCATCAAGTATGCTGGGCAGAAGGATTCATCAAACAGCGATCAAGTGAGGGCCACAAATGCTGTCATGAAAGAAGACCCATCGGTGCCAGGCAAGCTAAAAGGGGAAAAATCTAAACGTTGTGTGTCCGCTACGGGACTCGTAACTATGAAACAGAGGTATGTATGGTACCTAGATTCTGGCGCCACAGATTACATGACCCCAGATCATTGTATCATCAGCAACTTTGAGGAACGACCGGTAGTGCTATACTTGGAAAGGTAGAGTACAAGTTATGGGTAAGGAAACTATAATTTTCAATTCAACTGAAAAATGTGGTGGATTTAAATTGCAACTAAGTCATGTGTTATATGTACCAGATCTAGAGTTAAGCCTTATTTCTGTGAAACGATTAGCATGTAAAGGTGTTCAAATTACATTCTTTGATACTCATGCTCAAGGTGTTGACAATGGAGAAATTGTTTTCAAGGCATTTGAATCTGGTGGCTTGTATACTATTGATGCCGAGCTTGTTGTATTTTCTAGCAATATTGCAGGTGCTGTGTAGAAAATATTGACGTAAATGGTCCTTGTTATGAGGCTAGTGCACTAAGAACAAGTACCATTTGGCACCAATGACTAGGTCATCTAAATGAGGAAGCCATGCATAGGATACCAGTACTTAAAGGGACCAAATGCGAGAAATTGGTATATGCTCTGTTTATTTGCAGGGGAAGATGATAAGAAAAGGCTTCCCATCCCATAATATGAGGCAGACCCATCAACAATTAGAATAAGTACACAGTGATGTCATGGGTAAGATCCAACCAGTGTCAATTGGAGGAGCTAAGTATGTATTAACCTTTACAGATGACTATTCTAGGTATTTAACAACTCGATTTTTGCAGAAAAAGCGTGAGGTGTTCCAACAGTTTTTAAAGTTCAAAACGATTATGCCCTGGGTTTGAAACTAAAGGCAATTCAGTCAGATAATGGAGGAGAGTATTTTAATCATAAGTTTCAGGAATACACTAGTAGAAATGGTATCATTCATAGGAAGACAGTGCCCTACTGCCCGCAGCAAAATGGCATTGCTGTGTGAGTAAATCAGACACTGAGTGAAGTGGCCACATGCATGTTGATTCAGGCCAGAATGATGAAGAAATTTTGGGCAGAAGCTGTTAACACTGCATACTACATCGGAAACAGATCCCCAAAATCAGCTATTAAATTTAAGATCCCATTAAATATGTGGAAGGTAGAAGAAATCAGGGTTGGTGAATATGATTGCATGAAAGTATTTGGTTGTCAAGCATGGGTTTTTGCTAATAATGGGAAATTTAGCCCTAAGGCCAAGGAATGTGTTTTTCTAGGGCATAAGGAAAATGTAAAGGGTTATAGGTTGTGGCATATAAATAAGGGTAAAGTGATCATAGCTCACCATGTAGTTTTTGATGAGGAAAAATTTCCATTCAGGGAAACCTCTGGTGAGGCATTTATGCCAAATGTTGTACGTCAGTTGTTTGAACATGATGAATATGTAGTGGTTGGTGATGCAGAATGTTTTCAGGATTTGAATTTGTATGAAGGTGGCACGTGTGAGAATGATGATGTAATGAATGATTCAGGATGATGTAAATGAATCACCAAAAGTAAAACAACATGGTGTTAACCAATGATGAAAATGAGTTTCCTACTGTTGATGGATTGGAAATACCCTTATGCAGATCAAAAAGAATCAGTAATCAGAAGGAGCATGAGCAATGTGATTCATGTGTGAATTGCATTGGATGTAATTTTTCTCAGAGGCTTAATGTTTCAGATGAACCTGATGTAAAGGATGTCTTAAACAGTGATAAATCAGATACATAAATGGTTACAGGCAACGAATGAGGAAATTGCTAATTTAGCTGAGAAAAATACTTGGATTGTAGTTAAAAGGCCACCAAATAAGAACGTAGTTGGGTGCAAGTGGGTGCTTAAAATAAAGAGAAAATCAGATGGCACCATAGATCGGTTCAAGGCAAGGTTAGTCACAAGGTGATTCTCCCAAATCCCTGGTATTGATTTTCAAGAGACATTTAGCCCTGTAGTGAAAACCATTAGGGTTCTCATGTCACTAGCAGCAGAAAGGGGTTGGTCACAGGAGCACACATATGTGCAGTCTGCATATCTGAATAGTGAACTAACAGAAGAAATATACGTGGAGCAACCCTTATATTTTGAGGAAAAGAATGAAGATAGAAAACACTATGTCTGCCAATTGTTGAAAGGGCTGTATGGACTTAAACAAGCAGGACGAGAACGGTACTTTTGAATTTATAAGATTCTTACTAGTTTAAGGACATTGATTAGTAATCCTTGTGTTTACACAAATATCAAGAGTAACATAATTTTAGTACTTTATGTTGATGATTTGGGTGCATGGGGAAACCCAGACAAGATTGATTTAAAAACCTTTTGTTGGACCATGTGCATGTGAGAATGTTGGGTGATATGTCACAATTTCTTTCTCTAAATGCATGTAGACCATCCATTAATGTTTTGAGTATTCATCAGCATGATTTCATACAGAAATGTTTATCAGACTTTGGAATGTTAAGTGTAAAGGAGTGTCAACACCATTACCCTTGCAGGGGAAGGTGATGATGAACCATGTGATAACTACTTGTATAGGAAAGCCATAGGTAGCTTGTTGTATCTGTCCAATAACACGAGGCCAGATCTATCATTACTACTTGTAAACTCAGTCAGCATTGTGTAAATCCTAGTCGTAAGAATTGGAGGGAGCTAAAGCATACCTTGAGATAGATAAAGCAAACTGAGAGATATAGACTATCTTACAAGAAAGGAAGTGAACCAGTAAAAGTTTATGTTGATGCTGTTTGGGGCAATGACCCTTCTGATCACAAGTCCATTACTTACTGGATTTGTAATATTGTTCAGTGGTGCAGTGTAGAAAGCAGCAACGAGTGTCAGTGTCTACTGTGGAGGCCAAACTAATGGCCATAAAATAAGTCAAGGAACTAAAGTGGTTAAGAAATTTTCTTAATGAGGTAAATTGTTCAGAATTTGTGTACACCCTGTGTTGTGTTTGGTGATAACCAAGGTGCAATCACCTTGTCTAATAGTATCTCTAGATCTGAAAGAACCAAACATGTAGATATAGATTTACATTTTGTAAGAGGAAGTGTTTTGCATGATGAGATAAATTGGGTGTTCATTCCATCTGAGGAAAATATAGTAGATGGTTTTACCAAGGCCTTACCAGGTCCTAGAATCAAAAGTATTGCAGCCAACTTAGGACTCAATGTTATGCAATATTAATTTCAAAGGATAAAAACAAATCCCAGCAAGGGGAAGTGTTAACATATGTCAAATAAGTTGTGTTTGCAATTGTTATCTTTTGTATGTCGGCAGTGCTGGGAATTCATTTTTGATGTTTGCTTGTTTCTTTCTAACTTCTGCCGCCCAGTATGTGTTGTTAGTTGGCACCGGTGTTATGTATGGCACAAGTTAAGTCTCAAATATATTTTGTTGGTCACACGATTTCTCACCCTTTTCTACTGCCTAACTGAACCTAACATATTCTAGGTACTACATATCTACCACCCAATTGTCCAATTGCATATTTATAAGCATATCCTGGATGACAATGCTTGTTTCAATATGAGTGACATCTATACTGCATGAACTTTATAGGTACCGAGTCCTGCTGTACTTGTAAATTAAATACAATTGAATATGCACATTGTTTTGCTTTTAAGTAACATAGGCAGTCTAAGCCCTTTCATCCACTACTCCAAATAGTGTCAATGAATGACTTACATGATACATATTTCAAGACATCTGTCTCCCTCACATTCATTGCTCCATTTTAACTTCAGATTTTACTGATCTTAACCTGACGATTATTTTTAAAAACTTAAAAAAAGAGTTGATTCCTATCTAAAATCATGGAGAAAATACTGTGGGATAAGACATGATGATGTGTAAGACACATCATCATTAAACACATTTTTGAAGAAGAAAAATTGTCTATTAGCAAAAATATGACCTCTTATATGAGAATATGAATTCTTGAAATTTTTTCCTGTGCTTCAAGTCTCCAATCTCAGTCAGCAATGTAATTCATTAGAGCACATATTCCTAGCATTGTGCTTCTGGATTAACTCGTATCATTGATGGTGATATCAAACATGAAAAAGAAAGATCCATGATCCCACCCCTGGCACAGTATAACACCTAAATCAAATGAATATTCAGCAGAGAAAAGCTGGGTGACATTGAGACTATTTTTCATTGTTTCATCTATAATGTTTAAAATGGGTGGAGAGGGTAAAATGAAAAAATATAATAAGTTAAAAGTGATAACACAGAAAGAAAAACACAAGCCAAATCCACAAAAATAAACTTTACTACGACCCGGGTCTCACTGTATTACAGCATCGTCAGGTATCGTACATCAAAGATTTGGTAGTTAAAAGTAAATTAACTCAAGACCAAACAAAATTGAACTACAGATGCAGCCCCCATAGGGATGTGCGAGTAGCACTTTTTGACCTCGAGTCGAGTATCGAGTCGAGTTGTAAAGTACTCGCGAGTATCGAGTCGAGTCGAGTCGAGTTTGTACATTATTGTACATGAGTGAAGAGACCCAGTTATTACTTAAGTCATCGCAATTAAAGTTAGTCAGCAATCCGACTATCAAATGGCAGGTCTACCTACCTAATTCATAGTTATAAACAGTCAAATTAATATGGCACGTAGCGCAGGCCAAAAGCTATAATGGAAATTTTCCGGTAGCTTTCGAAATAAGAAAATTACCTTCATTCCTAGGATTACCCAAAAACGTGAAAATTAGCTTGCAGTATGGTACTTAGAGTGTACTTAGGCATAATATGAGGCCTATATGAGTGACATGCCCTATTAATTTGTAATGAAAGTAAGCCAGGAAGCAAAATATTTTTTCTTAAGGAATACATAAGCCTAATTAGAAGAGCATTCCTTGTATTTCGCATTCCTATGTATTTCTTTTCAGAGCTAAACGCTTTCTCGGTGATGTCGTGTATGCCGAGGTTAGTCCAACAGTAGAGTGAATTTCATACAAAATGCCTTGTTTGTGCAGTAAATATTTGATAAGCTCGCGCCTCAAATTTATGATTGGCCGTTAATTACATAGTTAGTTTTTTAACATATACTTTTCTTCCTCTTCCAATTATTGGCACCATCTCTTCAAAATCGATGATTTCTGCCTAAACATGATAGAACTTAGAATCATAAAAATGAGCTGTGTTAAACACCCCCATTTGTACGATGCATGACCGCACCCAATATCAGCACGGGTTATTTCCAATATCCATTAATGCAAGTTAATAATGTTTGAACAATGAATTTTCATTCATGGATGAATGTGAGCAGGTATATGAATTTTGTATAGAGTCCTGTGGATTAAAGTTTTTGATTTCTAAGGAAATATATTTGAACAAAAATTATCTATAATATTTATATAATATATATATATATATTATTATTAATATATAATAATTAGCTATAGATATTTATAATTATCTATCTTAAGATATGACTATAGTCATATCTTAAGTCTTATATCTTAGTCCTATAGGAACTTGAAATTAATGATGTGATTAATAATCCTAAATAGGAAATAAAAAATGGAATAGTAAAACTTATAAGTTTTATACGATACCTATATCATCCGTAATGCCCATATAATAGGATGCCTACCATCCGTTACAAAATTTCCTTCACCCGTGAATTTGAAGACCAATATCTCCAAGATGGCTAAAGCGATTTTAAATTAAAGTATATCAAATTAAAGCTTGTTTATTTCTACGTTTACTGGTAGTATTAAAATATTTTTACAATTTTTTTCTGAAGTACGTGTTTAAGAATGGATTTTTAGCGATTTTTTTTAATACCGGATGGATCCTACGAATTCGGGCATCGTAAGAACAACACAGATCGAGATATCAAACTTCCTTTTCACATATTGTAGCTAAGGGCTTTGTTAATAGTTATACGAAGTTTCATACTATTACGTTCATCAATATTTTTGTTATTGATGAATTTGTCCGACTGCGTTATTTTCCGTCCCGCACGCTTTCCGTTCCGGAAATCACCGTTTGGACCTTTCTCTTGCTCTCGAGTCATTAATATGAATCCACTTATGAAATCTCAGTAGAATTCGTTGATTATTTGATATCGATATATATTTATTTTCGGCTATAAAAGCACGCTCAAATGTCCAGAGCATGCCTGAAAGAGAAAGGTAGCGCGCGCGTGGAATCTTCTGCTGCAAGCAGATCGCCTATCGCTGTGAATGAGTCATGAGGACTCGACAATAGCGGAAAAAAGTATCGCCTTTAAGAATGCAAGTCAGTGTCAGTTTAAGAACTGACGGTATCTTTGGAAGCATACCGTTATTATGCCTCCTCGCGCAAAGATTTTGGAGACGGAGTTGAAGATAATTTAAAATGCAATTTGTTTCTTTCGTCGAGAAGCCGAGAAATGTGGGGACAAAAGCTATCTCTCTTATCGCTGATTTTATTTTGGTGATTACTGCAACTTATAAACTTTTATTCAAGCATAGGCAAGGATATTTTTCCTGTGCATACTAGAGAAATTTTCTCGCGTGGTGTTTGGTGCGCGCGGTACCTACGGTAGCGTATAACTTTGCCACCTCGAGCAGCTTATCTCTCCAGGCCGAAAGTCCTGTCGCGTGGAGCTCGCTTTCCAAAATAAATATATACACGTTAGAGGCATGTCTAATTCTCCCAATTTGTTAAGTCATTTTACACGTGGTTACTTTTCAAACACGAAGAATACCATCAAAACGAACTAAATTCCCGACTTCCGCTAGCTGAGATAACGCATTTTTAAATATTATTCGTAACGTAATTGGTAACTGAGTAATCTATTTTAAACTTTGTTCTAAGATAAATATATGTTCCATATCTTATGCGAAGAAAAGAGAAGTGGCTTTTCATGTGTATCTTGAAGTGGGCATCAAACTTGCTTCCCGGAACTTGAATAATATCCGGCGTTTTTATCTGTCTCGGTCGCAAAATTAATTAATATAACCAACTAAAAATATATTTTTGACATTATTAAACGTATAAATGAACAAGATTTAGTTCGATATACTTTATTTTAAAATTTCACTACTCATTTTTGTGATATAAACCTTCAAACTCAGGGGATGGAATTTTACAACGGACATCAGGTGCTTTGAGCTCGAATATAGTCCCCCCCCCAGACTTTAACCGCGAAGATTTCGGCCAAAAAGGGGCTATATTCGGAGGAATACGGTACATATGCGGTTTCATGGACCGTGTAACCACCGATTCATCTATTCATTCACGCAAACGTTCATGAATCCACTCACGTAAACGTACATGAAACCATTCACGCAAATGTAAATGAACGTACGTAAGTACATGTTCATACGTGTTATCTATCGTGTAACTAGAGATTTACTCGATTTTGATGATAGCGCTTCCTGTCAGCAGATTTCTGAACCTATTGGCCTTGGCGGCTCCGTTGACAAAAACTACTCGACTCGACTCGACTTTCGTAAAAATACTCGAGTGCTCGAGTCGAGTACCAACTACTCGACTCGACTCGAATTTTCGAGTACTCGCACATCCCTAAGCCCCCATACTTGTTCCGAATTTCCACACGTTCAAGCAATTTGTGATCACGAATGTGTGAATAGGATAAACTGCAACCCAAAGGTGTTAGTGGCCCTGAATTCAATTTTAATCAATTCTTCCTCTTTCAGTAATGAAGCATAAAAGATATCACACTACTTACTATTTTTATAAAAACAGAAAAAATTATGGAAACAATTCATTCAAACCACTCTTTAAGTAAAGGACAAAATACATTACTTGTGCATATGTATGGCTGTACAGGGGTTTAACTCAATAATGACACAGATGAAATAAAATTCTTCTGTATTGCACAGCAACCATTACATTTAATTGTGACTCAATAAGTAATAACATAGAGATAGTATTATGCTTACTCAATGGTAATACATATTGTCTTACCTGATGGGGACGGATGAATCGCACATTATTTTTAAAGTTGAAATAGTTCTGATATTTGGTTTCATCCTCCTCTTTGTCCTTTGAATGCTGTCCAGTTTTACCTTTTTTATCGTCAGCTGCCTTCTTTGATTTAGGAGATTTCTTTGCAGCAGCTTTGGTCACAGTTTTGGACTTAGTGCATGACAAAAATATATTTGAAGTGCTTTTTCTGAAACGTAAAAAAAAACAGAGTAGATATTCACAAAATTTCAAGAATCACTTCACACACAAATGTCATGTATGCACATAATATTTGAACACAAATTTCACTGATGAACCAAAAATCTAAAGATATTGTATATATCTTAGAAAATTTTCTGCCATTATCAGTTTAGCACAAACCTAATAAATGTATGCATGTTTATGCCTGACAAATCTAGCTCATAGTGTAAACACAGAAATGGCTATCTAAAAATAAGCAACTCAAGCAAATACAGTAGAAGCCCATTATAGTGAGTACAGCAAATAGCAAGAATCTCGCAATAAAGAGTGATTGGCAATGTACCATCGAAAGGCCCACGGTTAAATTGTAAAAAGAAAACAGATATAGCAAGGCCAAGAAGCTCCTGCCACGGTATGCACTGAGTATTATTGATATTTGATATATATCTTGTGATATTTCTTGAGGATGATGCACTGCAAAGTACAAATTAATGCATGGTATTTATCTTTAGTAATATTATTAGTCAAGTACAACTTATAATACAATATTTGTGCCATCTCTACATTATCTAAAGTCCAATCAAGTCTATGCACTGACAATTTCCGGCCGGCACTGGTATACCTTGCACACGCTCGCACTTTTGAGTTATTCTTCTGTTAAGCCAAGTTCACATAGTAGGCATAGGAGTGGAACGGGTGGAAGACTGACAAGCATCTAGCCAATCATGCCACAGCAGAGAGCGGTGGTGTGGGTTAGGGGCGGAGTTCAGCCCGCCTGTCTTTGTCTGCCAGTACGGGAGTAGTTGATTAACTCGGTGAGAAACGAAAGTGACGACAAAGTTCTCTTTCGGAGGAAGAAACAAAGCCCATGCTGACTAGAGCTAAAGCTCTCAGAATAATTAGTGCCATTTACTGGGCCAGTGATGCTTCCCCTGATCAACTGATGACTTTAGCAAATTTAGTGGAGTAGAAGGGTTTGTGCTTTCGGCAACTGCCAGTAGACTGAAGTAGACGATGCTCGAATGATTTTTCAGCCGGCAATAGAAATTAAAAGTACTGTACTGATAATGTGTAGCGTGTGTATGTGTAATGCTAAAGGTCTGATGCTTGTTTTGTTATGCTTTTTATCCTCGTGACGTAGTCGTCAGTTTTCCGTTGCCAAAGAATTATTTACAACCCTTATAATCCTGGTTTCAATTATTTTTCCTGCTAGCAGAAGTAATGGGAATATTTATGTTTTCTGGTACATTTGTTAATTTTTGCATGTTTTTCAATGTTTTTGTAAATATTGCCAGGGCTGATATTATGCGAATAAT
Organism: Platycnemis pennipes; assembly: GCA_933228895.1. Taxonomy (NCBI): domain Eukaryota; kingdom Metazoa; phylum Arthropoda; class Insecta; order Odonata; family Platycnemididae; genus Platycnemis; species Platycnemis pennipes. Next base: position 34,176,533 of record OW121852.1, on the reverse strand, counting down.
TAAAATTTATCCCGGTCAGTAAGTTTTTATTTTATGATTCCTGACTTCCCAGATACATACAATTTTGAGTGAATACATCGATAATTCTCGGCAATAGTATTTCATGGTAGTTACCTCCGTTCGCTCTAGATCCTACAGATGGCAGCACTAGTACGACATACGATGTGCAGCGCAACTGTAAGAGGCATTTGCTTGTGTAAATAAATACTTGCTGCAGGAAATTTTCGAGAGATAACTGAATGTGAATTTTAGGAACGACTAGGAAGAGGTAATTATGCAAGAAATATTTTCGACGGCCGAAAAATGCAGTATTTCTGCGATTCATTACGGCAACTTTCCTAAGCAATGGATGTACTGATTAGCACTCGAAGAATTCAGCAAAGCATAAATTTTTAATTTGGAAGATATAATTAAAAAATAATCAATAAATATGCAATTGTGAACGAAAATGGCCCTTCTACCTGTTTCTAATAGCATGGTAATGAAAGAAAAATGGAAAGAACAACTGTGGGAATCGGGAGGCTTAATCCATCACCTTCGGATATAACGAGCATTCGCTATAGCGAGTGATTTCCCAGCCATTGGGAGCATTCATTATACTGAGCTTCCACTGTAGTATTCCTAATAGGTACTAGATTGCATTAACCCTTTTGCTGTGGTATGTAGAGATGATTGAACAAACAATTTAAGCCCGTAAATGTGACATGCAGGAACATTCCACAGGCCTCAAAACTTTTCCCTTGCACACAAGGAAATCGTGGCTGGGAATTAAAAGTTCATGACTTCAAACCTCAACACGTACCAGAATTCTTAACATATAAAGATTCAGACCTTTGGTGAAATAGAAGTCAATAACACCATGAAGACCATCAGACCTTAACTTAGACTTGTACTCACAATTTACGCAGGAGGTCTTGGACTTCTCGATCTTTGCTAATAATATCTGCTATGATGTGCTGCAATCCTGTTTCAACTTCTTTACAATCTGATAAACCTTTTGTTTTTTCATGACAAAGAAACTGCTCCAGGCGTATGGGTTCCATAGAATTTCCATAGAGAAGAGTCACAGCAGGTGTTTCTAAGCCTAGTTCTCTTGCTCTGTCGGCAAGAGTACCCTTAGCCGCAGTCTTAAATGATGATTTCTATAACACAAAGCACTGGTCACTAGCCATGGCATAGATAAAATAAAATATTTAGTTGCATACAGCTAATATTTAAGTATGTATTGCTATGTTATAACAGAGTGATAAGCATTTCAAAGAGGCATGGTCAAAGACTAAAATGGCCAGGGAATATCATCCAGGATTGCCTAATTTTAATAACATTCACTGTACATCTTGTTTACTTTTGCAAAAATTGTTGAAAACTAATAGAAATTCCATAATCTACATTCAAACTGCCATGAAAAATCTACACATAAATCTAACACTCAATGCAGAGGTCAAACCAAAATTGGCATCAAAAATAAAACTTAGAAATTATGATATTTAACAGTATAAAGTCAAGCCCACTTGTATCAAACCTGTTTTTAACGAAGTGCCGGTTATAATGAAGTGAAGACTATTCCCCATCAAAAATGGCCATTTTATCATGCTAAAAATCCCCCTTTTAACAAATGTTTATTTATCGGTGGTCCTTTTTTAACTAAGTGTTTTTAACTTAAAGTAGTTAAAACTTAAAATAGTTAACAACGAGTAACCCATTTCTTTCCATAGTACCCGCCAGTCGTTGTTAACATATTTTCAGTATCATCTGCAAGCTAAACTTAAATGAAGGTGTACATCTGATAATTTTTGTCCATTAATATGTCGGTCCGCCCCTACCTTGGCTCCCATGAACACACACCATGATAGCAATCACCGCTCCGTGATTACAGTTGAGTCAGGGTGGTCCGATGACAGGCATAAGGGTTGAGCAAGAGGTAGGGGTAGAGGTTGGAAAGGACAATGCCCCTGGCTAGATTGACAAAAAGATCTTGCGAAGAAAAAAGACTGGAAGGAAAGCGAAAGGAATGAAGAGAATGGTAATTCTGGTGATTCATAGCCATATGACAATGTTCTAATACGAGGCGAGGGTACTGGGTACGATAAGGGGACAGCGATTGGCTACAAAATGCGCTGGCGTCTGGGTTTTCCACCCCTCTGACTTTGTTTTTCCCTGCCATCGGGCAACTTTCTGCCTTTAACTCTTCCTGTGCTTTCAGTCTTTGATCGTCAGCTGTGGCGTCAAGTAAGACTGCATAAGCTTGTGCCTGAACTTCCATCCGTTTCCCCTCACCCTTAGTTGATGACTCAGCGACCTTGATGCCGTGGGTGGCCGATGATCCTTAGCTGATACAACTCTGCCGCTGAGTAATCCATCTAATTTGCTCATCCGAGGTAATTTCATTGGGTTGACAGATTCAAGTTAAAGTCGGAGACTTATGCACTATCAGACACGATCACGAGGAAAATAGACACAAAAGGAATATTTTCAGGGATATTTCCAGTAATATCACATTTGCTGTATTTTCCAGGTCACCACAATTATTGCCATAGATCTTTAAACTTAATGGCCTGCTCTCAGCCCCAGACTTTACTACGATGATGAACTGCTGCATCATCATTCTTCCCCGCTGGAAGTCCCTTATCAGTAATGAACACAAAAAAAAGTATCACATTTCACTCATCGCTTTCCCACGCCCTAACTTCCCAGGTGGCTTCCAATAAGGAGGTGCTTGGGAGAGGGTAGAGAAGGGTAGGGGTCGAGTATCACGTCAAGGTGGGCGACGAACCCAGAATCCCTAAGCACTACAGTCATCCAACCAGAACCTGGAAGAAGGGGAGGCTCGGAAGGAAGAGAGGGGAAGGCATTATTCATGGTGCGAATGGCTCTAAAAAAAAGCTAGGGACAGAGAGGCCGAGATGCGAATGTACTCGAGGGATGTTTGATTAGGGGTAAAAATCTGCTGGCATGCAGCGCACCATAAGCGTAAGCAAAAGTTCAAGTTGGCTTGGCAACACTTAAAAGTAACTTAAGCTCAAGAAAGCATTGCCAAAATTACAACGACTTTGAAATAGGCACTAATTAACCATCGAAGTTTGCTGCCCCTGTGAATCGTTTCGAAATAAACGACACATTGGGGCGTCACATGAAGAAATTCGACTTTGAGTTACATATTAAGGGTATTTCGAATTATCCGTACCATCAAGTATGCAAGCCGAAACATTCGGCTTACATACTTAATGTTTACCAAGTTCGGTTATTACGAAGTAAATATTCGGTCTTCTTAACTTCCTTACAAATGGGCTTGACTGTACCATGATAACCCAGCAAAACAGAACATTTAACAACACTAGGGGCCACACTTTTTACATCTATTCATCCAAACAGTGTTGCTTTGAATGGAACATCTGTGTAATATTGAAAACACATTCTGTAAATATAATTTTTAGTGGGGAGATTTCATCAATGGAGTAATTATAAAAAAATTGACCCATTCATTTTAAATGTCATTGGATTTTATTCCAACATAGAAGGGTTCTATTTCAAAGCAAGGTGACATTCAACAAGAACATCTTGGAAAATAGCATTAAAGGGGAACGCATTTCCATGATAAACAAAAATCAAAGCTAACTTACAATATGGTCCAACTCACTCAAGCTTCTTGCAGAGAGAATTTCACTTTCTATCAAGGGTGTTAACTTCTCCATTTTCTGTACAGTGTTTACCAAAGCAGCTGCTTTTGTCTTCACCTGCCTGAGGCAATAAAAAATCATATTGAAATTTCAACTGACTAAAGTTTATAAACTCCAGCAAATCAATCATATTATGACAATTGAGGTAGCCCATAAGTCAAATACATATAAACCCTGGTGCACACATGAAGATACTATACTAAGTCCTGTAAAATACGTAATAATAAATCACTCCGGCTAGTAATGCTAAAGATAAACAACAAGTGTCCTTTTAAGCTACGGGATTTAAAATGAGAAGCTAATCTTGTTTCAGGGAAAATGTCAATGTTCTTAAAAAACAATTGTCCACCATAAGGAATTCTGGTCATTACCACATAGACACACACTCTTTTGGGGATGGGGAAAACTTTACAATCAGGAAAAGCACTTATTTTTTTCAATTTGCCCAATGAAAGTTCACAACCATTTTGGTATTATAAGCACTGTGATGTGCAACACTTGGTATTGAACACCATTGACAGTTCATAACCATTTTGGTATTAATGGCACTGTGATGAACAACACTTGGTATTCAATGCTGTCAAAATTTATTTCAAAACTGAATATAGACATCAATAAGCATTCCAAACAGTCAGCCATTGAATACAATCCCAAGGATTTCAGTAAATACAGTGTGAAGAAAACAGGGCATTAGCTATAAATATATCTAGCATTTGATTTAAAATACATTCTTTAGAGGGCATTTGAGGAAGAGATGGGTCAAACAGCAGATTTCTGGAAAAAAATATCAAATTCAAATATTAATCATAACTCAAATATTCAAATACTATAATTGTAATTAATGAATTAAATGTATTTGTCAATTTTTTTGTTGCCTGTTGAAGTAAAAACCTATAACTTGATCAAATTGAAAAGTGTAATTCTGGTTTTAAAATTTCAAATATATAGTAACTAGAGATGAGTGGATACCTAAATTTATCGATTCTCGATACCGATACTGATTCCTGGGAAATCGATTCTCGATACCATCAACCAGGGGCGTCTCGTCTTAAGGATCACATGAGCACGTGAATCGCCTGGTGATTCCAAACAATTGAAATATACATGATGCTGTGTGATGAAAACACGATCTCTGTACGTTTAGAATGTATTTGTATGTGCCGATTCACTCTGTTTCCATTTGGATCACGCCACGGCTGCAGATCACAACCCCGTTGTTAACTACCAAGTTGGGCATATTGCATAGATAGTGCTTAAAGGGGCAATGCTGTTAATATGGTGAATATGAGCACAACTCGAGTGTGATCGCGGTGCCACTGGCCCTCTTCTAATGCCGTCTCTAATAGTTCTTCTCAAATCCCCAAGATAGCAGCATGCCTCACGGAGTCCATACAAGCTCAAGGACCCTACCTCGGAGTAGTTTATTGAACAACCACATGGTATCGTTCTGGCCAGTTGGATGTCGAAAATAATAATAAACCACAAAGGTTAACAACTAATTCTTTGAACACAAAATAATGTGCTTTCAGCTAGTGTAGTTGAAAACATTGGTTAATACAACACAAAGTATTTTGACAGCCCTTCAACAGAGAATAGATATTCCTGAAAGGGAGTGAAGGCTTTGTTTTGTGCTTTACTGTGTTGTGTTGTTTTGTTTGCAGCGGAGCAGTAATTGAGTTGTATTTTCTTGGCGGATTTCAAGTACAGGACATCGTTTTATTGAGCTCCTCAGCTTCGTTGTACTGGCAAAGGTCCAAAGTCACAAAAATTACTTCCATCATTTGGCAATAACGTCAATACTTTCGATCTATCATCACCTTGAGTAAACTCCTTGCTGAAGAAATTACACAGTGACGTTGCTTTACGGCTTACTCGACAAACGGCAGGGGCGAGAGCTAGGGGGAAGCATCGTGTCAACGCTTATGTGAACATATGTGACATTGTATTTCCATCGACACCAGAGAGAATATGTGATAAATTTGTATTCCGTGTTTGGTGGAAATTAGTTATAGCTGAGTTTAGGAGGATTTAGTTTTTTATTCACCTAGATAGGATATAGTGTGCAGCGTACATATGCGTGACCTATTCCCGGTACTGCTTAAATAGTATTAAAGTGTACCTACTTGAAGTGGTGGTTCCACCTAAGGCACGCAATAATTGTTGATGAAGTAAGTAACAATTGTGCAATTTTGAAAAATAACCGTGTCATAAATATTGCATTCATAATAGTTCTATGACGCACTCAAAATGAATACGGTGCAGTATCTTCTTCAAGTCCCTTTTTCTACGATGGGAGAAGAACAAAGATTGCAGATCAAGACAGCAGGTGCTCATCAGCCTGATTTGAACATCACTCATCATCATCATTGGTCAACCAGCCTAGGATTGGTTTGACGCCGCTTTCCACTCGATTCTTCTATCGGCCAACCTTTTCATTGTGACATAATTCTTCTCTTTTACATTCTTCACAACCTGTTCCATGTATCTCATACGAGGCCTGCCTTTTCCAATCTTCCCGTTCACTTTTCCCTCAATGATAGTCTTCATCAGGCCATCGTGTCTCAAGATATGGCCGATTAAGTTTTCCCTTCTTCTTTTTAGAGTTGTCAGCAGACTTCTCTTTTCTCCTACTCTTCTTAGCACTTCCTCGTTACTTACTCGGTCGATCCATTTAATTTTCAGCATTCTTCTGTAGCACCACATTTCAAATGCTTCTACCCTTTTCTTCTCCACTGCTGTCATCGTCCATGATTCACTTCCGTAAAGAAAAATGCTCCAGATGTATGTTCTGATGAACTGTTTCCTTACTTCTATGCTTGTATTTCCTGCTGTAAGTAGATTCTTCTTTTGAAAGAATGCCCTCTTTGCCTGGGCTATTCTACTCACTATTTCTTTCTTGCTTCGTCCATCATTGGTTACTCGGCTTCCTAGATAACAGCAGGAGTATCGTGAGGCACTCAATGATATAGGCAGATGCGGCAACGTGGAACTTTTCTGGGTGCCTGGTCATGCAGGCATATCTGGAAATGAGATGGCTGATGAGCTGGCAAGGGCCGGTTCCAGCCGAGATCCAATTGGGCCAGAGCCAATCATACCTATTGCTACGTCAATAGGGATAACGGAAATTAGAATGTGGGGCTTAGCCCGGCATTCTGAAATCTGGCGAACTACACCAAGTCTTAGACAGGCCAAACTACACATAGGAGAACCTAGGCCTGGGCTTGCCAAAAGACTCCTGTCACTAAACAGGGTTCAATTACGAATGGTAGTGGGACTCCTCACGGGGCACTACCAGGTGATGAGGCACCCGCACCTCCTGGGAATTGTAGATTCACCTAGATGCAGGTGGTGCGAAGAAGAGGATGAAACTACATCCCACATATTATGCGAGTGCCCTGCTGTGATGAGGACTCAAAATAGGTACCTGGGGTCTCCATTTTTGGAACCCAGGGAGGTAAGGGAAATCCGCATAGGGGACCTGTTGGCCTTTAGCAAGGCAATTGGCCTTTATGGGTGATTTCCTTAGAAGGGTGGTTGGCACAATGGGCCAATAGGTCTGAGTGCCTCAGGGCCTCCTTGGAGGAACTCAACCAAAAAATAATCTATCTATCTATCCTAGATAACAGAACTCTTTAACCTCTTCAAGTTTTTGTTTTCCTAGTTTCACATTGGTTTTCGCCTCTTCTTTCTTGCTGCACACCAATATCTTAGTCTTCTTCTTATTTATATTCAGCTGATATCTGGCCATAGTCCTTTCCATGGTTGTTAGCATCTTATTCAGCTCCTTCTCTGTCTCTGCTATGAGAGCTATGTCATCAGCAAATCGTAGCATGCTGATTGTTTCTCCGTGCATGTTCACTCCAGAACACTTCTCCTTGACTTCATTCATGGCTCTCTCGATGTAAACATTAAAAATTACGGGAGACAGTGCGCAGCCTTGTCTCACTTCTTTCCTTATTCTTGCCTCCTCACAGCTGGGTCCAGATTTAATCACAGCAACTTGGTTTTTGTACAGACTGTGTATAATTCTTCGGTCATTGTAGGACACTCCAATTCCCTTCAGAATTCCAAGCATTGAATCCCAATCTACGTTGTCAAAGGCCTTCTCTAAATCCACAAATGCAATGAACGTCGGTTTGTTCTTCTCCATTCTCTTCTCTATGAGTAGCCTAAGGGCCAATATTGCTTCCTTTATACCCTTACTTTTCCTGAATCCGAATTGATCTTCATCCAGGAACTCCTCTGCTTTTCGTTCTATTCTTCTGTAGATGATCCTGGTCAGTATCTTCGATGCATGTGTAGTCAGGCTTATAGTCCTAAAATTTTCGCAATTCTCCGCTCTCTTCTTTTTGGGAATAGGAATGATGATGTTTTTCTCGAAGTCCCTGGGTATTTCTCCTGTTGAGTACATGTCACAGATGACATTATAAAGATGGGCCAATGTCCTCTCTCCCGCATTCCTTATTAGTTCTGCAGGGACATCATCAATACCTGAGGACTTATTCATCTGAAGGTCCCTTACTGCAGCGTCGAATTCTGATCTCAATATTGATGCCCCCATATGATCTTTTTCCACTTCGCTTTCCTCTTCAATAGCTTTTGTGCTGAGATTTTTTCCATTGTATAGCTCTTCCAGATATTCTTTCCATCTCTTCACTTTGTCCTCGTTTTCAATCAAAATTTCTCCATTCTTGTCCCTTATGGCATTGCATCTTGCACTCCGTTCCTTGAAGTGGTTCCTCACTATGCTGTAGGCCGCTTCCACCTTTCCAAGTGCAAGGTTGCTTTGTACATCTTCGCATAGATTTTTCAACCACATCTCTCTAGCTTTCCTTGCTTTGCGACTTATTTCGTTCCTTATTCTTTTGTAGCAAAGCTGCCCTTCTTAAGTTTTCGAATTCTTGTACTTTCTTCTTTCTTCAATCAATTCTAGGACTTCCTACGTGATCCATGGCTTATTCTTGGCAACTTTTCTTCTTCCAAGAACTTCTTTTGCGGCTTCCTGTAGTCCACATTTAATGTTTTCTCAACGCTCTTCCATTGATTTCTCATTCAGGTTCTCTCCTATGTTGTTTCCCACTGCTTTTTGAAATGCCAGCTGATGTTGAGCCTCCTTTAGTTTTTCTACTTGCCATATATTCTTCTTTGTTTTCTTCAATTTCTTGAATTTTAGATGGCATTTCATCATCACTAAATTATGGTCACTGTCAATGTCTGCCCCAGGGTAGCTTTTGCAGTCCTTCACTTGGTTTCTTAATCTCTGCTTCACTAAAATATAGTCTATTTGGCATCTTCTTCTGTCTCCTGGCATTTTCCATGTGTATCTTCTTCGGTTGTGATTTTTAAACAATGTGTTGGCAACCACTAACTTATGTTGAGTGCAGAAATCCAGCAGCCTTTCTCCTCTTTCGTTTCGGTTTCCCAATCCGTATTTTCCAGTTATTCTTCCATCTTGACCTTCGCCGACGATTGCGTTCCAGTCTCCTAAAATAATTAGGTTTTCTTCTCCTCTTACCTGTTTTATAACATCCGTGATATCTTCGTAGACGTCTTCCACTTCTTCATCTTCATAGTCCGTCGTAGGCATGTAAACCTGCACCACCACGGTATCTACAGGTTTGGTCTCGATCTTCACCATTATTATCCTTTCATTGTACTGCAGGAAGCTCTTCACACGCATTCTGGCGCTCTTTCTGAGTATGATCCCTACTCCAGCATTACCATTTAATGATCCTGTATGTATAATCCTGTAGCTTCCACTCCAAAAGTCTCCTTCTTCGGGCCACTTCATTTCGCTGATTCCTAATACGTCGAGGTCCATTCTTCGCATTTCTACCTTCAGGTTATCCAGTCTTCCACAGGTCCGAAGCGATCTAACGCTCCATGTTCCTACCCTAAAAAGTGTATCACATTTGACTGATGTACTCTCTCGGGTAGTCCCCGCCCGGAGATCCGAATGGGGGACTATTTTACCTCTGGAATATTTTACTCGAGAGGGTTCCATCACGTCTTGATAAGAAAGAAAAGAGTGGAGTAGCTGCGACTCCTCGGGATATTAATTTGGTGGTTTCCCCTTGCCTTCCACATCGCAGTACTACAGCCGTTAAAGTAAATGTTACCACGCCTGTAGTGAAATGAGTGTTGCTGTACCGACCACTGTGGTCTCCACCTTCACTCATGTGAAGAAGAGCTGCTGCCCTCTCCTCCGGGTGATGAGAAGCGTAATTATTGGCGGCCTCCCATCGCCAAGTCACGGCATCTTCACAGGATCTGTATTATTTAGAATCCTATCTTACCCAGGGATAGACCAATACCCCTTTGGAATGCCGTCGCTTTTTGTCCACGACTGCTTATTCGACGAGTAAACTCGCTTATCTCGCAGCTAACCTCTATATCTAGAGGTCGACCCACCATCCGCAACCCGGTGGATGCACTCGGTGGCTTTAAGCTCAGCCGCGAGCTTAAACATCACTACTGAAGTTAAAGGATCAACACGAGTGCACAGAAGAGCATTTAAGGGGGATTGGTACTCAAAATATAAGTGGCTCTGTGGGTGTGATACAATAAATGCACTTTTCTGTTTCCCCTGCCTGCTGTTCGGTGGTGATACTGCATGGACAAAAACGGGAGTGACTGACTTGGGACACTTGAGCAATAAAGTGAAAAAGCACGAATGTTCTTTGAAGCATGTGAATAATAAAATGAACTTGACCATGATAGGAAAGGATAATATAATGATTCAGCTTAACGAAGGACATAGACTGGAAATTAAGCGAAAAAATGAGGTGGTTGAAAAGAACAGATACATATTGTCAAGGCTGATTGATTGCATTAAATTTTGTGGTGCTTTCGAACTGGCATTGAGAGGTCACGATGAATCACAAGATTCTGATAACCCAGGAGTTTTCCGCGGTTTAGTGGATTTAATGCAGGATTTGGATAGCAGTATGAAGGAACATCTCCAGAATGCAACTGTTTTCAAGGGAATATCTGCAGCAGTACAAAATGAGTTGCTCCAGTGCATGCTGGATGTTTGCAGAGATCAGATCCGAGAAGAAATTAAGGAATCAGACTTTTTAGCGGTACAAGCAGATGAAATCACCGATGTTTCAGCACATTTTCAGATGGCAATTGTGTACCGCTACGTTCTAAATGGTGCACGGGTTGAGCGATTTTGGGGATTCTTGAACCCACCGAATCATGACGCAGAAGCTCTTACCACAGAGCTCGTGAAAGAACTCTATGTCCATGTTGAAGAAAATTCTGAAAAATTGATAGCACAGAGTTATGATGGTGCAGCAGTTATGAGCGGGAGCGTTAATGGAGTCCAGGCAAAAATAAGAGAACATTTCCCAAGAGCCTACTATGTTCATTGCTATGTGCACCAACTTAATTTGGTGATGGAAAGGGCAGTTTCAAAGAATAATCAAGCAAAACTGTTTTTCGCTAATCTTTCAGGCATACCACCGTTTTTCTCTAGAACATCAATAAGAACCCAAATTTTAGACAAGGAAGTGCGGAAACGTCTTCCGAGGGGCGTACCCACTCAATGGAATTATAACAGCAAGACAGTGAACGTTGTCTTTGAAAACAGAATGGAACTGATCAATTGTTTTGAACACCTTAAGCAAATCAGAACAATGGACTCAGTCACGTTGCGTGAATGCGATGGCCACATCCGCACCTTAAAAGATCCAACTTTCATATATTGGCTTTCTGTTTTTCACAAGATTATGCTCCACGTAGAAATTCTGTTCAAACAAATGCAGAAAAGGAAAGCTGACTCCATTGAATTTCGAAAAGCTGTGTCTGATTTTCAACTTCAAGTGAAGAAAGTTAGAGACAGCACTGACGAAAGTCAACTTTCAGAGTTTAGCTCCCCAATGAGCAAAAGAAGGAAACAAAATGATTCTGCTGCTTTGAAGGAAGTGTGCACCATTATTTCTGTCCAAGCTGAAGACCGCTTTTCATTCACCGATCACCTGAGAGTGGCCAAACTGCTAGATGTAGAGTTATTCTCCGTGTTTCGCTAGACATTTCCGGAACAAGACCTCAAACTAGCTATAAGTACTTATCCAAAATTAAATGCAAATTGACTTCGCACCGAGCTAGAAGTTGTATACATGAGAGAAGAGTTCAGTCATGCCCATGGAGCTGTCACTATCTTGGAGCTTTTCACTAAAAATAATTTAGAGGACACTTTTCCTGAAGTAGTCAATCTGTTGAAAATAATTATAACTACGCCTATGACTACAGCAGAAGCAGAGAGATGTTTTTCAATGCTGAAGCGCATTAAGATGTTTCTTCGGAATTCCATGGGGCAAGAGTGCCTTAGTGCGTTGGCAATGCCGGCGATCGAGAAACGTCTTGTTCGCGAGATGAAGGACTACAATTTTAAGGTTATCGAGAATTTCGCTGCGCAGAAAGACAGGAGGATGCAATTTCTCTACAAATGAGGAGTGGGTGAGTTCCAATAGGATTTAGTGATGTAGTTTAATTTAGTATTGAGGGTGTACGAAAGTATACTAATGCCACCTTTTACATCAGTGTTATATAAGTATTTTTTGAATGTCATGCGTATACTTCATACGTGTATTCCTATCAGTATACTCTACAACATTAACAACACAATGCTGCTATCTGGCTCCCATTAACGTACTGACAGACTGACGAGCGACTTACAGAACGGATTTTTTTGTCTATCGAAAACTGTGTGAACACCCAAAAATTTTATGCACGTGACGCCACTGCCATCAACCTATACATATATAGGTTTTTTTACCTAGTTTTCCTATGCATTGCTATTAAATGTTCCATGAAATCTAAAAATGCAATTTTACGAAACAACAATTTGAATATTCTATTTACTTTGGGAAAAAACTTCTGATATTCCTCTGTGTGGACATTATGAAAATAAAAACTGTTTGATAAAATAAGAGTTTTATATTTTTTTACATGAGCATGTTTAATAACAAATGCTATATTTAATAACAAAACATGTTTGGTTTCCGAGAAAAAATGCCATAACAGATTCAAAATAATATGACTGTCATGTCATAAGTTGAATTTTAATACGATTAATTATTAGTTGTAAGTAGGGACCAGAAACAAATCGCATGTTGCAATAAACACGAATTTTCTGTGAAATACGAGATAAAAGTGAAATATCTGTGAATATAGTAAATACAGTGCAACCTCTTTAAAACGAGACCTCACGGTGCCCAAAATAATGCTCGCTATAGTGAAGTATCATCTTACCGGGGTTGGTGTAAATAATCGCCATGAAACCCATTGTCAGCAATTTTCTAGGAATCTGGTTGGTGTGGTGGCAGTATTTCCATCCGGAGAGTCTGAGTGCAAATCCCAAAAGTAGGAGAAAGTTTTTGCAAAAATTCATATCCCAACTTAATTTACCAACTAACCATTACATCAAAAAGAACCGTACCTGCTCCAAAAAATGCAAAAAAAGCCTCGGATTGCCGACCATTTTCCCAAATGCACAACTGACCAGGCTACTCTTTTCTAATGCTCATTCCATTTTCTAATGTTCATTCCATAATTTTGATTAGTTTCGCCAAAAATTTATACCATAACTGATAAATCAATATTGTATCACCTTTATTACTAGCCTTTACACTTTCCCTTGGTTGGTCTTAATTTTTATGATCAGTATATTCACATTCTTCGCAACATTTTGCAGGAGCCATTTGGAATAACGTATCGCATTTATTTCAGCAGACGAAATGAGACAGTGGAAGTGGTGGAAGGGATCCTGCCTTGGAGGGCGTTTTCTTTCATCTGATGTAATGTCCACATTGAAAAACAATCTGCTTTACCATGTATAACAATTTTATTGAAATGGTGGTTGTATCACAATAAGTTCCTTTTAAAAATTTCATTATGCCTTCGACGTACTTACAGTCATTTTGTCGGGTGTATATGTGGTGGTATGATACAAAGGACTGAAAAAATGGTCCTATACCAACAAATGTTTTAAGTATTAATTCATATAATTACTCAATAATGGAAGTAACACATAGAAAGGAATATAGACCTACTGAAAGTCAATAAACTACAAAGAGCACCACTCCTTTGGCTGTGCATTCATCACATTATATCAAGCAGTTATAAGTATAGGTAACAAATAATTACTTGCTAACTTCAATAATCTCGTAAATTAACTCACGAAAATGTTCAGTGAAAGAAAATATGAAAACAAATTTAGGAGAGACAATTGAGTAGCTTCCATTTTTCCCTTCCCACACCTAAGTGTTTTACATTTTTGGGCCATGGTTTCTATACTGGAAATGCTCTCAATATACATATGTGCAAGTGTACTCTCGACCGCCCAGAAAACAAAAGAAGATCAAATACGTATTTGTAACTGCTAATGCTGCAGTATTTCCACCAATATTAACAATAAATTATTCGGATGGTGATTTATAACGTGCGATAGATTAAAAAAACCAAATTCCCTTCATTGACATTTAGCCATACATACCAGTCTATAGAAAACACTTTTTCACCATGTTTCAAGCATATTGCACGAAACGGTTGTTTATGTTATCCTTAATTACTCCAGAACGTAAATTTATTTTTACTGGGAAATGGATGCGAATTACAATATTTTCAATATACTCATAAGGAGAGGCTGTGTAACTCGGATCATGAAATGAGATGAGCCTTTTTTCATGCTACTAGAAGGAAAATAATGAAATGTGTTTTGGCTTTTTCTCCATTGGACCGGAATCCCTAGAAAAAAAGTAGAATGATATGCAGGGAGCCTACATTCTCTGAACTGGGGTAAGCCAACAATAGTAGAGTGGGATAATGTACTGCAGGTAGTGAAGTTCGATTCTTATCAATGTTTAAAAGTTGTCTTTCAGCCATTATATCAAAAATTTTATCATCCTGCATTTCCAACCCTTGTATGTGTATACTGACTTTTTTGCACTTTTATCGCTTAAACTTGATTAACAAATGCATCACTCAAAAAGATATTGTAAAGTTAACGTACTGTTTCCATGGTTTAGTTATTTCTTAAAATATTTTTCCAATCACTTTCAATAATGCCAAATTTTATTATTTTTATTTACTTTTTTGACTTATACATTACCCTGAAATTTCTTATAATCTACTTTTATTAACTGCCTGCTTGCCTTACTCTAGGAATACAGGAAGATGGTATTACTAGCCAGTGTTAAGGATCAAATGTGAGAACAGCAGAACACTAGCACACAATTTTAAAAACTTCATTATCATCGGTCATGCGAGTCTGGCGGATGTAGGTGACCCGCGTGACATTCTGCTTTAATTTGGAGAAAAAAAAGCCAAAACATGTTATCTTTTTTTGTTCTAATAGCAGGGAAAAAAATTTTCCATATCATTTCGTTACCCGAGTTACAAATCTTCTCCTTGTCAGAATCTACGTTACCTACATTCCATTCCCGGGGTGCATCGATCACGAAGCCGCAAAATTTAAAAATAGTATTCCGATATGATTTCAGTAGCGAATGAAATGAAAGATCCATAGGTCTTTGGATCCAACCCAACCAACCCTAATTTTTGAGTGATACATTCGTGAATCTAATTTAAACAATAAAAAGTAAAAAAAGTGAGTATTTAGAGGAAGGGTTTTTAATCGAATGATAACGTTTTCGAAGCGATTACTGAAAGAAAATCTAGAGATCTACCTTCGCGCACCTGTCGTAATGCCCCTGATGACGGCGAATGTAGGCTACCCGCGCGGCATTCTACGGTCCTTTTTTCTCGCGATGCCGGGGTAATGGGGAAAAAATCATATTTGATTATTTTGCTACTAGTTGCATGGGTGATCTGAATAACACTGAAGTTTCATGATCTGAATAACACAAACTGTCCTTGTTAATATCTACCGCACCTAGTACCGCAGGCGGATGCTTCGATCGCTATGCCGCGAAAATTTAAAATCTACGAACCGGATTCGATTTTACTGTCTTTGGATCTGAATCCGGATCCGACTAAAATGATAGATCCGCGGATCCTTGTACCCGACGGATCCAAGTGGTCCTTTCTTTTACCCAGTCATTAGCTTCCTTTCCTACCCACCCACCCCTTCTTCTCCTCCCCTCCCCCTCTGTCAAATACATTTACCTGTAGGCTTCAAACCTTCCCTTACCCACCCACCCCCACTTCTCAATGGTATCTTTAAACCATGAAGATGAAACAATTTTTTTTTCTGAGGGTGTCACCTGTGCACTGAACCGGTAGTACCACGGACGTAGCCACATGGGGCAGGGTGGGGCACTTGCCCCCCTGGCTCATTAGTCAAATGAAAAATTACAGGTCAACTAGCTGAAGGTGCCCATTGACATTTAACTAGAGGGAGAAATATAATAAATAAAAACTGAGTTAAAAAATCTTAACATTATCATGAAGGGGCAAAAACAAACTTGTAAAAAAAAAGGGATGTTTCAGGCGTTATATGGTGGAATAACATATGTAATTAAATAAGTTTGGCAATTTTCCACAAACAAATCTTTACTTCGACCGGTTTCAATGTGATACATCATCATCAGGTGAACAAATCTCAACAAAGTCCAGTATATATACGAATGAGGGGAGGGACCGGGGGGGGGAAAAGGAGTGCCTCCCCCCCTGCCGGGTCCCCTTCCCCTCCTCTTTCCTCACTCCCCCCCCGGTCCCTCCCCCTCATTCGTATATATACTGGACTTTGTTGAGATTTGTTCACCTGATGATGATGTATCACATCGAAACTGGTTGAAGCAAAGATTTGTTTGTGGAAAATTGACAAACTAATTTAATTAATAATAAAAACAAACTTGTGTTATGGAACGCTAACTTATTTTCCCCCCTCCCTCCCCCCCTGGAGAACATCCTGGCTACGCCACTGGGTAGTACCATAATAAATTTGGTGAAAATTACAAAGTTTGCATTTATTCAGTAAGCAATTCCTTATCTTCCCCAACTTTGTCCCTTATTTCCTTCATAAAGATGAAGCTAACCTGGACATTACCAGTGCAATTGAGAAAAGAGCTACCGCTTCCTCCTTCAGCAAACCACTGCAGCACAAAAGGCCACCTCCTCCCTCACGAAAGAAAATCTGAAAGGTCAATGATTGCCATGGAGGGAAAATTAGTTGAGTAGCATCAATTGCATAGGAAGGTTCGTTGCATACTCATTATGCCTAAGTGAAAAATTAAGTATGTATTTTCATTGACTGACAAACTGACAATTGTGACAGCATTCAAAGGAGGCAATTTGTAAAGTGAGATACTGAATGAGTTTAGGTTGCCAGAGCGTACCTTTTATAAGATTATTAAAGACTAAGTTTACATTAAGCCACAGAGCTGTGAGGGATAAGGTATTACATATAAAGAAAAACTGATCTGTAGAATTTCCTACCATTGAAAAGTGCCTAGTTTAGTGGATCAATCAAGCCCTCAAAAACATTCCTATTGGTGGACCACTGCCGAAAGAAAAAGCTAAGGACTTCACCAAAAATTGGGAACATACAGAACTTATCAGATTAAAAAAATACCATACACTTTCAATAAAATTTATGCTTAAAAAAACACATTCAGAATACCAAACCAGAAAAACAAAAAGCTGACTGATTTCTTTCACAGTAATACTGATAAACTATAAAAGATATTTAGATAATTACATAACGGGATTATTTTTTCATTTCCACATATTTTTTACCCTTCTATTATTATCCCTCAGTAAGTGAGATAAGCCGCTCCTAATCCTCTGCAAGTGACAAAAAATTCCTTGCCCTTTCAACTCTCACTTATCCAGGTTTGACTGTACCCAGTAAATCAAATACCTTTGTTGAACTTGTGATTTCTGTTGATAAGTCTCCACCCACAGGGCTACCATGCCGTTTAGGTGAAAATAGTTAAGCATAAAACAAAGAAGAAATTTGGGGATAGGTAGGACAGCACATGTGAGGATACAAGCTGAATATAGTTACTGATGGCTTTAAGATGCCTTTCATCTGCTATCGTGTTTCAACTTCATGTACTAATACATTTCACAATGAGATACCAGTTAGGTTCACTGAATTTTTTTGATACCAAGTCCAAATCTGCACATATCACTGGAACACTCTGACTACATTCAAACAGTAAGTTCATTTATTTATTAAATGAATATGGCACAACTAAAATCTGCTATAGTCAACTATCAAAGTGAAAAGTTCAAACAAGTGAGTAGTAAGTAGGGTGGCCAAGGTTTTTTATCGTGAGACTTATCTAGAGCTAAGGGCAGTTTACTTAAAGGTGATGAAGGTAAACAAGGAGTAATAGGTCAAGGACCATGAAAATAAGTACGTGATATTCACACAGAAGAATATCAAATGGAATGATTTATGAGAAATAGAGGGGTACATCTAAGGAGACAACTGAAAGTAGCAGGAACGATAAGTTTTTTCACAAAGGGACTTTTAAAATTCTTCTTTCCAATATTGTCTGTATGAGCAGGTACAAGGAGGGTACTCGTAGATTTGGAATTTCCTGACTTTTCAGGTACGCTAGTAACAAGTAACTTACTTGAGAGTTTCATATGCTTCCTTGACTTTCCTCAGGTCTTCTGGAGACATGTTTCCAGTCATTTCCTTCCTGTACCTTGCAATGAATGGTATTGTGTTATCTTCGTCTAATAGACGAACAATATTTTTGGCAATCCAATATTCTAAGGCTAAATCTTCAGCTAAAACTCGGGCCTCTTCCCAGGCTACCTCATACTTCTTCATTCCATCGGCAGCATTAACCTATACAAATATTAGAATTAGAAAAAATTGACAGATATCTGTAGCAAACCATAATGCAATGCCCATGTACTCATACCTTTAAATCGTTCTTATTATCTTTCTTAATCTGACGCCCTTTTTTCTCGATTTCGGCTTTCAATTTCGCAGGAACCTTCGCCTCCATATCCTGTGAAGTCCCTGCGACGTCACCGTACTCATCCTTGATGTATTCATTTTCTACCTTCACTGCTATCTTCTTACCATTTTCAATTTTGCCACAATCTTCATTTTCGTAATATGACAAAGCTTCTTCCTTAATAAAGGCACGTGCGGCTTTGAAGCCTTCAGTAGACACACTTTCTGTTTTAATCTGCTGAGAATAACCTCCACATTCATTGGAATCATCTGTGGCAAATAGTGACTCTTCTTTTTCCTTTTTTAGAGGCCCACTGTTTTCTTCAACAGGGGTATCCCATCTCGTTCGTTTAACGCGCACACCTTCGCCCACCCTTTCTATCGAAGGTGCGGAGCTTTTTCTTTTCCTTGGAAGTGTAGATGAAGCCGGAGAAGATGGAGTGGCAGCAGATTTCGAAGCCCTAGGCTTTTTAACGTTTTTCTTTGGCGCAGCGACAGCCTTTCCTTTCCCCACCTTGGGCTTGACATCAACTTCATAACCTCCACATTCATTGGAATCATCTGCGGAAAATAGTGACTCCACGTTTTCCTTCTTTAGAGGCAATAACTCAATGTTTTCTTCGACAGGGGTATCCCTTCTCGTACGTTTAACGCTCACTCCCTTTCCTTTTAAAGACTCGGAACTTCTTCTTGTCTTGGGAAGAGAAGACGAAGCCGGAGAAGCTGAAGATGTAGCAGATTTCTTAGCCCTAGGTTTTTTAACGTTTTTTTTCGGCACTGCTACAGCCCTTTTTTTCCCCACCTTGGGCTTAACATCAACTTCAGGTTCATACTCCGAATCTTCACCTTCTAAGGATTCACTGTCCTCGCTAAAAATTTGTACTTTGGCCTTCCTAACCCGTAAAACTCTCCCTGTCCTACTTACAGATATACCATCTTCAATTCTATCATCACTGTTTTCGGAGCTCTGAGTCGTCGCGCGACTTAGATTAGTCTTCTTCTTTACCTTCATTACTTCTGATTCACTTTCATCCTCTTCTGAGGAAGTAAGAGAAAATTCCATAGGCATATCCCTTACAATCACTCAACCACACGTTTGCGATTTTATATAAATTATCAGAAATCTATGACCTGTCCTACCAGACCGTGATGACAACTTTCAAAACTGAAACAACTGAAAACACTCGAATTTCGAGTCTACTTTGTTTTACCAGTTCTCCCGGACGGCCAATGAAAAGTCTTCGTAAGCAGACGAATCAAGAATAGACGAATTATGGACTAAAAGGATGCGAATATGGAAGTAAACCCTGGAAATGTGATGTTGTGTTTGCCTATTGAAAGTAGTCGATAGGCTTCAGTCACTCAAAAATGCTATATTAAGTGGTTTGCGATGTTTAATATTTCTTGGGTGTTGGAGTTCAAGTGAATTTGTCTACAATTTTTGTGTTCTGCGTTTACTTTGGACGTTGATATTGAACCAAAGTAGCACAATTTTGTAACAAACTCATGTCCCACCCAACCGATTAAAATGGGCAGTCCCAAGCGTTGCAATTCATTTTTCTTGGGAATTGCTTGTGCATCGATTACGTGGACTGTAAGTCTGTATTTATATTTTCAAATAAGTTGGGAATGGGCCAAAACCGACAGAAGGCACAGCGATCATCTCGAAAGGACAGCCCAAGTTGCTGTTCCTCGCAGCAACGCTTTTGTACCAGCATATACGGATCATGGTGGAAAGACATATATAAGGAGTAACTCTTTGGACGATGATTTCAGCACTGGATTGAAAGGAAAATATAAGAATAGTCAATATCTTATCAACAGTCTTCATGCAAAAAGGTTTCATTTTTCACCATCTAGTGTATAGGATCTTTGAGCGTCATCACCATTCAAATGTACCTCACTTTATAACCTGTGTGGTGGTTCGCATGTGCTGTCAATAAACTCCGCTGTTGTGCTATATTGGTGATGCTTGGGAATCCGATGTATTCACAGTAATGCTATGAAGCATTTTATAATAGCAGTTTAAATAATAATGCTTTTAGAGTGATTGTTTGTGACTTATATGTCAAATTTATCCTTGTGACGTTTTATTTTGTAGAATAATATGGAACTCTAAACCCCCATCAGAAGAATTGGGTATGGTGAAAACTGCAGAAGACCAGAAAATTCGCGATGAAGGATATCGTGTGCATGCCTTCAATGTTTTAGTCAGCCGTGGACTGGGGTATCATCGACAGATTCCAGATACGCGGTATTTCTTGTGAGTTTGCATACTTCACGTTCTCTTTTTGAAGGTCAAAGTTGAAGTTTCTTAGAAAGAAATACGGTTTTTCATTTAATCAAGATTCATCGTATTTCAAAATCATGGTCTTTTAGGTAGTTAATTAGGTATGTATATGTTGTTTCACTGTATACTTTCTTTGCTTGCCTTTTGGGAAATATTTCTTTAAGAGATGGGAAAAGTATTCTTGTGGTGGCTACAAATAATTGATCGGCAACCTTTTTCACATATACCTATGTATTCATATCTAAACAGTTTAGATGATAGATTAAGCACTGGGCCTGATTACTTACAAGATTGTACTTTATTTCAATTAATTTAATGTAACATATGTTGACCACTGTCATGTTTTATCTTAGATAATAAATTATATAATTTATGAGCTATGTGCATAGTCTACCAAAGTTAAAAGTAAGTTACCTCACAAACATTTAATAACCTTAACTACAATGCAAGGTTTGCATCTCACAGTCATATGTTCAATGCTTGTGACTTAGGTTGACAGAAAATAGGGTTCTAACCTATGACGTAACTTTCATTCGGTATCACCCTGGTCAAAAATCCATGTGGCCGTCCACATGGAAATTCCATGTGGCCAATGTGGAACATGGCCATATGGAACCGATGTGGACGGCCATAAGGCGTTTGACACAGTCCATAAGGACGATGTGGAACGAAATTCCCATGCGGACGTCCATATGGAACCACAGATTTTTCCTTATGGCATGTCCACATCAACCATTTATCACAGATTTTTACCATTACTACCAGATCACCATACACTTTAAGTGAATATACATCAGCACAAAAAGTTATTTCAATAAAAAATGAATGATATTAAGGAATTAAAAACAATTCCATGCACATAATTCGCCTTACCTCAACCTAATAAAAGTGGTGAGAAATCTCTGAGGGTTTGTAGCCTAGCATGAATCCAGCTTCAATCCTAAATACTCTAACCCTGAATACTCCATACAACACCATAATGACACATGATTACATGACAATTGGACCCCATATCAAACACCGCATCCTCCAAAAGGATGCTTAGAAGGGAGGGAATTTCCTTTTTAGGAAAGCCAAAGCCTCAGTCGGTGGATGCTCCTCCTAAAATCCCCGATGGCTATGCATACCATCGAATGTATAAGGATGGGCTGCTTTTCACCAGTGATCAGGTAAAGAATGAAAAAACAGACTGCTCTTTTGCTGTTCTTGATTCTGGTCAGCTTGTTAGAATAAGATGGTATGTTCTGACAGCTGACAATGAAGAAAAACTACCATTCTATCCTGCAGGTTGTTAAGGCCTGGTTACATGATACGTTAACACGTACGGGTTCATGTACATTTGTGTGAATGGTTTCTGCTCAACTTGTGCAAATGCATGAACCAAATAGAACAGGTTCTATTTTCTGTTCACGCATTCATTCATTTGTACATTTTGGTGTGGTTACTCGGTGCATTTTTGCGTTCATGCATTTACACATTAACTCGTACGTGTTAATGTATCGTCTAACCAGGCCTTTAGCCGTGCTATAAGGTTCCCCCCGGGGTAGTTAATGGTTCCGGGGTGATTTTGGGAGGGGAACCACCCTGGAACCATTCCAGGAGGATCGGTTCCCTGCTGTTCTCTTAAGAGAATTACAAAAATTAATTGTATTTACAAAAAACCCTATAAGCTGTTCCCGGAGATACGTCATGGAACTCCCACCTTCTCCTACTCCAAAAAAGCTGAGGAACTAGAGATATCTGTAATAACACATAGTACGACCTCGGATCGGATATTGCATATCACATATAATTTGATTCGGCATAATTTGGCACACGCACACTATAAACATAACTACCGACCTAAATCCGTGAACGTCTAGCGCTTCTTGATGTCACATAACGAATTCACAATTTTAATAACACACTTATGCGAGTTAAAATTTTAAACGAACAGGACAGTTTATAAATAAAATATATTATATTTATTGACGATACTTCCAGTTTCTATCATTGCATTCACTTGCCTTTGTAACACCTAAGATTCCAAATCTAAGGCGTAATGTCAAAAATAACCAATGTGACAATAACAATATTAAATATACCACATGGAACGAGAATCAAAAGCTGTGATCGAGCTTTGTTAATGCATAAGATTTTAATGGTTGATCAAGGTGTTCAACAACCCAGAAGTCTTTTTTAAAAAATAACGTTCCTCTTAAAAGTGAAACTATGTACGGGGAGTTCGTTTAAAATATCACCGAAAGTCATCACTTCACTATCACAACACACACAAATTTTCACGTTTCTCATGTAACTGAATGATGATCTGAATTGTCCTTGGATCATTCCAAATGTTCCAATTTTTTGATGACTTTAATGTGCCTGAAAAATGAAAAATACCGTTAATGCCTGTGTCAGCAATTCAGAAATCCTGCTTGGGAGGCAGATGAAAACATGACAAATTCGTTCAACACAATCGTTTGTCATTACAATCATTTACTCACCGTAACGTAGTTGTCTATTAGAATTTAAAAGTAAGCTTCCATGATCACTAATTACAAGAAAACGTAATTATTTGAGGAGATAATTCTTTCTCACGTTTCTCGCCAGGATGACAGCCATTTTGAATTTCGAAGTGGTCTTGCAATTAATCGATAGTAGTCGATTCGATATGGGTCGATACAACTTTCCACTAACCGCGAACTATAAAAATGTGAATATTCACGTTAAAATTACTCGTGGGCACGAAAGTTGTTATTTATAGTTTATGATAGTGTTCTTTTTAAGAAAGATGTTTCCTAAACTTTATTTGAACAGAACGGACTTGGAATTTCATCATTGAAAATTAAAACTCAACTAAGGGCACACTAATTGTAAGACTACTACTACACTACTATTTTTAAGGGCACTAAGAATTTTATTTCCCATTTTCATACTATTAGCGAAAGATTGGTTTTAATTTTAATACAGCTAAATCGTCAGTGCAACCTAACTTTTTAAATGATTATCAGCCAGCCAAAAAGTATAGCGTTTCTCCACGTTTTCATCTAGTTCTTGACTATAATATATACTTATCAGTGTTTACAATGAAGGTAATTATGGTGGAATAACTATGAGATTTACAGAAAATTTCGAAGTATTAAGGTAAATGACACTTTCGGATGTAATTCCATCGGGATTCTGTACTAAGTTTTTGCCACATTTCACAGGAACCTGCTAGATTCCAGCTACGCTTAGCGGAACCCTGTGAAGTTCCTGCAGGTTTCCTGACAATGGTCTTGCAGGAACTTCATCCAACCTACTGAAACACTGAAAGCTTTTACATAGTTGCATCCATGCATATTCTGCTACAAATTTCAGTATCTGTTGAACATAAAAGCAAGGTAACCAGCTCTTGATTGAGTTTGAATGTGAGATGGAATTGAATTATGGAAAGTATGAGAGATCTCTCATCTCAGTTACGTTTTTTTGTTTAAATTTTGAATAATTTTGCACAAAATGTTATCTTTATAAATGCTCTCCCCTGGTCAAAACAATCCATATCAAAAGTCCATATGGACGATGTGGAACGATGGGGAACTGAGGGGTGCTAAGAGGGGTTTTCCACATCGTCCACATCATTTTTCCACATCGTCCACATTGCCCACATCATTTTTCCACATCGTCCACATCGCCCATATGGACTTTTGATATGGAACGTTTTGACCAGGGCAGCCATGCCGAAAAAGGCGAAATATTGATGAACTAGTAATAGTGCCAGAGCTATGGACTTCGAAAAGCAAAGGAAGTTCTGGCAAAATTTGAATGAACTTATCATGCGAGATACAAAACTATGATGTAATAATTAATAATGAAAATAACAAACTATTTAATCACAGAGCAATTTACTGGTACAACTAGTTTCTACACCACGGTATCATCATCAAGTACAAGCATTGCAATGATAGCCAGAGGTATATATACGCAAAAAGTAGGGTAAGATGGACCAGTTGGAGGAGATGGAAATAAGAAGACACCGGAAAAGTTGACACTTTTAAATGAAATCACATTTGACAAACCCTACCCACTGATTGAAACTTCCTTGTCATTAACAAATGGGAAACTTTAACTCTGTGGTGGAAGTTTTGTGGAAGAGGGACTCATATTTATGGCTTAACCCACTGCTTACATTACACTTACCTGGTATAAGGATAAGAATTTTACTAAAAGAAATCAGCTGTGTGATCAACTCAGTTCTGAATCTGTTGGGTGATTCAACCCCAGGCATCCCATATGGTATATAGAGAATATAGAATGTTGATATTTTGCTTATGAGTCTTCCATAGACCAAAATTCAAAATATTGGTCGATATTTTGACTTTTGGTCTAAAGCGGTCATGTAATTGGGTTACCGTCTATATTTTGGCCAAAATTTAACAATTTACACTGAAGCACCTAGGACAGCACTGCGAAGTTTGAAAATGTCAACTCTACTGGGTTAATTCGGTGCACTCTCCTTGCTTTGGGATCAGATGGGCCGAACGTCAACTAGTCTGTGTTTAGGCAGTTCAATGAAAAGATGGTTCAGGAAAGATCTGTTCCTCTCATTGATATTGGGACCTGCAATATCCTTATTCTCCACACTTCATATAAGAAAGGGCTGGATCATCTTGGGGAGTGCACTGTGGACATGATAGTTCTAGTGCATAGGTTCTTTGATGGCTGGCCCTCCTGCTGGGAGGAATTCGAAGCGATCCAGAAGAAGTTGAGGCTGCCTTCTCATCAGTTTCTGAAGCATCTTTATTCATGCTGGCTGTCTTTAGAACCAGCTGCTGAACGCCTGCTAGAACAGCTTCCTGCGCTGGAGGAATCTTTTCTCAGGCATTTGACATGTCAGAATAAAGACCTTGGATCCAAAAAAAAAGCAGCCACCAGGATTAGGGATGGTGTGAAGGACCCTTTTCTGATGGCTGAACTGCACTTTGCCGTCAGCAGCGCTTGAATTTTCACGAAGTTCACTGGTTTTTTCCAGGCAGACCAGCCATTGGTGCACATGCTCTACTCAGAAATGGAGACTTAGGTGAAAAAGTTAGTGGGTAGAGTCTGCAAAATCGACGCTTACAGTAAGTTGGGACTCTACATTAAGCTTGTAGATCCTGATAACCTGCTGAAAGTTGACGATGTTGACGTAGGGGAGAAGACTAAAGTGGAGTTGAAGAGGCTTCAAGATCTTGATTACCCTGCTGTTGATATTCAATCCTTACTGCTGCAGGCACAGAGACATCATCATTGCCATTAATCACATTCTTGCTAATTCTTCACCCAAGAACAAGGGTGTCAGGTATCATAAAAGCTTTGCACTGCCTTCAACTAGGTGAGCAGACAATGAGCCACAGTAATTCAGCTATTTGTAGGGTGACGAAAGTACTCTAAAGTACTAAGTAAAGAAAGAAAGTGGCATAAAGTGCAGGGTGAGATCGACCTTGATGCATTGTGGGACAAGTGGACCCTACTCGGCACCAAGAGTGATTCATCTTTTCCTAGCAACTCGTCTGAAATCCCCGGGGACTGAATATTGGGAAATTTTCAAGCTGAAGCCTCAGGCCAACATCCTAAAATACGAGTTCACCACAAAAGTGATGAAGGCATCTCTGTCCCTAAGTCACTGAAATGCTTACATTGAACATGATTTTTCTATGTCCAATTTGTACCTGACCGCACCTAAGGCTCGCATGCAAGAAAAATCACTAAATGCAGCTAACACAGTCAAAAGTGACATGGAGGTGTATGGCCATCCGGAGGGCCTTCCCCATCGACGAGAATCTTCTGAGATTACACCAAAATGCTATTCGCAGTTATTCTCACTATCTCAAGGGAGAAAGGAAGAAGAAAATAATAGACAAGAACAGGCTCAGGCTGAAATGGAAGCTAGAGAGGATGCACGCCGGAAGTTAGATGGAGCAAAAAAGAAGATTGTTGAGGAGGAAGAGCAAGTGCTAGAGTTGGCGGATGTCATCAAGAGCAAGAAAGCCACTGCTGCTACTCTTCGCAGTGATGCCAATAAACGCTTATCAAAAGCTTTAAAGGTCCAAAATTTAACTGAAATCGCGGCATCGCAAGCCATTCTGGAGGCTGCCAATAAACTATTGGAAGAAGTGGAAGAGAAAAATAAAGAAGTCGACGCTTTATGGAATTCCATCAACAAAAGAAAATCCAAAGTCATCTACCAGCTGGAATCTGCAGCCAAAAAGAAGGCGGACTGATGAGTAGAGAATTCTCATCTTGTATTTTATTCAACCTTATGAATAAAATTGTTCATATTTCCAGCTGCCTTGTTTCTCTCAATTTTTGTCGGTACCCTAACCTCTACCACACAAGCGAGACAGCTTTTAAGAATAAAATGCGTAATTTTGCCTAATAATGCAGATTTGGTCCAATTTACCTTGATTTTCATGCATATTATGAGTGCTTTAGTCTATATTTTCACGAACTTGGGTCTATAAAGTCTATACCTTTTTTTTCCCTAAGCCTATGGGATGCCTGTTCAACCCCCACAGGTCACGCTTCCCTGGGCATTAGGGATAAGATTTTGAACACCCACTGAGTGCTTTTCTACTGACCCATCTCCTTCAAACCATTATCCTCAGAATTCACCTGCCCCCTCCCCTACCACCCTCTCTTAATTCTCCCCCTCTCCACCCTGTTTTTTGAGTATATATACCTCTGGCTATGATTGCATGTATACCTCTGGCAATGATGCAATGCTTGTACCTGATAATGTCGCCGTGGTGTTGAAACTAGTTGTACCAGTAAAAAGCTCTTTGGATTAAAACATAGCTTGTTATTGTCATTATTCATAATGGACTTCCACAAAGTTACACCTGAAAGGATTGAATTCAAGTAATAATTACTTTTAGAAAACCGTTAGTAGATTGCCACTAATATTTATTTTTTTAATGAAACAATTATTAATAAACAATACAGGAAATAATTGTTACTGGTATTTCAGGTACTTTTGCTCAGTTTCTCCCCATCACTCTAATCAAATCAACTTAAGTGACTGATTTTTTTAAAAAGTTATTTAAGCATTATTATCCCTTTATTTCTAGGTGTAAAAATCAAACCTATCCAGAGACCTTACCAAGTGCTAGCATAATTATTTGTTTTTTCAATGAAGAGCGTGACACACTCCTTCGGACAGTACATTCAGTGTTGGACCGTACAGAAGATAGGCTGATACATGAAATCCTGTTGGTGAATGACCTCAGCACAATTAGTAGGTGGAAAAATTTATCATCCAAATACACTTCATCATTTCTATTCTAATTAATTTTGAGCGTTACATTGGAAATACAATTTTTTGTCAAGGTTATACTTTTTTTTGTTCTGTCATCAGATTTTTTACAAAAATTTTCCAGCTCTAACTTAAAGTTAATTGTCTATGCAAAATTATTGTTAATTTCTGAAGAATTAGTGGTTCAAATAATTTTAAAAGCATATTCACTCTCTCTATTGAGTCTGTGAACATATTTTTGTTTGTTTCAGTATAGTTCTGGCATGAATTTATTTTATTCATACATCAGTTTCAAACAGTGTGATACACTTTTCTTTATAAACCATACCATCAAGTTGACCCTCATTTCACAATTTGTTGGGCAAAGTACGTCAGAAAAGCATAAGGGTGTAACTGTATAATTTAGTGGCATGTAATATATTTTTAATTGGTGCGGAGGCATGTATTTTTTATCTATAAAGATGTTGCATTTCCTTTCAAAAGGCAACCTTCATGAAGAACTCCTCGATTACATCAATCTGAATTTGCCGAAAAAAGTGAAGCTGCTCAAGACACCACACCGTGAAGGACTAATTCGAGCTAGAGTGTTTGGTGCAAGAAAAGCAACTGGGCAGGTAAAGTTTATAGTTAATTAATATTAGAGAAGTAAGTGTAGGATTAATATTATAATTCAAAATAAATTATAAAACTATGGAGAAAATAAAGATTTGACTTTTAAATTATACTTGAAATTCAAGGAAATAGTAACATATAGGTTTTAGATAAAATTTAGGATTAATGTTAAAGATAACATTCGGATTTGAAATGAGATTCGGATTCGAGAAAAACTGGATTTGACTCTTCTCTAATTTTTCTTGATTGTTATTTTGCCTTCGTCTTCTAACACATTGTTGATTTTGGCTATCTCAGATGCCATTAAATTAATTTATTTCCCTTTAAAGTAAAACTGTCTCGATGCTTTGGAAATCATAGTCTTATGTATAGTAGACTAGGAAAAACTCATTGATTATTATTTAATTACTCTTTTAGAATACCATTAATGCACATTTATATGGCCCCTAACTTCTGGGCAAAACAAGATTTTTTTCAGTCTTTTGCATAGTTTGATTCCCTATTCTCAGGTTAAAAAAAATAGATGTTTTGCCAAGGAATTGGTATTATAGTATAACAGAGATACTTGCATGTTTCATTTTCAATGATGAATGAAAAATGAATTGTTAATCAACGAAAGCACATGAATAATAAACAAAAATGGTATTATCACATTAAGCATTTTTTCTAATCAACAGGTGATGTAATGACTTAAAAAACCCTGAATTGTGAATTTTGTTACTAATAATTAGTGAAAGAGTTTGTTAACCCATTCGGGTAAAGCGCCGGTAATTTGCCGGTATGCTTTGGTAAGGTTACGTCTATTTTGCCTTAAAGTAAAGAGCTGGCAATTCGCCGGTCATGTTATAAACATATTGTTACTCCTATGATGGAATTCAATGTCCTAATGCTATTCTTTTCTTTTCCGGTGATATGTACCACAAGTCTTTTTTATTTTTGCATGAAAATAAGTTTTGAAATATTTAATGCATAATTAATTTTAATTTCTAAAAAAAATAATTTCTCAAAAGAAAATTTTCTGAAAATTAAATATGGTTTAAGGGCAGAAAATCCATGGAAAATTAAGAGGCCAATGGGTTATATTGATACAGGCTATATTACAGACCCAGGCCAGGTATATGTGTATCTATCAAAAAATGTCAGCAAACTGTTAGCATTGTAAATTTTTAAGGCTGTTTTACGAGTATGAATGAACTATGTACTACTCAAAGCAGCATAAATTCCTGGAAATTGCAGAGATGAATGCATACAAAAAGAGCAGGTGCTATTTTCTCCTAAGTTATTCATGTACACATTTGGAAAGTTTTCTATGCAGTATCTTGCTGTATACAAGGGGTGGCAAACTTGCTTTTGGTTGTGATGTCTGAAAAAAATCGGGATAGTAGGATATGATTCAGACAATGCAAACTATGAAAAAACTGATGATGTTCAATTGAGGGATCGTATTGCATTGCACCTATAGAAGAGGGGATTGTGGAGATGCCTCCAAATAGGCACTTATTTCCAGTTAAAAATAAAAGTATTCCTGTATGGGTGGGATAGACCGATAACCCTTCCTTGATTGGCAAATTAATCACAATCAACATTTTGACCATCCACGCTCTACATAGTTCCAAGCATCCCGTGGTGAAAGTATTGTAGAGGGAAGGGTACAGGAATCGTCAATGAAGCAGAGTTTTAACCATTAATGAAAGGAATCAAAATGTGAATGAACCCTAACTAAGCATCTATGAACTGAAATAAACCGTAAAATGAGACAAGCAAGGGTACAAATTGTGGAGGCTGGAATAGTTCACAAAGCAGACGGAAGCGTTCACGAGCAGGAAACAAAGTAGATGGAAGCATTCACAAGCCTAAAACTGAGTGAATGGGAGCATTCATGAGCCATACTCAAAAACATTGACTAGAGCATGCACTTTTATAGAGGAGCTGTACCCATGTAGCCAAAGGAATTGGCTAATACAAAAAAATCATTCTGGAATACCTAGCATAGGTGCAGCTAGCACCAAAATTTAAAAAAAATAAATACAATCACTAGGTGTTGAATATGTATGTATGTATATACACACACAGCTGCTGGTTGGCATTAATTCAATTTTGATAATTAACTCAACTAAAAGATTGACCCTGGGCTATTTTGCTCCCTTAAAACATTTTCCCAATTACCATTTTGTAGATAAAGAAGCGTGAGAATTGTGTATACATATACATAACTGATATTCTTTAACTCCAGGAGAGATAAAGAAGAATTTCCTCAATAATGTGCCAATCGCTGAGAACAAATGTGCAATTAGGCAGAAGAGAGGGACTGAAACTGTGCTGCTAAACATGAAAATAACTCTGTGAGTTGATAAATTTTGTAATTTGATCTGATGTTCCGAAAAATTTGCTTTCAACTCATAAGAAAGTAGTCATAATTGTAAAAAAAAACCTGATAAGCGGAAGCAGAGAGCAAAGCTACCATGTGTTTCATGTATGCTATTTCAGCAGTCAAAGAAGTGTTCACCAAACGTTGATTTGCTTCCTAAAGTGAATCAATGCTTGGTATAACTTTGTGACCGCTCTAGGAAGCGGAACATTTTCACCAGGGTCAGATGGCACAATAACAAAATTCATGTCAAAGGGCCTTTGGAGTCAAGATTCCTTGCCTTCGATCCCTAATTTTCCCCAAAAAATTGTTTGTCGATCCTAAACTAACTATATACAAGTATATAACAAAAATCTATACATAATATAATAAATAAATCTATTTTTTAGGTGCTTGTGTTCTTGGACAGCCATTGTGAAGTGAACGAAAAGTGGCTGCCACCTCTTCTTGCTAGGGTTGCATCATCTCGTACCCAGGTAGTCACTCCCATCATTGATATCATCAATGCTGACACATTCCAGTACACATCCTCTCCTCTGGTGAGGGGTGGTTTCAACTGGGGTTTGCATTTTAAATGGGAAAATTTTCCCAAAGGTATCCTGAACACAGATGAGGACTTCATCAAGCCAGTCAGGTATATTAATAACCTCATACCTCCTGCCCTAGAGTGCATGTAATCCATGAGTTCTATGAAATAGTCTTAGTGATTGGCCTATAGTTCGTACTCTTAATGTATTTTTGAGAAACTGAAGATATGAGATTTGAAGGAACAATATTTAAAATATATAATACAGTAAAACTTCCCGTCAACGAAATTCAAGGGACCCAAATTTTCCAGTGCTCATATTTCTTTCAGGTTCGTTAATCTGAGGGTGTGGTGGGTTGCATATCTCCATTGGTATCTATGCTTTTCTTGTCGTACACAAGAAGCAGGATTAGTTGAACAAAATACCTTGTCTTTTATACGGTATTTACTAAGTGACATCATAGATTTATGTAGTAGTTCCTTGTACTACTTACTGAAGAATTGCATTGTAAATAACTACCTATTATAGAAGAGGAAAATAATTGGCCATCGGGACAGTGGCGTTTTTACATGACGGTGCGTGTTGAACTGCCTGGCTCAGCTGTTTTTTCGGCAGGTGATGTGCAAATTGAATAGTTTCTCGTTTTGCTTGCTGATTTCTTTTAAAAGTAAATTTCATTCTTGCTATGACATTCACAATATTATTTGTAAAGGTGACAATGGCAAAAGAAATCAGAAGCTTGCGGACGAAATTGTATTTTTGGTTGGGGAAATAGAAAACGAGGTTTCGCAATTGTCATTGTTCAATGTTGAAAATCCACTGAAAGTTTGATGAAAAAAATTACAGTTTAAAACTCCGAAACTATTCAATCTTTGTGATATTTAACATTTTCCGTACCCTTAATATTCTCATCTCTATTGCCATGATGTTAATGACCGCTCTTGAAAAAGATATTTTTTAAACAAAATGTTTTGTTGCAGTAACTGTGGAATATGCGGCATTTTTAACATTTCTTATGTTCAGTAACATAAGTTCCACAGAGAAAAAAATCATTCGCCTTGACTCGATTGATTCTGTTGAACTTGACTTGGGACTCGAAACCGGATCCCCTGAGATAGTAAGCATCTTAGTGCTTCTCAAAATTCGGCCTTAACCTCATGGACGGTGGCATCATGTGCACGGCATCGACTGATTTCTGACATGATATTTCTAACAGTTCGGGCACATCTTGTTCCTTGAAGGCTTCTAAAATTCCACAAGGAGATGACTGGAAATCAGGTTATCTGGATTAGAGTCCTGGTTAAGGGGAATTATTTTTTTCTCTTTGAAACTTATGTTATTATGCAATTTCAGCAGGCAACGCCACTAAGACTCTCGCGATCAGTTTGCGGTCCTTCGATTTGTTCCTTATGTTATCATAATGCTTCCTTGAAACTTTGAGCTGACACAGGTATCTTAAATTGGCATTTTTTTCCATAGCAGTCCGATGACTTAGACTCAGGAGAGTCAAAAAATTCAAGCAAGTTACTTGAAAAAAATCTTTTGATATTTGCATTTGCATTTTACCATACAAAAAAATTATTCACAGAAAGAGTCAATGGTCATCAGCTGTTCCCTAACGAAGAACAGCATTCTCCACTTCCCGGAATGCTCTAATTGCATCCCTGTAACATTCTCCAGCAGAGAGCAAGAATTTCTCAGTCGTGTCCTGTGCTGGAATGACTTCTCGGAGCTTGTGTTCCACAAACTCCTTCTCTGGATCTTGATTGTCCTCTTTGCTCTCTGTCCTCTTTTTCACTCGTCTCACTTTCAGCAGAGTACATCACTACACCTTCATTGACATTTACAACGTCATCAAATGGTCTCGAATGCTTAGCTTGCCCATCAGTTTCTCCCAATCTCCATCCCCCTGGCTTGCATTCACTTCACAATTAGATTCAGTTTCATTAAACCCTGCCCTAGCGAAGTAATGTCTTATGGTAGTGAGCAGAACGGCATCCCAACAAAGACACAGATGCTGCGTAGCCTGGTGAATGTTCCATCTGAGAAGAGTTGGGTTGCTGGTTCCCTACATCCTTCCAAGTTAATATCTCACCAATTTTCGTCTGCACACCCTCTCTATGTGGGATATGACTCCCTGGTCTGCTGTAGCCGACTTATGCAGTTAGGCAGGAAGAAAACCACAGTCACATTTCTTACCTTTATAGCCTCTGATCTGTGGGCCGAACAGTGATCAACAAATAACAGAATTTTCTTTTTTGACCTCCCATTCGAGCTTCAACCCCAAATTCCCAAAATATCTCAGCGGTCATCCAAGAATTTCTGTTCGTATGGACATGGTAGTTGTCGTACATTTTTTAAACAATGAGTTGTGTTAGATTTTCCAATTAGAAGCAGAGATAATTTCACTGAACCATCGCTGTAGGCATAAAATAGCATAATAAATCTCTATTGTAGAAAAATCCTGCTTCATCAGTGTTAAAAATGTCTTTTTGTTCATATTGCCCGATCAACTTTGGCAACTTTTACCTCTTAATTTTTCTCAAAATTAGGATCTACTGATGCCTCAACCCCAGAAAGTTTTGTGGTGGCCAAGTTCCACCTTCTTTCTTCTACTATAAGTTCATTGAATCACAATTTTACACATGCAAAGACACCAGAATCATAACTTTTCCCTGCGACATGTTACATATACATGAACCAATTTAAGTGTGCTTTTAAGTCACCTTTATGAACTGGTAAGTTGTCAATTCAAGCAGAGAATACGATATTTAGCTCAACATATCTACATCTGACTTCTACGCAGCATATCTATTTCCCGTATGTCTACGTAAAAATATTGCACATTACATTTTTTCGACCACTGACGTCACATGTGCAGCAAACACTTGCAAAACGTTGAATTTCCCATGGCATCACTATTCCAGTCTTTGTGACCACACTATTTGCAGAAAAACCTATTAAAAAGCAACTGTATATCACAACAAAAACAAAAGGAAACAATAATAATGACATGCGTACTTTCAAGGCTTATTTGCTTATGTCACAAAAATTTGTGAAAAACAATCATGTTGATACATAAAATTCCACGAAAGACATGCACCCGATTTTTGACGGACGTCAAGGAGAACAGCGAACACGGATTCCAAGAGTATATGACAACTCACATACTTCTGAAAAAAAAACGGCGTTCGACGAGAAAAAATTCGTCCTAAAGAGATCAAAAAGTACTCACGGGGCTGGCTCTCCACCTTGTAGTCAGGAGGTTCTCGTTGTATGGGAGTTCATTGTAAGGGAGTCAAAATGCGTGCTTTTTAATGGCAGCATGACGGGACCAACTCCATTTGCTCGTTAATCGGAGGTGCTCGTTGTAAGGGAGTTCGCTAACGGGAAGTTTTACTCTAGTCATATTTGACAATATAATCTAATATTATTGTAAGAAATGGGACATATCTTCTGAGTCTTTATTCTTTCTTTTTTAGGTCACCAACAATGGCTGGTGGTCTATTTGCCATTGATCGATCTTATTTTACCGAAATGGGGGAATATGATGAAGGCATGAACATTTGGGGAGGAGAGAATTTAGAAATATCATTCAGGGTGAGTGTTTACTATGGTTCGATTCTTCCTCTTATAACTTAATGCTATACACAGTACATATACCTTGCAATTAACTGGGCACACGCTAAATAATGTTCAATTCCATTAACTCAATTAACTATGACATTCATCTTATGTGAGGACTTCTTTAATTGAAAAACTCAACTGGTAATATCTCTGCTTTGGTTTTGAACCTTGTGGAATTTATTATCTTTAAATATAGGGGCTATGTAACAAAATACTAATAACTTTAGAACATGGCTATATAGTGTAGTACTCACTAATCTTTTGAACTCAAGGGCCCAAGCAATGTTGAAAAATTAGGGTAATGAGAAATCCATGCATCATGCCTAAGATTCACCAAAGGACATCGCAAATTGCTGTGATTATAAAATCCTGAGTGCTCCACACTCTTAGAAAACAAAAATTAAAGTGGGAGTTGGTGCTTTCCCAGCTTATCATCTGGGTCAAGGTTTCACACGTTCTCCAACAAGTTGTACCTTGAAGCGTCAGCCCTGTAGGATCTAACCTGGTAAGAACCCATGAAACCTTTACCCTGCTTAAATATTCTTTTAATAAAAAGGCAACCTGTGAATTTTAGGAGGCACAGTCATTCTAATTGTATTTGTATGTAATTTTTAAATTTTAAAACCTAAAAATTTTTCTTGGATTAGCAAAGGAATCATAACTTTAAAATAAGATGCTCATAGTTATCCGGATTTCCTAACTTATGGAATTTAAACATAACCTCCCTGATAACCACTCGAGTTCCTGCTCCTAGACGTGGTGAGATTTCCAAATTTGATGAGTATCTTGAATTTTAAAATCAGCAGCATTTTAATTTCAATGAATTTGAGATGCAGAGTATTGGTTATTAAAAATGTTTTAATTCACTTTTCTAGAGCTTGATACTGTCTGTAACAAATATTAGTCTTTTGACCTTCCTGCTACCTATTAGTTCTCTCAGTTGACATGACTTGGCTTTTGAATTGGTAATTGAAAATTATGTCCTGCTGATTTACTTTGTGTTTTCAGGCCTGGAACTGAGTGTAGCATATAGTGTGTCATATTTTCTAATTAGTATGAGCTGATTAGACTGGAGCTAATGGTGAAACTGTTTGTTTTATAAAAAATTATATTTAAAAATCAAGTAATTGTTAAGTTCACATAAATTGCCATGCGATAAATGTAATAATGCGAAATAATTGTTAAGTGTTGGAAAATATCCTATGATTAAGTAGTAATTTAGTACAAGATTCCCTCTGATTTGCTTTTTCCTGCAGATATGGATGTGTGGAGGAAGTCTAGAGATAGTTCCATGTTCAAGGGTTGGACATGTTTTTCGTCGTCGTCGTCCATATGGTTCCCCTCGAGGAGAGGACACAATGACTCGGAATTCTTTGAGAGTTGCCCACGTATGGATGGATGAATTTAAGGTGGGGTGGAAGATATTTTTCCAGATCCTTTCCATATGAGAAATCTCTTTACTACATTGGAGGTTAAGGAAGTTAGATTTACTCTGTTTGAGAAGTGTTTACTCTGGCATTTAATGTTGATGTTCTACTTTATATGATCCCAGCCAGCCTCTTTTCTCTTTCATTTGAACGAAATTGCTAAGTGTGGTCAACATTTCTGCGCCGTTTTTCTTGGCCCAGAATATACACTTTTTCTACTCAAAAATACTTTCCAAAATTGGCCTATGTCATATGGGCTGATATTTTCATGCATCCAATATTGTGGTGCCCTTTAAGGTGCCTGTCTGTATGCTTTCACTGCAGAATGCATTGCAACAAAGAGGTATATAATGCATTGCTGTATCCATCGTTGAAATTTTTCTGGGATTCTGTGATAACTTTACAGTTGTTGTTTTTCCACCTCAAAAATCCCATTTTCTTTATTTGAATTATTCACATTTGCAGCTGTTGGTTATTATTTTTTTTTAGAATTTAAGCTGAAAAATCAATTAGCAGTGTTGGTTATCAAGAACAGTTATGTGCTTACTTATATTTGGTCATGTCAGCAAAAGTCAGTAACTAGTTTAAACTTTTAACTTCCTTGGTCTATGTCAACAGCTTTTCCAATCTTTTGCACTCAAGCCACGGATATTTCAACTCAAGCTAACAAAGGTTTTTGTTCAATTTTGTTTTCTAAATAAATAAATGTTAAATTCCTCCTTATCATCATCGGTCAACGATCCTAAGATTGGTTTGACAAAGCTCTCCACTCAATTCACCTATTGGCTAAACTCTTCATATTGATGTAACTCTTCTCTTTCACATCCTAGGTTGAATTCTGTAAAACATTTTTCAATTAAATTTAAAATTTCACTTGTTAAACTTGTTGATATTATGGTAGACTTCAAAAAAACAATGTTTACCGGCTTCACCGAAATTGCACACCTCTAGCCTTCCCATGCAATTAAGATCAATTCTGAAACCATGATTATTCCTGCCAACATCTTTTTATGTGCTTTCGATTCCCAATCTGGTACATTAACAGGACTACTTTTTCCGCGAGCGTCCAGATGCCCGAACCGTTCCATATGGAGATGTGTCAAATCGAGTTGCCCTGAGGAATCGCCTCAAGTGCCACCCCTTCTCCTGGTACTTGGAAAACGTGTATCCAGAGCTGCCTCTTCCGTCATCTTCCAACAGTCCTCCTGTTCATGATGCCGCAGGAGAAAAGGCGGAGCGCATCAGGAGGAAGCAGAAAAAGTGGAGATCTGCTGGTATAGCAGGGATGGGGGCAGACCCTCCGGCTGTGAACTTTCAACCATGGCATTCCCGCAAGAGGAACTATGTTGCTCAATTTCAGGTACTTATGATACCGATGGATTGTGCCTAGAGATGAGCGAATACTACCCACAAATACTCGAATACCTCCAATACTAGAAAGTATTCGGTATGCGAGACTTCAAATAATTATGGCAAAAGAATACAATATTTGAGATCTCGAATAATTATGCTATACTATTTTGCATATTTATGAACTACAGTAAGTTCTCAACTTATGCGGATCTGAGTTACGCGGATCCGGAGTTATGCTGATGCTCAGTTAGGCCGGTGACATGATTGCGTTTTCTCCGCGTTTCTATTGCCATGAAAGATAGGTTGACACGTAGTTAATTATCTACTCCATAGATGATGCCTGTTGTCCATCACAGCTAGAGGCACTGTATTGGGATCCCAATACAGTGCCTCTAATCACAGCTAAATAGAAAGATAGAACACGTTCTTGCAGCAGACAGACGAACTTAGGTTTCCGTTGTGATTAGATTGTAGAGATTGTTATTTATCAAGCTCGAGAAAGTTTTCTCATAAAATCGTTATAATCGTCGTATGTGTTTGTTTTGGATGTGAACCCTCATAATGGCTGAGAAACGTAAGAGTGGCGAGATTTCTACGAGTGGTAAAAAGAAAAGGCAGGCTATAAGTTTGGAAACGAAACTGGAAATTATTAATAAACATGACAAAGGTGAAAAGTTTGTGGAAATTGCACGTGCTTATGGGATGAATGAGTCAACAGTGAGAACAATTGCACATGATAAAAGTCGAATTAAAGAGCACCTTAAAAGTTCTGCTCCAATTTGATCAACAATAATCATGAAGAAAAGGGGCACAGTTATGGAAGAGATGGAGAAACTATTGTGTTTTTGGATCGAAGACCAGTTTTAACAACGAATGCCATTAAGCCTTAGGCTGATACAGGAAAAATCCTTGAGTCTTTTTAACGACCTGAAACTCAAGCATGGTGAGAATGGCAGTACTTTCAGCGCGAGTGTAGGTTTAAAGCGCGTGCTAAACTACATAATATTAAATTCACCAGTGAAGCTGCCAGTGCTGACACAACAGCAGCAGCAGAGTTTCCCAAGTTTTTGGCTGATGTAATCGAAAGCGGGGATTATTGACCACATCAAATTTTTAACGTGGACGAGACCGGTCTGTATTGTAAGAAGATGCAGGATCGGTCATACATTGCAAAAGAAGAAAAAACCATGCCAGGATTCAAAGTGTCAAAGGACAGGATGACCATTCCACTCGGAGGGAATGTTGCTGGGGATTGCAAAATAAAACCCCTGGTAATTTATCACAGTGAAAACCCTAGGGCCTAAGAAACATTGATAAGGCAACACTCCCAGTGGTGTGGAAATCTAATTCGAAGGCATGGGTGACTCAGGAAGTTTTCAAAGATTGGTTTTCCCATAATTTTGTGTGCAAGGTAAAAAATTATTGCGAAGAAAATAAAATTCCATTTGAAGTATTGTTGTTGCTAGTGCCCCAGGTCACCCGCCGTCTCTTAGTGATTACCATGAAAATATAAAAGTGATGTACTTGCCACCAAACACGACTTCTCTCTTGCAGCCGATGGATCAAGGGCTCATACAGACTAAAAAAATATTATTTACGGAGAACCATCAGGCAAGCAGTGAAGGCTACAGAAGGCGATGGAATATCTTTAAAGCACTTCTGGAAAGAGTATAATGTGTATGAAGCTTTAAAGAATATTGATGCTGCCTGGCGTGAAATTACATCATGCACAATGAATGCTGTTTCGAAGAAGCTCACCCCCAATTTATTCATGATTTCAAGGGATTTGAAGATGAAAATGTAGTGGATGAACTTGTGGACATGGGCAGAACTTTAGAATTAAATGTCAAAGAAGGTGATTTTGAAGAACTCTTGTCATATGATGCAAAAGAATTGCTCAATGAGGATTTAATGGAACTGGAGAATCAAAGAGAGAAAGCCGAAATTTCCGAAGATAAACTGGAAGCGGAGTCACCGAAAACATTCGAGTAAAAACATTAAAAAAGATGGTGGAATGTTTTCATCTGATTGAGAAAGGATTGGAAGGTTTTGAGGCCCAGGACCCAAACCCCGAACATTTAAGAAATGTTTCCAAGGCAGTAATTGACGCTCTTTCTCGTTACAAAATTATTTACGATGAGAAAAAAAGGGCTACTACACAAACAACAATGAACAAGTACCTATGTAAAATAGAAGCTAATGGCATGCAATCGTCCGCAGCTGAATCTGTGTAAACAGAGACGTTTCAGCATAATACCTACGTACAGTCGGATCCGGATTTAAGGTTTTCGCATTTAACGTTTTTCCGCATTTAAAGTTTATTTTTTATGGTCCCGATTCATTCCCTATAAAAACAATGTAATAATTGTCCTAATTTAGCGTCTCCGCATTCTGCGTTTTTCCGCATTCTAGGTCATAAAAAATTTTCCCGCACAAATTTTTTACCCGATTTAAGGTTTATTCATGACGATTCATGCAAATGATTATCCATACATCAGTGATGACTATCACCAGCATTAGTTTTCAATAGGTCGACGGTCCTTAAGGTTTCGCTTTAAGATGCTTGTATATGTACAATGAATGAATGTATAATGAACATACGAACATTAAGATATTGTATGCTCTTGGTAATACATACATAAATGTAAAACCGCATTTTCTCCTAAAGTAGGTTCAACCACCAGAGTACAGAGTGCTTATCTCCTATACCCGCCATACTGGCGAAGCATTCCCATTAAGTTCGGCCATATTGGCATCAATGCCAAGCGGGTCGCATGCCTTCGGGATACCACCGGTCTCTGACATTCTTACTTTCTGTCGGAGAAATAGCTGCTAAAACATGCATATTTCTTTTGACTATGGCCAATAAATAGCCATAAATGAGGACATTGGGAAGCCAATACGTGGAACACATCGTAGGTGATGACTAGTTCTTTAAGATCGAGACAAGGAGTCCTGTAAAAATTAGAAGGACGTTTTCAGCTTTCATTAAAAAGTCGAGTCCCTTGAGTTAAGAAGTGAATATTTACTGGAGTGTTGAATAATTTTTTTTTAAATAAAGAGCGTCTGATAGAACGCTTGTTTCTTCATTTGTTTACGAGCGTAGACTTTTTCTCTCCTAATCTGTACATTTACGTTATTTTATTTGGAAAAAATACATGGTTTTCGGCGCTCAAATCCTGATGTTCCAGGCTTATATTACCCATTTTCTTAGCACTCTTAACGTTAAATTCAAATTTGAAAATGTTTTAGCCTGGAATATTTGCACGTGCTATCTTAAATTTTGAAAAAGCAGTAGTATAAAGTGTAAACTTCCGCATATTAAAGAAAGATGCGATGAAGTGTAGAAGAGAAGAGAACCATATGGAGCATTATGAAGCAGACAAGATCCTGATAAATAAACCACATTTTAAGATACAATGAACTGTTAAGGAGAATGATAGGAGGGAAAGTTATTACAGAAAGTCCCTCGAGGAATACCGAGAGACAGGTATATTGTCCGAGTGAAGCAGAATATGAAACAGCCAAGCTCCCAGAAGCACTCCTTTTCCAATATTAGTGGGTTATCCATTAAAAGTGAGACACCCCACTTCGACCCCTATGTATGTCAGCTTAGCTGTACATGTATTGACTAGAGAGTAATGCTCTTCTACATTTGTGCTATTGGCGAGTAAGTACCCCACTGGACGTCGGAATTTGTCGTTTATACTTACAATCGTGAAAAGTGATTCCTGAGTGGCGAATGTCCTAGTCCCTTGTAGATTGCCTAAGCTCATGTCGACAAATTCATCGCTGGAGTCTACGTAGCCCATGACTTTTCCACGTCCACCATCGAGATGTTTTCGCATAGCATCTACGATAAGACAAACGTTCACGCTCTTTTTCTTTTCGGCTCTCTTCCCCACGTACTCCTCGAGTATATCGAAGGACTCCTGTGCGAACTCTAGGTTCCCGATCGTAGAAGCATACCACGCTCGTATAAAACTTTCACGTGGTAGACAATGCCCTAGGTTAGCCCTAACATTGTTGCATGCCAGAACGGAGTAGTAAAGAAAGCTCAGTGTAAATATACGGATCTCCTCTGGGTGCCGAATGCCATTAGTACCTTACCTTTACCCTTCTGTTTTTCGCTAGTCTTTAGTCGTTCAACTATTGCTGCTCTGTTCTTTGGCAGAATTGAATGCAGATCATACAGACCTTTAAGCGAGATTTTTCCCGAGTTGATCAATAGCCTCCTCCAATGTATTTATCTTCCTTTTTCTTCTTTCTATATTTTGCTTTAAGCATTTCAGTTATTATCCACGAATTATCCACACTATCATATGATATGGGAGCATCATTATCAGATCGTGTTTTGACGCAACAGTAAGGGACCTTCGCATGAATAAGGCATCTGGAATTGATAATATTCCTGCATAACTAATTAAAAATGCAGGAGAGAAGACACTAACCCATCTTTACAAAACCATCTGTGACATGTACTCAACAGGATAAATACCGAG
Source organism: Platycnemis pennipes (assembly GCA_933228895.1). Classification (NCBI taxonomy): domain Eukaryota; kingdom Metazoa; phylum Arthropoda; class Insecta; order Odonata; family Platycnemididae; genus Platycnemis; species Platycnemis pennipes. Next base: position 34,134,008 of record OW121852.1, on the reverse strand, counting down.
GGATTTCGAGATAAACATAATTCATATTCCCAAAAATAAGAGAGCGGAGATGTCTCGAGGGTTTTCGGGTTCCTCTCGCGTTGATCTTCAGAAGCCGACTGGAATGCCGGCGAAACTATCGTCCAATAGTATGAGTCAACGCGGGAGGTACCCGAAAACCCTGGAGATATTACCTGATCACCGCGGAAGCCATTGCAACAAGAGAGCGGAGAAATACGAAAATTTTAGGACTATAAGCCTTACAACATATGCATCGAAGATATTGACAAGGATCATCTACAGAAGAATAGAACGAAAAGCTGAGGAGTTCCTGGATGAAGATCAATTCGGATTCAGGAAAAGTAAGGGTACAAGAGAAGCAACACTGGCCTTTAGGCTGCTCACAGAGAAGAGAATGGAGAAAAACAAACCGACATTCATTGAATTTGTGGATTTAGAGAAGGCTTTTGACAACGTGGATTGGAATTCAATGCTTCATATTCTGAAAGGAATTGGAGTGTCATACAATGATCGAAGAATTATACACAGTTTGTATAAAAACCAAGTAGCTGTGATTAAATCTGGACCCAGCTGTGAAGAAGCAAGAATAAAGAAAGAAGTGAGTCAAGGCTGTGCACTGTCTCTCGTAATTTTCAATGCTTACATCAAGAGAGCCATCAACAAAATCAAAGAAAAGTTTTCTGGAGTGAACAACCACGGAGAAAAAATTAGCATGCTGAGATTCGCTGATGACATAGCACTCGTAGCAGAGACAGCGAAGGATTGAGGACTAATCTGAGGATTGATGACTAATCTGAGGGTTGATGACAATATGAGGATTGATGACTAATGATGATGGCCATATGATTTGTCGAATAATCCCTAGGTACCAACTAAATCACCTTGAGAGGGTAAAATGAGAAATTTTAAAGATTAAATAAAGTAATTAACCAACTAGGAGACATAGTTAAGCAAATGTTAAGCCGCAGAGTGGACAGAATACAACAATTGAGAAATTATTTCAGAGAATATAATGCAGATGTCAAATTGTGACATTCAATTGATCCACACACAAACGGTAATGAAGATGTAATTCCAGAGTCAATGGGGATGGGTGGTGGTGATTTAGTTTCTGTCGCTCCTTTTGGGCTCTAAAAATTATTTTCAGTTCATTATTAACTGCACTTACAAGGCATGATTTTAACTAAAAAATGCATGAGTAATATAATCTGACATTCTTACAGAAATTCTTACCAAATGAAGATCATGCGGAGCTATTATCGAATTTATTTCTTCATTAATGCTGTCACGGAGTGGGTTTTCATTTCCCACAGTTTAATGGTGTCTAGTATTCGTAGAATCTTGCATGATATTGCCGAAAACATCTATTTCATTTCGGAATTTTCTTCCAGCGTGCTCCTCCAAGTCAGGTGTTTGAAAATGCTTTTAACTGGATATATATATGATAAGGAACCAATACCTAAAAAGGAAAGTTGCTAACTACATGCCTCACCTTTGATAGATTCAACGAAGGACAAGTCCTTGTACGAAGATTTGCCCTTATATCATAGCATTCCCCCTTTAAATGAGGGGAGCAAATGCGATCACTCTGTGGAGTTTTCCGATCCAAACCTCTACCGCAAAACTTTATCCAGACTAACTTTAGATTCTAAGGCTTCTTCGGGAAACTGCCATGTAATATTATATTCCGATGATAGGACCAAGCAAAGGACTACAGAAAAAAAAATTAAAAGTGAAAAAAATATGCACGCACTGACGTTGAAAATATGTATTCAATGAAATATTTAGGAAATTATTTCCTCGTAAGTACAATAGCTCGCGTTTTTCTGTAACGCTCTACAATATTTTAGTGCAAAAACTTATCGATGGATTTTTGTTAAGCATTCTTCTGTATCGCCCTACAACCGTAAACGCTGTTCCTATTTCCCATCGGAATTGCCATGGTAATCTAGGAAATACTGCTAAATACGAGTAAGACAGCACGCACTACAGTGAATCAACCCACTACTGAGTAGGTCTTTCCTCCATAAAATGATTTCTTCGTACCATTCCTTTGCCACTTTGAAGCCTCTCGTCTTTATTTTTCACGCCCTAGACGTAATAGATCATTTTGTTAACATTTTGTTTCATTGAGGTGACGCCCGAGTCTGAAATACGGTCGGCGACCCGGCTGGTAGTCCTTGGTAATCCTAGCGCCTGTAAAAACCGCAACCCGCGAAACTTTGATGCCAATATGGCGTCAACAAATCGGAATGCCTTGAGCACGAGATCAGCACTCTGTACTCTGGTGTTCAACCCAATGATGATATGCCATATTAGGCAGTTGAAATCGCCGAAATTTTCCCGGGTGCTGTGTAGAAAAAATGAATGTTGAACTGCGCGCCATGTGAGAAACTTGCATGTGGAACAGCAGCTTAATTTCTCGTAGCTACAAATCAAAATTGATTGCTGAATAAGGCATTCTCGTTATGTCGTACCATCAATAATATTCTCATAATCGGAAAGTATCAATATTTTGCGAAATGAAATGTCTTTCTTTCGCCCGTCTTTAATGATGCTATGATGATGATTTTTCGAGTACATAGCCGCCTACATCTCACTTTTACAGAATAAAATGGGTGTAAAAATGCATCGAGACCACTGAGAAATGTGTAAAAATGGAATTTTTAACGTTGATAACCGTCCAGAACTACATTCCTAGTGGGAATTTTCCTAAACTCTATTTTTCTTAGGAAAATTTCCAACATCTATTTGGTGCCACAGTGACAACGACAGTAAAATTAAACCCCAGAAAATGCAGAGGTTAGCTTCATGCTAAGTTACGGCCGCACAAAAAAAGGCGGGAGGGTTGAATTACAATGTGTTTTGCCTGAAGGTTCAAATTAGAGCATTTACGAGTTAGGGTTGTATGGTCGGTACTAAGGGTTTATTTAGTTGCGTAACAGATTAAAAAAATACAATTTATTAGATAGCCACATTTGAAGCCAGTGAGAAGTGGCTCAGAAAAGAGAGTTGGCGACTTCTTTGTAAATCATATGCTCCTCGGCAGTGTTACAAGGAAAAACTCTTCAACAAGACCACTGATCGACTAGTACCAGTCTCCTGGGTGCTATTGGTTTAGGAGAGAGCAGAGGCTGCTGGCTTTGACTTTAACAGAACACAGAAACATAATTAGTCTCCCCTAAAAGTTTTAAAATTGATATTGAATTCCTGAGTGGTCAGAAGGCTAAAGCAATGTATTTTTGGTTAAGGCCCTTTCAGTTTTGCTTCATTTTTCGTTTTGTCACTGAATCCAACCTTCTTGGGAAAGAGCATATAAAACTAATAAAAACTTTTTATTGTTTTATGACACCCCTTTTAGTGACTTTTATATTTTTATATTTTATTTATTATATTATAATCATATTTTCTTTTTGTAGAAAGCTGTTCTAATCATTACAGACCCTAAAACCTCAAAAAAATGGCAAGTCCTCATTTAGTGTTTTTCCGCATTTAGTGTTTTAAATTTTGTCCCCCCTGAAAAACCTTAAATGAGGATTCTACTGTATTTAGTAAGAACTCATTCCAATTATGAACAGGCATTCACATGAGTATGATAATTTCAACAAATTTGCAATTTATTCATGTTTTGTGTAATTATACTTATTTTAGATTTAAATATCAGGGAAATAACGATTGAATTTGTGCTACTCTCGGAATTGTTAACTTACCGGTCTCTCAAAAGATCGCGTTTTCTATAATCGTCGCCGAATGCCGCCAATCGCAGTAAAAGCGGCACCGCTAATGGTTCAAAAATGATAGGTATGTTGTGGTGTTTCGACTTGCGTGGGTTTCTACTTACGTGGAAATTTTTGGAATGAATTAACCACATAAGTCAAGAACTTACTGTACATCGTATTAATGAAAAACTGACAGAGCACGGTGTATTAACACTTCTGCTTGCTTATTAAGGCTTATAAAAGTTAATCTATTCAACAGTCCATAATCGGTAGAAAAAATATTTTAATACCTATTTGTCATTTTAAAACCAGAAGTAATGTTCCATTGTCTCGGGCATGACTTCATGGAATTTGCTATTCATTGTAAATAGAGATGAGTCGATACCAAAATTTATCGATTCTCGACACCGATACCATCAACCTATACATATATATGTTTTTTTACCTAATTTCCTATACATTATAATTATATGTTCCATGAAACCTAAAAATACAATTTTACGAAACAAAAATTTTAATATATTATTTACTTTGGGAAAAAACTTTGATTTTCCACTATGAGGACATTTTGAAAATAAAAACTGTTTGATAAAACAAGAGTTTTATATTTTTTTTTACATAAGCATGTTTAACAAATGCAATGTTTAATAACAAAACATGTTTGGTGTCTGATAAAAAATGTCGTAACAGATTCAAAATAATATGACTGTCATGTCATTAGTTGAATTTTAATATGATTAATAATTAGTTATAAGAGTAATAAAAACACTAACCTAAAATATAATTCAAACTTTCAACATTGAGAAATAAGAATGAAAGGTCATGACATAAACCCTTGAGCCTACTTTAGGTTTTTGTTCAAAAAACCAACATTTTTAGCCTCTCTGGATCAAGGCGATTTTGTTTCTGGTCACAAAAATTTCCTGCTGTGCTAAATATGTTTCTTATATGCATTTTTGACGAGAAACTCTCATGTTTTGTATTCTTTTAGGATTTTTAATCTATACAGAAAACAGCTTAAATTGTATTCCCAAAAAACAAGTGAATTTATAGTAGAAAAAATCAACTTCCCATCATCTGTGTGGATAAGAATTTCCTGGATCAAGATTTATGAATGCAATAGCTATATGTCATTACTACTAATATTTGTTATTTTTATCATTTACAATTAGTGATCACTACTAAAATCATATCCGAATACTATAATATTGTATCCAGATCGAACACATTTAGTGACATCATCTGATCAGCAGATCACTTGATGATGATGAGCTTCATCGAAACCTAGGTTATCTTATTTTATTTGAATAAACCTATGTGGAATAACAAAATTGTTTTTATCATTTACAATGAGGGATGTGTCGATTCTCGATACCACCGATTCTTGAGGATTGGTATCGGTATCAAGAATCGATCACCTAAAGTCATACCGATACCGTCGATACTAAGGATGGTCAGATCGGATTTGTCATGGCCAATGATCTGCGAATCTATCATTTTACTTGGATCCGGATCCAAAGACACAATAAAATCGGATCCGGATTGTAGCTTTTAAGTTTTCGCAATCTGCTCTGCTGATCAGTCAGCTGATGATGACGAACTTCGTCGAAACCTAGGTTGTCTTATTTTATTTGAATAAACCTATGTGGAATAACAAAGTATTTTTTTATCATTTACAGAAGTAATGTTTTAAAATTTAATCAGCTTCGGGCTTTTTACTTCAAAAGGCAACAAAGTAATTTGCAGAATAACGTTTTACATTTCAATTGCAATTCTAGTATTTGAGATATTAAAAATTTGAGTCATAATTTGATATTTTAATTCGAGAAATCTGCTATTAGACCCATCTCTTATTGCCTTGAGTGCCTTAGTATTTTCGTGATGAATAAGTCACTTGTTCTTATTTTCACATTTGTTAATTCACTTTCCTCTCTTTCATGTGTCCCCAGCTCCGTCTAGTTGGATCTAATTTGTGTATGCAAAGTGAGAAAGAGGTGCTCAAGAGCAAGGGCGCCGTGTTGATCCTCAAAACTTGCTTCAGGGTCAAAAATCAGGTTTGTTCACTGTGATGTTTATTCAATGTGGCAAATATATTTTGAATTTTATACTTGAAACTCTTTACTGTAGTCCATCATATGTGTTATCTGAAGAAAAACCTCATGCTATTTTGATAGGGATGTTTTATTCCTTATTATTAGTAAAATGTATGGAATCATCTACATGCAGTGTTTAAAGTCTCGGTATTTCATTTGCGCTTGGTACAACATATGCTTGCAAAAATTTGAAGTATTAGCCATGTTGCTGAGTGACTGAGGGTAAAAGATTCCTCTTGTGCTTTAATTCAAGCACATTATTCTGTTACTTCTTTAACTCATAAAAGAACAATGCTCTAAGTTTAATGATATTTAAACTTAGGTTGTGCAGTTCTTCAAAGTTCACTCAAGCATATCCTCCAATAATCTTATGTTGATTTTGGGAATGACTTTTTTCAGGTATGGTTCCAAACAGACAAGAATGAATTGATCCTGGCCCAGTTGTTTTGCCTTGATGCTTCAGGTGATGGACCTCGTTTGTCCAAATGCCATGAGATGGGCGGAGATCAGGAGTGGAAAATGCGCAACCAAGTGAGTATAGTGTCTTAGAAATTTGTTGACATTAAGGTGATAGGCATGCTGAGGTCAGCTGCTCCCATTTCCATAAATAACTATTAAATCATGCCCAAATTTTATTGCAGTGGCATAATTTAATATCCCTAACATTCAGGGAGGTATGCTCATTTTAGTTCATGCTGAGATAGCTGCTGTTCATTTATTGTAAAAAAAAAGTTTTATTTCCCCTTATTACGCCTCTCAAGAAAATGCATATGATGCCGTAAGTTGTTGTACACTCCATAATTAATTATGAGGATAAAGACCAAACGGCACATTTTGTATATATAAATGCTGCTTTCCTAAAGTTCAGCATCATGATTAGCGGAACTACCTAGCAATTTTTTTCTTGTCCGTCCCACATAATTAATGTTTGAGGACAGATGATTCTGTGGAGTTAATGCCCTACATCTCAATCATTTTCACTTCATGCTTTTTCAAATCATGGACAAAAATAAAAGATGTATAGGTATTATTATGAATGTAATGAAAATGTGTATTAAATTTTCATATTAACAATGACGAATATTTTTAAAAACAAATATTTATATATATTGTGAGGATGGTCAGAATTCCTGTAAAACATTAATAAAATGAGCACCTAACCCAAAATCATTCCACTTTACATTGCATACAAGGCTTTAACTTGACAACTTGTAGCAAAATAATAATGTAACTTCCCATTCATTCTCTACAGATAACATACATTAATGAAAACTAATTTACAAGATAACATACATTAATGAAAACTAATTTAAACTTATTAGGGCAAGGAAAATATGTGTAAATTGCTTTGTTTCTTAATACTGAGCCCTAATTCTTTGATTGTTGAATCCATCTTTACTGTAGAATTTATAACGTTTCCATCGTCTTCATGACTGGTGAAAAACTGTCTCACTGTCTTCATCACCTCAACTGCTTTTGTAAATGTTGGAGGCGATTTGAGCTCTGCTTCTTCTTTCCCATCATTTTATTCTTCATTTATGTGTTCCTACTCACAGACTTCTTCCATTGACATCAATCTGCATATAAAAATACATGATAATGAGATTCTTCACCATTTTTTTTAAGACTCCAGAATATGAAAGATTAGTATTAGAAGTATTAGTATTCTCACCATTAATAATCCTTCAGTTTTTGCTGTCATATAAATTCTATCAACCAGCTGATGATGGAATTTTCATTTTCACCATTACATCAATGTGCTTCATGTGTGGATTTCATCCTCTTCTTGGAGGAGACTGAGCTTTTCAATTGATGATATGTATTCGTTGTTTCACCACAGTCTTTTCCACAGCTAATTCTAATCACTTGTCTCACTTTTAATGTCACAAAGTCCTGGTGGCAACTAGTTTTGATGCCCAGCCAACATTTAGAAAACTGACTAGCATCGCAATAAAATACAACAGCTTTTCAGTGCTTTTCCAAATGTTGAATAGGTTATTCAAATGTTTTTGGATGCCCCTTTTTACTTCTTCATAAACACATTTCAACGATAATATACCTATCAAATATTATTGTAAGAGATAAAAGTTTTTGATGTGATAATTAAACCTCTTGAGGAATGATTATTGTCTAATTGACCTATAGGGTGGTTCTTTTCCCATGACAAATTTGTTTTGATCAGCCTCCAAACCTGCTCACATACCTAATCAAAATGTGCCTACCAGAATTATTTACATGTACTGTGACTTGGACCTGAGAAATGCCTGTGCAAACAAGGAAAACATGCTATCAAGGAACATCGTAACGAGAGTTCACCGTATTTGTGCCTTTTTGTGTTTATGTACACTTTACACTGTTAATTTGACAAATAATACCAATGCATTCCATTATTCATTTTACTACTAGTTTTATGGTCTTCAAAAACAACTTCATCTGTACATATTGCAGCAGTAAGTCTGTATATCTGATCCTACCAAAATCCTAACTGAAATGTGCTTACCTGCCTCTCAAATCAGCATGAATGTTACCTTCAGTACATTCTAACCTCCTTGGTATCGTGATTACTCTGTAAATGGAGGCTGTGCTTTGAAACACAAACTGAAATGGGGAAACCTGATATCAAATCAATTTGAGGTATATTTCAGGGTTTATAGGAACCTGGAAAAGTGTGGGAAAATGAAAATGGCCATGGAAATCCTGGATAAGTCAGGGAATTTAACGTGTGGTCAGGGAAAAATTGCAAAACATTAGGATTTCGGAATTTATCACCTGAAAATGCCAAGAGATCGAAAACTGCACATAGGAGTGGAGGTGAAGGAGGTGACGATTGGCCTCAGGCCGGCTTTGCTGTGGAGGCAGCCCTATTCTGGTTCTTTCTGGCTATTGCCTGCACGATTTGGTGAAAAGATTGGTGAAAGGTGTGCGAATTCATATTCTCATTTTCATTCGCTAGCGATTTTGCCAGAAATGCTTCGCTTTGTCCCTCTGGTGACGAAAAGTTATTCTCAGTCAAATTTGAAGTCACGTAGCCAAATTTGTAGAAGGATGTGAGGAAGAAAAAAATCAAGATTGATTCAATGAGCTACTTTAACATAACATCAGGTTTGAAGGAAAAGCCAGTTTAGCCTTCTTTGCAAATATTTTTCTGCAATGAAAACCCTGTCTGAAGGCATATCAATGTAAGGAATGATAATTTGTATTTTGTTGACTTAAAGTTGTTGATCCCTTATTACTGGAAGTTCATATGATTAATATGAAAATAAACCTACAATTTTTCATAAGTTTAGACTTCTCTGCTTCCTCACCACCACCTTTATCTCTATAAATGACCGAAATCTTGGAGTATTCAGGCGCTCAAAAGTCAGGGAAAATCACTAATAATGGTCTGGAAATCCTGGAAAAGTCAGGGAAAATGAAAAGGAAAAACTCCTATAAACCCTGTATTTGCTTGTTAGTAACACAATGAATATGTGAAAATTTCTCTGCTCTTTCATGGGATCAGAGGCTCTATTTCAGCCAGCATTTCAATGGGCAACTCTGTTTCGGTCATTCCTGTAAATGCTGCTGTCTGTCTATGGCCTCATGAACTCTCTACTTGGGGTCACGTGTCACATGATTTGAAGATATTTTGCCTGACTCCGTTGCGCCTCCCTATTGGCTGGTTGCCTTCCCTTGGGTTCTGGATGTAATTTAAAACTTGCTTGGATGGAAACCAGCATCTTGGTTGAAGTTTTTTCTTTTAAGATGCATCTAGATTGTCTTCTTGGATATGCTATGGTATTTTGAACTAGGCTGATATACTTTCCTTGCATGCCATTTTGAATCTGTGTAGAATGTCAGGATTGTTATTTTTTAAATCAATGAATCAAATTTAGTGCATTTTATCAGTCAATAAACTTATCATCATTCTTTTTATTTAAGACTTGTCGTGAAGAATGCATCACACCCTGTATTTTGCATTAATTGATGTTTACTTCAGTTACATTCAAATGTTTTTACTTCGTGTGTCTCGGGCTCGTTAAATGAAATAACAATGGGGATCGGGTTGGTGTGGTGACTAGAGTGCTGGTCTCTCATCCCGAGGGCCCGGGTTCGGATCCCGGCAGTGGTAGATTTTTCAGTGGAAAACTGGTCCCCACTTGGAGTGCCTGGTGGAGGGCATTTCAAGTTCAGTACTCTGTCCGACGGATGGGACATTAAGCCGTGGTCCTCATGGTGCCTTTCGTTAAGAGTAGGTTAATGCCAACGCCGAGTTTCTCTCCACCCTTCCCCTGTTTCCTGAAAACTCCTACCATTACCCAATTACCCACCTATCCTATATGGTGCAAATGACCTCAGCTGTCGGTCGCCTACCCAAATAACCAACCAACCAACCAATGAAATAACAAGGTATGCAATTGTTGGTCAGCTCACTTAATTTGTGCATTTAATCTGGCATTGCAGGATGAAATCTCAATTTATAATATGGCTGCCGGGACTTGCCTGTCTGCTTCCAATGCTACTGTTGATTCAAGGCTCATTATGGAAATGTGCTCAAACTCTTCCCTTCAGAAGTGGGAGCTTGTTAAATCCAAGATGGTGAAAATGAAGAGATGAAATGCAAAAAAAAATTTCATAAAAATGTAAAAGATTGGTGGAAAAATCTTTTATCTTCAAAGTGCATATGGCTGTGGAATGGGGATGGTTTACTTGTATAATTGTTGTGACTTCAATTGTTGTCTCATATTGAGAATTGCTGCCATATTCATTCAACCAAGTAAGCTATCACATGCCATTTAGGGTGATTTAAATTCTAGTATCATTCCATGATGTATTTTTTTAGTGCACAGAAAGAAATTGACTGGAAATATTTTAAAATAATTTTTTCTAAGGCACTAATGTAACAGTATTTCACTCATCATTGATGATTTTCTTAATACTCGGATGTTTTGAATCTCTGTAAGCCATGATTTCCCGTCAATTAAGGAATGTCCTTTAAGTATTGTCAGCTCTTAGAATATTCCTAATTGTGATGATTCATTTTTCATGACCTTTTTATTATGTTTGTCCATAATGTTGTTGAAAAATCCATCATCTTTGAATGAGTTTATATTTTCTAGCATCATGTTTTTCAATCATGGATCTCTCACTTTTTTACCAAACGTACTTGGCATGTGTAGCCATGTATTTATCAGCAACAGAAGTACATATCCAAATTAAAGATATTAGGATTGTTTTGCATGCAAGGACAATCTAATTGAAGGCAATATTGTTGACAAAAGAGTTCAGGAGTTGTCTTAAAGCAATAACTTTTTAGGGTTGTGATTATTTTTAAATTGAGTGGTAGATGTTATATGAAATGTGGAATTAGGCACTCAATTTGCTCATTACTAAGCTTCGGTTTATGATAAATCACTGTAGCCATTGAAACATCTCGGTCTTTATGGTCAATTTCAATTTTCATATGACATAATTTTAGTGATAAATAATGTGTATTTTCTATGATGGCCATGTATTTCTATCAAAATTGTCTCTCAAATACGAAATGATGTTTTAGTATGTTTTTTAATATGTACTAATTTTAAATATTGCCAAAGGGCTGGAGCGTAATTCATCCAATAGTTTTATTTAAGCCAGTAAAATTTACTTGAGTTTTCACGGGTACAAGAAGAGATTTATTGGCTACCAAATAATTATTGGATAGTGACCATAAGGTTGCTCATACAAGTGTTTTATTTTTAAGCAAGTAAATTTTACTTGAGTTTAAACGGGTACCCAAAGAGATTTGATGGCTACCAAGTATTGAATTGGATAGTGCCTGTTAACAATAGTATGGTTACCACCCAATTTTATTTTTGGCTTGGATATGAAGTTTACCTTTGACTTTGATATATCTGCATATTGTAAAACTGCCATTAACTTATGGTTGTTATTCTCTAAAGCTAATTTTGAATGTTTTTTTGTTAAAATAAAGTTTCCAGTTTTGGACTTGAAGGAAGAGTATCAATAGCATATTAGTTTTCATTGTAAGGTGCAAAGTGGAAGCTATTTTAATAAGGTAAAAGTTAGTTGGGAGGATTAATATATATTTAGGTACTAGAATTGCAGTTGTATGCCTAGCATTTTCTTATTGTAATAATTAAAGTTATTGCTAGGATAGATGCATTGATAAGCTTAATAATGAGAACACAGTTGATGGCTTTATAAAACAAATATGTGATTGGCTGAGGCAACATGAAAGCATTTATAAAACTGAAATTAAGTGGGGGATATTACAAGAATACTTAACGGCTTGTTAACATTTGAATTTTTTATTAGTCCATTTTTATACTTTTGATTTTTGTTATTTTTGAAAGTGAACAATATTTTTCAAACTATTTATTTTTATGACTTGTTGTATGCCAGGATATTGATGTATAAACATTTTCTATTACATAGAAATTTCTGCTTTTATTTTTATCAATATCATTCTGAGATGCAGTCACCCTTTTTAAAATATCCATTTCATTCTTTCTGTAGCATGAAAATACATCCATTGTGTGAAATTTTTTTTATACATATTCAATATGCTAAGAGACCATTATAGAATTAAATGAGGACCTAAGAGTTTATTTCATACGGAAAATGTTTTCAAAAGGAAAAAAATGTTTATTTTCAAAAGAGATTGCTAAATATGATCATTTTAAATTGTTTTCTCTCTTGAAATCCAACAACATGCCACTGAAATTAGGCTTGCCCTTTTACTGGTATTTTTGGTAATGCTTCATATTATATTAGAATGCAAAAATTCATCCTGTGACTGATAAATGTCTACAGTAAAGTAACCTTTATTTCTCCTACTGCCTTCTTGGGTAATGTGACCTGGATGACATAATGCAGGACATCAGTGAGTGTATTTTGATTGAAATTTTGACTGGACACTTAAGGCATTGAAACTGATACTTCACCCAGACTGCACATGAAGAATGTAAAAGCTTTAAATTTGGCTATCAATGAATGGACGATAATATGAGAACGTCTAAAAGTATAAATTGCATTACTAAGGATTTGTACTAGCTAAACCTTCTGTATTAAGATTTAATTGTCTCTGTAGTGGAGCAGTCATCAGCATAGATAACCTATTATGGTGTGCTTTTGACCAGTGGGGCCTATCTGAAATTCTGATCATTTACCCTCTTCCCTCGCCTACAATTCTGCATTGTTGCCACTTCATTTTCCTCTCAAATAGACCTGTTCTATTTAGCCAACAAAATCACCGTTACGAAACTGGCTTACTTATCATACTTCTATTATTGGCTTTGGCATCCTGTAACTTTACTATCATAATCCATATCTTTTTCACTTCATTTAAATTTCCTACCAATTTCCTTTCATTTCCAACAAAAATTTCATGAATAAAATGAATACCAGTTATTTTGCATAAGTTCCACAATTTATAAAATAGGTGTACAACCAACGTCACTACTTACAACATTGTCAGGTATATTGTCAGCCATTTTGCCACTGATGTACATCATCAGTGTACCAGGTGATGCTGTAAGTGGCAAAACCAGTCATACATCAATAAATTGCCGAAATTTACTAAGTAACTGGAGTTACTTTGTTTGACAAAGTGACTCCAGTGACACCTATGGAAGTTCAATTTGAATTTAATCTTTTCAGGCATGACTTCGTGGAAGTCCATTATGAATAGTGACAATAACAAACCATGTATGTATTAATACACAAGAGTTTTTTACTGTTACTACTAGTTTCAATGCCACGCCATCAATTGATGGTGACACAATGGCATTGAAACTAGTAGTACCAGTAAAAAATTCTGTGGATTAAAACATATGTAGTTTGTTATTGTCATTATTCAAAGTTTAATTTATTTAAATTCCTTGTTTCTCTTCCTCTCCATCCAGCACACTTCCTCTATTACTTCTCCAAAGCCTCCATATCAAAATTTTTTTACTTTCACAGGTCCGAATTGGTTTTATATTAATAAATTATAAACATTGATTATAAACATCACTTCAATATCAAGAAATTTCAGGAGATACTAAAAATAAAATACTGACAATTTGGCCAGGTATGTAGCCATAATTCAGTGAATTTGGTTTCATCACATAATGAAAAGTCTTACATTCCTTGAAATAATATTAACTGTGTCAACACTCACACTATGACCCCTCAATACCATAAAAAAAATATCACAAAGTAACGATGTTAAAATTTCCAAATCTATTTCTTATTCACTTGTATGGTTTTGTTGCAAAGCAACATCATCAGCAGACCGAAATTACCATCTCCCCTACAAGTACGCATAAAATATAGGGGAAAGAGTGATTGGAGTAGGATTAATATTGAAGCTTAAGTGAGGCAGGTTAGGAGAGGGATTTTGTGAACTGCTCTCGGCATGAGTTTCAGCTGTAGGAGAATAGAAGGGTTTATGAATTGAATTATGGGAAGGTTTGGGGTTCCAATGATGGTTACAAATTTTTTAATTTGCATGCCTCAGAACTTCCAAATCTTTAAGTGAATCTAATCATGGCCCCTTCTTCTCTGAATTTAAATCTTATTAGGAGAAATCATCCCTGTTGCCATATTCTATCAAATGTTGGGCTAATCTTGTGAAACTCCTTCATAAGGGAAGACCTGTTAAAATGGCAGTTCACAGGTCCATGCAAACATATACCTAATATATACACTAGAAGTCCCTTATAGCGAGTATGGCTTAAAGCAAGAATGTTGCCGTAGTGAGTGATTTCTTCACTGTGGTTTCAAGTCTGCACCCACACCAAAAGGTGCTTCAGACCAGGGGGAGAGGTACATGGATGGGAAAGGAGGAATGATGGAGAGAAACCCATCAAAGGTATTAATCCGCACTTAACAAAGGGTATCAAGAGGACCACAGCTTAACGTCCAATATGTCGGACGGAGTATTGAAATTTAAGTTCTCTCCATACAACACTCAAGCAGGGGCCAGTTTACAATTGAAAAATATCTGCCACTGACTGGAATCATATGTGGGCCCTTGCAGTGGGAAGTCCAGGGAGTAGAAGGGGCCGAAGTCCCCCCAGCATTTGCCCGGGGCCCTTTCAGGCAAAACAGGCCTCAAGGGACTCAAAACTTTCGAGGCCTGTTAATTGACATATAATAGGGGATATGACACAAAAAAATGTGGGCTCTTTTCAAGGTTGGACCCTCCCCTCCCCCCCAGCGAAAATAGTTCAGATGCCCCTGGGGAATTCAGTCCGTGGTGATCTCCATGATTTTTCCCCATTGTTGGGCCATGGTAAAAAGCATAAAGTTTCATTAGTTATCATGATGAAAGGTCACTTCTGTCATATGTCCATGATGAGTTGATTTGCCATTACTGACATTCAACAAGTGGAACTTCTCACCCAATGAGTGAAGTTGTACAAAAACATTAATGTGTGGGAAGTTACCACAATGAAAATCAAATTAAATATGCTCAGACACACTATGAATTATCATCATTGTGCTTGTAATGTCTTGAGATGTGACATTAAGAAATCGAGGAGGATTTACTCTATTTTGGTAAACTACTCAGCAATGTGCCTCAAATGAAATTCGTGCTCTACAGTCATCAGTCAGAAGATAAGAAAAGCTTTCACTTGAGCAAATCGTTCTAAATCATTGAAGCGTGTGAAGGTGGGGACTCCAATGAATATGGAAATAAATTATAAAGGGCTTGTTGAATTATAAAGAGTTGTCAGGTTTGTTCATGATTTTTAAGAGTACGGATAAAAAAATATGACTATTCAAATGAAATTCATGGGATTCCCGTCATACATCAGCACTATTCCTGCTAAATTAGCAGGGCCATTCATTTTCCTGGAAGAATGCTGATGTCAGTCAAAAAGGCAGGGCTTGGAAGAGGGAGATCCCTCCTCAACCAACCTTGTAACTTAACATCATAAACAGCTCTGAAGGCCTACAGGAGTGCATGGAAAATGCAACAAATGCTGTACAAGAGTTAGGGCACCCTCACTCAATTTGTTGCCCTCAAGCAGTCACTCCCTAAGGCTGGGGTGCCTCCACATGCGTGTAGATGCCCTCATTTTAAACAGCACTTCCCTACATGCACGCATTTTAGCAGTAGGTACCAGTAAAAATGCAGTGTGGCTTCATATTGATGATGATAGCTTTCATTGATTTTTCAAAAATGCTGTCAAACAACTTATGGAGCGTAAAATATGTTGATTGCCAATGCTAAAATTATTCAGGATGAAGTTGTATTAATTATTTCTTTATGAAATGTATTATTTTCAACCCACTTACAGATGGATTGTTTCAGATAACCAATAATAATTCATCTTCACCCTTATCAGTGGCTATAATACATGACAATATGGATGCATTAAAATTCACATTGGTTTTAACAAGTGCACCTTATGAGCAAATTTCTGACTTTGCCAGGTCTCACTACGGTGGGCTTGTAGTGTACATAATTATATATGACAAGTTTTGTTATAAAATAATCCTCAGTTAGTGAGCAATTAAGCACTATTTTTGTGAGTAATCGCAGTGTACTTTTTCAAGTCTAAACCAAATACTAGTTAACTGTAGATAACTCAAGGAATCAAATATCAACCTTCTCATACATTAAGTCCTATACTTACTCTGGATCTGATTTACACAGATCCTGAGTTACGCAGATGTTCAGTTAGGCCGGTGCTAAGATCTGCACACACCGGCGTGGGATGCGAAAGCAAAATTTGTACAGGACAAAATCACTCAGTGAGATACCACTATGCACAAACCAACAGGGATCCCACCCGGCGGAACGCGGTACCACCGTGAATATAATCCAGTTCGCTGCATGCAGCGTTTCCCACGACTCTAGTCTAAAGCAAAATTACAGAGAGAAATGTCGACAGTGGGGTTCACTGTAGCGGTTAAGAAGCATCCATTACTCAATCCGAAAATCAATGAAAATGGTCAAATGTTTATATATAGGCACGGTTTTCAACATTAATTGCAAAAAGTATTTTTTTTTAAGTAAAAAGTATTGCATGCCAATATTCCTTTCACGGTCTTTGTCTTCTGCCAATGAGAGAAAACAGACTAGACTTAACCATGGCACCATAAGAGAGCTTCCTCTTCGTCACTGACACTTCCCTAGTCTTAACACTGAATTGGAATGGGGAACATGCACTATTTTTTATAACTCTTTGAATGTGAAGTCTTTTAGCTAAAATGTGCTTGGCGAAAATTTTGCTGAAGAATTAAGTTGCGTTACAAAGATATTACTCTTTGAAAATTGTATTTTTTCGGCAGCTTAAAAAAACGACGTCATCGCATGACGTCACGGCACGGTATCACTAAGGGCGTTGTTTATCTGTTTATGCGTGGAGGTAACTTGTTAAATGAATACTTGGCGATAGCGTATTTATTTATCTCATTTGTTTATTGCAATAAACGATTGTATTTCGATTTTTTATTTACGTAGTATGGATGGTAACGAGCAAATCGACCATTAATTATATAATGCTTGTTTAGTTCCCAAGAATTTCTACTACGTCTATGCAATCGCTGGTTTTTTTTTAAGAAGAACGCTGCCATAAGGAAGTCGACCAAAGGAAATTGTCGGCATGTGCTTTTTTAAGTATTTTTTCAGTCATCTTTCTTTCAAGAAGCGGCTAAAAACCTCAAAACAATATATTAACTTCGTTTTCTTTCAAATATAAATATCTATCTCCATAGCAATATGGAACCTATACCGTGCAGTGATGTCAGAAGGCTTTTCAGGTCACGTGACTTTCGTTGATTTTCGGGAACATTTTAATATCAATTAATAATCTTTGTGGTGGGCGTAGAAAAAATTGTCTTATATATTTTGAATTGGTGAGAAAATTTCGCATCAAGTACATCATTAACCTTCGAGAAACAAATTTCATGCATATTCCCCATTACTGAAACCAGCACGTGCTCTGACGTCCCAGGAATGTGTCACTTTGATCTACAGGACATTAAGTCAGCCCCCTTGGCGAATTTCTCTCCTGCCTCCCGTGCTGGTGTGTGCAGACCTTGCATTTTCTCTGCGTTTCTGATGCCGCAACAGATACACCGGGTGACGACCAACTACTTATTGTCGAGCGTGCCAGAGTTGATGCAAAACTACGGACGTTCGGAACGCCCACTCTGGTTAAAGTCAAGAATGAAATCAAGAAAATTTATTTTACGGTAAACACCATATTATAAAAAATTCAAAGTCATTAGATAGTTAGAAAGGTGACAATTTGACCATCATGATGGTGAAAAAGACTAATGTGCGTATCTTTTTCCTTTTTGTCTACTTTGCTGAAGCCTTCCTAGGCCTCTCACAACACCCCTGCAACATTAACACTTATTTTTACTTTTAAGTCTAAGTCCATGGACTTCACATACAATAATGCTTCCTTACGAGACATCATGTATATAAATAAATGTACGTCAAACATCCACACAGCAACCGCAATTGAGGCACATTCATACCAGTAGGTGAGAGAAAACAGACTAGACTTAACTGCGGCGCCATAAGCAGTGATGTATCTGGCAGTCCTCGGTATTGGGAGTGTACCTCGGCTATTTGTCCTGTTGCTCCATAAACACGAAATGTATTGCTTTGAAATCCGTTGCTGGTTGCAAGCTAGGCATGCTCCATAAGAATTTATGTGTTTGACCTTTTACTAGCTGTCGCCACATATCTGTCGTGATGACAGAAACCCTAAGAAAATGTCTGACACCAGCCTTACATGGCATCAACATCTTTCTTCGGAGTAGTTTGACCATCCCGTGTAAGTAGACGCATAGTTAAATATTTACTCCATAGATGACATCTGTTGTCCATCACAACAAAAAAGAACATGTTTTGTGTAATTATACTTATTTCAGCTTTAAATATCCAGAGAAGTAAAGATTGAATTTGTGTTATTCTCGGAATAGTCATATTATATTAAGTTAATCACCTCTCAAAAGATGACATTTTCTGTAATAGTCGCCGACTGCTGTCAATCGTAGTAAATGTGGCTCCGCTAATGGTTCAAAAACAGATGGGTAAGTCTTTGTGTTCGACTTATGTGGATTCCTACCTAAGCAGAAATGTTTGGATCGATTTAACCCCGCAAGTCGAGGACTTACTGTATGGCAAATGACAGCAGTACTTAACAAGAGTTAAACAAAACTCCCATCATCTATCTTTGATTTTTTTTTATTTCCCAATACTGTGAAAAATAAGAGCACATCAGAAGTGCATTTATCATTGTAAACAATATTATAAAAAATCATATCAATCGATGAATGATAAATGTCTTTCTGATAGTTACAAATGAGTTTTCAGACAGTAGCAAAACATGCTCTGTCCAAAAATATAAAATAGCATAAATAAATAACAATTTGGCTTCCCCAATGGTGTTGTGACAATACTTTGTTTTTTAGAGGTAACAAATGAGTCAGTCAGGAAGTGTGGCCATCTACATAGAAAGAAATCCCCCTTGAACCAGACATCACTGCTGCATCATCCCGTGCGTTCCCATTGCACCCATCTGCTGCGCTTGGGGGTGTCCCGCAGGATGATAGGGGGCTTGCATTGGCATGGGAGAGTGCATCTGCATGCCAGCTGCACCTTGAGGTGTTGGTGGGCCAACAGAGGGTGGCCCACCAACTCCCGGAGAGGCAACCTGAACAACAAAAGCAAAAAAATTATGACTCCTGCCTTGAGGAACCTCAATTAAAAACATTTGCATACGTACGAATGGAATGGAATTGACAATGGATAAAGATATGATTGTAAAAAGTTGCATGTTAACCTCAAGAATATGTATCTCAGAAAATGAATAGATAAGAACAAATCCTCATTTTCCCATTAAACCTATTCTTCTCCCAAGGATCTAAGCCTTATTATACCTCAATACTTTGATTGCCATTACAGTATGTAATACCTGATACAGTGAACTCTCGTTAGCACGTTTTTGAAGGGACCCGAAATTCTGAACGTACTAACCAGGAAAACGTGCTAAAGAGGTTTGACCTTCCAGCGAACGTTAAAGATGTAATAATGAGTTGCATAACGTTCAGGGGAATGCTACGTTCGTTTAGTTTATTCTGGTAGATAGCTGCCGTTCATTTATTGTAAAAAACGTTTCACTTCCACTTATTACGCCTTCCAAGATAATACTTATTAGGTTGACGCGTTATCCATAGTCAATTATGACGATAATAACCAAACAGCACGTTTTGTATGTGATTCCCTTAAGTTCAGCATCATAGTTAGCGGAGCCGCCCGGCGATTTTTCTTGCACTTTCCACGTAATTAACATGTTTCAGGATAGATGAATCCGCAGCGCGAATGCCCCACACCGCACTCTTTCGCACTTCATGGTTTGCAAATCATGGACAAAAATAAAAGTCGATTATTATGATGAATTCAACGAAAATTATTATATTTTCATATTAACCACGATTAAAATTTTTATAAACAAATATTAAAATATATTGTGAGGATTGTCAAAATTCCTCAAAAAAATGAACAAAATGAGCACCTGGCCCAAAAACATTCCACTTTCCGGAACGTATATGGCTTTAGTTGACCACTTGTAACAAAACAAAAATGAAACTTCCCATTTGTTCTCTACTTATATTTAGCACACAAAAACATACGTTAAAAGATGAAACAATAACTTATAGGGGCGAGAAGAATCTGTGTAAAGTGCTTTGTTTCTTAATACTGAGCCCCAATTCTTTGATAGTTGAATCAATTTTTACTAAAGCATTCAGAACACTCATCAACTTCGTGACTTGTAACGAACTGTCGCACTGTGTCCATCGCCTCGACGGCTTTAGCAAATGTTGGAGGCGATTTGGGCTCCACCTCGTCATTCTCATCTTCTTCTTCTTCATTTCGAAGTTCCTGCTCACAGACTTTGTCTATTGACATCAATCTACAGATTAAAATACATGACAATGAGATTCACCGTCTCATTCAATCAAATTTTGAAAGACTTCAGAGTATGAAAGTTAATTTTTGGAGTAGTTATTGTAAATTTAATTAATAATTCTCTCAATAAATGATCCTCAGTTTTTAAGTCTCACAAATTCAACCAACCAACCTGCAAACTTCGATGCCATCATCACAAGCAACGTACTCGTCGAAGGATATCCCCTCCCCTTCTACGAACAGCTGATCCCAGCCTTCAACGGGCTGCTCATCCGCTGTCTCATCAGTCAACGACGCAGTACGGTCCTCATTTGTGGTGCGAAGAAATCCAGACGCACGGAAGCAATTTCTTATGTTCTCGGGTTTGACTAAGTCCCAGGCATACTTCACAAAATGCATCGCTTTTAGGATATTTACTTTTTGACCTGACACTTGAAGGTTGGTCAATCTCTCGTTGACAAGTAGTTTCCTGTACTTATGCTTCATGCATCGTATGATACCTTGATCGAGGGGCTGCAAAACACTCGTGCAATTAGGAGGAAAAAACGCTACTTTAACATTTCTTAAAAATGCAGTGTCTATTGAGTGTGCTGTGCAGTTATCAATGAGCAACAAAATGTTACGATTTTGTCCACCCATCTTGGCATCCAGTGCTCGCAGTAACTTTTCAATAAGTGTTGTGGTCATCCAGGCATTAGAGTTGCATTCATACGTGCAAGGTAATGTCCGAACATGTTTGAAGCATCTGGGGCGTTTATATTTCCTGATTACTAATGGAATCAATTTTTCCGATCCACTTTCGTTGCAGCATAGGAGGACTGTCAGCCTCTCCTTACTCATTTTGCCTCCATGACACTTATCTCCTCTAAATGCCAAAGTTTTATCAGGCAGAAGATTAAAAAATAAGCCGGTCTCATCGGCATTAAAAACGTCATTCGGGCTGTAGTTTTTAATGATGCTTGGGAGGGTGACATCCTTCCATGTTTCTCGAACGTTAGTGTCCACGCTGGCTGCCTCGCCTCGAACGCACCTGTAAACTATGCCATGGCGTTTTTTAAATCCTTCAACCCATCCATTCGAAGCCTTAAAATCACTGATGCCCATTTTATCGGCTAAGTACGAGGCCTTTTCACGTAATATTACACCATCTAATATGGATGAGCGCGCTTGTTTGAACCACTTAAGGAGGACATCCTCCAACTCACAAAATTTGCCACCTCGCACTCTTTTCCTGTACTTGCTGGTGCCTTCTTGCGATGTATTCTCAAGTTTTTTCCTATTTTTCACAATAGAGTTTAGTGTTGACGGTGAAATTTTCATTTTGGCTGCTATTTCGACACGCTTCATATGTGGATTTTCGTCCACTTCTCGGAGGAGGTTGAGCTTTTCGATCGTCGATATTTGTCGTTTCAACACACGCTTCTCCATGACTAATTCTTATCACTTGTCACACTTTAATTACTTGTCACACTGTTAATTTCTCGAAGTATTTTCACAGTTTGGCTGCCCAGCGAACATTTATAAAACAAACGAACATCGCAATAAAATCGTCTGCTTGTGGGTGCCAAACGCTGAATGGACAATTCAAATGTTTGTGAATGCTGCATTTTCACTTCTTCATAAACAATTTTTAACCATAATGTATTTAACAAATTTTATTGTAAACAATAACGATCTTTTTTAATGCGAGAATAAAACCTCTTGAGTGATATTCATCGTCATGTTAACCTATAGGGTGGTTATTTTGCTGGAACGAATTTGGTTTGGTCCTCCTACGAACGTGCTAAAGAGGTAACCAAAACGTTCTAACCAGGATTATTTACATGCACTGCGACCCGGACCTGAGGAAATGAACGTGCTAACGAGGAAAACGTGCTATCAAGGAACGTACTAACGAGAGTTCACTGTACTACCACAAGAGTTAAAAAAACATTGAACTAGTATTTTATTTCTATTATACTTCCACTCTGCAACAGAATTTCCACTGAGAAAAAAATCATTCACCTTGATCAGGACTTGAACCTGGAATATAAAACCCGATCTTGTGTATGAAATATGAATTTCAAAGGTAGGCATTTTGAAGAACTTTTCTTATAGTTGAAAGAAGGTTATAAAACATAAAGACAATGCCTGGTAAGTATATAGATTACTTAGAAATAGTGTAAACTATGAGTGGACACGATAAGCTCAACTCTGTATTGGTCATATGGCAAAAGATTTGCATTTAGAGCTGTTGGGCTGATTACAATGCGTCTTGAATTTTGGGTAGTAAATTCACTTCATGAAGAAATTTTAGAACGCATCCCCAAATATTTTGTGGTGCTTGCATTCCATCCTATTTACACAGTCAACAAGCAGGTGTTCCACCTAAAATATTTCCAAAAGCTCAAAAAACCAATTCTAAAATAAATCTACCGAGACGATTTCAGAAATACATTACATCAACCTTTACATCGCTTTGGGTATAATATTTACCATATATTACGTCAAAACCATTAGATCGACTTTATTAAAACCTAGAACATTCCATTTTTCATCAATTTTAAAAAAAGACATTCACTTACACACCCACCTAAAATATTTAAAAAGACTAAAAGGAACAATTCTATTTTTAAACCACCCAGACGATCCCAGAAAAATATCACAGCCCCCCCAGTTTGTGGTGCACTGCCTGCAAAGCAGGCAGCAGGTCTGCTAGTGCATTAATAAATGCTGTTCCACCCTTGAATTAATGCTTTGACAATGAAATCGACAATACCGTATTTACTCGTGTGAGCCCCGCACCTTTTTTCCCGAAACGCTGGTGAAAAAATGGGGGTGCGCGGCTTACACAAATCCTCCAGATTTTCATGTAAGTCGCACACCATTTTTCCTCAAATTCCTGTTGTTTTTTCTCCTAAGTTTCACATTCTGAGAACATATCGACGTAATTGGTAAGTATGGTCTAGCAGTAAATCGTACATTGTAAAGTATTCTGAAATTTTGAAGTAATTAGCAATAAAAATACGCGTTTAAAAAAGACCAAGGGTTCAACGGTACTTGAAGAAACACTAGATCAGAAACACTACTTGGCAAAGCAATAGATTTATCGTGTATAGATCGTACGTAGGACAACAGATTGTAGCACTGATATGTATTTAAATCTACTGTATCCTGTAAGCTGCCGCAAGGGGTTTTACCTCTTTTCAAAATCGTAGTTTGTTTCGGTATCACGTGTCTACACATAGCAACATTTTTACGTAATAGATAGCTCCTTTTGCGTACACATTAAAGCTACATTGCAAAGACACGACAAAGAATTTGTTACATAGTTGCAATTGTCGTATGCTCACAGATTATACCTTCTTACCTC
This sequence comes from Platycnemis pennipes, assembly GCA_933228895.1. Classification (NCBI taxonomy): domain Eukaryota; kingdom Metazoa; phylum Arthropoda; class Insecta; order Odonata; family Platycnemididae; genus Platycnemis; species Platycnemis pennipes. The sequence goes on along the minus strand of OW121852.1, from coordinate 34,109,939 downwards.
TCCGAGCGTGAGAGTTCACGGTGAGAGTAGTAAACAAGTTCGAATCGATCATTTAGCATTTTAAAATAATTTGCTATTATTACCCTAAAATGAATTCTGATGTGAAATTGTGATAATTTCCTGTGAGTACAAAGCTACTTCATACAGTAGAAGCCTGGTATAGTGAGTACGGCTTATTGCGAGAATCGCGTTATAGCGAGTGATTGTCTTTGTACCGCCAAAAGGCCTATGTTTTACATGTAAAATAAAACGGATATAGCGAGGCCAAAAAGTTCCTTCCGACGTATACGCTCGGTATTACGACAGATATCTCTCGAGGGTGATACACCGCCTAGCAAAAATAAACTATTGTATTTTGTATTATCTGCGAATTAAACTAAAAATACAGGATGTGTGCCATATCTACAACACCTAAAGCCAATTATGTCCAAACATTAGCGATTTACGGCCTTAAGTACGCTCTGCGCGCTCCTATTTTACGTTCTTCTTTTGCTAGGCCCAGTCATCAGTGGGAGGGGAGTGGGCGGACGACGAGCAAGATGAGAGTAGGAGAGGGAGTTAGGTCTAGGCATGGGCGATATTGATAATCGGGGCACGATAAGATAGCGGGGCATGATAAGATATCGGGGCACAATAAGATATCGGTGTTCGATAAATATCGCTATAAGTATCACGATAAAATAACATGATATCGCATCCCGATAAAATATCACGATATCGCGCCCCGATAAAATATCACTATATATTACCACGATAAATATCGTGATCTTGCGCTCGTTGAAATGTAGCGTAATCGCGCCGGATGAATTATCGTGATATTGCGCCGGTTAGTCGTGTCGGAAAAAGACGCTAAGCTGGAGCAAGTACGTTTGAAAACTTACTATTCTGCTATCTGCTAATTCAAATTTTCAGCAGTTCTCTCACACTCTCTCTTTCAATTTCAGTGGTCTGATAGTTGACGTACTTGCGTGGACAGATAGGTGATGTACTTGCTCCAACGGTTGTCTTTTTCCATTACGATTTTCCGGCGCAATATCACGATAATTCATTGGGCGCGATTATGCGATATTTGAACGAGGGCAATATCACGTTCTTTTATCGTGATAATATATCGTGATGTTTTATCGGGGCGCGATATCGTGATATTTTATCGGGACGCGATGTCATGGTATTTTATCGCGATATTTATCGTGATCGCGATATTTATCGTACACCGATATCTTATCATGCCCCGATAAAATATTGGGGCGACAGTAATAACGATAAGACGATAGTTATCGAGCAACGATATATCGTCAATTTTAAAAACTCACAATCAAATGATGGACGTACCGGTTAACACTTGAAAACTCGACAAAGCTGATATTATCGTCATGACATATTCGCAAAATTATCCAAAAACTTCCACAGTGTACCTAATATTTTAATTCCGACTAGTTACGCTGTCTTCAGCTTTCTTCGGCGATCGAAAAATAGAACAACTGGAAGAAAAACACCGAAACTAGGGGAGTTAATATTTTATATAATGGAAAATGTCCTGTTTCTTTCATGAAATATGTTGATATTCTACCAGATTGTGCCTGAAATGACTTATTTGCAGTTTACCTTCGTCAAAAACCACGGAAACAAAAGAAAAACTGTAAATACGAACGACTATGAAAATTAGGTGGGTTTTTTCTACACCTTCGGATATAACGAGCGCTCGATTTAGCGAGTGATTTCCGAGGGATTATGAGCACTCGTTATACCGGGATTCCAATGTATTATAAGCGATGCTGAAAAAATAGGAAATCGAGCTGCAGGATGGAAATATGGTGTATCTGGATCTAGCAGTGATGAAAACTAAAAATGAAAACTGTTATGATATGAATAGTCATTAGTGATTTATGATTCTATTTCCGGGAATGTGTTTTTCTTTAGCTTAATAAGAATTATAATTGTTATTGCATTGAGCTTAGTTTTTCCGTGTGTTCCCAAGACTTTCCGATGTTGTTAAATCATCCCAGTTGGTCCCAGTCCACAGCTACAATGCAGAGAGCAGACGAGACCACCGCTATCAGGTACGGATGGCATTATGCTTTTATTTGTTGATATGCCAATGGATTTCCGTAATAATATATTAATCGCGGGTAGAAATTGTATATATTTCTGCAATTATTTCAGTTGGATTTATTTTGAACAGATGCTATTTTTATAGCTGGATGATGCGATTGTATGTACTGTGATATGCTACGAGAAACAGATGCACAGTAAAAGAGGCCGTGCATAGATGCACGATGCGATGATGACCGTGACGATTTTAGCACGTAATTCAATCAATTAATGATAATGACGTACACATCATTTACGCACAGCATTTCTGTTAAAGAACATGCATTCATGTTATGACAAAATGATGCAGACTCAGGGCAAAAAAATTTTTTTTAATAGAAATAATTTTTTTCCACGCGAGCCTGCCCTAAAATAGGGGTGCGCGGGATACACGAGGGCGTGGCTTACACGAGTAAATACGGTATCTCATGTGGTGGTAATTTAAAATATGATTGATGAACTCTTCTCGGGCTCTACACCGGGTGAGTGAATGTAATGCTGCCGACGTTTCGGGTATTGACTCGTTACCCATCCTCAAGGCAAATGTCACGTAACTAAACCGTCCGTTGGTTTTATACGGACGCTGGCAGTGGGGGATTGGTCGAGCCCCGATTGTTGAGCTGGAGGACCGTTGACCGTTGAACTTTGGCCGTTGGCCTCGCTCTGTCAACCTGTATTCTCTTCAGGATTCTATTCCATGAGCTGCTGATGGTACAGCCCGAATCTCAATTTACGTTCCTCTTCTCCATTCTTATTTCTATTGCTTCCTTTGTCAAGCGATCCCAAAATTTGTCCGAGCGCCAGATAACCCTCGTATCGTCCCATTTAATGCGATGGTCTAGACTGAGGCTATGTTCAACTACCGCTGATTTCTCCGGCTGTCCGAGTCGAAAATGTCTTCGGTGTTCCTTCAGTCGAGTGGAAATCGTTCGACCTGTCTCTCCCACATAGACCTCGCCACATTCACAGGGTATTTTATAGACCCCCAGAGTCATGAGGCCGATTGGGTCCTTCGCTTCAGATTACCACCATAAGATCTGTGAAATACTTAAGGATCAGGCGTACCGGAAGTTAAATTGTGATCCCACGGAGACTATAGCGAGGAAGGCGGTTTCTTTAATTAAAAAGTCAGGCGTCCAGGAAGAAACGTTTAAGAATATCTACCCACAGGCACCAGCACCTCCTAAACTCTACGGGCTTCCGAAAATACACAAGGAAGGTGTTCCTTTACGTCCCATTGTGAGTGCCATCGGATCTCCTACTTACAGCCTAGCCAAATACCTTACAGGAATTTTGTCACCTTATGTGGGTGTCTGTGAACACCATATTAAGAACTCTTCTGAATTCGTGGGTATTTTGGCTAACCTTCGGGTGGAACCAACAGATATTTTGGTTAGTTTTGACGTTGTTTCCCTTTTCACCCGTATTCCACTCTCTGATACCTTCAAGCTGCTGGAAGAAAAATTCGACAGCGGAACGTTGAAGCTATTCCACCATGCACTAACGTCCACATTCTTCAAATATGACGGTGGATTCTATGAAATGGCCGATGGAGTTGCGATGGGATCCCCTTTGTCACCGGCCATTGCTAATTTTTACATGCAGGATTTCGAAGAAAGAGCCCTTACTACTGCTCCGTTAAGACCCAAGTGCTTTTACAGATACGTGGATGACACGTTCATCATATGGCCTCATGGACCGGACGCTCTTGCATCGTTCTTGGAGCATATGAACAACCAGCATCCCAATATCCAATTTACAATGGAAATGGAGAAGAACAATATGATAGCCTTTCTCGATGTCCTTATCCACCGGAAGGAAAATGGCAACTTGGACACAGCTTTTACCGCAAACCGACGCATACAGATCTCTACCTGAATGGCCTTAGTCATCATCACCCCTCTCAACGCAGTGCGGTTTTTTTTTGTTTTTTTTGGAAATTTTCATGGTTGGGAAACTCCAGTAGGTAGCCAAATTCTGTACCCATGGGGTTATAACATCAATAGGCAAGATATTACTGAGGATAAAACTAAAATGGTAAGTGGGTGATAATCACCTGTCCAGGGACTACTCCAGGCTGGGGGTCAGAGGGAAGAGTAAGATTCGCCAGGAGGTCTCGCACAGCTGGAAACAGGGAGCATGCTTCACCCGCACCACCGCCCCCAAATTCCGCAAAGCGCTTCAACTGGAGGCTGGCAGCAGTTGTGGCAGAGGCGGGGCCTGGCTCCCTTTTCTCCGCTAATTGCGTAAGGTTGGTGCTGACATCATAAACCAACGGAAGGACTAGGGATGCAGGCTCCACTCCAGGGCCATATGAGATGCCAATTCGTGTTATGTGAAGCTGCAATTTAAAACCGCATAAATAATTATACACTGCAGCAGCCAAAAATATCACATCCATAAAAATTTACTCAGCCAAAATTTGCTGTCAATTCTCCATATGCAAAAGTGGAACGATGGGTGTCCATTTTACTTGTGATATAAAACAACTGAGGCATTGCATTCACAGCCACCACATTCAAAGGTAACGTGCAAAAATATGAGTGTTCTTCGTGCAATCACACAGACTGAGCAAGATAAAAAATGAATGACTGGTGAGCCTTAGATAATGACTTTTCATTCCGGGAAATGCAACTTAAAGTACCCATTTATTTTCAAGTTATTACCTCATGATAATTTGTAAAATATGCACACTCAGTGAAGAATTTAGGCTTATCTTGGAAATTTACAATGAATATCAGCAGCTACCAACTAATTATGAATTACAATCAACATAAAATTTTAGCCTAAAATAAACAAAATAAGAACGCATTTAAAAAATTCAGAAAATTTCTTTGCCCCAACCAATACAACTTAAATTCCCAACAATTTTCGCCATAAACAGCTTGCTTAAGAGCTTCCAGATACATTACACTTGACTGAGGTCTTACAGTCTTTGTCCTCTCAACTATCCTGAAGAAATTGAGATTCATGCCTTCACCTTAAGCCAACATTTCCTTATACTTCCCATGCCTGCAAACTAACAAGGCACCCATTCAGGTCTTCCCCAAGAAGTGGAATAACATCAGGGTAAATTACAGAACTATGTATACTTACGAAGAAAAGGATTTTGTTGCGGCATACAAGAAGACCAGCCATTCCAATGGGCACAATCGGAGTGGCTGATGGAGGGATTCGTAGACTCCACTGCACAGCCCACTTCAGAGAGCCTCCTAGGGCAGAGGGCCCAGCCAACTCAAGGCGCATGATAGATATGAAGTCCCTCAGGACATTCACGGGGACATTCAGCATCCGAACAAACCCACACAGAGCATTAGGCTTGTAGGGCGGAACAGCCACTCTTGTGTCAAAGAATTTTTCCATAACCTAAAAAAAACAAGAATCAACATTTAAAAACTCGTGAAAATTTAGAGCAACGAGTGAGAACCATTTATAACTCTTTTTGGTCACATAATCACTTCAAATCTACAGGTGAAGAAATAATTCTTTACTTCTTTTCTCTTTCTGCATGACACATGCAAGCAATATTTAACAGTGAAAAGCAGGAAAGAATGTTGGAAACATCCTTAAGGCCATTTTACATGGTACAATTTTTTGTAAAATTCCTTGTACAAATGCTTGTATGAGAAAATTGTACTGTGTAAAGTGGCAAATTGTGTAAACGCTTGTGAGAATGACTGAATGGAAAATAGAAAGTTCTAATTCCATTCAGACAAACAGACAATTTCATTCAGTTTCATACATTCGTTTGTACAATAAATTGTACCGTATAAAGTGACCTTTAAATATACATATAGGAAAATAGATTTCACAAACTGACTAAATAGGCAGCAAACAAAAAGTAGCCAAGTTGTAAGGAAACTTCTGCTTCCAGAGACAACAGCCATTAAGGATGAGCATAAACACTGAAGAACTAGGCAATCTTCATAAAAAGGCCCAGCAATTCCTGTTACAAAAATAATAAAAATGCCAAAACTGAGGAAAAAGAGAACAATGCATTATATAAACTTTGATAAGCACCCAAACATTTGAAAAATCTCATATTTGATATTGAGAGATTTCACCTACCCATTGACATCATTACCATAGCTAACATTTGATATTAGCACAGGTCAAAACTTAAAAGAACTACAATAGGTGTACAATACAACTGTACCAATCAGAAGCATTAAAATCCAAGAGATGGATTTGTTGAAATATTAAGAAGAAATCAGAATGACTCAATAGTATTTTTATCTTAGTTCAAATAATTCTTCTAAAATGTCTACTATTCTAAACTCGAAAAAATTCCTCTGTGCAAGCTATCAGTATTTCCATTTCCCATAAACAGCTGATAATTAGAAAATCTGATCATTAATAATAGAGAGTCAATGCACCTGGAATTCCTCCATGCTCCAAGTATCCTTATGTTCTGGAGTGGGCTGAATTTTGATATGCAGGGACTGAAGGTGTTGAGGATTCAGGCCAACCCTGCATTGTAGAGTTTCCGATTTGAAATGCACAACATTTTGCTCATTGCTCTGAAGAAATGAGACCTGGAATAAAAGATAAAACAAATCTTCAAAATTGCTTCAATAGAGCATATTCAGTAAAAAAAATACTCTAATTTTTACAGTTGCTACAATTCCATAAATCGGGTGTCACTATTGGCAATTTACATGATTCCACACCATAAGGAGAGATAAAAGTATTTTTTTGTTATATTTTATGTAAGCAGTTCTTAATGTGGGCAGTGATGGACTCAAATTCAAAATAAATTAATTTTCAATTACACAGTACCATAATGATTTCACATAAACTCTTTCATACAAAAGGAACCTGACATTTAGCTACTTATCATTCATTGGGATAGAATAATTGTTCAATATGTAAGTTCAAGCTTTATCAATTCATGCAGAATTGATATAACTATGACATTGAAATAGAATCTCATGTCCACTACAATCGACTTATCCTTATTTGGTTTCATTACTCATAACATGCTACATACTTGAAATTGCAACTAGTGTATTTAAATTACCAGAATTTATCACATGAATTACCCTTACATCAAAAGGGCTAGTCTTTGTCCAATTCTGCAACTCACTCCTGATAACAGAAGTTGATTTGCAAATAAAAGTACATCAAAGTAACCAAATACAATGTGATTAATCCCACCTCAAAACAAAGTGCGCAAATTGGTACTACTTATTTTTACACTATTCTCAAACAAAATTTAAAAATTCAGAACAGCTTTACAAGGTAGAATTAATTAAATAAATTTTACAGAAATATTGCATAAGCACTATTCCAATAAAACATAATTACAGAGCTATTAATGTGTAACAACAGCTATAGATAAAATGAATTCATATTCATATGTTTTGAGGCTAGCAATTCATAGATACAACACAAACAATTATGAATAAGAACTTAGTTATTCCACATGAATTAAGTTAAATATGGCCAGTTTCCACATAACAAAAACATATGAATATGACACTGCAGCAAAAAAAAAGTCATATTAAACACATTGCCTGTGGAAGAGCTAAGTTTTGTTCCATTATGAAGAACCACATCCACAAAGTTATGCCAGAAACCACCTACAAATGTACAACTTGAAAATGGGAACCAATGCATAGAAAAATATCACTTCCAGGGTACTCACACACTCATCTGTCTGAACAAAGCGTTGGAGTTGGCGCCTCATGTAAACACAGCCGAGGAATCTCTCGATGGGTGACATGTCCCCACCAACAGCACCACGGCCCAGCTGCGCCCCCCCCACCGGCCCACCCCCGTACTGTGGGTGTGGGCACGGGGAGCACAGAACATCTAACGCATCCTGCGTGATCACAGTCGGAATTGCCCCTGCCCAAGATCGCTGGGGGAGGACCCGTGTGGGCCCAGCACCAGAGGACCCAACATGGTGGTGGTGATGCATGCCTATACCTGAGAGCACATTCAAATTTGGAACCAATAAAAAAAAAAAGATATCACCAGATAAAGAGTCAGGTTGTGCCTGGGAATAAATCATAGATCATTCCTGCAGGCTGTGACTACCCATAATGCAAAGCTTTCCAAAAGCATACTTTTAACAAGTAATTATTCATGCTTCATGAACCATTAAGTAGAAAAAATATCACTAGTTTATTTATTTATTTATTTTATTTTTTATTTAAAAACATTTTTCACATACAGCCATGACGCCAATTTACAGTGAAAAATATAACAAGACATGAATGAGACAAAAAACAATAACAATATAAAAACTAATGAAGAATAAACCAGAAGAGGGAGGAAAACATTCATTTAGCTGACAGATGGGACAAAGCTTGTATGGAGAAATTATTGCATGACAAGTAAAAAGGATCTATGGAGGGAGGGAGTGAGTTTAGAAGGGAGGAGAGGCGGTATAAAAGTGAGCGCTTGGTTAGTGAGATCCTGGGAATAGGTAGATGGAGTAGGGAGCGCGAGCGGGTGGAACGAGTAGGTATTCTAAAGTTCAACAGAGAAAGGAGTTCCGGGCAGTCAGAGGTCGAGTTTAAGGTATTATGAAGTAATTTCAAATCCATTTTAAGTCTAAGGTTCTGCAGGTTAGATAAGGAGAGAGAAGACAGCACAGCATCAGAGGACATATTGCGTAAATGTGGGACTCTATGTCTGACTATTTTGGCAAAGAAGTGAGGGATGCATTCAAGGGATTTGAGATTAGTCGGGGCTGACATGGATCAGATAGGGGAGCAATGGCAGGGCAATGAACAGGGCAGTTCTGTACACTATCTATTTTAATGCTCAATGTACTGAGATGCTTCATATCAATTTCCAAGTAAATCATCAAAATGTGTAATTCATTACAAGAGATTGAGGACAAATCTGACTTTTCTATGATTCCTTAAATAAGACCATGCATTCCACTATGAAGATCTTGAGCTCTATGGCCTCTTAAAGTAATAAAAAATGAAAAATCTCCAAATCTCCAATGGCCATAAAAAATTAGCAACCCTCATCAAGGTACACAAATTGCTGTGCTGGTCAGCGGGAGGGTAAATTCCACAGCAGTGACCAACCACAGCCTCTTAACCACAAACCCTTCAGTGTTGGTTTACGGGAATGTTACTTCCTTGCCAGTGACACAACCACACACACTCAACCCAATTTGGATCATTCACAGGGCTAATGGAACCATGCTCAGGATGCCTGAATTATGACCACAAACATATACATCACATTATACTCACAAGCACTCAGAAAGACATTCACTCACTCACTCAAAGAGTGCTGCCAATTTTTTACAGCCATTGGAGACATTTTATTTGTTACTCATTCCATGTCATAATGACTCATACCATCAAACACACAGCTAAGGAATGTACACGCATCATTTATGCAATTTAAAAAAACTCATTTTTCAGGAAAGGATTTATTACTTTGTCATTGGAAGTATTATTGAATTTCAACCCTAGGTAGCGCAGTTACTGCAACTAAAATAAACATGCAGCTGGAGAGCATTGACGTGCCTGCTTTCGAATACTCCTGTGACTGAGGGCTCTGGAGGGACTGGAGTGACCGCCCCACAGGAGAAGGCCTTGGCATTCCTGGGGAGCCAGGCCAGTTGGAAGTCCCACCAACAGCAGCAGCAGGGCTATGGGAGGAAGGAAATGGGCTGCTGCCTTCTGGGTGACCTGGGAAAGTCAAAGCATTACGTGCAATGCATAACTTTTGACTTTATGACTCCTATCCAACACACAAAAAAGTAAGCCCATGTGAATAAATCAAGTGATTTCCATAAGGATAATTAATTTCTACAAGATTTCAAATAGACTAATTTTAGTGAGGCAGAGGTTAGAAATCAGGTGAAGAACTGCAAAAGTTACCCAGGTGCAGATATCGACAGTGACCACAACTTAGTGATGATGAAATGACACTTAAAACACAAGAAATTGAAGAAATCAATGAAGAACGTAAGGCAAGTAGAGAAACTAAAGGAACCCCAACAACGGCTGGCCTTCCAGAAGGCAGTGGAAAACAAAATAGAAGAGAATTTGACTGTGAAATCAGTGGAAAAGAGATGGGAGAACATCAAAATCGGACTAAAGGAAGCAGCAAAAGAAGCTCTGGGGAGTTGTCAAGAAGAAGTCATGGATTACATAAGTCCTAGAATTGATTGAAGAGAGAAGAAAATATAAAAATGTGGAAACTGAAGAAGGGCAACTTCGCTACAAAAGAATCAGGAATGAAATAAACTGTAAAACGAGAAAAGCAACAGAAATGTGGATGAAGGATCTACGCGAAGATGTACAAAGCAACCTCGCAAAAGGAAATGTGGAAGTTGCCTACAGGATGGTGAGAAATCACTTCAAGTCAAAAGTTATGCATTGCACATAAGTAAGATGTAACAGCATCAGGGACAAGAATGGAGAACTCTTAATTGAACATGAGGATAAAGTGAAGAGATGGAAGGAATACTTGGAAGAGTTGTACAATGGAAGCTATATTAGAGCTGAAGTAATAGAAGAGGAAAATGAAGTCGATAAGGATGATTTGGGAGCCCCAATCTTAAGATCAGAATTTGAAGCAGCTGTAAGGGATCTGAGGATAAATAAGGCTTCTGGAATACATGATATTCCTGCTGAACTAATAAAGAACGCTGGAGAGAAGACATTAACTCAGCTGTACAAAACCATCTGTGACATGTACTCTACAGGAGAGATTCCCATGGACTTTGAGAAGAAAATTATCATTCCTATAACCAAAAAGAAGAGGGCTGAGAACTGTGAACATTTTAGGACCATAAGCCTGATGACACGTGCCTCGAAGATATTGACAAGAATCATCTATAGAAGAATAGAAAGAAAAGCTGAGGAGTTCCTGGATGAGGACCAATTCAGGTTCAGAAGAAACAAGGACACAAGAGAAGTGATTTTTGCCCTCCAGTTACTTATAGAGAAGAGAATAGAGAAGAATCTACCAACATTTATTGCATTTGTAGATTTGGAAAAATCATTTGACAACGTGGATTGGAACATGATGCTAAAGCTTCTGAAACAAACTGGAGTATCATACAATGACCGAAAAGTTATCCACAGCTTGTATAAAAACCAGGAAGCCATAATCAAATCAGGACCCAGCAGTACAGAAGCAAACAAAGAAAGGAGTGAGGCAAGGATGTTCACTGTCTCCCATATTATTCAATGTCTAAATTGAGAAAGCCATCCAAGAAGTCAAAGAAAAGTCTCCGGGAGTGAATATCCACAGGGAGAAAATCAGCATGCTACAATTCGCCGATGACATAGCAGTCATGGCAAAAACAGAAGGAGATTTAAAGAAGACACTAGGAAATATGGAAAAAAATAATGACCAGATATCATCTGAAGATCCATAAAAAGAAAACTAAGGTATTGGTATGCAGTAGGAGAAAGGAATCCTGGACCAATGTTACACTAGGAAAACAAAAAATCGAGGAGGTGGAAGAGTTCTGCTACCTGGGAAGCCGAGTAACCAGCGATGGACAAAGTAAAAGAGAAATTGCCAGTACAATTGCCCAAGCAAAAAGGGCATTTTACCAGAAGAAGATTCTGCGTACAACTGCAAATACAAGTATGGAAGTGAGGAAATATTTCATTAGAACATACATCTGGAGTATTCTACTGTATGGCAGCGAAGCATGGACAATAAAAGCAGCAGAGAAGTCCAGGCTGGAAGCATTTTAAATGTGGTGCTACCAAAGAATGTTGAAGATAAAATGGATCAATCAAGTGACAAACAAGGAAGTCTTAAGAAGAGTGGGAGAGAAGAGATTCCTACTGAAAACCTTAAAAAGAAGATGGGACAACTTAATAGGCCACATCTTAAGACACGGTGGTCTGTTGAAGACAATCGTCGAGGGAAAAGTGAACGGGAAGAATGGAAAAGGCAGGCCTTGTATGAGGTATATGGAGCAAGTAGTGAAGGATGTAAAATAGAGGAGCTACGTCAATATGAAGAGGTTGGCCGATAGAAGAATTGAGTGGAGATGCAGATGTAGTTCTCATATCTTGGGACACATGCATCTAAGACACACAATTACTCACTCCGTATTCATATACATGCATATATTTTATGTTGATAAATAAATAACAATTTACAAATGTCACCGAAGATAAACTGCACAAAAAAGTAATTTGAAATATTTTCAATCTCCTAAATACACTGTAACATAGGAGCTTTGGGAAACTCCTCCTCTAGATAAAAAGCTACCCTCTGATTATATTACATCATACATTAATCTTTTTTGGTGCGAGAATAAAACCTCTTCACAGATATCCATTGTGAGATTAACCTATAAGGTGACTATTTTCCTGGGATGAATTTGGTTTGGTCCTCCTCCAAATGGGCTAAAGAGGTAACCATAATTATTTATTTGCACTGTGACTCTGACCCATGAAAATGAACATGCAAATATGAAAAACATGCTAGGAAAACTGACTGATAAATAATATTTGCTATTGTCATTAGATAAAAGGGATGAAACTACATACCAGGACCACCAATGAATGAGCCTGCAGGTGAATGGCCGAGCTGGCACTGTGGGCCTCCAGGTGAGGGACTGGGCACCAATGGGCTGTGTGCTGCACCATGCTGGTGAAGTGGGGAGTGTGCCACGGCAGACGAAGACGAGCCACCCCCACTGGAAGGATGCAGCCCTCCAACGGGGGAGGGGTGCAAAGGAAGCATGGAGGGGGAGGGGTGGTTGATGGAGGAAGTGGGTGGAGGAGGAAGGGAGGGTGGTGATGCCAGGTTGAAGGAGGTTGCTGGACTCGAGCCAAAACTACTCTGATGCTGGCCCTGCAATGTGTGCGCGGAGAAGTTGATCAACCACCAGGGTCAAATTACTTTCACAATATTTAAGCTGTGCAACAATAGCAAGTAAAATTATCATTCCTTAAAATTCTGATAATATAACTCTGGAACCTAATTCACCAGGGAATTATACAAAGAAAATATTACTATGATACTTCAGGCTTATAGGATGTAGGGATATACTTATCCCTATAGAAGTTCATAGAAGAGGACATACTGCTTTTTCAAGATGACAGCATCACCAAATCAAGTTGAAAACAAGATAGGACTAAAGAGAGTGCGGATCCAATATCACAGTCTCACGCTGAAATGCAATACCTGAGACATTCCTGGATGTGGACTGGCTGGAGTGTGCGGATTGCTGCCACCAGGAGGTGTCATTGGTGCGTGATGAAAGCGGAGACCGGTGTCACTCCCCCCACCACCACGACCAGGAGCAGGGGACTGAGGGTGGAATGGAGACGGGCCACCTCGGTCCATCTCCATGACCACGGGGGATGGTGGGTTGTCATCTTCTGACTGAGACCTTCTCCTCAGCAGTGCACTCTCATCAGCATACTTAGACAGGAACGCCTGAGGAAAAGAAACATTACCTGCATGAAGGAATGGTAGCATACACAACTGAGACAAAGTGCCTTGATAAATAATGGCAATTTATTACAGCGAGTGTTAGAGTACTATTATTATTATTGGAACCACGTCCACCCCCTAGGTGTCGCCAGGCCGAACTGGCCTCCCGGCGGCACGTCCCAGCCTTTATACCCCGCCAACTACGATGGCGGCGGGGGTTCAGACCGGGAGGTCAATAGTCTCTTTTGGATGGACAGGAATATTATCTAAAACATATTGTAAAGCAACGAGAGTTGCTAACATTTCCATAAAGTTAATTTCGTACCTCCGCAGCACTCTATAGGCTTAACATATTTGGTACGCTGGAACCACAAATGCCAAACTCCATGGAGTTGCATCACAATATACAACCAAATTCATCACACTGGGGCCTAAGAACACAGGCCGTTCCAAATCAAAGCGAGTGGCTGGCAATTTCATTAAAAGTTAGTTCCTTTTTCATGAATTTCTTCCCATTGAAACTCCTAACTTTTATGGCCTCTGTGCTTACAACTCTGAGTTGATTATTAGAATTATTTGGAGTTCTATTGGTCAGGTTAGATTTTTATTAGACTAGGGCCGATTCCGATAGCAAGTATTGAGTATCGGCCATTTTGCCGATACTTCAATACTTCCTAGTATTAGTTTTTTTCGGATACTTTTGTTTGAAATTATTCGTTTGGTTAAAATTGTTGAAAAACATTTAATTTTCAAATCCCACCTTCTTCAATTGACTGAACAACGAGTTGAGCATTTGTTTTCCTTGCTGCGATACTGCTGTACACTGCTGCCCTCTAATTCTTCATGACTCATGCACCCATGTGACTGGCTTAGTCATTACTCAGGAGTATATTATTGAGGGTTCCACTTCAATTGTGAAGTTTTCTATTGAAAGCGATATTGTGAAGTACGAAGAAAAATGTCATGGTCTTTTGTGTGGAAGCATTTCACGAAATCATTGGACGATTCCGCCTCCCAGTCCCTTCCACGTCTCTGACCTATTGGCATCATAAAACCAGATTTAGAAATGAAAGACAACTTGCTTCATGATACGGTGGACTCTCATTATGACATTCCTTGATAGCACATTTTTTTCGTTGGTATATTCATTTCCTCAGGTCCGCATCACTGTGCATATAAATAATACTGTTCAGCACATTTTGATTACGTCTTTAGAACGTCCAGAGGAGGACCAAACCAAATTTTTCCTCGGAAAATACTCACTATATAGGTTAATTTGACCATGGATATTTCGCAGGAGTTTTAAGCCTTGAATTAAACAGATTGTTATTGCTTAAAAAATATTTAAATAGGTATAATATGGTAAATGTATTTAGAAAGAATTAAAAGGGCACCCAAAAGCCTCACTTATCACAATTTTTGCTTGTTTTACAAATGCCGACTGGATATCAAAATGATGCAAGAACCAATACTTAGTGAAAGTAAAAGTGAGACAGTGCTTAGAATTAGCCATGGGAAGGCCTGAGGTGAATTGAAAAATATCAATTGAAAAGCTCATCCTCCTCCAAAAAGTAGATGAAAATCCATGCAAGAAGGTGTTGAAAAGGCAAAAAACTTTAAGTTCTGCCGTCAACTCAAGTTCCTTCTGCTCAACGCATATTTTGTCGGTGTTTCCACCTTCGTTCGGAACTAGTTTTCAAAAAACATAAAATTCAAATAACGTATTGTTGCATGGTCAAGTGCTATGATGATGATGGATTTGCATTAGAAATTTTAAAATGAACACGAAGGTGTTCGCGTGCCTCCAATTTTGCATACTTATGGAGAAAACCCAGTTTTGTAAACTGACTAGAATAACTTAAACGAACATAAGTAAATCATGTAAAACTTAAATGACATCATGATAAAAGTACAATTCATATTCTACCAAAATTTCCTTTCATTTGTGCATTTCATATTGTTATGACAACCGCTAAAGTGACGCTGTCCTCTGCAACAAAAAAATGTACCATTTTTCATAGTCACTGCAAAAACATACCTCAAAAGTAATTATTAAAAAATTCTGTTACCTGCATTAAATTAAAGGCTAAATTATCTACATGCTGATATTCTCTCTACAAATATCAATTCTTTCATTTTCAGATATAAAGCCTTAAACTTGAGTCTATTTGCTCGGACTGTATATACAAAACATGTTGTTTGGTCATTATCGCCATAATTAATTATTGAGCGTGCATCAAAGCAAGGTATATCCATTTTTTTGGGAGGTGTAAAAATTGAAATGAAACTTTGTTACAATAAAGTAACCCAGCTATCTATGGAATGAACTAACCTGCCAGTCAGCATAATGTTCTCCTGGTAGTCATGGAACTCACACATATGTCTTCAACTTAGGTCTAACCTAGCACGTTGTCCTCCCATACCACGTTGAGGATTTCGGGTTCCTCGGGCATCGTGCCGGAGTCATATCATAAAGTCGGCAACATATACTCAACATCAGTCAGTGAATTTGATAGTTTATCCTTAAATAACTGTTTTTGTCTACCCGAGGAGTCATTGCAACCCATCAGTCACATAGGTGGAACGCTCTTTGAATGAAATTATTACGTCCATTTGACAACTTCGTCTTTTCCCCCAACATTGTCCAGCATAGTTATTGTTCCCATTAATGCTGTGCGCCGACTTACTGAAATCATCTTTCACAAGCACAATTGCTTTAATGGCAACTTTTCTGAAGATCTTTTGGGATAAATACTACGCAAGTCATTTCGGCGGCAAGACGAAAACGATGCACCCCAACCCCGCCACCATAAATACTATCTAGGGAGACTATGCAGATATCATGGTCACGCGCATCATCAGACTGATGATAGTGGTATGGTCACATAAATAATAATTATGTATTCATTTCACACCATGAGTTTGAAAACATTTTTTCACTGAATGGGATGTCTTTCATTACGAGTCTTCACATACATATCAAAATAAAACTTAAAGCATATCATGTTTTTTTCACAAAATATTGTACGACACGTTTAAAAAATGCAAAATATCACACTAACAGCCAAATACTGCTAAATTTCACGAATTAAAAGCTATTTGCGAAATTTCGGTGAATTTTGCTAGCGTTAAAATGGCAAATTTAAACTTATTAGGGCTTTAAACATCAAAATAACAACTTTTATGCTCTTAAAAAGGAATTCACGATAAAACCCATACGCGAAATTTCAGTGTCCCTACTAATACCTAATTACACAATCATCAATTATTTCAAGAAAACCTTACAAGGATTCAGAACATATTTCAATTGAATTGAAGTCAATTTCTGTCTTCAAATAATAAAAATAAAGGAGGATTAATTTACAATCAAAGGTTTTGAATAAAGAATTATATACAATTGATAGTTGTTTAAGGTAGAACCTCTACTACAAGTTCCTCCGAAAACATGCCTTGATATTTTGGTATATTGTAGAGAAATCATTCCTTCGTCAATCCATGAAAAAATATTTGGGGGTCATCGGCCAATTTACGCTTATTACAGGATTTGAAAATCGTCATTTTCAGCCTCAAATTACATTGCTCTTATGGAAGAATGGTGACGTCCCTCCCTTAAAAATTTTATATCTCAAAATTTTCCCTGAAAACACCATCTCAAAAACTAGTATATTTTGGCTGAATAATAAACGGATAATATGTATTTCTTTCAGGTTGTCTCATCGGCCATTTAAGGCTAATATTTATGATTGAAACACGATGAAAAGTCTAACTTCCATTCCTTGGCCACCATAGTGACAGAAGTCTGGCAACGATGTTAGGGGAGTAATGAAGACAAACTGGCCCAGTTACTCCGTCATTCATTCCTTACGTCACGATTGCAGACGATTTATGCTATGAAGTGTGTCTTTGATTAGTACCATTTGTACTGTACTCCCTGTTAGTACTGGTTACTTGAAGAATACCTGAGTGCGCTAAAATATTTTACACTTAGCAGTCGCCATACACGGAATATCATAGATCCCTGAAAATAATAGGTATAACACTGTTTACACGATAAAGTCACTTCTTTATTGCTACTCACGATGGTCTATTAGTTATTTAAAAGAACATTTCCAATATTTTAATGTATATTTCGTAGTATAAAGTCATCGTTTTCACCTAGCACTAAATAATACTTTGTTTTGAATACGTATATATTATCACCCGATAATATATTTCTCACCAAATAAGTAAAATTGAAAATATAAGTCAATAATATGGTTGTAGGAATTTGAAACTAGACTCGATGCATACTGTTAATAGGCACTAATATGTTTGGTGATACAATTTCCCAAACCTGCTCACTGATCAACTATACAAGCATTCTCCAAGAGAATAAAATAGTTTCTCAAGGGAAAACTGATGAAAATGAAGTTCTGAGTTCTGATGAAATCTTAATTATACTTCCTCCAAAAGAGAGTTGCTTAGCCGTACATCTGTTTCGCGAGATCCCAATCATCATGGCAGATTATTGGCAGTTAACTTAGCTGATAGTTCATAACCCTTACAATTTTCTGATACGGGTCAAACCATGTAAACACTTATCAAATATGAACAATATTGTATATACCCATGAAGCCCGAACTAGTAGTATCAGTATAACTTTTACCAAGCCCGTAGCAGGACAAAAATTGAGGAAGGATATACTGATTGGGATCTAAAGACTATGTCCTCTAGAAAAACAATGCTTTTTACAGTACCAAATTAGTAATTCATCTTTACTGCCTTTTTATTATCTGTCATACACAACAAATAATCTCACCTCTATGCTACTTCCTTCTTCAACTTTTCATTCATTTACCCTCTGAATAAAAATTTGGAGGGAGTTCACAACCCCCTCCCCTTCCACTCACTACAGATTTGCCTTTATCCATGTAAACGGTAACGTTCCACCCACCGTACTGTAAACAGCAATAGGATGTGTAGAAAATGCTTTCCTCTTTTTATTAATAGTACCTATTTTTTTCATTTCTTGGCTAAAATAATATAAGACTAAGGTGATAATAATTTTAAAGCTGCCATTAAGAAATGGTAGCTTTCAAATTAATATTGAAATACTGCTTATTCCTCTTCGGGCTGGCTTGAGATTTCGATGTCAATACAGTATTTACAACGCCGTTCACTCTACATTTTATACCCCAATTACATTCCAGTCCGATGAGAATTTCTTCTGTTATATCAATTAACGTTAACACTGAATTACACGCAGTACAAATAATCAGCTTAGCCAAAACATTTATTACTACGATTCGACATCCAACAATAAATGCACTCAAAGAGTTGAGTTGATTTGGAAAATACTTTCATCAGAATTCTGTTCCTTTAGATTAACAAACAATTAGTCTAACTATATTAAGACATAAAGTTACCTTTAAAACGAACTTATGAAGCCATAACTCTAGCCCTCAAATGGAATTGGCGATTCAAAAAGGCAAATTGCACTGCCCAAGAGAGCTCAGTTATAAAGATTATCGCACTATAACGTAATAGAGGAAGTGTAATTTGTAACTACAATACAAAATACCGTATTGTAAAACTGAAGAGAAATGCTTGAAAACTAATAGCAGAAGGCAACGAATCTCAATGAGGTAGCGCAGGCGAACGTTGGTGTCCAACTGGTGTGAAAAATTGGTTTCTAAGTCAATATTTACACGTTCTTTACGGTGTTGTCCATTTCGTCGTCAGAAAATATGTCTAATAAACTTGTTGTAATTAAGTTTCTAAGAAAAGATCAAAAGCGATTTTTACGTCTGTTATTTTATTTCATATCTTAATTTATTATTATGAAATTTTATTGTTGCTCCTGATAAAGTTTTTTAAGTGCCTCTGACACATGGCGTCAATATAAAAGCCTTTCTTCATATCACCAAATTACTTCAGTTGGAAGAGAAATCATGTTTCGTATAGCCATGTTGAATAGTTTAAAATCGTTTTGAATTATTATTAACAACATTTTGAGTAATTTCATGTTGTTCCGGCATGCTGCATTAGTCTTATGAAAGTAGTGCTTCGAAGCGCTGGTTCTACCTTAATGGTTAATTAGATTCAAAGTAAATTCATGGCAATCTCAGTGTTCTAGTTGACTGCCCTCCCCTTGGTTATCCACAGGGCCTAACTAAAATATCTTCATTGCAGAAGAAAACTAACCTTATTTTCCCTACTTTTATAAGATAAGTAACCATGAAGGTCTGTACACTAACTTAAGATCACTGTTCTACTTTACAGAATAGCAGCTAATTCCACTGAATCTCAAATCTACAACTGCTTACTAAAATCTACTAAGCTCCCATTACACAATGAAAGTACAAGATCATTTGAAAAATAAACCATACTCACTGTCCAATAATATGTAGCAAATTCTTTTGGTCAGTACCCACATGACATTAATTAACATATCATAAATTGGAGGCAGAACAATATTAGCAATTTCAATTTTCGTACACTCAGATGATATTTACTCCAAATTCATAAGGCATTCTCCTGTCTAAAATGTAATACTTTTCAAGATTTACAAGCTCAAGGTAACTTGAAGTAAGATTTCACGCTTCAAGGTATATATAAGGCTTTTATATTTCAAGGTAACTTATTTCAAGTTCTAAATCAAATCAATTACCCGTAATCCTTGGGTTGGAGTGAATTCTTCAACAACATGACTGCGGTCAAAGCGAGAATATGCTCCATCTCGGATAGAAACAAGGCCATTTCCACGAAGTCTTATTTCCAGACAATATGTTCCTTGATAGGCGATGCGAATTAAGGTGGGTGATTGTGGCATGATGACAAATGTTGGAACAGGAACTTGAGGTCTCTGTAAAATTAATGATTGGAATAAGCATACACAATAAAGCTAAAAGTTTAATCTACTAATTATAAGATCATGAGGGAAAATTTTACACAAGGTAAAAGACTTTTGAACTCTCGGACATGTTTTTCTGTTCTTGAATGGGCAAGAATTGAGCTAAAGTTCATTATCAGGAGGTTTTTGTTATAAAGGAGTTCATAAAATAGAGGTTTTACTGCAGTATGTCACTAGCACTTTTGACAACTGCTGATCCCCATTGATATACATGGCCCAGGTTCAAGCACTATTGGTTAGCTCCAAAATTATTTCATTTTTTTGGTCTTGCTGACAATCGGTTCCACAAATTGCTCAACTGTAAGTAATATCTCCGGAAGTTATTATCTAAGATAAGCTTTTTCTTTACTATTCTGATTTCCAAGGCTTCTATCATGACCCAATCCCACTGTTATTGACAAAGCAGAGGAATCTGACATTTTGGAATTCAATTTTGTGACCGCTTGAGGCTATACTCAGCCAGTGCTGACTTCTATGGATGGTATGCCTAATGCAGGGTGGGATAATGCACTGCCCAATAAACAAATAAACATATCTGAACACTAACCGAATTGTGTACACCAAGTTGTGGCAAGTTTGGCAGTTTGCAAATGGAAAGCAGAGACTGATGAGTGTGGTGCAGGAGGTGAAGGATCTGCATCAGGCTGCGGTTGTGATTCAAGTGTGACTCCAACTGCTCCCTCATCAGAGAATGAGCATTAATGATGTTTGTGCTTCCCCCTGTAACAACACATACCAGGACAGGATTCAATGAAAATTGTAAAACACATCAATGCCATGCATGCCACATTAATCAACACACAGAGTTTGAATTCTGAAAGAAATATGTCAAATAAACTCAAATGCATAATTGCTCAATGCCTACAAATATAAAAAATATGATATACAGTCGACTCTTGTAAGGATATTCCTTGATAGCACATTTTCCTCGTTTGCAAGTTCACTTCCTTGTTCAAGTCACAATGCATGTGCATAATTCTCATTAGCATATTTAGGTTAATAAGAGAAGGACCAAACCAAATTTTTCCCAGGAAAATAATCCACAGTATAGGTTAATTTGATGATGGATATCTCTCAAGAGGATTAAATCTCACATTAAAAAAGATTATTATCACATACAAAAATATTTAAATAGGTATATTATGGTTTAAAACATGTTTATGAAGGATTTAAAGAGCACCCATTAGCCAAGCTTTTATTGCGATGATCGTTTGTTTTACAAGTGTCGACTGGACATCAAAACTACACGAGTACCAATGCTTTGTGGCATGAAAAGTAAGACAAGTGCTTAGAATTAGCCATGGGAAGCTAGGAAAATTTGAGAAACGGAAGAAGGGAGGAGAGAAATCCAGCATCAGCATTAGCCGGCTCTTTACAAAAGGCACCAAGGGAACCATGGCTTAACAACCCATCCGACAGATGGAGTACTGGACTCTAAGTGCTCTCCACAAGGCACTCAAGTAGTGACTGGTATACCAATAAAAAATCCATCAGCACTGGGATTTGAACCCGGGCACTCGGGAAGCTAGGCCAGCACTCTAGCCATCACACCAACCTGATCCCCTCTTTGATTCATGCAAATACAGTAGAAAGAAATTTGAAGCACCACCTAACAATACTCACCGAAAACCAATCTGAATGCCTTCTCCACGTGACTCCACTGAACAGTGACGCATGCACTCCGGTTCACTCCATAAGCCACAACCAGCCGACTGTACGAATATGACTTGATGGTCAAAAAGTTAGCTAAGGAGCCATTGATAGAAGCTGAAGTTCCACCGCTCATGACCAATCCAGCCGTGGTTCCACCAACAGCACCAGGGGTCACTGAGCCAGCTGCTCCTCCAGTGGTGCTGGCCACCACTCCACCTGGGCCATTCATGCTCCACTGGACAGCCACATCCTCCACCAGATAATGTAGATGCGCAATACAAGCCCAATCAGCCAAAAGACCATCAACAGCACGACTGACCCCTTCCAACCCAACTCCCATCTCATACTGAAAATAAACTGGTCGCCTGAGCCCTGAAAACAATAAATGCGGGAAAAAATACTTCCATTAAGATACAAAACTGAAAATTCCTAAGATTAATACAATAGGATAAAAGATCAACAGGCCACTGAATTTAGACTTTGTTCCTAATAAATGCAACATTGTAACTGCTTTTCAAGTTTGATCACAGAATAAGTTGCTAGAGCTTCCAAAAACATAGTTTATTTCATAACACCAGTCTTTACTTAAACCTGCACTCTTGCAATGCACAGTCATGAGACATGAAGTCTCAAGAGCTTATTCCAACTTTCATGTGAAATGAACATAAACTGGTGTGTCCATATGGCCATATGTCCATATAAGTATGTATTCAATAGGTTGGCAATGGCTACTAGTCAGTCGTCCTATCTATGCAAGATCCCACAGTAATATCTAAATATGATGCGCACACTGGAGGACACTCTGAGCAATGTCCACTGTCCAACGATTAAAATTAATCCTAATTCTTCTTCATCTCTTCTTTGATACATTTAAATGGGAATGAAATTTTCCATCTTGAGTTTTCTTCTCCATCTATCACTTTACAACAGATTGGGCACACCCTCTAAGTGACATGAACTTGCCCAGAACACATGAGAAATTGGCTAGTAGTACTAGACTTAAGATAAATCCTAACATGCATATTAACCAATTTCAAATTGCATGACATACAAGATATCCCAAAGGCCAAAAAGGTTTCAACACCTCATCACAACCAACACTGGTAATATACTACATAAAACAAAAAACGAAAAGAACATGCCTTGTTCTTTAGGGTGAATGCTTGTCAGTGGACTTCCATGGAACACAAACTCAGCCATCCACGTCTTGGTGCCTTTCCCTTGTACCCTGATGGACACGGAAAGCAATCTCTTCAAGAGAGGTATCATTTGGCGTGGCTCCAATTGAGGTGGTGTTGGCAACTGCACCAACCTCAGAACCAAGGCTGTGGCTCCAGACTCAACCTGAAGACCTTGGTGGGCTATTCCTCTCCGGTTCAACTGAAAAAAATATCATGAAGATTTAACATATGGCATGATAAAAGCCAAACACCTTTTAACTATCTTACATTGAATCCAGATCTTTTTTATTACCCGTCACCAGACGACCACTTTCCATTGCTCACTCCAAATAGCCTCTATAATATTTTGGAACTCCTTCCCTACATCTTCGTAACAATGACTCATCAGCTAACTCCTTGAAAACTAAATTATAGTAATATCTCACGCTAAAACCGAGCATTTGAAGTTGGGTATCTTATCATCACACCTAAATGTTAGTCATTAATAAAAAGTTATGTAAAAATGTGTACTTGAGTTACAGTGACTTGATAAATAAAAGTATGAATGTTAAATGTAATTAACTTATGTTGACTCGACATTTCATGTAATTGTACTCGCACCTCTTTAATAATGCCAAAATCTCTTATTGAAATGCACGGAGACATGGGGAGATATATTCACTAGATTACATATGGTTGGGCCAAGATTAGGAACAGCATGAAAAAATTGTACAGTTGTAAATCGGAAAGAATATCAGGAATTAGTTTACTGGTGTATGAGGGAAGATGCAGAAGAGCAAGCAGCTGAGAAAGGATGGGAGGAAAAATGGTGCAGTGGACACTAGAGTGGTTATGACACATTGGGTGTTGGCACAAATTATGGAGGAAATTAAGGAATGATGGAAATAGAAAGATTTAAACACAGCAAGGCGAAATAAAATTTAAGAAAATAAGCAAGAGACTTATGAGGGATATGAAGAGAGTGAGAGAAACGTGGGGAAAGGGCAATGTAAATAGGTTGAGAGACTCCAGAGAGAGGGAGAAATAGGTGCCCTGTATTCAAAGGTTATAGGGTTATTCAGCATCAAGAAGTGGAAAACAATACTGTGTATCAGTGTTTAGTCAGGAGAGCTGCTGATAGAACTTACAAGAGATTCAGCATAGGGGTAAGCAATACGTGAAAAGAACTGCATGGCACTAACGATAGGCAAGGGAACTTGGGAATAGAAGAGGAGAATGACATAGATAAGGATGAACTCAGACCAGGAGTCTTGATCCAGCCATGCTAGTAAGTTAGGGTAAACATTGTGAGGAAAGGTGTGGATACTAAAATGATATCCTATCAGTGCAGTCTTATTTGTACCAGAAAAAATATAAAAAAAGCATAAAACTATATTACACTAATTTTGAGATTCTTAAAACTAATTTTGAATTTTTATTAAACTATTTTCCTGGACCTCTACTCATGGGTCTCAAAAATTTCATGACAATATCCAAATGAAAACAGCTCATTGTAAGATAACAGATTAGAGGCAAGAGTTCTCAGTAACTCTTAAATAAATTCCATATAGCTACTGTATGACAGTACTATTTGGAAGAAGAGAGACATTGAGAGACGTCCTATAAATTAATGATGAATATGTAAAAGAGTAAAATCAATAGAGGTTTTCGCTCATATTGCTGCCAACGGTTCAAATTCTAGCATCTAATCATGCAAGTATAAGAAAACACACAAACCTCCTCAGCCAATGTCACAAATGGAATTCTCTCATCACACAGAGCTACAACATGTGCCAACTCAGGAATGAAGTATGCAGGATGTTTGGTCCGACGAGCACCTGGTTCATACTTGGACGCTGCTCCACTTCCTGCCCCACCCCCCGCCCCAGCACCACTGCTCCCCGCCAGCTTCCTCTTGACCCCAGCCACCGTGCCTCCAGTACCACCTTCCCTCCCAGCCACTCCTCCGGTGGCTGCACCACACAGGCTGCCCTTCTCACACTGATCTGAAACCATGGAAATTCAACATGTACAGTACTGTTTCATAAAACATGCAATGATAGTACAAAAATACAACAAATATCAAATCAGGCCATTAAAGGAAGCAGACATCTTAATTGAGATCAGGCAATTGAATCAGTTGGGAAATAAAGGATGATATAGCAGGATCTTATTGTTAGACTAAGACAGATAACCAAGTCATCCACATCTAAATGGAAGTATCTAAGTACTAATAAAACAACTATACTTAATTTATACCACGTAGAAATTTGGAAATGAATGGGGGAGAGAAATAAATGATTCAAATAGCATAACAGCTAGTGTTTTAAGTCATGAGATAAGATGAGACATGAGATTCCCAGTTGTTGATACAAATTTATCAGCTTCCAAGGCCCATAAAAAGATATTTTGAATAACCATGCCAATTAGGCCTCCAATCTCCTTTAACTCTAACCTTCCCCCTAACAAATTGAATCCCTACCTGAGCATCAGCCAAAATTTACCAATGCATATGCAAGCAACAGTGAATTGATCACCATTTGGCAATAACAAAGACATCCTAGGATAGAAACAAAAGTGAAGGAATTCCTCCCAACCATTCACCTCAAGTGAAACTTTAACCCAAATTTCCTAATACAGTGGAACCACGGTAGTACAAGTATAGTCTATTGCGAGACCCCCACCATCACGAGAGATTGCAGGGGCACTGTCAATTGACCTTATAATTGCCATGTAAAAAAAGACAGATTTTACGAGACCCTTATGGTGTTGGCCCCCGCCATTTTGAGAGTTTCCGTCACTGGCAAACAAACACCAAAAGTGGCCAACATCTGCTATAGCTTGCGATCTGTTAGAAATGCAATTAATATGAAGTGTTGCGTATAAACGGAACGGTATAAATCACCATCCGATTAATTTATTGTTAATATTAGTGGAAATACTGCAGCATTAGCAGTTACAAATACGTATTTGATCTTCTTTTGTTTCCCGGGCTGTCCAGAGATCACGCTTGACGTCTGTGAGATGAGAGCATTTCCAAGATAGACAGCATCGACAAAAAATGCAAAGCACTTAAGTGTCGGAAGGGAAAAATGGCAAGCTACTCAATTGTCTCTCCTAAATTTGTTTTCATATTTTCTTTCACTCTATATTTATTAATGTAGAACATTTTCGTGAGTTAATTTTATAATTTACGAGATTATTGAAGTTAGCAAATTATTATTTGTTACCTATAATTGTTACTGCTTGATGTAATGTGATGAATGCGATGCCAAAGGAGTAGCACTCTTGGTTTATTGACTTTCAATACGTCTATATTCCTTTCTATGTGTTTCTGCCATTATTGAGCAATTATATGAATTAATACTTAACATATTTGTTGAGATAGGAGGACTCTTCATTAGACCCATTTTATCAGTCCTTTATATGATACTACCGTTGCGCATATACACCCGACAAAATTACTGTAAGTAGGTCGAGGGCCTAACGAAATCTTTAAAAAGAACTTACACAACCGTGATACAACCGCTATTTCAATAAAATTGTTATGCATGGTAAAGCAGATTGTTTTTAATTTGGACATTATTTTCAGATGAAAGAAAACGCCCTTCAAGGCAGGATCCCTTCCACCACCTCCACTGCCTCTTCTCGCCTGCTGAAACAAATGCGTTACGTTATTCCAAATGGCTTCCGCAAAATGTTGTGAAGAACATGAATATACTGATCATAAAAACTAAGACCAACCAAGGGAAAGTGTAAAGGCTAGTAATAAAGGTGATACATTTTGATTTATCAGTTATGGTTTAAATTTTTCGCGAAACTAATCAAAATTACGGAATGAACATTAGAAAATGGACCGAGCATTAGAAAAGAGTAGCTTGGTCAGTTGTGCATTTGGGGAAATGTTGGCAATTCGAGGATTTTTGCATTTTTGGAGCAGGTACGGTGCTTTTTGATCTAATGGTTAATTGGTAAATTAAGTAGGGATATAAATTACTGCAAAAACTTTCCCCTTCTTTTGGAATTCATGCTCAGACTCTCCGGATGGAAATACTTCCACCACCACACCAACTTGATTTCTAGAAAATTGTTTACAATAGATTATTTACACGAACCTCAGTAAAACGATACTTCACTATAGCGAGGGTTTTCTTGGGCACCGTGAGGTCTCGTTTTAAAGAGGTTGCACTGTATATTTTTTACCGTTGTTTCATTAGGTCAGAAGTATGTTGCACAGTAATATTTTAATATTGCGAACAGCACATCTTACACTCCACAAAGAATGGATCACCACACCACATCTAGCAACCTTGATTAAGGATAACCAATACAAACATAGTGAAACCAAAGAAGCTATATTACAATCTTTATCTAAGTTTTGTGAAACAAAGATAGACATTTTCTTCAGCTGTGATCACATTAACTTAAAAATGGCCCTCACTGTGAGAACACCATAATAAGATCCACCTCCACAGAGCTAAAAATGGCGGTAAGGGCAAAGGGACTTGGATCTGGAAGTAATTATGCTGGAAAACGGCAGTTTTCACACTGCCTACGAATTTCCTTCACACATAATTAGGCATGACAAATAATAAAAATATAAATAAAACATGGGATGAAAAAATGCTCACCATCAACACTTGTAAATGGTCCATGAGTCACCACAAAGCTATCAAATTCCACAACAGATAGCACCTTGAGGAACATTTTGGGAGGGTTAGCGGCTGATCCCACTTGCACCACCTGCCCATCATCCATCTGCTCCTCCTCCACCATGGCCTCACCCTCTGCTGCCTCATTCAGGGTACTGAGTGAGCCAGTTGACGATGCTGTCGCCAATGCACAGGACACAGGTTTCACTAACGCAAGACGAAAGCCACACTCTACCTCTGAACTTGCTCCCCCACTCTTTTCTTTCAAGTCCACCACCTGTGAGGAAAATGGAGTGAAAAACCAAAGTATTATTAGCTGGTATTTATAAAAGTTTGGGTAACACTTGGGTGGAATTAGTTACACTTAGGAGCAAGAATTAGTGACCCATATATACACCTCAGGCAGAGCACATTGGTGTCTATCACAAAAATTTTAGCAATATGAGATTCCTATAAAAGCACTGACTGGGTACATAAAATGAAAAGGTAGCAACTGCTGGCTGCTAATCCTGTTATCATAATAATTTCACGAAGAAGTTTATGCATTTTCATGAAGGTCAATGAATGAATATGATGGAGAATCAATGAAAAAAATCATACATGGGCCATAGTAATGTGGTATACAAATAACAGCCATAAATGAGAAAGTAAACAATGTTGACATTTTCCTCAAAAGAGAGGCATGTTATTTATGATGAGTTTTCCTCAGTGAAATTTTTGTGTGGCAATAAAATTAATCTTCATACCCATCATTTTTCTCGTTATATGACAATAAAGATCGATAAATGCAACAGTATTTCAACACATTAACATAAACATTTGAAATAACAGTGCAATTGAAGGAAATTTGACAAAATCTTGTATCTTATAGAACTCCTCAAGGAATCATATCATGAAGTTACATAAGAGAAATTTAGGATTTTTTAATACATAATCATTCAATTAAAGCTTTTCGAGTAAGCTGAAGGAATTATTAAAATAACACAAGAACATACAAGCACAACAGAAGGATGACGGTGAAGTCGAACAAACATCCTTCGCGTTGGATGAGCAGTAACTAGAGCTGGATGGTGAAGAAGTGGAAGACGCTCCTCAGGAGTAGCTGGCAGATGCTGCAATGTCTTTTCACAACGACGCTGGGTGATCCAGAACCTGTACAAAAATAAAATGAATTGGAAATGTAATGGCATTTGTTTTATAACTTTTTAAATTTTTCAAAAAAGTTGATTCAATGACAAAAATGTTATATTTAGCAAAGGAAATTAAATTAGAAGATTCAATATTACAAAAGAACAAAACTAGGGAACACACACCACAAAATCTCAAAAATCCGAATTTGAGAAGACATAGGACTGTGCACGATTCTCCAAAAATAGCAACAGTTGAATTGTTTTTCATTAAAAAGAGCATAATTGTTGGCTACATTGGCAAAAAAATTATTAAATTTGGCGAAAGGAAATAATTCGAAAAAATTTATATTACAGAATTAAATCATGGAATCATTACGTTAACTTTACAGTGTATTTTTGAGTGACGCATTTGTAAATCTAGTTGAAGCGATAGAAGTACAAAAAAGTCAGTATCCACACACAAAGGTTGGAATTGTAGGATGATAAAGTTTTTTATTCAATGGTTGAAAGGAAAATTGAACAGGAACTTTTGAAAAAAAAGTGAACAGGAAGAATGTAAAAGGCAGGCCTCGTATGAGTTACATAGAACAGGTCGTAAAGGACGTGAAAGAGAGGAGCTACGTTAATATGAAGAGGGCTGATAGAAGAATCGAGTGGAGGGCTGCATCAAATCAATCCTAGGATTGTTGACCCTTGATGATGATGAATAAACATAGAAACAAACAATATCTAGTTCGATATACTTTATTTTGAAATCACATAGCCATTTTTGAGATATTGGACTTCAAATTCGGGGGATGGAATTTTACAACGGAGAGTAGGTTCCTTGAGCTCGAATATAGTCCCCCCAAGACTTTTTCGGCGAAGATTTTGGCCAAAAATGGGGGGACTATATTCAGAGGAATACGGTACTTCCCTACAGTTTTGGTAGGTGATGGTTGAAACAAGAATTTCCATCAGCAAAATTTAAAAATGAGGAATTTTTCATTTCATCCGTCACCAATTCATGCGTATGCAAACCTACATCCTAAACTTTAATGACCAACATCCAAGCTTAAAACATGCCTTAATTCAGTCAGAAGTGACTTGAGCTTATCCTTTTCGGCAGTGCTACTCCCAGATGCACCCATCGAGGATGCAGCCCATGCGTTAAGGGCCTGCTGAATCTCGGGGACAAGAGGGGGGGGACTGGCTGGAGGTGAGTGATACTGCGGCACGTGGCATTGTAGTTGACCAGTGTGAGTTTCCACTGTCACAAGGAGTTGCTCAGCACGGAGGCATGGGGAGAGAACAGGCACGCTCAATATGGCAGGAGATCCTTGTAGCTGGCCTGGAAAAAATACACAACTCATAGTTCACACCCAGCATTATAAACATCCAGTGAAATTGTTATTACTGGATGGAAAATTAAAATAAAAGCTCCCTCAAATCACATTTTTTCCTTATTGGAAATGTTAATACAGTTCGAATACCATGCATTATGGTTCAAAAGGGAGAATCAAGTATGAAATGAATTAAAATAAAGAGTGAGAAAGAGATATTCATCCTGACAGGTAAATCTAACTAATTATAAATGGAGTGTAACACAGAAGAGAACTTACAGCATGACTAAAAGCAAGCAGGAAGCTCAAAGTGTCAAATTAAGTTACCCAGTCAAGTACCTACAGCCATTTAGGAGTACAGAGAGACTTTATTTAAGAGGAATAATATTACATTTTAAGCCCAAGAAAACGAACATATTGAATTTCTGCAGAGATAACAAGCTCAGGATAAACAATAAGGTAGGAGAGCATAATTTAGGTAAAACATGAAAATTGGTAGAATTAGGTAACATTGAAGCTGATGAGGAACAAGTACATAAGAAAAAGAACTATATTAATAAAATAGACATTCTCTTAGATAAACGAATTAATGGCAAGGAACAAAGATGTAAAGATGTGACTAACTAAAACAGTACATAATGAGGCAATAAACTGAAACTGCAAGAGAAGAGGATGGCATTAGGTTAAAAGGCTTTTTTTATGAAAATTTCAAGGAATAAGGAGAAAAAGAGCTGAATAGGAAAAAGGAAATGAAGAAGAGATGGGTGTGGGGAAGGAGGGGAGGAAGTAGCTGAATAAGAGTTCATCAAGATAAAATAAATGGAAAGAGGAAGTATTAAAGAGTAATGGATGGCAAAAATGCAATTGCCATTAATTTACACTAGGTTTTTAAGATTTTAAAATTCACTAATAGTTCTATTATTACAGCGCAGGGATGATACATTAATTTCATCATTGTGCCATATCATATACTTGATCAAAACCTATTTAAACCACTTACATTCTGTGTCCTTAAGAATAGACTGCATTTCCTGTTTTAGATCAGTCAATCGGCTGCGTGTTCGAATGTATATGGTGTGAACCAAAAGTCTCTCAACTGATAACAAGTCAGACTTGATTGCTCGGTCAGCAACTTCTGATTCCTAGAAAAATAACAAAGCCACTCTGTGTTCATTTGAAGAGAGAGAGAGACCAAGAAACAATGAATTTACAAATACTGTGACATCATTCATCACACTTGAAACTCAATCAGCAAATCGGGCACAGACATAAAAACATTAACATTACTACAAACATAGCTAATAAGCTTACCTTGCTGCCCAAGGAAGGTAGATGCGAGATAGTGAGAGGCCTTGCTGGATCATGGGGGTCCACCTGAATCGTCAGTCGGTACCCTGATTCCGACTTCACTACCACAGTGGTAGCCACATTACTGGAACTTCCATGAAGACCAGGGACTAGGTCATGCCAGTATGACAGAGTAAGCCGACTTCCGGCAGTATACTCCTCAATATGTATGTGCTCCCCAAGACGATCTCTCATTAACCTCAGTGCTTGTGAGTAAAGCACCTGGTAGAAATGAGATTTTATAGTCTCCGTTAACAACCTTTTAGATTCTTATCATATGATTTAAACTTATTATCTAACCAATGCATTCATCTAAAGACATACGAACACAATTTATTGGCAGAAGTAGGCACTTTCCAATGATAAGAAAGTCGATTCACCAAATAGACCTGAGAATCATTTGACATAAGAAGTTTGGCATATTAACAATGCAATTGATAATAATAATTACGATCAGAAGACCAATTTTTCCATAATACATATCTCTAAATCTAGCCTTACAATGGGTGCAAAATTTGCACCAGCAGTCTAAGAGTGGCGATATGTACTTAGACAGTCACAGCTGAAATACCTTACGACAAAATGTAAGCTGTATGACTGTCATCATTCCAACAAATTCATGGTATAATAAAACCAAAGAAAAATATATATTTGGTAGAGAAGTATACAAATCTATCAGAAAAATCAGGTGATTTTTCAGTATTCTAACCACCTTTACTATGTACCCAAGCAAACAAATTTAATTAAGTTTAAAAATTTCTGAACTACCTTTCAAGTATGAATGTGAGACGTACTCACCTCAAGTTGCAGCGACTGACAGAAGTGGTGCAAACAAGCATAAACTTCAGCAAGGGGTTGAGGGTGATCCACAAGCCTTGACTGAATAACATCGTGAACATACTGTACTTGAAGGGAGTGGACAAGAGCCTTGCCATCTGAAATCAGAACAGGTGAACGGTTAAAAGAGTAGAATTACTAAGGATGGACCGAGATGGACCTACAATTTGTTCAAAATTCATTGATCATAATTCACAAAAAAGCTAATAAAACCTATTCAGCCAAGAGATAATGCAGGAATAATTTGAAAATTAATACACCAATCACAACAGACGTTTTAATGAGCTGAGAAAAAAATTCCCTTTCTGTTCAAGGCCAGTTCAAAAATAAGAAAATAAATATTCTTTCTTGGTTAGATGGTGCGGAAGTGATATTTTTGTCTCAATCTCACCTCAATAAAGATGTTTTACTGTTACATATTATTGAAATATTTTCATATGTTGCAAATACTTTCCACCCCTCATCAAAAATTTTAAGTAAAAAAAGGGAAAGGTCTGGTGACACCTTACCACCAGTCTCTTTATCCTCCACAAGGATATCAATATCAAGGAGTCTCCAGGGTATATTTGGGCCATCACCCATTACTGTCAAGGAAACTTCAAACTCGTGTTCAACATGGAAGATAACACGTCCTCCTTCAATCTATAAAATACATGCAGAGAGATTAATGTAGCACTGAGAT
Source organism: Platycnemis pennipes (assembly GCA_933228895.1). Lineage (NCBI taxonomy): Eukaryota > Metazoa > Arthropoda > Insecta > Odonata > Platycnemididae > Platycnemis > Platycnemis pennipes. Next base: position 34,076,782 of record OW121852.1, on the reverse strand, counting down.
CACACCTTTGTTAGGATAAAAAATCTCATTCACAAAGCATCTAGGGGATAATAATTTTGGAGGAATACACAAATATTCATTTTTAACATATTTTTAATAAAGAAACTAGTTCCTTACAAGATACACAATGGAAGAGGAAATCTTGGTAGCTTTTCTGGCTCAAGTGCTTAGTGTGATATTAAGGCTTTTAGTTTTAAGACCCAATCAAGTTATGATACTCCATTGATGCCTACCAATTATAAATAAATATTGTGGGCAATGGTGGGATTGATGGTTTAAAAATCAAACCTTGAGGTTCCTCATTTGTGGCAGAAGGTGCGTTGTCACAAGGCGATGTTGTATCACTTGATTCAACCTCAATAGAGTTATCCGACGCTCAGATGGAGTGATTGGATCCGGGGGCACGATTCGTTCCTGAATAAAGAAATAGAAAGGACTCAAAGCACAGAACAGAAAAGTTTTATGCCATTTCATCAGTGACAAAAAATTTTCGTCAAATCGTTCAATGAGCACACAACAATTATGGCCTTTGCAAGGCAGTTCAAGTTTAATGGTGATAAAGGGTAATTAAGAAAATGAAAAACCCATGACTTGAGCACACATCCCTCGCATGATAATAACAAATAACTCACCCGTATACAAGTCGGCAACCGCCCATAAGTTCCAGTTGTCAAAACCTCAACAGCAGCAGGGATGTGGAAATTTGGAAGCCGTGCATGAACCAGAGTTTCCCTGGCCATCCTCGCAAGCATGTCAGCAGTCTCGACAAATAAATGTGATTGCTTATCCAGGAAGGCCATAATATGCTGAAAAAATCAATTACAGCCATATTAAATAAAAGGAGAGATGACTTAATCATAATAATACTCCATGGACCCACATCATAGAAAAAATGGAAGAAACATAACAACTAACTTTTCTTTTGGGAACTTAGCAAGTGATGATTTAGAAAATAATTCTGTTTGTTTCAAATTATATTTGGGCTATGGATTGTAAAAATGCATTTTATGCAGATACATACAAACCCACCACCTTAACTAAAATGTAAAACATGTCTGATCTTCTTATCATCTAAATTTAAATAGTTGTCCATTAATCCATTAAACTGTTCAATCAATAAAATATTTTGAAAAAAATATCCATTCATGAAATGGCCATTTAAAAACCCCCTACTTAAATTGCAGACGATACTAGTTCAGCTAGCAATATTCAATTTTTTAAATTATGTCTACGATTCTTTAGATGGATCGGAAAGTACAATGGGAATCTTTTATGATTTTACCCAAACTTTCGATCTCCTTGACCAATCAATATTATTTAAAAAGCTGTCTAATCTTGGAGTGATAGGCACTCCCCTGAACTTCATTAAATCTTACCTTCTAAATAGGAAACTGTATGTGGAATTAAAATATATTGATGATGACAGGTTGAGTAGAGCACACATGTCGGATATGAAAATCTGGAACAGAGGTGTGCCACAGGGTTCCTTAGGGACCCATTTTGTTCCTTGTCACAGTTAATGATCTACCTTGTCACTTGAAAGAGGGTTTTGTCACCCTGTTTGTAGATGACACAAGTCATTCACTTTCATATAAAATCCTAGAAGGGTTAATTAACCTCAGTCGTGAAGCCGTTCAATCTATGGCTGAATGGACATACAGTAATGGATTCAAAATTAATGTGACCAAATCTAATTTTCTGCTATTTCATTCTTATACTAAACATGACCAGCTACCTTTCCACCATATTAATAACTTGACAATCAGACATCCTGACTACGTCTCTTTCTTGGGCTTAAAACTAAATGAAACTCTTGATTGGAGGGATCATATTAACTTTATCTCACAAAAATTGTCTCGTGGTATATACATTCTTAGATCCTTGAGAAACAATATTTCATTTAATACATTAAAAACGGTGTATTTTAGTTATTTGTGCAACAATGTCATCTTCTGGGGCCACTCCACCATCTCTAAATGGATTTTTGCCTTACAAAAAAGTGCCCTGAGAGTTATTTTCAATTTAAATCCAAGAGTTAGTCGCAAGCCTGTCTTCGTTGAAAATGGCTTTCTGACTCTTCCATGTATTTATGTAATGTATCATGCCTTATTTGTAAAAACACAATCTGAATGCTTTGTAAAGAATGATAATGGTTATGATATGGTACAAGAAGAAATTGTGATATGCAAATATTTCCGAATAATAGTGCTCATCATAAGAAAAGTCCCACATACAGGCTTTCAACAGTCTACAATAATCTTCCGAGTAAAATAAAGAAAATTGATAATTTAATAAAATTTAAGAAAGAATTATGTACATTTCTGGTAGAGGAGAGGTATTATTCCTTGACCGAGTTTGAAACACATGTTAAAGTTGTTTAAACTTACATCTATGTATGACGTGTTCTATTATTTGTAGAAATCCCACAGAACAAATAAATTATTATTATTATACTATAATAGCGATTTCACTAGCCCACCACTCAATAAGAAAATGTTCTCAAAATACTTCATAGGGATTTAAATTCTCCGGAAAAAAATAAGTGACCATGGCTAATGCTAAAAAATTATTCCGGTTAAGGAATTCAAATTTTTACTTACAGCAGATTTGTCCACCTTCGAAGCACTATTAGCCCACTTCACCAGGGCTAATAAGCGCACAAATAACTGTCGAGTTCTGGCAGAAAAGTTGTAAATTTCGATTTTACGCTCCATATCCGTTTTTCTCGGGAGTCTGAAATAAGACAGCACATAATCGCAATTAAAAATTCGTGAATTGTGTTATAATATTCCTGAAAAAGTACCACCGCGAAAAAAATGCAGTATTTGTTTAGGCCAAAAATAAGCACAGGAAATTCATAAAAAACTACACAGAGCACTTCCAAAGAAGAGGTCACTCAATGGAGTGTCTCAAAACCTTTTCTGGGGCAGAACAACAGCAGGGAAAACATACAATTAAACCAACGTTATTTCCACCGTAAAGCCACTATGGTGAGAAAGGAATCGTCACCAGAGGGTTGAGGATACCACCTTCAGAATTAAATACAATTGTATTTATTATTTGTCTAACTAACTGTAATTTTAGGCGATGAGCCACATAAAATGCTACTTTGGATAATCTCATAGACAACCAACTTTTTACAAACCCCATCATACCCCTTATAAAATTTCTTTCATTTCCTTAATGACAAGTAGGATTATAGAAAATGGTACAATGACCACTTTGTAAAATTAATAGCACAATGGATTAATCACATCGCACGACCCTCTACAATAAGCCATCGTTTTCTACACACAACAAAAAATTAACATCAGCTATAAAATAGAACAAATAGAAAAAAAAATTCACTGGAGTATGACAGACAAAAAGAAGCAACGCAAATCTAGACAGACACTTTATCTCATAACATTAGTAATGAGAGAAACGGTACTCACAACTCCGCCAACACAGTAAGCTCATTGTAAGTTCTTTGCACAATGAAATCAATCAGCATCCCCAGAGAAATTGATCCACCTGACCTAGCTTCTTGAGGAGGTATACTATTCCCTACGGGAGTTTGGTGCCCTTCCAAAGGTACTGGTGCCATTTTTGTTGGTTATTATAATTCTACGAAATAAATCTCTAAACGATAACAATACAACAGCACAACACTTTAGGAGTATGTTCACTGTTAGATAATATTAGGGTTCCTACAACCCATTTCAACACCACAGAGAATTTGAGGCTACACTAAAAGGAAGTTTGTAAGCCGTAAAAATCCATAAGCGACTTCATCGTATTGCTACGAAACACTCGCCACACAAATGAAAACATAACCGAATCCTTATTGCAAGGGCTCATTTAGGGGACCGTTTGAAAATATTCGTCAGCTTTTCGGGGACCAAATTAGCAGGCCTCGATGTACACTTTTCGCCAAGCTACACAAACTGAATATCGAGAGATTTTTATATAGCTTTCACACCACATTCCAAAAAAAAGTCAACCACTTCTTTCGGCAAGATGAAATAACACATAATGCCCCTTCGACCGCCCATGAACCGAATCACAAATGATCAAGTCAAATCAAATCGCAGCCATCGCAGCCTGTGCCATCGATATATATCGAAAGTAATTATCGATAGACGACCTTACACAGCTACAAGATGCGGGAAAAATGAACCAAAATTTCATCGGGCCGTAAGAAAAGATTCCGTCAGGCATCATTTAATTAATAATATAGCCCTAACATTTCTTCGCAGTGATTACCTAAAGCAGAGAGTATTCTCACTCTTCCTATTACAAGCATATTTCCCTTTTCAGCCCGAAACGGCCGAGGTCGCTGGTCCGAGTCCTGAATGGTAATTTGGTGGAGGAGAATTTTCACTTTCCGGGGCATGAATGTTTGCGCACTTCATAGCAGTTAGTTATAATAGAAGACTCCATTATCAAATAAATTTGATGTACAAAAAATATGTTTTAATTTTAAATTAATCCAGACGCCATACTTTACAATCATTTGTCCAAGCTTTATAAAATTACTGCTCCAATGGCCACACTGCCAAGTAGGGGCAAGTAACATAGTAGGAAACTTTTCTTTTTTTAAGTTTAAACAGAGGATATTATATATATTACCCTCATTGGCACCAATAATTGGGGACTGTATTAAAACTGCCAGAAGGAGCCTGGTAAACATGAAATCATTCAAAAGGGAATCAACAGGAACTACCTAACTCTTGGATCAGGTATACCAGAGAATTAGAGAAAGCGGATTCCAGCATCAGCAGTTGAAGTTTACCCTACATATAACCATAGGAATATGTAGAAGCATCTGAAGGGGGGGTTACAACCCCCTTCAGACCCCCCATGTAAACAGGGTGTCCGGGAATTTTGAAAAATATACATCTTAAAATGACGTTTTGAAGGTGTTCTGAGCGTTGAAATTCCTTAGGTAATTGCATGTTTGGAATCAAAGTTTTTTAAAATTGTTTTTAAATTAAGCCACAAAATTGCTATGTTTAAGGCCTTATGAGGGTAAATTTGTTCTTTTTTTATATTCAAGAAAAACCTGCTATAACTTGAGCGATTAGTGAAAAACGAGAATATTTTTAAGTACTTTTTATATGATATTCATGTTATAATCTTATGAGTAATGGTAGTTCGACTGGGCTTGGAAAAACATTAATTTCAATAAATATAATTAATTTTATATGTACTACATGCTTACAGTACACACTTTGGGTGCAAATCATACTTGGAAGTCTAATTACAGAGGAGATTTAAAGTATACTCTTTTTAATTAATAAAATTTATATTCAAGTTTTTAACAAAATTGCAAGGAAACTCTATATAGTGCAAAGTATTCAAATTCTTAGTAGAATAGCTATTAAGTAGGCCTAATAAACGACTTTTAAGTAAAATGTTAAGAAGTACAATACTTAGTACATTAAAACAGCAAACTAACTTGAATGCTGTGCATCATCAAGGGGCCAGACAGAAGCCCCTTCACTCTGCTTTTCGATTACTTTGTACCTATTTGTGATGTGACCGTTCAATTCACGTAGGAAACATGTAGACGATTTTGTCCACAGCCTTGCAAGTTAGAAGACATGTGAGCCTCGGCATTCTCCGAATTGTAGTCAAGGAACGATGACCGAACGCATTTCATTGATTAGAAATTTCCTCTCACATTGACAGTGGTATACCAAGGTTACTTGGCACCCTGGGCTAACTAGATGGTAGCCGCCCCCGGTAGAAAAAAAAATTATTTTTTCTTGGACTAAAAAAAGATGTTTTTCAATTTTGGCACCCGGGGCGGCCGCCCCGTTTAACCCCACTTTGGTATGCTACTGCACATTGATTATGGAAAACGACCCAACGGAAAGACCATTCGGAGGTTTTGGGTTCAGGGGGTGCCGGGGGAGGTGGATGGGGGGCAACTTTTTAGGGGGCGCTGACTTAAAAATTCACCAGTTTACTAAACTTAACGAACTGTTATATAATTTTACTGTATTATTTTGTTCGTAGCATACTATGACCCAAACATGTAGAGCTTGTAGAATTCATTGTTGATAATTAAGTTATGACATTGATAAAGGTACGCATTTGGGACTTTAGAATGGAAACATTCACGGGCTTTGGGGCTCCAGAACACAAGCAGCGGGGGGGGGGGACATTTTTCCCACTGCCTCCCCCTGGCTACGAAACTACATACGGAAATAGACATCCTGTTACACATGAGTGTATTTCCGCAACCAGCCTCTCCAGCTTTGCGACGTGGACCTCTAGGAGGTTGCTCTTCGACTTGCTCTTGAGACTAGCTACAGAGGATCGGCCAGCTATGCTACTATACTGACTCTATAGTTTTACGCATTCTCTCGGTGTTTTAGTAAATAAAATAGGGGAGGGTATAAAAGTATCATACATGAAATTCTAAGCAATGTAGAGGTCAACGCCGATTACGCTGCCACAGCCGGGTTGGAGGAGGGTCAGCCGCTGCCGCCGACGAAAACGGCACCCATGTCTATACAGTACACCCCTACTGACTTAAGCAATAGACTCGTATTTCCTCAAAAATTACTTAGCAAAGTCCAGTGCTGCCTGTCTGTCTACTGTTATAGTTGCAACATAGAAATGTAGTAAAGTTTATAGAGCGTATAAAATCCAAGTGTGGTGCAGTAGTTTGGTAGTTGCCTTATTTGTTGGTTTGTTGCCAAACGAAAGATAGATTTTTTTTATCAATGGGGGAAGTTACAACCCCCATAACACCTAGATACACCTATGCATATAACTACTTAAAGATATTAATTCAGCTGGATGACAAAGCCCTTAGGTTAATAGCAAAGTGAATGCCACTGATGATGTAACGTGCTAGCCTGCTGAAGAACTAGTACTACAGTAATATATGGTGACTTCAGCCAGGTCATCACCGCTCCACATATCTAATATTTTTGGTACAATATCTCCAGCTTTATGACGTGGCTATTTATTCCCACTCTATATTACAATGTTAGGACATCACCAAGAGAATGACCTTCCCTATTGCAATGCTTACCATACAATTGTATTTATGAACTCAGTTGAGAATTGTGAATTCTAGAGACAAGTCTAGAAAACCTCAACCAACCATCATCTCTGCTATAGTCAGGTAAGAAAAAATTATGAATGATGATGAGGTTTGACAGAAAACCAGGATAATTAGCTTTCTAGGAAAAAATACGATATTGTGGGGTGACTTCGGCCATGCTTAGGCACCCCCAGAATAAATCTGATCATTCTTGGATGAATGCATTTGTCTAAATTCATCAGGATGATCTGATGAGGAATGTTCTCAGAAAAAAAAGATTGCCAAAACTCCTTACAACTGCAGGGAAAATGTATGAGTGCACATGATATTGGAGCAGACTCTGATGAAGGAAGTCTGGTTGTATTGTCAAATACACCAGATGAATGAAATTCTCAAGTTGCCGTCAGCATTTAGGCTAGGGGGCTTATTACAGAAATCGGGGGGCTATATAACGTCTACGTTATATAACGACGGTCCGGGTTGAAAAATATCGACCCGAGTAACAAAGCAGAGAGAATGGAGCCATAAGTGATAAGTACTGACTTCATTTTAGCACCGTTTGTGAGAAAAAAGACGTTATTTCTGCATAAAGTAATATCTACAGTAGAAAGTGATTTGGTTGAGTTTTCTTCTATAATAAAACACAAAATATCAAAATACAACCATTTTGACTTCCCAAAAATTGAATACACCTGAATAATCTATAAATCAGGCTTCTATCACACTGATATTTGAAAAGGACGACTTTATCCCAGTAAACACAATGTGTTGCGGAAACGTCGCAGAAAGGTTGCACGAGGTTTCAGGATGCCACGTCGTTTGGCAACGTTTCTGCAACGTCATAATTACGTTGCTGATGCACTTGTTTGGTCAGGAAAATTTAATTACAAAATATTTGAGCCAGAGGATACATATATTAAAATTCGATTCTTCCTTTTCATGAGACACTGATTGTATATGAGAGTGGAATATTCACTAGGTTGCAGAAAGTTTGTGACATGTTGCAGGTCGCTTTGCGAAGTATTATTTGGATGCAGTTTACCCCAAACATGCATTCAAATATGGGGTTTTTATAGCGTTTTTTCATCTTCTGAAGCAAATTAGCTCTTTCCAGTGAAATATTTTTTTTTCGGTCGTGAGACAATTTTTCGCACTTGGAAAAATTGCATATCAGATAGCGAAAGGGAAGACGGCACGAGATCGATATACATATTCGATAATTGGAATGCTATGCTATCCCGTCAATCCCATCTGTTTACTCTCTGTCTAGCACTTGTCTTTTCCGGTGTGGTTTAGTGTTCTCTGGAAATCTCGTAGGATATTCTACAATTATTTGACCCCTGCCTGTTTGGATATCGATTTTTAGAAGTTGTATACTGTTTTGTTGCCTCTCATTTGTTTTTGACCCATCTCGTTTGGATTGTGATCATTGGAAACTCTATTAGTACTCTCTCATTAGCATTGACCCACGCCTGTCTGAATAATGAATAAATATTTTTTCTGCAAAGGCATATCTCGAGTATTATTTTAAAGGGTTGCATAAATGTTGCAAGTACGTTGCAGGGTTGCAAATATGTTTCACCAGAGGTTGCAGTTATGTTGCCATTATGTTGCTGGAACGTGGTAGAGAGGACTTATGGCTGATTTTGGGACGTTGTCATTACATTGCAGCAACTCCAATTTGGTTGCAGTGCAACGTTTCCACAATGTGTTCACAACACATTTTGTTTACAGGGTATTCCTCTTCAAAGCAGGCAGTGTTTTCTGAGGGAAACTGTTGATTTTAACCTTGGAAATTTCCAAAATAAAGTGGTGAAACATTATATGGGGTCTCTTTTGTAATGTATCGTAGTACATATGCAAACCAAAAATTCTCATTACATAATAGACAATTTTCATCAAATTATTTTGTGGTCAAATTGGTTGCGTCCTTCCACCACTATAATTTTTTGTAAACAAGTTATGTAGCTTTAAGAAAATGTTTTAAGCATTATTTGCATGACTACGGTTCTCTTCAATTTACAATAATTCTTTTGAGAATGCCTTCGAAAAGGCCTCGTACAGTGTGCATACAGTGTAATAAAGGTGTGCATAGGATTTGTTTGGTTCAGCATTGGTTCTAGATGAACACACTTACAATTAGGGGAGATGTACTGATGCTACTCCGAAATACACTGTAAGGTGGGACTATGCAGAGGCAGACAAAAAGTTATGCAATTTGCTAGTTTTTTTAAAATTTATTTAAGAATTTTTCTATGCATTTTTTTAATTGTCTCTATTATATAAAAATATAAGTTTCATCAGAAAATGTTTAAAAAAATATATTACTATTGTCTGAAAATCAAAATAATATTGCAAAAAAACTATTTTTCAACGTTATCAAACATAAATAATAACATTTATTTTTAGTCAATGTAAAAAAATTGTATCATTATTATTTAGTCCAACTAAAATAATGTAAAAAAAACTGCAAATGGATATATATAACAATAGTTTCATAATGTTTTTTTTCCCAAGGTGCTACATTTTATTAAATTACCCTCCACATTTCTCACTAGTGCCCCAGGAGAAAGGTCAGGACTAAGAGGGTTAATAAAGATGTGTGTGATCATTGAGAACTCTGGCACTCACTTCATTCCCTCAACTGGGTCAATTCATGCTAGGCCTACGGGTGACAATGAAACAAGAATAGAGATGCTTGGGAAAGATTAGGTTTCACCTCCTTGGCACGAAACATGGTGAGGACCCTGGTTCGAATCCCAACATCGACAAATATCTCATCGATATACCAGTCCCTACTTGAGTGCCTTGTGGAGGGCACTTCGAGTCCAGTACTCCGTCAGTTGGAAGGGTCGTAAAGACGTGGCCCCCTTGGCACCTTCAGTAAAGAATAGGGTAATACCGATGCCAGGTTTTTCTCCACCTATCTGTTCCTCAAAAAGTCCTACTTTTACCCAATTACCTATCCTCTCTGTTGCAAATGACCTCAATTGTAGGTTGCCTTCCCCAAATAACTACAACTACTAAATAAACATAATTATTATTACTATTGCTGTTCATGTGGATTAAAAGAAATAAGTACACAGCAAGTCATAAATCACTATATTTCTATCCATTTATTCATATATTTACATGATTAGGTGAGAAAACAGGTACATCCCTCATATCACTGTCTACATTTCAAATTAAATAGCAATTCATTGTGGAGAAAACCACTATTTTTAAAATAGACAAAACCACCAATATTCCTTTCAATGGGAATATTTAATATATCTACTGCTTCATAAAGGAACTGCAATACTCTTCTGGTAGGGTCTGGAAGAAGTAAAAAATAAAATAATAAATTAGAAGCAAATAAATGGTACATATCACATATTCATACACATACTAAACAGCATTATAATGATTAATGGGAATAAAAAGGAAACAGCCTGATCTTAGAATGATCTGTTAAAAGTTTTTCATCATAAATGCCATTATGACATACAATGGAAAATAGCCTGTCCGAAATTCTAAATAATCACAGCATTTAAATAAAAAAATATTGCACCAAAATTTTCATGAGCTCAATGTTTCAAGATGTTAAACTACCCTTGGCAAGACATGTGTCTCAACAAAAACCTTACTGACAAACAACCACCTTTCCATGGATGGAAAGAAAAGTTATATGAAGACACTAAGTGTGGAGTGTTCTTACTTATGGTTATGAGATACGGATGCTAGGGAAGAGATAAAGATAAAATAGAAACAGTTTAAATGTGGATTTGGAGAAGGATCACCAGAAACCAGTAGAGTAGAAAGAAAAACTAACCGAGAAGTGCTGAATGAAGTAAACGAAAACTGAACCCTAATGGATGCCTTCGACATGAGGAAGATAAAACTTATTGGTCATTTAATCAGGCATAGTGAACTGCTACATATGTATTATTTTTGAGGAAAATGTCCAAGGAAAAGGACAGGGGGCAGGCCCAGAGATTCCATGCTACAGATCGTTGCGAACCTGATGAATTTTAAATCTTTTCATGAAATGAAAGAACATGCGATGGATTGACAGCAATGGTTAGGAATACAGCAACATGACTATAGTTGGGAAAGTTACCAAAAAAAATTAATCGATTAAAGTTAAAGTTAAACTCGATGAGGTTAAGGAAACAATGCACTTCCACAAAATATATTTATTTACTCACGACCATGGTTTCGATGCATAGCATCATCTTCAGGTCACACCTGAAGATGATGCTATGCTGAAGGTGTGACCTGAAGATGATGCTATGCATCGAAACCATGGACGTGAGTAAATAAATATATTTTGTAGAAGTGCATTGTTTCCTTAAACTCATCATGAAGGATTTCCACGTAGTCAAGCCAGACACCGTCAACTTCATAAAGTTAATCTCTATAAAAAGGAACTAGCTAAAGAAAAAAATTACTTTTTTGAAAAAGTAACTGATTATAGTTAAAGTTAAAAAAAGTAACTGTTATGTTAAAAGTTACTTTTTCAGTTACTTTGTTAAATTGGATGCTGTGGTGATAGAGACCTTGATGGTTTTTTGTTTTGACAAACACTGATAACTGTCATTGTGGTTTCTTCCTTCCATATGCATTTGTTTGAAATATTTGAAGTGGGGATTTTCATTGTAACTACATTTAGTGTCCGGAGTGTTGTTGGAAAGGTTTCCGAGTTTCCGCTGAAAGGATTTGATAATTTTTCTGAGGTGGAGCTCTAATTCCAGGATTTTTAAGTTGTCGTGAATGTAAGAATATCTGACGAACCATGGTGCGTCTGTAATTTGCCATAAAAGATTTTTCTGAGCGGAGAAAGTACTTTAAGGTTATTTTTTGATATCAATCCCCACATTGCAATGTGATCCCTTCACAATTGTAAAATTGCAGTAGAAACACCTTAGTGATATAGAACATGTTAAGAAAAATAAATTTGTACAATTCCACAATTTTCATTAATTTTACCTATCAATCTTGATGTATGAGCGTCAGTACAACTAAGTTCCCCCAAGTATTGCTTGCCTTCATCGACATAATTATTTATATAGAGTTACAGTATATGATGGTGGTATGCCTGCATACCCTTTCTCACGATTCACTGGGGGCGGATATATTGACAATGCAATGTCTCCGAGTAATGCATACGTACACTATGGCATTTAACAGATACGTTAGTTTGAATGAACCCCTCCCCCTCGTTATCTGTCATAGGTTTTTAGGCGACCCTTCTTTCTTGGTTTCAACTATGCAAAATTGTGACATGATGTCACCGAGTAAGACACTCAAGCCTTCCAGGACATTGTCTTCATGTGGTTCTTGTCGTTCCTAAACTTTGGCGGTCACTCCACTCAACCCCACTTTTGTTTGGATGCATTCATCTGGGCCTATTCATTGCATTCTTGCACAACTACCCAGCTATATTACATTCTTAGATACCGTTTTATTTTCCCCTTTCTCTGTTGGGCAAGCTTTGTGCTTGAACAGGTCGACATTCGCCAAAAATTAATGAAAAAATTTAAATGAAGTTAGTTTTGTATCCATTAATGTATAATTTTAACAATTAAAAGTTAAATCTTCTAAAAAGTAATGATTAAATTACATAGTTAATTACATTTAAACGATTAATTTTAATTGTTAATTTGTTTAATCCTTAGTCGCAACTATGAACAGGACCATGACTTTTGTAAGAAGAAGATGTTTCATGCCATGTAATTGCAATAATAGAAAATTGGCCAATAAAAAAATAGCCAAAAGACACTTAAACACAGAATGCCAGATAATGAAATGACATGTCTCATCTGAAGAAGAGCATCACATATCTTTTTTTGTGAATACATACACATGGCAATTAATGGAGATGATGCAATACCATCAATAAAATTCATCAATCAACACAAAATAGGATACATGAAATCATAATCAGCCCATAAAATGCATACCAATTTTAGAACGTAATGCATAAAAAACTAGGTATTTTTTCACAAAAAACAGTATTGGAATTGGGCCAATTGTTTTTCCTTTAAAAATGAAAAAGAATTATGTAATATTTTCCCCAGTTTATTCTTCATTTTCGTATCAGATCACTAATGATGTCCTGTGAGTTCACTAAACCTCAAAAGTTTAGCTGAAGTCATCAAATGAGATGCTGTAATACATAATAATATTTTGAGTATCACAAATATCACTAGGCTATTAGCATTTCCATTCTTCCCCAAGATGTTCATGACAAGATAAAGTATTTCTATATTACAATGTACACATTGCTTCCACTAAGTGATGTACTATTGAGTTTAGGTAGTACCATTGAGTTTATTTTAATACCCCTCAACTAATACCAAGGTTTTTTCAAATAGAAACATTAGCACTACAGCACCCAATTAATGTCCGTTTTTGATAACAATTGCAGTGTTAAATAACTGTAATCTCCTGTATAGTTTGTCAATAACTGTATATACCACTTTTGCGAATAAGATGAGTTGAATGTGAGAAGCCATGCTGATCTCATTCAAAAATCCTACAATTCATAAGAAATTCAATTGATTTTATCATCAGTTTCATGCATGATAAATATCACAAAATGCAAAAGCCTTCCTGAGGTACTTCTTATCAAAATTCATGCTATAGAATCATGTACCTCTCATAGAAGATCTTCCACGCACATTCCTCCAACCTTTCATACAGAGAACTATTCATAGAGTCCTTAACCCTAAAGTGATATTGTTTCCCTTATTTTTAGCATGCTACATAAACACTTACCTCAGTGATGATGACTGCCAAGCCAAAATGAGTTCAGAGGATTGGCATCTCTCACTGGGGCCGAGGCTGTAGGGAAAGCTGTAGCAGGAAGACCAACACTGGATGCAGTCGATCTGTGAATCGCAGATAGTTTACATTTAATATGTACAAGGATGCCATACAATGGGGTCGTTTACTTGGAACCGAAATCGCAATTTTGTACACGAAATCGTTAGATGGAAACGAAAAAAGAATTTTTGTGAAAAAATTAATCTTCTAACCACAACCATTCTCTCATAAATCAAAAATTAAAATAAGCAAAAGGTGACGCCCACCGAAAATGCTGCTGTGATAACATTGACGTCATTTTCCTCCCGTCCTTGACTGCTTTCGGGGAGGGGGAAGGGAGTGGAGGGGGGTTCTCGGAAGGTCTGCTCCCACAGATGCTGTCGAAATCGCTCCCATTGGCCGAGTCAGCTGTGTCCCCCCCCTTTGCGATAAGGCGAAGTAGCTTCGCGGGCTCAGTTGTGATTGGACCAAGTCGATATACGTCAGAGGTTGCACCACACCCACTTTTCCGAAAGGGTTAAAAACATCAGTTTTTCGCCGCTTATAACTCGGGAAATAATTGTCGGATCAGAAAACGGAAAAATACGGGTCCTTTTATTTTACAAACTCTATCAGGTTCGGCAATAAAAAAAATATGGTAAACGACCCCATTGATAAAGCAAAAAATAACTTAACTGCTGCACAGAATGGTTGCACGAACACTCAGAATGGTTCTGCAATGCTTTTGCAATGCATTTTTCTAAATATGTCAAATTATGAATAAATTGATGAGTGCTGTATTAAAAGCTTTCATTATCATAAAAATTAACTTATCTTTATTTAATCAACTATTTTCATTGATTGCTAATTGATGAAAAAGTAATGCTTTCGCGACCAAATGTACATATTTGCAATGCTTATAACACATTTACAATCCATGGTTCACAATGGTTGCAGAAATATTTAGAATGGTTCTGCAATGTTTTTGCAATGCATAAACTTACATATGAGATTTTAATGGCAGGCTAAAGTATTACTTGAGACCAGCCAATAAGGAGTGTCATATGCATCACATGACATTAAGCCTGGTTACCAAAGATGACATACCCACGGATTAATAGCTCATAAATATATATTAAATTTATTTATTAAATGGTTGCAGGAATGCTCACTTCACGTTCATTTTGAACGTTATAATAACATTTGAAATAGTGACATTTTGAACATTCAGGGAACCACTATTTGAATGTTATAATGGATTGATGAACGTTATTTTAACATAGCATAAACGTTTCTGAGCAGCAGGGGTAACTCACTTTCTGCCAGCATAAGAAAGTTTTGGTTTTGGACAATGAAAAGTAGTCTAATAATGGACATAATTTAATATACTGCCATGATAATAATCAGAGATTGTGTCAATAAAGTTAGATATTAACTAATAAATATTGATAAATCCCCTGTTTATGGCAAAAAGTCTCTCAACCATGGCTTATATCTAATTTTTTATGGCCAGAAAATTACATGGCTTTGCAAAATTTTAATTTTCCACATTATAATTATTATCTTCTTTCTCCACAGGTAAATATTTAAAACTTCAACCATGAAAAAAGTATACTAACGCTGCTTGGTTGGGCTGAGCTGCCTGCAACTTCTGGTTGAAAGTGAATGTGCTGGGTGCCATCCACTCACCAGCTTTCCCTTTTACCCCCTCTTCAGTCACTCTCTTGAAGTTGTGGACTGAATACCGGTTGTACAAACCCCATATGCTGTTCATCATCTTGCTATTGTACTTGGCCAGAGGATGATCCATAACTGTAAAAATTAGTATTTGTTTAATAGCTGGTAAAGGAATGAAAGGTGTTCCCTATGACAAACAAGGAAGATAGAGTAGATTGTCAACATAAATAGCCAGTAGGCAACAGAAATATATTTAAGCTAATAAGAGATATGGACCTTCCATTGGCAAAAAGTTAAGACAAATTCCTACAAATACCAATTAAGCAATGACTCTAGTATGAACGTAGGAGTCATGTTAAAATGTGACATTAACTAAGACTTAGTTACTGATAAGGAGCTAAAAATATTAGAGAAAAAGGAACACTATTTCATTTATAAATGTAAAGGTGCAAAAAAATGAAAATGTGCATGTATTAAAAATTACAGAAATTCAAAAGAAGTAGTTTGTTTTAGTTTACAATAGGTAATATACGGTCAAGTAGTGAATCGTGATACCAATTTTCACATCCTCAAGGGCACCCTGGAATTCCTGGGAAAAAGCCTCATTATCGAATATGCAGGAAGGGTTGCATACAGCTAAGGAGAGAGAGCTTGTGTGCAACGAACAACTGTTAAAGATGTCAATTTTCCATATGTAGCTAGCTAGCATAATTTCTTTCGTAGTGACGTTGAAGTTCATGACAGAAAAAATATTTTCCTAAATTTCAGTGAGCACCTCTTATCTGTTCTAATTACAAACTGAAGGTGCGAACAATTCTTACGGCCTAGCTTTGCTCATGATAACTTTAAGCCAACGAAGTTTTCGAGATAAATCGCATTTACCTGTAACTGTGGTCAGCCATAACAACTACAGCTATACATCTTGCAGTTATACAACCATAGTTATGAAAAATTACCAAGATGAATAGAATCAGATTCGTGTGATGGCTATCATACTGACTTCCAAACCTATGGATCTGGGCATGGATCCCACCTGATGATATCAATTCTTTCCCGAAATTTCAGCAGAATACCAGTCTCCAAAGATGCTATGAGGAGAGCACTTCAAACGTCGAATATTACGTAAGGCATGGCCCCTTTAACCCCTTTTGTTATTAGTCGGCTAAAAGCTGAAGCCAGGTTTCTCTCTGTTCTTCCTTCATTCTAAAGAATTTTCCCAACTCTCCCAACCACTTACCCCTTCACGACTCCGCTGTTAGTCGCCTACCATTGCTAGTAACAGCTATCGAGATAACATCACTTCTTCCCTATTACCGAAATCTAATGGGGGAGTGGTGATTGATTCTGTTCTGGTTTTATAAGTGACTATTTTTAGCATCGTTTCCTTATTATACCTAACCACGTCTGATAATTATTCAGAGTATCTCTGGACTGTTTTCCATCACTTAAAGAGAATAAAAGTAAAGAGTAACCACCGGCATCATAAATTTAATATCCTTCTAAGACGCGACAAATCATAATTTTTAAAAATGTAACCATATACGAGCGATAGGTTCTTACACGAGAGAAAATGTGCAGAAGCGAAGGCAACTGTTTGCGCTGCGCTCATTGGATTGAATGTTGTGCAACGACGAAGCGGTTGGAAGGAGCTGAACCATAAACGGGGATGCGATCTCGCGCGAGAGATAATTCGCGAGAGTGAGAGAGACAGGCTCCTCCGGGCAAGAGGGCGATAAGGAAATCCAATGTTAGCCGGCGTCAATAAAGTCGCTACGGACGGAGAGAGTACATGCCGTTGGTTGAAGACGGAATGGAGTCGAGATGGAGTGATTCTTGATGGTAGAATCCCTTAAGACCGGGCAGTAAATGGGAAGAGATAGCTCCAGCAAGATGATATACAAAGAGGGAGCGTGATTGTACGGATAAGCGGGCAAAATAAATTTGGTCCGCAGCACGTGATTCGGGAAAGTGTGCACGTGATCACATTAGCAACGTAAGAAGATCAAACAATCACCAGCGAACAGATTTGAAGGGAGACATTAATGTTAAATGGGACCATAGATAAGCCTCGGGACTTCAATTTCAAACGTGGAAGTTTACCTTTGGTTAGGTTTTACCATTCATATATTCAACAAAGTTTGCACCGAGCCGCAGAGTACATAACTTCATCATGGGAAATGAAATTTAGCAATGTATAACCGCTTCAGTACAAACAAAATAGCAATTTACCTTAGAGCACCTCCACGAGATTTCATCAGGTCAAAAACAAAAATTGGAAAAAAAATTTTCAACGTGCTTTTCCATGCAATAACCAATGTGACTTCCGAGCTTATTCCCAATAGCTTAGCTTAGCCATTTTCGATGCATTATGCGAAGCTATCCCCCCAAAATGCAAGGAAAAATAGCTGATTCACCAATGAAGATATATGGCTCATAACAGCTAGATTACGGCTGAATTTAAATGGCGAACTTCCAGGCAAAATAACGCGAATTTGAATTCTAAGAAGAGATTAATATCAGTAGCTATGGGCCAATCCGAGAAAACGTCAGTTTTGACGGGAAAATCTCAGAAATGATTATTTAAGGCCAATTAAAACACGTTAGCTGTTCTATGGAGGTAAAAGAAATAAGTTCTAGTAGTTTATAATGGCTGTGACATCAATGGATAGGTAATTGTCGTAAATTAAAAATACTACATGAATACGAGAAGGGAAAGTGCTATTGCTTTTCGCACATGAAGTGAGGTCTTCACAGGGCTAGAGAGGATTAACTATGCGTTGAGAAAATAACCTATAAAGGGGACTCTACACGCGTTCCCTCGCTGTTTACTCTTAAAAGCAATGTTTGATGGGGATTAGAGCTTCCACTAAGGTCGAAAAGAGAGTGCCCTTAGGTGCAAGGATCGTTATCCTGGTGACTTTCAGTCGGAATGATTTATTGGCCGTAAACCTTCATCCCGAGATCAGTTGAACAAATATCTGAAGCAGACTGGGATGATGAGATTATCGGAAGGTCACGGAGTGGGAGCTGGCAAGCATCGCAGCAAACACGTGGTACAGAGGGAATAAGACAGTCTCCTTCATGAATCTCTCGGTGGGTTGATTTTCGAAAAAGTGTGGATCTATCACCTCCACGCAAGCGCTCGCATCCCGTCCATTACGTAGAGGTAGAAATCTACACTTACCGTAGCAGGTTATCGATTAAGGTTCGAGAAGAAGTAATCGTGAAAGATTTTAGTAGCCTTTCTGTCATGTCTGCACGAACCTCTAAATAGAAACGTATGAGCGTCATGGACTTCCTACATTTTCTTATAAGTTGGGCACGTAACCAGAAATATTTGTATAAGGTTTGTGCAGTATCTGTCCGTCATGAAGGTGGTTTACGTGTAGGAGGCTGTATTGCATATGATTCATCTTGATTCCTTGCTGAATTAGTTTTCAACAGCAAAATCGGTGGTCACTAGCAATATGGAGTCACCCCCTGCCATACATCCTTGTGGTGGTTTTCAGGGTATATAAAACGTAGATGTAGACAACGCCAAATTAGATTTTTTTAGTGTTCCAACTACTAAGAACATATCCTACCTTCTAACCTAATTTAATCTTAACCACAATCAACACCAACCTAACATAAACACGACACCCATGCCCGAGGTGGGACTAAAACCCAAGACCTTTGGATTATCTGGCCAGCGCGTAACCACCCTGACCAAACTATCGCGGTCTACACGTCCATTTAATAATCCTGGAACCCTAGGATGTGGCGCACGGCTAGTCGCGAAGGGGACGCAGAAAAAAGGATTTTGAAAAACGTACTACCAGCATGCATGGACTATCAAACTTACCGAAAAAAGAAACATCGAAGGTAAATCCTACTAGTTGCAGAATATAAGGGGGAGTACTGGGAGAGGCGATCGACAGTTGAGTTCAATTGTATCATTAAACAGGTGGGTGGTGATGTCGGGATTTATAGGTCAGAGGCGGGGAAATACTTCGTGTCGGCTTTTAGCTACTCATAGCGAAAGACGGAGAGAGGTACATTGCTTAAACGTCCCACCTGACGCGACGGGTTAAGTATTGGACTTGAAATGTCAATACAACACGCGAGATGGGATCGCTTTTCTACTGGAAACCTACCCGCCAACCCGATAACAAGATACTGATTCCACCCATATTATCATAATTGTCAGTCCCGACGAATATTATCATATATATGAGTTATCTACAGCTCAATGCCAATGCCATTGGTAAAATATTCATGAAAGAAGAGGCGTGCAGCCATTTAAACAGTGCGCAAACGCAAGTCTGGGAGGGGAGAATACTAGAATAAGTGGGTAGTGGGGAGTGATCGATTCCCCTCTTCCCCCTTATCCTCTTCCCCACACTAGTTGAAACAATATACTAGCACTTAAAGGCCAGAAACCGCTTCTTTTACGAGTACATATTTTATCCTTGGCAATGGCCCTGAGTTGTAGAAACATGAGTCGGAACTGATAAATTTACTGGGAAAGTTGCTAGATGGTTTATTATACCGTAACATGGAGGAATAGAACGAAGCGAAACTTGAATTCATTTCTACGCGACCGATTTGTGTGACTGCGCCGGTTAAGCGTACCGACCGTACCACAGGACCTTTGCGGGCAATATTTGAGACATCGCCCTTTTCAAAAATCTCCCTTTTGATGTTGATACGGAAGTGATCCAGGAATTTTTGTCGAATCATCTCCCGGTCAAATTTGTAATTTAAGGCTCTTCTTCCTCCCATTGTTCCGGTCACCGATTGAAATATTCTCCCAGAAGCGCTGCAAATTGGAATTAATTACACTTTTAATTGATCCACACGGACTGTTAGCGTAATATGCTATAAATTAGATTCAATTCATAATACCTAAATCCTGTTGATATGTGGTCAGTTCACGGTGAAAGTTACCCAGCCTAAGGTGTTTTGTTTTCGGGTACCTATCTCGCATGACAGCAACACACGTTGGCTACAGAGCAAGTTGGAAGACGAATAGGGTAAAATAAAAAACCGGTTACTTCGTTAATTTCTACAATTTAATAAACTGTATGACCGGTAAGAGGTGTTTTATTTTACCCAACATGCCGTTTTTCCGCAAAGTATTGCCTAAAAAGGTTCAATTTGTAAGACAAATATGCTCAATCGTCGAACTTCCGACGAATTAGCACGGACGAAAAGAAAGACTGATTAAAGATGGAGCGTGGCACATCATGGAGTTTAAGGGAAGAGGATGAAAATAGAGTGTTGGCGAGATGGAGGACGGGGAAGGTAAAGTGGGAGGAAAGGAAGTCGAACGAGGAAATGCTGAGGATGAGGAGAGGAAGTTGGTTGAAGATATTAAGAGAAGGCGGCGTAAGTGGATAGAATGGGTACTTTTCCTCCTGTTACACACCTTTATGGTGGCTAGCAGGGTATTATGTTGATGTAATTGGGGCAAGGGTGTTTTGAAGGACATGATGGAAGGAAGAGTGTTGGGAGAGTCGAAGAGTTTAGTATGTAGCGGTGGAGGCAGTGGCATTCTAGTCTATGGGTGATGAAAAAGCCAGAATGGGGGGTTCTTGGGAACTATTAGGTCCCACCTACTCCGTAAAAAACATTGCGTTTTGTACGGCCTTTGGGGGATGGGGACTGGATGTCTATTGAAACATAAATATAACAATGAAACCGTACCCAAATTTTATCGCAGCGGTGTCGGTCAATCTTCCTAAGAGTATTTAAGAGATGTATTAATGCATTTGATTCCCCTGGGAGTTAGTTTTGTAATTAAAAATGGTTCGAATCTAACCTATTTAAACTACATATTTGGCGCTTTACAGTGTATTTGTGCACTCTCCTCTCTTTATTTGACGAGTTTTAAAAATATAAAAAAGAATTCATCTTATCGGACATATCTTATGACACGATGGCCTGATGAAGACAATCGTCGAAGGAAAAGTGAATGGGAAGAATGGAAAAGGCAGGCCTCGTATGGAGCAAGTTGTGAAGGATGTTAAAGAGAGGAGTTACGTCAACACGAAGTTAGCCCATAGAAGAATCGAGTGGAGGGCTGCGTCAAACCAATTCTAGGATTGTTCACCGATGATGATGATGAACTCATCTTACTACCCCAAGTTTTACCGCGCGCAAAAACAACTTCATCCGTACGCGAATTGCGAGTAGTAAGCACGTATGCCCGTGCTTACCAAGATGGCCTCTGGCTTCACAAATCAGCTGCGATGCCTCCTGCAGTATATCTTAACCTCCTTTGGGTGATTGCAGCGGAAGAGAAGATGGAATAATTAAGGAAATTCTGCGAAAGACAGGATGCATGGAAAGTATATAATGCCCATCTAAACCTACCTCATCCCGTAGATCTCCGACAACAGACAATTATTGAAGAAAAGCTTCAATAATGGGCTGAGACAGCTGATATTCGAAAGGCCTGTAGCCATATTAACTTGCATTAACCAGTGGGGCACCGATAACGATGACCTAAGACTGTATTTGCGGCCCGATAAAAAAAACTAAGATTCGAGGGAAATGATGCTTGAAAAATACTACGTGGGCCTCCATCGTTGATACTTTAAACACGGGTTGAAATTTGGCAATCGGCCTTAAGAGAGCTCGCCCTGCATTCCAATTGCGGAAAAGACTGTTGGATTTCAACAGTTGGCTCAATATAATGTTGAAATTTTAGAGTTTTTTTGCAAAGGTTTGTGCCATAAAAGAAAGAAGAAGAGCACAGGGTTACCTAGACGTGCTCAGAGGCCTCCCCGGGAACCAAACCCAAACACACAAAACAAGACTGTTATACCTACCTACTGCACTACTTACTATCCCGTCGTATGAAAAATATATGACAGAAAAAATCTCCTTTCAATTCCAAATATGAAAATAAAACCTTATATTATCCTCATTCTAAAGCTAATATTTTGTTATCCTTTCCTTTAGCACTAGCTTCTGACGTGGTTCGACCTAAACATATTTTTCAAAACGCATTTTCTCTTGGAGTTGGTGGGGCATGAAGGTCGCATTTTGGATTGCTCTCATCATTCTTTCATCGGAAAAAGATTTTCACTAGATGCTTAATATTGGATATACACCATATAATACATTGATCGCAGCCGTCAGTTTAATTTCATCTGGCCTGCCTTGACGACATGGCTCACACTCATCCCCACCTCATTGCCCCCCACCCTTATGCAACTGCCTCTCTCTCCTTGCTGGTAGCGACGTCTTGAGGAGGATCGAGGGAGAAAATACAGCAACTACAGCAACGCAAGGTTCGGATCGATAAGAAGAAAGTTGTGCTCAAGACACGAGGGTAATGCTCATGGTGGAGTGCTAGTTTCCTTTCATTATCTCGTTAGGAAGAAGATATTAGGTTTTGCAGTTGCGTACTCGTGGATGGTTGGTTATTCAGGGGAGGCGACCGACAGCTGAGGTCATTTGCGCCATTTAGGATAGGTGGGTAACTGGGTAATGGTAGTAGTTTTTAGGGAACGGAGAAAGGGTGGAGAGAAACCCGGCGTCGGCATTACCCTACTCTTAAAGAAGGGGACCACGACTTAACGTCCCATCCGACGGACGGAGTACTGAACTTGACATGCCCTCCACTAGGCACTCAAGTGGGGACCGGTTTTCCACTTAAAAAATCCTCCAATGCCGGGAATCGAACCGGGACCCTCGGGAGGCCAGTACTCTAGCCACCAGACCAACCCGGTCCCCTGCGTACTCGTGATTAGGACACTGTGGATACAGTGGTTTTAAGTAATTGATTGTAAAGGCCGATACTTTGTGGAACTCCATGTTCGGGTTGAAATTATATACTTTGCAATTCCACTAAAAATATGTAAATGATTTATTCACAAATCACAACATGTTTCACTACACTGTAGCATCATACCACCAGTATTTACCACCTGATGATTCTACAGTATAGTGAAACATGTTGTGATTTGAGAAGAAATCATTTACACATTTTAGTGGAATCGCAAAGTGTATAATTTCAACCCTTTTTAAGTAATGTTGTTTTAACTTAGAGACTGAAAGATTATTTGGGCACTTGAAACCAGTAGCCCTCAACGTGCAGCGCACGGAAGAAGACTTCAAATGCATAATTAACTTCCCAATCGCCAGTAACCTTTTCGAGAAGATAGAGCAATTGAACACTATGCGTCATTTGCGATGAATAAGAACAGTAAGAAGAGCGATACCGATGAAGTCACTTGCGTAATGGAGAGTTGAGTTGGGTACACAGAGACAAATCAGGAGTTCAGAAAAGCGGGCTGCTGCTCGGCGTCACCGCTGCCCTACTTTAACGAGAGCTGCCAAGGAAATAACAGTTTTACATAACTTATTTGACGCACAATGAGCAGCGATCGAAGACTGATCCAAAGAGTGGAGAATTGAATTCCGACAGAGTTGGAATTTCAAGGAGTGGGGAAGTAATTACAAAATAATAAAACGGAGTGGTAGGTAAAATACTTTGTTTCCGCGCTTTTACTTATAGTATTTTATTTAGTGGACTGGTTCCATTGGAATGACGCACTATTAAGGCAAATGGGTGTCGCAGTATAACGAAAACTGAATCACAAAATATAAATTACTTTACTATGGAAACCTAAGCAATTTTTATCATCATTAAAAAATAAACTTTCAATAATTTGGTTTCCTATGGTAGTGGAATTTAATTGATTATCTAACTAAAAGATGTCCAACCTTTTTATCCGGGCAGCATCCATAGGATTTCTTCTATAAGCTTCGAGTATCATTAGAAATCTATCAAAATTGTAGGTTGATGATTACCCACTAATTATCCCGTAGCCACTCATCACCTGATATAACTTTAGCTTTATTTTACGTCTCTTTTAAACTGGTTCACAGCTTCTACATCCCCTCACTGTTCAGGATCCTTCCTATCAATATTGTGGATGGCAACAGGCAGAAAAGGAATTCCTGCTCGGCATAAAGACAGTAATCAGCTTCAAATCCAACGAAGTAGAGGACTTGGGTACCGACCAGGGGTCCTGGTTCGCATCCCGGAGTAGACTCCACAGACATGCAGCTAAATACAAGCAAGGTACCAGATCTTCTTCACAGATGGAAGAGGGGAAACACCGGAACCCATTCCCTATTGAAAGAACGTAACTCATTGCTTGACTAATTATCAGGGGGAGGCAACCGACAGCTACGGTCATTTGTTAAGGATAGGAGCATTATCAATTAAGATACACGTATTTTTCAAGGAACGTACGAAAGGAGTACCAGACTTCGTCTTTAACCTACTCTAAAATAAAAGGCGCCATTGGGTCCACGGTTTATCATCCAATCCGAACTCGGAAGTGATCTCCGCACAGTACTCAAGTGGGGATCGCCATTCCTAAGATAAATCTGCCATTGACTCGAACCAGGTCCGTCAGGATGAGAGGGCAGCAACCTACATGTATTTGGTGACTTATTGCAGTCCTCGTACAGAACATCAAGTTCTCTCCACTAAGTACTGGAATAGGGACTTGTACACTATTTAAAAAAAATAATCTATCACCATCGGGATACGAACCCAGTATCTATTGTTGGGGATAACAAAACCTATCCACTACATCAACCCGATCCCACATTCAAACCGACCTTCGGGTAAAAAGCTCGTTGCCCAATGCCGTTACGATTCCCGACTTAGACTTAACACACTGACAGATTAGGTATTTGGCTTGAACAAACTAGCTCAAGGGTATGTAGCCTGCAATAAACGCATATATCTGATTACTCTGGTGAGTTGTTTCCTCCCAAAGATATGGTAATCCTACGGCTTAAATCAAACCCCCGATCTGATACTACTGAAATCACAATAAAAAAAGTTATGTTCAACCCGAAGCTTCGGGTTCAACATAACTTCACGAAGGTTGGTTTTTGATAGGTGAGGGAGAGCTCACCCTATACCAAGCCATTGGAGTGTGAAATTCACACATTCAGGGTAGGGGGGCCAGGTCCTTTCCCTGGGCCACCTGCGATTTCTTACGAAGTCCTGAAACGCAGAAAATGAATCGCGAAGATTTTTTATCTGGGGGTCTCCAGAAAGGCTCTTGTCCGGGATTTGAACCCGGGATCCTCCGGTCAGTAGTCCAGCTACCCACAAGGCCACCACCACTACCCCCCTAAATCACAATAGAAACCCCATAAATTATCAAAGCTCAGCACTTTTCATCCGGTTCGACGAGCGAGGGTTTGTGACTTGACGGTAACTGTTGAGGGACGAAAACTGCAAACACTTTATGGGACTCAATTCCACCACTAGGCTTGCTCACATTCGTTCATCCACGGAATCCAAGAGGACGGGATCTCCTTCTCATTTCCACGGCCCTTGCCCGGATTGCGTGCCATCGTGGTATTGGAGGTCCAGTTGCCCTCTGCCATCATCATGTGCACCTTGGCCGCGGCATAGGCGCTTTGCGGGATGGACGACATCCTTCTAAGGGAACAGCACCCTAGGGGAAAGAATTGAAACCTATCAATACTCTGCTGTATCAAACAAATATGACGGGCGGAAAATTATCTTTGAGCCATAAAGTCATAGACAATCGGGCGTATTAAAAAGCGAGTAAGGGTTGCCTTTAAATAGCAATGTAAAACAATGTAATTGTATCGTGGGTAGAAAAAAATGAAAAGAAATTGAACTACCCATGAAAAAAAACTACCTTTCATCATATCTTATTACTACTTATTATCACACTATCAGTCTCTCAGGTCGATCATTGCAGAATTACCACATGCATAGTAAAGAATACTATTATTACGTAAAGTTTACCATAGAATAGAGATGTAATATTCATCATAGAGGAAGTTCACTAAACCACCCAATGTTTTTTTGCAACGCGTACTGCTATCAAGGTAATGATGGTAACACGGTAATGAAACGTCTTGATAATGATACAAAGTTACTGAAACCTTAGTGAGTAAATAAAAAAAGTGAGGTAGCACTTTGTTTTCGCCAAGATGAATATTCTTCGCAATATAGCGGAAAATATCGGGTCAGAGACTGATGCTGATGTATCAGGAACACTTTCATAAATCCTTCCAGATGATTTGTGATCTGGGAAACAGATATTTCTTTTCGTACAGGTCATGAGAATATACACTCATTCCTCCCGCGTGGAGCGATTACTTACTCGAAAGAGATGAAACTTCCTAATCCTGGATCCATAATCATCTGGAAGGGAAGTCTTAGGTGTCCTTGATATACCAGGACCTACACTGATTAACAACTTAACGTGATGTTACTTAGAATGGGTCCATTTAATTTACATAGTTTCTTACAAACGATAAAATATCATTGTAGTGATTGGCTGTGTAGTTTACCTCTATGCTGCACCGATAATTAACTGCACCGGAAGTTGAGACTTTGAAATAAACTAAATAACAAATATAGAGAAACACAGAAAAAAGGAGAATAAATAGCTCAATGTGCAATTAAAATAAAGAAAAAGTGATTGGGAGGTTAGGATGTCACGAAAGAAAGTAAATTAAAGAACGAATTGATCAAATCACGACTTAAAATCAGAGTTTTAGATTTACTCTACTCCAAAAGAGAACGTGAACTGAGAATGAAATAGTTCATATTAATCCTGCGACATGATTGAACAGGTTGAACGAGGGTCTAACCTATGTCAAATGATGTTGGACTTCCACTCGGGGCTTGAGCTCCGATAGTAACCAGCTTAGTTTAAGAGAACTCGACTCGTCTGACGAATAATCTGCGCTCACACTTACCGCGTTTACTTCAGCGCGGGCGGGCACATCATATTCTTACTTATGAAATGAATACAGACAATTGATCTTTATGAAAATAAGTATGAAATATTCTGTTTTCTGTCGTCAGCCATCATATAAATATCCAAAGCGTAAATCTCAAGAGTGAAGACAACGGCGTGCGTCCCATGCTGAAAATACCTTAATTCACGGAGACATTATTACGGAGATAACTCAAACTTTAAATGCGACAAAATCTCAGAGAAAAAATATCGGAGGTAACCGACAGCTCATATTATTTATATCATTTGGGATAGATGTTAAATGGACACATGGGGCATGGGACCCACAGTTGAACGCCTCATCTGACGAACAAAGTACTGAACTTGTGGTGCTCCTTACAAAAGACTAAATAACGTACCGGATTTACACAGAAAAATACCTGACATTGCCAGGATTCGAACCAGGCCATAGGGGTGGAAAGCCAACATCCAAAATAGCACATCAACCCTTTAGTATTTCGTCTCCAAGCCCAAATGAGGGTTTTATTCATTATTGAAGCATTGACATGAATTTATAACTACATTATTTATTTTAACTTCACCTAAAATTAAAAGCTCTAAGTCGATGGCACATTCATCCAAACAGTATGTGTCGTTTTTAGCTATTAAAGCTCAACCTCGAAACTTAATCATTATAATAATCTAATCGCAAAGAGCCAGGAGAAGGTCGTCGGTTGCAACAGTATGTAGTATTATTTAACCGAAGCAGAAAGAAATTAACAGAAAAATATTAATGTGCATAGAGATTGGTAATACACGGCGAAGAAGTTAAATTATACTTTTTTTTAAATAGTAGAAGAGGAAAATGAAGGGATATAGCAACCGCAACAAGCTCTCACCGTAACGGTTCTTGCCCTGAATTATACTAGAAATATGGTATATCTACATACATACATACATCAAGGGTAAGTATAACTCGTACAAACCATTAGTTGACTTTTGAAATTATAATATGATCGATTAGTGGACAGCACTTCGAGTCCGGTAATCCGTCCGTCGGATGGGACGTTAAGGCGCAGTCCGCTTCGCCCCTTTCGTTTAGAGCAGGCTAATGACGACGCCGGGTTTCTCTCCCTCTTCTTCCGCTCCCTGAAAACTCCTACCTTTACCCAGGCACCCACCTACACTATAAACCGCACTCTTTTGCGAAAATAGTCTTAGTTGTCAGTCGCCTCCCTCAAATAAATACAACATATGATTAATTTTCGAAAGCGAGTGACAAATTCACTGGAAATGTCGAACCAAATAAAAGGAAATCGTAGTACCAAATTACACGGCTTTCGTAACTGACTAGCACAAACATTAGAAATATTGTCCATTGATTAAAACTTGGTCCATGTCTAAGTGATGTTGCTTTTCGGGTTACACCGCGATAAATTGGAAACAGACCGGGTCTACGAAATTAAATGCTAAATAGCCATAAAGTATAAAATGGTGAGACGGGCTGCACCATCAAAACCAGGTATAAGGAGCATCTCCCTGCCATTAGACTTCAAAACTTTCAACATTCTGCAGTCGCCGAACACGCCGCGGATGGGCACACCATAGATATCCCCGGCGTGAAGGTCTTATGCAGAGATAAACACTTCCGAACTCGCGTCATTCGGGAGGGGATAGAGATGCAAAAAAAAGAACAACAATTTTAACAGGGACCAAGGGCAGAGAATAAGCAATTAATGGCTTCCTGTTTTCAAAATCCAGAGTGTTCGAGAGAAATAACCCCACACCCTCCCACCCTTCACCCCACCTACCCAAACCCACACAAATACCCGCGAAATTCGCGGTGACAGCATTCTGCCCTGAAGAGGTCTCCAGCAGCGGAGGGGAAACTTAGGTGGACAACTATGACATCGCGGAGCAACCCAAAAAACCACATCTCTATTAGAAATATCCATAAAAAACCATAAGAGGATATAAAAAAACAAGAACCACACATTTCGAAGAGTAAACCTGCAATGTAAACTTGCGCGCCACACAAACAGCTAAATGGGCGTGAAGTGATATTACTATGAATTACTATCCTCGAGAAATCTATCAACCTATATTCCGTATTGAGAGTGAAAAACTATATTCCACCAATAAGGAACGTGTCCATGCCGGGAGTTAAACTATTTATACAGAAATTGAGCCGGCATCTTTCCGGAGGGTGCGCAATACATTGATTCCACTCCAGTGTACTTGTGGCGAGGATTGAATGTGCCGCTTCATCATCTCCATTATCCAAAGTGAAACGGACATCTGCGAGCGAGAATGATATCATAGCGCTTCCTTCACACAATTCGCTATCACAACAAGCCAAGGTTTTTCGGCTTCGCATCTTATCACGTTTAATCCAGACGCTTTGTTGTGGTGACTGACTTCATCAATCATACTGTCCCATTTCTCCATTCACGCACATTTCACATGGATTCACGTCTGCGTTATAATATGGGTTGGTTTGGGAAAACATCAATGGAGTTTGAATACCCTAAAATTCCGTGTAGGTACAGAGTTATCGAAGTGAGTACCCAAAATTGCCTTAGCATCCTGGAATACACCTATATCTGAATAACAGTAGATTTCTTTCTATTGTAGAGGTGGGTCAAACTTATACATTGAGTTATTGATCAGGGATGAAAACTAAAATAATAATTTGCCGAATCTTCACATGATCGTATTCATCGTAAACATGTCTTTTTCTCTCCATCTCATATTTTCCATGTGGGCTGACTCAAGGGGACTACTGAGTACCCTGAATGCCATTGTATATGGCATGAATGCAATTGTATATGGCAATCACGTCTGCATTAATGCACAGTAAAATTTCGGTAGTTTGTTTTAATAACTCAATATAAGAAATCCATTTGTTCGCATCAAACTGTGATTTTATACTTTTATTGACTAGCTCTGAATTTTTGTTGCGATCGTATAACTACTGGCAAAAGTTAAAGTATTCTAGGCATAATTTTAGAGTTTGAATGAGCATTTTACGCGAACAGAGCGGAAGCTGATTCATCATAATAATACCAAAGAAATTACAAAAGTTGGGGGGTATAAAAAGTACAAGAACCAACAGCATTATCTACAAACTATTAGTAAAGCAATTTAAAGGTTGAAAGCATTATTTTTCCTGTCTCTTCCAGAATTTACACGAAAGGCGAGATGCAAACATATTTAATCCTTCAAGTAAAAATTTTTCGCACATGCAATTGACAGCCATTACAATAGCAACAATACGATTTGGGAAGTTTCCACGACACTTGAAAGGACAAAAACAGAAAAAATGCACGTCGAGAGGAATGTCATTATAAATGTTTTGTGGACAATACCTCTGCAATGAAACGCGTCTCATCAAACGTTAAGATCACCTAATGATAAGCCATTGCTGGTAATTTTCGGAGTTCGGTGGGAACATTAATAAGAAAGCAGCATTCAGAGAAATTCAGAGAGTCGATAGAAGAGATGAGATTAGAATTGCGTTTAATTACTCATTCGGAATCGATTCAACATTTTTCATCTCCTCTATCTTCTTTCTAATCTTCCATAAGTTTCAAAAGAAAAGCAAATATAGGTACATATGACGCGATAATTTTCAAAGTTTCAATTTTGCTACCTTGATATTCTTATTGCACCACTAGTTTTAGATTAGGGGATCGAGCGATGGGCGATCGAGCATTTATGCTTTCGGGCACTGAATTCGAACTTCGATAGCAAGTGAGATGTTACAGAACTATTCCTATCCAATTTTTATTAAGAATGGAATTCTTAGAAAAGGAAGTAATTGTAGAGTAGGCATATGCGAAACCAAAAGTGCGCTATATGAAGAGGAATTCATCCCCATGGTGGTCTAGAGGTAACTTAAACTTGAATAAGAGAGTCAGCCCTCCAACCCATGTAGCACAGACGGTTGGGCCAACGTTGGGAAACGGTGCCACGGTTGGGGAACGGTTCGGTTATTTTACGACCGTTGGGCCAACGTTGGGAAACGGTGCCATTCGCACGGTTATTTATGAATCGTTGGGCCAACGTTGGGTAACGGTGCCAATCGCACGGTTATTTATGATCCGTTGGGCCAACGTTGGGAGATGGTGTAAGGGGACTGCCTGATTACAGCGCATCCAAGCTGGATATTATCTCACTTAGCACATTCTCAGCTACATGGCGTTTGTTATCCAAGAGTTTTAGCCGAGAAGTAGTGAATCCGTAAGGAACAACTCTGAATAATGACCCTTTAAGTACTAATTTTTTTATGCACCTATTTGCACGTTTCTCTTCATCCATCCTATATTATTGGATTTTTATGCATCCGTTGCATAGCTTTCCTTCCTCGTTGACCTAATGAGGGAGTATTCCATTCAACGAACGTACTGTGCTAATGTATATACATTTTGTTTATCACTGTCATCATTAGTACCCACATAGCACAAAATATCTACTAGATATCTACAGCATATCTTCAATGTCTTAAATATCTTAAATGTTTACAAGATGTTTGGAAAATATCTTAGACATCTCCTAAATCTGAAAATTTTATTTTTTATTCATCTGATATGGATTCAAATGTCATATTCATCTCATATCCATTCAAATGGATATCCATGAATGGATGCTTTTTCTCAGTCCCTCGTAGACGGTATTGGACTTGAAAAAATACGGGTGCGCTCGCCGGAAAAATCTAAGGCCAGGAGGATCGGTGAGAGTGAAAGTACATCTGAAATGTGGTTTTAAACGCGATTTACGATCTTTAAAAGTGATTGAACATTGGTCCACGGATGATTTTTCTCAGTCCCTCGTAGACGGTATCGGACTGGTGCCCTCGCCGGGAAACATGTTCTCAGCATTATTGAGGAAACTCTTATTTATCTCTCCTGGAGTGAAAAGAATATCAGTTATGAATATTTACAATGGTCATGCTCATTTTTAACCAAAAAATGGTTATTAGGGAAATGTTTTTATGGTGCAAATTATCCGTGTCACCCTTTTAGTAAAGTTAATAATCACAAACGACTTGATGCCAACCAGCAGCTGTATATATATGGCATCCCAGTCTATTGCCTGTAGTTGGAAAATGTGTCAGGTCGCCCTGACAGACACATACACATGAGTTAGTGTAGGTTGTTAGGTAGGTGTATCTGTAGTGTGCGAGGTATAACTAGTCATCGAGTGAGAACCTAGTTTATTTCCCTTTTTTTCAATTTTGTTCCGTTGGGGAACAGTTGGGCTAATGGTTGGGGAACGGTTGGGGAACAGTTGGCCCAACGGTTGGGGAACAGTTGGCAAAACGGACATAAATAACGGTTGGCCAACCATTGCACCTAACCGTTCCTCAACGTTGGCCCAACCGTCTGTGCTACATGGGAAGAAAGTATTACATTTTTCAGGTGGTGAGTTTTAAGAAAAAATTGGGGAAAAATTCCAACCAGAGTTAATCATCGACTACAAACTTAGGAGTAATAATCCAATATTCTTGAAAATGCATTTACGCATTTAAATCGAAAGACCACACATAGGAATATAAACAACATATAAAATGAGGGACCCGAAGCAAAAACGCAATAAGCAGTAACTTTCTAAACTTATACGTGAAGCAAAAACGCAATAATAACTTTCTCAACTCATTCCAATTCCCTCTTGACGCAAGTATATCAGTGGCTTATTGATATAAGGCAATTCCATGAAGGTCATTGCTGAGCGTGCACGAAGACTAGGCTCCGCGAAAAGATCACATTTATTTACGACACAATCACTAAATGTTAAACTGGTGCAGCAAAACATTTTTCCATCGATTATAAATCCAACCCTTTTCAGGTAAGTTGCTGGAATAGTATACAAAATCATCCACGCGTCTCCTAAGGATTAGTGACTTATGTGATGTAGGTGTCAATCAATGTGTTCGCCCATGTTCTCATCCGCTTTCTAGTGAGGATAAGCTATCTAACAATAAGCCTACGAACTGTATTCAACAGTAAGGGGTTACCGGCAGAAAAACGATGACCTTGGTTCTTATTTGGCAAAAGCAAATGTAAGCTTCTCAAGATCGAGCTAAAAATAAATTTTACCGTTTACTATCTCAAATCGTGTTTTCTAGTTAGTAAAAATACTAAAAGTAGAAGGCCCTGAAAACGCAGTTTCAGTCAATAGGCATGCTCGTACGTCAGTTCTAAAAACCAAAACAGCAGTAAATCACACATCAGTAGAGTATAAGCCGATCACTGGAAGTGACAGAGCTTTTTACCCGAAGAGATGAAAAAAGCATAAGACCAAAACATAACTGAATAAAAGGAAGACCTTTCGGCGGCTAAAACAATTATCCGAACACTACAATAAAACTTATTCAGCATTTTTTCAAACGGTAAGATGAGAAGTCACTAGTGCCGGTAGCACTTGGCGATTGAGATAAACAACAAAAGAAACACATTAAGCTACCTGACACTGTTGTGTTCACACAAGCTAGTAATATCCAACCAATTCGGGAGAGGATTCCCCAAATATCTGCAGTAGTATTGCACTTGAAGTGCTCTCCAGACAGCACTCAGTTATGGACCGGTTTATCAATGAAAAATCTGCCACTACAGGGTTCTAACCAGATTCTCAGGCTGGGAAACCAATACTTTAGTAACCACACCAACCATATCCCCTTGCACGAACAAAGTATGTATGGATGTAATTTAAGAACGGCGAGTCGAAGTTCGGAGTGTAGTCTACTGTAATCTGTCCATCATTAATCGTGGATAGGTATTGCGTTTTATAAAATTTAAATAGCCGTTTTAAGTAATGTTAAGTGGTTGGCCTACGTATGTACCAATGAAACGAGGGAGTAATTATTTTTTTACATACCTCCTGAAAAGGATTCGCAGGTGCTACTTCATTCTTGAAGTGCAATCCCATCACGCATGGCAACACCATTCACAAATATTTTATATCTTCTCTGAACCTTGACCACTTGCTTCGAAGACATTTACATTTATGGGTCTTAAATATTATAAGCATAAATTAAATGTACCTAAGTAAGCCATAGTGGAATAAATAACCACATTTAGTTCCTTAGAACACATACGGTACTGTCTAAGGCAATTGAGTTTCTTGGACTACTAATCTTCAATGTATTTAGCGACTTATTCTCACCGGACATCTTCTGGGTCTGGTAAGTACACTATCCGAGTTTCCTCTGTTTTTACGTAATTTGACGATTGAAGATATTCAATCACAATGGATAGGACTTCACAATGGACAGGATTCAATCACAATGGACTTCTTACCTACTTCTTCCTTCCTACCCTAAGGCCTACTTAAGGCGCCTGAGGCAACTATATTAGGGTAACGGTTTTCTTTGGCGCCAAGTAATCTATTTCTGTCCACCTAAAATTTCATCACAGCGCAGATACATATGTTTACAATGCAAATTCATTTGATTTATCTAGATTTCTATAAACAATGGCGTAGACCGCGCAGAACTTGATGCTTAGTTATTTCTCTCCATTATCTCCATATTTTTTAAATTTATTGCCTGTCGGAAATCGTGTCTTAAATTTATTTTGGAAATGAAAGGGTCCCCACATATATTTTTGTGGCACGTCAGTTGTCAAGATGAGCCTTAAATAGAGGAAGTGGTACAAATACGGGCTATGGTCTAAATATGGGCTGGTTGACGAATGAGGTACTAGCAGGTGTCGTAAGCAATCGTTTGGTGCATAAAGTCAGAGCTTATTGACAAGAAAGAAGAAATGGAGTAGTTGAGCTAGCGCTGTCCTCTATGTGGGAAGCTGTAGTGTTTTTTGTCCATAATCCTCATTGCTGACGACTAGAAAACTTTTTCAGGTAGATGGTTTGCAATTTTTAAAAATGTTATCCAATAACTTAAGGTACTTTTGTTAATATTGCATCAAGGCTGACATTTTTTAAGTATAATTTAGAGAGGTTGAAAAATGGATATAGCTTATTCGTAATACCTGCCGTTCAGTGTAACTCAAACATGCAGTTGGTCTAAATATGGGCTGGCTAAATGGTCTAAAAATGGGCTAGCCCATATTTGGACCGTTTTTCAACCTTACTTCAATTTTTTTGTTATTCCTGCCGTCATTTTAAAAATTTATTTTGGTCATTCTAATTTATTTAAAATTTTTTTCATTCATGCGTGAAAGTTTTTGATAAACTTTTATTTTTGGTCATTTAAGTAATAGGATTCCTAATAGGTGCTAATGAGAATAATTAAAAATATCAAAACTTTTCTAATTTTTTTACGCCACCTTATAATTCGTTAACAAATGATTAGAAAACTCTTAACTTAAAATATTAGATAAATACGTTCACAAGTCCGTGCCCTTTGTGGTTTTATTTTTTAGCGAGAACGACCTTCAAGAGAGTAGCCTACACAAAGTCTGTTTCCTTTTCTTAAGATGCCGAGAACGAAACCTAAGTATTCTTCCAAAAATATTAGAAAGACGTAGGACCCAGACGACATGTAAGAGGGTTACCGTAAGGGAAAAGAAAATGGGAGCTCTGAAGGTTTCCAAGGAGTTCAATATGCCCCGCATCACTCTTCAAACTCTCAGCAATAAGATTGATGAAACACCTACAGCAATAAGCTTGGACGAAAGCCGTACTTGGGTCATGATCTTAAGGAAGCACTTGTTTCCTACCTACGCACAATGGAGCAGGTTTTTCTTGGGTGCACCATCAAGGGTGTGAAACAAATGGCGTACCAACTTACGGTGAGAAACAATCTGCCCGTCCCATTTTAAAATGAAGCTGGAGGGATCTGAACCGTCATAAGGCTCGTCCCTCACTCCGGAAACCAGGTGGAACTTCCTACGCCAGGGCTTTGTGATTCACTAAAGAGAATGTGGACGCCTTCCTCACCATTTTAGAGGATGTCTATGATAAGCATAAACTCCCAGCCTCAAGGACGCACAACGTAGACGAGAGGTTTGTCCATTGTCCAGAGTAAAGATCCGTGAGTTATTGGAAGGAATGGGAAAAGGCAGATTGCTGCTCTAACTTCCGCCGAAAGAGGCGCAACGGTGACCGTCATTGCCTGCATGAGTGCCACCATTTGAGACTTTCCCCGCACAATATGAGTCAAACGTTGATGAAGGGTGCTCCTCCTAGTGCAGTAGGAAGGGCGCATCCATCTGGCTGGGTTCAAAGTAACTTATTCACGGAGCGGTTCATTAATTTCATTCAAGAGGTCAAACCAAGTGAAGATTCTCCAGTTCTGCTCATTGTAGATGGCCACTACTCTCATATGTCGATGCAATCAACATAGCGAAGAAGAATCATGTGATCATTGTGTGCCTGAACACGCATTTCACAAACAAACGACAACTACTGGAGGACAAGACTTTCATGGAACCATTAAAATCATACTACCGTGAGGAAATCCGCCTGAGACTGTGGTATTTTAGTGTCCTGTAACACCTAATGGCATCAAGGAGCTTTTTGAGAAGACCTACCTCAAAGTGCAAACCTGAGAAATTGCCATAAATATTTTTCAAAAATGCGGGGATTTGACCACTGAACAAAAATATTTTCAAATAAGCAGACGTCATCGCAACACAAATAGAAGTTGCGAAGACTTCAGCTTCTATACTTCAGCTGACTCACGTCAGCCGTCTTCTCAATCTCAAGGCATCCAACCATCATCCTCTCTTTCACCGCCTGGTGAGGACTTTGCCTTAGTTCGTCTAGCCTCTCAGATTCCCAATTCCGTTGGGGTTGAGGTTGGAGTTGCTGGGTCATTCAAACAAATGTATCCATCTGACGTCAATCTAGTGCCTACTATCTCGAAAAATAAAACCAAACGAGGTCGAAAATCTGCAAAAGCGTGTCTTGTGACAGCCACACCTTACAGAGATGAATTGCGCAGATCCTAGGATAAATCAGAAAAAGCAAGTGCAGGGATAAAATTCTTTCAAAGGTATGGGAAAGGCGCAGTTGTGAAAACTAGGAAAATTAAACTTGCAAAACTGAAAACTGAGAGGAGCAAAAAGAGGGCTAAGAAGAGCCAGTCTATTTCAGACTCCGGGGAAGATAATGAGGAGCCGATGCTTGATGACAGCGACCTGGACCTATCTTCAGAAGACCGCCCAGATGGCAATGATGCAACTTGCATCTTCTGTGATGGACTGTTTTCTGAGGACACAAGAGGAGAATTGAGAGTTCAGTGCATAATGTGCCAGATGTAGGCACACAAAGAGTGCACGGGGGGAGAAAAAGAGGCTATGCGTGTGGTTTCTGCAAATAATGACTCTAGCATCGTTTGAGAGGATGTATTTTACCTTCTTTTTACTACCTTTAATATTTATGGGATAATTTTATCATATTTCTGAGTTCATTTTTGTCTTTTTTTAACATTAACATTATGAGTGGCCCACTAGCCCAAATTTAGACCACTTTTGAAATCATTCCATTTGGACAACTTTTTGAAATAAACTCGTCTGAAAAAAAGTTGAAGGCTTGAAGTAAATATTACCTCCCTATCTTATGTATGATTTGTTGTAGGTTGAATTACAACATTAAAATATCAAAAAATAAATTAAGTAAGCATAGTAGACCTAAAAGCAAAACATGTAGCCCATACTTGGACCACCTCCTCTACGAATAATTGGAACATAGAGCCCTAGAGCATGAAATAAAAACAGCAATATAAACTGGAATTCTGTTCTACTGGTTCATGAATACTGTAATTAATAGTGCGGCTCACATGATTACTGGACATCCAATGATGGAAGCATCCCCAAAGATAACAAACATGAGTAAACAATAGGAAAATATCAATCTCATGAAAATAATTAGATACCAGCTACAATCGTCACAAATTGGGTACGTATTTATTCTCGTTTACACAGTGTTTCCATCACCATAATCGCTCCATTCAATGTAGATCGTACACCGAAAGTTAACATACTCCACGCATATAGGAATGACTGACATTCCACGAAAACGTCAATCAAAAACCAGGATCTTATTCCACTCTATGCCTTCGAGCCGTTATGGCAGTGCATATGAATGCTTTGCAACTGGTAATGCATAGCACACATCGTTTCTGCCTTCTCGCCTAATACATTTATCATCTTTCGTTTCAAGTTCCGAAAGATTGCCTAGAAATGTTTACAGTTCTGAAAGAAGAAATAGTTTAGTGAAAATGAAGAAAGAATATGACTAATAGAGAAAAAATGAAAAAAATCACCTAACACGCAATCCTTATTAGAAAAATAATTAATTTTTGGAACTCAGCAGTAGAACCTCTCAAAAGCTAACTCTCAAATTAAGAAAACAACAAAAGAGCAGACGACGACCTAGTAAAAGGCAATGACCGATCCTGGAATATGATGTTTATTAAAGGTATTTTGATGTTTAAAAAGGTTGTTAACTTTTCAACAACTAGTGTGACCAACATTTGCGCGGAGGAAGAGTAGAATTCTAATCACACAGCGATGGGGACTATTCCTCTCATTTTTCACGTCAGTGGTCTAATGTTGTGGTCATCGTGGTGTGGGGGCCTATTAATAGTGGGATAGAGCAAAATAAGCAAGGTTATCTCAAAGGTTATTCCCTCCAAATGATAGATATTATGACTATGATGACCGTCAGTTGAAAGCTGGGCCATGATGGATGGAGAGAATGCCCTCCGATTTTGGGAGTTGAGGTAGAATCCAACGTCATTGGATGATAGTCCCAAATGATCCACTCAATGGGTATACAGATTTTACCTACCTCACAATGAAAAATAATACATTTCACCGTTTTACGCTAAGTGAGCCTCGCAAGGTTTTAAAATATATTATTTTTTTATTCATTCTGGGCTTAATCGATAAGTCGGTAACGTGTTACTTGAAAACCTGGGTTTCGGGGTCGAATCCCACCTCAATGGTGGACGTCATGTCTCAGGTTTCTTACTTAGACTCAAGCGCACGTGTAATGGTGCCATACAGTCTCAGAAGAACCTCAAAACTATAATCTAAAACTACAACTGATGAATCCAGGGTGAAATAGACGGCCTGCGGCGAATAAGACTTCAGTCACTGAAACCAGAGAAGACTGTAAATAATTAGACAGACATTACCAATCAATCTCTGTATCTTCCATTGGAACTTTGCCGCATTCGACAAAATGGCGAAGTTCAGATGAAAAAGTGAGCCATCCACACTCATGCATGGATAACAATAAAAATTATATCATTTTAAACTGTCGAACGGCAACATGAACCAAAGAGTGGTGCGTGGGATATTTAAAATGAGATGGCCAGGCGAGAAACGCGCCGGTTTTACATTCCAAAGTTCGAAGTTTCAAATCCAGCTTCTGATATTGTTGTCGTCGTGTTTATTGTCGTGGCAAGGGACAAGCTTTAAGCACGTTTGACACGGTACAATTTATTGGCCAATAAACTTGCATAATAACGCAGCACAATAGTGGGCAATTGGGCAATATGTTCCGCATAATAGACACCAATATTAGTATCAATATTGGTCATAACATTCTCATATATTCCGCAAGAGCGAACCAAACTATAAAAAATGAACATGGCGAGACGCTGGTTTATTGTATACGAGATAGAAGACGGCGAAAAAAGTATTATCATTATAAGCACTACAAGGGTCTCTAAAAGAATTTGAAGCTTATAACTGCCTTTAAATTAATGCTGAAGAAGCAGAATTGATACGTGTTGTTGTTTCGGTCACTAAATGCAGCAAAGCTAATCTCAGATTGGAGATTAGCCAGTACATAATAAAACTTGCTCTAAAATGCAATTTGGGTAAGAAATTGTCGATGAGATCGTGGGATTGGGATTCAGCTGGTAACGGGTACGTGTCAAGCGGGACACAATCCAATTTCTAATGGATTTGCCAATAAACTGGACCATCAATGGGCTTCAAGCAAACCAACGCGATATCACTGAAAAAATTTTAGACAATTGGAGCCTGATTCTACTAAAACATGAAACTGATTAAAAAATCCTACAAGAGATTTCGGTATGATCCAGAGCCTGCCTGCAAAGGTGGAGTTACTATGTTAGAGAGCCAAGGTCTGGTAATCGAAAGGTAGAAGGGTCGGGAGAGGTCTTACCTTGGCACCGATCGAAAAAGAGCAGATCTTTCGTCGGTTCCAGTCCAGTGGCGATGCCACCGATCCTAGCTATGCCCACGGCCGACGGCTTCAGGTCTCGAACGAGCAGACGCATAAGCGGCAGGGATTCCTTGGCTAAAATAACACGTCGACGGAACACGGGAGGCAGAGGTTCGGCAGAGGTAGGGTAGTGATTCGAGAGAGACGAGGTTCGACTGAGGAAGGAGGGCACTCGGCGACGGAGGTCGAGCGGAAGGCGCAGAAGCAGCTCGGCAGGCAGCGAGAAGAGCAGACAAGACTTGGTACGCACTGGTCTGACTACGAGGAGCGACTGAGGGCGCAGCCAGAGCGTCATTTATCCAATATTGTCGGCGCGCAACGCCGTGTTGCCAAGCGAAGACATTCCAGGCGTTTACCCACGGCCTTATCGCCTCCCTTCCTCCCCCCAATCGCCGTCTCACCCCTCCGGCCTGGGGTTCATGTCAAAGTGGAGTGGTAAAGCAAGCGGAGGAGGAGGAGCAAGATGAGTGATTGAGGACTGTCGACGCCTTCATTATTCCTGAGATACTCCCACCTCACCCGAATTCGGCATTACCTACTACCTCCCACCCTCACATGTAGGGAGACAGACAAACGCTCTCCACCCCCTCCACCTCCGAACAGGGAGTCCTCACGGTATTCCTCCCCCAGTAAAGATCCTCGAATCCCTTCACAAACAGAACATCCTTCCCCACCTACTAATGTTTGCGCGTGTGCGCCACCCCAACGCCTATTTCTCCACCTCCCTCACACAGAGTGTACTCTTTTCGAAAAAAACATTGTTCCCCCGCAAATGAGAGGTGCTTAACTGAACGGAGGGGGCGGGAAGGGGCTTTCCCTGGGGCTAAACGCTTGCCTTCCTCCCATTCGCTCTTCCTGCACCAGTCGCGATGGGTACGTGACGGTGCTCTCGTCGGCCCCTAGCGAATCACGAGGAAGCATCGCGGTTTTTATTTATCGAGAGCGAATTTGAATTAAATTCCTATGGAGGCGGACAACTGGAGCAATAACAAGAGTCATGTACGTGCGTACTGAGGAAGTGCTTGCGTGCTCGGCTTCCTGAAACTCAACAAAAGCGCGAATTTCGCGACTCCAGCACCTATGGTGGGACTCGTGGAACGTGAGGATTCACAGCTCTGCCTTCCGGATGTTGCACCCTGGAATTTTCCGTGCTCAGGTTAATGAGGGACCATTAGCTGATTCGTGAATTTAACAGAGAAGTACAAAGAGGATGCACCAATTACCAATCCGAAGCCCAGGGTATCAAGCTGTAACTAGTGACAGATAAATAAAAATTTATAGTGATATTTTCCACCAAGTAGACAATCTCACCTTCCAAAAGTGCAAGTCAAATTACAAGTATCCTTAATACATCGCCATCACAAGTATTCCACCCATATTGCAAGGTTTGTGGATAGTCCTGCCTGCTATTACCCACCAAAGTATCTTTCCCAATCAATCCCACATTTCCTACAATAAACTACTGCCTGCCTTCAATGTACCCACATTACCTTTTCTTTTGTTCTCTCTTCCATCCTTAAAATATATTCCACTGTATTACCCTATCTAATATTGCATTGTCTCTCAAAATGTCCCTCACCCACTTATGTTGTCTTCTTTAAATTTCTCCGATCTATCACCTTGCCTTCTCTATTATATCTATACACTTGTTCAATCGTTTTATGAAGATTTCTCGGGTCTTCCACCACACAGAGGGTGACTTTCTGCAAACGTTTCGAGGTCTAGCTCCCTCCTGGAAACGTATGCAGAAATGGACCCCTGATTCAGCGCAAGGCCCGACTCATACGCTGGGAAAGGATCAGATCCCTCTTCATTTATTCATTCGTCCTCCCCTTCATAAAGTGAACTATTCATATGCCCCTCCACAGACATCCACATGTCGAAGGTGAGCAATACCATTCATCACCTTAGTCGGTTGTCAGATGAGTAAAGCGACGATCGTGAAATCTGAATGTTAGAATCCAGTCCTGCTATGGGTATCGTGTTGGTACTAGGATTAACTTGGAAAATGAGATATAATCTTCGCAAAACAAGCTCCTGAAAACCTAAATTCACAACAACTACATCAGAGCTCACAAAATAAAAATGCACAGCAAGAAGAACTCTGAGCTACGTAAGGAGCCATCTATACCTTACTAATGATGGGTTTCCCTTTTTGTACCCTCCCCCCTGCCACCCTAACATTTTCCCTGCTCTGTAACATTCTCTACGGCACCCTAAATTACATTATTTCAATGCAGTGAACCAATTCTTTTTGTGAATGATAAAATAGATATTATTCATCTCTTTTATCTATGAATTTCGAGGTACAGGGATTTGTATCCTATGACTCTAAATTCAACTATAATGTTTCTGAAAACTATAATTTATTCACAAACCGTTGTGTGTATTATCATAATTATCTGAAGAAAGAATGGATATTCAGTGTATCTTTCTTCCAAATTGACAAAAAGCTAGACCCCCTCCTCTTCGATGTCGATCAAGCGCGTTTGTCCCTAACCCTCCCAATCTTTCAGGTAATTTATGGACGGGCCCTACAAATAGGCTACCTTTGTAGAAATCCGACTGCGGACCATCTCTGAGATTCTCTGTATATTTATCGCCAAAACTCAGTAAGAGCAAATTACAAGAAATTCTAAGCAGACATGACTTTTAAAATGGATCTATGATCACCTCTATGCGAGTACATATGAACCTTTTCTATTACTGAAGGTGAGAACATGTAAAAATAAACAAGTTTCCAAAAAAATTAGCCATGAAAAAAATTTAACCAAGTACTAACGTGCAGTAACTAGCTCTTCAACTGTATTGACATTCGTACGACTTTTGATAAACAAACTAGTTTCCCA
The DNA here is from genome assembly GCA_933228895.1 of Platycnemis pennipes. Lineage (NCBI taxonomy): Eukaryota > Metazoa > Arthropoda > Insecta > Odonata > Platycnemididae > Platycnemis > Platycnemis pennipes. The sequence goes on along the minus strand of OW121852.1, from coordinate 34,033,520 downwards.
ACAATGAAAATAAAACCTAATTAACCCAAACAAATTTGCACTGAAATCCTACGATGAATCATGAGCCATGCTTTGAAGTATTTCAGACTGTATTAATAAACACAGTATTTTTCTTGCATATAAGACGTGTTTGTTTTGTACCTGAAGAGGTGCTCGCAAAACGTCCTTCATCTAATGAGCTTTTGCTGATGCGGTGGCGGAAAACTTAATTCCGAAAATCCACCCTTTTACCATATATACTATAAGTATTTATATTATATAAGTATTACCTAATAGAAGGGCAAAGTAATTTGTCCCGAATACTAGCGAAACCAGTCTTTCGTGCCTGGATATTTGATGAACGGAACGGAGAAGCTACGGAAAATCCCTTGTCTTTTTTCTGGATTTTTGACAAAAAATTTACATTTCGACTCTAAAGTACAAACAATTATACCAAAAGCCTCCCTGTAAAACAAATATGATAGAGCAATATCTAAAATTTTAACAATAATAATGAGCGCAGCCAACATAATATTTAGCATGAAAATCATATTGATGCCTTATAAAATAAACAAGTATGATTTCAACCTTCAAACGCACAATGAATCATGTACCATGCACACAAAATCTATGCAGCTTGCCAGGGTCAGATGGATTAGAGCACATTATGGACTATCGCAAGCAAATAAAACTGGCTGTGGCAAAACTATGGTTGAGTCTTTCTTTCAAACGCTTAGCATTTCATAAATCATACTGATAAGGAAAGGAAGTTTTTCAGCAGATACCTACCTTTCTTCTATTTTGGGGTAGGTCCCAGCTCATAAAACAGTTCACATGGCCTGCACATCAACGGCATCAGCTAAAGACCTCCTGCAGTAAAGTTGCTTTGGTTTCGTTCAATGAAAAGAGGAATAAAATCGAATAAAAGACCGAAATAAAAATTGTTTACATAACAATTTTTATTTCGGTCGGCCCATGAGACATTTTTTTGGGGAAGAGAATGTTTCCCTGTTGTTGTCCGATGTTTCCTTGTGATGGATTACCCTAATAGGCTGAGCCAAGTACGTCCGTCGACTGAAGAGGTACGTATGGTGCTTTCAAGAAATGAAGTTCACGTCCACAATGAAAGCATTTACAATATTTAAGTAGTGCGTGTAAATATTCAATTGAATAATTTCGTATTCGCGTTTAAAAACTGATTCCACCTACTACCAAGTCCAGAAACATTATATCATAAAAACAAAGTCGAAATTGAGTCACGGACTTCATTGAAGAATGGAGAATGTGGCCGTAAAGACACACTCCAATTCCAAAACTCATTTTTGTACGAATCATCGGACTTCTTAAAATATTATAATCTGATTTCGCGCACAGCGAAGGAATTTCCAAGAATTAAAAAAAAGATAATCACAGGTGAAAGCTGACTATCAATAAACTAATTATTCCATAAAAATGCAGAAACGGCACTATAAAACCGAATATTCAAATAAAGCACACCTAATTCAACTTCATTTCTGGAGAAAAATATTAATCGGATCTAAATTCCTTTGCGCAGACAGGGAAAACCAATCTCTTCTTTTCAACGATCAACATTATCAAAGATATACACGTGATAATTAACAAAACACGTGACAATCGTGTGATCAAATAACAAGTAAAATCATAGAAACTTTAGAAATCTAAATGACAACAATCTATTCATGACTAACATAAGTTGTCTTACAATTGGGAAAATGAGTGGGTTAATGCTCGGGTGAATTTTACTCCGTTTAATAGAAGACTACTATAGCTTCCTATTAAACGAATATATTGCGCATAAGGGAATGCAAAGTACTACACCGGTTTATGCTCCTAGGCGGACATTACATCTATCTAATTCTAAAATCGGAGATCAAGGGCGGGATGAAAGATCTATCCTTCGAATACGGGGACCGTTTTCCTCGAGCAATTTCAAAAGCGCACGATAGCGGCATGAATAAACATCTTGCAGCCCACTTTCCCTATGTTTTTGCTACGCTATCTGCAGTAAGTAGGGTAATTGGTAACTAAACAAATGAAACAATAGCAAACAAAACAAAATAGGGTCATTTCACGTCAAAAAATGGGATAACAGGAAGTTTTGCCCCGACCATATCACATTTCACAAAAATGTGTATATATGTTTCCTGTTCGTGTATTAGTATGTTTACAAAACAGTTTTCTAAAATATCGAGTTAATCGAGAGTTACAGCTACTTGTTATTTTTAGATTTTTACAATTAAGCCCTTAGCTTTATGTCTATATCTCTTGATATAATTGAGATAGAAATCTCCAAAAAAGCTTGTTTTATTTGTTGGAAGTTGACAAATGATATTATAGGGGCAGATTAAAATTTATAAAAAGTTTTTGAAAATTTTCAAAATGTTTAAACTTTTAAACCCGAACTGAGCCTACCCTCGGAAGGCTGCAGCGCTGATCAAACAGAAAACAGATCCGCCGCTGGGCCTATCGGTACTCTGCACGCAATTCTTTCGGAATTTTTTACGCAGTAATTTATGAATTATTGATGTTATTTCAAATTGATGTTATTTCAATAACCTGTAGCGGACAAATAGCCCTTTGATCCATAAAAAAACTAGCGAAATCGAAGGGGTACGTATTCTTGAAAATCGGGTTCAAAAGTTTAAACATTTTGAAAAATTTCAAAAACTTTTTATAAATTTTAATCTGTCCCTATAATGTCATTTTTCAACTTTCAACAAATAAAACAAGCTTGTTTGGAGATTTCTATCTCAATTATATCAAGAGGTATAGACATCAAGCTAAGGGCTTAATTGTAAAAATCTAAAAATAACAAGTAGCTGTAACTCTCGATAAAATCAATATTTGAGAAAACAGTTTTGTACACATACTAATACACGAACAGGAAATATATATACAAATTTTTGTGAAAATTGGATTTGGTCGGGGCATAGTCTTGCTTTTTAGTGTGAAATGACCCAACATCTGTTTTGACACCAACTCACAATTTCTGGGGACTCTTTGGACATCGTAGAAAACCTAATAGCAACCGACCACGCTTTACCGATAGTAGAACGACGATGAAACTTGAAAATGTTGGGCTGATCCAATCCAAACATGGAGGCATACCAAACACAACGAAACAATTACGTCAGCCAGCACACAAACTCATGAACTCTGCTGGCCGCAGTAGTAAAGTCTATAAAAGTGCCGGACTTACGGGTCTTAAAGGTCGCGTATTCGAATTCCGCTTCGGATACGGATGTTGTGTCTGTCTCAGAATTAGGCTTTGTGTATTCTTAAGTTACACGGGCGATATTACCTTAGCCGTTGAAGCATCTTAAAAACCTTATCCTAACACTGCTATGAACATACAAACTTTCATATGTATTAAGGTTCACAACGCGAACAACTCCGGTAGGTGGTGAGCTTGCTCTTGAAACCGAAGTTGGCCGTTTGAATGACCATATAAAATTTTGAGAGAGTCCAAACTCCCTAATTCTCAATAACAAATATCGAAAACACTTGCATTCTGTTATGAAGATACGAGAGACGAGCAACTCAGGCAGACGTGGAGGCTAGAATATTAGCCTCTCGATGGTTGGTTGGTTATTTAGGGGAGGCGACCGACAGCTGAGGTCATTTGCGCCATATAGGATAGGTGGATAATTGGGTAATGGTAGGAATTTTCAGGGAACGGAGGAAGGGTGGAGAGAAACCCGGCGTCGGCATTAGCCTACTCTTAACGAAAGGCGCCAAGGGGACCACGGCTTAACGTCCCATCCGACGGACGGAGTACTGAACTTGAAATGCCCTCCACTAGGCACTCAAGTGGGGACCGGTTTTCCAGTGAAAAATTCGCCACTGCCGGGAATCGAATCCGGTCTCTCGGGATGGGAGGCCAGTAGGTACTCTAGCCACCACACCAACCCGATCCCCAGGCTAGAATATTAGCCTCTCAATCCGACCGACTGGATTCGAGTCATGGCAATGTTAGAGATATTTCAGTGAAATCTCGACCCTACTTCGACCCGTCAAAGCGACTTCGATGTGGGGAATACTGTAGCTTTCAGATAGGATATTAAAGTAAGGATACCCTGTCTCTTTCCATTGATATTATGGTATAATGCAGATACCGAGTTTTCCTCCATGATAATAATCGAAACGGCACCATTTCAATTGCGCCATTATTTAATTGATTGATACTCAAATACCGGCCATAATAGGTTTCTATGGAGAGCCCCTACTCTTCATGCGTTCCATTCATCTACCACATTCCTTCCCTTCGCGCTATCTCTCTCTTCAAGACGGCATGATTCTTCATCATCATAATCATGAGTCAAAAGTCCTTAGATTGTTTTGACGCGGCTTTCCACTCGATTCCCCTATCAGCCTAATTCTCCTAATTTTTTCGTATTCACATGCTTCTTATCTTTTTCATCCTTTACAACTTGTTCCATACATTTCATCCGATGCCTGCCATTTCCATTCTTTCAATTCACTTGTCTCTCGACGATTGTCTTCTAATGGCCATCATGTCTCAAGATATGGCCGATGAATCCGTCCCATCTTCTTCTTAAGGTTATAATAAGACCTCTCTTTTCTTCCTCTCTTCTTAGAACTCCTTCGTTAGTTAGTCGGTCGATTGATTATATCTTCATTATTCTTCTGTAGCACCACATTACGAATGATTCCGGCATTGACTTCTTTGCCGCTATTATCGTCCATGCCTCACTTCCATATATAAAAGTTCTCCAGATGTATGTTCTAATGAATTGTTTCCTTTCTTCGACGTTTGCATTTCCAGGTGTAAGCAGGTTCTTCTTTTGGTAGAATGCCCTCTTCACCTGGGCTATTTTACTGACATTGTTGCTTAATTCTCATCCCTCTTTATATTGTAACCACATAATACCTTTTATTTTTCTTCCTCACCCTCTCTTACCCAACATTATATCCTCGATAGCGACCTTCAGTATCCCAATGAACCTAAGTACATATTCCAACTACTCTGCTTTCGTATTATAACATTTCTTTTTTAATCCCCAACCGTACCCAGTTTTTCATCGTTCGTCCACATTTTCCATCCATTGCATTTCCTCCCTTTTCCTCCACGACCACGGTTCTAAAGCTTCCAGACTTTCATCATCATCTTTCCTGGAAACCCACGACTCAGATCCATACAAAGCCACGCTTCATATCAAGCTTTTTGCTAGCCTTCTTCTCCTTATTTCTCTTCTTGAAGTTCTCGTCATCAGTTCTCTTCTGTTGGTAAACGTCTGCTTTGCAAATCAAATCTTCTCTCAACATCATTACTACTATGCCACCCAATTAACAAAACCATTCCATCCGTCTTAGTCCATGCCCTCCTACTTTAATATTCAATTTCGTTATCCTTGAGAAGCTCGTAATTTTAGTTTCATTGTAATCGATTCGCATCCCAAATATATATCACACCAAAATTGTGCAGCGCCTAACAGCGATTATTATTATTGACAGCCATTATTACAAGAAACAGTAAATACCAACAAATTCAGAGCAAGTTTTAAGCAAATACCTAATATGCTAACATATTAGTCAACCAATGACAGTAACACGCCAATATCTACCCTCAAATGTTTGGATTATAATGGAAATCAACCCCATTAAATGCAAAAGAATCTTCCTGCCGGTCTCAATTTCATCATGAGACCTAAGTATTCTATAATACACGCCAGCCTATTGAAAAGCAATACTGAGTTCCTATTTCATTTTTGAGATAACTGACTAAGGGACGTATGGTGTAGACCAATACTCTATGGAATTCCGTAATGGATTTTGCGATTACACTCAACGGATTTAATCGCTCAACATGTTCCCCTATACTTTGGCACCTCCGATAATGAAAAGGAGAAACTACATCATGCTTCTTTCTGTCTGCTGCAAACTCTAAAAAGAATCAGGCACAACTTAATCGGCCATATCTTAAGACACGATTGCCTGATGAAGACATTGGTCGAGGGAAAGGTGAACGGGAAGATTGGAAAAGGCAGGCCTCGTGTGAGATATAGGTATGCAACAAGTTGTGAAGGATGTAAAAGAGGGGAGTTACTCCAATAAGAAGAGGTTGGCCAGTACATAGACGAATGGAGTGGAGGGCTGCGTCAAACCAATCCTAGGATTGTTGACCGATGATGATGATGAGGTAACCAGCAAGTTTAGTCTCCAAAAGTCATGGATGATGGGGGTTGGGAGGGTAGGGAGTGGGCGAGGAGGGGTGTATTGTGGGAAGATTGGGGTGAAGAGATTCTAGGCGGACCAAACCAAAAAAAGGAGAGGCAAGGGACGTTCTAGATAAGGGGTCGGCAAACTTCGGCTTGCGATCCAAATGCGACTCTTTGGCTCCGTTTTGTGGATACGCAAAAATGTCGGAAATGAAAATTTAAAAAAATCAGAATTTTAGTTACTGATTCCAACTTAGAATCGCGCCTTAATTAAAGCGACTAGTTAACAAAATAAACGTACAATCATTTTCGGGAAGTGCAGGTCCATTGCACACAGCGATGAAAACCAGAGGGATTAATTTTTGTTTGAATATTTCTTCTTTTAATAAAGGAATAATTAATACAATTATTTGTATTAATTTTATTTCTTTTTCCTTATTTTGTATCCTTTATGGCTTTCCTATAATTTTTAAACTGTTGTGAGGGACAGGTTTGGCTCTTCCGTCTCGTAAGTTCGCCAACCCATGTTCTAGCCAACTAATCTTGCGTAAACAAAAAGGAACAAATCACGAAATACAACCTTTTCCATTTCTGTCTCTTGGACCTTCCAAGGCTCCTCCCGGGAAACCCAAAAAAGAAGACCTTCCCTTATCTCCTCACTACCTACCCCCAGTGACCAGACCTAATCACATGACCCTTCTCCCTGTTCCCCAAACGACTCCTGGTTCCCCAATACAAACCTAAGAAAGATCTTCCGACATCTTCTCGCCTACACCTCTAGGGAAAAGTGAACGGGAAGAAAGGAAAAGACAGGCTTCGTTTGAGATGTATGGAACAGGTTGTGAATGATGTTAAAGAGAAGAATCACGTTAATATGAAGACGTTGGCCGACCAAACCAGTGACCTCATGAAAATGATGATCTTGGAGAGATATAGACAGATATATTTAAAACGTCATATTTTCCCCGTACAATACGGAAAACCTACAAATAGATTAGATCAAAGCTTGCGTAGCGAAGATTGCGTTGATGTAGATGAAATCCTCTTAGGAGCTTGAACTAAATCCTATAATCTAATCAACTTTCAAACATTTATAAGGATTTATCACTGAAAATTCCTTAATCAAGCACAATCGATACATCACGCCAATATGAATATGCAAAAAGGGCTAGCAATAGCTAAGGAGAGTTAGGTTTTACGAAAACCTTGTCTGCTTCTTCGTTTAAGGATATAGAAGAGAAGAATTACATAACTATGAAAGAGTTAGCTGTTAGGAGAAGTAGAGAGGAGAGCTGAGTCAAATCAATCTTAGGATTGTTGACCTATGATGATGGTGTCTACTTTTTAGCTAGACTTTTGAGAGATTGCGAAATTAGTTTTAAGAATTGTGAAAGTCGTGGTAGTTATTTGGAAAAGGTGACCGTCAGCGAAGGTCAGTTGCTTCATTTAGGAGAGGTAGGTAAATCGGTAGGAGTAGGAATCAGGGAACGGAGAAAGGGTGGAGAGAAACCCGGTGTCGGTATTAGCCTACTCTTACGAGAGGTGCCAAGTGGACCAAGGTCTAACGTCCCATCCGACGGACGGAGTACTGAACTTGACGTGCTCTCCTCATAGCAATCAAAGATATGCAGGTATACAGATGAAATATATCCACCACCGACCGGGATTCTAACCCGGGCCCTACGGATAGGAGACTAATACTCTAGCCATCAACCCGATCACCAAATAGTTAAACAATAGTTAAATAGTTAAATTTCGTGCACGCATTTCTTATGGCCAGATTATCCACAATTAATCACAGTACACGGGTATCACCAGTCGTTGATACACCAGTTAATATTCGTTATTACATCAGTTAAACTCGTTAATACACCAGTACTCGTAATCTTCAGTAACACACGTACTTGTGAAAGATTACAACTACCTAACTCACACACGCCTCATTCAACCATTTGATTGTTACGTACATTATTACTACATTCATTCTAAGAATGATTGGACGCAGCCTTTCACTCGGTTTTTCCATTGGCTACCAATTTGACTTGATTCTTCTCTTTCCCATTCATTTGCCCATCGATAATTGGGAGATATTTGTTCAAAATTGTATGCGATACAGATGTAGGTACAATAATTGAACGCTCTCATTTTAGAAAATGGTTCTCCTTCATAAAACGCAATGAAGAAATTGAAATATCTGATAATTATAAACAGTTAGCCTAAACTTAAGGAAGCTTCACTTACCGAACATTTTTTTATAAAATAATTCCTATATAAGCTTCCATCATTCACGATACGCATAACATCTTCACGAACAATAGCATGGAATCAAGCATAAAAAGTACCTGATCATGAAATGCAACGGGTAATTTTTTAATGGAATTTCCCCCGCTTACAAAAATGAAGCACTGATTGCGTGGGGCATATCTCGTACGAATTTGGGTAAGGTAATAAAGAGCATCACCAAAAATTTCCCCCATATGGACTTCGTGCTGTCAAAAATTTTATCGAAAATTACACGGATTACTGCACACCATGACCCACATAATGACTTTCGGGAGACACAATTAAGTTCTTAAGGGGATTTGTTCGGCCTAAATAATGATTCAGACAGAACGACGGTTTCGAAGGGAGACACCTTTGTCATTGCCAAGGGTTGCTAGGCGGATACAGTGACTCCTAACGAAGCACGTGAACATGGGATGCTATTGAAAGCGATAAGCCACATAAGTAAAGAAACCGTAAGTAAGAGAAGATAATACTGATTCCCTTGTAACGAATGTTTTCAAGCAATTATTGCTGGTAGTTAACCGATTAAACAAGCGGTGTGGTAATTCAGCGTTTAGAGCGTGCGGTCCATATATTTTCAGGTTACTATCCTGAAGACTCTAAGAGAACTGCTCTCATTTTTCATTGAGTCGATGATACAGTTGCTCTAAGGGTAGGCGACCGACTGCTAGTCTTTTGAGGTGGCTAATGGATAGGTGGGTTGTAGGGTAGAGGTAGAATTTATAGGGAATGAACGAATGGTGATTGGAAACTCGACCCTGGATTCGATCTGTACTCTGAAGCAAAGACATCGCGGATTTAATAATCCATCTTATGGCTGCAGTGCTGAATTATTAGTACCCTTCAGACAGGCACGTAGCCAGGGGGGGGGGGGGCTGAAGATTCCCCCCTCCCCCCCCACCGAAATTTTTTCCCAATAGTTTTATTGTCCTGATTTTAACTGGGCATGATAATCCAAATTACACTGCGTATAATTCAAGTGTTAAGTGTCTTGAAACGTGATCAATAGTTTGATGCATGTGTGTGTGGTTAATAATTGTTCTTTCCAATCTGATATGTATCTATGTATTCATTGAACTTCTGTTCTGGGGCCGGTCAATTTAACTGCTTCATTACATGGTAAACAGTGCACTTTAAACAGTGATAAGAGATAAGAATGGGTATTGTGGAAGTAAATACCAAGCACTGAAAATTAAGGGAAGAGAGTTACAACATGTCAGCACCGAACGGGTAAGGCTTATTTGTTTCAAGTTACGCTGCACTAGACTTAGCCCACCCCCCTCGAAGCAAATTTCTGGCTACGCGCCTGCTTCCAGATAGCACATAAATGGAGATCTGCGTACTCAAATGTAATACCAAGATAATGACACCTGGGTGTTGAAACCATGGTCGGTGTTGAACACAGTATAAAAATAGGACTAGATTCTTTGTTTTATTCCTCATAATGAATATAATTCTATATCTACGTCTACTTAATACCCTGCGATCACCAAACGGCACCGTTTAGATGCAAACAAGAGCTATCAAGACCTACTTGATGTAACTGTCATGCAACCATGGAACTAACTGTAACCTAACTAATTTTCACAAAGTGAAGTCTTACAGCAGTTTTACATGGCGAATGATCATGCGCATGATTCAATTTGCGAATTATCATGCGAATTTTAACTCCTTGAATTCACTTGCGTTTTACACAACGGATGAAAGTCAAGCGCATGATCACTAGCTGTGTAAAACGGCCTTTACGTCATTAATTATTACAACTTTGCTGAGTTTGCTGATAGTTCCAGACTCATATTCTCCAAGGAATTTGACCAATCTCTTACTATTTTTACCGATCAATCCCTACAGTACACCAGGAGCCTTGGGACCAGGGATTAATGCAAGAATTTTTTGTGTGGAAAAAACTAGTGCTTCCTCCAAGTAACCCGATCCCGTGGGACTGAAATTAAGAAACAACTTCGAAACTGACGAAGCACAGGAGTAATGAATGTATTTATTATTATAACATTCGGCGACAGTCTTGCCCAATCCCTGACCAAAATAAAGTAAGGGAAATGCCATTTCCATAAATTATTCATAATTTTTAAACAAATAAAGATATGCAGTGGATGGTAGAGGCCAAGACTTTGTGGAATTCCATAATATAGGATGAGAAGTAAAAACTTTAGCGTTCCACAGGGTAAAGAGATTTATTCCGACATGTTTCACTTCACTGAAGCATCATCAGGTACATGTAACCTGTGGAATACTGAATACTACCTTAGCTCATACTGAAGCATCATCAGGTACATGTACCTGATGATGCTTCAGTGAAGTGAAACATGTCGGAATAAATCTCTTTACCCTGTGGAACGCTAAAGTTTTTACTTCTCATCCTAAATAAAGATATTGTAATTAGAGAGAATGTCTGCTTCTAAAATTTTTTGCGAGATATATGAAGCGAGAATTTAAAACGTCACACCCAAAAGGGCAACTAATATTCTAAAAAGATGCATGAATACCGCAGAAAACTAAGATTTCAAAATGGTCACATACCGAGGGGAGTCTAGAATTTCCAGAAGAGGCATTAATGCTCCTGAAAACGTCATTTTTAAAGAAGTCAAATCTATCGAAGGCAGTCTAGTATCTAATTAGGACGTATAAATGCACCTAAAACGTCGATTAAAAAAACTCTAACCCACCAAGTCTAGCATTCTAAGATGATAAAAAAGCTTCTAAAAACGTCTATTAAAAAAAACTTACACCCAAAAAGTCTAGCATTCTACGAAGATGATAAAATGCTTCTAAAAACGTCTATTTAAAATTCATACCCAAAAAGTCTAGCATTCTAAGAAGATGTTAAAATACTTCTAAAAGCGTCGATTTGAAAAAAGTCACACCTACCGAGGGGAGTGAGGTACTTCAAGAAGAGACATTATTTTTCCTGAAAAAGTCATTTTGAAATACATGAAATCTACTGAAGGCAGTCTACTATTTAATGAACATGCATAAATGCTCTGAAATAGAAGAAATTCAAAAGTTACGCCCACCAAGGGGAGACTAGTATTCCAAGAGGATGAATAAATAGCCTATACATCAAGAAAATGCAAAATGGCTCCTGAACACGTCAATTATAAAAAACTCACACCCAAAAAGAGGAATCTAATAATGTAAGAAAAAGCGTAAGTGCTCCTGAAATTGTCAATTTTTTTATATTCAACCCCAAGGGTACCATAATTAGCAGCGTTTTTTGACAGACTCCCTCTTTTTTGAATCGCACCTTCTATACTTCAAGTGTAGAAAAAAATTAAAGACTTCGATAACTACTGGTTAAGCGAATTTTCTCATCTCACTGTATTTTACACAACTGAATGACCACAAGCTCATGTTAGCTACAAGTCTATGTGTCTAATGAAATTAAACTTAATTAATTCAAAAATATGTCTGAATCACCAATAAAATTATATTCCCTGATCTAAACTATAATACAATCGCTTAGTTGCGCATGCCCAGTGTATGCAATAACAAAAACTGCTCTTTTGTTAGGTAATATTTTATCCATTACTGAATGTATTGCGTTTAGTTTTAATTCACCCCCTGCCGCACACCCTAGAGGAGGCTTGCAGAGTATTCAGTAGATGTGGAAGTCTTCTGACTATCAAATTCCTCAATGTGTTTTCTACCTTCCCTGTATTTCTCAAGGCTCGAATAAAAACGGAGTAACAGTACAATTATAATTTTAATTCGATACACTACTATGTTATATCACTCCGTCTAACCTAAATAAAGCCCAAACACCATCTTAATACAAACGCAACATACATGCCCTAGGTACGATTGGAACTTGGGGGTTTCACTCCGCACGCATTTGCACTCAAAAACCGGTCAAATTTATTTTATGATTTTTTTCGCAATGTGATGAATGGAAAAATATATTTTTACCTTAATTGGATATTTATTTACTAAATATAAAAACTTGACACGAAAACTATTGCAATATATCTTTAGTGTCGAACTGTTGGTCATCGTCATATTCGCCTTCCTCTATACTTTCGTCGCTATCATTTTCATCAGGTTTTGATGGTGTGCGTGTGGTGGTAAAGAGGTGAAGAAGATCCACGTATTGTTGAATTGAATGAGACTTTTGTGAGTAATGAATAAAATAGCTATGTTGCAATATTTTAATTAATTAACATTTACGTTTGAATGAATAAAAAACAAAATGTTTTTTATTCATTCAAACAATTATTTTTGGACGGACAATGTTGCGTTAAACTATTGGTATTAGTCTAAATTTCATGTCTTTAAAAGTAATATAGCCCGACAAGACCTGATATGTAAACAAAAACATTGTTATCTCATAATTCTGAGTTTAAAAAATACCCATACTTAATACCATATATAAACGTACAATTTAAGCAATAAAACAAAATATCATGTTGTAAGATAAAGTACATACCTTCCACTTCAATATTTAATAGGTGGTTTTCATCTCAACGTCGCCACAATAGTGAGAGAAATAAATTTCACACACGAGAGCGCACGAACAGGTACACGAACAGGTTTCCGACGGTCTTGGTTCAGACTCACTGTGCAACAATAGGCGTCTGCAGAGGTGACTGCCAACAGAGGGTCCGGCCATCGACCTTGAAGATTAATACGTTTTAAAAGATTTTAACTTAAGTTGGTGATTTTGAATTTTGACCTGTTTTTGAGTGCAAATACTCCTACGTGCACCGGTACGCTGGCGACGTAACTGCCGCGGACGGTAGAGAAACGGTATTCCGGAACTTATTCGTAAAATATCACCAATAAAATTCACATAAAATTTATTAAAATTACTATCGCAAATTTGAAATGAATCCGACACGATTTCCCAAACGGCTAAGTGGCGAACTAACTCTTGGTTTTCTCACTGAATACGTAAACTCTAAACGCTTTTACTCTAGATGTCATAATCTAACACGACATCGTAAAGGATTGAAAAGAAATAATTTTTTTCGTTTAGACGAATAGCGTAACCAAATTAAAGATATTTTTTGGAGGAAGACAGAAAAATTGCACACAAGATAAGAGAGACACCCATGAACGACCTCAATTTCCTATTGCTCAACATCCGCACTATCTTTAAAGACGATCATCGTTTTCATATTTTCACGAGAGAAACAAAATTAACACCAATTTCCGGACTCGACTAAAGGAATGCCGTAGAAATTGGTAAGTTTGGATGCATACTGAGGTTATCAATTCCTAAACCCTTCGTTACCTTACAAACTAGGTATTCTTTCAATCAATTTCTCAGTTAGGACCTCATAGTACGTCATATCATCCTATCAAAAAGGGCAATCATTTTCGCTCACCTCGCATCATTCCTACCACACTCAATACCGTTCCAATCATCTACTACTCTGACTCCATTGAACATATAGTTCAATAGCAATAATTCGTCATGTGTCCAACATGATTCTTACTTGGCCCAACTTTTTTCAATGTATTTGCATCAATATCAATAAAAGCATTAGTTGTGCTCAACCAAAAAGTGGCTCTGGTAAATGATGGTGGAACTTACCATGTACCATGTCCCACGACGCATTGAATTCATATCCCTTTCCCTGTGGTGTCTCAATAGGATTTGGTATCCAGAGAATAACAGCCTGGGTTTCCCTGGATCAGTTCGAAGGCCTCTCCAGGACTCGAACTCGTACCTCCGGTACGCATCCGAACGAACCCACTGCTTCAGAATTTAAAGTATGATTACATTATTTAATAATAAGCGAGCAGGAAAAAGACTGATAAGGCAATTACTTAATAATGTCCACGAGATTCAAATAAAACTCTCACCTTCCTCCGAATTTTCTCCAGTATCAGCATTTCTTTTCTTAAACGGATAAAACTTCTTCCCCACATCGAAACCCATAGGGTAAAGGGGGGTGAATCGGGCCACAAAAAGGAAAATCGTCGATTTCCTCGTTTGTGTAAACAGTTACATTCTGAAAGCATTATCAGCAAAGGACTTGATGTTTTTCCAGTTTAAAACGCAATTTTCAGCGTGGTTGCTCTGAACAGAACGGTCCTGGAGCAATTTCTTCAAGAGACTGCATGGTCCTATTCGCCCGACGACTTGGAGGGCGAATCGGACCAGATTAGAGGCTGAATCGGACCAGTAAAATAACGTTATAAATTTTAGTTTTCTTAAGTTTTATTCCATAAAATTTTGAAATTTTGCATCATTGCTATTAACAATGTAGTGCAGTCTGGAGATATTTCGACGACACCTTCTTAGAGTCAAACATAACTTTACAAATAGACATACATCACCAAATCTGAACATATAGAACAAAATAGAACAAATTTACCAAAACAATTAAGCACATTTACCACAAGTAAATTTATCTCGCCCCTTAGCACCTACACACAGCTCATGGTACCAACAATTACACTTCATGCACTTAATCCAGTCTCTAAACTTTGACGAATTCGCACAATTATAAGACTTGGAGCAGAAGCCACAAAGCGTATCATCAGCTGAGTTTTCCCCATTCTCAGTATTGCCGTCCCTATCTGAAGATGATTCATATAAGTTTCTGCAAGTTCCCTTCGCGTTCCTAATATTTTGTTTCTTCAGTCGTTGCTTTGTTTCTTCTATTACAGCTGGAGAAGTAAGTATTTGAGCAATTTGCTTTCTTGACCTTTTCACATTGACTTTCATTCTTTTTTCTGGTGTAGGTAGTAAATTATGGAAAGACCTACCCAAAGTATTTGACGATTCCTCAGATGTTGATGTCGAGGATTGGCTTTCTTCATAGGGACTGGCAGTTAATTTTTGATCGGAAGATGAATTTGTCGAAAAAGGAGTTGATGCTTCTTCTGGGGCGTGTGAGCTTCCGAGATTAGAAGGATGAAGATCTAACTCCGTCAGGATACCCGGATTCAGAGGGAATATTCCTGTTGATCGGAATCCATTTTCAGCGTTGCCGATTGTTGCGGCTTTGCTCCATGCATTTCGAAAAAGCCGACCAAAATTAAATTTAGTTATCTTTCTATCCCCCTTACAAACTGTCATATACGCATTTGTTTCAATATCGTAGTATGTCTTTAATGGTTTATAAAAAGACCTGTCCAGAGGTTGCAACCTTTGTGTAGTGTGGCTGGGCAGTGATAAGAGAGTGATCTCATTTCTTTCACAGAACAGTAGAACAGGAAGAGTGTTGTGTGATGCGTGGCCATCGAGGACTAAAATTCATCGGCCAGGAATCCTGTTTGCTTGAAAGTGCTTTAGCCACTCCAAAAAAAGATCCTCATTTATCCACCCTGAATCGGACATAAAAATTTTAGATCCCAACGGAAATCCATCCTCCCATTCCTTATGGAACTTTTTCCCCTTAAAAATTACAAAAGGTGGTATGTAATGTCCACTTGCATTGCAGCACGCAACAACTGTCACCAATTCCCCCTTTTCCACTGACGTCTGTTTTATGACTACCTTAGATCCTGTTCTTGCAACATTCTTTTGGGTTTGGCGATTATTTAATACACATCCCGTTTCGTCAACGTTGTATATAAGGTGGGGCCTATCCATAACTCCAGCCTCAGCCATCGAAATAGTTAACTTTGAAAAAAAATCGTCTACATCTTCCTTATTTAAACCCTCAGCTCGAGCCACTGACAAACCTTCGGGTTTTCGAAGACTTAAAGGATGTCTAGATATAAAATTCAAGAACCAATCCTTGCCTGCTCGTTTTTTTAACGCACAGAAATTGTTTTTTATGTTGTTTTCAATGGAAAATTCATATGCCACCTTCATGACATCATCTCTTGTCAATCCGAACCCAATTTCACATAACCTAAGAATTCTTCTAATTAATGCTTCCTCTTCTTCCACTGAGAAGACATTTTGCCCCCCTCTTGTCTTCAATTTTTCCGTATCCGCTACTATCCTACGATAGAGGCAAGTACGGGGAACATTGAAAAGTTCGGCAGAATGCCTCATGCTTCTTCCCTCTCTGAAAGCTTTCAGCGCCATTCTCATATCCTCCTCTGTCCATGTCTGTTCCGTTTTTCGCCGGTACTTCCCCATCTTAATCCAAAAGGAAAAACATTAACGGTAAGCGAAAATTATCACTTTCATAAATACGTTTTAAATGAAATTTTGCTAATGTTACGCTATCAAAAGGAGGTTGTAAGGCGTTCCACAACTAATTCTGTTGCCATATATAATATTTAATACTCTGGCAATCCCTCTATCACGTACATTATATCACCTCCTTTTCTTTCAGATTGGAAAATATAGACCACTGAGTAATGTAGAATGTATAGGTATGGAACTCAATGTGAATTATTAACAATAAATTTCCATCACGAAATGCGTATGTTTTATGATATTGTTTCAGCGAATAATTGGTTAATATACCTATATGGAACAGTACACAACATATGTTACATCAAACGAAGGTAGCTTACCTCTCGCTCAGCCTGTAAATCGTGCTCGTCGCCGTAATAATTCACCTCTATGACGGGGAAAATCTCTTTCCTCCTCCTCGTTATACGTAGTAAATATCTATAACGTGATATAGAATAGCATTAAAATAGGTTTATTCCATTAAACTTCTTATAATACTTAAATAAAAGAGTATGGCCTAAAAACAAATTTTTAGCCACTTTCGCTCAAACATTCTTATAAACATTTGATGTTTTTAATGTAAAACATTAAGTGTAAGTAAGCAATTTATCAATATTAGTTGTATATCTACTTACTTTTCAGTAGCAGAAGGAATTTTTCCAAGTGTCAGTTGAGTATAACTGGTTCAATGCTTCACCCTCGACCAGCGGCTTGGAACTGAACTCCTGCGCGTGCTGGTCCTTTTCACCCGACTAAGTAATATGATTTTGTATCATGTTTGGTAACTCCGATATTCATACAAGGCTCAAAAAAGTAACCTAATGTGGCAGCTATGGTATTAGATTTCCTTTCAGGAAAGAAAAACTTGAAATCTGAGTAAGCGCTACAATGTCACCTTACTTTGAACCTATACGAGGTTTTCTAAATACCCAATTTCACACCTCTCTCGTATGGTAGGCTTCCATTCGACAGAGTATCGTTTGCTTAAATTCAGTCGTCGAGTTCTCGTTTTCACTCTACTAGAAGGACAAGATTACAAAGAAGCAATTCCTAAAACGTAGTCAGTCTCAAGTGATACCGTTTCGGGTCTGAGCGCACTTTTTGAAAAGCGTTCCTATTCACCCGCTGGTCCGATTCACCCCCCTTTACCCTATTGTTTATTGATAAATTTTTCCCTAAGTACCACACAACGCCATTCCCCATACATCATTCCCTAACTTTTTATACCTTGGCATTTTAACGATCAGTCCCAAGCATCAGTTCTCTATCATACGGGTAAACGCCTCTTTTGCAAACGCATCTCTACTCTAAATATCGACAGCACGATACGTATCGGAATTACTTATATGAAATATTAGTGCGCTACTTCGATCTAGGGATGCTAAAAAAATTTCGATGCATCCAATATTCGATATTTTTCGGCAATACTTTGAAATTATCGAGTAAGATTTTTTAGCGAATATATCGTAATTAATATTGAAAAAATATTTATATCGAATATTTTCGGGAAAAAGCAAATGAATATCGTCTTGGTTACATATTATCCTGTTATTTTAATTTCAGCATGCAGCACTACATATATGTTCTAGTATATACTACATTAGTACATCACATATACCTATGGCTAAGGTGACCATACGTCCCGCTTTTAGCGGGACAGTCCCGATTTTTAACAATTTATCCCGCGTCCCGCGGGGTTTTAAGGAAGTCCCGATTTTTAGAAAGAATACACGACAAGCTAGGGAACGGTGGGAGAACGGGAAGGGAATATGCGGTTTTCGGCTTCCATGTAGCTATTTCACCAGGATATGAGTTTTATATTATTTTTGTAAATTTTATAATGTTAAACTTTAATAATAAAATTAATTGTTGAGAACTGATTATCAGGAACTGCTTATCAAAGTTCGCCTTGATCAGTTGCTACAAATCGACCACCATTGTTTGGACTTAATGAACAGTAGCATTTTCGGGTATTGGCAGTGACGAAAACATTTCGTAGCTGCAAAATGAAGAGAGAACAATTCGTACTCTTCTACAGATTTTATTCTTATGGCGTCATGTTTCGCTAGCGATCAGGATGTATTCGCGGGCTTTGTTGATTTCGAAAAGCCGTTCGAAAGAGTGGGGTGGGACGAGTTAATGGAAATATTGAGGTACATAGGAGTAGACTGGAGAGACAGGAGACTGATCCGGAATTTATGCATGGCGCAGAAGGCTCAAGTGAGAGTAGCCGATGGAGAATCGGATTGGGCCACAATAGGGAGGGGAGTTAGGCAGGGCTGCCGGTTATCACCGGTGATTTTCAACATACACTCGGAGAAAATGGTGAGAGAGGCTTGGGATGAGCTGGAGGCTGGAGCAAAGGTCGGGGGGAAATTGATAAAATCTGTGAGATTTTCGGATGACCAAGCGCCCCCAATGCCTGTTTAGTTCCAGTATTGGCCGTCGAGCGCCAGTGGTACTTTCGTCCTACTCCTCGCGAGGGACCTTATGGAAAGGACTCCTTTTTACCTGCCGAGAAACGTATTTAGAGTGATTTATGGTTTAATTCTTTCTCGCATCGAAGAAAAACACAATTATTGAAGTAAGGACCTGAATATTTACCGAATTTAGGAATCTTTTGTCCTATCAGTGCTTCTTACCAACATAACTTTACACAAATCAATTAAAATTTCTTTCCATCAAACATGCTAAATACGACCTGGATCCACCAATGTAAAAGTGTGGAATATAATAAAGTTCCTCATTCAAAATGCATAGTATTCCACACCGTGACGCGTGTGACATTCTCAAATATTTTTCCATGATGAGACCGAAAGGGAATTACCAACTCCATGATACGTATAATCAACTATCGGTAACGTAACTTTGTGATGCACACTAATCGCGATGATAAAATTTGCGTAGTAATTTTCTACTTCTCTTCGATATCCCTTTCTTAAGTCCAATGTTTTGAAATCTTGACGACCTCTTATAATGATATTGAAACCGGTCAGGCCAGCAACAAGAAAAAATGAATAAAATAATTTAAAAAATTTCCCCTCGTAACCTCCTTATTACTATTATGGCTCAGCAAAACCACATCAAACAATTTCCCTCTTGCTGCCTAAAAATTACTTTCAAAATCCCAAGAGTTCCTTTGTGGATTTCCTCTCGAGGGAATAGTGGGTTGCAGAATTGAGTAAATATTAGTCAATCAAGCACTTTGTACATTGTTTCTCACAAAAATTTACGTCATAGAAAATTTGGAAATTTTTTTTCTTCGTTGAATACTCTATGTTAGCTTCAGAATTACGTGTTTGCAAATTGCCTCATTCGCATGCTAACATAATAATGGATTATGAAGGCTATCACTTCTTCACAATGTTTTGATCAAGAAAAAAACAAATTATTTTTTTGAGGATATCACCTATAGCAATATCAAAAACATTTGCTTTCACACAATGTAAAATTAAAATGTGTTCCACAGAACGTATAAAACGAAATAAATTTAAAAATGGTGCAAAATAGCGCCTTTAGATTTTAGCTCAAATAATTTACCCACTGGTTGCACCAAATTTGCCGGTGGGTTTAGAAATTCTGAGCGGCAAACAGCACAACGTGAATAGCTAAACATTTGTTTAGAAACATAATGGTTTTCGTGATAAATTATACATTGAACGACTTCAGAGAACGCGTAGTCATGTTCAATGATGACATCTTCGACATCTCTGTACCCGTTTCCAGCCACAGCCCTCAGTTTTTCCTTGAGAGATTTCCTCAAGTCTTCTTTGTTTTTGCATATTTCTTTGATTTCATGCAGTGTAATCAAGGGATCCGAAATCTTATCCTGAAGTATTGTGCAATTGTCTTTTTTAGGGTGTTTAATAAGGCTGTACATATACACTAAGTAGTTTATACAACCGCAGGGATGCTGAGGTAGCCGAGTGGTCATTGCTTCCTCCAGCTTCTCTTACAGTTCCAAAGAACCGCCGAAAGAACCGCAAAGGGACTTAAGATGTGAAGAAAGTGATATCCTCAACAAAAATCATTCGTTTTTTCTTGCTCAAAACATTGTGAAGAAGTTATGGCCTTCATAATCCAATATTATGCATGCGAATGAGGCAATTTTCAAACACGTAATTTTAAGGTGAACTATAAGAGTATTCAATGAAGAAAAAATGTCCAAATTTTCTATGACATAAATTTATGTGATAAACAATGTACAAAGTGTTTGATTTATTAATATTTATTCAATTCTGCAACCCACTATTCAGTCCCTCGAGAGGAAATCCACAAAGAAACTCTAAGGTTATCTCCCAAGAAATAATGTTTCATTGACTACGAATGGTGGGATTTTGATTTCAATTTTCAGACAGCAAGAGGGAAATTGTTTGATGCATACACATGTGGTTTTGCTGAGTAATAATCGTAACAAAGAGATTTATTATTATTATTTGGTTTTCTAACGGTGAAGGTAGGTCTAAATGGAATTGTGGACAATGTCTAAGTGGACAATTGATTCTTCCCAATCCTAAATTTCACACCAGCCCCTCATACCTCTCATCATTGTATGCAAGCTGCCCGTTCATCTCCTCCCTCCCCTCGCTTCGTTCTTCCCTTAATCACTTCTTTCAAAACACCATCCCCTTTCATTATCTTTTCTATCCACACCTTCTGCCTTCTCCTAATTTCATCTATCAAATTTCTTTCCTCTCCTACCAATTCTAGCACTTCATCGTTCGTCTTCCTTTCGACCCACCTTACTTTTTCCATCCTTCTCCATACCCATATCTCAAAAGCCCTAACTGTATTTTCATCTTCTTTTCGTAAGTCCCACGTTTCCACCCCATAGAGTGCAACGCTCCGTACTAAACTTGTTTCTAGTCTTTTCTTCACTTCCCTACTCAACTGTCATTAGTTCACGCCTACGAGTAAAAGCTTCTTTTTCCAATGCAATTCTCCTTATCACTTCAATGCTGCTATACCCTTTTTCCTCCAACACACTACCAGATAGCTAAATTGCTCCACCTGCTCTATTTTCTGACCTCCTACTTTTATAGTTATAATGGCCCTTTTTGTTCTTGAAAATCGCATTACTTTCGTTTTCTTCTGGTTTATCTTCATCCCATATCTTTCGCACTGTCCCTGCAACGCATTCAGCAGTTTTTGCAAGACACGGACTGACTGGCTAAATAGCGCTTGGTCATCCGCAAACCTCACTGATTTTATCAATTTCCCCCCGACCTTTATTCTAGCCTCAAGCTCATCCCAAGCCTCTCTCACCATTTCCTCCGATATATGTTGAAAATCACCGGCGATAACGGACAGCCCTGCCTAACTCCCCTCCCTATTGTAGCTTAATCCGATTCTCCATCGGCTACTCTTACTTGCGCCATGCATAAATTCCGGATCTGTCTCCTGTCTCTCCAGTCTATTCCTATCTTCCGCAATATTTCCATTAACTTTTCCCACCTCACTCTGTCGAACGCCTTTTCGAAATCAACAGAAAAAGCGAATACATCCTGATCATATTCTAGATTCCTTTCCACTAGTACTCTCACCACTGCAATCGCATCCCGAGTGGCCCTCTCCTTCCGAAATCCAAACTGATCCTCGCCTATAAATTCCTTTGCTCTCTTTTCCATTCTTCTGTTGACGATTATAAGCACTATCGTATGAGAAATCAAACCTATCGTTCTATAGTCTTCACCCTCTTTTTCGACATAGGTATCAGCACGGTTTTTACAAAATCCTCCGGCCAAGTCCCCTCCTCGTATATCCTACGAACGTGTTCATAAAATCTCTCCCTTCCCCGCTTTCCAACGTTTTTCAGATACTCAGCTGGGATGTTATCTATCCCTACCGCTTTACCCGCTTCATTTCTCGCAATGCTTTCTCTATCTCACTATTCAGTTTTCCAGGGCCCACGTCATCCTGATCTATGTCCTTTTCCTCTTCTATATCCTAGTTCCTAGGCCTATTTTCGCTATCATAGAGTTCCTCAACATATTTCCTCCATCGACGCTGTATCTCCTCTCGTTCAGTTGCTAAATTTCCCCTTCTGTCTTTGATGCATGGAACCGTTTTCCCTTTCTTGATGCCCGATAACATTACTCGCAGCTTCTGTTCCTCAGTGAGGCGGCTGTGTGAAGGCGTCTGACACCAGATGGGCGGCCTATCAAGTGATGGTGTCATGTTAAAAACACTAACGTGGAAGGCAACGGGAAACCCCTTTAATTAAACTCTCCCAAGAACACAATAATTCCTTTTTCTTGTTTCTGACCTGACCGGTTTCAATATCATTATAAGAGGTCGTCAATATTTCAAAACATTGGACTTAAGAAAGGGATATCGAAGAGAAGTAGAAAATTACTACGCAAATTTTATCATCGCGATTAGTGTGCATCACAAAGTTACGTTGCCGATAGTTGATTATACGTATCATGGAGTTGGTAATTTCCTTTCGGTCTCATCATTAAGGTGACCATACGTACCGGTTTGGCCGGGACAGTACCGTTTTTGGGGTGTTTGTCCCGGTGTCCCGAAAGACTAAATAAAAATACTAATTTGTACCGGTCTTTGGATTTATGCTATCAAAATAATTAGTTTGTTTTTTGAATTTTGGTCTTTTTTTAAACGCTTGTAAAAATAATGGTTCAAACAGATTCTTACATGAAAAATCCGTACATAGATTTGGTACAGTAATTCTGCCATCTGAAAAATATCATAAATAGAGTGTGATTTTTGTGAATTTGAATTGTGAATACAAATCTCTTCGAAAAGTTTAATAAAAAATAATTTCATAAACATTAAAATGAATTAAAAATCTTTTTCCTTAATATTTGATTTCTTTTATTGTTCTATTGAATTAAAAATGCTTAATATATATATACATTCCTATATTTATAATATACTAAGCTCTTACATATGTAGCATCAGGAAGTTGCACCAATTCGGGTGCTGGAAAAGTGAGTTGTGTAGGACTCAGAGTGACAACTTTTTTAACGCTTCACTAGACCAAAGAAACATGCATACATACATACATGTAAAATTGCCTATGCTTCAGGAGAAGCGATATTTTGTCCCGGTTTAGCAGATCAGAAATCTGGTCACCTTACCTATGGCCCATGGTACAGTAAGGATAAACACATCCCATGCTTTGCGCATAAATTAAATTTTGTTGTCCAAGACAGTTTGAATGTAACCCAGTGATCCAAAAATATTGTAGGAGAAATGAAAAGTATTGTAACATATTTCAAACAAAGTACCATAGCAGCAGACATATTGATGGAAGAGCAGCTGAAAGAGGGAAAAAAATGAAGGCATTAATTGCCTTATTGGAGCTCTTCCGGACATTAAGCTCACCAGCTGGTCATAATGGCCTGGACTTGATGTAAAAACTTGAGGAAAAAATTGAAAAGAGGTTGCTGCCCCTTGAACAAAATAAAATAATATGCACAGCGAAATTAATTGATCCGCGGTTTAAGAGAGTTTATAGTTTTTTTCCATATATCAAGCGTCAGCAATGACAACCTTATGCTCTGTGATCAATCAAGAGCGACGTAATCCCTCTCCCCACAATTCCACCTCAGAGTACTGATATTCCAAGTATGGAAGCAGCATGAGGCTAGAGTCAAACAGGTGGGGACTGAGGAGTCTCAAGGGATTCTTCCTTCAAATTAAAAACCCTGCTTGGAAACCCCATGCATTCCCCGGACACATGATCCAGAAAAATACTAGATCAGTACAAGCGCCATACACCAGTACTTTCCAGTATTGCGAAAGGTATTTAACGATACTTGGGGCATCAGATCCATTGAAAAGAGCTGTATCTGCCATCAATAATGCAGTTCCAGAGAAAAGAAGCCGGACAACATCCCAGCATATGAAAGAAAGAGCATTTCTCTCTACACTGCCAAGAGACGCACCATAGAAAATGACATCAAAAGTTATTATCTCATCAAGTAACATGTATTTTTTTTCCTTAAATGTGAAAATATAATGTACAATTACTTTTTTTACATTGTTTTTATTGTGAAATGGTAAGCAAAATGTGTCTTTTAAGATTTTCATGCTATTTTAAAAGTAAATTTTGTTCATTCTTAATTTTTATACTGACTCGGTCATTCCCACCACAAATTATATTCGATATATATAATATTCGATATTTTTACTTCGATATATTGAGTGTGAATATAAATACTTTTAATAATATCGATATATCCATTATTCGATATTTTTTCCTCTAAAGCAGCGTTTACACGTAGCAGTTGACTGCTATGACAGTCGCGAGATGCGCGATATATCTAAATCGCTACTGCTATGATGTGTCTGCACCAACTTCTATGCAGCTTAAAGCCGCTATTTAGGCGTTGAGATAACGAAGAAAAAGTTTTATTTTAATAGTGATTGATGCTTAAATTTTCATGAAATTCTTCAAGCAATAAATTCCATTTTCATTTATTTTGTGTCAAAATTCTTTAAAGAGTGTAATCTTCCCTTTGGGGATGAGTATCCTTGTTATTATATCCAAATTCCCAATATCAGACGTCTTGTATTGCTTTCCGTTGGCGATTGTTGCGAAGTGTTGGATACGTTTCCGCTGGAAAGTAGACGGGCTTCCACTTTGTTAATAGCTCGAACGTGTATCGATAGCGTTCGACATGTGTACAGTATCGACCTGAAGTCGCATCGCAGTTGCTATTTACACATGCGAGTGGAGCTAAATAGTTGCTAGCAATGGATGGGCGGTTATGAAAAAAAAACCGGTGTTAGGTTAACCGGTTATTTTAAACAGAATGAGTACTCGAGTATTAAAATCTGTGGAAATAACCGGTTATTTAGGTTATTAAGTTTTATAACCTGTAGCATAACCGAAACAAAGCCATCGCGCAAGCTTTGAGGGGAGGTTTGTTGTAGAGATTTGCGAAAAATACTGATATTAATTAATTATCTAATGGAATTGCATTTTCCTTATCATTTATGACGCTCGTAAAGTTACTGGAACATAAATAATACATTTTATTTAAAGGCAGATTACCGCGGAACCAAAGAAACTAAATCGCATGCAGTTTCAGTGGATACAAGTGCATTTTTCGAGCATTACGTTAGTGCCGAAACTGCTCTTGACCTAATAACATCTTCCGAATTTTTACCACTTATTATATGAAAAATAATTCATCCGGTCACATTATTCTGTCATTACTGGTAGGTCAATGTGGGAGTCTATGACCTTCATAGGTTATCTGCACTAACCAACAGAAATTCATTCCACATAACGACGAACGTTTTTGTAAATACAATTGTGAATTCTCCGATGTAAGGATACAAATACACATCTATGTGAGTTATACGACTCCTGGAAAAATCATCACTTGCTGGCGGCCAGGAGAGGATGTACGCGGCAACACTGCACGGCTTAAACAATGCCAGTCGCTTGCCGAGGGAGCTCACTTTCGCCAATATAAATACCAATCGATATAAATTAAACAAATGTGTTGAAATATTGGACAATTACATACTGAATACGTTCAGAACATGCGGATTATAACGCCACCAAGAACGAAATTCTACGACACCCCAGTTATGAATTGCTAACTTTTTATAAAACTGATAACAACTCTTTTTATTTTTAAGTTATACACTGGAAACTTACCGTATGCATAGAAAACATGTATATCTAAAACTATTTACACTTTGGTGGCAAAAGAACCACTTGGCATTGATTTACGGGTCATCAAAGTCGGTGCTTTGCTCGAACACCGTCAAAAACAGGCACTTTTTACGTCACAACCGAAGAAAGAGAATACAACAAGAATAAGAAAATAGGTTTTAAAAATTTAAATTTGCCACTCAATAACGCAGAATGAAGTAAGAAAAGCTACGGTGTGATTAGTGTTTCTGTAAGCCTAGTTGTTAATTTGTTAATTGTATTCAAACTCGAGTGCTCATAATTTCTGCGCCGACAGAGAGATTGATTTCGAAGTTATTTCTATCACATTATAATACATCACTTTTTATTCCATTATTGGATGGATAATACACATCACCCTACACTATAACACAATGATTAACTCATGGAGAAAACATTATTTTAACCTTTAAAAGTTTCACATCTGCATTACATTTTCTCAACATTCAAAGAATTTTATTCCGTTCACCCCCTTCGTTCACGCCGCTTTCATCCTTTCTCATGCCGAGATCTCTGAGAGGGGGCGGGAGAGACGCTGGCTCCCACCCATCTTCCCGCGACATCCTTCCGCGGACCACTTTCACCCACGCCGTCACGCTCCTGAACCTTCCCCACTCATAAACCCCCGCCCACTTCACTTTCCGTGGGAGGATAAATGCCAACCCCTTACCCCAACGGCCGTACCTCCGTACCCACTTTGCAAAGGCCACACATACGGGGCGAATTTCAGCGGAACCCTCGCCGAAATACCTGGGTAACTCCCAAGGATATTCACGATATTGTGTATGTTGAAAGTTACGACCTGTTGCCATCACGAATTAAACCAATGCATAAATGTTTCACTTTCAACGTTGAGCTTTGGGTTTAATTATGGCGGTGAATATCAACACCTTTATTTCCATAATTCTCCGATAGGTTACGGGCTTTCGGTTATTTCGCTCAGGTTATGAGTACTCGGTTATAAAATATAACCTATAACCGGTTTTTAACCCACCAGGCTACTGCCTTAGTTGCCTAAGGAGCAAGTAGTTCCAGAGCTCTCCTACAGAACGCGGGCTTTCGGTTATGAGTACTCGGTTATAAAATTACTAATAGCTTTTTCGTCCTGGCTTCTGTGCATAGCTACCTTGGGTGCAAGTAGTACCAGTATCTACTGACAGAGTGCCGACTTCCATTATTTTTGATGAATAATATTAAGGTTATTTTTCGGTTATGCAAAAAAATAACCGAGTACTCAGGTTAACCTGATCAGAAAAATAACCGGTTATTTTCAGGTTAACCTAGGGTAAATAACCGGTTATGGATATAACCGGTCATTTTTGCCCATCCCTATGTCATAGAAGTCAACTGCTGCGTGTAAACGCACCTTTACGAGCAACTCTACTTCGATCTATCTTCATTTTATCATAGTGACCATAGACTTCCATAGATATTCTGTAAGTCCAAGCGATAAAGTCGAAAGCTGGAAAACAGCTGAAAACATTACGCAAACGTCGTCATCAAACGCAGTGAAAAATCTTCATTCAGTAACTGCCACAATCAGGAAAAGTCATCAAATAAATCACATTTATGATTTACACGCACATCATAACACGTTTTGAAGTCGAAGCAACGCTTAAAGGTTTTCTACCATACAAACGGGGATTTCTCATCCACAATTACTCATCTGATACACGCACTGGAAAATTCGCTACATCGACCGTTCAGGCATCAAATAGATGTTTCTGAAAAGACAAGTAAAAATGTAAGCCATGCAATGGAGCTTTTCTGAGAATTATCATCAATAGCCATCAATATTAAGATTGTTTTGAAAAGAAATTAATCTACCCAAAGGAGGGAAAAACACAAAAAAAGTATGTAGTCATCTGGACTCCAAGGCATCCAAGACGCTAATTCAGTCAATTGAATGTCACGTCCGTCATGTCCTTCATCCTTCAAGAGTGAGCCTTCACCAGAGCGGATTATGACACGCGTATTCCACCTCATTTCCTCAACAACGCATCGATCGAAATGAAACGAAGTCGCGTAATTAAAATTCGCTAACAATGGCATCGGAAATAGTGAACATTATTTACTTTTTTTCTTGTACTACGTTTATTCGTAATGCATTGTTTCGCCTAATACGTTCGCAAGAAGCTCTGGATGGATTCAGGCGCTTTGGTCTTCTGATGAATATCTTATCCTGGAGGCGCTCGAATTGATTGACCACGGATTTTGTGCTGGGTAAGTAGTAGTGATGAGCGATATATCGCTAACTGTGATTGAATTACAGATAGCGAAAAGTAGCAATCACAGCCTGTGACTAAATAATCGAAATCACTGTGACTGTGAATTCGGTGAATTTGGCTGATTTAGCTCAGGCTGCTACCGCTGCTACCAACTGCACCAGTGCGACCAAAGAATACAATGCTACTACTGCTACTGCGCATTAACTGTGATTGAACGTGATCGCTACTTCTGTACGGTCTACCACAAACTTGAGGAAACACATAAATTTCAAACATCCCACTGTGGTCCTGCCATCGTCCTCAAGGCGCAATAGCTGGGGTGCTTATACTTCACACATACATTTTAGATCTAAGGCGTTCAAATGAATGGAAAAAAAGAGAAGAAAAATTACTGAAATATGGAACTTTACGGCCGTGGTTAATGGAGAAACAGCATCTTGCAACATATTCAATCTTGCGTAGCACACTGTTGTATTCAATACATGTAGATCGTTTTGTAAAACTATTTGTCTGAAACGAAAAGTACATTTACTCCTCAACAGTTTCAGCCTCCAGTTCGGTATATGTACGTGACGTATAATTACATGTACGTGACATATAATAATACGTAACTTGACTCAGATATCATCTACCGTAAACATTGATTTCACATGTAATTATTCTGAAATCATTTGACCGGGTCGTTGACTAAAAAGTTCTGAATGCTTTCCATCATGCATCTATTTAATACATTTTGATCCTATCATTTGAGATATTTTCCATTTATTTTCCTAATATCTACTGTAATTAAATTGTCCTATTCTCCGTGAACCGAAGTCCGTAGATATTGCTAAATTTCAACATGCTTATTGCAGAATGTTACACTATCCTGTGAAGACGATCCACCGACAGAATATGTCGGAGATTGTGTAACTTCTATGGATAGAGCTACTTCAACATCAACAAGTAATGATGGTAATGATAGCCCCCTTCAAATGCCAGCCGTCGTCCCACGTCCGTCTTCTTCGACCACAGTCCAACGACAATTTACAGTTCCTTCTTTTGGTTCCAAAACGCTCTCTTTCAAAAGAAAGCAGTACATTGACCAGAAGCTACTGGGATTATTCATAATTGATTTGCAGCCATTCAGCATTGTAGAAGATGCTGGGTTTAAATATTTGATGGGTGACGTTGCCGAATAATGAAATTCCTGGTAGGCATCGCATTTTGAACACCATGAGGAATGCGAATCTTGAGTACGCCTAAAGTGTGTGTGTAACCACAGAATGTTGGTCATCCTCAAGAAAAAATATAGGTTAAGTGATGATAAAGTGAACGCCATTCTCTTTTTAAATGCGAATTCCAAATGCATGGAAAAAGAGTGACGTTGGCGTTTGGCATGTTTTCTTCCTTAATTGTTTGTTTAATTCTTTATTACCTCGTGATTTTATGTAAGAAATGTAAATCTTCTAGTCTCCAACCAAAAGTAACATTTATTTATGCCAAAATTTTGTGCAATTACCTACTTCAAATTTTTATTTTTTTGCTGATAGAGCCCAGTAGAGCCTCTATATGTAAATGTTAAATTGTTTTTAAAGCTTGAGGCCTTTCTTGAAAACATACGTGAAAGAAGTTTATCATTTTTATAATTTCATTTCAAGTTACCATTTAAGGAGAAGGGTTGAATTTCTCAGCCATATATATACGTATAGGTATATATCTCCAAAAGTTTATAGTAAACACTATTTTTTTATCACTTGATCGAACTGAGTCTTTCTCTTTTGTCGTGCAGTTGGACTTACTGGAACGCTGACGTACCGACATGGCCGTCCCCTAATATGTGATTGCGACTGTCGTTTCTATGCCGTGTCAATTCTAAAATGTGTTCGCAATCACATTTTATAATCACAGTTATTGTAACGGAACAGTCACATTTATGGCGGTGACAAGAAAGTCACAGTTAAGGCCATCCCTAGTAAGTAGTACTTTTTAATAAAATCTGTTCACCACTCGTGTCACTACCGGAGAATATTGGCCAAAAGCCCATGCCATGAAGGAAGAAAAAAATACTCAACTTAGTTAAACTATCATCCACGAAGGTAGTGCGAAAGCGGTACGCCAGTTTGCACGCTTTCCATAAAAGCAACTTCCTAAAAAGTTATAAATGTTCTAGATTTATACAGTGCAGGAAATAATACTTTTAGAGAATGATTGCCTTCAGTTTTAAGCACTACGCGTGAATAAGGGACTCACCTTGACCTCATCGTAAAGCAATTAGACAGCAATGAGCCAGTGTTATGTCTTTGCAGTGAAGTGTCCGAGCACAACGCTGTTTTCCAAGAAAATATGGATCGAGGAAAAGCATAGGATGAACGCGATGGTGCGGTAATTCCTGCTGTCATTGTAACTCGAAGCCAATTTGTCAAAGGGTTACACAGTTCATAAAAAGGAAAAATTAGAGAAGTTATTAGGCCCTAGAATAGATTCGGAGGCGGTTGAGGTCTCTTGAATAAATACGAAAAATATTAACGTAAACAGCTATACCGTAGTTGAACGACTGCAGGTGGCGAAAAATATGTACGTTGTGGATACTCCTTGCCATTTAGGACCACTTTATGCGAAAAATTTAATGGCACAACTTGTAACTTAATGGTGGACATTGTATAGTTAAATTTCTACAAACAATTGTGAGTAACGTACAGTTGTTCGCACGTTAGGGAAGTTTTCAATTGAATATGTTGCTATAAAATGCCCACTTTTATTGTATATTTATCCACATATCATACTGCACAAAAACATTTATTGTGAATAACGGCCTTCGTATGGATGAATGTAATAAACATTGAGCATGGAATAGTAATTTCCACGCAAACGTTCATGATCTTTGGCACCTCTCCAAGCAGTTCGTTGTTTTACACGACCATATGTATTCTGCTGAGCAATAATAACCTCGTTTGCTAAAAAATGATTCGGTGATCATAGAGGCTAATGATGAAATTTCGGCAGGTAGCAAGTTTCACCTTTGGATGGAACACTTTCCTGTACAATGACCATTATAATTTAAAATTAATGTTAGTTTAATAATTTTTATTTCTCTACAGCAGTCAGCACGCAGTTGTGTACAAAATAATAATAAATGTTTTTTAAGTCCCAATTTCAAGTGCAGAACTAGAAAAATCCAGACACGCAGTTCAAGACATTTTTTTGTTGGTTAGTAGGTTGGTTATTCAGGGGAGGCGACCGACAGCTGAGGTCATTTGCGCCATTTAGGATAGGTGGAAATTGGGTAATGGTAGGAGTTTTCAGGGAACGGAGGAAGGGGAGAGAAACCATGCGTCGGCATAGCCTTCTCTTAACGAAAGGAGCCAAGGTGACCACGGCTTAACGTCCCATCCGACGGACGGAGTATTGAACTTGAAATGCCCTCCACTAGGCACTCAAATGGGGCCCGGTTTTCCACTGAAAAATCCGCCAATGCGTATTTTGCTTTTTCGACGATCACAACGAATGAGAGAGATAGAGAGAGAGTTAATATTCCTTCAGGTTACTGCAGTGGCAATTTTTATTTAACCAATGCTATTGGTTTTGGGAGACCTCGTGGAGGAAAGAGAATTGTTTCTAAGTTCCTATCTACTCCTGTCACATGCAAAAAGGGAGAGGATAATGCAACTGCTTACGGCAGCCTCAAAATTCGTGCCCGGAATGCATGCATGGATGGGAATTATCGTGCATAAGATCGCCAAATGCAAACGAAATTTGAGCATTTTGACGTTGATTATTAATGCTCAATATTGTAATTTCTTTCCAAGAATTATTTTATGCCAAAGTAGGAATGAAGGTTGAAATTGAAACACTGCAATTTCCACACACAGTTCCAGTTTCCACAGGTGGGTAATTGAGTAATGGTAGGAGTTTTCTGGGAACGGAAGAAGGGGAGAGAAACCCTGCGTCGGCATAGCCTTCTCTTAAAGAAAGGAGTCAAGGGGACCACGGCTTAACATCCCATCCTATGGACGGAGTTGTCGTGGTTGATGGCAGGTCCCTCGTGGTCAGAGGGAGTTTCCCGGAGCGAGGAAAAGGAGGAGCGACTCCCCCTTGCCTTGGGGTGGAAAACTTTTCAGAGGGGGGGGGGGGGGGGGGGGGGCTATGTCGCTCACTTCTTCTCTCTCTATTATTGTCTCAATACCCAAAAGAACACTACTTTCTAATACCATTTCTTCGAAATGAATTTAAGAATGTAAGGAAAGAAACTTGGGTTCTGAAAGTGGTTTGCAGTGTTTCAATTTCAACCTTCATTCCTACGATGAAAGATTTCCACAGTGTTAACCCTGAAACTATTAACTATGTTTATGCCAAAGGATATCCCTACGATGAAAGATTTCCACAGTGTTAACCCTGAAACTATTAAATATGTTTATGCCAAAGGATATCTGAGATATTTTTAAATACATAATATTTTAAATAAAGGCAAATTTAAGGAAAATACGGTTAACTAAGGCCAAATTTGATGTGACACCCTATATCGCCAGAAATTTTCGGGTTGTTTGCGGGCTGCCAATTTTTAACAATGTCTCAAAGAAAGGGGTCATAGTCAGACCCTCGCCTTATAATCGTTGCCAAGATGAAATACAAAGGAAATGCTGACTAAGAAAGGCAGATAACTATGAGCCACAGACGAAACCAATCAGCCTCTCCACACATATGAACTCTCTGGAAGAACGTAAATAAGATCTTAATTGGAGAGATTTTGTTCGTACGCAGACATCAGTCACTCTGCCTCTAGGGAGCTTTTCATTCACCAGGTATAAGTCAGTAACGTAGCACGACGCGTTTTGTTGTTACAACAGCATTATTATATAGGCTGATCAAGGCACTTAATAATGTTGTTTTAACAACGAAACGTTATCTACCGATATTTTATCAAACGATATTTTATCCGTTTTAGGAGTGAGTGAAGTCAGGGTCGTCGGAACTATTTTCGTTGGGAGAGGTCAACCTTGAAAAGGGCCCGCATTTTTTTGGCGGATAGGAGGAGGTAGAGACTAGAATTCCGCTAAAAGTGCATATGAAGGTGGTAGAATATGCGTCCGAAGGGAAAAGGCAAGCTGGAAACAAGTGAAATTTAATTTTTATTAATGAAGACTCATTTCTCAAGGGCCCGGGGCAAATTCTGGGGGGGGGGGGGGGGGGGGGCGCCGCCACCGATCGAAGAGACGGCATTACATTTCCTTTGGGGCGGCGGAAGAGACGCCATTTATACATCCCTAAAGGATGTAATGGCGACTCTTCGGCCGGAATATATACTCCATAATAAATATGTACTCCACGGAATAACGTGAATTGATGTCAGAAAGTTTATGGATAGGTGCACAATATGGATAAAGAAATAAATAATTTATGTGGAATAAGAATAGGGAACCTCAAGTGTTTTCCACCTTCTATTTGGCGGTTGATTTTATAACTGTTTCGTTTTCACCCCCCGTTGAAATTCAACGGGCACCTTCGTCTAGTGTTTATGTAAAACTTAATATAATAAGTAAATTAAATAGCCCGACCGACCCGACCGGGACAAAAGAATGACACGAAAGTGTTGAAAAAGGTCGGGCAATACCCAATAAATAGGTACCTAGTGTGGAATAACAGTTTACTTGAGTTTACTCTCGATCATGAAATTCCACAAAGTAAGCTCGCGAACCATTGATTATGTGATAGTCCAACCATTATTTTATCTTACCCTTTTTTACGACATTATTTTAATACTTAACTTTCCCTTCCTTATGATACAAAAATAGTGCGGAATTTAACCGAGGTCTAGGTGAATGATTTTTACTCGGAGGAAATGTGTATATCAAATGTTAAAATATGCATAATGGTCGACTATTTCCGGAATATTTGATGTAGTAGCTGATCGGAGGAGGCAACCGTCAGCTACGGCAATTTGCGATTTATGATTTATTTATGATAGGTGGGTAGTTGGGGATAGGAAGGATTTTCAGGAAATGGAGATAGGATTGGGAGAAACCCCGGTTCGAAAGGTGCTAAGAGGCCCAAGGATTTAAGTCCCATCTAACAGACAGAGTACTCATCTTGAAATGCTCTCAACACAATACTCAAGTACGGTATCGGTACGTCACAGAAAAATCTGCCCCTTCAGGAATTCAAACTAAGGCTCTCGGGAAGGAAGGCCATCACACCAACCCATTCCCCTTCCCGAAATTTTCATGCACATTTTTCTCTGATCCGCGAATAACTGACACCGCTGAAACGGATGATATACTGGATTTATAGATGAGAATGATAAAATAGGTTAAATAGGCTCCATACTGATGCCAGCACTAAATACATACAAGCGTTTTAAGCTAGCACAACAAATTCGAAAATTAAAAAATAATTTTAAAATTTTATTTTTCGTCCTCAACACATTTTGCAAGCTCTCTAATTTTCCACGCGGGTACGCGATTAAATACAGCAATCCACCAAATCACGCATTACGGATAGGGATAGTGAAGCACGACGTGCTGAATAGGTTTAAAAAAAACTAGATCTCATTTCTAGAAGCTAGAAAACCAAAACGCAAATCCTCTTTAACAATGCCGTGAACACCATTTTGAACCTTTACCGAACGTGATATGTGTTAGAGCATTTATAGCACCATACTAGGAAACTCGGGAAAACCGGTCCACCCTTTGCGATGTCATCAAAATGTTTACTTATTTACTCAGTCGTGTTCTCCATTTCGTTTTCATCACTTCGAGTCGACGGAGATCATATTTAGCCATTAGTGTCACGAGAGCCATTAAACGTATGAAGTACGACCTCCGTACTACCCTTGCCGTCTCCATTACTGGTGGCTGACCTTCCTTTTCCACTCGAGTTCATCACGATCGAATGATACAGCATCCGTGTGACCTACTAACGAACGTACTGCACCCAGTGTCAATACAGATGACCATTCAGCCGTCACCCTCAATTCGAAGAGAGCTCACTACTTCACGTGCACTTATCACACGTGTGCACCCAATCCATAATACATACATTCACATCCGATTCACACAGATCAAACTCGCGTGTCCCCGGCATACACACATGCATATTATCTCTAATATATCATTGTCAGTAGCCTACAGATTATGGTAGTTTTTTCCGGCCAAGGTAGTCAGATCTGTAACGCGCCAGCACGACAACATTAAGGTTGCGGGTTCGAAAACCGTCTTGCATATGGGTTCTGAGTTTGTCATGGGATTACGTTTAGGATTTCTTTATGTTGGTGCAATGGATAGTTGATAGTTGCAGCACCTTAAGGCCTAATTCCCCTGCTTGTGATATCGGTCAGTTAGCGCCTCATCAAACACACCTTTCCCGTAGACATTCCTATCACCCAATAGGATTTCGCAGATTTTTCACACCCTTCTTTTTGTGGGGGGTTTTCCTGAAGTGGGTTTTTTCGCAAAGGACGAAGTATAATAATCCACACTTTTTCCCACAGTTGTAAATACATACTTTCATACGCCATGATTTCTTTGATGTTTAAATTGATACATCGTACGTATATTTTTTCACTTATTATTCTTTAATTCCACGAATCGTATTTTTTTGTTATATTTAGTTCAGATTTCAA
The DNA here is from genome assembly GCA_933228895.1 of Platycnemis pennipes. Classification (NCBI taxonomy): domain Eukaryota; kingdom Metazoa; phylum Arthropoda; class Insecta; order Odonata; family Platycnemididae; genus Platycnemis; species Platycnemis pennipes. The sequence goes on along the minus strand of OW121852.1, from coordinate 33,997,456 downwards.
ACGTCCTTGTCATGACAGTCATGTTTTACATAAACACTAGACGAAGGTGCCCGTTGAATTTCAACGGGGGGTGAAAACGAAACAGTTATAAAATCAACCGCCAAATAGAAGGTGGAAAACACTTGAGGTTCCCTATTCTTATTCCACATAAATTATTTATTTCTTTATCCATATTGTGCACCTATCCATAAACTTTCTGACATCAATTCACGTTATTCCGTGGAGTACATATTTATTATGGAGTATATATTCCGGCCGAAGAGTCGCCATTACATCCTTTAGGGATGTATAAATGGCGTCTCTTCCGCCGCCCCAAAGGAAATGTAATGCCGTCTCTTCGATCGGTGGCGGCGCCCCCCCCCCCCCCCCCCCCCAGAATTTGCCCCGGGCCCTTGAGAAATGAGTCTTCATTAATAAAAATTAAATTTCACTTGTTTCCAGCTTGCCTTTTCCCTTCGGACGCATATTCTACCACCTTCATATGCACTTTTAGCGGAATTCTAGTCTCTACCTCCTCCTATCCGCCAAAAAAATGCGGGCCCTTTTCAAGGTTGACCTCTCCCAACGAAAATAGTTCCGACGACCCTGACTTCACTCACTCCTAAAACGGATAAAATATCTACATACCAAGTCGGGTTGGAAGTCGACCTCTGGTTTATTTACTAACTTGTCAACCAAGATAGGAGTCATCATTTTCCACAATCACTGAAGAAGAAATAATTAGAAAATTTTCTCAACTATTGTATTTCCTAACAATTTGTTTTATCGCTAAATGTTAAATTATCTGATATAGTAGAGCTGAAACTATGAAACCTACTGACGCCCATCTCCGTGCATCGTACTGTCCATCACAGAAAATTAATTTTAATTAACATTTGAGTTTTAACATTTGAGTAGTTCAACATTTAATGCATCTACCTTCACTGTATTTTTTTTAGACGAAATCGACCCCAACAATGTCATTCACGTCAAAATTAGTATGTGCTCATATTTGATACTCATAATTGATTGGCAACCACGGAATGGGTTGACATTGGTCATGTTCTGTCGCCGTTACGGAGATACAGGGGCTCAAACATAACCAAGTTGAGGGTGACGCTGTAGGAGGAATTTGGTCTGATAAAAACTACTACGTCTTTTAAAACCACTCTTTTATTTTACTGTGCTTAACCTTGGGAGCTTTTTTCCTAAATTTAGGTATTATTACGTAAAAAAATGGCGGACGCTATTTTCACGCAAATTTCATATTAAGTAGTAAATATATAGCATGCAACGAAAGTGCCAGTCAAGTGACTCATTAAATCAATTGTTGAATGGTAGATCTGAAAGGTAAAAGGTATCCTAAAATCCTAAAGGTAGATCTGAAATAAAATTGAAAATTCGTTTGCGACGCCAAAAATTACATTTGATTTTTCGTATGCGCGTCTGGAGCCTGAGACGCGCGCCGGGAGCTGGAAATGCCGTGACGCGAGTAAGTTTTTTCAAGCCATAAGGAACACACCGCTTCTTATTCGCCTTTTTTAATATGTGTGCATTTCTATGGATATCCACAAGTTCTACACGCATAAAATCATGGGGATATAGAAATATTAAGGTCTTAAAGTGTACTCGAAATCGCGTTCAAGGTTTCTCCTCTCAAAAGTAAACTTCTCATTCACACCCTCAAAGCCTTAAAATTCATGTATTTTTCACATGAAACATTATTTTACGTTCCAGAGGGACACTATTAAGAACTTCTTTTCGTTTCTTTGCCCCTTCGCCCCAGCAGTCCAAGCCTTTGACCCTACCAGGAGGGTCATGCAGAAAGGTAGTACATTTTGGACACCGCGGAGTTTTGGTTGTTCAACGAGAAAATGTACTCAAATCTTTCATTTTCCCTGTTTTACAATATGCATATCCCTGATTTATACGTCACATTAGACTTTATTCATTTAGGAAAAATTTAGTTTCTACTTAACTTGAATAATGCACACAGAATAGAAACAAATTATCGAAAATAGCTTAACATTGACGCACAACAAAATATATTCTGTACGTCAAAACCCTTCGCTTACATTATTTTTACTCACTCCCTGCTGTTATGTTTGATTGAGAGATTTGTAGTGAAAGCAAGGCTTAGTAGAAGTTAATACTCTTTGCATTCATTTTCATTTGGGGGTGATATAATTATCTCCGTATCTCCGAAAAGATGGGAGTAATTGTGGATATGCCAATTGTGAAAAAAGTACGTTTTATTATGAATTTTTATAAAATGTTCAAGTTCAACTAAGTCCAAGTTTTGATATCAGTAAAATGAAAGTGTAAATGTGTGTTACACCGTCAAAAAGTTTTCATTTTGAAATTGTTTCCCCATCCCTTTCCACTGATATATGTATATTTTACATAAAAAGTACAATTTATAGTAAATCAAAAGATAATGCATGATATTGTGCACATTTCTTCTGAAGAAAAAGCTGATAATCTGGTAAGTCTTGATTATAAAATAACCTGAAAGTTCGCAGTTCTGGTCTAAATTGAGTGAGGGGGGGTTTACCGGGATTTAGGGGCCCGACCACTCAGTTGCCCAGGGGCCCGAGAATCCCGTCACCGGGCCTGGTTAGCAGATTAACAAGATTAAAAATGGCTCATGTACCAGGAACATCCAGTTTTACTTTGGTTTAGTGGGGACTAAGTTAAGGCAACCAGATTTTCAAGTATTCAATGCACTCCAAATTTTCAAATATCAACTGAAATGCGGAATTAGAGAGACGCCTTAAAACAAAACTAATATAGCAATTAAAAGACATGATTTTGAAATGTTTATAAATTTAGAAAAAGATTTTTTTCCTAACAGAGTTTCATACAAACAATTGATAAATAGCAGCATTTTATTAAACAAGTGATAACAAATAAGTAGGTTAAACGGTAAATATTATGCGTATTTGTAACAATATACACTAAACAAGCATTTAAGAAGTTAGTCATTGAGTTAAAATTTCAAAGTCAATCGTCATAAAAACTGTCCAACCAGCGCGAAAAAATTATCTGTATATTCCGGTTATTTTGCCGGCGTCAGTAAGACTGAACCTGATTTTACCGTGTCCACCTCCATTTGGTCATACGATTACATTATTGACGCCTGTCGGTGCCGACCGAAGCTGGTAGGCGCCGCCTACCAGCGGTAACGTAGGCGTAAGTAGGCGGTAACCACGGTCCTTAAAACCAAGGTCCTTCGGCGGTAAGTAGAAACTTGCTTTCTTTGTATTCACTCTTCGCTCATTCCCGCGACTTTTTCCAGCGCGGGTAACCGAAACCGGAAAGAATGAACCAGCTTTTACTGTGTCCACCTCCGTTTGGTTACACAGTTACAGTCCTTACGGCTGTCAGCTCCGACAAGAGCAGGAAGCCGGCATAGTTGGGAAAGTTACCAAACAAAAATAACTTTTCTGAAAAGCACGGTCACTAGTATCTAGTGACCATGCTGAAAAGGTAACTGATTAACGTTCTAGTTAAATAAAGTAAATTTTACGTTGAAAGTTACTTTCTCGGTTACTGTGGCAAATTGGATGCAGTGGTAATGGAGGCCTTGGTGGCTTTTTTGCTCTGGCAAACAAAGCAAACACTGAAAACCGACCGACATTGTGGTTTCTTCCATCCGTATCAATGTGTTAAAAATATTTGAAATACCGGGCCACAACAAAGGCATTTTAAAAGTAAAAGCTGATATAGTATTTAATTAACTAAATGGCAATAACTAAAGGACTACGAAATGTATCCGCTCTACGTTGGAGGTGAAGGTCCGCTCTTCGAAAAAGGCAGAGGTCGGCTCTTCGTAGAAGATGGAGTTCCGCTCTTTGTAGAAGGAAGTAGTTTATGGATTGACCTCAAAAGCAACAGTCACAGCTCAACATTCATGGGTGTTTTCAAGTCTGTTTCCGCACTAATAGGCGCTTAAGACCAGGAGAAAAAATATAAGGATAGGAATGGAAGGGAGCTCAACATTGCTGCAAATGCTCTCTATTTTTCATTTCATGCTATTTTTATACCCTTCCTCCCCTTCATTGGCAAGTATTTTCCGCAGACCCCCCCCCCCCCCCCACCTTTCCAGACAAGTTAAATTGTCTCTAGGCATGAAACTTTCAATTCAAGCAAGTTGTTTTAATTTGTGGTTGAGTCTATTCCGTTTATTTCCTCCTCTCCTCACATTTAAGACTGCCTGCTTGAAAAACGTTGTCGTGAGGTCGCTAGAAGGTTGAAATGCACGCGATGTGATGTAGACAGTTATATTGAGTTACAGTAGATGCTGGGGGTGTGCTTGCGCACCCTTTCTCGCGTTCAACTCTGATGTATTGAGGAAGCGATGTCGCCGAGTAAAGGCATACATAGACTGGCGCATTGTTACAGATTTGTTACTTTGAATGAACCCCTCCCCCTCGTTAACCGTCATAATCTTTTTTTGGCAACCCTTCTTTCTCGAGTACAAACTATGTAGTATTGACGACAAGATGTCGCCGAGTAAGACATATCTTCGAGTGGTCTCATGTTTTCTTGTCTGAGGGTGCATTCCTAAACTTTGGCGGTAGATAACTCCCCGCGTTTTGTTTGGATGTATTCGTCTGGGCCTATTCATTTCATTCTCGCACTACTACCCAGCTATATTGCATTTTTCTTCACATTCTTAGATACCGTTTTATTTTCACCTTTGTCTGCTGGGCAAGCTTCGCTCCCAAATTTAAACAGGTCGACATTCGCCAAAACTTAAAGAAAAAATTAACTGAGTTAGTTTTGTATCAATTAATGTATAATTTTAACGATTAAAAGTTAACTCTCATAAAAAAGTAACGATTACGTTGAATAGTTAACTACATTTTTAACGATCAATTATCATCGTTAATTTTTTTAATCGTTCATCCCAACTATGGTAGCCGGTAAGAAGGAAACCTGCTTTCTTTGTCCGCGCGGCCCAAGGTCACTAGTTCGAACCTCGCCTGGGTGGGGTCTTCTCCACCCGAGGCATGGAAGTGCACGTCTTCAATTGTTCGGCATAATGAATATAAAATAAAATCTCATCCATTCCTTCCTTCCATACCTCTCGACTTCCTTACTTTCAAAAGGCCCGGCTGCGTTCCGCTCGGGAGCCAGGGGCACCTTTTTGAGAATGCCTGCCAAAATCGGCCAAGCCTCTGGGAAAATATTTCAAACATTTTTTTGAGAAAATATTTTGAAAATTTGATATAATATTTGATTTTACAGTAAAACTGTAAATCGCGTGAAACTGACAGGCTTCTTTAATCCCCACTATGTCTTGTACCCTCTTGCTTTCGCTGCGACTTGTGTGAGTAAATGGTTCACCAGGGTGGCGATCGTCAGGGAAAACCTGGAATTGTCAGGGAATTTTGCATTTCTGGAAAAGTCAGGGAATTCTAGTGACGGTCAGGTGGAAACAAATTGAAAATCTCGCTATTTATCTAAAATTACGTTTATTGGCCAGTCTTTCCCGCCCTTTATTTCACCAACTAAAACTAATATCCTTCGCTGATGTGCATGGAATAAACCCCATCAATTTGTGGAACATTCAGTTGTGAATATTATTAGTTGCGTCTTTTAGTTACTTAGTTGTGAATCAGACGTACAATGTATCCCTTTTGTACATCCTTAATGCGATATTTGCCTAGTAGTGTTAACATTTATAATCCCATGCATTACGCTCATCATAAGAAATCCGAGGCTATATTGTTTGGAAAATTTTACCTTGCGTTTTTTTTAACTTCTCAGACTCTGATCTAGAGGCAGGTGGAGCACACTATAGCTCGTGGTAAATACGTTACTTGCAGTTATAAAAATACGAGGCGATAATTACTAGAATGGTAATACAAGTACGATCACACGTGTAAACAAAATCCTACGTAAGATCACCTTCGATTCCTATACTCCCGTTCATGAGACAGTAATAATAGTCATCCACCCCTCTCCACCTTTAACGCTCGGCGTAATTATTGAATTGTCCCCTTAGCTCCCTCTCGAAGCATTTTAGTCATGCCAAAAACCACCTCAAATATGATATTCCTGAATACGATGCTGCCGTTGCTAATTGCCTCGTTCGCAGTGGCGCGATTACGTTTTGTTTGTATATACAAATATTTTTACATTTTTGATTCCCTCATACAATCAAGGAGTTATAACCACGTTAATCAAATTGTTATTCGCTTCTGAATGTCACTCGTGCCACCCGATATTGATCCAGTCCAACGAATTGGCTTTGGTTTGTATTTTTCGCACACCTTCGTGATACCTGTACCGGAGTCCACCAGTAAATCGGCCATTAACATTCCCTTCGATACCTTTACAGTAATCCTCCACTTCCCACGACTAGAACGACATGCTACCTCTTTGTTGAAGGATTAGACTTCGTCATTGTAATTTTACCGAAGGAAACATATACGGCCGAGGAAATACGATACACGGCCGCGAAATGTGTATGAAAAGGGCGACTAATTTGCATGAGGGTTTAACTTATGAAGGTTTATTATAGTTTGTAATTGGGATATACTTGTAGCTTTTCATGTATTGATTTCAGCTTTTAACATTTTCTGAGTTTTGATGAAAATTTAATTCAGCAAAAATAAAATATTCAGATAATAGGAGCCCTTTTGGCGATCGGTCAGGGAAATTGGTGAGACCGTCAGGGTAAAGTCAGGGAAAGGTCAGGGAATTTAGAAATTGGATCTCAGTAGCCACCCTGTTCACGTTCCTTAACCCCATTGATAAGTCTCCCAGCCCACCCCTGGTTGAGGGCCTTGAAATCTTGGCCTAGAAATCATAATGATGGCGATAGGGGCAGAAGCTGACGCTGGACGAGTGTCGCGTAGGGATTTTCGCTTAGGTCATTCCTGCGATGACTGGCCTACTGAAGCACTAAGATTAGAGTCGCCCGTCAGCCCTCCCAAAGACCGGAGTGTTTTGGATGCAACAGTACCTCCGCCGAAAAAGTTATTAACGGTATTGACCGTATGATCATAAAAAAATCTTGTCGTAGTTTTACAAATGTTAACGGAGTCGTATATAAACGCAAATTTAACATTAGTTCGTTGGCAATGAAATTAAACGAGCACTTTTCAAACTCATATTCGGCGCCATGCCAAATTGTTCGGTTTGCTTGGCGAGAGTGAAGTCAATCAAGTACTATGCCCAAATACGTGGGAGTAGGGATTCAGTTATTTTTCTTGCGTCGTCGATGGCTACCCTAGAAGATCTGAGAATCTCTCAGCATTAGGCGCTGAGAGATCCTCCCTGAGAATCTCTCAGCATGGGTTTAGCAAGACGCGTCCAAAGGCGCCTCCCCGAGTTGAACCGAGGACCTCCAGTGAGCAGTAGGACGCTCTACCCACCGAGATACCACATCATTCTCACCGTGATGCACGTAAGAAATATTACTTCGAAAATACTTGGACCTAATGCGCACTACTAACCGTATTAAACGCATATCCAAACTGTCAAAGTTAAAGAGTTCCTATAGGTACATATCCTACGAGATGGGAACGGGGATTTCACTTTGAGCAGTTTACTCTTTGGTTCGAGCCACTTCCGAAATGCAGAATAAACTCAAATGCCGGAATGAGATCACGAAGGAATGACTTACACATAACCCACTACATGGGCACGAAGACAGAGAGGAACGTCTAAAGATGAAATCGTTTCGGATTTCTCTGCAATGCAAGGTAAAATTACACAGCGGCGTACACTTGCGGGTAGAGCTTCTCGCACAAGAAACAAATGTTGTCATTAACGAGGCAGTAACATTCTCCTTTTTGCGGAAAATACCTTGGTGGTGGTTTAGCTCTGAGGCGCCATCGCTGTAATCTTCGATGGATTCAACTCCGATGAATGTCCACATGATGACACAGCGGGTTGGGACAAACTTGCACCGTTTTACCGGATGGATGACCGCTGGACTTAATTCCTGAAATTCACTGCAAAAGGGGGCAATGGATGAATCAGTTGAGGAATATCATGAGGATTGAATTAACACATGAGGACGTATTTAACCGAGCTTCATCTTGCACACCATCTTAAGCTGTCAACATACCGGTAAACAGTAGTGTTACTGTTGGAGCGATGATGCAGACAGCACAAAGTAGCAGCTCAGGGTAAAGGGATCTCCTTCAAATGCATTCAACTACACAATAACTACAAAAATTAGATAAGCGAACACAGCGATTTGCACTAAACGCTAACCTCAAGAATTTGCTCCATTCACTTGTGAAGCGGAACTTCAACAGGTTGCGCACGCTCGCGGGCGCTGGAAGGTCACGTGACGGTGGATGTTCCCGAAGAAACGTTTCGTCTGGAGATGCCAGTGGTGTTCAAGATATTTACACCAGTGCCCTTCTAATAGGGGCAATAAATATAAAAACGTGATCCTTTGGAAATCCATATTTACGTGACGAGGGACTGTCGGTGCATCGTGTTTGGGAAATATTTTTGGTGAACACTGTGACTGGCTGCGATTGCAAGTGAAATGGCGTCAAGGAATGCGTTGGTGTTAAGAATGCGGGATCCTATGGACCAATGGCTGGAATCTCAAGGTTTATTTCGTAAACTGATCGCCAAGGATGGCTCGTGTCTCTTCAGGGCAGTGTCAGAGCAGGCGAGTTTCACTTTGTTATTGTACTTCCTCAGACAGTCCCAGTCTCTGCTCGTGTCAATTAATTTTTGTGGCGATCGTCTTCAAACCTGGGTCTCTTCATTTTCGTGTGGAATTTAGTTTTCGAATGCCCTTGTCACACCATTCCTGCCTTTGCATTCAAATTTTTATGTGTAAACCTATTTCCAGATGAATGATTGCAGTTGGCCTTTTAAGGATTGTAGTCGAGGCCTAATATTTTTTTGATTTTGAGATACTCATTTCCTATTCAAAGGATTCTACCTTCTGAATTTAAACCGAAAATTATGATTAGAATTTTGGAATACGAGGCTGGTACTGGACTTGGGTGTTAAACTTTCTTACATAATTGCCCCTAAATTATTACTCTCGTGTGTCCGTTATAAGCATTTAAATGGACTTCAATTGCCTCCTGTTGAAATATTACGTTTTCACGACGCATATTCGTAGGAATTGGAGATATTTTTAAAAATTTTCAAATACCGAGAAAATGCAAACATCTGACGGTGTCCTCAAGAGTGTGATCATAAGGCTAGGAGGAGGAATTGTGCCATTTATGTGATGATTTGCAAACCAGAAATTCAACCTAGTCTGGGGAAATGGAGAATAAATGTGTCATATTTCTCCCCATTATCATAATATCAATGTTGGTGAATAATGAGTCACTGAATTTTGTCTTTCAGGTTTTTCACACCCAAGTATTGCATACTAAGGTTAGAATGGCTTGTGTTAACTTCATGCGAAGGCACAAGGACCTCTTCGATGAGGTAAGATATTTGCTGCATTTTTAAATCTTCTTCTTTAGCCTGAATTTATATGTATCCTCAATTTTTTCAGTGCGACGAAGAAACTTTGGATGAGCACATCTTGTCAATGCAGAATCCTTGGGAATGGGGCAGTGAACTGGAAATGAGAGTAATGTCATTTATGTACAGGTAAAATAAACTTTGTTATATATTTTAATTTATATTGTATAGAACAATAATGTCTAAATCTTAAACATCATTCAGTCATTGACATCCCCCATTGGGTAACTATTGCCAGGTAGTTCATTCCCTCACATGCAGTTGAGTTATTATTTTATCAGGCTCACGTCAAACATCAAACCTGCTTCTACTTGACACCATTATGTTTGTCTTTATAACTATTTAAAATTAAAATATTCCTATGGATATAGTATAATTAAATTGTACTGTATTTAATATTTGCACATCACAGTTGTTGGCTGTAGCATCTGTACACAAGGCCAACAGAGGCAATGATTTTATGTCACAAATGACTGCATATTAAAGCTAATGGAACTTGGATGAAATCAAGGAATTTTATGGTATCGAGTTTGGTCCCATTTTGTATTTCTCTATCATATGTCATGCATTGAAGAACTCGATGAGAACATTATGGAAAAACGATACCTACATCATAAATTAGGAAAAAAAATTTCTATGGAATATTATAATGATAGTGGGGTCATGGTAGCCTAGTGGGTAGAGCACTGAGCTGCTAACCGGATGGTCCCAGGTTCAAATCCCGGGCAAGAAGCTTTCTGGACCCTCACCAATCCTCACGATTCAATTTTCTGCGATTCAGAACTATAGGAAATCGCAGGTTGCCGAGGGAAAGGAACTGGCCCCCCTACCCTGAATCTGTGAATTTCACATGCCTTAGGCTTGGCTTAGTACAAGTGAGCCCTACCCTCACCTATCAAAAACCAAACTTCGGGTCGAACACACCTTTTTTTATTAGAATAATGGATCAAACTTTGCTGCTATTTTATACATGATATGTCATGAGAATATAGATTTCATTTAAACTGAGCTACTGCAGTGACGAGAAAAAAAATGCAAAATGAATATTTTTTTAACCGGCTTTCAATTGTAGTATATAGTGGCAGACTAATAATTAAGTATATGAGTTATTACATCATAGCTTTAGATTAGTGAGCATATATGTGTGGACTACCCATTATATTTTTGGAATTTAGTTAATTAATTACTGTAAATGTCTCATATAAAGGCGGGACTTTCTTGTGTACCGTAAGATGGGAGTGCCGGCAGTGCAAGCTACATCCAATGGATTCGAGGATAAAATTCTCCTCTGCCAATTAGGAAACAGCCAGTATGACTCTGTTTACCCTAAGGAATACGTGAAGGGAGCAGCATTTTGCCAGTGTGAGTAAATATTCCCTTTTCAAAGATGATGAATTCAGTTGAAACAGTGCACTGAACCACTGCAGTGGAACTAGTGAATAGTGTAGATTTTTTTAATACTTTCATTTTTTTCCATTTTACTATGCTCTTCCTCACAATGCATTTTTGTCTTTAAAGTGTTGATAAGTATAGTTTTTTCTTTGGGTCAATAAATTAGTCTTTCAAACTTATATCATACCGTTTTCTGTATTTTAATGTCGTGTCAGTAGAGCCAATCATTCCTGAAGTTTCTAACATTCCTCTGATTTAATTCTTTGTGATATTTTTTATGATTTGATCTCTTTAAATTGAGGAGTGGTTTTGCCTCTCCTGTCAAACTTGCTGGAACTAAATTTGTTATGAATCTGAGAAAACCACCTTGCAGCTTTAAATTAATTTGTGACTATCAAATTAAAATTAACTTGAATTATTGCCCTAAGATTCTACCTTCACTGCCCTATTATTTAAGAGAGCCATTTTTAACAAGTTACTATTTTTTGCATGCATGGTGGATTTTTTTTTTTTTTTTTTTTAGCTTTTTCATCCTTTGGTTTTTCATTGGTGTGAAGAAATTTTAGGTATAATTTAGATACAATTGTACCCAGGATGTCGATTGATACGGGAGATACGGGAAATATATGGGAAATTAACATTACTCTATAAAATACGGGAAATTCACATAGTGTCCGGGAAATTTCAAGAAATGCTCTGTAATGAACAGATCCAGAAGATCCCCATATTTTTGGTTGGTGGGACCTTAGCAGTGCGGGAGTCGCAGTGTTTAGCCCATGAAGATTTCGTAACCCACTGAGTGCAAGGTTGTCATTTCAGCGCACGTGAGGCTGACTTGGCAAGTGTGGAAACAGCACACACACAACGTCTGTCGCCCTTGCCACAGTAGTAGGTTTCGCGTCGCACGATTTTGTCAAAAAATGCAGTGTGATAATGTTACTTATCCGGTTCGAAAGTCTAATTTAATAAGATAGAAAGTTTAATCACTGTATTTTACCTGTTGTACTAGATAATGCATATGGCGAATTATTTTGTAACTATCAGTGTAATTTGGACCGGTCCAAAATACACGCTCTTCGGTGGTCCGAAATACACTATGAGGATCAAAATAAAATGAGACTGAATTTCACAGAAACATCCTTAGATACATTAAAAAGAATTATGTGCACTTTTCTACACGAATTATGATAAGAGTGGAGTAATTTCTGTATTTGAACTAGCAAAAGTAACTTTATATTTCGCTGTCGCCTTAGGAGTCAGAGCCGTTCCAATGGGTGTATTTGTCTAGAGTGTGTTTTCGTTGTTTATGCTTTGTGTGGGGGAAGGGAATTTCACGATTTCGCTCACTTAGCCTTTATGCCTCAATCACCTGGGCTTGATTGTTGAAATTTGGAGAGAAGACATTCCAAAAATACACCCACACGTCTACACCCTAAACATGTTGCTACCCTTAATGAATACAAAGTAAAGCTATCGGTCTGAATTACACACCAGTTCAAATTACACGGACTTCTCCTATACGGGAATTTAGCAAATAATCGTCTGGGAAATACGGGAATTTGAAATTGGGCCGCCGATCGACATCCTGGTACCAATCACTACTCCGAAATCTCACTGTGTCAACCCTGATATTTATCTTGTTTCCTTTTTAGCTCTTGTTTACCATTTGCTATATGACAGAGTATTCGGAATGGAAGGTACTGATTATGCTGTGGATAAAATGCTTCATGACAAAACAGTAAGGCTTAGGAGGGATTCATGTGTGACACATTGTAGCACATGCACCTCAGTCAGGTAAAGATAATATGAACAATTAAACAGTAAAATGTGAAAATACCTCTTAGTCATACATATGAATAGTTTTAAAGAAATTTTTCTAAAAGATAATAACTTACAACTTTTTAGGAAGCAGAATATGAATGATGAAAATGTGGATAAATTAGATGGTGAAAGGATCGAAAGCCCTCCTTTGGGAAATAAACTGTCAAAAGAGTGGTATAATAATGCAAAAGAGATACTTCTTCAGGGAATCATCCCATTTCCATATAAAGTTGCCAAGGCTCTTGATCCTGAAATATATCGCAACATTGAATTCGATGTTTGGAATGAGCAAAGGAAAGGTGATTAGTATTTGTCATCAATAGAATTTATAATTGTTTTATCACAGAGAACTTTTGTGAGAATATTCATAATGGTTTTTGGAGCAATTAAATGCTGATTATTGGATATATTTGTACAATTTTTAGGCTTATAAGATACACTTATTTCCAAAATTATTGTTCAAAAATCACCCCCAGGTCTTACAACCTCAAAGTAATAAACTATTTTAAATACCTTATTTAGGGTTGGAGTAGGGATTCAAAGATTCAGTCTAATTCTATCGATTCCATGGATTCGAGATTCAATCGAATCAATGGATTAAAGATTTGAATACCAGTCATGTGGATTCTATGTACCAGTGGCGGAGAACTACAAGGCCTCGACTTAACGTAGATCTGAGTTACACTGATCCAGAGTTACGCAAATAATCTGTTAGGCCAGTGACATGCTTGCGTTTCTCCATGTTTCTGTGTGGCTTTAGCAGAAGTGATGCCCTCGGTGGAATCGGAAGCACACTACTACTAGATGAACAATATGATAAAGCTCGCCAAGACAGAAATTTCAAATATTATCATGATAACCTAAAAGGAGGACATTACCCAATTGTATAAAACTCCACCCACACACTGGACATAGGTCTTAAAAGGGGGACATTTTGACATTTATCTGGTCACCTGGTGAACTTATGAAAATGAAAATTGCTCTTGGAACAATTATCTAAAATGTTATCATATGTCTTGCATTATTCATTGATGTAAATTATTTACCTTAAAAATATTGGATGGAATTTAATTTCCCAGTTTGCTACACATTTGATAATATTCAGTGATATAATTCAAGTACTGGGCATAAACACAATCAGTTTACGTTTGCCAAACAATGCATTTTAAATGGTGATCATCCTTTTATATTTCTGAAAACCTGCCTGCAGTTTATGATGCCTATGGAATTAAGTGATGCAAGGCAACAATTATGTGATTGAGAGATTCACTTATGCAGCCTTGCATGGAGTTGATGACCCTATTCTTTGGTCCATCTTGGGACATAATCCAATACCAGGTTGCCTACTTCTGAGGCTTTTCAAAATGTTTTTTGCTCAAAATCTGAGTTGTGTATTCATGCTTGGCTGATTTACATTATGCGTGTTACTCTACTAACTATAAGTGTGAGCCAGATTGGCTACATAGTGCATTACCTTCACTCTTTATTTCCCACTTCGCTTTTAGCAAATTCTGATCTCTCTTCACCCTTCCCTTCAACCTTTTTCTTTCCTGAATGATTCCAAGTGATTGTATGTTAGTTTGAAAGTATGGAAGTGTTATCTGTTGAATTACGATGGTCCTTTCCATCCTGGTACCGTCAAACCTTCTAATAGTGGATATGTTTGGGACCGGAAATATTATCTGCTTTTGGGAGGTGTCCACTATTAAGAGGGGTGGAATTTAGACAGGTATGCAGTAACTTTGACGAATTAAAATGTAAAGACATTTAATCATTAAACTTTTTTTGTTGAAATATTTAAAAATAAATACCTATAGCACCAAATATGGATTAAAATAATTAGTAATTATTAATTTTGCATCCATTCAGCAACTATTGGCATCATCATGATCAAAACAATTGGTCTCTAGAAAAGAGATAAGTAGCAGTGTAGGAAGCAGTGATTGGAAAGGAAACGGACAGGAGCACAAACATGTAGACTAGGAATTGGACACTCAATTCCTTGATACCTCGATTCTTCAGGTATCGAGCGAGTACTAGCAAAATTTCCATAGTATCAAGCAAATGAATACTTTGACGAAAAAGATTTATTTTTCACCATTTAACGAATATTTTTCAATTTCATTAACAGCCAAAGGCAATTGCTGTATTCCTCCGAATATTGTCCCCCCATTTTTGGCCGAAATCCTCACGGAAAAAGTCTTGTGGAGGACTATATTCGAGCTCAAGGCACCTAATATCCGTTGTAAAATTCCATCCCCCGTAATTGAAGGCCAATATCTCAAAAATGGCTATTTCGATTTTAAAATAAAGTATATCAAACTAAAGTTTGTTTATTTATACATTTATTAATGTCAAAAATACATTTTGAAGTTGGTTGTATTAATTAATTTTTCGACCGAGACTGCTAAAATGACTAGATTTTTTTCAAGTTCCGGGAAGCAAGTTCAACTTTGATGCCCGAAGATAAGAAAAGCCACTCTCTTTTCTTCTCATAAGACATTTAACATATATTTATCTTATAATAAACAAATTTTAAAATAGATTACTCAGGTAACAATTACGTTACGACAAATTTTAAAAACATGCGCTATCTCAGCTTGCGGAAGTCGGAAATACATTGAGTTTTGACGGTATTCTTCGTCTTTGAAAACTTAGCACGTGCAAAATGACTTAAATTCAGAAATAGATATTCTTTAAACGTTATGTATTTATTTATTTCGGAAATGAAGCTCCCTGCGACAGGACTTTCAGCCGAGGTTGCCAAGTTGTAAGCTACCATAGGTACCGCGCGCACCAAACACCACGCGAGAAAATTTCTCTATTATGCACAGGAAAAATATCCTTGCCTATGCTTGAATAAAAGTTTAAAAGTTGCAGTATTCACCAAAATAAAATCGGCGATAAATGAGATAGCTTTTGTCCCCACATTTCTCGGCTTCTCGATGAAAGAAACAAATTGTACTTTAAATTATCCTCAACTACATCTCCAAAAACTTTGCGTGAGGAGACATATTGACGGTATGTTTCCAAAGATACCGTCAGTTCTTAAACTGACACTGACTTGCATTCTCATAGATGATACTTTTTTCTGCTATTGTCGAGTCCTCATGACTCATTCACAGTGATAGGCGACCTGCTTGCAGCAGAAGATTCCACACACCCCCAACCTTTCTGTTTCAGGCATGCTCTGGGCAGTTGAGTGTACTTTTGTAGCAAAAAATAAATACATATTAATATCAAATAACCAACAAATTCTATTGAGATTTCATAAGTGGATTCATATCAATGATTCGAAAGCAAGATAAAGGTCCAAATGCTGATTTTCAGAACGGAGAGCGTGCGGGACGGAAAATAATGCAGTCTAACAAATTCAGCAATAACAAAAATACTGATAAATGTAATAGCATGAAACTTCATATGACTATTAACAAAGCCATTAACTACAGCATGTGAAAAGGGAAGTTTGATGCCTTGATGTGTGTTGTTCTTACGATGCTCCAAAATCAATGGAACCATCTGGTACCCAAAAAAAATCGCTAAAAATCCATTTTTAAACACGTACTTCAGTAAATAAAATGGGTAAAATTATTTTAATACCATCAGTAAATGTAAAAATAAACAAGCTTTAATCTGATATACTTAATTTAAAATTGCATTAGCCATCTTGGAGATATTGGTCTCCAAACTCGCGGGTGACGGAAATTTTGCAGCAGATAGTCCTCCTAATAAGGGCGTTACAAATGATTCATCGCATAAAACTAGTAAGTTTTACTATACCATTTTTTTTATTTCCTATTTAGGGTTATTAATTACGTCATTCATTGCCAAGTTCCTAGCCACAGCTTATCTATAATAAATTTTTGATCAAATATTTTTCCTTAGAAATCGAAAACTTTAATCCACAGGACCCGATACAAAATTTATATACCTGCGCACATTCATCAGCGAATGAAAATTAATTGGTCAAACATTATTAACGTGCGTTAATGGAATGAGTACTTGCTGGTATTGTACTTGGTATTGAGTATCGAGAAAAAATTGTATCAACCCATCACTTATGTAGACAGAGAAGAGATTGCTCCCTTAATGCTAAGAATAGGTTTTTTTGCTGGCAAATTTCATTGGGTGTACATATTTACTTCAAGAAATTGGGTTTTTTGTTCAGGGGAAGATAAATTTTTACAGGATAGCTCGTACTCTGTGTCCGTTAAATGAGGTAATTAAAGGAAAATGTTTCTCTCTGTTTTCCAAGTCCATTATTGAGATTCTGCTATTTGGAGGTATTAGTTCCATAAGCCTTCATGTACTGCTGCTGGAGATAGAAATAGTATCCATTTTTAGGAGGCATTTGCTATTTGGAGGTGTCCGTTAAGGGAGGTTTCACTGTATTCTGTTCAAATGTCAACAAGTTGGGTAAGTCATCTTTTCAGTCAAACCTTCATGGAAATGCCTCATTTGTTATAGTAGTAAAATACTTGGTTATCCCACTAAAATTGACACATTTCATGAGCCTTTTTTTTATTTTCTCAGCTATCATCAGGAAGGAAACCCTGCGTAAGTGGAAAGAATACGTAGGGTCATCATTTGAATGAAGGGTGGAGTCAGTAAAGAGCATGTACTTTTTGTGCCTGTAAAAGGACCGAGCATCTAGCAAGTGGGAAAAGCCTGAAATGTAGAGAAATGTTTGATGAAAGCTGAAACTATCTATAAAGGCCAAAGAAAATATTCACCTGTGTAATTTTTAGATAGTGTAGCTGCATGTCAAACTGGTGAAAAGATGCTTTATCTGTAAGCTAAAGGCTTTCTGCCTTATCCTGCTGCTTTAGTGCTTAAAAGATTGGGAAAATTCTGTGAATATACGAAAATAATATTGAATGATGGTTACATTGTAGTGCAACATTCAGGACATTATATTTTGATGGCATGATAGATGGTAGACCACCTGTAATACATATATGTATTTTATTGGTGACATACAGAGAAGTTACGCAACATATTACATTTTGAAGTGTAATATTTTTAGCCTCATTTCTGTAGAATGATTCTAATTTCAGGAGGAAAGAAGATTGAACTTAAATTTCTGAAGGCATTGAGAATTTTCCAAGCCAAAAGTGATTTTTTATTGTACAGAAATATATTAATTTTTTGGTCAGGAATTTTGTCAGAATTGTGTAAAGAATGTATCTAAATAAAGATAAATAGTAAAGCCATTATATGTCACTCTCTGGGTATAGAGTGGGAGGCTCTTCTGAGGAAAGGGTCAAAATTAAGAAGTGTATCATCTTGGGCCTCTAACATACGCACACTCTGATCATGGTCTCCCTATACTTTTTTCTTTTCTTGTTTACAGCAACCTCTTCTTTTTTGTGGACATAAGATGAAATACAGGTCTTGAAATAAATCAATTCTCCAGAATAACTAGTGTTTTGTATGCATTATTATGGTAAAGGACAAGTTCCTGCCTAACAATTGTCTTGAGCTCTTAAAAAAAAAAATGTTTTGAGGTGATATTGGAGTAATGGAATAGCTGTATCTTTGTTTTCAATCCCTGTCATAGCAAATTACTTTGTTGTCAACACTTAGAACAGTCTCTTCTCTTCCATTGCATGTAAGAGCTGAGATGGGGTGTGAATGATCTATTGAATGGAAATGAATCAAGGGAATTACGTGTTGGTTCAAAGTGCCTAGTCAGACTTGATTCTTCCCCAGGAAAAGAACTTCATGCCCACATACAAGAGATGGCTCTTGAGAAGGGGCCTGTGCTTGTTTATGTTGAAGAATTGGCTAAAAAGTGAGTCTTTTTGATTGAATTTGAATTAAACGTCAAGTGTTGCCTGATGTGAACTAGAACGTTGATTACAAGGTACCATTCAATTTAAAAATTAAAATGTAATGATTCGTTTAACTTCTATTGTAGCTAATAGTCTATAGTTGGACTATTTATATAGTAGCTAATAGCACATAGTAGGGCATGTATTATTGGAATGCATGTCTATTCATTATTGTAGCAAAATTTACAGAAATGGCTTTACATTCTAATCTCCTCGAAAGCTTCCACGTACACCTTTTGCTGTGGTCCTAATTGTTTGAACAATGCTTTTCCACTTCCTTTATTAAGTGAATTTCATTCATATCACTGTAATCTGCTCCTGTTTTTATTCTCTCTTAGGTTTCTTATTTTGAGCCTACAAAATTAATGTTAACTAATGGTAGAGGCTTGGTTTGCTCATTTGGCTCAACTGCTGAGGGAAAAAAAACAATCATGAACTTATGAGGGTTATCCAGAAAGTAAGGTTGCAAGGTGTGTAGCTCTCGCAGGGAAATTAAGTTTACTAAGTATCTGTCATCTAGTTGGGAGCCAGCAGAAAAGAATGGGGGGAGTCAGACGTCAGTAGTTGGCCAACTCTCGTTCTGGTGACTACTTAAGGTGAGCGCCACTATTCCATCTCCTGCCAAGTGTAAAGTGTGCACTGTCATATGCTCCCCAATTCCATTTTGAAAATCAAGGTGAGACATTTTTATACTAAATAGCAACGGGAGATGAAACTTGGGTTTACCATCATACCCCAGAGAGCAAACAACTATCATTGCATTGGCACCATTCCTATACTTCTTCAGCAAAAAATCAAAACTCAATAATCAGGTCAAGAAGTCATGTTTATATGTTTCCGGGGCAGAAATATAGTGTTAAATTCTTGGAGATAGGAGAAGCAATCACTGCTGTAAGATACTGTGAGACCCTCAAGAAACTTCATAGAGCTTTGCAAAATATACTGTGGGATGCTGACAAAGGGAGTCGTCTTCTTCATGATGATACTCGGCCCCATACTGCTTGTGACACAATGGCTGTTGAACACCTCATTTGATTGGGATGTTTTTTACCATTCCCTTTACAGCCATGATCTCTCACCTAGTGATTATTATCTTTTTACAAAATTGAAGGATCATGTGGGTGGAAAACACTTTTCTAATGATGATGAGATGAAATCAAAGTGAATAATAGCTAAATGAGGTGGCAGTATACTTCTATGACCCAGGTATAAGAACACTCGTACCACAGCAACAAAAATGTATTGAATTGAATGGTGATTATGTGGAAAAATGATGTAATATCTAAAATATAATCTCTGTGTGTTTCATTAAAATTATGCATTTCTGTATGTTTTAAAAATCTTGTTACCAGATAACCCTCGTATATCTGGTTACAGAATTCAGTACAATGACAACAGTTAGCATGAATTGGATGAGTAAGTCATTTGCTTTAAAGAATAGAGGATAGATTATTTTATGAGAGAGCTGATCATGTATCATGATTTAATGTGGAGTTAACAGAGAAAATTGTAATCATGAAAGGAGCATTAGGAGCAGTCACTCTGATGCTGCCAAAATAAAGTTTCATTTCCTCCTTTCTATGAAATTGAGACTAGGAATGGAATTTTATATCAAACCTAACCAAACCTGGGGAATCTATTAAATTTTATCATGGTTTGGTTTATATTTAGGAACATGTTATAATTGGTGTATCTTACTCCATAATTTACGGCTGTAAAGTTGTTCCGTTTATATTTTAGGTGCATAGTCCAGTTTGAAACCTTGGAGCCTCTCCCGAGAGCCTTGTCTTCTCATGCGTTGCTGAGGTCTGATAGAGGGAGGCATTTCTGGATGAGTGAGAAGAAGCATATCTCCAATGCTTGTCTTCAGAATGCTGTGAACTTGGCTAATAACAACAGGCATTTTGGATTTCAGACCTGGAGACAGTCATCACCCCAGAAGAATAGTAAATATGTATTCTGACAACAATCACTCTTAGCTTGATTACAGATTAATGATAACAGAATTTTTCTGTTGGCTCTTGCTATTCTGATCTTCTGTGTATAGTGAATTAGCTATCTATTTGAAATCAGCTATTCACAATGGTTTCAGGACTTTATCAATGCATATGTGACTTTAATATTGTGCACTGTTTTGATGTTAAAGGGGTGAATTACAGCAGGTATGAGAATAAGGGAAATTGTGGTTCGGGCAAGGAAGGAGGCCGATCAAAGAACTCTGGAAACAGGAATAAAGGGCGTGGGGCTGAACAGCATGCAGCAAATCCTGTGGTAGGACCTCAGATATCAGGAGCACCTTGCCATTCTGTTACACTGAATCAGGAAGAAAGGTATGTCATCTTTTTATTGACTAACATCATGATATACAAATATAAATGTCTTGACAAATTAATTTTGTTCTTATTTTTATGATTTTTTCTTTAGATAGTCTATTTTTTTATGTATAATAGTCAGCATTTTTTGGAGTGAAGCCCACATTTGGGCTTTTTGAGTGAATTTTTTTAATCTGGTGGCTTTATGTGTTATTCCTTGAATAATCTATTGCATGCTTAGTATAACCCTGTTAGGGGATTGAAGTACTGTATTATTTATGCCACTTGCCACTGCCAATTGACCATAATTATCACTTTTCATTATTTATTGCAATGAGTTTTAAACACCACTTTAAAAGAGACATTTCAATACTAAAGTGGTGGCTTTGTTTTACCAAAGTTGATAATGTTCTAGCTGAGTTGGTGGATAGGCCTCACTGCATTTAGCACTAATTAAGGTATACCTTGAAAATGGGTACTCTATATTCAGGGTTTTCTTTGGTAGACAATTTGCATTGTTGAGTTATCATAAACATTAATGTGTTTGGTATCTGACCCTTAAGCTAATTATAGTAATTAAGATAAAATAGAATTTACTGCTGTATTTTTCATAAAAATTCATCATCTAATTCTATTTATTTCATTAATTATATTAATAAAGAATGGAAGCCCAAATATTTGGCAAGTGGGATAAAGGCACTTAACTCTCCCACACTAAGGAATGTTATTATCTATTTCCTGCCTTATTTTTAATAAACATGTATTTTTTCTTTGAAAACCTGAGTATGCTAAACATATTTTCTGAAATTCATGACTCCATAGTAACTGTAATAGCTCTCTGTCATACGTTACAGTCTCCTAGTCAGCTGTTCCCTTTTTTCAGTAAATAATGAATTACCACATTGTTTTGTGTGAGATACATTTCTGGTATTGATTTTCTACCCATCACTTTGTCCAAGCACTCCTGTTTCTTTTTTCTCTTCTTAAGGTTGAAAACAAAGAACTATGTGCCCATTGTCTTATTAAATTTTACATTTTTCCTAATTCAATGTAATTTCCTTTACCTGATTTAGTTGTTGGAGCTCAATTGTGACATTTAGTAATTTCTGCTGAAAATTTATATTTTAATGGAGAAATCCTCTATGAAAAAATCTTAATCACAATACTGTAGCCATTTATGTTTATGTTCTGACATTTATTTGAACGTGATGGCTTTTTTTCAGATATTCGCAGGTAGTTTTTACTAATCCTCAGCTTCATCTAAACCTGCAATCTCAGCACTCGGAAAGCTCTGTCAATGTAAACCACCAGGTAATAAATCAACATATTTTCCAAAATTAATTTTTTAATGTTTTTTTCTAACTTAAGAGAAGTTTTTTGCATTCATCAATCATGATAGAAAATTGCTAGTGATAAAAGGTATTCATGGTGTGTTTGGAATCTGGCATAAATTTAGTCGCTGCAATGGACCTGGCCATTTGAAGCAAAACTACCACCATACTGTGAATCATGAAATTATCAGTTTTTTTTATTTGTGGCTTTCTGGGAATACACCAAATAAAAGAGAAATCCACCCAGTTATTTTGCAAGTGGAATGGTACCCAACTTGTTCATAGAAGCCTCCATTACCCTCAACCTTTGTTTCCAGTACCTTTTGACTGCAACAATAATATTAGATGATGAACTCCTCAATAACAGCTAGACTTGGACTGATACCACTTTTTCCGATACCAAACCAATACCTTGATACCAGTGGCCAATACTGATAGTATTATTTGCTGATACCTTACTTATATTTCCCAAAAAATTGATAAGTGCTCTCCTTCTTGTGAACCACACTCAGTAATCAGAAGTGTAATAAGAGAGCAATTAATGAGAGAAATGACTTGTGACAACACTTTTATTATGCCTATCTTACAATTAATCACTTGAATTAGATTTCAGACTCTAAGCCCTCTTGCATATGTAAATACTGAAAATTCTTTTTTAGAAATATGAGTTGCTGAACATTTACAGCAAACTAATAACCACTCTGACCTTTAATATCCAGTCTATTATTAGGAGCTTATTTGTGTAAGCATCCCCATTGTCTGTAAGGTTTCCCCATGGTGTTCTGCCCCATTGCCTGAGCCCCTTCTTTCTTTCTTTCATCAGTTGATACTTAATTTGACCCCAGAAGTGATTTATAGAGCCCAGGATGATCATGTTCATAGTAGTTAGTTACATGGGTCTGGACTGGAATATACTTTGGGAACCTGAGAGTTTGAAATGATTATTCTAAAACTCAGCAGTTCCCCACCTATGGTGTGCATACCCCTTAGGGACATGTGCTTGAGGATTTTGAGGTATTCTAAGAAAGTTTGATAGTAGTGGAGGTAACAGTAAGGACATTCAATTATCTGAAAAGTTACGTCCATTCACAAACAAACAGCTTGCATTGCATCATCAATGAGTCAACAATAATATTGTCAGAGACTACAATATGGATTCAACTGTAATTGAACAGTAGCTGCGTAAGTTACAAGCATGGCTAATGGATGAGGGGTACGCATTGGGGAAATTAACTGCCGAGGGGAATGCTAGTTAAAAAATGGTTGATGGTTAAAAGAGTGATTAACTTCCTATGGACACATCTCTAACCCCCATCACTCCCTTTAAAGGTAACATCAATGTTAGGACCTCCGAATGCGGGCATCCTTCCAAGTAATGTTAAGCAGCCTCCCCTCACGTCGAGCTGTTCCACATCCACCTCGTCGTGTGAGAATATCAGCACGATGGCTCCTCAACCAGCCTCTTCCTGCGAGTGTCCCACTTGTGGTGATAAGGTGGACACTCAGCAGTGCCCACTGATACCACCCATGGAGTCGGAGAAGTTCCCTTGGAGCACCCAGCCTCTCTGCTACTGCTGCTACCCCATGTTGGACTGGAGGCCTGGGCCTGGTGGGGGGAATCAACCACTCCCCTCGTACATGCCATCCTGTGGTGGCAGCCCCGTGCCTCTTATGCAGGGCCCGCCAGTGTTCCCATGCCCATCCCTCCCACCTGGTGTTTGTATGACCTCTCCTGATCCAGTCCCCCCCGAAGGGCGAAATATGCCGTATCCAGGTCAGTGCTAGGTAGATGTTAGATTTTTTGCTTATTTATAAATGGGAGGCACCCCTTGCATTTGCAATCATCCAGCATGGTCCTAAGTGAAATAATTAACAATAGTTGCATTTGACCACTTTGTAATGAAGTTAAACGTTTTTGCTGTAAAATATTTGCAAAATCTATTGATAGGTATCAGTAAGTACTGTATTAGGAATGCTCTGTAAGTTTCATTCTACAACTTTCATCCTGTGATTTTAAAAAGTCATTTTATTTCTGTTCTGTAGCATACAATGTATTATTTTGAAATTCAACATGCAAATCGTTACTTATATTCGTGGAAAAAAACAAGAAAAATCAGGCATGGGAGAGCTATATTTTCATGTCACCAATTTTGCATTGCTGTCAAAGGTGTCCATCTATCTACTTTAACCACTGACTGCATTGCTGCAGCAAGCTAAAGCTGTGTCCTCCAACATTCATTTAATACTGGTATTCTGTGAGAGATAACTTTAATCCAGTCGCTATTTCAGGATATTGTGATCATATTCCATATCAGTTCCATTTCCTTCCTATGAATATTCAATGTAAACACTCATTATGACAAGTCAGCAATCATAAGATTGGTTTTCAATTCTCCACTTGGTTCTCCTATCTGCCAACCTCTTCATGTTTTCAAAACTTTCTCTTCTAAAGGCTTAACCACTTTCTCCACTTATATTATATGAGAACTTCCAGTACCTTACTTTACATTCACTAGTTCCTCAATGATCATCTTCATCAGACTACCATGTCATAAGAAACATCTGATTATGTTATCCCATCTTCTTTTTAAAGTTTTTGGCCGACTGTCTTATCTTCCACCTTTCATAGGAAATTTTCAATAGCAAAAACATACATATTGAGAATTATTTTTTTATGAAATTTACCTGGGAAAATTATGTATCATGTTAGCCAGGAAATTAATTTTTTGTTAATTTTTTCCTTCTGGGTAGCTCTTTGGTTTTAAAACAATGGTATGCAAGGCCAATCACTCTTATGTTTATTTATGTGGTACGAATTTGTACTTTGTTCTGTTCATTGTTGATTTAGCGAGGCTCATTAGTTTTTTCCATTGTGAAAAAGCCACTGCATCATGATTCCTTTTTTCCAGAAATCCCTGGGTATCGGATCTACAATATGGGCCATGATGTAAGTTTATCTTTTATTTTATGTATAAAGAATATCTAATGAGCCATGGTTTCTTGAGAGGAATTCATCAGTCTGTCGGTAAATAATGAAGTGTAATTATGAGAGGAATATGAGACAAGTCTTAATGAGGCCAGCAATACAAATCATTTGTGAAGGGACCTTACACAATTGATATCATGGTAACCCAATGGGTAGAGCATTGTGCTACTTAGTGGAGGTCTTAGTTTCGAGTCAAGGAGGGGCCATCATTGATTGTCCAGCTAAACCTCAGCTGAGTAATTTTCTAGGGACCAGATTTTTCTGGAAAATCATGGTCTCATGAAACTTGACCCCCCTGAACAGATGTGTGAATTTTATCATCATTTAGAATTGTACTTTGTGAGCTATACTCTCTACCAACAGACCCACTTAAGGTTATCTATATCTATATCTACGACATACCCTGCAAGCCACCTCGAGGGTGTGTAGCAGGGGGTGCATCCACACCAGGAACAATGACACAACAAACAAAAATGAACACCACAAAGCAAGCACTACACCTTTAAAAGTAATTGGGGAAAAAAGAAGAAAACTACCAAATCCCAATCATGTAGGACACACCCATGAATACCATGCATGCCTTGAAACCCGACACCAATTTCATAGATACTCTTACATGCAAAAAAAGGCATTGCATGCAAGTCACACGTTGATTTGAACATGCTGGTAATAAAACAATAAAAAAAAACTATCGACCTACTCTAAATATTACCTCTATAATTATTACCGATTTACGTGATGTTTAACGTTCTGATCGAATCGTATGCGGAAAAAATTACATTTTAAACCTTGAGTTGAGGGCTGTCATTGATTTGATCGAATAATGAAGGAAATAACGTTTTAGTCTCATGTTCTACAGATAAGGAACAAAAATGATGATACATACATTGATGAACTGGAAAGTTAATATGCAGTATAAAATCAGTACATAGCCATGCAAGTGAGTGCAACAAATGAAGCAATAAGTAAAAGATATTTAAAATGGTAGCATAATGAAATTATTAAGAGAAACTAGGTAGGTAACAGTAAGAATGCAATTTGGTATGTGCAAATTTCAAAATTTAAAGAATAGGTTTCAGAGAAAACATTAGAAATCAAGTACAGTCCATTTTGACTTACAGTACACTTTGACTTGATGGACACTCAGTAGTGTAATGCAAAGGTGGGCCTAGTCCAACTCAGGGAATAGGTGTGGCAATGCTTAGAGAGAGGGGAGATATGCACGCACTTGTACTAGTCTGAAAAAAAATGTACTGCATATGATGTATGCCCTCAAATGTTCTTCTCCTCCCCCACTTTCTTCCCCTCTCAATGGAAGAGGGGACTTTTAGTCTCAATCTCGCCCCAATAAAGACGCTTATCTATCTATCTCTCGTGAGTTATCATCGGCCAGGCTAACTTGAAAGGACCTCATTCCAGTCTTATATAAGAAGAAATGTCTCTATCAAATTAAATTTAAGTTACTAATTGTCTACATACTTTAATTTTGACTAAACTTGATTTTTATTGTATGGACTTTTTTTCTTAGTAAACAATGATAAATTTGTAATGGATAGGAATGAATTATAATTTATTATTTTCTGGTTTTAACAATTTAAAAATAATGTAATCAGTAACAATACAATACTGAGTGCTATAAAAATTCTTGGGAATCCAATATCAATTTTAAGCACTCACCATGTTTATGTAATGTTTTTAAATTGGTTAAATGAATAATTAATTGTTTAGGCTCTTCATTGAAATCCTTAGTTTAATCATGCACACTGTTGTGAAGGAGAATGATTTTTAGGTGATGATTATCTCATGTATTTTGAGTGGTAACATTTTTGCAAATTGTGATCAAATTTATATTTTGTGACTGCAGAGGTTGTGTATGAAAAATTGTCTTCTTCCAATATCTATTCAGTATTATCGTCCAAGTTATATAGCTTGGCCTGGATCCAACGTATGCTCAGGGCCACACCCTGAGGGAGAGGGGAATGGTGTGGTGCGAATGCCTGATGAGGAGAAGCAACCCCAGCCAATGACACGTTCGACCATTGACGTGACTCACGAGTGTCCTCCTATTGTTCCTGCCATTCTCCCTCCTGCCCACCAAGAATCATCTTTTGTAGGCCAAATGGGCCAGGCAGACCAAGGTATACTTCAGCAGCAGTCCATTAGTGATGACTGGCTGCCACTATTTGGTCTAGTTTTAACCTGCAAAGTTATAAATATTGTGTACAAGGTCACTATCAGTATTCACCTAATTGAATCACAGTTATGTAGCTATAGTGATGAGACAGTGACTTCTTAGTATAAATACAGTAGAAGTTCGCTATGGTGAGAGTATCGTCATTGCGAGTGATATTTTTCACAATGGTACAGATGAAGTGTATGGAATTTCATCAGCTATAATGAGGGGATATTAACCCTCTTAGTACTAACCTTTCTTTTGGGGTACTAGCGAGCAGGGGCGTCGGAACTATTTTCACTGGGAGGGGCCAACCTTGAAAAGGGCCCGTATTTTTTTGTGGATAGGAGGGAGTAGAGACTAGAATTCTGCTAAAAGTGCATATGAAGGTGGTAGAATATGCATCAGAAGGGAAAAGGCAAGCTGGAAACAAGTGAAATTTAATTTTTAGTAATGAAAACTTATTTCTCAAGGGCCCAGTGCAAATTCTGGGGGGGGAGGGGCTCCCCCTGCTCCCCACTTCCGACACTGCTGCTAGAGAGAAATGCGGATGTTAATTTAATAAATTGTTGCACCTTAGGCAAAAAAAACATTATGAAGCTATTGTTATAAATATCCAAATGCGTTTCTTTTTACATTACTTAAGTTGGACTAACGAATAATGACAAAAAATTTTTACATTGACTGAAAAATAAATGTTATTTTATTGTCATAAAGTTGAATAATATATTGATATTGGGCCAATATATCAGCCCGCCGCACTTTTCACCCAATATGCAAAAGCCGATATATCGGTCCACCGCACCAAGACGGTTAAAGAGTCAATTTTGCTGGGATTGTCACCCTGGTTGCATAAATATCAGGACCCAACGCTCCGTGAAAGACGAAGTTACAACTTAAGTGGCACGTTATCATTATGGAAGAGAAATTAATGTTGCTCAGATGGACCACCAGTTATCATCACGTTGCTCATCTGTTACTCCATAATACCTTGACCGATTAAATTTAGTCAATTTTGCCGCTATTGTCATTTCAGTTGCATAACTCGCAGACCAGTGGATGATAATACATTGATGCCGAAATTTAATTAATTCTTTATGGAGAGTATTATTATTAGTATTTACCAATGAATTGTTAAAGATACTGCATAGTTCACATTCACTCTAAATAATCAATGTTACATTATGTTTGGGAAGTATAATAAATCACGTTGATTATAATGAGCAAATTTGCAACTTTATCACCACTCATTATAGCAAACTTCTACAGTATTTGGGTCTGAAGCACTGTTGGTATATCTGAAGGGTTCTCCATCAGGGTAGGTTTATGTCAGTGATATACTCTCATACCTCTTTGATCTGGTGATAGATGTACAAGCCAGGGATGTAATGAGCAGGGTACTATGGAGTATGCTCTTTGCTGATGACATAGTTGTTCATGAAACAAGGGACAAATAAGAAGATGAAGTACATAGAAAAATGGAGGAGGATGTTAGAGTAGAAAGGGATTAGCGGATCTAAGACTTCGCCGCTGAAAGCTCCAAGAAGAAATGTTACCATGGATGTTAAAGTTCAAGTATCTTCTTGCAATTTTAGATTATGGATGATGGAGATATTGGAAGAATAAGAGTGGGGTATTGTGAAATAGGGAAGTGAGCTTTAAGAGGAAGGGCAAGATGTATAAGATAGTGATGAGACCTGCAATGATATATGGGGGGAAGATATGGCCAATCAAAAGGATGCAAGAAGGGAAGTTGGATGTAGCTGGAATGCAAATATTGAGGTGGATAAGTGAAGTGATGCAATTGGATGTTCATTTGCTGTTTGTCTGAGGATGAACTACTCATTAAAATGGAAGTGAGATTGAATGGGGATAAACTTGTGTCAATTGAAGTAAAGATTAGTTGATTTCCATGTTTTTCATGCAGTCCTTTGTCCTCAGATGTTTATTTCCATGCAATGTCCATATTCTGTTGTGTTAGTGATCACTAAGTGAATTTTCTTACATGAAAAATTTTGAGCTTTTCAACTTGTGTATTTTAGATGTGCATTGTTTCACCTTCCATGTGGGTGGATAACATTCTATGATGCTTTTTGAAATGGTATCAGTCTTTAAATCAGTCTGCACAATTCACTTCTTTCACAGAAGAGGAGAAGCCAGGCCATGAACGTGTTATTTGCACCATGAAGTATCCGCAACCTCCAGTGCAAGTGCGAGTAGCCTCAGAACCAGTCCCACCCACCACAGCAGAGAAGGTACGAGAGGAGTTGCCTTTCCATTCTATGCAAGGGAGTTACTCACCACCATCAGAGCAGGAGATGGAATCTGCTCCTCCACAGAATGTTGGCAGATGGGTGGACATTGTCCGCCACATGCCCCCTCCAGTAAATGGCTCCATGATCCACTCCGTGCCCCCTCCGTACATGCAAATGCAGTCCCAGGCACTGCCGTCTACAATGGTCCCCTACCCACCGCCCCATAGTGGTATGGAACCTCAGTTTTACATGTGTGCAACTCCTGGTCCTCACCCATCTGGCCATCATATGGTTTATAGTCCTTTCCCTCCCCATCACCCCCTGCCACACCCTCAACCCCACCTCATGCCCAACGCAATGCACCCTCGGTTTGTGTATCCACCTACAAACAACATTCCTCCTAGCGTAGCACCCCTCCAGTGAGTGATGGTTCTCCCATGACCATCAATCCAGAGCTGTGAGGTTACAAAATGAGAATTATCTGTGTCTAATGGCTTAGGCAAGTGCAAATGTAACAGGTTGTGTTTCAGTTTTCCACTTTACTCTAGTGTATCATTTTATTACTTTTTCAGTTTCCTGTTGCGAGGCTCAATGAAGTGTTGTCATTCTGTTTTATTTGGCAAAGATAGCCTAGCTAGGGTAAAATCTATGTTACTTGCAACAATGAATAACATATTATCTCTGGAAGTTATTATTTTCATGGTGAAGATACCAGTGTTTTTTTTATCTTTTTTGAAGTTTCCTGAATCTATCAAAATGATTTGTAATAGCCTATTTATCATTGCAGATAAATACTAAATTTGTTCTAATCCCTGTGAAGATCATTATTTATATTTGTCAAATGTGTGAAATTGTGAATGTTTAATGACTTTCATATCATCAAATTAATTACAATTGAAAAGAATTAAATGCTTTTAACACCTTGGTTACACTAAAGTGTATTTTGAACCTAATCAGAAATCAATTTTGGTAGCACCAAGATTGTGGAATATGGATGAATCATGAATTGATGGCACTTTTTCTTGTACACGTGCCGGTTTTTATTGAGCCATAAGTATACACATTTGTAATCTCACTATTATTACAATGATCTTCGAATAGTTGTAGACTTTTGTAATTTTTTCAATTGTATGGACTAATTGAATGTTTTGAACTTTCTTAATGATTTAATACAGTTACTGTTCTCCTGTTAATATCATGTTTTGTGTATTAAACAGCATATTGTTCTTGTTGTTATTGAAATATATTTGTAAATTGTTTAAAGCCCATGTGTACTCAGTGCAGATGGGAATAATAGTGTTTATTAGAATGAGTTAGTGATTGTTACTTGTATTCCCTTCTTGAATCCTCATCCTAATATTATGACTGCTATCTAACACTTATCTTAAATAGGGAAAAAATTTTATGGGTTTTCCACTGAGATATAGATTTGCCTGATTTACTGATTCTTAACCTCTTATTGGGTTGGTGACAATGTTGTGGAGCTGACAGAGTACTTTTTATGTAATCAAAATGTTTACAATACAAAGTACTTCATATGTGATTAGGACAATGGAATACATAATTGTAAAATGTTGAAATAGTTGTATGCTTATGCAGCATCAATAAAAATGAGAACTTAAATTATTTAATACTTACTAATTGTAATTTATCTACTTTTACATGAATTAAGAATGTAATCTGAATGCAGGATAGTCATGAATCCAGGGAAATACAAAATATTTTCTGGGTTAAAAAATATCCCTTGTTCTCTTGCACCGAATTTTGTTTTTACTATGCTCTTCAAGATGTTCCGCAAATACATAATTCAGTGGGATGTAAAGTTGAATCTTTCAGCGATTTCTGGATAATTGCTGGATTCGCCTTTAGAAAGGATATCAGTTACCACAAGGAATACATTTGAACTGCATGAGGGCAGAGAGGGAGGGTATGGCTAGCACCATGCTGTTTGTCCACAGAAATCCGGAAATCATTAACAGAAATAATGAAAGCAAAACAAGTTTAGTTTTTTACATGACTTTATGGTACAATCTAGTAGTGGAATAACAGTCCATTGGCATAAGTTAACAAGGAGTTTATAGAACCTGGATTTTTAAAATGTGAGTGAAAACTCCTGACAAATAGGTTATTGTAACCCAGCCATTGCACTGATGTCCAGTGGATGTCCCGCATGGATGTTACTGACATCCATTTGACGTCCAATGGACATCCTATGCATGTCCAAATGTCCCACTTGTGGACATCCAATGGATGTCCATTTAAGGACGTCCTATGGATGTCCAAATTTGCCACTTGTGGACATCCAATGAATGTCCAATTTAAGGCTTTGAAAGGATGTAGGCAAATATTTCAGTTTCTTGGGATCTACAGATGCAACCCATATGCAGTGCGGTCATAATAGAGAAAAATTACGTAATTAAAAAAATTAGCGTGAGGCATGAAAATTGTCGTCACTAAAAGTTACCTACATGTTCAATTAAGTTGGGAACTTCATTTGGTTCTAAGCGAGCAGCACTGCATAATAATAACGCTACTGAGGTTTTCTTAATTCAAAATGTTCTCGGCAGCCATTAAACTACGCGAATACAAAGTGAATCACAATGAAACTAAAAGAGATAGAGAAACTAAAAGAAATAGAAACTAAAATAAATACACCTTTCAAGTTTTCCCGAAGGTAAAGATTGCTGGCGAAATACATATATAAACCCAAAGAAAATATAAAGTATTTGATAACAGTTATGAGGAAATGAGAAGGGATTTAACTTGAAACCTAGTACGCCAAGGTAAAGAATGAAATAGGCATGTTATTATCTGTCTAATTTTGTTTTACCACCGTGCACTTCACCGTCGTAGGATTCCAAAACCACAACGAAACATATAAAATAGTAATATTGCACAAATAATGCAAATAAACGCAAGTACGATTAAAACAGCACGTATCTCACTCCTAACCGTGAACATACAAATATCAACAAAAAAATCTTATAATCAAGCCGGGGAAACAATTGAGCAACACCTTTCGTTCTTATTTCTTTCTAGACGTAACAGAGTAGTTTTCGTCCCATGTAGCAGGCCTGTGTATATCGTGATTACCCTTCAATGCTCATTTACAACTAAAACTTTGAACATCATTTCCTGGCCTGCATATTGATGTAACTGCATGGACATTTTTAGGATGTCATTTTCATGGCATTGGATGGACATCCAAAGGGTGTCCTTTTCCTGACATTCAATGGATGTCCTTTTTCTGACATCCAATGGATGTCCTTTTTCTGACATCCAATGGATGTCCTTTTTCTGACATCCAATGGATGTCCTTTCCTGACATCCAATGGATGTCCTTTTCCTGACATCCACAGAATGTCCTATTCCTGACATCCAAATGATGTCCTGCATGGACCTTTTAGGGATGTCCTTACCCTGACGTCCAATGGATGTCCATAAGGGACTTCTGGATGTCAGGATGTTAAATGGACGTCATGCAGTGGCTGGGAAGGTATGTTAGGAAAAAATTATCCAGTTACTCAGATCAGGAAATTCCTGCTTTTTCATGCGACAAAACACAGTATTCTTTAAAGAACAGTGTAAAATAATACTGAAAGACATTTGCAGTATAAACTTGATCACAAAATGGGACCTTAGATTGGTAATAATGAAATTTTGTCTTATTGAAGTTCACATCATCACGTTTCTACTGTAATTGCAATTATACTTAGCAGCTCTGTATTTTAGGCAGTACGTAGCCTCTCTCAAGGGTTAATGTAGTATAAAGCGAAGGAAGTAAATGGAGGGAATTTGAAGAAAAAAAAGTGGAGAAAGATAAGGGGCAATGTAACATCCAGAGGGGAGAATATGGGTTGACCTAAAGAGAAAAGCAAAACTTTTGTGATTTTGGATAGCAGAAGATTAGAAGTAATAGGTAATGTGATTAAATGATATTAAAATGGTAAGGGTACTTACCCCCAAATAATACGATGTAGGGAAGAAAAGTCCAAGGAGGAACATTAGTAATATTAGTGCTTGGTGGAAAACAAATGTGTACTGAAACACAATCTTCAGCTTTTCTACTACCGTTGCCTTTGAAAGTGTTTCTTTATTATAAATTCATTTCTTTCATGAAATAATGCCAGTACTGTATTTATTCACGTAAGCCACACATTTTTTTCCTGAAATCTCTGTAAAAAAAACGGGTGCGCAGTTTAGTAAGCTAGGTTTCTTTCATCTTCAAATTCCTATTGTGTGCATCCTACATTTTATCCCCAATTCCTATTTCTTGTTTTTTTAACACATTCCTGTCTCTGTAATTTTTATTAAAGAATGTGCCTACAGTTTATGATGAAAATCAGTTGTCTCAAGGGCATAACATTTTTTTCCCTCATGTGCTCATCCAAAAATGGGGATTGAGAGACACATGAGGGGTTGGCTTGCACAAGTAAATACAGTATGTAAAACTAATGTTGATGAGTACTGAAGCACTGTCTATAGTTTTTCTACTTACTATTGCCAGTATATATCCATATGATTAGGAGTGTATCCTAGTCAAAAGTTACTTTTAGTTACTTCTTACTTTAGAGTTTTTACTGCTTCAATACATGGCTATTTAACTAGCTTGGTAGGGAATAGGAGAGGGACACATGGTCTACCTCTCCTTTCCTATTTCTTCTTTATATATTTTAACTAACCCTCTATGCATTTATTATTTCATTTATCATTTTGATGAAAAAGCAATTGGTTGTTGAAGTTGGTGAGGAAAAATGCTTGCATTTTTGCTCTTGCACTTGAATCAGAAGAAATATTAGGGTTGTTCAAATGAAAAGGTACGAAACGACACTGTTGGCCAAATTGAAGTCTTTATTCACAAGTAATCACTAGAGGCCTGAGCACAACTATCCCACTGTTTCACGAGCCAAACGATTCCCTGTTCCCAGAATTCCCGTGACTGTGACAGGAGCCAGTCCTTCAGTTTACCGTCCAAGTTAAAGCACAATTGGATGGAACACACAACTGCCTGCTTCTCTCCTGCATCATGTGCGGACACCCACATATGTGCACGACCATTCCGGACACTACATTCGCGATTCACTACGTTTTCCCAAAGCGGCATATTCAAATTTCAATCGTTTGGTTGCTATGATGTTTCATACCTTTTCATTTGAACACTTCTAACTTTTTATATCACAAACACTAGGAAAGACTGATTGGTGTTCCTGACTCTCTGGGGGGTGAAAATTTTTGTGATCTTGTGAAGAATAACTCTAGATATTTTTAAACCCACAGAGCAATATTATCGTGGTGTTAGTCAATGTATTCCTCTTGAAACATCAATTGATCCTTTAATAAGTCTATTGTCACTACTTTGTTACACTAAAATCCTTTAAAATTAGGCCCCCAGAACTGCTTATAATATCAATTACATCTTAAGCTGAAAACAACCTATTTTTTGAGTTTTAGATTTCCTGATTCTCATAAGTGAGGTGTAACCAATTTTCACTTTTTTTTCCTCCATCAGATTTCCCATTTTAATGTGATGCATGCTTCCCAATTGTTTTTATCAGGCAAATACCATATATTGTAAAAGGGCTCAACTTACAACTTCGATTGCACATGCAGTTTGCCAATGCTGTGATGCTATTATGCATTTAAACACCAAATATTATTTAAGCCCCTAAACTGAAGTAGTATTGTTGAATTGTAACTGATAAATACGATTCATCATATAATATCATTGTATTATTTATATTTTCACAATACAAAACAAGCAGGTTACCTTAAAAATTCACACAATGCCACAAAGTATCACAAGTACAATGGTATAACCAAATGGATCATAAAAATGAATGAAGTTTAAAGCAATATCAATTTCTGGAAGAATATCTTTATCAGGTGATGCAAAGATCATTATACGTAATTACTATCAGTCCTGGACTCATAAAATGTGCAGTATAATCCAATTTAGTCCAGCTTTATTAAAGGCCTTCAGTCTTGGATGGACAACAACATTACCCATGGTTTTCTCTTATTACTTTTTGACAATATTAACATGAATCCACAAAGGCTATTAACTGTGTCGAGTTTTAAAATTAGAACTACAAGTGTTCTTTGCCACCAGCCTAGTATTCTCAAAAGAGTTTAGTACATGGAAAAGAAATACCTCCAAAATGTGACATTTAAAGTGAGAGGGGAAAAGGGTGGATGATGACTTTCAACTCCAATGCCACAGTTTTACCAGCACATTAGCTGGAAACATCCTTATTAAATGAGGACCACCTGCAGTCTTTAGCATTGGTAATGACAGAAAAGAAACAAGGCACGGGGAAATATGTGCGTAGAATGGTGCTAAAAACCAAAATGGACATGAAATATCAATGAAATAATACGAAGTTCTTGGCACATATGGAAGAAAGATATGGAAACATGATTAAAATTTACCCATCTCATAAAAACTCACATGGAAAGGACAAAAACAATTCCAAGTGGCTTAAATACTTGTAAAACAATCATTTCCTTCTCTGATAGCCCAACTTTTCTCTTAATTTTGTTGGTCACTATTGCCAAAAGTTTTAATAAAAAGTTTTGTGCAAAAAATTAATATTACATTCACTAACATGAATTATTACAGATGTCTTTTTCTAAACTCCCTTTCAAATTATATCGATCACATCTTCACAAAACTGAAACATCATACAACATGTTACACTTCCAACATTTTTGATGACAAATAAAGGATGGAATATATATAAAATGGAATTGTACTTTACATGAACACTTCAGTTTGCCTCATTGTTCCACAATACGGAGAGATGCGATGACCAGTGTAATTAACTTTATAGAAAAATACAGATTAGTTGGAATTATCATAAACACCATGTAGGACTTGATGTAATTTTGTGTAGCGTTTAAAGTTGCTTCATAGAATATAAAAGTAATGATGTCTTGTTCAAAACATTTAAATGTTAACAAGATGAATTGCCCATCCACAAGATCATCCATAGTATAATGATTTACAAAGCATTTCAGCAGTTATTCAAGAACAAGTATCTGTATATTTTACCATCAAGTGAATTAAACAGCTACCCTTGGGCAACATCAGGATAGTTTAAATACTTCTCTTAAAATCTACATCTGACAGCACTTCAACATCTGGTTACTCTTGTAATACATTGATTGATTTAATCTATGAATTACAAGGTTTTTGAAAAATATTACTCCATTCCTTAACAAAGTCAGTGAACAAATACTATTTTTTTAAACATGAGATTTTTTAATAATTTTGACAGCTGTGCTGATTTTTTATACCCCTGTCCAATTATCTCCTACTTAGCTATTATTGTCAGGTTCATTTTCAGAGACAATGTAGAAATGGCTAATTTTACCCATAAAAAAGTGCACATCACTGAATCATCAAGGTAAGTTATTGAAATTGATTGAATCATTCATGCAGTGAATTCACTCCAAATCAACACAGACCAGCCTTGAATGAAGCCTACCTCTCTGTTCATGTTTTAATCAGATAAATACTTCTCAGAAACGTTCCTTGCAAGAAATAATATTTTGTGTTCTAAACCAATGTTTCAGTAAGCAAGATGGCAGTGGTCCACTTCATGAGAAATCATTTCACTGACTACTTACGAAAAAATTATTTATAACCTATGTCATTAATTTAATACTTCTTTGAAATCTAATTGATATAGGAAAAATAGTAATTGCATTCTTCGTAAGTGCTAGTCTGCGAAGTACATAAAAAAGCAACTTGAAAAAGGAGTATCTAAAAGAAGAACTTCATTATATTTATCTAAGCAAAGAAATTTTCAGTATCTTTCTCATTGGCTGAAATTCTTTGCTGAATGCATAAAAAATTTAATAGTCTGAGAAAACGTAAGCTGGATTTGTACTGTAGGTATACAAAACAAGTGGGACAAAAAAAGTGTACAAAACTGTAATCTGCTTTGGTGATATAAATACAGGCTCCATCATTGGTGAAAATAAATTAAATGAAAATAAAAACCAAAGTTGCAATAAATTACAATTTATTTACAAAGTAGAAAAAAATATTGGTTTAGTAACAAAGCACAAAAAAGCATTAAAAAATCAGGTAAAATCCAGAGATCCAAGTAACCATAATAATGATGGGGCACTGCTGTAAAAGAACATAAATAACAGGCCATATGCAACAAAAAATAAAAAGACAAGCAAGTTTTATGCCCTTGTTGAAATATAATGTACATTTTTCCCAAAGCATGCGACTCTTTCCTCGAGTCCCCTTGTAAAAAAAGGGAAGTACTTCACTGCAAAAAAGCACAGTGAACAAACTGAGGTGAAGGGATTTGAAGTATTAAATTAGAAGACTTCTCTCCATCTAATAATAAAGAGAGATAGAGAGCTCATCAAAAAAACAAGACCTATGTATATTATAAAAATCTTGTCTGAATATGCTGAGTATTGAGTAGAAACTTGTTCATCACGTTGCTATGCACCTCTCAGTCAGATGCTGCTCCATCCCTCATGGAAGAATAATAAATGTCGCCTTTTCATGTGGGTGACATTGCCACAACACTGTCATTTTATCATTCATGACTCCCCGTTTAAATAAAAAAGTCAATGGGAGTCATAAGAAGTACTAGAAAAATTAAAGATACCTTTTCCAGGTCTTAGACAAGCTCGCCATGAAGAATACAATGAAAGAGTATTACTGTTGTGCGGCTTAGAACTGACAATGACTAAGCTCATTTGCATGCTGGTATCTGCAATTGTTGGTATGACAAAAAACCCTTCATACCATTACAATGACAAATCGTTAATGCTTTCCTTTACCACCTCCCCATGCAAAATTTTACGAATTTGGTTTTCTCAATAATCTCACAAAGTGTATGCTACAACACAAACTAAGTTAATACTTAACACATAGCACTCACAGACACTTTCAAGCTATTCAGTCTCGCCTATACTCATTACAAGGCTTTTGTCACAAGCAAACTGTCACCTCAAGAAAGATGGTTCTCATGTAAAAAACTTTCAAATATACGCACATAGTCATACATGTCTATCCGTATATCTTTTGAGATCAATGACACACTTAAAAAAAATATATTGATCCTCATTTGAGACACAAATGATTGGGTTATAATTCCATTCCATTACACTCGTAGACAAATCATTCCAAAACACTTGGAAAATCTCCTTGTAGACAAATCTAAGTAAAGATCTGAAATCTTTTGTGTGAACCTCAGTATTTTTTCATTTATTAGGAAACTCAGTCAATGACTTCACGGTAAGGCCTCTCTGAAGTAATTGAGAAATCTTCAAAGTAGTGATTAAGGTATTCAAATGTTGGCCTCCTCTCAGGATCAGCATCCCAACAATGGAGCATCAATTTGTAGATATCATCTGGGATTTGGTGTGTGGCTGGCTTTGGCATCCTATAGCCCTTATCCACCTGCTCAATCACCTCTCGGCCATGCATACCTTAACAATGAATGACAATGACATGGTAAATCATTTATGATAGGACAACATAAAGAAACAGAGTGATCACATTTCAAAGATTGAAAACTAGCCGTGAATAGCTTAGTGGAGCAACCCATGAAATGCACAATTTTAACAGAGAAAAAAATCCACCTTGACCAGGACTCTAAACCTGATTTCCGGCCAGGTACTCTACTAAAGATATGATGATCGAGTAGCATACCAAAATAAAATTGGGATAAATGGCTTGACACTGCTGCAACATTAACATACTAAACTACCTAACATCCAAGTTATACATTGATGAGAGAGTTATGCTATTTCTGGCAGTGTGACCCGAATTAAATAATGATTTTATTCAATGTTTATGCTCATCCAGGGACAAAATTCTTTCCATTTTTGGGTGAGACAGGATGAGGACAAATAGAACAAGAAACAAGATTATGAGAACTAACAATGCCAGCAAATGTATTTCAGCAATAGACAGACCAAGAACAAACTAACAACTGATTAAATGTTATTCCTCTAAGGGATCCTAAGAGCTTGGAACAATAGCAAGTAGCCACAATGACACCCTCTAGAAAACGATGAAGTCTCCAGATCTGACTTGAAGCTAGTGTCGCATGATGTGAACTCCTTGCCAACTTGACTCGAACAGAGACTGTGAGGGGAGAGGTTTTTTCGACATCAGGAGGGGGTGTTTTCCGCAAGGTCAAGGTGGAGTGGGGGTGAATGTGAAATTAGATGATAGATAGCTTTTGAGGGGAGGGAAAAATGGTATTAGTGTAGCAGGCGAAGTGGAAATTTATCATTGGAGAATCAGGAACTCTTTTGCTGACTCCAGTGGAAGGACACCAGCTTGTGGCCTGTGTGTTTGGCAAACTTCTGGTCTTCTTCTGTATTCAGGGGGCTATATAAGTGGTGTCTGATGTGGTGAGGATATGGCACGGATGGGATGTAGCAGGCTATAAAGGTGCAGACTGGAAACATTGCATTTTGGAATCATCGGCATTGCCGGCATCGTTGGCTCCGCCTGTCATTAGCTTCATCTGTCGTGCAACTCCTTCAGCTAAGTCCGGAGGCTAATTAGTCCGCTGAGGGGTAATGTCCATCAAGGGGGAAAAGAAGGGTGAAGAGTACCCAAAAATGCCACATTCTAATAATCCAAACTGGCTTCATGCTATGCACCTGACTCTCAAAGAATTTTCTTTGGACTAAAACATTAAATAATCGGGGGATCGGGTTGGTGTGGTGGCTAGAGTAATGGCCTCCCATCCCGGGGGCCCGGGGTCGATTCCCGGGCGAATGGCGGATTTTTCAGTGGCAAACCGGCCCCTACTTGAGTGCCTACTGTCGGTGCAAAAATTATGTAGACTCGAGTTTGAGCACCGATTAACAATGAACTGTAAAACTTACACGAATGCAAATTACATCAAATTTTAGTTCGTTGTATTGTGCGTTTAGCCATATTTACTGACAATTTTTATATCACACCTCTGATTTTTTATCGCGATGACAACAAAAAAAGTACCGGTTTTTTTGCGTTTTCTAAGGGAGCGCTCTCTTTGACCTCTCATAAGGCAAAACGTTGGAGTTCAATCGTTATGAAATTTTAACACAGTAATGATACATCTTTTCCTAATGTTATTATAAAATTTCACGTCATTCCATTTAGCCATAAAAATTTTGTTATTAATTTTATGAAACAACTTTTTCTTGGTAATGAATGGTCCCGAAAACTTGATCTTGGTCTTGTTTTAAAGCTCTTTGCAGCAGTATTGTAATAAAATAAACATAGTCAGTCCAAAATATGTGCCCTATGTTTAACGAGTTGATAAATAACGGAACATTTTCGCGGCGTTTACTCTGCCGGTGAGTTGGCCGGCTTCGCCGGTGGGTTGGTGAAAGTTGTGCAGAGTTGCCACGTGATATTAACACGTAATTCAATCAATTAATGAGAAAGACGTACACGTAATTTAGGAATAACATTTCTATTAAAGAACGTGCATTCATGTTATGACAAAATGATGCAGACTCAAGGACAAAAAAATTTTTTTTGATACATATAATTTTTTTCCTCACGAGCTTGCCTGAAAATAGGGGTGCACGGGATACACGAGGGCACGGCTTACACGAGTAAATAGGGTAATAACATACCTGGAAAAAGAAGCTTATTTAAAGCTAAGGTAAGATTTCATATCCGTGGTCCCATGCTATTTTTATTTTCACAAGTGCAGAGAAATAGCTAATGCAGCTTGAATCTCTTGGTTAAAGGACGAAGAACAACTTAAGCAATGGAGGGATGTCGTACCCTTGAAAGGAAAATGTTTTAAGAAATCGGACGTGGTTTGTGATGTCCACTTT
Source organism: Platycnemis pennipes (assembly GCA_933228895.1). Classification (NCBI taxonomy): domain Eukaryota; kingdom Metazoa; phylum Arthropoda; class Insecta; order Odonata; family Platycnemididae; genus Platycnemis; species Platycnemis pennipes. Next base: position 33,956,079 of record OW121852.1, on the reverse strand, counting down.
GCACCTGGTGACATAATACGTGTTTACGAAACCAGGCTGACCGATGGTAGCTTCCATACAATTGAAAGGGGGAGGCCTACGTTAATTCTTGGAGCAGTTCCACTAATGGTTCCACTAATCGCAATGAAAGGAAGGCCTTATTCCTGGGAATGCTTGATGGTATTATAGATAAAGGAGTTCCACCTCGAGAAATGTTGGACTTTGTTGATACTTTGAAGAACCTTGACTATATTAAGCCTAAAGCAAGAGATTCTCTAATGGTGTATTTCTCTGGCTATGTGGCATGGGGAGTATCGGGATTCACCTCCCGGTTTGCAAGGTAAGGTTTGCAAGCAAAGCTTACTGTCTCCTCATTGCCCTGGTGATGCTAAGGGATTTTTAATTGATTATTTAAGCAAGGGAAATTTGATATTTCCATCACATGCATTGTGTCTAATAATAGCTGACTTGGAGTCAGCCTGCATCCATGCCATTGAGTCTGAGGATCTGAATGTGGACACTTTTTATACCATGATTGGTAAAATTCAAGATATAGAAGATCTGCCACTTGTAGGGTGTGTTAACCACTGTCATACATTAACCAGTGCTATTGTGTCATTCTTCCTCTTCACTAGAATGCATTTTATAAGTAACGCCTTCAATTCCAAATACAGCAAAGAAAACGAGAAGTCCAGGCAGCTGAGGAAATCATCCAAATTCTGAGTGGTGTTAAGTGGTCCATCTTGGCTCTTTGTAGTTTTATTTAATTCTTTCGACTGTCTTGTTTATTTACTGTATATTTAATGTACATAGAATTCATCGCTGTTTTTTTCATTCCTTAGGGGATTTTTTCCAGGAATTACAATGGATGGAAAAAGGTAATTTAATGTTTTATTCCTATACCACCTTCCTCCATTTCTTTCATTTTATGACAGGATCACGTGGATCACTCCGTGGCGTGGATGAAAACATCTTCATTATATTCTGAAGGTTTTAGAAGTTTATATTTCATACACACGTTTATGGATTTCTAGCGAAGTTTCGATTCTATAGCTATTGGAAGCAATTAATCTTTCAGAGATAACATTGACTTTTCAGCCTTAACACGAGTTTGCCGTATAATGTGAACTTGTACGCCGTTAGATGATTTCTATCGAGGCGGGAAATGTGATGCAGACAAGCTTAAAAATTCTGCCACGTGCAGCATCCCGTATGCTAGTTCTAAAACGTTCGCAACCAATCTGTCTCATTTTCGGGGAGGTAGTTCACCATCCTCTTAGAGGGCTCCTTAGTCCTACATGTCAAAAGTCGACATTTTACATTCCAAATACATATAACATGAAATTTAATGTCCTTGATAAGAAGTTCAACCACCAGTCAATGAAGTGTGCAAAAATATCATTTTTAAGAGTTTTCTTAATGAAATTTTCTGACCAATGCCCAAAACACCCACAACATTGGTTAAACAAGCAAGCAAAGTCATAGGAAATGGCTGTGGACTCATTATTTAAACATATTCAGTAATGATGAGATTCAAAAACTCTGCTACAAAACTGATGACTCAACTGAAACTTGAGTGGTACTGTTGCGGTCTTGAGGTTGTCAGCAGAAAGAGTACAGAGAAAATAATTACCAGTTTTACCTAATTTCATTGAAGTTGATTTTCTCTACTGGAAGAGATAGCTTCTCAAACTTAATGGTCTGCACATACTTTACAGGCAGTAGATCCTTACCGAATTTTGCATCAGTTACATGCAAAATGTTTATCTTGTAATAGTAATACCATAGTTCATTTTGTCAGATCTGAGGTTAATATTGCCAAGTTTATTCTTTTCTGTAAATTCTCATTTTACTTAAATTTTGACAATAGTTTGTGGCTAATTGAAAACTGGACAGAACTTGAAGGGATATAACATTCTGCTCAATTATTAATGTTTATATAAATTAAAGTATTCAACAGGCAACACTTGATAGTAAAGTTATTTTAATATATACTTGAAATTTTAAAACCAGAATTATTTTTTTAATTTGATAAAATTTTCGATTTTCACAGTCCCGGACATAAAAATCTTACCACTTCCTGATGGTAAGAGGTAAAACGTCTCTGATTGGGACAAGTGACGACCCTGCACTCACACCTCTCCCCCCTCCCAGTCTCCATGCCTTTTGCCAGGCCAATAAATGACTCTTTAAAGAAATGATGTATGACACTGAATGATGAGACAGAATAAGCCTGCTGGTTTCCGACTGCATATTTGAATTTGTATCTGATACATTCTGAAATATTCACTTCATAAGATCACTAGTCCCTCGATCATAAATAGTATGTAGTGGCATGTTGTCCATGTATTATTTGACATTGTTTGCGAAGAACAGCTATGCAATGCCTATGTCCGTTTTATCATATGCCAAAATTTGCTAGTTGTCAGAGTTTCACACGATCTCATGATCTCCAAATTTGAGTAACGTAATCAATCTTTTATGTGTAATGACATACATGACGAGAAATGAGCTGCTTATCGTAGGCCTATCAAATTCCTATATTTTCAAGTTCCCATTAGCCCCTCATCGTTCATCCTTTCTTTCCATGTTACAACTTCACTTATCAATGCCATCTCAAACAATGAAAAGTGTACATAACATTCATAATTTAATTTAAATACATATATTACTTAAGGATGATTCATATTTAATGAAAAGGTTGGGAAAAAGGTTATCTTTCTGGGACAGAGGACATTGATGTCTTAAAAGCATTCGTAATTAACTCATCTCAATTCATATGAGTGTGTCATGAATTTGACATCAGACAAGAGAATATGGGGAACTAAGGAATGGCCTTTAAACTTAGATGGAGTGAATGATGAAGACTGGCAGTCCACTAGAGAATGACTGCTCAAAAACTAGGAGAAAATAAAACCATTCTGTGCGCTTGCAGTTCTTATAACAGTTTCAGTAACAATGACTTAGCACTCAGTTCCATGTCTTTCAAGTTCGCATTTTTAAGCGATATCTCCCTCCCTCTTTCAAAATACCTGTATGATAGGTTGGCAACAAACATTATAATTCCTTTTGTGCCCTATTTAGAAAAAAAAATCTTTTCATATAACCATAATTACCATTTTTGACATGGTCCAAAGGGTTAGGGAAGTTCAATGTGAAGGGTTGGAAGTCTCAGGGATAGGAAAATACTGTGCATAGAGGGAGGGGAGTTAGGGGTTCAGGTGGACATACCAGGCATACAAAATAAAAGGGATAAGAGAAACAAGAGCCTGTTCTGTGGCTGGGTCTCTGAAGTCATGGGAGGCCTACAGTGTCCACTGTCCTCTTCCTCCTTGGAGTGAGGGGGAGTTAACATGAGCAGGGGGGTTCATCCCTATGCATGAAATCCCCCGTTGCAGAAACTGAGGCAAAAAACGCTGATGAGCTGGTGGTTTAAATGAATGCAGCAGGAGAGGAAGGGTATAAAGGGACATAAATGGGTGGAATTCAGAAGGGTTAATGGCAGGAAGTGTTTCAATTATTGGGGAACCTGGACTCTGCAGAACAAGTACCTTCTCAGCATTATGCCTTTCAGCATTCTGGGAAATTGTGATGTCCTAGAGTGATGCTTGCGGAAAGAACAGGGAAACAGTTGCACTTAAAACAGTGAGACAAGTGAACATGTATAAATTAAAACAAGGAGAAGACATCATTTTGTTGATCTTCTCCAAAGTGACTGGTTGGCTAGAGATATGGCCAGAGAAGTTTGCATTTTTCATGTCATGGTTTTAATATAAAAAAAATGAGGACTGCAGATCTAACATATACTGCAAAGGCTCATTCGATTCTATTGTATGCATATATTGCAATGGTTGTGATGTTATAACACACATTTTTCTGTGCTTTTGGGCTTGTTGACAACCAAATTAAATGTAATTTCTGTGGTGAGTCTTCACTGAATCTAGTTCATTATGGTTTAAAGATAGCCGAATAACTTAATAGTACGATAAATGATATCCAGGAGAAAATACTGCTGAAAAGAAAGCCAACATTGAGAATTACTTTTATAAATTGTGCAAAAGTACAACCTTCTTCTTAGAAAGTTGTCATCTTCATTTCAGATGACAAAAACTTTGTCAGATGGTGAGTGGACATAATGCCCACAGCCTGCAGCCATGGTCTGCAACCCAATCCTTTTCATTGTCGACAGCAGAGACTGGATATAGTCAATTATCTAGTATTTTGTTTAGGCTTTTATCCCTTGAGAGACATTTGAATATTTGAGATATCATTTATATTCAATTCGGGAAACCTGCTATTCTTCCCATCTTTAGTTATTTGTATTCAAAATGATTTGCTAAAAACTGGGTAATAACTTGAAATAATTCATTTCAATCTATAAATGGAACAAGTTATTGTAGGTAAGAATTCAAGTTAACTCACCTGGGTAAGGAGCTTGACCATATGTAAATAATTCCATTAGAAAGATTCCGTACGACCATACATCAGACTTAATGGAGAAACGGCCATAAACAATGGCTTCTGGTGCAGTCCACTTAACAGGAAATCGTGAGCCTTAAGAGGAATAGAGGAAGCACAATATTCTTTAAAATAGAAAAATAAATGCTTCTAATATGAGGTCAATCAAAAAATATACTTGGCACAAGAATCAATATCTCGTTCATCAAAATAATGACTTCGTTATGATCTGTAAAATTATTCCAAAGTGAATTTGAAAAATAGTTATACATTCATTCATCATAAACCTCACAGTATCAAATTGTGTCTTAAGAAAACCAATTTAAAAATTTTTTTAGCACAGTTTAGAAAGCACAATGTGACAGGGTTCAGAACACCAGTATAGGTACACCTAAAAGCAATAACAGTCAAGCCCACCTACATCAAACCCGTTTATAACAAAGTTCATTCCAGTCAAAGAGAGGCTCTGAAAAACTGGTCCACATATAACAAAGTAAATATTCAGCCCCTTCAACTTCGTTATAAATGGGCTGGACTGTATGTACAAGGTACTTTTATTGTCGTGGAGTAATCCTTTGAAAACATATTGATCAAAGTGATTGATGCAATATAGCACACATAAAATTGCTAGGAAATTCTCTATAAGAAATCAAAACACAGAGGACTCTTGTTAGCACATTTTTGTAGGGACCTGACATCTTGAATGTGGTAATGAGGAGATCATACTAAACAAATTAGGCCTTCCTGGGTTAGTTGAAGATGTACGTGTAAGTTGCAAGAAGATGATGCACTTTAAATGCTCTCAAAATGAACATAAAAGTGTATTGAAGATATTTTGAAAGAATTTACTGCATATAAAAATACAGGCAGCCTCTTAGTTAGGTGATTAATGTATTCTCACTGCTTAAGTCAAAATTACTCTAGTGATCAAAGCCTACCTAGAGAAACACAATGAATGATCTGCAGCTAAACTTCATTCAGTTCACAATAAAAATCAAGAAGTTATTTTTTTTTCTTCATTCATTGATTTCACACTTTTACTTGCAGCCCCTCGCAGGTAGACTGAGCCAAAACTGCCAAAAGCATTTCCATGAAATTTGTAATATGATGTAACTTTAATTTATGAAGCATATATATATCTCAATGGTGATGATATATTTGAGGTTTAGGAGGATAATGAAATTATTCGCACTGTCCATGATATGAAAAAGATGAAAAATTACAAATATTTAATGTTCTAATGCACAAAGGCTAATAGATTTGACCACAGGCAGTAAAAGTGTTAAATAAATGATAAAATCATTTAAAATTTTGCATCTCATGAATTCAATATGTCAAATTATCAAAATGAATATCTCATCACTGCAACTAAAACAATGATGTAGGCAGCATGCCATGGTAACTAAACACAATATGTAGATTACACACATTTTGAGAGCCACATAGCATGTTAATGGCTAATCTTTATTCATAAAATCTTCAATATACAGTAAAACCCCTTATTTACGCTTTTCTAGGGACCCCTAGAAAAGTGTGAACTGTGGGAAAATGCAAATAGTGGGAAAAGGACAATTCTCAGTTTCACATGCATACTTTAACAATATAAAGTACATATGTATATAAATAAGAAACACTGATAAACAGAATTAGGGCAATATTATTAATTATTTCTTTAAGTAGGTATAGAGCTGTACTGATTTATTTTTGTGTGATATTGTGTGATTTTCCATATATTTCTACCAATGTTTCAACCAACCATTGGATGTCGTCAAATCCATCATTATAAAACTTACACGCTCCGCAATGCATTTTCTGTTATGTCGAAGCCATTCACGGCAATATTTTATGATCTAGAACTTGAAAACCACTTTTTAAGTTGATATTCCTTCATAAGATGATTTCTTGACATTTTATTTTTATCAAACGATGCCTGACCATTAGTGCTGATGACCACTAGCTAGCATGTTTCTGAATCACATTGTGATTTTTCATAATTGTATCCATTTTAGAGACTGGTAATCTTAGATGTTTCGCTATATCAGTGCAAGTTGCATCATGAGAATCCACAATTTTTATTCATGCCTAAATTGAAAATATTCTAGTTGCTGCGAAGGCTTCTGCAGTGATTAGAAGAATACTCGAGGGTTTCCGTTTTTTTCCACGTTGGTTCGTCTTACTGAACAACAGTTTCGCTGGCATTTCAGATGGCATCTTCAGGTCCGAAATATAGGCAATATATAGTACGAAGATATGGGAAATATACAGAATGAAGATATAGTAAGTTTGAAGAGACGTAATCTTTGGACCTGAAGATGGCATCTAGAATGCCAACAAAACTGTCATCCAGAGGGATGAACCAACGTGGAAGAAACCCGTAAACCCTCGAGTCATCTAAAAATATTGTAATTTGCATCAATTTCCAAGTAAAATAAAATTTATTTTCTGGAGTAATTAAGGATAACATGAACAACACGTGAGAATATAGAGGTACCTCACTAGTCGGCCAGTGCAAGTAGTTATCCAACGGCAAAAAATTTCTCAAAAAAATCATTTTATTTACTTAATGCTATTTTCACATGATACAACTTATTTAAATAAGTTTTGTTTTGTAGCAACATGTAGAAAAACTGTTGAATTAATGCAGCGTGATGGTCGGACAAATGATCTCCTGCTATCGTCCAGTTCAGTTCATGTATTTTTAGCATTTCATAATGTCAGGGTAAAAATTCATTTTCATTCTTCACAATATGAACTTTGGCACAGCTTAAATATACTCCCGCAGGTGTTCCTAAATTATAAATTGCATCCTATATGCATTCATTTCATAGTACAAAACTTTTCAGGCAAAAGGATAGCGAATGTCTGTAGTGATAGAAACTCTCGATCGATGAAATGATCACAAGTGATATTTCATTTTTCCGTCACTAGTGGCGCTGTGTACTGCCAGGCTGCACCACTTTGTCCAAATTCTTCTGTAAATCGGAGCACATTACTGCTCTCTCTCGTTTTTGAAGTGTATATTCACAAAACGAGGTAAAACTGTGTTTTATATAGACCGGGACGTATGACTAAATGTCATTCAAGGGAAGTTTTTATTTTTAATCTATCGTATTCTTACCCGCATCTAATGCAAACTGTCAGAAAACAGAAAAGTTTGGTGTAAATACAGGGTTCTACATATGTAAGAGATATAGGGAATGGGATGGGACCCGATAATAATGCAGTAAGTTGTGGGAAACTGTATTTTCCGATATCATAAATACGAGGTTTTACTGTGTAAGTATCTTTTTGACTGTTGCCTCAGGAGAAGTAAGGTGAAAAGATCTCAGAGTCCCTTGTCCTGCATGTCATCCCCAAAGCTACTCCACACTGTAGCATTGAGGAGATTCAAAATATTCATCCAACTCTATGTGTGATGTCTTTTATCATAGCTTGTGGTCATTCAGACTCCATTATCCACATATTTCTTGTGTTGATTATAATCTTCTGCTATAGCGGCTTTACATTAATTTCCATTCCAATCACAGAAATCATGTACTCTTAGTGGACTGTGCAGAGTTGTCAGCATGAAGACTTCCTTTTATCCTTTCATGTCATAGTTATTGAATATGTAAGTACCTGTGCTTCAGTCTTAGTATCTTATGATTGAATCCCTATTGTTGGCTATAACTGCACCTCTTGCCAAGTGCTCAGCAAGAAAGTATTAGTCGTAGCTTTGCTTGCTGCAGTTTTCATAGAGCATGTCAAATGGAGCTGTTATTTTCCACTGGACATCATATCAATTGTCTATTATAGTTCTACATCGTCCATGATGCTGTATCCAACTATATAATTAACCAAGTAAAAGTGATGCCTTTTGTCACTTGGGGTGGATGAGTTGTTACAGCAATTAAAGGCACAAGCAGCAGTCTTGGAGGAATTTTTCAAGTGAATGTAAGCAAACACTTCAGAGAGTATTCCTAAATCCTAATTCATTAAAAAAATAACTCACAACTGAATATTTACCACATGATGCAATAACTTTTATTCTAAGGAGGAAACAGCAGCCTAGGTTAATCCCAGGGATTCAGCGATAGAAAAAAGAATGAGTGAATATGATAAAACAAAAGGAGATATTGGAAATTCTCAGCATGACCGAGAAAATGACCAATAACGGGAGTGGCAAAAGAAATATGAGTGGAAAGTAAAATGGAATGTAGTCCAACAAATTAAAATGAATTCCATGGCACACAAGTTGATAATGATTGTGAAAAAGAAGTAATTCATGGGAGAAGAGCCAAATTTTAAATAAGAAAATATTACCAAGACCTGCAAGAAAAGAAGATTAAAGTGGGAAATTTGTAATACTTAGAAAAATATGCACAATATACCTTGTCTTGGGCAGTACTCATCATCTTCAATCACTCTAGCAAGTCCAAAATCACATATCTTGGCTGTGTTACGTTCTCCAATGAGAACATTTCTAGCAGCAAGGTCCCTATGAATCAACTGCTTCCTTTCCAAGTACTCCATCCCACTAGCCACCTAACAGAAAGCAAAAAAATATATAATTTAATGCATTAAAAATACCAGTGCCCTATCCAACAAACGTCACACTTTCAGTAAATACATATGAAAAGTGCTTATTCCACAAAACCTAACATTTCACTCCTCTTAACACTTTCAGGACCAGATTACTTATATCTTTCCTCTGGGGCCAACCAAAAATTTTGGAAAATTGAGAAGCTCCAGGAAAAACACTAAGAAAAAAAACAGAGGCCAATGCATCCACTAAGAAGGGTGATATCCCAGATCCTGGCCAAACACTTAATATGAAAATACTTGAGCTTCAGATAAATTTGAATGATGCTAACCACATTTAGACAGTAAAACAGCAAAAACTTCAACTAGAACTCACAGCATTTACCAATATGACAAATATATCCTTAGACCATTTTCAAAATTGTTTTCAGTAAATACCTAACGACTGATACATAATGGAGGGAATTAAATTTACATTCTGCAAGCAATATTGAGACATGCTACAATGTATGAGGAACATTACTCTGGTCACATTGGCATATAGTAAGAATGAGAAAACAAGAATCCATATGGCCCATAATATTTATGTGGAAAATAGGCAACAGAGAAAAAGATAAAAATATAACAAAGTAAGAATAATTGAGGAAAATAAAGACTTAAGAATAAAAAAATGGCAAGACAAAAGGTAATTAGAGAGTAATAATGAAGGGGAAAAAAGAAAACAAAAGTGGAACAGGTAACTAAGTAAATTGACCATCCAAAAAAAAAAAGGAAACATAAAACAAAAATGGATGATGTAAGTTCTCATGATAAGACTCAAATATTTGATCCATTAAAAATTGAACTCAATTGTACCTGAGCAGCAATATATACAAGATCTCCCAACTGAAGATGACGCCCATCACCATTTCGTAGGAAGTCGAGAAGACTTCCATTAGACATATATTCTGTCACTATGTATATAGGTTCCTCTTGAGAGCAGACAGCATACAGAGTTACAAGGCGATCATGACGAAACTTCTTCATTAGTGCTGCTTCCTGCAGGAATGCTTGAGTAGACATGGTACCCTGTCTTAAGGTTTTAACGGCAACTTCCTTATTATTTCTCCACATTCCTGAATGTTAACAGAAAAAAAACATGTGAATCAACATGGGGAAGGCAACCAATATTTCTTAACATTGGTCTAGTGCTTTGCAGGCCCTTAAATACCAACAACCACAAATATGACAGCACTGTGTCAGATAACAGAATCTTCCTCGAGGTACACAAGCCATTCAAAAAATAAGCTACATTATGCAAACCCACTTGTGTTCAGAAAAAAAAATCTGGTACTTCCCATCACCCCACCTGAAAATGCATGCTAAAATTTATGATGCATATTTTTTACTTCCTAGCAAACTATTACCAATCGTAAAATAGTACCCACCTTAGAGGGAGTAAAATTGCTATAAAAGGTAATTATAGACTTTTGTGATTTCTACAATAAAAAAGGCCAAGACTTCAGCAATTTATCCCAAACAATGTTTGAAACCATCTACTGATTCTTTTTATTTTTATTCAACATATGAAATACTATTTTCACAGCCAATTTAATATTCATATAAAACTGAAAGCATGTTCTCTAATTTTAAGGATGCCACTCTTTGCTAAAAACATTTTTAGAATTTTCTTTCTACACTTCTAGGTTAATTTGAAATAGTAAGTGAACTCTTCAATCCTAAACCTTTCCTTCCAATTCAATAAAAAGGCAGTACTGACAAATTTGGTGAGATTTATAACAGTGAGTCAGTTTTAGATGCCAAATATAGAGAGTTTTCCACTGGTGAAGATGACGAGAGTAATAAAGGGTGAAACTAAAAGCTTTTGAGTTGGTATACAATGTTTACTCAGAACCAAAATAGCTATTTTGTACAAGAAATCGTTAGATGGAAACGAAAAATAAATTTTGGTGAAAAAATTAATCTTCTAAACAGAGCCATTCACTCATAAATCAAAAATTAAAATAAGCAAAAGGTGACGCCCACCAAAGAAATTGCTTTGAGACATATTATGTCGTCCACCTCCCATCCTTGATTGATTCTAGGGAAAGGGAAGGGAGTGGAGGGGGTGTCGGAAGGTCTGCTTGCACAGATTCTGTTGCAACCGCTTCCATTGGCATAGTCAGCTGTGTGTCCCCCATTGCGATAAGGCGAATTAGCTTCATGGGCTCAGTTGTGCTTGGAAGAAGTGGATGACGTAAGAGGTCGCAAGCATGCCCACTTTTCCAGAAGGGTTAAAAACATCAGTTTTTTTGCCGTTTATAACTCAAGAACTAATTGACAGATTGAAAAATGGAAAAATTAGGGTATTTTTATTTTACAAACTCTATCAGATTCGGCAATAAAAAATATGGTAAATGACCACATTATTGACTTCTTTATAAGATAGGATACTGGTCCAAAGGAGATATTTTCATTGAATTACACTCTCATGAATCATAGGAAGGAAGTTACGCATACAGACAACTTACCATACCAAACTTCTCCAAAATTTCCTTGTCCTAATTTTTTTAGCAGTTGAATTTCCTTCCTGTCAATCTCCCACTGATCTCTTAGTTCTGAAGAGAGATCCCAAAGCTGTGGCTTTGGCTTCGGGCATGGCTTAGCAAGAACATGACAGAGACCTAGAGCATTTTCTGCAAAGGGAAAGAAATAAGATAAGAAATAAAAATATAACACAAGGATTTAAGTTCTGCTGATGAGGAATTTGGTACACAGGAAAGCTACCAGGACTGCCAACTTTGATGCCGATCAGTTTATTTTTGTACATGACTCATTTGCATTATCACCTCAATAGAATCACAAATTACGAATCTTATTTTTACAAAATTTCCTTCTTATGGGTCCCAACCCATTGAATGCTATATGTACGTGGTATGTTGGATATTAATAAATTTTTGATAGGTACAAAATTGCTTTTTTTTTCATCCCAAAGTTAAAAACTTTTCATGAACAATGATGAAAAGATGCTGATTTAAAGAAATTCATGTAAGAGAGATAAAAATTGATAGTACATGATGCCGAACACATTAAAGCCAAAACTTTAGACAACTATACATCAGAGTAAAATCATTTCCCACATATTATGTCAGAGACATTTGAATGTTGACAATGCATGTGGATTGATACATTTTAGGTAATAAAACTGAATTATGACTGATATTAATGAACAATTTTGACTTTACCATGCATTTGCTACATGGTGTAATCATGACATTTTCAATCCTTAAGGCCACTTTACATGATACATTTTTTGTACAAACGCTCGTACAAGGAAATTGTACCATATAAAGTGGCAAATTGTGTGAACGCTTGAGCAAATATAAGACACTGTCTCTGGCGTTACTCGGTGGAACTGCTTCATATTTAATCAGAAAAACTCTTGGTTATAATTCCACACTTTATCTCAGGAAGACTACCCGGGTTTCATGGCATGGCATGACATGCTGAAACCCGGGTAGTCTTCCTGAAATAAAGTGTGGAATTATAACCAAGTGTTTTTTCTGATTAAAAAAAAAAGCTTGAGCAAATGTCTGAATGACTGTACGGAAAATAAAACCTGTTCTAATTCTATTCAGACAAACATACAATTTCGTTCTGTTTATAAATGTGTTTCTACAAGAAACGGTACAAAAAAATTGTATTGTGTAACTTTACACTTTACGGCCTTTACAGAGAGAATAATCCTTTTTCCTAAAGTAATTTACAAGTACAAACTGCTCAATGCATGCCGGGTACAGAAATTAAAACCACAGTCTACCCTAAAATTCAGGTATTAAAAGAAAAATATTCTAACAAAAACTTGGCTTTTACATCAAGACAATGACCTTCACGAGAGTGAAATTTACGAAATATGTACATGAAAGGCATAATATTTTTGCTTTTTATTCGTAGCATAAAAAAATTCATCAAAAAATTGTTACATCATTGTTTTACCTTAAGTGATAGTAAAAATATCATGATCAAATCACAAGCAAAAGCTACTCCTAGTATCAGCTGGGATCAACTTTAGATAAGCCAAGACAGACTTTCCCAGATCCAAATGCTATCCTGTTAGTCATCTGTTCATCATACAACTTGGTTATAATAAAAATGGATTCAGACTGATCTGAATTAACAATTTTAACTATACCATGTACTGTGTTGTAACTACGCCAAGTAACAACCACTGTTTTTTTGTTAACAAGCCCTCCCGAGGGTATGAAAATATTTAGCTACATTATCTCTTTGAATGTATTAATACATGAATTTGTAATATCAAACAAAATTGATACAGACAATGACAATTTCCTTACTTTGATAAGCAGCAACCAGTGCCTGGAGAGTGGCAAAAGTTTGACTTGTGGCAATAAAGTATCCTCCTTTGTCCAAAGGCTTGATCTTATAGTGCTTTATGTGGTAATTTTGAGATTCTTCCCAATCTTTAACACTTAGTGAAAATCCATTTGGATTGTGTTCACTGTGCCGGATTAAGAAAGTACCCCTAGGATTTTCTTCCTGCAGAAGTAGTTTTTCAGCTTCCTTACGAGAGACTTTTCCAAAAAACCAACTGTGAGAAAAGAGAAAGCATAAAAAAATATTTTAGAGATAATGAAACAAATACATTTTTATGAGTAGCATGCACTCTTGTGCCACTACCATGTTGTATACCAAATAAGATTTCAATTCAATTTAAAAACATCAATGTCAATGCAGAAAAATAATGGAAACCTTGGAATGCAGCATAACAGTACACCTTTGATCAAAATTCACAACTAAAATACTTATAAAATTTGAGTGATTCAAAGTCGTTCAATTTTTACACAAATATGATTTTCATCAATTACAGTATAGTTACCTCATAGTTTTGAAAAGCATCCCTCAAACATATATTTTTATTTCAATCTATGTCAGCTTTTTATTGTTTTATATTGAGAAGTAGTTATTCCTTTTTTCAGAAAATAACTATGCATATGATGAAGTGGATGAAAGTAGCTGACATTTTCTTAGTTAATTTCTTATATCATCAGCACATTAAAGGAAACATAAAATACTGAAACTTTAATAGCAGGCAAATTTAATACAAAACCAAAGTGCATGCACAGCTGTAATACCAATACTGGCATAAAACATTCCATAGCTAGAAAATAAACAGCACCATTGCTTACACATATGGTATGAGTAAGAAACATTTTTTGTGCTTTCCAACAAAAAACTTATAGCGGTTTAATAATAGGAGAAGAGCAATTATTTGCTAACAGTACAAGAGTCAACAATCTTGCCAAGAAAGATAATCTTTTAAAACAGAATTTCAGAATTTGAAATGAGGATGCCCTGTAAAACTCAATAAATTAAGATAATTGCAATGCAGTGACTTACTCTTCACTTTCCACCGATTTCTCTTCAGCCACAAAGTTCCATGGAATTAATCCTTCTTCTCCAGTTCGTAAGTGCCTAACTCTCCACCAATCTGATTCACTGAAAAGAAAAAGAATTACAAGACCTCAAAAAATGAGTGAACCAGAAAACCTAATAATACATGCATATATTTTAACTGGACTGGAAGTTCAACTACATAAATGAGATTTTACTCTGTGAAGACTATTAGCCCCAGAAAATAGTATGCATACAAATACTCAACTCCAACGTGCAAAATTCATTTTACGTAGTTTAAACACTAGAATTCAGGAACTACAGGGGAAAATATGTTTCTCAATTTTTGATTTAGCTTAGGCTAATGCCAAACCCACTAGTTAGTTTGTTGGCTAAGAAAAAACTAATATTCAAGAACACCTCACATATTTTTAATAGTTTACGAAAATGGAAAATATTATATTCATATGTGAAATGCCACTACTACATTCAAAAGACAATTATGCTTTTAGAAATAAAATGCGGTATGGTAACCAGACATCACTTACTACAAACAGTGAAGCTATAACATAAAGTACGCGAATGATTAAAGGATTACCTGTCATCTAAAACTTCCATTCGATCTCCTTTGGCAAATGACACATCAGTAACTTCACGAGCTTGGTAAGGGAATACAGCTACAACTATTCTGCATGATCGCGGAGAGGAAGGGTGCACTAAAAATAAAAAAGTATGAATACCATTAGCAAACATCAACACTTAGTATAAGGCACACACTAAATACGTATGAATTAAATTAACAATCTAGTGTAAGTTATGAATATATTCACTTAGAGAGAATATCGGGAATACTTTTAAAACCAACTTGGAAAATATACAAATTACTCTTAAGGATTGGCTTGAATCGATTTTTACACAGAGCATCAAATATATCATAACACCAATGAAAAGACAAAAAAGAATAGACAGGGCTACATTGTAATAATGCTTTAGCTCAATAGAGTCATTACTAGATGAAGGACATCAAAATTATGCAAAGGTAATATATGTATAAAACAAAAATAGTGAATTTCACACACGTGGAAGATAAAATAAAATACTATAAGCTATAGTACAGCGATAATATCAGAATTAGCACATTTAAAGCGATATGAAAGTCTCTTTTTCCACCATGTTAAAATTACAATCAATAAAACAATGAAAAAGTTATACTACTCATTACTAAATGGAATTGAATGCAGGCCTTGTTACAAAAAGTACAAAACACAAGACAATTCATTCCATCCTTGAGCACAAGAAACCAGTGCTAAATGAAATATGACATTAAAATTATCAGTGATTACACTTGAAAATATATCAGACATTTACATAGCCAAGTATGAAGCACCTGAAACATACATTCCTGGTTATACTTTACGCGGTTCAAATGCATGAAGCATAGTTTTCATAATTTTCAGATCTCTCAGACACCACTTTGACATAAGCTAGAATTCAATGTCTTCAAAGGAAAATAATCAGCTGTGACAAATTTTCAAAATGCCCATCGTTACATATATACCAAGAGTTGCCCATTAGAGTCTGTTTCTCATTATCGCTATCTATAACAATCATGAAAAATGTAAAGTGATTAAAATATTTTGCAAATGGTTGAAATATAATCAGCTCAAATTTCCAGTTCATTTGAGACCAATGTCAATTGAGTCATTCATTAGTATGAGCTCACAACACACAAAACTTCAGCCTAGGTCAGATCAAATACTTGATCCAAGCTGAATGTAGAAATAACACTCAGGCAATTATTTTAGAAAGAGATAATATCTTCATAAAAAACTTATCTTTTTCTTCAGAACATTGTGACCCAAATAAACATAGTTCCTCAATTTTTGAACAGTTAAGGCAAGGCACTAAATAATAATTTTTATAAAACACACATTAACATTCTCAATTATCAACAGATAGTAGCGAGCATACTTACTGGGTCCGGTAGGTGTCCTTATGATATCTGCAGCCTGCCTTTTCACTGTCCGATCAGGACGATTTGGATCTGGAGTATACCTGGCGTCCAACCCATTCCCCATTCCTCCAGGAGGCATTTGAAATTCATGCTTGTGATGATAGGCTGAGAAATAAAAAGCAAGACCAAATTTTTAGAGAACTATTTCATTACACCTGCACATTAGAACCTGAGTTTTTGTTCCACATTCAATCATAGGAAATACAAGTAAGGAAGCAATTCATTAGAACTTATATCTGGAGCATATTTCTTTATGGTAGTGAGGCATGGACGATGACAGCCACAGAGAAAAGGGTGGAAGCATTCGAAATATGGTGCTACCAAAGAATGATGAAGATAAAATGGATCGACCGAGTGACAAATGAAGAAGTCCTAAGAAGAGTGGGAGAACTGAGAAGTCTGCTGAAAACTAAAAAAAGAAGACTGGAAAACCTAATCTGCCATTTCTTAAGACACAATGGCCTGATGAAGACAATCGTCGAAGGAAAAGTGAACGGGAAGAATGGAAAAGGCAGGCCTCGGATGAGTTATATAGAACAGGTCGTAAAGGATGTGAAAGAGAGGAACTATGTTAATATGAAGAGGTTGGCCGATAGAAGAATTGAGTGGAGGGCTGCGTCAAACCAATCCTAGGATTGTTGACCCATGATGATGAATCAATCATGAGGAAGTTTCATGCATTGAACAGGCTGAAATTCAGAAGAGCTAGAGCTTGCAACTAGGGAAGATCCTCCACTCTAATACACGCTAAAAATATTTATTCTCAGCTCATGGAGTGAAGGTAATTCTTTCCAGCTCCCCTGAACTTAAAAGCAGAGGCACACTGAAACACAAACGTGAGGTTTTCTCTGCATTATAAGTTTGTGCCCTCTTAGGTGGCATGATGTGGATACCTCAAGAGTGTTCATTAAACTGTAGAGCCAAAAATAATTTTGAGAAAAATTGAGAAGTCTTCATATTCACCATATATCCCAAATAATGCGTTGAAAATTTATTGGTCCATTAAGATGGAAAAAAAGTTAGCTGAGATTTCACATGAGAAAAATACCTAAATATAATCACCATACTCTCTGGTAGATATCCCATACATTGATAAAGTAAAAGAATTGAAAAGAAAAATGATAGTGTGCGATATAAAATGGATAATCTAGTTTTATAAGAAATTGTCTCTGGGTGACAACAGTTTCTTCAGCCATCCTGCTGGCATCTTCAGGTTGGAAGACCTGAAGACGCGAGCAGGTCATCAGGTACTTCTGACCCGAAGACGTCAACAGGGTGGCTGGAGAAACTGTTTTCACCCAGAGACAAACCAACATGGAGGAACACCCCCTTCATTGATGACAAACTCTGCGGAAATCTCAGATACAAGTACGGTATTATACGAGAGTAACAAGGGAGAAAAAAATTTATTATGAACATAATAGAGACAAAATAATTAAAATAACAACAGAAAGCAATTGTTGAAAGAAATATAACAAAACATGAAAATTATAAAAGCCGCTTGAAACCATAAGACTTATTCCCTTAAAACAACAGCCACAATCAAATGATTAGACAGCCTGAATTGCTTCAAC
Source organism: Platycnemis pennipes (assembly GCA_933228895.1). Taxonomy (NCBI): domain Eukaryota; kingdom Metazoa; phylum Arthropoda; class Insecta; order Odonata; family Platycnemididae; genus Platycnemis; species Platycnemis pennipes. The sequence continues at coordinate 33,938,142 of OW121852.1, read as the reverse complement.
TGGAACAAGAGCAGCTTTGCTTTCTCTGCTAACTTCAATTTCCTCACTAGCTTTGTTATCTTCAGATTCTGGGTATTTCTAGAACATGCAACTACCCAAATGATTTATGATAACAATTTTTAATGTCAGTTGATGTACAAAACTCCCCCTTTAAGATATCCACTGGCAAATTTCCTCATAAGATGGCCATTTCATCTTTCTAGTTCATATGTATATTCATGGATACCTCCAATCATCTACTCCAGCCACATAAATCAAAGTTTTTATTTGAATGATTTATTCATTGCCAGGAGGTGTGTGCCTTGAAATACATTATATTTTTCTCTAGTACAATTTGCATTGCTTTAAGTAAAACAGAAGTTGTTGAGAGTCTCATTCCTTTGTATCTAAAAAGAATAACCCAATCGTAAAGTTCTTTTTCTTGCACCAGCCAGTAACATTTACAATAGTGCATGACACATTTTCTATGATATAGTACCTCTTAATTCTTTTGTCAGTCTTGAACATAAACTTCACCTTCACCATTGAATCTTCCAGCTGATTGACTGTCATCACATTGGGATGCTGAATAACCTCTGACTCATGCTGAGCCACATTTGCTTATTTTTATTATTTTCCTTCTTCCATGGAGTCATGAATAACAACATCAATCACGCCAGTAATATCTCTTTAAACATTGTCATTTACTCACTCATTTGTCCATAGAAAGGCACTTTCAAGATAAATTCCAATTCATGTAATAAAAAAGCACCAACAAAATTTTTAGAAGAGCAGAATTATGTGATAGGGTAGTATACTATTTTATTTATTGCCTTGATTAATAGTTTGTAACATCACGAGTACATACTTGAAGCAGTTTGAATTTAAAGGTTAAGTATTATTCCTCATTAATTAAATAGTGATACATTTCAATGGTGCGAAACATGACGGTAAACTATTACATGCCAATTATAGAGGAAATATTATACATCAATTGTGACACACACTTTTTCCTCTCCCAGCTGCTAGGCAGTGCTGTGGAGACTGGTTAGCAGACAGTGCACTCAAAGCTTATTAACAAGTAACAAAACAAACGATTTCAAGGGTAATTTTGTAAAACTTTTCCATGGTGGAAAGAAAAAACTTTGTGAATTTCACTAAAATGATTTACTCACGACCCAGGTTTCGACAATTTATGCCAAGATGGCATTAAATTGTCGAAACACAGGTGAGTAAATTATTTTCATGAAATTTGCAAAGTTTGTTTTTCTTTCCATTATTAACAAGTATCTGAGCAACATTTATTCATGTATGATTTTGTCCTTTCTCGACGAATGTTATTTATAAATAATTCTCGGGTTTCCAGCCGAGTAAGATTTTGTGTTGCTGACGTTTCGACGGAATACTCCTCCACCGTCCTCAGAGCAATAAAGCTTGCAGGTCATTCCGCCCGCACTTTTATAGCCATCTCATCCGGGGGCCACTGTTGTCTCCTTTTTTCCGTTATTTTTTGAATTAACGGTTTCCAATCTCTGCTGATGATGTACCCAGAATCTCGATTTAATGTGTTATCTTCCAGCCTGATTTCTACAGCCTCTTTAAATAACGGAAAAAAGGAGACAACAATGCCCCCCGGATGAGACATCTATGTAAGCACCGGCGGAATGCCCTTCAAGCTTTATTTCTCTGAGAACGATGGAGGAGTATTCTGTCGAAACGTCCGCAACACAAAATCTTACTCGGCTCAAAAACCGAGAATTATTTATAAACATTTATTCAGTTAATTTATTATAATTTACTTTTATTTATTCAATTTAAAATTATCATTCAGTTTATTTATTTAAAAAGTTAGTATTCATTTCACAAAGCGGGGCATGGACTAGGCCCTCAGTCTTGCCAACATTAAGTATGCATCTGTCAGTCAGCAACAAGGCTGCTTCAGTCCCATCATTTCAGAGCTTTTTAAGTGAACTTAAAATTAACATTTATTTTTCTTGTAAACTGGGATTTCTCAATCCAAATTATTTGCGTAAAATGAATATATTTACTGTGGGACACAAATGGCTATTTATGAACTCTTTTCTTTGTAGAAGGAAACTACCATATCGACTACTTTCTCTATCCATGGAAACAAAAGCTTCAACATGGGTCACTTGCTGGTGCTAGTAGTAGTTGTCAAACGTCCTTTATATACGTATCGCAAATTTATTGTTTAAGAAAACTCACAATGTGACGCAGTTTGACGGAGGAAACTACCCTATTGCCACAGTGAAATTCTTCAAATGAGCATTAATATGAAGTTATCACAGCAAGATAATCTGAATACGAGCATTATTTAGTAGTTGCGCGTTATTTAAAAAAATGTGGTTATAAGTACCCGTCGTTAGCAACTCAATCTTCTAGCTTTTTACGTAGAATCGTAATAAAACGCGGGTTATGACGGCAAAAAAATATCCTGCACGTCAGGCTGACCGCATGACAACGTGCGTATTTATTTCATTTTAACCCACGTGATTTACTCAATTTAAGTAATACCGCTTAATAAAAGAAAATCTCTCGGATTTTCAACTGGGTCAATGGCTCTGAAACTGCCAATTATTAACCACGCCGGGATAATAATTAAGTGAGCAACAAACGGATGCTCTTCGGTTACGATAACTTCATTGAAAACATTTAGCACTCAATTTTTTTTAAATTCTTGGCGGTCTTAAATTATTCAAAAACTTAGGATAATAGTCTATACCTAATGAACTCATCCCAGAAGTACCACATATCAATTAACGATCGTCCAAATACCTCCCTTTTGAGATCTTGTTTACTGGTAACAATACTACATCGGAGCCAAAGTCATCTGAGGCTGGCCATTATGCTTCACTTGGTCCACGACACCAACAAACGTGTTCTGAAGACACGGGAGTTACAACCTCAAGTGTATTTCACTAGACGAAATTCAGTGCCAGGGAACTCCGGGTTCCAGCGGTGTAAACCTCCTTGGCACTAGAATATTTTTGCATAATCTAAAGTGAAAACCTAATCCCCACGCATTCCGCAGAAGTACGAACACAATAATACACCAACGAATGGCAATTTATCATAATCTGGCCCACACTCGGACCAGATTACTCGTGAGCAAACATTTTGCGTCGTAACTGGCTGGCACATCTGACCAGGGATATGAGAGTCGAAACTAAATTTCCGGGAAGTAAAATAGTTTTTCAAGGCGAATCTTTGCACATCAGAGTACAAATTACTCTGATGTGCAAAAAACTGATTACAAAAAACCCTTAAAATAAAAAAAAACTTGACTCTTCCAAGCTATACCAAACAATGGAATGTTGACTTACCCAAGGGGTAACCTCCCTCTACATTGTGCTTGCTGCAGCAACGACCCATGGCTGACTCCAAGGATGTATCAATCGTCTAGGAGTTTCTTTTGGTGGCCGTGGTTGTGCGTCGAGGATAAGGTTCGATGATTCTTCAAGCTGTCGACTTGTTGTAAATATGTTAAATGCTGATGTTGAGGGTTAAATGTAAGAGTGCGGGACAGCGGTAGTCCATGTGGAGTCCCAAGGGACGGGACTCAATCTGCCGCAGCCCCCATCAATGACACCTGAGAATGTTCAAAGAGGGAATTTCAATTGACGTCACTACGAAGGAATGACGATCACGGCCAGCATTTCGTCACCGTGGGCAAAAAATAAAACCCTAGTAGCCGTGAGTAAGGCACCGGGTAGGTGAACGGCGGTGCACCAAATTAGTGGTACCCACGCCGACTACTAAGCGCTAATTTGGTGAGTGATATTAAATTTTCTGGTAAACTTAGTGCATCTATTGGGAAGAAGAAGAAAAATATATGGAGACATTAATCTCCGATAAGGAAACTAAAGTGAGCGATATCAAATCTATATCGGAAAGAACGTTACTGAGTTCCGTAATATATAACTGCTCACCACTCAATGGATTAAAATGGTCAGATTCCACGATTTCATTCTTGGTAACGGAATCGTGCATGGGAGTAAGAACAGAAATATTACAGTGAACCCAAAATAACTAAAATTGAGGCCTATAACAAATGGCAACACTGATTTTCCTCCAGCGTTAAAAATTAAAATTTGGGCGTGCTCTCAAGCGCACGCTCTGAAACCATGATCTTCCTTAGTATTGCGATTAATGAAGCCAATGTAATGCCAAGAATTTGCTTCAAAGACTGGTTAACTTCCGCCGTAAATCGGAATTGGCGTCACATTATTACTTTCGTGCACTGAAAATCTAAGCTCTGTTAGTTTAGGTGAGGGTCATCGGCAGAGGAGCCTATAGCCTATCCGAATAAAATCTCATAGGTACCGTTTAAGTTTATTGAAAACGTTTAAAAAGTTTATTGAAACGAAATTCGACTTAATATACTTTCAGCTCCCTATTCACCCTAACTACTTGCTACATGCACCTCTACACTCTTCCCCAACTTTCCGCCACCAACATCCTTCCTTTCCACCAATTCTAAGAGCTTCCTCGTTCGTAGCCATCGTCTATAATCTATAAGTGAATTTACATCTACCACACTAAATTTCATCCAGCACATTCGATAAAACGCGAAGGAGCGATTACCGATGTCATACGTATTGATTCTGGATTGTTCAGATATACAAATTAAGTCTATTATATACAAAAGTACACCACCAATCCAAAGCGATTTTCAACACGAGTTTGCCAAGCAGAAAAATTTCAAAAACGTAATAAAATACGCCCGACGTAGGACAGCACAAATGGTCTTAAAGCACAAGTGACGCTTAAATAAAAAGTTTACCCATACACTAATGATGGTATCACACCTTAGCACCACTGCCCCGGGACACCAAAAAACCAAACCCTTTGAAAAATAGTTCACACGATATTTTCCGTGCTAACAAAAATTCCCATCAAAATCCCACGAAGTGGTACTACATAATAGCTCCCCTTTTTAATGCAAGCACCACCAGCAATATCTGGCCAAATAAAATATACCAATACATACATAAACAACTATGATGCGATACATGAATATCTCCATTTCCGGTAATGTTTCCACAGGCGAAGAAATCTCGCCCGGTGACCATGATCAAAACAATGTGCACGTTATTTCGCTCCTCAGTTACAGAAGTTAAAGCCACACATATTACACCCCTACCAGCAAAGCATTCTTCTCCATTCTATACACATTTATAAACGACCTTAGCACTAACTTAAATGTTAAAATTCCGGTAGAGGCTATTACTGTAACATAACTTCAGACAACACCGCTCAAAATGATCACGCTGTGGACACGGCACAAAGTTAACTGTGGACCTTGACTCTTCTTCCGGATACAAAGCTCCTCAGGACGTCTCCCAAGCGTGGAACAGAGGGATTAGCGAGAGAAATAATGGAATGAATCGTCGTTAACACATAACGTGACTTCCACAAAATACTCAAAGTAGTTCATCATTTAATTCTTCCTCCGACGGATTGCGATATAATGTTTCATCTCCAAATAACGCTAAAAATTAAGGAAAACGTGGCCATTCAAAGCCAAATTAGATGAAAAATGAACTGCACTGATGCATGCAATGATGCTGATATCATTTGAAGAACTACGCAAAGAGGGGGGTTTAGCAGTGAGGTACCCGATGGGTATCACGAAAGAATGAGCTTAATCACATTTTTAAACGCATTCCACTTTTTTTCTTATCAATAAACCTCATTGAATGTGGTTGACATGCTTAGACTTAATTTCCAAAAAGTTTCCTAGTACTTATTCGAGACGTATCACCTTTTAACCAATAGAAAAATTCGTAAAAATGCCTCAAATTCGGAGGCGATCTTTCCCTTCCAGGTATTTTGCTATTACCCTCGAGGACCATGTGAATACGCTTGATCAAATAAGAGTTAATATTCCAAATTATACCCTGACTTCGACTTCGCAGGAAAGTAAAAAACAAATTGAGGTAAAAATGCTAAAGCCCAAGCTACTTCAAAATTCTAAATTAAGTATAAATATAGTAAATAATATGATTTCACTGATGAGAGTAGGTTTCTCCCCCACTTCTCTCCGCCTCTCTTTTCTATTGGTTCAGATGAAATTCTTTCTCCCTCTATTCATCGCAACTATAATGCCCATTGTCTTACTCTCTCTTCATTATTTCCGAAGATTCTTCCTTCCATAACAACCTTCAGAGCTCCACTTCCTCTAATTACTTATACCACGCACCTATTCATCATCCTAATACTATCCAACAAATTCCTTTCATCCTCACTACTGTAACAGTTTAATCATATTCTTCCTTTCTGTCCACATCACTTTCTTGACTAGCTCAAAACCTATTTCAACAGCCTCTAATAATCTTTCAATCTCCTTCCAAAGGTCTGAGCTCTAGGTACTACACAACGACAAACTCCATATCAGACCTAAAACTAAACCAAAAATTAACTACTAATCTCCTCTTCACGCTTATTCTGACTGCCCGAGGTACAATCCTAAATTCATTTTTTAGTAAGTGCCAACTTTATTAGCGCAAGTTTCCACCCAATGCCTACAATAATACTCCCACCTTCGTCTGAAATCCATTCAAATTAATTACATTGATCTGACAGATCAAGTGACACCGTTCAACTATTATGCTAACATAAGCTTAAGGCATAATTTAATTGGAAAATCTCACTACTTTCTACTGATTTATCTGATTTACATTTATCCAGAAAATTACCTGTAAAAAGTCTAACGATTGCAACCCCTTTGCGAACTAGCTGGTTCAAAATCGTTCACGCGCTAATCAAACAAACGTAATCAGCCAACCTCCGACAAGTGCTTCAAGCATCTACCTCCTGCCAGACCTCTCTCCCCACTTCTTGAACTCTATTTGAACCGAGTTATACGAGTACTAATACATTACTACGGCGGGGATAAATAACAGCCAAGAGAAAATCATCGAAAGTATAGCATCGAAATATATCGCATCATCTAAATATAGCATCGAAAGTATAGGAACTCTCAAGGGTGTGCCTTCAAAGAAAAAAAACAATATTCTCCCAGCCAATACCAACTATATGTTTACTCTTTAAGCACTTATCACCACACTCATCCAGTCTATCGTCGCTACTCTACCAAGCTAGGGAATTAATGTCGGCACACATATCTGTCTTCCACAACAAAACACTAAACACGATATTGAGACCGCTTGAATTTAGGTATTTCACCTTCGCCCGTCGCAGTTATATACAACACTTTTTTCGTGGTTAAGTCAGTACGTGCGGTAGGCCTCCCCTGTCTGATTAAAATTGCTATCCATATTCTTTACTTACATCAATTTTGGCACACGAAAATGATAATTTGTCCGAAACACAACCACATCAAAAATACGTTGAATGCGCTCAAATGATTCCTTTACTTCGGTATGGCACATTGAATCAAATCGACGAAAATCCCATACAGCCAATAAGCGGCACATACGATTATCCGGCAGTATCACATCACAAACACCACCAGGCACCGATGTACGTTTCTGATATAAATACAACTGTCTGGAATACGAATCTGCTGGAAGAACTCAAAAACACTCAATATATCCCTTGACCAAAAAACATTCGGTCGCTGATTTTCCTCGTACCAAACTTTCCTCGTATATTCCGAATCTGCAAACGACCATTCACTTCCCTGGCTTGCCACGTCCGGGAAATGCGATTTCCGTACTTCCGATGCTTGCTCGGAATACTTGATTTCCGTAGCTCCTGATCACTGGGGCGACAATGCCCATTTTGTTCCACCTCAAACGGGCAACGCACAAATTCCGCCGCTGACCGATTTGGCGATTATTTCCCATTACAATGCCCGCCGGAAGTCAACTGCCGAATTCGAATGTGAGAGCTCAATCGACATAGGCGGAGTCGAATAAAGAAGAGATTGGAACAAGTCTCCATGTGTCACCTACAAGGTGACACTATAATACCCATTACGAATGGCATTTTAGGAACCGACAGAATTCCGAGAACAACGCAGGCCATTTAATCTACATCTACAAAGTACCCTGAAAGCTATCGCAAGGGTGCATGGCAGGGAGTGAATCCACAACAGGCACACATTAGGGTCAAGTAAACAATCCTTAACGTTAGTTACTACCTTAGCGGTTTCATTAAATCATATTGTACATTCACCAATGAAACACGGCAACTTAACATACTAATTGTATCAGGCGTAATTTGATGGAATTTATTATGCATCTTAAAAGGAAAGCAATAACTTGCGTAATTCCCCAAATTTATCACGCAATCATCACTTTAAAAACTGTCTACAGATCAAAATATGCAAATAACTGTCTAAAATAATTACACAGGGAGCAATTTTTTTCGCAGGTTTATGGATTCTCCAAAACAATGAAAACTAAATATTTGACTAGCAAAAACTCATAATCCAAAGAATCATTATACAGTATACGTAGCATAATTTCCTTCCGAGCTCGATTTGTTATCAGCCGACTCAACGCGATATCAACGCGTGGGTGTCGTGTGTACGGCCGCCCATCACTACGTCGCCGCGGGCGATTATTCTTTAAAGACCATTATCAATAGTAGTCTTTCTTCAACAATTTCAGGCTGATCATCTTCATCCCCACTCGGATTTATTGTTATTAATTACCACTTCAATGATTTCATCATCTATGATATGTTGTGTGGTGAGAATATCGTGGCCGCTAACTATTCTTTCGTCTAAATTTACTAATTTCATTTCCTTTAATTCAGGGTTATGGATGATGTTTGCAAACTCCATCATCATATTTTTATCCTCAGAAACATGAAATTTTTTAAATTAAATTACGTCAATTTAGCGGGCAATCATAAAACATGACTATTTCAGGTGAGGAATAAACCAAGGGATACACATCAACCACAAACCATGCAAAATCATATATATAATATACACCCGAGACGAAATATTTGGTTCACATTTTATAGCTTTGTCCTGGCTTTGACCGGATGCAAACATTCAACTTTGTATGCACAGACACTAAGCTAGACAGCAAACTAACCAATTTACACATCAACATCTTCACGACGCCTATACCGATCGATGGCAATTACAACTTAATTGATATATACTTCATCATTACGCGACAGTTACCCAATCCAAGGCTGCGGAATCCCACCTACCCTAACTTGAGGCGAAGGAGGAGCAGGCATCACATCATGGCAGATACGATTAAAAAGCTCGTGAAAAGAGAGAATGATCAATGTTAATAAGTTCCTGGTTATTTCCTTTAAAAGTTGATAAATTTAAGAAAGACGTAATTTGTCCCAATATCCTCGTCTATCCTTTGACGCGATTTTCATTATCATGAATTTACTACCGTACCACTACTTACGCGCATTTAAGACATCTGTTAATAGGAATCACTTGGACTGAGGCGTTTATGAAAAGTATAAACATAGCTTCATGAAGATGGCGAGAGAGCCACAGAAAATCCCATTGTTTAGGGTGAATTTCCCAACGAAGAAAAACTGTCTGTACCTTGACCCCTCTCATTTACATTGGTGAGCAAAATTTACTCCAAGAATACAATTAGATTTCGATGACCGGAAATTCACGACGCTAAATTTGAACTCCGCTTAAACTCCGTTTTCCTCCAATTTTGAGACGAAACGCCAAGGTGAAGGAGCTTATCGCGATATATTTCCAGTTCGATAGTTTCGCACACTTGGAATCAACAAACCATGACGGAGAATTTCACAACAATTCATCTGGCCGCGGATAAATTAGAAGTAAAGAGCACCTTTACCTACAAACAAAGCAGAATTTATCCGCAACTACGTTGCCCCGTAAGTTCGTTATAGAAGAGGCAAAAATTTGCACAATTTGTGGAAAATACATGGATGAGTGGAAAATAGAACGGACTACTTTACCCACAGTAGTTCATGCATTTATAAAGTTTCTAACAATACATTAATTCAAATTATGTAATTTTTACTACGCACCTCCCAATGCATCGGACTGCACAATGATAAAAGACGTGTAAAACAGCATAAACAGTGCCCACAAAAAAACGACCAGTAAAACTGATTTATTAATAATGATGAACGTGGCATCTCCATCAACCGGAGAGGTGTCCTACAAAAATAATATTCTACACCTCAAAGATGAACCTCTTCAACCGAAGACAAATCAAGTGGTAGAATGTCCTCCTTTTGTCGAATCATCTGGATTTTAAGAAGCGATTATCACAGACTATTATCTAGCTACAAAATGACGAAGGGACATATACTATTGCCCTGGACCAATGCAAGAGCAGACGCAGGGGACGAAGATATATCTTGAGCTGGCAAAATTGACATTTTTTTAAAAGGGAAAGTCGATTTTCATGTTAGATAAGGAGGTTCTACATTTGAACTGGCTTGTAGACTACGTATTTGGACGGAACAATGAAAAGGAATAATTTTCATGGTGGGGTAAAGCAAAGACTAGCAGAAGGGAGAAATTATAAACACATCTAAATTGAATTTCAGGGTTCCCAACGGGGAGAATTAAGAAACGACAGACGTGCCATTTTGTGGGATATTTCTGATTGCATATAATGTAACGGATACTGAGTGAATGCAACAACAAACGGCGAATTCGAAAGAGACCATCTTGAGTTTTTCAACCAGAATGCTAAGAGGATGTGCGAATATATTTGGGAAACATTCGATAGGAATACGGAGAATGCACAGAGAAGAGTTGAAATCTGGAAAGAAAAACCAACAGAATGTGGAGTGACAAGAGCGGCGAAAAGAAAAAAAAATGAAATAAAACAGAAGACGGATGAGGGGAACTTCTTTGCACATTACGACCGAGTCAAGTATATTATGCACAGAATACAGAGGAGGAAATTTTGGCATATTGTGGCAAAACATGTCCACAATAGACGATAAAGCCATGAGAATCTCACGAAAGAGAAATTGATGGGAGGCATACTGGTAATATCGTATATGCATAATATATGTTTAATCATCGAACGTTGTCATAAAAACATTCGCCGTTATTAATCCTTTCGCCAAATTCTTTACTAGACAAAAATATCAAATTTAAAGCTAGCGAAAACTTTAACTTAGTTACCACCTGAAATTGAACCATAGCAAGATATTCCACAGAGAATAAATCATTCGTCTCGACCGGGACTCGAACCCGGAACCCCTGATTTCCGGAAATCAGAGGGTCAGGGTTCGAGTCCGGTCGAGGCGAATGATTTTGTTTCCTGTGGAATATCTTGCTATTAATAAAAAAATCGGTAAATGAACGTGGCTAAAGAAACATAATACCTTACATTATTTGAAAATCGTCGAAGTATATATGACGTTCCTATATTTACGTTTAATATTTACGTTTGAGCAACTCATTTAAGAGTTAAATTGAAGAATCAATAAACGAGAAATGCATACCGCGACGAAGTCAGGGGCGTCGTAACTATTTTCGCTGGGGAGGGGGGCAAACCTTGAAAAGGGCCTGCATTTTTTTTGCGGATAGGGCAATTACCAGTAATTACCATCTTTTAAATAGTTACGATTGAGTTTCATCTACGCATCATTAAAACCTGGATAAGGTTCGATCAATGCAACGTGGTACTGGTGATAAAACTACTTGCGAGTAGTAGTTACCACGGATGTTTGGTCAGGATACTTTAGATAGAATTCGCAGATCAACTCAGTCATCACCCCCACTGTTAATAGAGCGTACGGTCAAAGTCTGTCGGAGTGAATAATCAATAGAAATTAACGAGAATTAGATTACACTGGAAATTTAGTTTCTGAGAAATGTCCTCACAGTTTCCCATGTCGTCTTCATGGTGACACACAATAGATTCTTTTCCTCAGGATAATAAATAAAGAGAAGCGATACGGTCCCATTATCCACTGCCCGGAAGGATAAAAACTGAAGACTGTTATACGGACGTTTGTTGCAAGCAAACGAGGAGAGGAAACCCCCAAACGTATCGAGCATTCCTCCAACGAAAACTGGGATTCCCCACGACGCATCCTCCAGGCGGAATCAATTATTATCCCCTGAGGACGCAAGCCATCCTCAGCGCGACGGATATTTCGCCCTACACAGTATCCAGCAAGCCACCGCAAGGGTGTGTGGCAGGGGTTGTCTCCACTTCAGGCAAGCATCACCTCCGCTCACACTACCGCAGAGTCAGTTACTAAATACTCGTTTTAACTTCAGGTCAATTAAAGTCACCTAGGAAACAAATCGGCGTCACATGCAGCACAATATCTAATTTCAAACTACATCAGGCAGGACAGGCAAAGGTCACAACTCCCACAAATAATTTGATCACGTAGCAAAAATACAAGCAAATTTCGTAACAGGTTATGCCTTTCGAGTTTGATACAGATATGCGAAATTAGCCCAAAACCTACCTTGCCTACCCACACTATATTGCCAATAAATTAGATTTAATCCATTACTATTCCTTTTCGTAGGCGGTACAAGATGCCCAGTAAACCACTCCGTCTTACAATACATCACTCTTATTTTATAACCACGATCCAACCGATCATAGTACGATAACATTTCAAATGTCTGTTCAACAACTTCAGAAATGGAAACTTTCATTAATTTCTGCGGAAGATTTGCGCGTTCTTTACCCAGAATTCCATGTAATGATTCCCATCGTAATTCCTTGAACAGGTTGGACATTTCACTACTATGACACAACATTTTTACACACCTAGCTGCTCTTCGCAATACATTATTTAATTCCGAGATAAAAATCACTCCAACTGGATGTATTATAATTGTAAAAGTGGCGTGTATCCCGACCCATAAGACGCACTGTGATTTTTCGGTTTAGTACTGGGAAAAAAAGTATAATAATCAACATCTCTCGACGTTAACAATTCATTATATTCCTTGGTGGATGCACACCTGGCCCAAGTCTTGAATATTTCGTTACTCACCGAATAAATATTGACGTTTTCATTGCCAACGAAAACATCATATTTTGTTATCAACGTGGATGAACGAATAAGTTGAAACGAATGACATTATCATAACAACAAATTTAATTTCCTTGGATTCTATAGATAGTATAAATGGGAAAATTAATTCTAACGAACATGGCTCAGAAAAGACACACAAGGGCATGTGACAGAGAGACTGGGCAATGAAAGAGTAGCAAGTAAGAGAGAATTCCATGTTACCATCAGCATAGGCGTATCCAGGGAGGGGTTATGGGGGTTGTATTGGTAAATTGGTAAAATTGGTAAAAAAAAATTGGTAAAAAAAAGTATAGTTTTAAAAATTGCCGGACCCCCCATTTAAATGGGGGTTATTCCATACCTCCCATACTCTTCGGTGGTTCAGACACTTCTAGATACACCTATGACCATCAGGGCTGTTTAGCTTATATTCTGAGGGTTTTGTTTTTGAGGCAAGGGAAGAGCCCAATGTATTAAGGTAGGGGGAAAGTTTAAGTGGACAAAATTACAACATGCAGGTTACTATTATATTAGGGTGGTTCATTAAGTACCCGTGTTTGACGACAGATGGAATTGCTGAGGCAAGTTGCTGGTACCATTGTGTTCTGCTATACACTGAATGGCATCAACAATAATTTAACAGTTATTCATTGGTTAGTTTGTATTTGGCAGGCATTGCAGTTAGCAGTGTGTGATTTTCGCTTAAATGGAGAAATTGCAGTATTTTTCAGTAATTTGCTTTTGGAGGGGAAAACGTGTGAGGAGACAAAAGTGAAATTAAATGCTGTTCATAGGGGCCCTTTGCCATCAATGACAACAATTATGTATGGGTTCAATGAATTTAAACACGGTTGAACGTTTCATGGTTGATGGGATCGCCCAAGATGCCAATCGGCAGATGTGGTTACCAAGGAAATGATTGGAAAAGTCAACGACATGATTCTTGCTGATCATCAAATGAAAGTGCGCGAAGTAGCAGAGGCCAAAAGTGTGTCAACGGGAATGGCGTATGATATTGTACATGATAAGTTGGCAATGAAAAAGTTGTCGGCCCAATGGATGCCGCAATTGCAGTGGGTGGACAACAAGCAGATGTGGCTTTCAACTTCAAAGATGTGTTTGGAGCAATTTAAGTTAGTTTTCTATGACTAGTTTCTATGACTATTGCCAGAGCAAGTTACTTAGGTTTGCAAATGCTATTTGAAAAGTAACAGCATCAGTGAAAAAGTCAAAGATGACAATGATAAAAAAACTAATGTAATGAGACATACCTGGACTAAAAAAAGTTGTCACCACATGTAGGCAAGAGGATATACCCTAAAAAAGTCGGAAAGTGTTGGTGTTTTAGCTAAGAAAAAAATATACAAACCAAGTGGCTGTGATTAAATCTGGACCCAGCTGTGAAGAGGCAAGAATAAGGAGAGGAGTGAGACAAGGCTTTGCACTGTCTCAGCTAATTTTTAATGTTCACATCGAGTGTGTCATCAATGGAATCAAAGAGAAGACTTCTGGAGTGAATATTCACAGAGAACAAATCAGAGTGCTGCGATTCACCGATGACATAGTAGTCATTGTAAAGATAGAGGGGAATCTGAATAACATTCTAATAACCATGGAAAGTACAATGGCCAGATATCAGCTGAAGATCAATAAGGAGAAGACTAAGATATTGGTGTACAGCAAGAGAGAAGAGGCCAAAACCAATGTTAAATTAGGAAACCTAAAACTGGAAGAGGTGAAAGAGTTCTGTTACCTAGGTAGCCGAGTAACCAACGATGGACAATGCAAGAATGAAATAGTCAACAGAATATCTCAGGCAAAGAGGACATTCTATCAAAAGAAGAATCTACTTACATTTGGAAATAAAAGCATAGAAGTAAGGAAGCAATTCATCAGGACGTATATCTGGAGCATGTTTCTTTATGACAGTGAGGCATGGATGATGAGAGCAGCAGAGAAGAAAAGGGTGGAAGCATTCAAAATGTGGTGCTACCGAAGAATGATGAAGATTAAATGGATCGACTGAGTGAGAAATGAAGAAGTCTTAATAAGAGTGGGAGAAAAGAGAAGTTTACTGCAAACTCTAAGAAGAAGATGGGACAACCTACTTACCATATCTTAGCCCACAATATAACAAACCTACCATATCTTAACACACAATGGCCTGATGAAGACAATTGTTGAGGGAAAAGTGAACAGGGAGAATGGCAAGGAAGGCTCCATATGAGATACATAGAACAGGTCGTGAAGGATGTGAAAGAGATGAATTACATTAGTATGAAGAGGTTGGCCAATTGAAGAATTAAGTGGAGAGCTGTATCAAACCAATCCTAGGATTGTTGACCAATGATGATAGGGGAAAAAAATAGTATCGCACATGGGATACTAAATGTATTATGGTGACATAATAGGAGTTTATTCATATGAAAGAAGCCAGGAAAAAAGTATGATTACTGAGAGGGTACTCGTGAGAACCTGGTATGAACATGAATTTACATCCTGTAGTACTGAAAAACAAGACGGAAGATGCAGAGAATAGCAGATGAGTGGTGGCATGCAAGGAAATAGTAGCTATGATACGAGAGGAGAAGAAGTTATGCTATGAGGTTAAATTTGGAGGATTTTTAAAGAAGAAAGAGAAGGATAAGTGGTAAGGAGACAAGATAGGACAAGACTGACAGAAATTTGAAAATGCTACATGACAGAGACACAACAAGCCTATTAAATGAGATGAAGGGAGGTAGCGGTGAAACCCTAGTGGAGCTAAAAACATAAGACACAAGTGTATAAGGCTGCAGGGACATATATAGAATGGTTTTGCATTCACCAAAACCTTACAAACTTATTCAACAACTAAAAATTCTTACTTACACCACAAATACAAAAATATGACAATGCAAGTTTCAATGAGTAATCATAATTAATAGGAGAAGAATTTCTATAGGTCATTGCTCTAATTTAGAGTGTTGGACAAGAAGGGTTGGGGAGAGAAGAGGCAGAAAGAGATTGGAGATGTGATGCAGCTACAGAAAGAATGGATTAAAAACCTTATATAGGTCTCATCTAAAGATTTTTAACCTTTGCTACGGCTATATTTCTTGCTTACAGTGCTTTTTAAAGAGGATAAATCTCATTTGAAATATCAATAATAAATACCAAATCATTCAGAAAATGTGTATTTTCAAGGCAGTGAACCTAAGCTACCATACTGGGTAAAAAAACACCAGTTACTTCGATTAACTCTAAGGTTTCAGGCTTAATTTTATAAAAATCCATGATCATGGAATATGAAAAAAACTTAATAATTTTCACGCAAATTATTCAGCTATGACCAGTTTTGTTGCCAAGGCAACAATCTGGTACAGTTATGTATTCTAAACTTTACCTAAATAATGCAAGTCTTTAATATTTATTCTAAAGTTTATGTATTATAACTGTACTAGACAATGTCACATTAGCGACAAAATTGGTTGTAGACTACATAATACATTATATGTGAAAATTACACAGTTTTTCTTATGCAGAGACCAGTTACTTTGTAAAGTTCAGGTAACTTATTTATTTTACCAAATATGAAGTGGTTCCACCAAATGGTGCCTGAGAAACTTTCTATTTGAATAAAAATATTAATGAATAAGTAGCACCAGAACTCTCTATATGTTATCCAGTTGGATCATTTTGCCACATAGCTAGAGTTAATAACAATTATGATTAAATTTATAGTGTGCCATTGCAGAGAAAGCAATTGCCATTAAACCTTCATATTTTGATTCAATCTACACAGAAGTAAACAAGGAAATATGCATAAAATTAACAATAAAATTGATGAAAAAATTTATAAATGTAATATAAATTTACAAAAGAAAGCACAGTGTAGTTTCTTTTATGAAATAAATTAGTTTGTGCCATCAATTGCACCCTATTATATGACACAGCTCATCCTTAAAATCAGGCCTTTCACAAAAAATACCATGATACATAATGCATTCAACCTGGAGGTAATTATAGTGGAAGTTCCAATCAACACATCTAAGTGGATCATTCTCTTCTGTGAAGAGGTAAGAGTGAGTTATAGTGCAGTGCCCTATCCTTATGCATGCAACGTCTTCAATTCGAGGGCTCTAGAACTTTTTTTTAGCAGCAGTGTCTGCCTTTTCATAGCCTATAATACCAATGAGTCCAGGGACTCATGCAATACACACCAAACCTCCCTCCTTGCTCAAGGAAACCAAGGAGGTTTGGATATCTTGAGCAAGAATATGAGTAGGAAATAGACTTGATTGACTGCATGGGACTCAAGGAGTCAACAAAAAATCGATTTCTATGGTATTTAGGGCTACCTTTATGATGCAGAATCTGGCCATATACACACAACAGATGAAGTTTAGTTTGTCTTTCAAAACCCCATGATAAGGCGATAGGAGGGCACAAGCATAGCCTGACTCAGACTTTGACCCCTCCTGTACATGGGAATGGAGTTGGAGTAAACAACTATCAGCACTTAGCAACAGCGGTGGTCAATTTGCAGCATCTATTTAACACTGAATACTCTTGACTCACATGAGTGAGTCATGACTATACACTTTCCAAGGGTGGGTGGCTAACCTTGCGAGTCGAGAGTAAATAAGATTTCAAAATTCCTACCAATAATAACAAATTCTCTCTAAGGCTGCCAAACTCATCATGTTAATCTAGTATCATGCTCAGCTGAGGATGGAATGTTCTCATAGTGACATTAGCCATGTGCACTGGCATTGAGTCCAGATGATACAAGTCTGCCCTGGTACCAGATGGGTATGCAATACAAGCCTAATCTAGCATGGACCACACAAAAGCCTGATACAACAGCAATAGGAATGTGCAGTCATCACTCCAGGTACAGAAGGATTTTTATGTGCATTTAAAAACTATTTACATCTTTACTTTAGAACCATTATATGCTCACACAAGCTTAAAGTCTGTGGGGCCCAGAAAACAGACTGGCTGGAGATAATCGATCTATTCCCTTGTCATTATTTACATGGCACTAAAATGAGCATTCTACATTTTTCTACAGAAGCTCACAAAAAAAAATTGCTCTCTCTTATTGTCTTTAGAAACATTGAACCACACGGTCTCATGGAGACCAGGAAACTCAACAATATGAGTTTGAATGCTACATCATAAATTAGATCAAAACTTGGCACCATTCTATTTCAGAGTAGATCAAACCTAGGGTAGAGTACAAGGAATAAACAATATCACGGGCACTTGGCCATAATCAGGATCTCAACTATAGCCTTCTTCTGCATATGTCAAAATTATCTACTATGATTTCAAATATGTTAATTCTCCCAGCAGTGATTATATTGCTTGAGTGCATCACATTGAGAAGTATAAGTATGCCATTCTGAAGCATATTAAGGAGAATGGTTTGATGAGAGAACAATTATGAGAATGAGAACACGGCTCCCTTCGAGATTCTGCACATTCTGTATGGTACGTGTCAAGATACCCAATTGTCGGCTCTATTACCGTCCGCACGATACTTGAACTCATGACGAGGTATTAAATTCTCTGCACGCGACATACAAAAATATTCTATAATTATATATTAAATACGCTTACATTGGTATTTCACCCTTTTCTCCGCGGAGAAAATTCGTGGCCTTAAATTCACTATCGCAGAATAATATAGCATGGAAAGATATACTGCAGGCTTAAGCATTCTTGGCAACTCTCAAAAGTAAAAACATAAGTAGTTCCTCTCAGATTCAGAACTACGGACCAAAACAACACTTAACCCGATTATCTTTGTTTCTGGAAAAATATCGATTTTCAGTTTTGTGGATTTTGGGTTAGTATATTGAATAAGCCAACATTATGATTAAATACATCTAGGTATAACACATCAACCATACGATATCAAGCATAGACAACTGGACATAGAGTCAAGAAATGGATTTTCTATTAAATTACAACCGTTGCAGGTGGTAGGTATTTGATACATATGCCATGATTAAATCCTAGATTACTTTGGATGCTCGGTCACAGACCACAAACAAAACAATATCATAAGGATTATGAGCATGATTAACTTGTACATTTACTAAAGAATTACCACAAATACCATTATTAATAGTTAACACATTATAAAATGGTCGATTTCAGACAAACAACTTTCAGCCAATAGATGCACTATAAAAGCATTTATCATACATAGGAACACAATATATGATTAAAAAATAATGGGCACTTTACTTACCAACAATATTATCCCACAATTTTCTAAAGATAGCCATTCGTGTACAATTTTACCTCGACGGCTTCCACATACCGTAATAAGGTGTACAGAATATGTTCTTCGTTTGTTGATCGACAGCGGCTGATTTCACTCGTCTCTCTCCATTTCCGCTGAAACTCGCTCTAAGGTAGCCAAGCACCTCTGTGTGCTCTGTGTTTGTATGTTTACTCCGGTACATCATAACCGACGGACCTAGTGGTCGCAGTGAACGCTATTGCAGAATCGGTTGATTGTTGTTTTATCCGTGTAGTGCTGCATATAATAAGTAGGCATTTCTCTGAAAATGACCACCCAAGCTCACAGTAAGAAGAGGGTTTGCTATTACTATGACAGTAAGTGATAAAATTGTTGAAATTTTTAGTTCTATACATATTTTCTATCTACTTAAGTTGTTTACTGTACTACGTGCAAACTGTGAGTCGCCTAATGTGAACTACTTAGACTACTCTTTCTCCGGCGAATATTAAATTCACGCCTTAGCACCTCCCATATTATTAGGTCTACGAGTTATTAAGCATTTTTCTACCTTGGGGTGGCGTACTAGATATCCCACTGAATGAAACGTGTTGGCGGCATTATGGGTCGAGTATTCATTTACCTCAGATTTTTCCCTCCCAAACGGAACCCGAGGATTTCTTTTAAGCAACCCTTTTTGTATATTCACTGACCAAAATACAACGTACTTCGCTGTTGTTATAGGCATATCTGATACTAGAATAAGTCTTCCTCGATGTTAGTGCATAGTGGCGGCCTACGATCCCTTGACGTATTCCGATAAATGGATCCATTAATTTGCCGGATTTGGTGGAATTTGGTCTCTATCATATTATTATACGATGTGAGGCCGGAAACCAAATTACTAGTCATTTGGAAATAATTCGTCAGTGTTAGCGAGTGAACGATTCAAGGTGGTTTATTAATTCACATATTATAACCGAAAGATTTCTACAAGTTAGCTTTGTGTAGTAAATCGTTTTTCCTACTACGGAATAATGTAACATTTAGCATGTAATTTTTTTCTTGTGATTTGTATTTTTGGCAGTAGAAGTGTAATAATCACACTACTGGTGGTGCCGGGTTTGAAAATGAACTTTAAGGCACCCTAGTAATTACTTTACCCCCTCTCATTCCATTCATGACTGCATGATGCATAACTAGCCTATTACACGAACCGTATATTGACAATACCTACATCTACATTTTACGGTAAGCGTTTTTTACTGTAAGCGTTTGACGGGGGAATTGAGTTATGGAATAACTTAATCCCATGCATGAATTTTGTTGTTGCCACATTTGAGTGTAGCTTCATGGACTTTGGTACACAATCGAAATTAACTCGTTATTATAAGAATAACAACTCGGAAATTACTGAAGGATTAGGACTTAGGATTGTAATGCAAAACTATTAATATCTTGGTTTTGATGGTTGGATTGCGTTGATAATTTTTCCAAGAACGGTAAAAGCCCAGGTTATGCATTTTTGGTGGAATTTAATGGTTATCAATCGGTTGATTTTATTTTCAATATCCCAACATTATTTTTGTTTCTGTTCAAAGTTATCGATGCTTATATAGCTCAATGCAGAGCGAAATATCTAATTTCAGCGGGTGGTAAGTTAGCATTGATAGCACCTTCTACGACCAACTTACTCTGGAAGGCGCTGTTTTTAACTGTATCCATGAAAGTCCCCTTAACATCGTAGCGAGGTCAAAAAATTATGGCTTCTATATTAAATGCCTAAACGGGTGTGGAACTCCTAACGCCAATATTTGGATGGCGTCCTTCAGATCAAATGATGGTGTACCGTGGAAGATTAGTGATGTTGCCAGTAGCTGCTTGAGACAGTATAATGTAGTGATGTTGCTGTTTGGTGAAGAAGACAGTGCCCGGACTATGTATGGAGTATTTCTTAGGTCTCCACGGAGCATTATCTTGCATGATCCCAACGAAAAAAGTATGGTGACCATATTTCAATATGGCGTCTGGCCGTGCGGCCGCGTCATGTGAGCCACACGTGCTCGTCGTTGCCTGATAGTTGCTCGGACAACGAATGAATTTGCTCTTGCCGCTTGCTGAAACCGGAGGAATTTCCAAGCGTGGATTTTTGTTTCTCTCTCACGTCTCTTCTCAAGAGCAACCGGGCGGCTTCTCGAAAAGAATTTATCTTAGTGAAATGCGCTTGGTATTATTTTTGCCCGGAAGGGTTGTATGTTGCTATCGTTATTAGTAGAAGTGACCGACTGCTGAACTAATTCTCTCTATTGGTAGATGGTTGAGAAGAGGTGGTTTGCTTGGGTGTAGAGTGAAACCTGACTTTGACATTAAATTTGATTTAACGAAATGCGTCAGGAGTTCACGGTCTAAAGTCTCAACCGACATATAGACTGCGTAACTTAACTGTTGCAACACACCTCTTAAGTAAAGGACGGTTTACTACTGAAAATCTGCCTTTGATTAGAACTAGGAATGGGAGGCCAGCACTCTGGCCGCTGCACCAACCCAACCCTCAAATTCATTGTCTGTAGTTTATTAGATTGTGCGGTTGATTTATCAGTGCAATGCCTAGTAATATAAGTGAATACAGCCGGTATCCTGGCTCCATAACACGAAATGGTAAATATTCAGAGTTCGTGATGATGAAGGTTCAGTTTCATCCCCTTTTAAGATTCCTGAAAATGTTATACTAAGATAACTTTTTATAATATTTTGGATTCCAAACAGATCTTAAAAACTTTTTTGGAGCTAAGTGTAAAGTTAGTTGCAACTGTATTTTGCTTTTCTTGTGGGGAATATCTTCGAGTTAGCCAACTTACTTGATTAACACTTTTGCTGCGAACTGTGCCTTCTCTTTTTCAAATGCACCACGGTGTTTCTGTTTACAGCTATGGCCCTCCAATTTTTACGCTCCGTTGCAATCTGAAATTTGCAAAGTGGCAGCTGTTTCTAGGTAAAATATGCGTCTAAAGAACCATTAGTGCCTATTCATGAAATTACTGCTGCTCATGGCAAATATATTTCATGCTTGGGCCCTACAGTGAAAGTGTTAATGATGATGAATATTTTGCCCCTATGCCTTTTCTGAAATTATTCAGGCCAATGCATTTATTTCCCTAAGGAAATGCCTGCTAAGAGCTTAGAAAGAGGCTTGTCACCCTAGAAGCAATTGAGAGTCACATTTGCAATTTCCTCGAGGTTCTGCTGAATCATGAAGTAAATGTCATTTTTGTGAAAATATCAGGACATAATTTTTAGGTCCTTCTATCATCTGGCAATAAAATAATGTGGCCTTTCCATCATATATTTGAAAAATAAAGACTTTGAAAATCAGCAATTTGTATACGTAGTGATACTGCAGAGCATGGCTGTTGTAGTAAAATTTGCAGATTAATAATTTAAAGAGAAATTTCTTTTTGGTGAAAAATTAACACAAGATGAGCAATTTTAAGTAAAATTTAACATTGCAAAAAATGTTGGCCTTACCTCCTTTTTTTAATTGATATCAATATTTTTTTGCTCGAAGAAAAGCAAAAAACCCCTTAGTTACATGAAAGTGATGCTATAGTATTTTGTTAAAATTGGCAACATGCTTGTGATGGAACATGCTTACGAGCCTATTTACAAATTTAATTTAGGACTATACCTAACCAACATAATTCTTATCTTCTTTATAAAATAAATAGCTCATTGGTTATTGACATGGTGTTATTAATGCCATTACTACCAAATGGTAGCAGCACTATGAGCTTCATTGTTGCCAAATATTTTTCTGAAATGTATTTATTAATAAAATTCAGAACAAAGAGTAGTATTTTCAAGTGAATAGTTAAAAACAAAATAGAAAATACTAAACTGATAATAGCATATGTAATAGCTGGAAAGAACATGTATTCTCACTGGAAAATTAAACGTGGAAACAACATGTCAGCCATATTCTGAAGTCAAAATGAGGTAAAAGATCTTGTAAAAAATGGAAAGCTACTGTAACATGCTATGTAATAGAATACTCATAAATTTATTGTACATACATTATCTTTCTATGGATGACTTTCTATATTGTATATTTCTGCATCGCCATTTATTAATTTAATAACATAGTTATTTTACGGGATTTTGACACATGGAGTCAAAGTGGAATCTCCTTAATGGGAATTGGGATGAACCATAAAAGCTGCTTGAAAGGCAATACTGAAAGAATTGCAATTTCTATGTACCGGAAGAATATAGAAGGCAAATATGTAGGAATAACTGCCTATGAGCCTTCCTACTGAGGTCTATGCAGGAAAAGAGTGTATGGGAACTCAGCAGGTCACTTTAACCTCATCAGTAGAACACTGTGTATGACACTTATTTTACTTTTAAAAAATTGTGTCTATGAAATTAATGACAATGAAGAGAACAAGTGAGAACCATGAAAGGTATCTGAGGATCATCCAAAACTCCTATAGATCAGTTGCTGTTTCTAACCTGCTCACTTTAATTGCCATTGTCTCTTAAAGTTAAGAACTGACAGCAATAAATCCTTGAATTGGGCATTCATATTGGGTAGGAAGCTATTTTTTATTTATTGGCAGGTTCTGTATTCATATGCATGTTATGTCGTAGGAATTCTTGTGACTGAGTATTCCACGACGTTCACTTTCTGGAGAAGTTAAATACATTACAAGTTATGGCAAAGCTTTCTGAATAATGAACCAAACAGTGTGCAAACAGGTATTTTTTTTTTCAATTCAGTCATAATAATAGAAGGTAATTACTTTTTGCATCCATATGTGATTTTTTCACATGGCATGGTTATTTGAACCATACAATCATTTCAGTGGCTTCAGCTCGGAACATTCAAATAGTAACAGTATCATTCGCACGGTAGCAGAAGCTTTTTTGGTTCCATTGATAATTAGTTTCCTTATATGATTTTTTTTACGTAGAGTAGCTGGTATCAAGTATAATTGCTGTAAGTTGTTTTCTAATTTATAAATTTTCATGCATACGTGAATGTCATTGTAGTTGCATGGGAATCTTATGACCGAAATCAGCTTGGGTTCAAGTCCATGAGACACCATCAGCTGAACTAAGGGTGTGTAATGAACGAAGGCCTGGTGGTTTTGGAGTGAGCCTACACGGAGAGGATGAATGTATGGATGTAACATTCAGTTGCTTCCTACTCAAAGTAGATCTGGTTCTGTGGCTGCTTCAGCGGTTAATAGATGGCTGCTCTTGATTGTTTCCGTGTTATGTTGTGCAAGCTTTTGGATTGATTTCATCAAATTCCCACCGTAAATTTATTTCCGATTTCGGACCTTGAAATATCTTTTAATTCGTCAATTTCATCGTAAGCATTGCAAATAGTGTGCTTGGGAACCTGCTAAAAATGCTATTATTTGTTACTGCTTGGTAAGGACCCATTGCATTTTAACTCTGAAAATGACGAGTTCTCATTCTCATTTTTGGGACATTTTCATATTTGCTGTTTAGGGACTTGCGATGTAAGAGGTATCTAGAACTCGGGAAATGTTTTGCAGTTGCTGTTTATCACTTAATATTTCAGCGAATTTGTGTTTGTATGGCGCTTGCATTCTATTTTCCGTAATACTCTGCGATATCATCGGCCCTGAACTGTTCGAAATTATGGTGGAATATGCAGGGAAATAACAGTGAATTTCTAAGTTTTCATAATTGATTTTTCTCAGATAAAAATCGATGTTATTTCCATCGAATCATTGCGAAGTTGACTCCCGTGCGTGTCGCCGACTACATTCGCTATCGTAGTCCTCTCCAGGAGCTACGACCTTCGCGGGGTCGGATAAGCCATAGCGTTTCCAAGACTCCCAAGTGCTGCATAGGTGGGAACTACTGGTGGGGCCATCCATGTCAGATAGTTGGAAGAGTTGGAAATAGACGAAAGGTGGTCCAGCGTCCGTTTCTCGGTGAATCGGCGTAAAAGCGTGTCTGACTCCAGTGGAGCGGCCTATCGGGTAATTGTGTCGTATTAAAAAACACTTCATTGGCATGAAATGGGAAACCTCCCTGATTAAGTTTACTCAAGATTTTTATGATGGATTGCAGTAATATGTAAAAAAAATAACTCGGAAGAAGGCTATTAGAAAGAGAACATGTTAGAAGCTGGTGAACAAAGAAGGAAATTGAGAGGAGAAATATAAAGTCACCAGGAATGAGCAAAGTAAGGTGGAAGGTCGTTCGGGACTTGAGGAGCGGTAGGCATTAAGTGATATGCAGTGGAGGGCGGAGGCTCGCTGTAGAGTAGCGGGAGAATTGAATGTTAAGTTACGGAGAAGAGTAGTGAAGTAAGACCGGGAGGCGTACATAATATTGGTAACTAAAGTGAAGCTGAGAAATGTAGCTGTTTCGCAGTTGACTGGTGGGAGGAAAAGGTTGACGAACCACCGGAAGAATAGGGTGGTTTCCTATTATTTTTTTATTGTCTTGATCGAAAGTTTATAACCTCTGGAGTACGTGTTTTAAGCCGTTCGATTTTTAAATGACGTTAAGTATTTTTCCTCATTAATTAAAAAGTGAAAAAAATCAATGGCGCGAAAACGCGACGGCAAACTATTGCATGCCGGTTAATCCTACGCGTGACGTCAAACTATTTCCTCTACCCGCCACCAGGTGATGCTGCGGGCGCTTCCAAATAGACGCCGCACTCCGTTAAAGCTTATGAACAAGTATTGGAGGCATATTTATTCCGTTAATTAATTATAATTAACTTTTATTTATTTATTTAACATTACTTATGCAGTTGATTCATTTAAAATCAGTTAGTATTCCTTTCACAAGCATATCATGTAGTTCGCCTATCGCCGCACGACCTTCACGCCATGCTTCGTCGTAGCAGAAGACACAGCGGGCAGGACGTCCTTGAGCCTATAAAATGACTAATAATACCATGTTTAACTGAGAATTCTTTTCCAACATTGATAGTTTTTACAGGTTAATACTAATAAATATTCACTAGAGCTAAGGGGCCCTGAAATACAACGGTAAGTTCAGGAGACGAATTTTCCTATGCTTCGCAACGTAAACTACATACCTGTTACGTCAGCATGAAGGCAGCGCACCCCGCCATTTCAGAGCCTTTTCAAATGGCCTTAAAATTAACATTTAATTCTCTAGTAAACTGGGATTTCTCAATACAAACTTTTTGCGTAAATTAAATACATTTATGGCAGGGCACAAATCGCAATTAATGAAGTCTGTTTTCTTTGATGAAGGAAACTACCCTATTGGGGAAAGAAGTACCTACCTGTTTTTAAATGGGGATTGGACGCTGTTGTTGGAGAATTGAGGGACTGAAGTGAGATTGAGTATATCGACTGGGTTTATGGAATGATCGCGGCGAGAAAGTAGTGAAGTTCCATAGAAATAATTAAATAATTACTTACTAGCACATGGTTCAGACACCATTGCAGGTGTAGAAACATTTAGAAATTATCGAAGGATACGAGGAGATATTAATTAGATGGCATTTCCTGAGTCGCCTCATATTAGGAAAATAACTGGAAAATAATTCACTCAACTTCCCGGGAGTGTACTCTTAAGTTCTGACCTTTACTCATGAAATGTAAACTGAAATTCGAAATGTTACGAAAGAGAATGAGGAATATGAACCGGAACGTAGGAGTTCTAATCGGTGCAAAACAAGCGAGTTTAAGGAGCCGGAATATATGTGAGGGTCGGAGGGGATGAGAAGAGCAGCAGATTAGATAAATTGAAAAGCCTTGGGTGACAGCAGAAATTGTGGAGAAATTTGAGGGGAAATGAAAGTAGGTACGTGTTGACATGGAATTAGTCTGAAGGCGTAAGGAAACAATCAATAAGCTTAAGAAAAGAGCTGGGCGAAGGACAAGTGTTGTGCTAACATGGAGGGGCAGCGCGAAGGAGAAACGGGCGCTCTTTACTCTCAAGTTAGAATGTTATACGGAAGCTAGTAATGGAAAACGGTACCGTGTATCTGGGGAAAGAAAGAAAGTTTCAGTATCTGACAGTATTCAGTATGTGTGAGGAATTTGGGAAGAACTGCAAGGTTGTATTAAATACCTAATAGGTTACCTATCGTGGGCCGAAAATAGACTTGGATAAGGATGACCCGGGTCAAGAAATACTGAGGATTAGATAGAGGATTTTGCCAGAGGGATGTGAGGAAATCGGTGGGGATTGATTCTACGTATTCTGCCAGACCAACTGAAGTACCTGGGAAGAGGTCTAAAGCAAATATTTTGTGGGCTTCTTCTTTGTCTTGTGAGAAATGTGGGGCCGGAGTCTTTCGTGAAAACTGTATTAGTACCTATCCCAGTTAAGGAAAAGGGAATGCGAAGACCGCATAGGTATACAATTTAAATCTTGCATGCTGATCAAGGTAGTTCTGAGTCAATAGGAGGATAGAGAAGAGGGCGCTATTGCATTGATGAGAATGTTTGTGGAAAGTACGTTAAATACAGTCTGGACGCCCATGCGCTTTTTATCCCGAAAATGCATTAAGGCCGCTTTACTTGGTATATTTTATTGTACAAACGAATGTATGACACTGAACGAAATCGTATATTTGTCTGAATAGAATTAGAACAGGCTCTATTTTCCGTTGAGTCATTTAGACATTCGCACAAGAGTTCACACAATTTGCCGCTTTACACGGTACAATTTTCTCACACAAGCGTTTGTACAAGAAATTGTACAAAAAAATGTACCGTGTAAAACGGCCTTTAGAGTGTGGCGGGTAAAGTTGATGGAAATAATTCGACAAAGAGGACCAAAGGGGCAAGTCATCTGTTATTTCTACATGACCTAATGGGCGTAAGTTTGGGCAGCTGATGGATAATCCGAGGTACCGTACCATATAGTGTTGGGAGTTAGTCAAGGCTGCTCATTGTCACCAGTGCTTTTTAACATGTATACTGAGGAAATTGTTAAAGATATGTAATTTGGATAGGCTTAATGCAGGAATAAAGGCATGAGGAAAATTATTACATTCTTCAACCTTTGTTAGTATCAAATGCTAGTTAGCCAAAGGCTTTCGTATACTACGAGATGTGTTTCAAAGTCAGATGGATAGACAGGATGGGAGACAATCCACGGAAAGGAAAGTAATGATATTTTCCTGAGCAAAGAGGGACAGATCCGCATTTTAAAATATTAAGGACTTTAGTTGGAACAGATGGGAATAGCAATATGAATAGTTTGTTGGAGGAAAAGGGGCTTAACAAAAGCGAAGTTCAACGAAGAATCTCCATGGTGATTGAGGCTTTCCTTTTCTTTGGAGACAATTAGTGACGGACGCAGAGTACGGACTTGAAGAAAATACTGGTGTGGATTCTGATATAGAGCGTAGAATCCCGAAGTATGGTCATTACAGTAAAGTGGAAAACAATTACCGAATTTTGAGATGTGGTTGTGGAGTAGGTAATGTGGGAGGAAAAAGGGACAAACGAGGAAGTGCTGCAGTTTGTACAGGGTGAGAGAAAATATGTAGAAGAAATCAGGAGGCTGTTAGTGGGCGTAATGGGTAATAAGGGTGGAAGGTGTATTTACAGACTTGTATTATGTAAAAGGTAGTCAGGAAAAGTATTTCCCCGCCCTTCTAAACCCTCCTAAACCAGTAGAACACGATACAAGGTTAGGGGTTGAGTGAACCCCTCTGCAACGGGAAAGGTATGTTTGTATGAGAAACTTCGGGTGAAAACTGCTGGTATTAGTGCGTAGTTGGCTTTGCGGGGCCGAGCAGCCTTTTTTTATCTCCCTTAATGAATAACAACCAGTCATCCTAACTCCCCCCGAAAAAATGTTCTTTATTCGTACGTTCCATTTTCGTAAGATTGGCAGCAACAGTTGCTCCGTGGAAATGCTCCATGAACCTGTGGTCATTAGTGCCCATCCCTTGGGGTACGAGCGAAGAAAGATATCCTGGAAATTATTAGGGTCCCTTATGAATTCTCTGCCTTTACCCGTAGAAAGTGGAATACACTGTCACATTGTCGCCTTTTTTCCACACCCTTTAACAAGCGAATAATAAGACTGACGAATCTACAGGGATGATCCAGGAACAGTTTTCCAGCTTGCAACTGAATCGTTGTATCGTCGAAACAAGATGTCGACTTCAGCGTGATTTTTAGCACCACTCAGATATTTCCATTGGCTTCGTAGAAATAATAAATGTCAGTGATGATGTCAAGTGTAATGGTTGGCGGAGACGGGCCTGTAACCTCTTGAAAAAATGGACGTAGGGCTTTTTTTTTCCTTCCACCCTCTATGTATGCAGCCGTAGGTAGCTGGGTTGAAGTGAGACATCATCCAGATAAACTGCAGTATCATCAACCCTCGAAAATGATAAGATTTTGACGCCACCGTCCAGCATGAGAAGCACCCAATCTAAATTACAGACTTTAGTGGCCGTTGATGATGTCTGCATTTTCCGGGCTTCTTCCGTGTGAAAAGGCACTTCTGTCAACAGTTTTGCTGGCTTTCTAGCTAGCGTCTTCAGGTCTAATATGACCGTTGATTTCACGCATTCGGCATAAACGGGAGTCGACGGGGCGGATTTCTTTCGGAATGCAGCCCTGGAAACTACTACAACGTAATGTGTGTTAAAAATGTTTTGTGCTCGCGAATTTCGGTGGTGGTCACCAAATCGCTGCTCGTGAAATGTTGGACGCATTTTGGCCACCTGGTGTAATGCGACGCCGAGTGTGGAGCCGCAGGGGAACCACTGATTCTTACGCCCAAGGATCTTGCCTCTCCATTTTGTATCTCGTACTATACTCGCCTTTAGGCTGCACTTGGAAATACCTTCGTAATAGAAAGAGCATCAGATGGAGTCCAGCAGGTAGTTTGCCTTCTCGGGCGCTCAGATGCCTGCGTCCCTACGACGCAGGGGAATGGGGGCGTTAACTCGGAAACGAAATCGCAATTTTGTACATGAAATTGTTAGATGGAAACGAAAAACGAATTTTAGTGAAAAATCAATCTTCTAGCCACAACCATTCACTAATAAATCAAAAATTAAAATAAGCAAAAGGTGGCGCCCACCGAAAAAGCTGCTGTGATAACATTGACGTCATTTTCCTCCCGTCCTTGACTATAGTCCAGCCGGCGAGTGTTGTCCGATGACAGGCAGCAGGGTTGTAAAAGTGGTGGGGGGGACAAGGTTGCCAGGCCAGAAAGGAAAACGCCCACGACTATAGATTAACAAAACAGTCTTGCGAAGGCTTTTCACCAAGCACTAAAGCAAAATACTTCCGTTGCAACCCGGAAATATATCCTCAAAACTTGGGAAAAAGCGCACGAAAATCTCAAAACATCACTGTTACTGAAGGAACGCCGTAAGAGAACTCGAAGAGATACTGAAAGCCCGGGGTATTTTCGGTGATTCATATCCATGTGACAACGCTGCATGACAGGGCAAGGGTGTGGGGTGCATTTGGGGGACAGTGATTGGCTGCGCGACCCGTGCAGGCGTAAGGGTTTTCCGCCCCCCTGACTTTCTATTTTTCTGTCATCGGACAACTCTTGCCGGCTGGACTGTACTTTTGGGGAAGGGAAGGGTTCTCGGAAGGTCTGCTCGCACAGATCCTGTCGCAATCGCTCCGATTGGCCGAGTCAGCTGTGTCCCCCCCATTGCGATAAGGCAAAGTAGCTTCGCGGGCTCAGTTGTGATTGGGACGAAGTCAATGACGTCAGAGGTTGCACCACGTCCACTTTTCCGACGGGGTTAGAAACATCAGGTTTTCGCCGCTTATAACTCGAGAAATAATTGACGGATCAAAAAACGGGAAAATGCGGGTCTTTTTATTTTAGAAACTCTATCAGATCCGGCAATAAAAAATATGGTAAACGACCCCATTGGGACTGAACAGCTGCCGTTCGGTAAAAAGGCAGATTGGCACCTATTTGTGGAATCGAGGAAAACCTCAGGAAAAGCCGTCCTTCGCTGCCACTTATATCGCCTCACATCCATTGCCGAGTTTGTAAATCCTCGTCAGTATATCCTATGCTTGTTCTTTTCGCGATTTCATCTGCCGCGTCCGCATCCCCGATTCCGCGCCTCATGGTTAAGAAATGAATGTTCCCGCATCGATCTTGACTGGCTATGCGCAAAGCCTAGAAGAACGGCTGTTATAGTGCCTCTCAACGGATCACGCACAAATATCGCGCTCGCACATTATGAACTGACTCATCGTTATCTATTCCACCAAGGTTGTCACGAGTTTGGTGAGTTTTTTGAAGCAGACACAGGCAATACCCCACGTGCTCGGCACCGCAATATTTCGTATTGCTGCCAAAGACTCAATAAAGCCATGAATCTCCAGTGAAAGAGAGGGGAGGCACATGTTATCCCGTGTTCTCCCGGCATTGACGAAAGTTAGGACATCATCATCATCATTGGTCAACAATCCTAGGATTGGTTTGACACAGCTTTCCACTCTATTCTTCTGTCGGCCAACCTTTTCATTGTGACGTTATTATTCTCTTTTACATCCCTCACTACCTGTTCCATGTATCTCATACGAGGCCTGCCTTTTCCAATCTTCCCGTTCACTTTTCCCTTGACGATTGTCTTCATCATTAGGACATTATCAGAAATAATTACGTCAGGTTCGTGAGAAAATTCGAGATTTAACCTAGCGTAAGTGTACAGTCCCGATCAAAAAAATCACAACGGCCAAATATAAGTAATTGAACAGTGGCAGCTCTTCAAAATCAGTGGCAGCTCGTCTGCTTTTGATGGGCTGGCAACACAGCCTTTGAAAACCACCATCTTTCTTTTATTGTGTTGGAAACAATTTTATTATGAGGTTAAGGAATTCCACGTAGTCAAGCCAGACACCGTCAACTTCAACAATTTTATTACACGGTTACTGTACAGATGCCTGTCATTCAGAGCCGGTAGTCGATAAACAGAAATCTGCTCTCTTTGTGTTCGCTATCCACTCATTCTGGTGATTTTATTGACTCGGAATACTGGGGCGGGAAAGAAAGGGATGCTTCTACTGTGCCCACCAGAGTACTTAGTAGTCACAATTGTTAATTAAAACTTTATAATGGTAATTAATCTGGCCTGAGCATTGCTTGATGTCTCAAGGAAGTAGACACAGTCGCTGTAAAGTGTTCATCTAACTTTGGAAACTTAAGTATGGGAAACACCTTCATGGTACTTTCATTGGGTGATAGGAATTTTCTTAGGCTATAGCTAAAAGTATTACAATCAATAGTCATGACATTCAGGGGTGTACCAGATGGTTGATAAGTTAGTTTAAGGTGAAGGAAGATCTGACTTGAATATCTACACATGATGCAAATTTTCCAACCTCCATTGTAATTCATTACTGATACAATTCTATGCTATTCTGGAAGTGCATTTGTTTTTCTAATGCTATCACTAATCTTCATTAAGTTAATAAAAATGAACTAATATTTTACCCTTGTTCAGTTTAAAATGTGCAATGCTCAATGTCTTCTACATTTCTTTGTCATTTCTGACACATTATTTCTGACTCACTGATTGTTTGATTTTACATATATAGCTTTGAGAAGTGGTATTAGCTTGTATTCAATTTTAGTCTCAGAATATGTGTTCCGATTGTGACATTTTCTAATTCATTAATTTTCCTTGCTTAGTAAATGTAGTTATAGAATTTCATCATGTTTCCGACTGTTTATGATTCTTAGAAATATTTTCATTCGTATTCTCTACTCAAGATTGTACTTATTTTGGATTTCAGGTGACATCGGGAATTACTACTATGGCCAAGGCCATCCTATGAAGCCACACAGAATACGCATGACCCATAACCTCCTTCTAAACTATGGCTTGTATCGCAAAATGGAGATTTATGTAAGTACACTGTGTTCTTCTCATTCTTTTGCTCGTTTGAATCTCATTCTCACTCAGTTACAAAAAATTCAAGTGCCAAGGGTTAATGTTTATATGTGCCCTGCATCCCTAATAAGTGATTAACTTAATCAAATGAATTTTATTCCCTTATCATGTATGCAACACCTTTCATTTTGTATGTAATCCCTCTTTGGTCTTCTGAACTGTCTTTTTCTAGGTTGTTTCATCTGGTGCATCATCCTCTTGGCATTATTCTCCTTTCATAGCCCTATATTTACCACAGTAGCTCCTGTATATGTTGTATATTCTCCAACATACTTTGTATTTTCATCTCTATTTCTTTTAAATCGCCTAACAATAATGGTTTTAGGATAAATGTCAAGCATGAGTTTACATATTTTGGTAGCCTATTCCATATACGAATTAGGTGAAATGTCGAAAATTAAATGTATGAATAATGTCTTAGGCTGCTCTCTCTATGCTATTCAGGGCTAGAAAAGAGATCGAATCTCCTCAACTGAAAGGTGAAAGAGTGTACTGTGCCTTTTGTGGCTTAGTGAAAGGCATCCATTTAGTCATACTCTGCTTCTTTTTCATAGTCAGATGTATCCTGTTGCAGATAAGATTAATGTTATATCTCACTTCATTTGACGTAGATTTATCCTTTCTCTCTTAGTCCTTGATGACCTGTATTATCTCGTACAGTTGAAAATTTTGGTCATTTGACAGGCTGATTGTACTCACAATGCAATATATGTATAATAGTTAGTGGGGTATAACAGTATTTACCAATATAGTGCCATGTAAATTATATGATTGCAAAAAAGGGTAAACTAGTATTTTTAAATTGTGAATTCAGAGATATTTGAAGCACTGAAATCATTTTTAGTTTAAAGTACCTGCAGTAATTTTACTCTTTTTTTCCTAGCGACCTCATAAAGCTACAGCGGAAGAAATGACTAAATTTCATTCAGATGATTACATAAGGTTCCTGAGAAGTATTAGGCCAGATAATATGTCGGAATACAATAAGCAAATGCAGCGATGTAAGTTCAGTTCACAAAGGACCCTATTTTATCTCCTCAATGTGAGAATAAGTCTATAATTTGTCCATTTTCTTTGTAGTCAATGTTGGTGAAGATTGCCCTGTTTTTGATGGACTGTATGAGTTCTGTCAGTTGTCAGCTGGAGGCTCTGTGGCTGCTGCCGTTAAACTGAACAAACAAGCATCTGATATCTGCATAAACTGGGGAGGTGGTCTTCATCATGCAAAAAAATCAGAGGCATCTGGTTTTTGTTATGTAAATGATATAGTACTAGGAATCCTTGAGTTATTGAAGTACCACCAAAGAGTTCTGTATATTGATATTGATGTTCACCATGGTGATGGTGTAGAAGAAGCATTTTATACTACTGATCGTGTAATGACTGTATCATTTCATAAATATGGAGAATATTTCCCAGGAACAGGAGATTTAAGGGTAAGTTTTGAAAATCACATAAGAGATATTTTTCTTTTAGTTTTGTTTGCATTTTAATCACTCCATTTAATCATATATAAGCACTGTTCTGGTCAATGTTTACTATTTTTTAAATGAGAGATGATTTTACTATTGTTATGATTCTTCTCAGTCCTCTTTAATCCCCAAGTGTCTGCCTTTTATAAGATATTTTGCTTATCTAATAGGGTGAAAAAATAATCGGCAATATTTTTTGCATCAGGGGCTGATACTGTAATGTTAAAAATTTTTTTGGAACTTACACTGCTGTGTAGTGTCAATATACTTAACCCTTTGCAGTCCAACGTTGAGGCTGGCTCGACATGCCTAGCGCTAGCAGCCTGTCCAACGTCAAGTTGAGCTCGACATCACATGGTGCTGCGATTATGGGCATTTTATGCAAGGTGCTGCTATCTTATGTCACTTTTGTGAACTTCTAGTACCTTATGAAGCCTTTTCACCTATTTTGCAAACAGTATTTCTTTCGGCTACTACTTGAATTTCACAAAAAAATAGGACCGCAAAGGGTTAACATTTCTTTTTTAAAAAATTAGGACATCTTGCTTTTTTATTCAAAACATTATTTATGCATTGTGGCAAGGTACTACTGTATTAATTCATCTCAATCGAAGGAAATAAAAATAAATGCTACCAAATGGATACTTGTCATGTGTACTTCATCAGGAGTTTACGCATCACTTAGCGGAAATGGGTACAAAGATGGTGATTGTAGCCTTAATCTTTTGAAACTTCGTATGAGAATTAGTACATATGTCGAATTACGCCAGACTAGTTTGCTCAAATAAAGGACCTGCGATTTCTCTTGATGAAAAACTTCTGAGTTGGGCTAGATGGAATCCATTTCCATGCATATGCTGATCTTTAATTTCGTTAAAAAGTACCCATGAAAACTTCATTTACTAGGAAGCATTTAACCACACATCAAATAATAATAGACTTCAGTAGATATCCTTTTTGTCTTATATCTTTTTTGATATCTGATAGAGGTTGTATATTGGTACAGCAAACTAATGTTAGTTTGTGGATGTTGTATGCTTTGATGGCAGTTGTTAAAAGTTGATGTATGGTCTATCTCTTTGATGATAATTGTTTACTCAATAGGATATTGGTGCAGGGAAAGGAAAGTATTATGCAGTCAATATCCCACTTCGAGATGGAATGGATGATGAGAGCTATGAGTCAATTTTCAACCCAATCATATCGAAGGTGATGGAAACTTTTCAACCGAGTGCTGTGGTTTTGCAATGTGGTGCAGATTCTTTGACTGGTGATCGACTTGGATGTTTCAACCTAACAGTGAGAGGTGAGTTACTGATGTATAAGTTGCATGTTTCAGGAGATGGGTAATATTTTTAGTTCTGGTTATTTATGTGTGGTGTAATTAAATATTTTCTTCATGTGAGGATTCATATGCATGTTGTTTTATAATTAATGTTCATGTCAACTGACCAATTGTCTGATGTGTTTTGTACACTTGAAATGTTGGTAATCACAAAGCAAACTTAAACATCAACTAAATTGGTAGTTGGCAGTTACCAGATATAAAGCCAGTGTATGCATAAACCTCAAGGAGATGGAATTTGAAAGCTAATACATGCCTCAGCAATAGTCTTGTAATATACTTTATTGCTCTGTTATTTTCTTTCCAATTTTGAAATATTTAATATTTAAAAACTCGTTTTATGATTGGGTTGGAAAGATAAGTGAGATGGTGAAATTAGTTAAATTCCTTTTATATAATGTGTATCATACTCTTTTGATTAGATTAAAATAATTTGTTTGGATAAATGTAATCAATCGATCAAAAAGCCACATTTTCTCTGTACCTAAATATCTTACAGCCAATTCAAGATACCTTCTTTCCACAAATATTCATTATGGATTGTGTGATACTGATGGTGAGGCTTGTATCATGCATAGATGTTCATTTGGAAAGAGTACCTATGTAAAAATGACAGAGTATATCAATTAGCATGAAATAAACCAGGGAAATTTTAATTGTCTGTTTGTTGTTTTCTACAGGTCATGGAAAGTGCGTTGAATTTGTCAAGAAGTATAACCTACCTTTTTTAATGGTTGGAGGTGGAGGCTACACCATTAGAAATGTATCTCGTTGTTGGACATATGAAACATCTGTGGCACTGGGAGTGGACATTGCAAATGAGCTACCATACAACGACTACTTTGAATATTTTGGACCTGATTTTAAGCTGCACATCAGCCCCAGCAATATGTCCAACCAGAACACACCCGAGTACCTGGAAAAAATCAAGTGAGTTTTATTTTACATCAAACCTTCTAGTTGGTCTCAATTCTTACTAGTTTGGCAGTTCCCAGTACACACACATGACCTTCTCTTCACACTGAAGTGATTATTTTTTTGGAAGACACATGGTAATGCAGTGGGCTATGCCTCTTTAAATAAGTAAAGGGAATCATCAATAATGTACATGTGAAAATGTACTACTAATTGAAAAAATACTCGGTTATTCCATATGTAACCTTCTCAGGAAAATTTGTTGGACTATATATCTTTCACTGCAACAACAAGAAAACTAACTCTACATATGAATATACGTTATTATTTATATACCAGTGAAGCTTCATAATTTCTCCAGGGTCAATTAATGCTAGTGAATTTGATCTTTGAAGTTAAGATGCCTCTCTGATGCAAGTGTCTAAAAATGCCAAGGTACATACGTACTTGTTTTCCCAAGGGAATTATAATCCCCACGTACTTTGAATTTCTTTGCCAAAATATGTATTGTCATTCCTGTAGTATAGAATTTTAGCTCTTTTCCTCCTCACCTGTAAATAACCTGCTGGTGTTTCCATAATTCGGAGTTCCTCAAGAGCTGTAGTTAAGCTTCTTGTGCCACCTGTGGAACCAATTATGAAAAGAAAAAATTCTCAGACATTTCGGAGAATTCACTCAGAATGTTATGGATGATCAGTGTAGCTCATCAAGAAGAATCCTTTCTCCCAGAGTTATTGCCTCCCTTGACCTCCATTGTTGTCATCTCTCCCACAATTAAGTTCTCTTTTTTCACAATTCCCATAATTGACTCAAAATAACTTTTTTCTCCATTATGAAAATATTTGAGTGCAAGGGATGCAATATAGGAGTTTTATGCTTTAATGCTCAGTAACCTCGTACTAAATGCACCTGT
Source organism: Platycnemis pennipes (assembly GCA_933228895.1). Classification (NCBI taxonomy): domain Eukaryota; kingdom Metazoa; phylum Arthropoda; class Insecta; order Odonata; family Platycnemididae; genus Platycnemis; species Platycnemis pennipes. The sequence goes on along the minus strand of OW121852.1, from coordinate 33,900,387 downwards.
TGCATAGATATTTGATGGCAATTCATAAATTAATTGTATTCATTTGGCAGCCTGCATACATGAGGAGAACAAAGTGTTAATGACACATATGCAGTGTGTTGTTAACATCTCATTACACGGTAATTCCAAGAGACCAGAACATCACATCATTGTTTGTTGGAATAAATACTTTATCGTACCAGCCTCAGGATAGCTAAGTTTTCATGCATCTACAAGTCCCAGGACATGATAAATCTCATTTTTATTTGTGTTGCCTAATTCAATTTTTTTTAGAAATAGAAATAATTTCATTATATCTCTTCAGTTGTTCCTTCATTGAGCTAGTTTTATGAACCCTAACCACTATGAGTAACTTAATCTATTTTATTTGAAAATTATCGTGACTAATCATTGTATGTTGTCATTCAGGACAAGGTTGTTTGAGAATCTGAGGATGCTACCCCATGCCCCAGGAGTTCAAGTGCAAGGTAAGAAAGTGTCAATGATTGTGACTCGAGGGCTCCAGTTGAGATTTGGCTGATTCGTATTGGCAGTGAAAGAAGTTGAAATGTGAATGATTTATTCATTTAGGATATGACAGACTTCATAATCTTTCACAGGAAATCATGATATTTCCACAAAATGAAGCCTAATTAAATTCTGTTCAATTTATTTGGTTGTTTTTGTTGTAATAGCCTTCATGTGTTTTTACACCTTTTGTTACATATTAGGTCATATCATGCAAGGTGACAGTGAAACACCATTTTAAGTTTAGAGTTTGTTATGTCTATTGTTGAATTTCATCCCTTTATTCATTTCTCCCTGCAGTCAGTTTTTCAATTGCATTTTCGTAGTAAAGGACAAATTTTGCCACTTCAACGTAAGTGAAATGTGTGAATTTTAAGAGGATCCATTCAGCATGAATGTAACAATCAGCACAACATACTTTTATGATTTTATTTGGCTTTTAAGAATTTTGAATTGATCAGTTCTCCTCTAAATAACTGCCACTACACAACCATCCATATGATTGTTGGCCCTGGTGGCGGCGTGGTTAAGTCCTCGCCTGCTAACCTTAGGGTCGCAGGTTCGAGTCCCACCTGAGTGGGTTTTTTCACTACTCAGGACATGGCTGTGTGTGCTCGTCTGTCGTCACATTTTTAATACCCCTGTATAAAGGCCACATGTGCTGTTTTCGGTGGTAGTGGAAAATAAATAAAATAATTTATTATGTATTGGTCTTCTTAGAGCTGCTTATCAATTTAAGCTAACCATGAGAAATCAATTTAAAGTAATTATTAATAGTACTTATGTGTGAAAATAGTCATAAGTGCACTTAATAATTCTTATGCTGTGTGCCATAGTAGGGCGATGAGATTTTTTTTCCCCTGTTCCTCCGACCTCCTTCCTGTGAGAGGGTTAGCGAGAGATTTGTTCAGCTTATGTTTCTTTGCCTCATCAAATTCGTGTCATCTTTCAACATACTGCTGATTCCACAGAGTTTGTTTCTTCCATTGTTGTCATGACGTTAGACAGAATAGTCATTCTATTTCATTTTCCCCTGTATACAAGCAAATTCCCAGCCCTGTTTTTACATCTTCTGATCTTCACATTCTAGCTATCCCTGAAGATGCAGTAAATGAAGAATCTGAAGATGAGGATAAGGTCAACCCTGATGAGCGATTACCTCAGCAGACTCAGGATAAGAGAATCGCCCCCGACAACGAATACAGTGATTCAGAAGATGAGCGTGAAGAAGGCCGAAGGGATCAGAGGTTAATAATCAAGCAACAAATTTTTGTTATCATCTTTGTCAGAATATAATTGCCTACCATAGTCGAGTAAATTTCATTATCCAGAGATTTTGTAGTAGATTTAAGTTTTAAGCTTGTCTTCCACTGTTGGAACTGTTGAAGGTAGTGCTTCTTAAGTACTTTATATGGTATTGAGTAAAGCCAAAGGTTTTAGCATAATTGTATTCCCAGCTTACGTAATTCCTGAGAATTACCAACTTTTTGATTATGGGAGATGAAATAATTTTCCTCGAAAATAAAATAATACAAGAATTACTGTTAACCATGTAATCACATTTTCAAAAGGAAAAAAAACTTAGGAGATGCTGTCGATTGAATAACCCCAAATGTACTTAATCGTGAATTTTTCTGGAAGTTTAAAACCTATCCATTTGTCAATTTTAGAATTGGCTGTAGGTCTTAAGCTGCTGTGTCCATGGTATTTATTATTATCAGGTTTATGTTGAGAAAATGGGGAATTGCTTTTATTAACTGGATAAAGTCGAAGATTAAATTCAAGTTCTGGCAAGTAACCTTTTCCTAATGTATCATAGAAAACTGCCTTTGATAAGATGTCACATAGTGCAATGGATAAGGTTGAAGTAATTTATTCTCTGGCAGAAGTCTCCTTAATTTTTATCTTTTTAAAATTCCTTTATTAAAGAATGAAGATGATTTACTTAAATTATTTCCTGATTATCTGAGATCAATAAATGGATTAATATGTTTAACCCTCTTAGTGCTAACCTTCTACCTGGGGTAGTAGGGAGAAATGCGGAGGGTATTTAATAAAATGTAGCACCTTAGGAAAAAAGCATTATGAAACTATTGTTAATATATCCATTTGCAGTTTTTTTACATAGTTGAAGTTGAAAAATATATTTCTTTCGGGCTGATATATTATCCCGCCACACTTTTGGTCCTTGATGCAAAAGCTGATATATCAGCCCACCACACTAAGAGGCATAAGGATGCTTTTGAATTTGATGAGCCATGATCATTTTTTTTCTGTATTTTAAGAGAAAAGAAAAACATTTTTATGCTGGAAGCCTAGAAAATTTATTGTCAGAAATAACCCTATATCATTTTTTTCATCGTATGTTATTGATGTTTATTGGTATTAAAGTACTTTTTAATGATCTTTAATAATTATGGCCTAATATTTTTATATTTATATTCATTGTTCCAGGTCTTACAAGGGTAGGAAAAGGCCAAGGTTAGACAAAATTGACACCAAGAGTGAAAAGCCTGATCAAGATGACAAGAAAGCGGAAGAAGGTGGGAAAATGGATGTAAAAGGTATTTGTGTTTACATTTGCTAGAGCAGGGGTCCCCAAAGCAGTCAAGCTTGATTCTCCAGGGGTCGAGATGAGATCAACCACATAGTTAGGGGTCGAATCAAGCTCGGGGGTAGATAGAAAACGTAATCAATAATAGCTTGTACAATGTATACTTTAATAGTATTGTAATGAAAGTTCTAAAAAAAATGGAAAAACTTTCTTCAACAATAGTAAAATGTAATATATATTATTTTTACACTATGTGGACTAAAATTTTAAAAGAAAATATGCAACATGAATTGGAAAATATGTTTGGAAATGGGGTAGTTTCCTGATATTTTTTTATCATCTTAATTAAATGTTTATAACCTCGGGATTATGTATTTAAGCAGTTCAATTTTAAAATGATGTTAAGTATTTTTCCTAATTAATTAAAAATTGAAAAACATCAACCCCGAAAATGCGACAGAAAACTGTTGCATGCAGGTAAATTATAAGTGTGACATGACAACCTTTCCTCTACCTGCTACTTGGTGGTGCTGCGGACGCTTCCAAACAGACGGTGGACTGCGTTAAAGCTTATTAATTAGTATTGGAGGTATTTTTATTTAGTTAACATATTATGATTATTTTATTTATTTATTTAAAATTATTTATTCAGTTGATTCATTTAAAACAGTATTCATTGTACTTAAGTCCATTTCACACAACACTTGATCCAGCACAAGGTCGAGGATACTCGCTAATATGCTAGCTTTCCAGTATCGTGTGAATAGAACCAGTATACTGGCTGGCAAGCATGATCACTAGTATACTTGCTGAGCTACTGGATTTCCTACTTGATGCGGTACTAGTTTGCTACTTGACCCAGTAGGACCCAGTGGCCATCTACCAATCACTTTCACGTTACAGACACTGTGCGATCTTCTCTTTTTTTAATTAGTATGGAATCATATGGAATTACCACTTCATAGCAAGCACAAGGTCGATGATCATGTGAAACCTCCTAGCAGGATTCCAATAATGCTAGATTCTGTCCTCAATATCAAGTAGCGGCTAGCACTCTAGGTCTTGTGCTAGATCAAGTATGGTGTGAAACGGGCTTAAGCATACCGTGAAGTTTGCCCATCGTTTGAACTTCATGCTTGCAGTAGCAGGGGACTCCACGAGTAGGATGCCCTGGAGTCTATAAAATTATAATTAAAACCATGTTTAATGGAGGAGACATTTCAAACTCGTTCAAAGTAATTTTTATTATTAATACATATTCGCAAGAGCTGAGGGGCTCTGATATAATAATAATATTTATTCACGGGTCTTGTTAACCCATTTCAAAAAGTTACATCATATTAAAGATAATTAATATCAGACAAACTCAAAAGTAATGTTAAAGAACAATCACATCAAAAATACAAAATAAATACAATGGTAAGTTCAGGAGACATGTATTTCCTATGCCTTGAAACAAAATCTATATACCTGTTATGTCAGCATGAAGGCAGCACAACCCGCCATTTCTGAGCTTTTTCTAATGGTCTTGAAACAAACATTAATTCTCTAGTAAACTCAACAAAACATTTATTGTAGGGCACAAATCGCAATCAATGAAATCTGTTTTCTTTGATGAAGGAAACTACCCTATTGCTTAAACATATTAATTATAGTATATTTAGGTACATATGGATGGACACAAAGTCCAGAATTCCTTCGAGGGGTCGGCAATCAAAATTATTTGGGGACCCATGAGCTAGAAGAACGGCCATCCATGAATCATCAAATAAATCTTCATCTTATTACCTGTTAATATTTCCTCTTTTAATGGTCTTAAATAACTATTTCTCAGACTTCTAATTCAAGAATAGATGTGAGGTTTTTTAAAAGTATAAAATACATGCTTGCTCTTGTTTAGGATTTTAATGTGAAAGTCAAACATGTACAGATTCAGTACTTTGTAATAACTGATCTATTGTGACTTAATGCTTAAGGAATGATGTAAATGGGGATATGTTATCTGTACTAAAATTGTTTAAGTCATCATAAACGTCTGAACCACCATCACATTACCTTGTCTGTGGAAGTTGGAAACAGCAAATGTTAGTATTTTTCCTTGTTAATTGCAATAAGTAATTTTTAATTATTATTATTATATCATAATCCAATTCAAATTGCTGTTAAATAGGTTTAAAAGTTCGGCAGTGTCACATCCAAGAAATGTACCTCATATAATGTATTAATGTAGCAAATGGAACAGTATAAAAATAGAAATATGAAGTCTGCTGGGCCAATATCACTAAAAATGAACGTGAATTCAAACTGATCGTTTTCATGTAATTTACTCACATTTTATCTGTCCACTTTTGTACAGCCACTTCCTGAGTTGACAAAGAATCAAGATTTTTTTATTTTGAGAGCCTAGATTTCTGCAGTTTTTTACTTATATGTTTAATGCGGAACTGAAATGAAGCCATCACCAACTCATACACAACATATCCCTTGATATAATCTTTTATAATCATGTTACAAATTTTCTCGTTAATTAAAATTAAAGAATGTGTTTAATCTTATCCAGCAAAACAACTGCTTGGCAATTTGCACAACACGTTTTTTTTGTAACCATTGGCACCAGACAAACTTAAGTCCTATGTGAAGTACATGTGTCAGTTAATTTTAAGAAATATACAGTATTTTAGAGCATCTTTTGCATGAGGTTTTTCAGTTCTTTAATATGTATTAATTGGTGATCTTTTCTTTAACTCAGAACTTGGTTAATGTTTTATGGTGTTTTGATATGATCTTTCTCCATTATAGTTACTATTCAACACACTTTTTTATGCCCTAATGTTTTTATCTTCTAATTTCTTCCAGCCGAAACTGAAAAGGAAGAAAAACCAGGAGTAGTAGAAGAAATCAAGAAAGATTCAGCAGCTGCTCCATGATAAGTGAGCAGGATAAGTTCCTCAAAGTGGAAATAGTAGGAGATAGGAACACTGGAGGCATTCCTTAAGTGAAGTAAATGTTCTTTCTCTTCATGAGTATGTTTTGAATTTTTGTAATGGCATAGTGAAGTGAAAGGACTGGTGTAAGGTTGTGGTAAAGTCGAAGATTATCCATTTAAGGTAAAGCCATAGGAAAAGTGGTGTGGAATGCATCGGATAGCTTACCGTGGTCTGAAACAATATGCAACATGATAGTACGTATGCACATTCTCGAGCTTTACCCTAGTTTTGAGTTGTCTTCCTGTGAAGTTTGAGTATGGGGTGAATTGAAAGGGACTATGAATGAATTAGTGATCTTCAAATTCGATGTTTCAGTTGTGTGTTAAATTATGAAGGTGTATGTGTGAAGTGATTTGTCTCAAGTATTTCCTGGCAAGAATACTTTTGAATTCTTGCAGCGTGTGAACTTTTACGTCTTTAAGATCCACTTCGCTCAGAAGTTTCGCTGTTCATGTTCAAAGGTGGGTCATTGAAACAACTAAAATCTCTTTTACTGAAAGCTTAGGGTAGTAAAAAAAATTGGGTGAATAGGTTTAAATTTTTTCTTTGTGTGTCACAATACATTTCATAGTGTAGCAATATTCTTCACAAATCTGTTTTCATTCTGCAATATTAAGAAACTTCTTAATATAGGAGGAATTGAAATAACATTATTTTTAGGACTGTGAGATGAAGAAATTTGATTTAATGGACAAAATATCACAGGAAATAGTGCAAAGTATGTGTCGTACTTTGCTTATGCTGTGCATTATTTGTTGGTTTAACACTTTTTTTATATCTCATGGAATGTGTGATTGTGTGACTAGGCAAGTAGTATGAAATTTTGTGTTGTGAGTGAATGCCTTATTAAAGTTATTTTTTCAGTGGAAACCTCAATTCATTAGGGTTATATGTAAAAACAAATGCCTTTAAGATACCAACATGAGCTGATTGTCATGGGCTTGGCATTCATATTTAAATGGTGTACGATTTTTTATTGACTGGGCTGTTGGTTATTTTTACACTTCAAAGTTGAAACTTTCCCATACCTCGAGGTTACAAGACTCTTGTATTCTTCTTATTGATCATTCTATCCTTTCATAATTATGTATATGTGGATCCCTCTTAATTTTTAGAGTAATTTTGTGTGCCTATTTGACATGAAGCTGAAACCAAAAACATTTTTCTTGGTGATTTATGAAGGCCTTCTATCCTATGAGGAAAGCTTAACATCATTTAATTTTTTTCATGAAATTTGTCTCTCTTGCATCAAAGTGTTTGTCATTTTCCTGTGAAAGTAGTGCACTAATTTGATGAGAAAATACCTCTTTAGGAAATGATTACCCTTAATCATGTTTTTTAGTTTGATCAATGTTTCCGTTATTTCCTCATGTAGTGCAGCCAAAAAGGGAAATTTTCTGAATTTGCCAGGATTTAGGCTTGATCCAAGTGCAAGGAGTTTGAATGTGAAAATTATTAAGCACAAAAAATTTTAGCAGAATTTTTGTGGCACTGGCATCTGTGGCATGTTTAAGGTTAGTTATTACTTAATTTCATCATATTGCACTCTATTTGAAGATTTGTGGGGATGGGGAAAACATTTGTCATGACCTGGACTTAATTGGTACCATAAAACAATTTGTAAAGCCTGTGTTTTATATAGTGCTCTCAAAGATATGGGTTGTCAGCCGTTTACCAGATAAATATTTTGAACTATTGTTTTGGCTCAATGAATGTCATATGAAATGCTAACTGTGCCCAATGGATTGTACAATAAGTGATGTGCTTTATTGTGCAATCAGTTGTGCAATAAATGGTATTAATAATCATGCTTTAATTTATTACTGCTTTATGAATGGTTTCCTGTAATTGGCTTTAATTGCCTGAGCATCAGGATTTTTTGGCCAGATACCTCTTACTTGACATGTTAGTGGGGCAAACAGACACAGTCGGCTAATATGTAATTGCTTGCTCCACAGCTTTCTTCTGAAATACCATGAATGAACCCTTATTTCCTATGTAAAAAAGGACTTACATGAATTATGAATTTACTATTCTCTTATTTAACCATACTTCTTTTTTAGTAATTTTTCATTCCTTTGACCCATAAAATCTTTCCTGTGTGCTCAGTACATGCCATGCATTCCTGGAACGCTACCAGAATTGCTGAGTTTATCAATTGTTCTTGGGCAGAGTTCACACTTTTAAATCAACCAGTAAACTTTTTCGTAAAAGTAAGTCTTCTAATCCGTAATCTAAAATTCCTGGCATTTTCAAGCCTTATAGATATATTTCACTACTCAATGTTGCGATTAAATTTTCTTCGGTCCCTGTGGGCAATTGAATTTTGCTGTCAAATTTCTCATGCTATTCTTTCAATAATATTGTGTCTAGTTTTTTCTCTTATCTCCTCTGTTTCGAGTAACCTTTAGTTCTAAAGACATCATTACTTTGAGCCCTACAAATGCTTGCTTTGTCTCTGTAGTCTCAAGCTAAAGGCTGTATGCTGTGAAATCTTTATCCATCCTGAAAAGGAGTTTCAAAAGGTGCTTTTCAGTCAGCTGGAAACTTTCATGGTGTATGTTTTCGAGATGTGCAAATACCCGAATGCTAGAAAGTATTCGAGATCTCAAATATTTATGCTAAATGATTAAGTTTGAATACCTTGAATATCGCGCATGCACCATTGGGTGCGCATACAGTGCTATATTTGGCCAATTGATGAACTACATCATATGCGCTGCAGGAGGACGGCTGAGATACGAGTCTGTTGGATGGTTTTGCCGTGTAATGTATGGTTGAAGGACAACAGTTTCAACAAATGGAATGTAGGCAAAACTTTTCTTTTCACAATAAATAGCATGCCGAAACTTTTACAATTAAAAATCGAAGAATGTTCGTAAACATCGTCAATAATAGCCGCACAATACAAGCTTCACTTACTCCTGTTACATTAACCATTAATTTAAAAGAGGTTACACAATGTGTCCCATCTTTCATGTTGTTCTTTTGCAAATAGCTATTGAATTGTATGGAAGCATTACCGAGAACTTATGCCTCTACTCTGCTATAACTACGTGCCACTGTCGCCATTTTTTGGCGAGACGTGGAGAATACACCAAGAAGCCCGAATTTGATAAGCGATATATTCCGAAAAAGGAAACTAATTTTAATGCTGTAAAATCTGTCGGATAGAATGTTTATTTCTACATTTCAGACTTAAAAAAGACACAAGTTAGTGCCATGGCTAACTGAGAAATTTTCTGAGGAAGATTGGTGTAACAGGTGAGAAATTACATAGTGTGTGGCAAGCATTGAAAATGAAGGGATAGCGTATACAAGTATGAACCATGTGCAGTGTATTTGTGCATGAATTGCTTCGAACGTTATCAAATGAAGCACTTATGCTAGGTCATTTGAATATTTTGACACTTGCATTGTAAACTTGTAACTTTAGTTTCTGCATGAAATACAGCTAGCATGGCTCCTAATCATTCAACTATGACTGATTTACATAACAATTACTGGTACTCAAGTGGCATTTTTGTTGTTTGCAAAAAAATATTGAATTTAATGCCAACATAAATTTTAAACACAGGTTATTTTTCAAATTAATGCAAAAAATGTTTTTTTCGTGTATTTTATTCTCAGCAAAAATTTTTTACATCCTTTTCACTGGAATAAAACAGTTTGAAACATTTGTTTATTTCTAGCCATGAGTATGGATCCCAAGGTTCAATTCAGAATGAAATTATCCTTCATTGGGGTATTTTATAAGCTCTAGAACCTGATGAAAAACCCAAGATGTCACCTAGAATGGAGTAAGGTACCTACCATTACCCCGTCATCTAAATCTCACTTTTCATAGGTTACTACATCAGGTAGTGAGGTGTAGTCTACTTTAACCAATGCTATCCAGTCATAGTGTGCCTACAGCAGTAGTATGTCTCCTAGAGTTATACATGTCTGTTTTGGTAATATTTTTTGTAAAATAGGAGGTGGAGCAGATATGCTTTGGGAATTTTAGAATGGCAATTCCAGATGTGGATACTATCAGGATTTGATTTCCAGACCCCCTAACAATGAGACCACCCAACCTATTTAAGTTCAAATTGCCACCTTTGTCAAATGTGAACAAATCCATTTGTTATTTTCTTTCCAGAGAGCTAAAGATCTGGCGAAGACAGATGTATGTACATTGTGTACATTGACAGATGTACATTGGTCCAAAATCTAAAAAAACTAGCCAAAGGTAAGCTAAACCCGATAAGGCCAACAAAATAAGGTAATCATTCGGTCTCTGTATCGAACTTGGGTATAAACCTTACATGCCTGTCGTGTTAAATCTGCCAATTTTAGAGAAATGTACATACCTTAACGGAAGATGGTTCTAATTGCATTGGTGAAGTATGTCATACATTGACAGATAAGTGTACCTTTTAGCATAATATCTCGGTCATTTGATATGTTTAAGTTTTTTAGCCATCTAAAAATAGCTAGAATTCCACAGAGAAAAATACCATCCACGTTGACTGGTTTGTGAACCTCAATTTATTTCTCTGTGCATATCAGTGCGTAACTCTGTTAAGATTATTCGTGGCTAATTGCCAATCATTTGAATCTATGTGTTAGTGATATTTAAAAAAAAAAATATCACTGAGCTTATAGTGGCTTCCGTGATATTTTCATGCGGAATTAGACAGAAAAGTATACTCAAAAGAGAAATAACTGTTGCCTATAGTTGCCAATCTGACCTCAGAGCCGCTACTGTTTATGAATCACTCAGGGTTCATACCGGTCAGGGAAATAAAAATCGGGACTGGAAGTCAGGGAAATAAGATTCAGGTTTGGGAAAAACTCCAGAGGCGCAGCAAAAAAGAGGGCAATCGTGGTTGAACGCACGGAGCGTTGCTGCGCTCGAGCGGCAAGGTGCACATTTTGTTGCAGTCTGGCTGGGCGGCTCGGGGTAGCGCCGACTTTGCGGCTCGCTCGGGATCTGGCTGCTTGGTCTGCTTGTCCGTTGTTTTGTTTTTGAATTTTGACTGGACTATGTTACTTTCCTGGAGTAAATAAATTTTGTTTCACAATATACCTTGCTGCATTTCTCCGTAAAATCCCTATATACGACTGCTTTGCCATTGATATAAAGTAAGGGAAATTTCAAAAATTGGGACTGGAAATCAGGGAAATTGAAAATGGAAAGTTATGAACCCTGTCAATAGGAATCTTATTTAGATGCGTTCAGCACTTGCGTGCTGTTCTATTTTTTTACATCGCTCTCCATACTCGGCAGTTTTTTTGTGCTAAATCATTTTCTTGTGTATTGGATAGTCCTCTCGGTCTCTAAAACCTGCGCACATCGATGAGTTTCTCTCTCTGATACTCTCATCGAGGCTCTATGTATGTATGTGCATGCAACTGATACTAAGATCTGTAACCTGATCGAATGACCGTGAGAGCGAAACATTTTACCTTAGTAACTGGTTATTTATTCCAATACTGTAAAAAGAAAACAGAAGTCATCATCGGTCAACAATCCTAGGATTGGTCTGACGCAGTCCTCCACTCAATTATTCTTTCGGCCAACCTCTCCAAATTAACGTAATTCCTCTCTTTTACATCCTTCTCAACCTGCTCCATATGTCTCATACGAGGCCTGCCTTTTCTAATCTTCACGTTCGTGTCTTAAGATTTGGCCAATTAAGTTGTCCTGTCTTCTTTCTTTGAGTTTTCAGCAGAATTCTCTTTTCTCCCACTCTTCTTAAGACTTGATCGTTTGCCACTCGGTCGATCAATTGTATCTTCATCATTCTTCGGTAGCACCTCATTTCGAATGCTACATATCACCCTTTTCTTCCCTGCTGTCATCGTCCATGCCTCACTGCCGTAAAGAAGCATGCTCCAGATGTACATCCTGATGAATTGTTTCCTTACATCTACGCTTGTATTTCCAGCTGTAAGTTGGTTCTTCTTTTGATAGAATACCCCCTTTAAACAGAGGTGAAGTACGAAATCTTCTCACTCTGTATAAATTACGGAATGACTGAGTGCGATGTAGTATAATGTTTGACAATGATTATCAGATTTAATTTTTTACATCTATAATACCCTGCTAGCCACCGTAGGGGCGCGTGGCCGGGGGTGGTATGTCACCTGCCGTGTAACATTACATTTACTGGAAAAATAATTAAGAAATAATTAGTGTGATTTACGATGTTTCTGAAAGAATTTTACTCTGCGTGTTAGCTGTACATTGTGCAAGGGAATAATTAATTCTTACATAACCCGCTACGACAGTTATTTTCTCCAATTATCGCTTCTGTCCGTACTCACAGACGGAGTATTGAACTGGAATGATCTCTACCAAACACTCAAGAGGGGTCAGTTTACCTATGAAAATATGAAAAATATCTGTCACTGCCGGGAATCGAACCCAGGGTCACGGAGTGACTGTCCATTAGGGTGCGGCTTATTTTTCGAAAATCGGAAAAGCTATAAGTTCCACCCGTCAAAACATTCATTTTGATGAGAAAACACGTACATGAAATTTTTGTTGAGCTGCGATATTGTTAACACGTGCCGCATGGGGTCTGAAATACCCCACTAAAAAAAAAATGGAAATATCGCATCGCTATAACTGCTTCTAGAGTAAATATATGATTTTACGACCCTCATTGACTGAAATTTCATTAGTTTTTACCTATCATTAGCCGTTTAGGAGATGCATGAGGGCGAAGCGAGCTGAAATGCTTATTAGGGGGCGCCGGCGCGGACGAGTTTTCCCTGTCCGTAGACCCCCCCTGTAAGCGGCCCACGACGACACCGCAACTGCTACGTAGTCTCGTGGTAAATGCATAGTTCTGGAGCACTCATTCACTGGTTATGGCGACGGGCATGGTGTTTTAGTAATTATTTCAATTTATTATTAACTCGGTCATAAAAATTTGCCAAATATGTCATCTTCATTTAAAAGAAATCTGTATAGCTTACAAAATTAAATAGGTAATCTGAAGGACAGTATACTAATAAAAAAGAAAAATTCAAGGAGTTTCAGATACCAATACTTACATCTGGTACCCTTCTTCTATGTTCTTGAACAAAAAGTAACAATTCCTGGTATTTATTTTCGTCTTTGGTCAAAGTTCTGCAAAATCTTTCAACAATTTAACTCCTCTCTAGGCATGGTCATTAACTACTTGCAATGACTTGACTACTCTCTCACCATGGAGGTAACTTGAATTCCTCGCCCAAATGCTGACTGGTAGATCAGAAAAATGCAGTTAATTTTCGAATTTTGAAAAAAAATTAGCCGTTTTTTTCGTGGCTAAATTGGCGATACTCATTTCTGGTACATCATCTAAAGGAATGTGTCTCCTCCTGGACCATTCTTCTTGTGCACCACGAGAGCCCAAGATACCTTTGATACCTGCCACTAGCCTCGCTCTTTCTTCATCGCTAAGACCGGAATCGAATACTGAGAGACCCACCAGCTCCTCACTCAGGTACCAAAGGTGTCCCATGAATTTTTTCTGAGCAATTTTGGCGACATTAGTATTAGTGCTCTCACATTCAATGAGCTTCTTTAAAAAAAGTAAGTCATTTCTAGGTGCTGATGGGGCTAACGGGGAAAAAACAGGCATGGATATAAACTTTTACAATAAATATGCAAACATCAAATAGCCCCTTGGCATCAAATTCGGTAATTGGCACTTGCTCACGAAAAACCCAAATTATAAGTGCGTAAATTGCTTTGCACATCCACCTCGCACAATGCATTGGCCCTGGCTGTAAAAACTTTACGCCTTTGGCAGGTTCACCCCCAAGAAATATAATTGAGAACTCTAAAAGCTCCAAGTAATCATCTCTAGGATGGCCGATCTGAAAAAGGAAAATTGGTTTAGCCACAAAAAAACGGCTAATATTTTTTTCAAATTTTGGAAATTAACTGCGATTTTTCTGATCTACCAGGCAGCAGTTGGGCGAGGATTTCAAGTTACCTCCATGGTGAGAGAGTAGTCAAGTCATTGCAAGTAGTTAATGACCATGCCGAGAGAGGAGTTAAATTGTTGAAAGATTTTGCAGAACTTTGACCAAAGACGAAAATAAATACCAGGAATTGTTACTTTTTTTTCAAGAACATAGAAGAAGGGTACCAGATGTAAGTATTGATATCTGAAACTCCTTGATTTTTTCTTTTAATTAGTATACTGTCCTTCAGATTGCCTATTTAATTTTGTAAGCTATACAGATTTCTTTTAAATGAAGATGACATATTTGGCAAATTTTTATGACCGAGTTAATAATAAATTGAAATAATTACTAAAACACCATGCCCGTCGCCATAACCAGTGAATGAGTGCTCCAGAACTATGCATTTACCACGAGACTACGTAGCAGTTGCGGTGTCGTCGTGGGCCGCTTACAGGGGGGGTCTACGGACAGGAAAAACTCGTCCGCGCCGGCGCCCCCTAATAAGCATTTCAGCTCGCTTCGCCCTCATGCATCTCCTAAACGGCTAATGATAGGTAAAAACTAATGAAATTTCAGTCCATGAGGGTCGTAAAATCATATATTTACTCTAGAAGCAGTTATTGCGATGCGATATTTCCATTTTTGAGTGGGGTATTTCAGACTCCATGCGGCACGTGTTAACAATATCGCAGCTCAACAAAAATTTCATATACGTGTTTTCTCATCAAAATGAATGTTTTGACGGGTGGAACTTTTAGCTTTTCCGTTTTTCGAAAAATAAGCCGCACCCTACTGTCCATTGCTCTAACCACTGCCACTCCCTCGTCCCCCCACTTCGTCTTACTGATGTACGAGTAGAAATATCTGCAGTTTAAGCCTCGGAACTCGTGTGATATGAACTTTTCAATTTTTTCCAATAAACTGAAATAAAAGTATTTATTATGATATCTACAAAGGTCTGTTTATTGACAGTTAATCCAGTATCCAGCCATTAAATATATAATAATAATATCATTAGTAATCTACTGGTACATACATACGTTTACACAGGCATTAAATATTTGTCCCGACCCCTACCTTTCTCTCCAACATACCTATAACTCAGGTCATATCCTAGGATTGTTTTGACGCAGCCCTCCACTCGATTCTTCTATCGGCCAACCTCTTCATATTGACGTAGCTCCTCTCTTTTACATCCTTCACAACTTGCTCCATATACCTCATACGAGGCCTGCCTTTTCCATTCTTCCCGTTCACTTTTCCCTCGAAGATTGTCTTCATCAGGCCATCGTGTCTCAAGATGTGGCCCATTAAGTTGTACCGTCTTCTTTTTAATTTTTTCCGTAGACATCTCTTCTCTCCCACTCTTCTTAACACTTCTTTTGAAATCGACATTAAAACATAAAAAGTGACTTCAAAATCGGATTTAGCATATAAAAATTTGGAAATCGACCATTTTAGCTGGTAGGTGTACTGAAGTAAGGAAATTGATTTTTGCCATTTTTTTCGACTTGGGACCACTGCGCGAAGTTAGATGATAACCCAGTTTGCGAGATTTCCGTCTCTTGGTAGATTCCAGAAAAAGGAAAGCTGAGTATTACGAGTGGCGCAATGGTGAAATTCCTTGAGGGGTATCTTACGAAGTGATTCGTCCGCCACTTAGAGAAAATTAAAGATAGGATGGCGAAGAATTGTGCTCTTATACGCCCTGTCCTTGCCCTGGAGTTAACTGAATGGATCTTACCCGCCACCACGCTTGTACACGGCTGCGTTAACTTCTTATAGAGTGGCTGAAAGAGAAATAATAATTATTGAAAAGGTCGACGGATACACTTCGCTCTGGCCATGAAAGTCAATGGCTTGGAATCATGAGTGATATTACTCAGTCTCAGTCCCTGTAGTTATTTGGTCACATGACCGACTGTTGAGGTAATTTGAGCTATTTAGGATCGGTGGGTAATTGGGTATAGGTACGACTTTTCAGGAAACGAAGAAATGGTGGAGGGAAACCCGATTTCGACATCACTTCCAACACAAGGGGCCAAAGTATCCGCGGTTTTACGTACCATCCGACGGACGGAGTACTGAACAAAACACTATATAACAAGTAGGGATTGGTACACTGGCGTAAAATTGCTATGACTTTCGCGGTTCGAAACCGGGTCCTCTGGGTATCCATGCTATCCACCTCACCAACCCGATCACTTCCAACGTAGTGCCATAAGTTTAGAACACCTGCTTGATTGTACAAAGTAGAAGGTGAGTTTAGTGTCTTTATTTATTGTGATTAACAAGTTTCCCGCGATTAAGAATTCAACTCTGTATTTGCCTTCCAAAAGTTGTACCGATCGTTTATGTCTCGAAAAAAAGTATTGAGTTAAGCAAGCAGGACCAATAAATGGGTGCACTTTCGCCTGAGCTTCTGTATATGTTTTTATTTTTACATTGATATTTAAATTCTCATTTCTTGGATTCGAATGCGTTAACAGAAGTATCGAATTTATAACAATCACAAAGTCAAGTAGGTCTCAGGATCACAACAATGTGACTCAGTCTCGTTTGTGTTTCCAATCATGTCGCACCTCTCATTGTTCCCATGTATGGCATATGTATATAAATATCATGGAGATAGACGGAGAGATGATGGGAACACACAAAAAAAGAGACGAAACACACTTACTTTGGCTAATTTTTGGGTTTTTTTGCAACCCATCTTCTAGGCCGTTGAGATGAGACTGCCCAGTAAGCGCGCCTAGGAGGTGCGTTTGCGGGGGCAGTGGGGAGGAGGATGGGGAAGTGGTGGGAGAAGGGCAGGATATGATAGGGTAATCGTCTGTATCCACTATCTTATCGCCCGCCACGGGAGTCTGGGACGAGTGATCCATGGTTGGGAGAAAGAAACTCAGGAGAGGGGGGGATGGGGTGAGGGGAAGGAGAATGATGTTAATGATTATGGTTAATGAATAATATTAAGTTGTGGGGGGGGGGGGGGGAGGGGGTGAATGCTCTCCAGATCCAGATTGTTGACATTTCTATTGTGCGTACTTTTATGCTCGGTGCCGTGGGTGGTAGTCTGTGAATTATTGAGACTGTGAAGCAATCGTCGAAATTTTTGCTATGTGTCTGTGCGTGAGTTGGAACGGGAAAATTTGTGAGGCCTGAGTTTGGTTTGCATGATGCTCTGTGGTTGTTTATTCGGATGGATAGGGGGGTGGTACATTCTCCTATGTAGAAGGCAGGGCAGTTTTAACATTGTAACAGATATACAACGTTAGGGGACGTGCAGGTGCCGGAAGCTTCTATTGGGTAGACTGTTCTGGTGTTGGGGCTGCAGAAACTGGTGATTGGGAGGAGGATGTTGCAAGTTTTGCATTTAGGTCTTCCGCATTTCTCGGGTGGTTGTCTAGGGTCCGTGTGGTGAGTGGTAGTAAGGGAAGGAATGTGGTTTACGATGCTTCTGAGGTTGGGTGGACGTCGATAGCAAAGGGACGGTCCTTTTCGGAGGAAATCTGCGGTGGTGTTGGAAATGAGGATTGGAGAGAGCTCTTTAAGAATACTGTTCAGTTTTTGAATGCCTGGGAAAAATGTGGTGTATAAGTTCACTGTGTTTTGGGTTTTCACTCTTCTTCTGGGCGAGAATTTGTTTGAGGAGGTCAGAATACGTTTTTTGAGGAGTGCATTTGGATACTCTCTTTTGGAGAGAAATGCTGTTGCGTGTTGATTAGAAAAACTATAGAGGGCGTCACTTCGATCGATCTAAAATGGCCTACCAAGAATTCTAAGGAGAACTCCACGATGATCCCATTAAGTTTAACTTCCAGGGACAGAAACCTCCCAAAATCCTCGTAAATAATTACTCTTTCTAAAATTCTCCCATGGAAAACATCGATATGCATCGACATCGGTCGGCATCGATAGACCGCGTGTTCGAATCCATCCTCTTACGTGGGAATTCATATTAAGGTTATGCTAATAAAGGTGCGGTATAATGTAACCAGTTGGAGCGTATTAAACCTAATTTCACCATTCCTTCTGAATCAGGGTTGAACTAATATCAATTATGCCTGCTTGATGGGTCGCTAGTTTCAGTTAAATAGGATTCGGAGAGTGTTACAATGAACCAAAGGGATGAGAATTAAGCAGCATTAAGCCTGAAAAAGCATTCATCCAAAAATGTTCAGAAGCATTCATCCAAAAATGTTCAGGGGGATAGTAAGTCATGGAATCATCAAGGAATTTCTGTAGAATATCCCGGTAGCTTTTCATTATAGATTCATTTTATTCTGAACTGAATCCCGGCGTAGAACCACGAGTAAATAAAAACTGAAATAATCAAAATACACTTTAATTTCAGAATAATCTTATAAGCAAAAAACATCGACACACCAATTGACTTAAGCACGTTCTAATGACTTTCCCGAAAGCTTTCTTCTGGCCCATGCCTTGACCTCCTTTTTGCGAGCGAAGAATTTGTTCACGCTGTGCTCCACGAATCTGATATGCTGAAGGCACTGGTAGGTATTTAAGACTGAAAAAAATCACTATAGCAGCTGTCACATGTCTCGCCTTGGACAAAATTGAGATGGAATCAAAAGACTTTCGAGCAGTCTCAGTGGTCCTCCCAAATTGCGCAGTTTACGTCGTTGTGCGTGCGTACGAGTGCGCTCGCATGCGTAGACACGGAAGCAGACACCCACGACTGGCTCGAACATTTTTGATACGCGTCCAAACGCTTTTACTTGTTTAGGGGAGAGTTCTCGAACACGAGGACTCGATCTAAAAGGAGGGAGGAGCTTCGAAGTCATCGTGTTTAGCAAGGAGGGAGACGGAAAGTCTAGGATACACATCGCTACACCTTGTATCTTCTCATTGTACGTTAATACCTTAGGTAGCCTGCTGAAAAGAAGTATTAACCGTGTCCGAAGACATTAGGAAGAAGCCAAGATTAATGAGCTATCGAAGGTATCTCTACCTTCTTCGATGGCAAAAGACCAATGAGGATAGAATGTTTTGGAGGAGGCATCGGCATGCTAGCCTATGGATAACAATGAAGCCAGAATAGAGGTGTTTTGGGAAAGGTTAAGCCCCGCCTACTCCGTACAAAATATTGCGTTTTGTACAGCCTGTTATGGAGACTGCATATGTATTAAAACATAAATAACAAAGAAATCGCGCCCGAATTTCATCGAAGTGTTGTCAGTTAATGAAGCTTGGGACCACTAAACATTAAAAATTTAAAAAATTACAAATTATTACAATATCGTACAATTAAGAAAAAAATTTCAAATTATGAATTAGCTAATGAAAGTAAACGATCAATAGGTCAAAGAACGAATCCACACGACATTCAGTGATATTTTGAACGCTTTCACCCAAAGTTTTTTTCCGTTTTTACCTTTTTTTTAGCATTTATTTCTTTTAAAAGGTCATTTGCGATTAAAAATAAACACAAATATGTGGACGAACAACGAAATATATGTTTTATGACGCGTAAAAAAGATGCAATGAATGTTACTGAGAAGTGTATTAATTATTGGAGTTAGTTATTCAGGGGAGGCGACCGACAGCTGAGGTCATTTGCCTCATATAGGATAGGTGGGTAATTGGGTTTTCAGGGAACGGAGGGAGGGTGGAAAGAAACCCGGCGTCGGCATTAACCTACTCTTAACGACAGACGCCAAGAGGACCACGGTTTAACGTCCCATCCGACAGACGGAGTATTGAACCTGAAATGCCCTCCACTAGGCACTCAAGTAGGGACCGGTTTGAACTGAAAAATCCGCCACTGTCGGGAATCGAGCCCGGGATGGGAGGCTTGTACTCTAGCCACCACACCAACCCTATTCCCTTAAATATTGGAGTAACAGTGAGGCAATGCTATGGTTTGTTCCAAAATTGTATTATACAATTTTGGTTGTTAATTTTGCGTCTGTTTATTATGTCGCCGATGTTTATTTTAACTGTCTTTGTATTTTAGCCCAGAAGAAGATTCACAAGGAAAAGGAAACGTTGGTCAAGGCAACAAGTAGATTGAGAACATTGCCCAGAACCTCAAAAATATTTTTCAACGAATTTTTTTTTGTTTTCTGGCCAAATATTTCGATTTTACACGTTGAAAAGCAAGGGAAAAACATTTAATATGATTTTTACTGTGAATTCAAAAAACAAATCGTAAAAGGTAACTCGTGCCTCAACTTCCACGACAAGCAATGGGTGATTTTATTCGGCGGCTAAATTGATACTTAGCGAGTTCGAATACCCTTCTACATGGCCCACTCCCAATAAAGAGAACAATTAGGTGCATAATTTGCGATTGGGGAACGCCGTCGATATTTTTATCTACAGCTTTCATGAGTCCAGATCGTTCAGATTCATATTTGTCATTCAATATTCGATTTAGCTGCTGTATGCCATAAGAATGTAAAATAAAAGAGATGAATGCGTCTCGTTCCTCTTTCCGTTTGGCTATGCATCATCAATCTTGTCGGAAGTCTCATCATGGTCGCTTACTGAATACCCAGTGAAAACTACTGTGGTCGCTGATTACAGACACCCAGCGTTTCCTTTACTAATTAGTAATAGAATAAATTTATTGACAAGAAAACTTTTACAATGCCGCTAAAAGAATGAAAAAACTCAAACTGCGTGAGTTTTTAATCTTTTCGTAGCGTTGCTTAAGTTTTCCAGCAAAAAAATTTGTGAAGCAATGAGCGAAGTTACGGAAGAAACAGTTTTATTGATTTTCAATGATCGTTAAACTTTCGGTTTTATAATTTGTCTAAGGAATATGGCATTCTAATAACATTTATAAAGTACTCAAGCGGGAAATTTATGATTTCAATCGCCATGCTATAATTATAATTAATCTTGTAGCTAGAGGACAGGAAATTTTCCAATTCACAGCCGTACTCAATGGAATGCATTCTCTTACTTTTGTACTGCCAACGACGGAAAAAGCCCAGGTTTATAGTATACATATACAGGGGCGGCGTGGGTGCTCAGGGGCCCGTGCTGCAAGTCCAGAGGTGCCCGGTTTTTGTGACCTCCATCCCCCCTTCTGGAAAAATTTGTGCGTTAAAAACGCATTTCAGGTCGTTAAGGGCAAAAGGTTTGCAAATAATATATAAACGACATAAAACCTTTCGCTGCGATGAACGTCTTATTTTAGACGTAAAAGGGTCCGGGCGGGAATCCCCACCTTCCCGCCCTGGCCACGCCCCTGTACATATATGAAAAATAGAGGAGTCGACAGTGGACGGAAAAGAAGTTCGAGATGCTTCGAATGTTCGAGTTCGTAACATTTATGTTAGGAATGACGTATGAATTAAAAATTGAGGCAGATCTATTTTGGTTTCATTCTGTGGGCTTCATACTGCTTTCATCAGCAGGATTTAATCCTCAGCTGTACTTCAGAATTTTTGCCAGAAATATTGCGACAAAAATTGGAAAATCATTATAGTATCAGTATTTAATTTATTCATGTATTTGCTCGATGAATGATTTAAAAAAATAACCACCAACTCTTAATTGGGATAGTGAACAATGACAGCCAGCACTGTTCCACTATTGCTCCTTTTGACAAATTTCGCTATTAATGGGAGGTTCACAAAGCTACATTTTAATGAAACGCCAATACCAACAGCTTTAAAGTTTACAGCAAACTAGGAAATAACTTTGAAGTCCATCAATATTTTTCTTCCCATCTCGAATGTGGACTTTTGGCGGGATACAAAGTTTCCTTCTCATTAATTTTTAACGATGTCGAACTGCAACCAAATTACCCTGGACCCATTCATTTTAGCGTTAATTAATTTAATTTTCATTATCAGCAAGGTAGGTCAAAGTATTTAACCAATTATGAAGTCATCGTACTCTCACTTAGCAGTTTTTTTCATTCCTTACAAATTTCGTTTTTAACCGTCACAGTTACCGATGAAAAATGTAAGCATATTTTTGCACCGGTGGAATACTGGGAATACAACAGATATTAGATTTTTTACTGGGTAAAAACTGGATCTAAAGACTAATTTTAATCGCGTAGGTCCTTTGAATCCATCATTAACCACTTCAAATTTTCCCTTCGTAGGATTTTCAGGAAATCACTGCCAGTATTCACATCACATGAATAATGTAGAAGGTAGTTGCTCAGACAGTGAAACCAGAGCTGGACCAATCCATCAAAATCTACTGTAAACGGCATAGTACCACATTAAAATAGTACCTACTTATCAATATTCAATCATTGAAGCAATGGCAATTAACTGGCAAAATTTATTTCACACTATTGTTTGAGCCGATTACCGGAAGATCAAAGAGGATCGAGTTTGTGAGGTGGTTAGCTTCCTATCCTTCAGGCCCGGGTTCAAATCCCGGTAGTGGCAGAGGTTACTCTTTAGCATACTGGTTCCAACTTGACTGCCCTGTAGAGAGCACTTAAAAGTTCAATACTCCGTCCGTCAGATGGCACGTTCAGCCGTAGACCTCTTGGGGCCTTCAGTAGTAGGCAAGTTCCGACGCCGGGTTTCTCTCCACCCTTCCTCCTTTTACTGTGAGAATTCTTACCCCTACGGAATTAACCACGCAGCATAAGCGGCGCAAATGACCCCAGTTGTTGGTCGCCTAACCGGAATAATTAAATACGGACGACGACCATTGCTACCTTATTAACATCAAAGAAAACCGTACGTCCAGTCTTTAAACTGATTGGCGAACAATTACTGCTAGCAGGTACAAAGCAATTAGACGTGGAAATGGAAAGCTGGGGAGCAAATATTTGCACCTGGAGATGCATGGCGATCCCTTTTGTTATTTCTCATTGTCACGAATCTCGGCGATGCGAGAGCGGATGGGAGTTCTCGTGCCCGCTGAGGAATTAACAGCAATGCGCGAAGTGGAGACTCGAGCGAAGGCGCCTGTTGGTAACGACACGATAAACACTCGCTTTACCGCGGCCATCGTCGCCTTTCCTAACATCTGACTTGCCTCTTTTCTCGTTTACGAGCTCCGAAAGTATCATGCATGAAGAATGTTCACCTAGATATTTTTAGTGCGTCATGAATTCATTCGCAAAAACATTTAAAACAGCTCCAGAAAAGCAATTTTCTCATCTGTGCAATTTTTACCGTACAGCACAATTATTTGGGTGTAGGAAAGTTATTTGGGAACGGAGGAAGGGTGGAGAGAAACCCTACGTCTGAATTAACTTCTTTTTAACGAAAGGCGCCAAGGGCTCCGCAAATCAACGCCCAACCGAAATCTATGCTGTCGGAATTCGAACCCGGGTTCATCGCAGCCACATTTACATAAAGATCAACCTGAATATTAGTTGAACAAGGAGAAATTACACTTTGCAATTACACTACCAAATATACATTATTTCACGAGACCGATTCATTAAAAGGTAACACTATCAGGTTACCAAGTACAAGTACACCACCTGATGGCATTAACTAGTAACAAATCGATTCATGTGGACTGAAGTACACTCTGTGAAGCTGTGTTATCTCACCAAGTTCAATCGTGAAGGATAAGGTAGAACCTGCTACTTCCTATAACCAAGATTCGTACTGACTATCAATGAGTAGAGATCAGCACCAAGAACATTCTAGGAAAGAGACCTTTCCTTTTTTACTGATTGTCCGTCTAGAGGTTCTGATATCAAGGAAATCATTGTGCTTGGATTTTATACCCATGGTTATCGACGAAACCTGACGAAGATACGAACAAGTTTTTGCAAATGTGTACCATGCAATTGAAATGGCAATGAAAGCCTTGCAATTGGAGGCGGATCATAACAAAAAGATTACGGGACTAGATAAAAACGCTGTTATCATTACTACTTTTTAGAGGCAAAGTTTACATGAAATTGTAAAATTGCGGGTGAAAATGGAAATAAGGTTAATATTTAATTCGGCGAAAAAATGAAAAATACAACTTAAAATAAAGAAAAAATTAGGACCACTTTCTGAACATGCTTAAAGTTACAGATTTTTTTATTTTGTGACAAAATGCTAAATATATTGACACAATTACAAAAGCAAAGCGTGATGTTAAAAGTTTATATATTTGAGAAGCAGGTTTTATGGATGCCACTGCGAATTTATCTGACCAAACTAGCCTTTGACCAACTTCGCTAAAATAAAGCAATATTATTTTTGTGAGGAATTTATCTTGTATTGAATTTCTGCATCCATTGGCACTTCCTGTTATAATGATTTACCGCAAATGACGTGTGTAAACTAGGAGCATATTCGATCACTCTTCATTAATCCGGTTTTCAAAAATGTACTCAATCCTTTTCTTTGCGTGGCAAATGATATCACTCTCAGCTCAACCAGGTAACTTAGCACATCAGAATGCATTTTTACCATTGAGACCCCCAGCTGTGTACGAATATCACTTTTTGAAAGGGCTACGTACTCTTTTACAAATGATGGGCATTCGCAGCCACTTAACGTCATTTGCCTAGAATTCCAAAACGAAATAAGCCATTGGTGCTAACACATTCCCTCCTTCCTCAACTCTGCTTACGCACATATTAAGGACATATTACGCACATATTTGTCTTGCATATTGGTTTTAACCTTGGATTGAAACGTTAAACATTGCAATTTTTAGCTGTGGACAAATCATTGGCTGAAACCACAGAGGTGGACGTCATTGGGTAGGGGTGGAGTCACCATGGCAACGGCGAAGGAGGGTTCAAAAAATATACAAATGCAGGGGGTTATAATCATTTTGTTCCTCGTAACTACCTAGTTTTCATAAATTTATCTTGTACCCCTAATCCATATACCTTAGTGAACCTTAAACGGACGTTTTTTTTTCAGTGTTTCAGTGGGGAAAAGTCGATGAAACATCTAAGTGTCTATAATCTGAAAAGAGACTTACGCGTCGCTAATGTGTCTGATAGACAGCGACGTTGGGGAGGAATGAAGAGTACTGCATACTTTCCTCTTGTCTAGCTCCCTCGTATTATTGGCGCCTTTCGCTAAGAACAAACTAATGCCGACGCCGGGTTTCTCTTCCCCCTTTCCCTCCCACTCCATTCCTACCTTTTTCCTTCCTGTGTGAGTCACCTTTAAATGATTTTACCTTAAACCATAGATATGAGGCAGGGGCGATATTGCATAGCCAGGAAATATTGATGATATAAATATTTTTTTTCATATAGTAATAGCGTGGTACTCTTATTTATATGCTATTCATATTATCAAATCATATAAATATACGTAGGATAAATATGTTAGGTATATGCCGCTGTACTGATGCGTATACTTTGGCTACTAGATTACACTTTGTCCACTGCTAAGTTGACTCTTAAAAGTTATACTCCGAGATGGTCATCACCAGTTTTTTACAATGGGGGCGTTTACTCCGAACCAAAATCATTTTGTACACGAAATTGTTAGATAGAAACGAAAAATGAATTTTAGAGAAAAATTAATCTTCTAACCCGAACGAGCTGCGTTAAGGATTACTACGTCATCTAACTTTGTTGAGGAAGAACTGGAAGGAAGCGGAGGTGGGGAGGGCTGCCTGAAGAGATGCTGTCGCAACCACTTCCATTGGCAGAATCAGCTGTGTGACCCCCATTGTGATAAGGCGAAGGAGCTTCGCGGTCTCAGTTGTGATTGGACGAAGTGGATGACGTACTAGTCCTTTTCACGCCCACTTTACCGAGAGGGTTAAAAACATGTTTTCCGCCGCCTAAAACTCGACAAGTAATTGACGGATCGATGAACGGAAAAATACGGGTCTTTTTATTTAACAAACTATCAGATTCGGTAGTAAAAATATGGTAAACGACCAATTATAATTAAGGTTTCGGTCAGTACGTCTAAAATACCCTCCACTCCAACCAAGGCATAGATGGTGTATGGTCATTCTCCCTCATACAACATTCCGTCTGTTCAATAATATTATATTTCTGAGATCTCAATATGCCTACCTTCATGCCGTGCAAAATCCCCGTCGTTTCCTCTATCTTTTCAGCATGCCCGAAACTAACCTTCCTCTTAACCGTCTTATATTGCATTATCTTGGCAGTGCGTGCCTATCCATCCAAGATAGTAGAAATGCTATGCATGGACGGTTTTCTGAACAAATGAAAACCTCCTTTTTTTCTCAAAATATTTGCCATTTGCCCTCTAATTTTCCTCCCATACAAAATCTAATATTGAATTTTTTTTCACACCTCTGGATTCAAGACCTTTTCTCCATTCCCACATCACAAAAGCTCTATGTTGTATACTCATTATGTTATACCTCATCATTTCTCCAATTATAAATGTAAAACCTGCGGGTACTATCCACTTCTCTGTAATAATTCCTAGGCTAATGCATATCTACTGGTTGAATCCTCACTACTGAACCCATTTTCATATATATGGCATTGTTCTTTTGAGCTACGATATGTTCAGGTAGTCATCGTCAAACATTTGCTATAAGGGTGTCGTTTTCCGACAGCGATTCCCATTTGTATCAATAAACACTGCTTGAATAAACGATATAATTAAGTGCTGTTCTATCGCGGTTACGCTTCATTGCGCACTTGTCGAGTTGTTTATCACGCAACAATGGTCCCACAATGCGCATATCCACTAGTGTGGCAGCAT
Source organism: Platycnemis pennipes (assembly GCA_933228895.1). Taxonomy (NCBI): domain Eukaryota; kingdom Metazoa; phylum Arthropoda; class Insecta; order Odonata; family Platycnemididae; genus Platycnemis; species Platycnemis pennipes. The sequence goes on along the minus strand of OW121852.1, from coordinate 33,873,772 downwards.
TACGAAATGCACCGGATTCGAAAGGCTTTCCCATGGACAGAGGCTCATGTTGGAGTAGCTGCAGGCCGGAACAGTCCACCTGAAGGCCCAAGGCTCAAGTCCCCTTTTATGTGCCGGAAGTGAACATCACGCCCACGTTCATAAACCGCTCGTCACGACTGACGGCCTGCGCCATCCGTTTCGCACGTGTTTGCATCTTCTTACCGGCGACCCGCGCTAAGAGCCGAATACTAATAACAGGGCTTTTGAAACAAGTGCTCCACTCTACCCAGCCAGCTCCTGGTCCCCTCGTGAAGGCAAGTCCATCAATTCTTCCGAGATGACCCCGCAGTCCACTCCGATTCACTCACGTCAGTACGGAAGGAGTATACTCATTAGAATGATGAATTTACAGGCACATGCCGTGCTGTCCACCATACGTCATGTGCGCATGGAAACGGTGGTTATATATTCTTATTTGTGTCAATTGGTAATTACTAAAACGTTGATGTAAATGACTGTCAGACCATAGGAGAATATGCAAGCTTAGCTTCATGATGCATTCGAACCCGATCTATTTTCCGAGCTTCGTCACGAGGAATGCAGATTTGACCACATGAATAAGACTATATAAATACATCTATACTAGAATAAACATTTATTTTTTAAGTTCGATAAGTGACTAATAGCCTCAAAAACAGATAAAAGATATACATCGACAGCAATTTAAGTTTCTCCTTTAAGATAGTATTGAAAGCACACCACGCATGGATCGTGTGTTTTTCAACGCAATCATATTTGTTTTGGCAATTATTCAAATGTTCAAATTTACACTAGAGTTTTATTCATTCCATTAAACGTTCGTTATTTGTTCATAACCCTTAGCGAGCGTCCCACGTCTGAATGAAAGCATCTAAATGCAGAGTATTCAGAGAGTAACTGCAAATACGGTGCAATTCAACAAAATGTTTTTTATTCATTGAGCACGACGATAATTTCGCTACAATATAGGATCATCGGGAGAATTCGCCTGATTTTAACCGATGATGATATGTTTCAGTGACATCAAGGTCGTGTCCAATAAATAGAAAAAATATAAATGTGGAATCACACTCTTAAATTACTCTTTTCATTTTCAAGATAAAGGAATTCCACGTAATCAGGCCTCGAGCTCTTTTTAATACCTAAATTCATTTGGAAATACATGCATGCATTCAAATTATGTTTCTTTGTTTTGCGCAAACTAAAGATGAATTTCTTTCTCAGGGATTTCACACGGGAAATAATTAATTTAGAATTATTGTTAATGGTAGTAATAAGAACATTTTGTGAATTGAGATAATGCTAATGAAACTTTCACTGAACTCGAACTGATAAACGTAAAGACCTGGATTATGCAATCCAATTGAGGTCGATGGTATTGCTTACGCTTTGAGACGTACAGTGTCGTACGTCGTACACCCTTTTTTCGAAATCCAGGTACACTAAATTTCCGATAATTCATTCAAAGAAAGATATTTTACCCGTGCATAAAGATAGGATAACTTAAATAATAGATGGGATAATTTATTTATTTGGACTGATCTTCGTGAAGGTTTGCTCAAGCCTAAATACATAAGGGAAGAATTACAATAAAAAGATGTGGTTTACAATAGCAGACACCTATGACCGGAAGCAAATATGTCAAGAAAAGTTTTGTGAGGCTCAATATGGAGCGAAGTCATGGTTCTGATATCTGGAAACTGGCGAAAGAGGATCTTAAAAAAATGAAGGGCTTTTGAAATGCGAGTTGCAAATGGTGAGTGGTAAATTGCATATAATTTTTCGCTAAACTGGTATTGAATTGCAATACGAATTACCTCTCAACTCAAGAAAAAAATAATATGTATCAAAAAATGGGAGAGAGAAAATATTAACACATTAAATTTAGCAAAGCACTGTTGTTTTTGTATCCTCTGAAAATAGGAGGTGTACATACGTTTCGAAGACAAACTAAGTTCAATATGAGTGCGGAAAAATTATTCAAATTTTGGGCTGATCTCTTAAGGAAAAGTAGGTACTTTGGACTTGAAAAGACGTTATTATATCGCCACAAATGTTATTGAATCCGTACAATCGCTAGTTGAAGTGAATAGGAACATATTTTTCTTCATCATACGAAGTGATCCCAAAAAAGTGAGAACTGAATAAATTGATTTCTATCATGGTAATTCAATTTAAATTTTATGTTTTTGAAGAACAACTTACCTCTGCTCTCGCACAAAATAAATATTTTGACAACTTCGTGCTCTTTTGAAGTACATACATGCGTTAATCATACGGATGGAATTCACTCGATCCTGACCCCCAAATGTGCTGAAAAATTTTCCAATATCTACTTTTACTCAGACCAGGATGATTTAATACGTGGTAAATTGAAAGAAAAATAGTATGATGAAACTTTAAAATGCAAAATCCCTTGATGGAAGTAAATTACAGCAAGTGATTTGAGGAATACGTCCAAGCGATATATATCCCTGACATTGATTCCTACGTTCACGGGTCGTAAAATACCCAGGTACATACATAAGAATAGCGCCTCCAGTTTCAATTTCCCGCGTGAAACACCGCTAGCCCAATTCTCGGAAAAAACAACACGCCAACTCTGACACAATGGTACCGTTTACTCTTGGGGAGCACTATCTGAATTCTTCACTCGTTATCTGTTGGCTAAGCAGCTATTTTTATTATGCTTCATTGCTTTCACGTTAAGCCAGCGAGGCAATGTTGATATTTGACGAGTCGTATAAATAAGATTTTTCATTATCAGTTGTACAAACTCATGTCAGACATAAAATCTTTTCTAAACATGCACATTGAAGGTTTATAACTTATTCATGGTTTTAAATTACCTTGATAGTTTCGTAAGAAAGTTAACTAACGACCTTGCTTGTACCACTGTACCTGTGATGTGCTATTTTTTACATGACACCTAATCTCCCTCTTTTCTTCTCTCCATTTCAAAAGATTTATTATGTATCAGAATGCATAGCGATAGCAGGATTTTGGAAAGATATATCGTAAGGTGGTTTTAAAGGCATTGTTTTAGATAAGTAAAAGAACAAGAGCTCAAACAAAGAGGGCATTCTAAAAAAAGAAGAATCAACTGAGGGCTATAAATCTTAGGCGTAAGGAAACATTTCACTAGAACTTTTATTCTGGCAGTGTGGTACGGACGAATATATCAGTAGAGAAGTTAAAAGTGGAAGTAATTGATGTGAGGTGCGACAGAATAATGATGAAGATAACATTCAACCATTCAACGATAATTCTTCGTTTAACAAACGAAGAAGTCTTAAGGAGAATGGTAGAAAAGAAGTCTGCTGAAAACCTTAAAAAGAAAACGGAACAACTTAGTCGGTCATATAATCTTGAGACATGATTGTCTGATGAAGACAATCGTCGAGGCACTAGTGAATGGGAGGAATGGAAATGGGAGGCCTCGCATGAGATACATTGAGGAAGTCGTTAAGGATGAGATAGAGAAGAATTATATCAGTATGAAGAGGTAGGAACTAGCCTAGTTGGAGAATCGAATGGAGAGCTTTTCAAACCAACCTTAGGATTGTTGACTTATGACGATAGTATTGCGGGATTCAAAAAATTTATGATAATGCAATTATTACCAAGGAAGGTATAATCTAAGTCATTGTTTTAATGTAGTTTCTCCAACACAGGAGCGATAAAATGTTGAATCATTCTATCATAGATTACTTCAATATTCTCCGAATCCAATTTTCTACTTCCGTATAGCAATGATGGCTATCCAGATTACACGAAGAACCTTACTGCCAACATACCTTTATGGAATAATATACGTCAGTCAGTTTGTACAACCATGTTAGTGGTACCAAGGTGAGAAATAAAATTTAAACTCAACTCATATACATACAGTCTTAATGCAGTTGCCAATATCTGTCTGCTGACGATGACTAAGCTCATCTGTTACGAGTAGTAGAAGGAACTCCAAATAATTAGTTTTTATCGCACTGCCTACTCTAAATTAATTCTAAGCCATGTCCTAAAATAAACAAAACATCTGTTCTCGAGGAGGGATTCAAATCCGCGATCTTTTGAATTGCCAGGCTGACGCGTTACCGACCCGACTACCGGCTTCTGTTATGATCCTCTTCATGGCGTAGGAATCAACATTTTGATGTGAGAATACACGTCTCTGATGTGGACCACCTTCGGTTTTCCTGAAACATTCCGGAAAAGCTGTAAGCGCCGCATGCATCACCGGGATATGAACTCGGGAAATCCCAATCAGGAGCTATACTCACTATTAACTGAAATGATAACTTAACAGCCTCGTTGGGGCCCTCCTTATGATCTTATTCTCATTTCATTGGCTAACAACCCATTGCGAAAAAACTGTTGAATTTCAACGGTTGGCCCAATTTTAGGCTGAAAATTTCAACCGTAACTTCTTTAAACATAAAGAGGTAGGCTAATTGGAGAATCAAATGGAGAGCTGCGTCAAACCCACAGATGGTCAAACCAATCTTAGGATTGTTGACTTATGACGCTGATTAGGGATTAAAAAAATCTATGACAATTTGTATGTTGGATACATATGTTAGCCCAATTTACTGTTGAAATTTTCAACAGCTTTTTCGTATAGGGAAATTACATAGTTTTTCTAGTGTTCGCCGCGGTGTTGCATAGAAATGTCCTGAACACAGCCCAGCCATAGGCCCTGAGGATATAAATGCATATAGGAATATGGAACGATCCAACACTGCACATTTCTTGCGTTACCTTTCAGGCGTATTTAAATTTATTTCTTTATTTGTACCCCAATCCGGAATGAGTCATTGAAACCTTGATATCTCGCGGCAATCGCTTCTATGGACACAGCATGGAAGGAGAGTCATAAACTCGGGTCCTTAAAAATAGTGTCTATCGCAAGTAGCAACTCTTCCTAAGATTGGTTTAATATTTACGTCTTGAAAGATACTCTCACTGATGAGTTAGTTGGTGAGTGTGCCCTTAAATGTTTGACGTGGCATAGCTTGTTGGAAGGTTTTCATACCACTTTCAGTTTTCCCTAAATTACCAGGAAATCATCAAAACATCCATTTTCGTAGAAAACTGTGCACCATGAATAAGCTTTAACGTAACATTTTCTGGTTACTGAAATACGATTTGTTCTCTGTATAAATTTTCTTTTTCAGTAAAAAAAACGTTATATGCTCATTTTAAAAGAAAGAATACGTACTAAAAAAGAATTCAGCGCCTGGCAGGCTTAGTTTCTACGCATTGATTAAATACCATGAAATAATGGCAAACTAAGTAACTCTCTAGTTGAACTCATGCCATTATTTTATACTTTTGTTTAAATCATTTCCTACAGTAACGGTATTCATTAACAGAGAGTTATATCGATGAATTATCTCACTCAAAACACATTCTTGTTTTGTTCTTTAAATCATTTTTATCTAATTTCAACATCATTGGATTTGGATACTTTGGGGCCTTTTCTTTGGGGAATTTTTATTGGAATTTTAAATGTCCCTGTAGAGACTGCATAGTTGCCGTAAATAAAATTGGATATCAATAGGTAATCTTTATTTTTATTTTCTGCTGTCCTCGAATGCCTACTCACTCAAGATTATATACGAATGGATGTGACAGCATGAAAACTATAAATGTATCTAAGGAAATCATATTACCCCAAACAGTAGTTAACAGAAATTGTATGTGATTCAATTATACTGATAGGTTCTTTATCTTCAAAATATGACGGAAAGGGGCTCAGTTCTCTTCACTTTCTATTTTAAAAACTCGAAGCCTCGGTGAATGAGGCTAAATTATATAATGATGTTTTGATATAACTTTCGTGCGACACATTTTCCTCTACAAATCGTTATACGGCAATTATAATCAATTAGACGTTGATCAAATGTATCATCTACGAATAAGGCAATGCTATATTGTCTTTTTAATACAAAAAAAACCATGCGCTCGTGGTATCAGACTCCTCTTCTGAAAAACAGCAGTTTCAAAGACTTCAAATTTCGAAAGATAATTTTCATCAATACAATATCCGATGGACGCAACCCTGACCTTCAACAATTAGAAATCTAGTAGCCGAGTAGCCAGCGATGGACGAAGTTAAAGAGAAATTGTCAGTATAATTGCCCAGGCTAAAAGGGCATTTTACCAAAAGAAGATTCTGCTTACAGCTGCAAATATAAGCGTGAAAGTGAGGAAATATTTCATAAGAACATACATCTGGAGCATTCTACTATGCGGCAGCGAAGCATGAACATTAATAACAGCAGAGAAGTCAAGGCTGGAAGCATTTGAAATGTGGTGCTCCCGAAGAATGATGAAGATAATATGGATTGACCGAGTGACAAACGAAGAAAGAGAAGTGTAAGAGAAAAGAGATGTGTACTGAAAACCCTAAAAATAAGACGGGACAACTTAATCGGCCACATCTTACGACACGGTGGCCTAATGAAGACAATCAGGCCTCGTACGGGAAGAATGGAAAAGGCAGGCCTCGTATGAGATATATGGAACAGGTTATGAAGGATTTAAAAGAGAGGAGTTACGTCAATATGAAGAGGTTGGCCGATAGAAGAATTGAGTGGAGGGCTGCGTCAAACCAATCCTTGAATTGTAGACCCATGTAGTCCATGATGACGATGATGGTTCCGAAACTGACTTGGAGCCATAGCTAACTCCATAACACAAGTTTGCTTTCGCCCCTTCGTGAGATATGTTTAAGTTTCTTAACACAATTATTTGACATCTTTATTATATCTCTCCCTCCCGTTGAATATCAAGGGACATCTTCAGCTAGTTGACTTTAATTTATCATTAAAATATGCAAATTTCCATTTATGGATATTCCATGTAAATAGGCATCAACAAAATATTAACTCAGGCAATTCCGTGACTTCAAAGTTCTCATTAGTTTCAAAGTTATCCCTTAAACCGTACGTTTACTCACTTATAAGATTACAATTTGCTAAGGCGAAAGCTAATAAAATATAAGCAAATGGTCGTCCGATAATTTTATATCCACCTATGTATCATATGATGGATAGCACAAAATATAAAAATAAAATTTATAGTTAATGACAAAGTAGCGATGTTGAGGGAAGCTTCATAAAGCGTCTGTCATGGTGTATAAAGTTAAACAGTTCCAAGACCAGAACCTTGAGGAAAGGGCGTGATAAAAAAAGAGGATGTTGCTAAGAGGATGATAATTGGATAGCCTGGAGCCCTATGAGACGATTTTGGGGAAGAATAGTTTAACTGCGATTGACAAAAAGGAAGACGAATGAGGAAATACTTGGCGTTGTGGGGAATTAAAAAAAATCCGTTTGAGGAAGCTGGGAGTAGGCAGAATAGGTGGATTGAGTGCATAATTTGAGATTATTATGGGATAAAGGTCGCTGCAGAAGGAAGAACGCTGGGCTACAAGGAAAAGAGAGATGAAGAGATGAAGATATTATAGATGAGATGAAAAGTCGCGAAAAGAACACTAGCCTGCAGAGATAGGGATCGGGTTGGTAGGATGACTGTAGTACTGGCTTCCCATCCCGAGAATCGGGGTTCGAATTCCGGTATTTGTAGAGATTTATAATCGGTATACCGGTTCCTACTTGTCTGCTGTGCGAAGAAAACTTAAAGTTCAGTACTCCGTCCGCCGGATGGGACGATAAGCTGTAAGGGGATCGGGTTGGTGTGGTGGCTAGAGTACCGGCCTCCTATCCCCCGGGCTCAATTCCCGACAGTGGCGGATTTTTCAGTGGCAAACCGGTCCCTACTTGAGTGCCTAGTGGAGGGCATTTCAGGTTCAGTATTCCGTCCGTCGGATGAGACGTTAAGCCATGGTCCCCTTGGCACCTGTCATTAAGAGTAGGCTAATGCCGACGCTGGGTGTCTCTCCACCCTTCCTCCATTACCTGAAATGTTCCTACCATTACCCACCTATCTTCAATGGCGCAAATGACCTTAACTGTCGGTCGCCTCCACTGAATAACTTAACTAACTAAGCTCTAAACTACTTGGCACCTTTCGTTAAGTTATGCTAACGCTGACGCCGGGTTTCTCTCCTCCCATCCTTCGTTCCCTGAATAAAAAACCTCCTTCCTAATCCCTTTACAGTGGCGTCTCAGTGATTGATTTAGTTCCTGGTTTGGCCATTCCAAGTCTGACGGTCTAATGCCATAGTATGGCATTGCTATACGGGTGACTTTCTGGATAGATTTTCCCACGTAGGGCTGCAAATGGTCCACCCATCTTTTTGGCGCTCTTGAAATATCCCTACCCTCACCCAATTATCCATCTGTCCAGAAAAACGCGAAGGCCTACTGTGGCCCACCTGGAATACAAATGAAGAGGCAAAAATTGAAGGGAGAGGAGTGTTCAAGAGAAGTTGGGGAGAAGAAAAGTAGTACATAGATGCAAAACTAAATTTAAAAAATCTAAAATAGACGGTAGAACATCAAGGCATTGAAACAAATGGGGATAGTTACGAACCGAGGAGAAATACGTAGTTTTCGTCTCATCATCGTTCACCGTTGCGCTTAAATCGAATGCAAAACTCTTAAAAGGAAAAATTGATGATTGAGTTGTTTTTTCAATGAAACATGTCCATGCCGTGAGGCATATCGTCAATCGTCGATTAATATGCGATTTTTTCATAAGTAGTACAAATGCTGGCCTCGTAATCTTTCGTATCAATCGCTTTCGGTTCATGAATGTGCAGACACTCTTCTTCGCTTCTCGTATAATATTTTCGCGATGATTTAAATTTAAATGGCAAGCAGTTTAATTTTCATTTACCCCCGCGAGTCTTACGAAAGCGAATCTCGCGCCGTGTGCTCCTCCCTTATTTCTCTTTCGCTATCTCTTTCTCTCTCTCTCCCTTGGCCAGCGGCTTTCCTCTACGCCTGCAGTCCCTCTGTCCTCCCTCCCATTCCCCTCTCACTCCCCCAACCTCTCCCAACCCCCCTTCAATCTCTCAATTCTCCCCCTCCCCTCCCACCCGCAGGAACGGCCGAGCTGATTGCCAGCATTGCTCGTGGGAAGGAGTAGCAAATAAGATCATCTGGCAGCACCATCTCCTCCCATCAGAACATGGGACGCGAACTAAAGGGCTGAGCGTGCGTTGTCACTCAAAATCCGTCCACACCGGAAAAGTGCCGCTATCGGAAAGTAAAGGTAAGTCGAGTCGAATCTCTCTCTCTTTTAAATCTCCGCACGTTTTTCCGGCCTTTGGGCGCGCGGCACCCATTGTTGCTGCTTCGGCAACGAGCGACCCCGCCGCTTCGTCCGGTGCCAGTTTTCCTCCTGGGAAGGCGAGCGTTATTTCTCTCTCCCGGTGAATCTCCGCCTGTCGGTCTCCCTAAGCATGTCTGCTGCCGTGAGAGACAAGTGTTTTTTTTTCTCCTCCCCACTCCCACATCCCCTCCATCCTCCTCGCTAAAGGGAGTTGTCGCGCGCGATTCGTCACCGACAACGCCAGCCGCTCTCTCGCATTCCTGTGATTATCCGTAAACGAGGCTCACTTTACCGTCGCGATGCTCAGGCATCTGAGCTAGACTGGGTCCTCGTCGACGCACTCATTCTCCCTACACTCCATACCAGCCCGGAACGTCCCAGGCTTCCCTTTCTGAGCTAGGCCCCATCCTCGCGAAGTTAATACGATCGGTTTTACCCACTCCGTGTGCGCGTCCGGGTTGAAAAATTCCCGTCCCGGTTCATCGGAACGCGAGGGTGTAATCACGTCCGAGTGAAACTGCAGCGATTGTACGGACGGACGTGCTCCATCTCCCTCCCCACTCGCGAGCCGATCGTTCCACACGGGAAGGATGTCGGCCACGCAACGTGTGTTGTTTTGAAAGGTTGGGGACGCGGAGAGGGCGGACGCGATGCGAAAGGTTTTACGCGCAAAGATGCGAAGTTGATGTTGTCCGAGCAGCTCTGAGAGCGTTTTCCTATCACCTTTCGTGAACAAGGGCGGGTGACATCACTTAAAACGAGTGGGATAACGTCACGTCAAAATTTGAATAGTATATATCTATACATTGTTCAAATTTTGACGCAATGCCTATATGCTTTCCTCATATGCTCCAGGACCTAGCCTGCCTTCGGCCTTGCTTGCTAAGATGATGATCAAGATGTTGTATTTCTTTTGATGTCGCGTAGTAGAGGCAAAGTGTTCTAGTTTCTGTTTTTATGTTTTTAACCATTTCTTTTGATTTCTTCATATTCTCCGATGTCTAACAATTTCTCACCCAGTAGATTCTTTCCAGTCGAAGCTGATTTCTAAAAATCCACATTTCAAATGCTTCAAGTTTCTTCAGATGTGAGGGACCAAGACTCTATTCCGTGAAGTTCGCTCTTCAGTAGTGGTCGAAAATAAATTTTACCTCCTATTGGATGGGAAATGGAAGGGACTCCACAGCTCTAAAATGTCTAAATTTTTAGGGAAAATCAAAATTCAGTGAAAGCTGAAACGTTGATTTGAGTGTACCATAGCTTTAAGTCAGTGATTCATGTGCACCTACTCTCTTGTGTCCATTTACACCACACCTTAGAAAAATGAAGAAACTGTGGACTACTGTTGGAATAATATTATTAAAAATATGATTATTTTGAGTGGTTACTCTTGTTCTAAACGAGCATTTAAAACAGTTAAGGCCACTGACGGTTACCATCTTAAGATGGGTATCATGTACTATAACTTAACTTTAAGCATGAGTTTGTGGCACCGCAAAATTGAGTATTTTTTTAAAATTACCTATCAATATTCGTAAGTGTTTACGTCTTCTAAGGATATTTCGCACGCAGGAAGTCGTTCACATTGTTTCAGATCTCAGTACGATAAAAAACCTATTCCATTATTGCCTCTGAGAACAGAGCCATAAAAATTACAATTGGCATCAGGTATCAAATGAATAAGTATATCTGTGCAATTGAGTTTCTTTTATTCTCTGTAGCTGGATTCATTCTAAAAGACATCCGTTACCTTACTCGTCGTTATTCGTAGCCCTAATGTGAATATTATTGATAAAATATTTTCAGAAATATCCCTCTCCAGAATATATTGCTCTCTGTTATTGGCGGCCATCGTATGTCCTGTTTGAATTCATTACTTGGTTAATTAATAATGTGTTTCATCATTGCGATAGCACATAATTCTTTCTACCGATAACAAGTCTAAATTACGATGCACGACACGATATCCTTCACGTCTCAGTTATTAGGAAAACGTGATCAATGACGGTTTGCCTTCTTCTCTAAAGAAATTACCGGGTAAAATTCAGCGTGAGCGCTCCACAGTATAGTATTAAATGTTTCGTCACACGCCGAACCAATGTTATTTTGGTGCGATAGACATTTTCAAAAGAAGTTTTAGGCCATTTCAACAGTGCTAATGGAAACTATTACATATCGATTCAAATAATCAAGCTGGACTAATGTCGTTACGAACTTTTTAACCTTTGTTGTTATCATTAGAGAAATTACTAGAGATTCTAAAAAATATTAGAATCACAAGATGGTATGGAAACCGGTCTTTGGTTGCTCATGTACCATCCGAGCCCGGATCACTGACGTATGATTGCGACATGTAATTGCGGAAGTGGACGAAGTGCGCTCTTCGCGTAGCATCCTGGCTCTCGATTCGGACCGGCCTGGGCCAAGGAGGAGGAAAGCGGACAAAAGTGGAAAAGGATTGGAAGGCGGGAAACACCTCATTTAGTATAATTCGTCCATTTAATGATTTATTGCACCAGCTGCTCAGGTCGGCGAAATTGAGCTGTGAATATGAATAAGCCGGTCGAATGAGTCAGCTGCCTCCACGCTTCTGATCTGTCAGCCAGTGACCACCAAACCAATGCATACCACATTTAACGTCTCCTTTAGACACGGACCTTTGATGTGGAGAATCATAATGTCATATCAATCAGATTTTTATTCAAGCATAGATACAATTTATTTTTGACCACTATTTAAGAGCGAACTTCACGGAATAGAGATTTGGTCCCTCACATCTGAAGAAACTTGAAGCATTTGAAATGTGGATTTTTTCAAATCTGCTTCGACTGGAAAGAATCTACTGGGTGAGAAATTATTAGACACCGGAGAATATGAGGAAAGCAAAAGAAATGGTTAAAAACATAAAAATAGTAACTAGAACACTTTGCCTCTAATACGCGACATTAAAAGAAATAAACATCTTGATCATCATTTTAGCAAGCAAGGCCGAAGGTAGGCTAGGTCCTGGAAGAAAGAAGACATCTTGGCTATAAAATCCGAGGGATTGGTACAAAATATCCACCCTCGAATAAATTAGAGTAACGACCAAAAACGATATGTTCTTTGGGTAGGCCGTATGAATGGGTAAATGTAATCGGAGATAATCTCAGTAATTGGTATTAGGAAGAAAAGGGCATGAACAATACGATCGCTATCGTCTGCTGAGCGGAGACAGCACGAAAAGAAGAAGGAAATCAGAGCAAATATGTTGAATTTTTAAGCAACTTCAGAACTTTGGTCGCAGTTTCAGTGATATGTTACCTACCATCTGCATAAGCGTCGGATTTTGGGATACCTAATAAGTATTAGTGGTAAAAATTGTTGAAACGACGTGAAGTTGAGTGAAACATTGAATTATTATCATTTGAACATTAATGGTTCGGTGAAGATTGGATAATGGATGAGTTTTGACCACAATGACATATTAGAAAAAAGTGAAAATGAAAGGCAATACTACACTCAAGAGGACCATGGACAAATGTAGACGAACATAGTTGGTATTTGGGACAAGAGCAGCTCTGCGACAGACAAAAAAGTTGATGCAGCGTAGGAGAGAGCAATAAAAGTTTATATAGCTATTTGACACGGTAATCGATTTATAAGAACCATTTTCTAGAGAGACAATAATAAGAGCTATCTGAATGGTTCCAGCCAAAGAAGAAGGGACATGAATGGAAGTTAATTAATAATTCAAGCTACTTCGCGGAGAAAATCGGATTAAATGAAATGTAGAATCTTCTTAACCTGCTCATGAAAGCATTTTAATCGTGGATAACTGCGCTACATCTTTATCAAACATTTTCAGGAATTGAGAAAATGGTCCGTTTTTTCTTTACGATAAATTGCAGAGTTGAGGTTAGCCACCGCGTAGGTCATATCTTATCTTTAATCAGCTCCTTTTATCCAACACACAATCGACCTCATTATGGCAGAAATCGTAAATACAAAGACTTACACACCTTTTGTAATCTTCATCTGTGATACCGGATAGAAGCGCACAGTGAGTTATCTCGCTACCGAAGAGCTTAAATCACAGACAGATCGTGAATTCAATCGGCAAGAGTGTACCTTAGAATAAAAATTTTCCAAATTTTTTGTAAAATATTTTCTGGGTTAATTTATTCCATGGTCCACTGAATTTTGTGGGCATCTTTATGAGCGTTTTCCCAAACATTTAAGTAGCTTGGCAATAAGACCATGACAATGATAATGTTTTACAGACAGGAAAATGATTTATTCTCTTAAATATTCTCACGTGCGTGCTTTGCTACTTCACGTGACGCGAGGAGAGTATTACATTATCATCCAGAATAGCATTCAAACTCGATGCACATTTGAGGGAAAATATTCGGAGACCTATTTTCACATAAACAGGATATCACTTACAGTGGCGTATTTGGAAGTCCAACAACCTGAAGCTTGATTTGAAAGTCAAATAGGTAGCCAGACACCTAGTTTCACATCAACTAGTGAGACCAAAAACAGTGTTTCTAATGTGGTTTTGGTGCGGTAAAAGAGAATAAAAAACCATTGGCGGTACTCTAAAAGAGTGAAATCAATATCTAGAGGTAATATAATGCAATAATTAAAAAGCTCAAATACCTTAACATCAGCAGCAAAAGGTCCTATTAAAGGACTTCACTTCCATGACTAATTTCAGAATTGTGATGCAGGAGAACTTACGTGAGTGTGATTAAGATTCATGTTAGTTTTTACTTGTTTCAGGCAGGGATAAAAAATAAACCATGATTCCATGATAAAATTTTAAGACCTTTATAAAAAAGAATCTTCCATTCGTGGGGGAAAACTTTCGACCAGCAATTACGGCCTCCTAGCTTCCCTTCAGATATTCCACTTTCTTATTCCCTCAGATGTTAATATCAACACTCAACGAAATAATAGAGCATAGTAAACTATAAACTTCTTTTGTAAAATCGGGGGCCACTCATTTTTACTCTCAATATTTTAATCTCGGGAACAATGATGGAATAACTGGAAGTTTAAAGTTGAAAAAATATACCCATTTGCGCAATGGGTACTCAAAGCTTTTACATAAGTTGAGTTTTACATACATTAATTCCTGAGTTAAGGGCCTCGTTGCATTACGTCTTGTATGTATCTTCCTTATTTTGCTGTAATCCTCAAGTATCCGAAATCTACCCATCATTAAGCCCTGTGGTAGACCTAAAGACAGACGAAAGAAGGCAGATGAAAGACATTGGAAGAGTTTCAGAACGATATAGTCAATCTTTCACTATGGTAACTGGGCACATTAGCACTTTTTTCGAAACCAATGCTCAGATTTTCATTGCCGATGTACGAAAATAATACAATTTCTGTATGTTTCGACTTCGGGACGTTCGATTCTGTGAATTTGTGGCCATGTATGTGACGCCTTATAGAAAAAACAAACAAACTCACTAACTACCTTTTTAATTGCTAAGGGAAACCGATCTTTTTACTAGTTCGGAAATTAGCCTGGACTAGAGTTTCAAGTGTCCGTTTGAAGCGTGACATATGAGCTCCACTTGAACGAGGTTAATAAAAGACAGTTGTCACTGACGCACATATTTATGACCGCTTTATTCGAAAATTACGGAGTATTTAAGGTGGGAATCTGTGTGCTATTCGCCCATACGTCACTTGAGCCCTGTCTCAAGCGTCATTGGTGGGAGGAAAGAACTCATTCCTTCGTCAACATCCTGACTTCTTGCTACTTATCTCAGAATGGACAAGAAAGGCCTTAAAAAAAACTTGGCTGGTCTCAATAGAATTTTCCTTTCGAACCTGAAGAATCCAGTACGCCTATGAATGGCGAAAGATAACGACTCGTCCACCTCCTGATATCTTTTTTTTTGTTTGTTTGCCTTAGATTACCCCTTTAAGAGCGCAACTCTTTCCAATAGCATTGGATTTAAACACCCGTGGGAAATTTTTCTTCGCTCTCTTTCCAATATTCAAGATATTTATTTGAACTGTTGAAATCAATTTATTAAGAAATCGTCGTTAAGAGGAAGTCGTTAAACGATTAGTTAAAATTGTTTTTTTTTTGCATTAAGTATTCATCTTTGTCATAATCGTGATCAAAATTCATATCGTAGTTGAATCTAAACACAAATCTCGATTTGAGAGCAATAGGTATCTGAACAATAGGTGCCGAAGAAATTGACGATCTTACATAATTTCCGAGATGTACCTACCTCTCCCAGAGTAATAACTACGTAAGTTTTTTTGTTTGTACGCTCCAGTAGAATTAAGTTTCCTCTTAAATTGTTCGCACCATTCGACCCCTGGCACAATACAACGTCCATGACCGAGGCCAAAAATTCGAACCTCGATAAATTTGCCCAGAAGGCTCGCTATCGACTTGACTACCGCTGGTGGCTTTATACCTACCCACAGCTTATGCTGACATAATTTTAATGCTATGGCAGGTATTATTCATCTGATCGACCTCATGACAAGAGGTTACAGTATTATAGCAGCAAATCACACTTAACTTCATCATTATTTATCAAACCAATGATTAGTTTGACACAAATAACCACTCGACTTACTCCACTTCTTCTATCGGCTTACCTCTTCGTATTTACAAAACTCTTCTATTTCACATCCTTCACTTCTTGCTTCATATATATCATACGATGCCTTCTTTTACCATCCATTTACTTGTCCCTCGACGACTATCCTCATAAGAACCCTATGTTTCAAGGTGAGTCCGATTACATTGTCTTTAGCTCTATATGTTGCAAAAAAAGTAGAAAAAAATCGTACTAAAATCTTGAATTCAAGGACTTCAATAGTTTCTCTGACGTAGTAGGTGCGAAGCACTTTCAAGGAACTTAAACACCGACATTTCCAAATTTGGTCCTTCATTTTTGCTGGATCTTATGCTCTCGTGCGATATTGGCTGATGTCACACGGCATACTCTACTCTTTCCCTTCGAGTTACCCCTAATGTGATTTCATACTAGTCTTGTTCGGGAATCAGTTGTTCGGGTCAACAGATACTCCTCGTTTTGAGATATTTTTGGACCATAAAAAAATCAACGAGTTGTTCTAAAAAGGGATTGGATTTTTGTCGTAGCTAGAGAACAGATTTTTCATTACGTGGGACCAGATTCGAATGCCGTCATAGGCAGAGCGTTTTCGAGGCATAACGGTCACTACTTGAGTGCTTGGTTGAGAACATTATGAGTGTATTACTCCGGCCGTCGGATGGGACGCTAAGCAGTGGACCCCTAGGCGCCTTTCATAAAGATAGACACCGTTTGACAGACGTAGACACCGAGTTTCGCTCCACCCCGCCTACGTTCCCTGAAAAATTCTTACCGGTAATGAATCACCATTCTATCCCAAATGGCCTTAGCTGTTGGTCGTCTCCTACGAATGAATAATTAATGAGGTTCCTCTCTGCCTCAGTACAAGCTTCCTCTTTCCGGTCTTCCCTTCTTTTTTCAGCTCTTTCTTCTCCATTGTCCCTATTCTTATCCAGTTTCCTTCCTCACTTATATCCTCGCCACTTCAGCCTTTGTCCTACAAATATTACCAGTTGTGAAGGAACCACTGGTTGTGTTTTCGTAACAATGACTTTCAAAAACATACGGCCAAACACTTACAAGAGGAGTCTAATTGCTCCGATTTTAATTTAAAAATCCTGGAGCTCAAAGATCAAGAATGGCGGCTAGGCGCCTTGGAACAGTGGACAATTATAGAAAAGATGAAGAAAAACGTCAACATTTTTAATTATTTGGAATTTGATTGTCACTCCTCCATCCTATATAATCGATAACCCACAACACCCCACTCCTAGTTTTAAATTCCTCTTCCCCACTCCCTCATACCTCTGACTAGAATATTACATATACCGATGAGAACTTATGGTTTGATCGAACTGACACCACAGCGAGTTGAAAAACAGTTTGTTAAGTTTGTAAAATAAACTTATGGTTAGTATCAGTCTTATATTTTATTTCGTCATTTATGATTTATTTTAATGATATTTGTTCGTCCGCATATTCTCAATTCGGAATACAAATGCTGGTTTACGGATTACACGTTGGCTCTCGCAATGACCAAATCTCCCGTGTAGTTTTCTGCGATGATGTGAGGTAAAATATTAATTGATCATTTACAAACCACATGGCTTCCGAAATGAGCCGAGAATGATCCTGGTGTTTGAGATGGGAGTGGTTAGAGGAAGAACAACCTCACTGAGATAATGCCCGCACGAAGCTGATGGGCACCACGATAGATCCAGTACAGCAAGGCTGTACAATAAATCAACTATGTTGCCTGTGTCCTCGATATCGTATTGAAGATTATAAGCAGGGTTTTGGTCAGTGGTATGCAACGTATTAGGATGTGCGTTTACAATTTGCTACCAAGTATTGAAGGATAGGGTAAGAAAAAAAGCTAGTAATGAGTATGCACATTAGCTTGACTCCCCTTAAGTTATCTCTCTTTGAACGCTAATAATTCCTCTCGTACTTAACATGAAAAGTGTACGTTTTCCCAACTCTCTCTGAACCCAAGTAAACTATCTGATCACTCACAGCTTTTCTGCGATCCAACTCCTCCCTCAAGCATCAATCAACCCCTTAATTTTTTTGAAGGCGAGCTTATACTTCTTCGCAGAGGGAGGAAGGGATGTAAGAATTCAATAATTTAGAGTATGGAGCCAGTTGCTTGGCTTATGCCGTAACATTGAGAGTTAGAGTCTTTTTTCCTCGAAAGATAATGTCCTGTCGCTATCACTACTATTCTCTATCTGAAGTCATTAATTTCATCTCCTGACAGGAAATGCCGTCGACATTACACAGCCAAGTGGTCTTCCGCTTGTCTTCTTCCGAATCTATTGTCCCTCCTTTCATTAGGAAGTCGTTATGTCCCACTAAATGACTAATGATTTTGATTTTTATCAAGTAGATCGTTCAGATACGTCCTTTTTTTTAACCTCTAGCACATGATAGATTTTCTCATGAACTCACTTTTTTGTATTTATCCTCGAGAACCATTTTTCTGCTTCGCATAATATTTTTCCGTTCATTAAACGTCCATGCTCAATGATTATTTGTGAGCTCATTCCACATAAAGGTTTTCATAAATATTTTCTAGTGCCGATGGTTGACTGATGAGGCGGTTGTTGACTATCACGTACGCATCCTGTGAAATACTTATTCGTGCTCTTCCCCGATTCCACTAGAACGGCTATGCCACCTGTAAACCGGATACTTTGATTACGTATTCCACCGACTTCCCTTGCTTTAGTTTTTAGTTCTCTCCACAGCTTTTTCTATGAGGCTATTGAATAAGTTCTAGTAACAATAATGTCAAGCCAATGAGGAAGAGGGGTGTCCAGTTCAGTCAGAGGAGAGTCTTCACCAAGTACCTTCACCTTGTACCAATGACCGTTGACTCCACGTTGAGTGACGATCCCCGACCTGTCGAAGCTACCTCACGGGGCAAAACTAACGTCTCCCCCACCAGTTTCAACCTCAAAATCCTTCCCCTCTCCAGAGGAAGTGTGCTTGAAATCGACGGGATTTTCTCGAATACGTAACTAAGGAGTCACGTGGTACAAACTTCAATGCATAACGAATTTTGGTGAGTTTGAATCGCTCATTACAATCACGCTAATTTATTTTCCAATGATTTTGAACCATCCGGGGATCTATGCACATGACGGACGAGAAAAACTCAACAGAAAAGAATGAGTGAGATTGAGCGGTTAAAACACACCAAATTAACCAACCATTCCTGTTTATACCACGTGACTCCTTGGTTACGAATTCAGTATAATCCCGACGGTTTCAAACACAGCCCCCAGACAAATGCTTTAATCGAATGAAACGCGGAATCCAACAAAAGCAAATTAAACTCAAACTAATTGCAGTCGCGAACTTCCCTTCCTTACATTCGTGCGGATAATGATTCACCTAGTATTTTCTAACGTGGACAAGCGTGACATTGATCGAACCTCAGCGATATAGCTGTCGAAACGTCTTAATGACACGGAAGTGATTTAAGTCAGGAAATATATCTCAAAGTGATTACGCCATTACCTTTCGAAACATTCATTACCGTCCACGCTCAAGAGTCTTCATTATTTTCACTCACGCTCAAGTAGGGTTCTTTTTTTTACGCACTTTTTTTACGCCTTACATCTATTATGGAACTCGCTTTGCTTTTCGATAAATCTGTACAGCAGCATTTTTAGCCTGGCGCTTTCATCATATTACACATTATTGCTTCGATATATGCGAAGACCAAGAATCACACCCATGAAAAGTCCTACTATTGTTTACAAAAATTCCGTAGTAAATGAGTGTGTAGATGTCGGGCTACAGACGGTAGATCCTGGATTCATATCCAGGTGATTTCTCTTTAAAAGCGTCCAACTAACTCAAACCCAAGTAGCGTGACTTTCCGAATATCAGATCTTATTCAGAAATCACAGATACTGAAGGGAAATGAACTTGCCGATCTATGCTAATGCCACGCGACGCGTCGCGACGTTGGACTTGGTAAGTTCCACCCTCACCAATCAGACAGACCTTCGGATTGAAAATTGTGGTTCATCATTTGTCCATCGGGATCAGGTTGGTGTGTTAGTTAGAGAACTGCCTTCCCATCCCGAAAGTCCGGGCTCGAATACCGATAGAGGAAGAGTTTACTACTACTACTCTGCACTACTTATTTCACAACCGTTTATCAAGTTAACAACAATTACACAAAGAAGTCAATAAAGTATTACCGGATTTTCGAAACGTACTGCCGACAGCATGTGGCCTATATGAGGTACCTCTTGATCGTTACGCAAAAAAATATGGCGATAGTGTTTTGATTAGATGACACTTTCTTTTAGCCTTGATGAAAAAATAAATGGTTTCCCAAACGGGTGAAGCTGCGTACGATTTCTCATCGCTCTAATTCATTTCGCATGATGGTAGAAGTACGTGAAGATTGGGTAGATGTAGTTGCCAGGGGACGTACTCGCTTCTCATCGAGAGGGCCCGGGTTCGAATTTGAATCGTGACTTTTTATTTTAAGGGGAATGCCAGTCCATACTTGAGTGTTGTGAGGAACACACTTCAAATCTAGTATATGAACGGACGTTAAACGCGAATCCCTTGATACCTTTTGTCAAGATTAGGACGATGCTGACGCCGGGTTTCTCTTTGCTCTTCTTCCGCTCCGAACAAAATCCTGTCCATACCAGCTAACTACCTATCCTATATGGTTATAGGTACTACTTCAGCTATCAGTCGCTTCCTCATTATGATTAACGGACAAGTCCACAGGCTTTGAAATTACTATTAAGGGCATATACTCCTGTGAGTATTCGCATCTTGCTGCATGTAATGAGGCTGCAATCTTGTGAAGGTAGACTAGTCATACATAACAAGCCGAAACTCCACGGGGGAATAAGGTTCTAAGGTACCCCAAATGCTTGAGTTGTATCGCACCGTCTAACTTAACTTAAAGCTAATATTTATTCTAATACACCGGTTGATGACTTGTCTGCCGCGTCCATCCCTAAACTCCACTTTACTCTTTCGTTAGCAATGTGAACGTCGTCGTAAAAAATATCAGTTTAGCCGGAATGCGGTACCGTAGTGGTAGATGCAAGGCGAGGAAGTAATGAAAAAAAAACCATTTCCGGAGTAAAATCTTCCGATTCACTTCCAACTGAATGTCATGAACACGCCGTGAACCACTTGGAGACCGTGGATTGTGAAAAATGAGGGAAAGCAGAATTATAAATGCGGAAAATAATTGGCGCGAGAAAGGAGATCATGGCAAGTGTCGGTGGGAGGAGCTGAGCCGCTGGGTTCGTTCGCTGCGTCTTTCCTCGGGACGGTAATTGGGTCGAACTGTAGGAATCGGGAATGTGAGGGACGGTGGCAATGCTTCTCAACTTTTGACGGAAGGCGAAGTTGTGAGCAAGCAGAGGGCGCATCACGAGACACCCCAAGAAGAGGCCGGAGTGCCGAAGAAAACCACGCGCCTTACCCAGACAATCGACCCAGAAAAACCCAGGAATCTTAGCGTGGGATGCCAGCTCATTGGTCGTCACTTAAATCTCTCAGCACGTTTTTCCGTTCACTCTCGTGCAGTTCGTACAGTAACTCAGTATTCGGATACCAAACATATGGATCGTTATTAGATCTAGTTGGAATACAAACTTAAGGCCTAGGTTCATAATTTATAGTTAATTTCAATCACTAGCTGACATAATATTTTGGTTATCGTGGTGAAACACTTTAGGTAATAAAAATTACATGAAACACATCCCGCTCGTTGACGTGAACTGGCGGCGAAAGAGTGCATCAAAATAAATTTTCAAGCCTCGAAAATATTTGACTAAGTATATCTACGCTTTAAAGCATGGCTTAGCGAATTCCAACAAAAAGAAAGGAAAAAGATTGGTAATGTGATACTTTCCGTTCATGCACTTCCATTTTCGGAGTGGAAGCGATCCAATTGTAATTCACTCCCTCATAGCATTTCTGACTCGTTATTCATAAATTTTGCATTGAGATTAAATACCAATGGTGCCAATAGTTTCTTAGGATGATATTTTCTTTTCTCCTGGACAAAAATGGAAATGAATCACTAACCAAATGATTTAGTGAAGCAAGCAAATAGCAAAAATTATTTATAAAAACAATTAATCAAATTACGTCGCACTTTTCTTATTCTTGGAGTTATACCATTTAAATTTTCCATCAAAGCATTCCGAGATCAAGACAGTAATTGATCACATTTTGTACAATTTGTTCTCCTCAGAGAACCAGAAGTGAGTATAACACTCGATATAACTTGACAATAACACTCGATATCAATCCACAGAAAATTTCCGTAATTGACAATTGTAATTGGCCAATCTCTTATTTCTCGGGTGACAGATTACGTCATGGGATTTTATTACTAGGGCTATTGAATCTCAATAGCTCTATAGGGACATTACCTAGATCACACAATAATAAGCCTGTCTTCACATGAGGTCACAATACAAAACGATAAACAGGTTATTTGGGTCATATTGTGACGTGGCCTAATTCTGCCAAGTATCGCTTAAATAAATATGCAAAATCACATGCATGACAAAGCCAGTTTTCAACATGCAAGTCTTTCCTCGAATATATAATTTTAAAGAAATATCAGACTAAAATCTGAATAGTAAAAAATGGTACCACAATATCATTATATACTAAATTATATCTGCTTCAATTGATTCAAGACCCATGCTTACCATCAGGTGAATACTCCTCGGAGAGGGGTGAGGTTAGAAGTTCACAGGGGAGAAAAAATAGGATAGAACGAAAAGCGTAAGTGCACAAAACAAAGCAAAGTGTGTAGATTCCCAGGAAAAACATATAAAAAACGCTGGCCGGTAGTATTTTCGGGTTCCTACTGTAGTTGCGCCAAATAAACAGCATGCTGCCCGGATGAACAAAAAAATAAAGGAAAATATTTCGATCGTGCTCTGCTCTTCGAGATTAGGCCTAAATAAACGTCTGCCCTGAATAACGAGCCGACCCAAATAATATTAAAAATAAAAGGTATTTATTGGGGCTGGATTGAGACAAAACTGCTCCTTGAGTCATCTTATCCCTCAAAAGATGTCTATCCGTACTTATGATTGTCTTAGATAAAGCATAAGAGATTAAAAAGAATCATGGTTAAAACGAGATGTAGACCTGCATAAATAGTATGATAGGTAAGAGCGAATACTAAATAAAAAACTATTATAAAACAGAACAGTATCAAAGGATTTGAAGTTTTCCCAATAGGATAAGAGATAAAAGGCTGTGAGGAGGAATGAATCGAACCAGCCAATCATAGATGATTTGACCGACAATTCTGCCTAGATAAGACGGCAGAAACCCTGCAACTAGCTTCTAAATGTGTAAATCACTATTTTTATTAAACTCAAGCCCTGAAGAGGCATACAATCCAATAAAAGAGTAGCCGATTGTGTTCCTTAAGATCTATGTACAGTGTTATCCATTTTATTTTATCATACAATTCGGCAAAATAAATACATTAATGATTGATTGAGTCCTGGCATCAACGCCTAAAAAGATGATGGATTGATGGATGACAAAGAATTCACTTCTGAATTCACTCTGAACAATATCAATGAATTGAGTAAAAAACATTGGTTAAAATGTGAGGATTATCATTAAAAAAGGCTTTACGATAAAAACAACTGTAGAGAAACACCCACACAACAAGATATAAGGATTTTAATTGCATTGGTGCATTCATTGGATTTTAATGCAGTGGTGTTTGTATTTTTTACGTGAATCGTATTTAGCCATAGTTCCGATCCATGAGGAGGATGGAGAGTCCTAGGAGCGCCAATAGTTGCGTGTTGTGCACCAAGCGAGTCGACCATGCCTCGCACGGAACTAAATATTGCAGCAAACACTTGCTGGGCACGCCCACGTGCTTCCACGCGTTCGCCGCCTCCACTTTCTTCGCGCCGCTGAATGCGAGCCGCGTGAATGCGTGCTTCTCCGAGAATGACTAACGCCGGGGCTCTCATTGTTCCTTCAACGCGCAGATAACGATTCCTCGACTCGAAAGTTGCAGCACCGCGGCTCTACGCATTATGTTCATGTCCGAGGACATATCGGACCTCTATTCGTCTTGATCTGAACACTTGAAAGCACGTAACTACATGCGTACTACCTGGGCAAAATTCAATCCCTCTATGTCAGCTCAGTCACGCCGCTAAGTTCCGACTTATCCTAAACATCATTCTCCAAATCTTTCGTTCCATCATTTTACGTACTACATTGGATGACGTAATATTCAAATGAAAACGTTTACGCGAGTCATTCCGTAACTTACGAGGTATACCCTATGACAATGTTGCCTAAGCTCTACAATAAAATCCAAAATAGCCACTAGACCCAGTTAAAAAATACTACGAAAGAATCTATAGGGACAAGAGATTACGAGAAACCTAGAATGCTGTGATAGGGAGTCTAAACCAGACTGAAATCACAAACTGTTTTAGTTAATTACAGAAATCGAATAAGTAATCTTATAATTCGTATTGGTGCAAGAAATCACGATTTAAGGCGGGATTAAAGACATTTTAACCACTAAAACCAAAGGTCCATATTTCCCGGTCACCATTTGCAATCTAATTTTTAGTTATAAAAATGGGTACAAACAAACTTTCGCGCTCTTTCTAAATGTAATGATCGAATGAAAGAGTTGAGCTGCAAAAGTGATGTCTTCACATCTCTTGCCTTGCGTCTTTACGGCATATGTTCCCTAACCTTTTCCCATTCCTCACTCATGTACATATGCTGTCGCCATTTCGCAGATTTCCATGTTTGAATGGACTTTCCCTGGGAATTATCCTTAAATAACGAGGTCGTAGGATACTATTCTCAACCATGGTTCTTTTGACTCTTTAGTCTTCGACGTCAGAATAGGCTTCACGCGAATTTGGAAGAACGTCATTGCATTCACGCTGTCTCAAAGTGTCTTACAAATAAATAATACGGAGAGCATGCAGGTTAAGAAGATTAATGATCGAGAATCTTCCATTATGCACAATATTTCCTTCTACCCTAGTTACAGCTATAAAGCCATTGAAATTAGTGTCTTATCAGTGTGGTGGCTAGAGTACAGGCTCCCCATGCCTAGAGGTATTCAAATTCCGGCAGAGGTAGATATTTTTCAATAATTTACCGTTCCTAATTGAGTTTCGTGAAGATTACTTCAAGGCATTTACTCCGACCGTCAGATGGGACGTTAAACCGTGGACCCCTTGGTATCTTTCGTCAAAACCACGCTAATGCTGGCGCCAGGCTTCGCTCCAAATATCCTTCATTCCTAATAAATTCCATCTAAAACTCAGCACACACGTATACATAATAGCACAAATGATCCCAGTAATTTTCCCCCCTTCCCCGTTCACTTTTCCCTCGACGACTGCCTTCATCAGGCCATCATGTCTCAAAATATGGCCGATTAAGTTGTTTCATCTTCTTTTTTAAAATTTAAAAAAGAATTTTCTTTTCTCCCACTCTTATTAAGACTTATTCGTTTGCCAATGAGTCAATCCATTTTACCTTCGTCACTCTTCTGCAGAACCGAATTCAGAATGCTTCTAGCTTTTACTTCTCTAATGCTGTTATCTTCCATGCCTCACTGTCATAAAGAAGCATGCTCCAGACGCAAACTCTAATTAAATGTTTCCCAACTCTCACGCTTGAATTTCCAGCGGTAAGTAGAATATTCTTTTGGTAATATAACCTTTTCACCTGGGCTATTCTACTGGCAATGCCTTTCTTGCTTTGCCTATCGCTGATTATTCAGCTTCCCAGGCAACAATATACATTTACTTCCACAATCTTTTGTTTTCCCAGTTCAATGCTGGTCTTGGCCCCCTCTTTCCCATCACATATCACCTATGCCTTAGCTTTCTTTTTGGCCTTCAGGTGATATCTGGCTACGTTTCTTTCCATGCTTAATGCACATAATAATTAGTAAGTAAATGATAAAATTGAGAAATAAATAAGGTCTTTACAAAGAATATGTTTCATCTTTCACAAATGCCAAAGGTTAATTGGCGGTGTTACGTTATTTTGAAGGTTCTTAGAGAATGTTACGGTCCATTATTGTGGGAGGGTAAGCTCTAAAATGGTGGGAAAATCGACGTTACGTAATATATGGACGGCCACTTAATCAAATGCTACCGTTGTATACCCATTAGTAGTGGTTAGGTTTCCTGCGAGCGGCAGATGAGGGCACTAAGGATAAGTGGGAATTTGGGAAGATATAGACATTTTTAAGCTCGGGGAAGGTGCAGAGAAACCCAATGTCATCATCAGCTTATTCACAACGAGAGGCATCGGATGGGTCCATACTTAATGATGGAGTACTGAACATGTGTAAAACTCATTACTTCGTTTAGCTTCATAACGGCACTAGTAAAAGAGTGTAAAATGCGCGCCATAGCCGGACAAAAGCCATTCCTGTGATTCTCGCCTCTATGATTGAAGCGTTTGAACGTATCACCAAAGCAATCCAGTCTCAAGAACAACATAGCTATTGTGTATAAGCCATGAGTCATGGCCTATTTTACGGCTTTTATAGGCAGCTAATCTGTTAAATTCCGAGATGCGAGAGATACTCCTGAACGTCTGGTCGTTTGATATTAACTCAAGTAGATTCCTTTGAGACACCTTTGCCGAAGGGGTGATTCCAAATGTAGGCATTCAGCCTACTGTGGTCGACGACCTACAAGTACCTTCTAGTAATCTCAACTACCTGCACATGTAGTCACGTCCTATTAACAGAAGTACCCATATTCTTACTGTCTGATTGAATAAACATATTCAGGAAAGTTTTTGGTGAACAGAATACTTCAGGCAACATCCTTCTTCAGTTTTGCCACTCTTCGGTCATTAAATATTTTATTCTCTCTCTTCTCTGCTAACCAGACATTTTCCTTTAATCACTGTCCCAAAAATACCGCTGCTCCACATCCGTTACTCCACTTCCTAATTTCCGGAGGTCTCTTTTCTTCTCTTACCACGATACGCATTCTTCGTTTGCCATTCTTTCCATCCATACTTTCTCCATCATTCTCGCCACCTACTTCTGAAAAACTTATAACCTGTCCTCATCCTCTATCCTTCCGTAACATCCAAGTTCCGGCGTCATAGCAACGAAATGCTTCGATATTCTGTTTTAACGTCCTTGCTCAAGGTCTCTGCCATCATTTCTCACAGGTATCAGCGAACGTTTATTTCGCCAACGCATTTCTTCAAGTATCATCGCTGATATGACGCCCACTTACTTGCAAGATGCTACTCAAGTGGCTAAGTTGTTCCTTCTGTCTCTAGTCACACCCTTCCAACGCTTGCATTCACTTTAGCCTTCTTCGCTCCAGTGAAACTCATCACTTTATCATAATCCCATGTATCTCGCACGGATTTTCTAAAGCGCGATTATGACAGCAATCCCTCGGGCAACTAGCGGTTAATCGTTCACAAATCTGAGGGACTTTAGTTACCTTTAATCCCATATCAAGCCACTCTCATATCTTTCAAAACATTATCTTGGAACGTTATGTTAAAAAGTGATGATGGTATTATACGTAATCTCAGCCTCATTACCTGATAATACCGCAAAAACATCCTTATCATATTCCAGATGACTTTCTCCTACGGTTCTCACCGAACTTGATTCACGCATAAAATTGTAAGGGCTACTTGTATTGGTTAAGTTTGCGGATGACCAAACATGTAAAACTGTCACCCAAGGGAATGTAATCGCTTTCAATATCAACGTGAGAGACATTAAACGTTGTCGAGAGACTTGCATGATTAGGGTATGAGACGTCTTTGTAAATGGGGAACATTAAAATAAAAGGGTATTGTGAAGAACAAGTGAAGCCTTTGGTACTAAGTAATAATTTCAATTCAGCAAAGGTGTCCATAAATGCTAGTAAAAAACTGATGTAGATCAGTGATTGTAAAACTTTTTAGATGAAAGTAAACTGTCCCTCACAAAGATTTTCAAAATTATTCGAGAGCCATAATACATTTATTCAAAAACGGAAAATATATAGCAATAATACAAATTATAAAAAGCATTAATTCTATCTTTCGATGGTTTCTTAGACTTCTGAGCTACGCCCATGTAATCATAGAGCCGCATTAGAGTCATCGCGAGCCTATTCAGTTGGGATAAAGAGAGAATGAAAACATGATGATCAGAAGAAGGAAATGGTGATGGCAAAAGAGGCAGTCAGAAATGCGGAGAGGAGAGATTCCGCCAAACTGTCTCCCTATGAAAAAAAAACAATTAAAATCAAGATTTTTCTCATCGCCACACATGCAAAATGAATTTGTTCCTTCGAAAAATCATACTGGTATCTGACAAAAGCATTTTATAGTCTTCTTCTCCGATGCTATTAACTACATCAAAATGGAATAACGCACCCAAAATAAAGCTTGCTTTTCTTCGCATACTGCCCCTTCACTCTCCTCAGAAGCATGAATTGATTCTGTTTTGTAAAAATATCTTCTGGCTATGCGCCTTCCATGTTACAGTAATCGTCCAATAGTATTCGATTCCATTGCTTTCATTTTTTTCGACGTAGATGTCATAACGTTCCCCAAGAAATTCTCTTTCTTGCAACTTTAAACGAATTAAGTTCATACAACCTGTCTGCCATATTTAATAGACTCAAAAAAATGCCGATGGGGTAGTAGGTACTCATTCCTTCTGCCTTCGAACTCATTTCCCACGATGGGAAATTTCTCTATCTTGCTATCTAGGATTATCAGACCCACGCTATCCTTGTCTGCGTCACATTCACCTTCCTACCCAAACGTCAGCCTTCCTATTCCTACCATAGGCTTATGAATCCATTCCGGGGGAGGGAATTGAGGATAGGAATTCATATATGATGTAATAGTAGTAGTAATATTTTAAGGGGAGCGTCGACGTCATTAGCACCGTTCATAGATGAAGATGAAAGTAATTTCTATATAAGGGTTGTATTCTTTCAGTGCTTCACCTTGGATTATAGACGGAAAGCTTCGATAAGACACTCATGAGATGAAGGTACGGAGACAGTTACTTGGATAGGGTGGAAGTGAAATATACGATTGCATGTGAATGGAGACGTGAGGATGCTCCTTGAGAAAATTTGATGTGGGAAGAAATTGTAAATGTATGGAGAGAGTAGTAGTATTAGTTATTCCTTGTACTCCTCGATTGTCTAAAATGTATATATTTAAAGATATTTGTGTACATACTGGGGGTCGTGGTGGCCTAGTGGGTAGAGCACTGAGCTACTGACCGGAGGGTCCCGGGTTCAAATCCTTCTGCAAGAGCCTTCTGGACACCCCCATCTAAAATCCTCGCGTGTCAGAATTTCGTAGGAAATCGCAGGTGGCCCCCCTACCCTGAATGTGTGAATTTCACATGCCAGTGGATTAGTACGGGGTGAGCTCTACCCTCACCTATCAAAACCAACCTTCGGGTTGAATCACTGAGTGAGTGTATACATACTAATACAAGAAAAAAATAAATAAAATTAGGGGGGGCGACCGACAACTGAGGCCATTTGCGCCAGAGAGGATAGCTGGGTAATGGTACGAGATTTTTCAGGGAACGGAGGAAGGGTGGAGAGAAACCCGGCCTACCCACATTTGCCTACTCACTCCTTGTTGAGAGACATAGTACAGTAATACCTAATACTACGAAAGGCGCCAAGGGAACCACGGCTTAACGTCTCATCCGACGGACGGAGCACTGGACTCGAAGTATTCTCCACAAGGTACTCAAGTAGGGACCGGTATAACAATGAAAACTTCACCAGTGCCGAGATTCGAACTCGGGCCCTCGGGATGAGAGGCCAGTAATCTAGCCACCACACCAACCTGATCCCCTATATCAAGAAATGAGGATCCTGAAGGTTTTAAGATATAGTACAGTAATACATCGGGCTGTTGCTATGGATACAGTGCTGCCTTTCAGCTCCGGAGGCCCGGATTCGACTCCTGGCAGTTCCAGCGAATTTTTCAGTGAAATCCCGGCCCATACTTGATTACTGCGTGCGGAGTAATTCAAGACATTCGGCGTCTTGAATGATAAGACGTAAAAAACTGTGGACCAGTTTCCGATCCTGGCTACGTTGGCATATTCACTTTTTCGATCGGTATCGATCGAATGCCTATGAGAACGAATTACTGGCCCTGCCGTTAACGGCGGATCTCATTGGTCTCCTTCTGGCCAGCCTAATACCCCATCTCCCTTTTCCCCTGGTCCTCGGATCGATAACACGGGGCCCACGAACCCCCGAGCCATAGCACGCCTTTTCTTGGCGGCCCCGAAACCAAGAAACAAGCACAGAAACGCTTCAGCAGGAAGTAACAATTTTAATCCCTATCCGATAAGATCGTAGTGATCGCCAAAAAATGCTAATATTTGCGTTAAGGCGTGCACTCCATGGGATTTGAGCGAAAAGTGCTTATTCAGGAGACGAATTCTTTTCCTAAAAACCTCACACGCTGTCACAAATCAGTTGACCATTAACTGAATATCCTAAAATGACAGTAACTCTAGAGTCCACAAAAGGATAAAAGATAAACTTCTCGTAATTTCTTTCTTAGCAAGGTGGCATACTCTGTGCTCCATCTGTTCTAATCGGAAGGGCTTGAATGACGCAAGACACATAAAATTCTACCTCCAGAATGCCTGAATGTCAGGCTAGGCGAAATTAAGGCTTTGTTTTAACCGCTGCCAAGTATATATTTCATCGAGAATATATTATTATTAGAAACAGATCATTTATTAGAGTAAAGTTAAAAGGGTTAAAGGTGAATTCCTGTTCAAACTTGAATGACTTTTTAATTTTACATCTTTGTTCGTATTTATGGTCTTTCAAATCAGATTTGATGGTATCATGTTTGCAATTATACGTACACGATTTCAATTCGTCTTCACCCTACCATTCTAGTGGCGTACCCGCTAGAGGGTTTCTAAATTGATTTGTCTCATAATCATCATTACTTGTTATCCAAACATTGGTGTGACGCAGGTCTTCATCGATCGACTCGATTCATCGATCGGCTAATTTCTTCATATTTACATAATCCCGTCTTTTACTTCCTTTACAATTTGGTACATGAGGTCTTCCTCGGTTGTGTGACGGATCTCCTGAATAGCACTGGGCCGGAAGGCCAGGTTTCGAATCCCGATAGTGACAGCGATCTTACATTGGCAATTCAGTCCTTACGTGAGTGAAGTGCGCAGAGCACTTCAAGTTCAGTACACAGACGGTCGTAAGGAACGCCAAACCGTGGACCCCTTGGCTCCTTTCGGAGCAGGCTCATACCAACGCTGGGTTCTCTCCACTCATCCTCCACTCCCAAAATTCCTACCTCTTCCCAAATGCTCGCATACTTTCATTGACACAAATGGCCTTCGTTGTCCCCCCCGAAAACTACTTCCAACAGGTCTTCCTTAGCCGTTCAGCGTACTCACTTTACCCGAGAGATTCAATGCGTACCTACCGGAAGATTGCACCGTCTTCTTTTTAGAATTCTCATCGGATAACAGTTTTCTTCCACTCTTCTAAAAACCTATTCGTCAATCCATATGATCTTCATCCACATATAGCAGAAAAAAATGTTTAAGTACCCAACGCCAACCGCCTCCCTTTTATTTTTCTTCCTTGGCTTCGACTTCTAGAATACTCAAGGTTGAATTGACTCCTTGAGATATCTAAAAACTTTGGGAAGGGCAATATTGACTCAAATACACGCAACAAAATTAATGCTCGGTGTCGGTTTCTCGTTTTCTCAGCGATAAGGACCGCTAAGCGGCAGAAAGGACGACGCCCTTCAACAAATATTTTCCTTTATTATCGATCTTCAAAGTATGTGTGCCCCTCATGCGAGTGTACGCCGGGTCTGTGCAAATGATTCCAATTCATAATATTTCAGTAATTCTTGAAATTGTCATTCTCTTTTGTTAGAATGGAAGCCATTCAGTACGAAAATTGCACCACTCCTGTTCTCTGGACATATTACGAAAGACATTTTTTCTATTAAAAAAGCATGAATATCCTGTAGGATAAATTTAGAAATGCATAACCCTAATAATCCATATTTAAATAATACAACGTCATAGCAAATGCCAATGCGAATTGACAGCAAATATGTTAGATTACATATATCCTTCAGGGTCAGACATCGAATATTTCTGAGTTATTATTTAATATCAATGCTTAGTTGCCAGTGCAATGGTTCTTGTTTCGAATAATCATTTTCTTCTACGATTAAATAGATTACACGTGTATACAAGATACAATCATTTCCTGACCATCAGTTACGTCTCAATCAGAATAGCTCGATGGTAAAATGATCGTCAACTCAGTTTCATTTTCTTGCCGATTCATTCATTTACATCTAAATCGTATTCTACAACCTACCACGAAGGCATGTGACAAGGGCCAGATCCACGCCAGATATACATTACCACGAATAAACAGTGGGGTTGTTTACCATATATTTTTGTTGCCGAATATAATAGTTTGTAAAATAAAAAGACCTGTATTTTTCCGTTCTTCAATCCGTTGAGTCGTTCTTGAGTTATAAGCAGCGAAAAACTGATGTGTTTAAGCATTTCGGAAAAGTGGGCGCGCGAAGGACTCGTACGTCATCCACTTCGTCCAATCACAACTGAGACCACGCAGCTCCTTCGCTCAATCACAATGGGGGACACACAGCTGACTCTGCCAATGGAAGTGGTTGTTAGACTCATTTTGGGTTATTTCGAAAGGCATTGCGTATTCAATTGCATCGTAATTTGTGAATAGGCACATAAATTTCAGAACACTTTTAGTTACGCCAAAATGCATACGAAAATATTTTGTTGTTCGGTTGTTTAGAGTTATTTGCAGGATGCGACAGGATCTCTTCAGGCAGACCTCCCCTCCCCATCTCCGCTCCCCTCCCGTTCTTCCTCAAAACAGTCTAGGACGGGAGGTGGATGGCATAGTATTCCTTAACGCAGCTTGTTCGGTTCAAATCCCTGGACAAGTCCACTTATTCCCAAGCAGTGAGATTCTCTGGGTGTCAGAACTTACTGGGAAACCAGAGTTGACGAAGGGAATGAAACTGGCCCTCCTACCTCTGTTGTGTGAATTTTACACATCACGGCGCGCCGTTGGGCTTAGTATTTGATCATGGTACTACGTATTGGATGAGCCCTGCTTCCAGCAACCAGACCAATCCCCGAGTTGAACGCTGAAGTAGGAGGATTGGTGTTTTTTTTTCATTTTCAGTCTTTCAATACCGCTATATATGGCGATTCTCTACACATGTTAAGTATACCCCAGCATCTCTACATACTCTAGTTGTGCCTTTAGTGGAGTAGAACCGAGGGTAAAACATCCTTAATCTGTGTCAAGGTTTTAGTATCATTTTTCAAATAAATTCTTTCTCTTGGTATGGCTAAATCATTATCATTTGCGGGCGGAAGGACTGAACTACA
This sequence comes from Platycnemis pennipes, assembly GCA_933228895.1. Classification (NCBI taxonomy): domain Eukaryota; kingdom Metazoa; phylum Arthropoda; class Insecta; order Odonata; family Platycnemididae; genus Platycnemis; species Platycnemis pennipes. The sequence continues at coordinate 33,840,415 of OW121852.1, read as the reverse complement.
AGCAAATGAAACATTAAATGGGAATGATGATTCAAACCTACTTGGTGGGATAGGTAGTAATTAAAGTGTGCTTCAGAGAATTACGATTAAGCCTGCGGGTAAAATTTCATTTCGCTCCGTATTAAATACGTGGGTAATAAAGTGCCCAATGCTATTCAGGCTCTCTTCTCTATGATCTGCAAGTTTTACGCAGTGGGAACTTCCCACTGGGCAAGTCTTGCGCGTTCTAATGGCCCCCGAAGCCGGACTGGTGGTGACGATGAAAAGTTTAAAAGGTAGTCCACACAGCGTGGTTCCTAGAAACAAAAATATGCCTGACCTCGGTAGGCGTACCTTTCGATGGATCACAATCACTAATCATCGATCTTTTAGTTGGTTTGACGCAGCTCACCGCTCAATTCTCTTATCAGCTAACCTCTTCGTATTTGTGTGTAATTCTTCTCCTTTACATTCTTCGCTATACGTGAAGTTCTTCAGAGGCATCTTGAAGTAGGATTCCTTCCGGGGTATCCTCTACGCCGGTCGCTATTGCTAGGACAAAAGTTTAGCTGATGCAACAGTTGTCCGGGAATAATGGGTCTTTGAGGAAGACACCACGAACGAAATCTAACTTCCACATCTTTCACCACATGGTCCACATATTTCAAACGAGGACTTCCTTAACGATTCCTCCCATTCATTTTTACCTTGAAGATCGTCTTCAGACCATCATGTCTCAAGATATGGCCGATAATGTCGACCCGTCTTCTTTTTAAAGGTTTTATCAAACCTCTTTCGCCCCACTCTTCTTAGGAATTCTTCATACGCAACTCGGTCTATCCATTTTATCTTCTTCGCCCAAACCGGATAATAATGAGAGTAATCGTCAGTGACTTACTCTTGGATTTCGGAGAATCGGAGGGAGTAACTTGAATCACTCTTGAGGAATTAAGAAAGATAGATTTATTTCCGCAGTCGCAAGAGATGCCAAGAGGGTTTCTTTCCCACCTATAGGGTATTCAGTGTCGTACACAAAGGTCTAAAAATAAATCAAGTCACGGCTACATTCACGGCTCAAAGAGCTGTATTGGACTACTTCTCGAGTTATTCCAGCGTGGACCTTCCCCTTTATGATTTACTGGAAATGATTCGTGTTACTTCAGCACAGATGTTACCAAAAGAGGATATGCTAATAGAATACGAAGCAATTATTTGGGGGATTATAACAAATATTTGTATACATTCTCTTTATTCCGATCATGAAGGGATTTCGTATAACCTCTTTACGGCGAGTCTTCGCCATTCAAATATTTAGCGGCACAGCCGCAGCTTTTCATTGGTCAACTATATTCTGATTAATTTACACGATGAAAAACTGAACACGCTTCCCATCTCTGACACTGTTATGCTCTATTTTCCCGTCGTTTGCTCTAAATGTTTCCATAAGCACAAAATTATTTAGTTAAGAATACTATTTTCCATGAGGCATTTCGAAGACCCGGTGCCTTATAAATGAATAATCGCCTACATATGCCTTAAAGTCTCAAGTACGTTTACGTCTTATGCTGGTAGATGAATCGTAATTATGACCAGGGCTAAGACATTGGACGTTAGTAATTTGTACGACTCTGGTAACCTCCTAATTTACCTGCGAAGAAATTATCGTCTCACAATTTACCCTCGCTTTATCTCGTGTGCCGGCTCACCTTAAGGATGGAGAAAGACTTGTGACGAGATGGAGATGGGGCGGGAGGGTAATTGGTTTAAGGGCAAGGAGCAAGAGAGCTGTGAAGAGACGAGACCCGGTTGGTTGGCTGGCTAGTCTTCGGCGCTTGCGAGCCGGATGACCTCGTTGGGGTGGGAGGGAGGGGGGGGTCAGTAATTTGGGGCCCCGGAGTGAGAGAAGAGAAGGGGGCAGGGCGGGGGGACAATGAATCGTAAAAAGACGTCGTGCTAAAGATTGCTGGTGAGCAACTTTATAAGACGTCGTCGCCACCGTAATGAATCTACTTCCGACTAATAGCGCGTTCAGAACGTGACGGCAGCTCGGCCACTCGTGGCAGTGCCTTCTACAGTCCGGCTGCCCATCCCCGCAGTAACTGAGGAAAACGCTGCGACCTCAACGACCCCATTAGGGCTCGTAGTCGAGCTAATCAAAATAGATATTAGGCTGAGCGAATAGCGCACCTATTTTGACCCGAACGTCATCGAGTCGTCGTGACCAACGCATACCGATTTGACGAGTACTTTCCAAGTGAATTCCCGGGAGACTTTATTACACCCATTTTGAAATTTTTTGAGCAAAATATTCCGGAATATGATGTATTCTCCCGCTGTGGCGAGACTCGGAACCCATCTCCATTTCCCGAATTTCTAATTGATTTCATGCTCTTGGAGCTATATTTTAAATTCAATATGAAAAGTTATGTCGCCTTTTTGGGGACCATTTCAGGGTAGGATTTCCCTATCAGTATCCCTTACCTTCAAACCCTCTCTAGTTCAGTGTTTTCCTTAGCCACATCCTGAAATTCCACCTACGATAAAAATAACACCTACGTTCATTGATAAGCAGGTGTATACAACCCGGAAACGAAAGTGACGCCTGAACGATTACATTAATTGAATCTGCGTATTGATTGAATCATCTGCGTGCCCCCACTTTCTCTTACACGATAATATAGGTATTTCGTCACCTATAACTAGGTTTTTTCGATACACTAGTGTAACTCTACTCTCTTTTACAACGTGTGATGCTCCATGGATTCAGGTTGGCGTCCCTTACTCTTCCAATTTCTCCGTAACCAATACTGAGGAAGAAATTTCTGTAACTGTTAATTAATCGTAGTCAATAAAGGTATGCTCTGATTATTCGTAGCAGAATTAATATATGCCCTGTCTGGTTAAATTATATACGTGCATTTTATCTAACTTTTCTTTTCACTCATCTTTATCCTAAGACGAATCCATGCTGGGAGTTAAATTTGAACCCTCAACCTTGGGTAGCAAGTTCGGAGCGTTACCGGCCTGACGACGGCGGTCAGCAACCATCAATAGGAGGCATGTTATATTGTTATAGCTAAACGAGTAGAATAAGAGACATATATTACGACGTAAAGCCTGATTTATGAACGAGCGACAGTATGATGAGCCCTAGGGCGTTCGTTCGTTCATTCGAGTTACAAAAAGGGCACCGTTTGTTGAATCGCAGCGCACGAAGACGACGTGACATCGCTCAGATTCTTCCGCTAGAGTGGGCTTCACCGCTTTGCGTGCTATGCCGCCTATACGTCTCCTCCTCTTACCTAATCTCGGACGGACACCGATTCGGTGGGTTAGGAGCCACTTCGGCGCTGCGCACTATGACGGCCTTCTTCCTCTCACCACTTGACTGTAAGTTCCGAAAGAGAAAACTGGAAATTCCTCTCACCACTTTAGAAGAAGGAGAAAGGGCGTCCAGGGCAAGCAACCGCCCACGCTCACGCTCACTTTTCAATACGGTAAGAAAGTACGAGGGATAGAGTAACCCGCACCGCACTCCTTCAGAGAAACCCTGTTGCAAACCCTCAGGGAGTCATGGCCAATTTCACAAGTCTCTTTTCCCTTCTTCATCGGAACTGCTCGATTCTTTTTCGTGTACAAATCGTATAAATGCACCTAGGCTGCTATTCTGAACGAGATAAGGCCGGCCTTATAAGTCATAATAGCGGAAAAAGTCGATATTTTCAAGAGTATTACGACCCAGTCGTTATTTGCTATTCTGAATGCCGAAGAGTCACCGGAAGTCGCTATTCTACAGATATCCCATAGCGCGGTCGAAATATGGTATTCTGAACGGCAGATAGCGACCGGCCGGGTCGTAATATTATTCCCCGATTCTGAAGACCGGGCAATCTGGATAGCGCGACGTAAATCAGCTCGCTGAATGACTTTCAAATGTTTATAATGTTTACTTCGAGTGGTATCGGGTATATATTCGACGTTTGTTTACTATCTGAAAGGACTGGACGTCTGCATTTCAAGTTTTGGCAATTGTTAATGCATATGTAGAAGCCCGGGGTAGGCTACGATTAGAGAAAGTGATACATATGTGTTTGTTTTTTGTGAAATCAGTGGACTGTGGTGTTTCTATTTACTTTGAAGTCATTGGTGGTGCCTGTTTTAGTTTCTGTGGTTGTTGTATCGGAAAATTTCAAGCATGTTCATTTATCTGGTAAGAATTAAATCTTGTTAAGAATTACTAGAAAGTGTATTTATAAACTTACCGGAGGACCACAGAGTTTCCATCCCATGCCCCTCTGTAAACTGACCACTGCACGCAAATACCTTCGCAAACCGACCACGATTTATAAACAATAATACTAACAGGTTGATAGTATAAATTCATTTGAAGTGATGGAGGAGAGATTTATTAACCATTTCCGTGTGTCGAGTGAAGTGACTATGTTTGTAGTAAACTGACTTGATTAAACCTTGCGGCGAGAGAAATCCTGCAAGCCATGGCTTGATGATGTGTAAATACTCATTAATAGATCATTATAGTAGACGGGGAAAGTGTGATGTGCCATATTATACTTCATTGCAAAGGCAGTTTATTAATGTGAACGTATTTTCAGTTTATAGAACTTTTAATTAGTTATTTACCTGCCCGATGAAAAGCAATAAAACTCCTACCGACAATAATCCTTTTCATCTCATTGTGTATTTACAACGTCTCCATTGGGTCGTTCTTAATTGTAAATATATTAATAACTATAGTTACCCTTGAGTGTAAACGATTTTTATTTAGCTTGCATTGTAAACAAACAACGGTGATTTCATGAAAATACCGGTACAAAACGAAATTGCCGAACGTGAGCAGCTGTGTGTCGCTTAATAATCCTGAAGGGTACAGAAACCATGGTTTCACAGTTGTGCACAATCATTTCCATTCTATTAATTTGCAAATTGTATAATTATGAAACTATTGATCTTTTATGATGATAAGTACGATTTTCGTGCGAGTACCCTAGCCTCCGTAGCAAAACGTATTTAATGTTTATCAACATTGTTTATGAAGATGATAAAGTAATTAATATAAGCTCTACCACTTAAGGTTTGTGATAATCGGATGAATATAATGAATGTGGTTGCTTACCCCAGAGCGGAGCATTAGGTACCAATTCATCATTAGTAAACTCGTATTTATATACCATTAATAACCACCACTTGAATATTGATAATGAGTACGTTTTCAACGAAGGCCCTTTTCTCTGGCATGCTTTTTAACGTAAAATATCCACGGAGAAGTTCATATTTCGTATTTATAGCTAAGGATTTTAATCAACTACAGGCGAAAACAATTTTACGACGAGTTTGGCTGTTTCATATGCAAATGCAAGCAGGAGAGTTACCTCAGTTAATGATGTTTGCTCGAAATATACATTGATCTGGATGAATACGCGAATTTTCCAAGCAAGATAATAAATAATTCATTTATAATTTTATACATTAATATCAGCTGTTCGCTGGCCATTGTGAGAGGCGTAAAGTTGGCCGTAAATCTATCCCAAACTGTCCCAGAAAATGTAAACATCGCTTGCTATTGGCTGCCGGAATTTTTGTTTTCTGATCTTTTTCGTTCTCATACCGGAAGGGGCGGGTACAATTATTCCACCTCAGAACTGGGCAATTTATTCCCCACCTCGATTCAGAATACCAGATCGGGGAATAATGACCCGTGGAATAGCGCGGCCTTATAATAGCGACCCCGATTCAGAATACCAGCCCTAGGGCATTGGATTAGGCAGCTACCCAGCGCAGAGCTATTTATGAGCCTAGAAAATGTGAATTATACATGTTAGAAAGGAGAGAGTCACTTAAACAACCACAAGTTGACCGACAAAGTTATTAACATAAATTTATTTTTGAGTCACTGAAAAACTGAATAAACAATCGGTTAAAGTATAATGTTTTGACTACTGGTCAACCAGCCATCAGTCCTGACAAAGTTCCAACTGACGATGGTTTCAACACAGTATGTTATATCGAGTGTTTCAGTTACTTGCTAATAGCAACTAGTGTCTTGAAATAAATACAAAATTAGATTGCCTTTTAAGTTAATGAGCTTAAAGAGGCAGTGCCCATGCTTCTCTAAACCAGTATATAAATGTGTAAACACATATTCCACCTATTATTCATTTCCCCCTTGCTCACTATTTATCGTTAGCTCACTAAAGAAATATATCCTTTTCGTTTGCTCAAGAAGCAGTGGTAGGAACTAGGAGTCTTCCACATAAAATGTATCGCTCCTTGTCATGAGGAATTTTAACATTTACACTGACCCATATGAAGGACAATCACTCTAATGTAAAACTTATAAATTTGGCACTGAGTACCAAACATTTCAAGAAAAAATTGACAAGTTACATACATGATGGATATAACATATACCTACCTACTATTTATATATAACATATAATATTTTTATTATTATGTGGAGATTAAGCCCTTGAGCCAGTACCCATCCACATTTCTGTTTTGGCATGATTTATGCACATTGCATGGTGAAAACTATAGAACAAAGAAAACGTTTTAGAATTGAAGGAAATGTGAAGTGTGAGGATGTTCATGGCAGAATGCCCATGCTTCAGTGAAATATACCAACATGTCAAATACTTGTATTCACGAACTTGTACAATTATAAATCCAAATATTAATAATATTTTAATGCTTTTTACCATTTCAGGGTGGTCAGATATGCATGAAGTTAATGGAAAATTGTTATTTATTACTTCAGTATGCATAAATATAATCAGCTTATGGCAAGGTAGCAATGCAGATTCAGGATCTAATGGTAAGACAGGCATAAAACTTATCCAGTTTATATGTTCAATTCCCCTTCTCTTATATTCTGTTAGTTATTTCAGAAACCTTGAAAATTGATAACATCACAATTAGTACAAAATTTTCAGTTGTATAATATGGTTAAAAATTGAAAAGAAAAGGTTTTTTTGAAAACATCCATTGGATATTTGCTCCTCATAACAACTGATTATAACATGAAATCTGCAGAAAGCAATGATTACTATAAATAATTTTACATATAATGCATAGGTCACTGATTTGTGCATAATTCGAAATATAGGTAATGTACTTCAGGAAAAAAAAGCAAAATCACTCAAATCCAACTGAAATTTATAGAACTTCAAAAATGATTATTGTTATGCCCTAATCTATAAATTCCACCAAGTTTTCCAGTTGTCTCTTTCGGGAGCCTCTGCATTTGGATATTTGTCGCCCAAGCTTTCACATCTTTTGCAGGCTTTAGAATTGCATTAGGGTGCATTACCTGTAACCTCAGGTTGCATAGGTAATGCACCCTGATGATGTGGCCTGCAATGGACGTGAAAGCTTGGGTGACAAAGCTCCAAAACATGGCGGCTCCCGAAAGAGACAACTGGAAATTCTCCACTTTGCGAAAACTATGCTCAACTGTTTTGCAGAATATTTTTTTCCTGAAAAGGACACATGTATTTTAAATCATTCACCTAAAACATTCTTGCTGTTTATTTTTAATTAATTACAAAACACCAACTTGTGAAATGTGGGTAATCAACCTTTGTAAATCACTTCCCACTATCATAAAAGTAGAAGAGGCCCAATAATGTTTCTTTCTATTGAGTAATGCTTCCAATTTAATATCCAAATGCATTTTGTACAATTTCCCTAACCCATCACATAATTAGGAATCATTTAGCATTAATGTTTAATGCACAAGGTAAATTAATAAAAGTGAGTTTATGTTTCAGATACCAGATGCGGATTGACTCCTGATGCTGGCCCTTGTAGGGGTTTAACTCACATGTGGTATTACAGTAAACCTCTAGGAAAATGTGAAACATTTATTTATGGTGGCTGCAAAGGAAATGATAATCGTTTCAGTTCAGAGTATGAGTGTTTATACCATTGTGGAGGTGGTGGCCGTAAGTAATTTTTCAGTCAACTTTTTTCTGGGTCTTCTCCAAATATGTTTATGCATCATACACATCAGAAAAATTATTAATCCTGACTTTGCAAGAATTTTTTTCCATTTCCTCATCCTATTCTTGAATAGATTAAAATGGTTTCTACTTATATTTTCTTATCTTGTGCAAGCAATGAGGGCTTCTGAGGATGTATCACAGAAACATTTTCAAATCTAGAGATATTTACCTTGCTCCATTCCAAAATTGAATTTGAAACAAGTAATATAACCCTCCTATACAGAGCTAATTTGAATGTCAAAAAATGAATCTAGGGAAGTATGGACAAAATTTTAGAGTGATTGCTATTGTTATCAAGGCTTGTTTGTGGTAAATAATATGTACGTGTATATAATATATGTATTATAGTAGCTTACTAAACATATTCATTATTTATGGAAAAAGGTTCACAATGTGGAAACATGGAATTTAAGAGATATTATTGTGACTTCCTTTGCTATACAGAATTTCCAACTTTTGAGCTCATATAAAAGGTTAGCCTTAAATACACCAACCATGCCCAAGGCAGAATTCAAATCCTTGATTTGTCTTTTGTCTTTGATGAATTACCTGTAGCTTACCATGCCAGCACATTACCAACTTGGTTACCCTGATGAAATGGGATTTAAGTAACAATTGTAATGGTTTAAGCACTCCTCCCTCCATAATAATACGTCAAAATGACACAACCAATAAATCTGAACTCTGACATTGTGTATTAATGCATACTTAAAGAATTTGCAATTATTTTCCAACCCTAGGGTGAAATTCCACCAATGATGATATTTCAGATCAGACATACTCACAAATCAAATGATAAGAGCTTGTATCATTTGCACTTACTTATATTCTCTTCCATGTTTTTATTGGGTAGACACCTTGCCACCCTACTTAAGGCCAGCAACACAGCCAACACCAGTTGACGGAGATGGAAAACTGAAAAAGAAAGAAAATTTTACAAGGAAAGTCTTTGATTACGAGTGGTGGGCATGGGATGATGATTGGAGTCATCTGCCTCCAATCCCCACAGAAGAGAGAGGAGAGCAGTTGACCTTTGCTGAATCCGGTTATCATCAAATATTCACCTTTGCTCAAAAAAATGCATTTGTTCAGTTGGATGCTAGTCAGATACCATCATTTCAACTAAGGTAAAAAAAATCTCTCTCCAGTATTGAATTTATAGCAGAGTCCTTGTCCAACAGACTGCTAAAATATCTTAGTCCACTTCACAAACAATGATGAAGCTTTTTGTTTGAGATATAATCTCTAAAATAAATCCTAACTTAACATAGTCTCACACTCTCAGTAGTCTCACACAAGTTTCAGTACCTTCATCAATTTACCTCACTTTAAGTAGATAGCTATAACGTGAGAAAAATATATGAAGCTACCCTGTATTGTTGATTCTGATTCCTCAAAGTTGGCCAGTAAAGATTTCAATTTTCACCATTGGACCTTCATTTAAAATTATTTTAAGGATGTAACATCCATTCCATATTTTTAAATCCAATATCCATTTACTTCTTCAAACTCTAAACAACCATTATGTGGATTTTTTAAATTCATGGTGTATATTAAAACAGAGAAAGCTATCACCCTGTGAATCTAGCTTGATCTTTGCTATATGGTGATACGTAAGAGACTATTGGTGTATTAGCAAACCTGGTTGTTTGACCATTAAAAATTGAAGTTTAATGCAACTAAATATGCATGGTTTTATGTGACGTTGGTGCAAGTAAATTCACTGAAAATCCCTTAGTGGAAGTGCTTCTGCAAGTTATGCCAGCTGATACAAAATACTAGCCCATCTGTATAGCACATATTTTGCGAACTGTTTAACGAACTTTTTAACAGACTTTGTAGATGTTAATACATCAATATAGACAGTAACCCAGATAACTATACAGGTGTGTAGGTGACTAAACAGCTCTGGCGGAGGCTCTTAGCCATCTGTGTAGGTACTAGAGACCTGCAGGCAGTGGTAAAACTTGGACAACCCTTGCCCACCAGTTCTGATCACCCTCACCCATGTTTGCTTCCACCTATGTGACATAGATGCCCAACCATGCCCATTCATCTGTGAACTTGGAGGGCGTACAAATTTTACTCTTCCCTCCCACCTCCTCCTCTCTCTAGCTGATTTCCACAAGGAAAAAATCCACCTTGACCGGGATTCAAACCTGGACCCCCTGATTTCTGGCCAGGTACTCTACCAGTTAAGCAACCGAGGCTTCCTTCTCCCCTGTGGAATGCTAGAGGCCTTAAAGGACAAGATGTTATCAGTCTGCCGTAAGGTATTCACAGCTAGTTTGCAATCCTTGATTTTCCTCCTCTCTCCACTGTAATACATCTTAGGGACAGCGAAGTGCTATTGGAGACTAGTTACCTGGCTACCCACCAAGTGATTGCCTCCATAGCAGATGCAAGTCTCAATTGTGGCACTTAAGAAAAGTTTGTCGAATACCTTCAGGTCATGCCTCTCCCTTAATCTTTTTACATAGGTGGGCGAGGGTAAACCAAGAATATTTTGGGTCAAAGTGCCGGTCTCTGGCAGGCACTTCCTTAAAGATTTCCACAGTATTGTAGTCTGTAAGGTTGGTAAAAGTGGAAATAGTATTATTTATCATATATAAATCTGTTTTTCATTGCCTTTATAAGAAGTTATCAGCATCATTTCATGAACAAGTTAATGTTATGTCTACTACCGGTATCACAGGTTTAGCAGAGAGATATCATTCCAGTTTCGAACTCGTCTTCCTCATGGACTGCTTGTGTACCATAGTGTGAAGGACCGTCCTAAGGACATGGAGCCATATGCATTGTATGTGATAGTAGAGAAGGGAGAACTGAAGGTTGTCCATGTATTTGGAAAATATTCCACAACAGTAAATGTAGGACAAGGTAAGAAAATTGATATTTTAATTCAATTTCATAGTTCTGTCAAGCATTCCGACGAATAAAATCCTTTCCTCTTCCACTCTTTCAGGACTGAATCATGATTCCTGGCACAAAGTGGTAGTTTTAATTGACATAGCTAGGGCAAAACTTATTGCTAGGGTTGATGATACTACTGAAGCAGAAACCAGCATTTTGGGGCTTAGCCTAACATCAGGTTACAGTGTAGCCACAGATTTGTCTTCTGTGGTTTTGATTGGAGGTAAGCATTTTACCCATTTCCCTTGCTCAAAATATGGGTGCATTTTAAATTCAGTAGACCTGCTCTACCTATTCTAACAACTTAAATTAATTTGTGCTGTGGGACCTTAAAAGATGATTTCTTAGTCTTTCTCATAAAAGTTTAAATGAAATAGGGATAGACCACTTTTCACCGCCAATTCTTACTTTAAGGCAGTATTTATTTTACAACATTTACTGATTTGTACGTGCAATATAGACCGATGATATTGAAGAAATTCAACTTCAACATTTCACCTTGAAAGCCTTCACAAGGAATCAAACCTCTCCGACCACAATAACACAATTCTTTAAATCCACTTAATCCATTCCTTTTTTATCTTTTGGATCCAGACCAAATCCAGTTCCAGTTCAAAAATTTGCTGTATTTGAATAGCTCAAAACAATCTTACTCATTGTTTTTACTAGAGTTTTTCTCATCTGAGGCTCCATGCTGAGACGGATGAGAAAATTTTCTCATTTATCTGAGCACAGAGCATTAGAATGCAAGTGAAAACAATGAGTAAGATTGTAATGAGGGATTCATACACATCATATTTATGACCATTTGTGTTTGTACCATGTGACTCCATGGTTACCTGTTTGAGATAATGCTCAAGTTTAAAACACACACCCCCTAATAAAGAGGAAATCCTCAGGCTTCACTTGGTGGAACCGCATAGTAAATAAAATAATCACTTGGTAAGATTCCACAAATTTGTGGAATCTTACCAAGTGATAATTTTATTTACACACACCCCCAGTAAACAATCTGTTTCAAAACTACAAGATTTTTTTTTAAACTTAAGACAAATCTCTACAAAGAATTAAATAAGTATATTGAATGAATTAATGCTGAAATTTTGGCAAATTATTTAATGCCTATACTGTTTATCAATTAATCTCTAGAAAAGTTAAATGTGCAAGAGCTAAAAAAATATGTAGTACCACAAGTTGAGCATGTCAAGTAGTGGTTGAACAAGGCAAGGGCCTAGCCACGTTGATGCACCGGTTCCCGTCAGATCACCGAAGTTAAGCAATGTTGGGCCCGGACGGAGGTTGGTTGGGTACCCCCCTCCATACGTCTACTGCGGTGCTCTTGTCCCCTGTCTGCAAGTGGCGGGTAGGTTAAATATGGGTTGGCACAATGGATATAAAGAGGTCTAAGAGCCAGGGGGGCTCTAGAAGGCCCCCGCCCACCCCTCCAATTTTAGTGGTTGAACAAGGTCTCAACATGGTCCAACTGCTGAGGCAGTTTCATTCTATCTGGCAGACATAAAACAGTCTCAATATTTGCGACTGAGGTGGGATTTAAACTAACAACTTAATAGATGAAATAATGCGAGCTTTTAATTTGGCTAGAATGAAATTGTCCGAAGACTGGGAAATCCAAATGCCAAATTAATGATGGAAAAGGATGACTCCGATACCAGTTTTTCGATTGTCTAGGCAATCATCAACGGGGAGAGCAAGGTAAAACAGGTCAGCACCTGTCGAAAGCCAAGCGAGGAGTGAGTAACAACTTAATGGTTGAAAGGTTATAGATATAACAGCCTGGCTACCATACCAACCATGATAGAGAAAACTGAGACTTGGACTTAAAATATTTCTTAGCTAAAATTTAAAATGAGAGATGGTCTTTCCTGATACATGGCCACAAAATTAATCAGACATACGTCCATTAATTACGTGAGGTGATTTTGGTGATTTTTCAACCCCCCTTCCCCTCTTGGTGAGATGTCGTGAGATTTGGCTCAACCCCCTCCCCCTAATCTCACGTGAGATTTTTCAAAATGCGTATTTTTAGTGTAAATACATTAACCTGTGCTTGATTGCTTAGGATTTATTTTAAAGAAACATAAACGTCGCTGCCACCTGGCTCGTATTCCGCAGTGTTCATCGAGTAGGGCATTTGGCTGGCCGATGGTGGCTAAACAATCGAAGGGCTACTGTGCTACTTTGTGGCATTTGTATAACCACGATAAATATTATTGCGTAGGATTTAGCTATATTTTAGTGGAGAAACAAGTTTCACTTAATTTAACCCAGTTTTCTCACAATTTTAGTCTGTTTGTCACGGAAAAAAAATTACGTGATATTTGCTGAGACCCCACTCTCCCCCACGTGAGACTGGGTGAGATTTGGCTCCACCCCATCCCCCCCTAAACGCCACATGTAATTAATGGATGCACCCTAAGACCTCCATCATGAAAATGTAATTAACCTTGACTGCCGAGACTGCAGAAAACATTTCCATGTTCTGTAATGTTACAGATCACATTCAATGATGAAAATGCTCCCAGTGGCTGATGATAAGTTTCTGTTGTCCTTAAAACTACCCAGAATAAATACAGGTAACATTATCTACCTTTTCCTGAGTGTACAATGTAAAAACCTCATATAGCCTCTAAGGGGAGTTTGATAGGTAAGAGCACTGTTCCCATACAGGGAAAAAGCCCAGCAAATAATCCTAAGTGTAAGAGGGTAGAGAGGTCATTTCCTTACTTTTACTTTCTGCAGTCTCTCTGGACAGTGTGATGCCATAAGTCAAGCAGCTAATTTTTAGAGAAGGATTTACCAAGAGGCATCATCTGGTCCTTAGCTGGGTACCCTGAAGTTGGTAGCTAAATTCTAGACTCACTGAGCTTCCTTGCTATAGTTACAATTGCACTGCTTTGAAAATACCCTCTGTGAGAATTCTGGTACTACTCCTCCCAGATGAGGTATCAGTGAGTACCTTTTTCCTTCTTGGAAGAACTTTCCCACAAGCTACTTAACATTAAGTCAGCCGACTTTCTCTTATCATTTTCAAATTTGCTCAATCCTGTTCTTAATATCTTGTTGAAAAAACTATACCAGTGATTAGTATATATTAAAATGTTTCTCTTGTACCCAACTAGTATTCACTGAGAGGGAAAGCTATCAGAGTAGGCATGTTTAGGATGAGGGATGAGTAGACAAATTACCATCGCTGTTCAATAGATGGATTTTTTCCAAAATGTTCAACAATAGATTTTTTCATTTGTTAAATCATATTTTGCATTTAATTCAAATGTCCCAGTTTTTGTTCTCGATGTCCTAAAGTCAAACCTATAGTTCATTCAAAAGTGAAACAAATCCAGCTACCTACTACTTTGACAGTGATTTTGGTACCAATAATGTAGAGTATTTTACAAATGTATATTAATTTGTTTTTTTTTTCATTAATGAATAAGGATTGAGTCCCGAGGAAAGGTTGCATGGAGTTAAATACATAATTGAATCTTTTGTGGGCTGTATAAAAGATGTGATACTGAAGTCTGGAAATTCATCTAATAAACTTACAGCAATCAAACCACTGATTGCTACTAAGCATGAAAATGTACGTGAAGGTTGCATAAACAAGTATGTATTTTACTGTATATTCTTTTTATTTGATTCAATTCTTAATAAAATTATTACGAGTGACTGAAATTCTCCTTGATATAGGTGCAGAACGAGGGAAAATTTGTGTTTTTTTGGGAGCCTCTGCATCAACCATTACAACTCTCTAACCTGTGATTGCTTTGGGACATTTTATGAGGGAGAACGCTGTGATATTTATAGTATGTATACCATCCACTTTCTGTGATTCTACAACCTTTGTAAACATTAACTTTTGTTCATAGGAAAAATTAACATTTGCTTGTGTGTACATATTTATCAAGTCTAATCCAATTTAGCTAATTTATTAATTTTTTTACAAAAGCAAGAGATACTATTCAGGAAAAATGTGTGTTATTAATAAGGAATTTGCTTTTGATTAGCTGAAATATGTTTCTATTGCTAAAAGCTGAACTTATATTTCATTATATTTTACATAGTAACCATGCTTAAGGTTCATAAAAAGGGTAATAATGTAATTTTTTATAGAGCTAATGAAAATTGAAAATAATATTGATCAAAAACATGTTTTTGAGTAAAAAATAATCTATGAAGTGCTCTGTTCATACCTTTTGAGTAAACCATTCTATAAAAAATCAGGAATACATGGTCCATCTAAATGAATGATTCCAATTCTTTTCCATAATTCAAACAGCTCATGACCAATTTTCCATGCTTGAAAATTTTCCATAGATTATCATTCCACCACTTGCACCTGGAAAGAAAAGTCTTGCTATGAAACAGGTGTAGAACTCTTTTAATTAAGTTTTTTATGCTTGCTTAATCGATCCATATAATTATCATTATTTTTAATGGGGAATTAAATTCAGAAAAACATATTATTGCTGATAGTTTAATCATGAGTTTCTGCTGCATTTTTTCATATTATTTTTCAATTACTTGATTGATCGGTGGAAAAAATGATGAACTTAAGCAGTTCTTCATCCCCTTAACACTTAACTGATATTGCAGAGAGATGTATAATTTATAAGCTGGAAATCATTAAACAAATAATTTCCATTTGAACACCGCCTACAAAAATTATTGTTTCCCATTTATATCTGAATTGTAAATTTTTAATGAATTCCATTTTCTTACTCTAAATTGTTCTGGAATGTCACCCTTTTCATCCCATGAAAAAATATGGTAACAGGTGTATAGCAAGTGATTTATTTTGATTCTTAACAATTTGATAATTTTTAATAAACTATGAATATGAGATTATAGAAAATAAGGATGAAAACCTTTACTTCTTCAGCTTCAACCATGCTCACTCTTAGAGGATCATCCTATGTCTCATACCGCATATATGATTGGAAAGACAGAGTACATTCTAGTGCTAATCGGATTAGTCTATGGTTCAAGGTGGGTAGCATCAAGTAAGTTAGATTTAATTCTTATTATTATCACTATATTTAGTGTTATTGTGGCTATATTTATTATTCTTACACTTAAGATCATGTTATTATCAAGTTCCTTGAGCATTTTTCTAAGTCTGTTATAATTCTTCACATCACTAGACTTATAATTCCTTGTACCACTGCATATAATTCTTTACATCAGGCATTTAGTGCTTACAATAGACTTCATAAATACACACCTCTTTTTTGATTGGCCTCTTATTTGATTGCCCAGACATACCATAGATACAGACACTCCTTGAATTACGACCATCCAACTTATGACCTTCCCAAGTTACAACCAAAATCTTATGAAAAAGCCATAGTTTAAAATCGTTAAAAAAAATTATGATGTCTTCAAAATTTCATTACAAACTACCAGTTTGTGCACACAAACTATTGAAGAACACTATGCTATCACAGGGACCAATACAACCAAAATCTACAGAAAATTTCCTTCCCAAACTATCATAAAAAGCATACTAAAATCTCACTTAGAGATAGGTACTCTAGTTAGTGAGCAAAAAATTTGGAGCAGCAAAGTTTAGGGAATGGTTCATTTCCATCATCCATGTTATACAAGAACGAAAGGAAAATCATTTTATACTAACACTGAGTGCTCTGGGTCTAAGAAAGAAAATGCTTCATTGATGTTGTAAGCATGTTTTTTTTTGTAACTTGAGAAGTTGAGAATAAATGTGTAGTTTCTTTTGAATTTCTATTTAATAAATTAATATTTAAAATGTATCTTTGTAACATTGATAATTAAAAAAACACCTACAAAAAAGTTCAAATAGGTATAGTTAATTTTGTCCAGTAAAATTTAAATTTATACTGATCTTGAATATATCATGACCTCCCTAATTTTTGCTTGAAATCAGACCTTAAAACCTCTAGTTTTACTTATATTTTAGCAGTAATGTGACTTATTTGCAATGGAAAACCCTGAAATTCTTTTTTCTCAGACTTCATTTGATGACTCTGCCCTATTCTACGCAAGTGGAGAGTCACTCAAGCATCAGCATGTTGCAGCATCCTTGAAAAACAGCTCTGTGTACGTGGAAATAGATTTTGGTGGTAGTGGTAAAGGAAATGAATCTAGTTTATTGAGTGTTCTATTGGGGGAGGATCTAACTTCCAACCACTGGCACAACCTCACTATTTCCCACATTGGAAGCAGCATTCGAGTTTCTCTGGACAATGAAGTGAAGGAACTTAAAATACCTGGCTCACAACACCATCTTTATATTGATCCAGAGATATACATTGGGGGAGGTCCAGAGCTTCGTGATAAAATAGGTATGTCTAAAATTTTACAAACTTGTTAGGGGGGAGCCAATGAAAGTGGAACTAACACAATGTCAGGAAATTCTAATGTCTGATCCTACTTAAGTGTAACTACATAGTATGTATGTCAAAAGAAACTAAAATATCCTGCATCCATATCTTATTGTGCTCAACAGTAAGTTTGAAACTCAGATGATATTCACCTGTATTATTGATAGCTATACATACAAAACAGTATGGTGTATATGCATGTGAACCTCTCTCTCAGACCTTTGTCATCCAAGGTGCACAGCTGATAGCATCTTATTGTTAGCTCAAGTAAATAATAATAATATTTATGTGCCTAAGGATCTAATACATTGGCAATGGATATGATTTAAGACATGTCAAATAATGAATATCCACAAACACAGTTATCAACTACTGTAACTATCTTGGCTGGAAAAAATCCATAAAACTTGATTTTCTGTAGGAAAATGCATTTAACTGCTTCTTAGTGATGACAGAAAAATAATAATTTATCCACGAAAAATGGAATTAAAAAAAGATTACTTTCAAAACATAGTGGTTCAAAGTAGCTGGTGGCCACATCCCTATTTACATTTATGGAGGGTTGTAGTGTTCTAATTGAGTATGATTATTTGAACTAGTAAAAATGTGTTATCTGGGTAATAATTGATCAGTAAAACCTTTCAAATATGACAATTTTTGAATAGATACTAACCAAACCTCATCTAATTTCACTCTATGTAATAAAATCTCTATTTTCTAATATTTAATTATCTTTTAAATACAGGTCTCGCTTCTAGAAATAACTTTGTGGGTGCCCTGAAATATGTTTTCTTCAATGACATTTCAATACTGTATGAACTGGAGAGAGGTAATCCTAAAGTTCACTACATTGGTGTCCTTGCTCCAGAATTTCATGGGGAGGGTGTTGACGTTATCCCACTCACCCTTCCCTTTTCCTCATCACACATTTGGTGGCCAAGTACTGAGCCAAATAGACTAGAAATGACTTTTGACTTCAAGAGTAGCCGCAGCATGGCTGTTCTTGCATCTTCTGAAGTAACTACAGTGGCTGGAAAAGGCTATTGGGAGGTATGTGCAATGATTAGCTTCATTATGTGAAAGTAAAGCAAACAAAGTTTTAAACTACGTATTGATTTTAATTTTGTTGAGCATAAATGCATAGAAATGGATCTTATTGGTGAATTACATCTGAGCCAAGTTAATCCTTAATGCATACAAATTAAGCTTCAACAGTTTATGATTTCCAAACACGTATCTGGAAACAAAATAGTTTTCAATTCACATTATTTTAACTATTAAAGGAATTAACCAAAAGTTATTTCAAATGCAATTACAATATCCATATGTACTTTAATGCATATGCATTTTGTGTACATTGAAAGATTTATATTAATTACGAACATGTTCCATATTGGCAGCTTAGGTTGGTGAATGAGGAAATTCGGTTTGAACTAATTCCAGATTCAAATAAGAACGTTACACACTTGACAACTGTGAGATTTGACTCTCGAGGTCCATGGCACTCCGTAAGTTCTCCTATAATTTTTAGCACTCTCATTTTTAGCACTCTCATTTTTAGGATATTTTAAAATGGTGCACTTTTTCATCCAGTAATTTTCCTTAACAAAAAACTGTTGGATTTCAACAGTTAGCCCATTTAACTATTGAAATTTTCAATAGTTTTTTGCTTAGGGTTATTAATTAATTATTTTATAGTTTAACTTAACTGAGTTTTTTTACAATGTACAATTTTACAACATACTTTCTGTATGCAGAAAGTGTTGCAGTGAAATTATAGACATTATAGCTAGGAAACCCAAGCTATGATCATTACTTTATTTAATTAAGATTAGTAGCATTAATACACCAGGAATTTACTTTCTGAACCCTCTATTCTAGGTTGATTTCAGTTATAAGGATGGAGAACTTAAACTGACAGTAGACTACAAGCATAAGCAGACTCAGTTCTTTGGTCTCAAATTTGATCTCGGAGAGAAAGTTCTCATTGGAAGCAGTGAGAAAACAAAAATAGGTTTGCTGCATGATTTTTACTCTTTTTAATATTTAACTCTCCATTTATACAAAATGGTCACAGATTGAGGCTAAAGATATGGTTAGAAAGGAGTAATAACAGAAGAGAATGGGGAAAACTACAAATCAGTTAGGAAAGCCTTAAATCACATGATTACCTTTAAATGTGTTCCAATGGGAACTACCTTCCTCACTCACTTAAATTGGTAGCTGATAAGTTAACCCTTGATATTCATTTTTCATCCACCTATAACATGGTGTATCTACCTTCCCTATGAATATCTACTAAGGAGAGGTGAATACCCCCTCTTATTCTTCAACTGATCAATGTAAACGTTTTGTTATCTTCTCTAGTTTTGCTAATAATCAAATCAGGTTCCGTTGTTGGTCATATTTTGAACTAAGATGGTGCTGATGCATACCAGTGCTACTTAAGTGATGGTATGTACATTGGTGGCAGTCTTTGAGCCATCTTTTCTACTGGTCATTGAAATTTGGATAATATATTTATCAGTTCATCACAACAAAAGGTTGGAGTAGCACATATGTAGGTACACCAAATCAGGCCAGAAGGTTATGGAAAAGTGGAGATGATTTTTTAACCTGAAGCAATGGCACAGCTGTGATGTAATTGTGGACGAGAGGTCACAAGTGGATTAGAGTATCCATTTTAGGATAGTATAACCATACTGGAAATTCAATTAGAGTAGCCGTCCACACAACTGGCCGAGTGTGAATATTTAACACTGAATAACCAACATGAGCATTGTTCTCTAACAGGTCTCATTGGTTGCATGCGAGAAATTGAAGTCAATGGAATTAGACTGGAGCCCAGGTCAGTAGTACGCAGTCGCCACACGGTGGGAGAAGTATCACTGGATAATTGTCAGTTGGTTGATCCATGCAAAAGGCCAAATGCATGTAAACATGGTGGAAAGTGCTCTGTGAAGGACGATAAAGTTACCTGTGACTGCCGAGGAACTGGATACATTGGAAAAAATTGCCATTTTGGTAAGTTTTTTTGTTGCTGAGTAATCATGAACATACGAATTGACTAACTTTCCACAGGATTTGCCGGAATGCTTGGTTTCTTACTAGAGATAAAAATAATGTCTATCACTGATGGAAAGAATTCAGCTCTTACTGCATACAAATTAAATAAATGGGTTTCTCCCTCAGCCGTAAACAATGAAACTGTTCATCCTGAGTGGAAGTGGACCAACGTCTCAAAAAACACTTTTATTCAAATAACGAGAGGAGACACAAATGCACTTTTCAATTAACATACATGAAACAGGTTGGGGGTATCTATCTGCTGAGTTGTTGTCTCCCAGTAAATACACAACACTAACCATTCTCAAACTCATGAGCCAATCAGAAATCATAAAATTACACTAGAAACTAGCTCCTGCAATCTCACACCTAAGAATACAACCCTTCTAGTGACTCTCTTCGTAAGAGTTTTTACTTCCTATTAAGAAAAACACTATCAGGCCCAATCATTCTACCTCCAAGTGGCTAACCTTCTGAGAGTGTTTTCCCTCCCAGTAATAAGGCTTCACTATTTAGTCTCTTTCATAAAACCTCCTAGCATCCACTATCTAGGAGTTTCACCACCCAGTAAGAGATTAACACTATTTGGCCTTGTAATTAGTTTAGGAGGAACTTAATACTGCACCAGGGACTAATTTACGGCATTCAAACAAGGAGCTAGTTCTCACACACACACACATTACCTTCCAGTGTTTTTTTCCTAAGAGTTTCATTATCCTAGTAAGAGAAAAAAAAACTATCAGGTCAAATCGCTCTTCCTCCTAGTTGCTATCTTTCCAAGAGTTTTTACCTCCCAATAAGGCTATTTGGTCTCTTTCATACAACCTCTATTATCTGGGAGTTTCACCACCCAGTAAGAGAGTAACTTACTGGGTTAAGAGTTTACAAGTAAATTAATCCTATGCCAGTGACTAACTTACCACATGCACTCAAAGTTGCAGCTCACCTCATACATGCACAACCTTCCAGTGGTGGTCCTTCCCAGAGTTTTTTCCTGTAAATGAAAGAGATTTTTTGATATGTTGGTCCACTTCCACCCGGGACGAAAGGTTTTATTGTCTATGACTGTAGGAGAAACCTACTTATTTAATGTCTACTACTGATCACATTATGTGCTTTTAACATGCTAGTAAGTGCTTTGTAACAGTAAATTATATGCTGCAGTCATACCTGTGGGTAATTCTATGCCATTTTAGTGCAGGAGACACACACTGGACTCATGGCAAAAATTATTATTTTCTGGTCCTAATATACTCAATCTATTTTGTAATCATAATGTAACTGAGTGCTCCAAGATTTAAAAGGAAAATTATATGATTTTTTCCCCCAATATCCTTCACAACAAAGAGGAAAACAGATTTACCTACTTCGTCCCATTCTTAACTACAAGTCTTCCTCTGTATTTCTTTGAATTCTATCACTAATATTATCAGCCTATTACATGCCTGTATGATAATACATATTCCTATTGTTTGGCTTAGGTGCAGCAAAGCTTGTGGATTAATTTTAAAAAAGTGCAGTTAAGCATGTATTTATACAGTATTAACTTCTGATTTTATAACGAAATTCTTTTAGCCGAGTACCGAAAAACTTGTGAAGAGCTTGCTCTCTTGGGTTATACCAAACCAGATGTTTATCTGATTGACATTGATGGTAATGGGAGATTCCCTCCAGCTCATGTTAAATGTGAGTTTCAGTCACTGGAAGATTCGACAAAAACTATAGTGGAACATAATCTACCTAGTCAAGTGGTAAGTCTTTACATACTTTGCATATTGGAATAATTTTATGTAGCTCTTATTCTCTGATATTCATAATATATATGAAAATTGTTGTCCATTGTTTTTTATGATCTAACCAACCCTTAAGTCATAATGAGTACAACCACTGAAAGCTATTGCGTTATAAATTGATTAGGGAGCTATTCAGGGTGTGAATGATTTTTATAAAGTATAAGTGTTAATGTCTTTGAATTTTTCAATTCAATTTCTTTGAATCCAAAAGGCAAATCAATTTAATATTCTACAATTTCAAGAAAAAAAAGTATATGATTAAATTATGATACCTGAGATTTTTGATGTGATAAGTATAAAAATCAATGTCAAGCAAATACTGAGAGTAAATGATGCCAGTATTAATAAAGTATTCATACCATTAGTAACTTTTTTTCAGGATGTCCGAAGTTCTGGATGGGATGACTTCAGTTTCAGTATAAGTTACCGAGAGTTCACTGGTGAGATGTTGCAGGAGTTGATTGCGCATTCACTGCACTGTAGCCAATACATCAAGTATGACTGCTATAAGGCACCCCTTGAACTTCACAGCTCGACATGGTTTGTTTCCTCCTCTGCATCCTCCCGAAGTGGGCATATAGTTGACTACATTGGAGAATCACCAAGGGGTCTTTGTCCCTGTGGTGGTAAGTTTCATTGGAAGATTATCATTAAATTATTAAAAGAAAAGCATATTGCCAAAATTTAATTTTTTGAGAAAATAGTGGCTTGACTACCGATTCTGAAAGTTCCCATGAAAAAAAAATCATACTTAAAGTTGAAAATCATGGAAAGTAACATTATTTTTTCAGTGGTCTCAGGCTGAAATTAGTCAAATATGACTTCACGGAGGAAGATAGATCATAGATTTCACAGTCATGAGTGCTCACAAAGGATCGTTTTCCAGGAGAGTAGACTCCTTTATTTGCGTAATAGTTGACATCATAACATTCATGCCCTTAGATAAGAAACTGAGAAAAGATAGCCAGGAAAATAGGGACATTTTTAGGGATGGTCAGGAGAGATGAGTGTGAATGCCAAATGCCCTTACGGTGTCTCACAGGGTAAAATTTAGGTGTTAACAAACAATGAACATTGATCTCTTTAAATCAACTACACAAATATAACACTGGTTGCACAAAATAAACCTCAATCTAGGACACTTTTGTTTGATTAGCTAATTTTTCCTTCTTTTACCTTTCTATGGCTGCTCACTCACTCAGTGTTCAACCCAAAGGTTGGTTTGATAGGTGAGGGTAGAGCTCACCCAATACTAAGCCATTGGTATGTGAAATTCACATATTCTGGGTAGGTGGGCCAATTCCTTTCCCTGGGTCATTTGTGATCACCCAAAAAGTTCTGACAGTCAGAAAATCAAATCCCGAGGATTTTAGGTGGAGTTGTATACAGAGGCTTCAGTTGGGGATTTGAATCCAGGGCCCTCCATTCCATAACCTAGCAATCTCCCCCTAGGTCACCAGGACTTAACCCCCCTACACTACGGTTACTTGCTATGGCTGCTATTCTGAATGATTTAGTGACTGCAATATCGTGCTAAAAGCCAAAATAACAATGAATTATTGGCCAAAAATAGACCAGTCACTATTTGGGTTGTAGTCCAGTCACTAAATCATCAAGAACAGCAGCCTATGTATCAACATTTCATTTAACATTAACCCTTAAGTAGACGCGTGGGGTCTTTTAAGACCCCAAGGGTTTGCAAACGAAATATTTTATCTCATAAATCACTTTCGAAGCTATGACACCTCATAGTTCAACTAATAGGAAAAAATTAAAGTATGTATGTTGAATTATCATGCTTTGATTATTTAGGGTAAAAATATAGCAATGTAAAATAAACAAATTTGGTGAAGTTATAAACAATTCCACATGGGGTATTAAAAGACCCCACGCGCCCGTCACAAAGTGAGGTGCGCCTACTTAAGGGTTAAGCAAAATGTGCAAAAGCAATGAATGAATATGAAGAACTCATGCAGTAAATTAAGACTATGAAGCTGTGACATAGGGGAGCATCTATCCTTCAAGAAATAGTTCAGCACTGCGGTAAATTTTAGCTAGAAACTTCATACTTTCCAAGGTTTCCAATACACTTTTCATTGAGGGCGCTGTGAGAAACATGTCGTATGATCACCATAGTATCATCAATTATAAATTCATTCCTTGACATTAGATCAATCTAGACTTCAATAGACTTCCATCACAGTGACAGCTTGAGCAATACGCTGAAGGACATTTGAAAAAATTATACATATTCTAAACCATCATTTTGCAAGGCAACTAATAACACATATAAACTAAATGAATGAAATGATTATCATGTATGATACTGAGGTAAGGGTTAGATCAAGTACCATCTCTCACTCATTTACTAGGTTATACCATGTATATGCGTGAGCCATGAGCTTACTGTGTGAAAGCTATTAAACACCAATTTCTGCGATATTGGATTATAATCTAAGCTTTGTACTCATTCAATGTAAAGAGGGCTTTTTAAACTTCATTGGCTAGTCGCATTCAAGAAGCCTTTGGTACAAAATGCACCATTCATCAGAGAAACCACTATTGTTGATGCCTTCATGACAGTTTCATCTGTAATAATCTTATACTTGCCTACCTGCTAAAAACAAAGTCTTGGATGTGCAAGCTATCATGCATCATCAAAAATTAATTTTGATTAGACTGAAATGATCTAGTGCTGAAAAAAGAACTGCAGCAATGTGTGCTATTTAATAATAAATTTCGCATATAAATATGTCTAGTAGTAACCACAGTGGTTCTTCTAAAAATCTGGATCAGTTCTTGAATTCCATTTCAGTAAACAAGACCTGTGTGAATCCTGAAATGTCATGCAATTGTGATATTTCTGAAGGGAAATGGAATTCTGATGAAGGATATTTTACATCACCATCCAGTTTAGGAATAACAGAAATGGTGTTCTTACAGCAGCAGGATTTGGATCAAGAAGCCCAAGGAAGAATCACACTTGGACCTCTTGAATGTGTGGAGGCCAGTGAGTATTAACTAAAGATAGTTGTTCCCTTAATTCTTTTTTCCTTTGACAACTCTCAATTTAATTCTCACAACACCCTCATATAAAAGGTATTTTGCTGAGTCCATTTTTTATGTTTTTGCCAAAATTACTCGCTTACTGTTAAATGATTCTTACACTCTCAGTTTTCAACCCTTCCTTCTTTAGCATACTACATATTGAACAGTTACATATTATTCATAAGAATTATAAGATTAATTTAGCAAAATGTCAGCATTAATACTATAAAGGCACCCTCTATGGCACTTGTCGTGGCAAAGTATGAACATATATGAAGAAGGGGTGATTTATTTTGAACTGATGGTAAAATAATTCATTTTAAGGAATAAAAATCATACGTACACAGTGCTAACATAAATCAAGCATGAAATTAGAGTATTAAGGTTCAATATGTTGAACTCCCAAATTATGGGAAACTATAGTTTGCACATAATACTGTAAATTGGTTGAATCTCTAGCCATAAAGTCCTCATTTAATTATTTTACTTGTGGAAAAACTTCCCATACAATGCATTTTGCTCCATAATTTTCACTACAGTGGCACGAGTTAAAACATTTCACCTATTTAGATACATTAATCAAGAACAATGAATTAGCATTAAAGAACATATAAAGACAATTAATTATATGCAGCTTGGATGTGCACTTTTTTAAAGACAGTATTTTGTTCTAATATTATTATGAAAGTATTTATGGAGTCATATGCAATTTATTGTCAACAACCTTTTATATATAGTCCTAGCTGCTGTATTTAAAAAAAGTATTAAACCTTTCTTTCCGAATGACTGTAAATGTAACTATCAGCACCATGTGATCATTTTTTGGATATTTTGTCCTCCAATCCAACCAGAACAAATATTTCTAAGATATTTTTTCTTTGCAGACACCCAAAAGTATGTGGTAACATTCACAACTAGTCAGTCATACATTGAGGTGCCTGGGTGGAGGAAAGGTGACATTGCCTTCAGCTTCAGAACAACTGGGGAGAAAGCAATTCTTCTGTACCAACCACCAATCCGACTCCATCATCCTTCATTCATGGTTGCCCTCACGAGTGGTTGGTAAATTTGAATCTTTCATTATCACATCACCTTTTATCCTTTTAACTTTATCAGATTTTGTCTTCCAGGAATGGATTTTTGCGAAGAAAGTGCAAAAATTATGTTTGACGAAAACAAAATATGTCAAAGGTTTTTGGCTGGACCATTCTTTGGGAATATAGAAGAGCTGATGCAAAACAGCCAGATATCTCTTTTTCAATCTTGTGATCAATGACATTTTTTGATACACTTTGCATTAGAAAATGGATTGTGTTGACTGAGCAATTATGACCACCAACACAATAACATTTTCATGAAGTGATGTGAAAGGCCCTTTCCAGTCATATTAGGTTTAAAGAGTGGAGCACCTCCATTTGCATGTGCATAGAGTATATATATAAATGGAGAAAGGGATCAGCCATAAAAACATGTCTTACTACCACGTGTCTTTTAGCGGCGAAGGAGTAGAAAATGGTTAATTCAGAATGGAATTGAAATACTTTTCCCAGAAATATAACATAATATTAACCAAATCACTCTCAAAGTGCTCTGAGGTGATTTCTACAGTCGTTCGATGAGACACACAGAAAGGAACACCAATGAGTTCAGAGAAGAAACATTATTATTTCACTCTCACCCTTCTCCACTCCAAAAATACTGTAAGCTATATTTTCTCACTTCAGGGCAAATATTAGAGTAAATATATATGACAGGAAGCCTATCAAGTAATCAAGACACATGCCATTATATTAGTGTCACATAGAAGGAACTCTTTGCTGCCTTGATCAAAATTTAATTTCTGATCCCCATGTTATCAGGGTATTCTAACTCTTTGTGTGAGAAATAACCAAACTGGATTACTGTGAGATTAAAACTATTATGCTTTACTAAACATTACGTTTTGTCTTTAAAATTCAGCCAACTGATGTTAGAAGCTGCTACTTAATTATCGAAACCATCAGCAATTAAAAATTCAAACTGGCAAAATAAAATGCCAATAAGCCAGCGTTTTTTGGTGATAATATAGGGAATGCCAAAAGGCAGTTAGTTGAGGGCAAATATATGGTTCCGAGGCTGCAGAATCCTGACAAAGTTCTTTTAATGCTGACTTAGAGTTCAACAGTTGATAGCTATCTAGATTTAGTGACCATAATGGATGCATGGAAGGAAATTTCACTTTCATAGGACAGATGAAGGATAACAGTATGGTACTACCATCATCTTCATACCAGTCACAGAAGACGATGATTGTATAATTTGCTAGGGAAACCTTTTCTTAGAGTGGTAGTCACTATTGCCAATAACCAGTATAGATTTCAATAATTAGAATGCATACTACATATACAGTGGAAGCTCAAAAATGCTCCCTATGATGCACCTTGTCTTCCTCTTTTAAAAAAACTGTGTATCCTGCCAATTTCATGCATATACATCTATGTCATTAGTATAAATGTAAAAAATAACAGTCTTCAGTATACATCCAATGATTTATACCACTGCCACAACACTAGAACTTGTAAAGACCTGCATCAAAACTTTATCAGGACTCATAATACTGCCCAAGGTCCTAAACCTATGGGCCTGAAGATTTTTAATGGTTTGCCTCCAGAGGTGAAAAAAAGGAGAACTTCGGTCTTGAAGAAGAAACTACTGAAGTTTCTGAACAAAAATCTATTTTATTCCGTTAATGATTTCCTGCACTTGTAGCACATAATTTATATATTCCAATTCAATTTTTATTGATTATGTATCTATACTGAAGTGTCCTATATTTGTATTTTGTGTACAAGCTGCAGATCTGTGGACAAATAAAAAATATATTATCATATTATTATTATAATGAGTGCTCAACATTGCTGGGAAATATCTCGCTATAGCGAGCGCTCGTAATATCCGAAGTTGCTGGATTAAGTCTCACATTTCCCACAGTTGTTCTCACTTTCCGTTTTTCTTTCGTTACCATGCTATTGGAAACATGTAGAAGAGCCGTTTTCATGCACAATTGCATATTCATCAATCATTTTGCGAATTAAATCTTCCAAAACAATAATTTATGCTTTACTGAAGTCTTCCAGTGTTAACTGGTATGTCCATAGGTTACGTTAGTCATAATGATTCGCCGAAATACGGCATTTTTCGGAGGTCGAAAATATTTCTTGCGTAATTACCTATTCCTAGCCATTTCTAATATTCACATTCAGTTATCTCTCGAAAATCAGTTGCAGTGAGTATTTATTAACACAAGCAAATGCCTCTGTCGGTTGCGCTGAACATCATGCATCATATTAGTGCTGCCATCTGGAGGATCTAGAGCGAACGGAGGTAACTCCCCATGAAATACTATTGCTGAGAATTATCGATGCATTCACCCAAAATTGTATGCAACCGTGAGTTCAGGAATCATAAAATAAAATGAAAACTTGTTGATGGAATAAATTTTAATTCTTTGTATAACATCGGCCCTGGCAATATTTACGAAAATATTGAAAAATATGCACAAATTAACAAATGCACCAGAAAACATAAGTATTCCCATTACTTCTGCTAATAGGAAAAATGAATTGAAACCAGGATATATGAATCATAAAATTATAAGGAGATAAATAATTCATTGTCAACAGAAAACTTGGACAACTTCGTCGTGAAAATAAAAAGCATTAACAAAAAAAATTTGTACCTTTAGTATCATACATACAAACGCTTTACATTAACAGCACAGTACTATCATTTTATATTCCCGACTGAAAAATGATTCAAGCATCGTCTGCTTCAGACTACGGGCAGGAACGAGTGGAGGGGTGGGAACTAGCGGGTGGGCGGAGTGACGGGAATGAGCGGGTGGAGGTGAGAGGGCGAAGACAGGTGGGCTGAACTCCGACCCTTACCCACACCACCGCTTTCGCTGCCGTGTGATTGGCTAGATGCTTTTCTGCTTTTTTATCTTCCGCCCCTATGTAAACTTGGCTTCACAAAAGAACAACTGAAAAGTGCGAGCGTTCGTAAGGTTCGCCAGGGCGGGCCGTATACACTCAGTTCCTGGACTTGATTGGACTTTAAATAATGTAAAGGTGGCAATAATCTTGTATTCTAAGTTGCAGTTGACTAATAATGCCGCTAAAAATAAATAGCATGCGTTACTTTGTACTTTGCAGTGCATTGCCCTCAAGAAATATCGCTCGTAATACGAGTGTATACTGTGGCAGGAGCTTCTTGGCCTCACTATATCCATTTTCTTTTACATGTTAATCATGGGCATTTCGATGGTACATTGCCAATCGCTCGTTATTGTGAGATTTTCGCTATATGCCGTACTCACTAAAACGGGCTTCTACTGTATTGTCCAGTGAATTACTAAAGGAATTGCAAAGAAGAGTATTTGATTATAAATGCATATTTTAAAATTTTAAAAAATGTTGGTAGTACAAAACCCCCAGCAACTTAAAAACTCATTCCACTTTCACAAAAAAATCTCCCTTTAACTTGAGGATTATTAACATTTGAGCATCCTTGACACCATCAAATGCCATACAAGTAGTCCGAAGCTGAGATATTAATTTTGATTCTGGAGCTGTTTGAATAGGGTTACAGTCAAACACAAAAGCAGCCATATGTTTGTGGAAATATTCATGGAGGCTAAAAACATACACCTTGCTATAATATTCCTCCGTGATATGAAACAAAGTTTAAATAATTAAAAACTCCACTCCACCAGATAGATTAGCCACACACAAAATCACATTCAGTAGTATATAATTAAGCTCCAATGGAAGAAAATTAAATTTTAACTTCACTAAAATGGTCACATAATTTGGATTATTCCCAATAAATCTTTTCATTTACAGCATAACTAATATGGATTTGCCTCATACCTTTTCAATTCAATTCATTCTATTTATTTCTATTCAGATTTCAGGTTAACGTTCAATTTTACCTTGAATGGCAAGTCTAGGGAACTTGAAATAATATCTCACAGGAAACTAAATAACGGAGAATGGCAGAAAATATGGATTGATTACAATGAACATCATGTACGTTTCATGATTAACACCGATTATCAGATGGTTGACCTCCTCCCCGAAGAAGAATTTGGCCCATTTGAAGGGAGTATGTTTGTTGGAGGCGCCCCAGAGTAAGGATGCATTTCTCTGAGTTACAGATTATGTGTTTGCTATAATAATAATATTTATTCACAACTTGCACAATTTAGTGATGGATGTTGTTAAAGTGGTACAAGCATAAGTGAAAAGTCATAATTAGCGTTTATTAAATTCTGCACTGCACTGCACATGCATGATTATCATGACAATTAGATTATTGCTCTGCAGTGCTATGCTAAGTTAGTACATAGTATAAGTCATTCCCAATGATTTTATAACTAACCACTATGGCACAAAATATTCACTCCAATGGGGCCTTACTTATAATGTGAAATTAGTTCTGATTGAGGTTGAGCATTAAGTTTTCTCTGGTGTTTAGTCCATACAAAGATTTCTCATTCCATCATTCTCCTATGTAGATAAAAAAATGCAAATTTGCTCCTAATTAGTAGGTGTCAAGCTTTAACTATTTAATGTAAACCTGAATTACACTTTTCATGATTCACTGATCCATTTTTGTACTAACTTATAAAAGTCTTAAAATGAAAAATGACAGTAATAAGAAATCTTCTTTCTAAGCTATGGTTTATGCTCACAAAACTGCTTTAAGTTATAAGTATGAGAATACCTTAAGTTAAGCAGGTTGCTGCTTCATGCTATTTTTTCCAGATGCATACACCCATACCAATTGTAAATTGTAGGAATTCTGCCTAAATAATTTATCAATATTATTTACTTCTCTTGTTCAAAATAACATTAAATAGCTGAAATAAAAGCAGCCTTGGCCATATTTTTGAGTAAAGATGTGATCCTGATTTTACTATCCATAACCTATGTGGAAGATTCAAAATACTATGAAAACAATTTTGGACTTTGTTTATATGCACTGATAAAGAAAATTATGACTTAGGTTTCTGGTCTAAAATAACATGTATTATAAATGAGCTTTTGATTTTTAATCAACTGAGGCCAAAATCATGCAAATTACTCCCAGAACGTCCAAATAACATTGTCTTATTTTTTGATGACAGGGCTGATTTTTATAATATTCTCAGAGTACCATGGGTTTCCTGGATTATGGTCTATTATTTCTTTTTAAATATTCTTATGAGACTGTAACTAATGCCAATAAGAGTAGATTCAGTTTAACTTTTTTGGGTGAACCCCAATAAATATAATAATGGACTAAATTTTACTCAGGGAACTTCAGAAAAAAACATCTGTTGCCCAAGGATTAATAGGATGCTTCCGAGGTTTGGTGGTTAACGGTGAAATCCTTGATATTTACTCCTATATGAGTGTGCACCTCTCAGAGATCATTAAAGATTGTAAGCCATCGTGTGATCCCAATCCATGCAAAAATGGGGCACACTGCAAAGAATTATGGAGCACTTTCAAGTGTGAATGCTTGAATCGATGGGCTCACCTGGGAACATTTTGTGAAACTAGTGAGTATTTAACAAATTTACATATGTTTCTTAGATGAAATTTATTAACTAGAGGTTAAAATGGATTTTAATATTTTTATTGAAATTCATCTTGATTGAATTTCATAAATACTTTTAAAATATTCAATAACATATAACTTATATTTTATTGAATTCATTTTCATCAACCTCTTAATCATTGAAAAAACAATACATCAATGTAAAAAAATCACAGCCTTGCGATTTACGGGATGTGTACCTCTGACATTCATTATAACTCAAATACTAGACATGATATTCTTTCAGCAGCTGCTAACTTTTTAATTCAAGTTTTTAAGACATTAAAATGCATTTTGTGAAACATATATGCTGTACTATTTTTACGTGCACAAAAAATATGGTTTTTATTTCAGATATTAACACAAAAGGGTTGACATTCTTGAAGCCAAGTGCATTCCTTAGGAGGAATTACTTATCAGATATATTGACAGAAGATAAAGCAATACTGAAAAGTATGTTCACGGAGAACATCTTATTGAATCTCAGAACATATAACTTAGATTCCTTAATTCTGTATGCAAACGACCATATGAATAATTTCATTCAGCTTCACATTGATGATGGTGTCTACATTGTTTTTACATTCAACTCCGGCAATGAAATCCAAAGCATTTCAGTAGAAAATCCAGGTACTTACCACTTAAAAATCAAATTGTTCTAATAAGGTGTAGTACCTCCTAAAACTTGGGTGAACCACATAATGAGTTTTTTTCAGTTGTGAACACTGGGAAGTCAGTTCAAATTGCAATTGAACGAAAAGCAACAGAAACACTACTACATGTGAATGACAGAAATGGTTCTGTTGCAAAACCAGTTGAACTTTTAACAGAATACAGCAGCAAGCCATGGACAAACCCAGAAAAAGGTATAAAAAACTTGAATTCGTGAAGAAAACTTGATTCATCAACATGTATTCTAGAAGACCAAAGTCACAGTGGGACAATATTCTCCATCACAAATATAAATAAAGTTAGAATAATAAATTTTATTAAGTGTCACATCAGTGAGTGGAAATATGTAATGGAGCAACTTTTTTGACTGCTTTCAGAAATGCTATATCCTCCTAGGCCACCATCTCCACCAACAGAATACTTTCAAATCAATTTAGGTGGATATAATGTTGATCGATTCAAAGCAATGCCTGGGTTTGTTGGCTGTATTAGAGGGTTGAGAATAGGAGAGAATTTGGTTGACCTTCCCGCAATGGTTGCTAATACTCAGAAAACAGGTAAGTACAAACATTAAATTATATTTTATCATAAGACTGAAAATTGTAGAGGAAAAACAGTTTGATGGCAATTGACAATAAAGGGTACTCAATGAAATTCTGCAGATACAAGGAACTAAATTGAAAGTTGTTGGTTAAAAAACACAGGCTATTATTTTTTTAATCGATTAAATTAATGCTAGGTGCACTAATTACTACCTGAACAGTGTGCCAAAAAGTAATTTATAACAAATATATATGCATTTAAAGAACACATACAACCTCTTTTCAGCTCATGAATAATTTATTTACCTTCATTTCTTCAAAACCCATGAATGAGTTTTAAAATAATGTGATCTTTTCCGCCCTCCTTTCCTCTTGTCGACAACCAAAAATTTCATAGAAATGATAATAAATCTAAGAAAATGTTCATGCAGCAAAGCAAAATATAGACAAATAAAATCATAGACGAATATGGCATCTCATTTGGCTGTTTCCAGAAGAGCATTACCTAAAACTCACAATAGGAAAATCAATTAAATCAAAGCTGCATTTTTAGCAGACATGTGTTTGGGGACCTTATTTCCATTCCCAAATCAGAATGGGCTGGGTGATTTGAAAGAATAGGGAAAATGTAGCTGCAGTAGTAGTACATGGTTATTTGGTTCTGTGTCCAAAAACTGAGGTATTTAGCACTGTTATGGATAGATGGGTAATAGGGAAGATATAAGAAAGTTTCTGGGACTGGAGGAAGGATAGATAGAAACCCAGCATCGGCTTCAGTCTGTCCTCAATGAAAGTTACCAAGGGGTCCAAGTTTAACACCCTATTCAACAGATGGAGTACTAAACTCAAGATCTGCCCCCCACACAGCACTGAAGTAGGGACTAGTATACTTCTGAAAAATCTCTGCCACTGCTGGCACTCAAACCTTGAACCTCAAGATGGAAGGCCAGTACTATAACCACCAATCCAACCTTATCCCCTTCATCCCCAAGGTAGATTCCCTGTATCTAACTTCATTGGGCTATAGGGAGAAGAGACTGTACATGATAATCCCTGACCACTTATGCTTGCTCCAGTGAATAGATTGTTACGATATATATGAGCACCTCAATGATTACATTTTACTTGATAGAAATCTTCAATTACCACATTTGGTATTTGTATCAAACGCCAGCCTCTTCTTCTTCAATCTAGTGTTCTGATAGTGAGGATAGAGAAACAAGTACAAAGATCACAGAGAGACAATCTATTTATTGAGGTAGAAGAGCAAGGTCTCTCCTAATGGCTCTTTTGATTCCCCCGAAAGTTCTGGTGCCGAGAAAATCACTCAGTTGGGTTCAAATGTGCGTGTCTTAAGATGCATTTTCCTAAATTGAACCCAGGACTCCTTATCAGTAGTTAGCTCAGTACTCACAGGAATTATTCCCATTCTTACTTTTCACCAACCAAATCTAATTTAATTATTCAGTGCGTGATAATTAGTATCTAAGGGAAGTTTTAGAGATAGTTCATAAATTTAGTTCTTTTGCAGTTTTCTGAATGAAACATTTGACTAAGAATCAATTTCTGCAAGTTGATCCAACATTTCTGCTAGTACCCTAATTTAGAATTTCTGAATTTCATAATGGCAGTGAGTTTGAGGTCCAAAACAAGAATGCTTTCTCCACCTCATTATACAACCCCCATATCTCTATTGCAGTGCGGTTTGCATAAACTTGCAGGACACTTATACCAAGTGAACTACACTTTTTTTTCATTTTTCTACTCTGATATAGAAGATAGTCTTCACTATTAGCATTTGATTTTTCACAGCAAGATTTAACAAACACTGTATTGTTAATGGACCTCTATTCTTAAAAAAGTACAAAAATAAGCTGACAGACAGACCATAATCAATATATATTTAGGTATGTAAAGTATTTAAACTAAGAATTTTGAGTCATAAAAGACAGACATAGTTATTAATAGGAAAATAATTTTTGTTTTGTACAGTTAGATTTATCTATTTTAGAGTGTAGTAAATAAAAGGGATAAGGTTTACTAACACTCACATATTTCAACTACAGCTTTGGCGATGAGAAAAAAACAAGAATTTTAGAGAAAATTTTGAAGTTGCCCTTATG
Organism: Platycnemis pennipes; assembly: GCA_933228895.1. Lineage (NCBI taxonomy): Eukaryota > Metazoa > Arthropoda > Insecta > Odonata > Platycnemididae > Platycnemis > Platycnemis pennipes. The sequence goes on along the minus strand of OW121852.1, from coordinate 33,805,254 downwards.
TTTCCTAAGATTTTTCAGGGGTGATTTCTGGATGCAGAATGAAGTGTGATGCTGAGCCGTGCAAAAACCAGGGAATATGTATTGAAGACTTTCAGAGAGGGGAAAGCACTTGCAACTGTGAACACACATCTTATTATGGAGAATTCTGTTCAGAGGGTAAGTTACTTTTAAGCACCTTTTCTTGTTGGGCCTCACTAGGTTTGAATGTCATAAATATGTATATATAAATTTCGGATATCCAGCCACAGATATATACTGTATAAGCAATGGATATTTCCTCATGGTATATATGTGTGGCAGATATTGTACACATGTAATCCATTTAAATCTATTACATTTTAATTTGTGCATGGGATAAGTCCCTGATTGAATGGAAAAAGTACCCCAAAAGACCTTTTTGACGTGGATAATAAGAGTAATGATGTCAGTTGAGTAAACTGGTGTAGAGTTATCGATAATAATAATAATACGTTTATCGATCCAACAAGTTATGCACAATACAAGAAATAATTACGATCTGGATCTTTAGGTGAACTCAAAGGCATTTGCCTGTTGGTGAGGTCACCTTCAAAATATACTGCAATACTAGCACTCGTTCATATACAACAATTATCCAACTGGAAAAAGAAAACTTTGTTACAGAAATTATACGTACAGTTATAGAACAAAACAAGTTGCAGAAATATATTTACATATAGACGACCAACATTTTTTTTCAAATAAAACATTTTGCATCTGAGTTTCCTTGGGCTTTGGTGCTGGATGGACGTTAATGCAAGTTGTTAACATATTTACCATTTAGTTTGCAATAAAATATTCCACTACAAAATAGGATCCTTCAACATTTCTTAACACGTTCAACCCGACGGACGCGAATGCGCATCCGAGGTGCGTTGCCAAGACACCGAAGGACGCGCATTCGCATCTGTTAATGACCTCTATGATGACCTCACTGAAGACCTCTCTGAAGACTTCTCTGAAGGACGCGAACTCATGTCTTTAATAAATTACCGAGTTTTGTTATAAAAAAAATTTTTTAACTAATTTTATTTTTACATTTAATTGACTGGCCAAATTAATGTGGAGGAAAAACCTTTCCGTTTTTCACGATTGCACACTAGAAATATTCCGGGTTGAATGTGTTAAGCCCCATGAGCTTTCAAACTTATATGTAATACAAAAGAGGCCTCAATATACAAATCAGGTAATCTGCTACACCCATAAGGATTGAAGTATATTAAAAAAAAAAGATTTAGTCATGAACTCTTTAAGGTGCCAGAGCAATTAACACTCCGAGTATGGACCTCGGGTCTCTGGAGTCTCGAGAAATACAAAATTTATCCTTAAAAAAGTCATTTTTATTTTTATGTAAAATTAAAAAATTCATTTCTGGAATATAAAAATGTTTACATTATTATCTATATAGATTATTGTCATCAATCAGTACATACTAATTTCTTACTTGTTGGTAAATACTGTTACTAGAAATTAGTTTTAATAGTCTGGGTCATATGAGACCCAGGTCTGTACTCAGTGTGAAGCTAGTGAGGTCCGTACTCAGAGTGTTAAGGATTGATACAAATTTAAAAAATCTGTCCTCTGCTGGGGACTACCTTGGTAAAGCAAAATTTGGTCATCAGTATATGATAAAATTACAGCTCATTTTTTGGTGCTTTATCAAAATTTTCACCCAATACATCCTGACTACTAACACTCAAGCCTTGTTTCAAGAATAAATGTCATAATAGTTCATGAATGATTATTGAATTAATACTCATGTAGCTTTTCTCTAAGGATAAGTAATCCCTTTCTCTGCCATTATGAAGGAATGGAATGTAATAATGTTTGTTACCACATATCCTCCATCTCTAACCTTCACTCTGACTTAGCAGCAAGATATTACTGATGGCATGAATAGGATTTGAGTACACTCATAACTGATGGAGGAAAAAGATCTTCTGAACCAAGAATTAAAAAATAGGTCTTTGGCTTGTTAGGTCACAGTGCAGACTACTAAGCTACTGAGATATCTTTTCTCTGGGTTTTTTGGCACAGTGGGTTAGTATACTAAAAAACTATAGTTTTCTTCACCTGGATAGTATTTTGTGGTAAAGAGGCACTCATGCATCGATCAACTGTTTCTAATGAATGAAGATACTACTCTAGCAGATTAATTTTCATGGAAAAAAGAAAGTCTCTGAACTTTATTTATCAACTGACCCAAGTCTAGCAAAAGACTGAAAATAGGATGACTTCAGGGCTAAAGAAGAGTTTTGAATATTCAAGTACTAGAGTATGTTTTTTTGTACACAATGCAATTTGATAAGAAATAGAAGAAAAATCTCAAGGAAAACATTTTCTCAGTAAAATTATTCATAAATACACTAAAACTATGGCAAAGATAATGGAGAACTTCCTCCCTATTACACACCATTAGATGCCAAAACAATCGCAAGTAGGGATATCATGTATGTGTTGGTTGGTCATTGTTATTCATACTGATATATGAGCTATTCTTTTTGGAATCATTTCAGAGAAAGGGGCAGACTTTGGTGGTGAATCAGTTTTGCAGAGGAAATTTCAGCTTGAAGGACCAGTAAATCATGTGAAAGTCCAACTAGCCTTTTCAAGCAATGAACTTCGCCATATGAACACAGTTCTGTTACTCCTTCAGACTGAAAATAAGTACGTTAATTCTTTTTTCAGAATAAAAAATATATTTTGGAATCCTTTTCAACATTTTGCTAATTTTGAGAGTGAGCAAGAGAGTGACTAACATGCTGAATCTTGGATATGCTTACTAAACCATTATGTTCACCTAAGAATCTTATTTTTTTATTCTTACAGTAAAACCTCCCATTAAATCCCGTTGGAAATCAGGTTATTCGGGTTCGAGTTCTGGTCAAGGCAAATGATTTTTTCTCTGTGGAACTTTAATATTGTGCTATTTCAGCAGGCAATGCCGTTAAGGTTCTCGCGGTCAGTTCGCGGTCTTTTGATTTGTTCCTTATGTTATCATAATGCTTCCTTGAAACTTTGAGCTGCCACCTATATCTTAAATTGGCGTTCTCTTCCATAGCATTCCGGTGAATTAGACTCAGGGGAGTCCAAAATTCAAACAAGTTACTTAAAAAAGTCTTTTGAAATTTGCATTTGTTTTACTATACACAAAAATTATTCGAAGAAAGAGTCAATGGTCGCCCACTTTAAACTATTCCTTCTCTCACGAAGAACAGCTTTCCCGAAATGCTTTAATATCATCCCTGTTACATTCTTCAGCTGAGAACAAGAATTTCTCTGCCGTGTCGAGTGCTGGAATGACTTCTTGGGACTTGTGTTTCACAAACTCTCTCTCTAGATCTTCACTGTCCTCTTCGGTCTCCGTCCTCTTTTTCACTCGTTTCACTTACAGCAGAGTACGTCCTCCACCTTCATCGAAATTTACAAAGTCATCAAATGAAATGTCTCGAAGGCTTAGCTTGCCCATCAGTTCCTCCCAATGTCCATCCCCTTGGCTTGCATTCACTTCACAATTGGATTCAATTGGATTCATTTTCATTAAACCCTGTTTTCTAGCGAAGTAATGTCTTATTGTCGTGGGCGAAACAGCATCCCAACAAAGACTCATATGCTGCATAGGCTGGAGAATCCATCTGAGATAAGTTGGGTTGCTGGTACCTTATACGTGTACCTAGAGTGTACCCTTCAAAGTAAATACTGCATCAATTGTCGTCGGTGCGCCCTCTTTCCGTGGGATATGATTCCTTGGTCCAGCAGCTGTAGCCGCCTTGTGCAGTAAGGAGGAAAGAAAACCACCGTCACATTTCTTACATTTATAACTTCCGATTTGTGGGTCGAGCAGCGATCAACAAACAACAGAATTTTTCTACTTTGATCTCCCATTCGAGCTTTAACCTCAACGACCCATTCCCGAAATATCTCAGTGGTCATCCAAGAATTTTTATGTTCTTAGGGACATGGTAGTTGTCGTACATTTTTTAAACAGTGAGTTTTGTTGGATTTTCCAATTACAAGTGGAGGTAATTTCACTAAACCATCGCTTTTGGCATAAAATAACACAATAAATCTCTATTGTAGAATAATCCTGCTTCATCTGCGTTTAAAATGTCTTTCGGTTCGTATTGCCTGATCAACTTTGGCAACCTTTGCCACCAATTTTTCTCGTTAATCGGAGGTGCTCGTTGTAAGGGAGTTCCTTAACGGGAGGTTTTACTTAACCCTTTTACTGCCAGTGGGCCGATATATCGGCCCTCTATGGTTGTGCGAAAACTGCCAAGGGGCCGATATATCGGCCCACCTACATTACATCATCATGTATTTGTAATGGTTACAATTCATTCAAATCAGAGACAGCATGAATATTTTTTTCATCCTCTTAAAAAGTGAAAATATATGATCAAAATTTAAAAAAAAAATTCATACCTATATTAATATTAAGTGCTTATAATATATCTTAATGAGCTTGCCCATTGGCTGGGCATAATGGGCTTGGCATTTTTCGCACAGTCTACTTTAAAGGGGCTGGCAGTAAAAGGGTTAATTGTTTTTGTCATTCATTGTTTATTTTCTCTTTGCAAATGCTCCACCATTAGGAGGAGCTACTACCTTCTGATAGCTCTCACCAGTGAAGGACACCTTATTTTTGAGGAAGATCGTGAAGGAGATGGTCCTGCATATGGGGCCACCATAACAGACAGGAACTTTTTGAATGGTGCTCGACATTCCATCTTTTATCAAAGAACTAATGAGAATGGTGTACTTCTGGTACGTTTTACAACATATAAGTTCCTTTACATTAAAACCTCTCCATGAGAGACTCCCAAGAAAAAAAACCATCCTTCTGTGTTCTAATTTAAACAGATACTATGTAGAGTAGCTATTGAATTTTTCACAAAATATTTTTAGTTAATAAATAAGAGCATTGAATCCTTAGCCTCAGGATTACATATGTTATGTCATCTACAACATTTACAAAGATACATGTTTCAAGAAGAATCCAAATAAATTCTGAAAGCAGCAAGGAATTTGATTTTTAATATTCTTGTAGTTTCTTGCTATGAATTCCTCACGTACTTAAAGATTTATGACAAAACTCTTTTATCAAATATAGTGGTGCCCGGATCGGATTTGTCGGATCCAAAGATCCACGGATCGTTCATTTTACTCGGTTCCGGATTCGGATCCAAAGACATGCAGTAAAATCGGGTCCAGATCGTAGATTTTAAATTTTCCCGGCTTAGTGATCGAAGTGCCCGGTGAATGGAATGTAGGTGCGGTAGATGTTGACAAGAAGAGGATGTGTAACTCAGATCACGAAATTAGATGAAAATGTTCCCGTGCAACTAGAAGCAAAATAAAGAAATATGACTTTTTTCCCCATTACCCTGGTATCGCGAGAAAAAAAATACATAGAATGTCACGCGGGTAACCTACATTCGCTGGGATCAGGCGGACAACGAGAGCTAGTGTACTGTGCGAGGTACGATCCCTATTGCAGTTTAATTTTTCCTTTCATTCACTGCATCGAAAATGTTATCATATTGAATTTCAAACCATTACATCTGAATACTTACTTTATTATACTTATGTTGTTTAAATTAGATTTACAAATGTACCACTCATAAATTAAGGATGGTCGGGTCGGATCCAAAGATGCACGGGTCTTTCATTTCATTTCCTACTGAAATCATATCCGAAGACAGCATAAATTCTGATCCGGATTGGAAATTTTAACATTTCGCGTATTCGTGGTTGATGCGCCCTGTGAATGGAATGTAGGTATGGTAGATACTGACGAGGAGAGGTTGAGTAACTCGGGTCCTGAATGAGAAGATTTTTTTCCGTGCCACTAAAATAAAATAAAAAAATACGTCTTGATTTTTTTCTCCATAGGCCTGGATGCGCGAGAAAAAAATTAGGCCAAATGTCATGCGGATCGCCTACATTTGCCAGATTTCGTGAACCTATGAGAGCGAAGTTGTTAAAAATGAGGGATAGTGTACTGCCAGTTGCGAGTTCGATCCTTAACACTTGCTAGGAATACAGCTTTGCTGTATTTCAAGGGTATAGCTAGTAGGCAATTTAAAAAAAGTAGATTATCAGAAATTTCATGTCAATTTATAAGTCAAAAAAATAATAAAATTTGGCGTTAGTGAAATGATTGGAAAAAATTTTTAATATAGAATTAAATCTTGGAATCATTACGTTAACTTTGCAATATTTTTTTGAGTGGTGCATTTGTAAATCTAGTTTAAGCAATAGAAGTATAAAAAAGTAAGTATCCACACACAAAGGTTGGAAATGAAGGATGATAAAGTTTTTGATTCAATGGCTGCAAGAAAAATTTTAAACAGCGATAAGAATCTCTTATAATGAAGTATGTTATCGACCACTTTATTTATGTAGAATTGGAATAGTTGTATGGAGTTGTTTGGTCGTTTATAAATAAAGGTTGTTGTGAATTTATGTAACCAAGAAGCGCAACATTGTTGTTGTTGTTTATAAAAAAAAATTCTCACCAAAGGTATGTTACAAGATTTCTCTGTAAACATTTTTTTTCCTCTCTTTCTATACTGATCTAAGTCTGTAAAAAAATAATGAAAATGTAAAAACTTACATCGTGCACAAAATAGCTCTGATGAAGCCGCAATAAAAAGGCGAAACGTTGGCGAAAATTGGTGTTCATCATAAACGATCAAACAACTCCATAAAACTACATATTCCAATTCTACAGCGATAAGAATCAAATTTCATTAGCCACAGTCCACTACCCCACTCTGCTATTGTCGGCTTACCCGATTTTGGAGAATGCAGGCTCCCCACATGTCATTCTACATTTTTTCTTGCAAACCCGGGCCAATGGAGAAAAAATCAGAGACATTTTTTAAATTTTGCTTCTAGTAGCATGAAAAAAGGCTAATCTCATTTCAAGATCAGAGTTACACAACCTCTCCTTAGGAGTATAAAATTCTCAAATTTCATTTTAAAGGTTATCATTAATAAGATATTGCAAAATTGCTAGTTTAGCAATATTCTATAATAATTTTTTCATCTTAAAAATGGAATCTCCAGATATTCCATAAATGGGATCTCTTGGCCACATTAAAAATTTTTTGTATTTCTAAAAAAGAATTTTAAAGCATTTAAGGATTAGATTAATAATCAGAAAATAATTCCTTTGTTAATGAAAATGAACTTATAATGTTTCTTTTAACTTCACTCTTAAGAATAGTTGCACGGGTTTCAAAAAAGTATTGCTCGGTGAGTATGTGATAAGGAAAGTGATCTTTATATTAGAAGTAATAAGATATAGGTAGTTATTGCATCCGTAAATCTTGATCCAGGAAAATATAATCCTCATAGATGATAGGAAGTTGATTTTGTCTACAATAAATTTACCTTTTTTTGGTAATTTTATTGTTGCTGTTTTTATATATGCCTATATTAAAAATCTAGGATTAGAAAAGGAATGAAATTCAGAATCGAGTATCTGAAACTAAGGATCCGAAACCCAGGCAAGGATCTGGTTCTGGATCCGACAAAAAACCTGGATCCGTTCATCACTAATCAAATACAATGTGGCAGAAAACATGGCAGAATGGCAGAAACACCCACTTCATCAAATTTTGTTTTCAAGATGTGAAAACCTGTGAAATATTTTCTAATTTTAGAATATTCATCATATAAATGAGAAACTAAATATGTATGCCTGATTTTTATAATTGTAATATTTCTGATTCTTCTCTGAGATGACATTTTTATTTTATATCTTTACCAGCACTAAATTATCCAAAAAATAGTAACTTTTTATACAATGTTTCTTTGGATATCGGCCATACAGAGTTGGTTTTTGAATTAAATTATGCAGGTTTAAGTTTATTAATAAGATGGTAGGGGTGTCATGTCAGTGATTGAGCTCAAGATTTTCAAAAGATAATACTTATCCAGTGTCACTTTAGGCCAAACTATTTATAAGACAAAGGGATGGATGGATAGAAGGATAAATGGATACTTACAAAATTTAGAAAAAGGATAATATCTATACTTTTATGCTTTCTCTAAATGGGTGAAGGTTGTTTTGTTGCAATCACTATTTTTAATTCTAGATTGATCGAGAGCCAGTTATCTTGTCACCATTACCAGCCACAACTTTTCCCATCATGCCAGGTGTAGGAGCTAATGAATTGCAAGTTGGTGGACTTGTGACCAATGACTCCAGGTTTGAAAAATACGAAGACTACAATGGCTGTATATCAAGTATGTTCCCTTCAGTAAATTACTCGAAATTTATCCCCTTTTATCTTGATATTCCAAAGGGGCTTCTTGGGTGGTCCAAAATAAAATGATTTCAAACATTTCAGTTTATTTGAGAGAATTACAATGCAGAAACTAAGAACAAAAGTTATGTTTATGCGACTAACATGTATTTTATTTAAACATTCAAGTGTTCTGAACATGCTCCACTAAATATTAGATATATGTCAGCTAGATCTCCTGACACCGAAGAGGACATTTTATGGAGTGCATAATTCTTAGATATTTCCCCTATCCTGATTTTAGCGTAATAATCAACCCAAAGGTTGCTCATCCTATTATGTTGGAATATGCAAGAAATTTAAAGATTTTAATCCTTCTCTAACCTAATAATAATAATCATAATCATTTAATAATATAAATCATTAACCTAATAAGGTTGCAGAAGGAAGACTGTTTCCCACCAGTTGTTTCTTATGGGAGAATAAGCATTTGGGTTCAGAGCTGGGGTAGATTGATAGGCATCTGTGGGATCTGAGCTATCACAAAACATCATTTAAATCAAAATATGGTCCACGTTTGTGGCCTTAAAAATCACGTAAAATGCTGGTGGTCTGCCTAAAGTATAATTCCATGGATATTAAAAAAAAATATTTATTACTTTTATATCAGTACTATCCCTGCAGAACTAATAAAAAATGCAGGATAGAAGACATTAACCCATCTCTATAAAACCATCTGCGACATGTATTCAACAGGAGAAATACCCAAGGACTTCAAGAAGAAATCATAATTCCTATCCCAAAAAGAAGAGAGTAGACAAATGCGAAAATTTTAGGACTATAAGCCTGATGACACATGCATCGAAGATATTGACAAGATAATCTACAAAAGAATAGATAAAAAGCAAAGGAGTTCCTGGATGAAGATCAATTTGGATTCCGGAAAAGTAAGGGAACTAGAGAAGCAATATTGGCCCTTAGACTGCTAATAGAGAAGAGAATGGAGAAGAACGAACTGACCTTTATTGCATTTGTAGATTTAGGGAAGGCTATTGACAACATTGATTGGAATTTAATGCTTGGAATTATGAAAGACATTGGAGTATCATACAATGACCAAAGAGTTATCCACAGTTTGTATAAAAACCAAGTAGCTGTGATAAAATCTGGACCCAGCTCTGAAGAAGCAAGAATAAGGAAAGGAGTGAGACAAGGCTGTGCACTGTCTCCCGTTTTCTAATGTTTACATCGAGAGAGCCATCAATGAAATCAAGAAGTGTTGTGGAGTTCACAACCACGGAAAACAATTAGCATGCTATGATTTGCTGATGACATAGCTCTCATAGCTGAGGTGGAGAAGGATCTGAATAAGATGCTAACAACAATGGAAAGAAAAATGGCCAGACATCAGCTGAAGATCAATAAGAAGAAGACTAAGATACTGGTGTGCAGCAAGAGAGAAGAGGCCAAAACCAGCATTATACTAGGAAAACAGAAACTGGAAGAGGTGAGAGAGTTCTTTTATCTGGGAAGCAGAGTAACCAATTATGGACGAAGCAAGAAAGAAATAGCAGAATAGCCCAGACAAAGAGGGCATTCTATCAAAAGAAGAATCTACTTACAGCTGGAAATACAAGCTTGGAAGTAAGGAAGCAATTCATCAAAATGTATATCTGGAACATAATTCTTTACAGGAGTGAGGCATGGACGATAACAGCAGCGGAGAAGAAACGGGTGGAAGCATTCGAAATATGGTGCTATCGAAGAATGATGAAGATAAAATGGTTCGACTGAGTAACAAATGAAGAAGTCCTAAAAAGAGTGAGATAAAAAAAGAAGTCTGCTGAAAACTATAAAAAGAAGACGGGACAACCTAATCTGCCATATCTTAAGACACAATGGCATGATGAAGACAATCATCGAAGGAAAAGTGAACAGGAAGAATGGAAAAGGCAGGCCTCATATGAGTTTTATAGAACAGTTCGTAAAGGATGTGAAAGAGAGGAACTTTGTAAATATGAAGAGGTAGACCGATAGAAGAATCGAGTGGAGGGTTGCGTCAACCTAATCCTAGGATTGTTGACCCGTGATGATGATATTAGTACTTTTATTTTTCATGCCTAAATATTTCAATACATTCACCTTTTACTTCTGGGTGCACATTTCCAAATTGTAATTTTTCTAAAATAAACTTAAAGTCACATATAAGGTGAACTATCTTGTACATTATCGAAATTTGCTATTTCCTAATTCCCAAGTTCAACCACATGGTGAACTTCAATCCTGGTTTTGGTGAAACTTGGTCAATAATATTTGGGGATCTCATCTTCTACATATTCAGTGTATGATGACTACACTGATTGCAAGCAGAGGCAAAGTTTAAATTAAAACCTTGGCTCAGTAAAGTAATGAATATAACTAAAATCACAGATACAAATAACCTTTAGTTAATTATGTACTTGAGATAATACTTAAACTAGTCCACAATCTTCACTAAGCAACCTTGTTAGGCTAATAATAAAATTCCTTCCTCAAATTATCAGCGATAAACTTAACATTCTTAGCACATTAAATTCAGATAACATATGATGTTCTTCCGTCTCTATAAAACACTATTGATCATCATTTCAGATTTAATTGTGGAGGTAAATTCAGATTTGATGAAGCCTCTTGAGGAGTATATGCTCTTCACAAAAGCAGGGAGTGAGAAAGTTGCAGTTTTGAATCCAATGGGTGTTCGAAGTGCACAGTGTGCACTCTTTGACCTGGTGATAAAACCTAAAACAGGAGGCCCATATTTCAACATCAATGTGGTGAGTTTTTGGATTTTGGACATGATGCTTGCTTGCCATTTGAATTGAAGTCAAATATGTGAAATGATAATAAGAAAAAATACTTTTGAATTGTACGACATGTATTGAAAATTTCTGATTGTATGCCAATTAGATCTAATCACATCAATCATTTGTCTATTTGTCTACCCTCAACAGCTTGCTTGGTTTATTAAGAATTCATCAACAAGCAATCAGTCCTGATAATTTCAAAATTACCATTTATAGTCATAAACAAGATCTTTTACACCAAAGTTTTCAGTTCTTTACTTCAATTCATTGGCCACAATATGATAAACACAGTGGGTTAATTCCTAAAACTGTAATTTACATTCTGCCAGTGGGTTTATTAGTAGCTGGATTTTTGGTGTGACTTTGTGGATGGGCTAGTTTTTCTTAAAAAGACTATTATTTGTAAGAGAATATAGTAGATTTCAAAGAATTAATGAATGAAGACAGGTTAAGAGAAACAACTCTCCAACAACTTGAGGAGATAATGAAGTCAAGAAGGGAGTCATACCTCTCCATCACAAAGAGAACATACGTTTTTGACAGAGCCTTCCCACTTCTGGTAGAGCCCTTAGTGATGCATCTTTTATCATAAAATACTTCAAATTACATATTATATCAGGGTGGCTGATATCCAACTTATAAATTCCCTGACTTTTCCCTGATGGAATTAAAATTTTCCCTGACCAATCGCCTAAAGGTCTCCTATTATCGGAATATTTTATTTCTGCTGATTTAATGTTCGTCAAAACTCAGAAAATTTTAAAAGCTGAAACCAATACATTAAAAGTTACAAGTACACCCCAATGAAATAAATAAAAAACCTTAATAAGTTTGACTCTCATCCAAATTATACACACTTTTAATACATGTTATTACCATTGCATTTTTCATCGCAAGGGTCTGGTGCAAAAGGGTAAAAACAATGCATGTAACATCACTTGTGATTATCATTTATTAAAAATCATAATTCCTTGTCTTGAATAACATTGTGTAGGCTATCATTTTGTTATTGCTTGGTTTTTCAATTCAATTTATTCAATTTTTGGGTAACCCAAACCGTATATCTACTTCCACTTAAAGCTCTAGATTGGGAAAGTACAGACAACGCAACCAAAACTGACCTATCCAGTACATGGGGAAGATGGTGAGTGAACAGGTTTCTATGGGAAAAAATTATTGCCAAGCATTTAGGCGAGTTTTAGCCATGTGATGCCATTGTTGTGATGCTTTATATAATATTACGTCATGCATCCCCCAAATTACCTCGGCTGTTGGCATCGGTCGAGGACAAACATTCTCTGTACTTTATTCCGTTCGACAACGTGTGCCAGTAATGCCAGTGTCACGACACGCGTGCTTACAGGCGACCCCAAAGCGAGATTCATCTCGTCACTTGGAAGAGCTGACCTCCTACCTCAAGGTCACAAAGCAGCTTTGCATGAGCATTCTGGCTCAGCTGTCAGAAGATAAACATGTAAACACCTTGAACCCATACTTTTCGTGCTGAAAGATGGGATTGTAAATTATATATGTATACCATTAAAATTCCATGCATTGATTCATTACAGTTGAACTTAACAGTAGTTCAGCATTAGATTGAAGATTTCCTTTAAATATGGGGAAGAATCTGCCCAATTTTAAGTTTCTTAAAGATCTGTTGTTTCATTCTGTAAAATCGAATTGATACTTTCACCGTGGACCAAAATAGCCTTGCGTAAAATTGTTACGATTCACATAAAATCAAATAATGATTCCATAAGAATACTAAAGGAGTCGGCCAGGGCTGCTAATTCACTGGTGTAAAATCAAATTTTACGTAAAATCAAAATTCTACCATATAACAGTGTTGCATTACGGTGAGTCCCCTGAACCATTGCGAGCATTGGCGCAACCCAGGCGAGCGATCTTCCGCGGCCGCGTATGTTTCCTTCGGTAAAATTACAAACTGACAATGTCTAATTCTTCAAGAAAGAGGTAGTATGTCATATGCTAGTTGTGGGAAGTTGAGGATTACTGAAAAGGCATTTAAGGGAAAGTTTAAGGCCAATTTACTGGCGGACTACGGCACAGGTATTGGTACAGAGCTAGTGTGCTCCAGCTACCTCTCGACCTGAGGCTCGGAAGTTAAAAAAAAGCGAGGTAAAATCTGCCGAATAACATAGCCCCGGATTCCTTGTGATGAGCAGAATACATGGTGATCACGGATTTTAACACTACTAGCCAAATATCGCATTAAGGATATACAAAAGGGATACATTTTATGACTGATTCACAGCTAAATAACTAAGATTCACAAGTGAATGTTCAACGAATTGACGTGGCTTATTCTATGAACGTCAGTGATGGACATTAGTTTTAGTTGGTGAAATAAAGGGTGGGAAAGACTGCCCGATAAACATAATGGTAAAAATTGATGAGAATTTCCTATCCCAGTTTTTCCCTGACCGTTACGAGAATTCCCTGACTTTTCTAGAAATTCAAAATTCCCTAATAATTCCTGGATTTCCCGGTTCTCCCTGACGATCGCTACCCTGAACATTATATCAAATTTTTTTGTTCTTAAAGATTCGAGACACAACTTGGGTGGAGGATCCTCCAGCTCGCATTCCTTATCTTGTATACAATTTGGGTGACTCATCTCAAGAGGAAGGGGGAGAAACAGGTATGTGAGACAATTAGTGCCTTAGTTTTTAAAGGAATTATGGAGTAATGCTTTATTGGTCTGTGTGAATTTGGTATCCAGATTTAAAAAATACACATAAGATATGTATTGAATTCAAACATTTTAACTGTGTATTTAATGGAAACAAATTGTCTTTTTTCAGTTATTTTTATAGTCCTAGCCAGTATTTTTGGACTGATCGTATTCTTCTGCCTGATAGAGCTTTATCGCACTCATCGTCAATTCCGCAAAAGACAAGAAATGGAAGAAGATGCAAAAATGCTTTGGCACAAGGGACAGCCTGTGATTTATGGTGACCCTATTATTTCCCCTTCTCCTGTAAAAATGATTGGCTACCAAAATGTAAGTAAGACATTCTTTTATCATATATTCCTAGTAGTTAAAGTCACAAAGAGTAATAATAAAGGAAATTTTGGTGCATGACATAAGACTTAGCCTGGGTGCCCATGAATGTCTGTCTTATCATGGGCATCCTGATATCTGTCACACTCAGTCAGGGAATGACTCACAGTGATTAGAGTGTTGCAATTGAGGTTGAATTTTCTCTCACAAGAAAAGATACACTTGAATTAAAGCTCAATTCTCAGCCAAGTGATGATGACCTTTTCCTTGCGATTATTCCTGACAGAAGTTACTTTCACTTGAGATCCCAGGCTTTATAATACGCAATTGTTTTCCATTTAAATTAGTCAATTGCACTTACCACTTTTTTATGGCTATGTCCATTATCCATTGGCATCAGTAAGGAGGAATAATCATTACTTATCAGGGCATCTCTGGATGCTGAGCCACCATTTTCACTACCAGTTATTCCAGCATGTCCTAGAATACACATACAGGACATATTTATGCACTTGCTATTAAGGGAAAAAACAGTGGATGTCTTTCTTGTACAATTGCACAGTTTGTGGAATGATTGGATATGAACAACAACATGCTCAAGGAGTCTTGAGCAGATGAGAAAAGATGTTAGCAAAATGTTTTGTTATGCTAACTTAATCATAAAAGAGTTATGTGGAGTAATTGCTACAAATTGGATTAAGTTTAGCTTTAACGACACTGTGATATAGCACTAGATAGACGGGTCAGAGTGCTCACCACCAAAGGTGGCAAACCATCAATTGACGGCTGGTGTTTTTTATTTCTCAACAGTTGCCCATCAGCTCAGATTTTCGGACATTTCAACTTTTTAACCCAATCGCAACTTTATTAAAGTTTGAGCATGATTTTAATCATGATATTACCCGCTAATTGAGTGAAAAGACATCTTCATTTTGAAGGGTATTGATTGCTCATACACCATAATGTCTGAGAGGGTATGTAATAGTCTGCAATTTTTATGATATTATTCCACATTTTACAGTAGAAACTCGATATTACAAAGTCAACGGGACCGGAAAAATCGACAATTGGTAATATCAAATATTGTATGAACAAGTATCCATGACCAACATCATGATGAAACGTTTTTGTTTCCTGGAATATATGCACTCCTGTAACACACGTGCATGATTTTTTATGTTAAAATTCATGGATGTATCTATAAATGTGCATTCATGTCAACACGGTTCATTAAGTTAAACACAGCTAATTTGTTCCTTTTTTCCAATGCGTCAAAGGCAATCAAGCGTCTTTGCAAAATTTTCGTGCAGTTTGGAATAGGCCTACGAAGCTTCATCAGCGCATTTTTTTATATTACTTTTATCTCTACTGAAAAACTTGTAACGTATGCGTGAACGATGTATTTATATTTTTAAGCTAGTATTGACGCATGCATACACTATGGAAGTGTGCGATTTGCGGGATCATTTGCAACTAGATGCTGCTCCGGATGTAGAATTTAGAGGAATAAATTGCTGCTAAAAGAATATGCTCCACGTCAGGCATTATAGATTAGACCTAAATTAAGCTAAAACAATGAAAAGATTCTCTCATGGATGCTATGCCAATCATGTACTTATCTTGTAAAAATAATGATATGCCCGTTAATTTCGAGAAATAACAGCCATAACCATCTTTGTGTTGTTATTTCCGAAACGAAGACTCTGAAAGAAGAGCTTAAAAGGAGTTCATCTTTATATTTACTTCCTTCCAAAAGTAGATTGTACAAATCACGCCCTTCAACGGTGAAGGCATGATAATTTCCTTTCCACTACTTCAGCTGCTAACGATGGTAACAGAAATCGTAAATTTACGTTTTTCACTATATTCTGCCAAAGCTTCAGTTGTGGCTCTATTCAAATCAGGTTGCCTGCTATTCTTCCACTAAATTGCAGACATAATTTAAGTATTTGATGCACCTAAAAATTGTGGAATATTATTGCGTATCGTTCTTCCTCTACTTCCGATCAAGCAAGGGGATGTTCATCAGAGCATTGCAGCTCCAGTTCCGGACACGCACGAAGTCGGAAGTCTTATGTCTTCACCCGTCACTGAGGGGATCACTCCATTCATCCTCACAAAAACAGCTACGAGTCCCGTAGCCTCCGAGTATCTTACGTCACTTGGGAGGTTGATCCAGCCGGGATTCAAGGCCAAGGGATGTGCGCAGAGCATAAACACCGAAAGAATCATATCCTTATGCAGCATAGTCACATCTTATCTCCCTCCTGCTCTACATCAACAGGCTAAGCCTGCGGAGAGGGAGGACAAGACACTGGAGTGGGGTCTTTTATCATCAATCAAGATATGCCCACAAAACAATATTTGAACGTATTGCACCCCGTGCACAGATTCCTTGCGAAAGGCAGCACTTCAGGGGTCCAAAAGTGGACATGTGAGGCCTGCTGAGGGAGGGAAGTGGCTCATGAAGGGGCCGTATCTCCTCGAGGGCCAGCACTGGGGACTTCGGAGTGAGGTGGTGACTCTTGCCCACCCGAGTGTGGCGAAACGAAGGGTCAGTTGAGGTGAGATGACCAGTGTGGGAGGGAAGGAAAGCCTTTGCTGGGTTCCCTTCAATTGTGAAAGAAAGGCAGTGGGGGAGAGAAAGTCGAGGTTTTGGAGCAAAAGGAGATGGAAAACTGGGGGAATTTTCTTGAAGGGGACTGCCTGGGGGGAAAAGAAAATTGGAATGAGGGGGCATTTCCATTTCGCTTTCCCTTAATTTCCGATCACTTCTGGCAATCTGTGAAAAGGAAATCAGCAAATACTAATTCAAGAAGAAATACGATGAACAAATGTTTATTATAAAAAAGATGTTAGCTCTTCTGGCGACAGAATGACCAAACTTATCTGCAACAGCACTTCTACTTAACTTTTTTGATTCAATTTCGGGGATCACTTTCTCCTTCTCTTCCAGTGTTATTGCTTTTCTCTTGAACTGAGAGTGTTCCACGTCCTTGACCATGTTGACACACTGAGTCTTTTGCATCAACACCCCTACCCAAAGATCTCGGTCAATGTGTGTCCTGCTTCCTAACTGGATGGGTATCAACTAACTCCCACTCCTGATGTACTCCGGGGTGTATCATCCCATAACACAAGGGAGAGATGAAAGTGCCACCGACTGGACTAGGATTCTGACTAGGCTTTCTGCTCCCTCTCCGACAACCTGAATTAGGGTTTTTCATAGGATGGTTCTACTTATCATCTAGTCTCATGCGTATCTCTAAAAAGGATTAGGCTACAAAAGACTTACCAGATTCCTTGTCACTCCGGAGGATCGCAGCTGAGAAGATATATTTTGGGATATTTTTCGATCGCTGGGTACAAGAGAGAGGCAATAAATGTATACTATTATGCGACCTATATAGCACGGACATATGAATTTTTACCGTTAATTATGCATGCGCCCAGAACAAAACATCATATAGAATTAATGCGACTAAGTGAATGTATGAACCAAGCGGACTCATATTTTCTCTGATTTTCTTGGCTCTTGGCGATGGAAGAAGGGAAGGATAATGTTTAGTTACGATGAAGATATCCTTCCTCAATGACTATATCGAAACGCTTAATGAGGACGGTAAATGAAACCTGATTCTTTTGATGATGACTATTGTCAGCCAGAATAATGAGGCCGTGAAGTAAGGTTGGGTAATCAGTCTCAAATATGTAGGGAGAAAAACGGTTCCATATGTGATATGTATGACTGAATTTATCGCCCATACGCTATAGTACCTCTTCTGATGCCTGTGAAAATGTTTTAGAGCAAATGCACGCAGCAAACGATTACTGTACTAGGACTACCCCTCATGGATTTATGTTTAGGGAAAACAGGTAGCAAAATATACAGGGATCATAAGAGGAAAATGGTGGTTGTAGCAATTATATTCTAGTGGGCACGTAGATCTGTATTAGACAAATTTACGTTTTTTTGACTCATTGTAGGCAAAGTCGAATGTATTTTTAGTCGTATTGGAGACATATTTTATGTACTACTTCGCCTATGGTTCAAAGTCGTCCTAATGCATAATGTGCATGCCAACAATGAATGATTAGGAGCCTTACTCTGGCAAGGAGAGTCTGAAAAATGCTGCCATGATCCATCATTATTCGTAAAAACGAGTAATTTTTTCACGTCGGGACGGAGACACTAGGTTCGTAATTTTACAACGTCGTTATATCGTAATATCGAGAACTTTTACATGTATTTAGATACCCTTATGGTCGGGACTGAAGATTTTGCTTCGTAATATCGAATTATCGTAATTTTGAGGATCGTGATTTCCAGTTCCTACTGTAGAAGCAAGGCACAATTTATCCATTTAATGATGGTGCAATATAAACCATCGCAGCAGTAAAAGGTCATCTGTGAGTGGATATCACCAAATTTGATTCGTTACCTGAAATAAAATACGCCATGTATTTGATAAAGTAGTTGAAGAAAATACCGTTGGCATGTACACCTGCACTATTACTATATCTGTCGGTTCCCCTTCTATCTTGATTAGCATTATCCTTTCACTGTACTGCCAATATGCCTTCACTCTTCTTCCCCATTCTTTCTTCAGAATGAATCCAACTGCTGCAATCTTCTGGTTATCGCCGGAGTATATTACTCTATATCCATCAATCCAGAAGTTGTCCGCTCCCATCCACTTGATCTCGCTCACTCCTACGATGTCTAACTCCATTCTGGCCATTTCCATCTTCAAGTTCTCCAACTTCCCGCACACCCCCAATGATCTCACGAATTACCACATTATAATATATAAATAGGTACTGATAGATGCTCCAATTAAGTTTAACTGAATATTCATAAAGAATTTGCCAACTAATTACAGGAATTCAAAAAGATTAATTATTTTTTTTGTTTAAGAAAGACTACACCAGTTGTTAAAATGACATTCCATGTATTTTACTTGGCATATTTTTCGTTCACATTTTATAATTCTACGATAATTAAGTTTATCATTGTGTTCATATTTATGAGACATGCTGCTATCAGAAAATGTCGAACTTTTATATATGAATTCTGCCTTTTTATTTTAGGTTCCACAAGACTTAAAGCCTAAAATACCTGTGAGTACAAATGGATCTGAACGAAGACAATTAACAAAAGGTGGTATGGATCAAGCATCCAGTTCACCTTCCAGGATTAGATTTGAAATTCCTGAAGATAGCAGAAATGATGTCGAAAAACAAGTTTCATTCAAAGGTAACTTTGCAATTCCATGTGTCGCCAATTGCCGCCGTGAAAGCGGCACCGTTAATGGTTCAAAAATGGATAGGTTAAATTGTGGTGTTTCGACTTACGTGGATTTCCACTTATTTTTTTGCTGTAATGAACAACAGGCATCATCTATGGAGTGGATAATTAACTACGCATCCACTTACATGGGAAGGTCAAACTACACCAAAAAAAGATCTTGATACCCGATCACATCAGATTTTTTCACCATCACGATGATCAAATATCACCAATTGAACTATGTAATGTCTTAACACGTTCACTGCGGAGCTGTTTAAAGCCCTACTCCTCACAGCGCGGCGTGACCCACCAGTGGGTCACACTCAGCCTTTTGCATGGGTGGTGTGACCCACCGGTGGGTCACAGTCCTTCCGAGCTTCTGGCCACTGCCGAGGGATGGTGGTTGAAGTGGCAACACTCAGCTGTTTCCTGAGATTAGAGGAAGGCTGGGGGAGGCTACTCCAAGCTTCGCCCCCAGCCCACCCCTCCACCGGCCACGTGGGGCACGCTATCTTCTAGACCCTGGCGTGGGATGGGGGAAGAGAGGGGCAACAATACAATGCATGTGGTAAAGATTTGCTGACGTTCAGAAAACCCAGGAGACTCCCAACCATCTCTGTTTATTGCGCCTGCCCTTGTTTGCGCCCGTCTGTGAGACGTAGACGCCTGTCCGTGCGTACCGATTCCCCAGCCCTGCTCACACTATGAGAAAAGGGAAGGGGGATCCTTTGGAAAGAGTACATAGTGGTTTGTCTCACTCAGAAAAAAGTAGTGTCTGCATTTCGGAAGACGTTCACCCGACAAGGGCACGGTCACTCATCCACCACTGAGGGATTGGCTCAAGAACGCTACGCGACTCATTCCCAATTGCCCTTCCGTAGAGGGGGTGAAGGGAAGAGAGAGAGTCAATCTCTCACACAGCCGGGTGAGTGCAGTTCGGACTGTTTTGTTTACGAGCAACTGACGGACAGCCAAGAGGTTGAGGAGAAAAAATTTTCCTAAACATTTTCAATATTTTTAATAAGTTGATATGTTTTACTATATCGAGTATTGTTCATCCTTATGTATAAAAATCGCATAAACTTGACAAAAAAAAAACAAAAAGAAAACAAAAAATAAACATATTTTGGATATAATACGCTAATATGTAAATTTGTTCGTGACCCACCGGTGGGTCACACTAAGTGTCACATAGTAGTCAATTATTTGAACAGTGACTACCCTCTGGGTGAAGTCACTTGAGAAGTTCTCGATTCCTACTCTCACAATACTCCTCGCAAGTTACGACAGTTCACAGAATTTTATGGCCGCGGCGCTAGACGCATCTGTGTGACCCACCGGTGGGTCACGCCACAGTGAACGTGTTAAACTAGAGTTGGCATTCCGAACACCTGTAGTTTGGCATCAACTCTTGTGCGCATGGCAATGAGTCGTGGGTTGTCACGCGGTTAAATCTATCGTGGCAACAGAAATGTGGAGAAACACAAGCATGTCACCAGCCTAACTGAACATCCGCATAACTCTGGATCCATGTAACTCTGATCTACATAAGTCGAGGACTTACTGTAATTGCTCGTTTTTAGCATTTAAATTGTAAATACCATGGTAGGAAATGTTCGTGCAGCATATTGTAAACTAATAATTTTTGTCCACATATGAATTCTTTGAAATCCCTAAGTTGAAAATTCTAACAAAAAAGTTCCAATCTGATCCAATCCTTAATAACATTCAAGAGCAAAGTTCTGAGAGAAATTATGTCACAGTGCCATGTTATTCATGTTCCTTTCAGTTCTGCAAAGAGAAAACATGGGTCACACTCTAGTGGCCTACTTGCCCTGTGGTAGTCACTATCATTACCCTTTTACATGCCAAGATCACCCCCCTTCCTGACTCTGTATTATTAGCATCGAAGTGGCAAACATTTTTGATCAATGCCCACCATTCACAGCAGAGGTGCAGCTACACATCTGAATCTATTTAAATCTACCTAATACTCCCCAAGCCACAGTGGCTAAGAGTACTTTTTCATCTGCAATGATAATACAAAGGAATAAATCTGAATATGGAGTGAGCTTGGCTATTCTTACTAAAAAAATGATAGAAACAGATTATCTTTTCTCATTTCAATGGCAAATCATTTAGTATCTTATTCTTAAAATGTTTAATTTTCTATTTTTACAGACAGTAGTGATGATGAAATCATCTGGAAACCAGTTGAGGAAGAAGAAACCGAACCATTAAATAATAAGGTGAGTGTTATCCTTTTCATTTATCAAAGCAATGGCATAGCAATCAAGAAAGTTTTACGTTGAATGACAGAAAAAATTAAATCTAGTATATGAATGGCACATGTCCATCTGTTGAAATATAAATGCCTAGGCTACTCGATTATTGTTTTATTTTTTTAATTTAATGCTCAACTAAAAAAGCTTTCAGATATTGGACCTAAGCCTCTTGATATTTTTTCATGTGTGATGATTTTAAGTCACTAGAAAGATGGATTAGAGGAAAAGGTGAGATGGGTAGAGGAAAGTACATACTGCTAGAAGAAACCTGAAGGGAGCAGACAGAAAAGTTGAAAGTTCTGCCA
The DNA here is from genome assembly GCA_933228895.1 of Platycnemis pennipes. Lineage (NCBI taxonomy): Eukaryota > Metazoa > Arthropoda > Insecta > Odonata > Platycnemididae > Platycnemis > Platycnemis pennipes. The sequence continues at coordinate 33,783,230 of OW121852.1, read as the reverse complement.
ATGAAAAGGCATGTAAAATAAAAGGATAGAGAGGTAGAAAAGGAAGACAAAGGAAAGAGGAAGAAGGTAGGCTAATTAGACTTTGGATAAATTAAGGGAAGATAGAAAAGGACAATACTGAAGCATATGTAGTGTTAAGTAGGTAACAGGAATGCTTATGTAGAATACCGATGATAGAGCCAATGTCAGGTAGATCCTTGGATATTCCGATTGGTGAATTCAAGAGTTAGTAAGTGGAGTCTATGCTTTCTAAATGATATAACGGATCATTAGCTAAGTAAAATCGCAAAAATTATACAATCATAAAATTTTCTATCGATTTTTGATGAAACTTTTGGTGTCATTTCTAAAGCCTTAAAGCAGCAAAATATTTGCAATATTCAACAATACTACAGCATTATTATGGCCAAACTAGCTATCTGAATAGTTAGTAGCATTTCCCCTCAGTACTGAAATGTTTATATGTGACCTCCACGTACTTAAAAACAGTAACAGGTACCCTTTGTTGAATTACTACAGAATGCTAGAAATGATTTTATTATCAGTCTGCGGGAAATTCCTACTAAGAGACCACATTGCTAGTCTATTATCAACATATATTGAATACTGATTCAATTCAATATTCGCATTTATCATCGAAAATTACTCCATGTAGTATATCGAATATTAGCAGCATGGTTTGTGAGGGAGTGGATATTTTCCAGTGAGTATGCTACTTAAAAAGTTCTCTTAAGAGTAAAGCATATTTTATTTACCCAGAAGGAAAGAAAAAATAAGTTAGGAAATCGTCTCTGGTGCAGAGTCGGGACACTCCTGGCGGAAATACGAACCCAAGACTAAGCCGACGAAGTCCCAGTCGGATGGAGGTATTTGAATGCAGCCAAGTGCACACTTCTGCTTCTGATGACGAACAAAACGTGTCGACATGTCATTGTCCCTTGTGCTCACGTAGAGAGGGAAATGGTTTATTTTTTACCCTCCGAGGGTACCACAGTTCCACCCTCATTTCCGTCGCAATCCGAGGCTGAAATGAGAAATCGAAAGGTATTCCCGATATTAACATTTTCAGCATTTTGTACATATGATTTTTTTTTCAGAAGGCGATGAAAACATGCAGGTGCCCCGTGAATTTGATTCGCACTGATCTTGGTGGCAAGAATACCATCATCATTATCAGTCAAAATCCTAATATTGGTTTGACGCAGACATCCACTCCATATCTATCGGCATTCTTCTATCGGCCAACCTCATGAAGACAGTAGCCTTGTCGCAGCGCAAGCACACATGCCTCACTTTAGTGACTCATTTTTCTATGTGCACCGTAATTGACAGTAAATTGAACCATTGTATCTATATCATTTTTATTGAGAAAAAGTTGGAGGAAATTGAGTGGATGAACACTTTTTGAGATGGTGGCAGCATTTTTGTGACAAATATGAGCATTTGGACAAGTATGATAGGGCAGGTCACCATATTCCCATTTCCTAACTGTTGTTTTGGATTTCGTACTGCATCTTATCATTGGTTCAGAGTCACTGATTTCATTGGTATCCTCCTCATGTCCTTCACAGCTAACACCATCATCCAAAATAACCAGCTCCGCTTGTGCCTGGAGTTGGTATTGATTGAAATTGTTAGGGTTATTCTTCATCAGTTACCTCGCCATCGTCGTCTGAAGCACTGATAGGAACATTTGCACCAGAAAGAGGAATTTGGGCGTCGTCCAGTTCCAATGTCTCTATTATTTCGGAAACTGTCATATAAACAGTCCTGTGGTTATGAAATTGATTTCAGATACTAATGCAGAATAGATCTAACGTATAACACCTAAACGAGGCTTTAGATAGAAATGCAAATAAAAGTAAACGGTAGGAGTACGTGTGAAAAATGTAACTTGAGTCTAAAATTGCATCGATATATGTATAGATGTACTAAAAAATATCATAGAAAGCATATTCAAAGATATTAGTAGTCTGTTTTGAGTATTCAATGATAAAAATAGGAAAAATTACACATTGCGTATTTGTGCCGAAAGGGTCGTTACAGACCCACTATTTGTATCAAAACAGTAACTCTGCTACGAATCAAAACAATACTATCAAATTTCATGAATGTACATCCTCATATGTTAGCAACTGTTAGACGATAAAAAATTACATGTAAAACTTTTTCATTTAAGGCTCCTAACGATTTAGCACGACGAAAACTCTGCTCCTTTTCCATTACAAATATGAACATCCACACCAGAGACTAGTTGAAATGAATGTGATCTCCCTTGAGACATCTTTCTGAAACATTGTCCATGCACTTAAATTGTTGCATTGTGATACATTTTGAAAGATCAATTTTTTTTCTGAATGGGTTGAAAACGACCTGTTCGGCATAAATGAGTTACGCTGCATCATATTTTACAATGCCACCATGGAGCAAGATATTGTGAGACACTACTCATGGTATATACAAGTATATAGGCATAAAACTTTTGACACTTAATCTTGATAAGCATTCTCCTCCAAAATGCACACTGAGATAAAAGTGTGCTATTGTCAGCAGAGAGAATTTGACCAATGAAATAAAAAATACAAATTTAGCGAGTTCTGTCCATAGGGCACCTTGACTAAGCTTGTGCCTCAATTCTTCATAAAATAATGAAAACAAAAAAATTCACCTTAAGTCAGATTTTAGTTTATGCAGCTTGTTTTCCATTCTATGTTCATAAAACATTGGCATGTAAACTCTCACCAAATAATAACTTTGAACATTAAACTCACTTAGTTCATATTTATTTAGGTAGGTGAGGTGAAGGACCGTGCAGCTAATTCTGTTGAAAGGAAAGGATTCAAGCATGACAATGAAGATGATATAAAACATCAGGTATGGAGTAAGAAATTAGCAATAGAACATTTTGATTGCATGACTGAATGGAGTTCACCTTTATGTATCGCATGCTTCTATGGTAATATTTTGTCAAGTTAAGAAGAAACACGAAGAAACACCGTTTTCCATATGGTTTTGAAAGTGTTCCTTTCTTCATGATGAACCATTTCCACCAATGGATGGCTGTTATCATCAAATTTTGTGAAGTTGTTTTCCTCAAAATCCCTTTAGTCAATAAGCGAAGAGTCATAATGGATTGAATCACTGAGTAATACACATCAGTTGGACATACATTTCACCAGCTTTTGGTGATGTAAATAAATATACCTACTTAAGTACTATTCCAAACAAAAGTGTGGAATAGTACTAAGAATATTTATTTTCATCATGTCTATGGCTCCACTACGTGTTCTTGCATCCCATCCAAGTTTTTGGTGATTTGAAGCTCTGTAAAAACTAATCACAAATAACTGATGAAGATATTGCTTCTATTTATTGATTTAGATGGATAAAAACCAAAAATTCATTACAAGAAAGGTAAGAATATAAATAATAAGAGTAGCATGAAAATTAATTTAGGAAAAATTGAGCTCCCAAATATTAATGTATGTACTAATTATGCATGGTTTTTATCATCCCCTTATTTAGCTAACATATTTGCTTAAGAAAAAGCTTGTTTATTAACTGATTGGTTGATGGCATGAAACATTTAACTGAAGCTTTACAAGCTGAAATCATGTCAACATCAACAATTTTCATGTCCAAGCATATGAAAAAATTCACTGGCTATTTGCTGGCACAGTACAAGTCACAATCAGATACCTTCAGCAATATACACTTTTCGATTTTTATTTGTGATTCGATACCTCAACAATCAGATACCTTCAGCAATATACACATTTCGATATTCATCTGAATCACTGCTTTGCAAGGGAAACCATGTCAGAAATGTATCTATAAGCAAGCTGAAATGCAGAGGGCAATAAACTCCCAAGATTTCATCAGATCTTTTCTCTAAGAGAGAGGAGAATGAACACACAGCTTCATGAAGCATTATGCTCTCAGAAAGATTTAAAATCTTTTAAAGCACTCACTTAATCCTTTCGCACCAATTTCCTACTCAGGGAAAATCTCTCGTGAAGCAAGATGTCGATCAGGTATTTCTTTCCTTCACTTTGAGGCAGGAACCAGTGGGGTCCCCGACCCTTTCCTTGGCCACTGAGCAGAGATTATCTTCGCCCCTTTCCAAATGAGCAACATGTGTCAAATGGCATGTGTCCACGGTCAACTAATTTTAATGAACAATTTTTCTGAAAAAAATAGCAGTAAGACTCTTAAGTGGATGTTAATAAAGAAATGAATTTCTTTAGCTATAAATATCATTTACTGATCTTAAAAGAAATTCTACTGTTAACCCCTGGTGAAAATATCCTGTGCAGGAAGCGTGCAGGGAATGTGAGGGAAGTGTGCGGGAAGCGTGAATTCGGACATTTGAATGTGCAGGAAGTGTGCGGGAAACGTGAATTCGGACATTTGAACGTGCAGGAAGTGTGCATGTAATGTGCAGTTATCGTGCATGAAGCGTGCGCACGCTTCCTGCACGGTATTGCACGCTTCCTGCACGGTATTGCACGCTTCCTGCACGGTATTGCACACTTCCTGCCCAGGATATTTTCACCAGGGACACTATGATATCTCCCTGGTGAAAATAAACCGTGACAGACAATGTGACAGAAGCGTGAACACAGTGTGCTTAGAATGTGACAAGAGTGTGATTACAGTATGCATACACCGTGACAAAAGCATAAATTGGGACTCAAAAGCGTGCAGAAAGCGTGCAGAAAGCGTGATAGACACTGTGACGGTACAGTGTGTTCACAGTGTGAGGACACCGTGCACACATTGTGACTAATACCCATGTACAGTGTGCTGCACATTGTGGTCACACTATCCATCACGCTTTGAAGGGAGCACAGTGTGTGTACACTGTGACTAATAGCCTTGTACAGTGTGCAGCACATTGTGGTCACACTGTCCATCACGCTTTGAAGGGAGCACACTGTGCACACAGTGTACATACACTGTGACTAATACACTTGCACCGTGTGATACACATTGTTGTCACTCTGTCTGTCACGGTTTATTTTCACCAGGGCTATCACAATTGACATCATATCAATGGTTACAATAATAATCTCTTTGTGTTGTTCAGGCTAGGAAACGATTCTGCACATAATACAACTACATATATCCATTTATATAAATTTGATTTTGCGAGATATCGTAAAAATCTTAAAAAAGTAAAGCGATATTTTGCCGGATACTACCAATGTACCCTGGTATTTTCCAGTATATTTTCTGGTAATTCAAGATTTATTTTTTTAAGTTGTTCCACTGTGTAACAAACAGGTGAGTGGAGACAAATACCAAGTTTGGGGTACTTAACCTTGGACCCTTTTTGCTTACCTGACCCCAGCGATGTTTTAAGATGGCGTTCGTTCTCTTGCATAGAGGAACTTGCAGCATTTATTAACGTCATTTATTCACAGGGGTGAAAAATCTTGTTTGAAACTTGATTTTGTAGTGGTAGGGTCAATGAATCATGACGTATATGAGTGGAAATATCTCATTCTCTGAAATACTCAGGTGAAAATAATTAAAACTGAGATCAGTTCACCACTCAAATTTTCAGAGGTGTTCATCAAGTTCATCAGAAAAACCTGTGTGACAAGGCAAATGAAGGCACATTCAAGAAACTTGAGAAGCACATCCTATTTAGTAGAGATCATATTTGCACTGTGCTGTTAGGCAAATACAAAAGACAAACAAAGCCATAGTAAGGTGAAAAAGAAATTTAGTCCTTCCCAAATTTATCAGGTATTAAAAAAGTGCGTAAAACCCTTAATGATTAAAAGTCAAGTTTTGGTGACAAATAGAGTGATGTAAGTTTAATTTCAAAAGAATGATGTTAATAAGATAGATAGCCATGTTAGTATACCACCAGTATTGACCAATAATGTTTTTTATTTCCAATGCTTATGGTGACTTCTTTATTATTTTTTGGCAATGTGCAGGCATTTTGTTCTTTAAAATAGAGCTAGAAGAAAACGGTAATGCCTTTTTAGTAAAAAAATCCAAAAGTATACCACAAAAGGATACAATTCTCATTCCTTCACGAATTAAATGACAGCAACTAGCATATAAATAAATGTTCAATGATTTTGAGCATTAATTCTAACTCACATGCTTAGAGTAAATATATGATTCTGGCAAAAAAGCCACTGAGATAAAGAATAAACATCTAAACTATTTTTTCACCTTAGGTTGAATGTTCATTGAATAGGAACTCGAAGTCAGTCAAATCATATGGTTTTTTTTAAATGAGTTTAGTGGGACTACTGCTATCTATTGAATAATTAGTATTACTTTACAGTTATACCAATCAATTAGGGGGATCGGGTTGGTGTGGTGGCTAGAGTACTGGCCTCCCATCCCGAGGGCCCGGGTTCGATTCCCGGCAGAGGCGGATTTTTCTGTGGAAAACCGGTCCCCACTTGAGTGCCTAGTGGAGGGCATTTCAAGTACAGTACTCCGTCCGTCGGATGGGACGTTAAGCCGTGGTCCCCTTGGCGCCTTTCGTTAAGAGTAGGCTAATGCCGACGCCGGGTTTCTCTCCACCCTTCCTCCGTTCCCTAAAAAAAAAACTCCTACCATTATCCAATTACCCACCTATCCTATATGGCGCAAATGACCTCAGCTGTCGGTCGCCTCCCCCAAATAACCAACCAACCAATCAATTAGGGAGGTTTTATCCTACTCGGGTAAACTAAAGCAAACTTAATATGAATTCTCATGCCTGAAGTTACATCATAATAATATAATAATATTTTATTTTTGTCCAAAGATCTACAGAAAGATATAAGACACGTCAAAAAAAGAGGAGGAGATTAATACAAATTAGTAGTTCACAAGCATCAAGATGAAATGTTACGAACAAAGTATATATTAAATTCACATACATTATATTTTCAACATAAAAAAGAAGCACTAGATTGTAGGGTCAGTAAGATATTCAGTCACAGAATAGTAATTCTTTGCGAGCAGGAATACTTTCAACTTCCTTTTAAAAGACAGCAATGACTCACATGGATTTTTCAAATGTTGCGGGAGTTTATTGTAGGTTCGGAGTCCCATTTCTCTTGGACCTAACTTAGTCCTGTTTGTCCTCACTGTATTATAGTGAAGGCTTTGCCTATTTCTGCTTTCATACTTATGAAAATTGGAGTTAATTTCAAACATGTCTAGATTTTTATGCGTAAAAATTAGCAGAGATAATAAATAGACACATGGTAATGGGAGGATCTTCAAAGTTTTAAAGATGGGGTTGGAGGGAGCATCATAAGGTTTTCTTAATATAATTCTAATTGCCCTCTTTTGCAATGTAAATATTTTGGATGCGTGAGGTGATGAGCCCCAAAAAATTATGTTGTATGACATCAAGGAATAAAAGGCACCATAGTATACAGTAAGTAAGATATCTACATTAACAGAGTTTCGGAGGTGGCGTAAAAGGTAGCAAATAGAGCTTAGTTTATTGGCTAAAATTTCAATATTCTTCTCCCAGGACATATTACCACTTATATATGAACCTAGAAATTTAGTTATAGTAACATTCTCAATGGACTTTTTTATCAATTTTAATTGAAATACTTTCAAGGAGATGACTTTTACACCCAAATTGAACAATGTGCGACTTTTCAGTGTTTAATTTCAATTCATTGTCAACGCACCAGCGAAGAATGTTTTGGTTTGCAGATCTAGAGCTCATGATAAGGTTATTTTGTGATAGGGCAGAAAGTAAGAAGTTCATCGAAACTATAATAAGGAAATCCATGCATGTGTATCTGTTTGCACTACCTAAAACATCTGCATGAGAGAATCAATCATTTATTGCATGCAATCATTTATTGCATGAAATAAACTTGATTAGAGCATGGAATAATTTCAGCAGAAAATATTTGAAAATCGTAATTAATTCCAGGTTCATTCACATAATGCAAAAAATACCTCATTGCCATATAGTATTGATGAACTAGGAAGCATGGAGTTTACAACAACACCATATGCCTGAGTGCAGTGGAACTACCTAACATTCATGTGTTCCATCAATCTCACAAGGTAAATAAGACATAATTCAGCCCTTGCTGAAGCCAGTCAAACCAACCAACAGTTCGTGTATTTGGTATTAAAATTTCTTGTAAGTCATTTAATAATGAAAATAGCAGTTTTCTTTATCAATAACTTTTGGGTAGTAAATAAATAGCTACTAGGTTCTGCTTCAGCATATGCGTTTAAAATAGATTGACCTAGCACCTCATGAAGTCTCATGTTGATAACTTGAAAAGTTTTTGAAAAATTAGTGTTCAAAGTGGAGCTTCCATTTTCTGAGCACCAAAAACAACTTTTTTTCACACAAAGCCACATAAATAATTTGTTGATATGGTGAAGAATCGCTGATGGTGTTCACAAAATGTAGAAATAAATTTTCTTCCATTTTAAGTTTATTTCATTGCAATTGATGAATAGGTTAAGATAGAACACTTCAAACTCAAGTATCTCGACTTTTTGCACGGACAGTAGTTCCATTTAAAACACACAGCTTTGGAGATTCAGATTTGATCCAAATCATGTATCAGAAAAATGAATTGCCATATTCTCATTATTAAAGCATAAGTCTTATGCAAATAATGGAATCCAAAGAATGCTAATTTTCATTTGTTTGAGAACATTATTTTTTAAAGAGATCTTACTTTAATTCTGGACCCTCTGCAGCAGACTCTACAGGATTAAGGGCTTCATTGTTTAGGAGGCCCGAGGTTGAAAGGAATTGTTTGAAATGCATCATACGCATGAGTCCTTGCACCAACCTAATGAGTTACTTTTCCCATTTTCTTAACTAAGGTTCACCAAGAAACATGTTTATTGTTGTTCAATTTACTTCCCAAATTAAAGTTCACAATTTGGATAGTAAAATCATACAATAAACTCAAAATAATTGTGGCTACTAATTTTATACCCGAATTACATGGAGGAATAAAAAGAGCAATTAAATCATGAAATTTTGACGACACAATCATCCTGTAAAAGTAGAAGAGTGGACTGGTCAGCATATGCAACTTGAACGAAACCAAAGCATGAATCAGATTTCACAAGTAAATAAAGCAGATAGAATATTCTGCCATGGTGGCATTAGATAATGACAAGAATATCAGTTATCATGAGAATGTGCTAAAATTCTCTCTCAGAGATGAAGAGGATGGGAGAGGATAAGGATGGTGGGCGATTCAAGTCATCTGTTTCTTATCTCATTCATGGATGATCAAGTTTTAGCAAGATAGCCACTCTTGTACTGATCTCCCGAGTAAAAAGAAAAAAGTAAAGAATTAGCAAGATTAAGAGAGACAAGTACCAAATGAAGATGACACACATAAATGAAAGCAATGAGATATTTCAGAAATTTATAAATCTTGAGTAGCTGCTAAAAACCATGAGAGGAAATGATTCTGTAAATCACTCCATTTCTGTAAGTTTAACCTTAATATCACTACAAATTCAAAGCTCGCGAGCTAGCCGCGAAAACTTTAACGGAGTTACCCGCTGAGTTGCACGATGGCAAGATATTCCACAGAGAAAAAATCATTCGCCTTGACCGGGACTCGAACCCGGACCCCCTGATTTCCGGCCAGGTGCTCTACCAGTTGCGCTACCAAGGCGTCCTCTTTCTCTGTGGAAATTCTAGAGGCTTTAAAGGAGCTAGATGTTGCCGGACTGCTGGACATGTAATGTCACAAAGCAGCCGAAGTCGTGCGCAAGGCGCCACCGTCCACGAGGTTAAAGCCGACTTTTAAACACTGAGGTGCTTACTATTTTAACAAATTCAAAGCTCGCAAGCTAGCCGCGAAAACTTTAACGGAGTTACCCGCTGAGTTGCACGATGGCAAGATATTCCACAGAGAAAAAATCATTCGCCTTGACCGGGACTCGAACCCGGACCCCCTGATTTCCGGCCAGGTGCTCTACCAGTTGCGCCTTGGTAGCGCAACTGGTAGAGCACCTGGCCGGAAATCAGGGGGTCCGGGTTCGAGTCCCGGTCAAGGCGAATGATTTTTTCTCTGTGGAATATCTTAATATCACTAAATGAAGGACTGAAAAAGGCAATTACCACAATAAAAATCAATTTATTCTAACCTGGACTTTGATGTTACTACTTCTGTGGTCATAATGAAACCTTGGTAAAAATAATTTATTTTAATTATTAAGAAAAAAGTTTTTCTTGGTCATACACAAGGATTATTTTTTACTTGACGTCCATTTTTTGGTTAAAAAAAAACGTATAAAAATATTGCTGATAACTTTATTCCCTCCTCTCAACTTGAGCAATTTTTCTCTATAATTTTCTTGTTTGTTTGAATACTTATCATTGCATATTACGTTTTTTGTATGCCCTAATCATAGTAGATGGCCATTAGTGACAACAACCGTTCTTCAACCAATGTTTTCACCTCTTCATTGGTGGCAAATCGCTGACCGATTAGAAATGTCTTCAGATAGCTGAACAATTGTTCTGCGTAAGAACGTTGGGTGGTCCATTCACTCCCATCTAAAAGATTTGATTAACTCTTACCCTTGAGCAGCAGAATGAGGTCGTGCATTGTCATGCAGCAACAAAATTCCAGATTACAGCTAGCCAGGTCACTTCTTCTGTATAGCACGTTGAGGTTTCCTGAAGGTCTCGTAATACATATCTGAGTTTATTGCGATCTGTAAAGTTACTGCTGCTACTGACACGTTCGCTGCAGTCGTGAGGAGAATCACAGACCGTAGTCACAGTTGATTAAACAATTGCCTTAAACATTTTAACTTCAGAGTAAAAATCGTACAAAGTGGCACTATGACTGTAAATGGCACCTGCTTTTGCTAAAGGCATGTTGGAAATTGACATTTAGGCACAAAGTAATTTAGGTTGCTACGGCCAATCGGACCTTATTTAAAAAATAACCCTCGTACTATGTTCTAATTCCTGTACATCATGTTTGAATATTCATCCTTTGCTGAAACCAATTCGAGTATGGCCAAAAATATTTGAAAAAGCAAGAAAAAGTTTCTCCTGCATATCAAGGGTTTTGCAACTCCAATTAAAGACTATTATTTTATCTATATGCTACAGAGATAGGAAGCACAACACACAATGAGTAAATAAAAACAATAGGTAGGAAGGCCACAATTATTTATTGAAGGAAATGGCCAATGAATTTCTGGCATGGCTAAGTTCTCTACAGTGAATTAATGGATCTTAAAAATTAGTACTATTACAAAACTAAAATATTGATGTGTCATAAAACAAAATGCATATGGACATAGGCATAGCCATGGTAGGGTGCTAGTTCCCCCCTGGCTCATTAAGTCAAAAGAAAAATTATAGGTAACTAGCTAAAGGTGACCGCTGAAATTCAACGGGAGGGAGAAATATAATAAATATAAATTGTGTAAAGAAATGTTAATGTTAATTTTTCAAGAAGGGGCAAAAACAAAGCGTTACGGAGTTAACTATGGCTCCAACTCAGTATCGGAACCATAAATATAATTGAAACAATGAACTCATATAACTGCCTGGACTCATACCTGGGCCTTTACAAAAATTAGAATATTATTTACAAAATTTCAGGCCAGAAGAAATAAAGGAGGTTAAAAGGGGGGATGCATATGAATGTCTGTCTATTGTTGACAATGAGCCAAGATTCGAGTTTTGGGAATGGTAGGACCCACCTCATCGGCAAAAAAACCTTTTTTCAGGCCTTTTATGTATGTTGTGTTTGTCTCAATTCTCCAACTACATGGCAGTGGCGTCAATGAACTTCCTACGCATTAATGCATTTAATTCCAATCACAGTAAATTCTATTCATTTCACATAGTACAGATTTAGCCTTCTTAAAACAGATACTTGTTGCTCGGTTGCGTATGTTCACACCTTCTGCTGTATATTTGACTATAACTACATTACAATATGTATACTTTAAGTTTTACCGAATGCAAACCTACTTGATGTGGGAGTAGCACGAAAAGTAAGCCCATGTGATTTTGCCAAATTAAATGGCCGATCTAGATTCAAGAATTAGTTGCGATACCTCTTTTAGTACCTTTCAGTATCTTTACAGAAAGAGCAATATATATAGCCATACTGAAGATACGAAAGCACTGTGAAATCCGTGGGTCTCAAAAATATAAAAGTATCACCACATTCAAGGAACATTATGTGCAAATTGTTATGGCACTTAATAAACTATCAACAGACACTAACAATGCAACGAGAAAAGCTGCTTTTCAAATACATGGCACTGCTACAAAATCAGAATTCATTGTTAGTATTTGTCTAAAAAATATTGGGCACTCCTGCAACTGGCGGTAAATGCTCTGTAATAAAAAAGTGTAGACTTACTTCAATGTGAAAATCACATTTTAAAAATCACAGACATCATGAAAAAACACCGTGTAAATGCGGTTGTTGAAAGTGAAAGTGTTATAGCAGAGGCTGAAACAATCGCTGAGCATCTTGGAACAGATTTTAATATGCTGCATGTCATAAATCAGCAGAAACATCTAGCGAATCCACCAGCGCGGACTCCTAGTGAGTTTTGGAGAATATCACTATAATATTCCGCATATAGATTCATTAATAATGTCTCTGGAATGGGATTTTTGAGTGGAGAACTAGCCTGCATTTTCACTGCTAAAATTGCACCTTCGCATAATGCTTGATATGATGTTTGAGGATTTTTTAAGAAAAACTGCAAGTTTTTTTAGTCACTACAATTTGAATGATTTCTTCAGTGAAGCTGACCTTTGGTACAACCAATGGAATGGACAAAATGTGCCAAATGCAGAACTGAATGAGACAGAACTAGCTGTACTAGTTAAAGAAGCCCATTTCTACCATATATAAAATGGGCACTACTTATCTCACTTGCACAGTCCTGCACAACGTGCACCATCGAAAGATCCTTCAATACCCTACCCAGGGTAAAAACTTGGTTACCGTCAACAATGACAGAAAATCGGCTTGTCGGTCTTTGTATGATGAGTGTGCATAAAAAGAGGGTTCTGGTAGATAAAAATAAATCTGAGAAAGAAATCCTGTCAAGATTATGCCAGAACTCTAGTAGCATTTTCAAATAATCAAAACAATTTTTTAACAAAAAATATTAACTTCTTTTTGTCCCCCCCCCCCCCCATCTGGAAAAAATCCCAGCTAAGCCACTGCATATGGATCTTAAAAACTAATACCATGTCATTATCTTTTTCAGGACACAATATCTCTCCTGTCCTCGTGAAACAACTGCTCATTCCCAATTGCCTCGATTTCCTTCAAGATTGTGATGCTCTGTGGGGAGCCTTCTTTTTAAACATCTGCCAGAGTTAGAGGAACCATTTGTCATGGCAATAGTAAATGAACATAGACAGAGCCTCAAAGAGAGGTGGTTTATTCTCATTAGAAAATTGATGCTTACAAATAGAATATAAGTTATAAAAGTGTAAAAAATTTGACAGATTCTCATACTGCCAGTTGTTAAGTTCTTTTATTTAAAAAAAAAAAAGACTTTCCCGATCGGCTCATAGGACTGGCATTTCTGGGACCAAAGTAATAATTTTTCAAAAGTAATTACTTAAAATTTTTACTTAAAGAGCTGTTTTTGTATTATAATGCTTCAAAAATGATACCAATTTTAGTGTTCAAAAATTATTTTGTAAAAAAATTAATTCAAATAACCTATTCAGAGGTTATTGTATTTTAATAATAAAAAGAGCTGAAGATGAAATACAGAGCACAGTGCCAGGAATGGAATTATTATGTACATCAAAACAACTCCTCCAAATACATTTGCATTGTACCATGATTAGCTACATTATGTAACAAACCATAGAATCAGGAACTGCAACAGAAGGTTCCCTTTACACAGCGTTCTTTAAGAGCATTCTGATATATTGATGGGGATAAATGCGCACATCTAATAGACAATACACATTCACCAAATGGCTATGCACAAATGGCAAAATATCCTTTACATTCTTCTGGAGACAAACACATTTCAGACCCTGAAGTCATGTTCCTTACCACTGAGAATGAAAAAATCAGAGTGGAGGAAACATACACCACAGTCAGTAAATCATTTTGACAGCAGTATATTATCATTTTGGCATAAGAAAAGTCTTCACTCAAAGTTTTCAGTTTAATGGAAAGGGAAAATATCAAATACCATACCATAAACAGTCTAAACTCCTTATGGTATCACCTATGTATCATCAGATGTCATATGGAAGTATCATCAATGGTATGCAGAAAGCTGTCTTCAATCAGCTGTGGAGGAGCTTCACAATGTTGAAGTTAATTGACCTGCAGCAAGAAATTAGAATAAATTTATGAGGTAGACTGATACAGGGTAAGAAATGGCAAGGATTTGGCATGATCCAGTAACTTCTTGACCACTACATAAAGAAGCCCTACCCAAGGATTAGTAATCTTTTTAAAAATACACCTATTACCAACTTTTTAGTACACCAACTGGTCTCAAATTATTTTAGTGCTTTAATATATTTCACCCAGTCCTATGTGCAGAAACAATGGATGCTATGTAGCCTTGAAATCCTCTTCAAGAAGCTCAATACTGAAGCATAAAGACATGAGTTAATTCTTTAGATAAAATTTTCAAAAATAGACCACGTTTCATTATTGAAGTTAGATACCACCACTTTCCTATCAAACATGCAAAATATTAAAATATGATTTCACAGTGATTACAAAAGATTTACCATTAAATTTCATCAGAAAATGATTTCAGTGTCAAAACACCAATTTTTCACTTTCAACATAAATTCTTTACTCCCCTTTCACAGAAGTCACCATCAAGAAAGTTTAGTATTTAATGTAATCTCAAGATTGCTTGTTTTATTATTTCAGTTCCAAACATCTCATGCCCACATAAAGTTTTGATTCCATTATATTAATGCATCATTCACACATGCTCTCCTGTTACTGTGAAATCTTATAAAATTGCAAAATTCAAATTATCAAATTGATCGCTTTTACCAAACTTTCCCCATCCCCCACATGCTTTCACTTAATTCTTTCTTGTCATGGGACTGTTATGGTAATTGATTCCCATCAATTAAGCTATTCCTAAAATAACCTTACCAACATGACATAATCATATATAATTATTACCTTCATCAAAACATTGCACCAATTTTTTATTACAACCAATTTCTTTTCACCTAATTTCACACATTATTTATCCTGACCCTTCTAAGGTAGTCAATTTATACTACATACAGCTAAAATTTATGATTACCCAGTTCAACTACCATGTAATACGGAGAGTACATTCTTATTTATTGCAATTATTAGTCACTTTTTAGAAACATTCACTCTTTGATATACATAAATTCTTTAAATACTACCAATGACCTATGTCTTTTCAACTCACCATGTATCCTTCCATGCATGATACCATTCACCCAAAATATACAATATTCATTTTCCTCTTTTTCTCATGTATGAGTACAGGAAATACAGTATCTGACAAAGGCTTTCATTGTGTTCGGCTGAACTAGGCAGGTTTTCGGGTTTCTTATGCATTTGCATTGTCTTGATGGTGACATTTAACCTACTCTGCCACAGGTATCCTTTGACAAGGTTTAAGTGGAGATTACTCCAAAAATGCTGCTTTTCTACATCACCTCAGAGGTGTTAGCCAGGTTTTTCTCTCTGATTGGTTGATGCCATTGACAGCCCCAACTGCTATAGAAAACCTGAGTACCGTGTCCAGGATTGAAATACACATTTCCAAGAGATTGGTAGGGTACAGTAATCCTCCCTGTTCACATTGCTACGTCTAGTTGCCATTTTCACATCTTCTCTGGTAATTATTGGGGAGTATGACTTTTCTATGGCCAGGACTATGACTCTTAAAGTTTACCATATGACCTGGGTCCACCAAAACATAAAGTGTAATGGCCAATTCTTTCCTGTTTTTTGGGCCCATATGTTTCCTTACATCCTGCACCGTACATCTCTCTTGGTTAGCCCTAAATAGGACTTATCACAGGTGCATCCTCATATATAACTTCATGGTGAGATAGGATCATTCATGGTGATGTGAAGACAATTTTATTTTCACATCCAAACCTAGTTAGGATGTTATGTTTTTCAATAACATGAGATATACTGTCTGTATTTCCACCAGAGCTAAACACCCCAGAATCCAAACCCAGCCACTCATGCCATTATCCCTTACATCAGTGGAACTACTGAGAGGACTTTCAAATTTTTTATGTCAACCTCATGGCATTATTTCTGCACTCTTTAGTAATAGTCTACTGAGTCCATTTGTACTATAATATCCAGAGTAAACACTTCAGTGCTCAAGAAGAGAGAAACCAGTGACATATCCCTTACTGATGCAAAATTAAAATCTGCAAACATTAGGTTTCCAGGAGGATGTGCATCAGGACAACAGTTTCACAGTGAACAAAATGTAGATGTGGCAATGGGGCATGTGGCAAACAAAATGTGGCATTCAATGCTTACCTTGAAACATCACACACCATGTCAAAATTAGCAGTGCATATGTATTTTGGTTCATTCAGCATATCATCACCAAATGTATCCAAAAGATGAACACTTAACAAATATGACACCTGAAAAAAAACAGCATTTGAGAACTGAAACAATTGGTAAATAAATGTTTTCAAAAAGAAAACCCTTTGGAAGTACAGGTAACAATTTATATTAATTCCATTGAGTTGATACCAATTATGCCAGACATATTTGCTTCCAATGAAATAGTAAAAGTAAGCATCATGATACAACAAAATAAGCATTCCAAAACATACTCTGTAACTACAAAGAATATCGAAATTGCACTCCTCAAATGATGCCACTCACGTTAATACTTTCTACTATTCCTAAAGAGTGAACTTTTTTCATATGCTACTGCAACTCTTTTCAACATTTTTTTAACTATGTCACTAAGGCACAACGCAATATGTAAATGCCTTCCATACTTTTTGCATCCCTAAAGCCATTCACTCTCAGGGAAATGTTTTCCTTATACTGAGATCGATGAAAAGAGAACATTGACAAGAGTGTGTTCATAATAGATTTGCAGAATAGAGCCCCTGATTTGCACCAAGCACTTTTCAACAAAGCACTCAGCTTACCTGCAAAAAAAATCAACACTTAACAAACCTCACCTGGGACATTAGAAGAGATGTGTGAAGCTTTTCACATTCATTGATGCAGTAAAAGATGGCCATCATCCGATCAAAACTAAATGGCTTTGGACCACTAATTATGTTGTTTTTTACTGACAAGGATTCCACCTTCTTTCGCTTCTTTTTATTAGCATGCCTGGAGAAAACCAACCGATCTGATTTTGATGAATTATGCGATGCTAGGTAGGCAGCCATGAGCAGCATCTTCGAGTGATATGGTAAGTTCAACTTGATCATAGAAATGCCATTAGTGATTGCTGGTTGCTGTCCAGGTTGATGACTGCAAAGAAGGAGAAGAAAATATAGAAAACTACATGAAAGGAAAAGTAAACATTAGCTGCAAACTTCCTGGCTAAGTACAGGAGAAATAAAAAAGAAGAACATAACACATAGGTACCAAGTAATTAGCATTAATAAGGTTTTTCTATCTTCAAAGCGATACCCACACTTTTTTTTAGTTCCCATGGACCCGAATAGAGCTCATATGGCCATTTTACAACGGGCATGAGAACCAGTAACAAATAATACACACAGCCATGTCCTGGTCAGTGGAAATCCAACCCAAGGGGGACTTGAATCTACGACTCCAGGAATAGCAGGCGAGAACTTAACCCCACTGCCATGAAGGATCTCACACACCTTCATGCAATACATGTAGTACCAAATACATTGCTTGGCCAGAAATACCATTTGCTCTGGTCAAGCCCTCCAAAGTTTTACCACATGTTCTTCCCATATAATTTCATTTTTGCTGTCTTATGTTTGAACTTTGCCCCATGCTCCTAGCAAGTAATACATCTGGTAGGAATTGCAACCCTCAAGATTACTGGAGATGTTAGTGCTTGGTCATCCAAAAATATAGTTGACTTTATCCACTCTTCTTATTCCTTTACATGTGTCTAGATCAAATTCATCCAGGGCCTCACCATATCTTCTAGTTATAACCTTATGAGTATGTACTTACAACACATGTTATGTGCTTATTACATATTGTCTACTTAATTTTTCTATCTGCTATTCCTACCATTCATGAAGGTCATTAGTACCAAAGTTTCAAATGAATCATCCATCATTCAAAACCACTCCTGATACCCAAAACACCTAAACCTTTATTTTTTCTCAGTATCTTTCTAAAATACTTATTCAAAATCAACTGAACTGAAAAAGAATATTCAAGCTATGCTTCATATGTCATACACCTACTTTCCTCATGACACTCAGCATCATGAGTTGCCCTAGAGCACTTCCTTAAACCTAACTGATTTTCACCAAAGTAGCCATTTAACCTCTCTACTAATTCCTCATTACAAATTTGCAGTTAAAATTTGCAAATTAATTTTCACATTTGAGTGATTAAAACATTTGTCCTTCACTTCTTGAAAATTTCTGCCCTTCTTTTTCAAGGGATAAGAATTAAAACTATTTTTTGCAAAGTCTGTGTACCAAATTCCAATATATTTTATGAATAGTTCATAAAATTATTGCCTAGCACTTTTACTTCTGACCTTCAGGGACCTATAACAATATTTTATTCAATGTCTTTCTTGCATTATTTATCACAGCATTGCATCTCAGAATTTAGTATAAGGTTTGATAAAAAATATGCAGAATGTTTTAATGACATGTCCTGTTTAAGTCATGCCACAACTTTTCTGTTGCGTTGATAAACTTGTCCTTTACAAACATCGCCATTGATAGCCATATTGGATATTTATCTTGTTGTTAGATGCTGACAATGTTGAATTTTAGCCTTTTTTTGGTGCGCTTGTCAATTTTTTGCTTGAAGAAAATTGGAACAAATATTTTGTATTAATTTTTTCTTTTCGAATTAAGTGGAGCGTCATTGTGGAAATATTGATGTGTTTCTTGAGTCTTCTCTGAATAAAATAAGTACTTAAAAGTGGTACAAAAGTTTCCAAGAGGGCTGTGAATTTGTTGAACATGACCAGACCCTGAATGATGCAGCACATCACAATTATGGACAACAGCTGAATCATTTTCAGAGATGATGCTAAAAACATTGGCACATCATTTGGCTCATGTAAAGTTATTCTAAAACAATATTTTGGGCATGAGACATTTGACAGAAAAATTAAATCTAAAATATTTGAATGTTGAATACTGAATGGACATTTCTAAGGAATTGCTGAATGAAGTCAAGATAATTCCTAATGGCTCAATAGGTCATAACTGGAGATAAAACTTGTTTGCATGGACATTAAATCAAAACGAAGACCCAATCATCTGAATGGCAGGTTCCTAACCAGAGAAGACTAAAAAAAGCTCAAATTTAATGAAATGTGAAGGATCTGTTCACTGTTTTTTTAGATTTCAATGCCATAGGGTGCCAGAGTTCTTGCCACCAGGTTTCACAGTCAATGAAGAGCACTATCTGGAAGTCCTAAACTGTTTGCATTACCAATCCAAAAAAAATTACAAAATTTTTGGGGGAACAACTCATGGCAATCACACCACAGTAAGACATACTTTACTGATTTCTCATGACTTTTAGGCATAAAACAGCACCATTATAATGACTTAGACTCTGCATTTAGCAGACGTTACCTTCTGTCACCACACCACCCTTAAAACACAAGCCAATCACATTTATTTTTAAACATTCACTTCTTGTCCTTTAAGAGAAAAACTGAGTGATAAATTAAATACTTAGGCTCTTAATTTTAAAACAGATCATCATTGATGCAGCATAATTGAACGTCACAAGTACACATCCCATGTTTTGGAGTTTATTGTCAACAACATGTCCCATTCAACACACCTGATTTCTATATCGATTTACATACAGTACTTAAGTAAGAAAAATAGCTCAAAATAATCCACCCAGATACATTTCTCTATTCGTTGTACTTCATTTACCAGTTTAATTAACATGAAAAGGAAAAATTAATAAAAAAAAACATTGATTCCCCAAACTCCATTAGATAGAGGTCGAAAGATCTTCAACTAAATGAACAATTCTCATAACTAAAATGGAAAAAACCCAATAGAAATTCCAGTTTCATGGGAAAAGTAAAAATGGGTAACTCACCTAAATTGCTCACTAGCTAAGGAGTGACCTTGTTGTAATGCTATCTTCAAGCGAGGAACAATCCACCTCCAAAGGCTGCTAACATCATCCATTTTTATTTCTCCAGTTTCAATAGGGTGGCAATAGTCAATAAATATTTTTTCAGCCTGAATAATTTCAATATACTATAAATCTATACATTAAATTACTTAATAAAAATGGAGTCAAGTTAAGTCAAAACACTTACTAAAGATTTGATGTTCATTAAGTTCCTTGAAACTCTATAAAATGTGCTCAGGAACAAGTTTAGATAACTCCTGTAAAAACCTGGAGGGTATTTGCTTTTGTGTGACTGGCATAATATATTGATAATCTCATCTGAAACAAAAAAAGCAAGAATACCAGTTGTTAGTGGCACATGTGGGGGGCTCAAGTGAAAACAACAACAACAATTTTTGATTCACAAGAATGACAATTCTGAATTAAAAATTAAAAAGATGGACACTCCAATCTTCTATATTCATGCAAAGATCGAACAGTAAATGGAATCTACACTTAGTCTCATCACTATACTACAAGCTTCACAATGCATGTGATTGTGTCACTGTTGTTTTTCAATTGTGCTTACTAAATTGAAAATGACATAAATAATTCAAATCTGTCCTATGCTATCAATCACTGAGAACAGTTAACTATGCAAGTCATTGGGACAAGTAATGTGAGCACTGCACTCCTTGATGAATTGGTATAATTTACAGTGGCACAATAAAAAGAAGGATCTGTGATCCGGTCCCACTGACTATCGAATTTTATTGTTGCACTCAAAACAACTAAAATGAGGTAATTCTCGCACTACCATGAGAAGCATCCAAAATCAGTGGGTTAACAACAAAATTTTCTCCATGGAACAACTACAATGGCCATTTTCTTTAAATTCTCCACACCATAGACTTGCATATTTAAAATTTCATTCATAGTACTACCATAAATATGACCAGATTAAAATAAATAGACCAATAAAAGTAATAATGAGAAAATCTCACCTTTGTTGTACTGAGGAAAATGTAAAATGATAGGATCAGAATGTCCCATCTTTGTATAAAATTTCTCCCACACAACTTCACTGAGCAAAATTGAACAGATGTTCATACCAGTCAGCTCAGATAATCTCAGCAAAGCAGGTAACACATGATCACCTACTTCTCGAATTCTGTCACTCCTCTCCAGGACCTGAGGTCAAAAAAGAAAATGCTACAGCCTAATTGTTAGTCATACACTTCTAAGGGTTAGTTAGTTAGTTACTCAGGGGAGGCGACCGACAGCTGATATCATTTGCGCCATTTAGGATAGGTGGGTAATTGGGTAATGGTAGGAACATTTCAGTTAATGGAGGAAGGGTGGAGAGAAACTCGGCATCAGCATTAGCCTACTCTTAATGACAGGTGCCAAGAAGACCATGATTTAACGTCCCATCTGACGGATGAAATACTGAACCTGAAATGCCCACCACTAGGCACTCAAATGGCAACCAGTTTGCCACTGATTAATCCACCACATGCGGGAACTGAATCCGGGCCCTCAGGATGGGAGGCCAGTACTCTAGCCACCACACCAACTTGATCCTCTCATACACTTCTCCCAACAATTAATGACGGAAATGATTTTAAAATATTTACTAAGGATATAAACACACGATAGAAATATATTCTGCCACAGCATAGTTGTATGCTCAGAATTAAAGTCACACATTATCAAACTCAAAGTGGGTATCTAAAGACAAAAATTTGTATTAAAAAATCTACTACTACATATATATTTATGTTGTAATGGTATGCATATGTGACCTGTCACTTTGTCCTACGCTATCGCCTTGGGCAAGCAATTTTTTTGTTTACTCTGACTCAGGCTGTGACATGCATTCACTGAGAATGACTGGAAGTATTTTCATATGTTCCAACCTGTGTGACCGGGCCTCAGAGTGGGTATTTAAATGAATGTGAAATGAGCCCACAACTTTTGGTTAAACACAAACAGAGAAGGAAAGCAACCTCTAACAGTGCTGCTAAAAAGGCAGGTGCTGAGAAGGTGAACTTCAGAGAGAAGCTGAACTTGCTCGGAGAGAGAAGTTCCGACTGAGCACCATTTGGGAATGCAAGGTATACCCCTTTTTACAGCCAGAACACAGCTAAGTCCTTGATGCAATGCCACCAAGCCATTTCCCTACTGTCCTACTACAAGTGCTGTGCAGCATCTATGATAGGAGGTGGTGTGACAGCCAGGAGCCACACCTAAATCACTAGTACTGTTGAAAGTAAAGCCGTAATCTCCCTCGCCAAGAGGACTGAGTAAACTTCAGTGCTGCCCCTCAACCATGTACACCCGTCCACAATAAAATGTTACCACTTTGGAGGCCAAATTTTTCTAAGTCCCAAGTTGAAGGATATTTGACAACAGTGCACCTCTGTCCCTTTAAATACCCTGACCACGAAATACCAACAAGACCGTGGCACGGTCCTCTTAAGAGAGCTCCATGCCATGGCTTGGGATGAGACCCTCCTTGAATGACCTGCACAGGGATTTTTGTGTTGGGGGCGTAAAGGGTGCCCTGTGGCAATTAGGTGGCTCCAAGGAGTGAGGCCTCCCGAAAAGCAGCCTTCTTTTCGATCGCTGCTCGGAGTGACTCCCTCGAAGATGCGTTGCGTAGGTTTCCATGACTACGGCCTTTGAGGGAGTGACAACCCGAATCTAAATGCAGTTCGAAGCAATTGTTGTTATTAACACCGTCAATATTTCTTGGTCAACGAGTGCCAAAACATTCCAAAGTACTCAGTTTGTTTATGTTTTATAAAGATTTGGAATAAAAAGTGATGTAATTAGATGGAACAGTTTTTAATCTTTGTTTTAATGTAGCCAACTTACATTTTTCCAATTATTTACCAATGATATATAAACAAAATTGCGGACCCTCATTTTTGGCCATTTTTTAAATATATGTAGAGAAAAAGTGAATTGCATCACCGAGCATCACAAAGTAAATTATGTGGGCAAACTTTACAAAGCTTCCACAGAGCAAACCCAATGAGTTATTTTGCGACCTTTGGCGATGCCGAATTTCACATTAGTTTTCGACCGCGTGGTCGAGTGTGGTAATACCCGCCTACAATGGGGAGGCAGATGTGTGGAATGGATTGCAGCCACAGCCACTCCACTATGCAGATTTTCCAATTCACTCTTTTTTAAATCACTCCCTGCCACACACCCTTGAGGTGGCTCGCAGGGTATTATGAAGATGTATTTTGTAGTTACTCAAATGTTCAAACATTAACAGACTCTATGACATTCGTGGCAAATCCGTGTAAATCACTTAGTGAAAACCTCATATCCTGAAATGTCTATTCATGTTTCTGGGGATACATAACTGTTATTTTATTAATTTAGTCTTTCATTACCTTTCGTGGAATATAATGTACTGAAAGTTGGTGAGAACTTACCCCCTGACCCACACCTTTGTAGTGTCTCGCAGATATTATGTAGTTGTAGATGAAGTCCAAATAAATCTTCAGGTCCAAAAGAAATTCAAGACTGAGTGTACAGCTAGTAAGTTCAAGAGATACCTCACCTATTTCTTTGACTGTGAGAATACATTTGATAAATTGTGAAACAGAAAGTAACTTATAAAAAAAAACATCTTAGGGGTTGGAGAACGATGTAAAATCTTGCATCAGGGAATTCTTAATCAATCGCGGACAATGTGTTGTTTAACCTATAGAAATGGGAAACAGACAATGTTCGAAACATTCCCTAGGTAACAATTCGGTAAAGACAGTGATACATATCATTCATCAATGTCAACAACACCAAAATCAAAACTACACTCAGTAGACGTACGTACACATAATGAGGGATGCATCAGAAAATCACCCAGACATATTCAAAATTCACGGAACCACCTCCATGTAACTGTGATGTTGCCATTTTTCTGGCAGTTACCCACTGCATTTTTACCAAAATCTATAAAACTGTTATTTTTCATCTTAGAATGATGATTAAAAGACGTGCGTACTCGCATGATTATCAGGAGTATGATGAAAACTGGTATTTTTAGCTATATGGCGTAGCTGTTAAAGTTTACATCATACATGGTAAGGTCAGTTTTCGCTGTTTCCCCCCGCCTTGTGGGTCGAGGATAGAGGCCAACCTTGGGCCTGGGCTCTCAGGAAAGGGTCGCGGATTAGAACCCTTCCCGAATTGGGACACACCCTTCTGGCGACTACCTGAGACATGGTCCCAGAAGATCACTTTTAACCCCTTATGTTTTCTGGATAAAAAACCTTGATATATGTTTATTTAAATTTTTCGACTCAAGGTAACAGAATTTGCTCGTAGGGAAAGTGTAATTCGCAAATATTTCCGATGCTTGCGAACTAATAAAAGACAGTATGGGGTCAGTGGAAACGTTTATACTGTTGTAAACATATGGTGAATGTTTTTTCCTATAAGGAGTGTAAAAAAAAAAATATGAGGCTAAATGATCCACTAGGCCACAGGGGAAAATTAAGAAAGTATGCAACCCACTTCCCATGACAATCCCGGGTGATGGATGATGCCCTATCACTAGGGACATGACATTTTCGCAAAACGTTTTTTGCGACAGGATTCACGAAATAAGCGACCTTAGGGTTTAATCATGAAATTAACCATGTCTTCTTTGAACACGATTTTTTAAACGAAATTTGAGATATTTTGCAAATGCCGAATTTTTGTAGCATGAAATATTTTCTTTAGTGATGGCCGGATCGGATCTTTCATTTTTCTCGGTTCCGGATCCAAAGACACGGAGTAAAATCGGATCCGGATCGTAGATTTTAAATTTTCGCGGCTTAGCGATCAAAGTGCCCCGTAAATGGAATGTAGGTGTGGTAGATATTGACAAGAAGAGGACGTGTAACTAAGGTCAAGTAATTAGATGAAAACGTTCCCGTGCAACTAGAAGCAAAATAAAGAAATAAGACTTCTTCCCCCCATTACCTCGGTATCGCACTCGGTGGCGGCGTGGTTAAGTCCTCGCCTGCTAACCGTAGGGTCGCGGGTTCGAGTCCCGCCTGAGTGGGTGTTTTCACTCAGTACATGGCTGTGTGTGGTTGTCTGTTGTTAAATTGTTAATACCCCGATGAAAAGGCCACATGTGCTGTTTTCGGTGGTAGTGGAAAATAAATAAAATAAAATAAAATACGTATTGTGTCATGCGGGTAGCCTACATTCGCCGGGATCAGGCGTACAACGAGAGCTGGTATACTGTGCGAAGTTCGATCCCAATCGCAGTTTAATTTTTTCTTTCAGTCACTGCATCGAAAATGTTATCATATTCAATTTCAAACCATTACATCTGAATACCTACTTGATTATACTTAGTTGTTTAAATTAGATTTACAAATGTACCACTCAGAAATTAAGGCTGGTCGGGTCGGATCCAAAGATCCACGGGTCTTTCATTTCATTCGCTACTGAAATCATATCCGAGGACAGTAAAAATTCAGATCCGGATCGGAGATTTTAACATCTGGCGGCCTCGTGATCGATGCACCCTTCTTTATTAATAATATTAAAAAAAAAACCTTCCTTTAAGTCTCCTTTTTCCCAACATTAAACACAGCTTTCACCTTTTTAAAACGATTTGATTTACCGTATTAGTCATTTTTAAACAATGCTTTTGATGATTTTTATTTACCATTTTTTGGTGTCCCTATGCTATCACGTCATAAATTTAAAAAAAATTTAAATAAAAATTAAGTGCATAAGCCAAAATAAGTATGATAATCAACATCAGGACCATTAAATGCAACATTTTGCATAAAAAAATTAGTGTAGTCAGAATGATAAAATAAACATTTCATTAGGTCAGCATTGAAAGTGTTAAGAGTTCAAAAATAGAGAACTCAAGAAGACTTTCTCCAACTGGTTCACTGGGACAGAACTCATCCTTACTTCATTTAAATATATTGGTTCAATCATAGAAAGAAATGGAGGGCTGAAGGCAGAGATAAATCATAGAATCCAGTGCGGATGGAGAAATCAGAAGATGAGTGGGGTATTGTGAAATATGAAATGGAAAATCGCAACCCTATTTATATAAGATGAGGAAGGGACAAAGAAGAAATAGAAACATCAAGTACATAACACAGGCATTTCCACAACTGCAATGCCATTTAAGTTCAAGCAACTGATTCTGCGGAATTATGACTGCTTTATCCACCATTGCAACTGATGGAGTAAACTGAAGAGTAATTCATTACACAAGCCTCAATATCCACTTATTAACACCATACACTTCTATCACATAAATTATCAATCAATAGGTTATTAGAAATTGACTTACAATAAATAGCTTCTCCCTTTTGCTAACTCCTTGGGATTTTGACTTCAATTTATTAATTAATTCCATCATTGTTTCACAAGTTTCAGGCAAATCACCTCCTTTACTGACTTTACCACTGGCTGAGGAAATTTCTACAAGAAATTAAAGTAAAATCCAATGCATATACTATTTGAGAATCTTTTTCATACAGTGAACAAATAACAAGAAAGATAAAAAGTGACAACAAATCATATGCAAAATATAAGTAAAGGTAAAGGGGAGTACAAACATAAAACTTTCAAATTTCACCTATAGAGGCCACTTACCATGATACTTTTTCAAAATTGACTCCAGCAGAACTTTAATTGAAAAAAATTCCAGGCAGTTAAAATGGACATATGGTAACTGCAGGTCTTCCAATAAGCTGGTCACAACGTAAGACTTTCCTGAACAACTATGGCCAGAAATAAATATACTTGATGGTAGCACTTCATCAGGCTGAAAGAGGTAACATTTATTTTAGAAATGAGAAATATCCAACAAACCTTTATCCACGCTACCTGAAACCTATGTATTTTCTATCAGGCATCCTCACACTCAAGAAATAAGTAATTAAAATCATAAATTGAGCAGCAAAACATTTGCAATTTCCATTAAAAGTATCCCGACATTGGACCTGGAAGTTATTAAGGTATCCTTTATGAGTTGTACAGACATTTAACTTTTGACATTATTTGATGATGCCTATTCATGAGGGTTTCAACAAACATTTACATAAGTAATTTGTAGGTCATAGGAACACAAACTTGGGTCAGATCATAAAAAAATCTTAGGGTGAATAGCAGACACCAAACATCCCAATTTGTTTGTATTCAAAGACACATTGGAACTTTTTGTGGCTAAGGACATGAAAGAGTTAGCACCTTCCAAGCACACAGGACGAAGATGCAATATTTCCACGAGCTACTTAACATGTTCACTGCGAGGCTGATTAAAGCCCTACCCCTCACAGCGTGGCGTGGCCCACCGGTGGGTCACAGTCCTTCTGAGCTTCTAGCCGCTGCCGAGAGATGGTGGTTGAAGTGGCAAAACTCAGCCGTTTCCTGAGATTAGAGGAAGGCTAGATGCATTTGCGTGAACCACCGGTGGGTCACGCTGCAGTGAACGTGTTAAGGCACAAACATCATTTAACAAAGTCAATCAGATAATTGTACATGGGTTCTTGACCAGGCTTGAAGTAAATCACCATGATATCAATATATCCCACACATTAAGTTGAAAACAACATAAAAATATTGTGATCAATACAAATCATCGGTTAACTTAAGCTGTGGATAACATTTACCTTCCAAACAAGGGGTGTCAATATGATGCATTGATGAGCCACAACTGTGTGTATGAAAATATGTTTACAACACCCATCATGTTTTATTGGAGATAGATTGATGGGAGCTATTATTACATCAGCAATATTGCTGTTGAAGTATTTGTACTGGCAGCAGGATGCATCAACTGGAAATATTTACCATGATACTCTTGTTCTTTCACCATGTTAATGTTTGGAGCACGTTGTTACTTCCTTTTCACCCATTTTTTTCAGTGCATAGTTACTGCCATCTTCCCTAAAGAAATTGATGTCTTTTGTAGGAAGTCCCCTAATATGCAATATACTACCAATATTTGTATTTCCCTCTCTTCCATTAATGCAGTAAGGTAGAGTGCAGCACCAAATCTTGTTTATCCTTGAGTTCCACCAATGCTGTTTGATTTCGCTCAGCACAACTGGGTATATGCTGTGTATGTTGCTGAGCAATAAAGTATCATTACAGAGATGTGTGGCTGCAATCACACACTTTAAAGGGTGATATCGGAATAGTAAATTCTCACCTCTTGTTGTAGTGATAAGTAGTAAGTGGAGATGATTAACAGGCGAAGTGATGTTCTCTACCAAGGATGGGTAGCAGACTTACAGGGAAGGAGGAAGGGATGAGAGAAACTTGGCATTTGTATTAGCCTGCCCTTAAAAATGGTGCCAATGGATGAATAGTTTAAGGTTTCAACCAATAAATTGCATTTTGTGCTAGGAGTATCTTACATTTAGCACTCAAGTATGGTATCTCCGCATTTAAATGGCTTTATATGCCTACCATGAAAAGTAAAGGTTTTCCTTACGCAGGACACAGATCTTTTCAGGTCAAGTACTACATATATCTCCTTAAATTTGAGTGCGAGTTGGGCACAGCGATTCCGACAACACAGAGATCCCTAAAATAATACCCAAAGAAAATATTCTAGAATACCTATTCCATGTTTTGAATACCATTTCAGACACTATAGCTTATAAGCTCCCAACTAGAATAGAAAAATTGAATGTGCAATATGGGTCATTCCATATGAAATCAACCAAAATTAAATATTTTTTTTGGCGACCTTCTTCAATTACTGTGATATTTGGTACAGTTGTTTATACCATAGTAAGTAACATATGTGATTTTGTTTTGTATTATTGGGATGATCGGATAGGGATTTATGAGGAGGTCAAAATTTGACCTTTCGGTGGCCTTTTCGCACATTAGTTTAGTTTACATGCAATAAGTCAGCTCCTATTCAAGCTACAGTGTTGGGATTGGGTCCATTGAAAAGGGAATTAAATTTCCTATTTAAAGGATTGACTTTCAAATACTCAAAATTTCAAATGGCATCACAGCATGAACCTACATCTACGTTTGGTCAAAGATCAAATACACCATCCTCGATTTTTTTAAAACTAGGTATTATCAATCTACATATATTTAGGTACAAGCATACAAAATTTGGAGATGGCTTTTTTGTTATTTTTTTACTTATTTTTTGTTATTAAAATTTGTAATTTTAATGTTAATTATTTCACAGATAAACTAGCTCTATTGTAGCATGCTATTTTGTGGCCCCTCAGGAAGGAATGAATTCTGGAACTGAGAAACAAAAGTGGTTCTATTTTCTGATTGTATAACTGGCCTAGTGATGTTTAGTCCAAAGATGCACATGACCACTTCCTCCCATCATGTACCAACATCTTAAACAAATCGCTGTTTTTATGTGGTGAACCTCCATCCACTTAAACAAGTTACGGGGAAAGAATTACCCAAAAAGGAAGAAACTCAAAATAAAGACCAACATAATGAAAAAATGAAGATTATTTCTCCAGGAGAATCAATAATTCAAGATTTTTTATCTTCATCTGATAAAAGTAACGTGCTCAACAATATGTCAAATGACTACCAGGCCATGATGACCCAGCTGAAAGAGAGGCATAACCACCCACACTGTACGAAACAGGAATTATTTATGCTTTTGTCCATGCTGCCAAAAACATAGAGCTCGAGGAGAGTGAGGGTGGAATTCCCTGGCATTTCGTACTACATGATTAGAAATGTTAAGAAGGCTGTTGAAAAGAATGGTATTTTTACTCCACCAAAACCTAATCCTGGCCCATTGTTGCCTGTAGAGACAGCTAAAATAGCCTTTGCTTTCTACAAAAATGATAATATCAGTCAGTGTATGCCAGGAGAGAAAGACTGTGTCAGTCAGAAAAAAATTGTACAAGAAAATATACGAACAAAAGCGATTGGTGTTGTCAAACTTAAAAGAAATCTATGCATTCTTTAACGAGAAGAACCCAGATATTAAAATTGGATTCTCTAAGTTTGCTGAAATGTGACCCAAATATTGCATTCTTCCCGGTGCATCAGGTACCCATGCAGTTTGTGCATGTACGGTTCACCAGACTTTAAAATTAATGATCGAAGAAGCTAAATTGCCTTTGTTAATGATGAATGGAATTCCATAGGCTACATACCATAACGCTCAAAACATGATCATGTGCAATCCACCTCATCCTGAATGCTTCTTGGGTGTGTTCCTATTGCCCGGGTATTTACAATATCAAAGCAGAATCAGAGACAGTTTTTGATGATTTGTTTATTGATGAAAGAGTCTATAAGCAATGGCTAACTACAGAACGATGCAATTTAGAAACAGTTCACCAGCCTTCCTAAGACGTTGTCAACACCTTTGTCAGTAAACTGTTTGTGTTACGTGATCATTATTTCATCGCCACAAAACAAGCCAACTTCCTCTACGAAGCAAAAGGATCATTTCAGCCTGGTAGAGTTATAGTCAGTGGAGACTTCGCAGAAAACTACAATTTTATTCTTCAGAATGCCACCCAGGGTTATCATTGGAATATTAGTCAGGCTACACTCCATTCGTATGTGTATTATTACTTAGAAGGTGGCAAGCTGGAACATTCAAGCTATATATTCATGTATATCTGACTGCCTCACAGACAAAACTGTTGCAATCTACTCATTTCAGAAGCAGATAATACGCCTTCTACACAAAAAAGTGCCAAACTAAAGAAAATTATTTTTTTTCTGATGGTTGTGCTGCACAGTACAAGAATAAAAATAACTTTAACCTAGGCTTGCCCAAATCCGACTTTGGGGTGTCTGCTACTTTGTTGCCACCTAGCATGGGAAAGGGCCATGTGGTGGTGTAGGTGGTTGTGTAAAGAGTTTGGCTGCCAGGGCTAGCTTGCAGAGGCCATACAATAGACAAATCAGAATGCCTAAGGACCCATTTGATTGGGCTGAAGCTAATTTGAGCTCCTCGACATTTCGGTCCATGTCTGTAGAAGAGATGGAAGTAACACGTCAATCTCTAAGTGAAAGAATAAACAAATCCGATTGAGACGAGATGTGGTGGAAACGTTCCATGATAAAGTAAAGATAATGCAATTTTCCACAAGTAAAAAATTTTTATTCTGACTAGTTTTGATGTACTACACCATTGTCAGGTGAAGCTTTCTGTTTACAAACAAGTGTATATATGAGCAGGGCGGAGGGAGGAGTGGGGGGGGGAGGGGAAGGGAAAGGGAGAGAAACGGAACAGGGAACATGGAGTGATCTGGTTGGAGCGTGGGTGAGAGGGGCAGGTCAGTTTATTCAAATTTATAAAACCCTGTGTCGGTTGGTGACGATGGGAGAGGGAACAGGGATGGGTGGGGTTTACGCACTAGAATGTGATTCCTGCAAAGGAATATATGTGGGTTAAACAGGCAGAAACTTCCACACGAGAATCAACGAGCATCGGAAGCGCCTTGTGAAAGGACAGGACACGTCCACCGCCACCAAGCATCTTATGGACACAGGTCATCAGTGCAGTTTTGTCCCAAACATTTTACATGTGGAAAAGAAACTTGATGCCTTGGAACAATTAGAAATAATTCAACATAAAATTAATAATGTCCCACTCCTAAATGATAACACTTTTCCATCCCATTCCCCGTTACTGTCCATAGCACTTCGTTATTCCACTGCCACCCCTACTACCCCCTAGCCATCCACCATTTCCCCCTCCCTTTGGTAACACCACACCACTTCCTCCACCACTCTGAGCCGACGTTCTGGACATCCCCTACCCTGCGGTCCATTACAGAAACACAGGAATTAGATTCTATTCACTTTTAACATGAAACTCTTCACTACTTCTCTAATTTTACTAGTATTGCTATAACAAGTTTTGCTATAGCAAGTTCCACCGGTAATTTTAAACATGAATTTTGAGGAACATTACCATGACAAACCTTGGGGTTGAAAAACAATGGGGAGAGGCATCATAATTTGGTCATTTTTCATGCAA
Organism: Platycnemis pennipes; assembly: GCA_933228895.1. NCBI lineage: Eukaryota > Metazoa > Arthropoda > Insecta > Odonata > Platycnemididae > Platycnemis > Platycnemis pennipes. The sequence goes on along the minus strand of OW121852.1, from coordinate 33,750,959 downwards.
ACACCCCAAAATTTGACATATTTTACTGTAAATATCTCAAAAATGGTGAGGATAGTGGCACAGAAACCTGCTTCACAAGTATTCCAAGTCATGAATAGAAACAATGCCTAAGACAGTGAACAAAGATATTACTGTAGGGGAACAGTTTTGTCTAAAGTAACATACAATAAGAAAAAAAATCTCTGTAACAGCTTCCTGGACATCATTTTTCTCGATAAGAGAAGAATTATCGCACGCATCTGGTAACTTATTACTGGTCAAAAATAAGTCGTGTTCTCAATGGATAGCACAGTGGAGACTGGATACCCAGACAGTACAGCCACTGGTATACAAATTGTAATTCCCTTGTACAGTTACAAATTGTATAGTTTTCCTAAAAATATTTGTAATACAAAAAATTGTATTACAGGACATTTCATACATAGCAATTATAATACTATTGTAAAACAGCATCAAAAATACAACGCATGTACAAATTGTAAAACCATCATATTACAATTGTAACACGAAAAATAATACAAACGTCTTGTCCACGTGCATACGAAGGTGCCTATGTGGCCAATGGTAATATGATTGTAAAATAGCATTAAAATACCAAGAATATACAAATTTGTAAAACCATTGTAATACAACTGTAACACGAAAAATAATACAAACGTCTTGTGCGTGTGCATAAGAAGATGTCTATGCGGCCAATGGTAATATGATTGTAAAATAGCCTTAAAATACCAAGAATATACACTTCACAAAGCCAATGTATTACATTTGTAATAATGAAAATAGTACAAAAGTATTGTTCGGGTGCATGCAAAAGCTTGATGTGTTTCTTTAGCGCAGGACACCGCTAGTATCGCTGATTTATGTTTGTTTATTATGAATCCGCCGACCCACAGCAATGTTAGTAAGCTTTTAATCGTGTCCATACTTAAGTCCTAAACGAGTTATACTGTTTCCCTGGTGAAAATATCCTGTGCAGGAAGTGTGCAGGATGCGTGAGGGAAGCGTGCAGGAAGCGTGAATTCGGACATTTGAATGTGCAGGAAGTGTGCTGGTACATATAATACTCATGGACAAGATGAAGATGAGCAAAGATAAAAAATTAAAATTTACCAATAAAATTCCGAAATGTTTTACAAATATAATTATTTTTATTTTCATTAAAAATCCAAAGATACATTTAATTATCTTTATTAGCTTCTAAATTAACTTTTGTTGTGCGCACCCGTCTACCTTCCAGGTCCGTGGCCCTCTGGCTAAGGATGGAACCTAGCTTTTGGACTGTCGCATCTAGGGCAGGTGGTATATAATTTAGATTATCTCTGAGGAACTCTCTAAATTTCCCTGCAATGCAAAAAATAGTTCATGTGGTGTTTAAAAAACAAATATACAACAAGAAAAACAATTTAACTCAACATTTAGATAACATTCACATTGTTTTAATACTTACCCTTTGCAGCCTCCATAAATAGTACTGGGAAAGGCTGCAAATCTGGTCTTCCTGGTCCGAACCTGTAATTTTTGGATGTCTCTCCATATACTCCCAAAAGGAGGCAACGTGCCCAGTTTGGGATGTCTTTGGCAAAACATGCCTCATCCCATAACCTCTTGCGGCAAAAAAAGCCATTGCCTATGTGAACCTATGGAGGAAATATAGTTTTTTACAGAAAATATGCCACACAAAACTTAAAAGGGGTTATCGTTATGTCTTTAACTTGTAGTGAGGCTTTCTTTGACCAAAATGGAAAGCTTTGTTGGTTTTTTTTAAACAGATCATCATCAACTGGTGTTCTGCCTGTTGGCAGGTTCCATACAATACTGCTGTCTCCATCCATTTCCGTCCTGAACCTTCTCCTCAGTCATACAGTAGTTGGTGACCTTCACCTCATCCAACAATTTAATTTTTCTTCCTCTCTTTTTATCTCCCTCAACTGAACCTCTAATATGCCGCTGCGAGTATGTCTCTCCCTCTAATCACATGACCCAACCAGTTACCTTTCCTTCTTCTTATTTCCTTCATGAGCGATCTTTCTTCTCTCTATTTAAGGCTTCCTCATTACTCTACTTATCCACCCATCTTACTTTTTCCATCTTTCTCCACACCCACATTTCAAAAACCTCTAAGTCTATTTCTTCCCCTCTTCCCTAATGTCCATGCTTCACATCCATACATGAAAACTCTCCATGTGTAACACTTAGCTAGCCTCTTTCTCAACTCCAGATCCAGGCTTTTACTGCACAGTATGTTTTTCTTCTGCCTGAAGGCCTCTTTTGCCATTACTATCCTTCCTTTTATTTATCCCAGACTTCTCCAGTGATCTGTTATCAATGGCCTAGGTACCTTCCGCTTTTCACTATTTCCATTACGCCTTCATTTATTTTCATACTCATATTATTTTCACAATTCACTAGCATCACATTTGTCTTTCCTAATTGTACATTCATCACTTAGGTTGGTGACAGACAGCATCCCTGCCTCACTCTTCTACCAAGCTCCACTCATTATGCCATATCCTCATTTATTTTTAATGCTACTTTTTGCCTCATATATGATTCTCTAATGAGTTTTCTTTCCTTTCAAACAAACCCCTTCTCTTTAAGACTTTCCAACATTGTCTCCCATTTAACCCTATCAAAAGCCTTTTCCAGATCGAGAGAACAAAGTGCGATTTCTCTTCCTCTCTTTATCTACCCTTCTCCAACCATTCATAACAGACCAATGGCATACCTTGTTCTTATCCCTTTCCTGATACCAAATCGTTTTCTCTCCTGCATTTTCTTCCATCATGCTTACTAACCTCCTGTTCATTATTCTCAACATTATTTTGGCTGCATGTGAAATTAGGCTTATCATTCTATGCTCAGTACATTTCCGTGCACCAGGCTTTTTTGATGAACCTCTATCATTTGGGGGAACCACCTCTTCCAAATCCACTGGCTTCTCCCCTGAGCAATACAGGTCTTCCAAACATTCTGTCCATTTTCTGTTATTTCTTTTCTCTCATACATTATTCTGCCATCTTTACTCTCAATTTCTCTCATTTAGATATATAATGTATCATTTTAAAATTGTTTCAAAATTAAGTCAAAATTAGAAGTTACAGTATTATTTTGAATATCACCAAAACCGGGTTGAGGAAATTATATTTAGATAGGTTCATTGCATTATACAGAGGCTTGATCTTAAGGTCCATTTGAAATTGATTTTTGGCAATCTATTTGATATTTTTAATACTGCAGAAGTGACAACTCATCCCAATGAAATTTTTTTTCTGAAGTTGTATAGTAAATAATACTCAGTAAAACAACACTACTAATGAGACAATGGTAAGTAAATTTAGTGAGAATACGCCATACTCATACCTTGTCTTCACCTTCCTCAGCTGATTTGGCTTCTACAATGCAGTTGCTAGCTTTATCTGCAGCCTTGCCAGATGTCGTACTGCTGCTTGACACAGGGGTCAAAATGCTGCTTGACCCAGAGGTCACACTGGAGCTAGTACTTCCTGAAAATATCATTCGTCACATTAAGTTGCTATTTATATCATCCCTTTATCTCATTTTAATGTAGCATTTACCGATTACAAGTCATAATGATTTATTTCACAGTTACATAGAACTTATATAATACCTCATAAACACCATGACATCCATAATGCACTACATGATGACTTTGTAAAAATAAGCCAGATTTAAAACATACTACACGATTAAAGTTGTTCGTAGGTTACTAACCTATGGACTGTATTAAGACTTCCAACTTTTCCATTATGACTGCATTAGATGGTACAGTGGAGAATGCATTGAGCTTAGCCTCAGCTTGAATGCGTAGTTCCCTCTCTTCTCTCAGCATTTTAATTAACATTGACTTTTCCTCTTGAAGATGTATTAAGGCATTTTTCTCTTGGCCATCTACCTTTTTTAATTTGGGAGCAGGGTTTAAATGGAGAAATTTCTCGATCTCTGCATCCCTACCCTCCTTTTTTTCATTGCCGAGGTCAACTGAAATATAATAAACACAATGACCCATAGTTAGCACGGTAAAATTGTTCATGGAATTAACAGTTGACGGCATGCACTACTTTTAAAGTCAGGCGCATTGTTACCAATGAGGCCCGTTGAGAATCCACTATATCCTTGGGTATTTGATCTTCACTCTCAGTGCTGGTTAGACATCCTTTCTCTACAACCGCATCAAACCATTTCTATCTCATGACCACTCTCTTCTCCTTCAGTGATCGTAGAAGCTCGTCCTTAGTTACTTGATGGCAGATCAAAATAAAATTTTATTAATAAATTTAAATTAAACTCGATGTCTGAAAATATTCTTCAGAAATGGCCGTCACCAGCTAAACTCTGCACTTTAACTGTAAACTTACCTCCAAGGCGGCGGATGGTGCAGTGAAAAGTTCCACCCCACTTCTTTGATCGTACTTTATAATCATCTTTTTCAGAGAGATACTTCAATTGCAGAAAAGTGGTGCACGTGTAGCACAGCAAGTGGTGCGTAAATTTTTAACATTTAAATCTCTACCAAGGTTGTGCCAAAAATATGGTGCATCAGATGGAACCATACAGTTTTGTGCGAATATAACAGGCAGAGCATTAAAATATTTTGCCCAATGTGATGGGACACTTTTAATAGGTTCTGGGAGAGAATATGAGCTTGATGATGAAGAGAAAATCGGCTTAAGTAATCATGATATAGAAATACCCAAAAAAATCATGTCCTATGAGAAAATCATTCATGATGGGAAAAGATACACAAGCATAACCTACTCGCATGCCACAAAGACAAATGACTCTGTTGTGAGTCTCAGTGATGGTTTTTCAGGAGTCATAATAAAAATATGCCAAATTTTCCTAGATAATCAAGTGCAAATAATCATTTTCCTAAGGAAATTAAATCTTGATAGCAAGCCTATTGAGAAATTATTAAGGAAACACATATCAAAAAAGTATTGGGGGAAGGGGCTTTAATATGTGCATTTCCAAAAGAAATAATGTCACAGGCAATTCTTATGTCACTTGATAATGGAAATTTTCTTGTTCATGTACCATATGGATGCTATGGTGACTAATGTTTTTTGTATTTTGATTTATTTTCTTTCTTTATTGTATTGGCCATTGCATAAATTGATAAAATATCATATTCATTCATAAAATTTACCAAAGATAATAAATTACCATTAATATTGAATATTTAACCTTCATTTACATTATTTATGACAATATTTGTATTGTGTCAAATTTAATGACAATTTTATGCATATGATTTTTTTCCTACTTAATGCACCCCTCTGATCCCTGTGAGCTGTACAGGAAGTGTGCAACATGTTTAATTTCTATAATGACAGAATAGTTATATTGTATGGGGCATCATATAGAAGCATATATATTTTCCCATCATGTCTTCTTCGTACTAATAAAAAATTGTGAGCTGTGCATGTAATGTGCAGGAAGTGTGCATGAAGGGTGCGCACATTTCCTGCACAATATTGCACGTTTCCTGCACAGTATTACACGCTTCCTGCACAGTAATACACGCTTCCTGCACAGTAATGCACACTTCCTGCACAGGATATTTTCACCAGGGAATTGTGAGATGTAATAGCAAGTGTAAATGCTTTTGAACATAATTGTTACCTTTTAGATCTTGGTAAGAGTATTATGTATTTTTCCTTAATGCCTCTGTGCGTAATAATTTAATTGCCTTGATTTACGTGGAGCGTAGTTAGCTAAAAGTTCAGCCATGGTTTATACGGCCTGGTTACACGATGCATGAACCCGTGTGACTCCATGCTCGTGTGGATGGACGAAATTATAACTGGTTCTATTGCATTGACAAGCACCCATTCATTCATAGAAGTTGTTACATATAGTTTCACGATGATATTTTAATGGAGCGGATGAGTCATGCTTTAGTACATGAACTTGCACAGTTTATGCAATATGTGACCAAACCTACAAATTGTGCACCCTTTAACTGCGAATCCGGTAAATGTGCATGAGCGTTCCACATAGTGTTTACTTTTCACGCCTTCATTCCTCCACGGGATAACTGAATTCACGTATCTCTAAAAAAAGGCCTGAGTTATAAAGATAAATGTTATGTGTGACACTTGTACATTTATCAGCGAGCTCGTTAGTGAAATTAATTATTTCGTTGAGAATATCATAGATATTTTTTAACTCGATAGTTTTGTATACGGTTGCTCTATATGTTATTTATTTGGTGGAAGTTCACAATAACGAGAGGCATTGAGGAGATACCCATTTTGCTGTACCTAACTATAACTATGTTTGACCACAGTTCTCTTTTGAATAAAATAAATCTAATGTTAAAGAGCTAATACTTTTATTTTTACTTGAAAGTCCTGTATTTCCTACAAAATTACAGGGGCAATACGAAATATTGTTTTTGTCAAACAATTGTAATTGAGATCTAAATTACAACAATTATACAATTCGTAAAACGATTGTAAACTGGATCTAAGTCACAAACATAATACAAGTTGTAAATCCCTTGTACTTTGCCTCTGTAATACCCCTGAGAGCACACTAAAAATTGTAGACGTCTAAATTTGGTCAATTTAACGTCTACAGATAACTTCAATGATTGAAGTTTGCTGTAGACCAAGAATTGACCTAATGTAGACACCATAATAAGTCCTAATGACGGATGCTGTCGACCAAATTTGAAACCAAAAATTACCAACCAAAACAAATGTAACATGATATGTTTTCAATAGTTCACCATGAGGCCCGTTAAAATATTTATAAAAAACGGAATTACTGGTACATCGGCAAACATTATTTCGTCATTATCAGTCCATTACTGCGCTTAAACAATATCATCCGATAGAAAAATCCACTCATATGGCCAAGTTGGTTGCGCTTGCTTCGGCAGTTTTCTTTTGTTAAATCGTGCCCGCGCATGGAAGTTGTGGAGTGGCAGTGGAGTGTGGAGTAGAGAGGCATTATTGGAGTGTAGTTGAAATTTATCATCTCAGTGTTATTTTAAACACTCTAGTTACATAATATACAGTTGTCTTATGCATTCTTGTATTCTAAAGAATAATTTCGTTCCAGTTCACCCGCTAGGTACTTGTGTACTGAGGCTGTATCGTAATGGTAAGTGTACTTTGAAATTAAAGGCAATGGAATAATGTCTGCTTAGAAATCCGTTTTTCTTTCTGTAGCATCTGCGCTTTATTGACTTTACAGATTTTCTCAACCGTAGAATACTTGTTCTCCGAAGTTACCAGCAACGTTACAAAGTTGTTAAAAAATACGTCGTTGAACGAAGGATCCTTGAAGTTTCAACGTGTGTTACTTTACTGCTAGCAGATATGGTACTGTAGTGGGGTATTTGGACCTTTTTCATGTAATTTATGCCAAGTGAGGTTTCGTTTTGTTTGGTTTGCATTATATTGCCGAGTGAATAACTGTGTTTGGCAACAAAATAGTGTGATATCGGTGAACTCTTTCTTTTCCTTTAAAATTTTGGCTACGCATAGACAGTGTCTTCGAAAACGCAGAGGAAGTGCCATTGATTGTGTGTTGAGGTGCTGTTGTGTAAATTTTGTATAATTCATTTGCACTGGTCTTCTGGTAAATAAAGGTATTTATTATTACATTTTTGTTATATGTTGATGGTTTCTAGCGTAATTCCTGTAAAAGCGGTTGGATTTGGTGTTTTTCAGGCATTTTTGACGAAGTCATTTTTTTTGTAATAGTCAAATAGATTGTTGGTAGATGTGAGCTTTGTGCACAGAATAGTACCGTACCACTATAAGTTTCGACTACTCAGCGTAATTATTAGTTTACCCGATGATGACGTGTCGTAGAAACTACGTAGTTAGCATATTAAATATTAAACTACGTAGTTAGTATATTAAATATTAAACTATGTAGTTAGTAAGTATTTTAATATTCTGTGTGGAAAACCAAAGTTTACTGCCTCGTTAGATTTTTGTGTTGATTATCGCACTACCGTGAAAACTATTTCTTTTAAATCTAGTATGCTGAAAACCTACATTAATGGTTACCAGTAGACCACGAATGGCGGACATTTGCACCTTATTTCGACCATATGTGGACGTAATGTGAACCAAAATAAGACGTTTACATACGGTATGAAACAAAATTTATGGTTTGCTGTGTACCAGATGTAGACGTTAAAATTAGGTCTACATTAGGTTTGCTGCAAACTTTGCGAGGTTACCAGTAGACCACAAATGGCGGACATTTGCACCTTTTTTCGACCACATGTAGACGTAATGTAAACCAAAATAAGACGTCTAAATCTGGAATTCAGCAAACCTTATGGTTACCTGAATACCAGATGTAGACGTTGAAATTAGGTTTACATTAGGTCTACTGCAAACTTTGTGCTCTCAGGGGTACAATGCCCTGGTGAAAATAAACCGTGAAAGACAGTGTGACAACAATGTGTATCACACTGTGCTCCCTTCAAAGCGTGATTGACAGTGTGACCACAATGTGCTGCACACTGTAAAAGGCTATAAGTCACAGTGTACGCACACTGTGCTCCCTTCGAAGCGTGATGGACAGTGTGAACAACCTGTGCAGCACACTGTACATGGGTATTAGTCACAGTGTCCTCACAATGTGTGCACGGTGTCCTCACACTGTGAACACACTGTACCGTCACAGTGTCTATCACGCTTTCTGCACGCTTTTGAGTCCCAATTTACGCTTTTTTCACGGTGTATGTACACTGTAATCACACTCGTGTCACATTCTAAGCACACTGTGTTCACGCTTCTGTCACATTGTCTGTCACACTGTCTGTCACGGTTTGCTTTCACCTGGGCGGCATAAAACAGAAGTAATTCTAAGTGGTTCTGAAGTGATCGTGTGAGGCTACACTATTAAAGAATATTCACGAATTCACTTGCACTTATTTTAACAACATGTAACAGTTCAACGATATTACCTTGGAGATCAAATCAACTAAAGTCTCAATTTGCACTATTCTTTCAGCATTCAGGCCATATTTCGTGAATTTGCCAGCCATCTTCAACCTAGAAGGAAAGGAAACGTAATGAAAAGCTTTTACTGTGAATAGTATAGGGAACCTCAATCTGGTCATGCGTGTTGTCACGATAATTGTTTGTGCAAATGTTTTTCCGTCCTAATCAGGCATGAATCTACGTTTAAAAACAGAAACATTTGGTACACACTAAGTGACATATAGTATCCAGTTACTTTGAGTGCTACTAGGTGCATTTCATTTTAACTTGGATAACTTTATGAAGCAATCATAGGGCTCTTCATTATTGTTTGCTGTATTGACAGTAACGGATGAACACTTGTATCATTAAGATTCTCAAACTAATTACGGTCAAACACATTATTAATTGAATGGGCATATATGAGAATTTTCTTAAGAATGAAAGCCTTCATATTTCGTAGAAAATAACATAACTAGCGTACTTACTAAGGAAGGAGCAGAACATCCATGAAGTCTCCCGCGAAAAACAGAAATCGAATGTTATAAAAGTCGATGGATCGAGAAGGAAGTCGAATAGTATCGATAGATACTTAATCGATTAACAAATGAAGTCTTGTTTTCGTTCAACGGGGAACGGAGATTCAATGCAATGTTTTTCTTTTGAAATGTAAAAGAATTTTGTGAGTCTTGGGTGCTTAAATTGTGTACGCAGTGTGCGAAAATGGCTGTTCCTCCAGCTGCGCTTGTCAATCGCAACAAAAAGCACTTCATCGGTGTTCCTGCTCCGCTCGGTTATGTTGCCGGAGTAGGTCGTGGGTAAGAGAGTGAACACCAATTGAATTTTGGTTCCTCCCGGGGTCGTTTTTACATTTATTGTGATATATTTTACAGTGCTACTGGATTTACAACCCGTTCTGATATTGGGCCGGCCCGTGACGCCAATGACGTTTCGTAAGTATCTGCTGACATTGTGAAGTTCAGACCAGAATATTATTACTAATGCTTTTTATGCAAAAAGTAACAACCCTCTGGCACATACCTTTATGGTGGCTAGTAGGGTATTACGTAGATTAGGACATTTACGTATTATTAAGATATACTATAGCAAGTTTCACTGGCATAGCAAGGTAGCACAACATTTACCCTATATTATTTTTAGTGATGATCGGCATGCACCTCCGAACAAGAGAAAGAAAAATTCAAAAGAGGAAGAGGATGATGACGACGAAGATCTAAATGACTCGAATTACGATGAGGTATAACTGGTATTATAATCATGCCTGCTAGATAATGTTAGATTCTAATTATTAGTGAGCTTTTATCTTATCTCTATAGTTTTTCACTCATTCCAATCAATTTTTCTAGTTCTCTGGATATGGTGGCTCACTGTTTAGTAAGGATCCATATGACAAAGATGATGAGGAGGCAGATGCGATATATGAGGCAATCGACAAAAGAATGGATGAGAAGAGGAAGGAGTACCGAGAAAAGCGGCTCAAGGGTAAAGCCATGCAATTTTGGTTAAACGTATTCTGATTAGGTATATCTGTACCTCAAATTGCCCTCTTCCCTCAGGGAGGGATATCCATTACCTCCCACGTAGCAAAGCCAGTTGGATTCCAACTGGAATTCACCAGTGAGCTGAATTATTCCAGTCTGAGAGCTGGATTACAGCTGTGCTTTTTACATGATTTCAGCTCGATTCAAGCAGGATAACAGGTTGGATTCCAACTGGATTTCAAGCTCATATTCAAGGTTGTCTCCACCGGCTGGATTTCAGCTGCATACTTCAGCTAGATTCAGACTTGACTCATCCAGCTGAATTCTAGGCCCTTTGTTGAGTTCGATTCATCCAGCCAAAATCTAGGATGGAATCCAGCTGGCTTGCTATCTGGGCTTAAGCTTGGCCATTATTAGATTTAAAAACCTTAACTAACTTCAGCTACGTGAACCACATTTCCTATTTTGTTTTTATCATTTAGGTACATCATGAGTTACATTTCATATATGCCATCGTTTTTTTTTTATTGGCGTGGAATAACTTTTACAGAGGAATTGGAGCGGTACCGGCAGGAAAGGCCGAAAATCCAGCAGCAGTTCAGTGACTTGAAGAGAGGTTTGGTCTCTGTATCTGAAGATGAATGGAGAAATGTTCCAGAGGTTGGTGATGCCAGAAATAGGAAGATACGGAATCCTCGAGCAGAAAAGTATGTTCATTGGATTCCCAATTACTGCTTGTCTATGGGAGGGAAATTAAAACATTTAAGACAATAAGGGTGTGACTAAGCTGCATAAAAAGTATAGGTAAATCTGATATAAGGGTACTACATATTTGAATTCTAAATGTTGGAAAAATTTACAAATCAGTATCTAGAGCAGCGGTCCCCAACCGGTGGTACGCGGGAACTTTTCAGGTGCTATGCGTGGGTGATACGAGCGATTACATTCGATAGACTAGTAAGGGCCTCTGTATGTGAGCACGCAAACTTTACTCTGCTGCCCGTCTGCCAGGTGCAGAGGGTGCAAAAAATCTATGTAGTATATTTATTGTTGTCTTGATAAAAGGCTGAAACAACCGAAATACAAGTGCATTAATAATTAAATATGAAGTTTTCTCTGTAATTTAATTAAAATAAAACAAGCATTGGGCACTTTTCTGACAATAAATATCTGACAGTAAACAGTAAGGACTCTTGGTACATTGAAATTTCTAAAACTTTCAAGTGGTATGCCATTGCTGAAAGGTTGGGAACCCCTGGCCTAGAGCATTAAGTAAAAATAATTTAGCCATCATCTTGAGTATAGCAAGAACTTTGTGACTCAAGTGCAGGTTCTGGGTATATTTCATTACTGCTACATTTATGTTCTGAACTAATATCCATATGTCCTGATGTGCTATAGTGAAATTTAACTGATGAATTCCCAATATGCAAGATATGGTTCCAAGTTTCTTCCAAATAATGAAATTGTTTATATAATAATGGGGAGTATGATGAAGTTACTGTTCAGTTGTCCATGCCCATATAGTTAAAAAAAATATTAATGTTTCTTATGCCTTGAATGAAAGCAGGTAATGTGTTAATTTTCTAAGCAGTTTCTGTAATGTGTTATCCTTTGATATTTGTCAGGTTTACACCTTTGCCTGATTCTGTTCTTGCCCGCAACTTGGGTGGGGAAACAACGTCTTCCATTGATGCAAACATTCCAACCCCAGGAACAGGAGGAACTGTCACACCCTCTGGCCTCACAACTCCTGGTAGGTTCTCCATAATGCCTCAAGTATCAAATCTCTGGTGGGTTCTTGAAGAAAGATGTAGAAGTGCATTTTAAAACTACAGGGCTGTGTATTTTTCAGCCATCACAACTGTGTGATGGGTTGGAAGAGGCCAAAGTGCATGGGGAGATTTGGAAAGCTTACTGAAAACCTAGTTCCATCAGCAGTCAATGATACCTACCTATGTTTCATACAGTAGAACCTCTATTTTACGAAGTTGAAGGGACCCAAAAATTTGAGCTTTGTAAATCAGAGGGTTTGTAAATTGGAGGTTATCTTCCACGAACTCCTCTGTCTCCAGAACTGAAGTGTCACCAAAACCAGCTGATCTCCAACAGTAGGAAATAGTTTTTGCAGTGACACTCCCATGCTCTGGCAACACTTTGCACAGCATGGAGCAATGTACATGGAGGCAAATCATGCACATTAGAGGCTTGATCTGCGACAAATGTACGTCTATTAAAACTCTGGTGACAAGAATGCGAGTATACTTTCAATGCAATTAAACACTATGCAGCACTTAACTTGTCAAATAGTTATGCTATGGTTGAAATCCAACTAATTACTATAATAAATAATAGTCGACTGGGAAATAGTTCATTCAGGGAAAAAACAGATATTACGTGAAATTCTCTGTGTGCAGTGTATTTGCATGAAATTGAAAGGATTTAAAAATTACACCTCAATTGTATTGATTTGCTGTATAGCATAGGCATTATTCCTAAGGCTAGGAGACTCACTTTAGTAAAGGGGAATGAAACAGCCATGAATTTAAAAAAAACAGGTGAATATTTTTCTATAAATTTATGATGGTATGAACTTGGCTGCTGCAACTGAATAAGTTCTTGTAGCTGTTCAGTTGGTAGATCTCAAAATAAGGGGAATAAGAGAATTAACTCATCCCGCAGAGTATTTTAAGCACATGCAGTTATGCATTAATTAAAGAAAGGGGTATATTTAGTGCAGGTCGATTTCTGTTTAAAGAAGCCATTTTCACATGGGAAAGCCAGGGATACATTTTAACTATGAAATTTCAAAACTAAGTTCCAACTGACCCAGTATATTTCCGAGAAAAGACCAGAAAATGCCTTTTTTGAAGAAAGCGTATTGTTTGAAATACATTTAATAATATTTCGCAGCTGATTTAAGTCAATTTTAGAACTTGACTCGAGTAAATTTGAAGTTCCCTCTTTTTTTAAGATGCGTTCTACAGTGCTGACATCTAGCGGTGATTTACGAGAACTATTTCCTCGCGGCTACAGAAAACGATCGCGATCTCAAAGTCGCGATCGCAAATTCTTACCTAACGACGTAAAACACTTCTAATGAAAAATTAAATAATCAAATTGCATCAATATTTGAATATATGTAATTTATTATTGCAAAATTAGTATTTTTTAATGAAACTAAGCTCCACGACAGCTGCAGCAAAGAACTTCCTACGGGAATGCTATTTTCAAGTGAAAGGCTGAAGTAAGTTCTGAATTGGGGTTGCGGCAGCTACCTTAAAGCTAATTTTAAATAATTCCAGAGAAAATATGGAACCTTTGTAACGACGAGTTAGGTATTCACAGTACACAAAATGATAGAAAAGGAATAGGAATTACCAAGCACTAATCCGATTATTTTATGAACTGGGGCATTGTTTTCGAGAATTAGGCATCTTGCCATGCGTCTTTGGACATTTTTTCTTTGGATCATATAATCAGGATTGAATTGCGATTTGGATGATCAATCTCTGGGATTTTTGCTACAGTTTAAGCACTTCAAAAAGCACTATGCTGAATCGATTTTTCCACATTTTCCCATATAAAATACTTGGACCGAGGGCCCTCTCAACATGACCTATCTGGCTTCAGCTGCTCCTGTCGCGGTATACAGTGATCGTTATTCCATTGTACTGAGTTCAGTGCTACAAAATCATTTCAAAAACTTCGTAAAACAGAGGTCAATCACTCCTAGGGACCGGCCTCTCACTTCGTAAATCAATAAAATTGAGGTTTCGTAAAATAGAGGTCATTTTATATGGTTTTCCTATATAAAAAGATCGGGACCGGCGGAATGGTTCGTAAATTGGTGTCATTTCGTAAATTAGAGGTTCGTAAAAAAGAGGTTCTACTGTAATTTAAAAACTTCTGATACCTACTTGTTATATGTTTTTTTATGTTAACTGAAAGTACCAGTTTTATTAGAGTCTATTTGAATAGTTCATATTGATAATTTTGATTCACAAAATGAATTGTTTTAGTAATAAACAATGTTATTTCTTTTCAGGAATGCTAACACCCACTGGTGATCTTGATTTGTGCAAGATTGGGCAGGCAAGAAACACGTTAATGAATGTTAAATTAAGCCAAGTGTCAGATTCTGTTGAAGGCCAGACAGTTGTTGACCCCAAGGGTTATCTAACTGATCTCCAGTCAATGATTCCTACTTATGGAGGTGATATCAAGTGAGTACAGTAGAAGCCCGGTATAGTGAGTACGGCTTATTGCGAGAATCGCATTATAGCGAGTGATTGTCTTTGTACCGCCAAAAGGCCTATGTTTTACATGTAAAATAAAGCGGATATAGCGAGGCCAAAAAGTTCCTTCCTCGATATACGCTCGGTATTACGACAGATATCTCTCGAGGGCGATGGACCGCCTAGCAAAAATAAACTATTGTGTTTTGTATTATCTGCTAATTAAACTAAAAATACAAGATGTGTGCCATATCTACAACACCTAAAGTCAGTTATGTCCAAACATTAACGATTTACGGCCTTCAGTTCGCTCTGCGCGCTCCCATTTTACGTTCTTCTTTTGTTAGGCCCAGTCATCAGTGGGAGTGGGCAGACGACGAGCAAGATGAGAGTAGGAGAGGGAGTTAGGTCTAGGCATGGACGATATTGATAATTCAATATCGGGATACGATAATTTTAGCATATCATAAGGTGGCATAACGATAAATCAACGTGACGATAAACATCGTCTTATCGTGCCCCGATAACATATCGGGGCACTATAAGATATCGGGGCACGATAAGATGTCGGGGCACGATAAGATGTCGTGGCACGATAAGATGTCGGGGCACGATAAGATGTCGGGGTGCGATAAATATCGCTATAAATAGGTATCGCGATAAGTATCACGATAAACATCGTGACCATGATAAATATCGCGATAAAATATCAGGATATCGTGACCATGATAAATATCGCGATAAAATATCATGATATCGCGCCCCGATAAAATATCACTATATATTATCATGATAAATATCGCGATAAAAGATCGTGATATTGCGCTCGTTCAAACAGCGTGTTCGCGCCCGATGAATTATCGTGATATTGCTCCAGTTAATCGTGTCGGAAAAAGACAGCCGTAAGTTGGCCTTCGCTTAAGCTTCAAAAATATCTACGACCCCCGAAACATGCCGTATTTCAGTGAACCTTCAGGCCAATTTTCCCAACTGATGGACGTACTGGTTAACATTCGAAAACTCGACAAAGCTGATATTATCGTCTAGACATATTCGCAAAATTACCCAAAAACTTCCACAGTATACCTAATATTTTAATTCCGACTAGTTACGCTGTCTTTACAGCTTTCTTCGGCGATCGAAAAATAGAAGAACTGGAAGAAAAACATCGAAACTAGGGGAATTAATATTTTATATAATGGAAAATGTCCTGTTTCTTTCATGAAATATGTAGATATTCTACGAGATTGTGCCTGAAATGACTTTTTTGCTGTTTACCTTCGTCAAATACCACAGAAACAAAATAAAAACTGTAAATACGAACGACTATGAGAATTAGGTGGGTTTTTTCAACACCATCGGATATAACGAGCGCTCGATTTAGCGAGTGATTTCCGAGGGATTATGAGCACTCGTTATACCGGGATTCCACTGTATATGGTATTGTTGTAGTGTCCAACCTCCAGGCTTTAACATACATGCTTACTTTGCATTCACTTTAAAAAGATGTATATGATTCTTTAATGAGGCCGTAATTTGCTATTATGTGTTTTTTGTCTTTCTTTTTTTAGAAGAATAAATATATTAAATTGTTCATCAAACATAGAGTGTATGTTAAAAATGAAACGTGCGTTTTCAAAAGTACAGCCTAAAAATTCCATCCCTACCAAAATGTTTTTTATGTGCCATATTTTAATATATGTATATAGGTATATGCAGTTGTCATAAGCTGTGGAAAAAGCATCAAGTTTTAGGCATGGAACCATTGCTCTTGTTGAATTTATTAAAAAAAATATATTTATTATTATACCTTTTTCAAAATCTGTTTATTTTTTACTCTTCAAATGCAAAATTAATATTTCATTTCGAATGTTTGCGTTTCTCATTTGTTTGTTTCATCCTTTATCTGTTGCGTGCATCAAAGCCTCTGTATCTGAAGAAATATTTTAATGTAGTTGGTTAATTTTCCCTTTCCTCCTTGATGATTGTGTGTTTTTACTTGTACTTGTAGTGATATAAAGAAGGCTCGGCTGTTGCTTAAGTCTGTGAGAGAAACAAATCCTAACCACCCACCTGCTTGGATTGCATCAGCCCGTCTTGAGGAAGTGACCGGGAAAGTGCAAGCTGCACGTAACCTTATCATGAAAGGTTGTGAGGTATGGAAGTATAATAATAACGTGCCCACTTTATGAATGTGGATATGTTAAAGTATTCTTTCATAAATATAAATTGCCTTATTGCGGAATTACACTATTGCTGTAATTCCATTAATATGTGACAATATTAGCCATCGCATCCCTAAACTTTTGGTCATATTTGAGGGAGAGTCGTATTTAGTATTGTGGCAGCTCACATGATCATACGAAATCGTTGAAAAAGTAATTGAAAATATTTTGCCTCTGTAAAACCTTATCTAGGCAATGGAATCTTGAATTTGAATGTCTCGGCTTGAAAACAATCCCCTATTCTGAATGGAAACTTTTAAAAATTGTATTGTGTGTCATAAATTTTTGTAATATAAAATTTATATTAAGAATAAGTAACATTTCATGCTATAGTTTGAGTGAACAACTCTACTCATGTTTGATTTTAGGTTAACCCTAAATCTGAGGATTTGTGGCTTGAGGCAGCTCGTTTACAGTCGGGTGACACTGCCCGTGCTGTAATAGCACAAGCTGTGAGGCATGTGCCAAATTCTGTCCGTGTTTGGATTCGAGCTGCTGACCTTGAAACAGAAACTAAGGCCAAAAGGAGAGTGTACCGCAAGGTGGGAATTATGTTTTTTTAAGTAAGCTACTCTTACTGTAAAATGGTTGAAAATATATATTTTCCAAAATAAATGCATGATTTAAAATATGGTAGAACCTGTCATAAGCATCCATGACTGATTACAACAATTGATGGTCTCTTCACCTCTGAAGGAAGGTGAAGATTTTTCAGGAATTAAAATATTTAAAGTGCACAACTTTGAATGAATATCCCTTGTTCGTGCAGGTATATATAGTGTTTAAAATGCAATATTTATGCATAACTTTTTATTAGCAGAATTAATCTCTTATGGGTTTCCCTAATGTTTTCAATTTACTCTTTTTTCTTGCCAGCATAAAATTCAAAGAGACTGATTAATTTTGCAACCAGAATGATCCATTCCAATTAAATTGAAGACACAAATGAATGACAGGATTTCTGGAAGTGGTGTCTCACAGAGTAGACTCGTGCCTTCACGTAGTACTAACTAGAAAGTCTTGCTTTATGCTTAAAGTGTCATTAAGACCAGCCCGTAGGTAAGGAACTTTTGTTCACTGAATACCATCCTTGTGATTGGCCTCATAGGTCAGTCCGTTGTCTTCACTGGGACAGTTGGCCACCAGAAGCGAATATTATAATCATGGTCCTTATATTACTGGTTGCTCAACTCTAGACGTTTTACATAGAATCCGCTAGATGTCGCTGTTGCCGCAATCCTCCGACCCCATAGAGTTCATTTTTTTAACGGGTCGTGGCGCTACGAACCGATTAGTTTTCTTGTTCTTGAAAATTAACATGGCAAGTGATAGGGAGAACGACAATGCGTGATGTTTTTTTCATGTTTTCAGTGATAAGGAGGCTTTCTAGAGGTAATATTTTTTGACAGTACAATACTGTGCATAGTGGCAAAAAAGTGGTGCTATTAGCACAAGCAAGTCAGCGATGGTTTAGGAGTAGTGACGGAAAGTAAATCCCTTGCCACCGCTCGTTGTGGAATCCCAATTACATCCCCGTGAACGCCATGGTTTACGACAACAGGACGTGTTTTGTGCATGGGTGTAAGTCTGGATACAAGGTTACGAGTAAAGAAAATTCCAGACTGGGAATTAAAAAGGCCCATTTGTGTAAGGCAGCGGCGGCATAGCATTTTTGAAATAGTTGTATGTGCTTGAATCTAAGCTTTGATATCGGTAGAGTGCCGAAGTCTCTTTAATCTTAGCAACAAGTTTAGGTACATAATACGAATGTTGCAGCTACGTGTCCATAATAACTGTATTATGGACAGATAATGTGTAGATGAAACTCTTTTTTCCGCTCATAGTTTTCAGTTGACTTTATTCAAAGATGGCCGAAGGTGGTTTGTACCGTATGTGGTAGATGTGTTGATTTTAATTATGCTAGTAATCTTTGCCCCCTATTGTCTATCACAAGGCACAAAGAGTATTCACATTGGAATTGTATATTTTTTTAAACAATTTTTTGCTCAATCGGTTGTAGAATTAAACGTAAAGTTATTAGGAACCTCAATAGTACTTTTACCAAGAATGGTCTGATATCGTGGTTCGCGTTACATGTTTATTTATTACTAACTGAGAAGCCAGTTGATTTTCAGCAGGAGGGTGAAGAGTAAGACATGTGGAACCTAGTTCTTTCTGTGCATAATTAAGTCGGTCGTTGTGCGTGAAAATGCTGTTGTTCATTTCTCTTCGTCTTTAGATCCGTAAGTTTGTTCATCGCAGCCTGCAACAAACCACTAATAGACCTTCAATCACAATGTAATTCTTATTTTTACTTAATCTGCGGCGTAATTACAATAGGTGAAGTCCCCATTTGTAGAGCCAAGGCCGTGCTTACCAAGGAAATACGGAATTGTTGACATTCAAGACGAATGGGTGATTTTGGAGTTACAAACACTATGATCTTGGAGAGACGTATCGTAAATAGAAAATCAAATGATGGAATGAGAAACTTTATTCTTTTATCCATCTGCCTGTGAAAATTAAAAACGAATGTCCCAATCGTTAGTAAAGGAGCAATTTAAAAACCACAGCATTGAATTTTTTGCTTTTTTTTTGGGATGACCCTTGGGTCTTTTAGGGACCCGGGGACTTTTTCAGGAATTAATATGTAGACGTTGATTTTCCTCAGATCAATAACTATTTTTCCACATTATTTTAGCTCGATCGGATAAAAACTAAAATTAGATTTGTATGAACGTAAAACAGACAAACATTCACTTGTATGTACCTATAAGAGATAAAGCGTAACAGATATCTCGCATGGTCGCGCAAAAGGTTTCCTTTGCTATATTTTGCCAAGATTCATGCAAAACGGTCCATCAGCCCTTGGACGTATGGCAGGAAGGACCTTTTCTCTGGTTCTGTTACTTTCAGCGGCGAATTCAGTACCATCTGCTTTTATTTTTTCCTGATGTCCCTGTCAGTATTGCTTGTTCTGTAGCCTTTGTTATGTAAAATCCTTCTTAATGTTTTTAGTTCACTTGATCGGTGCTCATTATCGCTTACAATAAAAAACCGGTGTACTACCATTGTCTTCAACACGTAATTTATTTGTCCCGGGTGGTGGTGCGAGCTGGCATGGAGGTAGGTAGGAGGTGGATAATGTAAATGAGCTACTTTTCTCTCATATTTCACTTGTAATTCAGAATGTGTAATGACTTCGTATGTAACTGACAAGGGGTTACATGTCATATGGTTTTGTCTTGATATGCCTCAATAAATATGAATAATCTGACTTATATTTAAGCTTCTCGATCCCGAGTGTTTCTTTTAGTTCCTAACTGCACTAAAATGTGGTAACTAATTGCTATTGCATCCTTTCTCGCACTTGCTTTTTTTATTAGCGTTCAACTGAAAATTTCTTTACAAAATTATCTTTGCCGTAAGGTCTTCCTTGATGCCTTTGATTTCCATCAAATGCCATCAAAGACTGTTATCCAGTTCATAAAAATATCCATAAGATAAAATAGTACCCTCCAATGCTAAATACGTCCCAAAAATATAGAATGGAAATATTTGTTATAACAATCGTCTACAACGTTCTTGGCCACATGTAAAATTAGGAAATTAAGGGTTCACGTAGCTTCCAAATTATACTTCTATCGTCGATTTGACGACTTCGAGTTCATTAATTGTGATTGTGGAGTCACTAGAAAGCGTTTAATCTTCAAATTCCGAGAGGTAGGTACAACCCTATTGGAGAGTAGAATTTCTGATTACTTCAGCTTTACTTGGTCTTATTTACTCGCCGATTTTAGAAAACTTGCGATTTATAGCGGATTTCCATGATGAAATTATTCAGTTCAGTCAATCTTTTCTCTTATAAATCATCCAATTCAGACTCGTTCTCGTCCCGACATATTTTCGAACCGCCGCCGCGTTAGTTCCACATTTCCCCAAGTGGCGGCGCCACCGTTAGATCAGTTGTGATGCGTCGTCACAGGCAACACTCCCTAGGGGGAGATGGACGACCATTTTATAGGGACCTTGATTATAATATTCAACCCTAAGCAGGATGGAATGATTGTGACCAACTACATTTAGTGTACAATGGGAAAATTTCCTGTGCGAATTCCAAAAAGTGCATAAACATCCATTGAACAGCTTTTAGCCGAATCCCCAGGTATCACTTTGTTTGTGAATAGAAAACAATTCCATAATGGTGAAACTGGATGCTGGCCATGCGAGTATTGGCTGCTAATCTAAAATAGAGTGACAGTTGGTCTCTGAAGAAGGTGATCCCTAAAATAGGAAATTTTGGATGCATAATATGGGAAATACTTTGGCTTTGGAAAAAAGTGACCGCATAATAAAGGTTGAGGAAGGTTTCACTGTATTCGAAAATTTCTAAATGACCAACTTTTATTATGGCCAGTATGAAATAACATCATTAATATAGAAAGTGTTTCTAAAGTTATTATTATGCTGCAAAAGCTGCAAATTTTACATTAAAGGAAAAGGTATCCTTTGTATGGAAATGGTCATTTTCATGAATATGTGGCTGTGAAGTTGCAGTAAACTGAGAGATTCCACCGGATAAGTCATTATGAAGTTTGACTTCTGTGTTGATTTTTCTTCATTTTAACTTTGTTTCATCTCTTTGAAATATTCTTGGAGATATCTTGGAATCTGTATGTATGGGTGCATTTTCGTTCATAGGCTCTAGAACAGATTCCAAACTCAGTCCGTTTATGGAAAGCAGCTGTAGAGCTGGAGGATGCAGAAGATGCTCGAATTCTTTTGAGTCGTGCTGTAGAGTGCTGTCCGACCAGTGTGGATCTTTGGTTGGCATTGGCAAGGTGAGTTTTTACTGGGGCTTTTCCTTATGGTACTGTATGTCATAGATATTTATTCATCAATTGTTTGGTAAATTTTGTCTTTATTTGTAGATATTGATTCATTTTCTCTGCATTTTAAAAATAAAAACAGGTTAGAGACATATGAAAATGCACGAAAAGTGCTAAACAAAGCACGTGAGAACATACCAACTGACAGGCAGATCTGGACGACCGCCGCGAAATTAGAGGAAGCTAATGGAAACCATCACATGGTGGAGAAGATCATCGAAAGAGGTTTTTTTATTTTTTTTTTGTTAATCATGCTCCCTAATTTGGTTGTCTAAAACTTATTTTGTGCTAGTATATACTATTTAATTCAGTGGTGGAAGATTTGATGGTAAGTATCATGGATTTATAATTCCCCGAATATTCCTGGACTAATCCTGGTCAAGGTGCATGACTCTTGATGGTTTTCTCTGTGTAAATTCTGCTATTGTGCTCATCAGTGGGTAACTTCATTAAGGTTTTTCATAGCTAGTTCTCAGTCCTTGGAATTTATTATTCAGGACTTCCCTGTAAAAATTGTAGTTTTAATAGCTACAATTTAGAGTGTGGATACCTGGGGGTATACCAGGCATTTGATTTGATAAAAGTTGCCTCAAACGGGCACCAAAGGTATGTAGAATTTACACATTCAGGGTAGGTGGTCCATAAAATTATAATCACTTGTAGGGACAAATCCTTATACTGCAGTGAATATTGTTTTTTCCCAAAGCTATGGTTACATGATCTAGTTAGCTTGTGGATCTGGTATCATAAAATATGTTGGTAGATTTATGTATTTAATTATATGTGGTTTTTTATGTGAAACTGAGATTATTTTCTATTCTTTCTAATCATTTTCTTGGCATTCACCACAAGCTTTTTTTACAAAATATCAGCACTTGATCTAACTTTAGGTAAATGATTGTATCCTCTTGTATCCCATCTTGTTGAGTATCATTATCTTTGTTTTTCAATCCTAGGATCAATTAACCACGACCCTCTATCCTTCCTATTCATTTGTAGCGCATTTACATTCTGGTACTACTTGTCAGACCCATCTAGGTTCTTATCCCTTATTCTTCTTCATAGTCTCTCCTTCTATTTCTCCCTCAATTATGTTCTCAACGATTCCCTGAAATATCTTCTTTATGGGCTCTGGTGTATGCAGTTCAGTTTCTCTTGTAGTGATAACCTTGTGTGATTTATTTCCAGCAATTTCCTCTTTAAGTGCCAATGGGGTGGAAATCAACCGAGAACATTGGTTTAAGGAGGCAATTGAAGCTGAGAAGTCTGGGTCTGTGCAGTGCTGCAAGGCTCTTGTTCGTGCCATCATAGGTTATAGCGTGGAAGAAGAGGATTGTAAGCACACATGGATGGAAGATGCAGAGGCAGTAAGTGTGGAACATCAGTATCCCAAGCAGTGGTTACTTCCGTCACTTAACCTGGATTTCTTCTCTCTGGCATTTAGTTTTGAATTCTATATTTTCATCTTAGTTTAATTTTCAATAATATTTTTACTGCTTTTTGCTTTTATTGCCTTTGTTTTTTATTACTGATTGATTTTTCTGTGGAATTTACAATGAAGATGTTGTGTTAATACTCAAGCTGAAATTAATGATGATGCCTTTTACAATTTTGCTGCTTCTTAGAGAGGAGATTGATCATTAGTCAACTACAAGTTTCCATTTAAACTGTGATTTAGTAATATTCTTCTTAAAAAGTTATGAAACCTTGGCCAGCTTGAGAATCTTAAGCATTCATGAAGCAGAGGCCTATGCAAAAAATGCGTAAGCACCCTTACTTTCAGAACACTCATAGTTTTTATTTTCTTGTGTTTTCTAATTTACTGCTTTTTTTCTGCAGTGTGCGAATCAAGGAGCTTTTGAATGTGCCAGGACAATTTATGCTCATGCTTTATCAGTGTTTCCAAGCAAGAAGTCAATTTGGTTGAGAGCTGCTTATTTTGAGAAAACAAATGGAAGCAGAGAGTCCTTGGAAGCACTTCTCCAAAGAGCTGTTGCTCATTGTCCAAAATCAGAAGTGCTTTGGCTCATGGGGGCAAAATCTAAGTGGATGGCTGTAAGTAATTTGAATAGACTTGGGCCAATACCGATAGCAAGTATCGGGTATCAGCCATTTTCCCGATACTTCGATACTTCTGGGTATCCATTTTTTTTCGTACACTTTTATTCGAAAGTATTCATTCAGTATCTAAGAATATATAATTTTGAAATCCCGACTTCTTCAACTGACTTACCAACGTGTTGCATATTTTTTTAATTAGCTGTGATCTTCGTGACAGTAAAAGTGAGACAATGGCTTAGAATTGGGAAAGCCTCAGGCGAAAAGTTTAACCTCCTCCGAAAAGTAGACGATAATCCACGTACAGAGAAAGTTGCTGAAATAGCGGCAAAAATTTAAAGTTCTGCCGTCAACTTAAGTTCGTTCTGCTCAACACATACGTTGTTTGGCGTTTCCGCCTACATTCCAAGCTTGTTTTCCAAAAATATAAAATTCAAGTATCATGGCATGGTCAAGTGTTATGACATTAATGGATTCGCATTAGAAATTTTAAAATGAAGACGAAGGTCATGTGCCTCCAAAGTTCCATATTTATGGAGAAAACCCGGTTTCATAAATTGAATAGAAAAACTTAAACGAATATAAGTAAATATTTGAAACTTAAAGGATGTCATGGCAAAGGATGATTCATATTCTATCAAAATTTCCTTGTGCTTTGTGCTTTTTATATTGTTATGACAATCTCCTAATAGACGCTGGCCTCTGTGACTCTAAGAAATATGCCATTTCTCATCCTCACTGCAAAAACATGCCTCAAAAGTAATTATTGAAAAAAGTCGGGTACCTGCATCAAACAAAAGGCTAAATTATCTACATACTGATATGCTCTCTATGAATTTCACTTCTTCCTTTTTTGGGATATCAAACCTCAAAGTCGAGTCTTAGTAAATAATTTTTGCGTGAATAGTACACACAAAACGTACTATTTGGTCTTATAGTCATCATTAATTATTGAGTGTGCATCAATGCAAAGAATGATACATATTTTTTTGGGGGTGTAATAATTGATTAATAACTTCGTTACAATAAATTAACGCAAGCATTGAACTAACTTAATGGAACGCGTAATGGTCCCCATGAAGTTATGCAACCAGCACTTCAACAAAACCCGAGAAGGCTTAATCTGTTCAGCATGTTTTCCTCATTACCATGTTCAGGATTCTGGGTCCCTACAAAAACGTGCTAACGATAATCCACTGTATTTGGGTGTACCTGCAGGATTAGAGTTTCCTGAGCAAATGTTTCCGGGAACTAGTTATGATCGTGATAAAAGAACCCTATTAACTGCTGAGCATGTTCAGCAGCCATGTCAATAATGTGTCAATGAGCAATACATTCAAATATGAGCTGTTGAGCATGTTCAGCAGCTCTTATTTCTTAAAAAGAATTTTCAGTATTTACGAATGCAAGAGGACTAGTGTGTAAAATACAATTCCAGTGATAATTGTAAGAGTAGCAAAATAAAAGAGTCACAATGTAATTTCTCTCAATAATTAGGTGCTCATTTATAACACTTTTGATTACTGTGTTAACTTCATGAGAAGAAAGCTCTTATCAAATTTTTTTTAGAAAAATAAGTAAGGTATCGGCAAACAATAATATCGGTATCGACCAATGGTATCGAGTTATCGGTTTGGTATTGGAAAAAGTAGTATTGGTACAATTATAAATTTGAATAAATCTTTTTTGCTAGTACACTATGACCATTTTGAATTAAGCTAATGTTTTTCTTATTAGGAAAAAAAATTGAAGGATAATGAAGAGAATCAGTAAAATTCTATCAATTAGAGAATTCTGATTTTAACATTTTGATCCACATTTATATCCATTTATATGTTTTCCAGAGTCATAATTCTCTTGTCTAATTTTCATAATTACTCATTCTCCTGGAGGAAATTTAAGCTAGGCCAAACTAGAGGTTCCTCTCTCTCAGGAAATGTTTTTATGATGTTGTATTAACAGGTACTCGTTTGCTTTTTAATTCTACAAAAGCCACAGTCTTATGGATTGAGTAACTAAACAGCAGTGTTTTCACTGTTTTCTTGTCTTAGTTACTGCTTCTTCCATCAGTGCTCAGAAATAGTTTATGATATAGGTACAATACAAAATGGTATTTAATTAGTTTTGAAGTATTTCATTCATATACATCATCATATTAACATATATCCCAAGCAGTGCCACTTGGACATGGCTTAGGGACCCAGTTGCAGGGGAAAATAAACCTAAAGGTTCATATAGCTGGATCGAATATAGCTCGCCATTTGAAATACAAGGCTGTGTGAAAATAACTTATCAGGATACTAGGCAGTTGCCTTCTCTGTCCCAACCATTGCTACCTAGAAATACATTGTATCGGGGAAAAGAGCTCTGGAATTGCAACTTAGCATTCCAACATTCAGTACAGACAAAACTATCCTTGGGTTAAAAACAAATAAGTACTGGTCACTAAAGTAAAATATTCTGAAATCAGCAGTCAAACCAGGTGTTTTCTGAAACCCATAGCCAAGTTATTTTATATTTATAATAGAACTTATATATTTAATGCACTCTTAGTGTATCTCCAATCATTGATGTGTATAATAAAGATGAAATATAATTATTTGTATACATTTTTTTCTCCGCCTCTTTTATTATGTGTTATTTTTTTAGATTTTGCATTTAAATTGACCTAAACTCCTAACATCTAAAAAATAACATAATTATTTTGGCAAACTTTCATGCTTGCATTCTGTAAAAGCAGTCCTATATTGCAGGGGGATGTACCAGCTGCCAGAGGAATATTGTCATTAGCCTTTCAAGCTAATCCCAACTCTGAAGAAATTTGGTTAGCTGCAGTTAAACTGGAATCGGAGAACTCTGAGTATGAGAGAGCTAGAAGGCTATTGGCTAAGGCAAGAGCTTCTGCTCCTACCCCAAGGTAATTTTCAAGCTTGACGTTACTGATTTCCTGTTGTCATTTAAGGCCATTAATTGTCATGAACCGACATTGAGGAATTTCATGATAAAGATATTTCTCCAGGTATAAAATTAAGTTGTAGCCTTTGAAATCATTCTTTCTATGATAACACTGACCATTAGATGCTAATCTATGTTTTGGTATTGAAATTGCTGAGGGAATTTAGAATGATAAAACCTTGTACCCTGGTCTATTATTGTGGCCATTAATGGTGTTGTGCATGCATTATCCTTATGTATTTATTTTGTCAAAACTACACTTGAATCATCAGTAGCATACTACCCTATGTGTTCTTTATACAGTGGAGAACATATATACATGCTGGAAATAAAATTTAAAAGTATTATGTGAAATAGAATTTTCTGGAGTAGCTTAGTGTTCATTTACTTAATGTTCACCACTTTATAGTTTCAATTCTATTTTTGTTGTGCTCAGTTGTGGATTCTATTTCTTACTTCTAGGGTTATGATGAAATCTGCCAAGTTGGAATGGGCACTAGATGATCTTGAAAAGGCTCTTCACCTTCTTGATGAAGCTCTCAAGGTTTTCCCAGACTATGCTAAACTTTGGATGATGAAAGGACAGATCGAAGAACAGAAAGAAGATCAAAAGCAAGCATGGGAAACATATCACCAGGGGGTGAGTTATTTAGTTTCCTGTTACTTTATCATATTGCAAAAAGTTATTTTTTCCTCTCAAGCTAATCACATTAAAATTGAATGAAATGAATGAAATAGAATGGAAACATACCTAAGGACTTCTAACTTCAAGTAGTGTTACTTGTGCTAAAGCTGGATTAACAAAATTTTTGAATGTGAAAGATTTTACTTTTTTGGAGTTTTAATCTGTACAAGGGAGTGAACTCTTACAGATTATTTTTTTTTACTTTTAATTCATTTCTATATGATTTGATCTTCTGTAGATGTCAGTATCACCATGTTGGCCTGAATATAAGAAAGTGTTTTCTATAAAGATGCATTTTATTGCAAAATTTTTGAGAACAATGTTTCTATCTGTAGATAGCTGTACATAGATATGCTTATTTACAGTGTAACCGTACTTACTACAATCAAGTTCTGGTGTTAGGGTGACTTTTATTCAAATTAGTATTAAGGCTGCTTTACATGGTACATTTTATTGTACAAATGAATGTTTGAAACTGAACGAAATTGTATGTTTGTCTGAATGGAATTAGAACAGGTTCTATTTTCCATTCAGTCATTTACACAAGCGTTCACACAATTTGACGATTTACCCGGTACAATTTTCCTCATGCAAGCATTTGTACAAGAAATTGTACAAAAAAATGTACTGTGTAAAACGGCCTTTACTGGGTAATATAAAATAAGGATATAGAGTACTCATACAATATTATCTTATTTACTGTAATCATGTGCTGACATTATGGTGATTACTAATGTAAATGTTCTGCAATGTTACAAGGATTATAATAAGATAATATGGAGTACTGGATTCTTAGTGATAATGTATTTTACTCTTGTTACAGTATTTTAAATATCATCTTGACTTCCCCCTCGAGCAAAACTAACATTTTCTCTTGAGATTTCTCTTTCATATTTCTTTCGTTATCACTTTCCAAATGAGATGTCTTGCTGTGAACTTCCCTTAGCTTCTGTTCCAATTCCTCCAAATCAGAGTCCTCCCTCTCAGGCCTTCATCCTCAGTGCCCTCAAATACATTTGATATGCAGCATTTCTGAGAGCCTCTCACCATTGATTCTTCTGAAATGGCATCCCAAGAAGCCATAATCCACTGAGTGCAAGTGCCAAAATTGGCTTTTGAATCTGCCCAAAGGGCAAATCTGCCCAATTCAAACTTCCCACTCATCAGCTTCATGAAATATGCATTTCTTTAGATTTTTTTAAAGACCCTAATGACGCATGCATCCTAAACTTAGAGTTGGCTGGTCATGCCACCAGGTTTGGTGACCCAATCTGCTTTCATCCTGTGTGAAATATAAAACAAGTGAATAGCTAAATAATTCTTATTTATTATTTTTTCATTCAGATCTGTTGATAATCATTAATTGGATGGTTATTAATTTTGACAACTTCCAAGTGCACAGGTATGATATTGTGAAATCCAATGAACTTAAAAGTCATTCTCAATATATAAACACTTGCCACACACTAAATGTGGCATTGTGAATTTACCATCAGACTTATATTATTTTCTAGTAGGAAGTATTTTAAAGCTTTGTACTCGTTGCACTCTTGACACATTTGTTAAGCATTCATTGCTTGCTTAGTGGCTGCTTCCAATTGTAGGGACTGCGTCAACATGCCGCAAATAGAAGTGGCTGAGGCATGAACCCTGATTCTAATGCCGCTATAATAGAGATTAACTAATGAATATCAGATCTTTAATTGGTAAATCATTATGTGGACATCATGTGATTGTTCTCTGTTTGATGTCCATGGAATGAATCCAGTACGAGCATGCTGCATCTTCCAAGATGCTACCTTCTGCTACTCCAGCAACAGCTGCTCTCCAAAAATACCCTTCCGATTCATCCACACTGTGGCACCAGGCATGCATTCTTACGAATACTAACTTTACGAATTTCATATATTTTGAATTACTTTTGGAAGTCATGTATTAATCATCATGTCTTGCCGTGGGAATCAGTATTGCAAAGTAATCCCAAACCCTAATTCATGGAAAGTCGCAAGTTACAAAGTAACCATGTCAATACACATATGGTGAATTGCTGAAAATGTCTACTGTTAATATGCCACAGCAGTCTACATGTGCCTTTAGCATGAAAGAATGTTTATTGTGTCCACCTCCATTCGGTTACACGTTCACATTGTTGACACCTGTCAGCACTGGCCTGAGTCAGTAAGCAGGCTTTCTTTGTGTTTTCTATCTGTTCATTCTGTGCAGGAAACCATCGCTGTGAAGAATGAATTGGCTGTAAACGTGTCCACCTTCATTTGAGTACAGTTACATTCTTGATGAACAATTGGTGCCAACCAGCTTTAGTAGACAGCAAACCTTTCTTATAGTGTGCAGCCAAAAATCCAAGTAAACTCATTGCAGTCTAAGCAATTCCTAAAGTGGTATGAAGAGGCCAGTTCACAGACTAAAAACCATCTATTCAAAATGTGCGGGGCAATAGTTGTGAGGTTATAGGAAGCTAGAGTAAAGACACTATATTTATGAATGGAATTGTGATTTTCCATGAGTTAAACATTTTCATCTCCCCTTTATCTGTCATATACCTACATTTCATAAAATTTCTTTCGGTGATCATTTGTTCTAGAGTCATGCCAACTCTTGAGAAATCTTTTATGTCCTGATTTACAGTTGAAGAAGTGCCAAAACTCTGTGCCTTTGTGGCTGCTCCTTTCACGCCTGGAAGAAAAGAAAGGGCAGCTAACCAAAGCTCGATCTGTGCTTGAAAAGGCAAGACTTCGGTGTCCCAAGTGTCCACTTCTCTGGCTTGAAGCTGTGCGGGTGGAGGCTCGGGCTGGGCTCAAAGATATTGCTAACACATTGATGGCAAAAGGTGAGAAGACTCATTTGATTGTACTGTGTTTTATTTCCCTCTTCTGTGTGCACTCAATTGACGTCAATTAATGATCTTTTTAGCATTTGATATACACTTAGTAGGGATATGTCAATTCTCAATACCTATTCTTGATACCACATATTATTTTGGATTAGTATTGGTATGGAGAATCGATTGCCTAAGATTGATACCGATACCAGCGATAATTGTACGAAACATGAGTGGTAAAGTCTGCCTTCACCATGGCCGGTTGCCATGGTGATCACCATCTTTTTTCAAACAAATGTAGATAGACTCTAACAAGTTGAAGATTCAAGTAAAAAGCATGGATTTTGGCTCGATATGCTGAAGTTTTTAAACAGTCTACAGCTAAATTTCAGCCTACTCCAGTAGGAAATGTGGAGGAACTAGTAGTTGAAAGAACAGCCCAAAATCCCATTCCCAAATCCCAAAAAAGCCAAAAAGATAGGTAGATACATGTTTTCTATCCCTCATTCCAGACTCAAAAAAGTTGCAGAAATATATTTGTATGTTCCCTCATCAACAGTGTTTAGTGAACCATTATTTAACTCAGCAGGAAACATTTGTGACCAGAAATGAAATCACCTTAATAAACAAAAACCTAAAGTAGGCTCAAGGATTTGTGTCATGACATTTTATTCTTATTTCTTAATGTTTAAAGTTTGAATTATAATTTAGGTCAGTGTTATTACTCTTATATCTAATTATTAATCATATAAAATTAAACTAACGACATGACAGTCATATTATTTTGAATCTATTATGCCATTTTTTTATCTGGTACTGAACATGATTTGTTATTAAACATGACATTTGTTATTAAATATGCTTTTGTTAGAAAAAATATAAAACTGTGTATTATCCAGCAGTTTTTATTTTCAGAAAGTTCTCAGAGTGTAATATCAGGAGTTCATCCCAAAGTAAATAGTATGGTCAAATTGTTGTATTGTAAAATTGTATTCTTAGATTTCCCTTTCCTCTTTTGACACATCCAATACCTCTGGGAACTTGTTGAGATTAGCAAACCTCGTATGTCAAACATCCTTACTGACTGCCAAGTATGCTTTTCTGGTCACTGCAGTTGGGGAAACATTTTTTAGCATCTTGACCTCAAAACAGTACATGCCATTCACAAATTTAGTGATTAAAAATGGAGCATTTTTATACGACTCATATACCAATATTTTCCCTCCATTGACCACAATCATTTTTCCTTTTTCCTCAAGCATTCATATGGACAATATATTAAATTTCAATTCTGGAACATACAAAACATCCTTGATTTGTAGTTCCCATCCCCCATATTCATCCTTAACTAATAATTTCACCTTCTCTTTACCTACAGCATTTACAAATAATGTATTTGCCACCTCTAATTTTCCAAAATTACCCTCTTCTAACTCAAAAAAATTATCAAGGTACGGACGGGGTCATATGCCCTTAAGCACACCCCTATCTACACCCCAAACATTTTTACCAACTCAGATCATTACCTAGAACACACGGTGATTTTTTTTTTTAAAGTTCTGCATTTCATCTTCTTTATTTTTCTGGAATTTCTGCTGTTCTCCATCTGGACCAGGACAAGCAGACGAAATATGGCCCCAAGTGCCGCATCTGTAGCAGTTCTTCATCTCGTACTTATAGCTTCACTGGCACCGTCTTTCTTCCCTTCGGCGGACTGCTTCCTCTGGTTTCGATTGATGTAGATCCACGGCCTCCTTGTACTGCCAGCACACATAGATCTTCATATCTTTCATCAGCAACCTTTCCTGAGTACTCTATGGCATCCAGTCTCTTTTCTTCCAGCAGCAACTTTGATTTTACCATTCTAATTATAACTCTGTTTCTGGATCTAAACTTCTTATCAAGCTTTCGTATTTTGACATCGGAAGACCCATGAACACGATATACGGCAGCAAATTATCTCCTAGATTAATACCCATCATGTTCAATGTCGCGGCTTTCTCTTTCATCGCAGAAATATATTCGTGCATCGTCATTACTTCGGGGTTCTTAAAGGTAACCAGTTCTTGTAGCAACAGTATGGCGTTCACCTTTGACCTTGTTACATTAACGTGTCTGAGAATATTCCATGCCTCCTTCGTGAGTAATACATCTCGGATGTCTTGGCAAAAACTCAAAATATGGCATTGAATCAAATATAGTGCCTTTCTGTTTTTAGTTAACTGTGCCTCCGTCCATGTGTTAATGTCATTCGGGTAGCCAGGATCAACAGCATCCCAACATCCTTTTAGCAAGAGATAACCTCTCATCAGCACCATCCAGTCCAAATAATTGTTTTTGTCCAGTTCACATATAGCAGCTTTTCCTGTGACTGAAGCTTCCATCTTCTTTGTTCTTCCAAGACCGTTACACAAAAACCAATTTCGACCTTAACGCAACCCAAAAAACCTATATCTAGCATCCCTGGGCCCTTAACCTGTGAATATTTGCACGGACTTTGGGTTAAGTTTTTTAGCAATTAAAAAATGGCATCCGCTCAGTCTTTTTATTCACATGAAGTAACTAATGAACATCATCAAATAAACATTTACATCATTGTTGTTACAATGGCAAACATCAATGTACATATTTTCGTCACATCCTCTCACTCCCCCTTGACAAAATATTCTCGTCACATCCTCACAGGTATATACAGTGGAAGCTCGGTATAACAAGTGCTCACAATGGCTGGGAAATCACTCGCTATAGCGAGCGCTCGTTATATCCGAATGTTTTGGATTAAGCCTGTCAGTTCCCTTACAGTTGTATGTTTGTTTTTGTTCTTTGTTCTTTTTACTTTCCATTTTTATTTCATTACCATGCTGTTGGAAACAGGTAGAAGAGCCTTTTTCATGCACAATTGCATATTCATCGATCATTTAACGAATTAAATCTTCCAAAACAATAATTTACACTTTGAGGAGGCTTCAAGTGTTAACCGGTACGTCTATTGGTTAGAAAAGTTGTCGTAATGATTTGCCGAAATATAGCATTTTTCGGCAGTTGAAAATATTTCTTGTGTAATGACCTATTCCTAGCCATTCCTAATATTCACATTCAGTTATCTCTCGAAAATTAGCTGCAGTAAGTAGTTATTTACGCAAGCAAATACCTCTGTCGGTTGCACTGCACATCGTGAGTCGTACTAGTGCTGCCATCTGGAGGATCTAGAGCAAAAGGAGGTAAATCCCATGAAATACTATTGTCGAAAATTATTGATCCATTTGCTCTCAATTAAATGTATATGTGAATTCCGGAATCATGAAATAAAAAAGTTTGAACAGGATAAATTTTAATTATTCGCATAATATCGGCCCTGACTATTTTTAAAAAACATAGAAAAATATGCACAAATTAACAAATGTACCAGAAAACATAGGTATTACCATTATAACAGGAATAAATAATCGAAACCAGGAATATGAATCGTAAAATTATAAGGAAATAAATAATTCTTTGGCAACGGAAAACTTTGACGACTTCGTCACAAGAATAAAAAGCATAACAAAACAAACGTCAAAACAACCTTTTGTATGAAGCATACTCATGCATCACATTAACAGCTCAGTACTTTCAATTTATATTCCTGGCTGAAAAATGATTCAAGCATCGTCTGTTTCAGTCTAGAGGCAGGAATGAGCGGGCGGGTGGAGGGGCAGTAACGAGCAGGTCTAGGCGGAAGGGTGAAAACAGGCGGGCTGAACTCCACCCCTTACCCACACCACAGCTCTTCACTGTCGTGTGATTGGCTAGATAGTTTTCCACATGTCCATCTTTCGCCCATTCCGCTCCTATGCGAACATGGATTAACAAGAGAACAACTGAAAAGTGCGAGTGTGCGCAAGGAATACCAGGGTGGGCCGTAAATTGTCAGTGCGTGAACTTGATTGAACTTTAAATAATGTAGAGATGCCACAAATCTTGTATTCTAAGTTGTAGTTTACTAATAATGCCACTAAGGATAAATACCATGCATTAATTTGTATTCTGCAGTGCTTCACCCTCAAGAAAAATTGCTCATAATACCAAGCGTAACCCATGGCAGGAGCTTGACAGAGTGTTTCAGGGCAGAAGGGAAAACACCTTGGGACAGAGATTCATTGATCAGATATAACAATGGTTCTTTTATATAGTCATGAGCACAGAGAATAACAGAACCAGATATATCATCTGGGCCAGTACAGTGTTTTTTGCCAATTGTTGAAATGATTAGTTTCAGTTTATGATCAGTGCATGTTGAGCAAAACAGGACACTGAAGAAGTTGTGGTCGTGACTGGGGGAGTCTCATTGCGTGCTCTCTGTGGGGGCTCTATTGTAAATAGCTGGTTAAAGTGATTGCTTAGTTCATAGTACCTAACTTTCTGTTGGCTCCAACTCCAAGATGACATGACCTGGAAGGATATAAAAGGAAGTTGACCTCAAGAAAAAAAGGAAATTGACTCCAAGATGACAAGACCTGGAAGGATATAAAATAATTAATTTAAGAATTAAAAAACATTAATACAAGATTAGCTTTGATACTTTGAGACCCTAGATTAATTAAAATATTTCTTTTTCACTTTTCCCTCAGCTCTGCAAGAATGCCCAACTTCAGGTGTCCTGTGGGCTGAAGCAGTGTTTTTGGAGCCACGACCTCAGCGCAAGACAAAGAGTGTTGATGCGTTGAAACGATGTGAGCATGATCCACATGTACTGCTTGCTGTTTCGAAGTGAGTAATTGGTGTATCATATTTCATTGCCTTTTCATAAAGTCTGCCAGTTTTTTTTAAATTCCCAACTTAAATCATTAGTCGAGTCTAATCATCTTCTGGGTCAAAAATAGTTTTTTGGTCCGAAAATTACAAATTTTCTCCACTGGCATCATATTATATGCTCTAATATGAAGTTATGTTAATGTAGTAAAACCTCTAATTTGCATTATCGGATATCGGATTATTTGCATTTCCCACGATTTGCAACATTTTTATCGGGTCCCATCCAATTTCTTATATCTCCAACGTATATAGAACTCTGTATTTTCACCATGAATATTTTTGTTTTCCCGCTTGTTGCGTTAGATGCAGGATAGAATGCAATACATTAAAAAAAAATAAAATTCCCTTCTATGACATTTAGCCATCCATACCAGTTTATATAAAACATTTTTTTACCTTGTTTCATGCATATACACTTCAAAAACGAGAGAGAACAGTAATGTGCTCCGTTTTATGGAAGAATTTGAACTTGGTGACATAGTGGGGCAGTACATAGCACCACTAGTGACGGAAAGATGAAATATTTACATTCGCGATCCTAATGCCGGGAAAAGATTCATGCTATGAAAATAATGCGATTAGGGTGCTGTTTGTAATTTAGAAACACCTGCGGGTAAAAAATACATTAACTGAACTGGTGGACGATAACATGGTATCATTCATTTGACCATTGCGCTGCTTTGCTTAAACTGCTTTATTACAGCTTACTACAAAACAAAACTTATTGAAACTTGTTTTATCGCGTGAAAACCACATTGAATATAATAAAATTTATTTATTATATTCAATGTGGCAGTGGCAATGTGGCAATTATATTCAATATAATTATTTTGTTGAGAAATTTTTGAAGTTGGATAACTGCTTGCGCTGGCCGACCAGCGAGGTAGCTCAGTATTCTCATGTGTTGTTTATGTTATTCTTCATTACTCCGGAATGTAAATTTTATTTTACTTGGAAATAGAAAATGGATGCTAATTATAATATTTTCAGGGTCTCAGGATGACTCGAGGGTTTTCGGGTCTCTTCTGCGTTGGTTCATCATTCTCGACGACAGTTTCGTCGGCATTCCAGACATCATCTTCAGGTCCGAAGATCACGTTCCATCAAATTTCCTATACTTCGGACCTGAGGATACCATCTGAAATGCCGGCAAAATTGTTATCTAGTGGGATGAACGATTGCGAAAAAAAAAGCACGGAAGCCTCCGCGGTAAATAAAATATTTTCAGTTTAGGCATAAGTAAAAATTGTATATTCTCATGATGCACCTCGCACTGATCTAACAAAACATCTAAGATTACCGGTCTCTACAATGGATAAAAACATCAAAAATCACGATGTGATTCAGAAACATGCTAGCTAGTGCAGACATCTGTTGAAAAAAATTAGTCAAGAAATCCTTGAAGGAATGAAGTAGTATGAAGGAATACTAACTTAAAAAGTGGTTTTTAAGTTCTAATTGTCAAATGTCACTGTGAATGGCTTCGTCATAAGAGAAAAGGCATTGCACTATGTATAAGTTTGGGAATTATGGACTTGACAACATCCAATGGTTGGTTGGGTTGGTTGAAACATTGGCAGAAATATATCGTACAAAAATGAATCAGGATAGTTCTTCACTTTAAGAAGTAAATGATAATATTGCTCTAATTCAGTTTATAAATGTTTCTTATTTATGTATTTACTCTATATTGTAAGTATGCATGTAAAACTGAAAATTGTCCTTTTCCCACCATTTGCATTTTCCCACAATTTACACTTTTTTCTAGTGGTTCCTAGAAAAGTGTAAATAAGGGGTTTTACTGTAGTTGTGAAATGTGTAGTGCTCATTGCATGACTTCAAATATTGTGTGATGTATATAAAATTTTATGACTTTAATATGATCATTTTTATATTTTCAAAGTTTTGTGATGAAGTAATTTTCTTTATGCATTAAAGTATGTTTTAACAGGGCTATTCTGTAACTTTAGTGCGCTATATTATGTCATCACTATTTCACTTCCGAAATAACACCATTTCCGGTTCTTAAATAACTCTGAACTATATTATGCCCAACCCAAGGGTGTAATATAGTGCTGCGGTGTTATCTCTGGACAGTATGAGAAAAGTAGTAGGGCAGATTCCAAGCAGCCATGAGGCAGCAATGACAAAAACAATTTTTTTCAAATCTGTATTATTTGGGTAGAATTTATTGAATTATGCCTTAAAATTTCTTTCAATAATAACTTAATTTCTTGCTAATCTCTCAAAAATGAAATAGGCAAAATATTGTTTGTGACTGGGACAAAGTGGAAACAGTGGAATATTGTGAAGTATTTGTTGATGAAGTTTTTGTATAGCAGATGACAGAATTTGGGTTTATTTTAATGTTGTTCAGTTGTGAGTTAATAGCATTTATGTGCTCAATTTTGAGTTGTGAATGGTTTTTTATATTAATTTTGATAGTTCAACAAATGTTTCTGATGATAAATACATTTAAACCTTTCATTGTGCAAAGTTTAGTTGTTTACAACTTTAAAATTTATCGCATTTAAAGAAATGGCCCATTGAAACGTTAGTGTTTATTTGCATGTTGAACAGGGAATATTTCTTTACTGGACCGATAATTGAAATAAGTGTTACGAGTCCATTAACATTTTCTTGATAGCATGTGATAAATGGTATGACTGCCGAGAAGGACAGGATGGAGAGAATTTTAAAAGGAACATCCTGTGCCTTATAGGATAGGGGGTGCAATAGCATGCTGGCAAAAAATTTCCTAAGAGAAATAGCCCCTCGATAGAGCTAAATAGCTCGAAATGATAATCAGCTGCACAGCTTATGACGTTATTAGGGCTGTGTGAGTCTCAACTTTTCAAGATTAGAGCGAGATAAAAGTACTGTTGATATCTTGCTCGTATTCGATCTCAATACGCTCAAAAAATGAGTATCAAGCTTATCTCGAGATCTCCATCGTGTTGAACATAATTTTACGGGGCCTTGCTTTATAATGCGACGTAGTAAATTAATATTTATTCCCTTACTTTTGCATGATAATTTCATGATATCATGCCACAAAATGTCCTGAAATCTCTTAGTCTTAGGCTTAGACTCGAGAAGTTAAAAGAGCCTAGGCCTCGGCGTAGGACTTAAGGCGCCGTGGTACATGATTATTTTTTCGCTTTCGAGTGCTGAGATGATGGAGATAGTTTTTCTGTCGACCGGTAGAGTTACCAGAGTCGGCGCCTACCCAACCAGCCATATTTTTTTTCAGTGTCTCCTCTACGCTTTAATTCTTTGCGCAGAGGTGATGATGCAATAACGAGCCTTCCCCTTCAACCCCTCCGGGGAGCCGTGGGCCGGGGAGTTTTCGTAACATTTTAGACCACTAGACGCACGGTTGCCATTTAAACACTCGTTTGGTAGACTCCACATTATACCGTTTGGCAACGTGGAATTTTCTAAGATTTTCTAAGAAGCGAGCTCAGTGCCGGTCTGGAGGTGGAGGAGAAGGCTTCCGCGGTGCACGTCATGAATGGGCTTCATTTTTCGGGGTAGCTGCGTTGATTGGTAGTTGTGACAGCAGTTTAGCCGTAAGAACTGCAACAAATAGGAGGTGGTCTCAGCTGGTAGCTTGGCTTGCGCGTCCTAATTCGAGCTAATGTCTAAATGTGCTAATTCGTAAGTAATATACGTTTGTGCTTACTACAGACCACCCCATTCCGATGTACACTCAGTATTAGAACTCGAGAAAGAGATCAGGTCCATTAACCCGGTAACACCTGGAAAACAATTTTTCTCGGAATTCAGAATTGCAGGGTAAGTTATTTCGCTTTTCACGGATTGAGCTTGGTGTTTGGTTGCCTGTAAAATGTCCGCAAAAAATGTATTCGTTTCCATTTTGAATTAAACAGGCGGGATGTCA
Source organism: Platycnemis pennipes (assembly GCA_933228895.1). Taxonomy (NCBI): domain Eukaryota; kingdom Metazoa; phylum Arthropoda; class Insecta; order Odonata; family Platycnemididae; genus Platycnemis; species Platycnemis pennipes. Next base: position 33,711,895 of record OW121852.1, on the reverse strand, counting down.
TATGACCTCAGAAAAGAACTGGAAAGAACATCCATGGAAAACTCTTTGTAAGGAAATGCTACCCCAATGGAATATTTCTCACGGCACAAGAGAGATTGTATGTAACAAAAACCATAAAATCATTTAGAAAAAAAGATTCCAATGTACTGCCTTTTGCAATACCTAATTTACGTTCATAAAAATGGCAGCTTTATGTCAACAGTTGAAAGACCGAGATAAAACCATGCATCAAATTACTGAAAAAGGTGATTCATATTTTTAAATCGATATTATACACCAGGTAACCATCACTGAGACTAAACTATATGAGGAAAAAACGATGATAATAATCAACAAAATTCAAGCATACATTTATTGTAGTGTTCGGATACAACTAAGGTATGCACACACTATATACAGCATTCATAATCAATAGTCATCATTCCTCAGATTGGTTTGACGCAGCTATCCATTGAGTTCTTTTATCGGCTAATCATATTTACGCATATCTTCTCTTTCACATCCTTCATCACTTATTTCATATACATATATCATACGAGGCCTGCCTTTTCCAATCTTCCCGTTCACTTTTCCTTCAATGATTGTCTTCATCAGGCCATCGTGTCTCAAGATATGGCCGATTAAGTTTTCCCTTCTTCTTTTTAGACTTTTCAGCAGACGTCTCTTTTCTCTCCCACTCTTTTCTTAGGACTTCTTCGTTTGTCACTCGGTCGATCCATTTAATCTTGACCATTCTTCTGTAGCACCACATTTAGAATGCTTCCACCCTTTTCTTTTCCGCTGCCGTCATTGTCCATGCCTCACTGCCGTAAAGAAACACGCTCCAGATGTATGTACGATCTGATGAATTGTTTCCTTACTTCTACGCTTGTATTTCCAGCTGTAAGTAGATCCCTCTTTTGATAGAATGCCTTCTTTGCCTGGGCTATTCTTTATCATATATAAGAAACAATACAGCATTACCGAACAAGAAAGTGAATATTTTCTATGCAAAATAGATGTTTTGCAGCACTCACAAGAATTTTGCTTTACAAGGTAAAACCAAAGCGAAGCGAACAACACAACACAAGCAACAACATAAGCGAATCACCTAATACTTAACAAGATATTTACGAAGTGTATTAGGACCAATTTCATCTCTCATTAACCTTTAGGGTACCTAGTTTAAACAGCATGGCATAGCACTGAATGAAATATTTACAACAGAAAAGTATGATTTCCAGCTATGAGTTCTAACTTAGCCCAACCAGATGAACCAATACCAGATAAATGATTGCTATAAACAGAACTTTAACAGTACATGCATAATATAATGTAAACCACAGCCACAAAAATGAATAAAAAACATGAAAACACAAAAAAAAGAGGCACCTTCGATACCCCGAAACGCCACTCGCGTAAGTTTTCTGGACACAGCCACGAAAGAGATTGTAAATTTCATCTCAAAAAAAAAACAATTTGCAACATGCTAAGAAACTGTAATAAAAAATTCGATGTGAATTACTGAATGAAAAGTCAAGATATAAGACTTCGAAGGTATATGCATCATGGATGGCACTGCAAATGATTCAGACACTCCTGCGATCATTCTTTTTTCTCTTTCTGTTTTCACAGGGAATCTCTGCCAAGTTTGAATTTTTTCTTTTCTTGGTGTTTCGTGAGTGGACTTCTTGGGCATCTAATATTGCTGGAGGATTGCGAATTGGCATGGAACGAGGGTACCTTGGATCAACCAACTCTGGGAGCATACATGTAGTATAGAAGATCTGTAATTTTTCCTCCATACAATCCTTCCAAAACCTGTCGTCCCTGTAAATCTTTTCCACTTTCATTCCTCGAGGGGTCCATAAAGCCAAAAGACAATACTCTCTCCTCGATATATGGAGCTGGCCTTGAATTTGGTAGTAAAAGTTATGGGATTTGTTGATAGCCATATTTTTCCTTCTGTCCCAAAAAGTCACTTTTCCTGACCTTATAGCTTCTTCCGGATTCATTTCTGCGGCAGACGATGGGCATTTAATTTCGACTAACCCTGTATCTCCTATTATTCCGTCAGGAGAGGCTCCAAGATATGGAATTTCCTCGTCGACGAATAAACCGCAGGGGAGTATTCTCACGTTTTCCTGCTTCTCCAAATCCATCCGAGCCCTCTCTTCATTTTTTCGGCCGTATTGAAGGTGCTCTGAGTCGTATTGGCTGTATAAAATGGACTTTAAAATATTTTCACAACCGGTGTAGGGTCGCATTTTGCACACTCGACCAAAGTTTGAGGCTGTTAGAGTCTTCCTTCTCATCTCCATCCATAGCACACTATCTCTTTGAAGGACCGTGGCTCTTTCAATGGCTGTCCTACGTTCAGCATTGATTTTCAATGATTTCAGAAATTCGTGGCACTCTCTTCGAATCTCCTCGTCTCCCAAATCCGGTTTGTAGGATGCCGGTCCATAATCAGGGTCTCCTTTTTCTATTTTATTAAATAACTTTCTCCTTGACCTTACTTCTTTCCTGCGCATTTTGGTACGCAAGTTTTTCTTTCGCCGCTCAGACAATAACTTTTTCGCATAAAAGCCTGGACTGGCATCGACCACTGTTTTATAAAGTTGGTGAATCGGATTTCCGGTATTCACACTGACTACTGCTCCGGCGCATCTCCCCTTGTACGATCCTGATAAGGCATAGTTGACTCTTTTTCCTCCAATCAGTTTACATACAACGGAGTTGTAGTGTTCCACCGCATTATTGTCCACATCAAAAATTAAGCTACGGGAGTGTCTTGCAGTGTAACGGACTATATCAGTAATCCTGTCATAGAGGCCGCACATTTTCAAGGAAGGAACTTCATTTCGTTTATCGGGAGGATTCGTGCCATCACAAAAATATCCTAATTTCTGACAGAGAGCATGCTCTCCGAAAACGTGGCTTGGACTGTTCAGTATGTCCTCCCTCAGCCGTGAAATTTTTTGTTCCAAGGGCATGTCCTCTTTCTTTCGGAAATGTATTGCTTTCACTATTGACATTCGTAGGCGTAAAATGTTTTGGCCTAGCAATTTTCTCTGAGCAATATCGCACGTTTCCCTATTACCTTTCATTACAAGTTCTTTCAACTTATTACAGTAGTTCCTCAAAACATGGTTGCGGCACTCTAATTTTTCAACGGTGATGTTTTTATAAGGCCTGCTATCCAAAATTTTTTTGTACACACTCGAATCACCATCGGCAATCAGCTTCGAATATCTGATACCGTACATCTCCTCACTTCTATTGAACCCTTCCACTATTGCAGCTGCTTCCATAGCTCCGGAGCTTTTGTTCAAGTCCCAGTTTTTACTGCAGTTGTGATTCGGTGGGTTTTCTTTCTTGGTAGCCGCTCTCATGCAGGTTGTGCAGTACTTATTTTTTACACCAATGAAAAGAATTTTTTTGTATTGTATCCAACGATGGCTCCCTGTAAAAGTTACAGGAAAATACTTGTTAATTATGCATTAAAAAATTCTCACTAATTGCGAAATAATCTATCAGTTACTAATTAAATATCATGGTAGATTAAATTAATATGAATGGCATTGGTCTTTTTTACTCAAAATTTCAACGAAAGAGGACTTTTGTGAATAGTTCGAAATCCAACGTACTACGGTATATCAGAGGAATAAAATAAGGGAAATCGACTGCAGAACGGACAGATTTAAGATGTCATTTTTCCCTCGAGCGATAATTGACCATAATAGTAGCCACTAAGAATTTAGCTAGGTTTGTCAATAGGTAGTGTAGGTAGTTAGTTTTTTACTCCCTAATGCATGCTTCCTTTACTGCTTGCGGTATGCATGCTGTTGATGAACTAACCCCCTACCACACACCCTTGAGGTGGTTTTCAGGATATTTGGAGCCGTTGAAGTAAAGTGAAAGAATCACAAATCCCAAAATTTACCAATTCTGCGCATTAGAAAATATGCCTATGACGAATTGATAGGCATCTTTCTATGTATTAAATAAAATCCCGTCATGCTTGAGGGGGGGTGTTACACTAGAATATCATACGTTCCTATCATGCAATCAAGATATCCATTGTGATCACTTATTACGAAATTATACTCACTCTGGCCGACTAACGCCTGATATGTAGATATATACGACATACATACATACTCGTACGTAATAAATACATACATACATCAATTTAAAGACGTAACAAAATAAATTGGCTGCATAAAATTGTACAAATTCATCGAAATAAAATATTAATAAAAAATAAATTTGCACTTACCACTCCTGCTAATGAGCTGTAGTTGTTGCGATATGACCTTTTGCACCAACTCCCATCTGCCACCACCGTAATGAGGGGAGTCCCGTCCTCGTCGACATCACCTTTTTCAATGGCCATAGATGCTTCCGATTTGGCAGCCATCTCCATTTCTACCAAGGCACTTTTTTCCCAACCGTCACAAACTTTATCATGGTATTTTTTAAACGATTTTGCTGTCATTGTGGGTATATTCATGGCTGTCAGTATATCTTCAAGCTGAGACTGGCCCCCACCAGATGACATAACACCAGAAACGGCCGAAAAATTCACGTCTGCCTTGTTGGAGTCTAATCTATCAGTCCAAATTTTTTCTGTTGCTTGACAAATTTTGCAAACAAATACCAAGCACGACCTCAAACCTAGACGACGTTCCCTCAACAGTTGCATGTCTTTAAAGGAACAGGAAAAAGGAGAATGATCGACGGATTGTATCTGCTCAATAAAATATTTTAAGTCGATAATTCTTCTTCCCGTTACTCCACCGGATATGCCTTCATTTTTCCCTTCTTCAGCAATTGCCATATCTTCAAATGAATCATGTAAAGTTTCATCTGCTACTGAGTCGTCGATATTGGACTGGATTTCTCCGATAGCGCAAGAAGTTGCTTCTACGTGTGACTCTGTTCCCATTATTTTGAGACGCCTGTTTCGGATAATAGAAATTTGTATACATACACATGATTATATCATTACATAAAGATGCAAATAAGGTTTTCTCAAAAAATGACAATATTTACCTTTTTTCTTCCCTCCACTTGCCCAAAAATTCACCCTTTCTTTTTTTCCTCACCGCCGATATTGTCAGGCGACTGCCTACTTTCATTTTCCTATATCGGTACGCTTCCGATGACATTTCGAAACTTGAAAATTAGTCAGTTTGACAATTACTGCACACCCCGAGCGCGACAACCTGAACAGAGACTCAAGAAACAACACGTCAGTAAATCAGACACTCCGTCAATCGCCTCTTTTCCGCCCGCCTTCACTTTCCCTTTCCCCAAGCTCCAACACCCCTTCTTCCTTGCTCAAGCTTACCGTTTTAGGATATAGGATAGAGGGACCGCGCCACTTTTTCAGTAGCGCAGTAGGCGGAGAATATGTGAACTGTTTAGTGATTTGCACGATGCTAGAGGCGTATCCCTGGGCTGAAGTCGGCGAAAAACATAATTATTTTCAGAATATCTGAACAGCATGTCTTTCAATTAAAATCAATAATTTTCAAGGATCCAACAGACTAAGCTTGAAACTTGTACTCTATAATAATGAAAGTTTAAAAAATAGCCCCTCTGTCTCCCAATATTTGAAACAAAAAGGTCCATTTTTACATCGAGATATATTTTTAACTAGGCTTATTTCTTAAAATCTACGATTATAGAGTAATAGTTTGATGCTTTCTCTTTTAATTACTGAAAACCGCATTCCAATATCTACATTCCTGTCGGAGCAATCTTCTGTGAAAAATAGGTCTGAAAAACAGCTATGTATCACGGCCCCTTAATAGAGTCTCGGCTCCATTTCGTGATCGGAGGCCTAGTGCCTACTAACAAATGACGCATAAAATAGGCACGTATGAACGTAGGCTACTTCTTACACTAGCATACACCCAATAAGTTAAAACAAGATACAGAAAAATCCTGTTATAACGCAGGTCAAGGGGGGACAGAGTTTACACCCGTGTTATCGGCAACCCACGTTATTAACTGAAACTTCGTGAGAAACAGTAAAGAAAACCTATAAAACTAAATTTTATAACTAATTTATTTGCAGAATACAATTTAAAATGATGTTTTATGGTTTAAATGCACACCGTACTGTAACGGGAGTTACTAAAATATTCTGATATTTCTTTTGCCGTGGCATTTGATAGTATTTCTTTGCCACATAAGTCTTAATGTTTTGCAAGTGTAACAGATGAAGATGATCACAATCGCTCTGTCTCTCTAGCCAATTCATCAGTTCACCGATGTGATCGAGTGCTTTTTCTATTTTAGGCCTCTCACCAAACTCCCAGAATAAACGTTATTTTATATCAAATCGTTTCACTTCGTCGAGTATGTCCAACTTTTCCTGTAATTGTATAAGTTAATTTCCTTTTGGTAGACATCGTTTCCGCTAAAATCAAAGAATATGTAATTTACATATTCATACGAATTATGCCGTAGGTAGAGGTGAAACAGCACATTCATCACAAAAATGCTGACTGTAGAAATGTAATTACCTTGGTTTTAGCACTGTGGCAGGAATGTGGAAATCTACCAGCGCGGAAGTAATCCGTAAATAATTCACTCCGCTGATTGTCAGCTCGAGTTCACAAGATATAATGACCAATTTCGATTTGCTGGGTTGTTAATTTTGTTATGAAACAATGCATGTGCTTACTTTCTCGCGGTTGTCTTTCTTTTGTATCAAATTGCATATTAGATGTTGCTGATCGCATTGGTGTGATCTTGATGATAGTTTACAGTGGTATGAGAACCTGAAGTAGTCGATGCCGTTGCCGTTGTGATGCCGTTGTGACATGTCGGGATAAAATCTGCTAAAAAGTAACCTTCCACTTACAATGAAAAAGTCAATGAAATGATTTAGGGGGACATGGTGAGACGAGGTTTTACTGTATTAGACATGTTGCCGAGTGTGTAGATCTCTTGAAGTTGCACCGTTGAGATGCATCGGCCAGGACATCGGAATAAAATTCGCGAAAAAGTTACCTACTTCTAGCACAAAAATAGTCAATGAAATCATTTTGGGGGACATGGTGAGACCTGTGGTATAGTGGGGTGGATTATAACCGGATTTTACTCTATCTATCTAATTTAGACCTAGCCTGTCACGATTTCCATGACCGACAATCTGATCTAGCGAATTCGTAAATAATTTAAGTAATAAAAAAGTAATAATTTAATAAAGACCAATCTCAAGTTTGAAATCCTGCTATTGTATTTGAAATGTATTTATGTGAATATAGGCCAGGCATATAAAAAGATACCTAGTTAAAACATGGGGTGAGGCCATTATGCTTAGGTATTGGGTGATTGTATTTATACTCAAAAACGTTTTTAAATTTTAGTGGTGAAAGTAGGGGTGTATTCATAATTTGATGGAGGCCTATCATCGCATATATATAGGATATCTTCATCCTAATGATTCCACGTATATGTTGATCTGTAAAAGTAAATGCTAAAGTTATGCTCAACAGAATTTGATTCATAATGCCTAAGCTTAAACTTATATTTGTGTGGGTAGAAAATAAGTACCTACATAGATTAAAGTCTGAACTGCAATTTCAGTTCGCTCGAATCTAGCTCGACTTAAAAAAATCCCTGCTCATACAGCCCTAAATGTCATACCTTAATAAGTTTGATTTTCAACATGTCATTAAATAGCCTATTTTATATTTTCCTGTGTCACATTTCGCTCCTATTAATTATGCAAAAATGTTATGTATCCATTTAATACAGTAAGTCAAAACATATCCATTTTTGAACCATTAGTGGTGCCGCTTTCACCACGATTGGCGGCAATTGGCAACGATTACAGAAAACGCCATCTTTGAGGAGGCCTTTAACATAATATGACAAAGCCTAGGGTAACACAAATCCAATATTTCTTTCACTGGATATTTAAAACTAAAATAAGTATAATTACTAGGGATGTGCGAGCAGCTCGAAATTCGAGTCGAGTCGAGTTTAAGAAAAAAGCTCGACTCGGCACGTGCATTTTTATAAACCTCGAGTCGAGTCAATAGATTTTTAAGTGGTTGAAAAAATGGGGTATTTAACACTTTGAGACCGAGCGCCATCAATAGATGGCGCGGCGGACTTCGCCCAGGTCCGAGCGCCATCTATAGATGACGGGCCGCTGCGCTCGGCAGTCATAAACTCGAGAGCCCCGTTCTTCGCTTTCCCTTCGCTTAGCGGCCTCGGGTCTTCACAGGCATCACCACTTCAGTCTTATCCACCGCAGGGTATGGTTCGGATTTTGCTGTGGCTGCTCGTGTTTTTCAAGTTACTGTGCAAACTACGACAAGGTATGTTTTTATAAATCATCTCATTGTCCTTAAAAAATATCTTTTCGCCTACCTTTTTATATTACTTCTTATTAATAAAGACTTTCTTCTTGTTCTTTGTTCCAATAGGAGGAGATAAGATTTGTTTTTATATATTCAAAAAATAAAAAACCGTTTTTAAAACCGTTTTTTCAACGTTGTTTCAACAAATAGAAAGAGACGGGTAAGTTCTATTATTTCGCTTTTTCTATCAATTTTTACTGTAGTCATATGCATTATATTTACAGAAATATTATTATAAGAAGTTGTAGGTGGCCTTTTGGGTAGAACGCTGGGATACAGACGGAAGGGTCCCGGGTTCAAGCGTTCTCACTAAATTTTTGTATCGTAAATAAATAGGTTCCTATTTCTGTGGGATGTGATTTTCAGCTTCCTTTTATTTCAGAATGGAGCGATCCAACACCCCTCAACCCTCAACCTCGCGGCAGAGGAGATCTCCAGCATATTTGGGTAATTTAATTTTTGGCATAATTATTTAGTATAATATATTATTGGGTCATTCCACCTCAATTCAACAAACGTTTGTCCCTTAGGGTTTCAGATTTTGATAAAAATTGGTGTATGGGAACAAAATCAACTCAAACTGAATGCCTTCAAACAGTTTCGTGAAAAAAAATTTTTGAGCGAATTATGCATGTTTTAATTTTTTCGCATTTTTAGCAAAAATCCGAGCCTTAAATCATATTATCACTTATATCTCCGCTTGTAATTGTCATACAGCAATGATTAATATCTCTTTTTAAAGCTAAATCTTTATTGAATGCAAATATATCAAGATAAAATTATTTTCTTCTAAACCCTATTGTTGTTAATTACTAATGTTCAAAAAATTGTTAATAATTTTTTCTCAAATACTCTATCTCAGAATCGGCCGAAACCTTTTTTCCGTAATCTAAACATAAGCAGCTAACTATTCCAAAAATAAAATTTAGTAGCAGTTCATAAATGCGTTTTTTATAAATATTTAAACATTTACAATCTTCTCTCGTGCGGCCCGTTGGCTCCCCCTCTTGGAATACATGCAGCGGACACGCGATTCAAGCCTAAAATTTTCCTAATTGCTCAAGGTCGTGGCTATATGAGGTAAAAATATATTATAAACTATAAATGTTAACAACAATTGTTATTTGTTATGTTGAATGGATGCTTGCAAAGACATTTACAGAGAATTTTATTTTGAGGGTATTCAGTTTGAGTTGATTTTGTTCCCGTACACCCATTTTTATCAAAATCTGAGACCCTAAGGAACAAACGTTTGTTGAATTGAGGTGGAATGACCCATTGTCTTTATTGCAGTAAATTTTCATTTATGTTTTATTTGCTTCATTATTCCAGAGGTGGCTGCCAAAAGGAAGAGAGGCCACGAAGCTTCTACAGCAATCACGGAGGGAGAAATACAACAATTTTTGGAAGACGATTCATTGGGAGAAGACTCGTCTTCCGAATCATGGAGCGATTTCGGCAGTGGGGAGGAAGTTGACGACTGGGAGTCCGAAGAAGCAATAACTCCAGGTAGAGGTCCAACCCCTGCTCCCCGCCTCTCAGAGGAGAATCCTCCACCCTCATCCCTTATTCCTTCCACTTCCCAAGCACCCACCCCACCGCCCTCTTCCTCTCTTCCCTCCCTCCCTCCCCAGACACCCCTTGCCTGGTCTGAGGGTGCTTGCCTGCCTGCAGCCCTTCCCTTTCGGGGAAGGGAAGCTCTTCTAACGGCACCCAGTGGAAATAATCCCATTGACTATTTCCGCTTGTTTTTCCCTGATGAATTCTTCCAATTAGTAATTCAGAGGACGAACGCCTACGTGGAAAATATTTTCCTAAATCAGGTGGGTGTTCAACCTCAAAGAGTTACTAATTGGAGCGAATTGACCAGGGAAGAATTTGAAGTGTTTTTGGGATTAATGTTCCATATGGGTACCGTTAGAACTAACAGGATAAGGGACTATTGGAACAGGAATGCCAAATTTGATTTGCATTTTTTTCACCGCAGGATGGCGAGAGATAGGTTTCTCGCCATCTTGCAGAGTCTGCATTTTGCAGAAAATGCAAATGTTGGTGACCCTGCTCCAATAGATCCCTTGTACAAAGTTAGGCCCCTTCTTGACCTTTTTCATAGTATTTCGGAAAAAACATATACTCCCGACAGGGTATTATGTATTGATGAATCTATGGTATTGTGGAGGGGTCGCTTGGGGTTCAGGACATTCATCAAAGGGAAGAGGCATAAGTTCGGAGTCAAACTATACATGCTTACCGAACCCAATGGGTATGTCCTGAATTTCATTGTGTATACGGGCAAAAAGGATCTCGAGTTGGGTGGACGAGGGCATGCAAGTAAGGTTGTCCATAAACTTATGGAAGGAAGACAACGAATGGGGTATTCCTTGTTTATGGACAACTATTACAATGATGTCAATTTAGCCCGTGAACTACTCAGCAATGAGTGTTATTGCACTGGAACCCTGCGTGGGGACCGTAAAGGGAACCCACCGCAGGTGATCCGGGCTAAATTGAAACGAGGTGAGACAATTTGTATGAGTACCGACACAGGGATAAATGTCATGAAATGGAAAGACAAACTGGATGTCCTCTTACTTAGCACTGAATTCGGCAACGACTTGGTCAATGTTACTACATCCAGGGGTAACATTGTCCAAAAGCCCAAGGCAGTTGCCGAATACAACAGATGTATGGGGGGCATTGACTGTGTCGACCAACTCATGGCATACTATCCCTGTGATCACAAAACTTTAAAATGGTTCAGGAGATTAGGGATTCATGTGATGCATATAATGCTTCTGAATTCCTATCTCCTGTACCAAAAGTTCAGCTCGCAAAAACTGAGCTTGTACTCATACAGGTTGTCCATCATAGATGCCCTTGCCAAAGGCCAAACGAGAGAGAGTTTGCCCGTTTCACGGGGCCCTTCCATGATATCCATAGATTCCCATTTTCCGAAATACTGCGAAAAGAGGAATGACAGAAGGGTCCAAAAACGGTGCAGGCAGTGCTCCAAGCTGGGCAAGAAGTCTGCGGTGACTACCTTTTGCCCTGATTGCCCCGAAGAACCTGGCCTCTGCTTGGATAAATGCTTCCAAGACTTCCATCGGTAATCCCCTCTCCACTGCCGAAAATGTAAATATTGTACATTTTGTACATATGATAAATCTTGTAAATAATGAAAATAATTTTATTGTAAATATTGAATATAAATTTAATCTTGTAAAAAAATCTTGTAAATATTGAAAATAAATTTATTGTAAATACTTAAAATATTGTAAACAATACGATTATTGCATATTCAAAACATTGTACCTATGCAATAAATATGTTAAGATATACTGTATATAAGTGTACAAAAATATATGTAAATATATTACGAATAATTTGGAAATTGTTTTCCTAACTTATTTACTTTTTCTACATTACTGCAGACTATTTAACTTTCAGATATTGTTGATAGCAATGGAATAAACTATGTATGCATTAGGATCAATATTTTGGAAAATATGCCTTGGATTTCTGTTATTTGTCAAATTTGGTTGTTTGGGTATGTTTCGTCGGCCGGTCAAAGAGGAAAGCACCCTCGCAGGGAAGGGGCGGAAGCGGTGCCTCCTCGCCTTGCTCTTCCGCTGCTGCTGCATAACAATAGGGTCCCCTCCTGCGCCGAAAGTACCCCAGCGGCCGTCCTTGGGTTGGAAGCTTATCGTGGAGCGTTCACTGACCCTTTTCAACATGAAAGGATGCCGTTCCTGGCATCGTGGAGGTGTAAAATAAGTGCGTGCCGGGAGGCGTGTGGATGCGGTCGAGTGTTGGGGCGTGGGGAGGCACGTTTGGCACGTGCTCATAACATAACATGTTTTTCGTCCTCGAACGAATTCTCGTACGTCATTTCGATACTGTTAGAGGCACCATGTTTCAGACCACCCGCAGGGACTCACCCGAGACCTCCCTAACCTTCGCACACGCACTTGAAGCTCGCCTTTGGGAGGGTGGAACTCTAGCGCTTATCTGTCAACTCGTGTAAAGGCAGGCGTTTCATAATCATCGATGCAAATTTACATATAAGCTTTAACATTAGCTTTCTAATAATTGAACTTGGTAAAATTATTGATAAAGAATAAAAAACGAGCCTTACTAGAAAAATTTTAAAGATATAGAACTATTATTTAAATAATTCTAATTTAACTTAATTTAAATTTATCGCCATTCAAATGAGAAACTATCTCTAGAATATAAGAATTACGATTCTTTAGTAAAATCCGGTTGAAAAAATTGCCGTACACGATATTCGTAAAATATTACGCTCACCAGGACCCTTTGACTTCGCCAGGTGCCGAGCGCCATCTATAGATGGCGGCAAAAAAAATTCACAAAAAACCAATAAAAAATTCAATGTAAAGACTTATTTTGGTCACCATTGGCATAATATAACACTTTCGAGTTCAGATCATGAAAAAAAAAGTTTCGGATTTCGGAAAAGTTAAAATTTTATACTTCGGGCTGAAAGTGTTAATGAAGATTGCCGACAATTTCTTCAAATTCAATCCTGTTCTAATGGTAAAATGTCCTTAGATCAGTGATGGTGAATGTTTTACTTCCATAAGGTAGGTAGCAATACTAAAATTTTTGCTGTTATTAATTTACAATACCTACCTAATTAGTATGTACCACATATTACATAATCTGCCTAAACATTAATGAGTACTTATAGGAAATTATTTTCAGCCACTTCCTGAAATGTCCTGAAATGTCTCCCAAAGAGAAAAAACCCACTGCTAGAGCTTGTCTGCCATATGTTTCAACCGTTGCCGGAAAAATCTCTAGGATCCTAGCAAAATGGAACATCGAAACCATTCATAAACCACCGAAAAAACTGCGTGGCGATTTAGTGCGCGTCAAGGACGAATTGGGACTCAAAACACCTGGAGTTTACCGTATACCATGTCAGTGTGGAAAAATATACATCGGAGAGACAGGGCGCACGATAGAGACCCGAATAAAAGAGCACAGGAGGTGTATTAGGTTGTTTCACCCCGAAAAATCTGCCTTGGCTGAACATAGCTTATCAGAAGATCACATCATCTCCTTCGATGAGGCTCGCTTGGTGTCCAAAACAAATGGGTATTGGGATCGTCTCCTTAAAGAGGCCGTAGAAATCAGGCTGGAAGACAATACGTTAAATTGTGATTCTGGGTGCATCATCAGCAAAGAATGGAAACCGTTAATTCGAAAAATAACGGAAAAAAGGAGACAACAATGCCCCCCGGATGAGACGGTTATATAAGTGCGGGCGGAATGCCCTGCAAGCTTTATTGCTCTGAGGACGATGGAGGAGTATTCCATCGAAACGTTAGCAACAAAACATCTTACTCGGCTAGAAACCCGAGAATGTTTTTTAAAAGTGTAATATTAACTTTATAACTACATCACGGAAGCAACTGATTACATACTAAGTGAAAATGCGACTCATTTACAAGTACATGATAAAATGTACAGATTTTTATAAAGGGAAGAAAATCTTCACTGGTTCATTGTATAGTTCAAATGGTAAGCAAAAACATGTCCTTTCCACATGATAGATTCGAGCAAAGATTAACGAAGTCGGAATTCGTTAAGTACGCACTAGTCGCTTTCTTTTGTTTGGATTTTGCGGGTTTCACGGTATCGAACAATGTTCAACTTGACCAATTTTGACAGATACATATTTCGTACTTTTGACAAGTAATTGACTATACATATTAGGCTATATTTTACTGAGGTAAATGTTCGCGAAGAAGGATTCACTGTCAAAATTATTTTCGTAATATGATGCCGAGATTCAGTAAAATTGGTCAGTTCAAATTAGTCATGTTTTAGTTAAAATCGTGAGGAAACATTTGTGATGAAAATGCAATACACACCTTTAACATAAAGTAAAAATGATGGCTGAGGCACCGTTGGTATCCAAGTTGTTGACGGAAGAAGGTGGACCCAACTTCGATTACAATTACCTTTTTTGTATTAAACATTCAAATTGTCTACCGATGAGTTCAATGCTACCTCGGACTGTTTCGTTTAATTTCATGGCGCGTGTGAGCCCTCCCACTGTCCCTACCAATTAGTATTTAATATAGTGACCTAGAAAAGTGAAAATATGTTTAATTTTTTAAACAACAGAAGAGATTGGTTATGATTTTTTTCCCAAATTAAGATTTTTATTTGAATTCATTAAAGTTTTATTTATCTTTCAAAATACCATTTTTAAATATGATCTGTTACCTTAAATTATTGAGTTGACTGTAAAGGAAGTAAAATTCATTCCTTACAAGATATATTAATGTTGTAATTGAACATTAAAAATGTTCTCTGATGCATACAAATAGTATTATTTTTTAATTAATATTGTTATTAATAAATAGTTCTTGTGGATTATAAATAAAAAATTAACAAAATGCAGTGTATCATATGTTTTTATTTTTAATGCCGAACTTATCTTGTTGAATTTCAAAATGAAATATTTTTTGTTTGTTTAAATGATGACAATTAGGAAATTTATCTTGAATTAAATAAGGCTTTAAGGAATTTTATTTTCTCTAAAAAACAGAAAGTGAAATATTGACAGTCAAACTCGACTCGACACTCGATTTTTTTTGCAATGATCGACTCGAACTCGACTCGAATTGAAAATCTGGTGTTCGCACATCCCTAATAATTACCCAAAACTTCTTTTTTTGCTGTAATGCACAACAGCCGTCATCTGTGGAGTAGATAATTAACTACGTGTAGACTTATGCGGGAAGGTCAAGCTACACCGAAAAAAGACATTGTTGCCTGATCACATCAGACTTTTTCACCATCACAATGATCAAATATCACCTACCGAACTATGTTATGTCTTAAACTAGAGTTGGCATTCCGAACACCCATAGTTTGGCTTCAACTCTTGCGTGCTTGCCAATGAGTCATGGGTCGCTATTCGGTTGAATCTGTCACAGCAACAGAAACGTGGAGAAATGCAAGCATGTCACCAGCCTAACTAAACATTTGGGTAACTCCGGATCTGTGAAACTCGGATCCGCGTAAGTCCACGACTTACTGTACATGGAGCAGAGATAAAAACAAAATTCTATTTTTTGTGCATTCTATTGAGACAAATCCAAATATATGCCACAACATAAGAGGTTGTCACCTATATTGGTAACCAGCTCTTATCATATATGTATTCATATATTTTCATGATTGCAGCATTTACGGCTTAATTTTCATATAATGCCTTGCAAGGTGACAAAGGAAGTCCAAGCCCATGCGAGTCCAAGCTACAAGAATTCACTTAGACGTATGGAAATTTCTTTGGATACCGGGAATAATTTCGTGGAGTTTTCATGTTGCAGATGAAAAGAATTTTACACTACCTCTGCACATGCATCTTACATGCCTTCCTCCCAGTAAACTTCGAATATGCTACATTTAACTAAATTAAAGTTATGTGTGAAGTTTGGAAATCAAATATGAACGCAAATGAAGGCTGGCGTTATTGTTGGCATTACTTAGTGACCCCCCCTGAGGCCGCTATTTTCGTACAGAATCAGGATAGTGTTGTTTTGTGCCGTTCTCTCCAAAATAACACCCTAAGTCATAATAGCGTCGGTGTAATCTGTTACAGAATATCTGTGAGGTGCTCTAACACCTGAGTTGATACATATCCATCCACCTAAGCTCTTAATCAATACAGCATCAAACACAGCATATGTACCAGTGGAAATATTTGAACCCACAATATTTTGATTGCCAAACTTGATTTGGTTTGATATTATTGACCTGGCCTTCAAGACCAGATTTCTAATAAAACTCTAAAATGAATAATTATAGTATGTCTCAAAGTACTAAAAGGACTCAATTAAACTAACCAACATAAACTAAAAGGACTCAAAAGTACTTGTAGTACTATTGAGTCCTTTATAGTTTATGTTGGTTTAAAATGATAATCAAGTCCCCTGGCATTCAGAAATACCTTTCATATGATAAATCACTGATGAAGCCAGAAAGTTGTTTTTACTCCCTATAGTGATCAGGGTTATCGTTTAGTGATCAGTGCTAACTAAAGTGAAGCAATAGCATGGAGTAATGCTATCTATTTGATTGTTTGATTATGATATCCTTCCACTATGTCTCGTCTGGCTCCGTTTCCTTCATTGTGATTGTGGTTTAGAAATATGTGATGCAAGTTTCACCATTTTTCATATTTGTGACTGTTAAAATATATGCTTATGCTTATGTTAAAATAGATATATGATCTATACCAGGGAAGTAAAACAGGAAATACTGTGCATTTTTTCTGTGGGGAATTATGCATTTTTATCCCTAAAATATTTTTGCAATTCTCTTCACAGGTTATTTTGGACAGAGAGGAAGAATCAGAAATGCAGGGAGTGGTTCAACAGGACTGTGAAAATAGACCCAGACTTGGGTGATGCTTGGGCTTACTTTTATAAGTTTGAGCTAATTAATGGCACCGAGGTGAGTGATAATATGCTGGTGTAAACTGTTTTCCCTAGTAAATAATAAGTTTTCTATTTGCCACTTTTAAAAAATGATTGACGACTATTTTTGTTGATATGCAGTGTTTTCAAGTCATTCTTTCCGAGTTTGAGCACATTATACATGGGGAATAGGATGGTGAGAATGGAAGGAGCTGGGATTTGGTCACATGGTGGTTGTGGAGTAATGCAAATGGTAAAGGAATGGAGAGGATGGGAAATTCTACTGTCTAAGGATTTGGTTTTGGGAGGAATTTGAGGATGCATTTGAGCTAAGGGGGAGAGATAGGGTATATGTAGGTGGAGAAGACCTAATTTTTTTGTGGAGTCCTGTTAGGTCCTTTGGTTCATTTTTCTATTTATTTTTTCCTAGGTTACGCATTTGTACTACTGTCAAGCCCACTTATATCAAATCTTTTTATAATGAAGTGAAGGCTATTCCCCATCAAAGAAAGGCTCGGAAACACTGGTCCACATATAACAAAGTTCGGTTATTACGAAGTAAATACCCCCCTCAACTTCGTTATAAATGGGCTTGACTGTATTCATCATTAATTGAATTCAGTTGTCCATAACATTCATAGAAATGTGAATCCCACCCATTAGGAGTGAATGGCACCTACGTATGTGAAGAACATGATAGTTTTATTTCCAAATTGTACACAGCTATTACTAAGTTTCTTTCAATATTCTCTTGTATTAGTGGAGCGTAGGCTTTCGCAGCGTGGAGAATATCCAGTTGTCTCTTTCGGGAGCCGCCGCGTGTGGAGCTTTGTCGTCCGAGCTTTCGCGTCCATTGCAGGTTGCATCATCAGGGTTAAAACCTAAAAAGAAGTATCATCTCGGCTGTTTATTGGGAGACATGCCCCCCCTCCCTTGGCCTTGTTTGGCATTGTTTCTCGCGTCCCCTCTTGTCCCGTTAACGTCATGAGGTGGTGACTCATCCTGGACCCTCGGGGTTTTAGAGGACTCTCCCTCGGGTAGCGGATGGAGAATTCTCTTCCATGCGGCGCCGAGTTTAATGCCGTCGTCACGATTGAAATTGTTCGGCCGTTTTTCGATTTCGACTGCTTCCCGTATTAGCCTTGGGTAATAGCGCGGTTCCTTCACTATTACCCGTGTCTTGTCAGATAAAATAATATGTATGAAGTCTGGACCTCCGGAGGCTGCGTGCTCGGCGACTGCAGAATCCTTAGTGTTGCCGTGGTTGATGGCCCTCTGGTGTTCTTTGAGCCTACATGCCACTGAGCGCCCTGTTTGCCCGATGTATGTTCTTCCGCATGAACAGGGGATCTTATAAACTCCCTCCGTTAATAAGGGGTGTAGCCGATCCTTAGGCGATGAGAGCAGCTTTGATGAGAGCAAACGGAGGGAGTTTATGAGATCCCCTGTTCATGTGGAAGAACATACATCGGGCAAACAGGGCGCTCAGTGGCATGTAGGCTCAAAGAACACCAGAGGGCCATCAACCACGGCAACACTAAGGATTCTGCAGTCGCCGAGCACGCAGCCTCCGGAGGTCCAGACGTCAGGCATATTATTTTATCTGACAAGACACGGGTAATAGCGAAGGAACCGCGCTATTACCCAAGGCTAATACGGGAAGCAGTCGAAATCGAAAAACGGCCGAACAATTTCAATCATGACAACAGCATTAAACTCGGCACCGCATGGAAGAGAATTCTCCGTCCGCTACCCGAGGGAGAGTCCTCTAAAACCCCGAGGGTCCAGGATGAGTCACCACCTCATGACGTAAACGGGGCAAGAGGGGACGCGAGAAACAATGCCAAACAAGGCCAAGGGAAGGGGGGCATGTCTCTCAATAAATAGCCTAGATGATACTTCTTTTTAGGTTTTAACCCTGATGATGCAACCTGCAATGGACGCGAAAGCTCGGACGACAAAGCTCCACACGTGGCGGCTCCCGAAAGAGACAACTGGATATTCTCTTGTATTCATTTTGCAATTTTTTGTGGTACTCTCATACCATTAACCCATTGAACTTTTATTAATTTTTTCTGACATTGGTGGTAATGCACTTTATGGAGACCTTCTATTATTGTGTACCATAAGGTATCATGACATGTAAGAATTTAAAATTACAATCTAATGACTGAGACACTCGGAAATAGAATTAACGGATGCAAGAAGTCATAATGGAGGACATTAAGAGCTAAAATGGTGGACGAAGCCAGACAAATGCTTTCGGTCAAATGCATAAATTGGTACTCTGTACCAATTTATGTAACTGTACCAACTGTAATTTTAACATGGAGAATAAGCTCTAATCGGGGGAAATGCCTGATAAGAAGTTACCATTGAACTCTGGGTGGCGCAAAGCAGAAGGAAGCTGCAATATACGCCCATAGAACACATGCTGCTTTTTATCCCTCAAATCACCTCAGGAAAAGAAGGTACATGTCTTCCATGAGTTCTAATCCCCTGGATATCTCAGCCCTTCTCGGCCTCTGTTGTGGTGGGGTAAGCCTGACAAACGTAAGGTTGTGGGTTCAAACCCCACCTTGGTGGGTTTTTCTATACCAGAATTTCCGAAATTGCCTTTCTAAATTTCCAAAAACTCGGTCTGGTGGGATGAACGAATGCCCAACAATAGGGAACCAAATCTCGATCTTCTTGATTGTAACTGGGGCTTCACATAATTACCACATAGTAACACCTGAGAACTTAACAGGTTTTGCAACCCTTTGCAATTTTCTACTGATAATTTAACAATTTTAAACTGACCATTTTAAATAAAAATATGTCTAATGTCTGCCTAATCACATTTTCAATCAAACCTGATAATTATTTGAATTTCTTTAAAAATTGCAGTCAACAGCTTTTGCAGATGGACTACTCAATTACAGCGTACACAAAGTAGCAGAAATTAATATGTTTAAATTATTCTGATTCTCGGAATAGGAAAATTAACCTTAAGAATGGGATAGTATCTCGATATGTTATGAAGCAATGTTTTCATAAAAACTGTTTCGGTATTTTCCTCTAAGTACCGGGTTGTTGGTCATGGCAAAATTGCCGGATTATGGGTGTTCCCAGATTAGTGATTCCCGGATTAAGAGTGCTCAACTCCGTAGTTGTGTATCCATCAATAAACCAATTTAGTTATACATATTTTACATCTCAGGAACGTGACTATGCAAAAAGAAAAATGTGAGCATCATTGTGTTGGATTTTACCCCGTGCACTGTTTAGTAAACCCTCTAATGTTGTTTTTACATGTCTATTTCATTAGAATAGGTATCCAGGGTTTTTCTCTACCGTTAATTTTTATGAAGTACAATATTTTTCCTGTGCCTGTGATTACTTACTTTACCTGAAAAAATTATACTTCATTTCAGGAAGCGCAAGAAGAAGTGAGAAGGAGATGTATTACTGCAGAGCCTCATCATGGTGAATATTGGTGCTCTGTCTCTAAGAACATTAAAAACTGGAGAATGCCAACACAGCAAATGCTGGCTGCTGTTGCCAGGGATATTCCAATACCAGTGTAGTGTTGTGTAGTGATGCAATATTTGATGTACTTGCGGTCAAAGTACTGCATAAAGATGGACTAGTACCCTGAATGAAGATGTGTGCCTAAAAATAAACTTGAACACATAATAAACCTATTGTATGGGTACAATTATAATTATCAGGAAGAATGGATAAATTCTTGTGTCCATTATACCTACTTTTATCAATTGGTCTCAAGCAGACATTATGTGCTTGAACATGTGTCCTTCATGTTTACTAAATAAAACTTTTGAAAGAATGAATATTATTGTACCATGTTTTATAAATATGTACTTGTAAGTTGGTTTTTTCCTAAAAACAAGAATGTCTTAAGCCAAAAATTCGTTCTCGACCATACATTTTAAATTAAAAATCTTAATGCAATTTCATAAAAATGACTGCAGTTTGGAGTTAAAACATTGTAATTAGAGAAAAATGTTGTGGAATCAATTAACTTATCAAATTAAACTCTACCAATCTTCCCCAAAAAGGATATCAACTCTTATGCTGTTATTATCCTGCTTCCTCATTAAAAATTTGCATATTAAGTTGTAGTGCCCAAGTAGGTGCTTATTGGAAATTAGTATCAAACATGAAAATGGATTTTCAGTCTTGGTTTTAAGTAGTAAGGAGATGTACTGGCAACAAGTGCATGTAACTTGTGCAACCGTTTGTTGAATGGAAACTATTAGCCTTTGTGAATACGATATTGAACTCTTCAATCATCATTTGTGTGAAGAAAAATGTTATTTCCCTGGATCACCATTACAAAATGTATCAATGATTAATACATCAACCATTTAAAATTGACCGGTGGAATATTTGTGGCACCTCTGTCACCAGTAGCCTGCATGCCACACTGTTGGAGGAAGCAGAGGCTGATTCTCCGCCTTTGCCTGCAAGAGACTTCCTCGCCAGGTCAATACTGACGAGACAATTCCTCCCTAGGCCATCGCCAGCAAGAAAATTGCTCGCCAGGTTCCCGCTTGAAGCCTATACCTTCAGTTCTTGTCTAGCACTCACTTGGCAATCATGCCTTGGACACAGCTTGCTGTATTTTTGCCTTCTGTCGCCTTTTGGGGTCCAAATGAAGTGTTTCACAAAATAGTGTTGCGTGAGTTATTTCTGCTGCACTTTGACCAGCGTGCTCCCTCTCCCAGCAAACCATCCCAGTGATAAATAAAAAGATCAGTGCAATGGTGGCCCTGACGTGATATGAACATGCAACCTTCTGATTTAGAGTGATGTGAATTTAGTACCTACCTACGTT
The DNA here is from genome assembly GCA_933228895.1 of Platycnemis pennipes. Taxonomy (NCBI): domain Eukaryota; kingdom Metazoa; phylum Arthropoda; class Insecta; order Odonata; family Platycnemididae; genus Platycnemis; species Platycnemis pennipes. Next base: position 33,690,227 of record OW121852.1, on the reverse strand, counting down.
AAAAGGATTTTTATGGCAGTGGTCTTAATTTGCTTATGTTGTGCACAGTTACTATTTGTTCAAATTAGTTCATTTGTACTATATTTTATTAACAACTAGTTAACGTTACTGCTGTTTGTTCTGTTCCTGAACATTTCCTGCTCAGCTTATTTTACCCAGTGTTTTACACCCGTTTTACTTTCAATAAAATATGTGATTGGAATTTAATTGTAAGCCAATGAACTTTCAGCTTGTTAGGTTATTTAGTTTCAATAGCAAAGCATATAAAATAAGTCTAGCCCTCAGGTTAAGTTGATTTGCGATATGAGAAAGTATGTGATGAGAATTAAATAATGACACATTCTATTATTTATCTAATATCTGTAATAGCCTTAAATATTGTTCACTTCATATATACAGTGATACTGATACACTTATTTGATGATAAATCAAAATTACCATTCATAAAATTCAACTGTAAATTGAACCAAAGGGTGACACTTTCAAAGCAATTTTTTATGATAAGATAAGAAGTATTTGTTTTTAATATTCATCTGTATGATGGGAATGCAAAATCAATAATATACTTTCCCCGGTATATGTTCGAGAGACTCAGGCAAGGCAATTCATTTCAATAAAATAATTGTGACATGAATCGTTATCATCATGCAATCATCGTGGACAATAATAATTAAGTTTAACTTCTAGGCATTAGTGCATCCGTTCTTGACTACATCTACGTGGTTCAAATCGTTAAATCAACCCGCCCATTTCCTTTGTTTCGACCTTCATTTTTTTAACTAGTGGGCTAGGTGGCGTTTTGGTAGTTGCCCTTGTTGAAGGACAGAGGTTTAATTCTTCAGCCGGGGACGTTCCCTCTTGTAATTTTTGCATTTCCTCTAAATTTCAGTGGTGGAATTCGTCAGTAACCAGGAAAAATGGCAGCTCGAAAGTTTTTTGTCGGAGGAAACTGGAAGATGAATGGCAACAAAGCCGAAATCAATGGGATAGTTGATTTTTTGGCCAAAGGACCTCTGGATCCCAACGTCGGTAAGTAATATTCTGAAATTTGTCACCGATGTATGCTGCTTTAAGTTCTCAATTAAGCAATTTTTTTTAAATTCCAGAGGTAGTAGTTGGGGTACCCGCAATTTATTTAGATTATTCTAGGTCCAAGTTACCTAGATCAATCGGTGTCGCTGCACAAAACTGCTATAAGGTGGCGAAAGGAGCGTTCACGGGTAACGAAGCTATTTGATTAAATGCATCATTTTATAGTTCGTTTCGTGCATCCACTGTATGTTCATTATCTTCTAGGTGAGAACAGCACGGCGATGATCTTGGATGTTGGTGCTGACTGGGTAATAATAGGTCATTCTGAGAGGAGAAATGTGTTCGGCGAAAATGACGAGGTATGTTTCACGGTTTTTACCAATTTCATCATCGAGTTGGTTATGATGAAGCTGGTTCTTTTCTAATTTTTCATTTGGTACTATCAGTTAATTGAGAAAATGAGAAAGGATTGTTGGGAGCCAGGGCGTTGTTGTATTAAATTGATACATATTCAAAGTTTTCCATAGTTCCATTAATTTCCACTGTACAAGATGCCATACATACTTTTTAAACTGTGGAAAATGACATTACTTTGTAGTGACAGTGCCCTTTTATAGACAGCAGAAAATTTGGAAAAGCATTTGAACTAGAAATGCCAAATTAGGCTATAGTGTTTAGTGGGTTAAATAAACGTAGCCTTCAAACTATAATTTCTCACACAAATGATGACTTCCTCGCCTTTTCTCATGATAGGATTATAGTGCAATGCATATGCACTACAATCTTTGAGGTATTGATGTTGAATGAAAATTGTAAAATTTTGGGGAGCTAATGTACTATTTAGAATTGTTGGAACATACTATTGAAACGGCTTCATCGCCCTGCTCATAAATGTACGACTGTCTACCATTAATATATCTCATTCAAGATTCCTATTTCCACGTGTGTGGAGTATTTAGAAAGTGCATTTTATTCTATGTAACCAACTTCTTTTACTTCTGAACACAAAAGGAAATGGTGAAAGTTGTTTCTGCCCCATTGACTCAGGTGAAATGAAGGTCATCCCTCAAGGTCAATAGATCATCTGGTTCCATTGCATATTTAAACTGTGTTATTTTTGTAGCTCTAGTTTAAGTGCATAACTCTTATACTTATTTACTTCACCCAGATTATACCCGTTTGCATTTCTCTGATGCAACATCCACCATGATTTAGGTACTTCTTGCAGTTCAATCTTCTGGTATGATTTCTGGCACAATCAATGTCAAAACTGCTAAATATTTTATTAAATCCAGGAAGCTTACCCAATTTCCAATTTTTTAGTAGATACTAGCAGCTACTTTTCCACAGCCTGACTCACTTGAAATTTCTTTGATCGTCCTGCAGAAGCAGCCACCGAATGATGAGAATTTGTTTGAGGATTCAAGAGTTTTTTATTACTGTACTCACCTATGTAAATTAATTATCACCCCTTCAAGTATAGAAATATATTTAAGAATGTCCCCTATTTGTTAACGCACAACCTGTGTATATCTGGTATGTATTAAATAAAAGGTTTATTGTCTTTGACTTCTAGCTGATTGGTGACAAAGTGAGGCATGCTCTGGAGAGTGGATTGAGTGTGATTGCATGCATTGGTGAGACTCTGGAGGAACGTGAAGGCGGGCGCACAGAGGAAGTTGTGTTCAGGCAGACTGCTGCTATTTCAAAAGCCATTGGCAAAGGCTCATGGGATAAAGTGGTTCTGGCCTATGAGCCAGTGTGGGCCATCGGAACAGGCAAGACAGCAACCCCAGAACAGGTGACTTTGATTTTCTTACTCCACGGTTTGTGGCTTAACTTTTTGAAATCAGTATGCTTAGGTCCATTGGAGAATGAACAATAAAGCTCTTTTCATCCCAGAATGATGGCATTATCTGGGGAATTAGTCATCCTCTTGACAATTTAATTCAGCGAAAGTGTTATGCTGGCCATTGCATTGGTCCAGTGAAGAATCGTAATTTTGTCACATTGATGGTTTTAGTCCTTTTCTGCTTTATAAAACTCATTTATATTAATGCTGGTTCATTTATTTGCTTCTGGGATCTAATTGTCCACTCTTGTTACCCTTAATACCGATCATTATTAAACTACAGAATACAATGAACTTTGCTTCAAATTTAGACTGAGTTTGATGAATTTTTTGCATTTTCGGTGATGACTTTTTCCATTGGAATGAATGTCTTTTCATGTCAAGCGTATACAGTCCAACCTCCCTTAACGTACACCTCCAAATAGTGTACACCTCTTAAAAATGAAGATTTTTTTCAATCTCCAGCAGCAGAACATGAAGGCTTATGAAGGTACCCACCTCCAAATAGTGGACTATCAATAATGGGTTCCGACAGAAACATTTTTTCTTCAATTGCCTCTGTTATCGACACACTCTACGATCTATCCTGTAAATATTTCTCTTCCCTTGAAGAGAAAAATCCGTTTCCTGAAACAAATATATATACCTACCAAGGAACTTTTCCATAAAAAAACTATCTTAGCAATTAGGGAGCAATCTGTTGCATGTCTATGGGTTCATGCTCCTACCTGATTCCTTTTCACTCACTGATTACTACACTGCTACTCATCTATTTTCTAGGGAACAAGTTTGCAATTCTTGTTTTGATCACGATTATGCTACATGGTTGCTCTATGGGTACAAAATGAATACGTAGTTGTTTCATTCCATAATGTTTTGCTCTAGGGATGTCTTTCAAAGATTTAATAAATAAAATTTAATGAAAAATATTAAATTCCTTTATATTTTAATGCGTCACAGTTACAGCATAGAACAACCTGTCCTGATTCCGGTCCCCTCTAAACAGCAGACACAATTTTTCCGGTACCAAATCTGTCCATTATTGGCAGGTTTGACTGTAGTGGTGGAATAATTGGTGATTTTTCAAAAGTTAATGGTCAGCTTGAAATTCCTGCTGGGCATTGATGTAAATTTATGGATGAAATCCAGACAAACAGTTTTATTGCAAACACAAGCTTTGTTGACTGTATATGAACGTTGAATAGATCAATATGGTTGGCTATTAACTCTTTCAATTAATTATATCAATATCAAATATGGTTGGCTATTAATTCTGCAAAAGCTGTAATTTTGCAATTTTATTACACATTGTTTGTCTTTTGGTCATTAGAATAGATACATGGTCACCACATACGTGGCACAGTAGGAATACAACACTTTAAAAAAAATGAAAAATGAATATATTTCAATGAAATTTACAGGACATATGCCAAAATATGTTATAATTTCTCCACATAAGTGACGTTGAGAAGATGCACTTATGAAGTCTGGGCACCAGCTTTTGTGTACCCTCTTCACATACCTTCCGCTCCACCTCCTGAAGCCACTTTTTCACAGTCTGCATGACCCTCATCATTCAAAAGTGCTCTCCACTCAATAACTCCTTCAATTTAGTGAAAAGATGGTAATCCGATGGAGTCAGGTCCAGGGAGTAGGGTGGGTGAGTCACAATGTCACTGTGAGTCACTGAGTGAGCCGGATAGAATGGGGTCTGGTATTGTCATGAAGTAGTGACACCATGAACAGCATTCCCCTCCTTTTGTTTTTGATTAGTTTTTTAAACTTCTTTAGAGTCTCATAATATGCAGCAGCATTGATGGTGCTCCCTTTGGGCATGAAATCGACCAACAAGATCCCCTTCTGGTCCCTAAAGACGGATGCCATGATTTTCCTCTATGAAAACTGAACTTTGAATTTTTTGGTTGTTGGAAAATAGGTGTGCCGCATAATCTTTTTGACTTGGGAGTATAGTGACACACCCACCCACCCTGTAATAACTGAGTGGAGTAAGGATTCACCCTCATTTTGAAAATGTTCAAGAAATTCGCATGCAGCTGAAGCGTGATTTTCACAGTGTTCCGGAGTCAACATTTTTGGCACCCACCGTGCACACACCTTCCTAAACTCAAGTCTCTCTGACACAATTTCACCCAGGAGACTTCGTAAAAGGTGTGGGAAACTTTCCTTAAGAGTGTCAAGAGTCACACGATGGTCATCACGAAATTTTTTTCCAACCTGCTACACAAGCTCTTCTGAATTGAAAGATGGTCTCCTACTCCTTGTGTCGGTACGACCTTCCTTAATTAACCCAACGCATTTGATAACATTCTAACGATTCATTACCTTGGATCTGTAGGTTTCCATAAGCTGGCTATGGATACTGGCCGCCAATTTGTTATGCAAAGTGAGGAACTGAATGACTGAGCAAATCTTACACCTGCGGTAGGTGGAGCAAACGGAGGATGAACTGGTTGATGTATTAGGCTGCTGCAACCACACTTGTGACGGACTGTGGCACTTGATGTCTTATTTCGACCGTTAGGAACCCCTCTACTCGTCATGGCTGTCAACTTTGAAAAACAAAGATCCCTGTCTTACACAGCCCTTGTATTCTTACTTTCTGGATTTTCCTTGTAAAAATAGTCAATTTTTGGAACTGTTGAAACATTGCAATTCACATGTGTGAAACATTCAAATGCCCATTTTTCAGAGTATGTATTTCTCTGCTATATAATTTGCTCCTTGTGACAAATTCTAATGTGCTTACTAACATTTGTCCTAACAGGCTCAGGAAGTACATGATCAACTTCGAAAATGGTTGGCCAAAGAAGTGAGTGCTGATGTTTCTCAGAAGACAAGGATTCTGTATGGAGGCTCCGTAACTGCAGGGAATTGTAAGGAATTGGCTAAGAAACCAGACATTGATGGTTTCCTTGTTGGAGGAGCATCACTTAAACCTGAATTTGTCAACATCATTAATGCCAAGCAATAAAGTAAATAGAGGTGGAATATCTTCAAGGCATGACAATTAATTGAGGTTAGAAGCAGTGTACAAAACATGCATTACAGTGGATGATCAGGGAAATTTGAAGTTTTATGCTCATGAAATTTGGAAATTAGTCTAAGAATTTTACCCAATTAATATTGGGACATGCATGATTTTGTTTAAATGGTTGATTTTAAGTGCTTTAAAAATATAATTCATTCACCTTTATTGGCTTTAAAAAAATAGTAAATGGAATAATTGGGGAAAGAATATTTTGTGATTTGTATGTTTTGGATGTATGGTATACATTTAAGGTTGATAATTGAGATTTTAAAGGTATTGATTATGTTATCATGTGTTTTGATCATATTGTCAGGCATTCATCATCATTTTGTATGTATTTGAAATTCTCGCACGTACATCTTTAAAATAAAGTATCATTGAGCAGGCCATTGATATGCTTATCGTGGCCATCATTCTGAATTAGCATTTATTTATTCATCCAATTAATACCTTAGAAAATGTTATTCATCACCCATTATGTCATTGTGTTGGCTTAATGTGTCAAGGCCAATCACTAACGTGACTGACTGGATAAGATACATCATAATTAATCAGAAATCGTGCATGATAAATGCACCTTTAAAATTGGTCCCTGCATGTTACAGATTTTAAAGACTCATTCGTGTCAAAGACCATGTGTGGAGTCTCTGCTTAACTGATAAATTAGATTACCTTGCTAAGATAAATAAGTATGTTGTTATTAAAATTGGTTCTAGGGAATGTTTGATGTATGTAATATGAGGGGGAGAATAACTAGCTTTGGCATCACCCATTTGTCATATTCAGTCATATTATGTGCAGTGAACTATAGTTAGCACATTTTTGTATGGACTCGACAGCCTGAACATGGTTAACAGGAAAACGTGCTTAACAGGTTAGGCCTTCCTGTGTAAGTTGAAGACGTCTGTGCGGGTTGCATAACTACCAGGGAGCAAAATGCTGTACTTTCATTTTAGTTCGTTATATAGCTATTGTTCATTTATTGTAGCTAAGTTTCATGTACGTTTATTAGACCTCCCAAGAAAATATGTGTGATACCTAACGTTGATGGGCAATGAATAAATAATTATGATAATAATGACCAAACAGCAAGTTTGGCATATATAGTTCACGCAAAAAGACTTGAAGTTGGAGAATTTTCATCTAAAAAATGGAAGAAATGATATTCATACAGAGTGTATCAGAATTTCTTTTAAAGGTGAGAAGTGTCACTTGTGTGGTTGTCATAACAATATGAAGTGTATAAAAATGGGGAATTTTGATAATATATTTTGGTGCTTTTGCCATTATGCCCTTTAAGTTTCAAATGATTAACTTTATTCGTTAAGTTATTCTATTCAATTTACGAATTGGGTTTTCTCCGTAAGTATGCAACATTGGAGGCACTCCACAAACACCTTTGTCTTCATTTTAAAATTCATAATGTGAATCAAATTTATAACACTTCACCATGCCAAAATACTTGATTTGAATTTTATATTTTGTGGAAACGAGTTCAGAGCAAAGGCAAAAGCACAGAAAAAAAACATGCTATCAAGCAACATCTATGTAACAAGCTTCCACTGTATACTATTTGTAAAGATGGATGATTAGTAACAAAAAATTTGATGCTAAATTTTAGATACTCTAAAGATATTTAGATGTTCGAAATTGATCGCTTTATGCTAATTTTCTTTCTGTTATTGTTTGTAAAACTAGGATTTTTTCCATTTTGGGGCCATGACTGCATTTTATAATTTCAAAATATTTGTTGCTATACTATGAATTTCACTGTTACAAAACACCAGTGGTTAGTACCATATTTACTCATATAAGCCGCGCACCTTTTTTCCAGAAACACCTGTGAAAAAATGGGGGTGCACAGCTTACACGAATCCTCCAGATTTTTCGTATAAGCCGCGCACTATTTTTCCTCAAATTCCTGTTGTTTTTTTCTCCTAAGTTTCACAAAATGTGAAACTTAGGAGAAGGTTTGTGACGTTAATTGGTAAGTATGGTCTAGTAGTAAATCATACTATATGCATTTAAATCTATATTGTATCCTATAAGCTGCTACAAGGGGGGCGGCGTCTTTACGCTTTTCAAAATCATAAGCGGAGTTTGTTTCGGTATCACGTATCTGTAGCAACATTTTTGTGTAATAGATAGCGTACACTTTAAAGCTACATTGCAAAGACACGACAAAGAATTTGTTACACAGTGGCAAGAGTCTTATTCTCAGAGATTATGCATTCTTACTATCTGTGCTATCCACTCCGTGCGTGAGAGTAGTAAACGAGTTCAAATCGATCATTTAGCATTTTAAAATAATTTGCAATTATCACCCTAAAAATGAATTATAATGTGAAATTGTGATCATTTCCTGTGAGTACAAAACTGCGTGTTATAAGCGATGCCGAAAAAATAGGAAATCAAGCAGCAGGAAGGAAATATGGTGTATCTGAATCTAGCAGTGATGAAAACTAAAAATAATAACTGTTATGATATGAATATTCGTTAGTGATTTATGATTTTATTTCCGCGAATGTGTTTTTCTTTAGTTTTATAAGAATTATAATTGTTATTACATTGAGCTTAGTTTTTTCCATGTGTTCCCAAGACTTTCTGGTGTTTTTAAATCGTCCCAGTCCACAGCTACTGCGCAGAGAGCAGATGAGACCAACGCTATCAGGTACAGATGGCCTTCTGCTTTTATTTGTTAATATGCCAACAGATTTCCATAATAATAGTGTAATCACAGGTTGAAATTGTATATATTTCTGCAATTATTTCAGTTGGATGTTATTTTGAACAGATGCCATTTTTATAGCTAGATGATGTGATCGTATGTAACTGTGATTACCATGAGATGCTACGAGAAAAAGATGCACAGTAAAAGAGGCTGTGTGTGAGGCACAATGTGATGACGATCGTAACGATATTCACACGTAATTTAATCAACTAATGAGAAAGACATACTACTCGTAATTTAGGAACAGCATTTCTATCAAGGTACATGCATTATTGTTATGACAAAATGATGTAGACTAAAGGGCAAAAAAAATAATTTTTTGATAGAAATAATTTTTTTCCTCACGAGCCTGCCTGAAAATAGGGGTGTGCGGGATACATGAGTAAATACGGTATTATATGTTTTTTATGGTTCTCGTCACTCTTGATCATACTGTAATGGCATATCAAATACATCAGCACAGATATCTAATAAAATTCTTCTTAATATAATGCACTGACTTTCCTGAGCAACACTAAATATATTGAATATTACCTTGAACACTTAAATAAAATGCTAATTTAAACTATTCCTCACTCAGGAAAAAGTTGACACCAAATCCCCCAATGTGACATGAGAACAAACTGCTCAAGACTCATCTTAAAGAGGAAATACCCTCTAGGTATATACAAAAGAATTTCGAGCAGTTCATAATATTCTCCTTTTGTCTTTTCATCATGATTATTTACATTGCTGGGGCAGATGTGAGTGCATCATCTGAAATCATCTAAGGCAAGGATGAGGGGTGAGTCTATATTACAGTGGAAGGCCCAGATAGCAAGTGCAGCATATAACAAGGGATGTCCTAGAGACCACTTATTACCCTAATGTTTGTAGGCAAAACGAAATGGCAATAATGAGAACAAAAAGTTGCTTTCACAGGGTTTGTTCAATATTGTGAGTGATAAACAGCACATTGCGAGTGCACAAGTTTGTGCTCATGTAGTCCATCCTTTGCATTAAAATGAAAACAATTTTTTCCCCCCAATGGTCAAGTGTACACTTACATCACTCTGGGCATAACCATATGTGTGTGTGGTTTCTCAATAGTTCCTGTGCTATTTGTTGCTTTTCTGTTATTCTCATAGTTCTGCTATCAGTTCACTCTAAGAGCCAACTTTATGGCTAGGAAACGCGAGTCATTAGATCTAAAAGCAAAACTTTGTTTAGTAAATATATATGAAAGTATAGAGCGGGGTGGGCATTATTATCAAAAAGATTGCGCAGCTGGCATTAGAAGTCATTACGACAGAAGATATTACACCTAACTTGATGAAATTCAACTTGCAACATACATTTGTGTGTGGCCTTGCTAGCAACATTCATGAGTTCGATCAAATTTCAAGAGGTATGACAATTTTTCTTGTTACTGAAGTTTTTGCCGAAAATAGTCCATATTGCTGTACTACTTGCTATTGCTTGCTGCCACAAAGTACCTATTTGGGACTCAAGAAAGTACAGTAATTCACTGGATCCTTTGTTCAAAAGTTGGAGTTTCATATTCCAAACAATTACATATAACATGAAATTCAATGTCACTGGCAGTAAATACAATGACAGGTCAATGTAGTGCATGAAAATATAATTTTTAATAGCTATCTTTATGAAATCTTCAAACTTTTTGCTCGAAACAACCATAATATTGGTTAAACTTTTGTTAAGGTTGTTGGAATAAGCTGCGGAATTATTATTTACACATCTTCAGTAATGACGAGAGTTCAATATAGTGAATGATTCTTCAAATCTGGAGAGCTCTTATTATATGGAGCTATATATACCATAGTAGTCTGATGAAAAAGGATGAAGCATAAATACGTACAGAGCTGTTAAAATTGAAGTTACGACCGTAAAAAATGGGTGGCATTAATTTTAGATATGGGTGAATATCTAGAATTAATGAAATTATTCAGCAAAATTCAAAATGCACTTGGCCTATCAATAAGCATAAGCAAGATAACATTTATAATATAATGCATAAATATTATTGCTAAAATGTTTCAGCTGATGTGTCCAAATGAGGAGAATTCTCACCATCCATCCAGAATTATTGGAAACTAAACGATGAGTATTCTTATCATCTGTCAGCAACAGTCATGGGAATGACATGTTGGGGAAAATTTAGCTCTGTCCTCACTATGTGGCATATTATATGTTTGGCAACATTAGTTCTTTACATTGTTAGGTGCTTTAGAGCTACAGCAATTTTTTGTAAAGACTAGTATTTTATTTCCTTAGGGACCACAACCATGTTTCACGATTCCAAAATTTAAAGGTTGTAAAGTTGAATTCTACTGCAAAATAATACTGCAGCTGAAACTGAAAAAAGTGATAAAATTAGATCTGATTTGCTAGGTACCAGAATTCCTTTTTCCCACTGGCAAAGCATGGCCACTGCTGAGATATGCGATGCACTAAAATCCTTCCCATCCATTTTATCCATTATTGTTGTATTCTTATATTTCAATGGCTTATAAAATGACACCAACTACCCCTTGCCCTTGTGGAGGACCAAAGAGAAATATCCAGATGGATAGTCAGAGAACTGAAACAATTTTAGTGGTTCTCAAAGGAATGAAGGCTGGCAAGAATATTCATACCTTTAAAGGAGGATTTTACTCAAGTGTAGACATCTTCATCATCGGTCAACAATCCTAGGGTTGGTTTGACGCAGCTCTCTACTCGATTCTTCTATCGGCCAACCTCTTCTTATTGACTTAATTCCTCTCTTTTAAACCCTTCATAACCTGTTCCATATATCTCATATGTGGCCTGCATTTTTTATTCTTCCCGTTCACTTTCCCCTCGACGATTGTCTTCATCAGGCCATCGTGTCTCAGGATATGGCTGATTAAGTTGTCCTGTCTTTCTGTCTTCTTTTTATAGATTTCAGCATACTTCTCTTTTCTCCCACTAGTCTTCCCATGTAGCACAGACGGTTGGGCCAACGTTGGGGAACGGTCAGGTGCAACGGTTGGCCAACCGTTATTTATGTCCATTTTGCTAACTGTTCCCCAACCGTTGGCACAACCGTTTCCAACCATTAGCCCAACTGTTCCCCAACGGAACAAAATTGAAAAAAAAGGGAAATGATCCAGGTTCTCACTCGATGACTAGTTGTACCTCGCATACTACAGATATGCCTACATAACAACCTACACTTCACTGATGTGTATCCTTTCATCCTATGATGTAGGACCTGACCCATTTTCCAATTACGGGCATGAGACTGGGAGGCCATATATATACAGTTGCTGGTTGGCAAGTCGTTTGTGATTATTAACTTTACTAAAAGGTTGACACGGATAATTTGCGCCATTAAAACATTTCCCTAATAACCATTTTGTGGTTAAAAATAAGCATGACCATTGTAAATATACATAACTGATATTCTTTCAACTCCAGGAGAGATAAATAAGAGTTTCCTCGATAATGCTGAGAACCTGTTCCCCAGTATTTTCTCTAAGTCTGATACCGTCTACGAGGGACTGAGAAAAATCATCCGTGGACCAATGTTCAATCGCTCTTAAAGATCGTAAATCGCGTTTAAAATCACATTTCATATGTACTTTCACTCTCACCGATCCTCCTGGCCTTAGATGTTTCCGGTGAGCGCACCCATTTTCTCTAAGTCCGATACCGTCTACGAGGGACTGAGAAAAATCATCCATTCATATGGTAGAATATTAGGTCAACAAGGGAGGAAAACTATGCAACGGATGCGTAAAATCCAGTAATATAGGATGGATGAAGAGAAACGAGCAAATAGGTGCCAGAAAAAATTAGTACTTAAAGGGTCATTATTCAGAGTTGTTCCATACGGATTCACTACATCTCAGCTAAAACTCTTGGATAACAAACGCCATGTAGCTGAGAATGTGCTCAGTGAGATAATATCCAGCTTGGCTGCGAGAATGTTCTAAGTGAGATAATATCCAGCTTGGCTCCGCTGTAATCAGGCCCTTACATCATCTCCCAACGTTGGCCCAACGGATCATAAATAACCGTGCGAATGGCACTGTTACCCAATGTTGGCCCAACCATTCATAAATAACTGTGCGAATGGCACCGTTTCCCAACGTTGGCCCAACGGTCGTACAGTAACCGAACCGTTCCCCAACCGTGGCACCGTTTCCCAACTTTGGCCCAACTGTCTGTGCTACATGGGTTAATACTTTGTTTGTCACTCGGCCGATCCATTTTATCTTCATCATTCCTGGATAGCACCACATTTCAAATGCTTCCAGCCTTGACTTCTCTGCTGCTGTTATTGTCCACGCTTCGCTGCCATATAGTAGAATTCTCCAGATGCATGTTCTTATGAAATGTTTCCTCACTTTCACGATTGTATTTGTAGCTGTAAGCAGATCTTCTTTTGGTAAAATGTCCTTTTTGCTTGGGAGATTCTGCTGGAAATTTCTCTTTTACTCGTCCATTGCTGGTTACTCAGCTTCCCAGGTAACAGAGCTCTTCCACCTCCTCGATTTTTTGTTTTCCTAGTTTAACATTGGTCCTGGCTTCTTTTCTCCTACTGCATACCAATGCCTTAGTTTTCTTTTTATTGATCTTCAGATGATCTGTGGCCATTGTCCTTTCCATATTTCCTAGTGTCTTCTTTAAATCTCTTTCTGTTTCTGCCATGATTGCTATGTCATCGGCGAATTTTAGCATGCTGATTTTCTCCCAGTGGATATTCACTCCCGGAGCCTTTTCTTTGACTTCTTGGATGGCTTTCTCAATGTAGACATTGAGTAATATGGGAGACAGTGCACATCCTTGCCTCACTCCTTTCTTTATGCTTTATTCTGTACTGCTGGGTCTTGATTTGATTATGGCCTCCTAGTTATTATACAAGCTGTGGATAACTCTTCGGTCATTGTATGATACTCCAAATCTCCGAATCTTTAGCATCAAGTTCCAATCCACGTTGTCGAATGCCTTTTCCATATCTACAAAAGCTACAAACACCAGTAGATTATTCTCTATTCTCTGCTCTATATGTAGCCTGAGGGCCAAAATCGCTTCTCTTTTGCCCTTGTTTTTTCTGAACCCAAATTGGTCCTCATTCAGGAACTCCTCAGCTGGTTATTTAGGGGAGGCGACCGACAGCTGAGGTCATTTGCACCAAATAGGATAGGTGGATAATTGGGTAATGGTAGGAGTTTTTAGGGAACGGAGGAAGGGTGGAGAGAAACCCGGCGTCGGCATTAGCCTACTCTTAACGAAAGGCGCCAAGGGGACCACGGCTTAACGTCCCATCTGACGGACGGAGTACTGTACTTGAAATGCCCTCCACTAGGCACTCAAGTGGGGACCGGTTTTCCACTGAAAAATCTGCCACTGCCGGGAATCGAACCCGGGCCCTCGGGATGGGAGGCCAGTACTCTAGCCACCACACCAACCCGATCCCCCCACTCCTCAGCTTTTGGTTCTATTCTTCTAAGGATAATTCTTGTCAATATATTCGAGGCATGTGTCGTCAGGCTTATGGTCCTAAAATGTTCGCAGTTCTCAGCTCTCTTCTTTTTGCAATAGGGATGATGATGATGTTCTCAAAGTCCGTGGGTATCTCTCCTGTAGAATACATGTCGCAGATGGTTTTGTACAGTTGGGTAAATGCCTTCTCCGGCATTTTTAATTAATTCAGCAGGAATATTCCCTAAGCCTTATCCTCAGGTCCCTTAAAGCTGCGTCAAATTCTAATCTTAAAATTGGGGCTCCCAAATCATTCTTATCGACTTCATTTTCCTCTTCGATTACTTTCGCTGTAAGATTGCTTCCATTGTACAACTCTTCCAAGTATTCCTTTCATGTCTTCACTTTATCCTCATGTTCAATTTAGAGTTCTCCATTCTTGTCCCTGATGGTATTGTATCTTGCAGCCCATTCCTTGAAGTGATTCCTCACCATCCTGTAGGCAACTTCCATATATCCATATGCTAGGTTGCTTTGTACATCTTCGCATAGATCCTTCATTCACATTTCCCTTGCTTTTCTTGTTTTACAGTTTATTTAATTCCTAATTCTTTTGTAGCGAAGTTGCCCTTCATCAGTTTCCACATTTTTATGTTTTCTCCTCTCTTGAATCAATTCTAAGACTTCTTCTGTAGTCCATGGCTTCTTCTTGACAACTTCTCTTCTCCTCAGAACTTCTTTTACTGCTTCCTGTAGCCCGATTTCGATGTTCTCCCAACTATTTTCCACTGATTTCACAGTAAGATCCTCTTCTTTCTTGTTTTCCACTGCCTTCTGAAAGGCCAGCCGTTGTTGAGGTTCCTTTAGTTTTTCTGCTTGCCTAATGTTCTTGATTGATTTCTTCAATTTCTTGCATTTTAAGTGGCATTTCATCATCACTAAGTTGTGGTCATTGTGGCCAAGTTGATATCTGCCCCCGGGTAGCTTTTGCAGTTCTTCACCTAGTTTCTGAACCTCTGCTTCACTAAATTGTAGTTAATTTGAAATCTTCTGTCTCCGGGCATTTTCCAGGTTATGTATATGTTCTCCGTGGGTGGTTTTTAAACAATGTGTTTGCCACCACCGACTTGTGTCGTGTGCAGAATTCTATAAGTCTTTCCCCCGTCTCATTTCAATTTCCCAAGCCATACTTTCCTGTTATTCTTCCATCTTTACCTTCGCCAACGTTCCAATTTCCTAAAATAATTATAATTTCTTCTCCTTTTACATGCTTTATTCTTCCATGATATCTTCATAGACGTCTTCCACTTCTTCATCTTCGTAGTCCGTTGTAGGCATGTAAATCTGAACCACTACGGTATCTAAAGGTTTGGTCTCGATCTTAACCATTATTATCCTTTCATTGTACTGCAGGAAGCTCTTCACATGCATTCTGGCACTCTTCTGAGCATTATGCCTACTCCAGCAACACCATTTAATGATCCAGTGTGTATAATTCTATAGCTTCTGCTCAAGAAGTCTCCTTCTTCGGGCCACTTCATTTTGCTGATTCCTAATACGTCAAGGTTCATTCTTCGCATTTCCAACTTTAGGTTTTCCAGTTTTCTGCAGGTCTGAAGCGATCTCACATTCCATGTTCCGACCCTAAAATGCTTATCACACTTGACTGATGTACTCTCTCGGGTAGTCTCCACCCATAGATCCAAATGGGGGACTATTTTACCTCTGGATTATTTTACTCGAGAGGGTTCCATCACGTCTTGATAAAAAAGAAATGTGGAGTAGCTGAGACTCCTCGGGATAATGATGTGGTTTCTCCCTGTCTTCCACATCACAGTACTACAGCCATTAAAGTAAATATTGCCATGCCAATAGTGAAATGAGTGTCACTGTACCGACCACTGTGGTCTTCACCTTCACTCATATGCAGAAGAGCTGCTGCCCTCGCCTCCGGGTGATATGAGAGGATAATTGTTGGTGGCCTCCCATCGCCAAGTCACGGCATCTTCACAGGTTTTTGTATCATTTAGAGGCTTATCTTACCTTATGATAGAGCAATACACCTCGTAGTGCCACCGCTTTTTGTCCACAACTGCTCATTCGACAAGTTAACTTGCTTATCTCGCAGCTAACCTCTATATCTAGAGGTCAACCCACCATCCACAACCAGGTGGACTCACTCGGTGGCTTTAAGCTCAGCCCTGAGACAAGTGTAGACATCACCCAGAAAACATGGCTACTGTCATTAGGCTGACAACAGATTTGATGATGCATAATATCAGTTTTATTTATTCAGAAAATGGGTGACATGAGCCATTAAATTTCTTATCTTCATAAAGGTCTTAAATGAAAAATTGAGGAATTAATCCCATTTGTTTGCATTGGGTTATAATAGTTTCCATATGCAGCTTCTTGAAAGAGCCTCCATTTCACAGGCTGCCACACACATTTCACAAATATGTAGTCAGTTACTTCAATCACGAAAAGGAAAAAAATGATAGTCGAGTTGGTAGCTGAGCATATTCTCAGCCAAGATCACGTAATTAACTTTGTCAAGGCAAAATTACTCTGCTGCCCAAATCGTTACTGGGACCGATTAACTAAGGAAACTATCGATATACCACTCAAGAAAAAGAATTTTAATCAAGATGGCTATGCCCTAATCAAATCTCAGGGACAAGTCATCACAGTAATACAAATGATATGGAAAAAGATGATGAGGACCGACTTATTAGGAGAGGAGTAAGCAGCCTGATTGGTCGGTAAACCTATATAATGCAGCAGGAAACCTAGAAGCAACATCAATGCCTTGATTATGATGGACAAGTTGTTCTTTATATGTCAGCCCTAAAAGAGCTGATTTGGAAGGTGAACCCAACCACACTCAGCAAATAATGATACCATCTTTAAGAAATAAAATTATTTTATTTATAAAAATCATATTAATCCAGCTTTCCCAGGAAAATATCTTTAACAACAAGAGAAATAAATCAATCCCAAGGATCCTGAGGGTGAATCATTAAGGAGTTATCTTCCAGAAGCATATCTTTCTATCACTTGCAGCACAAACATAGGGAAGTCTCGAATGCCATGTTAAACCTCCATACACCTGAAAATATAGAGATACTAGAGTATTTATTAAGTACAAGTATTTCTACATCATGCTGAATTATCTTAAAACCAGAGCTAACAGAACTTCATAAAAATATTACTTAACATTTTAAATACCTATATCATTGGATCGTAAATGTGTTCATAATAAAAATTGTTATTTGTTAGGGACCTGATGTGAAGTACTTGTGGTCATTTTACTGTGGATAAGAATTCAGGTTTTCCTGGCAAACACTTATGATAAATTGTTCTCAGGCTTCACAATGGGTAATGGTGTCTAAAGGCACTGATGTTGAAGCTGTTGAAAAATATGTGCCATTTAACCACCATTACCCTATATGAAACCTTAGAATAATTTATCATCACACTTGCTTTTCAACTACACAGTAAAAATACTACATAGTAGAATACACTAATCAGATACGCTAAAATTTACTTAATTCCAATAGTTTTTAAAACATTAAATTAAAGGCTATGGATTAACAGTTAATAACACAAGAACTCAAGATGAGCATCACACTTTTGGAGAAAATTTTGCAAAGGTCAACAGTATGAAAAAAGTATATTACTTTCCTTAAAAAACTATTCAATAAATAAAATAACCTTTTTCTTAATTTTTATGTACTAATCACTTTATTACCATCTATTACCATCTACCATCTTTATTACCATTACTAGCAATTCAATGGGATATTTTCCAAAATTTGTAACTATTGTTAATGAAATTTATTCACATGAATTACTGATGTTTTCAATTCCATTTGACATGTAGACACCAAATTTCTACCAAGAACCTACTTCATACCTGTAAATTGGCAGCAAGCAATGGATGGGAGGATCGCAAGTGTGTGACACGCAGCACTGCACCAGGCTGACAAACTGTTGCGATGACTAGGTCTGTTGATGGGCAAAAACGAAGGCATCGCCCAACTCCATGGTGAACTACTCTTGCATCAATCGGGTTACTGTAAACGGTTACATACTTGGAATAATAACCATAGTAAAACATGAATGAAAAACATAGTTATACATGAAAAACACATAGAATTTCACCCATAAAAATTGCATCCAAATGTATTTCTGATGCATAACATAAAGAGGAAATGAACACAAGGATGTGGCATTCATGCAATATTTTGTGCAAAAAATGTTTTTTCCTGCATCCACACATCCATGTACACTTTTTCAAGGTCTTAACACATGAAAAATACTAGCAGCTTTTCTCATACGATGTGTGAATACGATAGAATGACTGATTGGATAGTTCTAAAAAAAATACATAATACTCATTACATAGGGGTCGTGGTGGCCTAGTGGGTAGAGTGCTGAGCTACCGACTGGGGGATTCCAGATCAAATCCCAGGCAGAAGCCTTTCTGGACACCCCCAAGTAGAATCCTAGCTAATCGATTTTCTGCATGTCAGAACGTGTTAGGAAATCGCAGGTGTCCCAGAGAAAGGAATTGGCCCCCCTATCCTGAATGTGAGAATGACTTAGTACGGGGTGAGCTCTACCCTCGCCTATCAAAAACCAACCTTTGGGTGCAACTCTAATTATTATTACTCATTACATGTCAAATCATTCGAGATCTTCGAGTCTTTTTCAGTGAAAATAATTTAGATCCAGCCATTAAATATGTAAGTTCAACTCAAAATCAGCATTTTTGTCTCCCTACAGATGATGAAATGTCATAGCATTACTTATATATCAGATCAGCTATCTCAAAATAATTGAAAAAAATTCCACATTAAGAAAAATCCTCATGGAAAGGAGCACTGTGATTATTTAAAAAAAATTACTTACTCCTTTTGATTTTTGCTAACTTTCGTTTGAAGGTTAGTGGTGAAGGCCATGGCAATAATTGTGATGAAAGAAGTTTATTAAGCATTAGGATTAAGATAATATTCCTAGGTTGAGTTTCTGTTTACTGAGGTAGTACCCCCATTTCCAACTATGTATACCTTAGCTTTCAAACCCCATATTCCATCATCAGTGCTCAACCACTGAAATCAGAAAAATATTGCATACGATATCTCGTTTTCCATAATAAATTTGGCATTTGGATATTCTAGTCTTCAGACATTTCCAATTAAGCCAAATTAGAAGCTCTCATTATTTCAACCAAATTACTAATGGTTCATATACCTATTTATATCACAAATCTGAGAAGTCAAAGACTTACAAAACTCTAAAGTATGAATTTGAAGCAAATGGCTGAATGAGTGATTGAAAAAATGGATAATACGCATTCTATAAGTTTTTATGGAGTTTAGGTTCCAAAAGTAAGAACTTCTTTACTAATTCAAGTATCGAGCTTGAGTTTATTTCAGTCAACCGCAAGAGCAAAAAACCAACAAAGGAACAAATTATTTATAAAAAAAAGTTGAAGCATTAAATTGCAATCTCAACACCCCTCCTCAATTTAATGAATTTACATTCCACATAACCCGAGAAAACAAAAAAATTAAAGTAAACCCAAAGAGCTTCTCAATGTGATGAACCTGGGAGCTGGCAGGCCCTTGGTGAAAAAATCTGCGAGTTGATCTTCTGAACATACATGTTCTGCATTTATAATTCTTTGATTATAGAGTTGACGAATAAAGTTATACTTCACATTGACATGCCTCAGTCTACGATGCTCCCACTTTTGAAGTAGTCGTATACAGGCCTGATTATCTTCGAATACTCGAATTGGTAACTTCGGTGAAATCCGAAAATCGTCCATTAAGTATTTCAACCAGAGTAATTCAGCAGCAGCTATTGCAAGTGCTACGTACTCTGATTCCGTAGATGACAGAGCAACACTAGTCTGTTTCTTTGTAGCCCAACAGACAGTGTTTCCAAAAACTTGTAGAATATAGCCTGAGGTAGATCTTGAGTCTTCCTTCCTGTTCCAATTTGAGTCAGCATAAGCCAGAAGAACGTCTTGATTCCTCTTCCGATAACACAGCTTCAGTTCGATGGTTCCTTTGATATATCTCAGAACTCTCTTTAAACAAATCCAGAGTTCTTCTGAAGGGTAATTTTGATATCTGCTCAAAAAGTTGACTGCAACGCTCAAATCTGGCCTCGTTCCTGTCATTGCATACATCAGGCAACCAATTAATTCTCTACACGGCTTATCAGTCTTCTTTTCTGCCTTGATTTCCAGTTTAACTTCCATGGGTGTCTTGACGGGGTTACAGTCCTGCATGTTAAATCGTTTTAACAAACTCTTCAGATAGGATGATTGGCTTAGATACATTTCTCCATCCTTCCTTGAAATCTCGATTCCCAGAAATATTTGTGGTTCTCCTAATTCCTTAATTTTAAACCTCTGCTTCAGTTTGAATTTTAGTTCCTCGATTTTCTCTTTATTATTTCCTGCTATAAGGATGTCATCAACATACAGTACAAGGTAAGTGACAATACCTTTTACTATTAGAGTGTAAAAACATTTATCTGCTTCCGACTGAGTGAATCCGATAGAAATAAGAAATGAGTGAATGGATTGATTCCATGCTAGTGGCGCCTGCTTCAAACCATAGAGAGCCTTCTGCAACTTACAGACCATATTAGGTATGCCTTCTACTCCTTCAGGAATAAACATGTATATCTCCTCCTTAAGTTCTCCATGCAGAAAAGCATTAGCGACATCCATTTGTTCCAGAATAAGTCCAAGTTCGTTTGCCACAGCCAGCAGGACCCTTACTGTTGCAAGACGAGCCACTGGTGCATATGTTTCCTCGTAGTCGTATCCTTTCCTCTGAGAGCATCCTTTAATTACAAGTCTAGCCTTGTACTTTTCAATATTTCCATCCTTGTCCCTCTTCAATTTGAAGACCCATTTACTAGCGATAGCCTTTCTTCCAGGGGGTAGATTGGTGTAAATCCAAGTCTTGTTTTCCTTTATTGAATTAAGTTCTTCCTCTATAGCTTTATACCAGAGTTCTTTATCTTCCCGTATTGCAATGTCCTTGTAATTTTCCGGTACATCATCTACATAACTCTCAGCATTCAGCGCAAGAGCAGCATAATCCTGTAGATATTTAGGTGAATTCCTTTTTCTGGTAGATCGTCGTAGAGTTTGCTTTCCAGTTTTATTTATTTGAGATTCATTTTCAACTTCCTCTTCATCACTAGTAAGTTCCGGCATAGGAAACCTATCGTGTTCCCCATCATTTGATTTGAGGTTTTCCTCTGTGTGTTCCGCGATCCAGTCCTCGCTTGATGTATTTTCAAAGTCGAACCTTCCTTCGTAGAAGACAACGTTTTTCCCTGTTACTATTTTCCCTTCCTCTGGACACCATAGTCTATAACCGTTGGAACAGTACCCAGTGAAATAACATTTCAAGGACTTGCTGTTAAACTTCCCTGTTCTCAATTCTTTTGGTACCAGTAGATATGCAACACAACCAAATACTCTTAATTTACTCAAATCAGGTTTCTTGTTGTACCACAAAGTCGCAGGTACCTTTCCTTCCAAAGCCGATGTAGGACTCCGATTAATTAGGTATACTGCAGTTCGTACAGCTTCCGACCAGAACGTCTTATTTAATTTACATTGAAGTATCAAACACCGAGCCTTTTCAATGAGAGTTCTGTTCATCCGTTCTGAGACACCGTTTTGCTGAGGGGTATATCTCATTGTTAACTCAAACTGTATTCCTTGTTCTTCAAAAAATTCCTTCAACTCGTCGGACAAGTATTCACGACCATTGTCACAGCGAAATCGACTTATCTTCAAGTTGAAATGAGCTGTAGACATGGCGTGAAACAACTTTGTGTATCGAGTGACTTCCGATTTTGATTTCAGTGCATAGACCGCTGTGAAGTGAGTAAAATCGTCGATAAATGTAAGTACATATCTTTTCCCGTCGAACGATTCCGGTGTGATTGGTCCACAAACATCACTGTGGATTAGCTCAAGAGGTCTGGTGGCACGTCTCCTGGTGTGGTTGTATGGCAGCTGTGATTGTTTCCCCTCGACACAATTATAACACCTTTCCGAGGGAATAGTTGTAACATCCAATTCCATACCGTCAACCTGTGACCGGAGACTTTTAATATTGTCGTAACTCAAATGGCCGAGCCTGCTATGCCACAATTTCATGCTATCTTCAGACGAAACAGCTGACAAAACTTTGCGTTGAAGAAAATTCAAAACGTATAATTGACATTCATTCCTATTTGCAACAGCAATAGTTTCACTTCTCTTTTTAATTAAACCTCGAGAATTTTCAAAGATGATACGAAAACCATTCATTTCCAGCTTTCTGACCGAAAGCAAATTACAATAAAGATTAGGCACAGATAAAACATCTCTGATCGTAATCTCAACTTCCTTTCCTTCAACAACACTGATGACTTTAATTTCCCCTTTATATTTAGCCTCAAGATAAGTACCTGATTTTGCTACTTTAATTTTAAAAGGGTGTTCCAATTTCCTGACATTACTAAGAGGTATTTCACTATTGATCATATGTTCTGTCGCTCCAGAATCCAAGTACCAGTTTATATTTTCAATCGGACTATCTTCACATGATACTTCGAAACTAAATCCATCCTCCTCTCTGACATTAGTCACGTTTGCCGAGTTATTGTTTCCAGAATTACTCGGAAGTTTAACTCTGCAGTTAGCTCTTTTGTGCCCGGGTTTTCCACATCGATGACACTTGAACTGGAAAGAATTCCCTGGATTTCCTTGGTGTTTTGCTTTACCAGTGTCTGATGGGGTTTTTCCTTTTCCTCTGTAATGCTGAGCCTGAAATATAGCAGGAGACTGTGCATTTGTCGCAGTTTTCCCGACGACTTCCTTCCGCTTCGACTCCTCATCCATCAATCTGTTCTTCACGAAACTCAACGTCAGATCCTTCATCGAAAGCGTTTCAATAGCAGTAACCACCACGTCGTACTCGGAGGGCATCGTCAAAAGTAGATGACACACGATGTCGGATTCCTCGACTGTAGCTCCAGTGGAACGTAAATCTCTGATCAGTTTATCAAACTTTAGGAAATGGTTAACTAACATGTCATTCGAAGCATTGAATTTCATAGTTAATAGCTGCTTTCTCAAGAGAAGCTGACCAGCAATTCCTTTTCTTTCAAAAGTGTTACAAAGCGATGTCCATAAATCAAAAGAGGTTAACTTATCTTTTGCGTATTCCAATTGACTGTCGGCGATGCGTTGAATGAGATGAGACTTACATTTCCGATCTCCCTTTGCTAATTGAGTCAATTTTGCTTCCTTTGCGGTTCGTTCTGAATCTTTCTCTCCGTCCACAAATTGCACTTTGTTAAGATATGATTCTTCCACAAAAGATAATAATTCCTGCTCTTCCAAAAGCGTTTCCATTCTAAATTTCCAGTTGCTGAAATTCGTTCCATCGAACAATGGGATCCGGTATTTTTCCGCTTCTGTCGTCATCTTTAACATTAAGATTTCCTTTTACGTTTTAAAACGAACCTGGGCCCATAACCTATAAGTTTTTATGGAGTTTAGGTTCCAAAAGTAAGAACTTCTTTACTAATTCAAGTATCGAGCTTGAGTTTATTTCAGTCAACCGCAAGAGCAAAAAACCAACAAAGGAACAAATTATTTATAAAAAAAAGTTGAAGCATTAAATTGCAATCTCAACAATATTGCATACGATATCTCGTTTTCCATAATAAATTTGGCATTTGGATATTCTAGTCTTCAGACATTTCCAATTAAGCCAAATTAGAAGCTCTCATTATTTCAACCAAATTACTAATGGTTCATATACCTATTTATATCACAAATCTGAGAAGTCAAAGACTTACAAAACTCTAAAGTATGAATTTGAAGCAAATGGCTGAATGAGTGATTGAAAAAATGGATAATACGGCATGCATATAAGTCATTAATGTGAGATCTGAAGCTTTTCCCAGAAAACACTTAAGATGAAGAGTCCTCAAGTTTCCATCTGGGTGAACGTGTTTAACAGCATCAACATTTCGAGGACGTAGTCAACACCTTCAGGGTGATCACTCAGTTTGGATTTTGCCGTGGGTGCCCTGATGCATCATGCAGAATTGAACCGGGTACCCTTTGGTCCATAATTCAACCAATATACCCACAGGGTAACCTCGCCACCAAGTAACAGGAGCTTCATAAAATTTGGAGTCTAAGAGTAAGAGGAATAAGAAGATATAGTGCGAAAAAAAGTTTAGCCTCAATAAGGTCAAATACCCTCAGCCATCCTTTGAGGTACAACCTCTTGTAAATAATACAGAAAAAATGTTAGAGTAATACTTATGTTTTTTTAAATAATTTTTAGACCAAAGTGAGCAAAGTTGAAAAGTTTCAAAAAATTAAAAATATTCTACATGGAGAAAAATTAAGCTGAATCCCAAAAATGGGTCAAATGACCCCTCCTGTCCTTCTTGTGCTAAGATGAGCGATGATGATGAACTGAATGGTTGCCGAGACCAATTTAATATTATTATTTCAAGCACGATTTATTAATGGGGTTTTAAAGTTTTACTGAAATTTATTTGTAAATGAACAGTAAGGAGCTTCTTGAATGAAATCTAGCATTACGTTAGGTACAGGAAAAGCCAAAGGTTGAAGAAGTAAAGTGATAATATGACTGAATTCCATATGACAATGTGGCACATAGACTGCAATTACTGACTTCTCTTTAAGTCCCCCCTGCAGGTCTTGGCTACAAAGGAGTGGTTAAGAATGTCAAAATTCCACTTAACTATAAGTAAAAAGGAATACCTGAAAAACGTCTGAAGCAGTTGGAGAATGAAGAAGAAGATGTGATTAATCACAGAATTAGGCTAATAGAAAATATAAATAGAGTTGATACACCATTCACAACTGCGAGGACTTTAAATGGTTCCGAATCCTAAATGTAATACATATTTACTAAAGAGTTGAAGCTTTGTCTACTTTTTTTGTTGTAATTGCAAGCATAATTGGCAAATGAGATTTTAATACCTATATATATATGTGTGTGTCATTCCACCTCAATTCAACAAACGTTTGTCCCTTAAGGTCTCAGATTTTGATAAAATTTGGTGTATAGGTACAAAATCAATCCAAACTGAATACCCTCAAACCATTGTGTGAAACAATTTTTTGAGCAAATTATGCATATTTTAATTTTTTAAATATTTATAAAAAACGCATTTATGAATTGCCACTAAATTTCATTTTTGGAATATGTAGTTAATTGGGTATGTTTAGATTGTGGAAAAAACACTTCGGCCGATTCTGAGATGGAGTATTTGAGAAAAGTTTATTAACAATATTTTAAACATTAGTAATTAATAAAAATAGAGTATAGAAGAAAATAATTATTTATTGATATATTTGCATTCAATAAAGATTTAGCTTTAATAAGAGCTATCAATCATTGCTGTATGACAATTACAAGCAGAAATATAAGTGATAATATGATTTAAGGCTCGGATTTTTGCTAAAAATGCAAAAAAATTAAAATATGCATAATTCGCTTAAAAATGTTTTTTCACAAAACGGTTTGAGGGTATTCAGTTTAAGTTGATTTTGTATCCATACACCAATTTTTATCAAAATCTGATAGACCCTAAGGGACAAACGTTTGTTGAATGGAGGTGAAATGACCCATATACGAAATACATATTCCAATATTAATTCCCAAGTATTAATGAGTAACTGAGTGTTCTGTGGCCTATAATGCATGCAGAGGATAACCATACACAGATTTCATATTTACTTAATGCAGCCAAAAATTAAATCAGCAATTATCAGTATTCATAGGCTATTTATTAAGACTCAAAGGCACTCACAGATGATAAACTATGTAAAGAATAGACTGAAAAAATAGGATCGAACAATACTTAATACTGCATACATTCTAATAGGCAAGGTTCAGAAGCAATTTTCCTATGGGCCTATCAGTGTGGAAGGATTTATACATTTTTTGGGCTTACCTAGGCCTCGACACATCCCACAACACCAGCTCACATCCTTTTGCCCCAGATCCAACAAGTGCTGCCAGCATTAATGGATTGGAGGGGGACCAATGAGCTGATGTGAGAGGCAGGGGCTGGATGGGGTAAGTCAAACTGCGGGTTTGTGCTCCACCACCCCCAGCATCAACTGACAATATGGCAGTCCCCTCAATGGCATTGTACAGACGAATGCGACCACCTTTCTCTCCAACAACCAGTTTCTTTGGTTCTTCTGGGTGCCAGCAGACAGACATGGCTAAAAAAAACACACTCAGTTGTAAAAGGTATATCCACCATGACAGTTCCTCCAAATCAAATAAATTCTCTGCCCAAAATAATGGACTCATCGAACATATTTATAGGAATCTCAATGTATGCAGGTTTAATTACATTAATGGAATCAAAAGGTTTACTGTTGAAAAGAAAGCCTTCATTGCAGTATTAGGCAATCATACAAAGTTGCATTTTGTGATTTTTTTAGTTACTAACCCATATTCATTAAAAGCCTCATCATGAAAAACGAGAGTTCCTCACCACTCATACAGAGGTCATCGAGGGGCTGAAGGGTTTCCTTCCCTCATCTCAATGGACACTGATAGATAATCACCAAACGAAAAGCAATGATAAGAAGTAAAAATACTTAATAAGCTCAGTGAAAAATAATTTGGAAGGGTGTGTGGGGGACTTTTGGAGCCCCCATGGCACTTAGACCACTTTGGATCCATTGTGCCAACCCACATTCAACCTGCCCAGCACTTGCAGACAGGGGACAAGAGCACCGCAGTAGAGGTATGGATGAGGGTCACCCATCCAACCTCCACCCAGGTTGATTGCCAAACTCGAGTGGTCAGAACCTGTCCACGACATTTAATTTGAGGAAACCAAACTTTTGGCAAAGGAATGCTGATACTTCCCTCGGCAGATCAGAGAACACCATTGAATTTCAACAGAGAAGATGATTATCCACTTCAGTGTCTGAAAAAGAGTCATCAAAGAAACAGCCAATCACAGCACCTGGAAAAGAGGCATCAAAGAGACAGCTAATCAGAGTGCATCACTCAGATAGCCTACAACATGTAAATGAGGCAGATACCACATGCCAACACCTTCGACCTGAAGATGCTGACAGGATACGCAGCGAAACTGTTGTCATCTTGCCAACCTACACGGAAGGAAACCTGGAACCATGCAGAGAGCATCAAACCAAAGCTACAGAAACCTCCAATCTAACATAAAGAGATAGATGTTTAGAACTCAAGTTTACTGCTACCAAACCATCAAAAACCAATTGCCAGTAGTTTTAGGGCCAAGTATGATGTTTACATTACCCAATTTTACATGAAATTTGGAATAAAAATTGTCATATGTGTCTGTGAGTACAACAATTATTGTTTCAGTCTTCATTGTGTACATAAGTAGTGAAAATGAGTTGGTCTCTGCAGCATTATTCAAAAACCAACTGGGCACCATGAATCTGTCTTGTGTATAGCCAAGGCAAGACAACATTTAAGACATAGGTATTGGAAATTCCTACCTGGAGAGTCAAGGTGGAATACATATCTCCCATTATCTTCAATGTTCCATAGCCTACACGTGTGATCATCACTGGCAGATGCAATAAGATGTCCATCAGGGTGAAAAGCTATAGCATTTATGTAGTCCGTATGGCCTGTGAGAACCTGATAAAAATTTCAAGGTTGAATCAGTAAGAGAACTATGTCCGCTCCAAAAACTCATATCATAATTATAGTACTAAATTTTCTTCAGAGTTTGAGAGAGTTGAACCAGTTCTCCCACCACAATAAATCAATTGCAAAACAACATAAATTGAGTTCAATAAAGTTTTTAAGTTGTTGATATTAAGGCTTAAGGTTCAAATGAAATTTGGCAAATGTAACATAACTATGATGTCATGTTGATAATCAATTACCTGGACTCCATCAGAGTTCACAAGATCACTGTTGAACAACCTTAATTTATGATCAGACCCAGCTGAACAAAAACGAATCAATCTAGGCATTACTATAATAGATGAATCAGGACTCCATGCCAATGCTTGGACCCGAGTCTCATGATGGAATTCTCTGAGGGATTGGAATTCTATTCCTTCATCATCGACACATTTCTCAGTTTCTGACTTATCTTCTTCCTCATCTGGTTGATCTTCCTGGAAATATAAGATTATCTTTCAGTAAGGCAAGCACATATAATCAGACACAAGGAGTAATAGTCTAAAAAAAATATTCAGCCAGTATATTTATCAGCTATATCACATCTCCATATCATAAATTGTTTTTTATATCATTAAATAAAGGCATAATTAAAAAATATGTTAACATGCTATGATGGGCATAACTTATGGCTGGCTATGATGTGAGAATTAGATTAGACCTACCAAGAAACTCTATTTACAATCAACTCTAATCCTGACCATTGAACGCAATTGATTCACTCAACCAGATGTAAAAAAAAGTCCCTGTTACACTTTCTAATGAATTTAATAAACAGTATTAACAATGAAATGTACTATATTTTTCTTATAGAAAGCTGATTCTGTTTGATTCCAAATTCACATTGGTGTTTCCACTAGTATCAATGTCCAGGACACTAATACATACCAGGGTTGCTACAGACCAGCAATTGTGTAATTCCAGTACGAAATTTCACAGATTTTATATTTTTTAGGTTAAAATATCCTGGGGTCCAAAACTGGTTGTTTCTATTTTATTTCACAATGATTTTCATTAAATGATACATCATGCGATACTCTTGAAATTTTGCATTTTTTCATAATAGAACAGGAAAAGGCAAAAACTGTACTTCAAAGGCCATTGGGCCCCAAGAGTCCCTCGGTGAGCCATTAGGTGGTTCAAGAATGTTGTGTATAGTGTATCAACCTTTGAAATCATAATATGGCCCTTAAGTTCAAAAGTTAGCCTGTTGACTTCAGGTCCCAGTCAACATGGATTTTTTCTTTGTAGAAACTTTCAGCGGGGACTCCTCTAAGGTACTCACAGCTAGTTCACAATCTTTAAATTCAGAAGCTAGGATGAGGCCCTGATTAGCCCTGGGTCCCAAAACCATTGTTTCTATGTGGAGTTGCATCAGAGGAACTTTTTATCCTGCTATAACAAAATATATAAATAAAACAAGAAGTGCTGATGTTATCAACTATTTGTGGCTGTGATGGTGTTTCAAGCATAGGTTTGTTAGCTGGATTTAAAAAGGTAATGGGAAGAAATAATTGGGGTGGTCTCTCATTGGCTTCCTTAGTACTATCAGATGCTTAGACTTTCAACTCAGAAAACTAAATCGTCGTCTTCTTCCTTCATCCAGAGACCAGATCTCTCATTCCACAGCCTTTCCATGACATCACCCTCCAACCTTACAGAATATTTCAGAAACTTTTCAACCTGAACAAGTTGAAATCTATCAGAAATTAAAGTGGT
Source organism: Platycnemis pennipes (assembly GCA_933228895.1). Lineage (NCBI taxonomy): Eukaryota > Metazoa > Arthropoda > Insecta > Odonata > Platycnemididae > Platycnemis > Platycnemis pennipes. The sequence continues at coordinate 33,660,606 of OW121852.1, read as the reverse complement.
TAACACACGTCTTGATTTTGCTTAGTGGCTAAATAGACAATTTTCATTAAATAGAAGGATACTATGACAAGAAGTGGAGAAAGTCAGATTCTCTTCCATATGACCAAAACTGCTACATATATCATTTCTTACTTTTATCCCTTCCAATGAGAATCAACAGGCATTTCTGCTTGTGATTATATTTTTAAAATTATACCAACTCACCCCACAACACTGTAACTACCATCAAATTATAGCAGAAGTAGCGACAATTGAAGGCGACCACATTTCCACATGCTCTCTCTGAGGCCAATACAATAAGGCGAGATAAGAAAGATATCCTTCAACAAAAGCATTTCCTCTGCCTTTATGCCCATAATATTAAAATCATCACATTTGTGCTTTTCTTATGACCACAAAAACTCACATATTACATCGTTAAAGTATAAATAAATTTTTGAAGTTGATGTCTCTCAATACAATTTTGTTCAATTTTTATGTACACAATAAACAGTAAATATGCGAAGATCATGCAGAAATGCTTTCTTTATGATTCCCATCAATATTAAGTACTCAATCATATTTCAAAGTCTGCATAACCCAATTGCATTGACCGCTTTAGTGCTTGCTCATGGTTGGACTTAGATTGAATTGGAGGAGATTTTCCTAACGTTGATTCAAATATTTTACTTCATCCAGCTTACTTTCTGAGGGCCGTTTATCATACCAATATTTACCTCAAAGCACCCTAATTTTTTTCTTTGATAATGGAGGCCACAAATTCAGTATCTTAAAAAGAATTGCTTTCAAGTCATGTTGATATTTCAGGAATATCTACTGAATCTTTATCTACTAAAGCACAGAAAGACTTTTTCTGAACTGTGTGGTAGAAAGATGAGATTGTTTCATTAAGACAGCTGTTTTCCATACACACTTTTTATGAATGATTGAAGTTTTAGTAGGTAGAGGGCAGTAGAAAGCCTCTCTAGACTACGTTGACTTCCTCCCAAGTGCTGTGCAGGTCTTTATGCACGATATGTAATGCATGTGTCATGTGAATTAACCCCCTGCCATGCACCTTTATGGTGACTTGCCAGGTACTATGTATGTAGATGTAGGTAGTTGGTTAAAAAAATAATAACAACACTCAATGTTAATGGAAAATTTCCAAAACCCATTGGGACATTAAAAATATCCAATTTCACACATTACAAAATCTTCAACACTAGGGAACTAAGTATTATGGACTGATAAAGTACTTGAAATTTACATCATGCTCAAGAGTTTTACTCAATGCCACTTTTCTCTTTTCAGAATTTTGAGTCTTCCATAGAAGTGCAGTGATATTGCATCCATATTCCAATCCTAGATTGACCATCAGACTTGATGTGTCCACGTCTGTGTGTCCATGTATTACCATAGCGCTCTGTCTGCATAACACCATATTCTATTTCAAATTGACATTCAATGTCAGAATGCAAACTCTTGAGTGAAACTTTTGCTACTAAGGGTTATGCATGGTAGGCCAGCCTCCCAGAAAGTTACAAAATAATCATCTATACTCATCACACAAGGAGTCATAGGCAACAAGTAGAAAAAAGGGTAGTGACCCTTGCTTACATGAGTGAATGTGAACACCACAGTGATCAAGTAGAGCAACACTCAATTCATTAAAAGTGTGATAACATTTACCCAACCAAAGTTCATGTTACCTTTCTTATAGCTTTGAGATGCTATGTTGTTTTGCCACGAGGAATGCAAGAAGAACCAACAAATAACAATTCTAAGGATCTGCCCATTACTGACTTTTTCTTTTAAATTTGTTATCAAGGGAAGAAACAGTGGAATCTCCTAGAGTCTCTACCTACCATAAAAAATAGTTCCCGAATCAGATAATAAGATAGGGGATAGTCTCAACAGAGCCAATCAACCAAGTCTGATGGCCAATTTAGGATAGGAACATGGATACAATATCACTGTACATCCATGGAAGACTGAAAACAGGAAATGAAGGATGGACCGTGACCAGAGGCTAAAAAATGTTGTGAATTTAGGGAGGGCAAGTGTTTGGGTGTGACTCCGTTCAAGCATACATTTGGTGCCCTTTTGAGGGTGCCTTAATGGTGTTCTCCACCACATAAAAAGGTAGCCCTGGCCTCTCCCATTGTTACACTCAAGAACACTGTATCATACAGTGTTCTTGGTTACACCACTGGCCTTGACATTTGGATATCATTGGGATTAAGTGGCCTGAAAAGGGAGAGGGGAGAAGGAAGCAACAACATCATACACACTGGAACGTGAAGGGGTAGGAGTCATGCTTAGGAAGACCACAATGAATGAGAAAAAGCTTCCATCATCATTAAAAGAGGACAATCAATGTTAAGACATTTACCTAAGTTGACAGACAAAATAGCTGCACAAGTCTATGACGAAGAACATTTGAATAAAATTGAAAAATCCTTGGACACTGGAATACCATTGTCACACAAAGTCAAGACAAATAGCAAAGGGTAAATATAGAGTATGAGAATATATATTGTCATAATTCTCCTCATTTGTTATATAACACATACATATTTGGCACATACAAAAACTACTAAATCCTACTACCTGTAGTCATTAAAACTTTTTCAGGAGATAACGAACTCCCATTTTAACCATAGACAATTCCAGTATATCCTTCATATCTTAACTCTCCACGACACAATTTCTTCAATAAGAACTACGGCTTTTGAAGATAACATCAAGTTTCCTAGGAAATTCGAAACCAAATAGTCCCACAATAAGGGCACTCAATGGACCTGAGAGCTTCTGATGCTCTGCGGTTAGCAAGTTAATCTAAGGAGAAAATTGCTAATGATTGCCAGAGACCAAATATGGGTTCCAGTGGCTCATGGCTCCAGGCAAGGTACTAAAAGCACTAAGCCAGCACAACAAAATAAAGGTCCAAAAATGGTACTACTGCCCAGTAAATGAAAACACATTTTTGAATTGGGAAAGTAAATTTCCGGGATTAGTTCTCAATTTCTCTGATACTTCAAAGTTTTCCAGGTCTGTAGCAGCCCTGCATACCAATGATGGTGACGTTTGAATTGCTCAGCGATCTTCTGTACAAGACATACCGCAAAGTTACGCCAGGCTGGCATGAGAAATGAAGAACAGACAAATCCTTACCTGAAACTTAACAACACCAACGACGATTTCAGTCGACAAACCCAAGCATATTAAATTTTGCGACCATTCGTAAGGTGAGAACTCGACTGCAAATATTTGATCGGAGAAATCCACTTTCTGGGCCGGAGGAGAGTAACCTTCCATTTTTATTCCTAGTTACGGTTTTATTGTGAAAAAATAAAAAATTCTATTTGAAATCACGGAGACAACAAACTGATTGAAGAAGTTTACAAATGTCACGTTTCAAATCTCTCAAGGCGGCTACCGGCTACATGCATGCGTAGAGCTCTTCATATGTTTTTTGTTTTGAAAAAGTTAGTTGACAAACAGTTCTACAGAGGGTCGAGGCAAGAGTGGCGTTTTGTTTTCATGTGAAATTTGAGTGTATGTCGGCATATTTTATTGTGAAAATAAGTTGTCTTGGCTGCTGAAATTTGCCTGCAGCTTTGTTTGAAATGGAGAAGAGCAGAAATATTTCATTGAAATTAAACGAAATATGCCGATTATGTTTAACGCACGATGGTTTAATGCGTTCGATTTTTGACAGTGAAGTGACAGAAGAGTCTGAAAATTGCCTTCCTTTTAGAATCAGCTCCTGTGTATCTATTAAGGTATATATTTTTCGTTTGCAGTCGTTAGGTAGATAACGTATTGTCTACTTGAGCACCCTTTATACTGAGCTTATGTATTATTTCACTTCTTATCGTCGTTTTTCCTTTGGTGATTATAGCTATCGGTGTCCGATCGACTGCCGAGTAAAATATGTCACCGGTGCCTATTCAAAGTGGATATGTTTTTTGAGTTCAAGGTAATGTGCGTGAACTCAGATAACTCATTAAAACAGTCGCTCAATTATTCAGGAGATGGATCAGATGTTGTTCAGGTAAGTTTTCCAGTGTACCCAGTGGTTCATCGGAATAGAAAATCACATTTGGTTCGTAGTGAATTTCTAATGGTGATATAACATTTATTCAGTAAACTGCCCTTTATCCTGTTTTACAGACGTATTAAACGCTCAATCACTAAAAATACTTTAAATAAATGGCTAGAGGCAACCGTTTTGCTCACACTGATTAGATATTGATTCAATTACAAATTGTGTATTGAATTAACTCTGGCATCGTGCATTTAATCTTTTCCCAGAAGGATATAGTTCGATATTTAAACACTGATTCAAATTGATTGATATTCGTATTGATTTTTTTCAAAATACTTAGAATCAAATGCTTCTGTACAATATCATCTATCAGGATACTGATTGTGAAGCTGAGAAAAATCAGGCAAAGAAGAATGCCATGGATGAAGTCGGTGACCAGATAAAAAACGATAAAAATAATGGGGATCTGATGGAAGTAAAAATAAGCAGCAGTAGAGTAGGCAGTGATGCTCAACGTGAGACTACAGAACCTGAATCCTGTCTTGATTCGCCAGATGTTAATACAGTTGAATCAGTTGAGGAGCTCAAGTGTGATGTTTCCGTAACCAATTTTGAAGTAAGTTTTGGCACTTTGGGGAGACTTTTCAGTCACCACTTTCTGATTTTTAAAAATATTGTTTCTAAAATGTAGTAATTACTTAGTATTAGTCCCATTGCCAGGGAGTGATAGCAATGGGGCCTTAGCTTTATAAGCAAAGAGAGGAGGGATGTTCATATGTTTGTATGGTCTGTACTGACAACCTTTATGGTAAATTTTAGAACCATTGGTACTGCTAAACTTTGGTATAATTTTATCTCATGTTGAATGAATGTATTGCATTACACAAGGGAGAATTCCAATGTAGCTCAGTCAGCTTATCTAAGATTATCTTTTCCAACTTTGGATGTTATTAAAAATGTTATAGTATTATGGTGTATAGTAATATTACAAAATTAAGCACAAAGGGAAATTCAAATGTAACTTTGAAGTAATTGCAATTACCTCTTTCTATTCACATCCTCAAATTTTATTCTTTCACATCATATTAAAACTTTTGATAAAACCAATCATATTGTATTCAGTATTTATAATACGAAGGGAAAGTAACTTTGAATTTTAAAAGATTTAAAAGATAAATTAAAATGAATTGGACATTTAATGTAGATGGTTGAATCTTATCAAAGGAAGGAGTGTATGAATTTTTTTGTGGGAAATTATGGCTGTGCTTCTTTCTATGTAGATTCTTGTAGTTCAATATAAGATTTGGGTAGGTATCTAGGCCTAATTATGCATTAGTTATTTGGGAACATACATTCTATCCTAGCCAAAAAACACGGAGGAAGTACTTCAATTATATTTAAAACCTTGTATATTCCACACTTCAATTAAAAGCACAAAACGTGACCGGTTTCATCCACAAGAGGACATCATTAGGTGAGTGACAGAAAAATCCAAGTCGTTATATACTCGTGGTGAAGTGAGTGACGGGGCAAGAATAATGGAAGAGGGGAATTAAGTCAAATGTGAGGAACGAAGAAGAGGACAAAGTGGATTTAAGGTAGTAGGATGATGTCAAGGGTGGGGAAGGATCCCGAAAACATAACGTCATTCACAATATGATGATGGGCTGAGTTTTTCTTAATCTCCAGCTCCTCTAAAATGTCAAGCTTCTTGCTTTTGATCTCAAAGTGTAGGAACTTTGGGGTGAAATCACTCGTGTGGCCCACTTACACGGGTGTTTTGCTAAAAATGACTGTGCTGTGTTCCCCATCACATAAGGTCTTTTGTGTTCTTTGGTTCTAATTTTAAATGTTGCTAACCTGTTTGACCAACGTATGTTGTGCCGCAATCATGGCATTCGAGCAAATATATTTCACTTCTGTCGAGTAGCTTTATTCTGTCCTTGGTTGTGTTGGTCAGGCTTTGGCAGTTCTTATAATTACAATATGAAAATCTGTATTTGTCTGGCAACCCTCTGTATCTGTAAACCCTGGCAACCCTCTCTATAATCTCCCCCAGAAATGAGATTTTACACCAATTTTCCTGAATCGAACTTGAAATATTTCCCGCATTTTAAATTCCCTTCCTCACACGTTAGAGACATTTTTTCCTTCGGATTTTGTCAGTGGTTTCAGCTTTATAGCCATTACTTCTGGCAATATACATATATTCATAACCTCCAATTCTCTTTTGAAACTTTCATCAGAAAGTGGGATGTCTGGCAGTGTGGTCATCAGGGTTGCCAAATTCTTGAAAACAAAATAAGGGACAGGTGTGCTGTCGAGGAAATCATTGTGTGAAATAATTTACAACTAGTGAACTTCCTTTAAGAATGATTTTACGGATTTTATATCGACATCACAGGGCAGTATATTAATAATTAATAAATACCTTTACCAGTATTACATATACTGAAAATAACATTTTCTTTCCTTGCGTGGGATGCAGGACATTTAGCACGAATACGGGACTGTCCTGTAAAATCTGGGATGTATGGCATCCCTGGTGGTCATCATTGCAAGAAATACCGAAAGATTCTGTTACAAATGGTGGCGGAAGTTGAAATGGATGACTTGATTCGTGAAAGAAGATTTTCTAAAGATCTCAAAATTATATTTGCTCCCACAGAATGAGATAGTTACACCCCAAAGTTTAGATTCCCCCCCTTTTCTTTTTCCGTCATGAAATGAATACCTTAGGATAACAAATTAAAGTACCTCATGAAAATTTCTAGCTCTTGGTCAGTTCCAATTCAGACCGCAGGGATATCTTCATTGTATTGGTACCAGATGCTGATGTTCTGTGCTCTCCTTGAATGGGACGTAAACAGTTTTTTCTCCATTTTTGTCCGTTGCAAGGTCTTCAAGCAGAGGTGATAAGGGAGAACTCATAGCAAACCGTTGGGTTTGAAATTGAAAGTTCGCGAACCTATTGTGCCGTTGGGTTTGACTTTAAAATTCTCCATTTAGAACAAAGTACAGTGAAACCTCTCACTTAATGACATTAACGGTCCTAGAAAATGTGTCCGTAAGTGAGAGGTGTCCGTAAGTTGGAGGTGACCCAAAGAAACTCTAATTTTTATGCATCGTTTTACCATGCAAATATTATACTGTAGGAATATAAAGCAGCTGAAAGAAATCCTTTTATTACAAATATCACTTCTTAATAATTTAAAATAAATTGGTAATAATAAAACAACGTAATGTATTTACATATGTATATATTAAATTCTCAAAGCATCTGCACTCTTTAATATATATGCATACATGCAAATATATAGCTCACTATGGCATAAAGAAAGCATTGATTTTGGTTTGCTTATTTCTTTTTGTAACAAATTCTTTTTCAAAATTTAACTGTACATCAACAAGGCTACTTAATGCCTCGATGTTACCTTTTGAAATGCAAAATTTTTTTGACTGTTCAATTTGATGCAATGCACTGGCATACGATACCACAAGCATCTCTTCCACTATAGGCTCAGACTCACTGTCATCACTTTCACTGATTTCTTCGTCTCCTTCATCAGGAGTACTTTTAATAATTTCTTCCACGTCAACCTCATGGTCCACGGTCAATAAATTAGAATCAATGCTCACATATTCAGCACTTTTGCCAGCATCATTTAACAAAGAGTCTAACTGCAAGTCATTTGTGACATCTTCCAGCACTGGTGATAATTCAATGTTAGTGAACCCCAATTTTACAAAACAATTACACACGGTTGAACTTTTTATGTTTTTGATCGCTCGATCAATCCATAATATTGTGTCAAGAACAGTAATCGACTTCCCCACACGAGTGTGGGAATGCCCTTGGTCAACTTTAGATAGCATGCTTTTTAAAATGAACTGTGTGTAGAAGACTTTGAAATGTTTATTGATTCCTTGGTCCATTGGTTGTAATACACTGGTAGTGTTAGGAGGGAAAAAATAATTTAATATTTTTTAATTTTAACTCAGGATGGCAAGGAGCATTGTCAAGAAATAGTAAAATCTTTCTTTTTTCCTTTACCATTTTTTTATCGAGATTTTGCAACTACTGTTATTATCTCCGAAGTCATCCAAGCCTTCTTATTTGATTTCCATGTAATGGGCAGTTTATCTTTACTCACTCTTTTAAAGCACCTTGGATTCTTGGCTTTTCCTATCACCAGCGGTCTCAGGAAATCACCTTCCATGTTAGTGCCAAGTAAGACTGTCAGCCTCTCCTTTGACACCTTCCCTCCAGAGCATTTTTCTGATTTTAGGGCCAGGGTTTTGTTAGGTAAGGCCCTAAAAAACAATCCCATTTCATCTGCATTGTAGATGTCCATGGGTTTGAAGTTTTCCAGCAGCACAGGTAACTTCTCAATCCACTCCATAGCACCTTCTTTGCACACCTCTGCTGTCTCCCCGCACACAGCTTTAAACACAATATTGAGTCTTAAGCGGAATTTTTCCAGTCACCCATTTGAGGCCTTAAAGTTCTCTATACCCAGTGCCACTCCAACTTCAAGCGCTCTTTCTTGTAAAAGAGGTCCAGAGACTGGCAAATTATTTGCCCTCACTTTTGTGAACCACTCGAAGATAACAGTGTCCAATTTGTTTCCCAATGGAATCACTTTTTTAGCGTTTCCATTGTGATTTTCCATCCACAACTTCATGATGGTCTCCTTCTGCTTAAGAATATCAGCGATTTGAGTTTTACTCACACTGAAATGAACCGCTAATTTACGGACACCACTCTTTTCTTTATCTGCATGCTCCAACACCTGCACTTTCTCTCGTAAGGAAAGACTTACCCTTCGGTATCGCGTAATAAAATGGAGATGCCCCTAGCACCGTAAATTGTATGAAATGTCACAACGCACAAATGATGACGAGGTGGCACAGTTGGAGAGGTTCGAAAGGTACTGAAAGTGCATGATCTGTCAAAAGCTTGGAGGTCTACATCCAACAGAAGAAGACGGCTGGTAATTAGCTGTGTATGAATCATACGCAGCTGATTGCTTGAGGCCAGCGGTCACTCTACGTGTGTCACACCGAGCCCTCCTACGTGGCCGTGTCCCTCTACCCTCGGGGCCGGGGAGTCCATGGGGTGCTCCTTCGTTTGGGATTAGCATTTCCAAGAATTCAGTCGAGGACACCCTTTTGTTTATTTGGCCTCCGCTAGTTGTGATATCTGTAGACTGCCGCATATGAATCATAGGCAACCGCTTGCTTGAGGATCCTATGCGCGTCTGGCCGAGGTGCTCTTTCGTTTGGGATTAGCATTTCTAATAATGTATTCCAGGACACTCTTTCATTCCCCCACATGTGCATTTTTGTATCTTCACTGGTTTGACCATTTTTGCTGTCCTCTTTCCCCCAGCTATTCATAAACAGCATTTTTAGAGGAAAGAACTTTCCATTTTTGAGAGATGGGTCAGAAAACCCATGGCGATGGTGTCCCTATAAGAGAAAAATTGTGCCCAACAAGGTGTCTGTGTCCGTAAGAGGGAGTGTCCATATACTAGAGGTTCGATCCTTATACAAATGTATATACTTGTGCCAGGGAATTGAAAACTGTCCTTAAGTCAGAGGTGTCCGTAAGTTAGAGGTGTCCATTAACAGAGGTTTCACTGTAGTTTAAAAACTTAAGTACTTTAAAAAGGTTGACAAATTGTATGAGATATGATGGTTGTACACCTGCATCCCTGAAAACCTGTTCTGCTACTCTTAATGCCTGTGATACAGGAATACTGGTAAATAGATTAGATGCATCAAAAGAAACTAACATGTGTTTTCCTCGTGGTGGTGGATGCTTTATCAGTAAGTTGCACAATTTGTGGGAATTTTTGACACCATGCTTTGGGGAGAACTCTGTTAGGCTTTTAAACATGGAGCTCAACTCAGCCGAGAGTTTTCTCACCATAGCAGGCACTCTAAAATCACCGGTCTGATGGGGGTGCCTGCTTTATGGGTTTTAGGGAGAACAAAAAAATCGGGGGACAGGAGGGTTCATCATGATGACACTGTATATTTTGCTGTGGGGCACCACTTTGGGGGCAGAATTGAGTGCCATACTTATAAGCCTTTGGAATCTGGGGTTTTTCACAATTTCATTATTTTTTATGAAATCATAATACTTTTATAGATAATTCATTTTTGTACATAATAATAACTACATTACTTTTATCAGCTCTTTATATAATTAAGTCATTGTCGTTCAATACTTTCTTAACACATTTAACAGCTGCTAACTCTTCAAAGTTCCCACTATTGGTCAAAGCATGGTTATTTTATGTGAGGCAACACTTCTAAAAACAAAGTTCTCTTTGAAGAGCAAATGTACAATCCACCAATCAATTTCTCTTCATCCACATTGTGAACCAGAAGGCAAGGAACATACTTAAACCCCTTCTTTAATGAATCCATGCAGTTATTGTCGAAGTTCACTTTTGTATGGCTAACAACTTTGTCAGAAAAAAAGGAAAATTATGGAGGCAACTTGTGATGGTTAAGAGCAATCTTAATCTGAAAACTCCTAGAGAGTCCCCTGTGAGTGTGTTAAAGTATATATTGGTGAAACAGGCTGACCTTTAGAGAAGAGAATTAAAGAAAGCAGAAATAAGTCCCATCAGGCACTTCCATCCACAAAAATCCTGAACACAGCCTCAAAAATAACCTTGTAGTTTGCTTCGGTAAGATGTAACTGCTCTGTCAAACATCAAGGTATTAGGATCAACTCACCAAAGAGGCAATTCAAGTAAAACTGGGCGATAACAATATCAACTTCAACACTGGTTACACCTTAAATTAGGAAGTTAGTTTGGAAGCCCGTCCTCCGATTAATTCAGGAGGCAAGATGAAACAAACCAAACAGCAGATGCCAAGCACATCAATGGGTGTACCTAATTACCAATGGCTAGATAATGTCTGAGAATTATAAACAAATTAAGTCTAAGGTCATGGCAAAAGATGCCCTGAGGTCATTGAATGAGTCAGACAGAAATTTTGGCATTAAATGCACTCACCTGGTGGATATCACAAGAAAATATCACACAGTGTTATGTCCATCAAAATCTGCTTCTCTAACCAATGGAATACTAATAATTATTATAATTGTGAATTTTCTTGTGCATCCTTTGCATGCAGACAAGATGTACAAGTGGAGAAAAAGTTAAATATTTGTTTCGAAGACTTTGGATGGAGGTATTATTTTAAGGGCTCATTATCACATAATTTATGAGTCATGCTTATATCCTCTTCTTGCCTTTACCATTAATTGAACTCAAAGATGGTGCTAAAATTATGGGACCATATTTTTTATCAATAAGTTTTTATCTTGATTGTCGAAAAATATACCCTGGTTTAAGAACGAGTTGAATTTATACCATACTGTGCTTTCTTTTTGAGTTTTAATATTTTTTATTCCTTCATTTATCCGTAGCTGATGAGCATCAAGGGTGAAAATTCTGAGGAAGATAATAGTTTGGACTCTGGTCAGAACCATGATGATCGGAATTCATTAGAAGTGGAAGATAACGGACCAGACGGGCTGAGCAAGATACCATACCTGTTTCAAGACTGCTGGAAGGCATTTTGTCATCCATCGTTACTTATGTCCCTCAGCCATTCCAATGGCAGTGACCATTCTTTTTCTTGTGATCTCTGTCCATTGACGTTTGCTCGTTCATCACTGCTAGCTCGTCACCGTGCTTCTAAACACTCATCAGATGAGTAAGTTGATGATACCCTTTAAAAAAATTGGCTCAATGGGTGATTATATCTTGGGGTCATTCCATGCCTATTCACCGAATACTTGTTGCAGCACCATTTCAGAAAAAATTCAAATTGGATTTATTTCTGGCAAAATTTAATTATATGCAACAATCTATACATTGTTTCTACAAAGTGAGCTAGAGAAAATTTTTTGAAAATTCTGTTTGGTGTAACTTCCAAACGAGCCAAAACACATACTCCAAATTTTTAGTGCATTCTTAATAGGATTATAGCTTATTGTACTGAGAATTTCAAATTTTTAATAAGTCTTACACACATTTACTATGGTACCCAAATAGACTATAACAAAAATATAGACCTTGTGATCACAACCCTTCTATAAGAAAATAAATAGCAAAAGTTGCAAATAACAGCAATTTGTATCAAAACTTTGTACTCATCATTCTCATAGAAGTTACATAGTAAGGTTATTAAAAGATATTTCAAATGAAAGCTCAATTTATGACCATGAAAATGGTATTTGAACCTACACCCTGTAGTTTTCGAGTAACTCTAATTACCGATACTCGCTGAAAGTGTCATTTTTACAGTGCGCTGTGACCTTCGCGGCCCTTTAAGTCCTTGAGGTCATGGAAAAAAAAATTAACAAAAGTTGGTTTTGAGCCTTACAGACATGTAGTAGTAAGTGTGTTAAATTTGAATTTTTTCTGAAATGATGCTGCAACAACTTTTTTAAAAATCTGGTGATATGGTACGGAATGACCCCTTGGTTTCTTCATGGTGTAACAAAACAGTGGAAATGGTTATTGTTCACTACAACCCTGAATTGGCTCATGGTCATATTTTTGTGATAATTCAGGTTAAAATTTTTCAGTGGCCAGCATCAATGGAATAGTTCCTTATTAGATGTAGTGAAAATTATTTTATAGTGTAGTATAGCTGATGCTAAGAAAACAAAAGGTATTTAAAGTTTTCTATTCAGTTTGTAGTGAGGTCTATGAGCAGAGAAATGGGTGAAGTGCCTCATTATGTGCTGTAGATTGTCATGTTCAAATCTTGGTGAAGCCTCTTTCATCACGTCCACTGAAAATCCTCACGATGATTTTCTGTGGATCAAAATAATCTGGGAAGTAGCAGTTAGCCCAAAAAATGTAGAACCTTACCCTTATGAGTAAGTTGTACTATGGGAGAAAAAAGTTTCCCAACAAATGGTGCGCCACCACTATCGCTCTGAGAGAAAATCGGATTCCAGCCCCCAGCTGTAAATGTGCTGTCCAGAATGGATGCAAATTATTCCTTGCTTGCATTTTAAATGCTCTATTTAACTATCTCGTTCTTTCCAAACTTTACTCCGTATTCTCCTATCTCTTTCATTTAGGTTTTGCTCCTCTCATTTGAAAAAGTTAACAAAAATGAGCTTCAATATTTTCCGCATGCATATAAACTAGTGATGGACGGATCCAGGTTTTTTGTCGGATCCGGAACTGGATACTTGCCTGGGTTTCGGATCTTTATCTCGGTTTCGAATCCTTAGTTTCAGATACTCCATTCTGAAATTCATTCATTTTCAAAACCTAGATTTAAAAAAAATATATAAATACAGCAACACTAGAATTACCAAAAAACAAGTAAATTTTTTGTAGAAAAAATCAACACGGTGGCGATCGTCAGGGAAAACCGGGAAAACCTGGAATTGTCAGGGAATTTGGGAAATCTGGAAAAGTCAGGGAATAGTCAGGGAATTCTCGTAACAGTCAGGGAGAAACTGGGGCAGGACATTTTGTTATTTTTCTACCATTACAATTATCGGACAGTCTTTCCCGCTCTATATTTCACCAAACATTTCACCAACTAAATGGAATGTCCGTCGCCGAAGTGCATAGAATAAGCCCCGTCAATTCGTTGAACATTCAGTTGTGAATCTTAGTTATTTAGCTGTGAATCAGTCGTACGATGTATCTCTTTTGTATATCCTTTATGTGATATTTGCCTAGTAGCATTATAATTCATGATCACCATGTATTCCGCTCATATCAAGGAATCCGAGGCTATGTTGTTCTGAAGATTTTACTTGGCGTTTTTTTTAACTTCCGAGATTCGGGTCAAGAGGTAGTTGCAGCACACTAGCTTGTAGTAAATACGTGCTTGCAGTTCTAAAAATACGAGACGATGATTATCAAAACGGTAATACAAGTACGATCACACGTGTAAACAAAGTCTTATGTAAGATCATCTTCGATTCCCATGCCCCCCTTCGCGAGATAGTAAGAAGTGTCCTCCTCCCCTCCCCTCCTTTCACGCTCGACGTAATTATTGAATGGGACCTTTAGCTCTGTCTCGAAGCAATTTGATCAGGTCACAAACCACCTCAAATATGATATTCCTGAATATGATGCTGCCGTTGCTAATTGCCTCCTGTTTTCGCTCGCAGTGGCGCGATTACGTTTTGTTTGTTTATACAAATAGTTTTACATTTTTGGTTCCTTCTTACAATCAAGGGGTTATGACCACGTTAATCAAATTGTTATTCGCTTCTAAACGTCACTCGTGCCATCAGATTTTGATCCAGTCTAACAACTCGGGCTTGGTTTGTATTTTTCGCGCAACCTGTGCCGAAGTCCGCCAGTAAATTCACTATTAACTTTCCCTTTGATGCCTTTTCAGTAATCTTAAACTTCCCAGAGCTACCACGACACGCCATCTGTGACTTGAAGATTTAGACATTGTCAATTTGTAATTTTACCGAAGGAAACATACACGGCCACGGAAATACGATAAGCGGCTGCGTACCCGTGGTGCGAAAAATGTATTATAAGTGTGTATAATTTGTGTTAGGGCTTAACTTTTGAAGGTTTAATGTATTTTTTCATTCTTATAGCTTTTAATGTATTGATTTCAACTTTTAACATTTTCTGAGTTTTGACGAAAATTTAATTTATCAGAAATAAAATATTCCGATAATACCAGACCTTTTGGCGATAGGTCAGGGAAATTGGTAAGGCCATCAGGGAAAAGTCAGGGAATAGTCAGGGAATTTGAAAATTGGATATCAGTAGCCACCCTGATCAACTTCCTATCATTTTTGTGGATAATATTTTCCTGGATCAAGATTTAGGGATGCAATATATCTTATTACTTCTAATATAAAGATCAACTTTCTTATCACATACTCATCTAGCAATACATTTTTGAAACTTGTACAACTATTCTTTAGAGTGCAGTTAAAAGAAATATAAGTTCATTTTCATTAATAAAGGAATTATTTTCCAATTTTAATCAAATCCTTGAATGTTTTCAAATTCTTTTTAGAAACAAAAAAATTTTAATGTGGCCAAGAGATCCCATTTATGGGATATCCGGGGATTCCATTTTTAAGACGAAAAAATTATTATTGAATATTTCAAGCTGCTAAACTAGTAATTTTGCACTGTCTCATTAATAATAACCTTTAAAATGAAATTTGAGAATTTTATACTCTTAAGGAGAGGTTGTGTAACTCTGATCTTGAAATGAGATTAGCCTTTTTTCATGCTACTAGAAGTAAATTTAAAAAAGTCTCGGATTTTGTCTCCATTGGCTCGGGTTTGCTAGAAAAAAGTAGAATGCCATGTGGGGAGCATGTATTCTGCAAAATCAGATAAGCCGACAATAGCAGAGTGGTGTAGTGGACTGCAGGTAATGAAGTTCGATTCTTATCGCTGTTTAAAATTTTTCTTTCAGCCATTGAATCAAAAACTTTATCATCCTTCATTTCCAACGTTTGTGTTGGATACTGACTATTTTGTACTTCTATCGTTTAAACTAGATTTACAATTGCATCACTAAAAATACATGGTAAAGTTAACGCAATGATTCCACAATTTAATTCTGCAATAAAAAATTTTTCCATTCATTTCACTAATGCCAAATTTTATTATTTTTTTGACTTATAAATTGACATGAAATTTCTGACAATCTACTTTTTTAAACTGCCTACTTGCATCACCCTATGAATACAGCATGGCCTGTATTCCTAGCCAGTGTTAGGGATCGAACTCGTGACCGGCAGTACACTAGCCCGCATTTTTAACAACTATGCTATCACAGGTTCACGGGAATATGGCAAATGTAGGCAGCCCGCGTGACATTTTTTATTACATCCGGCTTTTTTTTTCTCGCGTATACGGGCCTATGAAGAAAAAAGTCACTACGAGTATTTTTTTATTTTGTGTTTGTGGAACAGAAAAAATCTTCTTATCATTTCATGACCGAGTTACACAACCTCTCCTTGTCAGTTTCTACCATACCTACATTCCATTCGCGGGGCGCATCGATCCCTAAGCCGCGAAATTTTAAAATCTTCAATCCGGATCTGAATTTTTACTGTCTTCGGATATGATTTCAGTAGTGAATGAAATGAAAGACCCGTGGATCCGACCTGACCATCCTTAATTTATTAATGGTACATTTGGAAATCTAATTTAAACAACAAAGGTACAATAAAGTGAGTATTCAGA
Organism: Platycnemis pennipes; assembly: GCA_933228895.1. Classification (NCBI taxonomy): domain Eukaryota; kingdom Metazoa; phylum Arthropoda; class Insecta; order Odonata; family Platycnemididae; genus Platycnemis; species Platycnemis pennipes. The sequence continues at coordinate 33,644,331 of OW121852.1, read as the reverse complement.
TGTGTTGGTTTGAAATTGAAGATGATAACATTTTCGATGCAATGACTGAAAGAAAAAGTTAAACTGCGTTAGGGAGCGAACTTCACACAGTAAACTAGCTCTCGTTGTCCAACTGATCCCGGCGAATGTAGGCTACCCGCATGACATCCTACATTTTTTTTTCTCGCGATGCCGGGGTAATGGGGAAAAATGTCATTTTCTTTATTTTGCTTCTAGTGGCACTGGAACATTTTCATCTAATTTCGTGACCTGAGTTACACATCCTCTTCTTGTCAATATCTACGACAACTACATTCCATTCACGGGGCACTTCGATCGCTAAGCAGCGAAAATTTAAAATCTACGATCCGCATCTGATTTTACTTCGTATCTTTGGATCCGAATCCGGAACCGAAAAAATTAAAGATCTGCGGATCTTTGGAAACGATGGATCCGATCCGGCCATCACGAATCATTCCATGAATATCAGTATGGAGTGGTCGAGCCATAATGTAACTGACTGGTAATACGAAGTTTTCAATTCGAGACCTGAGGATGGTGAATTTTTTCGTTCACCATTTTGTTATTTCCCTCAACCCTTCTCTTTCACTGTGGTTACCTATGTCTTGTCATTCAAGCGAATTTGGAACTGATCTCATTATAGGTGGATGGTTCTATCTCCTACTGCTGCAATCGCTTTCGGAAAGGAAGCCTTATTTCGCTGCTTCAAGAGAAATTCTCTGGGAGAGTATATAAAGAACCCTTTTTATGTCCAGCTATTTGTCTGCATCTAATGGCTTCCTAAAAATTTCTGCCCTCCCTTAGCTGGATTTGAGCAAGAATATTATTTCACGTACTTGCCTGGGATTATTACCGTGTCTTTCTATTTTGCTTATCAAATACTGCCAGCTATTGTGTGAGGTATCTACATATTGGGGTCGTAAAATATTTAGTAGGAAGATCATCATCTGTTCACTCATTCACCGAGGCCATGCAATGTGCAATATTCAGGCTGCATGATGATTCTTTGAGGCCTCCAATGTAATGATAATGCGCTTTCAACTTTCTTTTCATTTTCCATCGGTGTGCATTTTTGATAGTGTGAAAATACACAACTGGAGAAAATCAAAGTTTTAACTCCATCTAAATTATTGTATGCATTGCTTTCTTAATGCAACTAATCAGCTCAAACATTTTCATGACAATCATTTTTCAATGATTTTTCATCGCAAGTGTTTAATTAATTAGTCTATGTGGTATATCTCATCATCTTCATCAGTATTATCTTCTACAGTAAAAATATACTCTGGTCACTAAGACATCACCGAAACAGACTGTGAGATGTCCGGGGATCAACAGAATTTCTTTTGGAGGTGAATTTTTCATCAGGAGATGATGATGATCTTGCAGTCAAAGCAAAGTTGTCTTCTGTGTAATACTCTCCAAAGGTAATAAAATTCCACTAGATCCCAAAGTTATATTATAGACTTGTGGACTAATAATAAATTTTGTGAGTTAAGGGAAAATGTGACCACAAGAATAAACAACTAAAAACATTCTTCCAATACCAAAGCCAGAAATAGTTCCACAACATAACCCTGAATTTGTGACCTAATAGGGGTGTTAGTAACTATCAAGCAGAAATTTAGTGAATGATTTCTTATTGCGGAGAAAAACCTAAGGAAGTGTGTATCGGCCAGATAAGTGAAACAACCATTTCAAATACAGCTTAATACTGAATATGTTACTCTGGAACACTTCTGCTCGAGGTATTTGTTTCCAAAGGATGTCTGGGTGATTTGGCTCAAAAGTGAAAATAGAAGTTGATGAGACTATTTTCAGAATTTTTGTGACTAGTTGGGGAAGCTATTAAGCAGTACATATGAGCTGTATTTGGACCAAGAGCTTAGCCTGAGCGTAAACAACAATAATGTCCTTTTATTCATTAAGTCTTGGGGTGGGCAAACCAATATTTCTCTTTTAGATGAAGGATTAATGGATGATTTCAGCCAGCCAACATGCACAAAGTGCTCTCAAGTAATACCACTTGACTCCTTCCAATTTTTCAGCCATAGGACATTTACTTTTCTACGACTGTCAAAATATTATTTTCTTCTATCCAAAATTCTTCATACTTAATGCATAAGAAATAAGATTTTACCAATCGAAATATCATTTAAATCTATACCCTACTTCAGTGACAGTGTTTGGCCCCAGTGTTCAGCCAATATACAAGTGGTTACCCTCAGTGGTGAAAGATAAGTTTTCTAATGTAAAGCAAGTCGTATATACTGACTGTTTAATGAAAACCAAATGTAGCGGTGGGACAAAGGGTTTCGCCAAGCTGAAGTGAAGCTATCGCCATGATTGGTGTATTGAACATAATTTAGTATTCACGTTTAAGGAAAATCATGGAGGTGCTATGTTAAGTATCTTAGGTTATGCTACATGATTCACTAAATCCTTCCATATGTTTGAAGCCGTAATTAGCGGCAGCTCTCAACATAATTACTAAATAGTATAAACTTCTTCACTTTTTCAAACGAGAGAAAGAAAGGGAAGAGGTGGACACCAGGTGAATCCCAGGACCTTGCCAGAGTGTGAGAGAAGGAGCAATGTTCTATGGAAAGGTGCGGTGAGCAGAGGAAAGTCCGGCGAGAACGAGATAGTTTGATAGAGTTTTTAAAATGTATGCGAGAAATTATATGTTTCTGTTCTAGACACCAGCGCATTTGCAGCTCGGGGCAGGCAAGCTGCCGATATTCCGTCACATACTCGGGTGATTGCCTTACCGTGTTTGAACTTCCCTCTTGGTGGCCGTGACCAAAGAATAATGTACCATCAGAAAGAAATCCAAATTTCTCTCATAGCGATAGTAGCAGCACTCCATTTGTTGGGAAACGTTTTTCTCCCAGTGTGCACACTCATTTTTGTAGCTGGTAATAGGTGAGCTCTGCTGTCACATATCAAACCATTTTTCAAGTTGATCACTGAATGTGTTCATCTGGAGTAATGATAAATAATGCACTGAAATAATTTATGTAAATGTTAATGCTTGGTCCATTATGTAAGTGGAGCCCATTTACTTTTTCCTTGGTGACGTACTACCCCATGCCACATGTCTATCAGCAGTTCTCTGGGTTACATTATTCATGATTATATGTGAGATGCTCTTCAAAAGTTCCTGTACTGGCTCTGTTTCAGGAAAGGCACACTTTTTAACCAAGTTTTTACATTATCTATGCGGAAATGGTGATCTTGTGTAACAGTGTGCAGGTCCAGGAATTTCTGCCTTCTGCAATTCTCACTGGACCCTGGTAATGGTTTTTAAATGTTAAGGTTAAATGACTATTGAGCTGGATCTTCATCTTTGGAAAAGAAATAAGTCAGATAAATAGGGTGGGTGTGGAATCAATAACAATATTGTGCTTTGATGAAACTCATGATCAAGAAGTGCTCAGTGATAGGGTACATCATCGTTGTGGAATATCCTTGGTATGTGTAACTCTTTGCATAATACAGATTTGGTCACTGTTGATGAATCCTCTCCCTTCTATGCCTCAGAACTTCACAGTTTAACTCTCATTTGATGTTCTCTACCTTTGAACTGAATGCTTAATAAACAATTGCTATCTTTAGGCAAAAGTTGCTGAGTTTGGGGATAGGATTTTTGGGAACGATTGTTGTGAAAGTTGTTCCAGATTGTCATCTTCAGTAACATCTTCCACTTTGAAGAGACCCAGTGCCGTATTGCTATAAGCATTTATCATGTCTCCATTGCTGATTTTTTCCATGTTTAGCTCATTATTTTATATTGCCTTTTTATTCTATATGTTCATGATGTAATCACAAGTTCTAGTTCATGCATGCGATCACAAAAAAACAATTAGATAATTCCTGAAGTGAATATAGCAATGTTATTTGGCATGCAATCTCAATCAAGGTTGCAGCTCACTATTGCTGTGTGTACAATCCTCTGCTATCATTTTTTCCCACGCAACACAGCCAGTGCAGAAAATTGAATGGCACCTTGTATAAATGTAGATGTATTCTTGTATAATGCTAAAAGGAAATTGTAAAGAAAACTTTAGTGTTCCTCAGGTTAATGCTTTAATGTGACGTGTTTGGCTACACTGTAGTATATTCAGGTACAATTTCAAAGATTAAAAAAATTGTCAGGATCATATGGCAGTCCTTGTGGGTGGGGGGAAGATGGTAGGAGGGTGATGCGGGGGTGTGGGCTGCAATCTCCACAAGGAAGACCATGATGCTGATTTCATCCCGGTGATGATTCACCAAGGCATAAAGGGGACCAGGATGGACATTTTGGAGCTGATGGAGATTATTGCGGATGTGAAATAGGTATAACAAAAATCACTAATGATCAGTTGTTCCACTTCCACTCCCCCTCCTAGATATCCTGTGGCTGCACTCTGATACTCCTCGGCAGAAGGGTCCCCCTACCCCCTGTGATGTCCAGCTTTCAGATAATCCCTCCGCACCCTTTCCTCCCTGACACCTACGTCACCCATCAACACACCTATATCCCCTCCCACCCTCTGCAGAGACCAACCCTCAGCATGGTTTTAAGCACTCTTTCCTCCCCGACTTCTGCCTCTTCCCTCTTCCTATGTCCCACCCACATGGATTACTATACATATCCAAGCAATATTTTAATTCTTTGCACTTGCTCCTGAAGATTGTACAGTGTAGCAAAACATGTCATGTTAAAGCATACATTAACCTGTGGAATGGTAAAATTTTCTTTTTGATTACCTACCTTTTTAATTATGGAATTCCATGAAGTCTTGGACTCAACAATACCCTGTATTATAATGCACAATGGGTTTGCAAGGAAAAATAGGAGAGGAAAGATAACTGTGAATGGGATGAAGGGTTGAAATATGTTGACTTGAAGAAAGGAATTGTGTAGGAAAGATAGGATATTCTCTCCTCCAAAAGAAACCTAATCAGTAGAAAAAAACTGTCTGATGTGATGTGATTCATTTACTGCATCATGTCATATTACTTTGGCTTTGAAAAGTTGCAACTTATCCCTATTTTTTAAAACTTTATACTCCACATAATATTTTCAAATTCTCTTAGGCCTTTTAATTACCTCCTTCACTTTGTGTGTTAAGGATTGTTCACTATAAAAAAAACCTCCCAAGCAGAAATTACAGTTGCGACTTCAAGAGCATCAATGTGCCAATGTATTAAAAGACCATGTAGTTTCTACTTCAAAGCACTTGGTAAACAACAAATGGGACAGTTAGGAGGTCATTAAATGTGTTTGCCTTGGCACTGGAGTGCATGGCATGATTATTGTGAGAAATGTACTCAATTAGGTCTAGTGTCATGAAAATGTTGGAGCTGGTTGGAGAAACTATCAGAATATACAATTATCTTCTTTAAGCACAAGTTCAAAGGAATTATAATTTACCACATAATCAAAAAGGTTTATTTCTCCAGTCTTTTTTTAACATTTATGTGCCCAAATGGAGTCACTGCCTGAATTATTTTTTTCCACTTTAGCTTATTCTTTCATTCCTTCTAGAAACATTTCATGTCATGCAAACCAAAAATTGTAATTTGATTACACTTAAAGTATTATTTAGCAAGGGTTTGAAGTAGGGTTGGGGCAGGGATTCGAAGATTCAGTCGAATCCTATCGAATCCATGGATTCGAGATTCGATGGAATCCAAGGGATTTGATCGATCAATGGATTAAAGATTTGAATACCAGTCGTGCTGATTTTATGTACCAGTGGCAGAGAACTGCAGGAAGTCCTCGACTTATGCGGATCCAAGTTACACAGATCCGGAGTTACGCGGATGTTCAGTTAGGCCGGTGACATGCTTGCGTTTCTCCACGTTTCTGTTGCCGTGACAGATTCAGTCGCGTGACAACCCACGACTCATTGCCAAGGGCACAAGAGTTGATGCCAAACTACGGGTGTTCGGAACGCCAACTCTAGTTTAGGCATTACATAGTTCAATAGGTGATATTTTATCATCATGATGGTGAAAAAGTCTGATGTGATCAGACATCAACATCTTTTTTCGGCGTAGTTTGACCTTCCCACGTAAGTCGACGGGTAGTTAATTATCTACTCCATAGATGATGCCTGTTGTCCATTACAGCAAAAAAAGAAGTTTTGGGTAATTATTATTATTTTAGATAAAAATATATCTAGTGAAAGAAAGATTGGATTTGTGTTACTCTCCGCTTTTTCATATTATGTTAACTAAACTCCCTCTCAAAAGATGGCACCGCTAATGGTTCAGAAATGGATAGGTAAGTTGTGGTGTTTCGACTTATATGGATTTCTGCTTCTTATTTTGCTGCAATTGACAACAGGCGTCATCTATGGAGTAGATAATTAACTACGCATCGACTTATGCGGGAAGGTCAAACTACACCGAAAAAGACGTTGATATCTGATCACATCAGACTTTTTCACCATCATGATGATAAAATATCACCTTTCGAACTATGTGATGTCTAAACTAGAGTTGGCGTTCTGAATACCCGTAGTTTGGCATCGGGTACATAAGATCCGCACGGCTGGTATTAAAATCTTTAATCCATTGATTCGATCAAATCTTTTAACCTTAGATTCGATCGAATCTCGAATCCATGGATTCGATAGGATTCAACTGAATCTTCGAATCCCTGCCCCAACCCTACTTCAAACCCTTGCTAAATAATACTTAAAGTGTAATCAAATTTGTCAAAAAGTGTAAACTAGAGTTGGTGTTCTGAACACCCGTAGTTTGGCATCTTCTCTTGCGCGCTTGGCAATGAGTCGCGGGTCGTCACGCGATTGAATCTGTCAGCAACAGAAACGTGGAGAAACGTAAGCATGTCACCTGCCTAACTGAACATCCACGTAATTCCAGACCCATGTAACTCGGATCTGCGTACGTAGAGGACTTACTGTAATTGCTCGTTTTTAGCATTTAAATCATCAATACCATGGTAGGAAATGTTTATCCAGCCAATAATTCCGGCCTTGGAGGGTTAAGAAATAAGATTCAGCTTCAGTTGGATTTAATTAGAGAATTCACAAGATTCACAACAATTCACAGATAAAAGGTAGATTTGAATGTAATGAAATTGAGGAGGATTGGAATTCGGACTTGATAAAAAAACAGGATTGGGATTCGGATTCGATCAAATTTTGGATTCGCCCCATCACTAGTTTGAAGAGTCTTTTAAATATACATTAAAATATTACATTTTTGAAAGAAATACAAAGGCAAATGGCAGTTGCTTTGGGAAAAAGGTGCTTACTATTGTTTTCATTTGATTCTGAAATAATTACATGTATGATCTATAGTGGCACACCTCAATTTCTGGTTAGACGATCTTTGGTGAAACTGTGCGTAGATGAAGAGGATGTGAGTGTATTTGTGGAAGCTAATAATTTTATTTATTATTATGTGCATATTGTAGCGTTTATGTCTACAAATGGACAAGTACCTACATCCCTTCAGGAAGATGGTATTCTTTTTATTTCCATATCATAGTGGTTTATTGCCTTTTCATTTCTTGACCTGGGTGTTCACAATGGAGAATGTTTAGTGGTGGTGAAGAGGCATCCTCTGATTTTATCCACTCCCCTGTGGTTGTTGCAGTGGCCAGCCTTTTAAGTGTCCAATATGTGGCCGTGCCTTCACCGACTCAACCTCACAAAGCCGTCACATGCGCATGCATGCAAACCAGAGGCCATTCTCATGTGGCCTGTGTCCCCAAGCCTTCAACCATCATGCCTCACTTGTGGCTCACATCTCATCATGCCACCGTCAACAGCAGGAGCGACAGGAAGAGATGGACTCCATTGGGGTGGAGGTGAAGATCAATGAATCCATGGACCCTTGCCAAAACAAGTCAAAGACCACGGCAAATGGCAGTGTGAAGAGGAAGAGGTTTACATGTCAGCTGTGCTCCAAGTCCTTTTCCGATTCATACACATTACAGAGGCATGGCCGTACCCACACTGGGGAACGTCCCTACCCATGTTCCATCTGTGGGAAAACCTTCTCCAGGTATGTACAAGGAAGGTTTATGATTTCTTGGGCTTTTTGTAAAGGCTGGAGCAAATCATATGGAAAAGCATTTTTTTTAGGAACAAATGAACCGCAAAAGAGGAGATTAATGTTTTTTTACCACTAGAGTGATATATGTATAATGACTTAGAAATATCCCTTTATCTTTACATACCTTTGCTATTTGTGATTGGAAACTACACCTTCCATTCTTTGTCTTACAATATTTCACCAATACAGTGCTCTGCATTTTTTCAGTTTTCATTTTGTACTTGGATATTTGTTTTATTTTGATAGAACTTGATTAGAAACTTGCCATTTCATAAAAGGAGATCGTTGGATTCACACCACAGTGAAGCCTGATTATATCATACCCATTTTTAACAAATCTAGGACTATTCCCTGTCGAAAATGGTCAATTTCCCATGAAAAGTATCCCATTTATGATGAATGTTTATTTTTCGGTGGTACACTCAAGTACAGCATTGCATTGAGTGAAATTAACTGTTTCAGGCGTAACTTTGTGGAAGTTCAACATATCCACAAGGAAAGTAAAACTTTGTATTTCCACACTAACCTGTGTATGTATCATCGTACCTGAATAGAAACTTGATGATGCCGTAGTGGATGAAACTGGTCGTGCCTGTGTATAAAATTTGTGTGGAAATACAAAGTTTTACTTTCCTTGCGAATTGCATTGAGTAGTGTAAAATTAGTTTTTCCGGGATTCGTTCCACAATTAAGCATTTTCGTGATGATATTTCATTATTATTCACAATGTTCCAGTGGCCTTACTCATTTCAGATGAAGGTGCAGGACCAGGATTAATAATTTCAGAAAAAAACCAGGAAAATAATTTTTCACATTGACAACTCCATGGAATCTTTTACGTGAATTCCATGGAGTCATTTATCAATGATTTAAAAACAAAACAAAAACAGAGCAAAAAGTGGCATCAAAGCTCTGCTTTAGAAGTGATCACAAAAAATCCTTTGCTCAAAACTTTGTAAACTGGTAAATGCTGTGTTCTAGTGTTGGTAACACCTATGTTCAAAATGTTCCGGGAAGGGGTTGAATAGAGAAAGCACAAGCATGCAAGTTTTCATTTGCTATTAGTAAGAATGCTATCAGGGAAAGTGCTTTAACTGCTTCAAAAATGCTACAATATGGCATACAATTCCATTAGTGAGGAATATAGTTCTGTAGATGTTGCCACTTGATGACAGTGGCTAAATCATAAAAACTTTCTACAGTACAGTAGAAGATAGATAATACAGACAGGTTGGGACCCGATGCATTCCGGAATTACAAATTTCTGGTGTTTATTTCAATTAACTTTTAGTGAAGAGTATAACTGAAAAAACAATAATGTATGTTGCTGATGGTGTTGCATAGTCAATGGCGAATGTATTTATGTGTAAGAAATAAGTTACACTTCTTTGGATAGAAAGTGTGATTTCATTGGCTGACAACGGTGGGAACGACACTTAGCCAAACAGTGCTGAAGGCAACTTTTTTTAACAGTTAAATAGCCATCATATGAAAAAATGAGAGAGAAGTCTTCAGGGGTGAATATCCATGGAGAGAAAATTAGCATGCTGCGATTCTCCAATGACATATCAATCGTAGCTGAGAAAGAGAGGGATCTGAATAAGATTCTAATTAGGGATGAGTCGGTTCTTGGTTCCACCGGTTCTTGAGCTTAGAACCGGAACCGAGGCCAAAAATAATCGGTACTGAAGTAATTGGCACGAAAACCAGTTTGAAACCTGCTCATACTCTGAAAGTGGAGGCTTCACATTAAAACCTGGTGAAATAGTGTACTTCGATACTTCAAAGCTGCCACGAATTATTCTAATTCATTCGTTAAAATGACTATATGATTTATTTTATTACATCCAATTCTAGTAAGAGATGAAATACCGCCATAATAAGGATATTCTGATTGATATGTGTGTGTTACGTCCACCTCCTTTGAAGGTGCGAGTCCTCATATCATTTTCGTAAATTATATCATAATATAGTGTATAAGTTTGAGAAGATTTCATTCATGAGCACCCATCCTAAGGCAAGTGCCATCAGTGAGGAAGAATTGAGTAAAGATGAAGGGGATCTTTCAACTTGTACCCCTATCCCCTTTCAACCTCCGGGTACCTTACCTTTGCTTTCTGTCTTCCGGCTAGCTCGTTAGATTCCTCCCACACACACCCTTATACAGTTAAATATTTCACACATATGTATATATCAATACCCTTAATTTGCTATTGGATCAAGGAAATTAGACAAGGAAAACATTTATATTTTCATGCACAGTATCTCTATATTCATTTTCCTTTAACTTTAATTGGGCCCAATTTACAATTTCATATCAATTTTTAATCTAATCAGTAATCTTAATTCAATCTTTATGATTAACTTTGTAGTGGGCTGTTTCCTTTTAAATAATTATTCCAATGTTCATAGACTTATCGTGGCCACTGGTTCCCGTGATCCGCTGGACCGCCTTCCCGTAGGATTTCCCCACGATGACCCCTCGTTCCTGTTATCTCCTCGACTCTCTCTCTCTCCTCGGGCATCCGCCAGAATTATCTGTCTCTCCCGCCGATATCTGCCTTTTCTGGGCCCCGGGACTGATCCGCTGACGAGTACACCTTATCTTTTTAATCTCTCTGGATCCTTGCTTTTTTTCGTTCTCCTCTCGTCTTTCTCACTATGACCTTTCCTTTTCCTCGCCGCGTAACTACCGACGCTGTTTGTCTAATTGTTGCCCCTCCTTACTTTCGCTTTGTAACTCATTATTACGCCGGGCGTAATGCCAAACTCCCCGTGTTTATCTAAATACTCATTGCTATTTACGCCGTGGGTGCTGCCAACCCGTGGCATTTAACCCGTCGATTTATAAACTGGTAAAGTTGCAACTACGGCTGAAACACTTCCACTTGAAATAGCTCCAGTCTCTAGCCTTGAAGTCCATTGTACCAGCAGCTCTCTTGAAAGTCTGTCTTTACCAACTGCTTCCACATCGGCTGCTAATTATCCTAAATACATCAAACCTGGGCCTAAGTCAACATCATACCACCAGCCCACTTTGCCACAGGTCTTCGATAAAGTAAAAAAAATTAAACACCAAGATCAACGAGCTCTAGCAATTACACAATTAATCCATAAATGATATGCTTGGATTTGCAGCCATTTAGTCTAGTGGAAAACATAGGCTTCAGGAGGTTACTTACTCACTTAGAACCTCGTTACACAATCCCTTCCAGAAAAACTATTTCAAATAAAATGATTCCAGAGATTTATGAAACAACAGTGATGAATTTGAGAGCAAAATTGGAAGATGTTAAATTTGTAGCTGTGACTATGGATTTGTGGACATTTGTGAGTAACAGTGATTACTTAGCTGTGACAGTTCACTTCTATGAAGATTCAGATGTAGGTTTCCATCTTTAGCATAAGAGCTTGGATGTTATTCCATTTGTGGAAATCAGCCATTCAGCAAATAACCTCCTAACCTTTTTAAAGCCTTTTTAAGCCTGGTGCTAAGTGATTGGGGACTCTACAGTAAAACTGTTGCTGTGGTGAGAGATAATGGGAGGTACATAACCGCTGCTTTGAATAAATCTAAGTTCCTCCACATATCTTGTTTGGCCCACACCCTGCAATTAGTTATTAAGGATGGTTTTATGGATAATCCTAAAGTCACCAATGTCATTCAAAAATGCAGAAATATAGTAGGAAGTTTTAAACATTCCGTGAAAAATACTAAAATGTTGCGGCAATATCAGAGACAGTTGGGACTACCAGAGCATCGCATGATACAGGATGAGCCCACACGATGGAACAGTTCTTTCCATATGTTAAAAAGAATGCATGAACAAAAAAATGCTATTGTGCTAATCACAAATTTATGTGACATCAGGCTGGCTTCTGAATTAACTACGGATGAATGGAGGACAATTGAAGTGGCAATAGAAATATTAGAAATATTTGAAACAGCCACATTGCAGCTTAGCAAAGAAACATCATCTGTTTCAGAGGTAATTTATTTAGTTAATAATTTTAAAATGTTGATAAATGATTTAAATAAATACATTTTGTAAACTGCCAAAAGACAAAATCATTTTACAAAAGGGTTGTACTGACTGCCATATGTTCTGACTGAAGGTGTATTTTTTTAAGGTAATCCTGCCCCTAAGGGCTCTGGTATGCAGGGGTTGAAAAATGACCTCCTAGCCTCCATTAAGCTCAGATTCATCAATGCAGAGAATGATGACATCATATCCATGGCCACCCTTCTGGATCCTAGATTCATGACTACACCATTTAAAATATGGAATCTTTAACCTCAGCTAGACAAAATCTTTTGGGTCTAATGGCCAATTTTTCTTGTTAGGGCCCTGCCAATGAGGAATGTAGAGTAACATCACCTGTTCCAATTACATTCCATAATATCTGGGTGAAATATAAAAATGCTTTTTCGATTCCTTTGGTAGGACCTTCACAAGACAATATCAGTGCTGAAGATGAGCTAAATTTGTACCTCTCAGAGAGAACCATTAGTCCTGATAGCGATGCAGTCATTATCAGTCAGTGCTGGTTCTCTACTAACTTCAAAAGACTGAAATTCTTAGCAATGAAGTATATATGTGTTCCTCCTGCTACAGTTTTTAGTGATAGGCTGTTTAGTACAGCTGGCAACATGTGTGACAAAAAAGAAACAGACTTGATCCAGAAATAGTGAATATGCTGGTGTTTTTGAACAAAAATTTGGAATGAGTGCCCCTTTTCCCATATTATTCAAGTATGCATTTATTAATTTGTGCAATATTTAAGCAAAAGATTTATTTAATGGAGTTTATTCCTTTAATATGGAGGTGTTTTTATTTTTTGTGTACAGGAGAAGTTAATGGCGATGATTACAGAACCTAAAGAGCTTGAGTTCTATAAATATACACATAAAGGGTAAAAATGGATTAAAATTATATAAACACAAAAACATAATGAAGTATTCTTTTTCAAGCAGTATGTCTCTGAAAATGATTATTGATTATCTTATCTTACTATTGAGCAATGCAAAGTAAGTGGTAAATTAAGAACCGGAACAGAGAACCGAAGTTAAGAACCGAACCGGAAAAAAAGTGGAACCGACTCATCCCTAATTCTAATGACTATGGAAAGGACCATGATGAGATATCAGCTGAAGATCAATAAGAAGAAGACTGAGATATTGGTGTCCAGTAAGAGAGAAGAGGCCAAAACCAACTTTAAACTAGGAAAGATAGAACTGAAAGAGATTAAAGAGTTCTGTTACATGGGAAGCCGAATAACCAACGATGGATGGGGTGAGAAAGAAATAGTCAGTAGAATAGCTCAGGCAAAGACAGCATTCTATCAAAAGAAGAATCTACTTACAGCTGGAAAAACAAGCGTAGAAGTAAGGAAACAATTCATAAGAACATACATCTGGAGCATGTTTCTTTACGGAAATGAGGCATGGACGGTGACAGCAGTGGAGAAGAAAAAGGTGGAAGCATTCAAAATGTTGTGCTACAGAAGGATGATGAAGATGAAATGGATCAACTGAGTGACAAACAAAGAAGTCTTAAGAAGAGTGGGTGAAAATAGAAGTCTGCTGAAAACTCTAAGAAGAAGACGGGACAACCTAATCGGCCATAGAAGAATCGAGTGGAGGGCTGCATCAAACCAATCCTAGGATTGTTGACCGATGATGATGATAAAAATGAACTTGGCAAAATCCTGGAAAACTTTCCATTATTTAGGTATTCAGATGTTTAGAATTCCAGATAATATATCTTCTACTGTAGTATGCAGCTTCTTATACCTACAATGTATAAGACAAAGTTATTGCAACAATATAATGATAATAATAATTTATTCTTCCAATGCGATTACATAATACAATTTCTTTTCACAATTAGAAAATTTGGAAGTTAGGCACCCTATAAGGTAATAAGCCTGTTTTTAGGGTGCCTCCAGTTGTTAACACATACATGGACATCTAAAAATGTAAACTTATTCTATCCCTGGTGGCAGAACATGGAGACTTATGGAATTAACTCCTCCAAATAGTGAACACTGTCAATAACAGACGTGGACAATGAAGAGAAGTATTCATCCTTCAATTACCTCCATTAACGGACAAATTATGAGCTATCCGATAAAAATTTCTCTTCTCATGGTATAAAATCCTGATTTCTTAAAGAAAATACATACAGAATAAGTGAATTCTATCAAACTTTTTCCAGAAAAAATTTCTCTTAGTGATTAGGGAGCATTATCTGTCAACAAGTTTGTGCTTCTGCCCATTTCCTTTTCACTCTCTGCTTGCTACACTGCTGCTTATCTCATTTATGGGGGCCAACTTTTCACTTCTTGTTTTGATTATGATGATGTCAATAGTTGCTCTATGGATTAAAAATACATATTTGTTTCGTTCCATATTTTTTGTCACAAGGATTTATTTTTCAAAGATAAAAAAAATAAGGTTTAATGAAATGTATGAACCCTTTCACGCTCACGCCATTTTTGGTTTTCAAGCCCAGAACGCTCACACCTTATTTCTGCAAAATTTTTATTAGTCTGTTTTTAGGTCAAGGATGTTGAAATTTTAACTGAAAGTGGAAAACATGTTTTAGTTTCTATTTAAAAATGTAATGGATGCGTCAAAAAAATTGTAAAAAATATATAGTACAAAATTTTTTTAAAACTAGAACCGATAAATCAGCTCCTTGACCTTTTTAAGGCAAATATGGGAATCCAATATATCGACACCTTGAGTGTCTAAGGGTTAAATACCTTTATATTTTATTTTTCATACTTACGGTGTTGAAACACCTGTTCAAATTCTGGTCCCAAACATGTCCACTGTTGGGAGGTTATACTGTTCATAAATGTTAGATGTAAATAAATTCACTACTTACAAGTAAATTTTGCCAATTTCCAGTGTCAACCAAATTAAAAATTAACTTGAAATAAACAATTGAAAATTAACAACTATTCTTGCCTCAATTTGGGAGTGGAGGAATATTATTATTGTCTCACAAACTTTGGATATTAGTTGAGACCGTGACACCTTTGAAATACTGAAGAGATGAATCAGACTGCGTAATGAGTCACTATTAGCTGTAAATCTCAATGTTACTGATAATTTATCATCTGCGGTCAATGCAGTCCACAAAGAAGTGTTGCTCTTCGATATCACTGGTGACATAATATTTTTTATATGTTGTTGAAATCCACTGTGATCATTAGTACATTTCTTAAGCCAAAACAATCTTAGATTTTTAAATCACTTAAAATTGCTATGCATGTCACATATGAAGCTCTCTGTGACAAGAACATTCTCAGCCACCATCGGAGATACTTTTGCAAATGCCTGCAGCTTTCTGCAATCACAATGGAAGCACTCCCTATAGTCAAAAGAGCTGCTTCATCCATGCTGCCTCAGAGTAAACGAATTCAAAAGTCTACAGTCAGGGGGTGGCTATGTAAACACGGGACAATGTCCTCTGGACTTCTTTATGGACATACTCCTGCTTAACTTAGTTCAGTGAACACAGTGACAGTGTAAACAGGGCTTTAGGAAACCTTCTGTAAAAACTACCAAGAAATAGTCACTTACAGTCACAGCTCATGGTTTCCATGGAAAATAGGATATTTAAGTAGGTAAATATGAGTTTGATTTGTTTTAGTGAAATGTAAAGCAATTCCTTTAAGTAGGTAAATATGAGTTTGATTTGTTTTAGTGAAATTTAAAGCAATTCCTTTAAGTAGGTAAATATGAGTTGATTTGTTTTAGTGAAATGTAAAGCAATTCCTTGAATTAAAAATATTAGATTCCGCCTGGATACATTGAACTAGACGTCAGTGTGGCCATAAAATGTATTCACTTACACTCATAACAATTGTAAAACATACGGAAAACGATAAAATGTTACAAAGTGAAATAAAATGGAAACTGATGGCAAGTTGTTCTTTATTCCCAATAAATCACTTCTGAAACCTTTTTTTTCAATAAAAATCTTGAAGAAAGCACCAAAGTTAAAAAAAATCCAAGTAACTAGAAATGGTTAGCAGTGGACAGTTGACAGGAATCAACTGAAGAGAGGAGAAGTGAAAGCGATCCATAAAGGCTGCACGTAGTTCTGATATACCCCACAAGATAGGACCCAAGGTCATGCCTTTAATGAAAGCCATCAGCATTGAATGGGTTAACATCATGTGGGACTGACGAATTTCACATTTTACACAACATGCAAGATCAGTTTCGGTTAATGAAATGTATCAATTCTGTGAATCGTGGAGAGTAGAAGATAGTAGCTGATGCCCTTTTCAGTAATTCATAGCTATGTAAATGTATTGTATTGATAGATTCACCGGGGCCATTCCCAAGCTTAAGCCATCTATTCTGATTAACCACTTGCAACTCTTGCCATTTGATTGATGTATATGTTTCTAATAAGATACCTATGCATTCTATCAGTTCCTGATTTTGGAGTGTGTAAGCTCATAAATGAAGAATAAAGGCCGAGGTTGTTTCTATGAATGGAGAATACCATTGAAGATTATAGCATTTCATTGAAGGAGAAAGATTTAGTGGTGGGATGTCAACATCTGGATTTATTTCTGGAATCGTTTAAGTTTATGAAATGATCCATGGTTTGTAATTCATGCTGTGTGTGATATAAGGCATTCATAAAGGGATAGGGCTCATAAATGGAGAACAAAGGCCGAGGTTGTTTCTGTGAATGGAGAATACTATTGAAGCTTACAATATGTCGTTGAAGGAGAAAGATTTAGTTGTGGGACGTCAACATCTGGATTTATATCTGGAATTTTTACGTTTATGAAATGTTCCAAGGTTTGTGATTCATGCTAAGTGTGAGATAAGACATTCATATCCTTCACATTGGTTCCCTGATGTGATATTGGATTAACTTTGAACCTTCTTTCTTTTTAGGTCATGGTCACTGGCTCGCCATGTCCTCCTCCACACAGGCGAGCGTCCCCACTGTTGTCCTTTGTGCGGGAAGCGCTTTGCTGATCGATCCCACCTTTTGAGGCATGTTCGTACGCATGGCAGGGCAGCGGCTGCTGCAGAATCTGCTCTGAGGGCCAAATGAAGGGTGCATTCATGATTTGATGGGAATTGCCTCAGAAAACATTTTATACTGTCAAGATATGAGAAGTTGCTTGTCGTCCAAATCTGTGGCATTTCACTTTTGTCTGAAATGCATTAATAATCTCTCTTAAGCAAATGAGTTTGCCAGTCAGTATGTGGACTCGACTAATCTAATAAGTATGTCCATTTTTTGAGAGAAGGCAGTGCTTAAAAATCTGATTCCGCTGTGAATCGGTTGTTTTCATAATGCAATGCCTGAATTTTTTGTGGAACTATTTTTGTATTACATGAATGTGTGAATGGTGTGAATACTTGTTGTACTTAAAACTTTGCCATCCTTTTTTTTACAAGTGTGATATTTACAGATAAGCTGTTTATGGCTGCATATATACATACATAAATATATATACATTGAAAGCTGATGCAACTATTGTGCACTGTTCATCAGAACTTTTATTTTTCATCCAGTGATTATATTCAAACTTATGTGAAACATGTCAACGAAGAACCATTAATTTAAGGAATTATAGACAGAGGCTCTGTCAAGATTGACAGTTATTTTGGAATGCATTTATTTTAAAAAGATAATTATTAAATTATAATTTACTACTGTACAGATTTTTAATCCTCTTGACATCATCCTAACACCAATGGAGTAATCAAGATTCATTCCATCCCAATAGCATGTCCTACTATTGTATATTCTTCCTCCTAAAATAATAGGAATCACCTGTTGTGGGTATTCAAAGTTGCCACCCGAATGGGGGACAAATCTCTTGAAGTCAGAAAGATGCTGAGACTGAGTTTTTCCCAATGTTAAATGTTTGTAATATGTAAGTGTTTCATGATACACTCCCTAGTCCATTTTTATTTGTCTTGCATCAGCAGCCAGCATTGAAATGGCATTGCTAATCCAATGGGTTGAGTGTTGGGTTAATAGCTTGAGGCCATGGTTCAAATTGGGTAAGACCCTGGTAAATATATAATTTCACCCATGCTGTATGATTTTCTGGATACAAGATCTTTATATAAGGAACCATAAAGAAACTGCTGTCTCTCCTATATTCCACTCTGAAATCTGGGCCCATGTTCTGTGACTCAAATCACCGGTGATGAACATCACCTATCACCGCTATTCCGATTCCGTAACACGACGAGGTGATGTTCTTCACCCCAAACAAGGTGATATCACATCACCTCCTCAATAGCCCCCTTTTCTCATCACCCCCTAAATGTATTGAGGTTCTGACATTTTGTTTGCGAGAAACAAACATAGTGCATTAATTAATGATGTTAAAATAGTGACTCTGACGAAATTGCAATTGATACAATGGAACGTGCATATAATAATAATAGTATATTTACTTTCATATAACTCTCAGTAAATGTGTTTTGTCTTAAGTAAGACAAGACATGTCCAATCTATCCCAAATTTTGCATAATATCCATAATTTCAGTGGTAAAAAGAATACAAGCATTGAAATAAATATTTATAAAAATGCTAAAAAATGGCAGAGCAGCAAAAACATGTCTAATTTACCGTGAAAAGTAAAAATTATTTGCATGAGATAGTAATACGATTATATGGACACCAAAATGCATAATTGTCAACAATGAAACGGCAGGGTGTCCGCAAACCTGGAGAACCGGGAAAACCTGGAATACTCAGGGAATTTCAGTCTTCTGGAAAACTCAGGGAATTTGGCGAGTGATCTGGAAAAATTGGTTTTTGTCGTAAATATGGAGATTACGTTTCCTTCCCATTATTTAAATCTGCATAATGCATAGAGTTACGTAGTTGCAGTCCCTACAGTGATGGTGGCAGAAGGCAAGGCATTCATTGAAGAAATGTGAAGGCTTTTATGCCTGGTCTACAATGGACGTAAGACTTATACTGTAAGCCGTAAGGGTTTTCTTACGACAGCCTCTCTCCAATGGGAAACGTAAGCTGTAAGATGAAATCCAAAATCAGAGAGCAGACTGGAAACAGTTTGAGTTCCGATATCATGCCCCGTCATCGTGGTTTGTGCTTTCATAATTTTTTTTTCACTTTATGGATTATTTTACTGTGTTATTTTTCGAAATTTCTTTTTTCTAAACTCTCAACGACTTTTTGTACCATATTTTTCAGTGTTTTAAACTAAATCGAGCGACCTGAGACAAACGTAAGGCTAGCAACTTGTTGGCATTTACCTGATGTCTTTATCTGCTCCTTTCTTTTCTTGGCAACTTGTGGGCCATATTTTGCTCTGCAGGTATCCACACCAGGAATGTCTCCTGCTCCTGCAGTTATTCAGAAATTTTCAACACTTAGTATGCAATATGCAATGCCTCTCAACGAAATGGGGGTGCTGGAGGATGTTCCTCGGAAAATTCTTGCCCAGACTTGTCTTTTGTAGATACCTACCTGCCACTTCGGCTACTCCACGGATTATTCAAAATGACAATCCTGGCTTGCCTGACTTAATTTTTCTAAAATTTCCTCTGGACGAATAATGCACCTCATCATACAGAAATATTAGTGTGCCCCTATCTCATACTTTTTACCTCCCTGTCATGCCGGCGACTCTCCAGCCACCAACTCTCCAGCCACCGACCCTCCACCAAATCAGTTTGCTGCGGCATGAATGCCGTTGAGCTGGAGTCATATCATATAGTCGGCAACATATACTCAATATATGTCAGTGAATTCAATAGTTTATCCTTAAATAACTCATTTTATCTACCCTAGGAGTAATTACGATCCGTCAGTCGAAGTTTAAGTGGAGCGCTCTTTGAATAAAATTAAATTACTTCCAATTGACAGCTTTGTCTCTTTGTCCAACTGCTATAAGATTTAAGATACTCTTGTCTAGCATAGTTATTGGTCCCATTAATGCTTTGAGCATACTTACTGAAATCATCTTTCTTGCTTGAATGGATACTTCTCTGAAGAATCTTTTGGGATAAATACTATGCAAGTCATATTTCGGTGGCGCAACGAAAATGATGCACCCCCACCCCACCACCATGAATGCGATCCAGGGAGACATACGCAGATATCATGGTCACGTGCATCATCAGACTGATGATAGCGGCATGGTCATGTAAAAAATAATTATTTGTATTTATTGCACGCCATGAGTTTGCAACCATTTTTTCACCAAATGGGTCGACAACTTTTCACTACTCGTCTTTACATACATATCAAAATGAAACTTAAATAATTTCTGTTTTTTCACCAAATATCGTACGATGTTGATATCAAACGATATGATACAATGTGGTTTAAAAAATGTGAAATTTCGCGCAAAACATCGCAATAACAGTCAAATACTTTTCAATTTCACCATTAGAAAGTTATTCGCGAAATTTTTGGTGAATTTCGTTGACGTTAAAATGGTAAATTTTAACTTATTACGATTTTAAACATCAAAATAACAATTTTTATGCTCTTATAAAAATTCGCGAAATTACAGGGTCCCTACTTATGGCAAATAAGGTAAACTCTCGATAATGCGAAGTCAGCAAAGCTGGAAAATTTGAACTTCGTAATTTCGAACGTTTTAAAAAAAGTCATGAAAAAAGGTTTATCTTTGTTTTCTCTCACTTTTGTTCTCTTCGGCAGCATTGTATAACTTCTGTGGTCGTTCGTGAAAGCATTTCAAAAAACGCATGTCTTATAAGATTGTAAAAAAAGTACCTACTTGTATTTCCTATGTCTATGCTTTAAAGTCTGCGTTTGTAGTGTTGGCAAAATTTCGTCCCGGGATCGAAAACGTATATGAACAAAAGTTGAACATTTTGAATCATCAATTTTATTTTTGGGACAGTCAGCATAGACGGGAATTTAGTATGGACGCTAAAAATAGACATTTGCTTCAAACATCTACGCTGTTATGATCACAGCTTGTGGCGTCTTCTGTATCGTCAGCGGAATAAATGAACTTGGGAGGCAATATTGTTTCTTTTCTACTACTAAGACCTTGATGACAATTGGGGCGTGATTCGACATATTGTCCGCATCCTCTTCTCAAGGACGGCCGGGAACTTTTGGTTTATGGTGCGTGGTGGAAAAGGGTCCGGTTGTGGAGAGAAAATGGGTGTACTCAGCGGCACTGAGCGGGTGATCAAGTGTGATCGTGACGTCACGTGTGCTCACCGTGAGTGGCTTGTGGGAGTGCTGTATGGCAACGGATCAGTGAGCGAACCAGCAGACGAATTCAGTAGAGGGACACCCTATCACAATTTTTGAGAGTCAGTAGTGTTGAGCGAGTTTTTGAGCATTTTTTTCTTTTTCTTAACTTTTTTCATTATCTTTACTAGCTTAAATTTATTATCTATATTATTTTTCATATTTACATAGTTATAGGAGCATTAGCATTAAATTTTACTTAATTTTTTAGATTTTCAATTTTAGTTGTAGCGTGGTTTAATGTTAGCAATGTTGTATTTCACTTCTTTTTCAACTCTTCAACGGTAGTGTTAGGCGTATTTTGTAATTTTAAATAATTGATTTATTAGTTTTTAATTCATTTTTCTAGTTCTCGGTTTTTTATTTCTATATTCATATATCATGTGGTTTTTTGTACATCTTTGTGTGCGGTTAGTTTTTTACGTACCTACTTTTCTTTTACATTTTTCAGTAGAATAATTGGTGAGGGTTTTTTGATTTAGTTTGTTGCATCGTCCATTTTTATCCGTTGTCTGTAGCCGTTTGTGTGCCAGGAGTAGTATTTTCGCTACAAGTTCTCAGTCGTGGGTACATTTGTACAAATCTTTTGGGAGATGAACAACTTACTTGCTGCTCTCGATATGGTGATCAATGGTGGTGTGGACTTGAATCAAGTTGTTCATGTGGCAAGGGAGTTGGTGGAAGTTGCCAACCCTATCCCCGTGGAACATCGGGGAGAGGAGCCCTCACGTAACTCCAATTATTTTGAGGAGACCATCCCCCAATATGTTCTGGAGGACTTCCACATGCATTTTAGGATGTCAAGAGAAACGATGGAGGTATGCCTAGTACCTGCTATGTCTGCATGCAATACTATTTCATGTAAATGAGAGTCAGCCACATTTGTGTTGTACAACCATTAACGGAATTGAAAGCCACTTTTGAGTTAGGGGTTAAAGAAGTTGTTTCTTCCTTTTTCAGTTGTTAACTGTCAATATTGGCCACCTGATACAGCCACAAATGCATTCCATACCCTTGGATAAGAAGGTCATGGTGGCAGTGTGGTTGCTATCAAAGCCTGAGAGCTTTGTTAGCGTTGGGGATCGTTTTGACCTGACTGCCAGCACAGCACATTACATTTATGTTCAAGTCGTAAATGCCTTGGTGCGAATGATGAACGATGCTATACTTTGGCCTAATGCAGCCCAATGGTGGAAAATGCTAATGTAAGTATTCTAAGTTTGGGGTGAAGGTAATTCTTTTGCAGCTGAAGTCAATTTTTATGAAATGTTGGATCACTCATTAAAAATGAAAGAAGTTTCAGCTAACATTATGGATTTGTTAGAGATTCATTGTCACCTTTGTGGCATAAAAATTGTCAAGTAATTGTAAAGTCAAAGTTATATTACAATGTGACACTACCAAATTTCTTGCATTATATCTTAATGTGAATCTTGATTGGCGACCACATATCACCGGAATAATCAATAAAATTACTACTGGGATCTCTATGATCAGGAAACTTGCCCCAACTACCTCAATACAGACATTGAGTCTTATCTAGTATGCTAAAATTCATTCCTATTTATCCTGTACATATTGATGTGCAATTTTATTCATCCCCCTCCCCACTCCTCTCAATCACTTTTCCACTCTGAGTGTTTCTAGACAAGGGCTCCCTCACCTCTACTCACTGGTTTTCCCTGGCCCACGTGAGTTTTCATTTGCTACATTTACCAAGTGCCCCCCCGTGACACCCCCCCCCTCCGTGCCTATGTGGACACGCTCCCCGAGCGTCTCAGCCCCTTCCACGGACCTAGCGTTCCAAGCTTCACCGTGGGATACCCCTTAGCGGCCAGAGGCCAGTGTTTTCACCGCCTTCTTCTTATCTGTGGCCTCGAAGACCAGGAGCGGCCTACTGTGTTAATCCCCCCCCCCCCCCCCCACTTTGCCACTGTGCCTTCGTCGGGAGGGGCCGAAAGACGGCGGCCTCTCATCCCGCAGGACGGCGCCCCTTTCCTCCCCCCCCAACATATCCTCCCTTGAACTTGAAGATGTACGTTCTGCCTTGGTACTCCTCAACCCCCGCTCTATGTGTGGTTTTTCCAACTCCCACCCCTAGCATCATTTCTCCCTCCTCTCCCCCCTTTTTCCGTTGTTACCCTTGTTTTAGGCCCTCCTCCCCTCCTCTTCCCTCACTCCTTTTTTCCCCTGGTCCCTTCCCTCTATTGTATATATACTGGACTTTGTTGAGATTTGCTCACCTGATGATGATGTATCACATCGAAACCGGTCGAAGTAAAGATTTCTTTGTGGAAAATTGCCAAACTTATTTATTATGTTATTCCACCATATAACGCCTGAAACGACTCTTTTTATTTGTAATGCTAGCATGGCAACCCAGGCAAAACTATTTCTCAAATTGTCCATCAAGTTCAAAATTGCATCCCTTAATATTCACTTCAACTCCCAGTGCCTAGAACACGGTGTAACCCCCAAGTATGTTTCTATCAAGACCAACTCTTCATCAGCAGCAGCTCAACACGCAGTATCCGTGGCAAAGAAAGTTTGGATCCAGACGGAGTTGAAAACATGGTATAGTAAACGTGATTCCATGTCCTACTACTTGTATGTTCTCCATGCAGAACTCACCCACAAACTCTTAATTAGCCAATTAGATGTAACACACCCTGGAAAGGATAATGATGACATTTATGGCATAAAAACCTTCTAGCACAGGTCTCTGCCATTTCCACCACCCTTATATGGAATAGAAGAGCTTAGGAAATTTCAGTGCTGTCTCCGAATTGGGTGTTGTGCTGTCACTTGTTATAATGATAGGTTTTTAATAATTATTTCCTTAGTGTCTCCTATAAATGATGAGCCTAAATTATTTAGAAATTACTGTAATTGTTGGTATGTAGGATTCATTAATTTGGTTGATGAAGAAAAATTATTCTGTACTTTTTTCCATGGCATAAATTTTGCCATCAAAATGGGTTCATTTTCCATCTTGTTTTGAAAGCCAATAGAGGCAATTTTGATCCATATGTACAGTAAGACAACATTAATTGTTTTTTCACACCATCAAGTATTAATAATAACACATTCGAATCTTTAGGAATCTACCGTTTTGTTTAAGGGTAGGTACATTAAATATGACAGTCCCTGGCAAAACTCTGTGGAAATCATGCTAGGAGTAATGGTATCAACACTACAGTTTCCTCATAGACATTTATTAGGCACGACTATGGTCATATAAATGTGATTAAAATTTTTGATGACTAAAACATAGCATGAAAGAGTTGCATTTTCATACTAAAACATTTTGTATAATAATGTTTCCATTTGAATAGTAAGAAATAATCATTCTTCATTAAGTCTGTTGTCATATGTCTTGCCTCACTGAAATGTGGATGCTAAGTGCACTATGTCTCGTGAAAATTCAACGCTAGTTGAAAAGAAGTTTGATTGAATTATATGTCTGGAATGAGGTTATTATAAAATATTGATAACATTTGTTTGAAAAATTTATGAGAACCATTTATTATAAGTTGAGAAATGATGTTTCTATTAATTTATTTTCAGGCCTCAAAACTTTGGACATTATTTAATCATTTATTAGGAATTAGATGTTTGAATTCATCTTATGGTTATGTAGTTAGTGTCTTATGAATTCCAATTCCCAAAGTGGTGTTTTGTAACATTGCTTACCGAGCAAAGTCCATGAAATTATCGTGGTTGACATCATTCATCTCTCCAACTGAAGTCAAGGCTGGTTGCCAAATTGTTTCTGGTTAAATATTATGAGTGGTGCTCTATAATCCCTAAATATTGCTCCACCACAACCTCACTCCCGGGCTGTCACTTTATACCAGGGGGGATGTGCTTGAATCACTTGGGATTGCTTCCGGTACGTATTAAGGACTTACTCGTGTGTTTTTACATTGTGTTCGGGATTATTCCGTACCAGAATCAATCTCGAATGATTGAACCAATGAATGAGATGATTTTTATGGTTGTTTTCGATGGACTCAATTACTTTTCAGAGTAATAGCATTAGTGGGTTACTTAACACACATAGCAATAAATTACGGGAACCATCCATGATTGGTGGCTTCTTGAAGCCCATTTTAACCTTAAAGAGTGCCAAACGATGTAGCATAATGGTTGTTAAGAGTCATTTCCAATAGACCCTACAAAATATTACCTATGGGATTGTAATTAGCAATTCAGGGTAGCACTGAGAATCTACATCTATACGATACCCTGCAAGCCACCGCGAGGGTGTGTGGCAGGGGGTGAAGATCACCAGGCATGCACTACTAACTTGCAAACTAGCAACTGAGATAGAGAGAGATAGAGAGAATAGTGATCTGAGCATATTTCCTAAAACTAAAGGGCCTCATTTCTCTTGTCAGTGAAAAAAAATCTCTCAATGAATTTTTTCACACAAAGTCCTTCTTCAGCAACATATCTTCTGGTCATGGTTCGTACGGTGTCATTATCCACATAGCTATGCAACCAGACACAAAGTAAAGTTGTGAGGTAGCATGCTCCATAGGATACATCATGCCCCCTCACCAGACCTCTGACCAGCAGCGTCGGAAGTGGGTGGTCTAGGAGCCGAAGGACCCCCAGAATTTTCCCTGGGTCCATAAGAAATGAGCAGTCCTCATTAATAGTAATTAGTAGTCCTCAAAAACATTCACCTTCACTGGGTCCTCGAACCTGGTGAATGAACGACGGTTCATCTGAACATTTAGTTCCTTTAATGCCTGTAAAATTCCACTAGTGGTGAAACACCTACATTGAGGGGTCAGTGGATATAATATAAATAGGACCACAAACTTTTGCCTGAGGAAACATATGACAGAATTATATTTCTGGATAAGAAATTGAATAAATTTATTTTTTCTGTTTACTTTGTAAGCTAACAATGGAAAGATCATGTTTCGATTGTGTTACTTAAGCAGGTAACCATCGATGAGCTTGCCAGAGTTGATTTCTTTGTCCATATGAAGACAAATTCGGTCATAAATTGGAAAATTGTCAGAGCTAGAGAAATTGCTGAAGTTTGTAAACAACTTATGCCTATGCAAAGTTTCGATGTCCACCCTGCTATTCAACATGTTCATTGAAAAAGCAATTCTTTATACCTCAGTGACCATCTCCGCCATTATAAATGCCCATTTTATACAATTGTGTTGGGATCTGTGAGTTGTCACCATGCTGCTCAAAGCACTAACAGGCAAAGTCTCCCTTTGGGGAGACAAATGACCATTTTCAGAATTAGCCTCAATGGCAATCCCGCCAACAAAGACAAACTAGAGCTGCTTACTGTCTGTAAAAAAAGCAAGACACCCGAGTTTGAGGAGCTCTATCGTCTAAACGAAGTGATCAATTTCAATGCAATAAAAAGCATACGAGAGAGAGTTTATTTCTACGTTGGATCATTTACTTCAAAAACTCTTCGGCTCCGTAGTATTTCCTGTACTTAATTTTTTCTCAAAAAAGTACCCGTTTTTTGCGCGTAAAATCAAGTTGCCCAACATTGAGCACTTGGTATTCCCGTAGTTTTTGTTCCAAGAACTTGCGAGTTTGATATAAGGAAGCCAGATCTATTAGTAACAGTTTGCAGAAAACAAATTGTTTATACCACTAAAATTGATGGATTTGTTGTAAACAACGCAAACCCCTGCTAACTTCGAAACTAATCGGTCAATTGAAAATTGATTGGTACAGTTGTATGCCGTAGAATGTAAGTAATGCAGGTAGGTAGAGCATACACGTTAAATGTCAGCAGTATATTAAATATCGTTTGATAATTATTTTTGTTTGTCGCTTTTTCTCTGCCTAGCAAGACAGGCCAAAACAAAGCAACAGAAAAGAGAAAGTCTCTCGAAGCCATGCGCAGTTGCCACATCGTGCATCGTGACGAACAGTACCCTGGCAGTTTATGAATCATCCACTGCTTGCTTCAAAACGTTTGCTTTTAGGCATGATTAGACTATTGTAAGTGCAGATTCCTTCAGTGCACCATGCGTCCAAGAACGGGTTTTTCGGAGACGGAAGTCCAAATGATTTTGAGTGCCATTTGCTTTTTTTGCTGCGAAGCAGAAAAAAGTATGGACAAACGTTATCCCGTGTATCAAACTGTGTCTGATTGCCTTGGTATCAGCTTGACATCGGTGAAAAGAGTCGCCGTCAAACAAAAGGATTGTGACAAGGAGAATTCAAGTAGTGACCATCCTACGACACAGAAGAGGCTTCGTGTGTTGGGAAGGCCAAAGATCTCCATCGACGATTTCACAATCGGTGTAATAAGGAGGACAGTGCACGGGTTCTATTTGAGGAATATGTTTCCTATTACGCAGGTTGATGGATCACTTGTTAGAGAATATACCCGATTACCCACGTTTCTCTCTCCTAAAGTTAAGGTCCATTCTGTTAGACATGGGATTTAAGTATAAAAAGTTGAGCAAGAAATAGTTCAAATAGTTACTGGCAATTATCTTCCGAAAGAATATGCAATTATGGCTTAGAAGTTACGCCGCAGGAAAGCATGTTGATGAAAGCTCACCCCAACCTAACATCCGTAAGTTTACCTGAAGGGAGCAACACAGATACTTTTATCGTACGTGCCGGTCATTTAAAGGAAGTGCGCCTACTGTTGAGTCAGTGGCAACCACGTGCCTCTTTTCTCCTCCCTCTCCCACGACGGAGCTGCTGGTACGCGTATAGAAATCAGTTTTCAATTGACCGATTGGTTTCGAAGTTAGCAGGGGTTTGCGTTGTTTACAACAAATCCATCAATTTTAGTGGTATAAACAATTTGTTTTCTGCA
Source organism: Platycnemis pennipes (assembly GCA_933228895.1). Classification (NCBI taxonomy): domain Eukaryota; kingdom Metazoa; phylum Arthropoda; class Insecta; order Odonata; family Platycnemididae; genus Platycnemis; species Platycnemis pennipes. The sequence continues at coordinate 33,616,155 of OW121852.1, read as the reverse complement.
AACTGTTACTAATAGATCTGGCTTCCTTATATCAAACTCGCAAGTTCTTGGAACAAAAACTACGGGAATACCAAGTGCTCAATGTTGGGCAACTTGATTTTACGCCCAAAAAACGGGTACTTTTTTGAGAAAAAATTAAGTACAGGAAATACTATGGAGCCGAAGATTTTTTGAAGTAAATGATCCAACGTAGAAATAAACTCTCTCTCATATGCTTTTTATTGCAATGAAATTGATCACCTCTTTTAGACGATAGAGCTCCTCAAACTCAGGTGTCTTGCCTTTTTTTACAGACAGTAGTAGAAGGTATAGAATGGCTGTTAGAGGAAGTCTGGTAGTACTTGAGTTTTAGGTGCTCCAATGGCTACGGTTTTATCGTATGTACTGTCTAAGCTAATGTCCTGATCTTAGAATAAATGCATCACCCATGCCCTGGGTGGGATTCAAGCTCACAAACGTAGGGTTACCAGGCTATTAAATCACTGACATGGCTATCATGGACAACTAGAGGAAGGGCTCAATCACAAAGCTAGCTGAATGAGCGCAAAACAAAGTTTATAAAACAGCTTACAGAGATAGCTGAAATTACTGAAAGCAGGTACATGAAAATGTGGCTGAGACAAAGTTCAGATAATCCCACAAATCAGATAACTTTAGGATAAATTGTAGCATCATCAAAGCTGTGCATCAGTAAAGGCTGAAAATAGTCATTGTTGATGCATATGTGTTCTCCTAGTTGGTACATCTTCAAAGTAGAAGAAACATTCTTTCTTTACATGTAGGACTATTAAAAGGTAAATAACATCATCTATTGAGTGACTAAACATTTGAAATCCACCTATATACATTGAAGGTTTATTTTTCATTGATTAAAAAAATACTTGTTGATTTTACAGTCAATTTAGTATTTTCTTTTATAGGCATTTCACTATGATAGCTGTGAATATTGGATATTATCCATTTTGAAGTTGCTTGCAACTCAATGATCAATCAAGCTTTCAATGCCATAGCTGTGAATATTGGATTTTATCCATTTTGAAGTTGCTTGCAACTCAATGATCAATCAAGCTTTCAATGCCATGGTTTTCTACTTCTGGATTAAATGAATGTACATGAAAGCATAACTATTAATTCCCAAGGCCTTAATTATATTGGGCTAATTGACATGGAAGATAGAGGTATGAGAGTGAAATATTACATGAGAAAGCTAATCATGAATTTATATTACAACCATTGGCTAATGTGTACATTCGAGCGGTGGCTGTTTTTACATCTTGAGACCCTACTAAGGGAACTAGGCTTGTTTGGCAGATCATTATAGCTATATGGTTGGAAAAAGCTGGGACTGTAATACATTGTGTTGTATCTGATGGGGCTTTGACAAACATGAAGTTCCAGCCAAAGATTGAGATAATGGAAAGAAAAAAGAACTGGCAGGAATTATACTTGGAGAGTGCTATAAAAATCTAATCTCTTTGACAATACCATGTGTCATTCATAGCAGTAGGTACTTCCTAGATAAGAGATGCAATTTCATTGTCAAATACAACTTTGTGCCATTTTGTGAGGAATAATGTAATGTCGGCATCCCCAATAGATTACTTGTTGAGACCAAATGAGAGTACTAGTAGCACTCAATGGTCAACTCTCGGAATAATGGGATATTAAGTGGTTATTTTGAAAATGAGAGTTGCCAGTCCTTATATGTCTGTGCCTCTCACTTACTTCAGAGGTTCAGCAGTGGCTTCATGTCTGCCCCACTCTCAAAGACACTTTAGACTGGGAGGAAAGGTATAAGGTTGGGAATACTGTCGGCGCAGAAATTATGTGCACTCGAGTTTGAATACAAATAAAAAATTAACAGCTAGGCTTTCAGAAAAACTAATCATGCTTTAATTTTTCTTATTTCATTCTGCATAATTGGATAGCAAACTTAAGTTTTTAAAATGCATTTTCATATTTTTTACAATTGTAACGTAAAATCTGCCGGTTTTAAACGGTGTTCGAGCGAAGCACCGACTTTGGTGACTCGTGAATCAATAAGAAGGTGTTCAATTGCAACCAAAGTTTGAAGAATGACAGATATAAAAATTTTCCATGCACTCTGTAAGTTTCCAGTGTATAATTTTGATAGAAGAAAAGTTGTTATCAATTTAAAAAAAGTTAGCATTTCAAAACTGGGGTGTCATAGAATTTTGTTCTTGGTCGTGTTATAATCCACGTTAATCTTTGCTCGAATCTTATCATGTGGAAAGGACATGTTTTTGCTTACCAGTTGAGCTACACAATGAACCACTGAAGATTTTCTTCCGTCTATAAAAATCTGTACATTTTTTATCTACTTGTTAATGAGTCGCATTTTCACTTTCTTAGTAAGTAATCAGTTGCTTCTGTAACGTAGTTATAAAGTTGGTACTCAGTAAATTTTGTGCATGAAATGTTACTGTCAATGTTAATAATGTAAAACCACAGATTTTTGGTTGAACTTACCATATATTTATCGTATGTGAACACTCGTATGAGTACTATTCTGATTAAATTACATGCTAATCTCTGAGCATCGATCACGTATATATTTTGAGGCATGAGAAAATCTAAGTATTCCGTCGTTGGAGATTTAGTTAACTGAAAATTATTTCCTATAAGTATTCATTAATGTTTAGGCAGATTATGTAATATGTGGTACATATATATTAGGTAGGTATTGTAAATTAATAACACTGCTCGAAATTTAGTATTGCAACCTTATGGAAGTAAAATATTCTCCATCACTGATCTGAAGACATTTACCATTAGAATGGGATTAAATTTGAAGAAATAGTCAGCAATCTTAATTAAACAACCAATTTTATCAAAAATAAAAACGTTGTAAATTGCAGGAAAACGTAAATTCCAATAAGGTAGATACGAGATTACTGTAATTGTAATCTGCCAAAATGCACACACATGCATTTGATAATAGATTAAGATCAATTGCAATTTTTTAAGAGAGATTAAAACCAGGTTCCTTTCATTTTCTGAGCACAGACTTTTATTTATATGCCACATGTACTACACTTTGACAAGATTCATACATAGATTGGAATTATAACCAAAGTTGACTTGATTACAAAAGTATTTATGATTATTATCTCTATAGCAAATACACTTTGCAACAACCATCACATAAAAATTATATGCAGGAGTCATAAAAAAGACATCCAGGTGAAATGAAAGACTTCATATAAAATTCCTATGCTAAGCAAAAAAGTTAACAAGAAATAAAATGAATTTAGCAGATAATTTCAACAGCTAAACTAAAAATAAGGTAATAATAACCTAATCAAAAGAATATGAGAAAAACATTTTAAGTCATATGATAAAAGAAGTTATATAAAATATAAGATGGAAACAGAATCATTAACTCTCAATATTTTAGTTTACTACTGAAATATTTCAACATAAAATAACCACCTTGTAATGCACACTCATTGAAATATTAGAAAATCATTAATCATAATTACTGCATCTATATTTGCTGATATTTTAGCTCACATTTTGCAAATAAAAGGAAATACCAAATAATAAATCAATGGAGTTTTGCCACTCGTAAGATTTAAACATCTTGATTAGAACTACTGCACATAAAATAAAAACAGAGAATGTGCTTCCCCAATCTATGAACACATTATATTATGAGTAGATAAATTTCAGAAATTTATGAATGATTGAATTAATGCCAAATTTCCCATGTATACATTGGAAGTGTCTGGCATGTTTCTTTAACACTCGCCATCAACAAGTACAATGCAATTTGTTGTAAGAGAAGTTCACTGAGGATTGTACCATCACATAACTGCAAACCATTCGTGCATCACTTATTTGTACAGATTGGTGTAAAAAAATTTTGTACTATGTATTTAGGTTTGGAAAGTAAAATGATCACCCAAGATTGTGCATTATCTTCAATTACAATACCATCATGTTATAGCAACCAACTTGTATGCAGCTTCTCCTATTGTGATAGCTACTTATGAGATGCACCATATTTATGAAATCTTCATTAATATGTAAAAAAAATCTTGAAAGCTTCTTGAAAACATTAAAAAACTCTCAACCTTCACTCCAAGAAATTGTGGTACGTTGGTCTGAAAGTTAAAAAGTAAGTTCGGTACATGAAAAATGAAACAGCAAATAGAATAATCAAATAAATAACTGGGCATTCAGAAAAAGTTTTACAAAAGAGTTAAAAATACAATTTTCCCTATTTAGAAGGTAAGTTATCTTTGTAACTGACCTCAAGGAAACCTAGTTTCACTTCATACGATTCATGATCTGAAAAGCACTTAGTAGATCTGGTTAAAGATAGCCTATTATTAATGAATTAATTATTGACTATCAATTTGATAGTAATTAATAAGGTCAATTATTGACTTCCACTGACTTTTACGACTTATTAGGAGAGTAAATTAACTAAACACACTGGCAACAATGGTAGTCATCACAAGTACTGTATAAAAATGTTTTCCTAAAACTATTCCCTTAAGCCCAATCTGCTGAGTACTATACTTGTTTGGACAAGGACTAAAGCCATGTGAAAGCATCGATTCCCATTCAATCACCAAAGCTATGCAACAATGTGCCTGGAAGGGGGTTGGAGGAGTGACCCTCCTCCATTCCTCTACCACTGGCACAATTGATTTGAAGTGGTTCAATTACCAGGGGGGCTCCCTTAACAACCCCTCTAATTTTACTACACTTGTTTCAATACGAAAAATGTCTAGTTTGAATGAATTCAGGAAAGGAACACTATTCAATTGCAAGCTCAATATCAGAGGCAAAATGTAATGATGATTATTCTTGATTATGACACTTGGCCTACTCTGCCTCTGAGCACAAGTAACATCCCAGATATCACAGGCATTTTCGTATCTGGATACGAAAGGCTACAATCAGGATAAGATAAGTCACACATTTGTCATTTGCATAAGGTATTTGTGGAATATTTTGCACCAATTGAAGATTGAATGAGCTTGCACTCGAAGAAGATGGATGCAAATCACGAATTTGTCTATGAAATATACTTGTGTGAATTATTTTTTCTTAAATGGAAAATAAATACACAAGATACTAGTATCCCCTTCATATTGGATATACGTATCTCCTTCTGGGAGATATTTTTTGTCTAACTCGTCAGCTCTTTAAAGAGCATCAAATAAAAAATTAATCAAATTTTAATAACTAACCTTCAAGCCCTTAATTTTTCCTTCGTGATAGGATATTGGCTATCTGCATGTACTGATAAAATTTCTTTAAGCTCATGCATTTATCAGCCCACACAAGAATCAAGGGGTCTTCATGAGGACATTCTTAATAACCTCTTTAACACTCGATGACAGGGGGATGAAGACCTCTAAAAGAGCTCATGCAATTAATACCTCACAAAGACGAACACATATAGTTTTTATAATGATTTGGTTTTATTTGGTGATCTCGCCTGCACACGGAAGTTTTTACCCATAGGTAGGTCTGCAGCAAAGAATTGGTGGAGGATATTGATAGAAGCATAGAACCATGACATTGTTGTAGGCTTAAGTCCAGAGGGTGAGTATATTTAGTTACTTTAATATTAATGCTGTATCCCTGCATAGCTCCTTGCATTATCTTTTCATTTTCGAGATCAAAAACTTTTCCTCTACTCCTCGTACAGGAATGAATAGCATGCTCCAGTGTGACTTGGAGTGGAATCACAGATGTATCTTTCATGGTATTGCAATCTGTATCAATAACGCTTACCCTAAAGTAGCACAAGGTTAACAGACAGTAACCATCTATAAAAATCCCTCCACTGATTGTGATAAGGAATTTTAAGTGCTGCGTGAAAAATGAAGAATGTACATCAAGTTCTCTCTGACATGAGTTAAATCAAAAAATAACGATAACACTAGCGCATGTCTTATCTATCATCTAGGCTCTGGAATCACAAACTGTTACAGGAAGCCCTAATTGATCTTGCCGAAGGTTTGTGTAGAATGTGGAAAAGTTCTGTACTACCAATTGCTTATTTTTTACGTGCCTTCGAATTTGTGATTTTATAATGCCTCCATTTCTAACTGTCGCAGGTCCACTTATATAAAACTTCTTTACTGCCACAGTGATGTGATTGTTGCGGTTCATTGCTAGGAATCACTGAAGCAAGTGCCAGCGGCAAGTTATGCATGAAATGTATTTGTTATTAGTAATGTGATCAAAATTTTCGTTAAAGATGTAAAAGCTGATTGGAAATATACTGTTTCATCACCAACAGTTTTATTTTTCATTTTAGTCAAAGTAAGTTGGTAACGGGAGATTAGAGAATAATCGAATGTGAGAATCGAGGACTATCGATTGTGAGATCTTGGGACCGATGTGGTTTTCCTACATCTCGTATCTCCTTCATAGTGGACATTGCACGCCTTTATATCTCGTTCGCATACTGTCCAGTAGTGGATGGTATCCATTGTCAAAGTGCGGTAGCAGGGCTTCGTATCCACTTCATCATTGGATAGTATCCAGTTACTAAGAGTATATGTTGGAGGCTGTGCTATGTGGGATATAGATAGTGAAACATAGTTACTTATTAGAACACAGAAATTATCTGAAAATATATAACATTAAATAAATTATTATATACATTCTCTGAGTAGGCATTCTTCACAGAGTCAAAGCAAGTTATGATATTGACCACAGTAAAAATGTACAGAAATGATTTTGCAATCTGGCACCTTAGCATAACAATTCATTGACAGTTTTCATAAGCTTAATGACTGAAACCTATACTCAGGCAGGACACTACCAAAGAGGTTAGCTGTATAAAGTATTGAGCATTCAACTATTCTTATCACCAGTATAATTCATAAGAAAAAATCTATCAGGGACTAGCAGAAAAATGCAGTATGAATTACTGAGACTTGAAATGAGGCTGATAATTGAAATTAGGGCTCACGAAAAATAAATGATTCTTTTTCAGCCATTAGTTTCGCACCTTTAAACAAAAAATCATAATGTGTCTTTACTTTCAGCTACTTTACATATACCAATAAGTGGGTAAACATGGGTGTTTTATGAATTATGTACTAAAAAATGTCAGATTATGTTAAAATTCAAGTGTGATAATACATGGAGCAAACACAAAGGTAAAGTTACCAAAGGAACTTATTCATGATGAACTTTTAGCTGAAACTAATGGCAGAAAAGAATCATATTAGTCGGATTGATCAATGCAGTCTGTCTGTAGATCAGATAGGTTAGGAACACGTGCCCATCTCCAAAAACAAATCATCATTTGGACACACTAATACCGCATATAGATAAATATAAAAGTTATTGTTTACTCTGTTGAACATATTTTATAAACCTACCGATTTTGTGTCTGAGGCCTTCTACTATACCGCAAGCTAGCTGACTTCATGTTCAAAGTCAGCCTGTCAGTCACCACTGGATTTGCTCGCAACTCACGACTGGTGGTAGTTTTGGCCTATATGGTGAAAAAAATACATTAATGAGACCAGAAACATTCAATTACCTTAACCTTTTCCCATTGGGTGAAAAAAATACATTAATGAGACACCAGAAACATTCAATTACGTTAACCTTTTCCACTCGGGTGTTGAGTGATACTCGACACAGCATAGCTCACTACCAACTTGCGTGTCGAGTGTCACTCAACATTCAGGGGCAAAATTAAGGGGCATTTAATAATTATATTCCGAGTAGACTCAGACTACTGGTATAGAAGGTGAAAAAATCCGAACTCAGGTGTTGACTGATACTCGACACACGACACGTGTAATCCAGGGGCGTTTAAAAATAAATTCTAAGTGGACTACTGGTATAGAGGGTGAAAAAATTCGAGTGCAAAGGGTTAAGTCACCCAAAGCATAGAAAATCTAAAATTACTTCTTCACAAACTTTCCTGGTTCTCCACACTCACTCCTATTCATATGATGATGATATTTCTTGCTACTTTGAGTGCAGAGTGTAAAAAATTAACCAAAAAAAGTTTAGAAAAGCTAATGCAGCAAGGTTGGTCACCAATGGAGACCTTAAATTTTCAGTAATTTCAAATGCCAAAATTGGTCCCAGTTTATTTGGACATATTGGTGTTTTTCACCCAAATTTTGGTTTTTACCCTTATAACCCTCCGAGAATTACATTGACAATACCCATTGGCTTTCCTGAATCTTTTTTCTGGCATCGACCCCTGTTATGTTTTGGACATTCTGGGACATCTTGGATTACATTTCTTAATGTATTGGTGAACTATTTTAAAACTTTAACATTTGCTCCACTTAAGAGATTCTTTGCATTAAGTGAACCGTTCTTTTCTTTTTTGAACTCTGCTTCATCTTGGACTTTTCTCGCAGCATATTTAGACTAATTCATAATTTTTTCGTCGACCAGTGATTTATTTTGGGCTGTACAAGAGGCATCCTCATACTTCAGGAATTTGTTATACTTGCATATCATTGATTTAGTCATTTCAATCTCTCTTGAGGAAGTAAATAAGTCTTCTAAGAAGAGCATTCAATAGAAAGTGCTCTAGACAAATGAATGGGGGGATGAATTTTTAGGCAATTGTTCAGAACTGAACCTTCCAGGTCATCTACAACGGGCATTACAGCATCTGCTACAGAAAAATTATTTCCTAATTCATCTTTGGAATCTGAAAATAGTGCAGGTGAATGCAATTTGCCACTAACTTAGAAGACAATAGGCAAGGCTGTCTCATGGACTACGTAACATATCCTTCAATGTCAAAGAAGTCTCAAATTTGAAAATGAGTGGTTTGCCACAAAAAAACAAAGTAAAGGGAGTATAGATATTTCTGTGCAAACTTTGATGCTGCATTGAGTTGTCCAAGACTTTCTATTCTCAAACCAACTATCAGAAAAAGATAAAATAGAATTTTCTTAAAGTTAAACATTACAAAATTTAAACAAACAACACTAACTTCACCTGTGCTGTTCTAAAGCCCAAATAAAAAAAAAGAATAGAGGGTTGAAAAAAAATGCAAAAATATTAAAAACTCTCCAAAAAATAATTCAGTACCTCAGGGAAGAAAATCCTGGACACAATACAGCATGTTGCCAGCATGTGTGCTGCAGTGAAATGGATACATTAAATACTAATTCTTATCCTATATTAATATAGCAAATTAAGGAATGTAAAGTCCTTTCATAAAATTAACTGCACAAAGTACTCAAACATCCATGCCCTGGAGAAAACCCCACTGCCACCGAGGTCAGCGTAGTAAGGTTACGTAAAATCAAGACATACGAAAAGGACAAATTTTTGGAAGGCAATAAAGAAAAGGAACCTTGAGTCAGAACCTAATAATGACATACTTTAAAGCATAAAGTTAAATACAAAATACATTAAGATACATAACACCATACATGATAACATAATACAAGGTGATATAACATATCAGAATCACAGTGGACTCTTGTTAGAATGCTCCTTGATAGCACATTTATCTTGTGTGCACGTTCATGATTTAAGGAGCAACAAACCAAACTAGTCGCAGGAAAATAATCACCATATATGCTGATTTGACTGTAGATATCTCCCAAGAGGTTTAATTCTTGCATTACAAAAGGTTGTTATTGCTTGCAAAAATATTTGAATAGATACATTATGGCATAAAACATGTTTATGAAGAATTAAAAGGGCACTGACAAGGCAGACATTTTATTATGATGTTCATTTGTTTTACAAGTGTCGACTGGACATCAATACCATGTGAGGTACAATGCTTTGTGACATTAAAAGTAAGACAAGAGCTTAAATTGGCCAGGTGAAAGCCTGTGGTGAAAAGAAAAATATCACTTGAAAAGTTCGGCCTTCTCTGAAAAAGAGACAAAAAGCCATGCATGGAATATGTTGAAATACAGCTAATATTAAAGCCGTACCGTCAATACTAAACTCAAAGTTGTCCTACTCAGCGCTTACATTGTTCAGCATTTCTGCCTTCACTCTGAACTCATATTCAGAAAATACAAAATTCAAATGAAGTTTTCATTGTCTAGTACTTTGACGCTAAATAATTCGCATTAGAAATTTAAAATGAAGACCGTGTTTGTCATGGGCCTCCAATGTTGCATAATTATGCATAAAAACTGGTTTCGCACAGTGAATAGAATAACTTAAAACAAATAAATTAAATCATTTGAAACATAAAAGACATCATGACAAAAGTACAACATGTATTCTATTAAAATTCCTATCTCCTCTTCATTTCATACTCTTAAGACAACCGCCAAAGTGATGCTACACTCCACACCTTTCTTATTCTCTCAGCAAAAACGTCTCAAAAGTAATTATGTATTAAAAAAAGTCCATTACCTGCATTAAAAGTAAGACTAAATTATTTACATGCTGATATTCTCTGTATGAACATCGCTTCTCACATTTTTAAGATAAAAAGCCTTTAACTCGAGTTTTTTACTTGAACTGTATATGCAAAATGTTCTGTTTGGTCATAGTTAATTATTGAGCACGCATCAATGTAAGGTATCATAATTATTTTCTTTGGAGGCCTAAATGAAACTGTACAATAAATGAATACCAGCTATCCACAGAATGAACTAAAATGAATGCAATGCATATTGATCCCCTAAAAGTTATGGAACCCACTAGGGCTGTGCGAGCAGTGATTTTTTAAGTCGAGCGAGAATTTGAAAATAATCTTATATCTCGAGTGAGATTCAAGTACACTGAAATTGCAGTACAGACTTTAATCTATGTTGGCACTAATTTGTACTTACACAAATATAAGTTTAAACTTTGGCATTAGCAACCAAATTCTGCTGAGCGTAACTTCAACACTTACTTTTTGATATCAACATCTACGTGGAATCATTATGATGAAGGTATACTGTATTTATACGATGATACGCCTCGATGGAATTATGTATACACCTCTACTTAAATACCATCACCCAATACCTAAGCATAATGGACGAACCCCTTGTTTTGACTTGGTGTCTTTTTATATGCATTGCCTATATTCACATAAACACATTTCAAATAAAATAACATAACAGGATTTCAAACTTGAGCTTGGTCTTTATAAATTATTGCAAAAATGAAAAATATCTTACGCAACCTGGATTTACAGGTTTTTATTTAAGAAACATGAGCCAATTGTTTCACCCTCAAAGATCAAGACAAATGTTCACCACCTGAGATCATGAATTAGCTATCCAGGACAGGTAACGATCAAGATTTGAAGAAAAACTGTATCTAGATCTTATTAAATTATAGTAGGGCCTTGCTGCCTACTGGAAATGAACACCCAACCGGATCTTCAGGATTTTTTTAAGAAACATAGGAAAACTGTTTCACCCTCAAAGATTGAGAAAAAATGTATGTTCACAACCTGATATCTTTCCACGAATTGTAACTGAGGGGGTCAGTAACAAAAAAAGAGGTAAGTTCACACCTTTAATGTTAATACATGAAACTAGGCCTACCTACAGGCCAAAATGATTGAGCGATTTTGTGCACCCATGATGCTGCCATCTAGCACGTAGTAGATGAACTCAGTAAAACCAGCTCCAGATTTGGTTTGTATTTTGTAGTGTTTCACTAATGATTATCAGTAGGGAACCGAACTTTTCAAGGTGGGAAGAAAAATGGTTCTTTCTGGTCTCCGAATGCATAGGAATTTACATGCTGACAGAAATTTAATTCATAGTATTTTTTGATACACTCAAAAGTTACGAAAACAAATTACATTTCAATATGTGAAAGTTTATACAGCTCAGTATGATCTATCAGTTGGTTACTGAACGCATGGAAATCGTGATAGGCTAGGCCTAAATTAAAACGTAGACAGACAGAGTAAAATCCGGCTATAACGTGCCCCACTACACCGTGGGTCTCAGCATGTCCCCCAAAAAGATTACATTGACCTTTCTAGTGCTATAAATAGGTAACTTTTTCGCGAATTGTATCCCGACGTCCTGGCCAATGTGTCTCAACAGTGCAACTTCAAGAGATCTACGTGGTCGGCGATGTGTCTAATACAGTAAAACCTCGTCTCACCATACCCTCCTAAATGGTTCCATTTACTATTTTCAATGTAAGTGGAAGGTTATTCTTTAGCAGATTTTATCTCCTGACACGTTGCAAAGGGACTTCTTCAGGTGCTCATGCCTCTGTAAGCTATCATCAAGATCACACCGACGTGTTTGGCGACATCTAATATTTAATTTGATACGAGAAAAAAACAGCTGCAAGAATGTAAGCATGTACATTCTTGTCATTATATCTTGTGAACACGAGCTGACAATCAGTGGAATGAATTATATATGGATTACTCCCGCACTAGTAGATTTCCACGTTCCTACCACGGTGCTGAAACCATTACATTTTCTTTCATTACATAGTCTTAGAGCATTTTTTTAATGAATGTGCTGTTTCACCTCTACCTTTGGCATAATTAGTATGAATATGTAAAGTATGTATTCTTTGATTTTAGGGGAAATGATGTCTACCAAAAGGAAATTAATTTATACAATTAAAGAAAAGTTGGGCACGATCAACAAGGTGAAACGTGGTGATATAAAATCAAGTTTACTCCGGGAGTTTGGTGAGATGCCTAAAATAGAAAAAGTACTCGATCACATCAGTGAACTGATGAATTGGCTAGAGAGATAGAGCGATTGTGATCATCTTCATCTGTTACACTGGGAAAACATTAAGACTTATGTGACAAAGAAACGCTATCAACTACCGCAGCAAAAGAAAATATCAAAATATTTTAGTAACTCCAGTTTAAGTACAGTGTGCATTTAAACAATAAAACATCATTTTCAATTGTATTCTGCAAATAAATTAGTTATAAAATTTAGTTTTATCAGGGTGGCTACTGATATCCAATTTTCAAATTCCCTGACTATTCCCTGATGGTCTTACCAATTTCCCTGACCGATTGCCAAAAGGTCTGCCATTATCGGAATATTTTATTTATGCTGAATTAAATTTTCGTCAAAACTCCGAAAATGTTAAAAGCTGAAATCAATAAAATTAAAGCTATAAGAATGAAATGATACATTAAACTTTCACAAATTAAGCCTTTACACAAATTATACACACTTTTAAGGTGGCTCCCTAGCTCGGCTGAAAGTGTTCCTGCCGGCCATTTCTAAATACATTTTTGTAGATAAACTATAGCTCGGAGGCACTTCTAGTTTTCTCTCGTATCTTAGAAAAGGGTGGACCTTCGCACACATTGCGCGACATTATCATTATAAATTATGTTGTTGCGTTAATTTAGATGAGAAATAGTGTGCCCAATGACGCTTTCTATCATTTTTCAGCATGCTTTAGTTCAGCTTCTGATGCGTAAACCAAAAATATTACGCAGTGTTGGTATAGGTTCATCCTCCATCTTTGAAGCAGAAGTATTTTCAGTACTTAATTTATAAAAATATAGCTATAGTTTTGAAAATAGGGATGCATGTTTCCTGTCTTTTCACTAGCGTGTCCACCGCCGGTGGCGGGCTACTCCCACCACCACTGCTTATACCCCCTCCTGCAATTACTCTCTCACCGCCGCAGCGTGGAAGGGGCACTCACACGATCACCCGAGAGCGAGTATCACCCGCCGCCAGACAAAGTAACTGGCGAGGGGGAAACGGACGAGGCGGTGAGGGGAAATTGTAGTTTATCGCAGAAATATCGGTCTGCTAGGTGTATAATCAGAGCATTGCTGTTCCTGATTTGGGAGTTTCGGTTTTTACCTAAGGGTCTTATTCATTTGTTGATTTGTCTTATTCATGCAGTTGATGAAGCTAATAGGAATGAGTTCCTTGCGTCACTGTCTTTGAGTAGAGACCACAGACTACGGCTGCTAGCCGATACTAAGAATCCTCCCCAGGAATTTCACTATTCCCATCAATTTCTGTTGAAATATCATGCCTATTTGCAGCAAAAACAAAGACGAAACTCGTAGCGATGACCAAAAACTGAGCCATTGGCTCTCAAAATAGGATCATTAAGCCGTTCAATGAACGTCAAAATGGCTTTCATTGACAGCTCAATGAATGAATGTCGGCATTCCCTAATAGCCCCCGAGGGCCGACGATCAGCGAAGTTGAGCTGCGAGCGACTACGTTCACATATATTTATTTGTCAGCTGACTCCCCCCTCTTCCCTTCCTTCCCACGCAAGGAAGTCCACGGACACTCTAGGCTTGTCTACTGACCAGCGACGCGCGCAGACCCCCTCCCCTCCATTCCCTTGTCGAGATCCCCTTACATGCTGCGAGCCTTCCCATTCCACCCAGGACTGAGTGGGGGGATACCCGACGAGGCGAAACTGAGAGCTAGTGAGCCACCTTAACACTACATGCAGCCACGGGTACGCGGTAAATGTCATGGTAGAAAAATAACGAGAATTTCCTATCCCAGTTTCTCTCTGACTGTTACGAGAATTCCCTGACTTTTCCAGATTTCCAATTTTCCCTGACAATCGCCACCCTGTTTATAGGTTTTCTTTACTGTTTCTCACAAAGTTTCCGTTAATAACATGGGTTGCCGATAACGCGGGTGTAAACTCCGTCCCCCTTGATCCACGTTACAACAGGATTTTTCTGTATACTGCTTTAACTTATTGGGTGTATGCTAGTGCTGGAAGTAGCCTACGTTCATACATGCCTATTTTATGCGTCATTTGTCAGTAGGCACTAGGCCTCCGATAATGAAATGGAGTAGGAACTTGGTTAGGCCCTACGCCGAGGCTTAGGCCTAGGACTAACAGATTTCTTGACATTTTGTGGCATAAAATAATCAATTTATCATATAAAAGTAAGGGAATAAATATTAATTTACTACCTCGCATTATAAAGCAAGGCCCCGTAAAATTACGTCCACCACGACAGAGAACTTGAGACAAGCTTGAGGATCGAAATCAAGCAAGATTCGAGCAGTACTTTTATCTCGCTCGAATCTTGAAAATTCAAGACTCGCACAGCCCTGCAACTCACACATAAATCTTCAACTTACCCGAGAAGCCTGCTTAGCACGTTTTCCTGGTTACCACATTCAGGCTCTTGGGTCCTTACAAAAATATGCTAACGAGAGTCCACTGCATATATTTTTCTTGGAGACAGAATAGATCCAGGTCATTAATGAAAGAATATTTACCTTCTCTACCTTCGCCATGAATTTGGTAATGAGATCAGGGCAGTTAAGATTTTCCTCTGGTTCCCATGTGTCATCCTTTGATGAAAACCCCTTCCATCTGATTAAAAATTCACGAGCTCCACCCTTCTTGAATCTCACTTCAATAACCTTTTCAACCTGAGAAAGAAAAATAAGTAGAAAGAAAAACTGTTAGATCTTTAACTATGCGACTCAAATGGAATGGAGTTTGTAAACAGTCACCAAGTGTATGAAAGCAGTCAGGAAAGACCGGAGCCCGCAAATGGAGAATATTCAATGGACTGTTGTAAAGGTGAACTCAGGAAGATGAAAGAGGAAGGTGGTGCTTGGTATGGCTGGGGTGGGACAAACAAAACACTTCCACGTGAAAGTTAGAAGAGTGTCACAGGGAAAACTGTTTTTGGTATGTTTGCATGCGTTAATTGTGATTTATTGACCTTGTAGTAGAAGAAAGAAGGGGGAACTTGGCCACTACAAAATTTTCTGGGGTTGAGACATCATTAGATCCTGATTTTGAGATAATTTGGAGGCAAAGATTGTCGTTGATTGGGCAATTGATTGATTTTTCTACAATAGAGATTTACTGTGCTATTTAAATTTTTTGACTCTCCTGAGTCTAATTCACCGGACTAGTACAGAAGACATTGCCAATTTTAGATATAGGTGGCAGCTTAAAGTTTCAAGGAAGCATTATGATAACATAAGGAACCAATCGAAGGACCGCGAACTGGCCATGAGAATCTTAACGGCATTGCCCGCTGAAATTGCTCAATAGCAGAAGTTCCACAGAGAAAAAAAGCATTCGCCTTGACCTGGACTTGAACCCGGATAACTGATTTCCGGCCAGGTGCTTTAATCAATTAAGCAACCAAGGAATCATTTTTCTCTGAGGAATTTTAGAAGCCTTAGAGGGCTATTCCGAATTGAGGGGCGGTCTCGTACCGCCAGGCGGAGTTTCCGTTTCGCCGACGTTGAAACTCCGACCTGTGCGATTACGAAAAGGGTGGTCGGAGTCTCAACGCCAGGCGGAGAGCGAGGCCAAGGGGTCGGTGTGATTGCATGCGGCGGATGTGACGTTGCTATGAAAAATAACGCGTTCGAGGTCTCCAAAAAAGGATTCAACCAATGATTAGCAAGGTCCTCAGACGCAATCCCCGGGAAAGAGTTTCAAATGACATGCGTTATTCGGAGCATAATACATGTAGCACATTATCACTCCTTTTGATCAGACATATCGTTACATATCCAATACCATTAAAAACCAAATAAACATAGCTCTGCAATTGAATATATGTCATTTAATTTTTAAAATTATCGAATTAAGTAAGCATGAAATTTTTTTCAGAACAAAGACGAATAATGTCATCTTGATCCGATACGCTATACTAATAGACATGGGAAAGAATAGGAATCTCACTACGATGCTGTGGGAGCTATGTCAGATACCACGTAATCACAGTATTATTCATTAACTAGTGAATTTTTTTAACTTACGCTAGGAAAGAAATTTAGTTTTGCATAATACCTTGGGTGGATCACTACTGACAGCATAGCACTTAACAATTCAGGAAATTTTGTAACACAAAGGTATGCTTCATTAAAGAACGGAAGAAAGAAGAATGTTAAAAAAAAAACATACTCGACATGCAGTGAATAAACCCTAGGGCATTTTAATATAACACTATTATTAAATTATAGCGTTGATATAAGATAATTTTGGTGCGAAAAAATGTCAAATTTGTCGTTAGCATAAGTTACAGTAAATCATTGTTAATATGACCTTAGACCAAGCTTGAGATACGCGCATAATTAATGTAAACAATAGTTCTGCGCTGGTAAAAATATAATTATATTATGGTAAAATATCATTTAAGGACATACATATGACAAAAATGAAAATATCTATACAATCAGCATGGGATGATTGGGAAGTTAAGTACTGCACATTTCCCAACACCTTGAACAGTACACCGTACATATTAACTTATCATAACTGATCATAAATTAACGTTTAAGTTTTATGTAACTCACCATCGTGAGTGCACCAATTGTTATGACAGGTTAGGACCATTCAATACACGTTTCACTCAAATGACAGCATTATCCATACGTACTCACAATCATATACAAAGCTCAATAAATAAATTTTGAACGCCGTGTGAAGCCTTCAGATTTGTCAAACCGATTTTAACGCCAATATCTTCACTTCAGAGACACAAAAGGAAGTAGAACACCTTATTATTTAAGCATTTCACAGTCACTGGGTACTATCTATCGGTGACACTTTGCCACCACTCGAATGACACAAATAAACGTTTAGAGGACACATAATGTAAACAAGGGTATCGTAAACACTTGGCCACCACTAAACTTTTAGGGAACACACAATGTAAACTTGTCACAACTGTTTTCGGCCGAGGAAGATGTGAATCAGCAACATTCTGCTCGCTTAATTTCCATACTGTTTTCAAGAAATACTGAAATTCCTCATCACCGCCACTCTAGTGTACGTTGTTTATGACAAGTATATCATAGTGGATTGCAAATGAGGCAAAATTTCTGCATTAAGTTCTCTCTTCGATAATATTGCCTGAAGTGCATAGCATAAAATATCTCACCAGCACCTGTAGGACACAGATTTGAAAAATATAATTATATGGCAGTACAATCGTCACCCACCTTTAAGATTATCGTATCCATTAGGACTGAAATTGGCCATTTCTTGATTATCAAGCGACGAATTATGGCAAAGTAGCTCAAATAAAGGAAGCGATGGCTATAAACCACGTAAAATAACATTATACTCAATACATAAAATAATATAATAAGTAATATATCGCCTTCCAAACGCCAAGAAAGATACAAAGCAACAAAATATCTTACGTCTTATAACAACGGGCATTACCAGAGAATCACAACGAGATAATTTTGCCAGCTAACTGCATCACATTTACCTTCCTTACCTTTGCTCAGACTTTCTAATTGCATTTCATGCATTACAAAAGCATTAAAAGTCCTTCAACAATGGATACAACACTTATAAACACGTCAGACCAGGCCAACTAACGTAAACAAACGGCAGCCATGTTGATTATACGACTAGGCGGAGTTTCAAAGGCAGGGTCCTTGCCCGTGGTACGATACCGACCCCTTCCCGTGGTATGATACCGCCTCTAGCTCGTTGGGAATCGCATCGGGCGGTGAGACCGATTTCGGGCGGTATGACTCCGCCTGCGTTGTCTTACCGCATGCGGTGAGCGGTTCGGAATAGCCCTCTTAAAGGAACAAGATGTATTCAAAGTACTATCATATCAGAGAGCAATCAATGCCAGCATTCCATGAACTAAGGTCATTTTTGCTGGCAGAGAGTGGTGTATTGTCATCATATATTTAAGCAACGTTAATCAGCTATAAATCAAACTTTTTTATTTATTAACTACCTTCTCATGTTCATTTAGCTTTCCAATGTAATTCTTTTAGTTCTTTGACCATGGGGAATAAAAATAGCAACGAATAAAGCATTTAATGAACCAGTCAAGTGTGACTTACTGGACCATGAAAACAACATTCAATTTTTAATGAGTTAGAAAATTCTAGAACGAAGGGTAAGACTAACCAAAATACAAACTGGGTCTGACCTCATATTCCTCAGTGTCTCCATCAACATTTATTGGCTTTGGCAAATTTTTCTTGTCCTTTTGTTTTCGCAAAAAGTCCTGCAATATTTCCGGGCAGCTTAATTTATTTTCACTGATCCAGCTATCCTCTTCACTCGAAAATCCCTTCCAGTGCACCTTATATCTCCTCTTATTCTTCACTGTTCTCACGGCCAAGATAGACTCCACCTGTGAAAAAAAGGACATGATAATACTTGCAGATGCAAAAATAAACAAATACTGGTATGACATTATTTGGTGTGCAAGAGAAAGAAAAGGCAAAGATGCCATTTTTATGAAATATTCATCTTCATTGAGTCATTGAGCAGAGTCAACATTTCACTTTCAAACATATTGGTGGATAAGCACCCAACTCAGTGGTTTTATGTTCCTCCCAGTGACAATATGGTAGTGAGATAATGGACATAAGTAGTGACTGTAGTAAAGATGACACCTGTGAGTAGTTAGCCTGATGAAATGTAGAGTCCAATATTGAAAATTCAAATACACTGAAGCGTTCACTGATGTCTAGTCAAGGTATAGAGTGTTTCAAAAACTAGCATGTAGATAATATTGACTAAGTTAGATTACTCAGACATGTTGACCAACATAAACCAAAGCTGAATAACCATGTAGTTTCCACATTGAAACAAAAATCAAACCAATGAAAAAAATTTTTAAAGCTCTAATGTACACGCATTTTTCTCAGGCATCAATGATAATTTTTAAAACAATTTTCCACCAGCGATATGCTCACATCTACCCCACATGCTCCTTTAAGGATGGGGTATCTCCATTTCAATCTCAATTTCCACCCTATTAGCAAGTCATCACTCTGATGCAGAGTATTAAGTTTTGGATTGTATTTCCTCACACGTAACAAGGGCCTCCCCCACCTACTTTGCAGCACCTTACCACAGATTTTTTTACACCACCATTTATGTTGAGCAACAAAAAAAATCTATATATCTTAATTTTAATCCCCATAGAATTCTTCACATCTTCAGGCAGAATTTATGCCGTCCAAAACACCCTTTCATTTTCACCCTCTTCTGCACACATGTAGCACTATCATCTATCAATCTCTTCAGTATTCAAATGCCTCACCAAATGCCCTCCATTCACTTTTGTAGCCTTCTTCTACATTCTCCAACCAACTTCCTTTAACCCATCACCTTTAATCTCATTCATCTTCCTCTTCATCCTGCTAATCTTCCTCATTTTTCTCCACAGCCCCAATTCAAAGCTGATGAGAGATGGGAAAGTATTGGCAATTAAAGTAGTTCCTGGTAGGGCCACCCAAGCCAAAAAGGGCTGTAAAGTAGGAGGATGCAAGTAGACGAAGTGGCATCTGTTCATCAGTGAGACAGCCAAAAAAGGCATCCGACTCAAAGTGGCAGCCACCCCAAGAATCCTTCCCATGAACAGAATTTGGTTAGATCACAGAAGAATCATTTTCAGAATTACAGAGAGTCATAAAACTATCTGGGATCAGATGGATGAGCATGTGACCTAAAATGTATTCCCGATGTGTTCTTCCATGTGAAGACGACTAAAGACCAATAGAAAATTACAAAAATTCTTAGTGTGGCATTACTTTTACCATGGTGGTTCAAATTAACCATCATATTCTCTCCCTCACTTACCTCATATTCTCTCCCTGACTTAGCACGGGGCTTTTGCGGTCTTCTTGGAGACTCGGAGACAACTGGCTGGGTGGGTGGCTGAGATAATGGCAGACTCTTCCTCACTTTTGTAGCCACTTCCTTAACACTCTCCTCTGGATCTGTATTATTCTCCTTCACTGCACATGTATATGCCTCAATTAGCTGTGGATCCAGGCTATCGGGTGACTCCCAAGTATCTTCACTTGCAGAGTAATGCCTCCAACGGACCTTATATTGTAATTTCTTCCGATGAATTCGTGAATCAACCACCTTTTCAACCTTTCAACATGTTAATTGAAAAAGGATTGTTTACTTTTCAATGGTATCAACCAGAACCCCAAAGGGAGTCATTTTCATGATTATTATGGGTTAAACATCGTAATGAAATTAAAAAATAAAAACAAGAGAGATCAGTAAATAACAAAAAATTAAAAGTCTCCATCATCCATGATAATAGTATTTTAGTGTTGTTTAGTTAAGTCTAGTGATGCAGGAGAAAAATTTCCAAATGAGTCGCTATTTACTTTTGCTCTTTACATGACCATTACAACTTAAAAGCAACAAAACCTATGCTTAAAACAGCAGTTAAATTTAAAAAATGTTGAGACCTACACTTCAGACAGCCAAGATTAAATTTCAGCACTAACTAGATTTCAACAAAAAATTTTAAAATTAGATTACTAAGTATCCAGCCTGAACATACAATGTGCTCTTAGTGAAATCAATACTTTCCGGTGTCATTTGGTTGAACCACTTCATAATTAAATAATAAAAATAACTTACTCCTGATGATGCCGTAACTGGCGAAACCTCGACAATAAATTATACGGTAGAACGTACTTACAAAGTTATTTTTATTATTTAATAATTTCCTCTTAGCTCTAAAATATTCTTGTGAGGGTGAAATGATATTTCAAAGGGAGAAATGATATTTCAAAGGGAGAAATGATATTTCAAAGGGAGAAATGATATTTCAAAGGGTGAAATGATGTTTCAAAGGGCGAAATGACCATAAAATAAAGAAAAAAAATGCCGGGTATTAATTCAGATGGGCCATTAAAGTCAACTATTATTCTTTCCAAAGAGGAATAGCAAATTAACGTACAACAGAAACAGGAATATAATGAAGGAAAGAACGAAGATTCACTAGATACATCCTTACAGAGATTTCGGTGGTGTGTAGCACACAAAATGAACCAGTTTGGACAGCATTCAACGCTCACACAATAAACATACGGTCTAGAATTTCGTTTCACCCAATGGAAAATGATAGTCGCTTTATCATTCCTTGATAAACAAAACATACATAGGAGGACATAATTTTTTTTCCAGGGAAAAAGCTGAGCTTACCTCTCTGCTCATCGGCTCATCATTATCACGCTTTACCCTCTTGCTGGGAGTAATGCTACTTTCTGTTTCAGAATTGTTTCTGCTCTTCCTTGCCTTAGAAACTCTTGCCGAACTCACAGTTTTGCTTTCCGCTACGAACGAGCTTGAGTCGGCTGCATCTCCATTTTCTTGTTTTACTTCAGAATTGGTTTCCGCAGTTTTCTTCTTGTTCTTGGCCAATCGTCTCATCTTCGTGACGATACAAGTAAGCCACTACCCAGAAAGCTTAATAAATAAAGATGAACACCGACGCAAGTCCCTCCTCCTCACAGGAATCCGTCTTGAGGTGTGTCGTTCATGAGTGAATCGTTCAGTGTGAACGATTCATTGGCATGAACAAATGAATCATGTTGTTGGATGAAGAACCAATGAGCAGGGAGAATGGGAAAGCTCACTCCAATAACTTTAAGTGGACACCATTTGTAATATTTAACTAATGGAATGTAGTCCCCACGAATATTACATTAGTAGATTAGTCGAACATTACATAGTGGTTCATGCTTCTTGATTTTGAACTAAGTAAAAGAACGAGTCATTGGCACGAACCAAGTCGTATGAATTGAATCATCGAAATTCCTTGTGTGGCGTAGGGACGCAAGCACGCCACTATCGCTGCTGCCACACTACACTACACGTGAAAAATCGGTACCAGTATGGGCGGGATTGGACGGAATGGGTGATTTCGGTGGCAGAAGCGGTCAGCAGTGTATTATAATCTTTGGTCAGCAGTGTCAGTGTTGAACTTGTGGTGAAGATTACAGTTGTCACTTTCACGTCTTCCCAGAAGTTTGTTATTTTAATTGTGGTGAGAGTTTTTATTCGCTAATTGTTCCAGATTATGTTTAAAAAATGGTATCATATGCTTCGTTCTTCAATCAACGCAAATCAGACGTGTGTTGTTATTCTTGATGTTGACACAAACTTTGCTCGCGGCGGCCTGAACTTTTAGTGTTTCACTCCGTGAATATTGGCAATTCAGTGAAAATCGTTAAAATGCAATCCTTAAGTGGTTTTCACATCGAAAGTCTTTGCATATGTCGACTCTGTTTGCTGGAGAGTGAATATTTGAAAAGTATTTTCCATCCTGAACCTGCTCAAGAAATCGTTGTGTGGAAGACTTTGGAAGATCTTCTGCAGATTCAAGTCAGTATCAGGAAGATAGTTTTGGTGAAAATTTTGGTATTTTTAAAAGGTTTCGTCATATAACTCAAACTGGTGAAGTGCTCACCTGGGCAAAAGCTTTCTTATAGTTATTAATCAATTAGTGTTCTTATGTCGAATAGCAATGTGTGTGGTTTCGTTCATAAGGTACTTGCCCGGTTTGTTGACGTTTCAAGTTCAATATTCATATGTTGATGATATTACTTCAAAGCTTAATCTCAGGAAATGACATTTATGTCATTTCCTGTGATGCTCATTTTTGACACTGCATCTATACTCTTGGTCAATTATCGTCCTAGGAAGCTTTACAGGATGTGGTTAAGAGCAGCTATTCATTATCACATCCTGTTAATGTATTGTATACATACACGAGTTTCTATTTCTTCTTTCTTTCTTCACTCCTACTATAGATACAGTAGTGTTTGGCGCACTCAATCTGGCAAATAACGTGATTGAAATGGTATGATTTTTAGTAAATCAAAAAAATACTCTTCGAGACTCATGTCTGCCACACAATCACCATTTACAACCCACCACAGGTTGTGCAAATCTGACGTTTAACTCAAGAAAAATATTCTAAATTATTCCTTATTCAAATGGTCTTTCGAAGCCTGATTGCAATAATTGGCCAACAATCCTAATATTGGTTTGACGCAGCCCTCTACTCTATTCTTCTGTCTGCCAACCTCTTCATATTGATTTAATTCTTTTTCAAATCCTGCACAGCCTGTTCCATATATCTCATATGAGGCCTGCCTTTTCCATTCTCCCAATTCACTTTTCCCTCGATGATTGTCTTCATCAGTCCATCGTGTCTTAAGATGTGGTCGATTAAGTTGTCCCGTCTTCTTTATAGGGTTTTCAGTAGACATCTCTTTTCTCCCACCCTTCTTAAGAGTTCTTCATTCGTCACTTGGTCGATCCATTTTATCGTCATCACTCTTTGGTAGCACCACATTTCAAATGCTTACAGCCTTGACGTCTCAGCTGCTACCGTCCATGCTTCACTACCATATATCAGAATGTTCCAGAATTTTTCTGCACTTTCATGTTTTTATTTGCAGCAGTAAGCAAAATCTTGTTTTGGTAAAAATGCCCTTTTCGCTTGGGCAATTCTACCTGCATTTATCTTTTACTCGTCCATCACTGGCTACTAGGCTTCCCAGGTAACCTTTCCAACTCTTAGATTTTTTGTTTCCCTAGTTTCAAATTTGTCCTGGCTTCTTTTTTTTCCTACTCCATACTTTCTTTTATTGATCTTCAGGTGATATCTGGCCATTGTCCTTTCCTTAATTCGTAGTCTCTTCTTTAAGTAAATCTCCTTCTGCCATGACTGGTATGTTGTCGTCAATTTGCAGCATGCTGATTTTCTCCCCGTGGATATCCCGGACTCCTGGAGACTTTTCTGTGACTTCTTGGATGGCTTTCTCGTTGTAGACATTGAATAATATGGAAGACAGGCCTTATATCACTCCTTTCTTTACGCTTGCTTCTGTACTGCTGGGTCCTGATTTGATTATGGCCACCTGGTTTTTATACAAGCTGTGAATAACTGTACAATGACCTAAGAGTCTAACGAAAAAATAACATCTAGTCCTTTAAGTCCTCTAAGAGTTCCACAGGGGAGAAGGAAGGCTCGGTAGCTTAACTGGTAGAGTACCTGTAGGATATTTTAATCCTGCCGCGTGAACGGCAGTGAAATTCACATTAATTGCCATGTGAAAAAATTCACCTGGACTGGGAATCAAACCATGGACCTTTGGCTTTCCGGGCCACTGCGCAGGCCACTACGCTACCCAGGATCCCTAATTCGCATGGAAATTTTATCGAGGTTCAAGGTACTAGTTGTTGAGCCCTTGGGGTCCATCAAGGATGGCAACACAAGGGAGAAAGGGCTTCAAAGAAGCCACAACCAAAGGTGAACCTCATCCAGCGCTAAAGCCGCACTTGGCGGTAAATGCAGGATTGTGAGGTTGTATAAGAAGTTAAAAAAATATCTGTAATTTAAGATGTGAGTGAAACTTCTGTAGTGTCACATTCTGAAATTCACTGCTCATACCTTTGTAATAATGATGTCAAAGATATGACTTTTCTTGCCCAAAAAAACTACTGCATGCTTGTTGCTGCTCATGCACAAGATATACCTATAAAACACTGACATTTTAAGTAAAACTTCAGTGGTCAAACTATAAATGAGTATGTAAGATAATAATATTTCATTGACGATTCCCCTGATGGTAGCCTGAAAGGTGGAGCATTGGACCGGAGACAGGTCCTGGGATCGAATCTGGGTGTCTTCTTTGGTCACATCTGGATAAATCTGAGCCTGGCAATTTTCTGGATAACATATCTTTCCGGTAAATGAAAGGTAGCATAAGGGAAGGGAGTGAAATGGGCACCCACCTTGTCTTAATAATTTCACATGCTTTTGGTCTTGGTACTTGGTGAGTTTTTTTCTCACTAACCAGACCAATCTTAGGTTGAACATAAGTTGGCTCTAAGCTAACGCTATTGGGTAGTTTTCTATTATTTTCTTATTGTCTAGATTGACAGTTTATTACCTCTGTAGTGTTTATTTTAAGCCGTTTGATTTTAAAATGACATTAGATATTTTTCCTCATTAGTTAAAAAGTGAAAAAAATCAGCATCGCAAAAGTGTGATGGCAAACTATTGCATGCTGGTAAATCATAGGTGTGGCATGACACTCTTTCCTCTACCTGCCACTAGGTGGTGCTGCAGATGCTTCCAAGCATAAGGTGCATTCCGTGAAAGCTTATTAACTATTAGGCTCGAATCTCAATTAATGAATTCTGCTTTCCTTGATGAAGGAAACTACCCTATTATATGCTGGGGAGACTTATGGCAGTACTAGATTATTTTTCCTAATAATAGCAATTGTCATTAACAAAATCGTTGTGTGGAGTAATAATATTAAGTTTATTTTTCCAGCAGACACAATACACAGTATTACAAATACATATGGCAGGTGTAAAGTACACATCAAAAGTAAAGGCAATTATATTAATAAGTAAGACAAAATAAAGATACATCAAATTTTAGGTATGGCCTTTGGCCACCATAGACAAGTTTGTTGATATCACATGTATGTCATTACATCTTGTGGTATTTTAACAATGATAACTATCATTCAGTGTAAAGTCATTCTTGTTTTTCTTTACGTATACAGCTGCATGGTAAATGTATATACAGGGTACAGTAAATACTCCTAGGTATTTAAAAAGAGGTCGGCAGTGTGCACGATAGTGCTATTTACACATGATTCTTTTTTTAATTAAAAATACCTGGTTTAATGAGGATGATGATCCCATATTACAATTCCATATGAAATTATGGAATAGAACAGGCCATAATATAACATTTTTAAGATATCAATTCTGGCAGTGTCTTTTATCAGAGATACCTGATAATAAGCTACATTAATTTTTTACATATCTGGGTGATATGTTTGTTCCATTTGAGATGAGGATCAACATATAACCCCTAAAATTTTAATTTTTCTACCACCATGATATCACGTATCTTACTCTGGCATTGAAGATCATTAAGCTGTGTTGCCAACTTTGTGCTACATGATTGAAATCAAACTCTTGAATTTTCACCCCCAGGTATCAAAGGATGATGGGTTTCCTGAGACTATTTGTAAAAATTGCTTAGATAAGGTGGTGGAATTTGATTCCTTTAAGCAGGAGTGCTTGAAATCAACAATGACACTGCTCAATTTTTTAGCTGGTAAAGAAGTGGTGGTGAGTCTTTAAAAACAATTTTATTCCATTCAAACTTTATTTTATTCTTTAAAAATTATCAGGGAATCTTAGAAGTTTCTTCAAAAATAATCTTTAATGCTAGCTTTTGTATAGTTCAAATCTTTCTCAGAAACTTTTTATTGTATTAATGTTTTAATCATAGAATTGTTTCACTTCATTATACCAAGGTCCCCTTGCTTAATGATAAGTGCAGGTGTGGAAAATATAATTTTTTCAATTCCTCCAGAATGCTTCCATGATGTTATGTTGTTAATAGTAGGTTTATTCCAGGATCTGGTTCTATTTCATGTATTTGGTGCAGCAGAGTAGGCCAGCATAATGATAAATGTTTCCCAATTACCGAAGGTGAAAGTGGCCCGCAGTAATGGATTAGTGACTGTTATCATCAAATGCTGACATATTCAGCTGTATTGAAGAAAATAGTACCAGTTAGGGAAAGACACTGGAGAAGCATTCATTTCATTATTCGTCCAGGTTTTCCATTAGTTTTTTTAGGTGTCTGCATGGCTAGCTGGTTCCCACCACATGTGTTGGCTTTATCGGACAACATTTTGACTGTCTTTCCAGTCAGCGTCCTCAGGTGAAAAAAGCTGAAGATGCTGATTGGAATGCCAGTGAAACAGTTGTCTGATAAAGCCAATGCATGCAGTGAGTACCTGGTAGCCATGAAGTTGCCACATGACAGGTGCTGTGTAAACCTATGCACAAAATTTTACTGGCTACAAAACTTTACTTAATTTTCAGTAAGTAATTTCTGATCTGAAGACTTGAACTGCAGTGTCTGCAAAACTGTAGTCCAAGCCCCATAGACTGATGTGAAAGACATTCTGGAAGAACCTATAAACTTAAGATTTTGTCAACACTACTCATTTAGTCTAATACATAGTATAATACCCACCATTATTCAGATTACTTTTTCTTGGTCTTTGGGTCGGCAATTGTGGTAAGGAAAACTAAATTAATTGGATCTCTTTGACATTTTCTTTTATGTTGGTTATAATTTAACTTGGTAAATCTGACTAGCTCAAGTACAACTAGGCCTGAAAATAGAGCTGGGTCATTCCATACCAGTTCATCCAGGTCATGGCACCCACCGACTTAGATTTCGATGAAACTTGGCATGATTTATCTTTTCATGTAGATATGAAAGAATCCAAAGTTTTTCTTCTCGATCTCAACTCATTTTATTTTTACAACCACTTAAGGTGTAGGTCAAACTGTAGTGTTTCCATTCCTGAGGACTCTGTGGGCACTTGTACTTCCAGAGGAAAAAAAATTGTATGCTTCTTATTTATCATTCAATTGTTATAAAAATTTGCAGTTTTATCGAATAAACCATGAGGATTCCAGAAAAAAATTGAGTTGCATTCTCAAAACACTTTATTTTCCTAAGATTTAAGAAAATTTCTTACCCAAAACATGGTTGTATAAAAAATTTAATATCTACCAAAGGCAGTGTGTTTATAATGCAAAACTATTTTTTTCTCATAATCCTAAAGATATTTCTCACCACCTCTGAAAATAAAACTCATGGCTTTTTGTGTGCTTTCTGAGATGACAAATTTTAAATAAAAAAAATGTGCGTTTCACTTTTCTGATAATCAGCGTCAGACTAATACAATTAGTTAAAAGTAGTGATGGCCGGATCGGATCCAAAGATCCGCGGATCTTTCATTTTTTCGGTTCCGGATTCGGATCCAAATACACAGTGCAAAATCGGATCCGGATCGTAGATTTTAAATTTTCGCGGCTTAGCGATCGAAGTGCCCCGTGACTGGAATGTAGGTGCGGTAGATATTGACAAGAAGAGGATGTGTAACTCAGGTAACGAAATTAGATGAAAATGTTCCCGTGCAACTAGAAGCAAAATAAAGAAATATGACTTTTTTCCCCACTACCCCGGTATCGCGAGAAAAAAAAATGTAGGATGTCACGCGGGTAGCCTACATCCGCCGGGATCAGTTGGACAACGAGAGCTAGTTTACTGTGTGAAGTTCGCTCCCTAACGCAGTTTAACTTTTTCTTTCAGTCATTGCATCGAAAATGTTATCATCTTCAATTTCAAACCGTTACATCTGAATACTCACTTTATTGTACCTTTGTTGTTTAAATTAGATTTCCAAATGTACCATTAATAAATTAAGGATGGTCGGGTCGGATCCACGGGTCTTTCATTTCATTCGCTACTGAAATCATATCCGAAGACAGTAAAAATTCAGATCCGGATTGAAGATTTTAAAATTTCGCGGCTTAGGGATCGATGCGCCCCGCGAAAGGAATGTAGGTATGGTAGAAACTGACAAGGAGAGGTTGTGTAACTCGGTCATGAAATGAGAAGAAGATTTTTTCTGTTCCACAAAAACAAAATAAAAAAATACTCGTAGTGACGTTTTTCTTCATAGGCCCGTATACGCGAGAAAAAAAAGCCGGATGTAATAAAAAATGTCACGCGGGCTGCCTACATTTGCCATATTCCCGTGAACCTGTGATAGCGTAGTTGTTAAAAATGCGGGCTAGTGTACTGCCGGTCACGAGTTCGATCCCTAACACTGGCTAGGAATACAGGCCATGCTGTATTCCTAGGGTGATGCAAGTAGGCAGTTTAAAAAAGTAGATTTATATCTATATTTATATTTAGATATAAAAATAGACTTATAAATTTCATGTCAATTTATAAGTCAAAAAAATAATAAAATTTGGCATTAGTGAAATGAATGGAAAAATTTTTTATTGCAGAATTAAATTGTGGAATCATTGCGTTAACTTTACCATGTATTTTTAGTGATGCAATTGTAAATCTAGTTTAAACGATAGAAGTACAAAATAGTCAGTATCCAACACAAAGTTTAGGTAGGTAAATATTGAAGCTCATTTTTGTTAACTTTTTCAAATGAGAGGAGCAAAACCTAAATGAAAGAGATAGGAGAATACGGAGTAAAGTTTGGAAAGAACGAGATAGTTAAATAGAGCATTTAAAATGCAAGCAAGGAATAATTTGCATCCATTCTGGACAGCACATTTACAGCTGGGGGCTGGAATCCGATTTGCTCTCAGAGCGATAGTGGTGGCGCACCATTTGTTGGGAAACTTTTTTCTCCCATAGTACAACTTACTCACTAGGGTAAGGTTCTACATTTTACAGGGTAACGAAATTAGATGAAAATGTTCCCGTGCAACTAGAAGCAAAATAAAGAAATATGACTTTTTTCCCCATTACCCCGGTATCGCGGGAAAAAAATACGTAGGATGTCACGCGGGTAGCCTACATTCACGGGGATCAGGCGGACAACGAGAGCTAGTGTACTGCGAAGTGCGTTCCCTATCGCAGTTTAATTTTTTCTTTCAGTCATTGCATCGAAAATGTTATCATCTTCAATTTCAAACCAATATATCTGAATACTCACTTATTATACTTTTGTTGTTTAAATTAGATTTACAAATGTACCATTAATAAATTAAGGATGGTCGGGTCGGATCCACGGGTCTTTCATTTCATTCGCAACTGTAATCATATCCGAAGACATTAAAAATTCAGATCCGGATCGGACATTTTAAAATTTCGCGGCTTAGTGATCGATGCGCCCCGCGAATGGAATGTACAGGCACTTCCAAAAAAAAGTTAACACTTCAGAGCCGAAATTTTTCTAAGTCTCGAGTTGACGGTGATTTGACAACGCTGCGTCACGGCTTCCCTCTGGCGGAGCATCGCGAAGTTCTAACCGAAAACAAACCGCCTTCCCTCCTCCACCGTCCTCACCTTTCCCTGTTTAGCAGAAGGGATTACTGCACGGTCGGTCTTGTTATGCCCTAAAGAAGGGGGCTATTGTGGGGACTCCATGGTTGTTTCTTCCGACTCGCGCTGCGAGACTGAAGTCCTGAACACATCTCTACGCTCGCCACCGTCGCGAAAAAAACTGGACTAATTTCCAAAATAGCTTTCTTTGAGATATAGACTTGGAACTTCACATAAATACTGAGAAAATATTGCTAATTAAGGAATAATGCATCATTTGACATGATTCTTATCTGTTAGCCAGATATAGAGGCTCAAACATAACCAAATTTCCAAATAAACACCTGCATCATTTCCCTATTAACACAATGCTATGCCTTTAAATTGCCTGAGCTACAAATATTTTTTTAATCATTTAATTGCTATTCCATTACTTAGGAAAACTAGAGTATATCTAGGTCACAAGGGCCCTGGAAAGACTCCACTTTTTTCAAGGGCTGAAGGGCGTGAATAAGAAGTATGTTCCCGGAGTGTACGCAAAGAAAAATAACTCGATTCCGCGTAATCTTATCCCGTCGCACGGCTCAATATGCTCGCGATTTCATCAAATAAGGGTGATGGAGGTTACTGACAATGGATACAGCTCAAAAACCACGAATTGGAAGCTTTATGGTCCATGTCACTTCAGCAATGTAAGCGAGTGACGTCAATTCCAGCTCCCGACGCGTGGAGCCAAACCCCAAACGCGCGGTCGGAAAATCATATGTATTTTTCGGTGTCGCAAACTTACTTTTAATTCCTCTTCACTTTCGTGTATACGAGTTTTCAGCGAATTATCAGATATAAGTGACTTGACAAGTGTCTCCCTAAATTGTTAGATATTCTCTACTTTATGCAAAGTTTTGTCTGAGAACAGTGTCCGCCATTATAAGTAATGGAATAGCAATTAAACGATTCAAAAAATATTTGCAGTTCAGGCAAGTAAAAGAAAAGTATAGTGTTAATAGATTATTCTATTTTTATTTGATCAAATTCCTCCCACAACGTCATCATCAACTTGTAAGATATTCGGATAAATGTTATTAAAGGATTTTTTAAAAATTTCGTGATGTTAAGCCCTTGTCTCGCTCTAACGGATGAGAATCATGACAAGTGTTGCATTATTCCTTAAGTAGCAAACTTTTTAAAAAATCTGTGTGAAAAGTGTCTCCCTAAAACGTTAGATATTCTCTACTTTATGTAAAAAGTTTTGTGTGAGAACAGTGTCCGTATATATCTCAAAAAGTATATATCTGAGTATATATTTCAAAAAAAGTTATTTTAGGTTTTTGTCCAGCTTTTTTCGATTTCCCTCTAATGTGGGTCGGTCCTGTGTCCCGAGATTGTCGTTTTCTTCGACTCGACCTGCACGACGTCTGAAGTCCCGAACGCATATTCCTCTATGCTCGCAACCATCGTCACAGAAAAAATCGTCGTCACGCATTTGCAGAACATTAAAAATCGAAGTTTTACTTTGAAGAGGAAATCACATATCATCATTGGTTGTTATCACCCTCCAATATGTATGTGTCCCTTAAATAATTAATTCCTTGGTTAATTGGTGTAGTTTCACGTTCGTGCCATTTCAGAGCGAGTTCATAGGCATATTTAATTCTCACATCGATGTGGTCAGAAGCTTTGAAATTATGCGATCCCAAATCTTAAGACTAGGAGCAGGCTGATAAGAACATTTTAACGTTTTCGCCGTATTGGCGCAGTAAAATGCTCGATTTTCAGGATGAAGTAAATAACGTTCCCAATTGTGGTGGCATTTCCACGAGTTAACCTTAGCTTTTATAGTTTAGGAGTCCTAATTTGAATAATAATAATTATACCCATGAGATTATTGTTTGTATAATACCAATACAAATCTGTTATTGACCACGCAGCCGTTTCCCTAAAATCTGGTCTAATGTCTAATCTAACGCTTTGGAAGAAGGTGTTTAAAGAATTGGCTTTTTCTACACTGCTGGTGACTCTAATTCCTTTATCGTTTTTTAGTGTGTGCACTGTGGACTTATTTGCCCGAAGCTCTCTCACATATGACCAAAACATTTTAGGATTGCTATCTAAATATTCTCCTAACATCATGCTCTTGAAATGTTATAACACTTGCCGACATGATTTCCTTGCTAATGCTCTCGATTTTTTATAGTTTTGATCTAACTCATTTTTTTCCTCTACCGATAGACCCCGTCCTGCATTTTTCATCCTAGCGTGGCATACCCTTTGTCACTTAAGTGATTTCCTAACCTCCGCATTATACCACCTTGGCTCTGTATTATCTCTTATGAATTTACTTGGTATGTATTCATTAACTACTTTACGGGTGTCCTCAAGAAATTCTCTCCACGAATCCTCTGTATCTAATCCTTTGCTTTGTTCGCTAAATATATTAAACGATTCCCTTAATTCCTCTTTCATACCGTCGTAATTAGCCTTGCAAAATAATTATACCCTCTTCCTTGGTTTATAATGTCTTTCAACGCCTACAATAAATTTCGCATTTACTATTTTATGATCACTAAAGGTTACAGGTCTTAATACATTTAATTGCGCGCGCATGCGACCACAACTAAATAATTATTCGTTTGAGATTTAACTGATTGCAAGAGCTCCGTAAGCATGTGAAGACATTTCCGTTGGTCAAACTGTAACTAATGTTACGCTATAATTGGTTATTCAAAGCCTTTTTTCGTTCTTCAAAGGAAAAGGACTGTGACAACATACGAATATTCCCGAATACCCATTGTTTATAGGATACCTGCAGGTGGTCGCAAAATACCCCCGACTATCGCCTTACCCTTATTCCCGACCGCGGCGTTGAGCCGCGTGTCCTCCTAACCCTGCCGAAGGATCGCCACCCAGTATTCTCCTCCTACCGAAGGGGAGGGGCGGCGAGGGGGCATGGCTAGCTGGCATTTCCCTCTCAGAAAGGGTTTGCACACGTGACGCGCGGGCACCCGGCCGCCATACGGTGATCTCCTCTCGAGGGGCCAATTGCTCGGATTGCGAAGTGGGTGGACGGCAATTAGTAAATTTCCTTAAGAACCTTTATCGCAACTGAGAATAGTAATTGCAAATTGTTAAGCTGTTCCTATATTTCCTTCTAATGGAAAGGTGCTCTATTATTCGACCATATTGCATGCTAAACAATACCGCCAGAAGCTTTGGATATATTTTTTTAATGGACGGAATTAATTCATTTTTGTGAATGAATTGTTACTTCCTTCACACCACATGAAATTAATAAGAGACTATCATACCTAAATGATGAAACCATGTTGATAACTCGTGGGCATTTAAATGTTTTGAAATATTCGCCCGGTAATGTGAGTAGAAACAAACTTAAAAGCACTCAGGTGGAAGAGTGGATGGGCAGTCGTCTGCGATGTTTTACCTGCTTCCGGAACACCCCTTATGCCTGGGCACTTGGCTACAAGAGCATACACTCAGGATGTTGACCCGAGGCATACCGCGTGGAAGGGGTCGTGGGTGCAATAAAACGTATGGAGTGAGGTTTTTGGGCAGTGGAAAGATATTCCTACGGGGAGACCGGTCCTCCCCATTGTCTCAGTACAGGGACTGAACAGAGTGGTCAGAGGGAACATGCCGCCCCCCATTTGGCATTCAGCTCTCCTTTGAGGAAAGGGGAAGAAGTGGCAGGGAAAACGAAGACCAAGGCTCTGAAATCGTCGGTGCATCTTTTACCGTGTGAATAAAGAGAAGGGGGCAAAAGTAATTCAAAAGAAAAACCAGTGTTTTTCTGAATGTTACATGGGCCCTAGAAAGACCACTCTTTTCAAGGGCGTGAATAAGAAGTATGTTCCCGGAGCGCACGCGAAGAAAAATAAAGTGATTCCGCGTAAACTTATCCGGTCGCACGATTCAATATTCTCACGATT
Source organism: Platycnemis pennipes (assembly GCA_933228895.1). NCBI lineage: Eukaryota > Metazoa > Arthropoda > Insecta > Odonata > Platycnemididae > Platycnemis > Platycnemis pennipes. The sequence goes on along the minus strand of OW121852.1, from coordinate 33,581,628 downwards.
TCATCAACATATATCAGTGAAGTTTTGGGACAATGAGTGCCGCTGAAAAACGACGAAATGGAAGCCTTGGGTCCGTGTCACTTGAGTAAAGTAAGCGAGTCACAGATCTTCCAGCCCCAGCCATGCCCCGGACGCGCGATCGGAAAATCATATGTATTTTCGGTGTCGTAGACTTATTTTTTAATTTCTCTTCAATTTCGTGTTTATGAGTCTTCAACGAGTGCTCTGATGTAAGTCACTTGACAGGTCTCTCCCAAAAACGCTAGATATTCTCTATATTATGTAAACATTTTATCCGAGAACAGCGTCTGACATTTTAACGAAATTGCGCTGAAATGCTTCAAAAATATTTGAAGCATTGGTAATTTAAAGGCAAAGTCTTGTGTTAATAGATCATGCTATTCTTTATTCCATCAAATTCCTCACATAACGTCACGATCAACTTAACTTGGAAGACATTCGGAGAAAAATTAGTTCAGGTGTTTTTTTGGAAATTTGGTCATGTTCGAGCTCCTGTATCTGACTAATAGATGAAAAGCATGTCAAATGATGTATTATTCCTTAATTAGCAGTCTTTTTTGAGTATTTTTGTGAAGTTTCAAGTTATATATATCAAAGAAAGCTTTTTTTAAATTTTGTCCAGCTTTTTCCGATTTCCGTCCACTATGCGACGGTGGCGAGCGTAGAGATATGTTCAGGACTTCAAATGTCGTTCAGCGCGAGTCGGAAAAATAGAGTGCCCACCATAGCCCCCTTCTTTAGGATATGAGAATACCGACCGTTCAGTAATCCCTTTGTCCCATCTGGTATAAGGGTAAAGGAGGGGGGAGGAGGGAAAGGGGTTTGTTTTCGGTCAGAGCTTCTCGAGGCTCCGCCAGAGGGAAGCCGTGACGCAGCGTTGTCAACTCGAGACTTAGAAAAATTTCGGCTCAGAAGTGTTAACTTTTTTTTGGAAGTGCCTGTACGTATGGTAGAAACTGACAAAGAGAGGTTATGTAACTTGGTCACGAAATGAGAAGAAGATTTTTTCCGTGCCACAAAAACAATAAATACTCGTCGTGACTTTTTCTCCATATGCGAGAGATGCGCGAGAAAAAAAAAGCCGAATGTCACGCGGGTTGCCTACATTCGCCAGATTCCCGTGAACCTATGATAGCGTAGCTGTTACAAATGAGGGCTAGTGTACTGCCGGTCGCGAGTCCGATCCTTAACACTGCCTAGGAATACAGGCCATGCTGTATTCCTAGGGTAATGCAAGTAGGGAGTTTAAAAAAAATAGATAATCAGAAATTTCATTACAATTTATAAGTCAAAAAAATATTAAAATTTGGCATTAAAGAAATGATTGGAAACATTTTGTATTGCAGATTTAAATCGTAGAATCATTATGTTAACTTTACAATGTAGTTTTGAGTGACGCATTTGTAAATCTAGTTTAAACGATAGAAGTACAAAAAAGTTAGTTTCCACATACAAAGGTTGGAAATGAAGGATGATAAAGTTTCTGATTAAAGTTTCAATGGCTGAAATAATAATTTTAAACAATGATAAGAATCGAACTTCATTACCTGATGGGGATCCTGACCTGTCATTCTACATTTTTCTTGCGAGCCCAAAAATGGAGAAAAAATCCGAGACTTTTTAAATTTTGCTTCTAGTAGCATGAAAAAAGGCTAATTGCATTTCAAGATCAGAGTTACACAACCTCTTCTTAGGAGTAGAAAATTCTCAAATTTCACTTCAAAAGTTATTATTAATAAGACATTTCAAAATTACTACTTTAGAAGCTAGAAATATTCCAAATAATGTTTTCGTCTTAATAATGGAATCCCTGGATATTCCATATATGGAATCTCTTGGCTGCATTAAAGTATTTTGTTTCTAAAAAAGAATTTGAAAGCATTCAAGGATTTGATTAATAATTGGAAAATAATTCCTTTATTAATGAAAATAAATTTACAATGTTTCTTTTAACTGCACTCTAAAGAATAGTTGTACACGTTTAAAAAATGTATTGCTTGATGAGTATATGATAAGGAAGGTGATCTTTATATTAGAAGTGATAAGATATAGTTATTGCATCCGTAAATCATAATCCAGGAAAATATTACCCACATAGATGATAGGAAGTTGATTTTTTCTACAAGAAATTTACTTGGTTTTTTGGTAATTCTATTGTTGCTGTATTTGTATATTTATTAAAAATCTAGGATTTGAAAATGAATGAAATTCAGAATCAAGTATCTGAAACTAAGGATCCGAAACCGAGATAAAGATCCGAAACCCAGGCAAGGATCCGGATCCTGATCCGACGAAAAACCTGGATCCGTCCATCACTAGTTAAAAGAAAAAAGCAATATTAGTTTTAAATATTTTTATCAGATTTTCATGATAAATTAGTAAGAAGACTTGTACTGTAGAATTTTTGGAAACACGGGTCCAGTTTGACTACTAAATAGTTACAAAATAAAGTGAAACTAATTGCAAAAGAATTTTAAGTGTGATTTTTCTACTTACCTTCATTGCAGCAGAACTGTTGACTGGTAACTTTGCAAAACATCTCAAAGTATAGGAAATTAAATGAGTGGGACTTAAGTTTCTGAAATTTGTATGAATATATATGAATTAAAATGTATTGTGTCCCCGTCCGAGACCAACTAGTCCACACTGTAAAATACAGCCCATATAGAATCACTTTATTTTCTTTATAGTAATGGCGCCATTAGGAGATTGAATGAAACAGTGAAAACTTCAGGGTACAATTAAATCTGAAATGAAACAATTTATCAGCAATAAGCTAAATTTCGGTCTGAACTGTATTGAGTGAGAAGATCTCGAATCTCAACATCTGGTAAACTGCAGTTTACTAGAGGAAAGGAAAATAAAGTGGGTCAAAGTGTCATAAAACAAGCTACACTCACCTAGTGAATCTCATAAATAATGAAATATATAGTGCATCAGAAAAACATATATAACGAATCAGGAGTGGCATAAGTTCAGACCTTCTTTAAAATAGTTGTGAACACCATAAAATTAAATGAACTGTATTCAGCCTTTGAATTTGAAAACTCATGTATTAAGATTGGGTTTTAAAAATTCTGTTAGTTGCAACCTAAATGGTGTGTATTGGCAGGCTCTCAGGAACACATGCTCTGTGTCTGTGCTATTCATTAGAATCTATCTCCTCTACTTCATGCGTGTTCCATAGAGGAGACAAATAATGACATGACTGATTACTTGGGTTGTTCTAAGGATAAAGCCGGTGTCCCACGGTAAATTTTTTCGTGGATTTATTCATGAATTCTCTCCGAGCAACACTGCGCATGCCAATATTTGGTGAATTTCTGTAAGTATGGAACCTCTGTTAATTCTTCATGAAAATCGACCACTGATTGGCCTAGCTGCGCGCATGCGCTTCGATCAGTTCTCTCCCGGAAGACATCTTGAAAAAAACCGAAAAGATCCGGCCTTGTATTTCAGGATAATATGAGGTGAGAGTCACAGATATAGTTCATTTGAGCTGATTGATAATATTATTTCATTGTGTGGCAAATGCATGATTTTTTTATTCAAATATTTTAGCTAAATCATAAATAAGTAATTTGATTAACAAACCATGTATTATTACCGGGGTTGTGCTAATTTAGTATTCCATTGTGAATTATTATTAACCAGTGTAGCTGCTCATGCAACTTTTTCTGTGGATGTGTAAATACTATAACCATTGCCATGTAATAACTGCATTACATTAACCTGAAAAGTATTGTTATAGTATGAATTGTGCAGATAAAGAGTTTATTTGGGACAAGGGTTCCATTGTAATTCCTGCTTTGTAAGAGGACTATACTCATATGGATATTTTTCTTCATCGTAGCAATTAGGTACATATTAAAATGAGTAAATGGTCACAAGAGGCAACAACCATTGTTATAAGGGAGGTGAAGAAAAGGCTGTTCCTCTACAAGGTGAAAGATCCCAAATATCACCACCGTCTTGCGAGGAAGGAGGCAATGGAATGCATCGCACGAGAAGGCAGTGTTGTGCGGGAAAATACCACAGGTTAGTAAGCCATTGCCTAATTTTATTGTTATATTACTTTATTATGAATACCAATCAATACATTTTTTGTTATCCATACTTAAAAGTGGATTATTGTTCTATCTAGGAATCACAAATCTGCTGTTGGCTGAGTTTTAAAATGAAGGTGGGCAATACATCAAAACGTACTATCATTGGAGATATTGTTGCAAATATATTAAGTAACAGTTTTATTCTGCCAATCAAGTGAAAAATACAAGTGTCGGGTTCATTAAGAAATTTAAAGAATAGTGATTGGGAATGAAACATAGTTATATAATTAAGAAATAGATAAGTCCCTTCACCTATTCTGTTCCGTATTATATTATGTTGGGATACGATGAGGAATAAATCATGAATCCGTCAATAACATTGCAATATGCATTAGTCAAAACGTCCCCACAGCCCTATGAAATCAAAAATGTGTTTATTGAGATTATTTTGTGATGAACCTCATTCACTGGTGCATGATGGAGATGACATTTGCTGAAAGTCAATCTTGTATCCAATGGTGTATGAATAGGATTAGTTCTCTGGTAGTAAACACGTATTGTTCACCAGCAATACGATTATGGAAATATTCGCAGATCATGGAGCTGAAACTCAGCTGGTGGTGAATGAATGTGTTTTATTTTATGTTAGTAGGCATGTGCTGAACTCACAAAACTCCCTGTGAACTCACTAAAATTAAGCTTACTAGGTGATGCTACTTTTAACTTTTCTACTGCTCCATTAGTTAGGTTACATTTAATTTCAGTCAACAAATCCTGATGACCATCCTTGTGAAATAACCATTTGCAACTAGCTTACTTGGTAATTTTATGTTTAAATCATCTCATTCTGGATGATTATTATGACATTTTTTAGTTAATATTTCCTACTCACCTGCCCTGTAAAATAATTAGATACATCAATGTTAACTTTGAGGTTGAACCCTTTTATGTGCTGAAAGAGATTAAATTTCCTTAAAGTCAATTTGTGTCAGTTGTTGGTGGTGCCTTCATTTTATTGAGTTATTTCATTGAATACAGGTTTTTTTTCATCATCCATTGCTGAACAGTTATCTTCATGAAGCATACTTCATGATGAAATTTAGATTGTGGTGCATGAGTGATTTTATATTTTCTATAGGTCAATGTAACCTATCTGCCAGCCCTGTCAAACGTGTCTTGTTCACATGAATTAAAAAAGTAATTAATACAATTAACCGTATTTGGTAATGATACTTTTATTTTGTGATATAAGGTGATCATTTTCTGAGTAATTTTCTTTTCATCTTTATTTAGGTGAAGATGTGAAAGCGAGGTGCAATGCCTTAATGGTTTTCAGGCCAACCTCTCTAAAATGAGGGCCATGCCAAGTGGCTCTGGCCTTCCTAGAAGCCAGGTATGGTACTTTGAGGCCCTCACATTCCTCAAGGACAGCCTGACCTCCAGGAAAGGATTTTGTAACATCGCATCTTCCTCATTGCAATCCTCATCATCCTCGGAGGTTAGTCTAAATGTACTTACAGTTGTAATTGAAATGTTGGGCAGCTTTTGAGTAAATTTTAATTTATTTTTCCCTTGTCAGGGCCGTGCTATTTTCAAATGAATTATACCACTTCCCAATAACTTTGGTCCATGATAGGTTTCTGAAATTTTGTTGGGATTTTTTTATTGTACATGGTATGAAAACAGGTATTGTTCGAAAGATGAATGTCAAAAAAGCAATTATCCAACTTTTTTTTTAAATTCCAATCACATAAATACAAAAATTTTATATAATTAAAAGTGAAATCCCTAAAGGAAAAGTAATTTGTTTATCAAAGGGAGAATGAGTGAAATTAGTTCTTGGAATACCTTAAATGATTTTGGCATGAATTTATCTACCTCCATAGGCCCATTATTTTAAATAGCGTAACGGTAGTTTACTCAGTGTTTGAAGTATTGACTGAATCTTTCTTTTTACAGGCATCTAATTGCAATGCATTAGCTATTGCTGAGGAGGAGCTTCCAGTGGAGGAAGTGGTGCAGGAGGAGGTTGTGCTGGACTCTACAACTTCTCCTGGAAAGGCACCACGGGAGGTGAAGAGCCCTAATGTGGGACCTAAGTGTAAGAGGAGGAAGGTGGAAGATGCCTTCCTCGAGGACGCTGGGCTGGCAATAAAGTCCCTCAGGAGTAGTCTCCACTATAAGAAGACTTCGGAGAGGGCATTTGCAGACTATATTGCCAGTGAGCTGGAGGAAATGGAGGATGGGGATAAAAAATATTAAAGTTTGCCATTCTGCAGGTTTTAATGGACCATAGGAAATAAATTTTTCAAACGTAAAAATTTGTGGTTTTTATTATTAGATATTGTATTGCCAGTCAACAGCCCCAAACTCATTGAAATATTCACAGAATTTCCCCTGAATCCGTCTCTCATTTTCCCCAGTCGTGTTACCACCTTGGTTACCAATAGGAGTAAGTTGCGTGTCATGATTTTCTGATGACATTTCTGCTGCAAAATTCTTATTTTCATTCAACAAGAAGTTGTTAAGTATCACACATGCTGTGGTAATTTCCTCCACTTTTTCCACAGACAAATTGATTGGTGTGAGCAGAACCCTGAATTTATCTGCTAGGATTCCGAAAGCATTCTCAACCACTCGCTGTGCGCGACTCAGTCTGTAGTTAAATATTTTTTTTTCGGGGCTAAGTCCCTGCAGACGATATGGCTTCGTAATTCTCCTGTGCAGGGGGAAGGCATCATCTGCAACAAACACATATGGGAGGGGAGCAGCAGTTCCTGGCAGTGGCTTATCTTCTGGGAGGTTCAAAATATTCCTTTGGCTGTCCATTACTGCATCAGGGATAGCACTCCTCCTAAAAATTCCTCCATCACTAATCCTTCCATTTTGCCCAATGTCCACACACTGGAACTTGTAGTTCCCATCAACAATGGCTAAAAGCACTATGCTGTCACTGCCTTTATAATTCCTGAAGAACGACCAGGAAGCCTTAGTTCGGCGAAAGGCAATATGCTTCCCATCCATTGCTCCCAGGCAGTTTGGGAAATTCCAGTGCTCTAAAAATCCTTGGGCTATTACTTCCCATTCCTGGGTAGTGCATGGAGCCTGTAATTGATATTACAATAATTTCCTGTTGAACCAAGGTAAATTCATCTAGATTACACTTTACATCTATACTTTCATTTACAGGGTTAAGTTTTACATGTAGGTAATAGATATCAACATGATGTTGTGAAACTGGTAATTCAAGTGCACTACATCAATGTTTGAACAGGCTTGGTTAAGAAGAGAAAATCAGATTTAATATTGGGGATGAAGTGCCACAGTTTTTCGCTGTGAAAAAATATAGATCTGCAACATACCCACAGTGCTGAACATCCACATAGCAAGGCAAGCTAGATTCTGGCTGGAATCAAGCTGGATTATTGAAAAAAAAAAGCCATCAGCAATCAGAAATAGAGCTTTGTGCTGTTGGCTGGAATTAAGTCTGAAATAACATCTTCAATTCCGTGAACCATTTATGTGTCTAAATTGAGTGGGAATCAAGCTTACCGCACCCAACTAAAATGAAGCCTAAAAACCCACCAAAATCCAGCTGGAATTGAGTCTAAAATTTCAAGATCCAGCTGGAATCAAGCCATTCATTCAAGTTGGATTCCAGCTGAAATGAAGTTGGATGTGTCCAGGCAGGAATACAGCTTGCTTGCTATGTGGGATGCCAAGATATGATCAAGAGCACTTTAACTTGCAGTTTTATGGTGGTGTATAGAGTAAATTCTTTTACCTTAAGGTACATTGCGTGTTGTGAGCTATTCTCATGGAGAAACTTAGGCTCTTGAACGTCTCCCCTGTCGCTAAAAACCGAAGCGTCACAGCCAACCTGGTTCAAGTACAGAATTATTTAAATCAGATCATGTACAGTAGAAACTCGAAAATACGAACTTCGAAATTACGAAATTTTGATTTTACGAAGCACAACTGAAGCTGTCGTGTAGTAGAGTGAAAAACGAAAATTATTGATTTGTAATGTTAGCATCGTTAGTAGCCGATGAAGTGTAAAAGGAACTATCAACCTTCACTGTTGAAGTGCGTGGCTTGTACACCCTACTTCTGAAAGGAGGTACACAGCTGGACTCTTCTATAAGCTCTTCTTTCAGCTCTATCATCTCGGAAATAACCACGCACAAATAAGCTGAATCCAAGGGAGAAAAACGACTGTTATTTCGGGAAATTAACATGGCTTAGCATTATTTATACAAAATACATAAAGTGTATCCATCGCATAGCATCCGCGAGAGAATCTTATTTTCACTGTCTTAACTTAACGTAGGTATTGTATGCATCAATCAGTATTACTAATGATTAAACATCACTCACGCTTCAGTTAAAGAGTTCTCCAGTTAGGAAATAATATAGAAAAATGCGCTATGAAGCTTCATAGGCTTATTCCAAACTGCACAAAAATTGGGCAAAAGACGCTTCATTGCCTAATAAGTCATTGGAAAAAAAGAACGGCAAGTTAGTTGTCGCGATGTAAATTTCCACGGGGCTTAGATGGGAGTTTAATTCTTCCAAGTTGCAGGATTTCCGCCGTGAAAAGATGGAACGATGTGGTGGAAATCCCGAAAATGGGAAGAATCAACCTCCGACAAATTAGTTGCGTTAAACTGTTTGCACCTTGTGGGCATGAACACACATTTAAGTATACTTTTATGAATTATAACTTCGTAAATCATGCAAGTACGTCGCGAGATTTCATCTTAATTTAAGGAAACGACAAAGAGCTTCATCGCGATGTTTTTGAAAGATACTCATTGATACGAAATTTGATATTACGAAGTGCCGATTTTTTCGGTCCTGTCAACTTCGTAATTTCGAGTTTCTACTGTATTACCCACTGATCTATAATGCTGATTTTCAGATCTATGGCACTACCATAGTAAAAGATAGTATTTCACCAATGCTCACCTCTGTCTAGAAGAAATAGAGAGTTGCATGTTCGTATCTACATGGGAAATATCTCCAGTCACCAAGCCTAAGAGCTTTTCAAAACTTCCTTCAGTCATCCTCAGATAGTTTTGAAAGCTGTATGTATCCTCCAGTCATAGCTCATTTTGCAATAAGCTTAAGGATCCTCTATTATCTTCTCACCTCATAAGCCACAGTCTAACCCAAAAACGGCGATTACTCATTCTCCTGCGTCGTATTATCACTGCTCTGCGGTGAAATCGAAGTAAATATATCAAATTTTTGTCACTCAGTTGAGAAATTGCCTACAGCAAGTGCCTATACTGAGCGCAAAAACTCGGCTCTGTTTTGCTCATTTGGTACCGATCGTATACGACAGAGGGCAGCCCGAAGAATTTCTTCTTTTGCCCGTCTGTCGATCAGTGCCAATTCATGAATTTATCCTGCTCGTGTGACATGGGGGTCATAGCCGTTGATGAAACAGGTTTCATGAAACGATATTCGTGAATAAATTCTCGAAACAATTTACCGTGGGACACCGGCTTAACAGAGACTGTATGTTAAGACACTGCACAGAATGTTCAACTAATAAAAAACTTAAAAAACATCTACAAAATAAATCTGAAGGATAGGACCCTGAAGGTGAAATAACATATAAAGCATGGGTAATAGCTGATAGAACTCAACTGGTTAAATTAACTGTGACATTAGATGAATATATAAATACTCACATTCTTTTATAGACAAATCTCAGTCAAAATTTCTCAAAAAACTTGAAAGTAACCTACAGCCAAATTAAGTCATTATTTTTCTAGATTTTATTGAAAACTATTCTTATGTTATGCAAAATGAGGGACAAGGTGGTCATTGGACTCAAGACGTCTTCCCTTCATCCAGTGGTAATTTATACTTGTAAACAGCCACTAGAAGACCTTATTGTATCAAGTATGTGTGTTTTTTCAGATGACTTGGAGCATGATGTAGCTTTTGTGTTTTGAACACAAAATATAATGTCACTTTTTAGAGGACAAATTCCCTCAGGTGACTAGTGTGCACTATTTCAGTGATGGTTGTGGTGGACAGTATGAAAACTGCAAAAAAAATTTTAACCTCTGCCCCTACCATATGGACTTCAATTAAAAATCATGTTGGTTATGCTTTGCGATCAGTCATGGGAAATCTCCACGTGATGGAATAGGTGGAGCAGTAAAAAGAAGCATCACTAGAGAATGCCTCCAACATAATAACATAATCCTGATAACATAATCAATTCCATCGGAAAGGTTTTTAAGTTCTGCAAATCCATAGAGGAAAAAATATCCTTTGTTGCAGCAAAAGAGCATTTATCGCAAATTCGAAAACAGCTAAAAACCCATTGGTCAGAAGGCAAGACTATTCCAGGTACACATGGTTTTCATTGTTTCATTCAAATATCTAAAAGTGTCATTGCTATACAAAGAGAATGAGTTTTGATACAGCTTTCAGTTCAGTTCACAGTTTCTCAGGAAAGACAATGTGTGAAGTGGATATGGCACAAATTAGCACAAATTCTATTATTTGTATTGTGGAAGCTCCTACTACATGTTGTTTTAATTAAACGCAGATTTATCGGAAACTCTCCCAACTGTGGGATCCTTCAATTTGTAGGTCAAACTTGAAACTTTCAACGCAGAACAGTCTTAATAAACAACATATTTATATTGGGTTGCTCAAGCGACAAAGCAAAGTTAGCTCCACTGGCAACAGCACTTTTGGTGCACAGCTGTGATCCCAAACGTAATTACATAGTCCCCTTACCATGCGCAGTTATCTCATGTATCACTGTTGGAATCATCCAAATGGACAGCAATAAAGTACACTACAACAGGATCAGGAAGAGTGTATAACTCCGCCAAAAAAGACAAAATGCGTGAACCAATGGTTATCAAATTTATAAGGAAGACTTGAAGTTAATTGAAGGTTGAAACAAAAGAGAACTAGTTCTCTCAATGCTATAATCAAAGACTGCATTAAGTACTGTTGAACCAAACATCTATAACCATGCATAGTGAGTTTGAGAAGTTATTCTATACGGGCTGTATTTTTATGTGTGGACTAGTTGTTCTCTGACAGGGACACTATACATTTTAATTCATATACATATATTAATACAAATTTCAGAAACTTAAGTCCCAATAATTTAATTTCCTATACTTTGAGATGTTTTGCAAAGTTACCAGTCAATGAAGGTAAGTAGAAAAATCACACTTAAAATTCTCTTGAAAATAGTTTCACTTTATTTTGTAACTATTTAGTAGTCAAACTGGACCTGTGTTTCCAAAAATATTTAAGACAAATATTGCTTTTTTCTTTTAACTAATTGCAGCCTCTCTCAGCTCTGTATATGAACCATTTGTATCAAGAAGATTGATACAAATGTGTATCGGCATATTAATAGTGATTAGATCTCTGCTGTCTACTTCTATTGATTATACTTAAAGAAAGATTGATTCCTCTCCAGTATAATAGTCACTGTTATGTGGAGTGGTCCTCCCACAAACACTTGCGAAGCTTACTACAAGTGTTTTTATGAGCCCATCTACCTTTTGTATCCAGTATATGCAAATGATTTCACCTCCTTTATGGAAGGAATCTAAGCTGCTTGGTGAATGCAGTAGATCTTCATTCAACAAAACTTACTTCTTCATGCCTAGATTTAATGTTTATTTCATCAATAATAGTCTAATTGACTCCAACCATTGTAGAGTGAATGGATTAAAATGTGGACAACCACAAACATTTGTTATAGGGGCTGAGATTCATATCAGACTTCCTTTGAATTGTTGTCATTGAAAAGTTTGCTAAACCTCCAGACATATGACATCTGGTGTTGGAAGTTTCAAAGTTAAAAGTCTTGTATCTCTTTTTATGAAAGCCTCAGATTTGCTTTGATTGATGTAATAATCACCTGCCAGAGTTCTTATTATTTGAGCATGAAACATTTCAATGACTGTTTCTTTAAAAAAAAACCCACAGTTTTAGTCATTAAAGTATGGAATATTTGTTGAATTCAAAGGCCTGTACATGAGTGAAATTCAAACTCTGATAATTTTTTTTTTGGGTGGCTCATCCCCAACCAGCACCGCAGTTAAAAATATAACTATACGATCTTCAAGTGATTAGTGTATTTGAGAGACCATGTGAAGCAATGCTATTTTAACTCTCCAATGACTTTATCTTGGACCGTATTGAGAGTTTGATTAAGAGAGAGACCATATTGTTGTATCTACTAAGTATTTCCTTTCCCTCTGACACTAGCATTTTGCCAAAAGTTTTAGTCCTGGGAAGTGGGTCTACTATACTTTTGGCATCCTTTGGCATTTAATCATGACCCTCACATCAATAGCCTTGGCCTTGCCTGCTTGATTGCCTCATTAGTTGACTTATAATCACTCAGAATATATAGGTTTTTGTCTTTTTATGACTTAAGTTTATGCTTTCTGATTCATGTTATAAGAGAAACCATCTCAGGCTGTAAGCACAAAGTTATGGGAACCTATAATTATTTAACATTTTGTTTATTGTTAAACTTTTATTTGTTTTGTTTTTATTATTTGTTTTTGTCATCTATTATTTATAGGAAGATCAGTCTAAATGCAATACAACTACTCCAAATGAAGTAATAAATTATTTAAGTATAAGTTCTCTATTGGAGGAGAACATCAGCACTAATGATTGTCTGTGCAACCAAGAAAAAGATCCACTTGATATAAAATCAGACTGTAGACAGACAGATTTTGATGGTCAGGTCATCAGGCAAGAAAATGCAACAGAGTCCTCAACAAAAGAGAATGCAACAACTATAATGAACAGGAGTAACGTAAACAGGAACATGTCACTGGTAATACTTAACAAGTAGTTAAAACATTTATTTACTGAGATCTATATTTGCAGTTTCAAGCACATAGTCCAATCCAGCTTGTGCCTAATTCAGTGATTTCATCATTGATTTTGCTTGGTGTCACTGTTCCCTAACCACAAAGATTCTTGTTACAAATATGGCCATTTGAGGCCACTTATATGTGTAATTTTCTTTATTTATTAATTAGTGGCAAACATATTACGAAATGACTCTAATAAAACAGAAAAAATATATGTATACAGTTGGTTTTGAGGAAAACAACTGTATACATACCTTCATTTCATCAGGATTTAAATTTTTTATGCTACAATTTTGAATGAATTGCTTTTCAGGGTAGACATTTGGTTCATTTAAAATCTAGTACAAAAGTTGATAAGGATGCCACTGATGCAACAGTGGTTCAAAGTCAAATTAAGAATGAAGATAACAGTTTGGGTGGCTCTCCTGACTCTGGTGATGAAATATCTCCCACCATAACTGAACTTGACAATCACGTTGTGTTTCCTAGAATTTCTGGGAAGGAATCTTGGGAGTGTCTTGAATCAGAAGAGCTCATAATCAACAATATCAGAGTGAACCAAGAAGACCCAATGGGGGTATGTAATTCCATCGTAAAGAATGAATAATGATGTATATGTGGGTTGCTTGAGGCTTTTGGCTTCGCATTCTCAAGATTATCCATATCTTTGTTTTTTTTGTGAGATACAAATGTATTTTTAAAACTAAACCTATTTTTTTATACATATATAGGAACCTTCTTCGGATACAAAACCCAGTCATGAGATCCTTTACGATGAAAATCAAACTTCGAATTTTCACCCTGTCTCTCCATGTCCTAGTGATGATAACACTCCAGGACATTGTTTTATGAAGGAAGAAAATGATAAAAAGTGGGTTATAATGGATATCAGTGGACCTGTCCACCAGACTCATACTTTGCCTCAGCAAATGCCGTCATTGCTCACCCATCCCTGTGGAATGGAAAATTTACAGCACTCAGTTGATCACTCATTGGATGACCAGTATTTGTCTTGTGCTAGAGTTCTTTCAGTTCATGTCAAGCGAAAGACTCGTGCAAATTCTAAAAACACTCAGGATGAGTCTAGTGCAGCCTTGTCTCAGACTGTATATTCCAAGGCTGAGAAGCAAAATCAACAACCTACAACAAGTCAGTTCGATGATTGCATAGAGACTGGCCACAATGTGAGTTCAGAGTGTTATCTTACCAGAATCAGAAATGATAGGCAAATACTGCAGAGAGCAGCGAAGCAACAAAATTGCTCTGAGAAGAAATCTTCATCAAGTAAAGAAGTGATGTCCAAGGATGAGTTGGGTATATTTAAATGCATCATGTGTTGCAAGATTTACAGAAATAAGTACTTTTTGGGACAGCATATTAGGAAAATGCATCAAAGATCTAATGGTCAACTTCAGGGAATGGAAGATTCAAATCTCAAATCAGATACTTTTTCTACTCTGAAGCAGAAATCAGGATATCTTACCAGGCATAAATCTAAGAAGTCAGATGTAGGGGTGTCTAATCAAAAGCAAGGTAAAAGTGCTCTAAAAAAGCAGAAAGATGGACTTTTTCACTGTCTGGATTGTGACAAGGTATTTAAACATAGACACAGGCTTAAAAGTCATTTGGATGGTGTCCACAAGGGCTTGAAAAAGCAGCTTGAATGCCACATTTGTGGTGTTCGTGTAACAAGAAAATATGACCTCAAAACACATTTTAATCAGGTGCATGGTGTTTGGGTTAACTTCCAATGCCTGGTTTGTTCTACTACCTTTGGTTCAAGGAAGAGTCTGAGAGACCATGAAAGGAGAAAGCATGGGTTGAGAGTGGAATCTGTGAATGCCAAAGAGTGTGTTGTTTGCAAGAAAACATTCAGCAGGATGGACAACCTGAACAGGCACATGTCAGTTCATCAGAAGTGTAAAGAGTTTGTATGTGAGCAGTGTGGGAAGAAATTCCGGGAGGAGAGAATTTTGAAGATGCACCAAAGGCGGAAACATGAGATAAGGAAGTCACACCAATGTGAACATTGCAGCAAGTTATTTGTTACCAAATATGAGGTACAGTCGCATGTTAAAATTCACTTAAAAGAGTAGTCATTAACTGATATGTATGCTGCAGGAATAAGTTGGGTTGTACCTCTCACAAAATAAATTACAGACAGTTGGCTTGCTTGGCCAATGCAGAGACCTATGCTAAACTCAGTATTTAAGATTTATTGAAGATGAGTACAGTAGAGCCGTCATACCAGTGATCTCTGCTTGAGTAGGAGTTTTTTGTAGGTCACTCATCTTTATAAAAATGGATAAAATATTTTTGGAATGATTGACCTTAGGTTTGAATATTTATCAATCTGAGAGGTGATACCTTCCTTGACCCTTAACCCTTAGTGTGTTATTCATCTTACCCTGTCCTTTTCCCATTTCTCCAGTAAACACAGAACACACTGCAGTGGACATATGCAGCGCTGCAGCTAGGTGATTCAGATTCTGTAAAGGTGTTGTGGCAGTGCTTCTTAGGTCTTTTCCATCTGGGATTGTGAACTGCTGTGCTTTGAAGGCATGGCTGTTAGGCTTTTAGAGCACAGTGAGCAAACATGCTTTCCTTGCTTTTGCCTTGCCTTTGATGATTCACTATCAGTCCGATTTCGGCTCACCAACCAATCCAGGGCAGAGCAATCAAAAATCTTAGAGTGGAATACCTCACTACAGGAGAAAACGTTTCCTCATAGTCTATGCCATATTTCTGGGTGAAGCTCTGTGCAACAAGACGTGCTTTGTATCTGTCAACAGTCCCTTCAGCATCCCTCTTAACTTTGAACACCCGTTTACACTGGACCGTTTTCTTATTCTTGGGCAAGTCCACAAGCACCCAAGCATTGTTGCGCTGCAGTGACTCATACTCGAGTCTCAAGACGCACACAGTGTCACACAGCCACTAGAAAAATTCACTCCAGTGACCATGCCTCCAGCAAGGAGGTTCATGCTGCGCCTCTTTAGATGGCTGCGATGTCGATGCCATTGGCTGTGAGTATTAGCAGCCTACAATACGTTGGCAACATCCTCTCTGGGCTCGCCTCACTGGACTGATTTTTCAAGATCCAATTTGTAGGCACCCCCAACCTTGGTGGTGGTGGCCTGCACTTCCCCTTCAACACGAAAACCTTCTCCATTATATAGGTATTTTACAACCATCACCTGAAAACAACACAAAATGACCCTATTCTGCCATCTTGCTAACAGAGTAAATTTGTTGAAAATTGGGCACATGAACCGCACCTAATATCGTGGTAACTTCACTATTATGACCGTGTAATGGGACTAATACATCGCCCATTCCTGCAGTGAGCAGATTCACATTGTTGGTGATCGTTACTTCCCTAGGTGCAACATCTCAAACTTAATTAGAGAGATGGTCTTTTATTCTCGTCATGTGGGTTGTGGCACCTGAATCTATGTGCCACTCACTTTCCTTTAGTTGCACTGATAGAGCACTCAACAAGGAAAAATTCCTGCTCTCACTCTGGTCTGTTTTATTTTTTGTTCCATTGTGCCCATTTCTTCTCTTCGAATTCTGGTCTTTGCATCATTTTTCTGTCTTTCGGGGCAGTCCTTGGAAAAATGACCAAATTGGTGACACTTGAAGCATTTGAAAGTCCTCTTGGTTCCTTTGGCAGCACTAGATGATAGGAAGGCCGCCTTGTTTTGTAAAGTAGTCCTTCACACTCGCATCTGAGGTAATCCTGAAGGAGTTTAGCTTTCACAAGTTCACTTGAAATCTTCACTGCCGAACTTTCATGGGCCATTATCATTGGATGGAAGACCACTCAGCATTATCACTGCTAAAAACTCGTCTTCCAGAGGTACTCCTTTGTCTGCTAGTTGCTGTGCCACTGACATAGCTCTTGTAACATATTCTTCTATGTTAGAGAAGCTGTCCAACTTCAGGCCAAACAGCATTCAGAGAAGTACAAGTTGCCTTGTAAAACCCCGGTCTTCATAGGCATTCATTAAATTCTGCCATGCATCCTCTGCCGTAGACGCATTTTATCATGAGCGTATGCCACCGGTTTTACCATCAGGCATATCTTCGCTCGAGCTTTCCTCTCCTTCGCTTCATCTTTGTTGATAACCACATGAGCTTTGTTGGTTTTGATGCAATCCCATAGATCTTCGTACATTAGATACATTTTCATCGCGAACTTCCAGTTACTGTCATTCGTCATGCCCTCCAATTTCTCTATCGTGGGCAGCGAACTGTTTCCCACTTGGCTCATTGTGAACTGCTCTTTTACACAGATGCTTCACAAAAGAAAATGTGATCTACAGGTAGTCGCACAACTTCAGAAATAAAAAACTAATATTCACATGAATTGCAAAAAATACGTTGCCTAATATGTTCCCGGGCCCATAACCTGTTGGAATTACACAGATTCCGGCGAACTTAGCATCGCAATAATGAGATGAATGTGGATACATTTTGCAGTACGTTTAATCACAGCACTGCGTAAGAACTACTGACTTAGGAGTAAAGGAACACTCGCACAGCCACAGGAGTCAATGCCACATGCACAGTCAGTGGCAAACATATTACACATGAAATGCATGCACTATGGAAATCTAGATTACATAAACTTTAACAATCTTCTTCAATAGTAAAGACATCAAGTACTAGTACTTGGCTGTGTGTTTTTTTGCAGGCACAAGAGTTCTTCCCACACAACCAGACCTAAATAATGGCATCATATACATGATGCCATTATTTAGGTCTACATTTTGTTGTATCTCATTGTTCTATTCTAATTGCCTGTTTTTCTCCCCCTTCCCACCCTAGTTACAAAACATTTTTACATCTATCAAAACTGTTTGTCCCTCATTACCCATTCCTCCACTTGCTCTGTCTTTAATTTCTTCAATCAACTTTCTCTCCTCCCCTTCGATTTCTAGCTCTTCCTCGTTTGTCTCCCTTTCCACCCACCTTACTCTCTCCAAACTTCTCCAGACCCACATTTCAAAATCTCAGTGGTTCATTTTCATCCTCTTTCCTTTCAGTGCTTTTCAATGCTGTAAAATAGGCAACCATTCTTTCCACTACATCCCTCTTTAATGGTGCAGTCATTAGTTCTTTTCTGAGTAATAGCCAATTTTGTCAGTGCAATTCTCCTTCACATTTCGCTGGGACTTTTTCATCTGCTTTATCTTATGACCTACTGCTTTAAATTTTTTTCTGGCTCTTTTTGCTCTGAAAAAATCTGATTATTTTCATTTTCTAATAGTTTATCTTCTTTCCATATTTTTGTGCCGCTTTTCTCGTTTGTCTGGCATGTTTTGCCAGCTCTTGCCTGACTGCGAACTACCTTTGATCATTTATGAGCCTTACTGACTATCAGCTTTACTCCTGCATTGGACCCATCCTACACTCACCATTTCCTTGGAGTATACACACCAGTGATGATGGACTCCCCTGTGAAGCAAAGGGGAATCTTTCATTTCTGCTGTTATATACCCATATCTGTGGGTATGTTTACAATTGTGCTGTGCTAGCATTCAATAAATACTTATTTTGCATTCTATTTCATAATATGTTCTCGTGAAACTGATGGTATTTAATGCGAAACGTGAAGGCTTTTTCTCAAGGCAAAGCTACTAATGCATAGTGTGTAATTTTCTGCTCTTTCTGTCAACCGCGGAAGATCTTGGAATATATCTCCTATAGATATGGGGCTTCTTCTGTCTTATAAATGAAAAGAATTTTAGTATAGGTCCATCTTAAATTGAGGTAGGCAATGAGTCTCAAGAGGGCATCAACAGAGCCACTTTCCACAGGATCATATTCCTTTCAGTTATAATGGTGGGTGCATTTAGCTAGGCTGGCCAAATGTCTGGGAATTGATTCATCAACGAGAGTACCATATTCCTGCGGCAGCTTCTGCATAAGTAAATATGAAACTGTAACTGTAGTTTCTGGCTTTGCTGTTTGTTTTGTGAAGTGATATGAGAATTTTTACTCTTAAGTTGCTTTTGTTTGTTGAGCATAATTGGTTATGGCTAATTTTCGTTTGAGTTATTTGTGTATTTGATAAATGTTATTGTTTGGCCGCAGCATTGTTTGCCATACTTTCCTTTATTTTCCTGACAAAGTTAAGAATGTTTTTAATGATGGAATGCTTGTGAATCACAAAATTTTGCATGCAGTTTTTATTTTATAACAATTTCATTGCAAACTATAAAAATGGTAACTGTTGATGCTTTTAAAACGCGCTTGCACAAACTTTGCAGTTGCAAGCCAGGGTACAAATTTTATTTAGTTGCATGTGCAGTAAAACCTTCTTAATTAATATTATAGGCAGGTGTATTTCAAATTCAGTTCCATATTTCACTCTGCATAATTTATTGTGTAGTTATGAATATTGCTCTATAAATTATTGCTTTGGCTATGTTTGCTGTGAAATCCCTCTGTAGTGCACTGTTTGCAATCTATTCGTGTGATGCTCAGTATAATGGTTAATTAGTGATTGTCATCATCATCATCGGTCAACAATCCTAGGATTGGTTTGACGCAGCCCTCCACATGATTATTCTAACGGCCAGCCTCTTCATATTGACGTAGCTCCTCTCTTATACATACTTCAAAACTTGCTCCATATACCTCATACGAGACCTGCATTTTCCATTCTTCCCTTTCACTTTTCCTTCAACAATTGTCTTCATCATGCCATCGTGTCTTAAGATGTGGCCTATTAAGTTGTCCCATCTTCTTTTTAAGGTTTTCAGTAGAAATATCTTCTCTCTTCTCTCCCGCTCTTCTTAAGACTTCTTCGTGTTTCACTCGATTGATCCATCTTATCTTTATCATTCTTCGGTAGCACCACATTCCAAATGCTTCCAGCCTGGACTTCTCTGCTGCTGTTATTGTCCATGCTTCGCTGCTATATAGTAGAATGTTCCAGATGTAGGTTCTAATGAAATGTTTCCTCACTTCCATGCTTGTATTTGCAGCTGTAAGCAGATACTTCTTCTGGTAAATAGCGATTGTAAGAACTGGAAAATTTTATTGGTGATTGATTGATTGACCTATTGATTGAAATAATAGCAACCTTGGATTCTCTAGCCTTTGTATGATGAAAGAAAGAATGAGAATCCCTTAGAAAAGGGATGGGGACCTACAGCCTTTGGTGCTCTTAATGTTCATGGAAGGTAGATGACGCAACAAGGATTCACCTGCTCTTCAGTTTGAATGAGGCAGTGAAATTAATAAATAAGCAAGCTCTAATAATCATTATTCTTTTTTTTCAAGTCATGGTAATATATATGAGCCCCAACAACAAATATATACTTAGTGATTAATTTTTACTGAGTGTAGCACCTGTATGCATGTGACCCACAATGCAGTGTGATCTGATGAGACCTTAGGATGCATTTCTGCCCTCTGACTTAAATAAGTTATCCGCCTATGCTATAGGCTAACTGATCATACATACCATAGGTATGAGATGCTACATTAATCATGTCATAAGCCTTTTTTGAGAATGACTTATACCATTACCTTACCAGGTAGACACACTATGCTTTTACTTTAGGTTTCATTATACATAAAACAGTCTTCCAATAAAATAGTGATCTATTGGGGTAGAAGAAGAATTAAGTATTTTTAAAGGGGAGATTTGTTACAACCGTATTTGTTTGCATTTAGAAGAAAGTGCTTGTGATACGACTTTGAGAATCCACGGAAATATATTTTTAGTAATATAAACATGAATTTTTAGGAGTAATGCATTTTATGGTAAATACTGAAGATTTGTTTATTGTATATTTTAGTATATGTGGAAGATAATCTGATTAAATCTTTACAAAGGATGTTTTCAATTGTTGATTTCACTACTCGAAAACTAATTGTGCAAATTTGGCATGATATGTGCTTTTGATGATTGTAATAAAGGGTTTTGGATTTTTTTAAGGTGTTTTATTTATAACACACTTCCATTAATACACAATAAGTATGAGAGGATACAAGGGACTTGACTCTTCAAATCCTCTCTCTCTAGTGAAATTACTGAATGTATCAAGTGTGGTGCAGTGTCAAAAATACTTGTATTTTTTCCAGGTTTTATAATTACCATTCTACCATATTTCTCGTTGACCCTTTTTATTTCTATTTTTGTGTAATAACTGTTATATGAAGTAGAAAGACAAGTTTCAATAGCAACAATTTTATTGACAGCCAAATGCGTATAATTAAGGTGAGTATGATATCAATTAAATGTACAAATTATAGTACATACTATTGACATTACATTATACATATTAGCATACAATTATCAGGATTACTACAGTAATATATTCCAAATTCTATGCTAAGTCTTCAATACAGTAATATTGAATAGGTCTATTAAGTATTAATTATCAGTAATGCAACAAATTAGCCAGACTAAGTATACAAATTTGGTATCAGAATGGAAGTGTTTCAATTTGCTATTTTATATCACACTTTATTTTATTGAATTCATCACTAAAGAAATATTCTTGGATGTTCCTACCGCCAGGTTGAAAAATTTCTCGAGTTTCTGACGTTTCAAAGTTAGACTCAAACTCCACCTTCAAGGCAAATGGTGATGTGTCTTCATTTTCGCCATCTTGTATATATGAGGCCTTGGGTCTGGTGATTCATAAAGGTCATCATCATTTCACAAGTAATCCAGAAGTTTCTAAGAAATTTAGTGGAGGACGTGAGGAGCAAAGTCTCCATAGCCCTTAAAAGAGCCAGTCCACCGAAGGCCACTTTACATCTACTTGAGTGCCATGTGGAGGACATTTGAGTTCAGTACTTTGCCGTGAGCCCATTAAATGGGAGGTTAAGCCGTGGTCCCTTTGGCACCTTTCGTTAACAGCAGGCTAATGCTGATCTCCACCCTTTCTCCTTAAACTTCCATTCCCATTCTTATACCTTTCCTCCCGGTCTGAAGTGCCTGTTAGTGCAGTTACAGACATAAAAACCACAGATAGACCAAAGACTCATGCCTCTAGGAAGGAATGGGATACACTTAAGGATTTAAGGAAGAACACGGCCATCCAAGCACTCCCTGGTGTCAAAGGGAGTGCCACCACTATGCTTTTTGGCAAGGAAGAATGCCACTGAAAGATATTGGATATCCTCCAGGACCAAGCCTACTGGCCCAGGACCTCACACAGTCCATCATGAGGAAAATCAATGCTTTAATTAAAAGAATTGGTCAACCCCCTGAGATCTCGATTGACTTGTGATCATGAACTCTAGCTCCACCTTGGCTCTACGGCCTATAAAAAAAACATTAAGAAGGTACTCCCCTTAGACTGGTTGCGAGTGCATTAGCCTCTGCCATCTACAATCTGACAAAATATCTAATTGGAATCCTGACACTATATAGGGGCTCCTGTGTACACCACATCAAAAACTCCACGAAGTTTGTGAGGATCATAAAGGAGTGTGATATCTTAGTGAGCCTCAATGTGGTATGTATCCCTATTCGCACATACCATTAAACAACCTACCACTCGTGAGTGCTAAGTTTGGCTTTGGCATGGTGAAGTTATGCCTCTACATAAAGCCACCTACTTCATGTATAATGGAAAATTCCTTGAGCAAGTGGATGGAATTGCAGTGGGATCATGCTTATCCCTAGTCCTAGAGAACTTCTCCATGGAAGATTTTGAGAAGGCAGTCAACTCTGCTCCACATTGCCCAGACCTCTTTTTCACTAATTTGAAGATATATTTGTGGTCTGGCCACATAGGAAGGATGCACTCAACCAATTCCTGACACACGTGAATGGTCAGCATCCCAAAATAGCCTTCACAATGGAATTGGAATGAAATACAGTAGAGCCTGGTTTAGTGAGTATGGCTTATTGCGAGAATCGCGTTATAGCGAGTGATTGTCTTTGTACCGCCAAAAGGCCTATGTTTTACATGTAAAATAAAGCGGGTATAGCGAGGCCAAAACGTTCCTTCCACGGTATACGCTCGGTATTACGACAGATATCTCTCGAGGGCGATGCACCGCCTAGCAAAAATAAACTATTGTGTTTTGTATTATCTGCTAATTAAACTAAAAATACAAGATGTGTGCCATATCTACAACACCTAAAGCCAGTTATGTCCGAACATTAGCGATTAACGGCCTTCAGTACGCTCTGCACGCTCCCATTTTACGTTCTTCTTTTGTTAGGCCCAGTCATCAGTGGGAGGGGAGTGGGCGGACGACGAGCAAGATGAGAGTAGGAGAGGGAGTTAGGTCTAGGCATGGGCGATATTGATAATTTAATATCGTGATACGATAATTTTAGCATATCGTAAGGTGGCGATAAGGATAACTCATATCGTGACGATGAATATCGTCTTTTCATGCCCGGGGCATGATAAGATATCGGGGTACGATAAACATCACGATAAATATCGTGACCACGATAAATATCATGATATCGCGCCCCGATAAAATATCATGATAAGTATCGCGATAAAAGATCGTGATATTGCGCTCGTTTAAATGTAGCGTAATCGTGCCCGATGAATTATCGTGGTATTAACAATCTCTAGAGGTGTTCCTCAAGGATCTATACTGGGTCCTCTTCTTTTCATTATCTACATTAATAACCTTCCAAACTATTTCAGCAGTGGCTCAGTTTACATGTATGCAGACGACACAACCCACCTTACTTCCTCTAAAGACTTGGAGCATGCAGTAGTTCAAAGGAACATTAATTGCATGAGTGAATGGTGCAAGGACAACATGGT
Organism: Platycnemis pennipes; assembly: GCA_933228895.1. Classification (NCBI taxonomy): domain Eukaryota; kingdom Metazoa; phylum Arthropoda; class Insecta; order Odonata; family Platycnemididae; genus Platycnemis; species Platycnemis pennipes. The sequence goes on along the minus strand of OW121852.1, from coordinate 33,557,901 downwards.
ATTTATCAACAGTGATAAATCCACTTTTATTCAATTTCATACTCACCAAAGAAAAATTATTTCCTCTCCTCTTTTAAAGTTAAATGGATCCTCGATTACTTCCTCCTCAGTGACTAAATTTCTGGGCTTATATATTCACGAGTCACTATCCTGGGAATTACATTTAGACAAACTCTGCTCAAAAGTAGCTAGTGGATGCTACCTCCTTCGAAGAATTGTGTCCCTTGTAGATACTGCCACTGCTCTTGCAGTATACTATGTCTTTATTCATAGTCGTTTGGCTTTTGGAATTGCAGCGTGGGGTCATTCTTACCACTCGTTTCGTCTTTTTAGACTGCAAAAATGGGCCATTAGAATTATTAAAAAAATTCCAAAGGAAAGCAGTTGTAGATCACATTTTAAATCCCTCAAAGTTCTTACTTTACCATGCTTATACATTTTTCATGCTATTATCTTTGTGCACAAAAATAAACTTTCTTATAACATTAGAGCTAATTATGATGTCCACAATTATAACACAAGGGGGTGTGATGATCTTAGGGTTATAACACACAACACCACTCTGTTCAGCAAGAACCCCATTTATGCTGGTATACAATTTCTTAATCACTTACCCAGGAGGTTAAGGCTTATGGAAAAATTTCCTCAGTTTAAATGTCATCTTTATCAATATCTTTGTGACCACCCATTTTACTCAATAGATGAGTTTATGTCTGTATGCCATGTATTCTGATTATATTATGTATTTCCTATAGGTATTTATGTGAGGGTGGATGATGTTGGACTGTTTCTCTTCATATATTTTTTCTTTTTATTTTATTCTGATAATATGATGTTGGTATTTGTATGGTGATTTGATTGTTTATCTATTTTCGATTCTTTGAATTGATTTTTGTGACCTGTTCCATACATGGATAAGACATGTCTTTTGGGAACCAATAAATATATTATTATTATTATTGCGCCGGTTAATCGTGTCGGAGAAAGACAGCCGTTGAGTTGGCCTTCGCTTAAGCTGGAGCAAGTACGTTTGAAAACTTACTATTCTGCTATCTGCTAATTCAAATTCTCAGCAGTTCTCTCACACTCTCTCTTTCAATTTCATTGGGCAGATAGGTGAGGTACTTGCTCCAGCTTAAGCGAAGGCCAACCCAACTGCTGTCTCTTTCCAACACGATTAACCGCGTTCATCGGGCGCAATTACGCGATATTTGAACGAGTGCAATATCATGTTCTTTTACCGTGATATTTTTTCGGGGCGCAATATCGTGATATTTTATCAAGACGTGATATCATAGTATTTTATTTCGATATTTACCGTTTCCCGATATCTTATCGAGATGAAATATCGGGGCACGATAAGACGATATTTATCGAGCAACGATATATCGTCAGTTTTAAAAACTCAAAATCAACTGATGGACATACCGGTTAACATTCGAAAACTCGACAAAGCTGATATTATCGTCATGACATACTCGCAAAATTACCTAAAAATTTCCACAGTATACCTAATATTTTAATTCCGACTAGTTACGCTGTATTTACAGCTTTCTTCGGCGACGGAAAAATAGAAGAACTGGAAGAAAAACACCGAAACTTGGGGAATTAATGTTTTATATAACGGAAAATGTCCTGTTTCTTTCATGAAATATGTTGATAATCTATCAGAATGTGCCTATAATGACTTAATTGCTGTTTACCTTCGTCAAATACCACAGAAAGAAAAGAAAAACTGTAAATACGAACGACTATGGGAATTAGGTGGATTTTTTCAACACCTTCGGATATAACGAGCGCTCGATTTAGCGAGTGATTTCCAAGGGATTATGAGCACTCTTTATACCGGGATTACACTGTAGTTGGTTCCCATCCCTCAACATCCTGATCCTGGGAAAAAGGGATGTCTCACTCATTCATAGTATTTACCCCACTCATGGTGGCATTTAACTTATTAATACATCAGCCAATGAGGAGAGACTGCCCCAGGAGTTAAGCCATCTCCATACGACTTTCTGCCAAAATATGTACAGTAGAAGTGAGATTTCACAGAGCTCAATACGTTCTTTGACCAGTGGGAGCCCAAATTGCAGATGGAGAAAGAGCCGGAACCAACTACCTATGAACCAACTAACTGTGTAGTCACAATTTCCAGAAAAATTTCTAGAACACTTGCTAGGCACAAGCTTGAGACCATACGAAAACCTTCTCCTAAAATCAGGGATGATTTCATGAGAGCCAAGGACCAATAGGCCTAATGGCTCCAGGCATTTCTGGGTGCCCTGAAAATGTGGAAAAGACATATTGGAGAGACAGGATGTGCCACTCAAACCAAGCTGGACAAGCACAGACAACATCTATGATTAGTGCAGATGGAAAAATCAGTCATCACTGAACACAGTATTTGTGTGGTCCACTTCATTTTCCATCTAACAGAAATACTTACTCTCAAGGTTATGAGGAAAGAATTGTAAAGGAAGCAATTGAGAGTCAATCAGAAAGAAGGAATTTCATCACAGGTATAGGATATTCCCTGATCAATTCAAGGAAACCATTTAGAAAATACTGGCAATTTCCAGATTCAACAATCAACTTTGAGCAGACCAATTTGGGACCCAAACAATGATGATCATTTATGTGTCACCTGAACCAAGGCCTCATGGATACAAGATGGCCAAATTGAAGGTAGAGCATCATTTGCCTGGAAGATGGATGTGAATTTTGAAATGCTAGCCACTCTGAATTTTTGCCTCTGCGGAGGACCCGATAAGAATTACTTTATATTTCCCTGGAAAGCACCAGATGTTGCCTCATAAGCACTACAATGTTTACAATTTCCACTGAAGGATTTTACGCATTGTCATGGCATAAGGGCTTTGTAATGTTTTGGTTTGTGAGGATACATCTTTTCCAAATACTGCCACAATATTTGCCATAAAATTATTTAGGTTTCACTTGAATCTTCGATTTAGTGAATAAAAACTGTTCTTGAATTGAGATCCCTCAATTTCCTTGAAGCTTTGATGCCTTGAACCTTGAATTTACTGTCAAGATTTTTCTGGTGGCGTATAATTTCCATGACCAGCAGAACTACTGCCACTGTTGTTCCAGACATCAGGAGCATGAAGGCAGGATAGGCATCTTTCATAGACAGGCTGTAGAGGTTTCTTAGTCCATTTGTATTGAAAATAACTTCATTATCTTCAGAAATATTAAGATTCTTGCTGAGAAAGAAGATGGAAATAACAAAGAAAATATTATATTTGTTAAAGGAATCTTTGTCTTTGATTTACAAGGCTACTTTTATTTCAATTTTGTCAAAAGGATATGAAGTGAGATTACAAGTCATCACATTCAGTTTCAGTGGTCAGACAGTTCCACACTGCCATTTTTTTATGAATAGTATTTGCTTAACAACTGTTCATTGGTGGTTTTTACGTATACATATAATATTTATTAGATCAATTATTTTGAAGTTATATAGCTAGTATCATTAAAAAAATTGAATATTTTTGGCAACTAGGATTCAACTTGGAATATAGGAGATAAATATCTATTGAAAAGTTTGTTCTGTTCAAAACTTGGATGATTTTTGAATCTAAAATTGTTTTCTCCAACTTAATTTATCAATCTTAAATTACATTAAAATTTTTGCGACTGGAATAACTTGGGACCCAAGAAGATTTTTCTTTTCAAAGAAAAAACTGTAAAAAGCATAATGGAAAGCAGTTTTTCTGGGTTTTCTGTGCCTTGGGTCCACTTTCAAAAGATCCACTTTTTTCTCTTTGACATACTTGATTGACTCTGCTCCTGATGTGGTCACTATTGTATGACTATGTTGTTTGTAAAATAGCAGGGAGCAGTTGTGGGCAGGTAGTGGTGGTGTCAGCCTACTGGTACAAATTGTAATATTGCTCGTCAAAATGACTGATGCCAATCGCTCTATTGAAAATTTTCTTGTCTGAAACCTGAAATTAAAGGAGATTGAACTTAGGAGCTATAATTGTGATAATCCATGGGGATGTGGTTGTGTAATCAAATATAATACAAGAGCAACATTTCTTTGCACCTCTGCAAATGGAACCTCACTCCTTTGTAGCTTCTTATCCATCGTGAATGATGCTGGCTTAGGAGTGTAGAAGGGCTCTTTTCAATTAAACAACTTAAGGATAGTAACATTTAAAAAAAATTATCTGATGGTTGCCGTAAATACTGAATGTGGCATGTGTGCATATGACATGAGTGTGACTCTTTGAGAATTGTTGAAAAATATGCCAGAAAAAATATCACCCACAATGGGAATCAAAGTATGGACTATAAGATGCTATGATGCTTTTGTGGTTCCCTTTTCCCTCTATCTCCAGGCTAGCTTTGGGTGGAGTTCCTCAGGAAAGGAATCAATCTAATGATGATATGAGGGCACAAGTACAGGGCCTCGATCATGGATCTTCATAAGGCGTGCACTAGCGTTATCATTATTTTTTGATTTAATTTATGTCAGAGTGAACGTAATCTCCGGTCTTCATTTTTCGTAGAGCGCTTCAAATCGCTTATCACAATCAGTGGAGCAAATTTTATAGACAGTTATTGTTTACCCCTACACTACTCTATGGGTAAGCATTAACAATAAAGATTGCGATAACGTGAAAGATGCATCCGTGATTCCACACCAGGTAATAGAAGAGAGTGATCCTCTTGTGCTGAAATAGCTGAGGAAGAGATAGAAATTTCCATCTCATAATACCCTCCGTGACATTCACTCGTAGGCCTCCCATCTTCAGGGCCCAGGTTTGAATCCTGGTTATGGGTAAAAATATTCAGTGTTTTATTGGTCCCTTCTTGAATGCTGCATGGAGAACACTTTAAGTGCGGTACTCTGTGTTGGATGGGATTTTTAATGGTAGTCCCCTTGGCATTTTTTGTTCATTGTTTGGCAAGTTCCCACCTATGCCAGATGATCATATATCCTAAAATGATCAAAATGGCTACTATAACAAAATTAACAGTTTCAAGTGTAACTTTATGGAAATTCAACATCACAAGGAAGTAAAACTTTGTATTTCCACACAAACTTATTACAATAGGGTTAGGACTGAGTGGGTCATGAAAGAATTTGGCTGTGATACTGCTTTAGTATCGCACCCACCCAGTACTTAGACAAATGAGAGGGATGTGCTTTGATATTTTTCATGCCTGCCCATGAGTTACGGAATTTATCATGAGCCTTGACCAAGACCTTGCCCATGGGGAGGAATTTCCCATTGGAAAACGTTCCATAAATCAACGGGAAAACCATTTTGACCATGGGGAATGTTAGCCTTCATTTCCCATGGGAAAAGCATCATGGTAATTTTACTGTGGGAACAGCACGACCGGTTTCTCCCACTACTGCATCATCAGGTGCATGCATGTACATGACATACATACAAAATCACCCGACTCTCTTGCTAGGAGGTAACGCAATGGGAGATTACAAATTGAGACCTCATCTACTTTAGCATTAGGAGTGGAAGGTGCATTATCAAGTAATAGCAAGATTTTAAATGGATTTTTTTCTCAAGGCAGTGCCCCTTGACCTCTGGTATAAAGTAGTTGCAGGATCAGTCCTCAAATAAGGCATATGTAACCCAAGCTTTTTCGTTTGATTTCCAGATGACCGCAAGAAGGGATTAATCAACATTTTTTAATGCTCGCGGATTTTCTGAATGCTAAAGTAGATGAGGTCTCAATTTGTAATCTCCCATTGCGTTACCTCCTAGCAAGAGAGTCGGGTGATTTTTTGCTGCCTTAAAGCCAGGTACAGAGTTTTCTTCTTTATAAATATATGTACCGTGAGACATTCTCTTATAGAAAATCAGGGCTAATGAAGTCTATAATAATTCCGAATAGCCTTCACCTACAGTACATGCCGGGAAAGTATCAGATCTTTCTTAACTGTTCTGATAAATAACCACCCCAAAAATTTTTTTTAGTTATTTTGGAAATTCCTTTGCTGCCTCTAAATCACTATTGGCTGCCTCACCAATTAATTTTACATTATGCAAATTGCAACGATTTTTAAATCGATTGAACCACCCGTCACCATCCAAGCATCTGCCTGTTTTACCGATCTGATTCGTCAACAGTTCTTAGTGACTATGGCCTTCTGTTGAATCGCCAGAAGACTTAAGCTGTGTACCTCTTCGATGCTGCTCCTCTATCCACACCGTCAGGAATTTATTCCATTTCACCAAGAAGACAATTTCTTTGCTTGCTCATGATGGAGGATCTTATACAAGCTGCACCTTTTACATGTTTTTTGATTTGTTCCTTGTCTTTCGCAATTGAGCTAATAGTTGACACTGGCATGCTTACAACACATAATATGGTGGATATCATTAGCCCACTTTCATAGTTCTTCACAGTATCAATTTCCTATTCTAAAGTGATTGTATGTCACCTTTTAGAAGCCCCAGGTTCACTTTGACGTTTATCAGCCATAGTTGGAGAATCTAAAACACTTCACTGTTAAACTTTTTTCACAAATCCAACGCATGACCTAGACTGCCAGAAAATCATGGAAGGGATTGACCGAGACTTCTTATCATCCCAGGATCATTAAGTAACAATGTTATAAGTGCTATCCTACTCTACGTACATTACTATGTACTAATGGTGTGAAACGCTTTTGATTGCTTGAGTTAAATACATTTTTGCTTTGTTTTATGACATGATTTATATTTATTTATGACATTTATCGACGCAGAAGAGTTTTTAAAGCAAAGTGGGAATTGAGCATTACAGAATCAGCAAAGTAATGAATGATGAGGTGATCATTCTTTGGATAGATATATCAAATAATGCTACGAATGTATGAATTTTCATAGAGATTGGTCAATGGGGTAGAAGTTTAGAAGGTTTTTTATGTGACTTTGCGACAAAAATTGATAGCAATGAAAGTCAATGGATGAATGATAAAAATGGAACAATTTCCTTACTCTACCACTTTAAAACCTCTATAACCATTCATTTTTTTCCACCAGCAAGTAGGTATATGAATTAACATTTTACTTTTTCGTTCTTGCTTTCGTTTTCGTGGCATCTCTTTAGGTAAATTTGCCACTTACGTAAGTATGGATTTACGTAAGTCGAGGCATACGTAAGTCGGGGACTGCCTGTATAAAGGGAATGAGCCCTGGAGTATGCCTAAACTTGACACCAGCATTCAAAATCTATATGATCTGTACATCGGAGGCATACTCTGGATCAATGAGGCTGCAGATACCCTAGTATGTATTATGAAATAGGAATTTGAAGGAAAAGGAGTAGTCATTACCTGGGATCATTGGAGAAGGCTAGCCCTACATCACTGCGATGGCGATGTACTGGTGGTGACAATAGTGCCACAAAAGCTGCAGAATAGGCAGTGTAGATAATGACTGACAAACCAAACAGACACATGAAGATAGTTCGAGCTGCTGCAGTGTCTGGATGCCGATGAGAACCTAATTCATTATATCATGGAAATAAATATACATTTAGTAGAAATTATGAGAAATCAAGATATTCTCTTAGTTATAAGTTATTAAGTGATGATGGCAAATTGCTCTCATGACAACTGCCTTCATTGCCTTCAATACTCATTGCTATTACTCTCCCCACAAATTTGAAAGGCCCTGGTCTTTAACAATCTGATTATTATTTTAGGCCTGATCAGTTATTGAAGAATGACAGAAGTTTGATAATGATGCTAAAATATATGAAGAATTCCTCTCCAATCACTGCATTTTACCACATATACCGATTCTGAGGTAGTAAAACACATACGTCCCACATTTTGTGTCCTTGATTGATAGTATTGCTTGTATGTTCTTTATTTGTATGTTCTGATGTTAATCACCTGTGTATTCATTCAAATCATTGTATTCAGGCATACTGGAGTATTTTCCGAAGTGCTCAAGTAGTTGACCTTTTATTCATTCATGTATGCATCAAGGTATTTATGTACTCATCCAATACTAGTCATTTCCCATATATTTATTTAGGTACTCTAATGCTGATGAATGAATACATGTGGCACCATTATAAAGATACAGCATGCCTTCTTAAGCTAGAATTTTGAAAGCCAAAAATCAGTAAAAGGAAATTATAAACGTACATGGAAATAATGGATACCTTAACTTTCAGCCAAGGCTTAGATGATGCTCTCTTTGCCAGAGTGAATGTGATAAATGAAAGAGAAAAGATTGGTACTCTGTAAGGGCGACTTACCACAGGTATAAAGTTAATAATTACAAATTTATAAAATATAATCTCATGAAATATAAATGTTTTACAGTTTATGAAAGAGATGACTGTCAGTATTAGAAGCTTAGGAAAAAATGGCAATATGTAGTGAGATTAATCCTGCTGTGTAGGCAATGTAGCGATACATACATGTTTGAAGGGTTTGCATATGTCGTTAAACATTTTTCTCTGAAATACATATTACTATAGTCACGATGAGTCGTACAAGAGCATAGGAAATGTAAAAAAAATTTCACTGATCTCACATTGCTATACGATAACTCGTGATATTGCTTGTAACTCAATTGTGACCATTTGTTTGTTATTCAATTTTACTTAGGTTGCTATGATTTTTCAGTTGTTTTCCAGTGCCTACCCTCGAGAATTCACCCTATGATGAGTGAACTATTTAATCATTATTAACCCTTTCCAATGCAATTTGTGTGTCTCTTGCATTTTCACCATCTCTCATTTATATTGGGTGGGAAGTAGGTTGGTTTAGTAATTGTGATTATACTAAAGTCTTAAATGAGAAAGCATATTTCAATCTGCTTGATTGTTCAACTTAAGTACCTATGTGAATAAATCATAAAAGAAGCAGAAGCACTAACAATGGAACAGGCAAACAAATGCAAAAAGAAAAATGTATCAGATCTCAATCAACATCGGATCCAAATTGGAAAATCATATCATAGTTGTCAGATGAGGTGTGACATATGTTAGATTGAAAAGAGTTAATTTAAGCCATGTTGCTGTTCACATAGCTAAAGAATATGACCATATAAGATTTGGTTACTCTAACGTACGTTAAATCATGTTATTACTAACAAAAATATAACTCTTTCTTGCCTTGCTGACATATAGCTCCAATTGTTGCTAACAGCACCTCTGATGTTTCCCATGGTGGTGCCTCAGATCCTGCATGCACCACAGCCTCTTCCCTCCTCAGGACCAAGTGCAGTAGAAATGAAATGAGCACCATAATTGCAAATAGGGAGTACCATACTGGTTTTGCAAAAGAATTGATCATCACATATTTTTCAGCGCTCAAGCCACCAATAGATGATTGATCAATATGGAATGAGGTTTTACTGGAATAATGAAGATGAAGGTCTTATTAATGCCTAAAAAAGAAGCTTAAATTCCATTGATTTGAAATAGTGCATTAAATACTGTGTGACAGCTACTGGCATTGTAAGATATAATGTGGCATCTTAAGGTGTTATCTCTTTTACTCATTGCAAGTGAGTGCATTGAAAATTGCCTGATTAAAAATAATTTATGGACCAATAATTGAACCATATACCTAAGTTTTTGGCCCAATGTGCATACCAACACTCTACCAAGGATTCATAATCCATAATTAGTAATTAGAGATTATGAATCTCAATAAATTAGAGGTGTCCTTCAGGAATGAGGTATCATTCTCCATTTTGGTGGCATTTCAAAACATTAATTAGAGCTCATGAGAAGTCCTCAACACTGTAGCCATTAAAAACTGAACTGATATTGTGAAGTAATAGTTGGTAAAGATTGGAATCACTCTAGTTCATAATAATTAATTATATTTTTTTCACTAATTCTCACTATGGTGACTTAGCCTAAATATGAGGACTTTACCCTTTCTATTGAAATTTATCTGTCACTCATATTTTTGCTAGCTCTTATTATTTTGAGTGGGAAGTAGGTAGGTTGATTAATTTTGATTATGCTAAAGTTTTAATTGAAAAAGAATAACACATTCTGCATGATTTTGACTACTCTAGATGTATTGAGTAAAGTGTGTAAGGATATCATGAAAGAAGTTTGAGCAGGGAAGCAGGCAAGCAAATCCAAAAGAGACAAATGAGTTGGATGTCATCAGGATTTCCAGATTCCTGAAAACAAAATAAGGGACAGGTGTGCTGTCGAGGAAATCATTGTGCGACATAATCGACAACTAGTGAACTTTAAGAATGATTTTACGGATGTTATATCGACATCACAGGGCTTTAGTAATAAATACCTTTACCATGATTACATATACTGAAAATAACATTTTCTTTCCTTGCGTGGGACATTTGGCACCAATATGGGACTCTCCCGTAAAATCCAGGACATCTGGCAACCCTGGATGTCATCCAATGTTGGAGTGGAACAGGAAAATCACAATCTCAGGTCAGGTTAAACAGGGTTCAAAAGGATTAAATTAAAATATTACTTATATGGTTAATGATGACCTCCTAGAATAATATTTCAAATAAAATCACAGATTTGCTCAAACTGGATAGATAAGAAATAAAATTATTATCCCTTGGGCTCACTTTTTTAAGGGTGAATGATCCCAAAAATCAAGGGACATACTGCTACATGGCATAAAGTCTTCATTCCACAGCCCTATGCCCATCTGAAAGGAATTAAAAATGCCAACATATGAACTTTGACCATGGTTAAGATGGTAGCATTTGTTTGCACTGTGAATATTTGATAACATTTGTTAAAATTAATGGATTATACATTATTTGCTTGAATTTTTACATAAAATGGCTGTTTTCAACTTCAACATCACCCTCAGATGAAAATTAAAATTAGGTTGTGTCTGTTATAAAGCGTACCAACTCTGTCAATAATTTTACATTCAGCAAATTTTAGGAAAAAAGGCTGGGAGAGAACCCATTTGATAGAATCAACCTGCATTTAAACAATTGTCTGGTAAGTGTAATGTTGTGGAGAGAGTTTTGATTGTTGGTGATTATGTTAACTATCAGTAAGTATTAAAAAACTAAGCTCTCATTCACTCACCTCCATTTTATCTGCTATGAGTGTTACATAATGGCTACCAGAACTCATTGCAGTGGAATTTACAGATGATGGCAGATCAAATATCCACCCACGGACCCGAGTTTTATTTGTTCTGCCCACTACAACTGTTTATCATAAAGAAAGAAACATTTTTAGACAATTTTTTTTTAAATAAGAACCAATGACCACAAAAAAATCATACATAACCTTCATTAGGCGTGTACATGATTAAAAAGTGGCATCTTGCTGTGTTGCTCCTCATGGAACTGGGGCAAAGTTAGGAAAGTGAGTCTGCTAAATTAAGCCTTAAGGAGTGCTGTTGTAGATGATGAATTTTTAATTTGAATACAATTGATTTTCTCAGGACTAGAACACTTAAAATATTAATAGAAATTTTATGTTCAAATTGAGCATTTGGAATACCTGTTTGCATTTAGGAGCATTTATAAAATTACCTACTTGTAAATAAGGTTTGAAAATATTTAGCTATTTGGTTCAATACCAAACTTCTTGGCAGTACAAATGTGAGCATATTTTTGTACTAGCTCGCATAATGTTTTATTAATGACATAGTGGAAGGAGGTCCACATGGCATTTGTACCTCAGTTAAGCAGCTGCAAAAAGTCTGCTGGACATTCAAGCGATAGTCTTCAGTGAAAACCATGACTAAGAAAAATCTTATAATTGTCAAAAATAGTTTTTTATTGGCTTACTAGAAAAATAATTTTTTTCGGAGTTCATTTTCATAAAATCGGTGAAAAGTTATACAAAAGAAATAATCTGTGACGATGAATTTACGACTACCTGAAGGTGACAAAATGTGTTGAAATCCAGGCTTGAGGTGTCTATTTGCGAAGCTATAAAGGTCGCATTTTAATTCCATTTTACTATATACAACTAAAATAACGGTCCAAAATGGAAGTGAAGGCTGTTCGGGTGCTCCACCGGGCTAATTCCTCCATCGCTGCCGACAGCCGAACAGCCATCACTTCCAGCGTACGCCGGGAAAGCCTCCGATCTTTTAACGGTCCAAAATAATTGCCAAACTGAGTGCCGAAAGCGCCGGCCGTTTGATGGTGTTCTTGTCTTCGTCACTACCCTTCTTCAACTCGGGAACGGTGCTAATCGAGTTTACAGAGTTGTCAGTGATGATGTGTGGGTTACAACGGAGTCTTTCATGAATTAACTCGATCTAGCGGTAAGACTCATTCACCGCAATAATTTCCCCTGCAAAGTTTTATGAAGTCCGTGGTCGAGTTTGATGATTACCAGTGCCACTATGAACGGAAATCGAGTGCATCGAAAGTTGTCGAAGGAAAGTCTCCTGAGTTGGGAAGGAACCATGGACATTAGGATCGCCGCGCAGTGAGTAACTTATCATGCTTTGTATTATATTATAAGATCTTACCTCGTGGACGTAGTTTGTAGAGATTTCCTTCAAGACCATTTCTGCCTTACGAATGCTATTCTTGATTTCTTTTCGATCAGGCATTCTGGATAGCGTAGTGGCCTGCCCGTTGATGTTCGTTTCCTGGTCCTAGAGAAATGCTTCCTCTGGCAAGTTTCGAGTCAAGAACTGATAAACGTACCTTTAAAATATATTCATACCTCAACCTCGTATTCACAACACAGTCGGGATTTGCCAAAATTTCTCGACTAGGCAAGCTGGAGAAATTGTTATTTCTCATGAGATAACAGTCGAGGCTATATCATTTATCGGGACAGTTTCTCCGACAGGTAAGTGGAGTATTTTGAGATTGGGTACCCTATTCTTACCCTTAATTCATCGTATGGAGAAGAATTGAGAGGAAGATAAAGAGACGTGAAACATAGTTGGGTCGGAAAAAATTGCGAAGGTGGAAGCACAATGTTAATGAAAGATACATTTTAGAAGAAGCTGTGTCTTGAAGAAGTTGCCGAAAGGGGGCAGCTGAGTATGCGAGGAAAAAGGAAATAAACAGAGATTTTATGCGGCAGGAAGATAGACCGGCAACAGTAAGTGTAGCAATTTGCGACCTTTGCGTTGCGGTAAAGGATTTATTGTTGGGAAAAATTAGAGATGACCGCGCAATATGTAAGAGTGGAGAAGTCTAAGACCGGGACTTTCCTCAGATGTACCAATTTTAGTTGAATTCTTGCGATGATGACATTTTATGAGCTCTATTTATCTCACTTTTTCAGATCATTGCTGCCGTCGTATTTCAGGTAGTTATACAGAACTTGTGGCAGCAGCGTATTAGGAGAACAGTAATGATTTGGATGAGCTTCATAATTACAATGCGCTTCAAAGGGAAAACGGGAAGGATATTAAAAAAATATTTCTTGTAGGAATTATTTCTTAGTGTAGATTTAGTGGAGGAAATGATTTTTATCAGGTATTACTTCTGCGTCTTCCCAACGCAAATCCTATTAAGTATAAGTAATGTTTAAAGGCAGCGGAAAAAATTCCATCTCGACTACAGCAGCCCTAAGGAATGTAAGGATGAGTTCAGGTTTTGAATATAGGATTCTTCTCAAAGCATTACTAACGACCCCATGAGGGTGTTCTATCCGTCCCAACTGTACTCGAGCCTTAGGCGTCGTTTAATGGGAAACTATTTGCTGTAGTCGGCGATCGACAGCTAAGGAAAATTACGTCATTCTGGGTAGGTAATTGAGCATAGGTATCCTTTTAGGAAATTGAGTATAGGTAGTATCCTTTCAGGAACGGAGCTAGGATGGAGAGAAACCCGGCGTTAGCATAAACCTATTCTTAACGAATGGAACCCTCAGTTAAACGTCCCATTTGACAGAAGATGTAATACACGTTAAGGACTCTCCACATTGCACTCAAGACCAGTATATACTGGTGATATATATCACGAAAAACTCTGACACAGCCGGAATTGGAACCCGGGCCCTCGAGATGGGAAGCTTAAAGCACTCTAGCCACCACACTAAAAATCCCATTTTATGATAATTGAGGGATAAAATTTTCATAGATAAAAACCACCCTCGTTATTATCTCTCATTTTTGATTGAATTATTATTGTTAGTATTATATCGGTGAAGATAGTTCTAAATGGGAATTAAATTCTTCCCACGACTCCTACATTTCACACGATATTCCTCTACAGCCCTGCATACTTACTACATCCCATCAACCTATCCTAAATACCCATTCTTCTCCTCCTCCTAACCCGCCTACTCAATATTCTTCCCTCCTTCACTTCCTCGCCCATTATTAACAGCTCCATCCAAACATTCTGCTTGCTTCTAATTTACTCTGTCAACTTCCTTTCCTATCGCCTCCAACACTTCTTCGTTCGTCTTCCCTTCCACCCACCCCTACTTTCTCCATGCTTCTCTACACCCACATCTCAAATGCCGTAAGTCTGTTTTCACCCTCTTTCCATAAAGCCCAAGTTTCTGTGTCATACAGTGCCACGCTCCCTACCTATCAGACTTAACTTCCTCACTCAACGACCCTGCTATTAATGAGAAATTTCTCTTCCAAGAGGTCCAATGGGCACTAAATTCTTAGTCTTCTTTCGCCGATGCGATTCTCCCTCACTCGTTGCTGGTGCCATACTATTTTTCATCCAACGTACTACCCACGCTGCTAAATTTCTCCGCATATTATAGCCAGTGACCAGTGGCGCACGCAGGATTTCCTTCTGTGGGGGTTTCATTAATATGCATGTGCATCGTTATAAAATGACATTTAGATTATTATTCACTAGAAGAATAATTAAATTAACATTCTCTTTTTGGAAAAACAATTCAACCGTATTTTTCAGCCGAAAATGCAAAATTCAAAACGCTAGTGCAAAATACACAAACTATAGCAAATTACGGGAATGTTTTTGGGGAGTTTAAATCCTAAATCCCCCCCGTCCGTACGCCACTGCTTGTGACCTACTTTTCAATTTGATCTAGACTTTTTGTTCTCGGAAATCTCATTGATTATATTCTCTCGTTTGCTAATGGTTTATCTTCCTTTCGTGTCTATACTGCATTTGCAACGCATCGAATATTTTTGTAAGCCACTCGACCATTCGCTTTTCGCATCAGTTTTTAACTGACGGAAGAACTGTTAAAAAGGAAAGCGGATGGCCATATGAAAGCTATCAGTATAATTTTGGTCCCCTCCTCATAATTTCCAGATGTAGGTAGTTTATTATTTTGGGTTGAATACGATAAAGATAAACTGCAAAGAGCAAGGATCGTATTTTCCCGCAGCAGGAAAAGATATTACGTACCAGCATTCCAATTCACGAAAATCAAACCACTTGCGATTTGTTTATCATCGCAGGTGTAGTCGTGGATCATGTCGCTTCGGTTCCCGAGAATGCGCCAGTCTCAGTGGGATCAGCGAGAATTCACAAATGATGAATGAACGCCTGCAATCGTGCTCTAGAAATACCGTTCGAGAATGACGGCGCATTCCCAACTACCACTGGAACTAGACAAACTGAAAGGTAATGATCGAATTCTTGGAACTTCTCCAATCACTTTCCGTATGCCATTCCAATAGATTTTTTAATTTGGCGGCGGTAAATCCTACCGCAAGTTCGGTTCTCTATCTTAAAACGCAGTTTTGCAATGGAAAATCGTTAGGAACCCTTTTACTAAGATTGCGCTCACGTCCGTCACCATTGATAATTGACAGCCCAAAGGAGAGGTAAAGATCGAAACCTTCCCAGCACCTCTCGCCGCCTCAACTGCAGTAGGAAAGGCTGATTTACGCTCGTAAATTCTCAAGAGAAAAGAGAGAGAGAGATTCGTAACTTAGCGGAGAGTATAGCGCTAGATTACGTCGATCACGGATCGCACTAAGGCGTGTGATTATATTATTATTTTTTAAATTGTGCTTAGGAGAGAAAAAATGTGATATTTATTCTTCATATTTATCAAGTACTACAAGATACATATCTCAATCGGAGAACAATCAAGGCGGTTGCCGAGAGTACTTCACTTCTAAGGGGGTGTTTAGTAATTGATAACGAGGACGTGAAATAGGAATCGGGGGCTGTGTTTGAAACCGTCGGGATTATCTCGAATAGGTAGGAGTCACGTGGTACTAACACGAATGTTTTGCGAATTCAGTCAGCCTGAATCTATCGTTACAATATCATTGTTTTCACTTGGGTTGTTTTCATCTGTATCGACTATAGATGCCCCAGATGAGATGAAACACAAGTGTAAACAATAAATGAGGTTGTAATAAGCGGTTTTAACACAGCAAATTTGCGAGCCATTCGCGTTAGTACGTGACTCCTTGGTTACCTATTCGAGATAACCCCGACGGTTTCAAACACAACCCCCGGACTTGGGTGGAGCAGTGGCCCTACAGGGTACTGCCCAACGTTACCAACCGGCTTCGTTTTTAAATCCACTGTTATAAGTATAAAATTTTGCACGGAAAAGTAATCTATCTCTGGTGTCGTTACAAAAAAGGGAGATCTGTGCTTTGGATGTTTTACTAATTCTCCTATTTACGTGTTTATGAACGAAATTTCTTGAGGAAGAATGTGGTGAGAGGGAGGCATTTTGGAAATAAATCTCTCCGCGAAAACCTGGCTACCAAGAAAACTGAAATGATAAACCTTGGAATATTCGCTTAATTTTCATCAGCATATTTTATTTCAGTAAAAGAGCTGCATTAAGATTCTCACGGATAAGTTTGTACAAAATTCCTACGCAATGAAGAATAAATGGAAAAAAATTCCAGTCTGGAAGACACCCAATTCTAGGAACCTGAGTTTTAGAAAAAAAACGACTTTTTCCTAAATATAACTCAGATTCTGAGTTTACTTTTCTTTCAAGTAACTCAGGCGTCTAAGTTCATTTTTCCCAGTCTGAATTTCATCGATCGCACCTAGCTGCAACGTCAACCGTTGCTAAAATGTCCATTTCGAAATGAAACACTGATACTCTCCGTGTTCATAATCTGAGCTTTAAAAGAAATCGATACTCGAGAATTTAAGCGGCTGGTGAGTTTGAAATTACGTGGCAGGCACATGAAAAAGTTATGATTGGATGGCTAAATACTTGAGTGGAACGGACAGAAGTCGCACGTCCGTGACATATCAATCGATACAAATCGTTTTAGAGGCGGCCGAAGTAACTCCGTTCTGCGAGAGACAAAACATTCTCAAAGTTATCTTCCACTAAGGTCACTGTCAATCAGTGTCACTCCTAGACTTCATTCACTATGCCCAGTTCGACCAAGGATTGGTTTTAAGTCTAACCTTTCTGCCAGTGTCCATGCCTTCTCGGACGCATGGACGGTCATGAGTCCTCAAAGACAGAGTATCTCGGTATCTCTAATGTGTCTTCAAGGTCAGAAAGCAATGATATCAGAAAAAAGGGTACCAACGCTATTGCACGGATTGAGATCGTGGAATTCTCATGCTAATGGGTTTAATCTGTTAATGTTAGTGAATTACCTAGGCCAGGGGTGGCGAACCTTTTGGCGATTGAGTGCCAAAGTGTATGAAATAAGAGTATACTCGCTCGACTCGCGTGCCAACCCATCGAGTGAGATAGAGATATCGATCGAGCGCCCTCCTAGCTCCGCGTGCCTTTGGGCACGCGTGCCATAGGTTCGCCACCCCCGACCGGCAGTGGTCACCCCTATAAAAGAGACATCACGCGTGACAATTAGAATAATTGGAAGACGTTTGTGGTCGTTTTTTCGGGGGAGGCGGCAGACACTTGAATACGGGAGGGCTTTTTCAAGAAACGGAGGAAGGGTGGAGAGAATCCTGGTGTTGGCATTAGCCTACTCTTTATCGAAAGGTTTGAAAGGGTCCATGGTTTAAGGTCTCGACAGGAAATACTGCATTCAAAGTTCTCTCCACGCAGAACTCACGTAGAGACTGGTATCGATGAACAACCTCTGCCACAGCCG
This sequence comes from Platycnemis pennipes, assembly GCA_933228895.1. Lineage (NCBI taxonomy): Eukaryota > Metazoa > Arthropoda > Insecta > Odonata > Platycnemididae > Platycnemis > Platycnemis pennipes. The sequence goes on along the minus strand of OW121852.1, from coordinate 33,539,960 downwards.
GGGCTTGGACCTATGCCCTCAGGATAGGAGGCCAGTACTCAAACCACCACACCAACCTGATTCCCAGTTAGTTGGTTAAAAATGTCACCCACACTTAATAATCGGTACATAAGCACCCGGAGTAATGACAACACAATTGTTGCCTCATCTCAGGTAACTCCATTTCTGGTGCACTGTGCTCATCTCCGACGGTTCCCTTAGAAAATTCAGGTTAACTTTTTCAGGATAAGAATAAACCCAGAATCAGCCAGGCTCTTAAATTTCACTGAACATAAGCTTTAAAGGGAACATGAAAGAGTAGTCTGATTATCGTCAAATTTATTGCTGTATTTCACCTGTTACAGCTTTGTGGAAAAGTTTCGCAACAAAATAAGTGTCTTGGTTGTTTTCCATTTGATTTTTTATTACGAGAACTTAACATTTTCAATCAAAACAGCATGGTTTAGTCACTTGGTAGCATTATTAGGTTTATGTAACATACAGTGAAACCTGCCTAAGCGGCCACTTTTTCCAGGAGCCGAATATATTCCCTATATACATAATCAATGTTAATTTCCCCTTTTCAGCGGCCACCTCCTTCTACGGCCTAGGTCACAATGTTTCTGTCCAGCGGCCAATCCTTACGCAGCAGGTCGCGAACAATTTCTTTCGCAGACATATTTTGGAATACACCTACTTGGTAAATTATTCTATTCCATAAAGCTGTATGTTCTATGACGCGCATAGTTATTACTAGAGCCTTGTTAGCAGACCGTCTACCCGTTGACAGATAAATTACCACTTGCTTTTCCGGAAGCGGCTACTACTCCGTGGTCTGCGACCGGTTTTGTTTCATTCATACCAATGACAGTGCAAATCTAATCCTACGGGTGATCATCAAGACTTCAAGTCAAGCGGTTTAGCACGCTGACCAAAATCAAAGATGTTTTCCATCACCAAAGGACCGGCTACACCCTTTACTGAGGGAGTTTATGAGATCCCCTGTTCATGTGGAAAACATACATCGGGAAACAGGGTGCTCAGTGGTATGCAGGCTCAAAGAGCACCAGAGGGCCTTCATTCGCGGGAACATTAGAGAATCTGCAGTCGCCGAACACGCAGCCTCCTGAGGTTCAGGCGCCAAGCATAATATATTATCGGACAAGACATGGGTAATAGTGAAAGAACCACGTTATTACCCAAGATTAATAAGGAAGCGGTCGAAATAGAGAAACGGCCGAACAACTTCAACTGTGACGACGGCATTAAACTCTGCGGATTCTTCATCCGCCACCCGAGGGAAAGCTATCCAAAACACCCAGGGTCCAAGATGAGTCACCACCTTATGACACAAGCGGGGAAAGAGGGGATACGAAAGACAATTCCAAATAAGGCTAAGGGAGGGGGGCATGTCTTCCCAATAAATAGCCATGATGCTACTTCTTCTTAGGTAATGCACCCTGCAATGGACGTGAAAACTCGGACGACAAAGCTCTAAACGCGGCAGCTCCCAAAAGAGTCAACTGGAAATAGCCAAAAGTCACCCATATTTGGAGGGGCAGTCCTTGGATATGAGAGGAAGTATGAAGTCATAAATACATTTATGAGCTAGAATAATCTTCTATTATACATATATGAAATTATGACTTTTTTATGCATAAATATTGTTGGTATATAGTCACAGCAATCAGGTAAAGTGTAAAACATGCTCAGCTCATTTGGCTTAATTTAGCAGTGGCAGGACTATCTTGCTTGGACTGTCCTCCAATTCCATTAAGATTTGTCACATTTGTAACAAAGTGACACTTTTCTAGCAATGAATAGTGAAAACTGGAATTTATTATCTAATACCAGTATACCAGATTTTTGCCCATAATTACTGTTCATATTTTGTTAACAATTAAGATCGTAAGGTGCACTGTAAACTTTCTCTATGCAAAATTCAGGTTACTACCTATGGTGTATCTTTCAAATGTGGGTCCATTTTATCCTAAATTCACTAGGATTTACTCACACCACCATAAATCATCAGGGGCATTAACTATACCCCAATTCAGGGATGAATACACAAACAATTAATACTGATGGTTAGATTCCATATTCAGGGTACATATTTAGAAAAATGGGAGATACCACTACCCTATGCCTCCAGTCATGTCTTGATGTATACATATTGCTACTATACATATGCTGAGTGAATAATCCTTTATTCCTTTCTTTTCATTCATTTCATTAGTACATGGTGAATATATTTAGTAAAATCTTCATCTTTGCCTTTTAACCAGGTCAATTATGTGACATAATTGTTGATCACTGTCATATAATGATAAATTAGATTTTTTCAGTACAGTGTCTAATGATGAAATACGCTCTCCACAGGGGGTGCATTCTAAGCTGCCAGTCTTATCTCGAATAGATAACCAAGGAGTCACACGGTACAAAGACATGGTTTGCAAATTTGGTGTGTTTGAATCACTACACTAATCTCACTCATTGTTTTTACTCGAGCTTTTCTTATCCGTCCTGAGCATAGCTTCCTCTCAATAAGTGATTCGAAGACACTAAATTTGCTAACCATTCGTGAGTGTACTATGTTACTCCTTGGTTACCTATTTGAGATAATCCCTATGTTTTTAAACCTCACCCCCTAGGGACAGGGGAGTACGAAAGGAATTGTGTATTTGGTGGAAGGAAGAGGTAAAGCAAGGTGCATAAGATTCATTGTTTTAGTATTGAGAAATACTGAGGAGATATTAGTGCACAAGACATTACTGATAACAACCACCTCATCTAAATTCTTTTAATGCCACAACATGCAGAGTCTGAGCCAAATATTAACCATTTAGATTCTTAGGTTGGAAATTGCTAGTGCTCTTTGTTTTCAAATACATTTTATTAAATAGGCAGATAGGTTTACATATCACAAAACACAAATCAAATCACTGGACATCAAACCAATATGATCCCCAGCTCAGTTTTAAATCTATCCCAAAGAGATTGCACCTTACATCATTGCAAAATTCATGTTTAGAATGTGGATGATTTTATTTCTCCCTGAACTTGGAGTTAAAATATGGAAACATATTCCTTCTCCTCATGATTCCATGAATATGGAGATTAATCTGAGATACATCGCTCCTTATTTTCTCTTCAGGTTCATAAAGATAAAAATAATATCATCCACATTCTAAGCATCGTGCATGTAATGTTTCCTTTCCAGTAACATAGCATAACCAACAATAAATAAATGGTTCCTATTAGGTTATGTTGATAAGGAGCTTCACACTGGCCACACTTGGCCAATTTCAGAACATTGTGAGAAGACTCATAGGTCCATAAGTTAAGCCAAAAAAAGGAGTGTTAAAGTTATAGGAACATCATTTTACATACAATAAGTTTTTAACATCAGGTGATATTGCACACATCTAAATGAGATCATGATGCTAACTGAAGAAAACTTTTCCTAAAATTTCCAGGTGACATATATTTCAGTCATATAAATAACTATGAAAACAGTTACATAAAAATTCTAAGATACTTCCAATGATCAAGGAAGAAACTGAAATTCCATTTATTAAAAGAGTAAAATGTTGACCATGATATTTACTTAATTTTTTTCATTTACTTAACAAGAAAGGTAAAGCTTATGTGACATAATAAATTCACCAAAAAGTTGTAAAGATGTGCCAAACAATTAAGGACTCGTTCTAGAGTAAATATTGGCTCACTGCATCCTTATTACCTGTTGGAAGATTTTTCTTTTTCTGAAGCCTGCAAACAACAAAAAGCACGATTTCAGTAAAAAATTACTAAATATAACAAATAAAGTTTTAATGTGAATTTGAAGTGAAAGACTAATTTCAATTTTCGATTTTACAAACATGTTATACCAGGAGCAAGTTAAACACAAAGAATTGTAAATCTTGAGATGAATAGTAAGAAAAACATTGAGAGATAAGAGAATTATAAATGAGGAAATATGTAAAGTAGGCAATATGTATTACTACTTGGGTAACCTTTACACATAGATGAACAAAATATCAATCACATTGATGCGACAAGAAAAAATTAAACCTCCGCCCTCCAGCAGGACAACAAACACAAGGAAGACCAAAGAAAAGGTAGTCATAAATGGATTTTGCATTGGAAAATTAATCAGCAATTTGCCTACTAACGAAAAAGAAATTAGTGAAATATATTGTTCTACTGTAACGTTAAAAAGAGCAATGTCTTTAGCACTGCATGCTATATATTACTGGTGGCAATCAACAGTTGAATCATCTGCTTAGTTCATTTCAAAGATGGTTTGAAAACATCAAGAAAATTTAGCTAAATCTTTTGAAGTCATGGAACAAATGGAATAAATACGTTACAATCGCGAGCAACTTTATCAGAGTATACCTCAATGGCTAAGGCATAATTGAGGATTAGGGTCAATGAACATACACTATACCAACAAATTTCACACTTGAAATGGTATAAAAAAGGTGAGTCAAATATTTGAAAATTAAAAAAGACTTTCTTACATTTGAACTTATATAACGATGGAGAAGCTGCCTCAGTTCTGCATTTTGACGTCTCAATTTAGTAGTGTCATCTACAAGCTTATGCCGATCTATGAAAAAAATATCATTTAATGGTTGATTACAATTAAACATAGGTACATATAGTAATGGCAGAAGTCATAATTATATATTGTAAGCATCATTAAAACCAGATGTGTCATGAGATTTTAAATATCAATGATGGCTATAGGTTTATTATAACTGGTTTTACTGTATAAAAGAAAATGATGGAGTCAAAGAGTGTCTTATACTAGACATTTCCACCTATGACAGTTTTAACACTAAAACAGCAATTCAGATGTCTAAGGCAAGTAAAAAATTCTAGATATCTTCAACAAATACCATTGTTTAATATTATATAATAATAAAGAGTTTTGCAGCCTTCCTGAATGTCCTGAAACAGCAAATGGCATATAAGACTATTATGAAAAATGGCCAAAGTTCAGCTCACAAAAAAAAAAGAAAAACGCAGTCACAATCTACCATACTTTATGGAATATAAGATGTCCTTTTTCCAAAATTATGTTTCAAAAATCACCCACAGGTCTTGTATCTGAAGACTGGCTTCAGAAACCTGTCCTACAAAAATGAATGGTCATCTTAAATGCTATCAAATACAGTAAGTCTATTCATCCACTAGTATTGAAATCAACCCTCTGCAATAATGAGAGAATACGAAGACCAATTTATTTTACTTCATATGTGTCATCAATTTAAAAAGAGAAAATTTTGAACCTTCGTAAATAGTAAATATGGATGATGCCCATTTGACATTCAATGTATTTCAAATGAAACAGTAGATTTCTAAAGATTCCAATGTGCTATTGTTGACATTTAGTGACATGAGAAAACACATTACACATTTCTGTTGTCTTGCTGTGTTGATGGAACAAAGTTGGCACCTTTTTTGACATTCAAAATGAAAATTTTGTCCAAGGAAGAACTGCAGAAAAATGTAGGCAATTTTTCTGCTTATAAAAAAATGGGGTGGTCTTATATGCTGACACATGCTAACCACTGGCAAATATGGTAATTTCTCTCCCCCAACATATGATTTTAAGCAAAGAAAAGTATCTGGCATGTACCTCCATGCCAGATACTTTTCAGACATCAAAAGTCAATGTCTATTTCCAAAATGGGGTCGTTTACCATATTTATTATCTTTCCGAATCTGGTAGTTTGTAAAATAAAAAAGAACCATATTTCCATTTTTCAATCTGTTAATTAGTTTATATCGAGTTATAAGTGGCAAAAAAATTGTGTTTTTAACCCTTTTGGAAAAGTGGGCATGCATGCGACCTCTTACGTCACCCACTTCATCCAATTACAACTGAGCCCTCAAAGCTACTTCCCTGTCAAGCAATGGGGGACACACAACTGACTCTGCCAATGGGAGTGGTTGCGACAGCATCTGTGTGAGCAGTCCTTCCGACACCCCCCCCTCCACTCCCTTCCTTTTCCCTAAAAGCAGTCAAGGATGGGAGGTAAATGACATCAATGGTCTCAAAGCAGCTTCTTCGGTGGGCATCACCTTTTGAAAATTAAAATTTTTGATTTATGGGTAAAAGGCTCTGGTTAGAAGATTAATTTTTCACTAAAATTCATTTATGTTTCCATCTAATGATTTTGTGTACAAAATTGCAATTTTGGTTCCGAGTAAACGCCCCCATTACCATCTCACAGCACTATCATGACTTATGACTTTGACATTTCAGTTGGGTACAAAAGAGCAGCATAAGAAACAGCATGACAATGTATGGAGAAGTTGTTTAAATTTTGTACAAATTTGTTTCATCATCATCATGTGTCAACAATCCTAGGACTGGTTTGCAGACCTCCACTTGATTATTCTATTGACCAACCTCTTCATATTAACGTAATTCCCCTCTTTTACATCTTTCAAAACCAGTTCTTTATATCTCCAGTGAGGCCTGCCTTTTTCAATCTTCCCATCACTTTTCCCTCAACGACTGTCTTCATCAGGCCATCGTGTATTAAGATATGGCCTATTAAGTTGTTCCCTCTTCTTTTTAGAGTTTTCAGCAGACTTATTTTTTCTCCCACTCTTCTTAGGACTTCTTCCTTTGTCATTCAGTCAATCCATTTAATCTTCATCATTCTTCTGTAGCACCACATTTAGAATGCTTCCACCTTTTTTTTCTCCTCAGCTGTCATTGTCCATGCTTCACTGCTGTAAAGAAACATACTCCAGATGTATGTTCTTATGAATTGTTTCCTTACTTCTACGTTTGTATTTCCAGCTGTAAGTAGATTCTTCTTTTGATAGAATGCCCTCTTTGCCTGGGCTATTCTAGTGACTATTTCTTTCTTGCTTCGTCCATCACTGGCTACTCAGCTTCCCAAGTGACAAAACTCTTTCACCTCTTCCAGTTTTGACAAACTTGTTTAAATGGCATTAATTTGGTTGTTTGGATACATAAAATGCAACTCATGAATTGGTAGATATTTTTTAAGTATATCACTACGAACTCATAGAAATGATTATGCTTATCTCTCCACCAAATACAATTTTGTGTTACCTCACCAGTGCACCAATATTTCTACATATAACCCAGACACACTTGACTGAATGAAAAACAGGTCTTGGACCAGGTCTTAGGAAATCATGAAAGTGATGAAACCAAGCTTATTTGTATCATACACAAATCTAGTGAATTCCTTTCCTGAGCCCACCATATTTAACGCTTTAACAATGTTGCCAAAATTTAAATGGAAAACTAGTTCATTGCTTTCAGGATTGAAAGCCCTGAGGAGGACTACAGAGTACCTGAAAAAATTCACCAGTAGCATTGTCTGGGAAAACATTAGATCTTTCATCATAAACCCAAATGTTTCCAATGCTCCCATTCATTGGAATTCATTACAATACCTACTCTAAAACATGATACGAGGGAAACAAATAGGTATATGTATACTCAATATACTGGAGAATAACATAACTGTGGTTATGTCATAAGGTTGCAGTGACAATGTACACATTGAGAGTCAGGTTACAGGCCAGAAACACATTGTGCACATACCTTGTAAGAGTAGATAGTATTTCTGTAATCCAACCAAGAGAGCATCCCAAACTTTCTCTCTATTTTCTGGTAACACTGTAGTAAATTTATGCCAGTAATTTTGAATATCCTCCTTTGTTAACTGTCTAGATGTAGACTTTGGCTTTTCAATTTTTTCTGGTTTGCACTGGTCACCCCTGTAATTGTTAAATTTATAAACTCCATCTTAAAGAACATAAGAATGTGCATTACAGGATTAATTAAAAATACAGACATGCATGCACACTTGTGTACAATGAAAAGCATTTTGCAAAAAAAGTAACCCCTCACCCATAGTAAGTATGATGAACATGAGAGGCAAATTCTCTAATAGCCTTTAGCACATATATCGAGCTTATCTGGAGAGGATGACCATTTGGACATGTGAACATACTCCCCCCCGAGTCATCATCTTCTTCCTCTGTAAAGAGCCAAGGTGCAAAATAAATCACTCTTTATAAATCAAAGCATATGCAAGAAGCCAGTTACATGATGGACAGTCAGGAAAGTTAGTTTTGACTGAGTTACAATGATAAAGAAACAGGTAGCAGAACAAAAATTCATTTGAAAGAAGATTACCGTGCCATACAACATGTGAGGTGTAGCTTCATTTCAGAAGGGCATATCTCCGAAGAAAAAGGTTGTAAACAAACATGTGGTTTTGTGTGACCATACACTTGGGCCAATCAATTTCATTTGATATCTCACCTCATTCGATACCATGGAAGCAAGCCAAACTATGTATGTATTTAAACCCTAGTGCCGATCATAAAATTAAGAAATCTATAAGTGAATTGTATTTGCATCTGGATGTGCCTTACACAGTTGCCATTGTCATTGATGTGAATATTGTCAATTAGGCAAATTAGGATTTGCTAAGGACAACATGACTTAGCTCTTATGTATGACCATACATTTCTGCTGCTGGCTTTGTGTACTTATTGGGAGACTAATGGGGTAGGAAGTGGTAATAACTGCTGTGAAGATGAAGAGGGAAAAATAATAACAGAGCATGATGAAGGGATACTGGTAACTTAATAATTTTCATGCACTATACCTTCACTGGTTTCAGACCCTGAATGCTCACTTTCCTTGTCACCATCTCTTGAGGGGGCAGAAAGACTTTGATCTGGCGATTTCACATCTATTGTCTCCTCTCCTCTTGGTACAGAACTACCATGACTTGGCTCTTCTGATACCATGCCATTTCCCTTATTGATGATGGAGTCACCAGTACCATTAGCTGGGTCATGATGTTTCCGAGGTTCTCCTTCATCTTTTAGCAGATCTCTGTTCTCACCTCAGACAGCAGCAGTAGGAAATTCCAAAAAAGAAATCATTATTATATGAATTGTATACACAATCTGAGAACCATAATTCATATTATAAATGAAGAAATGAAAATTTTTGATATGCTACAGAAATATCAAATCAGGTTTATGAGGAATGGATAAACTTTTGATGCCATATTTTTAAGTACTAAAAAAGGTTGTAAAATATTTCATTATATCCTTCTCAAGAAACACATTTTACATAATTTATAGCATAATAACATATTACACTCTCTATAACATTAAAGACTGCTTTGGTGAAATTAGAAATAGCCATGCAGCAAAACAAATTTTTCCAACTCCTGTATAGAGCTGGGATCTTCATTAAATTGTACTCTTTCTTAATTGGTTTCTAATTTTTGACTTTAAACCAGCTTTAGAGACTTTTTCTTGTTTCAATAAGGATGCGTTTCCCAGCATTTGAAGGGAATAAATGTGTCTTAACAATAATATCTGTCATAGAGATAAACATAGCTAACAATATAACTGACATCTCTTTCCTTGTTTCCAATAGATGTCAGGTACTTGAACAATCCATCAGAATGTACATCTGGAGCATGTTTCTTTACGGAAGAATAGGTAATGACAGCAGTGGAGAGGAAAAGGGTGGAAGCTATTGAAATGTGGTGCTACCAAAGAATGATTAAGATAAAATGGATTGACTGACTGGCAAATGAAGTCTTTTGAAGGGTGGAAGAAATGAGAAGTCTGCTGAAAAATCTAAAAAGAAGACAGGACAACTTAATCGGCCATATCTTAAGACACAATTGCCTGATGAAGACAATGGCCAAGGGACAAGTGAATGGGAAGAATGGAAAAGGCTGGACTCGCATGAGATACATACATGGAACAGGTTGGGGAAGATGTAAAAGAGAGGAATTACGTTAATATGAAGAGGTTGGCCAATAGAAGAATCAAGTGAAGGGCTGTGTCAAACCAATCCTAGGATTGTTGACTGATGATATGTATTAATATTAATTGGTTACCATTGCATTACAAGCGTAAGAATGAATAAAAATCGCATTGCATATGGAAAATTCTGGAACATGCAGAGGGGAAAACTACTTTTGAGTTGAAAGTAGAAATGATTTTTGTGATACTACAGGCCTTCAGACATATGGCAAGAAAGGACTGGAAAAACGACTGGCAAAAAGCACTTGAAAGAATGAATCTGCTATTTATCTTTCCAGCTCCATTTTGTTTCATCTTTACATTCTTGATGCCTGTTGGCACTCCTAAACCGGAAACCTGCTTTCTTTAAATTTTTGGCCAAGGGACATCCAAGTAAACAAGTAAAATGATAAACTGCCTAGTGCTATGCAGTGAACAATTGGGGAACTAAAATTGTGTAGTCAAAATGTGCTGGAAGATAGTGATGCTGGATTATAAAATGCTATAATAAAGGGGTCCAACTGTGATTCCCTATTTGCCTTTCTTTCCATTGAGCTAATCATCATGATTCTCCCTCACACCCACATCTCAAAGACCTCAAATTATTCTCTTCTTTCCATTAGGTCCAGGTTGCCCAACCTTACAATTTCATGTGCCATATTAGGGATTTTACCAATCTTTCCTTCAGGACTCTTCCCCTCATTGATTCCCTCCTCTTAGTGGACCCTCTCTTGGCAAGTAGGTGCAATTATAGTCAACATATCCCAACTACTGATCTATTTTCATCTTAGAAGTTTCCAATATAAGCTAATAGATTATGTACAAAGTTAAATGCCTAATCTGATACCAATTGCTGAAGACTTCCCATGAAAAAACTGAAAGCCACAATTAATACCTTCACCCAGGGCATGAGACCCAGTTTGATGATAATCAAACTTATAAAATATCCTGAATAATGGCTTAATATTTTAAGAGCATAAAAAATTAATTCAAAAAGGGAGGATTTTCAACATTACACGATATCGTGCATTTATGAGACGAAGGAGGCATGGAAAAAACATAAAAGTGTAGTTTACCATAAGTTGAGTGCTGAAATTAGGATTCTTAAATTTGATTACTGATCGATGTTAATATGAGTCTACTTCAGACATGGATATTAAGGAAGTTGGAGGGAGAATGGAACCTTGAGTATTACTCTTCACTCCCTTCCTACCCACCAAACATCAAGTAATTAAGGGTAAGAATTTTTATGCATATCAACCTGAAAATGAAACTACACATTGAAACTGAGATATTAAATAAATACATATAATGTGGAATGACATTATTTATATTTAATTATGAATCAATTCCACAAAGTAATGTTTGAAATCACTTCGCACATAAAAGACGAAATATCCATTGTTTTTGACAAATGGAACAAAATTCTTCCAAAGAATATTGCATTCCACAAGAAAAGTGTACCTGAACTCCCCAATGAAAAGTAAAATCATGAATCTACATCAAAATAATCAAGATTCATCAGCTCAATTTCTTTTCAGTGGAGAAATTGATTTTCCAGCCAATATATTAAGCAAGAATTATAGGATGGTAGTAACTGCGATTTTCTTGACCCATTTCATTTGGGGTCATTTCAACTCACATGGTGTCATGCGGTATGTCAAGGCAAGAAGATTTTGCTGAAATTTTTATATTTTCATCCATATTATCACACAATGGGCATTGAAGGTATGGCAGAAAGTGCTCCAACAAAGCATCAATATCACTTAAAGTCTTTACTTCCAAAGCCTGAAAAGAGAAGAATATGAAAGGAGCCAAAAAGTAAAGCAACATATATACATGAATGGTGACTGTATTTTGCTGATGCAAAAAGAATCAAACCTACAATGATAAATGCCATTTTGGTAATCCACACTTTTTATATTTACTTTCACTTTTAAATAATGAACCATTTGCAACATGGGTTTCAAATCATAGTTTTGGATGCTTTTTTTCTTCAGAAGCACTACTATAAGCTAATTATATTTTTGTAATTATGGGTAAAACACAAGGAGGAAGTTGTCATACTTTCAAATGTAACTATCCAAAATACATGCATCAGGAGTTTACTTGCAATCTGACAAAATGAGAACAGTTGCAAGATAAATAGAGGCATAAAGGAAGTATAAAGAGAATATGACGTATAAAGAGGTATAAAGGACAACGGAGCAGAATATTTTTATTATTTTAGTGGTGATTTAGTAAATTATGACTGACCAACACAATTATGTCTTTGATATCTTGCAAGTTTAAAAGAGTAGATTACAGCCAGTTCCTCGTTAATTTAAGAAAAAATATAAATGGTTGTTTTTTCAACTGTCATGAGAGCAATGGATAATATATTGAAAGCATAACGACTACAAAATATGTAAATGAACACAAAAATATTTTTTCAATTCCATATAGATGATTCTACACCTGTATAGATTCCATAATAATAATTCATAAGAATCTATACAGGTATCCCTCGTCAACTGCGGTTTTTTATACCGAGGCCCATGGTTATCTGTGGTCAATGGTTTGGGCACTTCTCTTCTCAACCATGGTATTTCCCTTGCATATTCATGGTTATGACCAATCTAATGCCTTTTTTTTCAATATTCACAAATTTCACCAATTATTTTGTACACAGATGCACCAGTCCTAAAATGTATACATCAAGGAATGAAATTTGGCTACAAAAAATCAAGTGACTTAACCGGAAATCGAGCCTGGATCTCCCAGTTGCCGATTAGTAACACCAATAAGCCATCTTCCTTCAAGGCAGATTTCAAACCAATTGAGTGCATTTGGTGACAAAATTTCAACTTAGATAGTGGTTTTACTGTTTTGTTTTTCTGGGTGGATATCAGCTACAGTACCCAAGATCACCTCCTAATAGTGGGAAGGGAATACTTATACATTTATATAAATGCATATCATTTGAGAAAAAATAAAATTACGTAAATCTGAACTGAAATTTAGTGGAACATGACTAGAGATGGGTAAATTACCGTCATTTTCAATTGAGGTTAATTACCGTGGTAAATTATGGTAATTTTCGAAAATTACCGTATTTTTCCGGTAATTTTAAGTTTTGAGCTTCAAATCCTTATCAGAGGACTCCAAACGAAATCAAATAGCATTGAGATATAAATGCCGACGCTTATATCAATCATATCACGGCATTTATCTATTATAACTCATTAAAGAAATGAAAACGAAGTTGTCAGCAACACACAATTTGCCTCTCTTTTGTCACACTGAGAAATTTTCGTTCCAAAGACATAACTCTGCGCAATGTGAATTTGTTATTTTACTCTGATTTAATTGGAATTAATCAAGGACACAATGTAAACAAAACCGTTTTAGCTTCTTAATTTATATTATTACCCATTCCAATGGTTTATTTGTGAGGAAGAAATTTTCTGAAAAAGATGTTTTCTGAAAATTACCGTTTATTACGGTAATATTCAGGGGTGTTGGTAATTTACGAAAAATACCACGGTAATTTACGAAAATTACCGCGGTAATTTACCAAGTTGCCCATCTCTAAACATGACACCTTACCCCTTATTTACCGTATACTTTGTGGTTTACCAACATGGTTTTTGTCAACCCCAGGGTTTTTCAGGAATGTAACCCCCGCTGTAGATGAGGGATACCTGTATCTTCATATGAATCTTTAGGAAAAGTTGAGTACCTGGAATATGCCATCAACATACACAAGCATTTTCTGCTGCGAAGAATATGGAGCAAGAATGGTAGTGAGACGATCTTCAAGAAGAAAACCAGAGTTGTCAGCCAACCTTTGAAGCAAGTGCCTCAGCAATTTTCTCTTTTTTTCACATTCTGCTTGAATTGGCACTGAAGATATGAAGTTTATATGTAAAAAAATGTCAAAACATTATAATTCTGAATATCATGAAGAAATACAAAGACATTTAGATCAGATCCATTTAGGGTCCAAAAAGGAATGGAAAATGCCAGTCACATGTTTAGAAATAGATTCAGCCTAAGGGGACCACAGCTTAATGTCCCATTTGGCAGACAGAATACTGGACTCAAAGCACTCTCCATGAGGCACTCAAGTAGGGATGAGTATAACAATGAAAAATCCATTTGTGCCGGAATTCAAAGCCGTCAGAATGGGAAGGCAGTGCTCTAGCCCACACATCAAACCAAACCTCCCACCATGCTTGACCTGAGGGCACCAGCAGGATAGCTGGCGAAACTACTGTCAACTAAGCAACAAACATGGACGGAAACCCAGAATGCAAAATTCATCTATGCAACTTAAATAAATCATCGTATCATATAATTCCGAAAATGACAAAGGAAATGTGACAGAGAAAAATTAACAATGTATATACCACTCGTAAAATTTATTGATGGTACCACTAGTTTCAGTGCTTCTGCACCATCAAATGCGCTTGTGGTAGTACCGTTAATAAATTTTATACGTGGAATATACATTGCTAATTTTTCTCTATCACTATGGATTTCCACATAGTTAAGCCTGAATCCTTCGAAGGAAACATGTATTAATTTTTCTTGTTGACAATTTTAATTCACTTACCCAACAAAGTTCAAGCCACCAAACTAACCTGATCAATTAAAAACAGCAAATTTGAATCAGTAAAATACCAATTCAAGGATTGCGAACTAGCTGCAAATAACTTAGCAGAGTCACCCACTGAAATGCACATGAGCAGAATTTGCCACAGAGAATAAAACACCTTGAATTGGATTTGAACCTGGAACCCCTGATTTCTGACCAGGTGTTTTGGTTTGGCTGGAAATCAAGAAGTTCCAGGTTCGAGTCCCAGTCAAGATAGATTTCTTTATTTGTGAAAATTCTGCTGCAATAAAATTTCTTCAATTGGGGATGAAAATTTCAAGAGGTACCTAAGACTAAAAACACAGTATGGAAACTAGAATAACAGCTTACGTGAGTGCTGAAAATATAAGTATGACCAAGACGACACTAACCATTACTTGAGGACTCCTTTCTGACTTCAGGAGGCTTCTGGAAAGTTATCTCATCAAAAAAAGAAGTATCTGGCCGCTTCCAATCTATGCATAATTGTTGTTCACAGATAACTCGATCTGCATCCAAAACCTTGATTATTCATGGAAATACAATAGAAATTATATTTTTCTTGAATGTAGCAGTTAGTATTAAAATTATCTGGTGTGCATGAACTGAGCAATGGTCATCTAATAAAAAAAGTGTTATGTATTGTGACGGTAACGGTTTTACCGTCGCATCATCGTTTTGGATCCCCTCGCGTCCTTATGCGCTTGGCGCTTGTCGTTTGTTTGTTTTTTTTCTGTGTTTCTTTTTTCACCCCCCCCCCCCCATCCCCTTTTGTCCCTGGTGAGGTGTACTCCTCTAAAAGTGTTCGTGACCAAGGTCAGTGATGTCGCCGGCCACGGGAGGGCCTGTCCCCCCCTCCCTCTCCATTCGTCAGCGGCGTCAAGTGGCCCAACGGGCAAGTCAAAAAGTGCTTTACTTCGACGAGTGGGGATTTTCCCAAGCTACCCCCACCCCCCAGTTACCCATGTGGTGTGCCCACGGACGCCCCCCCCACATTTGTGGGTATTTAAGGGCGGTGAGCGCGCCGCGACCAGGAGAACAGATTTGCAATTGGAGGCAGGAGGCTATGCCTCCCGGGAGACAGTATGGGTGACTATCGTTGAGAGGCTGCAGGTGCGCAGATCCAAAGAGCGACACGGAGCTGGAGAAGGAAACCTAGCAGAAGCCGCAGCGCTTCCACCCACTGGCAGATAGCCCAAAGCGTGGAGGTACGAGCGCGAGCAGCTGGCCCTTCCAGACGACACACGGCAGCAGTATTTCCTACCGGGACCAGAACGTAGCGGAACCACTTTTGAGTGTCCGAGCACCAATCATTCCCGGAGAAATCGGTGCGCCGATGGTCGGCCCTCGTTCCTGTCATCGCTTCATTTCCGGATCGCTACGTAAGCCGTCACGAGCCACTATACCCCCACCCCCCCCCTTTGGCACCGTGGGAGAATCTCTTTGCCCCAAGAAATTCAGGAGTGGTTGGACTTTTGAAAGCAACCCCAGAACCTATCGTCCTAACGTAACTCTTTTGTACAGTGCATTTGTTAAAAGCGCTCATTTCGCCAAGGGAATTCTCACCCTACGCGGCTCCTGCCGTGCGAATTATCGGTTGCATTTGTTATTCCATTTATTTTTTATTATGTCTTCATAGTGTTTCATCATCATCCATGCCATTTGTTATAATCACCCCCACTTTCGTCTCATGTTCATCAGTGCATTTATTCACATTAAGGTAAAGTGTCATTTAAAAATGTTGTGCATGTTATTCACTTTTGGCCAAGGGCCACAATAAACTTGTGTAAATAATTTGTGTGTGTTCCGTCCCAGTTGATGGGAAGGTCAGTCCCCATTATTCCCCTTGTATGCATCAGAATAACGAACGACTCGGGGGGATCCTTAATTTTATTTTGGATTTCGCGGAGTACGCCCCTCGTGGGCTCAAACGCGGATCTCTATGTGTGCGGCCGTCCCCTAGTAAAACGCGGGTTAGGTGGGTGGATCTGTCACAGTATGGTATATAGCAAAAAATCTTTTTTCTTACTCACATACATATGTGAGTACGTATATTGTACATTGGTAATGATAATCATTTGGCTGCATAATACTTTAATGAAAACTCTCATCTATGGATAAAAATTTTTAACCACTCCTAGCTTTATTTTATGAGGCAGTGAAATTCAAACATTATCTCAAAGAAATATTGTTGGGGCAATAAGTTTATTCTAAGTTGGAATTAAAAAAATTTAATTAGCACGCATTAATTTAGTGTTCATAGTACTGGTAAAGTCAAGCCCGAAGAAAACCCTTTCGGCTCTTAATTTTATGTGGATTTTCTGCCTTATACCCTATTTAATTTTCTGATAATTTTAACTTGAAATTATTTTTTAAAATATAAATTAACTATACATTAAATATTTCACAACTTATTTTCACTCAATGAATAAGACTTGTGGTACATATCATCAGAAAAGTAAAGAATAGCATTAGAACATTGAATTCCATCATAGAAGTAACAATAAATACATTTATAATGTGACTGGCGAATCACCGGCTCTTTACCTTAAGGCAAAATAAGGCAGACCTGCAAATTGCTGGCACTTTACCCCAATTGGTTAAATTAAATTATAAGTCTATAGCAACTGATTATATTAAAAGTTTATATAAATATCAAACATGATGTAATTAAAAGATGGAAAGAAAAATATGAATGCTTATAAAAATGCTTCGTCTTGATTGATAATTTTCTCCTGGTTAAGGTAAATTATGATGGATGTCCTTGATCTACTTCGTATTTCACTATGTAATTGGCAGAGTGGTTTCACATAGTCTCATAGTCAGCAAGCACTGAATTCAGGGGCAAAACCTAAAGAATTATGGGCTTCCTACTGTACATATAATAAACTCCCTGGTGAGAATACAGCTCATCAGAGACGGACCAAATTAAAACTCAGTTTGTGACATTAGGTACTTAAAACATTATGTTTTATTCTATTGCTGACTTTTTATATTATTTCTGATATATTGTTTGTATATGCATAATGTGCTTTATATCAAGTATAACCACTTGATCCTGGAACAAGTAAAACGTATTAGGTACCTATTATAAAAAAGTAAGATATAGTGAAAGCTACTGAAAAAGGCACCTCCTTAACCCTTTATAGCTTGCTGGTTGCCTGAGCAACCACCTCGATCCTGGCGGTCTCTTTGATTTTTTTGTGAGCATTTTCCTCAGCATATGTTTTAATGTGTTGCCTTGATGATTGATAGATGTCAGGTACACCTTCTAGTCATTTGAGACACTCGTTCTTGGAAATGTGGTCGCTCAGTCAACTGCTGAGTGTGTAGTGACCCGAGTGAATCCGAGCAGAGAAGTGGACTGTTATTACGCTATAGTGTTTTCCAGCTGGATTGGGTTTTATATGGATGAGATATTGTTAGTATTTTCTTCCTTAGTATCTATTGAATCACATTCTGAAAAAGTTTTGAATTATTTCATTACGGCTAACTTGTTATAGGTGTTACTCTTGGTGGTCGTTCAGTCAACCGCTGAGTGTGTAATGTGCTGTGTCATTCCACGCGGTGAAGAAGTAATAAATTTTGACATTGCTTCTTGCTGGTAAAACATCAGTACTATATAATATTTGTAAAAACATGCTTATTTTCATTACCTAAGATGTCACTACACGTGGTCATTCAAACGACCTCTAACCATTGTTGCTATTGTCCTTAAGATCTGAGAACTGTTGTGTGGAATACACAGTGGTTGATTAGGCGACCACCCATTTATGACGTAGACGAAAATTTACATAAAACTATTAACTAGATGCCCCATACAATGAATCAATTAAAATAAGTAAATAAGTAATTAAAAATCTCTAGGGACTTCTACCCTATAAAGCGTTAAGCAACCACTTTTTCCTGGAACCGAATATATTCCCCATGTAATGAATGTAAATTTCCTCTCCATTCAGTGGCCACTTTCTTCATCGTCCACGGTCACACCCCTCCAGCGGCCAGTTGCGAACAATTTCTTTTGCAAATATATTTTGGAATATACTTGGGGAATTAATAATAATAATATTCTTCATTGCCCTGTTTGTTATACAAATATACAATGTAGGACATGGTCAGAATAAATAAAATAGAGTCTATAAAAATCTGACATTTAAAAACTCATCAATGCTATAGTAACTTTTATGGATTAGAAGTTCCTTTAATTTAGCTTTAAAAATATTTTGGCTGGCTACATCATTAATTAACATTGGAACCTTATTAAATATGATTGAGGCTGAGTGATGAGGACCTCTTTTGGATATCCTTAAAGGTTGAATTGCCAAATGTATATTTTCTCTACCACGAGTCTCATGGCTATGTACAGCAGAATTGGGCATAAGCAAGTATTGATGACAAACATTGAACAATTTAGGATGTAAATACCTGGCAGAGTGAGTATTTTTAATTTCTTAAACAATAGCCTTTCTGGCGTCTGGCATTCTTATTGAAACCCTCAACATTGATTTGACAGCCCTCTTTTGCTTAGAAAATGCCTTGGTAGCTGCACTACCTTTTCCCCTTTCTCCCCTTTTTGGAAGACAATTCCATAGGCTAAGTAGGAATGGATTTTAGCATAGTAGATAAGGCTCAGAGTCTGTGTTGAGATAGTTGGGGCAAGTTTCCTAATCATGTAGATCCCGGTAGTCATTTTATTGATTATTCCAAAAATATGTGGTTGCCAATCAAGATTCATATTAAGATATAGTCCAAGAAATTTGATAGTGTCACAGTGAAGTATTGATCTATTAGAATCAGCTCTAAGATTTGTTGGTGGATTTATTTTATTATGAAAATGAAGGAAACATGTCTTATTTTCATTTAATAACAGGCTGTTTGACCTACATCATTTGGACATAATTGTTAAAGTATGACGGGCAGTATTACTAACATCTAAAAAATTGTCTCCCATGTTTAATGTGGAGTTATCATCAGCACATAAGATAACTTCACTGTTAGGTAGATTATTATGGAGATCATTAATGAATATGATGAATAATAGAGGACCTAATATGGAGCCTTGTGGTACCCCACAGTTGGTTATTCTCTTCTATTCCAAAAACTGTATGTTCTATGAAGCACATAGTTATTACTTGAGCCTTGTTGGCAGACCATCTACCCCTGCTAGACATATAAATTACTTGTCTATTTCCTGGAAGTGGCCACTACTCCATGGCCAGCGACCAGATTTGTTTCATTGATACCGCTGACCATACAAATCTAATCCTACGGGTGATTGTCATCTGGGTTATTTATTCCATATCCTCACCTAAAGGACCAGGTGGAATGGTTCAAATTGTAGAATTGTACGGCAAGGAGGAAGGGTGGAGAGAAATCCTGCGTCGACATCAGCCTGCTCTTAATGAAAGTCGCCAAGGGGATCATTGCTTAATGTTCCATCCTACAGATGAAGGAATGACACTAGCCCCCCAGGAAAGGAGTGTTTGGTAGACTGATATGGTAAACGGCATAGAAAATTGATGAACATGTTGTGTGAAACTAAATCCTTGCCCTACTTTTGGCATCAAAATGATGTGCCCCTGCAATTTGAAAATTTATATCTGGATATGTGTTCATGCTAATGCAATGAACTATACATCATTTTAATGGTAATTTTATTGCCATTTCAGTTATTGTTTTACATAAATAACAAATTAAAAAAATATAGATACAACAATGAAATAACTCCGCATACCTGAAAATTAGCAGTTATCTCAACTTGAACTTTGCCACTCATGTTAGGGAAAACTACTATATCTACAGCATTCAGCTTTCATATAAAGTTGCAATAATAAATATAGATACATTAAAGTGCAAATGCATACTTATAAAACACATATTTTGTAGTGAATTAACGAAAATGTTTCAACATTATCTAGCCCTATAATTTGTCACGAATCGAAAAATTAAATATATATTAAGTAAGACATTGAAATTTATTTTTGATTTTTCTATGATCCGAAATCCGTAGAAATATAATTATTTGAGCACGTTAATAATTTCAACCAATGCTGTGTTGCCAAACTGCGGGGTGCCAGATGCCTGCCAGTCCCTAGAAAGCAAGTCCGTAGAACCGGGAAACCGAGCATTTTCAGACCGCGGCACAAGAAAATATAATAACGCATTCCTTGTACATTTATAATACACATGCTTGTTCATTATCAAGACAGTAAAGCCGAGATCAACTCAGTAAAAAATGTCTTTCTCAGATTGGTTTTTGCTTTCTCACATTCATGAAATGTTTTAATATTTCATAGCTTGCTATAATAACTCATAAAACGTAATCTGAATAAATAGGTAAATAAAATATCAGACTGGTATACACCGCAAAAACTGACTCTGAATACTGACCTCAATATAAGATGGCATTTGAATGTATAACATATAATACGTGCAAACTAAGCATTATGAAAAATCTTGAAGTTAACTTGCACACATATCGGCTAGGGAATTTCACACAATACTAAGAAATTTATGCAAAATGAGCTAACAGAATGCTAAGGAATTTCAAATGAAAGTCCTAGGGTATTATATAGACATTTATAAAAACAGTTTCAATATCTATAGAAATGTCTACAGAAATGTCTGGGGAATTCTGTACAAATATTTCCCCCGCCCACCCCACCCTTCGTTCTTTTCCTTTCACTTCTCTACCTGCATAAACTCCTCGGTTTTCTTCTCATTAACCATAGGTACCCTTTCCTGCCTCCCTATCTTGTGCTTGACAATTCATGCATGGCGGACATCCCATCTCCTCCACCCTCACCTTTCTTTCACCCGACAGCGGGTCCCGCTTTAAACAGTCCCTTATACCATTAAACAAAAGTGTACAACTTCAGTAGTAATCCCTCAAGTGCTGAAAGTTTATTTATTTATGGGAGGCATCTTGATCGCATTGAATTTTGAGCTAAACTGAAATAGACTGACAGGACAGAAACGTCCTCTCCACAGCGACAATGGGGTGTACACATATTTTAAGAGTAGGGAAAGGGAGATAAGAGCATATGAAAGGATAACCACACTGGGGGTGGTCCAGTGGTGAGTCAGAATCATCAACGGCATATGTAGGGTATGGAAGGGAGGTAAGAGATGGAATTTATAACCTTTCCTAAGTCTTTTCAAGTAATATTTCTTCTTTTCTTTCACATAATTCGTGTCATCGGGCTCACAATTGATGTATATTTAGATTGATGTGATGAACGGGCCTTGGTGACAACCAGGAATGTAAATATTTGTTAAAGACTGTTGGCGCATTGTTATGAGAGAGACTAAACATGAAGGACTGGAATAAATCCAATTACCAATGCACTTGCAATGCTACTGACATGGAGGGGGTTAATGAGTCTGAAAAGTTGGACCATTTTTAAAGGATTAAAAATAAAATAATACGGTTTTAAGGTATTTCTGATGGGTTTAGTTGAAATTTCAATTTATCGAACATGTCATCACTGTTCTAAAGCTCGATGGGAAACCATTCAGTCGCGGCACACTCCGTAAGTCTGATCATATGTTTTAAGTCTCACGCACAAGATGTGTTCACTCTTGGATGTTTTCATGATGCCCTAATATAAATTATGCTATGCATAAATCATATTTTTGGGTCATATTTTAGTAATAAATTTCAGTGTCTTAATATATATTTAATTTTTCCATTTGGGACAAATTGTAGAACTAGATAATGTTCAAACATTTTCGTTAATTTACAACAAAATGTGTTTTATAAATATGCATTTGCACTTATATTTATCTATATTCATCCTTGCAACTTTTGATGAAAGCAGAATGCTGTAGACATAATAGTTTTCCCTATAATGAGTGGCAAAGTTCATCAAGTTGAGAAAACTGCTAATTTTCGGGTGCGCGGAGTTAATTATTTCATTGTCATGGCTACATTTTAAAATTTGTTACAAATAAATAATAACTGAAATTACAATAAAATTATCATTAAAATGATGTATATTATATTGCATTAGCACTAACATATATCCAGATATAAATTTTCAAATTGCAGCTACACACCATTTTGACGCCGACAGTAGGGAGCCGTAAATGCATATTTTTCTCCCTTTAAAATTCTTATTTGTGCAACCTGCATACCCCCAACTAATTTATTTTGGGCAGGAAAGAGGATGGACACTAAACCATGTTTGCATGAAAACACACAACGATCTAAGAAGACATGCCTAATAAAAAGTAAGCGTCGCATGTTATCCAATATCATAGTGAAAGAAGAATATTTAAATGTAAGGAAACCTTCTTGGTAGCACAGCGAGTGCTAGGATCATCGGTTGACCTGGTTTAATTGCTTCCAAGAAATTTTAATTTCAAATTGAAGTCTGTGCTATACAGTCTATTGGAGCGTTTGTGTATTTTGATTTAGTGAGAGTGGTTACTGAAATGTGTGAAGGTAAAAGCAAGGTTGTTCAAAATCTCAAGGAGAGAAGGAGTGTTATCTTGGAGAGCGAGATAGGAATATCGACAAGGAAAATTTTGGGCATTGTTAAATGGACTATAGCTGAACTCGATTGCATTAAAAAAATGGATTATGAAAGACAAGGAGGGAAACAAGAAATTTAGAATAAAAAGAAAGAGGGAGTCAAAGGCTTTGGAAGTGAATGATATTATTTTCAAGTCGATTGAGTGTGCTCCTTCTTAAATGTTACCAGTGAGTGCAAAAATGCTGCAGGAGAAAGCTCGGCAGGTGGTGGAATATTTAAGGGAGAAAACTTTGTGACAAGCAATGGGTGGTTGACATGTTTCAGGAAATGTCAAACTTTATTTTTCCATACATACTGTAGTGGCCCACGGCCTGTCCGTATAAAACCTTGGGTCGAGAGAAACAAATACAACAAAAAACCCTCGTGAACCTTTCCGCACGAGATCCGCGGGGCCAACCTGCATCACCTGATACAGAAAGCAACAAAAAAATAGAGGCCTCTTTAAGAGAGGGTAAGCGGGTGGGGGGTCCCTGACCTTGTGCAATTTTACATGCTCCCTGGCTTTACCGCTGGGGCAGGGCGTGCTGAGGGAAGGAAAAGGATGTACTAGGGGTTGATAAGGAGCCTCGCCTCCTGACCCGTAGACAAGGATGAAACACACACCCTGTCCTATTCATTTAACCACACATTATTATTGCAAAAACGGCACATTTTACAAAAGATGATAACCCTTTTTTCTTAAAACTAATGAAGGATGAATGGATGAAACGAATTTGTGAACACTAATGGCAAAACAGAATGCAAAAATAACAGTACAAAAAGGAAATAACACCGTCGTAGGCGGTGAGCAAGCAGCACAAGTTAAATAATCACACCAATTGGCGGGAGGTAATTATGTCCCTTTCTTCTTTAAACACTCGACCAAAATCAGCAAGATTAATGACACAGGGGCAAGGGGTATTCGTAGAAAGGCGAGTGCTGTAGCTGAACACAGGGGGGGGGGGGGGGTTTCGTAGTGAAAATCTGTTGGGCAGTGACAATCTTACGTGACCGCACGGCAACAACCACGTCCTGGAGATCTCACGGCATCGGCTTTTCCGACAGCAGGCTCCTCCTCATCGGGATCGGAGCAACGTCTGGCACACGATGCCCTGGACTTTCCTTCTGAGCATGCTTTTCTTCCAAAATGGGGGGGGTCCCTTGTCATGGACCGTACGTGTCGATTCAGCGACCACGTATTGCTGTCAGCGTAGCCTCCTCTCCTTCCTGGACGTCTTTCTCGAATGCCCACGAACTAATCTCCTTCACTCCTTGGGTCTGGCGACGGGCAGAAGCTCCGCTCGCATATTGCTTTCTTAGTCAATTCCTCTTTATCGGCGTTGCTGCCGCCTGCTTTTATACCCCCAAATGTTGAGGGGGTGGGGCTTCTCGATATGGGGGGAGGATTAGGGGGTGCGGGTCTGGTCAAAGGCCCATAGCACTTCACTTCCTTTTCATTTGACACCGAACTCATGCACTCACGCTCGCACACTGTCTCACCTTCCTCCACGGGTCGAGTTTAGAGGGGGTGGGGTAAGGATATGGTCGGGTCGAGGGAAGGTAGGAATGCAATCAAGCAAGGGAGCATGGTGTAATGGGGTGAACCATTACAATACATATATATGATTGGTTGCCAAAATTGCTGTCTATATTGGAAGGTTTCCATCATAGCGATGTATATTTTGAATGTTGATGAAGGTGGAGTATTCTATCAATTAATTTTTAAAAATCTCCAGTCTTAAGAAATAAGGTGTGTAAGGAGAGACTTAAACAGTATATACTAGTAATAGAAATCCATTGACCTCTTTTCTACCCAAAATAAATGAGTAGAGTGGTATGCATGTTGCATAATATTGGATTTTAATGGGTCTACCTCCATTCAGCGGGCACCTCCATAAATGGCCATCTATCTTTTGGCCGCATGGTGGCCACTTTTTGACAGGTTTCACTGTAGTTATTTCGGTAATTTATTATAGCAATTCAACTGCCAGGAATTGATTCATTTTTCATGGTATTGAACATTGCATGACTTAAGATTACTATGGAGGGCAGGTACCTTCCCCTAGAATTAGTATAGAAGTATGAAATATGTAACCTTAGGCCTGAAGACACTGCAAATTTGAGAGATTTACTTCAGGTAAAAAAATCACATCCTTGATGATGGAAAATGCAGTACAGTAGACCCTTGCTTTATGATGGGTTCGCTTTATGATGGATTCAAACTCTTCCATCTGCATACTATTTAGTATTATGATTTACTGTATCTAATGTAACTTTTAAATAATGGTTGAATAACATGTTAAGTAATTCGATTCCAGCATGTTTCATATCTATACTGTATTGTGTACCACTGGATGCACTGTCCTTAATGTAGTAAAACTGATTCCTCATCTGGTAATATGCTGGTTCACCTTATGATGGAATGTTACAGTATGAACAGTCATGTGGAATGGATTAACATCGTAAAGCAGTAGCCTACTGTACATTATCCTAGGAAGATAAAATCTACTATGAATTTAACTAGAATACTGGTAAGCTATATTCACCTTAGATGATAATCTGACAATGCAATATAAGAGTAATGCTTAGTTTTATTGAAAAGAAATCCTTTATATAATCCATTGAAGGGAAAATACATTTGGCATGCTACCTCACATACCTTTTCAAGAAGTGCCATAATATTTTTCTGGTTCATTTTCCATAAACCTTGGAATTTTTTATCATTGACCTCAGAAAACAGGTCAGATTTATCTTCAATGTCCACAATATTCTTGTGCAGGCGTATTACTTCCTCTGTTAACTTTGCTGTATCCACTTTTGTCCTATGTTCCGTCTCTACAATCTTTGATTTTAGTTTTGAAACATGATCAAGTAGCCTAGATAGTCAATAGAGTTTTAACTTCTATCAGATACTTATAAAAATATTAGCAACCATGCACATGTAAAGCATTTAATAATAAGTTTATCTTCATATCCCTAGTTAAAGATTATAAACAAAAATTAGGGAACTGGTATTAAGATAAAAAGATTTAGCTCTTCAATGTTTAAAAAGAATTGTAAAAACATAATTCACCATTTGATAATAGAATTGAGCAAACAATACATTTTCAATCAGAATAATGATATTATCTAGCAACATTTTCACTCAGAATGAGTTTCAAACTCACTAATAATTGCCAAATTCTCCTAAATTAATTAATTCTTCCTCTCAACAAATGCAGTACAAGGAAAACTGATAGAATTGATGGTTTCTGGCATCACTTTATGGAATTTACTTGTATTCATTATGAATGACAAGATAAACTTTGTATTTCCACACCTGATTATGTTGTTAATCGTCGAAACCATGGTTGTAGTAGTGCGAGATAAATAAATGTGGAAATACAAAGTTTATTTTGTCATTCATAATGAAAACTGATACCTTTACCAGAACAAGTAAATGCTTAGGTATTAAGAAATTTGTGAGAAGAGATTAAGTATTAAATGCTAACTGTAGTATGCCTATGCATTTAACACAGTCAAGACAAGACTTACTTGGTAATTTTACGTTTCTGCTGGGATTTTAAAATAGTGCTTTCTTCATCCCTCTTCTTCAGAACTTGGTAGTTGTAATCCAATTTTTCACTATTCAATATACATACAGCCTTGATTTGTTGCACTTCTTGCTGAAGTTTCTAAAATTAATTTGCATTTTAAATTTTAGAAATTAAATACGTGTCCCGGATTACAATTATGTAGGCACTGTCAACTTCCAGAGTTGTCATGACCAACAAACAAAGCTTCCAACTAGCGCATGATATTAACTAAAATATTTAAATATAAGGAACAAATTCATTTGAGTGTGGATAAATACTTTTTATATCATTTCACAATTTAGAAAAGATATATATTTACTTGGATATCAGTTTCCAGGGCTATTTTTACTTGGCGATACTTTTCTGCAAATGCCACTTGATTATCATAAACTGATTTCTGTTGCTGAGCAATTCGCTCAAAGTGCTCTTTCAATTGTTCATCAGCATTTTCTTCACGATTTTCATAGAGCTCCATCCACCGTTTATTGCATTCTTGAGTAAGATCTTCAAACTCTTTGTTGATAGCCATCTGAGAACAATTATGGCAAAATTGGGATGTAACTGACATCAAAGCAAATCGTGGATAGATAATCACAAGATATTTGTAAAAATAAAAAATAGGCATAAGATACATTGAAAAATCTAATTACTAAATGAAAAATCAAACTTTATCAAACTAATTTCAATTACACAATATGAATTTATTTTGTTGAGTTCAAGCTGTGTTTTTACATTTCTTAACAATATTTCGCCAGCCCTCCTGCTGACTTCCTCAGATCTGCTGCATTGCACACTTCACACACTTCAGTAAGTGCTGGCGAAATACTGTAAAAAAAATGTAGAAATGTGAATAAAGCCAGACAGAATAAAATACCTTCTGCTCAAGAAAATCACCATGAAAGCCTTTGTATCAATTACAATTCTACTAAGAAACTACACTGCAATTCCACAAAGGACTTAACACTTTCATTACACAACCAGATTCATTATGATGCAACATCACCAGGTAAATATTGAGGAAGATGACAGAATATGTTTGAAACCATTCATGTTAATGGAAATGATAGGTCCTCTGCGGAATTAAATTGTATTTTTTCAAGTACATGTATCATGAAGGATGTTCCTCAAAGTAGAACTAGCAACACTCTCTTACATAAAATTTCAATCAATGTGACAAAAAATATATATAAATTCCCAAAGAAAAGAATACGCCAACAACATGCAAGAAGTTTCTAAATCATGACCATGATCTTGACAACCATATTTTTAACCAATAAATACTGCTAAATGTACCTTAAAAAGATACACAGTATGTAAAATTGTAATTGATACTTTTAAAGGCTACATTAGTAAACAAAATAAATGTTCATAAGAGACAATATTTCAAGTAAACTACAGCCAGAAAACCAAATTATTTGAGAATATACCAAATGCTTCCAGCAGAGAACTTCACAATAGAAAATTCTGCATGAAATTTGAATAATTACCTCCAGAAGACTTAATTCTGACTTATAAGCCCTTCTCATTGTCTCAACCTGAGTATCAATTCTTGAAGCACACAATGCAATATCCTCTACTTGCTTTCGGAGATCATTAGTATAACAGAGGTCAGCTCTAGATAGTTCAGCACTGAGTGTTTCAATGAGAGAATTTTTTTCTTTAACCAAATTTCCACATTTCTCTGCAATATAATATAAAAGGAAATACATTTAATGCAAAACTAAGTTAGACCTTAAGAAAGCATATCATAGAGTTCCTAGGGAACTGCGGTGGAAAGCTCTGGAATTAGCAGGCATAAGTAACCCAATAAGAAGGGTACTTAAGGAAGCAAATATATGAAAATAATAAATATGTAGGTACTCTATTAATCCTCCTAGTGCCATCGAAGTTTGGTGGTACTAGCAAAAAGTGCCAGCATGAATTTGAGAGATTTGTAACTCATTGTGAAAAATATAAACAATATGAATTTACTTTTTGCATATGAATGTACATAATGTTTTTTTATTTAACTAAAAATGGATTAATTGTTTTTTTTATGAAATTCGGATACATTGCATTAAAGATAAATGTAATTATTACAACAAAAAATAGTTTAAACATTAGTTTGATCCTCAAGCCGATATATCGGCTTGTGGCACTTTTCCCCCGTGGAGCAAAAGCCGATATATCTACCCGTGACACTAAGGGGGTTAAAATTGGGCCAAATATATCACATTATTTCACCACAAGCAAAGGAGTTGCTTTTCACCACTGTTATTTTAGACTCACATGTACGTTAGTTTAAGAGAAAGGATGAGGAAATGTCAAAAAAAGGGGTTACCTCTGAATGAAAAGATCATAATCTCAAATCTTCTTTTTGCAAATTATCAGGTAATAATAGCACAAGATTGCAAAGATGCAAATTCCTTCATGAAATATTAAAATTGTGGAACTTAATCAGTTACCTAATTCTTCTAAGTATAATGTTTAGCAAAACTTTTGTGACAGAGTAAATGGTAAAAAATATTGAAGTAGTTCAGAAATTTATGATAAAAGCTCTTGAACTATCACAAAATTCAGTAGCAGTGAAGACATCAAATCAATATTCAGTTTTAATTAAATATAAGAAGTGTGAGGCATTGTTGGGTTCTTAGGAGAAAAAGAACACATGTGGCATACAATATGTGATGGTGTCTGATCAATATTGAAGCTAGCAAACATTGGAAAGTGATGAGACATGCAGAGATGTATCAACATGGGCCTGGGGCACTATTCGATATAGGGCCTATTTAGAATTTATAACATTGACATAGTCTACGCAAGTATAATAGGAAGATGCCTTTTTCTTGTATTCCTGCAGGCCCAGAATCAACTATTTATCAATGGATTACATCATGTATCTCAGCATTCACAGAATAGTAGGTTAAATGCTAGGGGTGGACGGGTCAAAATTTTAAGGTTCGGATCGGGTATTTTTTTGACCCTCCGGTCGGGTCGCATCCTGTAATTAAACCCCAATTTTTTTTCAGAAGCTTATACAGAAATGTCTAAAAATATGTTTATGAAGGCCAATAAAAGGAAAATAAACAATCTAGGCCTACATGGTGGACAAAAGTTAAACTGTATTAACACAAAACAGAAATTCAAATATCTAAAAACAGTAGACTTAAATAATAACACAAATAAATACAATAGTAACTTGGAAAATGAATTAAGGGACAAAACAAGCATCTTAAGCCTGAATCACACGATCATTTTTTATGTCCCTTTTCAGGGATAGCTCAAATGATAGCTTAAAAATGATCATCTGACTTGATCACTTCACGGATAGTGGCAATAATAGGGATCTCTATCCCTTTATTCATCATTTAAGCACGTCCTTTTTTTCCATCCCTCGGGCCTTAGGTGCTTCCGTCATTTAGCTAATCGGAGCGCACGCTCGGAAAGAGCGGAGTAGTTTACCGTACTAATAGATAATATCTCGTGAACAGAAATGTATTCCTCCACAAATTTTAGTGAATAGGATTAATGCCATACCTATGTATTCCTTGGGACTGGACCGCCATTCCAATATTCACAGATATTAAGGTAATGTTTATTTACGTTTTGTTGTTATTGACGACGAAATAAATACACAAAAGTTATGGAATTAGAGAAGTAAGAGAAGGGATGGTAAAAATGATCATGTGAGTGGCAAAATGATAGCTTGAGCTATCATTTTTGTGGTCCCTGAAAGCTATAGCTTAAATGATCCCTGTAAAGGGACGAGAAAAATGATCGTGTGATTCGGGCTTTACTATATTTCCTGTACTAGTAAATACATCCCAAAACTTTTTCCAGTTCACTTAATTTGAGATAGGCTGCTATTGAACTGAATGGCCCATATTAGAAATTTTTTAAATAAAAAACCAATATACACAGGAAATATTTTGTTTGCATAAATATTCAACTCTTTAGTTACAAAAAGATTAGAGAAACCAAAATCTCAGTCTTAAAAGAATACAATGATAACTGGTAAAAGCTAGTAACAATTATCATTATCCATTAATACTTGTCTTGTAAGACTCATGACTTATGCCTAGTTATTTACTATTAATTACACAATATATAAATTATTAGTAACTTTTTCAGAAGTAAAAACACTTAAACCTATTTTATTTCACTTATAACACAGAGGATGAAAGTACCTTAACAAACAAAGTGTTACCAGAAGTCCTAAGTGTAAAACATATTTGGAAATAAAAAACTGTGAGTTTTAACACTTAAAAAACAACAGCATTCTTGTCTTCTAAAAGTTCATTCAACACCCAAGCTTTTCAAATTTTGGAGTAATAACACTAGTGATTCAGCATTTTTGGGCAAGAGCCTGGTTCTTCTGATGGTAATGACATTGCCTGCTGATGAAAACACTTTCAGATGCAGGGTGGAAGTTATATAGTGAAAAGGCAGAGCGGAACTCCCACCGAGAACTTTCCTCCAACCTTCTAACCCCCTCCCCTTAGCCCATACAGAGAGATCTTTCCTTCCAAAACCTTGTTTACTCTTCCCTACCGCCTGTCCATTCCTCTGCATCTTCGACACACTCTCCACCCTTAACTTACAACTCTCCACCCCCTAGCATTTCACATTCACTCCCTCCCTGTTGGAGCCTTACTGCATCGCAGAAAAACACATTCCCCCGATTCAGCTTCAGGCAAGACAAAACCCCCTTACCTCCCCTCTTTCGTCTACCACATCCTCACCCATCTCCCTAGCTCAGGAAATCCCTTAGGTGTAAACCTCTATACTAGAGATGTGTGAATACTACCGGCAAATACTCGAATACCTCCAATACTAGAAAGTGTTCGATATTCGAGGTCTCAAAGAATTGTAATAATTACCCTATATTTGGCATGTTCATGAACCTCTTCATATGAATTCAAAACTGGACAGAACATGGTGTATTAACACTTTCTGGTCACTTATTAACACTTAAAAAAGTTAAAGTATCCAACAGTCCATAATTGGCAGAAAAATACTTTATTATATATTTGTCAATTTCAAACCAGAATTAATTTTTAAAAATTTAATCAGCATGTAGATTTTTACTTCAACAGGCAACAAATTAATTTGCAGAATATCATTTAGAAAATCAATTGAAAGTCTAGTATTCGAGGTATTCAAAATTCAAGATATTCGAGTCATGATTTAATATACACTTGTACCGATAACACTTTTTCTGATACAAAACCAATACCTACCTCAATACCAGTCGCCGATACTGATAGTATTATTTGCTGATACCTTACTTATTTTTCTAAAAAAATTGATAAATTTGATAAGTGCTTTCCTTCTCATGAAGTCAACTCAATAATCAAAAGTGTTATAAAAGAGCACCTAATTATTGAGAGAAATGACACTGTAACAACTCTTTTATTTTGCTACTCTTACAATCATCACTGGAATTAGATTTGCAGACTCTAAGCCTTCTTGCATTTGTAAATACTGAAAATTCATTTTAAGAAATAAGAGCAGCTGAACATGCTCAGCAGCTCATATTTGAATGTATTACTCATTGACATATTATTGACATGGCTGCTGAACATGCTCAGCAGTTAGGAGGTTTCTTCTATCCAAGGTCCATAGCAATATTATAGTTTCTGAAAGATTTTCTCAGGAAAATCATAACCTGCAGGTACACCCAAATACAGTGGACTCTCCTTAGCACGTTTTTGTAGGGACCAGAAATCCTGAACATGGTAATGAGGAAAACTTGCTGAACAGGTTAGGCCTTCTCGGATTATGTTGAAGACCTATGTGTGGGTTGCATAACACCCAGGGGACCAAGACGCTGCCATCAAGTTAGTTCATTACTGGCATTAAATTAATGTAACAAAGTTTCATTTTCAATTATTACGCCTCCCAAAAAATACGTACGATACCTTGCGTTGATGCGAACTCAATAATCAATGATGCCTACGTATATGACCAAATAGCATGTTTTGTGTATACTATTCATGCAAAAAGTATATATAGAATCGACTTTGAGGATTGACATCCCAGAAAAGAAAGAAGCGAAATTCATAGAGAGCATATCAGCATGTAGATAATTTAGCCTTTCGTTTAATGCAGGTACCAGACTTTTTTTAATTATTACTTTTGAGCAATGTTTTTGCAGTGAGGATGAAAAATGGCACATTTCTTAGAGTCACAGAGGCCATGAAAATATTAGATGAGTAAAAAACTTTAGCATTTTTCCACAATATATTTAAAATTGAAATATTACACAACACGTGTTTCGGCTTACTATGCCATCATCAGGTGTACACTCATAAACTTCCGTGACAGCAGCACAATATATATGAAACGGGAAGGGGATGGGGATAGGGGAAAGTGGTAGGAGGGGAGAGGAGGGAATGACTAGATGGTGAGTGAGGGGGGGGGGGGACGGTGGTGAGGAGAGAATTATGGAAAGGAAAGAATTGTATAAAGCACTCTAAGGAGGAGTTTGTCCTTGGGACTGGATTAGGAAAGTGGTAGGTTATTTGAAAAAGTAATAGCAAGCAATGGGGAATGGATCCGGAAAAGTTGGTCATTGAACAACAGGTTATTATCGCTATGTATAATTTCCCACCATTCCCATGCGTCCAATATTGGGCCTTTTCTTTCAATATGCAGAATTTCCGGATCAAAGAGGCAGTGGTGCGATGTCTCCAGGAAGTGTTTGGCCAGCAGTGACGATTTGTCTCCCTTATCCACACACCTTCGATGCTCTTGAAGTCTGGTGGTAAAATCCCTGCCTGTCTGTCCAACGTAATATTTATCACAGCTGAGGCACTTGACTTTGTAGATGCCTGAATGGAGTTTTGGGTCAATGGTGTCCTTGTTTTTGCACAAAATGTTCGATAAGGTACACGGATTGTAAAAACACACTTTAAATTTGTCCTTTGGGAATATTCTCTTAAGTTTGTAGGAGAGATTACCAACAAATGGTAGCCTACACCAAGTTCTTTTATCCGGTTCAAAAGCTGGGATAGCGGTTATTTTCAAAATAGCTATTTTTGTGAGCTTTTTGCGCAGGAGTTTGTTTATAATATCTCTTTTGTACCCATTAGAGGTTGCAATGTGGCATATGATTTCCAGCTCTTTGTTGAATTCTGGGTTGGAGAGGGGTAGGCTCACTAACCTATGGATCCTCGTTTGGAATGCCGCAAGCTTGCGTGACATGGGACGGCAAGAGTCTGCTGGGATTACTAGGTCGCAGAAGGAGGGTTTTCTAAAGATACCAAAATAATGTTTCTTGTCCACTATTGAAATGTCTATATCCAGGTAGGTTAAATGTCCCTCTGCCTCTTTTTCCATAGTCATGTTGATTCTAGAGTGTTGGGAGTTTAGCAACCTCAGGAAACAATCTAGTTGATGATCGCTCCCTGTCCAGCAGCACAGAATATCATCCACATACCTATCCCAGTAGAACACATTATTTAAGAGTGGATTTGCAGATTTGAAAAAATTGTTTTCGAAATTGTTCATGAAAATTTCTGACAACAGTGGGAAGAAAGGAGATCCCATGGCTAGAACCTCCACTTGTTTGTAGTATCTGCTGTTGAAAAGGAAGTAATTTTGGTTCCTACACATTTGTAAAAGCGATATTATTTCCTCTATTATGATTGAATTTGACCCTGAATCCTGTAGCAAGCATTTATTTAAATATATGTATTGTTAAATCATCGTTAAATATAATGTGGAAAAGTGCTAAAGTTTTTTACTCATCTAATATGTCTCACTTCCACTACGTGATGCCTGATACTGTGAACAGTATTCACAATATGAAAAGCACAAGTGAAAGGAAATTTCGATTAAATAAGAATCGTACTCTTGCCATGATGTCCTTTAAGTTTCAAATAATTACTTATATTTGTTTAAGTAATTGTAGTCAATTTATGAAACCGGGTATTCTCCGTAAGTATGGAACATTGGAGGCACGTGACAAACACCTTCGTCTTCATTTTAAAATTTCTAATGCGATCCATTAACGTCATAACACTTGACCATGCCACGATATTTGAATTTTATATTTTTGGAAAATGAGCTTGGAATGTAGGCAGAAACGCCGAACAACATATGTGTTGAGCAGAACTAACTTAAGTTGATGCCAGAACTTTAATTTTTGCCGCTATTTCAGCAACTTTCTCCGTACGTGGATTATCGTCTACTTTTCGGAGGAGGTTAAGCTTTTCGCCTCAGGCTTTCCCAATTCTAAGCTATTGTCTCACTTTTACTGTCACCAAGATCGCAGCTAAGTAAACAAATATGCGACACATTGGTAAGTCATTTGAAGGAGGCGCGATTACAAAATTATATGTTTTAGATTTTTTCATTTTTTCGGATTCTTTCGAACAGAAGTATCCGAAAAAAACGAATACTTGAAAGTATTGAAATATCGGGAAAATAGCCAGTACCCGATACTCGCTATCGGTATCGGGCCAAGTCTAATTTAATATTCGAATTCTAGAAATCTGCTTTTCGACCCATCTCTACTCCATACTCACACTTGGAACATCCTCCGGAGGGTAAATGCATGGCTCACCTTCCCAGCACCAGAAATAAATTTCCAGCCGCTTAAAGACTAGAAGTATCTTTTGTTTTCATGGAATGGAAAGAGAAACTTTGCTAACCACAGTGATTTTATTAACCTAGACCCACGTTTTGTCGCATCGCGTCATCTCTAGGTTGGGTTCACTTGTGTGTATTCCTGAAACATCTGACTCAAACTGTTGACTGAATTTAGTTTTTGGGTTTTATACTTCACGTTTAGAAAATTAGGATAGAAGGAATGGGGGCGTTTACTCGGAACCGAAATCGCAACTTTGCACACGAAATGGTTAGATGGAAACAAAAAAAAGAATTTTAGTGAAAAAATTAATATTCTAACCAAAACCATTCACTCATAACTCAAAAATTAAAATAAGTAAAAGGTGACGCCCACCGATAAAGCTGCTGTGATAACATTGACATCATTTTCCTCCCGTCCTTGACTGCTTTTAGGGGAAT
Source organism: Platycnemis pennipes (assembly GCA_933228895.1). Taxonomy (NCBI): domain Eukaryota; kingdom Metazoa; phylum Arthropoda; class Insecta; order Odonata; family Platycnemididae; genus Platycnemis; species Platycnemis pennipes. Next base: position 33,504,414 of record OW121852.1, on the reverse strand, counting down.
GGAAGGGAGTGGAGGGGGGTACTTGGAAGGTCTGCTCGTGCAGATGCTGTCGCAACTGTCCTATTGGCAGAGTCAGCTGTGTCCCCCACATTGCGATAAGGCGAAGTAGCTTGGCGGGCTCAGCTGTGATTGGACGAAGTCGTTATACATCAGAGGTTGTACCACGCCCACTTTTCCGAAAGGGTTAAAAACATCAGTTTTTCGCTGCTTATAACTCGAGAAATAATTGACGGACAAAATTCGGAAAAATACGGGTCTTTTTACTGTACAAACTATCAGATTCGGCAATAAAAAAATATGGTAAAAGACTCCGATTGGGGACGGCGAAAGGAAAGAACTAATTAACAACATAGAGAACAGTGGATGTAGCATATCTCCGCAATGCCCATTTGAAACGAATTTTCTTTTTCATACTTCTTTATGTAAATAAAGTGCGACAATTCATGTAGTAATTCGGTAATGACATTTCAAATGTTAAGTCATTACATTATCTTCTAAGTTTTAGCTCATTGAATTAGATAATGAGGTCATTCGATGAAATGGTGTTCAATTTATCATCCGACACCCACCACTTGAATTGACGGCGATAATATTAGGCGTAGAAGGGTAAAAAATAATCATTTTACTTCATATAGTATTTTTTGCAGAATTGTAAAAGTGCACACCATCAAAGATAAAAGAGACTTGGAAATCGGTTTCACGAACTTCAATGAGAGACGAAACAATGATAGGAAAGGGACCGGCAAATTGCCGTCATTGAAGGTGGAGGAATTTCCTGGGTGGGAGATTTAGGCTGCTCTAGGTGACCATTCTCAGATGTAACAGTGTTTTGTTTAGTTCTACGATTCCCCGCTTAATGGGCGGTATAAAAAAGTGGAAAGGGAAGGCACTCTCTGTCTAGATGCAACATGATAGTGGGCCCAGCATCTCTTGGGTCCCCTCTCAAGTGGTTTGTTTTGATGAGTGACCAGAAGTAGAGACCTCGGTTTCTCGAGATGTATACAACCCGACCTTTTCTTATCTCTGACCAAATTCAGAAGTCTCATATCTTCCTGTATGTATAATGAAAGTTTAGAATGCCTGGGCATTGTTTTCACTTTCCATAATGAAATAATGATTCCTCCCACCTTGCATTTGCAATGATGTTTAGCCCCCACTCCTTAGCAATTGAATGTCCCTATTTAACGGTTCTCGTAAGGCACAAGCCGGAGTGAATCACAAGAAGAGGGGGAAAAGAGGAAGACAGGGGGAGGGGGGCATTTTCCTGCGGAAAGACAAAAAGCGAAATTTGATACTTTTGGTTATCAGTCGGACCTGATAAGCGACACGCAAGAATGATGGCGAGGCAGGTCCTCATCGTAAACAAGGCTTGGGGGAATTATCCTTTCTGGGATTGAGAATAGTGCGGTAAATTCAAAGGTGACCTGACTCAATATAAAAATTTCAGGGTAGCGCGTGTGCATTGCACACGCGCAATAGTTTCTTCTCTTCAGAATTTTGAGAACATCTTGAAACAAGAGGAACAGTGGAGTAGATGATGACAAGCATTTTTTAACTTCAATTTTCTTTGTTTCCTGCACTTTTGGTCATCATCATTAGTCAAGAATTCTCACATTGGTTTGACGCAGCTCTCCACTGAGTTCTTCTATCGGCTTATCTCTTCATATTTACATACATATCTCTTCTCTTTCACATCCTCCATTACTTGTTCCATATATCTCACACGAGGCCTACCTTTGCCATTTTTCCCATCCACTACATTTTATTTGAGATAAATCTTGCCCAGAAACACTTGCATATTGAAGGGATCAGTTTTTAAAAGTATGTGTTAAAGGTGAGAAGCTTGAATACCTTATCTGTGCATCTCTAGAATAAACACCTTTGCTAAGATTTGTTGTTACCTTAATAATTGATCCTTGACGGACCCTCTAGGTGAGCTCTAACAGTACCTACTTCATCTGCCACAATGTATGAATCGCCTCAATAGCAAGAAATCGAGCACTTTATCTGCCAGCAAATGCAAACCGCTCACTCAGACTCATCGGCAACAAATAGGCCACCACAGTATTCTCCTTGTGTGATTGTTCAAAGCCCAGTAGCAACTAAACCCACAAGTGTTCTGATAATTGCCCATTTAGAGCCTCAGAATAGTAGCGTCTCAAAATTACATATTAACATATTTCTCGCAAGTAGATTGGACGGAGCCCGATACGAGCAGACAAAAACTATGGCGAATTAAATACTGATATCACTTTGTAGTGAATAGCAATAGTTATTTACTGAATAAAATACTCCCATAGACATGAGTGGACGTTTCACAGCTACAAATAGACCATTATATATGGAAAACAAGAGGAAAAGGGCACGTGAGTATAGGGCAAAGTTATACATAGGCAGCATTTCTTTGCACGATGTTCCTTTGGGCACTGAACGGAGTGGCAGATAAAAGCGAGGAGTGCCATTCTCAAAAAGTCGAATGCGCATTGCAAATGGTGAATAGAAAATTCCCACATTTTCCTCGTAAAAATGTACTGTAAAAATATACGAATGTTATAATCGGAAAATTGAGGCATAAAAGACATCGCATACATTGCATAGTTGACTAACAATGGATGGAGGGTAGGGTGGGTGACGAGTGGCGAACAGGTGATTCTGCATCTGCACATCTGCGCGACCTGCTTCGCCTTGCCCTCTTCTCTTGTTCTGCTCATCGGGGCTTATGTCATTGCTGTACGGTGGGCATAGAAACTTCCAAAGTCAGTGTTCATACTTAGTTTCTTTGTTCATCTATTCATTTATTACGAAGTTTACGATGTAGTTCAAAAGACAGCTCAGACAACCAGTTATTTATTCAAACCAAAGTTGTTATGGGTCTGGTAAAAATGGGAAAAACTAAAATTTGGGGGCCTATGCTAAAATCGGGGCCTGGGGAGGACCGCCCACCCTCGCTACGCCTCTGCAGACATGTCATAGTTTCATTATAAATATAATCTCCATAGCATAATGCATTGTGGTATGTAATGGGCTTTAGAAATACAGAATACTTGAGACTAATGCACAAATTCCTGTTAATCATATCACCTTTCTGCTCCTGAATATCTTCATGAAGATTAAGAACATCATTGTTCAGGTCTATTTTATCCCAGCCATCAGCAATTTCACTAAGCAGTAGCATGCTAGTTTCTGCTTCCTCAAGCAAGCACTTCCTTCTTTCCTCTCTGGCTAACAGTTCCTCGGCACGTCGTTGAACTTCTCTTGTATCATTAGCTACACGGATATTTGTCACCTAAAAATTGAAGACATATATATATATATTAGAAAGTAAAGAATAAAGAATCTGGATTTATGTATAGTCAGACACAAAAGTAATTGCGCAAAAATTCCCCACCCACCTCTTGATAGAAATAGGAAAATATTTCAAATGTTGGCAAAACCCAAGAAGATGGACTTGGTTGACAGCAATGCAGGATAAAGCAGCAGTGAGAGAGAGGTGACAGACATAAGGGAAATATTTTGTGGCACATGGCAAATGCAATTGAACTGCAACCTTTGTAACTCTTGTGCAACCAAATATTTTCCCTTAGATTTGTCAATGTACCCCTTCACCACTGCTCCATTGTTTATCCTGTAATGTTGGCTTCCATGTTCATCTTCTTGTGATCAATCGACATTGAAGTATTTGGCCCTACATTACTGAATGGGGTCTAGAGTGGTGCACTGTGAAGCAAAGCACATTTACTTTTGCACATGAATGTACTTCCTGATCCCCATCGTAGTCTTTATAGAGCTTTGCACATGAGAATGATGGCAGAATCCAATTTCATCTGGGGTTAAGTTATATGTCATCTGCTGCTGCTGGCCTACTGGACAGCTATCTAAAAATAGTCACAGAATGGTTTAAAACTAATTGTTTTTTATAAATATTGACAAAACACAACACCTCATCTGTAGCTTAAGTAACCTTTAAATGCCCAGGGTACTCGTACAGGTACGTTTGAAAAGCTCCACTCACTACTAAGCGTACCTGTATGGGTGCGCTACATTTGGAAACCTACACATTCCGTAGTTATGATTACAGATTGTTGGTATTTTCACTCATTTTTTTTAACCTTCATCTATACAATTGTGCAATGGGTAATGCTAAAGATAAATATTTTGATGACACAATGATTGTATAAACTGGCACAAATATCCTTGTATGCACACCATATTTGGACATGTGTTGCTGTTCTGATTTTCATAGCTGACACTTGATTTCTGGCAATTTCCTCTTTTTTCTTTGCTTAGCTGATTTTTTATGCAGTTTAGCTTATTTAGCATTTTTCTTCAGTGGAAAACCTTTGAACTCCAGCATCATAATGCAGGATTTTCTAGTCACCCTTGTTTATTCTCTATTCTCGGACCTTCTTCCTTACTGAAGTGGCTGACTTACGACTGCCCGACTTAAGGTTGCAAGGGCCAACCACAAAATTCCCATGTGCCTCCTCTCCTGCCACGAGGAGCACACGGTAACCTTGCTGATCTGCGAGGTCAGAATAATTTTATGTTCACTTGTGGAAAGGGGGACACGGGAAACGTAAAGATGGCAGACTGGTCGCTTAGGTGGTTCTGGTGCAATAATCGGTTCACTTAGGCTGATGGCTTATTCAAGTTCACATAGGGGGAACTGCAGCCCAGGCCAAGCAGGGTCTCACTAGGGCCTTGGCCATGGCAGAAGGACCTTACGTGATCTGCTAAGCCCTGATGGGTCCTGTCTCTGGTGTGAGGGGCTCCGGCAGGCTCGTCTGGTTGTGCAGTCCTCCCTTCTTCTTGACGAAGGACAGTGACAAAACTGCTGGCCTGGGCTGCTCCTTGGGTCCCTTTGGTGCACATCAACGAGACGGTGGATCCGTGCTCCCTGCAATCCCTGGCTGTTTCACTCTCCTTGGCTTCACTGGTTGCCTGCGTGCGATCCCAGTTTAGAATATTGCCTGTTTCCTTATTAACCATCCGAACGGTCACCTCATTCTTCGTGAGCATCTGTTTGTTCGCTACCATCAGTCTGTCCGTCCTTTCTTGGAACCACCTTTTATACTCATAGGGGAGTAAGGGGGAGGGGTTCATCGATGAACGTAAGAGGGGGAGAAACACACTTTGATTCAATGGGGGTTCACACACTGACTTTAGTTAACGTCACTCCATACTGCTTCTGCAGGCACACTTGACCACACTCTCACATTTCCTCATTCACTCTCTCCTTATCTCTACCGCCGGAACCTGGAGGGTGAGGTGGACTTGGGGTTGTGGGGGTAATCAAGATAGGAATGGGGAATAATAAAGTTACGTATGCAATAAAAATGTTCTTTGCTTCTAAATACCAATGCAGCAAAGAGGTTGCACACCCTAAACCTCAAGGACAATACCCTCATATGGTTTGGTGTGGAGTTCCATAAAAACTGCGACCCTCTCTATTGGTGCCATGGCATCTTATTGATAAAAGCCTGGGCCTTGGCGAAGCTGGGCTAGGATATAGTTTTCACACTCCATTTTGCAGTACGACACTTAGACGCAATACATATATTCTTGCACATATTACAATTTCTCATTTTCAGTGTCAATAGCTGTGAAACTCATAATGAGTGGCTGTGGAAAATTAGAACTCTCTTGATAAACTCAATGACAGTTATGCCAAGCACTATAATCTGATGGATCACTTGGCCATAGACGAAATCATTGTACTTTTCAAAGGCATTTTTATGTATTGGCAGTACATACTAAAGAAGCACAAACGTTTTGGGGTAAATATATACTCATCATCATCATAGGTCAACAATCTTAGGATTGGTTTGATGCAGTCCTCCACTCAATTCTTCCCGATTCTTCCATTCTTCCATTGGCCAAAAAAATATACTAAGTGTGGGAAAAGACTGGTTATACATTTGACAGGACAATTTACTTTGGAAAAGACTGACTGCGACAAAAGACAAGATAGGTACGCACACGACAGTGAGAGCATTGACAAGGAGAGTATACAGCATGGGGTTGGCCGTAAATTATATATGGATAACTTTTTCTCCTCCCTTGCTTTTTTAGATAACCTAAAGACAAAAATTTTCTCTTGTGGCACTCTAAAACCCAACTGCAAAGGAATGCCATCGGATTTTGACTGGAAGAAGAAAATAAAACGAAAAGAGGTGATGGGTGGTGGGTTCGAATAAGACATGACTGACCTGGCGTGGAAGGATAAAAAAGAGATACAAATTATACATGATCCATTGGGAGAGAGTAATTTCAGCAATGAGCGGGGAAATGCTGTGTGACCTGTTGCTGAGGACTACAACTGGCATATGAGTTTTGCTGATTTATATGATAGAATGGGTACTAGCTATGACGCAACTCCCTGCATCTGGAAATGGATGAAAAATTAATCTCCCATATTATCAACAGCTGTGTCCTCCTCAGCTCCTTGGTTAGATAAATGACTCATCATGATTTTCGACTAGCCTTGGTGGGAGGTCTTATCGAGGCAGGAGCATCAGCACTACCCACCCCCACACCTCCAGAAGAGAAGGCAGGCCCAGAAGTACACGTGAGACAAAGCTAAGGTGCTTGGAGGCAAAAGAAAACAAACACTGTCCGCTTAAGGGAAATCAGTAGAGATGCTCAGTTGGCTCAGAGAAGAGAAATTTACTCAGATGTGACAGTGTGTCCGATATGCAATGTGGATCTCTATCAGGGGCATCTTAAGGATCACATGAGCACGTGAACTGCCTGGTAATCCTGAACAATTGAAATATCCCTGAAATCAAGGGGACAATAAATCACTTTCCCTGTTGCGGAAAAAAGCCGTAAAAAAAGAAACTTGATAAATGAGCAACTTCCACAGAGAGAAACGTTTATTGTGACCGGGTTTTGAGGCCGGGTATTTGGTATACCGAGTTTGGTATTGGGACCAGACGAGCATCTTCAGGCCTGAAGATGCTGTAAAAAGCGAAACCCAGTTGCAATAAACGTTTCTCTCTGTGGAAGCTGCTCATTTCTCAAGTTTCTATTATGTTACTTTTCCATTCAATCACGCCTGAAACCTCGAGAATTCTCACAGCTTAAATTCTGAGTCTCCAAGAGGAAGCAGCACTACAAAATTCAAATCTGTGGTGTATTCATGGCTGGTATCAAAATCATTGTATTATATGAGCCATGCAACTGACATGGTATTCTGAAGTAATCTGTAATTTTCTGTGTTTTAAATTTCGATGTTGCAACCTCATTTTTATCTTTGTCTAGTGCAAAGTGACGAGGTCACTTACTTAGCAACCAATAAAGCTATTATTATTACATATCTGTAAATGCCTCCTGAATGGGAAACAATACAATTCTTGTTCATTGATACCATTAAAAAGCAAGAAAATGTTTTACTCTTCAGCTTGGCACCTTATGCATTTGTGGCATTTCAAAACAAGATTTGATTTTTCCAGTTTTTTATTGAAGTGCAATCAGTCTCATTAAAATTTGGTCTGGAAGCAATATTTTTTCATCATTTCAGAACTAAGTTATAATAAGGTAAAACAAATTAATGTCTTCAATAACATCATGTTTATAGAATAAATGCAAATACACAAATAGAGTAGATTTCCATACCAAATCTTGCCCTTCTTTCAGGAGCTTAGTAAGTATTTCTTCACTTTTTTCCATTTGATTTTCAACAAGAGTTTCATTTTCTTCTGAATGTCCCACATCTTCAAAGGGAGTAGCTTTAGGACTGAAATAAAGTCAAAGATGAATTTATGAGAATATTGCAAATTGATTCCTTTTTTCAGGTGTTCTAAAATATTTAAACACTTACATTGTATCTTTTGGTAAATCAAACGGTATTCAAGCACAATGCCTAAAAAAACAATGTTTAATCATCTACAATAAAGAAAAAATCAGCACAGTTAATTAAGGGAACTGATTCACATAATCAGGGAGCATGGTGGCCTAGTGGGTAGAGCACTTGGCCACTGATCGAAGGGTCCCGGGTTCAAATCTGGGTGAAGCCTTTGGATGCCTCCGAATGAAAAATCCTCGGAGTGCGAGGTGGCCCAGGGAAAGGAACTGACCCCCCTACCCTGAATGTGTGAAATTCACACGCCTGTGGCTTAGTCTGTGGTGAGCTCTACTCTCACCTATCAAAACCAACCTTCGGGTTGAATCTCTGCAGTGACATGTGACACATGTGTGAGTATTCACATATGTGAATACTCACACATTATATGATGTATATGTTACATAATTTTATATATCATTCAAAGATTTGAAGTATTAATACTTCAAACAGAGAATATCTTTCCTTAACCTCCCCCTCCCTGTTTTCCTTTTATAACTGCCTATCAGTGCCGGCTTAAGACAAATAGGGTCCTGCGACCTCTACCCCACCCCCCCTCATATATCAAAACCTATAGTAACTCATATTCATCACTTAATCGTAGTAGTAAAACTTAAGTAGATAATATATTAGTAAATTGGCTAGTTGAACATGAAATAAGTTGTCAATCCTCGAATAAAAAAATCTTTTTCCATTCCCACGACGACCATCCCTTCGCGGCACCCCGGGCAGTTGCCCAGGCCTGCTGCCTACAGTATCCTTAACGGTCAGTGAAGCTACTAAGGTGTTCTTACTTTCCTGTAGACTTATTGGAGCTTTAGAGAAGCAAGTTATTGAAACGAATAATGTATAGTTATATGAACCCTTAATTATGTGTACTGCGCCACCAGGTTAAAGCCAATTCATTAAAACATAAGGTGCTTTCAACGAAATTGAGGAAACCTATTAATAGCTGTGAAAAACCTATAGGTAAAAAGTGGAAGATGAAATCTGATTAACGATAATAAAGCCAACATGCCAAAGAAAGGAAGGAAACACTATAACGCTTTTTCTCTCGGGACGCACGACGCATTTGGCAAAAACTGTTAAGAAGAATCTTTCCTACGCCAATAATGCAAATAAAAAACCTATATGTATATATGGTATTTTAAATAAAATATGTGAATTCGAAAATTAGGAAATGCATGCGAAATTTGTTTTTACTTTTTCGATGCTTCTACCCTACGCTGAATGCGTAACCTTCGCGCCAATTTTCTCTGCTCCGGAAATGGCGAATTTATGTCTCCTTCAACCAACTTCACACTCGATGTTTTGCCATTCAATTCAGAGTCCTCCAGTTCACTCATTTCTAGTCTGATTAAGGAAATTAAACCACCAATTTCTTCGGTCCAACGTGTCGCTACAGTTATCAACAACTTTGTTGATTAATGGCGGCAACCCTTTCCGCTGGAGCGGTATATTTGAAAGAGCCGTCGCGGCTTCTAGCATTAGATCGAATTACTTCCAGGTGATTGGGACACTTGGAACTAGAAGAATTTAGATTTCAATAAAATCGTAATTTTCTCGTTCTCTTCAGCCGATACAATTATGATATTTCCGAAACTTCCAAGTAAATTTTTAACGCAACGTAATTGGCATTGGCAGCTTAGAATCAAATCACAATTAGAAGGTTGGAATTTAAAAAAGAAATTAAGACTTAATCAAATTTTCATTCTATATTATATTAAAAATGATGGTGGGAAATTTTTTTGAGCCCAATACCGTAGATTAAATGGCTGGTTTAGAACTATATGTTTAAAATAATTCACTCACGTATCCTTGCTGATGGTAGCAAATGCCAACCATGATGAAAATTCCAATTGAATCGAAATGAACGCAACTGGAATGGAGTTAACCTAATTTGAATGGATTAAACTAGATTTAACTTTGTTATGACCGGTATTAAATTTTTTCAACTGAAACTTAAGAGGATTCAATTGGTCGATTTCAGCCAGTGTTCACAGGAATAAAATAGAATCAATAGGTCCCACATACATAAATTAACTGGGCTTAACTAGCTACTTTAATTAGTCCAAATCTAGCTATAGAGAGTTATTTTCAGTTAAAACTAGCTAGTGGGTGTTATGCTTCCAGCATACATTGAAAGGGTTACCATTTGATTCAAATTTTCACCAAATGGTATCTGCTAAATATAGTTAGAGACAACTACATAGATTTGACTAGAATATTTGAACCAAAAAATGTCCGCAAATAGAACACCGCAATATCTTTTGCCATTCATTTTATAGCAGACATAGAGGGGGACCTTCTGACTACCCTCCATTTACTGAGAGCTAAATGAATCTCAACTTCTGGGACAATGCTGTTTTTCAATCAACAAAACGTGCACAGCCTTATTATAAACTGAGGTCCTTTCCACCTGTATTCTCATCACTGCAATTGTATCCTGTATTGTCCCCCCTTCTCTTTCTCCCTTGGTCATTAACTCGATTTAGAGTGTTTATGCTGCAGTAGAGTGGCCAAGTTTTGTTCTTAGTAGCAGAGGAGAGACACATGTCATCCTCATATCTCAGATTCATCATCCATCTGCCACCGATACTGATGCCTCCTTGAAAGTCATCCAAGGTACTGCAAATGATCCATTCGCTGACTATGTTGAACATAATGGGCGATTACACAGCCTTGCCGAACTCATTTCCCAGTAAGAAATTTGTCTGACTAAACGTTATTGACTCATACATATGCGCTGTTGTGCATGTAAAGGGAGCGTAGTGAGTGTATTAGATGGCCAGGCACCAACATGGCTTGCAATGTATGCCACAAATATGTCCGGTTGACCATGTTGAACAGCATTTGTATGACTTCTCGATTATTTAGCAAGCCAGCATTATTTGCTTGTGTGTGCCTTTGCCTGGCATAAAGCCCATTTGTTCTTATGGTATTTCAGGATGTAGGATTGTCTTCAGGGATCATGTATCACATAGAACAATACTTTGCTGTTAAGTGCCATTAAGCTAATGTCCTATAGTTAGAACATGAAAACCTGTCTCTCTTCTTGTGCAATGGTGTGTACACTGATGTCGCCCATTCTTCTGGTCAAGAAATCACATACATTGTGTCCAATCTGAGGGTTGGTCTGGTTGGTGAAAGTAGAGATTACCTGCAACTACCGACAAAGTTCAATGGTGTGTGAAATTCGCACATCAGGTGAGGGGGACCAGTTCCTTTCCCTTTGCTGCATACAGTTTCCCAGAAGATAACCCCTCTTGGGTTTTTCTGGGACATGTCTAAAAAACACTCCTTAATGCATTAATTTGAACCACGACCATCAGATAGCAGCCCAAAGCTCTACCCACTAAGCTTCCACACTTATTATATAGGAATGATGAAGATAAAATGAATTGACTGAGTAACAAATGGAGTAACAAAAACCTGATAAAAAGACCATATAACCTAGTTGACCTTATCCTGAGACATGATGGTTTGATAAAAATAGACAAGAAAAGTGAATGGGAAGAATTGTGTAGGAAGGCCTTGTATGAGATTCACGGAGCTGGCTGCTGAAGGATGTTAAAGAGAAGGATTATGATACCATGAAGAGAGTGGCCTATGGAATAATCAAGAGTAGAGCTGTGTCAAAACAATCTTAGGATTGGTGACAAGTGATGGCGACGGTACTGAAAATTGTAAAGCAAGCTCTAAATAGAATAAAAGCAGTCAGTGTGTTCTGGATCATGGAAGAAGTGATGGAAAGATGAAGAGGGGCAATGCTGCCACAGAAGGATAATGATCTCTCAACCCCATAAGAGGAAAGATAGGTACAAAAACTTAGAAACCATGATGTCAGCTGCTCCCCAAGGACTACAGCCTTGGTATGGTAGGATGGGCTTGTCATTCCCATAATGCCTGGAAATGCACTGCTAGAAGTAATGCCTATTGCTACTCATGCCCAATTGGTTTGAAGGCAGGAACCAAATGAAGTAATCCATAACACCTGTTCCTCAGTGAGGGAACAACCATAAGGTTTGAACTCAGTAGGTGGTCCGTTGACTTATGGTACCATGTGAAAAAAACCTACTGAGGCAGGCAATATGGAATCATATAACTTAAAATGTCAATTGCCAATTGTGATAAATGAAAATAGATAGCTGAATCTTGGCAACTACGGGTCCCAGTCCAAAATTACTGTAAGGGTGGTGTGCCTGGCAGCAGTGAAAGCAAGGCCCCAACAGCTGACATCTAGCTACTCATGGAATCCTTGCTTAGAAGCAGAGCTTAATGCAGAAACAAAAAAACCTCATAATAGGATAATGGAAATTTGGAGTTTGGACCATTAGAATGATTCTGAGGGCACGGAAGCTCACTAATATAAAGAGGAAACTGTAATAATGATATGCTGACATATGAACGAAGTAATTGATGGAATGAAATTTGTTATTTTTGAAACAGTATAGGTACAGAGAGGTATATATGCTGGAGGGGAAGAGAGAGGGAGACATTAACAATAACTGCTGCAGAAAAGGGAATACTGGAAGTATTCGTAATATTCATTTCTAAAATAATAGACTTGGTAATCTTTCACAGATATTCGGCAGCACAAAATGTTTAATCACAGTGTGCAATCAGAAGCATGGGAAGAGTGGCGGAGCAGCAGTATATAATCTAAGGCTTGAGGGGGGTGGGAAAGTCTTCAGGGAAGAAGGGTGTGAAAGGACAAGAATGGACCCTATATGACCCAGGGAATATGGACACCAGTAGGGAGAGAGAGATAGTGAGGGTGGTGTATGAAGGGAGGATGTGAAGAGTGATTTATTTGAAAGGTGGGTGAGGGGTATGCATGGTCATCACTGAAATAGATACACATTTCCATCAATGACCTTGGTACTCATCACATTTCTTCCCCTGATCAATTTTATCCTTGTTATTCACAATTGTCATTTGTGTAGAGCCGCTTGTGCATAAATTCATAGAGATTGGCTAGATATTTACGCAACGACAGATACAAGACGTCTTACCTATATCTGTTGTTGGGTAAAAATCTAACCACTCTATATAAAGTTAGTTCGACTTATGCATTGTTTCGACATCTTTCCTAAGGACTACAGCTGCTACAGCCTTGAGACATGCCTTGCTTGATGTGATCACAATCTAAACATGTGTTTAGACTGTGATATGATAGGATTATACAAAAGTCGGCCATGTACAAACCCATATTAGTTTAGTCAAACCATTAGTTTGGTCAAACCAAATTAGTTTGGTCAAACTAACTACCATAATCTTGGTAGTTTAGTTTGACTAAAAAATGCTCTTGTTATGCATTCTTAAAGCCATCCCAAATAGGGTTTTTCCATGAGTAATAGTGAGCCTGATTTTCATTAAAGAACATTACTATTTATAACTTCTTGTATGCTAAGTTTATATTTTTAATATGCTCGAATTCGATGCACGATTTTTTTCAGTGTTTGCTTTATTACAATTATATCAGCGGTTAATATCTTTTAGTTTTCAAAGAATAAAGATGAAATTAACTTACGAACAATATCCACGATTATCTTGCTTTGCTTCTGGGAGACTTCCACTGCCTTCAGTAGAGTCACAGTTCCCGCCATTACGATTAAAACATTAAACTTTCTTACCGGATGTACTACCCTACCCATCAGGCCTACATTTCCTCTTCGCAGGTCGGTCGCAATGGCGGTGAGTACATGTGGTCTAGTGGAGCTCTGGAATCTGCTAGCATCACCTGAAATACAAACATTATAGTTTCATATCTATCGTTATTTTACAATTGAAATTAACTCTAGTTCAATTTGTCTCATGTTTGTCAAATGTATTATGTTATTTATTACACATAACCGTGATCGCCACGTAGTGTATTCTTAGTTTGTCATTTAAGTTTGGTGTATAAAAGCCCTTTTATTCCCACAGGACAAAAGTAAAAAACCCCAAGAGAAGGTGAAGAAGACGAGGAAGGAGGGTAAGGACAATACCAAGAATCCCATGCGGGAAGTCCGAATCAGAAAGTTATGCCTGAATATATGTGTTGGTGAATCCGGTGATAGACTAACGAGAGCAGCGAAGGTAAAGATATTGCATCATTTAATTGTTTATAACATTTCCCGTTTTAAGGGGTCGTGGAGAAATCTTGATAGATCCTTTCATACTTTGATGAAGTTGTTTTTTATTTTATTTTCTCCTGCACGAACGAAGTAATGCGCTTAGTAGTATTTAAATATTCACACAATGTAAATAAGACAGTCGAGAAATTTAGGTTAGTCAGTGTGCTCATGTTTACCAATACGTAACCTGTTTCATCCACCAATTAACAACTAATTATACTTTTTTGTGTAACGTGTTTAAACTTGTTCGACCTCTTCTGGTGATGCTTGCTGATTTCAGTCCCAACTTTCAAGTGCATGGTATTTGCTATTTTATATTGTAATTAATTTCTGTAGTTTATTTACCACCCATTTTGTTCACTGCAGTTATATTTTTAAAGAATCCAGTTATCTCTTTGAGAGAGGACAGCAGTCGCATCAATGTTATTAACTGTTCAAACGAGCGTGAAAAAGGGTCGTTCAGTTAGCGGTTATGCTGGAAATTCCTCACGAAGTTTGTAACACAAAGAGGAAAGTAAAGTAATGTCATCTAAATGTACATCTACATGATACCCTGCAAGCCACCATAAAGGTGTGTGGCTGGGGGTGAGCTCTCACCAAACATGCACTACATATCATGCATAAAATTGCAAATTCAAATGTCGTCAGCGGCAACACGTGGGTTAGGTGGGCGATTGGAGAAATTCATGTTTTTGCCCATCCGTTGTTCATATTAGCATTAGTTTTGCAATGAACGACTAATTTTGTGTTGTAATCACCATGAGCTCGAATTAGTGCGAATGGATATCTCAGGACTACACTTTCAATAGGCTCTATGCACATAACGAAGCTGTTGTCATGTATTCAGGGCAACAGTCGTGAACCTGTGCGAAATCAAAGACATCCTTATTGCAACTCACGTCCCCATCTTTTTCCGGGAAGTGTTACTCAAAGGATGTTACAAACAACATAGGAATAGTTGTAATTACTAGTAATTTTAGTTACAGTAAATGGCAAGTACTGTCTCAGCTGTGGGAAGTGAGTTTTTACAAATTATTTCCGATTTTCTTCAGGTGCTGGAACAACTAACCGGACAACAGCCGGTGTTCTCAAAGGCAAGGTACACCGTTCGTTCATTTGGTATCAGGAGGAATGAAAAAATTGCTGTTCACTGTACAGTTCGTGGTGCCAAAGCCGAAGAGATACTCGAAAGAGGACTAAAGGTATGAAATACAGGATATCGGTCATCAACCCCGCTTTTCTTTTGACATGTTTAGCATTATTTACTTCATCGCACTCACTGAATTTTTTAGATGAATATCGGCTATTTTCTATAGGTATCTCGTACGAGGCCTTTTTCGTTTTTTTCCAATCACTTTTTCCTCGGAAGATTGGCTTCGTAACACCATCACGTGGCATGGTATGTCCGTTTTGATTGACCTGTATGTGTTCAGTAGAACTCTTTGTGGCTCAATCATTTAAAATTACTTTTTTGTGTCATGTGGTCTATTCATTGCATTAAATTCATTCCTTACAACTACTATTCGATTAATTGCTCAACATTTGCGATGCTGTTATTGCCCAATCCCCTCTGCAAATGCAAGATGATGCAAGTACCAATTAAGTGTTTTGTTATTTCTGAGTTTTCATTTCTAGCTGAAGTTGAATCATCTTTTGGTGTGTATAAATAACTATACACTTCGGCTGTTCTTCTATTTTCTGTATGTTTAGTTCATTCTTGAAGATTGTGTTCTACGTAGCATTATTCATTCGCCTCTTCCTGCTTTTGTCTTCAGAGGGTTAGCATGTATTTCATGATTTCTTTTGGCTTATAGTTGAATTTGCTGATACTAGCCAAAGCGTCATAAAACACTAGTTGTTATTGAGACTGAAATTTAAAACGCCATCATTCATTATATTTCAATTGTACTTTTGTAAAATTGTTTCAGCCCGTGAATAAATATTATTATTATTAGTCTGTGTCATGAACTAATTAATTTAGTGGGGTGGGAGAACCTCGGGTACTTTTCTATTGTAATGTGAGTTTGGCTTAGGTAAGAGTTTAGATGCTAGGTAAAAAATTGTCATGAAAGGAAGTGGTAAAGAGTATTGTACATTGGGTACAGATATCTCAACTTGGAACATCAGTAATGCATTGGAACCAATGTAATGATTTGTTATTCAGATTATTGTAGCACAGCATACCAGGTGGCCTGCTTGTACTGTGTGGTGCTGCTTAAGTGGACTGTGCGAAAGCAATCCTCAGATTTTTTGTTAGAGATGCTCACTGTGTTTCTGTAAAAAATCGAGGGACATATTACTGTCTTCAATGGAGTAATTATTCGAGTTCTGTGTTGCTCTGGCTGTGTGTGGCTGCTGAGTTTTTGTACTATTAGAATTGGAACTCAAAATTAAATAATTAGAAAAGGTCTGTCTGAAGAGACTGGTAGGAATTTTCGTCATTTAATAAAATATTAAGATTTAGTGAATTACACATTTAGTTAATGAAGTTATTAGTTAATGTGAGTGAAAGTTCATTGGCCATATTTGTTACCAGTTGAAATCTTGTTGCTCAAAGACTAATCTTTTACCTTGTCACCGTATGCCAATCTAGTGTTGAAACTGTGTAAATTCAATAAGTACTTTAGAGGTAGGTGTAATGTGGTCCATCGTATTGCACGAATTTAATTTTGCTTCCTTAATGGTATAAGAGAGGTCATGGAGTTCATCCTAGTTGTACAGTAATGTCTAAGCTAAAACCTGCTTTCAATAACTTGTTTGGAGTGCTCTTTGTTACTTTTGTAGCATTTTGGTGGAAATTGACATAGTATTGGTGCAATTGGGCAATTGTATCTATGAATGAGGATTTTAGTAATTTGAGAGGTGTGACCCTTGATGTAAAACCCAGTGTATGTGATGCTGCACAACTGGAGAATTCAACTGGTTTAAGATTGTTTATACATGCAGTAACAAGTTCCTTTTTTACTATCCATTCATGTCAAAAGCAATGTCCTTGTTTCATACCTATCTGATTATCCTTGAATAATTGTTGACAACATTGGGCAGGTCACTCCCGAACAATGCATAAGGTTGTGGATGTCTGGTAACATTTTCTTTTTCATCTACATCATCACATTTGTTGTTAATGATTGCACTAAGGCCGTTGACTTTTCGGTATTGTAGGCATATTGTGATGTTTATGTATTCCATGTAAGTATTATGTAGAGTTGATTTTATAATATTTTCCTGTGGTTCTGTTTCTTATCTCAGGTCCGTGAGTACGAGTTACGAAGAGATAACTTCTCTGTATCTGGAAATTTTGGATTTGGTATCCAAGAACACATTGACTTGGGTATCAAGTATGATCCCAGTATAGGCATCTATGGTCTAGACTTCTATGTTGTATTGGGACGACCTGGTAAGTGAACATGCAATCTTTTTAGAAATAATTTGGAAAGCATCTTGCCTTATTCTCTTCTACTTGGTCATAAAGTCTTGTTGATATTGGTGAGACTTGTATAAAAATGTCATTACCGAACTGGGTTATTTTGCACGATACGAAGCTACTGTCTTGTATTATGGTCAGTAGTCGTGAACCCGTGCTAAATTAAAACATCTTTATTGCAACCCATACCCCCTTTGTGATACGGGGTATGATACTAAACAGATGTTACATATTTTATTGGCTTTCTTTGAGAGACCATTTAAAAAAATATATCTTAAAAATGCTTGGGACTATCTTAATTTTGGAAGTAGTCATTTGCAAATGTCATGTTCTTAGCATTGAACTCATTTTAAGATTATTATTTAGATAATATGGTTTGGAAGTATGCATTTTTTTATTGTATCACTGAAGCATACATAATAATGCATCATGATTATCCCTTCTAGGTTTCAATGTTGCACATAGGAGGAGGAAACAAGGAAAGGTGGGCTCCCCTCACCGGCTGACCAAGGAAGATGCAATGAAGTGGTTCCAGCAGAAGGTGAGTTTTAAAATGAAACTTTTTGATGGCATATTGGTCATTGAGTTGATCAAGCAATGTTTGATCAAATTTATTTGGAATTATGAAGAGCGATGTTAGTGTTCTCATTCATGTTTCTTTTTGTGCACATGGTACCAAAGGGGTTTTCTAT
This sequence comes from Platycnemis pennipes, assembly GCA_933228895.1. Taxonomy (NCBI): domain Eukaryota; kingdom Metazoa; phylum Arthropoda; class Insecta; order Odonata; family Platycnemididae; genus Platycnemis; species Platycnemis pennipes. Next base: position 33,486,336 of record OW121852.1, on the reverse strand, counting down.
CATTTTGAGGACCCCTTCAGTCAAACTGTGCTAAAACATCCATCACTCCATGCTCTAATCATTTATCATGCTTAGTATTTGCAGCATGGTTGAATTGTGTGTGGAGACAGTATTATTTTGTATCATTTTCATTTGCAGTAACAATAAGATCTTTTGGAAAACACCCTTTTGGAATGGTTTTCTTCTTGAATATCATCATAAGGAGATAGTTTGGAACCATCTGACATGCACAACGCAACTGTACAATCTGACTTTTCAAATCATGTCGTAATAATGGATGCTTGCTTTGGACATTTAACAGTCCTATCAGTTGGAAGGTCAAAACTTACTGGGACTTCATCCTTATTACCCACATGCGTACCTTCATCTCTAAAAATGCTCTTTCACAAATTGTCCTAATTTTCTGAAGTGCATGGCTCATTTTCTACGATGCAGTTTCTTAAGAATCTCATTCTTTCGCAACTCTCTTAAACTTACATTTCATTTTACATTGTTATTTACTTTACATTGAATTTTCTCCCTGCTGCATGATTTCCATTTAATTTGGCGAACTGCATAGCTTCAAGCTCAAACTGAGCTGTGTGCGATTTGCATGTTTTTTGCTTTCTCTCTTTAATGGTCTTAAGACCTGGTTACATGATACATTATAAGATTTATCACACTGAATGCTGTAATACACAGAATCCCGAAGGCCAAAATGTAAACAAACTTCTAGAAATATTATTTCCTTAACTTACCGCCAAATTAATCTGATTCATCAAAAATTGTATGATTGTCAGAATGACAATAGAAAAAATTCTATTTTCTTGTTTCATACAATAGTACAATTTGACCTGGTTACATGGTACGATTTTGTATTAATTCTTGCGCTCAGACTATCATACAAGAGTTTGTACAAGAATTTATTGTGCAACAAAATTGTGGCGACAATTGGACAAGGTTTTACTTGTGCATGTAATTATGTAATGACCAACTTTTTAAGTCAACCCATTTAATTATATTTTGTCATTTTACAAACTTCTAATTGCTTTCAACATTACAGGTATAAAATAGAGAGCCTTAAATTTCTATCTACCTTTCTTTGTTCAGTTATACTTGGTTTGAGAGTTTTGATGCTTCTCATGTACTGTACTTCGTATGAGCAGGAAAATTTGGTCAATAATAAGTAAAAACTGCTGCCCTAGTGATCAGTTTAATACCCATCCACCTAGACACCTGATTGTCATTAGTTTAAATCTCACCTCCATCAAAGAGATGTTGCTTTTTTATCTTTTTGCGAGCAATGAATTTACAAACCCATCTATTTCCGTGGAAAAAACTATTCTGGCTTTATTTACCGAGCTGCACAGATGTTGACTGTGAATGTCAAGAAAAAGGAAATATGATATTATGAACCACTGCATTTTTATATCCTTGGATTCAGTTATGTTGAGTTTTTAATGCACCTTAATTTATTTTTCAATGGCATGGTCATTCAAGAAAATTCCTTCCTATTCTTGGGTACTTGATTTTTGTAATGGTTAATTTGTAAAATAATTGGTTTAACTTAATACCTATTCTTAATACATATTCTATGAATAAATTCCTAATTTTTTCTCTCTTTTCTTACAGTATGATGGTATTATCCTTCCCGGAAAGAAGTAAATTTTGTAGGATTATGTCATTAAATATTTTGCTGGAAACTATTTTATTTATTTCACTTACCTAAATATCTTTTCAAGATTCAGCTTACCAGTTTCATAGTAGCAGTCCATTGGGCAGGGCTAACTGTAGAGGGGGCAACTGAGGCATTACACTTAAAGCGGGCCACGGAGGGGTGTCTCAAAGAAATAAAATCTCACCACTTTTGCTAAAAATGCTGGTAGACTCAATTTTTTTCATTGTATGGGATATAAATGACTGGGCTGACATGACTGAGTCAAATCTGGTTCATGTTCTGGATTTAATTTGGGAGGGGTCTTTGGATATGTGATCAAACTGTAATTGTACCATATATTTTGGGAGAGCTACAAGTGGTTTGTGAAGGTACTACTTTCTGACCCCGTTTTAAAAATTTCACAAACTGTGAAGCTGGTGCTACATGATGCGAAGTACACCTTCCAACGTTGGATCCCTGATACATAGTTAGTTGCAGAATTTCATAGTCTCAATCTTGGTTAATGTTCTGGCTGCTGTTGGTCTTTCACAATTAAATCCGAGTCAAAGGATGTTTCAAACGTTTGAAAGAACTAGTACGCTAGTAGTTCATGGAAGTACAGCCACTGTGGAGTGAAGAACATTCATTGTGTTGTGTAGAATAAATATTTGCCTTAAGTAGCAGTCGATAATTCGACTTAAATGTTATGAGTCAAGGTTCGACACATTGTGTCGGCCTGGCTTAATTCATACATTGTGAGGTATATCAACCATGAAGTTTGATACGGGGAGTGGGTATTATGGGGCTCCTGCAGGTGGGAATCTTAAATTAATTTTCAGGGGATTAGCTGTGAAGTAGGATTTATTTCAAGTGCTAAGAAAAACTGTAGACAAGTCTTTATAGCTGTTTATGTACTAAGCATTTGGCTGAAGAGGAGTGAGTGTAATATATCATTAAGATGATATTGAGAGAGTTTTATTTCAGTGATAATTATTGTTAATATTTGAAACTTAGAAAGTGTCACAAGATAAGTCAACTGGGTAGAGATTAAGGTTGAACTCCCTTGTGCTATGTAACTCATGAACAATCAGTTGAATTACTATGAGATTTAAAAGTTCAATCTGAACTCACAAATTTTTTCGGAAACTCAAATATGTAACGCAATATATACCTACATTGCCATTTGTTGCTTTAATGTACCTGCAATTATCATTTTCCACGGGAAAGTACATCCTGTCATAAGTTATCACAATCGTAGTTTATAAAGTATTTTCATTTCTTGACACGAGCTAAGTAATGGTAAATGATGTATTCCTGTGCGGGTTCTATACAAAATGATTTTATCTAATGGGTGGTGAATTTTTGAGAATTCTTTTCCGAAAATGAATACTCATTTATGGCTGTGATGTCCATACTGGGAGCTGTATTTTAGGGTAAATAAACTTTATATGAAGGAGCAATTCTGGATTCCTGTATTCTAAATGGAATGTATAATTATAAATTTTTGCCATGTTCCAGATGTTTAAACTTTTTGAAATTTGTTCATGTGTACATAATGTGATTATTTTACTCAGTGTATTTTTAGCAAAAAAAATAGTACTTCGTTGGAAGTGTTTAATCTAATTAGATTAAAGTGTCTCCTGAAGTGATGGAATGAATGTGGCGTTTTACAGATTTTGTTAAATTCTATTTCGTGGTTAGTTTTTGTCAAATCAAGGGCAATTTGAATTTTACTGGGTCTAAATCATCAGAAATTGCAAACCCCCTCCCTTATGGTTGTGAATTAATTGGTGTTTTTGATAATGCACTAATGTGAGCCAAGTATTACCGTACAAGAAGGTGGGGGTATAACCAAGAGGCAATTGATCTTGGACTTCGCTATTCGTTGTCGATATGACACTATTGATTTACTCGCGGGGCTCGCGGGCTACCACGGCGACTGCTATATCGGTACTCAGTTGTCGAAACAATTGCAGATCTATACCAAGTGATGGATGAAGAGAGTGCGGCGTAACAATTATTCAGGGAGCACAAAAGTGCGTACATGTTAATGACAGGGTGTGTGTATATTATTATAGTATCCCTGGTTGATTAATACCATGACCATGGATGTTCATGATTAGTATAGTCAGGGAGTGTGTAAATTTAGTATCACTGGTTGATATCGTGGATTGAGAAGTGCCAAGGCCGTTTGTGCTAGGACTCCCACAACTTATGATCCGGTGGTGGCCTTTGAAGTTTGAATTCACCTGACTGGATGGATGATAAACCAGAGGTGTTATTCGACGAGGAACAATGGAGGAAAGAGGCCTCTGCAGTAATCCAGGATGTCAGAGATCATGTCAAGGAAATAGCTGTTTCTGGAGTTTTAAAAGGCAACGACAAAGAAATTTATTTTAATTTGACTACTCACGAAGAAGAACGATTTTGCATTCGGCTAACCAGTTGTGGTTTTAAAATTGTCGGACGAGAGTATGATGTGGTTAGCGAAATTGGTACCTCTCAATTCGAGACCCCTTATTCCTTGTTGGACAGCGTTAGCCCCAAGTTTCGACAATCGTTTGGCACTGCGTTGATGAGCAAGTTGGAAAGTTTGAAGTACGACCAACAAGGAAATTAATTGGTGTGGTGCCAAAGATTTAGTCACGTATTTATTTCGGCTGTGTATGTTTTGTATTCAATGTCTTCAATGGTAGTTACCAGTAAAATGTGTACGCATAACGTTTGAATTTAATTTGGTAGTACTTCTACTTACTACTTTGGTATCACTAGTTGCTTTGTGATAGCCGATTCCTTCTGTCTGCAGTCAACTCCTGTACAGATTATTCAAGAGGTGCCCTTGAACGTCCATTGTCTTCTTTAAATGTTACCTGTCGTCTTACTGAAGCTCGTACCTAATTCTCATAAAAGTAAAACGGCAATTATTGCTAATAAAAGGGTAAATGAAATGTGATATTGCCTAACGTTTGATTTGAAAAGTTAACTTACGTAAAATAAGTGTACCAAAAGAGATTTTAAGTTGAAAATGGGCTATGTTAGCATTAACTATTTCTCAATTCGCTGTATTGCGTGGTGTGCGGTCTCAATTGCAGTGGTATGAAATATGGATTATATTTCCACAGTCAAACGAATGTGCCTATGCATTTTTCATAATGGGGTATTAATGGTGTGAAAATTGCCTCCGTATTGCCGTTTAAAAAATGAGGGATTGTACTGTTGGGTTAGGGAGCAGAATATGTGTTGTGGGTGTGACTTTAACTTTCATGGTCTGTCAGGTCCCCTGCAAAGGCCCTGACTAAGTGGAAAACTGCTGAGTATTTCTAGATAGTTTTCTAATAATGATGATTCAAAGCTGTTTACAGTTGAGGGGTGTGTTACAATCGCACTTTATATGCACAGTGTGGCAAATAAATTATTTATTAAACACTTCTGGCATCTTCTCATAAAATTTCAACTGCTACATGTGGTGCAACTGATGTGAATCCCCAATTTTTATCAAGGGGGTGCAGATATCGATGACAATATAATCATATACATTAAGTATTGTATAATATACATTCATGTGCATGTTAAATATATCATCTTACAATTAAGTAGTGGTGTACATATTTTGAATTGCGTAGACCCGCGTTAAAGAAAATTGTAGAAACGTAAGGGGAGCATAACTTCATTGCCCTTGTAAAGACATGTTGCATTTTATCTAGTCTTGTTGGAGGAATTATAGCAAGTGGTCCATTTACTCTAAATTCTTAAGCTTCTTTTAATTGGGTATTTAACTGTATTGGGGACATGTTGTACACTACTTTAGCTTGGAATGACTGGCATCAAATATTGTCTTAAACCCTGGGCTGCTTTATTGTAAAATTTGTGATAATCAGATGATAATAAATATGCATTGTCACTTGATATAAATTTGTCGTAACATTTGTTTCCACTCACTTTCTGCTTGCACAGCCATTTAAAGCAACAGTGAGATCTTCACAACCTTCATAAATATCCAAGTTTTTCTTTTGAAAAAATAAGGTGTAGTTTTGCTTCCTACAGACCATTATCATATGTTTCAATCACATCCTCTGTCCACATTTAAAACATTCAACTTTTTCGATAGGACATATGACCTTTGCACTATAGAAGTATCAGAGTTTTCTGCATACATCTGTACTTGCTAAAAACAAGTGGAGACTAGGTTTGTTATCAAGGAACTATTGTTTTCCATCAACTCTGTTCCACAAGAGCACCTTTCTGCTATTAGACCTTGAAATATTTTCAGATTTAATATTCTGAAATAGAATCACAATACAATCTTGATTTATTTCTGCTTTTCATCTTGCTTATTCTTCATTTTCCACAATTTAAAGTGTAATTGTGATCGCCCTTTTCATGCTTCATTGCTGCTGAAGTGCTCATCATTTCTCTCTCTAGGATGGTTCTCCTTCCACTTAGTGAGGTCAATTCTAGGTAATATTCGGCTGTTGCACCTTACCCGTGGATTCCTGTGAAATAAATTTTCTTTTTAGCCAAGGCTGTTAAGAGACATGGGTCTTCCCTGGCCGGAGGACACCTGGGGGTCCCCTTCACTACACGATTCATAAATCACACCTAGGTAAGATCTGACCAGGGGAGGTCTGGGAAGTGATTCAAGGAAAAGACCAGGTCAACCCGGCCGTGAACGGTTCCGTAACCGCGGTGAACTGTGTAAATAAACATGGCAGCCTCCAATGGCAGAACTGTTGCATTTACAATTACCGAAAAAAATATACTGTGGGATTTGGTCTTGCAGTATAAAGAAAAAGTTGAAAATAAGAGAACCGATGCAACCTCCAATTCGGAGAAGAAGAAGGCATGGGAAGATATTAGTCAGGCGTATAATGCGAACAGAGATGTAGCAAATACAACTGGATCGCTTGTGTTCCTTGCGTTACTTAATTGAGTCACACATTAAATAATAAAATATTTAGTAGAAACTTAAAGAAACGATGATACATTCAACCACGACAGATATGGCATAGTTGGGCATATGTGAGGCATTACTTGAGTATATACATTGTGGTGAGGACCGGAGTACCGTCGTGACTGCTGTATTAATGATAGCTTGTTATTGCGATAATTCTATCCGAAACTACAATTTAGGGGAATGAAATCATCAAAATAGAATTTCACTCGGGAATGCTACGTTTTAAAGGCCTCCACAGCAGTCATATTCAAATAATCAGCTGTTATTACAACCTTCTTGATGTTATCTCACAAACTTGTTTTTGTAAGAACTGTTTTTTTATGCCTCAAACCAATCCCTAATCCATTGAATGGAAAAAACAGATAACCAAATAATATTTTAATTTACTATACAATACACCTGAAATGTAAACATCGGGTAGCAATTCTCTCGCTCTCAAAATGCAACTTGTAGTGAATGAATGTGGTAGTCAACTGGCCACAGTTTATGCTTTCATAACAAGATATGATACAATTTTCTTTCACAGTCAATTTTTATATTTCACATAGAAATCCATCCATCATCTCTATGGAGAGAGGATGTGGAGCATTTGCAATTGTAATCCAGATTTGGTTCACTAACATCAACTCGGAAAGTACTGGGATAAATTAGTCTCAGTGGCGGGGACTCAAAATCACTTATGTATGGCTATATACACAGTAATGCAGGGTAGTCACTTGTACTTTGAAGAACACTCTCTGCTTCCCAGATGACGTTCGTTTCTTGAAACTCATGGTGAGTTAGAACGATCTCTCACTTTTGCCGAACTTCATGATGATAAGGGACGCTGTTTACTATCACATATGAACTTCATATGTGTTATCGTTGCAAAGATCGTGTTCACTCAATTTGATATCAGCTATGTGTCATGCACAGTGCGAGGAACATTAAAATTCCACAATATAATACCCACACGTAAACATCCACTCGGGGATAGCGTCATATTAGCTGTGGTATTGTCGTGCACACCATAATCGTCCATATTTTTGAAAGCCTCGCAGCATTTATGAAACACATTTTAGTTAATTTGTTGCTTCTCCTCGCGCTGCGCCGCCTTGTTTGCTGACAGCAACGAATGCTGAACTTTTCCGATCGAAATTCTTTACTGATTAGTGATTGTTTGATTTAAATCATGACGCGGGAGAATTATTACGACCATTCTGCTTTTTATAACATTCTTTATGCATTGATCGCCTTAACATTCTGAATCAGAGAGTTACAAGAGGGAAATTTATTGTAATTAAGCCAATATAATGCATTACTCCGTATTTTATTCTTACAATAGGGAAATAAGGGCATTTTATTCCGTAATCAACATTCATAACTCAACTATTAATTCATTACTAACACTTATTTCTTGAAAATTGGTTGTGATGCACAACACAATCAGGGAAGATTAGGGGATAATATAATTTGCATAATAAAGAAAATTTACGTCACATTTTCAATTATTGCCATCCGCTCATTAAAAACTAGCATTTCTAAAACTAAAATTCATGCGTGTAAGTCGTTTCATAAGAGATATTTCATTTATAATACCTTAGGTGATAGTGGTGAACATCTTGAAATTACGTTAGGGGAGCCCTGGGTGAGCCTGAAGCCGCACCCAAGAAATCGGTAGCCTAGGGGAGTGACGGGTGACTACCGTCCCCTTCATTGTGACTATGAATACACTTTCTGAGCTAAGGGGTCATCCAGCGAACGGAGGACACCCAGGTAACGACTATGAATACGGGCCTTAGAATGGGCTGAGCAGAGAATGAGAATGTGTGATTCTCACTGACCAAGACTGTTATCAGTAAGTGATTTCATTTCGCCAAGATTTATCGTTATAACTTATATTGGAGAGATTAATTGGAAGAGTGACATACCTGAAGTCAACTGACACATTCATTATAACCTTAGCTTGTGGTTTGATTGTATATTAGACACATGATAGTTTAAATTAGTGGAGGAAGTTAAAAAATAATTTGTGATGTTGAATGAATTTAAATAGGAGATTTGGTTTTGAGTATGTTGAGAAGGAATATGAAATAAGCAACTTTGCCTTTAAATGTGGTCTAAATAGTAGAATTATATGGTTTACTGGGTTACTATAGCTCTGAGGAAGTTAGATGGCATTTAAAAAAATGGTAAAATGACATTGATTAGGATGAATAATATGAAATGTTAATGATTCCATTTGGGTACTGGTCAGCCAAAATATTGTAGGCAGCCACAGCATCAATATATGCAAGGACAAATGAATGTGAAAATCATGGTGATTATAATTCTCTACAAATTAGAATTTGAAATTCTCTATATTGCTTGTGAGCATGGACTAAATGGTATGATTTACTATGTTGTTGTAATCGTAATGTCAGGATATTTGAAGGTGCTCTAAAAAATTAGGAGTATCTCGTTAAAGAAGACAAATTAAATAGTAAATTAATGTTGTACTAACTTCTCATAATCTGGCAGCAGCAGTGCATAGCCTTGCATGGATCGTATGTAGTCTCCAGAATCACATAGTAGGCGGGAAAGCTTTATCTTTCGTATTTCTTGTAGTTGGTCTGTGAAAAAAGAAATGTGATTTTTGCTTCAAAAATGTACTTTTGGAATTAGGAGTATACTCACGACATTTCCATTCAAGCAGTCTTGTTTTGTGGTAATTGGACCAAGGAAAAAATTATGTCTTTACCACAGGTAACACGGGCAATGACAAGTTATCTGATTTTCCTCATTTTAAACCCAAAAGAAGCACTTTTTTTTAAATTGGTGTATGGGTTAATTTATATGGACACAAGAAGTGTTGTGTTTGGATAAGGCTATGGTAATTTCTTTATATTATTGGTATCATTGGTCAGTTAGCTCAAGAAAGCACATGTAAACCTCATCACTCATTGTACTAATGAATGCCCTTATTTACCAGAATTGAGTCAGTTTGAAAATTCAGTGCAGTAAGTCAACTTAAAGTTGGTAGTTGCCTTGCTTGATTAATGAATTCTCTTGAAATTATGAAGTTACCTGCTAGAATTCGATATTGTTTGCTTTTTTTTTTCATAATTAGCTATTGATTTGGTAGCTTTTTTAATATTTTTAAATTCAACATAATTTTGTAATATAATTTTTGTATCAATACATTCTTAATTTTTCCTTCCCTACTTTCAGTTATTAACACTTTCACTGCGGGCCCCAAGAATGAAGTGTTTGCCGTGAGCGGCAGTAATTTTTTTTCATGAATAGGGGATGCACGGGTGCATCCTCCGCTTAAGGGGCTAGATTTAGGTGGACGCACCGGTGCGTCCTACTCAGCGAAAGTGCTAATTGCAATTAAATGGATGTATGATACTATTGGGTCATTGAGCATGAGGCCACCATGCAGTGTATGCCACTGAGTCTCATTTTTCTTTAGTTTTTTTTTCTTGTGCAGGCGTATTATACTCTGAATGAGTTATTTTTCATTTTACTGTCCATATCGAGCTTCTGCTTTGTATTTCAAACAAGTCTCATGGAAAATGCATACCATCTATTTTGACCATTTAATTATTGGAGCGATTCAGTTTGCTTGTTTTGTACCTGGTCTTTTGTGTATGGTGTTAAGTTCAAGGATATTTTCTAACTTAGTACTAATATTAAAGAAAGTGAAAAATTTATATGACAAAGTAAAGTTACCTGGAGTGAAGGATCCAGGTTGTCCACCATTCTCATACCAGAAACGATCACCAACTTTCAGCCTTCGGAAAGTATGTGCAATGATACAACTGAAGGTTGGCCCCACTAAACTCCCGGAATACCTTCTTTCTGATATACCAGCTGACCATAAGTCCACATCTTCTGGATTGCTGAAAAAATAACAAGATCCAGAATGATTATTCTTCCTGGATGGTCAGTAAAACTGTGAAGTGTGTCCTGATAGTGTAGTTAAGGTTGAAGGCTACAGGACTAATTTCAGGTTTTAGTTCTGTTGGTTTTTGCGATCATTTCAGTGATGGTACCTCATTTCTTTGAATGATAAATATGATTCTTGGCAAATAAAAGCCAGTCTCTAAGCTGAACTCAGTTTCAGCTGTATCATTTGTGTGTTAGTATGCGATTCTAATTATTCATTAGGCCATCATAGAATGATGCTGTTTGGTTTTGACAGCAATTAGTCTCTTTTTAAGGAAATAAAAGTTATTCCCTTAATCTGTGTCATTAGTGAATTACTTCCAATCTTACATTTGGAAATTTAGGAAAAAAATTTCTAAGTGATGCAATGGGATTCTATAGAGGACACTGGGATATAGATAGAACACTGTACCATGATTCTATGAGAATATTGGGATATAGCCCAGTAAAAAGTTCAGTGGATTACAATTCTGCTAAGCTGTTGATCAAGGTGGCATGGTAATAGTGAACTTAGTCATATCTTTTGGAACATTGCTACTTATGGAAATTCCATTGAATAGGGAAACCTTAAAGTTAATTGTAGAGTGAGGATGTAGGTTTTCTTTTTACTCTGCAATATTCCGAAGGTAAATGCAAAATTGTTAAGTACTCACATAAATATTCCATTGTATCGCTGTGCTGTTCTGTTTGGCATCATTCCAGACGCCATCATGCTCTGCCAGCTTGATGGCATAGCATCCAAGCCACAGAAATGTGTACGGTATGAAGCAAATGATGGCACGCCATGCTCTCTTGCTCTCTGGACATTAACTGATGCCAAGTCCATCCCAAATTGACGGTTTGGTTTTTCGAACAGGTGGTTAGTCACCTATTTGTAAAAGTGTATGTGTTAGCATCAGATTTAATGATTGACAGTTCTCTGTGAAAGTTGTGAATTTTTAAATGGTAATGGTAGACAAACCTCTTGAGTGACTGCATCATCCATTGCTTGTGCAACCTGGTTGGAGAGGCCCACAATGTATTCATCATATCGTCCTGGTTTATAAAGGTCAAAAGGCTGCCTCAGCATTTCACTTAGTCTCTGTGATCCTGCATTGATAAAAAGAGTGTTGATTGAAGGGTAATTGGAACATAATGGCTCAATTATTGCCTCTGTTGTATAGTTTTTATTTTGACTTGATCATAACAGAATTTATCAAGTCTGTCTTGGTTGGTTGGTTGGTTATTTAGGGGAGGCGACCGACAGCTGAGGTCATTTGCGCCATATAGGATAGGTGGATAATTGGATAATGGTAGGAGTTTTCAGGGAACAGAGGAAGGGTGGAGAGAAACCCGGCGTCGGCATTAGCCTACTCTTAACGAAAGGCGCCAAGGGGGCCACGGCTTAACGTCCCATCCGACGGACGGAGTACTGAAGTTGAAATGCCCTCCACTAGACACTCAAGTGGGGACCGGTTTTCCACTGAAAAATCCGCCACTGCCGGGAATCGAACCCGGGCCCTCGGGATGGGAGACCAGTACTCTAGCCACCACTCAAGTCTGTCTTAAAGAAACAATCATTTCATAAAGATGTTGCCCCTTGAAAGAATCTGTCTTAAATATTCTTAAGCCTCTCAAGAAGAAACTTCTTCAATATTGCTGCAATTATACTTACACTCACAAGCATGTGACTACCTAGATCTAAAAAAGCCAATTTTAGGATCTATACTGAGTTCAAATACCTCACTACAACATAAACCCAATCCAAGAAGCCTAGTTCAAAAACAGTTGTGGATCAAACAGGTGTCTGGAGCAGTAGCATACCAAGGCTACCTTGGCACCCGGGGCTAACTAGATGGTAGCCGCCCCCGTAGATATATAATAAAATATAATTATAAAAATATTTTTTCTTAAACTAAAAAAGATAAAGATGTTTTTCAATTCCCCCTCCCCCCCCCCCCCCCCCCCCCCCCCCTGTATGGCACCTGGGGAAGCAGCCCCGTTCGCCCCCCCTCCTTGGTATGCTACTGGTCTGGAGTGCAGTTTTTATAAGTAAACTAATAAGAACAAAAATATAAGGAAAAAGGAATGTAAATTTCTACAAGGTTGTGATGTAACTATGTAAAGATTGAACCATGAATTTAAGCAAAGTGTGCAGTAATATCCAATGTTCCTTGAATTTCTCAATGTAATGCTCAACTTCCTTAATACATATTAAATTAAGTAAGATATGAGCACAGTTTTGAAAATTTAGATTTTTCCACCAAGTGAGATTGGACTGCTACATAATGTAGCATAAATAGTGGTAGAATTTGTACTCACCAATATAACTGTTTGAGGCAGCACTCCATCTTTCAACTGTGCTCGGAAGTAGTGAGTGACCAAATCTGAATGCTGCTGTTATGAAGGAAGCTGTGACTGTTGCATCCACAGTCTCATCATATGCATCAGAATATCCCTATTAGAGTAGCAATGTGTGAATAGAAAATAGTATAAACATCTTTTGTGAGATGAAGACTTACTTATTTATATTACAGGATTGAATGACACTTATGAGTAAATGGCAGAATTGTAGAATAATGCACTATATAAATACTAATTCTGAAGATTCAGGCAATATGGAGTGGAAGCGAAACATGATAACACAGAAAGAAAAAACAAGCCAAATCCACAAAAATAAACTTTACTACGATCTGGGTTTCACTGTATTACAGGTCACCTGACGATGCTGTAATGAGGTGAAACTACGGTGAAACCCGGGTCGTAGTGAAGTTTATTTTTGTGGATTTGGCTAGTTTTTTTCTTTCTGTGTTATTATATAAATACTATTTGTGGTCAATATATGGTACCATGTGGATACACATTGGCCATCACTGACATATTCATATTTAATATAAGATCCCACTATGCTATGGAACAATTCCATAAGAGGAAACCAGATAATTTTAATTTTACTGATTTTTGTTCGTCATGACTAAAGTTATTGTACTGTGATACTTTTACTTTCATATTCCTAGTCGTAGCTTTAAAATAAGAAATAACAATACACAATTCTGCTATCTCTCTTTCTTATTGTAAGCTCATCTGCAATATAGCTCTCATAAAAAATGATCTCCTTTTTGTAATTTTAGAACGAAATAGTTATGAACTAGGAGTTCCATGACTCTCCTATCATGCAGGCGCATGGCAGTAAGTTGTATCGTTCCAAAGCAGTATAATAATACATCTGTGCTATAGTTGTAGAGGGATGTAAAAACTTTCTGGTAACACTTGTGGTATTGCGATCATAGATTTGTGGCAAATGATTACCCAAACGGTTATACAGTCCCTGCAACTGGCTACACAAATGGCTGCTTCGCTTATGTAGTAGTTTACATAGCTCGGCAGTCAGTTGACATAGCATGTGTAGGCACATGCCCAGATGGCTACCTAGCCTGTGATAGAGTCTGCTCAAAGGTAGCTATCCATACGAGCTATGTAGCTACATAGCCAGCTCCGTAGTCATCCAATTATGAGGTGTGGCTGGCTAATAATTAGACTTGGCTTTTGTAATATTTTCTTGAAATTGGTAGGATTGTTTGCAAAGAATATGTGCCTCAAGGGAAAATTATGAATTAAACATTTTACTTAGAGACTACAGAAAGACTCATTGAGTGGTTCATGAGGTAGTACATAGTATTCAGGAGAGACAACCGACAGCCAAGGTCATTTGCACCATTTAGGATAGGTGGGGGTGATATGTTAGTGGAAGGAATTTTTCAGGGAGCAAAGGAAGAAAGGAAAGAAACCTGGCATCAGCATTAGTCTACTCTTCGAAAAAGGCACCCAGGAGTCCATGATTTAATATCCTATCCAATGGACAGATAACTGAACTGTTGCTCTCTGCCCAGCACTTCGACAGTGGTCAGATGTCATCACAAGTGTGTGGTTCAACCAAAATAAGCTTTGAAGAATACAGCACCAGAATGTACATTATTTATTAATATAATTGCAGAATTTACTCATGGGGGTGACCAACAACTTTATCATTTAGGATAGTTGGTGATATAGGAGTAGGAATTTTTCCAGGAAGCAGAGGAAGTGCAGAGAAAAACCCTGCATCGGCATTTGCCTGATCTTAATGAGAGATGCCTAGGGGTTTATGGTTTAACATACCATCAGACAGGTGAAGTACCGAGCTTGAAGCGTTCCCTTCCAAAGTGCTCAAGTGGAGACTATTATACCATTGAAAAATTTGCACAGGAACTCTGGATTCAGGGATTTGATACTAGACCCTTGGGATGGGAGGATAGTTCCTCTATTCTATGAATTTTCATGTAGTCAAAAGGTTGTTTGGACTGCACCCTTATATTTAAATTAGGATTGACTACAAGTAATCTCTTAAAAAGTAAAATACTTTTCCAGATTATTTCCCAAAACACCTATACACTGATGAACTTACCTCATCTAAAAGGTTTAAGCCAAATGCTTTTACTGTGTCTTTTCCGAGTAGTAGTGGTAGGAATTCTTTGTATGTGATATGCTGAACGATGGCAGCCATAATGTGGCGAGTTTCCTGCAAGAGACATTAGAGTTTTTATTCCTCTATTTATGATTAATGTCATTTAAGTATTCTTCCTTATTTCTAGGTGTTATATAGACTATTTATACACAATGGTTGCATTAAACCAAGGATTGAATATAGTTTGACAGTCTGAAAAATAAGGGGTAACTGAGGAGAATCTGGAAAAAACTGGAATTCTGGGAAAAGATGTAGTGATTATATATTATAATTTATTTAGCCAACTATAATAAAATTGATGATAGTACTTCCCGGTTTGGACCATGGTTTTGGAGTCAATACTGATGACATCCATTTGCTCTTCTACCAAAAGCCCACAGTTGTATTTATCATAATTTTAGCACACAAAAATTATTCACTATAGCCTTACACTTAAAGCAATATTTTACTCATTCAGGTAATTAGTATTAGGTACTATTTGTTGTAATATTTTTTATAATTTAACTTGTAATTTCACTATGGAATACCAATTAGACTGGGTGAAGGTAAACCTTGGGATAGTGCTTGTGGGTGGTAAAAATGTCATTATGATCATGCTGATAGGATATGTAAAAGCTAGTTACTCTGTGGAAATAATGCAAAGTCATTCAATCAATAATGAACACTAGATAATAGGCATGGCTCAGTATATTATACCAGCTAGACACAGGTTCCCTAGCATTCATGTGGGATAAATGATAATAGTTTATGGACAACACTTCTGTACGTGTTTACTATAAGGTCAATGAAATGAATGCTTTGCTAAAATTTGAAGAATTTGACACTTTGAGAGTAAAAACAGATGGGAAAATAGAGAGACATAGAGATTTAAAGGAATATTTCTTCAGGTATTTAGAGCACACTTGCAGTAAACATCAGGTACAGGGTTTACGACAAGAGCCTAGTGGTGCTATCCTACAGCCCACTTGCTTTGTTTACATCTCATGACATTACAAACGAGATACAAACATTCTTGTTGCATCTCCATCACTCTACACTACAGTTGAAAAAAGTGAACTATTACTACAGCAATTGCGGGATTGGTGCTCCATAAATTGCTTAGGCATCAATATTGATAAATCTCTTGCTATGCATTTCAATGTCAATAGTAAACAATATAGCTGCCCTTGATCTTTACTTTGGTGGTCAGCCCATTCGTCTAGCTGAAGATGTCAAATTCTTGGGACTTGCAATCTCTGCTAATCTCATGGGATGAGCATATCTGCAATATTCTTAAAGTACTAAGCTCTCCTTGTTTCCTTATATGTTTTATTAGATTCTCTGTTAGTCCTGATTTGTTATTAATGATAAATTATGGTCAGTTGTATTCCCGCATCATTTCAAGTATTATTTATTGGGGAACTTCGCCAGCCTCACTCAAGCTTTTTCGGCTGCAAAAGAAAATTGTACGCCTAATGGTCTGTGCACCTATCAATGCCCCATGCCGGCACATTTTCAAAAATCTTAATATTCTCCCACTACCATGCTATACCTCACTATATTCTTCCACTAAATTCAGCGAGTTCCCCAAAAACTGTGATGTCCATAATTATTATACACATGGTCATGATGCCATTCACTATAAGTATGTCAGGACCAAATCAGCCTTTTGAGGCCCTTAAACTCTAGGGATATGCCTCTTTAACAAGTTACCTAGCAGTCTGAAAAACTGCAAAACTGCTAGCTCCTTTAAAGCAAAGGTGAAAAGTTTTTTACAAGACAAACTCTATTATTCCTTAGAAGAATTTCTCCATGATAATAGTGTATAAATATATTGTCTATGTATATGTTCTGTGTATTTGTTATGAATCCTAAATCTGTGTAATCTGGTCTTTGGATAATAAACATTACCATCATCATTATCATTTTACATCTACCCATCCATTGACAGTGATCTACCTTTAACTTTGAGCTACTCTGCCCCCTTGCTGAAATTTATTTTAATGTGAAGGAGAAGGATAGAGTCTAGTTCTCCCTATGGAATTTTAAATTTTATTTATTTAGTGGATTTCTACCTCACTCACTGCTCCTCTTCCCCCACTTTCAACTCATTTTATCATGATATTCTTCATATCTCAAATGTCTTGATGTCATAACCTCAGTTAGTCACTCCATCCATCCACCCTCTCCTCAGCAGTCCCATACTCCCCTCTCAGTTGGTAACCATTTCAATACTTCCATTCCATTCCAATACTCTCATACGCAGAATTCTGACACTTGCATTATTATCAGCATTATTCCTCACTGCTGAAATTAGTTGTTTGTTTATATCCATCTTAATTAACTGCTCCAGGATTTGACCTGTTGGAACATTATAATACGACTTATGGACCTAAACCTGTGGAAGCAGCCTGCAACTTGACTCATTTGTACCCTCATCTTAGTTGTGTCCTGATTTTGTTTATTGCTCGAATTTCCTTATTGTAAATAAGAGCGAGGAAATTTGGTGGTTTATCAGTTTGGTCCTTGGTGACACTTTAAATAATGGTTAAATATGTATGTACATACCTGATATAGCCTTTCATCATCCCAGTGTGGATTGATTTTTGATAGCTCTGTTGCCATTCTGTTATGTTCTCTTACAAACATTGTGTGCAGCACTGCCAAAACCAGCTGCTCATTTACTCTGTCATCACCTGTTTAACAATAGAGCGTGATTAGTGCAACAATGATAGTTATATTTGTATGATTAATTCAAAAATTAACTTTTTTATCATGAAAATTATTTGTTTTTAAATAGGTTTCTTCCTCAGAAAGTCAAGTTTATGTACAATTAAACGTGTGTCAACATGTAGAGCACTAAGCTACTGACTGGAGGGTCCCGGGTTCAAATCCCGGGCAAGAGCCTTTCTGGACACCCCCATCTAAAATCCTCGCGGTTTGATTTTCTGCATGTCAGAACTTCGTAGGAAATCTCAGGTAGCTCAGGGCCCCCCTTCCCTGAATGTCTGAATTTCACATGCCATTGGCTTAGTACGGGGTGAGCTCTACTCTCACCTATCAAAACCAACCTTTGGGTTGAATCACTGAGTGAAGTAATAAATTCTTAAAATGATGCTTTCATCCTTTGAGATAGTTGATAAAATTGTATGTCTTTTGCCATTTGTATGAACTTTACCAGCTAAGAAGCAGAAAACATCCTTATTTGGTCGAATGCATCCATCGTCTGGGTAGTTTAGCTTCAGGGGCAAAAGGTCCCTGAGACCAAGTCTCCGGAAAATTGGTAGGGTTGCCAGGAGGCCACCTTGTAGTGTTCTCAGTGAATCTGAAACTCTTACAGATGATCCATAAATGAAGTTTGCATCTATGTATGATGTTAATAAGTTGAATTGCACTCGGGGACCTGGTGACAAAGAGAGAATAGGTAATTTAAGAGTTTCATAAAAGTTTCCCTTTTCTATTTCTGTGGCTAACTTTTGAATTTTAAGAATTAATTTAAATTATCAAGTACATACTCAAATTTTTTATGCAGGTTTTAAAACATAATTTAATATGAGTAAACATCATTACTTTTATTTCCAAAATTCATTGATTTATTCTATAAATCTTTAAGTGCATATTTAGCTACCTGTGACTATTGACATTGAATTATAAACCAAAATTGAGCAAGAGAACATATGCCCCAATATGACATTTATGGTTTAGTAATTACCTATGTTGGGAATTCTATGCATAAAAATATAAAGTTGACTTACAGATTAAATTTTCCCAAGCAGTATCGTATGGCAGTTATACATCGGCCCAATGTCATTTTGACATCACCAATGTCGTTTTAACATTGGCTGAAAATGCCAATATAAAAATGACATATGAATGGTACCTTTCTCGGATGTAAAATTGATATCGTTGATCATATATTTAAGTGATATTTTATAGATATTATTTTCTGATGCAAAAATGATGTCAGCTGAGCCGACTAATTAAGGGCATAAAATGATCATATTTTTCTGGTTGCTGGATTTTATAATTTTGAGTATTCACATTTTTTCCTCCAACGTCAGAGAGAAGACAGTCAAAAATTCGTGATTGGTCAGAACATCAGAAACCATTTGGAGGCCTACGTATAAAATAAGGAATATGATTATTTAAGGATTCGATGTTTGCTTACAAATTGCCGTTCACGCGGCAGGCTTGGAATATCGTACATATACTGCCAAGAGCGGCTTTAGCGCTGGATGGTGTTCACCTTTGGTTGTGGCTTCTTTGAAGCCCTTTCTCCCTCGCGTTACCATCCTTGATGGACCGCGAGGACTCAACATCTAGTACCTTAAACCTCGGTAAAATTGCCATGCGAATTAGGGATCCTGGGTAGCGTAGTGGTCTGCTCAGTGGCCCGGAAAGCCAAAGGTTCCATTCCTCGTCCAGGTGAATTTTTTCACATGGCAATTAATATGAACCCCCTATATTGGGTTATAACTCCAGTAACTTCAACAGAAAACGAATTTGAAATATTTTATTACAATGATAACGCTTAAAGTTACGCATCTTTTACTAAGGGAAGTTGGGTCAGGAGTAAAGTAGGTGTCTCATTACTATGATAAATGCTTAAAATTACCCATTTCTTAACAAGGAGAGTTGGGTCAGGGGAAAAGTGCAGGGTTCCTTCTATGGACATTCTTTGATTGAAACTATACCTCTTGCCATTTCTTTTTCCATCACAGTTTTATTGTACGACCGTCCCTGATTATAAATATTTTTAACATGTTTATCCAGGATACATTTTGACTATCTTACTTATTAAATCATCCAAATATGATGTTAATGAAAAATCAGTCCATGGTTATATAACCGCTGACGTATAGTTGATATATATCAACCATACGTCAGCCCAATATCATTTTTATGCCACTGTATAGTGGTGAAAGATGTCTTTTTATCATTAAATTGATATCGGCCCAATAACATCAGCAAATATCATTTTTATAATGGCAAATGTTATCACTTTTGACATTTGCTGATATCGGTAGCCAATATCGGATTGACCAATAAGTGATATGTGACAGTGTAAAAATGATATTGGGCTGATATCATGATGCTGCTTGGTTTGATGCTTAATAATTGGAGTAATTTTTAATTTTTTTTTGTTCTGTAATTTCCTGGGAAAGAGCCCTGAATGAGGTCAGAAGAAAATGTTTGAGCTTACATTATGTGAGTAAACTTTCTCTGAAAATTTGTTTGGCATGGAGGAATGAAACCTTTGTATTTTAGCCTTGGTATTTTATTTCCCTCAACTAGGGGTGCTCATAACACTTGGCTGCATTTGGGAGATCTACATATAAATCCTGGATAATTGGTGTGATTTTGTTCTTGAAAATTTATTCTCAGAAGAGAATCATAATTTCTTTCAATTTGCTGCAAGAGAGCCTAGAAAATAAAATTCTTCTGGGGCACTTTTTCACTACCATTCCTAGTTTTGCGTGCAACAAATCATTTTATCCAAAGCCATAGTATTATTAACAGTTGGCACACAGCCCCTGTTCTTACCAAGTCTGCAATCTTCTCTAATGCCCGCAAAAGAACGTGAAAAATGCATGCACTTTTGACGCAGGTTCCCATAGAATGGATCTTCATTAGGCAGTATGATGGGCATACAGTTGGGATGAGGCCTTGGGGTGAGACAGCAGTTTGGTTCTTCTTTGGTCCTTTGATCTTTCATGGAAGGAATAAGGTTGTCTTAAAATCATGACTGGAAATGTAAATCATGCATACTTCCAGCTTAAGGCAGTTACAAGAATACCAAATTTAAAACATAACAGTGTTATGATTATTTATGTTCGGGTTGTTGAATAAATTTTGAAGTTCCAATAAATTTGTTATTTTTTTTAATGAATAGAATATGGGTTGAAACAAAGTTTGGAACAGTATATGGACTGTGCTTGAAATGAACATGAATAATTGTTAAACCTTTGGGTGCCAAAAAATATCCTAGGAACTATGCTAAAAATGCCTGAGCATTTTTTCCGATTTTGCAGATGTTCAGGACATCTGCAAAATCGGAAATTTGCACAGTAGCGAATATACACCGTGGTCAATTTTAGAGAATACAAACCTTTTTTATCTAAAGTTCTCTGCCTTAAAATGCCATCAGTCAACAGTAAGTGAACGACCAACAATTAATAATGACAATAAAGAAGGAGCACAATAGTGGTACTTTTTCCTGAAAACCTTACCCTGGTACTTTTCGCTAAAGTTCGGAGGAGCGCGATCGTGCTCCCTGGCACACTTAAGGCGAATGGTGAGTGGCCTATGGTGTGAATCTCCCCTGCCAAGATGGAACCACAGTCGATGACTGTCAGCGCTCCATGACACTAACTAAGTGACCTGACCATTCCCAAATATGGCCTTGGTCTCCCCTCGGACACCGGCTGCACCCTCCCCTACATCGCCCTTACCCTTGCCCCGCTCCTAACATTGCAACATCGCAGCAGTTTTACAATGTCTCGCTCGGACTGCGTCTAGCCACAATATCTCGCCTCGGCTGCCTCTGGCGTGAACCGGCAACCCACCCACCCTTTTCCTTTTCTGTGGGAACTGGGAAGCCGTCGCAAGCATTGGTCATTATTCTTTATTCATCGTTTTCTGCAATATATTTTTCACTATTTGTATCGGAAGAAGACTGCATGATGACTGGCGAAAAGATAGTCCTAAAAATAGAGCAATGCGGCGAAAGCCTCGAATCCCAAGGATGTTCATCAGAAGCCCCTGGGTAGCCTCGAAAACAATCCACATCGCTCTTACTAAATGGAAAATATTCTACAGCACCTGGTAAGGTAGGAAATAAGACGAGTTCAAGAGGTCGGCAGGAGAGGAATTAGGAATTTTCTTTCCAGCAGCGCATCACACATCACCATTGCTATGATAACATTTATCATAGTTTTTTAACAGACTAAAGGTAGGATTTCACAAAGCATCTCCATTCACTGTCAACCCCCTCATCTCGGCGTATTTTTTTTGCATCCGCACCACTTTCCAACACCCCTCATCTGACATGCTTCACAACCCTCTTCTCCTTTTTCCAAGCATTCCACCCTCAAGAGCTATCTTCAACATCCTCTCGCCACCTAATACCTACTCGCCCCAGTGACATGCTTTGTCTTATCCTGATTTCCAAATATCTTCCCTCCCCCAATGTCCACTGAATCCGCTTTAGTTTTCTTTTCCGTCCTACGAAGATGACGGCACGAAAGATGTCTGAATCACTTTTCAGGTGGCGAGCCTGAATGGTATGTTATAACATACTAATGTGTGCTAAATACTTGCTTCTATCTTCTATACTGAAGTGTCATACGTTAAGTTACTTCAGGACGGATTTCAAAAAGGAGTCCGTGTCCTGTTCCCTCTGTAAAAGAGCGCAGCTTATTCTAGGCAAAATTGGAATAAAATACTAATCAACAGAGTAAAAAAGGCTTCAGGTGGGCATTCCTTGATATCAAATCGGCTGTAACAGAACTCGAGTGACATGCAGAATAGTAAAACGGGTAGTAGAGAGTAGAGTGATAGGAGCAAAATTCTCACGCGGATCATATTCCGGCCAGAATAATTGGACCCGATGGAATATTACGCCCTGCATTCGATGCTTGCAGAAACCCCTTGACCTGCTCAGAAGGGGCTGCGGGGCATACTCGTAGCAAAATTCAATAAAAAACTTTCACAACTAATTACTGTCAGGAGTAAAACCTGGATGTTTTCACATAAAAGCTTGGCCAGTAACAGCAGCAGAATAGAGAACATTGGAAGCGATGGAAATGAGTGGCGTTGTAGAAGATTAATGAAGATCAAACGTACAGACTGAAATACGAATAAAGAAGTTGTACGAAGAGTTGGGGAAAGACGTTTTCTGTAGATGATTTGCATTAGGAGATAATCTCATCGGACATACTATGAGGCATAACAGCCTCATGATGACAATCATTGAAGGAATAGTAGACGGATAGAATTACCACGGAAGGCCAAGGATAGATCATCGTGAGCAAATAAATGGATACGCTAAGGTAAGAAAGATGAGGGAGTAAAGAGGTTCGTTGAGAAGAGTGCAGATTGTAGAGCTACAGCATAGGTACCAATTTTCGGATTGATGGCTGCTAATGACTTAGGAGTAATTCGGTGCATTAACATGAATTTCCTATTCTTGAGCCAACATTGCCGGTTGTATCATGTAATTGAAAGTTTAAACATTTTATAGATGGCAATAATAAATGTACTTTAACACTATTCAAACTTTTATTTCCGGTTCTCTTATTTCCATAGATCGGAAAAGTCGGGGTCAATTATTTCGGGAAGCAAAGCTTTATTATACAATTAAAGAAATTTGTTCTCCATGCGATTCTTCCAGAATTCACCATTCCGGAAGATTATTTGGATTTTGCAGTCCATAGGAGTCCACACCATAAAATTACAAAAGGAATATCGGGAAACATGTAATTGTCCCTGAATTTCGTAGTAATAATTATGGTTTAAAACCATTGGTTTTCTTGAGTTTAAGATCCTCATCCAAGCAAAAACACTTTATTTCCTCAGCTGCCTGTTTTAATGTCATATGTTCCGATGATATTGGACATTTTACTTCAATGATGCTGCATCAATTGTTTTTCCATCAGGCGAGGCTGCTAGGAAACAGTGTCCGGGATCAACAAAAAGGCCACATGGAAACTCTGCTACCCGTTAACTCCTCATATTTCTTAATCGAATAAATTCATTTAGGCTACCGTATCTCATTGTATCATTTTCAGATGACTGGGCATAAAACTTTTCTTTTCTTTGTCTTTTCACAAGTGATTTTCCCTTCTCCTACAAATAACACCAAAATTTGATTACGTCAATCTATTCTGTCTTTCATCAAACCATTGCTCACATTCGGTTTGGACCCGCGTCTCTCTCTCTAGAGCTTCTATTGACCCCTCAACCGTCAATTTCTTTATCAGCTCTTCGATTTCTACATCCATTTGCTATTGGTCCATGTCCAATTTCTGACAGAACTCTCCATAATCCTTAGTTTCTTTTGCCTCATAAATTTCCCTAACTTTCCTCTTAGGCTTTTTTGCAAGACACCTCCTAGTTGACCGTTAGCGTTTAGGCCTTCGCTCGCCAAGTCTGTGTATACTTTTGAAAGGGCTTCTTCCACATATCATTTTCTACGCAGAATAATTCCACCCTGGTCCCAGCTGAAAATCAAGCCCCTGCACCCTGCACACGATGAGCATACAAACTACTTTTTCCGCGGTTCACTTGCTTGCCTCCCATAAACTTAGCCATAACGACAAAATTCTCCGCCAGATTACTAGTGTCAATCATGGCTAGCATAATTGATTTCCATACCTAGGGTTTTAATAATTCGTTGACTCTTTCCAGGGCACCGTCGTTGCATATGCGTTGTCGTTGAAAATGTTTTCCCTCCCCTCCTGATCATTGCAGTTATATACTTTGCAATTCGAGTGCTGTTGAATACGCGAAGCGGCCCGTTTTTTAGATCCTCAACTAGTGAGTTGCAGCCATATTTTTCTTTTACTTTCTTTTGTTAGAAATAGTTTCAATTCAGGGTGTTCATCCAGAATTTTGAAGATGGATTTTGTATAACATGTAACCTCGTGACTAGAACAATCACTTTTCTTAACCAGTTTCCCACATGGAACGGATTCACGCACCTTTTCAAAAGCACTCGAATCACCACTGCCTACGAGGAAATGGTATTGAAAGAAAAGTAATTGTATCTCCTCGCTCTATCGAAATGCCTGAACAGACATGTCAGCTTCCATGCCACGTGATGATCCACTTATGGTGACCAACAACTATATTTGAAGAAAATAAGGGAGATTTCCATATTCTTGACCAAAAATAAGGGAGATTTAGAACACGGCAAAGTTTCATAACAAAAAAGAAAAAAGCTATGCAGTTCTTGTAAACAAAATTAAAAAGAACTTTATTTTATACTTTGAGAAGGCCTAAATATATTTTGCCGCAGATTTTGCTTCATAAAATAGTTTGCCATCACTTTTTTTAGTGTTATTAGATTTAAAATTCAATTTACATTTTGTTATGATTACCGGGGGTTTTACTAATTATATAATTAGTAATTACAAAAAAAAACAAAAATAATGCAGGAATATAGGACGTGGCGATTCCAGGCTGAAGATAACTCTCTCAGAAAGTACCACGGTTTACTCATCGGATTTAATTGGAACAAACATTGCGTCTCTTGCAATGTAAAATAATATCGCTAACAATTAAATGACTTTTAGAAAAGTGACGGCTACATTTTCGCATTCGTATGTTAAGATGAAACTGATGAAACCACTGTCTAAACATACTGTGGTGAAACAGTCAAATCAGCCATGGACAACAATTATACTTAAATCTTAAATGTTTAATCTGTTCCGGTGAGGCTAGGTCATTAGCAGAAACACGTATTTTTCTGAGAATCGGTTTGATGAAAACAAAAAAACGTACAAAATCTGAAGAATTGGTTCATTGTAGTCGTCCTCAACCAAATAATTACTTCGCTTGCCATTTCCTGAGACTCCCGGCAGACCTTTTCTTTCGTTTTGAAGATGAGAATAGACCACGTCTTTCTTACTTCGAGGATGGCCCTTTCTGGCAGTTTCCATGATAATCTTTTTTTCAGAGATAATTTAAATCGAAGAAATTAATTGTAAATTATTTCTTGACTCACTGAATGTAGAAAAATTTCTTGAAAGATTTACGCAAATATTAGGCAATTGGAAATAGCTCTCGATACGAAAAGTCGAGACGGACTGAGAGCAACGAAGAGGGACGCTTAACCTTGCGACACCCTGCGCGCTGTCCTCTTCTCAGCAAAAACACAAGGTTGCAAGATTTGTCTTTCGTTCGTCCCTCCCCTTAAACGCCTCCAGCAGCATGGCCCTCATCCCTCCAGCGGCATTTCTCCCTCCCCTCCCTCATCGCTCCTCGGGTTCATCGTAATGGTCCCCTGATTTCGCCGCAAGTGACGCTCCTAGCAGCGCGTTTTTAGCGACTTCTAATTATTCTAATTACTAGTTATTACCTTCTCGTAATATTATTTAGAAAATTGGAATTGATTAGTGAAGAAACTCGAAAACTTCGTAGTTTTTCGATTTTTATAAATAACAACGCATTCTGCCATTTTGGTAATTTTTTATCATGTTTTTTAATTTTTTGCAAAATGTAAAAAGCAAAAAAGAATTTCATTGGCCAAAAAAAGTTGATGGTGAAAGATTCATGTCGATAACTTGATTTGCCTAGCTGCGAGAAGAAAAACCGTTTCAGGGGCAGTCACCATTGGCCTTAAGGGTTAATCTGCATTATTTTGATTTTGTGTTCATGAGTTACTATTTTGGGAATCATCAGTACCTAATCAAGGATGACATTCTTTTTGCAGTGATATACTCAATTCCCAGCATCCTAAGATTTAAAGAGGTGCGTCCTGTTGATTAACATCCTTCTCGATGAGAATCAGTGTACGGCTATTTATTTAAGAAAGAAAGTACTCCTGTACTGAAGTCTGATTTGGCTTTTAATCATCTACTCTATTTGGCTACCTTTTTTAGTATAAATAATTGTTTGAATTAGTTTGATTTTGTATGGTATCACCATAATGCACTTAATTCCCATTGGTGAGAATGTTCTGCAAAACATCAGTTACTTTTTGAATAGAGAAATAATTAATATGTCTTTTGTATTAATTTTCAATAAAGTTTCAATGATAAGGTTTGTATTTTGTGTCACCTTTTGTTTCGGCTGTTAGGGTAAGATCATGGTCAATCATTTGTCCCCAAGCTACAAACAATAGGTTTATTGTGTTGTCGTGGTAGCCTTCATTTCGGTGTACCTTCTCGGAGACTAGGCGTGGATTTGGAAGAGGCTTCCCTTCATGACTGGCTCTTGGGATGCTCAGACCTATTAGAAACAAAATTTGATAAGTTAGGTATGATACTGTTATAAACTGTAAGAACAGAGAATTACAACGATGTCTTAAAATATGAATCATTTCCCCAGAATCTACTAAATTAATTGGTATACCATTATATTGTAATATATTAGCTATATAGCCAATATGGTGTATGTTTTTTTCTATAATACTATTTCTGCCTTTATGGATATACTCAGACCTATGAAGGGCCATTATTTTAGTATACAAAAAAGCCTCGAGAATATCAAAACCCTTTTTAGAAAAAAATATGCACGTATTCTAATGACGTACTGCTTTATAGAAAGAGCTTTGGTTTTGAAATGTTTTGTTTTCTTTAACTCAGGGAACAATGAAAGAAGTGTGCCATTTGAAAAACTATTCAGAAAAAACTTGAGTTGCTATCATAATGAAATTCCTGTACCTTAAGATTCTTAAGGTTTTATTGAACAATGAATATCTATTTCAAATTGCTATTAAATTCAAAGTCCTTGTAGGGAGAAGAATGGAACAAGAGCATTTTTTCTTACCCATTCTATTCACTTTCTTCCCTGCTACCATTGTTCATGTCATAGAATACCTACCTTGTAAATGATGGAAAAAAACTGAATTTGATAATATTGCACAGAAAAGGCTGAGTAGAAAAAAAGTAGGCATGTTTCATTTTGAAATGAGTGTTAAGTAACAGCTAAGTGTTTTCAGCATAAACCTTCAAACTCAAGTGGATATAAATCTTGTGTCAACAAAAGCTCTTTCCATTAGTGCAGTGAAAAGGGGTCACTGCAATTATTACCATAATTTACACACTTTTTGTTTCTTGGGATTTGACTTGGAATCAACAGATTCCTATCAAACCACAGAAACATTGGCTTTTGAAGTGTGGTGAACTCTCTTTAGCTGTCTGGTATGTTATATTTAGTAGGAAAAATATTTAATTTTCAATCAATACATCCTTTTAAAAGGAGCGTGGTAGTCTACTGGGTAGAGCGCTTGGCTACTGACCGAAGGGTCCTGGGTTCAAATCTGGGTGAAGCCTTTGGATGAAATGAAAAATCCTCAAGAGTTCGAGGTGGCCCAGGGAAAGGAACTGGCCCCCCACCCTGAATGTGTGAAATTCACTCATCTGTGGCTTAGTCTGGGATGAGCTCTACCCTCGCATATCAAAACCAACCTTCGGGTTGAATCACTGAGTGAGTGATTGATCCTTTTAAAAAGAGGTTGTTTGTGTTTAATTGCTCTAAAAATTCATTGCTTTTTAATTTTAGGTAGGTAGGTATGTCTGAGAAAAATCACATTACCGTCAGCATAATCAGGAGGCAAAAACCTCCTAAATGCCACCCTTGCTGAGCCCCATGTTGGATGGGCAAGGTTATTACATGAACCATCGTGCATTCTGAAACGCCCTCCAAAAGGCCCTGGGTTGTCGCACGTTCTTCCCCCTGCAATAGAAAGTTAAAGCACATAAGGTTTTGCCAACATGAATTTGACAGGTAAAAATTATTATAATCTGTTATTCATTGTTTTTTATAAATTTTTATCAGCATGGGAGTAACAGCATTATTTTTAAATTTGAAATAAAATTAATCTAACATGATCCTTGGATATAATTTATTTATAATATAGCTGGATGTCAATAAGGTTGCCAAGTATGATTTTCTATCTCTTTCTTTGGTGATTTTATTCTCTGAGTTAGGTCCCTAGGTTTACCCTTGCTCTTAAGCTCTGGGCCATTGTCACTTCCTACCTGCTCTTGTTTGCAAGAATCTTGGGCAAAAAGCTGCAATTTTAGTCTTCAGTGTATTTATCCTAGGAAGAACCTCCCACATTTCTTCTTTTGTTAACTCATACCTGGAAAGTAATAAAGTTTTGGTTGATAAAGGCAATGCATAGGTTGCTCCATTACACTTAAGAACACCTAAGAATTTATAATCAATGAAAAATATTCACTTTTCATCATGTTTTCTGCTAATGACTGAAAGATTTATTGATATAATTAGTTTCAAATGAAACAAACTTCCTCTGAATTTGCAGTACCATGATAATGTTTTGGTTAGTGAACATTTAGGTACATATTTAAGTTTCTAGTTTGTTCATCTGGAAAATTTAGAAGGACTTAGGGCCGCATTCAGATGTCTCCACTACATCGACTAGTCGCAGCTTCACTCCATGAAGATTAGTGCTCCTGCAAATTGGCATTCAGCACCACTACTTCCACTCCTTCTGCCGGAGTGTTGATGGTCGCTATGTTGCCAACTCGACTCAAGTGTAAGCAGCGACATTTACGCAATCCTGGTTACAGTTATATACGGAACTAGGTGTAAAATAGAGGGAGTTTTGAATATCAATACCATGGCCTCCATGGAATTGTATAAATATTATTATATTATTCTGATATCCATGATAAATAATTTCAATATTATTAGAATATCAGTCATTTATTTGTAAAATAGCTATTCTCAGTACAAAATATATGCAATAAAAATAAGGATGGCACATTTTTCACACAGTTATAATATTGAATAGGTAACATTGGTTTTTATTAACAATCCATACTCTTACGTACATAAACTCCACATTACTATGATATTTAATCATATGCATTCTAAGATGCTCCTGTAAATGTGCAAAACATTAATTCTTCAAAATTATTTGTTACCGCTGGTATTTTATCAGTTTCCAAGCGACGTCCCTGGTTCGAAACCCTCTCCCACCAGAACATTTCGCCCGATCACCCGAACATTCCGGTAGATACTTACAATTATATGATTGCAGAGCTTAAGTTCTTTTTTCTCTTGCGATTAGTTTTTCCAAAAAAGCACAGCGCTGGAAAATCACGGCACCAGGCAAATTAGAACAAATGTTGTACGAGCGTCGGGACTGCGTGGCCAGAGATACGGAAATTAAAAATCACGATCACACTTCATGCTCTTCCGTTAATTTCGTACACAAAAAACGACAGGGCGTGCGGACGTATTTCCACCACGTGCGCGGTGAACCACTTACGTGATTTAGGTAAATAACGTAATTAACTATTTTACGTAATAATTACGCAATTTTAGCAAATTACGTAATTAGTACGTGAAATAGTTAAAATGCATCCTGTGTAAAAAGATTAAAAATATGTAAAACCAGGGACAGTCGTACAACGAAACTGCGACGAAAAAAAATCGGAGGAAGACAGTTACGAACCAAGGGCGTCGACACTGTGAAGCAAGCACCTAACCCATAACCCCTAACCCAAACTGCCTTTCATATGTGTTGTCTACAAATTTTGGTTCATTACCCACAATCCGTAATCAAGATATTCCTGCCAAACAGTTTCATTGATCGCACACAAGTTGATATCAGTGTACTCTTGCTACGTTGCTTGATATTACAAAACGTAACAATGACGCTTAATAACCTTATATCGCATGAAAACAGCGTTTATATTTGCGAAGCGTCGACCATTATACGCCGTCGGCCATGTTGATATTCGATGTAGTGGTGATTTTAGGGTGGGTATGGGTACCCTACCACTTTAGGCCAGCTGTTACTACAACCGCAGTGAGACCGCCACTCCATAGAGCTTCTGAATACCATGTAGTGTTGATTTACGTCATAAGGAGTATAAGCTTCACTCCATTGGAGGTTGTGAATACGGCCCTTAGTCCTGCAGCCATCAATTATTGAAATCTTTGTGATGAATTCTTGGAATATTGAGTTCAATAAGCTTGTTTCTTAATATTCTTTATTTAAACTAGTGATGGCCGGATCGGATCCGTCGGATCCAAAGATCCGCGGATCTTTCATTTTTTCGGTTCCGGATTCGGATCCAAAGACACGGAGCAAAATCGGATCCGGATCCTAGATTTTTAAATTTTCGCGGCTTAGCGATCGAAACTCCCCGTGAATGGAATGCAGTTGCGGTAGATATTGACAAGAAGAGGATGTGTAACTCAGGTCACGAAATAAGATGAAAATGTTCCCGTGCAACTAGAAGCAAAATAAAGAAATATGACTTTTTTCCCCACTACCCCGGTATCGCGGGAAAAATTCCGTAGGGTGTCACGCGGGTAGCCTACATTCGCCGGGATCAGGCGGACTGGTTTACTGTGCGAAGGTCGATCCCTATCGCAGTTTAATTTTTCTTTCAGTCATTGCATCGAAAATTTTATCATCTTCAATTTCAAACCATAACATCTGAATACTCACTTTATTATACTTTTGTTGTTTAAATTAGATTTACAAATGTACTATTAATAAATTAAGGATGGTCGGGTCGGATCCACGGGTCTTTCATTTTATTCGCTACTGAAATCAATCCAAAGACAGTAAAAATTCAGATCCGGATCGGAGATTTTAAAATTTCGCGGCTTAGTGATCGATGAGCCCCGCGAATGGAATGTAAGTATGGTAGAAACTAACAAGGAGGGTGTGTAACTCGGTCACGAAATGAGAAGATTTTTTTCGTGCCACAAAAACAAAATAAAAAAATACTCGTCGTGAATTTTTTCTCCATACGCCCGGTTGCACGAGAAAAAAAATAAAGCCGAATGTCACGCGGGTCGCCTACATTCGCCAGATTCCCGTGAACCTATGATAGCGTGGTTGTTAAAAATGAGGGCTAGTGTACTGCCGGTCGCGAGTTCGATCCTTAACACTGCCTAGGAATATAGGCTATGTTGTATTCCTAGGGTGATGCAAGTAGGAGAGTTAAAAAAAGTGGATTATCAGAAATTTCATGTCAATTTATAAGTAAAAGAAAATTTTTTTAAATTGGCGTTAGTGTAATGATTGGAAAAATTTTTTATTGCAGAATTAAATCGTGGAATCATTACGTTAACTTTCCCATGTATTTTTAGCAACGCATTTATAAATCTAGTTTAAACAATAGAAGTACAAAAAAGTCAGTATCCACACACAAAGGTTGGAAATTAAGGATGATAATTTTTTTGATTCATTGGCTGAAAGAAAAATTTTAAACAACTACATATAAGAATCGAACTTCATTAGCTGCAGTCCACTACCCCACTCTGCTATTGTCAGCTTACATGATTTTGGAGAATACATGCTCCCCACATGCCATTCTACTTTTTTCTTGCAAACCCTAGCCAATGGAGAAAAAATCAGAGACTTTTTTAATTTTTGCTTCTGGTAGCATGAAATACAGCTAATCTCATTTCAAGATCAGAGTTACACAACCTCTCCTTAGAAGTATAAAATTCTCAAATTTCATTTTAAAGGTTATTATTAATGAAACATTGCAAAACTACTAGTTTAACAGCTTGAAATATTCTATAATATTTTTTCGTCTTAAAAATGGAATCCCCGGATATTCCATAAATGGGACCCTTTGGCCGCATTAAAATATTTTGTGTTTCTAAAAAAGCATTTGAAAGCATTCAAGGATTTGATTAATAATTGGAAAATAATTCCTTTATTAATGAAAATAAACTTACAATGTTTCTTTTAACTGCACTCTAAAGAATAGTTGTTCAGGTTTCAAAAATGTATTGCATGATGAGTATGTGATAAGGAAGTTGATCTTTATATTAGAAGTAATAAGATATAGTTATTACATCCGTAAATCTTGATCCGGGAAAATATTATCCACATAGCAGTTCGCGGTCTTTGAATTCGTTTAAGTAATTATCCACATAGGTGATAGAAAGTTGATTTTTTCGACAATAAATTCACTTTTTTTGGTAATTCTATTGTTGCTGTATTTATATATTTTAAAAAAATCTAGGTTTCGAAAATCAGAATCGAGTATCTGAAACTAAGGATCCGAAACCGAGATAAAGATCCGAAACCCAGGCAAGGATCCGGATCCGACAAAAAACCTGGATCCGTCCATCACTAATTTAAACAAATTATATTTTGCACCACATTGTATTCTGAAAATTTAACTAGTGTAATTGCAGGCTTCACTTTGGGGATGTGTCAAACTTTCGTGTTTATCTTCCATTGGTTGGGAAAGAGTACAATAAGTTTAATTATATTTTGCCATCATCA
The DNA here is from genome assembly GCA_933228895.1 of Platycnemis pennipes. Taxonomy (NCBI): domain Eukaryota; kingdom Metazoa; phylum Arthropoda; class Insecta; order Odonata; family Platycnemididae; genus Platycnemis; species Platycnemis pennipes. Next base: position 33,453,419 of record OW121852.1, on the reverse strand, counting down.
GGGGCAAAGAAATGTCATTTGACCTGAGATAATTGAGTCAATACACTGGGGGATCTTATTGATTGAATTTTGTTGAATAGTGGATTACTTTATGGTAGTGGTACCACATAAACCAATGGATGGTCTCTCTTTGGCATTACTCAGTGACTGTGAATGAGCAAATTCGGGATACCTATTTGGCATTAAAGTCTGTGTGCAGGCCAATCTATTGGTTTAAGGGATTTCCCCAGTCTTAAATAAATTATGCTATATTTTAATGGTACAAAACAACATTAAAATTTTTTTAATGGCCTGAGACATTTTAGGATATAAAGAAAAAAAATATGTCTTCTGACCCTGGCGAAAATGTTTGTGTACAACTTGTGTGAAAAACTGGTACACTAATTATGTACAAAATGTGGTAAATGTGGTAAAAGTTGTGTGATTTTTTGTGTGCTTTTAGTGTGCAAGTAGTGTGTTATAGAACATTTTTGCTGTACAGATTTCAGGTGCAACTTGTGTGAATAACTGGTACACTAATTATGTACAAAATGTGGTAAATGTGGTAAAAGTTGTGTGATTTTTTGTGTGCTTTTAGTGTGCAAGTAGTGTGTTATAGAACATTTTTGCTGTACAGATTTCAGGTACAACTTGTGTGAATAACTGGTACACTATTTATGTACAAAATGTGGTAGATGTGGTAAAAGTTGTGTGATTTTGTGTGCTAATTATGTGTTATAGAACATTTTACTGTACAGATTTCAGGTAGATTGTCTACATCAGAGTACAGGTACAGATTGTGTACAGTATGGTACAGAGTATGGGCAGGGATTATTGTACGAAGTAAAAACTAGGAATACAAGAAATTGGAAAAAATACGAAATGAACATCCCATTGATTGATTGAATACCCAATGAAATGTGGCATTTGGTTTTAATAGAATTATTTTCCAACATGGCAGAGTCACAACTAAAGCCTATTAGAAGGGGGATAAAATGATTTGTGGGTTAAAATTCATGATGGAAAATGGAGATGCATTATCAATATTTACCCGCTAAAGATCTCCAGCGAAAAAACTGTTGAAAACCTGTTAAAAACTGTTGAATCTAACAGTCCCTGTTGAAAAAACTGTTGAATCTAATAGTTACCATTGAAAAAAAAACTGCTGAATCCAACAGTTACTGTTGAAAAAACTGTTGAATTCTACGGGTACTCTTGCAAAAAACCATTGAAAACTTCACATTAAATCAGGCCAATGTTGAATTCAATAGTTACTGTGGAAAATTACAAACAGCAAGTAAATCCAACAGTTGAATCCATCAAAGTTACCTATTGTTGAAAATTACAGTTAATGTAGAACTTTTAACAGTAAACTGGTGAAACCAAACAGTGAACTTGAAACCTAACATTAACTGTTGAAATCTAACCATTTACCTTTGAAATCCAATAACAGCTACTAAATATCTGATATCAGAATTATCATGTTGAACCCATCATCGTATACATACTGAAAAATTAAATTATAAATCACATAATGAAAGGGTAAGTTGAGGAGCTCTAAAAATTTAACCAGGTATCATCATCATTGGTCATCAATCCTCAGATTGGTTTGACGCAGCTCTCCACTGAGTTCTTCTATTGGCTAATCTCTTCATATTTACGTATTTCTTACCGTGTTTACCAATAAGAGAAAAAGGGAAGGTCTAAGACTTCCCCTACTACAAGGAAGGTGTTTACAACCTTCCACATCAGTTAACTTGGGGTTATTCTAGACTCCAAGTTCAACTGGGGAGAACATCTAGAGGCGAAAACAATGAAAGCCTGTGCCTCTCTATGGTCTTGCAGGAAAGCTCTGGGAAAAACCTGGGGGCTAAAACCGAAAGCCATGTACTGGCTATATACAGCATTAGTGAAGCCTAGCTTTCTGCACTGCTCACTTGTCTGCCCTGGTGAAAATATCCTGTGCAGGAAGCATGCAGGAAGTGTGAGGGAAGCGTGAATTCCGACATTTGAACGTGCAGGAACTGTGCATGTATCATGCAGTTTACCGTGCATGAAGCGTGTGCACGCTTCCTGCACAGTATTGCACGCTTCCTACATGGTATTGCACGCTTCCTACACGGTATTGCACGCTTTCTGCACGGTATTGAACACTTCCTCTAGGGTATTGCACACTTCCTGCACAGGATATTTTCACCAGGGTGGTGGACAAGGACCCGGCAGAATGTTACCAGGGACAAACTAAACCACTTGCAGAGAATGGCCTGTATGGGCATTTCAGGGGCAATGAAGACAACCCCAACCTTGGCAATCGAGACACTATCAAGTGATGAGACACCTCCATCTCCTGAAGATCACTGATTCAGCTAGATGCAGATGGTGTGAAGAAGAGGACGAATCAACCTCTCATCTCCTCTGCGAGTGCCCAGCCATAATGAGGACTCAGAATAGATATCTTGGCTCACCTTTTCTGGAACCCAATGAAATTAAAGGGATCCTCATAGGAGACCTCTTGGCCTTTAGCCGGACGATCGGTCTCTATGGGTGATCTTCTGAATGGTGGTTAGCATAATGGACCAATAGGTCTAAGTGCCCCAGGGACTCTTTAAGTACCTCAACCTACTTTTCATCTCAATCTAATCTACGAATTTCTTCTCTTTCACATCCTTCGTCACTTGTTCCATACATCTCACTTGAGGCCTTCCTTTGTCATTCTTCCCATCCATTTGTTCTTCAACGATTGAACCAGGTATATTGCAGTATTGTTCTACATTACCATACTATTAGTATTTATACTAGTTTGTTTCAAAGGATAATGGGTCTATAAATGTTTATTTCTTAACTTATTGCTCTATATTGAGAACATTGATAAATAAATAGTGATCATTCTGAGCTGTTCTAAATGTCATTTAGCAAAAATTTTCCTCCATTTCCATTAAGTACAACATGTTGGTCTGTACACATGTCTCACCAGTAATATAATTTAACCCATGCATGTAAGAGCTACATACCTCAGGGAAATTAATTTAAAAATCACCAAGTAATAAGCAATGTAATGAAAACGAAGGTTCAACCTTAAGCATTGGATTGCAAAAAAATATGGATGCAGCTAAATTCTTTCTTATACTCGCAAGTACATAACCGCAATCAAATATTGAGTATTCAAGAAAAGAACAACAAACTCTTTGCAAAAAATATATTTCCACACAAAACTTAAATACTTAAAACAAAATATATACATTAGTTTACAACATCATTGAATGGTTGTCTTTCCTTTTGAGATATTATTTAATTTCATGCCTACATATTTTAAAATCTCCTCCCCAAATTGCCATGCCTTCTGTTTCACATTGCACTTAGGTCTGCACACTTCTGTGTATCCTGGCAAGTAAAAATGTTTTTTTTTTTTCAAATGCTGCTATGACAATATAAAAATCGCCAGTTTTAATATGTGGGAGAGTGCATGCAAAGGAACTTAGGGCAAATAAAGTGTAGTTGTACTCACCGCCTTATGCCAGGAGTCTTGCCAGCACAATGCTCCAAGTTGCATGAACCAACTTTTTTTAAATGTTGATGAACTTTAATTATCACAATCAGGCCAGTTCACTATGCAATTTCACTGTATTTTCACTAATCCTCTAAAATAGTTCTCCTTATTTCTTTCACCATCATCATGAAAGACCCAAGCTAAGACGCCAACAGAAACAGCTTCCTCCTCATTTACGAATTCAAATAAATCACATTCAGAATGGCTAATTTTAAGAAGTAAAGTCAAGGACTGAATTTTCAAGATTATCTGAGATGAATGAGAAGACAGAAGATTCAGCAATTCACACTACTTTTTGGATGATATGTAGCATTGTAGAAGTGTAAACACAATAAATATATTATTATATGCATAGCAACGGTTGTTTTCTAGTTGATATATCAAACAGAAAACAATTGTTGCTATGCTATTTTGCATTCCATTTAAAAGTAATTATTCTAGATATTTTCTAGACATAATGTATTTGTCATTGTAGAAATTTTGTATTTGAATTACTTTTCCTCAGACTCTACTTTCTTTCACTAACCAAAATCCAGACCAGTTACAGCCCTTCAAAACCTACAGCACAGTTACAGACTGTCAAAACTACAGTACATTTACAGACCACCAAATATTAAACTGCACCTGAAGAAAAAATACAGACTAGTTACAGACCAACAGATATTGTAGTATAGTTATGGACCAAATTCCAGTTCAGTTTCCAGACAAAATCCCTTCTCTTTATTGCAATCCAGACAAGTCGTCCTGTTACAGACTTAGCATCCAGAAATTGGTCTTTCAAGCATTACAGACCAGTTTCAGATTGGCAACAGACTAAGTATATACTTATAAACATTCTATTATCCTAAGCATATAAACTGCTGAAATTTCAACAAACTGTTATGTCCTTCAACATTAATGGCAATTTACTATTTAATGTTGGATTTCTACTGTTAAACATTAAAATCCAACAGTAACTGTTTCATTTTATCAATAATCTGTTGGAAATTTATACTGTGAATGTTCCAATAGACAACTATTGAAATTTAACTGTGACTGTCAGATTGCAACAGTTACTGTTAACAAATCTAAGTTAACAGTTAACAAATCTAAGTTTTTTCGCAAAGGAGACTCAGGAGAAAATGAAGTTCGCCTCATTTTCCAAGAGGCAACTTTAGATCATAACCCAATTCTACATTGTCAGACAGTTACTGACACCCACATCAAAAAGATTCAAGAGTTAGGTGATTCCATAATCATCAAACCTAGTGATATCATTGCTCAATGTATCAACATGTGTACTGATACTGGCAACTTTCCAGTTGTAATTACAGCTTTTAGTGCAGTGTATCTACTTTTCTTTGTTTTGCTTTTATCTATTATTAGAAGATTAAACAAAAGTATCTTGTTTTTTATCTTTGGAAAATTATTCCGTTGTTATGAAATTACCTTACCTCCATGGCCCCACCAACAATTTTATGTCATCATTCTCTGCTTACATTGTCACTGTCGAACTCCTCATCTTTCTTATTGTTTTTCTGGGTTCAGCACCACCATTATAGTCTAGGTCTCCACAAGTCTTTTTTTCCTTCAGGTCTTCCTGTTAATGTTTCTTTCAAGATTGTTACTGAGGCTTTGGGTGGGGGGAGAGCGGTTGTCGCCCCCTCCCTCCCCAGAGAACTAGAGAGACTGTCTTTTGATCGCAGGGGTGGGGGTAAAGAGGAGGTCAGCATTGGCGACAGTCCTCCCAAACTTGATGTCTGGGTCCACCTCTAAGCCCATCTCAGACATCATGTTTTAAATATGGCTATTGCGTCAGGTTGAAGAAATAGTTCCCTCAGTTATTTTAATGTGTACCTATATACCATAATATCTTCTATTGGTAAATTACATATGTATACAGAATGAGAAAGAGACTATATGTAAGAACAGCACAATTCAGGATAATGTACAGCTGTGGTGTAATTTGTGTACAGGTAGCCTCAAGAAACGGTGTGAAAAGTTGGTACATTCTGTGTACAGTTTAGGGTTATGTACAACTGTGGTGTAATTTGTGTACAGGCAGCCTCAAGAAACGGTGTGAAAAGTTGGTACATTCTGTGTACAGTTCAGGATTATGTACAACTGTGGTGTAATTTGTGTACAGGTAGCCTCAAGAAACAGTGTGAAACTTTGGTACATTCTGTGTACAGTTCAGGATCATGTACAACTGTGGTGAATATTAGGTGATTTTTGTGTGCTAGTCTGGTACAGTACACCACTGTACCACAAAAGTGTACACAAAAATTTTCGCCAGGGGAGTATTAAAATTTGGTTTTATGTTTATGTACGGCCAAAAATATGTCCTCCCAAAGATCTCTGGCATTTTTTTCACACATACCAGGGACTAGGGCTGCCACTAAAAAGGCACTACAAATTATAAAAAATGTCTTACATAACCATTGTTTTTATGAAAAGAATTTGAAACTGCAGAATTGGGTACTCACTCTCGGGATATTATCCTTGACGTTTCCAGGAGTGTTTCCCCTAGCAGAGCAATTTGAGCATTGTCAATGGGCCGATGGGGTGAGAAGGGTGAACGAAGGTTGGTGACCTTTCTTGCCTGGTCAAAGGCATCATCCACGGCAGAATATGATATGCATATTGTGACTGCATCATCCAAGTCCACCTCTTTATCACGTCCTCCATGATGTGGCTTGTGGTTTGATGGACCAACATCATAATCCCTATCATTTTCTGCACTCTTTTCAACACTGCCAAGATAATCACACCATAATTAAGGAGATAATAACAAAACATCACAGGTCAGGAGGGAAGGTAGGTTGTGGTTGAATAAGAGGTAACTGTACTATAATATTTCTTTTAAATGTAATATTGATAAAGCCTTGCAGTAAATTCTACCATACATGCAAATAAATATTATTATTACTTATGTATTTGCTTCTATGTCTTGTACCTATCTACATACAAGCAAATAAATATAATAATTATTATTACTAGTGTGCCCTGTTTAGACCTGGTGGGTCAAAGGATTTGGAGGTACAAATTTATGCCTTTTCCAAGGTTATAATTTAAAGGGAAGAGGTTGGAAGTAAGACAGGAAAGTATACCAACCTTATAGCAATAGTTCATTTTGACATGTGGAAAGAAGATTGTATGATGATGATAAGAGAATCAGATTGAAAGGACAATTATTACGGAACCAGTTAACCTGTATGAAACTGTCATAAATTTGACCTTCCCCACCCTCCCCCAAAAAATTATTTTTTCATTAGTTGGATTATTGAAATAAACTTGTCACGGAAGTGTATATAGAAAACAGAAAAGACAGTTTATTAATATGAACCTATTTACAATGCCTCTTTTTGGTTATTTATTTGCATGGTTAAAAGTAGCATACATGTCTCCTCCCTTCCCCATGGACTACACCTTGTCATGGTGGGATTGGGGCTTGCATGTGCCTTGACCCCTAGAGCAACTAATGTTGCTCCTGGTAGGGTCACCCTAGCAAGATAGGTTGAAGGGTAGGAGCCTGACGAAAGGTAGTCCATGTACCATGCTCGCAGTGTCTGTTCCTCAAGGAGGCAGCTGTGAGAAGGTGTCTGACCCCAGTGGGGTGGCCTATCAAGTGATGGTGTCACGTTAAAAACACTACTGAGGTAGTCAATGGGAAACCACCACAATTAAACTCTCCCAAGAACACAATAGACGTGAACAATAGAGAATTGAATCCTGGCAACTACGGGGCCCAGGACCAAATTAGTGGGATGGGTGTTGTGCCCATCAGGCACAGGGTAAGCAAGGACTCTGCGGTCATCATCTCACGAAATCCTTGCACGAAAAGAAAGACAGCAGCAACGGCAGCAGCAGAGGTGGTGAAGAAGAAACCAGAGAAGAGAGAAACAATGCTAAGGATCGGGACATGAAACGTTAGGATGATGTTTTGGGCAGGAAAACTAGAAAACATTAAGTGTGAAATGGAGAGGGGAGAGATCAATTTGTTGGGATTAATGGAAGTAAGATGGAGAGACCAGGGGGACTTCTGGAGTGAAAAGTACGGGGTTATATACAGTGGAGGGGAAGAGAGCCAGTGGGGAGTAGCAATTGTATTGAATGCAACATTAGGAAAAAGGGTATTGAATGTGGAACAGGTAAGCGATAGAAGACTGGCTATCGACATCAAAGCAAAGCCGGCAAATGTAGTCATAATACAGGTTTACATGCCGACAGGGGGACATAGAAAAGAGGAAGTAGACGAAGTATATGACCAGTTGGAAGAATTAATCGGGAAAGTAAAGGGCAGGAAGAACCTAATAGTTATGGGAGATTGGAATGCTGTAGTAGGGGAAGGGAGGGACGGAAGTGTAGTAGGGGAGTATGGGGTGGGTGTAAGAAATGACTGGGACGAGAAAGCAGTTGAGTTCTGTAGGAGGAATAATTTAGTGATTACAAACGCGTGGTTTAAAAATCACCCTAGGCGTAGGTACACATGGAGAATTCCGGGGGATACTGGAAGGTACCAACTAGACTACATCATGATTAGGCAAAGATTCAGGAACAGTGTGAAGAATTCGCATAGTTTCCCAGGTGCAAAAACTGACTCTGACCATAACTTGGTGGTGATGAAATGTGAAATGAGACTAAAAAGGTTGAAAGTAGGAAGGAAAATAAAAAAGTGGGATATAGGAGCACTGATTGGAGGGAAGAGGAGGGAATATCAGGAGATTGTGGATGGATGCATGAGGGAAGAGGAACAATAGATGAAGGGTGGGAAATGATAAAGATGGGCATAAAAGAAGCAGCTGAGAAAACAATAGGAACAGTAGATGCTAGGAAGATCAAGAAACTATGGGTAACAGCAGAAACGATGGAAAGGATAGACGAAAGAAGGAAATGGAAAAATGTAAATACAGAGCTAGGAAAAAGGCATTATTAGGAGATTAACAACAGGCTTAGGAGAGAAACAAAGCAAGAGAAAAGTGGTGGATTCGGCAATGTGAGGAGATGGAGAGACTCCAGAGAGAAGGAGATATAGGCAGTCTGAACTCAAAGGTTAGAATGTTATCGGGAATCAAGAAATGGAAAAAGGTCCCTTGCATCAAAAATAGAAGGCGAAATTTAGCAATGAACCAGAGAAGATCCAGCATTGTTGGAGGTAATATGTTGAGGAACTGTATGATAGTGAAAATAGGCCTAGAAACTTGGGCATAGAAGAGGAAAAGGATGTAGATCAGGATGACGAATGACCCGGAACACTGGATAGTGAGATAGAGAAGGTAGTGCGAGAAATGAAGGCAGGTAAAGCGGTGGGGGTAGAAAAAATCCCAGCTGTGCTTCAGAAAAACCTAGGAAGAGGGGGAAGGGAGAGATTTTATGAACTTGTTCGTAGAATGTACGAGGAGGGGGCTTGGCCAGAAGATTTTGTAAAAACCGTGCTGATACCTATACCAAAAAAGAGGACGACAAAAGAATGTGAAGACTATAGAATGATAAGCTTGATTTCTCATGTGGCAAAGGTAGTGCCTTTGATCATCGATAGGAGAATGGAAAAGAGAGCAAATGAATTTATAGGCGAGGATCAGTTTGAATTTCGGAAGGGGAGGGCCACTTGGGATGCGATTGCAGTGATCAGAATACTAGTGGAAAGGAATCTAGAATACAATCACGTGCTTTGTTGATTTCGAAAAGGCATTTGACAGAGTGAGGTGGGAAAATTTAATGGAAATATTGTGGAAGATAGGAGTAGACTGGAGAGACAGGATCTGGAATTTATACTGATCTGGAGACTGATCTGGAATTTATACATCGCGCAGAAGGCGCAAGTGAGAGTATCCGATGGAGAATCGGATTGGGCCACAATAGGGAGGGGAGTTAGGCAGGGCTGTCCGTTATCGCTGGTACTTTTCAACATATACTCGGAGGAAATGGTGAGAGAGGGTTGGGATGGGCTGGAGGCTGGAGTAAAGGTCAGGGGGAAATTGATAAAATCAGTGAGGTTTGCGGATGACCAAGGGCTAGTCAGCCAGTCAGCCCTGGCTTGCAAAAAATGGTGGATGCATTGCAGGGACAGTGCGAAAAATACAGGATGAAGATAAACCAGAAGAAAACGAAAATAATGCGATTTTCAAGAACAAAAAGGGCCAGTTCAATGATAAAAGTAGGAGGTTAGAAGCTAGAGCAGGTAGAGCAATTTAGCTATCTAGGTACATAGTGTGTTGGAAGAAAAAAGGTATAGAAGCATTGAAGTGAGAAGGAGAATTACATTGGCAAAAGAAGCTTTTACTCATAAGCGTGAACTAATGACAGGGGCGTTGAGTAGGGAAGTGAAGAACAGACTAGTGAAAAGTTTAATATGGAGCGCAGCACTATACGGGGCGGAACGTGGGCTTTGCAAAAAGAAGATGAAAATAGACTTAGGGCTTTTGAGATATGGGTGTGGAGAAGGATGGAGAAAGTGAAGTGGGTCGAGAGGAAGATGAATGATGAAGTGCTACAATTGGTAGGAGAGGAAAGAAATTAGTTGGATAAAATTAGGAGAAGGTGTGGATGGAAAAGGTAATAAAAGGGGATGGCGTTTTGAAGGAGGTGATTGAGGGAAGACCGTTGGGTAAGTGGGGAGGAGGGAGGAGAAGAATGGGTAGCTTGGATTGAAATGATGGGTGGCAGGAGGTATGAGGGCCTGAAGAGGGACATCGTGTGAAATTAAGTGGATGGGAGGAATTAAATGTCCATTTAAACCTACCTCCACCGGTAGAATACTAATAATAAATAATAACTAATAACATGTCTCCTATGAACAATAACCCTTTTTTCATTATTCATTTACCACATTTACATGAGGATGTTATTATTTTGTTGGCAGTTTGTCTAAAAGAATTTTCTTTTTACTTAAATTATAAACAATATTACGTGCTTAATCTAAAATGAGTATGCTGTCAGAATTCGGCAAATATTCTATCCACTGGTGATACTTTAGTCATTGGTATAAGCTCTGTGTAAGTTGAAAAAAAGGGATATTGATATCAGAAATAATGTATGTGAGGGTGATGAGTGGTGATAATTCATCTGAATACTAAGAGAAGCTAATTGTGGGGATTATTGGCCTCATCCATTTTATAAACCCGAGAAAATGTGGGAGGAAGTTTATAGCTAACTTGGAAGGGTCAGCTCAAAAAAAGTTTTCACTTACTGCTGATATAAGATCTGAAAAAAATGAGGTTGACTCATCATTACTACCACTACTTCTAGGGGAATATGTTTGCATATACATAAATATTTGATAACCAAAATTCACCAGGATTTACAGTACTTTTAAATGCTTTGGAAACCTTTAATATTGGCAATATCTGTGAGTTAACCATAGTGATCCAATAAAAGTACCTCAAAAGGTTATGAATGATCTTAATGTACTATAGTCTGAAACAGTTTTCAGTTTTTTTTAATGTTCAAGTATATGCTTATAAATTACTGCATACTTACTTCCTTAGTAAAAAAATGGCACATTCATCGTCTTCAGACTCTGCCAAAATAGATGCATTACTTGTGAGAAAGCAGCTTGGCAAGAGACATAACAGCATTAGACCAGGAAGGTTGTACCTGTTCAATATATAGAGAAGTAGCAATGAGAATTTGTATCTTCTATTCTAAAAGTTATAATAGGTGTAAAATGTGGTAGCATCAATGAATGTCCCATTCCACAATCCTCAAGGAATGTGCTCAGTTGATGTAGTTATTGTTTTGCAACTGTTAATTGTATTGATACTCTGAGTATGATGACTCAACGCTGTACTGAAATTTATGTCAAACATTACTTAGTCAAACACATTTCTCCTTTAACTTTTGACTTGGTTAAACCTTTAAATGTTTCCAGCTCCCTATTTATCTTGCTTACTAATATCCACTGTATTCTCTGGCTTATAAAGCACAGTTTTTCCCCAAAAGAAATCTGCTTAATATCCCCCTGAATCTAATCTACTCAATGCCAATGCCTGACTGAGTTAAAAGTAAAAAGTTAAAGTTATTGGTGGTATGATTTTGAAAAATCTGTAGCTGCAAACTTAACTCTTTGACGTTCAAGGTGCCGATATATCGGCTTCCCATATTTGCCTTAAAAAGCTCAAGGTGCCGATTATCAGCTCTAGTTATGTGTGTTATTCAGGGGAGGCAACGGACAGCTGAGGTCATTTGTGCCATTTAGGATAGGTGGGTACTTGGGTAATGGTAGGAACATTTCAGGTAATGGAGGAGGGAAGGAGAGAAACCCGGCATCGGCATTAGCCTACTCTTAATGACACATGCCAAGGGCACCATGGCTTAATGTCCCATCCGACGGACGGAGTACTGAACCTGAAATGCCCTCCACTAGGCAAGCAAGTAGGGACCAGTTAGCCACTGAAAAATCCACCACTGCCGGGAATCGAATCCCGGGCCCTTGGGATGGGAGGCCAGTCCTCTAGCCACCACACCAACATGATCCCCGGCTCTAGATAAAAAATTTATTTTGTACTAAATATTTTTTATAAAATTACTAATTATTTTGACAAATCCATCAAATTTTTAAATAGAAACTAAAATATGTTTTCCATTTTCAGCTGAATTTTCAATGTCCATGACCTAAAAGCAGGCTAACAAAAATCATTTGCTTGAAATTTGCAGAAATATGGCATGAGCTTTCTGCACTTACAAACCAAAAATGGCTTGAGAGCGAAAGGGTTAAGTTCCAAATATCTTCCTCTGAAATTTGAAAAGATATTATTTAGATTTATCCATTGAAATACGTTTTTAGTAACTATCAGTGGTGTATCTGTGGCAACAATTCACAGTTTTACCTTCAAAAATTTGTTGAAATTACGGTGATATAAATTTTAAATTAATTACTTTTTTCCAAATGTGGACCAAAACTAGGCTGTTGATTAAGAGCAAAGTTTGGTTCCCCTCTTTCATTGGCAGGAAGAAGGGTTATAGTTGGAAGAGGAAGTTGTCAGGAGAAGGATACTTGTCATAGGGGAAACTAAAAGACGGAACGTTATTATCATCAGTATTATATTGGTTAAGGCAGATTTTAATGGATGTAAAATACCAAATGTTCTTCTAAAGCTTCACTTGCATCAGAGAACACCATATTTGTCCTAATGTTAGATCTGCACTCTTCTTACCTCGTATCATTCCGTCCCGTCTATTCTCATCTCTCCTCCCTTCAAAGTATCTAATTTTATCCTCTCTATCACAACTATCAAAACATCACATACTTAAAATGCCCCTTAATTCGGCTTTGGGATCTATACACCCACACTGTCTTCTAATTTCCATAGTCAACTTGCTTTCTCACCATGACCAGTTTTTCTTTGTTTGTTTTCCTTTCCACTCCCTCTGCATCCTTCTCCACACCCACATCTCAAAAGCAGACAATCTATTTACATCCTCTTCCCTTAATTCCCATGTTTTATAACAGTCACTGCTACTTTACTTGTCAGGCTTTTTAAAATTATTTTTTTTAACGCTCCTACCCCTAATAGCGAACGGCTCTTTCGCTCAAGCAGTTCTCCTGTGTACATCATGCTAAACCCATTTTTCTCCAAGATAACACCAAAGGAGCAAGTAATTCACCTGCACTTGGGAATATCCAGCTATTTTTACTTCTTTGTTGTAGAAATTCTATTTCTTCCGTTTCATTTTGGTTAATCATTGTTCCATATCTTCCACCCCGGTTTTGTGACGCAGCTATATTGTTTGCAATCCCGTATATGCGATTAGCTAACTAGTGCTTGATTTTCTACAAATATTACCGACCTTCGTCCTGCCTTTATCCGTGCATCAAACCCAACCCACGCTTCTCTTGCCACTTCTTCGGAATGCATGTTCAAAAGTACCGGTATTAACGGGCAGCAGTCCCCTTCTTTTGCCGCCCACACTACTTATCCTTGTGCCTTCCGAAACCTGTGTGAAATCCGGATCACTCTCCTGCCACTTCAATCCACTCCTACCTTCCACAACATTTCCGTGAACTTTTCTCCCTTTACTTTTTCCAATGCCATTCCGAAATCTAAAAAAATACGAAAAAACGTCTAGGTTATTTTCATTGTTCCTTTTGACCGATACTATCATCACTGTATACCATAAAAAATTGAAACCTAAACTGATCTTTCCCTAATAATTTGTTGTCCTCATTCTCCATATTACTGTTGATGATTCTTAGTATTAGCGTCTCTGTATGCAGGGACGTATTAATGACCTCCGAGGCCCTCGGCAGAATCTAGAATGAGGCCCCCAATGTCTTGCAACCTGGCTTGCAATCAATTAATTAATACATACTGAGTACAAATAATCTGTCACAATTAATACGTTGCTAGTAGGCGCCAGGTTACTTACAACTGTATTTCCACAAGTTATAATACATCGAGGTTATTAGAGGTAATTGTCGGAAAGCCGTGCGACGTTGCCGCAACAAATAGCCGCTGAGCCATCTCACTCCTACTCATGCAAATATATATTGATATAAAAAGTTAATTACAAAGTTATTAACAACGATGTTTTATAACTTGAGGATATCTAAGGATTACAGCGAAATTAAGATTGCACATGTTTGACCACCCAAAGCCGAGAAAAAACGCTTCTGATAAAAATGATTAGTCGAATTTATTGCGCATATAAATTTCTGAAATTTTTGGAAAGTGCGTAAAACATTCTTGTGTATATTGCGTTATAATTTGGAGTGGATCGACTGACGGGTTTTTGATAAAGAAATTTTTAAAATCGGCGTCATTGTTGTACACGTTAAAAAACATTCACTTTTTCTATTCAAAATTTAATAAACTACAACAACAATATAATTTTAAAAATTTATATGTTCCACAATTAACGTAGAATTAAACGAGAAAAATATGATTTAATTAAATTTTCTGTAGGTCTTTTGGCCACTTCATAAACACCCTTCAAACTCGAGTGCACAAAATATTTTCGTCGACAGTAGGTACTGGTCAGCTAGGTAACAGCTGTCACGCCGTTGACTCCCTTTTCTACTAGCTGCTGCCTAATAGCATTTTTAAATTTGAGTAGAGCGCAACCATTACTCCTTCCCTCTGAAAACTCTCCGTCAATGCACATTGTCCTCTTCTTCCGGCGGGCTCGGGTTCGAATCTCGGGTGGGGCAAAAACTTTTCATTGGTATACCGGCCTCCTTTTGGGTGCTGTGTGGAGAGCACTTCAGCAAGTTCATTACTCCGTCCGTCGGCTGGGACGTAAAACTGGTCCTCATGGGGCCTTTCGTTAAGAGTAGGCTAATGCTGACACCGGGTTTCACTCCACCATTCCTCCGTTCTCGGAAAAATGCTACCTCAACCCACTAACCCCCCATCCTTCAATGGTGTAAATGAATTTAGCTGTATGTCACCTCCTCGAATAACTACAACAAGTCTGCTTTCGCCATATTTGTTTCTCTTAAGTTTATTATTTATGTTTTGCCCCTTTATTCTTTCTTCAATCTTCTCTATCATCCCTGCTGTATTTCATGGCATCTCGATCATTATAGACCCTAGAATGTTGTTCCTACAGCTTTTTGTCCTACTCTTCGTATCTCCATATTTATTTTCCCCATTTTTTCCCGATTGGTCCCATTTCTCATCGTCATACATATAGGTCCGTCAACCAATACATGGTTTTCCGTTCGTAAAAGAAGTGTATAGTTCTTTTGAACATAACGTCATTGTCCTCTCTCATCCATAAAATATCCGAAATGGTAAACCGCGGGTGGAAGCAATGGCGACATCCGAAAAGTCGTAGGAAGGATGAAAGATTGTATAAATTGTGGAGCAAAAGTACTGTCAAGGTTTTTTTAATGACACGTGGATTAGGACACTGAACTCGAGAGCGGAATGGGTGGAAGCGTTGTTAAACTCTTACTCGTTTCCGCTCTTCTGTTTCCATCTCCTCCTCCCACTCCCGTTTCTAGCTGTTACATGTCCTCCTACCTCGGAATACTGATTCATTGCATTTCGTTTAAGCTGACTGAGCTCTGAGCTCTTTGGTTTAACTTGTCCCTCTGCTTCATCTGTACTTTCTCACATAGATTTTGCATCAGCTGGAGTTTAGTTGGTGAGATTCGACTAGGAAATAGTTCATATCCAGTTGTCACTTTCGGGATCTGCTGCGTAGATAGCATTGTCGTCCAACCTTTCGTGACCGTTGCAGGGCGCATCATCAGGGACTATCATTTCCCTGATGATGCGCCCTGCAACGTTCGCGAAAGCTTGGACGATAATGCTATCTACGCAGCAGATCTCGAAATGGCAACTGGATATGATCCACGCTGCGAAAATCTTCTATCAGCCCGGAAATAGATCATTTTGCGTAGATGAAAATGAAACAGAGGCAGTCTCATTAAATTCGATGTTTTTATGGTGCTATTTTGTGAAGTAGAATAATAAAATAACAGGAAACAGAGTTTTTCCTTTACGATCAGTTCGCCTTAGGATGAAGCTGTAGTTGAAAACAGAATATTTACCCCTTATCCCGATTAATCAGATTTGGAGTCATAGACTATTATATTCGTACAAGAAACTCTTATACATATTACCTTCTCGTGAAGTGAGTGGATATTTTAGATGGGATGAAGAGTCGTAGAAAATAGGTTGCTCTGAAGAGAAAACTAGTTTCGGGAAGGGTACGCCGAAGGGAAGTGGGAAAGAAAAGGATAGATCACACCAAAAGGTACCTTTAGTGGTAGAATATCAAGTGATGGAAATAATATTGCACATTGAAGCAAGTCAGTTTATTCATTGATTCCATTCGGCATTAATTCATTTTGTTCTGCAGCTTCGCCGCCTCAAATTTCTACTTTCGCATCAAACCAAACTTCGCGGAGATTGCTGACGCATGTAAGTGGCTCTGGAACGAAATGCTGTTGCCATCGAATTGTGACCGTTTCCATTAAGATTAAAGTGCGGGCATTGAACATAATCATTTATATTTCAACGAAATTCCCTGTACGAATTCCTTCTGCTATACCTTGGGGGGGAAGATGTGTGCCCGAAATTTGGAATGCGTGGGCCTAAAATAAACGGAGCTCATTGTTTCGCCATATTTATGCAAATCATATTGGTAGACCCAGGGAAACCAGAATGTCCTTGCTGAATCAAGGGAATGTCTCGACTACGCGAGATACCTCGGAAGATCTCGGAGACTTCTGAAGACTAGTTTTACTCGGAGTTAGGTACCTACATTCTATATTTCATGAAAATAGGACGAGCTTCTAATTTAGCTTAATTGAAAATGCCCGAAGACCAGAATATCCAAATGCCAAATATTTGGATATTCTGGTCTTCGTACATTTACATTCTATATTGATTCACTGCTTCTGTCTGTACTTAGTGGACTTAGGTTCATCTCAATATTTAAAAAAGACTTGGAATTATTCCACAGTATTATTACTTCCCATTAAAATTGGTAAAGGGTAGCAATAAATGCTGTGGAATATTACAAATTTTTACATTCTCAGGCAAAATCATGTGCCTCATATTGCTTGAGTTAAAGACAGTTTTGTGAATAAAATGTGATCGTTATTACTGTCCGTGAACCCTTGACTTCACTCTTTTTTCCATTCGATAGTTTCTTCATGTCCAATCAATTTGAACGTTTTGTTACAACAAAAAGCGCACCCGGGGTCGCGGCTTCGAGTCCCGCTTCGGAAGAGGGCGTTATGTTTGTCATAGGATTGGTTTTAGATGGTACGGTAACTTATTTTATATTTATTTTAATTCTACTGCTCGAAACAAGGTGGAAATGTCAGTTTTTCTTCAATTTCAGGTCGGTAACCGAAATGACACGGTATCTACGTGGCTCACTCCCAAGTGACGCTTAGTTGACATCATGAACTTTTGGACATCCCGGAAAAGAATTATATCTTGTAGTAAGTACCCTTTCCTCATTACCAACTGAAGAAAAGGAAAAGCTTTGTAAAAATCTTAAAATATTTTTTCATTCTTATAAAACCATAGTCGTTCTCTTGATGTGAATTTCAAGGAAAATTTAACTTTAAGGAGTCAAATTATGTTTTATGTTATAAACTTCAAGTAAAAAACTTCAGATATGTATGTTTCCTAGCTCCATTTGAAGTTGGTATTAAGTGTGTTTTTTTTTTGCGTAAACGTTTTTTTAACTTGTTAGGCTCTACATTTGAAGTTCGGGATAAATTGTCCAGTTTGGACCGAGTGCAATTGAGTCTGATTGTTACGCATTTTTACCTTATTTTCGACTGGCTCATTTGCGATTATTATTTTTACATACGAGTAAAAGTCGTACTTGCGTTCCCATTGAGTGAGCTTTTGGTGGCCCCGAGAGAGAGTTACCCTAGAAGTCTTTGCTCTGCTGTCATTTACATTATTGGCTCAAATAGAAGTAATGTTAGCTGAACATGTACTGAACGATAAAACTTTTAATAAGGTTGTTTATTTAAGAATTTCCTAAAATCCTTCAATAAACAACCTCGTCTAAATCATTAGAATCTTCCACATCAAATCTAAAAATATTTTATAGGTTTATACTCGCATTGGTGCTGTCAATCTTATGTTATACTTTCTGTCTCGCATTTATTTACTGAATTAATCGTGTTTAATGTCGCCCTTATATCAGTAGCTGGTATGCAAGAGTAATATTTAATATACACATCAAACGACTGCACAAATTACTTAGCGGGCTTGTTTAAGATGAGTGTATTTTACATTACCTAATTATATAGTCTTAATTGTATATTAAGGCTTTCGTAATACGGTACGAGAAATGTACTTACTAAAATAATCTTCAGCTATTTCACGACAATGAGTCTTACTGTTGCAACTAATTCGATACAAATATTGCAAAGATGTAATTTTAATCAAATGATGACGATCTCACTTTGTGGAATATTTTCATCATTGGGTATGTAAGTTGACATCCATCAATTGGGCGAAAATCAATAAGTTGTAATTTGTAATATTCATAGGCTTATTCAGTGGTGTTACTTAGGCCATAATGTGAAGGATGGTAATGAACTATCCATTGCCACCTCTTAGCGTAAACAGTAAGTGATGGAAGCCATGTCCTCAGCCCCAAGAGGTCTCTGCTGATTCGTATCGCTGCAAATCTTGTCGCGGTGCATTTTATTCATTCCCCTCGGAGGGGAATGCCATGAAAACAGTTTCGTTTTTCTGCGCGGAAGGGTTTGCCCCGCCGAGTCAAAAGCGCTTCTATTGCGGAAACACTTTCGGCGATCCTCTCCGTTCCGGTTGTTTCCGCCGAAAATTAAGACGTGGGTCCCACGAACGCGCGGGCTGTCCCGTCTGGGTTTACATTCGGCTCGGAGGGTGGGAATAGGACCATGATTAAAAGCCTACCATGTATACCCCCAGTGGGATCCCACTCCCTCACCTCCATCACTGTTTGTCGTGAGAATTTCCTACCCAAGATTATGCCTTAACACCGGGAACTATGTTGTGGCATAATGTTGGTGTGTTTTCCTAACACTTTGCCTGTCTTGACAGCCGTCTCATCTAGCGATTCCTTCCGTAATTTTCGAAGAGACTCGTGGGAAGCTATTTCTCCTATCCAATTTGGGATCAGGTTGGTGCGGTGGCTGTAATACTGTCCTCCCATCTCGAGGGCCCGGGTTCAAATCAAGGTGGTGCATTTATTATTATTAATACAAAATTTTCACAAGTCGACCATATGGTCGGGTGGTAACATAAATCGGCATGAACCGAGTAATAACTCCACCTTTACTCCTTTTCCTGAGAAACTCGTACCTCTCCTCAAATGCCTCAATAAATCAAATGTGGCAATACTTAACTAAATATTGACCACAGCATTTGGTCGTCTCCCCCGTATAACTAATACTCTTATCCAACCACCTATCATTTCATCGTGGTGACGAAAAAAGTGGCAAACTAGGCCCAAAAGGGAAACTCTTCTAGTAATAGTAGAAGATTTCGTGTCAGACGCTCCAATGGCTAAGGCTACTTTGCACCGTCTTGGTCAGGTTACCAGCCTGTCTACCGCCGCCTGCTAAACGCTTCGTAGCGCTAGTTACATCGAGCTGGAGGCGCTCATTGTTCGCTCATGCTGGTGGTGTATCTCCTGAATAATGGCTAAATAATGTGCACATTTCTACAACTCTGATGATCTCTATTCTGATTCGAGTTATCCTTTATTTGTGCTACGCTCTCCCGAGTTAATTTACTTCATCTTTCTCCAAACTCATGTTTCAAAAGCCTCCAAAGCAGCCATTGTCTGCTAGGACCATCTTCTTCCATGACCATGTTAACCGATCTGACCACTGCGGCCAGCAATTTGGGAAAAGTTGAGAAAAAACTTCCCACGACTAGACTTGGGCATAGGTCAAGGAATACCTATTCGACCGACACGATTTATGCATGTCGGAAAGTGTCTTTACGAGATAAGCCGAATTGTCTGGCAATAAAATGAGCGGGACGTGAGAAAACGAATATTTCAGGGGAATAAACTGCACAGTTTCAGGCGTACCTTGGTGGAACTGCATATTTACGTAAAAGTAAAATATATTACGTTGTGTATTCCACACAATTTTAATTAACCGACCCGGGTTTCGCCTACTCCATACACAGTTTCAGGGCAAAAAACAGCAAGTAACAAGCTCTTATATACAGAAAATTTGGAGGGGTTGGTATAGGAGGGAGGTGGGGGGAGGGGAGGGTGTTCAGGGGATACTGCTAAGGGGAAGGGGATACAGGGGAGGTGGGACGGAGTGAAACATCAAAGAAAAGGCAGACACCGAGAAGCTTCTATGAAATTATCGTAATTAGTAATTAGTAGGTTAGCACAGTAGTAGTAGAAATATTTTTAAAATACTCCATCTGATAAGCTTATACCGCAAAAGTTACCGCTCTTAGCCTAATCCTTGGGCGCCCGCCCTATGAGCCAAATCCTACAACACCAATGCCCAAGACGGGAATCGAACCCGCGATAATTACTGATCTGACTACCGTGGCAGGCGTGGTGGTAATAATTAGGAGAGTTGATTGGTAGCTGGGTCATATGCACTGATGAATTAACGGGTGGCATCGTCAATGTATCAATGAGAAAGGAGTGCAGAAAAACCCGGCGTCGATCTTAGCCAAACATTAAGAAGGGCTTTTACGACTTTATAATTTTACGTCTCATTTGATGAAGGAGAATTTTTCCTGAAGTGCTCTTGGCACTGCAACAGAGCATGATTGGTCATGGGTCCAAATTTATTTGTGGACGAGCCCGTGGTGTTTCCGCGGTGAAATTTGGTGCGATTTACAAAATTTGATCACCACCTTCGGAGGTCTGGTTATATGTAATAAGGTTGTAGCTGTGATTATTCGAAGGAGGTGACCGACAGGTTAGGTTATTTGCGCCGGTTTGTGTCGCTCTCGTGGGGAGAGCCGACGGATGACCCTCACTAGTAGGTTCGTGCTCTCGAGGCAGCTAATCCGAGACCTTCCCTCGAGTTTAGAGATCGTAAGCGACCCGAAACCGACCTTCAGTGCATTTGTGGATTTAGAGAAGGCTTTTGACAACGTGGATTGGAATTCAATGCTTGATATTCTGAAAGGAATTGGAGTTTCCTACAATGATCGAAGAATTATCCACAGTTTGTATAAAAACCAAGTAGCGATGATAAAATCTGGACCCAGCTGTGAAGAAGCAAGAATAAGGAAAGGAGTGAGACAAGGCTGTGCACTGTCTCCCGTAATTTTTTATGTTTACATTGAGAGAGCCATCAATGAAGTCAAGGAGAAGTGTTCTGGAGTGAACATCCATGGAGAAACAATCAGCATGCTACGATTCGCTGATGACATAGCTCTCATAGCAGAGACAGAGAAGGAGCTGAATAAGATGCTAACAACCATGGAAAGGACAATGGCCAGTTATCATCTGAAGATCAATAAGAAGAAAACTAAGATATTGGTGTGCAGCAAAAGAGAAGAGTCCAAAACCAACGTTAAACTAGGAAAACAGAAACTGGAAGAGGTGAAAGAGTTCTGTTACCTGGGAAGCAGAGTAACCAACGCTGGACGAAGCAAGAAACAAATAGTGAGTAGAATAGCCCAGGCAAAGAGGGTATTCTATCAAAAGAAGAATCTACTAACAGCTGGAAATACAAGCTTGGAAGTAAGGAAGCAATTCATCAAAACGTATCTGGAGCATGTTCCTTTACGGCAGTGAGGCATGGACGATGACAGCAGCGGAGAAGAAAAGGGTGGAAGCATTCGAAATATGGTGCTATCGAAGAATGATGAAGATAAAATGGATCGACCGAGTGACAAATGAAGAAGTCCTAAGAAGAGTGGGAGAAAAGAGAAGTCTGCTGAAAACTATAAAAAGAAGACGGGACAACCTAATCGGCCATATCTTAAGACACGATGGCCTGATGAAGAGAATCGTCGAAGGAAAAGTGAACGGGAAAAATGGAAAAGGCAGGCCTCGTATGAGTTATATAGAACAGGTCGTAAAGGACGTGAAAGAGAGGAACTACGTTAATATGAAGAGGTTGGCCGATAGAAGAATCGAGTGGAGGGCTGCGTCAAACCAATCCTAGGATTGTTGACCCTTGATGATGATGAAGCGACCCGACGTGCCTTGCGGGAGGCCCAACCGCGGAATTTGACCATTTTCAGATAAATATGCAATTTATTTAACTGCAAATGGTGGCACCATTTAAGCGCCTCTGCGCCATTAAGATTGCTGGGCAACTATTCAGAGGTAAGAATTTTTCTGGGAACGGAGGAATGGCGGAATGACGTCAGCAGTAGCCTGCTCTTAACGAAAGGCACCAGTGGGCCCATGGTTTAACGTCCCATCCGAATGACTGAGTACTGCACTCGTAGTGCTCTCCTCTCAGCACTCAATTGGAGACTGGTATCCCAATGAAAAATCTCTGCCCCTGCCAGGATTCCAACCCGGATCCAAGGGATCGGAAGCTAGTACCCTAGCCGCTACACTTACCTGATCTTCCTGCATACTCTAATGCAGTTGGTTACCGAGCGGTGGGGCATTGAAGTTAGGAATCAAATTACCGATGAAGACGAAATAGGTACGTTGCATACAAGTGGCCAAATCAAGGCCACCTGTAATCTTCAAAGGGCATTGTTCACGAAATTGGAGATATAAGAATCGTCCGATTTCCCAAAACCTTCGATGCATGGAGTAAGCGAGGGAAAGAGTTATCATTCTTGTTAATCAAGCTATTTCATCCTAAAATTCTTCGGAATTACACTTCCCTCCGCCGAGGTGAAGCCACAACAAAGGCGGGAAAGAGGTAGATAAAAGAGTTCCGGAAGCATTCTGGAGAGGTACGACCGGGATCCAATTGAACGAATCTGATTTAACTCTTTTGAACGCTCCCACACGACTTTGTCTACGGTCGTAAAATATCTACGATAGATTAATCTGATAAGCGTATTGTTCTCTTCTTTCAAAGCGTATTTCTCTGGTGATACCAATATGATGTTGATTCGTAGGGTCGTTGTG
Source organism: Platycnemis pennipes (assembly GCA_933228895.1). NCBI lineage: Eukaryota > Metazoa > Arthropoda > Insecta > Odonata > Platycnemididae > Platycnemis > Platycnemis pennipes. Next base: position 33,430,411 of record OW121852.1, on the reverse strand, counting down.
TTAACTCACATTCTTTTACCTTGCACTGATGCGTTGTCACTTTTTGGCAGTAACCCTGCGTAAAAATGCAGGACTAAGAATTAAAATTCTGTTAGTGGTGATAATGAATGACTTTCGCAATCTTTATCGATATTATTTTTATAAGTGCGGCTTGCGTGAATGCTCTTTCAATAAAATGGGTTGGCAGTAGTGAAATATACAAATTCACCATAGTAAAATCATGGCTCCAATACCAAAGCGATGGGGACACCTTAATTTCAACTGCATTTTTATGCATTGCCATACGCGTGGGTAGCATATCACGAACTGCTGTTAGAGCGTGGGTGTGTACGAAACTATTTGTAGTATGCTGAACCTAAGTGTGAACTAAATTGAATGCCTTCGTATAACCGTCTTGGGATTTTTATATAATATTCTCAGGATAGTAATTTCGGAAAATGCGGCTAAGTATACAATGTTGATAGTGAACTGTTGTAGACCATATTCTTGCCGCAAAACATGGATAATAAGCTATTTCTTAAAACTACTCTGCGTATAATATTGTACCGTCTCTTTTGTGTGAGGTTTGTTGCGTAAACGAGTGATCACTCCTTTAAACCTGGATGAAGGAGATCCCAAAGGAAGAGAAGAACGAAAAAAAATGTATAGTGTTCACGTTGCTTTTGAGCAAAACCTTTCGACGGAAGCAAAAGTGTCTTTAATACTTCTTTATCTTGGCAGCTAAACCTATGACTAATTTTGGGAGAAACTGTGAAAGAAAAACAAACGGACAAACATTTCTATAAAAACAGAATTTTGAGCACGTACGTCTAATTGTAAGTCATCTACTTCTTATTGTTAAGAGTCCGCGTTGTTTTTTTGTGATTATTTTTAGTGTCGCAAAGATAGTAGGGGGAATAACTCAGTGCTAATATTCCGTAATAAACATCGTTGTTAACGACTTGATAACCTCAAGTGCTGCCGAAATTTTATATTTTCTCGATCGGAGTGGAGGATTGGAAGGTGAAGTGAAAGGAAGAGGTATTGAAAATGGTAGAAGGAAAGGATATTATTTTACAGTTCTTGTCCGAATCACTTCGTCTTGCTTCCGGCCGACGACAGAAGGATTGCACGATGATTATAGTGGAACAGATATGTCTTGAGTGTAGAAAATGATTATCAGATTATTAATGTCGTAAGATTCCTCACAGAAGGTTCTGCATAGTTGTCGACGGTTGTCTTGTTACACCGGTATATTATATTCTGTGATGTATTATTGGAGGTTGTAGTCATTGTCTGATCAATGAAATCTAATCTACGGCAGTTGAGCTGCGTCCTTTCATATTATCTGACTCCAGTTTTGTATATCCACGGCAGAGTAATCGAATATCTGGTGCAATAATATGGGTGGAAACGAGAAATTAACGTAGTGAGAAAAGATTTGAGTTTGGTTGTAGGAACTAAAATGTGTCTTTAACACAATGACAGGGCGTAGGAACTTGTGGGAAACTTCAAGCTATGCAAAACGGTACGTATTATATGTTCTATACATATGGGTGGGGAAAGAATGATATATTCTGGTTAAAATTAGGAGGTAGTTTGGGTGGATAGAGCAAATAATTAAGGGACACTGAAGACCGAAATTTAGGCAAATTGCTGGGTAAGCGAGAAAGGAGGGAGTACACTTTTAGATGGAAGGAAGTGAGGTAAGGAGCATGCAGAACTGGAAAGAGAAAAATGATAGAGAAGAAGCCGTTCGAAAAATATAAAGGTGACGATGGATATTCCATCAAAACTGACCCTAACTGGTGGGAAACTGCGAATGCTTTTGGAATCTCGAGTTTACTCTCGATTCATTTCACTGTTTAGTAGTATTTTGTTCAAAAAAGAAATATTAAATAGCCCCATTAAAGCATAATGCCAAAGCTTTGTGAATGAAGTTACTCTGTAGTCTACGTGGGAAAGCTTGGACAATCGGTTTCTGTGGGACGTTTTTAAGTGGTTGGAAGAGTTAACTGAGAAATGATGGAAACCATGCAAAAGATGCAAGATCTTTCCGTTTCCAGATGAGCATTATCACGCAGCAATGAAACTCTTTTGGAGTTCTCTTGTACTCAACACTCATTGCCTTCGAAACTAAAAAAAGAAAGATTCTTACCATCGATTCCTGTACTTTTAGCGGTCACCACTCGAGCAACTCCACCGAGTTTGATATGCCGAAGTGATGGAATGTTTATTCACATAAGTGTACTGCTTCATATATTTACAATTTTTTCTGGTGATATTGCTCGTCATATGTATATACCATGTTTCAGGTCAGTTAATCTCGTTAGACCTTAGATGTAAAAACGTGAAATATTTAGCTTTTTTTGGTTTTCAATAAGCTACTAATGGAGTCTCCTTTTTTCCTAATTAACTTAAATCTTCCAGGTGGACGTTGGTAAGAAGTAGTGGTTCTTGAGATGGAGCAAGTGAAGGATTTTATTGGGAAGCTCCAGACAATGATTTGGAGTCATAAATAAGTGCTTGGCAGGAAAGAAGAAATAGATAAACATTAGGGTATATGGTGTTAAAGCATACAATTGTTGGGTATGAAAACGTGGAATTTTGTTGGAGAAATGGTTCATTGATGTGTGATGAAGTGTGAATGTGGTCCAAACTTCATCAGTCTTAGGTACACGTGGAAATTCCTAGTTAGGTGCGTTATTAGCTGGAACAGCATATTTTGAATAGGCACAGATTTAAGAAAGGTTTCATCTCGTACCATTCTTCATAATCAGTCTCATACATAGATAATTTATTTGAGCGTATTGACTTGTGGTATAAAATTTAAAGGGTCAGAAATGGAAGTAGGTGCGAAAAAAGTAGTGTCCAAACATTCTAGTTTATTCAATTTTATATGATTTTAAAAGAGAAGGAAACTGTGGTGGGTGGGCTGGAAAAATATTAACATTAGGGTGACTACAATGTGCATGGAAAGAGCACTAACGAAGAGGTTCAGAAAGACGAAAAAAATTATTCAAAAACTTGCAGGAAGAAGGATATGGAAACTGTAGATACGAACATTAGGGGTGTTAGATGCAAGGAGCTCAATGACAGATTCCCACGACAAACTTGTTCGTCAAAGGAGCGGCTGAAAGTTTCCCGAGATGGGTAGAAATAGCCGCATTTGGTACCAAGGCATAAATAATGTTAGGAAATTGAACAGAAAACTTCATCAGAGAGACTCAAAACAGGAAATTATATTCTAACTTGGGGTAAGTAACCTAAGGTTTCGCGGAATGATTTATTGATAAAAATCCTGGGACAGGGCAACATGACATAGAAAAATAATATGATGCTAACAAGGGTAACATGATTTTAGGTATACTGGGTCAAAGGTAATTAAGACGTAGGGGAAAATGAAAGTGCAGGGCTTTGATATATACACCGACCTATCAGAATCACGTGTTGCGGAAAATAATACAATTACGAGGTATTACGTACTTTTTAGTGATACAAATGAAGTTTGCTATTAGTCTTTTGACATTCTAAGGGGCCCATGGTCCCAGATATACCTTGATTCTCTCACATATTTTACGATTCATTATTGTGATATTAATTTCTTTTGCATGATCCATTTCTAATTTTTATGATGTTACCAATATGATCAACGTGGGTGTGAAAATTTTTAAATAAAATAGCCAGGTTGTTTCTACGCCTGATGGAATGATTTACCGTTACTTCATAAAATATTCACATGTAGCCGACTTCAATCCACTACTCGTAAAGCAAAAAAGATAGACAGTGAGACATTTCATTGATCTCCCGAATAAGTACCATTGCGAGTCATTAAGTAATGCAGAAAAGGAGGAGACTAACGGCTGTATATATTTTGATGTTTGGGTTTATGAAGGCATTGAAATACCGGGGTGAATCATGAGGATATTAATGGAAATGAATCCAGTGTATGATCATCGCGGTACACTTTACTCTGTGGGTTTTGAAAATGTTTGAATAAGTTGAATTTTGAAAACTAATGATTATATATGTCAGAACTTAAGAGTCGAAGGGAGAAGGGATAAATGTTTAAATCTAAATTTATTCGCGGATCATAGGGTAAAAGTTTGAGAACCTGAGTGGCTAGTTATAGACAGAGGAGGAACACACGATTACCTGTATTCACGATTGCACTTCGACTTTTACGATGGAGGTCTATGGAACAGGTCAATGGATAAAGGGTCAAGCAACGAGAGCAGGCGGGAAAATTACTAGTTGAATCCTCGATTACTAAGCGATTGACATAAAGAAAGTTCAACCATCACCAGATTGATTTCATAATCATCGTTAGAGGTTTGAAGTGAAAAATATTCATGTGAAAACGAAGATCATTAGATTTTTCTGATAAATAAAAGCTTAGATAATTGTAAGCTGAGGAACCTAGGAGGATACTTTAGAACAGGTGGAACATTTTAAATTATTAGTGAGGTGTGCTCCCTGAGATAGTTATGTGTCCGTTATCCCCGGCGAACTTACCGCGGGGACTTTGAGGAAATACATCGAAACAATTAAACCGCAATTTAAAAAAGAACAGCAATGAATATGCAATTAAGGGCCCGGGAGAGAAGAGGATATATCACAGGGTTTTGATGTGTGGAAATTGAGAAACTTGGAGAAAATAAAATAGGAAGTTGAACAAGAGAATTTTAGACACAGGGAAGAGAAAAAATGATGTTCATAAAGAAATCTGAAGAAGGCAGATTAAAGGCATGGAGACAATTGAGAGTTTTGGATTGAGTATAGGATTGGGTGGTGTATCGGATAGGTATGAACTGTGGATGGAAAGAAGAGACCTGAGGGGTATATTTTGGTGACTTTTACTATAGTGTTTTGCGGAAGTATTTGCGGATTAAACGGGAGTAAGCAGTTATTTTTTTAAATGCAGATGCATTTGGTTATAATTAATCGATCTAAATCAAAATAAAAATGCCCTGTGGTGAGGATTGATATTGATAGGTGATAACAATAATAAGATATAATGTAAGAATAAATAATTAGAATAGATGATTTTTAATTGGTGAGGTGCATGAATATAAATGAAGTAGTCTTCGAAGTTGAGCTACTGACCGGAGGGTCCCGGGTTCAAATCCTTGGCAAGAGCCTTTCTGGACACCCCCATCTAAAATCCTCGTGATTCGTTTTCTGCGGGTCAGAACTTCGTAGGAAATCGCAGGTGGCCCAGGGAAAGGCCCCCCTACCCTGAATGTGTGAATTCTACACGCCATTGGCTTAGTACGGGGTTAGCTCTACTCTCACCTATCACGGACCAACCTTCGGGTTGAATCACCGAGTGAGTGAGTCTTCGAAGTCTTGAGATACTCGCACGGAAGGACGCGCAGTGAAAATACCATGAACGACTGTGCCCAATAGACCCAATTCTATTTCCGCGCAATCATCCAGACACCTTAACCGATTGGACGCTGATTCAATCTGCGATTTATGGCTATTGTAAAACTGTTTTTATGCATTATCAGAATTGCTAATGGCCTGGAGACGAAAATGCTCCCAAAACAATGTTACCCAGTTGTTTTTATTCCTTTATGTTATTTTATTCTTGTTACTGTTATTTATACATTTCCATGATTTAATATAGCGATAGTAGTGTTGATAGAATAGGGTGGAAAGATGAATAAACTGCTTAAGTTCTATCACCGTGTTAAATACGACCAAAATTAAAACAAAAAAAACCAAAAGTAAAACCAATCCATGTACAACAACTATACCAAAGTGGGATAAGAACCTGCGACCTTTTGGTTGAGAAGCCGGTACATTACCGACTTGGCTACCGAAACCGGCGAATACAGCTCTCCTAAAGCAATGTTAACTTATTCAAGAGAAGGCGAGATGGGCGCATTGCAGCTTGATGGAGTCACCCGCTGAAAGAAAGACACACCCTCTTGAGAATTTTGTCGAGGAAGAGTCATAAAAATTGACCGGAAATGTAATCCTTATGCCTAGATATTTCGTCGAGTGCAATCGTGACTTCATATTTAGGACTGATTTTGCATTCATTAAAGTTGTGCGCCTACTGAAATGTACTATTGTGATACTTGATTTTTTCAAAGAAAACACAGTTGCTTGACAATTCACTTTCATTAGCTATCCATGGTACTCTTCACGAAGCCCATGAGCCTTTCCGTGGTTTTGCCCCGAGTTCATTTTATATTTGAGAAGTGTGATTGGTGTTCGCACGTTGCAAATGTAACTGTGACGCGTGCCCATCTATTATAAATAGTATTGGAGCGCATAAAAAGACGATTACAGTTGAAGGGCCTTCAACATTCAAATATTATCGAAAATCAGGAGTACCACGCTCAAATAAAACTGAAAATTTACATTATTCGGAAAGGGAACTCACACATTTCTGCAAGAGGTGAGGGTAATTTACTCTCTCCACTCTGAAATCTATTTTTTAAAGCTGTATCCCTGGGGCAGTATTTGAACGATGTGTTTAAATTCACTTAATTGCCTAACGTGATGGGAAATAATGTCAGTTCCGTAAATTTAATTTTTACCCCGCAACAATTAAACTACCTGAGAAACCGGTCTCAAAGTCGGGGTAAAACGAAGGAAGTCAAGCTGTTTTCCGGAATTTGGCTGGAGCAAAACCTCTTTCCCGGGTGAAGTGTGAGGACTTTAGCCAATTTTCGACTTGACATCATTCTGACAACGCCCTGTACACGCGTAACCATGCATGGCCACTATCCCTCGCCTCGCTGCTGACGCTTTCGGTTTCCTGCCGAAGACATCGGGCGGCAAACCTGTAGGGGAGATGTGCGGGATTTAACATCAATGCGGTGAATATCTCTTTTGAATGAGGGGCGTACGGCACATGGAACATTTCATGGTGTATATCATGTGCAGTTATTAGCTTTCTCAGTTGTATGGAGTCAAACAAAAAGTGCATGATAGACTAAGTAAACAGTCACAGTATAAGTGGTTGCGCTGGAGATAACACTGAAACGGTCGTGTAGACTAGTCACATCTTTTCCCCCAGTGGGTTATGAACGGTAACTCTACGCACTTGGAATTTCCTGGTGAAATACATCAAAGAAGATACCAGGTAAATTCATGTAATATGGAGAAAATGAAATCATATTGTAGCTTTTCAGTCTGGTTCCTGTTCTACTAATTTGAATTCATTGTACACTAAGTTATCTTTTGAACTAAGCCGATACTTCTTTTCTCATCGCACGTAACTACAATGCCTAAATGCCTCACCATTTGCACGAGAAATTTCGAGTGGTTAGTGATTGTTAAAATTAATCAAGATAACCAATGGAAATAAGGATTTTCTTGGTAGTAGACGAATTGCGTTCAAAGGGGTCTAACTGTCAAAGTTATTTTGCACCGTGTATGATGATGCAAAAAATATGGATCTTAGTTAAATAATTTCGAAGGTTGTTTTATGATTCCGAATCAGAGTCCGCATCGGTGCCACCTGGAAAAAACATCGAAGAAAATGGAAATAACCTGTGCCGATAACTTGAGGTGCCACAATTTGTCTCCTAATCGGTTCAGTCAGTTTTTATTTTTATTTATTTTTAATTCAATTATTTTAATTCACAATTCTGATCGTTTAATAGGTGAAAATTTACGTTGCCGGCTACGGACGTCAGGTCGGTAAGGCGCTGGACTTGAACCCTTAGAGCACGTGTTCGGATCCTGCCTCGGTCACGGATATCCTATTATTTTTAAGGATTAATTTTAGAGTAAACGTTTCGGTTGAGATCTTCATGAGTCTTCCACCATGTCAGGCATTTAATGTTGACGTTTCAATAGCGAACACCACGTCCTTAGTACGATGGGAGAGTTAGCTATCGAAATGTCCGCAGGTGACGGACCCGTGAAGGCTTCATGTACACCACACATCGGTAAAGGACCAATTCCACTATAAGATGGTTAGAAATAAATTGGACAGTTAGGCTTCCTTGAACGCAATTCTACCGCCAAGAACATCCCTATTTTTATTGGTTGTCTCCATTAATTTTGACGATCACTGCCCCAATTGACTTTTTCGACTGGCAGCAGAGGTATGGAATCTCCTACTGCGGAATTACAGAATACCTCCACCGGGACGGTTGCGTCGAACCATTGCTGTGGACGCGGAGTATCCTCTGGGCTTTGCGAATGGTCGCCCAGGTGGGCTTCGCGTGTCACACTCACGTTCGTGGCGGCGGTCGGGCCGCCCTCGTTCCCATCTCGCCGCCTTCTCCCGCCCACGAAGCTCGCGGGCCGTCGACGCCGCTCCTCCCGGGCACTCTCACTCCACAACACACACTCGGGAGAACACACGGAAGCACACTGGGTCCTGCTCTCGGAGGGCGTGGAGATTTCGACGCGCGGCGTCCCCGCGGAGGGAAACGATGCCTGCTCGGCGGTCGCTTCGACCGCTGTGGTGGCCGCCAACCGCGGGGCCTTCCTCCGCACCATCCTCAACCTTCCCCCCTCCCTCCCTCACCCCCTACCTCCCCGCCCCACCCCCTGCCGCTCGCGACCTCTACCCACTCCCACGCAACTTCCCCAGTGCAATGCCGTGGCATCCCTCCCCTCGCCGATTTCGTCTTTGCCTTGCCAAAATCGTAAAATCCAATCGAGTCCTTTTGTGGAAGTCAAATTTGGCAGGCGCTTCTTTTCCTAGCGGTAGCGTTCTGTTTTAAAATTCTCCCAGATACTGAGGCTGTATGGTACAAACCAAGCTAAATCCTTACGTAAAACAGGATAAATTTTGCATCATGAAGGGTTTCGCTTCGTTATTTTTGGTGCAAGACAACCGTTTCCGACCTGAAAACGGCGAGTGGAATTCCTGCGAAACTGTCGTATTTTTAAAAAATTCGAATATTCTCGCAAAATCGAGTGGAATTTGTACATACTGAAATAAAACCCTGTCGATGATGTATCAACTTTGAAACCCGGGTCGAAGTAAAAACTTTTATTTTGAGGAAAAAATGTACGGGTTTTATTTCAGTGAGTCGTCTTTCTCTAAAAATAACGTGGCGAAACCCGTCATAATGAAACATTTAACGGATCAACACCACGGACGACTACTTTCGAGCATAAAACACTTCAATCCCCAGGTGGGGTTCGAACTCGCGACCTTTGGGTCTCAGAGCGCCGCGTTATAAAACTGGCTATTACCTTTTTTCTTTCCTGTCCATTTTACATCCTCGATTCCTATGATGCATACCTATTTCAAAAGTATTCTTGACTGTTTTAATCCTGTCTCCTTTGTGTCCTTGTTTCGGTTTTAGCTTATATGTTATATTTTGGAGTAAAATTTCGCTTCAATGGAGAGGGTTGAGCATTCGAATTCTAAGCCAGGGCTCAAACCAGGAGGTATCCCCTCCATCCCTGGTTCCATCCAGACGGAGTGGTGTAGTTGGATCATACAGATTTACAATTATGTTTAGGGTTTCGGTTTTGGAGAAATGCGGTCGCGAGTAAATATATAGTTAAGTCCGGAGTCAACGTTCGTGTTGCTATATGGCACTTAGTAAATGCTCGCAATAGAGCCATTTTACGTTCCCGGAGGCATTACACTAACTTGGAAATATAGCTGATTGGGAGCAGGGAGGAAACTTAGGTTAGGTGTAACATCTGAAACTCCATTGAGTTCTACTCATTCGGGTAAAAAAACGTACAGAATTAACATTAAACGTGTGAAAATGTTCAGCAGTGCATCAAATATGCGATAGTTCCAAAAATTTCCGTTGGTATACTTTTTAGTAAAAACGTGCTCAAGCATACAGTAATGCTACCTGAAAGATATACAGATTACCCATTTTAAAACTGTGCACTTTTTTATTGGCTCATTACACGTAAGCTCTCGAAAGCCTCTCCGTTTCGACTTCCATAATAACTTTGTCCGTCTTTCCTTCATATTACTACTTTAAAACCGTTTATAGTAGTTAATCGGCGTTGGCGACTGATATCTAAGGCCATATGAGGCATTATTTATTGGGGAGTAATTAGGTAGAGGTAGGATTTTCCTGAGGAAAGGGCAAATGGTGGAGCTATACGCCTGCGTTTGCTTATTCTTGGAGAATGGTGCTTTGGGGTCCACTGTTTTTCGTCATTGCGATGGACGGAGTATTAACTTTGAGTGCTCTCCGAAATGCACTCAAATGGATACCAATGGAAAATCTCTGCCACTTCTGGGATATGAGCCCGGGCCTTCGGGTTCGGACGGCAGTACCATAGGCTCCTCAACAATTTGATTCAATTTTCAAACTATGAAATTACCATATTTATTTATAAATATATTTTCATAGATATTCGTTTATTGAAAGGATTGAGACTGTGCCTCCACTAGTATTGAACCTGCACTCTTACGATGGAAGGCCAGTACACTTCCTATCACTCCATTCCAATCCCCTTCCTAAATTAATTGCACTTAGCACGAGTAATGTATATTCGAGACGACTAAATATTTGTCGTTCGCTCTATCTGATTGGAAGGTGACTTTGTTTCTTTAAGTCCTCTCCCTATGGATTACCTCGAGTGCTTCGGTTTATGGAAGACAAGTCGTCTAGGGAAGCTCCCTCAATGGAATAAATTTGCTTCTATAGTCCTTAAATACTATTGGCTCTCCTCATTTCGATGCTTGTTTGTTGAATTTGAAACTATTGATATCTTGTGAAACCTCCGTTTTAATTTTACTACAGTAAACTCCCGATTTTACGTGCTAATGGCTGGTAAAGGGTGCACGGATAATCGGGAAACAAGGATAATCTGCTGTATGGTTCTTTCAAGATTCATTTCCATACGGCGCGCCGTCAAAATAAATAAAAATCCCTAAGAAAATAACACAATATGCCAATGAAAAGATCGTCGCTGTGCATAATAGCGTTTTATGACAAAAAAGAATCCATTAGAGCTGTCCCGTCCGCAATTAAATGTTCGCAAGCCTCGGGTGGCGGCACGAAGCCTGCCGTAAGACATTGGACCAGTTATAAAGTTTGACCACGAAATGTTAGTGCCCAAATATCGTGTGTATTTTGTTACTTTAACCCCTTGGGTATCATACGCTGCTCGTCGAAGAGATAGGAGATTAGTTTATTTGTGCCAGTTACAGCTGTCGTTCCAATTTCTGGTGCGACATCACATTTTGTAACTCCTCCCTCACGATATCACACATTTCTGATCCTCCTCTCTCTTTTGTCCCTTATATGTGAAACATTTGCCCATGGTGACGTAGATGCCATTAATTTTGCTTACTGGGCTGACAAAAGCTCTAACTATGCTCAGAAAAGTTGTCGTGATGGCGTTGGGAAATAATTGCGTTATTTCAGCGGTATTTGAGTGGTGATTTCTGGTAACTTATTTTCCTTTCTTTTGCATATCCCAGGAGAGTCGAACGGTCAGATGAATTCTTCTGGTAACTTTTATCTCCTTATTGAAGAGAGCTTTGTTGCCGAGGGTACTCCGCGCACCTTCACAAAAGTAAAATTTCTTAACTGTACACTGAAGGATAACTAAAACCTCTGTGGCACGCTATGATGTTCCCTCGAAATTCCGTTAGATTGCATGGAATCGTCCTAAGAAATTATCGAACTTAAGGCTGTTCTATACCTGCCTTTAAAAGGCCGTTGCAGATGCTTATGCCTGACGCGACTACGACTTTACCGTAGCAGCTGGCATCTTGGGACTTTTTCCCATTATAGAAAAAGGATTGGTTTTAGTCTTTAGTAAAATAGACTTTTTGTAGGTTTATTTGTTAGTTTATAAAAAATAGCCAAACTTTCCATTTTTTGTCTATTTTCAGCAGCTATTTGTTAAGCTTAGAATACGATACGAAGATTTTGCTTCAACTCGTTACAAAGCTTGATCCTTCATCTACCCATTCAAATAACAACTGCTGATGCTGTTTCTATAGCTAGGCCATAAACCCATTAGCCATGGAGCATGTATCGCGGTTTTAAACTAGTGATGCGCGTGAGTTCCTAGCAAAGATTTCTTCCTTTGGCAGCCTACCCCCACTCCTGCTCTAAGGCGTTCCACCCCTCTTGTTTACAAAACGCCTCATGGATTCTTTCTCTGAGGGAGCTTGTGGGTTCCCAGAGCAGTGTCAGGTTACACCTCGGAGATAACACCCCCCTTCCCTCCCCCCCCCCCCCAGCTGGATGGACGAAACCGAAAATGTGCTTTCCAAGCTTTACGGAGAGTATCTGAGGAGTCGGATATGAAGGCCGTTTTTACTCGGCGAATGATCTTGCAAATGAAATCATGCGCATGAAGTTCATGCGTCGTGTAATACGGAAATCTCCTCGCATGAAATTCATTCGCATGATCATGCGATCAAAATTAGCACATGTTCTAATTGTGATCGCATGATTCCTTGAATGATCACATGATACGAGCGCACGACGTTCGTCTTTGTTTTATGAGCGACTGGAAGAGGATTCAAATTAAACAAGTGCAGGAAGAAATGCAATTATAATTGTTTTTCAGAGCTTTTCCGTATACAATTAACTGGCGTGCCCATGTAGTATACACTATAATCATATGTAATTCTTATAGGTATTTTTATATAGGCATTCACCTAGTGAAGTTCTTCAATTAATCACGTTTTGGCGAAGGTTGAGTTGAAAGTAATATATTATGTAGGTATTCTATGATTTTGATAATTCTTGTGACCAGTAGGAATAGAGCAATAAAGTATTAGAACAGAACATGAAAATTATAACTGAAAACAATACATTGAAATATCTCCATCGGCACTTGACCGTTGTCTCTCATGCCATTCATGAGGATGTCACCTGTTGTAATTGTTATCACAGCTACCACGAACTGGATTAATTAGAACAAATAGCACGTATCTAACCTTTAAATAGTACACTATCTATTATGATAGATATTCCTACACACTTCATGCATAATTAAACTTATTTTACCCTCATGAATTCTTGCTGAGTAATCAGGGAACGCTATATCCGTATACGGTCATGCATGACCGTAATCGTATCTATATGGATACGATTCGCCCGTCGAAAAAAGTCTTAGCGTAACAGCAAGCCAGAAACGAATTGCAAAATGTCAATATAATTATAAACATCTATATCAAAGGTTAAATTGGGATCTCTTGTCACAGTAATTGCTTCTCTCGTCGTCGTCTCCGACGTTTCATAATCATGTCTGGTGAGATTTAATATAGTATGAAATTTCTCCAGCTTCTTTCTTAATGAATTACGATAGGCCTCACACTGCTATAATAGCAGTTCATTTTGAATCAGGCCTAGCATGCCTTGACCTCTATCTCTCCTCTCTTCTTCTAGCTTTCTCCGGCAAAATTTCATGCCATTTTCGTGAGCCATGTCTAAAGCAGAGATGAAGTGGTTTGTTTGAGACAATGACCGCAGAAATCGATTGACGATTACCAAAGAACTATATCAGGGAAAATGTTGCCAGAAATATGCGATCATGGATAAAAGAATAGAATTTATATAAGGTACACAAATAGTAAGCAGAAGAGCGGAGATACTTTTAATAAGCCGACCAACCACTATGGAAAAGCACTTTGATTGGACATGGGAACTATATTAGCAAAGTAGCCTTCGTAAAAACCCAATTGGAATTTTCAGGAAGAACACATTTACGTAAACTTGTTTGCAGTGTATCTGAAAAGATCCAAAACCATGTTAATTGGCATATTGCATGAGCAATAGAAAAATTACTTTGTGAATAAAACACTTAATCTGTTAGTATCGTAGATTCATCCTTCGACGTGGATTTAAATAATTCACACACTAGAACTTGGTGGATACGGAACTTATACGTTTGTTTATAGTGCAGTAATATGTAATTTAAAATCAAACAGAACGGGATACAGATTCAAGCTAATTCACTGGCACAAAGGTGACGGCGTGATGATTCATGGAACTTTTACATTTTTCCATCCCTGTACTTGCCTTATTTTCTTGCATGTTGAAAAATAGATAAGATTTTTAGTGTACCTGCGCCCCGCGAGGTATTAGTAATAATCTCTGATTCACTATAATTGCGATTATTAGCACATATTCGGTGAATATTAATGCCCTGCCCACACCCTGGGAGTGGCTTGCACGGCGCTACATACATAAGGACTCTCCTCAGGCCATGCCTTCAAGGTGGCTTGCAGGGTGCACTGTAAATGCACACAATTTCAGAAACATGAATTGTACCACGTTTTAAATCATTCACCAAAACACATACATTTCCTTTAACAAAAGATCATAAGCAAATTATAAAGTCTAGCTCTAGGAAAAAAAGGTGTAGGTATTCATGACTGATAGGGTTGATTTGAGAAGTTAGGTGATCGCAAGCGATCGATGCGGGGCCCAAAAATAATACAATTATTTTTTTCTTTTTTTTATAGATTTTGTTGTTATTACCCTTAAAAATGTTCGTGGCCTATTTCTATCAAGGTTTATTAAGTAGGATAGTAGTAAGTATTCTCCTTGTTTGATAATACAGCATGGTGAATGGCCGCCACTGCCACACACCATTGCGATGGCTTGCAGGATATTGTGTAAATGTAGGCGTTTTATGAATACTAAACTTCTAAACCGTATTGAACTGGCATTTTTTTGACTCGATTAGATGATACCCTATTGATTTAGAGAGTGGAAATACATACTGTTCTATGTTTGTAATAATCTTAAGTCTTCCACTCATTCTCTGTACTGATGAAAGAGGCACAGTTGATGTCGTTGATTTTTTTGACTCGATTAGATGATACCCTATTGATTTAGAGAGTGGAAATACATACTGTTCTATGTTTGTAATAATCTTAAGTCTTCCACTCATTCTCTGTACTGATGAAAGAGGCACAGTTGATGTCGTTGAGTTATCTACGAAATGAGTGTACAATATGTTTCACCATTTCAGTTCCTGAAAAGGAGCATTCTTCGGACTCTGAAAGTTGAAACCAGGGCATATTGTACAAGGGATTAGCATTCACAAAAGAGTTCTCGTAAATCTAACCTGCCTAAGTGATTCATCAGTTAGGATCTGGCGGAGAAAGACACGCTTCTACGCAATGACTGTTCGCTGTCAAGCTTACATAAGGAGGGCTCGGCATAATTCATAGGGTCCTAGGAAATGAAAAATTTTATTTGTTTATTTTAACTGCCATAAGCGTGTTATAATACGTCAAAAATTTTCTGAAATCCGATTAACATAATTTTATTAAATAGAGAAATTAAATAGGAATATTAAATGTAATTAAATAAGAAGAAACGTATCCACTCAACATTCTATTAATATTATTTGCGACAATTCACACCATGCTGGAAAAAATACATGCACACCGTGTTCATTTAATAAAAACGCCCAAAAAAATTTCCCTTGACTTTCGAGTTTCATTTAGTTAAGAAATTAGAAGCCAAATAGTCATGAGCGCAATTTTTAGCTGCGTTTTGACCTAAGTGCACATTTGGTATATGTATGGTACATTGTTTCTCTCATGGTTCATTGCATTACCTATCGTAAACTCAACTCCGTGATACCGAACAACTACTGCTTGTAATCGCGTTCTAAATATCTGTACAATATTTACCATCATTGCAAATTCAAGGTGGGAAGAATCATTATTTCGTAATAGACAGTGAAACGATGCCCAAGCAAGAAACAGGAAGATTTGAGACCCCTTCATTTGGTCATAGATAAGAAAGGGTCGGGTTCTAAGAATCTCGAGTGACCGCGCTCGAGATATCTCCCGAGAAGAGAAGCTCTGACCGCTATCATGTTACATCTAGAGGAGGGAGAGAAGAGGTGGAGAAGGCCCCCCATTCCACTTTTTTATACCGCCACCTATGCGGGGAATCGTAGAACTAATCCCAAAAATCCGTTACATCTGAGAAAGGGTGGAAGTATAGAGCAGCCTTAATTACTGCTCCATCGTAGAACGCTTTTGATTAAAAAACATTAGATTAATTCAGCTTGTAGGTCTCTCACTAACTATTTCTTATTCTATTGAATAAACTAGAGGAAGCCCAAAATACATATTGTTACTGTAGGTCATGCACCGGACAAACTTTCCCGAAAAGAACTAAGCGAGCGGCATAGTGTTTCTAAATGACATGGACGTAAAACGGAATTGTCGAGTAAATGCTCCTTAGGAAGGTAGTGTTAATCTGGATTTTGAGAAAGCTGCACATATACGTCAATCTCAATAATAATGCATTAGAATATTATATATTGCACTTCATACTTGAGGATCACTGCAATAAAAACGCAGAATTTCTGGTATTAATCTACATTATTAGCTTGTTAAAGTAATAAGTGTAACATTTGAACCCTCGGAACATTAGCTTGTAGCGACGCGGAAGTTTATATCGTCGCTGCGTTTCAGATGAGTTTTTTAAACTAATGTCACTGATAATTTGGTCCACTTACGGAGCAGTGTAATGGAATCCTGGATGTACAAATTTAGGGCGCTTAGTAGGACGTGGAGAAAATGATAGGTGAAAGCGGTCTGTAACTTTTCCAGTAGAGCTTATTCATTAGAGACTTTCTACCAATTCAGTTTCGTTGGACTTATGCCGGAGATAAGCGATGCTGGCATATAAACTAGGTTCAAGTTTGGTGACAACTATTATCAGCTCTGATATTCGCCCGAGTGACAGAGAAAAGATTTACTTTCGCTAATTGCTGTGATTTACCTAAAAATGTTGTACTTCACATTGCCAATTATTTTTTTTCAAGGTGACTGTGGGTCATTTAGTGTACATCGTAATACTTTTCTAAGTACGTCGGAAAAATACTTGGACCACATTTCATTTAAGTACAGGTAATTAACCATTTAATTATGGAAATTATTTATGAAATTTGTATTGTATTTTTGACTTAATAAACAAAGCATGTCATAAACTTCACCGCGGAAGGTGATACTTTGTGGAACCAATCCATGCCAAAAGGTTAAAAAAATACTTAGTGAAATTCATCTAAAAGTAAAAAAGGGGAGGCATTTTAAAATACGTGCCCAAGAACACCTCGGTTCCTTTATACACGGACACACTGAAAAATCACATGTCAGCAAGCATCTAATTGAACAAGGCCATTGGAGTGACTTCACCCCCGCACGTCTCCATGTGGAAAAGAAAGGTGCCCGACCGGACGCGCTTGAAGTTTTGGAGATACTTCGATGCGTAAAAAACAACGGAAAATTGACAAATGAATACTTCTTTCTTTTCCACTTTTCCCTCCTAAACATTCCATTAGACTTCTGTTCTCCCCGTGGTTCCCCTGTCTCATCGCCTCAACCCCCCATCCCCTCCGCAATTCCCCATCCAAACCCCCCTCTAGTGTATATATAGAGTTGCCAGTATTTTGAGAGTAGTACTGTATCAAATGATGCTCTAACGGGTGGAACCTAGGTTGTAGCTCATTATAATTTTATGTGGAATTTTACTAAGTATTTTTTATCCTCGTGAAAGAATGTCATGTTGATCATGTTAAGAAAAATATCTTTATACAATTCCATAATTTAACTGTATTCTATCCATCGATGTCAACGTGTTACCGTACGGGTATCCAGATACCTTGACAGTAACGCTAAGACGTTGAATTCGATCGTTAGAATAAAATTAAATTGTGGAATTGTACATAGTTATTTTCTTAACATGTTCAACGTATCAAAGTTCCACCAAATATTACCTGTCTTCATCGACCTAAAGAATGTCTTGGTTACCATTTATAGTCTATTAGATGAACTAAAATGGCAATCATTGTCAGACCGTTTGTTGAAATTCAGACTTAATTTTTTAACTTAATTCCAAGAAAATGTTTTCACGTTAAAAGTATTTTGCGTTAATATCGTTAAAAATATATTGCGAACTCCAACTTACTATGGTTGACTGGACCTAGATCATAAAATTAGAGAAATTGATTGCCGAACTGACAAAATCAAAATGCCCTTCTTTCCTCGTACAATTAGGGATATGAACAGCTGTAAATATATCCAATAGTATAAATACAAGTGTATCAATGTTTAGATAGACTTAGGTAGTTGCATATTGGTGTAAGTACTCAATAAACAGCATGTTATTGAATCTTGCTTTGCTAGTTATTTTTTAAAATTGTGGTTTAGACTAATATATTATTACTTATCCTTTTTTATGCATGATATGTAATGCATGTTTGGTTTGAATTCACCCCCTGCCTTTGTGGGGGCTTGCAGGGGATGTAGATGTAGATGATAATTTTCGGGCCGGTATTCGAAATTATGGTGAAAGTTATACTTAAATATGCTTTTTTGCAACTTTGAGTCAGTGTGACCCCGTGACATTTGTCAGTGCCTACCTTATAATGATATGATATTTATTATAAATCACATAAAGAAGAAAATCTGTAAATGTGTTATCGAATTATAACGAAATGTATCTCATGTGCGAGAAGGTTACGTGTTAAAAAATCGTCGAATTACCAGAAAACCAAATCGGTATAGTGCATTTTTTTTTACACTATCACCCATATCTATCACTAATAAAAACACGTACCTATATAGCTCTACGCAATCTCTACATAGACGATGGACGAGGCTTCAGACCACATATACCTATCCCTTCTATCCCTTCCATCCCTATCCTTATACCTTTCCTCCCGGTCTGAAGCGCCTATTAGTGCGGAAACAGACTTGAAAACACCATGAGTACCATAGACGAAAATCACTCCATCCACCGTAATAGAGCGAGGCTATCAGCAAGTAAACATGCATACTTTTGGAAAGTAAGTTGGTGGTTTATTATAATCGTAGCTAGGACTTGATTTTCATCTTTATAAACCACCTCGGGAATGCACCAGCAGAATATGCCTGATGGAGGCGACCGACAGCTGAGGTCATTTTCGCCAATAGGATAGGTGGGTAATTGATGATAGTAGGAGTTTTCAGGGAAGAGGTGGAGAGAAACCCGGCGTCGACATACCTACCCTTAGCGACAGGTGCCAAGGGACCACGGCTTAACGTCCCTTCCGACGGACGGAGTACTGAACCTGAATTGCTCTCCTCTAGGCACTCAAGTAGGGACCGGTTTGCCACTGAAAAAAAATCCTCCACTGCCGGGAATCGAACCCGGACCCTTGCTTTGGGAGGCCAGTTACTGAACCAACCCGATCCTCTTCTTCAGGATTAAGCCTGGGGTATGTGGCGGGATGTAGTATCTGCAGTTAGGGATACTTAACCTAGTTAATATTTTCTGATGATACGCGCTTAAAAGTAGGGCAGTTAAAATGGTGACTGATTTCCCGCATGAACTTCTTTACCGAATATGTACTTAAAGCCAGCCATTATAGCTCTATGAAATTTGGCTTTAGTTTATGCATCCTAAAGGATCGATATGATGTCGGTATTGCCAAGCTTTTGTCGCAGAGGAAATACTTATCCAAGACAGTAGAATTTACTTATATAGGTAACACATAAAAGGACCAGCACAAAGAAGGTGGTGAAGAAGGAATCGAGCCAGATCACAACGGAAAAAGTTTGACTCAGCCGGGAGTTGAACCACGGACCTCCAAATATCCAGGTTGGCGTGCTTACCATTACACCACCGAGCCTAAGTCAATTTTCTAATGTTCTGTCTTGCTCTATTCCATCTCTACCACCTTCTTTGTGTTCGTCCTTCTATGTGTTACTTATCCATTTTCCTTATCCTGTCCTTGATATATTTGAATATTGCTGTGCTTGTGTTGGAGATGAAGGCTTGTTAAACTGTTAGTCCCAAAATTCTCCGAAAACAGTATGCGTCTCTCGAGTTGGCAGCCTTGCTCCTTGGTTCCCACCCTTGCTTCCGGGAGACCGATAGCGATCCCGCAACAACCATTGTTGCCGACCGGCCATTCATCAAACCTCCCCCTCGAATCGCCTTTGCGCCCCCTCTTTTTTCGTTTTCATTTCATTACCTCCCTCCCATCCAGATGGAGCCATTGGAACTTCTGTTCCCGTCCTTCTAAAATCGGCGTCTTCACTTGTAAAATGCTTGGCAAGGGGTTAAAAGCACTTTTGAACAGGAAAGGGGAAATGAAATATATTATTTTCAGGGATTAGGTGATATCTTGCCGGGAGCTTTTAGGTTGTTGCAATACATGTTGCTTGCGGAGAGGGTATGTACCAGAATACTGTTATTGTAGTAGAAGATTGACAGCCGACAGTCCATTAATGGAAAAAACCTCCTTCCCCTTCCATTCCAATCCTTGTACCTTTCCTCACCGTCTGAAGCACCTATAAGGGCGAGTACAAACTTGAAAAATATATAGCTATATATTAAGTCCATTACTGAGCCAGGTTGGTATACTGACCTCTGACCTAGAGTACCCGGGTCCGAATCATGGCAGTAGAAGATATTTTTCATTGATAAACCGGCCTCTATATGAGTGCTTCGTGGTGAGCATTCGAGTTCAGTACTCCGTCCGTCGGCTGTGACGTAAAGATATTGTCCCCTTGGCGGCTTTCGTTAAGAGCAGGCTAATGCCGACGCCGGTTTTCTCTCCAGCCTTCCTCCTTACCCTACTGTTTCCAACCTTGCACTTTTTATCCCGGTCTAAAGCGCCTATAATTGCGGGTAAATACTTGAAAATCACAGATAGATAGTCCATTATTGATTATCGGGTTAGTTTAATGGTCAGAGTAGTGGCATCTCACCCCAAGGGCCCGGGTTTAGAGGATAGATTGGTAAATAGATACATTAGTAGGCCAGCTCCTAATTAAGTCTTTTGTGGGGATTACTTGAGTTCAGCATTCCATCCGTCGGTAGGGACGTTAAGCTGTGGTTCCGGAGGCGGCTTTTGCTGAGAGTTGGCTAATGCTGACGTTGGGTTTCTTCCCATCCTCCCTTCCATTGCCATCATTGTACCCCTGCTCTTGGAGTTCGGTTACGGAGTTGAAACCACAGATGATGATCCACATACTATGGACCTCAAAGGAGAATGTGTGGGGCAAGATTTATGGCTACCCACACATAGGGACTGGGTACGGAAAAGTCCCGAACCCGATGTAGAAACACACGAGAGAGTTCTTAGGTAGGCACCGGAGTTAATCTCGAGCGATTCGGCCACACCCCCCCCCTGATATTAATTCCATTGATATACCTACTTGGATGGCGCGTGAAGAGCATTCCAAGTTCAGATAGATACATTGATAGGCCAGCTCCTAATTTAGTTTTTTGTGGAGATCACTTGAGTTCAGCTCCCCGTCTGTCGGATTGGACGTTAAGCTGTGGTCCCTTCGGTGCCTTTCGTTCATGAGCGGGCTAATACTGACTTCGTGTTTCTCTCCACTTTCCTTTCCTTTCACTCCCTTTCCTTTCATTTCCATCCTGTTACCCAAAAGACCAGTCTGAAGGGTCTTTAAAAGCGGGGCGAACTTGAAACCATGGATGAGATGAGTCAGATCATTAAATTAATCCTGATGGAAAGGGTGGGTGTTCGGAGTAGCCCTTTTCCACCCTTAGGGCCCAGGTTCAAATACCAACAGATTATTATATTGTTGTTATATTGAATGCCATACTTGGATGCCGGGTAGGAAGCATTCCAAGTTTGGTTCTCCTAAGGTTGGATGGTACGTAACGCCATGGATTCACTTGGAGCTTTTCATTAAGTGGGAAATAAATACGACGCCGGGCTTCTCTCCATCCTTCATTCTTTCCCTTAAAATGGTATCCTTACATCTCTTTTCCCGATTTGGGGCGCCTTTAAGTGCGGTACCTACAGACTTAAATTTTGACGAAAAGAGTAATTTTTCGTCATGGAAGAGAGATGACTATTGGGAATTAAATGGTTTTCGTAAAAGAGAATAATTAATATTTCCGTAAACGTTAAGTTGCCGACCCAAAACTGCTCTGTTATGTTACTGATATTAATGCTAATATCTACTACTATTGCAATTTTTTACGAAGAGAACGTATTGAGCACCTTGTGCGTCTGTTTCAAATTCATGTTAATCCTTTTAGCAGAAAAGTAATGCTTGAAAACCACTTGAGATACGACTGATTTGAAAAGTATATTTTTGTGAGATAAAAATTAGTTAAAGTAAGCGAAATGATAGTTGATTTCAAGTCTACATTTCCTTTGGTGATCATCAAGATTTGTCATTCATTGTTGGTGTGGAATTCTATCCGCATTTCCGTGAGTAATAATCTCTCTAGCGATAACAGGCAAAACATATCTTACAGTATAAGTTTGAGTGCTGGAATGTAATTTCTTATCGTAGTCATCTCGGCACCTTCTGCCGGCGGAAATTCACCGTGGGTGTTGTCGTCAATGACGTGACTAGGTTAGACATCGTTTGAGGGTTTGGAAGCAGGCTATCAGATTTTTATTTTCCATTTAAGTGCTTGCTGGCGCGTTTGTATTCAGATTGCATTATACGCGCTTGCATCAATAGTTCGTGGTTTAATTGATTCCCAAAAGGTATTTCAATTATGTCCTAGTGTCAGCGAGTGAATTAATCTTTTATGTTCAGTTCAAAGATGACTTTGATACGGTCAAAGTTTCAAAAGATGTTCGATTAAACTGTTTAAATTATAACTTTTAGCTACCTTTAAGAGTTTAACCCAATATACCCATATGTGGGATCCATGACTATAATGAAGATATTTATTATTTCTCGGAATTAAATTATATATTGCTAAATTCAACTTTTCAGCGATCAGGGATCATAATATTTTTGAGTAATTATGATTATAATAATATAATATAATTTATTACTTCCTTTTTTATAGTGTTTTTTACATCACACGTTTTTTTACATCACATTTTATGCAATTTAAGGAAGTTTTTTTCAGGTTACCCCAAAGATCAAAGTAAAATTACCGTGCAAAAAATTTGAAAATAAAGAGTATGTGCACAAGTTGCAATCAGTGCTATATTAACAAAATCACGATTTACACAATTTTTGGCAAAAAAATCAATCTCATGGAAACTATTGAAAATTATTTCAATATCATCCAACTTAAGGAGCAATGTTTTGACTTGTCTTAAAAAATCTATCCTTTTTTTTCCATTTTTACATGCTGTGGTAGTAGATTCTAGATTCTAGATTAGTAGATCTTTGGTCCTAAATTAACAAAATTTCTTTGAAATATTGTAATATATGGCCTCGGGGAAAAACATTATATTGAATTAGCAAATTCCAATTGTATTGTCTTGCCAATATGCCAAGAAAATTACCACTACGCATTTACATTTTTTTAAAAACTTTATACACAAATAAATAGCGTAAAGGCAGAATTTTAAGGTCACGAAAAAGTGAAAGAGAGTGATTGAGAAGGGAGAAATCGATTTTTAAAAGTAATTGTTCTTATTATTCTTTTCTGGAGGACCACAGCAGGTTTGATCGCGCATTTATATGCACCTCCCCAACAAACAATTCCATAGCTTAATTTTGAGTTCCCAAGTGCAAAATATATCTGTCTTAGAAAGTGTATTGAACATTTATTACGTAAGTAATGTAATGTTATAAGGCATTGTCTCAGAACTTAAGCTACACCTTCTATTTTCTCATTCCACTTTAACGCAGAGTCCCCAAGGTACTTGAAGTGTGTCACACGTTCAATAACAACACAATTTTCACAGTTAGCATCAGTACAATCTGCAATGTGATATAATAATTCCCAATTTAACTGATATCTATTACATAAATCATATAAATATTTGGTTTTCTCTCTCAAACACAACCTATTGTAACACTTACTTAAGAATCTTAAGTTTTCATCTTATTTTATTTTTACATTATTCCATGAAGTATCTTCATAGCTTAAGGCCATGTCATCAGAAAATGCAGTTAGATACCCATTAAATTTAAAATTATATAAATAATTAATGTAAACTCATAATAGTCAGACCCTTGTGGGACATCTGCTGTTATAATTTTCAACTCGCTACAGCAATTTTTCACACGTACATATTGACTGCGTGCATTTAAATAACTCTTAAGCCAATCCAGGGCTTTTTCCCGAATTCTTATATAGTTACTTATATAGTTTTTGAAACAGAATATTATGGTTTAATGAGTCAAACGCCTTTTTAATGTCTACAAACAAACTTGCTGTGCGCTTGTTGAGATTAACAGCACTATACACACTCTGCATATGGTTTATTAGTGCATCTTCAGCACTCATTCCACTTGTAAACCCAAATTGTCTACTGCTAAAGAAGTAATTTTGTCCAAGAATTTTAGCAACCTTTATTTAACCAATTTTTTAGAATTTTGGAAAATACTGGGAGCTAGGAGATAGGTCTATAATTCCCCATATTTTCTCTGCTACCTTTTTAAAAGACGGGAATGACTATAGATTTCTTCAAATCCAAAGGAAACTCGCCAGTATAAATGCTCTAATTAAAGACGTGCTAGTAACGGAGTCATAAAGGTATTCAATTCTTTGACTAGGTATCCACTGATTCCATCAAATCCTGAGGATTTATTACTTGGAAGAGACTCAATCAATGTGGAGATTTCGTTTCCGGAATTAAGCTAATTATAATTGAATATTTGGATTGTAATCATCTTCTAACTTGGCTACTTCGCCACTGATTCCATCAAATCCTGAGGATTTATTACTTGGAAGAGACTCAATCAATGTGGAGATTTCGTTTCCGGAATTAAGCTAATTATAATTGAATATTTGGATTGTAATCATCTTCTAACTTGGCTACTTCGCCACTATATTTTTTTAAACCTTCATGGAGTAATAATTTACATATTTGCCATGAAATTACCCTGTATGCCCGAAATAATGGCAAATATCATATATGTTGTTGAACACCGAATCCTTGCTCACTTAGGAGAGTGGTACACATACTAGCACTTGGAGAGAGCGACGTTAATACTTGTTTGTCACCCTCGCTTTTTTACGTTGCTCATCTGTTAATTTCCTGTTTTTATACGCTAACTTTTGGTCAATTTACTGTCGGCCGTCTCACGCACTCATAATTTCGTTCTTGAATTTCACTTCATAAACAGAGAAATGTTTTATTTAATGTTTTCTGGTGTGTGTTCGTGTTGAATAGTATTAAAAAATCAGCATTTTTGAGGCGACGCGTCGCAACGGCCCTATTTTAATGTAATAATCAGGGCCAGAGCATGGCAAATGGTGGGTTATAATGAAACACGTACGGTAATTTAACAAAAAAACTGTCGATCGAACGATTCACAGCATTTTAAGTCTTTGCTAGGTCAGACACGACAAAAAACACCTTGTAAATGGGATCCTCGTTATTGTGGTTGATTCACAAATTTAATTTGCTGATTATTTCCGGGTATATCTGTTAGCTTCTGTGTTTGCATCTTCTTCTGTGTTGGCATCTTGTTGGAAACCTGACCCTCACTGATTTTAGATGTTTTAACACAAAACCATTATAATTGAGTGTCCAATGAGTAATTACGTGGAAGTATTCATCTGCGAGATAAGTATACCGAAATGGAGAAGGAGCTACTGGGGAGGGGGAGAGGCGAAAAACATAGATAATTTGCGATGCTTATGATAGGTTGTTGATTGGAGAGAATAAGGACCTTTTAACGGAGTGGAGGAAGGGTGGAGGGAAAACAAGCGTCGGTATTAGCGTGTTCTTAGCCGAAAGCGCCTAGGGGTCCACGGTTTACCTTCTCATCTGATGAACAGAATAAAAGTGCTCTCCACATTGCACTGATGTAGGGACCGGTGTGCCAATGCAAAATCTCTGCCACTGCAGCGATTCGGACCTTAGACTGGAGATTTAGAGGACTTGGGAATAAAGAGGACTAGAAGAAACGAAAGAAAGGGAAAACAAAGAGAAGGTAAAGGCAAAATCTGCTGAATTTCCATCCAAATTATCGCAAGAAGCCAAGAAAAATATGAAATAGATTCATTAATGGAAGCTCATGGCTCCAATAACATAAATAAATGCAACCTTCGTTTAGTCACTGAAAAGAGTGACATTATGGGATCACTTACGTTTTGCTGCGTAAGCAATATTAATAAGCCCAAATTATACCCTGAGACCCAACTGAACCCAGTGATAGCAATAGCATCAGCTTTTAGATGACTTATTTTTTCAGTATAGCTGCGTACCTACTCTAGCCATCACATAAATCCAATCCTCAGGACAAAATGCACTGCGAGATACACTCATTGATATAAGATGACCTTCCATTGAATATCTGTCTCATCATCATCATTAGTCACCCATTCCAAGGTCGTTTGACGCAGGTCTTTACTCGATTCTTCTGTTGGCTAACCTCTTATCTTGAACACAGTTCACCACTTGCTGCATATATTTTGTGTGAAGACTTCTTCAGAGTTATACCCATTCATTTTTTATTGGACGATGGTCTTCATTATTTCTACAGATGTGTCGTTAAATCCAAAATTTCGCAAAGAAAAAAGTTCTAAATGACGTGCTTGAATTTTTGTAATTCAGCATTTTTAATTTTTCCAATTAGCATCGGATTTTGCTCTATGGGCGCTTCAACTGTGTACCTTTTACTGTAATTTCTAACCTTAACCTAATGATAGCACAAAATCCTTGTCCTTTGACGGATTAGACCCGTGACCTATGGTTTTCTAGACGAACGAATAACGCAAACATGGACGGCTATTTTTTCAGTATTTCCGAAGTAACAATAAAAAACGTTGGGGATCATAGGATCGAGGGAAATATTTTTGGGAGAAGTTTCGCTGTATTTTCGCCGTGGCAATATTTTGTGGAGGCACCGAGCTTGGATACCCTTATTAGGGTTAGCGCACCACACTGGAGAAACTGACCTATAGCACATGACCGCCCGTTATCCTTCCTCCAGGCACTCCGGTTTTCTCGGCCCGCATCGCGATCACCGGAACGTTTCCAAGCGTTCTCTCTCCCAACCTCACCCCTCCCTCTGTTCACCTCCGCCCCTCTCGTTGTTCGCTCCAAGGGGGGGGTGACGTAAAACATGCACGACCTCCATAACGGTTTGCCGTGTCGTCGTGATCCCATCTTTACGAAGGTAGCACTCTCGGAAGAATACACACGCTGCTTCCTTTTCCGCCCGCTTTGACTCCGCCTCGTTAAACGTTCCTGCCCGAGGGGAAGTCGACTCGCCCCAAGGATGATGGAGGACCGCATTTTTTTCGCCACCATCGGGACGAGCCAATCGCTCCTCAATTGTTAATCCGCGACTCAGAGATAGTCCGTCCCCACTTTGTCGATTCGGATCTCAACCTTTGTTTTATCGCCGGGAGCAGTTTCCTCCAGTGCGTACGGATCCATTTTTATGGCATCGAGTGTGATTAGATACAATTATTTACGCATCCCTCGGTCATTTTGATACCGAACAAACGCTTTCATTGTACTGGATCCACACGATCACCTGGCGTTTAACAATGCTCCAGCCAGAAGGTTATTTTACGTCGATAAACGAACACCAGATATATACGCCATAGGACCTCAACGTGTTTAAGTTGAGGTGGTGTTGTTAGGGAAACGACGCGTATTGTTCTCGTGATCGGCAGACGACTAAAAATTGTAGAATCACCTTGGGTTGTTTCTAGACGTGAAGACGTTTCTACTTATAGACGTGGATCGTCATTTGGATGTTTTAAGATGGTGGTAGCGGCTCACGATAGCCAGGCAGCTATTATGTCTATATGCCTAGCACTGTAAATGCTGTGGGTTCGATCCTCGTGCCAAGCATAGCTTTTATGCTTGTCTTGGATTTGAGGCTAAGCCCGTTTCAAACTATACTTGATTCAGTACAATGCATAGTGTGGTAGCCACTACTTGATAATGACGACAGATTCTAGCATGATTGGAACCGTCCTAGAAAGGTTCACACGATCATTGAACTTGTGCAAGCGATGGACCGGTATTTAATTCTATTTAAAAAAGGAAAAGATGGTACAGCGTCTGTAAGTTGAGGTGATTGGCCGACGGCTATTGGTTCCTACTGGGAGCTAGTAGCAAATTAGTACGAAATAAGTATCTCAACGAGTATGATAGCAATCATGCTTGTTCGCCAGCACACTGATTCTACATCACACAGTGCTGGAAAGCTATCATGCTAGTATCCTCGACATCGTCCTGGATCAAGTATCCTATGAAACTGACTTTAGGTTAGACAATGTGATAAAACGTAATTCTACTTCTGCACTTGTACTTTTAAGTAACCCATCTGAATTACAAAAACAAACTGATGACTATTTTTTGGGTTTACCTTGCACCTCTCCTTGAGAGACAATTCTCTCTCGAGATTGACGATCTAAAGTGTTACTATTTGAAACTTGTATATGTCATACTCTTTGTTTTCGGCCTAATTTCAGGAGTGGGTGAGCGTACATGAATTACTGGTTTGAGTGAGATTGTTGATGAGCTTTGACTCACGTACCGAATTGGAAAAACGCTTATAAGGAATCAAGAGCGTATGCATGTCACGACCAAATTCGTAGGCCGTGTGGAAAGCATCACTGATCTGATTTATCATCCTCCATGGCCTTGCGCCAAGTGACCTAAATACAGAGATCGTGCTAATAAGCCGAAAGCCCAGTGACCAAATGTCGTCTGAAAATTTAGCTACATCGAGGGCTTGAACTTGAAAACACATAATACGTAGTGCAGGTAGAAAGACACGACAGTACAAAATTATTGATCCCAACTTCGGGAATTTAGCGCAAAGTAACGAAGTGTTTTCAGTTGCATGAACAAAATTTCCAACATTTTCCATCTCTAAAACGGTTAAATTAAATTAAAAATTAAAATAAAAGGGAAGTGGAATATGAAGGGGATATATTGGTATGGACGAGCCCCTGGCCTATATTCGAAGTTCCGGGTTTGAATCCCGGCAAAGTCACAGATTTTTAGTGTTATTGCATCGTGACTAACTTGAGAACTTGAAAGCGTTGAGAGTTTGTAGTGAGTGATTGTACTTGAATGAGAATTGTCAATGTTTAAACGGCTATAAGTAGAAGGCTGCATTCTTACGATACGCGGTGCAGATGACATTTGATGATAGTCAAGTAACGAAAAATATTGGTAATCAGTGATTAATCAGAAATAGAAGGGACAACACCACATGCTTGAGTTCCAGATAAGCCTTTAATAAAGTAGAGTGTTTATTAGACGAGTAAATAAAGTTGAACAAGTCGATGTTGCGGAAGGAAGAAATCGGTAGAATTGTGGTAGTCTCAATTAGAGAAATAAAGTCAAAGATAAGGGTTACAGTCAATGCAGTTCTAAGGAAGGCTTCTGTCGACTCGTTTGTTCATAGTCTTTTTATGTTCCATAAGTCTAATATTTTAATTTGTGCCTATACATCCTGCCCTTCTGATTCATTCTCTTACATGCTTATTTGTACGTGATTAAAGCATCATCGTTACTTCTTATTAAAGTGTTGGATGAAAAGATGTGTCTCTGTAAAGATACAACGGTGTTCGTGATGCACAAATGAAAATAATGCTTATTTAACCATCATCTTTTGGTAGATTTGGCGGTTGATATTATTCAGTGATGATCGTCTATTATCTTTTAATGAGGTTTTAAGAGGCTGCAGACTCATTAATTGCAATCACTGTCAGTTTTGCTCCTTCGCCTACGTGACCTTGCCCTTGACATCTTTCGGAAGTGGTTTGTGATTAGAAAATGTTTACATCTACGGTCAATTCTGCATCCTCGATAAAGTGAGCCTGGGGGCGAATGATCACCAAAAATGCAACTATGCACGCGCATAAATAGGTACATACAATACTACTTAATTAGAGAAACGTGTTTTTTATGCATTTTTAATGCAGGTGAAGATCAATGATTAGTATCCACATTGGAGTATTATTTGGCATATTTTCAACAGAATGTTTGTGAAGAAAGGAAATTGATTGAGGAAATAAGGAAAAGGCATAGATTGTGGATGGAGTAGGTAACAAGAGACGAGGGTGTGATGAAATATGTGATAGAGGGAAGAATGGTAGTTTGGCGGGATTGAGGGAGGAGTAGAAGTTTTGAAAAGGAGGATATGGAATAGATAGAAGCAGTAGACAGTTTGTTTTGGATACATTAATAAGAATGGATTCGGAGGATTCCGGAGATATTGCATGGTAATTGGACATAGTTGATATAAAAGAAGAAGCAAAATGCCATTTACCTCAGTTTCAAAAACCAAATTTATTACGACCTAGGACTCTGCATCATCTCCAGGTCATGAAGATGCAGTGTCATTGTAATAAATTTGTTTTCTGTAACTCTGCTAAATATAAATTTTGTTTCTTCGTTTTTATCTAATTAATTGGAGGTAGGAAGTATGCTTAACATGAAGAAGGACATCTTATGAAAGATAGGGGTCGGGGTAAGATTTTTGTATCCATATAATCCTACCTAAACCGGTAGCTCATCAATCACTATTAATATAAATTTCCCACTAGGAACGCAAAGGTGCAGTGAACATGAGTTTCGTCATCATTATCGGCCAACAATCCTAAGATTGGTTTGTTGAATCCCTCCACTCGATTCTTCTATCGGCCAAACTCTTCATTTTAACGTAATTCCTCTCTTTCTCATCCTTCACGACCTGTTCCATATATCTCATACGACGCCTTCCTTTGCCGTTCTTCCCGTTCACTTTTCCCTCGACGAATGTCTTCATCAGGCCATCGTGTCTTAAGATATGGCCGGTTAAGTTGTCCCGTCTTACGTGAGTTTAAGAGTCTATGAAAATTTATTGAAATCCAACAAATCCTTTTCATCTAAAGTGTCTCATCGCCTCGGGTCAGTACTATAGGTTGTAGAGCATAGCATGTACGAGGGCCCTCGTGGATTGCAGGCTACCGGACCACCTTCTAGAATTCTTTTTTATTTCGCATTCGTCTCGATGGCACGAACGCGGTGTCAGTATCCTTGTCCGCAATTGGTCGACCCGCATTCCCTCTTGCTCGATCTCGGTTGCGGCGTGAAATCCCGCAGCGAATTCTCAGAGAGCAGTGCGAGTTCCTCAATACCAGATTTCACGGCACTCTTCGCCAGTGGAGCATAACCACCAACCGCAAGAGATGATGCACTCGTTTCGATCCCTTCCGATACATTTTTTTAACAGTCGATTCCAATCTCGGCTGGAATACAATGTCAATGCGACTGACTATCCTCCTCATCCGTGCTTGGGCGGAAACATTGGATTTATTACCTCCCGACTGGAATGTTCTGTGGATAGTTTTTCATGAATCTTAGTGCTGAATTTGGAACATTACGTTGATGTAGCTGCCCTTACTATTAATTCCAAATTCTTGGAACATATTGAGAAAATAGTAGTCATGATTGGTTTGATTAGGCCAGAGTTACTACAGGCTAATTTTTATTCCTAATATTTATGACTTTAGGTGCTGAGAGATATGTTAACTCGCAATAAAGGCGGCTCAAGACAAGAAAATGACCCCCCAGTTTTTACGTGTGAATCTCCCTGGTATTTGAATTAGGTATTAAGTTATGCTTAGCCTATACTTACCCACCTACGGGTTAAAGATATGTTTGGTTTCATCTGTGCACACAGTGTGATAAATTGAACGCTGCGGCACTCTTCGCATTTGGGTTCGATCATTCCAACAAAGAACGTTGTTAAGGAATTTGAATGTCGATATCGTTGTTAGCGATCCGTGATTCGTTGGGACTGAGTGCAGTAGTCTTGTCGGCTCTGGCAACCGGTCGTGGGTTCTCACTTTGGGTAAGGATGCCGGGTGGTGGTTAGGATTAAAAAATTTGGTTATATGATGCCATATAGTCTTAGGACTCGTACATATGATTCGCTACGGTAACTTTAAAGTATTTCACCATCTCCTACAATGGTCAGTAACACTCCCTAAGGCCCCCCCCCCTCCCAAATTACGGCCAATGAACCCTCTCCTCTTGGGGATATTATAACGGACTTTCTTTGCAAATAACGTGGTCATTTCTCAGTACTATTAAATATTCACCAATTATCATAAGTTTCATCATTGTTATTCGAAAAAAGAAAGCGTTTATAATGTATCTTTGTTTCAACGTAACTTAACGCTCGACCCCACTCCCCCTTCCTGTAGATAGTACATCGTAACAGTGGGCCCATAAACAATTCCAGTGTGTGACACACAACTCATTCGATGGCATTCGTTGTCAAAAATCAATATAAATTGTTATCAGCAGAAACCCTTCATTGGAGTCCGAAGAAAACTTATATTATCGAACAGCATGTTGAAGTGTACCTCTGTGTATTTCATTTGAATGTCAAATTTTTCTCGAATTCTTTCTTCCAGACTCTCGAAAAGCTGTTCTCGCTTCAAGGTCTAGGCTTTTTTTTATTTAGATATTTCGCAGAGCATAAATGATTCCTTACCATGGGCGGGAAAATCCGTACTAATGGAGACTAGCCCAAGATCATTTGAATTCCTCAAGCCTCTCCCAGGAGGCATTTAAAACTCAAGGACGATGACCGCCCTAGCGGGATTCTCTTTCCAAAATAAAACGTTTTTCCTTCCTCCTCGCGCACACTGTTGCTTTCGCCATATTTTTTATGTCATTCAAAGAAAACCCGTTATCGCCGTGAGCCTACCCAGGTTCAAGAAACCACCTCGCTCCCTCCCTTCCCCCTATTAAGCACACATCCCGCCCACCTCTTCAGCCGTTTTATCATTTTTGCACGTGCACCTCAAGGGCTGAGTATTACTAGAATGGACCGTTCCCTTGTTCTTAGTTTGGCGCTGAAGCTCTGATCCGGACATCGTTGCGAATATGAATCATTCAATCAATATCCTTTAGTATAGGCAGATTTCAAATTTCAAGTATTATATAAGTGCTCAGTTTCGAAATGGCGAGTGTTTTAAAGCCTCGAACAAGTTGAGCATTCAATACGGTTCATTGATAACAACCTTTAATGCTTTCAAAATATTTTAAATTCAGGGTTATCCTCTGAAAAATTGCTCTCATTTGAGATCGCACACGAGGACGAGGACTTGCGAGGACGTTGCACCCACTCGTTTTTCTTGTTATTGGAGACCGACAAGAGCATTTGCGTGATGACTGGGCTCATGTGAAGATTTAGGAATTTTGTGGGTTGAGGAAGGGTGGATAGAAACCTGGCCCCAGCATTAGCCTGGCCTAAACAACAGACGATCAAGGAACCTACGGCTTTAACGTTCCATCGGCGACGATCGGAGTACTACTAGTAGTAAGCTGGAAGTGCTCTTCATAAGTGGGAATTATCATCAGTCAACAATCATTAGATTGGTTTGACGCAGCTCCCCACTTGTTCCTCTTATAAGCTAATAAAAGCTAACTTAATTCTTCTCATTTACATCCTTCTATATTTGCTCTGTTTGTATCTCATACGAGGCCTTCCTTTGCTCCCCTCTCCGTTCTCTTGTCCCTCGACGTTTGTCTTCATCAGACCGTCACGTCGCAATATATGGCCAATTTAATTTTTTTGTCATCTTCATAAGGTTTTCAGAAAACTTCTATTTTCTCCCATTCCTCTCAGGACTTCTTCGTTTGTCACTCGGTCGAACTATTTTATCTTCATCATTTTTCTGTAGAACTACATTTCGAATCCAGCCTTTACTTCTCTACCGCTGTCTTCGCCTATTCGCCACTTCTTTAAACAGTGCTCCAAATATATGTTCGATGAAATTTTCCCTTATTCCACGCTTGTATTTCCAGATTTAATTATATTATTCTTTCGGTAGAATGCAGTCTTATCCTGGGTTATTTTAAATACTATTTCATTTTGCTTCGTCCATCGCTGGTTACTCTCGGCTTTCCAGCTAACACTACTCGCTCAACTCATTACGCTTTTCTTTTCCTAGTTTAATATTGGTCTTGGCATCTTCTCTTCTACTGCATGCCAACACCTTGTTTTTCTTTTTATTAATAATCAGGTGGTATATGGGAATTGTTCAGTCAAGTCTTCTTTAAATTCCTTTTTGTCTCTGCCGTGACTGTCATGGGCGAAACGCAGTTTTCCATTTTTTTCCGTAGATATTCACTTCAGAACCCTATTCTTGGATTTTATCTATGGTTATCTGTATGTAAACTTTATCTATTAAAATGTTTTGGGGGACGGTGCACAACCTTGTCTCACTCATTTTTTTATTATAGCTTCTCCACGACTGGATCCAGATTTAATCTCAGATACTTGGATTTCAAAAGAAACTGTGGATAATTATTTGGTCACATAGAAGAAAAAGTAACTGTCCACGCCGGGATGCAAACTTTGGATATCGAGATGGGAGCCCAGTACTCTACCCACCACTTCAACCAGGTTCTGTAGAAAGCAATGTGAGACCAGGTATGTTATCATGGATCTCATACATTCGCAGTTGCTGTATGTACGAGTGGTCGTACAAGACCACTCGTATATGTAGTCTTTCAACATCCCATCAGTGTGCATATTTTTATTTAGTTCAATATACTTCGGTTTTGAGCATATATACTTCGGCTTCGGCCACGGTAGTTCAATCGGTAAGCCAGCGGTCACACTATCCTAAGATCCCGCCTTGGGTGTTTAATGTGTCCTAGGATTATGTTTAGGACTATGTTAGATGGTGTGATATAAATTTAGCAGTTATAAACAGCAGTTATTTTTTATATTGGTCTTACGGGATAAATTAATGGTACTTATTCCCATAAATGTCATGAAAATGTTTCGTGACATGTTTAGTTGTTATGAACAATTCATTCAACAAAATGTTTCATTCCTTTTCTTCCAATTCTCTCACATTGGGAACTTGCCGAGGATTATACTACGTGTTCTTTCATCCCTCAGCACACGACTGGCCTACTGAAATGTGTTCTTTATGCTAAGGAATATTGCTTGTCTATGGATTCAAAGATATCATTTATTTATATTTTTCATGAGACGTACACATTAAACAGCAGTAAAATAAGATTTGAACAACATGCCGTCGTAGACATCGGAATGAGCGAGCGTCCGGTTGACAGTACCAGCAGAAGCGACCTGACCCAACCCAAATCACGGCCGTCGATTTGTATTCTAGTCACGAAAACCGATGCTCAGGAATGAAATTGCGGCATACCATATCTCTGACGCTGGGACTTGTACGTATGGTGGTTGCCGCTTCATAGTCCGCTCTCATAAAGAATCGCAAGTTACTCCCATATACTCGCGGATTGCACTCGCGTATGACAAGATCCATCGATTGCTGACTCGGTTACACCTGTTATTTTTGTTTACCCGTGTATGAGGGTTATTCTCTCTTGTCTCCATTTCCTAATTTGTGCAAGTGCCTAGGTTTTCTTCAACAATTTCTGATTTATCATGTTTTTTTCTATGATTTTATCGCGCTTTGTTGGCTAGCGTGTCGGAAAATAATATTATTGTGGCCCAACAATGAAGATGACATTTTTGGTACAACTAACTTAGAACTACATTTCCTACCAGTCTTAATCTATCACGATATAAAGGATGACTATATGTTACATGGTTTTTGCTCAACTTTTTATTCTCAAAATCCGGAAGTCAATTGTTAGTTAAAATTATGACTTTAATGGTGTTTAGTAGGATTCTGTGAAGCGGTATCTTCAGTGGTGCAGCATACTGAACTCCTCCCGTCACCTCACGGTGGGTTATGTCGGCAGTCATCTGGAAAATTCGATTAGTGTTTTTAGAGATGAGAATGCGTGAAATCACTTCGTCAATATGGTAGTAATAAAATATCTTGAAGTACGTGGAGAACAAAAATTCCGAATTGTGGAAGTATATTTGGCATGCTTAACTAATTAACTTTTATGAGCTTTTTATACAGAAATTCTTCGCATCATATTTAAAATTACAGTACAATCTATTTTGCATTGAAAGTTAAATATATTTTATAAATATTTTATTATGGCTGCGGGGCATGAACGATAACGGCAGCAGATTAGTCAAGAATGGAAGCATTCGAAATGTGGTTCTACACAAGAATGATGAAGATAAAATGGCATTACTAACAAACGAAGAAGTGCTAAGAAGAGAAGGAGAAAAGGGAAGTTCCAACCTTGAATAGGAGGTGGAACAATTTAATCGGCCATATCACGAGAGACAACCTGATGAATATAATTGTGAAGGGAAAATTTAATGGGAAGAATGAAAAAAGGAAGTCCTCGCGTGAAATATATGGAGCAAGTAGAGAAGAACATGAAAGAGAAGAATTACGTTAATATGAAAAGTTTAGATGATTGGATAATCGAGTTGAGAGCTGCGTCAAATCAATCTAAGGATTATCGACTGGTGACGATGAATTATTTTATATTGTATACGTTAATATTTTATGGTCTTTTGTATGGACAATTGGTCGACTGCTATACGTTATACCCTTCTACGTATTTGTCAACATTTTCTGTATATACCGTGGCGCTATTTTGTGTAACACGTCGTGTTTATTTATTTTCGATATGTGTTAAATGTAAACGTATGTGTTAAATACCTCTCTCAGCGAAATTGAAATCAAAATTTGTTAATTCGCGAGACAGGAGAAATTGTACCTCAATAAAGATACTGTCTGGGCAAAGTTGTTATGAAATGAACGGAAAGGGTAGTCACTCCTTGTTTGCAATCAGAGCAATTAGAGACATCTTCTCCATTGGGCATCGGAACTAAGCGGTAACAAGAAGAATGGCTTCCCATCCTAAGGATCCGGGTTTGAATATTAGCTGTGGTAAAGATTTTCAGAGGAATCCTGTCTCTTATAATAATAATAATAATAATAAAAGGTCTTTATTGGGGCGAGATTGAGACAAAACTGTCCCTTCTGCCATCTAACCCCTCGTCAAATAAATATATAAAAGAAATAAGTACTGTGGTGGAAGCATTTCACGTTCTTTATCTGTAGCATGAGATATTAAATGTTAAAAGTTTTCTTGGCACCCTTCGTTAAGAATAGTCTGAAGAAAACATCGGGTTTCTTCCCACTTTTTCTCTCAACTCAATGTAAATATGATATCTACTAAAGATGATATGTACCTACCTGTAAAGATGATATCGACTGCTTCCCCGTATTTAACTACAACTACGTCATCTCTTTACTTCTTTCTGGTTTTTTGAGTTTTGTTAAAGTTCCCCCAGGTGATGAATTAAGTAGAGTCTCAAAGGCTGGATTATTTTTTATTATGGTGTAAGCTTCTTAGAAATGAACTTGACAAACACGCTGATGCCGGTACTTTCCTTAAATATTTGATTTATGGTGTAAATTGATACCCTCGAAACACATTACCTCAAATATTACTTCTAACTTTTATTTTACCACAAAATTTACACATCTCCGCTCCATATACATCATGATACAGGAATCAGCTCCTTTTTAATATTCATTAATAATTTTGTCTAACCATCTGTCAACATGTCCATCGACAAAGAAAATATTTTGATTGGTATTATGGTAACCAACTTCAAGTTCATCCAACTAAATCCTCGCTTAAATCCACACTGTTTAATAGGTAAAAGCACTAATTATTTGGCCCGGACATCATCGATTTCTCCGGTATTTTCATTTGACAGCCTCCATTTTCTGAGGGTTTCACAGGATATGTAATTATAATGAAAGCGAAGGCCGACATGTGGCGGAATCTCATTCATGTTCCTTAGTAGGCGCCAAAATTGATGGACTATCTTAAAAAGAACCACCTTTTGCGTCTAAATCTCTGCCAAGAAGGTGGATCGATTCAATCAAAGTCTGTATTGTTAACGCAACAAACGCTCTTTGTTGCGATACTTCTGGCGTGTTTAGAATCCTATTTTTCCTTTTCAAAGGAAACAATGAAAGTGGTGTATAACGGCCTCGGTGGCCGTCTGGTCGATGGCGTGACGGTCGAGTTTGCGTGTTTAAGGCGTTTAAGGGTTAGGCTGCCAGTTCCGCGGCGCACGAATCTACTCATTGGTGTCAAACTATCTTCGTCCTAGTTTAACACCTGGTGTCAAACGTTCAGTGGCCTATTTCTACGTGATATGGCAGCGGAATTGAATAGATAGCTCGGATTTTTCCTAATTTACACATGGAAGAGTTGTTCGTGAAAAACGAGGGTGGTATGTTGACGAGATGTGGAGAAGGGTGGAAAAGGCGATGGAAAGATCAGAAGTGTTATTTTCACTCTCGGGAAATCTTTACGGTGTGTATAGGAGATTGGATTTCGCTGGATTTTCATCTGATCATCCTAATTTAACCTTTTTGTTTCAAAGATGATGAAGGTGATCTTATTTAAAGGCTGCCTATCCTACTGTGACGTTTCCTTCCAGTTGTAGTTAATTGTAAGCAACGTAAGTGAACTCTATGCTTTATATTGGAATAATTTCTCGACTTGCTCCAAATTTGCTATAAGGATTAGTTCCGTGCTGTTTTCAGGTCTAGAGGAAAGTCATTTTGCCTTAAATGATGTATTATGTAAGCATTGGATACGCAAGTAATAACATCGACTATAACTATGCCTGAAGCTTGTTTAGTTTTTTGTTTTATTTGTTAGTTTGAAGCTTGTTAATAGATAGATATTCGAGGTCCCTTTGTGTGAGCGCATTATTTTTACGTATTCCGGTATGATATCTATGATCGCAGTTAAGCATTAAGAATGAGATCTCAAGGGCTTAACGTGAGTTGAATATGCATCAGAGAGAGCGAGAATGTTTTTTACGTGCCAGACAAGTTTTTTTGACCCTGCTTTTGCGAACAGAATCAGCAAACGGTGAACACGTAGATTTTAGACTAGACTAGACCTATTCTTGAGCTGAGAAAGTGAGGGGTGAGAGATAGCTGAATAAAATCGTGACTCAGTTTGTCGTGAAGATTGGGATAGCCTCGTTGACACCTTTTCTACGGCACAAAAAGCTTCAATGGTGTGTTTTTCTTCAGATGTGCTTTCCGGTTTTGGTCGGCTCAGCCGGAGGTCTGCTCGGAGTCCGCGGTCGCTAATGCGTGGAAGGGGGTGAAGAATCACGTCGGCCTAGTCTAAAATCAGCAATGGAGATCTCTCGGTATTTTCTCGGAGGCATTCATTGCTGTATCAATTCTGTTTTTCCCATCATTATTCTTGGGAACAACTTCATATGAACGTCTCGGACTTCTGAAAATGCTCTGTTGGGACTCGAAGTACCAAATTTTGCTTCATACAGATGTTTTTTTTGCCCATTCTGTCTAAGCGCTTACTGCTAAGAAAAAACTTAATGTGCATTAACTATGATGTTCAGTAAAGCTCCATTTAACTTGTTAAAAATGCCAAAATTCGCGTTTGTCTTACTCTCTTTTCGGATTTAGTTATATAATTAAAAATTAAGAATCAATAGTAGCAAATTTTTAATTATTGACACGAATTTATCATGGAATTTGTCTTAAGGCTCGTATTGTGAATAAAAAACTTGAAAAATGTAATTAATATCGCGATAATATGTATAAATCGTCTCTTTCTTATACATATTCATTCCGTTGGCAAGAGTTATATTGTTGATTAATTTGTTACTATGTATTGAACAATAATATCATTTTATAGTAAAAATATTCAAGTATCAAATAGAATGAACTGGAAATTGTCACCATCTATGCCAAACTAATCATCGTATGCGTTCTGCCATCAACTTTAGATACTAGGACAGTGCTATCTGATGTATCTCTTCCCAACACCATATTTATTCTCGATACCCAACTGAACAAATGCCCTATCAATCTGTCTCTTGTCAAATGTTGATATCTTTTATCGATTCTCATACTGATCACAGGTCCTCATCATTTTCTCCCTCTACTGTTTTCACTAAAGTCTTATTTGTGTCTTAGTTTTCAGGATGCCATGGTCTTAATTAATTTTCTCCCTTATAGATTTTTCCCAACTCAAAATTTTTCCAACTTCTTTTTTCTCCCCCCGCCATATGAAACAATTCTTCATTTGTCTTCCTTTTTGCCCAGATTACCTTCTTCATCCTCCATCTTTCCTTCTTTAGTTACTAAATTTTGTTTCAAATATAAACTTCGTATCCATACTTCATATCGTAAAATGCAACTTCGTATAAAATTTTATTATTTTTTTATAGTTACTAAAAGTCCATAGTAATACTGCCATACTCTTTGAGAAACTGTTTTGCAATTCCATTTCCTGTGTTCTTGTAACAGATTATATCCCTCACGATCTCAAGATAAATAAATTGCTCTCCCTACTGTAATTTAAGCATTTTAAATTCAGTTTTCATCGTAGCATTCCTCCTACAATTGAATCTCGTTGTTTTTTATTTTTGTTAGTTAATCTGGGGAAATGAACTGTATCATTACTCCATTAGTCACCTACCTCTACGTAATACCCTGAGATCCACTGCGTGGGTGTGTGGCAGAGGGTGAAAGATTACCATAAAGCACTAATACATGCAAATAAGAGGTACAATGCTGCTATTATAGTTTCAAAAGTTGTTTTTCAGCGCTTCAAAGTACCGCCTGACTTGGTATTCATCATTTTTTCAATCCTAAAATTGGTTAACTTCAGCCCTCCGTTCTTCTCTTGCCATTGATTGCTCATTATGCTCTTGTCTTCCATTATGCCTTAGGGTCTATTAAGTTAATCTGAGTTTCTCTGTCGAACTGCGTGTCCTCCACACTGACCTTTTTTCCTCGATTCTTTTTATACGGCTTCATTATAACCATCTTCAATATTCAACTCCTACCCAGGTCTCGAAGACTTATATCATTTATAATCCGTTTTTCCGATTGTCTATAACTCTGACCCATAGATTGCCACTATCCTCCTCAAGGAGGTTTTCACAAATAATATCTATTAAACCATAGTTTAATTTTGCTGTGCCAATCACAACGCGTAGGGTTCATACGTGATTTAAAGCTTCTAAAATTCGTGTATTACAATTTATGGCATTAATAACATATCATCATCATCATCATCATTAGTCATCGATCCTCAGATTGGTTTAACGCAGCTCTCCACTGAGTTCTTCTATCGGCTAATCTCTTCATATTTACGTAATTCTTCTCTTTGACATCCTTCATCACTTGTTCCATATATCTCACACGAGGCCTTCCTTTGCTATTATTCCCGTTAACTTGTCTTTCAACGGTTATGATAATATGTATGTTCCATTTTAGTTGCATTAAGTATGACTCCCAAGTACTGTAATGCGGAAAAGCATCCAATTTCCACTCAGTTACTGCAGTTTTTTCGGGAACAGTTAGGGGCATGAAATTATCAGGGTTAAGAGAAATGATATGGGGGTATAAAATACTCCTACTACTTTTGTTGTCTGACGATTGGAGCGAAAAGTTTAAAATTACAAAGTTACTTTATTTATTACTCGGTGCGGCAATGCGGTAGATTACATGAAGGCCGTGTCTCCCGCATCGACAGCCGTAGCTGCTCACCATTCGCCAAAGTACCCGTTTCGGGTGCTCACTGCACATTTCCTGCTGAGCTCAGACGAGCACGTGCAGTCCGTTCCCGAATCCGGGTCGTGGAGGCGGTGAGTTCAACGCCTGCTGTGGCGAGGCGAGCGGAGTTCAACGCGGGGGTGTGGCGGCCTCGGAAGGGCGTTCCAGCCTCCGCTAATCCCTCCCTCCTCTTCGCTCCGACTCCTTTTTTGCGCAAAGCTCACCTCATTAGTCCCGCGATTCCGCCCTCTTAAAATGCAGAGCGACTTCCAGTCCCCACACCAAATGTTCCCGTCAAATGCGGGGCCCGGATAAGCGGCTCGTGGCGTTGCCTTAGTGAATCACTGCGCCTTTGTCGAGGACGACGCTCGACTGTGCTTTATTGCAGCAATTCGACGGTTTGTTGGAGAACAATCTCCCTTACCCCTCCACTGATCTCTGTAGTAAGACCCGGGAGAAATTACTCAACCGCTCGATACTGGACGGGTCTTATCACTTCACTCGGGAGAATCCGACGACGATGGAGCACATTGCGAAATATTACTTTTGTTTTACCCAAGTTATGTTGAAATTATTTCAATGGTGTTTGCGGAAGAGGGGGAACAAATGATTGAAATGTAGTGAGGAGGGGCTAAGAGCCAATTAATTTTGATATGAATGCCACTGGGCCCATAGAATTGAGGAAATAACCACCAGAGAATAATGAAAGTACAAACTATGAACGCTGTATTAACATTAAATATGGACCCAGCTTTGAAGAAGAAATGCTAAAGAAAGGAGTAAGGTGGCAATGTGCACTGTTCTCCATGATTTTTGAAGTCTTCATCAAGAAAGAAAGAAGTAAATTATAGGTGAGAATATAGGACTGGATACCCAAGGTGAAAAACAGCATATTGTGATTTTACAACGACATAGTGGCAATTGAAGAGACAAAACAGATTTTAAAAGATTCTAGTTAACATAGAAAAATTATGGACGTGATATTGCCTGAAGGTCAAAACAAAAAAGGTAATGGTGTGCAGCACAAGACTAGAGGCTAAGTCCAATGTTAAACTCGGGAAACAAAAGCTTTTAGAGGTGAGAGAGTACCTATTTCTGTCGGGGAGGCGGAATAAACAGCGATGGACAATATTAAGAATGGTGAATCTACTTACAACTAGGAATACAAGCTTGGAAGTAAGTAAATACTTAATTAGAGTTTACACATGGAGCATTCTCGTTCATGGTAATTCTGTTTGTATGCATGACACTGTATGGTAAATAACAGCCGCAGAAAAGTTAAGGCGGAAACCATTTGAAATGTGATGTTATTGAGAAATGATGAGGTTAAAATAGATGGAAGGAGCGATAAACGAAGAATTTTTTAAAAGATTGGACGAC
The DNA here is from genome assembly GCA_933228895.1 of Platycnemis pennipes. NCBI lineage: Eukaryota > Metazoa > Arthropoda > Insecta > Odonata > Platycnemididae > Platycnemis > Platycnemis pennipes. Next base: position 33,387,746 of record OW121852.1, on the reverse strand, counting down.
AGATTAAAATTTCAAACTTTACTTTGCGGAACTGACTAGCTGGGAAAGAATTGCCACCTTGTACATACATTCTACTCTTTATTTCCGAAGATTGAAGGAAAACAGAAGTGTGCTAAAATCTTTAAAAGTAACCCGGAACATCCTAATCGGTCATATGCTGAGACATGCTGGCCTGATGAAGGCAGCCATCGAGGGAATAGTGTACGGGAAGAATGTCAAATGAAGACCTTGTATGAGATATACGCAGAAAGTAGTGAAGGACGAAAAAGGGAATAATTATGCCAACTAGTATATCAAGATGTTGGCTACGTCAAAAGAACCTTAGTATTGCTGACTAATAGTTATGAATATTTAGAAGCAATATGCAAAGGGTCACTATGGAAGTCGAAATTCCCTCATGTCCAAGTAAAATATCACTCTAATATATTTATTATATTATGGTTGGGAGGATTCTAATAACTATTGATTATTAAATTCCGTTTATGATGGATCAATTATGCAAAATTTATCGCTAAATTAATGGACTCATAATCTTATTTTAATAATATTTTTCCCCCTGTCACACACCTTTATGGTGGCTTGCAGGGTATTATGTAGATGTAGATGTGATATCATTTAGGATTCCTTGTAACACTAATTGGACTTCATGCTAAAATACCTGAGTGGGGTGTGAATAGGTAATCATGAGTAACATAGGTATAAATTCAGCGAAGCAAACCCCATATTTAGATGCTATGCTCGTGGGAATGACAAGGACAAAGCGTGAATGGGTGGTTACGGTTCATATGAAGGTTCTGTATAAATATGGAATGGGAAGGGTATTATTGGTTTTGTAAATACATGAAATATCATTCAAAGAATAAAAAAACATGCATTAAAGGTCGGTTCTTGAGAAATATTTTCATTGGATTGGAATCTATATCTTGATAGAAAGAGTAATATTGTGTAATCTTTTGATAGAAAAGCCGCATAACGAATTTTTTGGAACACTTAAAGACTTTATTAATAAAGAAAGTAGTTCAAAATTGAAAAAAATACAGGGCAAGAGTTAAAATTTTACGGTTTAAATTATGCGACTCGATCAAACATTTCTTATATTTTTACGTTAATAACTCCGTATAGAGGCACTTTAGACGGTTGACGGTCTTCCAGCTAATTCCATTTCTCACGTTAGAATTCACTTAAGATGTAGTGGTCGCGATATTTCGGATGCGTTTTTTCCGTCAGGAATCACTATAAAGACCCCTATGGTGCTGCTGCGAGAATACCTGTGTAATGGTCAGTGGTTTTTTCTCCGAGAGTGGCCGTGAAAAATCTGTGGGGTCAAGTCCTACGCCCTTACGTAAAGCATTCAATTTAATGCCCCCAACAAAGAAAAAAATGGTTCATGAAAAATTCAAAGCAGCAGCGCGAAAATGTTTGGGGTAACATCGTTTAGCGGGTTGGGAATTGCCTAACGTCATTTTCACCTCGCCGGAGATATCCATTTTGGCTTCATGAAATATTTATCAGTCTGTAATAGCGACGTTTTCATGCGGCGGAAACAAAGGAGACGCGAAACCGCCTCGGCGCATCCAAGGAAGCCGCGGCTTCCACAGTGTCAAGAGCCCTGCGCCAAGGTCCGTCCAACTTCCTCCACTCTTCTAGCACTCGAGTTGAACCGAAGACGAAACTTTTATTCGTGATGGCGTTAGGCAGCGTTTCTCACATGATCCCTACTGGTGCGATTCATAAAAGAAGACTGAACCCTCGGCTGACTGGTGCGACGTCATCATTGCAATCACAGTAATGTTAGATTTTAAGGTGCTTTAACTATTTTGGTTACATTGCTACGTCCCTTGAGTTTTCCCTTTATTCAATAACACCTGTCATCAATCCTCTATTTGATATCTACCTCTATCGGATAACCTCTTCATATTTGTATATCTTCTTTTACATTCTTCATGAATTTCTCCGCACATCTCATACGAGATCAACTTACCTCAGTTTACCCTTCAGTTGTCTTTCCATTTAGGACTGTCTTCATGAGACCCTCAAGAAGTGTCCGATATGGTTGTCCTATCTTATTCGTAGAGTTCTATTCAGATTTTTTCGCCTTATTCTTAGAGCCATTTCGTTACTTCCTCGAGTAATAATAGAAATACGTTCCAAGACACAATCATCTAACCTAAGCATAACCATAGATACAAATACATTACTTCTGCCCGAAACATGGTTCGAACACTGGACTTTTGGGTTACCAATCCGGGGACAGCGATGGGTATCGTAATTGTCGCATCTAATCAAAGTACGTCACGCCTTTAGTGCTAAGACTTCTCGGTTCTCCGGGATTTGTCTCGGAGTTTGATAACCTCTCCCAGTTCCCCGAAAAACATTTTCGCAATGCTCTAAGGCCCCGGTAATTTTTGGAAACTCTCCTAAAATTATGTTCAGTTCCAATTTGTTGACGAATGTGTTCATCAGTAAACATGTTATAAGCGCATTCGTGACTCATTTTATCGTATAATGAAGGAAGGAAGTGCCTACTAGATAGAAAATGAAGCCATTTATAAATAAATCCATATTTTAAGGCCTTTCAGCTGAAAAACTGTCTTGTATTGGTGTTTTATGTTCATTTCTTTTAAAATTGTAGAATTTCATACCGCTTAATTTACATTTACTCTCTTCAATTTTTGTTTGATGTGAACGATTCTTCATATATAGTTAAAATATATAATCGAATTAATTATTCCACTAAAGCAAAAACAATTTCATAATAATTAATATATTAAAAAGTATTTTCTGTTAGTGTAAAGAGAAAAAGGACCAATCGCAAGTATTTTCAATGCCACTTATTACAGCATTGACTAAACATGCGTTTGCCCCGAGTAATTCACTGTAAATTCTCGGTTATGTCCCGACAGTCTCGAATTTTTCGGTAAATGTTCAGTTTTTGTTCCATAGGTCTATGGAAATCATAGTCATACCAATGTAATTTCTTCATCATTTTAATTCTTCCATTTGCCATGAAGAAATTGAAACCTAACGGCGCGCGAAATGCACTCTTCAACGAAGGACGGCCAGTTTCCTTCCTAGTTTTTGCTGGTTTCTTAGGAAGTCCGGATTCCAGAAAATCACTCAGCTTATTTTTGGTTGAAGGCATCCGAGGTCTCTCCTGAATTGGATCCCAAGACATGTGGTCATTATCATCTGCGCCACCTCATAGTCAATCATTTAATGTGATTAGAGATAACGTTAACTGTCAACTGTTTCTCTAAAAGTTCTTAAACTGCGTTAATGGAAAATGATTCGTGGGGACGTTGGACTCACTTTAGGCAAAATTTCTTTTTTGACGTGCAAAGTGAGCACTTCGATAGCATTAATTTATTTTTAGGTAATACATGCAAAAACCTTTGCGACGCTACCTCGGTAAGTTTATATGTTTGGCAGTACCATGTGCGGTGACAGATTCAGTGGCTCGGCAAAATTACTTCTGATCGGATTAAATCGACGCATTTAAAACAGGATCCCCTCACCCATTTTAATTAATTAACAGTCGTTAATTAATTAAAAAGTATGTTTGATTTTAATTTTTTTGATTGTCGTTTTGGTAAAAGTGAATATCCCGATACCCCAAAGCTTTGAAATAAATACATTTTATTAAACTCGATTTAATATTCATCGAATATATCGCCAATAATTTAAAGACTTCTTACTTCTTGATATGCATCGTCACGCAACTTCACAAATAACACACACGTAATTCACAAACTATGTACATTATGTGTACCGTAATATAAAATTGGGATCAAACTCGCATACAGCAGTACGGTACAGCACTGCTCGATACCCAGCGCCGTTGTCTGTGCCCGGAGCAAGATGGCTATTTTGCTAATTCCATCGCTCCGCCGTTGACGGTGGCTCGAGTAATACCAACCAGATTTATGGCAAGTGCTTTCTTTAGTATTGAGTGGGTTTCGGGAGAGATGTATCACTCAGTAAGGAAAGTTTTTTAATACCTGTACGCAACTAACCCTATGAAAAATTACGATGATCCGGCAGATATACCCCGCCTCCTCATTAATAGTCATTATTCCAAAGCAGCCTTAAATGAATCAGTTTAATGATGGAGTCAAGGCAGTTCAAGCGGGAAGCTTCAGTCTCTGGTAAATTCTTAACCTTCCGCGTTTAGTGATAACATCAAAAGAGCTGGCATACAATGGAACGGCAAAGCCCTAAGCGGTGGCTCGCCAATGAAACGTATCCATATAATGAGGAAATAATTACCTTCGGTCTTTGTTACGTAATTTTCTCTTGAATTTTAATCTAATTATTTTAAAATGAGGTTGTTTTCCTTACCTACTAGATTTTTATGAAATAATCAATTCCTAGTACGAATCAAAAGTTTAAGTAGTTTTTGTAATAATGAGCGTCGTTGCTTATATGTTCATTCTTGTGTGAGCATATAACCAAGGAGGAAATTTCCCTTGTAACCTTTAATCATTCATTTCTGTGGCTTATAAATATTTGATATCACGCCGTTATAGGAGTCAAAACTTCAGAATTTACTAATTTCTCACCACGAAACACTTCATGAGAACATACATCTGGAGCAGAGTCGTTTATGATTGTGAGGCATGGACGATAACATCAGCTGAGAAGTTAAGGCTGGAAGAATTCCAAATGTGGTATAACGGAAGAATAATTAAGATCAAATGGGTAGATCGAGTGACTATCGATGAGGTGCCAATAAGATGAAAAGAAGACAGTACAACTTAATCCACCATATGTTGAGACATGATGGCCTGAGGAAGACAATCGTGGAGAGACAGACATTCCAAAGAAGGTCTTGTATAAGATATATGGAGCAAGTGTTGAAGGATATAAAAGAGAGGAATCAAAGAAATATGAAAAGATGCGCTGATAGGAGAATAAAGTGGCGAGCTGCGTCAAATCAATCTTAGTATTGCTGACTTATGTTGATGTTGATGGGTATTCCTTCTTCGATTTTTTCATTCATATGACGTATTGTATTGGAGACTTAATGCTCGGACTTCAACTTAGTTTACAATATCCAAGGCTGTTAGACAAGTATGGGATTTGAGCATGATATAATGGCATCATTATGACTTTTCATGTATAAAAATCCAATTTCATTCAGAAATTTTTATCACTAACAGTTTTAGAGTTAAACTCTACTCTTTTACAACTGGGGACTGTACTATTTTGAAGTACATTTGTGCGTGAAATGGGTGCTAGAACGAAGCCAACTAAGTAAAATTGCTTTACCCAAATTTTGTTCTGGTGAGGGTAAACCTCATCAAATACTCCCTTGAAAATGAATATTTGATGGACGAAACAATATGTAGTAAGCATTTTCTGTTGGGCTGTGTTTCACCAGCCTAAAACTTGTGTTTTTATCATCATATTTTTCTGTAGTCTTACCGTATTCATGGCTCCTACGATTTGTTTTATAGGGAGTGTTTATTCTCTTACTACGAACATCTTGTCACCACCATCAATAATCCTGAGATTGGTTTGACGCAGCTCTCCATTCTCAATTCTCCTGTCAGCTAATCTCTTTATATGTGCGTATTTCTTCTCTTTCACATCCTTCAAAACTTGCTCTATGTATCTCATTTGATGCCTTCCTTTGATGTCCTTCCCGTTCACTTGTCCCCCGACGATTGTCTTCATCAGGTCATTATGCCTCATGATATGGCGGATTAGGGTTTTAATAAGACTTCTCTTTTCCCCTTTCCGAGGATTTCCTCGCTATTTACTCGATCGATCCATTAATCTTCATCATTCTTCCCCTTGACTTCTTTGCTGCTGTCATCGTCTATGCCTCACTGCCGTGAAGAGAGATGCTCCAGATGTAAGTTCTGATGAATCGTTTCCTTGCTTCCACGCTTGTATTCGCAGCTGTAAGTAGATTGTTCTTTTGATATGATGCCCTCTTTGCCTGTGCTATTCTACAGACTATTTCTTTCTTGCTTCGTCCATCGTTGGTTACTCGGCTATTCAGGTAGCAGTACTCTTTCACCTCCTCTAGTTTTTGTTTTCATAGTTTAACGTTGGTTTTGGCCTCTTTATTTTTTGCTGCGTACTAATATTTTAGTTTACTTTTATTGATATTCAGCTGAGCCTGAAGATCAATCATTGTCAGATCAGCATTGTCACTTTCAATAGCTGCTAGAATTTTTCTGAGTGCTATGTCATCGGCGAATCTCAGCATGCTAATTTTTCCCCATGGATATTCACTCCCAAATAATTCTCTTGGTTTGTAAGGACGGCTTTCTCAATGTAAACATTAAAAATTACGGGATAGAGTGCAAAACCATGTCTCACTCCTTTTTTCATTCTTGCGTCTTCACAGCTGGGTCCAGATTTCATCACAGATACTTGGTTTTTATATAAACTGGATAATTCTTCGGTCATTGTAGAACACTTCAATTTATTTAGAAGTCAGCATTTTGTAAATGCTATATTCATTTCATTCTTGATTTCAAAGATAGATGCTGGTTACGTCTGTTTTTAGGGTCAAGGGAGGTTGACTGATTAAATTTAATCATATAATCTACATAAACTACACAGTGAATGAAATGAAAGCCCGCCGCGTAGTTCAGGACACACGTCCAAATCCTATAACGTGAATGGATGTTTAGTTTATCTTAGAATTAAGAGATTAGGTTTGATAGGGCGATGTAATTTAAGAGTTGAGGCGCCTAAAACACGAACTCCACTACTAATAATCACGAAATTCTCGTTTGACATTCGATGTGAAATTTCGCAAAAACCCTGGTCGTATTTGCTACTTTTAATTTAGTCGCCCTTCGTTTCATCTGTCCTTGGTCGACTGACGTGTTCTCACTGGACCTGACGTGGTCTGACTCATCACTTTTTTGCATAAAAAAATACCTCGATGTGAAAATTTGCGCTCTGCCGTGTTTGCTCTCGTGTTACCTTCGTGGTGCGTTACTTTCGTGCGTCAGAGATTTTCGTTATTGGCGCGTTGTTTTCTCAACACGCGAAAAGTGAGATTTTCTCGTATCTTATTAGGAGACACTTTTAAAATTACATCGCTAATGAAGTCAAGGTAAATTTCATTTCTTCGCATGCATTGATAATACGGCTCTGACGGTTGATTTCGGTTCCCCAGTTACGGAAGCGATTTATGCATTAGAGCTAATTTCAAAAACCCAGAAACTTTTCTATAAAGTGCTCTTTGAGCAGTCCAGGGAAATTTATGTCACTATTATGTTCTATATAAAGAAAGAACAGAGGTAGTCGGAGTACCTTGAACTCTTCCTTATTTTTATCTCGATTCGGTACCGAATTTGTTACGTATGGAATTCTCTACCGCATTGGTTATTTTTATCTATTGTTACATCCATTTCCATTTGACGCATGGAGGGTGTGGATGTTTAGTTTGCCCTGGGATAAAAATTGTAGGTTAGAGAGTGATATATAACCTTAGCCGCTGGAGCATCTATAAACCATTTTGCTCGACACTCAGTTAGTACTGAAAATTGAACCAAATACAGCATTTTCAGGTCTGAAAAGAGCAATTGGTATGATACTTATTTTTTATTCGTCTCTCATTCAACAGCCAATCACTGGCGAGTGGACTTTCAAGGATACTGGTGATACAGCTAGATTAATCGAAAATGCTTGTCATAACGAAACAACGTAATAATGTGCTCTTTACTACATTACCAATTTACTATTTACCAATGCTGCAGCGGTTTCCCTGTCTTAGCGGAGGGAGAATTCTTACGTTATCAATCCGAAATGATAAAAATAGGAACCTAGTGACGTGGATTTTAAATAAACACGTCCCAACGATATAAACAAACAATAACTTTTGCGCATGTGCCGCCTCTGAGGAGAGATTTATCGTTTGCAAGATTTCATTCGAGACTTTAATGAGCATCTTGAATTGTGTTAGATTTTCAATGATGCATTAAGTGCCGTGTAAAATGGCCTTTAGGCTGCTGCTAAAAATTGATTTTTTGAATGAAATGATGTCAGCAAATGCGTCATGTCATTTGCCTGCGTCGCTTTCTTTGGTTTGAACGTGGGTTACTGTGATTCCCTCCATCAGCAGATGGAAAAGAAGGAACGACATTGAACAATGCGATTTGGTTTCCACTTCACCGGTGTCCATCAAGGAGCCGACTAGATTTTTCTTTCTCCTTTGCGCTGCTTAATGACCCCTGAAATCCTTGCGTGGGGCGTGGGAATTCTATCCTGCTGCGGTTTGCATATTAAGTGATCGACCGTCGCCATTGACCTCCAGTGGCGAATGCTTCGGGAATGTAAATGGGGGAAATCCTGAAATGTGTGAAACGGTGTTCAAGGACGGCCAGACAGAGGTTTCGTCGAAGGGCCTCCATCGGGCTGACGTAATTGAGCGAGGAAAACATCAGGACCGCTCAAGAAAGGTCAGTCGAGAATCGACCTTGTGCGGGCCGACATAAGGACTCTTCGATCGGAAGCTGATTCAGATCTGTGTGTTTTCGGCTGACTGCTCGGTCATTTTTATCGGTTATAATGAAACTAGAGGATCTTGTCGGCAGGTCGATGGTTATCTAAAACCCAATTTTATATGATCCTAGTGATGCGGAAATACCTACAAATAGATACAAATCTGAGAAAACTGTCTTTACAGGGTTTCAGTTTCTGACAAAGCAATTATTTCCTCAACTCATTAGTATACTATCATAAATAAGTTCATAAGTTCTGTGGAAAAGCACAAGTGTTGATTATTCAGTGTGGATTATGTGGTTGAAATCTATTAACTGTTCTTGCTGTTGAGAAAATCGAAACATTCGGCCACGCAACGAGAAAATTTTGATTTCTCATGTGCAAGGGAAAAGATTTCTTTTGGTAAGGTTGATAGCTCCGGTCTAAATCTTTTGATTAGGATAATCCGTGACATTACATAAATATCTCCGGCAGATTGTTAATGAGAAATATCAATTATTTGTTGTTGTAGCGAATAATATATTCAGTTTTTTTGCTTTACGGTTTGAGGTACTCCGATTGCTAAGGTTACTTATATCTTACCGTCTGACCTACCTTATATCAAAGAAGAGCTGAATCAGGTTTTTAAGTGGTCCAAACGCTGTGATTATATCGAAAAATGTAGCCTAACTTAATCCTGAGACAGGCGCAATACCCATGTCCGAGGCGGGGTTTAAACCCGCGAACTTTGGGTGTCCAGGCTGGTGGGTTACCGTAACTACCGCAGCGGGGTATCTTACATCAGCATTTACTGAGTACCCTACAAGACTCTGCAATGATATTTGAAGTCTCATCATTCATACTCTACTGACGCACTTCAATCATATGGTTAATAACAATATTGTCAGTTTTACTTTTTAGTTGAATTCGCTAATCTGGGAAACAAAGCCTCTTCACATAGAGTATAGGTTCCACTTTAAACTACCATTTAACTCATGCCGGACTCGTACAAACACTAAAAAGGGAACATTGGTTTCAATACATTTGTGGTGATGTTAAAAAATGCATTGAAATAACATTAAACCTATAACACTTGTGTTATTCATTATAAGACCCAAGTCAATAAGACATAAAAGGGGATAAAATACTAGCGTATTACTTTTCAATCTTTCCCAATTAATTACCTATCTCTCAAGCAGTATCTTTCACATTTTTCTTTGCCGCTTAGCAAACGTTCCAATAAGCCTGTAAACCTCTCCGTCGTACCATTTGTCTCTCGGGTTCTATATTCTCTATACACGTTTCAACTAAGATACGGAATGGCTACAAGGTTTAAATATAGTAATAGAAATTACAGAACTTCGTATCTTGAGCCCACGCTTGATTGAAGAAAATGCCATCGACACTGGTTGGAAGGTGCAAAAATTTTGATATTACTATTCACTTTAGTGAGGAGGGCTTCCGGGTGTTCCTCCGCGTTGGTTTCTCTGTGGGCGACATCCATTTCTCCAGCCATCCTGCTGATGTCTTCAGGTCAGATGTGTCGATGCATTAAACCGTAAATTTTAATGTTATGAGGAGCAACCGGGACCGCTGTTCATTGATGATAAACCCCACGGAAACCTAAGATAGAATTCATTTATTTATATTGAATCAATATTCTCTTTTTTTTAGAGTTATCAGAAGATTATGGGTGAGTCAAGTGGCTCTTCTGGCTTCTGTTAATCAGGTGATATCTTCGGTGGCTACATTTCCCCCTTCCATTCCCATTTCTTTACCTTCTCATCCTGTTTAAAGTGAATGTTTAGTACGGGTGGACTTGAAACGACACCAAAATTCAAATACGAAAGTTGAAAAAGTGTGAAAAACCTCTTCTTTTCTCAGAAAAAGTGTCAGTTACCCAGTGATACTCTTTTTACTTGCTCCAAAGTTCACTTTACAGCTTAAAAGCTATTTATACTTTCAGAGAAGATCATGTGGGACGTGAAGTATGCGGAAAATAACGGTGCGGCAGGAATATAAAAATCACTCTTTTAGGTGAACTGTTACTTTCCTCATAGAACGGCACTGTCACAAAACATTTGTTCCGAAGCCACTCTCTTGGGTCATGAAGACTGCCTTTTTTTTATAGCATTTTTAACCTCACCAGCGTCGTCATCGGATAGGCATTGACGAGTCCGCGAATGAGCGTTGCACTTCCTGTGTCATAATCCCCTCGAGATGAAATGTCGTTTAAAATAATTACGCATGCCAGTTGCGGCACGCGTTGATTTTGCACGCGAGCTCCTTTTCGAATGGCAGACATAATGTATGCATGCATTTCAAAGCATTCCTATGCATACAAGGCGTATGTTTGCGTGTTGGCAGGAAGTTTTGAACTTGAGACCAAAAAACTCGTCGTTCTTACCTTGAAGCGGGTACCACTTAGGAGGAAGCTACTTTCGAGATGAAAAGGCTCATAAACTAACGCTTTTTATGGGGAAGATACTGTGAGACGCCCTTGGTGTTCTTTCCTGTAAGACCTTGGAGTATGGTGACTAGGCGTTCCCCGGAAAAATTTTTCTCTAATAGTCGAAACTACTATGAAGGAGACTTTAAACAGCGATTGAAACAATGCTTTTCAATCCGGCACTCTCTTTGTGATGAAAATATCAATTTAATTTCAATTCAGAATACTAAGAGGTTACTCAACCTTAATTCACCCCTGCCGCAAGCTTAGTCGTAGGGAAACCACATTTGAGGGGTATTGTTTATAAATGTGAGACGTTGAGAGTATCCACGGTGTGGTAGTATTGCAGTTTTTTAAATGTTTTTCTGCGTTTTTGTGGCTAAATATGCTAACTTGCTACCTCTAATAAGCTCCATTTCCTGTACTCTCAAATATTGTGATTTGGAATATGTCGTGATAATTGGGTTTGAGGATACAACATGCTAATGTACTATCATGTGGGGGAACGGACTTGCTGCAATCCATTTTTTTATCAGTTTCATAAAATTTCAAAATGTGAGAACTTCATCTGAGTTTTAACACCATAATATCTAATTAAATATTACTTTTGAAAGATGTATAATTCATGTTTTAGTACGTTTCATTATTTTGCACTTGGTTTTCCGTTATTATCGAGTATTTGTTTTCGAGATTATTTTCCTCTCTCGGAGTCTTCGCATCCAAAACATGACTTTTCGGGAACCCGTTACATTTAAATGGCTACTTTTCACTCGTGTGCTTTGCTACAAAGGCGGACATTCTGTGCATGACGGAGAAACTCCATTACCACATTGGTGCTCATTGGAATCAGCCAGGAAACCGTCAATTGCGTAAATGTGGAATTGTCCGCTATTCAGACACTATAATTTGCTGCGACGCAATCGCCTCGATGACTCAACTACTTGTACATAGTTCTGTTCAACGACAGCTGGATAACTCCATTGAGTAGCGGGCAACTAGCTTTTGACGGAGCCTCTCTTCGGGGATTCATCGTAAGCAGATGCACCAGGAGGCCTTCGTGAGATAGTCAGTGGCAAGAATGTTGTTACGATAGGAAAATGTAAAAAAGAAAGATTATTCATTAATGCGCTAGATTTCCTAACGACTTAGAATGCCGGAAGTGTATGACGAATGGACTCTTCATGGCCGACTTGGATTCCAGTGGATGTAGCAATGAATATTTCATCATTGGATTGGTCTCTTCACACGTTTCCAATTGAACTCTAGCATTTCGTTCTCATTCTGGGGTGTATACGGTTGAGGAGATTTTACCTTCCTGGAGTATTTGTGTAAATAATCTTTTTTTTGGGTGTCACATTCTAAGAGACAGATAAAGATATTCAAATTGGAATTCTCGGCTACTTTTGAATCCTACCTTTTGACCAATTTGGAGTACGCAAAGAGATTTTAAAAATATTTGGCTTGCGGAGCAAACATTAATGAAAATAAGATTATCAATCCACTTACTTGACAAGAAGTTGGTTATTTTCAAGTAAATTACAGGGAGACGATATATTAGTGCGAACCGGAAGGCCACATGATTAAATTAGACCATGAAATCATGAAAAATGGTTTCATAAAGTGTAAATGTCCACAGGTTTGAACATTGGGATAGAAATCGGCTCGCCACGCAGGATGCAGTTTTTCCATTTGAAATGCAATTAACCGTTTTGAAATTTCCTACTTACGCGAATAAACATTTTGATCAGAATTCAGTCATCTGCTTCCATCCATTTGTGAACCTTCCGTCCATTTGTGAACCTTTCACTATCTATGAGTTATAACAGTATGCACTGCTTATGGGGTAAAAAAATAATTAAATTGATGCAGAGAAAGAGATGCTTCAGTCTTTTCTGGAGCGGGCAAGTAATTACTTCTTCGTAGAACTTTGCAGGACGAAAAAGTTAATTGAAAATATTTTGAGAGGCAACAATCAGAGTAGAATATGCTGAAAATCTTTCATGACAAATCAGGAGGAATAAATGAATGAAGTCAAGGAAGCCATGTAAATAATGACATCGGAAATAATGAACGGGGTGACTGAAAAAGAATCGTGTGACATCAGCATTAAAACATGTCTTCAATATTTGCTGCGATCTTTTTGCCCACAAGGAATTTTTTCCTCCGCGTATGGAGAAGAATTTAAACTTGAGCAATAAATCCAAATCTGAAACATCAATATGATCAAAATTAGAGAAGTATGTATGTTATGTAAAGCCCACTACGAAAGAGAAATACGTGCCTATAATTACCACAACCTCAACTCAATATCAACTCGATATTATGCATAAAACACCATCCGCATTTAAGTATTTTATAATAAAAATAGGTATTTTTCCAGCATTCATATGCAATGGACAGTAAAGTCAAAGAATGCAATTTTTTTCTTCTACTGAGCAGGGATCAGATTGATATAGCGGATTCCAGTTCATATACAGGAATGGCGTAAGCTCGTAATTAATAGGGTAGGGAAATATTTGATCAGGTCTCTTAGGCCTCATCACTCTTTTATATGTTTTATTTTGGCTTAGTATGATAGTGGCCACTTAATGATACTGTTGAGTGTTTGCATGTATTCCAATTGTGGGTTTCTGCCTCTATCCATGTTTGCCTCTTTAAATATAAACCACATTTTGATGAATATCAAACGATTCCAGTGATTAGAATCGAAATATAACCGGTAGTAGTTAGAGTAGTCTTGGGTTTTAGGTGCTCCAACCGGTATGGTAATTTCACACCGTTTACCCTTAAATCTTAATCGTGGGACTATCTCAACATCCATACCCTAGGCGGTTTTCGAAACCGCAACCTTTGGGTTGCAATATAATAGCTTCGTGGAGTTCTCAACGTCTTTGACGTAGGTATATCCTTTTTTAGCCGTGATGTAGTTTCACCATCTTGTCAGTTGGTTGTATGCTTTATATTTAAGAAGCACCTGTTTAAGGTCTAGAGACCAAATCATCTAATCACGGACTACCGCGATACCAACTTCTTTTTCGACATCGCTCGTGGAACAGTGAGTCGTCTTCAATGACGTTCATGAACTCGCAATTAAACACCTCGAATTGGTTTTTCGCTAACTACCGTCGAAATAACGCGGTTGCTGCTGGCGCAATCAAAGTTTCACCGCGCAGATATTTTTTCCGCTGAACCGAAGTGTTTGCTCAAGACTCACGTGTGATGCTTGCCGCGTCTTTCCCTCAAAGGGCCTTCCTTCCGACTGCACTTACCTACTCTGCGCCGACGTGCCCGCGCTTCTGGGAACACATGGTTAAGGGCGTTAATGAGCCGTCTGCCGTTGGTGCTACCCCCCTTCCTCATCCTCATTTCGAACTCACTCTCTGTGGAAGGGCGCCGTATGAGTTGGAGCGTTCGATAAAACATTATTACTGGGGAGGAGACGGACAGGTACGTAATGATAGGTGGGCATTTGGAAAGAGTGTCTTAGGAAATGAGGAAGGGTGAAGATAAACCCAGGGTCGTCATTAACCTGTTCTAAACGAAAGGCGCCCAGGGAACCACGGCTTGACATGTTTACGAAATCCCTGGTTAAAACAAAATTTGTAAAATTGAGGAAGATATTGGATGTAACACAAATGTTTTGAGTATTATGATTATTTGATAAGTGTAATGGGTACCTATGAAAAGGAAATTTTGTAGTATGAATGTAAGGAGGCGTGCTGGAACTTCCGACAGACAGATTTCTGAAGTTGTCCATACAGCATTCAAGTAGGGAACGTTAAACTGATAAAACTCTCTGCAACTGCCTGATTCTAACCTTTGCACTGAGGGCCCACTACATCAATCCGATGTTTACGAATTTCTGACACTTAAGGATTTTTTCCGTACATATTCGAAAAATGACGTCATGCTTAGCATGTAGATCTGCAAATACATATTGCCCTGCAGTCACTGCAAGAGTAGGAGGAGGTATGCGTGACTCCACACTGCCACAACACCGCCGAGTAAACAATCTATTGTAACTGCATTGCTGAAATCACTGTTGATCCAATTAAATTCACCAAGGAAACAAAACTCCTTCACATGCGATACAGTTTCTAATTTCCAGCCACCATAGTGCAAAAATACAAGACGATGAGATCTTACGGCTTTGATGTATAAATTTAGAAAAATCTCTTAAAGCCGTATAATAACTGTACCTTTCGTCTAGGACATCGAAAGGAAGAGTGGAAGGAGCCAAGAATGTTTTTTGGGGAATTAACTACAGAGAGGGAAGAGCAACGGCAAAATAAACATTTACGGAAAAATAAAAAAACAAGAATTTCACCACTGGTACCATCACATTACTTGTCAATGCTTCTTATTGCTCTTGAGAAAAGGGAAATTACGTGTTGGCCAATGCTGACGGATAAGGCTTCTCTCATGGACGATCTCATTTAACAGGTAAACAAGTCCAAGCATTTCTCAAGGATAATGGTGACGGTGTAAGCTATTGAGTCTAAATTCGACCGACGACGAAAACAGCGCGGATACAGTGCGTCATATTTGTTTACGAAATGTTTTAGCATTGGTAATTATTTTCGTGGTAAAGTCACAAATCTGAGAACTCGATTACATCCAAGGACTTCCCTGCTTGGCACGCAACTGGCTCACTTAGTTTTTCCTAGACAGGAGTGAAGTAAAACGTAACGTATTTGAAGTTTTGATGTCAGTATTTCTCCAAATGGTTAAGAATTCTTAAGAATTTGAATAAATACTGCTATCTTAAGAAAAATCCTAAGGAGAATTTCTAAATCTTAATACAAATTCTATATAGTTATCTGTATCCCACGTAAGTCATGGAAGCCACCACCAGCACAATTTATATATACCCAGGGAGTCTTTCAGGTGGAATATTTTTCCACTGCCCTATATATATTATGCATTTTATAAAATAACTGCAATTGAGAGACTTTCTCTATCATTTGAGTTTGTTGCCAACGATTCAGTTAAATATAATCCAACAGAGACTAGGATTGAAAGTTAGTGGTCATTGAATACATCCATTGCAATTAGTTGTATTTAATTTAAATATATTTTATATGCGAATTATCATTTAGACATTTCTAAGTTTCTAGCACGTATGTTTTAGATGAGGAATCATAATGTATAAGTTCTTAATGGATATATTTTATAAAATATTTTAGAGGAGAAAATAATTTCATAAAGTGGGCAGTTAGCTTTAGTTCAAAGGCAATCCCTTGTTTTTGTGCATCATACTTTATTCAATGCCGTTTATTATAGTAAGGCATTCATTTTGTTTTTCATGAGATGGCGTTACTTCCATTCACGAGATCCCCCGTCTTAAATCCGAAATGTGTTGTGCCACAAACCGTTTCAGAAATTAGAAAAATATTATTGAAGAAGTGTTAATCCAAGCTATGGATCTAGAAAACTTCCGGAATTTTTAAATTTCCTTGACACTTAAAGTGCGAACTCCAAATCTCACGCAAAAATCGAGGTGTACATGATGGAATCCAGTAATGTTTGATTTTCAGAACCTATCAGGATAATCACAAGGGTTCGGACCTTATCCTATCCCCATCCCTTCCATTCCTATCCTTATATCTTTCCTCCCGGTCTGAAGCGCCTATTAGTGCGGAAACAGACTAAAAACACCCATGGACAATCACAATGGTAAAATTGTAATTGTAAATGACGTTGTCAAAGGCCTTTTCCAAGTCCACGAATGCCACGTACAACGGCTTGTTTACGTGTATCATTTTCTCGACCAGTATCCTTAAGCTGAGTATTGCCTCCCTAGCTCCAGGGTTTTTCCTGAATCCGAATTGATTTTCCGAAAGATTCCCTTCGATCTTTCCTTCCGTTCTTCTGTTAATTATCCTAGTAAGTATTTTCGATATGTGTGACACCAGGCTCAATGTTCTGTGCTCTTCGCATTTCTCTGTCCTTGGCTTCTTCGGGATTGCGATAATTTCACTCTTCTGGAAGTCCTCTGGTAGTCTCCCACTGTCAAAGCTATCTTTGATTTTTCCAAAGAGGGTATCTTTTAGTTTGACCCCGGGTGCCTTGATAATTTTTCCATTTATATTGTCCCCTCCTGGTGTCTTGTTGTTCCTTAGGTCTTTCACGGCTCTGTCAAATTCGCTTCTCAGTATCTCGGGCCCCCATTCGTCTTCATCCTCCCTGATTTCTTCTTCCGTTAAGTCAGCTTCCAGTAGTTTGGGTGCTTCATAGAGCTCTTCGATGTATTGCTTCCATCTCTTTCCTATGTCCTCCTGTTCTATGAGTATCTTTCCAATCGAGTCTCTTATGTTGTGGGATCTTGTTTTCCTTTCTCCGAATTGTCTCTTCACCAGTTTATAAACCATTTCTACGATTCCTTTTATTATATTCTTGTTTATTTCTTCATAGTAGTTTTCTATCCATTCTTCCTTGTCTTTCTTGCACTTTCTATTTACTTGGTTTCTCGACTTCTTATATTGGACCTCCTCATTTTCATTTCTTGGATTCTTGTATTTTCTTCTTTCCACGATGAGATATCTTATTTGGGTTGTTATCCATGGCCGTTTTGTTTCTTTCTCTTTACTCACAAAGTGCTCCTCGGCTACCTCTGTAATGATCGCCTTTATTTCATTCCATCTTCCCGTAACGGTTGTCTTCTTCACTTCTAGTTTTGAATCGTTGGCAGAGGTGAACCTTTCTCTTGCTTCTTTTTCCTCCAGTGTCCTTGTGTTCCATCTTGATTCCTTCATAATTCTCTTCACCTTCTTGTATCGCAGGCAGCTGTCCATGATCACCAGGTTATGGTCACTATTTATATCTGATTCGGGGTAGCTCTTGCACTGCTTAACTTGGTTCATATATCTCGTTCTGACAAGGATGTAGTCTATCTGGTATCTTCCTCTGTCCCCCGGCATCTTCCATGTATGTCTTCTTCGCCGTTGTTGCTCGAACAGGGTGTTTGCTATTACTCTGTTCTTTTCTTTACAGAACTCTATCAGACTTTCTCCCGTGGCATTTATTTTTCCCAAACCGAACTCACCCACGCAACTTCCTTCTCGACCCTCTCCGACCACTGCATTCCAATCTCCCATAACAATTAGGTTCTCCTTTCCTTTTACTGTGTCTAGGACCTCTTCCAGTTGCTCATACATTTCTTCTTCAGAGTGGCTCGAAGCAAGCTTGTGAATAAATAGTCGCGTCGGTATGCGGCGAGTTTGAATACCACATTGGGTATGGATGCTGTGCTTATCTTATATGTATATGGTTACATGTTGCGAGGTGACTACGGCAGTTGGAATATTGAAAACCTATCTCATACTTACATTACCACTATGAAGGAAATATGTTTAAATTTTGATGTGAAGCTTGAAGCTGTTTCACTATGTGGTCGTGGATGAAAAAAACGATTGTTGATTGTAGACTTTTGAATGAAAGCTAAGTAAATGTGAAGAATGTGAGCTAGGCGGAAAGGAAGATGAACAAAGAGGTGTTAAATAAATTTGAGAGGAAACGATTTTTGGTAGGGAGATTTGAAGGTGTCTGGAATTGTTGGTGGAGGACATATCGGATGGGCTTTTGAAGGTTATTTTAGATTGGAGGATCTCGGACGTGAGAGAGGGGGAGGCGTTAGTGATAGAAAGGAAAGTATGAGGATATTTAAGGAGTATGAGGAGTTTAAAAAAGAGATGCGAAGTGCCTCAAGTTACCTGGTATTCCCGGTATTCCCATTAGCCCTGTATTTAGAAGGAGGATGTCTGACAAGGACTGTATGCGGACTAATCCTTATTGATTAAAAATTTCGAAAACCGCGGTGTTCAACCTCAAGGTCGATCTTATCGTGGAGTAAAGCTCTCCAAGTACTAAGACCTGTGGATACAGAAGTTCACGCTTCTTAATAGACTCAAGAGACCTTCCAGGTCACATATGTGGTTTTCCCGGAAATATGTGGTATCTAAGGAATCACACAATCTGGATTTGACTGGACATGTAAGAGTCCCTCACCTCAGGTCAGTGCATTGACTATTGGCCAACAGTGAATAGAGCGCAATTATGGCATGACGCAAGCTACATAAAGGGTGTGTAGCAGGTGGTGAGTGCTTACCTTCTTACAGGCTTCCGAAGGAAAATGAACGTGTATGTAATACTATCCAATCCACGTGCACTATTTTGAAGTTACCGCCGCTCTGCAACCACCCTCTGAGATACCGCCCAAATATTCCGTCATCATCATCATTGGTCAACAATCCTAGGATTGGCTTGACGCAGCTTTCCACTCGTTTCTTCTATCGGCCAACCTTTTCATTGTGACGTAATTCTTCTCTTTTACATTCTTCACGAGCTGTTCCATGTATCTCATACGAGGCCTGCCTTTTCCAATCTTCCCGTTCACTTTTCCCTCGACGATAGTCTTCATCAGGCCATCGTGTCTCAAGATATGACCGATTAAGTTTTCCCTTCTTCTTTTTAGAGTTGTCAGCAGACTTCTCTTTTCTCCTACTCTTCTTAGCACTTCCTCGTTACTTACTCGGTCGATCCATTTAATCTTCAGCATTCTTCTGTAACACCACATTTCAAATGCTTCTACCCTTTTCTTCTCCGCTGCTGTCATCGTCCATGATTCACTGCCGTAAAGAAAAATGCTCCAAATGTATGTTCTGATGAACTGTTTCCTTACTTCTATGCTTGTATTTCCTGCTGTAAGTAGATTCTTCTTCTGAAAGAATGCCCTCTTTGCCTGGGCTATTCTACTCACTATTTCTTTCTTGCTTCGTCCATCGTTGGTTACTCTGCTTCCCAGGTAACAGAACTCTTTCACCTCTTCCAGTTTCTGTTTTCCTAGTTTAACGTTGGTTTTCGCCTCTTCTCTTTTGCTGCACACCAATATCTTAGTCTTCTTCTTATTGATCTTCAGCTGATATCTGGCCATAGTCCTTTCCAGGGTCGTTAGCATCTTATTCAGCTCCTTCTCTGTCTCTGCTATGAGAGCTATGTCATCAGCGAATCGTAGCATACTGATTGTTTCTCCGTGGATTTTCACTCCAGAACACTTCTCCTTGACTTCATTTATGGCTCTCTCGATGTAAACATTAAAAATTATGGGAGACAGTGCGCAGCCTTGTCTCACTCCTTTCCTTATTCTTGCCTCTTCACAGCTGTGTCCAGATTTAATCACAGCTACTTGGTTTTTGTACAGACTGTGTATAATTCTTCGGTCATTGTAGGACACTCCAATTCCCTTCAGAATTCCAAGCATTGAATCCCAATCCACGTTGTCAAAGGCCTTCTCTAAATCCACAAATGCAATGAAGGTCGGTTTGTTCTTCTCCATTCTCTTCTCTATGAGTAGCCGAAGGGCCAATATTGCTTCCCTTGTACCCTTACTTTTCCTGAATCCGAATTGATCTTCATCCAGGAACTCCTCTGCTTTTCGTTCTATTCTTCTGTAGATGATCCTGGTCAGTATCTTTGATGCATGTGTCGTCAGGCTTATAGTCCTAAAATTTTCGCATTTCTCCGCTCTCTTCTTCTTGGGAATAGGAATGATGATGTTTTTCTCGAAGTCCCTTGGAATTTCCCCTGTTGAATACATGTCGCAGATGGTTTTGTAGAGATGAATTAATGTCTTCTCTCCTGCATTTTTAATTAGTTCTGCAGGGACATCATCAATAACTGAGGCCTTATTCATCCGAAGATCCCTTACTGCAGCGTCGAATTCCGATCTTAATATTGATGCCCCCATATCATCTATTTCCACTTCGCTTTCCTCTTCAATAGCTTTTGTGCTGAGATTTTTTCCATTGTATAGCTCTTCCAGATATTCTTTCCACCTCTTCACTTTGTCCTCGTTTTCAATCAAAATTCCTCCATTCTTGTCCCTTATGGCATTGCCTCTTGCGCTCCGTTCCTTGAAGTGGTTCCTCACTATGCTGTAGGCAGCTTCCACCTTTCCAAGTGCAAGGTTGCTTTGTACATCTTCGCAAAGATTTTCCAACCACAGCTCTCTAGCTTTCCTTGCTTTGCGACTTATTTCGTTCCTTATTCTTTTGTAGCAGAGCTGCCCTTCTTCAGTTTTCGCATTCTTGTACTTTCTTCTTTCTTCAATCAATTCTAAGACTTCCTCCGTGATCCATGGCTTCTTCTTGGCAACTTTTCTTCTTCCAAGAACTTCTTTTGCGGCTTCCTGTAGTCCACATTTAATGTTTTCCCAACGCTCTTCCACTGATTTCTCATTCAGGTTCTCTCCTATGTTGTTTACCACTGCTTTTTGAAATGCCAGCTGATGTTGAGCCTCCTTTAGTTTTTCTACTTGCCATATATTCTTCTTGGTTTTCTTCAATTTCTTGAATTTTAGGTGGCATTTCATCATCACTAAATTATGGTCACTGTCGATGTCTGCCCCAGGGTAGCTTTTGCAGTCCTTCACTTGGTTTCTAAATCTCTGCTTCACTAAAATGTAGTCTATTTGGCATCTTCTTCTGTCTCCTGGCATTTTCCATGTGTATCTTCTGCGGTTGTGATTTTTAAACAATGTGTTGGCAACCACTAACTTATGTTGAGTGCAGAACTCCAGCAGCCTTTCTCCTCTTTCGTTTCGGTTTCCCAATCCGTATTTTCCAGTTATTCTTCCATCTTGACCTTCGCCGACGATAGCGTTCCAGTCCCCTAAAATAATTAGGTTTTCTTCTCCTCTTACCTGTTTTATAACTTACGTGATATCTTCGTAGACGTCTTCCACTTCTTCATCTTCATAGTCAGTCGTAGGTATGTAAACCTGCACCACCACGGTATCCACAGGTTTGGTCTCGATCTTCACCATTATTATCCTTTCATTGTACTGCAGGAAGCTCTTCACACGCATTCCGGCGCTCTTTCTGAGCATGATCCCTACTCCAGCATTACCATTTAATGATCCTGTATGTATAATCCTGTAGCTTCCACTCCAAAAGTCTCCTTCTTCGGGCCACTTCATTTCGCTGATTCCTAATACGTCGAGGTCCATTCTTCGCATTTCTACCTTCAGGTTCTCCAGTCTTCCACAGGTCCGAAGCGATCTCACGTTCCATGTTCCTACCCTAAAAAGTGTATCACATTTGACTGATGTACTCTCTCGGGTAGTCCCCGCCCGGAGATCCGAATGGGGGACTATTTTACCTCCGGAATATTTTACTCGAGAGGGTGCCATCACGTCTTGATAATAAAGGAAAGAGTGGAGTAGCTGCGACTCCTCGGGATATTAATGTGGTGGTTTCCCCTTGCCTTCCACATCGCAGTACTACAGCCGTTAAAGTAAATGTTACCACGCCTGTAGTGAAATGAGTGTCGCTGTACCGACCACTGTGGTCTCCACCTTCACTCATGTGAAGAAGAGCTGCTGCCCTCTCCTCCGGGTGATGAGAAGCGTAATTATTGGCGGCCTCCCGTCGCCAAGTCACGGCATCTTCACAGGTTCTGTATTATTTAGAGGCCTATCTTACCCAGGGATAGACCAATACCCCCTCGGAATGCCGTCGCTTTTTGTCCACGACTGCTCATTCGACGAGTAAACTCGCTTATCTCGCAGCTAACCTCTATATCTAGAGGTCGACCCACCATCCGCAACCCGGTGGACGCACTCGGTGGCTTTAAGCTCAGCATATATTCCGTCATGAGCCGTAATAAAGGGAAAAATATCCCGTGATTCACACTTAATCTTCATTGAAAGGGATCCTCAGCCAATTTGGTTGCAGAGTCTTACCCTAAAAATCATCGAGCTACTGATTTCCTCCTTCTTAACAAAATACATTGAACTTCTTATTGAAATTGAAGGTTAATTCAGCCTTTATAATAACGGCACGAATCAGAACAAGTGATGCTTCATTTCATGAAGTGTCTTTCTGTGTCACTAAGCTACCCATCAAAGCATAACCCTGACGTGTCTAACACTGTTATCACAATGGCTCAATTAATGCCTAATTTTTATAATAACATTATTAGTTGGCAGCTTCCCTTTGAACCTTATCAGCTTTCGTGCATCTTTGATATTAAGTAATGGTGGTTATTTGTACCTTATGATGCCTGATTTTTTTGCCTGACATCTTTATTGTACCCTGAAAGCTACTGCAAGGGTTTGGGGGGGAGGGGTTTACCCCGCACTAGGCATTCACTACCGTGACGCACAATAATCACATTCTTACTAACTATAATACTTTTGTTGCTGTTGTTATTTAAATATTTAGTTCTCTACCCGTTATTTTAAGGTTTGATGGATCATCCCTTCTCTGATGCACACTTTCCGATCGACTCCTACACTATATTATTTATTTTTTCAAATAAGCGTGTTAATGTTAAGCTAAATGAATGCAATGAGAAAAAAGCTGCTTCAATCGTATTACAGCTTCTGATAACTTCTACCTCTGTCATTCCTCTCATGCGGGTTGTGCAATGCAGGAACACTTTACGGAGAGGTATGGTTTTAGTAGGCTTAGGTTTTCACGCCAAATATACGATATGTCGAGTACAGTTATACGTATATGTTGAACACTATGTAGTATTGTGTAACTACGGAAAAAGTTTAAATCGAACAAAGGAAATCAATCAATCCTGACTGATTACCTTTCAGTAACTGTAAGCACATTTGTTATTGTCTCTTAGTTACGCGGAAAAAGGCATCGTAAATTTCTCCGTATTATTATGCATCTGACAAATAATAAATTTATGACCACCTGCCAGTGAGTGGTTTTATTGTGTTTTCAACAATGGCAGAAAAGCAATCCGATTTATATACGTGAAAGAGATTTAAACTACTTAAACCAGTGATTGCCTACGCAATGGGGAATATGCATTTATTTTATACCTCTTTGAATAAGAAGTTAATTAGCTAAAATACGTCTGATTACGTAGCAATATGGAACCTATACCGTGCAGTATCGTCAGAAGGCGTTTAAGGTCACGCGACTTTCGTCTATTTTCGGGAACATTTTTATAAGGATTAATAACATTTGTGATTAGTATAGAAACGTTTGACTTCTATATTTAACTTTGTGAGAAAATTTCGTATCAGGAATATAATAAATGCTTGGAAACGAATTTCATGCATTCTTCTAGAAATTTGAACACACTGCTAAACTTATCGTAGCACCTATTTACAAACCTTGCTGCTCTTGACTATAAACTAACTAGTTCCGAGAACTCGCGAGAAACTGTAAATCGTCATAGAGAGAGATCCCCAATTCAAAATTACTGTGCGGTCTTCTGCCTTGTATTCAACTCAACAAAAACTGTTAATACGCTGTAAAGATCTGCCGAGAATGAATAAATACGTTAAACGTTGGAATCCTAGAGGTACTCTAGCTACAGCGTCCACTCGATCGTCTATTAGCCACGCGGCCACTGTAATGAGGCTGGTAAGGCATCGGCAAGGTCCCTGGCATCGGCATGGCAATTTAAAGGTCGCGGGTTTGAATTGCGCCAAAGGCATGGATGTCGTACTCATCTTAGGATTAAGGTATGTTAGACGGTGTTATATAAGTAGTTTGGATACCCTTAAAACCTATTTCTTCTACTTCGTGTTGTCTCTGTTTAACTAGGATCTCAAGGCGTTGAAAATTGCCGGAGGAGAAAGGTTTCCTGTACTGGAAATTGAACCACGAACTGTTGGCTTGCGAATTAGAGCTGTACTAACTTCGCTATTTCTCTTATTTTGAATCCTTCTATAGATTCTCCTAAAAATTAACTCTATAATCAGTAACCCTTGATTACATGATGGTCTGTACATGAGTCAGAGAGCCGGACTAGTTCGATTCTTGGTCCATGAAATATATACATCTACATAATACCCTGCGAGCCACCATAAAGGTGTGTGGCAGGTGGTGAACTCACACCAAAGATGTATTACATATCATGCATAATAAGATTAGTAATTATGTACTAGTCAGAACTTCATAATTTGAAAAAGATAAAAATAGCAAAGCAAGCATGCAATATCATGTTTTTAGTTGGGTTAGCTGAAAGTCCTTATACCAACATGGAACTACCTATGATACATACTACTACATGATACACACTACCTACCTACCCATTGATACACTCGTGTCGGATATAATTACCGCTATTCTTACCCCTAATTTTAGGGATAATTTTTCAATATTCAATTCTCAATTCATATCCCTAATAGGACATTTTGACTCTGTCAGTTCTGCAATCAATATCTATAATTTTGTGATTATGGTCCAGACTACCATAGTAAGTTGGGGTTCGCAAAATACTTGTGACGCCATCTGTGAAAATATTGTCTTGGAATTTATTTAAGAGGTTTAAGTCTAAATTTCAGAAACCTTTTGCGTCGGGTGAATTCTCAAATCACTCGCTTTAGTGCAGCATAGAGGATATCTTGCCCTGGATCGTAGAGCCTGGCCCCATTTATATCTATTTATGGGGTTAACATGAAATACCGCCGTTAGTTGACGGTTGTAAACATGTTTTCAGCATCTTCGGGAAAGTGATTCCGCTCAAATTCACGCGATGAGGCGTGGCCTTTGGTCCTAAACTCGATCTGTAGAAAATTAAACCGAATTCGCTGGCGCCGCACGAGGCCTCGTGACTTACGCGAGCGAGAAGAAAGCCGTGACCACGGTTACGGTGTTTCTCTTCTCTTCTAAAATAAAGTAAAGGAAATATTCTTTCCCTCGACGCCGTCATGGCCAGCCCTCGGCCCGGGCGGAGGTGGGGCGAAGACGACACCTAGGAGGAGGGAGTCGGCAACGCTCTGGCAGGTACCTCCTCGGCGTCTTTCGCACGGAAGGGTGGACTGTAGGGGAAGCCAGGTTTGTTGCTGCGGTGTGCGGGAGTGGGGGAGGAGGCGGCGTGGTGGGTGGGAAGGCCGCCCGGGGAGGCTCTGCTGGAGGTCGCCCCGACTCACCTGTCCATTGTGATGGCCGGGTGATTCCGGGAGATAACAATCGCGGTGCGAGGACGCCTTCCTCTTCCCTCCCCCCTCCCTCCCTCAACCGCCCCGAAGGCTCTCCCTCCCTATCATCCCCCCCCCCTCTCCTTACTGTCCTGACCGAAATAAGTAAATTTCACCCACGTATAAGCCAGCCTTCTCAGCCAGCCACCACTTCTCTTTTTTGAATCCGACCTTATGCCGGTGGCGGCATCTAGTGGTTTTATTAGGTACTGGAACTTGAAGTAGGAAGACGTCTGAATTTGATTTTCGGCAGTTGTTCTTCTGATTAGGTTTAAGAGGCTTCCTTCGACTCTACCCTCGTAGCTCATGTTGTCATTGATGCGAAATCGAAATGTTTCTCAGGAGCTGAGAGTGGGGATTGGAGAAAAAATATTTTAATTAATTATAGAAGATACTCCTTATCCTTGGATATCCTTAGATAGGGTTTCAGATGCTTAACGACTAACGCATCAGTTGATCCCTATGATAATCCCAACATTATGCCCAATGCAGGATTTGCGCCAATGGCCTTTGTCCTGCGAAGCCAGTGTGTCAACAGCCTGACCACAGCGGCCGACTGTATTTTGAAGTTTTTAAATTTTAATACCCCGAGCAATCCGTGGTAGGTAACGCAGAAGATTGTAATCAGTTTATTTGGTTTGATTTAACCTGCATGAATGTCATGAAAGACGACTTCTCGAAGAAGCTTTAATGTTGCGGTCCGAGATAAGAAGATACTCCTTATCCTTAGATATATTCCGTACCTATGACCAACGGGTAAGGTACCTATTGAAACTACATCACGGAATGCTATGGTAATAATTAATAATAGGGCGTTAAGAACTTTGATGAGTGCAGCCGCGCAGCAGCAGCTACTGCGAAAAGCCCGAAGGAGGGAGGCAGAGTAAGTGCGGAATCGAGGGATTAAAAGAAGTGTTAGAGGAGAGAATATTTTATATTAAGTGATTGAACTTTAATAAATACTATGAAACACACGTTTTTAAATGAATATTTAACCTACGTCGAGTACGTGTTATTTTATATTGGTGAACTGATTGGACTACATCAAATTAATAGCGTGAGTTATTTTGGATATTGAAATGGAATTCAAGTGGCGGGTAATGCATCTTTTTTGTGCAGCAGTGAAAATTTTTATTTGTTCATGCAATGGATCATAAGCTTCGTAATGAATGCGTACGCCTTGACTAGGCCAAGTAACCTTGTACGACGACAAATGCTTTAATATTTTTTATTTCGAATACTCGGAGTTCCTTTCAGTAAATTTTACATTGAAAACATCCTATGAAAAGTGAAAGGAACTAAAAATTAACTAATAAGTGAGAAAGACGATTTATCTAACGTGTTACTTCTCTTCACTTCGCGGTGATATCGAAGGCGTAATTAGAGTATTTAGCAATTACACGCGTTTGTCGAGACTTATTTCGGAAAACGAATATGGATGATCCCTGATTATTGCCCTAACGTAAGCTTAGGCGCCATTAAGTTATCCTTGCCAAACATTTTTTTGTGGCCCCTTGCATCAACATCCGCCATTTTTTCATACCCTGCATTACCGTTACCATATCATAAATTTCCTCTACCACACAGTTAGTGCCAACATAGTTGTTGGATTCAACGTTGGATTCACGGGCGCGGCGGCGTTGCCCGTAAACCTTTGCAAATTACTGTATTTTTACTATGCCATTGTCAGTGTAAGCGTAGAAAATCAGAACAGATATTATAAGTAATTGTTATTATCATCAGGGATATCAGGAATTGTATAACTGTGCTTTTCTAGTCCCGAAGTGCCCTTTGGAGGAAGGAAAAGTCAGTGACAAGTACTGGGAATAGCAAAGCATGTTATGAACGGTAAAAAGTTTTTGACATTAATAAATAAAAGTGAATGAGGCTTGTCTTCAGAGAAGTTATCACTATCGGAAAAAAACGGAATGAAGGAAAATGACATCGCACTTAAACGCATTATCAACATAAATTTTAATTTTTATTACTTTTCAATCAGTTATTTTTCAGACTGCTTAGTTCATGCCGTTTGTTCGTTCTGAGCAGTAAATAAGTTTGGCATGACTAATCTCGACACGAATCCCCCTCCCGGGTACAGTTTGACAATCTAAGGGTCGCTGGTTCCAATCCCGCCTAGATATCTATCTGTATCTACTAACTACCGTGCAAGCCACCTCTATAGTGTTTGGCAAGGGATTAGATAAAGGCTATACCTTGAATTAGAATTAAGCTTTGGTGTAAGTTACTTTAGACGGTTCAAGTTGGATCACTTTAAAACCTAATTGGCCATTTCTACGGCCGCTCTTCCCTGTTTGGCTTTAATGTGTGACATTAAATTATCTTTGAAACCTCCACTCCGTTATACATGAATAATTTCCCGTTTCCGGTAGCATTGGTTGATGCATTGTGTCGTCAATGAAGCCGAGAGTCTATACGGTCGAAGTATGCATCACACCGTTGCTTCACTAGGGGGGTTGTGTTTGAAACCGTCGGGATTATCTCGATTAGGTAACCAAGGAGTCACGTGGTAAAAACACGAATGGTTTCAAAATTTAATGTGTCTGAATCGCTCTTTACAACATCATTAATTGTTTTCTCTTGAGTTTTTCTCATCTATCCCAAATAAAGAGCCCCCAGTTGAGAAATAGCACAAGTGTAAAAAAAGAATGTGGTTGTAATCAGCGGTTACAACTCACCAAAAATGGCGAAGTATTTCGTGTTTGTAACACGTGACTCCTTGGTTACCTATTCGAGATAATCCCGACGGTTTCAAACACATCCCCCTAGGCTGGAAATTTCAAGGGCCGACTCACAATACCACGTTTACTCACCCCCTCCGCTTCATCCAATTTTCGACCCATATTTGTACAAAAGCGGTAAAACTAGACCTACCAGTTGAATGCCGATCTACTTAATTATGGTGAGTGACGACTTGAGTCCACTCAAGCCACAGTCAAGCATTTCTTCACGGAAACTGGGATCTAATAATGTTGGTGTCTCAGTTGCCTCACTTGAGAATTCGGACCCTGGGGCTTGACTCTGAATCTCTTGCTTCTCTTGGCGTCACGTTACCACCCACGCTCATGGATACGATGTGTTTTACTCAGTAAAGATTTATAATGCCCGGATTCCGAAATACCGAGTGTATGAAGTACGTATGCGATATAAGGAATAGGATAGTTCCAGAATCAATCTTTACCTTGCTGCTATAGCTCCATTTGGTATGTTTAATCCAAACAGCTACAAAAATCAAATAATGTACTATAGGACAGTGATATATTACAGCAAAGATGTGTGGGGAAATTGGAATAGGTGCTCTATATTTGATGTAGAACAATAGTCCGCAGTAATTACTTGAGCATGTTCAGGTTTCAACATTACTTTCTTAAGTATGTTATAGAAAATAATAATTAATTAATTACTGCAATTATATAAGTTCCTGACTTATCAATTATTAGTACACTGCATTTTATGCATTAAAAATATAGTACATGATTCTTGTGAATGAATATGTAAAATTTTCCAAAAAATAGTAGCATTATAGCTTAGAACAGTGGTAGCATCAGTTACATGTTAGTAGTTCATGCACGGTCTGGTATTTTTTGCATGCCTGCATGAAGAGTGAGTGTACATTTAAATCTATTTTGAGTTTATGTGCATACGTTGTATGGTTTACCCCCTGCTACATACCCTTGCGGTGACTTGCATGGTGTTATATATAATGCGTAGATGAATGTGGAAGCAATTAGACTTATGAACGATCGAGGATTTGGAGACCGGATTTCAAAATTCGAATTTCAAAACCGGATTCAAATTATTGGAAAAATGCTTTAATTGATTATACCAGTTGATTAGACTTGATTAGACCAGGTTCACACACAAGTTATCACAGTAGCCTTTAAAAATCCAATTGTTTGCGTGCCGAAATCGGGTCTGTTTTGACCGCAAAATACTCCGCTTGGAAATCCAACAATGACTAAGATCTCGGTCAACTATGCTCTCCATTCTCCTTGTCATAACATTCTGTCACCAGGTGAGGTTTCAGGAAATTCCAATAATTTTCATTTGATCTTCCTCGCTTGCCGACGGTCCCAAGAAATCATCTGGTGAAAGGAAACGCATAATTAGATGTGAGCGATTTTTATATGAATCACACTGTCTACCACATTTGAGCACAAAAGTCATTCCCAAAAAAACACCTTCGTGTTAAAACGCTTATATTATATATTTTGCTACAATGTATACGTAATACACTATAGCATGCAATTTAGATTCTATTTTAGCCAAATCTACTTACAATAAACATGCACATACTCTTCTTCATCATCATTCTCAGCAGTAGTTTCAGCCTCGTCATGGACTTCCATTTGGCGACGTTTGATTCGAATTTTTTGGCCATTCTCTGGTAAAGTAAAATTGTAATAAATATCAAGATGTTTGTTTGCGACTCATGTAAATGCTTGCATCTCATAATATTAATAGCTCATAGCTTGCCATATTCAATAACAATATTAATACCTATCTAGCGTAAGAAATCTTTTTTATCGTTATACCGCATTTATAATTGTCTCCAGGTTCGAACTTATGTTCGAAGGATTCTAACCCCCATGACCTCCGGAGGC
Source organism: Platycnemis pennipes (assembly GCA_933228895.1). Classification (NCBI taxonomy): domain Eukaryota; kingdom Metazoa; phylum Arthropoda; class Insecta; order Odonata; family Platycnemididae; genus Platycnemis; species Platycnemis pennipes. The sequence goes on along the minus strand of OW121852.1, from coordinate 33,357,277 downwards.
TACCTTAGCTCCCTACCTATTTGATCATTTAACTGTCAAAACTATAATATCCTAGACGGAGAATAGAGACTGGAACCCATTATTTCTTTTGGATGGGTTTAACCAGTTAAGAAGACAGTTAAGGCGTAAATCACTATATCCAGGCACACAATTTTAAACACTGTAATGAAATGGAATTTTGAACTGACCGTATTTCTAATGTAAAATCTAATATGAAGACCGTGATGAAGACCAAGAAAGGGATTGAAAGGTATATGGAAAATCACCTCATACGATCATAACTTATACACGTTTAATAGCAAGCAAGAATTATTTCAGGAAAAAGAACAAGGAGAAAATGATTTTCTCATTGAGGCATGCAACCAGAAACTACCACAATTTATATGTAATGGAAGAAGTGATGAACGAAAACTAGGATTAACACTCGCGGGATGATTTTCCAGATCAGTGTTGTTGTTGGCACAACAACCGTGGGGGAAGCAAGTTTTACGTGGACGAATACTTCTCGACACCTTTGCGCGGAAATAGAGATAGGTTCTTAACTTAAAGCTTCTTACGATCATGCGGCACCCTGATATCGGGTTCATCGGTATCTATTATGAGTGGGCCATGGAACTCTGCTTCAATCGGAGGAGTTGGTGACTTGGTAGTGTAGGCAACCATTAAATCTGCCACTAGTTGTAGATTTAGGTATAAGACAAGCAATGACATGGAAATTTCTGTCAATTAGAATAAGCTAAAATGTTAACCTTGAGCTGGAGAAAAGGCACTAGGAAGTAAACGACTAATATTTAACGTAAACAAAAGTGTCAGGAAAAGTGATGGAGAAGGATGATGGTAAGCTTTCAGGTTTAGGGAAAGGTGTGAATTGTGCATGTAGAAGTTACTCGGGAGGTTGATTAAGTAAGGGACTTCATTAAATCCACTGGTGGTTCAAAAAGTGAGTCGAAAGTAGCATGAGAAGAGAACATAAAATCAGTGGGATGAAGGAAAATTACTTTGACGCGGTGGTTAACATTGCGACAGAATCACTGAAGAAGCAATCGAAAACCATCTAGAAGTGAAAACTTGGAATCAAGTTTTACATTTCGTTCGCAAATTAAAAGAAGGCGGTCAGCTAACGGTCCTCACATAATAAAGGTTAATTTAAAAAGACTAAACTCATCAACAATAATCGGAAACTAGGCCTAGGCCAGGGGTGGCGAACCTTTTGGCGATTGAGTGCCAAGGTGTATGAAATAAGAGTAAACTCGCTCGAATTGCGTGCCAACCCATCGAGTGAGATAGAAGTATCGATCGAGCGCCCTCCCAGCTCCGCGTGTCACTTTAAGCACGCGTGCCATAGGTTCCCCACCCCCGGCCTAGGGTATGAATAGCAAACCAAAATTATTTCTGCATTGAGAAGCCTTGAGAATTAAGGGCAAGTGACTTTTCAAAACGTCAGTTGAATTTTTTTAGCAAATGTCAGACGCACTTCTTGATGCTTTCTCTAGAAATTATTTATTTTTTATGATAAATCGCTAAATTGCCGGAAAAGCACTATTATTACAGTAAATTATGTGCTTTCGTCATGATTAGGGAGTACATCACACTGGATCGATGATTGATAAGAGGATATGGGTACAAGGGAGTATTAGTTTTAGAACCATAAACTAAAGATATTCCTAAAAAAGGTAGGAAAATTCGGAGTAATTTATGACTGATAGGAGGCCTATATAAATGAGAATTGTATAGGAGAAGTACTATTAAGTCTAATTGGAAAGCTAAGGCTAAGGTGTGAAGGCTATGGTCATTTTCATCATTTAGAGATTTGGGGATAAGTAGGAATCTTTGTGGAATGGAGTGATGGAAAGAATATCGGAATCTGCAACATTTCACATAGGGTTAAAGGCGCCTAGGATTCTACGTTTCCACCTCCCAATATCCAATCTGACGGACGGATTACTGTACTTGAATTGATTTACATTACTCAAGTAGGGATAGGTATGCCAATCAAACATATTTGCCACTACCGAGATACGAACCGAAACCCTAAAATGATAATATAATAGGCAAAAAGGAGGGACGACCGACGCTGGGATTAGCTTCTCATATCAAAAGACACCTGCTACCGATTTACTGCACCTCCGGTTAGGGTTACGGTCATTGTTGAACGCTGAAATCTATTGCACCAGTAGTTATGCCGTGACCTCCGGCTACCGCGGGAGTAGGTAACCGTAGCCGTCAGATTCAACGACGGCTACCGTTGTAGTTACTGGTCAAGTGCATTGCATCTTGGGAACCATTGCATTGTGGGTATGAAATAAGTTAACAAACAAGATGGAGTTTGGTAATTATTTACGTTTCAATCCTGAACTGGAGGATTCCGACGAAGAATTACTTCCATATTTAATGCATATAGCTAATAACCCAAGAAATGTGCGGCAAAGAACAAACCATTTTCGTATTTGGAATGATGAGGAATTTTTCTCGCGATTTCGTGTGCAGAAACAATCTGCGATAGTGTTCTTCAACATGATTGAAGACAAACTGAAGCACTCTACGAATCAAAAAGTGTTATCGTCGCAAAATTTACAATTATAAAAGAATGTAAGCTGACATTTAATATTGGAATGCAATTTTCTTTTGTATCCAGAAATATGTGTCTATCAGGGTTTGACCAATTATTATAGGCACTACGTTTTTATGCAAATGGCTGTATGCTCATCACCGTTGGAGATTTTGTCGGTGTGCATAAATCACGGCTTTCCGAGTGATGTAAAGAGTAAGTGAGGCAATAACATCGCTCAGAAGAAATTTAATTTTCTTCCAGAAAATGAAGAAGCAATCGCAAATCCCCGCACCGGGTTTTATAGCATAGCAAGATTTCCCAAGGTTATGGGAGCAATCGATTGCACACATATAAAACTATCGTCTACGGGTACGCAATGATACAAACCATTTGCTTTAAAACATTTAACCAATAAGTATTAAATTTAATAATTTTTGAGCATTTCAAAAAGAAAATGCAAACTTTTCATCCTTAAATTTCAAACCTTTCATCTTTTTCATTTTTACATCCTTATATTTCCTCTTTCGTTAATGGGACATTAGTTTTCCCTTCCTTGTCTGTAATTCGTGCCCATTATATATCAATCAGCTAAATACTTCACTGCTTGGTTCTAAGTATGTAGTACTGAAACCCAGTATAATTATCATTCAATTTGTGGAAATCAAGCTGAGGTCGTTAGGAATAGAAAAGGCTACTTTTCCATCAATCTCCAATCCTTGCGCGATGCCAAACTATGGTTGATGGATATCGTTGCCCGCTAGCCTGCGTCATCACATGACCAAACCATTTGTGACAATTCAATTTTGAAGGCAAGTGCAGAAAATGGTGACTTTGGTGATGCAGTAACAGTGGGTGATTCTGGATATGACTTCACAAAGTACTTATTGATACGTATCCGAAATAATTTACGGCCAGAAAAGCATTTATTTAATGAAAGCCTCTTCCGAACAAGAAACACAATGGAAAGGATGTGTGGGGTCTGGAAGAGAAGATTTTCAGTTCTTTCTCTTAGGATGTCTATATATGAGTGGCAGTGATAGTTGCTTGTGGAGTTCTACATAATTGTACCATACAACAAAGGGAGGTAGAGCCTCCATGATCCAGATGTAGGTACCTTCAGTGCAGGTGGAAGTAGATGATGTTAATAACGATGGGGTGGCAGACCTAGGAGACCGAGGGGTTCGTGATGGGTTCGTCAATTATTTTAGAAATATTCAGCATTGAAATGAAATAACAGATATTTTGTTAATTATTATATTTTTTCATGAATAAAAGTGATTGACATGTTTACATGTCCTGAAAATTTTTTCAAAATTTCCTTTTCCAATAATTCTTTTATCTTCCTGTCCAACTCCTTATGCTTCAACTCCTCCTCCAATATCTTCATCTTCAAAGCTCTTTTTATCCTCTTGAACTCCACATTTGCCTATGCATATATGCCTATTTGAGCAAATAATCACGATATTATTCATTTTTTTGAGGCGTAAGTATGTAACAATTTATTCATTTATAAAATTAAAAAACTATGCATAATCCTACTTCAAATGGATTGTATAGGTTTGGTTAGAGAGTGGTTTACTTTAATTGTAGAATCTAGGAATTCGTTCTTCCTTCGTGTAGAAGGGCACGTCAAAATCCAAGCCCTTAGTAAATAAACATGTTAAATTCCTTATTTTAATTACCTTATCGATAAAGATTTTTTGAAAATAAACGTTACTGATATATATATTAATTATCTATTGATAATTAATGAAAATTGGAAAATTGACGTTTCTGATAATTGATGAAATATTACCCTGATTTCTGCACTTATTTTCCTTGATAAATGATTATTCAATATTTCCCCTAAGATTCTCGTGGTACATAATTTCAAGTATTTTTTTCACTCAACTATTTTTTTTCATGTCAGTCATACTTCGTCTATGCTTTCTATAGGAGCTGTTTTTAAAGGTAAATTGCTACGTATTAGAGGAAACCTGTATTCTACAAAAACCTATTTGATGAATCTTGTGTTAAAGGAAACCTGTTATACTTCAACTACCTCTTTGATAAAAGCAATCAAGGCAGCAAAATATTACCTGAGAATAGTACTTACCGTCACGTTTCACAATATATACGGACTCTTCTGAATCATTTTCAATTGGTGGAACAATCTTTGCTTCCTCCGGAAATGTAGCATCCATGTTTTTGTCCACCAAATAACCTGGTGAAAATGGAATTTGGATTTTTAATCAAAGGATAAAATGATTTCTAATGATAATCCATTTTGATCTTGATGAATAAATGCAAGCATCTTAATTAATATTTATAATTCAATAAAAAAAAACAAAAATTGATACGTTCCTGAAAATATGAAAAAGGACGCAATTAATCCACTGCATGTAAACATCGGTATGATAGGTGTAATTCCGCCCCCTGCTATGCAAATGTTTGTATCAATTACACTTTGGTGAGATATCTGTTGTACATAAATGTGAACTTTTTGGCGTATATCACACATTACACTGTAAAAAGTAGATCTGATTTTGAGGTGCAAAAGCGATCTGATTTTCAGATGCAACAATTTTAAGACAGGGTATGTTGAATTTCAGCAGTAGTATCTTGTCTAAAAATAAGGCAAGTGAACGACTGAAAATCAGACCAGGTGGGACTTATTTTAAGTTAGGCCTATGCTGAATTTAAGACAACCCTGGTCTGGTCGTAATGCGTGTTACTACTGAAATTCAAGCCTACTTTGAGGGGATGTCTTATTTTAAGGCAGTTGCAGGACTGAAAATCAGACCAGGTGGGACTTATTACTAAGACAGCCCTGGTCTCAAATTCAGCATGGGCCATTCTGAAAATAAGTACCACGTCAAAATGCGGGTTGCTATTGAAATCAAAGCCTACTTTTATGCGATGTCGAATTATAAATACTAAATATTTAAACACTTCACACGAACACAAACCAAAACCCAAACGTTTCATATTTTTATTCGATGATACTGTTTCACTGACTAAATTCTTCAATAGAGCAAACGTAAGTCATAGAATTTCCATTGAAATAGATTTCAGGACGGAAATGGGAACACATTGACAATAATTTCAAAGATAATATGAAAATTTGTACTTTTATTGGAAACAAAGTAATCCATACAAAGACTTCAATGCCACAGATGTGTGCCAGTATCTACAAACCAAGGCAGGAACTGTCACTTGATGAGGGCGACTATTTATTAGTTCTTACAACGCTGTCACGTAGACAAAATAAGGAAGAATAGTCTCAGGATGCGTCACTCAGATAGAACTGGCTCCCTTCTGCAAACAAACGAAGTATCAACGCTACATTCTCACACCATTAATTCATCGCACGAAACTTATTCTCCCTAGGTACTTACAATGTAATTTGACAACTTTGAAATCGACATCTCTACACTTCGTAATCCTTGTTGAGTTCCCGCTCCCGGGTTACGCCGTTACGCTCCGCCCGTCAGTGAGCACATTTCTCTGCTATTGGAAGCTTGTATCGTTGTATCTCGCAACCTCAATCATCCAAATAAGTAACGTTTTACGACTCATTTCAGGTTAGGAGTGTTTTGTAAATTAGAGTGTGGTGTGAAAATGTTTTGGTGAATTACAAAATTAGTGAGGCCTGTGGCGTGTTATGAGGAGTGCGTAAATCACGGAATATTTAAGTCCCCTTTTGTGCTTGTGTTGGAGGGAGGGTAATGGAGAGGAAAAGTTTGGTGTTGACTTAAATCATAAGATATATAGCATAAGGGGCTATTAGTGCGTACTGGGGATTATTTCTTATTATATTAATGTCTTCTTTGTGCATGTAATACTGAAGTTAGTGAATGTACAAAGTTTGCTTACATAATGTTTGTTTACATCGTGTTGTTCATGATAATAAAAGTTTTTCAAACGCATTGTAAACATTCGGGGACACAATATAATGTGATGGGTAGAATAAAATCTCACCATGATTATTAATAGATAGATTAAGGAAATAGTTTTTATAGGTGTTTGCTTTGACCAGTGTGTTTGTTGGGTAAATATGAAAGTTATTGTTTACTGGTATGCACTTGATAGTACTGTGTGGAAGTGTTACATTTATTAGGCAATCCTACCGTTGATAGTGCTTGAATTTTGTGTGTTTCCGTTATTGTCGTTTTTCCTATGAAATTATGTGTGTAGAACCAACCGGTGGATTATTCTTATAATACATAGGTAAATTGAGGAACAATGAACAACAACTCTCCACCTTAAAGTTCACAGCTACACATAAAAGATGCTTGTACTATGACATGCAAATGTTTTCATTTGCTTTTGTGAACTGGCTTGGGTCATGGCTTGTGTAGTGTCAAAACGCATGATTTTCAATTTAAATTTGTAGACATCAGCTAACAATCTGTAATTTTCCCTCACTCATCCAGTGTGAAATATTTCACAAGTGATCAATGGCACCTAGTGAAAATATATACTTTATTGTAGTTTGGCAGCATTTCTTTTACGAAGCACCTTTTTGCACAACATATCCCAAAACGAGAGTGCCATGAATAGGATTTACTATTTCCAATCTCATTTTGCTTTTATCCCTCACATTGCCCAACTGTACTGATTGGTATTTATATGGAACTATATATATATAGTACACATATGCCCTCTCACATAGATTGCAATTTCTTTATTCAACATTAGAGATAATGCTCCAACAATCCCTAAAGGAAATGTTTCAAATCAAATAATGCTTAATTTTCAATAAGCATACTATAACTATAGTTAGATTGAGTGTAAAAATTTGCATACAGTTAACTATCACAAAAATTAAGGATGAAAACTATTTTTATAGCTGGAGCCTATTTCAGAAATTATCTCCAGCTCTATGACAAATATATTTTTTTCTTTTGCTAAGTGATTTTAGCAGGTTTCTGGCAACACATATACAAAGGTGTATAAATGCCACTACATAACTTGGAATTCCATTGGCAATACTAAGAAGTAGATGACATATTTTACTTGAGGCAGTAAGGTTATATATTTCATATTGTAGCATGGCAATAATATTCTTGGCAACATTATAATGAAGCTTCAAATGTGAATAATGGCTTGCTGCAGACTTGTTATCACATTAAGCACATATTCGTGTGTTTTTAATGTAACAACATTACATTTGTAGCTTTGTTACTCTACATGAAATTTCAGTTTGACTCTGCTTCACAAATTTGTCTTATCCTATACAGGCATGTCACTTTTTTATATTCATGCTGACAATGTTTTCAAATTTGTCAATCCTTAATACTTGGATTTAAAAACAAACCTCGACTTGCATTCTACCAGAATATTTTCAACAAGCCAACTAATGAAATCATTTTGCTTGAATTGACTGATGACCTCCTAGCGCTCCTTCCACCGAGCAAATTACTGTTTACATAATGTTGAAAACACCGTTACAGATGTGATGTAATAGCTTGAAATACATGGTTGACATGTGATCTAGGCCATTTATTATTATCATATCCCTTAGTAATGTTCTGATTACCATGTCATGGACCACTTATCCAGTATGCAGTAATTACTGCACATTAATGAAGATCTATCACCAGACATTGTATCAATTCCTTCCCAGCATCATCATTCTATCCTTAACTTATGTCCTTCTTAATTCCTCTTCGTAATCCTCCTCTTAAGCAATTTAATAGGAACACCAAGTGTTTAGATAATACCTTTATTGTAAAAGTATAATGCCTTGGCATTTATCATAAAGCAATCATCTTTATAAGGAATGCACCTTTTGTGAGAATTTTTTGTACTAATGCTTGTTCTGAATAAAGTTAGATCAGTTTGACTCTGCTTCACAAATTTTTCTTATCCTATAAAGGCATGTCACTTTTTTATATTCATTCTGACAATGTTTTCAAATTTGTCAATCCATTAACACCTGGATTTAAAAACAAACCTCGACTTGCATTCTACCAGAATCTTTTCAACAAGCCAAGTAATGAAATCATTTTGCTTGAATTGGCTGATGACGTCCTAGCGCTCCTTCCACCGAGCAAATTACTGTTTACATAATGTTGAAAACACCATTACTGATGTGATGTAGTAGCTTGAAATACATGGTTGACATGTAATCTAGGCCATTTATAATTATCATATCAGTTAAATTAGCATGGACCACTTATACAGAAGGCAGTAGCAGTGTTATTCTATTAAGTTGGAAAAAGTTCTCATAAATGGAATTGAATTTTGGTTTCTTGTATTCCAGCGTATCACATATGTGCTATATATATTCCAACATATCGCATATGCTATTGTATCAATTCCTTCTCCCAACTTCATCAATCTACTTTTTTAACCTTTGTTCTCCTTAAGCCTTTTAGTTATCCTCCTCTTAAGAAATTTAATTCATCAAGTGTTAAGAAAATACCATTAATGTAAAAATAGAATGGCTTGACATGTACCTATCATTAGTGTATCATGTTTTTTAGCTCTTCCGAATTAGATTTGCATTCAGTAAGTGCACATATGTACATTATAGGCTTCACAGGAAGACTTATGCATTGTTTCCTTCATATATTTCATATTTTAGTAAGTAGGTATATAACTTTCCACTGTTTGCATAGGAAGCATTTAAGGTTTCAAATTTTATGCAACCTAAAGTCTTAAAGTTCAACTTTAAATTATTATGCTAAGTACTGCATTTCCTTCAGTGAACATTCCAGGAGAATAAACATTTCTGCTTAATCAATTACCCACAGCATTACTTCCAGGGCCTATTTGCTTGTTACATTTCCTACATGCACTAAGGTACTGACAAAATATTTGAATAGTATTTTTGTTGTAGAAAAGCTAATAAACTATTCAAATAACAATATTCAGAGTATAGGTTCCTATGCATTTAGGTGAAGTATTGGTTCATCGTTTGTACATATAGTACTATGGCACAGAATAACTATCACGGATTACCCATAGCGTGATTTTTTAACATCTGGTCATACAATTTCACTTTTCTTGCTATGTTGAATGTTGGTTTGTTGTCTCAACTTTCCCAGGAGCAATCAAGGTTTAGTTACGATTGAAAATTAAATAAATATTACTCTCACGCTTAAGCAGCTGAAGAGTTCTTTCCACATGTTAAGTTACTTAAGAGCTGTTAAAGTTAACGCTGTTTAAGAACTACCTACTTCGCTTACCTTTTTTCCTTCCCAGTTAATGAATAAGTATTGATTGCTTAAGTGAACTTCTAATAGCGAACATCTAAACAACGTGATTTCTTTCCGTTAACAAGAAGTATATCGGAGTGGGTTCTAATGTAATTATTTCTTTGCTCGGCACGGTATTTATTAGACTGATCATAAATTAGGCGACTCTGGATGACAAATACACAATGAAAATTCAAATTTCTCACCTGTACTCGATCGACTAGATTAATATTCAACATTAAGTTATGCAATTTCAACTATTCGCATTATTGAAACTAAACACACAAAGTTATACACATTAAAATAACATTCTAGTCGATAACTTTTAAAAAGTAATTTCGGTGAAGAGTACGACGCTGGTTACGCTCCGCCCATCAGTCTCTGCTATTGGCTGATTAGCTCCAATTGCGGAGCCAACCAAGGCCTGCTTATTTTCAGCGCGGGTGATTTGAATTTCAGATCACAACCATCTTATTTTCTACATGCAATGGTTATGGTCTTAAAATAAGACGGAGGTGTGTCTGATATTCACGCATCATGAGTGTTAAATTCAGACCACTACCTTAAAATCAAACAGCGCTTATATTCAGATCGCACTGAAAATCAGATCAACTTTTTACAGTGTAATATTGATGTATTACATTATTGGTTGTATGTTCTGAATGTTCAATGGCTACTCACCCCGTGCCATGCACCCGATAGGAAGCTTGGATTTGACTTTATTAATGTAGATGTAGGTTTTCTTTGGCACTGATTTCCGCTGCAGATGTGAAAATTCACACGATATCCTTCACGAATGCTTACCTGTTTGGCAGATAAATCCCGGATCAGGTCCGCATTCTTGGTTGTCGAACAGTAAAGTGCACGAATCGCACTTTGATTTTCTAAGGCGGAGGCAGGATAGTCCATCGAGTAGTTGAGTACCATTCCACGGCGGGTAGCTGCCCTCATTCCTGCGGGCTGGAGTTATCTTCTTGGTACTCTGCCATACCCAATTTTTTTCCTTTGTGAGGCCACCGATCCATAGATCTGAGTGAAAAGTACGTATTATCATTAACAGGAATATCTATCACTTACACAGTGTGGTCCATAAGGGCCAAGAAGAGTCAAACTATGAAATAGCAAAGAAAATAAAGATAAGAATGAATTCGTTATTTGATCCACAAAGTAATTTTAATAATATGAATTTAAACTAATTAGGAACTCAACGAACTCAATATAGAATATCAGTATTTTTTTTTACAAAATACAGAGTTCCTTGGCAGAGTTTAATATGCAAACGGGCATCTTAGAGAAAGCTACGGTGCGTTTTAGGTGGGAGGAGTTTTCGAAAATAGTGAAAAATTAGCGTTGCATAAGTAGTAGTCCGTTCATAAGTTACAGATCAACAACAAAGAAGATGTGTTCTAAATGTTATGCGATCAAAATAAAATCTTTTATTGACAATAAACGGGTCCACTAGTTCTTAACTTCTACATGACTTTACAAATGGCAATGTTGATTAGCACGTTGGTCACAGTTTTCTTGATTTACTCAGTAGTGTCTGATATCTTGCGAGGAAGGGAATGAGGTACCGTTACAATTTCTATTGTGTGAGAGTAGGTTCGTTAGCGAAGGAAAAATAGTCTTGAACGCGGTGAGAGTAGATTTAATCGCCTTAAATACGAGCTTATTTCGATGTACCATTATTATGTTTATCATTTTTTGAGCAACGTTCTAGCATGAAGGCATAGTGAGCAATCTATCAGCTATCAAAAACCCTATGCCTAATATCATCACTTTGGATTTTTGCCATTCGATTCGTATGTCTTCAGATGGTAGGCTCCTTACACTTCTGAGGCAATCATAGTCCATCATTCGGTATCATGCAGATGTATCTTAAACCGAGTTCATCAATTCCGTAAAGTGAAGAGTACTTGTGACCGAAAAATAATATTAAAGAAAATCTGCCACTCTCATGTCTCTTAATGGCCACTCTCATGTCAAATTTGAGGCTATAATACACGACAAATAGCAAGTTGAGTCTACTATCCTGGGTCAACAAAAACTGCACTTAAATATAACTCACATCACTGTTTGTTTTACTATTTCCACTTAGAGCACATGGCAGTGAGCGAACGTAACGCTATACGAAAATACGTCAAGGTAAGACATCTTGGGGCTGTTTTCTCACCTGTATTCATGTCCGGATCATCCATTAACGCAATCGTAAGAAGTCCCAGCCGTCTCATACAGTTCAACATGTCTAGGTTGCTTCCTGGATATATCTTGGGGCATACCTCATCGGCTTCCCCACAGAACACTTTCCTCTCAGGGTAGACGATGAACTGGGTGCCTTCAAATTCAAAGGCCTTCGCTGTCCCATTTGCATTGTCGTCAATCGCCTTGGTATCATTCATCTTCTTAACTTCCTCCATATTCCCATCAATTTGCGTCACGCCTGTGGTTGTTCCTTCGATTCTAAACTCCGATGCATCTACCGAACGCGCTTCTGAACCTAATCATTTTGTGAAATTTATATCGAAAAGGTTAGAAGATAATGGCTCTAGGTGAACATTGGTACGTTAGAACGAGAAGAAGTCGATAATTATTCACTTACCAGGTTTGTTCAAGCTAACTATCGCACAAAGCGATAGTATCAGGATGATATGTGGTTGCATCAGAGCCATCGACAAATACCGCATAAAAAGCATCTTAACGCACGGAGCCAGGATCAGAAGTTGATGGTTTGAACTTGAGTCTGGCCCTTTTATATTCTTCAACCCCCGTTGACTCATCCGCCTTTTTCAACCCTCTCCTCCTCACTTTTTCTTACCGATGATTTGTTTAAATATTGTTTTTAATAGTCATCATGCTTTCCAACATTCTTCCGGTTTTCGTTTCGTGTAGGAATCATAACATCGGGAAAAAGAATGATGACTCACTTCGGTTGAAAAAAACGTAAGCAATGAGTATTTATCTACTTCCGTGAAATTTATACTTCATATCGGATACACGTGTAGGGTGAGTAATAACAACGTGTGGCAGATTCTTCCCATCTGCCAGTCGTTGCCAAGACATCAGGGTGTTTCCGAGAAACCAAAATATTTCTCTGGCTTTGGTGTTGTGGTTAGAGTACTACCTATAGGCGAAAGTACCAATTGCCTTGCGAAATAGTGCTCCCTGAACGTTGTTTTATCGCAGATAAAAATAGTTTGACCAATGAGGAAATATCCGCTTCCATAAAAATGTTTATGGCATTGGAAGTACGTGTAAGTTGAATGATGAGAATGACTGCCTTCTGACTCATATCAAAAGCCATCATATCAAGATGTTTTGCACAAACCTGCAATATTTATCTGACGTTGGGTTGGTTACTCGAGTCCTAGCTTCCCACCCCTCGAGTCCGGGTTTGAATCCCTGCAGTGGCGAATTTTTCATTTTTATAACGGTCACTACTTGAGTGCCTGTTGGAGAACATAGTTTCTTACTCTGTCCGTTGGATGGGATAAGGCGTAGAGAGTATAGTGGAGGAGGCATCGTAATTGAGGGAAGTAAGGTCGGCCATATTGGTAGGCACGGAGATATGTGCTTGCTACTCATGAGACTCGAACAGATGAAGTTTTTTTTTGCACGCAGTGTACCTTGGAGCAGTAGTAATATTAATAGTTTAATACGTTATTGTGTTTTGCCAGAGAAACAGAGGAAAGTGTAAACATAAGCACCAAATATGTTGTTTCAGTAGGTTAAATTCAATTATCATTATCATACTCGTAAGTCATCAATCCTTTGATTTGTTTGACGCAACTCTCCTCTGAGTTCTTCTATCAGCTAGTCTCTTCATATTTACGTATTTATTCTCCTTCACGTCCTTCATCACTTGTTCCATATATCTTTCACGAGGCCTTCATTTGCCATTCTTCCCTTCCACTCGTCCCTCGACGATTGTCTTTATTAGGCCATCATGTTTCATGATGTGGCCGATTAAGTTCTTCCGTCTTCTTCTTAGGGTATTCAGAAGACTTCTTCTTTCTATCACTCTTCTTAGAACTTCCTCGTTACTTACTCGGTCGATCCATTTAACCTTCACCATTCTTCTGTAGCACCACATTTCGAATGCTTCCACCCTTTTCTTCTCCGCTGCTGTCATCGTCGATGCCTCACTGCCGTAAAGAAACATGCTCCAGATATATCTTCTGATAAACTGTTTCCTTACTTCTACGCTTGTATTTCCAGCTGTAAGTAGATTCTTCTTTTGATAGAATGCCCTCTTCGCCGGCGATGACGACACATCAATTTTCCCCATTGAGAGAAGCTAAAAATCACACACGTTGCCAAGTTTTTTGCCAACTTACGAGGTACAGAACAATTTACTGTCTCAACAGGGAATTACCCTGCGGGAACTTCAAGTCGTTTGAAAGGGAATTATTTTCCATGGCTCTGTAATCCATTATTAATGGTTTACAGCACAAGATTTTAACGGCAACGGTAGACAATAATGTAATTGTCCCACGTCTTGAAGGAATTCTCACCAAATACTCAACTACGTACTCTTATTACAACAACCTCAACCCTCTCCTTGACTATTCCCTCTTGCTGTTTGAATAAAGCCGCTGTCTTTCCTTAAAAATGGTTATGCACGTGCAGAAGCGAGAGCAAGCTTACTGAGGAAAGCAAGTAGATCAAGGCTGTAATCCTACGAGACTCCCTATGATAAGTTTATTGGAATTGAAAAACTGGCTTGAGGAAGTTAACACCGAAAAACACACTTATACTGGGTTCAAACTTTGATCCCTATGAATCTGATAACTTGCCCAAGAGATTAAAAATCGTCAAATATACTGAAATAAATGTGTTAAACCATAACGATAAATCTTGGTGCACCTACATCATTCTCTTTAGTTTGCATTAGTATCTGCATCTTGTAATGATTCCCTCACTCACCAAGCTGATTCTTATACATTTTAAAATAATTTGCTCAAAAATTCTACGCTGAACTAAAGTCATCGCATCCACTTTGTATTAACACAGTTTTCCCCAGAAAATTACGTTCTTACTCAATGCATTCTATTCATCATGGGCATCGACCGCATAGGAACTACTCATTTATTTTCACAAGGCTTAAAAATTTACTAAATGACACTAATTATCATTTTATTTCGATAAATAAATCCAATTCCACAAAATCACCAACACTTCTAGGTACATCATAACGACAATGTGGATTTGATTGACACAATGTTTTTCCAGCAGTACTTATTTCTCGGAAAACACCATGGTTTATCCTTTTTCACATTATAATTCAATGTACGACGTCTTATCACACTGTCTTTGTAACTTTGGCTGCATCAGCTGTACTTTTTAACATGAGAGATACGCCGAGCATGAATTCATACGTCACCGAAACAATTTTACTGATCTTCAAGCTAAATTCCAACAAATCCACTTCCTACCATTTATCCCACATTAAATCAACATCACAAACAATTATTACACAATATTTGTAATTTTCGAGGCCTCTGTCAGTGGAAAATAACAAAATATGAGAGCACGTCACGAGCCCATGCGTCTGCTTTACAAATGGAAATCGGAAAATTCTAATTTTAACATCACTAACTACATAAGTTAGTCAGCGAGGGAAATATTAATGACGAAAACACTCGAATTTCTGCTCGTAAATGCTTAACTCCACAGAAAACTTCATGAAAAGGAAACCACGAGAGCAGAGCTCACATTTAGCAATTTTTGTACGAATTTCGCCATCAATGACACTGCCGAGGTTACATAGTTCCTTAGAATAATTCACTCAACCCTAATAACTTTAATGCATGACACTTTTTTGTTTGATTCACTGAAATTGAACTTTTTAGTGAGGTATGCTGACTCCGATGTCCCATGAGAGATCACTTGCAAAACTCGTGGCGAATACACTTTAATAAATAAGAGATTGAGGACGCCTTGAATTTCTGACAAAGAATTCACGGGAAACTAACGGAAAATAACTTCACTTCCAAAAAAATATGCTGGTAGAATATTTAATTAAAGAAAAACTTTGATTATACACCGGAAAACGTCAATTGTTCACAAAACTGTGCGAAAGAAAACGAAGTAGAGAGCATCCAAACAATGTGGCAACTCAGCGGCGTGACGTCACTGCCAAGGTATAACATACAGACTATAACAGAACTCTTTCACCTCTTCCAGTTTTTGTTTTCCTAGTTCAACGTTGGTTTTGGCTTCTTCTCTCTTGCCGCACACCAATATCTTAGTCTTCTTTTTATTGCTCTTTAGCCGATATCTGGCCATATTCCTTTCCATGGTTATCAGCATCTTATTATGATCCCTCTGTCTATGCTATGAGTGCTATGTCATCTGCAAATCGCAGCATGATAATTTTTCTCCATGGATATTCACCCCAGAAGTCTTCTCTTTGATTTCATTGATGGCTCTCTCGATGTAAACATTAAAAATTACAGGAGACAGTGCACAGCCTTGTCTCACTCCTTTCCTTATTCTTACTTCATCACAACTGGGTCCAGATTTAATCACAGCTACTTGGTTTTTAATCAAACACTGTATAATTCTTCGGTCGTGGTAGGACATTCCGATTTCTTTCGAGATTTCTAGCATTGAATTCCAATCCACGTTGTCAAAAGCCTTCTCTATATCCACAAATGCATTGCACGTCGGTTTGTTCATCTCCATTCTCTTTTCTATGAGCATCCTAAGGGCCAATATTGCCTGTACCCTTACTTTTCCTGAATCCAAATTGACCTTCATCTAGGATATCCTCTGCTTTTCGTTCTATTCTTCTGTAGATGATCCTTGTCAATATCTTCGATGCATGTGTTATAAGGCGCATAGCTCTAAAATATTCGCATTTCCCCGCTCTCTTCTTTTTGGGAATAGGAATGATGATGTTTTTCTCGAAGTCCTTGGGTATTTCTCCTGTTGAGTACATGTCGCTGATGAATTTGTAAAGATGAGTTAATGTCTTCTCTCCTGCATTTTTAATTAGTTCTGCAGGAATATTATCAATTCCAGAAGCCTTATTCATGCGAAGGTCCTTTACTGCAGCATCAAATTCCGATCTTAATATTGATGCTCCCATATCATCTCCCTCTTCGACTTCCCTTACCCCTTCAATCACTTTCGTGCTGAGATTGCTCCGTTGTATAACACTTCCAGATATTCTTTCCACCGCTTCACTTTGTCTTCATTTTCAATCAAAAGTTCTCCATTCTTGTCCCTGATGGCATTGCATCTTGCGTTAAATTCAAACCCGTTTTATTTTCGAAATTAACTCCCAGAGGAATCAAATGCATTGCTGCCTTCCTTACATAGCCGTGGAAAGAATATTTCATGCCGCTTTATTTAACATAATGGAGTACGAACCCTCCACTCCAAGGAACTGTAAAGGGGTTGAGATTCTTCAATGTAATATCGATCGCTACTTGGGTGCTCTGTGTAGGAATTTGATCATCAGTATTCCGTCTGACTTCATCGTTTTTTATGTGTTGCCTTTCATTATGGGTTGGCTGAAAACGACAACTAATCCTTAATGAAATAAATGACCCCAGCTATCAAACGAATGTCTATTCCCATTAAGAATTACTGTTACCCGTTAATAATTTAGGCATTGAAGATTGTCCTAAGCGTTAGCATAAGCGAATTACTTCCAGAAAAGTATATCTTCTGTGTTATCTTTAAATTCCAGTTCCATGAAAGCATAACATTTTCCTTATGGATCTTATAATTTAATTGCGGCAAATGAATGGTCTAGTCCGACTTTATACGTGACAAAGTATTAAATTCTAGTATTCTTTAAATATTTGTAAATATTTCCTCGATTGGATGCGAACGATTGAACTTCTGAGAGACACTTGCCCGCCAGACGCGATTCAAGGCTCCGTGCAAGTGCACTCCTATACGACTTTCCTCGTGGGGCATTTGATAGTCCACGTTCCCCGTCTACGTAACAGAGGGGGCTCTTCTTGAAGGAACATTTCCCCTCCCACGAAAGAAATCCAGCCGAGAGAGACGTCGCGCCACCTGGGGAATTTTCAACGAAACATTCAGTTGTATGGGGAATTGGCGTAGAGGCACATCGTGAGAGTGAAAAGGTAAAGACTTAATATTACTGTTTATCTTGTTGATGAATGTATTTTTGTAGTTAATATTAGTTTCAATGTTATTGCTTTCTTTATTAAGCTAAATTTGATGTAATATGCGTAATACGAGTTTACCGATCTCCATGTATATACCAAGGTAGACAACATTTACACGTTCTCTCATGTGCGATTTTTCACTAGTATTTTCTATTTTTATCACCCTCAAGGAAGACCTGTCTCATACAAACGCTGAAATTGGAACCATCATGCATGAAGGAATATTCCATCGGAGTATCTCGCGTCCACAAATCAATTGGGTGAGCAGATATGTATGCAATGAGTTTCTTTTCCGCAATTTTTTGTGGACGGTAGTTGGAGTTCGGTAGTGGAGTTGGATTCAAATGCTATTTTACGTGAAAGGGGAATAGACCGTGCGATAAGGTCACTCAATAAAGGCAGAAATAAACCTGGAAGGGGCTGATCAGGTGGCTAACATTGTTGAAATGGAATCAGGTGGCTAACATTGTTGACATTGGGGTCCGGGTTGATATCTCGGACATTGGACAAATCTCTTTTTGGAGCTTCAATGAGACACCGTTAGCTGATTAAATTGCGTGTTACAAATGTTTCACCTCCGTATGACTCGAAATACGTGAAATTGTGGATTCACATTCGATTAAGACCCCACGCGGTGATAGGTACCGAATTTCTCCGCATTCTTCCCCCTGAAAAAATATTTTCCTTCCAGACATGCGATTTCTCGCACGAAAGAATTACCTTCGGCCTCGGTCGCCTTTCGTAAGGACAGGGGCATTTTCAAACATCTCCATATTTCGTTTTATGGATTTTTAATCACTGCAAGTGAACTGTGCTCTTTTGGGCATGCTATGCAATATCGATTTTTACGGGAACGCTTTAAAAGATTAAAATAGCTGATATGAACACTTTTTATGAGTGTGTGACTAAGTTCTTTGTGCCTTAGTTTAGAACTCTGGTCTTACTTTTGGAATCTAATGCTTCCTAAACCGAGGAACTCGTCTTGTGGTGCGCTTGATGTAATGCTTATATTTTACTTCATTTGAAGGTCAAATAGATGTGATTCTATCATAACTCATGCCTTTTAGTGACATTTTTTTCGCGAATCCTGACCTGTAGTCAAATATACCAATGGAGACGGTTTATAAAACGCCCGTGGTCTCGAGGTATGCTTGTGCTCTACACTATTTCGATGAGCGTTGCGTTGCATTCGAACTTTTTTGGTTCCTTCCACCTGATCCTCTTCCAGCGGCGTCGGAAGTGGGGGGTAGAGGGGGGACTTCCCCCCCCTCCCCCAGAATTTGCCCCGGGCCCTTGAGATATAAGTCTTCATTAATATAAATTAAAATTCACTGGTTTCTAGCTTGCCTTTTCCCTTCGGACGCATATTCTACCACATTCATATGCACTTATAGCGGAATTCTAGTCTCTACCTCCTCCTCTCCGCAAAAAAATGCGGGCCCTTTTCAAGGTTGCCCCCCCCCAGCGAAAATAATTCCGACGCCCCTGTCCTCTTCCACCCCTCTCCATCACCCTCAACCATCTGATGGCCTTTTTCGGATATTCTAATTACCCTTTCTCTCTATCTCGGAGGTTAGAATGAACTGGAGGGGGTATTGGCATCTACATATTACCCTGCAAGCCACCATAAAGGTGTGTGGCAGGAGGTGAATTTTCACCAAACATGCACTTCATATCATGCATAAAATAGGATTAGTCTAAACTTCTCTATTTAAAAATATGGAAATGTCTAAACTTTACTATTTAAAAAGATAAAAATTGCAAAGTAAGCATGCGAAAACATGCTGTTAGTCGGGTTACCTTCAAGTCCTTATACCAACATGCAACTACCTATGATTCACTCGCATTGGACATATTTACCGCAATTCATATCCCTAATCGTACGAGGAAAAAAGGGCATTTTGAATCTGTCAGTTCGGCAATCAATTTCTGTATCAATCAATTTTGTAAACATGGTCCAGTTTAGCACAGTAAGTTAGGGTTCGCAAAATATTTTTAACGTCATCACTGATAATATTATCTTGGAATTTATTTAAAGATTAAGTCTAAATTTCAACCTTCTATCTGACAATGATTCCCATTTTAATTTATTTGATAGACAGGTTACGCTAATATAGTTATCGTACCGTACCTTAACAAATCTTGGCGAGCATAGATAGGCATGCTGGCCTATGGGTGACAAAGAAGACAGAATTGGGGTGCTTGGGAACGATAAGGGAGTTGGTATAAAACATTTCGTTTTATTCCGCCTATAATGGAGACTGCGGGTGTATTTAAACATAAATAATAATGGCATCGTACCTAAATTTTAATCTTAGCGGCATCAGTTAATCTTCCTGAGGATTTTTATGGGAGGTATCATTGTAATTAATTCCTCTGTGAGTTAATATTATTACTAAAACTGAATCGAAATTAGTCTTTTGAAACTTCATATTAGGCGCTTGTTTGCGCACTTTTCTCCGTTTATTCAATGAATTTAAAAATTTTATTCTATTTTTAATTTTAATATTTGGTGTCATACCGCAAAATCAACTTCATCAATGCTAGTGTCGTGAGCAGCAAGCCCGTATTCTCGTACCTACCAAAATGGCCCCGGGCTTCTCAAATCAGCTGCGATGTCTCATCCACTATATTCTTACCTCCTTGGTTAAGACCTAGAGATTGGTCTTCTTTCAATTCCTTGGTCATTACCGTTCCTCGATGTTCTCAAAGCTACCGGCGTCCAGTTTTTTTAGCTCATGCATGCGATGATATTCTGGTTACTGATAATATTTTTGTGTTGAAAATGACATACACTGAATTTCCAAAAAGGAAACGTACAATGTTAGGAAACTTAGGATAACAACGAAGTTTGAATTTACTTATACTGCGGAGAAATTACGCCTAACCTCTCACCTGTCAATAGACTGCCTTTGTTATAAATTTCTATCCCTCATCACCCCATTCGGGGTGGCTGAGTAGCCCAGTGTGACGCCTAGGGCAACACCACCTAGATTATAATATAGGTGGTATTGGCTAGGACACCTATTTGGGACCCTCCTAAACATTTAAACGGTGGTGTTTCACGTATTACAGATTTTAGAAAAAATTGTTCCGCAAGAAAAGGAATCAACGTCTCCCTTATTTTGAATGTTTGACGAACCATTAAAATTAGATGGAGTAGTATTATATTCTACTGTTACACGGTCTGAAAAGACCTAATCCTAAGATAAATATGACATCCAATACCGACCCACGTCTGCCGGATTTTCAGGCCAGCGCGTTACCAACCCGACACTTTCAACATTTTGACAGATTAAACACACAACGCAGTGCATTACTTGAATGAAGGAATTTTATCCTGTGAACGGAAACTATTTCCCTTCATTTCCTACTTAAATATCCAGCTTGTTTTCTGTAAACACTGTTACCTTACGTTGGTATTTCTGTGGCCAGTTTAAAGCCACGCGATTCAATGAGCACACTTACTTTCCTTTCGATCGAAAGGTGGTTTATGCTCCAGTGCTTCAGCTGCCAGTCGAATATTGTTCCCTCGTTCAGGCCGACAGCCCGAGATACTACGCTCAGCCACTTTGACAAGTTAAGGCTCAGTCAAACGAGAATTTTTCTCGCAGTGTCCCGCTTTACAAGCTCTAAAACTGTCTGCTTCGCCTGGAAGTAACGTTGTTTAAAGTTTTGACCCTTGAATTTTGATGGAGACGTTAAGAATGACTTGAGTTCGAATTCCTCCCCATTGATTTGAGAGGTGGAATACCATTGGTGGTGCATTTATGTTTTAAGTTGCTTCAGCTGAATCGGTCTTAGCTTACCATGTAACCTAACTTAATTCCAACCTTAATCCTGAGATGACAATCCAAAACACCCTTCTTGCTTTGGACGGGATCTACAACCTTTTGGCCGCTTATAGACGTGTGAAATTCACGCATTTGCGATGCATAGCTCTACATGTAGGGTAAATGCCTTCGCTGAAGCGTGTGTCAGGAGGTGTTTGTCTATGATCCGAGAAAAAAAGATTAATATGAAAAATTGTTTTGGAAAAATCTGATAAAAATATAAGATGTTGATGATATCGTCTATAATGTTTATCATTAAATGTGGCCGTGAATAACTGAATGACGTAAGTCAGCAAAAATGTTCACCTTTTACGCCAATTCCTATTAGGGTACGGAGTGTGTTTATTTCGTATTGTTTTTAGTAGAGAGAACGGAAATTAGAAGTCGTTTATGCCATTCCTATCGCATTAGCAAGGTCGGCAACGCATCACCTTGGTTATCCAAAGGCCGTGGGTTTGAATCCCGTCTCGGAAATATGTGTTGTACATGTCATAGGATTAAGAGTTGTGGTTGGATTTTGTGATATAATTTTATCCGTTGAAAAACTTCTCATAGCCATTGAGAAAATTAGGATAGGATAGTAGGTGAGCATAGATAGGATTTTCAATCGGAAAGAGGAAGAGTTTGGTCTAATTTCAAGGAAATGCTCCATAGGGGACCGACTTACGGACAGACAAACACAACATTGTACTCTTTAGTACTATGCAATACTCACGGAGGGATTGGGATGTGACTGAGAAATCTGTCACTCTAGGAGTCGAACCCTGTCTCTAGGGAAGGGAGTTCCGTACTATAGTTAGCACACCAACTAAACCCGTAGATGATAAATAACCTGCAATTAGGAGGAAACACAGGCTTACTTTGTTCGCCTCAAGTATTTTTTTATATCTTTTTTACCTCCAGAGGCAGTCCGCTTATCCGTAATTTGGTCATATGTCACCAAGCCTACATTTTTATCGCCTCAAAGTCTTAACTTATTTATTCTTCGTAATTCCTCTGCATTTTTACCACGAATATTTCGTTCGTGCAGCACATGCCTCAAGTACATACGTCCATCCCCTCTTCGACTGCTGCGTTCCATTTTCCTAATACTAAAGGGCGTTCCCTTCCCTGGACTTTTTAAATCTATCCATTCATGCGTCGAATTCTTCCTCTTCATGTACTCCATTCGGAATTTTCACCTGATCGACAACTCTGTATTTGGCACCGCTTTTACTTCAACTAATTTTTACCCTCTCTGCATACACTAAAAATCTTCCTCATTTAGCTACCAATCTTCCTAATTCGATGCTACCGTGACTCCACGCCGGATCTCTTCTCCAAAGCTGTATACCACTCGGTAACCCTAACTTACGATACCACTGTTGTTCTTCCATCTTGCTTCGCTCATTTGAAAAATTTATTTGATTTCCCACTTCAAGTTTGTCTTTTTGCTTTCTAGCTTCCCTTCCCTTCATATCGTTCTTAAGTTTCCGGTTACCAAATTAAAATTAAATGGGGGCGTTTACTCGGAACCGAAATCGCAGTTTTGTACACGAAATTGTTAGATGCCCTGCTGAAAAATTCCGTAGAAGTTCCTTAAAAGATTTCCTTAGGCCATTCTACAGAAATTCCTTAAAGTATTGAAACACTTTTTTAAGGAATTCCGTAGAACGTTCTACAGAACTTCCCTAGCTTTCTGTACAGATTCCTTACAGCGTTCCGTAGAGATACCCTAGCGTTCTGTACAGATTCCTTACAGCGTTCCGTAGATATTCCCTAGCGTTCTGTACAGATTCCTTAAGGCGTTCCGTAGATATTCCCTAGCTTTCTGTACAGATTCCTTAGAGCAATCTATAGATATTCTACAACGTATTTTATGCATTCCTAAAGGTACATTGGCAATTGTTTACACTATTTTGCTCAGCTTTCTAAATCACGCATTCCTAGCATAATTCCGGGTGATATTTGGGCTGATAGTACATAAGTTATATAAAAAGAATAGAATTAATAAATTAAACACTCATCTATTTACCTCTGTATTTATTATCTGTCATTAATTTTACATTTCCTTGAGGAATTGCACTGTATATATTAATTATAAATAAGTTCTTCAGCCATATTCTCCGTAGTTCATCCACAGAAAGGCCTGAAAGAAGAACAATCCGAAGACTTAAAATTTGTCATAACAACATGTCATATTTCAATCAATTATTATTTAAAGCTGGACCAGTTAACTTCAATTAATTTTCAGTAACTCCTTTACAGTATATTTCAACGGCCTTCCGTCAGTAAGTGGCACACTATCATTACTATGTATAAATATAAAAAGCGCTCAATTTAAAGTTTACAGAAAAAATAAACTCACCTTGTCTCCAGCGCTGTATGTCCAGGGATAACAAAACCTATTGGTCGTAGTCCCAGAACCTCGCGAGAAGGAATAATGACAATGGTCTCATCTACGAAGAAAACGGAACCATTAAGAACACATACCCTAACATAAATGACATTTTCAACGATGTCATAAGTGGACATTTTCTCCTTAATGGTAGTAGATAGTATTAGATTTCAGTTCAAAACTTACCTCCTGGAATGATGATTTTCAAATCACAAAATGTATCCGTTCCTTTCGCGTCGTCGTGACTTAGCGAAAGCCAAAAAACTGGATCAATCCTCACTTTTGTTTTCGAGGTATTCGGTATCCTTACCGTGGCCGCAGCCCACTTGCCTATTGACGTATTTTAACCAATAATTTCTTTTCACTCTTTCACGGTTTTTCACTCAACACGCATTAACAAACAAAACTCCTCGAATTGGTGCACGTCGAAAAGTAAAAACATAAACGACGTACACACGTCAAGGAGAGTCTTCTTGACACAGATCACAAAAAAACTAAGATGGACGCTTCATGCCAACATCCGGTGTTATCCAGAGTCAAATTAAAATCGCTATTCAAATTATATTCTCGTGTATTTAATAATTTTTTTCTAACTATGTAGTAATTCCTATTTTAAAATATTTTGATACTTGTTTTTTGTTTTATATCCATATTTTATAAGGCTTAGTTTTTCAAGAAGGGGTTTCAAGTACTTTTGGGAAGGTGGGGGGAGTCATGAGTATCTCATTCCAAACAATTTTAAATTCCAACAAATAAGACAAATTGAATACATTAATGTTATAATTATTAGCAATGTGGTCATTTTACCGATATACTATAGATGATTAGTTGAAACTAAATGATATTTTAGTAGGTTTTGTACCAATAGAAATGTGTTTATATGGAGTTGTTTGGCCATTTTTTTTATAAACACCAATTTGTGCCAATGTTTCGCCTCTTTATTTCGGCTTCTTCAGGGCTATTTAGTACACAATGTCAGTTTTTAAATTTCAATTACTTTTGAACAGACTTAGAATAGAACAGAAAGAAAAAAAAGTTTACAGAACAATATTAATATCTTGTTACAAACCTTTATGTAAACACATTACTATTACTACATAAATAAAGTGGTCAATAAGAATACTTCTATATAAGTACGTTTTGTTTCACAGCAAATTAAATTCATGCTTATTTTCAGCACAATTTGTGAATATGCTAGCTATAGCTTTAATTAGAATTGCAGCTAGGGGTCGGCCACAGGATGTATGAAGTCTTAGAAAGTTTGAGAGATATGCTGCACATGCCAATCAGTTTTTCTGGTCATTATCAGCTACTGAACCCAAATTCAATTTGATAGAGCTCAGGTACTTCATAACAATGGATATACCCACTACTACTGAGTAGTGTGTTTCATGTATACGAAACAGTTTTTGCTGATACTGCATTCTGGACATAATCTCTTTTTCCCCCTCAAAACTGGTTCTCCTCAAATAACACATTGGGGAATCAAAATCTTATTTGTATTTCGCTCAATGTACCCTAAAATGAATGAGCCTGTAAAATTATTAGGGTTTTCATTGGCCATGAGTTAACTTGGAATGAACTTAACATTGGTGTCTGTAAAAAGCTGCCCAAATCATTGCAGCTTATGAGGAAAATTAAGCCACTGAGACCAAATAATTACTTATATGATGCATACCATGCATATTATCATTCTCACATATTGTATGGCCTTGATCTATGAGGCAACTCAAGAGGTTTTAAAAAATATGTCACTGTCAACCACTTTTTATCATAAGTGGTATTATGAAAATATATGGTGAAAATGTATTTCAAGTGTTGATCAAGATGTGTGGAATGTCTTAGGAAAGCAGGGCTAAGAAGTCACCAATTAAGCTATAGAAAATAATCTTTACATTTCTTTCTTGAAATCTTAAGGAATAATAGTATATCCATTTCAAGAAATGTGGCTTATCGCCAGGTGTTGCAAGCTTAACAAAGTTGCAAATAATTTGCTACAGGAAATGAAAAAATGAATTGCCTCCTGCTTTTCATTATACAAACCTCAGGATTTCTTAAAAATAGTAGCTAAGAATTTAAGTTTCCATCTTCCATCTGAAATAGAATTCTTTCATTATTTTAATGACCAGATCCTATCATCCTCTTGTATGTTTTGTGCTGGAAATGGAATTCAATGTTATGCTATCATCAAATGCAGTGGTCTGTCTCATGTAACTCTATAAATGAAGCATGAGTTTCATGGCCCCTGTGTAGCCTCATAACCATTTATAACTGCTGTTGCTGATTGTAAAGAGTGTTACAGAAGAGGTCAAGCTTCAGGATTACCCTAACTGTTTACCCGCCACTAATCAGAGCTGATGTTTCACCTGTTACAGCTATGAAAAGCTAAAATTCTGAAATCTGGATGAAAACGACTACAACTAACATTGTTGAGGTTGATGGAAAATGTATTTTTGATGAAGCACCAGCTCAATTTAAAAATGTATACCTAATGGATAAGACAGCCTCCATGTCAACTTCATGCTAATGACTTGCATATAGTAAAATACTACACCTAGGTACTTCAAAACAATGAAATATGGAAATTCAATTCAAACATAGATTTTGATGCATTATGATATATAAAGGGAGTAATTCGATGCATGATGCAACACACAAATTTCCTGCTAATGTGGTCATAAACATGCTTTTCAGTGAATAATGTGTATAACATGCATGTAAAAATCCTCCCAGTATTTAACTAAATCTACAGGTTGATGAGATCAGTCACTATAGAAGTGAAAAAAGGAATAAGGTCTGGATGAAGGTAACTGCAGTTAATCCATTGAGTGCTGCCATAGGTATGCATATAGGGAGTGCAAGAAATCATGGAAGGAAAAAACTACACTGCACATTCTTTTGAAGCTCCTATAAGAATACTCCTCTGAGGTGTTCCAAAGGAATATAGTTTTTCCTTAAGTTAAAAAATATCAAGGCTGCTCATCACACTCTATTAACTCTTCACGTAGTATCATTACACACATTTGCCAAGTATTATTTCCATTTTCTATCAAACCTACTTACTTAATCTACCTTAACCACTGAGCCATGCATCTAGATGTATGTAATCTACAACACGATTGATATATACATATATAGCTGACTGGGTTTTGTATACATGAAAAGATTATAATCTTATCATATATGAACATAACCTATACTTATAAATATTTTCATTGTAAGGGTGGTCAAAAATGCCATTCTTCTGAAGATAGTAGGCTTGGAGTGAATGATTGACATAAGTATCATTGCACCAGGATGCACTACAACATGACACAAATCCCTCACATAGCCATAGCAATTATAAACTCAGGATCCAGAGATGCAGAAAAACATGATCAGTATCATATAATTAAGCCCACTCTTCTAGATGTCCCATTATTAAAGTCATCAATGCTATCTATCATTTTAAAGCATCAAAGCTTCATTTTCAATCATAACTTTTGCAGAGTCATATGTCTATTGAAAAAGCAAAGATGCCAACAGTATTTTACATGAACTTATTTTCATATGTCGTCATGAAGAATAGAATTTAAATAATAATATGTTTCAGCGAAGTGGTATTTAACAAGTAATACAACAAAGGAGGCAAAACATAATAATGCAATTGTATTTTGCACAATTGAACAATTAATTGAATCAATATGATTGATTTTGATCTCTTTGCTCATCATCATATTTTGTAAACATATCTATAGATATCTATAAAATGCTATAACAGTAAATGCTTAAGTAAACGCTACATTCTATTGGATTGAATAAATTTGTCAAATACATTTACACGTTAAAATTTTAATGAATTATCGCCATCCTACATCAATTTATATTGTTTACGCTGCGCTCATGAAAACATTCAAAGACAAAGTCAGCGGTCGTAAAAGGATATCTCTCTGTAATGAAGTCGTACAGTTTATATTCCGCGTAAATGTAAGAAAAAGGTGATTACAGAGAAAACGGTAGATATATTTAACAACATATTTTAATTTAATACCCGTTCCCATATCGTGTCACAAAATTGGTTTCCATGATAATCATGATTATTGGTCATTTTAACGCCGTTAGTACCTCAACTTTAAAGTTACGTTCTATTTCATAATTGATTTTATTATTTTTAGTTAAGTGTCATATGCGGTTTCATATATCTATTTTATCATATCACGGGCGTAAATGTCCCGGAACTTAACGTCTCTGATCTCCATATCGTACTTTTCTGAAATGTCTGCTTATTCCTTAAGGATATGGCCGAAAGGGATGCCGGGATGATATTCTGTAGAGGCATCTCGGGCTTCCTACGGAATACTCGGGCAGTGTACGGAACTTTAAACTTGCCTCGCAAAATTTTCCGTAGAATTCCGTAGACCTCACAACTTTCTACAGAAGTCCCTCTGTTCCGTAGAATTTGTTCTGTAGAACTCCGTAGAAAGGGAAAGGTTTCTACAGAAACTCTGTAGAATTCCTTACGTTCCGTAGAAAATGTGTACGGAATTTTTCAGCAGGGTGGAAACGAAAAACGAGTTTTAGTGAAAAAATTAATCTTCTAACCACAACCATTCACTCATAAATCAAAAATTAAAATAAGCAAAAGGTGGCGCCCACCGAAGAAGCTGCTTTGATAACATTGACGTCATTTTCCTCCCGTACTTCACTGCGTTTAAGGGAAGGGAAGGGAGTGGAGGGGGGTTCTCGGAAGGTCTGCTCGCACAGATGCTGTCGCAACTGCTGCTATTGGCAGAGTCAGCTGTGTCCCCACCATTGCGATAAGGCAAAGTAGCTTCGCGGGTTCAGTTGTGATTGGACGAAGTCGATATACGTCAGAGGTTGCACCACGTCCACTTTTCCGGTAGAGTTAAAAACATCAGTTTTTCGCCGCTCATAACTCGAGAAATAATTGACGGATCAAAAAACGGAAAAATACGGGTCTTTTTATTTTACAAACTATCATATCCTGCAATAAAAAAATATGATAAACGACCCCATTCCATAATTACATCGTCATGTAGTCCACTGTACGGAAAATGCATTTAGTTGTACAATATAGTGTTGTGAATAATACCGCATGTGTTTTAAAGCCTTCATTATGATATTTCTTTTTCGTATTTCAGTTTTATGGAAAAATATGATGAAGTCCCCCACCTCAGAGGATGGCTGCAGTTTTTCTTTGTATTCACCATGAGAGATTGCCACCACGACCTCAACTAGGGTCATAGGGGAAGTCAACAAGGCAGTGGACAAACCTTCCCTTACATGTCCTGCATTGTCACCAGGTCCGATAAGTGAAACTGATTTTTATTTCTTGCCATTTAACGTTTGCCATTTTCATGTGTTTTGGGGGACTAGATGACATGACTCACTTTATTGCATCATAGTCTTTCTTTATCCAATTTTCATTCTCCTTAGAGATCAGTTAAGGCAATATGCATGGAGAAAATAAGCAGAGAATTATCATAAAGTAAAAAGTTTTAAAGCTAAGTTAAAAGTAATTGTAATAAGAATGGAGTTTCCAATTGACTGGCTAGCACACAATCTATTTTACATTTACGCATGCAAATGGGATGACCTTTGGTGCATTCAAATAACTTTTTCTGATAAATTCCCCATGGCATGGATTGAAGTAGTAGGAGCGATTTACAAGTAAGGGAAAGCTAAGGATAAAGCGGATTCACTCGCAGAGGGAAAACGATTTCCCCCAGGTAAACAAATAGTAAAAACAATTACAATTAATATAACTACTGGTTTTGAGCCTTATTTTTTGGAATTAATTCATGTGATTTGTGGAATGAATCACCTTTGTGAATTCCACTATTGATTTTTAATTTTATGACCCATGTTTTTATGCATAGTATCATTATCATCACCTGATCGAAATGGATCGAAACCCGGGTCGTGTATTTAAAGAGTAATTATCATCATCGGTATTTCAATCCTAGGATTTCAATCCTGGTTTATTGCAGCCCTCCATTCGGCCCTTTTCAGTGTTAATTTCCTTATGCCCTGGTATGTTTTCTCTTTCACGTCTTTCTTTATTTGTCCTAGGTAATTATTGTCCCTGGTATTCATCGCGGAACCTTCCCTTCAATCTTCTATTGTATTTCTAACTAGTTCATTGTGCCTCAAGGCATGTTCAATCCATCTGGTTCTTATTTGCGTAGGGTTTTCCATATTGTCCTTTCTTCATCTGCTCTCTGTACACTTCTTAGCTCCTCACTTTATCTGTCCATGTAATCATCAACATTCTCCTCCAGCACCATGTTTTGAAGGCTTCAATTCTTCGTTGGTCTGCTTTCCCAATGTTCCATTTCTCTGATCCATAGATCGCCACGCTCCATGTGAATGTTTTGATGAACTGCTTCCTTGTTTGCAGCCATAGGTTTTTTTGAGCATAGTAGTCGTCTCTTCTTCATAAACATCTCTTTAGCTTGTGCTATTCTTCGCTTGATGTCCGTCGTGCTTCTTCCATCCCAAGTTATAGTGCTGCCGAGGAAGGTGAATTTCTCCACTTGTTCCAATTTCACTCCTCGAATTGTGATACTTGCCCTAAGCTTCTCTCTTCTGCACCCTAGGATTTTAGTTTTCTTCTTGCTGATGGTATTATATTCTTGAAGTAGTTGGTCGATTGTGGTCAGGGATGCTTACAGGTCCTTTCAACTTTCTGTTACAACTGCGATATCATCAGCAAACCTTAGTATGTTTATTTCTTCCCCATTCACCTTGATGCCCTTGATACCAATTTCCTCTGCGGCTCTTATTGCTTCTTCCAGGTATTTACTGAATAACGCTGGGGAGAGGTTGCATCCTTGTCTGATTCCTTAATTTATTTTTGCTTCTATCTTCCTTCTGTCTTTCATTCGCATTTTAGTGGCCTGGTTATTGTAGAGGCCATAGATTATTCTTCTATCCTTGTAGTCTATTTCAATTTCTTCCAGTATCTTGAACATGTTGTTCCATTCGACGTTGTTAAAGGCCTTTTCCAAGTCCACGATTGCCACATACAATGGCTTGTTTACGTTTATCATTTTCTATGCCAGCATCCTGAGTATTGTCTCCCTTGCTCTACATTTTTTCCTGAATCCGGATATTTTCCGAAAGATTCCCTTCTATCTTTCCTTCCATTCTTGTGGAAGGAAAGATAGAAGGGAATCATTCTTCTTCTTCACTCTTGTGGAAGTCCTCTGGTAGTCTTCCACTGTCATAGCTGTCTTTGATTATTCCAAAGAGAGTATCTTTTGCTTTGACCCCGAGTGCCTTGATGATTTCTCCATTTATTTTGTCCCCTCCTGGTGCCTTGTTGTTCCTTAGGTCTTTTACGGCTCTGTCAAATTCGCTTCTCAGTGTCTCGGACCCCCATTCATCTTCATCCTCCCTGATTAATTCTTCTGTCAAGTTAGCTTCCAGTGGTTTGGGTGCATGATAGTTTGATGTATTGCTTCCATCTCTTCCCTATGTCCTCCTGTTCTATGAGTATCTTTCCATTCGAGTCTCTTATGTTGTGGGATCTTGTTTTCCTCTCTCCGAATTGTCTCTTCGCCAGTATATAAGCCATTTCGGCATTTCCTTTCATTATGTTGTTATATTTCTTTGCTGCAGTTTCCTATTCATTCCTGTTTAGCTTTCTTGCACTATCTATTTCATTGGTTTGCCAACTCTTATATTGGGCCTCCTCATTTTCATTTCTTGGATTCTTGTATTTTCTTCCTTCTCGTATGAGGCCTCTTATTTGGATCGTTATCCATGACCATTTTGTTTCTACCTCTTTACTCACAAGTTGCTCATATGCTACTCCTGTAATGATCTTCTTTATTTCATTCTATTTTCCTGTAATGCTTGTCTCCTTCACTTCTAGTATTGCATCGATGCCCGAGGTGAACCGTTGTCTTACTTCTTTTTCCTCCATTGCCTTTGTTGTCCATCTTGGTACCTTCATAATTATAAAGAGTAATTAATGGAATCAATTAGGGATGTGCGAGTAGCACTTTTTGACCTCGAGTCGAGTATCGAGTCGAGTTGTAAAGTACTCGCGAGTATCGAGTCGAGTCGAGTCGAGTTTGTACATTATTGTACATGAGTGAAGAGACCCAGTTCTTACTTAAGTCATCGCAATTAAAGTTAGTCAGCAATCTGACTATCAAATGGCAGGTCTACCTACCTAATGCATAATTAAAAAAACAGTCAAATTCATATGGCACGTAGCGCAGGCCAAAAGGTATAATGGAAATTTTCCGGTAGCTCTCGAAATAAGAAAATTACCTTCATTCCTAGGATTACTCAAAAATGTATAAATTAGCTTGCAGTATGGTACTTAGAATGTACTTAGGCATTATATGAGGCCTATATGAGTGACATGCCCTATTAACTTGTAATGAAAGTAAGCCAGGAAGCAAAATATTTTTTCTTAAGGAATACATAAGCCTAATTAGAAGAGCATTCCTTGTATTTCGCATTCCAATGTATTTCTTTTCAGAGCTAAACGCTTTCTCAGTGATGTCGTGTATGCCGGGGTTAGTCCAACAGTACAGTGAATTTCATACAAAATGCCTTGTTTGTGCAGTAAATATTTTATAAGCTCGCGCCCAGGGGCGGATTCAGCATCAAATTTGGGGGGGGGTCATGACCTGGGTCCGGGGAGTACCCCCCCCCCCCCCCCCGGGGGAGAGGGGCGTTCTCCCGTTTAAATTTTTTTAAAATACCCATTTTTTACGCATTTTGGAGCCTAACATTTCATTTGCATTCTTAACAACTAATGAAATTGAACAATTTTAGTCATTTAAGTTTAACAATGGAGAATAAATAAATAGCCAACTTGAAGTTTAAAATAATTATAATATATTGTTTTATACAACAGTCAATGTGAACAAATTTCATTGGAAAAGGTTTACAGTGATGATAAGCACATACATAAAAGTTAATTAATTAATCTGTTTAATTAGGGGATTACTAAAAAGTTTGAGTTGGGTGCTAATATTGCTGTACGGTATCATCAGTATCATGTAACAAAAGAATTTATAGAAAGCCAACTCATGATCAGTTTTTCAAATTACGATAGTGGGAAAATCTTGAAAATAATTGCATGCAAAATGTTTAAAAAAACCGACAGCTGAGGTCATTTACGCCATTTAGGATAGGTAGGTAATTGGGTAATGGTAGGCGTTTTCAGGTAACGGAGGAAGTGCGGAGAGAAACCCGGTGTCAGCATTAGCCTTCTCTTAACGAAAGGCGCCAAGGGGACCACGGTTTAACGTCCCATCCGACGGACGGAGTACTGGACTTAAAATGCCCTCCACTAGGCACTCAAGTGGGGACCGATTTTCCAATGAAAAATCTGCCGCTCCCAGGAATCGAACCCGGGCCCTCGAGATGGGAGGCTCTAGCCACCACACCAACCCGATCGGTTGTTTATTTCTAAAGATGGTTCATTGTATGTTAGTAAAAAGTCTTTTCTATTATCAATTACACATACATGGAATCGGTTTTACTCGTGAGTGGTAAGATCACCTTTTTCTCCTAAGATTATCAAACTTTTTAATGGGTTCCTTAACAAATTTCCTAAGTGGAGTCACGTTGTGGTGGACACTTCCTAAGCCAGATGAAAAAAGTACACAGTATTTACAGTACAGTCCCCTGTCTTTATGAGACACCACAAGCCAGTGGACATTGTCAAGATGTGATCTCTGTGCATATTTTTTGTAGGCTTTCCTTTCTTCATTACTTCGTTATGAGGGAACTGGTAGTCTAACTGAGGGAACTTGTAGTAGAGAAGTTCACGGTTTCTGCAACAACGTAGCCTTCCCCAAGCAGCATCATGATATCGGTCCAATATCATTTTTACACCGTCACATATCACTTATTGGTCAATCCGATATTGGCTACCAATGTCGGCAAATGTCAAAAGTGATAACATTTGCTGACGATATTGGGCCGATATTAATTTTATGATAAAAAGACATCAGTCACCACTATACAGTGGCATAAAAATGATATTGGGCCGACGTATGTTTGATATTACCATGGACTGATTTTTCATTAACATGATATTGGGATGATTTAATAAGTAAGATAGCTAAAATGTATCCTGGATAAACATGTTAAAAATATTTATAATCAGGGACGATCGTACAATAAAAATGCGATGGAAAAAGAAATGGAGAGAGTTGGTTTCGATCTAGGAATGTTCACACTAAAAACCCTGCACTGTACCCCTTACCCAACTCTACTAATAAAAGAAGGGGTAATTATAAGGATTCATTATAATAATGAGATAACTACTTTACTCCTGACCCAACGTCCCTCAGTGAAAGATGCGTAACTTTAAGCGTTATCACTATAGTGAAATATTTCAGATTCGTTTTCTGTTGAAGTTATTGGAGTTATAACCCAATATTATAATACCGAATATGTTCACATTAATTCACATGCGAAAAAAATCACATGGACCGGGAATCGAACCACGGACCTTTGGCTGCGGAGACCACTACGCTACCCAGGATCCCTAATTCGCATGGCAAATTCACGGAGGTTCAAGGTACTACTGTCGGCGCAGAAATTATGTGCACTCGAGTTTGAATACAAATAACAAGTTTACAACTAGGCTTACAGAAAAACTAATCACGCCGGTGCTTTTCTTACTTCATTTTGCGTTATTGAGTGGCAAATTTAAATTTTTAAAACGTATTTGCATATTTTTTACAACGGTTGTGACGTAAAAAGTGCCTGTTTTTGACGGTGTTCGAGCAAAGCACCGACTTTGATGACCCGTAAATCAATACCAAGTCGTTCAATTGCAACCAAAGTTTAGATAGTTTTAGGTATACATGTTTTCTATGCATACTGTAAGTTTCCAGTATATAACCTTAAAATAAAAAGAGCTGTTATCAATTTTATAAAAAGTTATCAATTCGAAACTGGGGTGTCGTAGAATTTCGTTCTTGGTGGCGTTATAATCCGCATGTCCTGAACGTATCCAATATGTAATTGTCTAATATTTCAACACATTTGTTTAATTTATATCGAATGGTATTTATATTGGCGAAAGCGAGTCCCTCAGAAAGCGACTGGCATTGTTTAAGCCATGGTCCTTATATGTATTACATTATTTTATAGGGACCTTGGTTTAAGCCGTGCAGTGTTGCCGCGTACATCCTCTCCTGGGCCCCCTAGGCATCATAAGGGAGCAGATTTAGGTACCTTTTTCAGCCGCTAGATTTGGGCATCGACGAGTGCATCCTTTTCCCATGATAGAAAGCGAGAACCGCGAGAACAGTGGACTCGATGAAGATAGCTACCAACGAGGGAAAGTATTTTGGCTGAAAGTTTGTTGATATTTTTATAATTAGTCGTGTTGATTCGTTTATCACAATAAAATATCGTTATAGGGTGTAGTGACCTGACGGAGAGATTCATTCAGAAGTAGGAGAAGGCCGAATTGTTCTACATTAAAATAAATGTATTATCTAAATTTCGGAAAAGATGAGAATATGCTAATCTACGGTACTCTAAACTCAAATTAAATTCTGTCTGTACACAATGGCATGAGAAATTCAACAATATGGATTGTGTAAGATTTTGTACATAATTTGTCATCCCTTTCACATTCTCTTGTTTTTCATCGGTTTCAATCCCAGCAGATGGCAATACCTGCGTAAGGATATCCCAATTCACGAATATGTCCCAATTCGTGCCCCCTTTTGGGTTAGCCAGCTAAATTTTAGGCACCCAAATCCATGCTTCCTTGCCTAACGAGTTGGGGCACAGCTTATTTTATTTTTGAGCTTGTTTTTACAGTAGGGAGTGCTACGCTCTACGATATATGCAACTTAAACTTCTCTCACGTTTGGGACTTGTAGCCATGCAGTTGCATATACACTCACTTTAATCCTTTACAAGGTTACAAAAACTATTAAACTAATAAAAATTTAAAAATTTCGATAAAATTTGGGGGGGGGTCATGACCCCTGTGACCCCCCCCCTGAATCCGCCACTGCTCGCGCCTCAAATTTAGCATTGGCCGTTAATTACATAGTTTTTTAACCTATACTTTTCTTCCTCTTTGGCACCATCTCTTCAAAATCGACGATTTCTGCCTAAACATGATAGAACTTAGAATCATAAAAATGACCTGTGTCAATCACCCCCATTTGCACGATGTATGAACACCCAATTTCAGCACGGGTTATTTCCAATATCCATTAATGCAAGTTAATAATGTTTGAACAATGAATTTTCATTCATGGATGAATGTGAGCCGGTATATGAATTTTGTATAGAGTCCTGAGGATAAAAGTTTTCGATTTCTAAGGAAATATATTTGAACAAACATTTATTATAGATAATTATCTATAGATATTTATAATTATCTATCTTAAGATATGACTAGGAACTTGAAATTAATGATCTGATTAATAATCCTAAATAGGAAATAAAAAGTGGAATAGTAAAACTTATAAGTTTTATACGATACCTATATCATCCGTAATGCCTTTATAATAGGAGGCCTACCATCCGTTACAAAATTTCCTTCACCCGTGAGTTTGAAGACCAATATCTCCAAGATGGCTAAAGCGATTCCAAATTAAAGTATATGAAATTAAAGCTTGTTTATTTCTACGTTTACTGGTAGTATTAAAATATTTTTACAATTTTTTTTACTGAAGTACGTGTTTAAGAACGGATTTTTAGCGAATTTTTTTTTTTGATACCGGATGGATCCATCGAATTCGGGCATCGTAAGAACAACACAGATCGAGATATCAAACTTCCTTTTCAAATATTGTAGCTAAGGGCTTTGTTAATAGTTATACGAAGTTTCATACTATTAAGTTCATCAATATTTTTGTTATTGATGAATTTGTCAGACTGCGTTATTTTCCGTCCCGCACGCTTTCCGTTCCGGAAATCACCGTTTGGACCTTTCTCTTGCTCTCGAGTCATTAATATGAATCCACTTATGAAATCTCAGTAGAATTCGTTGATTATATGATATCTATATATATTTATTTTCGGCCATAAAAGCACGCTCAAATGTCCAGAGCATGCCTGTAAGAGAAAGGTAGCGCGCGCGTGGAATCTTCTGCTGCAAGCAGATCGCCTATCGCTGTGAATGAGTCATGAGGACTCGACAATAGCGGAAAAAAGTATTGCCTTTAAGAATGCAAGTCAGTGTCAGTTTAAGAACTGACGGTATCTTTGGAAGCATACCGTCATTATGCCTCCTCGCGCAAAGATTTTCGAGACGGAGTTGAAGATAATTTAAAATGCAATTTCTTTCTTTCGTCGAGAAGCCGAGAAATGTGGGGACAAAAGCTATCTCTCTTATCGCTGATTTTATTTTGGTGAATACTGCAACTTATAAACTTTTATTCAAGCATAGGCAAGGATATTTTTCCTGTGCATGCTAGAGAAATTTTCTCGCGTGTTTGGTGCGCGCCGTACCTACGGTAGCGTATAACTTGGCAACCTCGAACAGCTTATCTCTCCAGGCCAAAAGTCCTGTGGAGCTCGCTTTCGAAAATAAATATATACACGTTTGAAGTATATCTAATTCTCCCAATTTGTTAAGTTATTTTACACGTGCATAGTTTTCAAACACTAAGAATACCATCAAAATGAACTAAATTTCCGACTTCCGCAAGCTGAGATAGCGCATTTTTAAATATTATTCGTAACATAATTAGTAACTGAGTAATCTATTTGAAACTTTGTTTAGTCTAATATAAATATATGTTCCATAT
This sequence comes from Platycnemis pennipes, assembly GCA_933228895.1. NCBI lineage: Eukaryota > Metazoa > Arthropoda > Insecta > Odonata > Platycnemididae > Platycnemis > Platycnemis pennipes. Next base: position 33,319,425 of record OW121852.1, on the reverse strand, counting down.
CTTATGCGAAGAAAAGAGAAGTGGCTATTCATGTGTATCGTCAAGTGGGCGTCAAACTTGCTTCCCGGAACTTGAATAATATCCGGAGTTTTTATCTGTCTCGGTCGAAAAATTAATTAATATAACCAACTAAAAATATATTTTTGAGATTAGTAAACGTATAAATAAACAAGATTTATTTCGATATACTTTATTTTAAAATTTAACTATTCATTTTTGTGATATAAACCTTCAAACTCATGGGATGGAATTTTACAACGGACATAGGTGCTTTGAGCTCGAATATAGTCCCCCCCAGACTTTTTCTGCGAAGATTTCGGCTAAAAAGGGGCTATATTTGGAGGAATACGGTTCATATGCGGTTTCGTGAACCGTGTAATCACCGATTCATCCCTTCGTTCACGCAAACGTACATGAATCCGTTCACGTAAACGTACATGAAACCATTCACGCAAATGTAAATGAACGTTCGTAAGTACATGTTCGTACGTGTTATCTATCGTGTAACCAGAGATTTACTCGATTTTGATGATAGCGCTTCCTGTCAGCAGATTTCTGAACCTATTGGCCTTGGCGGCTCCGTCGACAAAAACTACTCGACTCGACTCGACTTTCGTAAAAATACTCGAGTGCTCGAGTCGAGTACCAACTACTCGACTCGACTCGAATTTTCGAGTACTCGCACATCCCTAGAATCAATAAGTCTATTAACTATCCCTGCCTTTTTGCTTTGCTATCTATTCGTAGAGTATTTGATGGGAATATTATCCAGCCGGATTTATTATTTTAAATTACCCTTTGTGCCTTTCTTTCAAACGTGTATTATACGGGAGCCTTTTTTGTTTCAATTCATGTTTCTTCTCATCATCACCATCATCATTGGTCAATAATCCTAGGATTGGTTTGATGCAGCTTTACACTCGATTGTTCTATCGGCCAACTTTTCATTGTGACATAATTCTTCTTTTTTACATCCTTTACAACCTGTTCCATGTATCTCATACGAGGCCTGCTTTTTCCAATCTTCCCGTTCACTTTTCCCTCTACGATTGTCTTCATCAGGCCATCATGTCTCAAGATATGGCTGATTAAGTTATTCCTTCTTCTTTTCAGAGTTCTCTACAAACTTCTCTTTCCTCCAACTATTCTTAGGACTTCCTCGTTTCTTACTCAGTCGATCCATTTAATCTTCATCATTTTTCTGTAGTATGTACCACATTTTGAATGCTTCTACCCTTTTCTTCTCTGCTGCTGTCATCGTCCATGCCTCACTGCTCTAAGGAAATATGCTCCAGATGTATGCTCTGATGAATTGTTTCCTTACTTCTAAGCTTATATTTCCAGCTGTAAGTAGATTCTTCTTTTAAATCCCTCTTTGCCTGGACTATTCTACTGACTATCATTTTCTTGCTTCGTCCATCGCTGGTTACTCTGCTTCCTAGGTAACAGAACTCTTTCACTTCATTAAGTTTTTGTTTTCCTGATTTGAAATTGGTTTTGGCCTCTTCTTTCTCCCTGCACACCAATATCTTAGTCTGCTTCTTATTTACGCATCTTCAGCTGATATCTTAAGTTCCCAGTTCGCCAAGCTCTTAATAGAAGAAGACCACCGAAGTGACTTCATCCCAAAAGTTCTTCACTCGCAGTGTAAGGGCCACAAGCTGGACTATCTGGAAAATCTTAAGATTTTTTTGTATTCCAAAAAAGCTAATGTATGTGTGCTGAATGATATGCACCCTTCCCAATCTCCTCTCCTAACCTTACCTTTCCCCTCTCCCATAATACAATTCCTAACATTGCTTGCTCAATTGCCCCTGCTTCCCCACTCCCACCTTAGACCAATCATACACTTCCTGCACGTTAACTCCCCCCCTTACTCTATTCTGTATATAAGGGGCTCATGATGTACCATTGTCACCTTGATAATGACTGTATGAGTTGAAACCTAGGTCGGTTTTAATAAAAGTCTGTGGAATTTTACTAAGTGAATTCATTTACGTTATCAGCTTCCACCTTTCCAAGTGCAAGGTTGTTTTGTACTTCTTCTCATAAATTCTTCATCCACATTTCTCTAGCTTTCCTGGCTTTGTGACTTACTTCGTTCCTTATTCTTTTGTAGCAAAGCTGCCCTTCTTCAGTTTTCGCATTCTTATACTTTCTTCTTTCTTCCATCAAGTCTAACACTTCCTCCGTGATCCATGGTTTCTTCTTGGCCACGTTTCTTCTTCCATAAACTTCTTTAGCTGCTTTCTGTAGTCCACATTTAATTTTTCCCCAATGCTTTTCCACTGATTTCTCATTCAGGTCCACTCCTATGTTGTTTTCCACTGCATTCTGAAATGCCAGCTGATGTTGAGCCTCCTTCAGTTTTTCTACTTGCAATAGCTTCTTAGTTTTCTTCGATTTCTTGAATTTTAGATGGCATTTCATCATCACTAAATTATGGTCACTGTCAATATCTGCCTGTATCTTCTATAACTTAGTATAATTCCTAGTCACTTTTCCATAAATTCTTTCTACATATTTTTCCAGAGTTCTCTAGATTCGTTTTGGTTTTGTGAAATACTAACCTCGCTTTCCTCCATTACCTTGCCTTCCTTCAATACCCTCTCATGATTCCCATTTTTATCATGTAGTGTGTTTTCTCTTCTGTTTCTCTATTCACTCCATATCACCGATCTGCTTTCACTGCCCTTCCATTACCTACTATTACGTTACCGCTTAGACTCGCTCGAAAGCTAGCCAGTTCAATTGGTTCTTTCCGACCTTCCGATTCACTATGCTAGTCCTAGGAGTTATGTATTGAACATTCCGATGAATTTTAGTCTACTTAAATGCATATTGCCTTTGCATAATTTAAGCTAATGGTAAATGTATTTTTTGCATTTCCACTCTAACAAGCAGTTTTGAAAGTGGTTTCCTACTTCTATGAGGTTTTGCCAAGAAAGTGTAATCATCCCTAGTCGTAAGTTGTGCACAACTCATTTCCAAGCTAAGTGGAAGGTGTTTCTGGTTTTTTTGCTAGCTCTTTGATAGACCGCTATTTAAATATATATTACTGAAGGTCACGTCCATATATTAAGTAACGCTAATAGAGGAGGGGTTGATCCAATTGTTCCAACTCCAATTATCCCAATGTATACTAGACGACAAGAGTCCTGTCTACAATTAACTGTGAGAAAATGATATGTAAATTGTTTTCATTCTTTTTCAAATATTAAGCATAATACGAATAATTATTAATGAATAAATAATAGTATTGCAAACTAAATAGGTAAATGCAAGGAATTTTTTATCTTTAGCAAAAAGGGTATATATGTAGCGTTTACGTAATTTAGGGAGATATTGTTGCGCATTATTTTTTGAGGGAGGATGCGGGATGAAAGTTGAAAATCAGCATATTGAATGGATGGCCCCTAAGAGAAGCTCATATTCCATAGTGGGAATAGATTTTGGTTGTATTGATCACTGTAGCAAATTGTTAAACTAGCATTAGATACATCAAAAGTAATTTTATTTAACAATATTTCAATTTGAAGCTTACTTTCATATTATTTTTATTAAACCTTCGTCACTACTAACTTAGTTGCAATAATTGATGATAAATATCAATGTTACCCATTAACTTGTATACCTTATCCCATGTTTACATGAATGTAACAGTTTTCCATATGTTATTTTTAGAAAAGTGTGCTTTCTGTGTACACTACCATGTTTTCAACACCAGTAAAAGTTATGCCTGAGATGTGATGTAGCTACAAATTGAATTTCTTCCACAAATGGCTATCATTAATACCCTATATGCGTACTCGGTGCCTTCTTTTATCTTTTGAGAAAACAATTTAAAGAAATGCATGCAATGGTTTGGCCGTAATGTCCTCCATTCATAGCAGTATGTACTTTCATGTTTTTGTCTAGCTTCTGCAATTTTGCAATGTACTTGATGTGTGAAACATTGCTGCTTAACTTCACGCGGAAGAGTACTAGAGATAGCAAGCAAATAACCCAAAGAATTTTAGTTTTCACTTCAATGACTGCCTAAAAATCTTCATTTGCAACATTCAGGAAGCATTTTCTTTATAGAACCATTTTATTAAAACTTTCTAAAACATTCAACCATCAAATTCAATGGACATTTGAGAAAATATTGTCTTCAAGAAATCATTTTTATAACAGTATATAACCATTCTTTGAACTTTGCTGGGAATTTCTCCACTTGAGTTTGTTACATATTTTTATTTTTGCTTCCCCCTTGAGTTATAAAATGCATGGTGTATCTCTGTATTGGTAAAACCCAGTTCTTGTGAGAACTAAACCTACTATTTCCCCTGCAAGAAACACAAATGTGTGTGGAATAGAGTGACTCGTCACTAATAACAAAGCGTAAAAAAAGTGCCTCGGCATCCCCAATTAAATAAAAATAGTCTTGAATCATTTGATGACCAACATGCTTAACACGACTAATTTTCTTCGGTGTTATAGTCTGCACAATTCGACGATTGATCCTCCTGTTCCTCCTCTGACGATAACGTAAATATCTCATGGACCTCTTGTACCTCAGTAACTTCCTCCTTCGGAACAAGGCAAACTTCCTCATCCCAATACGGTGACAAAGCCTCGATGAATAATAGCCTATTCCGTAATGCCTCATCATCTATGGTATCAAAGTTAGACACAAAAATTATTAACCCAGTGAATTTTATAACTCTGCCTGTTTCACATTTTACAACTCTGCCTCTTTTGCCTCCTCAAGTTTTTGTTTTCCTATTTTAACATTGATATCTGGCGATTGTCCTTTGCATGGGTACTAGAATCTACTGTAATTCCCTCTATATCACTGATGTGACAGCTATGCAGTCGGGGAATCACAGCATGCTAATGTTTTCTCAGTGGATATTCACTCCTGAAGCCATCACTTTGAATTCGTTGATGGCTTCTTGATGTAAACATTAAAAATTATTCCAGACAGTGCACAGCCTTATCTCACTCTTTTATTTCATTCTTGCTTCTTCACTGCTGGGTCCAGATTTAATCACAGCTACTTGGTTTTTATATAAACTGTGAAAAATTCTTCAGTCATTGTAGGACACTCAGATTTCTTTCAAGATTGCTAGCATTGTATTCCAATCCACGCTATCAAAAGCCTTCTTCAAACACACCGATGCAATGACTACCGATTTGTTATTCTCCATTCTCTTCTCAATGAGCTGCCTTAAGGCCAATATTGCTTATTTTTTACCCTTGGCTTTCCTGAATCCGAATCAGTCTTCATCCATGAACTCCTCTGCTTTTCGTTCTAATCTCTAGTAGATGATTCTAGTTAATATATTCAAAGCATCTGTCATCAGTCTTATTGTCCTAAAATTTTCAGTTTTCCGCTCTCTTCTTTTTGGGAATAGGAATGATGATGTTCTTTCTGAAGTCCCTGGGCATCTCTCCTGTTCTGTACATTTAGAAGATGGTTTTGTAAATATGGGTTAAATACGAGTTGTTCCCTGCTGAATCTTTCATTAGCTCAGGAATATCGTCAATTACCAGAAACCTCATTTATCTGCAGATCCCTTACTGCTGCTTCAAATTCTGATAATAAGATTAAAGCTCCCATATCATCCATCCTTTTCAACTTCACTTTCCTCTTCAATTACTTTCGTGTTGAGATTTTTTACAATGTATAACTCTTCCAGACATTATTTCTATCTCTACCCAGTCTAAATTTTTAATCAAAAGCTCTCCTTTCTTGTTCTTTATGGGGTTGTATCTTGCCCTCCGTTCCTTGAATTGGTTCCTCACTTTCCAATAGGCAGTTGTTGGTATACGTCATAGCATTTCAAGAGTTCTTGTGCTATTCGATATTCATTTGTCTTCTGAGTCGATGTTACTAAGGGAGGGAGATTTGAATATTACGACAATGAGTAGTTATTGACTCTTGTGAAAATAAATGGAGATTTAACTCAGAGAATGAGGAGTTATTAAAAGGGAAACATTTAACAGGTTATGGGCCCAGTATACGTGTGCTAAAACTTGAGATTTGAGTGATAATATTGAGAGGTTATCGTTTTGGAGTTATTTTTTTTGCTGAGAGTATATCCTGAACGTCAAAATGTCGGATGGAATGGAGAGACTAAGCGTCAAAAATTGGGTGCAATGGAGTACAAGAATGAAGGCTTTCCTGACAAAGAGGAGATTATGGGAATGCATTGATCCCGGTTTCGAAGATTTCGATTTGGACAAACTTTCCGTGAAACAGAAGAACAGAAACAACGATGCTCTAGCGTATTTGACCCAGTATGTGAGTGACTGCTACCTCAACGACGTGAGTAAATGTACGAGTGCGAAGGCTGCTTGGGAGAGACTGCAGAATATTCACTGTAAGAGGAGTCCAGTGCAATTCATTAACTCTTTAGAACAACTGTGCACTCTGTCCAAACCGTCGAGTGAGTCAATGATGAACTACATCTCCAAGGTGGAAAACTTGTGTGATTTGATTAGTCAACAAGGGACTCGGTTGGATGATAGTTTTGTAGCAGGTTTCTTACTGAGGGGATTAAAAGAGGAGCGGTACAAGTCCATCATTCATGTAATGGAGTTGAATCAAGAAACCATGACAACTGAGAATGTCAAGAATAAATTGTTGATTGAGGAGCAGAGACAGCAGAGAGACACTGTTGAGAGAACGAGGCGAGAAGAAGAGTTGAGGGGCTTGCTGTCAAGGACTACGATGAGAAGGGTCGGAGAGCAAACAAATGTTTCTTGCTTTCTGTGTAATCAACTTGGGCACAAAGTACGGGACTGTCCTAAGAATGTGGAAGCAAAAGCAAAGGGGACAGTTATTTGCTATTCTTGTGGAGGGGAAGGCCATACCAGTGTCTTATGTCCAAAGGGGAAGAGGGCCAGCTTCCAGAAGGGCCGAACTGGAGGGCAGGTGCAGAAAAACTTCAAGAGCAATGAGGCAATTATAGAGAGAAAAGACAGAGTTGAGCGAGATGAGGAAACAGTTGAAGCTGTGAAAGATCTTGGTTGCGGAATGGTGAGGGTTAAATATAGAGCCTGTGTAGGAAAATCTAAGAAGATGGTTTCGAACAGTGATGAGAAACATGAGCGAAGCGACCCTAACCGTTGGTTTCTAGATAGTGGATGCAATGCTCACATGACTCCCCATCGCGATTTGTTAGATAACTTCTGTGATGATGCAGGTGGGAGTGTGAAGGTGGCTAAGAAGGAGAAGCCATGTGCAGTAAAGGGTCATGGAACTGTTACGATGAAAATTAGCGACAGCTGTGGTGGATGGACTCTTGAGCTGCAGCGTGTTTTATGGGTACCAGAAATGAGTGACAATCTTTTGTCTGTGCGTCAGCTTGAGAAATCAGGATTCAAATTTAATATCGACAACGGACTGTTCCGGGGATATGATAAACTGAATGGTGATGAAGAGATGCTTTGCGCTAGAATTGTGGAGGATGAGATGTATGCTGTGGACTGCGATTGGTACGAGATGCACAATGTTGAGAGCAATGAACAGAATTCTTCATTTAATCCACTACTGACAAACCAGCCATGGACGGAAGAAGCAACAGCATTCAAGGCGGTAACCCGAGACATCTGGCATCAACGTTTCGGGCATGCTAATAACATTCCTGAATGTGAGTTCATACCTAAAGGGGTAGTTGTGAACTGTGAGGTATGCCATCAGGGTAAGGCAAGACGGCTTCCATATCCAAATAGAGAGAATAAATCATCAGAGTTACTTGAGTTAGTTCATTCTGATGTATGTTATGTGAAGCCTGAGAGCAAGGGTGGTGCTAATTATTTTTGTACTTTCACTGATGATTACTCAAGGTATAGCGAGGTTTATGTTTTGAAAAGGAAAAGTGATGTATTTGACAGTTTTTTGGAGTATAAAAACAGAGTTGAGAATATGCAAGGAAAAAGGATTAAGTTTTTTCAGTCAGATAATGGGAAAGAATATAAAAATGAGAAATTTCAATCTTTTTTCAGGAAAAATGGGGTGTTGCACAGATTTTCTATGGTGGGTGCACATCAACAGATGGGATTAGCAGAAAGGCTGAATCAACAACTGTTAACTCTTGCTAGATGTATGCTTCTTCAAGCGCACATGCCAGCTTTTTTTTGGGGGGAAGCTATAGACACTGCGTGCTTTATTAAAAATAGGTGCATATCTACAGCTTTAAATGGCAAGACACCTTGTGAACTGTGGTTTAAGAAAGTGTTGAGCGAAAAGGAGATACAAAGATTGAAAGTGTTTGGCTGTGAAGCATGGGCATTTAAGGAAACTGAGAAAGGCAGAAAGATGGAACCTAGGGCAGATAGGTGTATCATGCTTGGTTACCCTAAAGATAAAAGAGGTTATCGTTTATGGAACATGATTGATAATTGTGTAGTACACTCCAGAGATGTTAAGTTTGAGGAGAAGATTTTTCCAATGAAAGAGAGAGTTAGAGACAAATCAGATGTTAACATCATGGAGACACCTGTCACCATTAAGGTATCAGATGATGAGAGTATGGACAACCATGGTTCTGAAACAACTTCTGAGTCCGGTAATGATGATAGTGACATAGATGGTGATAATATATTTCATGCCAGTAGTATTGATGTAGTGCATCTGGAAGAGAATTTGTCAGATGTTCAGAGTCAAGGGGGAGCAGGTGAAACAAGTGATGCTCCTGATGATGAGGTTGTTGAGCCACCTATGTTGCGCAGATCTAGGAGAATTAGAAAGCTGAAGGAAGTTTGCCATAGTTGCCACTCAGCTGTCTTCAACAGTAGTTGTGAGTTATGCGAACCAAAGACTGTAGAGGAAGCACTAAAGAGTAGTCATAAAAATGAATGGGTTAAAGCTATGGAAGAGGAAATGTCCACCTTAAGGGGGAATAAAACGTGGGATCTGGTTAAGAAGCCTGAAAATTGTAAATTAATTGGAACCAAGTGGGCATTTAAAGTTAAAAGGGACCAAGATGGAAATATTGTCAAACTTAAGGTCCGACTTGTAGCTCAGGGTTATAATCAAGTACAGGGATTGGATTACGGAGAGTCATTTAGTCCAGTTGTAAAAAGAAAAGTTATATGTTTGATGATCGCTCAAGCAATCATTAATAATTGGGGTTGCCATCATGTAGACGTTAAGTCAGCTTATCTTAATAGTGAAATTAAGGAGGATGTGTATGTTAAACAACCTGAAGGTTTTGTAAGTGATGAGTATCCTATGTATGTGTGTAAGCTGAACAAAAGCATGTATGGGTTAAAGCAAGCAGGAAGAGACTGGAATAACCATTTACACAAAATATTGACTGATTTGAGTCTGCATAGATCTATTAGTGATCAATGTTTGTATGTGTACCGTGATAAGAAACTATTTGTCATTGAAAAAAAAGTGTTTTTGCTTGTTGTTGTGGTTTATTTACTGCGGATATGTTTTGTGTTACTTACTGCTAATAACTTTACTTTTTTGGAACATGTTTTGGGTAGCTGTAAGGGTATCTATGGGTTTGTTCATTTTTGTCTTATGTATTGTCTTTGTCGAAAATCTTGAAATGAGGGGGAGTGTTGGTATACGTCATAGCATTTCAAGAGTTCTTGTGCTATTCGATATTCATTTGTCTTCTGAGTCGATGTTACTAAGGGAGGGAGATTTGAATATTACGACAATGAGTAGTTATTGACTCTTGTGAAAATAAATGGAGATTTAACTCAGAGAATGAGGAGTTATTAAAAGGGAAACATTTAACAGGTTCCTCACTTTCCAATAGGCAGTTTCCACCTTTCCAAGTGCAAAGTTGTTTTGCAGTTCTTCGCATATCCTTTACCCACATTTTATTTGAGTTACTTCTTTCCTTATTCTTTTGTGGTAAAGCTGGCCTTCTACAGTTTTCACATTCTTGTAATTTCATCTTTCTTAAATCAGGTGTAAGACTTCTTCCGTGATCCATGGCTTCTTCTTGACAACTTTTCTTCTTCCAAGAACTTCTTTTGTGGCTTTCTATAGTCCATGTTTGATTTATCTCCAACCCTCTTCCACTGATTTCTCAGTTAGGTCCTCTCCTATTTTGTTTCCCACAATATTTTGTAATGCCAGCTGATGTTCAGCCTCCTTCATTTTTTCTACTTGCCACATATTCTTCACTGTTTTCTTCTGTTTATTGAGTTTCAGATGGCATTTCATCATCACTAAATTATCGTCACAGTCAATGTCTGCCCCAGGGTAGCTTTTGCAGTCATTCACCTGGTTCCTAAATCTCTGCTTCACTAAACTGTAATCTATTCGAAATCTTCTTCTGTCTCCTGGCATTTTCCATGTGTATCTTATTGATTATATTCTTGATGATTCTATGGTTGTGATTTTATTCACTGTTTTGGCAACCACTATAGTGGTTGCCAAATACCCAAGCAGCAGATGATATCCATCGGATATCTAAATAAGGTTGATATATCCAAAACACGTTGTTATTACACGAGGGATATTTAGACAACGTTGCATAGACATCCTATTTGTAACATCCACGACGAGTCATAAGAATAACGTTACATAGACATCCTGTTTGTAACATCCATATTAAGTTGTAAAAATAACATTACATAGATATCCAAGTTGTACTATCAATGATATTATAATCTTAATTGACATTATATAGATAGTCCATGCATGTTAAACAAAATCTGAAACTAAACTAAAATTACACCACGTATTAAAATGAGAAAGACAAACAAAATATTAATATTATCATTATTTTAAAATTTAAAATAATTATTTTCAAAAATATATAAATATCGCATGATGCAGTGGAAATTTGATTGATTTTTGTGTAATACATTAAGGGTTAATACAAAAAAGATATTGTCGAAAAGGTTAATGTACTTCATCTTTTTTGTCACATTTACCATCAATTCAAGAAGTGGCACATATTTCCTTAAAAGTTGTTATTCCAAACAGTATCCATAGGTAACATATGTTCTATACAGAATTGAAGAGCACAAATGTTTTGTCTGTATGTCTGGGGATTACCAAAAACCATAATAAGCGAACCTGTCCCTGGTGAAAATGGCCACAGACGGCCACAGGAAATTTATGTGGCCGTCTGCGGCCATCTGTGGCCGCTGTGTCCAGTCTGTGGCCATCTCTGTGGCCATGGACATGAATAACCCGTGGCCATAGGAGGCACCTATGGCCAAGGCCACAGAACTTTTTGCCACCTGAGATCATGGCCACTGTCTCTAACTGATACACATTTCTTATAGTATGTACATACCATTGGATATTCCTCATTTTTGGAAGATATTTTTCCTACGTTTGTCCTGCACGGTTATTTCTTAGCCGTTGGGCCAACATTGGAAGGTTGTGATGGGAGGGCTACTGGATTACAGTGCTGTGCATGCCGCGCATGGCCACACACAAGCTGTATATCATCTCACTAAGCACATTTGCTTTGCTCAACTCCGGTATGATGTTTTAGATGAACAAAAACTCTTAAGAAGTTTATTTATAGTAAAGGACTTGCCGAAGAGCTGAAACACTTAATTTTCGCTTCCTTGATAATCATTTAATGAATTCAGTACCTACGGACAGGAAATTCAGTTCTGGTTAAACTTAAAACCATTGCTTTTTTAAAATATTAATACAAGAAATAAAGTTCTAGGAAAAAAAATTTGATGTCTTTAAACAAGTGCAAATTAATTTTAAATTATACAATTCAAAGTACATACGTTCAAACACACTACAGTTTAGAAAACTTATTTTTTTAAATAAGAGCACCATCATCAACGATAAATCACAACTTTGGTGCACACGAACAACTTTAACCGAATATTCATTCAAAAGTTCGCGGCTTTGTAAGGTATCGACTATATCGATATAATCGCAATGCTAATCGGCTTCTACATTCAAAATGGCGGTTGCGAATTGTTGTTTCAACGTTCATGCATGAATGGTTGTGAATAATTTGATCATGCGAAGTCAGCTCGCAGGCAAGCAACTGGAATGAAATTGATCTCGAAGCATAGCGTTTTTATGAAGTTCGTCACATAGAAGTTTACTTTAAAATTGGAATTGGCGAATAAGACGCGGTGAGTAAATTGTTGTCTACGAAGTGGGACTGCTGAAGAAAATTCACGAATTTTCAATGTTTTTGTTTAGATCTGCCCTTCATATAGTCTTTCTTTTCACAATTCTTAACATAAGAAGTGACAGCATTTATTTTTTTACAGGCACGTTATATCAATAACATACTGGGACGAATGCAGGAATTAGGAAAAGATCACAATTCAACTTTGCGATTAATGCGAAAATGTTTTGTGTTTGTGTCTTCCTCAGTGCAGTTATGACTTTCATTGAGTTTTCTAAGAACTCCTTCTTCAAAAAATATACTTTTACTTTGAGTGGACCATTGTTCTTTTAAAAGACTTGGTTACTGAATACCCTGATAAACCTTTTAAAATGCAGTGTTGTGCAAGAAGCAAGCTAGTTTGCAACTGTTGATTCCCATGCCATGTGGTGTGACTGGCTTATGTCGCGTTGGGTATTGCCTGAAATGTGAAATCGTATTTCAATTGTGTGCTATATAGGCAAGTGAATGCAGTCATTGAAATTTGAAGTAGTGCCAATAAATATTTAAATATGCAGCTGTTTTTGTTTAAAATCGTAGATGGTGCTTTCGAGTTGTTCCTTGAAGTTATATTATGGCGATTATTGGTTGTAGCCGTCACTTTGTGGAAGTCCATTCCGTCGTCTGTTCCTTACTGTCTGATGTCGTGCTAAAATATCAGTATTCTTTTAAATCCAACCTGATCTTCAGCTGTAGTTAGTAAAACCAAGACTACAGTAAGTGCAGCCTTAAGGTTGGTTTGATTATTGAGAATTCTTTATTGTTTTTTTTTGTATTCATGCTGCATCTATTATTCCATTTGCCTGCATATGCCCGTTAGTTGTTGGAGTTTCCTTGATAAGAAATTTCAATATGAAATCTTTTGAGGTTAGGGGATTGTAGCTTTGTTTACTAATGCTGTACCCGATTTTTGAAAGTTAAATTTGGTTCATGTGTTTGGGTATTCCATGCAAAAGTTGAAGTAGGTGGATGTAGAGGGTGTAATAAGGTTGCACAAAAGTATCTGCTCATTAAATATTGGGATCAGAGGTGGTGTTTGTTACATATTCAAAAGATTACAGTGGTGTGTTCCATATCCTAAAATTTCATTATTGTATTTAACTAAATATTGGATTTAGTTTAAGTAGTCTACGCATGTTGTTGTGGACGTCCACAGCTACAGGTCCCTATCGGCCAATAAATGTTTTCTTTTACCCACTTAGGACTATGTGTTTATGGTAATACTGTATTTATAATACAGTACTGTAATAATACATTACTGTAATAATACATTACTGTAATAATAGAGTACTGTAATAATAATGTATATTGGTCCCAACTATGGGTGTATGAGTAGGGTAGGGTACTACCACTGGCCACACAGGGCCGCAGGTGGCCACACACGGCCACAGGCTAATGGCCACATATTATGACCAAATAACCACACACGGCCACACAATGTTGTGTGGCCATGGCCTCAAACTTGTGTGGCCGTGGCCTCAAACTTGTGTGGCTCTCTGTGGCCATTTTCACCAGGGACGTGATCTACTTATTAGATGTTGTGAAGATATCTATGAGATGTTGTTATATGGACCTCGATGTCCACTGTTGGACATTGCTGCAACGTTGTTTGGCGGGTCCTTTGGATATTTCACAGACATCCATGCAACGTTAATTGGATTAACTTGGATATTACACGGATGTCCTATGATAACGTCGGCAATGTTGTCCGGATGTTGTAGGGATATCGATTGCTGCTTGGGTAACTTGTGTTGTGTGCATAATTCCAGTAGTTTTTCCCTCTTTTATTTTGGTTTCCCAATACATATTTTCCAGCAATTCTTCTATCATGACCTTCACCGATGGCAGCATTCCAATATTCTAAAATAATTAGGTTTCCATTTCCTTTTTCCTGTTTTATAACTTCTGTGTCTACTCCTATGAAATGCAAGTGGCTAGTCCAACAAAACCACTACTTGTCGATTCTGCCCATATTTTATGGCTACTTATACGCACTATTTCAATCATCATTTCACCAAGCTTCTCTGGATATCTCATGAAAATTGCACTCAACCCTACCATTACATGGACTACCCTTCCATTTGAAGCACGCTGACTTCATTATTCATTTAATTTGTAAAAATTTTCAAATCAGTGTAACACATTTTGCACATGCATGTTTTACATCTACATAATACCCGGCAAGCAAGGGGGTGTGGCAGGGTGTGAACCATCCCTGTTCATGCATCATCAATCAGAGAGAACACTTTCTATTATTCAGGCAAAAAAAAAATTCTCCATTAAGTAACACACTACTTATGTGAAACCTAGAGTCGCCACCGCCCTGAGGAAAATATTAACCCTGAAGTTACGAGACAAGAAATATATTAGTTGTAAATGACAATTCATTGTTAGTCAATACAAATTAATGCAATAGTTTTTCATTTGTTATTTATTTCTACAAATAAATTAAATTATGAACACATATTTCGTAGAGCATGCTAGAATCTTAAAATATTTATCTAACCCATCACAAGTTTGGATATATAAGGATTCTTTGATATATTATCAGTTCATCATAACTTATTATTTATATATTCCATCATAATACTTATTACTATGCTACCTTCAAATCCATATGAACTATCCTCTTCATCCAGTATCATCCTCACTTCAGCGATATTTTTTTAACTTACTCCCTATAGCAGTCAGTGGCTTCGTATCCATCACTTGTAACTCAGCCATGTTACTTTATTTTTTCATTAATTTTTTTCTGCTTTCGGATTGTATTTTTTCTTTATATTATTTCCGAAGTATTGATTTTATTTTCCTTACAACCAGTATATGTGTTGGCTACATCCTTCCGTTGCTTTATGTTTCGTTAAGCTTATGAACATGTGGCTGCTGTAGAGCAATATGTGGCTCAGCGTTACTCTCGCGTTGCAGTGTGCATAATTAGGAGCAGTATTCTGAAAAACACTCGTTTCCTCCCGATTGGAAAGGCATATGCTCTTATCCCAGCCCCACTCTAAACACATCATTTTGCCATTTTTATTTCATGGAATTTTAATTATACGTCTTCTTTTCTCAACACACCTAACATCCACTCTTCCTGACAATGTCTCAAGTTACCCTCGAAGACATTCATATTTTTTGCTGTGAAATATTTATTTAATTTCATTAGGAAGCATCTTTTGTTTGTACAACCTTCATTGACTCCCATATGTTTACCTATTTTGTATTTTAGCTTTCCTTGACATCAGTCATGCTTCCAAAATTACCATATTCCTATATAGTATGTACATTTCAAACCTCTGGAAGGGTGTGAGACAGGTGGCAACTTCACACTATTGCATGCATTTATTAATAGTTTTCTACCAGTGAAGGTAGGTCTTAATGGACATTAACTCTTCCCATGGCACTTAAATTTCACTTGATATCCCTCTTCAGCCCCTCGCACCTCCTACCACCAATCATTTTATCGGAACTACCCGTTCTTCTCCTCACTCTACTCCTCGTACCCAACATTCTTCCCTTAATCACATCTTTCAATACACCAATACCGTTTATAACCTTCTCTTTCCACACTTTCTGCCTTCTCCTAATTTCTTCGGTCTAGTTTCTTCCTCTCCTAACAATTCTAACCCTTCATCATTCGTTCTTTCTTCTCCCTTTACTTTCTCCATTCTTCTCCACACCCACATCTCAAAAGTCCTACGTCTGTTTTCATCTTACTTCTTTTAAGCCCATGTTTCCTCATCCTATTGCACCACGGTTTAAATCAAACTTTCCTCTGACCTTTACTTTACTTCACTACTTTATGCCCCAGTCATTCATTCATGCCTACGAGTAAAAGCTTCTTTTGTCAAATCGCGTGCATTATCATGGGGTAGTTAACTCTATTGTTAGAAGTAATAACATTATTGCTTCATAAAAGGTTTCAATTTAATCATCTCAGCTATGTTAGTTATTTTTAAGTATGGGTACATAATGCACACCTTCTTAAGTCTTGTGACATCACCCTTATACTTTCGTGTCCTCACGTACTCTGTTCTTCCATGCAACCATAATTCCAACCAGATTCAATCCAAATGGTGGATCGAATTGCATCTTCAACGCTATTTACCACATAAGAACAAGTTCTCTAAGCACTTCATCTATGTTCATACACATTGGGATCTATTGTTTTCATAAAGTTACCATTTCACCAAGTTCTACATGGAATCCTTTTATTTATTTTAATCAGTATAATCAAGACAAGAATTTTTTGCCATACATGGACGATGTTCTCATCTTCGGAATCCGCTTGAGGGTCACAAAAACTTGCTCAGATGCATTTGGTGTCTTACTTGTCTCATTCTCCTGTTATTAGCACTTTCTTCATGATACTGTCAATCCTTTCCCCAGACCATACATGGCCTCCTTCAGTTTTCACCATTACTCACATTTCACTGAAGCCATCTTCATTGACGAAACTTTTCTTTCTTCCTGTGCCAATTGTAGAACGATACTGCTGGACTTCCTCAGAGTTCATTAGATCCACATAATTTAAAAAAATAATAACCGATTAGTTACATCCATTTCCTTACATCCTGCTTCAGAACAGCTGATGAAGGTGTGCACTTGTAAACGTTTAAAAACTCATTCACTCTTCTATAAATATTTTAATTTTCACATTAAAGCCATAAATTTTCATGGATCGGACGTGAAACTAGACAATGTTATTCACTTTATATTCTTCACATCATATTCAATAATCATCTTTAAATTTGACAGAACCTCTTTTCAATATACTTTCAACAATATATTCTCAAAAGACTTAAAATCTACTCTTTATCATTAAATGTCATCTTGAGTGATTTCACTCAATATCTTTTGTTTAGTAGTTTAACAATGGCTAATTATTTCCATCCTTTTCATTTTCGCAGCTACATCAGATATTCCAGGCACCCCTATCCATGTAATTATGTTAGAATACACACATTCTTCAACTTGTATTTCATGTCATTATTCAATTGAGAGAAGTCATCTCATGTTATTCCCCCCGCCACCACCTACTGTGATGTATTCTGGTCTTCGAACATCTGTCTTGTTCTTGCCATTGATTCTCCTTTTTGACATTCGTCGTTACTACAGCACACTTTTGACTTCTTCAATAAATTAGGTATAAATTCTCATGAACAGTCTCAATTTTTGCTAATATATATTAGTATTACCTGAACAGAATATGTTCCTCGCAGATTGTCTCATATTTTCAGAATTTTCGGATTCCTTATTAGAAGACGTCTGTCTAGCCATTTTGGAAATGATGGCTGGAGATGAGAAGGATGTCTTGTGAAGGTCTTGGAGTTCCTACCTATAGAGATTCTTCACTCAGTCAAGAACAAGCCTCTGAGGGTGTGTGTTTGAAAACGTTGGGAATATCACGAATAGGTAACCAAGGATTCACGTGATACATACATGAGTCGTTCGTAAATTGTTCGTGATTGAATCACTCATTACAATCTTGCCAATCATTTTTGAACGAGTTTTTGTAATCAGTCATGAGCATAGAGCCCTAGGATGAGAAAAAAATCAAGTGAAAGCAATGGGTGAGATTTTAATTATAGTCTTGAACAGCAAAATTTGCAAGCCCTTGCTGTTTGTACCACGTGACTCCTTGGTTAGCTATTAGTGGCACTCCCAATGACTTCAAACACATCCTCCCTTGTCTGCAATGAGTGCGCTACTTGGACCAGGAGCCCAGCTGCTGGACTTCACTGAGCTGACCTTGTCATCACCAACTGATGTTAAAGGGCTGCACTCCCTCGAATGCGGAGGACATAGGGAGTCTGCAGTCTTTGTCTCGATACTCGGCAACACTTGTGTTGCGGGGCATTAGGACTTAGGGGGTCTGGAGTTCTAAGTCCTAATCCACCGCAACACGTGTTGCCGAGTATCGAGACAAAGACTGCAGATTCTCTATGTCCTCTGCGTTTGAGGGAGTGTAGCCCTTCGATGCCAACACTGTGCTCTCTACTTCTCAATAAAATTCTTTATGGACCATACCCAATTTTTAATTATCATAGTTTCAACGCTGAACAGAGACTAATTTTTTTTGAGTTGGACTTATAATAGTTTTTACCGCTTATTTTTCCTCAAAAATTGGCAGAAAAGTGCCCAAAAATGGCTCCGATTAGAATATTTTTCTTCAATTTACTAACAACCTTTCTGTATGACCAGTGAGGAGTGGTCTAAATTATTCTAAGTCCAAAGTGTAAACAATGAAAAAAAAAAGGTACTGACCAAATAGGAAAGAAAGGGAATATGCCAAGTCCAGAATATAAACAATGCATTTACAGTTCACAATAATTTTATTTGAGCATAATAGTAAAGTAGAAGTAAACAAATGTATGCGATCATGTATCAAAAAAAGGTAGGCATGAAAAAGAACAAGTATTAGCATAAGCAAATGTATACAGTCATGCTAACCAACTATTTATTGGCATGACTGTATGCAGTACATGAGAATTATGGTGGGCAATGCAACAAAGGTATCTTGAGGAAACACAAATAACCAGAAATCTTGAGGATATCTTGTAGTTCTGGAGGTAGAATCTCTTCAGCGATGCCTTCTGCCAATTCAATCAGCTGCGGTGTCTGAAAATGTTATCCAATGCTTCTTAATCTCCAGTTACTGAAGGAACAAGTTCTAGTAGTACGGTGAAATCTCAGCTACTGTCCAGCATGTCATGAATGGCTGCAAATACCTGAAAGATGAGAGAGTATTATTTACTTTCACCTAAGGTTGAAAAAGTAATTGGAGAATCCTGTTCTTTAACTGTTTCCAGATGATGATTTTAATCTCACATCCATTCCGAAACATATTTAAGCCTCAGTGCCACTTGAGTAAATTTAATTCATTACAAAATATGAAATAAGCTTCCAAATTGTAAAGAAATCCACAGAATCAGCTAGAAAGTAGTGTGATGAATTAACTAATCGTGACCTTACTCTGGCTTAATATTTGAGACAAAATAAGTAACTAGTTCTAGGGTACTTTTAAATTGTGATCTAATGATTGTACACTCATAACTGTATCCGAATGTTTACTACCACGAAAGATATTCACTTAAATGTTTTGCATCTTTTTTCGACCTCTTAATGTTAAATGCAGTCTCTGAATTTCAAACAGGTTGATACTTAACCTATTTGTCGCATCTGATTTTGCCCAATATTAGCTTCACTGATTTACTGCGGCATTGACAAAAAGGCTTGTAAAAAATCATGCTATAAGCTAAATTGTGATTAAAATACCCATCTCTATCCCATGACTTGTCTTGGAAATCTGTTTACTCATGACATATTCAAACAAAATGACCTCAAGTTAATGAATATAATTAAATGAATGAATCTAACTTGATATGCACCGAAATAAATAAATCTTAATTATTGATGTCATTACCTCGAATGGTTTATTTTTTTTAAGGTTTGATAGCACTTAATCCTAATTTTTCTAAAATTTGTAACTACATAAAACGCCTAACTTGCACGATGATATCCACATTGCACATTCCGTATCAAGTGAATGCAATTTAAATTGATGCACATTTGCTTCCATCAAAGTTCCAATTTCCGAAATTTGTTAACTTCCGCATATAGACAAAGAATTGTGTCTAGAGGATGACAACAATTTGATAGCATAACAGACCATGAGAATACTTTCAAACTATTTTGGCTAAATCTAGGTATTTTATCTTTGATATAAACTTTGAAAATAAAAAGTTATTTACTTTAGGGCACATAATGTTTGACGCCCCAAATGGACTACATAACTGATGTCTAAATTGTTAAAAATAACTTAATACTTTAACTTTTCTTAGAATAAAATTTCAAATTAATTCACATATTCGGTAACTTCCATGAGCCAAGCATCCTGTTCAGAGAATGTCAATATTTAGTAGCGTAGTAGGTTTAAAAAAATATCATGAGGTAACTGGCTACTCATCATCGATGTCCACATTTGAAAGAAAGGTATTTGTTTAAGGTTAGTAACATTTAATGTCCCAAGTTAACTTCACTACTGACGTACGCATTAATAAAAATAACTAAATTCAAATGCTCAAACTTCCATTGTGAAGCTAAATGATTACATTTCACCACAAAAAGTAACTTTCCCATCGTATCTCCGGTAGCAGTTTGAAAACATCTGGCAGACAATTCAGCTAACTGTATTGTGACATGCCTTTATCACATGGCCCCAAATTATTTTTCTATTCATAAGGTGAATTGATATTTGTCTAAACGAAAGGAAGGTATAGTACGTCTTGTTTCAATAAATTGAGGAAATTGAGGGAATACATTGTGGATTTCCTTACTTCCTGAGAAATAATTATGAGCTTTAGTTTGTGTTTAAGTAACTTGAAAGATATATGGGGTAAATTCTACCACAGACACAGCTAAATGCAAAAAATCTTGGAAATCCCATTTATATTTATGGCAGGTCTCCATTGAAAAAATGACACGCTGAATTTCAATAAGCTGAATTTCAACTATTCTAGACTAATTTTAGACAATTTGTATTTGTCGCAAGTAACTAGTACAAAACAAGGCGGTGATAAGTGCTGATTCACAATGCTTTCCGTAGGATGTCTAATACCGAATGAGTAACAAGTTTCTCTGCCAAAACGTTTTGCTATTGGTCATGGATGTGAGATATGAATCTAAAAGAAGATAATAGGGTCTCGGGATAAAAAAACGTGAGCTGAATAATAGCATGAAAATACTTTTTACATACTTTATTTCATAACAAAAAGACATGTAAAACATTATACCAACATATATAACCATCTTACAGTATCAGTTTCTTCCCGCACAAAATATTAATTTAAAAAATATAGAATTTAACATAAATGTTACTCAATATCAATACATTAAAGGAATATCTATCACTACTATCATTACTGTTCTGCGACTACTGTGGCATTTAAACTGTGCGTGACATTCCAATTGTTACTTCATGACATACAAGTGGCAGGTCTGGATAAATGAATAAGAAAACAGTATCGATAAACACTTAAACTGATGTTTCTGTTTACCTCATTTGCATTTTTTCTGGCTCTGGGGAAAATTTACACCTCAAAAAACTAGAGATCATCTTTTAGCAACAAAAAAGGAGTTGTCAAGAAATTTAAATTGAATATTTATTTTAAAATAAGGCAACAGACTTCACATCAGAAGAGACAATGAATCCAGAAATGGACAATATGAGAAAGGAGCGATTAATAACGAAACCGATAAAAGTTTTCGTCTTGAGAAAGGATTCAATCAGAGTTAGTCTGAAAACTAGCTGTAAACAGTTGTCTTAAAAACTATGTCATATTTTTCTAATATATGGTACAGACAGACATTTGGAATATACTCAACCTACACTCAACCCCCATGCAGTAAAAACTTTTCACTCAAAGAAAAAAACAAAGAGATACCAACAAGTTTCCTATTTATCACTGGTACTAATAACAAATGCGATGTACATCAAAGAAAACTTGTAATAAACATTTGTAGATGGCTTATGTGCCTGGTTAACATCACAAAACTCCATGGAATAGAGTCTTAACTACAGAAATCCTCTCGAAGATTCTCTATGTATATATATTTGAAATACTACAGTACAGATGTAATTATCAGCCAAAACCAATGAAAAACAGAACAGGATGTAACTATGGTGAGTGATCCCAAATCAGTTGTCAGTCTCGCATACCAATCCATAATTATCGACATCCTGATCCCTTGATAATTACAGAAAAACAAGGTACGGCAAACAAAATTTACAGACATCTTGTTAGATACGTAAATATTGTGGCCAAAAAGGAATTCAGGATTTTTTCCCAAAAATCAACTTTCAGAAAAGATCAATTAAATGGAGTAATTTATGGAGGAGTTTCTGTTGATTGATATAATTAAAGTAAAAATAAATTGAAAGACCCCGTAACAAGAACAAGATAAAAAAGGTGTGTTCAACCAGGAGGTTGGTTTTTGGTAGGAGAGGGTAGAGCTCAACCCTTACTAAGCCATTGGCATGTGAAATTCACACATTCAGGGTAGGGGGGCCAGATCATTTCCCTGGGCCACCTGCGATTTCCTACGAAGTTCTGACATGAAGAAAATTGATTCGAGAGGTTTTTAGGTGGGGGTGTCCAGAAAGCTCAGACTTTGAACCCGGAACCCTCCCATCAACAGCTCAACGCTCTACCCACTAGGCTACCACAACCCTCAAGGGCAAGACTTGTGGACCAAATAAAGAGTAACTCAGGAAAACAGAAGTGCTGAAGTTTAACTGAGCTAATAATAAACAATAATGATGTTAAAAAACTGTCTTTATTTGGGGTAATATTAGGAATAATTTTCTCTTCTTCCACCAGACTTCTCAAGAATAGGGAGGAGTGAATGGCAGCTGTCACCCAAGGATTGAAATAAGATGTTTAACGGTTTTCATTGCAGTCAAAGATTTATGCGTTAATTGTATGTGGCGAGGGATATCTAGAAAGTATTTGATTGGCATTAAAAGTAAAAAAAATGCGAGAATCGAAGTATTCACATTAAATAGACCACCCCAGGAAAACTAGAATATCCATGGAACATCTGACGAACTAGATTCAGAGATAAGCAATAAAAATCTCGGGATATCACTTTTGTGCAGTTATGTAATTTTCTCTTCAGAAACTTGTCCTTGACCAGAGGAATTGGAATTCTCAATTTGTTAGCTACTAATTACTCTAGGTCTACTAAATATAATTACTGGTTACAGAACTAGTTATCTTAAAAAGGGGCAAACTAGTATTTTTACTGGGCAAAGGGCGAATATTCCAAACTAAAATGGAAATAGTGGTTTTCTTAAGCTAATAATGGAGGACTGAAAATAGCGTATACTTCATATATCATATTTAACTTGTAAATAAGCAAAAATACACAATGCAAAATCGTTTAAGCATTAATTACACTAATCTGTACAAAATTTGAAATAAATTGAAAGGGAACCATAAAGAAGCAAGATAACGCAAAGGTTAAAAAATCACTGACGTGACAATGAGTTTCTGAAGCCAGAGTTAAAAAAATCAAATCCGATAAAGAAATTAGCAAGATACCCAAATTATCATGATAATGTTCAAAGCACTCTTAAGAAGGCAATTAGAGCATCTTTAGCAATTTTCAAATCCATTTCTGGTCAACATTTAAATAATAATTCACTTTGGTAGTATGCAGAAGTTCAAGGATACATGGCAACAGTGCTTTCACTTAAAAGTGTTGACTTGGTGTTAGAGTGATAATTATAGCTCAGAAACCGTGGATGTCTAAAACTATTCAATATTATTGACTATTTGAATAGCTACTGCGGAAGACTCAGGATTATAATGGTAACGCTGAGACCTCAGGGGATGATAGCATCACGGACAGTTCATCACCCCACACAACGCTTTCACTGGTGTTACAGTTATAAATGTAGTAATGGAATGCATAAGAAACAAATGCAGCACTAGAGGGTGGGTAGCAAAAGGATTTTTATGAAGTGATTTGATAGGAGCAATTACATCTGATGTGATCACACCTCTAAATTCTTTAGAATTCATCGTAAAATTGGTTAAATCAAATGGTCGGGGAAAGTTATGGACCTAATCGTAACAAGCAGCATTTCAGACAGATTATGAAAATCCATTCAATGAAACAAATGTTAAACAACCATATTAAATATAACCCATAACTATAAAATTAATTTTTGACAATTTTACTTTGTGAAATTTCTCCATATTAACAAGAAGCGAATACTTGGTAATTTTCCACAATCTTTTTACCTCTACCAGCTACGGAATTTGCATGTCATTATCAAGAGATTCACTTAAACTAAGGAGCTGTCTCTGCCATATTTATAATATGTTGGGAGAGGAGGGGTAGGGGAAGAAAGGAAGCAAGGGGTCACGGTGATGAAAGTGGACGAGGGGAAATGTTTTGTGATTTTAGATCGAAAAAATTACCAAAATAGATGTAATACCTTTTTAACTGCTAACAATCATTTTAAAATTTTAGAGAAATGACCACACAAATGGCTTTCAGAAGGATGTGAAACAGTTGGTGCGTGCCTCTTAAGTCAGGAGTCCCGATTCACCCTGTGGTAGCTCATTAAACTGGCCCATGTCATCGTCTAGCACAAAAGGGGAAAATTTTATGTTGTAGATTCTCAGGTTTTGAAGCAACTTATGGCATTAATAATTCTATAGACTTGACTAGTGAACTATTTTCAATTTTTCTACCATCTAATGGCAAGCTCTGGTTCTTTCGACGTTAAAACTTTTTCCATCGGTGATGGCTAAAGCAGTTGAGCTCGCTATTCTGCACCTAGAAAATGCAGGTAGTAGTGAGTCCACCAAAAAAGAATTTGACAATCTCTTGAGCCTGTGTACTATCCAAAAATTATTTTTATTTTAACTATAATTTTTATCCCCAAACAAGTTTGACTGTTTCCCCAATCCTAGCAGAGGCTTTCATGGACAACCTTGAGGAAAATGTTTTTTGTGCATATCACAAATGTAATCCATTATTTTCACTATGTTGGTGATTGAATGTGTATTTATACTGGAAGCCAAAGGCAGCTAGGTCATATTTTGGCTATGTTAAACTCACTACATTCTTTCATTGTTTTTATGGTGTAATTCTGTATAAAGACAAATTTTTAACAGTTATTTCACAGCCTCAAATGACAATAGCCACAGCTTTTACGTATTTTGGAAAAATAGTTTTACCAATGCAGTCATTCCGAATGATTCAACTCATTACTGTCATAAACTGGCTGTATTCCATTCAATGATTCATTGCGTAACCTTTATCCCACTAGCTCAAAGAGTTTGACAAAAAATTGAGTACCATTAAGCAAATAACTGTCCGGAACGGGTATGAAAGGTCCCTATGGATAAACTACTGCAACGACAAATTAAGAAACAAGCTGTGATGTCCTTTTTCAGTACAAAATTCAAGTGGGCTGAAGTACCTTTATTTCATAATCTGTCTTATAAATTGTGTGAACAATTTCCCAGAGAGAACGTGAAATTATGTTTTTTAATCCCTTGACAATTTGTGAAATGTTTGATTCCCAACATGGTTTTATTAATATTGACAAAAGTGGTATCTATATGTCCAAATGTACAACACGTTATTGTAATTGTTTTGTTATCGCAAACAGAGGTGATTTAATGTAAGAATAAACGAACGTAAGAAATCACTTTTTAATTTGGAAAAATCAATGTTTGCTAAGGATTTAATAATGATCATTCTTATATCAATTTTAATGTTTTACATACTTGTGACAAAGGTGCTAAATTTAATTTTATGGAGAATTATGAAATCAGAGCATGTCATAGATTGTCTGAAGAAAAGTTGTTGAATGAGGTGGTGCCTATGAATAACTCACCATCCCCTTATGTATGAGTCCTCCCACTCTCCTCAATCAAGTGGCCAAATCCTTGACCTTGCCCCATATCCTTATTGTGGAAACACCTACATATCTCTTACTTCCTTCTTTCCCTACCCCTCCTCCCTGGTCCTAATATAAATATGACAAGACTGTTCCTTGGTTCAGCTGAACCTGTTGATAATGACATGTAAAATGTTGAAACCGAAAGAGGTAAAATAATGAGGGTGGAATATCACTAAGTATTCCCTTTGTTAACCAATAACCATAGTAACAGGCACCCAACTCGTGGAAATGATATACCAGCACTGATGATTAACAAAGTTATTCCTAAGAAAATTTGTAGAGGCAATGAAGCCACTCAGGAATTAAGAACCGCCAGGAAGAGATTGTATCCATGGCAAACTACTCAAGAATGGAGGTGACTGACAGGATCAGCAAATTTTGAAGCTGGGAAAGAATGAAAATGAGGAAGAGGTACCTGAAGATGGAGTAGCTGAAATCTCAAACCCCAAGTCTGAAAAGGGTGAAAGAATACAATCCAGGAAAATATCATATAATTGATCTCCTTAACATTGCGAAATACTTGCTGCAATAATCATCGCAAAACAAAGGATCAAATTGGTTTAAGAGATGAACAAGAAGGATTCAGAAGCTGGCGATTGTGGAATCATGAGATTTCATCGCAAATCAATGTCGACTAGTGTACTTCAGAAATAGAGAGTAGCAGGACATATGAAATACTAAGAAGCTTTAAAGAAACAAAATCATATGAGTCAATCTTAGAAGGAATTAAAATAGCATTAGCCACAAGAGCTCATGCAATAGACTACATTTCAATCAAATAATGAAATAACTGGAGAAATAAAAGGAATGAAAGGACATCAAATTCGTGCTCGTAATATCAGCACAAACTGCTATGCAAATTATGTATGTCTATTTGCTCAAAGTAAAGATCAAATGTAAAGATTCTTTTTAAATTTCATAAAGTTCCAAAAAGTTTGGCTCTATTAACTAAGAAAACTAAATGCATGACTATATTTCCTTATCCATTGATATGGAGTATAAGGAGGCAATAAAATAAAAATTCAAATAGAAAAGTAAGTACATAGGAAAAATTGACTTAGTGGAAATATCTGACAGGGAAATGAGAGAACAAATTGGTACAGCCAATAGCTAATGGGATATCAGGCTGTCTGCTTACATGTAGAACATACAAAAATAAATGTTAAGCAAGAAAATTTAAGAAGTCAAATCAATTTTAAATGTTAAACACTCGCAGAAATAAAACTAAACTTCAAAAATGAAAAAAAATAGCAGATGCAGAATTGAAATTATCAAGGTTACTAATACGTGGGTAATAATGGGTGAAAAGGGGGAGAGGATGAGGAAAGAATAAAGGAGAAAAGAAAAAGTTCCAAGTCATGCTGTAGCTGCCAGTAGTCCTAAAGAGGCCATAACTAAGAAGCAAGTTTGGTGGATGAAAAAGAAAAAGAATTGCTTAGGATGATCAAAAAATGCCAACAGAGAAGAAAGAATACGAGAAGGAAAGGAATATATGAGGATATAAGAATTACAATATGATACAATCGAAGAAATAAAAAATTCTGTTGCACAGAGAGAAATGAGTTAGGCACATCCAGAATTAACGATCATAAAACTGCTAACATGAACAAATGAATTGATTCACTCCTATTTTAATCCCCACCCTAATTGGAAAGGTGTTACAGTTTATGGCTATTCGGGATAGTTTATCCATTTGTATTACTAAGCCGTAAGGGCTCACCATTTATATAATTATATGGTTAACGTATCACAAAAGGAATGTGCGGAAATGACAAACTAAGCGAAATAAGAACAGTAGAAAGGCAGAGGAAAATACAAGATGACTACCTGATTTGCAAAAAACAAGCTGAAAGCCTAAAAAGAATGAAGAATAAAGCTAACCTTTAGAAAACTTGGCGTTGGACAAATTAGGATTGTCAGATATGCAAGCTGTTCCTTGACCCATCGAAATCTTTGTTGGTGGTATTACTGTGGATCATACTATTAAGTTTTTTCTTTTTAAGATGCTTAAGTTGCAAAAAGAAAAGCCTGAAACAATCTATTCAATTTCTCCAACTCAATGACTTTGATATTATAAAAACCATTTCAATGCTGACGCATTAGAGAAGGCTTCACTGGTTCATATTGAGATGTTTTGGTAATAATTAATTATGGGTCTCGTACTATTCTTCTGTAGAGAAAATTACCAAAAATTATCAAAAGTCGCTTAAAGTTTCGCCTCCAATGATACAGAATGGACAAATTAGGCAGATTCAACTTCACGCCAATGTGGATTAACAAAAGCTGACATTAATTGAGTTAATCTTTTTCCCGAGAGCTTTAAGAGGGATTAGTGAGATAAAAACCCCTACGATATCGTTCTCAGATTCAGTGATTCGGCAAAAAATTGGAAAAGTCCTTAATAACGGAATAGCTGAGAGAAATTTTGTACTCTTCCTCAAATTTATTGGAAAATGACGTTTTGATGTGTGTTCAGATAATCAGGTTATAGAACCATTTTCGTAAGAAGGACTCCATTTAAATAATTAATATATGATCATTGGTTGAGGTGTGGGGGGCCACAGAGTGGGTGTGGGTGTAAGTTCCATGGGTCAAACATGAGAGTGACAGACCTTTAAGTTGGAGCATCGACCAGGTGAAAAGGGGATAGACAAAGTTGTGATTGGTTGAAAAATAAGATTCATCTTAACAAATTTACATATTTGCTTTGCACTAGTTCCCATTGTTCCAGAACATTCAATCTTCGCGACCTTTGGCCTCAATGTGATAGGTAATCTTACTGGATATGTTACGTATGAAAGGCAATTATCCACCCCGCTATTCCGTTATCCGTGATTGGTTGTAATAACGTAATTGGGTGTAATGAAGTCCAGAGTACTTTTGTCTTTTTCACCAGTTGGTACTTTTTTATTTGTGGTGCGATAAAACTACTTAGCATTGCGACATGCTTCACAATATTAAACTTTCGCGTATGCTGCGAGTGAGTGGAGCAACAATTAATATGTTGACACTGCTAAATTTTGTCGCATCGCTCACATTATGCCCGTGAAAAGACTTTATGCATTCCAAAGCGATGTCAATTTCCCCTCCAGGTTTGTCAAGAAAATTCTCCCTTTTCAGTTGTGAAATTAATGTTGTCATGCTTGGTATTAAAACATTTAGAAAATGGTCTAATTAGCGGAAAATGCTTGTCCAACAGCATAAAACAGTGACGTATAATTAGGGACATGACATTTTCGCGAAACGTTTTCTGCGACAGGATTCACGAAATAAGTGACTTTAAGGGTTTAATCACGAAATTAGCCGTGTCTTCTTTGAAACGCGATTTTTTAACGAAATTTGAGATATTTTGCAAATTGCGAATTTTTGTAGCATGAAATATTTTCTTTAGTGATGGCCGGATCGGATCTTTCATTTTTCTCGGTTCCGGATTCGGATCCAAACCCAAAGACACTGAGTAAAATCGGATCCGGATCGTAGATTTTAAAATTTCGCGGCTTGGCGATCGAAGTGCCCCGTGAATGGAATGTGGGTGCGGTATATATTGACAAGAAGAGGATGTGTAACTTAGGTCACGTAATTAGATGAAAATGTTCCCGTGCAACTAGAAGCAAAATAAAGAAATATGACTTTTCCCCCCCATTACCCCAGTGTCACGGGAAAAATACGTAGTATGTCATGCGGGTAGCCTACATTCGACGGGATCAGGCGTACAACGAGAGCTAGTGTACTGTGCGAAGTTCGATCCCAATCCCAGTTTAATTTTTTCTTTCAGTCACTGCATCGAAAATGTTATCACATTCAATTTCAAACCATTACATCTGAATACTCACTTTATTACACTCTGTTGTTTAAATTAGATTTACAAATGTACCACTCATAAATTAAGGATGGTCGGGTCGGATCCAAAGATCCACGGGTCTTTCATTTCATTCTCTACTGAAATCATATCCAGGGACAGTAAAAATTCAGATCCGAATCAGAGATTATAACATCTCGCGGCCTCGTGACCGATGGGCCCCGCGAATGGAATGTATGTACGTATGGTAGATACCAACAAGGAGAGGTTAAGTAACTCGGGTCACGAAATGAGAAGATTTTTTCCGTGTCAAAAACGAGGAAAACAAAATAAAAAATACTCATCTTGACCTTTTTCTCCATAGGCCCGGATGTACGAGAAAAAAAAATTAAGCCGAATGTCATGCGGGTCGCCTACATTCGCCATATTCCCGTGAACCTATGAGAGCGTAGTTGTTGACAATGAGGGCTAGTGTACTGCCAGTCGCGAGTTCGATCCTTAACACTACCTAAGAATACCGCCGTGCTGAATTCTTAGGGTAATGCTAGTAGGCAGTTAAAAAAAGTAGATTATCAGAAATTTCATGCCAAATTATAATTAAAAAAAATAATTAAATTTGGCGAAAGGAAATGATTGGAAAATCTTTATATTACAGAATGAAATCGTGGAATCATTACGTTAACTTTACAGTGTATTTTTGAGTGATGCATTTGTAAATCTAGTTGAAGCGATAGAAGTACAAAAAAGTCAGTATCCACACACAAAGGTTGGAAATGAAGGATGATAAAGTTTTTTATTCCATGGTTGAAAGAAAAATTTGAAACAGCACAAGAATCGAACTTCATTACCTGCAGTCCACTACTCCACTCTGTTATTGTTATTACCATTATCTCATTAATTTGCCTGTAACTTAATTTTGCCTACTGTGTTTTTTATGTTGCGTAGGGTAGCCACAACGTCTGTATTGGATCTCAAATGTATGTACTATTAACTGTTTGTTCACATTGGTATGAAGTCTTTATTAATAATATTTTAAAAAAATCCTTCCTTTAAGACTCCTTTTTCCCAACATTAAAAACATCTTTCATCTTTTTAAAACTATTTTATTTACCGTATTTGTCATTTTTAAACACCGCTTTTGATGATTTTTATTTACCATTTTTCGGTGTCCCTACGTACAATACAATACCAATTAAGTGCATTCATCGATGAATAAAGTTCAAACCAAATACTTTTCCTTCAACACCAATCAAAATGTTCTGTTAACAATGGAGGAAACGGGGATCCAATTGCTAGCCCATCTGTTTTCATATAAGATTCATCATCAACAAAAAATAATTCTTTTTGGAAACAGCTTTAAGAATATTTTATCTGAAGTTACTGGATTCACCTGTTTCTCTGCTAATTTTTTTCTCATTTTTTGTAACTTCTATTCACACTGAAGTTAACATGTTTGCTCTATCAATACATGGACTCTTCCTTAAAATCTTTCTTAACCTGATGATGTGAACACGTCTAAATGCATCTTGTCGTAATGATGGAAAATTAAAAATTGTCTGACGTCTGTTCCATCATTCTCTTATCTCCACTAGTGATAGAACTGGATCATTAATTTAACGAGGACACTGGGTATTGCATCGCATGGGACAAACTATAGGGAACGGTTTTATCAGATCCTTCAAGTTCATTTGACTAATCACGGAAAGTAAAATAATTTAGGAGTATGAGAGAGAGATATGAGTAAGCTATAGGATTGATTCAACGCCCTGTGTGTCATACCAGCCGCTAATCTCTCCAGAGATATTAACATTTTTTTATGTGCACCATGCCATGAAGACCTAGGAAAACCAAGCATTAGGCCATGGACCACTAGGAACAGAGGGATTTATTCTTTAACTTCACTCTGGAACTAATGTAGTACAACATTCCGTATTCATGATATCTGAAAAGTCATTCCCGGAGAATTGATATGCGATAGGAATGCTAAATTACAACTATCAACTAAATCTTTAATTACCAAACAGATTGAAAATAATTTGAAATTTCAGCCACATCCGATTAAAACATTGCACAAAGAGAAATCAATGAACCTTCGACTGCCTAAAACTATTGAAATGCATTAAAATGATCAATTGTAGTTCCATTTCACAAGTCTCAAAAAGGGATGCAGATACATTGGGCTGTGAGGTTACAGAATCCTAGTCAATTCTAATGCCAGTCACTGATATAATAAAAAAAATTAATTTACATTCAATGATTGTTAACAAAGGACCGAAGACCACTGAAGACTAACAATTAACACATTGGGATGACAGGTTTAGTGAATAAACAGTTCATGCCACTCGTTAAAAAGATTGAATGTGTAACAACTAATCATTTCAAGATTTGAACCCATCGTTCCACTACTTCAAAGAGGATTTCTGCTGAAAGAATCTAAACTACGTCCTATAACAGTAATGATTTTGCGCAAGAATTACCAAGTATATTGATCACAGGGTAATAGTTCTAAGATATATTTCAGAGGTGTTTAATGTGAATGATTACCGTCAATGCTTACTTTGACAACATTCTGGTTAATGGAAAAAATATGTTCGCTCTCAAGCACTTACTTTACGCTGAGGACTATATTCAGCAACAGAAGTGGTCGAGTTCCTGCTTGGTATCTTCGTTCTTGGCACATTCCATCTTCATGTCAATAGCAGTCTGATTCGAAGTTCCTTGATGAAGCCAACACCTCCTAACTGAAAAACAAAAGGCGTATTAGTGGGAGAAACTTCGTAAAAGTCCACGTTAATCCGGATTTTCTGTACCATGGTGGTTGAAGATATTTCTTTACTTCTCAGAATTAGAAGAGTTTGGTATGAGATGGACGAATAAAACTTCCGTTGCCCTCACAAATTTTCTTCTAGCTAATACAAGATAAGGGCCCCGGAATACTGGCTGGTGAGATAGAGAAGGCACTGCGAGAAATGAAAGCAGGTAAAGCGGTGGGGGTAGATAATATCCCAGCTGAGCTTCTGAAAAACCTATGAAGAGGGGGAAGGGAGAGATTTTATGAGCTTGTTCGTTGAATATACGAGGAGGGGGCTTAGCCGGGGGATTGTGTAAAAACCTTGCTGATACCAATACCGAAAGAGGGTGACAAAAGAATGTAAATACTATAGGTAGTGCTTAGAATCATCAATAGGAGAATAGAAAAGAGCAACCGAATTCCTAGGCGAGGATCAGTTTGGATTTCGGAAGGGGAGGGCCACTCGGAATGCGATTGCAGTGATGAGAATGCTATTGGAAAGGAATCTAGAATACAATCAGGATGTATTCGCGTGCTTTGTAAATTTCGAAAAGGCGTTCGACAGAGTGAGGTGGGACAAGTTAATGGAAATATTGCAGAAGATAGCCGTAGACTGGAGAGACAGGAGACCGATCCGGAATTTATAAATGGCACAGAGGGCGCAACTGAGAGTAGCCGATGGAGAATCGGATTGGGCCACAATAGGGAGGGGAGTTAGACAGGACTGTCCGTTATCGCAGGTACTTTTCAACATATATTCGGATGAAATAGTGAGAGAGGGTTGGGATGAGCTGGAGGCTGGAGTAAAGGTCGGGGGAAATTGATAAAATCAGTGAGGTTTGCGGATGACCAAGCGTTAGTCAGCCAGTCAGCCCATGGCTTGCAAAAAATGCTGGATGCGTTGCACGGACAGTGCAAAAGACACGGGATGAAGATAAACCAGGAAGATAAACCAGAAGAAAACGAAAGTAATGAGATTTTCAAGAACAAAAAGGGCCAGTATAACGATAGAAGTAGGATGTCAAAAGCTAGAGCAGGTAGAGCAATTTAGCTACCTAGTGTGTCGGAAGAAAAAGGGTATAGCAGCATTGAAGTGAGAAGGAGAATTGCATTGGCTAAAGAAGCTTTTACTCGTAGGCGTGAACTAATGACAGGGGCGTCGAGTAGGGAAGTGAAGAAAAGATGGGTGAAAAGTTTAATATGGAGCATTGCACTATATGGGGCGGAAACGTGGGCTTTGCGAAAAGAAGATGAAAATGGACTTAGGGCTTTTGAGATGTGGGTGTGGAGAAGGATGGAGAAAGTAAAGTGGGTCGAAAGGAAGATGAACGATGAAGTGCTAGAATGGGTAGGAGAGGAAAGAAATTTGTTAAATGAAATTAGAAGGCAGAAGGTGTGGATGGAAAAGGTAATAAAAGGGGATGTTGTTTTGAAGGAGGTGATTGAGGGAAGAGCGTT
This sequence comes from Platycnemis pennipes, assembly GCA_933228895.1. Lineage (NCBI taxonomy): Eukaryota > Metazoa > Arthropoda > Insecta > Odonata > Platycnemididae > Platycnemis > Platycnemis pennipes. Next base: position 33,285,778 of record OW121852.1, on the reverse strand, counting down.
GTGTAAGCGAGGAAGCGGGAGGAGAAGATGGGGTAGCTTGAATGATGGGTGGCAGGAGGTATAAGGGGCTGAAGAGGAACATCGTGTGAAATTTAGGGGGTGAGAAGAATTATATGTCCGTTTAGACCTACCCTTACCGGTAGAATACTAATAATAAATAATAATAAACTTTACGTGCATGACCAAGGTATGGTCAAGCATGTAAACTCATTCCTCACCGAAAGAAGGTTGGTTGGTCTAAACTATTTGCCTGCTTACATTCCTTAGGAGACAGTTTCCGTTTCCGGTAATTGAAATTATACCTTCCTCCCTTTTTACTTTAAATTTCATCAGTTCACAGCCTTTTGCCTTCGAAGAATTATAGGTATGCACGCTATGCTCATTGGTAACAAATTTACGCCTCATATCTGTCTACTGTTGTGAAATGCAGACATCTAGACAGGAGTGTACCAAACTTATTCACTTAGAGTACCCGTATTCAATTTGAGTACCCAAATAATTACACGGGTATCCGTCAGATACCTAAGTACTTCGATGGGTACATGGTTACCTCAACGAGAAAATAGTACCCAAATTAATTCAACGCATACTACGCACCTCAGTGAATACCTCAATACCTTGTTGAATACTCCTGAATAGGAGCAACCGAATGAATACCACGATGAGTATCAGAGTACCATTCTCGAGGAATACCGGTTTCTCATTCGTTCGAACGTAGGTATGCACGATGCAGGTACAACAACATGAGTACAGGGTATTTAGTACATCTACGCGATACCCTGCCAGCCACCGCGAGGGTGTGTGTCAGGGGGTGAAGATATGCACGATTCTCACGTCAAAATCGCATCCGTATAGAATCCAGAACTCAGAATCCTGAAGGAACCAGATGAATGCTCGTAAAAAAAGAAAAAAAATTTTAATATTTAGGGATTTTTTTAAATCGTTACTTAAAATTTGAAAAATTGGAAGCGATTGGAAGTTGTGATTATTGAGGTTTTTATGCAAGGCACATTCTAATGGCCATGAGCGTACGAGTGGTTAAAAAAAATTAAAAATTAATAACTGCGACGTGATAAAAGATTGAATTTAATCGCCTTTCGTTATTCACATTGGGAACCTTAAAATCTTAACTATACCATCATATTCTGCTATCTGTATTGATCTAACTATAGTAAGATTTCCAGAGAAAGAAATCATTCACCTCAACGGTATAACTACGTTGAGGCTTGTAGTGGATAGTCTGTAATCATTGAATTTGACTAATTTCTTTCATAAGACATAGTAGCTTTTCATCGCGAGTCAAACTTCATTACATAAGGAGTTGACAAGGTAAAAAAAATGAATTACTTCATAACGTTGAATTACATTGGAGGCAAAATTATTCTTTTAAACGAGATTATATTAAGCGTCTGGTTATAATATTAAGGGTCATCTGATACCATTCATTAATTTTTTATCCGGGTTATACAAATATGGTTAACAAACAACACATGAAGTGTAATTGCAAAGCCACCGTCAAAACGTACAGACCCATGCAAACTCGAACTTTAAAAATATAGCTGAACAAGATACTGAGTATTACCTCCCACTACTGTCTCCACAATAGTTTGGGGGCGTCCATTAATTACGCGAGGCGTTTAGAGGGGGGAGAGGGTCAAGCCGAATCTCACCCAATCTCAAGTGAGGGAGATGGGGGGGGGGGGGGGTCTCGGCAAATCTCCCGTAATTTTTTTTCCACAATAGTAAAATTGCATGAAAACTGGGTTAAATTAACTAAAACATGTTTCTCCACTAAAATATGGCTAAATCCTACACAATAATATCTATCGCGGTTATGCGAACGCCACAATTGGTAGCACAGTAGCCCTTCGATTGTTTATCCACCACCGGCCAGCCAAACGCGCGACTCGACGAACGCTGCGACGTACGAGCCGGGTGGCAGCGACGTTTATATATTTTTCTTAAATAAATCCAGCGCAATCAGGCGCAGATAAACGTATTTATACTAAAAATACGCATTTTGAAAAATCACCCGTGAGATTAGGGGGGGAGGGAGTGGGAGGGGGTCGAGCCAAATCTCTCGACATCTCACCAAGGGGGGTCGAAAAATCGCAGAAGTCGCCTCACGTCATTAATGGACGCCTCCTTTCACATCGGAACAAGATACTAAATATTACCTGCAACTACTGTCTCCACAATAGTTTCACATCGGGGGTTAGGTCTTCCAACAGTCACCAATGAAATTTCAGAAAGTGGTACGACTATAATTAGGACGATGAAAAGAATAAATGATTTAATTAAATGTCATTATGATATAGCCAATGTTTACCTGTTAAAAATCAAGATCCATTGAGTGGCTGTTAAAATATAAACTTCTAAATTCACTATTTTACAAAAACATTTACCGAATGTCAAGAGCATAGTGGAATATGAACATGGCAATAGTTATCTTCTGAGGAAGTGTATAAATCATACATTAATCTCACTATTACATCTCAAGTATAAATCTACATTAATCATGATATAAAATTAATACCTTAACCTCCACCACACAAAAAAATCTACAGTAGAACTAGATATCATTTAAAGAATTTGTTTTGATCAATAGATGAATATGCATTCAAATCAGTGGACTGAAATGAACAACTAGAATTGCCTTTCGAGCAAGTTATAAAGTGGTAACGATATTTTTAATGAACAGCCAAATGAGGCATTGGCATTCTTAAAAGGTTGAAAGTTTTTGAAATGCTCTTTTCCGCACAAGAATTTAAACAAGTTTAAAGTGAAACGAAGTTTTAAGGTATTTACGAGGGTAGACAAAAGTAATGCACACATGCTTGTAGAACACGAAAGAAATGACCCACAGAAGCGCGCCTGATGGCATTCGGAAGTAACATTTCTCATCTATAGATATGAGCAGTTTGAAGGCATTGCGTACATCTAGTGTTCTTTGAGTGGCGGAAGTAGGGAGACGTGTTCTATGGCTATGTCAACGCGAGTGAAGCAGCGTGCTTCTATCGAATTTTTAACTGCTGAAAAAGTGACTCTTACTGACATTCATCGTCATTTAAAGGCTGTTTATAGTGAAAATATTGTCAATAGGTCTACTGTAAATCGATGGGTTATAAAATTTCGTGGTTTCCAGCTTGGAAAAGCCATAATTGCTGACGAAACACGCATCGGACGCCCGTTAACTGCCACAGACGATAAACCTAGCAAATTCTTCGAAATTTTAGTTCAAAATGACCTGCGAATCAATCAAAAGCGTATCGCAAACCACATTGGAATATCCAAGGAATGTGTTGGCGTCATTATTAAACAATTGGGATACCGTAAATTTTGATCGCGTCGGGTACCACGCCGTCTCAGACGAGAACGAACAGCGTCGATTGGAGTGCTCCGGGAAACCTTAAGTTTGAACCGATCCCACACCCCACTTATTCCCTCGATCTTGCGCCTTGAGATTTTTATTTTCTTCTTCTGATAACGAGATTCCTTAAGGGTAATCATTATACCGCGGACGATGAGAAGAATGCAGCTATCACATCCTGGATTCGAGAAAGATTGGAAGAATTTTTCAGTGACTGAATGAAAAAACTTGTTATACGCTGGGAGAAATGTGTTAGGCTGTGACTAAGTTGAAAATAAATGTATGATTTTGAAGCTTAAGAAATTTAATTTAATTTACTTTTCGCCCGATCTTGATGTTTTGTTCGTTCCCAACAAGCATGTGTGCATTACTTTTCAGTCTAATCTCGTAAAATGGATTTCATGGGTTTAAAATGTCGCTCCTTTTAGAATTCCGCAATATATTATTTAATGCTGATTTTATAGATTTTTAAACCCAATACCCTATAACGCTCCGTGCCATATGACTCACCGCCCTGACTTGCAAAACGCTACCAACGCTTATCTGTTAATCATAATACTAACTCCTTAAAAAAAAAATATTCCTCACTTCTACTACTCAATCATTAATTATATGCGTTGATATTTTTAAAAGGAAGGCATCAATAATGTATCTTTTTTAAACGAGACAGGAGCCTGGACACCCGATTCCCTCCTGATCGACGTTGCATGGCAGCGGTTGGTACGACCCCATCCCCTCTCACTAAGCGTTACGCAATTTATGGCTAACCCCTTTACTATTCGGAAATTGTAAGTGGTCATTATCTAAAATACAGGATAATTAGGGCAAAGGTTTGAAATTCTAACACCATTGTGCTAGGATAGAGGCTATCACTAGGGTTCCGTCAGGTTTTCACTTAAAAGCAGCTGAAAGGCACATAAAACTCAAAGCCAGTTTACCAGTATACTAATCTAATGTTAGGATAACGAGGAGAGAGAATTATGTCAACTGAATCGGATGAGTATCCTGCGAGCCGCTGCAAGAGTGCGCGCGCTAGTCATTAATCAATCACCTGGTGAAAACCGGTAGAAGATGTGGTTTAACTCAGTGAAGAAAATCTACATTCCGTAGACATACATAGGATACAGCTACAGCAGGGATAGAAAACTACTAAATAATTAACTAATTATAGTATTCACTTTGATCTGCATTTACTGTAGTTCAATTTCCTGTTGGCATTCAGGGTAGGGAAGAGGAGATAATAATATTAGAAGCAATTTATTGAGGCATACAAATAGTTTAACTGCATTGAAAACTAGGCTTAGTCTTTAAGACGCATGGTTTTCTAGCAACACTCGAAAGATCTTTACGCACTGTATTTAATTAATGTTATGACCGTAATGAAATATGTAGTTAATAGTGAGCGTAAGTAGTCATTTTGCAATTTGTTGATGGTAAATATTCATGGGTATTTATTAAATTACTATCTAATATAAATCCCCAAGTCTCCAAACTTCGTCATAACAAAATTAAAAAATCATTACACCGTAAAAAAAATACCTACGTGAGAATGGCGTTAACCGAACATAATTGAAATTGCGATTGACAAGTTTCAAAAGAGGAAGTACTATCGCACCCAAATTATAATATCACATTCATCTGCTAAGAGCTATTTTTACCATTTCTATTCTAAAGCTTGTTTATCTATCTCCATAATTAATCTTAAGTGAGCTACGACAATTTCATCGATATTACAGACAATAGTTCTGATTCATAAAGGGGAGGATACCTAAAAAAGTATTAAAAAATAATTCAAACTTAGCTAAAGATACCAATTAAGTGATCAGCATTGTTTCTGCATCGTACTGAGAGGCTTTATTATTGTTAATAATTAATTCTTACAAGGGAAGGTTCCCAAGTGTAACCTGCGGATCGCGATCAAACTTCGTAGGGTGGTAGAAAACGAAAATTCATTAGATACATGTCTTCGGAAATGCGTCTAATAGGCCTCTCCCTGCAAAAGCAATTGTGAAAGAAATTTTTCGTGTGTGGTCTTCGTCATATAAAATCCCAGATAACTTGTCGCCATCGGGGACTATACATTTTTCAAGAAGGTCTTTTACCAATTCAGGAAAAAAGTGAAGAACCCTGTCCATCTAACGTCGAGGGATGCCCATTTCATGCAATACTTTTATTACAGCTTTTATTCAATGAGCTTCGTCTGCAACTGAAAGCATCAAGGCAGAGGTCCATTCAGCATACGAACGCGTGTAGCGATACTCAAGTCGTGGCAAATGTTCTGACGAGTGGTGAATACAGGTATTGCCGCACACAAAGCATTAGCTTGTGTTATGAGAGACACAAGAGTCCCATCATCTCAATCGCTTGAAGATTACCCCGAGAAGGGGGCAGGGGCCGCGTACGTGTATTGCGGGTTGCGTCACGCTTCATTTTAGGCTATTTTAAATATTTTCAAATGCAAATATCTCTAAAACTAAGGCCTATTAGACGCATTTCCGAAGACACATATCTAATGAATTTTCGTTTTCTACCACCCTACGAAGTTTGATCGCGATCCGCAGGTTACACTTGGGAACCTTCCCTTGTTAGATAGCTGCGTAATCGGGTAAATAGAGAGCTATCTAATCTACTGAATTTATTAATACCGAATAGGAATAAGAGGGTGCTTCCTCCCTAAAGTGACATACGCCGTAAGCAATAAAACACTATGATTAAAGAACTCTATAACTCGGCTTATCTGTCACGAAAAATTCCTACACCGAGAGTAACTTGGAAGAAGGCAGTCCGTCAGATGCTAATTTTTAAATTAAGGAAGATGAATGCGTGTAACACCACCGAAGAACAAAAATTGTTAACAAACAGCGCAGGTTGAGTCAAGCAAACTTACCTTTTCTGAGTTCATGCTAACTCGTTGTTGAGAATCTCGGGCATCGTGAATTCTATCATCGAAGTGGATGTTTCCTGGAGATTTCGCAGATTCCTGATGATATGGTTCCATGCTTGGTGATACTGCTACGAGCATTCCGGCGATGGCGTCAGGGTTGGACATTCCAGCGTCGAGTTATTTTTCCATCGTTGCGGTCTCCAGCGACGGGTGTTATAACGAAGATCTAAACTTCTAAAGAAGAAGTCCGCCGCTGCAGCAATCCTAGGAATCGGCCGATGACTTCCATGACATGATCCACGAAATACTCTAATCTGATCAAACGTTGGACCTGCAAACCCAAACGGAACTCATTAACAGAACGAATTATAGGTTATTAAATTAGTAAGGATGCACATATTCTATAATTGTCATAAATTAATCCAAGACCATAAATTATTTAAAAGTCCTAGTTAATGACATTAGTGCATCCCTCACAGCGGATTCCGGCATTGATTAACATCGAGATACTCGGGAGCTGGAGCCTCTGATACGATTCGACGCATTATGCTCTGTTCGTTGTCTGATATATCATAAATAAGCGGAATCAAAATATACTCAACTAAAATAAATGACCGAAAAAAATCTGAAATCAGTCGTCAGACCGTGTAAACGCCACTCTTAAGTCTTTTAACTTGTACCTTGTAAGCCCACTCACACCGTGTAAACGTCATTCTAAGTCAAATGTTAATTCGAGTTCTTTCGAAAACAAAATAATTTTGAACTACCTACAACCATACAACAAATGTCAAATGGTGCTATTTACTGCATTCTGAACACTAGACCTCATTACAAATAGCCCGATGGAATGACGTTCGGCCACGATGTGACTTACTTTGGGGAACAAAGAGATCCTTTGAAACGAAGTATGGGATAATTCAAAAAAGCCTAGAGAAAAGTCTAGGTTCGCGTAGCGGCTCTTTAGAGAGTAATCCTTCACAGCAACGGGCGAAAACGCTCAAATAAAATGACACTTAAGCTGCTCTGAAAAAAAACTACAAGATCATTCAAAGCACCAGGTACCATTTGACAAAATTTTTTCCCGAATAAATTAGATCGGACGCAAAATCTCTATCAATAATTACGGGTTAGAACGAAGAGCCTAAATCCTAAAACGCGTAATATTGATTGAATTTGAAGATAGAGGTTATGCTTTTGGCTTACAATCACAATCCCATGTACTCGGTCAAACGTCGTGATTAAATCCGAATAAGATAATTATGACATAAAAATTGGGCTTAATATCATTACGTGTGACCTATTTCAGATCTTTACCCTAACGGATTCAAACTTGCATACCCCATTAAACTGACGCCATTACCGCAGAGTAACCACGCATTCATTAAACAAGTTTCCATGTAACGCGCCGCTTACGACGCAAAGCATCAGCATCAGGCATGCAATATCAGGAGAAAAGATTATGTGGCACACGTAAGTAAAAATCAAGTCCATCTAGCAATTTTGGTATACACTGAAAATTATTTGCTAACACATCGAATAGATATGGCATGCACCGCGAGATCATCCACCCTGCTCATTATACATTTTCGGCTCCTACGATTATTCTCAAATAATCCCACCTTTAAAAAAGAATAATGGTTTTCCGATATTTGTCGATGCAAAAGTGACCTGAAGAGTTAGGCACTTGGTTAGGCTAACGCCAAGATTTACGAAAGAAACAAAAATTCCGAGGATTAACTACGAAAGAATTCTGAACGATCAAAGAAATAACAATTCATCAGCTTACGTGACTATCATTGGAATACAGTTCTCACAAGAGACTCCGTTGCTGTGGTCACATTGTCCTGTCTTGCACGTAGAGGCGAAGTCAGCAGAGCAGCGAAGAACCGCCGTCGAAGAAGGCAGGAACGTGAAAGAACCAACCGTACTGAGGGGCGAGGCGAGAAGTCAATCGCTCGTGACGTCACTGGAGGGGGTGGAATACTCGGTTGACCTGAGGGGTTGGAGGGGAAATCCCCCCCCCACTCCTATCCTTGCAAGCGGAGGTGAGAGGGTGGGTTTGCGTTTGACTACCCTTAATCAAATCGCACCGAGGCCGGCAGACGTTTTACTCGGCATTTAAAATAGACCTCACGGCCTCATATGCCAGGAAAAGTTGAGAAGGAGAAATATAAATTTCACTCTACGACAAGAAAACCTAGGTCTGTTTTCAGCAACGTCTCGCGCGCCTCCCATTTTATTTATTATCTCATTTCTCTCTGATTATAAAAATAAAATAAAAGTATTACCCTTCATATTCAAAGCACCACATGATTGATTTTATTCAAACACAACGGCAATTTTAGGCTTGAGAAAATGAACAAGCAAAATTATCTCGTGCTTTTTAGTATCTCACGAATGAATTAATAACTAACCATTAGTCGAGGATGTTCCTCTTCATTAAGGACTATCAATAGAAGGAAGGGTTTGCGTGCCACCCCTGGAGCGACACTGGCGAAAGCAATGAAAATGGTGATTGGGTTGGTGTTGTGGCTAAAGTCCTAGCCTCCCATCCTGAGGGACCGGGTTCAACCCCGGAACTGGCGGATTTTTAATTGGCATACTTGAGTGCCTCGTGGCACTCAAGTCCAGTAATTTAGTGCACTACTCCGTCCGTCAGACGGGACGCTAGGCCCTAATCCCTTTGGCATATTTCGTTAAGAGCAGGCCAATGCCGACGCCGGGGTTCTATCCCCCCTACTCCGTTCCCTGAGAACTCCTTCCTTTACCCACTTACCCTCTCTCTGGTGCTAATTATCTCAGCTGTTAGTTAGTTAGTTATTCACGGAAGGTGACCGACAGCTGAGGTCCTTTTCACCATTTTAGGATAGGTGGGTAATTGTAGGAGTTTTAATACCCCCATACTCCGTTCCCTGAGAACTCCTTCCTTTACCCACTTTCCCTCTCTCTGGTGCTAATTATCTCAGCTGTTAGTTAGTTAGTTATTCACGGAAGGTGACCGACAGCTGAGGTCCTTTTCACCATTTTAGGATAGGTGGGTAATTGTAGGAGTTTTAAGGGAATGAAGGAAAGGTGGGGAGAAACCATCCGCATTAGCCTACTCTTAACAACAAGCGCCAAGGGGACCACGGCTTAATGTCCCATCCGACGGACGGAGTACTGAACCTGGGGATCGGGTCTTGTGGTGGCTAGAGTACTGGCCTCCCATCCCGAGGGCCCGGGTTCGATTCCCGGTAGTGGAGGATTTTTCAGTGGATAACCGATCTCCACTTAAGTGCCTAGTGGAGGACATTTCATAGTACTCCGTCCGTCGGGTGGGACGTTAAGCTGCGGTCTCCTTGGCACCTTTCGTTAAGAGTAGGCTAATGCCGACACCGGGTTTCTCTCCACCCTTCCTCCGTTCCCTGAAAACTCCTACCATTACCCAATTACCCACATGCCCTAAATGGCGCAAATGACCTCAACTGTAAGTCGCCTCCCCTGAATAACTGACAAACCAGTACTGAACCTGGAATGCCCTCCACCAGCCACTAAAGTAGGAACCGGTTTGCCACTGCCCGGAATCGAACCCGGGCCCCCGGGATGGGAGGCCAGTACTCAAGCCACCACACCAACCTGATTCCCCCTCAGTTGTCTCTTGCCTCCTCCAAAGATCACTAATTCTATATAATGCTACTAATAATGTGTTCTAATTTAATCAAAATCAATATTTGATACTGTGGTAAACTGAAACGAGCATGATGCAATATGATCTTCACTGTCGACGCACCCGGAAATAAAAACCTACTTACCTACCTACCCACCCAAATGCTACAATCAACGAATATTCTAAATGTTAGGATATTTTTGCAAACCTGACACAGATTTGTTACTTTGATTAAAATAGCTGATTATTTCCAGCTCAATTTGAGATTTTGGCTTTCTTTCACTAGTTTTAGAAAGAACAAAGTCATCATCAAGATCAAAGTTGACTGAAAAAATCTTACAATTACAGACCAACTTTCTCCGGTACTTCTCCTTAATGGTGGTATCATGCATTAATGTTACTGGGAGTACCTATATTTAAATAAAAGTCAGAGTACAACAATTTTCAGCTTGTATTCTTTTCAACCAAAATACACAAAATGTTGGTCCTTAAAAATTTCATTCTTCTTAGTACAATTTCATCACATCAACAGTGATATAAGACCACTTTCAGACATATACACTATGTACAGAGTGAAAAGACATATATGTTTTGGAGAAATCATTTGAAATGTAACATCACTGACATCATTTAAAGTACATCATGTTTTACAAAAGGTTTGATAGGCCATTGAAAGTTTATTTTACCTAATAGTGATTTCAACATTGCAACACACATTCACAGATTAGCTTTTAATTTATATACAGTAAAGGTTCTTTAATCATTTAGTATGAAAATATATATTACTATTTGAGCATCTATTTTTAAATAGCTTACTCTTTGCCTGAGGGCTCTCTTTCAAACCAAATGATTAATGACAAGAGTATTAAAAAAAATCACCAAAAAATTTTCAGATGATGGATGGGTATGTGTTAAAAAAATAAATAGATGTGCATCTAACATGAACATTCTTTGAAATAAAAAAATGAAAGAACTAAATTAATCCTACATGTTACGTATATTTATGTACATTTCCATGGAAAATCATTTTGCTCTGAGCTAGGGCTGTTATAATTTTCAATAATCAGAACCATCTCAATTTCAGTAGTTTTTTAAAATTGGTTTCTCCTTGTCCATTCAGTATCTTTTAGAGAATCATATTATTTCACCCCATCACTGAAAATGTGTCTTTGGTTCACAAGTGTGACTTTAAAATATTCAGGAGCATCATATATCAATCAATTTATGTATTCATATTTCCATGGGCAGTCATGTAAATAAAATTCTGATATGATCAATTGATAATATGCCTTTTAGAATTATTTTGATTTAAATTGTAGATCTGAACATATCATGGATCACATTGTGGTGCATTGTGAATCAAATACTCAGTGGTCTAATTTGGGAAAAAATGATAGCTGACTACACTACCCTGTTACTCATATGCCATACCTGATACATACTATATTTCCAAAGGCCTGCCACTGTTTGCGAAAAGCATGAATTCACAAAACATTGCTATCATGAGAGAAGAATTATGCATGTTACATTTTTGCACATGAGGAGAAAGAGACCATATGGTAATATTGCAGGAGTATTAAAACCTGTTGATGTACATACACACAGAAACATAAAAATGTATGAAACATTGTAGAGTACGCAATGAAATATCCATTCATTACTAATATCTTACAATTTTCCATACATACATATTTTCCATACACATGCACTACGTACAATAGGGTGTAGATATCTCCAAGTCAATGGAAAACATCTATCAGAAGTTGTCTGGGTCCTTTTTATTATTTTAGGATAGAATACAGCCCCTTTTCGCCTACTGATATTGTTGCTGACTATAGTTGATATAATCTTTTGTAGCCCATGTGTTGCTTGAGCTGGAAATAGTTAAATGTGGTCTATAATGTTCTGTGCTATTTACATATTTTACTGAAGTGATGGACATAATTGTAAGATGAAAAGCATGATGCTGAATTCCTTGCAAAATTTACATGAACTTTGTGACTTTTAGGAGTAAAATTTCAAAGAGAGATGCCTTTTTAGCGATAGATAACATGAAATCTCTCTTTAGAAGAGAATTTTTTGCATTGAAAATATTATGGGGTTGCATATTTACATAATTTATATACTGAAAATAAGTTATATTCAGAATACCGATTGATATTCCATCCCTATTTTTATATGAAAAGTTGAAAGGGGATTAAATTTTTATGATGGAGGTTGATAAGTAATGAACTCATTTAAATTCAATGAAATGTAATGGAGAAAAGGATGGGATCAGGGTAATTTTTTTGCATCTCAGAAAGTTGCATAGTTTATATTTGAAAATGTGCCATCAAGAAATGCCTCATAAACCTAAGAGAATTCAGCAGGTATTTTGCAGTACATTCTCATGCAAGCCGATTAGTTGTCTGATATGGTTTACAAAATATGAATGGTTGATGACAGCAGCATTAGCTTAAGGTTCACATAGAATCAGTCAATAAATTCAAATCCTATAAAAATGAGCCTGAAAGAGGAGGGAGATTATCATTGTTAATGACTGGAAGAAGAGTTAGAAGTCCATGAATGACGATAACAGAATCCTGAAATTGACCAAACCCCACTTCTTTTCAGGTGATTTAATACAATGGGGAGGTAGGGGCTGAACTACCTGTCAATGATTAGAAATCAAATACTCTGGTAGTTCAGATGTCTCTTCTTAATTCAATTTATTACGAAGGTTCTGATTGATAACTTTTTACTAGCAAAAATGCTAGCTTTTTTCATATAAATTTAACAATGTGCCTATCATGAATGGCATGAGGTATATTAGCTATTTTTCTTCCCATGAAACTCTGATGTTCACCTCAATATCCTCTGACAAAGAAAATGTGTGGAGTGGATTGTAGGGGCCAATACTTTGTGGAATTCCATAATGTAGGATGAAAGATCGAAAACTTTAGCATTCCAAAGATTTAAAAATATTTTAATACGACATGCCACAGTGTAGTGAAACATGTTGCATTAAAATATTTTTAAACCTGTGGAATGCTAAAGTTTTCTATCTTTCATCCTACAAAAGGTGTGGATCCATGAAACTTCTATCATTATTTAATTCATTTCCTAATGTATTGACTTATTTTTTCAGCACCATGCCTTGTCTCAAATTCTGTATTATGCAGAAGGAGAACACAATTCCTTTTATTTACTTTCAAGCATTTTGACCCATTAGTTGGGAGATAAAAATGCTTATTTTAAGTAAGAGAACTGAAAAAATTATTTCCATCCTGGTTTTATCTTTTCTAATTTGAAAAAAATCATTAGAAGCTCTTTTTATTAATGTCTTTGTGTGTGGTATGATCTCTACAGACTAAATTCAGACACACATAAAGCAATTATTATGCACATACCCTTCTCTGAGTCAGAAAACAGAAATCACAAATTCATAGAGTAGGCCGTTTATCATCAGGCTCAACATCCATTAAAAAGGTCACGACACACAATTGACTTCATTTGTCGAAACATAGACCTATTTTCTCTAATTATATATGTTCTAAGTAGTTATTTTGGTTTGCCTTCAGGATTATTATCACTCTCAACAATTACTTCCTACATCTTCAAACAAAGTTATGAAACAGGTAACATTTTCCACAATATATGCATTATCCTCATGCCAACTCCCTCACCAACATAACATATGTTTTACCTATGTACACATATGTATCTTAAGACTCACATTATAAACTTGCCATCTTTCACTTAAAATATCATTAGGCCACAGAATCTACAATGATGGCTTAATCAATATGCTCTTAAGAGTTTTTTTTAAACATGCGATTTATACCTCACCTTGAATCAAACTGAACTACAACTGGATATCAACTCATTTGGTTTATGATTAACCACATATCACAGAGTATGAGTTAAATAGGGAAGAGATGAAAAAATGTGCTTGCTGCATTGAAAATAATGATAGTTTTATTTTTAGAAAATTATGAAGAAGTCCTTGGAAAACAGATCTACCTCCCACACACATGAACAGCAAATTGCTGTCTTGGTGGACTTTTACTTGAAAAAAAAATTCACCAAAGACAAGTGACTAGACATACAGTAAACTCCCGATTATCCATTCTTGCATTATACGGGTGGCGGATAATCAGTGCATCAGCAATGTATTTAGTGTATTAGCAGTGGTCTCAAAGGTAAGTAAACTTTTGTTATTTTCCTCCAGTCATGACTTTCACTATGGTCTAACTACTACCGACTGGTCCAATGTCTTTTGGCAGACTTTGTGCCGTCACCCGAGGCTTTCGAGCATTTAATTGCGGCCAGGACAGCTCTTCTGGATTCTTTTTTGTCATAAAATGGCTATTATGTGCAACAATGATCTTTACAATGCGGATTGTGCTATTTTCTTTGGGAGTTTATTTATTTTGGCACCACACCGTAAAGAAATGAATCCAGAAAGAACTAAACTGCGGATTATCCCCCTATCAAAAATGTCCAACGAGTTCCCAACCAAAGTCAGACCTGACACTTGAGTTCCCAACCAAAGTCAGACCTGACACTTGAGTTCCCAACCAAAGTCAGACCTGACAGCCGAGTTCCCAACCACAGTCAGACCTGACAGCCGAGTTCCCAACCAAAGTCAGACCTGACACCTGAGTTCCCAACCTAAGTCAGACATCCCCTACCAGCTTCATGTGTTCCTTACCAGTTTCAAGTGTTCCCTACCAGTTTCATGGGTTTCCTACCAGTTCTCAGCCAATTTCATGTTTCCTACCAGTTCCCTGTCAGTTTCATGCATTCCCTACAAGTTCCCTACCCATTCCATGCCATTCCCTACCAGTTCCATGCTGTTCTCTACCAGTTCCATGCCGTTCCCTACAAGTTCTCAACTGTTCAATTCAATGTCAGGAACATGGTGTTCCAGATCTGACAATTTCAGATCAGACAGTTTTGATAGGGATGTTTTCTGATTATCCGTGCACCCTTTACCAGACATTAGCACAGAAAATTGGGAGTTTACTGCACATACATTCTAACTAGCATGTACTTTAAAATTGTAGTTGGCAAAATATAAGCATGTTTTAACAAAAAATTAAAGCACACTTTTGAGCCATACAACACCCATACTGCTACTTATGGTCAATGAGCAGCTAATTCATCGATTACTGTTATAAATGGTATGCATGACACGTTATGTTATTCAAAATTATTATCCTGAAAAATACTCTATCAGCTGATTCCTGCCCTTGAATACATCCTTCAACATTGATTTCAAGTTTTGGAGTTTAAAACAAAAAGCTTATCAGATTTAAAAACTACACTAAGCATGTTTCTAAGCATGTTTTCTCAACACTGCAGGTGATCCTGGATGACAGATTTCCAGATTAGGGGTGCTTAACTGTGTTCCATGGATTTCTTTGTCAAAAATTATTGTAATTCATTCTCATTCCTAGAAAATCATTACTAACAATAGTTTCCAGCTACTTGCAAAAAATCTTAAGTTTATGCATGGAGGTAGATTTCCATTGGTCATGGTAAATCATAAACAGGAAATCCATTTATAGTATTCTTCAGTCTTGAGTTATTGTAAAAAAAACCATTTGTAATGGGTCTGAGTAGATATTGCCAGACTTAAAGTTTTTCCAAATAACACAAGACTGGAAATGTATAATTATTAAATTATGTAATTCTCACATTGGTTGGATGATGAAAAGAACCTTTTACAACCGCTTGACAATTCTTTTATGGTGTGAACATTTTATATATGTAAAATACTGTATCATGTTGTGGGCCAAGATCCTATTCAGCAGTCTTCAAATGAGCACTTTTCGAAACTGATCCCAGCCTCCTCACTCCCTCTTGATGGCTGATGAACCTTAAATACCTTGCAATGTTCTATAAATATTTATTCATCTCAAACCCACCCTCCCAAATCACAGAGTAATGGACTCTTGCTGAAAGTATAAGCATTCCACTGCACCAGAAAAGACAATTGTGGTCCAAAGGCCTGCACTTTTGCAGGGCCGGTTGACTCCAAAGACAGATGAGATATGGCTTGACTTGGGGTGCTACCTTAGGCTTGGTACATAAATATAAATTATGATCTGTATCTTGGAAGCTTTTGACCAGGCCTGAAGCATGACACTGCTTACCCTCTCTGAGCTAATTACACCCTGTGTGGAATGCACTCTTCAAAAATATTTATTTAATCTTGCTGAGGTAAAAAAATCAATTTGGCTTCTCCCCAATGTCATTCAATTTGCTCGTAGTTGACTGGGATTTTTTTGGTGGACGTCCATTGAGGAGGTATGTCACCATTTCCCCTTTCCCCTTCACAGCTACGGTTCCACGGCAAGAAAGTGGGTACCCTCGGGCATTTAGGATTGTGTAAACATCTTTGGTCACCTGAATAACGAGAAAAAGTTTTGCATTAGCAATGGATCTAGGCTTGAAGGCTAATTTCCTAAGAGTCAGGTACATTTGAATGTCTCAAAATATTATCTCCAATTAGTACGAGATTATCGCAAAGGAAAGACCTCATTAGAAAGGAATGACCTTCAAACACAACATTGAGAGAGGAGTGAGGTATTTATGGATTTGTGTTGATGCTGGACTGCTGGTTTTTTTTAAATTTTTTATATTTGATTCTGATTTGTATTGATGTTTGTATTTCCCTGGTGAAAATAAAATGTGCAATAAAGTGTGAAAAAAGTGAACAAAATGTTCAGGAAATGTGAAAGAGTGACAAAAGTGTTATTTGGAACACCTAAAGTTTGAAGAAAGTGTGAAAGAGTGTGACATAAGTATGAGAGAAGTGTGCAGAAAGTGTGCAAAGAAGTAAGTGCACACTTTCTTCACACTTTATTTTCACCAGGGTTGTAATAGATTTGAATGTATTTCCATTTTGAATCTTTGAATGGGTTATTTGTGACCTGTTCCATGCATGGATATGACATGTCTATTACCAGTAATAATAAATAATTATTATTATACCATTATAATAAATAATAATTATTATACTAATAATAATAAATAATTATTAATATACCAATAATAATTATTATTATTAGGTAATAGAAAAATTTTTTCCCTCAGCCTACTACATATACAGCTTGTCAGATGCTGTGCAAGCTGAGAGAGGTAGATAGAGGAGTCGGGATGTTAGGAGCACCACTCTGTAAGCAATCAGGTAATACAAAGCTTCTTTCCCTTGGTGTTCTATGAACTCAGATCATGAATTCAAGGTGTAGTATGATGGGAAAAGGGGTTGAGGGTGTGGACTGGGAGGAGGAGGGGGAGACCAGTGGGCTGTGGTGGTGAGAGGGCATCGGGGGTGGTAGGAGTGAGAGGATTTTCGTCGATGGAGGGTCATTTCTTTTTGGGAGAAGCTGTGGAATGTCCAGGAGGGGGAAATTGATGGGAAATAAGCATTCCGAGGCTTGGGCATGGGTGCTTTAGTCAGTTTTTCTCGTGTATGAAGCCCCACAATCGATGCATTCTAAGCAGTAAACTCTGAACCAGTATTTTCCTTTAGGTGGATCTTTTGAGTTTTATAGAATTGGGTTTTCAGGTTTTGGCTGCATTAATCAGAAAGTCTTTCAGACAAAGTGAGAAGAATTTTGAATCATTGTAGCCATATGTATGCATGCACTGTTTGTTCTCGTTATCTCTCTCACCCTTTCCCTTGTTATAGAAATAGGTAAATGAGAAACCAATGAAATGCTTGGCAACACAGCACTCTGAGAGACAATGCTCACTCGATGGAATCCTGAGCAAGAGTGACCTCACCAAGGTCAAGCCTCACCTCAGTCCAACACTATTGGTTATTTCTAAATAATGTGAGAGAGCGCTCTCTACTACTTTCTCTCTAAACTCCACTGTCATTTTGAAAGCAGTATTAATATCATAATAAATATTCCTCCAGCATTGTTAGTATTTTTAATAGCCATTGCCTGCCATTCCCCACCCACGTATGTCATCTCTTCCCTTATTTATTATGCAATCCATGTTTCCTCTCTTTAATTCCTGTTTGACTCTTCTAATTCAAATCTTCTGCCTGTCTTTCTTTGTGCCACTCAAAACACATATTTTACCTCCTTCCCTTGTGCTTAACACTATTCCCAATAATAACCTCTTCAACTTTCCGATACCTCTCTAAACATCTTCCAACCTCCTTTATTTCCTTTTAATTTCCCCACCAACAAGTGTAATGGGAGGTACAGAAAATATAATAAAACAATAAAAGATGGATTCCATTATTATTTACCCTAATAGCCATGGAAAAATTGCACTTAGGGGAGAATTTATCAACATCACTGGCAACTAAATTGGCACAAAAGCACCAAATTCTTCAGGAAAAAATCAAGACGTATGCATCAGAAAATATGATAATTTCTTGAGGGAGGAAGTGACAGGGTACATTAAATACTGGTGGGACTTGAATTACTGTATAGCAGGGTAGCTTTCATGCTCAATTTCCTGAAACTAAGTTATTGTTATTGGATCACCAATGATTATTAGTATGCAAGCCATATTAAAGACAAAATTGGTCTTATTTATTATTATTTTACCCTTGGTAACTGATGTGTGTTTACTCACTTGGATGTGATCAAGCACTCCAGTGGAATCCATTCTGCTTGCCACATTAACAGCATTTCCCCAAATGTCATACTGGGGTTTACATGCCCCAATGACTCCAGCAACTAAAGGCCCAATATTAATTCCTGCTCATGAATAAAAAAGAAATAGTGACCAGAAATAGAAAAAAAGGGACCAAATTATTCATCAGCAATACCACTTAAGATGACCTCACTAGAGGAACTGAATGAGCAAAACTTCAGTAGTCAATATAGAGTCAATTACTAGATTCATATAAATGCATTTATTCATTTGATGTTGGCAAAGAGAGACACTAAATGTTCTTCTTCTAAATTAATCTGATTCACAAAAAGAAAAAAAAGCATAGTATGATAGAGAATATGCAGAAAATTTGACTTGAGTAGTTATCAAGCAATGAAAACACTGCATTTGCATGAGGCTAACTCATTCGGTACTTCTTTATTCAAAATTTATGGCACTGAGCAAGCATTAGGTAGACCCATATTAGGAGCCACGTCTAGAAAAAACAGAGTTCCACGTAACCCCAAGTCATTACCTCTATTTTTCATGAGATAATAAAATAGACAAAACCTCTTATAGAAAATATACATGTTTTGGTACTTTATTTTCAATGAGTGTATGTTAAAAGAATGAGAAAAAATAAAAAATTATCTTTGCAGAAAATATTTTTTACTCTACATAAGATATGTGAAGATGACATATTTCATGGTAATACCATTAAAATTATTAGTCTACTTGTAAGTCAATTTTTTACCTACCGATTCGTATCCTAAAGTTGTTGAATGAATGCTCATTGACGTGAGCAAGTTGTTCCCGCAATCGTAATGCATAATCAGCCATGGCAGTGACATGGGTATAATTAACCATGTCACAAGTTTTTTCAGTAAGACCTGCAACAGCAATTATTTTACATTATTTATTTTAAAAACACACACTTATTACCATTTCCAATCAACATGAATTGGTGCCAAAACAATTGTAATATTAAGAATATGTTGACCCTATCCTTTTGTGAACATATATCTCATGGTTCATGTAATTAATAGGCACTATTCTAGAGGAAGAGGGACTATTAATCATCCTCAGACTTCAATTTATTTGGGGATCAGTCATTCATGCAACAATAGTGAGTTAGATGTTGAAGATTCCCCAAAGATGTGGGGTGAAACTATTGCCCCAAAAAAATTAATGGGGCAGATTCCCAGAAGCAATATGAAGCCAATTAAGCAATGCTTAAAAGAAACAGGAATTACAAGACCGAAAAAGCTGATGTTGTTATGGTGAAATTTATTGTACATTCTTCATTATTTTTTGTTGTTCTTATGTGTAATTTTGTGATTCTCATATGTTATCGTGGTTCTCGGGTCATACTGACTTCCGGAACTTTCCTTTCTTTTTTGGAGCTAGGTAGAGTTTGAGTCTAGAATGCTCCAGACACTGAAGAGGTATGAATAGAAGTCGGAGTCACGCACTCTGCACTGTTCAGTTTGAGTTGCTGCTGTTCAAGTTGAGTTGTGATTTTGGCCCTCAGGCTACTTATAGAGAAGAGACGAATCTACAGAAGAATCTACTGATGTTTGCTGCATTTGTAGATTTGGATAAGGCATTTGACAACGTGGATTGGACATGATGTTCTGAAAGAAATTGGAGTATCATACAATGACCGAAGAGTTATCCACAGCTTGTATAAAAACCAGGTGGCCATTATCAAATCAGGACCCAGCAGTACAGAAGCAAGCATAAAGAAAGGAGTGAGGCCGGATATGCACTGTCTCCTGTACTATTCAATGTCTACATCGAAAAAGCCATCGAAGAAGTGAAAGAAAAGTCTCCAGGAGTGAATATCCACGGGGAGAAAATCAGCATACTACGAGTTGCTGATGACATAGCAGTCAGGGGAGAAGCAGAAGGAGATTTAAAGAAGACACTAGGAAATATGGATAGAACAATGACCAGATGTCACCTGAAGATCAATAAAAAGAAAACTAAGGTATTGGTATGCAGTAGGAGAAAGGAAGCCAGGACCAATGTTAAACTAGGAAAACAAAAAAATTGAGGAGGTGGAAGATTTCTGTTACCTGAGAAGCCGAGTAACCAGTGATGGATGAAGTAAAAGAGAAATTGCCAGTAGAATTGCCCAAATGAAAAGGGCATTTTACCAGAAGAAGATTCTGCTTACAGCTGTAAATACAAGCGTAGAAGTGAAGAAACATTTCATTAGAACATACATCTGGAGTATTCTACTATATGGCAGCGAAGCATGGACAATAACAGCAGCAGAGAAGTCCAGGCTGGAAGCATTTGAAATGTGGTGCTACTGAAGAATGATGAAGATTAAATGGATCGACCGAGTGACAAACGAAGAAGTCTTAAGAAAAAAGGGAAAGAAGAGATGCATATTGAAAATACTAAAAAGAAGACTTAAAGGGCAACTTAATAGGCCACATCTTAAGACATGATGGCCTGATGGAGACAATCATTGGGGGAAAAATGAACGAGAAGAATGGAAAAGGCAGGCCTCGTATGAGGTATATGGAGCAAGTTTTGAAGGATGTAAAAGAGAAGAGCTACGTCAATATGAAGAGGTTGGCCGATAGAAGAATTGAGTGGAGGGCTGCGTCAAACCAATCCTAGGATTGTTGACCGATGATGATTGCTCAGTGTGTTAGTCTCATAACATATAATACAACAACAAACAGCTAAGATGAGGCAAAATCAAGCAGAGAGAATTTGAGCATTTTCAGTGTAAACACTTAATTTTTTGTAAGAAAAATAGTGACAGCATAAAGATGTATGTTTGTTCTCATATTGTCTGTTCAGGTACCTACCAAATAATTCTACTCGGTACTTACCAGATGCTGCCATGTATGTGGCACCTGTAGATTTTATTTTCTCAATTGAAGAGAAGCACGGCTCTGATAACATCTCATCAAAGTCTGCTATAATCTCATTAAGAAGGCGTAAACATTCCACTCCTTCATTATTAGTCTCCAGCTCAACATAAAATTCTGAGAAGTTAGGTATTGAAGCAAACATCACACAAACACACTCACACTGTTCATGGTATAGCTCCTGAAAATATAATGACAGGAATTGCTACCAATTATTACAATTCTCAAAGGAAATCTTAATACAGAAAAAGATACTGGAGTCGTTATTTTCTGACACAGAAATGAATATTCTAGTTAATGGTAAACTTACATCTGCACTTTTGTCTGTGGAAAGAAAATGCTCTGCCACATGAACTGGAAGAATATTAGCCAAAAGCTTCCGGTTATAGGCTTGTAAGTGCTCCATTTCTTCTTTCTCCTCTGAAATGATATAAAATATAATATTTTATTTGGTCCACAGTTGCATTATGCAAGTAAGACCATTATCAATATACAAGAAAAGCAAGGCACTTTTATGAGGCCTAGTGAGTGTTATTACAATAAGTCAATGATTACAAAAATATCACAATTACATCATATTTATTACATTATGAACAATACAAAGTCTATGAACCACTGAGCGAGATTAGTTAGAAACTGGCTTTTGCTTGAGAGAAGTATTACTGGATGCTATAATAGTTTCCCTTCCTAAGAAGCCTTCTCACCAAGTAGGCAATTGAGAATTGTTTTGTGTTCTAGTTCACAAGATATAATGACCAATTTCGATTTGCTGGGTTGCTAATTTTGTTATGAAACAATATATGTGCTTACATTCTAGCGATTGTCTTTCTTTCATATCAAATTACATATTAGATGTCACCCTTCGCGTAGGTATGATCTTGATGATAGCTTACAGTATGAGAACCCGAAGTAGCACTGTTGCGACGCATTGGGATAAAATCTGCTAAAGAGTAACCTTCCACTTACAATGAAAATAATCAATGGATTCATTTAGGGGGACATGGTGAGACGAGGTTTTACTGTATTAGACATGTCGCTGACCGCGTAGATCTCTTGAAGTTGCGCCGTTGAAACGCATCGGCCTGGACGTTGGGATAAAATTCGTGGAAAAGTTACCTACTTCTAACATGAAAATAGTCTATGTAATTATTTCGGGGGACATGGTGAGACCCGTTAGTGAAGTGGGGCACGTTATAACCGGATCTATCTAATTTAGGCTTAGCTAGAGATGGGCAACTTGGTAAATTACCAACACCCCTGAAAATTACCGTAGTAAAAGGTAATTTTCAGAAAACTTATTTTTCAGAAAATTTTTTCCTCACGAAAAAACCATTGGAATGGGTAATATTATAAATTAAGAAGCTAAAACGATTTTGTTTACGTTGTGTCCATGATTAATTCCAATTAATTCAGAGTCAAATATCAAATTCACATTGCGCAGAGGTATGTCTTTGGAACGAAAATTTCTCATAGTGTGACAAAAGAGAGGCAAATTGCGTGTAGCTTCCAACTTCGTTTTATTTTTTTAAATGAGTTATAATGGATAAACGTCATGATGTGTTTGATATAAGCATCGGCAAATATATCTCAATGCTATTTGATTTCGTTTGGAGTCCTCTGATACGGATTTGCAGCTCAAAACTTAAAATAACCGGAAAATTACTGTAATTTTCAAAAATTACCGTATTTTACCACGGTAATTTACCTCAATTGAAAATTACGGTAATTTACCCATCTCTAGGCTTAGCCTGTCACAATTTCCATGACCGACAATCTGACCTAGCGAGTTCGTAAATAATTTAAGTAACAAAAAAGTAATTATTTAATAAAGACCTAGCTCAAGTTTGAAATCCTGCTATGTTATTTTATTTGAATGATATTTATGTGGATATAGGCCAGGCATATAAGAAGATACCAAGTTAAAATATGGGGTAAGGCCATTATGCTTAGGTATTGGGTGATGGTATTTATACTAAAAAGTAGGGGTGTATTCATGATTCGATGGAGGCCTATCATTGCATAAATACAGGATACCTTCATCCTAATGATTCCACGTAGATGTTCATCTCTAAAAGAAAATGCTAAAGTTACGCTCAACAGAATTTGGTTAATAATGCCTAAGCTTAAACTTATATTTGTGTGAGTAGAAAATTAGTACCTACATAGATTAAAGTCTGCACTGCAATTTCAGTGTGCTCAAATCTTGCTCAATCTTGCTCGAGATTCAAGATTTTTTCAAATTCTTGCTCGATCTCGCTTGACTTTAAAACATCCCTGCTCACACAGCCCTACTTATATTCATGCGCAATGAAGTTCTTTGATATATTTTGTCAACTAGAAAATTATTATTTCTTTTCTTGCTTATGAAATATCTGATGAAACATTGTATGAAAATAATAATAAAATAAATAATAAACTGATCTTTATTTAATCTCTTAATTTAGGACTATGAATTCCTCCCTTAGGATTAAACATTGGACTGTGCAAACATCCATGCCTCAAGCAGTGAAAATCCTCCCTTGGTGGGATTTGAACTCATGACCCTTGAAAAGGCAGGCCCCCACCACAGGTGCTATCAGTGAATACCCTCTACGGATGAATGAAGCAACAGACTAAAATTTTCAAACATCGTGAACTATCCAAGAAACATTCCCCTGTACAGGGTAAGGCTCCTCAGGTTCGCTGGCTTTACTAATATGATGACATCAAGAGGCTTTATGTCTGACCTGTGGCCTGAAGTTTCCACAGGAAGTCCAGGCGTGATGTGGATTCCGTCTGACGCCCATGAACCACGAGGGCAGCAGCAAAAAAAAGAGCGACGAGGATGGCCAACTGCCCAGGTGGCAATCCAATGCCTCCCCGGTTCAGTATTCCGTCACTTCCACCAGCCCTGCAGTTTTCATCACAGTCTTAGAAATTAACAGTGGCCACATGACAAAATGGAGAAGAATAAAACTCCCACAACTTGGGAAATGAAATCTTTGAGAGGGCTGAACCAAACAATACCTAAACCATTAGTAGGGGTTTGGTGTAGAGTCTAGTGAGAAAGGGTGTCCTGAATTTAAATACCTTCAATTTGTGAGAGCAGGAAGTACCTACCAAATCCCCCAATCAAATCCACGGTGAAATTAAAACAGTTGCCTTTGGATGGAGCTCTCATAATAAAGTGAAATTATGAATGATATCTACATGGAGTCTGGAGGGAACACCTACTTAGTAACATCCACCTTTCTTGTGAGATTGGCTTATTTTTGATCAGAGACTACCAAACATTAACTAAATATCACCTACTAACATACAATTACTTAATTTTGAAAACACATCTTTAACCATTAATAAATTTTGCGACCACTATGCCAATAGAAAGACCATTCATACTGAATACTGATTCACAGCATATACTCCACTCTGTGGTCAGTTTAGAAGTTGCTAATATCAAACAATAGCATTAAGAAGTGAAATTGAACCATAACATAGATTACCAATACATAGTAATAGCCCACTAAAATACAAAACCATGACAACTGTTCAATTATCTTGGAACAATCCCTGATAGCTCTTCTAAATTGCTTAATCAATTGAGTCATGAAACATATACAGAAAGAATTTAAATTTTCTGAAAGGCGAGCAACAGAGCCTTTCCTTTGCTGTGGGGACTCATGAAAATAGTTGCATATCTTCTTAGTTATTCTTTTGAGCCAAAGTCATCTAATTTCAAGATAAGCATAGCATGGAAGAATCAGAACATACAAATCACAAAGAATTGATGGAAAGTTTGTGAAAGCGTATAAATGTCACAAAGAGGTTCACTTGACAAGTTTACTTGGTAGACTGGGGTCTCACCCGCTGTAGAAGTGTAGAAGTATGTCCCTGGTGTCGTAGAGTGCAGAGTGGGAGGAGAGAACCACAATGCATAGATGAGTGAAGCAAGCAGCGCCCAGCAAGAGAGCTTTGGTGACACTTGCAAGGACCTGGAATGCCCCCACCATCACCATTGCCAGCAATAGGCAGAAAGTGAAGTACTGTATGTGTGGAATGAGAGTGATTTTTCTATTGTAAGTGAGTCAACAAGAATTCAAGTGACACTATTGTACCATAATATTTAGGAAATAACAATGCTTAAAACAAGAATAACAAATGACTCCTCAATTCCGTAACCACCAAAAAGTAGTTCATGATTAAATACCATCCTTGTGTAACATAAGGAGAGATTCACATAAATTGCCATGCGAAAAAATTCACCTGGACCGGGAATCGAACCACGGACCTTTGGCTTTCCGGGCCACTGCGCAGACCACTACGCTAGGATCCCTAATTCGCATGGCAATTTTACTGAGGTTCAGGTACTAGATGTTAGGCCCTCACATGTCCATCAAGGATGGCAATGCAAGGGAGACTGGGCTTCAAGGAAGCCACTACCAAAGGTGAACCCCATCCAGCGCTAAAGCCGCGCTTGGCGGTAAATACAGAATATTTCAATCCTGCCGCGTGAACGGGGGTGAAATTCACATAAATTGCCATGCAAAAAATAGGGATCCTGGGTAGCGTAGTGGTCTGCGCAGTGGCCTGGAAAGCCAAAGGTCCGTGGTTTTTTTCGCATGGCAATTTATGTGAATTTCACCGCCGTTCACGCGGCTGGATTTAAATATTCTGTATAAGGAGAGATGTTTGGATCATGATAAAAATTATGATTCTATGTCTCAGGATTCAGTGTTGTCAATTTAGCCATAAAAAAATGATCCCCATAAGTAGCCTGAGCTAACATTTATCAAAGTAGCCTTACTCAACATAACTTAAAATTCCTTCATTTTATACAGCTTGACTAAAGAAACTATGTATCCTTCATGATTGAACGATAAAGTTAAAAAAATAGAAATTACAGAACATCAAAACCTTTTCAGTTCACAGATTTAATTAAGAAGCTGATTGAAAAGTTGACTTGGAAGAAGATTTAGAAAAATGAAACATTATCCAGATCTATTACCTATATATTTTTTAAACATGCAGTATTTTGGCAAACCTACACTGCTCATTAAGATTTTTTATATCTTCTTAAACTAGGATTTTTTGCATTTTGTCCATTGGTATTGTTTGAAAAAATGAATACACCTGATGAAATAGCATGAATCTGTCTATTAACCAAGTAAGCTAAAAGGCCATTTTTACTTCAAAATCCCATTTGAGCTCAAAGTTCTGCTGCATGCTTGGCTGACAGTTGGAGGTGTCTGAGAATAATTGAGGAAGAACTATGGTTTTATTATCCCATACCATATTTACTCATGTAAGCCGCCCCCTTGTGCATCCCACACACTCCTGTTTTTGAGCAGACTCATGAGGAAAAAAATCTTTTTCATCGAAAATTAATGTTTTGCCCATTAGCCTATCACTTTTCGTCATAACCGTAAAGCCAAATCTCTAATTAAAATTAAAGACATAGAAATAGGCTATAAAACAAGAAATAGGAATTGGGGAAAAATGAGTAATGCGAACAATAGGAATTTGAAGTAAAATGGTGCATGGTTTAGAAGAAAATACGATATGTGTGAGTTGTGCACCCCCTACAATTCGCAGGGGTTTCAGGAAAAAAGGTACGTGGTACACACAATTTAATTTGGTAATTTTTGTTTCTTTGGTATATCCACTCTGGCATTATAAGGATAAAGCGAATCTATATTTTTACCCCAAATTTTTGGCAGTTGGATTTATTATTTTTCACGGGACATTACAAGTAATTTAAAATTATCATGAGTATTTTTTTAACTATCTTACCACTCAATTTTTTGCTCAAAGCATTATTTCCAATGATTCTTCCTAGCCCACCCTGTTGAATGCCATAGAAAAATACATCATTCATGTCCAATCCATCTGGTTCTTCTTGGCCATTGAATTGTTATTATGGTGAAATAAGCTAAGCTTTGAAATCAAAATATAACTTCTAGAATATTGAATATAGAATTACTATACATAATTACTATTAGAAAAAGTATTCATGCATAAGTTTTGAAAATCCCTAATGAGATTAGTGTTACAAGCATTGATATTTTATGACAAACAATAACTGATAAACTTTGCAGAGAATATGATCACTTGTCTAAACATTACTAGTCTCATACATGCAGTGTAATGATTCATTCCTAATTCCAAGGATAATAAGGATAATACACCAAAGGTGATAGTAAAACATGAGAGGATAGCATCACTCACATCAGGGAAGTGAGAAGTTGGAAGGTCATGGCAAATGGGATGTACACCCTCTTGCCCAAATGCAAGGCCATCTGCTCTCAGGTAATCTTCATCCACATCCCAAATTGATTTATTTACTGTCTTCCTAAGACAGACCTCCAAGTCGTATGACTGTACACCTATCTGCCAAAGAAATTATTCAGCCAACATTTATGGCAACAATGGCAAGGTCAACTCAAGATTGAGAAAAAATAACCTGTACCTCTCCTTCTCTCCTTCATAATCCTTCTAAGAATCAAGCTATAAATAAAACTTTCACTCACCTATAAGGCTAGGTAGTATATAAGCTAAAAGTGGGAGTACAGATGAAACATACAAAAGAGATCAGATTAAATGTGTCAACTATTGACAATTACTTGATAAGGACTATTTTTATTCCTAACAGATTATTTAAATTATCGCAGAATAATAGTTGACTTACAGGCTATAAAATATTATAATTGGTAATGGACATTTGAATTCATAAAAGCAGGATGAACACAGTAAAATCATCCCAATATAGTGGCTTACTACCCACATAGTATGGTGAATATAGATAGGGAACTATAAAATCAGCAGTTCATGTAGATGATTTCATTCATGGTCACTTTGATGAGCATAGTTTTATTCATATATTCAACTAGCCTGGAGTTGATTTACTTCATCACTGATTATGTTTTATCTCTGATAGTGCATATCTCTTTTCTATTTATCAATGGAAAAATCAGATGGCAGGTATACATTTTTGAAGTACTTTAATTGCATTAGAAGATGAAATTTAAGATAGTGATACCCACCCATTTATTCTAGAAATCAGTATATGATTTACCGTCTAACCAAAATTCATGTGTTTGAATTCAAAAAGATGCATGGATAAAGTAAGGTTATGCCTTGATTTCTGATTGGTGGCATGATATAACCTAAACCATCACAAGTCCTACAGACATTTCATAACAAAAAGCAATGAATGTATTTGTAGAGCATGAAACCTAGTGATATATTTTAACAGCACAACATTTTTAGACAATCATTGAATCCCAACCAGCAATTAAAAACAAATGGTTTGGCCTGAAATTTTGAATTGTATTAAATTAATGGAAAAAGTTTCATATTTACTGACAAGACAGCTCATAATTTGTAATGATAAAATTGTATTTCCTGGAGTAAGTCCAACGGAGACCATATTTAATATTACTTTCAAGAGTAAATTAAGAAAATAACAAGAAATTTTAAGAAAAACATTGGCTTACCATCGGCAAAAGACACATTGCGAATATTGAGACAATAATGGTAGAAGCTAGGGCTTGAGCAGCTCCTCTACTACTGCGAATGTGGGAAGAAATTGCATTGATATACTGAGGGGCCACCTGAAATATAATTATTTAAACATTAAAAATCCACATTGAAATGTACATTGATAAACTCAAGGGCCTAGAAATCTATACAATTTGAAAACTACCTTGATAATTACATTGATTCATTGAAACATGATTAGTGTATGATAAAAATGTGAATGTTTTTCTGAATTGCTGATTTATTATCATAATAGCCCTATGAATTTTTCCCCTCAGTACTGTCTGATACTTCTGATCTAGAGTCAAAAAATGCTTTTTTATGTTAATCAAATGTTGTTACAAGAGAATCATCAAGTGAAAAAATAATGCCTGAAATATGACACAGCTGTGTGTGGGAAGACATTTGCAGAGAAACTCTTATTCTGAAATGCCAAATATATTTGAGTTTCAATACTGAGACTTTTAAATTGGTCATTTACCTGTTAAAAAATGTTTATTTATTTATATCCTGAATCATTTGCTAAAATTATGTACATGGTTTGAATTATGCATTTAATCAATGAGAGGCTTAAGAATTTGGGAAATGTTGAGACTATCAAATATTATAAGATTTCTTAAAAATGGACAGGGTTCCAGTGAAACCATATTCAATTTCAGTGAGAGAGGAATTACTGAACGTGGGAACTATTTCCTAATTTTTACTTTGATCAATTACCATCAAAAAGCAATAGTATTAATTTGAAAGATAAACCATTTTTACAGCTCAGGAAGTTCAATTTAATTGCCAATTGCAGGAGGATTATGGTAGATAATGTGAGTGATCTTACTGTGGGCTAAAGGTAGTAGGTACCTATGCAATGATTCCCATACAATAACACACAATGACAATGGAGAATTAGTTTGTCCATCCAACAGCTGCAACTCTGTTAATGACCATGACTGTGGTGGATTTTTGTTCCCAGTCAGACTGTTTGTGACATACTGAGCCCAGTGATGTACTTACTTTATTGGTTTCTGTGAATATCACCATGTTTGCTGTCAGAACTATGAGGCCAGCAAACCCAAATGATGCATACATAATGAAGGAGCTGAAATGAAACAAATAGACTCAGTATAATGGAAACCGCCAGTTAAAAAACATTTATTAACTACTCTTTTACTTTTGCAGAAATAAATAGTAATCAGCATGAAAATTTAATATGAGAAATAATGATTCAATCAACGCTATTTGCATAAAATCAGTGAGCAGTAAGTATTTTCAAAATAGGTAGTTAATATGGGGAACAGTTCCCTCCTTAGGTTGAGTGTTAAATGACAACTAAAATATAAATTGTCACTTTCTTAAATTAATATTTTTAGCATACTGCAGTGGATACCAGAGCAGTAACATCTTAGAGTAAAACAATCCAAATATTATATAATGCACTGAGCTTCAAATTTGTATTGACTTTGGCTTGAGGGTAAAAGAAAATGAAGAGAATGCAATAATCACAATATGTAGCTACAAAATAAAATAATGGCTATTTGGTATTTTACTTTTAAGTATGAAACTAATGGTACTCACTGAGGAATGATAATCAGCTGCACTATTACAATAGTGATGAAAACAATTGCAGAACTCATGAAGTAAGTTGACATCTGGCGATCAGGTTCCTTAGAGTACTTCATGTTCAGAAAAAAACATAATAGACGTGAATGTTTTAAGTATACATATGGATTAGGTATATTAGTATTTATTTAGAAATTACTAAAAATAATATTGAGAATGCACACAACATCTTTTATTGAATACAAGATTTTAGCAAGAGTTTACATTTCGTTGGTGTTATCAAATGCTTTGATAATTGAGGTTCCAAATTTTAGGATACAAATACCAAAACTCCCATATGAATGCAACTGGATTTCAACCTGTAACCAATCATGTTCCTTTGGTGAAATTTACCTGATAATTATACAATTAAAAGCTTAAAAATTTACTCACAAAATAATTTATGGTCATATTTCACATGTTAAAATTACTATCAGTATTTTGAAAAGGAAGCAAAAAATACAATGTGTATACAAAGTGATTTGTAATGTTCAAGTTCAAAATTCATTTGTCAAATTAAGAACTCATGGACATGAAAGTTTCAAACCATCAGATGTATTGATGAACCTTTGCATTTAATTACCTAGTTTGGTTCTCTATTCTCCACTATTTAACCTTTAGGAGTCATGTCTAGATAAAGGGTACAAAAAAGTCAGTATTAGCTAATACTGTGCATTTCAATGAGGAGAAAAGCTGAATTTTCAAATCTTAGAATATAACGAGGCAAAGAGGAGGTTACAAGCTGAGAATTGAAGTGCCTTAGAAGCATTTGTAAAATAGCACTTAGAAGCACTTGTAAAATGTATCCTCTCGGCAGAGGAAATATTTTACAAGTTGCTAATAAAATTGAAAGATACAATTGTGCAGGAATAATGGCTGATATCCAAGCTTTGCAGGAGGCATTGGCTTAAGTATTTCTGCTAAATAACATTATCACTCAGTTTTAATATTCAACAATTTTACTGTAGGGATCACTGGAATTACTCCAATTTTCACTTTATGGAGCTCAGGTCTTTCCAGCATTTCCAAAATATGGAGAGAAATATTGCATCTTATGCTACAAAAATTTATCCAGCAGGAAAAATTATCACACAACAGGGAAATACAAGGAGCTAACTCTTGACTAAAGATAAGTCCATCAATAGAAAATGCGTATTTCAAATATTATGAACACGTTACACCATATTTTGATAAACTCGGGTGGTTAAAAATACAAAACAGGCGCCTACTTAATAAGACAACTTTAATTTACAATATAATAACCACA
Organism: Platycnemis pennipes; assembly: GCA_933228895.1. Taxonomy (NCBI): domain Eukaryota; kingdom Metazoa; phylum Arthropoda; class Insecta; order Odonata; family Platycnemididae; genus Platycnemis; species Platycnemis pennipes. The sequence continues at coordinate 33,254,008 of OW121852.1, read as the reverse complement.
AAACTCCCCACATACTTGTATCAGAATGTATTGTACAATGCCACGACAAATAAACGTGCAACGTGCCACATGGAAGAACTTTATGTACCCCTATATCGATCATCTGTTTATGCTAGTTCTTTCCATGTCACCTCTTACCTGAAGCTATTAAAAATGTAAAAATGTCAAAAGATTTAAAATTGAATATTATAAAATTGTTTCATCTGCATCAATTAATGTGCCACTTTGTGTAACACCTAAAATATTATTTTCATTTATAGTGTTTCTTTTTTTTCTTCTTTTTGCAGTCTCTGCTTATTGCATTCCAATATTGTTGTAATATAATAAGAGATTTAATATTGTTACCTTTCGTTTTAAATATTAATGTGCTGTCATCCTGTTATGGAATTAATTTCATGACTCTGGATATGTATTAATTTTGTACAATCATTTGTGTTCCTATGGGACGAAATCGTCCCGGAATAATGAAATTCTATTCTATATCTTACAGTAAACTGGTGAAACAGATCTTAATCAGGCAGTCACCACTGGTCGAGGTCTCCAATAGCTCAAAAAGGGATAATGTGCAAAATCTCTCCATTACTAAAGACCTCCAAAGGTAGCCAAGGGTTTATTAATATCATTTGTCCACCATTTTCAAGGGGAGACATGATGACCAACGATAGAGATAACTCATGGGAATGAAAAATATACGCCTAGAAAACATATTGATAGGCAATATGATACACATTTACGTAGTGCGTGATGCATAATCAAATAACTTGAGGGCGTTTCCCGTGATATTTCGGCATTAGGGTCGGGAAAAGGGATGACTGTTATGACGATGAGCTAAAATTTTTCCAACACAAATTCATTGTTTTTGTTGAGTTAGGCGTTGATAACTGTTGTAATTTTTGTCATTAAGGATAGATGATTTATATTGATGATATTAGGACATTTTAGGGAACGGAGGAAGAAAATACAGAGATATAATAAAGTGCATACTTTATCAACAATAGTTATTCACGAAATAGAGATATATTTATGTACGGAAATGGGAGCAGAGAATAATATGTCACCTGACGGACAGAGACTCTACTCGAAGTGCTCTCCATACAACGCTCAAATCGGGACCAGACAGGGAAACGAGGCAAACCACTGAGAAATCTCTCACTGGCGGAATATGAACCCGGGTCATTGGGGTTAGAGGTAGATATTCTGGCCACCAAACAAACCCATCCTCATACATTCATTTGAAGGAAAATTAGATTAAACCTGAATCACACGATAATTTAGCACGGAAAAGTTCATGGATCGAGACAATGGTAGCTGAAAACCTCCAAAATTATCATTTTTAGGGATAGCTGAAATGACTGGGACTTCCATTCCTTATTTCATCATTGGATCTGGTCATTTTTGTGTCCCTGTCGCACATGAACCCGAAAAGCAGCCAATAAGAGCCCATGGCAGCAAATGTATAATGCAGAGGTCAGTAATCGAACCGCAATTTAAAAAAAAACGTAATTTTGTACGGTAGTGAGTCGAAAAGGAACGAAGAAAATGACCGTGTGAGTGGCGCAAATGAGAACTGGGGGTATTATTTTCACTGCCAATAAAAGCTATAGCTTAATTTAGGTGATACTTGATCACCTACGAGAAAAATTCTCATGTTATTCTGGCTTTACACTGAAATTCTGAAAACATTTAGAGGATAATAGCCACAAAAACTGAATTAAATGAATGCATTAACGTACCAGTGGCGATTGTCTTGGTAATATATGAATACGTAACAGGGAAAAGTTGCGGCAGGGAGAGGGATCTCACCTTTTCTTCGATCTCCGGCCTCCGGAACGTAAGGAGGAACCTTCGGCCGTGCTCTGCCCGAAGCCTATCGATGCTCCGGGCGTCGATGGCGCGGCCCAAGTACTCGTTCACCTCGTCGTCGGGGTCTCTGTTCCTCTCGGCCGCTTCGGCGAAGCCGATCCTGGAACACGGACGTCCAACGGGGAAGGAGGAAGAACGCGATCACATTACTACCGTGGATTGATACTTTTTCTCATCGCCGAAAAATTACTCTAGGCATGGATAAATTTAAAGAGTAAGAGCAAGCAAAAATTCAAATTGAACTGCCGTAAAACGAATGAAATAGGAAATATAATCAACTTGATGGACTCAGGCGTCTTTGTGGAAGAACAGCATTATAACTTTCAAGAAAAACTTTGTAACTTCCACAATCTTTTACTCTACAGTAGTACAACCAGTTTCGCCTTATCGGAATCATCAAGTACATATAAAAAAATATAAAAGCTGGTGGTAAATATGCCCGTTTTTGATGTTACATCGCCGCCTATTATGAATATCTGACGCGGCTCATTAATAAATTGATAAATTCCAAACACAACAAAACGGCACACTAACTTCTTTAAAGACCCCCTCGGACTACGAGGAAAAACTCCGATGATCAACATCCGCTACCTTCATCGTGTATCCCCGAAAATAGCAAAGCTTCTCCCCAGTGATGTGTACAGAGTTTCGTACCACAATAGAAATAATTTTAAAAACATTGTAGGAAACGCAAAGGACATGAAAGTTCCATCGCAACAATCAGGGGTATAAAAATTGAAGTGAGAGGACAGTGAAACCATTTACATTGGTCAAACAGGGAGAAATTTGAAAACCCGAGCATACGAACACCCTCGCTTCTTCATTCATTTCCAGTCAGGAAAATCACACTTCTCCAAACACCTGATCGAGCAGGGATATACCAATGATTCCATACCCGAGCAGCTGCACTTGGGGAAAAAGGGAAAGAGACTCGACGCTTTAAAACAGTTGGAGATAACACTCCATTTGAATTACAAACTGGCCAATGACAAACTCTTCCCTGCAATCACATCCGTCCTATCACCTCTAAGCCTACCCTCCACTTCGTCAGCTCACCGTCGGCCACCTCTTCTCTTCCCCTACCCTACAATCCTCCTTACCATGACGTAACAACAAAGACGAGTATATATACCACCAGATTTTATAATTTATGACATGTATCTGATGATGCCAATGAGGTAAAACTAGTGGTACTTCTGTAGAATAAAAGATTGAGGAAGTTACAAACTTTATTCTTGATAGCAAGGAAACATGAAATTGGAGAATACTAAAAAAGGGCGTGAAATAAGGATGTGGTTATTATTTCTGATGAAGGCTAACTTTCATAACCAATCATCATCTAAAGTTTAAAGTCCGTCCCGCATTTTAAGGGCTTCAGACCGGGATAAAAGGTAATATACAGTGATAGGAATGGATGGTTAAGGAGGGAGGATGAAGACAGACCCGAAACACTCGTTTTCTACATTGATGTTTGACGATAGTGTTCACAATTCAAGATGACCTCCTCCCATAAAAAGGAACGGTTCGGTACATACCTAACTGGCGAATTCAGGCACGAATTTTAAGCGCCCAAGATTGACTGATCGACTCTGGAGAGTAAATTTTTTTATTCTTCATATTATATTTTTTATATTCTATATAATTTTATATTCTTCATATGCATAGTGCATAACTCTTTTAAAAGAAATCGTACTAATTCGCAGTGATTACTGACTGCCTTAAACTATGACTTTTACGCAAGAATCTCGCATCAGGATAGTATATCAAGTATATATATTCCTCAAGAAATGGAAGTTCAATCAACAGGCATTGATGTATCGCTCGAAGTTGCCCCAGTTGCAAAACTTGGACACGGAAAAAGGGAACTGAGAAAAGTTGGGAAACCTTTGAGAAGCAAGATATGAGAGGGATGGAGAAGTTAAGGCAGAGCGAGAGAAAGTCGAACGAAGAATAAAGGGATCGCAGAGGACAAAAGGAATTGTTTGTAAGAAATTTGGAGGCTATTGAAGAGTTGGCTGGGGATGATGGTAAGACAATGGCGTGCTGAAGGATGCGATTGGAGGGAGAGTACAGGGAAGAGGGAGGAAAAGGTTGTTGCTTTAGATGAAAGTTAGAACCGAAGGGAGAGATAATATATTACAATGGGCTACTGTAGTTAAAACTCGGAGTTTAGAATTTGATTTTTGCATCAATCCAACGTTACTTAAACCGGTATTGTAGCGGTGCTAGAATCTTTCCATTACTTGTCTAAATGCTGACAGTAGTTGGTTAAGATTGCTGAATATATCAGGTATTATTATCTGAATATATTATCATTATAGAGTAACGCATTTCCAGTGATTCTGTGGAAGAATGCTCGGGGTTGCCTGAGTTGTCGGTATTTGTTCGTGAGAGTCGAACGACACCTTAGGTGATTTGAACAATTTGGGATAGGTGGGTCAATGGATACAGGTAGAAATATTTCAAGGAACGGGGGAAGGGTGGAGAGAAACCCGGCGTCGGCTTCATCCTGCACTTGGTTGGTTGGTTAATTCAGGGGAGGCGGCCGACAGCTGAGGTCATTTGCGCCATTTAGGATAGGTGGGTAATTAGGTAATGGTAGAAAGTTTTCAGGGAACGGAGGAAGGGAGGAGAGAAACCCGGCGTCGGCATTAGCCTACTCATAACGACAGGCGCCAAGAGGAACACGGCTTAACAACCCATCCGACGGACGGAGTACTGAATTTGAAATACCCTCCACGAGGCACTCGAGTTTTCCACTGAAAAATCCGCCACTGCGCCAGGAATCGAACCCGGGCCCTCGGAATGAGAGGCCAGGACTCTAACCACCACACTAGCCCACAGTCACCTTAACTGCGAGTTTTGAAATTTTTATCCGCAAGTTTCGAAATGAATACGTAACTTAAGGGGGACGAGAAATTTGGTGGTTCAGGTTCAGGTCTTTTTGAATCCAGCAGCAGGGGTTAGAGGCGCAATACTAATGAGGTGTATCACCAACGATATGCGATGCTATGAGATGTGGTTAACGCGATGTTGAAGTAGGACTTAAACTTACCACAGTTTTGAGCTTTTTCTTGAACTTTATTGAGATATGCTTAGGGAACAGGGGATTCGGTTGCATAATTTGTTTAATGCTGCTATCAACAACAGAATTTCAAACCACTATCAACAAATTATGCCTGATGTAATACGCGGTCAGTTATAACATGAAAGCCAATGGATGTGTGTTGATCATAATCACAAGTCATCTGTGCTAAGATTTGTTTGACTCAGCTCTCCAATCGATTTCCCTTGCAGCTACTCTGTTCATATCAACATAGTTCTTTTCTTCCACATCCTTCATTATTTCTATATGTTCATCATATATTTGCTATGCATTCATGATATAATTCATCCACCGTCCTCCGTTCCAAGACTTATCATTTACTTACTGTTCAATATTTCTCTAATGAAATAAAAAAAAGAAATGATGGACTGCCAACTATTTAAAGCTTACTATTAATCACTAGAGTCTTTCGCGCATAATGTTAGTATAAGGTAGAAGGTCGTATTACATGTGAAACCACCATGGCCCCTTGGTAAATTTAGCTGAGTTAACAATGTAACCGGTAATTACTAACAAAAAAGAATTTTTCTCATCGATAATGTGCGCCTTAAATGGAGTCACCTTCTGCCAAACACCTTAGAGGGAATTTTTAGAGGTACTAATATACTTATCAGATGAATATGATAGTTTTACACCTAAGGCTTTATTAGTTTACCTATTTTCCCTTTATTATTATGAAAATTATTATAAATAATTTTCCATGATAACATTGACAACCTAGAGCGTTATTCGTTTGACATTGAAACCCGAGCATCACCCCTGTTACGTACGGGTGTCTTGTTTTCGAGGGGCTCCCCTAGTTCCTTGGTTCTCGGCATGCGAGCTATTTATTGCCAGAGCTGCACCTTCCGCACGCCTCACACTGCGTCCTTCTCCGCGCACCACCGTGACTTTTACGTTCCATTATCTCCCCAGTTGACGACGGCTTGTTTACCCACGGCAGCGAGATCCAAACAACGTGGAGGAAAAACTGCTCGAAATCCATTGTTTTCTTTCGACGAGGGAATTCCAGCGGGAATTATGACATCGCATTATGAGCTGTGGCTGACACAAACCATCTTTACGCCGTTTCGCCGGCCCAGCTGTAGGAAGGAGTTTAGCAGCGAGATCTTCCAATACCCAGCGGTAAAGCTGCCCAAAACCTATCTGCCCGAGTTCCTTTGCTTCAAACTGTAAGCATAAAACCACAATGTTACCCGTGTTGGGTTTCCAAACGGCTGAAATCGAAAAAAGCAGGCCAAGAGTCGGAAAGTTTTTTTTTTTTAACCCGGACTTTGAAACATTCCATGATGATTCTCCACTGATTGGTAAATTTGGTTTTACTTGACATTTTTCCTTGTTCTTACACATTAAAACTTTAGAAGGTGTCAAAATTGATGAATTTTCGCAAATAAACGGCCTCCTTAAATTTTCCCAGCAAATCTAGAATATCAAGCAGCTACTGAACCATGGGAGATAAGACTTTGGGGTAAAACATTAAACCACACTTTAGATAAGTTCCTTGAATTAATCACGTGTGGGTTCCATGATTCAATCCTAATATTTACTATTGTTATAGAACAAAATGCCGAACTCTATTTTAGATCAAATTTTTGTCTTCATGCAGGAAAATAGTTGAAAACTACATATAGCCACAAAAATCTTATCATCTCACGGAAATATACAAATTAACCTTCATTAGAATACGCTGAGAACTTTTGCGACCGTTTTTGACGACGAGAGTAAAATCGATTTTTCGATCGTGCGGTGTACTAGTTGAAACGGGGTTGAAGGTCGACAACTCAGTACTTCTACTAAAACAATCGCGTGGGAACTTGCGTTTGGTTTAAACGATTTTCATGAAGAAATCTTTGCAAAATTAGGAATATGATTGCTTAAATTATATTACTCTTTCAAATATACATTTAATACAAAGGCAAACGCGATCGTTATTCAAGCCCAAGACGTGATTCGTATCTCGCGACGATTAATTAGGCAGATTACTACCGCGGCCGGCTCAATAGTAAATTTCTTGTGGCGAAATATTCCCTTCTTTCTCCATCAGTGAAGATGAGTTCTACAAAGTTACTAACATGAACTCCAGGAGTTTCAAACCATAACTAACGAAAAGGCTAATAACCGGTTAACATTTGATAGTCTTGGGTTGGTGGGTTCTCATACGGATATATTATATCACACCGTCTAAACTAAGAATACGGTTTCAAGGTCAGCGTGTTACCAACCTGGCTACCATGGCCGGCTGATTTATATTTATACTGTTAAAAACAGAGAGAAGCTTCAGGATTGAATACTTACGAGGAAAACATCAGCATATTTCGTTTCGCCGATGACATAACGGTAGAGGCAGTGTCGGAAAGAGATTTAAGGAAAAACCTAGTTAACATGCAATTCAAATTCAGCAGATATCACCTGAAGGTCCATAAAAATAAAACTAAGGTAACTGGTATGCAATGGGAGAAGAACCCGAGTCATTTTTTAACTAGGGATATAAAAGCTTGATGAGGTGTAAGAGTAGAGATATCTAGGAAGCCAAATAGATGGTTGAAGCATGAAGGAAATAGTCAGTAGAAAATCAAAGGCAAAGAGGGCATTCTCCCTAAAGAAGAATCTTTTTAGAGACCGAAATACAAGCTAGGAAGTAATGACACACTTGATAGGAACTTACACCTGGAGCATGCCTCTACTTGGCAGTAAGCTATGGATGACAACAGTTTCACGAAAGTCATGACTGAAAGCTTTCAAAATGTGGTACCACAGAAGAATGATGAAGATAAAGTTATAGCTTTACTGAAGAAGTGCTAAAAAGAGTGGACATTACTGTTAAAGTAATTCATTGATTTATGTTACACGTTAAAGCAATGACCATATATTATGTGCATTATAGTATTTCGTGTAATACGTTCAGAGATCCGGGTTGAAGCCCTACTTTAACTTCCTTGATATTCCATTACGTTACAATGCCAGTCAACTGCATACCTGTAGTATTTTTTTAGTCCTATCAAAGCTTCAAAATTCAGGCTAAATTTCTCTCTGGCATTAGAAATTTTGAATTTGAGACGTTGCGTTCCACCAAAAAATAAAAAGACCAGACCCCAGGTTCCAATAACTAAAATTACGTAAAAGAGACCCGCATCCCATGTCCCGTTCCATATCTCTTCGCAAATTTAATTGTCTCTAGACTTGAGAAAAATATAGAAATATACAGTAAAATAGCAGCTAATCGTATAGAATAAAAAACCATATTTTTAAATTGTATTGACCTCTATTTCTAAAGACAGACATGATTATGGACGAAAACAGGATACCGAATGCATGCAAATATCATCAATACCATATGATGCGAGGATGATGCAGCAAAAAAGGTGTAATAAAGTAAATATAATGGTCAAAGAATGTGATAAAATGTGCCAATACTATGACATATTACATTAAAAAATACTTAACGTATTAAAATACATCCAAATCCTCAGATTAGACAAAGTTTTCGAGCACGCGATGAAATGAAAAAAAAATAGGTGCAAGGGTGTCGAATAATTAAACGCTCAATTTTCAAAAGAACAGAAGAAATTGGTAGGATTAAGAGAACAACGGCTTTTAAACGCACAATTTATAAATAAATTAATACCAGAGAGAGGAAATTAATTATCATGTACAAATCAATAATTGATGAATTTTCTCGGGCAACGTCACCAAACATTCGGCATAATTTGTGCTGGCATAATTATTTTCATTTACATCAACGGATGAAGTTATGTTTCCAAAAAAGAAAAAGATCATCCACCACTTGAAAAGTGAGAAGAGATCCCCTTAGGGCACTAAAAGGTGCGTTGATCACGAGTATGGATCGTTTCAATGGCAAAAGAGTGGCAAGGGAAAGGAGTTAGCGGCACGCAGCACTCACTTTGACCTCCTGGACAGGGTTGACCTGGAGCCAAGGGTGGCTGCGCTGTGACCCATGACACGGAGCTCCTTGGACACGCCCCCGTTGAACGACCTCTGCCCCTGCACGCGCCCCCCTCCGCCCCCTCGCCCCGCCGCTGCCCCGGGTGGCGGCTGCGGAAGAACCAGGAAAGTCCAAGTGAGGAGAGAGAGAGAGAGAAAACAGGAGTTAATGCAGTCGAGAGGAAAAGAGATGTTGCGAGGTTCAACATGCAGAGCGAATCTCTCACCAGCTGTTGATCTTTCACATGGGAATTCCTTGGGAACGTAGGAAAGGGCCACGTAACTTCTCAAGGGTCAGTTCGATGAGTTGGTTATTGTGTCGGTTCCGGCACCGGGAGGCCCGGATTAGATGCCCGGAAAGACAGTGCAAGGCAGACTCTATTATGTTCGCTCTAATATTGTTCTCTATTATCTTGGCACGGTATTGTTGAACACCTTTCAAGATAGGAGTGTGGCTTCTTTGGTGCCTTTGTTCGGCGATGAATGAGAAAACATAAACGGCTGGCTCATCTATTCGGGAGGCATACTTCCTCTATTTCTGCTCTTCTAGCTAATACGAGTCCTGAAAGGTCAGGGTATATTGTGAATGGCAGATGCTAATCTCTAGACTTTCGTACTTTAAACTGCATTCGTAGTAGTAGTGTATAATGTTGTTGGATGAATTTAGTTTTATCGCCATCATTAGTATTTCAATTCTAGGATTGCTTTAATGCAGCCCTCCATGCTGCCCTATTCAATGTTAATTCACTCACGCCCTGATAGGTTTTCTCTTTCACGTCCTTCTTTATTTGCATTATATACTTGTCCCTTGGTCTTTCTCGCGGGATTTTCTCTTCTATTATATTTCTAACTAATTCATTGTGTCTCAAAGTATGCCCAATCCACCTGGTTCTTCTTTGCCGTAGGGTTTTCCATATTGTCCTTTCTTCATTTGAACTTCTCTACGCCTCTTCGCTCCTCACTTTATCCGTCTATTTAACCTTCAGCATTCTCCTCCAGCACTATGTTTCTAATGCTTCAATTATTCAAAGGTCAGCTTTCTCAATGTTCCATGTCTCTGATCCATTGAGTGCCACGCTCCATACGAATGTTTTGATGAAGTGCTTCCTTGCTTGCTATTGCTTTTTCTTTAGTTGTATAATCTAGTGAATTCTACTTATAACGTTAAGGAATAGAAGAATAGGGCAGAGAATCGTAGCAAAGGGACTTAGGTTTCAACATCCTATTCGCCACGATTAAAGACTAGTGACTTGACAACACCACTTGCCATATTGGTTGCTTGAAGGGTGTGATGTACATATATACAGATGAAGTACATTGCAACAACATATGCATCATTGGCAGAATTCACATTTCGAACACGGATCCTTGAATAGAAAGTCATTACTCAAACCAACACACCAACCCTCTCCCTCTGTAAAAATAATTTCATTTGAAAGCAAACCTTGACATTCAAGACCCATGAGATCGGTTAGCTGCTTTAGGATATGAAGCGGCAGCTTTACTAAATCCATATAATGGTAACGTCACAAGTACCTAATGCTTTTCCCATTTTAATGGATTATTTTATAAATTGCTAACTTTAAGTTTGGTGTCGATTATCGGAACAAACATCATGTTTCAAATGGAAAATTGATCGGAATCAATCCCTGACGAGATAATTAATGGAAACGAAATACAATTGTATAGGCAATAATTGATTCTTAATTACGTTTAGTATTTAAATAAATGATATGCATGCATGGCACTTGAATTATGAAATCATCAGAGTCTCATATTGAAATCCTAATTGGAAGATGGACAAAATTCATACCGTAAAAAGAATAGATTAAGAAATTGTGCTAGAAAGGAGAGAGAACGCAAAGAACATAGGCTGGACAGAATAAATAATATTAGGGCTTTTCCACAGGCAAACAGTGGCTGGGTGGACTCTGCTATTACTTGAGCATGACAAATTTATTGGATTCAATTCGTTTAGCACACTTTCATTGACGAAAAACTTGGACTTCCAACTCATTTAATTAATTTAATCGTTGAATAACCAGAAAGCCGCCTCATAATCTTCCCATGCCCGATTGGCCAAATGATTAGATTGTGTGTGAGCCCAAGTGGCTCACCTCCAGTGCATGACCATAGAGAATGAAAGGATACTTAGGAGCCATCCACAAATTAAATTAAGCTGATTTTCCGATTTTTTCATTCACTTCTTTCCATTAACGCTCCGTAACATTATCATAGAATTAAATTAATTGATGAAGGCGATACTTTGTGGAAATTACGAACGTTAAACATGATAAATGAAACAGACTTTGTACTTTCCACACAGCTTTATATATTCTCCGATCGATTTCAACGAATAAGCGTCATTTTCAAGGGGGGCTAATTGACCAAACATTTCACCACAAGGTTTTAAATATATGTTACTATGAGGAGTGGGGGAAGGACTCAAACCGAGGGGGAGGGAGAGTTTAGGATGGGAGCGAGGGGGGTGGTGGTGTGGGGGGAAGAGGTGAGGGAGGAAGGGAGTTGGGTTCCATCAAGGACAGCAGTGGGGGCACAATTAGCGGTGAGGGTATTGTGGCGGGCTATAGGGTAGGGGTACACGTCGGATTTTAAAACCGTTAAAAACATCTGAGAGGATTTAAAATTTGTCAAATCATTTAAAATATATAAATTTGGTGAAATAGAGTGTCTTAAAAGTTCTACAATTTCTAAATAATTTAACTTACAATTTTTATCGTACGTATGCAACATTTTTGTGTTAAACTCACTCTTATGACCAGTCTCGAGGAGATGCTTGGTAAAATTTGATTTACAATCACTATGGTTTACACTTAGTTTGTGCTCCTTGATTCGGGTTTTAAATTTCCTACCCATTTGCCCCACATACAATCCATTGCACTCACCAAATGAAGCGCATACGTTCCAATTTTGTCTAACACAACCACTGAGTCTTTTGAATTAAAAAGCACTTTCCCTACGCATGTACGAGAGTAGAAGAAAAACACATTCGATACTTGTCCTTCGGAATATGAGAGCAAATTCTATGGGTAATATGGCCGAGAAAGGGTAATATTCACCACCTTATGGTTTTATCACTGTGTGCATCTTGAAGAGAATTTGAAGATTTCACACAATTTTGATAAACTTTTTATCAAGCAATTTTTGAATCAGGTATATAAAGCTGTGTGGGAAGCATAAAGTCTGTTACATTTACCATGTTTAATTATCATAGAACCCTGAATCACTTAACACTGCCAATAAACCTCGGTTTTGTTGTCGATAAAACAAGAATTATTTCATTAATACTTTATTCATTTATAATTATTATTATTAATTCGATAGTTTTGAGTGCATCATCCTTATTTTTGAACAAGGAATGCATTTATAATGTATCTTTCCCCAACGTAATGAAAGGCGGAAGTCTCCCCCTCCATATGAGATGTACCATTTCTGCCAGTATTTTATTTACTACTCAAAGGCTCACCCATTACATCGCTCCTACGCGTGAGGTAAACTTTCGCTAAGACGATTCTACTTCGACCTTCGCAGCTGCTAATCCCTTATACCTCCAACATAATGGCCAAGTAGCTTAATTTTGTTAGCTATGTTAATAGGGGGAGGCGGCCGACAGCTAAGATAATTTCCGCCATTTAGGATTGATACGTTATTGGCTGGAGGCAGGAATATTTCAGGAGAACGAAAGAAACCGTCGCCATTAAGCTACTCTCAACGAAAGGCACCAATGGGTTCATAGTATGAATATCGCACTTGAAGTCCTCTACACATAGTACTCAAGAGAGAACTAGTAGATATAACAATGAAAAATGTATTCTTTTGCTGGGATTTGAACCCGGCTCCTCTGGATTGGAGGCTAGTACACTTGCCACAATGTTAATCCGATCTCCCTTGCTTAACTGTTCAGTTGGGACTACTTTAGTTTGTAACGTTCTACTTTAAAATTAACCAAACTTTTTATTGATAATTTTGCCATATAATGGGGTCGTTTACCATATTTTTTTATTGCCGAATCTGATAGAGTTTGAAAAATAAAAATACCCATATTTTTCCGTTCTTCGATCCGTCAATTAGGTCTCAAGTTATAAGCGGTGAAAAACTGATGATTTTAACCCTTTCGGAAAAGTGGGCGTGCAAAGGACTCGTGCGTCATCCACTTCGTCGACTGATAACTGAGACAGCGAAGCTCCTTTGTCTTATCGCAATGGGGGACACACAGCTAACTCTGCCAATGGAAGTGGTTGCGACAGGCTCTCTACAGGCAGACCCCCCCCCCTCCCCACCTCCGCTCCATTCCCGTTCCTCCCCAACACAGTCAAGGACGGGAGGTGGATGACGTAGCAATCCTCAACGCAGCCCGTTCGGTGGGCGTCACCTTATGATTTACTTAATTATTTTTTTTATTTATGAGTGAATAGCTGTGGTTAGAAGATTAATTTTTCAACTAAAATTCATTTTTCATTTCCATCCAACAATTTTGAGTACAAAATAGCGATTTAGGTTCCGAGTTTTTGTATTTTTATAACTGATTCTCTTCCGAAGAATGAGACGAAATGATTTTGCGGTTCACGTAGATCCTCCCCATCAGACCACCGTTCTATCCGACCCTAGAGTGGCCTCAGGGGCAGATGACATGTGGCCGTCCCGTCTGGGACTGACTCCCTTCACCGGAGAGTGCCTCATCAATATTCGCCATCACCTGTCCGTATCTGTCCCCGGCGACGATCAGGAAGGTCTGGACGTTGTGGTCCCGCAGGTAGGTGTCTCGTTCGCCTCCGTTGCCGGGCTCCACCTCGTAGTCCCCCGCGAGGCATTCCAAGGTCTCTTTCGTCAGGTGCACTCGCCTGCGAACAAACCCAAAGCTCTCTCAATAAGGAAAAAGGGACACATTCCGGTAACGTCGGTAACAAGAACGGGGCTCCCTGGCCTTTCAGTAAACATCTCGATGAACGCAAACTTGAGCATCACATTATCTTTCGACATAAATCTCTTCCTCTTGCGAAAACATAGCATGCATTGACGCAAGACACAATGAGTGGTTAAGGGTAGGCCTAGTTTTATGACGCCACGTTAAAGTTAACCATCAGTTCATGTAGACATGTTTGATTGGTTGTTGACGTAAACTAATGGCTACAGAATGAATATGAGTCGTCAATATGGACGTGAAGTGCAGAAAAGCGTGATTGTTGTTTTTAAATTTTCAAAGCATAAACCCGACATTGGAAAACTGGGCCTTAGTCTATAACAAACCATTAGGTACGGCAGCGGTTCCTAAACCGGCTGTAAACTGTCTCGGCTGGCCAGATTACACATAGCCAGGGAGAAAGGAGACCACATTTTTCTTACATGCAATCAAATAAATAAAAGGGGCCTTCATTCAGGTAGACAATCGACATTAGAGGCCATAACTTCCATTTAAAATATGTGGTTGATTGGGTCTGGGTAATGATTTTTCAGGAATTGGAGGAAGGGTGGAGTGAAACATGGAGTCGGCATCATCTGGAATGTATTTCAACGCATAATAGTCACTGTAAACTTGATTACAATATCATGTTTTCTATATCATTTGAAATGAAGCACCTCCATTTTTGAACATCAGGCAAATGTTTTGGATCAAAGTAGTGTATATACTTCTTATCTACCTCGCAGGAGTGAAAACACTGATACTTTAAAAAAAATGTTTAAAAATACACGCAATGGTTTAGCTGGAAACCAAAACTAATGTAAGGGAAATATGGCTGTGACCAAGGTGATTATAACAGAATAATGGACTCACGAATAATAACGAAAAGCTGGAGTTCTGCTTTTCTGAAAATGGAACGGTAATCTAATCGCCTAAAGGTCATGTGCAATTGGCTTGGGAAAGGAGAGTGGGATGGAAGACAGGTGGGCGAAGGCCGAGGGTCTTATCTTAAGGGTCGCACAAATTGAGGGAAACAAAGGCTGAAGGAGGCCAATGGGAAGCAAAAAAGAATCAATTACAAAGGTTACCATTAGTTGTTAATTTCTAGACAATGGAGGAAGTTTAAACTTAATCCATGTCCAAAAATTGTAAAAATTAATCAAGAAATAAGTGCTTGATAAAATAATATATATTTGGTATACGTAACAATTGACCCACATTCCAAAACTCCATCCTGAGGAGTTCACCGATTCACTAGGTACATGGCGTGGAATCATTTAATGAGGAAGAGCCGTTACAAACATTAACTATTGTTTGCTAAGGCATGTAATTTACTTAGGAGACGATAATAGAGTATTATTTCATGCGCAATGGATTTTTCCGTGAGCGTGAGTGAAAAGAATAAACAAAGCTAATGGTGAGAAGTACCATCCCTGGAGCTTAATTAATATATCAATGTAGAAATTACTGATAAATATGATACATGCTGAGGAGGCACGAATCACTAATATTCGCACTTCAGGTTTCTTAAAGCAGTGATTAAAACTGGAAAGTAAACGTCAGTGTTAGTATCGGCACCGCCTAGTGCCCCTCATAACTTGAATTCTAGCTGGTAGCTCCGGAGTAAAATACAAACAGTACCTATACTGGATCTAAGTCTTGTTTCCGATGGCGTCTACATTACCAAACCTTAAATAAATAAAAATTGTGATGTCACAGTTGTCTAGGCAATATATTGCCTTTACGCAGCAATTAATTATTGCCCCCAAAATTTTAGTGGACTGTATTTTGATGGACTGAGAGAGAGAGAGAGAGAACGCCCCAGTATCGCTCCTACCTTCTCGTAGGCCACAGCACTAGTTCTCCTCTCGTCCTCCTGTCATTGTTTCGGCCGTCCAGTCCGCTCGTCAGGAACTCACTGTCTGCACTCCCGCTTCGGACACCCTGCTCCCTCGAATTCGAATCGAAACGATCCACCGAATCGAGGGCTTTTTTTTTTTGGTTTCGTAGGCCACGACACCTGGCGGCCTCCCTCTCATACATTACGAAACAACAGTTTCAGTACACATATGCAGGTAGAAATATATTTTTAATAAAAAATGATTCCTGGTACAATTTATACAGAATGATGCCTTGACATTGTGGCGGGATAAAAACACGAGCACAAAAAAACACTATCGTACATCCCTAAAATCCGATTAATTAACCCGTCGTTGATACCAATAGAAAACCAGGGCCTCGATAAGGTCGATCTTCATAAGGCGTGCGATAGCGTTATCGTTATTTTGTGATTTAACTTATGTCAGAGAGAACGTGATCTCCGTTCTTCATTTTTCGCACAGCACTTCAAATCGCTTATCACAATCAGTGGAGCGAATTTAATAGACGGTTATTGTTAACCCTGCGCTACTCTAAGGGGGTAAGCGTTAGCGATAAAGATTGCGATAACGCGAAAGATGCATCCGAGATTCCACTCCAGGAAATATATAACTTCAGCAGTTGGAGTATCTTTTAGAAACAAACCTAGCTCTATGCCCAGCGGTTTGAACGCTTTTCGCTGATTAATTAGGTTTCCTACTTACCCGGGGACGCCTCCGCTCTCCATATGGTTCGCCAAGGTGACATCGTTGGACCACACGTCGAACTGCCATTTGCGGAGGCCGAGGACGCCGCAGTGAACGCGGCCCGAGTGCACGCCCACCCGCATGTTCACCTCCAAGCCCATCACGTCCCTCACGAGACTGCACGGCGGCATTTCACCAATTGGAGAGAGAGATAGAGAAGGAGAGAGAGAGAGGAAGGAGGATGACGTGAATTAGCGTCAGTATACGTCACGTTTGACGAAACACACACATTTAAGGTTTGCCCGGTGTCCTTCAATTAGGGGCAATTTCACGAATTAATCGCATTGGAAAATAGGAGGGCGGATTAATGAAAAAAAAAATTCGTATCAAAATAATATTGGCTAAAATTATCGCTGGAATCATTAAAATTATCACATGTTTATCATTGAAAGCTGTACTACAGTAAAATTAATCGAAAAATGAATGACCAATTTGGTGAAGCGTATTTGCCACAACAGCGAGAGTACGGATTTGTTAATTTTGATATTCAGGGGAGAGATAATCGATCTGGATCCCTTCATTTCAGAAATATGCTCGCCACAAAAAAGAAAACGCATTAACTCCCAATTTCAGCAATACAGGATCGTCGCCATAAATAAAAGTCATCAGTCCTAAGGTTGCATTGACGCAGCTTTCCAGTCATTCTTATATCAACGTACTTTTTTCTTCTTATTTACGTCCTTTACTAATGCTCCATATTTCTCATACTAGGCCTTCCTCGCCAATATTCCCACTCACATATCCCTCGACGACATTCTTACGGAACTGTTGGTTATGAAAAGATGCGCATCAATGCAATTGATTATAGGTATATTTCATGAATAACAGAGAGGATGTACACGAGAACGGATAGCGTTGAGAAATTATTTTCTTTTCCACTCACTGATTCCGAATCCTCTACAAATATATCAAAATACACCTGGTGGAATGAAATGATGAACTCCGTAAACTATTTATTTTTTCCAACTGGACTAATCTCCATTTTAAATAGACACATACACTGCTTTAGCACTAATGCGTGTGACCTCAGGTTAGTCTGATTAAGAGGACGTGTCAAGTTTTGATAGAGATACGACCACCGTAATAGGTGACTGAAAATTACGCAAGCAATTTAATTTGAAACAAAGAACACTAAGGAAACTAGTAGGTATAATTTATTTTTTTTAGATCTAAAAATATCATACCCTGAATAGAGAAAACAATCGTGATGGAATTCTGAGTGCAAGAGGGTCATCCCGAAAATCCAGGCCAACAATATTCCAACAAGAAGACCTCCATAACAGTTGTCACAGTAATTTACTGAGAATTTATAAAACATGATACGACTGTTCTTACTTTTGGCGTTAGTGAAAATATTTGAGATACTCGAGAAAAATGGACTCCAGTTTTATGTAGAATGAGGTAAGTTCTCTAAAAATTCTCATTTTTAGTTATGGATGAAGTCTTAAGTGATGTGAATCTCTGAGGAGTAGGATTGAGTTAAAAACATTGAAGCGGCGTATTTTAACTCAACTGCCTTTTCGCAAGGCATTTAATGGTACCTTAAAGGACGATGTGTAATTAGTCATAGTTAATATTTTGCACAACCCTTTTCAGTTGTACGTATGGCATGATAATATATCATTAATATTTTCTCATATAACTTCAAGACGCTTGCGCTGTTAAAGACTAACAATAAGTGGATATTGTCTGAGGCTATTGTTTCCCTGCCATTTCAAGTTCAGGAATGATGAAAACGACTTTTTCCCGAGTATTGAACATTCAAGACTTTTTACCCATATTGGAAATAACCATCGTATTTCTTAGGGGTTAAATGGACCATTAGTTTTTAGAAACGTTTAGAAGTAACCTTAGATTTCGAGTCGTGGACTTTTGTCACACTCAGTCATATTCACTGTGCATTTTGACATGTAGGGAATCTGAAGGCGGTGGTGAGAGGATATGATTTCCTTCTCGAGGGCATTGTTTTGAATACCGGCACTGGCAGAGATTTTTGGTGAGGTCTCTCCCACCGAGTTCTGTGTGGAGAATTATTTAAGCTCAGTGTGCTCATTAATTGTCCATTGGTCACATGAAATGTTAGACTGTGGACCTCTTAGCATCTTTATGCATGCATAAATTTGTTTTTCCCCTAATTCCCTATAATCTCTACTACCTCTATCCTCGCATCAATTTATATAAAACGTAGTTTCTTGGTGGATTGCAGAAATATTTCGAAGATTCGAATATTACAATTCTGGTAGTCCCTGAACTTATACAATTTTGATGGCAGCGTTATATCCAGATGGACTGGCATGGTAGCGCAAGGAGGTTAAAATATAGTGGAGGAGACTTCGGAGCAGATGTGTGAAGGCAGTGTCCATTTTAGTTGGCACGGATATACAGAACTTGCTACTCGCAGTTCTCGTACGGAAGAAGTTGTTTTTGCGCGCGGCAGAACTTAGAGTAGAACGATGAATAATGGCACCCAATTTTCAAATTCACCAAAGAAACACAAGAATGTGCGGAAACATGCACCTTAGTGCCAAATATGTAGTTTAACCCTTTCGCTGCTATGAACGTACCTAGTACGATCGCACGGTAGACTGCTGTGAACGTACTTTTTCGTTCTCACTGTAGCGCTTTCACTTTTCCGCCGCATGTGACGAGTAGGTTTCCGGAGAGTGTGCAGCAGCGAAAGGGTTAAATATGTTAAATTTGTAACACTTTTAAGGAATAAAATTAACTCCAGGGGGAATAAAATTCATTAATGCCTCCCTTAAATGGCACTTGGAAGATTTACTGATACCACTGCGATGAAAATTGGGTGCGTCATTGTTATTTATGTTTTAATACGCATGTAGTCTCCAGACGCCATGCAAAGCGTAATGTTTTGTGCGAAGTAGGTGGGGCCTAATCCTTCCCAAGTAACCTCATTCCGGCTTCATTGTTACCCATAAGCTAGCATGCCAAAGCCTCATCCATTACATTCTAACCTCCTTTTTGGTAGCGCACTCGCGACTGAATAACTCTCCTTTTGGATTATACGGTGCCTGCTATTCCCAAAGCATCTTTAGCTGTGCGGAATGAGCATAATTGCTTGAAGACGAATTTGAGAATCCGTGGAAGATGGCCACAGTTGATTCCCCGACGATTGGTCAACTTGCCTCTAGGATTAAAATTTTAAATTCGGAGCGAAGGGAGTGACGGATGCACCATTAGCTGTAACTGAAGATGCTTGTCTTTCGGGTGTACAACCGAATTTGTCGTACAGAAAATAGTTCCCCATGTGTCCCACAGAAGTATAACGAACTATATTCCACACGGAACATCAGAGAAGCAATTGAAATCGTCAAAAACCCAGAAAATTTCAATTGCTTTCCAACGCTTTCCAGCGCACGGAAACGCTTGCTCAGAAAGAAAAAAAGAATTGGACCAATCAGAGAACACCTGACTCCAACAGATGGGTTTATAAGTCGGACAGAAACGAAGCATCGTCTTCATTCGGGGCCGGGATGGTGTAGTGGTTAGAGTACCGGCCTTCCATCGGGAGTGCCCGGGTTCGAACTCCGGTAGTGAAAGATATTTTCTTCGGTAAACCAGCCGCTACTTGAGCGATTTTGGAGAAAATTCGAGTACGGTACTCCGTCCATGGGATGGGATGTTAAGCCGTGGTCCCCTTGACGCCTTTTCAAGTTAAGTGCAGGGTAAAGCCGATGCCGGGTTTCTCTCCTCCCTTCCTTCTTTCCCTTCCATTTCCATCCTTATACCTTTCCTTCCAGTTTGAAGGGTCTATTAGTGCGGAAACAGACTTGAAAACACAGATGATGATTGTCACCTGACTGACCTGAAGATGCCTGCTGCAACGCAGACGAAACTTTTGTCTGAACAAATGGACAAACGTACACCCGGAAGAAAAGCATCTTCAATCGCCGTGAAAGCCTCCATATGGACTTCATTAGCTGTAACGTTTAAATAGGCGCGATGTGGAAGGGGAATAGTATAGAGTGTATGAGCGCAAAGGAAGATACGGCACCACCCTTTGCAAGGCCTCGCCTATTAACTCGGGTCAGTGAATTGATTTCCGTGGGTCCCACACCACGCGAACAGTTTTAGCTTTCGGTCGCTGTCAGACACTTCCGAGTTCAACGTCAATTACCATGGAAACGGACGATGCGTATCCGGGATGGACCGAGGGAGAGAGTCCATCGTGTGGCCTTCAACATATTCGCGGAACACGATCATATTTATTACTCTCTATCCCCCTCCCAAGATCACCCACGTGCGTTGCGAACGTCATTGTTTTCACCGCTGAAGAACTCGAATCTCCTTTCCAAGTTGGAGCGATGGGTTTTGTAACAGACGTGACAAATATCTACGAATACTATGGTCTCCGTGATAGGTTGCACGTCCACCCGTAACCAATTATCGCAAACAATATAAATTCACTGACTTTTCAATAACAAAGAGCTCGTTAACGGATGGAGGTGATAGTGATAACCTCTTATGTGAATTAGACTGGCGAACGAGATCGCGCCTTAAGCTTTGATTTTTTGAAAATTTCAGGTCTTGTTGAACTTAAGATTCATTCTTTCCAACAACTATGTTGGTATGGAACATAAGGTAGACACATTGAACAAATTAAAACAGTGTTACCCGGTGATTGAAATACATTTGCGGTGATGTATTCCGAAATGACTAACACGCAAATTCTCATGGAAGTCTTTGGAAAGGCAGTGCAATGAAAAATTGTGAAAACTGTTCATTAAGACATAAACAAAAATACCTGGGACTCTTGAAGTATTGGGTAATTAATTTTGTCAATTTAGAGTGTCATTATCTTCTCCCTTATAAAAAAATAATTTAGGTCCTATATCTTACGTGAAAATAGTATTTAGAAAAAAACATTCAGTAAGAAGGATTATCAATAGTTTTTAAGAAGTTGAAGTGGCTCACGGGAAGAAAGTTATGGAATTTCAATCGGTTTTACAATAAATTGCTCAAGAAAAATACACATTATTAGAATGGGATCGTAGACCCATCCACCAATATTATTTATAGGCAAACAGGAACTTTTTGCCTCTGAATGCCGTTGGTTATCTCTAACTCACCCCATGTTTCCAGTTTTTAGGCCCTCTCCTCATGTTCAACGAATTGAAATACTAGATATTATGAAGTAAGGATAATGATGTTATCTTGGTACACATAAATGTTAGCAAAGCACTGCAACTCCCAAGAGCGCAAAGTATGACTCATAATAAAATGTAATTAGAGTTTACTAGCTTTATTTATAACTGAATTACCAGTGTTAATTCTAATAATGCCAAAGATGTTATTGTGCGAAATACATTTATGAGCCGAACTATGACGGTCTTATTCTACTTTAAAATTATTTTTTCAATTTATTTCTTTTCCATTTGTTTATCCCTCGATTAAAATACAATGTTTTACTTCATCATCATTATCATCGGTCAACAATCCTAGGATTGGGTTGCTGGTGCAGCCCTCCACTCGATTTTCTATCGGCCAAACTCTTCATATTAACTTAATTAATCTCTTTTACATCCTTCACGACATGTTCCATATATCTCATACGAGGCCTTCTTTTGCCGTTCTTCCCTTTACTTTTCTCTGGACGATTGTCTTCATCAGGCCATAGTGTCTTAAGATATGGCCGATTAAGTTGTCCCGTCTTCTTTTTATTGTTTTCAGAAAACCTCTCTCTTCTCTCACTCTTATTAAGGCTTTTTCGTTTGTCATTTGGTCGATCCATTTTATCTTCATCATTCTTCGGTAGCACTACTTTAGGCAGGCTTCCACTCTTTTCTTCTCCGCTGCTGTCATCATCCATGCTTCACTGCCGTAAAGAAACGTGCTCCAGATGTACGTCCTGATGAATTGTTTCCTTACTTCTAACGCTTGTGTTTCCAGCTTTAAGTAGGTTCTTCTTTTGTAGAATGTCCTCTTTGCCTGAGGTATTCTACCATTTTTTTCTTGCTTCGTCCATCGTTGGTTACTCGGTTTCCCAGGTAACGGAACTCTTTCACCTCTCCCTTTTTTATCCTCCTAGGTTTAGACCTTAGGTCATCTTCTCAAAATAAAATTCTACATTCCTTTCATTTGCCAATAAAAAATACAGGATTTCCAAACATAAAATTTTTTTTCGATACATTTCAGATTAAAACTGCATTTTTGTGTAGTTTTGTACTAAACTAGGGAGTCTCTGCCTGCCTGTCCGTTTATGGCTGCCAAACGCCCCTCACTTTTCTCGCTCCCCCATTAATTTATAAATGTTTGGCACAGTTTTTCTTTCGGTGGTGTATCTCCACTTGTTCCCATGCATTAATAATAGTCCTATTTTCCCCATGCCTTCTTATGGGAGTCAACTTAATGTTTTTGGCCGTCAAGATGAAGGTTATTTAAAACAGCAAAATAGTACCATACATATCGTCATGTTTCATCAATGTCTTTGTGATATGGGACAGAAAACTAAGTGTATTTAATGATAAAAATAACATTTTTTGCGGTATATCCTTTCTTTTGATTCATGTCTGTTATTTGTAGGCTAATAAATACTAATTAATTTTTCGAAAAGATAACTATGCTGCAATCTGAAAAACAGGTTGTATCGCATATTCTTATGGACAAAGGTAGCAATGTGTGAAGTCGAACTCCGAACTATCAGGTGAATAAGAAGTAGCCTAAACTCTGCGGATTGATGACTTCTTATGATTTTCCAAGTATCAAGTTTGACAACTTCTGGTCCCGTAAAAAATCGAGTGTTATTATAACGTAGAAAAAAACTTTTTATATCTTACTATATTTAAATATATATATTTTCCACTCATGGTTAAAAGAGCCTTATATGCTCACAGTTTAAGCGACCCCTTCTATAAAACTATAGGCATTTCAGAAAAGAAGCAGGTTTGAAAACTTCCTATGGGAGACAGAAGGAGTGACGAAGGCTCTTCACCCATATGCTTCAGTCGTAAAAAAAGAACAAACCTTTCAGAGCTCGAATCGAATTTCGCGGCGATGAATTGACGCCTGACGCACGGCAGACAGTTCTGGTGGCCACGGCTCCGATCATATGTCACGGAGCGACCAAACTGGCCACTATATTTAGATCTCGGGCGCTCCGATCCCGGAGGAAGAACCGGGGTCTACACGCGCCGATGGCAGGACATTTTAGGCGGAATCATGCTAAAAAATTCAGGCCAGGCCCGAATCCGGACCGGCATTTGCATCTCCATCTTCGCTTGATCGGCGAGGACGGACTGAATTCCCTCTCCTAACGTACGGTGCTGCCGCGGTGCGACGGGGCGGGGAAGAGTGACAGCGATGGACGGGGAGTCCGCTAATCGAATAGGGCAAGGAGAGTAGAGAATCTCTACTCTCCTTGGAATAGGGTTTGGAAGGACGAAAGGAAGGGAACGAGGAGACGAGGGAGGGTGTGAGAGAAAGGATAGAAACACAGCCATGGAATCTAGGACTCCAGGCACGGGCGCTGCTCCAACGAACAGATAATTGGAACACTTTAAATCTCTCCAACCTAGTTTCAAAATTATTTCAAAAAGGAAAAAAAACAGCCTTTCACTGGGAGAGGACAAATCCTCAATTAATGACACTCGAACTCGTGTTTACAAAAGGTTTTGGACGGTATTGATAGCATTCAAGGCAATCGATTTGGGACCCATTTGAAATTAGGGCGCTAATTGCGCTCGTAAAAACAAGTGGGCCACCTACGCGAAGAGTTCCCTTTTGGAATAGCGGGAATGACGGATTTCGAACTTGCGCTTTAAATTTAATTCCTTCGTTATGTTAAAAAAATATATAACTTTTCATGAAAAAGGAAGTCAGTTCCAATGAGAAGAGCTTTTTAATCAAATGAATATTGCCGTATACGTCTACCATCTAATAATTAGTCAATAACACATAGCGACGACCGATTATCTGTTATAGCAACGAATAATTATCTTTCTCCCGCCAAGGGGGTTGTGTTTGAAACCGTCGGGACTATTCGAATACGTAACCAAGGAGTCACGTGGTATAAACACTTATGGTTTACAAATTTAGTGTTTTTGAATCGCTCGTTACAATTTTATTAATTGTTTTCAATTGAGTTTTTCTCATTTTTTCGATTAAATAGCCCCCAGATGAGACAAAACACAAGTTTTAACAAATAATCAGCGGTTTTAACACACCAAATTTGTGAACCATTCGTGTTTATACCACGTGACTCGTTGGTTACCGATTCGAGATAATACCGACGATTTCAAACACAGCCCCCAAAGGGAACTTTTAAATACGTCTATATGAATCGGATTGCAAAATTAATTATCACATTTGTCTACTATTCACTTCAATTATAATAGATATTAGACTTTCAGGACGCAATGAAAAAAAAATAATGAATCTGATTTTGTTTTTAAGCTGGTAGACTTTGCGTCTGAAATTAGAGAAAAATGACGTGACTACAATAAGAGCTTTTATTTTAACCATTGAGCACATTTGATTTTACTGCATTGATACCCATTTATTATTTTACTCTGAAGTATTTATTACTTTTAATATTAGCTCAAATTCTCTAAGCAATGGTTTTAGATGGCTTTATTGAGACATCTCAACGCGGAATCCACGAACATATGCAACAGGTGACATTAAAAACTGTGTGCCTTTCCGCTTGACGTATTTATTCTTTTTCTTGCGCAATGCGACTTAAATTTGACTCCAAGTTTAGAACATAGTTAAGAACAAAGATAATTCGGAGGTTTCGGCATGTAATATTCGGAGGTTTCAGCATGTAAAGGTGCAGAGTGAATAATTAAAAAAAAGATCGGCTTAACTGCATGGCAGGGAGGGATTATAAAAGTAGAAAGCCATAGGTTAAAATTTTTTGGCAATTAGTTTATTTTCAACGTTATTTTATGTGGTATTTTAATATTTATTAATATTATATTTAATTTAACATAAAGGTAAATATAATTTAACGAAATTTAATATAATGATAAGTATGGCGGATACATGCAAAAGACTGAGTCAGTCAGTCTTTAAGAGACAAACTGTCTTCAATTTCAGATATCTTGATTTTCAATTTTAGAAAACGATACCGCTAAAGTAAAAAACTCTCTGACCAGGATTTCAGCCATGCGGTTGGAGTGGTAGCTAGAATACGTTAAAAAATATATTTTTTTAAATTTCCGAAAATCAATCACTATCGAGGGGCAGCGCGTATCCTCGAATATCCTCGAGCGTAAAATTCCAGCTGCTTGAAGGTTTCGACGCCCATTTCGGCGATTCAGCAAAAAACAAGAGAAGTGTACCCGCGCGTGAGGGTCGGCCCTCATCCAAGCTATCGATTGATCGCATCGAGGACGTGGGGAGGTGTCTTGGGCGGTTGATCGAAGATTATACATCTCCGCGGAAAAGACCGATTCAAATTTTGCTCAACCGCCGGATCCCGATCGTCGGAAAAGACTCGATGCCCCAGGTGTAGTGTTTTTTTCTCTCTCTTTGTGTAACCTCCCCTTCCCCCCCTCCAACTCTCGTCTCTTATTCTTTTCGCTTCTCCTACATTCGAGGCGATGGGATTCATCACTCCGGAGTCCTACGCGCCATCCTACTTTAAAATCTACTTCGACGGTATTGGAGAATCCTTAGAGGCGTGAAATTAGGGATGGCGGGTTGGAGATTCGCCGCAGTGCATTGCCGAATGCTGTTTTTATTTTCCGTTCGGTCCTTCGATGAAATATTGACTCGCTCGTTGAAAAAGTTGGGATGCGGATCCCGTGTCATCGATACCCTTGTTTCTTGCGCTTTATCGTCCAATGTGAGAGATGATAGGAGGGAGAGGAGGAGCAATTTTAAGTACACAGCAGATTCTCCATTCACCGAGATTTCCGTAAATGAGACTCCAGCCATTTGAAGACTCAGGTGACTGGCAGGTATTTGGACGAAGCTATGTTATATTCTGAGGTATTTCCCTTTTCGACACGTCTGGTTGTAGAATGATCCATTTTATTCTATTTATGGATTTTTAAAGTTGACGCATACTACGCTACAATTATTGAGGAATAACGCGTAATTTGATGATTAATAAATAATTGTTACAATACACAATTCACCAACACGAGAGTTGGTTTTTTATTGTAGAAACCAAAATCCTCCATTTGGGTATCTTTACTGCACTGGAAAGGAGCAGAATTAAACGAGTGATAGAGTACATCAACTATAAATATTTAGCTATAAAAGATTTTTGCATCATTACATTCACTTCATGGCTCAATTTAAAGGTTCTTCAATTTTAGGGAGCATAGAAACTACGGTTTGGGGCCATCTACCCCGTTCGGCATGAGGTAGTATCATTGTAGCTCTTAGTTTCATGTCAGTAGGCACGTATGGTGATCTTCACCCCCTGCCACATACCCTTGCGGTGGCTCTTAGGGTATTATGTAGATGTAGATGATATCCCAATATGAGACGAGAACCATTTCATGACCTTTGTCCAGGAGGCAAGAGAATGACTGTATTTTTGAGGGAAAAGCTATTTTGTGCTGCGGTTCACCCTATGCAGGGATAGTTACCGGTCTCGATATCAGCGTAAAAGAAATCTGGAAATCCAAAAGTCGCGGATCGCATCCTGCCCAGGTGAACTTTTCCCCATTCGCCACTTGGATGTGTCAAAATTTGCATTGCTACAGACGCTAAGGTAAGAAGCAAGAGTGGCCATGCTTTCGTTTGTATTATATAACTGAACACGCTAAATGAATAAATTTAATGACAAATAAATTGTTCGCGATGTAACAATGAATAAATACTATCTTCGCGACGAGTTGGTTTGGGGATCGGTCAATTCA
Organism: Platycnemis pennipes; assembly: GCA_933228895.1. NCBI lineage: Eukaryota > Metazoa > Arthropoda > Insecta > Odonata > Platycnemididae > Platycnemis > Platycnemis pennipes. The sequence continues at coordinate 33,226,717 of OW121852.1, read as the reverse complement.
AATTATTAATAACTTTCTAAACCGGAAAAGTATTCTAGCGTATATATGAAATCCTTAGCTGTGAAGTGGTGACGTATATTATTTATAATTTGCGACAGCGATGACTATTTATGCAAAAACTGTGATACTTCATTTTGGTATTTTTGATTGTTTAGAAGTAGAGGTCGTGACAGCTAGGTTGGTAACACGTGCATTGGCCTGTCAAAAGGGTGCATGCTCGAACACAGATATTTAGGGATTTACCCCGCCGGCCCCGGTGGCGGCGGCGGCGGGGTAAATCCCTCGTCTGTGTCGATCCCAGGGTCGCGAGTTCGAATCCCGCCCGGAGAGGATTTTCACTTTCCGGGGCATTGATGTCTGTAATATTCAATCTGTTAATTGGAAGAGAGTCCTGAAATTCGCAGATTAAAATAAGAAAAAAAATAAATATTTGATTTGTATTAGGATTAAGATATTAATCTGGACAGTGCGATAATACCTTAGCCATTATAGAATTACTGAAAAATTCATTCTACAGCTACGAAAGAATAATTCATGATAAGAAACATCATCCGCAATAGTATACATGAATTTAGTCTCGGGAAAGGTTTGCGAGTACATACCATTTTAAGAATCCTTTTTAAATAATTTAAAATGCCACAAATCTGCGATTCAACCACAAATTCTTTTTTCCTTTTGATTCTTTGATTCACTCTTATTATTGCTCGCTGAACACGTTACTTGTATTAATATTTGCACCTACTCCTCAGTTATCGCAGATTCTCAATGACAAAGTCAGAAGTCTAGGGTGCTTATTTATTAAAACACCAGGGCTAAAAAACATGTGCTACATTTACGGAGAAATTGAAAGCGTAAAATTAATAACTGCAGTCACTACCCTACATTAACCCTGATTCAGTTGTAATGGCGGTGTATTTTACCTTTGGTAGAGCATGAGTGACCTCATTTTGTCGGCAAATTAAGCATACGTATCTGCAGTATAATATGTAGCAGATCAACTTAGAAAAAATTCATATGACTTGAATATTTGTGGTGCATTAGAAAATACGAATACAAATTAGAAGAAAATCACAAATTTGTTTAGACATCCGGTTCGTAAATTAAGCATACGTATCTGCAGCATAATATGTAGCAGATCAGCTTAGAAAAAAGTCATATGACTTGAATGCTTTTGGTACAGTAGAGAGAAATACGAATAAAAATTAACAGAAAATAACCTTTGAATTGCAATGCATAGGTTAATCGGAGATTTGAAATAGTTTCCACCACCAATCGAAGACTTTTCTTCCATATTTATTAATATTTTTTTCCCGCTGCCTGCAGATGAACTTCGATCGTCATTTGCTGTAAGCGATAGCATTCACGAAACCCATTATGTTTCCTTATCTCCGTGCACACTTTATGACAGGACCGCGGAGACGAGAAATGCAAATCCAAATCGTTTTGCTGCCCGAAACCTATAAAACAGTGCACACAAAACGACGTACACAACGGAATTTCCACCCCGGTGTCACTCGAGGCTCTAAAATCTCGCGAGCTGAATTTCCTACGGAGCCAAGCACTTATTCTCCGTTGACACGACATCGTGATTCTAAACGCCCAGACACTCAGTGAAGGGATAACGACACACACACCAGCGCGCTGAAGACAAGATGGCTTGCCTGCATCGTGGAGGAATATCATAATTTCTCATCTAAACACTCTCAAACTTATGCCTAGGGCTGAAATCATCCCTTCCCTTGAGCGAAATGAATCTATTATAAAACTATGGGATCCTTACGAAACATACTAAAATAATGAACTGGAGCATGTATAGCGAAGATCGGCGAAATTTGTAGAGGGGCGGTATGATAACTATATTAGCGTAACCAGTCTATTAGACGAACTAAAATGGGAATCATTGTCAGATCGTCGGTTGAAATTTAGAATTAAACAGTTAAATAAATCCCAAAATAATATTTTCACTGATTACGTTAAAAATATTTAGCGAACTCCAACTTACTACGGTAGACTGGACCATAATCACAAAATTAGAGAAATTGATAGCCGAACTTAAAGATTTCGAATGTCCTTCTTTACTCGTACAATTAGGGATATGAGTAGCGGTAAATATATCCAATACGAGTACATCAATGGATAGCATAGGTAATCGCAATTTGGAAAAGGACTAAGCTAACCCAACTAACAGCATGTTTTACATGCTTGCTTTACTATTTTTATATTTTTTAAATTTGAAGTTAACACTAGAATATAATTAATAATCCTTTTCATGCATGATATGTAATGCATGTTTTCTGGGAACCCCCCCCCCCTGCCACAACATTTATGGTGGCTATCAGGGTATTGTGTAAATGCAGATGTACTAATGCAATGTTATGGAGCCTCAAATCCTATTTAGATTTTCGTAATTGTTGAAAAGTTGCATGTACAGTGATGTTTCGATTTGTAGTTCCCCTTCAAAAATGTAACATTCTGTGGAAAAAGCTGTAAATCCCATCAACCATTTCAAATAGTCCAGCTCCATCAATACCCAGATGCGCATGAGGGTGTTACCTTGATTTTTACCAACCCAGTGGGCCATGTCCGTAACGTGCTGGCCCGACATCTCCAAGGTCGCGGGTTCAAATCCCACTCAGGGCACGGATGTTGTGGTATCCAAGATCGAACGATTATCTTATGTTATATTAAGTTACACTTATCCGTTGGAGTACCAAGAACCCAAGACTACTACTACCAATACTTTGATCCGTAGTATGCTCACGAAAAATACTATGATATTGCTATACAAAAATGCAATTTTTACGCGAGGCACAGCGAAATCACTAAGAAAAAAATAAAATATATTTTTTTTCCGAATTATAAAATGACATACAAATTATGTTTGATCGTTGATATTTTGGGATAAGACCGATTGAAAGTAACTATTTCATTTTAACTCAGGGCCATATCGTATCCGTGCCGGCTCCGGTGGCGGCGAGGTTAAAGTCCTCGCCTCCTAATCCTGGTGTCGCGGGTTCGAATCCGGGCTTGGTGGGTCTTTCTCCACCCAGGGCATGGTTTATGCCAAGCTCTGTTGGCTCAGACCCTGTGGAACCTGATGACAGGCTAATGCCTATTGGGATCCGAGGGGTATATGGACCAATAGATTCGTCCGGGAACCAAAGAAAAACACAGTGCAGTTGTTACCCGGCTTGTGTACAATCTATCAAGCAAACCTTCGAAGGTAAGGTTCTAGGTTCACCTAATATCACACGCGTAATCACTGAAGACGAGCGTGAGATCCTGCAGGATACAGTGGTCTCGTATTCTTTCGTAAATATAGCAAATTTTCTTAGTTTAAACTATTCCTGAAACCCTCAGTAACAGTTCGGTTATACGATTACTTCTACGAAATGATTATAAGATGATCTTTTCATAGTTTTCCGGTCAGAAACGTACTGTAAACCATCATTAACACCAGAATACTCAACCAACTTATTTTTGTGGGAAATTTTCGCCAGGAGTACTACACCTCGAAAATTTCTCGAGAAAGTTTCATACAAAAAATACGTCAGGAAAAACCAAAAACTACGCAACTTATTTTTGTTTTCTACAATAACGTATCAAATATGATCATCAACAGTATATTAATTACTTCACTGAAACAACGAATATTTATAATTGCTTTTATCACTGCAAGTTTTTGTTCTATTATTAGTCAACTCTTTTACGTTTTCGCATGTGCACGGTGAGCATTGTTTTCAAAATTTTCAATTCAACATGAAATTCCACAAAGTCTCGGACTTTACTATCAATTAAATGAAATGTCTCAAAATTAATCGGTAGGACATGATATCCTGGTTGGTAATTCTGGTTCGGATCCTGCGTCGGGAATGGACGTTGAATTTGTCCTAGGTTTAAGATTAAATGGGACAATGTAATATTACTCGGAGCACAAAATAATACAAATTCCACTAATTCCACTACATCTTAAAAGAAATGGAAGAGGATAGCTAGGATTATACATACGTCGCCTTACGAGTTTATCGTGCAACGAGTTTCATAAAAGAATTAGGAAGGGAATTATTATCGGAACTCAGGTTTAAAGTTAGGCTAAACCTTTTAGGTATATTAAAAGCTGATTTTTTTACAGATGTAGCTAGATATATGTTAACAGCCCTTACGTATTATACTAGGTTTGACAAAATAAACAAGATTGTCGTGCCGATATATTTCTAGTCATGTTTCCCGCCAGGTAGATAGCCATTTTTTCCCGCGTACCTACCATAAGAGAACACAATATGCATCATAGTAAAAGGATAAGTACGTAAAATTTCTGCTATTGTGCATTTTCAGCGAGTAACGCAGTCAAGGTCCTCGCGGCTAGTTCGCGATCCTTCAATTTGTTATACGTAAAATTTGTTGAAGTAGTCTGTAGTACATGAGGTATGTTTTCATATTACTAACCTATGCATGCTAGGGGAATAGAGATAATATATTTGGTGAAAATCTTCCTAACCAGTAATCACTTCGTTACTAGTTCGTGACTTCGTTCTAGTTGCTCGTGACTCCTTTACCTAACTTTCTTCAGATGATAATTTCACCCCTTGCTCGGTGGAATTGCTTGTTATCAGGAATATAAGAATCAGCACTGTAATTCCACATGGAAAAAGATTTATTGACACAACCGGTTTCGCCGTAGAGCACTGAAGATGCTGATCTGCGGCGAAACCGATCGTGTCAACAAATTTGGAATAGAATTACCATGTGGAATTGCAGTGTCAATTCTTCTATTCCTAACTTGTTTCTATGTAGTAGTATAATTGTAGCTCTTAGTTGCATATCAGTGGTGCATGTATTGTGATCTTCACCCCCTGCCACACACCCCCGCGGTGACTCACAGGGTATTACGCGGATGTAGATACTTCCTTGCACATCGCCCATGCTGCTGCACTTACACATCCCGACAGGGACTCATCGTTGAGACGCCAAGCACGAAGGCTGAGGGAAAACATGCAAGAGTTTGAGTCAGGACTCGGAGCGGTGGCCTTGACATGCGATCTGGTGAAGGTCAAGCCGCCGACACCTTGAACAGAGCAGCGACCATCCGCAGTGTCCGAACGACGTCCGAAAACACGAACGCTACTCCGGGGCGACGGGGGACCCGGAAGTGACGCGAGCAGACAGATGAGCCCGGGTTTAGACCGTTCAAAAATCTAATTTGAGGGCCGTGGAAGTGGCATCCATATGGATGCTGGTTTAGGGCTGCTTTTGTGGGAGGAAGTTGCGTTTCCTACTCGGGAGATGTCTCTTCCACGCAATGCCAAGTGTGGTGATCCGTGGAAAATTCGTGGAAACTAAATCATCTCAACGAGTGGAACACGCGTAAAGAAAAATCAATCATACCATGCAGTTTTAACAATTACCTAGATTCCAGCAGCTTTCCTTATTCTCAAAATGCCGACTCAAGTATGATTTTATGAATGGTGGAGGAATAGGTGGACAGAGTGTTGGTCGTCCACCTTAGAGGGCAAGGTTTGAAGCCCGGCGGACGTTTCATTGGAATCCATATGGATGGTGTGTGGAGATTGTCCCAAGTTCAGTTTTCAGTCCATCGGATGAGACCTTAAAATTTTGGATTCTTTGGCGAATTCTGTTTAAGAGTCTCAATGAGGGGAACAGGCGTAAACAAAAAATCAGTCGTTCCACACTTTATCGGTCAGCACGCTGATGCGGACTCCAGGTTTCTCATCGTACTCCATTCTTTTCTCTTCCATTACCATACTTACACCTTCCATTCTGATTATCCCTTTAAGCCTGCGATAAAGACTCTAAAGAACTGATGACATGGGGTGAATCATTATTGCTAAGGAGAATAAATTACACGCAGAAGATCACAGTTGCATACAGAAATCTAGTCTAGGAATTGGAAGTAGCAAGGCATAAGTTACTAAGAAGTAAATAGGAATGAACATTTATATAACCTGGTCAACAAATATATAATTTAAAATTGATTTAAAAAAGCTCAATTTCGGGCCACTATTTATGCAATTAGTGCAGCAAATGCAAATTTAATATTGCAATAATAATACAAATTCAAAGTGCAAATTATGCAATTTGGTGTGCAGCAAGAGAGTAGAGGCCAAGACCAACGTCAAATTAGGTAAACAAAAACTGGAAGAGGTGAAAGAGTTCTGTTATCTGGGAAGCTGAGTAACCAACGATGGACGAAGCAAGAAAGAAATAGTCAGTAGAATAGCCCAGGCAAAGAGAGCATTCTATCAAAAGAAGAATCTACTTACAGCTGGAAATACAAGCGTAGAAGTAAGGAAACAATTCATAAGAACATACATCTGGAGTATGTTTCTTTACAGCAGTGAAGCATGGACAATGACAGCTGAGGAGAAAAAAAAGGTGGAAGCATTCGAAATGTGGTGCTACAGAAGAATGATGAAGATTAAATGGATTGACCGAATGACAAAGGAAGAAGTCCTAAGAAGAGTGGGAGAAAAAATAAGTATGCTGAAAACTCGAAAAAGAAGAGGGAACAACTTAATAGGCCATATCTTAATACACGATGGCCTGATGAAGACAGTCGTTGAGGGAAAAGTGATGGGAAGATTGGAAAAGGCAGGCCTCACTGGAGATATAAAGAACTGGTTGTGAAAGATGTAAAAGAGGGGAATTAGGGGAATATGAAGAGGTTGGTCAATAGAATAATCAAGTGGAGGGCTGCAAACCAGTCCTAGGATTGTTGACACATGATGATGATGATGGTTTATGCAACTAGTTAATACGGATTTAAAATCGCTTGACTGTTCCAAAAAATAAAACTTAGAAGTCTTTACACAGAAACACGTTTTTGTTTCATCAACATTTCGTTCAAAAGCTATTTAAAGGATAGGTATTTAAACGCTTGTATCACGGATAAAGGGAGAAAATACATTCATAAGTACATATACCAAATGCTGACATGGGAAGTTGAGCGACACCTATGGCCATTTACGTTATAAGAGGGCATTGGGTAGTGGGAGTATCTGAGCGTGGACGAGTTCTTGAAAATTGAAAGAAGCCTCTCCAGGGGCGTCAGATATTAGCCCGCTCTTCACAAATGGCGTCAAAGAGTCAGGTTTAATGTTTCGCTCCATCCGACGGACTGAGTACTGACCTTAAAGTGCTCGCAACGCACCTCTAAAATAGTGACCAGGGTTAAATATCCCATTCCACTCTCCGGATTAGAGTCTTTACGATGGGAAGCCCTTTCTGTAAGCACCATACCAATTGCATCCCCACACACGAGCGAGAACAGCGGCCAAGGTCATTTGATATAATATGAAGTACCTGGGGCTACTTGTTGGCAGATTTAAATGGGTTAAACAACAGGGAGATGAGGAGAAGAAGTTTAATCCTAACAGCTAACCTGGTAGGAGAAGAATTGAACTGGGTGAGGAAACATTTACCAAGAGGAGGTAATTTAGGGGAATAAGAACTTACAGCTAGTATATGGGATCCTTATGAAACAGGCTTCAATGATGAACTACAGCGTGTAAAGCAAAGATCGGCTAGATATCTAAAGGGGCGGTATGATAGCTATATTAGCGTAAACAGTCTATTAGATGAACTGAAATGGGAATCATTGCCAAACCGTAGGTTGAAATTTAGACCTAATCTCTTATTTAAATTCCAAAACAATACTTTCACTGACATCGTTAAAAATATATTGCGAACTCCACTCCACTACTATGGTTGACTGGACCATAATCATAAAATTAGAGAAATTGATAGGCGAACTAATTGATTAAAAATGTCCTTCTTTCCTCGTACAATTAGGGATATGAAGAGCTGTATATTTATACCCAATAGTATAAATGGAAGTATATCAATCGATAGCATAGGTAGTTGCATGTTGGTATGTAGACTTTAAGGTATCCAGCTAACAGCATGCTTTTGCATACTAACGTTGCTAGTTATTTTTAAAATTGTGAAGTTTCGACAATAGTTAGTTATTCAGGGGAGGCGACCGACAGCTGAGGTCATTTACGCGATATAGGATCGGTGGGAAATTGATTAATGGTAGGAACATTTAAGATAATGGAGGAAGAGTGGAGAGAAACCCGGGGTTGGCATTAGCCTACTCTTAACAATAGCGACCACAGCTTAACGTCCCATCCGACAGACGGAGAACTGAACCTGAAATGCCCTCCACTAAACACTCAGGTATGGATCGGTTTGCCGCTGAAAAATCTGCCACTGCCGGGAATCTAACCTGGGCCCTCGGGATGGGAGGCCAGTACTTTAGCTACCACACCGACCCGATCCCCCAGTTTGAAAATGAGGACAGATAACGTGTCAAATTCGGTAGGTGGAGAGAATAATATATATGAGAAATTTTGAAGGAGTAAGTAATCGTGCAAGGAGGATGGTCAAAGGAGCTACGAGATGTTTGTGTTGTGTTGTGTACCTACGGAATACTGTATCAGCGAAGAAGATTCTTGAGGAGAGGATGTGATTAAAAGAAGTAGGGGTGGAAATAGAATAAAATGAATGAAGAAGTATGCGGTAGTTGGGAAAGATCATAAAAGAGGAGATATCCTACATTTCTCTCACCGACGAGTGACAGTGGATAGAAGATTATAGAACGCTTGGTCGTAAAGAAGTGACGCAGAGAGGGTTCACATCATGGCTGGCATTCGATCTATTTTTTTTCTTTTACCATATCCATAAAAAAACAGACTACCGTGAATGCGATGATAGGATAATGAAATGATTTAAGAAGTACCTGAAATATACCTGAAAAATATATACATATTACATGATCACGAGGAGTTTGCTACGGGAATATTAAGTAGGCAATGAGTTACGAAGGGAGAGAGAATTTAAAGCAGTTAAAGCGACCCTAACGTGAAATTTTTGCGCGAGCGCACCTAAGTGTCACAGAAAATCTCGTATCTCCGATTAATCAATGCCATCGACGATATATCTGGAAAGATTGTGTTTCTAAAAGTGTTGACGAAATTGATGTTTTGTGTCAAAGATAACAGCCGATTTCTATTTTTTTTTTAGATAGAACAGATGTGAACTGGGAAAAAAGTATCCCATTTTATGATAGATTTAATAGCAAGTACATGGAGTTTTATACGCGCACCTACGGCTGATGCCATTAAATGAGGTCTTGTGGTGTTATCATGTTAAGGGAAGAGTTACGTAGCCTCGATTCCCTTGCGCTAATAAGTTCCGATAAAAGGAGTATAATGGCAATCAGCTCAAACCCGTGCTGAACCGATATTTCATTAGCGCCGTACCGTTATAGACGAATAATAACATGACAAGTAAAACTAAGTACACCGCAAGCTGCGTACTGCACCGTACTGCGCCGCACTCATCATACTCGGGCCCATGCTTTATTAATTACGCAAACCTTCCAGTACATGCGTTATAACGGATATATCAATCTCTCTAATTTATTAAATGGTGCAAATACGAGAGGTCATGGAAAGATCTTACTAAATTTAGATAGCATGAAAATGTAAAGATACGATACAAGGAGAAATTTAAGTAAAAAAATGTAGTGACATGTGACCAAAAACAATAACTCTTGAAATAATAATAATAAGCGGAAGGACAATATCATTTTTTGCTCCCGCTCATTATCTCTATTTCAGCTTGGCTCGCAGATTCATGGTATTATTTAAACAGAGTTTCAAGAAAACACTAATTATAGAACATAACATAGATGATACATTTAATTATGAAGTTATGCAGATAAAATCAATATTTCGCGTGTTTTTATTATTCATCCATTGTTGAATTACCGCGCGAGGAATTCATGATAGTAGAATTATATTCAGGTCGAGATAAAAAAGTCAAGACTAGGGAAAATCACAACGTTAGGACTTTTTATATAAATTTAGTGATGCGTTTCCATAAACTAGTATACATTTGTTTGGCTAAGTAGCTACTTTGACTGCAAGGGTCATTACGCACCATTCCTATATGTTCAAAGTTCTGATGGACTGGCCGTGAAATCTTTAGTGGCGTTGCCCCCTGAAATTGCACAATAGCAGATATTCCACAGAGAAAAAAATCATTCACTTTGACCGGGACTCGAATCCGGACCCCTTGATTTCCCACTACCAGTTCAGCTACCAAGACGTCCTCTTTCTTTGTGGAAATTATAGAGGCTTCAAAGGAACAAGATGTTACCGGACTGCTGGGAATATTATGTCACAAAGCGGCCGAAGTCGTGCGTATGGCGCCACCGTCCACGAGGTTAAAGCCGACATTAAACACCAAGGTCCTTACTTATAACAAATTCAAAGTTCTGACGAACTGGCTGTGAAAAATTTAGCGGCGTTACCCGCTGAAATTGCACAATAGCAGATATTCCACAGAAAAAAATCATATAATTTCCACAGGGAAAGAGGACATCTTTGTAGCTCAACTGGTAGAGCACCTGGCCGGAAAGGTCTGGGGGTACGGGTTAGAGTCTCGGTCAAGGTGAATGATTTTTTTCTCTATGGAATATCTGCTATTATTCCTATACGTAGTTTGGCAACAGTTGGGCAATAAAATACTTCTATGATACCTTCTACGACAAAATTGGGTAAGTGAAAATACGCATTCTATTTTCTTTCTTGCTGTCCATATGTCGTCCGTGATTTTCCTGTGAGATATTGTGCCCGAACGATCAAGGCACTTTAATTTTCTCTCGCGATCAAACAAAGGTTCTCCGGTCAATAGAAGACCGCTCTACTCACTGGGTTTCCCTTGCCGCCAAGCTGAACGATACCAATATTAGTTAGTATAGATGAAATCTTAGATGGTGTAATATTATGAAAGTAAATGGTCTCCTGATGAGCAGCTCATGAAAGAAGCCATTTCAGTGTATCTTCTAATTAAAAATTAAGCAGGCTCCAAGTGCCTTGCTGAGCTGAAGATATCGTCACCAAATTGGGAAAAACACGGAAGGAAATCGTAAAGACCTCAAGGATGGTTCTCAAACCTATAAATGTGCGAAACATGTGGCAACACTGTGTTTGCGACATTGCAACATTGCGACGCCTGAGAGGGTAACAAGTAGATAAAAGCGGAGTGCGGCCTATTGACAACCCCATAGAATGAATTTTGGAATTTAATGGGTTCCCCATATGTGAGCTAGGCTATGGAAGAATCGGGAGCAGAGCTACGTCAAATCAAACGTTAGGCGTTAACGGGTTAAGGTTGATGGGAGTTAATGAGGTTAAGGTTAATGATGGCCTATATGTTAATGCGTGAGAGAATCACAGGAATGGATTGCATTTATTAACGCAAACCTAACAAATACAAAGATTTTGGTTTAAGAAATGTGGACAGCAATTCATTCCCATGCAAAATGAAAAGACGGGTCGAAAATAAAAAAACTTTTCTCTTACGAATGCATGAAAATATTATGAACCTTGTGAAAAGAGCTACATTGACGAATCAAAAGCAATAGGATACTCTCCGATGTGTTCAGGTTATCCCCTAGGGCGAGTAAACGGTATTGATCGGCCATCGAAAAGTGACGATATACAAAGTGCATTATGATCTGGTGCCGCCGGCACGGGATAGGGTCATAAAGGTCACATGCGGGAGGTTTGCCATTCTTAACATATCCCGGATATATTTCCCATTATTTGTTCTGCCTTACTTTAGCTACTACAGTTTTAGGGCACAAAGCCGCGTGCTTCCAAAGAGGGATTGAATTTGTTCTGATCGGAAAGATATCCCAAAGACGGAATATGATAATTATTTTAGATGAAAAATTAACTTAATTGCTGCTGGTAATGAAGATTTAACTCTAGAGGAAATTATTGAAACTCCACCTTCAATTGTGTATGATAAAAGAATGTAATCCATATGCCGTACTATTTAAAGACAAGTTAAATGAATGAATTTTGAAAGTAAGCAGTGATGGTGGAAGAGAAAAGAAAGGGGCAAAATACCAAGGAAGTTAGAATTTATTGAAGGAGGTATAAGTATACTAGCACATGAGTAGCAATAAAGCCAGAATGGAGGCGCTTGGGAACGATTAGGCCCCACCTACTTCGTACAAAACATTGCAATTTATATGGTCTCTTATGGAGACTGCAAGTCTATTAAAACATTATTAACAATGAAATCGTACCCAAACTTTATAGCATCGACGCAAGATAATCTTCATAAGGCTATTTAAGGGAGAATTTTCCTTCTTGAGGGAGTTTATTAATTCCTTAAAACTGGTACAAATTAAAACTAATTAAACTACACATTTGACTCTAATTTGTATGTTTGCGCACGTTCCCGTGTTTCTTTGATGAATTACAAAAACGTATTCCATTATATATTTCGCTAATCTAAGTTTTACCGCGTACAATAGCAAATTAATCTGTACGAGCATCGCTAGTTGCAAGCCCAAGACGTCTAGAACCAAGATGTCTGCTGGGTTCTCAAATCAGCTATGATACCTCCTCCTGTATATTCTCCCCTCCTTGCAAAATACGATACAAATCGAGTCTAAAACCATGCAACTTTCAAGTTGCAAACCTCTTTTCCGTGAGTTTTAAGCAATAATACATTAATAGTTTACGAAATTTGCTCCTTTATCAGTGGTTCATCAAAAGTAAGGACATGATATATAGAATAAGACAAAATAAATTAATCTTATGGTCACTCTTTTTCTCTTGGCTGGGCTTACCTAGATACCATGAGTCGAAGACATACACATGGCTAATGTAGACTTTACTCCCTCGCTAGTGATTCACAGAACGCAAGAAAATAACAATGAAATTGAATAAGACAGATTTTTAAAATTTTCCGTTAAATTGCCCTACCTCTACACATGACTAAGCTATGTTTTCAGATTCATAGGAAACAGCTGCTGAACAGGGAGAGCAGTTACTGGATAAAGTAGAACAACTCATTTTACAATTATTTAGGAAAGGAAAATACATGACCAACTCCTAGATAGCTACTGTGGAAGTGAAAACGAAATACTGTCAAAAAGGGAGATGATAAATCGAAGTACTCAAATGAAATTAAACGGACACGGTATATCAGAAAAATAAGCCAATAAAAGTGAAAGATATGGATCAACCAAAATGAGAACGGCTTTTCATTTAGCAATAATCTTGGGGTCTAATGAACAGTTATTCGTTTAGAAGCACCCTATTAAAAAGGGATGACCGAATCTGAATACAAAAATTAAATTGGAAAAACTGGAGGTCTCGGAAAAGGGATGTGTATCAAGAAAAATATAGGGATAATATAATAAGAAAACAATACAAAAAGCACCATAGCATCGAACTCTTTTCAGTGTGTTGAGAAAATCAGAAAAAGAAGAATTGCATCCTATGAAAGCCTTCAAAGAATTACTTTCCACAAGCTTATAAAAAAGGACTTAGTCACTACCTACCACCACTAAAAATGGCCATTTTGTGGATTAAAGAAACTGAAATGGATGCAAGTACAAGAACTCAAAATCAAGAAAGAATTCATTCATAAATGTTCGCCACTACGACACGAAAAGCTAAATATTTCCAAAAAGAAACAAGAAGAAGAATTCAGAGGTGTGGAATATGAAAACGAAAAAGAAATGTCGGGTGAGTTGGGATTTGAAGTTGAACAAAAAAAGGAAGGTAGGTACAATTGAAATAAGAGCAGTCCGTAGTGGACCATGCGAGATAACATGCGAAGGCGTTCACGCGTTTTTATGTGTACCTAGGAACGTGTAATTACTTTTGAATTTAGGATGGAGCATCGAGGACGTAGTTCACGGCTTGCAAATCCTTAATGTGCGGGTGTGACTAATACTCCTGGAAACTGATAAGTGGGAAATTGAGCCAGTTTAATAAGATTCTTTCCTTATAAAAAGATATGGATATTTTCCTGCAGCGCGTTTGGCGAAGAAAATAGTGAAAGAGGTTATTGGGGCGGTGTGGCTGTCAAAATGCTGGACTTTCCTCCCGAGAATCCGGATTAGAATACCAGAAGCGGCAGGTTTTTCAGCGGTATACCGGTTTACACTTGAATGCTCTATGGAGAGCACTTCAAGTTCAGCGCTCAATTCATCAGATGGGACGCTAAACCATGATCCGTTGAAGCCTTTTGCTTAACAGGAGGCTGATGCCGGTTTTCACTTCCCTCTTCCTAGTTTTGTTGTTGTTAGGGGGGAGGCTTCCATGCATTACGGAACGCTAAAGAGAGGTGGAGGGTTGGGGCTAACTGTTATCTCTCATTTCATCCCTGTTTTCAAGTCTGTTCCCACAGTTATAGGTGCTTCAGGTAGGGAAGGAAACGTGCAGGGATGGGAATGGGAGGGTTAAGAGTAAGGGAGGAGAGAAACCTGGCGTCGGCATTAGCCTGCTCTTAACGAAAGGTGTCAAAGGGACCACGGCTCAACGTCCCATCCGACGGACGGAGTACTGAACTCGAATGTTCTCCGTCAACACTCAGGTATGGGCCATTTACCAATGGAAAATATCTTCAGCTACCAAGATTCGAACCCGAGCCTTTAAGGTGAGAACCAGTACTCTAACCATAACACCAACTCGACCCCTCCAACTGTTACGAAGCACTAAAGATCGGGAGAGGGGGGTCCAGCCTTCCATTTCGTTGGGAGAAAGATATATTATAAATTCATTCTTTGTTCAAATATCCAGCATAATAATTGGCAAATAAATAATAGTATTGAATAATAGAAGTTATTCACAAGCATACCTGTTTTATCATAAAAAAGTGGGGGTTCGTTGGTAGCGCTACGTAATTGGGAGGGTGGTGAAGATGTTTTAAAGAATGTTATACAGCGTTATAGTGGGGAGAAGAGTGAAAAAATGGAAAACTAGCGTCACGTAATAAATGAAAGCCCCATTATATGGGAAGGCACCCAATAACTAAGGGCAACATGGAATATTAAGGATAGGTGGGTATTCGGGAAGATTTAGGGTACCTGAAGGAGTGGAGGATGGTTGGAAAGAAACAGGGTGTCGACCACTAGCAGACTCTCAACGAAAGATATTAAGAGGTCAAGTGTTTAACGTCCCATCCGACAAACGGAGTACCCTAGTAAGGGCTGGGATTCCACCGTAAAATCATCCATCACCTGGATTCGAAACCAGGCCTTCGGGATGTTAGAACAGAAGTCTAGCCGCCCACACCACTCTCACTCCATCCCTTGAAAAATATCTGCCTCCTGCCGATTACCCACCTATCCGAAATGACGGAAATGAACTTGGTTGTCAGTTACCGCCCTCTAATAGCTACAAATAACCAGGGACGTATTTATGACCTCTGAGGCCCTCGACGGAATCTAGAATGAGGTCCCCAATATTATAGCATTGCAACCTGGCAGCTTGGCATAGACTTTTCCTGGCTCTCGCGAGGTCCTCAGCGCTCAACAAGACAAAATTTTGTGAACAAGACAAAAATGATTTTTTTTCACTTTTTATTTCGGAAAAAACGATGATATTTTCTACATATACAATAATCATTGTCCAAAATACTGAAAGAATTTTTATTTCTAAGGCTTTTTTTAGGCTAGCAGACGTGTTTGAAGTTCATAAAAATGATAAAAAAATAATTTTCCCTTTTTTTGTGAAAACTGACGGAAGAATTTTGCTATTGTTGCGTTTTAATGAAAGACACGTAATTTTGAAGCATACCAACATTAAATTGTATATTTTGTAAATCAGCTGTAGTGAAAAATGAGATTTTGTTGATATATTTTATTAAACAATTAAAATATGCTATTTTTCATGTATTTTTACCATAAAGTAGGAAAAAACTTTATGTTAGTTAAATATTTATACCAATTTATAATGTAAAGTGCCAACTTACATATTCTAAAGAAAACACCTGCCCCTATCTGCCCCCCACCACTCCGATCAAGTTATGTACACAGATGTCCATCCGCGCGGCGCGGAGCCGAGATGCGGAAATTCGTTCAGAATCTATTACAGTTAAGGATTACTCAATAAAAATGAGACAAAACTTTTGTTTTCTACACTCGTTTACATTATTAACTCTATGTAAGCCTTATTGTTCCATTTTTTCAATAAGACAACGATTTTAATTAGAAAGATAACATTTGCAAGGCTCAACGCGTGCGCCGGCAAGTCGGAAGCTTGTCTCATGAAGTGAGCTGCTATAGGGGAATACTTTTTCATCTTTGGGAAACCCAGTTTTTACCATTATGCACCCACATATGTTGCTTTTCACACCTAGTCCACAACTCCCTTAGTCTTTTGATTTTTATCTAGCGTTTGAGAGATTTCATCCCTGTACGGCTGAGTGTTGGTAAAGATGGCATTCGATGCTTTGCTATTTCTACGTGGAAATTCCGCTTATTGCTTTATTGCCTCGTCCCTGAAAAGGCGTTTTTGCACTTTCGAGGATCGCTCCTGTTGGACACGTGCACGGACGAATTCTACGAAGTAGCTACCATGGCTTTTTCTACAAATGCTTGTTTCCAATTGGTTGAAAAAAATTCTCTTTTCAAAATTTTACTGGGAAAATTAGTCATATTTTTGTCGTTAGTGCGAAAGGATCTCAGTGTTGGTACCACGGAAGCCGTAACCAAGAGTTCTATGAAGTACAATTTATCCAGAGCGTGAAATTTCAACGTAGAGGCCGAGCTGGAGGATGCTACAGATCGATAATAAGGTAAATTTTCCTAGACAAATGTCTCCGTGATTGTTTGTATATTACGCAGGGAATTATATTCTAATTTTGATTTGCTTCTCCGGTGAATCAGATTATTGACATTCCGGATTAGAAACAAATTGACCCCACGAAAGTGACCCGACCCGAAAAGAAATGCACGACGTGATTTTCAATGGAAGTGGAAATCGGTGTATTCCAAAAGAAAATTAACCTTGCAATATCTTCACAGTACGTTTAACCTACGAAAAGACATGGAAATGAAGGAAATTTTGACAAATGTCATGAACGTAAATGAACGCGCAATCTTCTGGGCTTGAAATTAATTACGGTACTTTCAGCTATTATTGCTCAACGACCGCTTTCCTACATATGAAATTGTATCCGTGTTATTTCATGCCGCCCCCAGTGCACAAGGTGCTATTTTATGGAGCATCAACTGCAAAGGCAGCAGTGCTTCCCATTGGCCAACTGTCGGAGAAAGCTTTGGAATTTCGGCATAAAGATATTAGAAGGTACCGAGCACACCATACGAGAAAATTTTCCCATTTGGTTGAAATACAGGATCTTTTCTGAAGGTTCCTCCTAATATTGGATCCCCTAGTATCTGGAAGTTTTATTTAAAAAAATGTAAGAAGAAATGTTTCGAAAAAAACACGAGATTTGCTTGTGATGGAGGAGCCAACTTCGGATAGGAACAGTGATGATTCGGAATCCGATGAAATATTATAATGGGTTGATGAATTAAATTTTCGGATTAAATCACTTGTAATAAATATTTTTGTGTTTTATTATTTATATTACCTATCTGATGCAATATTTAAAATATTTTTGAAGTTATTTCTTGTGCATGTAACGACAGTACAAACGCTGACCCTGTTGCTTTACGTAAATCAATTATTACATTAATGTTGTTTATAAAAATCATTTTATGTATTTAATATGTAATATTTTGTTTAAAAAATTAAAATACATTTGCAACGGCTTAATTTTTCATTTAAAACCATTTATTAAAATCAAATAATCCCTCGATACTGCAGCGGTACGCCTACTAAAAAAAAGTAGTCGATTTTTGGATTTTTTTGTCTCCACTAATTTGTTTAAAAAAAGGCCCAGAATAATATTTTTGGCAAAATATCGAAAAATTTACGTTTAGAAGCCACAACAAAAATAGTTGGGAAGATTTAGTTGTTCTATCTATAAAAATAGGAAAGATATGATTTTTGACCAGTTTTTCGATTTCAGCCCACAGTGCGGCGGCCGCTGGGTACGCCATACGGTGAATACGGCCCTGCAAATAACTAGTGAAGGAATATTATCCCGTGCGAGAACTCCACTGTCGAAGTGTAATCCGGTGTGAGTGTAATCCTCGCTAACTTTGAGCTGTTGTTTGGGGATTGTGAAGTTCTACCTAGCCCTTGCGGGAAAGTAATTGGCCATTTGTCAGCTTCAAAATATCATTAAAATTGGTTTATGTGGGTCACCGACAAAGAAAGAACTACCTTTCTGCGCTATTGATTTTTTAGAACCGAAGAGATTAAGTTCCCACGCCAGAGCGCGAATGAGTGATTGTCGGGCGCGTAGTCATTTTATGCTCAACTTCCTCTTTAATCTGCGTCGTTCCTCGTTGCATTCGTCTTCAGCAATTATCCCCCACTGTAAAAGCACATCCCATGGGAATTTATGCCTTTATTCAAACGTAAGGTCGCAGTTTCGTTCTTCAATTATTTGAATTTATAATTCATCACCAAAAATGATTGTAACGTTACACCTCAATGTCATGATGGCGTTAAGGCAACTGTTGAAAGCGAATAAAAACAAAACAACCTCATCACTCAAAAAATCTGAACGCAATTTGCGACTAGAGAAATAGTCATAAAAGAGGAAACAATAAATCATTCGTGATAAAACAATCGAAAAATAAATAACATAGAGTAAAAAATTTAGCATCTATTTAACGTAAAAGGGATTTGTAGGAGCTATCGTGACGAACATCTATCGACCCTGGGGTAAACTCTACATGTTTACAGACCATAACGAGATCCAAAGTACACTTATGAGAAGCAGCAATTGAGAAGAAACTGCAGGAGTCATTGTCGTTAACTGAGGGGGAAAGGATGCATACAGGAAAGCGGTGAGAGGCAAGCCGAAAAGATGCTAACGTAAATACATACGTGAAATAATGGGTCAAGCTAATCGTAAACCGGGATTCATCAATAGATAGAGTACTGAGCAAAGTGACGATCAAGTATGAACAAGAAATCAAAAATTTCCCTTGCTAGACTTAATTTGAAATACGCTGCCAGTATATGGGATCCTTGCGAAATAAACTTAAATACTGGAGCGTGTGCACTGAAGATGGGCAAGATTTGTAAAGGAACGGTATGATAAATACATTAGCACAACCAGTCTATTAGATGAACTAAAATGGGAATCATTATCGGATTGTGGTTTGAAATTTAGACTTAATCTCTTAACTAAATTTCAAGACAACATTTTCATTGATGACGTTAAAAATATTTTACGAACTTCAACTTACTGTGGTAGATCGGTCCATGATCATAAAACTAGAGAAATTGATTACCGAACTGACAGATTCAAAATGTCCTTTTTCCTCGTACTATTAAGGAAATGAATAGCTGTAAATATACCCAATAGTATAAATGCAAGTGTCAGTGGAAAGCATAGGTAGTTGCATTTTGATATAAAGACTTTAAGCTAACTCACCTAACAGTATTATTTTTGCATGCTTGCTTTGCTATTTTTATCTTTTTTAAATTGTGAAGTATAGACTAGATCATAAATGCTAATCCTTTTTATGAATGATCTGTGATGAATATTTGGTATGCATTCATCCCCTGCCACACACCTTTATGATGACACTACCTTTTCTTGCAGGGTATTGTGTAGATGTAGATGTAGGCGCCACATTAAGCCAGATAGCTTACTGAAAGAGTGGGCGGAGGCGGAGGACCAGCGGAGGAATAAACATGGAGAAACGGAAGCCTCAGAACTAGCGAAAAAAAGGAAATTCCATGGCCGAGATCTGCCCAGAGAGATTGGGGGGCAACTACCAAAAGATGGCTAGTACGAGCAGCGATAAATGAATGATTTTTATTAGTACTCAAACGGGTTCCAAAAGGTCCATGCTTGGCACATAAACAGGAGTACAAAGGAATAGATAGAGGGAATTGTTTGAGATAAACTGTTCCTCGTCGCAAGACGGGACTTGTAAACTGTCCATATTAACCATTAAGGATAAAAAATCGAGAAGAGTCCAAAACCAACGTTATACTAGGAAAACAGAAACTGGAAGAGGTGAAAGAGTTCTGTTACCTGGGAAGCAGAGTAACCAACGATGGACGAAGCTAGAAAGAAATAGTCAGTAGAATAGCTCAGGCAAAGAGGGCACTCTATCAAAAGAAGAATCTACTTACAGTTGGAAACACAAGCGTAGAAGTAAGGAAACAATTCATTAGGACGTGCATTCGGAGAATGTTTCTTTACGGCAGTGATGCATGGACGATGATAGCAGCGGAGAAGAAAAGGGTGGAAGCATTCGAAATGTGGTGTTACTGAAGAATGATGAAGATAAAATGGATCGACCGAGTAAGTAACGAGGAAGTCCTAAAAGGAGTGGGAGAAAAGAGAAGTCTGCTGGAAACTCTAAATAGAAGACGGGACAGCTTAATATATCTTGAGACACGATGGCCTGATGAAGATAATCGTCGAAGGAAAAGTGAACGGGAAGATTGATAAAGGCAGGCCTCGAATGAGATATATGGAACAGGTTGTGAAGGATGTAAAAGAGACGTCAGTATGAAGAGGTTGGCCGATGGAAGAATCGAGTGGAGGGGTACGTCAAACCAATCCTAGGATTGTCTACCGATGATGATGATGAATATCAGCGTGACTTCCAAGACTGCTGAGTTCATGATTCGTAACGCGCAAATTGGCTTTGTATTTTATAGAAAATGCTTTCATTTTTATAGAAAGCAGCTGTTAGTAAGTGGTGCTGCAATCGCTATGTTTATCATCTTTTCATGAAAATTCCTTTTGTGTTAAGATTTCACTTGCTTTGAAAATTTGAAAATAAATATGTCCTTTTTTTTGTTATAAAATAGAATATTACAGAAGGAATTCTCTATGCCCCTCAGTCATAAAAAGATATCCAATATCTACGTAAAATATTTCACAGATACGATAGGCTCCTACACGCATCATTACCATTCATCCCATTCATCTTCGAAATGAATTTTCATTTTGAAATTCAACGAGTCTAATCACATTCCCACTTAGTTCGCTGTCTGACAACGAAAGAGTGGACGTGGATTTTATACTTATATTATCATTAAGACCTTAGGCAAAACAGTGCAATATGAATTAGAGCACCTTAAAACCCTATCTAGTAGTAGTAGTAGTAGTTTTAAGCGTGCGTCGACGGCTGATGTCATTTTGCACCGCTAGCTAACCTTTTTTGCTAATCTATTTTTAAATACATCATAAAATTTACCTTTCAGGGTTTGGTTTACATTTCGGAATACGTGGAAAATGAAATTGCGAAATTAGAAGAGAATTTATAATTTAAAAAATGGTGATTATATTTTATCGATAAGGCTGTTGCAGCTTAAAAAACTTATGACTTTTGTTGTTTCATCTGATTTATCTCCCATGATCTGATCTAGGTCTCCCCGGATTAATAATCTTTCACAAGCAGTCCGATACACTGTACACTCCGTTATTAAAACCCTATCACTGTACACACAAGTGCGTTATTAAAACCCTATCTTTATCTACAGTTAGTATCGATTGTATAGAAAGGATGTAACATTTAATGGTTCCTGTCACGATTTCTAAAGGAAGAGTACAAGAACATATTGAAAGGTTTTGGGATCAGTGATACGGTCAAATGAAAAAAAAACTGAAGTTCATGAATGAGGAATCAAACCCGCTTTTGACTTATTGAAGTGCTTTGCAGGCTGAGAACAGAAAGAAGATAAGGATATACTGCCTCACTGAAAGAACATGTGATATATGTACAGACTACGCAGGGTTATGAATTCGGAAAAACGGAGCGGAGGGCGTAAGAAATCACTTCAGAATTCCTCCAAGATGAGAAACAATTTTCGAGGACTTTCGAAGACTGAAGAATGATCCACTTCACCTCTAGCGATCGTGAATTCTTCACGAATACACGGGGGCCGATACGAGAAAAGTAGAGAAAAAATTGACGATGATCAATGAGAAGGCCCATGACCCCATTTTTAACGCATACGGGAGTTTTTTCAAAAGGACTTCTTTATTACGGAAGCGTTAAAACACTCTTGTTTTGATAGAGCTGCTATCATGGCATCGGAAACTACTCATCACTCCTGCCGGAATACTGAATTAAAATGCAAAAGTGCCATAAACATTACCGTCTTACGATGGTGGGACCGCCAGCCATTACAAAAATTCAGCCTTCGAGGAATAGGAATAGTGAGGGTCACATGAAGTGCGGTTTTCTACTTACGCAATGGCGTCAATTACGTCGAGGCCCATCTCGACGCAACAGTGTGCATGGTCCGGACGGGGTTCTGGCAATCCTGAGACGCAGTAATAACAGTCTCCAAGAAGTTTGATGCGGAGGCAGTGGTGCTCTGCGGCAAGGCGGTCAAACCTGAGAAAAGACAGAAACAATCTTTTAAGTTACATCTGTGCATTCAATTTTTCAATGGGACAGAATATTCTCGACAAGTATTTGAAGAGTGAAAATTTACTCACTCAGCATGGAGTGTGATCCACTTTTTGGATAATCGCTGGCACAATCGAAGTTTTACCATACACACTACGTACCATCATCACCAGTAATGCCTATTAGCATTGGTAAATGTTTGGACTGTCTCTGCCTTCCGTAACTCACCCATTCAGCTCGTTTCTAAACCTTTCCTTCCCATAAAAACCACGTTTTATACATTAAATCCCTATTTAAATCTCATATCTTCAGTCTTAATATTTTCGCGGAAACAATGCCAACATATGTTATATGCCCCTTGAAAAATTTGCCAAGTGAGAAATTAAACTTCTACAGGGAGTTCCTCAACTCTCATAAACTTTAGATTTCCACCTCTTTGGAATAATAATCAGCATAACTTCATGAAGTTGCAACGTTAGCAATTACACATCTTTATTATACCTGATAATAATCTCTATTGCACTGTAAAAAGTAGATCTGATTTTAAGGCACAAAAGCGATCTGAATTTCAGATGCAACAATTTTAAGACAGGGTATGTTGAATTTCAGCAGTAATATCTTGTCTAAAAATAAGGCAGGTGAACGACTGAAAATCAGACCATCCAGAATCCTGCTTCCTCTGCTTCCTGCTTAACTGCTCCTGTACCAACCATCCGTTCCTGCCTCTTCTGCACCTTGCATCCGTGTTCCTGCCTTAAACCAGACAGCGCTTAAATTCAGATCGCACTGAAAATCAGATCAACTTTTTACAGTGTATTAATTTTTTCCATACCCTATTTCTCCGAAGCATTCCACCTACAACGTTAGGTTTCTGAATAATCCGCGACTCTTTCCTAGCCTTATAGATCGCCTGTTACCTTCCTTCCCATCCAATTAAATTTATTGCGTTATATCCCTCCTTATTTGTTAAGAACTTATGCTTCTTAAACATCAAAATCTTCATGCAACCCAAAATACCTATTCTCTAACTCATTCTTTTGAGCTTCACTAACCCCTCCACTCTAGTACCCGCTTCATTTTTCCGTTTCCCCAGAAAACTTCCTCCTTTAATTTTTATTTCTGTCTTTCAATTGCTTCAGCCACCTTCCTTTCTCCTTGCTCATATTTTGCTCTCAATCCGTCTTCCTCCCTATCCAGATATCCCTTTATATTAATTCATCCAGAAAGTAAGTTCCGTTTACCGCATTCCGTTTATAGATTTTTACCGCGGCCTCGCTGGTGTTACAATTTTTCGCCATCACTCCCGTTTCTCTGACTCATTTACAATAGATTGACACTAATTTGAGACAGCCTTGGTACTTTTTTCGCCTTTGAGAGAGCCACAAATACTTTTTTCGCCTTGTGGTGAGTGTTTACACTGGTCAGGTATTTTAAAAAATCGCGCCACAGATTCATTCGCAATCATTATATATATATCAGTCATATAACTGTCATTCATGATCACGATCTTAGAAGATCTATGATTATACTACATCTGAAATGTGTATTATAGTATTCTAAGATCGTGTTCATGGCAATGCCTATCCGCACACAGAAAATTTGGCAAAATATCTTCTGGAGGACTTTAGCTGGCCCGGGACGATTTAGACCATTCCCCTTACAGCACATGCCTCGCATCTAGTGATTATCATCTCCTTTATCACCACTATTCGTTTCATCGAGTAGATACAGATGGCGGTTCTGACTGAGGCATGGCGGAATGCCCAGCGGTTCCACGAAGATGACGACGCGACGTGAAAGAAGCTAAAACAACATATTTTGCATTATTGCAGACACTTCAATATTGAGAGGATGTATACGATGGTTACTCTTTCTGAAATATCCCTAAACGAAGGTGAAGATACTTAGAAAAATAGTGCAAGGTAGGCATATTATGACGAGGAAAAAAATAATGCATAAATGTTTTAGTTTCTTTTTTTTGCCTGACAGAACTTATTTTCTGGACGCACATAGTATTATTCTCCATACTTATGACCCATTGCCCATCGATTAAAGATCATACTCTTTCCGCCGAGAGAAGGGCTATGAGCCATTCCATGCCTAGATGCAGATGAAATGTTTCACTTATTTTTTTCTTCAATTCTCTCCTAATGGACTCCTGATTCATTCAACCCCTCTTTCGAATGTTCCCTTGCACAATTCTTTACCTGACATCTCTATTTACTAAATTATGTATTATGTGGGGTTTCGTCGGAATTTCATTCAGCGTCGTCAGAGCGTAGTGCATAATTTAAAGACTCATCACCGCGGAAACATAGGATTGAACATTCTACAATTAAACTTACTCTCATCCATCATCATCAGCGCAATGTTCCACCCGTACCAGTTTCCCCCCCCCTACTTTGGCCTTTTATTTGTCATTTTTAAACATTAAAAATCTCACAACTTTTGTTATTTGAATTTTACATTGTTCTTTTGCCTCTTGGCCTTCAGCCCATATCTTTCACACTGCACCTCTGACGGTCTAATCATTATCTAAAATTCCTTTTTCTCAATGTACTGACTAACTCATGATCATCATCAAATTCAATCGACTAGAACAGCTGGATTCTTACTTTAGTTCTCAGTTTTATTTCTCCCCATTCTTCTCTTGGCATAGAGTGTGCTTAACAAGTGAAGGTGATCGTGGGGCACCATGTCTAAATCCCATCTTATACGCGCACAAAAACAAAGATTTAAAATAATAAGGTAAATACGCAGTCTGTTTGTGATTGCCTAAGTATCAGCCTTTAGACTGCCTAGTAAGTAAGTAGGCGTATGACACTAAATATCACATCAGATCGTAAGAACCTCCGGACGAGAAATTTAAGCTCAGGACTTAAAAGCTATAGATATAATATATTTTTATTCAAGTCTTTGTAAGATAGACCATGTTTATTTTGTTTCTGTATGCATGCACGTATGCACATACCTATTTAAAATGAGTGAATCATAAACACTCGATTCAAATAAAAGATAAAATTCGGATAAACGTATGAAATGAGCGAAAGACAGCGGGATGAAAATAATAAAATGGCAATTATAAACCTTAAAAGGTTGAAAGGAGCTGAAAGATTCGTATATAACTGGACTAATTATCTTCCTTTTTAATATCACCTATTTTGCCATTATGATACAATTATTTGCAGGTAAAAATTCCAAAAAAAGATACAGCCTTAATACAACCT
Source organism: Platycnemis pennipes (assembly GCA_933228895.1). Taxonomy (NCBI): domain Eukaryota; kingdom Metazoa; phylum Arthropoda; class Insecta; order Odonata; family Platycnemididae; genus Platycnemis; species Platycnemis pennipes. Next base: position 33,201,184 of record OW121852.1, on the reverse strand, counting down.
TTTAAATGAGGATCGCATCTGAATTAAAATATCACTCTGCTCATGCAAAGAGTAAATACAAAGTTGGAAAAATAAAAATTTAAGAAATGTTCAAGAGTCTATAATGAGAATTAAGTTTTGTACGAAGGCAAGGGGGAAAATGGTGAATAAGCGTAAAAGGGCGATGAAAATGTATTTTTCAAGCAATCGCAGTCAATGTGTTTCGGGGTTTTATTCTCTTTATCCACCTTGCCAAAATATTTCCCTCGAGCTTTTCAGGCAAATAATGAAAATATCATGGGAAAGACGGACGATTCAAATACACATTCCGCTGAATCTTACTGAGATTTTTTCCTTTCAGCGGCTCAAGAGGTTTTTGAGCGGAAAAAATCAAAAGTGGCGGTGTGCCGGTATACATACCGGTGACATATATTTGAAACGAAGTGCATGAAATCGAGATCGGGTCGCTGATAAAAAACACCACTGTCTCGAATTTTTTCGCAAAAGATATCTCGGAAGACGCGGCTGAGAGAAAAACTTGAGCTCGACTTTACAGCGAAATAGGGTAGTTTCCTTCATCAAAGAAAACAGACTTCATTGATTGCGATTTGTGCCCTGCCATAAATGTATTTAATTTACGCAAAAAGTTTGTTTTGAGAAATCCCAGTTTACTAGAGAATTAAATGTTAATTTTAAGGCCATTTGAAAAGGCTCTGAAATGGCGGGGTGCGCTGACTTCATGCTGACGTAACAGGTTGGTAGTTTACGCTGCGAAGCATAGGAAAATTCGTCTCCTGAACTTACCGTTGTATTTCAGGGCCCCTCAGCTCTAGTGAATATTTATTAGTATTAACCTGTAAAAACTATCAATGTTGGAAAAGTATTCTCAGTTAAACATAGTATTATTAGTCATTTGATAGGCTCAAGGACGTCCTGCTCGCTGTGTCTTCTGCTACGTCGAAGCATGGCGTGAAGGTCGTGCGGCGATAGGCGAACTACATGATATGCTTGTGAAAGGAATACTAACTGATTTTAAATGAGTCAACTGCATAATTAATGTTAAATAAATAAATAACAGTTAATTATAATTAATTAACGGAATAAATATGCCTCCAATACTTGTTCATAAGCTTTAACGGAGTGCGGCGTCTATTCGGAAGCGTCCGCAGCACCACCTGGTGGCAGGTAGAGGAAATAGTTTGACGTCAAACGTAGGATTAACCGGCATGCAATAGTTTGCCGTCGCGTTTTCGCGCCATTGATTTTTTTCACTTTTTAATTAATGAGGAAAAATACTTAACGTCATTTAAAAATCGAACGGCTTTAAACACGTACTCCAGAGGTTATAAACTTCCGATCAAGACAATAAAAAAATAATAGGAAACTACCCTATTGTGAGTACGCGTCTATTTTGCTTATCTGAGACTGCGTTGCTTCAAATTCAAAAAAACTCTTTCCGCACAATGAGAGAATAACATTTTCTCAGAGAACTCACGTCTGTACTGTAAGCAATGTCATTACGAACGGAATGCAACACATAGAATAGATGTCGTGGCACATTCTAAACGCCTGAGATGAAAGAGATAAATGACTCTTTCGATCCTCTCAAGTCAAATGGTCTCCGGCACTATATCTAATCTGTATAATTTCCCAAGAGAACAGGGAAAGAAGGGACAGAACGGCTGAAAAGAGAGGAGAGCGACAAGACAGGTGACATTCTGTTCCGTTAATATCATTAAATCTTCGCGAGAAAGCAAAAAAAAAAATCATGTCGTACTTGCTACCAAAATATATGCTAGAGAAAACCAGCAGAGAATCAATGTTAGGGAAAGAAAAAAAGTTGATTCCGGCGGGAAATTTCACCAGATTTTGACTCAGACTACTCAGAAGGTATTACTTTGACTCAACGAGCGTATTCAAATGGTATTGAAGCAGACAATTCCTCTTTCAAGAGTACACATTTATTTTTAAATAAAACCCGAAGAGCATGGAATTTCATCGGTACAAATAGGAACCGCAGTTTCACAATAAATTTATTTAAAGAGGTTTGAAATACTTTGAGCACCGATTGTGCTTTGACAACTTTATACCCAAAGATTTTGGCCAAATGCAAAGGGAAAAAGATTCCTTCGCCGTAAACACCATTTAAATAAGACTACTAAAATAAGTCCATAATTTTTAAACTTAAAAATTCCAGGCCGGATCCTTATCTCCAACTATTTATCGTTTTTCTCATCCATTATTCACTTCAAAGGATTGCATGCTCTTGCTCGGAGAGGAGATCAACCGAAGTGGCTATTCTCGCCATTAAAAGTAGACGGGATGTATCGAGCATTGTTAACCGATGCTCAATTTATCCCTTCTACTTTTAATAACACTCATTAATAGCCGGTGAGGGGGGGGGGGGGAAGAGCAACTCGACGCCAAAATAGGCCTTTATTTCACAATTTTTGAAACACTTTTCATTGGCAATAAAAAACAAAATGAAGGTAATAACAAAAGTTCCGATTTCTCGACAATAACTTATGCCTGGTGTTGGTCCAACTTCTCATTGCAGCCTACTCCTACCGAAAGGCATCCAGGGTGCAACTATTTTATGTCTCATCCGATAGATGGAGCAATACTCTTGAAGTGAACACTCAGGAATCCAATGAAGTATAGAATGGGATTTACCTAAAAACTCGGTATCTGCAAGGATTCAAACCCGGGCCCAGAGGTCAATACTCAGGCGCCAATATTTTACATAACCAGGAAAGTTCATGTGACCGCTACACATTTAGTAGTATAGGAAAGGGGATCCTAAAGTTTTCACTTTAGGAACCCCTTAAGATTTCCAATTTTCATCACAATTTTAAAATCGTAATGATGATAACATAAAATCAAGACTTCACTTTTCGGATTCAATTAGTATAGTTCAGATAAACATGTCGCCATTTTCGCAGAAATAATACATATTTGCACTTTTGAACACTTTTGAATAGAGGACCTTAAGAAGGCATTTTCATAATCGTATCATCGTGAAATATAAAAAAAGATCAAAGATACGCAGCTCTTATTATTTTCAATAGGGTAATTTCCTATTATTTTTTTATTGATTTGATCGTAAGGTTATAACCTTTGGAGTGCATATTTTAAGCCGTTCGATTTTAAAAGTACATTAAGTATTTTTCCTCATTAATTAGACTGAAAAAATTCAACGGTGCGAAAACGCGACGGCAAACTATTGCATGCCGGAAAATTATATGTGTGACGTGACACTCTTTACTCTACCTTTAACTAGTATCTGAGGTATATTTATTCAGTTAATTCATTATAATTAACTTTTATTCATTTAAAATTATTTAATCAGTTGATTCATTTGAAAACAGAATTCATTTTGGAAATTGCACCGTGTAGTAATGGCCCGGATGCCCTCGAGCCTATAAAACGACTACTATGTTTAACGGAGGAGACTTTTAGAACTTTGATAGTGTTCATAGGCTATCATTAATACATATTCACTAGAGCCGAGGGGCTCTGAAATACAATTTTAAGTCCAGGGGGGTTGTGTTTGAAACCGTCGGGATTATGTCTAATAGGTAACCAAGGAGTCACGTGATACAAACACGAATGGTTTCAAAATGTAATGTGTTTGAATCGCTCTTTACAACATCATCAATTGTTTTCACTTGAGTTTTTCTCATGCATTCCCACTAAAGAGACCCAAGTTGAGATATAACACAAGTGTAAACAAAGAATGAGGTTGCAATCAGCGATTGTAAAGCAGCGTTTACACGTAGCAGTTGACTGCTTTGACAGTTGCGAGATGCGCGATGTATCTATATCGCTACTGCTATGATGCGTCTGCGTGAACTTCTATGCAGTTTGAAGCCCCTATTTAGGCGTTGCCACAACAAATAAAAAGCGTTTTATTTTAATAGTGAATTTCGCTTAAATTTTCATTAAATTCATCAAGCAATAAATTCCATCGACGATTATCTTTTGATCCCATTCTTTAAAGAGTAGAATCTTTCCTTCGGGGAGGGATATCCTTGTTATTATATCCAAATTCCGTCTTGTATTGCTTTACGTTGGCGATTGTTGTGATTGTGTTGGATACATTTCCGCTGGAAAGTAGACGGGCTTCAACTTTGCTAATATCTCGAACGTGGATCGATAGTGTTCGAAATGTGTCCAGTATCGACCTAAACCGGCATCGCAGTTGCTTTTTATACATGCGAGTGGGGCTAAACAGTTGTTAGCAGTTGACTGTCATAGCAGTCAACTGCTACGTGTAAACGCACCTTAACACACTAAATTTGCGAACCATTCGTGTTTATACCACGTGACTCCTTGGTTACCTATTCGAGATAATCCCGACGGTTTCAAACACAGCCCCCTAGGAGACAAATATTTCCTATTCCTAGCAACGTAAACTATAAACCTGTTACGACAGCAAAAAGTCAGCGCATTCCGCCATTACTGAGTTTTTTCAAATGACCTTAACATTTAATACTGTAGTAAACTGGGATTTCTCAATCCAAATTTATCGTGAAATGACTACATTTATTGTGGGGCACGAACCGCGATTAATGGATTCTGTTTTCTTTGGCGAAGGAAACTACACCATTCTGTACGACATTCATGACTGTAGTGCGGGCCTTCATGGGCGCCAGGGGCTTTTATTGGAATTACGCCCTAGACAGCGATCCGTCACAAAAGTGAATAAAGATGCCACTACTCCCTAAGACTCAGAATTTAACTTTTCCTTCCCCACCAGAAAATTCCACCCATGTCAGAGATGACAAACAGAAGAGCTTAAAAAATTGTAGCGCGATAAAATGAACTCCCATGATAGTAGCTTCATTTCGGAAAAAGTGAGGGGAAAACTATTTGCAAATTAGGTACCAAGCAAGAATGTTCCATGCTTTAGGGACCCAAGGGAGACGTGATAGAATTTCGATACTCCAGGGACCTCTCGTTTTATACTCTAGGGACCATAGGGAGACGTGATGTAATTCACCAATTTTCCTGGTTATGGGAATGAATAAAACTAATTTTTAACAGCTAGCTTCAGCAGCAGGCAGAGTTACTGGATTTATGCCATCGTATAACCATGTACTCTTTTCGTGTATTTTACCCTTCGTGGCATAAATATATTGATGTTTATGATATACCTCTCTATGCAATTTCATTTTTTTCATGTCATTTTGTAATACAGGGAAAATTTAATTTGACTCACACAATGGGTTTGATTTTTACATAATTATGCAGAAATTTGTCATAGGTGTGTCACTATAAGAGTGAGAATATGGAAGAACTTGGAGCTAAATACTAGGGACACTGTTTTATAAGGAAGGCAGCGGACTCACTAAGTGGTCTTCAAAGCTCCATCCGTCGGATGGTACGTAGAGCTGTGATCCCTTCGGCGCCTTTCGTTGAGAGCAGTTTAATGTCGGTGCCGGGCTTCTATCCTTCTTCCCCATCCAATCCCGTTCATACCCCTTGTATCTTGGCCTGAGGTGTCTTTAAAGGCCGTTTTACTCGATCATTGATACTGCTCAGGCTGCTGCGAGAACACTTGCGCAAGAAATATTACACCGTGTAAAGCGACGACTTGCGAGGAGAGACAGCGCCACTGCGCGAACGGTTGCGAGCAAATTAGAACTTGTTCTAATCTGATACATGCATTCGCGCAAGTTTGAAGTTTATTTCTCTCACTAGATGGTGCAGATGTTGCGGCAACAAACTGCCACGGGAATTCTAGCGATTAAATAGGTTGTTGACGATTGAGTTGGGTGATTTTGCTTGCACTTAACTCCTTAAGTAGTAAATAAAGTGAAATAATGATAAGCTGGGAGATTAATCACGTGGAAGTTTACATTTCGTTCGTAAAGGAAGAACTCGTTACCTTGGCCCACAGCCGTTCGTTCGTTGTGCAAAATTTGGGCTAAGTATGAAGTATATGGGACTAGGGTGGCCACTATTATGTTTAGGCTATGGCTTAAAAACACATTTTAAAATGGTGGTTATTTATCGCATCACTCACGTCCAATTAATTGCGACTTAACAGATCTTGACGCTATACGATATATTGACGGTATTACAGCCAATTAATGGTATGTTGTCACCGAAATAATGCACCGACGATTGCACCGTGTAAAGCTGTCAAGCAGGCGTCCTTGCAATTTTCTAGGTCACGGACTTTTGCGGACGACTGTCCAAATGGAAGCAACATCGGCTTGCGCAGTGTCAACGATCGTGTAAAACGACCTTAAGAGCGGCACAGAGTTAACAATATTCACGTGATTTGATACTTTTGAAGCGGAGTACGTGAAAATGTATTTCATAGTTCATATGGGGTAACTACTATCCATGCTTCTAAATTTGATATTTCTCTATTAATAACTACCACTTTCCCTTCTTTAATATTGCTAATTGAATTATTATAATTATTTCTTTTCATGATTGCATTCGCCTTCCTGTTCTGATCCTGAAACGTAGGGTACAAAATTAAGGAAAGATTGGTGTAGAAGTTAAGAGAACTGATCCAAATGCAAGGGAGTACACTTAATATGATCAACATTCAATATTAGAAGGGCATGTCGTAGCGAGGGATATGCCAAAATAAGTCTTCGACGATAAATAAGACTCGGCGTCACACCCTCCGCTGCCCAAAAGGAATTATTTCGAATGAACTGAGCATGGGCTCTATGAGACAAAGGCCTGTGGCTCCGTCCAGGATGCTTCGTTCCTCCGACAACTGCCGAAGCAATCAAATGTCACTTAGAGCGATAGTGTTCCGTATACGCGCGAACAGCGCTTTGTCCGAATCTTCTTGATTCTCGAGATCCTGTACATCTATTCCCGAGCTGCTAGTTGTATGCGCTTTGCTCGAAAAATATTCAAGATATATTAAAAACATAATGCTGGTAGCCAATCTTTCTCAAAACATTTATTGAAAAGTGATGATTTTCAGGAAAGCAATTGGAAATTGGGAATCACTTCTACTGAGCCCCTAAACCGGCAGCAATCTTTCTACTCACCTTGCGAAAAGCTCATTGAGCAGCCTCACAAGTTCCTCAGCGGTGCACTGGTCGGAGAGGGAGGTGAAGCCACAGATATCGGCAAAGAGAATGCTGAAAAGAGGAAATGTGACATGAAATTTAGTTTTGAACCATCAATTTCTAAGATCAGGTCATTTTATTAACATATTTTAGAAGAAATTTAGTTTTGAACCATCAATTTCTAAGATCAGGTCATTGTATTAACATATTTTAGGTTTACTAATCATCAATAAGCAGCACATTTGCATAGGGGCTTAGGCGTGCAGTTTCTTAATTCTTCGATCACTCTAACCAGTGTGAAAGCATTACGGCGGTTGGAGACAAAATCTTCAACCTCGTTAGCCGTACAATTATCACGGTATTGGTAGGAGAATGATAGCATTAGCTTTTCCAAATTGAATCAATTATTTGGGCTTGTAAATTTGAATGATTCACTATGCATACCTATTGTAAAATAATATGTAACAATCTATAAGCCTTTGGTTACATCTATACGTTGAAAGAATGTTTCCAAATTATTGCTAGAGTATATTATTTCGGTAACTGATTCCAGTGTCACTTCCAATAGCTAACTATCGGACAATTAATTTCTCTCCATTTCTTGAAAATTATTCTTTGGGCGTAAAAACTTTATTTTGGATTTCAGGAATGCTAATTTTATTTTTCTCGGAATATTAGATTAATATACCCATAAATCTGATGAAAGTGGGACTGTGTTGTATAAGGAATGCTTTTAAAAAAGAATAATTGTAAAAAAGAATAATTGTAAAAAGAGGTCCAACTTAATTAAAAGGTGCTATAAATATCATGTTCGCGATTGAATGATGACAAAAGTTTTATAAATTTTCAATAATCATGCATCAAATTAACTGATTTACTATGCCATAAATGTTGATGGGATACAACCGTTTATAATGAATTTAAATTTTAGTTCAGCTTGGTCCATGTGAAAAAAGAGATTGCATTAATAAATAAACTAATATCCGAAAGTCACCTCCACGGTTTCTGTCGACGGCGAATTCAGGCGAGAGAAAAAAATACTATAAAAAGAATTTGCCTTCATTTGACGTTTGGAACGTTTACCAGACGATCCTAAGTGAAGAGACCGCGTAAATGAAAACCTCCTTACGGTAAGAAGATCCGATTCACGGGGCAACCTTTAATATTCGAGACTTCACGAGTCCTCGGATGCGCTTCTCTCGATGTTTCCCGACGAGGGAAAGAATCCCATTTGGATTATTCATGAGTTCGTAAAAATATATGCACAATACTCAAATTTGAGTGACAGATGGGACACGAAGAATCGGATAAGAAATGTGAGATCTCGCGATGCCTGAATTAATGCAGAGGGAGTGACGAGAAGATCCCCCGATCCGGCGATAGAGGTTTTCCGCGGAAAAACCCGGATTCTTTGAGCCCACCTCTCGTTTTTTAGATGGAGAAATGTGAATGCACCAGATGCACGCAACAAAAATCGAAATATCAGGGCATGCGGTAAAAATACTTGGGTTCCTCACGTTTAGGAGCTTAGTAGACATTCTGTGGCGAAGGAACTAAAATTTCAGGCCTTAAAATCACTACATAGAGATGTTCAGGATTCAGGAACGTTCAGGTACGTTACTAGTACACCAGAGGAAAGGTCATAAAAATAACTTATAGAAGTAAAAAATATTGAAGGAGAGACACGTGAAATAAATGATATTTTTATTACAAAAAAATTTCCACAGTTTGACCTCTACCAGCATCGATTCTGAAGTACAAGAGACTATCTCTAGTGAGATTCCGGTGGCATATGTGCGAACGAAACGCTCTATCAGGTTTTGGGTCGAGAAACACAATAGGCGCTTACGCAATTGTCAAGCCACAGGACTAGCAAAAAAACAAGGTAACCAGCGTACTGAATTCAGTCTCCATTTCGACCAAAAAATATGAACAACATCTGTGACAAATATATTGAAGACCTCGGGCATTGCTTTGTGATAGGTCAGACCTCATGATGACGTCAGATTTCAAACCCTGGATTGAAATTGTACGATGAAATATTTCTAGTGGAATTTACTAAGTGACCAAGTTTCTTTTTACATAACGATGTAAATAGAAACTCGGTCACTTAGTAGATTCCCTACTATGATCTCCCATGTTCCCCCTAAATTTTTCAAAAAATTTGGGAACATGGGATATCCTAGTCAGGACCTCTTACTGCCTTTTCTTTCTGTCTTGCTGCCTCATCTTTCCACCTGGGTAATGAAAAATATTTCATGTCACACCCGTTTCGCAAGCCATCGATTTCCGAGTTGAACGAGGAGCGTTCATACGTATTATAGAAGCAATGGAAATCCTGCCCCATTGATAAAATAGTCCAGGATCTCAAATGAGGATACCCGTGTACTGTCCAGTCTGTTGATATTCGAGGATTTCTTTCCCTCCACAGTCAATCATCCTCTACACGAACTGCTAGCGTGCCATCTTTTGTTGTTACGAAATAAGTTGTTCTTTTGTTGTAGTCAGGGGAGACGAACGACAGCTAAGTTCATTTAAATCACAGGGGGTAAATGGTTTGGCGTAAAAATGGAGGAATAATGTAGAGAAATTCAGTTCCGGCATTTGAGTTATCTTAATGAAAGCCGATATATCCAAGGTTTAACGACCCACCCAACGGAAGGAGAACTGAACTTCGAGTCATCATCATGGATCAAGAATCCTAGGATTGGTTTGACGCAGCTCTCCACTCGATTTTTCTATCGGCCAACCATATCTCTTTTACTTCCTTCACAACCTGGTCCGCATATATACGAGGGTGCCTTTCCCAATCTTCCCGTTCACTTTTCCCCCGACGATTGTCTTCATCAGGCCATCGTGTCTTAAGATATGGCTGATTAAGTTGTTCCGGCTTCTTTTTAAAGTTCTCAGCAGACCTCACTTTTCTCCCACTCTTCTTAGGACTTCGTTACTTACTCGGTTGATCCATTTAATCTTCATCATTTTTTGTAGCACCACATTTAGAATACTTCCACCCTTTTTTTCCGCTGCAGTCATCGCCCATGCCTCACTGCCGTAAAGAAACATACTCCAGATGTTTGTTCTTATGAATTGTTTCCTTACTTCAAGGATTGTATTTCCAGGTGTAAGTAGATGCTTCTTTTGATAGAATGCCCTCTTTGCCTGGGATATCATACTGACTATTTCTTTCTTGCTTCGTCCATCGTTGGTTACTCAGCTTCCTAGGTAACAGAACTCTTTTACCTCTTCCTGTTTTTGTTTTCCTAGTTTGACGTTGGTTTTAGCCTCTTCTTTCTTGCTGCACACCAATATCTTAGTCTTCTTTTTATTGATCTTCAGCTGATATCTGGCCATTATCATTTACATGCTATTAGAATCTTATTCAGATCCCTCTCTGTCTCTGCTTCGAGTGTTACGTCATCAGTGAATCGCATAAGGTGTTAAATATTCTATCGAAAAATATTGCCACTGCCGACACTCGAACCAAGGCCCTCAGGAGGGGAAGACAAAGATCATGTATCACGGTTGATTTCCTAATGGCCTGATGCGTATTGTGAGGTATTCCTTATCTTTTACCTGATATACAATGGAATAACTCCGTGTTTTTGTATGTTTTTTTGCTCTGCTGACTCCATTTGCCGGTAATTCGATTCACTGTAAAAAGTTGATCTGATTTTCAGTGCGATCTGAATTTAAGCGCTGTCTGGTTGTAAGGCAGGAACACGGATTTAAGGTACGGAAGAGGCAGGAACATGGATGATTGGTACAGGAGCAGTTGAGCAGGAAGCAGAGGAAGCAGGATTCTGGATGGTCTGATTTTCAGCCGTTCACCTGCCTTATTTTTAGACAAGATATTACTGCTGAAATTCAACATACCCTGTCTTAAAATTGTTGCATCTGAAATTCAGATCGATTTTGTACCTTATAATCAGATCTACTTTTTACAGTGTTGTGAACTCCGAATCTGCCAATTTTAGCCGCTAATTTCTGAGCCTTACAGTTAATTCACTAAACTAAGGCTAGAAAAAGTGACCAAAATAACAGAAACAACGTCAGCTTTACTTTGTGGAATTTTTCCTTAATTGAGAATGAGAACAAACTGTAATTTTCCATACAACTCTTAATTACCCTACCAGTTGAAACACATTTGTGTCCTCATCATGGACTCTAGCAGACACCCAGGGACCAGAATAGTCCAAAATATTGCCTGATTTTTTTCCACAATTCTACAGCAGAAAAAAATAGTATGCTATAAGAATAATAATTTTTTGTTTTAGCATCGGTTTTTTATCCCAAGTATTAGACTTCAACTTCAACTTCATTTATGAATTTTTCTGGAAAATTTGGAGGAATTGTTTCGGGGAAATTCGTGCAAATTTGATCCCAAGTATGTTCATAATATGTACGAACTATGAGGCATGATGTGCAATATAACTTGCAGAACGGAGAGAACCAATGGAGAATGAGCACATGAAATTTTAACTATGCATATGAAAAATATTTTTTTCGGATTTTGATCAGTTTTTTTTTTTTTTTAAATTTTAGTCCGGCGGACGTTGGTACTTGGGTAGCCAAAATTGCGCGGGAAAAAGAGTTGGAAAATGATATGTAAGCCAAACAAATGGATATTGCAAGGAGAACTTGGGAAACCATATGGAAAATTTTTCTCATATCATAAAGATGATAGTTCCATACATATTTCAATATACATGGGCACCACTCGCAATTCAATGGTAAATGTATGTTGCAAAACTGCATGTGCCGCTAATTTGGCAGTATACAATGTCATTTCGCTTGTGTTATTTTTGTAGTATTTTTATTGAACTAACTACGGTGAGAGAGACCGGATTGATTCTGGCAACAACACTGTAAAAAGTTGATCTGATTTTCAGTGCTATCTGAATTTAAGCGCTGTCTGGTTGTAAGGCAGGAACACGGATTCAAGGTGCGGAAGAGGCAGGAACATGGATGGTTGGTACAGGAGCAGTTAAGCAGGAAGCAGAGGGAGCAGGATTCTGGATGGTCTGATTTTCAGTCGTTCACCTGCCTTATTTTTAGACAAGATATTACTGCTGAAATTCAACATACCCTGTCTTAAAATTGTTGCATCTGAAATTCAGATCGCTTTTGTACCTTAAAATCAGATCTACTTTTTACAGTGAAATGATCTAGTTTTTCGTACGCTTATAAGAGGAATAAGTGCCTTGAGACTATCAATTTTACGACGGATTGGAGTCGAACTGCGAGGAATCACTCTATGTTTTTAAATTTCAATATACATGTAGATATATTTCAGACTCAGAGAGAAATGTGAAAATAATTGCCTTTATTGGTCGTAAATTTAAAATATGAAGCAGACATGTAAAACTATTGTGAAAATACTACTCACTCAGTGATTCAACCCGAAGGTTGGTCTTTGATAGGTTAGGGTAGAGCTCATCCGGTACTAAGCCAACGGCATGTGAAATTCACACATTCAGGGTAGGGGGCCAGTTCCTTTTCCTGGGCCACCTGCGATTTCCTACAAAGTTCTGATAAGCAGAAAATCGAATAGCGAGGATTTTAGATGGGGGTGTCCAAAAAGGCTCTTGCCCGTGAAAATACTAATTAATATTTTAATTATCTCCTTCATTTGATTTCATTTGTTTTTACCTTCTATTGTCCGTCGAACATATAACATAGTTAGCCTTTAAAAATATTTCATTACAACATACATCTGAGGCATGCTTTTTTTTGGCAGCGAAGCATGGACGATATCAGCAGCAGAGAAGTCAAGGCTGGAAGCATTTGAAATGTGTGTGCTACCGAAGAATTATGATGATAAATTGGATCAACCGAGTGACTTACGAAGAAGAGTGGGAGGAAAGAGACGTCTCCTGAAAAACTTAGAAAGAAGACAGGGCAACTTAATCGACCATATCTTGAGACATGATGGCCTAATGAAGACAATCGTCGAGGGACAAGTGAACGGGAAGAATGGAAAAGGCAGGCCTCGGATAATATTGATGGAACAAGTTGTAAAAAATGCGAAAGAAAAGATTTATATTAATATGAAGAGGTTGGCCGGTGGAAGAATCGAATGGGGATCTGCATCAAACAATCTTAGAATTGTTCACCGATAATTAATATGATGCCGATAATTTATATCTCTAAATTTTACGGAAAGAGGTGTATTTTATAACTGTCCTTAAATCAGTATAATTATCTTATCTTATTTTATTGATCGAATCAACCGAAGTGCTCAAGAAGTTGCTGCTATAATTGACATATTCGATGAAAGATGTGAATTCTGTTGAAATATTATGCATTATACTTTATTTATATTATTCCTACTTATCCATTGAAATGAAATTATCATTTATATAAGTTAATTCTTTCAATTAATTCATGTCAAATCAGATAATTATGTATAGTGAAAAGGTAGCTCTTCTGTTAACGTTTTCAACGACGGCTGCCTCAGCGCAGGTTTTCCTTCGAGGCAACCTTGCTTTCATATACGCAGGTAAAACACAATTTAACCGGTTAATGTTGTTATTTAAAGTAAATAAATTTACTCTATTAGTTTATAAAATATTTAGTCACATAGTTGGCAAAGCAATTGGCCTTAAATTTACGCAGGAGGAATTTTTATTCTAATAAAAAATAAGAAGGTGTGTTCCCCTGCTATAACTTTGACGAAAATAGAGACGACTAACTTAATGAGAAGCCACCTTTGAAGCGACTGTGTCAATAATTCAGTGACGGCAAGCAAACAAGAAACATGGCGCAACTGTAACAATATGGACTGCTCTAGATTGTGCACACTATTAGTGCGTTAATTGAATTGAAAGATTTTAACTGCTCATGAGAGAAACTGCAAAGGAGCAGAAAAAAAACAGCATGTGGCAACCGAAAAGATTCCATCACTCCTATGACAACTTTCCGGTAACACCATTAATGAACGCGCACTGGAATGAACACAAAGAGTAAATTGAACATAAACTTTGTATCTATACCAATTCACAGACTGGCCAAAACCTGGGGACACAATGAAGCAAGTTTACTCGGAACCGAAATCGCAATTTTGTACACGAAATCGTTAGATGGAAACGAAAAAAGAATTTTAGTGAAAAAATTATCTTCTAACCACAACTATTCACTCATAAATCAAAAATTAAAATAAGAAAGAGGTGACGCCCACCGAAAAGCTGCTTTGATATCATTGACGTCATTTTCCTCACGTCCTTGACTGCTTTTAGGGGAAGGGAAGGGAGTGGAGGGGGGTTCTCGGAAGGTCTGCTCGCACAGATGCTGGAAACTGCTCCTATTGGCAGAGTCAGCTGTGTCCCCCCATTGCGATAAGGCAAAGTAGCTTTGCGGGTTCAGTTGTGATTGGACGAAGTCGATATACGTCAGAGGTTGCACCACGCCCACTTTTCCGAAATGGTTAAAAACATCAGTTTTTAGCCCCTTATAACTCGAGAAATAATTGACGGATCAAAAAACGGAAAGATACGGGTCTTTTTATTTTACAAACTCTATCAGATTCGTCAATAAAAAAATAAGGTAAACGACCCCATTGAAGTGGGTCAGTTTGAAAAACTCCATTTGTTACTCGATGACCTCCATGACGTCCCTCTGTGCAGCGTTTGGTGAAGTTTCCGGAGCTGCACACCAGTTTCTGAGGGCATTCAAATGATGAAAAGATCTCTTTAGAAGGCTGTAATCGTCATACCTAGGCATAAGCAATCCAGAAATAATTGTAATTTATTTTATTTAAACGTCACGGAATAACAGGAAGACATCATTCATTGGAGATATTCTTTCTGTTCATCATTTTTACACACATCTTGAATGGGAATACGTAGATGTGTTCGAACCACAGCTTATGAAACGATTTTGAACGAAGAGAATATAAAAGAAAAATAAAACTTCATCAGAGTAATCCTGAATACTAGCACGATCCGTAATACGGACTTTTTTAAATTCTATTTTAAAGCAATATACCACTTCCAAATCCCCTCATCTTGGTATCTCCTCATGAACCGCGCACCAATAAACACATCAACGTCCATAGCCTAACGCTGGGACACAATCAATGCAAATGGGTGACTTGTAGTACCGTAAACCGTGAAGAGATGGCGCATGGGTGGGAGAACGGAAACGGACACAATCAACGCGTAACGTGAGACCGTGTACGTGGGAGATGGTCATCTCTCACGTTTCAAGTACACGGAAACCCAATGAAAAATGCCTTAGGAGCTGGCGATAAGGAGCCACCTGAGTTATAGAAGTTACAAGAGGATGCATGCTTCTTAACTGAAGGAATTGGTGATATTCGCGGGAGAAATCGAGAATTGAAGTAAATTGCTGAGGTGATTGTGGTCTAATATTTTAGTCTCAAATACTTAAAACTTATTCCAGTCTTTGGTTTTAGCATGGAGATTTTCCTGACTTTTTTGTAATGAGGGAATCAATGAATGAATAGTTATTTGAAGTCGTTGTGTTTTGTTGAGATTTTAAAATGTAACTAATGACAAGAAAAAGCGTGTTTGCGATTGTTGCCATTGTTTAGATCGTGAACATTTATAACACGGTTTGGTAAAAATAGTTTTTAAGGAAGAGTTGATGCTTTGCACGTGTTTCAGTAAGTTATGTACAGTCAATAGCATAACAAAAAGGATTTATAGCGGACGTATTGGCACGTTTTTCTGCTGTTTTAAAATATTTTTTAAAACAGCAAAGAAAAAATAGTTTTCAATCCTTTTTGTACCATCAGGGAGTGTTACGGTGGTCTAATATTAATGTCAAGTATTGTTTCAGATGGATGCCGATGAATTGCTGATACATTTGGTGAGAGAATTCCCAGTTCTTTACGACCGGACCAGGAAAGACTTCCGAGACAATGCCATGAAGAAGAGGGCATGGGCCTTCATTGCAGAGGGTTTACAAACTTGTGGTAAGTTATTAGATAAATACAATTGAATTTACTACATCCATGGTTGTCACCATTTGCTAAGTACTACCATTATTTTTCCTAACGCATTCCCTATGTTCTGCTTCTCTTCCTTGCTATGAGTTAATGCTAAATTCACCTTACCACCATAATTTCCCTTTTGGAAATGATTATGTGTTAATTGTCTCTTAATAAGTAGGGGAAAATGAAGAGACTTAATCTCAATCTGTAAGGTTGTATCCTCACTATTTCAGAACGGGAATGCATATCTCGGTGGACCACATTGAGGGATAGGTTTGTTCGAGAAAACAGGACAGATAAGAGCAGCCTGCCACCAGGATCTGTGACCCCAATAAGGAAAAAGTGGCAGCTTAAGGAGCATATGATGTGGCTGCAGCCGTTTGTAAGAACGAGGAAGTGAGTATACCACAAAGGTTTATGGAATTTGGTATCATATATGCTAATAGCAGATGTTTTGTTGGAGGTAAAAAAGCTATACCCTAATAAAGATAATTAATATGCACTAGTTATTGCACCTATTTATCTGCAGTGCTTCATTTCTACTATGCTAACAAAATTTTTTAACCGGGTTTCAGAACATTTGGCAGTTGGAAAGCAGATATAACGTACCTGGACATTGTAGATACACCTCCAGCTACCTCTCCGAACACACCTTCCCCTAATGATTCTAATTCACCTCCTACATCTATTTCCCTAACCTCTCTTTCTCCATCCACCTCTGCTCCCCAAATATTTGCTGACACCCCTACCACTTCAAAAACGACAATTTCACAAAAGGAGACAAAAGAAGAAAGTGCTCCTGACCCCTTTCATGCAAGAAAGAGGAAGAATGGGAACGAGTTGGAATGCGCACTCGCATCGTCACTAAAATCATTCAGCTCCTTCCTCGAGAGCAAGAGCAGTGCTAAGAGGAAGAGTGACGATTATGACGAGGATGAGCTCTTTTGCAGGAGTCTCACCATGGCAGTGAAGAGGCTAAACGGGAAAAGGAAAAATGAAGCAAAAAGGAAACTAATGGAAGTTTTATACGAATATGAGGATTAAAATGTTTCCAAAAGCACAATATTCTGATTTTAAGCATATGTGTAATATTTTAAAATACGCTACTCTTCCATTCCATTCAATACCTGTCTAACTATTGTTTATTCAGTAATTACATTGAGGGATATTTTACCCTTGTTTTCTACCTGCCATTTCCGTAATAACTCACACTTTAGTAACTGCTTCAAGATATATTTATTAGGAAATATTTTAATGTTATAAGGTATCATTTACCCGCGTACAGGGTAGAAGAATAGTCCCAAATTAAACATTTATCGGTGTGACCTTTTGGTACAGCCATGCCACTCCCCCACTTGATGCTAAAAAGTATGATGCTAAAGAATCCCTTTGGTCATAAACAATTCTTGTGGCCAAGTTAGCGCCCACACTTTGCAGGCTTGCCTCCTCCTGTCGCCAGGTACCATCAGTTAATTCACCTTCATTGTCCACGTCAACGTAGTTGGAAGGGAAGTACAATGTTGAGGGAGAGTTCCCCTTCTTCAAAAAGTTGTGCAGGAATATAGGTTTCAACAGTATCAGGCTCTGCTACTATGACATACCTTAGAATCCTCCACCTTGACGCAAGAATCCCGAAAGTATTCTCTATTACCTTTCTACCTCTTGACAATCTGTAATTAAGTATACAATTTTCCAATCCCAGACGTTTTCCTGAATATGGTCGCATCAGCCAGGTTCGCTGGGGAAAAGCAGAATCTCTGATAAAAATAATGAGGCACAAATTGATATATGCCTTCAATTTTTTTAGGCGGAAGGAGTTTTATATCTTCGTTTGCCATCGCTAGCTCAATGCTTTTATGAAAAATTCCATCATCACATTGAAAGCCTAGAATGACTGATCATTTTATTTTTATCATCAATGTCATTAAATTACAGTTTGTATTACTATGCTGATATTGCATTCAGAATAGTAATACTGAGATATGAAGGAGTTGTACAAGTGTACATTTTCTAAAACATTATTAAAGAGTTTACAAATTATGTGATGAAGATGAAGTTACAAAGGTTTTGTTGTTAAATTTGCTAAAATATAGTAGGAATACATGTTACAGTTAGCACCAATGTCGACGATGGTAAAATTATAATCTGCATCGCAAGCGGCCATTAAAACGATGCTACGGGATTTTGTAATTAAAATACATACTCCCGGCATTTTTTGGAGATTGAATCTACATCTACATCCACACGATACCCTGCAAGCCACCGCGAGGGTGTGTGGCAGGGGATGAAGATCACCAAGCATGCACTATTGACATGTAAACAAGCAACTGGATTGCGATGAGCTACCCGTATACGGCACCGATGCTGTTCGGTAGGTTCCACCTCCTTTCAAAACCATCGGCGATAGCGAGCCACTCATTCATACTAGGTCTTCTGAGATAAAGAGGACTGAGAGCATTCCAAATTGCTTTACAAGTCTCCCTCAAAATCTTTCGGACGGTAGATTTGGCGACATAATACTCCCAGGCCAATGACTTAGCACTACCTCAATGGGTCAAATACTGAAAATAAGATTTACTGGCCGAATATCAAGACTGGGAATTTGGTTCTCAACTATATGAATAAGGAACTACCAAATACATTTATTATGGAAGAAGGAAAAAAGCTAGTACCCACTTCAGGGTCATTGTCAATCGGTATCCAACCGAAAGAGATTTCTTTTGGCTTCTTTTTGCCAAGAAGGGAGCTAATAACTGTTCCAGCTCAGCGAATAGCCTTCTGCCAATTAGTGCGTATTTAAAAAAACTCTTCTTCGTCCATTGTTCTCATAGCCTGGAGAATATTACTGTATGCAGCTTTGAGATGACGTAGTTGGTTCGTAGGCCTGACCCACCACCTTCTGTTGTACCAGCGTTTTCTTTTTTGCAGCACAACATAACTGCCGATATTAAAATCAATCCGAAGTAAATTGCGATCTCTTCGTCCATTTTCAAAGTTCTTTGGCCTAACGATTGAGTACAGAACCTGGAATGAACAAACTGTCGAAATTAAGGACTCGATTTTTTATTGACAGAAACACAAAAACTATCGCAAAATAATAAATGAGGTTGGGGCCTCGTCCACGATTTAATTCTTGTAAATTGTAATAAAATTAAGTTTTCTGGTAACTTCATTAACGGAATGGATACGTACCTCTATAGTCTTAAAAATTAATTGTTAGCTTCTGTTTACATTCGCAACAGGTTTCCGTTGCGCCTTCCTCAGTCAATTGTTCTGGACTCGCGAGACGCGTTGTTTATTGTGTCCGCTAGAGAAAAAGATACCGTCTCACGTTTCACGTAAATGTCTCACGTCACCCGTTTACGTTGATTGTGTCCCGGCCTTAATTCATGGATTGCGAACTAGCCGCGATTACTTTAGCGAAGTCACCACCTGAATTGAATAACAGGAGAATTTACACAGAGAAAATATCTGCTACTATCCATATTCTACTATGGTCGAAGCCAAGGAGTTTACCTATTTCTCATTACTTATTGCTCTATTTATTTATTTTTTCGCGTATTCTCTCGAGATGATTTTTTTCCATTCACTTGCCTGCTTCCCACTGGTGTCGCCTTGCTATACGACTCAATGCATAGCCAAGATGAAGTTAATGACATTACACAGTTTGGAGAAAAATTTAAATTGCATGACTTTCTAACCATCTTTCAAACACTAACACAATTGATATAAAACAAATATTCATTATAAACATTTAATAAGAGTATAATTTAAAAAGTTTCAAGCAGAATTAGTTCCAAAAATGAAAAAATATGAAATAACGTAAAAGAGAGCTAAAATTCTAGCCTAAAATTATGAGTTGAGAAAAACTATAATACAAAAACGTAATTCCACAAAAAAGACGACCGCGGTCAAGTTCACCACAGGGAGTTCCTCTCATTGTTTTTTTCTTTTTGCGAATTACGATAGGATCTGAGAGGGCGATCGTTAATGGTGATGCGCGGGTTGAAATTTCACCCTCTTCAGGTCCCCACCCTCGCCGCGAGCGGCCAATTCCGAATCCGCACCGCCCATTCATCATCCGTATTCACATCAAACCGATCAAAGGCGACGTTCCTCTTCCGCTTCTGCTTCTCTCCTGTTCCTTTTTTTCGCCTCTTTTAGCGGTCTGCGTCCCCGGAGGAAAATAAACACGGCAGCCATCACGACCACCCAATCAATCAAACGGCACCGGAATTATTCTCGGCCGCCCGTCGAACGCGCTGCTGCAGTAATTCCCTGGAAAGCTGTGATAAGGGTAGACGGATGATGAGGACTGGATAAGGTCCCGATCGGGTGAAAGGCTCGAGAGAATATGGAAGGCCTAGGGAGTTCATTTTTCCTGTTTCCACACGACCTCGCGGTCGTCAGAACATCGTGTGGATCCCAGATGTTGCTGATGTGTGGGAATGAATGATCTGATTTCGATAAAAGCCACCGTTTCACCCAATATCGCTATTATTTTCCCCTTTATCACAACAAAATACCATTTTCACTCAACATAAAATGCAAGTAACATTATCATCACTACCAGTATCTATACCTGTACCTATAATGGTTTAGTGCAAGTTTCCAATCCATTAGGCACTCTCTTTGTCTTCATATTGACATAATACTTGCCGGTCAAACCCTCCAAAACAAACAGGCACCATGTCATATCTAAATTTCTAATACCAGGCTATGCCATGCTTCCCGTTCACGAACACCTCCGCAACTGTCTCCATTAGACCATCATGTCTCCAGAGATAACCGATTAGGTTCCCTTGTCTTCTTTTTTTAAAGTTTTCATCAGGCATCTGTTTTCTCCCAGGGTTCGCATAACTTCCTCGTTTGTCTCACGGCCGATCCATTTGATCTCTAGCATTATACTCCAACACCCTTTTCAAATGCTTCCACTCCAGAACTTTCTTCTGTCGTTGTCGCTCATAACTCATTGTAAACAAGAAGCACGTTACAGATGTAAGTTTGAATGAAAGGTTTCTTTACTTCCAAGCTTGTAGTTCCAGCTGTAAGTGGATATTTCTCCCGGTAGAATGAATGCTCTCTCTGCCTGGTGCTCCCACTGACTATTTCCGACTCCCTTCGTCCATTGAAGGTTATTATGCTTGCCAGCGTAACAATTACGACAAAATTCAAACGTGACTATTTCATTAACGTCAGTGGATCGGAAAACTGCCAGTCTGATTGGCTTAGTTTACGATTGCTTCCATTGCGTATTTACGTTTTTCTCAAACCCAATAGCTTCAAAAACGATTTTGACATTAGGTGAAGTTTCCCCTCAAAAGGAAGCTTAAGTTCAACGCTTAAGCATGTTCAGTTAATCTTCACAAAGTTCTCTCTAAGGGAAGGCTGTCTCAATAACTGCATCATGCTATTGATGTCAATAGTATCTCTGCGAGTGATATTAGTTGAGTTTGACACTAACTAAAGTTTTTATTTTATAATCTCTTCATTACGTAGTATTCAGGTTTTTTTCAAGAGTGTCATTCGTCTGAGTGGCATTAATTTTGAAAAGTATCTTAACGTTTTTTTCAATTCCATTGCAAATTTAATCACATCACGTCAAATTTCGTGGGAGAAAATACCCAACCATCCACAAAAAATATCTGGCTATTTTTGGTCTTTGCTTGCTCAAACTCTCGAGTTTCTTTTCGCAATATGTTTAAACGTAAATCAACAAAGCAACTAAGCAACATGGATGAAGCATACATCCTCGTCAGATTTATTTATTGTTCTTTTGCTCTAGTACACAAGGTATGGTATGCACTCAGAAAGTAAGTCATCAGTCTGAAGATATCATTTTCATTTCCTTTCAAACTATCACGTTATCTTTAAACATACTGACAATATCAGATGATCAATTTTGAAACACACTTCAAGCTTTGGTTAAACACATTGTTATGATTTGGCAGCTTCCACTTACGACTCAATACCCAAGGTCAATCCCCAGAGTGGAGGGGATGGAAATTTTAAACTTTCATCGCCGGAAGGTAGGCGAACTAAGGCAGTGTTTCCTGAACTTGGCAGTCTTGGAGCCCGGCTATTACAAATATTGCAGATCTGATGGCCGGTAATTTGAAATTTAGTGAAACTAACATGGTTTTAACACAATATACAGTGGCGTGTTTTTACCGCATATAAAAAAAAATTTTGACCAAGCGAACAAAACATTAATAACATGCATTAAAACACAAAAAATACATTAAGAGTCCATCCCACTTGCAACAGTTATATGTTTAGAAGTAATAGGACATCGGTATTTTAGCATGCTCTGAGGACGGGCAATTGTTGCCAAGGATCAGTGCCGAACCGTAGAGAAACGGCGGCGAAAAGTTTTCTCCTGCCACTATTAGGGGATTTCAATGACCAACGACTTAGAGCAAGGAATTTTCAATGGAATGCTCGCTCTCGTAGACGAGGCCCCATACGCAGGCCGGGTAGAGGATGAGAGGAATATCTGCCGCTCAACCGTAGATGGAGAACCTCGCTAATAATATTTAAACAGGAAATACAAGCACTTAATTGGAACGCACGTCTCGTCCATGGCTCCTTTATGGAGCGAAACTCTTGAATTAGCCGCCGTAGAAAAGACAAACATGTAGGTATTTAAAACAAAGCATGGCGGGAGATAAAATCAAAGCAAAGAGTGGCGAATGGAGAGCCGAATTACTAACGAAGGAAACGGAAATGGGAAAACGGATCGGACTGTTGAGAGGCGCCTAAAAGAACATCAAAGGTGCATCAGGCTCCACTATCCAATGAAATCGGTTGTAGTTGGACACAGCCTCGGAAATGACCACAAAATTAACTTCTCCATCACCAAGATTTTGTGCCACTCAAATAAATTTTGAGACCGTGCTGTGGATAAAGCAGTGGAAATTTGATTGGAAAGTAAGATCATTAACCGAGGCAACGGTTTCAACCTAAGCTGTGCGTGGAAACCAGCCTTAAAACAAATACAAAGATCACGGCGAAGCTATGGAGCCAGTTGAAAAAATTAAAAGGAGGATTGGACCAATTGGAGCCGACCTAGTGCAACAATGTAAAGAAATGTTAACATAAGTTTTTACATTCTCCGCATCACTCACTCTGATGACGAAGGCAGTCATCGAAACACTAGTGCCCGTTAACGTTAATACCAGGTGTGAAACCCGTTAATAACCTCCTGCCACAAACCCTCGAGGTAGCTTGCAGGGAATGTTGTAGATATAGATATGTATATAATAATTAATTATAATTATTCGGCGGTAAAACTTAAAACCTTTTCACTAACGAAGGGGTTCGAAGAGGAGCCAAGGACCAATTGGCGTGGTGAGTAGGGTACAAGGCTCCCATCCCGAGGGTCTGGGTTCAAGTCCCTGTCAAGTCAAGTCTACGGTAATGGAGATTTTTCATTTGTATACTGGTTATCACTAGAGTACTGTGTGGAGAGCATTTCCAGTTCAGTACTCCGTTCGTCGGATTGGAAATTAAAACCGAGGACCCGTTGGAGCCTTTAACTAAGAACAAGTTATGACCAATGCCAGGTTTCTCTCTTCCCTTCATCCTTTCCATGAAATTTTTTTACGCTACCCAACTATCTCCCTATCCAATAAGACGCAAATAGCCATGGCTGTCGGTCACCTGCGCTATAGAACTTCTACAACTCGAAGAGTAGGAAACAGCCTAATGAAAAATCTGAAGACGGAACGTTCTTTATCGAACTCACCTTAAGACATGAGAGTGATAATAGCTGGCTCATAGAGACAAAGAAGCCGAATTCACTCTTTTGTCACTCTGAGGAACTGGATGGCGGAAAACTTATTTTCTTAAAGTTTTCGAATTGATAAAACATTGTAAATCATGAAGTATCTCAAAAATTATAACCTATTACCTAGGTATACTATTATCACCTGCAACATACACTCTCCTGGTGGCTCGCAGGGTATTGCATAGACCTAGGAGTGGAGGGGTCGAGATTACCTATAGTGTAGGGCACTAGGCTATGGCTCGGAGGTATTTGGGCACAAATTCGGGCAAACCTCTCTGGACACCCCCTAAAATTCTCATGGTGCGATTTTCCGATTGTAAGAGTTTTGTGGGAAATTGTAAGTGGCCCAGGTAAAGGAAGTGCCACCCTACCCTGAAGAACTTCACACTCTAATTCCTTAGTACAGGGTGTGCTCTGCCTTCACCTAACACACCAAGCTTCGGATCGACCGCTGAGTGAGTGAAATTATTAGGGAGTACCTCATGAAAGAAGTTTAACTCGCGGTTTACAGAAGTTTTTATAAACCTACATTCTGGACACATTCCATCTTTTCCTGGAAAGTGTAAGGTTAACGTACGCTCTTCAGAAATCACAGAAGAATACGTTCCCACACTGGTAACATCCATTGTTACCGTCGGAAAATAATTTTGATAGCCATGGTGCAGTAAAAAAATTAGGAACATTAAAAGACTGCCTAAAAACTAATGAACTGTACACTTAAGCGGTATTCAGATCGCAATTAAAACAAAACTTTATATTTGTCCTCAAAATCAACGTTTTCGACCGTTTACGCCAACTCAATTAAAAAAGCGCGGATAGAAATACGTTCTTGCATTTCTTTCCCTACGTTCAGGAGGTAAATGCTGAATCTAATATTGGTGCCTCATTTTAAGCATGTATCAAGGTATCAATAAATATATTTCAACTCCATCTTATTACGGATTTGGTGGAAACCCTAAACTTCCCTCAGACTTTCTTCGCTGGGGTCGAGTTCTCACCCGGAAGATAATTTGTTCCGCCTCCTTGAGTCCACCTTGTCCACTTTTTCACCCGTAAGATTCTAACCGAAGTAATTTACGAGTCCTTTTCCTCCTAGGAATACTCCCAATCATCTTTAAACCCTCTGTATCACAAAATCTATATCTCTTCCCTCCTGCCACGCTTAAAAACTATTCCACAAACTCACGAGTGTGAATTAAAAAACACTGCACTCTTTTACCTCAACAACATTGCTGACGAAAGAGCGTGCATGACAAAGAATTCATTATAGATTTAAGAAAAACTATTGCTAAGTTAGAAAAACATGTTGAAAAATCATCAAAAGTTCAATAAAAAGACGAAAAAAGTAATCAGTATACTGTGCACGAGCATAATCTAAGACCAGTGTTGAACTCTTGAAATAGAGACTTGAAGGGGTGAAAGAGCAGTATTATGTAGGAAGCAGAGTAACCAGTGATGGACGGAGCAAGAAGTAATGAAACAATTCATAAGAAGACAGTATTCTACAAGAAGAAGAATACAATGCAGGAAGTTGGGCAACATTACAGTACAACCCACATATGAAGCGTACCGTTTGATGGCAGTGAAGCATAGACTTAGACATCCACAGAAAAGGCAAGACAAGACGAGATTTAAAATGTGCTGCTGATGATGCAGATAAAATAGACGGAGGGAAACTAATGAATTAGTTTGACAGAAAAGATAAAGCTGCTGAAAATATGATGGTGAGGACGGGAGAATCTTATCGAACACATCTTGAGACATAATGATTTGATAAAATAAATACAGCCATCGAGGGAAATTGAATGAGTAAATAGCAAGGGAAGGACGCACGTGAAATTCATGATGAAAACAGTGAAGGACGCAAAGAAGAAGAATTATGCAAATGTGTAGGGGTTGCTCTTCACAGAAATTCATAAATATGTGCTTAAAAGCAAAGAAGATTAAAAAATAAAGCTGAGAAAAAATGAATAATATCTTATGAGATTTTTATAAATAAATCCATGATAGTTTGATTTCCATTTCCAGTTCAGGGTCACATGGTCGCGCATAAAGAGCAGCGCCAAAGGAGTAAGTGTCAGGTTTCTCTGGATTCCAGGCCATGTTGGTGCTCACGGGAACGAAGCAGCGGACGCATTGGCAAAAGAAGCCCTCAATAGGGAAGAAATTAATTCAGCGACTATCCCGTATCAGGACCTAAAACTATATTTAAAGAATATATTCCTCGCCATTTGGAACACGACATGGTGCAACACAATATCGAATAAGTTGCGCCACATAAAAGATAACACACGAGCCTGGAAGTCTTCAATCCGGGACAACAGACGAGAGGAGGTAATAGTCACAAGGCTTAGAATCGGACATACAGGCTTGACTCACTCTTTCCTTCTCTCTATGGAGAAGGAACCTCCAATATGCACAGACTGTGATTCCATTTTAAGGGTAAAACATATACTGACAGACTGCACGAAGTACCAAGATATCCGAACCGTCTAAAAATGTCTGGAGAACTAAAAACTATTTTGGGTGATAACCCAAAGGAAATAGACAAAGTCCTAACGTTCCTCCGCGAGACCAATTTCATAAAAAAATATGACCAGATTTTCCCATTTTATACGTTACATACATGATATACCCTGTATAGACAGACCTATAAAAGCAAATGAATGAATAGTTTTGTTATAAGTAATATTCAGGTATAAGCATGCGAAGGTGCGGTATGACCTAAGTTGTCGATGCACCTTACATCAAACCTACCTACCTAAGAGCAGCATGTGGCACACAACTTGGCTAACATGAGTTAGCCTATGAGACAATCTACAGGGGAGCTAGGTCACACCAATCTTATAATCACGGAATATTCATGATGGACTGGTGACTTTCAAGAAACCTTCTATTTTATCCTTGTCAATAACCCGGGACGACATGGAAATTTTGTTCTCTGTCATTCATTTTTTTCTAAAAATCACCCATTTGATCTGCAATTCTGATTCTTCCCGATGATCTCCTTATAGCCTCATACATTTACCAAACAAAATATTTATACCACGTAGTACGAGTCAGGGAATCAAACATACTTAAAGAAAACTAATTCAAAGTACTCCACAAAATGATCATGGAAATGAGAAAGGCACAGCTGAGCTAGAATAGAATTTTACTAGATCGTTAGAGTGCCCAGAAGAAAAAATGACACAAACTTGAAATATAAAACCAGCAATAAGAGACTTTGATTTAAATTTGGATTTCACGAAAGAACGCTGGGTGAAATAAGAGACAAGTATACATGAAATCTGGTTACAGCGCGGAATGAAAGCAGGCTGACAGGAAAACACGAATGAGGCAGAAAGAGTGGATGACGAATGGCATGAAAAGCTCACTTCTTCGTCAAGGACTCCTGAAGGTTGCGATCGATGGGAGAAAGTTGAGAAAGAAAATATTAGGGTTTTCGGAAAGTCTGGGTGAGAGTAGATGACATGGAAAGTTAAGGGGGGGAATACAAAATTTAAGGGGACAAAAAAGGATACGGATATCCCTACGAAAGGACAGTGAAAGGTGAAGGGGAAATTGAGGGCCTAAACCTCTTCTAATGAATTTGTTTCCCCCTTGGCGAAAAATTTAACGTCTTCCCAAATACTCACCTATCTACTGTAGTACACATCGCAGCAGAAGTCAGTCGATATAAACAGGGAAATTTCGTTTAGAAAAGTATTCCAAGATGAGTTCCACTGCGCCTTTAACAAAAGATACCGGCTTTTTATAAAGCGCATTAATTTGCAACTTATTCAGTAATGACACTTTTGAAGTTCACGGTATCTAAGCAAAATCAAGATAGCGAAGTTTTTTTAAATGGTCGATATCTAGAAGGCACACGTTATATATCAGATAATAAGGCACTGTCAGGTATTGAAAAATAGCATTATAATGGACATAATCAATAGCTTCTTGGATAATATTTCACCAAATTCCTGCATCTCTTATTTTGAACCTAAAAATATGGAATCATTACCGAAACATTTATTGTACAGCGCTGAAGATATTTAGATTTCTCAATCGAATTGTGGGGAAGTGTTCATGAGAAAAGGCATGCGAAAGAGGTTTTTTCGCACTGGCAAGATCTCACCTGGAGAATGTATCAAGAATTTGGGGTCAAATGAATAATGATTTAATTACGTAACTTCAATTTACGCTAAAATTTAAATACGCATAATTTACAACTACAACAAAATCAAAGTAATGACATCACCCGGAATACTCCATTATTAACTGACAGTTTCGGCAACGAGAAGGATAAGATGTGGATACTTTTTTTTAGGCTTTAATGCGAAAAGGGGTTGATCAGGGTAAGGGGCGGCGAATAGAGCGCCCTCTGTCCTTCCCAACGACGGCGCCAGGGCCTCCTTGGCTACCTCTATACTGACGCCGCGGGGGTGTGCATCTATTTACAGGCTAATGAAGTGTTTAAAGTAGGTAGGTCGCACGAGCCAGGGGCAGCCCCGGCCCTGCAAGACCGCATACCCCACGTGTGCTTTCACGATCAGAAACATTCTCTAGCGGTGTCCCCAGCACGCCAGGGACTCTACAAGCGAGCTGAATATTCCATGCAGTGGCCACTAACCACCTCCGCGACCAACGCTGGGAGGTTTCACCTTTGTGCCGGCGCGACGACCCCATTGGAGGAGAGACAGCCCGTAATTGTCGACGTAATGGTGGCCGTCTTAGTGGGGCCCTGCCTGGCAGGGTGACCCCGTGAACTTTGCGGGTGAGACGCTCGAGCCTCGCTGCCTCACTCACACATGTGATTCCAGAGACTTGATTTCCCCTTTCAGATTTTTTCGCACCATGTTATTTATTCAAAAGTCGTGGGTGTGCTTCGTAGATGTGTATCCAGGGGTTCAAATTCCCCTAACTCTTGTTTCCCTTTAAGGGATTGTTACTTTAATATAATCTACACTTATTTTTCATTCTTTAATGAAACGCTTGTTGTTTTTCACAGAAATTTATATTATGATACCATAATATATTTAAATTTCTGTGGAAAAATAAAGTGTTTAATTTAAATATGGATATTAACCTCTTCCACGAAGTGAATCCTGATTCATTATAGTGTATACGACAATTATTTTCATCCTCTGAAGCATTTACTTATTTTCTTCTTGCGAAGTGGGTATTATTGTTAATAGTTTTTGGAAGTATTAAGTGGCATGATGAATATACTAATATTATATAGTAACATTGATTTCGCATATTTTAGCCTACAATTTTTCAATGAATTATTTACTCTGATAAAATGACACTGAATGTTCCCGTACTTCATGGGAAAAACCTGTTTTCTTCCCGAAATTTGAATGAGTGGTAGCAGTATTTATTCGTGGGATGCTTAAAATATTTGCACCATTTTAGGGTAGGTGGGTAATAGGGTGGAGATGGGAATTTATCAGGGAAAGGAAGAAGGACGGAGTAAAAAACTTAGCGCCGGCATCAGCCTACTATAGCCTTTAGGAAATATGCCATGGGTTTCACGGTTAAAAATCAGATCCGACGGACTGAGTACTTAACTTGAATTTTTCTCTCCACAGCACTCAATTAGGGACAAGTATGCCAATGAATAGTGTCTACTAACGCCGAGACTTGAACCCGGGCTCTCGAGGTGGGAGGCCAGTACTGCAGCATCCACACCAACCGGAATCCTAATATTTGAATGAATTCACAAAGCAGCATCTTGTTCCTAAGGCACTGAAACGTTTCCTGACTTGGAACTGGATTATTGAAATATCTGTAATTTAATGAAACCTCTATTCTTGAGATTTGCAAGCGGATTACGCTTAAAATTTTGTGTGTAGCGGAGAGGGAACATAATGGTCATAATCTCCAAGTGTTTCATACCCATCCCATTACAGAAATGAGAAATAAAGAATAGGATCATCCTCTCACTCCCAGGTTTTTTGCCTCCGGAGAAAATGTTTGAACAGAATTATGTTGTTTTTTAATAAGATGGTGACTGCCAAGTTAAAATGATAGCTTTTGGATATTTATACAACCAAAGTATTCAGACGAGCCTTATTTCAGCCATTTCTTTTCCCAATAGCTGTGCGCTTCGATTAGAATATTCTAAAGGGTTTCCTATGAACATTTACAGGCCATAAGGTTAATATTCCTTTATAAACTCACTATATTTTGATAGTTCTAAATTCTGCCATTTTTATCGGGGAAGTAAAAAAATAAAATGATGAAAAGTAAACGGATATTCATAATTTTAATGGAGTTATTTTATTTATTTTTCCTCGCATATTCTGAAAATTTTGAGCCTGAAATACCTCAGTTTGGACCATCTCACCCTTGATACCTAAGGCTATTTATAATTACAAATATTTATTTTCCTCAGCTACTCCTTGAGTTAAGGTCCTGGAATAAATTATATCCTCTCCCGTATCAAATTGAACTAAAAAAATGCTGATTAATTTCCTGGATCCACTGTAGAAAGTTGCAACAAATCAGAGACCTAGAGATTAGAACCTGAAAAAGAAATGAAGCCTGTGATATCATACATTGCATTAATGTTATGTCGCAGTTATTTTTTTTAGATAGACTGCATTGAAATATAATAAGCTTTACTGCCTGGTTGGTTATTCGGGGAAGGCGACCGACAGCTGAGGTAATTTGCGCCAATCTGTGATAGGTGGGCAATTGGGTCATGGTAGGATTTTCAGGGAACGGAGAGAAGCCCGGCGTCGGCATTAAGCTACTCTTAACGACAGGCGCCGAGGGGACCACGTCTTAACGTCCCATCCGACGGACGGAGTGCTGAACTTGATATGCCCTCCACTAGGCACTCAAGTAGGGTAGTAGCACCCAAGCCGTTTACCATTGAAAAATCCGCCACCGCTGGTAGTCGAACCCGGGCCCTCGGGATGGAAGGCTAGTACTCTAGCCACCACACCAACCCGATCCCCGCTTTACTGTCTCTTTACTTTGAAAATCATTATATTAATTTTATGTTGGAATAAAATATAATATTTTATATTTAGTATTACATTTAAGGATTTATTTAAAAAAATAAGCACAAAAACTCAAGCTTTTACGCTATTGAGTAAACTACATATCAGGTGAGATACTGCTGTTATGGATTATCTTCAAGTAAGAGGCTTTCAAAAACCTCTTGACTGCAATACTTGAAGCAATGCGTGACTGAAACCTCCTGGTCTAAATATTTTTTCAATAATTTTACGCAAGGGACATGAGAGAACGTCATATAAAGTTCTGTTTATTAGAAAACATTCAATTGACATTATAATATTGCCCGCTACAGTTAATACTTTCAAAATATTAAGCATTTGTTCGTGTAGGAAAGCCAATTCGGCGATAGGGAGTTTGGAAAAAGGATCAAGGACATGCTGACGTGCTGGAAAAGTGCCAGTATATGTTTCTTAGTTGTCCTACAAGCATTTACTCTTTAAAAATATTATCCTGTAGTTCCATGATAGTAATAATAATTTGGTAGAAATAATAATGATTGTCAAGAGAACAGAGGGATGCAATCTTCAATGAAGCTCAAAACCGATGTGTAATAATGGCGTCAAGCTTTGTTAAATCATTAAAATATCTAATTATCAGCGGCTTGATTTTTATGATATGCCTACACACACCACTGTGCTAAAATTCCTGCCAATAGAGCTTTGCAAAATTCCATAGGTGGATAGGCAGAATACCAAGGCTGTAAATATCAGGTAGGGACCGCTTATCCCTAATTTCTCAATCCCCGATAAATTCCTCTCCATGAGCTCAATCACCTTGCACACCATTCAGAATATAAATTTTTATTCTCTACCTCGCGCCCTTAACTAACATTCTCCACGTTCACACAACACTCAATTCCAAGTGAGTCGACCTTATTGAAAGAGGGTTGATAGACTGAGAGATTTTGAGATATTTGCGCGTAGAAGAATGGAGAAGGTGAGGTGGTTGTACAGGAAAACGAAAGAGGATGTGCTGGAAGTGGTAAGGAATGAGAGGAAGTAGATGGAGGAAATGAGCAGGAGATGAAGCGACTGGATGGAGCGGATATTAGGGGGCGATGGGGTTTTGGAGGGAAAGTGATAGAGGGAAGTGTGTTGGAAAAGCGGGGAAGAGGAGGAAAATAGAGGTTTGGATGGAATGCTGAGAGGCAGGAAGCATGCAGAGCTAATCGTGTGTATCCTGCTGCATGGTAAGATTTAGAAGTATAGCCATGTTCATCAAAATGTATACATATAAAAGTAGAACATTAACAATACTAATAATTCGCCTGTGATAACTAACTCAAGTCGTATCATTCCATCGTTTTGGTTGATCTGTGTGTTATCATCGGTCAAAAATCCTAGCATTGGTTTAACGCAGCCCTCCACTGGAATTCCATTCTTCTATCGGCCAACCTCTTCATATTGACTTAGCTCTTCTCTTTTTCATCCTTCACAACTTGCTCCATATATCTCATACGAGGCCTGCCCTTTCCATTCTTCCGCTCACTCTGCCCTCAACGATTGCCTTCATCAGGCCATCATATGTGCCATTGTATATTAAAAACTATTGAAAAATATTGGGTTTCCCAATGAAAGTGTGAAAAATAAAAAGTTAAGTTTTCTTACACTGTAAGGCACTCACTTAACTACACCACATTTCTTGTTCATAGATGTTTCACATTTCACAGGTTACTCAACAGAAACTGACCTCTTTGAATGCTGGTGAAAGTCGAACTACAAGAATAGTCGCTAAAGTAGGTTTCCGCTTGAATCCAGCTTCCGCACAATATTTCTTGAAATATCTCGTTAATTATAACAGGAGGACGAATCCCACTCAAAAAGTAACCGAGATATGAATTTGTGATGAAATTACCAACGAAAGGCTAACTTCACACTTTCATGGCCATCTCCAACATTTGTTTATATATTTCAGGTTCAATATGCTGATACGACACATTGTGATATTGTCCCGGGCTTGGCTATTCAATAGCCTAAATAACCTCGCTACTCTCTACGGCACACCAAATTGTTGGGGCTTACAAATTACACTATCTCACTCAGGACGGCGGCTGCAGGATTAAGTACATCCATCTGAGCGGCCTGCCGAACGAGTTATCTTGTGACAAAAGGCTGCAAGAGGCTTCATCAACAACACACTCAAGCATATTTTTTGAGCGTAACATACATTGGAATTAACTGAATATTTTAAAATAACAACGGATTGCTGCGCTACTAAATCCACGATGAACTGCAGTGCCATTTCAATATCACTAACGCAATAACTGCAAGTCTGCAATAACTGCAAAATTCGTCAACATCTGAAACCTAAAAGGATCGTACATTCATATTATTACCAAAATATTTCTTGGGAAAATATAAATATCCAATATCAGTTATTTGAAGAAATTATGTGTTTGCGGAATGAAAACAGATTTTCCTATGTGAAGCCTATTCTCTCCATTAAGATTGTCTATGCAATTTTAACTGTGAATTATTGAAAACGAATTATCATGAGGAATGTCTGTTAAATAATATAGATGATGGATACTTTTTCTATAAGCACTCAAAACATGAAAAAATGACATATTTCATTTTACGATTCAACCTCCTTTCTCCGCACACAGCAAAATTTCTGCTTCAACAATATTACCCACATTTCCAATATTACTCAAAGGACCCTGTCTGCTGGTCGCCTCGCCACGAAAACTATTACCACGCTACCTTATACTATTGCTAGTAAAACAAGATCGGCGTTTGCATTCCTCCAATAACTATTCATACTATACAATACATTTTATCGGGGAACGCTTCCCTCAGTATGGCTGGGCCGCACTCATTGACGCCCAGCGGAAAAAAGGTATTTGTGTTGTGTCGGCTCGACGAGGGCGCCAAGTTGAAAACCTATCTATAGAAGGGACGATTTAATCCCTTCCGGTAAATGAGCACGCCACTTAAAGAGCCATTAAAACGGAAAAGAAATTCTGACCGAAACTCCCTCTTCTATGCCGCTTATTACACTGTAAAAAGTTGATCTGATTTTCAGTGAGATCTGAATTTAAGCGCTGTCTGGTTGTAAGGCAGAAACACGGATTTAAGGTGCGGAAGAGGCAGGGACATGGATGGTTGGTACACGAGCAGTTAAGCAGGAAGCAGAGGGAGCAGTATTCAGGATGGTCTGATTTTCAGTCGTTCACCTGCCTTATTTTTAGACAAGATATTACTGCTGAATTTCAACATACCCTGTCTTAAAATTGTTGCATCTGAAATTCAGATCGCTTTTGTACCTTATAATCAGATCTACTTTTTACAGTGTACGGGAACCCACTCATAGCTCCATCCCCGGAAATCGCGGCTGGTCCGTGGCTTAAGGGCCAACAGCCTCCAGGGATGTGGGAAGGCAGTCAAGTTGCGGGGAGGGGCACTCAAGAGGACAAGGAAGAAGAGGGGGGAGGGAGGAGGGGGAAGATAAAGGATTAGAAGATAAAGAACGCACCAGGGTAAGTGGACCGACGTGGTGGAATGGAAGTTAGCTATAACGTAAATTTAAACGAACTTAAGATTAACTTTAGCCGTAGCTCATTTTAAAACAGGAGAATGGAATGTTATCCAAGCTAACTCAACATAATGGCATGAACGAACTTGAAGGGAACTATCATCAGGTGATGTGTTACTGCCACGCTCATGTTCCTAATAAATAGAAAGCCGTCATACACAGGATCAGGTTTTTAATATCAACTCTCCGACCCCAGTGGCGACGAGGTAAAGTCCACGCCTGCTAATCCTGGCGTCGCGGGTCGAATCCCACCTGGGTGGGTTCTTCTCCACCCAGGGCATGGATGTATGTCAAGCACTGTTGGCTCAGACCCTGAGAAACCTAATGACAGGCCAATAGGATCCCAGGGGTATATAGATCAACAGAATCGTCCGGATGCTAAAATAAATAATATCGAACTGCGAAGGAAGACCACCGAAGGCTTCTTACAAGCTCCCCGGCAAGTTACTAAAAGCTCCCTAATACCACTGAATTCCCAGTTAAAATCTCCTAACTGCATTTATCTCTTTCTGACGCGCGAAATTCTTATTGTTTCCCTCCAACTACTTTCTCAATACCTTTCCTCTATTGCACATTCCTCTTGTCTCTTTTAGAACCTCCCCTTCAATTCACTCCCTCTTACAAATTCCAGCACTTTAATCATTCATTCCGAGTCAATATTCCTCTCCACTCATTCCACTCCATCACCTAGTGTTTTCATTCGTTGATTTATTCGCTGAATATTTTAAAAGACTCCTATTAAAAACCATCAGATGCTACCCTCTATCTTACAGTTTTCGTAGCAATGCAACTATTGAGATCGAGGGCCGAAAGACAATAGAAGTAAATTTGAAACTGGGTGAAGAAGGACGATATTGAGGTTAGAATGGAAAGCTGTTACAAGGGACAAAACGATTTTATAACGGTTAAGTGTTAACAGGTTTTCTAGTCGACAGAGGCATATTGTGATGAGGGAGTAAGTGTAAGAGGAGGGGGGGTAAGTAAGCTAATAATAGACTCCCAATTTTGTAATTTAATTGTCCACATGATGCTAAATATTATGCATTCACAAGATAGCCTTCCAAAGCTGATTTTAATTTCTCCGAGCCAGCTTTACGGATAAACTGAAATAAATGTTAAAACACAGTAGAATAACGCAAATTAAATACAGATATTCTAGTAGCGAAAACTTAGGAGACTATCTTTTTTACCATCAGTACCCATGATATATCATTTATACGATTAACAAAACATTTGATAATCGTTTATACAATTTATACGATTAACATTTGCCATCAATTTTTGGGGTGAAATTAGCAGCGTGGTCAAGAAAGCTATATTTTATCTGAAAAACGGGAGGAATGCTACGGTTCACAGAAATTGACAAAGACAATTTTGACAGACGAGAGGAAAACATTAATGTATAACCTATAAGATGTGAAAACTGGGGAGAGGGAGTTTTAAGTGTGGATCAGCTCACACTTTTAAAGCTCCACACATTGAATGTCATGGGTGTTTTCAAGTCTGTTTCCGCACAAATAGGCGCTTCAGACCGGGAGGAAAGGTATAAGGATAGGAGTGGAAGGGATGGGGATAGGATAAGGTCCGAAGCCAATCCGATCGGATCCTCACACATTGAAGCTTCTCAAAACACCCAAATATCAATGGAGTTGAACCTATTACATCTATCATGTTCTATAGTAGCTATTACATCTTATCTACCTGCTGTTCCTTCTCATCTTCAGCTGAACCAATATGGTGTGGCGGCTACAGTTCTGGCTTCTCAACTGGAGAGTCCAGGTTCAAATTCCGGAAGTGGCACAATTTACATTGATGTGTGATGATTGATCTGTGTGAAGAGCCCTTCCAGAGTCCTCTGGATTGCCAATAATAAACTATAGTAGTGTTGAGAATGCCGTCTAGAGGTCTCTGAGCCCCTCCAGGGGTCATTATCAACAAATACGTACGTACTTTGTACGTAAATGTTGGGTGTAAATGCACGTAAATATTGCCTTTTCCGTTTGTGAATTATAATGCTTTGCTAATTTTATTCACCTGAATGGGTGCCCTTCATATTCTGTGCCTTGGATTGCAAATGTTTGAGAACAAATGATTTCCTTCATTTAAGGGTTGTATTGCTGTGAAGGCCAAGTAGGTAAAACGGACCCAACCCCTTTCAATCCTATTATTTCACCTGTCCTCCCGGTCTGAAGCGCCATTTAGTGCGGAAACAGACTTGAAAACACCCATGAAGGCCAAGTATTAGTGTTGTTAAGCCGGAAATGTTGCCTAATCATCATCTTTTTAAGTGAGCTGTGAACCTCATAATGAATTTCCTCCTTAAATAAAAAAGGTATGAGCTCACAAACCATAGTTAATCAATATCATCAATGCCATTCCACGTAATTTTTGTGTGCACGATCCTTACCCATTAGGCGTTTTACTGAGCAAATAATTTCTCACGCCCGTCAGAACAAACGGGGAAAATAGGCCTCTGGACACACATTCCAATAAAGACATTTTCGAACAGTTTACATAAAAAATTACTTGCTGCCGAAGTAGTTTTGACAAAAATTATTTTATTTTTAAAATATAAGCATCTGAAATCACCACGAGTTGGTGTCTCACAAATACATAATTCAAATCGCATCCAACGTGAATGACGTCAGGTCCTGCAACAGCGGTCGCGGTGCGCATATTCCTACGCGAATTTTAAAGCGTTCAGGAAAATTAGATTGAATCGTCTTTCGTAAATACTTTTTTGTAATATGCCAAAGCGTTGCTTTAAATACGACCCTAACACATTCATTCATATCACAAAACATTCTACATCGCAATAACATAAATCTACCTTTATCTAGCTTAACTTGCACATATCCAATGGTACCATCGCCGGTCGTTCCACATGAACGACCCTAACACCAAAACATTCATCACCGCCATATTATAAATATTACCAAATTCAAATGTGAAAAATCATTTTCAAACATTGAGATTCTTTTACCTCCCCATCTTCACCCTTTGGCTTTCCTTTTGAATAATCTTTTCTTCAAAGCTTGAATGAAGATTCATTCAACTGCTTTTAAACATGGTGCTGATGCGTATGTAAACAGCTAATGTTGCGACTTTCGGCAAATTTCTTGAGTCAGCTTTGACCAACTCAGGCTCCATAAAAAATCTAAATAAATCATAAATAGTAGCCTTCCTTAACCCCGCCATACCGACAACAAAAGTTGAAAATATCGTCCGTAGGTACTATAGATGCAGCCGTTTTCCTCACCATCAAGAACTCGAAGCCAGTTTCAGCCGGCCAATCACAATACGTTTTAAAGTGGGCGTGTTCTTTGGACATTTCTTTCCCTTATTTCCCAAAAAATACATAAGATAAACCCATGGTGTTCATCACTAAGCTGTTTTAGTATCAATTTCAATTTTTAAAATAGCATTTCCAGACAGTTTAAAAATTTGGCCAGGAACCTAATGCAAGATTTTTGTCGGGTGACTCCTGGGAAGTCCCTCGCATTATAATTATTATTTCTGATTACTGCTATGCAAACCTAATGCGAGTTGACCTTGTTAGTACACGTTTGCTACCTGTTTTTGCAGGTTTCATGACGAATCTCATGAGTTTCTTGCATTTCATTGCCACCCAATAAGTTTCGAAATATAGTGTCTCATTGATCGTGAGATTTTTGACTTGTAATTTTAGACACTTTCTTTTGAATGAAACTTGGTGCCTGGTAGCAAAAGCTTGTAAGTTTTGTTGAGTCAAAGTAAAATTTTAAAAATATTACCTTTTGACCCCATACATAGAGTCCAACCTAAAATACAAATTTCGATTATTGGGCTTTCAATGTTAAAATATTCGAAACATAAAAAAGACAATTATTTTGCGAAACTTCAAACTATTAGGTTTTTGGGCAAGAAGAACACGATGGAAGGACCTTGGTCCTGTTTGTCATCTCCTGACTTCCAAGGGCTACACTGAGATTAATGGTCATAGATGTTAGAAATGGCAATATGGGGAAACAAACATGATAAATTTGAAATTTTTTAGACTTCCAAAGCCAATGAAGGTACTCAGATCCCACCTGTCATCCCTTAAACTCTTTGAGTCATACGGGAGTCATTGATTTTGAGTTTACAAATCAATGAAAACAATTAGAAAAATTGTAATTTCAAGTTAATTCTTCTATTTTTTCAATTAACAATACTTAATCACATGTTTTACTCAAAAAAGTTTTTTAAATATAAAAAAATTACTCAACAAAAAAATTTAAATTCAAAATATCGAAGCAGTAAGAACGAAAAATCACTTTTAATTCACTCTACCTGCCCTCCATTCCGTTCCAGGCACAATTTGATTCGCTCGATAAAAGCGTGTGTGAATGTGTCTTCCGGCACATTTGGGGATATGAACTCTGCACACCTTGCAATTTCTTTCTTCAGTTCTTCGATGCACGGAAATGTTTTCTAGGCCACAGCTGATGACCTTTGGCCCCTGCCCAACCGTTCAAATTCAGAGAATTTCTAGAGGGACTTTACCATCGTATTGGACAATTTTGAAACATATGATTTGTCACTGTTGTAGCCCCGATTCGATATTTGTCACCCCAGTGACCTTTAGCCACTGAATTACCCTTAAAGGTCAAGGGATGAAAAGAGGGATCTGAAGACCTTACCATCGACCATAGGACCTTATTAAACCTACGATTCTATACGTTTGTAGCCTCGACACACTTATTATCACTCCGGTGACCTTTGACCCCTGAGTAACTCTTGAAGGTCAAGGGATGATGAGAGGGATCAGAAGACCTTACCATTGACCTTGGCACCTTTTTAATCCTATGATTCGGCAGGTATGTTGCGGTAATTCACTTTTTGTAACTCCTGTGACCTTGACTGTGCCCTTTCAGGGGTCACGGTAGCATTTTCGAGCTTGAAATTTCTTCCATCGTGTTCTTGTAATCGTGCCCAAAAACCTAATTGATGAAAGTTTCGCAAAATAATTCTGCCTTTTTTGTATTCTGAATAACATAAAATACATAAGGCAAAATTTGGATTTTAGGTTGGACCCTATTTCTGGGGTCAAAAGGTCATATTTTTAAAATTTTGCTTAGACTCCACAAAACGTACAATCTTTTTCTACCGAGGTACCAGATGTAATCCTTGTGACATGAAAGAAAGTGTCTAAAATTACAGGTCAAAAATGACACACGATCAATGGGACACTCTGTACATCCTTTAATTCAGCCATTTTCATAATTGTCATGGTTATAATTACTAGTGTAATGCTCCTGTAAGTTATAGGCAATATCTCCTTAGCGAATGATCACACAAAATGCTTCAGATGTCTCACATCCCTCCAAAAATGAAGATTACTGCCCTTCTCCTCGTAAGGATGTATAGGGATGTGAGAGTAAAGATGGTCGACTTCGCAATTCCCATTGTGAGGTGCATACAACGACTCGACTATACAGTTTATTTTTGGCAATCCTGAGAAGTCTGGGCCCTTGTAGTTCAGATCTCCCTCTATCAGATGGGACATTAAACAATGGTCTTTTTCGCGTCTTTCCCATCAAGAGTTGTCTGATACCGATGCCGGGTTTCTCTCCTCCCCTTTTCCGATCTGTAAAATAGTCATGCCTCTATCCACTTCCCACTTATCCTAAGTGACACAAATGACCTCAGTTGTCGGTCATTTACAATATAAACAACGCAAATGAGCATGGAAGTCAGGAAGCATGAGGATAAGATTGAGGAAGTGAACTCAAAATTTTAAGACCGTTGTTTTTGTACCAGGAGAACGTACGGAGGTGATGTTTAAGTTAATTGAATCGGCGGAAGTTGGTTAAAATTTGATTACCATATTTGAACGCTTAGAGTAGAAAATGACAAAATAAAAACAATATTGGAGAAGAAATTTGTTTATATTGAATACATCGGGATCGAACGTAGCAATATTTTATTTATGCAGTGCTTTCCAACTCAATCGATTTCTAGATTTCTTAAGTTAGTGCTAGTCAAAAACAGAGTCAAACTGATGAGTACATCAACGGGTAAAATTTCCTGCTAAACCAGAATTTACGAAATTGAAAATTTTAAGCGCTCAAAGCAATTGCATGTAGGGTACCTTCGTTATTTCGTTAAGACAGAATCATTTCCGTTGCTGAATTTAACGTCCTATTCCATTGCAATCTAAATTTAGGACTGGGTTCGTTAGATCTGCAACAATTCCTGGAATGAAACGCTCACGGGGATCAGTTGGAAAAGGAATTCCAATTTCCACGTGCAGCAAATCTCCATCGTTCTCAGCAAATGATTTTCCCAGATACGCATACAGCTTCATAGACTCAGGAATACATACCTTCGCAAACAATGGGTTAGGTATGAACGAATAGAGATGATATTTGAGAGATTAATAGACCATTGACCCAAGATTAAATATCTTTAAGGCCAGGTATGACATAAAATAAAAATATCGTTCTTTTAGCCATTGAAATGACGGATAGAACGAAAAAAAACATAATAGCAATGTAATGAAGCAAACGTATTAGAATATTCAAAATAATTATTTATAATAATATTAAACAATTATGATGCAAGTAAGTTCTAACGCTTCCCCGAGAAACAACTCTACTAAAATCCTCTCTGGCTCACCAATGGTTTAAAATAATCAAATTTAAGGTTTTTAAGATTTAAGATTAGGATTTACGGAATTAATATCCTTAAAATGAGCTACGAGTCTTCTCCATAAATGTTGTAAATTTTAAATACTTTAAAAGAGAAGATAGTACGACAAGATGTCATACACTTTGACGGAGTTTTCCACGTTATGTAGAAATTATTTCACACTATTTTCGGTCCGCGCGCCACCCATACAAGCAAAACCTTTGTGGGATACATTCCATAGCGATACGCGAATTTTCCCGAGGATGCATTCACGTAGATTAGGGAAAACATGCGAAAATTATATTTCGGAAAATTGGATGGGACGAAATGAGAATAGGCAAGGTGCACCTCGAGACTAGCCGCACATCCTGAAGCCGTCAAGCTGTAATCCACGTCAAAACGCGTAACTTTAGAGGAAAATAGAATTTTACCGGACATCCTGGATACCAGGGAAGGAGGACTAAATGGATAGGTGAGCACCATGGGAAAAATCCGCTCACTTACCGCGAGAATTCTAGAAAAAAAGAGCGGAGTGGTTCATCGTAAGTATGATGCAGAATACTCGAGGGATATATCACAACGACTATTGAGGTGATGGTCAGAAAAACTTTACTGAGTAATAAGCCGAGGTATCATCAATCATTTTTAGCATAAAAACTTAAAAATATTATTTTTTGCAAATGAAAATTAATTAAAGCTTCACCTAACTGTATACATAAAAATTTTGATTGAATATCCTACATTCCGCTTATTTTAAATGTCTGGAGATACCGATTAAAAAAATAAATATGCCAAAAAAGTCGAAACCACATAAATTATTCAGCGAGGAAAATAAATTGATATCATCAACACAAAATGTAAACCAATCGCGCTGATACCTCTGAACTTTTGATCTATGTAAGCATTTAGAGTAGAATTTATTAGTGCAAATCAATTCACTTAAAATAAAAAAATACGCTATTTGCTACAATTCGGGGAATCTTTATTACTTTCAAGAACCTATAAAATGCACACTCTCGACTGACTGACTTTGTGTTTATTTTGTCAAAGGCAAAATAAATATATGAAATCGGTGCTTTAATAGAGTAACTACCACTGAATTAGGCAACCTTTATCGTAATAATTTTTTTTTAAATGACCCAGAAATTAAATATCGCCAACACTCCTACTTTTGAGTATCTTCAGGAACATTTACTTCCTTACAGGATGAATGACTGGCAAAAGACATTATGAATGGGATAATCAGGAATAAATGCAATGGCTAACAAATACGATGCCCTAAATGATTTAGGCAGGGAGGAGGAAAATACTGAGTTAAGTGAAATTACCTTTTCCCTCACATAGTTTTCCCGTTGTCCTCACAATAACATTTCTTTAAAAAATTGAAATTTACCCCGGAAATCATTGGTCAAAGACCTGTGTGATCTGAATTTCAGAAACTGCTTCCATAAATACCATTCTAATTGACGACAAAAATTTTGCCGCATGGTCATCAGGATATGAAAATATTATCTATAGGATTTCTCGAACGAATACGCATAAATGACAATACAATGATCAGATTATCAATAGTCTGTTCATGTTATACATTATATACAATCACGCATCTCTTATGTCTTTTATCAGAAGAAAAAAACATTTTATTGTCTATCCATGACATTTCTCGGGTACTTTCCAAAACAACTGACTATATATCTTCTCAAGAAATACAAGCTCTATCACTAAATTTATGAGAAATTACTTACTTTCTATCCCTCTTACAAACACCCATAATTTCTAGACAAATTCAATTTTTATCTTCAAGCATATGTTGCAGAGTCGTTAGGTTGGCAGTATTTTTTCTCCACGTTGAATTAATGTTCTATTTAATACTTGTCCTAATTTGGGTAGTTTATTAGTCTTTTATCTTAGTTCTCTTATCACCTAGCAAAATTTATTTCTCCTGACAGGTTGTCGCGAGCCTCATAAAAAAAATCTTGTTTATTCTTCGGCAGGAAAACATCCCAGGCTTGGGACTGTCATCACCCCCTTCTTATTTATGGAGACCTAATGAAGCCTCTGATTTGCGCCACATGAAAATTGATTGCCTTGATATGCAAATGGGCAGGATCTAAAAAAAGAAAATTACCTCCTAGTCCTCTAATTTGGAGTGACACGGCGAATTTTCGAGGTGATGACATCGAATCCGGAAAATACAAGAAGTCTTTGGGGACACTGGGGAAATTTAAAGACGCTTGACGGCCAAAAGAGGACTATAATTGGTAATGATGACAGGACTTCAGCTCGGTGGGAAAAAATGGAATTCCCTTCTGTGTCATTATAAACGAAATTGTTTTGCGCATGGAGAAAGAAGAGAGAGGAAAATGAAAAATGAAACTCAGAGGAAGTAGGAGTCCGAACACAGAAACAGTTACCGATAAACAGAACTGTGATTTTGTAGGACATTTCATCACAAGAGTACCTATATG
The DNA here is from genome assembly GCA_933228895.1 of Platycnemis pennipes. Lineage (NCBI taxonomy): Eukaryota > Metazoa > Arthropoda > Insecta > Odonata > Platycnemididae > Platycnemis > Platycnemis pennipes. The sequence continues at coordinate 33,157,747 of OW121852.1, read as the reverse complement.
AAGCGATGTCATCTTGCATTAGATTACCTACAGAAATATGTAGAGGCTAGGTGATTGAGTTTACTACTTCCTATCTTTTGTAGTCTAATTGAGTGATATAAGGTCAAGTACATTCGTACAATCATTTTATTCGGTAGGTTGTTACGGGTTAAAATCGGCGGAATTCCTCCACCGAGAGACACAAGGAGGAAAAATACCAATGCCACATAAAAAAATTATATCTGAACAACCTAGGTTTCAGTGCTTTTAAGCGTCTACAGGCGTAAAAAGCATCGATACAAGCACTATACACCAATGCTCCTAGTCTAGGCGTGGGGAAGGGAAAAACGAGACGGAAGAAAATCTATATTTTGTACTGCAAATGCCGCAAGTGTGTGTGGAAGGGGGTGGTAGGTCACCATTTATGAAGATGACATTTAGCTGAGAATAAAACTTTCCTGCTTAAGAAAAAAAAGAGAGTGTATTGGTTAGAAATATTTATACTTTGTTTGCGTAGGGGTCGCGCACTGAGCATCGGAACAATCGAATTCTTTTAATCGTCCTGTCCGGCAGTTGATCTCCCTTAATTAGTCACTTCTGTCCGACGTGATATTCTTGTATGGGGCTCATAGAAATAAGTCTGCAGCGTAAGATACGAATCATGTGGTTTGGATTATTCAAGTACCCAAATTTAATACTGCGGTCCGTTTTATACTATCTAGGGTTTTCCCACCAAGCCATTACAATAGCCAAATGACACTTCCTGTAAGTTCATGGAATTTGTTACGAAACACGCTGCTTTTCTTTTTTGTCGTTTTCTGTTCCCGAATGAAATCTTAATTTATTGAATCCCAAATAATTAATGCATGAGTTGCATTTGAAACTTGGTAAATCATTAAGTGTCGTCAATCTACAACAAATGGGCAATTTCTATTCACCTGGTCATCCCGAGTTCAAATTACGTACTTTTACATTTCATCAAACACGTTAAAGACAAATTTCAGGATGCACCATTATATTCCATTCGAAAATTAAATTATTTTTTTATTAACCCACTAAATGACATTAGAACCACAAGAAATAAAGTATCATAAGAGTCTATTTTTAAATACAAAATCCTCTTTCCTATTCTAAATCTTGAAACCTTTTATGAATTATAACGCATTTGTCATAATTTTGCAGTTCTGAATAACTTTCACAACTTTCACATTGCTGGCCTAAGGAGTTGACATAGACTGTCATAAGTATCCATATGGGCCTTTATATAATATATTGCCCATGATGAATACGCATAGATCTATGTGAAATGTATGAGAAAAAACTGCTGACATAGGTGTACTGCCAACAGGAAACAGCCAAAAATTGGTAAATTAATTGGGGAGCCAGAGAAGCGTGTTTGGTCACCATAGGCGGTTAGGGGGGAATCATCCCCCATTTTGATTATAAAATAATGGGGATAATCATGGAGATTATAATGCACTGGAGAAGTCACCGCATCTGATTTGAGAAGCCAGCGGCCATCTTGATAAGTACGGGCATATGGGCTTGCTACCTGTTCTGCCCTTACGGATGACGTTGATTTTGGATGCGGTAAAATTAGAATAGCAAGATGAATATTGGAATGCATTTTTAAATTTCAACAAAGAAACAAAGGGAAGTGCGCCAACATGCAAGCAATTGCCAAATATGTAGTTTAAATTTGTCAAATGCAGACCTATTTTAGAAATTAAATTAATTCTCAGGGGGATAACATATTCTTAGGAAGATTAATTGATCCGTGTAGATGAAGTTAGGGTAAGATTTTATTGTCCTTAATGTTTAAATACACATGCAGTCCCCATATGATTTGCCACCCATAAGCTTACATGATAATGCACTGAGAGATTAGATTGCTAGGTAGAACCATGGGTTGCTAAAATTAAAGATAGATAGTATTCCCATGTCTCTATGCATAATAACTAACAGATAAAACATTATAGGGTTATTCTTAATCGTGGAGATCCTCATAAATACTCCAGTATCCCCATAAGTACTCGAAGGTCCTCAATAAAAGTTGACGTTTCCATGAAAAGTAAGGAAATTACTAAATGTTGTGCAATGTAATGACGAAAATCTATGATGTGCTCAAGGATTCTAAGATTCTATAGCCCATAAATATATCTCTTGTCGTTAAGGTCTCTATAGTTCCACAGGGGATAAGAAAACCTCTGTAGCTCCGTTGGCAGAGTACCTTGATGTTATTTCGTTAACAACCCAAGGCTATACCAGGATCAATTGTTACACTACACTATGGCATGAAAACAGAGCATCATCTCATCGAAATTGTAGCCAATTTATCCTGTTCTCTGACAAATCAGCCGCTGAAGTGTGGTGTCTTCTCCATTGACACCGTATACGACAAACTATAAATATTAAAATATAGCTATACCCAAAGGCTGATGCGGCGTTTATTGAAAACTGAAATTACATTTCAAGTAGCTATTTTTGAATTTCAAAGTGGAACGTAACGGCATTCTACGACAAAATTCCTTCTCGAACCGTGCCTGAATGCTGCGTTACTATCCCAAAGCCTTTGCGGCAGGAGCTTCTATGTCTTCAGGGGTTGGACGGCAAAGGATCAGGGCGTCCTGCGAGAGTTTTTTTTTTTGACTCTGCCTAAATTTTCTCGAAACAAGGGGTCTCGTCTGAAGTCTCTTCGCATATCGCAGTCTCGAGAAGAAAGAGCTTCTCTAGTGTGTGAACCCTGAGCTCGCTCCTGGAACGCGCGCAATTTTAAACGGAGGGCGACTCATCTGCGTATCAAAGCAAGCGTTCAATCGCTTCCCATCACAGAGGAGGTAGGAGAAGGATTTTACAATTCCTACCGAGTCTAAGGCAAGGAGGAGGTTTGAAACGACTCATGGATTCCCAATTCAAGTATAAGTGGTCTCACAGATGTTTCATCAACACTGCAAATGGAAATTCATTCGATAAACGAAACTTTCGTTCCTCGAGTACGTCAAGGCGTTCCTGAGGTACAGAAAGAAACTGGCAAGTTAACAAAGGGCATGACTGAATAATGAGTTTCACCACTTTCGATCACTAGATATATTTAGGTACTCGGTTGTGTCATTTCCGTATTTTTTACCTTTTACTAATTCCATGAATTTGTTTTTCACCTTATCGATAAATATAAACACGCACATAAATATCCCATGATAGCTAGAAAAACGTAAATTTATAAATTTTATGCAAAATATTGCTAGAATTTATGTCTAGAGAAGTCAAAGGAAAATGATTCACTTCTTCTCTAGAAAGATTTGATGGTCAAACTCATGGACTATTTACATGAAGAAAACCGGCGATACAAGATCAGAAGGAAAATTAATGCCTAACAAATTTCTGAATAAAAGACGGAACTACCGTATCGAGCAGATATTGAGAAATATGGATGGAAAGAATCACATTTAAGGCAAGTGAAAAAAATTGGTGCAAGCAGTATAAGAAAAAAAAATGAAAATGTTAGCCGATAGAATAATCGAGAGATTGAGTGTGAAGCCAATATTGGAATTGATGGTCAGTAATTTTGATACTAACAATATCATGAAATTATAGCCATACCATATCTCATCTGAAGTCATATAGGCTGTGATTCTTAGATAACTTGGCGATATCCTTCATGGAAGAAAGCAAGTTTTTAACAAGATTTTTACGTTGATTTTATTCAAAACCGATTATACAGACCCACATAAAAACTAAGAAAATCGTTCTTTGCTATATTCATTATTATATGAAAATCACATACATACCTCCCATAGATACGACATCAAGTAGGAATACGCGGAAGGTATCCCTTCATACACGGTTTAGTTGAAAAACTCTCAAATGAAATATGACGAGAAATTGGTTAAGAGCGTCACCAATATGTATTTTCGATGGATATGGAGATCTTTTTGACATACCCATATTTATAAATTAATTTTATTTCCCGCCATACAAAAAAAAAACAAATTAAGTTAGATTTTTGAATATATTCATGTCAAATTTTGAAAATGATTAAAACCTGAGCTTCAATGTTTTCTACGTCAATTTTATTTTCACCGTCCCAAGAGGGATGAGGATCATCAATCCATGAAAAAATTGGATATTTGAGAATCAAAATGTTTTCATGTAGCATTCAACTATATGAAAATTACTGGACCTAGTTTATATTACGACTCCTCTGAGGAAACCACCCGAAATATTTTCCAGCTACAAATAAGCAACGCTACTACATCCTCATGTAACGTGAGTTATGAAAGGTTCATCATTTGACCAAAAAAAAATTATCAGCCATTCGTATTACATAGGACTGAAATATTTGCAGGATTTCCTGTCATGGCAACCAAGTCAACTTGGCTGCCTTGCGACGTGCTCAAGATTGCCTATGAACTCCTTTCGTCCAGTAAGAAAAAGATAAGAGCAAGGAAGCAAAGACCTCGTGTCAAAGTGATGGAACTTGGTACTCACCTCACATTTTCGTAGCGCTGAATGTAGATTTTGTGAAACATGGAATCCCTTGGCTTTCCTGCGATGTCAGCCTTCATCTCCATGGCAACGTGACGGGGCAACACGGACAGCAGGAGTCTTTCCTGGAAGCAGAAAAGGAGACGCTGGGCTGTGAATTAAGTCCTGGTCTTTATTTTTGTAGGCAAGGGAGGCGCTGAGGATGTCGTCTTAGGGAGGATAGGGCTGAGAGGCGGAGGATGCTGAGAAAGGGGGAGCCGCGCAAGAACAAAAGAAGTGGACGGGGCGCAAGAGGAATTTGAAGAGGGGGAGGGGTAGGTAAGGATAGAAGACAGAGCAGAGGGAGGAGGAGGAAGACCGCAGGTTTCTCAATCGGGCGGCCCTTTTATGAAATGGGAGTGGGAGGTATTTCAAAAAGGAGAAAAAGCCGTAACCTTGAAGGTACAAGCAACTTTAAGGTTAAAAATTTTTCGTAAAATGATTTTTTACAAGTTCCTTATCGAGGAGAAACATTAGAGGCTTCTCTAAGGTGGTCGGAGATAATTTTCGGGTTATTTCACAGAAATAGCTTCAAAAGAAGGTCAGTCTTAATATACTTCCATAGGAGCCGGATGACAAATTCGCTCATTTTATGCTTAGAATGTGTAATGGGCATCCGATAATTATGATGACAGGCTTGATTTTCGGCGATTCAGAGAATTAATATCAATGGGTTTGATCGATGTATAATTAACTTAACCCGAATTTATTACTTAGCGCTTGAAATAGGCAACCAACTGTTAATAGGAATTGTGCCATGATGACGATGTTTCGAATTAATGAAAAACTTTGAGAAAAAAGGATGCCCTGGTATATAGAACAAAAGTGTTCTCCACGAGAACCTACAAGAAGTGTCCAAATAATATTCTACACATTTTCTATATTTCCTATTTCTTTACGACATTTCCTATTTCATCTATGGAACTGAGGAATAGATGATGATAGCTGCGGAGAAAAATTTAAATCGATGCATTGTTTCAAAGTGGATGCATTCAAAATGTGGTGCTACAGAAGAATGATGAAGATTAACTGGATCGAGCGAGTAAGTAACAAGGAAGTCCTGAGAGGAATGGGAGAAAAGTGAGGTCTGCTGCAAACTTTAAAAAGAAGACGGAATAAACTTAATCAGCCATATCTTAAGACACGATGGCCTGATGAAGGAAATCGTCGAGGGAAAAGTGAACGGGAAGATTGGAAAAGGTAGGCCTCGTATGAGATACATGGAGTATGATATGAAGGATGTAAAAGAGAGGCATTACGTTAATATGAAGAGTTTGGCCGATAGAAGAATCAAGCGGAGGGTTGCGTCAAACCAATCCTAGGATTATTGACCGATGATGATGACCCCTTCCTAGAAGAAAATAACTAATTTTTGAATTTTATGTCGGAGTTCAACTCTTTGAACACGAGTAAAGGTCCTGCAATGAATAGATAGTTACCTTCACTTTGACCTAAAGACGCACCATGTAACATAGAAGTAACATTGTCATTACAAGCTGACCTACAAAGCTGCAACGGAAGATGGAACTAGCCATATTGTGTGTCACACCAGATGAATTAAAGAAAGAATCTCATAAGATGATGATAAGATCGAAATGTGGAAGGCTTTAAATACAAGGAGGCACTAGAGTCAATCAGTGATAATTGCACGGCAAGTGCGAGCGGAGAGGTACATTGAACGTCTTCCTTGAAGTGGGACATGATTCACCACGGTCAAATGTACAGGTCAACAGGTTCACATTTACGCGAAGAAAATAATCAGAATGAATAATTAAATGTTGATGCTTAGAGATAAAATGCTTGACAGCAGCGTAATACAAGTAGCCCGTCTCATAAAGACGAGTGAATAATTAGAAAAACTTCCATTGATAAAATACTTCGCTAGTCAGAGAATAAAAGATTAGCATAAGGAAAGCACCAAGAGTAAGAATTTTTTGTGCATGAAGAATTTATAAAGCAGGCATGCGGAAGTTGGAACGCCACTTTTTTTGGAGATTTATGTCCTTAAATGTACATATAACTATATACATTTTAGAACTTAAACTTCGCTACATTAAAATGATCGTAACTGAAACTATAATATTATAATCTCATGTAGAAATTTCATATTTATCGCAAAACGTACTTGAGGATCAGGATAATGTGTTAGTTGGAGCAATAGCTTCATGTACGTCGTAACCGAGGATATTTTTCTGATACATACCGATTCTGATTTGAGGTCAGAATTATTAATGCTTCAATGCCAATATATGAGTCCCTCGAATGAGACGCATAGCGGACACCATGGCAACACTCCTTTTGTTTAGAATAAGTTGAAACTGGCGTCGCACGTCGTTGAAACCGTACCCCATACAATACAAAAACAACCCTTCCCGCCATATCAATACAAATGACCTCAGCTGCCGCTTACCTCTTTCAAATTACTAATTAAACTACAGGGAGGGCAATCAACACCTAATAGAATAATCGTGTACGCTGCGAACATTTAAAATTACATTTAGAATATTTCATTTACCTCTTATCTCTCCTTTTAAAATAATTACATAATTTTTTGACGCCTCTTCTGATTAGACACCCATTAGGCCCTCACTTCGTTATGCAACTCCTCTGGGAGTTGCGACGCACAGCTTTGGGGCCACCGGGGAAGAGAGTAAGTCGAATTATCGACAAAGAGAAAACTTTTCTCACGCAGAAAAAATACATAAAAAGACTTTGCACGGGCAAAATAGGAGATGTGTTAGAAAGGAAGCTTTAAAAGTTATTCGCGCTTCGCAAATAGCCCTTGGGAATACCTTTAATTCATTACGAACGCATTCCATTTACTCAAAAATTCTACTGATTTCGCTACGTTCATTTGGTTATAAAACATTAACGCACAAGTTTTCCTTCGTGATTGTGTTTTAATAAAACTTTAAATTCCTTTTGAGTTGCAATTGCAGGCATGAAATAACGAAAAGGATAAGTTTTAACAAAAACTCTGTGAATAAATTCAAATACACTTAATGCAGAGATCGAGTAGGCACTGATGCAATCAAAATCAAAGCCGAATCGATTAACTAGAGAGGTGGCATATGAAATACGTCACCTCGTATTATTAAGAAAAGCTTGTCTTTACGACCACGAGAAAAAACCTACTTGAACATTTATGTTTTCTTTCAGTACTTAGAGGTCAGTTAATTAAATAAAATTGATGATGCCTCACAGCAAGTAGGAAAACGAATTACACGCAATGAGGCTCTTAGACCTGAGATAACAGGATGAAATCCGTTAAATACCGTGTGGAACGATCGGAGAAAGATTCCAATTGGTGGTTGATGCGTACAAATAGTCTATATAGAGTCAATCCTCGGAGAAATGGTGTAGAACGTGAACTGTTGAACGTAAAGCGGTGAAAATATTCTGTAACATCCGTTTAAAGAGAAATTTCGGTCATGCATAGGTAATCGATCACGAAACTACTCCAGCTACATCTGCACCACACACCAAGCTTCTCCTCCAGGTCTACTGATGCCACAATTAATAGCATTATACAATTGAAAATTTTGATTGTCTACTGGAGTAGTAGCTTCTTTGTCCTAAAGAAACTGCATAGCAATAATTAATTTTGTGACAGAGCTATAAATCCTTGAGCGATAGGATGAAAAGCCGGCTGAAAAAACAGATGCTAAATGAATGCTGATATTAAAACTTGTTAATCATATGCTGTAAATACTTAAGAGTCTCAAAATGCTTGTACGCAAATATATGATGCATAAAAATCACCACATGAAATGAATATCATCATACTTTAATTTCCGCCTTTAACAGTATGGTGATGGATTTCCCCAAGCAGGTGTTGGAAGCATTAATGTGTTTGTTATAATGGGTGACAGAAAATTTAACTTTAGCGTTTACAAAGGTTACCTAATACAACTAGAGACTGAACCACTTTCGAAAGACTTTGTTTAAAGTACTCTGTCAGGCATGCCTTGAGTATCTGAAACTATGGAAACAACTTTTATATTCAACAAGAATAAAGTTAAACAGAAAAAAATGGTAGCAATACTTTACTATCTTCATTAGTAAGGAAAAATGTCTGAGAAAAGAATCAAATCCTTTCATATAAAGTTCATTCAAAGTTGGAAAATGCGTTAAAATTTCAAGGAACCTAAAAACTAATTTTCCACTGTGTAAAACTTTCAGAGGAAATCATTAGAAAACCTTACAAATTCCTTTTATATCAACTCGCTGTGAGTACACGTGCTTTATTATCAAGAGTAAAGATTATATGTTATATTTTTGCTGTTGAACTCGAACAAAATGTATCAAGATCAATACTTCAGGCTGATAATACCTTGTGGGTCATAGCCATAAAAAACATTAAAAATAACATTTTGTGCGTGGATTTGCGATAAAATTTTACGTGTTTAATATTGTGTAGTGGAAAAATAGATTTTATGACTAAAATCTTAGTTTTTACGCTGTTTTGCTTTCGCATACAATAATATGACAAAAATTGAGGCCATGCCACGAAACACCAAATAATTTAGAATAAAAGGAAATTCATTAAAATCTGAAGGAAGCATAAGTAGTCAACTTAATGAAATGGAAATGAATTAATTATTTTTTGGCTTTTAGCAAAGAAATACTTTCTGTAAAAATTCAAACCCCCACAAAAAAGAAAAATGAATTAAGAAAAAAAACTGAATGCGAGAGCACTATGGCAATGAAGGAAAGATTGAGTGCTCCTTTTATTATCGAACCTGTCCATTACGTTAGAGCATAAGTGAGTACTACCCACGTAAAGATTAAGTAATACTGACATACTGAAAGATTTTTAAGCAAAAAATACTGCGAGGAAATTGCGAACAAGACGTGAAAGAGAAAATTAAAAGTAGTGAAGCATCTGCCACCGAACAAAAATTTTACACTAGAGACTTGTCTCCATATACACCCTCTTTCGCTAAGGCCTGCGTCAAAGAGAGCGACGGGAAGGGAGAAAGAATTAAAACAGGGGAAATCCGAGCAATGCCTTGCCGACGGCAGGTGCTCTTCCGTGGCATCCAACATCTAACAGGAATTTCCCTCATAATGGGAAAGGGGGAGCTTCATGAACAATTACATTAGCCGGCGCCGAGAGCGGGAGGATTCGTGATGCAGGGTAATTGCACGGGATTTCTGAGAGGGGAAATAAATAAATAATTAAATAAAATTAAGGAACTTCGCACCAACCTGGTTTTTTTAAGTCGTGCACTCCGAACCGGTCCCCGTATCCACTCAAGAGTCAAAGAGAGTAGGACGGGGGAGATGACGGGTAGTACGAGCCACATGCGACGGGAATATAGTCGATTTTTTTTATCTCGCTTCCACTTTTATTCACCTCGCTCGAAAGAGAAATTCTCTATCCTTTTTTTCCCTCCATTTCCAGGCAGATTAAAGAACGCTCTTTATTTTTCTTTTTTTTTTCGTGCCCTCAAATTTCGAAAGAGGAGGAATTTTCGCCGAATGTCGAAGCATTATTGCCTACAGGTTATCAACGCTCTTCGCGCATTTTAACATGGGGGAATGTTTCAGCTGCAATTTTTCCCGCGACATTTTTTGTTTAACCCTCACCACAATGGATGTGAATAACTGAAACGCAAATGCGGTTTTGAACCGAATATCAAAGTTGTGATTGGCGCACACAGGATTAATACAGGCATTGCAGGAAACAAAGGAAATGGAAATAGCGAGACTTTAATATAAACCGCAGGAAAATTATTATTATTGTTTCAATTCCAGCAGCAGCAGAAACCGGCTGCTACCTTTCACTTCTCATATACATTACGCAATACTCGGCGAACAACTATGAGGGGGTGTGGCAGGGGGTGAAAATCACCAAGCATGCACCACATGCAACTTGCATGTCAATAGCGTATGGCACTTGATCATGTTCCAAAGTTCTCCTTAGGCTCCTCGAATACTCCCAAGCTCGGATCACTTCATTCAAGTAGCATATTCTACACCTCCCTCCTACTCAACATTCCCGCCTCTAACACGCCCTTCACATTACCACCGCCACTTATTACCTTTCCGCCCACTTCCATTTCTCAACCCACGTTCTCAATTAACTTCCTCTCCTACCCCTTACCTTTCTGCGGTTTTCAGGTCTGTACCCGTACATATAAGCGCTTCAGACCGGGAGAAAACGGACAAGGATTGAAGGGTAGAGAGAAACCTGGCGTCGGCATTAGCCTGCTTTTAACGAAAGGCGTCAAGGAGACCGCGGATTTACGTCCTACGCGACGGACGAAGTACTGAACTCGAATAATCTTCACAAAGCACTCAGTAGGAGACTGGTTTACCAGCGAAAAGTATCTTCCACTGCCGGGCACTCTGTGTGTGTGGCCATTGCTCTAAACATTACACCAACTCAACCTGGCTAAATTTCCCTCTTGAGATGTGGTACCGCACTACCACTCCTCGAACGCCGCCAATTTTCTTGACCTTTTTTCCTCAATGATACGTTTCGGAGACATTCAATCCAATGCTCGTTTTAAGGCTCTTCGCGAGTATTATCATAGCGTCTCTACATAACGCGCAAGGATTTTTTTCTCTCCTACTAGGAAACACCTCCAATAAAACGATCAGTACACCTCTGATTCTTTCGCAGCAATCGCAGTTGTTGCAAATATATTACTTCAAGCTACCAGAGAAGTATTTACTGTATATTCTTTCGCTCCCTGAGTTTTGCGTTCTCCTATTTTTATGACAACTATTGGCTTCTTTATTTTGGAAAATCTCGCTACACATACGAACGTGTTTCCTTAAAATTTAGGTATCATCAAATTTCAGCTCTTCCCTATCCATTACTCCTAAAAATGTTGATTTTTTTAGGATTTAATACTCCTTGAGCGATATTTAAGGATTACATCATCTTTTCATCCAAACATTTAACGCAGATTTAGACTCGATTTTATACTTACTACTTTTAGAACATAACAAAATATTTCTGTTTTACATCCTTCACTACTGGCTTCATAAATCTCATCCGTGGCCTGCCATACACAAATATTTAACTCCACATCACGCCATCAAGTAGAAAGCCTTAAACCAACTCTAAAAATAAGGGTATTCTTCCGATATAATTACAAAATGCGATTACTATGAGAGATGATGGAAGATGTATCATGCAATGTCCCAATGATAGGCTACTAACAATGCGGTATACGTATTGGCGCCTGGAAAATACGCAATGACAAGTCATGACGAACAAATATCGAATTAGAACGGAGTATTTGTACGGTTTGGCATGCTTCATTAGGAATGCTGAATATTACACCTCAATTATATTTTTAATGTAAATTGGATGGGTTGGCGGGGGCCTTCTGGAGCCCTCCTGGCACTTAGACCTCTTTAGATCCGTTGTGCCAACCCACATTTAACCTGTTCGCCACTCGCAGACAGGGGACAAGAGCACCACGGTAGAGGTATGGAGGGGGGCCACCCAACCTCCATCCGGGCCCAAAGTTGCCTAACTTCGGTGATCTGACGGGAACCGGTTATCAACGTGGCTAGGCCCTTGCCCTATATTTTTAACACAAGTATAAAATATGCCAATCTCTCTTTCTTGGCGGACGAATATTTAGATTTAAGGCCTTTCAACGGCAATGGTTGTATGACAACGCCTCACCAATCTCCATAAACCTAAGGTCTCAATCCTTAGATAAAGAAACAACTTCAATACATTGGACGGAATTCTAACCCGCAACCTTTGAGTGACGACTGAGACCACGCGATCGCATCACTTTTTCTTCATTTGCAAAATAATTACAGCATTAAAATTTGTTGATGCTGTTATCGACGATAGATGGCGTGCAGTCATTAGATCAAATGAATCACTAACCATAAAAACAGAGGGTAACTTTATGGCATATTTTCAGGGCTCCAAAGCCACGTACTGAGTGAAGGATAATGCTATGTCGAAAATTTCTAATTTTGTTTCCATACAAATGATAATGTTTTAAGAGAAAACCTGAATGTGGGCAGTGGAAATATGTAAATATAAAATAAATAAAAGAGCTCAAAACGAAATTACGTCTATAGAATACCGAGCTCTCAAAAAAATATTTCGCGAACATTAGCTACATTGTTGACATGTAATAAGGGACGATTTAAGATTACAATGCTACGCTATCATGTGTTTAGTCAACTTGAGAAAAAATAAGCCAGTCTGAAATGAAAGTAAAACACTGATTTGATTAAATTTAGGAATCATTTTGGTCTACACGGCGTTAAATTTGAAATAATTTCCTGGAGAATATTTTGCATAGCGAAATGGAATTGAGTACGCCAACATCATCATTTAAGAATAGATAAAAAGGCAGTCTCCAACTCTCTATTCCATAATTTTCAATTCAAAGGCATTGTGCGGAGTGAAAAAACGACAGGAAATAAACTGAAAACGGCTTCTTCCTTCAAAAGACCATTCATTGCAATTGAGATAATTGACGCTGAGCATTTATTTGAGCGCAGATTATAATGCATGTAAGAATAACATACAGAAATGGTACATTACGCGCAGTCAGAGGCATCAGCTTCTCTTTAATGAAAAAAAAGAGCAAAGAATGCTTGAAATATTGCACGTTGAAAAAACATTGATAACTTTCTTAGTGTCTTTTGTATAGTGGTAATAGGGGGCTATTGTTTGCAAAGCGGACTATATATATGGAACTTTTCCATGCAATGCATTCCTTAATACTTTGCATTTTTTATTGTGTATTTTTCCATACAGCAGAAGAAATATAGCGTAAAACGATTTTAATAGGTGAAACTTATTTTTTGCGAAAGCAAACTCAGGTTCGAAACACGACTACAACGTAAAAAAAGTATCATTCTCCCAAATATGAGTACATCACACACTATATTTCAATATAAGCTAACAATTTTTTTCTCAGTTCTCAGTTATCTTTACAGCAGGTGATCTTTCACCCTCTGCCAATAGCCCTTGTGGCGGCTCGCAGGGTTAAAATGTACAAGAACATGGAAACTGGGGAAGTAAAACTATTCTAACTATCACAAATGAAGTATCGTCAGCCCAATTAATTTAAGAATATTCGGAAAGAAGGCAGTAGCACATTTTGTACCATATTATGCCGTCCATCAACTCGTTTTTGCATTTCCTCCCTTCACTGGTTGCCATTTTCAGATAGGCGATGTACGCGGAACTTCGGTAAATAATCATCTTAAACCCGTACGTCAATTTGATTGATGGAGGTAGATTTCACGAAGCATCGAGCCCAACGGCGGGTGCAATTCCCACGTTGTGAGAAGGGGAAACATACCAGAATCACCAATGACTTCTGAGAAAGACATGGTGCTCAGAAAATTTCACAGCTAGAGAATAGATTGACATTTCCTAAGATGGATGACCCAGATTAGGACTCGAAACAACAGGCCAGTAGTCTAGCACGCTAAACATCTGCGAAACTCCTTTAATGTAGTACATATACATTACTAGATAGAATTTATTGAAGGAACAGAACAAAAACTATCAGAAAGCAAAAGAACAGGGTAACCTTTTACTAGTTTTGCTGCACGTAGGATACGATTCACTCTTACGTTGCTAGATGGGCTAAATTTACAGTAGACATTTACGGCGAATACCTTTGCTGAATCTTTACCTTTCCTTTTATGCTAAAGATATATTCTAAACTCCAGCGTATCATTTCGCAATGCTCAAATTACACAGGTAGGATATAGACTTTAAAAGATACTGAAATCTAAATGACCTTGATGATAATTAGGATATGTTGGTATTTTATATTTTAGGATTTATATGTGCTCAAATGAACCTTTAAAATGTGAGCGCATAAGTGTAATTATCTGAAATATTTTCTCCAATTTTGGGCATGTCACCATAAATATTTGTATAGGATTCACGCATTCCCTGTAAGGCTTGATGTTAATTAGGATTATGAGGCAGTATTTCATGTAAGGCCGTTGTGCTCCATTGTTTAATTCGCCTTTAGTATGGAAATCTGGGTGTAATCGTTTACAATAAGATTGCTTACTCGTCAATACTAGTGAGGAGTCAACCTCGATGTGCCCGATGAGATAGCTCAACAGTTCTTACACACTTTTCACCAGACTGCTCTTTTCTCTTTGGAAGTTTTCATCAGTTACTCTGCCCATCCAATCCTGTCCATCATTCTTCTATAACACCACCTTACAAAAGCTTCTACTTTTGCATCACCTGCGGCTGTTATCATCCATACTTCAATGCGATTGAGGAGTATTATATAGATGCATATTTAAATGAAGTGTTTCATTATTTCCAAGTTAGATTTTGCAGCTACCAGTACATTCTCCTTTTGGTGAAGTGCCTGTGCCTCGGATATTATACTGATTGTTTCTTTTTTGAATCAAACGCGATTACAATATGTTATCACAAAATATTGAAATAATCACTTTCGATCTAACTTAATACATTATTGAATATAAAAATGAATAAATCTGTACAATAGTACTCAAATCAAGTGAGAATCAAGCAATGGTTTTGTAACAGGTAGTATATTTCAGCAACCTTTTCCGTGAATAACCAATGCCTTAATTCCTTAGTAAACAATATCTTGGTATATCATCCATGGTTCGCGAGTTTACTTTGTGGAATTTCATGATAATACGAGGGTAAAATCGAGTACACTTAGTTCATCCACACAATTTATTTGGTAGAGCCCGACCGGTTTCAACACTCGTGTCATTTTCAAGGGTCAAATACAGAGCTTCCTTGTGGCGGTTCCTATTTATATATGGATACCATAGGAGAGGGGGGAAGGATTTGGTATTGTGGTGGGGGTTGTAGGGAGAGAATCCTCCCCCCCTCTTCTCTGGATACAATATAAATAGGAATCGCCGCACGAAAGCTCTGTATTTGACCCCTGAAAATGACACGACAGTGTTGAAACCGGTCGGGCTCTACCAAATAAATTGGGTGGATGAACTAAGTGTACTCGATTTTACTCTCGTAATATCTTGGTTTTTCAAAAATATAGTTTTTGTGGTAAGAGACCAAATATTTTAGGTGCTATATAATTAAAGAATAAAATAGAAAACAAGCAGTGGCGTTAACGTCAGTTCAATTGTACTCAATACAGTGGAAAATTTGGAAATTTGTTCCTAAAACGACAAAATAGTTGAGTTTAGACAGTTACCGAGATTATTGGGCAGCTTAAAATTAGTAGAAATTTGTGAGGAGTCGGAAAAACGGAATGAAAAATCCAATAGACAAATTGACTAGAGCGGGGTACTCAAGGAAAATTCGCCTTGACTGTTATACTGTATCCTTATTGATTCGTGCATCCATATTCTGCAAGCTACCCAGTTCTGGCATATCTGAACTTAGTACGCCCAATACTGCTGGAGCCTAAATCGGACTTCCATCTTCTTCGGTAGCGTGCCCTCCAGGCTTTCGCCCCACACATATCTCCAGCCCCCGCGGCTGATCTCCCTCGCTTCGCACCCACTCACTTGATACATGCTCAAGGCGTGGCCTCGAAGGAGGAAAAATAACTTATCTCGCGCCATTCCAACCCATCCTCCTCATCCCTCACCCATGATCGCCTCCATCCAAGAGGTTAGTCACTCACTCCCTGGAACGTCTCCTTCCCTCTTGCCCTGCTTCCTTCCACGCTTTGCTGCCCACTTTCGTCTCTTCTCTCCTCCGACCCATCCCTGTCCCGTCTCCCCCCCTCTCGCCCCTTTCTTCCAAGAGTCCCCGAGAGTATTCGGGAAATTTTAAGGGAATGGGGGGCGGAGGGTAGAGATAGGGCAGGGTAAGGAGCGCGCGGCCTTTGTTGCTCTCTCCGGACCCCTCCCTCCCACATTGCCACCTTGAAACCCCGACCCACCAACAGAGGGGTGTATCTTCCTTCGCGAAAATTGCGCAATTTTGAGGAAATAAAAGAGGGATGGAATCTTCTTGAAGGGGAAATATATGGGGGCAGGGGAATGGTGAGTAATCTAACAATGAGCACTTCCTATCGCGCTAAAAACGCCTTCGGAGACCGTAGTTGATAAATTAGGCCGATACTTCTCTAGGCCGCTTTACACGATACAATGTTTTGCACAATTTCTTGTACAAACGCTTGATTAAACTGAACGAAATTGTATGTTTTTCTAAATGGAATTAGAACAGGTTCTATTTTCCGTACATTCGTTCAGACATTCGCAAAAGCGTTCACACAATTTGCCGCTTTACACGGTACAATTTCCTCAAAAAAATGGTTTTACAAGAAATTTTACAAAAAAATTGTATCTATAAAGCGGCCTTTAGAAATCCATGGCGTAAAATATGGCTTAATGGTTCTGGTGGGTAAATTGGTGACGTTATAGCAAAATTAGTCGCATGATAAATATTATTAAAACAGTGGATCGCTAAATACCATTGTCTCAGCTTCTCCGCAAATCACTAATTCAAAGCCGTCCACATCAAGACTTAAATGGCTAAAAGGTTTCAACAAAAGATTTACCGCCACATATTGACACTAACAATGCTGTTGTATTTTACCTTTTTTCTCATCATTTTCGTAAACTACTATGTATGTTATCAATAGGATCAATAGGGTCACTGGAAAGAATTTATACACTTGCTATTCATCATCATCCACCAACTTTGGTAAAAGTAAAAATAAGTAAGTTCTATGATGCTTCTCTACATCTGGATAGAGTCTTGTAAGCCAACTCAATGCCATGCGACAAAAGGTGATTACACACCAGGTAGGTATTCACCGCAGTCAAGAAAACAATCCTAATTTATCGGCAGATATATTAGAACTACTCTTCATATGAAATATTCTTTGCAATTTTCCACACAACTTGTGGAAGTTGTTTTCTATTTCCAACTATCTGATTGCCCCTAATCTTACACAGAAAAATTGCATTTAAAACAACTCGCTTTTACCTTCCATCTATCGAACTTTAGTCTTCCCACTATAATATGAATGACGTTTGCTGTATATCTGACAGCATGGAAAAGTCATTTATATTTCCCCTAAAAGTATTATAAGTGTTAATATTATTACGCACCATCTAGCTTAGAATTTAGCTTGAACTAAGCTAAGCTCAAATCCTAAGACGATGTTGACATTCATATCAACGAAATTCGAATCCACATCCCTTGTTATCACAAGCCGGTAATTTACCGGTCTGGTGATCAAGGAGAATTTATACCAACTTTTCTTGCAAAATAAAGATAAACTGATGTCAAATATCTCCATTTAATTGACAATAATAATTTTCCAGCGCATTTTTGAGATAATAACAACTGCACTTAGTAAAGGCATCCATATATTATGCAACGCTGATTTTCTACATTTTTGACCCCTTAATCCCTCTTATAACACTCGTTTCTAACGTTCATTCTCTTAAAGTTCGCTTCGCTACCAACCCTACCCTTTAGTGGATATTTAAAAAGGCTTCCTTTGCAAGTACTTTTTTTGCATCTCCACCGTATTATTTATCCTAAAATTATGACGCGCGTCATAATTTTTTCTGAAAGAAGGGTGAATTTTCTGCCAGGGAGGATCTAAAAGATGAACTTTTACTGTGCCTTTATTCCATCGTTACGGAAGGCTGGACCATCCCTGAAAGGAGTGAGCAAAACTGCTATTTTCTAGTAACGGTTTCTAACAGCTACTGCTAACCCTAACTAGCAGTTGGAAATATCAGGTAATTTTTGAAAAACCTAATCGTAGCGGAGTCATGGAATAAATATTAATTTTCAAGCACCGAAGGACTTGGCCTAATTAGCTAACGATATCAAATCTGCCACAATGCTATTTTGGCAACCTCGAAGAGAAACTTGAATATTATATCCACAACATAAACATATCTAACTCAACATAACCATTAACTTGTAAATTAATATGCATTCAATATTCAATTTTGTTAACAACATTTTGTTTTAGTAATTTATGCAATAATTTAAATTTTGGTTGTTTCGCTTTTACGAAAAATATATGAAAAAGTTTATAAAAAAGTTCGTTGATGAATTCATGTATTTAGGAGGTTTAACATTGTTGATATTGTTTTAAAAAAATTGTCACCAGAGGTATGTAACAAGATATTAACATTGTTCTGTAACCTTTTTTCAGTCTGTTCTATTCTAAATCTGTTCCAAAATAATTGAAATTAAAAACCTTACATTGTGTACTAAATAGCCCTGAAGAAGCCGAAATAAAGAGGCGAAAAATTGTCACAAATTGGTGTTTATCAAAAACGACCAAACAACTCCATATAAACACATTTATATTTCTACTTAAATAAAATGGTCAATGAGAATACTTCAATATAAGAAAACCCGAATAAATTCTGCAGAGGTTTAAAATCGTAACATTTCCTCTCATTCAGCTTTACTTGATTTACATAATCACTAACAATCAAATATCAAGATAACAAATCTTAAACAACATTGGTTGGATCGTGGAAAACGTCGTATTAGAGATATGGCCGATTTCGGCATGCACTCTCAAAAGGCTGCCCACCCCTGGAAAAATCTTTACGTGCGACACTGTCGTAATTGGCAGAAACGTGTACCGATGCTGCTATTTAAATAACTAATACACTGTTCTTGCACTCTCTCTTCCTGCTAATGTTGAATATAACTGCTTTTTGACGCATGCGCTCTCGTCTCTAGCCTGGATTCATGTCAATAGTGCATGTTTGGTCATCTTCACCCCCTGCCACACATCCTCGTGGTGGATCTCAGGGTATTCCTTAGACGTAGTTATAGATGTCTCTCACTAAATAGCAGAAGAGTACCGAGTAGAAGTGCTTCGTGGAATAATACTATCAGATGTACATTGTGGCAGACAGAGGAAGGCGTAGCAGCTACTTCTGCAGTAAGTAATACATACTATTGAACAATAGCATCTGAAAAAGAGTTGGTTGCGAGCTAGTAACCCATCCGTACTCCCTGACGATCAAGCGTTGTGATGGTTGGCGCGACCCCTCCATTTCGTTTAGCATTACAGAATTTATAGACGGGACTTGTCGTATATACTCCCAGCGTGACGCATGAAGCACTCACACAGCTACAGAATTATAATCACATTTATCGGCACTATAGTTAAACTAAAGACGACATACAAGAACAAATTAGCAGGTGGCCTGATATCCTCTTTCAAAGACTTTATAGGCAGCTTACTGGGTTATATGCAGATATGGATGCTGATGAATCCCAACCTTGAAATTTTCCATTTGCTTAAAGAAGGTCCTTTTTTTCGTCTTCAGTAGAACACCTTTGGGCGTTTCAGAAAGTGTCATGGAGATAGAAAAAATAAAACAGATAAAAAAGTTTAAATATTGAAAGAAGGGAATCACTTACTCATGGTGTTTTCAAGTAAGTGGTCCAATATTTTGCATCTATTTCGGAATTATTCTGAAAATTTCAGAAGATAAATGGACGTTTTTGGAGCCTCGACCTTTCTTTGAGAGTGAAACCTGTGAATTAATGACTCGGAAAAACAGATTCCATCATCAAACTGCGACCTTCACCCCTCCGAAGGGCGCGCCGATGCGGGGGGGAACGGAAAATACCCAATTAAAACACAACGAGAGAGGGAGGCGTTGTCGCGCCATCTGTTGACGGAAAGTTCTCAGGCAGCAAGGGAAAATCATCTTCCGGGCCCTGAAGGGAAGCCGGAGGACGCCTTAAGTAGTCGACTCCAATCACGCGAAGACCCATCCGCGATATTGGCCTTCTTTTTAGGAATTAATATCCCGATGATTTAATGAGTGGCTTACTAATTAGTAAGGGTGCGAAGGGCAAGCAGGTTTAGAGAACCTATCTCGAAAGGAGAAGTTTGAGAATCCTAAAAAAAATTATCCTGAAGTCTTCCTTGCTTACTTTCAAAACCTCACTCTCAGATTTACCACTCTTTCATAACTTAAAATACCAATTTGGTAATAATTGCGCGTTATTACTGCCACTGACAATTCAAACATATAAAATGTAGGAGGGATTGGGCTTTTATGGATGAGATGATCGAAGGTAGGCAGTATGGAGGTCTATAGAAGAATCGCATAATCGTAACGAGGAATTGGTGACTAAATACAATACATTCTCTTCATTATCAGTGTTTAAATCAGGGGAAAGTATCAATCGCTATCGATAAAGCCGATACATTTAAATCATGAATCGCTTTGCTATTTAGGGTTAAGCCCGAGAGCATCCAGGGCTACTGGGTCGATTCAATACAGATAGCAAAGTATAAAAAAAGAGGAAAAACAGAATATATGCAATTTATGAATTAAACACTGACTCTATACATGAAATAATGCGAGCTTCTAATTTGGCTTGAATGAAAATGTCCGAAGACTGGGAAATCCAATTGCCAAATTAATTATGGAAAAAATGATGACTCAATGATAATGGAGTCATCGTTTTTTCCATAACTGACTCTATACGATTGAGTACAAATAAGAATTTAAAAACAGTATGACATATGAACACTTAATTATTAAATATAGCCTTATATTTTAGTTTTAGCAGCAATTTTAAAATGTTTAAGAAACCGAACTATTTACATTATTTTTAGGATTTAACATCGGCATAATCCATGACGATATATCCATTGACAAGGAAATTCCACGTCATTCAGCATTATCAATGGATCTTGTTTTTACGTTTCTCAAGTTAAAAGTAAATAAATATCATTTACACCCAAATAATTTCTTCACAATCAATAACCCGGTGCATCTTATTGGGCCCAATTAGTGAAAAAAATTGAGTTTCTCAAGAAATTAGCAAAGAAATGCAATGGTATGTGAATAATCAAGGTGAAAAAAATAAGTCAAAAAACAGAATGAGTTTCCTCCACTTATTTATTCATTGTCTCTCCACGTTTGAATTGAATTTGTTAATTACACAACCATCTGAAAATACTTTTCAGGTCAGCAAAACACAAGACTTTAGTTACTAAACCTACGAAATCAATCAATTACACATGCTGAGATTCGTTGGCATTGCCCATTAAGGGTTTGGAATGCACAGGCAATTGAAGCTAATCGACTAATTAGGACAATGTTGCCAACACTATAGTGGCGCTAAACGAGGATGAAAATGCCGTTTGGAGGAATAAAATAAAAGGATATGTTCTCCTAAGGAAAAAATCAAGTGGGGACTGAACCAAATTGAAAGGAGAGAGAAGGCCTTGTGTAGGATTCCGCGGGTTGATTGTAGTGAAGATACAAGTCTAACGGGTTTTCCTCCGCGTTGGTCCATGATTCCTGGGATTTGACAGCAAAAATGTTTACCAGGATTCCTGGACCAACGCGGTTGAAAAACCCGAAAGACCTGCATCTTCAGGAGAGAGAAGGTTCGTTTCACAAAATTTAAAACACAATACCTAATGGAAGGTAACTCTGGATGGCAAAGTGGACGTGGATGAACGCCCTGAAATTCAGAAGTAACCACAAGCTGACCTTTGAAACACTCGCTCCAACGTTATAACATACTAGTAATAAACTGTCTTTATTGGGAGTAATTTTCGGTAACTTCAAAGCTCACGAACTGACCGCGAAAAAATTAATGGCTTTTACCGCTCAAATAGCACGCTAATATGATATCCACTGAGAGAAGAACCATTCGCCTAGACCGGGAATCGAACCCGGACCCCCTGATTTCTGGCCAGGTAGTATACCACTCTATAATTTCCACAGTGAAAGAGAACGTTTTGGTACCTCAAATGCTATTTTTTCTCAGTGGAATTTCTGCATACGTAATCTCTCGTCAATGCTATTTGCAATAGTTCGAAAAAACGAATCAAAATAACGACATAAATGAATATACCGCTGAAATACAAGTGACGATAAAAAGCACTTAGACAAAAAAACTTGGAAATAAAATACACATAAAACTAACTTTAAATGATATTATAGAAAATAGAGACTGCACCGTAAACTGCAGTAAAAAAAATTATAAAAAATATATGTATGTGTGTGTGTGTATGTTTAGGTACTATATACATACAAAAATGTTGCACAACGACATAAAGAAGTTTAGAATGACGATTTTTTAAATGGTGGAGTCCAACTTACAGAGGTGCTGTACCATCATTTGATAACAAAACAATAAAAAAAAGCATAAAAGGTTTCCACTCCCGAAAACCAACACGCTATCAAATTTATGGAGTAAAACGATAGTGATATACTTGATAAAGTCGATAAAAAGGTTGATAACAGGTGTTATTAGCATTGCTAATAATAAATATTATAACACTCCACCAATAATATGCTTTTTCTAATTCAAAGTTTAAATGGCAGACAGAAAATTAATGATGAGACAATGACTTTGTTTACTTCCTGAGTAAAATGAGAATCATATTAAAATTCACTCTTTCATGACAATGCAGTTCGAGCAGCACTCGAATGTTTTTGCCATATAAGCCCTGGAAAATGTGATCATGACATCAAGTATTATGTTTTGGGATAATTTAGGAACTTTGGCTGCTCTAAGCCATAGGGAAAAGAGAAATACGACGATGGTCATGTCATACACGTCAAAGCTTCATCGAAGTCAGCATTTATTTGTGGTCCGTTTCATTCAGCAAAAAAAGAAGGACACTAATGTACACCGCTAATTATATTGCACTGTACGTGAAACAACCCTTTGTGAATTTCAATGAAATACAAGATGAGGATCAGAGAGCCACTATATATGGCTAATAAAACGCCATATTCGAGCGCAAATGTATTGAATTTCGCAAATTCGCTGTACATATTTTGTTCCATAGAGAAGACGCCATGCCCACCACAAGCCCTCATGACTATCATGAAAATAATATCACACTTCGGTAGAACCATCATATTCTCGTGCTCTACATTACATTGTATGGGTAACTACAAACAAATAGTATGAACAAGAAATTAATTGCATTGGGGAACCTGAAAAGTAATGGTTAGAGTGATAAGTGAGTATCATATGAAGAGTATCTACATGAATAACTTAAAAGGAATACGTAGACCAGAGAGCATAGTGGTTTAAAATTCGGGTATTAAAAAAAGAAGGGGCCGACCGTGATACCAGAGGCTGACGAAATGAAGGGGGTCCAAATACCAACCGGGGAAAGGCTTTTGTATTTGTCTTTAGGTTTAAGTATAGGTTAGATGAAACGATATAATCTGAGTAGTTGGAACTCCAAAAAGCCAATTCCTACAGCTAAAACTGGAACTTCTTTAGTGAACGAACAATCGATTTGACAACCATCTTCAATCACACCACGGGATTATAGGATTACTAGCCAATATCCAATAGGAGAAAAAAAATGTAGCCCCTATTAACTCACTTATGTTTCAAGAGCCTTATAATAATAATAATAATAGTTTCTATAATGATCACAGGTGACCCCAATTACGATAATTTTAATATATATATGGACAACACATTAAATTTTTTTTTATAAAATTTAAATAAATTCCACTTGTAATTGGCTTAAACATTTCAAAATTTTTTCTTCCATCTGTTCCCACTGATGCGTCCAGTTTTTGGAGAAAACCAAGTTTTTCCAACGTCAGCTTCTGTACACACATAGACCATTCCCTATGACTGACCTCCTCTGGTCTAAATATTCAATTATTGAACAGTACAAGAAAAAAAAGTACAGTAATAGTCGGCAGATTTCTCGGGTTTCCCATGGGGTTACAGTGTAGTTTCGTGCCGAAGACGTTTCGAAGGCTAATTTTGTTTTCATCGACCCTGAACTCGATAGCGGGCTTAGCCTTCGTAGCGCAGTACCTATTTGCGAAACTACACTACTGCCCGGTGGGAAACCGTATAACACTTTCTTTAGTATATACGCCGGGAAAATCTTTCTGTACAATAGTTATTCAGTCCAGTTTTACTAAAACATCTTAAAAAAAAAGAATCAAGGGTTAAAAGTGATGATCTGGGACCATGTCTCAGGTAGTCACCAGAAGGGTGTGTCCCTCCTCGGGAACGGTCCGAATCCGCGACCCTTTCCCGAGCTCCGAGGCCCTAGCTGGCCTCTCTCCTCGACCCACACGGCGGGGGGCTACCACGGCGAAAAGTGTCCGTACCAAGTATAATTTAAACTTTAACAGCTACGCCATATTGCAATGAATACCAGTTTTCATCGTACTCCTGATAATCGTGCGAGTACGCACGTCTTTTAAACGTCGTTCTACGATGAAAAATAACAGTTTTATAGATTTTCGTAAAAATGCTGTGGGCGACTGCCGGAAAAATGGCAACCTCGCAGTGAAATGGAGGGGGTTCCGCGAAGTTTGAATATGTCTGGATGATTTTCTGACGCTTTCCTCATTATGTGTGCGTACGTCTACTGAGTGTAGTTTTGATTTTGGTGTTATTGACGTCAATGAATGATATGTATCACTGTCTTTACCGAATTGTTACCTAGGGAATATTTCCAACATTATCTATCGCCCATGTCTATACGTAAAGCAACACATAGTCCGCGATCGATTAAGAATTCCCTGATACAAGATTTTACGTCGTCCCCCAACCCCTGAATGTTTTTTTATAAGTTATTTTCTGTTTGACAATTTACCAAATATATTCTCACAGTCAAAGAAATAGGCGAGGTTTCTCTTGAACTTACTAGCTGTACACTTGGTCTTGAATTTCTTTTGGACCTGGAGATTTATTTGGACTTCATCTACAACTACATAATATCTTCGAGACACCACAAAGAGCGAAGAGAAAGCTAGGTTTATAAAAAGAGTACATGGGAAATGTGATGAGAAGATAATAGAATGATGTTACTTTTCACTAGTTAGGCCCCACCTTGAGTATGTAGCCAGTGTATGGTATCCGAATGAACTAGGTTTTAACGAACCTAGCTGCTTTACGCTGCACACTGTCTAGTGTGCAGCGTAGAGCAGCTAAAAGAGCGTTAAAAGGTGTTACGATAGGTTGAGTAGTGTATCAGAATTAATACAAGAATTAGGGTTGGAATCATTATGAGAACACTAGAACCGCTGGATTGTACAACATTCCTAATACCAGTGAGGACAAAAATGTCCCATCGGAAATCTTAGGTGTCTGGTGACTTAACTTGACTTTTTAATTCAGGAATCAATTGTTTTACTAAGAAGAGACTTTAGATTAAGAGCATTATTCATTTTAACTACAATTTGTTGTAGTGTAAATACTACAATATTATGGGATTTCATATTACGAGCAATAAAACCAATATTTTTTGTATTTTACACTGTCTATTTACCTTTATATTTGGTGCATAGTTTTGTTGATATTTTGAGAAGGGAAACATTTTTATGACTTTTTGGAAGTAGTCAAGTGTAGAAGCTTTTATCGCAAATTAAAACAAACTACAGTTAAGTAAATATAATATAAAAATAAATAATGATGCAAACAAATATTCGTATTGAGTACCAATGTAACGACATATCTTATCTTTGGCACCAATTTACGGAGAGTTTGATATTACATTTTGAGTAGGCCACTAAATTACTCGCAGGTATGTGTTCTTCATCTCTAGACTGTGTATTACTCGAAATACAAACGTAAGAAACAGCAGCGACACATTTCTTGGACACTAGCTAATAACATTATGCACAATTATAAGAATTTTTTCCTTATATACAATATTTTCGCACCTGACAGCGGCGATGGGGACCACCAACCTTCGATGGATCCATGCGATATATGAGAGCCTCAGTATTATAAAGTTACTCTTGACCTAGTCCGGTACTCCCCCTTTAACTTTGTTCATTATGCGTAGCAAAATTGTTCGTTTGTTTTCAAATAATTTGCTAGTGAAAGTGAAGTAAAAAGTAGGAATTTGCTTAGGAATGGGCCGGCAAGTTTTCTGACTTCAAATTCTCTAAGACATTCACCAATAGGACCCATGATAAGGGATGGCATTCAACATACATTTTGAATCCTTATCTACGGCCATATAGTATTTCTGCCTATATTTGTCAGGCTAGGAAGCCATGAATTTTATCAATCGACACCTGCACATTGACGGCAAAAGCTGCTCATCTACGGAAATATATGGACCGGGAATCCACATGCTTTGATAGTTTGCTATAAATCTGATCCAAACCTCTGATATCAGAGCAAACTTGTCATCTTTCAAACGCGAATTTGGCAGCGTATTCCAAGTGATGTCCAATAAGGGAGAAGTAGCGTCGTAACTTGAACAGATTAGATAATCATGTAATACTTTGGATTCGAGAATTCTTAAGTGATTGTGTGCAAAAGTTTGTTCAGACGACGTAACCTCTAATGAAGTGAAAGTCACTTCGGGCGTTCCTCAGGGAGGTGTGATAATTCCACTATTGTTCCTTTTATGAATAAATGACATTGAAGAAATAGTTGATAGTAATCTTAAATTATTTGCAGACGATACAGTAGTGTACAGGGAAATTCGCGGATATAATGATAGCTCTCACAAAAGACCTAGATGCAATTCAAAAGTGGTGCGATACGTGTCAGCTAGAATTAAATTTGAAAAAAGTGTAGTAATGAAATTCTGGTAGAAAACAACTCTCCTGATTACACTTGACGCATAGAACAAAGCAGTTTGGATACGGTAGAATCTGCGAAATACCTCGGAGTTTAACTGACACAGGATCTTTCAAGGGGTAAACATTTTCGCGAAATAACTGGTTAAGCTAATCGTGAATTGGAATTTGTAAGAAGGGTTCTTGTTAAGTGCGACTAAAAACTTAAAGTAATAATGTTATTTTCCCTAGTTAGACTTCGGTTACAATACGCTGCCAGTATTTTAGATCCTTAAGATGTATGACTAGAAACCGAGCTCGAACGTTTACAGTAAGATTTGCACGATATGTAAATAGTCGACATTCACGACAGTATTGTAAGGGTAACAACTTAGAAGCCTTCTGCAACTATTAGAATAAAAACGCTGTTCCACCGACACGTCGGCTAAAGTGTAGACTTAATTTTTTGTACAAATACCAAGACGATCTCTTTTCTGACGACACTAAGGGCATTTTACGAAACCCGACATACTACAGCAGGCTAGATCATGAGAAAAAATGAGAGAAATAGACTGCAGAACGTACTGTTTTAAAATGTCATTTTTCCGCGAACGATAAGAGACCATAAAAACTGTAAATGACTCTGTACAGTTTGGTTTGTCGTCAGGTAGTGTAGCTGTTTAGTTTATTATCTTAGTAATGCCTGCTTACTATCATGCTATCGAATACTAACAGCACGTCTCGTTTGTTCTCATGATCGTTTTTGATCGGTATGCATTTTCACAGTTGTCAATTACTCTCACACTTACTATTTCTATCACTTGTAGCATATCTGAAGGTAGTGAGTGCATGTTTCTACGTAGGCATGGCTGTCATTCGATTGTCTTGCTGTTTAATTAGCTTTGTTTTATATAGTGTAGTACATGATTGTGAGAACTCACTCCAGAACAGTTACAGAATAACCCTAAAGCCTTTTGGTCATACGTGAGGGAAGTTCTAGGCAATAGATCAACAAGCAACACTAAGAAACTAAAAAGGTGAAACAGTATCAAGCAATTTGGACAAAGCTAACTTGTGAAACTACTACTTTAAAAGGGTTTTCACTGATTCATTTGAGAATACATAAATCACGGTGAATGACAATTTCCAGCAAAAGATATCGCCACCGGCAGAATGTATATCGTTCGCTAGAAATTATCATTCACCGTGATGGATGTGTTATCAAATGAATCAGTGAAAACGCTTTGAAAGTAATAAAGCACCAGGTTAGCCTTCCCCATACGCCTTGTTTATACTCCGCCTTTTTCGTTTCTTAGCGGATGAAGAGTCGGTTTTTTTTCCTGAACAGACCTCACATATAACAAAAAGGCTTTCAGGTTATCCAGCAATTGTTCAACCAGAGTTTTCCTTTTAAAATCCGAGAACATATTCCGAGAAGCTTCCTTTTGTACGACTTTAGATCATTTATACTTTTCAATAAGTGAATTATGGTGAGCGATGGGCGAATCTGAACCCAGTTTTTACAAAATACATATTAGTAATAACTTCAGTATGTGGAACCTCTCCATATTGGATATAAAAATTAAACTTCGTAATGGTCCACTAAATTGATTTCTCTTTTACGACCCGAGTTTCATCACATGGTGACATCTTCAGGTAAGAATGATAATTTTTAATTCCCAATGCATACAAAATCTGGGAGCGTAGCGGCAAGAGGGGAAAGGAGGGGGGGAATGGGAGGGGAGTAAGTAGGGGGGGGGGGGGAAGGCGGGCATTTGAGTAGGGTTGTTGTAGGTAAGGAGGCAGAAGGGTAAGGGGTTGGGGGAAAAGGGCAGCGTTACCCTGGGTAGGGATTTTCCGGCGTTAATGGGCCTCCGAGCAACAGGGGGTGTAGCAAGAGAGGAGAAGGGAAGGATTGGCAAGGAGCAAATGCTCACAATGCATTTTCTCAGAACTTCTATTCACAATGGTCACTGGTGTTCAGCAAGTCAAGGCTCTTGATGAGGGTGCATGTCGTTTGGAGGAAATTTTTTTGTGAGTTCGTCAGATTAAGAGGAAATGCACTTGGCATAACTATTTCTTGGATCCTGATAAAGGCTCACTGATCGGTCAGCTACTGGAAATATCGGAGTTGAGGGAGGGGAATCTCCTTCCATTTTCTTCGGAGTGCAGTATGTCTATCAAATGCAAAGTACACAGGAAATTCAGATGTACTGGAAAAAATCGCGAAAATAGCGTTGCGTACTCGCAACGTTGGACAGAAATGGGGTTTTAGAACTATCGTAACAACTTTTAACATATCTTGCCGATCTTCGCTGCACGCGTTCTAACTTCGTTTTTCAGCCTCCTTCAAAAGTAGGGAGAAGTAGTTTATTTCTCTAACTTTTTCGTCCAACTTGCCTAATAATCTTTTTACAAATCTCAATTTATGGTTTATATTTATTCCAAACACTTTTGCTTCGAATTGTAATTAAGTACAATTACACAATTCAAGGCATCTACATTTACCCAATACCCAGGAAGCCACAGTAAGGTGGGGGTGAATTCTCACCAAACATGCACGACATATCGCGCATAAAAAGAATTAATAATAATAAACTAGTCTAAACTTCAATCTTTAAAGAGGATAAAAATAGCAAAGCAAGCATACAATATAATGCTGTTAGTTGGGTTAGCGTAAAGTCCTCATACCAAAATGCAACTGCCTATACTATGGTCTCATATATTTTTTATATTTTTTCCATGCAACCTCACCACGATCGAGCAGCAAAAGTGTAGGGGCGACCATTTTGATTACATCTTGAGAATAAAATTTTGGATATATTTAAATCTTATTTCTCCTGCGAACATTCATAAAGCACTAGTGGAAAGTGCCCGTTGACTTTTAACGGAGGGATGGGGGAATCTTTTAGTACAACAAATGTACAGATTGTACAAGAAATTAAATCAAACAAACAACAAACTATTAGCTCTTTAAAACAAATGATCAAATATCAAGCAACTCATAGGACTAGAAGGTGAAAACACCGAGTTTTCCATTCCAGTGTAGACACTATAACTAACTATTCATGTATTTTAATATCCATATCTGTGCACTTATGCACCCAATTATGTATTAACATTAAGTTCACCACTGGAAGAGCTCATTCAGATGTACGCAAAATAAATGCCAGTAAGGGTAGGGTAAGTTATCATCCAGCGGTATTAAATTTCAATTGATTGCCAATTATTTTGAATTAATTTCAATGTACACGTGACGCGTACACGTAGGGGCGGCTGGCATTCGATTGACTTGCTGCTTCAATAGGTTTGTTGTTATATATGTAGTGCAGTACATGTTATGGGAACAACCCTATGCTGAAAGTTTATGGGTAAAGAATTGTAATAAAAAGTGATGCAATGAGATGAGACAGTTTTTCATCTTCGTTTTAATGTAGACTTCTTACATTTTGTAATTATTCAGCAAAGATATATAAACAAAATGGCGGACGCTCATTTAGGGTTTTTTTAAATACGTAGAGAAAAAGTAGATTGCATCGCCGAGCATCACGAAGTAACTTATTTGGGGAAACTCTATGTACAAAGCTTCCACACTGCAAACCAGATGAGAGTTATGCTGCGACCGTTTGCGACTCCGAGTTTCACTTTTTTCAATCGCGCAGTCGAGTGTGGTACAACCTGTCTGCAACGGGGCGGCAAGTGTGTGGAATGGATTGTAGCCGCATTCACTCCGCTATGTAGATTTTCGAGCTTACTCTTTTTGAACTCATTCCCTGCCACACACCCTTAGGGTGACTCGAAGGGTATTATGTAGATATATTTTGTAGTTACCAAATGCTCAGATATTAAGAGTCTCTATGCTATTTGAGGCAAATGCATTGGTAGCGTAAATCACTATTAGAAATAATCACATCCTGAAATGTATTTTCATGTTTCTGCGGATACATAACTGTTATTTTATTAATTTGGTTTTTCATTACCTTTTTAGGAATATAATATATGGAATGTCTGTGAGAATGTACCTTGGAGGTGTCTCGCAGGTATTATGTAGTTGTAGATGTAGTAAGTCCAAATAAAACTGCAGGTTCAGAAGAAATTTAAGATCAAGTGTATAGTTAGTAAGTTCAAGAGATTTCTGTGACTGTGAGAATACATTTCATAAATTCTCAAGCACAAAGTCACTTATAAAAATAACATCTTAGGGGTGGACAACGAGGTAATGTCTTGAATCAGGGAATTCTTAAGCGATCGAGAACAAAGTGTAGTTTTTCCTATAGAAATGGCTAACAGATAATGTTGGAAACATTCCCTAGGTAAAGACAGTCTACGTCTACGTAATACCCTGCGAGCCACAAGGGTGTATGGCTGTGGGTGAAGATCACCAAACATGCACTATTGACATGCAACTAGGATATTAAATGGATACATGCTAGATAATACTGCCTCAAGCAGCTACATGGTAGCATCTGCATAATGAGAATAGGATTTTTGGTTGTTACATCTATACATCTACATCTATACGATTGTTATTACATGCATCATGCACTACAGATGTCTCTGAATATATTTCACCTACCTACCCCTTTGCTACGCTGCCTATTGTTCTCTCTTAAGATTCGCAGGAAAAATGACATTTTAATCTATCGGTACGACAATCTGTCTCTCTAATTTTGTTAATGTGATCAAACCTAGCATAATACGCAGGTGTTCTCAATATATATCGAATGTCATCAGTGAACAAATAGGATTGGAATTTTCTTAAAAGTTTCAACCTAAATTTTAACCTGCGTTCTGACAATAATTCCCTAGTTCTTCCATTAAACTCGTGACACTTATACAATTATCAAATCGGCCTTTAACAAATCTAGCGGATCTCCTTTCCACACGCTCTAATACCTTCTTTCTCGTACTCTCTCATCGACAGTGTTACATATCATTCATTGACGTCAATAACACCAAAATCAAAACTATACACGTAATACATAATGAGGAAAGCGTCAGAATATCATCCAGACATATTCAAACTTCGCGGAACCCCCTCCATTTCACTGCGAGGTTGCCATTTTTCCGGCAGTCGCCCACAGCATTTTTACGAAAATCTATAAAACTGTTATTTCTCATCGTAGAACGACGTTTAAAAGACGTGCGTACTCGCACGATTATCAGGAGTACGATGAAAACTGGTATTTATTGCAATATGGCGTAGCTGTTAAAGTTTAAATTATACTTGGTACGGTCACTTTTCGCCGTGGTAGCCCCCCGCCGTGTGGGTCGAGGAGAGAGGCCAGCTAGGGCCTCGGAGCTCGGGAAAGGGTCGCGGATTAGGACCGTTCCCGAGGAGGGACACACCCTTCTGGTGACTACCTGAGACATGGTCCCAGATCATCACTCTTAACCGAATCAAGTACGTTTCATATATATAACCCGTGTTTCATGCAAAACATTGTCTTGAGTCTAATCATAACTTGAAGATGACATTGCACGTCAACGCCCTGGGCGTATATAAGAAATATATTGTGAATATGCTATGGTACAGTTTTCTCATCAAATACAAATTCATTCCATATCCTCACGCCGAAACTATGCTATTAACATGTAATTAATAGCAAGATTTCCACGGAGAAAAAAATTATCCACCTCAACATGGATTTGAACCCGGAAAACTATGATTTTCGGCCAGGTGTAGTCAGTAAAGCTTGGTGTTCTTCTTCCTTTTGGGTTTCAGCATTGCGAATTTCAGTCAGTAACTCCGTCAAGGCTTTTTGGCTAACTTGCAATCCTTGACTGTTATTTGATTCTAATCCGGGGTAATCAACTGATTTACTAGGGAAGAGTTTAAGGCCTTTTTATGTATCTGGGATGCTTGATTTTATCTGCTATTCGATGAAGAATGTAGCCTACAGACAGAGGACGTAAACCTCCAAAAGAATACTTCGCAAGCAGAGGGAAATTACTCCGCTGTATCAGACTGAATGCCGTTTGTTGGAGAGTACATTTGCTCGTATCACGCGACCACACCAAATTTACCTCTCAAAAGCATTCCAACTGAGACCAACTCCTATTCTCGCCTCGAATCGAAAATCGAATTCATGCAGGGAAATTTTAGAAAGGAAGGGGAGAGGGGATCACAAAGCTATGGGGACGACGATGGTGCGATAAGAGAAACACAGAAGAGAGTGAATCGAGATCAAGTGAAGGGTACTCCGATGCGTCCCATGGGTTTACAGCGTCGGACTAGAAGCTCAATAAACCCACAGCCCACCGAAACGATACACCTCCCAAGGACACTCAATTAAGCATAATAAAGGGGATAATATATTCTCCTTTGACTCGGTCCATATCCCCCGGTGCCTCACTTTCACTGCGCATAATTTCAAAGCGAGAGAAGGTAAACAAGGCGGTCAAAGAAAAAAAATATTAAAATAACGATGCCCAGTTTGAAGTCAAAGCCAGCATGACCGAAAAATATACAAGGACGAGAAAATACGAAACTTCTCGTAATATTAGGCTAAAAATTACGATTAGAGCATATAACATTACAGCGATCAATGCTGAACATAGCGTACCGCAAAAACATTTCATCTAAACATTTGAATAGCCATAGTTCAAAAGAAACTCAGAAATAATTGTTAAGTTTCAAGCATTATTTTGAAGTGACAGAAATGTGAATTCAAATATTTTCTCTTTTTTTATTTGTCTTACTGTCACAGTGTTTGAGGACATCGAATGAGATTCGTAAAGCAAATAGTAAAGGCTACGAAAGATATGAATGATGGTTACAAAAATAACTGGTACAGGATTGATTACTAGAGTTCATAGTCCAGAATTATTGAGTAAAACAAGTTAGGGTTGATCACCACTGATTACAATGAGGAGTGTTTCATCAAGTACCTATCCTTCAAATGGAAGTAGATTGAAATTATATTCTCGGAGTCATCTTTAAACTATCATAATTTGCATTTTTATAGAATTTTGAATATCTCATGCTAATTAGCACATCCAGAGGCAATTTTTGCGCTTTTCCAAGCCCACAAGAAGCTCCAGGTGCTCGTTCATTAGGCTCTTATTCTCCTCAAGTTTTGTATTCTCAAATACTCCAAGCCGAGTCTGAATACTGAGGTCTGCTTCAAATGAGGTCAGAGGGTGCCGAAAGTAACTTCTCACCCATAAATTTCAATCAGAATAATTTGCCAATCTTTATTCAAAGCAAGGAAAGTTCTTCAGAAGAAATCGAAAAAGCTTTCAAACTTATACCCAGATCATTGACCTCAAACTATCACAATGATTTGATGATATTAAACTGGATTTTGAACTTGGCTGCATTCTCGGTCGACGCTTCACCCTACACTGTAAATATCTCCTGGGGCGTAATACGTTGACCTTTACGTGTGATTAACCGCAGTATTTAAACTCATTTTACTGGCTATTTACATCAAACAATACTTTTTCAGTCCAAGAGTTTTCTCACCCACCAAAATCCGCATGTAAAGTCGAAAACCTTTCGTGAAAAACCTACCCTCATCCCATTTTCTTGCTTATTATCATGCTCACTACCTTATACCTTCTTAGCCTACCTTCATTTTGACCCATCATCACCGTTTTTCCTCCTCAAACGTTTGGACATCACTAAATAAAAGGCACCATCTCTACCACTCTCCAAGGGCATTACCTTGAAGTTTGAGGCATTTTCATATCCTTATTCTACAGTACCCATGTATAAGAATGGAAAAAAATTAAACTGCGCTAACCCAAATACTTTAACCACCTATCCGCTCAGGATATTCAATGAGTAAGGAGTCAGAATTTACTTCCTTCGACTAACTCGATGTTTTGACGTCACACCCTCAACAAATTCATTTGTTTGCATGCTAAGAGCGCGAAAGAGTATTCGAGGCAGTGACGTCAAAATGCCTTCATTGTCGAGGGACTACAAAACCGAGATTTTCCTGAATGGAGGCCCATGGGCCTTATTCCAGAATGACTCAACGCCGATGAGCCTCCAGTAAAATCGATTTCTTTTATCCAACAGTCGATATTTTTGGGTTATATGACATCAGAATTTCGTCACTTCCGAGGCTCAACAACGTCGCGATCTCTCTGAATAATGTCCCACGACGCAAGTCATTGAACATACCTCCCTGGACACTCTTTTCCCAAAATTGATTCAGCGTCTCTATTTTTCGCATTTAATTTTCCATTGATTATTATACAATCGAATTTGTTTCTTCATTTGAAAAGAATCATTTCAATTACAAACATTCACGTACTGTCCAAGCATTTTATTGCTTTTTTTTTAGACTTAGAGGTACGTAAGTTATGAGCTGCAGGCTCAAGAGGCAAAAAAGTTTTTTTCTGGTTTATTTTCAACGGACGGTTTTCTGGTTCATAAAATTTCATGAATTCATTTCAGTAGATATGAGGTTTTCAAACGCCAAAGTGGAATGGGAGGGGGATTGGGTAGGTTTGATGGTTTGAGTACTGATGTTCCATCCTGAGAGCCAGGGTTCAAATCACGGCAGCGTCATCGTTTGTGCATCGTTATACTTGACCCAAATTGAGTGGAGAGCATTTTAAACTGAATAAACCGTTCGTCGTATGCAGTGTTAAACTCAGGTCTCTTAAGGTACCTTTAGTTTAGAATAGGCGAATATCACCGCCAGGTTTCTCTCCAACCTAATTCCATTCCCTGACTAATTCCTACTTCGGTTCACCGATCCTAAATGACGCAAATGACTAAACCTGCATGTCGCCTCCCGAGTAAATATTACTACTGCTATCTCAGGAGATGGAAATACCACTAATTTTCAACATTTCCAGCACAGCAAATACAAAAAATTATCTCAAAGAGTTATTCCACCGTAACTTTTTTCAAACTTTGGAACGTAATTAAGAAAACATATATGGTGATGACTTTACCAAAATCTTTGTTAAAAAATGCTTTCATTCTCAGAAACACCTTATAAAACATAGAAAATAACTGAGTTTGGTTTTAAAAATCTTAATTAGGATTTCTGATCACATCTAAATAAAAAGTTACAGAAAATAAAAATATCGTCGAACGAGTTTACTAATATCAGTTATAATCTATCCATTAAGAATTAAATATCTCAATAATGCTTGGAGTTCAAACTAGATTTTTCTACAAATTATCTAAAACGATATGATCTTTTTTGACGGGATATTTTTATTCTAACATTCTGTAGTAAACTTGAAACAGACACCTGGGACAATTAAATGAATGAAAAATCATACTATCACAGGAGTAATTTATTTCACTCATTGACAATCCCGTTAATGCAGTGGTAAGAAGGCTCAATCAGAAGGAATTTATATTTTTTACCGATATACTACAGAAAAAATCTAATTTGAACTCCCTCTCATCACTGAATACATGCCGGAAAATAGATATAATTCTCTATTCATGTATAAGAGGATTTAATCGACGAGATCTTGTGCTAAATCTTAGGGCGGCCGATGCGATAAACCCGAGGAGAAGCGTCGAACTCCTTCCTTTAAATTTAACGATATTCTATATATATTAAGGCAATAAAGAATTGTTATCTGGAGTGGGGACTTCACCGTGGACAAAAGACAGGTGGAGGGAGAAGGGAGAGATGACACCAGATATCGGGAAGTAGAAGAGATTGGAGGAGAGAGATACGGGGGGCGGTTGAGTGGAAGGGAAAGTTTAAGAAGAGTTGGGTGGGGGAGGGTGTCAGTGGGCCGTTCTTCTTTCACCCCTCCCAAAATCAATGGATGCCATCTCAGCTCTCTCGGCGGTAGGTTTGACACATTTTTCTAAGTTAGCGTCGATCATCGTATTGATCCATTCGATATTCTTGTTGGAAGGATGCAATTCGATATAACGCAAGTTTGGTGGCCGAAAGGAAAGCAACAATTTCGAGAGCGGATTTGAATATAAGGAACAAGTGCGAAGGAGCGTCAATTTCTTTTGTTTTTGGGGAAAGGGACCGAAGAATAAGGTGTTTTCCGCTGTTAAAGATAGGTGGGTGGTTCCTTACGTGCAGGATTTGAGGGAAAGGAGAATAGGTGGAAAGAGACCCGTCGTACACTTTACCGTGCTCTGCGGTACGCTCCAAAGGGGCTCATTATTTTAACTCCTATTTCTTGGATGGATAAATTTAATCGAGTAAGGCCATTTGTGTAAAAGTGACATACTAAAAGAAAACTTAATGATTCATTTTCACAGAATTTATAAAAATACAAAACCCTACCGGTTTTGACATTCTCGTGTCATTTTCAATGGTACTATGATCCTTGAGAATGACACGAGTGTGAAACCTGTAGGGCTTAGTATTATAATAAATTCTGTGAAAAATACATCGTTTAGTTTTCTTTCAGTCCTCGAATGGAGTACTGGTATTGAAGCACACAGTACTCAGGTAGGTGTCAATATATAACTAAATGTCTCTAACAATTACGGGAATGGAACTTAAACTCTCGTACTGGGAGACTAAGCCACATCACCAACTTAATATGCAGGGGTAAAAATGCCTTTCAAGTTCCATGCTGGGTCATGCGATGCCAGAATATAGAACAACAATATAAAACACACTTCAGGTGTTAATTCGTAAAAACTCTAGCGGTTCATTTTATCCGGCGTTGTTGTTTTTTGGGTAAACCCGCGTCACAGTATTAAAATAACCAACAGTATCGTCTCCGCTGCTGGAGACACTTCAGGTGAACGATTTATCCAACATCTTCCATAAACGCTTTTATGATTGATTTTGTTGATTTTATTTTGCATTTTAAGAGGCGATTAACGCCAAGTAAAACGGACTGAATGGCATCAAGCAATAGAGAACACCATGGCAGACATGCCATAAAGGTTTAATAAGGCGAGATCATCAATTTTAATGCATTACATTTTTAATTTTAATTTATAATTCTCGTTGACAGGCTTCTTTTCATGCAAAGATACGTTTATTATTATTTAGAAAATTTAAACGCATAAAAAAACTGTTTTCATAAGGTCGTGTAACGTACACAGCTTCCACCTCGCAATAATATTCAGAGAGATTGGGAAGCCAGATTACGGTAAGAGAGGGGCTGAAATTAGAGGTAATTATTTAAGACTTATTACACTGGTAAGGTTGACAGCAACTCCCAAAATTCTTCTCAGAGCACTAAGGGGGATCCTTTTCTTGGTTCAACCAGGGAAGCACATGAGTGAAGCTTTCCCATTCCTCCACACGCAGGGCCATATTCAGAAACTCAACTGCGGTCTAGCTTCATTTGCTTGCTTCTTAAAATCTCTTCTAAGAGTCGAATTGGTGAACAGCTTCAACCTTTAAAGGAGGTATTACTTTTTAGCGTGGCCCTGAGAAGTGTACGTATACCACTTTGAACCATATCGACATGAATCTGCTTACTATTTTCAAAACGTAATAGAGTTTTCTTGACATATGCTGTTGAAATAAGACTATAGTTACGATTCTGAATACGGCCCTCAGCCCCATTAAGTACGAGAGAAAATTCCTGACCACACATTCACAGGCAACTTCAACTTCCACCCTCAATTTGACCATCAGTCAGAAGACGACATCTGAGGTAGGAAAAAATGTGGCACATCACATATCTAAATTGTGCAAATGACATTAGCTGTCGATTGCTACCCAAGAAGAACTAGTGGAAACACGATTAATCCTCCTACCTTCCACGAATTATTGTTGTGCATTTCGTATCACACGAGAGAGGGCACTCATTACTTTTCTTCGTGGTTTTCTCTCTGTAGGCCGGCTTCGTTCCCAATCGACTCTCCTGATAAACACGTAGAGAACACTCCTGATAGGACACGTACGTCATACATGGCAGTTAGAATTAAATTAAAAAAATGTGTAGTAAT
Source organism: Platycnemis pennipes (assembly GCA_933228895.1). Lineage (NCBI taxonomy): Eukaryota > Metazoa > Arthropoda > Insecta > Odonata > Platycnemididae > Platycnemis > Platycnemis pennipes. Next base: position 33,118,911 of record OW121852.1, on the reverse strand, counting down.
GAATTTTTGGAAAAAGAATGGTTCTCCTCCTAGCACGTACACAATAAGTAATAATGAATTAACAAACGTGGAATCCATTAAATATCTTGGAATAGGACTAACACATGATCTTTCCTAGGGTAAACACATACGTGAAATAATGGGTGAAGCGAATCGTAAACTGGGATTCATCAAAAGAGTACTGGGTAAGTGTGACGATCATGTACGGGAAATCAGCTACTTTTCTCTTGTTAGACCTTTGGAATATGCTGCCAGTGTATGGGATCCCTGCAAAATCGGTCTAAATAACGAACTTGAACGTGTGCAGCAAAGATCGGCAACATTTGTAAAGGGACGGTACGATAATTATATTAGCGTAACCACTCTATTAAATGAATTAAATTGGGAATCATTGTCAGATCGCAGGTTGAAATTTAGACTTAATCTCTTAAACAAATTCCAAGACCATATTTTCAGTAATGACGTTAAAAATATTTTGCAAACCCCAACTTACTATGATAGACTGGACCATAATCAAAAAAATAGAGAAATTGATTGCCGAACTGACAGATTCAAAATTTTCTTTTTTCCTCGTACAATTAGGGATATTAATAACGGTAAATATATCTAATACGAGTGTAGCAATGGATAACAATGTTGGTATAAGGACTTGAAGCTAACCCATCTAACATTATGTTTTTGCATGTTTGCTTTGCTATTTTAATCTTTTTTTAAATAGTGAAGTTTAGAACAGCATATAAATACTAATCCTTTTTTATGATATGTAGTGATTGTTTGGTGAGAATTCACCCCCTGCCACACACCTTTATGGTGGCTTGATGGGTATTTTGTAGATGTAAATGCAGAGTCTCATGATGTAGAAGGTATCAGAGACCAGGCGCTGGTCCTCGGGCGGCTAACACGGAAGAGCGCACGAGGCTGTCGTCTATGTTTTCCGCGGAACGCGACTGCGTCCGTTAGCCGCCGTTTCATCAAATGGCGACACGATCATACACGCACCGATGAGCCTCACCAGATGCCTTCGACAGCGGGGATCCATCACGGTGTTGCGCACGTTCGCCACGCACACGAACACGAACTCGTATCGCCTTTGGCACACTGACGTGCCGTTTGAATTCGACGCTTCGCCGCACGAATGACAGTGACTTTGACTTTCGGAGCATATTTCGAATGCTGCATCAAATGGGGGAGGGAAAACATGGAAGTAATCTGCTTATCTCCTCATTCGGTGCCATGCCTAGCATAGCAGGAAAAGAACGCGAGAGGGTGGTAGAAAAAAATTTAAAGACGGCAAGAATAGGTGACGGGTGTTTTGAGAAATCACAGAGTGCTGAAGAGGAAAATACACGCGATAATACTAGGTAGGTGGCTGCTTAGGGAGGAAAATATTAGGTGTTCTTGATGGCATGGCATAAATGAACGTTTAAAGAATATGATGTCGGAAAACGGGCTTGTTAGGATGGAAATTAAGAACAGACTTACATCGGTGGGGAGTAGCAGTGGGATGTAGCAGGTCAGATAAGCCTACAAATGCTCGTAGAATGCTGATGATGAATCTCGTTGCCATGGAATCAATAAGGCACTTGGCCTATGCTGGAGTTGGAGATTAAAATTTAAAAAATATAAAAATCCATAAAAATTAAAAAAACACTCGATGTGGACATTTCCATTTTTTCCACGAAAACATGGACTAAAAAAATTCACTCTAACGGAGCTTTCATCAAACCACTCTATTGCGTACATCCATACTTTAACAAAATTGCAGGTACTGCATAAAATTTTAAGACCTCACAATAGACTGTAAAAAGGTATTCAAGAAAAATATTACGGAAAATGATTTTTGGGCGCTAAACATATGTATGCCACCTGAGAAATGGATTGAATTGATGAAGAAACTCATCGATAATCGATCTTAGAAAAAATATTGGCTCTTTAACCTGTTGTATATTAACTCAAATTAACTCAAGCCCGGTTTCCATGCTCAGTTAGAAGCTAGTTGTAAGTAAACGGAACGGAGGAAGAAGAGACGAGAATTTGGCGGCGGCCTTAGCCTGCTCTTGATGAAAGGCGCCATGAGTCTTACTGTTTACGGTCCATTAAAAAAATCGCAGTATTGAACTACAACTGTTCTCCGCAGCTAGGAATTTAATACGATCAAATAGGAACAGGATTATCTTGATAAAGCATTGTTACTGATGGGATTCGAACCTAGAACAAATGGTTAGGGAAACCAGGAGTATAATCTCAAAGGCAAATAGAAAATTTCTTACAACTCAAATGCAGCGTGCCTGATTATGCTAACCAGAATTACATGTTTTCCTGGACACGTACAGTAATAAAGGGAATAAAGTAGTCAAATAATTTGTAGAGCTAATCGAATGGCTAGACCTCCCGAACATATATATCTACCTCTCGAACGAATATATCTCTTTTGCAAATAATTGGATGCAGGGTCATCTCGTGTGACAGATTAGGTTTCGTGAATATGGTATCGCTATACATACCACCGATACAAATTTTCTGGAAGTAATGCGCCAACAGCTATTTTACCATAAATTGGCATGAAAGTTGAGAGACAATATATCCTTCATTCTTTGATTCCGTATGCAAGACCAATGCCCATTCATAATTCTACACAGATGGAGAAAAACAGAAAGGAGCCAACAATCAGCTCATTGCTTTATGAAAGTCGCGTTTGTTTCAATTAACATCCAGTTAATATTCCAGTAGGGAATAGCGTGGAAATTCAGGCGTCGATTTATTTCCGGTTTAGTGTTCACCCTTGCAGCCGGGAGTATTGAAATTTCATTTTCCCTCCAACGAGGCGTCCTAAATCAGCTAAAATCACTGAAACATAACCAATAATTCCAAGCACGATGGAAGAGGCAAGCGATGAAATTTTCACATTGACGCCGCCGATGAATATTTACCCGGATCATTTCGAATGGGAATCAAGTTTAACTGATTTAATCTGCCACAGCGTTCGAAAGGATACATTGATATCCTTAAAGCTTATTTTTCGGAGTATAACGTTCAATTATTCCACTAGCGTCATTCACATATTTATTCTCTAATTAACCAGGTTTTACACGACACTCCTATTTAACCCGTGTTTTTCCACTTTGGGGGAAACTTATGAACTGAAACTAAATCTTTTGGTTGCTGATTTTCTCCTCATGCAGGGGTAGTTCAATAACCCGAACGTTTTATTCATATATAGGCCTTGCATTATGGGTATTATAAATTTTTTTTTTTCAACTTTCCCCTATTCTATGAAAAAATCGACTGCTAAATGTAGTGCACAAAAGGCGCAAAATTCTCATAGCTCAAAAATCAAAATTCTTTGGACCTTTGGAAGATGTACATACATTTGATTATTTTTACAGTAATTCAACGCCGATATTCGAATGTCGTCACGCAATAAGCCTCGCACTAGAGAGGACTATAATATCCCCCCAGTGGTTGCAACTAAATAGGGCAGAATGGAGGGCTGCAGTAAACCAACCCTAGGATTGAAATACTGATGATGAGTGGTTTCAAATGATTTAACTACCGGTTCTCTTATCTTATTATCATTACATAATAAATTTGGTCTAAAAGCGATACACTGACCGGTAGTATACTATTTTATGAACTGAACACTGAAATAAGAATAATGATAGAAGTACGAAACACAGATCATGATATTTGAAAGACTTTTGAAAAATATCAAATAAGTGCCATGTAAACAACCGATTCGCTAAAGTCTAAAGCTAAATATTTGGCACTGGTTTCAAAAAACCGATGCGAACCGACTAATATCCAACGCTGGAACCCCCGCATACATTCTTAAACAGCCCCCGCACCAATGTCAAAATTACTGCCATCTAAATTATTTAATCGGATGCTGCAATGTGCGAAAACTTCAGCGAATACACTCTGACTCATTAAAGGACCTTAACAATGAAACCTTTTGCAGGAATGAAAAATTTCGTAAAAAGACCTACAAAAACCCATTTGAATATTAAAAAATGGTGCTTTGATACTTTAAAGAAGTTTGATTATAGAGTTGAATACACTAAATATCGTTAGAAACCCTGCATGGAGAAAACGAACTAATACGAAGGATTCAATATAAGCGAGTGTAAAAGTCAAAGTTTTTCAAATAGAAATGACAAAACATGTTCACTGGAAAACATGGTCCTTCAAGACTTCCGAATGAAAAATATAGTTAACAATCCATAATCAATTCCATGTTGAAGCTGTCCTTTAAGATTAAAACAACAGCTGTTTTAAAGGAAAATAGAAAGACTGAACCCTTTAAATAATATGCAAATACATACATTTTCCATTTTCCTAACCTAACTTCCTAACGAGAATAATAAAATTTGTTCAAATAGTCCGGGTGACCATTCACCTACGTTTTACGCTTTCGTATCAACATTTTATGCGTAATTGTATTTATTAATGAGTGGGTACACTTTTTAAATAACTAGAAAATCATTAGAGCAGTATGTGACTAAATTTATTATATTCCGACGAAAATGCTAGGGTTAAATGCACAACGAGGAGTAGGTGTTTGCTCTGAACTCTGAATAAGAACTTTGCTTATGTTTATGAAAAAAAGTTGTTATGTTCAAATATCCACCTTCGCAACCAAAAGGAAAAAGCTGGCAAGGGAACCATTTCAGCATCAAATCTGAATCTTTTTAGCCCCATTTTGTCGAGCAAAGGCGATGAAAATTTAAGAGTTATCGCCACTCAAGTTCGATCCGACCTTCATTTCGGTTTAAGTGAGGGGAGTTCTTCCGGAAAGAGTTGACTGTGGCTCGAGACATAAAATTTGACCGACGGAGATCACCACTCGCCGCGGTTTGCCCACATCATGTGGAAAAGGGCTTGCTTGCTTGGTCGCGATAAGAAATATTGCGCGGGTCACTTCGCCATTGGGAGGATGGGGAAGGGAGGAGTGTGGGAGGAAATGGTGGAGGTGTGTTGGTTACGGCTCTACGGTCAGCAATAACCGCCGCCATGAAAACTCTTTAGTGCTTCAACACCTGCGGATGTAATTTTCGACCTATATACCTCCCTCATACCCACTCCGGGTTAATCTTGGCAAGTGGAGGCCTGTTAAAACGGTCAATTTGTAGCCCCTACTTCGTTTTTTTCTACAAACCGCAAGGACGAATGGGGTGTTTGATTTTTTTCTTCCCCAATGATCTCATTTTCGTGACCGGCGAAGTCTAATTTATCCATTTTGAGCCACCTCATTAATTCAATTGGGGCGTCAACTTACAATTCCATTTTTATTTGAGGGCAAGAAGACTTAGCGAAACACATACCTGCATCGTAATCTGGATTTAATTAACTTGAGCTTGCTTGTGGCAAAAGCAAGAATGTTATTAGAAATAATATTTAAAAATTCAGGCTAATATTTTAATTTTTACTTCGGTAATGTCACAAATTTCATTTCGAGAGAACGCCGTTCCAACAATAATATAATAACTTATAATGACGAAAGAAAAAGAATTCACGATGTCTGCAAATGGAAATTAAGTTTAAGTGACTTCAACTTTCTTTCAGACACTGAGATTTTCACATGGATATTACCCGAGAACTAAATCTGAAAAAAAGCTGAGTAAGACTTAAATTTCACGGTGGGATCATATTATGCAAAAATTATATCAAGCTCAACATATTTTAAACATTTTTTTTCAGGACAAGTCAGACAAAGCAAATAAAATACGAGCATAACAAACAAAGCGAAAAAAAACTCGGAAAATTTAGAACATTTATTCCATCCCTCAGAGAGTTTGTAATTCTTTTTTTTATTCAAGCTCCATTTATGCACTACATTAAAAATACGGTACTACTAGGCACAATAAACCAGCTATAATTTTCCTTTCTGCATCAACCAAAACAACACATACCTGGTTGGAAGCTATGAACGCTTAAAACTGAGGATTTTGGATCAAGTAAAATTATTAATATAAAATATGAACAAGTATTACTTCGATTTACAACAAGAAAAATTCTTTTTGCGATTACTAAAAAAATCTGGCGTTCATTGAGATAAAGATTCGTTTAAAGAGATGTGTTAATAATAGGGAGAACTTAATGAAATTAGAATTTCATTTACTTACATCTTATTCCATCACACCCGACTTTTCCAATATCTCTTGGGTGCTGCTATTAATAGGAACTAAATACCATCTCTCTCTCGGAAACTTTTTGACCGTTTTTCTCTCACGTAGAAGTTAACTTCTAGAGGGCTGACAGCAGAGTCGCCAGGAACCGAATGAAATATATTTTGGGAAAACTACATCCGCAAAGTTGCGGTCATGTCAGATTGCATCCTAGAACAAGCCGCTGAGCGAAGGAACTTTTCCTGAGCCACCGACTGCCTGGGCACTCAGCTGGGGGCTTTCGAAAATATTGGCGATTTCGAGAGAAACCCACCGCCCACGCTGACGACACCAGGGAGGAAAAGAGAACGGCGGCATCGGAGACGATGATCACACTGCCGTAACCGGTCTCCCTTTACAACCGTCCGCAGCTCTCCTTTGCGAGCATAAAGGACATGACCTCTCAACGTTCCGCGAGAAGACAATGGCAAGCGATGAAACTCGCTTGATGTATGTTCAACGTCCTGTTAGCGACACGTTTACTCTATCGGCACTTGGGCCAACCTCTGCTCTGAAAGGATACTTCCGCGAGACACGACAGCTGCAGTGAACGGTATGAAATTTCCGGGCCATTATTTCACCGGAACATGATGGTATCGTCAACTAGAATAATTCCATATAAGTTTATGCACACCCACTTTCTCTTAAAAAAAAGAGTTAGCTAGAGTATTAAAAATGAAATGACTAGAATTTACAAAACTTATATTTTTTTTGTGCGGTTATATATTTTTTGAAGACGTTAATGATATGATTGAAACCTCGGTGTTCTGTGGTAGGTTGGACGATAAACATAAAATTATTGTGGTAGATAGAAGAACCTAGAGGTTTAAAATGCTTTCTGACTACAATTAAGATATAGTATTTTTAAACGGAATTCAATGGACAGGTAATTATGGTTGGTAATATAGAATTTAGTGATCTTTTGCGTATCTCCATGGACCTCTACATACTAAGCAAAAGTGTAATTTTATTTGGACACCTTTTTGGCCAAGAAGTAATCTATTAGTAAGTAGATAATGTTTAGCTGTTTCTGACTGAGTAGTATTTTATCTATTGGTATAAGTACATACTTTGTACATGTTTTAGGATTGTCCATGACCTCAATGTGGATTTCAGGCCCTTTTTATTTGTAGATAAACCTCTTTCTTTCTTTTTTTGCCTAATATTCATTACTAAATGGAGCTACATATCAGGAAAAAAAGCCTAGTTGAGAAAAAATACTCCCAAGGTGAGTGAGAAGATATGCGCTATCGGGGCAATGAATGGTCAAGGTTAGAATTAAAAATAACCGAAAATGTTTTGAATATTGGACAAAATTCTGACGCCTTTAATGGGAAGTCTACCTTGGATGACGACCTCCCCGTAACTTCCGCACTACCAGTCAGGACAAGAAAGTAATGCCATTTTTGTGAAAACTTAAGCTAGTGCTCAAAGTCTTTGTGGATATAAACAGCACATCTTAAGTGCGTTAGTTTATTTTGGGTCGACATGGGTCTCATCTTAAACGTTTAAAACGTCCAAGGGAAAATATAAACTCCCGTTCGTTTAACCTCATATGAGCAACATTTTTTTTCACACATCGAGAGAGCATAATTGAGAAATATTCCAGAAAACAGCGATCGCAAGACTACACACCATGTGCATATGGTAAATACACATTAGGTTCTGATGCATGCGTCAGAAATACTCGTGGATTTCACAACCTGATGTAGCAGCAACTGAAGGAAACGTAAGCACGCGTCGTCCTAAATGAATTCTGGGTTAAACGAAATAAAGCGTAAATAAACGATCTCAGAGCCGATCTCTTTAAACTCCAGTCACACCACTAGTACCTCCACAGATAATTAAGGGACCATGAAATCGACAGACCGAAATATTACTCAATAGTAGTCTTTTGTCGAAACGTTAAGTCGACAAATGCATCAATACAAGTATGCATACAAATAAAACATTCTCTTTAGATCGGTTTTGCGTGTTGCCCACAGTAGTGATTCCCACTTCTAGGGTCTAAGGCTAAGTCTGGGCAACATCATAAATTTCTGAGAATTGTGTGGAGTATACTTTAAGCTCAGAACTCCCTCCTAAGAACTGGTGGTAAAACCGCACACTTCAAGGTACCCGTACACAAAGGCTTGGTTTAACAATATTTCACTAACGTTAACCATCAGTTCACGTAAACAAAAAGCTAGTTTGGTGATTATCGAAACTTCAGGTCACAAAAAGTACATCTGACAAACGGTTATTTGACAACTAACTACAGAAAAGCGTAACTTAGATTGTTTTTTGAAACTCGAAAGTATTTAAGCTGAAATAAAATCGGCTCTAAAGTAAGAATACCTACTTGAAAGGCAAGGAATAGGTCTTGAGAAGAGTGGGTATTTCTGGAAGAATGAACCCAAACCTAAAAAAAACCACAACCATTCACTCATAAATTAAAAATTAAAATAAGCAAAAGGTGACGCCCACCGAAAAGCTGCTGTGATAACATTGACGTCATTTTCCTCCCGTCCTTGACTGCTTCTCGTGGAAGAGAAGGGAGTGGAGGGGGGTTCTCGGAAGGTCTGCTCGCATAGATGCTGTCGCAACTGCTCTATTGGCAGATTCAGCTGTGTCCCCCCATTGCGATAAGGCAAAGTAGCTTCGTGGGCTCAGTTTTGATTGGACGAAGTCATCTTACGTCAGAGGTTGCACCACGCCCACTTTTCCGAAAGGGTTAAAAACATCAGTTTTTCGCCGCTTATAACTCGATAAATAATTGACGGATCAAAAAAATTAGAAAAAGGATCTTTTTATTTTACAAACTCTATCAGATTCGGCAATAAAATATTGTAAGCGGCCCGATTAAATAAGGAAAGAGGTGTAAGAGGAAAGGCACAACGAATATCCCCCCTCGACAATAATGCACCAGATTTAAGTGGAGCGTGAGGAGAGCGGGGTTAAGCGAAACTCACCTGCTTCTGGTTCTCCCTCTGCGTAGTGAGCCTGGCTTCGATGCACTGCCTCGTCTCCAGGAAGGCCTGCCTTTGGGCTCGCTCGCTCGGGTAGTGGGTGAGCATGCCGGCCGCGTTCGTGGCCAGAAGCAGGAGGACGTCGCAAACCAGCTGCAAGGACACGGAGGGAAAGGCAGTTTAGGGCAATGTATGGCAATTAATTTCTAATTTACACTAGGTACATGCTAGCGTAGCTACGGGCGTGGGTGTGCGTTCCTACCTTAGACCATGCATACAACTATACAATACAATCTCTTCTTTGAAATGGTCTAAGTTTCCCACTAACAGCATAACGCAGTGCTGACCTCCGTGGGCAGTTCTACCGAACAAGTTAGAACGTTAGAAGTTTACCTTTCAAATGCACGCAGAATTCAAGCATTTTCTTCAAGTTTGCGCTTTTTTAAAATCAACTCATCAAACTCATCAAAATCAAACAGACACTCATTCTCACTTCTTCATTAAATAACATTCGAGACGAATTTTGTTCGGATTCGTCAAATATCATGATTCGTTTTTCCCCAGTCTTCGCCCCGCGACTAGCGCCTAACGATCGTAAGCTGGCGGCGTTCGGATCTACGAGTTATGATAGTACCTACGTATGCTAAGATACCTAACGTAAATTGTATAGTTGGTTATTCAGGGGAGGCGACCGACAGCTGAGGTCATTTGCGCCATTTAGAATAGGTGGAAATTGGGTAATGGTAGGAGTTTTCAGGAAACGGAGGAAGGGTGGAAAGAAACCCGGCGTCGGCATTAGCCTACTCTTAACGAAAGGCGCCAAGGGGACCACGGCTTAACGTCCCATCCGACGGACGGAGTACTGAACTTGAAATGCCCTCCACTAGGCACTCAAGTGGGGACCGGTTTTCCACTGAAAAATCCGCCACTGCCAGAAATCGAACCCCGGCCCTTAGGATGGGAGGCCAGTACTCTAGCCATCACACTAACCCGATCCCCGTAAATTGTATATTTTATACCTAATACCCACCTAAATATACCTAATGAAATTTATTCATTTTACAAATATCATTGTATTACATCGTACAATTTCTTGTTCTTAATTAATGCAGCAAAATTTTGTGCCACTACCTTAAGGAAATTTATGGAATCTAAACATTAGTCGTGTGTCTTTTTTATTTTCTCTTTGTGTGCTGACTGTATTTTCTTTTGCCTTACTGTAAACTTATGTATTTTGTTCTTATTTGGCTTCCTACAGAACTTTAATAAACGTTATCATTCATCGGCGCAACGCCGAGCTATGAAAGAGCCCTCTCACTTGACTCCAAGTTGTTCCGTTACACGCATTGGAGCATTTCGATGCGGACTTCAAGACGCTCGGCAACGAGCATGAATATGCGAATACGATCGTTAAAAACGCCTAGCCAAAAAGCTGAGATGATGTCATCAAAAGGTTGTTTACTTTGGATACAACGTATTGAAGGTAACGTTTGATAATTATACTGAAATTGTGCTTATTTTAAGCAAAGAAGACTCCGAAAGTCATAATTGTTTAGCTATATTTATTTACAGTCCATAACAAACAACTCAAATTTCACTTTTGCTATTTGAAGACTACGGTCGCTCTAAAGTCATTCCGTTTCACTTTAGCGCACCAATTGTTTCAATTAGGCGTTTGAAGGGGTGGTTCATCGAAATACGAGTGGTGCGAAAAACGGGCCTCAACCCAGGTGGGTTTAATAATGTCTGAGACATAATGGATGCGACATAACACAACTGATGGATACAAAGAAGGAAGATAAAAGGATAAATTCAGGGGCCTAATAAAATGGCATTTAGGAAATATAATGAATTTGAGGTAGACCAATATAAATAGACTAATAGATAAGGGAAGATTGTAAGGTTGAAACTGCTGTTGCCATGTTAGCAACGTGTCGGCTTGGCAACGCGAAGGTCATGGGTTCGAATCCTATCTCCCGGGCATGAATGTTGCGATAGGTAGTTCTGATATGAAGCAAAGTTTATATGGATCGATATAACATCAACTGTTCGACTATAACCTCACCTACAAACCAAATCTAATACTACTACTATCATAATTCATTCGAAGCCGTAGAAATTTTAATTCACAGAATATGTGTATCGGTAATTCCAAACACTTTTTCTTTTGAAACGTGGACGAAAAACCCAAATGCTTTAGTATCACTCTCTTAATATTTACCTACTTTCAGCAGCCCCAGCGAAGCGTAACTTCCCCACCGCTTCAACGCGTACGAAGCTGTCCATCAACGTTTCTCGAAAAAAAATTCAATTTCCATACCTGCAATAGCCGTGATCGTATAGTGGTTAATACTTGGAGTTGTGGCCGCAACAAGCTAGGATCGAATCCCGATCACGGCAGTCTTTCATACACTGAAACGGCAAGGATTGTATTTTTTGGAATTTTTGATTTACGAATAATAAACGCGATTATCACGCATGCGATTTTATCCCCGAGAATACCTTTATCCATCCATGAAAGTAAAATTATTCACAGGCCACCACTTTGCACAACGTGAACTGCTCAGCTATGTTAAAGTAGCAGTAACATGTCTAACAAGATACCCCATGTTCTAAGACAGCTAAGACTACTGTTATGGCCGTCACAACTATTTACATCTGCATGCCACCGCAAGAGTGTGTGGTGGGGAGTGGTTGTTCACCAGCCGTGAAAATGATGATGAAAGGTGGATCACAACTTTTCAAAATAAACGGACGTTCTTTTCATTTTAATCCCGTACTCTTCGAGGGATACAAGGATTCTTATCTCGGCCCGAAATTTAATCTCTCCTACCTTATCTTTTAAACCTTTCTGAGATGGGGTAGAAATATGTTTACAGCAGCGTCAGTCTCAAGATGGCTTGTTTTATGCACAAGACTAACTTAATCTTCTGCGGAACGCAAACTTAGTACCCGAGGTGGGATTCGAACACCCAACCTTTGGGTGGCTATGATGGTTCGTTACCGACATGGCCACCGAGACTATATTAGAAAAAAATTCTATGCTCAATGCATTTATTTGACGTTCAATTCAATATATTTTCGGCATGCATTACGGCATTAATCCAGATTCACGCATTTTTAAGAGATGCAATAATAACCTTTGTATTTTCTTTGCAAATTCTTAAGCAGTTACAATAAATAAAAGTAATTGACTTCGGTGAGATGAAGTGGAATGTTATCAGGATTAAAATATTCAAGATGATACTATTCCACAGGTTTATTATGAGTACGAGGCATTTCAGCCATTAGGCCATCATCAGATCATCACCAATCTATCAGATACCTGATAGATTGACGAGATACCTGATGATGGTCAAGCGGGTGAAACGCGTCGTGCGTATAATAAACCTATGGAGTAAAATTACCTTAAGATTTTATTTTTCAAGAATGCATTCTGTACCAACGCTGCTACTGCCAATATACCAACGCTGTAGAACACAATTTTACTTATATCTTCGGTGCTTATTTTTACGTACTCAAATGAGAGTCTTTAAAGCCTCCTTTTCAGTATTGACCCCATTAACTGGTCCTGAATAAGTCATAAGTAAGATTGGAATTAAAGCAACAAAAATAATATAATTTACACGTCATAATGTATGCCTTGTTTGGAGTCACCCTGCTGTGAGAATAGATATTCGTCTCGGCAACAACTTTTTGTATGCATCAAGGTACATCCATGAGCTGAGTGATGAGTGATGTATTCCCTTGAGAAAGTTGTGAGAGCAAGGGGGTTTCATCGCTATTTCTTCCGCAGTAAATCTTTCCTTATCCATAAAGTGAACCTCTCGTGAAGCATTGACTTCACCACCCCAGCACATTTAATTGCTCTATGGAACAAAACCAACGGTTGGACATCCCGGATCACATTTGAAGAACGGCGAATTCCTTATCGATCTCCTACGCTTAATCAAAATGTAGTGATGACGCGAGGGGTGAAGATTCGTAATTGGGCTCCAAATTGTGGCCTCGGACGCTGCGGGTTGAGCGTGATTCTTCCAGTCGTGACGGTCACTTATATTTGCGACACGAATTTGCACCTCCACCGATCTGACCAACTTTTGAGCTAGATGCCAATATCTTAATGTATGACAAAAAGTAGAGAAATACTACTATCGAAGATTCACATAAAAGTAACCGCCTATTGGTATAATGAAACTTTTTAAAAATACCAAGAAATCATCTCTTACGCCTTAAATTCTGTCGCGAGAGTGCACAGCAAAGAAAGAGTCTAGCCCACCGGCCATCATGTGATCGTGGTTTCCTAAATATTATCCTTTCCTTAACATGATACCAAAAGCAAAGCTCTCGGCTCTGTACTTGTTACTCTCGACACTAGCACGCCTTACTATGTTCAATGCGAGTTTCCTGCAAGGCAAACGTGGATTCATCAACTGGGTCACAAAAGAAATAAAATGATTGGCTAGGCTGTTTCGAGTGTATAAGAAAATCCTTAGTTCATCTGTGGTGCTTGTGGCACAATCAAAAGCGCATTTTGCCGAAAAAAATAAACCAAATAAGATGACGTTTGAAAAAATAAGGATCTAGACGTGGATATCACTCTTCTTGAACTCAATTCAATTTATAATGAATGGAATAATGAAGTATACCTATATGTGTTACACATAAAATTTAGTTCTGGGCATAGGACTAAATGCTAGTGAAGACAAGGAATAATATTTCTCGTAAATATAAAGTCGGGAAATTCATCACTCAATGATTACCCTGAGAAGCTTAAATTTCTTTATGCAGAAAAATACAGCAACAAAGGACATAGATCCCTTCGACATAAAAAAATATATATCTGCTATATTACACGCAGCCATTATTGGTAACACTATGAGGCACTAGAAAATTTTCCCACTATGTTGTTTAAACAACTCATGAGCGTGGATGTAAAATATGACAATATTCAATGTAACCCGATAACAAACTGAAACATTTATAAATGAACCAAAATATTCAGAAACATAAATTGAGTGTAGAAATAATAGTTTTCCCACTCACCCTTCCATTTTCGTTCCGTTTTTAAATATCAATGTTTACATTACCTTGATAGACACTGGAAATAAAAACTCACTCATGGAAACGAGATTATTTAGGTTGAATTATATTAACTTATTGCTTTTGGGATTGAAAAGACGAAAGAGCGCTGTTATGTTTTACTTGTTCCGCACATTTCTAAAACACACATCTTTCAATGTTCTACCTGTGCATTGACCTAGACTGGGTGCGTTTGATCTCGTGATTGGGCAGTGAGCAATTTTGATTTGGTTTGCAAATAATAGTATAGCGTTCCTCCCCTTCTAATATGTTAAATATTACGAGTAGTTTCACAATCCTGTGATATAAATAGGTCCGGGCAATTGATGTGAACTCCAAAGTATTACTCACAACTCCAAATGCAATTCCGTAATGTATCAGCCGCATCCATCAATTATAATGTTATGCCTAAAACTTTATTCCATAGATATAATCTGCCATTCCTACCTCGACAATTCGTTAATATAATTATTCTTTATTATTAAAAGTGAAAATTTATACAGCTAACAATTATTAGTTCCCGCTATAGCAATAGCTGTTAAAGATATAGGCAGACAAAATATCTGCGCGATGTGACCAAGATATCCTGTAATATTAGAAGTAATAAATATCGGAAATATATATTTTATTTTTAATTTGCTGCCAGACTAATTCAAGCGCCTCGATTCAGACACAACTTTCATTGCATCGAAACTTCATTAAAGCCTCGTGAAGATCATTATATTTATCTCATATTTGGACAAGGACAACGGACGACAACGCTGACAACACGTGGAAATTCGAGGAGAATGCCGGAGATGGGCAGTTACGAATGACGGACCAGGATATAATCCTCGTCATGGAAGCAAAGCAATTAAATTCCAACCCTTCAATCACGAGCAATAAAGGCGACCGGACAGGATGTGCCTCGGAATTCGGGCCGTGTTGCTGTCCGAGAGAAGAATCACCACAACGCGGAAATGTCGGAGGGATGGTTCCCCACATTTCTGGGTTGATTAAATGTCCATGAAAGTAATAACACCATGGCGGGTATACCATACCAGCTGGTATAAATAACTGCATGATGTTGGACGCACAAATTAACGAAAGACATTACGCTGGTGGATTCCAAATTTAATTACGCCGATGAGGAGCAATGAATTCCAAGGTTTTCGCAGGGAAATGGGGATAAAACTTATCAACATGCCTACCCAATTATATTCCAGATCTGGAAGAAATGGGAGTACCAATACCAGTAAGATTTGTCTGCCTACGGAGAAATTAAGAGCATCAATTCACAGGTGGTTTGCTGGAGAGTAATCGGAAAGAGATATTTTTATTTTCCTCCTTCTGCCTCGATTCAGACATAGCTTTTATCCGTGAATCCACAGTCCACTGGAATTAATGGACACCAAAGAGAAGTTTTGGGAACTATAATGTCGTTATAATATGTTTAACCGTCACACCTGACCCCAGGGTATATTTCACAAGATTTGTATTTTTTAAGTCGTCAAAATAGTATATGAAAATACATGTAGTTGAGCACATGAAGGCATACTTTTTATTACTTATCGAATGTATGTAAGGGTTTGGGAGAAAATTACGAATTTATGTAAGGGTTTGGGAGTAAAAAAAGTTTGTCCGTAAAAGTATATGCATATTTCATTATTTTCTCTGCAAGCATTTCCGTACAGCAAAGTACACTCAAAATATTCTGATAACTTGATAAATTCTGATTATTTATCCGCATTTTTGCCCATTAAAATCTATGAAAGGAGTGCCCGCAGATGAATTACGACGAGCGGGCCGAGAATCTCCCGGAAGGGTAACAGTTTACATTATAAAACTAATTCCCCTTTCTCTTTAGCTACACTGTAACAATATCGCTCTAATTTATAGGAGAACTTTACGAGAAAATTGCGGCCTTTAGATTTTTTATCAGAAAATGATACCTATCTACATACACAAAGGCAGAGGATGCTGTAATGCAACTACTAACGAAGTGATCACAATGAAAAAATTAACAAATCCACGCAACATTATGAGAGGTAAAAAATTGTAACGTCCCACAGAGTTTATTACTACCGAACCGGTTGAAGGCTGCCGCATCACTATCAAGAGTGCAAAAAGAATCTGAGAGTGGCTTGCTGCATCGAGTTGGTTGACGGGAGGAAAAAGTGTGGGAGGCAAAAGAGGATCAAAGTTGCCGCGATATCTAGTTCATATCAGCTGCTTTGCAAGGCATCTGATTGGAGCATCTGATTAAGCATTATTGTTAATTGTACAATTTTTATTCTCCTTATGCTAGTTATTACAAGAGCAAAATCACCTGATCATAAAGTAAATGTTTGATAGGCAGTTCTTCCTCCTTGTTATGATCATTTAAGCTTTCAAAAAATTAATGTTCTGCCAAAAGAAGCAATTAATATACGTTCCCGTGGAAACCTGTATTTAAATTTTAATATTGTAATCACACTCTTGGATTTATTCAGTTCCTTCACCAGTGAGCACCAACGTCACTGTTGGAAAATGATAAAGAATGAGAATCTACAACCTTAATGTGAATAAAATTAATGCAAAGGAAGTTCATATGTCTCTGCCTTCCTAGTGCAACCTGAAATGCGGACAATATATCGACAAATTAATCTTATCATTATCGACTCATTTTCAAATTTAAATAATTATGACACGTTGACATCAATTATCCCGCAGAGTCACGTTTGGTAGTAGGTGGGGTATTACAGCATTATAAGGGCCCAAAACACCGTAAAATATTTAACAAACATTTTTCAGGTTGCAGGAGAACTATTTGTGAACGTTTTGTGGCAAAATTTGACTCTGCTTGATGTGGGGTTCATCAAATAGCCGATTAAACACACAAAAGACATCTCCCGAGTATTTCTTTAAAAGGTCTATTGCTATTACCGGCTACACTCTCATTCAAAAGAGATTTGGATTATTTATAAATAATAGTCAAGTTATTTTTAACGCCTCCTTTCTCACCCTAGTGAGATAGGCATTCCGTTTGAGAAAAAACTTAACGGTAACACATCAAAGTAAATACTCACTTTGAAGTCTTTTTGAATGCATTTTGCCACACGACTAAAAATAAGTTTACATTGGCCCAGCGTTAAACAGGAAAAAATCTCCAGCGGCGACTTTATGAACCAAACCTGTCACATGCCAGGAAAAAAGGGTAAAAATGTTGGCAAACAACACAGTACATTTGCCCAATCAGTAGCAGTTTTTCGAGGGAGGCGATTTTAAGCCAGTACTCCACGCCAACTGAAATCCCATTGATTCCTCTTCGATAACAAATAACTAATAGTAATTATGATCGTTAAATTAACCATCCATAAAAAAGGTAATCCCATGCGATGGTTCCAATTATATCCGTAGTATAGAGGAGATTACCTACGGGGGAACTCGGTTAACAATTGAAGAATGAATTCCATTATGGATACTAAGCGGGTAAAATGCCATATTCAACATACTTTATCAAATCTGAGATCACAATAAAAGGAAATTTAAAATATAATTTCATCATAGTTAAAACTAAAAAGTACCACATTAGCCGACGACGATACACGAAATAATCGCTGTCCCAAAGCCAAAGAGGTCATTATTATACGATCAAAGTTAACCTAACTTACATAATTTTAATTATGTTAACTTAACAAAAATAAGAATCTATGTATGTCGATCAAATTATGCATGCCATCGTAAGTAGATAAATAATAATCTTAGTAATATCGTCAACGGTAAAAATAGTAACTAAACTATGCAAATATATCAATAATTTTTCAAGCCAAACCATCTAAGATGACTTCTTCCTTCGAAGATGAATATTTGCGTGCATAACTGTGAGTTTTGATAGAATTTCCATAATTTGTTTACTACGGAAATACATGTTCAAGTAATCAAATTTATCAACCATGCATGAAAAGCCAAAGAGAATGTCGACGGGTAGACATAATCTTTAATCGTCAATCCTATAGCAGGTTTAATGCTGCTACACACTACATTCTGCTATCGGATAACCACTTTATTCCAATATTATTCTCTTGCATTTAGCTAGCAAAATTCGGTTCCGTCACCGACTTCCCTAATCAGCTGGTAACCTAAAGCCTCGCATATTCGAGCCCTTGATATCCTGGAAAATATCGGGCCATATTTCAGGGACACATTTCATTGTCACTGACATGCTGTGCATATTTTGAGATTTGAATTTTTTTATTTTAAAACAGCTAAATTCGAGAATGATTCATCTGGACACCAGTGATGATTAAATGGTCTTAAAATAAGTCTTTCCAAAGTTCTTTTTCTTGAGACAAACATTATATTCCGGTTAGAGGAAGAATTCGAGCTCGTGACTTCTGTATCTCCAGATTTTTACGTTACCTATGTGGCTGAAGACAACTAGAAATTAATTTCTACAAAATATCCTTTCTGGGGGATAGAAAAAATTAAGCAATGATCAATCCTTATGCGAACTGTGATTTATTGGCATTCCTACTGGATAAATGTTAATAAATTCCCACTCCAGCGATCACATTTCAGCTACATTCCCTAATAATCTGAACTAGCTCTAGGTTGTTTTGGTGGAGCTGAGCTATCTTCCTCTGCCATTTTTAGCCATAAATTTGCAGCACTGTCGGCACTTGATAACTGCGCAATCAGCTTCCCTTGAGTCCGTTAACGATTTGCACACTGCGGCCAAAAGTGAACGGACGTGAGTGAGCGTGCTAGGATATCACGCGCGTGGCAGGGACGCAATTGAGGAGGAAGGGGAGGTTTGACGACGACGACTGGGGGGAAGGGTTTCCAATATCTTAAAGGTTGATTCCAGGAGTTGTCCGATTTGAGAGTTGATTTATAAACTTAAATTCAGAACGTGATTACAATGACTGAAAATGTAATTCTTATTAGTGAGTAATCACTACGCATACGCCACTAGCTACGTACAGCGCTATTTCATTGGCGATTACTTTTAATCATATACAACGTTTCAACTTGTAGCATCATTTGCATCTTGAAATAGATTTTCATATTCGAAACGTTGGTTAGTGATCAAACAATGTATTCTGAGTACTTATATACTTATGAGAATATATATATATACCCATATATAATAGTTCCCCATAGTTCTCTCCTCTCCTTTGAGAAAGGTGGTAGTGGCCACCGAAACATCGGAAATTATTTTTGTGAGTGTCCTTTTTTTTATGTGCCTTTATACTTTTGTCACGCCTGTGACCAGCTTTATTGCTATTTGTGTCTCGCACTGCGAATTTCCCGTGAACATTTTTACCCATATATAATAGTATATATACTATAAATAACAATAAAGCCGGTCACAGGCGTGACAAAATTATAAAAGCACATAAATAAAAGACACTCACAAAGATAGTTTTCCGATATTTCGGTGGCCACTCATTCATCCTTATTAAAGGAACCTTCTTTCTCTCTTTTTCTCATACATTTTCTCTTCCCACCCATCTTTACCCCTCTTACTTCTACCCTTCACTTGTTTCCTCGGCCTGCCTTGCCCCCTCAGTCAGTTCTCTCCTCTCCTTCGAGAAAGGTGGTAGTGGCCACCGAAATATCGGAAAACTATCTTTGTGAGTGTACTTCATTTATGCGCTTTTATATTTTTGTCACGCTTATGACCACCTTTATTGTTATTTTTTTGTCGCACTGCGAATTTCCTATGAACATTTATATATACCTACTGTTATATATACTTATGAGTATTTCATCGAGTTATAGTTTCATGAAAATTAACGGTAATTACCCTCTCAAATTAAAGCCTAAAACTCCGCGTACAACATTTATTCCAGAATATTTCCAAATATACTGAAGATAAAACGAGTCATAACTTTAATTTAAGACATAGGCTTTGGGTAACTAATTTACAGACATCCCATAAATAGTTTTCTTAGTGGTATAGGAATAATGTTTTTTGGTGCTTCAACCACAACGATTATACAGAACAGTCTAACCTAATATAATCATAGATTTTATTTTATCACAAACACAGCAACCAAGAACGAGAGGAAATCAAACCTGCGGCCTCGAGATCATCAGACCGAAGCTTTTTTTTTTTTAACCTGACTAAAGAAATAGTGAAGGATTCAAATGAGAATAATCACATTAATGTAAAAGTGTAGTTAATAGAATAACAGAATTGAGAGCTACGCCAAGCCATTTTTACAAAGAAAATGATGAGAAGTGAGAATGATGGTGACGAACAAAGTATTTCTTGAGCTTATCTCAATTTTTTTAGCAGAAAAAAGCATACCTAATTTTTTTCAGGACGATGACACACCAGCAATTTTTACCTTCAAAGAGAAAAAGGCTTTTGCGTACCTTAGATGATGCAGTGCTTAAACTTGATATTTTATGGATTCTGTGATTGGGTATCAGATATATCGTACATTAATTGAAAAATCGAAGGAAAAAGCAAAGATGATTATTTGCCACGGGGGATTATGGGTAAGGTGTAACCTCTTTTGTTTTTGATTTATGCATTTCATTTCTCGGACGATGGCCACGTAATTATTTCGCAGTTACTTCCCGCGCGCTTGGTTAGACAGAACGGCTCATATATTTTCCTCTATATTGAAAGAAATATGACAGGCATGCATCATTCATGACACTCCTTACCCCCTCTCATGCATATCAAATGCGCTTCACAATAACGCAGGATAGCATTGGAGGTCCCGCGTGGCATAAACACGTGTTCATGTTAAAATGAATCGATGCATGAACCAAGAGGTTACCCGTAGCCAAACCATGTTCTGTGGATAGCTCGGAATATTTATAGATATTTTTTTTACAGAGGTAGTTTATAGTTTTAAAAATCGATGTTTATATTACGCCGAAAACGAAACAGAGGATGCTGAATAAACATCAAAGCCTTAATTCGAGACGCTTGAACGATGTAAGGTTTCATATTTTATGACGTTTGACGCAATACTTTTAAAGGGATCGATAAATAAATATAAAATCGTCGGCATGATTGAAAAATCGCTTAAGTAGATAAACACATCACGCCTACGACTTTCTCCCCTTCAACAACTCTACTGTATCTCATCCTTAATCCGGCTTCCCTGTAGTTCATTTCTTCTTGTAGTAGACAGTGGCTTTGACTACTGATTTATCTATGCTTAATATCATAGATTAAATCATCCGCAGTAGCGTTTTTTTACAGGTAGTTTTATACGTACACATACATATGTGAGTTTATGATGTTTTGAGAAAGCATAGCTAGTAACATCACAAACTAACGACGCTATCAAGGCAGCTGCCAGGGTCAGAAGTTTACTCAATAGATTTCCATGCATATGGGGGTTGACTCAGAAGTGAGTGGAAGAAAAGTAGACATAACCAAACTAATTTTCTGATAATCTGAAAAACATCTGATTTATTATAAAGAGAGCTTTTTCTTGATCCATTGATAAACCCACACTAGACAAGATCGTAGGTTTGAAGGACATGGCTACATTTATGATACCTACTGTTATATAGGAGAATTACTTATTCATTCCTAATTGTTTAATATTAAGGGAAATTTATTAACATTTTCGTTTGTTAACGCAAATACTATACCGCATCACTAGAGTATGCTTGTAGAAATCAACCAGCAACGCATTAATGCATGTAAAATTGAATTAAGTATATATTTTTTTAAATTTAAAGATACTAATTACAGAATAAAATAGATTTACAGAGATGAAACGGCAAAATAAAACTAATGCAGTGAATATGATCGTGCACATGGGTTTGAAATGGTTCAGTACACGGGGTATTCTTAAAAAAAAACTCAAAGTAGTTGGTACCATTATAAGTTCAGTTATTACTGGCTTCACCCAGAAAAGTGGGCATGCGAATGCGGTATTGAAATGCACGGAACAACTTTCAGAGACATTTATCGAACTTTTGAAACGTGAAGATCATGTTATTCAAAATTATGTCGTTTATAACCTTCAATGCCATCAAAATACTGTCAAAACCACTTGGTTTATTAAGATTCTTAAGAAGAAAATGCTGATATAACGGCGCATCCATCGAGAATTAAATGCGCATTTTTATTACAACGCGAATGCGTGACAAAATTCCGAGAAGGGCATTACATGGCCTTTGTAAGCTTCGGCTTAATCTTTCGTGATATCAATATCAGCCTTAACTCAGACCGAACAGATATGTTTCATCGGTGACTGAAGTACGCCGCTGAAACCACAGCCGACTCGAGAAGAGGAACCCGATTACCAAACCCGAATTCGTGAATATTTCACGCCATTCGACTTCACATCAACGTCTACCCCAACACTCGTCAAATACGCACTCTGAAGTTTGATGATTTCCCCCGGGCTCCCTCCAGACAACGAATGAGAGGGAAGCTGAAAGGCGGTAGAAACACCTCCGGAAATCAAATAGAAGGCGTCGACGAGAGTAGAAACACAGCCAGGGTGCAGATTTGATCTCAAGATGATAGATACACACTTATATAAAAGACGTCACGTGAAAGACCCTAAATTCCGACCAATCGAACAAGAGAGCTCGGAGGCGTCTCGTATAATTATAACGGTCTCCTGGATACATTCGATCGTATAAAATCTGAGTCTGCGATAAATGGGGAATCTCTCCTTTCCATTAGCATTCGATTTGAGCCTTTCCACTAATTGAACCCCAAGGAACTAAGGATCGGATCTTATAACGAATTCCGACGGAATCTCAGAAGGGCCATTCTACACCTCCGTCTCCTTTCCATTCCATCTTCCGATTCCCACGAGTCCCCTTTCGATTCGACCAGTTTGCAATTTCTTAAAATTAAAACGAAATATTTACCTCCCTCCCCACCGTCGCCGGTCCAAACCCTTGATAACGTCACGCTGAAACAAATCGAGTCCGCCCCTGATCTCTTTTTTCACTATCACTTGGTTCTTCTCCCACCCTTTACCCTCCTTCTCCCTTGCATTAATCAAACCCTTAAAAAAAAGTCAGGGGGACTCGATGGGGGTCTGGGCGAGGGTAAAAGGGAAAAGACGCCTTGGCGAAGAGGGTGGATGGGGGCCAGACTTAGGGGTGGCGGGGGATACATCGTGAGGGGAGACAGGGTTCGGTTCGTTCGGCTGGGGGGAGATATCCTTCACCGGGAAAGATAAGGGTTGAAACTGCGGGTGGAAGGAACGGTGGGGAAATACAGATTTAAGTTTCTCGGAGATCTGCGAGGTTGGCGGAGCGATGGGGAAGGACATCTGAGTCCAGGGATGCGCTGATAGCTCGCATTGAGACGCAATTATGTGAGCTTACCTTGATTTAATGACACAACGCGCACAGATTTATCTTTCTGCGAACCACTCGCAAGATCCCATACCACAAAAAAAGCGGGCGAACGTACAATTATGAAGCAAGTCACAACCATCCGATGCTGAGGTTAACAGTCCATTGCTGTTTCAATATTCTGATTAGATCACAAGAAGAGGAAAAAATGCGTGAAAAGGATATAAAACAAAAGAACGAAAGAAAAAGACTGGCAATTTTCCACAAGAATAAGGTTTTTACTCTACCGGTTTCGGTGTACAACACCATCATCAGGTATGGCACCATCAGGCACCATCATCACCTGATGATGGTGTTGTACACCGAAACCAGTCGAGTAAAAACCTTATTCTTGTGGAAAAATGCCAGTATTTTTCTTTCGTTATGATATTCCACCAAATCACGCCTGAAACAACTACCTTTATAGATATAAAACAAGTCTAAAAAATTGTTGAATTACCGAGGGGGAAAAATTTCTACATTGACATTGTTCCCCATAAGCCACTACAAGGGCGTGTGGCAGGGAATGACTCCTCACCAGTAATTCATTATGGATGAGTGCATGGAACTGCACTACCGATTTTACATTTGAAATGATTTAGAGTAAGAACAGGTTGACTTCACACGCAATACAACATAATTCCTAAAACTAACTTTACGACGAACAAATAGAGCACAAATCTTCCGAAAACATTTTTTTTCACGGGTTAAACATGCAAATAGGTAAGAAAAACAAGTACACTGATACGTTTACATTTAGATGTCCGTGCAGGCCTACGAAAATGCCAAAAATCTACATTTCCTGTCCTAATTATCTTTACGGTAACTTCGATTAGGGTAACAATTATTGTACATTCATTTAAAATTATAAGTGCTGATGAAAATACTAATTTTTTCACTTTTATACAATTTTAATTCAAGTATGTGACGAATTAATAGATTTTTTTTCAGGTAAATTATTTACTGCTTTCTTTTCAAAATTACTATATAATCGTATTGGTCAATATATATAATGGAATTTAAAATACACAAATTAAGTCACAGAAATCCCATGCCTCAACACTAATTCAATTTTTCTTCTAATCCAACTCCGTTCTTATTATATTCTTTGTCAAAGGTCTATAATTGTATAAGGTCTATAAAGGTCAAGATCCTCCTCGAAGCAATTTAGCAGACTATTGGCGACAATGTCTACGTAATTCCTCCAAGTGATTGATGACCCAATTACATCCCTACGTCACCGTACTCCCAATCAACCTACAAGGAATAGAGTGCGCTACAAAGAAATCTGATGCGAGTTGAAACTCAGACTGCTCCAGAAATAGAAACAAAATTGTTTTTCCCTACGCCCCCTAAGTTATCGCTGTCCTTATTACCGCAATTTTACCACTAAGTGAAAACGAATTCCATCAGAAATCAAGGAAAAGGACAAATTGGCGGAACTGGTGGACTATCCGAAAGGAAGTTGGGAGAATAAGAAACACAGAGAGATGATCCTTTCAGAATATCATTTATTACACCGTGTATTAATATCCTCAATGCTAAATGGAATTCCCTTTTCCGGGAAAATGCCACTCAAAAAGGTCTATTCCCATGGAAATTACGACTGAATTTGTGACGAATCAGCATAGGGAACTTCCAAACAATAATTATCACACTCAATCAACAATTTTTTTCTGAGATTTCTCAGCTACAGAAAAATACAAATTTCGAAACTAGCATAAAATGTGTGCTGCGCAACCTGTGCAAAGTATTACCAATACCCATGCTTCACTACGGATGCAAAATAAAACAAAAATACTTTAATTAAAATACTAGCTACGGCAACACATTTGAATGATGGAGGTATAATGGTTTGACCGTGTTACAAGAGTCCTAAGAAGAGTGGTAGAAAAGGGAAACCTTATGAAGGTTATGAAAAGAATACGGGACAACGTATTCGCCATATGTTGAGACTTAAAGGCCTGTTAAATACTATCGCCGAGGGTAAAGTGAATGTAAAGGATAGGAAAGGAATTAAATTAATGGATGAAGACAATACTTTATGGAAACTACGAACATTAAACATGGTAAATGAAACAAACTTTGTACATTACACACAGATTTATATATTCCCCGATCGATTTCGACGACTAAGCGTCATATTCAAGGGGGACCAACTGACCAAGCATTTCACCGCATGGCTTTATATATGTTACTATGAGGAGTGGGGAAAGGACTCAAACCGAGAGGGAGGGAAAGTTTAGGAAGGGAGCGAGGGTGGTGGTGTTGGGGGAAGAGGTGAGGGAGGGAGGAAGTTGGGTTCCATCAAGGACAGCAGTGGGGGCACAATTAGCGGTGAGGGGATTATGGCGGGCATTAGGGTAGGGATACAAGTCGGATTTTAAAACCGTTAAAAATATCTGAGAGGATTTAAAATTTGTCAAATCCTTTAAATACATACATTTGGTAAAATAGTGTCTTAAATTTCTACAATTTCTAAATAATTTAACTTACAACTTTTATCATATGCATGTAAAATTTTTGTGTTAAATTCACTCTTATGACCAGTCTCGAGAAGATGTTTGGCAAAATATGATTTACAATCACTATGGTTCACACTTTGCTTGTGCTCCTTGATTCGGGTTTTTAATTTCCTACCCGTTTGCCCCACATACACTTCATTGGACTCACCACAATGAAGGGCATACACTCCACTTTTGTCTAACACGTCCACTGGGTCTTTTGAATTAACACTTTCCCTACGGATGTACGTGAGTAAAAACAGATTCGATACTTGTCCTTCGGAAAATGAGAGCAAATTCTGTGGGAAATATGGCTGAGAAAGGGTAATTTACACCATCTTATGGTTTTATCACATAGTGCATCTTGAAGAAAAGTTGAAGATTTCACTGTATTTTGGTAAACTTTTTTATTTAGCAATTTGTGGTTGAAGTAAGAGCTGTAACCGTTATTATTCCCTATAGTAATGATGGTATTTAATTCTTTTTTGAAGCTGGCAGCATATAAAGCCGTGTGGAATGTACAAAGTTTGTTTCATTTACCATGTTTAATAGGAAAGGAAGGTCTAATCTGAGATATATGGAGGAAGTAACGAAATAAATGTGAAGTGGTTTGCTGATAGGATAATTTAGTGGAGACAGTCATCTAACTAGGATCTTAACTAGTGATGCTTGATGTTCATGAAAATATAAATACCAGAAATCTTCACTTTACTTTCACCCATCACAGGCCAGTTAGGGAGTCACAAGTTGAGAATCGAGATATTTGGAATACCTTCTTCGAGGGTAAGTAAATTTATTACAAGTGTAGAAGCCAGGGATAACTTCCGAAAGGAGTATCACTGATGATATCTGGCTCTATTATGAAGAACCTCTCCACATAGGAAATCATACACTTGGTAAGGTCCAAAAAACAGATTTAATGCATCATCATCATCATCGGTCAACAATCCTAAGATTGGTTTGACACAGGCCTCCGCTTGATTATTCTATCGGCCAACCTCTTCATATTAACTAATTCATGCACAATATAGTTGTATCGGTCCACTTTCTTTACACATAGGACTGGCTAGCTTCCGAAGAGTCGTGCTGCTCGCCGTCCTCATGGGACAGGAGACAATAAAAAACATATCAAATGTTAACATTAGTTTCAATAAAATCTTAGTGACAATAGATAAATTGCACAGGGTGGAATGCTGGAAAAATATACTCACAGACGGTGACTTCTTCTGCATTCACCAACTTAACACAATTTGTGCGCTCTTCTCGACACGTTTCGTTCTCTCCTTCATCATAAACAGCTCATTAACATCATTATCGGGCAAAAATCGTAGGATTGGTTTGACGCGGCCCTCCACTTGATTCTTCTATCGGATAACCTCTTCATATTAACGTAGTTCCCCTCTTTCACGTCCTTTACGACCTGCTCCATGTAACTCATCCGAGGCCTGACTTTTCCATTCTTCCCGTTCACTTTTCCTCGTCTTCTTCAGGTCCTCGCGCCTCAAGATATGGCCGATTAAGTTGCCCCGTCTCCTTTTTAGAGTTTTAAGCAGACTTCTCCTTTCTCCCACTCTTCTTAAGTATTCTTCATCTGTCACTCGGTGGATCCATTTAATCTTCATCATTCTTCGCTAGCACCACATTTCAAATGCTTCCAGCCTTAATCTTTTCTGCTGTTGCTATCGTCCATACTTGGCTGCCAAATGGTAAAAATGCTCCAGTTATATGTTCCAATGAAATGATTGAAGAATCTTCTTTTGGTAAAATGGCCTTTTCGTCGGGGCAATTCTACTGGTATTTAATGCGTACGACCCGATATAATTTTACGAAACCTGGGTCATACGTATTAAATCCGTTCTGTGGACCTTTACGAAGTGTATTCTTTGTGCCCGTTCCCAAAGGAGAGTTTCATATTCTTTTAAAACTGCTGAGAAACAAAAAAGATTCCTAGCTCATGATTATCTTCGTTATTCTGCATTCACTCACTTCAATCAGCCAGAAATCACGTGACAAACGAAGGGTGCTCTCCTGCTCTAGTTCAGCTTCACTTGATGCAGAAAAATGAAGAAAAGAGACGCATTTCAGCAGTGTAGCAACGTTATTGATCGTATGATAGTTGGAAATTTTGTTTCTACGTTGTATTCAACCGATTTCGTGATTCTCATGTGTGACGGCCAGAGGAGCGAATAAGAGAAGATCGTCTAGGGATCCCGGGGCACTCGATGAACCTCGCGGTTATTTGTTGTACTCCTTCCATGCCTGGAATTGGACCCAATACCCTTGGGATCACGTGATCGAGTGCGAGAGAAGAATCACGAGAGAGGAAAATATATTCCACCGCTTGCAAATGGGAGTGTTGCTATGTATGGGTTAGGGGAAAAACATATAGCACTATATAGCACTATTATGCAGATTTATAAAAACTATGATTTTATAGTAATACAGATTACCGGTTTTACTGTTAAATCAATATTCACTTACGTAATAAAATAGCTTTATGTACAAATTTTAATGTCCAAGTAAATGTTTCATATGAACAAGAAACTGCGAAAGTAATTAACATTTTTTCTTCAAACAGGTATCAAGCAAATCTAAAATTAATATTTTTAATTCAATATCATACATTTAATCAAAATAATGTGCTTAACCGAAAACCTTGCGCAGAAATCAAGAAAAGACTGACAACTACTTGCCTATAATAATCTTAATCTCCCAAGTAGCTTTGTTCATGTCTTCCTGTTTTGTGCGTGGAAAAATTACATTGTAAATATCACTGAAGAGGATATACATTGTTAATTTCACAAATAATTTATTTTTTGATTGCTAAAGCGTCATCATGTGATCTGTGATGATGGAGGCCATCAGAGATGAACCACAACGTCAGAAAGTAAAATTAGGTGGTGAATATTCACTAAGACTTGCTCATTCAGTGATCAAGGATTTACATTACGCCACGCCCAAAACGATAAAATACATTATTAAAATCATTTCATTTCTTTAGTTGTTAACAATTACTCCTCTAGGCTGGAGAATTTTAAAGTGGGAGGCTCTAGCTTTGTCCACCGGCGACCAATCTGGCGTCCAACCCCGGCGACCCGTGGCCCGACAACACGCATTTGAAGCTGGATGTTAGGCATGTGCGAGTCACGCGTCCGTGATTCCCGTGCTTCACACGGGAGGACTTTGACGTAGGTAGCGTCCATTGGAGGGTGGCAACCTTTTCATGTGCATGCCGCCCTCGGACCAATCTTCCGACCAAAGAGTTCGTGTCCCTCGCGCCAGTGAGCGAACCCGCGCGGCTTTGCCCTTGTTTACGCGGTGCTACGATGACACGACGACGTCGGAACAGGTGACAGGGAACGAAGGGAAGTGTAATGAGACTCTGCATGCTTCCGTATCTCGCTCGGGTGACGACATAACGTTTCGCCCGCAGGCTGAGCAAACAAACGTCCAATTTAGACCAGTAGGATTATACTACTACATGACTTGAGGCGTCCTGGCCCAGTGATTACCACTCATTTGAAGTATATACCTAGCGAGAGAGGTTAATGGAAGAGTAAATAACGTATCTAGTATTTTGACCTCCTTTTCAAGATGGTTTTTCCACTCTCATTGACTAGCTAAGTGGATGCGCCGAGAATTTGCAGCGATTGTAACGTTAGGTATTCATTGATTTTATAATCACGCTTCGTGGTGTGTGGAGATTGAAGTTAGAAGCAAGAATAAGGAAAGGAGTGAGACAAGGCTGCGCAATTTCTCCCATAATTTTAATGTTTACATCGAGAGAGCCATCAATGAAATCAAAGAGAAGTCTTCTGGAGTGAATATCCACGGAGAAAAGTATGCTGTGATTCGCTGATGAAATAGCACTCGTAGCTGAGACAGAGAGAGATCTGAATATAAGATACTTATAACCTTGGAAAGGACAATGGTAAGATATCAGCTGAAGATCAATAAGAAGAAGACTAAGATATTTGTGTGCAGAAAGAGGGAAGAGGCCAAAACCAACGTTAAACTAGGAAAGCAAAAACTTGAAGAGGTGAAAGAATTGTGTTACCTGGAAAGCCGAATAACCAACAATGAACGAAGTAAGAAAGAAATAGTCAGAAGAATAGCTCAGGCAAAGAGGGCATTCTATCAAAAGAAGAATCTACTTACAGCACGAAATACAAGCATAGAAGTAAGGAAACAATTCATCAGAATGTTTAGAGAAGAAATCTTATGAAGAGTAAGAGAAAAGAGAAGTCTATTGAAAACTCTAAAAAGAAGACGGGACAACTTCACCGGCCATATCTGAAGACATGATGGCCTGATGAAGGCAATCGTCTTGGGAAAAGTGAACAGGAAGAGGGGCAAAAGCAGGCCTCGTATGAGATGTATGGAAAAGGTTGTGAAGGATGTAAAAGGGTGGAATAACATGAAGTGGTTGGCCGATAGAAGAAGCAAGTGGAGGGTTGCGTCAAACCAATCCTAGGATTGTTGACCAATAGTGATGATGATGAGCTATTTCTGGTGAAGGAGAGAAATCAACGTTTGTGATTAAATTTTTCCCGCATTCCACCCTGTTGCAACGTTTAACGATTGTCACTAAATTTTATTGAAACTAATGTTGACATTTGATGTTTGTTTTATTGCCTCCTGTCCCACAAGTACGATGAGCAGCACGACTCTTCGGAAGCTAGCCAGCCCTAAGTGTAAAAAAAGTAGACCAATGTAACTATATTGTGTATGAATTAGTGTATAAATAAATGATATTGATATTCAAGTATTAATATTGTTATTATTAAACAAAATACCGTATTTTTTAATAACGTAAAGCCGCTCGTGTGACGGAAAATGTGTGTGTCTGCCGGAAAGGCAAAGCAGTGCGCTGAATGCATAAATTTCATAGATCCGACCGAGAACCGAACTTGGATACTTGAGGACGCGGGTTCGACGACAGGTCTTGGTGAATGAGTTTTCTCCTGCGGTGTCTAATGCTCCAGTGCTGAATAATTAGAGGAGCAGCTTTCTCGGAAAACGCATGTGACCCGGTCACAAAGAGTCACATCATATACGGTTGAAGTACATACCTATGAGGTGTGCAATGGGCACATTAGTTCAATTCAAATGAACTAGCATTTAAATTTATATATTTCTGTCCTACTTATACTGACAGAATAAATCTTAAATCTATGAGTGTTACTTAATTTGACGTATTAATAACAGGTTAAACTAATTTTATTGAAGAAGTCTCCTGGAAAAAGATTCGCTTCAAGACTAACCAAATACTGCACATTGATTTATATTGGAATAATTGTCATCATGTGATAATCCTCAATAAAAAACGAAAGGCCTGAGTCTGAGGGAAATGATGACTAAATACACCTTCTTTCTTTCTTTCTTAATTTTAAGCCATTACAGTATGCATAAGATAAACACAACTTTCATGCCCAAGGCAGGATGCGATCCCGCGACTTACGGAAAAGAATTTCTCACATAAACCTCATTTCCACGCGCATAAAATCAATGCGGAAAAAAGATATAAATGGATTACCGTTTAGTCCTCTTTTTGACCTTCAAATCCCAGGATAGCGTTTATGTACGATGAATGGAGAACGTAAGATCGAATATTCAAGATATTCAAGATGTTGGTAGTGTACAGGGGTATATCAATAAGCAATAATTAAGTATTCAATTACGAATGCACCTCATTTAATACATTTTCTAAATTAGGGTTAACTGAAGCCTCCTTGGCCATCATTGTTTTCTTCTGCTTTGCCCGTCAACACAACTAGGCCTTGGGTGTGGCCGATTTGCATTACTTTCCAGATATTGTACCAATTTGAATTTTTTCTAGTAAGCATACGGAATAGTCTTAAGACAAAAGATATGCATGCGTGGGGTGGAAAATACGAAAGAGATCAACGTCAAAGGTATGGCGCACATAAATGATGTCACAAGTTATGCTCTTCATGAACCACTTACACAATTTTTAATCCTTCTTTGTTGGAATAGTTGGCACTCAAACTATTCACCGCAAATGTTTTAATATCTTTTTAAATTCAGCCCAATCCTGAAGTCCAATAAAATTTGCTTTAAAATTTTAGAGTCATACAGGCGAGTATTTGTCAAGTAATTAACACCTAAGAACAAAGGCATGAATATCCAACAATAAATTGCAGAGATTATAATATTTATTAGTATTTGGGAAGCTTAAGTATCTCATGCACTCAAGCTACATGGTAAATACTCAGGCCTGGGACTCAGGCCGGCAGTAGAGAATTCAAACTTATAAAGAACGTTGACATTGAGTATGCAAGTGAATTGAAGAAGATATGGGAACATTGGATGAACTCTACTCTCTATGAATCTAAAACGAAACTGAAGCGAATGAGTTTAATTAGTTTGGACAGCTGAGGTCACCGCGCAAGCCGTACACTTGCCGTATTCATCATGACCGGCCTAGGTGGCGTCTCGCGTCCACTACGATCGTATTTAGGTGTCGTTACCGTTACCCACAAAAGTAATTGGGTACACATTCGAATAATAGCAGAGAGAAACGCCCCTAACTCAGCTACTTAGGTCGCATTCGCGAATGGCGATGACATTCTAAAGGAAGAGAATATGACATGGCGAATGAAATTTGGCTCACAGAGTCCCGATCTTCTGAGCGTTATGAAACGCAGTTCTGCGCCTTTCATTTAGTATTTGAAACGGGAAATTTCACCACTCACAAATTACCTCCTTTGTTCTTTGAATTCAACTACTGATCGCATTAATATAGCATTCATTTATCCGTGTGGCATAATCAACTTTAAATAGTAAACAATCGTTTGCGAAAAGTTCCATTTAAAAATAAATTCCATAATTCTAAATTCACTTATTAATATGGAACTTAACGCTTTTTGCTATTTAATACCTACCATGTTTTGCGCGTACCTAAAAATCATATCATACCGCAGCAATTGCTACATTATATATTATTATTTTTTTATTATTTTAGCTACATTATTTTAGCGTAATAGGACCGCTAGCTTAATAGATCCGCTATCGCACTAGGTCCGCTTCTATTTCTTTTTACATAAACGATTTGGGTACCGTAGTTAATAGTAGACTTAGACTTTTTGCAGACGATGCGGTAGAGTACCGGGGTATATCAAAAGAAGAAGACAGGAAATCACTTAGCAAGGATTTAGATACAATTCAAGAGTGGTGCGACAAATTGCAGTGAGAACTTAACCTTAAAAAGTGTGTAGCTATTAATTTTTGGAGGAGGAATAATTCGATAGAGCGATCCTATAGAATTAGTAACACGAAGTTCGAAAGCGTTGAAACCACAATATATTTAGGTGTAACAATAATTAAACATTTATTGTGTGGAAGACACATCCGGGAAATATGTGGCCGAGCGAAGAGAAAGCTAGGATGTATAAAAGGAGTACTTGGGAAATGTGATGAGAAGACAAAAGAGCAATGTTACTTCCCACTAGTTAGGCCTCACCCTGAGTATGCAGCCAGTGTATGGGATCCGAATGAATTAGGTTTGACCAGAGAACTAGACAGTGTGCAGCGTAGAGCAGCTAGGTTCGTTAAAAGGTGTCACGATAGGTTGAGTAGTGTTTCAGTATTAATACAAGAACTAGGGTGGGAATCATTATCAGAGTTTAACTTTAAGTTTAAGCACAATTTAAATCTCTTACAGAAATTTCAATCGGAGAGCTTTACTAAAGATGTTAGACATATATTAAAAACACAAGCGTATTATGCTAGATTCGACCAGATAAATAAGATTAGAGAGATAGATTGTCTTACTGATAGATTCAAAATGTCATTTTTCCCCGTACTATAAGAGAGCAGAATAGGCTGCATAGCAAAGGGATAGGTAGGGGAAATATTTTATAGTAGTCTGCAGTGCATGGTGCATGTATTAAAAATCAATCCCTTAATTACTATGTAGATACTAACAATCTAGTTGCCTGAGACCCTATATGATGCGACCCTGATATGGTTGGTGATCTCACCCCCTGCCACACACCCTCGCGGCTGCTTGCAGGGTATCGCGTACATGTAGATGTAGATATCATGCCGAAACAATTACTAGACATACAAAAACTTGCGCATAATTTCAACAGAACAAAAATAAAAAAAATCGGCAATACTAGTTGGTCATCTCATTTTCTCATATTTGTCCTCAATTGCGTAGTGACATGGTGCATCATTATGTAGAACGAACTATGTGCATGAATTACGACCAGAAAAATTCGGAAAGTTTACGATAAATCGACATTAGTTCGTAACTGTGCCTGGGTACTCGCTTTTTCTCCAGGAGACCAAAAGAAAACTACGGCTTGAATCAGATTGTGGACATTTAATGTCGACGACTTTTGAAGTAAAATTCTCGCCTTTCTCGCTTCCCTTGTAAACGAAGCGTCCGGGCGAACTCAGTTTTATTAAACCGATAACTCAATTAACCTTAAAGACTTAATGATGACACACTACTCCACCGCAAGAACAGCAATTCATCTTCCGGGAGGGGCGTTTAACGACTAGGCCACTTGGGAGACTCTCTCCCTCTCTCTCTCTCGAGAGAGAGATGACTAATGCCGACGTCGGACGTCTCTCGAGCCGGGAATGTATGTACTTACCGGATGAACTGGCGGAGAAAGCGCGAAGGCGAATACTTAGGGCAGACGAGAAGGTGGAATTAAAGGGAAATCACACAACACTATAGCTTACGGGGAAACGAATTTTTCAAGCTCTATCATTCTAGTTTCAAGAGGAATTTTTATCTTTCGCAATATGCTACTAAAATGCTTATCTCAGTGCCCGTTGGTTATTAGCATAAAAGTGTATTCGTATATTTGGCATTGATTAATTATAATTCCCCACGTGGTGAATAGCTATCGTACACCTTTAATCATAATGCGCAAAAGTAACACCGATTCAATAAGAATATTGCAAAAACTAGATGTGGAGCAAAAACTAGAAGATCAACATATACACTTCAACACATTCTTGTGGCATTTCTATGCTTCCTTCATCCAAATAGTGCAGGAAGTAAGCGAGCAAAGCCTAATACTATCTATAATTTCCCACAAATGACTCTTTTTTCAGTAAAAAAATACCGCATGCACGTTATATTAATAAAAGTTTTTATCTACGGAAGATTTTAGTGCTGAGAAGGATGAAGTAAGCTATTTTGGAATAGCTGTTAGAATATAATACAATAAGCTGGAATCTTGTCGTTCGTGTAATGAAGGAAAATATCGAGATTTTCTTTTATTTCCTTATATATATCTTCGAAAATAGCTTCCTATTATTGCTATGCATCATGATAATGATGGTCATAAATAAAATGTTTTATCCAGGGAAGCTTTTAGTGCTGCGAAGGATGAAGACATTATTTTCTCATGTATAAATGAAAAATATTTCGTTATGTATAATTTACAAAAGAAAACAACAACAACATTAAATATATGATCTATGCCAGTTAAAAATCGTTTAACTGGTACCTACTTAATTCTTATTATTGACCGATTGTAGCTTTTAAGAAAGAAAAATATGGTGACTCATTAATTTCACTAGATTTATTGATCCACAACGCATTATTTGAAGTAAAATGTCTTAAGCGTCCACTTGGGGCTGATGGCAGGTGACAAAACTAAACCTACTCTTAACTAAAGGATCCAAAGTTAAATATACCCTCTGACAGAAGGAGTGCTAAGTTTGGAACGCTCAGCGGGGATCATTTAAAATTAAGCCCGCCACAATGGAAAATCTCCATCACTGCGCATGCCGGGATTAGAACGCGAACTCTCATGTGGTTTGTGTTTGGAACCGACGGAATTATCTCGAATAGGTAACCAAGGAGTCGCTTAGTACAAACTCGAATGTTTTGATAATGAAATGTGTCTGAATTGCTCGTTAAAATATCATTAATTGCTTTTACTTCAGTTTTTCTCATACGTCTCGACTAGGAGATGAAATAAAACACAAGTGTAAACAATGAAACAGCTTATAATCCGCGGTTTTAACGCAAAAAATTTGCTAACCATTCGTGTTTGTACCACGTGACACCTTGGTTACCTATTAGAGATAATACCGACAGTTTCAAACATAATCCCCAAGCACTCTGGCAACAGTACCAACAGGAGCCCCCGGTAACCTCAGATGGTAGACAGAATTGGTAATTCCAGTCTTATGTACTCTCAAAGGAGTTCAAAGCAAATTTTAAAATCAATTTTATTCTGAAAGCAACTGGAGCAGAAAAATTTACGCTACGTTTACCTGTCAAACGAGGAATAAAATTAATATAAATAAATACCCCCAAGTTACAAGCTAATTGGTCACTAGCATAGATTCCCCTTAGCTCACCACCGCCGTATTTGCAACTGACCTTTGCGATCTGTGACGAGGTAAGTTGCGGCCCACTCCTTTTAGCGAAAGGGTTAAGCGCTCTGATATAGAACCACTACCAACTCGGAAACAGCTCCACAGATTTACGAGCGTAAAAAATACGGGTATTTTCGTTTCCGAAACACAACTTGATACGGCAATAAAAAGAGTGATGGACGAGAGGTCGTTCTCGCTGAAAATGGTACCCATCTTGTAAGGCGGATTCGGAGGATTCCTCACGGATCCGTCCGCACGTGGCGCGATTTGGGACCTCACAGGCGAAAATGAGGACCTCCAAGACCGCGCCCTCTTCTTCCCTCTCCTCCTGGCACGCACCGCCGACTTCCCACCATCCCCTTTCCCTCCCACCCTCCTGATATACCCCTCTTAATCCCACCCTTCCGCGCCCCCCCCCTCTCATACTCCTCCACAACCCCCCTCCCCTCTCTCTCTCTCGAAATGATCGATGGGGCAAACGTGCCCGCCGGGTAAGCTTGCAAACAAAACACTGACGGGTGAAGTAAACACCCTTGATGTATTCCGCCCATTATAAAGCCAGGAGAAAATCGAACTTATGAAACATTTAAACAAATGACATGCGAAATAATAGAAGGGGTGATGGTAACAACTGCGGAGACGTAAAGTTTCTCAAATGCATTAGTTCAGCCGCCGTGAATTTTTTATCGTCCCTTACACAAGATTTCCAGGTGATCAAAACCTTTGGTTAAAGAAATTAAGCTGCAGGCAAAGGAAGTAAGAAAAGAAAACGCAAAATGTTCATTATCATTGACGATAACGTACGCTATATTAAGTACTGTTTATAAATTCACGCGGAAATTAATGATAAAGGAAATTACATGGCGTTTTATTTTGAAAGTAACCAATACGAGAGGAAAATTAAACTTCCAATCACGAGATAGTCAAAAAGGTATTTTACGGATATTTCTCGGTTTCTGTGACCTCGTATCGAAAATCAAACTTATTTAACTTCACACGGACCAGTTGTAAACAAGAATAACAGAATTATCTTATTCTTCTCTAACTTGACTTGATAGTACGAAATATAGGCTAAAATAAAAGTATGAAGGAAGGAAAACATCGTCAAAAATAATGTTTTTCACACTACTGGTTTCGATTTGTCATATCATCTTCAGGTGAAATCAACTTGTCCCTTCCTGAAGTCCGTTCAAATGCTTCCAGCCTGGAATTCTCCGCTGCTTCGCTGCCATATAGTAGCATGCTCCAGATGTATATTCTAAAATATTTGTTAATTTTATGTTTAACTTGTTTTATAAAACACATTTTTTTCGACTGCATCAAGTTGATTCCTCAGTGCTTCTAAGGGTGCACGAAGTTGCAGTGAAGATAAACAATTTCTTAAAAACTTTCTTCAAACAATAATAGACAAACCGGTACAAAAATACAAATTCCGATGATTCCATGCGAGTATATGTAGACTTTGAAGATAAATATTAAATAAAGAATGCAGTATTCCACAAAAATAAAATTTTGCTCTCGGCATAAGTTTCAATGTGGATATATCAGCATTACATACTGACTGACACTGGGTCGTGAATACCGCTTTATCAATATCAGGATCTACATTGAAAGTTATGCCGTGAGTAAAGTTTTATTTTTGTGTAAAATTACATTTTTTATTTTATAATCACAAAAATACAAAGTTTACAAGTCTCAATATCTTAAACACAGAAATTATTCACCACCTGTAACTTGCTTCGCTTTGTGACACAAAAAAGATAAAAATCAATCACCTTTATTTTTTTCACGTAGCGCAAAGGATTTTTAATTGATATTCATCAGTTAACCATCGTTGGCTTTGATCCTTGGGGCTAAAATTCACTGGCCGTCCTTGATTTAATTTCGCGAGTTTAATAGTGAGGGCGGATTTCAAAACTTGAGGGTATAATGAACAGAGATTCCCATGAAAACTCGTGCTATGGATAGGTTCCGGGCGACTCTCTAACATAACCCTGTAGTTGACATTATTCTCCGTTCGCCGACAGAAAATCCCCTTATCGTGCAGGTTGTACGCCCGCTAAGTTGGACCGACGAGAACGCACTTTCCCGCAACGTTTGTTTTCGCAAGGCATTAAGGCGGAATTGGTGCGAACGTGATGGAGGGTCTAGTGGCGAACTTAGAAGGAAAATAAAAAAAACGGCCACTCGTCACGTTCGTGGTTCCTCAAATGGCCGTGAGATGACGTTTTGCGATGTCTTTCTAAAATATCGCTACACGCATAGGTAATGCTCCCGTCGAACTGACTATCGAAATCATCTTTTATGTGTGCTTATATATGTATGTATGTGTAACCACGTGCGTGCATGCAGAAAAAAATCTACATAGATCATATACATTTTTCTTTTTTTCTTTTCGCTATTTCGTTCAAGAAAATGGAAGCAGGGATGGGCGTATTTGATTGGTTCGTGTCAAAAACCACCAAACCACCGTTTACTCAAAGCCGTACGTGCCTGGACGAACATTTTTACCCTTTTTTCTGGAGGCAATTTTTGAAGAGAAAACCAATCTTTTCTATTAACTGCGATCTTCCATCAAACTCTTCCAAAAAAAACAGGACTTACATTTCCATTCACTTCCGAGAGGCATTCGCTACTAAACTGATAAAATAACAAAGACGCCAATTAGGAATGTAATACAACCTTTTAACATCCAAATCCCTTGATCGAAAGACTCTCACGAAAAGTTCGGAGTTCTTGAGTGGAAAGTGACACCACTAGCGGAAATTAAAGAACTAACTCAGACATCGGTAAACTGCGTCTTGAGGGCCTTCGGTTAATGTGTGTGACTTATGTAAAATTGTGAGAGAAAACAAAACTACCACAGTTCTAATATTAATTTATAAACTGGCAACATCAATGACAATATAGAAACCAATTACCAACCTATCATAGTTTCGTTTGCTGATGCCAACTTCAAACCGTACCTTGAACAAAAAACGACTCGACTAGGCACAATCCAGGCAATTTTCATAAAATGTAAGCTCATCGCTAACTCCGTTTGAAAATAATAGTTTTTTTGAGAATTTTCCTAATTTTCAAAATATATAATTATTGATATTATTAGCATTTTCCTTATTTAAGAAATATAAGATGCCCTACGGCAGACATCAAATTGGTGCAATGTATGCAAGCTTAAACCCAGACAAATGTAGCGTGAAGAATTTCCCTAAAAAATTTCACCCATCAATTTGATTATACTGTTCTTAGTCTCTCCCTAAAATGTGTCTCTACATCCAAAGACTTAGGTATTCTTACAGACAATAAATTAAATTTTTCCCAACACATACAAACCATCAACTCCAAAGCAATGACCCTCTTAGGCCTGCTCTATCGTTTCACTGAAGTTAATAAACCACAAGCCCTTCGAACCTTCTTTTCTTCTATCGTTCTTCCAATTCTTACCTATTCCTGCCCCATCTGGTCTATCTCTCCTCAAACTAATCTGTCATCTCTGGACTGTGTCTGCAATTTCTTAGCTAAAATAATTAAAAATAGATTACCGCATTTTCGTAACAAGTCCACCAATACTATTCTCTCCTCCCTCTCCATCCCTAATCTTAGCACCCTTAGACTCACAGCAGACTTAAAACTAGTATAAAATATTCTCAATTCCACCATCGACTGCCCCAATTTGCTCTCCTTTGTCAACTTCAAAGTACCATCACGACCCACCCGTTCTCATCCTGTATTCTTTACTCCATGTGACCATTCACCAGACTTTCGATTACCAAATGTTCTCTTTTCTTCCGTCTCTCCTCTCTATTGAACTCCCTCTCACAACACACTGATGCCTTCGCACTCCCAATTAAATCGTTCATAAGCCTTTCTATTTCGCATCTATCAACAGAATAGCCCTCCCTACTATCTGTTTCCTGTTACTTTTATTTTATTTCTTTCTTGTATATGCTATAAAAGTTATGTACTGCTATTGGCCACTATAAAATTACATCATTACTGTATGTGGTTTTCTTTCTTTAATAAAAAAAATTAAAAAAAAACATTAATATTATTAACTATGATGATATTAAATACTTCTAAATTTCCTGCTTTCTGGCTAAAAATGTATGCCTCTCGAATAACTTTTTAACTCTTGTGAGTGACAGGTTTGGCTCTTCCGTCTCAAAGACTTCCCGACCCTGGTCTAACTAAAGAACTGATCACGTCTGGAGGGCTCTAACCTACGACCTTTTGTCTTGCACTGCGAACGTAAAAAGGTGGAACAGGTCTCGTAAAGTTGTATCTCATTGCTAACAATGACGTTATCTGGCCAAGATTCAATTTATTACTAATTTAATGCACAAGATAGAGTGATCTTAGTGATTTTAATCACAGCAAACAAATAAGGCGCGCCAAAAACTCACTTCGAGTATCGTAAAACTTTACAGAGGTAATTTATAATTGCTAAGACATTTATTTTCACTTAACAATGGGAAGTCAGATGAAGTTTATCTCTCCATTCCCCCACGACTAATCATCAAAATGAAAGCTAAATCTGCTCTCACAACATGCATTTTTAATGCAAAGCCACTCCATCAGCATATTTAAAATGCAATCCGGGCGTGGAACCGGGGAAGACCATCCGTTGAATTTGGTAAGGACGGAACATGCGTAAGATGCGGAATATGCTAATTTTGTTTACCGTTCAACCGATTTGATTTGTATGCATAAAGATATATGAGTATATATGTATATATATATATATTCGGGGTGTTCGGGGTGAGGGAGGTCATACCCTTTCAACGCTTCGTGCGCCAATTTTCCCCTAATTCCACATTCAACGCGAGAGAAAGAGAGGAATTCTCAGAGAGGGTTATTTCACCTCAGTAATTAATCCTTACATATTTCAGTTTTTTATGGAATCTCATGGATTTTTACCCTCCGAACACACCTCTCGTGTGCCCTAGAGTCTGCATCTTATTTAAGACAATAGGGACCATTAACACACTTGGGAGTGGGGATGAATGAGATATCATGGTCGATAATTATACTCCAGACTTAATGGGTAGTAAGTTCTGCTACACCCTACACCCCTCATTAGGCAATCACTCCAAGTTTTCACGACAACCAAGGGTCGATAATCATCAAAAATTCTTTATTTTTAGGCGGGACCTCACTTTCACGCTCTGGAAAAGGCTGAGTTGTCGTCTTCATTTTAAGGAGTGGCAAAGGTCATTCGTGTAATTAACGACAGGAGGGAGATATTCGGGTAAGGGCAGGGTATTTGGGAGCGGAGGGAGTGTTTAAGAGAAACCTGGCGTCCCCTGGAGTTTTTTTCCACTCCTTTGGTGCGCCTTCAGAACACCGTCGTAAAGCGTTTCGGAGTGTCTAGCAAACTCTCTCGTAACACCTTAGAAGGTGCATCGATGGTGAAGGTTTTTTTATAAAGCGCAATACAAGGCGTTGTAAGGCGCTGTGAGAGCGTTGAAAAGCACCGTTCATAGCGTTGCGCAGCGTTCCTGAAGGCCTCGCGCTGCCCTTGCACGGTTGACTACAGCGCTGTCGCAACGCCTTGGAGAGCCGTGCACAGTGTGGAGGAGCGATCGCCTTCGAAACGCCTGGCCAAAGGTGTTTAGTATGTTCTTCGGGGGTGCTAGGGAGCGCCGTCCTCGCACAGCGTAACGGAGCGCCTTGCCAGCGCCGCGCCGTGACAACGCCTAAAAACGCCTTATGAGTACCTTCAAACGCCTTTTAAACACATTGAAAGTTGTTGAGAAAATCGCCAGGGTCGGCATTAGCCTAATTCTACAGAAATGCCTCAATATGTCCCATTCGACAGACAGATAAATCCACTCGAATTCCTTTCTGACAGCAAACATATCAGGAAAAGGCATAACATTAGAAAATTTTCTGCCACCGCCACCACCAATATTCGAACCCAGATTTTGAGATGGGAGGTAGGTACTCTAG
The DNA here is from genome assembly GCA_933228895.1 of Platycnemis pennipes. Classification (NCBI taxonomy): domain Eukaryota; kingdom Metazoa; phylum Arthropoda; class Insecta; order Odonata; family Platycnemididae; genus Platycnemis; species Platycnemis pennipes. The sequence continues at coordinate 33,076,590 of OW121852.1, read as the reverse complement.
CGGCCACTTGAATCCGATCTCCGACAAAGTTAAGTTTCTGATCGCTTTTTATACGAATCACCGAAATAATCGCAGAAAAACTCTGAAAATAATAATATAACAGCGACAGATAAGGCATAGGTTTGGCAAGAGAAACTAAATATCCTGGCATCTTTCTCACCTTGATTTATCATGTATGAATATTATTAAAAAATATTCACAGTACAGCATTGAAGAGATCAGGGCTTATTAAACGAATTTTGGGAACATTTTATAACGAAAAGGTAAAAGAGAGGCGTTGTTTCTCGGGCAGGTCTTCACAGTGAGTATGCATTAACCTTTTGTGATCACATCCAAATTAGTAAATATTTAACTGGGGAACTGATCCCTGGGGATCTGAGGAATAAGATCCAAAGGAAAACAATGCGTATCGTAAGACACTCCTTTATATACAGGGTGTGTCACTCGGAAATTCAGAAGGAGAAAGCTAAATACCAGAAGATTGCATGTTTAACGATAACGGAAAAATTCAAATCACACGAGTTTGAGGATGGCAATATTTTATTTCTTTTATCTATTATATTATACAATATTTATACCCTCACAATACAGGATACCTGTAGATCAGCAGGACAATGACAAATTAAGAGAGATAAATGGTTGGATCGAGAGAGACAAGCATTCGTTTTTTCCACATACCTACACTAGTGGGTAAAAACGCAAACGAAGCATAATTCCATCACCAAAAATAACTAATCACACTTCATTACTGATAAAACAATTCATTTTTTCCACCTATACTAGGAAAATACAACGCAAAAAAGTATAATTCATTCACATTAATTACGATTCACACTTCAATATTATTTTCAATTTTTTTCCTTTTTTCCAGCAAAAACGTCATTTTAACTAGCGACTTATCACCCCCTGCAACACGCCCTTACGGCGGCTCGCAGGAAGCAGACGTTGCAGATGCCATAGGACAACTCAATATAAGGGGTCAACGTCACGACTACGAACATGCAGCATTGAGCTAGATTAAAATTGCCATTAGAAATTATTAAACCTACCGGTTGATCTGCCAGCTGAAAATAAAATTGCGCAACAGTCAAGGATCTCTCCACGTCACTGCAAGAGTGATTCGAATGAGAGAACTTATACTTATAATTAACGTCAATTATAAATACCCCTTTCTTATCTAGAATTCAGATGCTAATGAAGAGTGATATAAGAACCCTGAGGGTGTTAGCTAGACGACGGATTGGAGTTATCTTTGAATACGGTTACACGTCCGGAGATCCAGTTTCTAGCTACATTCTCCAAGTATGCCGAATGTAACAACAATAATTTCTTGAAAACCTGAGTATTATATGCCCTAAATTGAATATAGTTGTATATAATCCCCCTCCACCGAATCCACGACCTATTCTTTTATGATAAAAGTAAACCTCACCAACGCCACCGCCTCGCGTAATTGCGATATCTCAAATAAACGTGAAATTGAATTATAGTTGAAGTTGTTCATGGGTTCATAAATCAAATTGCGTCTTCATGGAAAAGCATTGAAAGGATGTGTAAACATTGGAGAATTTCGTTGAAGACTTTTATAGATACATTGCCGTAACTTATATTTTGCTGAAAACTTCTCCTGCGTAAATTAAACGATAATTATAGAAGGCTAAACATTTGTGAGAAATGTCTTTAACTTTCCGGTAAATGTGGCATATGCTGTATTTTTTTCAAATTCTAAAAATATATTTAAACATTTTAGGTAATATTTATCATATTAACTAAAATTGAAATGCAATAAATTAAGACTTTAGTGCTTGCTGAATGACTATTATCAGTTAGTCAGGACGCTTGGTAAGATTATCAAGGGCAGTTCGTTTTAGTTTCCATAGAGAATTGAAAAAAAGCATAAAAGAGCGATAACTCCTCCGTGATTTTTACCAGTGAGACAATAATTTACTTTTCTTTGAGAAAGTCGTCGGCAAATACAGATGGCATCGCCAACGCTAATGAAGACTAGGGATATACAGAATCGCTAGCTGGAACTGCGTGGAAACCGAGTTTCCAATTATATGAATTAATCCTGCCTAGAAAACGCTAGTTTCGAAAGGCAGCTTATGAGACCATACGAATGATTATCAAGCTTGATTTATCAAGGGTTGCTGCGTTCCACTTTTGACACAGTAATTAGTTGCAGAGTATTTTCCAGTATTGCTACTGTCATAGATTGTATTTCGAAGCTGATCCTTAATGATTGAAGAAAGGATGCCGTTCATTCGGTTTCAAGCCGATTTATTTTTGCAAAGGAAAGTGAAGAATAGCAGTTTCAATATAATCAGCCAGCGTATGATAAAAAATACATTCACGGTTATTTACTAGGCAGACTTATTTTAGTGATGCTTCAAAAACATTTTAATTCCTTACGCACTGTTATACTGCGAATTGCTTTATTGACTTATTGTGCTATGACAGGAAATGATTGCCGAAGGCGCCGGTCGTGGTAGCCAGGTGGGTAACGTCCCGTCCTGGTGACTCAAAGGTCGTATTTCGAAATCCCCTTCTAGAATGGGTGCTGACAATGGCAAGTGACCTTGTTGGCTATGAGAAATTTAGAATAGAATAACAGAGAATAATGTCAACAGAGGAGTAGAACTCCTCTATATATCACTTTTGGCATCGGTGTTATTACCTACTAAAAATTAGTATGAATACTATTTGTCTTAGGTTCATCTTCGGTAAACAATCCTAGGATTGGTTTGACGCAGCCCTCCATTCGATTCTTCTCTCGGCCAACTTCTTCATATCAACGTAATTCCTCTCTTTCATATCTTCACGACAGGTTCCATTTATCTCATACGAGGCCTTCCTTTGCCGTTTTTCCCGTTCAATTTTCCCTCGACGATTGTCTTCATCAGGCCATCGTGTCTTAGTTAGGATATGGCCGATTAGGTTGTCCCGGTCAAAGTGATGATTTTTTCCAACGGAAATCTTGATATTGTAAATACCAGAGGGTTAGGCGCCATTATGGTTCTTCGCGGCTAGTTTACATTCCATGAATTTGAAAAATGCCCTATCCCCTAACTATTTATTCTCAAATATGCGTAATGATGCAGATGACCCTGGTTGTCAGTTTCCTTTCCCTATTAACGACTAATCTATGGCGGAAAAAAATTCTAGATGTTTTGTTTTATTTCCATGGCTGCGTATAATCTCGAATACACCTCCCACTCAGAGCTCTGATGACTGAGGGGATCGTTGCTCAAATGTGGCGTCAAATATTGTCCCTGAGTAAACCGAAGACCAGCGAAAAAAAAATGGCAGCGCGCCTGGTATTTGATGAATCATCGAACTTTTCCCATGAAAACGTGACCCATTCCGAAACTGATAGCACTCGATGACTGCTCAAATTTCATTGGGAGCAAACTTTCACCTGGAGATTACGCAGAACGAAAAAATGCGTCGGAATTGAGCTGGACAAAGCTCGTGATGGTGCGTCGGGCTAAGAATAAATGACAGCAATCCGTTTCGAAACTGCAGACTGACATTTCCCCAAGAGATAACGGTCAGGGTCTCAATGGAAAATGGGACAACTCATAAAAATTTCATTACAGGCGAAAACCGTATTTCGAGTCCACGCAAAAAATTACGGAGCATGCAATTATTACTATTATAATTATAAAAATTTGACTATCCCAATGACATAAAAATCTAAGGTTTTGAGTACCGACTTCATGTTTTTAAAACTTAAAACGACAGTTCGTTTTCATCTAAAACTTTTGGGTTAAAAATCAGTTTATGCCTGCATGTTTTTCAGCCAAGAGGATGATTTATTTAGATTTTAATTTCTTAAATGAGAATATCTTACAGTTTAACATAACGATTGGCAACAAAACTCCTTAAAAAATAATACTACTCTTTGATAACAAAGATGGTGAGTTCAAATCCAACCAAGATCTTCATGCATAGACTTCAAAATAACATTTAATTTCATATTTCAGGCCAACATTTAATTTCATATTTCAGCCTTTGTTGACCTCAGCCCTAATAAAGTACACGTTTTATTAGAATAATCTTTATTTTCATTTAAAATTCAAAATAATCTCGCTGTACCTAGTGCTCCATCACATTAATACTCTATACTTCTAGGTTATCGTAAATTAAACTTAAGGAAAACTTCACAATAAGAAATATATCACGAGCTGAGATAATCAGATGAGCTCATTCATCGTATTACTCTACTTAATACGTTTCTTATGTCATTAAAAAAAACAACGAAGTATGATTAATGATTGTAGGCAGGAATCAAATGGAAAGAACGATTTATGTACAATTTCGATCGCTAAACGCAACTCGAAATATTACACTCTTTAACGTAACTACTTTAAGTTATAAAAGAATCAAACGAGAAAAGGTTCCCTTCATTTACTATTCATTAATTTGAAAGTTAAAAAGAAATAAGATACTATAAGTGGAGAAAAACATGTAATGAATGGAAAAACTTTACGCACTAATTGGGAAATGTGATCAGGAAGTGGCTAAGGTAATCGAAGACTTGGCGAAAGTTCGTAAGACGAAGGAAGTTTCTTCATTTCTGGGGGATAACTGTAATCGATTTTCTGTTTCCAAAACTGACTAGGTGAACAGGTGTGACAGGAATCAACAATTGAATATCTCCTACCACTATACTTTTATTTTAATCCGATCAAATACTTGTATGCTTGGTTAACACCAGGTGTCTTAGTGGATATGAAATACTTATGATTTGTTCATTGCGTAACGGATCAGTGCCGGATGAAATAATAGATGGGCGAATAACCACATATTATAGTTCCACGTAAGAAAGAGATAGTAGAATAGCCCATACCAATACACGGTCGGCTATGTCTTTAGGTGTGGTGTTTGTTAACGACTGCCATTGATGGAAAGACGGATAGGAGGAATGATAAAACATGAGCATACGGATATGACATTGACGGTTGTGAAATTTGATATTAATGTGTTAATTGAAGCCAATAAGAGAATTGAGTGAAGGAAAATGCGAAACCAATCTCAATATTTTGAAGTAAAATGATGATACAGCGAAGAAATAGGAAAGAGCACGTCAGGATATAATGCTTCAAGATACTGGGAAGATATTTTGTAGGAAGATGGCAAAGGGGAGGATAATAAAATAGAGCAAGGAAAATAATTGAAGCTATTTACGTCGAGAGAGATTAATTGTCTAATACAATCTAAAAAGAAGGATATCTTGAACAGCCATGAACATGGAAGATAAAATAAACAATAATTTAAAAATCTGTCCAGCGGGTGACCAAAAGTTAAGTTGCGTATCATTCGTGCTTCCATGGACATTTTACGAGATAGTCCCTGTCTTTAATAATTTTCACACCTGGCCCTAACATGAAACGAAGGGTTAAAATTATATACAAGGGTATCAACAAGGTTCATTGGAGCACGTAGGAACCACACCTGTATTTAAAACTAACATATTTCTGCAAAATTAGAACTGTTTCATATTAGTCAGTTGTTAATCGCATTGAACTAACATGTTCCAGGCTAGGATGAAATCAATACACTAGCCGAAAAAGGCAGAAAAGTTATCACAGGTAAAGGGTAAAACATTTACCATCGATATTCCTGAAAATGAGAACACCATCTCTTTAGTGTAATAAATTTTGGTTTGAGTTGTTGCAGACTGATTGCTTCGTGTATCTATACGTATTGTAGGCTTACGCGTTCAATTACGGTTTGTGTACAATATTCATTAAGCATGCATTCATAATGGCATATGGAATACAGATTTACGAGAGTTGCAGAACGCAGTTTTAATGATTTGAACCCAAAGATTAGGTATTTAATTAATAGCTAATGCGGAAATTGTAGTAAATTCGCGTTTAGAAAGATTAAATTTTAATGAAATAAGCTTGTCTTCTTTGATTGCATAACATCGTTTTGGTGAAAATGAAGATACAGCAAAAAATGCGTCAGTAAGCTTAATGAATGTTTAGACAAAAGATAGGAAGAATTAATGTTGGAAAGAATTATTCAAATTGCTGATACTAGCCGGACGCTTGCTTTGTTGGATTTTAACCGTTATTACAAGTGTTGTGATTATCTGACTCGTAAGGACTTTCTAAGTTGAATGTCAATGGTAATAAGGCGAATGATAATGCAAGGTTTGCTTCAAATTTTAGGATAAATTTCACGGTTACAGTTTCAGGCGTAAGTTTGTGGAATTTATTCATCATGAAGATAAGGGAAGAAAATGCTGCAAATCCACACAAAATATTTTATGCGGAAATGAAGTATTTTCTTCTCATATCTTCATGATAAATTTCACGATATAGCTGAAATGTTAGTCGTCTTTGAAGCGATAAAAATATAAATTGTCTAATGATAGCTTTCTAAATATGTTCGCTTGGGTACAAAATAGCGGGTCGTTTGAGACACACCTATATTGCATACGAGTGCCTCTGAATCTGAATGTTCGATTTTTTGAATGCGTGTAATTTCATAAAATTTATTGTGATTTAAAATTCACCACTCGTACGCATATCTTTTGAAGTGGTATTTTTCGTTGACACTTTCGCTCGTCATAAAACCAGATAATAACTGATTATGGAAATTCTATTGTCCCTCTCGGTGTTTTTGGAAAAAAATCAATCAGTTTCGTGTCCCATTGAAACAAGTCCAAACCAGGAAAGAGTGGCAATTTAACCAAAACCCACCATCAATCAGTCGACACCAGCGATGAAATTTTTTTTCTGCATTAATTAATAGGATTACGGAGAACGTTATATTAGGAAGAGTAAAGACCAACTTTAGTGTACGGTTGGTATATTGAATAATTTAACGCAACGAAGAGGTTACTGACTCTCCTCTCCAAGGACAGGAATTTGAATTCTGAAAGTAAGAAAGCAAATATTTTCAATATTATTCCAGTAGGTATTCCTACTTGGATGACCACAGCAATGCAAAATTAAAATGCAATCTTTCGGGATCGGATACATATGATGACCATTGGTCTTATACATCAGGGGTTCAGAGCTCACATCTCTCAGGAGGCGAATTTTTTTAGTAGCAAGTAGTAGCAATGTACCTCTTAGTTAGTAAGTAATGTAGGTACGGTGATCTTTCACACTACCTCGCGATGAATAAAAGGGTATTATGTGGGATGTAGATAAAACTTCTGCACCTACATCAACGCCATACCCTGCAAGCTGTCTAAAGGATGGGAGACAGGGGGTGAGCCATCACCAAGTGTGAATGAATGCCGAGAATTCAAAACTTATTTTAATAAAATTTAAAGTTGCAGGTTAACTAATGGTACTCTTTCATAGGAAAATAGTTACAACTTGGTATAATTTTCACTTTATTTATGCCAACCATGGTTTCAACATTCAATGCCTTTATCAAGGCCTTGTCTTCAAGCATTGAGTTCAAAGTTACCTTAAGTTCTTAAGTTACTTTAACTTCTACACTAAGGATTCTACAGCACAATTTAAGCTCTATTTTAAACGAAATTCAGCGAAGAATGAAGTATTTTTGAATGAAATAATGCGCTTAATCTAACTATAGAACATATGCCGCCTATCGTGAAGTTCAGGTCAACTAACAGCTAAACATCAGACGTGATATGGAGATATTGGAGCATAATACTGTCAGCAACATAAACTAGTTTGCATTTAAATATTCTACTGGAGTAATGCAATTATTTCAGGCAAACATCAACACCGAGTTACTCTCAATTCTAACTTCTAACTTCTAACTTCCCAACCCCACCTCACCTCCTTGTCTGAAGTGTCACTCGAATAGGACCAGACTTGGAACTCCGCCATCGGAAATTGAGGAGTGGAAGAAGACATAGAACGCGAGGGTGAACTTAAACCCGGCCATCTGGGAGCGGTGAGCCGGGAATAGTGTCGAACTCAAAGGAAACAGAAGAGGACTTGAAACACAGTATAAAACTGACTAGAACTCTGCTCGGGAGAAGTGGAGTCGAAAAAGTTGAGCGCTTGAGCAGTAAGGGGAGTGGGAATGGTGTGAAGGAGATCTTACAGCATCTGGAGAGTGGAAGGGACATCATTAGGGATGCAAAAGAGGAGGAATCTCTGGATGCGTCCGACGTCACCCCTCCTAGGGAAATTATTGAGTATTTGGGTGTAACGTAACAATAAGCCACCCCGACAATGACTCGATGTCGGCGGATTGCCTCATTCCAATAATTATTTGAGCATATTAATTAACACGACACTATCACCAAATTCCAACAATAGACTGGAGATTTTTTCATCGGGAACACCTGCGTGTGTGCTGGCTTAGGGGGATGTGATGTTAACCCAGGCACGTAGCCAGGGGGGGAGGCTTCTAGGGCTTCAGCCTCCCCCGAAAGTTTTCCTAATAATTTTGTGGTTATGGTTTTAACTGGGCACGATAATCCGGATTACACTGCGCATAATTCAATTGTTAAGTGTCTAGAAACGTGTCCACTAGTTTGATGAATGTGCGTTGTTAATAATTACTCTTTTAAATCTGATATTCAACCTGCAGGTAAGTATGCGTTGAACTTCTGTTCCTAGGCCGATCAAATTAACTGCTTCATAACAAGGTAAGCAGTGAACTTTACCATTGAGAAGGGAATGGGCACTTTGGAAGTAAATAACAAGGACTGAAAATTGAGGGATGAGATCTGCAACATATCGGCACCGAACGGGCAAGTCTGATTTGTTTTAAGTTACGCTACGCTAGACTTAAACCCCCTCCTCTCCCCCCCCCCCCTCCGAAGTAAATTTCAGGCTACGTGCCTGTGTTAACCTGACTTCCACACGGACTCCGGTGGACGCAAATACGAGTGAGAAGTGTGCTTATGAAAGTGAAACGGTGGAGACATATTGTAGAACTGCTGGACGTTCACCTGGAGGATCACAACCTTAGCGGGACAGGACCAAGGAGGGCCAGACAAATAACGCAAGTGCATGCGCCCGATATTGTACTAAATCAAGTGCATTGGTGAACGTTATTTAATCTGCTTTAACGCGTGGCCGCTGAAGTCCATGTATAAGTTCTTTGCATCGCAGCTAAAAAAGACAAGCCTGTAAAGATTGTTACAAAATAAAAAGGGGTTTCTTGTTTAAACTGATACAGACAGATGTTAATGTAATTTGTTTGTGAATGTGTAACCCATCCTGTCCACAGCTAGCCGGGGCAAGTAGCTAAACAAGGTTGGTCTTAAAAGTGAAGGGCATACGTTACATGGATTATGCGCTACTTTTTCATTTCCACATTCGAACGCTTCGGTGTACACAATAAAATGGCAATAATCATTGTCCATTTTGAAAGCAAACCACCAGTCTAAAATAGAATTAAAAGTAGCTGAAATACATTACGCACCGAAAGCCCAGCCTCCTTTTTTATGGGCATCAAGTTGTAATTTTATTGTACCTTATTGTGTTTTTACATCAATCAATGCCCTGGGAAAAGTATTTTGTTCGCGTTTCAAAAGATGAAGAAACTGAGTTGAGACTGCTTGAGATGTTACTCCAGTTCCATATTCGTCATCTATTTTGTGTTGCGAAATAATTTAAGCTATTATTTTATTTGATAACAATCCCTGTTTACATCTTTCACCATATGCGCAATTTCTGCGAATACAGTTTACAAATTTCAATGCAGTATTTACTTATGAAATCAAGGTTCCTATATAAAGACCATGTATTAAATATTGTATTCAAATATAAATAAAACATTTACGAAGTAGGTATATGTGGTATTTACATTTGAAGAGAGATATGATGGAAACGGTAGCCGGAAAGGTATTAAGGCCTGGTTACACGATACATTAACCCGTACGGGTTAATGTATCGTGTAACTCTTGCGTGAATGGTATCAGCGCAACTTGTGCGAATGCATGAACTAAATAGAACAGGTTCTATTTTCTGTTCACGCATTCATTCATTTGTACATTTTGGTGTGGTTACACGGTGCATTTTCGCGTTCATTCTCGCGTTCATGCATTTACACATGAACTCGTACGTGTTAATGTATCGTGTAACCAGGCCTTTACAAGCTATTTAGATGTAGACTAAAATAGTGAAGGCCCTATAATACTATGATACATAATGTTCGTGACTTGAGGATACGACCGATAGGTGTCTCCTAAAATAAATCTATGGTCGGCAAGTATACTTCGTGAAATTTACACATAGTAATGAAAAAGTACAATCATACTCCTGATGATGACCTAGAAAGGTTTAAACCAGTTGAGTCGAAATATAATTTTGTGGAAAAAACAAGTATTTTTTCATTACAAAGCGTCTCCTATCTTGATGCGAAATTATTAACTAAAAGCTCTCATTCTCATGGTGTTTGTAATTGAGGCGGAAAAGGAAATTGTAATTGGCTTTTAGGAGTATAATTTTGCCTTCCACTCAGAAATGAAGGCTTTGGCCTTCAATAGGAAAGAGGAGAGGTAACCTTATGGTATTAAAATTCGTTCCTGCGATTTTAAGGTACAAATTCGTGACTGCTACCTTTATTTGACGCAACTCAAGTACCAAACGCATACACCTCCGTCATAAAACATGGTGAGCCCTTGAGGATAATATATGTTCACATTTAAAGTTCATCGAATTTCAATTCAGGATCAGGGCGTAACTTGAAAAAGAGGATAAGAAAGATTGGAAACAGCTTGAGACAGTTAATCGTGGATGCCGCACAAACTAACGCCCGAAACAACGACCGAATGTGTCTGGTAGAATGGTGAAGAGACACGCAAATATTCATAATATATTCGGGATATAGTGAATCGGAACAACCTGGTCCATAAAAATGAACGTGACCGAAAGTAACTCAGCGAAATTGCTCCATTCATGTTAATAACAGCTTTAATGAGAAATCTTAAGGTAATTCATCATCATCGTCATCATTAGTCAGCAATCGTGAGATTGTTAGACGCAGCTCTTCACTGAATTCTCCTATCAGCAAATCTCTTTATAGTTTCGTATTTATTCTCTTTCACATCCTTCATCACTTGTTCCATACACCTCATATGAGGCCTTCATTTGCAATTCTTCCGGTCAACTGTTTTTCAACGATTGTCTTCATCAGGCTATCATGCCTGATGACCTGGCCGATTAAGTTGTTCCCTCCTCTTCTTAGGGTATTCAGAAGACTTCTCTTTCCTCCCACTCTTCTTAAAACTTCCTCGTTACTTACTCGGTCGATCCATTTAATATTCATCATTCTTCTTTAGCACCACATTTCGAATGCTTCCACCCTTTTCTCCTCCGCTGCTGTTATCGTCCATACCTCACTGCCATGAAGAAACATTCTCCAGATGTCCAGAATACCAGAAAAGAGACATGCTCCAGATGAAGGTAATTAGACAATTGTAAAAAATTATGCCAATTAGAGATAAATGAGTCTTGCAGCGTTTACAAAATATGCACATATTATAACACAGAACTACAGGTTATAATCATGGTTTGTATTTGATGCCTTTCTAAATGATAACTGGTGGTTAGCTAGAGTTATAGCCAAGCAATCTCAGAGTCTAGGTTGAAATCTCGGGAGTGGGGGAGACCTTTCATTCAGCTCTGGTCCCATACTGATCGCCAAAGGAAAGCACTTCAGGATCAAAATGTTTTCAACCAGACTGGACGTTAAAGTGATTTCGATTTCCGTTATGAATAGGCGGATTCCGAAGCTGGATTTCTCCTGCCTATTCTTTGGTTGCACAAGGAGTCCAACCTATCTCCTAACTATCCTCCATCAAGGCATCAAGGGTAAGCTACCAGTCCATTAATATTACACAAAATACAATAAAATTAATATATGATAATATACAATGCATAGTGATCTGGAGAAACTGTTGAAGCGGTGGACACTTTGTGCATAGGCAGTAATTGGGAGGAAATCCATTCTACCTTCCTGATTTACGAAGAAGCAATCATCCTCTACGGCGGTGACATAAAAAATTGTCACCCCCGTAATAATTAAAAAAATAATTAAAAAAAAGTATATCTAAAGAAGTAGAACGACATTAAAATTTATACCAGTGCGAAAAATCGTGCATAAACCTGTAGTTAAATAACACTTTCCGATTTGTATACATAAGTGCACCACCCTCATCTAAATTTTCCCATATTTTTGTTCATGTGTGATGCCATCTTATCAGCATCATTTCAAAATCTAATAAGCATGCAGCTGTGTGACTACTCTGAAGTAATATAAACACTTTTATACCCTTTTAAATCCATCCATATCTAAGGTAAAAGAAAAAGAGGAGATTTGTACCCAAAATGCAAACTATAATAAAATTAAGATTCCAAATAAAAGATAAGAAGAAATTCTATATTACTCTTGATGATTTATGAATAGAATATTAATTAACCGTTAAACATTACAACTGGATTCCTCGTTGGCAAGCTTTTGCGCGGAACGGGCCACCGGTCTCAGAAAATCATTACGAACAGTTAAATTATTATGGTGATAATTAGTAGACAGGGGGTTAAATTGAAATACGTTTATTCCAATAAATGTCCGGGAATAATCTCATCCGGATTAGTATTTAACTGTGACGTGACGCAGCTATAACAATATCAATTTCCTAAAAATAAATTTTAGCTAGCATTACGGAGATGATTTTTTACTTTGAAATTAAAAAGATTTTGATGCAGAACGATGATTTGAAGCATCATCGTATGAAAGTGTCCATCGTCCACCAATCATCGAAGTGGACACTCAAAGCGGCAGTTAGCATGTTGCCTGTTACATTTATATTTTTCCTTCCGTATTGTTTCCGTTCCTCGAATGTACGTTATTTAAATGTTGACTGTAGGGAAAAGTTAGGCGAATAATGGAATTTCCCTCTAAGCTGTAGCACACGCTTTCATGTAAGCAACACGTAAACGACTAAATCGCAAATTGATCACTTAACTATATTATCTCTTCGCACTGCCACTTACCTGTTCCTCGTAAAAAACAAGTTCACATTTATATTTTCTACACACTACAGAATACAAGGGAAATTCCAAGGAAAAGTGGGAAGGAGCTTAAATGAAATCTATGAAAGAAGTTAATCGAGCAGAGACTTTTCTGCAAGCAATAAAAACACGAATAAAGGGCCCAAAAATAGTTACACGAAGTGGCCACTAGAAACAAGCACTCATCCCGTTACCCGAGTAATTATTTTTCCTGTAGAGATACCAGCAACTCATTTCAGATGATGTTAAGACAAAACTTACAAATATATCGGAATTTTTAAGCTCATATAACTCCCATTGTAGTGAACAGGTGCTCACAGATAGAAATCGGAGCCTGGAACTCTCACACACTGGAGTCCACTTAAAATGAGAAATAAAATTTTCACATAATACTTAAATACAGGGAGTCTCCTCTTTTTCGTCATGTCCGCGAGACGGTTCGAAAAACTGCGACGTAAGGCGCAATGTCGGAAAAAAAGCCACCATTTGCTGTAAAAGCTATTTGTACTTATAGAGTGTAAAAATTTGCTTAAATACACATTTTTATAGGTTTTCTCTGATAGCCCATATGAGAAATATCATATGCATATGAGAAATTCTTTTCACAATATACGTATTGGAGCGAGATGGAATTTCGAATGATTAAAATACGCATTATTAATTATTCCCCAATTATAATTTATTGCGTATTTTGTGTACAAATTTTATAGGATAAATGTAAAGCATTAGTGTATCGAAAAAGCGAATGGAGATGATGGAATAGCAGGTCAATGGTGTCACACTTCGCATGAATAATCAGAATAACGACAAAAAGCTCTAACTTTATACAAACGCTTTTTGTAACTTAAATAACAAATAAGCGACGTAAGCAATAAGGTGACTTGGATATTGGCTTCCAATCCCGAAGGTCCAGGTTCGAATCGCGGCACTGGCGGATCTTTCATTCGTACAACAGTCTCTGCTGAGTGCCTTGTGGCGAGAACTTCGATTCCAGGTCTCCGTCCTTAGGACGTGGTCCTTTTGTCACCTTTCGTTAATAGCAGGGCAATACCGACACCGGGTTTCTCCCTACCCTTTCTAGTTCCCTGAAAACTCTTACCTTTATCCAGTTACCCACCTATCCTTTCTGGCTCAAATGACCACATTTGTCGGTTGCCTTCCCCAAAATTACGACAGCAACATCCAGTACAAGAACTTTTGGGGCCCTGGTCAATTCGACCGCTTGGACTTATTTGGCATGGCTTTGAGTCTGTCTGGGGTCGTGGTGGCCTAGTGGGTAGAGCACTGAGCTACTGACCGGAGGGTCCCGGGTTCAAATCCCGGGCAAGAGCCTTTCTGGACACCCCCATCTAAAATCCGCGCGATTCGATTTTCTGCGTGACAGAATTTAGTAGGAAATCGCAGATGGCCCAGGGAAAGGAACTGGCCTCCCTACCCTGAATGCGTGAATTTCACACGCCATTGGCAGAGTACGGGGTGAGCTATTACCTCACCTATCAAAACCAAACTTGACCGGGTTGAATCACTGAGTGAGTGAGTTGGGTCTGTCATTGTGTTTTATACTTTCCTACTGAGACTCCACGTGCGCAGGAATAAATATGGCAAAGGTTGAGGCTCACCTGTTTCCAGAGCAGCTGGTCCTGGGAGGCCCTCGCGGAGGACAAGGAGACGCGGGAGAGGGCTAGCGCGGCTCCGAAGGCGGACGCCTCGATGAGCCTCACTGGTAACAGGGCGTAGGCGACGTAGCTGAAGAGCATGGCGGCCCAGACGCCCGCGGCCGTGGGCGAGGCCGCCTCCAGCGAGAGCGCCAGCTCCACGGCGAGGAAGGAGGCGAGCAGGGCGTACGAGAGTGCCGAGAGCGCAACCTCGTTCAGGGAGGGTCCGCGGGCCCAGAGGAGGGCCAGCAGGGCGGCGTAGACGGCGAGGCAGGCCCCCAGGGTGGCCGTGGCCCAGGGGTTCACGTGCGAGGTGGGGTCGGGGGGCGGGGATGAGGCGGCGGGGTCCCTCGGGGGCAGAGGCAGGACGGGCGGCGGCCAGGCGTGCAGCAGGAGCAGCGCGGACGAGAGGGCGATAAGCAAGCACAGCAGTCCCGCCACGCTGCTCTGGTTCATGCGCAGGAAGTAGCGCTGGTACAAGGCCTCCACCTGTTGGACGACGCCAGCGATATCACAATCCTCCCCCATCGTAGACACCAGTATAACAGAACTCACACAATCGGTGGATATGACAAAAGTTAAAAAGGAAATCCTCAGACTTCACTTGGTGGAACCGCATGATAGCAAATACAATGATCATTTGGTAAGATTCCACGAATTTATTTTGCCACCGACCTAGGTTTCGATTGTTTGACGATCATTATCAAGGTAAGCGCTGAGAGTCCGCGAGCTCATTATATACCCACAAGGTGTTCACGTGATCCATGGGTTGGGGCAACAATGGGAAATGGGAACAGTTTTACAGGAACGTAACCCCCGCGGTTAACGAGGGTTATCTGTATTAGAGGTTAGTTAGTTAGTTATTCAAGCTGAGGATATTTGCGCCATTTAGGAGAGGTGAGTAACTGGTTTATTGATAGAAGTTTTCAGGTAGCGGAGGAAGGGTGGAGAGAAATTCGGTGTCGGCTTTAGCCTACTCTTAACGAAAAGCGCCAAGGAGACCACGGCTTAACCTCCCATTCGACGGACGGAGTACTGAACCTGAAATGCCCTCCACTAGACACTTGGGAGACACGTGTAGGGACCGGTTTGACACTGAAAAATCCACCACTGCCGGGAATCGAACCCGGACCCTTGGGAGGGGAGGACAGTACTCTAACCACCACACCAGTCCGATTCCTGATTGTATTAGAATTGTATTCAGAAAACATTATGTCATAACATTCACAAGATGACCTTCCTCATTTCTCGAAATCACCCTACTACCTAAAAATACTGTCTTAAAAAAACCGCCTTCACCTTAAAAAATCCTTCTTCACCTTTCCCTCGCTCCTTACTTTTGACTTAGAGTTTAAAATCTAATTACATCCTCTTCTACCGATGGAGCTGGCCTTGTTATTACTATTAAAGTGTGCACTATGCAAAGTTTTTACATTCTTTGAAGATGAATTCTTCGCACACAACCTCTAGATCAGCGCCTCTTTGCCGGTGTGCCACAGAACTTCAAGGTAACGGGAAAATAGCTAGAGGTGCTACGAGGTCATAGCCGGGAAACCAAAAATCTTAATCAGAGCCAACTTCCGAATCGGTTACTCTCACGCCCTATAGATGCTAAAGAAATCGAAGCACTTACTTCAACTTAAGGAACAATTACTCTAAAGCTCTGTTTATCCTTGGTGATGGAGAGGGAAGCCCAATCACATATATAAAAAAAACAAAGGATGGTGCTCCAAGAGTGTAACCGGACTCAGAAGGGTGCAGCCGTGTAAAAGTTTGGGAATTACTGCTCTAGATTTAGGTGGATATTGATTCGGTGTGGTGCCAGGGATACTGGCCTTCCATCATGAGTTCCTGGGTTTGAATCCCAAAAGTGGCCGATAATCTTCAGTGGAATACCGGTCCCCACTAGAGTGCTGTGCAGAGGACACCTTTAATTCAGCTCACCGACTGATAGATGAGATGTTAAACCACGGAGCACTTGGCGCCTTTCTTCAAGAATATCGTAATGAGGACGTCAGGTTGCTCCCAACCCTCCCTCCGTACGTTGAAAAAGTTTACCTCTGCCCCCTCTGCTTAACCACCCACCTAACTTAAATAACGCAAATGACCTTAGCTGTCGGTAGCCTGCCTCAAATAACTAGCTTACTGACTTCAGTCAGTTCAGATTAAACAACTAAACTTCTATGTAGGCATCGCTGAACCGACGCAGGGAAATGCTCACTCCAACCATTATTCAAAATATATGTATATATTGCGAGCATAGGTAAATTTATGAATAGATCCTACGTATAATTCTCCAATGAAAAAAGCTACAAATATCACCAAATTAAATACAAGGAAGATGATACTACTGCGTTTTGTAATCTACGTCGATATGCCATTGATTACTACTTGCATTGTTACCTAATCTAGGATCTAGATCTCGGACATTCAACCAACATTCGTATAAAACTTTTTTTAAATTGAGGCATAAAATGTTTCCTTGAGGCTAAGAGCTTCCTGATTAAGGAAACACAGAAGAGAGTTGATGGGTCCGCAACTCCTGATCCCCAGAATCGAAATGCGAATAAGAGGCAGTTTTTAGGGGAAGACCACCGACAACTAAAGCCAGTTGCACCAATTATAATTGGTGGATGAATGAAAATGAGAGCGGTTATTAAATTAAACTAAAATCAAACAAGTCTTTATTCATACAGCGTATTTAGGACTATACAGTCCTCTCTCACAAATAGCTAAATAGCTGTAGTAAACCACACATACATCCATGCCTCGGAAAGTTAAAATCCTCCGGGCGAGGCTCGAACCTACGACCTCAAGTTTGGCAGCAAAGCAATCAACCCCGCTACCACCGAAGCCGATTATTCAGGGAATGGAGAAAGGGTGGAGAAAAACCCGGCGTCGGAATTCCACGGTTTTTATCAAAAGGAGCCAAGAGGTCTACGGTTTAATCGCATTCGGTGGACGGAATATTGAATTTGAATTTCTCTCACCCAGCGCTCAAGTAAGGACCAATAAATCTACAGCAGAATCCCTGTTGTTAATGGGATTTGAACCGGGATGCTCGGTGTAGGATGCCATTAATATGGCGATCATACAAACCTGAACCCTCTGTAAGAGTGAATCTCTCACGGCTAGCTTTTTGTGTGAATTGTTACCACTGTACCAAGAAGGATTTTTTCAGAGCTATTACCCTTATCGTGATTAGTGTAGTCGTTTCTTCTCGGTAAGCTATTTTTGACCTCGAAGAAAATTTTTGCCTGAGATGAAAAGGATAAAAATCAATACAGGTTGATGGATAAGTTTACCTTTGAGACACCTCGAGAAGAACTGCGCCGTGAAAAAAAAAACTATTTTAATTAAACAGAAACCTTAGGCCACGACCAGGAGTTGAGAAGCTGAAGGAAGATTAGGGAAGACTTTGATACGAAGGGTGTCCTTGTAAGGTTCAGAAACTTTTCTTTGAGGACTGGATGAGCGTAGTTGGAAGCTCTTGAGATTCTGGTAGGGAGGATAAGGGTGGGAATAAACCAGATAAGAAGGAGATGAACGGGTGACTGTTATGGAGAGTGAGAGGATGAAAATTATCCTTGGGAAGTTCGGAGTAAAGAGAACATATTTGGAAGTGGTATAAAAAGTCGTGAAATTTTGAATGCTATGTTAGGTCGAAATAAATGCACGCAGAGCGGAGATCCAAGATAAAAAGACTTTTTGAACTTAAACATTAGGTGTAAAATACTGCAGAAGGAAATATACCGAAGACATTAACTGATTCATGGTATATGAGCAATTATTCTAAAAAAAAGGTACTCTGGGACAAGGATAAAAAAGGATACACAATACCGCTTAGGCGTCTTACCTATGACATTTCCTGTTTTGCACTGTAGAATACGCTTAAATGATCTACTGAGCACGAGTTCTCCGTAATTAGCGACAGAAGTAGTAGAATCTGAGATGTACCGACCAAAATGAGCTTAAAAGACTAGGTGCTACTCATCTGATCACTTCACGTTATTCATGAATTGCATCATACACCTAAGCTTGAATTCCCGAATAGGTCATTTGAAGAATGAGGTAGGTACTCTGAGAGAGACCAAATAAATGTTACCACAGAGTAACAAGAACTTATTACTGACAGTAGCACTTGCGAAAATGTATCGAATTCATCTGGAGAATTGAAATATTTCCCTTCACCACATTCACCACTTCCAAAGTTCTTTCGCCACCTAGTTAATGGTTCAAATGATTTTCGTCTCCAAAATCGATCGTAACGTAAACAATATAGGCGGGTACGAGACTTCAAGCTATTTTCACCTCTCCCGTGTGAAGTAAAGACCAACAATAAGATAGACTAAAGCCTGAATCACACAATTATTTTAAATGCAGGTATTCAGGGATCATTTTAGCCATAGCTTTCTGTGACAGAAAATAATGATAACTCACACTATAACTTACCCCCATTACACGGTCATTTTCTACTTCGTCTCCTTCCGAATCATTCGAGATATTGAACATGGAAAGAAAACACGAGCCAAACGACAAAAATAAACTTCACTACGGCACGGGTTTCACTGTATGACAGCATCATCATGTCATAATGTTTCACTTCCACTCCATATCGCCGGAATTTTCACAAATACTCGTAGCGAGACTTAGAATTTCAACCTTTCATGGTTGCGTTTTTTTACATTACCGGCCACATGTAGCGCTTCTTTCTACACTTACAGGTGAGCGCTCTTATTTCTGACTTTCGGGTTCATGTACATTTACAAGACAGAAAAATGAAGGGCTCAAATGATAATAGAAGGATAGAAGTCCTTATTATTTGAACATTACCTAAAAAATATCATTTTGGATGTTTATTTCACAGCTAT
This sequence comes from Platycnemis pennipes, assembly GCA_933228895.1. Taxonomy (NCBI): domain Eukaryota; kingdom Metazoa; phylum Arthropoda; class Insecta; order Odonata; family Platycnemididae; genus Platycnemis; species Platycnemis pennipes. The sequence goes on along the minus strand of OW121852.1, from coordinate 33,057,093 downwards.
CATTGGAGCTACATTGCCACTATCCTAGGATATACAAATATAAAATGGTCGCGTAATTATGGCCTCAGATTCCTCAGGATTACTCAAAATAATAGACGTTATAAAAGGATGAATATGATTAACTGTAACTGTAACTGAACCTTCTAAGCAAATATTCCGAAATATGAAGGGCTATATCTGAAACCTGTAATGTGCACGTAAATCTACTTATATATTATTTCTCATAAAGTATGATGCCCTACGCATTAGCGATCACTTAATGGTACAGGGTTCTTACGAGATACCTGATTTTTGCAGTTCCTACTTCTTTCAGTGTATCCATAATTATGATTCTAATGGCAGTTAAAATACTGAAAATATGGCCATATTTTGTCTGATGTGATAAAAATAATTTTTAATGATCGGATCTTATGATTTCATGGAATAGTACATACCCTTAAGCATATTTCATTTTCTATATTCTAGGCAATTGATTTGTTACAGGTTAAATATTCTTAGCTGAAAATGAACTGCAATTGGAATCAGAAAGAACTTACATCCCTGAGATAGCAACTAAAATTCCTCTCGCCATTCCAATTCTTAGGGGCTCATTGAAACTTGACAGACACCGAGATTCAATGGAGGATTATTTATGCATTAGATAACGGAATCCGGTTCATCTCAATCAGGTGCGCCTTAGGTGATTATATTTATAACGCAGTTACCATCGAAGCAGCAACTGGCAATTTTTATAGGATAAAAGAATTAACAAAACACAATGATTTTAGTGTCAGGAAAAGAAAAAGAAAGTCTCGAACTATTGGAAGAAAAACAATCACGGATTAAATTACTTTACGAGAATAATATCAAGTTAAAATCTTATCAGGAATCAACAACAATTCATAGCACCATAATTAAACTAATAAACTATTTGGTAATCAATGATTTTTTTCTGCAAATCTTGGTCTAGAATATCATATTTTGTCTTTATGCACTTAAACATGAAAGCTTAACATATTTCCCTATAAATTCCAAAATATGAAAAGAATACCAATAATTAATTTAATTATTTTATTTTTATTGAAGATACCGGATATTATTCCTGGGGTTAAACTGAGGTCAAATTATCAAAAATAACGAGGGGAAGCCCGTATAAAACTATAGCACATCGATACCGAGGAAGCGTACGATTAAATTCCAATCATTCTTTATTAAATTCTAAAAATAGAATATTTTAATTTAGCATGTTGTCCGCTTTACGAGAGAACATAGCAATATGTTATAGAAATGTCGTAAATAAATTCTCATTAAAAAACATTTTATTTAAGAACTCATCACCTGAGGTATGTACATACATATGTACATACTATCGACAAATGGGCCATTCATTATACACACACTGGGACAATTAAAAATGTTCACGCTAGTTAAAATGTTTCCCAGGTTTTATTAACGTGTTTCAGAGGGATGAGATTGAGTAATCAAAAATAGAAATATTGCTTGAAATGCGAGATAACAAGGTTAACTATTAATCAAGTTTAAGATGCTTTCACAACAGGAAGCACTCCGAAGTATAAGAAATAAATGTCTTGAATAACTCGTACTTCTCACGCGTTTCACGCTCTCAGACTTTCAGCAATCACATCAGTAATTAGTTCTTCTCTTCCAAACGTTAAATCGATTACCCCCCATTCAACGTGGAATGCTAAATTTATCAGTGAAATATGACACGTACAGATTAATGCACCTATTCAGCGGAGACGGGGGATCCGCGTACACAAAGAAACATTTTCACCCGAGCAGGCTTTTCGAAAACTCCTCGATTTCACTCGATTTCTCTCAGTAATGGCCTTCTGTAATGGCACTTCGACTCGTGCAAATCTTCACCGCAGCCATTACGCCCGGCGTGAATTGAAGAACTAATGCCCGACTGTGAATCAACTGGCATGAGAGGGCCTTCCCCCCCAAAAAATGAGGTTAAAATCCATCCCGGTCTAATCATTCAGAAGAGCTCTCACACCCGGATATCCCTTCGGTGATGTCACCTCCAACTATCGCGGAAAGTGAAAAGCCCTTTCGGGGAAGGAAATGACGTTATCAATCAAAGATCGCGATGCCCGGATCCAATCCGGATAATTGGCCGGGAGTGATGCGCAGTGGTGGGAGGTAAATTTCACACCCACCTGAGGATTTCGGAAGCGGTGGGAGGAGCAGAGGCGCCTGAGGATTCGACACGGGTTCCCTCGGCACTGGCGCCTCCCCGACGCCTCCAGCAGGGACTCGTGGTCGGGCTGGACTCCGTCCCCTGAGACATGCGGAGGGAGATCACAAAGGACGTCATTAGTCACGTGAATCTCCCAAGCGAGGGTGGAATCAAAGGGAGCACACGTGCAAATTAGAATAGAATAAAGTACAGAGAAGAAAAGAGTAGTAGAGAAAATACTAGAAGAGAAAATACTAGGAGAGAAAATACTAGAAGAGAGTAGATTAGAATAGAAGAAAAAAGAGTAGAATAGAAGAAAAAAGAGTAGAATAGAAAAGAAAAGAGTAGAATAGAAGAGAAAAGAGTAGAATAGAAGAGAAAAGAGTAGAATAGAAGAGAAAAGAGTAGAATAGAAGAGAAAAGACTAGAATAGAAGAGAAACGAGTAGAATAGAAGAGAAAAGACTAGAATATAATATAATAGAACAGAATAGAATAGAAGTGAAAAGACTAGAATAAATAAAATAGAAAATAATAAGGTAGCATAGAGTAGATTAGAGAAAAATATAGTAGAACCGAGTATATAAGAGTAGAATAGAGTAGTAGTGAGAGAAATAGAGTAGAATTCAGTAGAACTGAGTACATGAGTAGAAAAGAGTAGTATTGAGAAAAATAGAGTAGAATTGAGTAGAGCTGTGTAGAATAGAGTAGAAAAGAGTAGAAAAGAGTAGAACAGAATATAAATAATTTATTGCTCTTTGACTTCTTCGTCCACTAAAAACATACAAACCTGCAAAAATGTTTGAGCTAGAAACACACATCCATTTTCAAAGTGGTTACATATTTATCAAAGGAAATAAAACATTTCATTCTATATATTTTTGCATACATTTTAAATTAAAACCCTTCCTGATTGAAAAGATGCCGAAAAAATCTTTCTTTAAAGCAAATATTGAATTTGATTCCTTAATGTCGGTGGGTATACTATTCCACAACCTTGCCCCAGCAAAGGAGAAAGATTTTTGATATGTAGTAGTCCTATGTAGTGGAGCAATTAAATAAGCAGGAGCCATTCCGGTGGAAACACTGGCCTTTTTTCTCTGGGAGGAACAAATTGATTTAAATAAAGTTGCTGATTTTTTAAAAGTCAACAGATAAACAAACCAAGTAAGTATTTACTTATGGTGCTGCCCTTCAGCTATGTAAGCCTGGTGAAATAAGGGGAATTGCGATCATCTTTCGTCAAAGATAAACTTTACACTTGTATTTACTAGACGTTCCAGCTTAACATTAAGCTCGTCAGTAAGATATTGGTATACAAGGATCGAATGAGTGAATGTGGCAATAAATGAATCACTACCGATATTACGGAATAAATTTGACACGAGAAAGCGTGCACTCCGCAGATCCCTGGGCACTTCATGAAGAGTGCGATTGAGAATGACGGCAGAAGACAAGATGGAATTAAGAGGAAAAAATCATAGAAATGGTATCTCATAAATCGGGCACCCTGTGCTCGAAATTAAAATGCAAGCCATCGGCGTTAAATGGTTCATGTTCAAAAGTTCATGAAGATTTAGAAAAGAATCAATTTATTTTAGTGGATCAAAGCCAATATAAATGACAAATAGGGATGTCATGAAATTAATGAGAAACTAGCATTGCACATATTTTATTTCGAAAAACACAATTATTGATGCCTTGAACTTGATTTCAAAAATGTTCATCCTATAGGTACTGAGAAATAATGAAATTAAGCGTTGAGGATTTTACTCAGTGGAATTTATCCATATTAACAAGAAGTGAAAACTTGGTAATTTCCACACTCTTTATTTTCCTTTCTTGTTCAGTATAAGTGTGCCTCTTAATAACGATGTGTAAATGTTGAAACCGGTAGAAATAAAATAAAGAGTGTGGAAAATTACCAAATATTCACTTCTTGTTAACACGAGAAATAATATTTTGCAATTAATTTAAAACAGAAGTGAGATACGTATTGGAAACTCTGTAAACTCTGTATGGGAAAAAGATAATGTTAAAAAATCATTTCAAATTTAGAGCTGCAAAACTTTATAGTACAATATACCTGTCATCCTTAAAAAAACGTTTTCAAAAAATAATTTTGGCTCACAATGTTAAGAGGAGATCGCAAACTTTCCGGATTCTTATAAACATTTTTCTGGCTATCGGTCATAGAACATCAGAGGCTGACATGTACGGTTCTTGAATTGAATGCCAAATAAACGCATGTATGATTTTAGCGTGTGCAATCAAACAGTTATGGATCCAAACAGGTATTGATAAAATTAATTCAGAAGTATTACTGACTCCGTTTAATGAGAGTATCATTGGATGTCTTGAGCAACAGTACAAAAAATCCATTAATTAATAGACTTGGCGTATCGCGAGAAGTTCAAAACAAGAGGCTGAAAGTGAGAAATAGATTAATTTACCCACAAACCCCTCGAATTGATGTTACAGCGGGTTCCCAGGTTACCCAGGTTCAACGCCACGCATAAAATCCTCGTAGCCACATTCGATGGCGACCCAGGCTTACTGATTTGAGATTGAATTAATGAACAAGGCCCCATTCCACAGGGCAATCGGGTATGCTCTCCCCTTCCTTCGATATACACGCGCAGCTGTGCCACGGAATTTCATAAGCAATGAGTGGAACAAACGAGCAGTAGTTGATCGGCCAAAGTGACCGACAGCTGAGGTCATTTGCGATATTTATGATGGATAATCCCTGTGTTCTATTCCCTACCCATCTAAGTAGTCAAATATCGTACTAGTAGTGGTAGAATTAGGTTTTAAAGTGCTCCAATTGACGTTCTCCGTCAGTTGGAGTGCTTTAACTAACTTTTCAGTCCTAGGACTAACACAATATTCTGGCCTGAAGCGGGATTCAAACCTGTGACACTTAGGTTGCCACAACGTGCTACAGACCGTGACTACCATGACTACCGTTTAAGGTTCAAAGTGACCTACTGTGTACTGACCATGAATTCCTCTTAACACGGCTTTACAAGGAACAGCAATCCCCCAGAAAAATCACTGCTACTCAGGTTTATCAAACCCTGTGATTCGAATTGGTGACCAGTAATATGAAGCTACCGTAGAAATCTCACGTCTTGCCCAGGGACTGGGAGTTCGGGAGCGTTTATGAAATAAAAGTTACCCTCCCCACATACTACACCGAAAAATCTCGGTGTAGCGAAATATATTTAAGACATTTCGTTCACGAATAAGAAAGGAAAAGACCAAAAAAAGTTATTTCTAACTTAAGTAATCAGTATCAGCTCACAAGGGGAGTGTCCGAGTTTCGGGTCAGGGATTTTGACGAAATATGCCAGGCAGGTAGTCCTTTATTAATTATTTACGGATCACCCCCCATATAGGGTTAAATATCCAATAACTTCGTCAAAAAACGAGTTTGAAATATTTTATTGCTAATATAAAGTTTATAATTAGTCTTATTCAAAACGTGCAGTTTGGGTCAGGGGTAAAGTAATCGCTTCACAATATCGACGTCCCTGATTCGAGACTCTGTATCTCCAAAATCTTTTCATCGCAGTTTCATTGTACGACTGTCTCTGCATTTATATATTTTTAACTGTTTTACCCGGGATGTATTTTCACTATTTTACGTAATTAGTGCGTACTATAGTTAATTACGTTATTTACCTAAATCTCATAATTAGTACGTGGTGGTCTCGGATATACGTCCACAAGCCCTGTCGTTTTTTGTGTACGAAATTAACGGAAGAGCATGAAGTGTGATCGTGATTTTTAATTTCAGTATCTTTGGCTACGCGGTCCAGACGCTCGTACAACATTTGTTCTGATTGATTGATGAATTGATTCTGATTGAGCAGACCAAAGCGTCTACGAGAAAAATTTCAATGGCTATATGTACCACAACCATTCAAATTTTTAATCCCAAGGTCTTCTAATCGACTTAAAGGGCAATATGTAGTCGGAGATAATCATCATATAATTTTTATCAGTCATTTCTTTTCGTACAATCTGCTTAAAACATCGTTGGTATCTCAGAATAGTCTATCCTCATTATTGAACGGTAACCGAACATTTTGGAAAAAACTAAAGGTTTTTGTCGAAATTCTACAGAAGAGCGGAAAATTATGAAATACAGAGGTACCTATTAAATATTTTTGAAATGTTTCATCAAGGAACAAAGCCGATCTTGTGCACTGCATTTATCATAGGCTCAATTTATATTTCGCAATTCTTAACATAATTTATGCCAATGTAGACATAAATATGTAATAAGTAATATGTAGAATATAAATATATAGACACATGTACATAAATATGAAGACACATAAATAGGCAATACCATTTAATTAATCCGGACATTTAGAAAAACGGGAATACCTTTCCAAACTTTCCAGGCTGCGGGAAACCAATTATGCTAAAAAGTACAGGAGGGGGCTTAAGCGTCTAGCTACGGGTGAAAATGAGGCCGGAATGGGGGAGCTTGGGAAGGTTTAGTTCCTGCCTCCTTGGCAGAAAACGATTTGTTATCAATGGCCTCTCATGGAGTTCATATATGCATATATGATGGTTAAAATTGCGTGCTCAAATGTGTATTTGATCATTAAACATTAACACTAACCGTAGTCGGAAATTAACAATGATTTCAAATTATTCTCTAGCCCAATCATGATTTAAATAGAACCATATAAAAGTAGTATTCATGCGTAAAAAATATGACCATACGGTGTGGGTAGACAAACATTAATTGGCAACTCCTGCGCCCGTATTATGTTTCTCGTACCGGTGATGAACCACCACAGGTGGTGATAAGTCATCCATCACCGCTTTTCTCATTCTGTAACGAGGTGATGTACTTCTCCCCAAACAAAGAGATTTCATATCACCGCCTCAACAGCCAAACAAATCTCATCACCCCCTAAATGTAGTGCGGTTCCGAAATTTTCTTTGCGAGGAACAAACATTAATGCATTTGGTACTTACGTTAATGTGGTAACTCTGAAAACTTTGCGACGGAAATTACTGCACGTGAATAAAATAATAATTGATATAGCCAATTTATTGAGACATAGCAGTCTATTTACATATTTTGGATTGGTGGATACTAGACGTGCGCCAGCCTATCCAAAGTTTTGCATAGCGTACAAAATTTTAGGGAAAAAAAGGAAAGCGAATACAAAGATGGATATAATGTTTCTAAAATTTATAAAGCAATGACAACGTAGTAAAAACATCTATAATTTATGGTGAAAGTTCGCAATTGTTAATATATATGGTAATAGCATCATGTGGCCCAGTAATGCCAGATTTTTCGACCCTCAACCCGCCACCAGATCGCCCTACACCCACCCAATCAGTCTCTTTTCTCGCCGCACGCCATGATAAAAACAAAATATAATGTATAACGACCAGGTGGTTTAATTTCGATATAAAAATAAATATATATTATGGTTAAATGTTTAACTCCTATTTATTTTGTCACATCAAAGGAACAAATAGGAAACATTTATTATGAAACAATACGAGCGAAACTGACAAAAATATTAACTATTGCAAGAGGTCATTCAATCAGTGCTTTGATAATCAATTATTCGTAATTAAAATTATTTCTAAACATGCGAAATGTTTATGGTCAAATACTTTATTTGAATACCTCATTGAATTTTCCTATTTAAATGAGGAATAACTTCATTGTAAGTTCTAATGTTGCAATGCTCCATTGGAAAAATATTTTTTTTCCTTGAAAATTATTGCTTTTCATGCAGGAAATGACGAGCATTCTATTAATACTAAACATATTTTAGCTAAAATTAATGCTTAAATAATTTATTTTTCCAATTCTCAACAAATTACAAATATTCCTAACTGCTCTATCATTTTGGTACGGTCTCGCATCAGGACTCTAGTCAGTGATACTTTGCTGTTGCTGGATGAAGCTCATTGACAGTATTAACAATCATTCCAAAGAAACAGAAAACTTTTTATAGTAGTTCAAAATTTGAAATGGAGTGTGTAAAGCTTTCCTTGGAACACTCTCTTCAAATGCCATGCACCCAGAATTCTCGTTATCTTTACTTTCTTCTTTTCCTTCTTTAAATAATATATGAAATACTAGTAAAACTCGTTGACACCTTTCTACGTGTATTGTGATTTATTGATTGCCGTCTGCAACTCCAGCCAACCTACTAGCGATATTTTTCGCGAAAATCTGCCTACCGTGGGACCGATTACACTGAGACTACCACCCAATCAGTTAAGGAATCCGTTAAGCATGTGTGCTTGCTCTTCAATCTGACTTAGCATCTTCATCTACATAATACCCTGAGAGCCACCTCATGGGTGTTTGGCAGGGGGAAACGGTCGTGCTATTGTAAACGGTCGAAATATTTTTTTTCTAATGTTTTCGTGAGTTCCACGGTACCAATCGGTATAAAATAGGAAAGTTAGGGATATTTTTAGGTACCCGCCCAACTTCCGGGGCGAATGGCCCAACCAGCCCAATTTGGCGGGAGCCCGCCAAATGAAATTTTTACATGCCATTAGAGCCCCTCAACCCACCCCATTGGCCTGTATTCCCTTGTTGTTGTGTGCCTCCCCTTGAAAATGACGCTGAGTCGCCGAAATCGATCGGGGAACATATAAAGCGGAGTGGAAAGTACAAAGTTGTTTCATTTACAATGTAAAATGCATTCTGTTTCATTTTCAACGAGTAAATGTGTTTGCTTAAATTAGTACAAATAATTCAACGGACGTCAAATTTTTTCAGTTGCAGTGTGGGGTTGCGCATATGATATTCACTCCCGCACATTTTTATCCTTAGTTATTAGGTAAAATAGGCCTATTGTGTTGTTCATTACTGATGCTGTGGAAGTAGAAGTACAATGACCCAATCCGTGTTTCATAATTATGAGAAAAATTAATCACACTCACCGTGAAGGATTACATCTATACGAAGGATTTATAGCGCAGTGTTATTTGAAATCATTAAAATAGAGGCTAATAAATGGTTCAGTACATAATGTTAGTCCTGTAATTAATAATCGCTTAGCTGGATATTCGAATTTCACATTAAATATAGCTACATGGGAATCCATTACTAAAAGCATTGAATTTGCGTATTACTTACCAGCTTGCATCTGACTCTCTTTACTGCGTTTACCCTACCACGAAAATTTTCATTGCACTCATAATCAGAAGGTAATGAAACCCGATTACAGATTCGGAAACGATAAGTACGGGAGAAAATTTTGGAGTTCATAATGTTCATAATGTCCATAAAAAAATTCATAATGTCCATCACCGATGATGAATAGTACCCAAGTTACATAAATTAACCCCTGCTTTCTTCCTACTCTTCTGAAAGCAAATTTTAACTAATTAGTTATATATGCGGTAGCTTCTTGAAATCCTTATAAAATGTCCATTCTTCTCCTTCACTTACCTCTCTACTACCACAAATAAAAATTTGGGACATCCATCCAAATACTATACCTACTATTTCCTCCACTAAATTTCTCTCATCTACATCCAAAAGCACCTCCTCATTTGTCTTAATCTCCGTTCACATCCTTCCTCCCAACTCCTACATCTTGAATTTCTCTAATGTGTTCTCTTCTTCCCTACCCAAATCTATGGTCTACAAGCATATAACGCCTGGTTTCAAATACAACTTCTCACTTACGTTTTATGGACATCATTGCCAAGGGTTGTTGTCATAAATTCACCCAATAGCAAGATCCTTTATTGTTAACGAAAATCCTCAATGATTAGTTTTTAGGAACTGCACTCTCTTCGTCAAAAATTGTATTTTAGCACCTCAATATACTGTAGTGTTGGCATGTATAATATAATTTGATATATATGATATAATTTGATATTTAACTTTTCTCCTATTCATGAGAGAACTGAACCATGTTGCACTGGACTAAGGAATTTATCGGCAAACATACGAATAAATAAATAAATAAATACGGCTCCTAAATAGGTGTATTTTATTACTCATTTACTCATAACATGTTTAAAAAAAAAGATTCAAACTCCAAACATATTGGTTAGATATGTCCTAGTAACCGAGAAACGTTTCCAAATGAATATAATCGTAAGAAAATAGTTATATTTCACTCCAATTACATACATACATGAATAATCAAATGCTTGTAAAATTAAATTCAAATAACATGTGTCGGGTCACCCTTCACATTTATGAAATCGAAAAAGATTCCAAGGAAAGACAGAATATCAAGAACTTTTAACATGCTGGGAAAATTTTCTCTAACGCGCTATTCAACCTTTTGAGTAAATAAATAAACACCCAATGCAGGTAATTCTCACGAAACGAACTTCGTTTCTCGTGCTCGTTGCAATATGTGAATTCCTGAATTTATTTTTTAGCGATATCAATTTTGATACGTAATTGGTTTTCCAGTAGCAATCTATAGGAGTTCACGTGCAAACGATGGTAGAAGTTGCTTCGCACGAATATGAATGCGATTTCCTCCGCGAAACTTCATCGGAAACTTGTTGCGAGGGGCGGAAAGTTTGAGAAACACTCCGATGCATCATTTTTTTCACCACGGCAGCCTTATCACGAGTTTCGTCGGAGAACTTTCACCGAGTTGCATTTTGATGGATTGGCATAATCACGCATTCCCTGGAAAGCAGCCAGAGACGAGCGGGAGTACGGTCACGTGATTCGCCCACAGCGGGCGGAGAGTTCCTACGAGGTAGGCTTCCACGCAACTCGCTTAAGCTCCACGGATTGCATACATACCCAGGCGCTCGAACGACCACGAACTATTACGATTACCTGATTTTAGCGGCGAAAATTTTGCGCGGTTTTAAATGACATTAATTAATTTATTAGTTCAGTGCAGATAAACTCAATATGACTCTATTTACATTGGGTCGCTAAGTTGGCATGTATTAGTGGAGTTAAGCACTTTTTTAGAATCACTACCAGTGGTGTAGTAGAAGTGGCCACTCGCTACCTTCCCCATAACATTTATCCGATTATGATGACACCGATTATGATACTTATTACTGCACTGTGATGGATTATTAGTGATTGGGTGTAGTGGACCATCATAAGAAAGAAGCCATTATCCTTCTTATAATGGAACAGTTATGATTTGGAAGTCTTTTTAGAAAATTCATGCGATAGAGATTCTCGTAAGCTTCTGAATTTAAGAAAAAAATAGTTTGGCCTATGAAAAATGTGTCATAGTACTGAACATTCCGATTCATATCGCAACAAGCCTTGTTGATGATGGATGGCGTTACTGCAAACGTTAGCAGAAATTTCTGAGCACTTGGTTTACTTAGTAGTAGTAACTAGTTTGAGCACTTAGCAAGTTAAGGAAAAATATAAACATATGAAGCTTCATTTAAAATTTTTATTCCTCTGTTATGGTATGTAAATTTTTCTCATGCGTGCCATTAATTTAAGTCTACCTGATTCAATTTTTGGTTTTCATAACCTGTAGAGGCATTCTCTTTCGTAAAATATTGTATATGCGCAAAAACGTAACTGTCACGGCTTACATAGTAAATGGTAAATTACAATGGGTATCACTTACAGAAGTTAAACAAGAATGTGATTATTTTCTGAAGAGTTAAATGTGTTAAACTTGACGGTATGTAACCCTCCGTCTGTTTACAGCATTTAAGAGGAATTAAGCGAATAAAGTTTAATCTAAATGAGTTAAAATTATCATATGAGTGTTGTGCCTAAGTTGCGTTGTACGAGCATCTAGCGCTTCCCAAAAGAATTGTGAAAGAAGCTATAGTGTTTCCCTCAACTATAAATGAAACACCTAAAAAACTGTTTTAATAAGAACGTGAAAACGACACTTTTAGGCATGTTTTATTGAAGCTGAGAGAAGGCATTTTTTTCGAACCTATACTTCATTCTTACCTAGCAGTTGAAGCTCGTCTCTAAGCTTTTATGATGTTCATGGAGATCGTATCCAAAGGTACCAGCAACTACAGAAAATTAGTCAAGAGTAAATACGAAAATACGATTTCCTCCGAGTTCAAACGACGCTTTACATTTATATCATGGAATTAACATTTATTTTTGTTTAATTTTAAACTTAGCTAATATGATAAGACCATTATTATATTTAATGCTTCATATAAAACAGGCAAGTAAATGGGTTGAAAGTAAATGGTAATTTTTATTGCTCTTTGGAAATTCCGTGGGAATACATTTTCTCTTAGCTATTGCCTGTAGTTTGACCACGATAGAAAGAAATCTTTATTATCCCAGTAGCATTTCATAACTATCTTGATATCTCTCATTAATCTATTTCAAAAATGAATTATAATTTAAGACCTAGATATTTCATTAAATAAATAGGATTCAAATAATTTTTCTCCGTTAATTCATGTGATGCGATCCCCACAATCGAAGTCTGCGTCTGGTTAAAGTCTGTAGGATACAAATTTCCAGGATAAGATATTAGGACTTTGTGGGAAGCCGCAGGTGGCTCAAGGAAAGGGAATGGTTCCCTCACTCGTACTGTGCGATTATGTCACGCTTCAATCCGTTCGGGACGAAAGTATGGGTCGGCGAAAGAGAATTTATAGAACGCGCCAAATAAAAAAAAACACTAGGTCATTCTAAATAATAAGATTCTTGACCGCCAATTCTTCTCACTTCAACATAAAATCACGGAAAATGAATCAACCAATCCAAATTTAACTACAGCGAAACATTGTATGAAATGTTTTTAGAGCACAGAGGAAATATCAATTAATTTCAGAATGAATTTTAATGATTATGCATTAAGTCATCCATTGTTCGTAAATAGTTACATATCCTATTTGCTAGGTTTTCAACCAATACATTATTTTGTTTACCTACCCTTCATTCTTATACATACCTTTTAAAAAGTTTAAAAGATGTTTCATTCAAGCTACGCGTGACACACACTCGCGTAAGAGACGCAGGCAATGGTGCAGTGCGTCCATTGCGCTGCGGATGCTATTGTGAGCAGATTTTAAAGAGAAAACAAACAAAATGATGACAAGGATGCTCGGCGATCGGAAAAAAATACTACCTTTGAGAACCATGATTTCTGAAGGTGCCCGTGCCGTAAGAAATACGACGGAAAAAAGGGGAGGAAAAAATACCAACGTGGAATTTAAAGCGAAAGAAGCATGTCTATGAATATGCTTAAAATAATCCTTTTAAGCCTGCGTGCAAAGGGAAACAGCATGCGATGCTCCGATCCTTTTTGACGAGGAATTCTCTCGACGCTAACCACTCGGTGGCGAGGAAAATACCGTAATTCCTTTGATGGCAGAACTTTGAGTGCGTTATCTAGGGCAGTAGTACGAACAGTGGTTTATAATGGCGCTCTCACGAAAAATTTTCCTTAAGAACACCTTTATGCTAAAGCACCTTCAAGGTTCCATTCTCGGTCATTTCCAATGTCATGTAACTTAAGGTTAACCACTAAGGCTGCAGCATTTTGGTAAGCAAAACGACACGCATGAACAGCGAAGGCTTTCTATTTCTTTGTGGTGTGCTTACATTGATTGAAGAACACCGCAGAAAATTCTCGTTCTCACTCGTTTTCTGAAGTGGCTGAGGGGTTTTATGGCCGATGATCTACCGATAACAGAAACCCTCCAGGTGCGCGCCTTTCCACCTCAACCTTTCCCCAAAACTTTATATTGGCACACAATGCTGCAACATCTCACGTGGGTTATTTTACGGCCTAACATTTTTATGGAAAATGTTTAGCAGCTCCTGGCCCGTAATTATTAAGGCTTCACTCACGTAACAGTTCGAGTTCTTATATATTTTAATATTCCTCCATCACGAAAGGTTGATTCACCATTGTTTTTCAGTCATAATGAGGTCACACCTCTAACCTTTATTCTTTTCCATTCCATAAATCATATTAAAGAAAAACAGTAAAATCATCAGAAATGATACTTTGAAAAAGATGAAGTATCGAGCACCCGTCGAGTAGAATTCTTTCCGGTTAACACTAGAGGGATTTTCAGTGTGTAACTTAGATCTTTACTTGAAGACCAAATTCTTGAATTTGAACTTAATATCCATGTTAATTGCAGTAAATTGAATTAATTTGTAAAGCAAGATTGGTCGACTGCAGTCCTCCATTCTTCCCATTCGTTCCTAGCTTAATTACAGCTTGGTGCATCTTTTTGGGAAATGCCTCTTTGTTTAGCACACCCACTTTCCCCGCGGTCTTTCTCTTGGGGCACTGCTTCGATTTTCCCTCAATTGCGTTCTGGACAAATCTATTACGTTTCTGGATGTGCCCAATACAATTGTTCATCTCGGTTGTTCTGTGCTCAATAACGACACATATTTCTCGATTCTTACGTATTCCTCTTCTTGCTGTTCTTCTTTTAGCTTCATTTTCAATTTTACCCGTCAATTTCTAAAACCCTATTCCAGCACTAGGTCTTGAAAGCTTCTATTTTTCTCTTCTCATCAGATTTACCGATCACCAATGACTCTGGCCCGTAGAGTACATAGCCCACACGAAGATTTTCGCAAACTGCTTCCTTGTTTCTTATTGTATTAACTCAAAATATTGGAACCAATCTTCAATAATTGGCGCATTCCTTCTTATATAAAATGGTTTCAATGGGGACATTTAATCTAAAACGAAATCGCTATTTTGTACACGAAATCGTCAGACGGAAAAGAAAAATGAATTTTAGTGAACAAATTAATCAACTAACCAGAGCCAATCGTGCATATATCAAAAATCAAAATAAGCAAAAGGTGACGCCCGCCGAACCGCCCGCCGCCGTTAAGGATATCAACGTCATCCACCTCCCGTCCCTGACTGAACTGAGGGGAAGGGAGGGGGATTGGAGGTGGAGGCGGGTAGTGCGCACTCACAGATCCTGTCGCAACCATTTTCATTGGCAGTTTCAGCTGTGTCCCCCATTGTGATAGAGCGAAGGAGCTTCGCAGTCTCTGTTGCGATTGGACCTGGTGGATGACGTACAAGTCCTTTGTATGCCCACTTTTCCGAAAGGGTTAAAGTTTTTTTTTGCCGCTTTTGCCGCTCATAACTCGAAAACTAATTGACGGATCGAATAACGGAAAATACGGGTTTATTTATAAATTATATCAGGTTTTCCAATAAAAAATATGATAACGACCCCATTGTCAAAAATCAGGTGTTTTTCCCTACAAGCGAGCACGCAAAATAATAAATATGAATGGTATTGACTAACAGAACTAACAGAATACGTTTTTCGAACGCGCATAGTTATCCACAAATACATCCTAATTTCTTAAGCCAGCATTAGATATTAAGAAAGAAAATTATGAGATGATAGGGACAAGTCACAGAATTCATGGGAGAGCAGAAAAGACAACGCCTACTTCCTATCGACGACTGCTTGCTCAAATCCTGAGCTCCATTGCGCTGAGATCTCTTCAATTTTTTTATGATTCTCCATATCTTTTCCAAACAATGCTGTCAGCAGCTCCAGGGTGAGCATGGCATTTTTTATCAATCCACAAGTCTCAAAAATACCTTCTTTGCATTTTCTCATGTGGAGATAAAATTTTTACTACCCCTTTCTCACCATAGCTTCACACTTTCTCATCGAATTTACTTCTTCACTTCACCACAGCCATCAACCTTTTCTATAGCGTCTATTTCTTGCACGAACGAGGCCGAGCCGTTTGTCCTGAGTGCAGCACGAAATTTGAGAGAGAAGGAAAGAGCACGAAAGTGATCGTCAGGAGCTACTCAAAGACGTGCCTCAACCTTTCCTTCATTTTGCATAAAAACGCGGAGTTCTTGGTGGAATAAGAAGAAAGAATAAGAAGCCTGATAAGAGACACAGCTCAAATCTTGAGAGTGGGAGGAGGGAAATATTCAGGGAGGAGTTATGTATTTTATTTTAAAGCATATTTTCCACACAGAGACGAAACCCGGAGTATTATTCGCCAATCCACCTTCCCAACCTCTTCTTCTTTTGTTCCCAGAGCTGCCGAAATTTCGAGTCGCAACGACCTGGAGGGGAAACAGATAACCAATGTCTCGTGCGACCCGATATTTTGAGAGAAGGGTGCGGGACGGCATCTCCTTCAAATCGGAAGGATGTATGGGGGAAGGGTGAGTGGGAAGGAGAGTGGAGAAGTGGGTGAGGGGGTAAAGAGAGGGCGAGTTCATTCCGGTGCTTGACAAAGCACGGATTCTGTGCGACGCACTCGCTTCTTTTGCCAGCCGATCGATGTTAAGGCCACGAAATTTGTCTTGGAGAGGTCTTTCCGGGGTGTGGGGAGGGGGAGGGAGGGCGCTTTTCTCGGGCCTTTACTTTCGACATAAAATTGCGACCAGAGTATTCCATTATCGCAATTTTTTTTACAGCTCTTCCACCACATTAGCGTTCCCCTTGCGTCAACAAAACTAAGATCATTTCGTCATTAACGGTTTTGGCACCTCTCAGATAAGAAGAGATTTTTTCGGTGTGATGTGACCCTAAAAATTCAAGTTTGCTTCATAAAACAAGAGTTTACCGTTCGCTATTTTAGCTTTTTGCATTCTATAACGAACCCTAACACATCACGAAACTCGTTACAAGGCAGGAATGTTCGTCACCCAATGGAATGTAATGATGAAGGGGAAAGCAAGAGGTCTTGGAATAAGGTGGTGAAAGGAAACATTTCCGTCAGCATTCCTACAGCGTCTGCCTTAGCGAAGCACATACAACCCCGCAGCTATAGAATTAGATAAAGCCTGTTCACACCATTAACATAACCATAAAGTACAAAATAATTCATAAAATCTTTGATATTTTGATTGGTGTTAAAACAGTGAGAAAGATTCCAGTTTTTGTCAAAATCAGAGCTTGATAGGAAGGCTCTCAATAAAAGGCTTATTCTGATTTTTACGCCACTGGAATGATTCACTTATTCATTAGCTTGGAAAAGTTAGCTTATTTTAAAATATCATCATAATATATTTTCATCGATGGAATAAAAAGCACATACATTTATAACGTTATATGTTATTTTGTCCATGTAAAATACAAATTCATTGTAAAACAAACGAGTTAGCATAACGAGCAGGTACTAATCACACGTCAAAAAATATATTAAGAATAACATGTAGCGCGTTCCAATGGGATTTCTCACTTCCATTGTGTGGTAAGACCAACGTGCATGCTATAAGCTTCAGAATACATTATTACAACATGCCAATACAGTAATCAGTAGAGAGTAACACGAAAAGGAGCGGACGTTAAGGCCACAAGCAGTATTGTAAACATGGTAAAACTCTCAGAAGTGAACTGATTATGATACATGAGAATGGAAGGAATTTTACCAAGCCGAATTTACAACTACAAAAAACTTTGAATTAAAAAAAAAACCTTTCGCAGGATATTACCAAAATATCAAGTGATATTTGTGATTGTCATCAAGTGATTGGCACCTTTCAGATAAGAAGAGATTTTTTTTCGGCGTGATGTGACCCTAAAAATTCAAGTTTGTTTCATAAAACAAGAGATTACCGTTCGCTATTTTAGATTTTTGCATTCTATAACGAACCCTAACACAACACGAAAAGGAGCGGACGTTAAGGCCAAAAGCAGTATTGTAAACATGGTAAAACTCTCAGAAGTGAACTGATTATGATACATGAGAATGGAAGGAATTTTACCAAGCCGAATTTACAACTACAAAAAACTTTGAATTTAAAAAAAAACCTTTCGCAGGATATTACCAAAATATCAAGTGATATTACCAAATATCAAAAAGGGATAATGAATGCGAACTGAGAAGAAGACATTACGCTAATGCATACATAAAAACTAATGCAACACTTACAATAGTAGTGCTCTATGCCTTACGACTTTAAAATGAATGACAATGAGCCAATATTATCATAAGTCTTAAAAAATTAAAGTAAAGATCACTAAGCTACCACAGATCCTCAGTAACGTACTAATGATAGAAATATTGGAATCAAATCATCCTTAGGTTTGGAAATAAAGTAACGCTTGACGAGAAATTGACCTTTCCGCTACAGAAGAAAGCGCGCCCTATTATTGTATAATATTTGCATTACAATTATTGCAAGGAAGTAAAGTAGTTTGGGAGATTGAAAAGTTTAACAGTGGAACAAAACTCTACGCTGCGAAGAAAAAAAAGCCTACCATCGACTCGTGAGGCTGAAATAACTCTGCCCAACGGAAAACCACGGACGTTTTTGCAGCTAAGCCTCAAGTCTGTTCCACACTTAAAGAGGGGCCTCGGATGGGGAGGAGAGGTGTAAGGATAGAATTGGAGGGAAAGAAAGGAGGATCGACAACGATGGAGAACCACGCACTAAGAATTTAAAAGGTGAAGACCAAGTGAAGCTTTCAAATAATATCCCAAGTTCTTCCTAATGCGGCTAGTTTTTGGCAATGGAGATTCCTGAAAAAGCTCACATAAAGGCTTAAACTTTCTAGATTTTACAGGCAACTGTTCCTCAAAATGCACCTGCTACCTCCTCAATTTGAGCGCAAGAACTATACATATATACCACGCGCTTCAACCGGAAAAGAGGAACGCTATCGGGCCTCTCCTCAAGCTCATCCGAAAGCATGGGCTTAAAATCTGAGCGAACGTCTTTCCCTCGAGTATTACTGTGCAGCGGCGCGTGACGACTCCCAAGGAGACGAGACCTGACCGTAACCATGAGGTTACCCCGGAGGTGTTACGGAGAGAATCACGTAGCCATAGTAATACTGCGGGGAGGAGATATCCCACGCCATTACCGAATGAATTTCCAAGCGATTAACTCTCGTCTCGGGCTTGCGACCGTGGGGTTTATGGGGGGCAATAAACAGAGGGCGTTGTCACGCGGAGTAATTAGCCTCCATTCCTTGCCTAGAGTGAGTGAGAGAGAGAGAGAGAGGATGGAGAAACACGAGGGGGGGGGGGCTAATCGAGATGAGTCTTTATTTCGGTCCACACAGTCCTCCTCCTGGAAGTGCGCTCCGGGTAATTGGGATCTCCTTCCCCGCTCGGGGTGCTAGAGTGATGACAAGGGCCGGGCACGATCCTCAAACACCCTGTCAGAGCGCCGAAAATTGGCCATGACGCGGACGGCCCCGCCGAAGGGGTCTGACTTCATTCAGGGAGAGGAGATATTTTCGGGGGGGATATATGGCATCAGTAAGGCATACCCTGGGTAGAAGAAGGATATGCATATACATTATATACTTACAGTGCGCTACATATTATACTAAGAATAAACAAGCGATATTCTCAGACTGTACATGCGGAAATTATAGTTCTTTACAAAAATTATTCCTTAAGTCATAAATCACCCTTTTATAATAAACTTATGCTCAAAATAGGAAAGGGAAAATACTTGGGAATAAGAAGTTCACCAACAGTGCCTCAAGTTTTCCTTTTTTTTCACATAAAAACGCGGATACCTTGGTAAAATAGAGAAGCCTGATGAAAGAGTTCACTGTAATCTTAAGAGAGGGAGGAGGAACATTTACTGGGAAGAGTTATATTCTTCAAAAGCATTTACACTAAGACGTAGTATAACTGCAGGAAAAGGAAGAATGCCAAAGATTGAAGTAGTCTCGGGGCATGATGACGCAGCAATGAAGTTTCTATATTTTAAAATATGAAATAATTATTTAAATGTATATAAATTTTAAATATTGAAGTACAATTGAACAAGCCCGGCTAAAGCATTCCATACAAGATATGAATATTATAAATAGGTCTTAGAATGAAGATGAATGATAGTGCATTTTAATTCTTCAGCTCTTCTAGTCAGCCACTTCAGCTGGCCACACAAGAGTACTTATTATACGCTACATTCGATCATAACTTTCAATGAAGGTGCACCTTTTCAAGTTAAAAAATTGTCAGGCCATTTTAAAGTTAAAACTGTCTATGACATTGGATAGAGTAAATTCAATTTCATGTGAATTTTCGTAGAGGTGAGAGAGCGAAATATATGAACGAGAAGAGTTATTTTTATATGAAGACGTTAGTCATGAAAAAAATACCACTCTTCTGGATAACGCTCCAGTCACAGATGTGTCAATTAAACATAGGGAAAAACGAAGTAACATCCATAAGTGATGAGAATATTTTAGTGGTAACAGCCACCTTCTTCAGCGAAAGGGGAGGAAATAATGAAGAAAAGGATAAAGGAAGGGCAGAATGCAGGATTGGGGAGGGAGAGGTGCGAAGAGGGCGAGAGGGTAGGAATAATGAGTCACGGTTAGGTCTGGAGGTTTGCAAGCATAGAGGAGCCAAGAATAAGTGAGTTCTATGGTATAAAGTTATTGGATTGAATCAGTGGGAGGAAGAAAGGCAGGAATGGACATCATGAAGCGGTTGTTAGAGAAAGAACCACGTGAAGAAATGTGTTGGGACAGGAAGAAGGGAGTGTGAAAAAGACGGGTCACAGGAAGAACGGTGTTTATTGATTCGAATATTGAGGGGCGTTGTACGTTGGCGAATATAAGAAGCGGACTGAAATTAAATCGAAGATGGTAAATGCCGTCGTTGGATATACATGCGAAAGACGAAAAGTGAGGTACAGAGTTAAGGAGGTACAGGAGAGGTGTCGGTGGTGAAGGAAAAATGGGTCATGTTCTACACCTCGTGCGAATTCAGTGTTGAAGTAGATTTGACGTGAGGAGAGGATTTGATGAGATCTTACGTGATTTTAAATATGCTGCTGAGGCTGGCTGGTCGTCTACCAGTGACCGCGACACTACCGCGCAGTGCAGCAATCAGTGACTATCTTGACGGTGGTTGTGCTCTTGGAAATATTGGCAGAAGTTCTTTAAGCAAAGTTTTTTAGTACCCACTCTACGACAGGGAAGTAGGTTGTGCGATAGAAATATTATTGACAGATGCTTGCGGTTGCCCGGAGTTTTGAGGACTTTTTCATTTTAGAGAGATTATTCGTAGTCAAAGAGGTGAAAAAAGTTCCATGTTCATCTTCAACGCTCATCAGAGTTCCTTCTGATTCGTCATCGTATCATTTTCACCCATGAGGTCATTATCACGCTTCATAGGGGTATATTTTGCAAAACAATGCACGATTATATTGTAAAATGACTCAATAAAACACTTTATAAGGTTATAACTCACAGTTCAATGCCAAAAGAAAGTGGAAATTCTAGTTTTCGTCTCCTCTTATTCCATTTATCTAGACCGGAACCTTCCTTGTGGTTAACCCTTGGAATCGTGAGGATTCGTTGCAGTATTGCAGTAATAAGAAAACGTGTATCGGGAATCCCCCCCCACACTCATTACTTCTTGGATTCATTCATTCTACCTTAACAATCCTGGCAATGTTGGATTTGGCCCTGCGTCTCCTGTCTCGGAAGCGGGTCATATTGAGGGCCTACCCTAATCCTTCGGGCGGTATGTGTCCCTTTTTGCGTGTCTAATTTTTTTATATTTTGCTATTATTGCCTTATTCCTCGTCCGTCCGTCGAGTATATATACATCCATTTATATTTATCGTTACACACACACATAAAGGAGTATATGGGACGTGTGTAGGGTATACAAAAGGAATAGGAAGGTGGCCTTCCACTCTGGCGAAAGCTACGGCCAGTAAAGAAGGAGGAAGGACGTCCCCAAACGAGCCCTTTCACGTCCCGCCATATCTTTGTCGTCCTCGGCGCAGCAAACATTGCGATGCGCACGTGAGCCTCCCTCTCCCCCCAAGCGTGGAGTAGACTCACCCCCTTCCATCCTCCACCCCCCCACCCCCACTTCCTTCGGATTCATACTCCTCTTCCGCCCGCCCCCTCACTCCGTTGACGCGTAAATGGCCCGCGAGAAATTCCCGGAATGCCCCGACGACGCTCCGCGTTTATCTCCTCGGATTTTATTCCCTACAAAAAAAATAGTAACCCCCGGCGCCTTTATATTTTCCCTCGATGTAGTCGGGATTTTTACGTCAAAGTAACGGCCCTTCAATGAGGCACGGGTGGAGAGGGGGATGGAGAGAAGAAATATTCACCCTTTGGAATCGGAGCTCCCAAATGATTCCGAGAGTTTCCTATGCTTATCTCGAAGCCCTTCATGAACTTCTTGAGCGTCGTTATGGAACTTTCGTAGCGATTTAGTTTCTGAGAAGACTAGGTTATTGGTCAATTTTGTCAAAAAATGTCAGCCATTAATATTTGTAAATTTCTGTTCTCAACTGGAAAGAAAAGTAGAAAAAATACTTAAAACTTTATGTCCTAATTATCCATGCTATTCAAATTCTACAGCACTCATGCAGAGTATTAAATAACGCATAAATAATCTATGGTGTAAGGGAGAGGTAACTGAGATACTTCCACTGTTTATCAAGGCACTACGCCTCGCACACAAAGCGTTATACAGTCATTATGTTGATTCCAGAATCAAATTCAAGAGAGAAATCTGAACCCACATAGGGCCAATGTGTTTTATGTGATTTTCGTTACCCACCTCATAGATGCTCACAGGTGGAGAATTGGACAGAAAATTGTGAAATTTGTGCGCGGTTCGTTTGTGTAATATTTGTTCAAAAGTTATCACACATTTTCAATCATGTCTAGGAATCGATTGCCAACATTCCAAGTTATACTTACATCATTTTCGCCTAGTTCAGTCAATGTGCACGAAAAATGACCTAGCCACAAAACTAGCTTCGCGTAAACCAGTTTGAGAACGACACATACAAAAGTATGAACGTCCTACCCTTACCCTTAGTTGCATAATATATGTAAATTTGATGAGTGCATGAGCAGAGAGACAGTGGTAAAAGATCGGAACATGCTTTAAGGCTGAAAATACAAAGCAAAGAAGAAAGCAATACACGGCTAAAGGGCGTTCGCCTTTGACGGCGGTAGTAAGTAAAAGCAGCACCTCGGCAGCCGGTAACAGCAGTTCATCAGTTCAACTTATTCAACAATAAAAGACGGGAAACTAACGGAAAATAACTTCACTTTCAAAAAAATATTCTGGTAGAATATTTAATTAAAGAAAAACTTTGATTATACACCGGAAAACGTTAGTCAATTGTTCATCAAACCGTGCGAGATGAAACGAAGGAGAGAGCACCCTAAACAATCTGGCAACTCAGCGGCGTGACGTCACTTCCAAGATATAATGCACAGACTATAAAGGTGTAAAAGTTGACTTCGCAGCAAGAGGATAAAGTATTTTTTTTCCGTGGGGACTCGTGTACGCAACCAGCGCACGTTTTCAATATGGCAGTGGGGGATGAGGGGGAGGGCAGCTCTTCTTCCTGGCTGTGTATTAAGTCTGTCCGTTGCACTCGTAGACTCCGCCTGCTCCGCGCCTCGCCTTAGCAGCACGCCGCCACGCCCTATCCCGCGAACCTCCCCACCACGTCAACCAAGCGTCCTCCACCCCAACTCCCCCAGACTGCCTACTCCTCTCCTCTTCTTTCCGCTACCACTTCCTCATGCGCCTGTCAACTGCACCTTTTTTATTGCCGGCTAAGGTCGATTGACTTCAAGAAAAAAAGGCCACGGGAGGTATCCTCCGCATGAATAGGAACAAGATATTGAATTTACATCAGACGTACGAGAAAAATACTATAAATAAAAATAATTTCCAATTGACGCACAGTGGACAGATATTGAAAAAAAGTGACTAAGAATCGAAAAAAGGTTGTTTCCGGCCCATTATATCCAAATTATTCGATTTGAATGTTTGGAACCTTAACTCGTGCACTCCTTCGTCCGTGCAACGAAAACGTTATAACTGTTCTATTTGTCCCGAACCAAAATGATTTATCTATTTTAAAAGCAACCTACCTATTTAAAATACATTTCAATTGTTCACATCACGAAATAAAATTTTAACATCTTCAAGTCTTCTCAAACATTATTTATGTTTTTAAAAGCTTCCGGTCATCAATCCATTCTCACCAACTATTTATCAACCTCAGTAAATGCAAAAGACAAAGGGAGTTTATTGGCGTTCCGAATGTGTGGTGCGGATGCAAAAACCCTTTTGCTTGCATGAATAATCCTTCGTGAAAAGAGCTCGAGAAATAGGGGCTTCGAGATGAAACCAACGTGAGCTCGTAGTTGGAATATATGATAATTTTTCAAAAGATATTTGAAGCGAAAATATATTTATCGAACCTGAAACTCATCAATGATTTTGACAAAGACCCATTACAATAGACAGCTTTAGGCAAATATTTTAAGCAAATATACGAGAACACAAAATTCATTCCGGAAAGAAGGTCAATTGACATTTTAGTTAATGGAAATTAAACATATTAGAAAAATGGCACGTGACTTTGACGAGCCTAGAGCATTTTGATAAATGATAAAATGTAAATGTCTTTTTACCGCAATACATTTTTTATATCAGTCTTTGTACTCAAGGAGGAGTATAAGGCAGGGACATAAAAAAGTCTGTCCTCACATAAATTAATAGAAAAAAGCATTCGGAATCATTGAAGTTACATATGCACGGTGTTTAAGTGGCTGGTTTTCTACACTTTTCAATAAAGAAAGCTAGCGTGGTAGAAATATTTATTTTTATAGAGTTTAGATCAAATATTTGCATAATATATAATGAGGAACCGCTCATTTAAAGGAGTGGAGGAGGAGCTCGAGGTATTTTTACGATACACTATAGACTTGGAAAGCCGTGCGAAGTTTGAGCAACAAATAGCCACTGACTTTCCTCATTCCTACCCATAAAAAAAATATTAAAATGTTTATTACGTTCCGTTCTTTACGGCGATGTATTAAAACATGTGGATATCTAATAATTACAACGCAATTATGGTAGCATATGAGTGACCACTGAGAGCCGAGAAAAACGCTTCTGATAAAAATTATTACAGTATCATTTCTTGCATAGATATATTTCTGAAATGTAAAGAAACTGCATAAAACATTCTTATGTATATTTTGTTAAATTGGAAATAGATCGGTCGATGGGTTTTTGAGAAATAAATGTTATAAATCTGGTGTAATTATTCATCACGTAAAAAAACCGTCAATTTTTCCACTCAAACTTTAATAAAAAATATAACAACTTAATTCTAACATTTTTTGTGCGTAACAATAATGTAGAATTAAACGAGAAAACATATGATACAATTAAATGTTCTGTACGTCTTGTGGTTACTTCATAGTTACCCTTCAAATTCGGGTGTCATAATATTTTGCTCGACAGTAGGTACGAATGCGAGCAGAATGAAAGAAGATGGAAGATGTATTGGAGAATAAATGGCAGAAGAAAATATGGGAGGAAACTAAGCAAGTGACGCTATTCCGGAGGGACACAAAAGGAAGAATAGAAAAGTCATGGAAGCAGAAAATCGATGGAAGAAAGATGGAGAGATATAGGTAGGGACTCCATGCCAAGTGATGGAATACCTACCGGGGGAAATGGAATTGAAAATGGCAAACACGGATCTCAGATACAATTTTGGGTTTGAAAGAAGATTAAAAAAGGACAAAATGGAAGGAAATGGGGAGAAAAATGCAAGCATTTAGAAATAAAGGAACGGAAATAAATAAATGGAGGAGGAAGTGGAAATTAAAAGAAAAGAAAGGCTGCTGACGACTCTTCAGTTTGAAAGAAGAAGAAATACTTAATCGGGCAAGAAAAAAGGTGAGCCCCAAGGCAGAAGAATACCACACAGCCTCTAAGGAGGAATGTCAAGGTTCAATTCCTTCCCTGACGGAAAGGATGAACTCCGTAATGAAAAAGACCATGTTGTGGAAAGTTGGACCAAGTATCTGTGAGTATAAGGCGAAAGACATTACAACCGCAACCAAAGTCGTATCACAGAGGAGAAAATGAAGAGCTACTGCCTTTCCGAGAAGGAATTTCAATTACGCTGAAATTGACCGAAATTGATTAAAATACAGACAGAAGTCCCAGCTTATAATAGGAATTCATTCTGCATTTGTAAAATTACTATAACGCGTTTTTTACCGGGTCAGTTAGGCATTGACGGGGCATCCCAAGTCTGCTATAGTAGCGCGTCTTATCAAACCTTCCTAGTTATTTGAGTACATACTCAAATGAAAAGATGGGTACCTGAAGAATACCTGGATGAGCACTGACTTCTGACTGCGAGAACCCGAATTTATACTCTCTCGACTACCTGACTACCTGTCTATAAATCCTTGACGTTCGTTAAGGTTTTTGTGAAAAAGTTGCAAATCGTGAAATAATTAGTGGTGGTTGAACTTAACAAAAGCATTATTTTTCATTGAACATACTTCTTTTATGAAGACTACAATAAGACAAGTTTTAATTTGTAACAAACAGTATCATGGATACAAGCGACAAACAAAAGAATCATGTCTAGCGACAAAGATTATATATCCAACACGTTCAACTGGTTCCTTCACGATTCTGGATATTCAAGGTACTGAGGGAAAACCATGTGACAGTTGTGTACAAGTGGTCGACTAGAAACAGCAGTATTCATCCGGAAGTTCTGGTATTTATCGATACTTGGATCATTCGGGTTCTCTTATTCGGGGGTATTAAACCAGGCGTTTGAGTATTCATCACGGCCCTCAAGAAGTCGCTAATGTAATCCAGGTATTCATGAACTCTTTGAGACATCAAGTACACCTCAGGGTACTCATGAATTCGTTTGGTAAACATATATTCAGTCGGATACTCAAAGACCTCTGAAGTCGCTCATATGGCACCCTACTACTCTGCTTGGCATTCTTTAAACGGTCCTTACCAGCCCTATTTATTTATTCCGATAGAAATAATTACCATTTCCCTTAACGAAACCCAAAATATTAATTTCCTCTCTATTTTCGCATACCCAGCATTCTACCTTCTAAATATAATTTTTCCTAATTTCCTTTACCTGTATCAACCTACTGTTCAGCTATTTCTTTCCACAAACGTATATATTTCCTACTCCGCCATGTTAATTATTTCATCATTTATCCCCCTCTGAAACTAGAAGGCGGCATTAGAGCGGAAAATACATACACAAAAGTTGCAAAAAAATAATATTTTTTTGATGAACAAAACGTCAATAATTTTTTGTTCATGAAAAAATAATCTTTTGTTTATGAACAAAACAGCTTCTTCAAAAGAAGAAGCAGTTTATTTATTTAAATTGGATATCGGTGCGTAGAGATTTTGATGCGTCTTCTAGACAGAAAAGTAGGGTTAGAGAATGATGTTTGGGTCAAATGGACTGACACAATAAAAAATTAGGAGCTGTACGCCTTAGAAGTATTAGAAGAAATATCCTATTGGAGAACAGTATGATATTGGAAAAGAAATTAAAAAGAACCTGAGACAGACAGATAAGATTATTTAGGGACATGGTAAAGGTGAAAAGGTTGAAATTCACTAGGAGACAAATACGTTACCAGGCCGGTAACGCCTTCTGAGCTTGGAAACCATTTGAAACCCTTAGACTTGTTTACTGTTTGCCCTAGGTTTCTTGATGTTTTAACCTCTTCTATGTCGCATAATCCATCGGAACACTTGACATCTAATCTGATAGGTAGTTACCACAGAGAGCACGAGAATATTGAAGGATAAGCACATAAGCCAAATACAGAGTTGTTTATAAAAGAAATGCCAGGATTAACAGCCGTTACGACCACTCTTCCCGCTGACATAAAGGGTGAGTAAGAAGATTAAGAATTAAATGTAAAAATACATGTTGATTCACTTCTGCCAGAAAATACGTCTTAGGATTATGACCTTAGCCGTTGTAGAACCTAATATTTAACCAACCACTATTAAATCGGTACGAGGAGATCAAGGGATAAGCACATAAGCCAAATACAGAGTGATTTAGGAAAGAAGTAGCAGGATTAAGAAAAAACTATGTCGAGGAAACTGGGGAGTTCAGTAAATCAATCTTAGGAAAGGAGTAATGATAAAAAGACCATCCTTTCTTTGGTAGAATACTAATGAACAGGGGAGTGAATATGGACAGACGCGAAAAAAAAGGTCATTAGAAAGATATAAGGGGCATGTGGACACTTATACAATGATGCGTGCTGAATTTGTATTTATAACGCATGGTACGCCTTTTTTAGAAAGAAGCCCGTGGTTAATTAGGCTAGTGTGGTGGTTAGAGTACTGGCTTCCCATCCTCAAGGTCCAAGTTCAATTCCCAGAAGTGGTAAATTTTCATTGGTTTACCGATCCCAACTAGAGTGCAGTGTGGAGAGCACTCCGAGTCCAGTACTCTGTCCGTCGGATGGGACGTATAGCCGTGAACTCCTTGGTGTCTTTCGCTAAGAGCAGGCTGACGCCGACATCGGGTTTCTCTCCATCCTTCTTCCGTTCCCTGAATAATCCTAGCCCTACACAATCACACCTCTCGTGGATGGCGCAAATGACCTCCGTTGTAGGTCTTTTACCTCAAGCAACAATAATTGTTGCTTGTTATAATTGTAATTACAAGAAGCCCATTCTGCAAAAATGCCGCAATTTTAAGAGCCACCCCTAACCTCCCAACCCGAGTCTCTTGAATTCATGAGGCAACATATTCTCCCTCTACCGCAAGAAGAAACAAGTAATATCTTTGTAACACAACTGAATAATTCAGTCAAATTTTCACCATGCACGTTTTAGCTCGTAAATTTTTCATTCAAAGAGAAAAATAGTGCACGTTCTCTACTGTCATACCCACTTCATTATATGTCCACTTATATCACTCCTCTCTCTGCAATTTTAACACTCGGTACTTGGAAGCAACAGTCTGACGAGTCTGCGGTTGAATCTACTGCGCCTCTTCTTTAATGCACTTTCACCCCATAAAATTTCATGACCACTTGTCACACCGCCTGTATTATAAGTTTATCCTCTCACTTTTGCCGAGTTTGCTTCCTCGTGGTAAGAAGACTGCTTAAGTTTCGCGAAAATTCTCTCCAGAAAGTTGCCACATGGAACTTTTATACATTAATTTTTGCGACTCCTTATTCATAGGCTTCGTGGTTTCCCAGAAAATATTATCTTAGCATGCATGCTGCGAATCGTTTAAAGAATAGGTGGAATTGATTGATGATAGTAGAGTTACTCCATGGGATCAAGAATTAATTTAAAAATGTATCCCAGACGTTGAACGAGTTAAGACATTGACTATGAATTTCGGGCGTTTAGGAGGGGCAATAGAATCTATCGGTACATAAATCTTCCTATCTCTATTTTACCTTGACATAAATCTGCTAGTCAAGTTGAAGTTTTAATGACTGCTCTGCGTTAGATGCACGCGTTCTGTTCTTTTCTATGATTATAAGAACAGCTAGATCTGTTCGAGAATCCATGAAGGTCCATCCACACTGCCAAGTTAGCTCCCTTTCACATTCATGTGCCTACTTTAGTTTTGCAACTGATTTCACTTTAACAACCACCAAGTACTTATTAGTAAACCCTTGAAATGCCTTTACATTTTCGCCCTCTTCAGTATGATATCTCTTTTGCCCGTGCCTTTGAGCGTTCTCCAAGAGACTATTTAAGAAAAAAATGGTAAATGCCTACACTATCCCACTTTAATTTAGCTCCTTAACGACATCAAAAACGTTCGTTAAAATATAATAATTTCTAGCATAGCTCTCTCTTAAGGTAGAGTTAGTTTTTTTGGGTGGGAGCCGTTAGAGAGATCAAACATTTAGGGTCTACGAAGGAGTAGGATGAAGGGATTAAGAAGCGGATAAAGTTTCTCACGGTACCAACCCTTCACCAAGGGT
Organism: Platycnemis pennipes; assembly: GCA_933228895.1. Lineage (NCBI taxonomy): Eukaryota > Metazoa > Arthropoda > Insecta > Odonata > Platycnemididae > Platycnemis > Platycnemis pennipes. Next base: position 33,027,186 of record OW121852.1, on the reverse strand, counting down.
TTCTATTCCTTTCTCTGGCTTTCTCCCATCCTGAAACCAATTCATAACTCTTCGATTTATCCATTTTTTTCGGCAGTCGACCCCTTCACCCTATTCCTCCATATGTTCTTCAGGATTTGCCACTTATTCTTCACCATCCAATTTCATACATGAATAAAACCTCTATGAAAAATTATGCCGTTCTTTAGTATTTTAAATCCTTAATATAAATAGAAAAAGCGTAGAAGTAAGGAAAGTAAGGAAAACATTCATCAGAACGCACATATGCAGCATGTTTCTTTACGGCAATGAGGCATAAACGATGACAGCAGCAGAGAAGTCAAGACTGGAAGCATTCGAAATGTGATGCTACCGAAGAATGATGAAGTTATAATGGATCGACAGAGTGACAAACGAAGAAGTCTTATGAAGAGTGCGAGAAAAGAGAAGTCTACTAAAAACTCTAAAATGAAGACGGGAAAACTAAATCGGCCATATCTTAAGACACGCTGGCCTAATGACGACAATCGTCGAGGGAGAAGTAAATGGGAAGAGCGGCAAAGGACGACATCGTATGAGATGGATAGAACAGGTCGTGAGTGATGTGAAAGAGAGGAATTGTGTCAATATGAAGAGGTTGGCCGATAGAAGAATCGAGGGCTGCGTCAAACGAATTGGTTTGTTTAATCCTAGGATTGTTGGCCCATGATGATGATGAATATAAAAATGAGAAATGTATTTCAAGATGAAGAGTTTTATAATGCATTGCATGCAATGCATGAAAAGTACATAATAGACACTCTGCAAGACAAATAGCTAGGAAAAATAATTTAGTTTTTAAGATTAATTTGCATGACAAATTATGGTTGCGAAAACTACAGAAGTTATCAAAACATTGTATGGTATGTGAACGAAAAACAACTGTCAAAATACTGTGCCGTATCATCTCGAATGATGTTACTTTAAGTTAGAAGCTGTATTGCACGTGAAGCCACTTTTTGTCTCAGTAAATTAAATCAACTTGACATTGAAAGGAACATGTGAGCGACGGTAGCACACGCCTGGTAACGAGGCAACGTATGTGATGCATCATTGCGATGCCTTGAGCATTGCAATGTTATTGTAGACAGTGCAACTTAATCAAACATATAATGCAATGTAACAGTCCTACAGTTGAACATTTATATGGAAGCAAGAGTTAATAGATAGAAATACAGTTTGAAATTATTTCAAGCAATTTTTTTGTTGTATACGGCCAGAGTGATCTAGTCTAACTTTTTGGGGAACAGCCAGTCCTAAAGTTAATAAGGTCTTTATAAAGGAAGAATTAAAATTCGCAGTTTGTAACCATGTCAAATTGTGTAAATTGCATGACTGAATGTATGAATATGAAATGAGGGCCACTTTCTTCACAGCCAGCGTGATCGCTACGGCTTTGGGGATGAGCCCTAAAATCTAAAAGGGCATACCTATACGAAGCATTAAAATTCGCAGTTTGTAACAGAATCATATGGTACTATTTACATAAACGAATGCATGGAAATAGAACGAGAGCCACTTTCCTCACAGTTGTTTTCTCACATGTGGCCAACGTGATCACTAAGATTTTGGGAATCAGATCGCCCTAATGCTGAAAGAGCATTCATAAACGAAGAATTATAATGCTCAGTTTGTAGCAGAGTCAAATGGTAGTAATTACATAATATAATGCATGAAAATAGAACGAGATCCACGTTCCTCATAGATGTTCAAGCATTCGGCATCAATTTATCCGATCGATTCGCAGCTAAATACGATGCAATTCTTACCGCGCATCACTACCACGCATTAAAATGCGCAATTGCAAGCCTGGTGTGCTATGGACATGAGAGAGGCGTCTCACCTGCGTCATCGGGCTGCGGGACGGGCGAGGCGCTGACGGTCCTCAGGTCCGTCCTCGTGGCGCCGAAGTGCTCGATGACCTGCCAGTTGGACTTGCGCGGCGGCGGCGGGGGCGGCGTCGGCGGGTCGGGCGCCGGGATGAGCGCCCGGGAGGCGGCGGAGGAGGGCGGCGCCGGGCGTCGGAGGCTCGTCCACCGCCGGCTGCCCAGCAACTTCCCGCCGCCGCCCGTCTTCTCGTCCGCGGACTCCCCGCCGCTCCTTGGGGAGTCCGCCGAGCCGTCCACCGCGATGGATGCGCATGGGTTCCTCCGGAGCGACAGCCGCCACTCCCGCCGGGAGTCGCTGTTGCTCCTCAGCATGGCCCTCCGACGGCCCCGAAGGGCCCCTCGGTCGTCCGCCGCCACGGGTGCCGATTCGCTTGACACGCTCCTACAAGGACAAGGCAAGAGAAACTGTTCTTCAGGCCCGGGGTTTTTCAACAGTGATGGGCAATATAGTTAACATATGGGAATTGTTTACTGAACTATGATTCACCTGTTGGAATTATTGAAAGAACTCTTCAGAGGCGTGTTGATTGCCTAACCCCAAGGATAAACATAGACGAAGTATTGAAAAATGAACAATTAGCATTCGTGGGTTGCCTAATCTCAAGGATACACAAATTGCGCCAAGTTTTAATAGGAATACATACGTCATTTCCTAAGTATATTTCAATCATTCCTTATTTTATTGCTTCTAATACTCAGAGCCAATGGGCAAATGATATTTAATTTCTTTCTTCCGGTGTAAGGTGGACAAAGGATCTTGAACTTCGGAAGTAATGGAGGCTTTGACGACTTCCAGGAATCATTCCTAACAAAATGCCTTCCACCGGGGGCAGGGATGCTATTGATTACGATTATATTAATAGATGCCTGACCCTTTTGAGACAACAGAATTGCTGACGGAAATACTTTTAATTCATTGAATAATATAAAATTTCATATCAGCCAATATAAAGCGCCTGAACCTGTGAAATATTCAAGTGAATGCATGGTTGAAATAGTGTCACGGCGAGAAAAACGTCATATAAATGGTTAATGAGATAGAAATTGAAATGTTGAAACATTGGGATACCACACTCAAAACTGTACATAAACTAGCCTGAGTAAAAACTGTAAATTTAGGCAAAGGGGACTACTCTACTTCCAAATGAATTATTTTTGAAATTTTTTCAAATTTTACTGTTTTTTTTCATGGTATCGGGGTCCAGAATTTAATTCACTCGAAATTGTCAATTACCCACCCGGTAGCCCTGCCGGGTATAGCATGGAAATTCTCCTAAACAATGTTCTGAACTTGGCGTATGCTAATTGTCAACATCCATCCGATTAAGGTAATAAATATATGTATATCAAACGACTTGGTTATTTTAGATACAGGAGATTCTATGGAATCAATTAGCATATTATAAGTTTATTAACTCGTTTTTTATTCTCATAAACTGGATCCAAAGTTTTCCACGTAAATTGGAAGACAATTTTAACCTGAATGATCCGTAGTTCCTACATACACGCGAGAAATCACGTGAGTTCTTTCGGTCCTCAAGGTCCTTCCATTCACATCAGTTCTTTCCCTCTTTTCATCCACCTCTGTTGTTTTATTCTTTCCGTTTACGTCGTTCCTTTCGTTCATGTCGGTCCTCTAGGTCCTTCCAAGTTTAAACGGAACGATTCACTGCCTGAGGCTAATCTCCTTGGGAATCGTTCACTCGCAAGCAACCCATGTAGTGATCCCAAGCTTTTTTTTTCTTGCTCCCCACTTTCCCTTCCACAAAGACACAAGAAGAAGTTCAGTTTTTTCCATTTCTCGCTCGTTTGTGTGGCCGACAGCTAAGATCATATGCGCCTGGATACGATTTGTCCTCGGTAGGAATTTTTTTAGGGTGGAGAGAAATCCGGCGTCGGTATTAGCCTAATCTTAACGATAGGCGCCAAGAAATTAACGTCCCTTTCGTTGGACGGAGTACTGAACTCAAAGTGTTCTCCACACACCACTCTAACACCGGTATGCCAACTTTCATAGCCGGGACTCGAACCCTGACACTCAGGATGAGAGGCCATTACTTTAGCTGCCAAACCAACCCGATCCCCGCATAGGTCTTAACGGTAGAGAACGTATTCAATAGGCTAGAGTCCAACCCATTAGGCTAAAGTCCCACGGGTTGGAAAAAATTGAATCAGTCTATATTAACAAAACCCAAGACCTTTCCACACGCAAAAATCCACCCAAACCGGAACACCTACCCTTTTCAACAACGGTTCTGTCCCTCCTTTCCTATCTCATATTGCATTCTAGCAATCTCCCATTGCCTTTACCCTTCTTCAGACACCACGCAATCAGCAACCACCATACACCTACTCACCAAATCCTTACATATATAATGTAGTCCCATTCTTATAAGTCTCTCTCTTTTTAACTTCAAAATATTACGATATAACAGAAAAAAACCGTAAAATCTTTTCTTGAAATAGAGGAAGAAAGTAATTTTATTTTCCTATGCTCCGTAGACACCGATACCAAGCTATAATAAACTCTTCCCCTAACATTTTGAAGACCCTCATGGGGTGAGATCCTCATGACCCCCTCATGGATCAGAGATCCTGGGTTCGTGAGAGAACCGTGTAAATGGGAGAAAAGTTAGCACATTTTAACAAAGAAATTACTTTGATACGATAAGGAAGGTTTAGAGCAATATTTATCCGGATGAGGAGCACTGTTTGAGCATTGTATTACTTCTTTTACGCCAAATAATTGCACCGATAAATGTTGTACACTAGGAAGACAACTAACAGTTTGTAAAAAACTAGTATGTTCTTTATGAAAGTTTTGCGGTGAAACGTTGGATTATAATTTCCTCCGGCAGTTTCGCCGGCGTTGCAGTCAGTGTCTTCAGTCAAGATACTTCACTCCCACTTGACCTGAAGACGCCAGACTATAACGCCGGGGAAACGGTCATCGAAGCAATATGGACGAGGGAGGGAGATACTTCGGAAGAAATTATAATACAAACTAGCCTATCAATAGTAACTTGTGTAAAAAAACATATTACTACTAAGGCGATTTACTTCATTCCGTTGAGTAAAAGATGAAAGAAAAAACTCATCTAATATTACTATTTAGTAACTGGCCCAAGGAAAGTTATACAATAGAGGGCCATTAAGAATAATCATACATTACGAAGGTTGATTTTACAGGTAAAACAGTTCAATTCTTGTATGTAGCAAATACAAATTCGCAGAAGAAGGCATGGGAATTCTCCTTCCATTTCACGCTTTTCGCTCCCCAAGATATGCCACATAAATCTGCCACCCAAATAAATACACCCAAAAGCCTTGGCTTGTCACAGCTGGGCTGCTTACACTTTTCGCAGAGAATGATTGATGAACCCTTTATCTTCCCTTGCATCAACAAATTTGTAACCATTGGCTTCAAGCTACATATCAACTCTGTGCTAGGCATTTATCAATCATTTATCGTCTAAAATCACTAACTGGCGTACATTGGGATGAAAACAAAAAATCAAACTTTCCAAAGGAATTAATTGTAATTATAACAATACCTGGATCAACTTAAAATTTTAAGGTTTTTGGAAAGATTGCCACTCTATTCATCGGTACTTCACATCACTCTAACAGCATTATAATTGAAAATATAAAAAAGACTCATTCCATAGCTCTAGGCTTAAGTCTCTTCGGATAACTATTGATAATTTAGAAATTAAGGATTTTTTAGTGTTGTCTAGGGAACGATTCTACCACACCTCATTCCGCTACTTCTTTCAAGAGGACAAAATTCGATCACCGGGTTCGCTGAGAGTTAATTGCGCGAGCGCAGGCCTTGTTCGTTAATCGTTGAAGGTTATAAAAGGAAAAATGACGTTCAAGAGACTTTCCTTGCTAAGGAAGTTTAACCTATTGTTTGGAGATGAAATGGAAATTTCATCAAGGAAAAGGGTGAAATGGAAGGGGTACAGGGAAATAAAGTGGAGAAGGGGTGTAGGAGTTCGCAACTATAGCCACAAACTGGTTTCCGTTGAATTATTGAAAATTTCCAAAGAAATATTCCAAAGGCATACTCAAGGCTAAATTTCATGCATGATTATATTTCGAGAACTTATAAGAAGAATCCAACGCCACTACTGTAGTACAACGTAGTGGTACTTATTTTACCTTTCTAATTATAATTACTCAACTTATTTAACAGGAATGGCATAAAAATGAGGGATGATTACATCAGCATAGCTATGTGATCATGAAGAATATCAACAGTATATATCACTAAAAATTCGCAAGTTAATGCAACCCATAAAATTGAAGTTAAAAATAACAAAAATATAAAAAAACCATGCACAAGGAGAGAAGTGAGTCATGAAAAATGATTTAAAATCAACGAATGGTAGGTAGGTCCAGGATGATGCTTAACTGGTTAATAAGCAACAAAGGGGTGAAACAACCAGAAGCGTTAACTTTTTACTTAATCAGCACCATTAATAAAGATGTACGGCTAATATAATATCATGCTATAATATTAGTTTTTTTCAAAAATTTGGTTTTCCAATTCGGAACCATGATTCTACCGAAGAGAACGTGGCACTAATTTCGTGCGGAGCAATCGGCATGAGCATTCTCCGATTAACGGCGATCCAACGGTGTGATGCTCAATAGTCTCTCTGTTGTTTAACTTTCCTACCGTTAGGTCCGCAGCTGTGGGCATATATCACTTTTAGAACAATTCTGCGTTGTGATGCCGTTGGAAAGCTCGACAGTGTGAGCATTTATCCAGAGAGATTCTGAGAGCACTCAAGAGTTACTGGAGAAAATAATCTAGATTGGAACATGGCATAGATAGAGATAATTTGCGACGTAGAATAGCAAATGAAAGTGTTAACCCTTATAAAAGTCAACCACCAGGATTAGAATCCGATAATTTATGAAAAATTTGAGTGAGACGTTTCACTACCAGTAAAAGTTCAAAGCTGCCGATGGTGTTGCGACACTAAAAATTGTTTGTTAACATTTTGAGGTCAAATTGAAAAATATCCTACAAGAATTCATGTAGCCTGATGGAAGGCTGATCACCAGCTATGAAAATACAAACAGGCGAAAGCGGATGGAAAGAAGAGGGTGATTTTGTGGAAACTAAGACTTTGCTAAAGCAAGAAATCGATAATGGAATATGGAGAGAAAAGATAACTACACGATGCACATAAAAGCTAATTGGATAATAGCACTGCAACTATTCATCTTGTAGAGGCAAAACGAATTACTAAGTCTTCAGCTGATCTCTCTTAGTTTGTTTTCTCCGTTGGTCTGCCCTGATGAACTATTTTAGGGATTTAAATATATCAACAGCAATACTTTAATAAATAAAGTAAACTTCGTGGGATTCTTTCTTTAATGAAATAGAACTAGGAAAACTTGTGCAATCCACAGTATACACTACCACTTTTTCGGAAAAGATACCACTCTACTCAACACTACTTCATCACTCTCTTCATCTTCACTTCATCACCAGCTCGTAGACTACCTTCAGGTTCCTGTTATAGTGCATCCGAAAATTGTCTAGGGGCTGAAACCATTAGTATTGATGCAATAATTAAAATGTGGAACAGTCTGAAATATCAGCACTGTCAGTTTCTAACGTATTCGACTAGGATTTATGAAGTAAATTTGATCAGCTAACAGTTTCTAATTGATTTCATAGTTGATAGAAATTTGGTACGCACTGATAAAACGTGTGGAAGTATGATGGTAGTTACTAATATTATTACATGGCTGATTTTTCGGGAGTTTAGGTACTTTTTTTGGAAATGAAAAAAAATTTTCTTTTGGACAAAGTTTCGGAAAATATATTTTTCCTTCTTCAGGGCATAAGTCCTATAAGGTGAATTTGTTATCTTTTGTTTGCTTCACAGACCTCTTTTTTCGGTAAAAAAAAGAGGTTTGGAATTCAACTTACTAATATTATTGAAATTCTTATGATATAATAATGAAAAAATGAAGATATTTTTAGTTATTTACTAGAGCAGATTGGCATAGAAATTCTAGTAAAAAATGTAAGTCTTGGGACCTGAGGCATATTACGTTCAGAAGGAACCAGGGTGGGAAATATTCAACTATTTGGTTTCCAAACCTTTTTTTAAACACAATGTTTGACGGTCTCTCTGGATGGAATGAAAGCTATCGCATTATACGTAAGTCAAAAGAGATATTTTTACATGGGATACGTGAATTGGTCAGAAGGGACACGTGTGGGAAGTAATGGGAAGGCACTACTCTCAAACACAACTACTGACATTGGTAGAATATTCATCATGATGATGATGGCAGTTTGATTCATAAAAACAGTGCACGTGATTAATATTTAGCCCCTCTCTCGCATCGGTTTGGTCGCCTGATTTGCCATGCATAACCTCCAAGCGATGGCGCCTGAGCAGAAATTGGAAAGAACGCCCCCAACCGAATTGAAGGGGCTTTCCTTTGGTCCCAGGTCGGAGAGGAGAGAAAGAGAGAGAGAGAGGGAAGCAAGGACCGGCGAGGGGCCGGGGAAGGGGCCCTGCGAGTTCCATTTTCGGATGAAAAACTGGTCCTCTCCCCTGCGTTATGCCCGTCCCGAACAGACGCGTTGCCGCACGAGGCCAGATGGAGGGAAGGCGGCGCTTGACGAGAAAGTAATCAGGGAACAAAACGACGAGGCTAGGGAAAACTTTCACGGGGGTGGTGGGGGGGAGATGAGGAGGGGGGAGAAGATAAGGATAGGGCATAGTCAACCTCCGTCCTTTACCGGCGAGGAATAAATTGAGATGGAAGCGGTACGGAGAAAAAATTAAGTTCGGGTGGAGTGGGAGATGACGATTACCCGCGCCCGCGCCCCTGGGTGAGAGGATACTAATTTTATGGATGTGGAGCTTCATTCAGCCGCGGTTAATTCGTCCCAGAGAGCGTTTTATGCGTAACGCAATAAATTTTCGGACGTGCAAGTCGGAGCATAGAACGAGTCAAATTTACCACCACCCCGCAAAGACTTGAATACATTTGCTTTCATTAACGCTGGTATAATGGTCACGATGAACAACCCTGAAGAAGACTTGCTGTCCACGTGCCGGAAGGATGGTACGCGATGATAAAATTATATCTTCATTTTCTTTGCGAATTTCTAAGTATGAACTGCTCTCTTACAATTAACACGTGGTACCTCTGACATATTGCGCAAAAGAAAATTGCCCATGTAGGATCCAAACACACAAAATTGGGATTACTAGTCTTTTCTAGCATCCATTGAGGCTGGAAAGTACGATTTCAAATGTAATTTTCGGAAAAGTTAGCAATAGATGATATTAAAATTCCAAAACAATCTTACTCTCAGTGATGATGATGTACCTTAAATATTGTGGCAATGGCTATATATTCATAGCAGAAAGGACTCTAAATATCTCAAAGCCACGTATGCATATCTTTTTTTAAATAGTGAAATTTAGACTAGTATATTATGACTGATCCTTTTTTACGCATGATATGTAGTGCATGTTTGGCGAGAATTCACCCCCTCCCACACACCTTTATGGTGGCTTGCAGGGTATTTTGCAGATGTAGATGTATGCACCATCTTACGCTTTGGTGTGGGTAGGCAGCCAAGATAGCAATTAATGAAATAGTTATGATAAAATATTTTACATCAATAAAGCCTTTTGTATGAGATCAAAATAATTTACCTAAGAAACTTAAAGCACATTTAGGATTTTATAAATAGATTAATAGATGTTAAAAAGCATTGCACCATGGTAGGTCAAAAATATACATATAATCAGAGATTAAGAAAGTTTAAAAAGTAGATTGGAGTAGAAGTTACCAGGGAGCTGATTAGAGTGAATGGCGATGCAGGTTATAGAATTTTTAGCATGCCCGAATGACACTCATGATAATCTTAACCTGCAACTCATAAATGTATTTGTTTTGCAAATTTCCCGGCGTTTAAGGCACCACCATCACTACCAGTCACCTACCCGATCATTGATTTGACGCAGTTCTCCACTCGATTCTCCCATTGGCTAACCTTTTCATAATTACGAAAGGTTTTTTCTTTACATCCTTCACTGCTTGCTCCAGACATTCCTTACAACGCCATTTTTTTCTGTTCACATTTATCTCGACGACTGTAATCACCAGGCCATCGTGCCCCAAGATATTGCGGGTTAAATCTCCCTGTCTTCTCTCTTAAGTTTTCATCAAATACCTCTCATCAAAATTTCTCTTCTTCTCTTCCACTATCCTCATGACTTTTCCGTACCTACATAGTCCATTCATTTAATTCAAATAAAAGTATATGCTCACAATTCATGCGGCATTATGTCAGGTCGAAATCTGAGGCAGTAGTTTACGTGAAGCTTCTCTGTTTCTTTGTCTCATTTAAGAGACTCCGCAGTAAAATCAGTGATGAAGTTGCCAACAAGAGGTAATCCCAGCCACGCCCTCCATAGAGATGTGAAAGGTGCTTCATAGCTATAGAGCAGTAATTACATAGATAAATAGAGTTGTGCTAAGTTCGAGAAATTACCGATAAATGAGTTAACAATCAGGAAAACTTCAGTTCAGACTTGTCCTCGTTATGAGATACGAGAGTAATTGAACGTTTATGAAAGACGAAAATATTTTTCTCCAACCCAATGCAAATTAATTTATGGCTCATCCATGCACCTCATAAACTAAATAGATAATTAACAAAAATTCCACAGAATATAAAAAAATATTCATTTCTCGACTGTCTTTATTTATGCAGGAGATATTCAAAAGCAGCGGACGACAATTTTTTAATAAGTCGAGACGTTTAATAAGCTTTTCCGATGAAGATAATTAGTTCCAGGTAGAATAACATGGGAATTTAATTCCGAATGAAATGAAGCATCTTGAGGAAGTGAAAAATTAGAAGATTTTGATTTAAAAAAAAGAGAGATCGCTAATGGAATGGAGAATGCGGAGATTCAAATGGTCTTTCCATCTTTCAGAAACAGCTCAAGGCTTCCCACTGAAGAAGACAGCCCGAGTCACTTGAGCTAATCAAGGGAAGACTGCGCGTTTGAATCACCGAGGCAAGCCTATCCTATTAATCTCGGGCACCGGAAACCACCTACTATGGAAGTTATTTCGGCTTGGTAATAAGTTGGTGGTATCGATTGAAATTCAGTTAAATTCTTAAAACTACAAGATCTCTTCTTTAAGGTCCCTCTCTGACCTATCTTCTTTAAGGGGTGGTGTCATATGCTCACTTGGTTGACTGCCTCAAAATGCGAATGCTAATGTCAAAGATGGTAGAAGAGATTACGTTCCGAAATGTAACCACTCAGAAGCTGACTGCGCATTTAGTTTAGTCTCTTATCACTTATGAAATATAGCTAGGTTATTTTTGGCAGATAAGAGACATTTTGAAGGCAAAAAAGAGTACTAAGAATGTGACGGAAAGTTGTAGCAGCAAAGCGAAATGGAAATTTTCTAGCGGCAAGGGAAGCGATTTCCAAAGTGCCATAACGGCTAGAATTTTTGATGCCTTCATTTTTCCTTGTCTTGCGATACAAACATCAAAGTTTTCCGATGCATCAGTACAGTTATGTTTACCTCATGCACGAAGGAAGCTAAAGTTGTTGAATAATTCTTATACTGTTGTGCCTAATTTCAATCTCGGTAAGTAATACTAGTTTTAAAAAAATATTAGAACGGGAACTCTTAAAAAACGGAGGTATATATTACTTCAGAAGGGATTATTATAAATTTGTTTACCGTAAAGCTTCGCTGCGCTCCCCTTTCAAGTATTTTTGAGATCACCTTCAAATCTGAATGATACAGGTAGAATAAAAGACAACATGATCCGAAACACAAAATGATTATTTGACTCCCCTTTTGAAAAAAGTAATGGCCTATAAAATGTTTGACCAGAAGTGGAAGCTAAACTGCACTCGTAGGAATAGCAGAAACCTGACTAATACTTATTAACAACTCTGCAAATATCAACTCTTCACTCTATAAACGCCAGGATTAATAATTAAAAACAGCTCGTAAGAAATAAGAGGGCGATCAAGTAACAGAACCACAAGTGGGGAGCAAGTATATGTTTTTACAAAATAGAAATATGACTGGGTTTAAACCCTTAGAGTAAAAAAAAACATGTTGAATAAATATAGGAAGACGCGGATGTACTGTTGTAAAAGTAAAAATTCTTGTATTTTCTTCTCTTGAATCTAAATGTAAATCTCCTATATTTTTATTGGGAACATGTTTTTAGCCATGCATTTAAAGAGAAAAGTATCAAAGTTCTCAGGCGAGATGCTTTAGAATTGATTCTTAAAAAGATTTTCGAAAGTACCTATGCGAAAATTGGTAAATACATATAGACTCCTTTACTTCATGTAGCCTAGAATATTGTTGGAAATTCCCTGAATCACAAATATGGGCTGCTTGAGTGTCAATTGAGCTCCATATCGGTAAGACTCAACATGCTTATCAATATTCAAAGTGAGGTAGAGATTTAACTGCAAGACTTGGGCAGAACTTCCTCACTGAAATAACTTAGCATGAGCAACACTTTGTGAACAAGTTGGCAAGGGATCGTGCGGGGTTATTAACCCAAGAATCAAGACTCATATCAAGAGCTATTGGGCCACCTCTTGATTCACTTGAAATCGATCAGAGAAAACCTAATCATGAGGTGTGCTAGACTGTGATTTACAGAGATCACTCAACATGTATGTATTTTTAGCAAATACATCCAAAGGGTAAAGTTTTGTAAGTGACCTAGTGCTCGTACATGCTTATGAATCAGATCGTATATTTTGAGAGATATGTGAAATGGTAACAACGAATGTAGTACAATTCGTCAAGGATAGTTAAAATAATAATTATTAGCCATTTTACTGATTGATTAGGTTCCCTTTCCCTCTTCAGTTTAGCTTACTCATTCTTTCTAAAATGATTAATCAGTTTCTCCCTTATCCTCGCTTAACAGGCATTCTTCACTCACTTGATCGGCCCTAATTACTTGTTTCATCCACCTCCTCCGCGTCCTCTCAATCTCCTTCTATGATTTCCTTTCCTTTCCCACCATATCAAGTGAGTAATCTCCTTCCCCACTATACCAAGTGCTTCATCGCCAGTCTTCTTCTCTATCCCTCTCACTTTCTCCACCATCCTTGCTCAACAACTCCAAAACTTCAACCTGTTCTCAACCTTCTCCCCAAGGTCCAGGACTCGAAAACATACAACGCCAAGCCCTAAATATCAAACTCCTAACTGACCTTTACTTAAGATTTTGCTCATAAGTTCTCCCCTGCCCTGGCAATGACGTCTTTTACACTGACGGAACTCTCTCAGCATATCCTTAGTACATAAAAGGCTCACCTTGATCCGAAATGCGGCCAAATTTACTAAGTTGCTCCACCCTTTAAAGGATAAACTCTCATCCCTCAACGTGTTAATGCAACATCATCACGTTTTACTCCTAAGTCACAAGCTCAAACTGATCTCCATCTGGGCACTCTATAGAGTCCTAAGTCAAATGAATGACGTGACTTTTCCCACTTTATGCCGAAACAGGATTAAGGACTGACACTAGTGTTCAATAGAATTCTTCCATTAATATTATTTAAAAAGATGAAATAATTCCGCAGGTGATTTAAAGTGATCTTATTAGAGGAAAAGAACTTTGAATGAAGGGTAAATTTAAGCAGCTCTTTAAATCAAATAGCTATCGACACATTTTAACGGTATATTTAACAGGGAACACAAAATTATGCTGTCTATCGCCGCTTTTCTTCAATAAAAATATCCGACAAAGTCGGTGCCCCATTTGGCTTGGTGAACTGTGAGATATTGTTGTAAACATAAAAATATTAGTCTTTTCCAACAACGTGAGTTAAAAATAAATGAAACTAGAAATATCCTGAGGTTGCATAGTACACTATCAAAGTATTACCATTGGCTATTTTCATATTTTTTTAAATTGCTAAGATTAGACTATAATATACTTTCTAATTCTTTTTAGGGTGTGAATTCACCCCCTGCCATACACCGTTATGGTAGCTTGCAGGTTATTATGTAGATGAAATCTTGATTGAATGAACTGCCCTCAACGCTATGACACAATATATTTCGAAAAGGCGGTGCAGAATGTATGTAACCAATTCGTTTCTTAAATTAATATGAGAAGACTATATCGACAAAGATCCTATTACCATATAAAATACCTCATTTTTGTAGAATTTTAATCCGGAGAAAATATTATTCGGTGAAAGATAAAATCCGAATATCTCATAGAACGTTCGAAAGTATTGATATCCTCCTTTTTTGCAAGAGCGGGGAATAAAAATAAACTTTAATCTTCTGATTATACGCATAAGATTAAAATGACTACTTATAGCAGAATTTTTTGGTTACTACCAGATTCTGTAACATTATACCATTGAATATAGAAGATTAGCTAAGAGGACTAAGGAAAATTAATACAGTACCAAGTATCAGTGAAGATGAGTTAAATCAGACTTCATTGACGCCATTTGTCGTAATATCCCTGGGATGCAGCGATCCAGCTGACATATATTAGTTCAAGTGGGAATTTGATGGTGGAAAGATTTTTATGGATGACGAGAAAAATCGAGAAAAAAACTGTTTGCGCCCATTATCAACTAAATCTTACAAGAGATCCACCGCTCTATAGTACTACCAACCATGAATTTTACGGAAAATGGGCTGAGTACTGATTGATACCCACAATGATATCCGGTACTTGCGACGTCACAACGAAGATACCTTATTCTTGCTATATAATATATTTTGTTATTAATTTAGACAGTTATTTGCTCCTGTAACACCGACACAAACTTTTGACGGACTAGAATTACGAAATTTTTATGTACCGAATATAATATTCATCTCCGTTAAATGCAAACAATCGATGTCGAATATAAGGGGATAGAATTCAGGAGGCAGGGATGGCTACCAATAATTTCGACCGGCACCGAGGACTTTAGATGCAAGGGAACAATGAGTGGGATTGCTTTCAAATCGAACATGACCCGGCATGCTGGATCCCTTCGTCCTAATCTATTCCATGTTAGATTCCTTGTCTGCTTTTATGCCTCTTCCTCAATACAGCGACTTTATTGATACAAGGGGGTTTAAGATTTAAAAGTATGACTTTTAATTAAAAAATCCTCCTTTCTTTGTCCCACAATACATTTTTACAATTCCATAACAGCTTTCAAGGAATGAAAATCAGGAGTTTGGTGATGAGGCTTCATAAACCTTGAAAGGGACCAAAGTTCTAGGAAGAGCAGAACAGGGTGGGGATTGAAGCATGCATAAGTGATAATCACGATTTAACGCGAAGACGATCACTCGTATTCAGTTGGAAAAAAAATACAGAATATTCTCAAAAATTCATATTAATGCCTAAGCTACTCTAATATGGCACGGTATGAGTCAGCAAAAACTCAATAATTAATGCCTGGAAAAATGGCGTGTCTCTCGTTTTGCAAAAGAATGTTTTGAGAGAGATTTTTCCATTATTAAAATATTCATTCCGACCGACTAACAGGAAATGTGTGTATGACATTGGCTTCTATGTAGCTGGTGCAAACTTCTTTAAAATTATATATAAACGTCGGAACCGTCAGAGAATTTAAAATAATATTTTCGGATATCACAAAATCTCATTTCTTATTAAGACGAACGCTGAAAATATTAATCCACCCACAATCGAATTCCGTCCATTTGTTCCAAGAATTTACCCTTCGGCCCCTCCTCAAGTTTAAGTTCATATTTTTCATTCATTAAGGATTTCTATTTTATTTATTTCTCACCAGAGCAGTTTTCCGCACATCTTGTTATTATAACGCCAGTTTATTCACCCTGAGGTGTTTTTCTATTGCCACTCTTATGATCTACCCTCGATTCCAAATCACATAAAAATTTATATATTTACTACAAAATATATTTCAGGCAATAAGGTGTTTTTCTTAATTATTTAATACCATATAATTTTATAATAATTTCATCAAGAAAAATCCGGTATACTTTTTTAAATTTTCATTTAGCAGCCTTTTTAAAATGGAAACACGAGCAAAAATTCGAAAATGCCTCAGGGTGCTCGTTATGCAGTCTAAGATTCCCATACTGAAAATATTTTTTTATCGTGCAATATTAATTAGGGTAAATTTAATTATGAGAATCTACTGCGTGTATTTTCCAAGCGTTTCATGCCTGCCAATGTTGCTGTACTTTACTATAATTTCGTAAAATTATGAAGGAGATGGTCTACCTCGGCCTTGAAGAATAGTGTTTCGAATTGAGTCCTAAAACTCCAATGGTTTTTCCAGTGTCAGCAGCGAGGAGTAGATTTGAGTGAACTTTCTTTCACTTGGAGCGACCCCCTCCACTAATCAGGCATGAATTTCATTGCCAAGTACGATATTAATTACTCCCGCGGATGTAGCTCGGCTTGATATGATATAGTTTTCAAAGAATAGCATGAAGGCCAGCGCTGTAGATTCCTAAAATTGAATAGCTGAATATCGACTCTAAACGGGTAACTGATTGGAAGAACAGCGGGCGTGGTATTTCCCTCTGCAAATATCGCATGGGTTCGAAAGTAATTTAGATATCACGCTATAAATATATCTTATTGTTAGTGCCATACACCTAAGATATTAAGATAAACTGCATACCTAGTTTCATTTAGGTTCTGTTTTTTATGCACGTCTAGACACCTTACGGTTAAGAGAATGATTAGGGACACGCTTCACTTGTCAATGATCGTGTTCACCAACTGATTGTCTTTTGATTTTTTCCGACTTGAAGAGTCAATAACCGCCAAATTAACTAAACGCGCCAAGAACTGTTGGTAAACGTTAATCAGGCACATTGAAACAGGGACTTGAGTATTGTGGGTATGTAGTATATCAACAACACTTTTGGATTCTCGCCATGAAAAAACCAAAAGCCTTATTTGAGTAGCCTCAGATTTGGCAAAATATGTGCTATTCATATTGAAATGAGACGGCCTGCTTAAAATGTTCATCAGCGATATATATATATATATATATATATATATATTGTGACGGAACGGGCTTGATTCTACTTTGCCCGTTGACTCGCCGCAGTCCTTACGCCTTCGAGTACTGGAACCCTTACCTTTGCCTCGACACCTCGTCTCCTTCGGACTTTCCCGGGTGGGAAATGGTTTTGAGAAAAAGGGATATCGCGACCTTTGTCGCGTGTTTGAGAAGGGCGCCACCTCAAAACCGCGGCATCGGACCAGCTCAGCCAGCAAAGCAAGGACGATCCAAATTGTTCGAGGGTCGGGGGGACTTTAAGCCAGGGCGGACGGTAAAACAGTGAGGGCCGTATGACGTGAGCGCGGGAGAAATTACGCGAAGCGTAAGAATGAACCTCTGCCTTGTTTTTACAATTAACACAAGTAACATTTATTCACTGAAATGAGCATGAAAATGAACACGAAGGCACTCTACAGCTAAATAACACAGGTCTTAATGACTAATGAGGGATGAAGAGGTGAATGAATGGCGAGACATAAATGGAACGAAATTAACCACAATGAAATAATAACCCTGTAACACTTTGTCCAAATAAATGACCAAGCATGAAAAAATAGAATAAAATAAACTACTAAATGGAAAGAATTACACGCTCCTCGTCCTTTTATGAATACTAATGATGAGGACGGGAGTAAGTGATACAGAAATATGGTCCCGTAGGACTATGATTGTCCACTCTTGGGATCAGTTTGACTCTTCTCTTGACCTGAAGGGACTTTAACTCTGTTTGGATATCTCGTACACCACTTATTCTGGCGCACACGGGTTTCACAGTGGGGAAGCGTGAATAAGAGGGTTGAAACCACTTAGGATTGGGGAAATACGGGTGTGGCGATACTTATGTGTGAGCTGGTGTGGAGCTTGACGGCGAAATCCAGCGCGGAGAGACTGCACCGTTGAGTTTTCGGTATGGTGGCGTGGAGAACGGAATTCAACAACTCCTGTTGAAATAATGCACCTTCCGACTGAAAGGAACTCGTCCAACCTTTGGTTCCGGGGATGCGGCGACCCGCTACCTTTTGCGGTCTGTCACCCTTATCTACCCGAAACCGCACCTCCTCTGTGGGGTGCCGGGATCGAGGTCCGCTGCGTCTGGTTCCTCTTCTGGGACAGCACGCAGGAAAAACCGCTAGGGAATGACTTTATCAATTCCTCGCGGAAGTCGTGGTGATCTCCGTCTCCGATTATCGCCTCTCTCTCTCCGTCCACACTCTCGCCTGGCTTCAACAGCACACCTTGAGCTTCTCTGCTCGACTCCCAATCGCCAACTGCCAACTGATATCTCACCCGACTCAACCGTCGGCGTCCTCCTTGTAACGCTCATCCCCATCACACGTGACTTCAATTCAAAAATCACCAATAGATTCACGGCTTACACTGCCCAATGACCTGGGTAGACACATAAGTGGCGTGATTCTTACTCTTAAGGAATCCAATGCACAAGACAAAGGAACATTTTACCAGATATCCACACAGAAAAAGGCAGGCGTTCATCTCGCTTACGTAACGGGGACCTGGCTTGGGACGGGAATGACCGACGCGCGGGAGGCGCGACCAGGGAAAAACAAAGATAAGACGGCCAATCCGTCACAATATATACATATATATATATACATATATATATATATATATATATATATATATATATATATATATATATATATATATATATATATATTACGAATGGCTAAAGAAGCGATGGATACAATTACAAATAGGCCGCATAATATCGAAAATATAAGAGTAAAATTTTATAAATTACATATGGGCATAAATGAAGAATCCATGAAATCATTTGAATTCAAAATTGTTAGAGGATAGGATTACGATCTTTCGCAAGTTAGTTTTTTTCATCCTTTCACCAAACATCGGCAGCTTCCCTAGGAACTCCCTCTTCTTGCTAATTAGCTGGTTTTCGTTAAAATTCACCGAGTTCGGGTGACATCTGTCGCATGAGTTGAAGGACTAACTAGCCTTCACGAACTCCAGCTCCTCTCCCGCATGAACTAGAATGTTCGTTTACCTTAGCTGCTGAAAATTGGATTTCTTACCACGGTTAGCACCAAGATGAACACAAAGGACGCGGCAGACATTTAATTCTGCCCAGAGAAAACCAGAAAAGAAATTGCTACCTTACTACAAGGATCTTTCCATCTGGCACTCAACAAACAAGCCCACTAACTACCGCTAGTTATAAAACATCGTCAGGGAACAGTATTTGGCATTATCCTCGCTTAAATTGACAGAATGTTGGCCATATTCATCAAACAGACTAAGCGATGATTTAACATTATTTATGTTAACCGCATTTAAATAAGAAAACTGGATTTATTACGGATGATGATTAGTTAAAGTGCGTTCAAAAGAAGACAGTTCCATTTACCCACAACTTCAACATGGAAAATCAACCGAAATGCTAGAAAACGTATCATAAATTGAGGGCAGATATTAGAGTGAGAATCAAAAAACGATGTAAAAATGCCGATATTTTACCCCATTTATATATTCACAACTAGTCAATAACGATAAATGCGGGAAAATAAGATTTGGAGCGAGAACGCTCGATGGATTAACAATGCTTATTATTCCAATATATAGGCAGAAGATGTTTTCGCCACGTGACTATTCGCAAACTTTTCACAAATACAGAGTTAGTAAGCAAGTATTTAAAAAAAAATTATTTTTTAGCGGAGAAGTTTTTAACGGCCGCTAGGGAAGAATTTCAAAACTTGCGACGCGATGACAGCGAGAAAGAGGAAGGGAGGGAGGGAGATTGGGGAAGAGAGAAAAACTAAGCGTTCGGTGAAACGATGACGCAAAATCCCTCTTCTTCTCTTGTGTGGTTTCGGCCGGAAAGAGAGGGATGTCGGAGAATACATCAACCCATGGGATCCGGCACAGGGCAACCGATAAAGGGGGTGGATGAGGGTGGGAGATGGAAATGGTTTAGGCACATGGAGGCAATTTAAGCCCCGAGAGAGAGAGAGAGAGAGGGAGGAAAAAAGACCCATTCATCCCTACTTCAACCCCCAACCCGGAAAACACATCATGCTTCCTTCCCTCGCTCACACCCCAAACACAGCCAGCGACGTCATGCGTTACAAATAGTCGGCTTAAACCACAAAAAAAGAAATGAGAGACGGGCGAAAATCTTGTGGAGCCGCCAGTTGAGCTCGCGACCAGGGGAAAAGTAATGGACGCTGAGGCGAGGGAAGAAAGAAGGAAAGGGGCCTCAAACCCTCGCTACGACCCTGTCCCAGGATTACAGTCTACAAACCCTTTTCCCACCACCGCCACGACATTCCGAGATATTGGCCGTGGGCACGCGAGGCAGTCCACGGTCCCTGATTGCTCGCGCTTGATAAAACCCACGCTCCAGAAAACGCGTGGATGGGCTCTGTTGCATGCATCCTACGAGGTACACGACTGAAGGAGAAAAAGAGAATTATATTTGTATAAGATGAGCAAGGCATTTCCGGAGGGCCCATGGGATCAAAATTGGAGCTTTTAAACTCCTCCACTATATTTTCTCCCGATATTCGATAGGCGGAATAGGAACTAAAAAAATAATTTTCTTATCGATATTTCCCTTACCGAGGATGCGTCGTTAAAAATACCAACCGGGCCCAACAGGGAAGTTGATGCATTTTTTAAAATTGATCTCGCAGCAGTAAATAAACCACATTAATATTTATACCTACCTTTTAATTTTATCCATCAAATACCCAATGGAGGAAAGGAAGTGAAGCATGCATTATCAACGAGTATTGTTTTTCATATTGTTCTGTGAAAACGCTAACAATTTCACCATTAATTTAAGAGAACATGGTGATGTAATATGCAACTCAGCCTCCATCCTCAAACTTACATTGAAATGGGCAGATTCTGCAAAAATCTTGTACAAATATTTTTAGCTCCGGGCCAAACTTGAGAGAGATTTCAAAACATTATCAAGTGGGTGCTAAAGGGTTTGCAACGAAACGAATGTAACTAGTAAATACTAAAGCAAACGGTTTGGTGTGGTGGTTAAAGTACTGCCTTGCCACCGTGAGGGCCCGGATTCGATTCTGTTTACCGGCCTGGGTTTGCCGGCCCATACTCGAGTCCTGTGTGGTGAGCGCCTTGCTTACTGTTAAAATGAATGATTCCGCGGAGTTTTGAAGGTGTATGTTTTTCGTGTTTCTTTCATTCATTGTCGATCTCAACAAACGGCAGTTTTGCAAGCGTTCCAGCTCGAATTTCAAGTCTGAAGTGATTTGAGACCAGAGTGAGGAAGGGAGCTGGAACGATTGCGAAACTGTTGTCGATTGAGAAAGACATACACGGAAGGAAACCCGAAAAACCCTCACAATTCGTTCACTAAATACCGTCCATCGGAAGAGAAGTTGAACCCAGAGCCTCTATGTGCTTTATGCCTTGTATGCTAAAGTCACAGCCGGTTTTTGATCCACCATTCCTAAGTTCCCTGAAAAATTCGTACCTCTACCCAATTTTAGCTTAAGGCGCAAGTAGCCGAGGGCGTCGGTCGTCTCATCCAAATAAGTAACGCTATTAGTAATAACTGTACGAATTAACATCCTCATTCGATAGATTTAATTAAACGTGCAAATTTATAACACCTACAATGAACGCGCGATATAAAAACACCTATACCCCTAGTGGTACTAGAACACACAAGCTAAAAATTATTGGGTGGACTCGATGCTGTAAAAGCTAATCTAACCGGTTAACACTATGTATGAGACTTTTATAAATTCAAAGATCCTGACGGAGATTATGCTGATGTTTCATTCCATTAGTTCATGCAAAAAATACATTACGTCTCCAAAAGTTAACAAAGGAACCATAAATAAAAATAGCAATTGTTCCTCTGTATTTGAATAGTAAAAGAAAATACGGGGAAAGGCATTAGATAAGCAGGTCATATAGAATATGGAAGGTCTTTACCAAAGGAAAAATAGAAGATTACCAGTGTCGGTACTAGAAGATAAAATGATAATTTTGAATATGGATACAACTACTGAGAAGTGACATATTAGACGTGAAATAAACTTATCAATTACGATACTAATGTGTAAACCTAGCAAGTAGAATTGGCTGGGCTGGGAACTGGACACTGGGCCCAAATTTTAAGGGGAATGAGGGATCCATGGAAATACGGATCACGAGCTTTGTGGTTCTCTGGGCACCAATCCTTTCTGGGAAATCTCTGGTTGCCCAGATCCTGATGCGAGACTTTCATGCGCCGCCGTTAGGTTCAAGTACGAAAGCTGTTTCCTCTCAATCCAAATTGCCTTTTGGGTTGAAGCTATGAGGTGAAATAAATTGGTTCGCGGCAAATGAAAAATGTAATTAATAAATATAAAAGTGAATTAAAAAAATGACAGCCTAACTTTTTTTGCAAAATTACTAAATTGTCGGCAGAAAAAAAAAGATGACCCCAGTGGATTTGGAAATGAACTGCGCAATATTAAAGCGCTCAAATTATTTCTCATAAAATGAGAAAAATGACAAATTTAATAATAGAGTGTTACGTAACGTATGTCGTGTTCCCACTGGGAGACGATACAGCTTATACTTGGAAAACAATGATAATAGTAGCTGGATGTACATTGTAGGTAAATCATACGAACTTTCTCATGAATGATTATTTAATCTACGTAATGTTTTCAAATTTACACAATTATGGCAAAATCTACAAGAGAAGCATATAAAGAAGAGAATAGAGAAGAACAAACCGACCTTCATTGCATTTGTGGATTTAGAGAAGGCTTTTGAAAACGTGGATTGGAATTTAACGCTTGGAATTCTGAAAGGAATTGGAGTGTACTACAATGACCGAAGAACTATCCACAGTTTGTATAAAAACCAAGCAGCTGTGATAAAATCTGGACCCAGCTGCGAAGAAGGAAGAAGAGGGAAAGGAGTGAGAAAGGCTGTGCCCTGTCTCCCGTAATTTTTAATGTTTACATCGAGAGAGCCATCAATGAAGTCAAGGAGAAGTGTTATGGAGTGAACATCCGATGAGAAACAATCAGCATGCTACGATTCGCTGATGACGTAGCTCTCATAGCATAGACAGAGAAGGAGCTGAATAAGATGCTAACAACCATGGAAAGGACAATGGCCAGATATCACCTGAAGATCAATAAGAAGGAAACTAAGATATTGGTGTGCAGCAAGAGAGAGGAGGCCAAAACCGACGTTATACTAGGAAAACAGAAACTGGAAGAGGTGAAAGAGTTCCTCTACCTGGGAAGCAGAGTAACCAACGATGGATGAAGCAAGAAAGAAATAGTGAGTAGAATAGCCCAGGCAAAGATGGCATTATATCAAATGAAGAATCTACTTACAGCTGGAAATACATGCTTGGAAGTAAGGAAGCAATTCATGAAAACGTATATCTGGAGCATGTTCCTTTACGGCAGTGAAGCATGGACGATGACAGCAGCGGACGAAAAGGGTGGAAGCATTCGAAATATGGTTCTATCGAAGAATGATAAAGATAAAATGGATCGACCGAGTGACAAATGAAGAAGTCCTAAGAATAGTGGGAGAAAAGAGAAGTCTGCTGAAAACTCTAAAAAGAAGAAGGGACAACTTAATCGGCCATATCTCAAGACACGATGGCCTGATGAAGGCAATCGTCGAAGGAAAAGTGAACGGGAAAAATTGAAAAGGCAGGCCTCGTATGAGTTACATGGAACAGGTCGTTAAGGACGTGAAAGAGAGGAACTACGTTAATATGAAGAGGTTGGCCGATAGAAGAATCGAGTGGAGGGCTGCGTCAAACCAATACTAGGAGTGTTGACCCTTGATGATGATGATGGCATGGGTTTTTCACAATTTCTTTATTTTCGCACGATAAGGGTTTCAGTGTGTCGCAACACCATTAGGTCTTACAATTGACCCGAATCGAACAAAATAGAGAAATTAAGGAAGAACCAAGTCACTGATTCCGTGATTACGAAGCCATTCCTCAAAGTATGAGTCAATGTATCAATTTTTGCTACATTATAATTATCTAATTCATGCCAGTGGAAAAAGCTGTAGGATTTGGTGTAAATGAATTCAGATTTAGATTTAAACTTAGAGATTTTTAGGACACCAGACCTTTATAGAAAGCCGTAGGCAGTACAGAGAAAATAACCACCCACCCTACACTGATATGTGAATTTCACATGCAGTTGGGTTATGTACTTTGCGGGCTCTCATCATCCAGGCCAACCTTACGGTTGATTTGGACCCTTTTAGATTAGAACCCTTTATTCAGATATTTCGTTGGCGGATACAACCTGAACGGGATAAAAAGGGAACGTGAATGTAAAAGATATAATTTTGGATTCTGAAAATACCAAATGAAACAGGTTATAATTCTGAATCTAGATTTTGGAAACTATGGTGGATATAGGTACATAAAAAGTTATTGTGATGGTTTATGCAGTTTTCTCTAGTTGTAAGAATAATTAAGCTAGAATTCACTATCATACGGTAGGGTGACGTATATTCTAAATCTATGTAAAAATTTATTTCTGATACCATCTAAAGATTATGAAATCATACTGATAACTCAATCGCACCATGGATAAAACTAGTGAGATTGACGGTAAGTAGATGTTTCAAATATATTTTCCCCAATAAAATACGGGAAAATAGTAGATACTATCTAAGCTACTGGGAAGTTGATTAGTTAATCTATCCAATCATACCTCTATCTACCTACACCTCTATCTAGCTACACCTCTAACTACATACCTATCACATAATCTAAGATACCTGTCCAGGGAGAAATGAACTGGAAGAATGGCAAAGGAAGGCCTGGCATGTAATGTATGGATGAAAGAGAAAAATTATATGAATAGGAAATGATTAGCAGATAGGATAAACGAGTGTAGGGCTGCGTCAAACCAATCTCAGGCTTTATATTAAAGGACGTTGATGAGCCTATACTATGATAATCCGTAAATGTCTGTACGAAACCCAAAATGCACCAAACACGTCAGCGAAATAGGTTTAGGCATATCTTGATATGTTTAAACAGTAACAACATAAAATTGCATTACATTTGTTTATTGTCAGTCCCGGACGATAATATCCAGTAGTTAGACACTGTATGGATTGAGAAATTAATGAATTTTTAGGGGAATTTATAAGAATAAATAATAAAACTACCCACGTAGTTACTATCAATAGACTAGTTTGGTCAACAGTAATATGTATTCTCTCGGGCATTGTGGTATCTTGCAACGAACTATACAGTTATAGATTCCGGATCTATTAAAAAAGAATGATCCTTTAAAGTTAATACCACTTATAGCGGTGCCTTATATTATCTTCCGTAGCGGCTTGCAAATCTGGGACGATAAATTCGTCTACATGCGACAATACCTTTGAGGCAGAAGAAATCATGCCATTTCTCAGATATTTTACCAAGTTTAGAGCTTCTAAAGTGTCGAGAAAATATATCTCTGAGATGTGGTTAAAGGATAGAGAGTCCAAAAGTAGGAATAGATATAAAAACCTGAAAGGAAACATGCCTTCGCGAATGAAACTATTACTTATCTTTGAAATAATTCTAAGAGTAGAAATAGTAGATTGTAGAGGAAAACATTTTACAGCAAATACCTGAAATCATTCAGTCCTCTCAATTCATACACTGATCGGCCAAAAATATGTTCAAATTAATTACTATGAAGGAGGAAGGCGAAAAGAAGATTTTAAAAATAAAAAGAGGCTGAGAATAAGACATTCAATCTCAACGTACAATCCCTGAGTATAAGTGAGAATTAATGAAGTAAAATATCAGCATTTTTTCTGCAAATATAAAAAATACTTAATTCTAGACACACATCAATTAACAAATTAAAGAAATCGCCCAAATTTTTAACTTGTTTATCTATTAAGGGAGTGTAGATTTGTCATTGATGAATGAATATTCGACTTTTAGGGTTTAAACTTTAGGGGTGGATAGATGATAAAATCATGGCACTCCAGATGCATCATCAATCCTTCATATGCATGCATAACACCATGTACACGTAACCAAATATTCAGGAGTATGCGGGCATTATAGATTGCTTTGCGCAATTTAATTTCAAAAGATCAATATGATTGCCTTGTATGGCATGAAGTGAAGCTAAATCACTTATAATTGATTGCTATATTTCATAAGAAAGAATTCTCCCATGTGACCCCGGGAAAGCTTTATAATTCTATTACATGATGTAGCCGGGGAAAACACGAAAGCAGAGAGGAATTCGAAATTAATCGTGATAGGTGAATTCCATCAAGAATTCAATGCATTATAAAGTATCCTAAAGATAACCCGGCACCATTTTTCTTTGGGAAAGTGGCGAGCAGCATGAGGTTTGTCTTGGTCACCATATTGGGGGACTTTCTAGTTCACATGCCGTAACATACCGGGGTTTTTGTTCTTATAAATTTTAAATTGCAGAATTTTCCTCATTATATTCATGATTTTTTCACTATAGACAAAAAGTTAAAGAAAACAAAATTATGGCATTAATGCGCATATAATTGCAAGTAAAAGACAGTGAAAATCCCTTAGTTGGAATACCGTTGCCAGATAAATTACTTGAATGACCTTTTTGGTGCATATGACTTACTGCAAGTGTGATTCAATAATTGAGCTGATTACAACCAATCATTTGAAATAACTTCGCAAACGATACCGAAGTAAAAAATGTGAAGGAAAAGTATTTTCTGATTACCATTATTATTTTATTTTCTTACTTTTTAGCACCTGTCATGAGATTAATATTTTGATGCAATCAGCTTCCACCACCTATGATGAAGACGTTTTAAATGAAAACATCTGATCACAGCGTAGAGAAAAAATTACGGACTAAATGGAAGGAAATCTAAACTCTGTGAAATATGATTACCTACTTAAATTTTTAATTATCTAATTTACTAACGCGTAAACTACGATGAAATGCTGGATAATGACTTCAATTACGTTTTAAAATCATTCCGTGAGAAAAAAAAATGAGACTAACCCACTATTGTAACATCGTTGGGAATTCTAGACCCATTCCTCCTCCGTATCACTTAACGAATGGAGCAACGATTCCTGGCGAGTGGTACCCATTGATTTTCATTAATCGCCGATCGCTTCCATCCGCCAGCAGGAGTTTAACTTGGATGAATGATGAACGCGGTCCAACCCGTGAAATTGAACAGGAGGGTTTCAAAATAGCAGGAAAATAATGAGCCTTCAGACATTGAAGTTTCAGCCTTCAGACGTTGATTTCTCCACATCTGGATTACTGCTGCCTTGTTTATTATGACATTACTGAAGAGCTAAACTTAAAACTGCAACGGCTAATGAACTCATGTGCCAGATTCATTAATAACAAAAGAAAATCTGAACATATCAGTCCTTACCTACGAGAACTTGGGTGGCTAACAGTCACACTTAGGAGAAAATATTTCCTGGGTATGTTTATTTTTAGATTATTCCGTAATCATAAGCCAGCCTACCTGCTTGATATGTTTACTAAAAGACAAGCAACTGCATGTTCCTTAAAAGTTAGACAACAAACTTATTTTTACTACCCACCACACAAGAGCAGTGCGTATGAAAAATCTTTTGTTGTTAATGCCATAAAATTATGGAATTCCCTACCCACGAACCTAACCTGTACGCAATCCATACTTTCTTTTAAAGATAAATACTGGGAGTACCTATTTAAAACTTTGTATAACTAAGTCTTTTCCACCTTTGTATATAATTGTAAAATATAATATTTAATACAGAACATTTTCACTTATTTATATATAATACTTCATGTAATTGCATATTGTCATGTTAAATGCCGACTGGTGTACAAGTTTAACTTGTATTGTTTTTCTAAGGTGGCATTGCCACAGAAAATATATAAAATGTATTATTATTACTGAACGAGAGCTCTTTTTATTTCAACCAAGTGCAAAGCCTCAAGGATTCCGTATTGCCAAATCTTCCAAGCTGGAACAGGCGAAGCCTCCTCTCGCGACATAACGTAATGAATGAGAGCTGGAGACGCCCTTAAGTTGAATGCATTCCGCCACTATAATGGTCAACCTATAGCCATCCATTCCTCATTACCACAAGTCCGTATCACTTAACGAATGGAACAACGTTCCCCAGCGAGTGGTGCCATTGATTTTCATTAATCGTCGATCGTTTCCAACCGCCAGCAGGAGTTTAACTTGGATGAATGATGAATGCGGTGCAACCCGTGAAATTGAACAGGAGGGTTTCAAAATGCCCTCTCTATGTTAAACGGAGTTCCGCGCATTCAGCAAGGCGCGGGAGTGATACATTACGAAAGAGGTGGGGGGAAGAAAGAGAGAAAGCGAAATATACACAGATACACGCAAATTACCTTACCCTCCATTGGATGCCACTATATGAGGCCTCGGGCTGGTAGATTTAAAACGATTTACCGGTAGTTACATATTTCCCAATATACGTATATATGAATCAGTATATTTGGATACTGGTACATTCGGTGGTATTTTATTAACACCGATATATGTTAATTTTAGCTACGTAAGTAACAAAAAAGATGCATTGTTTTGATATTAGAAAAGATGCAGATTTTAGTGTATAAGGAAAATAGATTAAATTTGCTCTCTCCGGAATATTGTGAAGTGCTTGCTTTAGTATCGAAAAAGTGCAACGCAGGATAATGCTTCAATAAAATAAGTATTTTATACACATTTTCTTCATCCGGCGTTGCCACTGATGTTGGGCTACGTAAATGATCTTAACAGTCTTTGAATGCACAGCCCTGTTTTACATTTTTAATTCATCTATATTTTTTTCTCTATCTCTATAATAGTAATCTTTTAACGCTAGTGGCATGAGTCAATGGAAAATTTACCAAGAAAGAAAAATCAAACTAACTTAGCAAGGGGGATTTAAATAAATAAAAAATACAATTAACAAGTGACATTACAAGATTGCAATGTATTTAGCACCACAATGATTACTTTTAAATATTTGGACTGATATGCTGATATATATTTGTAAATATACCAATATAAACCAGACCGGTACATAACCGGTAATAATATTTAAATACATTAAAAATAGATCAATGGGGGAGTCATGATGGCCTAGTGGGTAGAGCGCTAAGGTACTGACCGGAGGGTCCCTGGGTCAAATCCCAGGCAAGCCTTTCTAGACGCGATCGCTTATCTTTAACTTTATCGATCTTTATCGACTTTATCGATCTTCGATTTTAGGTGGGGGCGCAGGGACACTTGTCGACTTTGTACGATAGGAAATCACAGGTAGCCCAGGGTAAGAAATTGGTCCCCCTACCCTGAGTGTGTGAATTTCACACTCCCGTGTACGAGCGTGAGAAGGGGTGAGCTCTACCCTCACCTATATGAAAAGCCAACCTTCGGGTATAACGTAATACAAATATAAAAATATACCTATCGGAGAATCGGTATACTTAAAATATATCGGCATATTTTTATATACCTCCTATTCGTAACGAGCCCCTCTTGTAATTAATATTTAGAAATCATCTAATTAATTCAAATTTCCCTCAAACGTGCACGCAACTTAGTTTCTATGGTAAGACTGGAGGTGACGTTCACTAGCGGGCGAAGCTATTGCCCGGTGGTTAACATTAAATTCAAAATGAGACCACCGGATACATCCCACCGAAACTTAGCGACGTGATTCTCCTAGCACCAAAATTTCCTCGGAAACTTTGGACTGCATTACTGAGGCTTCCTCAACATTCATAGGCTTATCGCTGCGTGACCTCTGAACTCATTGAACTTCAGCATTAAGTCTGACCTTATGAATGTGTGATATGGTAGCCACACTGCGTAGCCTAGATGTTGGTTAACGTGGAGGAGGCATAGTTAAACAGGAACTTATTTCTATGACTAGAGAGCTGCACACACTGAGAGTGAAGGCTTAGAGAAGGAAGTTAGCTTCTTCCCTCTTCCGATCAATGTTTGCCAAAATATTTTTTAAAACCAAGGCACAATAGTGCTCATATTGGCAAGGAATTCTCTGGGGGAAGATTTGAATTCAAAACAAGCTATCAATTTAGTACCGCAATATAATGTATCAAAACTAGGCACTGCAGAGACTATATTAATTTTCATTGTACATTAAAGGAGTTTTTCATCCTCAAGTACAATAGCATGCTCACAGAATCATCTATGCTCGGTGATAAAGTAGTTTCGTAACTTCAAAAGTGTTTAGCTATACGACAAGCGAACGACGGGCGATTTAATTTAAAAATCTATTCAGTCGTAAACTCTAATATCTAGAAAGACTAATCATAGGAAATTTTTAAGTTTGATTGAAAGACATTTAAAGAAATCAAATATGTATTCAGATAAAAAAACAGAGTTTGACTGCTAATGTCCGGCAGCTGGTGGAACCATTCTACTAAATTTCTCGATTCTATTAAACCCTTATATTGAAGTTATGCGATTGGGGAAATGTATTATTTCTGTCAACAGCTAACAGCGTACCAACAGCTATCGAACTGTATCAAGAAAATCGTTAAAAATTACAATAAGCACACTTTCTTACAAATGTATCGGGAAGGAAGAAACTACGGAGTTTTTCAAACCGTTACAGCAAAGACGAAAGAAGTACGTAAAATTTACATATTTTATCGAACGAAGGAAGAAACCCCTCATTAAGGTTACTCGCACCATTTTTTCGTGTGATGCTGCCATAACCTTTCAGAAATACAGTCTCTAACTCGGGTGAGGGGCAGCCATAGACGTGCTCCACCCTAAAAACCATTTACTATGACTCTGTGGATTATTTATAGATGTTTGCATTCGTAATAATTCTAAAAAGCAACGCTGACAATAATTTATTTCTTATAAGTCTTAATTTTCTACAACTCTCCTTCACCATTAACCGAATCCTTCATCGTAATTAATATTCAAGTTTTAAAATGTATTCCCCCGCTTTCTCTTCTTAGTCGAGGCATACATTCAAACAAATGATGCAATCCTACATTTCTGAGCGATAGTAATGGAATCAGTTAATTACAGGCTATATATGGGGCACTCACCTTTATAGAAAGGAACTAACAAAAACAACCTTAGGACTGGACAAATTAAAAGCATTTTAGGTTACATGCAGCAGACGAATGGATCCGATCAAATGTATTGCATGAGTAACTGTACGTGAGATCCTCAAAACAGTGGGTAAAAACGAATTTCATGCATATAAAAGAACGGAAACACCTAGTTGGACACACCTTGAGACGAAATCATTCAATCATGAACATTTTCTCGGAAGAAAATGTAAATTGAATGAATGGATAGTAAACACTGCGGTTGTGACATATGGGGCAAGTTATAAGGGCCCAAAAGCTAAAAATTAGGTTAATATGAAGATATTTACGGATGGATGCATTATGTGAACACTTCCGTCTAGCCAGTCTAAGGATTCTTGCACTCTGATGGTGGTCATTAGTAATGGGAAGACATTGACATGTGATTCATTTGTACCAAAATATACATTGTTACCTCTAATGTACGATTTTTTGTAATAACGGTATTTTTTTCTTAAATAAAAGGAAATCTACGACAAGGGAAATCAACTATACAACAGCATACGAAAAAATATGGAAAAGAGATTAGGCAATAACCCAAATATGTTGAAAAACTGTGATCTGGAGCTCGTAAAAATCATGTACACGGAAATTTCCTATTATACCAATGAGAGGTACATTGTTAAACCTTTGTCTGAAACCAGTATTCCGACGATAAGACTAATCAACTTGATTACAGACAAATTCGTCCTTATCCTCCATACAATTGAGTTTGACGGAGAATCTATTATTCTGTTTTGTGAAAAAGTTGCGAGAAAATTGTACGCAAAATCAAATTCAGCCTGCCAGTTCACGAATTGAAGATAAGTTGACACCATTTAGAAAAATAGAAGGGAGTCAGCATTGTTAAGGTAATATTATGAGAGGTTAACATGAATTATAAAGTAAATTTTATCTGTTTATAATATTTTTAAATAATGGGTGAGTAAAAAACTGTAGCAATTTTCCACAATTGTATTTAAAAGTTTTTAAAATTACTCTCACTGTGAGTGCACACATGAAGATGGCTTAGTAAGCCAAAAACGTGTAGTGTAATTTTAAATTAAAAAAATATAATTGTGGAAAAGTGCTACAGTTTTTTACTCACCCAGTGTGTCTCACTTCCACTATGTGATTCCTGAAACAGTGTACAGTATTTTTAAATAAATCTGTTTTTCGTTGGTTAAATAATGTATACTCTTTCATAGATACCAATCGTTTATTTGTACGATTCTGATTCATGGGTTGCTTGCAGTTTTCTTTCTCAAGCATAATGTATCTATCGCTGCATGTATAATTTGTGAACAAATATATTGTGTTTGCTGATGGTTATTCAACCTCTGCCACACACTCTTGAGTTAACTCGAAGGATATAATTGGCGTATATATATATGTATGTACATGAAAGAACTTGGACATCGGCTAAGGACAAATGACAGGGGAACAAGATTCATAAAAGTAGTGGTTATGAGAGGACGTGAGTGGTTTTGGCCTGTTAACAACTGGAGTCTCCCTGGACAACTGGAGGGATTCATACTAGAACGATAGTACCATCCGACGAAGGGATGTCGGAGCATGGCAATTATTTGCTCTTGTATACTAGGCGGGAATGGCTTCGATTGAAAAAATTTCTATATTCCTATTCCTTTGTCGAGATACAAACCTAAGCCCAAGGCGAGGACAGACGAGAGACTATCCTCAAACACAATCTGATTCCCCTTTTTATTTCATGCCAAGCGCGGGTGGTTTTTTTTTAAGGAGTTCAATATTTCCGATATGAACGGGGACGATCGTAAGGTACCGGAGGATGAGAGAGAGACAGGAAACGATCCCCGTTGGGGCGGGTTGGCGCCGAGAATATCCGAAAAACGGAATTCGCTTCCATCTTTTTTGTCTCCAAAAGAAAGAGACGAGTCCGCATAGGGTAAGGGTACACGAAAGGGTAGCATCGCTGACTAAAACGCCTTGCAAAGGAACCCCTACATCCCACCTACCCGCTCGCACTTTTAATTACGGCCCGCGGCAGTTCGATATCACGTATTCCCTTTGAATCGTCATTTTCCGGCCAGGACGAAAAGGATAGAGGCACACGGGAAAGGCGTAAGTGGGGACACTGGAGGTATCAAATGCAGAAAAAACTGAGAACAAGGAACTGAGTGTTTTATTTTTTTTAATTTCCTGCCTGAACTATCACGGTCTAGGCAGCAAAAGGACTTGAAATAGTACACGTGCACTTCTTCCAAGTAATCGAGATTTACATATTGAGAATTAGGCAAAAAATTAAATTATGATTTCGATAAGCCTAAAAAGTTGAGAAGCATCTGGTTTTTTAAATCACTAGTTAATAAAAGAATAATAGTCATCTTTATAAGATTATTATGATATTAAGTTCCGAATTGAAATCCTTTGCTGTAAACTTGATTACGCAATGAAACACACAAACTCCTTAACGACTATTGGTTGTGAGCCTTAATGGTCAACCGTAAATTATTATACGTTATTTGAGCAACAATAAACACAAGAATTTGTATAACATTGATGCATTTCCCCGAATGGCGATCATTTGAAAAAAGAGGCTCTATAATATGTGAAGGCACTACATTTTTTAACTACACATTAATTTTTCTAATTTTTCAGGGAATCATGTAGGTATATTGATAGACCGCCGCTAATTATGAATCTTACAGTTCTTATGAATACATAAGCGACATTCCTGTAACTGGCGGTTATCTTAACTGTGGATTAAGTCATATAGTTTGCATAGAAAAAACTATCCACACAGTTGGATCGTAATCACAGCCATTATATTTATGGTCTCTTTCATATATTTCAATACCGTGCCTATTAGAAACATTTACCAGAGGCAGTTCAGTTCACAAATGTCACGGTCGTCGAAGGAATGCAATGGTTACGCTAGAGCATAAATAATTAAGTCACATTATCCCGTGAAAAATTTCCAATTGGACGGTTTAACCATCATGAGATATTTCAAGTGCAGAATTTGTGTTTTTCTCCATTTCAATTATGGCTGGATTCCAAAGAATCAAGCTTGATTAAGCTCATAATTTTAAAAGGAAACGGGTACCATTTTTAGCCATATGATCTTCGGTCCTATCTTTGTTAACCTTTCCTCAGTTAACCTTCTCACAGAGGTGGCTTCCTTTGAGACAATGATGACATTAATCCTTGGCATTGAGTTCGTTTAATTAGACGAGATGGCTCTCTGTTTTTTCCTCTCCTTAAAGCGAGGTTCGGAAAAAAGGAAAAGGTTAGAAAGGCTCTCAAGCTCACTCATCCAACTAAATATTTTTTTCCACGGCCAACCCCATCCAAGAAACCCTCTCCGAGAATTAGAATGGATAATAAGAAATAAATTAAAATTAAGACGGGAGGCGATGTCCCTTTGAAGATTTCGTGAGAGGAGTTTCCTCTCCGGGTCGGGAAGGAAAAAAGAAGCAAGAAGGCGAAGAAATGTCTCGTCCTTTCGCCGAGCCCGACGGAGCGTCATCATTATCAGGTGACGAAATGCGATACCAGGCAGTGAAGGATGATGGGAATGAGTGCGGACGGGCGGGGGGAGAGAGTGGGGGAAATTATGGAAAAAATCCCAAATGTCAGAGGGATTAAAAGTCGTCGGTCGGAAATGGTACTCGGGGAAATATTAGGATTGTAGTTCTGGATCTGTTTTGGAATGAAATCAGTGGAGGTGTGAGGCTAGGGTGATGCTACAGCATTACCCTAGATCCTAAAAATCCAATATGAACTTGAAACCCTTCCTCAGCAACTGCAAAGACGTGGTTAAACCAACCAAAAGAAGTGGAATTTATGCAATCAAGTGTGGTGACCGTGCCAGGGAATATATGAGGCAGACTTGCAGGAACTTAGAATTACCAACTAAAAAACAGTCAAGCGCCTTCAAATATCAAGTGTAAAACAAAAGTAATTTCTCTAAACATTTGTTAACCCAAGGACATAACAGTGACTTTAATGTGAGTATTTTAGAATTCAGTGAAAATAGATGTAAGTTGAACTCTCTAGAGCAACTCGAAATTTTAAAAAGATTGCACTGCTCGAATTGTATTATACTAAATGAATGTTTGTCCCCGCTTCTCCCGCAATCCTAAAAGCCGTGAGTCACCTTTCTTCCACTCCCGCAAACAGTCCCCTACTCTAACCCTCATCCCCCCTCCACAAGCTCGAAGTACCTTGAACCCCGGTGAACTCACCCCTCCCCCCTTCCTTCAACCTCAGGTAATGAGGGAAAAGAGGGGAAGAAATGTCTTCGTGCGAGGCGAAGAACAGAATATTTAGAATCACACGCAATAATCGTTTACTTTTGTCATTTTTGCACCTAATGACGATGCCTACACAATGAAATCCGGATTGCGCCTTATGTATTTTTGACCCTGTGGATTGTAAAAGTTAATTCATTCATAAATGG
Source organism: Platycnemis pennipes (assembly GCA_933228895.1). NCBI lineage: Eukaryota > Metazoa > Arthropoda > Insecta > Odonata > Platycnemididae > Platycnemis > Platycnemis pennipes. The sequence continues at coordinate 32,991,650 of OW121852.1, read as the reverse complement.
AATTCCACAAAGTTATTACGAGTCGCGTCTCATTTATTGATGTTATAGCCGCAAATGATTTAAATCGGAAAAGCCTAAACCCTAAATATAAATAAAAATCACACTTCATAATTCATTCACAAAGTTTTTCATTCCTTTTCTTTACAGCGAAAATTCTTTCCATTTCAGCGCAAGAAATATTCAAGGCTGAAGACCTACCACCACCTGCCTCACGCTCTTACAAGTAGTCGTAGGGTAGAATATAGATGTTTAGGATGGAGTACTGAAAAAATATATTCTCGGAAGAATCGCAAAATAATGACCCAACCAAAGGTTGTGCAAATTTAAAAGTGTACTTCACCATGGACAAACAGAAAGAATAATATGGTGGAGAGGATCACGAAACTAAGAAATATACAGCTTAGTTAGTATATCTGAAGATTCCTCTCTTTTATAAAGCCATTTTTCAGTGTATGTACAACGCATTATTACCTAACACTACAAATGTCTGCAGATGCCGACTGATTTCAAGTATACACGGTAGAGTGATTTAAATCACGAATTTTACATTAATTTAAAAAGCGGTTCAAACCATTGTGATTCATGAAACATGGTGAAAGAGAGTGTCTTTTCATGAGAGTTCTTGAAGCGATATGGCAGTACAAAGAAACTAACTTTGCGATTGAGAAACATGCTTCCTCAATAGAAAATAATTACAACCCAACAATAAAAATCAACCGACAGATTATTTTGATGCGGTAAAATACGAATTATAATTTTAACGATTATTATCACAATTAGTTTCAGAAAGTTTATTTTCATATTATTGACAATATTTTTGCAGAATTACTAATGAGAAATTTATAATTTACGGGTGAATTATGGTCAAACTATTTGAAAGCAAGAGATTTGGGCATGAACTATTCAAACGTTTTGGTTGAAAATTGAATATACGTAATGATGCGTTAGCCTCGCCGCAACTTATCTACCATTAATGATGAAATGTAAATATAACTTGCACAAATGCTTAAAATTACCATTTTCATCTAAAATAAACTGGAATTGAATCTTAAAGAAACTATTTTATTAAACTAGCCCGTGAGAAAGCTCCTGAATGAAAAATTAAAAAGGCACCACAAGTATTTAAAGGCTATGCCTGACAACGAGAAAAAATGAGCACATTGAGATTCTCTAATTTGACAGCCATGTTTGTCGAAAGTTAAAATGTTCGTGTACAAGCTACATATTTGATTCCATTTCTCTATACCGTTTATGCTAATGCGACTCTCCGCACTGCATGTAAAGCCAGGGGAAGAGTGGTTTTGTATACATTGGAATAAGAAAAGCCCTTTAAAATTCAGCGAGTAAATGAAAAAACTCTAGAGAACGGTATCATTACCACAGAGCGTTGTGCAATGCACCACTTACGATGACATATAACTTCTTGCAACATCTCTGTCCGTGCCGTAATAATTGTGCTTCATAGAATCGTTGTTGAATGCATGGACTGATAAACTTCTCATTCCGGACACTTAATTAGACCACTGGACAGCCCAGTCACATTGTCACTGGATGATCTTTCCAATGGAAATCTGGCCATTGAAAAAATAAAACTCTTATAACAGTTGCAAACATCGTACGCATTCCTAAGATATCCGAAAAATAGCTCGCTATGTGCAGAGATAGAGCGATATGATTGAGAGGCAGTATATATTGTCGTTGAGAAAGAAAGGCTTTATGGAGCGGGAGAAAGAGAGGGAGGTAAGTGCAAAGTTTAGGGAATGAATGTGAGCAAAGTGCCAGATCTGGCAACCCTGCGTTCCCAAACGTAGCCCATGTTTACCTCTCCTGACTAAGATATTGGTATGCAGCAAGAGAGAAGAGGCCCAAATCAACGTTAAACTAGGAAAACAAAAACTTGACAGAGTGAAAGAGTTCTGTTATCTGGGAAGTCGAGTAACCAACGATGGACTAATCAAGAAAGAAATAGTAGAATAGCCCAGGTAAAGAGGGCGTTCTATTAAAAGAAGAATATACGTAAAGCTAGGTATACAAGCGTAAAAGTAAGGAAATAGTTCATCATAATGTTCATCTTGAGCATGTTTCTTTATGGCAGCTTGGCATGGACGATGTCAGCAGCGGAGGAGAAAAGGGTGGAAGCATTCGAAATGTGGTACAACAGAAGAATGATAAAGATTAAATGGTTCCATCGAGTAAGTAATGAGGAAGTCCTAAGAGGAGTCGGAGAAAAGAGGAGACGGAGAAAAGAGGAGTCTTCTGAATACCCTAAGAAGAAGACGGGACAACTTAATCGGCTACATCATGAGACATGAAGGCCTGAAGAATACAATTGTTGAAGGACGAATAGATGGGGAGGACGGCAAAGGAAGGTCTCCTATGAGACATATAGAACAAGCGATGAAGGATGCGGAACAGTAGAAATACGTAAATATGAAGAGATTAGCTGATAGAAGAATTTCATGGAGAGCTGCCTCAAACCAATCTCAGGATTGTTGACTGATGATGATACTTAGGAAGGGAAAAAAAGGACTATCTGTTCATTCTGATGCAGGATGCAGTATGTACCATACGTTCACCAGCTCTATGCATGAGTCTGATTCGACCATGAAAATATTCCTCCATAGGCCCGGGAATTTGTTGGATGTGACATAATATTTCCATTCTGGTCCTCTTTAGAATGTGGTACATTGTAAACTAAGGAAATCAAATGGATCATGGATCCATTATCATCACCAATCATATTAACTTCTTTTGTGACATATCTTTCTTTCTGACTAGTGCGACACCCCCATGAAGCGCAATCCTCACAATAATGCACTTACTTCTGGCTCCGTCTATAGGTATTGGCTGACCTGTAACCCAAGACAAAATTTGAAGATGGGCATTCTCATTTCTGCTCCCATAAGCGGAATAAAACACAACATTAAGGTGAACAGGCGTGTATCAGGGCATCAAATTACTATTTTTCATCACACACACTTTATGCGTCACGCTTTGGGCTAGGTCGTTTTCCGGAAATTTCAGATAGGTCAGCACTGCGACTTCATGAACACCTAGGCAGAGATATCTTAACTTTGTGGAGCATCATCCACATCGCTGAACCACTACCTGATTCGAAATAGTACGCTAAGTCTCTTTGAAATCACAGATCTTGTAATTCGATATAAATATGATAGCAGTGCCTTATTTTAGAGCAGAAATCGATTCATAAAGGTGTATTTACTAAACACCTAGTTGCTCGCGACTCTTATACCTAAAATCTCTCCATGAAGTGGTGGCATTTTAGCTCTTTTTTAAGTAAGTTTGGCAATTTTCCACAAAAAAATCTTTACTTCGACCGGTTTCGATGTGATACATCATCATCTGGTGAATCACCTGATGATGATGTATCACATCGAAACCGGTCGAAGTAAAGATTTTTTTGTGGAAAATTGCCAAACTTATTTAATTATGTTATTCCACCATATAACGCCTGAAACGCCTCTTTTTATTTTAGCTCTTCTTTGCATGTAAGTAGTGCATGTTTGGTGAGCTTCACTCCCTGCCATACACCCTCGTGGTGGCTCACAGGGTATTAAATAGATGTAGACGTATACGGTATAGAAAAGGGATAGGTAGGAGAAATATGGTAGAGTAGTCTGCAGTACATAATACGTGTATTAACAACCAATTCATTTATTACTATATAGATACTAACCATTCAGCTCCATGTGACCCTATTATCTAATATGTTTCCATGTAGTAGTCTAGTTAAATGTCAATAGTGCATGTTTGATAATCTTCTCCCCCTGCTACACACTCTTATGGTGGTTTGCAGGGTATTGCGTAGATGTAGATGTCTTAAATATTCAGTCTATATTCGAAGAACAGTGATTACTTCTTCGCCACATTTTACGTGACGAAAAATATAATTACACGAAAGTACTTCCGAAGAAGATACCCCGTAAGAAATAATAAAGATTGGGAATGCGTTCCAATGATTCTCTTATTGCATGAGCGTATTTGTCATTTTGTACAGTAAAATTTGTCAGCCGCAAACTTTGATGGTTACCTTCACAGCCTGTGTTTTTCCTTTTTTTTTCCACCACCACTATAAGCAAGGTTTTCAGAATCTTACGACAAGGGAATGGATGGCCCTAGCATGCTAAACAAATTGATTTGATCGGTGCTCTCATCAGACATAGGTCATTTACAGTTTTTCCTCCGCACAGCTGTGGTGAGTTAGTTAAGGCATATCATTACCGGTCAAATTCCCTGGGCTGCTTCATCGATGGGCAATCGTGTGACTGGTTGAATATCATTTCATAGCCACCAGCGACAGGAACACTTATCGCGATTTATCACCGATTCCCATTGATGAAGAGAATTGGAAGATGGGATCGTCAATTTAGTGTTGATTGGAAATGATGGAGCGAAATGAACTTGATTGCATTCGTACTTCGGTAGACGGCAGTATTCCACCTCATAAAAACTTAAGTCCTCGGGAAAGTGGTTGAAGTTGGGGAGCATGCACGAGACTCATTCAGCGAGAGTAATATAATTTTACAATCTGCGCCAACATGTGTGATTTGAGTTCCTCGACCCTGGCCCAACTAATACCAAAATAGAATCGTAAATCGAGGCGGCTGTGACCTTTAGACGCGAAGCATGAGTGTTGGTCACAGGCTCGCGTCACGAAATCCTCACGTTTCTGCTTTGGCCGACTTCTGATTCCGGTTTATTAACGATTAATTCTCATTTAATAATATCTTGCGGTTCGCTTTACAGGCGTTATTATTCATAAGGAACGAGCTCCCTACAATTATGACAGTATAAATCGATTCCACTCCAATAACCAATGAATCAAAATCGACTGGTGATAGAAAAACACACACCACACTTGCCAAGATCTATTCTCTTTAATACACGGCGTACGACCAGTTGCTTCGGCTACGGCATCGTCAGGTAGAGAATTTATCGCATGCGTATTAGTATTGTAATAAATTCAATTAAACAACACTTGCACTTTTCTTCAAAAGCTATTATTCACTACTCGTTTCAACTCATATAGCAAGAAAAATCATTCCGAAGATGACCCTGTGAGTTGAAACATTTAGGGAATTAAAAAGTGAGAATATTTCAGTTTCTGTGGAAAAGTGGAAATGGTGACTGCTTAATATGTTCGTTCCACTACGCTAAGCCTAAATCTGTGTAAAGCATTGTAATGCATTTGCAATGCACAACAGCAAAAAGGAATTATCTAATTTAAACATTGTTGAAACATTGTTAAGAAGGGTCCAAACAAGGGATAGGAAGAAAGGATGAAGGTCCCTTCCCCTTTATTCCTCTTATAGCCCTACTGTTACGGCAGAGGGCGAGGAACCCCTAAAAAAAGGATTAAGTTTTGTTAAACAGAAAATTTACCTCATGTCTACCTCTTCCTACCTTCTAAATTTTTCCACCTCCCCCTGTCATACAGGTATATAACGTCCATTCACTAATATAGACGCATGATGAAAATGCGAAGCATCGAAGCTATTTTCGTACTTTATTAAATTTTTCCCGTGTAATGGCAATTTCCTCCAACTTATCTTCATCTAAAAACTATTACTAGGATATTTATAAATTCATACCTTACATAAGAGATCAATATAACCTCGAATTATTTTCTAAAACTAACAAATTACATGGTTTCCTGTCAGAGAAAATCAGAAATTTTCAATGAGTTACGTTCCCTTTGCGGATATCCATTCACCTACTGTTCACAGAAAAACATAAACACGTGCGAAATTGAGGAAATCTGCGAAATTCTGCCAAAAAACGTCAAGAACGACGCTTACGTAGCAGTTAGATTCCTTGAAACAATAATTTATTTTATCCGTCAATATTATTACTGAACCGCCCCAGCGAATTTTTTTCCGTTCACTTTGTCTTCACTGCCAGTAAAAAAAACTCTTTACCGTTATAATCAGGCATTTATATTTTTCCTTGAATTGCGATTATATAAATATATTATCGATCCCCCAAATAACGGGCTTTACTTAAGGTAAATGGAGGATAAAACACTCGACTGAACATTGCGTATGCTGAAACAACGTTATAATCTTTAAGGTATGGTGATTAATAATTCATGATTATTTTAATTCTAATTAATTTTAAATATAGGTATGAATCATAGAAGTTACACTTACGACCTTATCATAACAGTTGTTCAGAAATCTAGCTGGTCTCCTCTGAATGCTATCTAATTCTTTTATTAATCCCTTTCCCGCGGGCTCCATATATACTGGAGGTATATTTCACCTTTGGCTACACTATTTCACAAGTTATTCGATGCAATAGGTACCTTTTCTTAACTTTAGTATTTCTCTTTCCCACCACTCATCTAATGAATACAAGTTTCTTAAATTCCGACGATTTTAATTAGATAACTTGAACACAATTTGTTGATTGTGACGTCATACTAATCAGAAAAGATTATGATTATTTAGTGGGCAATATTCAGATGGGACATAAAAACGGTTGAACAAAATGTCACTGTTGTAGTTGTTGGTATTATGAAGATGATGAAGTGGTAAATAGTACTGTTGGTATTATGAATAGCTAGAGCCGAGATTTAAAATCATAAAAATATTACTCGCGCAAAGAAACCTCCAAATTTTAAAATATGAAATGATCGTAAAAATTTGAGTTGCACACGAGAACTTTTAGGTAAGTACCTTCATTCCTAGCTCCTTTTCCCCACAGGTAATTTAATTTTCTTCTTGCGAAAGTGCTGTCCAACTAGACTACTCCACATCTAACGTAAGTAACACTGCGCGGAGTAATTCAACATCTCACCCAACCAGGGGCGGTAACATTCTCTAAAGCCTTCCCAAGAGCCACTTCGGCCGAGAACGCATGGACTGCCGTTACCCCTCAGTAATTTTCCTAAGATCGACGCCACCGCACAGCTTATTTGAACGCGGGAGCGACGCGATCGAAACTCTCAACGTCCCACCTGGACGACGACGACCTCAGGCCATATCATCCACATCTACACAGCAAGCCAACGCACGGGTGTGTGGCAGGGGGTGATTCCTCACCTTACATGCATTACCGGGTGCTTTCCATTCGTCGACGCAAGCTGACAAGAGTCGACACAAGTCATGTTTACTGCTTTCCATTCGTCGTGCGTCGTCGTGAGTTATCGACACAAGCGGACTCACACTGACTCTCACGGCTGAGTCGACTGAGTTTGAGACATCGGCAAGAGGATTTGTGCAAGCGTTGCTGGCACGAAACTGGAAAATATGCAACTTTTTCGAGTTAAGACGTTTATTTAAACGAATAACTATGATGACTAGAGATTCTACTGCGCAGTATTTCAGCAAAAACGAAAACATTCCAAATCATCAATCTGAATTACTTACATTGTCCTCTTATTTAGATTTCACCAGTATATAAATAAAGTAATTGTTGAAACCAATGAAGATTACCACAATTTAACTGGCAGATCTACAATTTCTTCAGAAATATTAAACTTGTTTAAGATTCCCACTCGTTCAACTCGTGACCAACGTGCATCATCTACTGCGCACAGGTGCTTTCCATTCGTAGCTAGATCGAAGTTGACGCTAGTTCACACAAAGTGACACACGAGTCGCCCGAATGGAAAGCACCCACCCACCATAAAGTAAACAATCTATTGCCAACAAAAACTTGACAGTAACTTCTCTGCCGGTTTCACTATTGAGCCATTGAGTCAATTAAAAACACCCAGCTTCATAGGCATTACTGTAACAAATTTCAAACTAGTGCTATGTTGGTCAGGTACAATGAAAACTTTACTGAATATTTGTAGTTACTTGCCAGCTACCAATTTAAAACAGGTAATATACTCGTCAGGCACAATGAAAACTTTAACGAACATACGTAGTCACTTGCTAGATAAGCGAGATAACGTGAAAAGTTATAAAACTTTCCTGTAAAATATTTAAATTTTCATGCATATGCGTAAAACAACCTTAAAAGTATCTACCGAGCACTATCATCGCATTAACTGCTGGAAAAATGGACAATTTTAACTCTCCATCTCCCAGTCCTAGAGTAAATCTCTCTAATTTAATCTTTATGTTCTAACGAAAGATCGAATTGATAGATGGGATAAAGTAGTGAGAGTTCCCATTTAAAGGGTCTGGGTTTGAATACCCGAGTGTAGAATAGGATTTTAGTACAATACTGGTCCCTATTCAAATGACGTGTAGAGAGAGCATTTCGAGTTAAGTACTCCGCCCACCCATTACGCTGCTGGGACGATTAACCGTGGATCCCTTCTACATATACATAATACCCTGCAGACCACCATAAAGGTGCGTGGCAGGGGGTGAATTGACACCAAACATGCATTACATATCATGCATAGAAAAGACTAGGAATTATATTCTAGTCCAAACTCCACAATTATAAAAAGATCAAAATAGCAAAGCAAACGCAAAAACATGCTGCCATTTGGGTTAGCTTAAAGTCATGCTGGGTTAGCCACCATGCAACTATCTAATTAAAACCAACATGCAACTATCTAACTAAAACCAACATGCAACTATCAATGATACACTTGTATTCATACTATTGGATACATTTAAAAAAAGGCAAAAAAAGGCCCTTGGCACATTTAGTTGCGCCGACACTGGGTTTCACTCCATTAATTCATCCTTTCTTTGGAAAACTTATACTTCGATAAATTACATTGCGAAAAAAACATTTTCATGCCAAAGTAACAGCTTATTTATGCTGATTGTTGTTATTGAAACAATTGACCTCTCCCCTTCACTCAACCCAACTCCACCAATCTGGGGTAAAGAATAAAACTACAAATTACTCCTCAATTGCTGATGGTACAAACGATCTCGGGCACTATTGAGGTTCTTCAAAACGCGAGCGTCCGGGTTGTCGTCATCTCTAAATGGGGGCGTTTACTCGGAACCGAAATCGCAATTCTATACACGAAATTGTTAGATGGAAACGAAATAAGAATTTCAGTGAAAAAAAATAATCTTCTAATCACAACCATTCACTCATAAATCAAAAATTAAAATAAGCAAAAGGTGACGCCCACCGAAAAAGCTGCTTTTATATCATTGACGTCATTTTCCTCCCGTCCTTGACTGCTTTTAGGGAAGGAAAGGAAGTGGAGGGGGGTTCTCGGACGGACTGCTCGCATAGATGCTGTCGCAACTGCTCCTATTGGCAGAATCAGCTGTGTCCCTCCCATTGCGATAAGGCAAAGTAGCTTCGCGGGTTCAATTATGATTGGGCGAAGTCGATATACGCCAGAGGTTGTACCACGCCCACTTTTCCGAAAGGGTTAAAAACATCAGTTTTTCGCCGCTTATAACTTGAGAAATAATTGACGGATCAAAAAACGGAAAAACACGGGTCTTTTTATTTTACAAACTCTACCAGATTCGGCAATAAAAAAATATGGTAAACGACCTCATTGTACTTCAGGGAGCTAAAAGGTGATTATCGCTCTTCATCATTCATCTGGTGCTTCAAGTCCCTAATCTCAGGTGTTAGAGCTAGTCAGTACGAGAATTACTTTGAGTAGCGCACTCCTAGACGTATTGATGTTACTCATAACGATTGCGACAACACGAAAATATTTCCGCATGCGGTCATCGGTTTCCTATTCCAAATAAAAAAAATGATCTAACAAGTCATAGCAGGATTGGATATATAATTTTCTTCAGGGGAAAAGTATATGGGATAGTATTCACCCTGCACGAGGGAGCGAGCGTTGAAGAGTTCGGAGGAGGGTGGAGAGTGTTGACGGAGGAGAGAAAAGGGGGTTGAAGTAGGCGCTAAGGGCGCCATTGGGGGAAGAGGGAGGGAAAAAGGGATAGAGAGGGGGATAAATGAGGGAGAGACTGCTTTATTTGGGCGAAACCTTTCGGTTCCCATGGGAACGGAGGGGTATCAACGCGAGATGGCCTGTTAGTAAGGGGGAGGGGGGGCTCACACGTGTAGTAGTACCTCCGAGGGTGAGAGGAAGTAGGGAAGGATGTTGTAGGGGGCAGACAAGAGGGAGGACAACGAGGAGAGGGAGAGTCGGATGAAATGAGAGAGAGAGAGGCGAGAAGAAATTCATGACGTCGCATCACCAAGGCGTCTTAGGTTGGCTAGAACCAACACAGATTATATCGACTTATTCCTAATTCACTTTTATCGGAGATGAAAACTCTTAGAAGTTTAATTGTGTCATCCATTTCGATGACAAAAAACACCCTGTAGAGCTCCACAGCATTTTAATAAAATGCAATCGATTTCGAAGACATTTGTCATTGTCAATGAGTAAATTACCTTCACTTGTACATACTTTTATCATTGAAATTTACGCAAGAGTCGTCGAAATGAATTGAATTTTATTATCAATACTGTTGAAAATCACAAGGTGTTTTTTCATCAGGCTTATCTCATCGTTTCAAAGCGTATCGCCAGACTCCATTAATTTCATGTGTAATCCAATTGTCAAAATTTCCGAGTAGAATAAGGCACACTTGTAGATTGAAAGGAAATTTCAGGGGGTAATAGGATTTTGCACTTTTTCACGTCACTTTCTCTACTCAAACTAATGTGAAAATACAAAAATATAATTTGAAAAATTTTAACGTACAATAATTAACGTAGAATTAAACGAGAAGAAGTATGATATTGTTATTTTTTTCTGTAAAACTCTTGGTTACTTCATAAACACGCTTCTAACTCAAGTGACCTAGTATTTTGGTCGACAGTAGTGCATGAACGTACGTAATGTTCTATGCACGTTTAGTATTTACTCCCGAGGTTGCAGGCTTGAGGTGCTTTGGAAATCATTAATTCATAGTAGAAGGATAGTTTTGTTTCCAAGTGGACCCTTAGAGATTTGGGGAGGGGATTGGACTGGGTCGAGTTGCAACGAATCGTTTCTCCGATTCATACCCTGGGAATACGCGAATATCCAAATGCTTTCCGGACTAGCCCCCTTGTTCGCTGTGAAAAAATGGGGAGTGATGTGATTTTGTCAGGATGAAGACGCGTATTAGCCATGAAGGGATAGTGGTAAGCAGGAACATTTCCTCATCGTGCAACGACGCAATTATCTTAGCTAAAGGGAACAGGAGCGGGTTTTTGAGGTACTCAAAGCACTGGCCTCTCATCCTAAGGTTTCGCATTCCGGAAATTACACAGATTTTTAATAGAAGTACCGATTTCCGCTGGCGTGTCGTGTGGAAGGTACTTCAATCACCGGAGTAAGTTCAATTCACCGGAAGGGATGGTAAACCGTGAATCCCCCTGTGCGCCTTTAGCTCAAAGGAGGCTACGGTTTATAAGTGTTTTTCCCCGGCCATACACCTTTATGGTGGCTTATAAAGCAAATGAAAAGCATTATGTACATGTAAATGAATGCCGACGTCGTCTATCGTCTCTGAAAAATTTCTACCGAATTCCAATGACTCACCTAACCAAAATGGCGCAAATGACCTCATTAGTCGATTGCATCTTCCCCAAAAACCTAACGAACTAACCATAATTACCAACGAAAAAGAGGAATTAATGGGACACAAGTCACCTCTCTTCTTTTCAGTTTGCTAGAATAATTTATACTGGGGAAAAGGTTTACATATAGTTAGCACCGACTTGGAATGTACTCATTACCAAAAGTGATGCCTCTTCAAACTACGTTTATCCATGAGTCAATAATCTCGTCTAATTTAAAGAGCGGATTCAGGACAATGAAACCCTCTCTTACAGTAAACTCAGAGCATCACAAGCATCAATACACCGAGCGATGAATACCTTACAGGGGTGAAATTTGAATGCGAAATAAATAAATCGAAATAATGAAAATGAAAATAACTCATTAGCTATTCAGAAAAAAATTCGATTTTACCATTTATGACAAATTCCTTCAACACACTCTTTGAACAAAAATGTAAACTTAATTAAATTTCGAGCAGCATGTAAAAGATAAGAAAAATCCACGTGACGCCATACCCTGGGAGTGCTTCTTGGAACAAACACTAAGGAGTTTATACTTCCGTGAAAAACTTGGAAATAAGAGTACGTAAATAGGGTTAGTGTGGTGGCTAGAGTTCTGGCTTCTCATCCTGAAAGCCTGAATATGAATACAGTAATGAGGAAACTTCAGAAATGCTCAGAACTCCGTTCGTCATAAGGGACGTTTAACCATGGACCCCTCGGCGTTTTTTCTTTCTTCTTTCGTCGAGAGAAAGCTAATGCCAACGCCAAGTATCTCTCCACCCTTCCTTTGTTTCCTAAAAAATCCTACGTCTACACATTACACTTATAATTAAACACCGTCAATCACCTCACCAAGGTCACCTCCCAATATAACAACCACTTATAATAAAGCTTGCATAACTATCGTCATTTATAATTCTCACAGAAATACCCCAATCATAAGTGATAGAGGATATGCGATCACCTTAGGATATGCGAAACCCACAAAAAACCAGCTGAAGCAAATGTAAGTATCAGCGATATGATTATAAGTTATTATACTATTTTCGAGTGAAGAATAGTCATGCTATCTTAAAAACATTTCATGGCATCACATGCATACATAATAATCAACTTCGTTGCCTTAGGAACCCATATGTTTACTACCCTTTAGCTCCACTCAAATCAATATTTAGAACTGATGCAATGAGAAGCTTATAAACCTAACACCAGAACGAGATTATGGCACCCATAGGGAACTACAGAGTAAGGACTTGAGATTAATCTAAGGATTTATAGGGTTTAGTAGTATGGTTTAGGTGAGCATCGTCCTTGACCGCCAAGAGCGTTGACAGGCCAGCGAGTAGCCACAGGGGCCGGAGGAAGTAAGGGACACGGAGTGCTTGATTGTGACATGGAAAAGCCTTCTCCCAGGGTCCCAGGTCACGAAGTCTACTCTTCAAATCCTTTTACTGTCCATTTTCGCTCCCAGGTTTAAGCTTCAACCTTAGGGGTATCGTGTTGCTAGCGTTAAACCTCACCGCCAAAGCTTCTGCGGCCACTAAAATCGATATGTGGAGCAAATCCATACTAATCGCATACTTTCAAAGATACGGGGGACCCTGTCACCTCACTAGGGTGCAGTGGGAAAAACGTGTGGATAGCAGCCGATTCATAACCCTCGAGAGTGATGCAATTTCAGCCGGGTGGAATCGTGAAAAACAATTAATCCTGTTACTTCTTATTATAAATACGTCCAGATTGGAGTAGGTACTCTCTTATTCAATTCCCATTCGGAGCATCTCCACCCCTGCCGACCGTCTTACATTATTTCCTCTTCTTTGAAACGCTTTTCACGCGTAATTAATAGACTTTAATAATAATTTCATTATTAAAATCAACTTTATAGCTTTAGAATTAGATACACATGTCATCATCATCATCGGTCAACAATCCTAGGATTGGTTTGACGCAGCCCTACACTCGATTATTCTATCGGCCAACCTCTGCATCTCAACGTAACTTCTCTCCTTTACATCCTTCTTAACTTGCTCCATATATATCTCATAAATACACATGTGCTCGGCGATAAAAGAATGACTCACAGGACAGGGTAATTGAAAAATATACGTTTATAAAATTTAAAGATATACGATATAATAGATACTTCGAGCGCAATATTATTTTGGAAAAGTCACATGGGAGAGATATAACTTTTTAAACTACCTTTTGACCCTACCATTGAATAAATATACATCATAATTATGTTGCCATAAACGACCTAATAAAATAATTCCACCTTATGTTTTGTTCCAGAAATATCTTAATAAATAATCATCATCAGTAAACTGTTTTCTGCATTCTAGTGATGAATTTATTTTCAACTTAAGCTCGTGGATGGCAATTTCCAGAACGACGAATGACGGAAAACTGGGTAAATGTAAGGAAAAAGAACACGATCATTTCCTCGGAAACGTCCATGCATTTTGGAAGTATCCAATATAAATCATTTGCCAATCAAAACATGTAATTTACACAGAATATATCTCTGTTCATCAGACTGCAGAATGACAAGTGCAGCGTGTAACAGACTGAAAAATATGGGAATAGTAGCTACAGCAGGTGCAGCAATTTAGCAACTCGTGTAGTTTTCGTCGGAAGAAGGGTACAGATACTCACAAAAGCAACAGTCGCTTATAATAAGGCTAACAGTGTCCGACTGATGAAACGGAACGGGTCACTGTATGGCGCCTAAACGTGGTCTTGAACAAAATACGGTTAAAATAGATTGGCTTAGAAAATAGACTTTTGAACGCGGGAGTGAAGCACGGTGGAAAATGGTAAAGTGAGTGGAAAGGAAGGCAAACGAGGAAGTGTTGGAAATGCTTGAGGAAGATAGGAAGTTAATTGAGGAAATTAGCAGGAGACAGAGTGGAGTGGATGGAAGGGGCAATAAGGAATGAGTTTTTTGAAGGCATACAATTGAATGTTAAGAAAGGCAGAGGGAGTAGAAGGGAGACACGTATGATGAAAGGATGAGGTGATAAGGAAGGAAATATGCAGAGCTAAAGAAAACCTCTGTGAAAGATCGTTGTATCCTACTATGCAGAATCATTAGAAGTACCTACTTTGAATATTTCTGGTGTTATAAACCTAACTTAAGTAAATCTCTATTAATTGGAGTAACTGTTAAGACTTTAAAATTAGCTAAATAGGAAATTTGTTCTCTAGGGTCTTTTAGTACGGCTATTGCAGTATAGTCATCAGCATTTTTAGAGTATTCCCAGTACATATCATTATTATTCTAGAATCTGAAGGCAGTTGTGCTCATATAAGGTTAATTACCTAATTTCACTGAAGGATAGTGACTAGAAATTATTTAAAGTAGTACTTGAAGGTAATCTTGGAGTATTAAAGACTATAGTAACCATCTAAATACCTGTTTATATAGTCCAAAATGCAGGTAGGTTGTAATTTATTTTCAAACTGGTCAAATGACCTTAGTGATTAACAATTAGGGATGAATCCTATAACGCTGGAATTAATATTTTTTATACATGGAACTCGTTTCTTGGAATGAGCAAATTGTAAATAATAGAAGAAAACGCAAAGATGCTAATAAAGGGAGTAAATAATTTTTTCCCATACCAGAGCCTAAGATATAACGGCATTTACTAGAATATTATTTCGAGAACGACACAAACGTATCTTAAGAAGAATTAAGGGAGTAACTTTTATATGATTCCATAAATAAAATTCAGGAATTATTAAGGGGGTACGTGTCAAAATCGATGGGGTACGCATTTTTACAAATCGGGTTCAAAAGTTTAAACATTTTGAAAATGTTCAAAAACTTTTCATAAATTTTAATCTTTCCCTATAATATCATTTGTCAACTTTCAACAAATAAAACAAGTTTTTAGAGATTTCTAGCTTAATTATATCAAGAGATATATACATAAACCTAAGGGCTCAATTGTAAAAATCTAAAAATAACAAATAGCTGTAACTCTCGATAAACGCGATATTTGGGAAAACGGTTTTGCACACACACGCTAATATACGAACAGGAAACACATGTACCAATTTTTGTGAAAATTGGAGAAGGTCAGGAAAAAACGTTTTCCCGTTTTTTGACGTGAAATGACCCTTAAACATCTAAGGCGAAACAAATGCTTCCCTTTCACTTTACAACTCATGAAATCTCCCACAATACCTCACGTTGCTTAGTAAAAAACAGATATTACTATTGTTGGCAACCAGAGTTGAATCCAGGATTAAACGCGCGCGGTGTCTCCCTTTGTATTATAGTCAGCATTTTTTTTCACCCTTTTTCCTTAGAGGCAACAAGGTATTTAAAAAAAGAATGGAACCAGTAAACCAACCGACAGCTTAGATAGAGAATTTAACTCTTATCAATACAAGTTTTAGCCAAGGTGAATATCCACATGAAGTTGAGATTTAAGAAGATAAACAGCTGAAATTAAATTTAACAAGTATTAGTTCGGAGGTTTCCTCAGCGTTGTTAGATGCTAGAGAAAATTTAATAATTTTAATATGGTCCAAAACGCAGGTATGTCGTAAATTGTTTTCAAACTAATTCAATGATGAGTGAAAGTTTCTCGGGTCTTCCACCGGGTCAAAGGCTCCATCTCTGCCGACGTTTCGGAAAACGAGTCGTTATCTAGGGCTCACCTCTCCAATAATAAGGCTGCACAATAATTAGCCTCGTCCAAATTGGCTTTAAAAAGCAAACGCTTAATAAGAGAAGTGATAATTCATGGAATGGATGAAAAGAGTATAATAAATTTGAAAGAATTATTATTAAAAAATCCGAAAGACACTTTGATGATACCAAGAGAAGAATTGAGAGCCTACACAGCTGGAGATAAGGTATAAGGGGCTTGCAATATCTTACATCAGCTGACTAGAATTTTGTGACATCAAATACTGGAATGAAAATCAAATCGTGCTCATGAGAGGTAGGTAACCAGTTACCAATAAACATCCGAGTGGTACGATTTTTCGGTGCTTAAGGTTCGCAAGAAACAGCAGGTATCTTCGCAATTGTCATTTGCAGACAGAAATATATTGATATAACCCCATTTGACGATACTTAAGAGGTTAATTCTTCCCACACCCGTCAACAACAAGCTTTGCATAGGTGATTGCCACATCCGTTTCCGGGTTTCTGATTGATGACGTGAGTAAACAGGCAGTGAGCGGAATTTACAGTACCAGACCTCAGCTTTCCAGGAAAACATTAAATGCAATGTATAATAGGCCAAATAACTTGGAGGTCGACCCTAAATACGAGCACTCTACGATCGGACCCAGCTTTCAACTCTTCTAATCACTTTCCATCTCGAAGACAATGGGAATGCTATTTGATGACCCGGACATGAAATCGTTTTTGACGCTAAGCGATTCCTTTCTTTGGCAATTAAGGGAATTAAACCATAAAAAATGTCTTCATCGAATACTATAATCGAATTTTCCCTGAGCTTGCGGTGCTTTTTAGGGCCCTCTGCATTCTGACGGCAAATACAGTGACAAATAAATAAATATTTATCAAAAAACGAAGAAACGAAATTTCAATTTACCACAGGAATTTTGTTTTTACGCTTTGGTCAAATATGTTTCAATACCAAGCAATTTGGCCGGAATCCTCCAAATCCAGCAGAAACATTGCCAGAAATCTTAAAGGCGCACTTGGACATTGAGATTTATCTTCTTAGAGAAGAGACGAGGACGAAGTTTCAAATTGATAGACACAAAAATATAGACGGGGTTAAATTGCACAAGAGAAATATTTCCACTTATTGTTAGATTAACATCACACGGCTGGACGGAGATTCGTATCTGGTTTCCCCTGATTTCCAACGAGGTTCTTTGGCCAGCAAAGCTACCTTTCTTTGACAACTTACCTGGCTAAACTGCCTGGCCGGAAAACAGGGAGATACGGGTTTCTAATTCCGGGCAAAGTGGGTGTTTCTCGGTGGAATTTTTCCTAGTAGTAAAGATTTTTAATGACAAAATTCATTAAAAAATGTTATTGATATGACTTTGGCATCATAGTTTGTGGAATATTTCAAATCAAACAAGAAAAGTCGATTAGCACAATTTTATAAGAACAGGCCTCAGTTTTGATTATTTATGACACCTTAGTAAAAGAGAATGAAAATGCTTCAGAAAAGATGCTATGATCAGGGTCAAGCCAAATTTACTACAAAAGCAAAAAGTATTTTACTAAAGGGAGATCCTTTATCAAATGAATTTTATCAACCTAGCATCATTGAAGCTAGCACCAGCTATGACCCCTCCATCTTATCATAACTCCCCGCACCTTCCAAATACCATATCCTAGAACTCGTTTTAGAGCTGATTTTGATAATAATGTTGGTTAAATTTCATAATGGTATTCATTCTACATTGAATAGATATATTTCAAGTTTGTCTCTATCTACCTAATCACTATCTATCTACTATCTATCCATCTATCTAATCTACTATCACTATCACTAATAATTTGCCCCATTCACCTTTATAATGGAAAATACGACCTTTCAGGTGGATTGCATCAGTTACCAAGTGTAATGTGCACTTCCTATTGGTACAGAAATTAAAGTGGTGATAAGGTCAAGAGTCAGAGGTACAACCGAAAATGCAACAAAATATGTGATAACTCATCGGAAAAAGAGCTGCAACAGAATTATCACAACCTTTGTATTTGCATTCGCCTGAATAGATATACATATCAAATTATGACGAATTCATGAAATTACACTTCATCGCCTTCGGATCATTATTAATATTCTATTAAAGTGCCTTGTTTTTTTCATACAGTTGTATTATTTCAATTCATCCATTAGTTGAATATTGCGAGAAATTTGATCATGCATCATTTTTTTCAAATAACACATGCGAGGTGGAATTCGCATTTTATAATATACATAATAAAAACGAGATCACTGTAAATGCAACACATATTCTAAAACTTCAGTTTTATTTGTGTGCCAATAATTTGGGCATTAAATTAAAATGATACGCCACTTCACAGTGTGAAGCAGTGTAAAAAGGCGTAGAGGAAACAATCTATTCCACTTCAACTCGTTTACATCATCCTCAATTTATTACCAAAAGGGCTAAAAAAAAGTCCTATGAGTAGGAAAACAGCACAGCATGAATAACAGGTCACTTTGATTACAAAGGCTTTCAATTAGTGTATTTTGAGCAATACTGTAGAAGTCACTATAGAGAAGAAATGTTTAAACAATTTATTTAAAAGAAGTAAGGAGTTATATGGCTTGGGGTTTCCAAATGATATTTTATCCTCAAGGGAAGTCCCCACTTTAGGGATTAAAGTAGGTCAATGGAGCAAAGACCCAGACTTTAGGGCGTCACTTATGTGGCTTTGAAAAAATATTAATTAACATTATAGGGGCTACAGGTGTATCAATTCCCCAGGTGCTGATTTCCCTGTTGAGCTGATTTCAGCTCAAGAGATCTCACAACAATCACCATTACCACTATCATTATCAAGCTTGATTACTTTGATGATTAATGAAATGAGTAGTTTTAAATTCTGGACATGAAACGTTCTCTGAAAAAACAGCGTGACTTTATCTTACATATAATATTTTTGTCACAATTTGCAACATTACAGTATAAAAAAGCGAAAAACAAATAGATACCCTTCGAAATCACGGACTGTCAATACAAAGGTCAAGATAAGAAATGGTTAAACCAATTACCACAATCACTTAAGCGAGATATAACAGAAAACAATATGAATTTTCAAGCCCGATACCCCCAGCAAATGTGAAAACTATACTACGAAGAGTCACCAACCTTAAGGCTAATTTGAAATAACTCTTTTAAGAATATTTTTATCCACCAACAAATCCTTTTTCACAGATTTTCCCGTTTTATACCATAATTATCGTTCCTATTAAATTACACCTCACGCTATGAGATCTTTACAGACAGACACTTTTCCATCAACAATAACGATAAAGGTTGATTATCAGTACGAGACCTTAATGCCTCATGATATGCCAGATAAGTTTGTATTGTTAGGTCATGATATTCGTGATATTTTATATTTATACTACCTCTTTGCACGACGTAACAAATGTCTCAATTTGAAGCAGGGACGAATTGAGAAAACTGTTTGTATAAATTTGTGGAAATAGAACAGGGTCTATTTTTTGCACAGTCTTTCATGAATTTGGAGGGTTTTACATTCCATTCGTCGCTTTACACCATAGAATTACCCTGCGAATCCCGTCATGTATCGGAAAGCGTAATTGAAATCCTCGTGTAAAACCCTGCCTTTAGGATATCATCAGTTCCTCGGTCTGGACATTTTATCTTCACCGTCATCAGGATTGAAACCGTCAAATAAGAGAATGCTTCTCTTACACGACATCCATAACCGGTAATTACAATTACCACCTGCGGGTTAACAGACTCCAGAAAGAGAATAGCCGGTCGGACCCTTTCTCAGGCGGAATGCTTGAAGAGCCAGGCGTTTCGCGGCTCTTCGTGCCTTTGAAACTCAATCATTTCCGAGGCAATCCAACTACACCCGACCCGACGCCCACCGACCATTAAAAGGTCTTCCGCCTCAAATCTTTTGAATTCCGAAATAGAACTATTTACGCCTTCGACCCTTGGGGTCGTGTTTTGTCAACGAGCCTGTCGCCTGCTTGCCTCAGGGGAGGGTTTGTTAGGGACTGAGAGGGTGCGAAATGAAGGGGTGGGTGGGAGAAAAGAGCAAAAGGGGAACAAGGGAAAGATCTCGGAATATTTTATGGAGGGGATTGTTATGGTCCTGGAAGGAAGCGGGCTGCTGAAGGAAGGAGGTGTTCAAATTAAAGGGATGGCTTTCCCGCAAGGGAAAACATAGTCCAAGGGTCTCAAAAGGGTTTTTATTTCAATAAATATATAAATATTATAAAATCCTATAACACCCTGTGCAAATATTTATTGGGCCTATTAGGCTATTGTATTAACCAGCGGTAGAGTAAACATTGTATCCCCTAAAGCGCCACTGACATTTTTATAAATCAAAATAGTTATATATTGTGTCAAAGTGAGAATAGATCATTCGCCTTGACAGGGATTCGAACCCGGATCCCCTGATTTTCGGCCTGGTGCTCTACCAGTTGAGCTACCAAGACGTCCTCTTTCTCTGTGGAAATTCTAGAGGCTTTAAAGGAACAAGATGTTACCGGACTGCTGGACATATTATGTCACTATCGTTTAAAATACAGCGTGTATCTCCGCTAAAGTTTTCGTGGCTAGCTCGCGAGCTTTGAATTCAAAGAGAGAAGATGCGACCAAAGGATTGTAAATTTAAACGTGCTAATCTCAGAAAACACTGAACGAATCATAATGATAGTTATGGCCGTAGTTAATCTTGTATTGGTCATTTCTTATAAGTGTTATCGACACAAATTAGAAAAATTATGTTTAAAAGGAAACCGATTTATATTAACTATTATTCTAGTGTTATTTAAGATGAATTTTGAACATTTCCAAGCGCTGCTAAGATCAGTGGCAATTCTTGCAACCAGTTAACGTTTAAAACACAAAAATAATCCAGTAGATCAAAGTTCATAACCCATGCTTCTTTTGATAAGCTCATCAAGTAATATATCCTAAGAAAGCAGAGACAAAACAAAAAAAGGAAAAACGCCTACCATGAACTTCTCTAAAACCATATTTTTTATTTGTCTGAATAAGTTGAGCTAATGCTTTGATGAATATCTAAATGTATAGTGGGTAAATATTGATGCAATTTAGTGTTTCCATTGATTTCATGTTCATAGTGGTTGCACATCTGTTATATTGACATCACTAGTTCTTCAATTATTGTACTAAGATGACGAGGGGAAATCAGTGGAGATTTGTAAGAGTGATTGTCCTTCACCACCTCAATTTTGCAGATCAATTATAATATAATTTTTCTCAGAAACAGTCGAATCATTTAGACGCGAAAAAGATTTGTTGGAAAGCAAATTGACAGTTTAAATAGTCTACAATAATCTACAGTTTAAATAGTCTAGTTGGTAGTAGGTAACATATGCTCGTTCTCACTATGATTGATGACAAAGGACTAATGCTATCACTGTGACAAATTCGAGACAGAGATGCCAAATATGCAATGCAACGGTGACAAAATTCAATGATATGGAAAACGTATTAAAAACCCTTAATGGAAAATTTACAGTTTGAAGTATCATCGTTGCAGGTATGAATTCGATTCTATGAATGTTTCTTTCAATTCCCTGATAAGATACCTTTAAAGTTTTGGCAAGTTGGGATGAAGGATTCTAAGTGGAAAATAGAAAGGAACACGTACAGTAGGTATCTATTTAAAAACCAATTGAGACTCGTGTTTAACTTGACGAATCAGGGATCTGGAAAAATTAGCAATTTCAGTTCTGCTCGTCGATTCTGTTAGGACCCAGCAGACACAACTTCGTTCGCTGATCTGGATCCTCACCTTCGCTTCATCGCTTCCAAATTATATCCGAAACCATATCTTGTGGTGACAACATATATTCTGAAGTTTTTCATGAATATACCGTTGCGATAGCCCTTTATTACGTAAATTTACACCCTTGGAATAATTTACCAACAACAGTTCACAAAGTACTGATAGGTACATGGCAAAAACATCCTTTCCTACTCGCCACTCTTGGTCAGGAAGATGGGAATTTTTTAAATATTTTTCAGAAGTAAGTTTGTAAAACCTTCTTACAGAACTGTCATACTCTGAGACAACATAATCATATGTTTGCCAATTTATAGGCTGATAGGAAATTTTTGTCACATAATGACTAACATTTAGGCATTCTGCACCACTGTACGCTGGTCCGGAAAAATCCTAAGGTATTGGATTTAAATCTCAATCAGAGCATGAGTTTCGTGTTTGTTTTGGGATGAAATTTAGTTAACATGTTTTTAACAGCTCGAGCACCGTCTATAGTATTCTGTTACCACCGCTCAGATTAGTGGAGAAATTGCACTCGGGTAAATAGGTATGCAAAATATTACGGCATTCGTTAAATGTTTGAATTACATTTAAATTTATTGGTTCATAAAAAACTTTACGTTGCCAAATGCTGGACACCATCACAATATTTGTCCGGGGTAAACAGAAAATGGCGTGATGATCAAGTGATAGTTTATGGATAATCAGAGTCTACGGTATACTTGGCTGATTCGAAAACAGACCACACGTACCGATTTAGTATCAGAAAGATACTGAACAGCCACGAGCTGCTAAGTCAAATTTGTGTGATTTCTCAGAACCAGAGCTTCCTGGGAAACCACAGGTGAGGAGGGAGGGGGTTGATCCCATTCCTTACGGTTGAATTCCACATTCCGTAGGGCTTAGTGAGCTATATCACTTCCGAGAATAGCGGGCTCTACCGTTGACGGCAAGCGACGGTATTTACCTCGGCAACTCACCGTATTGGTCACCCAAAGGTCAAAGGCTAGTGTCGTCTGAAACGCGCCTTTAGTTTTTATGTCGTTAACCACAAAACGTCAAAGAGAGCTTCAATTTTTCCAGTAACGATTTTTGTAACTGAAGTAGAAGTAATTCGTGGGAGGCGACTTGTAATTGTGCTTTTAAAGATAGATGGGCAAGAAAGTAGAAGGGGTATTTTTTCTTCTAGAAAGTAGAAGGGGGAACTTCCGTATTTTTCCAGGAGGATACGTGGAGTAAAACTCGGCGTCTTCACTATCCTATTCTTAATAAAAGGCAAAAAGGGTTAACTTCGCGTCCGACAGACAAGTTACTCGACTTGAGGTGACATCCTCACAGCACTCAAAGAAGTATCGGTATGCCACTGATAAAACACTCTGCCATTACCGGGGTTCGAACCTGGGCTCGCGTGATGGGAATTCAGCACTTAAGCCACCACATTACGTAAGTCCCAGATTTAAACTGGAAATCTTTCAAAGCTAAATCTATCAGTGAATAAAAACGCAACTCAAAACCCCTTCATTTCTCTCCGATGTTTTTGAGTCCTTCACCCTAAAAAAAATAAAAAAAAAAGGTAGGAGATCAACAACAAATCCGGCAGAGTGATACGAAAAAAGTAAGAAATGACAACTTAGAGACAGGGAAAGTGAATGAAATACATTGCGGTGATGGGTATTAATTGCCAAAGAGCCAGCTTATAAAACATCGGGGGATGTCGTGGCCGCGGTCATCATTCTTCTACATCATCCTGTCTTTCTCTTCCGATTCACTACAGAACAATAGCCATTCAAAACATTTCGAAACAAGGATCGTCTTTTTTCCAATATGTACCAACTGGAAACGGGCTGATGTTCAAGCTTCTTTAGCGCAATCAGCTTATTTATCAAATGCCACCCAAAGAAAATCGTAAGGAAAAAGAAGAACCTGACTGGTAAGAGATCATTATTGAGACTATATTTAGCTTTAATCGACCACAATAATACCACTACCATTTGTGCTCTGGATTATGGATGCGGTTTATAATTTAATAAAATGAAAAATTGAATAATATTATTGAAATTCTTGGTATTGAGTCAAGAAAGTCATCTGGAAATCCATACAAATATACATTCCAAGTGTTATGCTTTAAGTTCTTAGAGTTCCACTAAAATTCTGCACATTTGTGAGCCGGAAAAACCAACAGAACATAAAAAATAAGAAGATAAATTAACAATCACTCTAAATTTAGCTTCGGATAAAAAAATCAATTTGCATGCTTAAATTTTAATAAAAATATATTAAAACATACGTAACAGGAAGAGCGTACAAAATAACTCCTCAAATGAATGTCGACACCAGAAACTAGTTCATACGAGAGCGTTCTTCCGTATTTTAAAGTAGGGGTTAGAAAATTACGCATAAACTTAAATTTGGAAGTAATTTAAATGTTATTAAAATTTTAGGGGATCACTAATGTTTACTTTTTATTTTGGATGCTAATTTTAAATTAACACAATTCTGTTAATTCATTCAATAAAAAATTTTTAATCAGTCACTACAAGACACCAAAAGCAACCACAATTCACGCAGGCTCGCAGAAGGCAACACAATTATTCGATCAATGTATTTCTTACTGAATTATTTTAAATATTACTCCACAGTTTGGTTAGTTTTGGTTATTTAGAGGAGGCGACCGACAGCTGAGGTCATTTGCGCCATTTAGAATAGGTGGACAATTGGGTAATGGTAGGTGTTTACAGGGAACGGAGGAAGGGTGGAGAGAAACCCGGCGTCGGCATTAGTCTACTCTTAACGAAAGGCGCCAAGGCGATCACGGATTAACGTCCCATCCGACGGACGGAGTACTGAACTTGAAATGCCCTCCACTAGGCACTCAAGTGGGGACCGGTTTTCCACTGAAAAATCCGCCACTGCCGGAAATCGAACCCGGGCCCTCGGGATGGGAGGCCAGTACTCTAGCCACCACACCAACCCGATCCCCTATTACTCCACAGCCTCGTTCATGCCTACTGATTGTAAAAAGGGCTCAAAGCTGTTAAACTCTACACTCTTGAGGCTACAAGGTCATCAGATCCTTTCGATGTACACATAAGATTGCTGTTGAATATCTTATTTGAATATTTACGCTTCTCCTAACAGGTAGTAGCTAATTCATCAGAAACGCGTCTAATACTGACGTATACGGTGAAAGGTACCTCATTAATAAACTACATAGAGAAGATACATTATTATTTGGTAATAGCTGAATGATAAAAACTATACCATGTTTTTCAAATACCACCGAGGAAATTTAAGCTCTCTACGACAAAGTTTTTACAATTTCGGCCAAGGCGGGAAGACAAACTAAAATTACCGCTATAGAATCACTCTAACATCAAAACATGGGATAATATTAGAATACCTATTATATTTTTATTGCAGGTTTGAGGCTAGAACTAAACCAATATGTTTGTAACTTCAGCTACTCAGATGTACTTAGACACCAATGAAAACACATTAGCGAAGAGGGAAACACTATCTCACGCAAGCATTCTTTGAAAATTAGTCATTAACGATGAGCACTACTTAGCAACTTCTAAAGGTATATGCTAACGGAAAAGGCAGGCAAGTTTCACGTTAGTACACGTCGTTATTGGGATTCAAGACGCATTTTGCACAAAAAGATTAAGAAAGTCCAGATACATGATAAACCACAGATTTCTTTAAGCATGGGTTAAATTAACTTTCCTCTCCGGAAGACTCAGCAAGTGGAGTTTTTATTATTCTTTGAAGCTTAACATTAAAATTATGATACTACGCAAAGGGAAAAAGTAAAACTCTTTTCGCTGAATTTGGAAGTATCAGCTTTCATTTTTAAATAGTTGATAGGTACAGCTTCTAAACCAGACCTAAAGATGTCACCCTGGGGTTGAAACCGGAAATGCTAAGTAATAATAGATATTCTTCGAGGTATTACTTGGCACTTCCGTTGCCAAGGAGGCGTATTAAACTCCTATACTAACTTTCAAATTCTTTCTTCCTCACATAAATCCCAAGTCCATATTCTCAAATATGGTATACATTCATCAGAAATCCAATTTTCGCGAAAAAAAATTATTCAAATAAGGTAAATTTATGACTTAGGTACATACGTAATAAAATATTTCTGAAGTTGATACATGTTTCAAAATGCTAATTATAAATTGGCAATAATGGCTAAGTTTGTTTCCATGAAATGCATTTTCATTTGACGCTAGTATTATTAAGGTCAACGTATATATATCAAACGAAACCGAGAGAAGGCAGTGCAAAACAAATTTATAATGCAATCACTCATTAAAGCTAGATCAACAACATCTTTGCGGAGGAAATAAGGAAATATTATAAAAAATGAAAGGCGGTTTACTGTTAGTAGGATGTTACCTAACACATATAAAAATTCCCTACTTTGAGAATGCCAGCGACGTTTTTAGGAGAGATATTACCGATGATGATGGGCATTGTCGGTGCAGTGCCAAAAGAGTCATTGATGGGCAGCTGAGTGCACCACCTTGAAGAGCTGTGATATAACGACTGACAAGTACGTCTTTAAATTTTTCATCATGTAAAATAAAAGCGTCTTTTGAAGTATACCGTAAACTTTAGCTGCAACATAAACGATTTTTTTCTAATTCATCACTATAAACGACTGATGCGCATGAATACCGTTGCCAGTATTCTTCCGGCAATTTACACGGTATGCCTGAGAGGCACTCAGTAAACATATTCCTTCTCAAAATATGTTTTACTTAGTTTCATGGATGAAATATTCGGAAGACATGCTTTTTAAAGAATCTGCAATATAACTGATAGACTAATGTTATCTGTCTCACATGCTTCAGTTCGTCTTGTTCCTAACTCGAAGAACATCTTTTTAGTGTCTGTTATCAGTTTATTCCGAAATGAGCTTCATCCTTCCTGAAATACCCTCGGGCTTGATTAAATAACTCTGGTTCTATAAAGTGCCTAATTTAATATCGCCAATTGCATCCCCATAGGCATAATTACTAATTTGAAACTTAAGAACTAGTTGGAGTTACAGAGGCATTGTTATTAGTAAGACGGTTGATGAAGTGTATTTCGATGTTTTCTAGTAGAGATTACTATCGAGGGCTTGCGGAAAAGCGCTTTTAGTTCTGCCAATTTTTCATGTGCCGTGTGTGTATGAAAAGAAGTGACTATGTAGACATATGTATTATCCTACCTTGGAAAAATACCGTCTTCCAGAGGGCTAATTGCGTTTCCAAAAATCATTTCGCAAAATAATGGGAAGCTATTTCGCGGATGTTTCTTTGGGCGCGAGGGCTGCTGGAAATGTACGATATCGTACATTTCCCGCTCGTAGATCAAATATAGCGAGGTAATGAGTCTTGAAAAAGAAACGTAACTTGGTTGTACCTCATAAAAATATTTATTACATGACCCGGGTTTCGTCGAGGATCGACATTTCCAGGTGATGGAATTCCTTCAGGTGATAGAAAGAAGAAGCCCTCGAAGAAACCCGGGTTGTGTAATAAATATTTTTCTGTGGAACAACCAAGTGACGTTTTTATTTCAATTATGAAGCAATTTCACAACGTTACTTTGGATACAGTTAACTATATAGTCCCGTAAATCGTTAATTAAAAATCGTTCCCGTAACATTATTGAAAGGAAAAATCTGGATTCCAAAACGCCACGTTCCGATCCGTGCAATTTCATGAACAGAGAGATATTTTGAAAGCCCAATGGACAATAACATGAAATTAATATCCGCTGTTCGTATTTCAGAGAAAAGAATAATGACGTTACCTATGATTAGGCTTTGAATTTCTATGGGATACCTCTTTTTTCCGCTCTTATGAGTAACGCATAAAAAACAAGCATCAAATTGATGTTTTATTTAATATAACGAGGACAATTTTTTAAATAAAATATATTCCAACATATTATATTAAAGTGCTAATGAAACCCTGCAGCAGTATGTACATTAGGGGAGAAAATATACAGCGAATCCTAAAATGTTTCAATATGTTATGCCTACAGCGAAGAAGGAATAGAAATTTCATCAAAGTAAAATAACGGAAATTCAGTTAATTGAGCATCTAACAACTTCAGCATAAGTGGAGTGGCGACCGAGTGCCGGGAATCCTTCACGTCTCCGCGCTGAGAGCCGACGCACCGCAAAATCGCACCGGCCCCAAACACATACCCTGGGGTACCACAAGTGACGGCTCGCTCCCCGCTGACAGGGTGTGTAATGGGGAACTTCGGAGAGCTCTCGAGTTTCATATACCCAGCCATACAGATATAATGCTGAGTGAAGTTCGAGCGGACTTTGTTTAGGATGCACAATACGGAGGAGGGAAAACGGGAGTAATGGGGCGACGAAGGAAGGTGGTTAGAGGAGGGAGAAGGAAGAGGAAGGAATGGCAGCGGATCCAGCCACCTCTCTCAAACGCCCGTCTCCGCGCCAGGGAGGGAGGAAAGAGGCGCAAACAGAGGCTAATTGATTGGACGCATCCAAATTTAGCACGGCGTTGCTTAGGTTGCCATGGTGAGCGGTGATGGGAAAGGGGTTGAATTGAAGGGCGCGCGGAGTGAGGAGGCCAAGAGCTTGAGAGAGGGGAGAATGTGATGTTGGTGGGGGAGCAGGAGGACACGGTGAAACAAGGGAATTGACAGTCACCACTTGTACGTGCCTAAGATTTCGGCTTTAGCATGGCATTCATAAAGTGTGATGAAAATGATAATGCGGCGCTATCCTTCACTAACACTACGGTTGTTTTGGCGACGCTGTTACCTCCACATAAATACGACTTTGTGACGTTTTGTTTTGTTTCTCACAAAGCGATTATTAGACGTGAATAAACTAGACTAGATGTCCTGTGGATTAATTGGCGAAGGAAGAACTAAATTCGTGCTCGAACGAATCAAATCGAACCGTAGACGTTTACACACACCGAGTAGAGGGAGACTTGGTCCTCAAAGATTTCCTAGGAAACAAGAAAAGGGGGCCAATGAGAAAAATCAGCAGTGATTTGTTTTTCAAACAAAAACAACATTGTGGATGGTTAGCAAATTTGGTGAGTACCTATATATTTTCGTGAAACTAATTATCTTTATTTAATGGAAAATTGAATTACAAGTGTCATATTGTGATTTTTATATATTTAATAAATGAATCTATATAATTTAATGTGTCTGTGAAACTTTAAAAGAATATGTGCATATTTCAACGCCAAACTCCTAAATCGACGTGATGATAGTCAAAAAGTAATATGAAAGAGCAGATGCCATTTGCGGACATAAAATAAGCAAATTTGTGTATTGATAAAGGTAATCAATTAGCATTTACTTGTCATGGAAGGGAGTTTTGGAATTGTGCTATGGTGGGAACTAGTGATCGTATTGATGTCGTGTTTGCGAGAACGGTGACGTTGGGTGATTAAGTATGTAATGTAGGTAGAGGGGCATTTATAATTTTGAAAAACGCACAAATAGACATTAGCCAGTTGCTCGTGAAACTGAGTAAAAAATTTCCTGGAATTCATTTCCGAACATTTAAGTGACATATTTGCCAGTAGCGAATTGGAAGGTACCAAAGAATTCAATGTAAGCACTTAAAAGTATAATATGCATTATTCTTCGACATTAATTACTTTCTGCAGGGAAATCGCTCAGTAGTTAATTTATTGCAGCAGAATTCTATTGACAATTGTATGTGTATTTTCATTTTGGTGAAACGATTAGTTTGCACCCCAAGGATTCTTGTACTGTAAATTTATATAAAATTGTAACTATATTAATTAAAAATGTATATTATGAAGGACGATATTAATGTCTAAAGCCTATAAATCTCTTTTTTACAGGTACCTCAGAAGGCAGTGAATCATTGTCTTAAAATTGGATGATACCTATATGTTTTTGCTATTTGCATTATTTCACAAACTTGTTCTTTTTAATTCTAGTTTTATTGCACAATTTGTTCTATTAATATCATTTTATATCACAATTCTTGTCAATTAAAAATATGTAGAAACACTTAGTTTCTTGTATGTTTACAGTTAAGAATAAAATACTTCATATTAAAAAAAAACTTGTTACATCAAGGAACAGTAAAAATAACAACATATTTAACAAATAGGCAAATGCTACCACTGAGAAAGATCATGCATTCTTGCATAGATATTGTAAGTGTGAAAAGGTGGTTTAGGTAATTCAATTATTATATAGCACCACCAACCTATTGCTTTTGCGTCAGCGATGAGGAAATTTCCACATAAATACGTATTTCAATGTGGAGTGTAAGTTAGTTGCTGTCATTTTGAGATAATTCCAAGAGTGAGATATGAGTTAGCTGTGCATAGTATGAGAAGGGTGACATTTACCGCGGTTTGGCATAATTCAGTAGGGGTACCGTGGAACCCGGTTATTTAGCAGCCACTGCAACAAATCACTGGCTGGAAAACATCTAAGGCTATGTACTGAATCAACAGCTCAAATCGTGCAGCATCATAACAAACGGCTCGTACATAACTAACAAAAATATATGTGTACGATAGTTTGACGTTCCTACGGGTAAAATAATTGAAATATTGGCAGTGTTGAGAACAGTCAACCCAATCAATCACTACATTGAATTAAATAAAGATAAGCTTATACGTTTCTTAATATAACATCGCGCTCATATGCAGTATTGAATTCGAAGTTCCCGATACTAATACACATAAAACGAAGACGATACGGCAGAGACTCCGTTATAAACTTAATGAAAATAACGATCAATCAATCCATATCCGATAGATAAGTATATTCTTCAATTTATATGCTAAATTTACTTACGTATGGACAATATGTACGTGCGAACACTTGCGTATTTAACACAATATAAAAATAACACCAAAAATACTGCAGACGAAATTCAATCTGCCGTAATGCTTACGTGCCGTAAATAATGATATCTCTGTTGCCACAACAAACACAATAGGCTTATTATTTTCGCTAAATTCGTGAATATATTACGTGAAGTAGAACCATCTGCTGCTGTTTCCGGTTGGATTGCTGTGTTTCCGAGACCCATGCCTTCATCGGAAACGGAAACACCATATTCCGAGGTTTTGAATCCGTGAAACTCCGTGTTATAGAATTGCGTACTTGGCGATCCTTCCGAGATTGTGACGTCCTTCCGTGAACCAACCTCGGAATTCCGAGGTTGTTGCCTTACAGAATAGGGCCCCAGGTCTATCGACGATACCCACGAGGTTTATCTGTGTTTACACCAGTGAGCCATCGGTAGAACGGCAAGCGTAAAACAAATAAAACATTCAGAATTAGCAATTTATCTCTGTTATATAATGAAGTATTGATTGCTTCGTTCTCTACGCAATATGAAATGGAGATTGAGGAATAGCAGTAAGATAATTTTAATGTAAAAAATAAAGTAGCATGTAACGAAAGAATATTACTGGAAAACGACTTTATAAATCGCTTTTTAACATATAAATTGAATTAGAATAGGGCAAAATTAAATATATGCACAATAACATCAATAAGAAAAATTTTATATTATCCTATATTGGTTATTTTACGACATACGTAGTCATAAACTTAAAATATTCGGGTCATTTTTCACATCAGCACGTGATTACTCTATTTGAAGGGATCCCTAGCAGATTTCTTATAAAATTCGAAGCTTGGAGAAAAGAAAGATACGACCCTCGGATTTGTAAGCTGGGGTAATAGGCAGATATTAGCAAAAAAAGTTTCCTACCGAAACACTTAGCTGGAGTGAATGAAATAATGATTTGTTTGAATATTTCGCTAGAAAACTAAAGAAAATGATGGAGAATTGTAGCTTCCAAAGTATAAGGAGAAACTCAAACGTTTCATTTACATCAGTCTTATGCTACATAGTGTATGCTTTCTTTATAGGAACACTCATCTACGCATACCTAATAACCTGCAAGCCTTCGTAAAGGTGCGTGGCAGGGGGCGAATTCACACCAAACATGCATTACATATTATGCATAAAAAGGATTCATAATTATATTCCAGTATAAATTTTAAATTTAGGAAAAAATAAAAAATAGCAAAGCAAGCATGCAAAAACATGCTGTTAGTTGGGTTAGCTTAAAGTCCTTATACCGACTTATGCTATCCATTGATTCCTTGTATGTATGCTATTGGATATATCTACAGCTAGACGTACTCCTAATTGTACGAGAAAAATCAAATGAATCCTAAATCATAAACAATGGTCATCAATCTTAATACTGCTCGGACGTAGATCTCCACTAAAATCTTCAGTTTACTAATACCTTCGTATAAATTTAAATTTTTTCTTTTATTATCCTCCGTATGTTTGAGGTCGTACGCAATATATGTAGTTTTCTATCCAAACATTACCCACCACATATACAGAACATTATATGCCTCGCTGTTGGAGAATGTTTCATGCTTCGAAGATAGGCTACTAAATACGCTTGGTGAGGGTCTCTCGGGTTTCCATACGGGTGAGTGTCTCGATGCCCTGCTAAATGCGATTACGAGGGGAAATGAATGAGAAGAAAGACAGAGAGAGGTAATTATGAGGCTAGCCGAAGTTCTATCGGGAGACGGATAGATTTCCATTGGCTTCGAACCTTTACAAAGGGAACGATTACGGATACCATCAAAAGACGCGGCGTGCCACCGTTCCGGAGCTCGGCTTTGTTCCCAGAGTCGTCGAAGACAAAGGAAAGTCAATGAGCGTAAACTGAAGAAGTGGGTAATTTTAACTCTTTCCTTTCTATTCCACCGTTGGGCTGGATATGTCCTCAAGCAAGGAGGTTCTCACGATTACATTGGGTCCACAACGGCTGCCAAGGGACCATAAGTCCTTGCTGAAACTGAAACAGTGGCGGATCGATTTTTTTCAATTGGATTAAACTTACGAAAAACCATCCAGGCGATTCCTTAAAGCAAGGTAAGGAATAAATTTCATCACGTATTCCATCAAATACAAGAATGCCAATTTTTCTATATGTAATGCAATATGCAAATAACCTTAACCTTGGCCCAGTTCTAATCAATGACTTAACTGGTGTTAAGCCCATTTAATTTCTTTGAATGTTACTAAAAATGTAGGTTTAGGTTTGAAAGGAATACACTTTGCGTTCAAATAAGAACGAAAAATTAAGTATATACGCCCAAAAAAGAAAATTCGAGTTTTTGCTACGAATATTTTTCTATCATCTTACATTTTAAGCATGAAGTTTCATTTACATCTTCTGTATGTATTTCAAAAGTTTAGTCACGTGACCTCATAGCTTCTAAATTTCATGTTTAATTGTGAATTTTACTCTCATTGCCTTGCAAATGTGTGATTGGAATGTTTTTTTTTGTACAAATAAGATAACTTATTACAAATGTAATTATATACAATTAACCACGCGTAACGACGCTTGAGGTAGACAACTAGTTTGAAGGAATTAGGTTCTCATGGTGTTTTCAAGTCTGTTTCCGCACTAATAGGCGCTTCAGACCGGGAGGAAAGGTATAAGGATAGGGATGGAAGGGATAGAAGGGATAGAAGGGATAGGGTTAATGGAATTCGAAAAAGCATTTTATGAAATCTAGATTCGGAAGAATTGTGACTTAAATCCAGGAAGGCAGGCCGGATTTATTTCATTTCAGTTATAAAATAGCAAGAGCAATTATGCACTTTCAAAGATGAAAATTAAAGGTGTACAGTAAACTCCCGACTATCTGTGCGAGCATTATCCAAGCTGCGGATTATCCGTAAATCGCCAATTCATTTAGTGTATCGGCAGCGCGCTCGGCAGCGGTCTCAAATGTAAACGGGACAGCTCTACTGGATTCTTTTTATGCTATCTTAAAATGCTATTATGTACAGAGAGGATCTTTTCATTGGCAGATTGTGTTTATTTCTTAAGGAGATTATTTATTTTGGGGGCGAGACGTCGAGAAATGAATCAGGAAAGAACCAAATAAAGGATTATCCGTGTTTCCCGATTATCCGTGAACCCTTTAACAGTCATTAGCACAGAAATCCAAAATGCATCGATTCCGGACTGCAGCGTTCCGACAAAGCGTGCTGCCAAATCGTGCCGCCTTATCGCGCCGCCTTCCGCGCCGCCTCCTCACCGGGTTGGCAGTACTTATATAGCCCGAGAGCGCGGAAGAAGACCAGAAGTTAGGCCATCGTAAAAGCCGTTATTTGGTGTTCCCCCGCCGGAGTCAAAAAAGTTCCTGATGCTCCAATCATAAGCTTCCACCTCGCCCACTTCACCCATACAACTTTCCCTCCCCTCAAATTGTACCTATCGACGATTTCCACGTTAAACCCCAATTCACTTTGACCTTGCCGAAAACACCCCCTCCTTATGCCAGAGAATACCTCCCATCTCACGCCCTCTGTTCGAGTCGAGACTGCAACGAGTACACTTCTTGGCTACGTCGTCGGAGACTTGTGATTCTCGAGAGTCTCCTTCGGGCCATGGACTGTTGGTGCAAGTTATTAGCATTTCCCTGAATTGGGAAGAGTACTTCAATTTTTTTGGTTTGTACTTTGTCTTTTGTTGTTGAAATACAGTGTTTGATTAGTTAGATTCTCATACTTTTGTTTTTTGTTCTATATTTGACCTCATCTTGCTCACCCGTGTTTGGAAAGAATTTTCGTTCCCTCGACAAGCGTTTCTCGTGAACCCATTTCTCTTTCGGGAAACGCTGCATTAGATAATTTCCAACATAATATATTCACTGATGACGTTAAAATATTATACGGACTGCAACTTACTATGCTAGACTGGACCATATTCATAAAATTTGAGAATTTCATCCCCAAACTGACAGATCAAAATGTCCTTCTCTTTTCGTCCTATTAGGGATATTAACAGCTGCAAATACAAGTGTATCGATGGATAGCATAGGTAGTTGCATGTTGGTATAAGGACTTTAAGCTAACCCAACTAACAGCATGTTATAGCATGCTTGCTTTGCTATTTCTATCTTTTTTAAATTTAAAAATGTAGACTAGAATATAATTACTAATCCTTTTTATGCATATGTAATGCATGCTTGGTGTTAATTAACCCCCTGCTACACACCTTTATGGGGCTTGCAGGGTATTGTGTAGATGTAGGCATATTGGACTGGATAAAATGGATGTTGCGTGCATGGATGTTGTTTTTCCCCAGGTATTGGAGAACCACAACCTCCATTAACATCTTAAGTTAGACGGGTTGTTATGACCTCAGCTTTTACAGCATCTAAAACCAAAGACTACGACTCGGATCCCGGTAGAGTTAGTGATAATTCATTTCTATAACAAGCCCTACTTGAGTGAGATGTGGAGAGCAGTTTAGTGCTCTGTACGTCGGATGGGACGTAAAAGGAGTGGCCCGTTGGTACCTTTCTTTAAGAACAGGTTTATGCAAACACTAATTTTCTTAAAGAAAGATCTGGTGCTTTCCCGGCTTTATGGCGAGACGGCATACAGAAGCCCTGAAGACAGTGACCGAGTCGGGAATCGAAACGTCGGCGGACATGGAAACGATAACCCGGTGGAGGACCCGTGAAACATTCACGAAACTAATTTCCTTGCCGCCTTTCCTCCTCTCTTTGAATTACTACCTAAATGCCTCTCTAAATATTCACTTACCATTGATGGCAAAAAATGTCATTATCTGCCCATCGCCTGCCCTAACACCAGCGTTGTATCAAGACGAAAGGCATCCAGTTCACTTAAATGCGAATTATCTGCGACACGCTCGCTCCACGCAGACATACACTCGGGCAACGATCGAATCTCTCACGAATGAATTGGAAAGCAGGAGTTCTGAACTCCGCCGGAAACTTCCTCACACGAGAACACTAGCTGTGAGACGCCTTGGGTGAAAAAACTTCGCGCATGGAAGCGCGTGGAGCTGAAATTCTATTTTAGTCGGCTGACACATCGGATTACTCCCCCATCACTGACAAGGAGGAGGGGCACAATATAGTTCCCTCATCGATTTTTCGGCAGTGAAGCTATTCTACACCCACCAAGTTGCACGCGGCTTTTCAATTAGGTACGGAGCAACCGACAATTCCTCGGAAGTGGGAAAATGTTCCGCTAAACGATACTCGTCACTGAATAGGTACAGGAATCTATCGATATTCCGATTCGACTCGAGACTCGATGATTATGAGGATATTTATAAGGATAAGAGAGGCATACAAATAAGGATATACTGCAATAAAAAATATACATTTTTACAGGACTACAGAAGCAAACTCATTGCAGGCATTGTCTCATTAAAGACCTATTGACTGTTGGACAAAAATACGGATAAATACGGACTATAAATATCAAATAAATTTACTTCCTAGTGGAAATAGGCAATAACAAGGAACAGAAAATGAAGCAACGATTTCAGGGGAATATATAGGGAAATATAGGGAATTTTAATTTTTTTATAAATATTCCCTCATTACTGGCATTGTTTTCAGAATGTTTTCATCACTTACTCGAGTAGTAGCAGAATTAAGTTTTAGGGTGCTACTAGGGTAGCAGTCAAATCAAATAAAATCCTAAGCCCAATCCTAAGAGAGAAAAAACCTATAACCGAGTCCGAATTCGAAACCGTAACATTTGGATAGGCCGGCAACTTGAGGTTACGAACTTGACTACCGCGGCCTGCTGATAAAACATTCATGGAGTTTTGTTGATTGAACTGCTAGCAGATATAAGAGTTCGGAGGGCGCGTGTTCTTTTTCCAAACGTTTCTTATGATATGGAATTCAAGCATTTCGGCAACTTAAGGTGACATTTCATTTGTTCATGACTTTTTCATATTTTTTATCCAGCAAAATGGGATTAGAGCATGGAAAATTTACTACGTTAAGTTCTGGTTCTAATAATACAGTAATGAAGCAGTGTCTAATAGACTCCCCCCTTCCCTAAATTACACTGAACTCTATAGAATAAGAAAAATAATGATTCTAACTCAGCATGCAGTGTTCAACGTAGCTGAAGCCATACCACCGCATCAAATCCACAAAAGAGCCAATTGAATGTGATGTTCAGGCCTCCCTCACCTCGACGCCAATACAGTTGCATAAAATTGGTCCACCAATACGACTAGAGTTACACACAGCTAAGTTATTTCCGAAACAAACGTTCCCAGAAAGGAGAAGGCTTTCTGAAGTGAATAGCGGGTCAACATCCCGCCATAACACGGGCATTCATCCGGTGGGTCCCTTTAACGTCACTTTGTGTTCGTCACATGATAAGACCACTAAACGTTAAAGCCTGAGAATAAATACAATCCCAAACACTTGATATGACATTAAGTTTCGTACCCTTTCAATTTTTGTCCATTTAGGCCCCATATTTTACGCTCGTCCATGTTTTTGTAAAAAGTTGAATACATATTATTGGTGACTGGAGGAAATCAGTATATTTTTCTAATTATTTTAAGTCTTTATCATTGCACCTATCTTGAACTCATCTTATAAAAGCCAACATATTTTTTATGCAATTTTTCTTCACAAAAAAGGCTCATAATACGTGGGGAAAGATGGAGTATGACCTTGGATGTGTTACAAGTTTTGTTATAAGCGCTCCAGTACATGTTTGCTGCCATTCAAATGTGAACCCCAGCGCATTTTCTAAAAGTGAACTTTGTGTACCACTATGTAATCTTGTAAAATTATTAAAACTTAGGACTTTAGCTGTCCATCGCCGCCCTGGGATGAACTACCACTCCCATTGTGCTGCAGAGTTAATGTCAACCTACAAAAGATTCAAAATTTGTAGCCTGGTTTGGGCTTCACAATACAACCATAACATTTTATTCAGTAGCTTTAGTCATTTGTGGGAGGCGTTCGACAACTGAGGTCATTTTCGCCAGAGAGAATAGGTAGGTATCTGGGTAAAAGTAGGAGTTCTCAAGGGACAAAGGAAGGGTGGAGAGAAACTAAGGGTCGATAATAGCCTACTCTTAACGTAAGGCGCCAAGGGGACCACGGCTTAACGTCCCACCCTACGGACGGAGTACTGGACACAAAGTGCTCTTAACAAGGCGCTCAAGTAGAGACCGGTATAGCAATGAAGGATCCGTCTTTGTCGGGATTCAAATCCGGGCCCTTGGCATGGTAGGCCAGTGCTCATA
Organism: Platycnemis pennipes; assembly: GCA_933228895.1. Taxonomy (NCBI): domain Eukaryota; kingdom Metazoa; phylum Arthropoda; class Insecta; order Odonata; family Platycnemididae; genus Platycnemis; species Platycnemis pennipes. The sequence goes on along the minus strand of OW121852.1, from coordinate 32,953,532 downwards.
TTACTAAGCAGCAGCCTCAATTTTCTCTGGGGAGAACAACAGAAAAATCTTTCACATTACCTGCATTAATGCGCTGACTGCTTTCGGAGCGAGAAAGCAGAAACGAATTTTCCCACACGCTGGCGCTATTTATTGTTAACGCACTTTAAAGTGCCCTAAAAGATGATGCATTCAATATGCATCCAATTTATCATTCTGATTGTTAGATCTTCATATCGGCTACGTAAAATCAAACGTTAACCTCGGATTGCAACAAAGAATAAGAAATAGAACAAGCATTACAAAAATGCCAGTTGTACCAAATTCCAAGACACATTTTAGTTGTCAGCGTATAGGAATCACATTTAAAGACTCCAACGCCTAAAATTATAAGGCACGGCAACCATGACCTTATAGAGGAGTGCTAGTGCGGCCTGACAACCGAAAGATTGCCAGGCTGGAACTTTACTGACATTTCTAAAGTGTTTTTACGATAAATAACCGTGAAAAAAATACGGGATCATCATCAATGAACCAAATCATGATCAGTTTGACGGAGTTCTCGATCGGCTTTCTTAACTGCTACTCTTTGTACATTAGCATAAAATATCTGTTCTCGATAATAGTCTTTATCAATTTTACGTGTGATTATTGTCTCGTTTTCGATTACTTTCGTTACCTATTATACAATGGTCATATTCGTTACCATTACCATTCATTACTTGCTGCTTCACCATTTGGTTTTCATAATTCTGTTTTCAACATCAACTTTCAAATATTGCGTTTTCTGCGGCTTTTGTAATCCATGGACATAAAGGAGTGGGCTCAGAATTGAATGATGCGTAAGGATAGTGAATGTGGAAGAGTAAAACATCATGGAGACAAAAAAATAACGAGATACTCTGACATCACTATAGTAAGTAACTATGAAGTTCCTCCAGAGGTGAATATCACCAACCATGGACCATATACATGCAATCAAGAGCTACCGAGGCCTACTTGATGTAACTGCCATGCAACAAAGCATGCAGCTTTAGCTACCATGCAACGTTAGCCATGTAAATAACCATAATGAAATGGAGATATTTTATAAATACCTTATTTTCTAAATACTAGTACTTATTCATTAATTATTATTTGTATCATCACTACTGCTTATAGAAAGAGTGAATTTGTAATGTATGTACCTTAATCCCAACGTTACATTAGGCTGGAAAACCCTCTTCCTCCCCCCCCTCCCTTAACAATAACCCCTCCCCATCAGGGATTCGTAACATTCGTAACGGATGGTCAAAAACATCATTATATTGGAATCAATGAACTCATCTTCTAACCTTATTCAATTTAGAGTTTGGGTCATGAAGGGTTTGAACTTGTTTACCTTAGTTACTGTTTGTCGTTGAGGACTATGGTGGAAAGATATGAAAGTGCTTTAACCGTGAGAAATTAAAAATGTATCAGCATCGCTGAGGGAAATGCATGATAAATGGGGCGTTTCGCCTTTGATCCAAACGTGAACCCTTTTGTATTTTTTTTCAGAGAGTGCGACCGTCCTTTCGCGTGATCCCGGAATTGGTTCGCAATATTGGGTGATAAATGGAGCATCGTCTCTTCCCGCGAGGACAATGTCACCATGTGCCTGCGGGGAGATATAAAACAGGTCGTCTGTGAGGTACCTACGTTTGGGACGAGGGGGTGGGGGGGGGGGGGGGGGGGAGTCACCGTAATTTGGATCGTAGTGAATCGAAAATTGACTGCGCATAAAAATTTCACTCGTTAAAGCTGACGTCAACACATTACCATGGAGCAGCGACACCGGAGGGTTTCAGCACGGGTAGTTTGTAAAAGGGCTGTTGGAGGTGGAGAAGGGGGGAAATAAACCGCTTAAACGAATGGCGCCCGGAGATGTTTGTAGGAGGGAGGAGAGGAAAAACGTATGGCGACCGTAATGGAGGATCGCGCGAGGTCAAAACATTTGAACCATTAAGTCGTGGCGTCTATTTACACTGAACTCCACCACGCCTGCGTATTCTTATCCCACCGCAGATTCATTTTGCTGCCAACAAAAAAGGCATGAATTCACTTCGGGAAATATGGAAAATAATAAAAATAATTGAGAGCTAAAGTAATAATGAACAGACGAAGACTAAAGATGTAAATCTTTGAAAACAAATTGTAAATAGTTTCTCCAGTATTTTGATGGCAATTTCCAATCGTATTCGGGAAAATTAATTTCCCGTATATGATTAGATAGCCAAAACAAGTTGCATACGCAGTGTTATTCCCCGTAGAAAACAGCATTTCCTAAGGGCCTAGTCAAGTGGACACATCGGTTCCCGTAAGATCACCGAAGTTAAGCAACGTTGAGCCGGGACGGATATTGGATGGGTGACCCCTCCATACCTCTACCACGGTGTTCTTGTCCCCTGTCTACGAGTGGCAGGAAGGTTAAATGGGGGTTGGCATAATGGATCTAAAGAGGTCTAAGTGCCAGGGGGACTCCAGAAGGCCCCCGCCTACCCCTCCAATTTACATTTACACTACAAGAGCAACGTTCTTAATCCAGCGGAGCCTACTGCTCAACGATTAAACGGCTACAAAATTTCACGGAGCAACCTGTGTAATTCGTTTATAACTTATTTTGAGGCCTGATTTTCATGTAGTCGGCTAATGTGATATTGTGATAATTCGGCACAATCCTTTTTTTCCCGGGAAACATTTTGTTACTTGAATGGCAATATTTTTAACTCGAATCCGCTTACTTTTCTATTCATGGTGGTAATTTCGTTAATGTTTCATCACCCGTTTCACATTCCCTCGTTTACATATCGCTTATTATCTATCCAAATTTTGAGTTCGCCCAAATGGAGACATAAATGCGCCAAAAAAATTCTTCAAAGACCTTTTTCGATCGAAAGGCCAAAATTCATACCAAAGGGATGCTATCGGTTCGTAATCACGTAAATATATGAGTCACAATTAGTATATTTTTTGTTAGTGCTTTAATATTTCTGCGGCTTCAAAACAAAAACTATACTAAATAGACGGTGTAATATCGAGAATTAAGAATGCATCTGGCAATGGACAAGCCAGTTTTTATTACAAACCAATAGCGTCAACGCCAGCGCATTGACGCTGGGGTTTGAATGCTGTCTTGCGCACAGATGTCATTTTAGTCGTAGGATAAAGGAACTAGATTAGACGGTGCATGGAGCACTTCAAAACCATATGAGTCTTTTACAAAAGTAAGGGTGGTGAGATTCAACGGTGGGCTAGACTACTACGGGGCAAAACCGATGACCACGGCGGTTTGAATGCGGCTGAGACGGGCAACGTTTCGACCGCGCAGGATCGACCTTTACCACCACCCTCATGTCCGACCCCACACTCGCACTCTTTCCAGTTCCTCTCCTCCCAGGGTTTGCCCTTGAAGGGACAGATAGAGTTGTCGGTTTCCGCATCCTTTGAAGTGTCGGCTCCTGGTTTTCACGCCGTTGCGTTCCTCCCCCAGCCAGTCGGAAGGAGCGTAAAAAGTATATCCTCCCACCACGCACTGAAACACCATTCACTCCAGTCCACAGGGAACTGCGGCAGGAAATGGCGGTGGGAATAATCGTCTCCTCTCTCTTTCTACTCTTGATCCCGCGTCCGCTCAACCACGCCCCCTCAGGTTTCTTCATCCTCAAACGTTTCACACTCTCTTTCTCCCGCTTTATCCGTCTCTTTCTCCACACCTCCCGCTTCTGTCCCGGCTATCTTTCCAAGAGCCCATTCGCTACTACCTCCCCCGCTTAAAATCTCTCCCTCATTAAAGCGGAAGTGGTGTCTGTCCCTCATGGAATCTTTCAAACTTTCGACTTTTCAGCGCGAGAATAAAAGTAAGACAGATGAGCTCAAACTACGTGATAGTAGTGAACTCTGTCTCCAAATATTTAATGCTGAAGGTGAGATGAATGTTAAGAGTGAAAAAAAGGAAATTAACTTTATTAAATTAACTTTTATTAACTTTATTAACTTTAAATTAAGTTAATATGCACATAATGGGTAGGTTAAATAGAGTAGTTTGCTATTTTTCTATCTACATCCTACTCTTCTATTTTAATTTACGTTTTTCATATTGCTATCAAAATATTACATCTGGAGTACGTATTTGAAGGCGTTTGATTTTAAAATGACATTTAGTATTTTTCCTAATTAATTAAAAAGGACAATTTTCAACGGCGCAAAAAGCGACGGCAAACTATTTCATGCCGGTCTGTTATACGTGTGAAGTCAAAGGTACGCAAACTCTTTCGTTCCCTACCGCTAGGTAGGTGGTGTTACGGACGCTTCAAAGAAGACTCCTTAATAGCTTATTAACAAGTATTTGAGGAATGTTTATACAGTTAATTTATTGATAAGTACTTCCATTTATTTGATTCATAAATATTTATTCATTTAAAATTTTTAGGCATTCATTTTATTAAATTGAAGTGAACTTGGCCCATAATCGTGCCAAGTTCGCTTGCACGATTATGCTTCGCGGTAGCAGAGAACTCCACGATAAGGCAGGCGGGAAGGAGACGTGATGTAGTTTGGTTGGTGTTTATGATAGGGTAAAGATCTCTCTCTTTGACCACCACATTTTTTCCCGGCTCACACAAAATAAAAAGTATCCTGAGAGATCTTTACCCTATCATAAACACAAACCAAACTACATCACATCTCCTTCCCGCCTGTCCTTCCGTAACATACAAAAAAGCACCCAATCTTAGGAATATTCTTAGATCCACCCGACCCACTCTTCAACATGCTCCCCTTCCTTCCTCTTTCTCTTCACCTTGCAAATGCCCGAGATGCAAATGCTGCTTTCTACTCAGCTAAGCCTCCTCATCGGTCCTCAACAAATCTTCCTCTACACCCTCCTGCATTTCCACCAACGTAGTTTGCCGACTCTCTAGCAATTACTGCTCCTCCTTCTACATTGGAGAGTACACTACACCTGTAGCTATCAGGATGAACAACCACCGGCATTCCACCAAAATTCCTCCAATCCATACCCCTAAACATACTGCCCACCACAATCAGTCTTTCGAAAGTTGTTTTTCCCCTGCCATAGTAGAAGTTCTTTCTGAAAGTGCCACAAGTATTGAGGTGAGAACTCGTGAGTTGGCCCGTATCTTGATAGAAGGAGCGTATGAAAAGCCAGGTTTGAATATTTCTCACTAGAGGCAACCACTTCCTTACCTCTGCCACAAGGTTCGTCTATACCAGGTCGTGACACGCTCATGTGATCCGCCATATTGGCTCGAATTTGCGGCGGGAATTCGAGTTTACCATGCAAACATACGTAAGTTATTGCTGCAAAGACCCATAATTTGCCGTTTAACTATACAAGATACCGCCATATATTTTTTGTGATTTATAAACGACATTAGAATGCTTCAGAAACCGTTGTTGTATTATACCGAAAGGTAGTTGGTTCGACTCCAGAAATCCTAGAAAACTCTACTTTACGTTGCAAATATATGCAGGTTATATTTATACAGAACCAAGATTTGCCGTTTAAATAAGAAACACCGGTGGATGAATTTTTCGTGGTGAGTAATTAACATATGGAAACTGCGGGAGTCGTTGTTGAATAACACTCGAAGGTCATGAGTTCGACTTCGAAAAAACTAGAAAACTCGATTTTACAATGCAAATATACTTAGGTTATTGCTGGAAAGAACCATAATTTGCCGTTTAACTATGCAAGATAGGGTGATGATTCTTTTCCTAGTAAATAAAATGAGATTGCTTTGGAAACCCTTGTCACATTACGCCAAAAGGTTCGAGTCCAAAAAAACCCAGAAAACTCAATTTTACCATGCAAACAAGCAGGTTATATTTACAAAGAACCATGATTCACCATTTATATGAGAGACACATGTTAATGATTTTACTGTGGTGAGTAAAAGGCATGAGGAAACTTTGGAAACTGTTCCTGCATCACTCCTGAAGGTCTTTGGTTCGACTCCAAAATTCCTAGAAAACTCGAATTTACTATGTAAATATACGCAGGTTATTTATAAAAAGACCATGATTTGCCGTTCATATAAGAGAGACAGAGTTGTCGATTTTTTGTGGTGAGTAAAGGATTAAAGAAACTTAGCAAACCGTTCTCGTATCACAGATGAAGGTCTTCGGTTCGACTCCAAAAATCCTAGAAAACTCGAATTTACCATGCAAAAATACGCTGGTTATATTCACAAGGAGGCATGATTTGCCGTTTATATAGGAGACACAGGTTAACGAATTTTTTATGGCAAGTCAAAAACATGAGGAACTCTGGAAACAGTTTTCATACCACATCTGAAGGTCTTGGGTTTGACTCCAAAAATCCTAGAAAACTCGTTTTACCATGTCAACATACCAATTTTGTGTTTACATAGAGTCACAATTTCCCGTTTAAATAAGATAAACAGAATAATGAATATTTTGTGGAGTGTAAATGACACCAAGCCCTATTAGAAATCTTTCTCGGATTGCACCCCAAGGGCATTGGTTCGACTCCAAAAATCCTATAAAACTCGATTTTACCATACAAATATACGCAGTTTATATTTACAATGAACCACGATTGCCGATGAAATAAGAAAGACATAGTAATGAATCTTTTTGGTGTGTAAACGACACGAAGGCTATATAAAATCCTTTCTCTAACCAGAACCAAAGGACCTGGGTTCGACCGCAAAATTCATACAAAAACTCGATTTCGCCATGCAAACATATGTGGGTAAAATTTACAAAGGACAACGATTGGCAATTTCAATAAGAAAGAAATGTTTATGAATTTTCCGTGGTGTGTAAACAACATGAGGACACTATGGGGTATGACTTTTTTGTGTTGTGTAAACGATATACGATATAGAATACGAGATTAAAGGTAGGGGGGGGGTGCAGTTTCTTTCCCTGGGCCACCTACGATTTCCTGCGAAGTTATGACACGCAGAAAATGGAATCGAATCGCGAGGGATTTAGGTGGTGGCGTCCAGAAATTCTCTTGCCCGGGATTTGAACCCGGAAGGGAGGTCGATAGCTCAGTAATCAACCCACTAGGCCACGACGGCCCCCATTCCTTATTAAAAAGATTATTTTTCTGCATATTAAATGTAGTTTTAAATGGTACCTTTACATGAAGATCCAATTTTTCTTAGATTCCTCAAAATTCTTAATGATCAAGGAGACGGGATTTTAGATAAACATTCAATATGTTAAATCCGTATGACCGTCTCATTTTTGCTAAGTCCTCCGACATGCTCTGCTTCATTCATTGTAATGGAAAAAAAGCATTTAACATCACAATAAACACTACTTAAAAACCTAGTGCGAATTACTATCATGCCTTCGTAATCATTCCTGGTTACTTGTTATAGAATACACAGACACTTCCAATAGAGGTCTTACATATTCAATGTTTTTTTCAATAAAGACTACAAGTTAGGTAAAATAAATACGTCAACAAACTGGTCAGATTCCAATACGTGGGAAAACTGATCAGATTCCAATAAATTGGGTTCAGCAGCCTTAGCTGCTGAACCCAATTTATTGTAATATGAAGATAAGTTTAACGTTTGGCGGTAAACCTGTCTCCCGTAGTTAAAATACAAATCGTGGTTCTTTGCAAAAAAAACCTGCGAATGTTTGCATAATAAAATTGAGTTTGCTGGAATTTTTGGAGTCGAACCCATGACCTTCGGTTGTGATTCGAGAATCGATTCTAAATTGTCCTCATGTCGTTTACACACCACAAAAGACTCATTACCCTTCTTCTTTCGTATTTAAAAAAAATCTTGGTTCTATGTACACATAGAGATCGTACGTTAGCACAGTCGAATCGAGTTTTTTAAGACTTTTAGAGGCAAACCCACGACCTCCGGGTAAAATACGAGAGCAGCTTTGGAAGGGTCCTTATATCCTTTAAAAAGGGTAAAAAATTCATAGACCTGTCTCCAATAGTAAAACAGCAAATTGTGGTTCTTTGTAAATATAGCATTCGTACGTTAGCGCGGTGGAAGTGAGTCTTCTATGATTTTTGGAGTCGAACCCAAGACCTCTGAGTGCAGTACAGGAACGGCTTCCAAAAGGCCCTTGTACCCAATATACAGGGTAAAAAATTCATAGACCTGTCTCCAATAGTAAAACAGCAAATCGTGGTTATTTTTAAATATAGCGATCGTACGTTAGCGCGGTGGAAGTGAGTTTTCTATGATTTTTGACGAATAGTCCTGTTTGCTACTGTTCCTGAGGTAGAAGCCAAAAAAGATGCGTATTCTACGTTTAGCAGTAATTCAGATGACGTAATCACGACCTCTGTCACATTGCGGACGACTACGGGAAAAATCTTAGTATTTAAATAATGCTGTCTGGGAAAGAGCAATGGAGAAACGAGAATAATTTCACTGATAAATGAGATAAAATAAAAAAAAGAATACATTTTATGTTAGGGAATCCAAATTAGGAAAAAAGTTCTGAAAAAATGAGATAAAATAAATAAAAATTAAGGAGGAATGAGATGAAAGACGGCTAAGTTCGGTGTAAAGTTTGTCCGTTTTATACCGTCCGTCCGTCCACAAACTTTAAGTTCGAAGCTTGGGTTTTCAAATTTTTTACTACTACCGACCTCCATCCAGAATTAAACATCTGATCGGTCTTTAATGGAGTATTATAGCAGAATAACATTATGATACTCATTTTAATACAAAAAGTCAAAAGGCAGTCGATACCCGAAATAGTTAAAATTATGGCTTTATTAAAGTTTGACTAAAAAGTGTAATAATTCGAGCATATTTTAGAACAGTGTTTTCTGGAATGGAGTATGGAGGGATATAACATGATTTTTTTGGTTTCTGGATGAAAATGGAGATAATTTGCCGGATTTAGAAAGCAAAAAATAAGATTTGGATCATGGCACGGAAAAGGTTAAACTTGACTATTTTGAATAAATTAGAAAGAAAGGATGAATGGAATGATAAGAAGTAACTAAACATGAACATGAAATGTATGCAGAATTTGAGTTTTTGCGTAGGTAACTAAAAAATAAGTTGTGGAAATTGGGGAAGTACTGAAGTAAATGATTGCGATGCCACGAAGATGAATATTAGACAGAAGACAGGGGCATGAAAAACGATTCTTGCCATTTGACGATAGCTAAAATTCACTCCATGACCATTCTAATTGAGGAAGTACGTATACAGAGTAGCTGAAGAACTTAATGGAGCATCATACGCAAAAGAAGAACACAATGGATTGGGATTCGACCTAGTGTCACAAGAAATTTGTAAAAGACATACTAGAATGGGAAACTTTAAGCAAAAGCCCTAAGAAGAAGATCATGGGAGGAATACTCAGGACAAACGAAGGGAGATTTTGCCAAGAAGTATTGCAGGGAAGCATTGTAAATGGCATGGAATAGGAATAAATGGTAGAGTGCAGTTAAAAAATGTAAGGATTGATGTACTGATGTTGACCACCATTCGCTAAAAATATAATCCTCCTTTTCTTGCACTAAGAAACGTACTCACTAGTTTTCATCCTCTCCTACTCAAGAACAGAACATAAGCATTGCCGCGTTTTAGTGTCTCACCTTTAAAGCAACATTACTTTTAAAAAAGTCAGTCAGGAGGTAATATAATTCCAAATGAGGATTTTTTTAAACGAAAGATGTCATGTATTTCTGATAAATAACGAATTTTAAATATTATAAATCACAGGATTATCAAAAATAAAGACACCATTTTCGTGAAAAAAATCAAGCATGGCATGGTCGCTGATGCATGTTCCAAGAAAAAAAGACAGGAGACCGCTTTTTGGGTGCAGAAAAAAATCCTCGAGCAGGAGAACCGTAAAGAAAGGAGAATAGACACCGGAGATGCCCGGAGGATTGGCAACCCTGGTCTAAAAACACGCACATTTCCTGGACCCTCGAGGGCCGGGCCTTTCACGTTGTGCCGGAGTGTGGCTTGCATTTAGTTCGTTACCCTCTTTATTATCTCCGGGGATGTCTCCGCTTTTTTTTCAGCACCACGAAAGGAAAAAAAGAAAAACCCTCAGGAAACTACCGTGCTTTTTCGGCGAGCTTGCAAGCGTCCTTCTATTATCAGGCGCGCGTTTCAACTCTGATGGACGCGTACCGTCGTCGTGGGAGAAAAATTCCCAGATTGTTCCCACCCGACTTTACCGAACCTGCATGGTGTTTGTGAAGCTGATTGTGATCCTCAGGACAAGAAGAGAAGGGATAGCGGAGTATCTGGGATCGTATCGAAATGATCTATGACCAACAACGTCTATTTGGATGAAATAGGCGTTGAAAACTTCTACATACAGTACCGTTACATAAAAGGAAAACGACAGTACCACTGAGTTTCCTATTTTTCTCGCACCCCATAAATTGATTAAAATATTCCCAATAAAATCATGAGTGACAGTATTGAAATATAATATATATTTCATTTAGACATGGTAGGAATGAATTCGCTGCGGAATTATCACGCATTCCGAGGTAATATCATGCTGAAAAGATACTGCTATAGAGAAAAGAACAGTGATAAGAGAGATAGCGGTAAGGATTTTGGATAACGATAGAAAACACGACCAAAATTCTGTGAGTGAAATTGCAATTTTGTTCCTGGCACGTTTATGAATCTGGCCAAATGCGACGATCAAGAAAACTCTCAATCTATTAAAATAATTATTCATCAGTGAAAAGTTCTATTTAATGCTAATTCTTGATAATATTCCAGTCTACATGCTCTAAACCGGGATTTCCCGGGTTCAAATGATCTCTCAAAAGTCTCTCTGGACACTCCCATCTAAAATCCTAATACATGATTTTCTGACTGTCAGAACTTGGCGGAAAATCTCAATGTGACCCTGGGAAATAAAACCGTCCGCCCCAACCCTGCACCTGGTGTGCATTTCACTCGCCAATGGTTCAGGGGATGGTGAGCTCTACCGTTACGTATCAAATCAACTTTCGGCTTGATGATATAAAGTAGGTAAATACATGTATACATATGGTAAAAAAGTGGTTCTATTTAGATGACGACTTAAATAATTACTGAGTCACTTTTGGCTGTGTGACTATTAATAATAATCCAATATTCTGATTTTAAATTTGACGAAAGATATATCTCCACAAATAAAAATTTCATGTAGAAAACTCAGCCCCAAAGTCTTTCCAATGATGTAAAATGATTGTTTTCTTTTTAAAGCTAGTCATCAAATCCAAAGCAGCTATTAAGTCCAATCAATAATTGTTCGGGAAAAAACATATTTGAAATGATAAAAATTCAAATCAATAATCAAGTAACTATGTATATTTCCACTTGAATTTTATTAGGTACTACTAGTTTCAACGCATAGGCGTCATCTTCAGGTACCTATGCGTTGAAACTAGTAGTACCTAATAAAATTCAAGTGGAAATATACATAGTTACTTGATTATTGATTTGAACATGAATTTCCACACAGTTACGCCGCAAAGTGCATGATAAAAAATTCTTCTAAATCAGCCGTAATATGAAGTAATCTGAAAATGAGACTCATTAAAATATTGGGGTTGAAATTGGATGGCATTGGTAATAATAACTGAATTGATTTAACCGAATTCGTTTTAACTAGGGATGGGTCGGTTCGGTTCTTCGGTTCTCGGTTCCACCGGTTCTTGAGCTTAGAACCGGAACCGGAACCGAGGCCAAAAATAATCAGTACCGAAATAATTGGCGCGAAAACCAGTTTGAAACCTACTCACACTCCGAAAGTGGAGGCTTCACATTAAGACCTGGTGAAATAGTGTACTTAGATGCTTCAAAGTCGCGAATTATTCTAATTCAGTCTCTGAAAATGATTATTGATTACCTTTTCTTACCATTGAGTAATGCAAAGTAAGTGGTAAATTAAGAACCGGAACCGAGAACCGAAGTTAAGAACCGAACCGGAACCGGAACCGAAAAAAGTGGAACCGACCGATCCCTAGTTTTAACAATAGTATTCCACGCTATTGCTACGTAAAAACTGCTGAATTGACATAACAAGTGGACGGAAAAATATAATATTTTTGGTTTTTAATATTTACGATAACGCAACGCATTTCTGTTTAATTCATAAATACGAAATGGTTAAGTAATTGACTTCATTAAATTTTCAAACAAAATCGATTGCCCCTAGGTTGCCGTGCAATAACTCTATTTGCTGGCACGGAATAATTTAAAATGCGTTTTTCAACGTATTATATTAGTTTCTTTCGAACATTATGAGCCCAGGAACGAGGAAAAAATTGAAGTTATGGATGCTATAATGGTGCAACCTAGTTAGTAATTATTTACACGCGTATAATTTTATTTTGATTCCGCAATAAATGTTCTGTATTAACGCTGAAACATAGAATTACGATAAGCTAAGCATCTTGATAAAAATAAACACGCGCCTAATCAGGCAATGCTAATGCGTAGAGATATTCTACACAAATATACTTCCAAAAAATCTACACATTAATTCAAAACAAGATTTATTTGGAGGTGGATAATATGATTACATGCAGGGCATCCGTGTGTGACCTTTTTAATCCCTGTCCAGGTTTTATGCATTTTTTTATGAAAAAACAGACAAAAATACCATGCGATTATTTTTGGGCCTAACGCTAATGCCCCCGTAATTCCTATTCTTGCCACTCCAATCCGCAGCGTGAAAAAAATCGTCTTCCTGCTTGCTCAAGCATTTGCGTTTCCTCTAAATGTCAACGTCCACCACGGTGTTTCCGACGGAGAGTGCTTCCCAATGCAATGGAAATATTATGCCCTTTATATTAGGCTTCTACGAAAAAGTGACTGCCAAAATAAAAACTGATATTACCGATCATTCTGAACTATTTTTGCTAGTAAAACGGCCGTAAAAGTTTCGAAGTCGGGATATACAGAGATTATTAGAAGGCATGTATATAGATATCATATGAGTAGAAACAGATTTAGATACCAGAATTAAGGAAAATGGTTTTTTTCGCAAAAAAAATCTCCACAAGTTATACCACCAACGATAGGTACTTAAAATATTTAGAAGAGGTACTACCTAGATAACCTCTTAGATCGCTATCCAGTGAATTTGGCATTTTTATTAGCTATTAGAAGAAGGTGGCAATGCTCGATAAAATTTTACTGCGTAGTAGACATGAAAAAATGATAGAACTGATACGATATTTCGTTTATTTTGTAAACCTCCACTCAAAATGATTCCGGGACAGTTTTCAAATTCAGCAGTAAACAACTTCTGAGGTACACTTTAGTTGCATAAATGGCATGCAACGTTTCAGGAATAGTAACGTGGGTTCCTCAATCGACTGAATGACTTGGTAATGTGGAATTCTAGGTCACTTACAACACGTAAAGGAATGGTGGGACGCAAGGAATAGAAAGTCTTCTCTTTCATGAAATAGAGAAATAAAATGGAGAGAAGAAACCTCAACCAACTATTGGCATCAGCCAACTTTTGGCAAAAATAGCGAGGAATCCTCAAATTAACGAGCAATTCGATGGACATTGAATTTGAATTGTACTTCACAAAAGTGGGGTTTTTCAATAAAAAATCGAATGCAGAAGCCAGGACTCAAACTTTCAACCTAGAATTATGGAGGCATTATAAATATTAAACAGGTCAATTCCCCAACCCACTTGAATGGACTTCATGGCCACATTGAATTAGAACACTGGGTGAATGTGATATACTTGGGAACCGTTTGCGCTGCAACCACTTGAGGTATAAAGGGGAGGATACCACGCAAGTTAATATTTTGACGATGGGGAGGGGAGGATGCCATACATGTACCTATTTTTGGTGATCTAAGTAGTTTGATAAGAGGAAGCGTAGGAAAAAATGCGTCAAGGCCAGGTACTCATCAGATATCATTTTGTTTTTTGATACGTTGACATTAGATTATGATTTGAACGACAATAGTAGCTAACAACATCCATGGCAATTGCGTCAAAATCAGAGTGGGTAAAAAATAATAAACAACAACACACTTCACTTACCGCAGACCAGCAAAGGTTGACGAGCACCAACTGTTTTTTCCAGTTGTACAGGGACAGCATAAACATAAATAGAAAGGCCGGAGTATTCGCGCGACATCTTCCCACAGTTGGCCCTGATAATCTGGAGCGCACCGTTATTAATTCTGCAGCAGCACCAAATACATCACCCAATAATTCAAAGACCAAAACTGAAGAATGGAGTTCCCCAAGCATAAGCAAAATGTTAGACCCGGGTCCGCTGAATAAAACGCTCGATAGCAAATAAAATTTTATACAGCCTTATTCGTCACCACTTAATTTTTTTTAACAGATTTCAATTCTTACATCGCTCCGACCACATGCTAAAGTGGGATGTGTAAAAACAAAACCTTTACTCACATAAGCGTCAGCTTATTTGCTTAAGCTGTTTGTTCCCGGAGAATCGGCTTAGGAAGCTTTAATTCTTCCGCGACAAGTGGATTAACACCTCCGATTTCGTAATATGCCCAGACAAACCCGTAGCTCAAAACGTTTATCAGAAGTTTTCTCCTTCCGTGGCCAAACAGGTTAAATTCGTTATGATTCCTGCTTTTTTTGCTCGACCCAAACCTTAAACACATTACTTCGTATTATTCTTAACTTCGCCGAGTGCTGACTTTTTTTAAATCCTCTTCCTCAGGGGCGGGATAATTCGAGAGACACCCTTAAGCACTTCAGGCGTGGGTAAGAGAGAAACAAGAAGCGGACTCTATCCCGCTACGCGAAACAAGGAGACAAAAGCCTTTGCGAAGTCGTTACCGGACACATAATTGGCTTTTGCGCGATTCAGCTCCGCCATATTTAGCCAGAAGCGCGCTGTTTTGGCAACGTCTGCTCTGAAAAAAACCTGGCAAATTTGTGGATAATGCTAACAAACACAGCGTTCCTCCAAAAGTAATGGAATAAGGCCGAAAAAATGCGAAATTAGGAGGAATCCACGTAATTACCCCATTAGAATAAGGACTTGAAATATGTCGCCTTATTTTAACTCCTCATTAATTTTAAGAAGAAATAGCCGCAGCAATAGCCAGAAACAATAGGTACTTCACCCACAAAACAACAAATTCAGAGCGAGAGGATTAATTTTCAAGGGTGAAGCACATTTTTACCAGTGCTTGACTTACATACTTCAGATGAGCTGATTTTGGCTCAGGCGGCATCAGTACACAGTACACACACAAGTGCAAATTTCTCAAAAGACCCTCTTTTAACACGTCTACCGTCATTGTACAGGCTAATTCTTGGAGAGACGCGTAATGAAAATTTTATCGAGGAAACCAACGAAAGGAATGGAAAACTTAGCAAATGAGTGACTGTGCGGAAAAAGCCCCTTCTTGTTTTCCACTAATTCATCCATGCAATTTTCAAATTATTCGATCATTCAAGTTGTGCAATCCATTGTTGCTCCGATTACAATAAAGGGAGCTTAAAATCTTTCACCAAATTGAAATTGAGGATGTATAAGACACAGCTTTGTATGCGGAAGTATAAGTAGGAGTGAGTCATTTTTCAACAGCAACCAACAATTTTAACAACATTTCACATGTTATACTGAAGATACGATTAAATAGAAGTAAACTGATTTTTTATGTTTTGGCAATTAATTATAATTAAAACTTTACTAAAGGAGATTTTTTCCTCTACCGTCAGATAAAGATTTAAACTCGGGATAGGTGCGATTAAGTATAACGTATGCGCTTCAAATACGCACTACCTACCAAGTAACACCATTTAAGGGTGTCGGTTGGAGTTTTGGTTGTAATACACGTATCACTCGCCAACCGCGGGGGTTACGTTCCTGAAAAACCCCTAGGTTGGTAAAGCTAGACATATACGGCAAATCAGGGGTAAGGTGTCATGTTCCAATTAACTTTAGTTAAGACTAACCTATTTTAATTTTTTCTCAGATTATGTATATTTCTCTAAATGTAGAAGTATTCCCTCCCACTATTAGTGGGTGATCTCGGATGCTGTAGCTGATATCCGCGAAGAAAAACGCACAACCACCATCTGTGTTGAAATTTTGGAACTTAAAGCACTCGGTTGGTTCGAAATTCACCTTGAAGGAAGATGTCTTATTGGTGTTATTAATCAGCAACTGGTCCCGGTCAAGTCACATGATTTTTTTAAGGTAAATTTCATTCCTTGATGTATACATTTTGCGTAACTGTATACAATATCATAACTGAAATTTGGAAATATTAAAAAAAAGGCATTAGAATGGTCAGAACCGTGCATACGCAAGGGAAATACCGCGGTTAAGGAAAGTAGTGCCCAAATCGTTGACCGCGGATAACCAAGGGTCACAGTATAAAAAACCGCGGTTGACGAGGGATACCTGTACTCTCTATCTCTCACTCCAAGGGTCCGTGTTCGAATCCGGGCAGTGAAAGCTATTTTTCATATTTTTCATGATTAAACCGGCCGTTACTAGGATGCTTAGTGGAGAGTACTAGGCCCGTATCGTAAAAGCTTCCTCTAGGCTGACCTCTCCCTCTATGACGTCAGGAGCGGGCGAATTGGTATCCTAAATCCGACCTCTACCTCAAAATCGTCACCTCTACCTCTAAATCCGACCTTATACTTAGAGGTTGGTTTGTAGTAACCTCAAAGCGTAGAGGACTGGGTAAAGGTGACAGTGCGAGCGTGAAATGATGGCTGAATTGATGAATTTTTATGAAATGAACGACTTGGATGAGTTTCTTCATCACTTTGAGGATAATGAGGTCTTTTTATATGTACCACGCATAAGACTTCACGACAGGGATAACCCTCTAGAATTTTATGCGGACGATGAAGTTTTCGCTAGGTATAGGTTCCATAAAGCGATAATAACAGACTTAATTGCTTATAATTAATTGCTTATGCTACGGCCAGAAAACGTGGATATGCGAGGCCTTCCTGTCCCGAGAATAATAAAGTTATTGGCTGTATTAAGGTTTTACGCCACTGGAAGTTTTCAAGGAAGTGGGATTTTATTGAAAACGACTTATGCAGCGGTTATGTAGAGCTCAATGCTAGTGAACACATTGCATGGTTATAGTTAACGTGCAATTAAGGTTTGCACGTTAATTCTAATCATACATAGTTATATATCCAGTAACTTCGACATAAAAAGTTTGAAATATTTTATTGCTAATATAAAGCTAATAATTAGCAACGTTTCAACAGTGCAGTTTGGGATAGGGGTAAAGTACTCGCATCACAATGACAACGTCTGTGGTTCGAGACTCTCCGGCCTTAGTTTTTTTTTCATCGCAGTCTCGTTGTACGACTATCCCTGGTTTTACATATTTTTCATGTGTTTACCCGGGATGCATTTTAACTATTTTACGTACTTCTTACGTAATTTGCTAAAATTACGTAATTAGTACGTAAAATAGTCAATTACGTTATTTACCTATATCACGTAATTAGTACGTGGCGGAAATACGTCCGCACGCCGTCGTGTCGTTTTTTGTGTACGAAATCAACGGAAGAGCATGAAGTGTGATCGTGATTTTTAATTTCCGTATCTTTGGCAACGCAGTCCCGACGTACGTACAAATTTGTTCTAATTTGTCTGGTGCCGTGATTTTCCAGCGCTGTGCTTTTTTTGGAACAACTAATCGCAAGAGAAAAAAGAACTTTGAGAAAAAAGAGACGTTGACATTGTGATGCGAGTACTTTACCCCTAACCCAAACTTCACTGTTTAAACATTGCTAATTATTAGCTTTATATTGGCAATAAAATATTTCAAACTCGTTTTTTGTCGAAGTTACTCATGGATATATAACCCTATATGTGGGGCGATTCGTAAATAACTAATCAAGCACTACCTGCCTGGCAAATTACGTCAAAATCCTAGACTCAAAACTCGGACACTCCCCTTGTTAAATAAATACCACACTGTAAAGATAACAACATTATAGCGATTCAAATGAAAAGTTACGTCTGGTTCATAGATTTGAAATGCATTCACAAGTTCTCCTATACCTTCGCCTCTTGCTTTAGATTGTCTCCGGCGATTTTCATGGATTGGCGCAATCTACAATGTCCAGATTGATAAAGGTATGCGATTGTATTGTTATTCACATGAGTGAAAAAATTGATCCGTCGCGTTTTTACATTTACCACTAATTTGGAACGCAGTATCCGGCAAGCTTTGTAATTTATTTACCTTTCAGAGTATTTAACACACATACAGATAAAGTCCTCGTCAGAGAGACAAAATTAGTTGACTTTTGAAGGTGCACAGGTGATTTAATGAATAATTATGTGTAATATGCTACAACACTACAAGGCACAGTACTTCTGCACAAACAGGCAACATACACACAATTTACTGTCTATGTAAGTCATACACGATGGTACTGATGATTTGGGACATATGCTCTTCAGGTTATTAACACACAACTAGCCAGGCAACTGCCAGAAATTGTGAGGATCCCACAGACAGCGAGACATTTTGCGTGACTTCGAGCGTCTATCTCCACTGCGCATTGCTTTACAGAATACGCTTCGAAAAAATCACCATAGAATACTACTAGAAGACTGTCAACTACATCTACATAATACCCTGCAAGCCACCACAAGGTGTGTGGCAGGGGGTGAACTCTCACCAAACATGCACTACATATCATGCATAAAAAAAGGATTAGTACTTGCATAGGTAGGTACTGTTCAAAACTACGCTATTTAAAAAAAGATAAAAATAGCAAAACATACCTGCAAAAACATGCCGTTAGTTGGGTTAGATCAAAGTCCTTACACCAACATGCAGCTACCAATGTTATCCATTGCTACACTCGTTCTGGACATATTTACCGCTATTCATGTCCCCGATTGTACGAGGAAAAAAGGACACTTTGAATCCGTCAGTTCGGCAATCAATTTCCCCAATCTTGTAATCATGGTCCAGTCTACCATAGGAAGTTGGGGTTCGCAAAATATTTTCAACATCATCACTGAAAACATGGTCCTGGAATTCGTTTAAGAGATCAAGTCCAAATTTCAACCCGCGATCCGACAATGATTCCCATTTTTATTCATTTAATAGACTGATTACGCTAGTAAGGTTATCATACCGTCCCTTTACAAATCTTGCCGATCTTCGCTGCACACGTTCAATTTCATCTGTCCCTCGACATAGCAGTTTTGGAAAGGCAATCCGACCTCCCTCCATTTCTTAAGCTTTACGTGAAGAATTAATTACATTTTTATCCATCTTGTTTAACACTCTAATGTGTTTCTTGAGTTAAGTGTGAATTACGAGAACTTACGATGGATTATGTCGTCGATTCTAATGAACTGCCTGCACGTACATGCATAACTAATACGTTTTTCATTACTAAAATCTTACTGTTTTCATTAGTGCAATTAGGTGACCAATATAATGATGATCATCTACATCTACGTGATGCCCTGCAAGCCACTGAGAGGGTGTGCGGCAGGGTGTGAAGATCACCAATATATGCACTATTGATATGCAACTCCACCCATCAAATACATCTATCTATCTACATCTACATGATACCCTGCAAGCCACCGCGAGGGTGTGTGGCAGGGGGTGAAGATCACCAAGCATGCACTACTAACATGCAAGCAAGCAACTAAAGGGTCTCATGCAACTAGATTGTTAGTATCTATAGTATTTGAGGGGTTAATACATGCATCATGCACTACAGAATACTCTAAAATATTTCCTCTACCTATCCCTTTCCTATGCTGCCTATTCTGTTCTCTTATAGTACGGGGGAAAAATGCCATTTTGAATCTATCTGTACGACAATCTATCTCTCTAATCTTATTTATCTGGTCGAATCTAGCATAATACGCTGGTGTTTTTAATATGTGCCTAACATCTTCAGTAAAGCTATCCGATTGAAATTTCTCCAATAGATTTAATCTGGACTTTAACCTACGCTCTGACAATGATTTCCACCCCAACTCCTGTATTAATTCTGATACACCACTCAACCCATCGCAACACCCTTCGACGAACCCAGCCTACGCAACTGTCCCTACGCTACGCACTGTCAACTACGCAAGCAGAAACTTTCTTTTGAAAAATGCGTCACTTCCGCCGGCTCTAACCTCTCCTCCTAGAAGCCGAGAGGGAGGAGACTTTTAACATACGAATAGATAGAGGGACCTCCTTCGCAAGCAAGGTCAGCCTCACAGTAGGCCAGCCTGTGGCTCTACGTAGAGGGGACTTTTACGATACGGGCCCTAGAGTTCCATACTCCGTAAACAGAATTCGGGCGTTAAGCCGGGGTGGCGAGGTTTTCAAAAGATAAACTCAAAGTCTCTTTTAACAATCAAGTGACGTTGGGTAACCTCCAGTGCCACTCGAAGGACCGATTTCACCCCACCCTCCAGTCGGGAGTGTACAAGATAAGGTGCAGTGATGGTGCGAAGTGCTATATTGGGCAGACGGGTAGGAACTTTGCCATCCGTATGACTGAGCACCGGAAATGTTGGGAGAAAAGGGACTCATCTTTCCTCGTGGCCAAGCACCACGGACAAGGAGGACCACCATTTTTACACCAAGGACACGGCACACCACCGCCTGTTTGACCCGGAGATACTCCATGTGGAGGTAAGGCTGGAGAATGGACGCTCTGGAACAATGTGAAATTGCTCAGCAAGGGGAGGAGTCCCTCATGAATGATCAGCTGTTCAAATGTCATCACTCACCACTCCTAGCCATTCCATTTCCTAAACCACGCATTGACTCGCCACCAGTCCCACCCCCTCTTACCGCCTCCCTTACCTCCTAACGTCTCCCTCCCCCGCCAACTCCTAGTTGTGTATATGTACCGCTCTCTTGACTGTGTAATAAGCGCTATTTCTTGTGTTTTTTCATTATGATATTATTCCACTACGCCTCGGCGAACACAGTTACGTTCATCCGAGGTGGCGCTTTAAATTCAGAGTAGGAGACGCCAGCACCAGTATTCCCTCCTCTCTTCCTACTTACATTCCTGTCCTTGTACCTTTCCTCATAGTCTGAGCGCGGGTACGGACGATGAAACTCAGATCATAATCCGTTCCTTCACCACCGAAGCCGACACATTATGATTGGTCGCAATTCTACACATCGCACTTCTTCCTTTCTCCTTCACACTACTCTCAAAGCCTTCTTAATAAAATATTTGCATAAAACTCGAAGAAACAAGACACCTCAACCATTGTAACTAGTCCATAATGATGTGATGGGGCCCATAAGTCCCATATCGTATGCTGGCAAAGAATTATTCCTAATATTTGATCCTAATATGATCTCTATGCCATTTTACTCGGCAGAAAAATATTTTCCTTCATGCTATTTTTCGTTCGGCAATTCTTCCGCTTGTTCTGGATTTCTTTTTCAAAAACCTTAATTCTGCTCTGAATATGAATCCCACCGCCATAATTTATCCAACAATTTGTTCCGTTTTTTTTATCGGGGGCATATTCGAAACAATTCCCTTTTAATGAGCATAACGAAAATATCGATATGTTGTGTATCCTTTTGCAAAATCCAATTTCCGAAGGCGATATCCCCAAATATTTATTTTGGAATTATTGGAAATTGACGCTATCTCGTTGATATCTTGAGATATGTATTCTTTATGGATGGGGTATTTCATTGTAAACCATATTTTTTCACCATTGACCGTATCGCAAAGATGAAAAGGAAAATTCTTAAATTGAAATTACACATTCCTCTTCCGATATTTATAAGAATTTGTAAAATTTAGATTCATGGGTTATTAAGAGACAACAATATTTGGGAAAGACGACTTAAAACTTTTTCCAGCTAAATAACAAACACCAGCAAATATTAAACAGGGCTATCAAATGGAAGAACATTTCCAATGGCCAAAGGTGGGGATCCTCATCACGCCTATCCAAATGGACGTAGAATTCTTCAAATGCTCTATTGACCAGAATGAACTAAACAAAAGTCACTTTTCTTAGGTAATAGCGGAGCTGCATTTTCGTTCAAAAACGTTACAGCAATAATCTTAAACGATAGCTGAATACATTGACATTTTCTTGCTCATAACCGATGTGTCTATCCTTCTGGAATCCGTCGCTTATTTGTGTATAATATTAACTTTAATTATAATCCATTACTACCAATATATCGGGATATCGGATAATTCTTGCTTGACTAATTCATTGTAGACGCTCTTTAAAGTGGCGACGAATCAAATGAGAAAGAAATATACCACAAATATTAATAAAAGACGTTTATTATGACCCGGAATCCAATGAAATACACCGTGTCTAGGTCTAAGTATAACGCAGCTAATTGAAATCGGGGTTGTGAAAATTCTTTATTTGTGGAATATTTCCCTAAAATGTTTGCCCAATACGATGCACAGATTACATCATGTTTACCTACTCACTCGTTGAATTTCTTGAGCAAGTGGATGCCTTTTGTCTTTATAACATCATTCTCATTTGCCACACACCTTTATGGTGGCTTGCAGGGTAGCTGTAGACAATCGTCGAGGGAGAGGTGAATGGAGTAACAGCAACCGGATTATTCGTATAGGGTATATAGAAGAAGTAGTGAAAGATACAAAAGAGAAGAACTGTATACACATGACTGCTGGTGAGCTGATATGAGGCAGAAGAGGAGAACTGTGTCAAATTAGGTGAAATCAATCTTAGGATTCATATCTTGATGATATGCTCAGAATGTGAAGTAGGTAGCCATAGCATTTAATCATAAGGAGGGGCAATGCACCATAACTCCGAGAACGAGGAAGACACTAACGATTACATGATTAGATCAAAGTACTTACGAGCCATTTTATGAGAGAGATAACATCCTTGATTTCCGATCGTCATATCTGAGACTAGAATGAGCTAGAAAATGGGTGAGTAGCGAACGCTTTCGTTACATGAGCCCAGATGGTTATGTCATGCAACGTGAAAAGAGTCATGCTACTGGTAGTCACGTCACTTTGCGCTTAATTTCCGCCACGGCCTTCAGGGAGAAAAAATGCGGGTGGATAACGTCACACGCTTAATTTCCGATGTGGATCCATCGCAGGAATGGATACTGCTAGAAGCACCCATTTCTTTGTCTGCTCCACTTCCGAAGAAATCTTGTGGACCGAAGCACCCGTTTCAGATTATTCTGCACAGTCATGACTCAAAAAGCGGCGAGAAAAAATTAACGGTTGGGCCAAATTTTCTATTATTCTACATTTTTCTCGTTAAGTATATGTCACGGGTAGTTTCTCATTGCGCGTAAAATTTTCAAATATAAATTGCAAGATACACAACACTCATCTTACACGCTATATTCGCATCATTTCAAGCATAGCATATCAGGTTATTTTTCATATTCATAATATCTTTTTCACCTGTAACATTATTTTTGTGCTGTTCATTTTGCATATTATTTTTATTCCACTCACTATTTATTTCCCTATCAAATTATTTCCCTCTGTTTAAATCTCTGAAGTAAAACAATGGCTGTGATATCATTAGGTATTCTCTGGCTACTCATAACACCCTTCTAGTATGGGCGTTTTCAGTAATGGGTTTTTTGTAAAGATTTTGGGCATCATAACCCTTACGTTTTCCCCACAAATGAACATACATTTTAAAAGTTAAGTGATATTGTTCTGGTGTATATAATATTGTCCTGCTTAGTAATTATTCTTATATATAATGTGTCTACTAATGGAAGCCTGTACCTTGAAATGGAAACGCACTCGAAAGCGTGCGTTTCCATTAGTTTTATTCTGTTATATTCCATCAAATACGCCCAGGAGTCTCTCGCAAGTAAACATATTTGACGAGGGGATAGATGAGACAATATTTACCCCAATCTCGCTCCAATAAAGGCCTTTTATCATTATTATTATTATGTCAGAGGTAAAAGTGTTTGCCAGCACGTTTTTCACATTGGCGAAACCTCTAAGCTGCTTAGAGATAATGCCTTGCGTTTATCACACAAAAATGGACGCAACAAATGCATCGCTCAGATAAACCTGTACAATATTCAGTTGAAATGAAGCATGATGATATTTGATAATGAACCAGAAAGTTTCCATTTTTTATGCAAATTTGAGATTATGCACTCTATTACACAGTTATTCTGCTGGCTGGATGCATCCTCTTAAATACCTCGTATATAATATATTTTTCAATGCTCAATAACATTTAATAAAAGGTAAACTGTGACGTAAAGGTGTTTATGAGGCATATTGCCGTACAAAATGATGAATTACGAACCTTTGTAATTCCATTATCGTACAAAATAAGTGTGCTGAAGTTAAATGGCCGAATAATCTTATTACTGTACTTGCTAGAAATAATTAACACAGCTCGTTATTAGTTAGTGCAAAAGTAGGTATTACCATTCAGAAGTAATTGCATCCCTGATTCACTCACTGGTGTAAACGTTTAGTGCGAGGCATTTGGACTGCTTTAAATGAATTTTCAACGAGCATGAGTTCATTTTTAGCAATTTTCGGAAGGCGTGTGTTAAAATCACGGGGGTGGGATAGGGGTGGTTAGTTTAGAGCACTGACTTCACCCCTAGCGCCGGGCTTCAAGGTCCGTCTGTACTGATATCCAATATACCGAAGTCCGATATAGACCGACCTCACCGGTGTTCAAAGCGCGGTAGTGGCATCTACATCTACAACCACGTAATACACTGCGAGCCACAACGAAGGTGCGTGGCAGGGATTGAAGATCACCACACATGCACCATTTACAGGCAACTAAGAGCTACCTAGACCTTCCTACATTCAACTACCATGCAACTAAGCAACTAAGCATGCAACCATGAGCTAACCACCATGAGCTACCATTACACACTACTCTTGTAATTATTTCACCTACCAATTCCTCTGCTATTTTGCCTTTTATATTCTCTAACGGAACACGGAAAAAATGATATTTTAAATGTACCTATCAGTGTGACATCTCTCTAATCTTATTTGTCTGCTGAAATTTAGCATAATACGCCGAGATTCTTAATGTGTATCTACTATCTTCAGCAAATCTATCCGATGTTATTTTTTGCGAGAGATATAATCGGTATTTTAACCTAAAATCTGATAATTATTCTCAAGCTAATTCTTCTATTAATTTCATTTCCCTACTAAACATATCGCAACACTTTTGAACAAACCTAGCTGCTCTACGCTTCCCCCTGCCACACACCCTCGCGGTGGCTCGCAGGGTATTACGTAGACGCATACGTACGCTGCACACTATCTAGTTCTCTAATCTAATTCATTCAGATCCCATACACTGGCTTCATATTCTAGGTATGCCTATCTAAAACTTTTGGTAGAGATATCTTGTCAGAATACCAAACGTAGAATCTCTGACTTGAGTGCTGCATGGAGAGCCTTACAAGTGCCCTCGGATGGGACGCTAAACCGTGGTCCCCGGGGTATCTTTAAGAGATGAGATTAAGAAATTTAAAAATACCTATTGAGTGAAGGAAGGGTGGAGAGGGACACGGCAAAAGCATTAGCCTGCTCTCAACGAAAGGCACCTGGGTGTCTACCGCTTAACGTCTCATGCGACGGCAGGAATACTAAAGGCGAAGTGCTCTACACCTAGCATTCAAATGCGGACCGGTATGAAAGTAAAACAAATCTGCTTTCGCTAATCTGATTCGACTGTTTTTTGAACCTTAGCCCTCTAGATGGGAGGATAGTACTCTAGTCACCACACCAACCCGATCTCCCACACCGCTTGAATTTAGCTTGTCGTGTCTAACAACCCCTCCCGGAATCGAACCCGATACTTTCGGCGTAGCCATATATCTATATAGATCTGCATCATACGTTGCAAGCCACCGTAAAAGTGTCCGGCAGGGAGTGAATTCACACCAAACTTGCATAATATACCCTACTTAAAAAGGATTAGTAACTATATTCTAGTCGAACATAGCAATTAAAAAAAAGACAAAAATAGCACAGCAAAAAGCATGCACAAACATGCTGTTAGTTAGGTAAGATTATTCTAATACTAACATGCAACTGTCTGTGCTATCCATTGATACAATTCTTTATACACCATTGAATACATTTATATTTATTCACATTCCTAATTACTGTAGGGAAGCAGGGCATTTTAAATCTGTCCGTTGGGAAATCAATTTATCTACTTTATGATCATGGTTCAGTCTACCATTGTTGGAGTTGGAGTTCAAAAAATAATTTTTAGGTCATCAGTGAAAATATTGCCATGGAATTTTTTTTAAGAGATGAAGTCTAAATTGCTACCTTCAATCTGATAAAGGTACCCAAAACATTCGCCCTAACAGGGACTTGAACCCTGGACCCTTATAATAAAAGTCTAACGCTCTACCGACTGAGCTATCCGGGCTCTAGCGACTATTTTACCTTGCCTCATATCATAATAGTAAGTACAACGTATTTTAAAGCTACATAATACCTGATATTTCTGTTTTTAAAGTAATTAACAATTAAAATTTCTTTCAATGTAAATAATGCCTGACATTTGTTACTGTAAAATAAAAAGGTGGGCGTTGCTAATGGATGACTACGCTACCATGTCATGTTAGAAATATTTTCATTAAAATTAGGAACGATATGATAGTTAATACATGCTATGATGCATCTAATTTAAGACAAACACAGAAGCATAACTTAAGGGTTTAAGTAAAGAGTGACACAAAACTATTCCGTATTACAGTAGATTCAGCACTGGTCTCCCCATACCATGAGAACACACGCACTTTCTTGAGCATGAGGTGAAAGGATGAGAGGATGAGTTATTACACCGTGAACCACGGGATCTCAAGAAGTGAAAGGAAGTACATAGGGAAGTGGAGTGTGGACATATGAGTTTGAAGGAGGGGCTGAGGAGAAATGAGTGTGCCCGAAGGAAGGTCGAGAGTAATCGCATTACTTTCACGGACGACGAGAGCCTTGTTGACTTTACCCTAGAATCAGTCACAGGAGTTAGGATCACATCGTGTGCGCGATGGATTTAAAAGAGTTTCCGAGCAAGCGTAGCGTGGTGTCCAGATAATGATGACAGCCCATCGGCGTGAAGAAAGGGACGAAGGTAATGAATAGGTCGCAGAAGAGAGCCGTGGGCAAAGGCATTATTCGGAGAGAATCAGGAACGAGCTTTGTCCTCCACAACACCTAATCCTTTGGCGATCGAACGTCTTTCACTGACAAGGGATAATTTATTCTCCTACCCATTCCACAAAGATAGGCATGGATTAATTGGATGTTTCCGAAATCCTGGATAAAGGCTCAATTCCGAATGACACAGGAGATCAAATAGTGGCCGAATTTTGAAATGCGTCCACGTAACGAGAATTACGGCTCAGCGTTACCTTAAGGGTGAAGAAGGGATAAATGAGAATTATTTGACTTATTGTAATATTTTATCTTCATAAACCACAATTAGTCTTCCAAAAATTAAGTTCTTGTCGATAAAGGTAATTTTACTGGTCCTTTTTGATTTCAAATTTTTTCAGGCACGAGTCAGTTACTATTCCGTCACTTTGAAATCAAAGAGAGTATAAATGGCGGCATGGCGGAGACTAATGACGGCATAGATGCCTTAAGCCTGTGAAACAGGTGGTAGGACATCAGTCGTGAAGTTGAGATTTAGCTGAAGAAAAAAGTTCGTCAATTAATACAAAAGTATTATCATATTAGTATAGCAACCTATTGATCACTATAATTTAGATAAAGTGACGAAATGCGAAGGCCATATAAAGCAGTGATCAACTTAGTTCAATTACCCTTGTATCCCAATTTAAGTTAAGTAATACGTCAAAATCTCTACTACGTTACTCTCAGAAACTGCTATGAGTATTCAAAACCAGAAGACTTCTAAAGGAAATCGCATATAGGGTAGGGTGGGTAGGGTTAAAGTTAGGGGAAATTTTGAAGGCGCGTGACTATGAGAAAAAAAGCTCTTAGGTCCACATTAATGGCTCCTTACTCTGGCAAATTTAGTAAACCCTTAAATGATATAAATTTACGAGATGCATACAAACACGTGTCGCGGAGAATTAATACTGGGAGCTTGGCATAGAAAAATTAGCTAGCCAAATGGAATAAAAACTTTCCAACCCTAAGGGCGAAAAGTATACCACCCACTCGAAACTACTTTTAATGATATACGCAAGGTTGGCTCCCACATTTCTCTCGGAGAAATGACATTTATTACGATGAGGTATTTTACGTACAGCGCGATAATAAGAGAGAAGGAATAAGGCAGAGGTCTTCCTTTCGCAATGACTTCAAATATCGAAGGAAATGAGAAAATGCAGAGAGGCTTTATATTACATCAGAAAGACGAGATATCTGGTCCTCCATCATGTACAGAAAATTGGCGTTAAAACGCAAACCAGTAAGGTCTATATCTATGCCGTTATCAAAGGAGCCGAACCTCATTTCGACAGAGCTGCGTCACGCCTCTATCCCCTCGTCTCTTTAGGAATGTAATTAGCATTACGGAAGTGCATTCCCGGAAAATTCCTGTTCACCGCATTATAAAGGGTAAGAAATAGAGCGTAGTCTATATTGTGATATAGGGTCCCCTGAGTCACGTTATTTGATAAAACACAAAAGTAGAAAAATCAATATAATAATCATAGTATTCACATCAACATTGGTGTTTCTTGCGAACGGAGTTTAAACTAATGATAAAATCACAAATATAAGACAAAATATAATCGGAATTCCAGACAATATATGCATTTTGGATGAAGTAGGAACGTACTTAATGCCTATGAATCAAGATGAACAAATTTAAATTATATTTTCGTTAAAAATTAACCAACATCCAGCGATAGAGCTAAATTAGCACTTAAATATAATGCCGGCAGCCGCTAGATTTTTGCTATCCTAAGTTCTCAGTCTCCATCTCAAACTCTTAGATGTTAGCAATAAGAAACTGAAGGCAAATATAAGTGTAATACTGCCATTTTTATGAAATCCATGACTATTAGCGCCGCCTAAAAATATCATAGACCGACAGAAGGTAATCTTTCGTGTGTTATGTAAACAGAAGTGAGCTTCTCCTCTAAATATCTATCGGTTTCCTTTTGTCACTCTGAGTCTAGAAAAAAACAGGTGCGACATAAGACGTAAATTTTGTAAAAGTCATTATCAGTAATTTACCAAAATTTCACACTCTTTCAAGCATAACACGGTTTGGCAAGTGTAAACTTTTCCCACATCTGCTCTGAATCAAAATACATCTGCTACTCTACTAAATAAATTCCTCATCACCAACCCCCGCCGTACATTCCTGTTCCGCACATTCATGTTCACAAATGAATAGAAAGTTTGTAATTTTAATCGGTGATATATTAATGCTACAATGCAGAATTTCGATCGATTTTGTTTCATAAAGACGCTATATTATGCGGAATACCCCGGCCAACTTGGAACTGTCGACAACACCAAAAAGACCCTCTACTTATTTTTCCGAATAGTTATTTACGATAGCAAGTTTAGCAGGAAATCTTATGCAATTAGCTAATAATATGCAAGTAAACTATCAGGCAATGTACGTGGAGTCGGCAGCAACGACTGGAAGTACGGAGAGGAAGACTTATAAGTAATATTTTTCTGTAGTACTCTTTCTAGTAGAATGATACTCGTGCTGCCGGAGTATATTGTCGTTAATGCTACAATAACAGAAAAATTTAAATAGGTAAGCCAACTGAAAAATTTCACAGTCGGTGGGGTCCAATGTAGCATGAATGTACTGAAATAATACGTTTTTACCATAATGAAATAATCCTTAGTTCTTCCACAAACCACAGTTTAATAAACTGTTAAAGTTGCATTTGAAAGTTTAAGTTGAAGGACTAAGTTATGTTTCATGATGGGAATATGACAAAAAGGTATTCAAAGGAGCATAATAGGTGTTAAAAATAAGGCACATTAAGAAACTTTCCCTTTCGCAAACATCTCTTCTGCCACTGCCAGACAATATCACATACTTTTGATTTTGAGCGCAATAATGATTGGTTCATGTACATCTATATAATGTCTTGCAAGCCACCGCAAAGGTGGGAAATGAAGATCACAAAACATTCACAACTTATATGTGACTAAGAGCTGCAACGTGGAAACATGTTATGTATAATAGCCACGTGCAAGTTCATTGTTGGTCAGTTCTATAGTAATGAAGTGATAACTGGTTAGAAAGACGTTTATGTAAATATATATTTCAGCATATTCCTAGCGTGTTTGGGTTAGTAATGTTAGACATACATCATGAACTACAGACTACTGAAACATTTTTTCAGCTACCTATCGCTTTGAAACACTGCCTATTATGTTTTATAGCTGGTACGCGGGAGAAAAACATTATAAATCTATCGTTAACAATCTCTCTCTACTCTTAATTATCTGATCAATGCAGCATAATTCGCAGGGGTTTTAAATATAAATCTAACATCTTCAATGAACCTATCCGTTTTAAATTTTTGCAAGAGATTTAATGTATACTATTCGACGATCTGAATATGATTCCCAACCTAATTATTCTATTAATTTTATCGCAATACTAAACCTAGAGTAACACTTTTTAACAGACTTAGCTGCCATACGCTGCACACTGTCTAGTTGAAGATATTTTTATGTCTGGTTACGGAAATAATATTAAACACTTTTGACATAACTCAAGGCAACATTTTGTGCTGGATTAGAGCGAATATCTTTCATCTTCCATTCCTTTCAAGTTGGTTAACTAGGCCCGCTGATCCTTCAGTCCCTCTTTACCCGTCATGCAAGGAATAAATGGGAGCAATGATGGCTCATTACGCCCCAGTGGCCCCTGGCACGCTTCCAGCAGGTAAATCTGCCGGTAAATTGGGGCCCCCTTATCTCGTCACGAACCCTGTGGCGATCGCCGTGACTCTTGCGCACCCACTCGCGGCAGTCGGCTCATTTCCTCCGGGGAGTCGAGGGAGTCATGTCCTTCGCCAAAGGCGCCTCCGTCGATTACCGCGAAGGGAGTTGATGTAGCATCGGAGGCGCCATCTGGGATCATTTCCAGCGTCAAAAATCCACCACTTTACTTGGCTCTAAGTAGGCTTTTGAATGTGGGTAGTGGGAGGATAATGGAAAAATTAAATAGAAAGAAGGGCGAATGACGAACTGTTGAGCACGACCGGGAAAGAATAAAGTTGATGATGGAAATAAGGAGGCGGCTGAGTAGGTAAATGTATTTATCAAGCGAGAGAGACAAAAAAAAAACAATTAGACAAAGAAGGAACTTAAGGAAAATACTGAAGAATGGGTGAATTGGTTGCTGGAGTCTGGCTTCCCGGTCCCAAGGTCCGGGATCGAGTTCTAACAGTGGCAGATTTAACTTCAGCCGTATATTTGTAAGTCCCTACGCCATGTTAAGCATTTTTGGCACTGTAAATATTCTTTTGGATCATGTTATATTATTATTGTTATGTTTTTGGTGGCTCATCCCATTTATAGTCCTGAAGAAGGAAAAATATATTTTCCGAAACGTCGGCAAAAGTTGAATAATTTTCATTTTTAACGAAAGACCTAAACTCCTGAAAAACCATCAATATTACTTAAATCTAACGTGTGTCCTTGGATTAGTGGCACTGTATCACATAGTTGCATGTCAATAGAGCATGTTTTTGTTATCAACCAGGTGCCACACACCTTTGCGGTGGCTCGCAGGGTATTACGTAGACGTAACACGTTATTTTGCCATTCGCATCCTTTCTTTTCACCTTTTTCTCGATCTTCCAACGCTTATTTTCCCATCTTGGATACCATTTCTACATATCTTTACTCCTCTATCGTTGTCCATCCTGTCTACATGACTAGATTCTCTCTTTCCACTCTCTTCTTCTATTTATCAATCGTTCACTAATCACATCAATTAAACAATCCACTCTCTTCACCTCTTTCCATATCTCTTAATATATTCACGATTTTCTTAATACTTTCATTTCTGAATTTTCCCTTCTTTTGCTTTGTTCTTGTCGTTTTAATCTCTGCTTCTGCTTTCCATGTAATTATTGGCCTTATCACTGATTCGTGAATCCTTGTCATTGTGTCCTCTCTTTAACATGTTCATCTTTCCATATGATATGCGTTAAACAGCCAGAAATTCTATTTTCTCTATGTATTCGTTTTTTTGTTTCCGATCGGATCATTTCAGTGCTCCTCACTGTAGTACCTACCTATAATCTTAATCTTTCCATTACATGCTCTATAATTGTGTAATACATTGCTAAGCATCGTCCAAATTTGAACAGGGTAATTGTTATGCCTAATATTTATTTTTTCATTTAATTTGGTGAGTCCTGCGTATTTTCGTGCGATTTATTTAAACGAAACAGGAGAGTTTGGGGATCGTCTTCATGATCTACAATCAATACTGCATCGCCCGCGTAGCATATGATATTTATTTTCCATCCACCCTTTTTGTACTCATTCATATACTTTGCTGTTCCTTTTATGTCGTCCATGAATAAATTAAACCGCAGCGGGCTTAACAAGTATCCCTTCCTAACTTTATTTCTGCTGATAACGTCTTTATAATTATTTTTATACTTGTTTTTTTCTTGTGCATATTTTGGATATTAGCTAAACTTAACTTCAGGGATAATTTCTCTTTAGCTTCAGGGATATTTTCTATTTCCTTAAGTGCTCTGGTTCAGTCGTGTATTATCAAGAGCCTTTTTTATATCCACAAACTAAATATACGTAAGAATTGAATTTGAGCGAATTTTCTACTGTCAGCGCTATTACAAAGATTGCGCCGTTGCATGACCTATGTACCTGTTCTATCATTTTATGACATGGCTTTTTCGAGTTGTGTTTTGTAAACTTCAACAATTTCTACATTGGAGCTGCGGCCTTCTTCTTAAGCTATTTGACTGCTTTTCTCGTGAAGTAGGAAGATGGAATATTTAATCCACCCTGCTTGGTTTATCATAGGATTTATTCGGTTTGATGTTTGTTCCTTGTTTCCTTATAAACCTCCATAAATGCTTCTGTGTTCCATAGAAGCCAAGTTCCACATTGGATGTAAAAGTTTCTGAATTTTTTATTCCAAAAGTCTTTGAGTTTACGCTATTTCTAACTTCTTTAATATTTTTGTACTATTATATTATTTGATTTCTTCTATTGCCAAGACTTTACTTTTCTGTCTCATCAATTTTTTAATTTCATTTGTAAAACAAGAACCCTATTTTTTTCATGTTCCTAATTACTTTTTTCACAAAAATCTTCACTTGATGCTCTTATTTCTTTTCCAACCGTTGTCTACATCGTCTTTATCTACTATTGGGTTAGAGCAGACTTTTCTACAGCTGAGATGCAGCAAAAGGAAAGGTTTATGTTGATGAAGATTTATACATTAACAAAATATTTCTACTGCGGTGTTTGCAACTGATTAGCCCATAAATTAATGATTCAAAAGCTCTAATGGGGTCGTTTACCATATTTTTTTATTGCCGAATCTGATAGAGTTTGTAAAATAAAAGGACCCGTATTTTTCCGTTTTCTGATCCGACAATTATTTCCCGAGTTATAAGCGGCTAAAAACTGATGTTTTTAACCCTTTCGGAAAAGTGGGTGTGGTGCAACCTCTGACGTATATCGACTTCGTCCAATCACAACTGAGCCCGCGAGGCTACTTCGCCTTATCGCAAAGGGGGGGACACAGCTGACTCGGCCAATGAGAGCGATTTCGACAGCATCTGTGCGAGCAGACCTTCCGAGAACCCCCCTCCACTCCCTTCCCCCTCCCCTGAAAGCAGTCAAGGACGGGAGGAAAATGACGTCAATGTTATCACAGCAGCATTTTCGGTGGGCGTCACCTTTTGCTTATTTTAATTTTTGATTTATGAGTGAATGGTTGTGGTTAGAAGAT
The DNA here is from genome assembly GCA_933228895.1 of Platycnemis pennipes. Lineage (NCBI taxonomy): Eukaryota > Metazoa > Arthropoda > Insecta > Odonata > Platycnemididae > Platycnemis > Platycnemis pennipes. Next base: position 32,919,617 of record OW121852.1, on the reverse strand, counting down.
CAATTTTTTCACTAAAATTCGTTTTTCGTTTCCATCTAACGATTTCGTGTACAAAATTGCGATTTCGGTTCCGAGTAAACGCCCCCATTCCTCCACTAAGGGTAAATGACGTCATTTTCTCTTATTCCTGTCAAGTCTATAATTTTCTACACAGCGCCGAGGATGATATCATAGAAGCAACACCCTTTATTAACCACCGTTGTTCAGAACGCGAAATCACACGCATCTACTATTAAAAATCACGGCTTCACGACATAATCCACCAAATTATACTCAAGAACAGCGATCACTGTTTATGCTCCCATGAGCTGTATTAAAACAAACTAGGATTAAGTGAGGGAGCGTACTGCAAACATAAAATCCTTCTTGCTCCTCCAAAGTGCTTTAGAGTTACTACAGCTAATTTGCTGTAGTATTTATTAAGTCATCATCCTGGTTAATGCATCCTGATAACCTAGGTAGGAAACTCCTCTTTTCTACCATCTAAATGAGATACCTAATTCATATTTTCTCGTTCATTTGGTCGCAACATATCTTATCTAGTAGGTATAAAGTTCACATCTACAAAATATTAAAAGTTGTAGTATTAGTGATAATTAAATTATTTATAAACCTGATCCAACTGCTAGGGCTAATATGCGCCGTTTAAAATAACTCAATACAACTACAATCACAACTTCCATGTCTTTAGTGGGATTCGAACCCGCAACCTTTGAGTGGCCCGGTGGAGGCGTTACCGATTCGTCATCACGGCCGCGCTGGAATATTATATTTTAATGTCATGTATTCCAGTGATTTTTACACATGGGTAAAAATTATTGCACGCAAAATAATCTGGATACTTACTACGGCTTTGGAAATATAGGTGCTCCGCAGCCTTCCATGTGTGATCCTATTTTTTGTTACTCGATCCAATTTTATGAACTGCACTTAGAGCGTACCCTCAAGCGAACTTCAAACAACCTCGATAGCACTACGCGAGCACGAGTGATTTATCCCTTTAACCCTGGTGTGCACAAACCCACTGCGAAACAGAGTCGCCCGCGGGCGCAGAGGGGTCTCCTTAATCTGGTTCCGAATGGTATCAGGGGGAGACAAAGGGAGGGTCATTGCATAAACAACTTCCTCCCTAGGGCTGGCTTCATTCCTCTGCGAACCGAGTCAGGTGGTGCTACAAGGGATGAGAGAAGTGCCAGTGAGAAGAAACTGACAGACGATGATCTGATGGGTCACGGGTGAAATTGATATACAATAGATACTCCTCTTTTCAATGAATCTATCAATTCAAATGGAAAACACTGACGATTGGACCGATTGGCTGTACAAAAAATACGCAGACTAGAAAAACAACAGATAAGACTTCCGAATCGCCCATATTTAACAGGGATGCCAAGGTTATATCTATTATTATGTTTTAAATTGGACAGCTCAAAAAAATTCAGCTGTTGGAACTTTAATCACCGATATCAACTAAGAATACTCGAATTATTGAACTGGAGACTCTTCCCCTTTCTAGCAGATGAAGAACACGCATAGCTGTTCACTAACGCTTAACTAAAAATTGTGCTGTAGTGATCATTATCATCGGTCAACAATCCTAGGACCAGTTTGGAGCAGCCCTCCACACGATTCTTCTATCGGCCAACCTCTTCATATTAACGTAATTTTTCTCTTTTACATCCTTTAAAACTTGCTCCATATATCTCATAAGTGACCTGCCCTTTTCAATTCTTCCCGTTTACTATTCCCTTTGACGATTGCCTTCATAAGGCCACAGTGTCTCAATATATGGCCGATTAGGTTGTCCCGTCTTCTTCTTAGAGTTTTCAGCAGACTTTTTACTCCCACACGTCTTAAGACTTCTTAGTTTGTTGAGGAGTACCGACTTCCCATGGTCAGGGTTCGAAACCCGGAAGATATTACATTGGAATCCCTACATGAATAATGCGTGAGCGGGAATGTTGTTCATCACCTCTTCCCAAGAGTGAGATGTAAAACTGCATTCCCCTGGGATCCTTTTATTTAAGACAGAATATATTCGGCAACGGGTTTCTCTCCGGCATTCCTTTTTTCCATTCCAATTCCACCCTTAAATTTATCCTATCCACTCTGAAATGCTCCCATACTATCAGTCTTATAACCACTTGCGATGTGCAAGTTAATTAATGGGAAAATAGCATATGATGACGGAATCGGGTTTCTATGGTGGCTAGAGTCGTAGCTTTCCAGCCTGAGAGCGCGGATTTGAATCCTAGCTGAAAAAGGCTCTTGATTGGTGCACCGAGTAATGGGTGGAGGTCAGTACTCTGTCCGCTGGGTCGTATTTTGAACCGGTGACCTTTTGGTGCCTTTCATTATAAGTAGGCTAATGCGGTCATTCCACCATTCCTTCATTATTTGATAAATGTCTTAACAAATCCAATTACCCATATATCAAAAAAGGCACAAATAACCACATCTCTCAAGTTACCAATGGCATCTGATGATATATCAAATAACATCATAAAATATAACAAGTAGGTAACATGGAAATTACCAAAATTAATCGCAAATTGTATCCAAAAAGCAACATTTAAAATATTTAACAGCCGGAGAAGAGAAAAACTAACGATGTAATTCCACAAAACTTTTTTATTTTGACACGACCATGGTTTCGCTGCGGCGCAGCATCATCAGCATGGTTTCGCTATACCGCAGCGAAACCATGGTCTCGTCAAAATAAAAAAGTTTTGTGGAATTGCATCGTTAGTTTTTCTCTTCTCCATTATGGAAAAATTCCACCAAGTTACCCCGGAAACAGTTTCTTTTACTTTACAGCCAATACTATGAATGAAGTAAAATTATTTTTTTTAATTAGGGGTAAAATAACCATTGACAGATATACACGTTAGGTTGGAAACAAAAGTTCAGTTAGGTGCGAATCAATGTCAATTTGCTAGAGCACAAAAAATTGTACATTAAGCACTACGTGAAATAATTAAAAAACAATAACTTCGTGTAGTATTTATATTTCAAAATTAATAATTTCACGCAAATGTATAATACGCCACAAACCTTCAAAAGTATATTCGCGATAAGGTCTATGTTCAAATCAGACGTAATGATTTAAAAAAAATGTATTCGGTTCACTTGAATAACCATCAGGAAACTGCCTTGAGTCTCGATCTGACGATTTCTCGTTGCATTAATGCCTAATTTTCTTTCAATCTACGTAAATCCTGAGCATTTTTCTTTAAACCAGTCGACGTGAGAAAAGTGCACGCTAAAGGTGCCCGTCAGACAACTTATCGAAAAGCAGAAAGTTTGGAGGTGGGAAAAGCAAGAAATATCTCCAAAGCAATCTAGATTAGCCGCCATCCGCCGCGCCGGTTGAAGGGACAGGACCTTTCATGATTGAAGAGCACTATTTTCCCGTTCAAACTTAAATTATCGGGAAATTTCCAAAACCACGCGCACTGCGCTTCTTTCATTCTTCATTCAAAACAACCGAGGATCCGTTGCGACGAAAGTTAGAAACTCGATTCCGAAACAAGGAGCGGTTGAGCGGTGGAGAAAGACTCTTCAATCACGGCACCTGGAAAAGCAAGGGGTCTCCTCCTTCAGGAATTAATTAAAACTCGCATTGCCGCAGGCGGCTCAAAAGCTTTGGTGGGAAGTCACCAAAAAAAATGCTCTCAGTACGTCAGGTCGACTGCATTAAACAACGCACCGATTGCTAAATCTTGGATGTACTCTCGCTGACCGCTGTCCGCAATGGCTTGCGGCATCAGTGAGTTGTTCCCACCGTGCTATTCGACAGTATGTAGTATTTCCACTACCGCGAGCTCAAAACTAATATTTTTGTTGAAAAAATCGCACGAGACAAGAGCCAAAAAGCTCTCTATCCGCGAAACTGCTACGTGTTGCATAAAATATTTTCCGGAAGAGGAAAAAAGAGCCTCTAACAAATGAATATTCTGGTGCCGACTACGAACCGCAGGTGACCTTTAAATAGTACATTCTCCATGAAAGAGTTACCAAACCATCTCTCGTGGCCCATTGGACCTTTCCCGCAGTTAAATCGAACCGATAGCCAAGAACCTCCGGGATATTGAATTATTTTACAGTTCAATGCCGTCTCACTTTGAATCTCTGCCACCGTTGGCTTCTTATTTTCGTATGTAATATATCTACACTACGGCCAGAAAGGGAAAAATCCATTTATTAAAAGGAGAGGCTAGTTAATTATCAACAGAAAAATCTGCCATTCATTATTTGCGAAATAGCTTGTAAGCGTAGTACGATAAAAAGTGGACCCATTGATCCCATGATTAAGGCTTTCCATACTTGAATTTAAAGCTTCAAACTATTAGGTAGGTAATTATTTTAAGGGGATGATAGGGAACTATTGTAGACCAAAATATTATGGGCACTCGAGTTTTAAGGGTATTTTTGAAATAATCAAAAGACCTACTGAAAATTTAGTCACATTATTTTTTTTCGTTTTATTCTGCGTTAATTGTTGCACATTAATTTTTTTATTAAAGGCTGATGAAGATTAAATAGATCGACCGAGTAAGTAAGGAGGAAGTCCTAAGAAGAGTGGGAGAAAAGAAACTTAATCGGCCATATTTTGAGACACGATGGCCTGATGAAGACTATCTTCAAGGGAAAAGTGAAGGGGAAGATTGGAAAAGGCAGACCTCGTATGAGATACATGGAACAGGTTGTGAAGGATGTAAAAGAGAAGAAATACGTCACAATGAAAAGGTTGGCCGATAGAAGAATTGAGTGGAAAGCTGCGTCAAACCAATCCTTGGATTGTTGACCAATGATGATGATTAAAGGCGGAATGGAAAAAATGACGGCTTTTTAACGTTTTCAACAAGTACACCACCTTAAAATATCATTCAATAAAAAAACGGGTAAGCCGATCTATTCCAAATTATAACACAGTCTGCACAGGAGTATTATATGAGTTTTCTTTAAATTTCAGAAATTTATATGAGCAAGAAATGATTCTGTAATACTTTTTATCATGAGCGTTTTTCTCGGCTCTGAGTGGTCTAAGAAATTTTAATTGCATTGTAAAACCTTAGATATCCACATTATATCGTCGTTAAGAACGTAATGTAATCAACTTTATATATATTATTATATATGTATTTGAGTAGAAATTAGACGAGTCATAGGCCACTTGTTGCGACAAGATCACACGGCTTTCAAAGCACAGAAAAATTTCTGAAATATATTGAAAATTAATAAAATATTCTTGTGTATATTGTTTAATAATTTGGAATAGATTGGCCCAGCCGTTTTTTTAATACATTTTTGAAATCGGCGTAATTGTTGGACAAGTTAAAAAATCTTCACTTTTTCCATTCAAACTTTAATATATAATACAAGAATATAATCATCAATGTTATGTGTACAGCAATTAACATAGAGTTTAATGAGAAAAAGGATATAATTAAATATTCTGTAGGCCCCTTGGTTACTTCATGAACACTTAAAACTAAAGTGCATATAATATTTTGGTTGACAGTGGTTAATTTGCGACCCTAAGGAAAGATAGGTATCTGGCTTGAGAAAGGACTACTAAAGGAGTAGTGGAAGGGTGGACGAAGAAATTCCACGCCAGCATTAGTCGGCTAATAACGAAAGGCGCCAAGGGGTCCATGGTTTAACGTCCCATCCGACGGACTGAGTATTGAGACAAAAATCTCTCCACATAGCACTGAGGGTAGGGTATTTCAATCTAAAATCTTCCACCACTGGTATTGAAACCCAGGTCCCTGAGCTGGAATGCCAGTACTATAACCACCACAGTAACCCGATTCCTACCAGTAAAATAGTCACATTTTATCCTATAATCACTCAAGGAGGACAATTAATTTATAGATGCTACAGTCATACTAAAATGCCAGCGGGAGAAAGATGTTAAAGATTCAATTGGAGAATAAGGTAGTAAGAAGAGGATGCATGGCATTTAATTTATTCCAGCAACTACTACGAAACATAGGTAAGAGATGTTACCGAGGGGATATTTAAACATACAATGTAAATTTTAGGCTTTCACTGTGCCTGCCAGAAACATTAAATATACAGTGCTTAACTTTAATTATTGGACTCATCTTCTTGCTTGCTTGGATCTTAATTAAAATATTTATACAAGATTTGTTAATTATCTGCTCCGGTGTTAGTTTGAGAATGAGGAAGAATCAAATCCAAACCCTCCGTGATCCCTTGCTGAATTCAGCCAAAAGTGAAATTAATTATGTAGTTATGAGCATAAGGGCTGTTTACTCGCTGATAACGTAGGCCTGGTGCGAATTTTAACCTGCCTCACAACCTTGCGGATATTATGTGGAAAGTTATTAACGGTTCCTTGTGTCTACGTTTGTAGGCGGTTTTTTTTTACAATCCTGAAGAATAGACTGCTGTAGACAAAAGTTCAGTAGTCAACGCAAAAAAGCGCCTCTGCCCGCGACGGAAAAGTAAACTTCGTTTGACTGTGTTTAAGCTGCGTGCAACGCATAGGCCATATTTCCACAACGTATCGTGGCATGCAGGGAATACCGCAGGAAAAATGCCCAGTGATACCGAGAGTAAAGCCATAACAGAATTATGAAAATAATAGGTAATCATCTATTAGTTGTGAGAGTACAGTATGACGCATGGTAAAAAATCAATCTGTTATTCCCTGTACTAATAGTAATTTTATGAATATATATTAAGGAACATTATACGTTAAAATTCGTGAAATGAATTCAAAGGTTATATGCGTAACTTAGTGGAACTGCATGATGAAGATATATAACTTAGTATTATTCACACTTAGGTATATTATTTATACCGACCGGAGTTTCAACTTAAGAACGTAATTCTCAAGGCCTTGAAATACGGCATAATTAATTACAAGTGTGGATTATACTAAGTTATTTATCTTAATTATGCTTTAAATACACAATGCAAGTAAGGGACACCAGATATTTTCCCTGTTGAGGTATTTGAAAGTCGAAGCATAGCAATTCGGTGGCAGTTAATGTAACCGAACCCCAGATATGCATTCATTAATCACTCTTAATTAAATTTACCTTCAATTTTTATTTTCCTTAATGCTGCACGAAAACAATCAAGCAGTAAATGTAGAAGTGAAATGCAAAAACACCTCTAGCTTTTTTTAAGAACTAATTTCCACTATTTCCATACACCCTGCATTGCATGTCATCATAACTTAGAATCTGGTCCAAAAACTTTGCTGGAAATGTAAAATTTTCGATATGAAATAATTGCGAATACTTTAGACGAGCCAATGGATTCACCGATTGTTTCGCGCTGTCGCTATTGCTTTAGACATCACATCTCCTTTTCTAATTTAAATACAGTATTAATTAAGAGCTTTCCATGCTTATTTTGAATAGTGATTTAAAACTCCGTAAAATATGATTAATTCTGATCACGTGTTCTATCTCCTAAGTGCCAAGATCGAATGGATAAATAAAAACAACCATGGTTGAAAAAAAGATGCTGCAGAATCGAAGAGCAAGAGCTCCATGAATTCGAGAGCGATTCTTGGTTTAAACGAAACGGCGCGGAGGTGAGAAACAAGAGTCATAAATGCCTTGACGCAAAGGAAGAAGTAGTAGGTATGCGTGACGTTTGAAGCTAACTCACTGCCAATTGAATTATTATTAGAACATTTTCACAAAAACATTTAAAACAACGCAAACGAGACGACTTGTCACCGGAACACATGTAGTGCACATTAATTGTATTTTCATCGCTAAATTGCGGATGCATCGTCAATTTATGTGGGGCGATAAATAAAAGTCATACTAAAAGATTATGCCATGGTCCTCATTTCCAGTCACAGATTTTTCGAAGGAAAGATGAAAAAAAAGTCTTTCTCATAAGTAATTCCAGAAAAAGTAAAAGTTGGATTATTTCATCTGCTTTCGCGGGTGAGACAGCTATGCAGTAAGAAGCAGGACTTATAAGTCCTGTGAAGCAAAGGAAAAAGGAATATACATGATGTATGAAGCAAACTCAACTAACTGATGAACTTTAAACAGGCAGAGGCTATTAACTTTCGGAAAATTAAGGACGTGAAAGTAATGTAATCCGTGGGTGAGAGGAATCCCCAAGGAGAATATCAATTCCGCAAGACGGTGTAAACAACTTGGAAGGTCAAAAGGCCTTTTGCAAAATGAGGGGCAGCCTGCACTTAGCCTGTTTGGGGACGCTGATGCGATGAACAACGAGACACTCATGAGGGAACTATTATCTCCATGGAGCAACATTCCACTTTTTGTCAACACGCTACGGATAGAGGGATATAATAGGTATGGGTGAAAAGCAGAGTGGCAGACATAGGAGAGTAGGGCAGTTACTTAGAGCTTGCTAGGCATTACAACAGTGTATACGGGGTACGAAGGATGGTATGTAGACAGGCTTAGGATAGGTTCTTTCAGAACCAATTTTCACGCAAAGGCAGTACTTGAACTAGACGTTGAAAGAATTATTTCTACTCTATAAACACATAAGTACAAAACAACGATCTGATAGTTTGTAAAATAAAAAGACCCATATTTTTCCGTTTTTCGATCCGTCAATTAGTTCTCGAGTTATAAGCGGCGAAAAACTGACGATTTTAACCCTTTCGGAAAAGTGGGCGTGCATTGACCTCTTGCGTCATCCACCTCGTCCAATCACAACTGAGCCCACGAAGCTACATCGCCTTATCGCAATGGGGGACAACACAGCTCACTCTGCCGATGGAAGTGGTTGCGACAGGATCTGTGCGAGCAGACCTTCCGATACCCCCCTCCCTCCCCTTCCCCTAGAAGCAGTCAAGGACGGGAGGTAAATGACGTCAATGGTCTCAAAGCAGCTTCTTCGGTGGGTGTCACCTTTTGTTCATTTTAATTTTTGATTTATGAGTGAATGGCTCTGGCTAGAAGATTAATTTTTTACTTAATTTAAATTTTCGTTTCCATCTAACGATGTTGTGTACAAAAATGCGATTTTGGTTCCGAGTGAACACCTCCATCGCATGAGGTCCTACCATTTTTTGGCACGGATTGAGGTGCAAAGTTGAGGAATGAAAGGAAGCAGACTGTTGGCCATGACGTTAGGCCCTCGGTGAGAGGAAAGGGAATAGGTACCTCTCTTTTGGATTCCGTGCCTTATTTCGTGCTAAGAAGAAATTTCACTAGGTGGCCCCTGTGAATATCTCATTATGGCTTTTCATCTACACTTGCAATTAATTTACGAGTCTTTCATTGATTAAGGCCTTCGTTAAAGATATTGTCCACCACATTCACTTTATGGAAAGACTAAAATTTGTGAGAAAACGGCATGAAGTAGGTAGTTCTCTTCCTTGAAAATTTTTTCTCATCAAGGCAGAGAATGATTCATTAGCCGAGATAAACAGCGTTCATTGAAGCTCAAAGCAAAAATATATATAATGCAGAAAACCTTGACAAACAAAATTACAGCACTTTTATTTGACCAAGGAGGAGGCTACACGGGTATGCCATGCGTCTAATATTCATCCATACGCCTTGAGTTTTGATATTAGGAATATAATACACAAAGGTGATGGAATAATTGCTAAATTCACTAAAAACTAGGAAACATAACGTTGAACATGTATTGGAATTTTCCAAAAGATAGACACATAGAAAGAAAATTGAAAGAAAATGAAAATAGCAAAAAAACTACCTGTTTTCCGTGCTTGGCACGGAACTTTAATTCTGTTAAAATCCCAGTATAACTTTTAGGTTTACTTCCTTAACTGAGCCCCAAAAATCAATGGAGGGTTTGTTTTGTGTTGAGTGAATGTTTTCAGCGCTTCGTTCGCGTTGAAGAATGGATTTTCCAGCAGATTACCACATATTGTGTGATTGATAATACATTTCCTCAGTGGGGATGATTGTATATTTCTGTCAAGTTGCCATGTTAGGCGTTTAAATACCTTCACCCCAATCATCAAGCATTTCCTTTTCAGCTATGGTGCATGAGTTAAGTGCGGCCATTGTATTGTTTGAAATAAACTTTTAAGATAGGACACAATTATTTTGTAGGAATCAATCAATGTGACCGAAATAATAACTAATGCTCTAAATACATGGACTGTTGATCCCCGATATTTTTATATTCAGCCACATGTCTTTACTTCTAGGATGAAAATGATTGATAGACAAAAGAACAATCATAACGTTAAAAATTGGTTCCATTATTAAGGAACAAATCGGCCGGAGCAGGTTTAATCCAAGCAACAGCTGCCGAGGGCATCTCGCACCATCGAACCAAATCTGAGCCTTCAGTCATATATAAAACCCTTGCCCGTAGCGGGATTCAGACTTAAAACCTTTGAGTAGCCAGGACGGAGATTAAAGGATTTGATTATCGCGGCGGACGATTGGGAACTGAAGCAATTTTAAAGCTCACCTTAAACGGGCGTTCAATGGACGCAGGGGTTAATCTCTGCTCTGAGGCGTCTGCTCTGTGCACTGAGAGAGGAGATAATATTAGGACACGGTGCTCTGAGCAGGCAATCGCTCTCCGTGAACCACGTGCTCCTCCTGCAGCCGCCGGATGCACGAGGGAGCACATGCAGATAAATCCTCTTATGAATCCGGAACGACCGGGACAGGAGGCCAGTGGAACACAACACAACTCCCCTCTCCTCGTTCATCTCGCCTTGCCCCCTAAACTAATCTCCTCGCAGGGAGTGTTCGGAGAGGCAACAACATTGCACCCGATTGATGCGGGCGAAGGAGCTTCTTTGTCCAATGTCGGCTACGAGGCAGAATGGAGGGCGGTATGGGTGGAGAGTTTACGGCATGGGGATCGGGAAAGAACCGCTGTGGAGCCGTTAACACCCTCGGCAGCAAGTAGCGTTGTCTCGCGTTAAACATGAAGCGTTGCTGCCGGGACTTAAGGAGAAAGAGGTGAGTTTCAGTACGTTAAGAACGTCATGATGGAACGGACGGGAAGGGTGAACTTGTGGAAGGGGTTAAAAAGAAGAAAGGAGTGGCCAGGTGATCTCAAGGTGGATTAACTAATGCCTGCTTCACCCTCGAATGAATCCTGATAGCCATTAGTGCTCAAGACACCTTAACGCAACATATATAAAATATTCACCACGCTAATACTGAAGTATTTACGGAGAGGAACTAATAATTGAATCGCGTTATCATTTGTTGTGAATAGATAAAACACAGAGGCTATCGGCATTCGCACCTTACTTAATCTTATCCATATAAAATCTAATCTGATAACCTTTCCTTAGTTGAAAAAGACATGGCTGTTTATTCCCACATAATTTTTATCCATTACTTGTGATGAGAAATAAGAAATTTTTACGTGACGACAATAGACTAATGCCAAGAGGTGAAGGATATATTACGATTCTTGAATAATATTGACTCTATTTAGTAATTAATATCACCACGAAATCAATAAATGAGGAATCTTATGTTCACCTACATGTACATATTACCATAGCCATCGAAAAAATGTTAAGAAAGTTTACAAAACTTACATTGGAATCGGAGAAGCAGTTAATATACAGCAAATACAAGTAATGGCTCCTACACCTACATCTATGTAATACCCTGCGATCCACCACGAGGGTATGTGGCAGGGGGGTTCATGCTGTTACCGAATTGTTGAAGCCGATCTAGTTAAAAAGAGAATAAATGCTTATTAAAGCAATTTAACAAACCTAAGATGCACATTTCAGCCATTGAAAAAATACCGGAAGGATCACCCATCTTCAAGAGGACACCCATTCACCCATCTTCTTCACCCATCTTCAAGAGGACACATAATCGCGATACTCTGGAAGGTAATGCGTCAGAATAGAGCGCACAATGATGATATTAGCGACGACCAAGGAAAGAAGAATGAAAAGAAAAACGCAGAAGCACATAGGGAGAGACCAGTTGGGATAAGGAGGAGAAGAGGAGCAAAAGTAATCATTGTGACTCATAATTACGTAAATTTATAAAAACACAAGAGAAAGGACTTTTAGATTTGAATAAATATTTTCATCACACCGGCTTAAGCTTCGTTCTCTGATTACGAACAGTTACACAAGAGCGAGTATATAAGCACCAGATGGCTGTGCTTAAATTTAGATCTAGTAGATAAAAAAGCGAGGATAAGGACAATAGTAAGTCAATGTTATTAGTATTCACATGAAAGCAAAGGTTTCGTGCCAATAAGAGGTGGTTCAGGGAATCCATGAGAAAGCTCAAGTGATCATCTTTCGAGTCAAAATTTTTAAATACTGCATTTGTTAGGAAGAAGGTCTATAAATAAATCTTAGGGAGACTCTGACTGATACAAGAAACTGATGACGCATAAAATTAAGTTAAATTTATACAAAAAATATCATGGGAACAGTTAAAAAGAGTCATTGGAAATATTAAGTTGGGTAAATAAGATTAGATAAAAGAATGGACTTAAGAATTAGAAGACAAGAATATCTTAAAATGGACAAAATAAGCGAGGAAATCATTAGTGGGGATAGCCGCAGAAAAAATTCCCGTAATTCCACCAGACGAAGAGTCTGCAATCGGTCGGAAAGAGTAGAAGCCAGCAAGCAATTCATCACAACGTAAATCTGACACATACTTCATTTCTATAGGTGGTGGACGATAACATAAACAAAAAGAGTAAGGTAAGAGACATTTGAAGTATGGAGTTGCAGAAGAGTGAGGTTGAGTCATATAGATCGAGTTGTCTACGAAGAAGTTGTAAGAAGTGAGCGAAAAAAAATCTCACGAAAGTTATAAAAAACTGAGAACATCGCAATCGGACACATATTCATGGCATGGTTTCTTACGGCCACTTGAGAGCCACTTTGAGGAAACTTAAATGGGAACTCCTTTAAGGAAAGACAATGAATGAGATATGGGAGGAAAGTAATAAAGGATGTCTACGATTCCAATTATATAATCATGAATAGATGTTTTAACTCGCCTATCAAATTTTGCGGAAATCACCAAGGCGCGTTCATAATTTCAATAATGGAAATCTATATATGTATTAATTTTGTAGCGTGTCAGTCATTATGTATCCGTTTTGTTTATTTCTCTCCCAAGTTTTGAGCTAAAAGAGTGAGGTTTGGTGCGTTGAGTGTGGATTCTCTGTCTGTATGATTTGGTAGTAGTCTTGGATTTTTAGTCGATTGTGGTGCAGAGAAAAATTCAAAAAATGTGGTTTTTGAGAGTGGGAGACAACATATAATGAAAATATGGTGTACAAAAAAGTACAAAAACATAGAGGATAATTAGTGGGACACATTTCTCTATTTATAAAATAGCCATTTCCTTCTCTCTGCATACGAAACGCTTATGAAAAGTGCCTGCAAAGCAGGCAGCAGGTCTGCTAGTATTCCATAAAGTTTGTTCATCATAATTTAATTACGTACGTTCATGACTATATTGATGCCAATATGAAGAGAATCGAGCGGTGAGAAAATAAGTTAAAGGATTGATGACTACTGATGATTACTGCTTTCGTGGTCTTAAAACCAGTAGGTACGCTTGGAATTTACGTAATATTCAGTTCACATTTTAATGAACGTGGGACACTTCGAATGACATTTTTCACCATCTTGCGTGGATTGCTGTCGCATATTACGCTCAGTTGCTTTCAACAAAAAAGTCCCTTGGTGCCATAAAATTTAGTTTCTCCGCTTAACATCTCATTAAAAACTTACATTTATGTTTTTCTTGTTCATTCCTGAACATTATATCCACAGTTTCAATAATTACCTTAACCTTATTGCAAACACTACCATATTATTTTCATAACCACACCTTCCTCTACCTACCTTGGTCCAGAAGGCTGATCTTAAACTTCGTAACTTTCGATGAAAATCTTATTTCTCCCCATTTTTCTTTATATTTTCACATGACCTCCCTAAGTCATTCTAACCTTTTACTTTCGATGCCTAATACCTCCCCTCTCTCTCTCTTTCCCTTTGTATAATTCTTCTGTATCTTCACTATTCGGAGACATTCTTCTCATGAACAAGTGATCTAGTAAGGATTTGCCATCTTATGTCAAAGAAACTCACAACTTCGGCGGATTTTATTCATTTTGACACACTGATATAGCTATTTTCTGAAATTCACTGACGTCGCGCTTGAAATTATTCACCTAAATTTGTTAAAGTAAAACATTCAATAAATCATTCAAAACAATAATACATCGATAAATATTTGCCTAAAAGATCGTAATGAGGAATCAAGAATTGATTATATTAGTGCTCGCAATGATACTGGGTGCACTCCAGTCCAGTTTTGGTCATGCAAAAAATATCTAAAATAGGTATACAGGTATTCGTGATATATCGAGGTGGTACGGTGGCTTTATATCTTTTTCATGCACTCATGATACATCGAACGGTGTTAAACCCCTAAAGTGGCTTTAGTTCATTCTCATGCACGTGCACGCGTGACCAAATCTGACCGTTGTGAATCACCACTTGACGGGAGCGACCTATAAGCGGTTTTCTGAGCATCGGTATGTGTGTTCTCGTATATCTCCGATAGTTTTTCATGCTGGTGCCAAAAAAAAGTGTCAATGCTGCGATAAATAAATCTGCATAATAACCTGCAAACCACCGCGAGGGTGAGCGTGAGGGAGTGAGTCCACCCCAGGCATACATTTCGACGAATTAACGAGGGATTCAGGGGTGGGTGGGGCGTTATAGTATTGGCCTCTAACCGGAGGTACTAACCCAAGCAGCGGAAGATATTCCTCATTGGTTATTTTGCACCTCCTTGAGTGTTTTGGGGAGAACATGCGACTATTGTACTCCGTCCGTTGGATGGGATTTTAAACTGTGGTCCCGGATTCAAATCCCAGCAGTGAAAGCTATTTTTCACTAATAATTAGGCTCATACTTTCATCTACATAATACCCTACAAGCCACCATTAATGTGTGTGTTAGGTGGTGAATTCGCACCAAAAATGCATGACATAGCAAGCATAAAAAGTATTAGTAATTATATTTTAGTCTATACTTCACAATTTAAAACAAGATACAAAGAGCAAAGCAAGCATTTAAAAACATGCTGTTAGTTTGGTTAGCTTAAAGCCCTTATACCAACATGAAACTGCCTATGCTATCCATTGCTACACTTGTATTTATACTATTGGATATATTTACACCTATTCATATCCCTAATTGTACGAGGAAAAAAGAACTTTTTTGATTCTGTCAACTCGGTAATCAATTTCTCTAATTTAATGATTATGATCCAGTCTACCACAGTAATTTGGAGTCAACAAAATATTTTCAACGTCATCAGATAAAAAAATATTGAAATTAAGAAAATTGGTGTTCAATGCTGATGATGATTCAATCCTGTTTGCAAGTATCCTACAAGACCTTTCTCAGTTGAACAACTAAATTAACTAAGGGTACACATTAATTTGATATCAACACAACCTCTCCTGAAACACATCATGTGCGACATCTATCACACAAATCTTGAATCAATATCCTAATCAATATATATCAATATACGTGATGAATTTATATTAAGAAGCTCATACTAACGTGCACAAAAGCCTCTCAAATCTACATTATCAATCTTATTTCCACGGAAACTTCACCTTTTAGTACTAGCATACCGCAAGGACATGGGATATTTATATAATATTTGATACACCATTATAACATGAATCCGCCAAATATTTTTGTACATGAGATTTAGTTTACTTACGATCTGATAGGTATTCCCAATCTAAGTCTTCGAACTAGTAGGAGACACTCATATTACTACATAGGATACGGTACAAGAGGCGAATCAAGAATATTTTTGCCAGTGAAGCGAGAGTTGGTAGCCAGGTTGGAAACATGCTGTCGTACCAACCCAAGTGTCATGTTTTGAATCCCTCTCAGGCCATGAACGTTGTTTTACTTCTTGGATCGAGATCTTAGGGAAGGCGGTGCGAAACATACTTAGCCGTTGGAGTACCTAAAAACCCATAACTACTACTGCTCCTTGAAATCCTCAAAGAAGTCTTTCAAGGAACATCACAATAAAAATGTACATGCTGTATGATTCTGTAGGCATAGGACGTTTCTTAAAAATGACATACACCCGGCAGGAAGGAGCTAGCATACGATTTGATGCTTGAATTATACACCCCGCTTGCCTTCTTACTCGTTCTCTACTCTAGATTGAATGCTCACTCGGTTCAAGAACGTATGGTTAAACTGCCACTAATTTAATCCATAAATGCATCGTTTCTTAATGGATTTGGCCATTAATATAGAATCAAATATTTTTCATCTCCATTTAATGAAAAATATTTTCCGAAAAGAAAAATATTAAGAGGAATCATATAGTTATTTATTTCAGATTTTATCAAAAATCAATCCAAGCGCAGCAGACCCTTCTTCCAAGCGATTACACTCAAAAGCAATAAGTTTCTTCCAGTTCAGCCAGTACCGCGTCTTTGGCATAACTCGGATGAAGGTGGATCATCGAAAACAATCCAGAAATGAATTTAACCATGGCTAACTATTCATGGGATGATTGAAAACAGAGTAACAGAACACTGTTCACTGATTCAGGCATCACATGGTGGAAGTGAGACATACTGGGTGAGTAAAAAAACTGTAGCACTTTTCCACAATTATATATATATTTTTTATTAAAAATACATTACATGTGATTCGGCTTACTACGCCATCTTCAAGCCAAGGTGATTGTACACGTGAAGATGGCTTATTAAGTCGTAACATATGTATCGTAATTTTAAATTTTTTAAAGATATAATTGTGGAAAAGTGCTAAAGTTTTTTACTCATCCAGAGGTACACAAGGAAATCGGAATATAGCGATACCTGGCTCTCCAATATGGAGTAAGAATCCACAAATCAGACAAGAGACTACATATTCAACAAAGAAGAGAGAATAGAAACAGTAAGATTAATTTTGCCATATAGAAATGGCATTAAAGTATTGAAAATGATGCAAGTAGGGATACAATATTACGGGATAGGAAACTAAATACGAATCAGGGGAAAACAGAAAACATATTAATTCGTGAGGTCGGCCTGTGTAACTTATCTATCTCTGAGCCTCTCTCCCGGCCTGTGTAACAGCCATCTCTGTCAAAATAAAAGAACGAATGGCAACCTCTCCGGTGTGAGAAAGATTCATTCCGAATCCGTTCGAAGACGACTGCGTAGACCAGATAAGGGGCAAGAGTTCTTTCCATCCCTTGAGGGTGAGATAAGAGAAGCAAGACATGAAATCTTGATTGCAATTACTCGTGATCTTGGCTTATATTAAGGAAAATGATTAGCAATTTAATCCGGCTAACGCGGAAAAGCGAACGAATCTAGTCCACACGGAGTTTGGTTGAGTTCCATGTTCTTCCTGGCGCCTGTAATTACACGAAGGAATATGGAGTGGTGGCTATACCTCACTCAGGGCTCGATTTCAGTTCTACAAACATTCAAGAGAGAGGCAGACATCCCATCCGATTTCACGCAGTCTACCGCTTCCTTCTTTTTACCCTGCGCGAAATTGAGTAACATCATAACTACCAATTTTTAAAAATTAAAGCACAGCTTTTAGCGCATTGAAGTAGGTAATGAAATCATGCGTGATTTATTTTTTCTGAGAAACGTTCTCGCACCTGCTCTAAGAAGTATCTACTTATTAATAAATAAAAATTTAAAATCAAAAAATATCAAAAAATAACCTTCATTACGGCAAAAAAAACAATACTCCCCCTTCCTAAAATAACGCTCAAAATAGTTTACAGAATGAAATAAATATCATAAATTATGATAAAAATATTTTTGTAACCGGTTTAGTGAGGAAGTAAGCAGCTTTCTGCACTCAAGGGAAAGGTTGCTACTGATTTTCAACAGCAAACGTCATATGGCTATTTAGTTCCTCAACGGAAAGGATTGGCATAAGCATGCTTTTACCGATTTTCGATCGGTTGCAATATAATTTTTCGGGACAGCCTTTACAAACACATTAAAAGAATACGACATTTAAGCGGGGGATAAACCTATCACGAAGAATTAGCTTCAATAATAAACCAAAGGATGTTATGAATCACGACTTACTATAAAGATATAACTTAAATTTGTTGTCATCTTAATTTTCGGTGCTTGTGATTTTTGACCTAGTCTTTCAAGAAAATTTTATGCAATAGTTTAATCCCAAGCAAATTATGAAAGAAAATTTTCAAAACGTGACCACGGCCAAATAACAGACGATCAAAGAGCTATACAAGGAAACTTTTCTTCGATACATAACATTCTTGGTGAAGAATGTCTATTCTTTTGATCCTTAGAGTAATTTCTGCCGTGTAAGAAACGGTACATCATTAACTTCTAAGTTGAGAATGTCACTCCTTAAAATTAGCAATTTTTGGTAAACTAATCCTGACAATGGAACATTTTCCTGCCCTTCATTTTGTCAAGAAGATTTTTAACTGAAAGTTTTTTCACTATTTAGCAATCTTACAAGTAGAGAATTTTGAGGAGCATTCCTGAATATGGAGTATTGCTTTAGGCATGCATTATTCATGACAATGTTTTGATAGGAGCTGTATATCCACAATTCCCATTTCTATTTTTGCTGTTCAGAAAATATTAGGATTTATTTTCTCTCGTATATTTGGTTAAAACTAATTTATTCTTGATTACGTAGCATGATAGCCTAGATATACCGTTCCTTAACTTAAGAACGTCGGCATTCCATGGAGTATGTAAGACCACATAGACGCCAAAGCAATTTGCTTGGACGAACAAAAAACAGGGGTTATTAATAATAGAAAATTAGTTCCAAAGTTGGATAAAAACTCAGTGTATCTCTAGGATTATTGTGTTGCAAATGTTTTAACTGCGCTTCGGTCCACCTCATGGGCTTACGACTCCGTAGTAAGCAATATGCAATTGCAATACTCAAGACGCAAAACATCTCGTCAAATAGTCTTCGAGTGGAGCAAAGTTCAAAAATGTATTAGTTGTTGCGCAGAATTTTTTTTTTAATCTCATCAATATGTTGAATACCTTATCGTATTCTATCCATACTTCTTCCGAAATTTTAGCACACGTGTCGCTTAATCGTGGCATCATTATTGTTTACTCACGCTTGGCTTGACACTAATATTCTTATTCCTGGAGGAGTCAACGCAGCCGAGTGACAAAGGTTTCAAGTCGTAGGGTCTTTAAAGAATCAACACGTCTCAGGAGGGGCGCATATCCTATCCATTATTCATTTCATTCTTTCGGCGCAACCTTTTGCCGCTTTTTCTTCTCCTCACGTACGTGCATTCTCTTTATATAATTCATATAATCCATTCTTTCGTCATATAATCCCTTTGGAAAGGGAATATATGACGAAAAATAACATGTTCCCTCTCCGAAAGTTAATGGAAAGCTCTCAAAAATGGCAGAAAGGGAAACAACCGAGCATGTCAGTCGTTTCTCGTCTTTCCGCTGCTCGCTTGCACTTCTCAAAATGGTTTTTCGTCGCTGCTCCCGAAGACTCATACGTCTTTTTCGCGCCACGACCTACGTTAGACCGTTCGTTAAACGTAGCCGCAATGCAGTGGCTCATCGAAAATGCCCCCGCGACCTGGCTGGGTCCGTGATCAAGGAGCTTCCTGAGCGTGGGGCTTATAATCTCATCTCTCTTCTGCGGTGCGGGACGGAGGCGAGTATTTCTTGCATATCTAGACGCTGGAAAAACAGAGACTTTCCGACCAAATTAAGGAAAGAACGACGCTGAAATTCTGCAGTGGGACTTCGAAATTCATTTGTCTTCCAACAACATCTGTTTGGCGAATTTCTACTTCCCGTTAAAGTAAAACCAATGGAGAGTACTCATCTATCGTTCTTTAGCCGTCGTCACTTTTTGGGAATCCTCTCTAAATTTTACTACGCCCATGTTCCTTATAGGTAATTGCAATCAGTCTGCATGCTTTACAATTAATTGAATATGGCTTATTGTTAATATTAAACGACTTATTTTTTAAAAGTAATGTTTTCATTGTCAATGTGGTGTTTGATGTGATTTTTTTCACCTGTTTAGGTACATGTTTTGCTTGGGCTTAAACTATGTTCGTTGCTCACCAGGCGAAAATTGCGTAAAATGTCCATAAAAGATTCTAGGTATAAAATAAAAACTTCAAAAATTAATATGATACATAATATTTGTAATAAGTACAGAAGGGGATGAAGAGAGAAACATCGATACATCAATAACGAATAAACAATTCAAATTTCCAATTATCGATCTTGAAGGGCGTAAGATAGGAATCCTATTGCAGGCATTATTTCTCCTCAATCTTATATTCTAATCAGATAGGAAACTTTATAATATTAAAGAAAATATTTATGTATATTATGACCCGCCATCAAAAAGATATTTTTGGGAAACGTTATACTGAAAAAGGAGGTGTTTACTGAATTTACCGCAGGTTATGGACTGAGATTTTCATCATTATGGAGCTGATAATATAGAAGAACTACTATTTGTTTATGTGACCAGTAATAAAAACAGAAAGCTGTTACTTAGATGTCACAATTTTGCATAGAAACGACTGCAAGCTTACCGAAATTCGCTAATAGACCTTTAGACTGCTGGAGAAAGAAAATTATTTTTATAAGAGAGACGGAATTTCCATCGGTGTTGGAAATATGATGAAAATTTTACAAAGCTCTTATTTCAGAAGAAGAAAAACGTGTTTCCGGTACTTACTCTTGAAACAAGGATAGCAACTGAACTTCGATCTGAAGAAGTGGCGGTCAACTCACATGGTGATAATCCGGAGGAGAGATAGCTGACAAGTCCAGCAGCACAGCGGAAGCCTACGTATGAGTCAAAGATATTCATGACTTTAAATAAAAATTTAGGCGCACTAATTAAAAGAATCCAAAACTGCATACTTTGCATTACCAAAAGTAAAAATATTATTTAAAAATTTATTCTAAAAAATAGCATGCCAAGTAATAATTGAAAAATGTGTTACTTTGACCCATAAACTTATAGTAATCCTGAGCTACAAGCATGGTATAGGGATGTTTTGGCAATGGCGTTTCGCTTTAAGATTGTTATGGTTGAAGTCTTCTCGGTCCTCGATGTTTGCTGTTTCATCGATATCTGACCGGTAAATAGTCTTCATAAACACCTACTGGATACCACGAAAATAACGTTCTTTTGAAGAAGCATCTTCATCAAAGAAATATTCCTCCTATTCCAAAGATGAGCAGAAAATGACATCGCTCCACAAAAAGTAAAATTTTTAAAAACTAGAGGTAACATGGTTTTTGACGAATAAAAAGCCAGAACGTAGTCAACATGCTTTGATAGCCAATACGGTGAAGATATATACGAAGATATTCGAATCGTTATACTTTGGCACGATTTAACGCATCTAGTTTTATGTTCTAGAACCGAAACGAACCAAACCATGGCACGGATACTGTTCCTATGCTAACATTCATCGTGCACTCAAATAAACCTGCAGCGAAAGATCTAAAAAAGCAAGAAATTGGTGATCCTTCAAAATACTTACGTTATCTAAAAAAAACTGTAAAAATCAATAACGCAGTTATGATTAACTCGAAAGCGTGACAATTTTAGGAGACTATATGGACTTTGAGGGACAACTAAATCACAAAACTTTACCACATGCTGGATGACGAGTACATAGACATCCGCAGAATTAGGGCTCGTTTGAGGAGACTCGACGTTCCTGACAACCGTGTGTCACGTTTAAGGAAAAAAGGAAAAACATTCGATTGCACTATTACATTTCTCGCTCATAGAGTGTGACCGGAGGCTTTCACAAATCCACGATACACTGAAACAAAGGAGCAAAAACTACCAAAAACATCAAGCCAAAATGAATGTTCGTCAACCTCTAAATGCCTGTGAGCCGCCGTATGGTTTGATGCAGGGGGTGGTAGGTCACCAACCATAATAATGGCTATAAGCTGAAAGAAAACATTGTTAGTTAATTTTGAAGTGTGTAATTTGCATGCGTTGTAGCCGTGTACAGGGTTTATAGGGGTTTTTATTTTCATTTTCCCTGACTTTTACAGGAATTCCAGACCATCATTAGTGATTTTCCCTGACTTTTGAGCGCCTGAAAACTCCAAGATTTCGGTCATTTATGGAGATAAAAGTGGTAGTGAGGAAGCAGAGAAGTCTGCACTTATGAAAAATTGTAGGTTTATTTTCATATTAATCATATTAACTTCCAGTAATAAGAGATCAACAATTTTAAGTCCACAAAATAAAAATTATGATAACTTACATTGATATGCCTTCAGAAAGGGTTTTAATTGCAGAAAAATATATGCAAAGAGGGCTAACCTGGCTTTTCCTTCAAACCTGATGTCATGTTAAAGTAGCTCTTTGAATCAATCTTGATTTTTTCTTCCTCACATCCTTCTACAAATTTGGCTAAGTGAAATCAAATTGGACTGAGAATAACTTTTTTGTCCTGGCAAAATCGCTAGCGAATGAAAATGAGATGCGCACACCTTTCGCCAATCTTTTCACCAAATTGTGCAGGCTATAGCCAGAAAGAACCAGAATAGGGCTGCCTCCACAGCAAAGCCGGCCTGAGGCCAGTCGCCTCCTCCTTCGCCCTGCCCTCCGCTCCTATGCGCAGTTTGTGATCTCTTGGCATTTTCAAGTGATAAATTCCGAAATTTGAACGTTTTGCGATTTTTCCCTGACCATACGTTAAATTCCCTGACTTTTCCAGGATTTCCATGGTTGTTTTCATTTTCCCTGGCTTTTCCAGGTTTTCCAGGATTTCCAGGTTCCTATAAACCCTGGTGTACTATGAGAGGAAAAAAACTAATTATAATAGCTCTTATTCCGACATTTGATCTCTCTTACTTTGTCGCTTCTGGCTGTAATGCTATATACTACAGGGATAGAAAAGAGCCTGCAGCAATAAAAATTACTGACACGCCACAATTTACTCATATAGAGGGAATAACAATAGCCGGACCTATGTTTTCATGGCTACCATTGGAGTAGCATTAGATGGAGATGCATAAGAGCTAAATAGATAAGCGGTACTATTTCGTATTAGTAAAATACCAAATTACACGACGGAGAAATAAGAGTTACCACTCGAAGCTAATAACACAAGTCACTTAACACCACCTAATTACGAGAATACTAGGTAAGTACATTAACTCTTCAAAAACTTCATATCAACCAGAAGGCGTATAAGATAATGTAATTGAAACGCGGCGACTTATATCCTCTCCTTCATTCAGACATTCCGGATGCCAATCAGATAAGCTGTTCATTCCAAGATTTAGAATTTCAAACTTACAAATATGAAAGATTTTGACATTAATGACGCTTTAAAATACACTAGTAACCGTTCTTATTAAAAAATAAAACCAACATAGTGATAACCAATCATAATGCACCTAATTTACCCTTTTTGTAGGTACAGTGACCGTTTCTTTAGACTTTTCTAGCAAGATCGTCAGTAATTTACATACCTACGCACAATATTAATATATAGCCAAGAATATTCGCCAATAGAGAATAGCCAAGGATATGCGCCATCAAATAAATGCCAAAAATGAGATTTGTACCTGCAAGTAATGACATTTCTGACTAATTTTTAATATCTGAACCCAACGAGATTGTGTTCAAACTTCCAATTCAAGGGAAAAATATAAACTTGAGTAAAAGTGAGAGAAGTAGCTTTTCATTAAAAAAACAAGTTTTCCTGTATCTTGTCGCTTTCCCGTATTTATATCTTATTAATCCCTTACTACAGTTGGCATAATCATTATTTTAAAAGATGGCAATGAAAACTCAACCTCAACGGCTACTCATAAATATTAACAAACACTGTCAATATTTCTTTGGTAGTGTTAAAAAATATATGAAAAAGTAATAAAGAGATTATATGGACATGTGACCACTATTTTATCGCGGGAAAAGACAGGACAATAGGAAAAAAACCTTGATGATATATTTATATCGCGCAATTACATATAGTTTGAAACAATCCATTTGGTCTTTCGAGTAGAAATGAAACCGAATCTCTAAAATGCTTATCCATCCTGAAGAGTATGAAAAAAAAGACGCAGATTGAGCCATGCGTATTAATTGGCCATAACCACGAACGCCACTAAATCCAGTTCAGCCTTTATGAATAACTGAAGTTTCATCATCCAATTTAATTTTACAGCATGCTGACTGAACTAAAAAATATATATTAACACCTCAGATTACGTAGACAATTCGTTCTTAATGCTATCCTTTATTTAATGATTAGTTTGCTAAAATCGTAAAAAGGAACGAGAAATTTACCCGCTAGCTGAACTATCACTGTTTTGAATTATTAATATTGTACTGTATCACTGTAATGAACCACTATGAAATATTGAAATGGTAAAAGCAAGAAAAAGATTTACTCGCAGATTAGCTTTCGATAATTACCCTACTAAACATCATTAGACACATTACTATTCACGAATTAGAAAAGACACGCAAAAAAAATTAATGATATACCCAAGGTGTAATCGAGTTCATTATTTCAATAGGCGCAACGTTGAATAATGCATCATGATGTGATGCCATGGATTGCGAGTGAAAAATGTTAATTATAGTCACTCTAACTCCCTACATCTTTAGCATTCACAATTTTTTCCTCGCTGGTTATCATTTCGCTACCAAAAGAGAATATTTAGCAGAAAATTAGCCCTGGTTGTGCAATTCCAATACGTATTTTATTAAAACAGAAGTTGGCAGTTGATCAATATATTTTTGTGTCCCATTTTCTATTGCATTATATTTCATAAGTGAGAATCATTTATTATAATTATATCATGAATTCAACATTTCATGATAATTTCACGATAATCACGAGCTCACAAAGACATTTTATAATAGCAACGGATACTCCATTAATTCCTACTTATTAGTAACATATTTCCCCATTACTTTTCTTCTTTAAGAAAATATCATCATCAATCACTACTCACCCACTGAGAGCGTCGTCACTTACTACGTCACAGATCTCAACATATATCAAATCACAAAGGCAAGAACTTTCAGGAGGTTTCAAAAGCAGTACAGTGACGGACCATTTCTTAAATGGCTATGAGAAATGATGAGGAAAGAATGGAAACTAAACACGCGTACTGAAGCAGAATTTTTATTGTCAGTAACATTTTTCTATTTCAGCAGAGAGAAATTTCACTTTTACTTTCATAAATTGCACATATTCTTCTGAAACCTTCCAATGCTGAAAATGTTTACCAGATATATTTCTGGAAATGAAGTGATTTACACCATAATTATCATTGAGAAAATAATTAAATTTTTCTTTCTCGCTATTCCTTAAACGGAATCATTTCACTATTAAGATATTACATCAATCATTCGTTGCATATTTTGGGCTTTCTCCCTGCAGTTGCGAAAGAGCTGCGCTCACAATATGAATAGAAATTCCCGTACGAATCAAATTGATTTAAAAAAATTAAATTGAAATTAAAAACCCCTAAAATATTCGACTTATAACCCTACCAATACGTAAGTGCTTAAATTCTCTTCAGATACTGTCGGAGGTTATTGATACCGCATATTTTTGCAGGTACATTGACCTTATGCGTGCTTCCTGCTAGGCCCTAATGCTGTAAGATCCTTTTTACCTAACCAAAATATCATCAAACCCTCTCTTAAGTCTTCATATCTCCTGCTTACCCTTATTTCATCCAAAATCCCTCTTTTTTTCTTCCTCCTCCATTTCCCTTACCTTACATTCTCCACTCCATCACTCTGCTCAACATACCGTCCCATCTCAATATATCCTCCATTTACTTTCCTTTCCTCGGCATTTATCCGGTCAACATCCTTTCCCGCCATGCGACGCATACACCAGCTATTCAGTCAAGCGAACCCCTCTCTATTCGTCCTCACCCTCCTCCCCACCCATATCCTGCATAATACTCTCCTGATCCTTTTAACTGAAAAGTCAGGCACGTACTCATATCCTCTCCGTACATGACAATTTTGTATTCCGCGCAAAAAACCTGTTCTAGGAGACAAAATTTGCGGGTGAATTTCATGTTTTTTTTTGAGGTGGAAGTAGGCTCCGGGGTTAGTGAGTGAGTGAGTCGGTGGTTGATTGGAAGGAATGTAGTCTCCAGAATTCCAGATGCCGCGCCGAATTGCTCGCGCGCGGCGTGGTGCAGCTCTGCGCAGAACTCCCATCCATTTACCTCCCCCACCCCCCTCATCCGCGCCCCACACCCAAGATCCACAGCCTGCCGCATCTCCGTCCGATTTGCATTTGGATATTGGGGAGAGGAGAGAGGGTGTTTGCGCTGCGGTTGGGCGCGCTCCATCCACAAGCTCACACTCCCGAACCATCCCTCCATTACCTGGCGACGCGACCTCTCGGTGTAGGGGTTGCCAACTCTCCTCAGAGAGTGGGATTGGGTTGATGAGGTGGCTTGAACCCTGACTTAAGGTCCCGGGTTTGCGCACATCGGAGTCTTCCCCAGTTGTACACCTTACCCTACTTGATCGCTGAGTGGAGAACGCTTTCAAGTTCAGTCCTCCGCCCTTCGGATGGACCGTTGAATCTATGTTACCTTATCCTGGAGGTTACCGCAGGCTAACGCTGAGGCGAACGTTCGTCCACAAATCTATACACTCTCCTCCCCTCCTCCTTTCTCTAAAATTCTACTTCCTTCCAAAATATGCACGTATTCTGAATGCCTTAAATGACCTGAGCTGTGGGTTACGGGACCTTTAGATAAATTCCATTATAACCAGTAATCCTTTATTACTGAGTAGATACTAACCATCTAGCTGCACGTGGCCCTATTATATAACAAGTTACCAAGTAGTAGCCTAGTTGCATATCAATAGTGCATGTTTGGTGATTTTCACCCTCTGCCACATACCCTTGTGGTGGATTGTAGGGTATTGAATAGATATTTACATAAATGCCATTATAGCCAATAAGTCTTTATTACTGAGTAGATACTAACCATCTAAATGCATGTTACCCTATTATATAACATGTTTCCGTGTAGTAGCCTAGTTCTTATCAATAGTGCATGTTTGGTTATCTTCACCCTCTGCCACACACCCTCGTGATGGATTGCAGGGTATTGCGTACATATTTACAAAAATTCCAATATAACCAATGATTCTTTATTACTGAGTACATACTAACCATCTAGCTGCATTTGACCCTATTTTATAATATGTTTCCATGTAGTAGCCTAGTTGCAAGCCAATAGTGCATGTTTTGGTGATTTTTACGCTCTACCACACACTTTCTAGGTGGAGATCAGGGTATTGCGTGGATGTAGATGTTACCTCCACCGACTAACTAGTACTACTACTACTACTTCTCTACCGGGAGACTTCCGAAAGTATGTTAATCTTGCGAGGTAGTGTCCCAGATTTTATAACGCAGATTTTATAATTGTACGATATGTCAGTTTTACAAAAGACACAGGCCTGACCTTCGAGGATGACACGTAGATTGAAAATTTCCTAGCTATAATATAGAAGCAAACACGAATAGCGTCCTGGAGGTTTCATACCAACTACGGCCAATCTCGCCACAACGGACCGCACTCCCGTGATTACAGGTGTGCCTAGGTTGGCCATCTTAGCAGTCGTTGGGTTTATATAAGCGAGTGTACGGGACTGAGGAGAGAATTAGGGTATGGTGCTATATCCGTGGGAAGGGGCGGTAGTGGTTCCCTTGCAAGTTGAAACTTAATAATTCATTACAATTAACATGAGATGAATACGTTTACAGGAATAATTAATCTATCAACTTATGCGTATTATTCTGTGAAGAAAATAGTTTTAAATCATCCACATTTGTGCCTATCTGTAGAAATACATGAATTGTGACTACAATACACATTATTATCTAATAGGAAATAAACACATTCCTCGGAAATTGTAGCTAATAAGGCCGTAATCCTCGGTAGGAAGGTAGGCATTTCCTAGTCTCACAACAGTCAACTCCCGGATTAACCCTTTCACAAGTTGGCAACCCTTAGTCCCAGTCATCATCATCAAACTTCCCCTTCTTCCTGAAACGCGTCCGGAACACGCGCGTGACAGCAAAGCACACTTGCGCACACGTTCCACGCCTCCGGCACAGTGGGCAAATCATTAACGACTCGAGCGAAGCTGATGGCGCAGTTATCACATGCCGACATTGCTGAAAATCTACGACACCGCTCGCTGCATAAAACGGTAGAGGCAAAAAGAGGAAGATGATTCAGTGTCAACTCCCCAAAACGCAGGTGCCAAGTGCTAAACTGACGTCCTACGGTGTACCAGTCATTAAAAATTGATCATGCTAGAGCACCTAATTCCTACCCAATTTCAAAAGCAAGTTAGATTGCGATTCTTATGGGGATCAATTGAACATTACTTTTGAAAAATAACTGCACTCGTGAATACTGCGCAGGAAAAACGAGTCCTTGATTATTTCAGTTCACTAATTTCACATCGGTTCGTTGCATGTGTCGTTACCCTGATGCTGTGGTGACTGAGCAGCAATAAATTATCAGTGCCGACCGCAAACCCGCAAAAACAGGCTCTCTTGCTTAAATAAAAGCATAAAAATAGAACAATACATTATCTAATGTTATGAAGAAAGAGAGCTTACATAACCATGGTATAGTGGCAACGGATGTCGTAATAATTACTT
Source organism: Platycnemis pennipes (assembly GCA_933228895.1). NCBI lineage: Eukaryota > Metazoa > Arthropoda > Insecta > Odonata > Platycnemididae > Platycnemis > Platycnemis pennipes. Next base: position 32,890,884 of record OW121852.1, on the reverse strand, counting down.
CTTTTCGGAGTAACCGTCGTATATGTTTCTATGGAAGCCAAGTTTATTCTCTAAAAGAAAATTAGCTTCGGATATTCTTTATTCAAAAAGCTTTAAAAGAATAATTTTAAAATAAAAAATAAATTTAAGATCTATTGGCGAGAGAAACACACGACAACTTTAGGAGAGAATCTATAAATAACTAAATCTTTCTATTTAACGAATGGTATAGTATTAAGAACTAATTCAATGCTGTAAAGATACATTAATTAAAGAAAGAAGGGATTGGCGTTGCCTAGAATAGCAGTAAGAAAGTTGATCGTATCGAGAGCATAAGAGATTGGAAAAGAACATACAATTTTTCTATTAAAACAGCGGAGGATAAAAGTTTTCTAGAAAAGAACTGTTTAGTATTCATGGGATAGATGAGTTTCATACATGGAAATGAAGGGAACACGGAATGGATTAGGAAGATTCTGGAACTCTGAGATTTACTTGGAAACCTTGTATTTCGCGATCACTGTCTATGCGGACACTGAGACATAGGGTGGATTGCAAGAACGAGGTTTAAACCGCGGTTTAGACGGTGGTCAGGGAAAATGGCCGAAACTTCGGTTTTTTGCTTGCATGAACGAGTTTTACGTCAGACGCCGTCTAAACCGCGGTTCAAAAGCCGCCAATTCCCGAACCTCCTGCTGGGTAGGTTTAAGCCGCGGTCTGCGTTCGCGAGAGACACCAAACATGGCCGGCCGGCACTTTTTGACGTTCGCGAGGCGGAGGAAATAGAAGAAATTACATATATTGAGGATGCTGACGTTCCACCGATAAAGATAAACAGATTAATTAGGGACCGAAGTGATCTATTTTTATCATACATCGATTCAGAGTTTGAACAGAGGTAAAGATTTAATAAAGAAGTAACTCATCAGCTATTGGGAGAAACGAACTATCATATCAGACTTTCGACGGACCGCTGGGGATTCCAAGTACCACCAATTATTCAATTGCTTATGTAATTAAGGTCTTTCGTCACTGCAAGTTTTGTTTTAAGACTTTAGGGGATCAGATTGGTGTTCATGAATCAACGGCTTTTAGGTGCTTAATGAATGTACGCGAAGCTCATTGTGCTCATTGGACCTAAATATTACCAAATTCCCCTTAATTGCCGCAGAATTACATGATGTGATAGCTGGATTTTCTCTCTTATCAGGGTGGCCATGAATTACATTTTAAATGTGAAGTAACGTTAAGAAAAAATAACGATAAATACGTTGCGTTTGTACAGTTGATTGATGATTAAAAATCGTACTCCAAATTTAGTGAAATTACCCATTCTTAGCTGTTAACCTATGAGGAAAACCTCTAATTATTTTCGCTAGTGCTTTTCGGAAAATGCATGGAGTTAACCCAGAACTAATCGATTTATTAGATACATAATTTTATTAGGAACAACTTCCCTGACATTGATTCTCTAGACTACACGCATATTAAAATTTCCTGCCCAGACATACGTCAATATAAAGGGATATTATTCAATCTGCGTACAAATAATAGGTTGAAAATAGGGTTATTTATTCATTTTTTTGGCGTTTAATGTTCACTCGACACATACATAATCACAAGACGTACAATCAAAAAATATAACTACAAAAATAAGGAATAAACTGGTTACAGCCACAAAAATAATAACTTAACTGCCTTGATAATTAAGTCACTTCACAAACAAATTCTTCGCTTCTTTTAAAAAGTTTTCTTTCCTTGCATAAAAGTCCAGTTCATTGAAATGCATTACACTTTTGGGTTGTTGGCATTATACTTTCCACAAATATCTTTCAATTCCTCTCTAGTATTACATACTCTGATATAATAGAAATCAGGAGCAGCTTCTCTTCCAGCGAAAAGTTTTCGTTTCGTCCACTGCACATATTCACTAGATACTCACACGCATCCAAACTGAAGTTCACGGTGTTTATTTACGTCGCTAAGGAGCATACAATTGCTTTTCGGGAAACAAATGACAGTAGTCAGCGTTGCCACATAATCAACAACGACAGGCCGCGGTTTTCATAGACCGCGACGAAACCTTGTTTATGCAAGCGGAAGGAAGATCGCGTCCAGGCCGCGGCTCATGAAGACGCCGTCTAAACCACGGTTTGAGCCTCGTTCTTGCAATCCACCCATAGAAACAGCGAATATTCATCTCATCGCGTGTGTAAACAGAGAGAAAACGTTTTTTCACTCAACTCAATGTACTTCTTTACTTACTAAGTCTCGAGGGGATACGATTCTAATATGATTTCAATCCTCTTATGGAAAAAATACTTTTTAACAAAGAAGCTCAGTATATCTGGACAAGGAGAGGAAATAGGAACACCGTTATGAGATAAATCCTAGATGCACTACGCAACAATTGTTTATTTTTCTCGAAAGTTTCAACGTTTCAAACTTTTTCGCACAGTAAGTATTCACGTTGTCAAACAAAGATTTTCCCATTTAAAACCAGTTAAAACTCTGCAACTTCATCCATAGCACCGATATATAAGGTGACCAGATTTCTGATCTGCTAAACCGGGACAAAATATCGCTTCTCCTGAAGCATAGGCAATTTTACATGCATGTATGTATGCATGTTTCTTTGGTCAAGTGAAGCGTTAAAAAAGTTGTCACTCTGAGTCCTACACAACTCACTTTTCCAGCACCCGAATTGGTGCAACTTCCTGATGCTACATATGTAAGAGCTTAGTATATTATAAATATATGAATTTACATATATTAAGCATTTTAAATTCAATAGAACAATAAAAGAAATCAAATATTAAGGAAAAAGATTTTTAATTCATTTTAATGTTTGTGAAATTATTTTTTATTAAACTTTTCGAAGAGATTTGTATTCACAATTCAAATTCACAAAAATCACACTCTATTTATGATATTTTTCAGATGGCAGAATTACTGTACCAAATATATGTACGGATTTTTCATGTAAGAATCTGTTTGAACCATTATTTTTACAAGCGTTTAAAAAAAGACCAAAATTCAAAAAACAAACTAATTATTTTGATAGCATAAATCCAAAGACCGGTACAAATTAGTATTTTTATTTAGTCTTTCGGGACACCGGGACAAACACCCCAAAAACGGTACTGTCCCGGCCAAACCGGTACGTATGGTCACCTTAATGATGAGACCGAAAGGAAATTACCAACTCCATGATACGTATAATCAACTATCGGCAACGTAACTTTGTGATGCACACTAATCGCGATGATAAAATTTGCGTAGTAATTTTCTACTTCTCTTCGATATCCCTTTCTTAAGTCCAATGTTTTGAAATATTGACGACCTCTTATAATGATATTGAAACCGGTCAGGCCAGAAACAAGAAAAAGGAATTATTGTGTTCTTGGGAGAGTTTAATTAAAGGGGTTTCCCGTTGCCTTCCACGTTAGTGTTTTTAACATGACACCATCACTTGATAGGCCGCCCATCTGGTGTCAGACGCCTTCACACAGCCGCCTCACTGAGGAACAGAAGCTGCGAGTAATGTTATCGGGCATCAAGAAAGGGAAAACGGTTCCATGCATCAAAGACAGAAGGGGAAATTTAGCAACTGAACGAGAGGAGATACAGCGTCGATGGAGGAAATATGTTGAGGAACTCTATGATAGCGAAAATAGGCCTAGGAACTAGGATATAGAAGAGGAAAAGGACGTAGATCAGGATGACGTGGGCCCTGGAAAACTGAATAGTGAGATAGAGAAAGCATTGCGAGAAATGAAGCGGGTAAAGCGGTAGGGATAGATAACATCCCAGCTGAGTATCTGAAAAACGTTGGAAAGCGGAGAAGGGAGAGATTTTATGAACACGTTCGTAGGATATACGAGGAGGGGACTTGGCCGGAGGATTTTGTAAAAACCGTGCTGATACCTATGTCGAAAAAGAGGGTGAAGACTATAGAACGATAGGTTTGATTTCTCATACGATAGTGCTTAGAATCGTCAACAGAAGAATGGAAAAGAGAGCAAAGGAATTTATAGGCGAGGATCAGTTTGGATTTCGGAAGGAGAGGGCCACTCGGGATGCGATTGCAGTGGTGAGAGTACTAGTGGAAAGGAATCTAGAATATGATCAGGATGTATTCGCTTTTTCCGTTGATTTCGAAAAGGCGTTCGACAGAGTGAGGTGGGAAAAGTTAATGGAAATATTGCGGAAGATAGGAATAAACTGGAGAGACAGGAGACAGATCCGGAATTTATGCATGGCGCAAGTAAGTGTAGCCGATGGAGAATCGGATTAAGCCACAATAGGGAGGGGAGTTAGGCAGGGCTGTCCGTTATCGCCGGTGATTTTCAACATATATCAGAGGAAATGGTGAAAGAGACTTGGGATGAGCTTGAGGCTAGAATAAAGGTCGGGGGGAAATTGATAAAATCAGTGAGGTTTGCGGATGACCAAGCGCTATTTAGCCAGTCAGTCCGTGTCTTGCAAAAACTGCTGAATGCGTTGCAGGGACAGTGCGAAAGATATGGGATGAAGATAAACCAGAAGAAAACGAAAGTAATGCGATTTTCAAGAACAAAAAGGGCCATTATAACTATAAAAGTAGGAGGTCAGAAAATAGAGCAGGTGGAGCAATTTAGCTATCTGGTAGTGTGTTGGAGGAAAAAGGGTATAGCAGCATTAAAGTGAGAAGGAGAATTGCATTGGCAAAAGAAGCTTTTACTCGTAGCCGTAAACTAATGACAGGGGCGTTGAGTAGGGAAGTGAAGAAGACTAGCGAAAAGTTTAATATGGAGCGTTGCACTATACGGGGCGGAAACGTGGAATTTGCGAAAATAAGATGAAAATAGACTTAGGGCTTTTGAGATGTGGGTGTGGAGAAGAATGGAGAAAGTAAAGTAGGTCGAAAGGACGACGTACGATTAAGTGCTAGAATTGGTAGGAGAGGAAAGAAATTTGATGGATTAAATTAGGAGAAGGCAGACGGTTTGGATGGAAAAGGTAATAAAAGGAGATGTTGTTTTGAAGGAGGTGATTGAGGGAAGAGCGTTGGGTAAGCGGGGAAGAGGGAGGAGAATAACGGGTAGCTTGGATGGTATGATGGTTGGCAGGAGGTATGAGGGGATGAAGAGGAACATCGTGTGAAATTTAGGGGGTGGGAAGAATTAAATGTCCATTGAAACCTACCTTCATCGGTAGAATACTAATAATAATAATAATTCCGGACCCCTCCTCCCACTTGTCAAACCCTGTTGTGACACACAATCACCAGTTAAAATATTAAACTTTTCACTAGTCTTTTCTTCACTTCCGTACTCAACGCCCCTGTCGTTAGTTCACGCCTCCGAGTAAAAGTTTATTTCTCCAATGCAATTCTCTTTCTCACTTCAATGCTGCTATAGCCTTTTTCTTCCAACACACTACCTAGATAGCTAAATTGCTCTACCTGCTCTAGCTTTTGACCTACTTTTATCGTTATATTATCCCTTTTTGTTCTTGAAAATCGCATTACTTTCGTTTTCTTCTGGTTTATCTTCATTCCATATCTTTCGCACTGTTCCTGCAACGCATCCAGCATTTTTTGCAAGCCACGGGCTGACTGGCTGAGTAGCGCTTGGTCATCCGAAAATCTCACAGATTTTATCAATTTCCTCCCGACCTTTGCTCCAGCCTCCAGCTCATCCCAAGCCTCTCTCACCATTTTCTCCGAGTGTATGTTGAAAAGTACCGGCGATAATGAACAGCCCTGCCTAACTCCCCTCCCTATTGTGGCCCAATCCGATTCTCCATCGGCTACTCTCACCTGCGTCTTCTGCGCCATGCATAAATTCCGGATCAGTCTCCTGTCTCTCCAGTCTACTCCTATGTACCTCAATATTTCCATTAACTCGTCCCACCCCACTCTTTCGAACGGCTTTTCGAAATCAACAAAGCCCGCGAATACATCCTGATCGCTAGCGAAACATGACGCCATAAGAATAAAATCTGTAGAAGAGTACGAATTGTTCTCTCTTCATTTTGCAGCTACGAAATGTTTTCGTCACTGCCAATACCCAAAAATGCTACTGTTCATTAAGTCCAAACAATGGTGGTCGATTTGTAGCAACTGATCAAGGCGAACTTTGATAAGCAGTTCCTGATAATCAGTTCTCAACAATTAATTTTATTATTAAAGTTTAACATTATAAAATTTACAAAAATAATATAAAACTCATATCCTGGTGAAATAGCTACATGGAAGCCGAAAACCGCATATTCCCTTCCCGTTCTCCCACCGTTCCCTAGCTTGTCGTGTATTCTTTCTAAAAATCGGGACTTTCTTAAAACCCCGCGGGACGCGGGATAAATTGTTAAAAATCGGGACTGTCCCGCTAAAAGCGGGACGTATGGTCACTTTACCGATATAATCGTTAAAATTAATGATTTTTACCTCATTCCATTCTGCCGTTGCTACATCGCTAGCCCTATGCGTGATCAACGATAGCGTGATTCGGTGGAAGTAATGATTCGTGACAGCCATTTCCTTCCCACGTTATTGAATGATACATACTGCATGCGTCAACACATAAATCCACTACCATTCCATCTGAGTACCTCTAGGCATTTGAAACAAGATATCACATCACATCAATCTACATAATGAAACAAATTAACAAATGAGCATAACAGGGTGGCCGAATTTTGACCATATCATGCAGGTTTGGAAAAATAAAGGTACGTAGAAGAAATGTTGAAATGAGGTATCTAAAGACCCATAAAGTCATATGAAATGGGTAACGCTGGGATTGAGATGATATTCAAGAACGTATAGTGTGACAGGTAACCTGTTATAAGGATCCAAAAATAGTCCAGTAATAAGCTATAAATCAAGAGATAATCCATTCTGTCGACAGCAAATATTCCCATATATTTACAACCACACCTTGTAAAAAATATTTACTCTTAATTTCTAGAGGGATGAGGGTGGTGGGTGAAGAGTGGAGAGTGATTAGAGGTGCGTAGAGGTAGGCGTAATTAAACATATTGATTAATGCAATGATATGTCGAAAGATTCAGGTAAAATGAAAAATCTACGAATACGAATGAAAACTTCGTGAATCGTAAGAACGTAGCTGGCACGGAAGATTGATCCATAGCATAACGCCAATTACGAATAACTAATAGGTTTCCCTTATCACTAAATAATGAATCTATTTTTTCTAGTAAGTTTGATGATAGGTCTCCCCATCCACACCCTCGAATGTCTGGCGTGGTAAAATACAAATTTAGGAGCAAATACGCCCTTGATATAGAGATAATAACAACAGATACTGAGACCGCTAGATATACATTTCGTGGAATGAATAACTACTACGCTAAGTCAAGATCTTATAGTAAACGAGAAATGGACAGGTAAACTCTTATCTCATCATAGAATATTATATTTCAATGCGGAAACAAGTGAAAATTCAACTCATGGCTAGAGTACCAGTCCGTGAATATTTTAACGTAACGCTTAACACAGTAAATTACCTCATCTCTGATGAAGATAGCAGAAAAATATGTGCACACCGGGTTCATTTTATTAAAAGAGATTTTTTCATTTCAAATTAATAAAATTTGAGTGAAAAATATTCCTTACACTCAATATCCATAAAATGTTTCGGCATCGCATTGAAATAAATTCAATCCTCAGCTTATTTTTAAATTACACATAATGGGGTCGTTTACCATATTTTTTTTATTGCCGAATCTGATAGAGTTTGTAAAATAAAAGGACCCGTATTTTTCCGTTTTCTGATCCGACAATTATTTCCCGAGTTATAAGCGGCGAAAAACTGATGTTTTTAACCCTTTCGGAAAAGTGGGTGTGGTGCAACCTCTGACGTATATCTACTTCGTCCAATCACAACTGAGCCCGCGAAGCTACTTCGCCTTATCGCAAAGGGGGGGACACAGCTGACTCGGCCAATGGGAGCGATTTCGACAGCATCTGTGCGAGCAGACCTTCCGAGAACCCCCCTCCACTCCCTTCCCCCTCCCCTGAAAGCAGTCAAGGACGGGAGGAAAATGACGTCAATGTTATCACAGCAGCTTTTTCGATGGGCGTCACCTTTTGCTTATTTTGATTTTTGATTTATGAGTGAATGGTTGTGGTTAGAAGATTAATTTTTTCACTAAAATTCGTTTTTCGTTTTCATATAACGATTTCGTGTACAAAATTGCGATTCCGGTTCCGAGTAAACGCCCCCATTGCAGCGGGGAAATTAAGGGATGCTGTTAGGATGCAATGAAAATAAGGGTTAAAATATGATATAGCTACTAAAAAAATAAGGATAAGTCATCATCATTATCATACCATAACTAATGATTGTTGAAACGATTGATTCATCTTTCGGTAAACCTCTTCATATTTACATAAACCTTCAATTTTTAACACCCTTAACTATTATAATGCCGTGGTAATATATGAAGGTTCGATTGTAATAACGTAATTCCTATTGAAAGAATAAAATATAGATGACGAGTGAAGCAGATTGAAAGCATATAGAGAAGAGGGAGGTAAACAAGGGAAAGAATGAGGACACAACGTGGAAAGGGAAACCTACGAGTAATCGTGTGATAGAGGATAAATCTTCAAGCGAAAAAAGTGTAGAAGAAGAATTAAAAGTAAACAAACTCCACCGCTGGATGCTGGAGGACGATGATATGATCTATCTATGAGAGTTATGACGCTGCTTTTAAATGTCATTTTTATCCGTCGTAGGATTGAAATACAACCAAAAAATCCACATATTTTCGGACAATTGAAATTACTTGCATGCTCACTTTCTGATTTCTATATCGGGCATATCATATCTCATTTTATCATGTTTAAAAAAAATAATACTCGGAATATTAACCATTTGTAGACGGGTGAGGAGTTGAATTCAACGCTAGGGGCACGGTATATTTGGGAAATGTAAAGCAAGAGAAATCACTCATCCTCCTAGCATAGGGTCGCTACTGAAGGGTCATACATAATGGCTTTCGCCAAAATGGAGATGGATGTGAGGCTGGATGGAGGATAGTCCCAGATGCGGTCTAAGAGAAAGGAATATAGATGAAGAATTAAAATCCAGCGGAGTTAATGAATGCGCAAACACCGAATACCACTTAGCGCCTTCGTAAAAAAATATTCTCCGTACATGAATTACCTTTGCGCAGTATTAATACCTTGATATTGTTGCCAACATAGAAATAAAGCAGGTTTAAAATCCGTATGCATATTTTAGGAGGAAACCATCCAACTTGGCAAGTATTTTCTGTTTTTCTCGTTCCTGGAATCAAAAAATTAAATCCGGTGCTGCCTGTTATTAGGAATACTGGGTTATTTGCAATCCCCTCGTAGTTTGAGAAAAATAAATGTTTTCAGAGGTTGCAAACGAAGATTGGATGCTGAAAAAGAAAACCCAGTACGTCCTTGTTTCCATCACACTCGTTCAAAAATATTGTTTTGAATATGAATCCAATGAATACGACTTCAACGAAACGAATTATGACGATCCTAGGGGAGACATTCACATCCCGCCTTTCGGACTATTCACTTTAAGAGAAGTTTAAAAAATAATCAAGGAATACAATAGACCTGTAGTTGTAAAATTACCGTCATAAAAATTACGACAAAAAATATTTTCCTGATGAGAAAAAAGGCAAAGAGAAGGTCGTTTATGGATTACAACAGGTCGTTGGAGATGACGTTTAAGAGGAGAATGAAAAAAATGGTGATGGACGGAAAGAAAGGTGATGATAAACTATTGAGCGTGCTCAGTAAAGAAAAAAGTTGTTGAGGAGAATAACGGCCAGACTATGTTATTGAAAGGAGCAAATAATTAGGGACACTGAAACGGCAAAAACTAAGTGATATTAGATACCTATAAATACTGGAAAGAGGTAGAAAAGGAAAAACTATTTTTATAGCACGAAGAGCTGGAAATAATGCCGAATTAGGGAAATATATAGGAAGCGTGTAGGAGGAAGCAGTCCGGAAAATGAAATGCAGAATAGGAACATGGTATCCTAACCAGCCATACGTGGCAGAAAACTAGTACTTATAATACTACTGTAATTAAATCCCACGAATACCTACGTTCGGGATCATAACTGTAAGTTAGTGAAAGTGGTGAAAACACCAAACGGAAACACGCTTTATGTTAACGAATTTCATCCTTGTTTTTGTATTGATGAGAAATTGCAAGAAAGGTAAATAACTAAAATCAAGCAATGTGGTAGTCTATTGCCTCATTTAATAAGCTGATGATAATGGAGTCCTCGTTTTTCCCTCTGTCTATAGATATTCAGTAGTAGAGTATTTCTTCCTAAAACTATTGTCAATACTTGGTTTTGAAATTTCAAAATTCGGCTCACTAATTTCCTAAAATAATATGTGACTGTAATCACACGGTGTATCAAGTTCACATGAATATTTAAAATCTTCTCAGAACGCTGAATCCTTCGTCTGTATATTTTCCTCATTAAACCCCAATTCCTTACGATATGCCTAGAATGTAGCCTCAATAGAGATAAATGGCCACAATTCTTCACTATAGAACAATAAATACCTAAAAGCCATCATATAAAGTCGTTGCAGCAGTGCCAAGAAGTCTATGAATTAACACCCTAAACTTATACCTTAAACCCTAACTATCGCTGAAATTTCACTTTCCCCGACGTAAAATTTTGTGCCATGTGCAATAGGGTGCGGCTTATTTTTCGAAAAACGGAAAAGCTAAAAGTTCCACCCGTCAAAACATTCATTTTGATGAGAAAACACGTACATGAAATTTTTGTTGAGCTGCGATATTGTTAACACGTGCCGCATGGGGTCTGAAATACCCCACTCAAAAAATGGAAATATCGCATCACAATAACTGCTTCTACAGTAAATATATGATTTTACGATCCTTCAGGCCTGAAATTTCATTAGTTTTTACCTATCATTAGCCGTTTAGGAGATGCAGGAGGGCGAAGCGAGCTCGAAATGCTAATTAAGGGGCGCCGGCGCGGACGAGTTTTTCCTGTCCGTAGACCCCCCCTGTAAGCGGCCCACGACGACACCGCAACTGCTACGTTGTCTCGTGGTAATTGCATAGTTCTGGAGCACTCATTCACTGGTTATGGCGATGGGCATGGTGTTTTAGTAATTATTTCAATTTATTATTAACTCGGTCATAAAAATTTGCCAAATCTGTCATCTTCATTTAAAAGAAATCTGTATAGCTTACAAAATTAAATAGGCAATCTGAAGGACAGTATACTAATAAAAAAGAAAAATACAAGGAGTTTCATATACCAATACTTACATCTGGTACCCTTCTTCTATGTTCTTGAACAAAAAGTAACAATTCCTGGTATTTATTTTCGTCTTTGGTCAAAGTTCTGCAAAATCTTTCAACAATTTAACTCCTCTCTCGGCATGGTCATTAACTACTTGCAATGACTTGACTACTCTCTCACCATGGAGGTAACTTGAATTCCTCGCCCAACTTCTGACTGGTAGATCAGAAAAATGCAGTTGATTTTCGAAATTTGAAAAAAAATTAGCCGTTTTTTTCGTGGTTACCTCCATTCAGGAATTCAAGTTACCTCCATTCCTATTTTATCCCTAAATTATAGAATCGTAATCTATAAATTACATGCAAGGTTACCACTATTCTCGCTATAAAATAGGAACTTTGTTGTAATTTCTATAGTTCAGTTATAGTTTTTATTTTGTAGAGCTTTTTTAAAATATACCACCGAGAGGAAATACAAGGAAATGTGTTTCTGCAATAATATTACCAACCAAGGAAACAATACTGAATACTGTTACGGTTGAATTTATATTTTCTTCTTCGAAAGAGTATAGTCCCACTGGAAGTACCGTCTCAACGTGCACTAATAAAGAAACATTTTAGAAATCATTAGTCATTTTGTTGAGGTAAAACCTCCTTGGTGGATGATTTTCCTACCGTAAAGCATTGCTAAGCACGGTAAATGAGAAGACATTTTTCGTGACATGTCTGGGAATGTAGGTAATGTTTCGCTGAGGAAATTTTGAAACACTGCAACGAATCTTTGCCCTTAACCCTGCCTCTCACAAAGCTATTAGGTTTGATGCTGTCTGTTAGCGATATCTGTTAAGTCGAAAATAATCCTTGAATAGAGAAAAAAATATCATACATCGCCAGTTTAATCATCCCACCTAGAAAAAGTACTATAGAGATACTTTGAACTAGGAAATAAATTCTAGCTAGATCAATTGTAGATATGAGGTCTTGAGAACAATCTCTTCGTATTAGTCCAATATTTATTTTTAAAACATAAGTAGCACTCCCTGAATACACGGAGATGGATATGAGAGCCGTCGTTACAGATTTTTGCCGAGAAAAAAAGACATGAGATATTTTTTCATTGTGAATGTGGGCAATAAGGGAGGTGGATGAGGAAAAGGATTAAATAGAAGGACAGAGATAAAAGAGGAAGGATAGAGCAGCATAAAATTGCATAACGTTTCACTGGAGTCATATCCACATGATAGAAAACGAGAGCATAATAAAGTAGAGCACAGCTTGGAACTTATCGAGATTTTAAGCCGGTTAAGCAAGTGTTTCTCTATACCATGTTACAGCAATACATTAGAGGGCAACTGGCATTTCAGTCAGAAAAAGCTTCAAAACAATCTCAAACAGTATTTTTACGAATCCTGAAAAACGTGTTTTACGAGATGTCCTTTTAAGCATCAAATTCTTTTTTTAAATATTTAATCACGCACGATAATGCAAGAAAGTTAGCATTGCCCAATTCATCTTGCCAAGAAATGTAAATTTTTCGCCGTCTTTTGAAGTAGATATCTCCAACACGAAAAAACGAAATTAGAGAGAAGAAAACCTGAGAGTACCGAAGACCTATCGGGCTTTCCTCCGGGTTATGTTTCACGACCAACGGAGTTTCGATGGACGAGTTGATCAGCTCACCCATCGAAACGTTGCCCCTGACTGACCTAACCCAGCGGAGAACGCGAGGGATGTTCACTCAGGCAATCAGCCGGGAAAGAACCAAAATCTTTCCAAATAGTAGCGGCTTTCCTGATATAAATCGTAACCTAATACATGTAAGATCATCCTCTCTGTTCTCTGGAAGAATGTGAAGAATTGGAATCTTGACCTCACGTTTATTTTGTTATTGGGGAAACGTCCAACAACTGAGGTCAGTTGCGCCATATCCAACGCACGTAAATTTTGGTAATTATGTGTAGGTAGGAGTATTAGGAGTGCAGGATTTAGAGGAGAGAAACTCAGCGTTGGTATTTGCATGCACTTCACCACATACGTTGAAGGTTCAAGCGCTTTACGTCCTGTCCCACGGGCAGAATAATGTAATTAAAATGCTGCCCACAGGATACACACAAGGTGATTGTTGTACCACTGAAAATCTCTTCGTCCACCGGTACTTGTACCCCGGACCTCGTAAGAGGAAGCCAGTGTTCTAGTCACCAAACGAACCAACATTTCACAAGAATTTAAGATCGAAGAAATATAAATATATTACCAATAAGTGAAATTTTCAAACAAAGCTTATTCTGATTGATTGGCAAGCAAAGAAATACTGTCCTATCATGTTTGGATTTGAGTACCAAAAAAAAGATACAATTTTTTCTTAACGTTAAATATTTATCTCGGCCATCGAATTCTGCTCTGCACCCATTTCGTAACGTTCGAATATAAAGCTTTTCCTCATGCGTTTCGCAGTTCGTCATTCACCCATCCAAGGCAGGGTATATATAATGGAAAATAGGTTCTCACAATACGAGATGAGATCGGAGATTTCCGATCCTAAATAACGTTTGGAAAAAATTTACGGGAACCCTGGCCACCGAGGAAATAAAGCGACGCTAAGGGCGAGAGTCACAAAAGCAATGCTGGCGAAAGAGAGATTTAAAGGAGAAAGTTGAACGAGGAGGGTTTCGTGAAGAGAGGGTGTTGATCCAGAAAGAGAAAGACCACACGGGAGGCATATGGCAGCCGATAGAAAGTTATGTATGTATTATAAAGGAGAGGGAAGGATTCAGATCCAAGCCGGGCTGGATAAATATATATGTGTATTTATTCCCTTCCATTGTCGTCGGCTAGAGGCAAAGCCATCTTTCACGGGAATCGCAGAAAAATGGCTTCGGAGAGGCAATTCCAAGCCCAAGTCGGTTCCAATTTAACGTTTTGTAGTGGGATTTCTAGTTTTTTTACATGACGGGAAATAAACTCGCGGGGATATTGGCGGGTTTTCTACGGAGAGGGAGGGAGGACAGAGAGGGAGGGAGAGAAAGGACCGGCTTATTTGAGCTCGTGTTCATCCCCACTCCCGTGAGAGTGCACCGGGTCCACGATGCTGTTCTCAACTTCGGAGTCCACGTCCACACGGCAGAGAGAAAAAACCTTATCTAGCCGCCTTGGACACGCCTTTAAACCGGTTCACATGTAATGCTATAAACGCAAAATGAAATATTAACTGGAGAAAGGTAACGTAATGTTCATTTCACTCCGGCCGATTCGAGGTGTGTATTTCGCCATAAATTTCCTTCGGGGGGGGAGGGGGGGCTAAGTCTAGCGTAGCGTAACTTGAAACAAAGAGGTTTAACGTCTGATATTTGTTTTGTTTGTTTGGAGGGATGTTGGTGGGTTGCTGGGGGAGTGAAGCGGGGGATTGTTCCGTTGTTGATGGGTTGTTCATGGTTTGGGGAGATGGTTGGTTGGTTGGTTGATTTTGTGCGGAGAAGGAAGAATAAAGGAGTCTGAGAAGTATCGTCTTTTTTATTGAAATGAGTTGTCTCCCGTAAATTTTGTCCGACGTTACAGAAGCCTTGCCCGTTCGGTGCCAACATGATAGATATCTCTTCCCTTAATTTGCGGTGCTTGGTATTTACTTTCACGGTACCCGTTCCTATCTGTCCTCACTAGCAAAGTTCACTGCTTACCTCTTTATGAAGCAGTTAATTTGACCGGCCCATGAACAGAAGTTCCAAACATGCATACATATCAGATTGAAAAGATAAATTATTAACCACACACATGCATCAAACCAGTGATCACGTTTCAACACACTTAACACTTGAATTATACGCAGTGTAATCTGAATTATCATAATCTGTTAAAATCAGAACAGCAAAAGATTTCGGAGGAGCGGAGGGGGGGCCAAACCCCAGAAGCTCCCACCCCTGGCTACGTGCCTGCTCAGGAGAAGTTGGGGATACAGTGTTGAACACAATAAAACTAATTTATCCTACAACTCGTTGTAAAATTAATGGTTTCCGGCGTAACGGGGTGGAATTGATGCATGATGAATAGGAATGAAACCAAACTTTGTAATTCCACTAGTAAGAAGGCTTTAATGGACCTAGGTTTCACTGCGATGCAGCATCATCAGACCCCCGCCTGTCAAAGGCCTAATGATACTGCACCGTTGTGAAACCTAGGTCCATTAACGCTTTTTAAGAAGTGGCATTACTTTTTGTTTCATTGCTATTCAACTCATTTTAGTTACTAAATATTTAAAAAATGGCAGGGTGAGTTTATATCTTTTATAGACCATATTTGCCCAGATTCCTAGCAAATACGAATTACATTCCAGTAGGTACAGGTCAAAGTATATTTGGATTATTTATTTATATTTGTAATTATTAATTATAAATGGAATTAAATATATTTTACGGATTATATGAACCATCAAAATATGAAGGACGATTACTATGAGGATTGACGTCTCTTCGGAGGCTCTACGAATCATCTTTTGATACTCCGGCAGCCATTTTGTTTAGTGTGGTATATTAGGGGGAGGAGTTTCACCCATGACATATACCGGGAGCAAAGGCCGTTTTACACGGTAATTGAAAGTGCGCAAGTTGATGTTGATTCCGTTTGAGCAGTCGTCTGCGAAAGTCCGTGACGTAGAGAATTGCGAGGACGCTTGCTTGACAGCTTTACACGGTGCAATCGTCGGTGCATTATGCCAGTGACAATATAGGTACCATTCAGCAGCGGTAATATCGTCAATATATCGCATAACGCCAAGATCTGTGAAGTAACAATTAATTGGACGCTAAAGATGCGATAAATTACCACCACTTTAAAATATGTTTTAAGCCATAGTCTAAAAATAACAGTGGAGACCCTAGTCCCGTATACTTAGCCCAAAATTTGCACCACGAACGGACGGATGCGACGGACGGCCAAGGTAACAGGTTCTTTCTTTACGCACGAAATTTAAGCTTCCACGTGATTAATCGCCCAGTTCATCATTATTGCACTTTATTAACTACCTAAGGAGTTGAGTGCAAACAAAAACACCCAACCCAATCATCAAAAACCTATTTAATTGCTAGAATTCCCCAGGCAGTTCGTTGCCGCTACATCTGCACTATCTAGTGAGAGAAATTAACTTCAAACTTGTGCGAACACGTGTATCAGATTAGAACATGTTCTAATATGCTCGCAAGCGTTCGCGCAGTGGCGACTGTCCTCGCAAGTCGTCGCTTTACACGGTGCAATATTTCTTGCGCAAGTGTTCTCGCAACAGCCTGCGCAGTATCAATGACCGTGTAAAACGGCCTTGAGAGTGAAACGTGATCATGTTCCTACCCGCAGACGACACGTCGCTTCTCACCAGATCCAGAAGGTTTGGCGATGAACGGCCTTTAAGAGCCTCGAACTGCCTCCTTTTCCAATACGAACGGTCACCGCCAAAGCATGAAAGACGAAGGCAATCCAGGAAAACGAGAAAGCACCGCCAAGAGTCACCTTGCCGTGGCAGTCCAAGATCAAGAACCTCAGAGTGCTGAAAATCCTATGGGAAGCACTGATTGGTGTCCGAGCAAAGCAACTCCAAATGCTCAATTAGGTCCAGCCAATTTTGTCCTCACGGGTGCCAAGTGTGGACACGAAACACCGACTACACAATGAGTGCGTGCTGTTCACCATCGCATACACAGCGTCTGGGATGTACTTGTGGTGTGGTCGTCACAAAAGCGTTGGTGGGATGGACCGAGATGGAAAGTTGGACACAGTTTAACGTTTGAGGCTTAACTTTGTGGAACCACGAGATTGGAAATGAAACTTCGCGTCTTACATTCCACACACACACACTTTATTAGTATCTATCGACCATGATTTCGGCATGTAAATGTCATAATCAAGGTTATGATACAATAAAGACCTTGATAATGACATTTATATGTCGAAACCATGGTTGATACTAATCAAGTTGTGTGTGGAATGTTCAACGCGACGTTTCAGTTCCAGAAAGTTGGACCCCCGTGAGGCCCTACTGTCAAAGATAGTCCGACGGTTCCACAGCAGAGCGGTGGAGCTCGGATATAGCAGTTACCCTGCCGGCTACAAGGCGATCAGTTTGGAAATCCAGGTCAGGCCATGGGACCGAACGAAGTGTGGTAAGCTTGGCTGGAGCAAATACACTGCCGGCTAAGCATCTCCGAAGGATATTATAGTCTGCCACTAGTATCCCTCGCCAGAAAAGCGAAAGTAGAGTCCCTTCGACAGCCCCAGCGACACCATCCCGGCAAGGCGATAACAGTTGGACCATAAGACGGTTCGGTCACGAATCTGCTTAGCACTGGGGTCAGTTGGTCTGGAGAAGCCTGAAGGAACGTACGTAGGATCAATAACAATATTAGTGCATCTTTTAACTGAAAATGTTTTGTTTTTGTGTTGCAAAAGCTATCCGTAATAAGTAAGAGTGCAATTTTTAATAAGAGAAGATTGGAAATTTTCCACAAAATAAACTTAAATGCCCATTAAAATTTACTAAAGCATTACATTTATTTTATGAAAATTACCATTATTATTTAATTATGTTATTCCACCGAATCACGCCTGAAACGACTCTTTTCGAGGAGAGCAATATTAAAAGGATACCAACATAAGAAATGACGCGCAGTAGCACTAATAGCGTAGGTGCAGAGAATTTTTAATTCAAAGTGCTGGCAACAGCATCAGCGATGCATTGAAACTCGTCAGGAATTTTCGGTGTAAATTTTATAAGTAATTTTCATATTTAATTTTCTTATAATAAGAGCGTGAAAACTGCCGCCAATCAAGGTGAGGACAATGTTTGTCAACGAAAATGCCTTAAGATGCCAAAATGTACAGAGAAAAGTATTCAATGAAAAGTCACGAGTACGTCAATGAAACGTTTATTCGTTATTGGATCATAACACATGAAATAACATTACTTTAGTGAAAGTAAATGCCTAAAATATATCTAGAAATATTTTGACTGCATATAATGAGGTATGGAAGATTTGATTTGATATTCATTAAAACTATGAGTAGATCCTTAAGGTTGTTTTAAACGTTCTCCCCTCATAAGAAAGTCAATCTCAATTAATATAATTCGAAAAAATTACTATATATTAATGCTTACGGGTGATTTGTTTCCACAGTGAAGAGCCTAGGTTTATGGAGCATTTCAAAAGCATCGCGGGCTGAGAGTACTGGGACATTTGTTCTTAACAATAATGGTGGTGCAGAATACAAAAACGTTACTATGCTCCTAGGGCTGAGTGTGCCCTACTTCTCTTGAATGACCCGTTGAAGGCAGGAGGATGAGGGTAAAACCACTTGGCGGTCGGAAAACCTGGCAAACTGCCAAGCTATCACGGAGAGAGATTTTGAAAGAAAGGAGTCGATAGGTCGAAGGGCAAAGCGGTAGGAATAGTGTGAAGTAGTACATAATCGAGCACATGATTTCCCGGTCGGAAAGAAGAGAACTCACACGCATACGTGAGTTCATACCTTGAACTGATGTTGAGATGGATCAGCGTCTCGCAAAGTAAGATATGTTAAAAAAAACAACATTAACTCAATGACTTAAGAATCATTATTGGTCGTTCGTGAGCGGTGACCGACAGCTGAGGTTGTTTACACCGCTTAATCATAGTCGGGTAATTAGACAGATACAGGAATATTTAAGGAAATGAAGGAAGGTTGGAGAGAAACCCGTCGGCATTACTGTTTGTTTAAGGCAAGGTGAAATAGGGTTCAAGGATTAACATTCTATCAGACTGACGGAATGACAAACTTTCGTGTACCTAATATACGCATAGTACTGGAAGAGGAACGGATAAAACAATGAAACTACTTCCGGTAGTTAAATTCCGGCGGTGCGAATGGAAAGCTACTCCTCTAGCATCCGTATGAACCCAATTACCTGCATAATCTTCGAAGACTGCTACGCACAAGAGGTCCCACTTGCTATTTGCAAGTGCTGAAAATTGATATGGATATTGATTGAATGGATTAAGTACACGTATGAACAAGTCTATTTTCTGTCAATATTTTACAGGGGATCATAAATACAGGTTTGTAATGTAGCACGTTTTTGTTAGAGGGAGGTGTTGCACGGTCATATGCGCCTATAGATTGGTGACCGTGAAGGTAGGATATCTGGGAGCCTTAGAAAGTCAGAGAGGAACTCGGAGTCATCAACAGCATGGTCTACACAAAAAAGCATTTAATGTGTCAACGTTCCTTGGACTCTGAGACAACTTGTGTGATAATCTTAATGTTTTTCCCTGATGTTACTGGGGTGGGGAACGGAATTAGAATGAAAATTCTCCGCCTATGCCAGGATACGGGTATATTTTATACGCACGCAGTGTGCACATCATGTTAACTCAAGATAGATGACACCTATCAGGCCACTCACTATCTGCCAATACAGCAGATATTTTTTTGAACTTAATAAAGTAAAAATGGCCATCCCAATGAACACAGCTAGAACTGATCTAATGCTCAGCTTAGAAAAACTCCAAATTTTTAAATCCCATATAAATATCCATGCATTTCAGAAGCTGTATTGTGCCATGCATTGATATTTTGAAGAAGACTGTGCATTAATGTGGCACCCACGCTCGGGTTAGTGTTTTGTTTCTAGTATCTTTTCGTCCGCAAGAGGACGGTGGTGCGAGCCAAGCTGGGTCGAGCAGTGCAGGACAGTAAGTTCTTTTTCAACCTCCGGGGACTGAAGGTGGTTCCGGACGACTGGGGACATATTTTTCTTATTGGTTTAACGAGATTTTTTTGCGCATTTGCGGAGTAAAGCTGTGTTGAAGTTGATCAAGCGCAGTCTCTTTTCGTTGCTCCGGCTGATAAATTGAAAAATTCAGCAAAAGAGTTCCGTCAGCAGATTGGTTCGGTCAATATGGAGAATTTTCCCCAACAATGCCAAACATCAAGGTTGAGAACTGTAATTCAACCAAATGATGAAGATTTAATTAAGTTATAGAGTAAAAAAATTAAAATAAGAACGTATTAACATTTTAAAGAATATCCTAAAATATAATGGGCAAAAACCACGACTATGCTTGAGTTGAATATATTTGTCTCGTTTGAGTCACAAATTGTTCTCTTTCTTCGATTAGCGATAAAATGAAATCATAAAGATATGCTGAACAACTAATAGTAGATATGTTTGATTCGATCATAAAAAGAGATTCCTGTAACTCACTGTCCACAGATGTCCACTGTCACAAATTGAGCGGAAAAATCTTTTGATGGAAGTTTTGTGCACACTATCGCAAGCATTCGTTTAAGTAGCAATTAAGCAGAAATCCAGATACTGTACACCTTTCCATTTTACCCATCTGCATTCCTAAGAATCGGCAAAAAAGTTTTTGAAAATGAACGGATACATTTGGTGAAATAGCCGCACCAGACCTCTCTTGAAAATGAGGCAAAGCACTTATTAATAACATACTGTCAACGAAGAATCAGCAGCATGAAATAATTTTGCAGAAAAGGAGGAAGCAGAGCAATTAAGGGGATGTTTCCTTTTCAAATTCACCTACGGCATATCCTTTCATCTAATTGGGACAAAAAGGCGAAAACTCGTCAGAATGTTTTTTTTTACAATTCGTACTTTAAATTCTTTGAAATTCAGACATAAATGTAATGCCTAAATAAGGATCATATAAAGGAAAAAGTATAGAGGATCGGTTTTGAGTGAAACAAACAAACCGACCGGCAGCAGGAAGTAAGCGCATTAAATTCTTCCCCCACCCTCCAAAAATGCGCGAGAGATTAATTTTGCAATGGAAGCAATTAGTCGAACACAATTGGACTCCAAAGCTTTTTTCCAGGAGTACTACCCCCTCAGGCCCGTACAGAGCTAGTCTCGCTCAATCCTACTATCTCTCGCGGGCGAGTCAGGGAGAGATTAACGTGACCTGCATGAAGCAGCAGCAAAAGAGAGCTTTACAATAGGATGAAGTAACGCTGCAAGGCGAAGCAAGGGACATCAACCTGGTCCGGGTATTGGCTGATAGACTACGTGAGACGCCCACGAGAAACTGCTTCGTCGCGAGGGATAGAGATGAAAATAAAAGGAGCTACATCTCCAATCGTTACTCTGAGAGTAGCATACATGAACGGAGTCTTAAACGAGATTCATTCTGACTGGAACAGAGGCTTCCCCCTTCACCTCCCCCATGATTGGAAGTTGAATTAGTTCCTTTCCTCGCAAGATGACGTCGAGAGGGGAGGCAGACGAGATTGGGACGTCCTGCCAAGTCGGATCAGGCGGAAAGGGATCTAAGATGCTCCCTCGTGGGACAAGGCGAGATCAGAACGGGGTAAGGGTGTGGGTTAGGGAACGAGTACGGTTGGTAAAAACGGAATAGGACCGACAACCATAAATTCACGTATCAAGAGGAGACACGAAAGTTAACAAAAAAATTATACTTTTAGCTCCAATGTAAATGGGATCATCATGGAGGAAAGGTATCATCGTCAATACCGCTAGCCATCAATCCTAAGATGTGACAAAGTTCAGAAAAAGCTCTCCACTACATTAATCTGTCGGCTATCCTCTTCATGTTTGCACAACTCTCTCGTCCATCCTCATCAAGGCATTTGTTTCATTTTGTAAATAATTGTGATTGAATATGAAAACAGGGTATAATAATAAAAAATAATAATCTGTTTCACGAAAAAATTACTTGGCAAGTTCTTTCCGTTTCACGTATTGCTGCATTTCGTTGCACGTTACAAGACACCCCGAAATGAGCTCTAAATACTAACATAAGATCCACACGCTTCTCCAAAAAGTTGATGAAATGACGTTCCCTGAAATGACATTGCCCATAAGCTAACCTCGTTAAATACGAGTATAGATACCATGCACGGTATTAATAATGATAGACTCTTTTACCAGTGCATCGGTATTAATTTACGCATAGTCATTTTCACATATATACTCCATTCTTATTTGCATTTTTTATACACGGAACTTAATCTTCACCTTTTCTCAACAGGAAGGGATTCTGGTATCAATAAAGAGGTATTTCGGGCGTTCCTCCGCGTCGTGTGTTGTCAGGGTGACGACAGTTTCTCCAGCCATCCTGCTGGCGTCTTCAGGTCAGAAGCTTCTGACCTGAAGACGCCAGCAGGATGGCTGGAGAAACTGTCGTCACCCTGACAACACACGACGCGGAGGAACGCCCGAAAGCCGTTACCAGTGTTGAGAAACGCCGCGGAAACTTCAGAACCAATAAAGAGGTATGTTTGCCAATATGCAGTAATACATTCATCCATCCAGAAGCAAATAGGGAAAATAAATGAGGTTTAATGCTTCATAGCGTGGATTAAAACTTGTCATAAGCGAACGGTAATATCATATAGAGCGTGAGTGTTACAATCCAAATATTATATGCCAATACTTTTAGATCCCCGGTCCCTCACGATATAGGCTAGAATAACGAAATGCAACAGTATACAGAAAAGATTGGAAAGATTCGCATAGGGATGGTATGATAATTATACTAGCGTAACCAGCCTACTAGATGAACTAATGTGGGAATAATCATCAGACAGTAGATTTGAAATATAGACTTTTAATTAAATTCCAAGAAAATATTTTCACTGATGACGTTAAAAACATTTGAGAACTCCAACTTACTATGGAAGACTGGACCATGAACATAAAATAAGAGAAATTGATTGCCAAAGCGAAATATTTAGACTTTCCTTCTTTCCTCGTACAATTAGGGATACAAATATTTTTATATATAGGTAGTTGCATCTCGGTATGAGGGCTATAAGCTTACCCAACTAACAGCATGTTTTTGCATATTTGCTTTCTTCTAGCATATTTTTTAAATTGCTATGGTTCTATTATTATAAGCTTCTAGTCCTTTTATACATGACAGATAAAGCATATATGGTGTAAATCACCTCCTGCCACACACCTTTATGGTGGCTTGCAGGGCTAGATGTACCACCATCAACATGCTCCTGAATCTGCATACAACCTACTTGCAATCTTCCCAGATAATAAAAAAGAGGCTTCTGGGAGTTTAAAAATAGTCACTCGCCTAAGGTAGAACGAAGCGCTTCCTAAAGAGTGATTCGCGTGAACCTGACCCGCCGTAATGACACCAGTTTCTTCCATGCCGTCCCACCCGCGAGCGTAGTCCCCATTCTGCCACGCTGACTGTCCTCGCCTCGGCGGTCTTCAACAGCCCCAAACGGCGTCATACCCCCCTCTCCCACGCAGATCGGATCCCTCCGCCGGTAATTGCCCCATCATTTCCACCCCTTTCCGTGCAATTTGCACGAGACTCCCGCGGACGAAATCGGAACGCCCTCTTCTTCATGCCAGGCTTTATCTCGCCTCCCTATCCTCTTCGAAGTAGCACAACGCGCGATGCATTTAATCTACATCTACATTATACTCTGCAAGCCACCATAAAGATGTATAACAGGGGGTGAATTCACAGCAAACACGCATGCATTACACGTCATGCATAAAAAGTATTAGTAGATAAGTATTTTTTGGTCTAAACTTCACAATTTAAAAAAAAACCTAAAACTAGCAAAGCAACCATACAAAAGCATTATGCTAGTAGGGTTAGCTCAAAGTCATTATACCTACATGCAACTATCTATGCTATTTATTGATGCACTCATATTATTCCAGGGTCTGAGAGGTTTCGGGGTACGAA
This sequence comes from Platycnemis pennipes, assembly GCA_933228895.1. Classification (NCBI taxonomy): domain Eukaryota; kingdom Metazoa; phylum Arthropoda; class Insecta; order Odonata; family Platycnemididae; genus Platycnemis; species Platycnemis pennipes. Next base: position 32,866,898 of record OW121852.1, on the reverse strand, counting down.
AATTCCCTCCCACATTATGTAAAATTCTGGGAAAGGAATAGTGTTTTTTTTTCATTTTTATCGTGGGCTAGGGTGTTTGAAAAATGTTTGCAAAATTTGATACAAAAATTTCAAACGAATGAGAGAGAGATGAAAGGATGTCCGAGGATGCGTCGGGCACCTGGATGCCTGTGGACGCGTCGCGGGCCGTCACGCCCCTCATATTGTTAATGCCTGGGAATATTATTAACTTTTGTTTCGTTTTTCTCATGGGCTACCGTTGTTAGATTACTTCCTTAAATTTGCATGGATGACCTAAAGAGATATTCCAGGGCTTGAGAGGATTCAGGGTACGTAAATCCCCCCCCCCTCCTGATGCAAAATCACTATTGGATAAATTTACAGTTATTCATATCCCGAATTGTATGATGAAAAGGAAAATAAATTTGTGTTCTACCCGAAGATTGGTTTTAGATAGGCGTGGGTAGAGCTCATCACAGACTAAGCCACTGGCGTGTGAAATTCACACATTCAGGGTAGGGGGGGCAGTTCCTTTCACTGGGCGACCTGCAATTTCCTACGAAGCTCTGACCCACAAAAAATCTGATAGCAAGGGTTGTAGGTGGGGGTGTCCGGAAAGGCCTCTTCACGGGATTTGAACCCGGGACTCATCGACCAGTGACCAACCTCTTGCCCAGTGCTCTACCTAGGCCACCATGACGCAATAAATTTCAGTCTAAGCTGAGGATCCGAGAGCGAGTCTTGGAGGGATCGGGTTTGGTGCGGTGGGTAAATTACTGGTTACCCATTCCGAGGGTCCGCGTTTGAACCCAAGTAACGGCAGAAATTTTTCATTGGCATACTGGTGTCCCTTGAAAGCATTTTAGTGACGATTACAAAATTACCAAGGGAACACGGTGACTTCAATTGCAATAAAGCTTCCTATTACATACCTACTAAAATACACAGTTGGACAGATTCTATGCAGCATTTATACAAATAATTGTAGTTGATCGCCAAACATGCAAATAGAGATTTCATAGAAGATTCAAGGCTGCGAACTAGCCGCCAAAAATCTTGGTAGCTTAACTAGTTAAAACGCTCAACAGAAAATGGTGAAATTCGCTTTCCCAACCTCCAGTCAAGGGTGATTTTTTCTCTGTGGACAAGTATATATTAGGTGAAACGAAACGAAATAAATGTAAATACACAGAAAATACTTTGGCAACCAGATTAATGTGGCTAGCGCAACGGTCTTCAAACCTGAAGACCCATTTTCGAATCCCGACAACGACCTAGGTTTTTCATTGGTACACTGGTACCAAATTGTGTACTGTGTGTAGAGCATTTCAGAGATGTTCAGTTATCCGAAGTAAAGTTCAATACTCCGTCCATCGGATGGGACGATGTAACTGTGACCCCTAGGCACAAATCTTAAAATGCATCATAAAGCCATGGCCGAGCTTCTCTCGAAAAGTATTTACCTCTCCTCAATTAATTATTCATCTATTTGAAGGAGTTAAATGACCTTAGCTGTCGGTCAGCTCCCCCGAATAACAACAACAATTACTTGCTCACAGACTTGGAAGCTTTCTGGGCTCACACCATTGCTGGGTTTAATTTTCTTTCTACCATTGGCTATTGAAGAGAGACGAGCCTCGAGTCGCATATATTTCAATGGAGGGAGAACGCGACCGAACGATCCAGTGATCCTTCTATAGGATTATTTATGACAACAACGCTTCGTACCCCACCCAATTCATCCTTTCAATAATCCTACCCCAAATATAAAATAATAACTCAGAAGTCAGTTGTGTACTACCTTAAAGCCTCACTTATTTTCATCCCGTTGTCGTATTATAATTCATCTTCTTGCCCCTACATCCATATAAATTGGACGGCGGCAGTTGGGTGACATTTGATTATCCCAAGGAAACTCTTATATAAGTTTTTATTGTCAGGTCGTAGATCATACGTACAGATGTTTCCTCCACATTCTATTGGGAGACTTGTCGCTGACTGCTATTCAACACCCATACAAGACTTTTACTATCAAAACATAACATTCCGAGTTTCCTACATTGAATATATATTAATATCTTAAAAAAATATCTACATCTTTTCTCAGAATCACAATAGACACTCGGTGCCTACTTCACTTCTGTACGGCATTTTTAGGTCACTTTAATTTCTATTTCTACCTTCGCAACTATGCATACCACCTCGAGGGTATGTGACAGGAGTTAATCTTCACCAAACATGTACAAGGCACATGCTACTAAAATTTTATTGAGCCCTTGCAAGGTAAACATGTCATGCATCAGGTATGGATATTTTCATCATTTGAGAATTTAATGGATTGTAATTTAAAAATTTTCACTTAGGAGTTCTGTTTAATTCACTGTTAAACTCAATACTACAGCAACACAAATGTGCAGTTAGCAGGAATTAGTAAGGTTATGATACATCTTCAGGTATAATACCAGCTGGGATAACTATATCACATCTATGTATCCAGTTCTTACTCATATATTAAATTTGTCATTGCTCGCAGTAAGAAAGGCATCAAATCTAACCATAGTTAAATCTCTTTTTAAATCTGTTATTATTGAACGAATGATACTTAACACGCAGGTGTTCTCAATACAATTCTTAAGTCATCGAGCGGATTAATATTAGCTTTTATTATAAAGTTATATTTTTAACCGAAATTCAAATAGCGATTCTAATCCCAGCTCTCCTTGTGAGATATATTTTAATCTAAACTTGTGAGACATATTTTAATAGAACAGATTACTCTGGTGTTAATAGACTTGCACAAATGTAGCCAATTTCTATGTACGGGTTCTCACACCATACTCAAAGCTGCCTGCAAGGATCCAATACATACAATAAATCAGAGTTGAGGGGGGAAAAGTCAGTTGGCGTTATTTTATATCATCATCGTATTTACCTAAAAAAGAACCCCTTCGTGAATTCAAATCGAAAGTCCGCGAGGTCAGTTATTTACATGAAACGTTTCCCTGGGGACAAATTTGTCGTGAGGGTGATGCCAAGGCATTAAATTGTCTCCGAGGCATTCATTGCACAGGCGTAACGCTTCGCAAGAGTGCCTACGGGTCTATCTAGAAAGAGATGCGACGGGATCGGAGCCCGAGGTGAGATAGTAAGTCAACCAGATGGTTGGGAGAAGGATTGGTTCTCACTTCGACTGGAAGGGTTGAGCTTAACTCCTGATAGGAATCATTGGGAAGTGTTTGATGGAAGAATATTACTGGCAGATATCGATTTTCTGAGGATGTGGGGGATGTTACGCGTGAGTATTAATCATAAAAAAAGTCATTCTCCCGCGTTTCAAATATTATACAATTGCGAGAGAAAAATATGGATTAACTGCCAAAAACGATCAAAACCAATGAATATACAGTGCCCATTTCTTCTTGCATGCGTCTGAGAAACAAATTATTAATAGGTGGTTCTGCCGAAGATGTAAAACACTAAAACTATGAAAAAGTAAAAAATGAGTGACAAAATAATATAAAAAATAGCTAGTTACCCGTTAAAGAAAAGACTCTACCAAATATTTATCCTGGAATATAAACACTAATCGTCATTTCTATTCGCCTACAGACGAATTAAATTCACAGACATTTTTCAGATGAAACTGCTGTTTTGTCGCTAAACTTCATCATATAAAAGTATTCAATAAACGCATTATTAGCCTTTGGCATCCTGGCTTCAAGCAAAATCTATTGCCAGTAAGAAATAAAAAGAGGTATTATTAAAAACAATCAACTTGGAACATAGGAAAATACTATAACTAAGATTCTAAAGATTTCTGTGATGCCAAAAAGGCAATAATTTCTTTTGCATTTTCATATGTATTATCCTACATTTTTTTATCCTACATTTTTTATCTTATATTTTTCATACCGCATTAGGTACGGTGTATTTTCATTTGATAATATTTGGACTAATACAGTAGAAGTGAATTGAATTCCAGAGTGTCAATGATGTTATGGGGAATTTTGGGGCGGATGTGTAAGTGATTTAAGTTATGTTATATTGCGGTAGTAGTAGTTATCTGGGGAAGGCGACCAAAACAGGCCGTTAGCGCCAGAGAGGATAGGTGGATAACTGGATAAAGCTAGGGGTTTAAGGGAACAAGAGAAGGGTGAAGAGAAACCCGGTGTCGGCATTAGCCTACTCTAGAGGAATTGCACCAAGGGACCACGGGATAAACGTCCCATCCGACGGACGGAGTACCGAACTCGAGTGCTTTCCACAAAGCATTCAAGTGGGGACCTGTAAAATTAGTGTTCAAACCGAGTAGTAGTAGAGTTAGGTTTTAAGGTGCGTAGACGGCAATGGTCAACCCGAAGGTTGGTTTTTGATAGGTGAGGATATAGCTCACCCAGTACTAAGCCATTGGTGTTTGAAATTCACACATTCAGGGTAGGGGGGGCAATTCCTTACCCTGGGCCACCTACGAAGTTCTGACACGCAGAAAATCGAATCGCGGAGATTTCAGATGATTTTTTTTAAGGGACCGGTACATCAATGAAAATCTGCCAGTACCGGGATGGGAATCCCGGGCCCTTTAGGTGAAAAGACAGCACCTAGTTTTGGGCCGCTTAAGTATATATCTTTAATCCCTTACCTTCAGCTAGCTTTCCTAGAGTTGGTCCCTAACTCCTGTAGTTCCTAGGCGGAAAATCATTCGTGGGCTCCAAGTTCCACCTTCCGGGTTGTGAATTTGATCACTTGGCCGCGCGAGGAACCGCTGAATTACCGCAGTGAGGTAATTCTCCTCGGGCGTTCGAACATTTGAAGCGTCAAGAGTGGGTAATTATTTCCTGACGGGCATGCGGAAATGAGTAAGAGATAATTTAGCTGCCGAAAAAGAAGGTACCTATTTAACTTTTGGGTTACCCGTGAGGTAGACTTCCTTCCAATCAATACGCCATCATTCGCGGCATTTCAGCGGATTGAAGATTTACCATTAAAAGTAAACGAGTTAGCACAGTGCAGTGATCCCTGGCACGCTGCTCAGAAACAGTTGAGTCAATTTACTTTCAGAAGAGATGAAAATAATTAGGACAGTGACAGAATCTAGGACAAGCTATGTATGCTAGCCAATCTATTGCTACTACACGGATTTTTCCAAAATGAGTCCCAAAGATGTATTACATAAGTGTCAGTATTCTCTCCTCAAACCAAAGTTTCTTTAACCATACTGCCTGAGGGGTCCTGATATGATTAAAAAGCAAAACAAATCATTCAGCTAATCTGAAACCAGCCTTGGACTATGATGGTCTCCCTGAGTAAGCATCTCTCTGTATCGTTCCAATTTTATACATACCGTATATATAAAAATATATATAAAGTATATGTACAGTCGAAGCGCTCGAAACCACAAGAATATTTATAGAGCTCTCACCCAAATAATTTTGTCGCAAGCAGAACATAAATATAAAATTGGTCAGCGTAATAGACAGATGGAGAAAGTTGCTGATAATTATTTAGAGGGTCATTGTAAAAAATGAGCGCATAGAATACGAGACCTTAGAAAGAGAATAATCACTAGAAGTGCACTTTGCTTGATTGGATTTATGCTTTGACCGTAAAATAGACTAATAGAAGACATAACCAACGCGTGTCTGCAATATATTTTGAGGTGTTTTTCCTTGAGGATGTACCTGGATAATCATCAATGTAGGTGAGTAGTAATAGTCACCACTTTTTCCCTTCCATCCCAAAATGTAAACATTTCCTCCCGGTCTGAAGCGCCTTTTAGGGCGGAAACAAACTTGAAAACACCAATGATATAAAAAATACATAATCCACAGCTGCAAGGAGCAGACGGAGAAGACTACAAGACACTTCTCGATTGTGCCGCTTAAGTCGATTAGAAATACGAAAGTGATTGAAGCGATATATATCGTTTGTGATGTACCGCACAAATTTCTTCCCTCGCCATCTATGGAAACCTTCCAGTACTACATCCAAAACGTATAACAGTATTACCTTATGCGGTGAGCCCTCTATATTGTACTTATTTTATGATGGTATGAAGAGAGGCAGGAAACATGCCGACTTAAGAGAGAAATAGAACTGGGATGGAGCTCAAAGTTGAATAAAATGCAAAGTGGAGAAGGAACAATACATCAAAAACTGCCTGACCTGATAAAATGTATCAATCAAAACAATCAGACCTCCAACCTCATATATCAACTCAAGGAGCGGTCGCGTCGACTCTTTGCGTTAAGTGAATCATCGCGATGAACTCGATCAGGAAATCAGATGCGGAGTGTTACCCGGGGCTACGATCCGACACCCCTCCCGCCCCGACCCCTCCTCCCCAATTTCCCTCCAAGCCCGACTTCATTCAACCCCTCCGGCTCGAGAGTCGGCAGGTAATCTGCCGAATCCAATTTGCCGAAGCTCGCGGATACCCGAGTCACTCGTTTGAGGGTACGAAAAGGCGCACACACACACTCCTTAATGACACTCTCCCCCCCCAGACAAGTACACAATTCCAAGCCGTGAATGTGGAACGGGAAGTCCCTACTCCCTCAAGAGATGGCGCTCGTTTCATCGTTTGCAGATTAATTACGGAGAGGCGGCAACGGTGTTCCCTGAGGAAACCCCAGCCGAGAGCACAGAATCACGCTCCGCGCGAGTATTTCCCCACTAACCTCCGACATCTTCACTCGCAGCATATTGCGGAAAAGATGAATCAGTGAGCACAGCCATGTGTTGCTGTCAATTCCCCTATTCCTTTGTAAGAGATAAGAATCACGCAACTCAGGGGGGTTACCAAGCTATTGTAACACTAGTACCACCACTAAATACAAAATCAAAATTTGTACAGGGAATAATTACCCTGGAAACAAGTTTCTCTGACTGATTCAACGCATCCAAAAGCATAAAATTTCAAGAATAAACGATACTGAACAAAACTGGTAACGTTAGGTAGTAATAGTAACGTTGAAGAGATCATTTACTAGAGAAGAAAGTCAGCTTTTGAGATGCGGGTACAGAGAAGAATGGAGAACCTCAGGAAGGATTGAGGTGAGTTTAAAAGACGACGAACGAGGATGACAAAAGAGGGAAAACGTAGTGTGGAGGAATTAGTAGAAGGCAGAGCGAATGGATGGGGATAACGAGACGAGGGTGCTTTGAAAGACGCAAAAGGGGGAAGAATATTTTTGAGGTGCGGTGTAGATGGAGAAGAACGAGAAGATCTTGGATAGAATAATGAGAGATAGGATGTATGTGGAACTAAAGAAGGGCATAAAAATATGTCTTGGGAGGAAATTTGTGCTTATCTAAACCTGCCTCTCAAACGGTAGCACATTAAAAAGAAGAGAAAAAAACTGCCTTGAAACATGGTCGATTGAGACCGTCTCATTGTTGCGTTACCAATAAAACATCACCCTGTACATGAGAAATGTTGCGAAGTTTCTTTTCACATTAGATCATTAATGACTAGAATCCAATGATACAGCCGTCATATAGGACAAAAGAAAGCTAACAACTAAATATTAAGCACAGAATATCGTTTAACAACTGTAAAAAGATATACGCTAAATTTCACCTTTTCTGGAGCTGGAGACGGGAACTGATGAAAGATTCCCCATGAAACACCTTCGACCGAGATGGTCTGCTTTTCATTTGGTGTCCAAGTGAACAGACGTTTGTTTATTCGGATACAGAGATGACATTTTTATAACCTTTTTCTGCGGGGAATGCCTATAAATCACTTTAAACATAAGGTATCGTAAATACATCGCTCATCATCTCCAATCCTCCGAACGTATTCTCTTGACAACAACGATGCATGTTCAACAATACATGATTAAGATTCAGTACTTCCTTGAGGAGGAGTCCGCGGTGAGCAGAGCTTGAAATATTATTTGTTCAGGGTTTCCTTCAGCGTCTGTCCATGCTGTAGCGATAACAGTTTCGCCGCTGCAGCTAGCGTCTTCAGGATCGAAGCGAGGCGGAAAGGAGCTCCGCGGGAGGAACAGACGCGGAATGAACCCCGAAAGAAATAACCTTTCAAACTCTGCTTCCCCCGTTCACTTTTTCTGTCTCCTTCGTATTCAGGATCAATTGTCACAATGGCAATGCAAAATCTCATTTTGTAATTAGCTTAGCATTGGCAAATGCATCTTCATTGTTGCAGAACCTATAAATCATCACTCTGTACATTATAATCATTTACATACAGTGACTTCTATGAATGATGAATAGTGAATGAGTAGATATCAGGAACATTACATATAAACCCTTCGCTTTTAAAAGAAAACAATGAAGCATCTAAAATCGCACCTTACAAAATTGATGGAGATATAAACCAACCTGACCATCATAACTAAAATTATAATCACAAAGTCACGTTGTAGCGATTAAGAATATTGGAGAGCCTCACGCTGATTATTTTTCAATAAACCCGCGTTTGGAAATATTTGAAGCACAAGAAATACGGCTCTATAATCTCATTACATTGAAAATCGCTAAATGAAATCTGCGACACTTACTTACGACTGACATACGAGAAAAGTGAAGCATGATGGCTACAGGAATTGCACAACTCACAAAACCTAGTTCGGATACAATGATAGTAATATAAGGGTTTCCAGTTTATACGTTGACAGAATCAACATAATAGGCAGGCAATTGAACAAGGGCAAGCGCTCTTAGGGCTTTTCTTTGATGGTCCCGCCAAAAGCTCGAAAAAAAAGAAAACCATTAACTTTCAATCGTTTCGCTCACAACAGTCCTCATGCTTGGCACCGCTCGCTTAGCATATCCACCTTCCCATCACAATACATTTGCTTTTCCCGAGACTCAGCAGACAAAGGGATTCAAAGGGATCTTATCTGCGGCGGGTGGGAAACAGCATCTTACGCTCGAGGAAAGGAGGAGGAAAGGCGGAATTTCCCAACCCCCTCAAAACACCCGTTTCCAACATACCAACAGCCCTACCCGTTGCTTTCCCCATTTCCTTCCCTTTCAACTTCCTCAGTTACTTGTTTACTTTTTTCACCTCTCGCCCTCCTCGTCCTGAGGAACGAACTTTCTCACGCCTCGCGGTTCCTGCCTGTCACTCGGGCAAAGGGGAACGGCGAAATTTCGGTTGAGCGGGCAACCGAAGGGTATTAAAGGCCCAACACAGGGAAGGGGCGTGGTTGATGGGAAGCGAAGCTACTTGGGCCCAGCACGTCCCTGCGGCGGTCCTTTCAGGAATGGCTTGAAAGAATCATCTACCGCCTTCTTTCCACGCACGCCGAAGCCTTCCCTCCTTTGCCACTTCGGTAACGAAAGACCGCAACCGAAGAAGTGGACCCACACCATGTGTTAAAATCATTGACGAGGGCATGTTGCGACAGTGGTAAAGGATCATCATCATCATGGGTCAACAATACTAGGATTGGTTTGACGCAGCCCTCCACTCTATTCTTCTATCGGCCAAAATCTTCATACTAACGTAATTCTTCTCTTTAACTTCCTTCACAACTTGCTCCATACAAGGCCTGTTTTTTCCATTCTTCCCGTTCACTTTTCCCTCGACGATCGTCTTCATCAGACCATCGTGCCTCAAAATATGGCCGATTAAGTTGTCTCGACTTCTCTTTTCTCCCACTCTAATGGGGTCGTTTACCATATTTTTTTATTTCCAAATATGATAGAGATTTTAAAATAAGAAGACCCGTATTTTTCCTTTTTTGATCCGACAATTATTTCTCGAGTTATAAGCGGCGAAAAACTATGTTTTTAACCCTTTCGGAAAAGATGTGTGGTGCAACCTATGACGTATATCGACTTCGTCCAATCACAACTGAGTTCGCGAAGCTACATCGCCTTATCGCAAAGGGGGGGACACAGCTGGCTCTCCCAATAGGACAGTTGCGACAGCATCTGTGCGAGCAGACCCTCCGAGAATCCCCCTCCACTCCCTTCCCATAAGAGCAGTCAAGGACGGGAGGAAAATGACGTCAATGTTATCGCAGCAGCTTTTTCGGTGAGCGTCACCTTTTGCTTATTTTAATTTTTCATTCATGAGTGAATGGTTTTGGTTAGAAGATTAATTTTTTCATCAAAATTCTTTTTTCGTTTCCATCTAACAATTTCGTGCAAAAAATTGCGATTTCGGTTCTGAGTAAACGCCCCCATTAAGGCTTCTTCGTTTGTCACTCGGTGTCCATTTTATCCTATTCATTTTTCTGTAGCACCACATTTCGAATGATTCCACCCTTTTCTTCTCTACTGCTCTCAAGGTCCATGCCTCACTGCCGTAAAAAAATATGCTCCATACGTACGTTTTGATAAACTTGATGATGAATTGAATTCTCAAAGGATGACACCCGTTTTGCAAGACACATTCAAATTGCATTAGAACTTACGTTTGGATCATGCCTCCTTATTGAAGTTATGGCATCAATTAGAGCATTTGCAGATAAGGCAAGAGTGGTAGCATTTAAAATGTGGTGTTAAAGAAGAATGATGAAGATAAAAAGGAAGTATCGGGTGGAAAACGAAGCGAAAGGGTGGAAGATAAAAGGTGTATGGTGGAAATTTTGAAGAGAAGACCGGGTAACCTAATCGATCATATCCTTAGATAAGATGGCCTGATAAAGACATTTATTTATTTAATAAATAAAGATAAATAAGTAAATCGCCGAGGGAAAATTGAATGGGAAAGAAGGTCTCGTATGAAATACACGGAGGAAGTTTCAATGGAAGTGAAAGAGGAGAATTATGTACATTTGAAGTGGCCAGCCAATTGGAGAATCATGTGGTGATCTGCGTCAAAGCAGCCTAAGTGTTGACGACTGGTAGCTAATCAATCGCTTGGCTTAAAGCATTGTAGACTGGTGAGTAAAAATGGTGGATGCCCTAGTGGGAATATGGCAGGAGTTATTTTCTGCAAAGTCGTTCATGCATTCGGGAAATTTTATGGGCTATTCGCTGCTTTACACGAGACAACTTTCGATGTGCATTTCTCCGGTTCTCTTCATTTACGGAAAAATTAGCGTAAGGATTGATCGAATTTTAATTAGCGTGAAATTAACTTAAGAGCGCAGTCTCGTAGTCGTTTGTTTCAGCGCCTTTATTCAGTGTTTTGTTAATATTTGCCATGCATCATGGGAAGAAAGCATCGCATGATGAAAAATATTTAATAGAAGTCTACTCCGTTTTCCTTCAGACTGTACTGCAGTTTTCCTGCACATATATGACAAGAAATATCCAGAATATTTCCGACAGTGAGTACTCCAGAAAGTGCCAAACGCTGAACATTCGCGTTTAGTTCTAAAAAAAGAACAGATAGATGGTGTATACCCCACGCTAACGTTAAATTGCCTTAATGGATCATGGGCGTTGAGGTAATTTAATGTTATTTTTTTCTATAAACCCGCCTTAATGGCTTTATGTATTCCTGCCTTTTAATTATTCACATTTAAATCTGCCATTTGCGGCTTTCTTTCTTAGTGTGTTCCCTTTTACAGACCTGTTTCTCTCAACATTTTAGCCTTATACTTCATTTCTCTTCTTACAACTCACATCTGCCTGTACGATTAAAACCACCGTTTAAAACGGACTCAAAACTGCAAATCCAATCAATGCAATATTACCTGACATTCAAAGTAGCATTATACTCACGCCACTGCGGGCAAAAAATAGGAAAGAATGTTATCAACAACAATATGTGATTTTAATATTTCTCCGCCATATCGACGATTGAAAAATCAGTTCACGTGGTGAAAACCTTATCATTCAAACCCCGCAAAAGTTAATATTTCCCCCATTTAACATGAGCTCAATGTGTCACCATGCTATCGATCGACCCAAGAAATTTAGCGAAAAACCACGCGAGCTTGTTTTCCCTCCCATTTGATTTCCCAGAGGTCCCATTTAAAAATTAAGACCACAGAGGAAATAGGAACGCGTCACCGGAACGGTATACAAATCGCCGCTTCCATCCTTCCTATGAAACTGGAATATGGCTACAAAATAAACGTAGCGGAAAATCGGAAAAGGGGGAAGGCGGTATGTGAGTCAGGTGGTCAACTGTAACCGATTTCTATGATGGAAACAATTCAACCATGCCCAGAAAGGAAATATGAAAGTAACCCAAAATATTCTTCCCAGAATGAAAAGCCGAAGCTGGTTTGAAGTTAATTAAAAATCATACATTCTCTACATTCTCGGGGCGCCTCTTACAGGTCAGAGAAGTAACAGATGAAAGGTTGTAATTATCGGGAGGAAGCTTGTGCAGAGCCTAAAGAATGTTCCCTAGTGACCGTGATTGTCGAAATAAATGTGGAATTCTGCCATATAATCTGCGTAGTTAAGAGATTATTGCTTCCACTGATTCTGTGCTTCTCCAAAACTTAAGAGAATTAATATAGAAGGCTAAATCAACTCGACGAATATTATGAAGCGTCATTTCTTTCGCACTGTGTCCACAATTACTTAGGGTCTCTCTTCTCTACGACCGTGCTTAGGGTGCATAATAAGCGCTAAAACATTATGATTTTTTTATTGAATTCCGATGACTTGGGATATGATTATAATTTGGACATAATTAAGATGCGTTCCACCGCTAAGATTTTTTTGTAACAGCTTTATTTCCTTTAAAAATGTGCAGTCTACGCAATTTGTTATTGAAAAATTTCACACTTATAATGAAGGTAAAAAAGAATCTCGCTATTCAATAAATTCAATCGATTGCTTTGAATTTTTTGATTAAATGAAAGCGAAAACTTTGTTATTCCACATAAATTTATTTGCAACCGGTTTCGACTTACAAGGTGATCAGGTAAGTTAAAACCGATCGCAAATAAATTTATGTGGAATAACAAAGTTTTCACTTTCATTTAATCAAAATGTTAAGCAAATTTCACCATGTTTCGCCTGACACTATCAATTCGTTTACATTGAACTTAAGAGGGATGAAGTCACAGAAACAGAAAGTATAAAAAAACACACGACTTTCACATGACGTCTAAAATTCAAACTGAGTAAAAAAGTGTAACTTATCTATTATGTAAATCTGTTGGGAACAAGTTCTTCTGTGTTAAAAAACAGAGGAATATGTTAGCGTAGTACTGAAGCAATATAGGTATATCTATTGGGAATATTTTGATGGCAGCCTTCCCAAATGCCTTCTCTATTGTCAGCATTCACGCCAAAAATTCTTTTTTCCATGCCTCTTCTCCATGCCGAAGCCATTAACAAATAACACTCGTTCCCATTGGGACATACGTCTTTTGATAAATTAAGTATTTTTGAAAGCCTCAACACCACTGAGACTAGACGTATGAGCGAGGTATGAACAAAAAGTTCCAAAATTGTTTGAATTGTGCGGCGGCAATTTATTTCTTTGAGACCCACAGGATTTAGTCGAAAGCCTAAAACTTCACAAGTAACGTCCTTCCTTCGTTTGTGGATATATATTTTTTTGAGCTACAGCAGTATATGTAAAAGTGTTCTTTCGTCCTTGACTAATTTTCATTATGAACAGACATTCTGAACTGTTTCTGCGTGTCTTGTTTCGACCTTGGCAAAGTTGCTACGAAAACTTTAAAAATGTTGATAATGCTTTTAAAATGTTGTTAATGCTTTTAAAATGTTGTTAATGCTTTTGCAAAACTCGTAACGACTCAAGGGAGGTGGTTTCAGTGATATTCACGTTTCAATAGCGGTCGGGACTCTTCGTATATGATCCACAAAGTGGAAAAAATAAACTACCTACTGATGATGATCATGTGTATGATGGAGTAACATAGTACGTTCTAATTGACATTTAATAGCGAGTGAAGTAACGGAGGAGTGTGACATGTTTGCCAGACTGTATATCAAAACCACTATCAGGAGTTCGGAAAGTTTTCCGTGAAAAATTTATAAGGAAACAGGAACATTCGAGGGAGCAGTCCTCGTTTATGCACTTTAGCAGTGCACCCATTCATTGAGCCATCATGTGATTGCAAAAAAGTCGACTTGTACTTTCCCCCAGGCACATTGCTTAATTGACCTGACTCCCCCGATTTTATCCTGTTTTTAAAACTTAAAGCGGTAAAGCGGGCGTTTTCAAAACATTGAAAAAATTATGAAATTCCCAAAGGGTATATTTCTGATTCAGGAAACTGCGTTTGGAGACTGTTTTCTGAGGTAGAAAATACCCCTTTAAAATTTTACAGAAATTATATTTTATACACAGTCAATAAACTTTTTCCTAAATGCATACTGGTTTTATGGTGGAATTTAGCAAATCTGATAGAAACTACGAGAAGTTTCTTTTCATTAAAACTGAGCTAGTATAAAAAAACTGTTACTACACCTATAATAAAATATTTTGAGGAAACACGTTCAGTTAGTTTTAATTTATACTGTTGAACATTGGTGGAACATTTCAGTTTATACATCTGACCCTAGTATGCACTGCTATTATTGCCATTTCATTTTTTACTATGCCAACAATCAAGACTGATGTACAAGTGGCACCCGCGTATGTTAATAAGTTTATTTTGAATAGCCACGCTAATGATATAGGAAATGTTTGGACGATCATTTGAGGCTACATTTGAGATTTAAAGGATTCTAGTCTTCCTTCTTCAATGTTGAACAACTAATTTGCAGTTGATAGAATTTCTCTCGTGAAATTTTTCTTTTTGCAAAAAAGTAGGCATTCACGCTGAAAACGGCAATCTAGTATCCCCTTTAGTCAAAAGTTAATTCTTTAACTCAAAAGTTGTTTCTTTTGCCTGTTACAGAATAGAAAATCGATATTGGGCCTGGGTATTGAACATAATTTATAGTGAACACCGCAGAAGAGATTGTAAGGGTACAATGCGTATTTCCTTTATTTGGCTATTACAATGTGGTGACCTAGAAACTGATAGCCGGAGCACCTGTTTAATCTTTCATCGGCCACTGCAAACAGAGGGCACTCCTGTGAAATAAGAATTTCATTTGCTCAATTTAATGCACAAGTATGACTACTTTGCATTGGATATCCATAAATTCAATTCAGAATGAGCAAATGGAATGATATTGGGGAAGAACTCGGCTGTAAAAAAAGAGAGTTACTGCGCCAAAAACGCGAATCCATTCACACCATCATCAAAGCCTCAATTCTTGATAGACACTTCTAAATTGATTGTGATGCAAAGCAACCCTCACTTGAGCATGTCAGCGTCATCTGTTAAACCCTGAACCACGTTCCCAAGACATTTTCCATCCATTGAGAAGGACTTAAGGCCTCAATAAGCATCCAAATCAGCTTTACCAAAAGAAAAGCAGGAACGAAATATCATTGCTATGCTGAATTTGAGCCCGTGAAAAATCTTCTACGGTAAGGAGCGATTTTTTTCAAGCACATTCTACGTCCAATGAAGTGCAAGGATTGCCGGCTCAAGGATATTCGAGGGCTGAAGGGAATTTAATACCAATCCTTCCAAGCTTTCGCTTCTATCGGTCTCTCACGCAGCGGTTAGCAGATTGTACATCGGGGTATTGCTCCTAATCGTGAGAGGCAGCACAACTTCGGGACATTCCGGAGATAACAACGATCAAACATATCGGCCGACGTTGGTTTCCTGTGAGCGGATCGAGGTAATCCCCAAACTTCACCCTCTTGCCTGAATTACCGTCGTCTCAGCCCTAAATCTCCAGCGGAAATCTTCCCTGCCTTGTCACTCCAGGTCATATTGTACAGAAACTCATGAGTTTATTCATCTACAACAAATTTTTCGAATCGCACAGAATATTTAATGCCTATGCATGTACCAAAAAGAAAATGAGCTCTGGGATGTGACTAGAATATAATTACTAATCCTTTTTGTGCATGATATTTAATGCATGTTTAGTGTGAATTCACCCCTTGACACACAACTTTGTGGCGATTAGATGTAGATGTGTCCAAGTAAATTAATTAAAGATTAGTAGACAGTGGTTTTTAAATAATTTGGCTTCATAAAAAGATGATGGCCATTGTTTCCTTTTCGAAGGAAAATTGCTACTCGTTTCGTCAAAAAACGCAAAACTGTGGAAGGATGCATGGGTTTACAACAACAAATCGGCATGAAATACCTGAACTTTCAGGGTTGATTTCCATATATTCATTTTGATATTGATGAAGATTTAAGCGGGATTCGTAGGGTGAATAAATGAGAAATAACTCATGTGAAATCAGGCTAGTAAAACTTCAAATTCCCTTTGATCACGGCGTCATCAAGTTCTCATCATCATCATCATTATCATTCAACAATCCTTAAATTAGTTTGACACAGCTCTACACTCGTTTCTCCTATCAACTAACATCTTCAAATTTATGTATTTCTTCTCTTCCATTTCCTTCACTACTAATTCCATATACCTCATACGAATTCTTTCTTTGCTGTTCTTCCCGTTTACTTGTTCTTTGCGAATGTCTTCATCAGGTCATCATGTTTCATTTATGGGGCTGATTAAATAAAAATAGCTATCTGAGATAAAAACGCATGCCTCATTACACTTACGGTACACATGACGAAGAACTCTAATAGCCAAAGCCTGAGTAACATTTTCCACAGTATAAACTCAGTTACAATTATGCAATGACCACCTGAGCCTGAAATTCAGCTGCGCCAAATATGGTTCTGTCCGAAACGAAGGCAAACGTGTACAATATTAACTGTCGGTGGTACCTTTATCCAATCGCAAGATTTTTTGACAAAGGGGCATAATTTTAAACAAATCTTCTATAGCCTAAATATTCGCTGTCACTTCCTTACGTGGCTGTCTCCAAGCGGGTTACTACAGCATCTACATATGCCTAAGTGACGTGAAATGCATTAACCAAGTCTTTAGCAGGCTTGTTATATGGCTTGGCTAATAATGGAGCCGTTGTAGGCATGTTAGCTTTAAAGTTTTTCTAAGATGGTTGCCTTCACAAACTTCTTAGCAAAACCTTAAAGGTGAAAACATTCGCGGACTTCGGGAAAACGTAGGCATAATTACAGGAGGCTAAGAAGATGGAAGATATGAGGCATCAAGCTCATCTTCCCTAAGCCGTGAAGAGTTTTATGTAGAGAGCGGTACAGTATTGTTTCACATCAGGTTTAGCTAATGGAGGATAAACTATACCAGTATCCTTTCAGAGATTGTAAAATGATGGAAAAAAGTAGGAAAGGAATCAAGCGGAGTTTGAGGTGTCAGATGAAGATGAAGAAAGAAAGAATATCAGAAAAAGAGAATCGATGATCTAAAGTGTAACCAGAGATAAGAACTACCTAATGTTTTAATGAAAATGGAAATTAGATAAAGCGAGGAAGAAGTATCAGAAAGCCTGAGATGTTTAATATGCCAAATGAGGAGTAAGAAAACGTTTCGAGCGTTGGAATGAAGCACTGGTGTTAAACATTCGGCTTTCCAAAATATTCCTTTTTGGCTTAACTAAAGCTGCTTTTTGGATGAAAAATTATACGCTATCACCATGACTTCCGAAATTCTCAATATTTAAGAAAAACATGGGAGTTCTTTAAAAGCCTTTTTCAATATTATAGGGAATTGCATTGGAAGAAAAATGGCATGAAGAGTAAAACAGGTTACCGGCGAGGGCTAAGGATAATGATAAAGACACATTATGACTAAATAATTACGTGATTGACGTATTTAAAAAAATAAAATTGCTTTACATAATAGCTCAAACCAATAAACATATGAAATATAATGCAATCCCTAAATATATCTCCTTTCGCTTTATTATTTAATTAAATAAAAGCGTTTATACTGACTTTTATGCTCAATGACGTTGGATAAGATCTGGGGTTTAGTGCAGTCGGCAAAGACAGCAAGGGATTCACAGTTTATCATCCAATACTACAGTTTATCATCCAATACAATAGACGAGAAACTCTACATACGTAAAATGCTCTGAAGATGGGGCGGATATGGCAATGAAGAGTATGTCAATACCTGAATACAGACTCGAGATAGTCCATTGGAGATGTCGAATATCTAGAGAGATTATGGGGTTCCATCCAGAGATATCTACTATTGAATACTATAGATTACTATCTAATGATATTACGCACTAGAAACTACAGATTCATCACATTTTGAAACAAAAAAAAAAGAAATAATAATGTTTATAAATTGAATAGAGGAATGATGCGCAAACCAAGCATTGGCTTGAAAGGCACATAAACAATAATTGATGCCTCGTGGAGAAGAAGACAAACAAAATGAAGATAATCTGATGAAATAAATCAGAGGAACAGTCAAAATCTTGGCCAAAACAAAATGGAAAGCATGAGCGATGGGATTAATTGGAACGAACAAATTAGATGTAGCCCTTGATATTTAATTTTCAATTAGACCAACTATTTCGCCCCATTAATTAATATACAGGGCAAAACAACCATAAACAAAAGAACGTAACCAACACTCCACCTTTTCTTTCTCTAAGTAAGTTGCTCCACACCCATACATTTCAATCACCTGGCAGGTCGATTTGGGTCCACCCTTGACCTTTATCCAATCCCTGCTCAAGTTCGTTGGAGCATATCGGTGTTTGGGGTCAAATTACACACATCTCTTTAAAAACGAACAAAGGGAAAGGGGTCTACCAAGAGTTTGAAAAGGATTTTTTCACGACCCTTACAGCCGTTCAATCATTCTACTAAATGTCATTGTGATGACTGAAATTGCGGAAATAATTTAAATGGCTCCTTGAACATAACGCATGAAATGGAAACATTCGAGTAGTTTCCGGAATTTATTCGATGGTAGTCATTCCCAGAAAGAGAATAAAAAAATAATAGGAATTTTTTCAAGATAATCGACGGAACAAAATGTAATAATTGGAATAACTTCGGGCCAACTTGATGGGTCAAGGAGTGTATGGTGTTCCCTATTGACCTTCTTGGACGTGGCGTAATGAGCTTGATAAGGAGAATCAATTAACGAATCCAAGGAGTGACACAGATGAAAATGGTTTTTGTAGCATGAATATAGTTGCATGAAATCAAAAAGCGAAGAATTCACTTGGTTGAAGCTATAGTTAAAACTTTGGGACTGTTTGAGTTTTATATTATTTTAATTAATAATAGGTAATTAATATGCGGCAATAAATAAGGGGTAATTTATGAGAGGGTAATATTAGGTTAGGTAAGGAAGTGGCTATAAAAATATGATAATTAATGGGGAGATATTAAAGAGCAGATATTAAAGAAAGAATTAGGTATCTACATGCCAGCGAGTACACGAATTTCGCACGAAAATAATTCCAATAAAAATGGAAATTTTTTACGCCTATGCTAGTAGACAACCTAGAACAAATTGAACACCATGTACTGCAGTATAAGTGACATTGCCAGAATAAATATGACGACACTACGCTTGAGCGATAGCGCAAGAAACAGGGCATGGTTAAGTGCTATCGGGGTTATGGACGAAAACGTATGAATTTTGATTTGGCAGGAAATAAAATAGTAGCCTCGGAGAGGACTAATGCTATACAGCAAGTCCAAAACCTACCTATTATGCGTATAAACTGTATTAATAGGAGCTGATTGGGGTCATCTTATACGCCGATACACACAGTACATATATGAAAACTATATAATGAGGCATATAATAATGAAATAATACATTTTTTCAATTTTATAGTAAAGAATAATATACATACATACAATAATTAAATGCATCAATGTACCTTCCTGGCTTTACGACAGAAAGACGTGCTTAGATTGAAGACTTCCGAGATGCAAGTGAATTTGGGAGATTGGAGAGAGTGAGCTAGATGAAGACAAACTGACGACACATGGAGATGAAGACAAACGACGATAGAAATTAGTCGGAGATAGCGATTCCTCTTTATAACTTCATCAGCAAGCATCTTTCTGAAATAAATTTTTAAAGATATTTGCACATATATTACATTTTTAGGATTAAATGCAAAAGTTATTACCATTGGGATTAAATTTACCAATAAAATTACCATTCATGTATCCCATGCATTACCATTAAAATACTTCGGATACATTGAGTGCTCCGAGGCTAAAATACAAGGCTCTATGCTATTTATATCCAATCATGACTCTATCACCGAAGCGTACGATAGGTGTTCCTCGAGGGTTACGCAACTTCAAAAACAAGTGTACACCACATTTCCATTTATATGCGTCCATTTCCGTCAATTTATATCTATATATGTTTACCCCTCGGTGGTCCTATATTATTCCCAATGGCAATGCGAAAGCGTTTTTAGCGACAAGGAATGACATATGACATCAAGACCCCCGAAATGGACTCCTCACGAAGTGAAAGCAATGAGAGCACTGTAAATGAAACCCACAGGCGTAACGTTAGGGGAGAGGCACAAACAAGCGACAAGTCAATGGAGAGACTAGGAGGCTTCCCTTTGAATTCACATCCTCTCCATTCCTCGCTCCACTCTCTTAAACTCGTCTTTCTGCTCCATGCAACACATGAATACATTTAACGCAGTCCCTTTTAAGGGTGGGACCACCATTGGACAGTGTGAAGAGAGCAGAATGCACTGCATGCGTATTCGCTGACGGAGGCTCTAGGTTTTTTTCCTTCAACTCCTCCGAACTGCTCCATACTTTGCTTTATAATTCTTGAGTTTGTTGGTTATTTAAATAAGCTCATTTTATAATTTATTTAGAAGCTCAACGGACATCAAGCGAAGAATAGCACAAGCTAAGGACGCGTTTATGAAGAAGAGACAACTACTGTGCTCAAAGAACCTACTTCTACAAGCAAGGAAGCACTTCATCAAAACATTCGCACGGATCGAATGGAAGCCTTCGAAACGTGGCGTTGGAGGAGAATGTTCAACACTGAATGGACAGATATGGTGAGGTACGAATAGGTGTGCAGAAGAGGAGATGAAGAAAGGACAAAAAGGAAAGCTCTACGGCAAAGAATAAACCAGATGGATTGGACATACCTTGAGGCACAATGTATTAGTTAGAAATATAATAGAAGGGAAAATTGAAGGGAAGGTCTCGCGAGGAAGACCAAGGGACAAGTAGGTAGGGTAAATAAAGAAGGACGTGAAAGAGAAAACATACCAGAGCGTGAGGAAATTAACACTGAATAGGGCAGAATGGAGGGCTGCAGTAAACCAATCCTAGGATTGAAATACTGATGATGATGATTGGTTGATTATGGGAAGCGACCGACAAACTGAGGTCATTTTCGCCAGAGATGCAGATGCGTGAGTCACTGGTAAGGGATTTTCAGGGAACGGAGGAAAGGTAGAGAAAAAAATCTGTGTCGGTATAAGCCTGCTCTTAACGAAAGGCGCCAAGGGGATTACGGCTTAACCTCCCATCCGACGGACGGAATACTGAACTCGAAGTGATCTCCACAAGGCACTCAAGTAGGCAATGGTATATCAATGAAAAATCCTCCCAGGCCGGTATTTGAACCCAGGTACTAGGAGTGCGGGGGCCAGTACTCTAGCACACCAACCAGATCCCCTTTATAATTTCTTCTTTGCTCTCTACAAAGACCTGGGTTGAAAACTCGACTCGAAAACTAGTGACGGAAATTTTATTAAACGCATAGAGATTAAACTTAGAGCGCTCAGTGAAATGCACTTCACATGCGATATTAATAAAGGAGGCGACCGAAAACTAAGGTTATTTGTGATAGTGAAGATATGTGTGCATATGATAACACGCAGGATATCGGGAGTGCAGGAAGGTTGCAGAGGAATCCGGCGTCGGCGGTCTGTCGGCGTCGGCAGCCTTCTCATAAGGTCGTTATACACGTAGCGATTTTTCGTACAAACAAATGTATGTAACTGAACGATATTGTATGTTGATCTGAATGGAATTAGAACAGGTTGTATTTTCCCCTCAGACATTCATACAATCGCACAATTTGCCGTTTACACGGTGCAATTTCCTGATACAAGTGTTCACGCAATAGATTGTGCAAATAAATTTAGTGTAAAACCGCGTATAAAGAATGGCGCCCATTGCATTACGTCTCATCCGACGGACGTGGTTTTGTACTTGCGACGTTTTTCATCCGATTCATGTGCAGATACATTAGCAAATTGGACATAAACATTTACTCAAATACGTCAAAGGAAGAATTAAGACACACACGGTTACGGGAATTGTTGGAATGAAATTTGCTGGTAATGATCATAGTTAAAGGAGTAGTTTCAATGAACTTCTCTGCGGCAGGAGTTGTAATTAAATATTTTCGTCTTTAAAACAAAACTATTGAATGAATTAGCTCTTGTTACTTGCTTATCACTCAATTTCTCAAACAGATTTTGTTGTCATACCTTATAGCATTTCGGTTGCAAAATTAGCATATTAACAGAAAAAATAAGGAATATTAAAAATCGATAGACAATTTTCTTCAGGCAATTATAAGGCTAATATTTTCTTTGCTTGCGTTGTAAATTCTATCTCTATTACTCTAGGACTCCTCACTATATTATCTCTCGGATGCTAAACATTGTTGGTGATACTGCAATTTTCCGTACATATCGAATAAGTTAGGTATGTATTAAAAAATCACACGTTGAAAAAGATTACTAGGCAAAAAAATCCACACTTTTTTCATTATGGATATTCGTAATTTCCGCAAAGTTACGCGTGAAACCATTTCCTATATTATCCGTATTACAAATGACTACAAACCTGTATTTTGAAACATGTTTTAATTTGGGGCCGTAATTGACAGTTGACATTTGAAACGTCGTATATCTTGAAAATTGCCTTTAGCATATATACTGTGGAGGTAATTAAAAAATATTGTAATTAAATACCAATTAAAATTGTCCCCCGCAGTCATGCTTCACCCCTATAGCCTTTGAATTGAAAGTCATAGTCCTCACTCGACTCAAACCGTGCCTGCGTAGTTCCTGCGATGCAGTGAAGTCAAATTCATCGTCGGGATACATTGCTTCGCCAAGGGCGTTGTCTTCGTCCTCCTCATCATCAAGTTCCAACTCTTCACCCTAATGTGATCGTCCATGGCATCAACCATTGCATTCGTGAGATGTATCAGTAGTAGCCAGATCAATAATGTGATGGCGAACAAAACTAAAGGTTCGAATCCCGCCTAGGGCATGGCTGCAGATTTGCCCTAGGATGAAGACCATAAGTTTGACGGTGTAATGTATGCTTAGCTGTTAGTGAACTTATGCAACCTAACACTACTACTACTACATTCGTGAGGCAAGATATTTTAATGTCTCCTTTGATCACGCTTAGATCTATTGCATTACAATACTTTTGCCTACTACCTTATACTTATAAAGGATGCTATGCATCCTTTCCCCATGTGTGATGATATTAAAGTACAGCGTGGAATGGTGGATGACCATTACAACGTAGACGATATCGTAAAATGCAGTTCTCTGAAAACAAGGCGCATATTATACAAGTAGAAATAAGGACATCCTCGCATATTGCAGGTCAATGCTCCGGTGCGTATTAAATTAATAAGATTGCGATACACTCATTAATAGTGTATTGAGGTCCAACTTAAGGAGGTGAAGAGGCGTAAGATGGAACTTTACGAGGGACGAAACGAAGCGGAGGAGGAATGGACATTTTTTAATATGTCTACGAATGGTTAAATGGAAAAAAATTGAAATTGGGAAAATTGAAGAAAAAAGAAGTGGGGTTTTTAACCAAATATCATGCAAGAAAATGAATGGTTGCTGCAGCACAGGCATGCTCTGGGGACTCTCATCACCGACCTTTCTACTCCCGGCCGCCGCATCGGCAGTTCGGCGGCTTTCCACGAAGGCCGCCCGTGGAATCTCTTGTCCTCTTTCTAAAGCAAGAGTCGTGGAGCCGGCAGCCAAATCTGTTGAGAATCAAAGAAGACATTGATCAAATTGTGCACTTTTCAGGATTTTATTCTAAAAATGAATCAAATGGACCATTCGAGTCCAACCAGGTATACCGTACTCATTTTCAAATATTTACTTAAATTAACATTTATTTAAGACACACGAAACAGGATAGAAAAATAGCTTTAGGTATCAGATGATAAATTTCTTCGATCCAACAATCCTTTTTTTTGCCTAAAGTTCTGACGCACGCTCAAAATTTTCTTCTCGCGTTGGATGGATGCCTCTACAATGAGCTCAAATATTAGTGAATAATTATTATTAGTGATGTCTGATTTTATCGTAAATCTTCAGTGGTAAACGGCTTATCAATCATGGATAATTTACAGTATTTAACACAATGTAAGATCACTTCTGTATTTAACGTTGAATAAATAAATAAAAAATACCACGTTTTGCAAAAAATTCGTTACATTTTTTATTTAAAATGACTGTGAGGGATATGAAAAATTTTCAGACGGCAGCGCCGAACTCTAACAACAATCTAAAAAACTCTTAAGAGATTGTTCGATGCGTAAGGAAATTTAGAATCAATATTATCATCAGTAGGTAATGTTATCTTTTATAGAATTATAAAAATACGAAAATCCCTCCAAACTTTATTCATGTTTATTATGATCATTGTAGAAACGGACTCGCATGTCATGAGGTGGCTTCGGGCGTGTTTAGTGACTAATTATATTTTATTAAAGGTACAATTTCCAGTTAGCATCACTAAGTGAAGCTATAATAGTTTCACTCATGGATTCCAATTCAAGTATTTAGGTATTGAAACTAAGATAGGTTTAGACAGAAGTACCTAGATGATATAATTGGAGCCATTTGTTGTCAGACGATGGTCATCGCTCTCAAAACAGGAAGAGATCCTAACAAGTTCATCAAATGAGCAATAACTAAAGGCAAGCAACCGTCTTCAATCTAAAGTAATAATGGGTAAAGACAGCGAACATACCTTTCGTAAAATTCAGCTTTTAACCTGGATGGCAACGAACTTGCGGCACATCCGATATGAACGAAGCAAAATTAAAGAAAAATGCTTATGGGGTGTATTTTTTTCCCGCGATGCATCGGTCTGACGCGACTTCCTCCGCAAAGGGAAGCCTAGGCCTCGTGGCCGGCTACGCTGACTGGAATAATGAATGGAGCGTGGAAGCAGAAAAACGAAGGGCATGAATTTATTAGCGAAACTGGAGGATGGAGAGATTTCGCGAGATCACGAGGCGTCCAAGAGAAGAGAGGATCGCTCCGGAAGCCGGATAAAGGCATAATCCCGTCGGAGACATTTTTCATGGTACCGGAAACCCCTTCATTTTTTTAATTAGCGGATGCCCTTTAGCCTGCGATGTTGAAAAAAGATTCACCACCAGCGATTTTGAAGAAAAGGAATGAGAACGAGTGGGGAAACGAATAATACGGAACGGGAAACCAGAAGCCCCCAAAAGCTTTGGTTTTTCACGATCCGTAAAGGAATCCCGGAAATCAGTCTTGAGTGCGTAAAATTCTTAGAAATAATTGCCCTTCCCTGTCTGAATTGAGCTGGGGATCACTTTGGTGAGATGGTTAGAGAAATGACCTACCATCCCAAAGGTCCAAATTCGAATCCCGGCTATGGCAGAGACTTAACATTGATATACTCCGCCCAACTTGAGTGTTATGCGGAGAGCATTTTAAAATCAATATTCCGTACTAGGCGTCAAATGAGAAGATAAGTCGTGGCACTTTTCGTTAGGAACCAGTTAAAACGATGTCAAAATGGGGTAAGAGAGGTATGCTGAAATGAAGACAGTGAGCAGAATAAATTAAATATCGTAACATCACATTAAATGTTAATCCCTGTAATAGGTAATGAAATGTTAAGGAGCTAATGATAAAAAAAAGTTTGAGTGATTATCTACGCCCACCTCCAACTTCTGTTTGCATTGTAACGCAACAAATACATCAATATATAAGCGTACAAACACAGAAGTGGATGGCTGCCTACAGCCCTTATTAGATCATACCTAATAAAAATTACGACTGAGACAACTGGAGCTTCAACATCGGATACCAAAAGCGCGTATTTCTGAAGAAAATGCCCTACAGCTGATGGGCACAATCATCTATCTAAAATTAGCCGTAGCTCCTAAACGTGAAATGAAGCCGAGTTTAAATTTTTCTACCTAAGGGAAAACCAGTAAGAATGTATTCAATATGGCGCTGCGTCTGGATGTAAACATCTTATAATTGACCGGATGTTATTTCCGCAGGAAACTGACAAGAATGGATATCAGGATCACAAAAGTCTGAATTTAATGAATTCCCTATTTTTCCTCCATGTTACGCGAGAAAATCGAGATGCTGAAGCATAACTCTCCCTAGGACATAACATTAGGCAGATGAGTTATGCGTCAAGGAGTAGGTCGGAAGTCATTGGTTAACCTCTGAGGCTACGCTCCGCACATGGATGCTCAACATTGGAGGCAAAACAAAATACAAATTTCTAGCGCTGATAAGCACTTTTCGTTCTGTCGTGCCCCCTGCAAACATCGATCGCCGAAATATCCTGAAAGGGAATAAGTCCTTATAGGCACAAAAAATTACCCGTAAGCAATGTAAGTTGGGACGAGAAAATTTTTCACCATAAATTTCACGCATAAGATATTTCCTGGACTCCGATCCCATCTCTAGTCGCACACCCTTCCGATGAAATGCAACGAAATGAATCAGGGCGTGCTTACGTTTAACGCCAACATCGTTTATTTCCCAACGATTGCATGCGTGATCTCAAACGTCCTGGGTAACGTTAGCCAAGGGAAAATTCTACTCGGAATAGGCAACCCCATCGATTTCGCTGAAGATATCGCTGGCACTAGCGACAGATGAATGCCTTTTTCTCACCATGCGTGTGTTCACGTGAATATTCACGTGCTTATCACGCCGACGTCTGCCCCTCCACGTCAGTACTGGAATCGCCCGCGGTGTGCCCACATGGGAGGTAAAACAAGGCAATCATTGTCCAAAGCACACTATTCCGCAAGGGTAGATACCATCGTGCAATTTAAAAAAAATATATAGGCCTGCTTATCAAACTCTCGGATCGAAGCGGAGTTCATCAGTAAGAGTGATGAAGTGCAGCACTTATTCGCATTTCTTTCACGATCTCACTACTGTCATTCGAATCATCAACGGATTTGACCTTCCATACTACGTACAGCTGCCTGCGAATTACATTCGGACCTAGAATGGCGTCCCGATGAAATATCTGTGAAAAAATATCAACAAGCGTTACCAGCAGCTTTGGCTCAGCGCAGTTTGTGCCGTAGCAACGATTTGGCTCTCTACCAACTAGCGCCATTCATTGGATGCACCGCTATTTGCCTCTCAAGAAGCTCTGCAGTATTCCACCGCCAGTATTCAGTTCACACTCCCTCCATCAGCACCGGGACGTCATTATTAAATTATTTCGACGCTCTGTCCTCTGCATTGCTCATAACATGGCTATATTTGTTGCCAACATCACATCCAGCAATTTGCTTCATAGTGGAAAACACCACGAACTCAAAAAATGTAAAAAAATCAATCAATGATAATCTCTCATTTAATCTAGTATGATTAGCCAATTTTAACATGATATCCACATCAACTTGGGTTAGTGTGGTGGTTAAAAAGCCCTTGCCTCCCATCCTGATGGTTTAGGTTCAAACTCCGACAGTAGCAGAGAATTTTCATTGCTATTCCGGTCTCTTCCTTCGATGGACTCCCAGACTTCTGTTCGTCGGGCGAGACTTTGGACCATGGACTCCTTGGCGCATTTTGTTAAGAGTACGCTAATGCTGTCCCCATGTTTCTCCCTTCTCTTCCTTCGATACCTGTAAAATTCCTACCCCTATCAAATTAAATACACAGCTAAAATTGCATAGTTGTAAAAAGTGCTGCATGAGATTTGCTGTCAGAAGACTTTAAATATGGAGTTTTATTCAGCGTACATTCTTACTTAATTCTATTGGGCTACAATTATCTATGATTTCTATTAATTTAAGGCCTTACAAATTGAATGTTTCCTTGCTTACATTCTTAAGTACTTTGCAACGGCCTTTAAAAAAAATACTTATGTACGACCAGTGCGTAAACAAGCTGAAGATGTAGCCATGACAGGCACAAATATATAAAAATACCCATTAATATTCACATAAGTACATAGTTTCTCTCGGCTACGAGCAATAAAACCTAAAAGTTCCGTTAGGGAAAAAAGACCAATTAACACATTCATTTTTTTCTAGTCTACTAGAGTATGACACAGATTTGGCCTCTGGCTCCGTGTTTGGCTAATTTCCAATGGCCGTGTTTCCCGCCAACATAATTTACGTGAGTCGAGTTCGCAGAGCACTGATATGCATTTGTACCCTAAGGAACCCCGATAGCGTAGGCCCCAAACGACATGATATGGTGCCAAACGAATATCGACCGAACGAATATGGTGCTCCAATAAAGATGGTAAAACGATGCACCATATGAGATGAAATTACGATATATCCTCTTACAAGTAAGGTTCAAAAAATAGATAAATTCTAAATAGTTTACCCAATTAGTTAGTAAAGATGATGCGTGAAGGATCGCTAGGTAGCAAAAAAATGCAAGAAGAGCGAAGATGATAAATCAGAAGTACTGAACGGAAATTGCGAGTCGTATCGAGTGGTCAAATAAAGTCGCCAAGATGGAGACGCCACGATCAAAATACGGACTATAATAAAATATTGATTACTGCACATTTTAGTACAAGAGTGCTTAAATTGGAAACCGCAATCTTTAATCCCTGTCCTACATATCACCATCATCATCATCAGTCACCAATTCTAGGATTGGTTTGACGCAGCCCTCCACTGGATTCCTCTATCGGCCAATCTCTTCATATTAATATAATTCCTTTCATATCGTTCACAACTTGCTCCATATATCTTATACGAGGCCTGCCTCTTCCAATCTTCCCATACATTGTTCCCTCGATGATGGCCTTCATCAGGCCATCGTGTCTTAATATACGGCCGCTTCAGTTGTCCTGTCTTCTTTTTAGGGTTTTCAGTAGACATCTCTTCTCTCCCTCTCTTCTTAAGACTTCTTCGTGTGTCACTCGGTCGATCCATTTATCTTCATCACTCTTCGGTAGTCCCACATTTCGAATGCTTCAGCCTTGACTTATCTGCTGCTGTTATCGTCCATGCTTTGCTGCCACGTAGTAAAATTCTCCAGATGTATGTTCTACTGAAATGCTTCCTCACTTCCACGCTTTTATTTGCAACTGTAAGCAGAATCTTCTATTGATAAAATTCCCTTTTCGCCTGGGCAATTCTACTGGCAATTTCTCTTTTACTTCGTCCACCGCTGGGTACTCGGCATCCCAGGTAACAAAACTCCTCCGCCTTCTCTTTTTTTAGTTTTCCTAGTTTAACATTTCTAATTTAAAAATAACAATTCTAATAATCACTTAGTAAACGTTGACGGTGCCGCCGCATGTAATTAGAATGTTGTAAATAATCGAAATAAGGATTCATTTGTAAGGCAGCAACGAATATTTAACAAATTTTCTAATGATTTTGTCACAATAGCATGCAATAACTAATGTTTCAACAGATCAGTATTTGAACACTTAAGTTAACACAAGGGAATGAAGCATGAGTGTGCGAGAAAATTAAGACCGCTTCATTATTTCGTAGCTGGACGCAAATTGTGATGAGCTTTAATTTCTCTCCCTTGCTCCCTTCCGACTTGTACGTCGTTACCTGGATCTTCCACTGGTACCTGAATAGGATGAAAGCAAATTATTATTCCATGACGAGGTGCCCTGATGGTGTTCCTACCACGAGTTCCTCAATCCAGGGGTCAGTTATCCTTTCACGATGCCGAGCAGAGTCCCGTGGACTTACCCGGCACAATTACGCTCGGACCGTACTTCTCAGAGGATGGGATTCTCCAAAGTAGGGCCGAGGTCCATTTGGGCCAGGAATTCGCATTTCGTCCATCTTGGCGGGAAGGAAAACATGCTCCCACACACGTGTGAATAAAACATTGGCTCCTCGGGGTAATTATTCTTCGGCACACTAAGTTTAATAGCTCTAAAACCCTAGTTACAGTGCCTTCATCCCGAAACTACTGCGTTAACGAATATTAGATAATTTAGATAAAGCAAATGACTATATATAAAAGCTAAAATTCTACAGATTTCGATTCAATCATTGAACAAAACCCATGTGGAATACTTAAGGTTATTAACTTAAACCTAAGGAAATATCAGCATGGCATGCAATCCAAATAGAACTTTTAAAAAATGAATTTAAAACGAGGCTTATTTTTGAAAATCTGGTCTGTAGTGCTACCGAACAATGATTAAGATGAAATGGATCGACCGAGTGACAAACGAAGAAGAGCCGGGGAAAAGAGATGCCTACTGAAAACCCTAAAAAGAAGACGGGACAACTTGATCGGCCACATATTAAGACACAATGGCCTGATGAAGACAACCGTCGAAGGAAAAGTGAACGGGAAGATTGGAAAAAGAAGGCATCGTATGAGGTATATGGAACAGGTTATGGAGAATGTTAAAGAGAAAAAATTACGTCAATGTGAAGAGGTTGGCCGATAGAAGAATCGAGTGGAGGGCTGCGTGAAACCAATCTTAGGGTTTTTGATAGATGATGATGATGATGGTTGAAAAGGAGAAAGCGTTAACTAGTATCCCAAAATATTTTTAATTAGTAGAAATTTTCTTTTCATCGTTATCTCATTGTTTTAAAGACCCTTATGGTGATGAAAGTGTACAGACATACTCTTGCATAGTGATATTTAGTAATTTTTTTGTGCTTTCACCAAAAAGGTAAATACGCATTTATGAATGAATGAATTAATGTGCGAATTAAAAAGGTAAATACGCATTTATGAATGAATGAATTAATGTGCGAATTAATATGCTATGAGTAAAAGGAAGAAGATAAAAAACTTCCATCTACGCACTAAGTACTATTCATAATTATATGACGTTAAGGGGACATAATGAAACTGGGAATTTAATACGAATTTTGCCAATATGAAAGAAATGAGAACCAACACTTTAAAAAAAACCGTAGTACATCAAAATTCCATACATGAAATATTCTCACTTTCATTTGTTCAACATTTCTTTCTTTTAATAAGTTCGCGAATCAAGATTGTACAAATATTCATTTCAAGATAAAAATTACCCCACCACCGAAGTTTAAATTACAGTCATGATCCTGGACGAAGCTCACTATCGTGAGATTTCTTAAACATAAGGGGATGGGGAAATATCAAGAGTTTACGCAGTAACAAGCCATCATAACTTCTCCTTGTGAGAACAATTCATTCGCCGGCACAAAACGCATTGCGGCTTCAGGGGCCGCCGGACTCGCTACACAGAGGGCGGTTGCGTCAAACGCACGGAGCGACGGGTCCCAAGTCGTCGTCGTCACTGCGAATACGCCGCGCTACTTTTCTCAGGGACGGTAATTATCAGGACGCGAGAGAAGCCGACTTTCGTCGGGAGGGTGGTGTCGACTCCAAGAGAAGCTCGCCTCGAGGCCCTTCTAAACTGGCGGGGGATAGGGGGCGAAACAAAAGGGTGGATTTGCGGCGCCTGCATAATCCATTGGGCCAACCCTTTTCGGACCCGCTGCGGCCCAACACGAGTGCTGGGCTCTCACGGGAACGACCCGAAGTCAGAGACGACCACGGAGTGGGATACCTTGTCGACGCCATTCTGGCCTGAGAGCAAAATTAGTGAGCAAGTGGGTGTAACTCGTTCTTTCGCCCACTCCCTGTCAGGATGAAGCCCCTTCCTAAATCTGGTACTCACTCCAACACTATACAAACACTATAAAAGTGTGCACACCTCGTATCGGACTGAAATTTTCAGACCCCTCGCGAATCCTTTATCTGTATTTCTCGATATTGTCGTCAACCGGGGATCATTACTTTCCATCGACTGGCATCAAGTGCTAAGAGAATAAATGGGGTCGTTTACCATATTTTTATTGCCAAATATGATAGAGTTTGTAAAATAAAAAGACCCGTATTTTTCCGTTTTTTGATCTGTCAATTATTTCTCGAGTTATAAGCGGTGAAAAACTGATGTTTTTAACCCTTTCGGAAAAGTGGGCATGGTGCAACCTCTGACGTATATCGACTTTGTCCAATCACAACTGAGCCCGCGAAGCTACTTTGCCTTATCGCAATGGGGGGGACACAGCTGACTCTGCGAATAGGACAGTTGCGACAGCATCTGTGCGAGCAGACCTTCCGAGAACCCCCCTCCACTCCCTTCGCTTCCACGAAAAGCAGCCAAGGACGAGAGGAAAATGACGTCAATGTTATCACAGCAGATTTTTCGGTGGGCGTCACCTTTTGCGTATTGCGATTTCGGTTCCGAGTAAACGCCCCATTATATTTATATCTAGAGCAGGGGTCCCCAACCTGGGGAACTCGTACCTCAGGTATAATGGGGCAAGTCCTTGTGTACACTAAATGGCAGGTAACTAAGTTTCTTATGCTAATAGATAGGGATTTCTTCCTGTAAATCTCCCAGGTAGGTGCATTTCGCATGGACGACGTTGCAGTTGACGTTCTCGGGTCAAATATTTTGATGGTGACTATTGTCTTTTACATGAATTGTCTTGTTGAACATTTCCATTCACTTAAAAATATGTAGCCGTCATCTTTTTTAAAATTGTTCGGTCTGTTGTTGATTTATATCGCTTTTTCGGTTGTCGTGGGAAGCAACGGCTTCCGTTGGCAATTAATTTGGCCACTTCAAAATCAGCACTGTGCGTAGGTCCTTGCCAGGTATACTCAGGGTAGGCGTAAATATTTATTTTTCGTTTCCATGTTATTCTCTAGGGTCCAGTATAAACACCCGTTAATAAAACATTTTAGAATGAGGTTTCGGAAAATTTAGCATGAGGCTATAGGAAATGGAATAGATTTTTAAAAACAACAGGTAAACCGTTTACTAACAGCATCAATTAATTAAATAACACCTGGCTTATAAATATCATACATAAAGGTGATGTTGTAACGAAGTAACGTGATTCTTTAAAGGAAAAACAAAATATGAGAACTAAAATTACATAAGAGCGTACTTCGCTCCCATAAAATAAATGTGGAAATTCTACACAATGATAAATAGTGGACATTAATTCCTCATAAATACCAATGTATTGAGCTATGATAAATTTCACTCTTAATACATATATTGCCATGTGATTTTCACGAAACACTTTTGAACAATCAATTTGACAGAAATTGGGTAGTAAAATTTTTTCTAATTGGATTGCAAGTTATGTATCAGCTTAAATAATTTAATCAGTATCCATGATGCAAAATATTCATTCCACATGTTAATTATACTGCCCTAGGTGACCCATTTCGGACAGCTGGTTACAATCTCTGGAGTCCGGAGGCTAATTAACACGCTGGGGATTTCATCGTTACAAAACCCAAGATTCGAATTGGGCCAACAAAGTGGCTATCTCCACTCGCAGGGGTAACTTAAAGGGGAACGGCAAATGGACCAAGCGGGGAGGGCTTCCGAACCTTTCTGGTTAGCTTCGCGGTGATGGCGTTTACCGTATAAAAAACCTGCCTTCTTCACCTGTCTCTCGCTCTACACTGATCGAAATCCTCCCACTGAGTCCGTCCGAAACAAATTAACCTCTCCCCCTTGATCCCAGCGTAGTAGTCGTCGACCCCGAGAAAATGTGACCCTGAAGGCAAAATTTTATTCCTACTGCGCCCCTTGTCAGAAGATATGGTCAGAGAGTTCCTGGCCATCATCAAGAAGAGACGGTAGAGTGGACGGAGAACGGCCAGCTTGCTTCCCTGCTATTTGCGAGAAAACCAATCGCTCTCAAGTCAGAGCATTCGTAATTATGGCCCTTCCAGGAAGGGACTATTTGGGCTCAACTTCGGCTTCGATGCTTAGGGTGCTTCACCTGATGAACTTCATCCTCTCAGCATTATGTTCGCCAGGAATTTAACCTCTTGTAATTAAACCTCGGATATGAAATACAAAACCAAAATAGCTCGGGTAGGAAAACGACTGCATTCAATTTCCTTCCAGCTCAAAAAAAGCAGTTAATACATAGGTACAAACGATGGCTTTTAGTGACCTAGTTTATACCCCTTCTAGGAAGATCATCAAAATTATTTTTTCGTGAGAGGGTGTTTGAAAACCTTAGAGCAGTGTGAGCGGAATTTTTCCAAAGTTTTTACTTTCCGAAAGAACTGTCGATTTTTCAAATATTCTTTTCGTGTTTTTTGGGTGGAGAACTAAACATGATGCTCTATTTACTCAGCAATCAAGTAGGGATCGATTACTAATCATAATCTTTGGTTTCAGAAGCTCCAATAGCTATGATTATATCGCACCGTCTTGCATATGATCTTAATCCTAGAACAAAACACATCCGCAACCATCAGGCTGTCAGGCTTGAGCCCGGTTAGTAAGTATCAATTTACCCATGATGGCAACCTGTCCCATTCCGAAATACAGGACAAAGATCTCAAACTAAAACCGTGTACCGGACGTTAAATCGTTGACTCCGTGGCGCTTTCTGTTAAGAGCATAATAGTACTGACGTCTGACTTCTCTTCACTCTTACTTCTCGTTGCCTTAAAAATTCTTACCCAATAGCCCACCTAACCTCATAAGCACAAATTAACTCATATAATGGTTACCTCCAGCAATTCTAATAATAACAACAATTTTTAATACACGTTTAACCGAATGCCCCGAGGGCATTACTTCACAGCGGAATATCGTCCAGCTCCGTTTACCTGAGTGACACCGACTTCTCTTCACAATCTACTCGTCCATCCTCGATGGAGTATTAGGACTGAAAGTTTATAAACCCCCTGAAGCAATATACTCATGAGACTGCTCCCGTACTTTTTTCAAAGGCACTTTAGGTAATGGACGCCGCAGTACGGTAGGTCAATAAAATCTCGCATGCTCTGGAGACCAAGACCGCACGCATGAACGCTCGCCCAGGAAGTTGTTTTCTCCGAGCATTTTGTTCTCGCTGTGTGTTGATGCTCAACAAGCGCCGAATTAACTGCCAAGGAACAATCCTAGCATGCCAACAAAAGTGTAACGTCAATATAAAACATGCAGACTGAGAGCCATTTTTCTAAAATAAATATCTTCATTTTATAATTTAGACGCAATTTATGGACTCTATTGAGTGTTCTATAAAAATGCATACGTTGCATTTTAAACGCAAAGATGAGGCATAAAAAAGTTTTTTAACAGTGCAAAATACATAATTTGTTTTACAACATACCTATTAGCCAACACGAGAGCCTATGCCTAATCGCGGTATTAAGTACAAAATTTTCTTAAATTTAATCTGCTTTTGTAGAGTTCCTATGGAAAATTAATCCTTGTTTTTTTACCAATCGCAATTTGTTTTCCTCTATTATCAAAGTATTGACCCAGGAGTCTCGCGTATAACACTTCTTAGCCAATGCTACTGCGTAGCGTATCATATTAAATATATCTTAAGGTCACTTTTGTCAAGCTTTTAATTACCTATTGAATTATTTACTATAGTATAATCAATCTAGATGAAATGTTCTCCAAAATAATGCATGAATTATCTTCAATACTTAACGCAAGGTACCAAAAAGTTCACATAGTAAACTGTGTGTGAAGTAAAGTTAAAATACATTATTTATAGCATATTAACTAACTGAGAGAACGAATGTTAAAGTGATAAGGCAAATTAACCAAAAAGCACAAAAATATTTTTTTAATGCGGAAATAATTCCGCAGACGGTAAATGTTTGCTTCAATTTTCGCCAATTTTCTCCTTTCGTATTTTCTCTAAGGCAAAATGAATCCTAGAATAAAGAAATTTATTTCCTCTTATTATCGTGATATAGGTCAAGTAATGGGCTGCTAATTACTTCAGAACTAAGTAAATTACAACGACACAGTGGATCAAATTTCTTCAATGTCTTTTCAATGTACAGCCTTTAGTTAGTTCCATTACACTTTACTTTGAAGACCCCAATCATTTATTGGACGAATTATGCTGAAATAGCATCTGAGGTGGAAGTAATCCCCACGGACACTGATCTATTTCCCATTATTATCAACGTCACATGGCTTATCAGCACAGCATGCGTGTTAGTTCCATTTCCTTGCATGCGACTTAAACTGATCCCGTCCACGTAATAGGCTTAACTCTCGCAGTCTGTCCTGGTAGGTCGAGGAGCTTCCGCCTCCTCACCAACGAGAATCTGATGGCAAGAACATGTTGCTGAAAATAGGAACATGGTGCCGACATCCGGGTTCGATCACATAAGTCTATGAATTTCCGTCGCTCATCTCTCATCCTATGGGATCATAATTGCTTCCGCTCTACCCGTTTGCATGGCCTCTCGGGATTCCTGCCTTTGGTCTTTCATTGCATCCCTCTGTTTCTATCTTCAGTGCGACCTAGCTCAGCGGCCAGTGTTAGACTTAAAATGATGATGATGAGCATGAAGCTGAAAATTTTATATGAAAAATTATTTTTAAACACTTAAAACTAGTCAGGGTTATCCAGTGACTTCATATTTTTTGGTACATCAGGTTTCTCCTATAGTAGAGAGTTGACCCTTCTAAATCCCAGCAATATTTAGGAAGCATATAATAGAGGAGAAGATTTTGTTAATGAAACCCAGTAGTCCCCGCACACTCGCCCACACGGTATCTGAATTAGGGAGAGTCGATGGCAAGAATTTTTCGCTCGTTTTCGATTCCAATTTGGGCAATTCACCAGTTGTCGATTTACATCCCAGTTACCGAGGATTCAGGATTTACAGAAATTAGCGCCCTTTTAAAAACTTACCAATGCAAATAGTTCCTGTGATATTCACTTCTACTTTGCCTAAATAATAGAAAATTTTTGGTACTTATAAGGGCCACCTGTCCACAATACGAGTAAACTGACATTCCTAAAAAAATTGAAACCACTGGATAACCATTTTTAACTAGTATATTTTAATATAATTGTTGATATAAATTTAGGATGTGGGATAGTGCCATTAGACTATTATTGAAAAAGTTTTCAGATACGCCAGATATACCTAAAACCTATCTAGGAATTTACTCAACCTACCATTATCTAGATCTAATCATCCATTTAGTCATCAGAGCGCAGTGCACCAAAGTGAAAAGGTTATTTCACACATTTTATTTTATCGGACGAGTATAGTTTTGGTTGATTAAAAACTTTCAGTGAAAGCAATTATGGATGCCGATACTTGATACTTTTGATAAAGTTTTAAGCATACTGCCATGTATATGCAGAAATTATGGTAACTGGTGTTTTCGGGTTGGTGTAGTAGTTACATTACTGAATCCGGCCCCTACTTGAGTAATTTGTAGAGAATATTTTAATACAGTATTCCGTCTATTGGAAGGAAGTTTTCTTTTGGTTTTTCTTGAATTCGTTACAAAATTAGGTCAGCACACGCAATTTCAGAAGGCAAAATGTTCTCCGCTAAGGAAAAAACGATTTTCTGAGCAGACACTGGCTCAGAAACAATCTTTACAAATCACTTTTTCAAAAAGATACTTTAATTCCTCCCGCGCTTTCAGAATTCAGTTCCCTCACCCAACTCATGAGTAATCAATACTGGAGGATTAGAGGGCATTTGTGAGTGATTACAATAAGCCGACTTCCCGAGAAATTCTTATTTACTGGAGCACCCTTAGAAAGAGTAGATCACAAGGGTCGGGGGACGAGTACCATTCAACATTTCTTGCGAAGGAAAACCTGTTGAATAAATACTGTTTCCGGATGATTATGTTTTTTTTCAAGTTAGCTTTTGTGTTATCAAGAACCTGATAATTTGTTTTTCTTAATCCGAGTGAAGAGATACGCCTGAGGGAGCAAGTAGAAGATATTTTTCAGTAAATCCGGAAGCTCTACTTTTATTACATCCAAGATTAGAACCAATGAGTTCAGAAACAGAAAGGGATGAGTGTCGCACCACTTCCCATCATCAATTCTGTTCATACATAAACGACTTTATATGATGTACATACTTTGAACGGACTTATGTTTATGCCCTGAACTTCAAAAATTTTTGGATAGCAAACTACATGCAATTCCAACATTCCTTTGCCTTCAAGAAAAATCTTTTTCCTGAAGAAAATTATCCCGAAATAAGTATTTTATATAAAATTTACCCAGTGCGCAAAAAGGTTATCCGTATAGGAATTCTTTAAGGTAAACATGACGTTTTAACGATACAATTAGTCGGATAAAGAGGGAAGAAGAGCAGGTAATTAGTGTCCATTCATTTACGTATAGCTTCTGCCTGGTTTTTCCACAATATGTCGACAATCTGGAGCATTTCTATCATTTAATCATAAAAGGGCTCAAAACTTTCTTCCTCCCTCTTTCCGTATTTATATATTCATGCCCATCATCTGCCACGCTAATACTCTCAATAATGGTATTCCTTTCCTCCCTCTCTCAAGACAAAAATTCCCATTCCTTACTGTGTTCAATGTCGTACAATACGTTCTACCCAATGCTGTACCATACTTATTACCCCTGCACTTTTTCAGCCTTCTTCCGAGTCTCTCCCAACAACTTCCTCTTCCCATCCATACTTCTTTGTTTGTCTTCCACTCTAATCACCTATCTTTTATATCCTCCAAACTCACGTCATAAATTCTTTAACCTGCTCAAATTCCTCTACCTCATCAACGAAATTTCGAAAACTTAAAAGTCAATAATTCATGTTGTATCCTTACTATTTTTTTCTTTTTTCTATAATCCATCAATACCATTAATACCTTACTTTTTTAAGGCATCTTTTGTCAGTGAAATTATTAACCTCCTAGTATCCTTTCGGCAAAGCCTAAGTGAATGCTAAACTCTATTTAGACATTAGAAATTGTTCTACCTTCTCCAAATTTAGTCTTCCAGTTTAAATTACCCATCCTATCCTTTTATCCCTTCCCGAGACCCGTAGCTTTCGTTTTCTTGAAGTATATATTCATGAAAATCAGATCCATATCCTCAAACAGAGCTTGTATCGCACACAATGTAAATTATAGTCTCTTGAGGGAATGAAGAGGTTTGCTCCGGTCGAGACTTTGAGGAATTCCATAGTGAAAAAGGAAATTGTAAATAAAACTTTAGCGTTCCACAGATTAAAATATGTTTCAAAGGAAGGCCGGGCCGGGGCTTCACTTCATCACGTGCTTGTACCTAAAGATGCTAAACTCTAGCGAAACATTTCGCATTAAAGCATATTTTAATCTATAGAACGCTACCTAAAAGTTCCTTTTCCTTGAGTGAATGGCTAACGACTGGTGATTCGGAAATAGATATTGATAATCTACTCACAAACTTTAAGCCATTCTTCAAACTACTCCAGCGTGCATTACAAATCACTCCTCCACGTAAAATTCAGACAAAACGGGGATAATGGGCACTCCTACCCCGCATCTCGGTTCATTACTAACCCTTCCCTAATATTTCACTCTATGCCATATATTGCGTTTTTTGAGGCATGAATAAAGTTCAACAGCTATCCTCAAGTCCATCCCAAACTTCCGAAATTTTACCAATAAATTTTCCAAGAGTAGGTACTCCCTCAAAATCTTCTCAAAATCTATAAATACAAAAAATGCACAAATATTTTATTCCAAGTTCCTTTACATTAGCATACTTCGCGATTAAGGGCGACGGGAATAAAAAACTGTGAAGCAAAATAAATATCCCTTAATATCTTTCTTCCTAATTTCCTCCCTTTTTCGCTCGTGGCGACACATCTCTCTCCCGCACGCAAAGGCTCTGGTATAAGAAGTTTAAGAGTGGTTTGAAATGGAATGAAGAAAGGTGAAGAGAAATCTTGGTTCCAGCATTAGCCTGCTATTAACGAAAATCATCGACGGTGTTTCATCCCAACCGATAGATGGGGTACTGAACTTGGAATGCATCCAGGCGAGGGCTTCAACGTAAAATCTGTCCGGACAACACGAGCCTTAAGGGAGAAAAGTTTATCTCAAGTTTCCAGGTCTGTACACGAAATCATAGGCGCTTCAGACCGGAAGGAAATGTGGAAGGATGGGAGAAAGGGTGGAGAGAAACCCAGCGCCGGTATTAGCCATTCTTAACAAAAGGCGCCAAGGGGACCACGGCTTAACATTCTATGCTACGGACTTCGTGCTGAAGTCGAATACTCATCACAAAGCACTCAAACAGGGGTCGGTTTGCAAATGAAAAATCTCTTACACTGTCGGGATTTGAACTCCCCTCCCCCCGAGTGAGAGACCGGTACTCTAACCGCTACAGCAACCCAATCCTCTGGAGGAATGTCAACCATCTTTAATGTGGTCTTGTTATCAATGTTTTCCAAGTCAATTCACAGAAAAAGGCGCCCAAGACTACTAGTAAAGGTACTTGGGACGGAATTGGAAGGGAATGGAGGAAGGGTAGAGTGAAACCCGGTGTCAGAAGAAGTATCTTAAAACAATATGCCAAGGGGCCCAAAGTTAATCACACTATCTTAAGGATTGAGTGCGCAACTTGAAGTCCTCTCCTCACGGTACTTAGATGGTAGCAGTAGTAGTTATCCGCGGAAAGCAGCCGCCAACTCAGGCCATTCATGACACGTGGGTAATTGGGTATATTTCAGGAAACGAAGGAAGGATGGATAGAAACCCGGTAGAAACCTGGTAGAAACGTCGGTATTATCGTAGAATAAGTATAATATAGAGGGCTCACCGAATAGGGCTTAATTGTTATACGCTTTATATGTAGTACTGGAAGGTTTCCATAGATGGTAGGGGAGAATTTTTTGCGATACGTCACAAACGATATACATATATAGCTTTCATCGCTTTCGTTCTTCTAATTGACTTAAGCGGCACAATTGAGAAGTTTCTTGTAGTCTTCTCCGTCTACTCCTTGCTGCGGTGGATTATTTGTTTTTTATAAAACAATAAGGAATCCCTCCGGCGACAAGATATGCTTGCTTTAGTAGTGGAAGAAATGTTACCTTATCCATGTGACTGTTGACGTTAGGTAAGGGCATATCGCACCATTGTAATAAAATAACAAAACTACAACAACAGCATATGCCATGTGCCGCTTAATAAGATTAAAAAAACGAAAGTAATGGAAGCGATATATATTGTTTGTGACGTAACGCGAAAAATTCTTACCACGCCATCTATGAAAACCTTCCATTACTACGCCCAAAACGTATAACAGATTTGCTCTATGCGGTGAGCCCTCTATATTAAACTTACTCTATGGTATTAGCCTGCTCATAACGAAAGGTGGCACAGGGTCCACAGTTAATGTCCCATCGGATGGGCAGAGTACTGAAAATGAATTGCTGTATACACAACTATCAATTTGGGACCCGCATAACACTGAAAAATCGACCACTGCCGGCACTCGGGTCCTTAGCGTGGGAAGATAGCTGGCTAACCACCACACCAAACCGACACCTCGTGCCCTTAACATCGTGTCTTGAGATAGCATGGACGTGTATGATTCGTGAGCTAACGTTTCACCCTCCCTTTTTATCCTGGCAGTCACCACAGTCACAAACAAAGCGACCGGAATCGTCCGCCGTCCTCAATCGCTGCACTACCTCAAAGGCAATCTCCCTCCCAACCCGACATGTATCTGATTTCCATAGGATCCCTTTCCTTCCCCATCCGGGGACTTCTGCACGCCTGCTCCACCCGGCTGTACATTTCCCAATCTTATTCCGCCCGGGTAACCTCGTTATCCTAAACGCATTGAATCATTTCGCGTCCGCTTCAGACGCCTCTCTCCGACTTCCGAAGACTCCCGACCTTCCTTTATTCACGGGCCATTGTCAT
Source organism: Platycnemis pennipes (assembly GCA_933228895.1). Classification (NCBI taxonomy): domain Eukaryota; kingdom Metazoa; phylum Arthropoda; class Insecta; order Odonata; family Platycnemididae; genus Platycnemis; species Platycnemis pennipes. Next base: position 32,825,118 of record OW121852.1, on the reverse strand, counting down.
CCCTCCTACACTTTCCAACTACGGGGTAAGAGCTTTGGGGGTTTGGGAAAAAGATTGAAGCAGAGAATGCCTAGGGATTATTCCTGAAGTGAGGAAATCAGTATTTTCATTGTCATTACGGAATACGTCCACCACGTGAAAGCTTCGAATTTCAATTTAAATCAGTATTTATAGCGTTGTGTATCTCCACGAGGATTTACATCGACTATATGTACGAAGTACTTTTAAAAAGAAAATAGGTACCGTTTTCCTCTTAAAAAACCTCCACAGTTAGTACTGATGCTTGAGATCACTTTTATGTAAAAAAGGAATAGGTACCTTAAACTTGTTTGACATGATTTCCGCTGTAGTTGAGGAATTTCTCAGGTCTGGAGATCAATTTGTTTATTTCCAAATTAAAAATTGACTCAGATGATAAACAGTACTGCAGGCCATAAACACGACATAAAGACTACTATTTATAATCTAACTGATTAGCCTTAATACCTAGTACGAGCCTTTTCGAAATTTTATTAAAATCATGCCATGATATGGAAATCGGGAAACGCCGATTCTCGTGAATTTTTTATTAAATTCGAGGATTATCGCGAAATCGAGTGGAATTTGTACATGCTGAAATAAAACCACTGGAATTTTCCACAAAATATTTCGTGGAAAATTGCACGGGTTTTATTTCAGTACTCATGAATTTTCTTCCCAATTTTTCTGCCCGATCTTTCATTGACGGCAGAAGGCTGCCCACTCCTTGATATATCATATACGTCCATTCTATTAGCCTATTAGCCTACGTTGAACCGTTAGATCGATTTCATAATCATTCCTCTATTTCAATGTTATCGAAAATACAGTAAATTTCAACTTCCTGCCGATGAATTTTGTAGAGTATTTAGGCTTTTTGCATTCAGTAATTGGATTACAGACCATACTTGACAGCCAGTGGGGTTTTCTATTGATTCAAACTGTTGAAATAAGCGTGGAAGCACTTATTATCGGCATAACTGACATAACTGAAAACAAGTAGGTGTCAGAAAACTAGTGCCTAGGTCAGCAATCACGGCGCTATGGCGAATCTATCGCGGAACGGAACACTTACTTGTTGAACGAGTCTCGTAAGTGCTATTCCGTTATTATTTGCCCTCTACAAATCAGTAGGGTACAGTCATGCTATCACCGACAGGAATAACTTCCAAGTGATTCACAAATACCTATCATAAACTGCATTTATATGTTCCTCTGCAAACCACCGCAAGGGTGTGTGGCAGGGGCGACTTTAACCAGGTATGTATTGCCGTATTATAATTGAGAACAATTCCATTTTTGATGCAAAATTACCGATAATAGTTTAACTACTGAGCCAACTAAATCCACCAAGGAACAAGACTGTTTCACATGCGATTTACCTTCAAACCGATATCATAAGGCACAACATATCACAAATCGAGTACAAACATTTGTGTTACTAGTGACATTTATAATGTAGATGTATTACAGTGACTTAAGCGCGGTGTCAGGTACTTTTTGGGCACATATGGGATTGAATTCAGGCAAGGAAATTAAAGCCTAAAATGTACATTATCTATCATTCCTTCTATCTTGTTCTCTCCCCAGTATCTTCAATTTGATCAATAATAGCTACCTTGTTGCGCACGTACAAAATATATGTTTTAATACACTATATCTTAACATATATTTCTTCCAATACATATTTTCAATCAAATGTGCCGAGAGTACTACGGTTTATAATAAATTTTTAAAATTTTAGAAACATTTCTGATCAGTCATTACTGAATATCAATAAGTATTAAATAGGAATCACATTGTGTTCCCTGGTCGTCACTCATTACTTAAATCACGTCTCACGAAAAGATTCCTTGTCACGTGCAGAACATTTGTGTGTATATCATTAACTATTCAAAGACAAGTTTCGAGGAGACAGAAGTCTTGAAATATCTTAAATTAGGTTGACTTTTTCGTGAAATACATCCTGGTTTCTTCGTATTTTCCACAGCTTCTTTTGTCCAAGAAATTTATCTCACTGTCAGTTTTCTTACCATCCTTGTACGTAACGTGCGCAGACAGCAAGGCCCGTCTATGCCGTGGAGGAAGAGGGTTTCCCTAAAGGGAAAGGGGTGTGAATCCGTGGATTAAAAAAAGAAAGGATTGACTGAAAGGATTAGCTGCGAGCTGGAACCGATTAAAGCGACACTTCCCTCTCAAACGAATTCTTAATCTCCCTTGACTCCCGAGTAAGGGCTCTGGAGGGTTACGGCTTAACTCTTTCAACTTTAACGGCAGACGCCCTGATCCTATTATTTCTCCCATTATCAATGGCGAGATAATAATTCAAATCGCAAATGTCACCACTGAAGTTGCATAGCAAAGAAATAACTGCTAAACTGGCACATAGACTCCCAGGACTTTACGTGGATTGCACATTATGGCGGTTGATGAAAGGATAAATACTCTAAATACGACAAGTTACAGAGTTCCGTTAAACTATTTCTCAAGCGTTAAAAAGTGCATAAAAAGTCAAAGGTAACTGGGGTTAGTAGTTCAGAATCGTTGAATAAATAAATGATAACTTCAACTCTATGCGATTTGTTTTCTTGACAAGATGAATGAAAAAGTGTGCAAAATGCACTAATACAAAATGCGAAATACAAAATGTACTATGGCTTGCTAACGGCTTCTTCTCCAGTTGCCAATCTCTCGGGATTAGTTGGCGACAGCTTCCCACCTCTCTGTCTTCTGTCATCCTATCCATTTCCAAAAACCATTAAAAATCCCATGTCCTCCATTATATGCTTCCAATTCCCCAATCTAGATATTCCTCTATATGTCTTTGGAACTCTACCACTCCTTCTAAAATTATCTTCTCCAATCCCTCATGCCGTAGCAGATGATCTAACATACATTTCGCATGTGCTATCGGCACATACGAAGAAAATAGAAAATAAGGTCGAGAACTAAAGTGATAAGAATTTCTGGCTAGAGTACCCATTACAAACAGAAATGAGAGGCAAGAAAAATACAGGGTTCAGAATCGCACTGAAAAAATCTAAAAAGTCTGCAAAAATGGAAATAGTTAACATTAATTAGCCTGAACTCCTCGTTCTATATACACATTTATGCATCAACCTTCGCTGCGGCTGCTTCTACTTATGCCGAAAATTTAGGTAGAAGCTTGCGGTCCTCAAAGTTAATTTCACTCCTGAAGATTGCGCTTATGAAAATAAATCTTTGGGCTCAAAATACACACACAACGCTATTAACACAACCGTGAAGCTCGGCCTCAATTAATAGGGGAGTGTATGCGGGAATTACCTGAATATTGGATGATAAATTGCGCACACCGTTATAAACGCAAGGCTGCTATACCAAGGAAGGCACACATAATTACCACATCACTTTCAGCCTAATTATTGCCCCATTAAGTGTGGTAATGAGAACTTGATGGTCGCCCTATGGGCAGCAATGAAATTTTAGCGAATTAATCTACAATTCAATTCACATGAGAGGAAGTTTCCAGATATTGCATCACTGCAGAGTCATTCACATGCGAAGCAAGAAAGCAGGAATTACGATGCTGTACATTAGCATCCGTACAATTTCAATATATTTTCTCTATACTTTCCTGAAAATACTAAATAAAGGAAAATTATTGTTTATCTCCCTGGATTTTATTCAATCCACGCCAAAGAATTAAAGTAAATTATAAAACTGTTAAAAAGAAAAATGAAACAAAGCAAAAGGAACTTGCAATGTTATCATACAGGTACGGTGGAAACAGCCTTTCTGAATGCCCTCACTATGCCTTTTTACAACAAAAACCGTCGAGAGGAATCACGCTTTAAAACCCATCTCTCGATAACAGTCCATCTCCTTTACGTTTTCTGTGCGGTCAGCCTTCAGGCGCGGGTGCGGATCGGATTCCCAACAAAACAGACTTTAGTTAACACTCATTTAAGATAAAATGTCATCTATATAATCACTAAAGGGACCACCCTGATTATAAGCATTTACTGGGCCGGAGATTTTCCCAATAGTTAAAATTCAAAAAAGAAATCAAGTACTCATTTAAATTACTTCCTTATGCCAAGTATTTCCAACTGTTAATTCTGATTCACTCTATCAACGCCATTCCCTCTCGGCATTTTAAATTGTCATTCACTCTATATCCATCATCAACTCTGACTTTCATCCAGTGCCTTTGAATTTTACCTGGCCAGGTTAGTTTTCAACTTAAAGTATTGATTTTACACTAAAACTATTGTTAAAGTTAAAAGCCATTGAATTAGTATCCGTGGAATATCCTTTTATTTGGAATATTTTAAATATTTTCTATAAAATTTATTTGCATTCTGAGTATAATGCAACTGTAATTATCAATCACGCTCCCACCTATTTCTAGCTTTTTTCAAACCATAAAATAAGCTGATGCAAGAGATATGAGAAATAGTTGTGTTTACACTATGTATTTTTTATTTTAATTTCGTCAAAAGCACACCAAAATCATCGATCTAACATCTTTCTATGGTCATTGCTTCTTCTTAAAATGCGGACCAGTAAAAATCGGTTCTATTTGTCAAAATTCATGCTAATTCTGCCATTCGTAATTGATCAACCTACCCTATGATTTTACAGTAGCAGGAAGGCACTTCCATCATTTCGTGGGTTACCATGAATTTGACATGGACGTTAGTTTGACCACAATGTTAATTAACCTCAGAGTTCAAATTGACCCAATGCTCTAAAAACATGGATGCGTTTTCTCTTTGGAAAAAATATAGTTCCAGAACCCAAAGAGAAGAAAAATTACAGACTTGGCTCGCGTTTTCATGACCCAACGCTCTCGAAACGTATGTGAATGAAATAGTAACTCGCGCGGTAGGACGGATAACACAAACGACTGCAGAAACATCGTTGCATGTGAGCACCGAACAAGCTTTATTTTCTCGCAGACAATCTCGCTCGGCGATTTCGCAAAGTGGACGGCAACAGAGAAAGGGATTGCGTCGGGAAATGGATTGCTGGGCGACCGATCGGGAAGCCATAATATTACCTCAGGGTGGCTACTGAGACCCAATTTTTAAATTCCCTGACTATTCCCTGACTTTTCCCCGACGGACTCACAAATTTCCCTGACCGATCGCCAAAAGGGCTCCTATTATCTGAATATTTTATTTCTGCTGAATTAAATTTTCGTCAAAACTCAGAAAATGTTAAAAGCAGAAATCAATACATTAAAAGCTACAAGTATACCCCAATGAAAAATTATATTAAACCTCATAAGTTGAACCCTTATGCAAACTATACGCACTTTTCATACACATTCCGCGGACGTGTATCGCATTTCCGTGGCCGTATATGTTTCCTTCGGTAAAATTACAATGACGATGTCTAATCCTTCAAGAAAGAAGTAGCGTGTCGCGGTAGTTCTGGGAAGTTGAGGATTACTAAAAAGGCATCGAAGAGAAAGTTAATGGCCGATTTACTGGCGGACTTCGGTACAGGTATTACTAAGGTGCGCGAAAAATACAAACCAAAGCCAAGTTGTTAGACTGGATCAAACTCGGATGGCACGAGTGAAATTCAGAAGCGAATAAAAAATTGATTAACGTGGTTATAACCCCTAGATTGTGAGAGGGAACCAAAAATGTACAAATATTTGTATAATCAAACAAAACGTAATCGCGCCACTGCGAACGAGGCAATTAGCAACGGCAGCATCGTATTCAGGAATATCATATTTGAGGTGGTTTGTGACATGACTAAAATGATTAGAGAGGGAGCTAAGGGGACCATTCAATAAATACGTCGAGCGCGAAAGTTGGAGAGGGAAGAATGACACTTCTTACTGACTCACGAATGGGGGTATGGGAATCGAAGATGATCTTACGTAAAATTTTGTTTACACGAGTGATCATACTTGTATTACCATTTTAATAATCGTCGTATCGTATTTTTATAACCGCAAGCTCGTATTTACTACGAGCTATTGTGCTCCAACAGCCTCTAGATCTGAGTCTCAGAAGTTAAAAAAACGAGAGGTAAAATTTTCCAAACAACATAGCCTCGGATTCCTTGTGATGAGCGGAATACATGTGATCATGAATTTTAACACTACTAGGCAAATATCGCATTAAGGATGTACACAAGGGATACATTGTACGTCTGATTCACAACTACATAAATAAGAGACAATACTAATAAGATTCACAACTGAATGTTCCACAAATTGATAGGGCTTATTCCATGCACGTCAGCGACGGTTATTAGTTTTCGTTGGTGAAATAAAGGGCAGAAATGACTGGCCGATAAACGTAATGGTAGAAAAACAACGAGAATTTAGATTTTTCTCCCTGACTGTCACGATAATTCCCTGACTTTTCCCTGACTTCTCCAGAAATGCAAAATTCCCTGACAATTCCAGGTTTTCCCTGACGATCGCCACCCTGTACCTACTGCAACCGCCGCTCATTGTCATTCACTCTATATCCATCATCAACTCTGACTTTTATCTTGCACCTTTGATTTTACCTGGCCAAGTTAGTTTTCATCTTAAAGTATTAATTTTACACTAAAGCTATTGTTAAAGTTTAAAGCCATTGAATTAGTATCCGTGAAATATCCTTTTATTTGGAATATTTTCTATAAAAATTATCTGCGTTCTGAGTATAATGAGCTTTTTTCAAACCATAAAATGAGCTGATGCAAGAGATATGAGAAACAGTTGTGTTTACACTATGTATTTTTTATTTTAATTTTGTCAATTTCGGATTTTTTATTTTAATTTCCCCCGTGTTTCCTTTACCCGACCTGAAAATTCGTCATTGCATTATTCTTAACAATAGGCACCAAGTGGTAGAGGGATTAACATTGCATTCCGACGGACGGGGTGATGAACTTGAAGTGTTCTTCACATAGAACTTAATTATTACTTAAATTATGACTCGCACAGGAGGGTTGGGGGATGTCAAGAGTCGTGGGAAGGAGGGGAGATGTTTTGATGTCACGGCCGTTAGTAAAGTGAATGAAAAGACGTACATGTCGTAAACGAAAAACGACCATCTCATAATCGATGTTTCGCAAGACGGACAGTTTGTAACCGTTACATTTAGTGACCGCAAAAATTCGCAACCAGTCGAATGAAAACTAACATTTTGTGAGTGCCACTTTTTGTGTATTGTGGCTATATGGAAGGCGACCAGCATGTAAGATATTGGGAGGGAAACCGAAAAATGTCACTAACATGATGTAAAATACCAGGTGGGTTGTGGGATATAGACGCTACACTATTGCTGTGAACACCGCAACTGATCCGTTTACTGTGAGTGTTCGTAGATATCTGAGGGAATAGTCCTTTCAAAACGATGAAGTATTGCATAATGTTGCATGCAAAGGAAAGGCATGGGCAAGGCAAATATAACTGCTGTTCTATGAGTCTTCCCCGAGAGAAGACGGAGGGCCGGACAACTGAAAACGGCGACTTAACATCACATTGTAGGAATGCAATAAATTGGATATTAGCGGCTATCTGGCCCATTCTTTGCCTTTTCTTGCAATCGTCCCATGATCCATACGATGGGTAGTTTACAGCGGATGATTAAAATTCGCAACGATAAAAAAAATCACCTCGATGAAAAAGCGTAGAATTTCCCCAGCACACGAGTATGCTACCGTCACTGTTTTTGGCTGTAGTGTCTGGAAGGAAGACCTTCAGAGATTCAACAGTCTCCAGTGTTTCCTATACCCGACCTGAAAATTCGGCATTGCCTAATTCTTAACAAGAGGTACCAAGTGGTAGAGGGATCAACATTGCATTCCGACGGACGGAGTAATGAACTTGAAGTGTTCTTCACATAGAACTCGAGGAGGGACCGGTGTTCCACTGACAAATCTGTGCCACCGCCGAGTCCCAAACCCATACCTCCGCACTATGCACCAACCAAACTCCTTATAGCTTTTCTTGAACGACCATTTCGAGCAATGTCAGTACCTTAATTCTGAAACGAAAACGTTAAAGTGCGATAATGCCCGGGTCAGGTAATGTTTATAATGATGTCCGGGCCAGATTTTAAATAGGAGAGCGAAAATATCATAAAATTATGCAGCATTTCCAATAAAGCCCTTTTTAGGACCTCTTCGTTTAATGCTATTCTTGCCCGAATTACGACTGCTGGTAGTGCGTATAGATGCGTATCCCATCGGCAATATTTAGGAAATTGTAGCCAGGAAAAGGTTTTGGGCGAATTTTGTTACCAGGAAAGAGCGTCCAAACAAACTTTGAAAACTTGAGAAGCATCGATTGAAAGGTAGTTTTATGATGGAAACTTTCACTTCCATTTCGTGTTCATTGAATTGTATATTTCGGTCTCAAAGGAGTTCCAAGCAGTCGGATGCCCAAACTCGCGTAGACAGAGCGTTTTTAGAACCTGAATTAAATACCAGCTTTCCTTACTAGTAGTGATAACCTTTTCCACCATGAAAATTATAGGCTCAAGGTATTTGTGACCCATTGAGTCGTAATGGAAGATTTTACGGTCTGAAAAAGAGCAATGGCGTTATTTATGGCGGAAAAATGCTAGATTGGAATTATATCAGAATCTCTCTTCATGTTGACTTGATGTTCTATTTCAATGTATCCCCTTTACGCCGCTTCTAGATATTCTAAATGAGAAACTACACCCGTGAAAAAAGTACAGTATCAATTGACAGGAATTCGCAGCTCCAAACATCACTTTGAGAAGATAATTTGAAGATAAAACTCACTTGGGTTGACATTTATCGAAATCTGAAATCTCTCGCACCTATTCTAAGTCTGGTATATTTGATTGTCAGGTAATTATAAAAATATAACAATTCTATAGAACTTCAATGCCAGATAAAACCAAATTCCTGGCAGCAAACGCACTGAGAAGACGGGTGACATGCTTTTGAAACGTTAAACATCTTTAAACACCTTTGAAATCGCAAGGCGAAATGCATAATGTTTTACATCTTTTTTAACCTCTTTTTTAAATAAATCATTTTTCCTTTTACACATAATTCCACCACAGGACTGCATATTAACGCGAATCATAAAGAAACGAATGATATTAACTAACCCAAGTAGTTTTATCCTCCTGATAATTATTTTTCCTAGTACTTCTTCTATAAAGAACTCTTTTTGTGCTATTTGCAATAACTTTTGCTATTCCTTTCCGAAATATGATTACGGCAGGCATAGACTGGACATGAGGTACAAGATAAAAAGAAACCGCCCTATTTTTTTTTGTAAGCTTATTCTGAAAGCTAATCAGTAACTCTGCCTTCGTCAACATCCTTAATATAATGCTGCGAGCCTTTGTTCATTAGATTACATCGTCACCAGGATATCAAGGAGGGACTCTCATTACGCATTTGATAACGAAACTCTTTTAGTTTAATTTGCATAGTGTCAGTTACCTTTGAGTAGATAACAAACAAATTTTTTTCTCACCCGCTCGTAAAATCTAATTCTTATTCCTTCCTCTTGGTTGAGTTCAATCGTATGAGACAAGTATCACGAATCGCCTTCATTTAAATAACCCCCGTGAAGTTCATGTTTCCCAGCAATATGCACTTTTTCAAGGCTATTGCTGAAGAAATGGGCCACTCTTACGAAAAAAAATGAGACACTGAGCTTAGGAAAAGAAGTAGGATCTAAAACGGTACGTAACAAAGTTACGTAAATGCATCTATTTACACAAATTGTTACGCTTCTGTAGTCCGTAAAACAAAGAGGATTCCGTGCTCAATGGAAGCGCTTCTTGTGTGCCACGCACGCATGAAGTTTATGGAAGGAAAATCCTGGCTTTACAAAATAGCCTCCTGTCTGAAAATGACAGACAGGGATTAAATTCATTGGACTGGATCATCATGCACTTCCGCACTCGCATATCCCGTTGACCGCCTCCTGCCTGTGATTCTTTACGCTAGAGTCGTGATGCAGCATGCATGGCGGGAATAAGTTGCGCGAGAGTTTTCTATGACAATGGAGAAATATAATTCCAAGTATACTTCTTTCTCTCGCCTCAAATGAATATACCTACTATATCTCTTTTTTTACATCGTGTATTTCACTGCGAAGCAGCAATTTAACAGGGGTTGTCTACATTGATTAGACTTTTGCCCTGTGAAAATTTTATAACCTGCCTGGTCATTCAGTTACTTAGTCCCTGATTCTATCTAAGGGGTGACGGTATTTCCTTTGGTTGTCATATTTGGTATCAATGAGGTTTTTATGATAATATTCGACTGTTTTATCGATTCGATGTAATTATTTTGGAGATCTGTTATTATATTCTCTATCGGCGTTATATTAGTTATTTTATAGACGTCAAGGGTGCTCGTGTTCCGTTTTAGTTTAAAAATTGATCGTAATATTTTTCTTTCAGTTATTTTAATTTTGTCGGTGGCTGTTATTGACATTAATCCTCTATACTATACTACTATATCTCTTGCTCTTTCACTTGCTCTCTATATACTAAAGTCCTCCACACTGGACGGATGGACGCATCAAGCAACGCGAGAAAACTAAACTAAAGGAATAAATATAATTCCACAATATAAATAACACCTCTCATTTTCGACACGTCCACTTTGTACGTGTAACTCTAAGAGTATTGGTTCACTACTTGCAAGTCCAAAATATTGCGTGATGGTGCGTGAGAACATTATTTCGTCATAGGCCTCCCTTGCGTTATTGGTAGTGATTCATTACATTTCGTGGAAATGCCCGCTTGAAAATGCTAACGAGCATAAGCACATTTTTTACGAATTTTAAATATATTTCCAGGGATGCAGATGAACCAAATCTCTAAAATATGCAATCATGTCACATTTAAAAAGGCGGAGTCTCTGTTGAAAAATAATTACACAAAAAAGATCGTGATCTATAGACGTCTTCCACTACGTAGAATACTATTGTGGTTTTTATTTATTAGGCTGAATGTAAAATAAAAATTTTAATAAATGGCAGAAAGTCAGAAGTAGTAACGCCACAGTTATGGCCTTTAATTAGGCAGTATCAAATTATTTAATTATACGTTCCTAGGTCGATTACGAATGATAGATGGTCATCTGGGGGATGAATATATGAATATTTCACAGGATATCACTCTTTCCCATTTTTTTCTTCCTGATTTCATTCAGATGACGATGAATCTGAGATTCCAAGAAATTTATAGCCATTACTTCAAGTAGGCGACCAATATCTGAGCTTTTTAACGCCATTAAGGTAGGGTGGATTGGTTTGAAATAATAATTATTTAGAGAAATGTATTTTTCGAGGAAAGGAAAAAGGCGAGACATAAAGAGGCAGGCATCCGCATTGCCCCACTCTCAGTCGAAGTCGCCAAGGGTTCACAGTATTACGTTTCATCCTAAGGAAGGAGTGTATAACTCAGTACCCTGAAATTTCGCGAATGGTTGTTTTCGCGAATTTTTTTTTAAGTGAATAAAAGTGGTAATTTTGATGTTTAAAGCCTTAATAATTAAAAATTCGCTATTTTAACGCTAGCGAAATTCACCGAAATTTCGCGAAAAGCTTTTTATTCGCGAAATTTAGCAGTATTTGGCTGTTAGCGCGATATTTTGCACGAAATTTCAAATTTTTTAAACCTATCGTACGATATTTTTCGAAAAAAACATGAAATGCTTTAAGTTTTATTTTGATATGCATGTAAAGACGCGTAATGAAAGACGTCCCATTTGGTGAAAAAATGTTTGCAAACTCATGGTGTGAAATAAATAATAATTATTACTTACGTGACCATGCCGCTATCATGAGCCTGATGATGCGCGAGACCATGATATCTGTCTCCCAAGATCGCATTTATGGTGGTGGGGTCGTGGCGCATCGTTTTCGTCACGCCTCCGAAATGACTTGCGTAGTATTTGTCCCGAAAGATTCTTCAGAAAGGTTGCCATTAAAGTAATTGCGCTGGTGAAAGATGATTTCAGTAAGTCTGCGCATAGCATTAATGGGACCAATGGTCCCTTAATACCTTAGTATAAAGTGACCGTGAATGGGACCAATAACTACACTGGATAATAGTATCTTAAATGTCTTCGCTATTAGACGAAAAGAATTTGTCTAATAGACGTAATAATGTCATTCAAAGAGCGCTCCATCTAAGCTGTGTCTGACGGGTCGCAATTATTCCTCGGGTAGATAAAAAGAGTTTTTTAAGGATAAACTATCGAATTCACTGACTGACATTGAGTGTTTGTTGCCGAATTTATGACATGACTCCGGCGCGACGGCATTCCCGCCACAGATAACTTATTTGGCGCCCGTGGTGGAGGGTCGGTGGCTGGAGAGTCGACGGCATCGCGGGGCGGTAAAAGTACGAGATGGGGACACACTAATATTTCCGTATGATGCGGCGCATTATTTGTCCGGAAAGGAATTTTAGAAAAATTAACTACGTCAAGGGAAGCCGGCATTGTCATTTTGAATAAGCCACGGCGGGGAGGTACCTACAAAAGACAAGTCTGGGCAGGCATATATTTCCGTTTCTCAGTATCTCTGGATAAACGAGTGTCATCACACGTTTATAGTTCGAATGGTGCTACTGTTGATCAGAAAAAGTATCTCTGTAGACCATAATGCAGAAAACTGTCAGCATACTTGATCGCCAAAAGGATTTTGAATGCGATACATATATAGGTTTATATACACACATATATATATATATATATATGATTCGACACGTTTGTAGCCTGGATTCATTTTTTCCATCCCTGTGACCTTTGACCTCTGAGTTACCCTTGATGGTCAAGAGATAAAAAGAGGGACCTGAAGACCTTAAAATCCACCTTGTCATCTTTTTAAACCTATGATTCGAAGTTTTGTAGCCTCATTTCACCTTTTGTAATCACTGTGACCTTTGACCCCAGAGTTACCCTAGAAGGTCAAGGGATGAAAAGAGGAATCTTATGACCTTTCCATCGGCATTGACACCTTTTTAAACCTATGACTCGACACGTTTGTAGCCTGGATTCATTTTTTCCATCCCTGTGACCTTTGACCTCTGAGGTACCCTTGAAGGTCATGAGATGAAAAGGGGGATATGAAGACCTTAAAATCGACCTTGGCACCTTTTTAAACGTATCATTCGACAGGTTTGAAGCGGCGATTCATTTTTTGTAACCCCTGTGACCTTGACTGTGACCTTTCAGGGGTCACAGTTGCAATTTCTGACCTCAATAGTTCTTCCATCGTGTTCTTCGTGTCCAAAAACCTACTTGTGGAAAGTTTCGCTAAATAATTCCATCTTTTTTGTACTTCGAATATTTTAACATTGAAAGCCCATAAGGCAAAATTTGGATTTTAGGTTGGACCCTATTTTTGGGGTCAAAAGGTCATATTTTTCATATTTTGCTTACACTCAACAAAACTTACATCCTTTTTCTGGCCAGGTACCAAATTTCATCTTTGTGGCTCGAAAGGAAATGTCTAAAATTACAGGTTAGAAATGACACACGATCAATGGGACACTCTGTATATTTGACGCAACTTTCGCAGAGAATCAGTACCAAGGAAATTGGCCATAGGCAACCCACACAACACCATCCTCAGGCTCATAGATTCACCTTTGTTAATGCCTCTATTTTGAGTATATCTCTGTGTATTTTGTTAACTATCAAATAAGATTAGATAGAATAAGTAAAAAACATCAATTTATGTCTTTAATACAATTCTTTGTTTGTTTAAATTGAGAAATACGTAGCCGGAGCATGAAATTTGCTATTTTTGCCCCGCCGAGACTATGCTTTTTACACTGCTTTTCCTCGAGTTTATTTACCAATTTTCAGGGTCCCTAGCTATAGCTTCCTCAGAACTCAAATCCCAAGAGAAAAATCGATACAACTGCCGGGATTTGAATCCCGACCCCATAATCCATACACAATCCGACCCCATAATCACCACACCAACCCCATCCTCTCTCCAAAAATTCTTCCTGGATAATGGTTTCTTTAAATCTGAGTACTGTAAACCGCAGGTGGTGCTATCAAACCTGAAAATTCGCCATGATTAAAAATTAAATGACTACTGCCAGATAAGGCATCACGATAAGCGTAGTCATGAAATATAAATGACTGAAACATTTACTTAGTAGTTTCTCGTAGAATCCATATAACGGTCATTGTGTGATAAACTATAATGTCCATAAATGACAGTATACAGTGTAACGATCACCCCATGAGTCATCTAAACGCCCTTTTCCACATTGCACAATAAACTTGTGTATCCACCGATCATAGAATTTATAAAATATAGTTATAAAAATGTATGTTCATGAGACTATAAAGTCTAAACTGATTTCCAGCATGCCTCCTCTTCGTTCTTCTCCTCACCACGTTATAACGTCTTAGAACTTCTATTTTCATCAATGTTCTTCTTAAAAGAAATAGTAACAATGGTAATGGAACTAATAAAACCTAAGGATTACATCCCAGGGATATGAATGGATAGCGCAGATACGAACAGAGGAAGCTTTCAAATGAGAAGTAGCTCAAAAAATTGCCTAGAGTATTTTGTTAATGAATACGCAATGCTTTAAGATACTCAGATGACGAGCGGAACTGGAGGAAAATAATACCACAAAAGGTTGGTTGGACGCTGCATTTGGCTTGGGAGTTGTCGGGGAGAATAGGGCGTTTAATTCCTTCCATAAATACAAACTGCCGAGGAATAAAGACCAAGTTCAGGAAGAAAAAGCGCATTCATCTCCGCAGTCATGATAATTTTTCAGAGACGGACTCGTCGCTTGCATTAGGGAAGCTAAGTGCAAGTTGGGAAGGGGGTACTTAGAATAAGTGGGAGGGAGCGCTGAAGTGTAAGGAGAGGAAATCGTCGTTAGCGGGCCGGAAATATTCCTCCTGAAAGGGCGAGAGGCAGCTTTAAAACCCACGGGATAACTCCGACGCCGCTTCCTTCTCGGGTAGGTACTTGTTAGTTGAGTGACACTCGCGCGAAAATTACGCACAGGTTTAAAAAAAACTCCCGTCCTCGCGTTTTTATGATGATAACAAGGCGCTCAAAAACATGGATGTTCTCATATATTTTTCCCAACCAATACTAGACAGTACCTACTGAGATTTGGTGTTTGATTTGAGCTTTGAGTACTTATTTACCGAGTGAAACTGGAGCGAAAACTACATGCACGTTGGAAAGAACAAAAGACTCGTAATATGGTAATAAAAAGGCTTGAACTGAGAAGCAACTGCAGAGAAATACAATCATGAATAGTAAAGAGTACGGGTATTACTGCGTGATATTCTTACAAAGATTTTCTCCTTATCCTGGAATATTTTTCCATGCAAGTTATTCTCCAGGTCAACTCATTACAAAACAACATTCTCATTTGGAATCTGCTTGTTTTTTGACCTCTTTTATGGTGAAATTATGAAACTTTCAAGATGAGGTAGTGGAAGAGATCAAGAAACTTTTGCTTGGAATTTACTCCGTATAATATTGAAATAAAATGTTTTAATGAGTGTCCATCAGGCTTTGCGATTTAACTTGTAACAATTATATCAAATCCGTTATTCCTTCCCAAAGCTTTTATTTCATGGAGATATAGATGTTTAATATTTTTTGGCCTGGATATCATGTTCCTGATTATATGATTTTTTAACTGATTTTCAGGTAAGATGTGGGATATCTCTTTCATACATCAGTGACTAAATTTTCCTGATGATACGATCTTTTAATGGTTTTTTCAGGTAAAATGTAAAATATCCCTTTCATGCATAAGTGACCGAAAATTTAATTTTCTAAATAGAGTTAAACTGTGCGAAAACCCACATTTAAAACGAGAAAATGACCTCCCAACTAGATGGCTGAGATCGAGGACGCTTGGAGATGGCATCGGTTTACCATTGAAATCCTTACCCTTGTATGAGTGCTCTGTTTAGATCATCTTAAGGTCTACAATAAATCCATCGATACTGAGGTTACTCGGTAACACATTGAAACCTTTGCCGCCTCACATTAAGAAGAGGTTTGTGCCGGAAGGGTTTCTCATTACCATTTCTCTGTTATAAAAATATTTAAAAATACAATACTGGTTAAAGATAATCGATAGTTTGTGCAGACGCTATGTTAATGCCGAGGTCTTCGTGGTCGTTATTTTCCGAAAATCTCAAGTTAACCTAAAAACAACCTGGTAAAAATCATAGTTAACACAATTCTCATGCCATCTAAACATTCTTAAGCAGTAAAAAATGCGATACACGCGAAATTGGCCTTTGACTATCACTCACCCTCCCTAACTACAGTAGCAGTACTTTAATACATCCACGTGAACGTTTGAAATTTATTACGCCTCAAGCAATAAATGTTTCCGGGACTACTTCCAAGGAGATTAACTAAAAATGAAATAACTTGTATTTTCCAGCCTTTAGTTTCTATTCTGCGGTTATAATAGTCATAAATAATTGCCAAAAGGTATGATTACTTTCCACCGCATTTGCGCGGAAAGAGATTTGAATTATGGGGAAAGAAGGCTTGTACTTCTTCACACATGTTAGAAAGTTTTTTTTATTATTTTCAAAGCACAAATTTTAAATTCATTTCCAATACCATAGATATGGAACAAAAATAGTAAAACACGCGGTAGCAAAAAAAAACAAATTTATGACTCTATCGCGTAACATGCAAGCCCAGTACATTACAATTTTCTGCTATATAGCCTACGGACAGAATTAGATATCTTGCAATGGCCGCCGGCACTTCACCATTCGAGCTGGGTCTGAACTAGCTCCACAAACTTAACCTTGAAAGGATGAATAGGATTTCCCGGTATTAACGAGTATCCAATAAACAATGGAACATCATGGGTCTCAGCTTCGGTTCAAAAGCTTAACAACATATATCAAAGCAGAAATATGGGACATACCTTCACTTCTATTGTTGCTACTGGGGAAGGCGGCAGACTGGTTAGGTCATTTGCACAATGAATGATAATCGAGTAATTGGAGAGAAGTGGAAATATGTAACGGAACGGAGGAAGAGAGCAAGAAACCTGGCGTGGAGAATAACCTGCTATTCATGAAAGGAAGCATAGGGCCCCAAGATTCAATGCGCCATTGATGGAGCGAATCACTGAACTAGTCGTATGATGACGTTTTTCGTAGTGCATCTGTAAAAAATGTTTTATTCTAATAATCAATGCTGATTAAATGATTGCAGTTTCAATTTCGTTTAGTCTTACATGCCTTTTAGGAAATTGAATTTAGCTGTTTCAATATCTGATTAACTTATCAATAAAATCTATATTCTTTCGTCGGTACTAGTAATTTAGTTGAACATGCCTGGCGCATTGACGTTTACTTTCCTATCACAAAATATTTATTTGAAACGCACATCAGTGCCATTAAGAGCCAATAATCGTCACATTAAATCCACATTACGCAGCTCTTCACTTGACTCTACCATAGGCAAACATCTTCGTTTTCATTTAATTTAACTTCATAATTCTTCTTCCTAACATCCTTTACCAGTCCTTCCATGTATCTCATACGAGACCCTTTTTGGCTTGTATATAATACATATTTCGTGATATTTCACCAAATCCCTTCTTTATATTGTGGAATAAAATTATTCCAAATTTCTCACGCAAGAAGGGTCTTAATGGACTACTCGTTTTTGATGCGAAAATTCGATAAAAATATTCATTCCATTCTTCAAGGCATCAAATATATCGGCTGTGCAATGGCCTTTTATCTAACAAGAATTAGAAATGCATATCTACCATTAAAATTATTTCAAATATGTTAGCCTGTATGTTTTGAATTAAAAAAGATCTCTACGAGTACAATTTCACTTTCGATTCAATCAAACCTGTTCATTAGAATTGTTACCAAAAAATTAATAAACTTCAAACCAATGTTGAAGTTAAACTTGTCTGCGTTACTTTCCAACCACATGCTTATTCTAATCTGCATGACATTATGAGTTTACATGTGTTAAGATTGCTGTCCGGTAATGTTTGATGCAACAGCAGAATTAAAATTCTGGCAAGAGACTAATATTTTGCCAGTCCTTAACGTCCAAGTAGTCAACCATTTTCTTCAAAGTAGGTTGCATAACGCCGTTGACATAGCGTGCCGAGGGAAAGAAGCTTGGTTAAGATTAAAATAAATCTGCATCTATGCAAAAAATAAATATAAATGGATAAATCTTTTTCCCTTACAGCCATATGAAATGGCCAATCCAAAGTAACAAAAAACTCCGACTAATATTAGTATCTCTGGAGACAGTTGTGACTGCGGTATTTTTAGGAATAAAGGACATAAAAGTGAATTTAAATTTTAATAAATATCTTCTCATTCTATTCATCAAGGTTCAACTTATTTTTTCATAGCGAAAGGTGTCAAAATGATTAATACCCCTGTAGTGCGATACTCATAGCTATTAAAGCAATAATTAATCTGGAAATTAGTTGCGTTTTAGTTACAATAAAAAACTAACGAACGTTTATAACTGGGTAAATATAATACATTCGCATAAATAATAACAATAAATTTATGAAAGGAAACACTCTCCTTTGCACCTCGGAAATATTCCAGCATCATTTTATCAGTAAATTATATACTTATAAAAGGTATAAAAATATGCTTTATCAAGTTTTTCATTTTAAAGTGGTGCAAAAGGTTAAAAATGTGTTAAACTAACATATTTCCTCGTACAATGAAACGTGACTTCTCTCTCCTTTATTTTCCGATTTGTTTCCTGAACGTCATGACTCGTGTTATTTGGCAATATTGTGATAAGCTCTTCCCAGAGCCACTCAAATTACATAAAAATGACGACACCGATTTGTATTTTTGAAGTGTGTATCAATATTTTGAGTTGAACCATTACAGTAATTGAAAATAATTATATCCAAGTGCCTGTGGCTGTATACCATAGCAGCCGAAAAAAAATGAAGAACAGATCATTCGGCATCGATCGGCAATCGTGGAAAATTCCGGCACTACAGCGTAAACTATTGTTGAAAAAATTATGTGCACTGAGTTTGAAGTGTTTATGTAGTAATAAAAGACCTACAGAAAACCAAATTACAGCACACTTTTTTTTGCTTAACCTTACGTTTCTACATGCAAATTAAAAATGTTTATGGTAATTTTTATTACAATTGGAAATCAAAAAAGAGCCGGTTTTTGACCTGTTCATGAATGTAAACGAGTTTATAAATTTATTTCTCTAAAACCCGTCAGCAAATGAATTCAAATCTAACTAACTACCAAAATAAACAAAAAAGTTTTATTCATTTTTCAAAATTTAATAAATGTTTGCCAAATAAAAAATTCTGCAATAATTTTTAACAGAAGCGTGTTTCTCGGCTCTATGAACAATTGATATATCAATCGCGTTGGAATTCCTGAATGTTCAAATGTTATGCGTCGTTGATAAGAATATAATTTAATCAAATCTTTTATATTAGGTAATATTTTTATGGCTAGAATGAGGCGTGTACGCGGCTATTTGTTACTGGGGAGTCTGCGACGCTGCCGTATTTATCCTGAACGCATCTCCGCGTCATTATTTCGTCTTACAGTTTGAAACCTCTTTTGCCTGTAAAATTTTATCTTTAAGTGGGCGGAAAAACATGATGGAGCGGTTCCGCAAATGCATAAGGAATCTACATTGCATAGCTGAACGCAGTGTGAATACAAAAAAGAGCGATGAACGATGTTTTTCAATAGATAATTATAGTAGAGAATAAATAGCCTGGAGGTGTTCCATCCAGTTAGACGAACGTTTACGTGGAGCATTGGTCCCCATTCCTCACCATCTTCAACCAACCAGGAGTACAAACATAGATTTCTAGATGACATCCGTTCTTTAGAGGAATAAAGAAGGAAGAAAAAGTAAGTGGAAGAAAGAGAGGCATTCTGTCCTTTCCTATCCCTCAGGGTCGCACAAATGGGCTCTGATCTTTTTTCCCATTCATGAGAATAAGGAAAATAAATCGACCGCAGTCGAACAAAATGCCAAGAATATAAAGAACTGAGTTTCCCAAACCTTTCTCGTCAAGATGCCGTAGAATTTCCGGAATATTTCCTCCCCCCTCATATCCATGCTGAACAGAAGCACATCTCCACATCTCGCTTTAATTTTCATCCCTCCATTCTCTCCTGTTTTCCGGCGTCGTTAACTTCAAGCTGCATGTATGGATTCATCGCCATGATAGAAGAGAATTCTATCGAAGTTGGGAGGACTTTAGTCAGCTCCTGCCAATCTATAAGGATTCCCGTTTTAAACCTTCGTATCCTCTGACTACTTTTTTCCACCAGATGACTCTACCTATCCCCACTCTTCCTTCCCCTTCCATCTTCTTCCGCGTTTATCCAGCAGCGGAGACGAGGTAAGTTTGCAAAGTGGTGTTATCTAAATATCCCACACAAATTGAAGGCGGATATTTGAAGATACATTAAAAACCCAAGGGCAATATGTAATTTTAGATCACAAAGGTAAACTCAAAGAGGCAATAGTAGTAAGTGGCAAAGCACAGAGGTTTAAAAATTTCATTTGCTCCACGTGAAGTAAGTAAGGAGTAGTAAATTAAATCTAATAAACAAGGAGGTAATTAGGTACATATAATATATACTTTGGACTTCTTTTGGGTATCTAAATGAAATTTGAATTTGAAATGTAAGAGTGGATATTTTTTTGTTGGGAAGTTGAAAAACACCAATAGTTGTGTCATTTTCCATCGCATTGGGCAATCTTTGAAACATGTGATCCGAAATTGTTGTAGCCCCGATTCACTGTTTTTCACCCCGGTGACCTTTGACCCCTGAGTAACCATTGAAGGTCAATTGATGACAAGAGGGATCTGAAGACCATACCATCGACCATGGGACCTATTTAAACCTGTGATTCGACAGGTTTGTAGCGGTGATTCACTTTTTGTAACACCTGTGGCCTTGACTGTGCCCTTTCAGGGGTCACTGTTGCATTTTGGAACTCGAAAATTATTCCATCTTGTCCTTCGTGCCCAAAAACCTTTTTTTTCTTTTGTATTTTTTGTATTTCGAATAATTTAACATTGAACGCCCATAAGGCAAAATTTAGATTTTTGGTTGTACCTTATTTCTGGGGTCAAAAGGTCATATTTATTAAATTTGACTTAGTCTCAACAAAACTTACCACCTTTGTCTACCGAGGTACCAAATTTCATCCATGTGGGATTAAAAAAGTGCCTAAAAAGTGCCGCCCATCCCCATATTTTCCCCATATCAATTTTGTTATTTGTCTGTAATGAGCTCCATTGTATTGTATTACTCAATTATGTTCTTAATGGACCAGTCCAAGAACAGTAAATAAATATTATTATTATTATTATTATTAAAATTAATGGTCAAAAATGAAACACGATCAATGGAACACTATGCGGAAAACATATAGATTAAAATATATGTGAAACCAATATATTCCCCATGCATGGAAAATATATTGGTTGAACATATATGCCGAATCCATATATTTTCCATTTATGTAACATACATGAAAAGTGCCGCACATCTCGACACTTCAGTGTGGGATGCCACACTTAACATTACTTTTAATTCAAAATTTCTTTACGCCTGTGTTCAATGGCCCCCTCATCAATTGACTGTTTTTGGTATACTCCTCATTATCCAACTCATTTCTTCATATATCTTTATCACCAAACTATATATAATATATGTACAATTCTTCCCACGTGGACTCACCAATTAATTACCTCAAATTTTCAACCTTATTCCGACTCTTTAAATGTTTTACAAACCAACGAATTTTTAAATCTTAGTATTTTTCAAAGATTCGTTTCTAGTTAAACATGAACGTTCACAAAGTAAAAGAAAATTCCAATAATTTAATACTTCTAAAACACAAAAGTTTATAGGATGACTTTTCTACCACCTTTTCCCGATTGATCTTCACTCCGTACCATTTACAACATGTTTGTCGGTCTATGTTGTGTTCACAATGCAATTTCAGTACCGGTAAACTTTTATGCATAGCCAATCACGGACACTGCCGGAAAAACAGACGTCGGTGAACAAATACGAATGTATATTTGGTATTCAAACCAGGAGTGAACTATTTCTTGATTCAATTTAGTATTAGATGGTGTGTATCTCAAAATAAAACTCAGTATTTCAATCACTCATGCTGGAAAACAAATTGCCTCTCATCCCTAATCATTTATACATTAATTCTTAATTTTACAATAGTTTGTTCTGCATCTCGACAATATTTGTCAGCAATGCGCAAAATTTCATAAAAAATAACTTGATTTACAAATAATATCGTTGAAAAATACGCTGGACATTCAAAATTCAATGAATTCTTGTTCCTGTCGTCAACTAAGGAAAAATTAACACAAAATCATTGTTTGCGCCTTAATTAATAAAAATTCATAAAATAAAAACTGCGAGCGAAAATTTTTATGAACGGAGTCTCGAGTCCAGTTTTTTCTACGAATTGAAATTTATTTGTCGTTACTATCCTGAAAACCTTACAATTTCCATAGGCAAAAAAATAGAAAAAAGGTATAACAAAGATGTTTAATTAAAAAAACCACTGCGTGGAAAAACGAGACCTGCATTCCTCGGCTGCAGCCCTTATTGCATGATGAAAATAACAGAACAAAATATCTATTCATCAAGTTTTTAGAAGACTCCAAGGCTATATTCAAAATGAATACGAGGAAAAATTGTATGTACAGCTTTACCCTAAGCTCAGAGAACTGAGAGTCCAGCGATGCTCCGTTTTTCCCAACGGAGAGCTGTCGAAGTGGAGAGAATTGCTCCGCAGAATAATGATTAATGGATCCTGGAAAACGACAAACCCCGGAAAAATACACAAATTAGGTACCTGTGCGGAAAGGGCTCGCGCGGGGGAGGAGGGTGGGAAATCTGTTTTCGAAAGACCGTGCCGACATGCAAAGCCTACCCCCTCACCCTCCAAGTCACCCCTTAGTCCTATCCTCCTCTTTCGTTTTAATGCTCTCCCTCGAAAACGAAGAGGTCCCAGAGTCCGGTATCAAACTTATATTAAATTACGCGCCGACTGTCATTATGTGGATTTCGAGCATCAGATCCCACTATTTCTCTTCCAACAAACGACGTCTCTCGCCGAGTTCCGCTTCGCTTTCCAGTCCGTGCGGCAGAAAAAACGTCAGGAAAAAAGAGCATCGTGAGGCGCATATTTAAAACCAAGTCCACTTATTCTGTCCCTGATTCAACAGAGAAACTTTTGTTGGTTGACGGGCTATCCTTACACTCAAAACTCCTTCCTCTTTCGCTGCTGGAAACCATTATTGCATCCTTTTCACAATTATTTATACGTATTTGAAGGGTTTCTCTCGGAAGGGAGAATTTGAAGGGAGGAAATTTTATTCAAATTTATACGGTGGAAATAATTTTACACGTGCGCCCATTCTTCCCACAAACGCTTTTACACGTATATATTTTCATAAAAGGGGAGTACTTCACGGGAGGAGTCCAAAATTAAAATCTACAGCTACAATATTAGTTGTTAGGGATTAAAAAAAATAGTCCTTACGTTGATATATGCGGGCTCGGGCTAAAGAATGTTCAAAAGGATATTTTGATTGCTACACAATAGATGAACATTTTATCACAAATAAATATTTGATTCATGAAAATTAAAACATATTTTCACCTGTTTCGTTAACTCTAGCACAGTTATATTTTTCAAGCATTTAGACAGAGATTTGAAATTAAGTTGGAACTTAGGCTCGACCTTGCTGAACCATAAGGGCGTTTCGCATGGTCTCTGCCGTTCGTGAAAACTCCATCAATACTGCTCAGCAAAATATATTACGTCAGAGAGACCTACCGACTTTGAAACAGTCGTGAAAGATATGTATTCAAATAATTGCTTTATTTGTGCAAACACACGGCAATAAAGTTGGGCGATATCATTTACGGAACTATTTATTGAGTAATAAAATTTTCAAAACGTAACTGGGGTTAGTTGGTAACTCATTTATATCTGCAGTCATGAAAAATGTAATATTTTTACAAAATACAGATTATTTCTTTGTATTAGTCTGTAAACACATCTATTCTGGTATTAACTGTAAAAATAGAAAATTTAGTAGGGACACATAGAGGAAAAGAGGAGGAAAAACTGAACAGTCAGCGTTATGTAATATATGGATTGTCCGACAGCGTATGAACAGCGTGAAATTCATATATCAACGTAGAGGGACCAGTTTTCTTTTAATTGTGCTACCCATAGTTTTTCATAAATATTTGATATTCAGGTAAAAGCACAGTTTGGCAGGGCATGTCCAAAGGTCTTTCCAGGAATCGAACCCGGAATCTCCAGCCAGCCATCCCAAGTTAACACGTTGGACCCTCCTACACTATTGACAACTTCGCCCAGACTCGATACCACGTGTTCTCTACTATATGAGAATCTTCGGTGGTGACTGTTGCGTGAATACTTAGTAGATATAAATATATTTATTCTAGTATATTATTAGGATTCTTCGTACAAATATTAAAAAAATACACATTCAGTTCCACACATCCCTGAATTAGGTTTTTTACTTATTACATCGTTTAGCACAATCAATATACAAAAGAATTTCCCGATTACAACATTATGGAATTGGATGAATTGCCTACTGAATCTGCACGTACAAAAAGAATATTAAAACCTCCGCAATAGGCGTAAAATTTTGCTGTATACTTACAGCAATAGAAATTCCAAAACAATCCCAGTGGATGCTTGAATCAGATAAAATAAAAAAGAAGGGCTTCTATTCATGTACCGACAGTAGCGACAAAGAATGAATAAAAGGAGGTTACGTCTGGAGAAAAACTCTGGATACCAGAAAAATTTCATTCTGGACATTAGTGGAAAAACAGTAAAACAAGTGAAGAAAGCAATTTGATGCAATATTCCTTCCCTTATGTTCCTGACACATGAAATAAAGCTCGGAGAAACTTTTAATAATCACTCAAATCTTTTTTTGCACTCAAAGCTTCTCTCGGATATCTCTTCTCTGAGATCTTTCATGTTCAAATGACATTTCCTATATAGTCAATTATGCTCGGGCTTCTTTTTAATTTTCCCATTTGACCTACGAGATTAAATCATGATGAGAATTTTATTAAAATCCAATAAATGAGAATAAGATTATATCAATGGCATTCGCACCTCCATTTATCTATTCAGAAACATTTTATGATTTTATCCTTTTTAAGTATATTCTCATAAAATTAAATGCTTTTCTAAACTTGTGCTGTATTTTATTTTTCTTTGTTAAATGCAGCATGTGACTATAGATGCACTAAAACCAATATATTTTGGGGCATGTATTTTTAACTGCATTTTGGAAACTTGAAAATTTTCCTTCAAAAATTGCAGATAATTCTTTTAGTTTCAGGTCTGCCGGGAATCACAGAATAAAATCCCTCACATATACCATTTTTCACTATGTCCTTTCCAATAACTGAAATATACCGGTAATGGAGAGATCAAGGTGCAAAATGACCTCAGACGTCGACGCACCTGATAAACCAAATCCAATCCTACCATTTTTTATACTTACGTAATTCTTACTTGCCTTACTTATGTGATTGGCACATTCATATTAACCAAAGAGAATTTAAATCTATGTTAATATATTTTTTAAATCTTTTTTGGATACTTGTTTGAACAGGAGATTGGAAGGTATGTTTTAGAACAGACGATATAAGCTTATGAATAAAATAATCTCCTTTGAATCCATGTGGTATTCCATTGCAACAGATTTACTGCAAATAAAACTCTTACAAGCACCAACAATAGTAAAAACACGACCCGAGTTTCGATGCTTGAGTATAATCGTCAGGTCTTATTCATAACAATATTTTCGTATTATATTTATTTTGACAGATGCTAGTGTTTGTAGCACTTTGAAGGCATCAATACCATGCTTTAAATTAATTAATTAATATACTTCAAAGGAAGATATGACGTTTTTGGGATTGGGCAGAAGGAAAGTAATGGACAACCACAAGTTTTGGATTCGTAACATTAAGGCCCATGTAACAGTCTACTGCCAAAAGTTCTCATCTACGCATCTACATCTATACTATACCCTGCAAGCCACCGCGAGGGTGTGTGGCAGGGGTTGAAGATCACCAAACATGCACTATTGACTTGCAAACAAACTACTACATGGAAACAAGCTACATAATAGGGTCACTGAGGTCTAGGTCACGAGGATAGACGAGAAGTGGTAAATCGGTCAGGAGCATGCCTGATGATGATATCTACTCAAGCATCAAAACTTGGATCGTGAATTGTTATTATTGTGGTTTGTAAAAGTTTTATTTGCAGTGAATCTGATGTAAGCTTATCTCAGAGGAGCTATACTTGGTATTAAAAAGTGTTTCTGAATTAGCAATCGACTCAATTCGGAGTACACTACTAGTCTGAGTCATTTTTAGAGTCCTCGCTGTATTAGCCCAATAAATTTCCTTATTCACCTAATTTACAACGTAACTCGAGGCGTTCGCGAAATTGTTAGGATAGTTCAGCTGACAATTATGCAAAATCATTTCAACTAGAAACATTGCATTGACCGTAGTCCATCAAAGGTCCAAGAAAGGGAGAGTCCTTATAATATTTTAACAGAAATTTGGAGCTATATTAGAGTATTCTGGCTGAAAATGAGTCTCTTGAGATGAGCCCGCTAAGGTATGCACATCGATAATATCATAAGTGCCTCAAACGACTGCGCGAGGCTGATGGCATAAGTCACCTTGGCGCACCAAATAATGCGCTCGCCTGGAGGGTTGAGAAGAAACAAAGGGTTAGTTAAGTTGAACGATGAAGGAAGACTATTCTCCTTCATAGCGGAGAAAACATGCATAAAAGCATTCTCTGATCATGAGATCATAAAAATTTACGACTTCCCTACGAGCACTGCACGCATGAAGCAGGAATATTAAAATTCTCATAGAGCTGAAAACTAATTCAAGGCATACTGACAGCGATTTTCATTACACTATCCCATGTGCACGTTTAGATCTAATAAGATGAAAAAACAGTAAACTCGGAAAGGCACCTTTATTGGGTCTAAAAAAAACGAAGTAACATTTCATTAAACTTAGCATAGGGTGAATACCTATCTCTGACAAGAGTTCAAGGATCGCTACCAGGAAGTGGCGTATTTAAGGCTCTGCTGTGTCAAGACCAAGTGACTTTAGATATTCTTGGCCTTTTCCAGTTATGCCGAAAAAATTAAGGTTGAAATAATTTACAATACTCTGATACTGAAACGTTGCCACCAAAAACACGTGCGAATTATTATGGACGATAAGTTCTAGCTAGCACAGCATGGTTGGATTCAGACTTTCTACTACATGTGTGTAGGAATTATATTTAAGGAAGGAAAAGTCAGGTAATTTATATGCTAAATTTTCATTTAGCCTAATTTATAGGTAAATACGGAAAAGTAGAATGCAAAGTAAAATCGCAAAAGTAGAATGCAAGTATGGGCGAATCACCATCATTACAGGATTTATTTTACATAGTTGCTTCGACAGCAAAGGTCATTACAACTAGCATTACGGTTACGCAACCAGCATTACTTGGCCAAATGAGAAATCAAATTATATTTAAAAAATAAAGAAACATGAATCAGAGTGAACGTAGGAGGTAGGTGTATTTCAGCAAGTGTACTATGTTTAATATTGTAAATATTTTCGATGGGCGTATTCAAATACAGGGGCCAAGGGGTTTTTAATGAGGGTTTTAATCATGGAAACCAAGTGGGAAATATTTTGAACAGTATATTAACAATATTGATAAAGTTGACAAGAGAGATAAGTAAGAATGAAGGACAAAACAAAAATGAAACATCTTCATGCCAAGACCGGAACAAATGCTTGTAGATGCGCTCGTACCTGAAGTATTGGCGATTAAAACTTCGTTGTGACCTGGGCAGTTGGAGAACCTCAAAGTATTAATCTCACATCTACCCATGTAAGTAATTTAAGGGTGCTCTCAACACGAGCCCTAATTTTTCACAAAAAAAATACGCAATTTGTGAGAGGTTTTCTACTCCCTCCATCTTGTGCGGGTGCTTTTATTTCTTGAGATTTTTTAAATAGTATTTAAGTACAATATTCCTCATAGTTTTCCCACAAATGCACATACTTTTAGCACAAACTAGACCTAGCGAATCCTTCTAATTAAAAATATTGTTATATTTTGCATTTCTCATCTATATATCATTCCAGTTTACGTATTTTTATATCTCATCCTGATCATGCATATTTTTCCTCTCTTTATCATTTTATTTCATTTTTATACCCATATACTATTTATGCAGTTACGTTTATTTGTAGAGGGATAAATATTTGACAAAGGGTTAGAAGATGGCAGAAGGAGGCATTTTGATCTCAATCTCACCCCAATAACTGAGCCATTATTTTTGAGCAGCATATATTTACATCTACATAATACACTGCAAGCCACCATAAAAGTGTGTGGCAGGGGGGGAATTCTCAACAAACATGCAGTACATGTCGTGCATAAAAAAGGATTAGTATTTATATACTGTTCTAAACTTCACTATTTAAAAAAAGATAAAAATAGCAAAGCAAATATGCAAAAACATGCTGTTAGTTGGGTTAGCTTCAAGTCCTAATACCAACATGCAGCTATCAATGTTACCCATTGCTACTCTCGTATTGGATATATTTTCCGTTATTCATATCCCTAATTGTACGAGGATTTTACTATGCTATACTATAATTTACTATGCTAATGAAATTGATAAAACAGTCCATTTGTCGTGGCAAGAGATAAGTAAGATCGAAGGGCTGCATATAGTAATTCAGATGATTTAAGATACTAAAAAGCCCATACATACTGCAATTATTATTATTATTATCTCCATTATAATTTTAAAACCATCCGGTATTTTGGCTAAGCAGATGCACTGTTTCAAGCACGTGAGTCCGCTAACCCACCACCCTCGCAAAAGTGGTGGGAAGGGGTGAGAGAGGGTGTGAGATTAGAGGAATAAAGACCAGGAAAACCCTGGGACGCAGCGGAACAAAAGGTAGAGAGGACCCGCGGGGCTAAACATGGAACGAAATGTTTCAGCCGCCTGCGGAGCGAGTTCTCAAAAGGGCCTGAGAGGGCGGAAACTGGTGTGGGCCCGACCTCTATCCTCGCCTGCCTCCACGCTTACCCCACGCACTCTTGGAGTCGGGTGTGGGGGAGCGCAGGGAGGGGGGTTGGGGGGGGGGGTAGGGGGGGCCGGGAGGGGGAAGAGGGGGGGGGGGAGAGAGAGAGAGATATTTTGCGAGAAACGGTGCCGGCTCTTTAGCGCGCAAGCATTCAAGGTGCGTTTTCGGAACCCACGCGCCCTTTTGTGTTTTCCGCAGTACCCCAGAAGGGGATCGGCGAGGCGGCCACTCATCGAGCCCCCTTGATTAAGGGCTCCGTTGCACAACTCCTCGCGAACCCAAAGAGCACACCTCTCCCTCCCCTGATTATTCCAGCCGTGGGTCACAAAGTTCCGGGGACGCTTTCTCAAAAGGGGTCTCCTACTTCCCTCCCACTGACCTCACACCCTGACGACATAAATCCGACCTCCTGGTTCAGCACGGACGCCGACATGAAAACACTACCCTTTCATTTCCCTTAGCATTTTTATGCTGCTGTACATTTTTCCAAATTATTTTGAGGAAGCCATATGCAAAGTTGCAATACAAGTGGAAGTAAGGCAACATCAAAACTTAGTTAATGTAGAATTTCGCCCCATAATCCGCTCTCATATCACCTTGAAATGCTATGCCGTCTAACCCCACGTTATAGTGAACGTTAGGACTCAATAATTAGTCTTCTTGGCACTATGCGATTATTTACATCACCAACCATTTCCATTTCGAAGATATTACGCAGAGATGTGTGGGTAGTCGAGTAAGATTTATGGGAAAGAGAAGCACGGTATTGAGTAGGAATTGTGAAAAATTACGCTAAGGTAGAGATCGGTATGTAAATGAAAAATATCTGCTACTTCCAGCATCCACGCCCGGATCCTTGGAATAAGAAGCAAGTAATCCTGCCATTATATCAACCAGATAACGCACGTTTTCAAGCATTAAATATTTCCTCAGGCATATAGTGATAAAAAGATTAAGCTGGCATTAATTCAAGTCCTTTGAAATACGATATTTTCTTTGTAATGACGAAGATATTTTCAAAGAACGTTCTCACATAGTAAAGTCGAGGATTCTACTGAGGGTGCTATTCATTCCGGCTTCTTTAATTCTTGCATTACACAAGGGTGATAAAGCGAGACGGGAAACGATTGAGATTCCTGTTTCCCCATTTGAAGGCTACATCCGTATCTCTTGCAGGGGTTGGAAAAAGAGCATGAGGTGGGAGGTGCTTACAAGTGAGGTTTAATTACTGCAACTAATTGTTGAGTAATTCCTTTTTAAGTAAAATCAGGTGCAAATTCGCATAGGCTAAACAAGTGTTTCGTAGACTCCTAATGTCAGTGTTCAAAATAGCTGATTTTGGAACGAAATTGGTTGAGTCCCTTACAAGCTAGGAACAAGTCCAGGAAGAACAGGTTAAATAAGAGTTTTAATTTAACTACGTTAAATATTAAATTTAATGTAAGAGTAATAAAAGTATCATTACGCAAAAATCCAAAAGAAAAAATAAAAAGGAATGAAACTCTTCCGGTTACGTTTTCAGAGTTTACATTACATAATCTAAAACCTTAGGTAATTATTCCCTAGATCCCATTCAAACCCTAAGAGAGATAATCGAAATTATTTCTTACAATATTATCAGATAAACAATAGGCATAAAATATAGACAGAAAATCCTGATAATTTCAAAGCTGTGTATACTATAAAATGCAACAATTTCTGCGATAAATTTTATCTCGGGTCTAGAACAAATAACATCGTCTTGTGAAAAGTTACCGTACGTTATTGCATTACATACGATATAACCACATTATAAACTGAAAGAGAGTAGGGCAGAAGTAAGCAAGATAACATCAAAATGTTACAGTAGAAAGTACAGCTTTGGATTTACAGTAACATATTTTGGAACCGTTCACTAAGGCCTTCAATAGAACCAAGGAGGTAGAGATATCGTAAAAGTTATAATTTTTATGTGCGGGAGCAGTTATGCGGTAGCTCTGAAACTAAATGCAAATTTTTAGGGGTTTCCCTTGATTGAAGACACTTATCAGCGCCATAAATGTATCCCTGACAACGACCGAAGAGCCTTATTACTCCTTTTTGTTCCGATTATACATGAACATTGCGCATGAATCTTGAACAACAGCAGGACCGAGGTGAAGGAGCCACACATAACTTAGGTAACTCTAAAGGGGGTCGGGTCAACTGAAACGATGGGACAAAGATCCATTACCATATCATTACTTATTTTAGTATTTATGATGATGTGGATAGTTATTTATGAAAATACAATCATCATCATTGGTTAACAATCCTAGGATTGGTTTGACGCAGCTTTCCACTCGATCCTTCTATCGGCCAACCTTTTCAATGTGATGTAATTCTTCTCTTTTACATTCTTCACTGCCTGTTCCATGTATCTCATACGAGGCCTGCCTTTTCCAATCTTCCCGTTCACTTTTCCCTCGACGGCTTGTCTCAAATACATCTCTAAGGAGGATATTCATTTGTTAACAAACATTAGTACAAGTAAGTTAAATTTTAATCATAGGATTTATAAGTGGGCTTCTAGTGTAGATGAATTTAGTTATTTACATCCGTTTGTTGTTGAACATAAAAATGTGTATAAATATTTGAAGAATTACTACGATGAGTATAAGTCTAAACCAACGCCAACACTTTACTTTAGAAGAATAGATCGTTCTTATTTCGGTTGGGCATTGGAGTGTGCACTTTGGTTTAATTCTTCCATTTTCGATAAATCACATAAGAAAAAGCAGCTGTATCTTTGGGGTTCAAGTAATGTTGGGAAATCCACTTTTATTGAATCGTTGATTGGAAAGAATATGATGCCATATGTTTATTATCCAGATATAGGGAAGTTTGCTTTTCAAGGATTATATCCCAATTTTCATAGAGATATATAGTTTGAGGAGTTTGATTATAAATATCATGTTTGTAGTATGTTGAAGCGATTACTTGAGGGCAAAGAATTTACGGCTCCGGTAAAATGTGAAACAGGCAGAGTTATAAAATTCACTGGGTTAATAATTTGTGTGTCTAACTTTGATACCATAGATGATGAGGCGTTACGGTATTAATAGGCTATTATTCATCGAGGCTTCGTCGCCGTATTGGGATGATGAAGTTTGCCTTGTTCCGAAGGAGGAAGTTACTGAGGTACAAGAGGTCCATGAGATATTTACGTGTTCGTCAGAGGAGGAACAGGAGGATCAATCGTCGAATTGTGCAGACTATAACACCGAAGAAAATTAGTCGTGTTAAGCATGTTGGTCATTAAATGATTCAAGACAATTTTTATTTTTATTTAATTGGGGATGTTTGGCAGACTGAGTTGCGTAGGTTAGACTGGCAAAAATTATTCATAGGTCCATATAATTTTATAAAGGCTACGTGTGATAATTATTCTAAGTTTATGATTCGTTCAGTTAAAGTTTATATGAAACATTTGTCTTGTTCCGTAGAGGAGTTTGATTTTTACGGTGAAAACAGTGATGTTCATTGTAAGGCATATGTCAACGATCTGGCAAGTGGGAAGAAGGTTCCCATACCTGATCCAAAAACTGTTATTCAACTTACTGAAAAAGATGCAAAAGCTGTCTTCACGAAGTATATGTCACGAAGTAGCTGTTCCATGTATCTCATACGAGGCCTGCCTTTTCCAATCTTCCCGTTCACTTTTCCCTCGACGATAGTCTTCATCAGGCCATCGCGTCTCAAGATATGGCCGATTAAGTTTTCCCTTCTTCTTTTTAGAGTTGAAAAGACAATAATACTAAGAAATTCAAAAGGTATTTATGAAGAATGCCTATAATGTAATTCACAAAAGAGATGGTTTTATTGCCAGCGCGAAGTATTGTAGTTTGAGGTGGTATCCTAAAGAATATTACACAGCATTACATGCCAGAAAAGTTCTGCGTAACGTAAGATATAGTAACACCTAAAGCGAAGTGGCATGGCTCATGAGATTTTTCAAACTTTGCTTATGAATAGTACGCCGAAATGTGCTATTTAATGTAATTTCCAATCATTTTCATCACTTTCTATATTGATTTTTCGAGATTAGCGGAATGGATTCAAATTGAAAGTGCCTAGAACAGATGTGGGGAAACTGACCTTTTTGTTAGCTTCTAAAGGGTAAAATCTCGATAAAAGCGTATAATGGCATATTTCACCACAAATACTCACTTTCTTATCATGCAAAATAAACCATTTTAACAGCATCGGAGATGAGCTTGGTACCCTACGTTTGGAACTGAATTACATTACCCACCGACGCTCCGAAGAAACAAAGAAGGCTCTATTGAAAAAACTGACACCTCGTAATCAAAAGGTACATGCATCCCAGGAAAATTAATGCTAGAGAGGTGAAAACCGA
This sequence comes from Platycnemis pennipes, assembly GCA_933228895.1. Lineage (NCBI taxonomy): Eukaryota > Metazoa > Arthropoda > Insecta > Odonata > Platycnemididae > Platycnemis > Platycnemis pennipes. The sequence continues at coordinate 32,791,487 of OW121852.1, read as the reverse complement.
GTCTTGAGAGCCTCAGTGACTTGACAAGAGAACTAAGAAGACAGGAAATTGCTTAGCGCCCTTAAGAATGCGTTTCATTACAGCATCAAAGCACTGTAGGCAAAAGGAAAGAGATAACTAAAATGCTCTAAGTTCAAGGACAAATATTAGGTTTCTCGTTCTTCTCCTCGAAATGTTGAGAAATAGCATCCATCCATAAAATTACTGGAGGAAAACTCGATAGGGTTTTGTCTGTACATTAGTGGATTGCAAAGTAAATACACAAATTCCGTAAAAGGCAAAAATGGCGAAGTAATCTCAAACGTAATTAACAACCTCTTTAGATGAGTTTTCAACAACGAAAGGACTAGACTGAACGGGATAACTGAACCGATGAGCGATGCAACAAAACTGTAGAAGACGATGAAACATCCCCTCGTCCGGAAATTATAGTAATGAGTTCGCTCCAAGTACTACCTCCAGAAACTGAATCGTTATTACTAATCACCTTTAAAATTTCAAGAAGACACGTAGTGCTATAGAGTGATAAAGTTGTTCACTTTACTTCGAATTTCAACCGCAGAAGCAAAGAGAGGAATTCCTCCTATTGGCAGATATCCTCGTCCTCCTTTCCAAGAAATTTGAGCATCTAATAGCTAATAATAAGCAAGAGTTCTGGGATAGCAGTAATTAATTTGGTGAAAACCAACACGGTCGAGGGTAGATGTCCTAAAACCAGAAACCAGGGATATTTTTTTCTGGCAGGCACACATGAGGAAAATTGAAGAAGTTTTCTTGAATTAAGGGTTACTTTTTCTTTGAGCACAAAAAGCATGAGAACAGTAGTAATATTTTTGTATCTTAGCGACGCTCACAAGAAAAGTACTTTGACTCTACAGCATTATGAAAGCAAAGCCACGCACATCTTTCAGGTTACGAAACCCCGACACAGGCGGAATTCAATTCTACGGCCTTAAATGAAAGCTGCCGCCACCGGAAATTCCGGAAAAATGGTTCAAGAAGTTTACGAAGGTTAGATGAAATGGTATTCATTGAAAAAGATACTTGTCGTTGCATCTTAAATAAAGTTTAGTAACTGAAGGAAACAGATACAGTCAACTACAAAATTTAGAGCACCACTAAGCTATTTGCTGATGATACTTTCAACTACTAAAAAAAGGAAGAAATGATCCTTTGACTTGTATTTGATCTAGATAAAACTAATTCTTGGTATCACAAATGAAATTGATGCTTGAAAATATACTACAAAACTAGTTAGCAAAAACGTTACGTCAGCCTATAATTTTATCGTTGGCGAAGTCTATATTAGCGCAATTTGTGAAGTTATAATGCTAAGCGCCACAACCACACCAAACCTATTTATATAATATTCTATACTGCTGATATACTTCATAAAGGTGACTAGAATTCTTTAAACGAAAAGTGGGGATAAGCTCCAGCAAAAACGTATTAAGGGATATTTTTCCCAATCCTAAAGATTGATCTCGAGAGTACGCCAAGTATGTGTATCTAATAAATATGCGATTCAGGGACTGAAAAGAACGCGAAGAAAAGCAGCGGGCTTAGCAAAAGACTTTTAACGTAGAGAATCAGCCGCTCGGAGGTGGCATGGAACACTTGATGAAACAAGGTTACGCATCATCATCATCATCAGAATGGCCTTGTCACTGCAACCGTTCTTCCCTCGTTTTCTCTGTCCCCTTTATTACTTTATCATTCCTTTTTCATCTATTTATAGCTATATTCCTTCATAAACATCCAGTGATTTCTAGTATTTCTTCTATAATATTCCGGTGTGTTTCTCCTTTTCCTCTCATGCCCATAACTTATCCTTAAAATGCGTTTACCATATAGTTGCTATGACTTAGATGGTAGCCAAAATGTTTTGATATCCTTTTTAGTCCTTTTATCTTTAAGACTTCTTTATTCCCTTGCTTCTTTTAAGATTTCCTCAATGGTTTTTATTTCAGCCCAGCTATTTTTACCTATCCTCTTATATAACCCCATTTTCATTGGCTTGAAACAAATCCTTCAATCGAGACATCCCAGCTTTGATAACCACTTTTTAAGATACTCCAAAACAAATGGATAATGGTTTTCCTCTTTCAAATGCTAAGAGAGTGATTTAACAGTACCTGTATTATTTCTGTGAAGGTTCCTTCTGCAATTTTAATTTTTCTTCTAATGTCTATGCGTCCATTGCAATCTGTAATTATACTGATACTTAGTTAGACACAAGATTTAAAGATATTGATATATTAAATCAAGTTTGAGACTGACAGGTCAGATACACTCCACAATAACACTTCATCACCATGATATACAAGTTAAAAATAAAATAAAAAGACTATCAAAAAGAAATTTTAGAGTATCCGTTTTCCCATGTACCATTAAACTCTTTTTATTTCAGATATTTTCATTCCAATTTCACTCTTTTTATCTCAGATATTTTCATTCCACTTTCACTCTTTTTACAAAGCTGTTTAGCTTACATTTACTGCTATATGCCCATGCGGGGACTTGTAGGACGCAGAAGTCAATTACTTCCATGAATAGTCTCCTTGCTCAATGATAACATACGCGACTGTGACGAGCTCCACCATCAAAAATTACGAAAAAATTAAACTTAAAAAAAATTAAAGTTTAGGTTTCCATCAGCAAGTCCTCCTGGAGCCTCCTTTTTTCTGTACCCTTGTAAAAAGGCCCCTTTCAAATTTCCACAACGCCCATTCAATTTCCGATTTTCCTTTGTTCCTTTAAAAATAAAATATGCGTGCGTTTAATAAAATTTCCAACGCCCCTCCCTAACCACAATAATCCAAAGAAGAGCTAGGTCCAATTCGGTCCCGGGGCCTGCTTCTTCCCTTACCCCTGCTCCCTATCAACCTACCGCCCCGACCCCGATTCCTGGTGCCCTAGGTTTTCCACGGGGCTTTCTCCCGCCGCACCATAATCCTTTTCTTAAAAGTCATCTAAGTGCCGCCTCCTTCCCGTCCTCCCAATATTTCTTTCACCTCTTCCCCTTTGAAGTAGTCCTCCCTCTTATTAATTTCGAAACCAAAATGAAATATAAATTTCCGCTTTCTTTGTCAAGCCCTCTTCCACCCGACGAACATCATACTCCACCCTTTTGCCATCTCGCTTCATTCCGTTCGAATTTCGTTTCTCTCATTTTTTTATTCGAATTTCTTGCGGCCTCCGACATTACTTTTCTTTTCTCATTTTTTCGTCCATTTGCCTCCCCAATGCTCCACACAGCTACGTCTCTTCAGGTCGAAATATAATAACAAGAGGAAGAGTAGCTCTAGGGAGTGAAGGGGGATGGGCGAAAGTTCAAATTTGTCCGCAGTAATTTCGTTCTCATCTCAAATTTTAAGCATTAACGTAGCCTATGCGCAACTTTTAAGTTATTAACTAATAAGTAATAGTTTTTTCTACGGCTAGACAAACCACTTAAGGAATAAGCCCGTTGGCATCAAAATTCAGAGAAAATACACGTTTTATTCATGAGAAACAAATGGGATCTTTCGCCTAAAATGATGCAAAAACTTATGTAATGGCCTGAAACGAAAATTAATCAATCACCGCAACTAATTACGCCTACTAGTTCGTAAAAAACCTAGAAAGTCCTCCAGCAAGAGACGAGGCGACAGATGAAGGTTGCAGAGCAATCCCAGGTTCTCCTATCGATGAGAGAACTATGTTTGGTTTTCCCTTAGCAACTGAGCCTGATTGTGAGCCACGTGAGTTGCCTTCCCATTAGTGAATTTATGTCAGTGCAATCGAAACAGCATTCACTCAGCGATCAAACCGTATCCCAACAAGCCTTATCTGAGATCGATGGCGCTCTACTCTCGTATGTGTTCATCACTATCCAACTATCCAAATATAGGTTTGACTCAGCTCTCCACCACTTCCAGTTCAAGTACTTCTACGTAATAAGCTTACAACTTTAAACTAACACGATTCTTTTCATTTGCAGTCTTAACTACGTGTACCAAGGTGGCAATAATACACTGGAAATAGCACACAAATGCAAGCCGAGTGGTGATAATGAAGCCAGAATGGAAGTGATAGGGAAGGATAAGGCCCCATCTCCTCGGCAAAAATTTGCGTTTTCTAATGCCTCTTGTGGAAACTGCGTGTGTGCTAAATCATACATAGCATAAAAATTTCCTAAAACATTTAATCGCCACGACTTAATTTAATCTACCTTAGGGTATTTAACAGAAATGCTTTTAATTCCCTTGTGAGTTACTTTATCTCTCAAATTTGGTTTACATTAAACTTCTTTCAACGTGTTTCGCGTTTTTACGCGCATGCGTACTTTTCTGTTTCTTGAACGAATTTTAGAAATGCATTTCATCTTACTATACTCTAAATTTTATCCCGTGTAAAAACAACTTCATCTGTAAGTATCACGAATGGCAGATCCGTATGTCTGTGCCGACCAATATGGTCGACCTCTTCTCAAATCAGCTTCAATGCCTATTAAAGTACATTTTAACCCCATTGAATTGTTCCATTTATCCCATACGAGGTCTTTCCCAGGTCTCAAGAATTCTTCTTTGACTTGGCCTCACTATTGTTTCCGAACAGTTTTCATCTCAGCTCAAAAAATTGGTAATGCTTAAATTTTTCTGTGGATACGTTTGGTTGATTATAAACGTGTAGTTACCAGACTGAATCAATAAAAAGAATCCATTATTTCTATTTGATTGTTAATTGCAGACATCGAAAGGAAAAATTTCGTTCATGGCTGAAATTCAACGTTCCTAAGCATATGAATTAGAATACGTAATACCTACTAACAAGACCTGTGAATTAATCAACTGTTTTCAGCGAGAAATGGGGGTTAATCTACACGCAAGAATACACGCAAAAGAGTTAATTTGTGTGTAAGGACAGCGACATCATAATAAACAATCAAATCTCGATTTTTGAACGCTGTAATCGCATTTCTTGGAAAATGATACGAGAACACTTCCTCGCTGATCACAATCGAAGCCTTTATTGAATAAATTTTTAACGCCACAACCAAAAGGAATGTGTAACTTAAAGAGTGATAGTTATAATAACTATAACCTATTTGTCATTTGAAACATTGTCAGTTGTGAAGCGCAAAGTCTTTCTAACGAATGCCTTACGTATCAAATTCGAGGAGAAAATCCATGGTAATTGTTTCAAAGAATTGCTTTTATAAATGCCACAATATGATCTGGTATGATAAGAAAATTTATACAGTTGAGCATCTTTAATCCGGCACAGTCGGGACCGAAGTGATGCCGGATTAGGGATTTTGCCGGACTATGGGTCATGCATGGCAACTAGTCTATTTCTTACGTCTGGGATGTTTTCATTGAAAGGAGTCAATTATTTATAACAAAATATATTCGTTTGCCATTTACTGAACATTATTGTAAAAAGAGTTACTGAGAATAATCAGAAAGAAATGGTTTCTTAATACACAAAGTTATTATTTAAAATTATCGAAGTTGCGGAGTGAGTGAAAATAACGGAATCTAAGCATTGTGCATATTGCTGCACGTGTAAAAGTTTCATATTGTTATTGGAATAGGGTATAATAATTGATATTTCTTACGCTGTACTTTGCGTAACATAATTTCCTACCGCGCTCGATTTTTTATCAGCTGATTCAGCGCGATGCCAACGCGTGTGTCGTGTGTACGCCCATCACTACGTCGCCGCGGGCGACCGGACTGGATTATTCTTTGAAGACCATCATCAAGAGAAGTCTTCCTTCAACAATTTCAGGCTGATCATCGTCATCCCCAGTCGGATTTATTGTTATTAATTACCATTTCAATGATTTCATCATCTATGATATGTTGTGTGGTAAGAATATCGTGGCCGCTAACTATCCTTTCGTCTAAATTTACCAATTCCATTTCCTTTAATTCAGGGTTATGGATGATGTTTGCAAACTCCATCATCATATTTTTATCCTAAGAAACATGAAATTTTTTAAATCCCCAATTATTTCGTCTATATCAAACCTTAAAGCAGTCCACAATTTAAACCACGCGTGTTTTTAGAACGGACGGTGAAATGCTATTGCCTGCACGTGAAAATTCCGGAATCACGTCTTTTGGATTGATCAGGTCTATTTCAAGAGTTTATCCTGCTCCATTAGCATTTGGCCAGAAATACTAACTAAGGCTTTCACTCCGACGCAATATTGCGTATTCGATATCGAAACCAGGCTATCTAAAACAGCACTTAAATCTTCTTTCATAGTTTTTCTCTCTGTTATCTACTTCTGATCGTGTCACTTTAACAGTAAAATTTTGATGATTTTTCTCTTTCAGCTTCTTAATGTGCTATATTGTTGAAGATCCCACGTAGTATGTTTCAGTCAAACGCTTTACTGATGCAACGGCGTCAAGCTTTTTCACAACTTGCACTTTTTCTGCGATCGTTAACGTTTTGTGCTGTTGCCACAACTGTATGGTAGAGACATGTTTTGCCTGAAATATTAGAATAAAACCAATAATTTTATCAAATTACGTCTAGTGGTCAATCAAAAATGCGCGCGCCATTGAAAGTGGCCGATCTGTAAATTAGTCGTATTCCGTCTCGGCGATGTCGTGAAATTTATGTTTACTTCAAGTTCCAGAATAATTCCAGTGTAGGCGAAGTACCAGAAATTAATATGTTTAAATTATTCTGATTCTCGAAATAGGAAAATTAACGTTAAGAATGGTATCTCGGTATTAATATAAGAATAATATCTCGGCAGGTTATGAAGGAATGTTCCGGTTAAAAACGTTTCGGCATTTTCCATTAAGTACCAGATAGTCATGGCAAAATTGCCGGATTATAGGTGCTCCCGGATTAGGGGTTCCTGGATTAAGGGTGCTCAACTGTACAATGCATAAATATTTCTTTGCTCATAATAAGCTGCTGATTTTTTTGCCTAAGTGGTGAGTCTGCTTTAGTCAAAATCTTTCCTACTTTATACGGCACATATTTTTCTGGCACTGACCTAGACTACAGCATAAGTATACGATGGTTCAGTTTTCCTACTATATAAACTTGTACATTTTTATCGCCAATTCCATTCCTTAATAGCGTATTTTACATTTTATCTACAAATAATGACCTGTTTTGTGGAATAATTTTATTGAAAGTTTCTTTTAAGGCACAAGACAGTGAAGAGGCTCTTTCCCGGCGTATATAATTAATGAATTCCTCTCGGGCTCCCGCACGGGTTAAACACTTCATTCCAGCCAACGTTTCGAGGAGCGCGTTGCTCATCGTCATCAGGGCAGTGAAACCGCCGACACCGAAGTTTTTTTTAACGTTTAACCTCTAACCAACTTCCTTTCTAGGTCATCTATATATTACGTACGTTGTATATACTGATTTTCCACTTTTTTACCTCTCTCACCCCTCCTACAACTCTCAGAAATATTTTCTAAGATTTCCTTTTTTGATAGGCATGCTTTACAAACACTTTGTTTATGTATCACAATTTTTTGGCATTATTTGGCATACTCATGTGGCAAGGACCCACAAAATAATCTTGGATTTAAGACGGCAAGAATAATTGCTAAGGAAATGGCTCATCCGCGAAGCTGTTGAAATTAAGAAAAGACCGAATAACTTCATCAGAGTAGACGTCTACACTCTGTCGAGCGTGTGGAAAAAAATTGGCCAACAATTATGCTGTTCGATATTATTGTAATCCTGGCAGACTTGGTGGGAGGTCTTTATACGAGAGAGAATACCTGCCTTCAAACATTGACCTGAAGACGAGCGACTATAACTGACTACAACGCCAACGAGAAACGAGAAAAAGTCCGAGAAATATGGACCTGCGCGGGAGATACCCCAGAAGGTATTCAGAATCAAGATTTCAACACGGAAACCTTCAAGTAGATTAACTGATTCTTGTATGCATCCTCTTAATTATTTGGACAAATAATGGCTTGAGAATATAACTTTCTTCCAACGTGACGAAAGGCTCCCTCTTCCTGTCATTAGCGCATCTTAGCAGTTGGCCCGAAACCTTCCCATCATCCCCTTCAGCGTTGAGTAGGTATTATGTGGGCTGCTCCTTATCTTTCCATTCTATCTAAGTACGTTAAAGATCTGGAATTCTTACAATTGAGATCACACGAACGCGCGGCAAATAACAATGACTGAAGCCCGACCAATTTATTGATTCCAGCATGATGATGATGTCAATTAAAAGCTTTTTTTGATTCATTGTAACTCTAATTGCTCAAAACGACGGCGATAAAATAGGAATAAAGGTTTTGAAACGCCAGAAAGAGAAGGATGACCTGCCAAGAACAAAAGCTACTGAGTGAGAGTTTCAAAGAAAGGCTCTTAAAGGAGAACACTAAATACGAAAAATTATACGTTATTTCCACCAGAATAATTTAATCACCATGGGCGCATAATGATGTTGAAAAGAAATGCAATGAAAATAGTAACAAATCATAGAGTGAATAATTAGATTTTCAATATCCACAGTCTACTACTACCAACTACTACCATCAACACAGAATCGTAAATCTCTGATCATTACATAAATTTAAAATTGGAAAATTCTTAAATAAAATAAACGGGCTTAGTTTTATTTAAAACAATTTTACTTCCATCGCATCGATACAAAGAACGGTACTAATTCTCGCAACGGGGCAATAAGTTTGGAATGTATAGTATTTATTAATTTATCTAAGGCAGAATTGATATTTTTTTATCGTGAGACCACGAGACATAAATATATTGCATATTAAATTAAATTAATATGGGAGACGCTATTTATTGCCTTCCTACGTCAGTCTCAGCTATCGTTAAAAATATTCTAGAATGTTTACCTCGATACGCCTTACACGAGTTTAAATTTTGAGAGAGAGTGACTTCAGGTTAAGTTAAGGAAGAAGTGGTAGCCAAACAATGCGCTATTTTGTCTGCAATTACAGAAATAATTACGAGAATGCTGACGAGGTTACTGACAGAAACGACTAAAATGAAAAATTCAGTTTCAACTACTACGGCAAGACTAATGAAATAAAGGTAAATGGTTGTGTACGAGTTCATCATCATCATGAATCATCATCAACACAGTGAATGAGTTGAATAATAATAATGGGATTGAATTGCTGTGGCCCCGCTAGGTTGAAGAACAGGGAGAATATTTTCGACAGGGATGCTAACGGTGCGCTGGGAGGAATCTAGCGCAGAAGACAGCTGCGACAACCGAGATTCCGATGTCACCAGATGTCACGCTTCCCTGGGTGATGTCACCTCCCTCCCTCGTTCAGTACCAAACTCATGTGCCGACATCATACCCTGATGTATGACACAACCTACGCCTTTTGAGAGACCTGTCCCTATCTACGCCACCTTTGTCATAAAATGCAATTCCTTTAAAATTGAATCAATTATTCAGTGTATTTTATCTTTGCTATAATGAGTAATACAAACCCTAGTTTCAACGCATCTCAGCTTAGAATCGCGAATACTATAAAAATCGTCAAAATAAATGGTACTATTTCATCTTCTAAAGCATTTATTTTCTTATAAAAATAACGGCTGCCTGTGGTATATAATTTCAGAATGGTAATGAAATAGAATAATTGAAAGCTCTACGTTGAAATAATGCGGCCATCACATTGTCACCATGGATACAAACAAATGACATTTAATAAAACGATATTCTCATAAGAAGGTTGGAGAAGAATTGTGGTATAATTTCTTTTTTAGGTAGTAATTAAACTGCTGAGTTAATTTAGCACCTTGAAGAAATTTACCTATAAGCGCATTGAATATATCAACTGAGATATTATCACTCTTTTAGTGATGGAAATTTCTGAGAGCTTCAAAAAAATGTTCCCACGTCTTTCTCAAATCTCATTGGCCGCATGGTAGTATTTTCATAGACTAATTGCATGTTATAAAAACCAGTGAGCCAAACTATTTTAAGAAAACTAGTATTTTCTTAGTGCCGTGCGCCTTAAAGTTGTTAACTCTTTTGTATGCAAAAATTCGTATTTTTAATGGGTTATAAACCCAAATTTGGGGAAGATCTAAGTTAGGTGATGATATCTTTTATCATAAAAAAGGTTGTTGCCGGCTTTTAGCCCCACTTTCTATTACTTCATGTTCACACACTTCAACTCCAGGAGCAAGGAGTGACATCAATTTCAGTGATCGCGTAGAGCTGTAATGAAGTAATCCGCTGACGGGCAACCGATCACACACGGGCGGGACCACTCAACGGTGCGTTAACTACATTAGCATAGACCGGGAAAGTTCACCAACATTAAGTAAGTTGATTTAAAGCCCAGAGAATTCCATAAGAAAAGAGGACGCCTCGGTTGCTGGAGTGGCTATAAAGTAGGTGGCGCGAAATCGACGGAAGGAGGCGTTCACTTAAGTAGTCCAAGAGCTTGGTGTGCCTCTCAAATCGGATAAAGTTGGAATTAAGGAGAGGTGGCTGGGAAAAATTGATGGAAATTTAACAATTCACCGAAAAAGGCTGGAAGAATAACTCTTGAACCACCTAAATGCTCCCAAAGGGCTCAATTATATTCCTAAAGACCCTTTCACCCTCAATGCGAACACGCGCCATTTTGGCCCATGACAACAAAGAAGGGGTTATTTTCTGATAACGAAGTAGAATATAAGGCATTTATAGTATTTGATCTTGAAATAGCAACTTCCAATAAAAAGTATTAACAAATGGCGCACCTAACTGGCTCGATGTATGATCGCTGATGTTGATACATAGATTTTCCTTCCAAAGAAACGTAAGGTGCACTCAAATGTACTGAGGTTGTACTCAGTGCAGAGTTGTCTTTGATAGGGCAAAGCTGTCTTTGAATAAACATTGTGCAAAAGTTGTAGAAAATACGGAAGTTCAATATGCCTTCTAACAAAAATTTTGTAATTATCAGTGACTGGTGGAAATTAATGGGTGGATGAAGTCTGCGATTTATTTTAAATAAATATCAGCAGAATTATTACAAAATTAAAGATATTTTTGGATGTTGAAACCGTCATAAGTTTAGTATATTATCGGCAGGAAGAAAAAGGTTTTAAATTAGAAAACTCTATAAAGTGTACATCTAGAGCGTGCTACATTGTGGCAGTGAGTCATGGGGAATAACAGCGGCAGGAGGCATTTGACATGTGGTGCAGCAAAATAATGAGGAATGTCAAATGGGTAACCAACGATAAGATTATAAATGTGTCCGAAGAAAAAGGTAACCTCTGGAAAAATTAAAAAAATCATATCGGGTAGGTACATCTTCATGAGAGATTACGCTCTCATGAAGACAGTAGCAAACAGAATAGGGAATGGGAGGAACAGCAGAAATAAACTACAGATGAGATTCGTAAAGCTAATAGTGACTGAAAGACAAAGTAGAATTATTGAAAGAGGAAAACGTTAGCCTTTAGATGAACTGATTGGAGAGCTGCTCAAAAAGCTCCTTAGCTTTATTACAAGTGATCATAATGTCTTAATATTATTTTCGGGAATTTACAACGCGCTCAGTGGTGTTTTCGCCCCAAGGATAACGAACGACCTGAAGACAGGGTTAGGGGGTGAAACTGTCGACAAAAGCACAACGAAATTGACGAAAATTCCAGAAAGTAATATTAACCCATTGATAATAAGTCTCAGAAGTCTTGTAAGTGATGAAGATTCAGAGAAAAAATCTTAAAACATTATTATAGGATAATGTGTCTGAATCTTCATGTGGTGCCACAAAACAATTATGAATTTCAAATGGGTTCCCAACGATAAGACTACAAATGTATCCGAAGAAAAAGGTAACCGCTGGAAAAATTTATAAATGCACATCTTCATGCGAAATCTTCTCATGATGACAGTATCGAATAGAATAGCAAATAGTAGAGTGAAGTCTAAACATAAGTATAGGATAATCTGTGGATTGTTTTGAGCTACATTGTAAGCAATCTAAATAGTTTTTGAACGGCATGAAGCCGGATTTATTAATCTGGAATTAATAAGCTCATCATCCGAGTGGAGCATTTCAGAATTGTCCAGCATTCAGAGGAAGGAATGTGGTTATTGATCCTCGTAGGTCATACAATGAACCGATCTGAATATATAATGTTTAGGATTTTGTGCATTTCGGCAGTCGTATTTATGCGATATTTTACTGCAAATTATCACAAGAGGCAATAAAAATGAGACTTTTATTTTCTTCATTTAAAGACTGGGTGTTTTAATTCATGTGATATCTGATCACTTGGGAGGAAATTATCGTTTCCTGTTTTTCACTAACGAAAATGTTAATTAGATAAAGCTTACTGAGGCTTGTCTGAGGCCTTAAATTACGCAATTAATTTTGAGGTTACATGTATAGCTTGACAATGGGAAATTTAAACCAGAATAATAACATTTTCAAATGCAGACAAATAAATTAATTGATATTCTCACCTCATCTCCAAACCCCCGTGCACATACCTCCCAAACTGGTACAAAAAGTAATTGAACTTGATAAAAAATACAAAAACCTCTAATTGTGACCATACTTGTGGATTAGATCGTTAAACCTTTGATTTAAGATCAATAAGGGGGTAATTTTTAACTGATATTAGTGAATGCAAGAAATACATACACTACTGATGATTATTTATTTGGAATATTTCCATTAATGCATGCCACATAAATCTTGCTTAGAATTAATAAACAACAATCATTATATGTGAAAAATGACCACTTTCCTGTGGATAAATTATGCGCATGGTCATAAAACATAGTAAATAAACTTCTAAAGGCTGCGTAGTGCACAGTATCTAGGTCGCACTACAACCATAACAATGATACATTTTAAGTCTCCATTTCCTATGATTGCGCGTTTTTGTGAAAAATAAAGGCATTTATTTATTTCCATTTGCCTCTACTCGCCACTAATTTAGATATATCCTAAATAAGGACATCACCATCATCATCGGTCAACAGTCCTAGTTTAGGTTTAACGCAGCTCTCCACTCGATTCTTCTATCGGCCAAGGTCTTCATATTATCGTAATTCCTCTATTTCACATCCTTCATGACCTGTTCCATGTATCTTATACGACGCCTTCCTTTGCCGTTCACTTTTCCCTCAACGATTGTCATCATCAGGCCATCGTGTCTTAAGATATGGCTGTATAGTTGCCCCGTCTTCTTTTTACTGTTTTCAGCAAACTTCTCTTTTCTCCCACTCTTCATAAGACTTCTTCGTTTGCCACTCTGTCGATCCATTTAATTTTCATTATTCTTCTGTAACACTACATTTCGAAGTCCTCCACCCTTTTCTTCTCCGCAACTGTCATCGTTCATGCCACACTGCAGTAAAGAAACATACTCCAGGTGCATAAGGACAGTTAAGGCTTTAAACCAGATATGCTTTTTCTCTAAGAGTTCTCCGTGAAGGTATACACAACGTGCCAAGCACTTCCGATTTATAAATTGCCTATGCTGCAAGGCGTCAGATGGAAGGGAGGAAAGAAGAGATTGTTCGCTGCATGAACCAGGCCTTTTTTCGTGAACTTGATGTGCCTCGTTTTTATGTGAGGGTATCTCTCGCTTTGTGAATTCTCCTGCGAGAAAGATAGGATCCCAACGGATATTCTCATCCCGTTCCTTTCCTGCCGGGCACCTCAACGTAAAAGAGGTTTAAGGGAGTGTGGGAGGGGCAGGGCTGTGACATGCAGAAGATAGATGTGGTACCGTGGGAAGAAGAATGCGGGTGAGGTAAGGAAAGGAGAGATTTACACCATTCTTTCATCACCATTCTTTCTTCGCCAACGGTGCTGAAAAGGAATTCTCTCTGATACACGTTTGATGTATAATATTCTGAGGGTAAAATAATCCAAATTTTTGCTTTAGTTATTGCCGTTGTCGTGAAATGAAATGCAAAACTATGAGTTTTACGTGCTCCAAAGACTTAAGGTTATGAGGAGCAGCCTCAAAGCCACAACCTCAGGAGGGAACCTCACGTTCAGTACTCCGTCAGTTGGATGGGGCGTTGATCAGTGTATCCATTGTCGCATTTCGTTAAGAGCACGCCGATTACGATGCGGAGGATTCAGACTAATTCCTAAACTTTTCTTCACCCTCTCCCTAAACGTTTCTAAGCTAATGAATCAAATATCATAGTAATCGGTCACCTCCCATTATGACAACAAGAACAACTAAGATAAACACCACCATAACGAAGGCGGAAGTCAAACACGTGACCTTTGTATTTCCAGGCCAGCGATACCACAAGCCTGACTATAGGCTACCTGAAACTCTTTGGAAAACTGAATAAATACAAAAACAAAATAAGCATGCAATACCAAAGAAACCATACGCATGAAATATTATTGATGTATTTTTAATATGAGCAGCATATTATTGCAATATTTTTCGGTGACTTCATTCAAAAAATAAATTTTTCTAACGCATGCACCTTTTCAATACGACTGCCGATTGTTTTAAATATGCGCTTGGAATATTCGTCAAATCACATGTCAAATGTTTGAAGAGGTTTTGGGTCTCCAGCAGACTTGGGGAGAACAATTTAGCTTCTGGTTGATGAGAAAAGAGAATTCTAACAGCAATAATAATATAAGGTTAATTGAATAATGTTTGCCACTTTCTTTAACTTCATCAGCAAGAAATTGCAGAAAAATAATGCATTTGATACATTACGAAGTCAGATGGACCGCAAAATTTAAATTTTCATTTCATGAATTGCATGCTGTTTCATTAAATAAGATACTTGGAAAGACATACCAAAATAGTTCATCATTATCACCAGGAGATGAAATAAATGAGAACAATCAGTTGAGCGTAATTAAGAACACATTTCCACCGCTATATGATGGTGGGAGTTTTAGGTTGGGTTATGACCCTGTCTTGCATTAAAATTCATTTCAGGTAGCAAGAATATGCGTTGAAACGGGAATAGAGGAAGAAGAGAGATAATCCCAGCCGTGACATTATCCCCTTCATGAAAACCTCCAGGAGGTTCACAATTTTACGTCCGATTCTTGAGACAGAATAATAAATATTAGATGCTCCGCATAATGGATGCTTAGCATGTAATTAGTACCCTGAAACTCACCGCAAGACATGTCCTTACTTACTACTAAGGGTATTCGTTACAGCCGCACACACAGTACTATTTTCAGTAATTAAATTTCCAGTTCCACCGCTGAATCAACTACACACACTCAAAAAATAAGGTCCACAAGCAAAATAGCTTTTAATCTCATCAAGGACGGATTCTGCTCAAACATGTGGTCATTATCCAAACACCTGAGAAAATTTTTGAAACACCAACACTTACGCATTGTAAATTAGGAGACTCATTCATGAATTCCTGAAATATTTTGGCGTTATCAATATACTTTAACTTCTTTAGGAAATGAATCCAGCTCAATATAACATAAATTCTGATAGCAACAAGTGAGATAGAGGAGAAAGAAAATGTCAAGCAGATGTGAAACTGTTCAAGTAGGTCTTTTTTTACTCTGGCACATTAACACTATTTGAATAATGTATTTGCTAGGCCAGGATTGAAAACTGGGTCCTCAGAATGAATTTAGGACGAAAGCCACCGACACGGTTTTTCAATAAAATAAGGGCAAGCGGGAACATTCCTAACACTAAATTTAAGTCGTATTCTTAAAGGAAGGAAAATCACAAGAAATTCCGACACGCCCAAATAAAACATTTCAGCGAGAATGAGAATCCAAAAAAATTCACATGACAACCGTGGAAACTATGCGGAAAAATGTCAGAAACAGAGGAGATGAAAAAAGGTGGCATCGATATTCCCTCCCCCGGAATATTTATCAACTGCGGCGGAAAAAGTGACAGGAAGAGACTTCCTGCTTCCAGACATGACGGAAACAATGGAGATATTTTAAAAGACAAAAATAACGGGTTCAATAAAAACATATTGGAACGCTCCGAAAGTTGGCTCTCGTTCTTTATTCACATTTATTTACACTTCCCTTTAATTAAAATTAAATTAATATTAAACTTGTGTTTCATCGACCTACGAATTTAAGACTTTCAATGCCGACTACACAATTTCAAACATCCATGCCCCGGACTACAATAATACTCCCAAGGCGGGATTCGAACCCGTGCCCCTGAGATCGATAGGCGACGTATTTACCCCGCCGACACCAACAATATTATTAAACTGAGTATCTACACCTACATTTTACTAATAAAAACGGCCGTAAAGGTGTTCTGTAGGGTGATATAGGGTGAGGCCACCGATCTAGAAAATGACATTTGTTGCAAAAGAAAGGAAGAAAAGGAAACTTTGGTGCATAATTATAAAATGCAATATGTATTTCATTAGACTTTGCTTTCAATGCAGTTGTGTATTGCAGTGGAATAATCGAATTATTTCATATCTTGGAACGAAAGATAATCTCTATTTCGCTGTCACTTCTGTCTGTCCTATTGACGTAGTGAAGGAGTAGAGATAAGTCCGCAGAGTCAGATCCGAACTCGTGTGAATAGTATTTTCCAAGTAATTTCATTTTAAAAACAGCCTATTCTCTAAGATTACCTAGCCAATCTCGATGATGATCGATATGGTTATGATCACACGTCCGTGTGATCAATATCAAACCAAGAGTTCTACGCTTACAACCGATTAATGAAACCTTTCAATAGCTTTGGATGTTGCATATCACCAAAAACTCATCATGCCGTTGGAAATCTTCCATATCACCGTCGTTTATATTCACAATGGCGAACTGGAGGACGGACTGTCGCTCTCTTGACATTACCCGCCATTTCCAAGCTTTGCCCTCGAGGGCACAGTTGTAAGATCGGGTTCGCATCAATGAGGTCAAAGTTGAGCCAATGTCGGCGCTTTGGTATGGATGGAGAGTGGACAACGCACGGTCACGTCCCAGCCTGCACCTAATCGCCTTGCTGCGTATGCTCTGCGGCGCGCGTGATTATCAATCGTTACCACGTCAAGTGACCTGTCGAACGCTTTGGCCTTGGTTATCCGCGTAGGTGACCTGGGGAGGACTTAAATGGGCGATAGGATGGCGTCTAGTTCTACAGCGACTGAATGCATGATCATACTGGAGACATGACGCCTGGTTCAAGACACATGACTGACGTCCCCTCCATGAGTCTGTGACAATCATTATGTTGCATCATAGTAAAATTCACTAATTTAGGTATATGATTCAAGAACAATTAATCGTATCATATGGTACTACTATTTTAAACAGATAGAGTCAGCCCAGTAAGAGACAGAGCAAAGAAACGAATAAAGAAATTAATATTGTGCCCTCAATATACAATGCAAAATTAATTAAGAGCAAAGTAATCGCTATTAACATAGTAGCAAAATTCACATTTTTTCTCACCGATTGCTGATTTCAAATGCAACATGGTAGAAATTAAAAAATGCATAGAATTCATGAGCACTGTATCTTGTCAAATGACACTAAATACGATACAGACGACATTGAATACCTGGGAGTCAAATTAATCACCAAACTACTTGGGGAACACATGTTAACAATAAATTGTGGGTCTTTCTTAAAGAAACTTGGATTTATCAGACGGGTGGTGGGAAAGGGCGACGCAAAAGTTAAGGAGAGGTGTTACTCCGCAAGAGTTAGGCCATGAGTGGAATATGCCTCAGGTATTTTGCACCCGTGGGAAAAGGGATTAATATAAGAATTAGATAACATTCAGAGATCAACTAGATTCATCTAAAATTTTTATGACAATGGTGTACGTATAACATTGTTGCTTTTGACAAGAGGATGGAGGATCCTTAAAACACAAGACAACAAGTACAGAGTAGGCGAGTTCACCTCAAACACCGAAAAAATTATGAAAACTCCACACTGCGTAGGTAGACGGGACCACAAGGTTAAAATAAAAGAAATACAGTACACCACTGACATATTGAAATATTTGATCTTTCCCCAAACAACTCGTGACCACAACAAATTCAAGGCTTCTCACACCATGATGCCTTCATAAAATACATTTTCCTTAACATGAAAATGAAACTACACACATCATATCAATACGTATTAATGAAACTAACAGATATGAAATCAAGCTGTTGGATTCTTTTCTCGTTTTAGGATACCGGCATGAAATACTAATATGTGTAATGCTTGTCTCTATTCCTTCATAAATGTTCCTCCGTATGTTGGATAAAAATTAGAACTGTTAATCAATGTCCCGCATTACATCAAAAGAAATCGCTCCCAAAGTAAGTAGTATTGGAAAAACTTCAGTGCTTGTACAAAGTGCATATTTTCATGATAACTCACCCTCCTCCACACACTTATTGAATTGGCTAGCAGGGCACTCAGTAGATATAGATAATATAGCTTTTCAAAAACTGGATGGTTAGGAACAAAGCAACGCGTAATGAAAACATTTCACCATAAATAAATGAATATAAATTGAGAAATTTATATTCATTTATTTATGAGAAATGCAATGGATTCAAAAAATAGAGAATGGCGCGTCGAGGCATGATTTTTCAACCAAATTACTTTTTCTGGTATGAAATGGCATAGAAAAGGTCATTAAATTAATTTATTGAAAACAAAACACTGAAAAACTTTAAGCTGGTGTCAGTCAAAACAGGTTTGGCCTTTGGCAAACGTTTCCCTAAAGCATATTACTAAGAAACGTGATATATGTTTGCTATATAAATAGATATTATCACCGGCTAAGTAAATTAAGAGGTCACTCTTCTTTCAATACGGGCTAAAGTTCACAAATTACATGGCATTTCGGAAATAGCTGTGGAAAGTTCAAGGTTGCAATTGCGAAAGAGAAAGTTTTTTCTACGACCTAGAGCGATGAGAGCCCGGACAATGCGAAATATCAGTCAATATTTGAGGCAAGTATAGCTTAAATACACTGCTAACAAGCGAGTCTATAATCTGAAATATTTTAATAACTTAGAATTTGTATTTTCAGGGAGAGCAAAAAAATGAACCCTCAAGGAATTTCCAAATAGATTAAATCATTTATTATTTTTTCATAAATAATATTATTTCAATGCTCAGATCCGTAGATATTTAATTTAATGTAAAAGAGTATTTTCCGATGTTTACCCTTGATTGGGATTACATAAGATTATATTATTGGCGCATATTATGGTTTCACATTTTCAACAATGTTTTCACTTAACCACATAATAACCATGAGTCTTCAGGAGTGGCAGTCAGGGAAGGGGGCCTAAGGAAGAGGTCATTTTCTCCATAAAAATAGTTGCAAGAAATAAAAGCAATGTATAGATGATCAAAAAGGCTGGGTAATCCTGTGGATACGGAAATATTGGAAATGAAAGAAGGGTTGAACGAAATTTGGCATCACATTTAAACTCAGAATTAAACAATAAAATGTCAACACTCCATAGATTAAATTGATGCAACTCTCTACCCGATGATAAATATGCTCCTATCCTCACTATATACACTCCTACCAGCTTAACTCTAAATATTCACGTACTTATTCACTCAATATTATTCACTACTTGTTCCATATATCTCTACCGAGGACCTCCTTTGCAACTCTTCCTGTTCACTCTTCCCTCAAAGATTATCTTGATCCCACCTCAAGATATAGCCTATGAGCTAGTCCCATCTCCCCCTTTCTCCTTTCCTTAGGACTTATTGGTTTGTCACTCAGTAGATTCATTTGAACTTCACCTATATTTTATTTTGACACATTTCGAAGGTTTCTAGCCTTGACGCCTTCGCTATTGTCATCGTCTATGTCTTATTGCCACAATGAATTGAGCTCCGGATAAATGTTTTGATGAATATTATTTACACAGTTGTAATTCTAGACGAGAGTAGATTCTTCCTTAGGTAGCATGCTCTCTTTGGCTGGACTATTCTACAGACTATTTCTCTCTAGTTCCTAGATAGCTTCCTAGATAGATTCTTTCACCCCCTATATACGACATAAAACTTTTATCCCACTCCCAGATTCGACTTCTGGCCTTCGGAATAGAAAATAAAATATTAATCGACCTCACCAGCCTTATAACCTCAATGGTACAAATGTAGTCAGTCATAATCGAGCAATGCAATTTTGATTGATGTCACGCAGAGAAAATTGTCTGGCATCGAATAAAAATACCTAAAATATTATCAATATTTCCGTACCTTCGGCACGTAAATATTTTATATTTCCTGATATGTCAGAATACTTTTCTCTACGGTGGTAAATGTTTACGGTGTTTCTAATCGATGCAAAAAATACTTCCGTTAAATATTTCGATGAAATGTTTTCGTATTTTAAACACGAAAGTAAAATGGATCGACCGAGTGGCAAACGAAGAAGTCTTATGAACAGTGGGAGAAAAGAGAATTTTGCTGAAAAAAGTAAAAAGAAGACGGGACAACTTAATCGGCCTTATCTTATACGCGATGGCCTGATGAAGACAATCGTCGAGGGAAAAGTGAACGGGAAGAACGGCAAAGGAAGGCGTTGTATGAGATACATGGAACAAGTTGTTAAGGATGTCAAGGAGAAGAATTACGTAAATATGAGGAGGTTGGCCGATAGCAAAATCAAGTGGAGGGCTGCGAGAAACAAATCCTAGGATTGTTGACCGATGATGATGATGATTTTAAACACCGTATATAGATTGAGAGAAACCAATTATATAGTGGGATCTACATCATTTGCATACAGTTCTGGGCAAACGATCGCGGCATGGGGAGACAGAGAAGGACATGTAGGAAGAGGAGAAGAATAGAAAGTGACAATAGGGAACAGGCGGCGTTGAGGACGGGAGGGAACGAGGCAGGGAGAAATGGGCTCGGGACGGCCTCACTTCGAGGCATCTCATTCGGACAGATCGATTGTCTGACACGAGGGGAAGAGGGCGTACAAGTGGGTGCCCACTTCCCCTTCGCCCCTTTTCAGGGAACCCCGCCCATTACTCTTAAACTCACACACGCCACGCAACGGACGCCCCAGGGGGGGGGGGGGACGAAGGGAGGGTGGAGGAGACGGGGAGATGGTGGGCTTGTCGCCCACCGACCAAAAAAAAAGAGGGAACTTCCCTCGCTTCTGAGGCAATTCCAACCGTTCGAACTCGCGGTGTAGTTTCCCCTCTCCAATAAATCTTGTGAGCCCTTCCTAGTTTCGGGCTCCGTGTGCAAATGTACACTTTAGACTGAGGAACTCTCTAGATTGAGAATCGGTTTCGCTTATTTTCTTTTGAAAAAAAATTGAGCGTTCTTCTTCGCCAACACTGAACTCGCAACAGAGAGTGCGTGAGCTAAGTGCGGCAGTGGTGTCCAAGGAACGAATTTTTCCCGTCAACGTGTCAGTCCCTCTGGTTCGCAAATGGAATAAATATTTTTGCATCCCTCTGTACGAGGGTAAAAGAGGAACGAAAAGAAGTTTAAGTTATCACAAAAATGCAAACTCAATGATTCAGTACGCTTTTCAGAATATGTGCAGTCATTTCTAGGCAGCGGCATCGGAGGTGGGGGGGTCAAAAGGGATCGAAAGTCCCCCCAAGAATTAGCCTCGGGACCTTGGGAAATGAGTAGTACTCCTTAATAAATGTTAAATTTCACTTCTCGCGGCTAAGCTTAAAGTACATCTACCGAATTGCGGATGGTGGGTCGACCTCTAGATATAGAGGTTAGCTGCGAGATAAGCGAGTTTCCTTGTCGAATAAGCAGTCGTGGACAAAAAGCTACGTCATTCCGAGGGGGTGAAGGGGTAGGGGGTGAAGGGCCACAGGGGTATTGGTCTATCCCTGGCTAAGGTAGGCCTCTAAATAATACAGAACCTGTGAAGATGCCGTGACTTGGCGACGGGAGGTCGCCAATAATTACGCTTCTCATCACCCGGAGGAGAGGGCAGCAGCTCTTCTTCTTATGAGTGAAGGGAGAAACCACAATGGTCGGTACAGCGACACTCATTTCACTACAGGCGTGGTAGCAGTTACAGTTAACGGATGTAAAGGCAATGTGAAAGACAAGGGGACACTACCACATTATTATCCCAAGGTGTCGCAGCGAATCCACTCTTTTCTTTCTTATCAAGACGTGATGGAAACCTATCGAGTAAAATATTCCGGAGGTAAAATAATCCCCCTTTCGGATCTCCGGGCGGGGACTACCCGAGAGAGGACAACAGTCAAATGTGATAAACATTTTATGGTAGAAACATGGAATATGAGACGGCCCTGTGGAAGATTGGAGAATATGAAGGTGGAAATGCGAAGAATGGACCTCGACGTATTAGGAATCAGCGAAATGAAGTGGCCCAAAGATGGAGATTTTTGGAGTGGAAGCTACAGGATTATACATACGAGATCATTATATGGTAATGCTGAAGTAGGGATCATACTCATAAAGAGCGCCGGAATGCGTGTGAAGAGCTTCCTGCCGTACAGTGAAAGGATAATGATGGTGAAGGTCTAAACCAAACCTGTAGATACCGTAATGGTGCAGGTTTACATGCCTACGACGGACTATAAAGATGAACAAGTAGAAGACGTCTACGAAGTTATCACGGAAGTTATAAAACGAGTGAGAGGAGAAGAAAACCTAATTATTTTAGGAGACTGGAACGCTATCGTCGGCGAAGGTCAAGATGGAAGAATAACTGGAAAATACGGATTGGGAAACCGAAAAGAAAGAGGAGAAAGACTGATGGAGTTCTGCACACAACATAAGTTAGTGGTCGCCAACACGTTGTTTAAAAATCACAACAGAAGAAGATTAACATGGAAAGTGCCTTGAGAGACAAAAGAAGATTTAAAATAGACTACATTTTAGTGAATCAGAGATTTAGAAACCAAGTGAAGGACTGCAAAAGCTACCCTTGGGCAGACATCGACAGTGACCATAATTTAGTGATGATGAAATGTCATCTAAAGTTCAAGAAATTGAGGAAAACAAAGAAAAATATACGGCAGGTAGAAAAACTCAAGGAGTCTCAACATCAGCTGCCATTTCAAAAAGCAGTGGGAAACAACATAGGAGAGAACCTGAATGAGAAATCATTGGAAAAGCGTTGGGAAAACATTAAATGTGGACTACAGGAAGCCGCAAAAGAAGTTCCTGGAAGAAGAAAAGTTCCAAGAAGAAGCCATGGATAACGGGGGTAGTCTTAGACTTGATTGAAGAAAGAAGAAAGTACAAGAATGCGAAAACCGAAGAAGGGCAGCTTTGCTTCAAAAGAATAAGGAACGAAATAAGTCGCAAAGCAAGGAAGGCTAGAGAGATGTGGAAGAAGAATCTATGCGAAGATGTACAAAGCAACCTTGCACTTGGAAAGGTGGAAACTGCCTATAGGATAGTGAGGAACCACTTTAAGGAACGGAGCGCAAGATGCTATGCCGTAAGAGACAAGAATGGAGAAATTCTGATTGAAAATGAAGACAAAGTCAAGAGATGGAACGAATATCTGTAAGAGTTTTACAGCGGGAAATATCTCAGCACGAAAGTTATTGAAGGGGAAAGTGAAGTGGAAAGGAAAAAAAATATGGAATCATCAATATAAAGATCAGATTCGACGTTGCAGTAAGGGACCTTCGGATGATTAAGGCTTCTGGTATCGATGATATTCCTGCAGAACTAATTAAAAAAGCAGGAAAGAAGACATTAACTCATCTCTACAAAACCATCTGCGACATGTATTCTACAGGAGAAATTCCAAGGGACTTCGAGAAAAACATCATCATTCCTATATTCCACTCCTAAGAAGAGAGCGGAAAAATGCGAAAATTTTAGGACTATAAGTCTGTCGAAACATGCATCGAAGATATTGACAAGGATAATCTACAGAAGAACAGAACGAAAAGCAGAGGAGTTCCTGGAAGAAGAATAATTCGGATTCAGGAAAAGTAAGGGTACAAGGGAAGCAATATTGGCCCTTAGACTGCTCATAGAGAGGAGAATAGAGAAGAACAAGCCGACGTCCATTGCATTTGTGGATTTAAAGAAGGCTTTTGACAATTTGGATTGGGATTCAATGCTTGGAATTCTGAAAGGAATTGGAGGGTCCTACAATGACCGAAGAATTATACACAGTCTGTACAAAAACCAAGCACTCTCAGCAGAGACAGAGAGGGATCTGAACAATATTCTAGTAAACATGGAAAGATCAATTGCCAGATATCAGCTGAAGATAAATAAGAAGAAGACTAAGATATTGGTATGCAGCAAATGAGAAGTGTTCAAAACCAAAATAGGAAAATTAAAGAGTTTAAATAGTTCTGTTACCTAGCAAGCCGAATAACCAACGATGGAAGAAACAAGAAAGAAATAGTTAGTAAAATAGCCCAGTCAAAGAGGGCAATCTATCAAAAGAAGAATCTACTTACAGCTGAAAATAAAAGCGTAAAGTAAGGAAAGATTTCATCAGAACATACATCTGGAGCATGTTTCTTTACGGCAGTGAGGCATGCACGATGAGAGCAGCGGAGAAGAAAAGGGTGGAAGCATTCGAAATGTGGTGCTACAGAAGAATTATGAAGATTAAATTGATCGACTGAGTAAGTAACGAGGAAGTCCTAAGAGGAGTAGGAGAAAAGAGAAGTCTGCTGACAACTCTAAAAAGAAGAAGGGAAAACTTAATGGACCATATCTTGATGATGGCCTGATGAAGACTATTGTAGAGGGAAAAGTGAACGGGAAGATCGGAAAAGGCAGGCCTCGTATAAGATACATGGAACAGATTGTGAAAGGTGTAAAAGAGAAGAATAACGTCACAATGAAAAGGTTTGCCGATAGAAGAATCGATTGGTTTGCGTCAAACCAATCCTAGGATTGTTGACCAATGATGATGATGAAATTTCACTTGAATCCAGCTTGCTTTTACCCCCATGACACATATTCTCACACCTTCACAGGCCTTTTTAGCGAAATTCTAGCCTCTACCCCCACTAATCAGCAAAAACCCATGAATGGTAGGTTTAGAATAGAGAAATAGAGAAAAATATATTTAGAGAGAGCCTAATCACTTCATTAATATGTATATATTAGCCATCTAGTTCCACATGACTTATATCTAACATTTCTCCATGTAATGGCATTTAACTCTTGATTTCATGTAAGTATTGCATACAGCTTCACACCCTTTTACCATAATTCACCCCCAGTCACTCATCCTAGAGTTGGCTCGAAGGGTATTACCCAGATGTAGATGAATAGGCGTCTTCCTTTTTTCATCTATTCCCTATTTGTCGAGTGTTTTCAAGAAGTGGACACATTTTAATTAAATGTTCGTTTCTTAAGGGTATCATCTTTTAAAAACAATTTTATTCTAAATTTCCTCTTCTTAATTATTTCCCTGTATTTATGTATGGCCATTTCGTTGTTTTCAGTAATTAGATCATGAATTTTCCAAATTTAAGGATTGGTAATCAGCTGCAAAATGCTGGATAGGGTTTCAATCAGGGTTCAATTCCCAGTCAAGGTGAATGATTTTATTCCTCCGTGGAACAAGTACATTTCATAATTTTTCCGTTTATCAAATGGCTTTCATTAACTTATGTAGAGATCAAAATATATAAAAACAAATATTATTTACCGAGATAAAAAATAAATGAAAACTAAGTAAAACATTTTAGTCAGGTGTATATTAGAGCGAAGAAAACTTATATTTTCATTCAGGAAAAGAAGTGCGCTGGTGGAATATCATTTTGAAATAGACGGAATCGACGACGCCCTCTTAATTTATGAGCTAAGAAGGGGATTGGGTTGGTGTGGTGGCTAGAGTATTGGCCTCCCATCCGGAGGGCCCGGGTTCAATTCCCGGCAGTGGCGGATTTTTCAGTGGAAAACCGGTCCCCACTGGAGTGCCTAGTGGAGGGCATTTCAAGTTCAGTACTCCGTCCGTCGGATGGGACGTTAAGCCGTGGTCAACTTAGCACCTTTCGTTAAGAGTAGGCTAATGCCGACGCCAGGTTTCTCTCCACCCTTCCTCCATTCCCTGAAAACTCCTACCATTACCCAATTATCCACCTATCTTATATAGCGCAAATGACCTCAGCTGTCGGTCGCCTCCCCTAAATAACCAACCAACCAATAAGCTAAGAAGAAAATCAGTCGCTTGATTTAACATAAAGCCTAGCGTTTCGTAGATTCTTTACACACAGCAGTGAGGGGAAATGGAAATAAATACCATATAGTAGGAACACCAAAGAAGAGCTACTGATACAGCTGGAGATTTTAGAAGAAGGAAGAGGTAAATTCGACACAAAAAGAGCATGGAAAAGAAGACAGCAGAATGCTTATTTAGCTTACGGAAGATTTACCACCAGAATCGGTGCATGAAAGAAGAAAATAATTAGAGCAGTATTAGAGAGAGTTGCATCTTTGGGGAAAAAAGGTCTGAGAAATCGGGTATTATAATATTCATAAAGCTCACAAAACTTTACATGTGATGGACGTTGAAAACACAGTTGACTACTCAATCTGATAAAAAGCTTTCCTTGACTGCCATCTAGTCAATGCCTTTTGTAGGCCAAGTTGCCTCGTCTGAGGAACTTTTTCTTCCCGTAGAATACGCATTCAGAGAAATTTCGAGGTCGCTTGTCTTCACACTCGCGCGTTTCCTTTCTCTCCTTACGAATTCAACCACGTCACTTAGGATGGACTCGAGAAGACAATTTAAATGCATCACAAGTACCCAATAAGATGAAAAAACGGTATATAGAAGTTTACTGTGAGTACGTACTTATTTTCTCTTTGCAGTGTCCCTCGCTATACTTTCAAAGCTAACATCTCCAGTGGAGAGGAAGCGTAAGGTTACTGCACCAGAAACGTGGGAGGAATTGATCATTCTCTTTAATTTTCTGGGTGAAACGTTTCTCGTATTCCACTCTCTTTCTCCCTGTTTGCTTAAAATGTGCTTTTTACCTTAAGATAGAACTATAAATTCACATATTTACGCAGAGTTGAGTATTCAGATCGTAGAATAAAGCCGTTAAGTGTTAGATTTAATCCAAATGCCTCCATTAGGCAGCTTCCATTCGAAATTTTATTTGGTTACATTA
The DNA here is from genome assembly GCA_933228895.1 of Platycnemis pennipes. Classification (NCBI taxonomy): domain Eukaryota; kingdom Metazoa; phylum Arthropoda; class Insecta; order Odonata; family Platycnemididae; genus Platycnemis; species Platycnemis pennipes. The sequence goes on along the minus strand of OW121852.1, from coordinate 32,764,447 downwards.
TTTACATTTAGATGTGCTTATTTTGAAACAACATTAACTGTTGTTAAAGAATAAAATACGGACAGAGGATTTTTCAAAATTTATCTTCCTCGCAATTAATTATGAGGTTTCCGGAAAGAGGAAGTATGCTGAATTTACCACGGAATAACAAACGCGGTCCATCACTTTTAAGTAATGTAAAACAATATTTTTGACGCATTATTGCGAAAATTTTTCTAACTACACTCATAAATGTTGCCCAGATTCCACAAAATGTCTGATTAAATACATGTTTAATGACGATTTTAAGTACATTTTAAACAATATTTGAAACGGATATGATAATTATGCACCCAAAATGAAATTATAATTTAGATCTAACTATCGACGCATGCAATTATAAAATGAATGAATAAATACGCTAAACATGCGTAGATCGCATGATATCTTTCACAACAGCAAATAACTGAAATATTTAGGTGAGATACACAAAACGCCCAATTAAGGACGAGCAACAAATGATAGGTGCGTTTTGGACCAGCATACAATATTTCCACCTTGAAGACCGAAACATATATTCCCTTAACATGCAACAACATAGTGGTCATTACGCTACTTTAAAAAGGTATTCTTCATTTATAACTGAGCATCCTATTCCAGCACTACTCTCCATTTCCATTGTAACTTGGGAATGGAATATTATGGACATATTACTCTATAGTTTGACCCACAAAATGGCAGTTGAGTTAAAAGAAAATTAATCGAAAGTAACGGATAAGAGGCGAAGTACATGTAAAATACAATCAATTTTGAAAACACACCCTGATGATCCAAGGCAGATAAAATGGCGAGGAAGGTAAGAATCTGCGCCACGTTTGGGATGAGAAGAGAAGTATAACCCCCTTGAGTTTGTTTATCGCCTGAGGGACTACATCAGATAGAAAAACAATATAAATATGAGGAGGTAGCATTATAGGAATTATCTGTATTACAGAAATTCCATGTGCACCTGTATTCACAAAACAATTTATTCCTTTATAGCTGAGGGAAGTAGGAGAAGAAATATCCAGAGGTGGCTCCACCTTCAGGCATAATTGTGTTATATATCTTTAAATTAATATTATGAAAAAAGGAGTGATTTTGGCTAACAATAAAACCATCCACGAGGACTCAGACATGTGATATTAGGGCTATCGAGCGTAGGACTTAGCTACCGGCCAAGAACACCCAATTCCTATTGTTAAGACGGATAGTCTATTTTGTCAAGGGCTTATGAGAAAATTTCAGAAAAATTGTAAATGCAGTTAAGATTCTGATAAAATTCGAAAGATGTATATTTTTCCATCTTTTCCGTTATGTTTCAAAAATGTTGTTCCTAGGGATAGATGATAATTCACTTTTTCCTAAGCAATAAAAATATTGTTTCTTTCTTTAACCCCACAATTATTCTACAGAGATAAACTTTCTTAACATTAAACAACAGTGCAACAGTCCAGTCCGCCATCTCCACCTCTTGCTGATGTCCGTAAATGATGAAGTGAACTATGGATGAAAGTGAACAGGAATCCTGTATTATCTTCTAAATGACTCCCTCTGTTATATACATTTTTGACCACCCGATAGAGAAATTCATCCTTGAATTCATTTTCCTATAGGACTTACGTACAGTGGGTTTACGTATGACAAGAAAAGAGAGAATGTTGAACCATACTTTTCTATGCGCCACTTCCACATAAAGGGAGTTTTTACTTTATTTAGACTACTCGAATCGTCACGCCGTTATTAATTAGATTACACTTATCCTTTCATGGGGAGAAGGCAGAGCAGGGTCACCTACGACGATCCATACTGGACATCAAGTGGGGAATCCAGTGCTGACGCGATGCGTCAAAAAATCAAGACTCCATAAGTTCAAGGATTCCATTTCCTAGGCCTGTTTTCTATCTGGTTTACATCAATTACAGACATTTTATCTTCCAAAGTGACCTCAGAAGTGACATTATGTATATTGTACATAGTGTATTCGTGACTCTTTTTATTTTTCATACTGACATAAACCTTAAGATCTAACGCACATATGGGGGGTACTTCCTTATTCATTCTAAAGAGAAGACGATTAGGCAAGAGGCTTGCGATGTTATTTGATAATTTATTGCCCTTCTTTCCACCAACCACGATTTATCAAATTTCATAGAAAGTCAATACCAAATTAAATCACCGTAATTTGCCAAATATTAGCTTCCAAATTGACCTATTACCAAAAGATTATTTCTCTATTAAAGAAAACCTGACTTACCTGTATAACGGTCATTCAGGCAGACTGAAAATCATTTCGCATCTTAAGTAGGTTCCACCGTGACTCCGCGACCCAAAATTCCGTAAAAGAACTTTGTTATTTAATGAATAAATACCGACCCTAAAAACACCTATATGGAAAATCATCTATAAGGTGATAACGCATACACAATAATTGTATGAGTATGCTATTATATAGCAAGTTGTAGTTGCATTCAATTTTTTACAAGTTCTTTTAACTCATTTTGACTTCGGAACATGACTGACGTGTTGTCGCCACGTTTAATTTATAAAGTGAGAATACATGCTCAATCCCACTAATACTTATTCTAAAATAGGGTAATTATTTTCTTAGTTCGGTTTAAACTATTACCTTGCAAATACAACTCTTTGTCTTGAATTTTATTAATATTCATACTTTTGAAAAATCTTCAGCAACGATGACGATTTGGAATCTTTGGTATTAATTTCAGTTACTTTGGCAACTTTGTGAAACCTAAACTTTGGTAATAATTAAAGGAACATTTGGAAGCTTTGGTGTTAATTACACCATGTCAATAACCGATGAAATATTTAAATTACATAAAAAATATAACAAGAACCTTGGTAAGGTATATTCGTTAATTAAGTTAGTAAATAGGCTAGTAAGCACGTTCCGTCACAAGTACTGTTGACAATGATAACAACATACTGTAGCGCCACTTTCATGTAACTAAGGTTTTTCTGCTTTTTTTCGAGCAAACTTTTATTAATATCAATGCTCGCCTTACCACACTTATTTTAAGTGTGGTAAGGCGAGCATGCTAAATTCTACATAATTCTAATTCATGCAGCAATGCTAAATTCTACATAACATTATTGCGCAATTAATTTTTTTATTGTTTTCTCCAAATTTTAATGCAAAAGTCATGCTCTGCCGTATAACCACGCATAAAATAATTGATTTTCAGCGTCTTTTTCTTCAAATAAATGATGGAAAGGTCTCATTATTTTTTTGCCAATCGATAGAAGGGCCAAAATATTGTGTCCTGAAATTTACACAAAAATGACATCTAATTCATAATTAGGTGGAGCCTCCTTAACCTAACGATGCCATGAGAAAATGATCAAATAACAAAGCGGAGTGTGGAATGAGGATGCTAAGCTAAAAAGGCCATAATAGTAATTTTCTTTGATTTAAATCTTAGTATTTCAGCACTACCTCAACATTTACTGACCGCACGCCCGATCACATGAACCTTTTAATGCATGAAAGCACTTCCCTTCAGCACAGTACCCTCAGTTCCATTCCTAAAAATATCCTTTTTTTCTAATGCCAAGGGAAGATTTTAAAGCATTTATCAAAGATCAACCTACACAGTTTAAAGGTATTTTACTGGTATTTTTGATAAAATAACAGTTTGTGGGTGAGAGGCAAGGTAAACATACATCCATCAACAATTATGTAAGATTCATCATCATAATCGGTCAACAATCCTAGGATTGGTTCGACGCAGCCCTCCACATAGGTTCTTCCATCGGCATAAAAAGAAAAGAGTGGAATAGCTGCGACTCCTCGGGATATTACTGTGGTGGTTTCCCCTTGCCTTCCACATAGTAGTACTACAGCCGTTAAAGTAACTGCTACCACGCCTGTAGTGAAATGAGTGTCGCTGTACCGACCATTGTGGACTCTCCCTTCACTCATAAGAAGAAGAGCCGCTGCCCTCTCTTCCGGGTGATAGGAAGAATAATTGCTGACGGCCTCCCGTCGCTAAGTCACGGCATCTTCACAGATTTCTGTATCAGGTAAAGGCATATCTTACCCAATGATAGACCAATACCACCTCGGAGTGCCGTCGCTTTCTATCCACGACTGCTTATTCGACGAATGAACTTGCTTATCTCGCAGCTAACCTTAAGCCCCGACATTTATTATCCGCCACTTATATCATCAATGGTTCGCGAGCTTACTTTGTGTAAGTTCATGATATAGAGTAAAATGAAGAAAACTTTGCAATAAAACACTATTTATTAGGGTACAGCCCGATCGTTTTCAACACTTCCGTGTCATTCTCAAGAGACGAGACATTATCCCTTGAGAATGACACGGAGGTGCGAAACCAATGTACCCAATAAATAGTGTTGAATTACATAGTTTACTTTACTTTATTCTCTACCTCTATTTACTTTCTACGAGATTCATTTACGACACTCTGAAAAGATATGAGCAGAATCTTTATTGTGAGTCCCCAGTAAACACGATTATATTGCCATTGTTACTTATTCCAACTACCAAACATTACATTAATAATATTTAAGATAAATATACATTTTTTTCTAAGGAATGCCATTATTGCACTAATCGATTTCGTAGACCATTGTTTTCGAAAATTACAAAAAGCTAGAAGTCATTTTGAAGTCATATGGTGCCAAAGTAAAATTTCTCGGTCTCGCTCTCAATTTTCAATCGCCACAAAAATGAACCTAGTACCTGATTGGACACGTGCTCTTCGGAAGCTTTTAGCCACGAAAGTAACAATTGATTTATTGGAGTGTGTAGGCAGATTCCTGGAAGAGGCATTTTACCGAAGAATAAAAGAAAGGGAATGATCCAAACCAACCCTCAGCACAGGCAGTACGTTTGCATAAAATTGAACGTACATATATATGGAATTACACTTGGAATGGAGTACAAAAATACTCTGAACGAAATTAATGAAAGAGTAAGGAGAGGAATTGTTATTTTTGTTCATTTATTCCTGATTAAAATGTGAAATTCGTTGCTTTAAAGTTATCAATCTAAACTTCATTAACAAGCTGGAAAATTCACAGATAATTCATAGAGGACAAGGAAGGGATTCTGATCGCTGCTCAATAGCGCATTATTTAAAATGTAAACTAATAACGACCTCTTTCAACACATTATTACCCGTAGAGAATCATATAAGCCAATGAAATGGAGTTTATTTATCATTTACTCACCTAACCGTATTTTATGAAACTATATATCGCTTTTACTGCTTACTTAATCAATGCACATAAGAAAAGAGCTTTACAAGTAGCATAGCTGCTGATTTAAACTATTACCAGTGATAGGGGTACAGTGATAGCTACAGCACTGGCTTCCATTTTTGACAACCTAGGTTCCATTCCCAGTCAAAGAAATGTCGGTAGCTTTATAAATTTCTCGTAACTTCCAGTACCTTACTTCATTGCTCTGTGGAGAGCACTTCAAGTAAAGTAAACCGCCCGTAGAATGGGACACTAAACCGTGGAACCCGTGGCACGCACCTCAAATAGTAGACCGGGTTGCACTCCTTCCTTTTTCGTAAACATCTTTTCTCTACCTAGTGTCTTACCTATCTAATTCTCCTACGGGGAATTCATCCACACAGGATATTTTTTGACCATTTGAAACACTTTCTTCGGCATTCCTCTGGCACTTACGACTATGGAGTTATGGTGGAGTTAAAAACAGGATTTTAATCCACCCTGTTCTCTGCACCCGAAAAACCAAAGTGAATCGGAATACCGATCGGTCGGTGGGGTGGTTTATTGCAGTGATCGCCAGCAAAAATCAAGTAGAAGTTCCTTATTATGCGTGTGCATCATATCACCTCTACAACCTTATCATGATAAGCAATTGTTTAGCCGAAGATTTACCTGAGTAAAGATATTAACAGAAATAAACATCGTAAACCGAGTTTTGAAAAATAAACGTCGCATTATATCGGTTAAACTTATAATTGGCCGAGGTCAATGATCATTTATCTTTTACATGAAACTTGTGATAAGATGTAGCCAATGCCGACGCCTGCTCATTAATTGTGTTTTCAAGTCTGTTTTCCGCACTAATAGGCGTTTCAGACCGGGAGGAAAGGCACAAGGATAGGATCGGAATGGAAGGGAGGAAGGGTGGAGAGAAACCTGGCGTCGGAATCAGCTGCTCTTAAAGAAACCGCCAAGGGGACAATGGCTTAGCGTCCCATCCGACGGACGGAGTACAGTGCTCCAATTTTTTCCACAAGACATTCAAGACGAAGTGGATGACCAATGAAAAATATCTTCCACTGCCGGGATTCGAACCCGGGCTCTCAAGTACTTCAACCACTAAACCAACGCAGCACCAAGTCATGCTCAACTTCTCTTCCCTGAAAAATTATTACCTACTTCTAACCAAGTAAACATCTACTACTTTGGCGTTGACCTCAGAAATCGACCTCGGCTGTTGGTCGCTCCACCAGAAGTCCCGGTACTATTTTTAGGGAGGGTTCATTCCATTAATTTCGTGACCAACCCGGACGTTCCATTCGCCCACACTCTAATACGCGCTCATACCCCCTCGCCGACATGGACACTACCGCACACGCCACCTGTTGATTGGTTGGGCGGGCAGGGCATTTGGCGCCCGTCTCCGCGCGATAGAATTGGGCACCCCGGGAAAGGTGAAGGGGTTGAAAAAGGTTGGGTGGCGGCCTCAAAAGGGTAAGGGAATAAAGGGAAATATAAGGGTGGAAATTGAAAGAAATGGGGAGAAAGGAAGTGAAAAAGGACTCCGAAATCCTCGGAAAAGTGAGACATAGAATGAGGTTTTCTCTTTTTAAAGATACATGGCCGGAAATATCCGACCAAAAGATGGCAAGGACATTGCTTGCACTCTGAAAAGAGTCTCCCCTCCGCGGATAAGCCGTGAGAGATAAAGATGAGGTGGAGGAGCGAAAGTTGGAGTAGTGGAGATATAATAAAGAAACCTTCAACCCTATCCCTCTCTCTTTCCCCTTTCAACGGCTGTCGTAAGAGGTTAGGATTGGCGGGGATGGGGATTCAGTTCCCATGGGTGTCCCGGTCCGTTTTTGCAATTCGCGCGGGCTTTATGGATCCTTTTCTGTGTCGGTTGTGCGGGGGACGAGTTAGGAAGGAAGGACGACTCTTTCTTTCTTTCCTCTCGGCTTAAGTCTTCACGATACGACCCTCCCTTAGCACATTACGTCTTCCTGAAAGGGAGAGTCGACAGGAGAGAAATTGGGAGGTAAATTCTTTATTCCTCCTCCACTCCCACTTTCCGTTTCAAGGTCTGCTCGGAGACGGGCACTTTGCAGCACGCTAGAATTATTGCCGAGGAACCGCGCAGGATGTCATGACGACTGTTCAGAAATGATCCATTTTCATAATATCAACTACAGTCTTGTTTCTACTGCTTACGTCATAAAATTAATATCCACTACAAGTCGAAATGGCGTATATTTTCTTACTGCAGGGGCAGTATTAGTTCTCAGCGTGACGCCGAGAAGCATCCGTACACCGCTTTGAACCATATCGAACGAATCTGCATACCATTTTGAGCTCGTAATAGAGATTTAATGACGCATGCAGGAGAAGTGAGTCACAGTTGACCTTCTGAATATGGCTTAGGTTCTCGCTGAGGTTCCGTTGCACTCTTACAATCCAGATGATTTTTCAATTCAATTTTTCAATGAAGGTCAATTCAAAGTGAAATCACGTCAAATAGTTTTTCGATGCCAAAAGCCATCAAGTAAAATAATTGAATGCAGAACTATCTTCAACATTCGTGGATACTTTATAATAACAGTGACGAAGGGATTGAAGCGTAAAAATGCTCATCGAAAATGCACACTTTCATAACAAGTGCAGGAAACCTTCATTTCAAAACAAAAATCTAAAAAAAGTGGGTTTTCACAGATTTAAATACATAGCAAGAAATGAGTATTTGTGAATCCATATGATTACTCATTCGCACTTGTTAAGAAATAACTTAATATCACCTACTGAATTTCATCCTGAACTCAGAATCAATTTTCCCAAACTACGTTATGCTATGTTAACACATGGATGTATATTATAAAAATATCTGATATTGCAAAAAATACACAGGGAAAACCATTTATTTCAATTATTCTTTTGATATTCCAGCTACTCTTTATAACGGTAATTCTTTTGATAAAATTTTCCATCATCGCACTGGAATTATCTTCTGAGAAGTTCATTTCCAAATTTGTCCCTAGACCTCTAAAACAGTTGAACGGCAAAGGAAGGCCTCGTATGAGATATATATAACAAGTGATGAAGGATGTTAAAGAGAAGAAATGCGTAGATATGAAGAAATTAGCTGATAGAAAATTTCAGTGGAGAGCTGCGTCAAACCAATCTCAAGATTGCTGACTAATGATGATGGATCCCTAATGAAAATTTTAAGGAATTATTTTTTTCCAAAAACCGGTGCTAATCATGTGGCCGTATTGATGAAAGCTTCCGTGGGGTGGTGCAGTAGGACTAGTTAGGCTTCCAAATTGTCTTCTTTCGTCTCCATGACGACAGTTTCACTGGCATTGCAGCAGGCATTTTCAGGAATGAACGTCGGAGACGCAAGGGATACTCCGGAAATCTAACTGCTCCTAATCATACTACTTAGTAATAATAATTTTATTCACGCTGAAGTTCAGCGAATACCCCAAATTCAGCTAAAAATGCATACTTAAGATGCCAGCACACATAAAAAACATTGAAGCAACACCGATGCTGAGTATGTTATTATTTATATAGCCATTACAAAGTCCATTACAGCCATTTTTGATTTCAATTAGTAATATTGCTTTCCAGGAAGAACATTGAAGTATGGAAAAGTGCCAACTGTATCCATTTAGATGTCAATGGCATCGTCTCCTTTTTCATTCACCCTCATTTCTTTCAGAAAATTGGATTGGTTGTGGCCTTCCTTGCCCTACGCTAATTCCTACATGTCCAGATCTCTCTTCCTTTATACGAGATGTCCCTTTATTCGAAATAAGTGGACTAACGCTCCTCATGGGACACTCTTTTCCATTATGTTTCTCACAGACCCATTGTGTCACAAGGTATGCCCCATGCATCTGGCTTTCCTTTTGTGCGAGGCGGTCACTTCTCATCCTCCTCCTTTACTCCCAACGCTCCCAGCTAACATAATTCCTCCCATTCGATCCCCTACAGTTCTCATCCGACACAGGTGTTGTTAAATTCCATTCTCTCTCTGTCTAGCTTTTCAAAGGTTAACGCCTCGGGTTCACAGAAATTATGACATATAAATTAAAGTATACATGCAAGACAAATCATGTGAATGAAGATTTTAGAGCCTAAGTTTCTCTCATTAAAAGAATTTACATTCGCCCCTTCATCATCATCTATAATATCACTCAGGCTTTCTCCTTAACCTTTGTTAAACTCCACCGACATCATTCTATATCATGTACACTACTAAACAACAAAAATTAAACGGAGAATGCCTTCCCATGATCTCGGCAATATTACAATCACTTCTTTCCTTTGAGGAAATATGAAGGACCTTTCCGAACACATTTATTCCTTTGCATTTTAGTTTTTAGAGGATTTGATCAAGGTTTGAGGACTCAATCCAATTAATGATTTCCATTCAATTTCATTTTACCTAGCCTAGTGACCTAGTCATGAGCGCTTGATAAACTTTACAACTTTTATTCAACTGATACTTGATTTATGATTGAAATGTTGTACAAATATATACCACAGAGCCTTATGAAAAAACATTCTCATAAAAAACTCTAGCACTTAACACCTGATCTGCTATTCATCGATAAAACATTCTGGTTACCATGAAATTATAAAAAAAGCTAGGCCAATAAATTGCTTCAATTTCGTTTTCCTACTCTACTACCACCTGCTTATAGCATAGGTACTCAAGAATCTCAATAAAAATACACAAAAAATGCAAGTGATGGACTTTTTATGACCCATGAAAAACTTGCTTCGGGCAATGTGAAATGAGAGATTGTAATTTTTTATTTTCGTAGAGCTGCAGGTAAATCTCAAAACCTCGCGGCATTTTGAAGTCCAAAGTTGGATAGACAACTACTTCATAACTCTGCGTACCGCATTGCATTTGCTTTCTGAATTCAGCTAATTTGATAATAACTCATTGGTCACTAATCAGAAAGTATCTTAATGCTCCATATGCGGTATTTCTGCAGTATAAAGAAAAATACACGGTAGGTATATTTAGCATTTTTAAATTTCTAAATGTTGAAAATTATCGAAAAGCACAGCTCTAAAATAGTAGAAACTATCCTATTAATTCAGATTCTCCAAAAGTATAGATTTTATTACACTATCCAACCAATTTTGATCCAAAGACAAACGCGAGCCCCATGCCCTAGAAAGAATTTGAACCCACGACCTTTGGGTTATCAGCCTAGCGTCTTGCGGACCTGTTACTACGGTTGACACAACGCTAAAAATGAGAGCATCGATAAATTCTTTGTTAGACAAGGGGTGGTGTTCTTACGGCCGGAGTCATAAAAATCCCTATAAATCTGTTCCCCACTTCCACGCACGGCACACAAACCTTAATAAAGATCGCATCCCCAATGAGGGATATTATTTATCTAGTCAACTCAATCAGCCAGCCCACTTTCGATGCATTAAGCTAAAATGTGTCGTAAAAAAGCATTCGTGCGACATGGCACATTTGGAAATGAAAAACGAAAAGGAAATTTCCACAAAGAAGGCATTTTAGCCATTTTAGGGAATGCGAGGCTTTTTAAATGCATGAGGTTGTGGGATAAATATATAATAGGTGTTTTAAAACACAAAATGAGGAACTTTACCGCTTTAAATTTAAAACAATGGCATCTTAAAGAGGATGATTTTTGGGACATCAGTTGATAACGTAAGTCAAGAAGCACATGTATGTAGTTAAAGACATGAGGAAAGTCGTAATACCTTACCCTAGTGGAAAATTACAGAATTTCACGCACGCAATTAGCTCACAGAATCATCATCATTGGTCAACAATCCTAGGATTGGTTTGACACAGCTTTCCACTCGATTCTTCTATCGGCCAACCTTTTCATATTGACGTAATTTTTCTCTTTTACATCCTTCACAACCTGTTCCATGTATCTCATACGAGGCCTGCCTTTTCCGATCTTCCCATTCAAATTTCCCCCGACGATTGTCTTCATCAGGCCATCTTGTCTCATGATGTGGCCGATTAAGCTGTCCCTTCTTCTTTTTAGGGTTTTCAGCAGACTCTTTTCTCATACTCTTCTTAGGACTTCCTCGTTACTTTCTCGGTCGATCTCGGACATTGAATAATCTTCATAATTCTTCTGTAGCACCACATTTCGAATGCTTCTACCCTTTTCTTCTCCGCTGCTGTCATCGTCCATTCCTCACTGCCATAAAGAAACACGCTCCAGATGTACGTTCTGATGAATTGTTTCCTTACTTCTACGCTTGTATTTCCAGCTGTAAGTAGATTCTTCTTTTGATAGAATGCCCTCTTTGTCTGGGCTATTCTACTATTTCTTTCTTGCTTCGTTCATCGCTGGTTACTCTGCTTCCCAGGTAACAGAACTCTTTCACCTCTTCCAGTTTCTGTTTTCCTAGTATAACGTTGGTTTTGGCCTCCTCTCTCTTGCTGCACACCAATATCTTACTCTTCTTCTTATTGATTTTCAGCTGATATCTGGCCATTGTCCTTTCTATGGCTATCAGCATCCTATTCAGATCTCTCTCTGTCTATCCTAAGAAAGCTCTCGCAATTTTTTATTAAAATATAAATACAATTGTTTTTAACATTATAACGAATCATTATCATGGTTGGACAATCCCAAGTTTGACGCAGTACCTTCACGTTGATTCTCTCAACAGCTAACCTCATCTTATTGGCAAATTCATTCTCTTTTACCTGGCTCCTGGACGAAACACCCTTACATCAAGTTCGTTACTACCTTTCCCTGTCGCTTTTACCTAAGTCTCCGGTCACAACCTCCCATCTGTTTATAAGTAATAATATTTCAGCTTTACGTTAATCGCCCGATGTCTTTAGTACCTAGGCCTAGTTCGTTCAAAATTCACGCCAAGATATTGAAGTGACCCACCAATATTATTCCATGTTCAGATACTTACATGTTTACCTTATACTGTTTTTACTTGAAAATTCTAATTACTTTCTTTTCCTTCTGAATTATATTCTTGCCATATTCCATGAAATGAACCACTGACATATGACCACAGTGCATTATAAACCAGGGATTTGCGAAAATGAACGATTTATCTGCTGCTCACGCTTTTAGGCATGAATGAAAGTCCTCCATTTTCCCAACAAATAGGAGATGCTGTATACCAGTATTATTTTTATCATTATTTTTCTACAGGTAACGGCAGGTCTAAATGGGCATTTAATTCTTCCGACACCCTAAATTTCACACGATGTCCCTCTTCAGCCCCTCATACCTCCTGCCTCCCATCATTCTATCACCAAGCTTTCCGTTCTTCTCCTCCCTCTTCCCCGCCTACCTAACGTTCTTTCCTCAATCACGTATTTCAAAGCACCATCCATTTTTTTACCTTTTCCATCCACACCTTCTGCCTTCTAATTTCATCTAACAAATTTATTTCCTCTCCTACCAGCCGTAGCACTTCATCGTTCGTCCTTCCTTTGGCCCACTTTACTTTCTCCATCCTTCTCGACACTCACATCTCAAAAGCCCCAAGTCTACTTTCCAGGGCCGGCGACAAGGGGGGGCAAAGGGGGCAAATGCCCAGGGGCCCGGGCCATCAGGGGGCCCGGACCAAAATAAATCAATTGAAAATAAAAATTTAAAGTATGAATGAATTTAAATGCCAAAAATAATACAAAATTTTGTTGTTTAAGAAGTGAAAAAGCAAATAAAGGTAGAGTGTTTGTCAGTGTGCAATTAAGAAGTATGACGTTAGCATTGTTGTTGTGGTCATCGAGGGTTTTGGGGTGATGGGGTGATGGGGACGATAGAGCGAGAATCGCGGGCGCCGTGACTCACCTTCCCTCCCTTTGCCGCGAACATTCGCCACTCAGCGACATATGTTGTAACCTGAACGACAAGAAACCCCATCCCCCGTCTAAAGTCTATTGTTTACATGTTAGTGGACTGTAAATAATCGTTTATTCTACAGTCAAAGTTACAGATTAGCAGTAGCAAGCTACTCATTCTAGTGTTGTGTCACAGGGATGGACCCCCCTACCCCCGTGCCCTCCAACCTAGCCTCCCAGCAAGGATTGCAATCCGAGAGAGATTTTTCAATCCCGGGATTACGGGATCATCATCAAAAGTTAGACAACATTTTCTGGAATTTAGTCCATCTTGTTTAATGCTGGCGATCACTATGTCTTTAACACACGCACCGTTAGCTTATTTCCGTTTTTCTTAAGTATTACAAGTGATGACAAATTACTTATTCCAATAAAAAGTATTAGTCAATGGACTCAGACGTCTAACGTGCTACATTTTATTTCCAAGAAAACTTACTTATTAGCGCTGCCTGTTAGCGAAAAGGTGTACGTCAATCCCGGGATTCGTATATACTAAATCCCCGGATTTCGGGATTGTCATTGCATCCCATATTCCGGGATTGCAATCCATAACTCCCGGGTAAAATAAAAAAGGGAAGCAAAGAAATATTTTATATTAAAAATTTTGTGAATATATACGTATTTCGAAAGTTATTATTTCTTAAACATGATGCATAATTTATCCTTCTGAAATTTTTTAAAATTTGTTTCCTTGTTTTACTTAAATAATTTCAAGGCCCATGCACGCACTGTCATGATTTTGTGTGGTTTTTGTTTATAGAAAGGAGAGGAAGGAAAATTTGAACCGATGCACAGTAGGCTGAAATCGAAAAAAAATTGACAACATTCCAAAATGGCTTTTTTGGAGATAGAATCATGAAACTTGGTACTAATAATGATAATTGATTGGCAACCATGGAATGGCATGTCATTGGTCATGTTCTGTCGCCGTTACCGAGATGCAGGGGCTCAAACATAGCCAAAATTACACCCGACTTCATTTTTCTACGTAAATCTTCCTATTAAAGTTGAGGGTGACGCTGTGTGAGGAATTTAGTCGGATAAAAAACTAGTAGGTCGTTTAAAACTACACTTTTACTTTACTGTGCTTAACTTTGGGAGTTTTTTCCTAAATGTAGGTGATATTACGCAACAAAATGGCGGACGCAATTATCACGCAAAAATTCATTTTAAGTAGTAAATATCTGGCTTGTTAAGTGCCTGTCAAGTGACTCGTATTAAATATTCATTTCTAATGTTTTTTAAAGGTAGATCTGAAAAAAAATTTAAAATTCGTTTGCGGCGCCAAAAATTAAATTTGATTTTTCACACGCGCGTCCGGAGCTTGAGACACGCGCCGGGGGCTGGAAATGACGTGACGCGAGTAAGTTTTTTCAAGCCATAAGGAACATAACGCTTCTTATTCGCCTTTTTTAAAATATGTGCTTTGCTATCGATATCTACTGGCTCTACACGTATAAAATCATGCAGGTATAGAAATATTAAGGTCTGTAAGTGAACGCGAAATCGCGTTCAAGGTTTCTCCTCTCAAATGTAAACTTCTCATTCACACCCTCAAAGCCTTAAAATTCCTCTATTTTTCACATGAAACATTATTTTACGTTCCAGCGGGATACTATTAAGGACTTCTTTCCGTTTATTTGCCCCTTCGCCTCAGCAGTCCAAACCTTTGACCCTACTAGGAGGTTCATGCAGAAAGGTACATTTTGGACACCGCGGAGCTTTTGGTTGTTCATCGAGAAAATCTACTCAAATCTTTCATTTTCCCTGTGTTATAATATGCATATCCCTGGTTTATGCGTCATATTAGACTTTATTCATCTAGGAGAACTTTAGTTTCTACTTTACTTGAATTATACACACAGGAAGGAAACAAATTATCGAAAATAGCTTAATATTGAGGACAAACAATATTAATTCTGTTCGTCAAAACCCTTAACATACATTATTTTTACCCATTCCCTGCTGCTATTTTTGATTGAGTGAGTTGTAGTGAAAGCAAAGCTTAGTAGAAGTGAATAATCTGCATTCATTTTAATTTGGTGGTGATATAATTATCTCCGTATCTCCGAAAAGATGGGAGTAGTTGTGGATATGCTAATTTTGAAAAAAAAGAAAAGTACGTTTTATATAAGGCTTTTTATAAAATTTTCATGTTCAAGTTCGTCCTAGTTTGGATTACTGTAAAATGAAAGTGTAAAGTGTGTTACACCTTCAAAAAGTTTTCATTTTGAAATTGTTTCCCCATCTCATTCCACTGACATGTTTTTAATTTGAAAAAAGTACAATTTATAGTAAATCAAAAGATAATGTATGACAGTGTGCAAGTTTCTTCTGCAGAAAAAGCTGATAATTAGGTAAGTCCTGGTTATAAAATAACCTGAAAGTTCGCAGTTCTGGTCTAAATTGAGTGAGGGGGGTTGCTGGGTTTTAGGGGGCCCGGACCACTCAGTTGCCCAGGGGCCCGAAAATCCTGTCACCGGGCCTGCTACTTTCATCTTCGTTTCATAAAGCTCATGTTTTCACCACTTATTATAAATTTAGTTCCTCTTTTATTAACTAAATAATTGCTTGACCCCTCTCCTCCATGGGTCTTCCCATGAAATCTTATCATTCATTTCTTCACTACTCTATTCTCCCTCGACGCGTTTGGTTCAGGTTGGCGTGGTGGCTAGAGTACTGGCCTCCCTTCCTGAGGTCCAGGTTCGATTCCCGGCAGTGTATTTTTCATGGGAAAACTGGTCCCTACTTGAGTGCCTAGTGGAGGGCTTTTCAGGTTCAGTACTCCGTCCGTCGGATGGGACGTTGAACCGTAATCCCCTTGGCACCTGTCTTAATGCAGACGCCGGCTTTCTCTCCACCCATCCTCCATTACCTGAAATCTTCCTAAATGGTGAATATGAATTCAGCTGTCGGTCGCCTCCCCTGAATAACTAACTAACCAACTCAAATGACGTGTTCGACGAAGCTGTCCCACTTTCGTCTCAGCATTTAAATGAGAAATGTATGATAATATTCCTTACATTTCAATAGTTCATTCTTTTACCAACGCCAAAAAGGGACGTGTTCCCCGAGTTCTGAAGCAAGAATCAAAGTAGGATCATTCAGTACGTCACAGAATAGTGAATAGCTGGAGAAGACTGCACCATTCGGCAATTCTCAAATAAAAAGAGGGTCAGCGTCTAGCTAAAAAAAGTCCTCGGTAAGGGTTCTGAAATATTGATGATCGCACCGCGCTTCCGAGACAGCATGGAGAGGGGAAAAGGCATAATCGATGCGAAAGGGTTCCTCCGGGTCTTCTGTCAAGGAAAGCTGAAATGGAGGACAGGGTTCAAAAGGATCGGGAGATAATTTTCTGCATGAATTCTTAGCTTTGAGTAACAGGAAGATTCATGCATGCAACCTGGTTCCTGATGTAGGTTACATCCTTCCGTATTATTCCCTCCGCTATGTTTAATTCATTTCCCTATCCAGCAATTGTAGCAAATGAATTTAAACTAGCCAAATGTTGACATTCCCACGTTTCATCAATAGAAGAAGAAAACAAAAATAGACGCTAACGCAAAGTAGAATAAAACTCAACTGATCTCACCATGTATTTAAATCTGCATTTAATATGTAAATAAACCTTCTCATTTTTCTTTCCAAAATCCAGTTTCCAACATTGGTTAGACAACAACAGAATTTTTCCCCGACCTCAAAGTGACACCCTTCGGTTAAAAGAAACTTCATTTCATGAGACATAAAATATTCAGGCGTATAATAGATGTAACGAGAACCGACGGGGACTTATTATTTTGCCATTAATGCAAATACAAATTGACTGACTGTCTGATACCTTACACAACTGAAATTTTTGGTAATCATATAACGTCCAAACTAACTGATAGTTTATCATATCTAATCATAAAACCGGATTTTAATTCATATACCAATTCAAACCAATATTCGGAAGGAATGAAAATATCTTGACTTAAATATGCCAACAAATTAAATCGCACGTCTCTATAAAAAACTATAAAAATTAGTAATAACGCTAATAGGTAAAATCAGATTTAAGTTACAAATATCTATTAATTGTATATTGAATATACTTGCAAAATAAAATTCATAGTCAAACAGAAATGGATATCAAGGCATGATCAAAAATGGAATATAAGCTATTCCTTGCCAATGTTTCAGAATATAATTTATTGTATTTTAATATTCCGAAACGTTGGCAAGGAATAGCTGATATTTCACTTATGACCATGCCACGGTACCCGTCGCTAAATTGGAGGTCGAGATGACGAAAACCGAATTAAAATACATAATAACTCCCATGAGAATTGAAGTATAAAAACGTAGCTGAAACTATTTGAACGAGTATGTTCACTGACCAGAGAAACATGAATTATTGCTACAAGGGAAGTTATGCCATAAAATGAAATTCGCATATTCCAGTACGGCTATGTCACCCATCAAATATCCGTATAATCTCGTCCAACGCAGGTGATTTCTAAGAGGAAGCGGAAAAAAATATCTCATACGTCAAATAACCCACGGCGGATCGGTTACCAATCACTTATTCCCCCGAAATCAGACTTAAGATTTGTTCCTATATCTTGGTCGATTCTGGGATATTAATAATGAAGAAACAGAATCCAGAACATAAAGAAGAACTGAAAGAGATTTCCTGCTTTGAATCAATTCCATCAAGGAAACATACCGCTTGAAGTGTCCCAACAGAACGTACGACAGGAATATGGGTTTTGCGCCCGAGAGATTTTAAGAGGCAACCTCAACAATTCCTAGTTCTTCATTTTTGTCAGATTGAACCACATTTTACGTTTTCGATGAGATTGCGCCGTTCGACATCTTTAAACGCATTAGTATGTAATCCCTGCGAGGAAAGGAGTGGGGTGAGATTAAAAAACTTAGGTTGCCGCGCAAATGTTACTGCGAGGTAAAAATAAGATATGTGATAATCGCAATCGCAAGTTTGGTTGAGTTGTGCGAAGAATACAATGTAATTCATTAGATTATGTAGCATTACAACCATTGAGGTATCGACACTCGACGCCCTGAGGACGATGGCAGAGTTAGCCATCGAAACGTCGGCATTAGCCATTTTCCTGACCCGGTGGAGAACCCCCGAAGGCTTCACCAGCATCATACGCCGGGAAAACACCAGATCATTCAATGTCATACATGTTTCTTCTGTCACTCAAGAGTCATATGAGAAATTTGTACTTTAACCAGGAATTTGTATCATTAACATTATCAGTGCAATACTTTGTATGTCAGCTTTTTACCATCACGTCCGCTATATCCTTACAAGTAATGAAAAAAAACAACGTTAGTTCATTACCTAAATGAGAAAACCCAAACGATTCTTGGTATTGCGAAAGGAAAAAGGGTATGTTTAGGAGTCCCAGGTTCGTAATCATTGACTACGGCGTCCAATAATGGTCATTTTAGATCCTGAGGTCGTTTGGATACAGCCCCTGCGGGGGCAACCACAACTCGAGAGCCGTATTCGGAAGAGTGTCAAGTTAACGGGTTTATTTCCTCATTGCATCCGGGCACTACGTTGGATTAAGGCGTGTCTAGCGTTTATAACCCTCGAATTTCATCCAATTATGGACCAGAGGCAGACAGAATGAGCTCTGCTCGCGGGTTTTAAGAGCCTACTTTGGAAGGAAAACAACGCGTGATGCGCTTTTGCCCATATACCGTAACTAGCTCTGACTAGCTACTCAGCATCAGGCAGAAAGGTGAGATTTCGTGAATACCCCTACTGAGGCATAAACTTTAAAATTCATTTGGAAAGCTCTAGTGCGCATAACAACTTTTATTAAAATGCAACTTCTTTAATTTACTCATGGAAACGCATACATTTCAATCACCGTATTTCAGTCATGAATCCTAAGTGCATTCGTAAAATGAATATATTAAATAAATCTTATCTTTTGGTTATTATCTTAAACCTTCTAAATGAATTTCCTCAGATTTCACTGGTCATTCAACAAACACACATACGGTTATTGAATCGCAAATTGCATACTCCTTGCGATTGTGAGACTACGCTTAAATGCACTGTTTTTAAGGCATGCAGGAGAATAAAGCCAACCTAATGTTGTCACCGTTTTGCAAACACAATTCCAAAACAATTATATGAAAATACATTTGTACACAGAGATGTAGTAAAAATTTGAAATGCAAGAAAACTGAATTATACTACAATGGCATGTATGCATATAACAGTGCGACACTTTCTAATGATATATATACTTCATGTGCAAGTTCATTAGGCCCTATCAGCTGGTTAAAATCTACATACTAGTGATCTCAATGATGCACATGCATCAGGGAATAAATATCTTAAGAATTAACGTAGGTGATTTTAAGAAAATTGTTTTAACTTACAAAACTTCATTCAATAATTATTTGAGACAGATTTATTCTTAATAACCATCCTAAGGTTCTGGCCTGCTGGCTCCAGGGAAGCCGAAGAAATGATACCATTTTACCTAGTTAACCGCATATATAAAACTCATAGGATGTCCTCCAAGAAACAGAGCAAACGCGGCTGATGTTCCATCCAGTAGTTCATGCAAATGTTACAGTTTCTCCATTATGCGCACCGGTATGTTTTTAAGCGAAAATCGACGCATTACATTAATATGTACCTTAATTTCCGTCTAAACTTTTCCGCTTCCCATACCTCTCAGGCAATTGTTTTCCGTCAATTCTTTTGGTTATCTTAGCGCATCGCGCCCCTTCTGATAATTGCGCTGCAATAGGTAGATACGTGAACATGGAAGGGTCCGGGATGACGCAACCGCGAGGACGGCATAGTAACTGTGGCTAGAAGTGATGTGTCAGGTGTTAAAGCGTATATTTTTGAGAACGAAAAAGGTGAGGCCGGAGTGGCGAAGTAAAAAAAAACGACCGACTGTGGAAATGAGAAAAAATGGAAGAGGAAAGAGTGGGAAAAGGGATTGGGGAGAGGCGTTAAGGGAGTGCGTCTAGGGCGTTAAGGGTACAGGTTAGGGGCAACTGGAGGGGGGATTCAGCGGAGTTGGAGAGTGAAAGAAAAAGAGCAAGAGGGAAGTTTTAAAGGATCCAGGGATTAAGGAAAGGGGAACGGTGGAAGGAAATGAGGGGCAGCGGGGCATTATAGGGGCATCACGGTGAGAAGGTAAATAAAAATGGACGGGTAAGGGTTAAGAGGTAGGATAGGACTCACAGTGGGCGGAAATCGTAAAAAGCTGGCACAAATTAATGCCTCCAATATTATCCAAAGAGTAACCACAACTTTTTCCGTCTTCAATGATTTTTGCCTCCTAAATCCGAATTCACTGTACGTTTTTACGTAGAACAATCAGAGGACTCTCTGAAACAAAATGGCGGTAACAGTAAAATCATTTAATTTAAATATTAAATGGTCGGTCAACCGTAATTGATGTCTGTGTGTGATGTGTCTAAATTATTCCTGGAATTATTATCATCAAATTATCAACATCGATGTTTACCTGTAAACGGCTTTGTCTTCGATATATCGATACGCGGTTTTGATCAAATACCGATTATTTATTTTAATGCAAGGATGATAATTTAATTATTTCAACTTTTAGGACTTTCCGTACCGTTCCGACATGCTTTGCAACGGTATACTCGTAGAAGCTAAATGTTAGCAGCGCATTAAGTCGGCTCCAGTCCGGCCACAGTAGGTTTTGAAGCTCCACTAGTGAGACTCATCCCACCGGCTGGGAAAAACTGCTGTAGCAAGCATTAGTAGCCAAGCTAAAAGGAGTCGTCCTCAATTATGCCTACGAACACCACTTGACTTGAGAGTACTAATGTATGGTTGATAAGATTGACACACGAAACAAAGATATTTTTCTCGTCCTCTTATGCTTTTGCATAAGCATGTGAGTGAGGTAATTGCTAAATATTATTTCGCTCATAAATCGATCATTCACCCGACTTGAGGTGATTTATCGTTCATAAGACCATTATCATTGTTGCTTAGACACACACACGAGGCAGCTCCAAAGGTTTATTACTTTTCCAAGCATTTCCGTGAGAAATAACTAATAGACTTCCTTCATTACTTTCCATGATGCCTATAACCATGTATTTATTGTGTAAGATGATTATTACTTGAGAAATAACACATACGCACTCCAGAAACGATCCATTACACCATGTAACGGTAACTTATAGGCTAATCACTGTCCTTCCGAAGGTTGCTTTGCCAGAGGATGGATAAAGGGAAGGTTCGAGGAAAGTAATATTTTACGTAGCGTACGAGAAAGAAAATTTTCTGCAGCTTTACTGTCACATAAATAATGAAAAGCTTAATTTGCTCATCGGTGTTACACACTGTATTTTTCTTCGTTAATCTTTCTTCCATACGTGTCTTTGACTTCTACATCTCCACTTCTAATCCTAATTTCTGGCATGCTTCATTTCCTCTCCTACTTTCTTGCGCCTCTATGAAGATTCTGTCTCCTATTTCATATTTTTTTACGCTTTGCTCACAATAAAGCTCAACAGATAGCAACGCTGGTCATTTCATTCTTTTTTACTTTAGGTATATGTACTTAGGTACCGGGAAAAATAATGTTGTAGAGATAGTAAAAAAAATTCATGAAATGTATTTCGTTCCAGGTTGGTTGTAACCTCAAATTTTACCACAATTTCTTTTCGCAAATGAATAGCTGAAAGTTATAAGGCCCCAATAATGGTTACTATGCCTCAGAAAATTAATATATTAGACATCTTTAGATTTCTATTTAAATATGTACTTTGCAATCGTAAGACATACCAGTTGCAAAAAAATTAATTTAAAGAGAAAAATCTTAACATCCAATGCTAGGAAAATGGAGGGTGGTCATGAAGAGTAATATTACGACATACTTCTTTCCCTATTATGGATTAAGAGATCGCCTATGGCTAATGTGAAGAAAGTTGGAGAAATCATTACGGCATAGGTAGCGAATGACGTTGCTAAGACGACGCGGGACAGCCGGAGAAGTTTCTTCGCCCCTCCACCTTCAAAAGCTCAGGCGCATGTGTAGAGGGGAGGGATTGTGGAAATGGGAAAGAAACCCTTGAAGAAGGACAGAAATGTTGGAAAAAGGGAAATAAAAGGAACACCGCGACACAGGGGAATAGAAATGGAACGGAGAAAATGGGAGCGGAGCAAAAGCGACGAGGTGATATTTGAGAAAGCATTGGTGTTGAGGGAAGATAGCGGCGTTTATTAGAAGAGGAAAACGGGAGTCGACGTCGTTTTCTCCTTCAGAAGTACATTACATCTACAAATTACCCCAACAGTCGCCAAAAGGACGTATAGCTTGGGAGGTTAGGTCGACAGTCGTGAGAATAGTGCTGCCATGAAACTGAGTGGGGGCAAAGTGGATGTCTAATATTAAAATAATTTTGCAGTATGTAGTTTATTGTGCGCAGTGCTTATGGGTGGTGCGTGGAAGAAAAAAATAGTAGATTCTTTCCGCCGAAAGACTGTGCCTTACAAATTCAAAGCTCGCGAACTAGCCACGAAAACTTTAACAGAGTTACCCGCTGTAATTGCACAATTCCAACATATTCCACAGAGAAAAAAATCATCCACCTTGACCGGGACCCTAACCCAGACCGCCTGATTTCCCACCAGGTGCTCAACCAGTAAAGCCACCAAAACTTCCTCTTTCTCAGTGGAAATTGTAGAGGTTATAAAGAAACAAGATGTACACTGTCTCTTTCATTTGTCCTCTGGATGACTGGTCAGCTATCTAAGTAGGTATAAATTAAATATATATTCATCATCCCAGCCCCGAAATACTGCTATTCACTTCACTAATTTAGTTCAAACTATTAGTTCCCAGAACTTTCCATTATATCCATATTGCGGCGCGACATTTCCCGAACTTTCATTTGAGACTTTCACCTAACACGCAGCTTTCTATTGATTCCTACTCAGTTCTCGAATCAAATCTTTACTTACTCCAACCCCAACACTGAACTCAAGGCTTAAATAAACGCTTAATTCAAGGCACAGTCGCGATACTCAGGATTAATTACGTACAGATCTAATGATAGTGTTCGCTTTTTTCCTCTATAGTTTTCATTTTAAAAATAAAAAAACTTAGTTCTAATCCACCAATGTTGTTAAACAAATATTGATTGATTTGTTTAAATATATTGGTGGATAAGAACTAAGTTTTTTCATTTTTAAAATGAAAACTAACTTCCACAATGTAAACTAGCCAACCATTTCTTTACTCTATAGTTTTTTCATAATTTTAGCAGATTACCTGTTAGTGCTGTAATCTAATAATTGTTGTCACCTAATAGCATCAATAAACACTTTTTTCTTAGGTTAAAATAAAAGAATCATATCCATTTACTCTTTTGATAATCATGCAGTATTGGCTTCAACCCGGATTTTTGTTTCAATCTCACACCATTTTTATTATTTTGATGAATCTTAGTTGCTTTCATATAACGTGATAGTGAAGAATGTAGATATATGTATTGTTTACGTAGGACTTACAGGCTGAGACTAAGGCAGGAAGCAGATACGCTAAAATAAAATTGGGGGTTCACGAATCAACGCTAGATGCTCATGAAGGAAAGCTCATTGAAGGAATATCTACGCAGAACTCATGTAAGGGTTACATTCAATTTAGAAAAATCTTAACTCCCAAGCACAGTTGCTAACAAGCATCTACACCTTCAAGGCAAAATGAACAATAAGAGAGTTTTTTTTTAACTAAGGCCTTAAAACACACTGGAATATTAACAGGTTAACTGACTGCAGTCATCAGCACATAAGAGGAAAATATACTTCTCTAATCATAAACACACTACAAGTAAAAATATTCTTCGATTGGTGAACAAAATGCAACTAAAGGCTCCAGGCTTCCATATTCCAATGCATGAAGGAGAATGCATGAAAAGAGGATGAATCTACTTTATCGGCCATCTCTTGAGGCATGACGACCTGATGAATGCAATAGTCGGGCAAAAAGTGAGTGGGATGAATTGAAAAGGAAGGCGATATACATAGGGCAAGTTGCGAAGGATGTGAAAGAGAAGAATTAAGCAAATATTTGGACATTAGCTGATAGAAAAATCAATTGGTGAGCTGCGTCAAACTAATAGTACGGTCAATTGAATCATGATTTGGATGATAAACAATTTATTATCAGCTGGTTATAAAATATAGCATATGTGAAATTTCCTCAAAGGGCACTCCACATATCGTCAATAAGGGTCGGAGTAGTTCAAGCTAAACAAATTATCCATTATCACAGAATGGTATTCATTTACATGAATCTCATCACTTGAGATAAAACAAATTCCCTCACACGATTCCCAAGAAGAAGCCTGAAGATTCTAAATCAAAAAGCCCATTGAAATACGTGTTCGATGAAAAACGTTCTTTCTTTATCTCGGCGACGCATGTGCACTTTGGAATTGACGTGAGAACTTGCGTTGCGTCCCTACGACTCCCTAGTCGTACGATCCAACGAATCACTCGCAAGTTGAAAAGGGAGGGAAAAGGGAATAAGAGAAAGAGGGAGAGGGAATGAGAGAGGGAAAACTCAGAAAAGCGAAGGGGATGAAAGGCGGCGAGAGAGGGAGGAACGTAGGTGGCAGATAAAAGGATGCGGGGTCAATTTTGCGACTCGCAGAGAGTACCCAGGAGGAATGGACGAAGAGGGGGAAAAGGGGGTGAAAGGGAAAAAAGGGTGCCAAGCAGAATATTAAATGGGAAGAGAGGGAGAGAAAAAAAGAGGCTGCCGAATATGATGTGGCGAGTTGAAAATAAGTAGAATTGGGGACCCGTGTCGGTGTAGTGTGGGATGGAGGAACCACCGGTGACGATGAGGGGCTCTGCAAAGTGAAACGTAAGATGGACGGCAAGGTGGGAAATTAATGATCTGAAGAGGTGGGAGCTGGGGTTAGGGAAGAGTGTTATCAAAGAAGCGTGGGATGGAAGAAGGGAACCTTTTTACACGAACCGCACGAGCAGAGAGAAAAGCGTGTTTTTCAGTTTAAATACACTGAATCATAGGTTCACCATTTCTGACATACCGACACAGTATAAGTTGAAAAAAACATGTAACTGAACCAAATCGAAACTTAATTTTTCCTGGACATATGATAATTCTACTGGAACTCAATTTCAGAATCATCATCATCAAGGGTCAACAATCCTAGGATTGGTTTGACGCAGCCCTCCACTCGATTCTTACATCGGCCAACCTCTTCATACCAACGTAGTTCCTCTCTTTCACGACCTGTTCTATGTAACTCATACGAGGCCTGCATTTTCTATTCTTCCCGTTCACTTTTCCTTCGACGATTGTCTTCATCAGGCCATCGTGTCTTAAGATGTGGCCGATTAATTTGTCCCGTCTTTTTTTTATAGTTTTCAGCAGACTTCTCTTTTCTCCCTCCTTTCTTATTTCAGAAATTATTTCAAAAAGCATTACATTCAATTAATACAATTACTAAATGGTTTCAAAAGGCTTTATTATGGTTGCTACAGTTATTAGGGAAGGCAACCGACAGCTATGGTTATTTGTACCGCTAAGGATTGGTAGATACTAGGGTTGAGGTAAGATCATTCGGGGAAGGAGGAAGAGTAGAGAGAGAAACCTGGCTTCGGCATCAGACGGCTCGCCAATGGGTCAACGGTTTAACGTCTCATCCGACGGATGGAACACTGAGCTTAAGTGCTCTACACACAACACTCTTGCTTCACGCAACGCTTTGACGCAATAAGTATTTAAGAGGGAGCTATATTCTTTCCAAAAGGTAAGTTGAGTGCGTTTATTCAAATGCAATCCAAGCTGCCGAGTAATACACAAATCATCATCACAATTGATCACTATCATCAATCGCTTCTTAATTCTTTGCTAACGGCTGCTCATAATGGACATCCCTAATTTCAATATACTCCGTTGCATCATCGGTAAAAATAATGGAGCCTACTGCCAACTATGGTATTCAAGTCATTTACAAAAAGAAGGAATAAAATAGGGCCTATTACGTTTCCCTGAGGAATACCCAGCGTAACTTCTACTTCACTGGTAACACCATCTTATACCACCAAATGGTCTAGTCCGCTGAACGTGTTGCTTTAATTACAAGTCTCCTATCCACCCTACTACGTCACTGTCTACCCATAGGTTAAGCAATAAGTATCATTGGAAAAATGACCACGTCTAGTATTTGAATTCTAGACCTCAGGTGGGAGGCTAGAGCTCTACCAACCGATAAAATCCGAAACCTATGGCTAAATTATCGGAAATAAAACTCCAACGACATATTCTACTTAAACTTTACTCTAGCTTTAACCCTATATTTTCATAAATAAATTATGATAAGTTATAATAACATTACAAAGATACTGGAACAATCGGTATTATCCCTGAATATGGTTAGTATATAAATTAGTCCTCCCGTTCCTACAGGTCTAAAATTATTACTCAGGTAATTGTTGTATCGTGGCATTGTGGTAAATATAAACAGCAAAGGCGGAAAATATTAACCATAAACGGCCATCAAGCAAATAATCCCTGGAACATATTAGGGCTCCGCTGAATCTAATTAAAACAGAAAATTAAACGCATGATACTTCTAACAAGAAAGCAGTCTTTCTTTTCCTCTATAATTACCTCTTTATTTAGCCAACTCTTGCAGTGAATCCTACAACTTATGCCATTGTATATTTATAACCCGTCGCTTTTAACGAATATTATATATAGTTTATTTTAATGAATATTTCCTCTGAATACTTCAGTGATTCACGCACTAATTTAAACCATTACATATTTAAACCACTCAAAACGAGCGGTCAAACGGAAGATTAATGCGCTATAATGGCTTACTAATGAATAATTAACTGGCTATTAATGTGGAGCGGTATATTTTTTACTGTGAAAGAAACCACTGGCGACACCTGTAATCTTCACAGTCAACTCTAGGCTTTGAAGTTTCATATTTATTGGAAACATAAGTAATGTTTAGAATATGGGCGAATTATAGAGAACGTTCCAATATCATTCACACTCAAAAATAATTATTCCTTGAAAAATTAAGAATTCACAAAGCCTTGTGTAACAGGATCAAATGTACAAAGGCAACTTATTGATTGGTACCCAAATATGAGAAGTAAGGTTAGATATCCTATTTATTCCTTTACGTTAATATCAGAATAAAAAGGACAACCTTCAAGGAGAAAAATTATTGTGGGCTCACAAAAGAGAACCAAATTTGTTTAGATTATGGCCGTGCAAGTTATTTTGACTGATGACATATTTTACACCCTTACAATACCATTAAAAATTAATTAAACGCATTTCGTAACATCTCATATTGTGGGCTCAGAATAGAAACAAATTTGTTTAGGTTATGGCCGTGCAAGTTATTTTGACCAATGAGATATTTTCCACCCATACAATACCGTTAAATATTAATTAAATGCATTTCGTAACATCTCTGAAAACTTCTAACTCATAGACTTACGGTTGATTAAACATATTGAGTACCTATCATTAAATAGCAATTATGATAATGTGATCCACGGAAATATTGATATTGCAGCATATATTCAGAAAAGGTGACCGACAGCGGAGGTTATTTGCGCTAAAAAGGATAAATGGATTAACTGGGTAAAGGTAGAATTTTCACGGCATGGAGAGAGACACGGCGTCGGCATTATCATGCTCTTAATGAAAGGCTCCAAGGGGACTACGGTTTAACATCCCATCCAATGGACGAAGTACTGAACTCGAAGAAATGTCCACGAGGCATTTAAGTAGGGCCCGGGTGCGAATCCCAGCCAGAGCTGGAGTCCGAAACCCGGCCTTCGAGATGGGAGGCCAGTACTCCAGTCACCACACAACTCGATCCTCAATATTTATATTTACGGCATATTATGATCCCTTAATCGTAGTAATGAAGGCCAACTTTCAAATGTTACGGATATCATTCTACCAAAAAGTTTTAGTGGTTAGGAATTCTTTAAACGATATCTAAAGTAGAAAGGATTTGGTAAGCGCTATTTCAAAACATATCCGTTTAGACCAATGTCTTTTCATTGACTCCTCTTATTCATTACACTTAAAAAACGTTAAAATCATAATGTAATGATTATTACTTTTATTCATTCATTAAGATTTAATTTTTATAGTTTTAACGATTCTCAATTAATGCCACCGGCTTTCACCATTTTTTTTCCTTGTTTCGAATAATATTTATTCGGTACGCTTCTTTGTATCGCGCTCGCTGAAGGCTGAATCGACCGGTATAATTAGGAAAGGCACACATTCAAATAGATGCACACGTCTTATTTGAATTTCAAAGTATTAGAGGTGAAGGAATCTGTGTGATGCGTTCTATTTTTAACCTATATTAGTTTTTAATACATGCATCAGGCACTACAGACTGCTCTACAATATTTCACCTATCTATATCTTTTCTATGCTGCCTATTGTGTTCTCTTATAGTACGAGGGAAAAATCTATCAGTACGACAATGTATCTCTACTTTCCATTTACACCGGTAGTAAGAGAGTTTACCAACTCCCTCTTGCGACGTTATGTAAATGACATAGTTACTGTGGATGGCAAGAGGAGCATCCTTTTTGTATATGTATTGTTGTAGCCGTTTCCGTAACGCCAAGTTCTTCCGATGACATTTAAGTCACTGTGGGAGAGGCATTGAAAAGCATATAAACTAAAACTGCGAAGATTTTTTCCAATATCGGCCTGTCAAATGACATCACACTGTGTACATGAGGTTTTGGGTACCACTAGATCTAAATTATTGGGCTTCGCAGCAACTCATATGCAGACTCAGAAATCCGGCGAGTTATAGCGCTCGGTTAAGAACGGAAAGGAGTCAAGCCACTGTCAACGCACTCCGCGAAAATCTTTCCGGTGCCATTCTCAGAGAAAATAAAATTTGTGGTAAACTGAGGATGAGACACCAAAGCAATTGTTCCCTCCGTTTATTAATTACAAATTTTCGAAATTGAAAAATAGATGCTCTTTAATCTTTGATCAAGGCATTGAGCTTCACAGTGAATTAATATCATTTGAAGATCTTTGAATCGAAACACATTTTTTTAATTTGATGGAACGAATCGAGGGCATTATTGAACACATGGTCAGTATTTTATGCTAGGATCCAATAGAAATTGATTACATGTTCCTGAAGAACCACGCTATTTTAACGTAGAGGTTTGATATGTATTATACTGGAATCGGTCTCTAGCTTTTCCGCTCAGGAATATTTTCTAAAGCGCATCCTGCCTTCCCTTAGACCACATGTTCTACTAGCTCACAGACAAATATATTTGGCACGATACATAATCAAAATAAATCATTCTGTAACGAAACAATGGATAGGGCTTTACCGTCACTGATGACATAGACCTTCAGATTGTACACTGTAGTCTAGCTGAAGAATAATTATCATTCCAAGATTGGGGGCAAAATCTATTAACGGCGTTACCCGCTGATATACACACTAGCAAGGTTTCCGCAGGGTAAAAAATTCTCCAACTTCACCGGGATTCGAACCCGTATTCCTCGACCACCAACGACCACGAGGCTAAATCCAACATTTGTGCTTAGTTTCTTTACTGACTGCAACAAGCATTACAAAGTTTGTTTTGAGATTACAATGATTATCACGCTCTTAAAAAACATTTTCAATTAATTTATGAATGTAATGCATTTAAAATCTAACTTCTGATTTTTAAGTACTATTCATTTAAAAGGGTGAATAATTTTAAAAGTGAATTATTGGAAAAATCAATTTTCAATATTGATTATGGCTAAAGACAGCGGATTGTACAGGCTATTTTTCAACTCTGTATTACTGCAGTCCCAACCGCATCATTTAATATAATAATAATAATTTTATTTTAAAATTCACAGATATCCTATTATATCCACTTTATAAACCCTTTTACTGCGGATGGGCCGACCTATCGGCCTATTAAACTCGTGCAAAAACTACGGTGGGCCGATAAATCGGCCCACCCGAGTTATTTTGGTATTTTTCTCAAGGCCATCGTTATCTGTGGTGTGTAGCCTTTCCGAATCACATCAATGTTAGTGCTGACTCATGTGTTGGCATACATTTTTTTTCTTTTTGTCAGCACTTCCTCAGACCTTCTCTATTGCACCATTTCTCAAAATGGCGCCGCATTTTTAGAAAAAACTCCGAAATTTCGTTCCACTGTAAAAGGGTAAAAGCCTTCAAATATGTTTTTGTTCATGTTGAGCTTTATATTTGCTTTTGTTGATATTATGCTGCTAGGCCAATACGATATTTTCTTAATATTGTTACTGAAAAAGTGCCATTACTGGTAAAGAATTATCTTATTTCTTCGTTGTGTTTCATTTTTGCTTGGCTCTTCCTATGCAATTCCGCAGCAATCTCAATTTGCATTCAATATTAAAACGTTATAAAAAAACAGGAAAGGCACTTCGAAGGTGTGTGTTAGAGGATGAATCCTCATTGCACACGCACAATGAAAATTCACTTATAGATAATGCTAGACCTTGAGCTATCATCGCACTCAAAGGGGTACGCACGATAATAACGCGACGGTGAGAAATAGGGGAAGATGTAGAGGGAGAGCGAGGGTGAAATAGGTGGCGAGATGTGACGTCTCGAGTCCGTGGAAATTCGAATCGAGTATGGACGTACGAAAGAAATGAGAAGAGGAGTTCTTGGATGAATGGCAAGACGGGTAAGGAGCGGGAGAGAAGGGAAACGGTTATGTACCCCTCTAAACGAAAAGTTCCCGTCGTGAAAGACCGCACTCGCTCGAGGAGGCACAACGTTCGGGTGCCTCCCATTCACCATAGTCGCTTCCAAGGAGCGGCAAACCCCACGCTCCTTACTCTCGGTGTGCGAGCGAATAGGTACCCTTTGCTCGGAAATTCCCTCGGGAGGGACTCACGGAGTTGAGCACGCAGTCACCCTTTCTGCTTTTTGACAAACAGGCTTCTTGGAGGAGCCGTTATTTCGCCGTGATATCTATACGGGAAGGGCACACCACGAGAGAAGAGAAGTTCGTTCGTCGCGAGATCTGTTTTGTCTTGCTGAAGCTCCCTCGTGTCGAGGAAGGCTCGTGCAGCATCATCTTCGAGATCCTCCACCGTGTGAACACTTTCTTAATTGCGTTCGTCAAATATCTGCTTCGTATACCCATCCTCCTACTTTGGTTATCCATCTCAGACTCCGCATCTTATGGTTCTGGCTAGTAGGCTAGTATCAATGTCTACAATTAACGGCGAATAGACACGGAGAGAATGGAGAATAACAGTGAAAGGAGACCTCTAATACTTGAGTCAGGGGCAAAGACTAAGCGCGTATACAGCGCGGCACACAGAATGCGCGGGGCACAGAATAAGCGCGTGAAATAACGCTGTGGTATGAACAAAATGGCAAACCCATTTAACGCCAAAAACCAAACGTAGAAGAGGCGAAAGAGAATTTCCATTTAGAAGTAGAATTAGCAACCAGCAATTGACGATAGAGTTTGCTGCAGAATAGCGACAGAAGAGCAAAGCAAAAATGAAACACAGCGAACAAATATTATAATTCTTTACATATAATAAATAACACCTTTTCAATGACAATGATAAAAAATATCTTATTGGCTTGAAAGGACAATATCACTAAAGCAATTATAAAGCTCAACGTGAACAACAACATAGCGTATAGTACGCAAAGGAAAGAAAGAGGAAAAGGGCGATTTTAAACTCAGAGAAAACAAATATTTTGAGGTGAAAACAGTATTGCATTTGAAAAGCAGAAGAAGCTACATTGGACGAAGCGGGAAGAAAATAACCGGTAGAATAACCTATATAAAGAGAGTATTCCACCAAAGGAAGGATCTGTAACATCTGAAATAAAGTTTTATAGAAGATTATCGGTAACATAGTAGATAGAGTGACTAACTAGGACATTCTTTCAAGAGTAGGAGAAAAGAGATATCTAATTAAAATAGCAAAAAGAAGACGAAAAACCTAATAGACCCAATCTAGAGACAAGATGTAAGATTCAATGCAGAGCAAGCAAGTGTGCTGAAAATTTTCAGAGGAAATTTTTGCTTCGAGTAAGTCATTGTCTACGAGGATAGAACCTATAAATTATCACAAAGGGCAATAAATCACCGCTGCTATCCATTGTTGGACCATAATTAAAGGCGAATGAAACCTATAACCTATAGATCCGCCTCAAAAATTGCCTTTGGGACTAGAATCCTGGGGGTTGGTGTGTTTGAAATGGTTGGGATTGTCTCTAATAGGTAACCAATGAGTCATGTGGTAAAACACAAAAGATTCGCAAATTTGGTGTCTGTGAATCACTCATTACAACCATATTTTTGTTTTTACTTGAGATTTCCCCTTCATTAATATTCGTAGAGTTCACTGATGAAATAAAACTTGAACTAAAAATAAAAATTAAAATAAAACTGAAAAAAATGAAAATTACTGTAATGGGTGTTTTGTACCACGTTTTGTACCCGACGGTTTCAAACACCAGTTATACACCAACAGTTTTGAGAAACAAGTTCTGTAGCCTTTTTCACAGAGACCTCATTGTTAGGATATGGCAAATACCTACTAGAAGTATTC
Source organism: Platycnemis pennipes (assembly GCA_933228895.1). NCBI lineage: Eukaryota > Metazoa > Arthropoda > Insecta > Odonata > Platycnemididae > Platycnemis > Platycnemis pennipes. The sequence goes on along the minus strand of OW121852.1, from coordinate 32,731,642 downwards.
TACATCACAGATCGATACAGGCGTAATGTCGAAATATGTCGAAAATACGTAATAATAATAATAATTTCGATATTTTAATGACATTTAAAAAAATATACAAGTAGCGTTTCCGTCAGATATTAATTCGGATTCAATGGAGATTGTTCAACAGAGCTAACGAGAGAGACCAAATGATATAAGCTGATAGTAAAAATAACCCAAATTTGAGTTAATCTGTGACGCAATCATTTAAAGAGCGGCCTCTCAATTTTCAGGCCATGCTGTGACGTGATCCTCGAAAAGAGGAAAAAAAATGAAGTCCTTATATTTAAAGTGTTACTCGAACACGTAATTTGAGGCTCAGCTACGTGGGGACGGCGGGGGAGTTAATTTTCGCGCGGCCCTTTCTCCTTCGTTCCCCTCGCCCAAAGGACCGCTCGAAGACACCAATTTTCTCTCAAACTATCAATCTCCTTCCCTTTCCCTCTTCTCCCACGCCTTCCGCTGCACCTTCCGGAGGTGGGCGGACGAGGAAACAATCGATTTCAGGAAGAAGCTCGGGATTTCAGTCTAAGTATCAACCCACCCTAAAATAGCCCTTCCCAGAAAACAAAAAATGCGTGCCAAATGAGTCCAACGAGCACAATTATAGTCACTCATAGTTCGGCTTTTTTCTACCTCCCTCTTTTGTTGTGTAACCCACGATGAAAACACACCCGTTTATGTATTTTTACACCTCAATGAAATCATGCATGTATTTTCTTTCCCTTTATCCATTTACTTTTATTTTTATTATTCACACTAGAGTCCTGTTGAACCGCGCCAAGTACGAATGTAGGGGCGTTTTATTCTTTCTGCCTTTCTATCGCCATCACTTCCTCCATTCTTTCTGAATAGGCTTCCATCCGATCAAATTGTTACGATTATCTTCCATTCTCAAACCATCCAATCTTCAATTTTCTGATGAAACATTTCTCTCTTCTTGTTGTGCTATTCCGCCTTCTTTGCCTGCACATATACATTTTACTGCCTTTCGCTTTTTTCAAAATGTCGATGTTTGTCTTGTTAGTCTGGTTATTTCCATTTATTTGTATGTCCGTGACATTTCAGACTGTATTTAATCATACAGGAGTGCATATCTGTATATTGTTTGATCTTATATTCCTCTAAATCTGTACGCTTGTTGACCAGCATGTTGTGGACCTACATTTTTTTTCTAATTATTTTCCTTTTTCTTATTTGAATTTCCCTCTCTTATCTTTCTTTCTGCAGAAAATTATTGTTTATGCCCATAGTGGTTAGCCTGCTCTTATGTTAGAGTCTCGTATTTAGATGCGCATTTCTTGTTGTAGATGCTTATAATAAAAATAATTTTTATTGTTTTTAAAGTATAATGCATGGCTAACATAAAATATGGGAATATCCTCTATGAATGAAAATGAAAAGCCTTTCCATGGTATGCTCTAACATTCGTATTTTAATCCAGCAGTTACGAAAAGGGCTGCAAATTTCATACGAATGCAGGGAAAAGTGAAAAAAAAAAATTTCAATGTAGAGGTTACTGTGATAAAAATTAAAGCAGTGATGCAAATCAGGGATTTAATAAACTAATAATGAAATAGGAGATAAATACTGTGGAAAAAACAGATGAAACAGAGCACGCAAATAAGCGGAAAAAAGTAATTGTTTGAGATAATTGAGGAAACCTCGGTTTACTCGGGAGATAATTAAGAAGATAGTAGAATAGAGGAAATGGAGGAGCGTAAATACGGAGGAGGGGAGAGGAATAATCTCAGCGTCTACTGATCTCAACACAGAAACTAATCATGAGAAGGAAACACAGCGATATGCGCAACGTGAGACATCCCAAAGTCAGCTAAATTGGAAGCGCTTGAAAAAGAGGCTAACACAAAGGTAAACATTGGCATAATATAGATAAGCATAAAAATTATCCTCACGGCAGAAAACGCATTTATTCTGACAAAAAATACTGCAAATTCGAAAAACTGTACGGATTTTCATTTACGTTCAATTTTGGAGAACTCTTAGAATCATGTAACTCAAAAATCGCGGGTTCGAATCTTATCTTGGCCATATATTCAGTTATCCAAGAAGCTTAATGCTACGTTATATGGTGCGATATATCCCTAACAATAGGGTAGTTTCCTACTATTTTTTTATCGTCTTGATTGAAAATTTATAACTTCTGGAGTACGTATTTTAAGCCGTTAGATTTTAAAATGACGTTAAGTATTTTTCTTCATTAATTAAAAAGTAAAAAAATCAATGGCGCGAAAACGCGACGGCAAGCTATTGCTTGCCGGTGAATCATACGTGTGGCGTGACACTCTTTCCTCTAGCTGCCACTAGGCGGTGCTGCGGACGCTTCCAAGCAGACGGTGCACACCGTCAAAGATTATTAACTAGTATCGGAGGTATATTAATTCAGTTAAATTATTTCCAATAACTTTTTTGTTTTTTTTTATTATTTATGCAGCTGACTCATTTTGAAACAGTTAGAATTCATTTAACGAAGCGCACCGTGAAGTTGGACTATAGTCGTGTGAATTTCACGTTATGCGTCGCAGTAGCAGAGGACTCCACAAGCAAGATGCACTGGAGCCTATAAAACGACTATAAATACCATGTTTAACGGAGGAGACTTTTCGAACTTTGATAGTTTTCAAAGGCTATTATTAATACATATTCACTCGAGCAGAGGGGCTCTGAAATACAATGGTAAGTTCAGGAGACTAATATTTCCTGTAGCTCGCAACGTAAACCATATACCTGTTACGTCAGCAACAAGGCAGCGCATCCTGCCATACATGAGCTTTTTGAAATGGCCGTAAAATTAACATTTAATTTTCTAGTACGATGGGATTTCTCAATCCAAACCTTTTGCCTAAAATTATGGTAGGGCATAATTACATTTATGCTAGGGCACGTATTGCAATTAATTAATTCTGTTTTCTTTGATGACGGAGACTGCCCTATTGGAACCTAAAAAAAACAATATAAATGCTATATACTAATTCCACAACTGTTCGGAGAGAGGGTAGGTAGATCAGGAAGGAACTATAAAAAATCCCTTATATTGGAAATAAAATGTTGACATAATCCATCATATGAGGTTTCTCTCGGATTTGAGTAGAGACCCTGCAGTTAGTAGTCGGGTGCTCACTGCACACTGAGCTACCACGCCACGAGAAGTATGGCTATGCTCTTAAAAATATCACCGGGACTCCGTCAACCGTCCTATCTCATAACCCCCCTAAATCCTTCCACCACCACCTTCCGCCAACTCCCATCCCCTCCATACTTTCCCTTCCCTTTCGTTTGACTTCGGGCACACACATATTCCTCCATATCCGTCTCCCCTTTCCCATTTTCATCCTCTCATCCGGCTCGTCCATCCGAAAATCTCCGCCCACCCCCACCGACTGCCGAAAGGGTCTTACCCTTAACCCTTGGTCTCATTCCATCCCACCGCACCTTCCGCCCACGGCAACCTCTCGCCCCACCGAACCAACCAGCGTGGGGGGACATAGGGAAACAAGGTTCCGAATGTGAAGTCAGCTGGTCTGTCACTCCACCGGCGTAGAAAAACAAGTCCCGATAGGAAGTTGGATTCCCGGGATCATTTATACAAAAAAAATAACGGATGTTTGAGCAATATCAACAGTGAGCACCGAACTATTAAGGCATAAGGATGTTATGATCGATGTAGCAAAACCAGACTTTCTAGCTGAGGAATTCACCATCTGGAACATGATCGAGGGATAATGATTACCCTCGGAATCGCGTTATCAATCCATCGTTATTTCTGTATTGCGCGTAGAGGAGTGAAAACATGATTACAGTCATTGAAAAATTCATATATGATACCAGCATTTTTTCACAGAGGCCCATCCAAACACAGGCCCGTCTGTTCTTATATTTGGGTTTCATACCAAATTAAAAAAAGTCTATGGGATTTTATATTGAGACAAAATTTTTTAAAATAGGTTTCATTAAAATATTAAAATTTTGCACTCAAATTCAGCACTGAAAAATTTAGGTACCCCATGCAGTACTGCACTTTAACTTGCAAAAGAAAAGAGCAATAAAAACGTAAATTAAGAAAAAAATTCCACAGAGAAACAGAAACTTTTTTTTTCATTTTAGTAATGTCTAATGTGAAAATTTTACTCGAGAAAATGAATGAATTTTGTATGAAAAAATATCTTTTGTTAGCACATATTTCGCAGAGTTCAAACAGTTTTCAGAAAATCATTTGACTAAATATTATTATCTCAACCAATAGCATATGTGACTTCTGTACCGGGACAGCGTGGGAACCACAAAATTGTTAAAACTAAATTCAGGCCCGTAGGATTTATTTACGGAATATCCTGGTGTTTCATATGCGATTCAATCCAATTAGTGAAGGGAGCAGCAACAGCAGTGAATAATAACGTATATATTGTTTGTATAGAGGGTAACGTTGTTAATAGCGATAGCGAAAAGGCACAGAAAACGTCCTTATATCCGCCTTGGGCCCTTTACCAAACAAATCTCAAATACTTAAAATAAGGAGGTGGCTTCCGTCTGGACTCCACGTTTTCAAGGTGCTGGAAAGAGAAGGGGATTCAGGTTGAAGTAAGAGGGATCAATTAAGATGGGACACAGGGTGCGAATAACATAACTGGCGGAGGCCACTTACGATGTGCGCAACACAACACCTTAAACCAAGGGTAAGGAGTAGGAAGTAGTTTAGTCACTGAGTTATGGACTTGACTACAGCGTAGGGAATTCAAGCTTAAATCCTTCCAATGCGTACAGCAATTAGTGCCCTTCTCATTACCAAGAACCTTCTCTGAGAATTCAGATTGTGAAACCTAAATGAGATTTTTAAAATTTTCATTGCCTATGACACTATATCATGTTTTTTAATTTTGCAATTTCATATCGCACTTCGGTTCTTTTTCAGCTTTGTCTTTCAACGCGTTCCTGTTCCCGGACTTGATTACTTAATAACTTAGTAAAAATAATGTTTATCACACATATTAGAACACAAAACCTATGCCAGGAAAGGAGTGACAACCCGCGCCGCGACGTATGGGTTATAAACCAGACGTATTAACGAGCTGACCGCCGCGCCGCGGACGGCAAACCTAGCCATTCGCCATATTTAAGCTTATCAAAACATTTTCTTGGGAAAATAAAAGAACCATTTCATTCCATTTGGTAAATATGACCGATTTAATCGCATGAAATGTATTTTTCTCCTGCGCTCTGCTTTACTTACTGCTTTCACGTAGAATAAATTAGGCTAAATATGTAAATCGCGGAAGGTGGACACAAAACTTACATATTTTTCATGGTGGACGGTAGAAAGTAGGTATGTTCGGCCCGCGGCAGGAGATAAGCATGTTCGAGGCATGAAGGGAGGAGATGAGTTCGGAAAAGACGAAGATGGGGATGTGAGCAGGGTGGGGGAGCGGGCAGCAAGTCCTTGGCGGGACGAAGACTGCGAGAGGAGAGGGAGAAGGAAGATAAGCGGAAAGGTCGCGACAGAAGAAGAGAGAAACCCCTCAAGTCAAATACTCCCGGAAATATACGAGTGGCGTTCGAAGATTTTTCGGAGAGGAGGAGCTGATTCATTTCCGACCCCCGCAGCGCTCGATGGGCGTCCCAGGAGGAAGGGAGGGTTGGGGAGGGTGGACAGAAGCTGCGCGCGAAGACGTTGAAAAGAGGAAGGGAAGAGGAGAGGAAGAGTGAGTGGGAGGGAGAAGATGGAAACCTGTCAAGATAAGCAGTGTGTGGGAGAAAGAGAAATTGAGGGCGGTTCGCATGATGTGGGAGGAAAATGGTGCAATTACAAGAGACGGAACGAAGTAGAAGACGAGAGGTCGGGGGGCAAAATTGAGCGGCATGAAGAGTGTAATGAAAAAGATATTTTAGAATACCAGGTTTTGCAGAGATCTAAAGAGACTTCACTTACACTCTTTCCCTCGACATAGGCAGGGTTAATTATAAACGACACGCACCTCAATTGCATTGATAATAAATTGATAAGGTTTTAAGCCACTGCAATTGCTACGGTTGCTTCTAACTTCTAGCATAACTTAACCTGAAACATAATTCCAAGACGAACACACACCACCGCTTGAAGAATCAAACCTTCAACATTTGGGATGTCAGGTCGGTGCGTTAACGACCTGTCCAGCGCGGACGACTCTAGACTCGAGACAGTCTAGAAAAATCATCAAATAGAGATATCGAGGAAAATATACCGTACATAAGTTGTTTGATGATGCCCAGTGTTGATGGAAGACTACGGAGACGAACGCTGATGTCAATACAAGTAGAGTAAGTGCCAGGGTAGTGCTATATGTTGGTAGTTTTCTTTTGAATATGTATTTACCATATTTACCCGTGTAAGCTCTGCACCTTATTTTCCCGAAATCCCAGCGACGAAAATGTGCACGGCTTATACAAATCCTCTGGATTTTCTTCCAAACCGCGCACCCGTTTTCTTCAAATTCCTTCAAATGCTTGCATCGCATATTGTTTCCCCAAATTTTCATTCCTTGTTTTTTTCACTTGTTCCTATTTCTTTAATTTTTATCAGAGAATGTTCTTCGAGATTAAACGATGAGCGGCAGGCTCATGGACAAAAAATTAATATTTTTACGAAAATATTTTTTTCATCACGAAACTGCCCAAAAAACGGGGATGCGCAGGAAGCATGAGGACGCGGCTTACTCGAACAAATACGTTTGTCTAATCCTCACGCATTCATTCCATCGCTACAGGGAACATTTTTATTTGTCATTAGCGTTGTCATATAGCAATGTCCTCAAAACAATTACACATTTTTCACAGTTTAGTGATTTGTGGGATAATCTGACGTGATACAGAATTTTGAATGTTATTTTCAGAATCTGTGAAAAAATCCATTCCAATGCATTCCTCCATTTATAAACAACGAAATCTTCCATGTTAGTGTAAATAGTAATATACCTTACATTATTACTAATCCTTTTTCTGCCTGATATGCAATGCAATTTGGTTTGAATTCACCACCTACCACACACCTTTATGGTGGCTTACAGAGTATTATGTAGATTTATACCTGTTCCTTTGGTGTTTTCGGGAGAGGTTATTGAATTAGCAGAGATAAATTCGAATTAGGGGTCATTAATCCAGCGACAACAAAAATCTCGAAACATCTTTCTGTTAATATGATAAGAGTTGGACGAAGCTTTTAAAAGTAGCGTGATTATTAGATACCAAGATTACTGAGCGACCCAAAAATAATGCAAATTAAGGAAATGGCGTGGGTCCTGGCACAATGTCTAACAAAAGGAATAATGCGAAGGTAACAGACGTTCCACAATGGTTCAATACGGTCGAAAACGTGAAAGCATCCATCTGATGTAAGATGAGTGGTGGCGGTATTAATGGAGGCAGACCCAATATATTCACTACGCTCTCCTGGGTCCATGCCTTAGCTGTCTCTTTTCCGTCCTCTTCCTCAACAAACTTCTTCCCGAGTTTCCTTAGAACAAGTCTTTGTACTTTGATTCATGGAAAAGATGGTTCCCTCCTCTTGGAAAATTGAAAATACGCTGCTTCTCTCGAGTGATTCAATACAAAAAATATTTTTAGCTGATGAATGGTAAAAAAAAATAATTTTCATTTTCTTGTAAGCATCCATTTGGCAAAAGTACTTCTCTGCGCGAATAAAGTAGCTCACTACTATGGAATTATTGCATTCTAAAACACAAATGGAATGATGGACATACACTGGCATCACTGGTTTCGAGTGGGATAGAGTAGAAACACGTGTTTTCATTTTTGTACATCGATATCCCTAGAAAACTTTCAGAACTTTGAATCCTAAGGTAAGAGGAAGTGGGGAAGAAAAAGCAACTTTTACTGATACTACTAGATTTATTTAAAAACTCGACCCGGGATTCGATGTAGTTACACATCATCTTCAGGTAAATGGTGAGGGAAACGCAAGCCTCATATACAGGAAATTGTGTGGTGAGGGGGGGGGAGGGAGGCAGGTGGAGAGGGGATACGGAGGGGGGAAGGGGAAGGAGGGAAAGGAACACAGGAGGTGAACGCGAGAGATGAACTAAGAGGACGAAGGGGAGGGGGTTAAAGTTTAGAGGATGGGGGATGAGGCCGGGAACATACATACAATTATTAACAAGGAATTTATTACCGCCAAATTGTTTTTTAAAAATATCCAGGTGTTCTAAAGCATTCAGCTTTCGTCTATCATTAGTAAAATGGAGAGGTGTCATGGTAAAATCTTTTTTATGTCCGTGGGCTAAAAGATGTTTGGCGAAGTTGCTTCGTTAAAATTAAAATTTTTAAAATACCTTGTGTGCTCCTTTTGTCTTGTTATAAAATTTCTGGACGTCTGTCCAACATACGCTTGTCCTCAAAACAGGTCGTGAACTCACAAATAAGAGCATCTAGGCCTCGGCAGAAAAAATTCTATTTCTTCTCATTTTCTGATCTTTAAAATCCTTACAATTTTCGAATTGTCATCTCTCTGAAAAAGTGTGGTCCTTTTTTTTTGCATGAACTGTTTCATTCCATGAAATATGGGATAATAATATGCTATGGAGTACAGAGTTTACTTGTTCGATTGATGCCGGGGAAATATAAATTTTTGATCCGCCACCCAAGAAACGGGATTGCGGAGAAAAGAAACTTTGAGATTCGGAGAAGCATTTCACTGCTGCAGTCTTAAAATGGAAACAGATTTTCATGATGAAGATTAGGCATACTGCGTCATTATTTTAATGTCAAAATTGTTAAAACAGCAGCATTTCCACTCAAAAGCATTTAATCGTGGTTGAAATTGCTACTAAAATCGTTTTCGCAATCAACAATAATATTTTCTACCTGTGTTAATTATTTTTTTGTATTCTTTAAATAGCGTCTTCCGTGCACTATTTCTTCACATCAGCGTATTTATAACCTATCCATTATTCCCTAACAGTCCTTAGACACGAATTACACGCACCGAAATGCTCTCTATTTTCTCCCAGTTTTGTCAGTTATGCAATATCCTAACTCATTACGCCATTTCCTCATATTGACAGTTCCTTCCCCATACTTTACTTCCTCCTCATTCCTGCCACTATCTTTTTTCCCCTGCATTGCTCCAAAATTTGTAATTTCTCTACCTTTCCGTCTTTCGTACACTTTTTCATTCTTCACGTATACCTACATTTGGTAACCCAATGATCTTCCCTAGTCGCCTATCTTGGGAGGTTTCAAGTTTTAGATCCATCCAACCCCACTTTCCATTTAAAAGTCCACATTACGCTTTCTGGATATATTTATTTCATTTTCACGTCCAAACGTCTTTGTAAATGAGTATCTGTTAATTAAAAATAGTCCTTCGCTTTTTGTTGTTAGTGCTACATTCACCTTAGCTCAAGCGCCACCATGATGCGTTACCTCATCTGACAAATAATTACAATCTCTGTGATCGTCTTCGATTTCTTTTTCCCGGAGAATCTTATAATATACTCGCATATATAATACCGCTCCGTAAAGACCATGAAGAGTTACAAATTTATCTTCCAATTACCGGCAGAGAATATTAAATGCAAATAATAAATATCAACATATGAATAATAACACCAAGAGTGAATCAAAGGTGGCATTATATTGTCTTAAAATTATTTTTAATCCTACTAAAACTTTTCCCCAAGAGAACAGTTTTTTTCTCGCCTTTGTTTGATACCGAGCCTTGTAACTCTTTCAATAAGTTAAAATATAAGGGGGTGGCCACACCTTTTCTTTTAGGAATCCATATTTCTTCAAGATTTCCCAATGGTACTTAATAAGAGAGAATTACTCCATATAAGTCATGCACTTTTTCCATGCAGTAAATCTCACCATTTATAACCAAGCACCGGTACTGCTATCCAGTTAACAAATGTACCAAAAAAATATCTAAACCGGCGCCGCATGCGACACAACTTCTAATTTCAAATATTCAGGAAAATTATGTTATAAAAACTAGATTTAAATTAGTAGGGATGGAGAAATCCTATGTAGTAAACGAGCACAATATAGAGGGAGAAATCAAATCCACTCTTTCCTAGATCGCACATTCAAAAAGCAGACTGTATTTCGGCCCCAACACAGGTAAAATTATTGATGAAACGAAAACATTTAAAAGGAAACTCGTTCGAGAAGTAGTATAACCAAAACGCCGTTTTATTACCAAAATACCTGCATTTTGAAAGTTCAGAAGGCTCAGTATTGGATTGAACCTATCTTAGACACCTTTTTCAGTCCTGCCATTTTGCCTATGAGATTGTTAGGTAGTAGTAGAAGACTAGTTGCAGCACCATTTAAATGGAGATCAGGTGATTTTGAATAATTATAAAGGACCAGTGGGCACAATGTTGGCCTGCTGACCGTATGAATGCAAAATCCAGGAGAGGCAGAGAGGATTGGAAGTGTCCAGCCAAACCAAAGCTAATTCATTTTTTGGGTAACAAATCTATATAGAAAACGACAGGCGACACGGGTAGAAACTGACCCCCTAACCTCTGGGGTTGTGTTTTAAACCGTCGGGATTATGTCGAATAAGTACCCAAGGAGTCACGTGGTACAAACACGAATGTTAATGCGTCTGAATCGCTCGTTACAATATCATTAATTGTTTTCACGTGAGTTTTTCTCGTCTTTCTTGACTACAGAGCCCCCAGAAGAGATAAAACACAAGCATAAACAATGAATGAGGTTATAATCAGCGGTTTTAACACACCAAATTTTCGAACCATTCGTGTTTATATGCACCACGTGACTCCTTGGTTACCTATTCTAGATAATCCCGACGGTTTCAAACACAGCCCCCCTGGTAGGCGAATTTCACAAGCCGTTTAGCTTAGTATTTAGTGAGCTCTGCTCTAACTAACAAGTCCTACATTCGGGATGAACACAAAGTTTTTATTGAAAGGTGGGATTGAAGAAGTTGTTTTACTTTCACGACGAAAACATTTGAAAATAGAAGCCCTTACCATCACCTAAGCTCATGTCACTTTAAAATCCTTTTCCTTCATGGTTTCTCTATCTTACTTCGTCCATAAGATATCCCCTGCCATATGCCCTTTTTCGGTGCCTTGCTAAGTAAGACATAGATGAAGATTAGCCAACCACGCACCTATTTCTCCGTCCCCCCAGCCATTCCCTCTCACATATTTATTCCCCTGGCGTGAAAACGCCTCGCTTGCTCCGCTCGATGCGAGGGCGCTGCGCGACGGAGAGCCTTGCCGCTCCTCCACGGCAACCAATCAAGGATCGGCACCCTCTGCACCCACCCAGTGGGCTCGTCTCGCCGTCTTTCACGCATCCCCTCCTCGGGAGAAGGAAATCCTTTGTCGAGACCTTTCCCTGGAGGTGGAAAACGAGTGAGCAAAGCTTTCGGGGCGGGGCAACCTAATTTCTTTAAGGACTCTCCCTCTGTTTCTCTCCAGCGTCTTTGAAAAGCCGAAACACCTTGGTGCGTTCAAGCTTACCATTTAAGTTCAGAGGGGAGGAACGCATCCCCTAGGCATCCAGCCTCCCTTAACATATAGCGTAATTTCGCCAGAAAAGGGACACGCGAAAACCTCCAGGTGCTGTTTGAAAATAACTTTAGAGAGGAGAAATCGAGTATAGAGTAAATTCACCCCGTGAGGATACTAAGAAAAATAGGTATTACCAACAAGCGAATTAACCCAGTAAGGATTCAACGAAAGGTGCATAGAAATAGTTTCTCCTAAGACTCCTTAATTCAACCGTAGGCTCACATAAAATTTGCAAAACATTACCAAATTCGTAATTTAAAATTACACTACGTAAGGCATAACTTTGCGTAAGATAAAATTTGATATTAATATTCTTAAGATAGCATCTCATATGTTGTTGAAAAATAAGGCATATGGATATAATAAAAACATCGAATATTATGATTTTGGACCCGTTGGATTCGAGATACATTTTATCCTAATAATTTTATATAACAACTGCTAAGAAAATTAAAAATTCCCCTTGTTGACTCCTAGTTGAAATACGCTTCATGCTTAGGTGCATGGTATTTTAAGTTACAACGTAACATGACCGGATAGGGTATTTTAATGGAGTTCACCACTCTACATTGAATTTCATTCATCATCAGCTCCATCTCTACACTCTTTCTCTCTTCATGTCTACATATAAGACGTCTCATCATATCCATAAAACCCTTTCTCTTGATTCTTCCTACTCCCTTACCCTAAAATTCTTAAATAACGACCAGCGACCTGGTTTATTTATCAATTGTGACTAATTTTCCTGCTATGAAATTGAAACCAATTAATGTGTTGCATATATGATAGAGTGGTAGACTAAGGCGTATAGCGTTGGTTCACTGATCGAAAGCCACAGGCTTTCTGTATTAGGGCAAAGCCTTTGGACACCTCAAGCTAAACCAAATCTGTAATATTTTATTAGAGATAGATTTTTCTCAAAAAATACAGTAGTTACAAGGCAAGCAACGGTCTCCAAAACCTAAAGGATAAATTTCAAACACTCTTTGGCTTAGCACTTAGCGCTAGGCTAGCTCTGTGCTCAGCTCTACTATTCAAACTAGTGTTCAACCTCCGGGTTACCTTAAACAGATATGCTGTATAAATAAACTAGAAAAGATATATCTAGTTGGAATAGATAGATTATGCTATGCAACATAAGTTAATTAATAATTTCCTCCATATATTTATGCACCATACGTGCCAACGTGCATGGGGCTGAGAATTTACGCCAATCACGAAGGCCATAAATACAGCCGTTCCATCCATAAAGTGAAATATAATGAAAAGTAAGTGTTTTCTGCAAAGCTCTTTAGAGCGATAGCGTTTTCATAACCGAAATTCATCAAAGTTGTGCCAGATAATCTTCCTAAGGATATTTTAAGGAAGTGCTATTATGCCACTGGCTAAAAGTTGGTCATCATCATCATCATCATTAGTCAGCATTGAGATTGGTTTGACGCAGATCCTCGCTGAATTCTCCTATAAGCGAATACCTTAATATTTACGAATTTATTCTCTTTCAAATCCTTTAATACTTATTCTATGAGGTGTACTTGTTCTAACAGTTGGTATACATTTAAAATGATTTTAATACTTAACAGGCATCTGTGTGTGCATTTGTGAACTTCCCAGTGTTAATATGATGAGTTTTAAAAGTGCATTCTATTATTCATCTTTTTGCCCTTAGTTTTACCTCTTGCAAAAGCAATTTGAAGCGAGAACGGCGAGAGTAGCAAGTTGTATGCCTCTATCGAATAAGATGGCCATTCTTGCTTCACAAATCAGCCGCCATTTAGCTAAGCACCTTCCAACCACACGAGAAACTCAAAGCAGTTTACGGCATCTCTCTACAAAGAACTCATCAATTTTTCATTCGGTGGCATCAATGGCCATGGCCTTAGCAACGCTAGGGAAAGAACTGAAAAAATATAAATTAAACATTTTAGAGAAATACGGTTTGCATAGTGTTAAACTATTGAATGAATAAGAAACTTGGAAGCTTTTTTCCAAAAAATAAAGAAAAACTGATGGACATAAATTAGTATTTGAGTATTTTAACGTGTGAAAGAAAAAAACCGTGCTTTCACAAAAAAATGGAAACCCCATACTACGAATATAAAATTGTAGGTAATAAAACTTAAATTTTAAATGTAACGGCGAATAATTGTTTGAGATAGCTAACAGCCCTCTCACAGCTAACAGATACCAAAAACTTTTTATTGAAATAACATGGCCGGTTTTCCCGTGCAAAAGCGCATAAAAATGGCAACAGACAGTAAAATTGTTATTATTATATTTATAGCGGTGCAACTCTCTAGCAGGGCAAATCCAGCTGTTTCGTCGAGAAGCGTCCATCAGAGCGCCTGGCTATCTATGCTGAGAGCTACATAACGCCCGCACCTACTTACGTATGCAGTCGTTCTAACTCCCCTGGCACGTCCAAAGCAAACCTTTGGCATTAAAAGATACCTGCATCAGAGTTCAAGCGTCTATGATACCCACTGCGACATCACGATACTTCGTTTTTCCTTAATTTCACGATGTCCCGCATACTTAAGATAAAAATATCGATGTTAAGGATCGCGTTACGAAACGTATCTCGAAAAAAGTGGAGTGAATCATGGACTAGGGCGGGGGTGGCGAACCTATGGCACGCGCGCCCTAAGTGGCACGCGGAGCAATTATTTCGGGACGCGGAGCTGGGAGGGCGCTCGATGGATATCTCAATCTCACTCGATGGGTTGGCACGTGAGTATACTCTTATTTCATAAACTTTGACACTCAATCGCCAAAAGGTTCGCCACCCCTGGTGGGTTGTGTTTGAAACCGTCGGGATTATCTCGAATGGGTAACCAAGGAGTCACGTGATATGAACACGAATGTTTTGCAAATTTAGTGCTTCTCCATCGCTCTTTACAACATCATTAATTGTTTTCACTTGAGTTTTTCTGATCTATTCCAACTAAAGAGGCCCCAGTTGAGATATAACACAAGTGTAAACAAAGAATGAGGTTGCAATCAGCGGTTTTAGCACACCAACTTTGCGAAGCATTCGTGTTTATACCACGTGACTCCTTGGTTACCTATTCGAGATAATCCCGACGGTTTCAAACACCCCCCCTGGACTAGGGTAACAATAATAAACTGAGGGATATTAAACCCACGACATTAACGTGGCCTACGTCCGCAGAAAGAGTCGAAGAGAAGAAGTCGTCACCTCTCGAACGAGAATAGGACATTGCGCCTTAACTCACTCACCTCTTTACAGAAGATGAAATTAACACCCCATGCGAGACATGCAACTCTCCGTTAAATGTTGAACACATTATCAGAATGTGACGAATACCGGGTTTGTTGACAGGAACAAAATATAACGGGAGAACTAAAAATCATCTTAGGTGAGAATCCTGCATATAATTCATTTTTGGAGTTTATAATAATAACAGGGCTCTTTTAAAAAAATTGAAACGATATCCGTTAACAGTACCTAAACTTTAAATAAATATCGCAATTCAATTGAAAAAAAACGTAATAAATAAAGTCCATCCAGGTAAATAGGGTTGAGATGGGTGCGAAATGGCCTTAGTTGTCGAAGCACCAAAAAAAACCTAAATCTAGTACTAAAAACCGGTGTTACTACAGCGATGCTTGGTAAACCAAATCAATTCTAACTACCCACACAGTAGCACATTTTCACAGAGAAAAAATTATTCATCCTGGCTATGAATCGAACCGGATTTTCCAATTTTGTGAGAGACGCTTTAGGCAGTTAAGCTAGTAAGGCGCCTCAAACACCCAATGAATTTCAAGAAGCTTTGAAACAATATGCTAGACTCACTGCCAAGTATATCAGAAACCAGGTAACAACAAATCCTAAGGTGCTTTCTTATAACTAAAATGGGGATTAATGCTCAGCGGCTAGGTTTCAGTCCTTAAATTTTCTAGCGACATTATGTTTTCATTTATTAAAAAAAAAACATGACCCCTTACTCCCGTATTACGATACATGCTATGTTGTTACCTCAGTTAACATCTCAGTTACCTCAGAACAACATGCTATGTCGTTACCTCAGTTAACAACCGAGCAGGAAACGAAAGGGCAAATGCCTCCTATTCAATCAAAATAAAAATGCAACTAAAAGAGGGGTAGGTAATAGTAAAGGTAAACTCGATCACCAATTCAAGCTTCAATTTGCACACACTATAGCGTATACCCTTTGATGGATCTCTCCCACACCACACATGTCCTTCATTTCCTATCAGCATCCTCACCGCAACCCCTAACCTTTCCTCTCCTGTCTCTCACTCTAAATCCACTCTCAATACGATTGATTCGATTTTTGGATTAGGCTTCCCTCAGGCGAGTTTCTTAAGGAAAAAGCCTTTATGAAGTCTCAACACGTACATCTCTTCCGAAGGTTTTCTCAGACCCACTCCTTTGATAAGCATTTATAAATAAAACCAGGATCTGACTCGATACGGGTGTCTTAGGAGAAGCTGTAGAAGGCCTGCTACCATCGTTACTACTCATGGTTTCTTCCCGAAGACTCAAGAACACAGAGTATAGGATATCGAATTTCATAGATTGTAAATGTGTTTCGTGTTTAAATCCGAGTCAATAATCTCCTTTAAAAATTCTACGCATGAGCTAAAAATAAACATTACGACTCTTCGTAATTGTTATAGATTCCTGAGAGGAATACACAGAAGAATCCTTTTATCCAATGCTTTTTGGATACAATTTGTTGCAGAAAAATTGTTTATAAGTGATATAATTATCAGAATATGCGATAAATGGTCAAGCATTAGCCTTTAATGAAAACGACAAATTCATGTACTCAACTGAAAAAAAATTCGGAGGTGAAAGTATATTGAACTTCGATTCCGACGTTTCCTGAAACCCAAAGGATTGGATTAGGCTAAAATACTCATCCTTATGTACCATGATCAGGATAAATCCTGAAATAGAGGAATAAAATCATACCATTTAAAGTAGTACGTGCTACACAAGTGAACATAAAAATGATATTTTTTTCTAATTTAATATTGGATCGGAATAATCGGATTGGTATGCTAAACAAAACATACTGGCTCCATCATGAACTAATTAACATTGGTGGGCAAGGCTCAACGGAAGAGCATGTTGAAATATGCCTATAGCAATATATGGATTTCTAATATTTCTTTTGATTCTTATTCACGGAGTTTGGTCTTTATTCATTAACTAACGATGCTACAGAATGAGGAGAGGTAGCGAGGGCCAACTCAATTAAATGTGCATTTAAAATGATTGTAAAACACCTTCACAAGAATGCTACCACCACAATTCATACTCATAACCAACTCACTACATTCAGGAGTATATATAGGAGTTCAATAGGGGCGTTCCTATTCAATAAAAAATCCATGCCCCTCACGCTCCACGAAATGGGATGATGAAGAAAGAAGAAAAAGACAATGACTCTAGGCTTCATTTGTCTTCATCACTCCATCCTTCGTAATGTAGCTAGAAGGAAAATTAAATGTTCCCATATAGGAGTGAGTACAGAAAGCAAAGTGAGTTCCTTTAAACGAACAAAGTCGATCCTGCCCTAAAAAGCGGAGCGCCTAGTGAGACAATATGAACGGCGGAAATCGGGCATATTGTCTGAAAGAGATGGATGGAGTAAAAGTAGAGACAGCATGCTCGCCGTTTCCTTAGTTATACCTCAAGACTTTGAGGAGGGGAATGCAGGGAGAGGAACACGAGTGTAGGCGCGAGGTTACAGTAATTGCTTCCTCTTAGCGTACTCCCAAGAGGGAAACCGACATAAGAAAAGGTCACTTTTATAGCTATCTACGAGTCATTTAACGTGCCAATTTGTTTAAGTCGTCCAAAGACTTCACGCAACAAAAAATGAACAAATGTGTTTCATCCCAATGCACCGTTTTAACGGATAAATAATGTGTGCCTCGCAAATTAATTCAGGGTGTCCGGCGCATCTCGATATATTTCTTCCTTGAGTTTTCCAGGTAAATATTTGGATTTTCAAGGGTCTTGTTCCACTTTGTTACCGACAACTTTTGATTGAAATCCGTAAGCTTAAAAAGCGAACGTGTCACGTAATAGAGGCAGGTAAACATTAAGAACACGGAACGAAAAAAATTCAATGTATTTTAACTTCCATGTTCCGCAAATCAATTTTCGGAAAAAATGAGAAATCGTAGATCTCAATTTCAGAGTAGATGATCAAACCGACTCTCGAATGGATCAACCATAACATCCACGTGACTCTTACGGTAAGGGGAACTTGCATGTGATTGGTCTGGGTAGGACAGCGCATTGAGTGGCGAAACAGGCGGCGAGCGGAAGCACAGTTACGAGTAGAGTACCATATGAACGGTGAGCCCATCGCTGCGCTGAGCCAAGCAGAAGGATGGCAAGGGCGCTCTCTGACCTAGAGTTAATTGGCCGCCATGCAATTACCAGGGTTTTCAGAAAAATACAAAAATTCCCTGAGTTTTCCAGAATTTAAAATTTCCCTGAGTATCCCCGGTTTTCCAGGTCGCCGGACACCCTGCATTTTCTAGTGGTGGCTTTGAGATAGTCAACTGTGAAGCTCCTCTAAGCAAACGACAGCTTGTTGGGAGAAAAAAGATAATATTAATAGAGTATGCGATTCAATTTTTTTCAATGGCAAGATCACCGTATATTAGAACAGACTTTAAAGAATTATTTATGCGAGAGTGGTTTTACCGTCAATAACGCGTTGGCGAATACTGAAATATAGACATAGGAAGCCGTACTTTGACAGTTTTATCGTGGGGATAGAAATTTTTCCCAGAAGTTTGGCGAGATCTGCGAAAGATTGTTGTGATAATTGCGTTAATGTCTCAACATTAGGCAGTTCAGCCTTAATCCAGTCCATATTACTCTCCTCTGGGATTCTCCATCCGTCATTTCTTCACTGTGTGTGACGCATGTAAGCTCTTCTATCTATTCCTAATTTTCCAAGAATTTCTACTTTCCTCCCAAGTCTATCCTGGCAAGCGAATTTTTCAAGTACATAAACAAAAGAATACATCCTGATTGTGTTTTATGCTTCTTTCCAATCAAGTCCTCATTAGAGAATGACAACGTTAAATGCCCTCTCCTTAACAAGGTCAAACTTCCTCCATGTAAGAAGTCCTTCGTTTTATTCTCTAACCTTTAGTGATTAGAAGTTAGCTTCGTAACTAAGCAAAAAAACCAAGGCAAAGCAGAACACGGATACAAGTTCAACAAACAAGGGAACTCCTCCTTAGAGACCGTAAGAAATTTGGCGTGACGTGTCACGGAACATATTTTGTAATTATGACGCAATTTGGCAAAATACAATTCCTGTCCTGATCATGTACCAAAGAGCTTTAAAAGATTCACTATCAGAACGTATGTTAAAATTTATGATTAGTTTTCCGAGTAAATCTGAAATTGATTTGTCTGTCGATGACGTTACACTTTTATATTGAGAAAATCCGCTTATTACGCTCGATTCGATCATAAACACAGGATTATAGAGATGGGCTATGATACAGATGGGTAAAATACTGATAAAGTACGGATAAGGAGAGAACGAAAACAGTCATAATAGGAAACATTAAATCTGCATAGGTAGGTGCAATGAGGGTAGCATGCGGTACATCAGAAAGATATCCTTAACAACACCGACTCAAATCATATTGGCCTTTGCAAACCTTGAGAATTATTTGTTAATGTATCTTAAGAAAAAAAATTCCAGTACCTGAAATGTTTAACCAATTACCAAAGGACATGCAGGGTTTGAAAATATATGAATACGTTTATAAAAGCAAAAGCATTTGTTGGAAATGTGGCATCAAAGATAATTGAGATCTGCATGTATCTACTTGTATATCACACTATATGGACACAGTATCATTGTATTTTATAGAGTTAAAAGGGAGTACTTTCTGATGAGCCTGTAAAGGCTCAGAAGGTCTCGTGAGGCAGTAAAAAAATTTGAAATATATGTGATTGTGGATATTTTTGTCACTTAATTTAAAATGCGTGCTTTGTAACAAAAAAATTTAAAATATGTTTCCTTTTGCCAATGTATCGAAATTATGTTCGTATTTGAACGTAATTGGACTTACATTTTATATCTTAATAAGCAAAATATTTTTTATTTATCATTATTATTTTACTATGTAGATACTAATCCTTTAGCCGCACATTCCTCAAGAATATTTTAAAAATGTTCTAGTTATAGAAATGCTTTGCTATCGTCATTTATATTTCAACACAGTATTTATTCATCTCTGTATTGCCTTTCTTAAAATATTGATGTAGGTAATTATTGACAAGGGGTTAGTTGGAAGAAGGGACTATATAGTTTCAATCTCGACTCAAAGAAACAGTATATAACGATTGCAAGTTTCTATAAAATAGTAGTGTTGGACCACTATGCTGCATATAGGTAGCGCCTCTTTGGTGATTTTTCATTTCCTGCTACACTTACCAAGGTGTCTGATGGGCAATGTGTACATGTGCATGCACATACATTAATTGCATTCATTTCATCCTAAAAAACTAGGAAACAAATCCGGGGAATGCATGCACGGGCCCTTGCCGCGCAGTAGGCTTCTCAGGGCCATCGAGACAGGGTCCATGTCACTGTGGCGTAAAGAGGGTGGGGGGTTGAGTGATAGAGAGAGTAGGGCAAGGAAGGACAACCCAAAAGGGTACGGGTCAAAGAATAAGGCAGGACGACGACGACGGAGAGGCAATCTCGGTTGCCGTGGTAACAATCCCCTTGAGGAGAGGGGGGTGGAGGGAAGGGGGGGTTGCTGAAGGTCTAAGGATGGGAATAAGAGATAGGGTAGGGGAGGGGAGAGGGAAGGCCCGGTGGTTTGGGCACCGTGAGTAAATAGCGTGCCGATGAAGTGGAGTGAGGGATACGAACGTGTGCCGTGCCGACTGAGTCGCACAGGGTAAAGGGTCTCCTCTCGCTTGGTCTCTGGGAGTTGGGACGGAAAAGTGAGGACAAGAGGGTCGCGAGGAGAACGCCAAGATTGAGAAAGGGGACGGAACAGGGGATAGCGTGGATGGAATAAAGTTGCGATGGTTTATTTTGTCAATGCGCTACCGTCCATGTGGTAATTCGATTGTCATGGATTCGTCAGCGCCCTTCATATCGCATGAATGGTTTGGACGGTACAGTGGGTTGCCTTTTCCCTAATTCCAATCCTAAGGGGGGGGGGGTGAGGGGGTAGAAAGGGTGTGGAAGGGTATGCAGTTGCTATGTTGGCTAGAGCATTGGTCTCAAATACGCAGGGCGCAGGCTCGAATCCCTGGAGAGGTATATAAGGGTGACCCCGTACCAGGCGTTCATTATCAATCAGTAAACAATCACATTGCTACTGACTACACAAATGAGGTAATTTTAGTTGAAAAAATAATTTAATAAGGAAGACGGTGCCTTCATTAAAAATATGAATCCTTCATTAAAAATACAGCCTTCTACCTAAAATTAAAATTATTATGGAAGTTTACTGCACCAATCAAGTAAATAAGTTTCTGGGCACACAGAATATACGCGAGGTGAAACAATTACACCATGAATTACATTAAGATGTTTACGCAGACATGCAAAAAAGACAATAATTGACACTGCTTTCCTTAATTATCTTTACGGTATCTTCGGACTAAACTCAATCTGCTATCGTTCCTTAATAGGTACCTACTGTACATGAGGCATATGAAGAAATGACTAAGGCGTTTTTTTTATTGGTGTACCGGACCTCATTCGAGTGCATTACGTATCACTTCTAGTGCATTACTCCGCTCGTCGGATGGGACGTACGCCAGCGGACCCATCGGTGTCTTTCTTTAAGAGAAAAATAATGATGTCTGCTACAGCATTTTCTTTACTCCCTTGATTATTACTATCCCTCTTAATGACAGCAACAAAAGTGGAGTGGAAAACTAAGGTCATTCTGATAAGACATAGGTTTACAGATAGTTGTGCATGTGTCCGAGGAAATAATAATAAAAGAGGAACTAGCAATGTCAGCCTTAACGTAGGATTCCTCCACCTTAGAGAAGAGAATTAACCACGTGATACCACAATATGCTATTCATTTGACCTCGGTTGCTACAACTAGAAACTACCTATAAGAGACTTCATTACGAGACGCTCAATAAGGGTAGGTATTGTTTGAGAGTGATACGAACATAGCGTCGGCCGTGGTAGCCGTTAATAACTAGATGGCCTAGGAACCAAAGGTCGCGGGTTTGAATCCTGCCCAGACCATAGATGCTGTGTCAGTCTTGGAGTAGAGATCTTAGGAGAAAGCCGGTAGTCGTTAGATCACCGAGCATAGGCAGGCTTGAGAATTCATCATCTATTTTAATTTCATTTCTCATAAGATTACCCTCTTACTTTCAAAAGGTCCTACAGCAAAAAAAGAACTAAAAGACCAGGAGCTATGTACAAAAAAACATCGTTCACTGCAAAGAACAAATAGCTCAATTTCTGAATCTCTTAGTACCTACCTATAATGAGTACAAAACAGCTTTCATGCAATGAAGGCCATTTAACAGGATCACAATCTTTGGTTAAACAGTTACTATTTAAGAAAATGAAACTTAAGTATGCTTAAAGTACATAAAATGGTCTTTCCGGTGGGTTATCATCATAGTTATACATAAAAATGAAGTGGTGTCTGTCTGTCTGTCAGATTTATGTTACGCATCTCCTCAAAAACTACTGAATCGATTGAGCAGAAATTCTGTAGGATTCTAGTGTACCTATACACTAGAAGGTGCTATAGGCTGTATAAAAAAGGCTCAGGAGCCGGGTTCGATTCCTGGGGCCAATTACGTATTTACATTAGTTTAAATTGACTTTTTCAATTTATGGTAGTGCAAGAGTTTTTTCTTTCGCTCAGTAAAATAATTAAAAATTAATCGATTTCTTTCATTCTTTCTGTATTTAATGGGAAAATGTTGACACGTTATTATTCATTTAATCGATTTACACTTTGTCGTCGAGGGTCTGGGCAATGTGTAACTTATACTAAAATTTACTGCTTTTTTTCGGTTCTTTTCTGAGCGTTGCTAAGGGCTTTGCCATTCTCGTCTCCGAAATGAAAACGTCATTGATGCTTAAAAAGTTTGTCATATAGGCATTCCGTAAACGGAATTGTGCTTTTCGCGAGGATATAGGAAGGTACTGAAGGCATTATTGGCTATTCTGAAGCAAGGTCAGCCATCTCTTTCCGCACAAAGATACGTGCTGCCTGCTAGCGCTACTCACGAATTTAGAAGTTTTGCATTCAGTTAAAATTAGGAGTAGGTATTTAGATGAATGCTTCAGCGGTGTTCAAATTGTGAATGTTTCTTCTTATTACTTTACGGGTTTGTGCATTTGAACCGACCTGGGACATGAAGAGAAGAGATAGAAGGCTTTCAAAATTGTCGTCGATGGGGATAGCTTGAGATTTGAGATATTTTAACAAAAACCAGGGAATAAGATTCAAATACCAATGGAGTATAATGTCTCATTAAGTATCCGTGGGATGTTCATTGATGCCATTGCATTGATGCTAAAAAAGTTCGTCCAAAAGCGATGCCCTAAAGAGCATTGTTCTTTTCGTGAAGGTATTGAAAGGTACGAAAAGAGGTATCGCAGCTAATTCTTGAATCTAGATCGGCCATTTCATTCGGAAAAATCATACGGACTTACTTTTCGCGTCACTCCCAAGTTTGCATGAGGTAAAACCAAGTATGGTAAAACTAAAGTATTTAAATGAAAGTTTCTGCGGGGTTCAAAAGGAGTTCAAAATTTTTATGATTTATACCATATTCCGAAGTGAACCGCTTTCAAAATTGTTGTCTTTTGAGGCACAATAAAGTGATAAAAAACTTAAATCAAGTCTAATCAAAAATAAGAGTAGCAAGATGAAAAAATTGTGACATAGTTAAGCGTGAAATATACAGTAGAAGGTGTACATATATGCAACCGAGCGACAAGTACCTGGTAAAAGTGGGCTCTATCTGTAATAGGTAATAAGAATAGAATTTTCTCCTATTGCAATAATATGCGTTAATACGTATCTGTATGAAGTTTACTGACGCCACTGTAATGAAGTTGGAGAATTGAACCAAACACAACATGCATAGAAGGCCAGATAAATTTTTTTTCCGAAGAGGTGGGTCCTACCATTGCCAAAACCCGAATTTGGTCTCATTGTCAACAATAGACAGACATTCATATGCACTACCCCTTCTAACATCCTTTGTTCTTCTGGCCTGAAAGTTTCTAAATAACATTCTTACTTTAGTAAATACCCAAGTATGAGTCCAGGCAGTAATTATATATTTACGTCGGTTTTAATTATATTTATGGTTCCGACGAAGATCAATAAAAAGAAAACTAAGGTTTTGGTATACAGTAGGAGAAAGTAAGCCAGGACCAATGAAAACCAACAGGAAAACAAAAAAAATCGAGGAGGTGGAAGAGTTCTGTTACCTGGGAGCCCGAATGATGGGATGGACGAAGGATGGACTAACCAGGGACGGACGAAGTAAAAGAGAAATTACCAATATAAACGATCAAGCAAAAAGGGTATTCTGCTTAAAGCTGCAAATATAAGCGTGGAAGTGAGGAAACATTTCATTAGAACATACATCTCGAGCATCCTACTATATGGCAGCGAAGCATGGGTGATAGAAGCAGCAGAGAAGTCAAGGCTGGAAGCATTTGAAATGTGGTGCTACCGAAGAATGATGATGATAAAATGGATCGACCGAATGACAAACGAAGAATGAGAGACGAAGAGTGAGAGAAATGAGATGCCCACTGAAAACACTAAAAAGAAGAGGGGACAACTTAATCGACCATATCTTAAAACACGATGGCGTGATGAAGACATCGTCGAGGCAAAAGTGAGCGGGAAGAATGGAAAAGACAGGCTTCGCATGAGTTCTACAACAACAGTTCATGAAGGATGTTAAAGAGAGGAGTTACCTCAATATGAAGAGGTTGGCCGATAGAAGTATATTGGAGGGCTGCGTCAAATCAATCCTAGGATTGCTGACCGATGATGATGGTTCCGATACTGACTTGGAGCCAAAGCTAACTCCACAACGCAAGTTTGTTTTCGCCCCTCCATGAAAAATGTTCAAATTTCTTAATACAATTCTTATTCATATATTTCTCCAATCCGTTGAATATGCACCTTCAGCTAGTTCAATGATAAATTACTCAAGAACAACAACTGGAACTAATGAACTCCAAGGTTATACCTACTAAGTGCACAAGGAAAAAGAAGGAGGAAGGAGAAACAGATGAGATCTAAATATGAATCGTCAATCTATTGCCAAAAGAGTTCAGGAAGTTATTAATGCTTGTCGGTGCTCGATCTATTTGAATTTAACTCCGATATATTCACATAGTGTAAGAGAAACTTAACTTTTATTTTTTACCACTTTTATTTGAGACACCCTACCGGTTTCGACACTCCCGTGTCATTGTCAAGGGTTCTGATATGTGCACGGTGGCAAGCCCTAATATATACTCCAAGAGGGATAAACTGCAGGAGTGGGAAGATTAGATGGTATATGTTGAAGGTCAAGATGACGGGGAAATGCTTTTTAAAGTTGGGACGGGAACATGGTACAATGGGGATAGATTGAAGGGTACAATTTGATTTAATAATTTTGGTCCCAAAGCATTGGAAGCAGATACAATCTCAAAATTTTCTAAGAAATCCAGCTTTGCACCTTTGTCATGAACATTTAAAATATCTACTCTAAAATCAGACGTGATTAAAACCAGATAAATGAGAAGCAAAGTCTGACTTGTTGTCACCATGAATTCAATTATTCAATTCAATTTATTCACTCCGAACGTTGCAGACGCACAGGAATATCCACTGACTCCCGTGCAATACCCCACTCATTGATTATATTGGTGTTGGCATCGACTTTAATATCAAACACCGACGCAAAGCAGAGAAAAGTTCATTTTGGGATATTTGTCTGACTGGAGCTCAAAAGGGACATATTTACACATGTATCACGGAATGAAAACACATTTCGCATCCACTCGCAGGGGTAAAAAATAGATGAACTCACTCTCACCTCAAGTATGCCGTAGGAAACACCGTAGTTGCAATGATCAAAGCAGGTTACGTCAATTGCCAGGAAAATAGCCTCACACTACCGAAACTTCATCGGGATCCCGAGCGACCAAAAATCCATAGGCGAACTGCTGAACTCCAATCTAATGTTTTTCAAAAATCCACTAGAAAAAGCTCATTTTCAAAACGGCCAAAACCTACAGCGATTGCTGGGAACTTTTTAGAAAACAGGCCACTCACTTTTCACTGCACCAGAATCAACTGCAGCAAAAGAGGGACAATATCGAACTCGTTACAGTCATTGCACTCGCATATGGGAAAATCGACGAGCGAAGTGAAAGACGATCTCAATATCACGCTTCGCGACATTCACGCAACACTTCAGTTCGGCCAACTGACGTTCGAATATTGTCCGTCCATCATCGACCATGGCTCATATCTCCATCCACCTTACCGTCACCCTTAGCGGCTGCTTATAAAAGTTAGGTCGATGAAATACTCCCTCCTTCCATTTTACTTCAAGGGCATTATTCCGTAATTTTGATTCAGCCAAGTGTGGAAGGTGTTGGGTGAAATCTATCGCAGGATAATTGAAATAACGAGATTCTTGAAATGAAAGCAATAGGAGCCGATAATATAAGGGGAGGAGGGCAAAGGTGTCGTGGGGTCCTTCCCTCACGATGAGAGTTAGTGCCGAGCAATTCCCAGAGAAAAAGAATATCAGAGCAATTTTTATACTCTTGCGCATTATATACTTTCTAATAATTACAAATAATAATCTTGATATCTGTTAAACATGCTCTGAAGAGGACTCATCCCTGAAACAATAATTACAAATTTCTAATAATACAATAATTACAAATTTCTAATAATTACAAATAATAATCTTGATATCTGTTAAACATGCTCTGAAGAGGACTCATCCCTGAAACAAGGTTTGATATATCCTTCAAAACTTTCTACCGATGATAATTTTATTTTGTTAATTATTTACGACTTATATTAATATATGATTGATACTTTTTTTGCATACATCGTAAAGAAAGCTGTTCTGAATTGCCTTGGTAAGAGCAGATAAAACTTATGGTGAAATTTGACGAAGGTGAGGGAACAATAATGTTACAGGGAATGCTTTGGCTAACATAAGTCAAGCTCGTAGCCAGAAATTTGTTTCCGAGGGGGGAGGAAGGGGGCTAAGTCTAGTGCAGAGTAACTTGAAACAAATCAGCCTTACCCGTTCGGGGGCCAACATGTTACAAATCTCTTCCCTTAATTTGCATTGTTTGTTATTTACTTTCACAGGGTCCATGCCTACCTCTTCTCACTGGTAAAGTTCACTGATAACCTTGTTATGAAGCAGTTAATTTAGAAGTTCAACGCATAAGTTCATCATATAAGATTTAAAAGAACAAAAATTAATCACACACGTGTATCAAACTAGTGATCACATTTCAAGACACTTAACACTTGAATTATACTAGTTTAATCTGGATTATAACGCACAGTTAAATTCAGGAAAACAAAATTATTGGGAAAAAATTTCGGGGGGGCTAAAGCCCTGGATACGTGCCTGGGCTAAGTAGGCATTCACCAAGAGACGAGAAATCCTAGCGAGAATCAGGAAAAAATATGCAAAGAAAAGTTAAGAGGAAGGCTGGATATGAAGCATGCTGTTGATTGGATCTGAGATAGAGATTGTAAGGAGAACTGACGAGAACAGATAGGAGTCGTTTGAGACGTAATTGGGAATGTAAATAACGCGCAAATAGACGCTGAATCGTTATGTGATGAGCACGGGGTGGGTGAGAGAAGAAAGCTTCTCATGGGAAACCTAGATGGCGTATGAAAACAATCACTAGGGAACAATGCATTCTCCTGTGTCCCTCATCCACACACCCTTGCGGTGGCTTCAGGGTATTATGAATTTGGGAACAATGCATTCCCCTGTGTCCCTCTGCCACACACCCTTGCGGTGGCTTTCCGGGTATTATGCAAATTCAGATGTATTACGAGAATCTCTAACGGTAATATGCTGGGTAAGGGGGAAAGAAGTAGAAAGTCATTTTGATAGTAAGAAGAGGGATACGAAAAATACCGATGATCTGAAGTGAGTGATAAGTAGGGAAGTATCCGCTTAATGGACACCCAACGAAAAATTCACATAAAAATCAAACTATGATGATTCAGAAAGGACTACGCGTATTAGGGTATCGATACCTACAACATATCTACGACTTATTCTCAACTATTCCCGATTTTGGTTGAGCAAACGTCAACCCTCTATAGTTACGACGGTTATGACATCAGTATCAACGAGGTTCAACAATACCTATTCAATCAATATTAACCAAAGAGGCTTTCGTAAATAAAGTTTCCTTTTGGAGGCCGTGGATCGGCTGTGTTAATTTACACAAAAGCAAAAGAGAAATATCCATTTTCCAATCTTTTAGGGAAGAAAAACTCTCTAAAACTCAAATATATTTTGGGCTACGAAAACCGTAGTTTGAGTAACAATACTGCAACAGTTCTATGCCTGTCTACACTGTCGACTTAAATCTACATTTTTTAGGATATTCAATAATGTTTAAATACTGCTGATTTAGAAATACCATTAATATCTATCATCCATGACAAACACTGCAAATTCCATCATTTACCCTACATGCAAGTATGGATTTAAGAAATAATACACGCATATATATTTTATGCTTAATGCATACATGGATAAAACACCAAAAATATACGTCATCCATCCTTATCCTATGACCTTCTTATTATATTCAATCATATTACATTTATTACATTCAATCAAAACATCGAAGTGACTTGTCTCGGCACTTTTATGGTCGCAAACTGTGTGATGGAAGATGACTAATCAAACGAAACTTTCTTTAAAAGAATGGAATTAACTTGAATTTTCCGAGATTAATTTTGGTACGTAACTACGGACTCACTCCTTCGGCTTCGTACGAGTAAGTACGTACCGGGATCCCACTTTATTCAATTGCCACTGAGCAGTGATGGTCTAAAGCGGAAGTGGATGATGCACTTTACCCAGAAGGCATTCACTTCAAGTTAGCACTATGATCTTTCGCATCATTAGTCCTCATAGAATCCCTTATCGTAGCATCAAGTTATATTAGGCTATCATGCACTCCGATTCCTTCTCACAGATTCCATTAAGGAGTTGGAAATAATTTCCTTCCCGTAAAGTCACAGCGAACAAATGTACTTCCCCGAGTTCCCTCAATGTCATCATTTCAAGACGACTCCCATAATAAAATTTCGGGAGCACCTAGATGCCTACCCCTTACTTAATTTCCAACTAGGAGTTCGGGTTGTAGAGGAAAAAAAAGGGGTCAGGGCCACGTCCCCTACTTAACTTCACCCTCGAGTGCCTGGAGGTAAACCGTCTCAGGGTCTCGGAAGCGCAGGCGCGGTAAGAAAAAAAAGAGAGAAGGCCGGCGGTGAAATTCATCACCAATTTACCCGAATTAGCCACATCCGTGAAGGATGAACTTCGAGCAATTCCCGAGTAAAAGGGAAAGAGGAGAAGAAAAAGGTGCTAGCGCTCCCGCGGTCCAAAGGGCGGAGTCTCGCTGTCTCCTTTGCATTCATATATTCTTGAAGGAAATTAATTTTCTCGCGACGAAAACACTCCGAAAGGAAAGAATGAATGACCTTCTGAGATCTGAAATTAATTGCCCCGCCACCCCCCTCATTCACACGCCCTTCTTTCAGGATAATAGAATCTTATGTCTACATTTTGCCCTTATGGAATGAATTCCTTCCTTCCCATCGGACTCACATCTCGCAATAAAACCCCATGTGCCGCATTCTCCACCGAACTTGATACACGGGAAAAACATCCTTTTGACACCGCTGGCAAAGGGTCTCTCGTCCGGAGAATGCCAAACGCTCTCGGGTAATGAGACAAAAATGGCATTCTAATAAATTTAAACAATTAGCATAAGTGAAAATAAATAAATACACAAGGAGATATCCTGATCATCGTCAGCAGTCATGAATTCCAAGATTGTTTTCATCTATGCCTACGGTAGACCCCGTAAGCCACCTCGAGGGTTTGTGGCAGGTAGTGAATAATCAAGAACATATATTACGTCCATGTACTAATGGTTAAAATACTACTCCCGTAGACTTAACTACTGAAATATGGCGGTAAAGACACTTCAAAGTTAATTCTTTACACATCATTTAAGGAGATATTTAAGGAAAGCTACACACATTCAATGCACATTCTATGGTTTAAGGAGATGTGCAAAAAGAGAAAAACATCTATATTAATTATTCTTTCAACTCCCAGGTACCTTCGGTTTAATCTCGTATTTGTTTTCCCTTGTCGTACGCGGAAATCATTTTAAACCTCACTTCCATATTGAATTTTTAAAAGTCTTCTTTAAGATCTAACCTACCACTGTACACTGGGAATTTTGATGAATTTTTAGTGTCTTCAGCACATCTATCCGTCTTAAATATCTACAGGAGGTTTGGCCTATGCTTCAACACATTATGCTGCTCACCACTCGATTCTTGTATGGCCTAACCACGTCATATTGCCACCACTCTTCTTCATTACATCCTTCTCTGCTAGCTCCGTATTTCTCTCTTCTTTTACACTATTCCTATTCACTTTTCTTTTTAATCCATTGTCCTCATCAGACCATCATGTCTCAAGATATGGTCGATGACGTTGCCCCGTCTTATTTTTAAAGTTATCATTAAACTTATCCTAATCATCTAAGAAGTTCTCCGTTAGTTAGTCTGTTAGTTAATTCATTTTTAATTTAGCTTTATTACTGTTCTTTAAAACTATTTTTAGAATGCTTCCAGACTTGTTTTTTTCTGCTGCTTGTGCTGCTGCTGACGCTTCACTTCCATGAAGAAACATAAACCCGGTGTGTACCTAAGTTCTAATTAAATGTTTCCTTGCATCTTAGCTTTTTCCAGCTGTAAGTAGATTCTCTTTTGGTGGAATTCCCTCTTAGCCTCGGCTTTTTTAATGAATCTTTCCTTCTCGTTTCGTCCATTGCTGGTTATTCCGCTTCCAGGATAGCGATTCTCTTTCATCTCAACATGCTTCTGTTTCCCGAGTTTAACATCCGTCCAATCCTCTTTTCCCCTACAGCATACCATTATCTCCGTTTTGTTTCTATCTATTTTCAGGGCATTATGATATGAAACTAACTAAGTTTACTAAAGAATGTTCTTCTGGATAAGTGATAATCACATTCCTCCTTTGCGTAACGTTTTTGTGCGTCGTGACAACTCAGCGAATCAAGCATTCGGTTCCGGACAAATTGTCCCCGGAATCCAATTCAGATGGCACCTTTTCAGACTCTCCATTAAAACTAAAACCACACATTTTCATGAGCTATAAAACTTCGTTGGCAATGACAGTTGACCAGGTGGAAGTAAAATTATTCTCAAACGCAAAATATCATGGAACAAATTTTTTGTGCTCAATGCAAAGTGAACTTGACCGCTCCCCCTATTTCCATTGACCTGCAAGTTGAAATTGTTAGCTAATTAGTTCATTTAAGAGTAAAAAAAATAATTTATCACCTGTGGTGCTTAAGGCGTTCCATTTTATTATGTCACCTACTGAAATCGAAATTCCTTTTCAAGTAACTCCCTTCGAAAGCCTTGTGGAATATTTTTAACTGACTCGGAATACATATTGGTTCAAGTCATAGCCTACGTCACTTAAAATGCAATCGATATGTGCGTAGCTGCGGCGTCTCGGCTCACTGCGTCTGCTCAGAACTGCGGCTCTAAAAGGGAGGAGGTGGTTCTGAGGACGTGTCAGGGTATTAAGTGTGTTCACGCACGAGCCTCGCAACGTAAAGGTCACGGGTTAGAATCCCTTCTCCTCGTCTTTCTCTCAAGATTAAGCCTAGGACTATGTTATGTTAGGTAGTTGGATACAGAATTAGCACTTTTAACACTTTAATAGGTGATTATACCACTGATTGATGTCGTATTACGACTCCGGGCAACGCAAGAACCAAACACACTTCATCGTACACATGAAACTCATTTGATCCATTTGTCGACCTTCATATCTAATTCATCTCCTTTTACTATGTCGACCACATACTAATTCTGATAAAATTCCATTTGAAATTCACTACCAATACGCAATTATTAATCCCAATAATCGATAATAATTGATAATAAGAAGAAAGAATTTTTTTCATAGTATATTTTGTCACCTACTGTTTCGTAAGGTAAGAATGCTGGTCGGCCATCACTACCATTAGGGGAAAACGTATAATTATTTCAATTGCTGTGATAAAAACGTTCTTTATATCTAGTTCGATTAAAAAAAGTTCAGGTTTCAAACCTAAACATGGAGGTCGTTCTGAAATAACATGGTAGGTCAGCGGCGGTAAAATTGTAATCTTTAAAAGATATAAATAGGAATAAAGTAAAGTACCTACGGCCTTTTGGGGAATGAGGGGGAAGAGAAGAATGAGAAGAAGCGGAGGGGTGCATTGGGGGAGCAGATTTTTTTTCAGAGCATGGTGCCGTTATTATTCTGCTCCCATGAGGGGTAACGCTAATCAAGTCGTGCGGCTTAAAAGCCTACCAAAATAAATTCGCCCCCTTGACCCGAAATGGAATTGCGGCACATCCGGGCAGTTTCAGGCGAAAAATTTGAACGCGAGCCATAACATGCGAAACCGCCGCATGAAGAGTGCATCCACAAAACCATTTCTAAAAAATCACACTCAATAAAATCGTCGGTTAAAAATATTGAATATTATATTAGTGTAATAAAATAAGACAATTTATCAAAATTGAGAAGTAACAACACGTATAAGCACTCATTTTCTGATAGATGTGTTCACTAAACATTATACGTAGTGTTTGAAAAGGAAGTAGTTGTATACCATTATTATTAACCCTCCTTATAGCACATGGTCAAAAGTAAACGTTGCGCAACAATGAGAGAAGTTGTAACACGTGGAATCGCTCATATTCATTGATGGTAATAACACATTGGGCGGAAAAAGCGCCGGGTACCAGGTTGTTTACGAGCCGGCCTGACAACCCAAAAGTTGCAAGTTCGAATATATTGACGTTGTCTGTCTTAGAATTTAAACCTTAAACTAGACGGTGCAATATAAACTTAGCCATAGTTGGATCACCAAAAAAAATCCAAGTATACCGATAGCAAGATTTCTACAACGTAAAAAAATAAACACTTTGACCGGTATTCAAACCCCGATTTCCCGTCAGGTTCGCCAATAAAGCTTCCAAGGCGTCTTTCATCTCTGGGGATTTCTAGAGGTTATAAAAGAGCTAGATGCTGATACAAACTGCTGTACATGCAGTGTCACAAAGCAACCATAATCTGACAAAATAAAATAACACCTTGTTGTAGTCCACACTAGTTTGACTACAAACTGATCGACCAGTTTCGACATCTTCAGGTCATTTTGAGAGCAGATTGTTTTCTGTCAAGTGGTCTGTAATAATAATTTTGAGGAATACAACAAGTTTTATTTTATTCCGCAAGATGTCGAAATCCCTCAAAGTAAAATTTCCAGCTATGACTATGATGCAGCCATAATATGTATTCTTCCGTGTTTAATTATAGGGTTTATGAGCTAGGTGGAAGATCATGCTATTGTGCATAACAGCTGGTAAATCCGTAAAGTTTTTTGTTATTCGGCTAGTTTGGGGTCCTTGAATTTTTTCCAAGTATACTAACCCCTCTAAGGAAGAAACACGTAGGACATCAACTGCAGAATAGCCCTAGCTAAGAAAGCATTTATAAATAAAAGACGACTACGGTGCTCAAAGAGGATGTTTTTAGAATTAAGAAAGTAGTGTACGAAATACATCTAGTGGATTATGACACTCTAAGGGTCAGACACAGACACATTCCGTCACAAACTCTGAATATATAAGAATAAAACACCTCTTGACCTGTTTTTGCCGTAGGTTGCAGGAAATAAAAATGAACGGATAAAGAGAAAAAGGGAGAAGTATATATTCTTAGAGAAGATCCAAGAACGAGATGTGTACATGGAGAAGAGTAAGAGAGAAAAGAACCCGGTGGACCACGCCCACCCTGGAACATAACGGATCCGTCAAGAACATGGCAGAGGAAAAATGGACGGCAGGATCTCATGAGGAAGATCCAGCGATAAGTACGCGGAAGATATTAAGAGGAATTAAGGAAAGAAGTGTCAGAACGTTATAAAGATAGCATCCGATGGGGAAAAATAGGGGGCTGTACCGATTAATATCTCCTGCAGAAATTTATATGCTATATTTGGCCAGACAAATAAGATTAGAATGATAGATAGACAAACCGATATATTCGAAATGTATTTTTTCCCACGTACTATAAGATAACATACCTAATAGGCACCATAGCAAAGGGATGAGTAGGTGAAATATTGTTACAGTAGCAGCCTGTAGTGCATGATGCATGTATTAACACTGCCAACCCATGCATTGTGGGTAAATACAGATAAATATATGTTGATAAATGCCATGATAACCAGTAATCCCTTTATTTCTATCTAGATAATAACCCTCTAGCGGCATGTGACTCTATGCATGTTTCCATGTAGTAGCCTAGTTGCATGCCAATTGTGCATGTTTAGTGATCTTTACTCCCTCCACTCACCCTCGCGGTGGCTTGCAGGGTATTGTGTAGATGTAGATTTATTTTCACCATAGATAACGCGGCGATATTCGTAATGAATGTAAATTTAGCACAACACCAGAGGCACCTATGTTTGAACGTAATTGGCTACAGTTACACAATGCTATGTTTGAAAGCAATAACAACTGATGAACTTCCCAAATAATAGGATGTTTGGGTACAAAATCACCTCTTTTCGACAGACATTGAAACTTGGCAGCTGTTTAATACGCGAGATGGCCGTGACAGAAAGAAATTATTTTGAACTTTTCATATAAACTTGGAAAATAATCATGAAAAAAATAATAACAAACGCAAGTGTACATGACCCATGGAGCCTCGTGACTCAAAGGTGAGTTATAAGCTTATGATTCAATTTAAAGTCTATTTATCGGTCATGAAAGTTTTTTCGAGTGAAATAACGGCCTAAAACTGCATGCAATTTCGGATCCGGCAGAATCTCTCAAATAATATAATATCATCTCTCTTCTCACATTGATCTGCAAGATATTTCCCCTTAATGTCAGACTAAACTTGCTTTAGAAACAGCAAGTGTATACTTTGGTAAAATAGAAACGGAAAATAAGTTAAATACGTTTGGACATGAAATATAGATACCTACATAAGAAAAGTAACCGAAAGATATACATTAGTTAGCACATTATTACGTGTGGAACGTTCGAATTTTTTTTTAAAGAACGCTTCAAATTAAGGTCGCGTATTAAATATTTCGTTTATCGATTCATGACGATCACTTAGGACACGATATAGGGCCATATGTAGCAAAAACACAGATTCCTTTTACCACTTGTTTCATTCAACATCCAAGGGGAAAACTTATCATACTCTGCTACGCCGATGACATAGCAGTCATAGCATATCCAGAGAAGGATTAAACAAGACATGGAAATAATTAATTAATAACCATGGAAAGGAAAATGGCCAGGTATCCCTTGAATGTCAATAACAAGAAAACTAAGGTATATTTTAGTACTATGAGAGAAGAAGCCAAGATCATCGTTAAATTAGGAAAAAAAAGCTGGCGCAGGTGAAAGAGCTTTGTTACCTGGGAAGCTGAAGTTACAAGCGATGAACGAAGCAAGTAAGAAAAAGCCAGTCGAACCGTTTACACCGTTTTTAAATGTTTAGGAGCTTCTTTGTCGGGAACTTTGGCTTGACAAACTCCCTTTGACATCAAGAAGAATGGTGGAAAGAAGATACGTCAAATCATACCTGGCTGAGAGATATCATGACGCTATCCCATACTAGGAGGTTATTTTGTAATCTCACCTTTTTAATGACTCTTTGCGGGAAGGCGGGAGATCCGTTTCGCTCTCTTAATGATCAGCTTACGAAGGGTTCGTGATTTGTCGAAGCTTCTTTCGGTAGCGCTATCTGTTCTACATCTACATCTGCATCTACATCTACAAAATACCCTGCAAGCCACTATTAAGGTGTGTGGCAGGGGGTAAACTCTCAACAAACATGCACTACATATCATGCATAAAAAAGGATTAGTACTTGTATAGGCACTGTTCAAAACTACGCTATTTAAAAAAAGATAAAAATAGCAAAGCATACATGCAAAAACATGCTGTTAGTTGGGTTAGCTTTAAGTCCTTATACCAACATGCAGCTACCAATGTTATCCATTGCTACACTCGTACTGGATATATTTACCGTTGTTCATATCCCTAATAGTACGAGGAAATGTTGCCGATCTCAGTGTGCTGAAGTTCTTCACGTTGTGCAAATTCCGAAAATACAATTTAAAATCGTTTATATCTTTCTCGCTCTTGCTTTTTTTCCAACTCAAGCTTCAAGTGGAAACGATAATGGCTCCATTTCACGTTCTTTATGAAGATGAGGTGGGAACTAATGGCAGGCGGAGATAATAAAACGGATCAAGAGTCGAAAGATACGGATCAGAGCGGATGAATCGTCTAAAAACCCAGCACATGACCGGCAGTTCACCGCTTGAGATCCGAACATGGTCACGCCGCCTGGGTGGCGGAGTTTAACTACGAAAAAGTGACATTTTATGACGTATTCTCATTAAAGTGAGATTACAAAATAACCCCCCTGATCACTGACTAATTAATACCTACAGAATTATTTGTTTGACATGCCAGTCATGCCAGGTAGGGAAGGATTGGCCGCCTGTGTCAAATCTGGCTAGGGTTAAATAAATTACGTCACCTAAAAAACGATGTGTATTGCTACTTGGTAAATCGGTGAGAACTGGGTGAACTTGAACGCAAGAGAAATTTGAGCTTCTCATTCGGGAGGCACGGATGCCTCAAGTAACGACCGCATACAATGCGGGTTCATTGAAGCAAACACCGCGCGCAAATTCGGATTTAATTCACGCACGAGCATGAACCACCAGTTGGATGATAAGGTGTTTACTCTTGAAAATGATATGACCTGGAAATGAGGCTATCTTCTTTTTTTTCTTCGGAAAGTATTTCCGGGAACAACATTTAAGAGTGTTTTCCTCGCTAAAATGCGCAAATGACTGGAAAAGCCTTGTCAGAGGACGAACTGTAATAATAGTTTTAGCTAGCTGAACAAGCACCAATTTTTAATATATGGAGTGAACGTCTCCCTAAAAGTTAGCTTTGTCATTAAAGTCTCCATTAATAAGTTCTACTGACGGGCATGGGTTTTTACGATTTATACTAATTATCCATACTTCCATAAACACAGTATATAAATAAATAATTGGTAACAGCAACGGGTAGCTCTAAGATCAAAATTTATGGGTGCATCGAATCAGTGTGTGTACTACCTATTGCGCCATTTGAATTCTCAGCTTTCTAAATAATTATTTTAGAGTAAATAAATATGCTTGATTAATAGCTTTTACGTAAAACGTAAGTAAGCTCTTCAGTTTTAAGCCACCTTCTACAGTTTGTCCATTCTGTTTCTAACAACTCTTATGCATCGACCAGGCTACTGCTTCACAGAATGGAATATGCGACAAAAAATTTTTATCATGTAAATGAAGGAAAAATTCTTTGACAAACTGAGCTCAGATTGAGATGAGATTGATAATTGCCTCCCAACACCACAGCGTAAAAGGAGAAGCAGGAAGGAAGCTCCTGCCACTCAGAAATGAACATCTTATGAAAGTACTGGTACATTTTTGAAGGGAGAGGTCCAAAATTAAGAAAGCATTTTTCTTTTGAAGCACTCGCGTAATGAAAACAAGATTGGCGAACCTGCGACGTTCGCCAATCTAATTTAGACACAGTATCTACTGACTAATTTCACAAATCATATTTATGATTGGGGGGATGAGTTAATTTAAATTATCTTCCAAGAACGATGTTATATCGGCTAACGAAGGTAATTACCTCAGGAATCATATTTACTGGCCCCAAAGTGTACTAGACATTTTGCCACTCTCCTTATGTAATTGAAAATTTAAATATTTACATTAGCGCGCAGCTAAA
The DNA here is from genome assembly GCA_933228895.1 of Platycnemis pennipes. NCBI lineage: Eukaryota > Metazoa > Arthropoda > Insecta > Odonata > Platycnemididae > Platycnemis > Platycnemis pennipes. Next base: position 32,693,819 of record OW121852.1, on the reverse strand, counting down.
ACATTCGTTAGCCGAATTCATATTCTTTAGCAGATTTCTTGCAATGAACAGTGAACAAAATTTTAATCAACTTATAAGCAGAGGTACCACTGTATACCATTTCAATGCGCATCATTCAAAGTCCTTTTGGACAAGGAATGATGCGATTCAATATCGTTACCTTGAGGAAATAGATCGAATATCCAAGGAGTTTTTACGCTCACGCACAGGGCGTAATGAATTCAAAGACGCATCCAGAGGAAAAGACGCGGAAAAATTTACCATCAACTACAATTACGTAGTGCTATAACTGTAGGATACTCGCTAAGGACGTTTCACAAACCGGCAGAATATCACCGGCCAATCGTATGTTTGATCTTCCTCATCCAGGAAGATTAAAGTGCTGCTGTCACTAGGATTAAACTGACGGGATAAAAATCTAAAGTCCTGAAAAATTAACCCAGATTTGAATGTAATTGTGCCTTTCAAGACGCCAGGGATAAGTTTAAGTGACAGACCGACTTACGGAACTCTCCCAAGTCAGGAGGACACGTGGGACAGAACCCAATTAGACTGACGGGCTAAAAGGAGTGGCATTTTTAAATGACGCCAGGAAAAAGCGATTGTTCACGAGCAGATTCTCGAACCATTAGCTTGAAAAATTTAAGATGACAGCGTAATTTGGAATGCGCCTATGGTTTAAAAATGGCCTCATCGTCACTAAATTTCGTGTCAAACAAGAGCGTTAAGTTTGCACTGAACTGAACTGAAGGACAGGAAATAATATGAGGAGAGGTGAAATCGTAGCAACAAAGGTAAGATAAACTTGATTAGGTGTTCAATTCGTATGCGCTCCAAAAAATTACCGTCATTAAAGTCAATCAGAATTGTAGAAGGCAGAATAACAGTACTTAAACTAAAGAGACCGTTATTATTACCACGGTAAGTTTATTAAAAAAATAGTAAGAAATAATCACTTTTTTTCTCCGTAAATTAGACGTAGTCCTTGGACTTATTACATTTGGACACGGCTTGACTAGCAAACAAAGCAACAATTTTATAAACCGAGAATCGAAACATAAGTCCAAAACAAATTAGGTAAAACTGAATTATTCTTTTATTGTTAATATTACTATATAATATTACTAATATTACACTATCATTATTAATGATAGTGTAGTAATATTATTAATAATATTACTAATATTACATTATTATTAATATTAAAATAATTAATCAGATATACTGTATCTGGTTTGTGATTGCTGCTGTAGCCAACATTCGAACCACTAACGTACCTATAACAGAAATATCGACAATTCGCCGCATTTAATAAAGTCGCACCAGTCGTCATATCACAATCGTGTTTAATTCCAACCTAGGGAAAAATATGATATCTATAGGCTACATTCTTCACTCAGCACAAGAAGAATCTGAGAGATGCGAGCGGTATCTCAGAACGCTTTGTAACAACACCATAAACAATACAGTCTCTCAGAGCGTCACAACACTGGATTCGATGGCGTGGAAAATTGTAGCGGGATGGATACCAAACACTAAAACGGGTAAGGTAAAGAACTCTGTGAGATTATGATATCCAGAAAATAAATATCTCGCCGTCAAAAGTCAGGCACGAAAGGGCATCAAAGTGAAGCGGATGAGGTTGGTCCTTCGACCCTGACACGCGTCGTAAAATCGCGTGCTTTTCTGCTGAAAAGAACATGACTTCTGACTCACCCAGGAGGTGAATGGTCCTCCGTCTCCACTCCTTCCCACCGGAAGGGCAGCACTACCTCAAAGAGGCTTCAAAGGGCAAGTGTCCAGTCCACGCGTGTCCACCTTAACTCCCAACACTCAGTCGATTCCTGGAGCAAAGAAAAGGAAGAGACCGTCAAACATTTCACCTTTACTCTCACATCTAGATCGTTTAGCTCTCGATTGAAGGACCGATTTTACATTTACTTTTTATTCTCGTCACTTTACTGTACTGAAAAGTGATCCTTATTGAACGAGAGCAAAACGATCGGGATTATTTAATGTATACATTTTCCAACGAATTATTTTTTCATAATCTTCTGTTACACCGATTAAAGTGGGTGATTATATAAGCCTGATGATTGTAAACCTATAAAACACTTTCCACAGTAATAGATAAATACAACCCACATAAATTACCACATGATTTCATTCTTTAGCTCCCATACTTTCTACACTTCACTATTTTATGGTTATTCCGGTTGGTAGGGTGGCTAAATTAATTGATTCCCACTCAGAGATCCCGGGTTCGAAACCCGGAGGTTACAGAGTGTTCATTGGTACACCAATCAATAATTGACTGTTGTGTGAAGGGCACGTCAGAGGAGGTTTTTGGGAAGCTCGTAAGTCCTGAAAATAGCTTTGGACGAAACTTTTCAGATTCGGTCTATTCCTTTACTCTGGTTGCGATGAGAAGAATTTTCATTACTATCTGTCTCTAAGTAACTAATGTAGACTCAAACTAAAATAAATGCAAACAAATTGCTGTTTCCACAAAAAAATCACTAATATCCGATCAATACACTGATATTGTAAAGCTATTTTTTTAATGTCCAACTATTAGAGAAAGACAACGCTATTGGTGCTTACATATATCTTCTTCATCATTTCAATCCTCTTCAACTTAAGAACAGATCAGAGACTTTGGCTTCCATTTCATTTATATTCGTCATCTAGAGGATGCGGAAACATTAAAGTCGACTTAGGTTTTAAGATGCTCAGAAAAGCAGCAAATTCGAGTCTATATCGCAAAGTACGCTAATAACATAATGACTAGCAGGCCTGCTGCCTGCTTTGCAGGCACTTTTCATAAGCATTTCGTATGCAGAGAGAAGGAAATGAATATTTTATAAACACAGAAATGTGTCCCACTCTAATTATCCTATATGTTTTTGTATTTTTTTCTACACTAAATTTTTATTATATGTTGTCTCCCACTCTCAAAAACCACGTTTTTTGCATTTTTCTCTGCACCACAAACTGCTAAAAATCCAAAACTATTACCAAATCATACATACAGAGAATCCACACTCAACGCACCAAACCTCATTTTTTTAGCTCAAAACTTGGGAGAGAACGAAACAAAACGGACACAGAATGACGGACTGACTGACACGCTACAAAATTAATATATATATAGATGACGCGCCTCACAAGTACATATAGCACAGTATTGCCTAAGTTTACAAAAATCGTAAGCAACTCGTTATTTCATGTAGTGAAGCATGCATTTCGCATTCCATTGCATTCGCTCCCTAAGCAGTTTGAGACCTGAATTATGACGCAGTGCATCCTAGGAAAAATGTCCTTCTTCTTGAGGGAGGATTTAATTTTTGCATGCACTGTTGGCCGAAATACACATATGTGTAATACAAATGTGGATCTGCTAATAAAAACACAAAAATATAACTGATATACATCCAAACGGACTGATATTCTTGGAAAGGACTTCTACGATACTGTCTGAACCGGATAAACTACTGCCACGTTTACAAAAGAAAGTAATCTCGTAGGAGATGGTCACGAACTCCATCGGCTCCATGAATGCGAAGGGATCACATTTTATACACGAAAGACATAATAAATAAACATGTAGTCATGAGGTATTTTTTGGACAAAATACGCAGTCCGTAAGCAGAAGAAGCTTTAATATCAGCTACAGTAGCATAAATGGCTCTTCTTCCGCTCAGTAAACATATTCCAACTCTTTTGATATAAGACAATGGCTTTCCTATCCTTTCCCTCTCCAAAACGATGCCGGTCCCATCTAGCGCCTTATATTATTCTAGATTTTCTGCAGATCGTAAGAAAAATGTTAAGGCATATTTCGAAATAAATAATCCCTGGGTACTGTGACTTAAAAAGACAATTTTATTTGCTGAACCTCTTTTTATAAATTTTATAGCCTGTTGCAGCGAGCATTTAATCGTATTGCTACAATTATCAGCTCATGCAGTCCAAATCACCATGAATTGTTAACGGAAATATGATAGGCAATTCTAATACAATATTAATTAATATCGCTCAATAAATGTACACCTTTTTACATGATGTGACGAACAACATTCTCATAAGCTATTGTGAGGCCCGTGCCGTTAAGTAAGAATTTATATGGAGTCAAGTCTGCTTTGCGTTGCGCAATATGTCAACGGCTCTTCCTTACATTATTTCCTTCCTTAAATCAGCTTATTTCCTACGCCTTTTCATGCTAACGAAGTGCCTTTTCTTTTCTTTCTTGCTCCTTCGTGAGTAGATTTTTAAATATCCATAAATATACATAGGGAAGTAATTTAAGTGAGACCATTCATAGTGACCGTAAGATGGAAAAGTATATTCCATGAACTTAAAAAATAATCAAGCGATGGATTAAATAATATAAAAATACATACTAATTCAAAACGAGATTTATTTCCTCACTTATATTCGTGACCGTCATAGATGAGATATTCAACAGGGAGAAAAGCATTCTTAATGCTCACACGCCCAACGCACCGTGAATACAAAACAGGTATGTCGAGGGCACATTTTAAATATATTTTTAAAAAATACAGAGAAATAAGTTTCCCTTCGCATTGCAGCGGAAGCTTATAATTAGATTGGTTTGCATTTTTATTAGCTACTTCCACTGCGCCCTACTTACAGGAACGTGATTCCTTCCGACCGCAAACTCGTCCATTCCGCTTCCTGAATACAAATTGCGACTCAAGGAATGTATCATAGGGTCGACCCTGGTGGGTCGTGTATATCATTATTGTGTAATCCAATCTCCCGCGGAACTCCTTCGGATAGCAATACTATTTAGATTAGAGCTGGGAAGACTGTCCCATACTGGTGAGCGGATTTCGACCTGGGAAAATTCTTAGGATTTGGATGATCATCGGATTTAAAAGATACGGCCAGCAACCAAAACGAGAGATGCGCATCGTGCCGACCTCCTCATTCAATTCGGAAAGAAAATCAGTGGCCTTCTTATTTAGAAAGGACTCGACATTGCTGAGCCTCGGAATGCCGGGATTGAGTAGCATCAGCGTCGATAAAAGTTAATATCATCCATGAAAACATCAGGGGTTCAAACATGCATGCTCGAATGATTTTACTAACTACCTTAAAGGGTTTGAAAACTTGTTTTCAAAACTTCAAACTTTGCTAGGTTCTTTTATTGACTAATCTAAAATTACATGCCAAGTCATTGGGACAACCACACTGAGGAATTCACTTCAATTGGGTTACTGCTCAGGTATTGATTTGATAACAATCACACGAAGCTTTTTCATTTTTGTATTAATGGTCGAGATACTTTTATGTCACTAAAAAAATACTTCAATCACTTTTCTATGAGGAAAATATTTAACTCTTTGAAATATTCATCGCCTGTAACTTCACCAGTTTAATGACAGTGAGTGGTTTTAATAATTTTTATCAATATTTTCTGGTTAGCTTAAATACATTTAACGTTTGTTACCGCAAATGCTTATCACACGAAACGATACTAACAGGAAAAAGTTATTATAAACAAACACTTATGCAAAAGAATTTTTCTGGCTGGCAGAGACAACACATTTCACTTGCCAAATATTCAAGTTTTATTAACGGATTTGAGCAAGCGAAGAAATGTATGGAGTAAGCGTGCAGTGTATGGAGATAAATTTAGTTCTCAGCCTCTCGGATCGGACGTTACTGTGTGAGCTCCATTGTGCCTTTCGTTAAAGAATAATCAGGGTGGGCTACTGATAAATAATTCTCAAATTCCCTGACTTTTCCCTGATTTTTCCCTGACGGCTTTGCCAATTTCCCTGACCGGTCGCCAAAAGGTCTCCTATTATCGGAATATTTTATTTCTGCTGAAATTTTCATCAAACTCAGAAAATGTTAAAAGCTGAAATCAATACATTAAAAGCTTTAAGAATGAAAAAATATATTGAACCTCCGCCCTACTGAAAAAATATATTAAACCTTCACAAGTTGTGCCCTCACACAAATTGTACACAGTTTTAATACTTTTTTGCGGCCATGTATCCACGGTCGTGTATCGTATTTCCATGGCCTTGTATGTTTCCATCGGTAAAATTACAAATTGAAAATGTCTAATTCTTCAAGGAAGAGGTGGCATGTCGAGATAGTGCTGGGAAGTTGAAGATTACTGAAAAGGCATCAAAGGAAAGTTAATGGCCAATTTACTGGCGGACTCCGGCACATATATCACTAAGCTGCGCGAAAAATACAAATCAAAGCCAAGTTCTTGGACTGGATCAAAATCGGATGGCACGAGTGACTTTTAGAAGCGAATAACAATTTTATTAACGTGCTATTAACCCCTTGATTTCCAGAGGGAACCAAAAATGTAAAAATATGTCTACAAACAAACAAAAAGTAAACGCGCCACTGCGAGCAAAAACAGGAGGCAAAAAACAACGGCAGCGTCATATTTAGGAATATCATAATTGAGGTGGTTTGTGACCTGATTAAATTGCTTCAAGAGGGAGCTAAGGGGGCCATTCAATAATTACGTCGAGTGTGAAAGGTGGGGAGGGGAGGAGGACTCTTCTTATGGTCTCGCGAAGGGGGGTATGGGAATCGAAGGTGATATTACGTAAGATATTGTTTACACGTGGGATCGTACTTGTATTACCGTTTTGATATTCATCGTCTCGTATTTTTAGAACTGCAAACACTTATTTACTACAAGCTAGTGTGCTCCAACTACCTCTTGACCTGAGTCTCGGAAGTTAAAAAAAAAGTTCTAGGTAAAATCTTCCGAACAACATATCCTCGGATTCCTTGTTATGAGCAGAATACACGGTGATCATGAATTTTAACACTACTAGGCAAATATCGCATAAAGAATATACAAAAGGGACACATTGTACAACTGATTCACAATTAAATAACTAAGATTCACAACTGAATGTTCAACGAATTGACGGGGCATATTCTATGCACTTCGGCGACGGGCATTAGCTTTAGTTGGTGAAATTAAGGTGGTAAAGACTGCCCGATAAACGTAATGGTAGAAAAAAAATTAGAATTTCCTATCCCAGTTTCTCCCTGACTGTTATGAGAATTCCCTGACTATTCCCTGACTTTTCCAGATATCCAAAATTCCCTGACAATTCCAGGTTTTCCCGGTTTTCCCAGACGATCGACACCCTGATAATCAAAAGGCCGGCAATTGGTTTCTCTCTCCCCCTTCCTACGTCCTATACGCATTCCACAAGAACCCCACAGTATACTTGATGGCCATTTGGGCACAGGGGCCCGGGTTTGAGTGGTGGCTAAAGAACAGGCCTCCTTACACGTAGACCCGGGTTCGGGTCGCGACAGAGGAAGATATTTTCATCGATAAACAAGCCCCTACTTGACTGCTGTGGGGTGGGGGTTTCAAGCTGTGCACTCCGTCTATCGGCTGTGACGTTTAATCATGGCCTCTTTGGCGTCTTTCCTTAAGAGCAAGCTAATGCCAATGCCAGGGTAAGGTCTCTCTACCCTTACTCCACACCCTGAATTCCAATCTCTCTCCAAAGTGATTCACCTATACATAAAAAGCTTAACGGTTCAACTGGCCTCAACCGTTGATTGCTTCATTAACTTACAACAGCAGTAGCAAATTGGTGCAGTATTGCGCCATACCAAATACTGAGGTGATATTTTCTACCTTTCCGTGAGAACTGGTAATTTGTTTACACGACGAATATTAGTAGCAAAGGTCACCGTAAGAGAGCAGAACTAGGTGTACTCTTCTCACGTTCACTTGATATCAGGATAAGAAAATATAAACAATTTATTGCTCCAAGACGTATAGAAATTCATTTGTAAACTAACAACCCTCCATCCGCAGAATTTTTAAAGTCCAATTATGAAATATTTGGAAAAAAAAGGAAATTATCATCACTTTACTGAGTTGGCGAAATGAAGACTAAGAAGTCCTCCTTTACATTTATCTCAGATGACAACAAACATCCTCTCCCTGGAAGACAAGAACCGAGCAGGATTCTAACCCCCGGACTTGGGGTTGATAGGTAAAAGGCTAACACCGCCACAACTGACGTTAGCAAAGTGCTAAAATCCAAATAAAAATAGGGATTACAGCGTTGCTCTTGAATTAAATTCTAAGTAAACGTCCCAAAACAGAAGGATGGGGAGCAATGGATGTTAACGAGGATAAGACCACTTAATTGGCCCGTGGTCATAAAAGAACTTTCGTAACGTTCCTCCTTTTTTACCGAGGGCCCATACCCCTACTGAACCCCTGCACCCCTAAGTGTGGAAGGTAAGGGGGGAAGGAAGATTAGTTGACCCTCCTCGGTGCACGGGAAGGGAAATCTGTGCATTCGCAAAAGTCACCGAATCACCCCGAAAACGCTCGCATTAATCACGATGGAAATGGGATGGTTTGGCTCTCTGCATGGTCGTATCCTCCGTTCGAGGGATCCGCCGAGAAGGAATATAAGGGTTTTCGGGGTCCCGTGATGTTGTGATAATTGGGATAATCCTATTTCGTCGCTCGCAGCGCGCAGGAGATTACCGTTAATCCATGGATAATGCCTTTGTCCCGGTGGACGTCATATTAATGGGGCCCATATCGAGCAGATGGCTCGGCTAAGCCCTTCGGAGGGGCACATCATTAAGCGTCGATCAGTGGAGGCAGAAGCACGATCTCATTGCGAAAGCAGCGCATTGAAGCAGCGATACCACACAACTCATTATAATACTCGTATTTAAATAAATTACACATAATATTGTAGGTTCACACGAGGTATGTACGTGCAGAAATATAATTTCGAATGCTGAATGAAAGTTTAAAAAAATGACGATGCCGTTAATAATAGAAAAACATTTCTAAAATAACGTGCCAATTAACGTAAGGCTTACATTGACGCATGTACACTGGATAACCAGCATCTCTTTTATATGATTCCCTTCTTTTTATGTATTTTCTTTTTGTAAATTCATTTGTTGGTTGGTTTATTTCATTTTTTTTTAATGTTTTATTTTTCCTGGCGCCGTGGTGACCGAGTGGATTGTTAGGAGAGAGGCCATATTGATATGTAGGTTGATGCATATGAAAAAGTAAAGTGCCAAGTGATGTTGAAATTTAATTAATTAATCGCTTCTACACATTAACATATACCTACTGCTTTTGAATTGGTGCTGAATCTGTCAAAATTGGCATTGAATATACAGAAAACTGTTTAAAATAATTCCAAATACTCATCATCACTGACACTAATATAGCGCCAACTCAAATACTTTCCTGATACGATGAAGTTACTATGCATGTTTCTTTGTCTTTAAACTTTACTGACTATCATCAATGTCATGCACCCTATAAAATTAAAACGGCTATAACGCACACACTAAATGGCTGAATGATAGTTTTTATGTTATCCCTGATGTTTATTGTCACAAATTATAAACATTATGGAAGCTTCAGAAAAACCTCCGATTTTCCAACGGGTCAGATTGTCCATTTTGTCCGGTGGAATACCCGAGAAGTTATTCTGCAGCACTTTTTTTGGGGGGGGGGGGGGGGGGGGGGGGGGGGGGGAAAGCATGCATTCTCTTTTTAACTCTAAGGAAATTTAAGAAAGCTCATCTTTATGGAAATTAAATACATAAATTAATTAATTATAAATTAATAAATAAGATTAATAAAATTCCGATTACTTCCATTAAGTCGGTTCATAGGAAAGACAACAACCACAACATTCTTAAATAAGATGAGCCATATTAATCGCTTTCTCCGCAGATTGGACCGCGAGGAGTAACAACTGCTCGAGGGCTACACTGTCATCCGGGGTGGCTGAATATTTTTATAATTGCTATAATTCTGGCTGAATTTCAGAGCACACAAAAATCACCAACTGCAGAAATTACATGGATTATACTGGAATTTGCTGAAACATTAAATTTTGAAATTGTACAAAATGTTTTTTCTATGTTGGACTGACCAAATTGGCGGAGTAACTATTTCAAATGTTGTAAAAATTAAGTGATTATAATAACTTAAAATATGTTTATCGTTTTCCGTACCTAACACAAAACAAATATAAGTGTACAAAAGCTATACAAATAACAGTATTTCTTACTTTACTATTGGATATTGTAAAGTGCATGATTCTGCTGTGTAGATTTTTCACCGGTGCGTAGGAGGGCATAAAGTGCGTTTCAATATCTCGATCAAAAACCATGCGAATTCCTCAAAATCTGTCAAATGTGACGATAAAAGAATTATAAATTTATTTGTACTTGTTAGATACAAGCAAGTACAAATAATTTACTAAGTATAACTAAGAATATGCAGAAGAAGAGTAAAAATTCACAGCCACCATCTCAGAAGAAATGAAGTCAAGATAGATTTAACAGCCACCAACGGCAGGAACTGGCTTAAAAAAACCTCACAAACTATTCCTATCGAATGCGGAAAAGATCAAATCGACCTCTTGTCGAATATGGAGGATAGAGAGAAATCAATAAAAGAAGCATTCCAATAAGAACTAGGTTAAGAATTAGATACTACTGGTGTCTGTGAAGGAGAATCCAAAGGGAATTTGTGAAATTCAGTCAAAAAATTTCAAAAATGGTCAGGCGATCAACATTTTTGAGCAAAGGAAACTCATGATACCGATTTACAGAGACCAGGAGTTTTATATAAACCATGAGGGTTATACTTGAATCGTTCGCGTTTAATTCCGACGCGGAATACTGCCGAGTGGAATGTAAAATCATACGAGTGAGTCCTTAGTTGCGGAGTAGATGAAGAATGTCATCAATTCTTGATGCAGTGTGTCAAACGATATGGAGATACACTGCCAAACAAAATCAATACAAATCAATGGAAATTACGAAACTAAGAAACGTATTTTACCGGGATCAAGGTCGAAGGGGCCAGGGTCGCGTGAATGCTCATAACTGTGTCGAAACAATAGGACGCTGACAACTCACTCCACACTCCACTCACGTAACCCTGACGATTTTTCCGACTGAAGGTAAGAAATTATGTCAACCGTCTAAATTCTATGGGGAGGTTCCATAACAAATCCTAATTCCTCCAATTGGGCTATTTATCAAGCGATATATTAGCCGACATTACAATTAAAAGTGATACTTTTACAAAACCAATATTAAAATTAAAAGTTGTGCCTCATCTGCATCAAGTTACTCTCAAGAATTGACTCTCTACACTCTTTCTATGGAATAATAATTACTATTGTTCACGATTACAGTTCCTACTGCAATAGTTAGGTCGATGAAGCTTCGGCATGACGCAAGGGTGGTAATACCACACAGGCATGAATGCCGTGTTTCTTGCTGTTGTTATCACGAGATAGCGGTGACTATTCAGCTACAGTCATTTGTGCCAGAGAGAATAAAAGTATTTCGAAAGAGATTGGCTATTTTAATAACGGAGAGAATGGATATTTATCATAAACAAAGTGGGGTATGATGAGATTGGGCATGGTCGTTGTACTCCGATGGCTCAGGTAATGTTGGGAAAACGAGTTGAGGAATAAATTGAGAATGGTCCGCAAGTAAAACGAAACATAGAAAATGGAAACATATGTTGATTATTGCAGTGCAAGCAGGAGAATATTAAAGGGCAAAATAAAATAAAGAAGACGATAATGGACGAAGAGATAGATAATTTACCGCAAAATAACACAGGAGTTGAGGGGAAATGAGAGTGAGAGTTCATTTCGGCCATCTGTTGCACTTACGAGAGAGGGGTTTCCACAGCATCAATTACGCCGACCACCCTCACGGACCATTACCAAAATGAAAAAGAATGAAAACGTGAGAATATTGCTCCGCTAAAAAATTCAAATTAACCTTTCCGTAAAAGTAGTCTTCGAAGGATTTGAGTGAGTAAAAAACTAGTACTTTTCCACATTTATGCTTTTAAAAAATTTAACATTAAACTACATGTGTTTCGGCTTACTAAGCCCTCTTCGGGTGTACACGAACAAACTTTTAGTGACAGCAGTGAATTTATATATGAAACGGGAAGTGGATGGGGATAGGAGAAAGTGGATAGAGGGGGAGAAGGGAATGAGTAGATGGGCAGTGAGGGGGAATCATTTTTTTCATCACTGCTGGCCAAACACCTCCTGGAGACATCGCAGTACTGCCTCTTTCAACCAGAAATTATGCATATTGAAAGAAAAGGCTAAGATTAGACGCATGGGAGGAGTTGGAAATGATAGATGGCTGTGCGAACCTGTTGTTGAATGACCATCTGTTCCGGAACCATTCCCCATTGCTGGCTATTTCCTTTCCAAATAACCTACCACTTCCCTAATCCCGTTCCAAGGACCGACTCCTTAACAGTGCTTTACACAATTCTTTCTTTTCCAAAATTCTCTCCTAGCCACACAAAAGAAAGCGCTAAATATTGGAAGTGAGCTATCGGCATATTGGCTCCTCGCCGCCCCCCCTCCCCCCCCCTCACTCCCCATCAAGTCATTCCCTCCTCCCCCCCTATCCACTTTCTCCTATCCCCATCCCCTTCCCTTTTTTATAAATAAATGTAACGCTGTCACGGAAAGTTTGTGAGTGTACACCTGAAGATGGCTTAGTAAGCCGAAACACGTGTAGTGTAACTAAAAATTTTTTTAAAGCATAATTGTGGAAAAGTGCTACAGTTTTTTACTCACGCAGTATGTCTCACTTCTGCTATGTGATGACTGAATCAGTGAACAGTATTCTTAGGATTTCATAAATGGTCAAGAGTTTAAATTATATTCTACCTGCATAGTATTTCTCCAAAAAGACGAGGGAACGGATTTGTATGGATCGGAAAAATACAAAAATAACCGAAGGAAATTTGCACACAAAAGTAACCTTTGCCAACAAAGGGAATATCTGACGGATAGATGACAGATCGTAGTCGACAAATATCACCGAAGTATTTCAGAATATAGAAGTGGATGAATAGCTGTGTGTCATGACAGTAATAAAATGAAGCCGGTGGAATGAAAATTGGAACAAAAGATGCGAGATTGAGAGGATAAAAAAACCTATGCTACGTTACGCCATTTTCTTTTAGTTCGAACGCCTATGAAAGAGATAATATAAGAGAAATAACTAATGAGACAAGAACGTATTAGTGGCGTACGGAGATGATGAAATGTGTTTAATATGCGCCTGATTTAAATCAGCCTGACGGCTAAGATGAATCCAAATAGTAAGGAAGCAGAAGAAATGAAAATAACTGAATATTTAAAGTATTGATAAGAAATAATAATAATTGTAAGTAAATACTGCTTCATTAAATTTTCAAAAATTGTAAAATCAAAAATGTGAGATAACCTTACTATCAGTCTATCAGTCCACCAAAATTTCAAAATTTAAACTGATTTTTGCATTCAATAAAATTTCAACTGAACTTCCGTTAATACACATGCTGTCGTACGCATATCGAATTTAACTGCGCATTGATACGATTTCAGCCTGCTAGTTGGCAAATTCTCTCGAATGACATTATAAATATAACACAAATCCCCTTGAAATCTACATTGACTTCCGCAAAAAAACTAAGAAAAAATATATACAACCGCACTTGCATTTGCTAAGTCAGGAGTTACCATAGACAAGAATTGCAATTAGTCATTGCCAAATGCTGAGGAAACGGCACGCGTGAAGAAAAGTAAGAGTAACTTTAAGAGATCAAATCTTAGGGCTGCCGAGACGAGAGGTGGCATGGGGGTCAGAGTTTTATAGAGAAGGTGAAGTTAGCAGAGAATAAGTAGGGAGTGGGGTTAGATATTGATCATGGGGGCGGGGGGATTCGTGAATTCAGACGGTGACAATGAGAGGACGGGCCCTGAAACTTGACCGTTAGTCACCCCTTCAAATTGAGAGCACGGCCAGATATTGTGCCCTCTCCTCTCCCTTTTCATTCTCTCTCCTGTCTTCCTCCTATACTCACACCATTCGTCATTCAACCGAACTTCTGACTCTTTCTAACTTCTTATCGACCTTATGAAATCATTATTTGTTCCATCCTAAATCCTTTCCTTACTCTTTCATTCCTTGCTGAGTATAAGAAATGAACCGTAATTAACTTCTAGCACAAAACGATTAAATAACCTAAATAACCAAGAGAAGACACAGCTAAGTGAGGCAAGTGAAATTACATATATCTGGGCATCACCTTAACTTATGTAATCGAAAGTGGGAGAATCATATTCGAAATGTACTGCGCCGAATGTGATTTATCAGACGAATTGCGGGAATCTTGGGTGGCTCCGGTGGCGGGGGGGTAAATCCCGCGCCTGTCAATCCAACGATCGCGGGTTCGAATCCAACCCGGGGAGGATTTACACTTCCTTGCTCATGGTGCCAATGCCTATGTAACTGTTTTTAATTGATTTGCTCGATATAAAGACAATCTCTGTGATGAAAAATTAATAAACAAATAAATAAACCATTCGATTTTCATGTAAAAGATGTTATATCGCCCATGTAATGCCTCACTTGGAGTGTGTATTAGAGATCCATAAAATAAGGATTTCCTTCCTCAATTGAATAAGATAAAAAAGAAAGCAGCGCATTTTGTACTCATTTCTATTAAGCACAGACAGCGCCCAATCGGCTAATGGAAGAGTTTGATTGGGAAACCATAGAGCAGTGATTCCCAGCATATTTTAGTTAGCGACCCCTTTAACTCTGGTAGACCTTGGGGCAGCCTTAGACTTTTATTTATCCAATTTTTCTTCCTTTTCCATTACCAAGCATAATCGGCGCTTTGTAGTAATTGGTCCTTAGGTTGCAAGAAGTAGTTTGATTCCTTTCACCATATGCCAGGCGTGAAAGTTACCTATTCGGAAGTAGGTCCTGCTAAACTTTTTTTTTCCCACAATATTCTCGCGGAACCCCTAGAGTGTTTTCCCGATACCCTGATGAGCCGCGGCACACCGCGGTTGGGAATCACTGCCCTAGAGACAAGAAAGTTGTTCGCAAGATTGAAGAGGGTAAAATTTCGGGCTCTTGACCGGATATTCCGGCTTCAAGCCCAAGGAAAAGCCTTTGGATATGACGAACCAAACCCAACTGGAGTTATTTTCCGGATATCAGCTCTTTCTGGGAAATCACAGGCGATGCGGGAAAAGGTACTACCCTGTTGTATCCCGCTTCCACACTGATGTGTGAATTTCACACAACCTTGGGATATGATAGCATCTAGATAGCTCTACCCTAACCAACAAAACTAACCTTTCACTTTACTGCAAAGTTCAATGCTAAAAATCGATTAACTGAGAAAAAACTGCAAGATGACTCGCAAAAGAGTATAAAACCTCTAACAGACAAGTGGACGATATCTCCGGGACTGAGTAGCATCCTAAGGAAGGCAGGACTTTTCGCAAGAAATCTCATGAGTCAAAGAATGTCGCTTGGCTACAGGAAGAGATTGGTTGAGAAACCTTAGAAACCATTAGAGTGTTCTAATCTCTAGGGATAGCTACAAGATTAAATTCATTGGAAATATTCAAATGACATGAATTCGTATCCGACAATGACGACTAATCCCACATTACACTAGCAGGATGGACAGAAGCGATAAGTCAAGGGAGAGCATCTGTCGGGCCAAGCGACACTAGAATCCGTTTTTCCCACACACAAACAAAGCATCATTCTTTCAAGCATATTGTACACAATACTACACTATTCATTTTGTCAGCTAAACTCAACTTCAAGGCTGGTAACCAACCCACACACACACACACACACTTGCGTCAATTCACACTGTAACGTAAGCGTAGATGAACGTTACTCAAAATATTTAGTCAATTTTTTTTATCTTTGAGGGAACGTTGTCGTTTCACTGAAATGAATCAAGTTCTCAAAACTTGTCATTTCACTGGAATTAAATGAATTTTACGTAGCGTATGCCTGAGAGTAAAAAGAAAATTTTGGGAAAACTAGAATAATAATTCGACAGTCTCAGTAAAAATCAGGTTCGGATTTCTTCGTAATGCGATAATAAAATTTGAAGTTGATTTCAAGGTACTAAGGCAGCAGCTAAGATCGCGCGGCACTATTTTCCTCGATAACACATTCAATGTAAGAAGCATATATTCCCCTAAGAGGGGTTATTAAGGTTGATGTGCGTATTCCGTACCAGGAAAATCTCTGACGCGTAATTAATTGGTTCTATTTCCTTGACGTTTACAATTTTAAATAAACAAGTTCCAGAGGCTAAAGGTGTACTGTTGCTAATCAATAAACTCTGAACAAATGAGAGTTATAAATGATACGCCAAGAGTAAAATAAAATGCAACATTTACAATGAATGCTGAGAGCCCGATCTTTCCCTTCCCTAAGGTTCTGCATACGCATGTTCAAAATCAAAGTTTTCAGTTTAAAATCATGTGCATGGCATTTCATATTTTTCTTCTGTCAATCATGATATAAAGATCAGAATGGTCTTTAGTTACAAATGATGTATCATTCTGTGAAACCGATAATATTAAGCGTATATAAAAATATATGGGGAAATGGATGCTCTTTCCAATTGATGTTGCAACAAAGTAACGTGAAATCACAAGGGTTTGATAAGAAAATGGTTTGTTATGAAGTATATTCAAACCTTTTAACCATCTACGACGAACTGACGACGGGTAATTAGTGAGCAAGAAGATTATACAAGAAAATACAAGAGTTTTATTACGTGAAACACAGAATGAACGAGCACTGTAATAAAAACAAACACAAAACCAAAGCCAAAGATTACGTTCCAAACCTAATGCTATTGCACAAGGAAGTAAAACTTTGTACTTCCACACAACGTTAATTTTACTGATCCTATTGATAAGAAGTATGATAAGTATGATGTGAACTATTTCATGATAATAAGCGATGACCCATAATCCATATAAAGGCGGTTACGGGCAAGAGGATTCGAAGGAATGAATAATCAGATAACGATGCAAGTAAAAAAAACGTGGTGCGGCTGTGGAATTTCAAATAATCGGCATATACTTAGACTATAGGAAAGGTGCGCAGAAGGGATGAAAGATAAAAAGGACATACATTTAGAAATATAATAAATGGAATTTCTAAATGTCAACTGAAGTAGGTACTACACTGATCGCTATCAGCAGGGAATTAAAATAAATTCATCATATTGTAGGATATCATTATTTCAAGACATACGATGAAAATGATGAATATCCATGTTGAATTAAGCACACAAAAACAATAAGATAAAGTTGTAAGTTTTTTATCCAAAAAATACACAACATATAAATAGTTATCACGTTTTCAGTAGAATTTTAGTCAATTTAAGCAGTTAGTTCAGTAGCATTTCGAAGCTTTTCAGCTCTTAATCTAACCCCGGTTCGATTACTTACAGACCGAAACTTCACAAGTATTTTAGTAGTTATACGGCTATGAGGTGTTCGCATCACGCTAATTCTTCAAAGATTCTTCTAAACCCCTTTAGATGTCGTAATTTTGATATAGGTCGCCCACGACAATGCTACCTTTGAATGAACCTTAGGGTAAGTATATACTACTCCATGGTACTTCCCAATCTTATCATAACTGCAATAAAAACTGAAATGTTTCCCCTTAGCCAAGTAATAACAAGTTATTAACACAAAAGAAAAATACGGGAGAAAAAGTCACTCTTGCCAAGTCGCCTGCGATATAAAGGACGAGAGGAAGCCACTGGTGTAATGCAACGAGGAAGATATTTCGATCAAGTTAATTGCGGTGAAATGAGGTGAAGCGACCTTTCAACAATATCTCTAGGGAAGACTTTTTTTGTCTGAAAAAAGGCTGGCCCAAAATAAAATCAGTGAAAGTTTTGAAGCCCTGATATACGCCCATTCCCTCGATCATGAATAATGTAAACACGCCAATCACAGCTTAGTGATTTCATTAATTCAACTTCACTGATTGTATATTGTCGTTCGGCTAATGAACTGGAATTCTGTTTATAAGAGCCCCAGAAGCTTAAGTTATATCGTACTATTTAACATAAATCTAAATTTAAACACAAGATCCATACCAATAGAGGGAACACACGGTTCTCCTAATGCGAGGCCAACACTTCACCTATTGCTGTCATTTTAAGAAATAAAATTTTTCTCATCTCTCGGGTTTTTGAGCAAGTAGATTTTATATCTGATTGAACGTTACTCCATTTTTTTATAATATATTGTTTTAGAGAAAAAAATGCAATAGAAACGTACCTTTCAAAGCCTCACTTTAAGAAAATATTTACTATTGAGATTATACAGTAGAAAAAACGCGCTAATTGCAGAAAAATATTATTATTATTATTTATTTATTGTTCTTGGACTTGTCCATTAAGAACATAATTGGGTTATACAATACAACAAAAATACAAATATGGTGATCAATGCGTCATTTTTATGAAAATAACTTTCATTACATGATCTTTATTTCGATCAGAAAATGTAACAATCTGTGTTAAAATTTAAACGGTTGAGTTATGTGAAGAACAATGCAACCATCTTCAGCATAATGATCGACGGAACCAGCGCCGCTTTCGGCTGCTTGAGAAAAGCAGCAAAAGCAGCATTTTCATATTTCGGGACTTACACCTCCGAGACTTACATCGGACACTCGTAGAGAGGGATATTAACTATGGTAGCGGCATTTTTTTTAAATTTATGCATAAAAAGGGAGACTTTACTATTTGCTTTGACTCACATCGTCAGTTTTCAACTAATAGAATTGATGGAATTTACTGAATATTGAAAGGAAATTAAAGACACTGAAGTGCAGTAAGTGAGTGAGAAATGTCTTGCTGAAGGGAAATTCTACTGAGACGAGATACAGTAAGAGCACCGCAAGCTAAAAGCAGGCTCTTCGTAAAAAGAAACCCATACAGTGTAAGTAAAATTCTACACGTGATAGAAAAATGCGGACACCGTGAATGGTAGCTTCTCAGTGAGGGACAATGATGTAAGAAAGGGCACAAAAGGATCCAAATCGATTTGCGAATACAATACTTAAAATAAAAGGGCATTACTTCTGAATACAGTGAAGTTGATGGATAGGGGCAACAGAAACTGAAGATAACAACGAGGATACATAAATTTAGTCCTGGTGTCTCAGCAATTATGCCCGAGTTTACGTGGACAGAAACGAATCCGCACTCCAGAAATCTAATTTAAAATTGTTTTTTTTTTTAAGTTGAATATTCTTTTGACGACTACAAAAAATTGATAAAAACCGTCATGTTATAGGTTAGTAATTCACCCGCCTGAAACATCATCTATTTGAGGTATGAGATAACAAACATAAGGAGAAATGAAAATATCAACACAGGTAGCCTAACTGGGTATAGCACCTGGCCGGAAATCTGGAGGTTCCGGGTTTGTGTCCCGATCAAGGTGAATGATTATTTTTCTGTTGAAATTCTGCCATTGTGCTTATATCAATAGGATTTAAGCTCCGTTAAGATTTTAGAAGCAATATACAATCCTTGGTTGTTTTCGAAGGTAAAATTCGAGGGGCGAACCAAAATTTCTGAACTCGTGAAAACACTCTGGGTATAAAAAATCACATCCCAGGCCATCCATTAGTGAATCAGTGAATTTTCAGCTCGTAAAATGGCCGACGTTGGATGACTGGACCAGTCTATTCCATTATACGCTGCGTGAATGTTTTTCAGGTCTTCACTCAATGGCACGTGTACCCATTAGACAGCCAATGGGCATTCGTTTGAAGTTATACTTTTCGATTGGGCTTAACTATTTCGATTTCGAAGGGCTTTTCGATGAAAATGCACTGAGGTCATGATCACCCCTATTTGATAACGAAACTGAGAAATGGTAGTACTGAATGCACGGTACCATGGACCAAGCAATGCACAGAGCTCCTCTGTGCTTATCGAGGTTGAATCGTCCAGAACAGCAGTAAATGCGAACAGATAACGCTCTTCATTCCCGCAGAATCCGACAATACGGAATGTGCATTAATTTTATTCCCTCGAGCATTTATTCGTGCAATACAATCAACATAAACAGCTACAAACTATGTACAGCAACAAACAACAAAGTGAAGTAATTCGTTATTTCTTACAATCCTCCTGATTAAGAATGAAATCCTCTATATTGAGTGCTATATTTCATAATATATCGTTGTCGTAACTATTACAATACGTACTGCTCCCTGTCTTGAATAAACTAAATAATTACTGGTGTCAAAAACATGGAAAAAAATGGATTGATACTAACGTACATATTCATCATCATGAACAATGTTGGCATAAAATTTTCCAAACAGTACTAAAACTTTCAAGTGGCAATACTATATTTAAGTGCAGCATATTTATATTTAAGTGCAGCATTAAATGAATTAGGCTTGCCTAAGAAGTTAATCATACTGGTAAGAATGACAATGCAGGAAACCATAGCTAAGGTTAAAGTCGGAAATAAAATGGGTAGTGCTTTTCCATTTAATACGGGAGTAAAGCAAGGAGATGGTTTGTCTTCAACATTGTTCATATTGGCCTTGCACTAGGCAGTGAGAGGAGTTGACCCTGGTGGAACAATATTCTATCGGAGTAGTCAAATACTGGCGTATACAGATGATGTAGTCATTGCAGCCAGATCTGCAAGGAAGTTGAAAGAAATATTTGGCTCACTAAAGGAAAGCGCAGGAAGAATTGGACTGGAAGTTAACTGTGATAAAACAAAATACATGTGTATGTTCACATCTGAAGCTCGCATACGACCTCAGACATTAGATATCGACGGAGATACTCTAATAAGACCTGTTGTCACTTACGGATGTGAATGCTGGACATTATCAACAGCAGAGGCGCACGCACTTAGATGTTTCGAGAGAAGGATACTAAGGAAAATGTTTGGACCTATACAAGAAAATACAGTTTTTCGAAGGCGATGGAATGAAGAACTTGACGACATCATAGAAGGCCAAGGCATTGTGAGATTTGTCAAATCACAGAGGATCAGATGGATGGGGCATTTGATAAGAATTCCAGAGGGGAGAGTGGCCAAAAGAGTATGGGAGGGAAAATTATTCAGTGTAAAAAGAAGAGGACGACCACGCCTTAAATGGCAAGACGGAGTGGAAGCAGACCTGTCTACTTTGGGGATAAGAGGATGGAGAAAAAAGGCCATTAAGAGAGAGGAATGGAGGAAGATTGTAATGAAGGCCAAAGCTGACAAAAAGCTGTAGCGCCAAGGAAGAAGAAGAAGAATTACTGGTGTCAAAAACATGGAAAAAATGGATTGATACTAACGTACATATTCATCCTCATGAACAATGTTGGCATAAAATTTTCCAAACAGTACTAAAACTTTCAAGTGGCAATACTATTTTTCGCGAGGGAGTAACATGAAATACATAAATACAGAAAGACTCAGGTATTTCTAATAACCTTTCACTGCTAATATCAAAAGCTTACGCAGACCTACAAACGTAAAGAACAATTGAGATGCTGTGAAGCGACAAACCGGAGGCTCAACAATAGCTCTAGTGGACTAAAATACGTTGCGAAAGTAAACATGGCACTCGTGACAAAATAGAGAGCTTGTGCGCATTTGGGACGCCTAAAATAGGTATGCACGCCCACAAAACCATTTTTTTTAACCTCAGACGTCGATGCCAAGGAAAAAAATAAATGTTAATTGGCGCGAGAGGAATAATAGACTGGAACGCAAGAGAAAAACAGAGGATCGGGTGAATTGAAGAACGTGTAAACAAAGAAAGGATTTCAAAATGATGGCAATATCGTTGATATTATAAGCAACAGGATGATGGGCCGTACTTGGGAAAAATCTTCCGTTGGTAATGACAGAATGTAAAATCAAAAAATGGTGAAAACAATAAAAAAGAAATCCAAACATTGCCAGGGCCAAAAGAATGTAGCTGGTAATTCTTTCGCCTCTATTTCTTTTCCAGGGATGAGATTTTTAAATAAACTACAGCTTACCTACCTATCCTCCCCACAAATAACAGACGAGATGCCTTTTTTCCCCGGCATTATAGTTTACGGCGGCCTCGTCCCCAGAGTGCACGCAAATACAGCCAAGCAGGTGAGCGTGGACATAAAGCCACAAATGCGCGGAGAGCCATGTTGGAGAGGAGTGCTGGATTACGACGGTGTTAAGGGTTTTTGCGAAGTTGGAAGGCGGGTGCTCCACTAGGGGGTTTTCACGGGAAAGGGTATGGCGACAAGCGAAAAACAAAAAGCGAAGAGAGGGATCTATCCCGCGCGCGTCCGCCGTCAATTCTTTTTTTTTTAAGACTGGTATCCGTCGCGTCTGATTTAAATATAGGCACGCGGACGTTTTGACGCCTACGCAACGAGTTGGATGGACCCGTGGGGAGACCCAACTTCCATCCCAAACTACTATTCCACCCCATATACCCTCGCTCTCGAGAGCCTTCCTTTTTTCACCCCGCACTTCCCCCCTCTTTTCTCTCCTCCCCCATCGATCGAAGCAGTTTCCATGGCAGGCAAAAAACGAGCGAGAGGAGGGTCACCGGTGTCACCGCAAACCTTTCTGCTATTCCTTTCTCCAATCCTCCCACGCCCTTCTCACATTCACTCCCCCTTTGTGCCTAATTGAGATATTTCTCACGACCTTTCACATGAACTCCACCGTTCACTCAATAAATGCATAAAATTCATTTTCAACAGAGGTATATCTGACCACATTACAATTAAAACAATAAAGGAAAACAGCATCTCGAGGCAGTTAAGGTCTTACAGCTTATCTCATAACCAACGTTTCGGAATTTGATGCTTCCATTATCATGGCTATAATATATCAAAACCCAACATCAAAATAACAAAGTCATTTAATTCAAAACGAAACGTTCAGGAAACATGAATAAATATCACGACAACAGTATAGCACGATGGAAAACCTTAAACTTGAATTGACCAAAACTCAAGATCTTGGTGTTATTTATTTTAAACGTGATCGATATAGAATATTTAGATATACCAATATCCTCACTCTTTTGCAACTATACCCCGATTTAATTAAGAATTTTCTGGCCCTGTTGTGCCAATGGTAAGAAGAACGGTAAAGAATGTAGGCATCTCTTTATAAATTCTTCGGAACCTATAAGGTTTTTATTTTCTTACCATGGAAATATATCGGTTTCGCATAGTTGAGTCCGATGCAATTTTATTTGCCGTCGTAACAAGGTCTAACAACTAGAATCTCATAAATACTAAACTCAACCTCCGATTTCTAAATAAAATATAAGCAGCTAACTCTTGTGGGAGTCAAAAACTCTTCATTTTCAATTATCGGACGAATAAAAGCGACAAAGAACATAAGGAATACACTTTCTAAGGTCCACAAAACAGGTTTATTGCATACGACCGTCGGTAGGTTGGTAGCAATAGTAGTAGGGTGCAAGGGTACGTCGACGGCTGAGATCATTTTGCACCGCTTGCTAACCTGTTTTTTTATTTTACCTTAAACTTTGCTTTAAAAAAAAACATTTTATAAGATGTGTACAATGGAATCGCGATGTTAGGTGAAAATGTTTTTTTCCATTTTCCAAATGGGGATTATATTTTGTTGGTAAGGTTAGTGTAGCATAAAAAACTCAACACTTTTTTTAATTTAAAGTGCTACTCTTATCGACCTCTTTTGTAAATCCATCCAATTATCGAGTACAGGTTACTGGTGAATAAAAATATCATTCTTTGCCGCCGTTTCGGAGTTTAATACTTCCATCTTAAGGGTTATATAATAATAAGAATTTGAAGGTACATCAACACGTTATTATAGAACATTAACATAAATCTGACATAAAACACAATAGAGTAGGCTGTGCCCTAGAATAACATTCAATAAACAACAAACATGAGTTTAACTTTGAAAGTACTGCCATCTTGGACTTTGAAATGAACACGAGAAATGCCAGATTAAAGAAATGATTCATATATCAAGACATACAAATGTTTGTAACAGGAAGAATGATATAGACAGGCTTAGTAAGGCCTATGGTAACATCATCAACCTAATGCCGGTATTTATTAAACAACTGATAACTATTAAAACATACATGGTAAACGTATAGTTATCATCATCATCGGTCAACAATCCTAGAATTGGTTTGACGCAGCCCACCACTCGATTCTTCTATCGGCCAACCTTTTCATGTTAACGTAATTCTCCTCTTTTACATCCTTCACAACTTGTTCCATATATCTCATACGACGCCTGCCTTTTCTATTCTTCCCGTTCACTTTTCCCTCGACGATTGTTTTCATCAGGCTGTCTTGTCGTGTCTTAAGATATGGCCAATTAAGTTGACCCGTCTCCTTTTAGTTTTCAGCAGACATCTCTTTTCTACCACTTTTGTTAAGACTTCTTCGTTTGTCACTCGGTCGATCCATTTTATCTTCATCATTCTTCGGTAGCGCCACATTTCAAATGCTTCCAGCCTGGACTTCTCTGCTGTTGTTATTGTCCATGCTTCGCAGCCATATAGTAGAATGCTATGTTCTAATGATATGTTTCCTCACTTCCACGCTTGTATTTGCAGCTGCAAGTAGAATCTTCTTCTGGTAAAATGCTCTTTTCGCTTGGGGAATTCCACTGGCGATTTCTCTTTTACTTCGTCCATCGCTGGTTACTCGGCTTCCCAGGTAACAGAACTCTTCCACCTCCTCGATTTTTTGTTTTCCTAGTTTAAAATTGGTCCTTACTACCTTTCTTCTACTGCACACCAATACCTTAGTTTTCTTTTTATTGATATTCAGATGATATCAGGTCATTGTTCTTTCCATATTTCCTAGTGTCTTCTTTAAATCTACTTCTGTTTTTCCATGACTGCTATCTCACTTGCGAATCGAAGCATGATGATTTTCTCCCCGTGGATATTCATTCCCGGAGACTTTTCTTGACTTCTTGGAATGCTTTCTCAATGTATTCATTGAATAATACGGGAGACAGGACACAGCCTTGTCTCATTCCGTTCTTTATGCTTACTTCTGTACTGCTGCGTCCTGATTTGATTATGGCCACCTGGTTTTCATACAAGCTGTGGATAATTCTTCGGTCATTGTATGATAATCCAATTTCTTTCAGAATTTTTAGTATCATGTCCCAATCCATGTTGTCAAGTGCCTTCTCCAAATCTACAAATGCAACAAACGTCGGTAGATTTTTCTCTATTCTCTATAAGTAGCCTGAGGGCCAAAAGCGCTTCTCTTGTGCCCTTGTTTCTTCTGAACCCGAATTGGTCCTCATCCAGGAACTCCTTAGCTTTTCGTTCTATTCTTCTCTAGATGATTCACGTCAATATCTTCGAGGCATGTGTCGTCAGGCTTATGGTCCTAAAAGTTCAAACGAACTCTTCCACCTACTCGATTTTTTGCTTTCCTAGTTTAAAATTGGTCCTGGCTACCTTTCTTCTACTGCACACCAATACCTTAGCTTTCTTTTTATTGACATTCAGATGATATCTGGTCATTGTTATTTCCATATTTACTAGAGTCTTCTTTAAATCTTCTTCTGTTTCTGCCATGACTGCTATGTCATTGGCGAATCGAAGCATGCTGATTTTCTCCCCGTGGATATTCACTCCAGGAGACGTATAATTATATCAATTGTATTAATGACATATATTGTTAAGTATACTTCAAACTTCACTGTTAACTCATTTGAGGGATCTATATGCTGTTAATCAGGTTTTCAAAAAAAAGATAATGTTGGTTTTTTATTATCATTCATTGTCAATTCATTTGAGATCTTTATATATCGTATTTTTGATGCTCAGGTATTTTGGAAAAAAAATAGAACATCATTTTTACTTAATGTTGTACTATCCACCTGTAGATGTCTCCTTTATTATACATTATGACATGACACCATGATGATGAAGTTTTTTATTCTTGTTTTTACTTAAAGTGCAATGTTTTCCGCATGGATGTATCTCGATATGCTACATTAATGATGACCATTTTAATTCTAAGGTAATTTATCAATTTGTCAATTACATTGATGTTAATGTTCTATAATAACGTGTTGATGTACCTTCAAATTCTAATTATTATGTAGCCCTAAAGATGGAAATATTAGACTCCGAAACGTCGGCAAAGAATGATACTTTTATTCACCATTGACCTATACTCGATAATTGGATGACTTTTTTAATGTTGACCGATTTATCCTCAAGAATCCGACCTAGGTCTCCCCGAATGTCTATCCTTTCACGTGCAGTCGGATACACTGAACTTTTCGTCAGGATATGCCTTACGGTCGGTTGGTCGTTCGCAATAAATCTGTTTTGTGGGCCACATATGGAGACACATTATTATATGAACTTTCAGGCGTAGAAATTATTTTTCCCACATGGGAATAAATAAAATTTAACTACTAATTAACAAGTATAGCAGATATCATTGTGGCCATATTAATCGGAAATTCTAGGATTAAGACCTAGCTGTGAAAAACTGTAACATAGTTACCCTCTGATATACACCAAAACAATTCCAAAGTGCCAAATAAATTCAGAAGAGAAACAATTTTTTCTCTGTGGAAGTTTCGTTTGATGGACGCAGAAGTTGCCATAACGCTCATCCCTCCAGGTTCTTGGCTTGCAAAACTGGACCTAAAGGATGCGTTCTTTCAGCTTCCAATTCAGAAATAACATGTACAATTTACGGCATTAGGGCATGCCGACAATACTTCTGTTTTCAGCGCATACCCATGGGCCACTGCCTGGCCCCAGCCATTATGCAGCGCTGGGCCCGGGCAGTGGCCAGGGAAGTGTTTAATCGGTTTGGGATCACTATGATACCATATCTGGATGACTGGCTCCTGGTGGGGACCCAGGACCGCCGGGAGACCAGCATCCAAGTGCAATGTGTCGCCGATTTCCTCACTAGTTCCTTAGGTATTACTTTAAATATTAATAAGTGTATATTTGTGCCTCGTCAGCAACTTTTCTACTTAGGTGTAGTGATAAACACAGTGTCTTTCACGCTCCGCATCACGCCCGCCGCCCTAGTGCGGTTACACTCTGCGATCGCCATCCTGCCACGACTAAGGACCCTGGACATCCCCAAAGTCGCCGGGTACGTAGCCTGGGTGTGCTACATCCTGGCATTGCCTTATTTTCTGATAAATAATACCTATCAGCGGCGGACCAGATGGCTCAATGTGTTTTATGAAGAGGGTTTATTCCAACGCACCCGGCAGTGCTCTATGTCCACGGTACAATATGACGCCCATTGCGACGCAACCCCGTTTCAATGGGCAGTGGTCTGCCCCGACTTGGACTTGACGGGAGCGGAGAAATTCGCCGAGCAACGGCCCATATATTTTGCTGAAGCATATGCAGCCCTTCGGGGCACCTTATTTGTTTTTAATAATTTACCTGCCTTTAGTCACCTCAATATGTTCTGTGACAATCAAGTCGTGCTCGCGGCCCTCCGCCGCGGCACCGGCCTAATGTTTAATTATGACGAGTTCTGTGTTCTGTATATAAAAATAATAAAGGATTTGACACACACAGTGTCCTGGAGGTACGTCCCTACCGCGGCCAACCTTGCCGACCGTCCATTGTGGACCGTACTCCCGTAGCTTTTATGCCAAGGCCAGCCATCTTGGCCGCGCCAAGGTATATAGGCGCGGGTAGGCTTGTGCGATGACCGATGAAAAAATTTCATCGAAATGCTTCGATGACGATGGCTGTCATCGATCATCGAATAGAGTGTACACAATGGTAGCTGAATATCGATGATCGATGAATGTCGATGATCGATGGCTGTCGATGATCGATGAATTACGATGATTGAGGGCTATCTATGATCGGTGCGGATGTCTCGGTTGGCAGTTTGGTGTGGCTATTAAGTGACGATTGAATTGGGTCAAACTTAATTGAGAAGGACAAGGCCTATTTTTTAAAGAGCGAAACAAGCACCAAGTTACAAACTAAGCAACAACTCTGAGTTGTGGTGTAATGCAATTCTCATTTCCGCATTTACATCGGTGAGTACAAGTCGGTCGTCAACACAACGTTTCCTGCATCGCTGAAGAACCGCTCTGATGACGTTGAAGTGGCAGGAATAGAGAGGTATTTTCTCGCGTACTTCTGAAGGCGGGGATACACATCCTTCCTGTTACTATACCAATGTAAGACGTC
The DNA here is from genome assembly GCA_933228895.1 of Platycnemis pennipes. NCBI lineage: Eukaryota > Metazoa > Arthropoda > Insecta > Odonata > Platycnemididae > Platycnemis > Platycnemis pennipes. Next base: position 32,665,682 of record OW121852.1, on the reverse strand, counting down.
CGAAGATTTGGATAAAGCTGGAACCTCCTCGCAAATGTGGAGCTCCGCCAGAAAGGGGTCGTCAGCAAAGGTAGCGTTTCTCGTGTCAGCAGCACATCACGACTCGTCGACATCGATGATTCGCATCAACTCATTGACTCATCGGCATCGATGATTCTCATCGACTCATCGTAGTCGATGGTCGATGACATTCATTGTCAACGATGTCAGTCATCGCGGTGCGATGACTGAAATCATCGTCGGTGACTTCGATTAATCGACTCATCGCACAAGCCTAGGCGCGGGTGTGCGGGACCGACGCGGTTGAGCTGAGAGTTGACCGAGGTAGGGGCGTGCGCCATGTCTCTCTGTTATTCATGGGAAGCTAGTTTAATACTGCGAACTTTTAATGTGATTTTAAATCGTGCCTAATTATACGGGGATTTCAACATTCGTTGTGCATGTGTGTACCATCCTTATGTTTGCTACACGTGTTTCTTTCGACGTTTGGATTGTTTCGATACCATAATGGGAATCATTACCGCGGAGAGAGACTTCATTTTTTTCCCATTTTCATCCACTCAACTCCCTCTCTGAATCTTTCGTCCCTAACCTCCATCCCATTCTTCTTCCTCTCTCTCTCTCTTTCCCCCATTACGCCCCTTCTCCCACCATCTTCTGTCCCGAACCCTGTGGAATTGAAACCTCTGGGTCGACAGACACCTTTATTGAAGCGAGAAGAAGGAATCAGTCCCGTCTGCCCCACCTACGGAGCGAGGTCGGTCATCCGATCCCTGAAAAAAAATAAAAACTCTCAATCCACCCCCATCCTTCCCAACACGCACCCTGCTTACCCTCGCTCTCCGCACGCACCCCTTCCCCACCCCACCCTGCCTACCTTCGCTTCTCCGGACATAATGCCCCCACTTTTTTTTATCCAACCAGGGGAATAAAAGGAGACCCGACCGAAATGATTAAAAAAAAGGGAGAGCCCCAGCATTCCGCGCTTAAAAACAAGTCGTGACGCACGCCCGTGAGACATCTCCGCGGTCACTACGTTCTTTTTCCACCAGAGGGCGCTGCTTGCCGGGGCAACATCACGCAAAGGTCGACGGGGAAGGTCAGATGCAGTTCAAGTGGACGGCGTCGTCTCAGTCACTTAAGTTTCGCGGGGCCGAGTGGAATTAGGTTTTGAGGAACTCCAGGGGTTAAGGTTATAGAAGTGCCCAAGTAGAACATGATTCAGACTTTAAGGTACCACACTAGCTACAGTTAAATCGCACACCGTCCAACCCTGGGTTTCTCAAAATAATGACGACGAATCATGAAAAAATTTCGAATATTATTTTAGGGCCATAAAAATTAGTGTTCACTAGTAATTTTTAAATATAGTAAAAATAAATGAAAGAGGAACCATAAATTTGTGCAAATGAAACTATGGTAGTTTTTCAATTCTATTTCAGAGCAGATTTCTATATGCGTACCTAAAGAGCTGCATGTGACTCGCTAGCCGTAGCTAGCTAACACCTACTTAAACCGATCTTGACCCAAGGACTAATTATAAGAACACCAAATCATCGTAGCCTAAAGCGGGTTTCGAGTGCAGTGTAAACTAGGATGTCTCAAGGGTTATGTAGCAACATATAACTAATCCTAGCACCAGGATGCTAAAGACTATCAAAATCCTAAGGCAAGCATACGAGCAGGATTCGAACCCGTGACCTTCGGGTTGCCAGGCAAACGTTTTAAAGACTTCACTACCGTAGCCGGTAAGATATACATGATATATCGCACCTAAATCCAAGACATATCCTAGGACCAATCCAAAACCAATGCTCTAGATGAAAACCCTAGACTTTTGGGTTGCCAGGCCAACGTTGGCAGAGGAAATTGTAAACCATCAGTCCTTCCATGTAAGTAACTAATCGAATGGAAAATTCAGAAAAAACACAAAAAGACTTCTAGGTATTATGAATATTCAGCCGGTTAGACTACATTTTCATGGCGTATTCCCACTCTTCATCGCATTTTCCTTTCACCTCTTTCCCGTCGCTATTCTCTCTTTCTCTGTAGGCTTGCATTTTCGCCTAGAGTATTATTATAGAAGTTAGAACTTTAAATTTAGTTACATACCGTATTTACACAAATCTCGAGACGGATGAGATTCTTAAACGTTACCCTTTCAATATAACCCCACTGGAGATTAAAATTATTTTTGCATAGTAATCAAATTTAGTAGCTAAATATAAAGCACATATGTATTCAACGTATTGTTCACATATTTATATACATTTACACACGTTCTATATACACATAATGGCAAACAGAAAGAAAAATTTAATTAAAACATTAAAATGTTGGTGGACTTTTGACTCGAACGACCTTTTACTATGTACACCGATAAACGTATATGTCTAGATTGTGCAATGTAATTGAAGTCAATAATTTTGCTTAAGTTTGTAAGACTAAGATCCTTTTCATCCGAAGCGTAGAATGGAGAATACAACATCTCAGATTCGTACAAAACAGAATAATTTTAGGAACAGGTGGGTAAATGTGTTCACAGTGATCACAGGAACCCTACATTTAGAACTGTATAATGGCTGAATAGGGGTTATGGGAGAAATGGCCGTGAAATTGCAAGCGGAGCATCTCATTAAAAACCAATTATTCTGGCTATCATTAAATGAATCCGGGTTTAATAACAGAAGTAAAGCCCTTCTTGGTATTTCAGCGTTTCTTCTTTAGTAGCGAAACACCTGTCACAAGGACTCTTTCAATCTCGCGCTAGGAATCCTTAGTGATAAATAACTACGGTAATTGGCTTCGTTAAATTAAATTATCGCGAAATTAATAGCCATGAGCCTGGGAGATTCAGGCAGTTAAATGCATCATCAACATTTAAGATGATAAATTAAGGGTGGAGAAAATTAATGATGAACATAGAGCGCCGGCCCTTGAGGAAAGGAGCTATTTAAGCTCAAAAGCTTTACTTAATAAAAATCCATTTCTCTGAGTAATTGAGCATACTTTTTATGAAACACTATAGATAGGAAATAAATAAAAGCTACAAAAAAACTCATATTGAGCGGTTAAATGTTCTTCAGCACATATCAATCAATCTTTCCAAACCAAACGATGATGTAATCAGTATTTTCATAAAATATATTTACACAGATTGTTCAACATAATGGCACATTCACATATCTCACTCGATATTTTTCTACGATTTCAGTTCGTAATCAAGTTTTAATAAATATTTTACTGGGTATGCTACCACAGCCATTCGTAAATCACTCATTTGATATTATAAAAACTGAAACTTTGAAGACGCTTAAAAATTATCATCCTAAAGATCAACACATAAAGAGAGCTATTTTATCAGAACATTGTATTTTACTTTTAATTAATGCAAAATTGTCAATAGTTATGCGGGGTATGCGACCGAAGACGTAGTTTCGATCATTAAGGGTAAGGTGGTGGAAGAGCACAAACATGGTTCGTAGGGTATTTAGGGAGGGTGGAGAAAAACTGGTAATCTGAACACAAGAGGATATTATAGTAAACCTCAACGTCGTCTCACTCTTTACTCGTGTCCCAATAAAAGGGACACTTCAACTCCAGCCAGCGAGCTACGACCAGCAGAAAGTAGGTATGTTTCACCACAAGTTTACTTCAAAGAATTTCTTATGCAATGGTAAATTATATGATCAATCAGACGGCTTGGCGATATACTCTCCTTTCTCACCATATATTGCCAATTTTTTCATGGAGAACTTTAAGTAATGACATTTTCTTCAGCTCCACTAAAGCCAAAGTATTTCTACATGTAAGTTGACATCACATCAATATTGTCCTACACAGCGTTATCGCTCTTCGTGAGTTTCTTGACCACATAAACAACCAATAAGGAAATATATAATTCACCATGGACAAGGAAGAAAATGACAGCCTACCTTGTCTCGCCATTTTTATCCCCCGAGATGGAACGTTGGGTTATCGAGTCTATCGAAGCCCAGCACAAACCGATGGTTACCTCAAATGCATTAGCCACCAACATCCCTCACAACGAAGAGCAGTTTCATCCACACTGATTCATCTAGCTAAAAGGTATCGAGTGAAAAAACCTACCGAGAGTGCTTGAGCACCTCAAATACTTTCCACCAGAATGGGTAGTTCATATACATCTACGTAATACACCGCGAGGGTATGTGACAGGGGATGAAGATGACAAAAGATGCATAGAGTAGGGTATAGTGTATGGCATATAGTGAGGGAGAAATTCAGCTGGCTCGACAATATCGATGGCCATAACTCAACTCCCAGAAGGAATTTCAATGGCTCTTTCCTGATACCAGAAGGGTCCGGTCCTTATTCCATATACATAAACAGTATCCAGGAATATATCAAGAATTCTTAGTAGGCAAAGTACTCGTTCATTCGCAAGCCACAATGAAAAATAGGAGACCAACCAGTGAGGGAAAAGGAACAAGTTGCTCTGAAAAAATCCAAGAGTATCACGCGTCCTCTATGAATTCGGTAAAACATATATCGCGAAAACAGGCGAAACCATTGAAAAGAGAATTAAGAATCACAGGATTTGGATCTGGCTATTCCATCTTGAAAAATCGGAAATCGCAGCCGTTCAAATGAACATATAATTTACTTCAACAAGACACAATCACGATATGCAATCTGTCTTTGGTAACTTCGACAAGCCACAATGTGTTGAATACTGGGATATTACGAAAGACTCACTGAGGAGGAAACTGAATGAGGGGATACGGTTGGTGTGGTACCTTGAGTACTGGCCTCCCATCCCGAGGGCCTTGGTTCGATTTCGATTCCCGGCAGTGGCGGATTTTTCTGTGACAAACCGGTCACCAATTGAGTGCCAAGTGGAGGGCATTTCAGGTTCATCACTTCGTCCGTCGGATGGGACGTTAAGCCGTGGTCCCACCCTTCCCCCGTTGCCTGACAACTCCTACCATTACCCAATTACCCACCTATCCTATAAGGCGCAAATGACCTCGGCTGTCGGTCACCTCCCCTGAAGAACTAACTAACGAAAGTGAATGACAACTGGAGTGTAATTATTTCAACCATGGTACCGGATTCGCTTTACGTTTATCATGAGAACCTGTCCTCCAACTGCGTAAGTAAGCAAGTAATAAACAGAATCGGACTTGTCAGCTGGCGATAACCAAACATTTACAAGCAAATAAAGATTGACCACCATCATCATTATGGATATTGTAAATATTTTGGGATATTAGTAAACGCTTTCACCTTTTCAACCATCATCATTAAACAATCCTAGGATTGGTTTGACGCAGCCCTCCACTCGAATCTTCTATCGGCCAACCTTTTCATATTAACGTAATTCTCCTCTTTTACATCCTTCACACCTTGTTCCATATATCTCATACGACGCCTGCGTTTTCCATTATTCCCGTTCACTTTTCCCTCTACGATTGTTTTCATGAGGCCATTGTATCTTAAGTTATGGCCAATTAAGATGTATCGAATGCAGAGCTGCGTAAAACCACACTTAGGTTTATTTCCGTATTCTGCACCGTAGTTAAAACAAAACTTTCCAGAACGTAACCTGCTTTTCATTAATGCCACGGATCGATAGATCCTTTACAGGTTCATGAATGAAACAAATTGATAATGAATCATCAATTATTTAGACACATTTTGGTTTCCCTAATACATCATTTTTATCCTTCATCCGCTCCAGGTTAAGAGACTACAGCACTTGGAGAAAGCTGATTTATGGTACGTAGCTGCGAAAAAATCTCACTTTAAGCAGCAGTAAAAACCACTGTAAGAACGACAATGCTTCGGTCAGCCAAAACGTGTGCTATTTTTTTAAGTATTAGGTAGACAAAGGAGCTTTATAATAGAGTTATATAAAAGCAAACAACGAAAAAGACTCACAGAGGGTGTTCGCTGACTCATAGTGAGACCCATATGCGAGATAAAGAGGCGAAATTTATTGTAATAGTGAAAACGGTATGCAATTAAGCATAAAACATATTCACGGAGGTGGAATCTGACAGTATCGGCTTTAATTCCACTGCCATCCTCCAAAAGGTCACCGATTTGAATCCCTCGCCCCTCCTGCATCAACTATTCATCCCCACTTGACAACAGCGATTCCTCTCGAGGACATTTGTGAGCAAAAAAAGGAAATCCAAATGCGACACAGGGGACCACAAAGCTGTGAGGAATCGAAGAGAGGGTCTCAAAGCAATTGGGCATGTTAACCACATTGCCCATGCCTTTCCGTATAAAGATACACGCTCGTATCTGAGTAAGTTCATTATATTTATAAGGAAATGAAACACAAGTACTCCTATGAAACACCTCTAGTGATATATACCTCATAGCTTATGCACAAACTACGCATAAGTGTATTAATATTGATAGAACCGATGCCACAAAGGGTAAGATTCATCATTATGATCATGGGTTAGCATTGCTAATGTTGGTTTCACGTAGATCTCCATTTGATTCCGCTACCAGCAAACCTCTTCACATTAATGTAATTCCTCTCTTCCACATCCTTCACTACTTTTTCTTTATGTCGCATGCGAGGCCTTCCTTTTCAATTCTTACCATTCACACTCCCTGTTTAAACTCGACGATTGTCTCCATCAAGCCACTATGTCTCAAGATACAGCCGATGAGTCTTCTTTTTACAGGTTTTCAGGTATTTTATATTTCCTTCCACTCATCATAGAGCTTTTTCGTTAGTCACTTGGCCGATCCATTTTATCCTCGTCTTTTTTCTCTACCACCTCATTTTAAATGCTTGGAGCCAATGGTTGTGATAAGAATGTCACTTTTTGTGTAAGATTACGCATGAAAAACATTTTCCCAAACCGATGTTTCAAATAGATTATAAAAAATACCATTAACTCCTGTTGTTTATCAGTAATGCCTAAATCATTGAACATTTTCCCGCAATGGAAATGAAAACATTTTGAGAAAACGTTAGGATGGGTAAAATGGATTTTTGGGGTTTTATGCCTCAATGATCAACTAAATTTGTAATAAGTGCATAAAACATTTCCTTACATACTATATTGAAAGATCTTCGGTTATCATTAAACCTATTCCACACACCTTAAGGCGGATTGCAGGATACTCAACAAATGAGTATGCCTCAAATGAGAAGGTGAGCGACGAGGAGTGGCTCTAAAGGTGGTACTAAAGGTGTAGTGAAACTCAACCAGGCAATAAATATTCCGAAAAATTAAAGGTAAAGGTTTCAAGCGACACTCGATAAAATTAACGAAAATGATTTTTCTCCACTTTGAGCCTCAAGAGCATTTGATCTCACCACTAATTATAACGAGAATTAATAGCGAACATGCACGAAAGTGAGTCAAAGCTGTGGAAAAACTTACAATCACAGAACTCAAAGGAAACAACATTAACATTCGATATGAGTATGACATCGGAAAGAATTATGCATTCAATAAGAGTGAATATAATTACGATCTAAAGGAATGATTGATTCATGCAGAATTTTACATGGCTTCATCTTTAAACATTTTCACAAACCAATTTGAGCGAACAATATGAAGAGTATAATAAGTACATAAAGAAAATTTTACGAGAAAATTAGATCGATGGTAATAAAATATTAATTCTCGGCTATCCCGAAGAGAATGCAACGGCAGCAAATAATACGAACGGCCAACTATTAGTTTCTGATTACGCAAGGCGAAACTAAAGTCTCCTGAGGCACCAATGTCATTAACAACATCTGCTGTATTAGCGCCTGCTTTCGGAATAGGGCAAGAGATGGTAATAGCTAGTTGTTTGATTTGGAGAGTGACCTCTGGGATCGCGGGTGCACCAGAGCGGGGTTAGTTAGGACAGCCTCTAGAGGGGACTCAGTGAGAGAAGTTTCCCCAGGCCTGGAAATATCTCCAGCGCTAACCCTTCCAACGAACATTCTCAACGTTTGTTATTCTCCGAGTACTTCGAGAACAGGCCGAGGAAATCAATGCTCATTACACTAAAATCCGGACACGAGTGAGAAATACTATGATTTTAGCAGCCAACGCAGGTCGACGAATCTAAAGCGCCTATTTGTATTTGACTGCGGTGCTCATTTTGGGAAGCATATTAGCTGATGTTATTTATGTTTTTCAGCGAAACTGTAAGCACAGCAATGATCATAACCGAACATATTACGTCGTTGCTGCGCACCTGGTTCTTAATTAACCATGCATATCCCTCGATTATAAAGTTAAAATATCACTCACATTAAAATGGTTTAGAGCCAATGTGTTGAGACTCACTTTTTAGGTAAGGTTACGCAGGAAAAACAATTTTCTCCAAACCTATGCTTAAAATAGATTACAAAAAATACCATTAACTCCCATTTTTAATCAACAATGCCGAAATCATTCAACATTTATTCGCAATGGAAACAAAGACAGTTTGGGAAAAATAAACATATTCTAAACAGATAAAAACATCATCTGGATGAAATTAGTATGTTCTTCGTGGGTATCACTATCGTTCCATTTTACTATCCCGTTGTGTTTGCTGCATACCTCATCAAACTGTAATTTAACTCCTGTACCCGAGGAGTACCTCACCGAATGTATGAAATCACATCAGGATTCAGTGGAGAAATCCCATTTAGACTCCTGGGATCATAACAGCTGAGGCTTTTTCAAGCCCGTGCAATGGATGCAGAAATCTATCGAACAAAGCAACTTTTCCTTCAGTTATTGGAGTGACTCGTGCATTAAAAAAATTGAAATAAATTCTTATCGACATTTTACTGTCATTTTATCCGCAGGAAGGATTTGGAGCTCATACAAACAATATTTGCAAAACTTTCATTTTGTTCTGATGCCAGAAAACGGGGATATTTTTCACATGTCTATACCCAATGGCGGCGTAATTTTTCTAGCGTACTCCAATTTTAGCAAGGAAAATTAATAACCTATCGACGTTTATTCCTATCTCTCAGATTTTACCCGTATTGGAAGCACTAATAAATTATGAAGAATGTGTGAAAAGATGGCGCAACTGTATACTCATTCTGTGAAGCCTCTCCAGTTTAAACATCAGCAGTGGTCTAGCGTCAACACGAGTGCATTCGTGATGAAAATTGAGACTCAGGAAGATGAAGAGAGGGGAGGGGGGAGGGGGGAGCGTCCAGTCCTCCAAAAAGGCGCGCAGAAACAGCAAATACCGACGAGATCTCACGATCCGGCCGGAGGCTGTCGTCAACACTGACGCCCATCTCCTAAGACTCTGAGACCACTGAGATTTGTCCAAGAGGAAAACCCAGACCGGCGAGCGAGAGCAAACAACTTTCCGGCTTTCCCTGAGGGATATGAGGGATGGGAGTAAAGGGATGCGGGGGTAGGCAATTGAAACCAGCGGTCAGTCGTGAAATACTGGCCAGCGGTGAAGGAAATTGCGGGAACTTATTGTAATTTCTCTCGTTTGAACGATGCCACAAGGCATTGTTACAGCACGGGATATTTCCAAGGCATTAGTCACGGTAAAAGATGTGTCCCGCGAAAAGTAAAATTGTGGAATACCTCAAAGTTATATCGACCAGAACTTACGCTTAAATCTAAGATAAATTCAACATCCCTTCTAGACACGGGTTCCAACAGCAACATTGGCAATCTATTACATTTCCAGACTCTTTACTAAAAGAGGAAAAATATTTCCTGGAATGTAATGCGGACAACGGGCCTTTGGTCTCCCAGGTCAATATGCAGACTACAGAGCTAACCAGGATTACTGAACTCAACGGCAATTATAAGGACTCAATTACAACTCGACTCTTAATTTAGGAGGATCCGTAGGAGCTACATCTCACCCACCGTTACGACCGCACTCGTAAGGCGGAATCGGGCTTTAAGGAATCCTCACTCTACGAGGAAAGATTCTTTAATCTATCGCATAGGGTAATAAGCACCGCCATAAGATTTTTTTCTCCGCCGATCTGAACTCCAGAAAAAAATCATACTCAATATCGACCAATCTACCACGATAAACTTCCGCAAAGGTTTATTGCAGAAGACAAATAGATTATAAACACCGAACGTTCAAAAATGACAGCAAAATATATTAAGGAGGTTTCAGAAATGATTATCCAAAGGAAAATAATTAGTACGCTGAGAATTGCTGATGACAAAGAAGTAATGGCAGAGAAAGACAAACATTTAATAAATATTCTGGCACGAATAAGAAGGACGATGGACTGAATGAACAGATGCCATTAAAAACGCAGCTAATGGTCAGCAGGAGAAGGGAAACTTAATCAGGCATATCTTCAGACATGACGGTCTGTTGGAGGCCATCATGTTTGGAGGGATATCTGTCCATCAAAGGGAGGAGTTTTACATGACAAACGAATCAGGAAAATAGCACATGAAGTTTTCGTGTATGAAACAAGTAGTGAAGGATATTGCAAGAAAGTTTTAAGTACCTGTATGAAATCCCCTTTTTACGTGAACAATGATAAAAATGGACGATTCTGACTTATTCCATGCTGATTTTATTTGGGCTAATATTAAAAATAATCAAATTAATGTGCGCATTTAAATACTTCATCACTTAGCACCGTAAGTAAATAATAACAAAATTCCTCAAAAGGAATACAGCAATGGAATTACTTATAAAATCTTAGGTAATTTTGCGGCACATAGGCTGAGAAGCTGTGCCCTACAAACTAGGGCAAGTAAAAGGAATGTTTGAAAGCCGCCATGTTTTTTCAAAGACGACTTAAAAGACTTCCAGAGTAACGCCCAAATGATTGTGATCTCACTTACAAGAGTTCACTAACCTCTGGATACCTTGTGAATATATTTTACCACCCGATGGAAACCTCAGAAGCTAAAATTAGCTCGCTCCTCTATTTTACAGTTTCAAGCGGGAAAAAAAATTCCACGCTTTCAAAACCTTTAACGGATTGACTCCATTGAAGTCTTTTATTGACGCGTCACTGTTTCTGCGGAGAACTAAAAGGTTTTTGACTTGATGATTCACAAAGATCATAACATTTTGCCCCGACAAGAACCTCAGGATTGGGAACGTAAGCTTCTTTCCTACTCACTCCACTGTCTCGAATCCCAACTGCGCGTATCCCCCTCCCCTCCCTTCCCCCTACCCACCCTCCCACACACTAACCTTCTCAAATTGCCCTCAGACCAGTCGTTAATGCAACAGGTCTTACAGATGACTACCATTGCCATCATTTCGTCTCGCAATTTCTTACGATTAGAATAGATCCTATAAAGAGCAGTGGCGGAGAAAAGCTTTCACAGAATAACAGGGAAAAGATAAAGTGGAATCAATTATGCAAGGAAAACAGACACATAACAAAGTTGAAAAATTCAGCATGTGGTGAAATGGTTTACGCTGACGGTTTACGGTTTAAACGAGATCCTCAAGAAAAATATGACAAATAAAATTGTAAATTTTCTTGGGTTATTAGATAAAATAAAGCGTTCAAACATAATTCTAAAGAAAAAAATATTACCGAAAAATAGAGCCAATATATTTAGATTCAATATCATCACCAAGTAAATACGCTCATTAGAGACAATGCAGGCCCCAGAAAGGATAAATCTCCCACATTTTCATTGTAAAGGATTTGGCTATTTATCAGATTTTTTATTTTATTTTCTTCTATTTTTTATTTTACTTTGGCCTAAGAATAAAGTTTACAGTACATCTCAATGATCCAATCAAGGGAACTATGAGTTTAAAGTGTGCCTGCAGTTCACGAATAAGCGTGAAGAAACTTTCAAGTCTTTTTGAATCCATGTTCATGTCAATGGAAAAATTAAATGCATACGTAAAAGCACCGTGGAGTAGGTAGCTTTGAAATGTTTTCACGGACATTTTAGAAGCTGCCTCAGTCACTATTAATGAATATTTCGATTTTCTGTAACCACTGGCATATTGCGTTGTAATCCATATTAACAGCTTACACAATATTTACTTTTAATTTAATAATCATATTTCACTGCCAACAGTTCAAGGTTTAACTCGCTGACCTCATATTATCATTAATTTCCTGTACTCCCAAAGATGTTATCCTCATATCCAATTTAATAACGAAACTAATCTCCTGAAAATCTTACCGTGAGAAAAGAATACACTGAAATGTAGCGCAGTAATTTACCTACGTAGGTGGACGATAACTTAAGACGATTTACGCCAAATGGGATAGATGGGTAATGAGGTTGGAATTTTTCAGGGACAGACCTGTGTGTTGAATTGTGATACCCCTGGTCGTCATTGCTTTTGTAACGGACAAACCTGAAGGAAAATAGACATTTTCAAATCAGAAAGTATTAAATCTTTCTTTAAAGATTCTCCCTTCGTGCTTCTTACACATATACACTCAGAGGCGTGCATTATGTGTTATCCTACTCTCGATAATGATCAAAATAGGTTGAAATCGGTCGAGCGGTATTCAATAATAACAATTGTGTTGAGTACATTCAGGTTTATTCTATCTGTAAGCATGTCGATAATTCCACAAATTCAACTTGTCGGCTATTCCTATGACCTTTTTACAAATCTTTCATATTTACAAAGCTTCCGTGAGACACAGCTAGCACAAACGAACAATTTGAATCCATATTGATGGCAAGGATAATTTTTTCGAGCTAATCATTGAAAATTTTCGCCCTATTTTGCGGCCCACCCGGCGAGTTGCATCAGTCAATCACATCCGGTTTTTTTTCACCTAGAATCTGTGGGACGTGAATTATATATAATCCAATCTTCGACAAGAAAACAGATTCTGAGGAGAGGAATGGAAGCCGAGAGAGAGAGAGAGTGGGGGAAAACCTACGGGAGGATGCGCTTCCAGCGATTGCGAGCGACGGATCCACTCAATTCTCCCTCTCCCCACGCCTTTTTGTTTCCCAATAAAAAAGAGCCCACCTGTCAAAAAACAACGAGTGCTTTTTAGAGAGAGAGAGAGAGGAGCAAGTCATATAGAGAGGGAAAGAGCGAGATGGGGCGGGGAAGAAAGGAATTGGGGAACATTTCCTCCATCTCTTTTCCCCTCTCTCCTCTCCGGAGGGGTGGTCGTGAGTAGTAGGGAGGGAAGTGGATACGAAATGGAGAGAGGGAGTTGCTGAGAGTGGTTGAGTAGGCACCGTGAGCGGGAGAGAGAAAGAGATAGAGAGAGGTTCTCTGAGATTCGGAAATGACGTGGATTGGGTAAATGGATAGAGAGGTTGGGGAGAGATATGGAGGAGAAGTGATCTCCAAAACACCCCACCACCTGTCTCATTTCATTTGAAGCCAAAAAAAATAAGAATAGCTCTCCATCATCCCAAAAACATATCTCTCCTTCATTCGTTTAAGCGTATATTCCTCTCCCCCATTCCTTCCTCTCGGTTTCCTTATCCTTAAAACCCTGTTCCTGAACAGGGAGATGCCGTTGGGGTTTAATTATCAGGGAGTTAGAAGGGGGAGATATGAAATCGTTTGTTTACTTCAGGGTATTATGAATCGTATTTTAATCCTTCACGACTCCGACGCGTTGGTCCATCTTAACTGTAAACTTGACGAACTCGAGAAAAGTAGCAGTAGTTTTCTGGGGAGGCAACCGACAGATGAAACTATCCACACCATTGCGAGCGAGTGGGTAATGTTAGGGGATGAATTTTTCAGGGAATGGAGGAAGGGGTTGAGAAAACCAGAGTTGATAAAAGCCTGCTCTTAACGAATGGCGCTAAGAGGACCACGATTTCGACGGACGAATTACTGTTATCGAAGTGCTCTCCACACAACAAACAAGAAGGGGCAAGTATGCCAAGGAAAAATCCCTGCCATTGCTGGCATTTGAACCCTGGAATTAGGGATGGAAGGCGAGCACTCTAGCCACAATCAAACCCCGTCCCCGAGCTCAGAAAAGAAACGAAAACAGTTGAGGATTTATGGAGGAACATATGAGAACAGTTGAGGATTTTCAATCAATCTTAATTACAAGGGATGCAGAAAAGGAGACATGATGAGATTGGTTCCATGAGGAGTTGAATCAGGAAGCAGACACAACCAGGCGGGATGACTACGTATTTAATTCATGGAGGCAGATGCATAACGGCAGCAGTCTCATGAATACCCAGTTTAGCCTATTATTCCCCCAATCATAATTTCCCTTAACAAATAAACATTTCGTGAAGTGAATATTTCGACAAGGCTGGATCCTTGCAGTGAGTTCTTCCGAAAATTCAAAAAAAAATAGTGTTGACACATTGATCTTACTCTGTTCATTGCTCAGTAAAGTCACACAGAGTGAAAATGTGGGTGATAAGGCTCTGAAATTGGGTAATTATATTTTAGATCACAGTATCAGGCGCCACGTAGTGGAATTTATACATATTGGATGAGTAAAAAACTTTAGCAATTTTCCACAATGTATTTTAAAATAATAAAATTACACAACACGTGTTTCGGCTTACTAAGCCATCATCAGGTGTACACTTATAAACTTCCGTGACCGCAGCGCAATATATAGGAAACGGGAAGGGGATGGGGATAGGGGAATTGGTTGGGGGGGGGGGAAGAGGATGAAGCACTCTAAGGAGTTTGTCCTTGGGACTGTATTAGGTAAGTGGTGGGTTATTTGAAAAAGGAATAGCTAGCAATAGAAAATTGCTAAAGTTTTTTACTCATCCAATAAGTAATTATATTTCCTAGAGTCTATAATCAGTTAGAGGAACAACATTCTAATACTCTGAGTGCGATAAAAACGGTGATGATCAAGATTGCAGGGGAATACATATTTAAGTTTCTCTTAAAGTAAGTGGTATTCCATTAAACTGCCGAGCTCCGAAGAGTTCACAAAGAAAATAATGTTTTTTTTCTTTCAGCGCCAATTATACCGATGAAGAAAATTTGGCTAATCAGAGTGAACTTCATTGAGAGAAATAAGTAGTAATTGAATGCGGTGACGAGTGTCGGAAGGAAAGGTTTCCCGAAAGAGAACAGAACCACGGACGGCCTTCCGCGTGATTCGTAGATCAATACGTTGCCCAGGATTCCAAGTGATGTCCAACTGGCAATTCCTATCGCATTGGTTCATTAGGTTTTTGGCCACAATTGAAATGTTCTCCTAATCTGCTTTTGGGTTTTAATAACGTTAAGCTGTCGTCGATCGAAGAGAATTCGTCCGGCTATACATACCACTCACCGATGATGTCAGTAGCAGTGCTTAAGGTCAACAAGGCCCTGCGATAAGGTCCGCTAATATCAAGGATTATCCAATAGGCCCTCATTAGCGGACAATAATGAGTTTCACAATAACTAAATCGGAAAACAGCAGGCACAGAATTTTTGACATTTTTTTAGTACCTTAAAGTACCTTAATCTACCATTTTGACTTTATGGATAAAAAAATCAATGATACTTCAAATCTTCTAAATATGAAAGGGAGGAAAATTTTTAGGAACCAGGAAATATGAAGGCAGGATGTCGTATTTTTAAATAGCTTGGAATAATTTGGAAAAATATCAAGGTGAGGAGTGAAATGACGTAAGATTAGTGGCTAATATTGTTTTAATTGAACTAAAACAAGAATTTAAAGAGCGTTCACGAATTTTTAAACGTTTAAATACACTGGTGGAATGATAAATACGAACAGGAAACCAGAATTAAAGCTGAAATTCTGCATTCCTTCATTGCTCAACATCCGCGGGATTGGGTTGACGTAGTGACTACATTTGTATCCTCATATTCCAAGTGTTCGGATTCGAATTCCGGCAGTAGCAGAGGTTTTTTATTTCTCTACCAGTACCTACTTCAAAGCTGTACGAATATCATCTGGATTTCCGTACCCCATTCGTCGGACGAGACGTTAAATTTCGTTAAGAGCAGGCTAATCCCGATACTGGATTTCACTCCACCCCTCCTCAATTCCCTGAAAGATTCCACTTCTCTCCATATATTTAACAGATTGCCTTCATCTTGGATATCTTTCAATTTAAATTCCTTCAAACTGCCATAATGGGATCATCGTGTCTCTTTATCCATCTGTTGGCCCGATAATGTTTCCCCATCATAATTTCAATTATCCTTTTTAATTTCATAAGATTTATTGAGAACTTCTTTATATGCCATTATCCTCTTTATATTAAATTATTTATTACTCAGGAGCACCACATTTTATATAGTTTCTCTTCTTAACTTTGCAATTTTATATGATAATTACCACAATGTATAGGTTTAAAAAATACCTGACAGCGTCAAATGAATCTATGTCTGTTTGGACGGAGTCTGAGCATTCACTATTATTATTAATTTAAACTTTCCATGAACGTCAAAATTATTACTAATTAAATTAATTATTACAAAAACTAAATAATTATTACAAATTTCAATAACTAAATAATAAACTAAACTAATTATTACACTGTTGAGCTTGAAAACAAATTTCAACAATACTAAATCAATATTTTAAAAATATTCTTGTATGAAAACATTGACAGACGAAAACAGCCGCTGAAAAGTCAAATTTGCATACATTACATATATGCTAAAGAAGAATAATGATGAAGAAACGGATATTCAAGTAGCAAACGAAGGAGTCCTAAGATGAGTGGAAGGAAAGAGAAGAGAAGGAAACGGTAGGGACAATCTCTATTCGACCATTTCTTGCGACTTGCCAGTGTAACGAAGACAATAAAGAGGATAAATAATGAAAAGAGTAAAAAAGGAAGGTGTGATATATTTGGAGCAAGTAGTGAAGGATATAATCGAGAAGACGTACACGAATTTGAAGTGTTTAACTGATAGGGGAACGGAGTGGAGAGCTGCGACTAACCAATCTTAGGATCGATGGCTGTCATGATGTTGTGGAAAAAACAATTTCACGAGCACAAGAAAAAAGATTTTAATCAAGCAAAATGCACTAAACGATATAATATTTGCACACCGAAAATTCTCGGCAAAAGCTTTTTGACCTTGGCATGAACTATTTCAGGCAAATGTAATCACTTTCTTCAAAATGCACCTTCGCGGTATGGTTATAAGACCATGTATCTCAAGATCCGTCAACGGCTTTCGAGGGTTTCATATAGGAAGAAATAAATTGTAATAATTCGGTTTCGTTTTGTTACACTGGTGTCAGGATGTATGCAGATAGTACCTTAAATAAAAACAGGCGAAATTGAAATCAATTTTTCTTTTAATTCTTATCTACGCATTCTCTCATTCTGAAAGTGCGATGTTTATTAGAGAGTGTAGTATGTTTCTTGAGTCATTACTTTCCTCACATTCCTTTCAAAAATATAGTTTTGAATTTATAGACGATAACAGCAGAAGATCAGTCAAGGCTGTGAATATTTAATATGTGGTACTAAAGAAGAATGATGAGGATATAATGGATCAACAGAGTGACTAAGATGAAGTCCTAAGTAGAGTGAAAGAAAATAGAAGTCCTCTGAAAATCTTGAGAGGAAAATGAACCAACTTATTCGGCCATATAATAACAGACCCCTTAAAATAAATACAATAATAAATAGAACAAGTGGTGAAGGATCAGAAAGGGAAGAAGTACGAAAATATGAAGAGGTTAGTGTATTGAGTAGAGAGCTGCGTCAAACCAACCTAAGGGTTGTTGACAGATGATTTTGACTTCTAAATTCAGAAAAAATGATCATCGAAATATTTCGACTGTACTCGTGACGAGAGACAAATTCCATCACTTGAAGTTGACTGGTAATTACGCCAAGCACACGACCTGCCTAGGCCAGAACGAAAATACAATAATGACATATTACTCATTGGCGAAATATCACAGAAGGAGTTGAATCACATCAGCATAGGTTAAACAAGTGGTGATGTATGTCAAGTGGTGGTGTGGTAAATGTCAAGTAGAAATTAATGGCAGACTTCCATATGCTTTTCCCTTCGAAGTTGAGATATCTCCAATCCATAAAGTGACGACACTTAAATAATGATAAGACAGAATAAACAAGAACAAAAACAAGACAAAGAATAAAACAAGAACAAGAACAAGACAAAGAATAAGAAGAAAGAATAAGACAAAGGAATGATGTCTGCATGTCAACAGTGCATGTTTGGTTATATTCACCTCCTGCCACACACCCTCAAGGTGGCTTGCAGGGCATCACGTAGATATAGATGCAGAAATACCGTCTTTTTTAAAAGAAATCTGAGAATAAGGCCCTTTTGGGAACGGAGGCCATTGTGAGCACAATAGGGTCTAGGTGCTTGATAGCGCACTTTCTACGATACGATCTAGCCTAATTTGTGATTAGACTTTTGAAACGAAACATTTTGGTTAACATTGTCATCCTATAACATTTCATGCAGCATGATAACCATTCTTCTGTTATGATTATTTATGAGTATTATAGACGTTTATTCTAGTAATACCAGATATTCGCTATGGGCCATGAAAGGATATGTAAATAACACACTTCCCAAGGTATAATCAAACTATAAGTCCCATAAAATATATAGCTACACTCACAATACAATACTCTATGTCTTTGAAGGCATTGCATTAACAAAGGAATGATATTCAAATAAAAATGTGTTTCCAACGAAACCTTCACCTGGAAACTATATCAACAAATATTGAGGTCTGAGGACGAGCCTCTTTAAGCAGCTGAAGCTGCTATAAGAAAAGAAAGACATGTTTCTTCAGACCCCCAATGTTAACCGATGTTAACATAAGAGTTCGCGAAGGCTATTGTCATATTTTTCATAGGACACTGCATGATCATTGGAATCCGACGTTGGCTGACAGCAACGCTAATTTGTAATCTTCCTAGTTTGCAATAATAATTTCATAAACCTCTTAAGAGATCTTACGACTCGCGTTCTCCTTAATCTGACCAGTGTATTTTTCTTCCTCCGCCAAACAAATCCACACCACCTCGGAGAGATCGATCCATCTGATTCTTCTTCTCCAGACCCTACTCCATTTGACCTCTTTCTTTCCTTCTCCTCAACGCAGTACCTGGTTTGTCATTTTATCCGTCCATTTGATCTCCATCGTCAGTCTTCAGAACCATATCTCGACGTTCTCTTTCTTCGTTTTCTTTCGACGATTCGTATTTTTTGATGGTCTGCCCTTCCAGTGCTACATATCTGATCGGATCAATCGTGTACCACACACCACGCGAATACGTATAATTAAACGTGGATTTTCTGCTAATGTGCATATCCGCAAGTAACTTCTTTCAGTTTTTTCGCAGCACTATTCACTGATCCTTGAAGTTGTTGTAAGAATTCCTAAATTCGTTATTTCCTTGGCTAAACATAATTTCTATATGCCTTCAGCCTGTCCAAAATGGTTAAAAATTACATCCCTCTGCTCTAATATTACACTGGTTCTCAATGTTTTCATCATCGGTCAACAATCCAGGATTGGTTTGACGCAGCTCTCCACTCGATTCTTCTGTCGGCCAATCTCTGCATATTGACGTAACCTCTCTCTTATACATCCTTCACGACCTGCTCCATATATCCCATACGAGGCATGCCTTCTCTGAATGTCTCAGAATTTAGATTACCTCTAGTTGCCTTTTCCTTCTAAAAATAGTGCCTCGTTTGGATGTCATATCTAATGCATCCAGTATTTTCTCACCTTCTTTCCTCAAGGCGCAAATAAATCTACAACCTGAAGAGAATGAACACTGGTGAGATAGCCCTGGTGTCTGATTAGAGCGTGGAAAGCTTACGAGCTATGTACTAATTGAACCTAACGACGAATGACACTAAGATAAGGGACAAATTTCTTTTTGTAGACACCAGTGGTTTTCGAAAAAGAGCCGGAAAATTACAAAGCTTGAATTTAGTTGGACATGTTAAGATAAAAATATCGAACTCTTTACCACCATTTAGAAACAAACCGCTCCTTACTTTCAGTATCAATGCGTTCCGACTTTGTAGACGCGTAGAACTAGACTTTATACATGCATAAGAAATGTAGATAATGATCCTGGCTTCAAATATTCCAGACGCGTGAAAAAATAAGGACGGCAATGCTACGAGCAGGATCCAAAGCTCGTGTAAATCAATGAGGTTAGAATGTGCCTACTGAATAGAGGAATCGCAGCTGAAATGAGAATCCAGCGACCGTCAGGGTAGGTACTGTCATAACGGACTTGCTACTCGCGATACTCGGACGGGTGAAGTTGTTTTTGTAAACTTAAATAAAACATGGATTAACAATATAAATAATGGACTGAAGTTTTGAAATTTATCAAGGAAACAAGAGATAAGAGCGAAAACAAACAAACAAGCTCTAAATACGTAGTTCCTATAGGTTAAATCCGAACATGTTTTAACCATAAAATTAACTTCCAATGGAATAAAATACATAAATAATAATGAAATTCGGGTACGATTAATTATATTGTTATTCATATTTTAATAAACATATGATGTTTCCATAAGAGGCCGTACAAAATACAATGTTTAGAGAAAACCCTGTGTTTTGTACGGAGTAGGTGAGGCTTAATCGTTCTCAAACAGGAGCGCAGCGAGGGGAGGGTGTCCAGGGTCAAACCTCCCCCCACAGAGGGATTTAAAAAATTGTGACGAACTTATTATTAAATCACGTGGACTTAACATTTCTTTGTAACTGTAAATTAACAGACTTTCTTCCAATGAAATGATATATAACTTACCTTTTTGTGCCTACCGACAACCTGAATATTTAAATAATACATAGTCTTTAGGCCTGGTTACACGACACATTAACTCGTACAAGTTAATGTGTAAATGCATCTAAATTGCACCGTGTAACCACACTAAAATTTACAAATGAATGAATGCGTGAACAGAAAATAGAACCTGTTCTATTTGGTTCATGCATTCGTACATTTTCGTGATTCAGGGACATCTGGTGGCAGAACGCGGAAACGACGCACTGTTTGTTTACCCCACGGTTTTAGTTTTACCTTTAGTGGAATTTGGATCGCTCGTGTATGACTGCCTTTTCGTATTTTGTTCATCTTTGCTTCGTTTGGACACTCTCTGCGCTTTACCGTTTGCCTTTAGCACGTCTGTGACTATTCTAAAGGAACCATTTTTGACCTATCGCCTTCTTCGGACATTTTTCTCCCGTAATCTACCATCGCACCGTTTGGACTACCCAATTTCGACGCCGGTAATGGCTTGGAACAGGGGGCAGGCAGACAGGCTAATTTTTCTAATTGGCGAGAGGCCGTACTTGTTCTACCCCCGGAATACCTTGTACAAAAACAAGGGAAGGAGGGCAGTTGTCATGCAAGCGGTAGCGGAGGAGATGTGTGCTGCAAGGTAGGAATTATGAAATCATAATACAAATAATTGCGGCAGCGGCAGCTGTTTTCGCTTCGTCGGAATCTATCTCAGTGTCCAGACAGGCTAAAATAAGAAATAAACGGTAGGTCAACAACGTTCCGTTCCGGTTGTCCAAGAGGTGCCAAGGTCGAAAACGGGAGAGAAATATGCTAATTTTATAGGATCGCTCTATCGAATTATTCCTTGTCCAAAAATTTAAGCATAACCCTCTTCCTTGCCAAAGGTTCGCTGACACCCGAGCAAAGCCGATGCCTCCTGCAGTACATTATACTCTCTTTCGCGCAAATATCTCTCACGACACGTATGTACTCACACAGCTTGGATCTGACTGGCGTATTCAAAGAGGTCTCTTCCAAAACTCGGAACCTATGGTGACCCTCTACGTATTAGCTTACCACATTGTAATTTCAGAACTACAAGTCGTAGAGTGAAAAAAATACTAGCGATAGAGCAGATAGATAAATAAAATGTAACCTTACACATGTAAAAGACTTCAAATAAACAAAAAAAACGATAGAATACCCTCAATCTAAATTAATGAAAATTTAACTTCCTACCTTCATCTAAATTCGAGCATTGGAACACGAAAATATCCCGATCTCATTCCGAATTAGAAATGTCACTACCGGCTCCTTCCTCCAACCCAGACGAGGAAATCTGCGGTCTTTTGTTGTCCCCAAAGCGTCCTTTTGCAATATTGTCACGCACCATGGGTGATCGATGCAGTTAGACACCCCACGAACACGTGATATAGCGAAATCGGTAATTTTTGTAAGGTCTCTCTTACGCCACCCTCGTTTTGAATTCGTGGAAACGTATATAAACACTAACAATAAACCTGAAATATAAACCTTAAAAATAAATCTGAATTTATAATACATATAAAATACACTGCGAGTCACCGCGAGGGTGTGTGGCAGGGGGTGAAGATTACCAAACATACGCGATTTACATACAACAAACGGCTCAATGCCACTGCTTAACGGGACATGTTAGATATAAGAGTGTCATGCAACTAGATGGTTATTATCTACATAGTAATGAAGTGATTACTGATAAGAAAGGTATTTTTCTAAATATATTTATTTAAATTTCCCTATCATACATGAGTAGTAATGCTAAAGCATGCTTCATGCCCTAAAGACTACTTTGACAATATTTTACCTACCTATCCCTTTGCAATGCTGCCTATAATGTTCTCCTATAGTACGCGGGAAAAATTACATTTTAAATACATTGGTGCGACAGTCTATCTCTATAATATTGTTAACCTGATCAATTTTAGGGGTTTTTGATGTATATCTAACGTCATCTGCAAACACAACCTCTTTGAAATGAACTTCAAAGGTTTAGCATAAATTTTAACCTGCGTTATGACAGTAATTTCATTCCAACATCTTCTATTAAACTCGGAACACCAATACAATTATCGTAATGACCTTAAACAAATCTTGCTTAACTCCTTTGCACACGCCTTAATTCTTTTATCACAACTTCTGCGTATGGATCCCACATACTAGGGGCATATTCTAAATGAGGTCTGAAAAAAGACAAGTTGCATATTTCTCGTAATCTCTCAATGCATTTTCCTAGAACCCTTTCTACAAATGCTATTCGAGGGTCTATAAAATTAGTAACACGAAGATCGAGAGCGTAGAAACAATAAGGTATTTAGGTGTAGCAATCACTAAAGATTTATCGTGGGAAAGAAACATCCGGGAAATATGCGGCCGAGACAAGAAAGCTACGATTTATAAAAAGAGTACATGGGAAATGTGATGAGAAGACAAAAGAGCGATGTTCCTTTTCACTACTTAGGCCCCTAATTTTGAGTATGTAGCCAGTGTGTGGGATCCGAATGAATTAGGTTTGATCAGAGAACTAGAGCAGCTAGGTTCGTTAAAAGGAGTAACGATAAGTTTATCAGTGTATCAGAATTAATGCAAGAATTAGGTTGGGAATCATTATCAGAGCGTAGGTTAAAGTGCATAAGTTTAGAGAGGAAGATTGCCGAAATGATAGATTCAAAATGTCATTTTTCCTCCGTACTGTAATAGAGCAGAATAGGCAGCATAGCAAAGGTATAGGTAGGGGAAATATTTTAGAGTAGTCTGTAGTGCAACATGCAATTATTAAGCCCTTAAATACTATATATACTAACAATCTAGTTGCATGAGACCCTATAGTTGCTTCTTTGCATGTCATTTGCATGCTTGGTTATCTTCACACCCTGCCGCGTACTCTCGTGGTTGCTTGCAGGGTATCGCGTAAATGTAGGTGTGCTACGGCTGTTATTTCCCTGGTATTTTTCACCCATGACACGCCTTCAGTGATGGTGACGCAAATACAGTATAACGCATAGCAGTACTTGTTTTCATGAAAACCACAGTGCAGAGTGCTACGTGACGACAGCTCCGTGGGATGATTTTTGCCCCTGCGATTGAAAAGATTGCTCCCCTCATCTCCTCTTCTAACCATAGAGGCCTTCAGGGGTCAAGTTATCCAACGATCGCAAATGACGTCCACTCGGCCCTGTGATCAACGCCTTCCAACGAACGTTCCGACGCCTACTCCTTAGTCTTCAACGCACCCATAAGGGATGAAGGCATACCTCCTTCCTTTTTATTCAGGTTTCAAGTCCCTGACCACGCACGAGTCGGCCTAACTCAGTCGGGGGTTGAGTAGACGTTTCCAAAAAATGGTATATAATCCATTCCATCCAACCCTTCGCACGAATTCTAAGGTCGGGCATCGCAAAAGACAGAGCGGCACTCCCCATCCATAAGTCACCGGAGTCATTTTGAAGGGGTTAGCTAGAAGAACATTTTTTTTTTAGGCTGCGTCTCTTCGACCGCGTGAATAACGAACGAGTGCGCCCGTCCGCTCTTTTTTTTCCTCCCCTCGCAAATTCGTTCGTCAATTGGACAGCCATCGCGTGACGGACGGACGGACGTCGACTCTCTGCCAGCGATTGATTCGCTGAGTGGTCTCGAAAATCATCGGTTTCCATCGATCTGCAATTTTCGGAAGTAACGATCAAATCACGTCCAATACTTTTTCGCGGCTACCGCGGCGATTTTCGAAGTTTTTAAATCAGCGGATTCTAGCCAAGAGGAATGCGCGAGAGTAAGGCAGACCGAAATACGGCGAGATACCTCAGACAACAGACAGACATAGTTCAAGCGGAATTCTTCTGAAAATTATTAACCTCAAATGTCATGTCAGGATTGAAGTCTTAGTGAAGTTCATGCAAAACCATCAAAAATAAATCAACACAAAAATTTTGGCACGACAAAGTCCCCTTTCGTTCCTAGCTGCACACATTTCATAGACGATGAATACTGATCTAAAGGTAAGACAAAAAAGTATCTGATATTTAATTTGAGGGAAGGATGATGAAGATCAAAGAGGTAAGTCGAGTACATAAAAGAGGAAATCTTAAGAAGAAATATCAACGGATCACAATTTTCAACGCCATAAATGGAGGTGGCTTATCTGATGGAGGGGATTGAATTGGCCACCTGAGGGCAGAGAATCGCATTGATGCGCCACGAATTTAAACGCCCCTCCGATTCGCTTTTGCGCATCGAAAAGGTTGGTGGATAAAATCTAAATAGTAACGACGGACAGTTATATACCTTTGCAACAGAATGCAAAAAATAGAGTGAAATAAAAGCTCGTTTGGGGTCTTTTTTCCTTTAAACAAACTCAATGTCATTACTTTTATCAAATGATTGTTAACTTTGCATTGTTAACTTGTTACATTGTTAAGCATTGTTAACTTCAAGGCGTCTATACTTGTGCCCAAGGTAAACAACCACTGATGATGTCATCGCATCAAATGTTACCAACTTTTCGGCGTTCCGTCTAGAGCGCTCAGATTCGTATTTCCATGCTCGTTGCCGGGCCTCTGGGAGTCCGTATTGAAGCGATCCATGCGTGAAACGGAACGACTGTAATAGCACCAATGTTAATGGTGCATGAAACAGAGCGCACCCCTACCCTTCAATCCCGAGGGCCCGGGTAAGAAATACGGATGTGACACATATTTGTGATTGGTACCCAGGTTTCTACTTCCGTGTGGAGAGCATTTCAATGGGGAACAGGCACTATTTTTTATAGCTCTTTGAATGTGAAGTTTATTCGCTAAAATGATTTTGGCGAAAAGTTCACTTAAGAATTAAGTTGTGTTACAAAGATAATTAATCTTAAGAAGTTGTACGTATTCGTCAGCTTAAAAACCTGGCGTCATCGCATGACATCACGGCACGGTATCAGTAAGGGCGTTGTTTATCTGTTGCATGTGGGTGTAAGCTGTTTAATGAGTACTTGGCGAAAACGTACGTATTCATCTCATTTGTTTAATGTGATAAATGAATATATTACGATTTTTTGTTTGAGTAGTATGGATCGTAACGAGCTAATCCTCCATACATACCTGTATAGTGCCCTGTTAGTTTTTACCCCCCTCAGAATCTTTGTATTGACAAAGTATAATCGCTGTTTATTTAATAAGGATGCCATCATAAGGGAGCCGAACATAGTTAAAATGTCGGAATGCGCTTTTTAAAATCCATTTTCAGTCATCGTTTTCACCAAGAAACGGCTAAAATCCTCAAAACAATATATCCGCTTCATTTTCTTCTAAATAAACGTCTTTTTCCGTAACAATATGGAACCTATGCCGCGCAGTGACGTCAGAAGTCGTTTCAGGTCACGTGACTTTGGTCAATTTTCGGAAAAATTTTAATAGCATATAATCTTATATCATATAATCTTCGAGGTTGGTATAGAAAAATTTGGCTTATATATAAATCTAAATGTGTGAGAAAATTTCGCATCTAGTACATCATTTACGAATACACGAAAAACAAATTTCACGCATTTTCCCTACTGCTGTGCTCCAATCAAAAGACTTCTCTGAATCCACAAACGTAAAGAACGTCGGTTTGTTCTTCTCCATTCTCTTCTCTTCGAGCAGTCGCAGAGCCAACATTGCTTCTATTGTACCTTTGCTTTTCGATAGTATAAATCAAATTGGTCATATGGTACCCCTCTGCTTTTCATTCCATTCTTCCGTTAATGATTCTTGTCAGTATCTTTGAGGCATGTATCGCAAGCCTTATTTTCCTTACATTTTCTCGGTCTCCAGCCCTCCTCTATTTGGGAATGGGGATTTATGATGTTACTATCGTAGTCTGTAAGTATCTCTAAGTATGTAGCTGGAGCACATATATTCTTGTTGGAAAAGGAACAAACTTTGCAAATTTCACAAAAAAAATATTATTCACAACCCGGGTTTCGACAGTTTATACCACCTTCACATGATCTCCAGGCTTCACGACCTGAAGATGATTTAAACTGTTCAAACCAGGTCGTGTTTAAAAATATTTTAGTGACATTTGCATTGTTACTTTTCCACCATGGAAAAATTTCACATAGTTACCCCTGATACCCTGACACCGCACGATTTGTTAAAACATATATTCTTGAAAATACAGCACGCACAATATGTTCCACACGTGATGAAGGTAAAAATACATCTACCTAGTGGATATTATGTGCTGTTACTGATCGGCACAGAATTTTAAGAATTGCTAATAATAGTGAAGTAAGCTTCATTTCACAAATAAAGGAAAGAAGAAAGAACTCGAAGAATTATGTATTTATGTAAAATTATGTATTTATATGAGGAATAAAATTATTGTTATTATTAATTGACGATGTTGTAATTTGACCTTAACTTCAGTAGATAGGAACGGCACGCCATATAAGATGCCCTAATTATACTTACTCATACCCTATTATCATTAAATATTATAATTTGCATTCATTAATTTTTATTTTAAAAACATTTCGCCTTTAATTTTTTTGTCGTATGCTGGAATTTATGATTTAAGCAATGCGTACATAGGATAATATGGTCCAAGGTCGACAGAGTATATGAACAAAGGCAGAAGCCACACTCAAATTGATTCATGTGTAAATTAATTAACGCTAATGGAATACGATAATTGGCTTCCTGTGACAATGCCCGAGTTCTTTTAACTCAAAATCATGTGAATATATAAAATTATAGCGGATCAAATCGGAAAGATGATTTGCTGAAAACCAATTTCAGTACGACAGGAAACCGATAATCAATTCGAATGTGCATTGGCATTTCTTTCTTTCCTGTTAATATGGATACGCCCAGCCTTGAATTCTATCGAAAAATCTGTTTCACTAGGTATCGATGACAACGGAATGACACATAAAGGGTTTGTGCTACGAATTGAGCGAATTTCCAAGTCAGAATCACTTTGAGTCACTAATTTCACCACTTTTGAGGCTGACGCCTCTACCTCTGATCTCTATCCATTCCCTGCCCTTTTATAGCACTGGTAAATGGTGAAATACCATGGCTGAAATTAAATTCACAAGTTACTGCATTTTTTAGTCTCGATGTTGGACGACATGAATGTCAGGAAAGTTGACATAGCAACGAAGGGAAGTGTAGGCTTCATATGGTTATAAGCTGGCATGATTGACGAGCTGAACACTATGAGGTTCATTCCGAGGTATTTTCACAAATTGAAAATATACTAAAAACATTGAGTAGGAAAGGAGGTCAAGAAACATTGAAAAATATGAAATATTGTCACTGATATCATGTCCCCTTTCAATATATCCTTTCTGGAACTAACGCAGTGGTATCTAACACACCCGCGATTCAGAACAAAAGCTAAAAGTTTCAAATAAGTTGACATTCAGGGAACATAGGAACCGCATTGCATATATTTTCGAGCCGGTTGCAGTGCACTCTCTCGATTATAACGAAAATAACCTTACAGGTACTATCAAATCATAATTAATATCAGCGTCCGTTGCGGTGCCGTGTAAATGCTGTATCACACATGCCGTTGCAGATTACGGTTCTTCAGTGGACCAATCAGCGCCAACCAGCTCTCAGGCGATTGGATAATAGGAGCGCGCCTATTTCCAACCGGCCACTTGTACAGCCGTGGCCAATAGGAGCTTGCCTGGCGGTCACGTGCTGTTTGTGTTTACATTTAGCAATGTTATAATTGTCACCATTGTATCTGCTGCCTAAACCCTACAAATATTAGAAGAAAATTGAAACAGCATTAAACTCTATTGCATTGCATTGTTTTTTGTGAAGGACGTATTATAATAGCATACATGTTATTGTGGTGAAATAAAACGTGCCAAATTTATTTGTACCTTGTATCTGAGGCAGAGATGCTGTATTATAAGGCAGCATGGGCACAAAAAGCAAACGGAAACAGCATGTGGCCGTAAGGCAAGATTCTATTGGCCGTTGATAACACCGGTCAGTGTGATTGGAATAGTTTTATTCAAAAAGAAAACTCATCATGCCAAAGGAACGAAAAGTAATCATAGTCATGCCAACAATTCACATCCACCGGAAAGGTTTCATGAGATAATGAAATCCGTATCGTTCATTAACCATTTTTCCCACCTCCCAGAATCCGCTGTTTTACGTCAACAACCAAAGCTCTGACTCGCAGTTGGGATCAAGGGATACCGTTCAATGATTGCTTCTGAGAACGATCCATTTCTTAAAATCCCTGCGAAACCACGGCTTTGTTTGCACGTCTCACACAAGAAGGTGTAAATATTGGCTCCGAGCATCGATTTCAGCTGGAGGAAGAAAATGTTCCACCGACCCACTCCCCCGCCACCCTTAAGAAACTACTGCTAGGGATTTCAGAACTACTCAAGGGGGTGAACCTTTTCATCACGGCAAGTACGAGGAAGCCGTATTTACTCGGCGGTTTCAACTACTCTTCACAGAAAAGCGCAGGTGCGATTCCCCCAAAATTGCTCCATTTCACGCCAACGTTAAACAATATCATCCTGGAATATCGGTTTGGTCTGTTAACAACAGTAGGTTCTGACCTCCATACCAAAGGGTGATAGTGATAGAGATTTTTTGTGAGCACTTCGAGTGCAGTGCTCCGTCCATTGGATGGGGCGTTAACCCGTGGACCCGGTGACGCTTTTTCGTTATGAGCAGGGTGTATCCGACGCAGAAATTCTCTCCATCCTTCGTGCGTTCCCTGAATAATCCCTTTTCTTTATTTCTCGCCAACCTTAACTGGCGCAAGAAAACTCACTTGCCGGTCCCCTCCCTCGAATAGCTGCTGCTACCATTTTCATTGGCTTAACAATAAAATAGATTGCATAAACTCTGTCAATAGAACACTTAAACCTTGCCTTCTACTAGAGGATAGGTATGCCGAAAAAAATTCTGACGAGAAGATGGGACACCATATGCCACAAAACTTAATACTAATGAAGATATTTGGTTGGAGGATAGAGCGATTGGGACAAAATCAATAGGTAGACCTTAGATAAGGTACGTGGAAAAAATAGCGAAAAAGCAATTTCTCCGTAGTCCGTACTCCGTAGGTTTGCGAGCCGTAATCGGATCGTTTACCACATTTTTATTGCCGAATTTTATAGAATTTGTAAAATAAAAAGATCTATTTTTTCCGCTCTTCGATCCGTCGAGTCGTTCTCGAGTTAGAAGCAGCGAAAACCTGATGTTTTTAACCATTTCGGAAAAGTGGGCGTGCAGAGGACTCGTTCGTCATCTACTTCACCCAATCCCAACTGCGACTACGCAGCTCATTCACCCAATCACAATGGGGGACACAACCGGCTCAGCCAATGGAAGTGGTTGTCAGACTCCATTCGAATTATTTCGAAAGGAATTGCATATTCGACTGTATCGTAATTTGTGAATAAGCAAATAAACTTCAGCACACTTTTAGACACACCGAGATGTATTCGAAAATATTTTGTTGTTCAGTTTTTTTAGGGTTGTTTTCAGGGTGCGACAGGATCTTTGCAGGCACAGATGACCATTCTATGGTCAATAGGTCTTCATCACCGATTCCCGATTGAGTAGTGTGGACAAAAGCAGTACTAGCTCCGCCAGGTAGGACGTAAAAATGTGGGTTCCTAGGCGTTTTTCGTTAATCGCATGTTTATACCTTCCTTCTTTCCCTGAATTATTCAAGCCTCTTGGACTTCCCACCTCCCCCTACTCGTTCAAATGGTCTTCAGAAGCTGCGAAGCGAATAACTACTAATTCCACCGTAGTATCCGTCGCCTACCCTTAAAATCCAACTAATCTTCTTACGTGAACGCGATAATTTGTACGAGAGCAAGGAATCACGCCGTGAAAAACGTGGGCAGGTCCTCACGGGGAGATTTCGTGTATTTTCCTTTCTCCGAGAAAACAGCCAGATTGTCCCCATTTTTTTTTTAAAGTAACATTTATTTCGTTTTACTCAGCTCCATTCCCAGGAAGCGGAAAGGAGAGAGGAGGAAGGAAACTTCACAGCCAGCGTTATCATGTTCCAAGCGGGATTCAAAGGAGGAAGAGAGAGTTATCATCGTGTATTTCAGGGTAAGCTCCGAGCTCTTTTCTCTGAGTTTTCCTCCGCTGAGAGAAATGGAAATGAAGAGGCGAAAGAGGATGAAATGCGTAATCCAAGGCATTTTTTTAGGATTTCTCGGCAGCAAAGAAAGAGGGAATACATGAATATGAGACAACAAATTCAAGAGGAGCTTTTAGGGTATTGTTTTTCTCTTTCGGAGATGCGAGGCAATATGGCCTTAGAAAGGCTCCTACCTCCTGCTCATCGTGTCTGGTATTATTTAAGGAATCTTACTGTTTTTGATGCTATTAATATTCTTTTCTGCAATAAAGGGTGTAGAACTCATTCAGTATTAATCTCATTTTTTTTACGATATGAAGATCGCAGCGCGTGAATAGAATATCATTTTTCTAACTGGTCGTATTCGGTTAATGCTTTACAACAGATACAAAATGTAGAGTAGTTGGTACACAGGTCTTCTATATGTTCTTGTGCTTTCCCGGCGTATTAATTGAGTAAATTCATCTCGGCTCTTCATCCGGGTTCGATTCTCCACCTCCGCAGACGTTTCGATGAACGACTCGCTCATCGAAACGTCGGCGGAGATGGAGAACCTAACCCGGATGAAGACCCGAGAAACATTTACTTATTATATCTGCCCACTTAATGTGAAGCTACGTCATCAAAAGAACACGAATCGAAATATTAATTTTTATTTGTAATTACATTTCCTAATTGTAACGAAAATTACAGGGCATTTTCCAAATAATGGGGTCGTTTACCATACTTTTTTTATTGCCGAATCTGAGAGTTTGTAAAATAAAAGGACCCGTATTTTTCCGTTTTCTGATCCGACAATTATTTCCCGAGTTATAAGCGGCGAAAAACTGATGTTTTTAACCCTTTCGGAAAAGTGGGTGTGGTGCAACCTCTGACGTATATCGACTTCGTCCAATCACAACTGAGCCCGCGAAGCTACTTCGCCTTATCGCAAAGGGGGGACATAGCTGACTCGGCCAATGGGAGCGATTTCGACAGCATCTGTGCGAGCAGACCTTCCGAGAATCCCCCTCCACTCCCTTCCCCCTCCCCTGAAAGCAGTCAAGGACGGGAGGAAAATGACGTCAATGTTATCACATCCGCATTTTCGGTGGGCGTCACCTTTTGCTTATTTTAATTTTTGATTTATGAGTGAATGGTTGTGGTTAGAAGATTAATTTTTTCACTAAAATTCGTTTTTCGTTTCCATCTAACGATTTCGTGTACAAAATTGCGATTTCGGTTCCGAGTGAACGCCCCCATTCCTGTCGATAACAAACTTCCGAGCAATTTCCGATTTTCTAGCAAATTTCCCGCACGCTGGATACCTAGATTAGACCATCGAGTGAGGAAAGGAAACCCGAAAACGAAGTTAGGGATAAATGGGACGACTATGCCCAGGAGCCATGACTTGGTGCTCATGGTCATCTTACCAATGAAACGCGCAAATTTTCCACTTAAAACTACCCGCCCATCTCATTTAAGCAATAAAAAAAATATACCCCAGCACGGACGACTTTATTCCTTTAAGTACCTCGCGTCAATTACGGCAGCCGTCACTGTCACGGTCGGCTATTCCAAAGAAGAGATCTGCACATCTTATAAGTGCGTTTTTACTCTAAGACCAATGTCGTTCACTAAACCATGGTCTTCTCACAAACCCCGAGAAACGAGGAGAGGAAGAGAAATGAAGGTGGTGAAATCCTCCGCGCCAGAAGTATGGGGTTTGTTCGAAATGGACGACGCACAAACTGGGGCCAAACGGGCTCCGAATATAAAATAGTCTCCATCCACAAGTGGGAATCATTTCGACACTGCTCTCCTCTCAGTTGTGACGGCCAAGGGTAATGCTGCCTCCGCCAGACGACTGCCTACGACTTATGCACCGCTATCTCACCAAGGCATCGCCGACGGTAGTTAGTTATTCATCTACATCTACATAATACCCTGCAAGCCACCACAAGGGTGTGTGGCAGGGGGTGATTTCTCACCAAACGTGCACTACATATCATGCATAAAAAAGGAATAGTATTAATACAGTAGTCAGAACTACACTATTTAAAAAAGATAGAAATTGCAAAGCAAACATTCAAAAACATTCTGTTAGTAGGGTTAGCTTTAAGTACTCATACCAACATGCAGCTACCAATGCTATTCATTGCTACTCTCCGATAGGACATATTTACCGTTATTCGTATCTCTAATTGTTCGAGGGAAAAAGGACATCTTGAATCGGTCGGTTCGGCAATCAATTTCTCTAATTTTATGATTATGGTCCAGTCTCCATAGTAAGTTGGGGTTCGTAAAATATATTTAACATCATCACTGAAAATATTGCCTTGGAATTTGTTTAAGAGATTAAGTCTAAATTTCAACCTGCGATATGATAATGATTCCCATTTCAATTCATTTAATAGACTGGTTACGCTAATATAATTATCGTATCGTCCCTTTACAAATCTTGCCGATCTTCGCTGCACACGTTCAGGTTCATTACTTAGACCGATTTCGTAGGGATCCCATACACTGGAAGCATATTCCAAATGAGGTCTAACCCCTATTCAGGGGATGCGACCGACAGCTGAGGTCATTTGCGCCTTTTAGGATAGATGGGTAATTGGATAATGGTAGGAGTTTTTAGGGAACCGAGGAAGGGTGGAAGGAAACCTGGTGATGGCATTGGCCTACTCTTAACGAAAGGCAAGGCGCCAAGAGGACCATGGCTTAACGTCCCATCCGACGGACGGAGTACTGAATCTGAAATGCCCTCCACTAGGCTCTCAAGTAGGGACTGGTTTGCCACTGAAAAATCCGCCACTGCCGGGAATCGAACTCAGGCCCTCGGGATGGGAGGGCAGTACCCTACACCACACTATCGCTGACGGCCTCCTTCGTTTACCCTACCTTACAATTATTACGCACCTCCTATTTCCATCTTTGATTTACCTACGACCTATCTAGAGTTTACGTTTAAATTTTTAATTGCTTGCTCCCAATAAATCTGTAAGCTAGAGACTAGTTTCAGTTTTTAACCTAAAACAGCATTGAAAGATTCAGAAGTGAAGAGCCTGGCTGTAACACCTACTTCAATTATTAAACTGTAAACCTATTTCTATTACTACTGCCTATGCTGTTTGACAAATTGGCATAGGCGAACACAACTTCCCATGGTTATGACGCATGTCTAGTGTGTGACCGGATAATTCAGTGATAACAAATAATTACTGCTATGTATTTTCTTATTTATTCCTTTGCCTAATAGTGAATTTAATTTTGTTTTTTTTAAATATTTTTTCATCAATTGTCATTGATAATTTAAAAAAATAAATATAGGGATAGTTAGAAGAGAGGACATCTTGCAAGAAGGTTGATGAGTACTAATTGAATTGAATTGAAGAATTTAATGAGTTATTAAATGCAGAAAAATAAAAAGTGCAAAAGGATATGCCTATAACGAATTCTATTTCAATAGCTTTAGGGCAATAATTATGGCATCAGGAAAAGGTTTTACTGCTCCAACTATCACATTTTTATATCACTGTCTAACCTAGTTTGACACTAAGCCTAATCCTATGACAAACATACTGAGTGTCAGGCTAACAGAGAAGTTAGTGGGAATGGGGGAGTAAGATATTCTTTGTAGATGGGCAAGCGAGGGGCCTAATAAATCTATAACGCAATTACTAAGTCGTAGGAGGTAAGGGTATCAGGAGAGATCTATTCTTGGGAGAAAGTGCGGTCCTCCTATTGAGCGCTACGTCAATCGTTTTTTTTCTTTCTAAGATGAATTGAATTTATTAAAGCAAGTTCAAAACGATCAATTAAATATCATGAATTCCCAGATAAAAATAGAGTTCATTCGGTTGGAAGATTTGCGAAAGAACTTAAGCTATAAAATTCTTCATCTCAATGCTTTCAAAGCTTCATTTTCTTTCGCACTCCTTGTTACGGGTGCAAAATGGTAGAGAGCCAAAACAGCCCAATCTGATCGATATAATCAGTCAAACCTAATAAAGTCAGTATCAAAAGAGGGCAAAAAATTTTATTCAACCTTTACAGGTAATGGCAAGCGATGGCAAATTTTCGGAAATATCAAAACTTTGCTGGCTTCACCATGTTGTTCGCAGAAGTTTCGGTGAAAGTGCTCGCTCAAAGGGAAATGATGAAAATCTCCCCTGGAAGGTGTCATAAATCCACACCTCGCGTGGCACGTTCCCGGGCGTGCCTCAATAATCCTGCCCACTAAAACTTGACACGCCAGCAGGGAAATTTTGAACCGCTGTTTGACGCGGATCTGCTCCAAGGGGTTACGAAACATTTTCGTGCTTCAGCACAAGGATGAAGAGAAAATGGATGAAATTGATCCAAACTACAGCCAGGGTAATTATAGATATAAGGCTGTCTGGGAGGTAGTATAAGATATAGAAGGTAAGCGAGCACGTAAGTAAGCATGAGGGTACCGATTTTTGAAATGGCGCGCCGCGCCGTGCAGGGTATCGAGGTCGTTAACGCACCCTCCTGATAAACATTTCCCGCATTGGGCATAGATGTTACGTTTGACTCCGGTCTACAGCTAGCATTAAGTAAGATAAGAAAGTGCGACATATCCTTGGCAGTTGCAGCACTTAAAAAACCTGATTCTGCATCAAAAATAGGTGCACTGCTATTGCACAAAATGAAAGATGAAGTTTTGTTATGTTTTTAATATAAATCAATGTAACTTGATTTTTACCAAAAATTAAATACGTAATCATATTGAATCATACAATCAGTTTTCGAAATTTGGTTTCTTTATTTCGACACAGTGGGATATAAATTACTATTTTGCATATGGATGTCGAAGACTCTTACTCCGTTCGTGCACAGGTATGTGACAAATTTTTTTGATGGCTTCTAGATCTCAGTACAAAGTAATATTTACCCCAAAACGTGTGGTACCATAACTTATTGGATAAGTTATGGTAATATTGTTTTCACTAATAATTTTAAAAGATAAAGATAACATGATAAACGCAACATGATAGTGTATAGACAAAGTGCTCATGTGGAAAAAAATAAATTTATCTCACAACAATTATCACTCTAACTTCGGAAAATCATATCTACGTATATTTTAATGTTTCTTTCACCACCTTCATCCATATTACTCTCGATCAACCGCTTCATTTCACCACATTTTAACTACAGTAACACATCTGATACCGAATCATCCAAAAAACTTTCTTTCATCATCAACGCACTGTCACGTCAGCTGACCTACTTTTGCTGTAAAATCTTCTCTAGTACTTGCGTCTTACTCCCATTCATAAATACTGTAATCAGCAAAACAACAGCACTTCCGTCACCGTAGATCAAGGAATATACGATATGTAACGTTCTTTTCCCTTAATAAATAGCTACTACTACATTTAACTATCCAACTGTTTCTAATCCACTATCCCATAACGGATCATCCACATATTACGTAACGCTGATTTTGGACTTTTTTTATCATTACTTCCGCCTGTATAATACTAGATAATATTCCATAAAATACTCCATATCACAAAGTAATGCAAATGAACCCTTTTCGTGAATGGAAACAAACATAAATTTATAATAACCTAATATCTCTTTATAAAAACCTTATTTCTCAAATGTATTACTCATTCACTAATCAGTAATTGCGTCACCATTATTATTTTTATTATTTGCACAACAAATAAGTACACAAGGTATCTTTCTCTCAGCATAATGTACGGGTGCAAACGGTAGCCAGGTCGATAAAGCACGCCCGACAAACTTAAGTTTTCGCAAGTTTGAATCCCACCCGGGAGATGGAAATAGTCTATTTCAGCGTCAAATTTAGGTTAGATGGTTTGATGTAACCTAGGCAAGGGAATACCTAAACCACAATGGGTATGGTTAACGGATACTTTGCATATTTGCAATGAAAATATGGAAAGAGAAATAGATGGACAGCTCCATATAAAAGTGCCGAACCTCCTTCAAAACCCTGAAAGGCCAGATGGGGTTAGGTGTTACTTTGTGGAAAATCGTAGCATTTGCCATGGTGGACAAACAACACTTTGTACTCTTTGCATATTGAAACCTCATCAAGATAGTTATGTTAGTCAGCCAGTTAGCACATTCCTTTCTCCATAGTAATAATCATGGGGTTGTACCTACTAATACTGATATATCTACTGATTTTCCCCTTTTTTCTCTTCACTACTGTCTCGAATAACGGACCGTAACACTCACCAAAGCCACTAATCTTTAAATAATGCCTCACTGCCTATTTACTCATATCCAGTGTATTATTTATACGAATTCAATCCTTGTTTCGCACTAAATGCCACTCACCTTACCGAGTGACATTAATGACTTTAACCACCAGATGAAATTTAAGGAATAACATCATGTGCCCGTTCTCGCAAGCCTAATTATTGGATAATTACTATATAAAATGTATTAGAATGTACACTTAAATTCAATATTTTTAATTTTCAAACATATTAGCGTAAAACTTCAAACATGAGGGCTAGGAGAAATAAGTATTCAAGATCAAATTTTTTCTGAAAATCACCCTGCATTTCTATATTTTTATAGACAAAGAAAGGAGATAATGTAAACAATGAATTTTTAAAAAATTACCTAAAGTAATTATTTTTTGCCCAAACACTGCCAAAAACCGCAGTTATGATTATAAACTAATTCAAGATATGGATTGCTTCACCTTTCAAATTAATTGTTATCTAGAAAACGTATGTACATTAGAAAATTGATCAAAAACACATGCATATAATGGGGAATCAACGATTCATAAATTTCAAACTCGTAGGTATTCCTCATATCACGTGTCTGATACCTAGAAAATGAATTTCTAAATTGAAAGCAACACTTCCTCGATCCTTTTGAAGCTAGCGATTGGACTCTCGGCGAGGGAAATTAAAGAAATGCCATTTTTTGACCTGACCGACTAACTGACTGCAAAATTTGATCTAGTTGCCCTCCAAGAGAAGAAAAAAATGACAACGACCCCAGATAGCCAGAGAGAAAGGGAGACATAGAAAGCGCTTTTTTTCGAGAATGACAGATGGTCAGCGACGCAGCATATTGGAGGGCAGCAAAGGTTAGAGAGATCAATTATGGAGAAATATGTATATCCCGTTTTTTCAGTCATTTCGCAATCAATTATCAGAAATTGATTTTCTCCGGAAACAACCCCGCAGAAATTCTTCTCCATTTCTAAGATTGGGTGTCACTGTCCGACACGGGTTCCCGAGGGGCAGACGGCCCGTGGGAGGGTATTGTGACGCAATCGACTGCGGAATCACACGGAAAGCTCGTGTTTGATTTTAATCCCAAACCAATATCCGCGCAGGTGGAGCTGTTATTTATTTTTGGTGATTGAAATGGTCGTAAAAGAAAGGCGGGAATTCTTTACCGTTCATTGGTGCATTTCTCTTCCCGGAAACGAATATCCCCAGTAGTTCAGATACAGTATTTGCTATCATTAAGCAATTTTGAATGAATGCCATTAATAAAAATTCATGCATGAATGAACGGTGATATTAAATTTCTTGCGACCTAATTAAGTACTTATCTATACACCAATGCAATGCAGGACTTTCTCTTGGATTGCCTGTTTTTTATGGCCACGTATTACGGGATGAACATTTGCCTATTTTTCACGATCTGGGGCAAAATACTTATTAGAAATGTAAGCGTAAAGCTCCAAATGAATAAATTTAAACAATAGAAAATGTATGGAAAACCAAAGCTTCATTAGCAAACTACTCGCGACATTATCGGTGGTACGTTACTACTTTTTTTGCAAGATGAGATGAATAAACTACAATTCAAAATAACAACATTCGTAAAATTATCTAATCACGAATTTTGACTAGTTATGTTTATGACATGTTTATTTTGCACTTTACTCTGGACAAATGTTGAACATCACCATCGGTCAACAATCTTAGGATTGGTTTGACGCAGCCCTCCACTCAATTCTTCTACCGGCCAGCTTCTTCATATTAACGTAATTGCTCTCTTTTACATGTTGAGATGTTGATGAGAGTAGGGATGAGACGTTGATGAGTTGAGATGAGAAGCTGAAAACTACGGGTTAATGTTGTTAACCATCAATAGTTATGCTTACAACCGTAGTGCACAATAAAACGATCCTTATCAGTGTGTACCATCATCCCTGCCCTCTCCACAAATTATTTATTACACCATGAAATAATAACATTTCCCACCAACTTTTTGTTGATGAAAAAATGAAGATATTATGTATTGTATCATGTTTACAAATATGCGCTGACTTCGCAAGTAAAAATGACCGCATGAAATGTTTGTTTTATTTTTCAGAGCGATTTCCTTACGTACCTAGTGAGCTAAAACGCACGGTTTAATTGATAGAGGAGTTAAAATTCAGATCATTGCAGCTGCGCATGCCTCTTTTTTTATAAGAAGTAATATTTTGTCGACATCCCATAGTCTTAAATTAATCTTTGGATAAAATTGTAGGAAATTTAGCGCAGTGGTCTGAGGCATAATCAGTACAGCTTGGTGAAAAATATTATTATTTACAGCTGATTTCGCCGTTCTTTGAGGTCCTTCAAACGCTGTATTAGTACGCTCATCTTGATTCCAATAGCTTTATGAGAATATTTGCTTTGATATTACTGGTATTATTTCTCAACATTGGTATCACGTTATCCCTTAACTGAGATACATTAGTAGTGGGAAGAAGTTATGATAAAAAAACCAAGAAGAAATTAGAAGTTTCCACCAAAATATTTTCATTACATTGAATTGAAAAATAATAAGTGGGAAAAAATTCAAATAAAAAACCAAATGGAACTTATAAGTTTCCACCAAAATATTTTCATTACAATATAGCGTGAAAATAATTTCTAAAAACTACGAATAATTCTGTCAATTAAATTAGCGGTTACAAGGAGTGGTTCGTGAAACCCTGATGGTCCCTGAGAAGCTTTTAGCTGTTTGTGAAGAAATTTCAGCATTTTTTTAAATTTTTAGGTCAATTATACCATGCATTAAAAACTGAAATATCTTTATTCCACCAGCACAAAGATGCAACTCCACCCCCTCCCTTCCATGCCACCTTGGAATTAGAAAGGATCCGCCAAGGAGGACCACTCATTGCACCCTTGAAAAGATCCCCAGAAATGTTGAAGTTACGATAGTTAAATCAAGTTTTTCACGAATAATGCATCCCATAAGTGCTACTTTTTACAATGTTTTGACCTGCTCATGTTTTAATCGGTTATTTCCCTTAAACGTGCCTTCTCCACCACCACGCTTCTAATGCTGCCTAATTATTTGAATTCGAACCTTGGAACATAATCAATTCCTCAGGATATGACATGGTACAGCAGAGCATGCCGAAATTGTGTCTTTCAAATGCTCTATTAAATATTTTTGGTCATTACAAAGACTTTCATAGTATAATTTCCACTTCACCATCTCTTCATTTTCGCATTCATGGACTATTTTTTTGCCCACTAACTCAGCTTTCTCTGGTAAGGTGGTTCTCCGTCCAAGCATTTATCCCTCCTTCCTTTGGTTCTACTCGAACTTCCTTAAGGTTGATGTTTTCTGGCGTCACTTTATGGAACTTACTAGTATCCATCATATATGAGAGGTTAAACTGTAACTCTACAGTATTTTTATTTTACACAACGACCATGGTTTCGACGGTTACCTGAAGATGACAATAACTGTTGAAACCATGGTCGTGGTGTGAAGTAAAATCATTGTGGAATTACAAAATTTAACCTCTCAATTATGATCGAACTCCGTTGATGTATTGCAGAAAAGTGGTCAAGAGATATGGCAGGAGGGATTCATTGAAATCGGGTGAATTCACACATACATATAAGGATACTATTCGATCTAAGTACCATGAGAATTTAAAGACTAACTATATCATCTTATAGTAGCATAATGCAGCAGAATCCAGAAAACAGCCAATTATCATCTCCAAAACAAAAGAATAATTCAAATGCTGCTTCATTTCACTGATTATTTTAAATTGGCTCGAATTACCTATCAAAGTAATTAGCAACGTAATACTAAGGAAATGATCAATACCTTCTGTTTAGAGCGCCCGTTAAACAGCTATGATAAAAGAGAGAAGTAGTTGGACAATAAGCATTGGAAGAGAGCAAGGGAGACTTATTTCCCTGGTAGATAAAAGATAAGCACCCCTCATCTTCTAAGCGTTATGGTTTAATTTTATAGCCATAAGTCCATAGTTGAAAGTGTAAATTAACTTTTTCTATAAAATGAAATTTAGGGCCAAAATAAAAATGTAAATCGGAGGGGTGGGCAGGGTCCTTCCGGAGCCCCCCTGACACTTTCGATCCATTGAGCCAAACCACATTTAAGCTGCCCGCCACTGGCAGACAGGGGACAAGTAGTCCAGACAATGAAGCTTTCACCTCCAGATTCTGTTCTTGTGCATTGATTTGCTTGAAATTTGGACAGTAAGCAGGAAATAGATAAAAAATCAAAATCTACGCCGATGCCGATGTGCGCTTTTACCATGGGGGTGGATACCACCCCAACTCGGGGTTGGGAATTTTCATATTCAAAACGTGAGTGAAAGTGTCAATTTTTTTCAAAAAATTCATGTATTTAAACGATTTTTCACGAAAAACTCAAAAACTTTGTTTTATAAAAACTATTGAAAACAATAGTAGTTTATAAAAAACAAAGAACAGATTTTTTTCATTGCTGTAGGCCTAATACAAACCGAGTTGAGGCTTGTTAAAGGTGAGGTTTTATTCGCCAAACTAAAAATTCGAAACATTCATCCTTTAATAATGGAAAAAAATACATTTTACACGAAAATGGAAAGTGGTCCTTTTCAAAGTACTTAAAAAAACCTTTAAAATATTTTTATATAAGTCTCTAGCATTAAATCTAAGGGAGTTATAATGAAAATAAAGTCTAACTATATCATCTCATAGTAGCATAATGCAGCAGAATTCAGAAAACAGCCAATTATTATCACATAGGGGGGGTTCGCGGAAAAAAATAAGTCCTAGGCATTCCCACAAAAATTAAATATGCTTGTAGCCCTATTAAGATTTACTTTATTTATGTACTATCAATATGATCCAGGGTTGGAACGGTTTAGAATGCTTCTTTTTGATAATGAGTTTTGGTTAAAATGAAATGAGCAATTTTGAAATTTCTAAGAAAACACGCCTTTTTTAAATAACACAAAAAAGATTTATGATGCGTACAAAATTCTAGAGTAAAAAAATATAGGTTTTTTCCTGAAAATTTTGTTTTTCTTATTTTTATAGCATGAAAATTAAAAGAGATATGGCCGTTCAAAGTTTGCATTCGAGCGTATACAGTACCTTCTCCGAGCCCTTTAAACGTAAACATTTTTAAAACGAAGGGCTTGATAAAATTTTAACGTACTTGACCTTATAGGGCTCAAAATTCGCTACAAAAATGTTTTTCGAAGAATTGGCTAGCTTGAAAATTAATAGAGTTATCGTTAAAATACCGATTACATTTTTTTCTAAATTTAAGAGCACGTATATTTTGGTGCATTAAATGAGCATACATATCATATGCTTTACTATCTTTTGGTATAATAAACATGAGACGCACATTAAAAGTTACTGATGATGAAAAGATATCAATTTGATGGAAATGAAATGTTAAATTGTATAATTATATCGGTAAATGTTTTTATTTTAATTTTATCATAATAAGGGTGGTTTTCAAGGGTTGGAAAACTACTAGAAAATTAGAAACATTGTAAAAGATGAAAATATATCAATCTAGTGGAAATAGAATGCTAAATTGTATAATAATGTCGGTAAATGTTTTTTTCTTAATTTTATCATAATAGGGGCTTAAGGGTTGAAAAACTACTAGAAAATTAGACACATTGTAAAAGATGACAAGATATCAATTTAATGCTAACAAAACATTAAATTGTATAAAAATGACCGTAAATGTTTGTTTTTCTTTAATTTTCTCATTGTATGGGGGGTTTTTAAGGGTTGAAACATTCTGAAATATCACTAATAATGTCCCAAAGTATCAAATAATCTTCATTCAACTTATTTAAACTTTTTTCGATTTATTAAATGCTTTAATTTACAGTTTTATTAAGTTTTTTTATACATGGGGTAGTTTTCACCCTTAGGAATAATTAGCGCACATTGGCAAGGAATATATTTTGGATTGGAGGATAAGAAGAGCTTAATCCCAAAGTTTCATGAAAATCCATACATAATAACGGAATTCGGAGGCAACACCTTATTTTTAGCTTCATTGCCTGGACTAAAGAGGCATGGATAGGATAAGGGAGATAGGAGGGTAAGAGGTATGATGGACGGTCACCAA
Organism: Platycnemis pennipes; assembly: GCA_933228895.1. Taxonomy (NCBI): domain Eukaryota; kingdom Metazoa; phylum Arthropoda; class Insecta; order Odonata; family Platycnemididae; genus Platycnemis; species Platycnemis pennipes. Next base: position 32,622,519 of record OW121852.1, on the reverse strand, counting down.
TCCAACTTCCGTCCAACGCTGCTTAACTTCAGTTGCTTATCTGACGAGAATCGTGGTTTCAACGTGGTTAGGCCCTTGCCCTAATTTAGGGCCAAGTAACAAAAATAATACCCATTCACCAAATTTTTAAAGAAAACTGCCACATCTGCCTTCTGCGAAAATTCTAGCAGCACGCTATCCCATTTTTCGCACATTAATTAATCATTATGGCCTACCTTGGAATGTAGAAAAGAGCCTTGGAGTTTCGGATTTCATAGTGCAGCCATAGCCGGAAGCCTCGAACGATCCAAGGTATCAAATCAATTTTCTTTTAGCTAAGAAACGCGCACAAATTCCAGACTGTCAAAGGGGAGGTAGGTTATAATGGATGGTCCCATATTGGTTACCTGTATCAAAAGAAGAAGAGATAACATGAGTTTGGCCTTATTATCAAATAAGGGCACAAGTACACTTAATCAAATATAGCCTAATAATACGGTCAAATAAAAATATAATTCCATTGAAAATTTCTAGTTATTTCGTCAGTACCACAAATCATTTCGATATTGTGACTAAAAGAGTGTTTCTTGATAGAATAATAATTATAAAAATAATTACTTTAATGTTCATTAAGCAATTGAAAATTAAAATTGACCACGGTGGATGTTGAAAACCATAGGGATTATCTCGAATAGGTAACTAAGGATTCACGTGGTACAAACACTAATGGTTTGCAAATTTAGTGTCTTAATCACATTTATTAATTATCTTCACTTGAGTTGCTCTCATTTGTATCAAAAATAGAGCCCCAAGATGATATTAAAACACAAATTTAAATGAGGTTGTAATCAGCGGTTTTAACACACAACAACTTCACGAACCAATCGTGTTTATACCACGTGACTCCTTGGCTACCTATTCGAGATAATCCCGACGGTTTCAAACACAACCGAGAAAAAATATACATGAATATACAATATCACATGCATATGGATTGGATACACTGGAAAATAAGTAACAACTGATAACTGAAGAAGACGATTTAGGCATCAATCCTTCGGATTACTTTTCACTGATAATGTCTTTCCAAAAAAGTTTCCTCCAAAAGGTTTTGGAGGTATAATTAATCCCCAGAAGACGTTTCAGTCGAGTCGAGCAGCAGAAATCTATTCAGCGCGTTCTCTCATCATCAGAGTTCGAATTAGTGGAGAATTTCCTCTGAGTGGACAAATTCGACCGCCACTTTAGCACCGTAATTAAATCCTCGACGCTCTTTCGACTCTTTCCGGTCCACTGATGAAATTCTTGATCCTCCCCCTGGATTACAACGTCCTCACCCGCTAGCTGTTTGCCTTTTCACCAACCGTGGGAATTGAACAATAGAAAAAGAGAGAGAGCTTCCTCGTCTATTTTCGGTTCACGATGTTAAATGTTTCCATTCCCCACTTTTTACCGATGAGCATGACATCAACGCGGCGTCCAAAGCGACACTGCAGACGGTCATGCATTTCGAGACGAGTATCACGGCCTCATTAACTCAACATGGAGAGTCGAAAAAGCCTTTCCCGCGCGCCAATGTGAACGTATCCCTACGTTAAAAGGTGTCGTTCACCAGTCATGAGGCTGTTTCTTTGGAAGCAGCACAAAACGGAGCTTGATATCATATCCTTTCCCTCGCAACCTGCCCGCAATTCCAGTCAATGGTTCCCAGAAAATACCTAACCCTCTGATTTCCGAGCAGGTGCTTTAACTAATAGGGTACCTACTTTCCTATTATTTTTTCATTTTCTTGATCAAAAGTATAAAACTTCTGGAGAACAACCTTTAGGCCGTTCGATTGCAAAATGACATTAATTATTTTCCTCATTAATTAAAAAGTATGAAGACAATCGTCGCGGGAAAAGTGAACGTAAAGAATGGCAAAGGAAGGCCACGTATGACATATATGGAACAGGTCGTGAGGGACGTGAAAGAGAGGAATTATGTCCATATGAAGAGGCTGGCCGATAGAAGAATCGAGTGGAGATCTGCGTCAAACCAATCCTAGGATTGCTGACGGATGATGATAACGATTTCGAGTTGGTGTTTTGGTTTGAGTATATACTGTCCTATCAACTAGAGTAGGTTTGTATCCTGACAGTGGAAACCCATCCTTGGATTGTTGGCCCATGATGATGAATTAAAAAGTGAAACAAATCAACGGCGCGAAAACGCGACGGCAAACTATTGCATGCCGTTACGTGTCACGTGACACTTTCCTCTACCTGCCACTAGGTGGTGCTGCGAACGCTTCCAAACAGACGGTGCACTCCGTTAAAAAGATTAGTGTTTAAGGTATATTTATTCAGTTAATTTACTGTGATTGACTTTTATTTATTTATTTAAAATTATTTATTCAGTTGATTCATTTAAAACAACTAGTATTCATTTTACTAAGCGCACCGTGAAGTTGGCCCATTGTCGCGCGAGCTCCACGCCACGCTTCGCAGTAGCAGAGGTCTCCACGAGCAGGATGTCCTGGAACCTATAAAACGACTATTATACTATGTTTAACAGAGAAGGCTTTTCGAGCCTTGATAGTTTTCATAGGCTATTATTGATAACTATTCAGTAGAGCTGAGGGACTCTTAAATAGAATGGTAAGTTCACAAGATGAATATTGCCTATGCCTCGCAACGTAAACTACATACTTGTTACGTCAGCAACAAAGCAGCGCATACCGCCATTTCTGAGCTTTTTCAAGTGAACTTAAAATTAACATTTACTTCTCTAGTAAACTGGGGTTTCTCAATCCAAATCTTTTGCGTAAAATGAATAGTGGGACACGAATCGAAATTAATGAATTCTCTTTTCTTTGATGATGGAAACTACCCTATTGATGCACAGCTGGTGGCGGTAATCACGTCATTAACGAGCGGGTCCTATAATCGCGCGTTCGAATCCCGCTTCAGGGCAAGGTAGCAATTTTTTTCTGTTTTGTAAAGGTCAGAGCAACGCTTTAAAACCAATTCCAACAAAATTGTTGATCTCGCGAATTCTCCTTGGGCCCTTTTGTATTTTCTTATGTCTATTGCATATTGTTATTTAACTTCATTTCCAATCCTAGGATTGTTGACCCATGATGATGATGATTGAGAACATTTTAAGTTCGCTGCCGCGTCCGCTAAGCACCCACACGACCCTAAAACTTTTGCAAGCTCGGAGCAGTTGTCTGTCAGGGTAATGAAAAATGAAGATCACACTGTGAGTACGAAAGTGCCTACGGCTGTTAGTTCATGCCATTTGGCGAGTACGTAAATAAGACCACAGAAGTTATTCAATCGTGGATGCTAACAAGTTGATTGGCGATCGTACACAATACCCAACATGATGGTTCAGTATCGCGCGACATTGATCAGCTATTATGCTCGAGATTGTACGAGATCAAGTATCGCGTACTACAAGCCTTATATATCTTTGCCTTCGAGCTGTCCTCGTCACTCCAACCCTTAGCTTCCTCCTCCTACAAACCGTTCCAACAAAATTCTTCATTCATCACTCGCCGTCAGAATCCCCATTTCCCCTCCTCTTGCAGATTTCGCGACGACATGCGGGCCAGAGCTTTCAAGCCAAGAGTTGGAACGTCACACAGAGGTGAGTCAAGGGCCGTTTTAAGAACCACCATTTCGGCTTCCCGAAGGTACGTACCTACATACCAGGGGCCTAGACTACTAGAAAACATAGGACTCTCAGACAGGCCCCAGCCGTGATTGATTAGAAGTGTCATTATAAACGGCCAACGCATTACGCAAAGATTCCTACCATAGAAGAAAATGGAAAAAGTTCGTTCACCAAGCTTCCTGAGCAATAAAGCGCTAAAAAGAGGAACAGTTGGGAGTATTTTAATGGTGTAATATCGGAAAGGAGGGTATGTCCATCCTACGTTATATTTGAAGAAAGATATACTAAAAATTCGCCCTTTTTTCTAATTGATAACGACGTACAAAGGACAATTTTTGAAATATAAGAGTACCTTAGACATTAAAAATATAATAGTGCCTTAGACCTTAGAAATATAATAGTACCACATATGTTTATTCTGATGGAGCTGACCTTAAAATATTGTGAATATAATAAGGATCTGTTCCTTGTGTTTATAGATTTCATCAAAGCCTATGACTCGATAAATAGGATAAACTTGGGACAATAATGAAGAAATATGGATTTTCTGAATGAGTTATTGGGTTGAAAAAAATGTGTGTGATTGAGTCGAAAAGTCAAAGTTGGAACAGCGTTTACTGACACGTTTGAAATAGCAGAGGAGTGAGACAGGGCGATGGCTGGTAACCACTCCTCTTTAGTATAGCATTGGAAGAGACTCTTACTAGGACCAGAAATGGTTCTGTAGGAGCCAATATTCCAGAAAAATAAACCTGTTGGCCTTTGCGGATGATTTAGTGATTGTGGCCGAAAACAAATAAGAGCTTAAAGAAATAACTACAATACTTTTAATTGAAGCCAATAAAGTGGGCCTACAAGTAAGTGAAGGCAAAACGAACGACATGCAAATAAGTAGGCATGAAGAGTGAGACGAATATTTAGAAATTATCAATTATAAGTTCAAAAAAACAAATCAATTTATTACATAGGTGTAACAATAACGAGTAAAAACAAAGAGACGGAAATTCTCACCCAACTTGCAACAGCTGAAAGAACCTATTAGAGCCTAGTAAAACTTTTTAAAAGCAAACTCCTATCATGAAGCACAAAAATTCGTATTTATAAAACAATTGTCCAACCAGTACTACTATAGGGTTCCGAAATATGGTCGTTACCAAAAAAATCACAGAAAAATCTCATAAGATATGAAAAGAAAGTGTTGAGGCGATTATTCGGCCCCTTCAAAGAGGGTGAGCCATGGAGAATAATTAAAAACTAAGACTTGAGAGAACTGTACAAAGAACTAGATATTGTGGGTATAGCCAGAAGCAGAAGACTTAGACGGCTAGGCCATGTCCAAATAAGAAGTGACAACACAATGATAAAAAATATATGGAAGGAAAACCGGAAGGCACAAGATCACTAGGGAGACCAAGTTACAAACGAAGAAGGCTTAAGAAGAGTGGGAAGAAAGAGATGCCTACTGAAAATCCTTAAAAAAAAAGACGAGACATCTTAATCAGACACATCTTAACACACGATAGCCTGATGAAGACAATCGTCGAGGGAAAAGTGAACTAGAAGGCAGGACAAGATACAAGATACATGAGAATGAAATGTATGGAACTAGTTGAGAAGGATGTACAATAGAAGAATTATGTCAAAATGACGAGGTTGGCCTATAGAAGAATCGAGTGGAGGGCTGCGTCAAACTAATCCTAGAATTGTTGACCGATGATGATGATGATCTAATCCAAACGAAAATATAACGAGTGGTATATGCACCATATCGACCCATTTTTGTACGCAATAAAATCTGCTGAAATAATGAATTGGTAGATTTGCAGAGATCGCTTCATATATTTGCTTTTTCCAGGAGCAGGGATTTTTCTGATCTCAATGGAACCCATTCAATCGTTGCGATGGAAAATATATCATGATGGATGGATTTTCGGCAAAACTCTTGAGTTCTTTACTCACATGTATTTTTGGCAGAGCTAACATCACGAGTCGACTCGCTCCGTAGCAGGAAATCGATTTCAATCACCTCGCGTAAGTTTAAATTCCGATTTCAATACATGTTCCCAACGTATTGGCCACTCCCCGGTACAAGGATACCGTTTAGGGGTCAGCCACTCAGGAATCATACCACATACCGATCTCCTCGCCGAGGGGTCAACGAGGATGCTGAGAGCGCGATGTGGATGTTTCGAGGGTGGAATAAACCCGACGAGTTTGGCATGCGAGGTCTTGATTGGTGGACGATTACTTCCTGCTCGACGGCTAATGAAGGAAGGATTTTAATCTGCCGCGGAGAGGAATAGCTACAATATGCTTTTTCCCTCTCCCTATCTCTCTTCCCGCACCGCTTCCCTATCTAGCAATCAGTCTCATCCACGTCCTACAAAGGCGACAGGGAGTATTTCAGCGGAGAAGGAGAAACGTCGCTTGATGAACTACGCTCACCTCAAGAGTTGGCGAATGGAGCAGTTAAATAAGAGGCAAGTAATATTGAATTTCGTCATCGAAGATAGAATTCTTGGTGTGGGTGAAGGAAGAAGAACTTTAAAAAAAATATATTTTGGATGGTGTGAAGTAGGTGTTGAAATTTGCAATGAAATGGTGTCACGTATTAAATTTTTTACGTTATATTTGATTTAAGTTAGTGTTAGTTGCGTAGCGAAGAGCTTCGAATGTTTGTATCTATGTATTTTTTGAGAACGCGACGTTGTTGTCGTCATTGCCGTTAAAATGATTTAGATGTAATGCCATGCATTGCAGTCGATAAGTTTTAATAAAGAAGTTAACATTTTAACAGTAGGAAATCTGTTGACCAGAAGAAAGAAGTAAAATAGACAAGTAGCCGTTAGTGGAATCCATCTACATCTACATGATATCCTGCAAGTCACCACAAAGGTGTGTGGCAGGGGGTGATTTCTCACCAAACATGCACTACATATCAAGCATAAAAAAGGAATAGTATTAATATACTAGTCAGAACTTCACTATTTAAAAAAGATTGAAAGATCCAATGCAAATAATGGTAGGGATTCTCTTCCTATAGGTTAAAACCTATTCTAACCTGTAGACAAATATCAATCAATCAGTCCCGAGCCGCTGAACTGATTTCATCTACCGTTTTCGGCATAAAATACGTAAAGAAGAGAAATGGAGTTGGTGTTTCGGCTAACCCAAAACGTGATTGCACCTAAAAGATACTTCAAGACTACTCATAAGTTTTTTCTGTGGAAATTTCATCACGAGCAAACATTATCGGACGACGTTTGAAACAGTCAGTAGTCAGATCGCCTCACGGGTCGCCCTACAAGCATCAACATAATCATCACTACGGTCGACATACTCTAACTTAAGTAGGAAGTGAAAACCTCAAAATTGGTGACAACACTTCCGTTTTCCGCCAAAAAGAGAATACGAAAATCGGTCACGTTACCAAGTTTTTGAAAAACAGCACATTCGACGCTCGCTAGAGTAAATTTCCTTGAGGGTACTTCGTAACTTTGAACGTGAACACAATTTCACTATCAATTATGGTGTTCAACAGTCCAAAATATAAGTAGCCAAGGATGTGCATTAATACCTCTGATTATTACATACTTAAGAATTCATATCAAGAGCTTAATTATATAGTTTTATTACCACAACCCCAAGCATCTACTTGAAAATTCTTTTTTTCTTTTGATAATTTGTGCTTTCGTTCGCATGTTAGTAAAGCCACAGTCATATACGGCTAGGTGAGGATTTCCATGGCCGACGTTTCTAGGGGAAAGGGGCTCACTTTCCTCAGGATGAAAACTGAGTTCATAGTTTTGAAATTGGTACAGTATTTATGCAATTCTTAACCATTCAGGAGGGTTCTGAGGAATCCATTAACGTCGTTCTTCGCTCACACTTAATCTTCTCGATCACCGATGTCCAGATTTTGCTCAACGTTTGTCTGGAGTCTCGATCATATTTTTTCTCTTCAAGGGTGATTTCAATAGCCTCTTTTCCTAGGCGATCCCTTAAGGAGGTTGATCCGAAAAGTGAAAGTCATGTCATTCTTTTTATATTTTCAGCACTTATAGAACTAAAGTTCCTCTATCTAATAAAGTAAAGATAATTACACTAACCCATACTCCTTTTTGCACAAATTGCATTTGAAATTACATACGATTAACGGCGAGAAGGGCCATCACATGGGAATATAACGTTTAAAAATACCATAGCGTCATGTCATTTTTGCAAAAAACGGATATTTTATGCGTAATTTCACAAGAAATAAAATTACACGAAAAAAAAGGCATCAACCCACCGTATTTTTCGCTAAATCCACCAATTTCTGCGCTTATAGCAGACGAAATGTGTTAGGTGTCTTCAAGTGGCGCTGCGATCACTCTAGCCAAAATGCATGGCATATGAATAATATCATTACCAATGAGATATTAAAGCATATTTCAGAAAAATATTATAACATAACGTTTGATACTAATATTCTGGTGTTATACATTAGTAAATTCATTGAGTACATGAATTTATTTCTTTAAAGTGAATGAGGAATTGACTCCATCGTCGAGCTGATTAAAATTATCATAAAAAAGAAATCCTTCGACTTTACATCATATATCTTGTGATACTTATGACTTTCAATAGCTCAGGTAATTTTCTTTGTGAAGTAAAGATCACTTAGCAGGCATATACTCGCACTTAAATTAATAAGATTCCTCAGACAACTTGACTCAAGCAGTCGCGAGCCAACCTCCTTAAGCTGTTGGAGCGGCAAAGGATTTTTGTTTCATCAAAGTGAATGTCGCGGGCCATATCAAGGCTATGCTCCGCTAGCTCCGGCTGATACAGCCAAATTTGCCTCCGTTGTTATTTTATTTGTGTTTCTATGGCGCATGCTGTCTCCCCAATGCGTGCCTACACTCACACGGGGAGCGGTAGACACCATGTTTTATGAGGCTTAGATTGTCTTTCACGTGTACGATTGTGAAAGACGATCTCGGCCTCAGAAAACTAACAACGTCTTACCTAACGTAGAAACTGAAACTAATACGATTTACACGACCTAAACGAAGGTACGTACAAGATTCTCACAATGACCTTTTGGGCATCTATACTGGTGAAATCTGGTTACAGAAGCCAGAATACCATCTCAAATTAGCGTGTTGGTCAGAAGATTTTTTTTGCTGTAAATAACGTTTTGGCCGTTTTGAATCCTAGCCTTCCGAAAAACTAAACCGACTTGGACGCTAAATAAAAATTTGACATCATTGTCTGACGTAAATTGATTCTTAAACACCAGGTTATGAGTATATTTACATTTCTTTCCTTTAACTCTCATGTATGGTATTACGGCGGTTTTGGAGAGCAATAACTTGAGTTTACGAGGCAGAAAGCCATTTGTTACCAAAGGGAATGAGGACAGGTGGTGCGCTTTTATGGGGAAGAAGGCAATATGGAAACAATGGATCACATAGAAAACAGGAAAGAAATATCTCTTTTTTCCCGCATAGGCGTAGTAGGTTAAGTATAGTACAAAAAGACTTCTATGTTTGGTAAGAGAGCATATTTTACCCTTAAAATTACCACAAAAACCGCATAATAATACTTTCACATCCGTTATACCTAAGATAACCAGCCTTTGTTTATTTTAAGTTATTCTTTAACACTACTTTGTAATGTCATCGGAAAAAAATCCAACAATAATTCTCGGAATCCGAAGTAAATCTAAATTTTCGAGGCATAGAAGTTCTTCGGAAATAACTAACGTATCCGCGTGCAACACAAATAACTACAATTACGGTTATCCAATGTCAGTTCTCATAATTAGCGTCATGCTAATATTTTAAACCACATAGCCATTGTATTACGAGAATTCGATATTGAAAACTGTTTGCTGAAATGAGGCAATGAACTGAAAACCATTCCGGCGCAACTTTGAAACTCTCAATAACTGCGAAGCAAAGGCTATTGTTCAAAGCCTACGCTAGGAAATAGCTAGTGAAGACAGCAGGTATTTTACAACGATATTTTTCCAACAAATATCAGCGGTATTTCTAGAGCGGGAAATTTCAATGCACGTTCACCTTATTACGAAACCAAATTCGCTGTAACCAACTTACTGCACGATTTGATTCCTGGTTCACCAGACAATTTCCCACGTAGATTTTCAGCTCTAGACAGCCTAAAATAGCACAGATGTCACACTTTCTTTAGGTATCTTACCTTATTATATTTAGCCCCTTGACGTTCTTTGCATCCCCATTCCATCGCACAAGTGTTGGCGAAAGAGAGCTAGCCTCCTATAAATCCTCATCAAAAATTGAATTGGAAGTGAATAATCTTGGGAACCATAGTGGGTTGCGAATCGGTCCCGCGAGCCTGAGGCTAGCGGTTTGATAACCGATCCAGAATATTTATCAATCAGAAAGTTTTAATCGCAATCGTAAGAAAATTACACTGGAAGATATAATACCTTTCAGTTCTGACGGCAATGTTTTTATTCTGAGATAAGAGCCAAAAGGAGGATAGAATTGGTTTGGTGATGGGAGTACTGAGTATCTTGGGGGTTTCCCGGGTTTGAATCCAAAGAGGAGCATACTTTTCTCTTAGCATACCGCTAAAGTTCTGTTGAGGTTACTAAAAGTTCATTTTTTCCATCCTCTGAATGAGGCTTTAACCCACAAGCCCCTTAACATATTTCCTCAAGAGCATGATGATGCCAATATCGGGTTTCTCTCCACGTACGTAAATTAGAGTCCAATTCCTCGGCATTAGCCTATTCATAACGACTTTCGGGGACGAGACGAGACGAAAATACGGGACGTTAAAATTTTCATTGCAAGACGAGACGAAAATTTCGGGATGAAGGTATGTTCGCTTCCGTTCCAAGCCCTGGTTTGAAGTAAGTAATGTCGTGTTGCTATGTAGTGACAAAACAAACATGAAAGCAACATGATGATGATTTAATCTGGAAATGCGCAATTTATTTCGTAAGGGCAAAAAAAATGAAAAATTCCAAAGCATTTCAAAACAAATCCATGGGTTAAATTAGGATCCAAAGCTGCGAAAAACATTTACACGATTCATCCTTTCATCCAACATCACGCTAATTAAAATGTGTTAATCTCATTGGCAAGAGCGCCTCGCACACAAAAATCGAACGTAATCGGGCAGCATGGGGAATTTCGCACAAAAATCGCCGACCATTGCTCGCATTGGAAATTATACAGGGTGATGAATACGAACGCAGACTGGTTGGCAGGCACTTGCCCCAGAGGGACCCGTCGCCATGGTTCCCCACCTGTCCTCGATCACCACAGAGACCGACTCTCTTGAGGGGAGAGAGAGGTGGGGGGGGGGGCAAGGGGTCGCTCGGGACTAATTGACGAGCGTGGAAGAGGGAGGGTTTGGGAGGGAGAGGTGATTGGACACCCCACACCACCCCGATCACCACATCCGGAGCGCCGATAATCCCTTTCCGCGCGACGGTACCCGACAACTGATGACGTGAGACGGAACTGAAGCCGCTCAGAGGTAGCTTAGCGCCTCCTATCCGGCGCAACGAGGAAAGGTAGACCGAGGGAGTAATGGGGAATATGCATGAAATTTGTTTCTCGAAGATAAATGATGTACTTGATGCGAAATTTTCTCACCAATTTAAATATATAAGCCAATTTTTTCTACGCCCACCACAATGATTATTAAATGATATTAAAATGTTCTCGAAAATCGACGAAAGTCACGTGACCTGAAACGCTTTCTGACGTCACTACACGGTATAGGTAGGTTCCATATTGCTACGGAGATAGATATTTATATTTAAAAGAAAACGAAGTGAATATATTGCTTTGAGATTTTTAGCCTTTTCTCGAAAGAAATTATGACTGAAAAAATACTTTAAAAAGTACATTCCGACAATTTCCTTTGGTTGACTCCCTTATGGCGGCGTTTTTCTTAAAAAAGCCTAAGCCAAGATTTGCATAGACGTAGTGGAAATTCTTGGGCACTAAAAAGGTTTTATATATAATTAATGGACGATTTGCTCGTTACCATCCATTCTGCGTAAATAAAAAATCGAAATACAATCGTTTATTGCAATAAACAAATGAGATAAATACATACGTTATCGCCAAGTATTCATTAAACAACTTACCTCCACACATAAACAGGTAAACAGCGCCCTTAGTGATACCGTGCCGTGACGTCATGCGATGACGTCGTGTTTTTAAGCTGCTGAAAAAGTACAGTTTTCAAAGAGTAATATCTTGGTAACGCCACTTGATTCTTCAGCAAAATTTTTGCCAAGCACATTTTAGCTAATAAACTGCACATTCAAAGAGTTATAAAAAATATTGCATGTTCCCCATTCCAGATGCAGCGAGAACATGGAATATGCAGCGCGAACATGGAATACGAATTACCCACTGCGAAATACATCAACAAAAATCGCACCCCAAAAATGTCCATATCGAACTTGCGATGCGCATGAATTTCAATGCATTTAATTATGCATTGTAATTCAATTAATTGTGTAACATCAGTTACACTGTGAAAATATGATAGGGTGCATTTACACATAGGTAGCAGTTGACTGTTATGATAGTCAACTGCTAACAACTGCTTATCCCAATTCGCACGTATAAACACTAACTGCGATGCCAATTCAGGTCGATACTGGGAATTTGAAGCAAAGTAAATTTGTTAAATAATAATCGCGGATCAAATTAAAATAAATGTTTTGTTTTTCCATGGTTGTCATGGGGGAAATAGTTTGTTGATAACGAGGATTCGGGGCATAACGATATTGAACACGAAAGAGAATGGTTGTATCATTGATTTGAATAAAATCTTAATCCAACAATTTGGTAGCAGAGCGTGGTTATAAGATACACGAGTGAAATTTCCAGGAGGTCAAGAAAAGTGACAAGGGAAAATGTCAGACTTTGGAGTTTCAAGAATCGAGCCTCTAACAAACAAGAATTATGGACTTTGGAGCATGAGATTGGTTGCAGTTCTTAAGGCGAAAGGATTGTATCAAGATATCATTTTCGGTGATGAACCAGAGAAGAATGGTGCTGATGCAGCGGCTGTGGCGAAGTGGGAAGCCTGGTCAAAGAAGAACGACGAGGTCAACATGCTGATCATTATGACACTTTCGGCGGAGCAGGCGTTAGCATGTCAAGGTATTTCCAATGCAAAAGAGTTGTGGCTTTTGTTAAAGAAACGTCATGACGGTGTTGAGAAACATAGAAAGACTCAGTTAATGATTGAATTGGCTAAATTAGAAAAATTAGAGAAAGAAAGCATTGACGGTTATTTAACTAGAGCTCAAACATTAGAGACTCAACTTAAGGAAATGGGTAATAATATTGAAGATTATGAATTAATTATGTACGTAATCGAGGGTCTACCAAAGAGTTTCAGTGAAGTTGCAACAGCGATTTCTTCCAATCCAACGGTGGATTTCGAATTCATGAGAGGAGCACTTTTGCGATATGAGGAGAAAAACAAGAAATCAACCAATGAAGGAGAGGTCAAGGCTTTTAAGGCGAAGGTGCAGACTAAGAAAAAATGTTTCTGTTGTGGCAAAATTGGACATTTTGCTCGTGATTGCTGGCACAAGGACAAGGAGAATTCAATTGAGACTAAAGAAAATTCAAAGGATTTTTACAAGAATAAGAGCAAATTCAAGGGAATTTTCAAAGGAGGCAAGAATCAACATGCATTTGAAGTGAGGGAGCATCACAAGATAAATGCAGAAAATGGAGTCACTTGGATGCTTGATTCGGCGTGCACATCTCACATGACTCATCAAGAGGAGTTATTGATTAATAAGAGGAAAGACAATGTGGAGATCGTGACGGCTGAAGCAGGCAGAAAGATTCACGCTGAATTTCGAGGAGAAATTGAAGGAACCAGCTATCTTGACGATGGTGAGGTAGCATTAACTATAAAAGACGTACTTTATGTTCCAGATTTAAACAGCAACTTGATGTCAGTTCCAAGTCTGGTCAAGATGGGCAAGAAAATAGTTATTGATGAAGATGGATTTGGAATTTATGACAAGAAAACAGGAGAATTAGTTGCACAGGGGATCTTTGAAGCAGATGCTTTTATGTTTCGAATGAGCACGGACAGCGATGAACGAGAGCTGAAGAAAGAAGTTTGCTTTAGCACAAGCGAAATAAATAGTAATTTATGGCACCAGAGGCTTGGTCACATTAACAATAATTATCTTTCTAGATTGGCGAAAGAGAACCTTGTCAGAGGACTCGAAAATGTGTCGATCAAGGACGACAACTGCGAGGATTGCATTCAAGGGAAACTGACGAGAGCACCATTCAAAGAAGTCGAAATCGAAGGTGCACAGCAGATCTTGGAAAGACTGCACGCGGATTTGTGTGGTCCAATGCAACAAGAATCAATTGGAGGGAGTAGGTACATGCTGACTATTGTGGACGAGTACAGCAGAAGATATTTCGTCGATTTTTTGAAGAGTAAAAGTGAAACTGCCGATAAACTGATCGAGTTTATTGAGAGAAAAGAGAACGAGACAGGACAAAAGGTCAAGAATTTTCGCTCAGACAATGGTACGGAATTTACCAACGACACATTGCAAGAATATTTCAAGAAGAAAGGCATCAAGCACGAGAGAACGACGATCTATTCTCCACAGAGCAACGGAATTGCTGAGAGAGCCAATCGAACGTTGGTGGAAATGGCTCGAACGTTACTCATTGCAGCTGGATTAACACTGATGTTTTGGGCAGAAGCCGTGTGGACTGCGAGCTACTTGCATGATCTTTCACCTACGAAGAAGAGGGATCAAGTTCCACTTGAGATTTGGAAAAACAAGAAACCATCGGTCAGACATCTCAGAGTTTTTGGCTGCAAGGTCTTCTACAGAAATGAAGATGTTCAAAAAAAGAAGCTTGACGTGAGATCAAAGGAAGCTGTGTTCGTGGGATACTCGAAGAACAGGAGAGCCTACCGAGTATTTGACTTGAGTGACAGGAAGATTCACGAGAGTCGAGACGTAAAGTTCATTGAAGAAAAAATGGGTTTTCAGAAGAAGGAAGAAGACGTTGGTTATGACGAGACTAACTACGTTTTTATCCCAATTGAGAGGCAAGAGAATCGAGACGAACGACACGAGGAAGAAAACAATTCAGAAATTATCCATGACGTTGTTGAAGATTTTCAAGGACAATTCGACAGTGATGATGATTCATCTCATAAAAATCCGTTGGTAATTGTTCAAGCTGGAGAGAGAAGAAGAGGGAGAAAAAAAGGTGACACGAACGATGTCCTGAAACAGAGACACCAAGAAGAATTAAAAGGAATAGAAGATGAATTAAGACAACAAGGAGTAAGAAGGTCAACGAGAGAGAAGAAGGAGCCCGATTGCATTGTCAATATGGTGCAAGAAATCAATCCAAGGAACTACAAAGAAGCAATCGAGTCCGAGGACAAGATCAAATGGATTGAAGCAATGAACAAGGAATTGAAAAATATGAAAAATTATCAGACTTGGGAAATTGTTAACAAGCCAAAAGAGGTAAAATTAATTCAAAGCAAATGGGTTTTCAAGAAAAAGGGAACCAAAGATGCAGAAGTATACAAGGCAAGACTGGTAGCTGATGGTTCACGACAGCGAATGGGAGTGGATTACAAAAGCTCTTACAGTCCAGTGATGAAGCAAGAGTCATTGAAGACACTGTTGGCAATTGCAGCGAAGAAAAATTACAAAGTGGAGTTCATTGACGTCGAAGCAGCGTACTTGAACGCAGAATTGGACAGGCATGTGTACATGAATCCACCAAAAGGAGTAAACATTGAAGAAGGGAAGATATTTAGACTAAAGAAGAGTTTATATGGACTTCCAGAAGCAGGAAGATGTTGGTTTAAGAAATTATCTGGAATTTTGAAGGAATTGGGATTGAAACCATGTAAAGCAGATCCATGTGTATTTGTCGAAGAGTCAAAGAAGGGATTTTTGGCAATTGGATGCTACGTGGATGACTGTATAATTGTTGGTGACAGTCAAAAGAAGATTGATCAACTGGTGGAAAAACTGAAAAAGCAATTGAAGATTAAGGTGTCAAAGGAGGATGAAGTGAAGTTCCTAGGAATAAAAATCAAAGAAGAAAAAGAAGGATTTATCATGGAACAATCAAGCTACATCGAAGAAGTTATTGAGAGATTCGGAATGGAGAATTGCAATGGAGTGAAGACACCAGCAGCAAGTGGAGTCAAACTTGACGATTACGAAGATTCGGAGAAAGCAAACAAGGATTTGTACCAAGAAATACTTGGATGTATTGGATATTTGGTGAGAGGGACGAGGCCGGACTTGGCATACACCTACAGCAAACTATCGCAGTACTCAAAAGATCCAAGGATGATTCATTACGAGGCGTTGAAGAGAGTTTTGAGATATTTGAAGGGGACCAAAGGGTATCGTTTGAAGATTGGCAGAGAAGTTGGAAGACTGGAGATTAGTTCAGATGCCAGTTGGTGTACCACTTTGGATTCGAAATCATTTGGCGGATATTCAGTGAAGATTGGAGACGCATTGATCAGTTGGAGAAGCGGAAAGCAGAAGATGGTAGCTTTATCAACTATGGAATCGGAGTTGGTGGCATTATGTGATGGAGTTTGTGAGGGCATCTGGTTGACAGAGTTGTTAGAAGAGCTGGGACAATTTGAAGTTGTTGAACGACCAATAAAAGTTCGAACTGACAGTCAATCAGCATTGAATTGGAATAACAATGAGAAGATCAACAAAGAAAACAAGCACATCAGAAGAATGTATCATTTTGTCAAGGATGAAATCAAAAATGGTGAGGTGGTTCTTCATCACGTGGGTTCAGCAGACTTGGAAACTGATGTTTTGACCAAGGACGTCAGCGAAGCATTAATGAAGAAGCACATTCCAAACTTGAGTTTAATTATTTAAAATTTGTCACGCGAAAGGAGGAATTTGAAGCAAAGTAAATTTGTTAAATAATAATCGCGGATCAAATTAAAATAAATGTTTTGTTTTTCCATGGTTGTCATGGGGGAAATAGTTTGTTGATAACGAGGATTCGGGGCATAACGATATTGAACACGAAAGAGAATGGTTGTATCATTGATTTGAATAAAATCTTAATCCAACAGAATACGTCGAACACTATCGAACCGCGTTCGAGCTATTTGCAAAGTTGAAGTCTGTCTACTTTCCAGCGGAGATGTATCCAGCACCATCGCCAACGGAAAGTATACACGACGTCTGATACCGGGAATTTGGATGTAACACCGAGGATATTCCGCCCCGAAGAAAATATATTACACTTTAAAGAATGAGTAAACAAAATTAATACCGATGGAATTTATTGCTTCAAGAATTTTTAAAATTAGTGACTGTCACTTAAATTTTCACGAAAATTTAAGTGACAGTCACTGGTGATGTCAAATGCTTTTTCCATGTTCCAACAACAACCAGCTGGTGGCTTAAAGCCGCTTAGAAGCTGGTGGAGATACAACGAAACAGTAGCTATATCAATGTCGCATATCTCGTGGCTTTCAACTGCTGCGTGTAAACTCTGCTACATGCATAGGTCGAATCATAATGATATCCATGCTTATAAACATGATGCACATGATTCGAGTCACATTCCACGTCCCAATATAATATGTACTATAATTCAGCTCTCATTAAGATATATAATGGTCGCGTATCACCTTCGGCATTGCATCCTAAGAAATTGAACTATTATATAACTTTTGAACAGAACTTTTAAGCTGACTTGAAGTTGTCGCAACACGACGAAACCCTAGTCGTTGAAAATGAAACCAAGGTGGAATCAAAGTTACATTTTTCATTCCAAAACTTTTTAAATGTCATCATCATTAGTCATCAATCCTGGGATTGGTTTGACGAGGCCCTCCATTGAGGTCTTCTATCGGCTAACATCTTCATATATACGTATTTCTTCTCTTTCCCATCCTTCATCACTTGCTCCATATGTCTCATACGAGGCCTTCCTTTGCCATTCTTCCTGTCCACTTGTCCTTCAACAATAATCTTCATCAGGCCATCATATCTCATCATGACGTGGCCGATTAAGTTGTTACGTCTTCTTCTTAGGGTATTCAAAAGACCTCTTTTCTCCCACTCTTCTGAGGACTTTCTCGTAACTTTCTCAGTCGATCTATTTAATCTTCATCATTCTTCTGCTGCACCACATTTCGAATGCTTCCACCCTTTTCTTTTCCGCTGCTGTCATTGTCCACTCCTCACTTCCACAAAGAAACACGCTCCAGATGCACGTTCTGATGACATGTTTCCTTACCTCTACATTTATATTTCTAGCTGTAAGTAGAGTCCTCTTTTGATAGAATGCCCTCTTTGCCAGGGGGCTGTGTTTGAAATCGTCGGGATTATCTCGAATTGGTAACCAAGGAGTCACGTGGTATAAACACGAATGGTTCGCAAATTTGGTGAGTTAAAACCGCTGATTATTACCTCATTCATTGTTTAAACTTGTGTGTTATCTCATCTGGGAGTTCTTTAGTCGAACAGATGAGAAAAACTCAAGTGAAAACGATTGATAAAATTGTAACAAGCGATCCAAACACACCACTATCTGCGCAAAAAAGGTAGAACGCTGAACTTTAAGCATTTGTATGAAATTCTGCCAAAGCCCCATAGAGTCGTGTAAAATATCGTTGTACTCCTTGTTTATTTGACTATAACATTAAATCATTAAAAAGTGTTTAAACGTAAACGTTTAGCTTCTACAGTCGAGAGAGTGAAGAAGAACACGCGAAAAACTAGGAGAACGGCGAAACGGTCTTCTTCTTCATCTCGTCACGGGCAAAATATTTCATTGGTACCCTTCATTGTTTTTTTCAGAGAGAGAACGACATCTCCGCATTACAAACATTTTTTTAAAATTAAATTTTGCCCATTCTTTGAATTTTAAAACGGCCTAAGGTTAGATTTCAATTTCCAAGGTGTAGAAAAGTACATGAATATCGAGGTTACGTATGCTATATGGAAAAAATATTTAAAAACTTTTCATGTAAGGAAATGTTGATATCGTTCCTCTTACTTAAAATATATCACAAAGACGAAAATCGCTCCGCGGCAATGCACGCTACCATTTTACACTGTTGGCAATAGTGAGCTCCTGGTCGCGCGCGGCTCAAATCTCTGATAATACGTCCGTCGAGTGCTATGTAAGAATCTAAACACTCAAAACAGTAGTTAACATTTAATTTATAATCATTTATCCATTGAAATTGTCTTCATAAGTAACAAATACATGATGAAACGAAAGAACATAACACTGAATTAATATAAAAACATTAACACTCAGCATGTATGCATTTTTTCAATATCACATTAAACGAGAGGAAACAATCGTCATGAATAGCAAATAAATTGATTATCACGAGAATGTTAACAATTATAATGTTAATGTTAACAACAATGCTATTCAACTTATTTGTTATTCATGACAATTGTTTTCTCTCGTTTTATGTGATATTGAAAAAATTCATACATGCTGAGTGCATATATGTTTTTAGTAGTAGTGAGACCTCATCCCAGCGCTTACAAGGAAGGAAAAGGCCATTTGGACCCCTGGGTTCAAACTTCATGAGACTAGAAAAGGGCTGCTGGATGGTCTAACCCAAAAGGGTTGCAAATTTCTCGGAATTCCGAAACTCTCAATCAAAACCTCAGTTTGCATTCCGTCATTCTATCGACACCATGCCTTTTACGGAACGGCGAGTATTGCAAGAAATTTGCGGCGATCATGAAGGAAACAGACAAGGCCGTGGGAGGCCCAACGTAACCTTAAAGGAAAAAAAAGTTATTAGTAATGTGATTGCTTATTTTGAAAACTATAGCAAAGATGAAAAAGAAATCCTAAGGAAAAAGGTGGTGAAAAATGGGTCCGAAGTATCAATTTATTTGTAGTATAGTAAGTATGCAAACCAGTAGTGTTTTTACTTCGTGACTCCTTGGTTACGTATTCGAGGTAGTCCCGACGGTTTCAAACACAACCCCCCATGGCTATTCTGCTGGCTATTTCTTTCTTGCTTCGTTCATGGTTGGTTGCACGCATTCCAAGGTAACAGAACTCTTTCACTTCTTCAATTTTTTGTTTTCCAAGTTTAACGTTGGTTTTGGCCTCTTCTCTCTTGCTGTACATTTAAATGTAGTCATGGATATTTAAATTATTTGCTTACCTATTGCGCTTTCCTATTCTGGCATTCCATCAAACTACACGAGATTAAGCTTCGCTCGATCTTGAAATACGAGCTGCCGTTACAGCAGTAATTTTTTGTATCGTATTTCCGTATTAACTGCTACGGCCAACAATAAGTTAGACCGATTGCCCGTTTAATTATTGGTCACCCCCTGCTTTGCCGAATCAAATCCCACACGGTTAATGTACTTCCTTCCAGCCCCTTTCCGGATTTCACTCCTACACTGTCACCCTTCCTCTGAGGATAATATATATAATTTTGTCATTCCGAAGGGAAAGCCACATATCTGGTTCGATAGGGGAAGGGATAATTAAATAATGAACGTAATTCACATTACACCACTCGATCTCATGTTCTTAACCTTACTCTGCAGGGTCGCTTCGCTCTGCAGGATCTGAACGAAGGTCAAGTGGGCAGAAAGTTCACCTTCACAACAGAAATGTACGAGTTCGTTTTAGGGGAAGCTTCGGGTTACTCCTCTGTATCACCAAGGAAACGTTATTTTTTTCCCATTACCAGACATTCTGGGAAACTTCATATGGCACCAAGAAAGGAGCTTGTCTCAAGAATCTGATATAACCGTCCTTCAAATGAAGTTGTTCACAGCACGAGAGGTGATTCTATACCGTAACTCGAGGCATCAGTTTCCTTCGCGTTATTGCTTAATTTGACGGGTTCCTCTGCTAAATATTTTTCCATCTTTGGGCTATGTATTTGGCCCGTGAAATTAAGACTATACATGTGATCCATCGCCTTCAATATCGCATTCGCATGGCATAATGAACGGCAGCGCATTTCAACGAATCGCATTATGTAATGTATCAAAGAGCAAACGGGAAGAGTGCAAGAGTGCGCAGGGTCCAAGGAAGAGGAAGGATGAGGCATGCATTAACGCTCCCTGGACACAGGGGAAAGGTGAAGAAGCAAAGCGAATGATATAGCATTTATCATGAAATTACTGAGACCCGGGTCAAATTTAGTCTTAATGTAAATGCCTTAACAATAACTAGGAAAGATGTGGTAGACTTAAGGCTATTTCGCAAGTCTTCACGAGTCTCTAAATGTAAACGCTTGAGTTGAAATGTTTCTGCTGTCTGCTTGCATTATTGGTACAATACCACAAATGTAATCAAAGATTTGTGAATGACCGCTATGGCACTAGTTTGAGTTAGGAGACCGCTTTGCAAGTGAAAATACCATGTAGACGCAGTATAGTAATTTTAATTCAGTAAAATTGGCAGCGCATCCACGAAAATATGACGGCTTGCATATAAGTAATCCATTCCTGGTGTGGAGTCGCTCCATGTCACACACACTTGTGGTGGCTTAGATTGAATAGTAGTGGATATTTGGAAGATCGACAGCTAAGATCATTTACGCTATTTAGGATAGGTTATTCGTTCGAGAAGAGGCAGGTATTTAGGGAGGTAGGGAGGAGAAAAACCTAGTACCGACTTAAGCCAGCTCTTATCGAAAGGCACCAAGGAGTCCACGCTTTGTCCCATCTGACGGACGGAGTATTGCACCTCAAGTACCTTCCATACAACATTGAAAGTGAGGAGCAGTATGCCCATGGAATCTATAAAAGACTCAATGGGAATACCAATAAAAAATATCTGTCGTCGCTGCGATTCGAACCCGTCCCTCGGGATGGGAGGCCAGTACTCTAATATTAAATGCCCCCGATCCCCGTGTGTCACTAAAAAAAAACCTGTTATAATCCATGCAATTTTTACTACACACTCTATTAGTTTCAATCTTTTCACGTCATTATCAAGAGTGATAGAGGTATAATGACCTGAAAAGGTTGAAACCGGTAGCGTGTGTAGTAAAACTGTGTGAATTGTAACAAAGTTTATTTTTGAGTTTTGTCGATATTCCAACAAGTTTACTTGCCCACAATTCCTAAGACCCAGGCATAACGTAGATGTAAATTTACGCAGTTTAACGCATATTGTATCGAAGTGTATGGTCGTTCACGAAGTGAACGCCATAAGTGTATGGCATATAGCAAAATTCACCATTATATTTACAATAGGCAATTACTGCAACGGAATAGTAACATGGCAACGCCTCATATCGCCACTTGCAATGTCTGCTACAAATCACACTGCTATGTACGTACGGAAGAGTGCTATTCTATCATAATAATAAAGCTCAGATGTATTAACACAAGCCCTAGTAAATATCTTGGTTCTATATAATTTTGAATACACTTTTTGGTATGCCTAATAAGGTTTTATTCCTAAGAGACGCACTACGAAACTAACAGGGGAGAAGAATCTACTACCTACCACACTCCTACGCATACACAATAGTGTTCTGTTCGTTCAATCAAAAAAAATTTTGTTTCTCGAAGCATTGATACTATGCGAATACAACACTGGGATTGGCCGACCTTTTGCACCGACCCACAAGATGCATATGTGGAACGAAAGAATACGGTTCACATTGCATACATCTTTTTCACCAGGTGCGACCCAAATAATGTACTTATTCTTTTTCAGATAATCATTTATTCACTATATGAAATGCACGGCGGTATCCTTTACAATAGCCACAAAAGAATTTATAAATGGAAGGGAACTAATGGCTAGGACTCTTTCGATGGCAACATAAATAAAACATCCGCGAAGACTACTGAAGGTCACAGCCTTTTGTGGCTCAGTAGCTTCATCTCTTGAGGAGATAAGGATGACTCATTTCAGACATCTCAGGAGTGAGTGGGCTTAAAGGCATTGGAGAAGAAGAGTAAGGAAGAAATCTGAAGAGAAGGGACACAAAAAAGGAAACGTTAGAGAATGAGACTAAGAGGATTATATGCAAATAGAAAGAGGAGACAGATAGCGAATCGTGGAATTATTAAGTGACTAAATTATACTTGTACCTAATGTGCAGTAAAATATAATGGGAATGTTACGCTGCGATTGGTTTATGCGCCAGAGTGACTGGGTTACAAAATCTTATTCTCTGATGGAGAAAGAATTCGCGCAGAATAAATGTTGCCTACGGACATCCAAGATGAGAAGATGTTCTCTACAATGTAATACATTACAGTATATCGGAGCGAGATTTGTGGGTATCGAGCTGAACTAAGCAGGATAAACCGAAACGGTTCGAGACACAGCAAGCGTACTATAGGTAGCTACACAACTAGAGCTGTTATTCACTGTGTAGCCTCACATTCTTTTGAGCCTATTTTAAATTTGAATATAATGATTTTCTCAAAATGTGCATTAGTGAGCGTAAAGAAAACCTATACAAAACGGAAATCATCATTACTGATTTTTCTTCTGAACGGAATGAAAAATTGATCGATTTCGGATAAAAATATGGGGATAAATTTTGAAGAAGATTCCTCCACAATGATAGACGAGACCAGAACAATTTTTTCTAACCGTTACATTCCAAGAATCGTTCGAATTCCCGTGAATTTACCTGTCCCACACTCTGATCTATCAGGTGGACATTTATCCAGAGAGTTTTCCCGCTCTGGACTGCGTATCGAATTTAATGGAAACGGAGGGAGAAAATGGGTCGCTAATTGAACCGGAAAAGGGTCTTAGGAGCTCCGGGAACAGGGGATAAGGGTTTTGACGCGGGAGAGGAGGCCGTCAGCGAGAGTGTTTAGGCGTCAGGGTGGAGAGGGAAGGAAGAGGAATGGAGTGTGAGAGAAAGAGCTCGGCGATACTGGGGATTTGGACTTCGCATTACGATACCAAATGAGTATCGCAACCGCAAAGATACTCTTCACCTTGATGACAAATGGGCGATACCGTCACCTCATCCTAATATCACATTTATGTCGTTTATTGACCATAGATTCATATTCTTTCATCATCACTCGCCCATATTCCTGTCACAGGGTTCACGCACCTTCTCCACTCAATACTGCCAACGGATAATCCTCTTCACACTCATATAGCTCATTCCTCTTACATCCGTAGATACTTTTTCCATGGATCCGGTGCGATTCCTTCCTTTGCTATTTGTTCCATTCATTTCCCCCCTTTGACACTCAAGTCTATCCATATTTGTCTTCACCATTCTCCTGTAGTATTTCATCTGAAATGATTCAAGTATTTGACTAACTGGTGCTTTTATCAACTTTATCCCATTACCATAATAAATTTTGGCCAGATATTAGCTCTAAGTGTTTCTTTACTCCCAAGCCTTTTCCAAAAGATTATTCCTTCTGGTAAAATGAAGAGGTTGGCCGATAGAAAAATCGAGTGGAGGGCTGCGTCAAACCAATTCTAGGATTGTTGACCCTTGATGATGATGAAAATTCTTATACTTCGGGGATGAAGTTCTTGCAGCGTTCTTCACCAGCTATTATGCCGCGAAATAGCAATGCTACTTCAACCCTTATAGTTTCTATTTTTATCCAAATTACATGTTGGTGTTACCTTAAAGAGTGCAGAATAATCTGCGCGAAGCATTCAAGACAACATTCAATCTAATAGTGCACATATATATGACGTCCACTGTCATCAAATAATTCCATTTTTATATTATCGTACCACAAATGACACAAAACCGTGCTGGAAGTACATTCCAGAAAAATAAGATTAGGTGAATCTACTTTTCGGGTACATCGAACCCAGGTATTGGGAATTTCATTTACCGGGGAATTTTCTAGAGTACCTACCTAACTGGAGACATTAGAAAAAACGTTTTTTAAATCCTATAAAGTAAAATAAATCAAGTTATACCTGCCAAATGGCTTTCATGAGGACATACGTTAGATTAGGTTGAGGTAAATGGCAGGGAGTGTCACTTGTTTGACGGTAATCACGTTATAAGTACATATTATTATTTACTCTCAATAATTAAGTTTAATACTTATATCCATATCACCCAAATTTAATTCTGATGTTTTTTATTTAGTGGAGATAATTAGATACTCTAAGATGAAATATTTGTACCATAAATACAACAAATTAAATATTTCATCTGTATCCTAGTTGTGACACCTATCTAAGAATGAAAATCTTCATTTATTATCCTAATTAAGAGCGCAGGGTTAAGGTAAGAGGTAGAAATCACCTCACCCAGCCCACGCTAAATAAGCAAACGCCAACGTCATTTCTCATCGCATTAGTATCATCTCCACGCAACAAGACCGAAGTCTTGCCGCATACGGCAGGATCATCACTACCATACTACTCTCGCAAATCAAATTAACTCGATATCGCATTTACAACGCACACGGAATCTTGAATCGTGCCGCATCCGCTTCGCAAAGCGAATAAAAGCGATCTGTGGAGGCCTGACACCGCATCCCGCTACAATACGGGCATCGGAAATTGCTATAGCGATCCATCGAAATAGCACACAGTCCAAGCAGGGGGAGGGGGGGGGAGTGAGGTAGGTTGAAGCTCTATGGAGGGCAGACCGCGAATCCCACGGGATAGGCTGCGAATTCGGTGCTCCGAATCCTTAAAGCCCCTGAGCACATCTCTCGCCCTTTTCGACCGCCGGCGGCGGAGTTCCCTCGGCTTCAGCGCCCATCAAAGCCTGGAACGAGTTGTGGGTTCGTCGCTGATGGGAAACAGGGGAAGAGGGATATCGGAAACGGATTTGAGAGGACTCTTAGAGGTACAGAGCCCATTGCTGTCGCGTTTGAAGAACCTTTGAATGAGTTGCACTCACATTCGCTCACCACGCAATGAGATTTAATTTTTTTTCAACTAGATTGTCACCATTAATAAAAAGTATAAATATATCCTAAGTGAAAATCGAAGGAAATTACACTCCAATGGCCACGCTAAGTTTATGTATCGCACCTATAAAGAAAAGGCACGATGAATTAGCAGTAAATATAACAGCATGCTAGAAAAATCACACACACAAACTAAATGAACTATCATCCACGCAATGTACGGCATCTTACGGTTAATCGAATTGGCCAGGTGCCAACCTCAGAAAGCAGTCACTCAACCGAAAAAAAAATCTTTTTCGAGGCTTTTCAGAGGTCAAGTTATGGTATTAAGGATTATGAACAACGAGTGTTCACAGTGTTTAATTTTGAAGGGAAAAGGATACCTCGCCAGGGAAAATACGGAACCACCATCACCACATTTTAGCAATACCTCATCAGAGTATTTTCGGAGAACTTTGGCCCAGATGATTAAGTAAGTGCCCGAGACAATGAAGGAAAACCTTCGCTGTCCTTGGTGAAACATTTTTCAAAGGACTTCGCAAAAACACCTCGAAAAAATTGCTTAATTGTCAGTGATTCCTTATTCTTCTGCCATCGATTGTGAACATTGATGGATCACACTGAACTCTTCAGTCTCCTTCGTCTTCCATATCGGTTTTCAGTGCATTTTCCCTTCTACCCTGTACACCTTCATTCCCTTCCGTCTTTTGTCATCGCTCTTGTTAAAAATACCTACGTGTTGTGTTCCTGGCTAAATTGTGTGAATGTTAGGCAGTTGACCTTTTGCCTTGTTTAGTCTAATTCTCCAACCCACAAACTTATCTTCTGCAGTGACCACAGTATGATTTTTAAACCTAAAAAATACGTACAGGAGAGAAACCTTTTTCATTAACCTTGTTGTAATCAAAAACACCAGGTAGATTTACTATTCCGTTGTACGAAGATTTTATGTTCACATTGAATTACGTATCTAATTCCCTCTGTTTTCTATTCATATTCCAAAATGCCAACATAAGGCTGTAATGAACCTGATGGCCTCCCCATGGTCTCTGATTATAGTTATTTAAAGGCTCTCAAGGATTGGAAAACTTGGTTTCTCTCAGCAAACTTTGATGAAGTTTAAATTGGCCCCGTACCCTTCAGTCTAGCGAATAACTCCTTATTTTGCTTGCTATTGTTTTATTAAAGTATTTCTAACTTGGGGATACGTCGGTTTTAAGGGAATTTCAAACTATGTTTGCTATTGTTATAATTGATGGTTATTTTGACATCGTCTTAAACATATTTTGCCTATAAGCTACTCCCTTATCATCAAAATATGATGATCATCACAAAGATATATCATGTTCGATAAGCGAGTGTGTAAGGATATTCCAAATGACCAAAATGAACAGGGACATTAAGCTAAAATATTCATTATGATATCAGTACATTCATGTTGAAAGAAAGCTCTTCCTCTACGAGCATTAGGATACCAACAATTATGAAACTATTTTCAGCTTATAGGCACAAAGAGTCGAAGTTGTCGGAACAACTTTTATTCTTGTGCCGTATTAGTCAACTTTAAAGCGTCTTAAGATTTGACGAGATCACGTTGGCAGGCGTGAGAGATTATAATTACCGAAATGAAAAAATTGTCATGCAGAAGGATATTCAGTCGAAACAGGAATCTTCACTGTTTATCATCAGCAATGGAAGGTTATAGCACGCAATCGGGGCTATTTTATTTCTAAATGTTTTCTTGATATTAAACATCATTAAAGGAAGTATAACGGCTAAAGGAAACATCTCTACCTAATCGAAAAATGCTATTTCAAGCCTTATTCCATTGTTTACTGAAGTAATCGTTTAAAAATTAATTTCTGTATTTAAGAATTCGAATTTTCACAAACTATATCTTTCCTAAATATAGAAATATTTGAGAAGCGTATCTGTGAATGTATGAAGCACAGTTTATTATTCAAGTGCAGTTTCGACCGAAATGCTTTGATAATAATGCCATATTTTAAAAAGCAAACTTTAAATTGAATTAAAATGGTATTCAATATTTGATATTGGCATATAACTCCGTATATTACGTGCAAAACAATTTGCATATCAGAAACCTTCACTTTTGGAGCAATAGCACAGTATCGAAGAATGCAAATTATTGAAAATCGCAAGTATACCTAGTTGAAAAATTACTTGGAAAATATAACTGTTACTCGCCAAAGGTCTCAATTTCACACCCTACTAGAATATACTTCCTAGAAATTTCTTTTTCGAGAGATACACGGCAAATAAGCATTAATGCGGTCGTTCATTCCGACCTTCATCTTTTACTTAGTATTAATCTCCAAACATATGAAGCCATTATAGAAATGAATAGCACGAGCTTAATAAATAACAGTTGTTGTCGGTTCTGAAAGCCTGAAATGTACGAATCAAACGAAAGATGAGTCATTTCCTTTATTTTCCTTAGAATTATAAACCTTCAACTCTTCCCCAATGGAGTGTTTTCCCTGATACGCCCGCTCCCAACACAAAAGCTTCCAAAGTTTTCGCAGCAGGATTACGATAAAGACGTCTCCGAGATCACCACTTTTCCGTTCGAAAACTGAACTGAAAACAATACACACCTTTTAAGAGGAGATCGAGAAAGGAAAAACATGTATGAGGGCAAAAACTTCTGGGAGCTTATAGGGTTCCAGCCAGATCTCCCGCACCCTCAAAGAAGTTGGTTTCCACGATTGTTGCACGCTAAAGATAATACTGAATGCCTTATCCCAGGTATCAATCAGAGATTTAAATCTTTTTCACAAGCGTCCAGCAGTAACTGAGGTTTTAAAAAGTCAATTTCAAAACTTCACCCACTAGGAAGGCCATAAATGCAGGAATAGAAATTCCAACAATTTCAAAGCAGCATTATCAATAAAAGCATAAGAGTCGCTTCCCAAAAAAGTACGTCTTTTCATGAATTAGAAGCAAGAAGCATGTAAAATTTCAAATAATTATGAATGTGTATACGCAATTATACACATACCAGAGGTGAGTGAAACTAACGAAAAATAACCTCACGGATAGAAGTTTCATCTTGAAGACTTTTATTGTAGTTCGGGGGGAGGGGCCGACATCTTAGGTAATTTGTATCTTTATGTGAGTGGCAGGTTAGGGGAAGGATTTAAGAGATGGAGGAAGGGGGAATAAAACCTGTCATCGATCATGGTCATGAACGTCGAGAATTATGTTAATATGAGCTAGGAAGCTGTATTTTCACGAGAGAAATGTGATCTCTTGGTGAATTTATTCAACATTGGCAACGAAATTACAGGCAATTATATAAACTTGGACTGCCTAATCATGAAAAATGCATTCCCAGTATGCAGTTGTCCACTGTTATACACTCTTGCAATTTTCTAGGTACTTTGATGTAGATATCGTCAGCATACTCTACGTTAGACATCAAGGAGTCCACGACTAAATGTCCCATTCGGTGAATGAAATGCTTACAGTAATGCATTAGGTTTTAAGGTGCTCCGACAACGAAGCTTATCTAAGAAAGATACCAATCTAAGAAACTTAATCCTAAGGCAAACACAACATCCATCCCGGATCTGCCTTGTGAACCTGCGACATTTAGGTCGTCAAGCCGTCGCGTTAGCAAACTGACTATCATGACCGACAGGACAGAATTCTGGGCTTAACATTCTCTAAACACAGCACTCAAAGAAAAACCAGAACTAAAAATATCCCTAAGCTATGATACAAAAAAATCTCTAAAACGCATCGATGAACTCTGGATAATCAGCGACCTGATATCACCCATACTATGATTTGCGTCCTGATAAAAAACAGAGGAGATTCTGCAGGCCACATCAGCTAAAACTCAAAAAGTTTATGACATACCCTAGGGTTTCTGGAGAAACCTCTTGTATTAAAAATAAAATTTTCTCGACTTCCTAAAAATATGCAAAAACGTGGTTTCGGCTATTAAATCAGCGCGTACACAAAAACGTCTTTCAAGAGAGGCTAGTTCAAAAGATAAAGACCCGAACACATACAAGAAAGATGAGGAGAAAAGAAATGAGAGTGAAAAGGAATGAGCACAGGATTATATTCAAATACGCGAAATGGCTTTGATTCCAAGAACAAACACAGCCTAAACTGTGAAAACGCCATAAACAATATTTTCATCAATATAAGCCCGAAGACTCCGCCCATCCAAGGATTGAGTATCTCTTGATTTCGAAGGTACGAGCTGAAACTTGTGGGAAAATAATTAAACACCATGAAAGCAGAGAGGCATGGCCCTTTCACGTTTCATCAACTTCGAGATCAAAGGGAATCTTTTTTTTTTGCTCAACGTAAGCTCGCAAAGGTTGTTGAAAAGGACTCTAGCGGAAACGGTCGATTAAAATCTCGCAGGAAGTCCCCTTATTCGCCCTTAAAACTGTCTCGAAGGCGCATTGGAAACCTCCGACGTGACTGTGGCTCTAATGGTTTCCAGAGCAACCGGAAAACAGGGTGTAAGAAGGGTGGGGCGGGGGGGGGGGGGGGGGGGGGGGGGGGGGGCATTCAAAAGGAGCTCCAAGCCAAAGACAGGGACGTACGTCCAAACAATCAACCTGCCTCTACGGCCCGCGGGTGTTATTTCAGGCCATGTCCTTAAATCAAGGCGCATGCCCGCACTTCTTGCTGGGATACAGCCCCGCCTGTGACATTGGAGGCCACGCAGGTCTCACCATTACCTCTCACGCGTGTTCCAGAGCCGAACGCCTTCCGTAATCCCAAAAGAACATTGGACTGCTTTGGCCAAAGGTCGGGTGGATTCAAAAGGGAGACGAGACCGTTTGAATGAATTCCCCGAGATCTTTCGGAGCGTTTCTTTTTGCGAATCCCCCTCCCCATTTTTTCCGCCATTGACGCCCGTAACCGCAAACATCTAGTCATTCTTTACACTTCGCGACAGCACGCTTCTCTTTTTCAGGGTTCAATATTCGCACGAAACACGATCTTTCAAGGGAGAAAAAAATCGAAAAATCTACTGATAAAGACGACGAGGCCGTAATTTTCCAGGATTTTTAGGTCTATTCCACGAAATTCTATCCTTTTTGGAGAATTGTCATGAATTATGCATGCACGCTTCTCCTCAGGTTTCATTCTGCGTCTTTGCAACTACAATTTCCCACCACGTAGCGATTTAGGTCAGCCATATATATAAGCTGCCTCTATCCACGACATCCGCCTCTTGCAAGTTCAATACAGGCATCTCGCCTTTCACACGGTCCATCTAACTCCTCTTCTACAAACCTGTCCTCTTCCTCGAGGAAAATTAATTTCCAACACTCTTCTTTCGACGCAGTTCTCTTCAATCCCTATAACACTGCGCCAGACCTATGTGATCATGCTCCTCAACTCTCACCTACGATGCCCTTTACATTCCTCTCATTCTCTCCTTCACCGCTCTATCCATACCAAACAGACCACATGAACCAAAGAATTTCCATGCAGAAAGGAAAAAAATAATGATGAATTCTTTTAACCCCCACGTTTACTAAACTATACAGCAATGGTTTCAGCACGCTCATAGCACTAGTGGTAGGCGACTGACAGCTAAGGTTATTTGCACCATTTAGGATAGGTTTAATATGGGTATAGGTGAGATTTTTCAGGAAACAAATGAATGGTGGAGAAGACAACCTGCAGTCGGCTGTAGGCTAAGCACTAGCTAGGTATCAGCTCTTCACAAACACAGAGTCCTATACATGGTGGCTACCCAACTACTTTGTAGTTAGGTAGTCGCTATGTAGAGGACTCTGAACGAAGATACCAAGGGGCCAATCCGACGGACGAAGTACTGAATTCAAAATTCAGCGCTACAGTAAGGACCGGTGGGCCATTGAAAGATTTCTGCCACTACAGGAATTAGCACCGGGGCCCTCGAGATGGGAAGCCAATACACTAGCCACCACACTGTCGCCGCGATCCTCTCGGTTTTTTTAGGGAAAATAAAATGAATCCAATTCATAGACCGAGGTATCGCCGTAATGTCAACAGTTTAACACTTGACAACGTAGTTTTACCAAACAGACATTTAATTAATTGATTTGTGTATTAGTTGTGCGTTGTCTGTCCCGAACAATGACAGTGTAAAGTTAGAGGTTGTATTTCACGGTAATCTGTCTCTTTTTCTCGGTGAATTTAGTACACTTAACAGGACATCTGTTACTGCAGGGAACAAAACGATAGATCATTGTACTGAAGTGCATTCCCGGAGAGCATGCAACCCCCTGCCACACACCCTCGCGGTGGCCAGCAGAGCACTACCTAAATGTAGATGCATTCGGTTCCAGCTTAGGTCTGGTTAGGATTTTTGCTCATTCCACCCGCCCAACTTCTAGTCTCCATCTTAACCTTGACGCGGAGATTTCACAGCACCAGGGAATTCTTCGTTTCCGTCGATTTTCTGCTCCTTAGCGTCTGATTATGGGTTTGATGAAACAATTATTGGAGATAATTATTGAATGAATGAACAGCGAAGAAAAAGTTTAAACGTAAGCTTACACCAACAAGATATGAAAGTGCCAGAGGCGGTATCGAAGTTGATTCGTTAAGAGAGGTCGACCAAAGCAAATGAGCTAACCACTCGCGCTTATGGGATTCTTTAACCAACTTTAGTTCCTGTTCACATAAAAATAGACTATAAACGGAATGCACTTTTAAAATTAGTCAATTAAAACAGCGAAAAGTGTGAAACCATACAAAAAATTTCCAAATATGTGGTTAAAATAGGCTAAAATATACCAGCTTTTAGGAAGAACACCCCGAGAAATAAAATAATACTTCCCTAACTTACAATTAGCATTATGAAAAGTAAATAAATACCCCTGCGATTAATTTCGGTTGCGATTCAATTGTTATTTATACACTTAAACTTTGTTTTTTGTAAGAGTGGAAGCAGGGGAAAGCGTTCCTGATAGATTGCCTGTCATTTCATCCCGAGGCTTTACATATACAAGTCCCTCCATGAATATTCTTACCGGCATTTGTTCACGCCTAAAGAACGAGCGAATTTTCTCTCTGAAAGAACAGGCGTCGTATGTAAATCTCTTAATTCCGCAGATGTCAGGGCCAAACCTTGGAACTTAAAGGGACTGGGTTAATGTTTCCCACCCCAAGAGAGAGTTGCAATGCTGCATAAATCACATGGAATCAACTCGAGGAACGTGGCATGAGATTGTATCACACGAGAACGAAAGTGTTAAGATTATCAAGAAGCTCGAGCAACACCATTTAGACACTCAAGGTACATGAGTAGATGGCACAGAATTATAAACTGTGAGACAATACGATTTTTGTGGTTGTAACTTGGATGTGACATCTGAGGTCTCAAACAGTGAAATTAGTATGGTTTAAGAGAGGAACATTCATGGAAAAGAGGAAAGTGATTGAAAGGACTCTTAAGAGTAGGCGTAAGGATAATATGGTGACCACTATAAAATTTACCTTTACATAATACTCTTCGAGCCGCTTCAAATGTGTTCGACAAGGGGTGAATCACCTACAAGTATTGTGGCATTTTGGTAGCCCCCCCTTTCTCCCCTCGTTGGACATTACTCCTCGGCGGACTAATTATCCTCCGGACCTAGCAGAAGGACAAAGCTACTCCTGTCGTGCACGGCAGTCGGAGCCAACGACGCCAGCAATGTCTACGATTCCAAAAGGCATCGATTACGGAATGCACCGTCCAGTCTGAAGCGTCTTCGTCCGCGCCGTAACCTCACCAGTGGTGCCCTCACTTACATAGCCCCCTGAATGTGGATGAAGACCAGAAGTTTGCCCATCACAATGGCCATCATTTGGTGTCCTCCCGCCGGAGTCAGGACGGAGTTCCTTATGCTCCAATGTTAAACTTCCACCTCGCCCACTTTACTCATACCATTTTCCCTCATTGCGTGTACAGGGATATATCAAAAGAAGAGGACAGGAAATCGCATAGCAAGGATTTAGAAGCAATTCAAAAGTGGTGCGACGAATGGCAGTTAGAACTTAACCTTAAAAAGTGTGTCGCTATTAATTTCTTGGAGGAATAATTCGATAGAGCGATACTATAGAATTAGTAACACGAAGATCGAAAGCGTTGAAACTATGAGGTATTTAGGCGTAACAATCACCAAAGATTTATCGTGGGTAATACACATCCGGGAAATATGAGGCTGAGCAAAGAGAAAGCTAAGATTTATAAAAGGAGTACTTGGGAAATGCGATGAGAAGACAAAAGAGCGATGATGCTTCTCACTAGTTAGGCCCCACCTTGAGTATGTAGCCAGTGTATGGGATCCAGGTTTGATCAGAGAACTAGACAGTGCGCAGCCTAGAGCAGCTAGGTTCGTTAAAAGGTGTTACGATAGGTTTAGTAGCGTACCAGAATTAATACAAGAATTATGGTGGGAATCCTTATCAGAGCGTAGGTTAAATTACAGATTAAATCTATTAGAGAAATTTCAATCGGATAGCTTTACTAAAGATGTTAGGCATATATTAAAAACACCACCGTATTATGCTATACTCGACCAGGTAAATAAGATTAGAGAGATAGATTGCCGTACTGATAGATTCAAAATGTCATTTTTCCCCCGTACTGTAATAGAGCAGAATAGGCAGCATAGCAGAGGGATAGGTAGGGGAAATATTTTAGAGTAGTCTGTAGTGCATGATGCATGTATTAATAACCAATCCCTTAATTACTATGTAGATACGGTAGATACTAACAATTTAGTTGCCTTAGAGCCTACAGTAGCATGTTTGAATGACTATAGTGCATGCTTGGTAATCTTCACCCCCTACCACACACCCTTTCGGTGGCTTAAAGGGTATCGCGTAGATGTAGATGTTCCCTCCTATCAAAAATCTGCCTTTCGACTAATTGCACGCTCACCTCCCAGTCCACCTCGACCTTGCGAAAACGCCCCCTCCTTACGCAAGAAAAAAATCCCCTCTCACGCCCTCTGTTCGAGTTGAGACGGCAAGGAGTTCACTTCCTGCGTGTGTACTGCGGTTTAGGGTCAGTTTTCTGAGATTTCGTCGTTTTCGAGGGTGTCTCAGTGGCTACTCGCTATTGTTCCAAGTTGTTAGGGATTTTCCTGAATTGGAAGGATATTTCAATTGTTGGTTTGTATGTACTTGCTTTGTCTATTGTTGAAATAAATTTTTGGTATAGTTAGATTCATAAATTTTGTTTCTTTTTCAATTTAACTCATCTTGCTCACCCGAGCTTCGAAAGAATTTTGTCC
Source organism: Platycnemis pennipes (assembly GCA_933228895.1). NCBI lineage: Eukaryota > Metazoa > Arthropoda > Insecta > Odonata > Platycnemididae > Platycnemis > Platycnemis pennipes. The sequence goes on along the minus strand of OW121852.1, from coordinate 32,587,695 downwards.
CATGGACGAGTGAATCTCACGAAATCTTTATTTCATTCGGGAAACGCTGAGGTGTTCATAATATTCTATTAAGCACTTTGTAAAATATAGCTTGTAAAAAAAAGTACTGATACCAAATGAAAAGAAGCTAAGTAGCTTTTTGCTTGATCAATTCTCCTAATTAAACTTAATAAACCCTGGTGTAAATTCACAAGAACCCCTCTCCAGAAGTCTGGGGAGATGCAAAAAAAATCACAGACAGAAAAAAGATGCATATGAAGTTTGATACATGCTTCCTCAGAAGATCGTAATACCTACTCTAATACTGCTTATTGTGCGTTGTTTTTTCACAAACAAACCAAATTTCTACTTTTGATATAATTTTTGCTTTAAAACTCCAGAAATCCTTTGGCATAAATATTTTTTTTTCAATTCAATCTCTACGAGTAATCTAATATTTCATCAACAAGTCGGGTGAAGTAACTCTAGATAAAGATATTATCATAAAGAAAATATATATGTTTACTTATTTATATGATGAAAAATATATATTTTTATTCCATGGGTTTGAAAGTAAAACAACATTGGGCACTGAAAAATAGAACCGGATTTGGAAAGTGCCACCATTTGGTCACGTGTTCCAAGATATCCGGACTCAGAGCATTGAGTTATTCCCCAATAACGATTACGATAAATTTAGAGAGATAGATACGAAGAAAGACATATTTCCACGCACAATAAGGGAAAATGATAGATTATATTGAAGCCCTCTGGGGGTAAATGGGATAGGTACCTTAATTTTTGCCAACTTCTTTTCGTTCATGCATGAAACTTAATGCTGACCAATTAATAGTTTTGCATGACAGATGGGAAACACAAGCATTGCATGCACTGTTTCCAACCAAAGATAATAAATGGATTTTGGTAGAAATATTGCGTGTGAAACTATTTTATTTATCAACCTATTTAATTAAAAAAGCACGTATCTATATTACACGTATCAGAGAATTGTTAATTGAGAAAATAGGCCAGAGATAAGATATGATAGGATAAAGAATTTCAATGATCTAAGCACGTCTCTATGAACCAATATTTTTATGCATAATACATTTTGGTTGCATTTCCGAAATATTTCTTTGCATATTGGATCAAAGGTGAAATTAGTAGTGTGTGTTCCGCATAATATTCATAGTAACCTCCCGTTCATTAATATATGTAAGCATTACTGCGTGCGAGTAGTGATCATTGGTAATAATTCACCTTCTGCCACACACCAATACTGTGGCTTGTACGGTTTCGCGTAAGTGTAGATATACCACCCAACAAAAATAATAGGGAGGGGAGGAGAACTTTTTACGCAACTGCGACGCGCAGGGATGGGGTACGAATGCACCTGTGAGAGACTTTGCTATGGAAATGGTTCACACTCACACAAGGGAGGGATGGGTTTGGAAAGCAGGCATAAAACATACCTACCTTCCGCGCGGATATAGTGATTGGTCAACGCACCCAGTAGACGGACAAATGGTCGAGCGCAGTAATGCCAGCTGTTCCCTGCGCGTAGCCAAGGGTTGACACAGCACGCGGGTGTCGTACCGAGATATTTCGGCAGGAAGGGATGCGAAAATCAGGCGACAGCTCGAGACCGTGAGGGGACCGATAAATCCGTGCTCCTCGCGACAGCGGCGATAACGAATCCTGAGCAGTTCGTCTCCCTTCCTGCCCTTATACATGTCTCGTTCCTCAGGACCGCGATACTCCTGCGAACACGCGACCGCACGTGTGAATTTTCCTTCGCAATGCCAACCTCGTAAAATCCTAATTGGAGTCTTTCTTACCTCATTCGCACCCACCTAGTTACCCCGCGGACATAATTTACGCACCTATACGTGGGATCGAAAACACAGATGATAAAAATAGATGATGGGTGGCATTTGTGAAAGGTTCATACGATTTACATAAATAAATGACAGTGGTTTCTTTAAGTAATACAAAATTAAAAAAAAAAAAGTTGATCGACAATTTCGCCGCTTACGTCAGGCGTAATTACTCATTGTATGTGGTGACGCACATGATTATGGTACCTGACGATTCTGTAAGTGAAACCTGTGGGGAAACCTGTAGTACACCATTTCATTTAATTTTTTGAGCATTAGAAAGTCACTGTTGCTCCTTTATCTAACATGCAGTGGTTCCAACTAGTGACGTCTGAGAGGTTCAATTTATTGTCGTAACGATGCTTGAGTGAATGTAAGAAGTCGACAAGAACAACTCGAATGGAAATCTCTATCAAACCTTAGGTTAACATATGAGTTTGATTGAATCTTTTGAATAAATTTGATACTGACCTGTTTTGCGATCACGTTAGGAATTGTTTTAGAAAATCCATCTATTAAATTTGATTCCATCAGGAAAATAAGATAAAACACATGTACATCCGCATGGATAGATTTTAAATATCCTTCTACCCACGTAAAATAAGAGATCATAATAGGCAACATAGTATCAAAATCAACAATAATCTTAAAAACTATAAATATGCTAACTGCGTACTTGAATACCCATTTAGGAAAATGACATGTAATGCATTTCAACATAGACTTACTTGGCGATAAAACTTATATTCTTCCATAGATACCACTCTTTTATCTGCATTTGCCTCTTACATTGTTTATTAACAGCTTTTCTTGGCCATCGATGCACCTCTAAATCAATTCTACTACTATTTTTTCCCTTATAAATAATATTTTTAATAGTGCACGTATATAATGTATGTTTGGCGATAATTCACCCCTTGCAATGCACCCTTGAGGTGACTAGCAGCGTATTGAGTAGGTGTAGGGTGAGAACTTCACGAGAGTTGTATTTTGTAAGAAAACGATTTGAGGTCTGTAGTTTTAAGGGGCGTGAACATTAAGAAAACCTAGTCCATAGCGACCTCAATGATAAGCAGTTCACTAAGCAGAAGAGTTTTTTAGGTAACACCAGGCATGCGATACTGACTAGTAATAAAAACCCGTTGTTCGTAGCCTACATCACACCGGTGTAGCTATACCTACGACGTTATGCAACGAGGGAGCACAGCAGCTTGAAATCCAACACAGCTACTATTTTTTTTCAAATCATCGAGCGGGACAGACAATGCAAAGATATTAACGGGGAATATGCCTAGCATGGAAGGAAATTTCTTAAATACGGAAGAACTTGAACTTTGCTCGTCTAAACAATTAATAGATTTACAAAATGGATCGTTGGGAGTGATTTAAACAATTTACGACATGCAACGGCCTCCTCTACACTCACGAAGAATTCATCAAAGACGTAGGACTACTTCACGCGCTTTCTCAACTTACTCTTTTTAGAGGAGTCATTGTTCTTATATTAGCTGACTTTTGGACTGAAGATGTTTTTTACGAGAAATAACTAGGCCGCAATCAAAGCCACGGGCATTAGCTATCTTTCTCATGGGTCAAGGACAAATTCTTCATCAGAGGGTGTGTGACAAGTGATAACTGCACATCACGCATATGTGGCCCTCGAGTAAAGAATTCAACTATCACAAATACATCCCCATTTTCATAATAAAGTCTGAATTCATTAACTATCATCAATCAGGACGAACACTGCACTACTTTACGACAATATTCGTGGTTACATACCAAATATATGGGGTCGTGGTGTCCTAGTGGGTAGGAGGCTGAATGCGTGAAGTTTCACACGGCAATGGCTTAGTACGGTGTGAGCTATACTCTCACTATCAAAAACCAACTTTCCGGTTGAGCACACATTTTTTTCTTTGTGCAGGGAAATCTACGCTCATGAGCCTGATCGCATGGAGGTTCCGGAACTCTATAGGGCATGCACTGAATATGCCACCTGTACAATTAAGAATCAAAGACGTACAGATAGTGGAAACATTACACATGCAAAGTGAACACGCAGTCTTCAAAGGGTTTATGGCTGAAGTATGTATCAACTTCATGTTTCGATTCTCTCAGTTCCTGATCAACTTATAGTTTAAAAACATATAGGGTGGCATTAATTGATTGGGAACTCACCATCATCATCATCGGTCAACGATGGTGGATTGGTTTGACGCAGCCCTCCACTCGATTCTTCTATCGGCCAATCTCTTTATACTAACGTAATTCTTCTCTTTAACATTTTTTTCCCTTCATCCTTCATAATATGTTCCACATATTTCATACGAGGTCTGCCTTTACCGTGGAAGTAATTGATAAAAAAATTAAAGGGTACGAGAAAGCTTCAAATCCATGGAGAATCGCTCTACAAGCCCTGATACTACCTACTCTTCTGTCGTAGAAAATAGATGGGAAGTTCCACACGTTGGATGGTGCACTTAATCCCATCTCAAGCCAAAAGTGGAGAAAGTGAATTTAAGTGAAAGCTGAACACAAGGAACGCAGGGTCCCATCAAATAATTGGCACTCAACAGTGGATGTCCCGAGTAAAAGATTTGGCGAGAGATCCCGGGGAGGTGTGGAGGGGGGGGGGGGAGGTTCTCAGGAATTAGGGAGGGACGAAAGGACAGCGGATAGAGATGGAATGGCCTTCCGATTCTACGACCCATCGGATTCTTCTCCACCCGGAGAACGATTTTGCTGCCCAGCAACGGAAAAAATTACCACTATTAACCCGAAGTAGGATTCAGAAAATTGCCACCATACAGTTTTATACTTCCTACACTTGGGTAGATCACGCTTACACAATCCACCTATTTCATGGCATGTTTTTAGAATCACTACGTACAAAAAAATATGATACAAATGCATACAATTTTGTCTTCATCATCATCAGTATTTCAACCCTAGGATTGGTTTACTGCAGCTCTCCATTCTGCCCTATTCAGTGTTAATTCCCTCACGCCCTGGTATGTTTTCTCTTTCACGTCCTTCTTTATTTGCCCTATATACTTGTCCCTCGGTCTTCCTCGCGGGACTTTCCCTTCAATTTTCCCTTCTACTATATTTCTCACTAATTCATTTTCCTCAAGGTATGTCCAATCCATCTGGTTCTTCTTTGCCATAGGATTATCCATATTGTCCTTTCTTCATTGTCTCCTCTGTAAACCTCTTCATTCCTCACCCTATACGTCGATTAAATATTCAACATTCTCCTCCAGCATCATGTTTCGAAGGCTTCCATTCTTCGTTAGTCTGCTTTCCCTATATTCCATGTCTCTGATCCATAGAGTGCCACGCTTCATACGAATGTTTTGATGAAGTGCTTCCTTATTTGCAGCCGTAGGTTCTTTGAGCACAGTAGTTGCCTCTTCTTCATAAACGCCTCCTTAGCTTGTGCTATTCTTCGCTTGATGTATGTCGAGCTTCATCCATCTCAAGTTATAGCGCTGCCGAGGTAGGTGCAGTTCACCACTTATTCCAATCTCACTCCTCGAATTGTGATATCTAAGTTTTGTCCTGGGACGTAAACAATTACAGGTCGTCTGGTGTGAAGGTTGATGCGGCATTCGCCATCATTTGGGGTAAAAAAAAGAGAAAGCTTACCCCAAAAAACGGAAAATTGAAAGTATGCACATTTCACAAGATTTTAGATTCCTAAAACGAGAATCTAGAGTAAAATGAAAATATTAGCCTGGTTTGAGAGGATATTATGCCAAATGTGAATAATTGCTGACGGGCAGGAAACGAAGTCGAGCGCAAGAAAACAATGTACGATTTAGGAGGAAAGTAAGTGGGCGTCAGAAGCATGAGTACAAAAATACGTAGGAACAAATATGGGTATGAATAAACAGTATTTTCAATTATTAACGGGAAAAACGTTCTGAGAGGAAGTTATAATAAACATCAAGGGAATCTTTTATTTACTATTTTATCTACGACATACCCTGCAAGCCACCTCGAGGGTGTGTGGCAGGAGAACTAGGCTATAAAGACAGCATGATACACCAAAACATTACTGGATAGCTGTGAGCTGTGACTATATATTTCCTGAGTGAATAATTGCTCAAAGGAGGGTACCCGACAATTAACTACCATGATATACTCCATTTTCATAGTTGTTACAATTATTATTTGGTATTATTTTAAGTAATCACCTACCATTAGTAACCTTACCATGAAACCGCGAACAAAAGAAATATGTCACAATTTCCTACACATAATAAAAATGGGGTGTTTCAGCAATCGTAACAAAAACGCACATATTAATACGTTTCTCAGAATTCATAAATCTATTTAATTTTATGCATGTCTCTTTGGCAGAGAGAGAGAGAATCAATGATGGTGGAAACTTCATTCATGAGCGTAAATCAAATCCAATGTGCATTCCAATGAATGAATACACAAAGCTATAAGCTCTACCAAAAATCAATATAATTGCTACGCTTCCCTGCAGTTCTTTTAATTTCAGATTTTACACAAGGTTTCTTTGAACGAAATAAAAATTATAAATGGAAAGCAATGGGATTGAGTCGCCATATTGTCCGGAAGATCCGGGGGTAGCTTTGCAATGAAATTACTATATTTTCCGCATGGCTTAATGTCAACGTTTTCAAAAAAAACATTGATACAAAAATTAAGAGGAAAATTACCTTCACTCCTAGCATGGCTCTTTCACAGAAACATTGCTATCTCGCGAGAAAAACACTAAACCAGGCCCATACAATTTATTAATCACACAGTCTCATTAGTTGGCATCTCCACTACCATTCTAGTCCAACGGTTTATAACTGGTGTACGCGTACCCCAAGGGGTGTGGGAAAAATGATTTAAGAAAGCACAAAAAATGCTTATTACTGGCAGAAGTAAAGTAAGAACTGCACATTATTTATGAGCACTTACACGTTGAAAGGAAAAGAGAAAAAACAGGAAAATCTTGAATAATTTGAAATCATAAAACTTAGGAAAAATAAAGCCCCTCTAATAAATAAATATGTCTTCCCTCTCTGTCAACTCTCCAGCCCAAACCTCACACCGACGCGAGGGAACCCAAAAACCTCCCTCAATCAACGCTCCAAAGACAAAGTGACCGCAAGAGGTTTTCCAGGCCTTCTCCACCCTAAGGTGCCAAAGCGTGAAAAGGGCAGCAGGCATCACGAGCGACGCACGTCGGGAAAGCTGAGCTAAATGTAGGACAATTCCAACAGCAAGCGTTTGCCTAAGGGTTTCGAGGGGTACATCCCATGCGTGATCCCTAGCTTGAATAATATGCCGCAGCCTGCAAACTATGAACTCTTCCTTTCCTCTCCCCCACTTTTTTCCGTCCATTCACCTTCCACTCCCTCAGGAACGTTTATATAACCCTTGCTCAGAACAAAATGTTCGCCTTTGAACATAAAGTAAAGCATCGTAAACGGTAATGCGATAAGTTTATGTACCCATAAGAGGAAAACTACAAGGAATTCTTTTTCTTTAGGAACAATTATGAACAAGTTAAATTAGAAGAATTTACAAGAATTAGAATTACTTCTCTTTAGGAACAATATGGAACAAGTTATATGAAGGAGAAGAAATACGTAAATATGAAGAGATTAGCCGATAGATCAACTCAGTGGAGAGCTGCGTCAAACCAATCAGAGCATTGATTACTAATGATGATGATGATGAGGAACAATTGGCACATTTGCTCGCCAAAAATGTTAATTCCAGCTGAGGTTATACGTCTACCTTTCACTGTCGAAGAGTGAATAGTCTTACTTTAAGTTACCACACTAAGGATTCAACGGTAAACACACAAACCTGAATAAGTTACAAACTTTTTTATGTTAAGGGTAGTCACAAGACCGTGAAGATAGTTAATGGATAAGGGATACAGAGCAGGAATATTAAGTGCTGAGGGGTAATCAAGAGAAATAGGTTTGGGAACCGCCGTCTTATTCCATTCTATCTGCCTTTTTTCTCACGAGATCATCACGATTAGTACACTTGCGATGCTTGGAATAGATTGGGAAGAGCGTAGTAAAACCATGGTCCCTTCCTTCGAGGGAAGAAACGAACAGGACGGAAAACGGAGGAAGAACGTTCGGCACGTGCTTGCTACCCGAGACGTGGGGAGGGATAAAGGAAGATGAAAAGAAAGGAAGACTGAATTATAGGAAGGAAGAGAAGTGGGATGGAAGGCCTTCTTTCCTACGAAAGGAACTAAAGCTTCCATTAAAAACGCCCGGACTGTCGTACGTGTGCCATTGTAGAGAAAAGAACAAGGAGAGTACGTTTCGTATTCCACCATCTAAACTTTATCACCAGAAGGTGTGGTAGCACTCTTTTCATCGACTTGGGCAGGTCATTAGAACCTGGAACCAGTAGCCAGTTCGGTCTCGCACTCCAAACGTCGCGAGTAAGAACCCCGCTTCGGATGCCTTAATCTTACTGTCAAAAACGACATCACCTGTGGGTCTCCTTACCAGGAAAAATAATTACTATTAATTTATTGGGTAAAAAAATTTAGTCTAACCCAGATTCTCCAGCCCTCTCGAGCACAAAATAAGCTTTTAAAAATTCATAGATTTTTGACGTTCCGAGCAATCGAAAACTACAAGCGATGTTGGCACCCGTAGTCAGCAACCATAACCGCCGAAAAAGCGCCGGTCCGGCAACCCAAAAGTAGCACGTGTCGTAGGTATCGTGTTAGTCCTGGGAATTACTTTAGGGGTAGATTGTTACATAGCAACATCTCGTGATATTAAAGATGCGAAAGTATCTCGCAGGTTTACTGGTTAAACTGCTCGCGTACGTACCCTGAGCATCGACCAACCTCTGTTTTCAGGGCATTCCTAGCGAAAATCCTCGAGGCTCGGGTTAATTTGCGTCTCCTTTTCGTACAACTACATCTACGCGATACCCTGCAAACCACCGCGAGGGTGTGTGGCAGGGGGTGAATATCGCCAAACAAGCACTGTTGACATGTAACTAGGGTACTACATGGAAACATGCTAATAATAGGGTCACATGCAGCTACATGGTTCATATCATGGTTCAGCTTCGTATTCATTTGCTATGCTACCTATATTGTTCTCTAATAATACCTACGGGGGAAAAATGACATTTGAAATTTATCGGTACGGCAATCATTCTCTCTAATTATATTTATCTAGCAGAATCTAGCACAATACGATGGTATTTTTAATATTTATCTAACATTTTCAGTAAAGCTATCCGTTTTAAAGTTCTGTAGTAAATTTAATCTGTAATTTAACCTATGATCTGATAATAATTCGCAAACTAATTATTCTATTGATGATGCACTACTAAACCTATCGTAACACCTTTTAACGAACCTAGCTGCTTTGCGCAGCACACTGTCTAGCTCTCTGATCAAACCTAATTCATTCGGATCCCATACACTGGCTACATATTCAAGGTGGCGCCTAAGTAGTGAAAAGTACCAACGTTCTTTTGTCTTCTCATCACATTTCCCAAGTATTCTTTTTATAAATCCTAGCTTTCTCTTGACTCGGAGGCATATTTCCCGGACGTGTCTTCCCCAAGATAAATCTTTAGAGATTGTTACACCTAGTACCTTATGGTTTCAACGTTTTCGATTTTCCCGTTGCGAATGCTAGGGGACGTCAAGAATGTGAGACGACACGTGGCGGAGTAGAGCGAGGGCGTACGAAGGGAGGGGAGGGGCGGTGAATAACAGCAAGAATATATTTGACGAGAAGCAATTTAATAGCTTCCGAACTGCGGATAGTGTGATAGCGATCGGGGGCAACCCCGAAGAAGCAGGCCGAGGAAAGGGAGGAAAAAAGGGGGGGTCAGACAACGGAGAAGGACCGGTCTGTTACCGTAGTTTTTGGAGGGGCGGCGTCGCTAGGAAGTGGCGTCGGTTCGTCTCTCCTAGGAGCTCGAGCCTCACACACGGAAGTCAGGAAGAAAAGAGCTCCCATATCGAGAATTTTTTAGAATTTAAGGTGTTTATTTCTGCCACCGCTGTGCAGGTAATACAATTATATATAATACAATACAATAGGAAGTTAATGGATTTACAACGAGGCCACCCTGGTTTAGGCGAGTGTAGCCTCTTCAGGGTTGAGCATAAAAAGATTGAACATGATTGACATGACAATATTGAAGCTTTTAGCAGTGGCAAGGGTCCCGTATCGACACCGCAGGTCACTTTTATAGGGTGCCCCCTTTCGACCGACGAGCACGATAGGGATTTCTCCACTCTCGTTTCTTCGTCTGAGGCGCCCCTAGTTAAAAGGGCGTCTCAAATGCTATAGTGCTCCTAGGAATGCTGATACGTAGAACCATAATGTCCTGGGTCCATCATTTGTTCGGTTTTTTTTTCTCCCCACATCATCACCGATAAAACTTTCACTCCAACCCCGTCCCCTCATGTTTTTTACCCCACCCTTCCGTGCACCGTTCTCCCCAACCCTGTTCACCACGGGCACAAAACACTCATTCGGAATGCAACAAGTAGTCGAGACCCAGCGAGGCGATAGACGGTCTGGGCAAAATGGTCGGAGCGGGACGGAAAAATGAAAGGAGGAGGAAGTGCTGTGCCTCTCTCCCTCTCGACACCCATATTCTCTCATCCGCACCTTCCCCTTTAACTTCCGACCGCGCCTGTCGGCCTCCACCCACGCCACGAACGCGTGTGCCCTCCCCATCCCCAGCGTCCGAACCTACTCGCTCCCTTTCCCGAAATGGCTGTCGACAGTACGTCGTTTTAAGGGGGTCGCTAAATGCGCTTCGGATTGGGCGACGCTGAAACGCAAATTACGGTCTTTAATTAGATGAGGAAGGAATTTGTAGAGAAAAACAATTCCCTCCCTTTCATTCCCATCTCGTAGTAAAACATGGCCCAAGAGTCATCTGAGCAGCTCATGAACTCGTAATAGTTATTCTGGTTAGGCGACCGAAAGGCTTTGGTCATTTAGGATATGGTAATCTAGGATAGGAGCGTTTTTTATGGAAGAGATCGAAGAATTCCAGAGATCGGAGGAAGAGTGGAGTGAAAGCTGGTGTCGGAATTAAACTGCAAAAAGGGGCAATGGGTCCACGGTTTATCGTCCCTTCCGAAAGACTGAGTATTCAAACTCAACCGCACAGCACCCGAGCGGGAGCCAATGATAAATCTCCGACGCTGCTAAGATTTGAACCCAGACCATCAGTGTGGGAAGTCGCGTATCCAATCCGATCCCCATCATGAGCTGCCTACAAAATCAACTACCTATAGGATATTTTCTAATTCTTTATATGTCAAATAAAAATTACAATGCCATAACTATTTCAAAGCGTGTGCTACCCAAAGAGCTCAATCATTTACTCTTCATCAAGCCGCAATCCCATAATTTAACCAGCCGCATTCCCGATATCATGCAATTGCTTAACTTTATAACCCCGAGTTCAACGTGCACATTCGAAAATTATTAATGATTGAGCAAGAAAATACCATAGACAAGGACAAATGAGTCGTATCAAGATCCAAATGCCTCTGTTGCTTAAAACGATGATGATCGATGAATTTAAAAATAACCACAGAGTAAAGTTATTTCCTGAGAAGCACAAAGAATACCATACCAGGTTGTAAACGCATTCAGCGTGGTCCAAAAATAACGTAAAATTCGGAGCAGCGAAATGTTTATGGATAGATAGATTTGCGTAATATAGATGGCGTGGTAAGAATTTTGCGCGTTACATCACAAGCGACATATACCGCTTCCATTACTTTCGTTTTTCTAATCAACTTAAGCACACGTAACATATGCTATTGTTGCAGTTTTGTTAAGTAATGATATTGGTGCGATATGCCTTTACCTAACGTCAACAGTCACATGAATAAGTTGACATTTCTCCCACTATGAAAGCAAACATATCTGGTCACAGGAGGGATTCCTTGTTGTTTCATTAAAAACACTTGTAGGCAGCTCCGTCTGCTCCTTGCTCCTTGCAGACGGAGCTGCCTACAAGACACTTCTCGATTGTGCTGCTTAAGTCGATTAGAAAAAAGAAAGCGACGGAAGCGATTTATATCGTTTGTGACGTAACGTGAAAAATGCATCCCTCGCCATCTATGGAAACTCTCCAGTACTACATATAACAGCTGTGCTCAATGCGGTGAGCCCTCAGTTTTATACTTACTCTAATATAATCCTTGGAAAAATACATCACACCCAATATTGAAGGTCCATCATTTTTTTCGTTAAAAGTATTTTAACAACTGATTATCATAACCGAAACAAACGAATTGCACCTTAAGTTGATGCACTGGCAATGTCCGAGTTGAGCAGCAAATATAGGTACTTCCTAGTCAACTGTTCAAGTTTTTGTACTTCACCTAGAAAAATTTCGCATAGACACATCAAGAACCGAATACGAGTGAACTATTCTTTTCGCAGAGAAGACCCACTAAAATGGGGAGATAACGGAAAAATGGAAACGGAAGTTGCGCGAGAAAATTTACGTTATGGCGAAGCTAATGCAGAGGTTGTGGTGCTTCTGAATCTTCTTTTTTCTTCCTTTCGCTTAAAAAGTTCCCAGAATAGCCAACCAATGCTTGACTGCTTATACGGCCACAGCACTCTGGTCGTTTGGAGAACTATTTATTGGCCATATATTACGAACATGACAGCATCTTTCAGCGTTTTAGGCACACCACTCTCGACGGATCCATTGGTCTACTTTCAAACGGGTCAATATATATTTTACAGCTCGTGATACCGAAGAAAATCAAACAAAAGGAAAAGGATGTGCCCTTTCATGCGAAATCGAGGAAAATGGAGAAATAGACCAGAAAAAGCACAAGAGTTAGGAGAGAAAAAATTAAATCAAGCGACGCTTTCAGAATTGAGTCAAAGACATCATTCATCCATTCTGTAGGCCTATTCATTGCATACTTAACGTTAAAGACGGTCAACTTATAATGCACTATCGACAGGGAGGGAAGTCCAGCCTTCTGATTAGCGGGGAGAATATAAAGTCATTCACTTCTCAAGTAAGTAACGAAAATATACAAAAAGTAATTCTTCAATTAAAAAAGTATTAATGAATACAAGTGGCATTTGTGAAGAATGTTTATCATTCTCAAAAAAAAAGAGAAGAGCATTACCTAATGAAGGGGGGTCTTAGATAATGTCACGGAGCGTTAGTGTGGAGGAGGAGGCGGTGAACAATTTGAAAATTAGCGTCACAAAATATATGGATGGTTCACTTTTCTATTGAAAAATAAATCTTTTCTTCGAGCAGCGGTTTTCAACCTTGTTTAAGCGTGCTTAAGGGATATGTAAAAATTGACTCAGTGGCACGTGAAGGAAGTTCAATAATGGCGGATATATTAGCAATCATATTTATTCCAAGGAATTTTGGCATCTAGTCATGGGAATACAGCTGGTATTATCAATTTTTAAATAATAATACTGTTAGTGGCACAAATAATAAATGCACAGCAGCAGAATAAGTTACAAGAATGGCCCATAAGTAGAACAGAGTAGGGAAATAAACTGTCGAGTGGTACTCAAGTGAAAAAAATATTGGGAAACCCTGTCTCGAAGCATTCCTTTAGCATCAGAAAATATCATGCGCGAGTTCGCTAAGAAAAAATCATAATTCCCTCACTAACCCAATTAGATAATTGAAAGGTGACTGGTTCAGTAATCGTGAGTCGTTGAGAACTAGTGCTCGTATAATTTCTATGGCACTAAAAAGTTGCTGGGACGTGATTTAATTACACAATATTTTAACCGGATGCCTTAAATTCTCAATTTATATTGAAACATTGCCCTATTGAATTTAAAAATTGACATGGACATAACATAAAACTTGACTTGATTCTGTTTCTGGGCAACCGGAACGTTGTAACTCTGTACATATCCTTTGACCTTGGAGATATTGGTTTTAATATATGGACTGAAAAGTATATAATTTTGTGCTATGGGTATTCGCATATTTTGTAGTGACGAAACAATGGTGATTAAACGCTTAAACATCATTAACATTTGTTTAAACCATTCATTTAATCTCTCTTTTTTACTCGGCAACAACGCGCATTCTGAAATTGGGCACTGCTGCTGTGTAGGCAATTGTTCCTGTGTTTCAGCGGTCGTAACGGCAGGTGTCGTATTCGTCTATTCTCAAGAACTTTGACATTGTAACATTCGTGGACTTTCGTGCGGTGTGATTTGTTGTGGTTTCTCGCGCGTTCGCTTTAAACGAATTTGGTGGGTTGCTCTTGGTGAAACGGTGTGAAATTTGGTAAAGAGTGGCTTTGGACCTTTCGAAGCTCTGATTTGAAAACATTTCAGGATGTCTTCGTATTATAGGAGCACAGGGAAGTTTGTTTCGAAGAAGGAGTTTTAAAGGGGGGCTAAGCAATTCCTTTTCATGAATAAGTTAGGCGCTGAAATTGAAGATGCGGACGAAGACTCTAGTTTACTGATGTTTAATGTGGAAGGTCACCGAGTAGGAATTTTACGAAGAGGAATAAATTACATCACTTAGATGAATTGATTTCACTAGCAGTAAAAGAATTGATATCACTATCAGCAGTGAAGAGTAAAGTTTTAAACCGAGACTTTTGGTTTCTTACCCTTGATATATTTTAACAATTGAAGTCGCTTCTAGATAATTTTACTGCCTTTCCGGTAACTACTCCAAATTGTCAGCCATAACGTAACATTTTATACGCATGTACTTGTGAACAAAAATTATAGATTTTATATCAGCATTAATACACGAGACCTGTTTGAATGCCAATCTAAATGACTCGATGAAAATAATATTTTCTTAACTTAAATATAATATTTTCACATGATTCGATAATGATGGACAGTCTGCTGCGGAATCCCTAATTCCCATAATTTACCTCGTCTGATTCGACGTTGCCAAATGTACCTTAAAACTTCGTACGCGATATTAGAAAATTTAAGGAATATTTTCTTTCTTTCGTATATACGGAGGAAATAAGTCTATAACACTGGTTGATTATCTCAGAATAAAAACGGTTGGTTGATATCCACATCATTTCAGTTTTTGGTGAAAACCTGTACGGTAGAAACGTAAATAATACACAATTGACCCTTACGAAGCGGGGTGCGCCATAAGGCCCCATGTTAAAAAAAACCTTAAATATCTCAAAAACTACATTAAAATCCCGAAATGTTTTCCCGTAGAATTTTAGACCATAAAAAAAGAAACAAATATTGCAATTATGAAGAAAATCTATACACTTGTAAATTTCGAACCAGCCACCTTAAGAAAAGAATGGACCAAGAGAAAGTAACTACATTCAAATACCGCAATTTTCACTTTCAAATCACCTTCCCTGCGAGAATACGCCCAGAAACAGCTTAACGTTGACATACTTCTCATCTAATGGGTGGGTCAGACGGAGAGCCGCACATAAAACTGTACATGCGCACTTCTGCTCGAAGAATTCTTCCTCGTCCGTAAGTTCTGAAGTTCTAAAAAAAATCAACCTTCTACTCATTCAATGTTTCATCATCATATGACGGATTAGTTAACAATATGTGAGATTACTTTCGAAATGTAACGGTTGTTATATTCCAAGGAGAGAGTCGTTGCTGTCTCCGACTCAATTTGCCGATTTAAAGCAACTGTCACAACACTGCTAAATCTAAGCCCATAATGCTTTAAATCCTTAATATACATACGATTAAACCAGGGCTTTCGGAGAGAGGGACCAATACCCTAGCCACCACACCAACCCGATCTCCTCTCGAATTCATTTCCTCACCAAACAGTGCGAAGTTTTGTAACTGTGCATTTAATATTTATGTGTATATATTAATTTTATGTACACTCAATATATACATACGCCTTATTTTGAGGCAAGTCTCGCATCTTCTTCTCATATGGGTACATTCGTATATAAAAGAGTCCATCTCAAGAGGTCATGGTAGGTAGCAAAAGCCGATACCGCGTCAGTTTCATAGCCGATGGCGATAAGGGTCATATATTATACCCACATTATTTTACTCTTTTAGTATCATTTTTATACAGCCATGATTATGGCCACACATATAAAACAAATATTCAATGAAGTATGTACATTCAAATCAGCATATTCCCTATAGCTTCTACAAACTATGTATCCACACATAGATAAATTTTCCACTTGTGAGTGGACGGAACACAAACGTCCAAGTCACTTTAATACTCTCTGGGTAATTGACTAGTACGTGAAACTACAATTTTAAAATGTTTATTGAAGAATAGGAAATCAAAAACCCGATTATACTCGCAAAAATCCATGCCATCACCAGAAGAACGTTTCTCACGCAGAGAAAAGCTTCTCAATATATTTGTTTCACTCCACGAGTATTTAATAGCCACCCGTAAAACTATTCGAGGAATCTTAAATTTCCCATTTTTCCCCAGAATGTGTTTTCACAATCTCGACCCCTTTTCGTCAAAATTTTGGTTAAAATGCGTGGGTTTACACATTTTTTCTTAGAATTTACTTGGACAAGAATGAATACGTGAAGGCGATCTAGTAGGACAATGTAGTTGGCTTCATCTGGGGGAGGGAGACCATGAATCTGGTTATTCCTCGCATAATAAAAAATACGAGCTATGGAAAAGTTCCGCGATGGGTTCTTCTTGAATTCAAAATCCACAAAAATTCAATTTTTGCTGAGAAGTCAAAACAATAGCGTAATGTACGCCATTGTGCGAAGCGAGCTTCGTGCGAGCGATCGATCTGAAAGAGAACACAAAAAATTCTCGCAATCAAGTGGATAGATTTATTTTCAAATCATTTCACAACCACGAACAATGAATACTATGCTGGGACATAAGGACCGTGTCCTTCGCTCTATAAAAAAATGAATAAGGTAATATTTCCGCAGGAAACCAATCCTCAAAAAAAATAACAAATCCCATGACTTTTGCTTCGTATTTTTAGAGACAGTAGGCTGTTATAAACTGAAAAATGGTTAGAGTTTTGAGGATATTTTACCTGTACTTGGATCCCAATTGGTCATCAAGATAGCTGACAGTGTTAAACGTTTACTCGGATAAGACAGGTTCGGTCGGTTGAATACCGACTTTAACATGAATGATATGAAAGATGAATTCTCTTTTCTTAACGTAAGGGAGCTTACCTTGGAGGATTGAGAAAGGATGGAGAAAAAAACGCACTAAAAAATTCAAACCATGCTGAAACTAATTTATTCTTCCGAAATTACCTAAATTTGAACATTCTAGTTAAGTGAAGAAAGATAGCAAAAAACGGTGCGCATTCCGTATAACATGAGTACGTAGTACGCAATGACACGACAATATTTCCCCATAGATGTCTTGCTTAGTGGAATTTTTCTCGGTTGTAATGCATGTCCAATCCTAGTAACAATAGTCCATATGAAACTGTCGAATATCGGGAACGAGTAGTGCAAACATATGCATGTATAACAGAAAACATCGCAAGAGGACGGAGAATATAGGGGACCCAATTAGCGTGGTGGATATAGTGCTGACCATCAATCTCCAGGGCACGGGTTCAAATCTCAGATTAGAAGTGCCTCAGATTTTTCTGAGGAATTTCGATGCCTGTCGGTGTGCTATGTGAGATAACTTCAAGTTCAGTACTCCATCCGTGGAATGAGACGTTAAACAATTGAATCTTTGGCGCCTTTCGTTAAGAGTAGCCTGACGCCGAAGCCGCCTTATCTCCACCCTTCCTCCACTACCGAAACCGCTACCTCTTTCGAAATTCCCATCTATCATTAACGGCGCAATTGATCTTATTATTAGCTGTCATTCACCTCTCAAGAACAGCCACTATGTAGGTACTAATTTCGAAGACTTAGGCGTGATGTGGCGTAAATATTTCCCCCTGTATATAATGCTCCTTGAAGTGATTGCAATCTTCCACTAGAAACTTATTATTTATCTACATAGGTTACAAATGTGATGAAACAGTGTTCCTAAACCAAGGTCGCAATGAATGCTTTTACAGTTGAAAATTGCAATCATTTTAGACAGCAAGCTACTGTAACTTTAGGAGTACTTCATGATGATTCGAGGGGTTACGAAGTGGATAGAAAGTTAGGCTTTTGTAGATGAGACGGGAAAGAGTACCTACAGAAAACAAACAAAAGCAAACGCTTCAATTCAACTGACGATGTACGGTCTCTACAGTATACTCTAACTGTCTCTCTTTTCTCCCTCTCGTTTTGTTTCTCTCACGATGGAGTGCGGGAGCAAGGAACTCAAAAGCTCCTCCTCAAACGGAATCGCAGAAGTTACTCTTCACCGCCTCACCTCTGTTCCCGCCTCGTAACTCCTTTGGGGGGCTCCCGTCCTCCTAATGCTTTCAGTTTTCCACTTCTAGCGATTGGGGCGGGGGGGAGGAGGGGGAGGTCGCGACCCGCATTTGGGTGACGAACGGAGGAGGAGGGGGGGGGGCTACAAGGAGGGAAGGGGGTGCCGACAACTGCGCTGATTAATTTTAAACCCGTACCAGGACTCCCTGCGGGAGAGATAGGATATAGGCGCGGTGTAGACTTCGGATCCTATTCCCACCTGCTCCTCCTAGCCTCCCCTCTCCTTCGCCGCTACGAACTCCACCACCTTCTCCGTCTAACACTAACTACGCCCCGATCTCCGCTCAATCACCGCCCACCCTACGACTGCAGGGATGAGTGCCATAGAACAGGAGCACGTCGATCATGAATTCAGTAGTGGTAGTCATTCGAGGAAGGCGACCGATAACTTAGTGATGGAAAAATGTCGGTCAAAATCGATTTTTCGAGCAATCGATTTTTAATCGAAATGAAAAGCTCGACTTTTCAGCAAAAGTCGAAATTTGAACCAAAAGATCGATTAATCGAAAAAATCTACGGTTTATTTTTGAAAAAAATGCAGTTGGTACAAAAACATGTTTATTATTCATTTAAAAAACGCTCATAATACATATTTGAATAATATAAAAATCCCAAAAATGTACTTACAAAACATTCTTGAATTATTAGTCGTAAAAATTTACAATTTACTTTAATGTGGACCACCGCTTGAAACCATTCGGCTTCACTAAAATTTTTAAGAAAGATCAACTGATTAAGATACTTTCTTGATGATGTAGGGCGTGCCTTTCCAATTTTACCGGCCTTGGAGAAAATTCTTTCACATGAGACGGATCACGTTATCATACTCAGCACTCGGATCGCGAAACGGTACGTTTTGGGGTATTCACTCTTTATCTCCTCCCAGACTTTCAGAGGATTGGGGTTGGCTTTCCTATCGACGGGTGGCCTGTTGAGGTATTACCTAACTTCTACTGGCATCTACTTCTAACAAGTAGTGACCTCAGTGGCAGTTCATTGAGGACCTCTACTGACTACTGCGCGCTGCTTAGATCAAACGAAATGGTCAAGATCGAAGTGGAAAAATCGAGTTTGGATCGAAAGTTGAAGATCATGGCTCGATCTCGATTTCCTCGATCTTTGACTATTAAAACTCGATTTTCGATTTTAATCGAAATCGATTTTTCCATCACTACGATAACTCAGCCATTTGCTCAACTATGGATCCATTGGTAATTAGGTAGAGGTTAAAATCTCTCCAAGGTCCAAGGTTTAACGTCCTATCCGAACTGAACTTGAAGTTCACTCGACACAGTATTCAAGTATGGATCGAGATAGCAACATAAATCTAGATCACAGCTAAGACCCGGGCTTTCGGAACCCGGGCTCCAACCACCCCGCCAGTTAACAATAGTTAGTAATGTGAGATTACTTTAAAAATTTAACGGATATTAAATTCCAAGGAGAGAGCCGTTGCTGTCTCCGAATTTTTCGATTTTACCGTCACATCACCGCAAAATCTAAGACTATAATACTTTAAATCCACAATATCAATACGATTCAAACCATGGCTTTCGGAAAGAGAGACCGTTACTCCAGCCACCACATCAACCCGGTCTCTTCTCGAATCCATTTCGTCACCAAACAGTGTGAAGTCTTATAGTTATGAATTTAAATTTAATACATGTGCGCCCTTTTTAATGGTATGCCTATCACCTTCTTCCCAGAAGGGTATATTCTGAAAAAGGGAGTCCTTAACTTCACCTTCCGTACACATTGAACGTTTTTGGGTTACATTTCTGATTTCTTTTTTCAAAATTCTGGTAAGTGTCTTCGATACGTCGTTCATTGGTAGATGTTCAGTAGAGACAGCTGAGGTAGTTTTTGCCGTTTAGGAGAACGATAGCTTAGGGGTAAATTTTTTTCAGCCACCTAGGACGAGGAGAATACCAACCGTCAGCATAAGCCTACTCTTTACGAAAGCCGCCACGGAGTCCAAGGTTTAACGCCCCATCCGGTGGAGACAGTACTGAGCTAGGAATTCTCCCAGTACAGCGCCCTAGTAGGAATAGATTTACTGACTAATTATCCCAGGGACTTCCGGGAATCGAACCCAGACCAACCAGATGGGAATCCAGCACTGTGGTTTCCAAACCAAACCCAGGTCGCGCCAAAACCTTCGATGCCGTTAACAAACGGATCATCATCATCGGTCAACAATCCTAAAATTGGTTTGTCGCAGCCTTCCATTCGATTCTTCTATCGACCAAACTCTTCATATTAACGTAGTTCCTCTCTTTCACGTCCTTTACGACCTGGGGGGTGTGCTTGAATCGTTCGAGATTGATTCCGGTACGGAATAATCCCGAACACAATGTAAAAACATACGAGTGAGTCCTTAGTTACGTACCGGAATCAATCCCAAGCGATTCAAGCACACCCCCCTGTTCTATTTCTAACTTCTACGAGGCCTGCCTTTTCCATTCTTCCCGTTCACTTTTAACAAACGGATATAAGTACATATTTAGCGGCCCTGGTACCAGTCATAATAGATATCGTTAGAGTAAATAATAATATTTTGGATTCGAACTAGTAAGCACTTGCCAAAATGCGGTAAAATGAGCTAAGAACAGTGAGCATCAGGTATAACGTTGGCCTGTTAATTGACCTACAACCTTACGTTAGGACATGGGGATATTTATTGTACAATAACTAAGGAAAAGAAGCTTCTAAGGTGCCGTTAATTACTTTAGGTATCCCATATAAAATACATGGGTATTAAGATACATGAAAGACTTGTAACCAGATTACGGATCATTAATTTTCATCAACTCAAGAAGGAACAGCCTGCTACGGTACCACGTTGGTAACGCGCCGGCCTGATCAACCTAAGGCTCGGTTCAAACGTCAGGCACGAATATTGCGTTGTCTTACTGTCCGCATCAATAGACTCGAGTTTAATGCTTTATATCTCAATAGAGGATGAAACGACTTTCATACAAAGCATATCAGCCCATAGATGATTTAGTTCCACGTTTAATGCTGGCAAAGAAAATTCTTTTATTTATATTGAGGTATATTTTTTTCTGCGAGAATATTAAAGGCCCCATTTTTTAGGGTGGCATCACTTTTGGCGGTTTGTATGACCAATAGGAAATACAAAAAATGATGGGAATTCGGTTAGAATACGAGTCTTATTTTTGTGATGATGTCCGGGAAATTTCAAATGTTTAACTTTATCGATTTACGTTATTTTCGTCGATTTACGAGATGGCAACACCGCACAATCTAAGCGCTGAGTAGACCGTCTTAAAGAAAGTGATCTGAGAGTAGGTATATCGACCTGAAAGAAGCTTTGCAGTTTCTAAATGCCCCGCCCACTGGGAGGCCCAACGAGGGGCGTTCAGAAACATCAAAGCAAAAAGGGAACGTTTCCGCGCAAAAATACTCAACCTAACCAGGAAGGAAAACGAATGAATAGCAAGTACGTCAGTTGAGAATTTCTTAAGGTATAGGTACAACAAGAAATTCATTTTTATGGAAAAAAACAGACTGGATCATAACGAGACTAAATGGCATTATGTTCGCTTGCGGAAAGCCTCACGCTCTCCTACAACACCCATTAGGGATTTTCGAGCCGTTATTTTGGAAATAAGAGCTTCTTCCCTTACGCCCTCAAAAACCAAAGGCAAATCGTGACAAGTATACGTGTAAGCCATGGTCCTTACATCGGGACCTTGGTGTAAGCATTCCTAAAAGTGGGAGATATGAGACGCGATAATAAGGGAAGTGCAACGGCTAAGAACTATAGCCCTTGATTCATGAATAACCGTTCCTGTGAGCTTGCAGTCATCGTAGTACTGAATAAAGGCTACGGCACTTAAGAATACCATTCAGAGACATTATAGACAATCGCTAGAGTTTCGGAGAACAAAGATCATGGGCGAGTGTTATAACAGATTCAGATAAGGAAATTTTTTCCACCTCGGTGATAAATCGGTGGCTTGAAAAAGTGAAATAAGCTGATCTGCCATCCAAAAAAATGGAAAAATATAGATATGATCGATATCAACTGAACTATCCATTTCTGAAATTCGGTCGCTGGGTGATGGGGAAAACGAGGATTATGTTGTCGACGCGGGAAAAGCGTAAGTAGGGATGGATATGGGGAGTGTTTTGAGGGAGACGGGACGCAGGAAGTTTGGAAAAAGCTTCGTCACCGTTGACGGTAACTCGATTCGGCAGCGCCGCCGGTAGAGAAAGTAGATATGTGTGTGTGCGTGCGTTCCAACCGAAAATTCCTTCCCCAAATATTTCAGCCAAAATAAATTAGTAGTAGTATTACTCGCGGTTGGAAAAGGGTTTCTTTCATCAGGAAAGAGTTGGGGGAATTGGGAATGTCGTATCCAGACGAATACGACCTCCGCTTCTTTCTCGATATCCGGACGCGTTTCCAACCGCCGGTGAGCGGAAGGGCGCCGGGTAAAAGCGTCGAGACGTCACATCCGCTAAAACTCCTTTCCTTCTTCGAGGGAAATGACAATATTAAAGCCTTTTGCAAATGCCCCAATTGGTTTTAAAAAAAACCGCTTCGCGGGGAGTAGACCATTCGAAATTTGTGCGAATTCTCAATAGTAATTATTAGTGCTAGGGAACCGATATCATAGGCTTACACCATTAAGGATTGGTGGATAATGAAGACGTTCACTCGGAACCGTGCATGCCAAGTGTCGAATCCCACGACGCGTGTAATTCACACTTCAGGAGAGATAGTTCTATTCTCTGTACCGTTCAGGATAAATTGCTCTAAGGAGAACATTTATGGGTCAGTAACCCTTCGGTTGGATAGGACGTTAAACAGCTGGCACCTTTTGATAAAAGTAGGCTAATACGGATGGTAGGGTTCATATTTAACGAAGGCATGATATACAACAAGAGTCAGATCGTAGGTTGAAATTTGGACAATCTCTTAAATAAATTCCAAAATAATATTTTCACTGATGTTAAAATATTTTGCAAACTCCAACTTACTATGGTAGAATGGGCCATAATCACAAAATTAGAGAAATTGATTGCCGAATTGGCAGATTCAAAATGTCTTTTAGCGGTAAATATATCTCAAAGCATAAATACGAGTATATCAATGGATAGCATAGGTAGTTGCATGTTGATATAAGGACATAAGCTAACCTAACTAAGAACATGATACAGCATGACTGCTTAGTTATTTTTACCTTTTTTAAAAATTGACGTTTAGACTAGTATTTTATTACTTATCCTTTTTTATGTATGATGTGTAATGCATGTTTTGAGTGAATTCACCCCTTGCCACAAACCTTTTTGGCGGCTTGCAGGAAATTCTGTAGATGTAGATGAAGAAGAGTCAATAATAATAATTTAGCACTTAGAATTTCCCCCTTTTTTAAGATGGAGATAAACCAATAGATAATACGGCCATGTTAAATAAAATGCTGAAAACCTATATGGCTTGGGACACGTAAAAAGGAAAATTCAACATGTGGTCCAACAAAAAAAAACGCATCAATCATCGATTAAGCCGCTGTCGCTGAGAGATGATGCGTTATCAAGCATTAATATTTTTCATCATATATAAAGAGAGATATTTTACGTGAAAGTAGAAAGATTAGTGAGCCAAGGGGACTAGTGGTCTTTAATAAGTTATCCATTGCAGCTGGCATTACAGCCGACAGCCCCCTCTTGTACATAATAATGGTCGATCATATTTTAAGTCTTTGAGATGCACAAAGCCATCTATCGACACCAAAAATGAAAATAATAGCTGTAGCTCATACGAAATTGAAATACAAGAGAACACTGTAAAGTGAAATTATACGTGGTTTCCCTGTAAGTTTCCCAGTGAGAGCTGTATATGACATTTGCCAAA
Organism: Platycnemis pennipes; assembly: GCA_933228895.1. Taxonomy (NCBI): domain Eukaryota; kingdom Metazoa; phylum Arthropoda; class Insecta; order Odonata; family Platycnemididae; genus Platycnemis; species Platycnemis pennipes. Next base: position 32,563,558 of record OW121852.1, on the reverse strand, counting down.
AATAATTCTTCAAAGTTTTTTCTCATATTGAACCAGAACTCAAAAAGCCAATATTACTGATAATCCAGTGATATTGTCAAATAGCACTCATTATTTGGTGGATATCTCGAGGTTGGCAACAGGGACGCTCTATTTTAGCATAATTGTCTCATCCCGCCTGAGTGTTTTCTTAATTTCCGATGCTTGATCTCGCGAGAATAGCTTCAAGTCTGCAATGCGTTTACCATTTTTATAATTGTATCCGCAGAGACCTTGAATTATTTTTTATTAGGCCCTGTGGAAATTAATATGACAAACTGCCAACTAACATTTGAAATATTAATTCTGTAAGTAATGAATTTCAATTCATTATTGTTTAAAATTAAAAAGAATGAATCACCCAGGACAAAACATATAGGTAATTCAACATTAAATATATGGAATAGAATGGACCTTAATGCCTCTAACGCATTTATATCCTACATTCAAATATTATTATTTCTTAAGCGTATTCACTCGACTAGACTAATGACCTGAACTAGTCTGATTGGAAAAGAATACATTAAAGAAAAAAAATCTCCCTCGATGCAAATATTTTACTGTCAAAATTAGACAGACGCAAAGGGTGAACCCCTTTTTCGAGCAAGTACGCCTGGGGTCACTACAGTCAGGAGAAAAATTACACACGAAGAGACCACCCATCCATCAGCCATCATCCAGGCCATCAGTCTCGAGTGATCACTACTCCGTTACTAAAGCCGTAATCAATATGAATTAGGAAATAGTTACTTTCCACTTTGCTTCCATTAACGGTAAATACGAATCTCCCAATAGGCGAGAGCTATACGAAAAGAAATTAATTTTATGAGAAAAAAGAAGGACAACCACATCATGTAGTTTAAGTACGTTTTCATCACTACTATGACTACAAAAATAAACCACTAATTGTTGTTCGGCGTTGGCAGAAAAAACCAGAACAATGAATTAGGAAAATTGATGATCATATCATGCTATCCGCGCACGTTATTAATGTCCATTATTTTCGGGAACATTATGTATATAATCGACCAATTATTTTTTCCACTTTAAAACAGACCAAGAGGTAAATTGATGATAGTTTTACCCATTCCAACACAGTATCACAAAAGGATACATTCATTTCAACCTTCACTGACAGAAAAATATTGGACCAAACTCGGCTAAATTTACGTGAAATTTCTCAACCCTTCATGAGGTATTTGTTCAAAGGGAACATTCAGGCACCTAAAAGGCAGATTCGGCCCAAGTTCAAGCCAACTGAAATCACGGATTACTAATATCATTGTTGAACATTACACCATAATTGCACCACCTTACATTTGGTAACTAAATGTAGCAAATATTTTTTTGTCAAATTTTAATACGCATTTTGAAAGTTTCCATGGTAAACAAATAAATTGCCAGGTTTCAAAGAAAAAAGAAGCATTGAAATTAATGTTGTTCCTTGTAGTGTTGTCAACTAAACAACTTTCACTTTAATCCCATATGATAAGGTACAGATTAGTCAATTCCATTAAATTAAGCGTAAAAGAAGTCAAACATTTTTATGACAAATAACATTGTATGTAGCATTATTATCACTCAAGGCAGTTTCTTCTTCAAATTTTTACAATTCTCGTGTCTCACTATCGATCACGTTGGATATTTTCCGATCATTTTTCACCTACATTTAATTACAGAGGTTCAATGTAGTTTTTGACAATATTTCATAGATATGATAGCTCATAAAAACCAACCTCATTTCATATGATAGCTCATAAAAACCAACTACATAAACAGTGGAAAATAAAAGGATGAAACTTTGTTAGGTTCACTTTATATTTAAATAGGCACGACCCGGGTTTCATAACATAGTTACATCTTCAGGTGACTGACTAGCGTGACTGACTTCAGTAGAGTGAATGAGGAAACGAGGAGCTAAGGAGGTTGAGGTAAGGTGGGTGAAGGAAGAGAAAAGAAAGATTAGCGGGGGCGCATTATGTTTTACAAGGCACAATAGTCAATGGTAGTTCATGGGTCCGGCTGTTGATGATGCGGGCACTGGGATAATGATTTCCCGGAAATGTAATGGCACATAGGTCACTGGGGGGATTTTTACGAGTAGCACTGATTGGTACAATTTCCAGGAATATGCTAATTGCACACAGGTGGGTGATCACTGGAAATTTTGGTTGTCACTGTAGAAGTTCGTTTGGTTTCGTTCGTTCGTTTCGGTTCGTTTCAAAAAGTTTATTTTCCATTATGGAAAGGTATCACATAGTTAAGCCTGAAGTTATCAGCTACACATAAATAGTGAATTCAAAGTCAATTTATGTGGAGCTGGTACATTGCACTGCTGTTCACATACATGAAAGTGTAAAATTGCGAATTATAAAACCGCAGAACGCAATACACTGGCGGTATTTGGCTCGAACGCCTATAGATTCTGTTAGTTAATCCTCACTTCAGAGGATACAGCGTACCTAAATGAGGTCACATGAACGGTGTATTCCCACTAATTACCTAAAATTCTTGTGCCAACAGTTTTTCCGGCGAAAAAAAAGACTAATTTCAGCGCGTCTCCGCATAATAAGGATGATTATTTAGGGCAGGGTAATGTCATTGTAAATGCTCGATACCTAAGGAAAAATTCACCAAGCTGCAATCAGTAAGTTACCTGAACGTCGAGACTCAAAACAATAATTCGTCAGCGCGAGAAGAGATTGACTAGTAATACTAGCGTTCATTTTAGCGTGAATGTTCCACAAATGTTCAATTAAGGTTGGGTGCATGATTCAATGGGTTGGAACGGTTTCTTTTTTCAATCCGACAGTTCCACTAACTGAAACAGCGACTACGGTTTAATTTATTCCGACGCATCCCAATAAGCCGGATGATAATTTAAGCGGAACTAGCGCCTTCAGAGTTTAGTTCACCGAATTAATTGAGACCCGCCATTGTATTTGAGAACGGAGATGCGAGCGGGTCACACACACACATCGTACCTACTCTCTTGAGCGAAGTAGTCAAATCTCAGCAAAAAGAAAATTCAACACAATTTTTTTTTCCCGCCCCGCGGCATGAGATACAAACCTTCGAAAGCAAACAGAGTCGTCTCATTTTCGCTCGACAGATTCTCGTTTTGTTCTCGTATTTCCTACGCTCCTAATGTTATTCTCGATTCTCCTCCATCACGAAAAAAACCCTCAGGGAAAAAAATCTTCCTCTTTAAAATATCCTTCCGATGTCATCCGCCTCCTTCATGAAGCCTTCACTGCAACTTGACAATTTTTTTCGCCTCCCTCCGAGTCATCCCAGGCGAGAATATTCCTAGGGTTCGCCAAGCACGTAATCCTAATGAATGCAAACATTATTCCGCGCGAGCAGTATCGAGACGCTGTAGCTCATTAGCCGGAGGCAGACGATACTCGCGCAGCAGGTATGGTGAGAGGCAGACTGGATAGAAGGGGTTAAGGATGAGGTGAACAGGCCCAACCTCGCGATATTGCGATGGGTCGACTGAAATGTACAGGGGGTCGCGCGATATTGTTTTTGTCACGTCGAAACTCCAACACATGCGACACATGACTTATCTCCATAGATACCAATTTCATTCTAGTCAAGAGTTTCACCAATAGTTCGTTTACCATATTTTTTTACTGCCGTTTTTGATAGAGTTTAAAAAAATTAAAATACCTAAATTTTTCCGTTATTCGATAGAAAAAAGGAAAAAAATAATTTCAAATGGGAAAAAATACAAAATCACAAAAAATGCCAAAAAAACATTAAACAATGGACGCTGCTCACATTTTGCAGTTCTGCACTAAAATCCAAAAAAAATGCACAACATTGGCCAAAAATTGTAAAACTATGATTTTATTTATGCTTTCTGTCTGTAATTATTGTTCTTATTCATTACTATTGTTAGTTTTATTAACATTCTGGCATGTAAGCTTCCTATTTTCACGACAAACATACACTTCACCAGCATTACAGTTTCAACCGCGATTTCCCCAGCATTTTCGTAGACAAACTGGGTAACATCGGGACAGTTGATTGGTCCGCGGCACGCCAAGCCTGCTGTGTAAGAGAGACCCGTTATTCGATCCACCACGTAGTTCTCGAGTTATGAGCGACAAACAATTGATTTTTTTTAACCCTTTCGGTTGAGTGGTCGTGCGAATCTCTCATACGTCGTTACTTGGTCTAATCACAACTGACGCTACACAGTTCCTTTGCCCGATCACAATGGAGGATACACCCATTCTGTACACCAATTTGGGGGGGGGGGGTGATTCTGTCAATGGAAGCAGTTGTAAGACGAGATATTTCGAAAGTCATTGCTAATTCGACTACCTCAAAATTAGTGAAAAATTATTTAAACTTGAGCACACATTTATGCACGCAAAAATGTATACGAAAAGTAGGTACCTAGTGAATTTTTTTGTTCAGTTATTTTGGGCTATTTACAGGATGCGCTAGAAGCTTTGTAGGCAAACCTTCCCAACAATGCAGTCAAGGAGGAAAGCGGGATGACGTAGAATTCTTTAATACATCTCGTTTGGTGAACGGCACCTTTTGCTTATTTTAATTTTTAAATTATGAGTAAATTGCTCAGGTTAGAGGATTATTATTTTTAACAAAGTCACTTTTTGTTACCACCTTTCGATTTCGCGGATAAAATAGCGATCTCGGTTCCGAATAAACGCCCCCATTCCAATGTGGATGGATCTCTCATTTCGAAACAACAGAAATAGAAGAATGCAGAGAGATTACAGGAACAGCAATACCGAAACAAATATTCTGTTTCGGTATCAACTGAAGATAGGTTACATGAAGAGGAAGAAATATTGGCATTTCATGCAATCCAAGTATTGAAAATTCAAATAAAGCTAGATAAAGATAAAGAGCAAAAGAAAGTACAGATTAAAATGTGAAGACGATCGCGTCAAATGAAACCAAGATTAGTGACGGGAGAAAATGACGAGCAGTAATGACAAATTCAGATACAGTGGATGACAGGGAAGGAAAAAAATACGAGAAATCCTAAGCGTGCAGTGAACGGGAAAGAGACTAGCATATTGATAACATATGTGAGTAAAGGCTAAAATACATCACTTTCAAGATCACCATGTATTACGCACACGATATCGGCCGCGGTAAAAAGCCAGGTTTTAAACATCTGTATCGTTCCATACTAGCAACCCAGAGGTAGTGGATTCGAATTCCACCTGGAGCATGCATGCTGTATTTTTCTCACAATTAGACTTAAGAATTTATGTTAGATGCTTTTGCTAATCGGGCACCTAGGACTCAACTCTCCCAATACAACTTCTCCAATCTTATCGTGGGAGCGAAGTTGTCGAGAAGAGGTTTCGTGCCTGTGTGACTTGTTACGGATAAAATCTCAGAGAAAGTAGTTGCGCAGGACACTGGGTAAAGATAACCTCAGAGCCCACATCAACTCCGCATACGATAAAACATGAGTTACTCCCGATCTAAAATTTCACAAGCGAAGTATATTTCAATATGCACGCCGAAACGTGGGATCTCACGGTCTCACTTCATGGCGACATTCAACTCTCTGCGTATACGATATTCATACAGGAGGAGAGTGAAGAGGACTAATTCGACCATGGAGTCGACTTTTGGGGGGAAATACTATCCGCCCAAATGCCGCGAACACACTTTCGCGACTCAAATATCAAATAAATTACAACATCAAGGATTGGAACATTTTTTCGTACGAAATTTGGTAGGGAGGGAAAAAAATTCTGAAAAAAAACACTCAACCCGAGGGTCAAGTGATGCAGACAATATTCGAAATCCTTTTTATATAAAAAATATTCGAAGCAATTTTTCGCCTTTTGGATCACCTGAGTTTAAAATAAGGTCTCAAATAAAAATGATATTTTCCAGGAATGAGAAAAAACGTAGAAAATTCGCTCCCGCGTTGAATCTTTAACACGATCCACGTTTGTGTGGCTCATTTCTCAATTCAGCAAGCGAGAGAGTAAATGGAAAAATCTTTTTTTTTTCTTTTCGAAAGAAAAAAGAAAAATTTCGAAAGCGAATACCGGCTCTACGATTTCAATATTCCTCCATGGGTCACGATCAACCAAAAACAAATGGATTGCATTTACGCGAAAGACATGGATGTAATGAGGAAAAGGAAATGCGTTTCATCCTTTTATCCGCAATTCAAGCTGATTGAACATCAGCGATGGATTTCAGGACGTCTCTTTGTAATTCCTAAATATGTAATTGCAAACCCTGGGCGCGAGCAAGCCAAAAGCAATGTCCAAGTTAATAAAACGTGATCATCTTTTCTGTTTTAACAGTCCACATCAGGAATTCACATTACAGCGATAGGAGGTATAACATTAGTGAAAATCACAAATAAAAAAATCATAAAAGTCTCTTTTGTTTTATATACCGACACATTAGCAATGATTTTGCAGCATATGGGTAGTTAGGTTAATTTAACCTTCCTTCACACTTAACCATTAACTCTAACAATAAAATGAATAATACAAGTCACGCAAGATGATTTAAGACTTCATAATACACAGAGATACTCAGATATCCTCAGATTCAAAAATATCCTCTTCTTGTCCAGATAACTTCTATTGATCTGGAAATAACATTGGCATGAATTTTTACTAGTTTGTGAAATACTATCATGTTATGAAATGCGTTCGTCACTTGTACTCAGGCTTACTGCAACATGACACGATGGATGTACTAATTCGTGACACTATAAAAGACTGAATGCTAGATAACCATCAGTGTTGAATTTAAAGGTCGGTCTGTGCTTGATGAGCTCCATACAGCCGTTGTTGGTGGTGCTATCAGGTGAGGCGAAGGATAAATACGGTCATTTGCGCCTTTAAATATCTGTGGGCAGATAGGAGAAGGTGAGAATTTTTAGACCCTGCCCAAATATTCCGCATAGACTATTCTATAAAACGTAATTAATCCATAAGGTTTCTACAGAACTTCAGTAGAAATAGTTTCTTCTTTACAGACATCTACAGCAAAAATTCTACGGAAAAGAGATATTTATGTAGAACGCTACGTTTTTGTACTTTTTCTACGAAATTCTAAGGAAAATTTTATAAAGTTGAGTTCAAAATTCTGTAAAGTGCAAGGAAGTCGGAATAATTTTACATGATAACTTCCAACCATCATCAAGTAACCTATCCTTAAGGAAAGAGCAGAAAAGTCTTAAAGGAATGGCATCAAAATCAGATAAATTTAGGGCATTAAGATTTATTAAGATTATTGAGCAGTGAAACAGTGAGATATTTTAAATGGTACATGATAATTTCCTGCTCAATAATGATGCTTTAACGAAAGGCGTCAATGCGTTCACGGTAGGATGTCCTATCCGACGGACGGAGCGCTGAACATGTAGTGCTTAGCACGAGGCACTCAAGTAGAAACGAATGGTATGCAAATAGTACATATCTTACTGTCGGGACTCAAAACCAGGCTTTCAGGATTAGAACAGTAGACTAGTCACACACACACACAAACACACCTGATCACTCTTAAATTGAAATTGAAATATATCTAAAAATTAATTTATTTTGGATATCGGTTGTATGGCAACATTTCCTCTCAGTAGCTCTCTGTAACTCTGGAATTAGAGGAACGCTTATTTAAATCCATTTTCTCTTTCTCCTCCACGGGCGTCACTCTATTCGAAAATGTCATCGTGTTACTCCGACCCATTTTATGGGTAGACTGAACGAAAGAAAAGGATATTGGGTTCCTTTCATTTGGCCGATAAAATGTAATTTTCCTCGTCCCTGATAATCGGACGCTGCTCGGTAAGACAACACCCCAGAATTACCGGATCAATATTCAATTTGTGGAACTTCCCTTCCTTTTCCTTATTTTCCAGTCTCGCCGGGCGAAAAACGAGAAAATAGATGAGCACGGACCTAAAACCGCTTATTAAAGGGTCGCTTAAATATTTACTTAGGACCCTCATTATTATTCACGAGAGGGGATAAAACGTAACTGTTTTGAAAGAGGGCGGAGATTCATTAACGTAAATGCCACAGTATTAAACGCGTTAGCAACATGTGGCACCGTAAGTGCCAACCCTGAGTTTTCTGACATTCCCATTGAAATAAAACGAGGAGCAAAGATTTACAAAAGCTAAAAAATATTCTCGCCCCTTTCCTCTCTTCCCATTCTTTTACTCCTGAAGGAAACTTTCGTGCGGTAAATTGAGGAAAAGTAGCTTATGTAGCAATACCACCGCATCCAAAACTCATCAACACATAGGCCACAAATTTACATTTATGATTCATCCCTTACCGGTTCCGTTTTTAGTTAGGCAAGCAGCTTATTCAATATTCTTTCATTATCCAGAGGCTTATTTAGTTTTTCAGATAAATTCGGCATTATCTCTCCACAAAACTCTAATAAAGCAAGCACACAAATTTAGCCGACTAAAAGAGGCTTTAAAAAAACTAGATATCATAAGCCTTTCCGACAGCTGAGGTAGATAATACTACGGGGAGAAAGAATAAACTTAGCTAATTCATTCTCCTCATAATGGATAAATTCCGTAAAGCCGAGCTTCAAACCATTAGTTATATTCGAAATATTAAATTCAAAACCAGGCCCTGGAAAATGCGCATCCGGTATACATGACTTTCACATCCAAAGCGATATTGGAATCCTGGGTGTTAGTCACCATCAGCCAAATTTGTCGCTCAAAAGGTTAATCTAGAGATTCAAGCTCACATTTCAAGGAACTTGAGAGGCTGGAAAAAATAGGCCCTGAATGAAATGTACAATGCAAATAAAAGACCAGAGAATAGTATGTAATACAAAACAAGTTAATTGACCCTCTACCCCCAAAACGAAAAATTATTCTTGTTGCCTTCTTGAAGACAGGCATCTTATTGACCACATAATTTATAACCATGGTTTAAATGTTACTCATGTACCCTGTAAAAAATGGGTTTAAATTCCCCATATGGACAAGCCTACTATAACGTAAGTTACAACGCAAGGTAATAAGTTTAGGAATCACGTTTGAAAATAGAGATGAACATATTTCAGAAGAGGTCACGCCATAACTATGGTTGTTAAGTCTCTTCGAAAAATCTCCACATAAAACGTAATGTTCCCCGTGATGAGTTCATATTTATTAATCCTTCGTTTTTCCTCATTTAAATTCAATGCGGGTGCTCCATAATTTATTTATTTATTTAACACCAACAGCACCAAGGCCTTTACATTGGGTCATATAAAAATATAAATAATAACAAAATATAACAATAACAAATAACAAAAATGATAAGAAACAGAATTTGAACTGGATAGGGTAGTTATGAGGTTGAAAGGCGTCGTAAATGGTTGTTGAAGCTCTGCGTGAGGCGAAGAGGTCAAGGGAAGGTGAAGTGATGGAAAGGGCACTGAAAAGGGGAGGTAAATGAGAAGGTAGGATAAGGATCGCTGGGAAATTGATAGTCGGAATTTGGGCTTGTGTAATGGCTCAACATTTCGAGTCGTGCGGGATGGAATGTGGAGTGAAAATGCACCTATAAACGTTCTGAGGGAAAAGAAAGAAGTGGTAGAGGTTTTTCAGTGATTTTTCACTTGTCCCTCCTTTGGTACTGTGTTCAGCGCATTTCAAGTTAAGCATTCCGTCCTCCGGACGGGACGTTAGACTGTGGACTCCTTGACACCTCTTGTTAAGAATGACCTGGATTTGTCTGCATCCTTTCTTCATCTCTAAAATGTCTGCCTCTTCCAAAATAACCACTCATCTTGAACGGCACAATGGAATTTGCTGTTAGTCCCATCTGAATATATGCTAAATGCGAGCCAAAAATAAATTTCAGAGCTTCCCCGCGTAGATAATGCGTGATATCTTCACTAAATCCTGAACCATATTAGGGCTTGGGTTCCGTGCTTAGAAATATCTAAGAGTTGAATAACACCCATGTTACAGGCGAGAAAAATAACAGAACTTTTTAGAGAAAGATTGAAAAATGCCAATGTTTTATATAAACTTTTGGTGTGCAATGCAATGCCTGAGTACGGACTCAGGAGTTTTATACTCGCACATTTCTACATTTCATGTTACAGAGCTTCATTCACCCTATTTATTTGCCAGAGGCAATGTTATTTTCAAGAAGTTCGCATTATGATGCTTGAAGCAAGGAAGCTCCATAGAGCATTTGATGCGTATTTAACGATAACAGACGACAGACTGGAAACGTAAATTTTTCTCTTTTACATCACCTGTACCAGCCGCCTCATCAAATAACATCGAATAACCGTCAGATGCGCTCACCGTACCTCTCATTCGTATTATACTCCTGCGGAATATTGGCGCCCACACGTTGCCACCGTTAAAATAGATAACAGGGAACGCACATCGTACCAATTAATACGTGGAGACAACATATCGTACCATGCAAACTTAAAGACGTCACCTCGCAGCCCGCTTCATGCTGCATTATATTCCCACCGCACATACCGCTTATCTTCCTCGTAGATGAGATGGCGTTACGAACGCAAAACCCGTTTAGTATTACCAAGCACGACAAATTATTAGGCCAAGATCACCATAAAATACTCCAGATCTAGCCATCGCTTTACGCTCATCACAAACAAATCTCAACCCAAAACAAAAAGGCCGAAAAGTTACGAGCTCTTACACACTTTATACCCTTCTTCCTCCTCTTCCACACTCCATCACGCTAGAGAGAAGCCTTACGTTAAATCAACGCTATAATACATCCAAAATCCTGAGGAAAAAACACCAGGAAATTTCTCACGTCACAAAGTTGCTTGCTTTTTATCTCGTGTCTTCGTTCGAAAACAGAGCGAAAGAATTAAGCGCAGAGAATTTTTGAGAGGTTAAACAGGGCTCAGGACGGGGATTCGAACCTCTTAACCGTCTACGTAAAAACGGTGTAGGTAACTTTTTAAAGGACGCAACTTCAGGGAGGACACCTTAGATATTTTAAACCAAGCGTAAGGTTCCGTGGAAAATATTTTCGTAAAAGTTTAAAATATTTTTTAAACTATTCACCAAACTTTTTTTTAAGTATTCAATAAATAATTTTCGTAATTAAGGATAATTATTCATGATTTTGATGTTAAGAGGCTTGACATATATTTCTCATTTTTATCGACATCCCCGACATCTTTGAGTGATTTTTTAATTCAACCCACTTTATTCAATACAAATTAAACATAAAGGTGTTGGACTCATAGCCCACGCATGGTGGCTCCTGTGATTCATTTACTTTTCGGTAATAGGTAGCAACGATGTAGGAGCACGAAAAAGGCAATTATTGGCGAGCTGTCGCAAATAACCAAACGGGTTTCTCAATTTACAACTCTTTATAAAATACAGGCAAATGCAAACGAAGTTCGTTACTCGTCATTTGAAAAAAATTCATGAATACTTCCTGAATGAATTTAGGAAACCAGTATTGTGTGGCAACTGCATGAAAGTCAGGAATAGATCTCACCATCACAACCTCCCACTTATACGCTGGGTGTCGGGATGGTGGAGTGGTTAGAGACTCACTCCGAAGCCCTGGTTCGAACTCCGGTAGTGGAAGATATTTTTCATTGGTAATTCGGCCCCAACTTGAGTGCTATGAGGAGAGTAATGAAGTTTAGTACTCCGTCCGTCGGATGGGACGTTGAGCCGTGGTTCCCTTGGCGCCTTTCGGCAAGAGTTTTTCTGCATCCTTCCATCTCTATCCTTGTGCCTTTCCATCCGATCTGAGGTGCGGGTACAGACTTGAAAACGCAGATTAGACTCGTGAGTTTATGGTGAGCTAAGCGTGCCCTCCCATATTTATAGCAGTAGAAGAATTGTTATTACAGCGTGTTCCAACTGCTGATGCCAAATCACAAAGTCTAACTTAAGGGTAGACCAGGGTAGACCTAACTTAAGGGTAGACAAAAGCACGTCATCGATATCAAAATCGGGATTCGAAGACCACACCTCGTCTCTTAATAAATCAATGGCCAGATGATACCCTATTGACGTGAAAAAGGTCGCAGTGTCTGTTCAATGAGTTATTTGATAAAATTCTAGTGGAAAAGTACCATGTCCTCTCACTCAAGGGGTAATTGCCTACATTCACCATAATGAAGCTATTCCGTGAAGTCACGTCGGACACAATCGATAAATTCATCTGAGGAGTTTATCGAGTCATTCGGTAGATGGACAGTGAGGATGGAGGTCCGAAAGAAGGGCATTCGAGTGAACCAAATGGATGGGCTCTTAAAGGGACAGGAGCTTAGGAATTTGCGATGGCCGAAGAGGAGGGTATAAAATCCGGAGAGAGGGTAGAGAATTTCGGATGTCCCTGGACTCCGGGAAACTATTCTGGTCAGAGGATAGTAAAAAAAAAAAAGAAAACGCGGAGCTTAAAAAATACGCGGAAATCCTTTTATGTGACGAACATGTGCATTTTCTCAAACGGATTGAGAGAACGGAAATGTTTTCGCCTCCCTCTCACTCGTAGCACGTCCCTTCCTCTCACTTCGCAGGGACCGATTCGCAACCAGGGAAAACGTATTGGAGGCCCAAGTGGAACGGGGATGAGAGAGGGAAGTTCGGGGGGAGGTGGGAGGAAGGGGACGTAGAGGCAGAACACGAAGTGCGTCGCATTTCCCTCGCATCCGCACCCCGTCTGTCTTCCTCCATCCCTCCCTGCACCCCGCCAATGCCACGGGAAAAGGGTGGCTAGATCGGAATCAATCGGATACAGAGGAGAAGGGTAAAAACTTGCCCAGTCCGTCCAACACCCCTAGAATCCCTTCCATTCGTCTCCTTCCTCCCCGGGGGGTCTCGTTTCTGGAGAGCGGGAAGCGTTCCCGTGGGGACAGGAATGCGTTCGGCGGCGGCGGAAGGTGACGCGCAAGCAGACCCTGGCATTAATTACCCTAGCTGTCTCGCTTCGCGACCACGCAGGGAGGTAAAAAAAATAAAGAAAAAAATACGCGCTCGTGCCGACCAAGTATTCCGATCCACGCTAAGGGTGAGATCACTGGCAGAGGACGGGCAGGGCACGTGCAACTCCAAACAGGGTTAGATTGGCAAACAGATCCGTTGGAAAACAAATCTGTTTCAGTAGCCGCCTCCTCACGAATAGATTCGCTCGTTAAGGAAGATCTGTGGCGACGAAAATGAATGAGAAATCCCACCCATATCTCCAAGCTGTTTTAAAATGGATTATATCCACCGCATTCCTTAATCCTTCGATAAGTGAAACTATAACCCTAAATTTTCCCATAAATGGAAATCAATACATTTTTTTTACTACTGGCTTTTCCCAGCCCATGGATTCAAATGCGCCACCATCTTTATGCAATTACCGCATTCCATCTGTAAAAATGGTAGCTATGTATTTATATAATATAATTATATGAAACTACTATTAATACATAGTCATCGTAGCCATTTTAGTAGATTATTCTAATGGCTATAAAGACTAAAACTGAATTGAACCTTAATTAAAACGATATCATCGTCTAGGAAAATGCTCATCATAGAAGCGTAATTTTTCGACAAAAGAGCATTTTTATTATGCTAATAATCTATATTTTCAAAGCCTTGATTACCTTTCCGAAATAATAGAGACAAAATCTATGATTCCACTACTAGAGCTGGAGCGGACTTTATCTCTAAGCACGGGAATAATTATTACATTAGTTTAACTATTGTTCCACGGTGGAACATATGTCTTAAAAAAAAGCTCGTTGCCGGAATTGATTTATGGGCAGTTTTGGCACATTAAAGTGTGACGGAGGAGACATCAAAACATTAAAAGACAAAAATAGAGTACGAATCGTTCATTTCCTCAACAAACCAATCGAAAATCGCTGAAAATGACTGACTTAAAGTAGGAATCTAATATTCCTGTTTAAGGAAGAAGAACGTTTGGAAGTTCGGTGTAATTTTGCTCTTTGACGCATCGGATTCTCATCGTAGAAAATCTGAATGTTATTAAATGGAAATGATGAGTTTCAATAGACCCATGTTATTTGGATTTCCAAGCGGATCAAACTGAAATCGCTCACCTTTAATCAGAGCTCGAGAGGCCATACACTTTGGGGCGAGTATTTCCGATTGGTTCAGTTACATTTCTCCAGTGTTTAATGCTGCCCGAGGGAAAACTTGAAAAGGAATCAAATCATGAGAGTGACTTTTTTTAAATCGTCTTTTTCAGCATCCAATTTGCATCTCTTTAGAATAAGACCTTAGACTCCCTAAGCCAACGCCAAGCCAGGCCACTTAACCGTCCACTACTCCTAAACCAAAAGATGATTACTAGGATATCAACACTTGTAGATGTAGGACGGTTCAATGAGCTTCCAATCCTTGTCCAGTAAACCTTAAACCTCTAGAACCACATCAGCCGTTCCTGGCGGCAGATGTATCTCATATCATCCGTTTCTCCTGTTCTCAAGAAATATTCCATCGTAAACACTAAAATTATGGTGCTTCGGTTGACAGATGGGATGAAATACGACGCAGGGAACTGAATCATTTGCTACAAATTGCCAAAAATAAGTGCATGCATAAATCTTACGCGATCATGGTTATCTCATTTTATATTTGGCATACTTTCATTGTTAATGCGGAGGATATTGCTACTTTCTTGTTCCATCGAATGAATATCGTCTCCCGTCCGCTTCATCTTATTTCCTTGAAGTACATGTTTCCGTATCATATTGTGCCATGCTCCATATTAGACTTTCCACACTTTACGCCCCAACCCAACGACTTTGAGATTCGTTCTCACCTATGAGAAAATGGGTTTCTTCAAAAGAGTATTGGGTAAATGTGACGATCATGTACGAGAAATCAGCTACTTTTCCCTTGTTAGACCACATTTGGAATATGCTGCCAGTGTATGGGATCCCTACGAAATCGGTCTAAGTAATGAACTTGAACGTGTGCAGCGAAGATCGGCAAGAATTGTAAAGGGACGCTATGGTAATTATATTAGCGTAACCAGTCTATTAAATGAACTGAAATGAAAATCATTGTCAGATCGCAGGTTGAAATTTAGACTTAATCTCTTAAACAAATTCCAAGGCAATATTTTCAGTGATGATGTTAAAAATATTTTACGAACCCCAACTTACTATGGCAGACTGGACCATAATCATAAAATTAGAGAAATTGATTGCCGAACTGACCGATTCAAAATGTCCTTTTTCCCTCGTACAAGAGATACGACTAACGGTAAATATGTCCTATCGGAGAGTAGCAATGAATAGCATTGGTAGCTGCATGTTGGTATGAGTACTTAAAGCTAACCCTACTAACAGAATGTTTTTGCATGTTTGCTTTGCAATTTCTATCTTCTTTAAATAGTGTAGTTCTGACTACTATATTAATACTATTCCTTTTTTATGCATGATATGTAGTGCATGTTTGGTGAGAAATCACCCCCTGTCACACACCCTTGTGGTGGCTAGCAGGGTATTATGTAGATGTAGATGAGTTCTCGCCTCTTTTGAAAGCACAATTCTTCTTCTCATTTCAATGCTGATACATCTCTTTTCCTCCAGCCAGCATAATTTCTCCACCTACTCCAGCTTGTAACCGACTTTTCAATTTAACCTGGCTCTTTTCATTCATGTAAATTTCAATTCATCGTTTTCTCATTGTTTATCTCCATTCCATATCTTTAGTACAGTATTTGTACTACATGTAGTATTTATTGTAAGCTCTTGGCTGGCTGACGAGCGCTTGAGCATTCGTGGGCCTCACTGACTTTATCAATTTTTTCCAACCTTCACTCCTTTCTCAATCTTATTCCACACCTCTTCCAAAATTTTCGCCAGGTATATGCTAAAAAGTACCGAAGATAACGAGCAACCCTGTATAATTCCCATCCCTTTTACTTCTCAATCAACTTAACCATCAGCTACTCTCACTTACGCCTTCTTTTCCATGCTTGTACACTGGATCAGTCTGCCGTCTCTCCAGTATATCCCTATTTTCCGAAATATCTATTAACATTTTCTGCAACACTTTGCTGAATGACTCTTTGAAATCAACACAACTCGCGAAAAAGTTTTGATTACATTGTATGTTTCTTTCCGTCAATATTCTCATCACGGTAATCGCATTCCGAGAGGTCTTCCCTTTGCGAAATACAAACTGATCATCCCTAGGATATTAACTTGCTCTCTTTTCCATCCTTATGTTGATCTACACCTTCAAGTTTATCGAGAACGTTTCATCAAGAACGACCTGGCCACGTGTGAGATTGAACTTATTATCGTATTGTATCCGCATTCCATTAGTACTCTCATTTTTGATAAAGTTATCGAAACAATTTTTACAAAATCCTCCAGCAAAACTCCCTCCTCATAAATTCTGAAGATTCCGGCGATATAGAGCGGAAGCGAATTATGATAACATGGAAAGAAAACACGAGCCAAATCCACAAAATATATATTTACAACGACCCGGATTTCACTGTATTAGAGCATCATCAGCAGAAATATCACTCAAGTCTACTTCACCTGATGATGCTGTAATACAGCGAAACCCGAGTCGTAGTAAATTTTATTTTTGAGGATTTGGCTCGTGTTTTCTTTCCTTTAATCCTCCTTATTAATAATGCGAGCAAGGCCACCAAATCTCTCTCTTCCATCACCTCTTAGGTTCTTCAGTAATCTAATTTACTATCCAGTATTCAGTATTCCTGGTCCAAGGGTAACTTATCAATTGTAGCGAGTGACAGATTTGGCTCTTCCCTCCCAAGACTTAGCCGGTCTATATTAAAGCACTTGAAGTGAAGTGTTGTCAGCTAAAATGCTCACGACAATTCCCCGTTACTCTACACAAAAGTTACGAATCTAAATTGCACACAACGTGAACATTGGAATCTGCGTTTGAGGGGCGTCTCGTAATTAAATCTAAGGGCAATACGCGCGAAAAAGGGAGTGGTTATGAATAAGAAGAGAACTTGAGGATAATCCAGGGCTTGATATGAGGTGTGCAGCTACACCCTTCTGTTTTCCATGGGAATGGAAGTGAATGAGAAAGACGAGATAAGGGTAATAAGGGTTCCGGAGGAGAAGTGTTCAGGAAGAAGGTTTATTGCAAATGAAATCGTTGCATTAGGTGACCTTTGAAATACAGCGTATTCCAACGGAGCACTACAAAATCTTTACCTTCTCATTATAGTATTAATTACTCGAGAGAGCCTACCAGAAGCTAAGGTTATCAGTGCCATTTAGGAAAATCGGGTAGAATTCAGATTGCTTCAAATTTGATTAGTAATGAGACCTCACACTAACAAATAGGGTGAATAAAAAATTATATTAGCGCATTAAAAATTATGTTAAACCTGTGGAACGTTTAAGTTTTTTATCATTCATCCTACTCTTATTTGCGGACTTTTGTGCAAAATTCAACTATGGCAAATTCCTAATGCACAGGGTTAATTTCAAATTACTACAAAATAAAGCATACTTAGAGAATGATGAAAGTTCAAATATGCAATCATGTATCTAAAACATCTTCCAATAATAACAAGCCGCAAGTATTCAGAGAATTGATTATTCGCGTCGTTACGAATAGGTGAGAGGAGGGATTTAGGTCGGATTAATTGGGAATGAATGAAATGTGAAGTTAAATCCGGCGTCGGTATCAGCCTGCTTTAATGAAAGATGCCAAGGGGTTTACAGCTTAACGTCCCAACCGATAGAAGAGTATTGACATTTAAGGGCCTTTATAACAGCAGTCAAGTAGGGATCCGTATTCAGCTGCAAAAACCCCGTTACTATAGAGATTCAAACCAGGACTCTAGGAATGCAATTCGAATTTAATCAGGATCTAACCTACCAATCTTATGGATTGTTGATCGAAGATGATGGCATTAAATAAATTGTGTCCAGAAGAAAACAATTACAAGTTTTTGTATGTATCTCTAAGTTTTGTGTGTGAATGTTAGTGCAATTCTGGGTACAGTTACGGTATGTAAAGTTTTTTCCCTTAATTTTTCAGAAATAGCTCTCCAAGGAGTATTTAACGCTTTTTATTTTGGAAATATACCAGTGAATTGGTATAGCCATTAGGTATCAAATTAGGAACTTGACACTGATGTTTATTAAGATAACAACATTGAAATGTTACAGTAACTTGGATCAATAGTGCATGTTTGGTGATCTTCACCCCCTGCCACACACCCTCGCCGTGGCTTGTAGGGTATTGCGTAGATGTAGATATAGATATAGAAGTGTTCTGCAACATATAAGAATCTAATTACTTATCGAACATTTTAACAGTAATAATTTCTACTACCATAGAACTCTAAAACTACATTACACCTGATGTTGACAAAATCTAGAGAAAAGCAGGTTGTGTGCAAAAAAATTAATTGAAAGCTGAAAACAAAATGTATGTGAGCAATGCTTCAAACATGTACTTCATAAATGTGAGGGCTAACCCAAAAGGTTCAAAGTCATACGTAATTTTTAAAAATGGTGGTATACTCTTGAAATGTGGCAACCACATTTCTATAAGGGCTATCCGTAGCCATTCCTATTACCCAATCACCTTGCTCTATATCACCTACCAGCATTTCATTCACTATGTCCAGCACCACCCAGTCAAAATTGCTATTCCTTCCCTAAAGCCTATTTTTACCTGACTTCCTCTCCTTTAACACACCTTCAATGCTCCTTTGTCGGCGTGTAAAAGAAAATAAAGTGGACTATGGTGATTTAATTGATGATACATAATTGATCTACTATGATACTAGGCTGGCGAACTCGATCCGTGCTTCCGGACGATACGTTACACTCCATAGCCTAAAATCAATGCCAAACGTTTTGCTACATGAATACCATAACCATATGCACCAATGTACAATAAAATTGAAGAATGAAACCTAATTTTGCTCTTAGCTTTCCACTGAAAGTATTTAGGTTGGACTGTACCATTTTTCCATCACGATTATGCATCCTTAAATCTTAGACCATATTTCAGCGAAATGTCTTGCTGCATATGATATAAAAATTAAATATTTTTCAATGTGTCAGCAATTTGGCCCAAAACATCTATTTCCGTTCTTGGTTGTTCTCATAAAATGGCGCGGAATCACTAAATAATAAGGTTCTTTAAAAAAACAGGAGTGAAGTTGATCATAAAAAAGCGGAATTTTGAAAAGAGTCATTTTATTATTTCACAACGATGCACTGTTAAACTGATTTGTGCCACAATATTTTAATTTCACAGCGGTTCTGGTGAGACCGCATGGTTCTCCAAATTAATTTTCTCTCGAACATGGTTATAAACGGAGGCTATATAATTATGTTAATTAAGGACCATTTTACGATGCAAAACCTGAATATTTGCGATAACTCATTTGCGCCGTGTCACTTCACAATATTTTCATTTAGAACATTCGCAGTTCCAACCACTGAAAATGTTTTTTCATGCTTCAAATCGTAATGAAATGGAATGTAACATTTCATCGGCAGGCGAAACATCATTTTTTACCAACTGACGTCCAGTTATTCGTCCAAAAGCTGGCGAGTGTGAAGAGGTAGTTCGTGTGAAAAATTACGGTGACGAGCTTCATTCAAATCATGGACGAATTCCATTTATTGAGATTTGAAGTAATATTCCGCGCAAACAATTCGTATAGGATTCCCGTTTCGTTATAAACCAGGGAGGGAGCATAGCGGAGACGATGCGAGATAGCTGAAATTTGGACATCAAGGTCGATTTTTCAAAATTTATTCCTCATAATTCGAATCAGAACACTATAATTTAGCCGAAGTAATTCGGAGATCCAAAAAATCTTTCACCATGATATTAAGATAACTTTTTTACCAAATACATTTATATTTTAGCCGCCACCATGATTCAACAATCCTTAGATTGATTTAAAACAGCTCCCCACTCGATTTTCCTATCACCTAATCTTTTCATATCTACATAATTCTTCTCTTTCACATCCTTCACCAATTGCATTAAATATCTCATACAAGGCCGATCTTCCCACACACTTGTCCCTCAATGATTGTCTTCATCAGGCCATCATGTTTCAATAGATGGCCTATTAAGTTGCCCCGTATCCTCCTTTAAGTTTCTAGAAGACACCTCTTTTCTTCCACTCTTACAAGTATATTTTTAGCCTCCATCAACCAAAACCATAAGCATCTCTATAAGAACCGGCCTTCGTAGCCAGGTTGACCTCCCAAATCATTACTAAACCATCAATAGAAATCAATTACGTTCCTTCGTATAATCATTTGGTCGCACGAACCTGGTTAATACCTTTTTCTTTTAAAGCAGCGACGTATCCATATATTAGCTGATAAACAATTACCTAATGAAATGATTGCCTTCTGTCACACACCCTAGAGGTCAAGTGGCTTACAGGGTGCTCAGACTATATAGATTAGAATATTTGACGGAGCGAAGGATAAGTACAGTTACTACGTGACAAGCAGGAGCACCTTTCCATGAGAGATGGCTGATGTATTTAGGTTGGTATCGTATTTCCTGGCAACCCAAAGGCCGTGGGTTTGAATGCCAACATGAGCAACTATTCTCGCCTTAAAATTAAGCTAAGCAACATAACCACGGCATATGGGACACCAATAAAACCTAATACTAATAAATAACTTCAACAGAGTTCAGTGAAATTTCACACCCAAACTATTCGCTTCAGTTTATGTAGCCAAAGGGACCTCTTTTCCGATTGCCGTGCTGGTTGATTTTCGGTCACATACGAAGTTTCGATACCGGCATGTAAATATTAGTACATCGTTCCATTAATCCTTGCGGCAGGACCCATCAGTTGGACGAATATTAAAGGGTTCTAGTCCGAAAATAAAGTTTATTCCCGGCAGTGAGAGCGTCACGTCTCCGCTGTCATCGAGGGAGTAGGCAGAGGGGGTAGGGGGGGTGTGGGATCAGGGCACACGACCCGACCGACCGACGACGTCCGTGATGAAAGGTCGGCGGTGCCGAACGCGAAAATAACAGCATTCCCCGAACGCAGATTATACGTACCCAGTTGGCAATTCGGCCTCCGTCCCCCTTGTCCCTCCTCCTCCCCCTTGTCCCTCCTCTCTCGGACCTCAACAAAATTATAACCATGCGACGCGATGCGATTCGGCACAGGGGGACAGTGAGAGTTGAAAGCTATCGTGCGTCAGAGCAATTTTTTTCCCTCCGTGCCACGCCGAATTCCGAAAAAGGGTAAGACATGCGAGCTTAAGGAAGTCTAGAGCATAGGGAACGACTTCCGGCGGGACCGAATTATTTTCTGGCAGGAGGACAGGATGTGACGGTGGATAACAGACCCGGTGCACGGTTACGACAAACGCGAGGCACTGTAATTCTCCGAATATAATACGCACCAAAATTACTACCCACCTAAGATTTTACCCGTAAAACGAGAGATTTCCCTTGTTTATATGTGGAATGCGTACCTCAGAAAACAAAGGAAATGGTGTTCGGAATAGAAGAGGAGGCCAAAACAAATATCAAGGTTTGATAGCAAAAACCATAGTCCTTGGACCTTTGCAAAAACTATAAGAGGTGAGAGAGTAGGTACTGCTATCTGGGAAGCAGAATAACCAGCGATGGACGACGCAAGAAGGAGATAGTCAATAGAATCTAATCAATAGTAATAGTAGTAATCAGTAGTAATCCACACCTACGTAATACCCGGCGAGCCACCGCGATGGTGAGTGGCAGGGTATGATAATCACCAAACATGCACTGCTTGCATGCAACTAAGAGCTTAAGTGTTACTACTACATGGAAACATATTTGATAGAAGAGTCACGTGCAAATAGATGCTTATTATCTACAGCTACATCTATACGATACCCAGCAAGCCACCTCTAGGGCGTGTGGCAGGGGGTGAAGATCACCAAACATGCACTATTAACATGAAATATTGACATCTAAATACATTTTTTGGCATTGAAATATTGACATGAAAAATTGGTATCTACATAGTAATAAAGTGATTACTGGTTAGGAAGTCATATATCTAAATATATCCATCTCTATTTTCCTAGCATGCAGAGTAGCTCGGGCGAAGAGGTCATTCTACCAAGATGAGAATGTACTTAATTCTGGAAATACAAACGTTGAAATAAGGAAAAAATACATCATTATATACTTCTGGAGCACTATCCTTCATGGATGTGAGACGTGGACAATGACATTAACAGAGAAGTGAAGACTGGAAGCATTCAAAATGTGGTGCTACAGAAGAATGATGAAGATACAATGGATCGACTGACTAAAGAAGATGTGTGATGAAGAATTGGAGAAAATATAAGTCTTCCGAAATATGTAGAAGCAAATATGAAGAGGTTAGTTGATAGGAGAATCGAGTTGAGAATTTCGTCACCCTTGGTAATGAATACGCACCTTGTTTTGAGTAAAAGGATTTTCACGATATTATCATGCGTCTACGTATTACAACATCTGCATCTATATGCTGCCCTGAGAGCCACCACAAGGGCATGTGGCAGGGAGCTATTCATGTAATATTAATCCGCCATTCAAGGCTCGAAAACGCATCCCACAAGGATGAGGCTATCCTAGGGATAATAAGCCTTACCGCTAGTGTTTACGTACGAACCCTTAGTTTCCTGACGTGTCTTTCTATCAGTTTCAAGTCTATGAAGGCTAAATAAAAACGTATAAAACCCAAATACGCACATGTTTATAACCATGAAACACACAACTTAATTGATGATTTTTCTCTGATAAAAATACGTAATGCTGCCGGAAAATTACGATAGTAGCGTTACAACTGTCGCAAGGAATCAAGTGCGCACCAGAGAACAGAGCAATGTTATTGGAGTTGTGATGCGAGAAAACATCTCGTGCTCAACATATCGAAACAAAATGCCGTTCACGCAATACTGACGTGCTTCTAGAAGAAGGTCGAGTCGTTATTCTCCCTCCTTCGCAATCTTGTGGAGGCGCCCGCACCAGTCATGAGGGCATTCTTACACAAGGGTTAAATCAGCATTTCCCTTATCTCGGGTTTCGACCAAAAGGAAGGTCAATGGGATGTTCCCGTTCCCCTTGGAAGGGCTCTCACCACTGCTACGAGCTAGTATCCGAGGAGAAGAGGCGTTTTAGCCGGCAGTCCGGAAACAGGAGTCCGACAGAGTCCGTCAAGGGATTTCACCCCTCAATTAAAAAAAACTTAGTTCCGAAAAAAAAAATACTGTGTAAATGCACAGATGGACAGACAAATGTAGATAAAATATTATGCAGTAACATTTATTACAGGTGGTATGAATAGGGGAAGGAAATAAGCCGATTTGAAGAGAGAAAAGGCGCAGGGAGAAATGGAGCCAATCGATGATTGAAATGCAAAGCTGAGGAAGGGCACTACATCAAAACTTGCCTCAGCCGGTAGAAAAACTATCAATCAGTCAACTACCTTATAAATAAGTTAAGTTATCTGTACCCCTAATAAGTGCAAGTAGATGATTAAGATTTACGAAGGATGCACTCAGGTCAATGCTTTGCGGCGTAACAATGTGGAAATTCATGGTCAAATAAAGAATCCAACAGCTATGTATATTTCCATTTAAATTTAATTGGAAATATACATTGTTGGATTATTTATTTGATCTACGAAGGAATGTAATTTTCATTGGTGGTTTACTCATTTATTTGATTGTAAAGATGAGAAAACAATGATTTGGCATGCAAGGGTGCAGTTTAAAAGAATCCGTGAGGTACTTACTCTTTTCGCATGCACTCCAGATTATTCTACTTAAATCTCAACTTTCTATCTAGAACTATTGTGCAAATTATGATTTCTAATTGTTTGCAGGAGAAAGACAATTAATATTTATCCATACTGCTTCCTGTCTATATAAATTAAATAAGATTGGCAATTTTCCACAAAATAAAATTTAATGCGACCGGATTCGATGTACTACATCACCCTCAGGTCAAAGCTCACCTGAGGATGATCGCCAATCTTCTTTAATTAGGTTATTCCACCACATCAATCCTGAAACGACTCTTTTTCTTGCTTTTTCTCTGATTCTACTTATTTTTATGCTTCTAACTCTCTGCTTCTTCACATCGAAATGGTTAAATTATGCTCGTTTTCTCAGGATATTAGTAGGTAGTAGCGATCTTCTGGTAATTAATATAGCTACCGACCTGGTTGCCATAATATCTGTGTAGCGATATGTCACTTCGAGGCAAAGGTGGCGATCAACAATTAATCAATAATCAAGTAAGATGCCAGATGAGCTACGGTATACCGATGTTTCAACTCCCTCTACGCAGAGCATAAATATAATGTTAAGCAAAAATTTTTATCATACTTTCCTAAATAAAAAGATTCCGCATCCAATTTGGACACATCACTTGATCCACAGCAGAATTTCAGGAATTTTAGTTTCCCAGAAAATGCTCTGGAATAAACATGGCACAACAGAACGTAATCATAACAAAATTCAATCACTTTCTTACCCTATGTATACCCATTTTCATATTTATATTTTAAAATATATTAATATGTAGAAATACAAGAAACAGACAATGGAATATTTCATTGCCACCTATCTCACGACTCAGTGCAAAATTTCGTCATTGCATGACGCAGTGAAATACGTTTGATATAAAGTTGCAATATTTTAAAGTGAATACACGGTGAGCCATTGTAAGTTAAAGAAAACCATGTAATAAAAATAGGCACTCAGAATATTTAAAAACTATGGATCTCTACACGGAAAGCAATGCAGGACTCCTCGTTCATTTATGTTGCGATATCGATCCATTTGTGTCCAGTTCATTTTCAATCGTTAATCATAATGTTTCAAACATAGTATTACAACATTTGGAAAAGAGATACCAAATGAAGAGGTTCACCCGCTAAAATGTTACCCTCTGCATCCCCTCTAGGTAGAGAAGCGACGTTTCCGTTAAATAAATCTCCCCATCGCAGGATATTCCTACTTCGAAACCGGTTTCCCTTGCTCAGGGACCTGATTCTAATCCCCCACACACTTATCCGCAGAAATATATTATATTCTCGCAAAATTCGTAATATATTATATTCTCTCAAAATCTCCTCAAGGCAGAGAAGATATACCTTCTTCCCCAAGGGGCTCTTTTCCAAAATTTTATTTTGTTAAATAACCTTTACAAACCAGAGGAAAAATAGGTACTATCACGACCCGGGTTTCAATGCGTTAGCATCATTATCAGGTGGTGAACATCGCAATTACAGCTCCTTATATACCCAAAATCCTAATAGTGGAAGGGAGGGTGGTGTGAATCGGTCACTTCACAACGGCAGAGAGAATTGGGGAATACGCTGGAAGCAAACATTCATTCAGGAGATAAACTACAGGGTCAACATTCTTTTTCCAAATTTCGAACTGTTCCAAAGCATTGAGCTCGCGTCGGTTATTAGTAAAATGTGACAGTTTGGCATTAAAATCACACTTGTGGTCACAATTCAATAATTTTCCGCAAAGCTACTCTTCTCATCATGATAGTTTTTGTAAGTACTGGAATGTTCTTTGGTCTTACATAAAGAATTCGCGAAGTTTATCCCATATATACACAGTCAGTTTTCTTCTTTTCCATCAAAGAACAGATGCAAAATAGGATGGAAGAGCAGTGCGGGAGTAGAATTGCATTTGGAATACGACTGAAAGGAGAGGGAAGAAAGTGGGGTGGGTTGTGGTAGGAGGATGGAGAGAATGAAGGGCAAACAAGCGAAGGAATCGGAAGTGAGAGAGAAAGATAGAGAGGAGGTTGAGAGGGGGGAGAAAGAGAAAAAGGGGAAATAACGAGTGGGTAGTGGGGGTGGTAGAGGAGCAAGCAGGTACGGAATGACAGCCGTGAAGAAAGGTCAAACGGAGTCAATGCTCAAAAGGTTTATGATTCTCTCCCTGCATCACCTCCTAAACACCCCCTCCCACCTCCAAACTGCCCTTTGCACATGGGGGCCGGAAAAGCGATCGGGCAAAAAGGAAGAGTGGAAACTCAGGCGTTCGTTTTGACGCGCTATTTCCAGATTTTTGGCACCGCGTTGCTCGAAAGGCGCGCTCCGATGTTTAAAAGCAAAGCGCCCGCAAGATCAGAAGAAGTGAGGCCGTCAGAAAGAAGAAGAAGCTCTCACCCTGAGGCCATGCGGGTGATGTGATTCCAAGAGGCTCCTATGGAGGTGCTCGTTTACTATAGGAACGTGGAATTGTCGCCTTCCCACAATACTCTAATCCCAGGAAAACCCATCCCTTTGATGCCTAAAATATGGATTCGTATATGTCAAATCCGTCATTTTTGAAGATTTCGAAACTTCCTCAAGCTCAAGGAATAGGTATAGGCTTTCGCATAACACAATACCGACCAGTTTCTCCACTCATATAGGCACGAGGGATATCAATAATGTGTATAAAAGTAGGCTCATATTATCCAGTATTTTTTGGGATCTGGGCGAAGATATAAAGTGGGAGGAAGTGAAAAATTGATGTAAGAACGCATGCAAACCTTTATCTTCTACCATACCAGTTCAGAGGTGAAAGTAAAAATATAAATATTCCACGTTGGTAATTGATTTCAAATGCTACGCGCACATGGATACGGAATTCCCATCCATCGATGTAAACTTTATATTCTATGCGCAAAGGTCGAATTCCCGACCAGTGAACTTCAAGGAAAAACCTTAATAGCAACAGCAACGAAACGTTTCGCTGCACTTTTGGTGAGGTTTCTTCAAATCAGTTGTGAGCATGAAGTACAATTCTCTATCTACTACGCAAAGTGATTGGAACAGACTTTCAGAGTACGAAGAAGGGGATGTTCAGTATACGAAAATGACCGTGGCAACCAGGTCGGCATCGCGTCTTCCTGGTGACTAAAAGATCATGGGTTCAAATGCAGACTCTGGTACTACCGTATCTGTGGTTGGATTAAGAATCGAGTTGGATAGTGGTCTACTATATCTGGGAGTAACTTTAGACTATCGCTTTAAATAGAATACGCAAATTTCAAACGTAAACCGCTTTAAAATGCAGTCTCAGAAATTTTTATTTCCTTCGTAATAAATGTCCTTTCCTTTCTGTCCGAAAAATGATTTATTATGCTTTGGTACATTCCAAGTTGGATAATGGGCTTCCTTGTTGGGGCGGAGCTTATTTTAGTACTATCAAGACAGCCTATTTCGTGCAGAGAAGAATAGTAAGACTTATATCACTTAAAAAACGCTATGAACACTCCCGTCCTTTGTTTATTGCGCTAAACATACTCCCGCTGAGATATATGTACTGCTTCAAAGTGTTAAAAATGTTCTATCTGCGAAGTGGATATAGTCCAAAATAATTTGGGAGTAATAAGATGCTTAATAATCGAAGGGTTTTCAGGGTCCCTATGCCTAAACCGAATTTAACGCTGTATAAAAGGAGTTTTGTGTATATGGGACCAAAATTATATAATATCCTGCCTAATATGATCAAAGAAACTACTTGTTTTAATAAATGTCGAAAATTGATTCATAAATGGATATTAACTATTGATAACATTGAAATGTTATTGTAAAGGGTATACGTTTTGTGTAAAGGGTGTGTGATTTAAGCTGTAAGTCATATTTGTTGTAATCCTATGTTGCATTTTGGTCTGAATTTCTGGCTCCTGTGGTATCAGTTTTTTTTCTTATCTTTTTAAACACAACAATCCTTTTTCTCGTTTTCATTATGTACTGACTCAATTGGTTCTATGTTGTTCATTTCCGGTTACTTATTCTGAAGTTAGCCTAGTCACAGGCTTATTGCCTTATAGGCTAACTCAATTCCCTGAACGGCAATAATAACTGCATAAAAATATGTACGGAAGAAATAAAATTATTATTAATTATTACTACATAAGCCATTGAAGCACTCACTATTATGAGAAAATGAAATGAAAGCACTTCGGTACAAAGGCAATCTTGCAAAAAAATTATCAGGTGTCACGCATTGATTGCGAGAATTCAAAATAAATCACAATTATAAATTGGTAATAACAAAAACGTGTCATATTTAGGCTTTTACCTCAAAATTTAGGGCGCAGTTAAGTCTCAAAACCATGTCTTTAATGTGACTCTTTTCATGAAATAAGTAAAACTCCTGAACGATCGATAAGAAATAAAATTAACGAAAGTCGCCAAATGGTCCATAGACGGGACACTGATCTTGAAGAGCACCTCAAACAATACTCAGTTTAGGACCAAAATGCAAATGAAAATTTCTGACACAGCCGAAATTTGGAACCAGGCCCTCTGAATAGGGGAGCAGTACTCTAGCCACCAATATCAACACGATCCCCAAGAGAACGGTGCCTTTGAGAGGAAAATTCCTAAAATAAGTACGTACACCGGTAGGGCTATTATGTAGCTCGCAAGGCCCGGCGGTAGCCTAAAATCGGCCATAGTTACGGTCTCGTAGACAAACTTAAAGCCTCCTGACATACTTATGGTCTGTTTGTATAACGTAAAGTTTATATCCAACGCACATTTAGCCCCTTCGGCCATAAGCAAAGCCTGCCATGACCGCCACCTCGATTTAAGCGAAGGCAAACCGGCCGCCTTCAATAAATATTCACATCGCCAAAATATTTAAAATTTCAAATAATTCAGAATAAAGAATTACATAATTACGGTCTCCATACCGGATCAGGTAGTCTTTATAGTGTTATCAACTATAATCTCGGCTTCCTATTCGTTTTCAGATATGGAGTATTAGGAATAAACTAATAGGTACACTCAGAGGTGCTCCACCCGGAAAAACAACGCGAAATAGTCCTCACTGCCCCAGTGACTTAGAGTAAGCACAGCTATGGCGTTCGCGCAGTCCACTGGGGGAAAATAGTGGGTAAATGAATGCCGGGGGAAGAGAAATTTGCACTTGGTTAGCGTCTCTTGACGGAGAAGATTTACAGCATTGAGCGCAGGGGCCGAACGAAAATAAACGCGCTGGGATACGGTCGCGTCTCCATTCGTCTCCGCCGGCAACCATTGGAGCTTTGTGGCCATCAAGGGCTTCGAGCGATAAAGAGACGCGAGGTCGGGCTCTCTAGAAATATTGCACCTTAAGTTGTATCTTAAAGACGCCGGCGGGGCCCGTTGGATAATCTCGGTATCATAAAAAGCGTCGTGATTATGGTAGGCCACCCACAGCTGAGGCCATGCCATTGGTGCCGTAGAGTAATTGGTGGGTTAAACAGATTCGGGTTAATGAAGAGGAAGGAACAAATATTTAATCAAACAACAGCAGGAACTTCTATAAGTAACACTTCTGTGGAAAAGTGCGAGTGCTGTTTAATTGAAATTGATGGTATTTCAATTATTAATATTATTATAAGTGTTATGCTTAACAGTCGCACTTTCCCACAGAAGTATTGCTTAAAGAAGTACCTAGTGCTTTGTGATTAAATATATATTCCTTCCTCTGCATCAACCCGAATCTGTTTAACCCACCGATTTCTTTACGGCCCCAATGGCAGCCAATATCTGTGCTATGGCTCGCGACCCTCGCGACTGAGCTTAAAGCCACCACCGAGTGCGTCCACTGAGTTGCGGGTGGTGGGTCGACCTCTAAATATAAAGGTTAGCTGCGAGATAAGCGAGTTTACTCGTCGAATAAGCAGTCGTGGAAAAAAAGCGACGGCAATTCATCAGTACGTACAACTTGAGTATGTTTCTTTACGGCAGCGAGGCATGGACGATGAGCGACGAGCAGTTGAGAACGATTGGGTGGAAGCATTCGAAATATGGTGCTACCGAAGAATGATGAAGATAAAATGGATCGACCGAGTGACAAACGAAGAAGTCTTAAGAAGAGTGGGAGAAGAGGGATGTCTACTGAAAACCCTAAAAAGAAGACGGTGCAACATAATCGGCACACAACGACCCAGTGGACCATGTACTGACCTCCGCACATTACCCAAAAACTACGACCGATGCACCAATTAAAAGTCTTTTTCATCTAGGATTCAAATCCACGCTCTCAGGGTGGAAAGCTACGACTCTAGCCACCATAGAAACCCGATCCGGTCATCATATGCTATTTTCCCATTAATTAACTTTCATATCGCAAGTGGTTGTAAGTCTGATAGTATGGGAGCGTTTCAGAGTGGAAGAAAAATTTAAGGATGGAATCGGAGGGAAAAGAAGGAAGGTCGGAGGGAAACCCGGAGCGGAATACATTCTGTCTTAAACAAAAGGATCCCAGGGGAATGCAGTTTTACATCTCACTCGCGGGAAGGAGTGATGAACAAGATTCCCACGCACGCATCATTCAAGTAGGGATTCCAATGTAGTAACTGCCGGGTTTCGAACCTGGATCGTGGGAAGTCAGTACTCCTCTTTCCCGTCGTATTTTTATCTGTAATTGTAAAATGATCGTTTACGGTATTTTCGCGGGTATGACTACAACAAATGAAGTCTTAAGAAGAGAGGAGTGTAAAAAAGAAGTCTGCTGAAAACTCTAAGAAGAATACGGGACAACCTAATCGACCATAACTTGAGACACGATGGCCTGATGAAGACAATCGTCGAAGGAAAAGTGAACGGGAAGATTGGAAAACGCAGGCCTGATATGAGATATATGGAGCAAGTTGTGATGGATGTGAAAGAGAAGAATTATCTTGCCATGAAGAGACTGGCCGATATGGATTGTTGACCGATGATGATGAAGTGTTATCCCAGGGAATGAAGGTTTTGATCGACGTTAAACTCTTCCCACAATCACCATCTATATACTGACATCCTTGTTTAGTTCCGCATGCCCCTTTTTACCCATAATACTATCTAGACTGCCCGTTCTTCTTCCGCCTCTACACCGCTCACCCAACAAACTTCCCTCAATCTCGTTCTTCAAAATATTCTTGCTCCTTATTTCCTATTCATTCACTCCCTCTGCCTACTCCTAATTTCCTCTGCCAACCTCATTTACTCCCCCACTAGCCAATAGAGACTAGCATTGGAGTAAGATGGAATGAAATAAAGAAGTTCATTACAGAAGTAGCTATCCCTAGCACTTCCTCGCTCATATTCCTTTCCACCCTTCTTACATTTGGTATTTTTAGATGAAGGAAGCACTTGGATACGGGAAGGGGGGAAGGCATTTGATAACCATGGAATTACTTTGAAACGAAAAGTGACAACGGGTCCACGTTTCACATCCCATTCGACGGACGGAGTACTACACTTGAAGCGAACCGACCAATTTCGCGAATACATTTTCGTGAATGGATATTTCCGTAGGGAGCAGTATATCACCGAAAAACGTCTATCACAACCGGGGTTTGTACCCGTTCCCTTAAAAAGCTAGTACTTTAGCCACTAAATCCTAGCCGAGCGCTCGTATAGGATAAAAAGAAAGTATTGCTGTACAGATGCTGTTGATATGCGTAAATACTGTGGTCACGGATGGTGGTTGGGTCGATGTGGAATTATTACAATTAAGATTTGGGCAATAAGGAGGGGAACCTGGCTCAGGCCATAGCCTGCCGTTTACGAAAGACGCCAAAGGAGTTCAGTCTTTGCGTCTGATTCGATGGACGGGCAAAGAACTGTCCTTAAAGTGCTCCCTTAAACTCTCCCTCCTCGAGAGGGCAGTCCATGAATACTCCAGCAAGACATGAAGTCGATCAAATCCGTATGAAAAGGAAATTGCTGGTAACAGTCAGTCTCTCAACAGCCAGCTGATTATTACATTTCCCCGGATGAGTATTACACTTACTCTATGGTAGATATTACATTTTCCTCTTTACATTACATTTCCAAATGGCCCGACAGATGAATGACGAAGTGGCCGATTTCGTCCACACAAGAAAAAATCCTATAAAAACAAGGCACCACACGTCTTGCCATCTACAGCATGAGTTTCTACCGTTATACGTAGTTATAAGAAACCGATAAAAGGTTTGGAATGACCAAAGATTCCCGACATTAACTCAGGGCACAAACCTATGAAAATACTGTGAAACAATCAACCACAGATGTATTTGCATCTTCAAAATTACATTAAAAATAAGAATTAGATTAAGAGCAAAAACTTAAGTCCTAACAGTTTAGCATTACGTCTCGTGGATAGACGAAGAGCAAGTCGAGAGTTTTCCGACTTCATTTCACGTTTTCTCACTTACGCCATCCACGCGATGAAACCCTCTAGCAATACGATCTCCACGAGTAACTTTCAAATTAAGAATTTTCAAAAGGAGAAATCACAAAAATGAGCCTTTCTTAATAGCGGCGCACTTGAGGGCACGCCTTTGATGTCAGGAACCTTATCCAGCAGGAAATAATGAACTCGAGGAAAAGAAATGCGGCCATATGTCTGATATACTCGTAACCGAATACCTTACCTGTTAAGGTCTCAAAGTTCCGCGAGGTAGACTTTCAAACTTTTAATGAGAAATAGTAAAATTTTATTTGAAAAACAATAGGAACTTTGAATGCTAATTGAAAAGATATAATTATGCCTTGAGGAGGTGTGTAGGGGTTTTGCACAAAAATCCATTTCATGGTACAGTTACAATAGAAATTATCTCAATTTCCAGGCATCTGTTAACCATCAAACGAAATATTTAAATATGGACACGATTAACGGTTCGCAACGTGTTTCTTAAGGACGCTTCCTGCATCCTAATTTTCTAAAGAATTCATACTAGTATCAGAACATAAATAGGTTCCAAATACTTCTGCCGTTAATATTAAATCGCACCATCTAACCTAATTAAACTTAAGCATGGCTCTACCGACCAGAATACCGCGGCCGGCATCAATATAAGAATTATTACAAGAAAGTAAAATGATTCTAGATCGTGAATGATAATTATGAAGAAAAGGGGATAAAATTACCTCTGTATCTTGAGTACTACCAATTTACATCTATATTTACGCAATACCATGCAAGCCACCGCGAGGGTGTGCGGCAGGGAGTGAAGATCACAAACCTGCACTATTGACATGCAATTAGGCTACTACATGGAAACCCGTTAGATAATAGGGTGACATGCAGCTAGATGGTAAGTATCTACATAGTGATAAAGGGATTATTTGTTTTTCATACATGCATTATGCACTACAGACTATTCTAACAATATTTCACCTACCTATCCTTTTGCCAAGCTGCCTATTGTGTTCTCTTATAGTACGGGGGAAAAATGACATTTTGAATCTATCGGTACGACAATCTACATCCCTAATCTTATTTATCTGGTCTAATCTAGCATAATACGGAGGGGTTTTTAATATTAATTAAACATCTTCAGTAAAGCTACCAGTTTTAAATTTCTGCAATAGATTAAATTGTACTTTAACCTACGATCTATCGCACGTGTACAAGATGAAACAGCTGTCACACAACATTTCCAGTGGAATACGCGACTACCTACGCAAGCGCAGTAAGGAGAGCACTGCAAGGTTAGCACTCTGCCCGTAAGATGGGAGTTCAAACACAGGACCCCTAGGCGGTTTTCGTTTACAGTAGGCTAATACCGACTCCGGGACTCTCTCCTTCTGCTCCCGCT
This sequence comes from Platycnemis pennipes, assembly GCA_933228895.1. Taxonomy (NCBI): domain Eukaryota; kingdom Metazoa; phylum Arthropoda; class Insecta; order Odonata; family Platycnemididae; genus Platycnemis; species Platycnemis pennipes. The sequence continues at coordinate 32,529,999 of OW121852.1, read as the reverse complement.
TCCATAACCCTCTCTCCTACAATTCCTCGACCTATCCTAAACAGCGCAAATGGCTTTAGTTGGAGGTCACCTTCCCCGAATGACTAGTACCGTTAGTGACAGAGGTGGAATGTGAGAGCTTCGTGGGCATCATTTTAATGTTATAATGCTTACCTATAAGCAATTGAAAACTGATGTGATGCAAGACAGTTGGATAAATTTGAAAAGAATTGTAGCAATGAATTTTTGGAAACAGAATACTTCTCTTCCCAGCACTTACTACATAAGTGATAATAAAATTACAAACGTGGAATACGTTAAACGTCTTGGAATAAGACTGACACATGATCTTTCTTGGGGTATAAACATACGTGAAATAATTGGGTCAAGCTAATCGTAAACTGGGATTCATCAAAAGAGTACTGGGAAAATGTGACGATAAAATGTCCCGGTCCAGGTGAATTTTTTCGCATGGCAATCAATGTGAAATGTGACGATGATGCACGAGAAATTAGCTACATTTCCCTTGTTGTACCTACCTCATTTGGAATACGCTGCGATTATAAGGGATCCATACAAAATAGGCTTAGATAATGACCTTCAACGTGTGCAGCGAAGATCTGCCAGGTTTGTTAAGGGATGATATGATAACTATACTAGCATAACCAGCCTATTAGATGAACTAAAATGGGAATCATTAACAGACCGTAGGTTGAAATTCAAACAATCTCGCAGCTAAATTCCAAAACAATATTTCCACTGACGTTAAAAATATCTTGCGAACTCCAGCTTACTGTGGCAGACAGGGGCCATGAACATTAAATCAGAGAAATTGATTGCCGAACTGACAGATTCAAAATGTCCTTCTACCCTCGTACAATAAGGGATATGAACAGCTGTAAATATATCAATTAGTATAAATAAAAGTGTATCAATGGTTACCTATGCGTAGATAATTGTATGTTGGTATAAGGGCTTTAACCTACCAAAATAACAACTTGCTTTTGCATTCTTGCCTTCCTATTTTAATGTATTTTTAAATTGTTAACTTTAGACTAGAGTAGAATTACTCAATGCATGATTTGTGTGAATTCACCCCCTACCACACGCCTTTATGGTTGCTGGCAAAGTATAATGTATATGTAGATCAATCAGATATTAGTATGCAAAAAATTGGCAATAATTTCCTTGCATGCCAGTAAAGAGCTACGTTAGAGGCACAAAAAAATTAACTCGAAGATAATAGTTTTTCTACTAAGTGGTTTCCATAACATTTATTGGTACCTACATCATATTCACTTATAGGAGATAGAGTAAGTGTATCTGCTAGAGTACTGGTTCCGATTTCAAGGGCCCAGGTACGCATCCCGGAAATGGCAGGTTTTTTCATTAGCATACGAGTCCCAACTTCAGTATTGTGTGTTGAATGCAGTACCTCATCAGTCGGACGGGATGTCAAACTGTGGATCCTATGGCATATTACGTTATGAGGAAGTTGAATTTGTGCTTAGCTGATATGTATTTCCCTCAAAAATAAATCTTAATCCAGAATTTCACCCCGACCAACTCCGCGAATTTGAAGAAAAAAAATTTTATTTCCTAGTAGAAGAATGGCAAAGGAAGGCCTCGTGTGAGATATATGGAACAAGTGATGAAGGATGTGAAAGAGAAGAAATACGTAAATATTAAAAGATTAGCCGATAGAAGAACTCAGAAGAGAGCTGCGTCTAACCAATGTGAGGATTGTTGACTAAAGATGATGAGTAGCAAATATTTCGCACCCTTAGCTAGTGTTTTCTCCAGGCTAATTTTTGTCTATAACAAAAGGCTCGTCGATATTCCTAATATTTATGCACAATATTTCGGTGGAATAAAAGTCCTTTATCCCAAAAAGTCCCTTGATAATACTACAAATGTGTTGAAACCGGTAGGGTCATTAAAAGTTGTGTGGAAAATTACAAAGTTTTGTTCCTATTCTCAAGTATAGAAAAATTCCACTAAGTAAAGGCCGAGGTTTTTTTTATGGCTCAATAAAAAAATATTAAAATTCTTCCTCTTTCCAACCATGTATGTTAGCACTCTCCTAGCAGCGCTTGGGGCCAAAATTTTCTTTTCATTTTAGTGGCATCTTTGAGCCATCTCCCACATGGTGGACGCCCGGAGGACGGAAAACGCCCAGCAGCACCGAGCGTCTTGGCGACCAAGAAGGAGAAACCCACTGAACATCTACCAAGAACTCCATCAGAAATCCTCCGAAGTTCTGGCAGCCTTCAGTGGAATTTGAAACTGGCTCAAGTTTCCCAAACGATTCCCGTCATGTTCTGGGCGGGAACACTTCATGACCTCTTCAATGTTGGAGGGTTTTACAACGACGAATTCTGCTCACGCCTTTTCCCCTCGACGGCGTGGATCGTCGGGAAAGGGACGGCTCGTGATCGATTCGCAACGACCTTTGCAGGAAACATATGGTTCGATGACCCTCGTCCCAAATATTCACATCCCTCCTTAACACTCCATCATACACGGGAATGGACTCGTATTTGACGCAGAGCCATGGTACAATTACAGAAATATGATACCTTAACCGATGACTGGATCCTTTGTTGACCATAATTCTGTTTTCAAGCTTTCACGTGCGAAAAATATTACTCGGATTACAGAAATGTGATACCTTAACCAATGACTGGATCCTTTGTTGACCATCATTCTGTTTTCAAGCTTTCACGTGCGAAAAATATTATCTAGTGAAATATCTATATCCACGCAATACCCTGCAAGCCACAGCGAGGATGTGTGGCAGGAAGTGAAGATCACCAAACATCCACTATTGATATACAACTAGGCTACTACATAGAAACATGTTAGATAATAGGGTCCATAGTTGGGATTAGCGATTAAAACTAATCGTTAAAAATGTAGTTCACTATTTAATTTAACCGTAACTTTTTATGAGAGCAAACTTTTAATCGTTAAAATTATACATTAACCTATACAAAAATAACTTCAGTTAATTTTTTTCGTTAATTTTTGGCAAATGTTGACCTGTTCGAATGTGGGCGCAAAGCTTGCCCAACAGACGTATGGGAAAATAAAACGGTATCTAAAGCCGCGTTTACACTATGTAGCAAAACCTGCTATATAGCAAGTTTGTATAACATTTGCTAAAAGTAGTAAAAGTCACTTCTGAAAAGTGCTATATAACATTACTATTTGTAGCAGATTCTGCTCTTTAAGGGTCGGTAACGACCCTTTCGGCACAAATACGCAAGGTATTTTTTCCCGTTTTTATCGCTGAATACCCCAAACGGTCTACTTACAGCCATGAATAAGCATTCTATGATATTTTTTCAGTACATCTCTTTATCGATGCAATCTTAGACTGAAGTTATATTTTTCACACTCACTCCTACCGTTTGCTTTTTTTAGCATTTCTATCTGAAGCCTCGTTTAGGTGTTGTATGTTAGTTAGTTATTTAGTTAGTTATTCTGAATTTATGTTAATAATTTAGTTAGTTAGTATGTTAGTTATTCTGAATTAGTGTCTTAAATTAGATTTTATAACCACAGGACAGTCCATATAACAGTTTCCGAGATAATAGAGGCATTGGAACTGGATGACGCCCAAATTCCTCTTTCTAGTGCTGATGTTTTCATCAGTGCTCCAGACGACGATGGCGAGGTGACTGATGAAGACTCTGGGGATGAAGAGTGCAATAACCCTGACAATTCAATCGGCGCCAACTCCAGGCACAAGCGGAGCTGGTCATTATGGATGATGTTAGCTCTGAAGGAAATGAAGAGGATACCATTGAAATCGGTGAGCCTGAAACGCCTGAACCGACGACGAGATGCAGTAAAAAAAATCCAAGCCAACGATGAGTAATCTGGTGACCTGCCCAATCATACTTGTCCAAATGCTCATATTTGTGACACAAATGCTGCCACACTCTCAAGAACTGATCAACCGCTCGATTTCCTCCAAAGTTTGCTCCACAACGACATAATAGATACCATGGTTCCAATTACCAATCAATTACGCCGCACATAAGAAAAACGAGTCACTGCAGCTCTCTCAAGATGAAATGTATAAATTCATCGGAATTCTATACCTTAGTGGTTATGTACCGCTCCCGCGTCGCCGAATGTTTTGGGAGACCACAGATGATGAACACAATGTAATGGCATCTAACTCCATGCGTAGATAACGATTTGAAAAGATCTTGTCTTTGTTAGACGTTTGTGACAATTAAAAGTTACAGTTAGGCGAAAAAATGGTTAAAGTTAGACCGCTGCTAGATAAACTAAATGAGGTATTTATATGCAATGCACTGGATGAAACAAAAGTTTCCGTCGATGAGTCAATGATTCCTTATTTTGGCCGACATGGGTGCAAGCAGTTCATCCGCGGTAAGCCGATCCGTTTCGGGTACAAGGCATGGGTGCTTGCGCAGCGACAAGGCTACCGCCTTCAAGCAGATGTATACCAAGGTCGTCAATGCAAGGGAGAGTGGCCTGTTGGTGTAGGTCTCGGTGAATGAGTGGTTTGCCAGTTTTCAGATGTATTACAGAAAAATGTTCCCGGGATATCCTTTTCTTTATTTTTTGATCATTTCTTTACGAGCCCCAATCTGATGTCAGAAATGCGACGAAGAGGCATGAAAGCAACAGGTACAGTCAGGGTAAATAGATTGAATAATTGTCCATCGCCAGGTAAAACTACCATGATTAAAAGATCGAGGGGTTTCTTCGAATTCTTAGTTGATAAGACGGATAACTTAATCGCAGTCGCATTGAAGGACAACAATGTCGTCTACATACTGTCAAACGACCTAGGTGTTTTTCCACTTCAAAAAGCTCAGCGTTATTCTGTTTCAGTGAAAAGTAAAATAAAAACTGATCAGCCATGGGTTATTTTGCACTATAATAAGAATATGGGAGGTGTTGATCTTATGGATAACAACGTATCTAATTACAGAATATGGATCAGGGGGAAAAAGTGGAATATGCCTATAATAATGTGGCTACTAGATGTTTCCATGAGTAATGCTTGGATTTTAAGCCGGGAAAAAGAGCTTGCATTCCGCCGAGAAGTGGTACAAGCTCTCTTACAGAAATACGGCGTGGCACCTAAAACCCCCGTATTCTGAATTTCTCTTCCCGAATTCAAAACCCAGAAAGGGCAGGTCATAGTGGGCATCTAATTGTGACAGGTCAAGCGAGAAGACGATATGCAGTGTACAAGAAAAAGACAGTAAAAGCATGTCTAAAGTGCAAGGTTCCTCTCCACGATACGTGTTTTTCGCTGTATCATCAAAAATAAATTCACTGTAAAATATCTTGTCCTAATTGAATGACCTATCTCAATTAAGGTAATTATCCTGAATAAAGAATAATAATTTGATATTTTTATTCTAATTTTGTCAATATTTGTCTTATAATAATGTCTTGGTTGTAGTATAATTTTCCGTGCGTCAATTCATATTTTTCTTCAAGGCATTTTCTCAACCCTTGAAAGCGGCTTAGTGCCGAAAGGGTCGTTAACGACCCACCCTATTTTTCCTAAAGTATAGGGCATCGAATTTTTAAAGTATTTTTTCGATGCTTAGGATAAGGTAATGATATAGAAACTGCAAGAATCAGTACTGTTTTGAAAAAAAAGTTCTCGGCATAAATGGGTTAATGAGCGAGTAAGAAGAAGGAAAATTATTTCAACAAATCATTTCGGATACTATGACTACAAGCATGAACTATATTGACCTGAAGAGAGAAATGCCTTAGGGAAGTAGCCATTCAGAGAAAGCGATGCAAAAAAGAACACGGGTACTCCAATGTATTCTTCCGAGAAAACGGCAGAAAAGTCAATAGAAATTCCATCAGTTATTTCCTTATGCTCAGCATGTTTACTGCCTACACAGTAACAGTCAAAATTAATATATTTTTCCTCCCTCTTCTACAGTTATGTACCTTCTGTCATGGTCAACATGTCACCGACAAAATATCAACTCCTACCAAGCATTCCTCCTCATTCCCTACAGCAACATCAACTTTTCCGTATCTACCCGAGGTAAATAGCAACAGTATTCCTATGGTATTTATCAGTACTCCGTATTCATGTATTTATTAGTATCGCAAAAGTATTTCCACTGAGACGCAGAAATACTACCCAGCAGTATTTATTGATATTCATTATGCATCAATCAGTATTCCACTGGAAGTATTTATAGCTATTGCTTACGTAGTATTCGGTTTTCTTTATGCAGTATTTATCTGCATCTCTTTAGTATTTATAGATATTTCTACGTTGATTTGCACCATGAAAAATGAGACAATTAAATGTCTGAATTTATACATTACTAATCACATGTTAATGACAAAATTCAAATTCAGGGCGCCAAAGGAAAGATACATACCACCAAAATAACAGGAAGTATCTACTGTAGCAACTCAAAATTACACATTCTCACACGTTTTCACATTTATGGGTCAGATGTGAATAAGATATTTGCTGTGAAACCAGTCAACAAAGTGGAGATTGATGATTAAATATTGATGGGATCCACACAAATGAAATACAAATTTAATAATTTTATTCTCTTGTTAAGACTTATTTATTTCTTAATCATCGAGTTTTGATTACAGTGTATTATGGGGTATCATATTAAAATTAACGCCAAAAATTAAAAAGTTATATGTGAAAGTCCACCACCCCATAACATTATACAATGAAGTACCTCGCAATGCACAATACTTTTACATTTGAATGCAAATACATATGCTCATCAAATTTCTAGTACCTAATATTTACTCAATAATTCCAGCTTATGGTATTATCAATGTCACAGAGGAACTGCTGCAGAGCTGAAGAAAATTTAACTTTTATCACAACACTTTCTGTTTCTAATCATGAATGGCACCTTTCATTGGCACTTTCCACTACATATGTAATGTTTATTAAAGAATATAAAAAATTCAAATCCTTGGGGGGACACATTTCATCTTAGGGGTAGTAAGTATTAATGGGTTTATTTCAATTTTGCAGAAAATATGTAAAATGACAATGAAAAGGGAAACAAATTTTTCTCCCGCCAAAGAAATATCTTCAAATTTATAGCCTATAGCATCCAACCGAGTTTCAGACATGATGCACATGACGCAATTATATCTCTACAGTTAGCTATCAAAATTTTGAAATTTATACTTCAGGTAGAATAATTTCCTCTTCCATTTAAGATTTTAGAGCCAGTAGTCATTGGTGTTGAAGATATGTGCAAACCATTAGTGATTCCCAGTACTGATAATGAAATTCCTGCTCCACAACCTATATGTTATCCATATCCATTTCATTCATCTGTCATACAATTTCCTAGGAAAATGAAGAAAACCGAATTAACTCATAACAAATAATAATTAAGTAATTAACTACAATTGTTTAGAGAGAAATGTATATTTTGCTTTGAATTCCAATTGAAAAACAAGGAAACTTCTTCATAGCAGATATTTATGCCTCAATTTTCTCAATTTCTATTCTTCCAACAGGTAATCATATAAATTTTTGGGAAGTTATTATTCATTTCTATACTTAAATCTTGACACTCCACATTAACCGTCATGCACCTGATTTAAATAAAGAAAGTGGTGCACCAAAACCTACCATAGAATATACTAAAACTTCTTATTATGTAAGAATCTTATTTATTGCGAGTCATATCACGTAGCTATTTGGTTATGTCCACAAAAATCCAACCTAAATCCAGAATCATAATCAAAGGGGAATAGAAGTAGACCATAAGAAGCAAGTAATTTTCTCCCTCCTTCCACAAACTAATTTTGAGGCAGGTTAATCAGCCCTTCTAAGTGAAGGTAAGAAAATCTCAGACACCCCTTGTGCCACTTGGGTAGTTGGGAAGCACTGTGTGTGTGGAGTATGATGGGTGCATGAAATACTTTTCCATTTTGGATGTATTGCCTATTTGTTATTGGTTTATTAAGTATGTAATTGGTGTCTGGTGGTATAACATCCTTCAAAACATCAAGGTGTTAAAATATACATGTTGTCTGCCAAGGAATTATGTGGATTTTTTAAATTAATTTTGTCAGGCATTACTCTGACTGACAATAGAGAGACAGTGGCTGAATGTGTATGTGTCGATCCCACTGGAATCCATTCATAAAGGCTGGGTTTCTTGAGGGTTATCAAAAAAAATACATATATACACGGCAAGGGATTATGTCACACAACCACAGCACCAGAAATGTCCTGCAATTACCATACCCTCAACACAGACTTAATCTACATATATGAAAAATGTCCATATTACATGGGTATTAAACTGTATAATAAGATACCTACACACTTAAAATATAACTCGATCAATTTCTCAAAACAAATATACAAGAAATACTGATCGATGAACCATACTACTCTATTCAAGAACATTTGGATGATGAAGAACATTTACGATGTACTAAATGTCAAATTGTATCCATGTACCGCATATTATGTATATCTCTGTTTGGTTTTAATTTATGTACCAGTACACTAAATGCCTAATTATATCCTAATATTTCAAACTATGTATATCTCTGTAGGGTTATAATGTATATATCCCTAATACTGCATATATATTTCCCCAATATTATTTTATACTTTGACCAACTTACCCTAGCCATAGTTAAACTTTTGCAAGTGCAACGTGACATTAAATTATATTATTATTATTATCATGTGCTTTCCTGCAGTCGCAGAATAATTACAGCCACAAAACAACAACATAAAATCACATAACTAAACAAAAAAAACATGATTGACAAAAAATGTAAACCATGTAAAGAAGAAAGGACCAACAAAGAGTCTAATTATGGAGACATCAATATACATTAATAGGCAAAACTATATTTACATCATGTTTTTGCAACATCCATAAAACATTTTATAATATATATATTTCCACTTATATGCTAAATGTATTGCAATAAACAGTTTCTGTTGTTTTATAGGTATTTATTTGTTTCTTTTTTCTGTTTACTTACTGTATTATGACTATAGAAGCAGTTGGTGTTGGTGAAGTACATATATTGCTAGGAAACTTGTATGGGGAGTCCAAATGCCCCATCATAGCTGATCTTGTCATGAACCAATTACTTGATGAAGTCATGTCCTAACTACATTTTATGCTCACACATATATGTAAATATGTAGATGACATTGTTCCAATTTTCCCCAACATAGCAATCCTGCACCACATTAAAATAATATTAACCTAGTGAGAAATACCCTTCCTAAAAATAATTTTCCCAATACACACATCAATACCATCCTTTGTAACAACAAGATCCCCATACAGAATAGTCAACATACCCAACATTAACTATGTTACCCTAAATATTGTAACAACAAGATCCCTATGAAGAATAGTCAACCTACCCAACATTAACTACGTTGCCCTAAATATAAAGATAACAGTAGACAAAAGCACAATTTCCCACAGTAATTCCACACATGACAAACCTGGCAATGAATCCATAAACTCACCATATGCAACAAATCCAAGACTCACAGTAGCATACCATACATCAAAGGCTTGTCAGAAATACTACCAAAGCACTCAAGGAAAAAACATTGACTCATTGCACATTCTAAGAATTGCTCACCTAAGTTGTATTTATGTGAATTTCATTTAATCTGTTTAACGAATTCCTTGGTCGACAAATCTTAATTGGGTGATTATTACAAGTTGCCTGACAACATATATAATAAAACATCACCTTCTGGTTCTATAGGCATTAAAACTGAACCTAAGCAAAAAGAAACAAATATGTAAACTAGAAAATGACAAATGAGAAAGTTTTTGCAATAAATTTGTATGTATGTATATTTAAACACCTTGATGCTTTGAATAATGTTACACCACCAGACACCAATTACTTACTTTATAAACCAGAACAATTCGGCAAGACATCCGAAATGAATTGACAACGAGACAGCTACCGCTTTGAGAAACAAGTCAAGGGATTTGGTTTTTATATACAATGTAACTAACCACCGTGGGTCCTCTGGGTAGAATTGTAGAAGTGACCTCTAATCTTCTGTAGGTAAAATTATTACTTAACGTCGTTAATCAAATAGTATATTATTCATAATGAATGACCACTCGGTCAGGTTAATGTTTCAACGATAACCACAGTCTAGCATCAATACATACCAGTCACACTACATTGTACGTAGGAAATCTAGACAAAACTCTTGATGTCTATTTAAACCAATTCATACGGAAACACTCACCCACATACCCACACAAAATGTTTACTAAACGTAAATAAGATGCAAGAATACTTCACACAATATCACAAGCCAATAAGGTATCACCTCAAATTAACATGCTTAGGCAAAAACATACAAAATGTTAGACACTTGTGAATTTCGCTTGTGCTATTTTCGGTAAGGATCAAAATGAACATTTGGCGTGAAACTATTTCAAATATATTCTTAACAATAGAACAAATATAACTAACATAAAGCAGGAACGTCAACAAATAACTAAAGCAGGAATAAACAAATAACTAAAGCAGGAACGTCAACAAACACACACAAAATCCTGGCGTGTACATTAATAAACTGCCTACGTTCACTTCAAACAATCCAATCCAATGTACATGAGTAATAATAGTTAAATAATTATTTAACGTTAACAACTAAAATGTTACGCGAACAAAGCCACCAATTATTCTCTGCGACCAAAACCTCGCGGTGAACTACTCGCAGCAGCTGTTCGCCGACTGACGACGAGAACGATTTTCTCTTATTTTCACTGCAATAGCCCGCCAAATTCAAACACATCGTTCATCTACTAAAATGTATCTTACCTTATAATTTCCCGTTTTATGGTATCTAACTTTGTAAGTGGCTGATTTATTGGTGATAGAGGATAAATGCATTTCTTCAGCCTTTGTATCCCATTTCGAACAGACGCTAAAACGGAATAAACACTCCGTACAAGTGTTCATATTTCCTTCGTACCTTCGTACTCATCTTAAGGATAATTTGCAAATGGCTTTGAATGACCTGAAGAAAAAATAATAGAGAATTACTACGAGTTCTTCGTCAATTGAATACAAATTTTCCGCCATACTGTTTGAATATGGTTGTCAAGGGAAATACGATGCTATTCTCTAGGAATTCTGTGCCTACCCAACTACTGATAAATACGATACTTTTTCCAAGGAATACTGCTAAGCATCGCTGTTCGTATTCCTTGCATTCCGTGAAATACGGAAGTAGAACTAATAAATACTGCACCCTGGACGATGAATAGGATCGAATAGCGTAGGAATATGGAAGGAAAGGGGATCAATACCAATAAACACGAGAGGGTTACTAATAAATACTGTTGCCATTTACCTCGGGTACCTTTCTCAGCACCCTTTTTCCTCGTGTCCACTTAGTTTACCGCATTACTTGCTAAACCTGAATGCCACACATCGCCAATCAATCCGCACTTTACCACGCCAAGGCCCCCGAAACATACTCCTCTGCACTTCACAACGAACTCCTAAATAGTCCTTTCTCGGCATCTTCACCAATTCACATAATTTACTCGATGCAATTAACCTCAAAATATTCCTCGCACTTTACCATTTTCATCCGATATACTTCCATAGAAAGTAAAGTATTCCACCTGTTCAAGATTACCCATAGCCACTTGAATCTCTTCGCTCCGGAAAAGCGTTTTGCTGCGATAGAAAATTTGCATGATATACCTCCCACACATTTTACAGTGGGTACTACTAGAAATGGTAGAATATTTGCTATTTTTGCATAGCAATTTTCACGCATACAGTAATATTGTTAGTATTAATTTTTATTCAGGATTCGAGGATATTTTGAGGGTGAAAATATTTTTTGTATGTATCAAAATTGGGAATGCTACGGTGTGCTTAATTTACAAGAATGTCACTCGAAAGGTAACAAAAAGAAAAGCAAGAGGTTAATAATCCCTAAATCGCCTGAATGTCGTTTACGAGGAACAAGACCTCCTCATTCATCCTTCTCCAAACCCACATCTCAAGACCCCTAAGTCTATTTCTATCTTATTTTCTCGAATTCCATTCACGATCAATGAGGAGTCTTCTAGTCTAATAGACAACTCTAATATTTCCACAATATTTTGCCGAAACTCTTTATTGCGGTCTCAAAGTCTAAATTTACGCGCCATACAGTCACGCTCTGTCTTTGAATTGTTACTAGCCTTTTCTTTACGCCCCTACCCAACGGCCCTGTTATTAGTTGTCGCCTAAGAGTAAAACCCTCTTTTGCCAACGCAACCCTCTTCATGCCAATATAACCCTTTTCCTCCAACAAGTTGCTGAATTTCTCCACTTGATTTAGCTTGTGACCTCCTACTTTTAAATTTAACTTTTTATCTTTTTTTGCGAAAAGCGTATAACTACCATTTCCTTATGGTAGATTTCCTCATCATCATCCTCCACCATTCCTCCGCATCATATACGTATCTCATGTAGTATTTTTGTAAGCCCTTGGCTGACTCTCTGCCTAGCGCTTGATCTTCTGACAATAAAATGTAGAGAAAATAATTATATAAGCTTAGAAAACAACAAACACACTTCTGTGGAGGAGAAATAAAGCTGAAATTTTAGAATGAATTAGAGAGAGAAACGGTAATTTTGACATTTGACTACCTTTTCATCTCCGATTCCGGTGTTTTTATGGCAGATAAAAACGCCGTGCTCCGCTGGATCGTATAGTCACTATGGCTCTTGGTTTGCTTACGATCTCTTTTACTGCGTGATGAAAGGAAATGGCGTACACAGGTAATTGCGCCCTTCATAGCCCACGGAGACATCCCTTTTACGATGGACAAAACAGAGTCTGGAAAAGATCCACTGCTGTTGAGCGTAGTCCCTTTCCGAAACGAAATGCATTGAGTGATGCGGTGAAAAGTATCCAGAATGTTAAGACGCATAGTTTACGCATTTATTTATTTGAAAGAAAGCGCATTCAATCATTTGAAGAAAGATGTAATGCACCATTAATCAATAAAACTGCTTCTAAACCACGACGGCTTTATTACAGAGTCTTAAGAAAGTATCAAGATCAATACTTACAATACAGGACCAATACAGGAGGGGATTGGGTTGGTGTGGTTGCTACAGTACTTGCCTCCCATCCCGAGGGCCTGGGTTCGATTCCCGACATTGGTGGATTTTTCAGTGGCAAAGTGGTCCCTACTTGTGTACCTACATAGTGGAGGAGATTTCAATATCCTAATTATCGACCTATCCTAAGTGGCGCAAATTACCTCAGCCGTAAGTTGCCTCCCAGGCATAACTAACTAACTCAATACTTTGGATTATACACTAAAAAAACCCCTTCTCTGGTAAGGACTTAACGGTGAAATAAATATTTGGCAGCATATTATTACATCACTTGAATAAATATGATTTTTCACACTAAACTGACTCAAAAAATGATTTTTCAAACCAAAATTTGTCATATTTCAAAATGTTTCATAGAATAAAGTAGAGTCAGTCACAAAGATCACAATAAACATACTGGCTCAGCGAAAAACACTAAAGTGTATAAAAGTGGCATCAATATAGATTCTTATCACTAATGGATCAGATGGATTCATTTTTAAAAGACTCATCGCGCATTTAGCACTTAAGAAACAAAGGAGCAATTTATGCTATCTCTTTCTGTCTCCGCCACGGACTAATTCGCCAACGCAGCCATTTTTCGTGTGGTTTCACCTAAAATCTTATTCACCGGAAATAAGATAGTTCAGTAGAAGTAAAAGCCCTAGTAGTCATTCTCGCACACTCATCGAAATATCCACGTACTCATCGAGGTACTCACGCATTCGTCAAGTACACATGTATCCGTTCAGGTTCACAAAGACTTATGAATTAATACATATGCCACACTCCAACTCTGGTGCATTACCCGCGCAATTATTCTAGAAATATTTAGCAAAACAATGGTTACTATATCCCCAAGGAAATCGTAGTTCTAAGGGATAGGTAATGAACCGTACACTATTTATGCAGCAAAACAAACTGTGGAAACAAAATAGGAAACAAAAAACAACTCCAGCTGATTTGTAAACGTCTGAGAGTCACCTAATTTCACCCAAAATATCGCCAGTGGACTCTTTTGCCGTATATACCAGATTTTAGGCTTAATTTGATGGCACAGAATTATTCCCTACGGATAACATTGTCCGTGTGGCGGAAAAAATAAACAAAGCATTGAAATTGGCGTAAATATTGATAAAAGCTTTTGTCTCGAGATATCCTCTTAATTAATTCCCGCTTGCCACGCGTTTTTTTCAGTCTTTAATGAATTGCTCGTGTCTCCCTCAGAGGAGAATTTTCAATTTGAGGACCCTAAAACAAGGGTCTTTATATTCGTAAATTAATGCTGCCTCTGGATAAAACGTGAGAACAAGATAAATTCCTAATTAGGTTTCGCTTACCTTTCATTAAACTTCGAAAGTTTTTCGCAATGATTTTAAAAAGGAAATAATATTATTCATTGATAGGAGAGTATTAGATTGCTCGAGGGTGTTGGTGAAGCACATTACGAGGAGGATTTTTTTTATGGAAATAATGTACATCAGCTGGGACTGATTATAATAAAATTATTTACCGGACCAAATTTTCCAGAATATATGCCAATTATTGTGAATATCTACACGCAAACTTTCACGTAAAAGTTATTACTTGCAATTCAGAACATACTTGACAATGCTAATATATTATCTTTTATGCGATTACATAAAAATGTGGCATTTAAATTCATGAAATGAATAAAGTGTTTCGAAATAACCATTCCTTCGATTCGTATAGTACACGCCTATTTCAACTTCTTGAAGCCCACTTAGTATTTAAGTGTTAGTAAATTTATAATTATTTCCAATTGTTTTTTAAAAAATATGAAAGAAAATATTACCATACCCCACGAGACGTTTAATTTCGAAATGCACTCATTACTTTTGCTTTTATTTTGCGAGAAAGAGAAACGTGAATCTTCGATGGTAGGCCACTATATGGCACGGAAGAACAAAGCAACCATTGTTACGTGATACAGCGGAAGTGACCGTCAGCCAATAGCCCTATTGTTTTTTTTTTTATATTTAGTTCGTAACCGGTCTTTTGAAAACCTAATACAATAAGGCAAACGCCACTCAAATTCCGTATTTTACGGTCAGGCAAAGAATGGAATCCATGAACTCCACGTCACCGCGGAAAATTAGTTCACGTTGACACGTAAATAACAAATTGAAAAATAATACTTACAGACATGGCGTATAAAAAATTGTGCGGACCGTGGATACGGTCGAAGCTATATATTAAGAAAAACGCCGCTATATATTAAGAAAAAAGTGACGAGGGTCACTCATCCACTGGAGGCTGCCGAAAAGATAAGGACATTGGGAGTTGTAAATTAGGAATGAGGATTTCTTCCGAATAATATGGAGCATAACATGTTGCACACTAGTGGTACTCATTTATTTGTTATCTTCCTCATATGTTATTGAACATAGCATTGTTTTGTTACACATAGTTATTGATAGCATTCTAGCTACCAGTTAGACTTTTTGTACTCGAAAACATTCGCCATCACGCATCATGGATCATGATATGAGCTGATAAGATTTGACACATGGAGTGATTTAGAGCTGATTCCCCAAATTACACCCGAAAGTCCAATAATGCGTACCTACAGTGATCTCCAATAATTAATTTCTCCAGAAGGCACATCACCCACATGAAACCCATCATCTTCTACTAAACTCATCTAATTTCCTAAACCAAAGCTCACTTATAAGGATTCCTTCAAGACCCACTTGAAAAATTGATAACCTCATCCGTTTGTTTTATGTTTTCTTATCGAATGGAAAAATCCGGAGTTTCAATTTTTACAGGCATGGAAAATGTTAAATAAATAGATACTCAGAAAACAGGAATTGACATTCTACACCAGGCTTCATCTCATCGGTTTTTCACTATTATATGATATAAGATTATTTATATGTTTCAGAGCAACACAGAGGTTATATTGACATCCAGGGCTACTTATACAATTGAAGGAATCAAGACTTCAAGCGCATAAGTTTCGTAATTCTTCATAAAGTGGGTATCTCGATTAGTTTGTTTACTTATACGTTTAGAAAGTTATAGTTTTATAAAACTAAATCAGATATATACATATTGCTGCAAAAAAATAGAATAAAAAATTATATAATAGTAATTTAGGTATTATATAATAAAATATAAAGTATTGTAGCTCGCTCTTACAATGCTCGATTCAATATAGTATTTTTTCTGGCAGTAAACTAAACCCCGGTAAACGAAAAAATAATCCACAGCCAATTCTGAATCTCTTCTGAGTTACGTTTTTTTAAAAATAAGATTAAGTTATCCGCGCTGGATGAAAATGTGGGTGGATTTTTTTTCATCACCTCAAGCGCCAAAACACAATCCTTACCCTCCTGGTGAGAGGATTTACTCTCCGTAGCAAAGAAACACTAGTCACCACAGGCCAGCGTATTACAAGGAGCAACACATTTTTAGAGGCCCAGAAGGAGCCAGTGAGAAGAGGGTGAAAAAGACACACCCACTTTCGTACAGCTTCGTCTGCTGCGAGAGACGCCTTTTTTCCTCGCTACTTTGATCTGGACCCTTTTGGCTCACCCTTTAATCGAGCCGCGAAATTAGGAATGACAAGTTTGTGGCAAGGGGATGAAGGGGAGAGTTCGGTGGAGGAGGAGATGAAAACCCCTCAACCCTTAACCTCGGCTTTCATGACCAATCCTCCTCCGGGAACGTCTCTAATCCCCACCTCTTCTTCCAACGACAGGGCTGCTCTTCTCACAGCCTCGCCGACTCCCCTAACGTAAGCTGCACCTATATTTCGTTATCCTAGTCTGGCACCCATTTCAACGTAGTACAAGTCGCAATTATTGCCTGCGTTTCATGAGATGAATTAAGGTGAGTTCTAATTGGCCTAAGTGAAAACGTCCGAAGATCCAAATTCCAATTAAAGTAGGAAAAAACAATGCATTTCATGAAATACGCTTCCTAACTTCACGCACTTTCTTTTCACACTCCTAATAACGATAGAGATTTATTTATACTGTCAGCAATATAATATCCATCTATTTTGGGGACACTGGTGGGTCAGCAGGATTGTTAAATCGCTCAGAAGGATGAATGAGATTGCAACGAGATAAATAGGGAAATGGTGGGTAGAACGTTGGCTAGAATTATTCCCATCCTTTGGGCCAGGATATCGATTACGGATATGGCAAATACATATTTATCACTGATATACTTACTTGAATACGTTGTGAAAAGCGCTTCAAATTCAGTACTTTGACCGTAGAATGGGACGTTTGGGACGTCAAGCCGTGGAACCCTATAATCCTTTCGTCTAAGGTAATGATGATACCTGGTTCATCTTCACCCCTTCCCACTATTAATTTCTACCTATTTCAAATTACCCACCTATGTTATTGGGGTAAATAACCTAAGCTGTCGGTCGCCTCACTATTACCGCAAAGAAACTAAGATTCTGAGGGGTAGAAATGTTGAGATACACATTGTGGGCGTGGGACATGAAACTGAGCATGTGGCATGGCAATTAAATATTAGGTCAGTACTCTGAAAAAAAAAACACCAAGTAGGTACAACTTAAATTAACTAGGTAGTACATGGATGGATTATCGTAAATAGATGGATAGCTGTGGATCCTGTCCTGTGGACTGATGCGAAAATTGTAACACACATCTCAGCCATCGCTTGAAACAAACTTCTCTTCATTGAGCCATTACCGACTAACTACGAAAAAAAGCTAAAGAAATCAGCACACTAATTAGTTGGGGACAAAGCCTAAGATGATAAAAAGTCATCATCTCACTGCTATGAATGACATAGAGACAGAAATGAGAACCTATTTCATTCATCCATCCTTTATAAGGATCATATTTAAAACTACGATGAATAAACTTGCATCAGAAGCAGACAACCTAACTGAATACCCAGAAATATCCATTTAAGATGTTCTCCATCATGGAAATGAATAACGAGGGTACCAAAAATACAAGTGTATGTCCCATTGCCTCCTGCATATGTTAGATAAAAATGCATGGCTAAACATTTCTAGTTCACTTTTATCTTTCTACCGACCACGAGCGTGAATATGTAGAATCCTTTTAATGGAAATGTCAAATAGTGAATCCTAGAAATGTACATTGATAAAGCGTTTGTTAAAAAAATGCCATCCGTTTCAGGCAATTTCATTTTGAGGGGAAAATGCTATCATGATTCTCGAATACTTCTTTCGTCATCTTCACGATAATCATCCGATTAGAATATGGTTTAAAATTTCATGTAGAAATCCTTCTGGTGATAGATCTAATTTTAAAGTTGAATATGTCAAATTCTGCGAGAAATCTTTCTGCTTTTTTCGTTGAAGTTGATGAGAGTTAAGATAAATTTATAATACTAGAAAATAAAGGTGAATGAAAATTGCAACGACATCGCTGAAAACTCATCGGGCCTCAAACTACATTACACAAGTCACACAAATGACTATCAACCAGACAACTGTTTGAAAAAAAAATCGATATAGATTCTAATGGCATTTAACGGGTTGCCGTAGCAGCGGATTCGGCTTACTCTAAACTCTTCCTCCACTTTCTAAAGCAATCCCCAATTCTATCCGATTAGCCACACATCCTCAATGGCGCAAATGATCTCAGCTGTCGGTCTGCTATTCCAAAACACTACTTGCAATTGTATCCAACTTCTGGAAAAAAGCTTTCCATATCCATTTGTGGTCAGGGATCAGGAATACTAGTAGTTTAAATTTTGTAACTCATTAAGTCACACCCATAGAATTTGTCACAGTAGAATACACCTATCAATGCATGTGACTTTTTAACTAAACGGCATGAGTATCATATTATTTTCTAAAGAAATATGTTCTTAATACGATACGAAAACTGGTTTACCCTGGTAAGAGTATGAAGCACTTAGTTTCAACACAAATTATATTAAACCATTAAATTAGTCTGGATATTATTTTTTTCGAAGCAACCTAAGCAATTTAATCCTTACCACATCACGAGAGTGAAAGCTATCCACGCTTACCTTCGTTTTTCGAGCACCCGATGCTCATATATTCTGCTAATTTCATTTGATTATCGGGATTACTAGGTTTTTTGAGCAAACATATATTTTTTCGCATTTCCAGCTTTCCCATGTTCTTCAACTTGCACGAATCCAATTTGAAGCAACAAAATGCTCTCGATCCCAAATAGGTGACACCGATGTTTTGCTCCCAGCCGTGAGGGGTACGGGGGTGGGATCAGGGGGAGGAGGTGGAAAAGGGGTTAGGAGTGGGGTCTCACTGGATTCGGGCGGAGATCCCGAGCCATAATCACAGCGTGCGACTGTTTTCGCGCCGACAGCGGTTCGCGCCACGGCGCTAAACGAGAGAGGTAAAAAAAAACCTATGGAGGTAACTGGACGGTGGGAAAAATAGTCTCACCTCCCCCTTTCTGTTTAGCACCATTCGTCGATCAGGATTCGGTAATCCAATCCCACTCCCCCATTCCCTTACCATGTCATCGTTTCCAACACCGGGCCTCACACCCCGGGCCTTTTCGACCTTTTGAAATCGCACCGTCGGGGCGTGGTCGACCACCGACGCCCGGCGTCGACGCCTTCAACGCGCGCCGGTGTCCGGTGATGACGGCCGTTTTCGCGGGACTCCGAACCCGAGCCTCATTAACACCAGTCGTCGAATCATTCGGTGATTATGCCCATGGCTCACAGACACTGAAAGGTCAAAGTTTCCCGCCACACACGGCTCTACCTGTTAGGCTAGGTGGAGAGCTGAGTTCAACTTCCAACACGATTTTCCCTTCCCAATGGAGGGCCGCCTGTTTGGCAACACATTTCTACGAACTGAGCGCATATTACGACAAATATTACGCCAAACCGGCCACCGTGGACATTTCAATAACGTCCCTATACCTGGCAACCCAAAAATCGCAGGATCGAATCCCAACGCAAACGTGAATATTCTTAAAATTTGTAAATATAAGTTATTTCTAAAATGTCTGGCTGATTTGGAAAAAAAAACTGTAATACTAAGGACATGCCAGCGAAACACTAGGATAAAACTGCTTTTGCTGAAAAATTGTATTACGTTTATTATTATTATTTATACCTATAGTGTTATTGCTAATTCCATCCAACGGAGGAAGTATTTTTTACACCTCACTTAAGTCTCTCTTAATATCTTGCGTACTATATAATTCCAAGGTTAAACATGAAATTTTGTGTAAAATTGATTACCTATTAGATAAAAGAGAGATTTTAAATAAAATTGCGAATGGTTCGAGGTAATAACCTTAATTGCTGTGATTATTATAGTAGCCAAAAGCATGTTCTGTCCCAACCCGTATGCTGGAACATAAGAAACATAAGAACTGTCTAATTAAGGGTTACATAAATTTACAACTTCCGAAACACCAATCTACGAGACCACCAGAGTGACTTCGTGCCTAAGATCCGGCACACCTTATTTAAGGGACACCAGCCAAACTATATGGAACTCGTCGAAATAATGCTTTCCTCAAAAAATAAAAGTAACGTACTGGAGTTCTGAAAATATACGTTCCCTTCCTATTCTCCTCTCCTCACCTTACAATTCCTTCATATTCCTTCCAATTCATTTCATTTCCCTTCGCACTCACGCGACTTAACTCCCCTCCTATTCTTTCCCGCTCTTTTGATTTACTTACCAACCAATTATTTCCCCTACACCCACCAATTATTTCCCCTTCACCCACAAATTTACACGACCACCCCAAAAATTTTGTATTAAAAAGACTTGCGATGAGCCGCTGGTCACCCAAACGACGATTTAAATGTAGACAATGGCTTCGGACCTCACTCGGTAGAATTCCTTGTTGTCACGAAAGGTATAAAAATAACTCTGCAGTTCCACGTGGTTTTAAGTAATATTGCCACGACTTTCTTCCACCCGCTGCTGCCAACAGAAGATGCTGCTCGGATGCGGAACCAGCCGTGAAAATAAAATTTAAAACAACGTGGAATTGCATAGCTATTTCTTCTAGCGTTCCTAATGATTATAATAATCTAAACCTTAGTGCGGGAATTAAATATGTCCGTGTAATCTCAACCATTCTTCTTTTTACCTCAGAACAGGTTAAATCTCGACGGGAATCGAACCACGGGCCTCAAGGCGGAACAGGCCTGGCCAGGCCAGTTGGAGTACATAGATTTTTCAATTTCAATTTCAACAATTTTCTATCCCAAAAATTCCATAAAAATTCCAAACTCATTTTATTCTCTTAATCGACTTTAAAACCCTTCACCCATGCTAAGCTTGAGCATGACTGTAAGTTTTGTTACATAGATTACGTTGATTATTCTCGTCAAGTCGGCTAAGGGCTCGTAAATGATACAGGCTGCGTTACAACCCAGTTCAAAAGTAATGCGATGAGGATTGTAGTAGAAAAGTAATGCAATGAAGTTGAGAAGGTGGAATAATTTATCCATTCGGGTAGTAACTTGGAGGAAAACGGATTTAGTGCCTGAGATTTTCCGCGGAGAACGTAGAAGACAGCTAATGACAGATGTGCTGTGCCAGGACGTTCAGAAAAGACAGCCAAGGTATAAAATTAAGGCCGGCATAATATAACATCGAGATGTGGGCATTTTAGGCGGGGGGGGAAGGATGGAAAAGATAAGGTGGGTGGAAGGAGTAAAGAAAAGCTGGAATTGGCAGAGGAGGAGAGGAAGTTAATTGAGTAAATTAAGAGAAAACAGAGTAAATGGATGAAAAAGGTATAATGGGGAATTGTGATGACGGATGTAATAGAGAGGAGAAAATCTAGGCGAGCAGAGAAGATGGAGGAGAAATATCGGCTGTTTGGTTGAAATGATAAGAAGGTAGAAAGGGTGAGAGACCAGAAAAGAACATCATATGAAATACATATTCTAGGGATGGGGATATTTATACCTAAGTATTTCACAATCATCTAAGCATAACTTATTGTATAACCTGTATCTGTTGGTATAACCTTATTGTTTATCCCACAATCGTTCAAAACCTTTGACGACGATATGCGAAATCATCCGCTTAAAAATTGCCTTCAAATCATTGAGAATTGGTCTCTCTGTCTGCGCGGTAAAAGATTTCTCTTCTTCTTTTACTCATGAGGCTGTGAACCCATATAACTAGCGATAACGGTCTTTTTGATTCCCTATTACCCATCCAAAGCTTCATTATTTTGAGACTTTTGTTTCAGCTACCAGTGTCGCGAAGAGAATCAGGTGGAACTGAAGCACTGGAGATTTCAGATGGAAAATTAATGATACGCGAGACTATTTGGTACCCTAAAGACAGGCATTCCGAAATCTACCCTACCTAATTTACTCTGCACTTGTATTTATTAATCCTTATTTTGAGAAAAGATTCGCTTCTCATTGGAAAGGATTCCTTCGAGTAGACTTTGCACCACTGAGTTGCCGCTAGACCTTTCTCCGCTAGACGCGGTAGGGTGTCTGCAGACGCAGAACTAAGAGATCGTAAATTGAAAGGAAATTATTAGGTGCCAACAATTTCTTACGGCTCTAGTTTCCTTTGTCAATTCATTTCCTTATAGGCTGCATTTCACGTGCTTCCATTTCGCGAAGTTATTTCAAAGATTTCGTCTCTTCTAAAGTTCTTATACATAACCTCGTAAAAATGTTTTCAAAAACTATTTCTCGAACACTTTTTTTACTGTGGGACTTTGAAAAAGATATATCAGTTCACAAGAGCAACTTGGATATCTGCTAAGAAATATTAGACAGTCAATATGCGCTCCACCAGCCATTGGAACGTCCTCCAAGGGTTTTTTTTAATGCCATTATACACGGAAATGAGTCTTATTATAGCTTCAATATTGCGTAAATACGCCAAAGTGATAATTAATGCCTTATAATTCAAACACCAATATTAGCTTCCAGAGGTTAAATCAAATAACAAATATAATTATGGATATAAATAACTCCTTGAATGAAGTTTACAACTTTCCGCTGCTGTGTGCTCAGTTTCTTATCAAGATTCGTTTTCTGGGAAATGAATTAACTACTTGAATTTCATACAAGCAACATCTTGAAAATCTTTTTATTCTATTAAAAGGAACACGGGTATTATCCTCCCATTACGTCATTAGTAACAATCAAAGGGGATCCTTTTGGGGTGGTGGTTAAAAAGACCGTACTCGAGGGCCCGGGTTAGAATTCAGGCTGAGAAAGGTTTTTCATTTTTAGATCGGTTCCAACTTAAGTGGCGTGCGGAAATCACTCAGATCGTCAGATGGGACGCTAGAAATAGAGGATCCCCCGACGGCTTTCGTTAAGGCTAGCCTAATTCCTCCACCCTTCCTCCGTTCCTTGAAAAATACCAACCTATCTCCAACTACCTCACAATCCTAAATGGCGCAAATGATTCCAGGGGCACAAGTCTTGAAACTTTCGTTACGCTATAACGAATGAAATTTGTCGTTATGATAACGTCATTCGTTTCAAGTTATTCGTTTATCCACGTTGATAACAAAATATGACGTTTTCGTCGGTAACGAAAACGTCAATATTTATTCGGTGAGTAACGAAAGATTCAAGACTCGGGCCACAGCTGTCAGTTGTCTCTCCCGAATAATTACTACCAAATATTGAGAGCGTAAACATCTTTAAGCTTCCTCAACGCTATCTCAGAATAAAAGCGCGTGGGGCCACAGTGAAAAGTTAATGACTTCAAAGACCTGCATTGATGTTGACGCAGCATCTGTGCACTTCGCGTTCCGTTCGCACCGGAATGAAGGCATCATTGGAATCGTCAGCTTGTCGGTCATTCGAGCAAGAGGGAAGGCATATCAGATGGAGATCAAAGCGGGAGGAAATTGAATCAATGACCAAACTTGTTCTCCCTCGCTAAGCAAAGAGCAAATTTGTTTCGCCCATAGTGCGTCAAAACGTTAATTCATTGATATAATAGGACACCGAATTAATTTTATCATGGATCAAACGCACGCCAGAAGTAATGGAAAGCCACCAAAAATAAAGCTGAAGACGAACAATGTGAGTCTATGGGTCGTGTTTTTCAAGGTGGGTTCTTTCGCAACTGACCCATTGGTCCTCATCTACATCTACATCTACTTCTACTTAATACCCTGCGAGCCACCACGGGGGTGTGTGGCAGGGGGTGAAGATCACCAAACACGCACTATTAACATGCAACTAGGATATTTAATGGAGACATGCTAGATGGTTAATATCTACGAAATAAGAAAGGGATTATTGGTTGTTATTACATGCATCATGCACTACAGACTACTATGACTATATTTCACCTACCTATCCCTTTGCTACGCTGCCTATTATTCTCTTTTATGGTACGCGGAAAAAATGACTTTTTAAATCTATCGGTACGAAAATCTATCTCTCTAATCTTGTTAATCTGATCAAACCTAGCATAATACGCAGGGGTTCTTAATGTATATCTAATATCATCTGTGAACAAATCGGTTTCGAATTTACTTAAAAGGTTTAACCTACATTTTAACCTGCGTTCTGATAGTAATTCCCATCCTAGTTCTTCTATTAAACTGGTAAGACTTTTACAATTATCATAACGGCCTTTAACAAATCTAGCGGATCTCCTTTGCACACGCTCTAATTCTTTTATCATACCTTCCTCGTACGGATCCCATATACTAGCGGCATATTCTAAATGAGTCCTGACAATTGTAAAATAGCTTTTTTCTCGTGCTTGCTCGTCGCATTTGCCTAGAACCCTTTTTAAGAATCCTATTCTACATTTTGCTACACTAGTTATTTTCCTGATGTGTTTCTCCCATGATATGTCTTCAGTTCTGGTGACGCCTAAGTATTTAATAGATTCTACGTTAGATATTTTCTTTTCTTCGATGCAATAATTATTCCGGGGAAAAGCAAACCTCCTCAAAGCAGAGTAGGCCGTGGTAGCTAGATCAGTAACGCGCTGGCCTGGCAACCCATAAGTCGCCCTAAGATCAAATCCCATCAAGAATTAACATACTAGGATTATGATCTAAAGTTATACGATGCAAGTACCAAAGTGGGTGAAACACCTAAACCTATTGGTTCTTTCAAAACTGAGAATAAAATGTTTCTGACAGGGATATAAATCACGGGATAAGATATGGAAATAACAGTACCTCTTGAACTGTCCTCAGTTTCACCACAAAATGGTTTAGAAAATTAACAACAGGGTTAAAAAAGGTCAATGACCTGAAAATTCGAGTTTTTGGACTGCTACCAGTCCAAAACTTTTCAACACCAACACTGTATTAGGACTCACTCCCTCCCCTCATCGGAAATAATAATTAATTTCATTTCCCAAGGAATTATGAGGCATTTAAGTTCATTAATGAAATCATTAATATACTCAAATGAATTAATCACTCTGTAAATTTCAAATTTCGAAAATTAAATTAAATTACCACGAATCCACGCACGCCGTTAAAATTGGCATACCTACTAATCACTCAATACAATATTTTGGATTTCTGACTTGATACTATGTAACATATTAATCTCGTTAAATTGCAAAAGCACTTTTTCTGTAAAATAATATCCCATTTATTTTATTGTATACAAATGCGAATATCCCAGAAAAATCATTATTTTAAGAGGTCGATAAAGAGTATTATTTACCGTCCGCGAAAAAAAAACACGCTTCACACATTAAGCTGCTTCACTTCGTCGATAATCACCACTTAATTATTCTATACTACAAAAAGATACACTCAAAACCTTCTATTTTTTGAGAAACCTTTTTTAAGAAACGGTTGATTTTTTTCAGAACCATAATTTCCAAAAAATTGAAATGTGATCAATCATCAAATATCGTCAAAACACAGGATATTGACATCTTTTTATTCACCTGGTAGTTGCATGTTTTATGTTTCACACTTTTACATTTCCCCATAAAAATTTATGTTTTCCAGTACGTAGCATTATTTTATTTTCGAAAATTTGATTATCATACTAATATATAAAAATGAAGTGGTGTCTGCAGGCTCTATGTTCGTTACGCATCTCCTCGAAAACTACAGAACCAATTGGCTGAAATTTTGTAGGATTCTAGCGTAAACACTAGAAGATATTATTGGCTATATAAAAAAAGGCTCAGGGCCCGGGTTCGATACCTGACGCAAATTATGTATTTACATTGGTTTAAACTGACTTTTCATTTTATGACAGCGTAAGAGTTTTTTCTTTCACTAATTAAAATAACTGAATATTAATCGATTACCTTCATTCTTTCTGTGTTTAATGGGAAAATGTTTAAACTTTCTTATCCTCTTAACCGATTTACACTTTGTCGTCGAGGTTTCTGGGTTTTTTCTTTCGCTAATTCAAATAACTAAATATTAATCGATTCCCTTCATTCTTTCTGTATTTAATGAGAATTGTTTAAACTTTCTTTTTCTATTAACCGATTTACACTTTGTCGTCGAGGTTTCTGGGCAATGTGTAACTTACACTAACATTTACTGTTTTTTTTCGGTTCTTTTCCGAGCGTTGCTAAGGGTCTCCGTTTTCTCCATTCTCGGCCATTCTCGTCTCCGAAATGAAAACATTGTTGATGCTTAAAACGTTCGTCATAGAGTGATTCCGTAAACGGAGTTTTGCTTTTCGCGAGGATATAGGAAGGTACTGAAGGCATTGTTGGCTATTCGTGAAGCAAGGTCAGCCATATTTTTCCGCACAAAGATACGTGCTGCCTGCTAGCGCTACCCACGAATTTAGACGTTTTGCATTCGGTTAAAATTAGGAGTAGGTATTTAGATGAATGCTTCAGCGGTGTTCAAATTGTGAATGTTTCTTCTTATTTCTTTACGGGTTTGTGCATTTTAACCGACGTGGAACATGAAGAGAAGAGATGGAAGGCTTTCGAAATCGTCCTTGATGGCGATAGCTTGAGATTTGAGATAGTTTAACAAAAAACAGGGAATAAAATTCAAATCCCAATGGAGCTTAATGCCTCATTACGTATCCGTGGGATGTTCATTGATGTCATTTTAATGATGCCGAAAAATTTCGTCCAAAAGCGATGCCGTAAACAGGAATTTTCCTTTCGTAAAGATATTGAAAGGTACTAAAAAAGATGTCGCAGCTAATTCTTGTACCTATATCGACCATTTCTTGCGGGAAAATCATACGGGCTTACTTTTCGCGCTACATCCAGATCATATAGGGAATCATTCGGTAAAACTAAAAGTAATTAAATGAAATTTCTAGGGGGTTCAAAAGGTGAACATTTTATGGATTTATACCGTATTCCGAGGTGGACCTTTTTCAAAATTGTTCCCTTTTGAGACGCAAGAACGAGATAAGAAACATATATGAAGTCTAATCAAAAATAGGAGTAGCAAGATTAAAAAATGTGATATACTTAGGCGTCAAAAACCGAGCGATGAGTACCAGGTTTAAGTAGGCTAAAGCCGTACTAGGTAATAAGAAAAGAATTCACTCTAAATGGAATAAAATGCATTAATCCGCAGGAAGCTCATTGACTCCACTGTCATGAAGTTGGAGAATTGAGACATACATAAAAGACCAGAGAAAAATTTTTTTGCCAAAGAGGTGGATGCTATCAAAAAACCGAATCTGGCCTCATTGTCAACAATAGCAATGTGCAACATTCGTATGCACCCCAGTCTAACCTCCTTTCTTCTTCTAGCCTGAACGTTTCTAAATAAAATTCTTATTTATGTAAAGGCAATACAAGGTATGAGTCCATGTAATAATTATATGTTTACATCGGTTTAAATTATGTTTATGGTTCTGATAGTGACTTGGAGCCACAGCTAGCTTAGTGATGGAAAAATGTCGGTCAAAATCGATTTTTCGAATAATCGATTTTTAATCGAAATGAAAAGCTCGACTTTTCAGCAAAAATCGTAATTTGAACCAAAAGATCGATTAATCGAAAAAATCTACGGTTCAATTTTGAAAAAAATGCAGTTGGTACAAAAACATGTTTATTATTCATTTGAAAAACGCTCATAATACACATTTGAATAATATGAAAAATCCCTAAAAATGTACTTAGAAAACATTCTTGAATTATTAGTCGTAAAAATTTACAATTCACTTTAATGTGGATCACCGCTTGGAACCATTCGGCTTCACTAAAATTTTTAAGAAAGATTAACTGATTGAGATGCTTTCTTGATGATCTAGGGCGTGCATTTCCAATTTTACCGGCCTTAGAGAAAAGTCTTTCACATGGGTCGGATGACGTTATCATACTCAGCACTCTGATCGCGAAACGGTACGTGTTGGGGTATTCACCCTTTATCTCCTCCCAGACTTCCAGAGGATTGGGGTTGACTTTCCTATCGACGGGTGGCCTGTTGAGGTATTGTCTAACTTCTACTGGCAACTACTTCTAACAAGAAGTGACCTCAGTGGCAGTTCATCAACGACCTCTACTGACTACTACGCGCTGCTGAGTTCAAACGAAATGGTCAAGATCGAAGTTGAAAAATCGAAATTGGAACGAAACTCGAAGATCATGGCTCGATCTCGAATTCCTCGATCTTTGACTATTAAAACTCGATTTTCGATTTTAATCGAAATCGATTTTTCCATCACTAAGCTAGCTCCATAACACAAGTTTGTTTTCGCCCCTTCATGAAAAATGTTAAAATTTCCAAGTACAATTTGTAAGTATTATATTTCTCCCTCCCGTTGAATTCCGACGGACACCTTCAGCTAGTTATTTACAACCTTGCAAACACCGGATATTTCCCAAAAGAAAGAGAATACCATATACTTATAATCTAATAGCTCTCATGCAATATAGTTTTCTGTTCTAAATCACAAAAACTTAGATAACATAAACCTACCAATAATTAATAAAGTTTTTTAGCAAGCTGTTTTGAAAAACAAACTTCACCTTGACGAATACATTGTTAAAGATCATTCTCGTAAGGCACTGGGAAGAAGGCCTACAAGAAGTAAATGGGAAAAAGTGCAAACATACGCCAAAAGAAAGACATTGGCAAACTATTAGCATAGGAATGAGCGGACAATGGCAACAAAACAATTACAACAATGGCGGGCATGGGGGCAGAGACCTCAAAGTCAATAACAATGCTAGATCAGACCCGTTGCATTTTTGTTCGTTGTTCCTCATTTCCATTTCATAAGTATGAACTCATCGAAGATCGCATTGGAAAAGCGTATCTTTGGAGGCTAGGCTCATTAAATCACCTGTAAACTCGGCTCAGTTACCTGACTTGAGTATAACTGCTTTTGCAATGTTTTTTGTAAAAATTATACTTATTGTAAATTCTTGTAACACAGCTTTTTTCACAAATTGTACCTCAATTTTCCATAATCCTAATCTCCTAAATTCTCGTTCACTCATTTATCCGTACAAGAGCATTCATAGAATCAACTCTCTCGGAACACTAAAAAATATATAGATATTTTTAGTGAACAAATACTTCATTAAATAGCACTTAAGCGAGGATTTAAATATATCTAACCATAACCTAACTAATCCCATCGTTATATAATATGTGTATGGCGAATATGCGCACACTATTAATCATGAAATGCTTCCTTTTTTACTGTCCATAAAAAGATAACCCTAAGATATCAACGTCAATGACATTTACTTGGATACAAGCTTATCCCAGGGAAAGGCTGACCAATCCACGTTCAATTTTCGAGACAATTTCAAAATCGCGAAGAAGGGATTAGATCCGGACTGAATTTAAAAAAGAAATGGATAAAAAATAGGCGGTGTTTTGTTTTTCCTTCTCACAATTCCCTTCCTGTTTTGATTCAATGCATAGAGAGACTTTCACTTCTGTCCCGTGCCAATGTCAACACTGAAGGACAAAGAAAGTAAAGGTTAACCTTTTGTGATGGTCATTTCAGTGAGGAAATCATATGTTCTTTGAATCATATCAATACAAAAAACAAAATTCTGTGGACTAAAATATTGATGTCAATAACCACCAAGAAAATACATAAGAATAACTATTCACCGGAGTTCAATTCATCCAGCTATCAATCGTACAGGAGTGCTAATTCTCCATACGTCAAACGATGACAAGGCAAGAATCAACTACGTAATATTGACGCATGTCATGGGTGTTTTCAAGTCTGTTTCAAGTCACTAAAAGGCGCTTCAGACTTGGAGGAAAGGTATAAGGATAGAAATTGAAGGGATGTATGGAAAGTCCCGACGCATGTCGAGAAAACCAGCAATCACTTTTATGTACTATTTATTTTTTAATATATTCATTTTTCAATTAGTGTATTTCATTTTGTTTTTCTATTGTTTGTTTGGATTGTCATGGTCATAGAATAAGGCTGTGTCCGAATTCATTAGGCATTAGGAATTAGCCATGTTCCATTAGACATCGAATGTGCCTGAAATCCCCGATGACTAAAGGGAGCATGAATTCGGGAAGAAAGCTACAGTGTCGCAACCCACGGTGTAAATATGGTACTTTAAAACAAATGAGTAGCAATAACTTGAATTGAGGTATTTCGTTCGCGGTCATTTTTGAAGAACTTTTGTTCTAATACTAACTTATGGAGTTAAAAGGATGCTCACCGGTGACATTGTTTTGAATTAAAAACAATTTAATCATCTAATACCACACTTTAGCTCAAGATCGACCATCGACAGAGATTGTTATTATATTATTATTTGATCAAATACTCGCTGTTGCGGTAAGACTTTCGCCATTTTCGCCTAAGTCTAGCATTACAAAGCCTACATTTCCAAATAATCCAGGTAGCAATCACCTTCCGCTTATTCTATTACATAATTTAATGCGTTTTCCATTATAATTACACAAACTTTGTTTTGAAGTGCCTTTTCAAACGAAATTTACAAGCTAATTCATTTTTACGCCCAAGTATAATGTCGTACAAATTGTTAGTGCAGATCATAAAATGGAAAGGGCTGTTATATATGTTGGTGAAATACCCGGTTTGGTGATCAAATCGGGGGCTGACGGTATTTATTTATTAAATATCGACCGCGCTTTATAACAAATAATATACAAGCAGAAGAGAAAACTACCGTGCTAATTTCAAAATCAGCAACTTCAACCACATGCCTCACAATTATTGTTTAAAAAACAGAAAAGTAATTTATCTCACCGATTTATGGAAATATTTCTGAACATTTACCACTCCGAGTTGAATATCTTAGCAATATATAGACATGGTTTATTTTTCGTTATTCACTAGGATTGCCTATTTAACTTATCTTTGCCATTTTTAAAATTTGAATTTCGATCTTTCTGAAGGGAAAAAAACGAAATAATATCAAACTCACACATGAAATATTTCGTCGGCTCAATTATGAGTAATAAGCATCGCGCAAGTAATTATTTACATTTTTGTACCACAAAAACCATTCTTGTACCCACCCAAGTCGCTAAGAATTTTGGGATGGATATTGAAGATGGCGTCGCAAAAGGATACACTTCATGCTCACTTTGCTGACGGCAACATTAGATGACTAAATTTGGTGACTAAACTCATGCCTACGAATTCGGACACACTACAAGATGGCTTCCTACCTAAGATGGGAGCATTTAGGCGCCTGATTGGCGAATTCGGACACGGCCTAAGTGATAAGGGGATTGTTATAGAGGAGAACATGCTGTTGAAGGTTGATATCTATGAACGAAGTATAGAATTTGATATTGGAGAGACAAAAATAAAGAAAAGTGCAAAGGGATATAATAAATGCAATTAATAATCTCTTTTGGCACCATAATATAATCTATATAATTGTATACATGTGTTAGCAAAGTTTTTTTTTTAATCCGCCATCAATGCGGATAAATAATTCTCCGTTCGTTTTAATCCACGCGAACCCGATGGAGTCAACGAAAGCCAGATTCAAAAGCTTTTGGGCGTGCGCCATATGCAGTGAAAATGAGAATCGGGTCGTTTAAGAGGCACTTGGCACGTAATCTGCATTCGATGTGGACTGCAGTAACTAACGCGAGGATCGAGCGAAACGGCCTCGAATGTAAATGAACCACCCCAAAATCCTCTCCGACATTTAATACGATCGCTACTAAAATTTAATGGAGAAAAATTATTTTTTCCTGTCTTCAATTGCGACAACGGACGTTTTTCCGTGGACCGGCAGCGTAACATATTGGAGTGCGCATCACGAGCGTGCATAGCGTGCATATTATTCTCGCTCCCCATGCCTTTCCCCCCTACTCGACAATTTATGCACTAATCTGGCACATTACAACACGCCACCCTTCCTCGAAAACAATTTCGGAGCACGCCATCACATCGGTACCAGGCATCGCACAATATCTCTCGCACACACGACTGGTTCCGAGAAACCGAATATCTACAGCAAAAAAAATAACTTCCCACCCCATGATTACTGCAGCTACAAAGTAATGTCCATGAAGTTTATACGTGGCATTGAAGCCACATTAGCATGCTCCATTCCCGTATTTTGCGAAAATGAATCCGCGTAAATCCTTATGTATAACACGAAGGAGCGGGGGAGAAGAGGAAAGATTAGGTATCAACAAAAGGGAATCGGGTTGTTACATTGCTATGATAATGGCCTCCTATCTCAAAGGTCCGGGTTTGAATCAAGTATTTTTTTAAAAACATTTGGTTTGACGAATCCAAAGGTGGTTAGAATGAAGAATTATCCGGCAAGCCAAATGTCCTCGATTCCATTCCCTGACCAGGGGGAGGGGGTGTGTGCATGGAAGCATCGGGTTTATCGAGAATAAACAATGAAGGAGTCACGTGGTACAAACCCAAATGGTTCGCAGATTTGGTGCGTTGGAATCGTTCGGTACGATCTGATTTGTTTTTACCTGAGTTTTTCTCATCCATATCCATCATAGAGCCCTGGTATGAGAAAAACACACGTGAAAACAACAATTAAGACTATTATCAGCGTTTCAAACACTTTATCGCTACTGCTACGTTGTCTCTGCACAAATATCTATGCCGCTTAAAGCCGTTAGCTCGGTGTTACGGTAACTAAGAGAAAATATTTGACGTCACAAGTGATTGTCACTTGAATTTTCATGCAATTCTTCAAAAAACAAATTCCATTAACATTTATTTTTCCTACCTGTTCATTAAAGTGTAGAAACTTCCCTTTGCGGAGGGATATACTTATATTCCCGGTATCATACATCGTGTATCTCTTTCCGTTGGCAATTACTGCGATTGTGCTGCAAATATCCCCGCTGGAAAGTAGTCGGGCTTCTGCTTTGCTAATAACTCGATCCTGTGCCGATGGTGTTCGACACATGCCCAGTGTCGACCTGAAATCGCATCACAGTCGTTGTTTACGTATGTTAATGTGCGTTTACACGTTGCAGTTGACTTCTATGACAGTCAACTTTTAAGCCCTACTCGCACTCGTAAACAGCTACTGCGATGCGAGTCCAGGTCGTTACTGGGCATATGTCGAAAACTATCGATCCACGTTCCAACTATTAGCAATGCCGAGTCCGCCTACTTTCCAACGGAAATATATCTAGTGCAATCGCAACAATCGCCAACGGAAAGCAATACACGACGTTTTATATCGGAAATTTGTATATAATAACAACGATATCCCTCCCCGAAGGCAAGATTCTACTCTTTAAAGAATGGAAACAAAAATAATTGCCAAAGGAATTTTTATCATGAAGAATTTCATGAAAATTGAAGTGACGATCACTAGTGGGTGCTTTTCATATAGGTACGGCGATAGCCGATTGTCGAACGCAAGTGCCGCCGATCGCCAGGATGCAAATGAAATGAAACACAGCAGGCACCGCTTTTCACGATTGCGTAGTCAGTTCAGGGAATTGGAGGGTAAACAAGAAAGTAGCAACGAACGGAAACGTCCGGTAATGTTCGAATCAGCCATAATATTCACCAATTCTGCCCTGTAAAAGGTACTGCGATTGATTTTAGTAATTTTAACGTACGTTAGTGGAATGGCATAACAGTATTTTTGGAGTTCTGATTGATGCCGTAGAATACCTTTCCTGCGTCTGCAAATTTACAAAAAATATTGATCTGGGATCTTAACAGAGACGCCAAATAAGTCTTCATTTGTTGAT
The DNA here is from genome assembly GCA_933228895.1 of Platycnemis pennipes. Taxonomy (NCBI): domain Eukaryota; kingdom Metazoa; phylum Arthropoda; class Insecta; order Odonata; family Platycnemididae; genus Platycnemis; species Platycnemis pennipes. Next base: position 32,495,779 of record OW121852.1, on the reverse strand, counting down.
ACATTGTTTGACGTGACGTCATATTACGCTAATAGCTTTTCATCTGTTCGCCTCTCCTCAGAGCAGAGAGCCACCGGCAGCCGGCGACAGACGGCGATCCAGCTAAATCGAAAGTACCGCGGAGTGGCGATCGCCGTATATCGCCGGCTGTAGCCGCAAATCGAAAGCATCCAGTGTCTTCAAACGCTTTTTCTTTGTTATGACAACGCCGAGCTAGCGGCATTAGGCCGCATACAAGTTGGTGCAGACACAACAGTAGCAATAGCGATATGTTACGCATCTCGCAGCATTCATAGCAGTCAACTGCTGCTTCAGTCTAGCTCAGCAGTCGACTGTTATAGCAATCAACTACGTGCAGCTAGTTTTTCGGGTTGTCCTCCGCGTCGATTCAACTTCGAGACGACAGTTTCGCCGGCGTTTCAGCAGGCGTCTTCAGGTATGAAGTCTTGAAGTTTGAAGCAGCGCCTAATGCACCACTCCGCGTAAGCCTCCATCAACAATCAACTAGGCACCTAAAGACGAACGCAACTTCTGGACGGAATTCTAACCCGCGATCTTTGGGATGCAAGGCCGGGTTATTACCGACCTAGCTAACGCGGACCGCCGCGCCGTTGACGTATTGACCTGAGATGCTGGGTTGGATTGCGGGAGATTTTGATACGCTCATAGTGTCATTCAGAGATGGGTCACTTGGCGCTCCAGTGGAAACCGGGATTCTACTGAAAAAGACGTTATTCTTCGGAATCAAACCCAGACCCACAGGTCGTCAAGCAACCTTCTCGTAGAGTCCTCTGCTACTACGAAGCATGGCATGAATTTCACGGTATGCACAGTAAAACTAATACTGTTTTAAAATGAATCAACTGAATAAATAATTTTAAATGCATAAATAAAAGTGAATCACAATAAATTAATTCAATGTTAAGCTAGAACGTTTACTGAATATGTGTGTAAGGTTTATCTTTAACCTCAAGAAAGATGATCATATTTCCCCCTATTTTACCAGGCTTACATGGCTGAAGGCCAAAACCAGAAGAAAATACTTGCTTGGTTCATTTATGTATTGTCTTTTTCAAAATCAGCAACCAGGTTATTTGAAGCAATTTTTTCCTCCTAGAGAAAACAGGGCTAATGTTACCACCCGAATGACTCCTGATTATTTGATTCCTCAACTACACAGGACTACCACCTTCCAAAAATCTTTCTGTGTTGCTGGGGCCAGGTTGTGAAATAGTATTCCTACTGACATAAAAAAATCCATTCCAGTATTTGTTTTTAAAAAAAGATTTTTTTCGCATCTATTCAACCAAGAAGGGTTTTAATTTTAATATGTATGCAAAACCTCATTGAAGGAATTGCTATATTTCTGTACTTAACAATGTAACTGCTTTGAAAATCAATGAGTTATCGAGCTCAAACGTATATGTACTTTGTTCTATGTTCTTAGTGGACGAAGACGTCCAAGGACAATAAATTTATTTCTATTCTATTCTAAATTAATTTAATAAATAAACCTCCGATACTAGTTAATACGCTTTAATGGAGTGCACCGACTGCTTGGAAGCGTCCGCAACACCACCTAGTGGCAGGTGAGGAAAGAGTTTCACGTCACACCCATGATTTACCGGCATGCAATTTTTGCTACCGCGATTTCGCGCCGTAGAATATTTTTTCACTTCTTAATTAGTGAGAACGAACGTCATTTTAAATCGAACGGCTTAAAATACCTACTCCAGAGGCTATAAAATTTCAATCAAGACCATAAAAAAATAACAGGAAACTACCCTAATAAACTACTATCTATCCCTGGAGACAACTCTGCGTAACATTCCCGCTGTCTCTATCTGTAAAGTGCGAGGAATACCTAACGAGAACTTATGCAGCAGACCCACCAGCTCACCGCCGCCGCCGTCTATTTCGAAGACCCGTGGAGTCCGAATTCAAATGCCCTTGGGAATCAATGCCCCCTCGAGCGAACGCACGGCAAAAAAAAGCAATTTCGTACGCAGCGCACGACTCGCACTCTCGCGAGTCAAATGTTTTTCGTGCATATTAGCGAGGCCTTATGAGTCTTCGCCTTCTTGCCCGGGCAACTTTCGGCGTCCGCTCTGCGCTGAGGAGGAGGCGTCCGTGATCGAAAAAAAAGAGTATAGAGAGAGGGAGAATCGCGAGCAATCGAGTGAAAGCGAATGCCAGCGGAATAATAATGTAGGTACGCAACCAACTTTTCGTGATTGACTCTGACGTGAGTGAACTTGAATGCGTAGAGTGCAAGATACCTATTCGATTACCTACGGTAGGTTGGCAGGATGTGTCTATAGTGGATCAGTGAACAGCAAACGTCACATCGCACCAAGCGTTAATATACATTTAAAATTAGCTAATAAAAAACTATCCTAGATATACTTTTATCATACAACGACCGATGAGTTATCCACAGCTTGTATGAAAACTAGGAGGCTGTAATCAAATCAGGACCCAGTAGTAGAGAGGCAAGCAAAAAGGAAGGAGTGAGACAAGGCTATGCACTGTCTCCAGTATTATTCAATGTCTGCATCGAGAAAGCAATCCAAGAAGTCAAAGAAAAGTTTCCAGGAGTGAATATATACGGGAAGAAAATAAGCATGCTGCGATTCGCTGACGACATAGCAGTCATGGTAGAAACGGAAGGAGATTTAAAGGACACAATAGGAAATACGGAAAGGATGTTGGCCAGACATCACCTGAATATCAATATAAAGAAGACTAAAATATTGGTATGCAGCAGGAGATAAGAAGCCAGGACAAATGTCAAACTAGGAAAACAAAAAATCGAGGAAGTGGAAGAGTTTTGTTACTTGGGATGCCGAGTAGCCATCGATGGACGAAGTAAAAGAGAAATTGTCAGCAGAATTGCCCAGGAGAAAAGGGCATTTTACCAAAAGAGGATTCTCCTTACAGCTGCAAATACAGGCGTGGAAGTGAGGAAACATTTAATTAAACATACAGGTGGAGCATTTTACTATATGGCAATAAGACATGGACAATAACAGCAGCAGAGAAGTCAAGGCTGTAAGCTTTGGAAATGCGGTGCTCCCGACGAATGATGTAGATAAAATGGATCGACCGAGTGACAAACGAAGCTCTAAGAGGAGTGGGAGAAAAGAGATGCCTACTGAAAACCCTAAAAAGAGACGGGGCAACTTAATCGGCAATATGTTAAGACACGATGGCCTAATGAAGACAATCGTCGAGGGAAAAGTGAACGGGAGGAAAGGAAAAGGCAGGCCTCGTATGAGATATATGGAACAGGTTATGAAGGATGTAAAGAGATGAGTTACGTTGATATGAGGAGGTTGGCCGATAGAAGAATTAATTTCATTGATTTCCTCATAGTTAACACATAGGATTTAATCTAGGTGCCTTTGGATAATCAACTATGGTTGTTTTCTTCATCATAGAAAACAGAAAGCATTAATTTCGATTCGCGTCCCACTATAAATGTCAAAATAAAATACAATATAAATAATAATATTCATTTCGCGTAAAAAATTTGGATTGAGAAATCCCAGTTTACTAGAGAATTAAATGCTAATGTTAAGTTCTTTTGAAAAAGCTCAGAAATGGCGGGATGGGCTGCCTTGTTGTTGGCGTAAATGGTATTTAGTTTAGGTTGCTAGGCATAAGATATATTCGTCTCCTAAACTTACCATTGTATTTCAGAGCCCCTCAGCTCTAGTGAATAGTTATCAATAATAGCCTATGAAAACTATCAAAGTTCGAAAAGTCTTCTCCGTATAACATGGTATTAATAGTCGTTACATAAGCTCTATGGCATCCTGCTCGTGGAGTCCTCTGATACTGCGAAGCATGGCGTGAAGTTCGCGCAAATGATGGGCGAACTTCACTGTAAAATGAATGCTAACTGTTTTAAAATGAATCAGCTGAATACATAATTTTAAATAAATAAATAAAAGTTAATCATAATAAATTAATTTAATACATAAACCTCCGACACTAGTTAATAAGCTTTAACGGAGTGCACCGACTGCTTGGAAGCGTCCGCAGCACTACCTAGCGGCAGGTAGGGAAAGAGTGTTACGTCACAGGTATGATTTACCGGCAAACAATAGTTTACTGTCGCGGTTTCGCGCCGTAGAATTTTTTCACTTCTTAATTGGCGAGGAAAAATATTTAGCGTCATTTTAAAAATCGAACGGCTTAAAATACATACTCCACGGGTTATAAACTTTCGATCAAGACGATAAAAAAATGAAAGGAAACTACCCTATTCCCACGTACAATCTACTATCTATCACACTCCATCAGGTGATGTCTCACAGTCATCGGAGAACGCATCAAATTGGGGTTGGGCTTTCCAAGCTAAAACGGGATAGGGGTGAGTTAGGGCACAATGTCCTATTTTCAGAAGACTGATGTTGACTTATTCCCTCGATTGCCCCTCACGAAATCAGGCCACGTTGAAATCACAAATTTTATGCTGGCAGTTTAATTTTTTTGCTTCTTTTCATAAATTCTTACACTCGTTCAAATTTTCTTTGAAATGTGGAAATATGGTCCTTCGAATAACACTACTCTTTTGAAAATTCAATGGAAGTGAGTGGTGCAAAGAAAACAATATATAAATTTACATCAATGAAACAAGGAGAGCACATCATTTGACCATTCTATGCAATAGCCAGCTTAAATTTTTTGTGCAGAATTCTAAAAGTATTCCTTACCCCAAATTTTCCTCAACAGTCACCATGTTGTAGAATGACCGGAGAATATTCTCATTTTAATTTTTACATGGCATTTCCAACGAACAGGTGCGCCGTGCCTAGTTTTAAACATTCCACTGCCTTGATAATCACGTACGCGATCTTTTTTGTGAGATTCGATGACGTATAATGCAAATGAGATAATAGTATAAAGGAACGGCCTGCTCTTTAAAACTGGAAAGACACCTGGACTCCAAAATCTCTGGCGTATGCTATTATTATGCGCGGCAAACAAATGAAAAAATAATTTTACTTGTTATCATGCAATATTAGTAGAACGCATATTCATGTTAGCGGTGGATTTTATTACCCTCACCTTTTGCTTGTGTTCACACATGAACAGAAGAGTATTACGACCGTTTTTGCATGTTATTTTTTTAATCTTTTCCTAGCCTACTATTTCTCTTCTCTGCCTCCTCAGTCAGCTGATAAAGAATACATTTATTCTCAATTTTAACATTGCATCTACGTGGATATTCAACGCGCAATCTCATATCCCGTACGCTGATACGCGTTTTTTATGGAAAACAATACCTACCATGCTAATCAGCTTTGGTGGAAACAATTTTCTTCAATTCGCAAAAAAATTCGTCAGTCGAAGTGATAACCTTCAATACACCGCTTTCACGGATAATCGATTTTCAACTGTCAATCAATCTAGGGTATCGCATGCCATTCCATTGTCCACGGATGAAGGGATACGAGTCAAAAACGGCAGGGATTGAATGTGTTGATAAAAAATAGGATAAAACAAGCTGGTACCTATGCATTTTCAAGCTAGACATGAAAAAATAACATGAAAGATTTAAATTTTAGGCAAGTATTTCGATTGGAAACTGACATTCTGAAATACTGATAAAATTTCTAAAACATATTAGAGAAAATAATAATTAACTCTACAAAGGGAAAACAATGCACCATTTAGTTTAATTAATGCTCAGTATAAATAGGTAAGTCCTCATATACCTAGGGGATAAGTGTACATTCCACATCGATCTCTTGCTAAACTCTTATTTATAGGTATGTGTTTTAGTCTAGTCCAGGGATCGGAAAAATCTTGAAACGGTAGAGCCAGAGCCTATCCCTCTCTATTAATGTGCCATAAATATTTTTTTTTGTAAATTAAAAACTTTTGAATATGCCTTTTTATATCTTTCGAAAACTAGTGATTTTTAATTTAAAGTACTATACCATGTTGGCATTAGCAAGTGATACTATCATTATAGTTTGATATATTGATGGCAATATATGCTTTAAGAAAAGAAACTGCGATAGCTTCATTTCCAAGTCGTGCTTGGAAGATCACAAAGTTTTGTTATTATTCTCAACGGTCAAAATGACTGTAACAGAAAATCTAACATAGGATTTAAAATGGGAAGTGTTTTTAGTGAACCTGAATAATTTGGAATTAAGCCGTACAATGTTTGTTCTGTTCCATTGATTATCGAAATACTTCCGACAATCGACGTTAAATTCATATATTTGTAACCCCTACGAAATCTATAACTAAAAGATAAGTTCCACAATTATTGACATCTTTCATCAACTTGAAGCCTTAAAAAATCGGAAGCCATTCGGGAATTCGTTGATGATTTGAAATTTAATCATCCTCCCGAGTAAAAGAAGAATGCATGTACGACTTGAAGTGAAATCTCGCGCTGGAGGAATAAAATTTAACTCTTTGAAGTTTAAGAAGAGAAGACTTTGGACTGCGAGAGAGAAGTTAGAGCTAGCGAAAGAAGACGAACACTCAGAAAGTTTTGGCGATGGTTTTGGGGCCTAGATATTTGATGGAAAAAGGTATTTATCAAAAATTTCCAAACACCGACAGTTCGGAGCTTCCACTCTTTTATTAAGTCGTATCTCACTATACAACCCTCGAATTGCGTGATAATGTAAGTGTTGGGTTATCTGTGTCGTATCACCCACTTGAGAATTATTGCGTGTGATTTGTTCTTGTTTACTCCTAGCGCCGTTAGAGACCCTTGTTCAAACTTGGCAGTGGTTATGTGGAAGCACTCTGTGAATGCGCGGTGTTACAGCTGGTTGTGCGATCATCGGAACGTGCGGACGAGGCGGCAAGCTAGTATGACAGACGTAAGGGGCAGCCTCCCAGTGTTTTTTCTGGCAAAAGTTATCCGCCCCTAGTCACTATTCTGGTTTTTCTCCAGTTGTTATTTATTTATTGCCAATATATTTATATTAAACACGGTTCGCAACTTTCCTTTTCTTCGATGCTCCTATATACTCAAGCGACTCAGGGGGGTTATTTTGTAATCTCACTGTAGTGAGAATACGTCATAAAATATCACGTTTTCGAAGTTAAACTCCGCCACCCAGGCGGCGTGACCATCTTCGGATCTCAAGCAGTGAACTGCCGGTCATGTGCTGGTCTTTTACACGATTCATCCGCTCTGATCCGTATCTTTCGACTCTTGATCAGTTTCATTATCTCCGCCTGCCATTAGTTCCCATCTCATCTTCATAAAGAACGTGACATGGAGCCACCATCGTTTCCAATTGAAGCTTGAGTTGGAAAAAGAGTAAGAGCGGGAAAGATACAAACGATTTTAAATTGTATTTTTGGAATTTGCACAACGTGAAGAACTTCAGCACACCGAGATCGGCCACAGACAGCGCTACCGACAGAAGCTTCGACAATTCACGAACCGTTCGTGAGCCGATCATCAACAGAGCGAAACGGATCTCCCGCCTTCCCTCAAAGAGTCATTAAAATGGTGAGATTACAAAATAACCCCCAGGATTGTGTGAATATCGTCAATTGCGTGATAAAATAAGAATTGAGAAAAAAATCATTTAAGTAATTGTTACATGCCCACTTAATGAATCGGACACCGTTTTGCTTAACTTGGTGGAAGTTCATGATAAATTAAGAAGCAATAACTTTGTATATTTCCACAAAATTTATTAAAACACAACCGGTTTCACCCACCTAGATGCATGTACCTGATGATGCCCTAAGTGGGTGTAACCCGTCGTGTTTCAATAAATTTTGTGGAAATATACAATGTCATTAGTTCTTAATTTATGCTCCATACCCCTCCGCGCCTAGACTACCTCTCACACACATCTTCCGACAATCGTAACATACGTCTCCTTCCGCATCAAAGAAAAGTGGACTGTGATTTAATATTTGGAGAATAGATAGCAGAAATTTGATCCTGGTTCAATCCATATATTGTAGCTCAGAAATATGTACACATTGTAGGGATTTTCTAATTAAAAAACCATACTTGATGGTGGTAGGCCAATGAAACGATTTTGATTCGCTACTTTTTTCCCACCTTCAAATCCCGACATTTCTTGCGTTCTTTGTTTACAATAATAAACAATATGAATCAAAATACATTGTTCCTAAGCCTCAAATAAAATTGGCTCTTGCATAATTCCACTCCACCACAGTTACATATGATTTTCAAAGGTCCCTTGCTCGCACACCTTAATTTTTTCAGTTATATACGTACCGCCGACCGTATATTCCGGTGATTGCGATGAACTAGCCGGGAAAACAAGAATTCAGGGTTCTTGAGCATGAATTTCGTATTTATTCTCACTTTGAGGTTAAGGTAAATGATGCTATATAGCCAAGGAAGCTCCTACACGCACCTTCTGTAGCATGAACACCATTTTCTTCCTAAATCAGGGGATTTTTCGATGTATGCCGGAACCTGCTCGATAGCTGAGATGGAGGAACTTCAAGTTTGGTACTCTGTGCGCCTGGAGGAAAGTAAAACGATAAAACACTTGGTATCTTTCATCAAAATCAGACTAATTTCACCAGGTTTCTCACCACCTTTCCTCCGCTCCCCGAATACCTAAGTATTCCCAAATACCCACTCAGGGGGACACTTATTGGAGAAAATGCTCTTATTTGTCGGTAGCTTCCCCTACAAATACGAACAACAACAATTTATTTCTTTCCTCGTCTTGTCATTGATCAGTTTTAAGCCTTCAAATATAATTCTGATAGGGTAACTGCAGTTCTCCAGCTGAATAGATAGCAAGCGTTTTGAAGTAATCAAACCAGACTTTTTCAAGTCCTCACCTACTTTCCTTTCCACTCTCATCCATTCTCATCGTTCTCGAGCAAGTCTTCCCAACAAACTTAAACGACGACAGATTAGTGGCAAATAATGTTTAACAAAATTTCAACAGCGTCAAAAAATATTTTTACTATTATTGGAAATGAAAAAAGTATATATTTCTAACATTTGAAACGCTTCATTACTTCTGATTAAGGATAAAATCTGATAATGGCCACCGCAACATGATGAGGGCATCAATCCGTGGCAGACATTCTCAATGTGGCTTAAATGGTATTCAGCATACGTATATGAACTAAATGGGAACTGACGAACTAAAATGGGAAGCATTGCCAGACCAAGGTTGAAATTTAGACTTAATCTCTTAAATACATTCCAAGATAATATATTCACTGATGACGTTAAAAATACTGTGCGAACTCCAACTTACTATGGTAGACTGGACCATAATCATAAAATTAGAGAAATTCATTGCTGAACTGATAGCTTCAAAATGTCCTACTTTTCTCATACAGTTAGGGATATTAATAGCTGTAAAGATATCCAATAGTACAAATAGAAGTGCACCAATGGTTAGCATATGTAGCAGCATTTTGGTTTAAGCACTTGAAGCTAACCCAACTAACATGTTATTGCATGCTTGCTTTGCTATTTTTATCTTGTTTTAAATTGTGAAGTGTAGACTAGAATATTATTACTAATCCTTTTTATGTATGATGTGTAATGCATATTTGGTGTAAATTCACCCCTGCCACACACCTTTATGGTGGTTTGCCGGGTATTGCGTAGATGTGGATGATTTTTTAAGCAACTACTAAGCCTTGTCAACCCTCTCCTTCATGACTAATGGTAGTTAAAACTTTACGCATTCCAACAACTAGCTAAACCACAAATAAATATTGTAATCAGTTATGTATAGGTACCAATAATTTAGTCGGACGTATCTGCATGAAACATTTCTCTAAGTAAATAGTCATTATCATCATCAATCAACAGTCAGCAATCCTTAGATCGGTTTGACTTAGCTCTCCACTCGATAATTCAATCAGCTTACCTCTTCACATTTACATAAATCTTCTCTTTCATATCCTTCGCCGCTTGTGCCATATATCTCATACGAGGCCTAAGTGAATAGTAATTTCATCAATTATCGCATGAACGTGGAGCATTTAGTAATGATTTTCCCTGAGTCACACGCCCTCGAGACGGATTGCAAAGTACACGTCAAATGTAGGTTAACAGTATTGGGATTTTAATTCAGGTAGTCTGGATATCATGTCAAAAATACTTAAGGTGCTTGATTATTTTACCACGAACTCATTCTAGGAGCCATTCATAAATTTCGTAACGCTAAAGGTGAAGGGGTTGGGCCAGCCGCTGCAATGCCTACTGTAAAAGCAGAGGAATTGTCAACCTTTCGTTACGCAAAGTAAGTTAAGTAAGATCCACCAAAAATACATTCTTACTTCAAATAATAATGATGAAACATGTAAAAATTAGTGAATAAAACATAGCATTGAGAAAGAAATAAGGTATTCACAAAGAATATTTGCTTTATAGTTCGCAGGAAAGAGAGGATTCACAGGCAGAGCTGAGTAATTTAAGGGGGGTGTTAAACATCATTTCAGAGCGTTAGAGTGGGGGTAAAAGTCGAAAATCAAAGCTAAGTTACATACGAATGATTCCTCAACTGCAATCTAAAATTTCTAATGTGAGTTTCAACGTAACGTTGTCAAACAATTGATTAAATAACGGTTAACGTCTGAATTCATTTTAAGATACTAAGTTTAGTTTATTTGCATCCTGCGTTGCTCTGGTTTCTCTTGTTGGGTATCATTGAATCTATTAGTTCATATAAAATAAACAGTTTCCGGCGTAACTTTGTGGAATTTCACAATGCAGTTAGAGTACAACTTTGTAACTTCCATATTTAAAAATGTTTACTATACTACCAGATTTAATCAATATTTTCGATGCGGAACTAACGAACTTTTCCCCTTACTGCTATTAGTGTATAGTGTTTGTTTATGACTAACCCCCACCCCCACACACCCTGGAGGCGACTTGCACGTGGATCGTTAGATGTGGTCAAGTGAGACGGCATCGCTTCGGAGAGTCTTCGCTTCCATCGCGCGCGTCCGCTCCACTATCTTGAGATTGAGGAGAGATTTCCGCCAAGCTCTTCCAGAGAGCTGAATTGACGAAGCGCCCTTGACGGACGGATTGCGCAATCCCGTCTTTTTCTTTTTCTCCGACGAGTCGCCGCTCAAACTAACGGCGAAACGAGCGTGAAGAGACCATCGCGTCCGAAAGGCGATCGCGAGACGCCTATAGGGCCACACTGGGACGCCTACTGGTATTACCCGATCGTCAATCACTCGAAGGTGAGGATCTGGACGCTTGGGTCTCCTTGCTGCAGGAGGCGCGCGCGGACTTGTCCGGCGTCGCGCAAGTCTCATTAAATGGTGAGACTTGAGGTCGGAGTCGCCTCACGTCGCGAGGGAAGGCCAACAGAGTGCGCATCTCCCAATTAAGTGGCCGCGTCCCCCTCATCTGCCGAGAGAGAGAGAGCAAGAGAAATGACCGCGGCCGCGGGGACACGGCAAGAAGGGTCTCAGCCGTGACCGACAGCGGACGTTGGGTGACCTCGTTTCGCGTAAAACAAATGCGCTCCCTGTTGACCATCCGGTGGGGTTGGGGGCGGTGATATATAACCCCCGTCGAACCATCCATTTTTGAAAGGTTTGCTCGAGAGCAGAGTGAGGAGCACCCTTGCTGTTTCGAACGAGCGAGTCAAAACAAATGAGGAGCTCATATTTTTAATCTGAAAAACAAAAATGCGTTTACGTGGAAGGTGAGGAGTATCATTTAATTTTTAGTGTTCCAATACGCGCATTAAATAGCTAAATGTTCCCTTCACATGGAGTATGCCATCTTAAAGTGATGCCCAATTCTTAGGTCACCAGTTTAAGTGCCTTTAAGTGCCATACGACGATATATCGTCGTTTGAGCCAGAAGTGTCAGCAACGATATATTGTCATCAATGATGAAGTCTGCCAAAATGGCTCATAATTGATGTTAAATTTAACAGCAGATTTGTATTGTTATGCATTAAGAAGGAATTATTTACTTTATAGAGTAGAATAAATTAAGAAAAAATAGCAATAAATAAGGAGAAGTGAATTTAAAAAAAAAGCATCTAATGTGCTAAAAACACCCGTGACACCTCTTGGGGTACCTACCCACTTAAAAATCGGTGGAACTCATCTAAGGATTAAGGAGAATCCAACGGAATGTGAAGAACATGCCAATTTTGTGAAAATTTCAAGATATATCATTTGTTGCGCAACCTACCGATAGGTGATAAAATAAAATGCCATTTCCATCATATTATTGGAGAAAAAAGGTATTGAGCATTATAATTTTACACGAGGTTATATGGCAGAGTATGCTTATGAAAGGTAACTTTCACCATCACAGCCCGGGTTTTACTTCCGACAATGAATGATATTTTTCATTGGTAAACCGACCACTACTTGAGTGCTTTGTGGAGAGGATTCGAGTTCAGTCTTCCGTCCGTCGGATGTCACGTTAAACCGTGGACCCTTGGCACCTTTCTTTAATAGCAGGCTAGTGGTAACACCTGATTTCTCTCCATCCTTCCTCCTTTCCCCATTCCTTGTACTTTTCCACCCGGTCTGAAGCGCCTATAAGTGCGGTTGGTTATACAGACTTGGAAACCACATATAAAGATAGTATATAAGGGCGGTTGGTTTGGTGTAATAATAAGAGAATTGGCCTCTCGGAATAAGGACCTGGATTCCTGGAATAGTTTGATCCCGGCAGAGGCAAATATTTTTCATTGTTTAATTAGTCCCTACATGATTGCTGTGTAGAGAGCACTTGGAGTGCAGAACTCCGTCCGTTGGATGGGACGTTAAGCTAAGGCACCTTGGCGCCTTTCGTTGAGAGGGCTAATGCCGCCGCCGTCTTTAGTCTTGACGAGTCTTCATCAAGTTGATGTATCCGGGACTTCCGGACCTGAACTTTACGGGTTACTTTACCGTCACTATTATATTTAACTCTTAAGAAACAATGCTTTCATCACTTATTAAGAGCCTACGTCTCCGAAAATGTTCATCATCATCATCATCATTGGTCAACAATCCTAGGATTGGTTTGACGCAGCTTTCCACTCGATTCTTCTATCGGCCAGTTTTAATTGTGACGTAATTCTTCTCTTTTACATCCTTCACAACCTGTTCCATGTTTCTCATAAAAGCCCTGCCTTTTCAAATCTCCCCGTCCACTTTTCCCTCGATGATTGTCTTCATCAGGACATCGTGTCTCAAGATGTGGCCGATTAATCTGTCCTTTCTTCTTTTTAGAGTTGCCAGCAGACTTCTCTTTTCCCCCACTCTTCTTAGGACTTCCTCGTTACTTACTCGGTCGATCCATTTAATCTTGATCAGTCTTCTGTAGCACCACATTTAGCACCGATATTGTTAGGGAATCAAAAATTCAAATTAATCAACCAATGATTGCATATAATCCGTGGTATAATATTCGTTATGCTGATGATCAGTATTGACTGCTGATAATGCAGCTCGCCTTCCACAACTCGTCAGCGTAGTCGGAGAAAATAGCAGCAAAATAGGGCTGATTATTAACATCACAATTAAATATTTTATAGCTACCACACGAAAGCCAGTTTCCTTTACGAAAGCCAAATTAACATTCAATATTCCCCAATAACCGCTCCGATTGAAAGAAAGTACAAAATTAAGTGCCTTTGGGACATGGTTCCGTGAATATTAGGGATCATAGATGGAGATTAAATGCCACATAGAGAGCGCCCGTATTCCTTTCATGAAGTTCAAGGATGTTATCACCTGAACAGATCTAGACCTCATTGTTTCAGTTCGATTCGTCTGATATTACTTCTGGTCTATACGCCTATATTTAGTGCTGAGATATGGGCACAAAAATGGCAACAACAAAGAAGCCCTTTCAAAAGTAACCTTAACCGCATCATCATCATTGGTCAACAATCCTAGGATTGGTTTGACGCAGCTTTCCACTCGATTCTTCTATCGGCCAACCTTTTCATTGTGACGTAATTCTTCTCTTTTACATTCTTCACGGCCTGTTCCATGTATCTCATACGAGGCCTGCCTTTTCCAATCTTCCCGTTCACTTTTCCCTCGACGATAGTCTTCATCAGGCCATCGTGTCTCAAGATATGACCGATTAAGTTTTCCCTTCTTCTTTTTAGAGTTGTCAGCAGACTTCTCTTTTCTCCTACTCTTCTTAGCACTTCCTCGTTACTTACTCGGTCGATCCATTTAATCTTCAGCATTCTTCTGTAACACCACATTTCAAATGCTTCTACCCTTTTCTTCTCCGCTGCTGTCATCGTCAATGATTCACTCACCTTAGCCGCAGGATGCTTAAAAATAACATGGACAGTGAGAATAACTAACGCTGAAGTACTCAAAGGAGTATCTTCCACAAACGACGAGAACTCATCAATTAAAATAAGAAAAAAAAATGGATGCTTTGGACATATCCTGCGGGACAACAAATATCACATTCCACAGTTGATAATAGAAGGGAAGGTTGAAAGTAAAAGAACGAAGAAATGGGTGGAGAAGAATATCTCGGCTAGATAACATAAAGAAATGGACACAACTACCAACTGATGATAGTCTACTACAGAGCTGAGCAAGTGGTCAAGTGATCAAACTGATCCATGAATAAAAAACTAACGCGGAACTTGAATATTACTTCTACAGTCCTTCATTACAAATGATCTGAAGAGCACAGGTCCACTACATAGAGCAACGAACAGAACCGAAGAAATACAATGCATGGTGGTCACCATTATCTATAAATGGACAGGCAGAAGAAGATGTGTGCATGTAAGTTGCTTCGTTCCTCAAGTCGACCAGCTATTTAGTTATTACTTAGAGCTATTTCTGACCAACGCATTAAGACATTAATGACTGCAGTGATGCACTACCAACTCATAAACAATGCATTAAAAATACTAAGACATTAATTTCTAGGAAATAATAAGTATCCATATCCGTTCTTATAGAAGTAGCACGAAATGCCCTAAAAATAGCTTTTTCTCCGTTACAGCTAGTAAGAAAGCGGTATTTTTTGTATGATTTAACGACGAACAAGCTGAATGGAGGAAGAATTTCTTAAATCCATATAAAAGAGCACACACTCTTATGTATAGACTGAATAAGTTACGACTTCTTAAAATAGATAACCACCTACACGTAGTTTTGCGCAACGCCTATTTTTAGTCGACAAAACAAATTCTGAAGATGGATTCCGTAACTCTTTGATTGATTGGCTGCAAAGTAAAAGGAATCATTTGTTTTCAGGAAAAGGCAACGTCAATGCGGAAGGGTCATAAAAAATGGCGAAGGGTTATAACAGGGTAAGGGCAGTGCCACTTGAAGCGGACTTGTTCCACGGCTTGGGCACGTACTCTGGATGAAAATTCTTACTTAACAGTTTTATAGCTTCCGCTCCACACGTACAATCAATTGTATTGTATTGTATTGTATAACCCCATTATGTTCTTAATGGACCAGTTCAAGAACAATAAATAAATAATAATAATCAAGTAGTGCTCTTTTTCCACTGTCATTCTGATATTCGTTCGTCATATGTGAGCTCGAGAGAGATGGTTTTATTATTATGCTGAAAGGATACTGAGCTAATATCATCTTAGAAGACGGAAGAATCGTCTGAAAGATTTTGTTGGCAAATTTGTCAATACGTCGACTTCACCGTTAATTAGTCGAAAAGCTATATTATAGGAGGACAAAACTCATTCATAGAAATGTGGACAATTATTGACATTTCATGAAGGGAGATATTTCTCGACTTCAATGATAATTCAATAAAATCACCTGTTTTCCTGCAGAAAAACATTAGCTATTAAATATGGGTAAACTTCCTGGCCAGTCGTAATTTCCATAAACCTTCGTGTGCATGACAAACGGTGTTCACGTATTTTGTTACAAAAATCACGCTGATGATAACGTAGCTTAACGATTAGTTTTCACGAAGCG
This sequence comes from Platycnemis pennipes, assembly GCA_933228895.1. Lineage (NCBI taxonomy): Eukaryota > Metazoa > Arthropoda > Insecta > Odonata > Platycnemididae > Platycnemis > Platycnemis pennipes. The sequence goes on along the minus strand of OW121852.1, from coordinate 32,479,861 downwards.
AGATCGTATGGTTCTGGCCACCTGAGCGGATTAAAACCACTCTCGGTTAAGTATTTGAACTTTTCTCGTGGCGTGGTACTTTTTTGCGCAGTTAAAAACCTGACATACATTTCACAACGGAAGAAAAGTGAAAATTACAACGGCCTGCCTCCGGTTTGACGGCTGAATTGTAGTAAACAAATATCTGGATTCTTGCACCACGCAAATTCGAGTGATAAGACACATCCAGGGGGCTGTGTTTGAAACTTTTGGGATTATCTCGAAGAGGAAACCAAGGAGTCACGTGGTACAAAGACGAATGTTTCGTAAAAGTGCTACAACCGCTGATTACAACCTCCTTCATTGTTTACACTTGTGTTTAATCTCATCTGTGGACTCTTTAGTCGAGACAGATGAGAAAAACTCAAGTGAAAGCAATTACTGATATTGTAACGAGCGATTCAGACACACTAAATTTACAATCCATTTGTGTTTGTACCTCGTCGCTCCATGGTTACCTATTCCAGATAATCCCGACATTTTCAAACAAACACCTCCAGGGGGGTTGTGTTTGAAACCGTCGGGATTATTTCGAATAGGTAACCAAGGAGTCAGGTGATATAAACACGAATAATTCGCTAATTGTGTGCGCTTAAACCGCAGATTACAACCTCATTCATTGTGTACACTTACGTTTTATCTCATCTGGGGGCTCTATAGTCGACATAGACGAGTAAAAGTCAAATGAAAACAATTAATAATATTGTAACGAGCGATTCAGAACCACCAAATTTACGAACCATTCGTGTTTATACCACGTGTCTCCTTGGTTACCTAGTTGACATAATCCCGACGGTTTCAAACACAACCCCCCAGGAGGCTGTTCATCTCACCACGAGTGTGTCACTTTTTAATTAAAAGGAGAGAGTAAGGGAAAAATAAAACATTGACCGCAGCATTCATGCCTATTTTTTTCTCGGGAAAAATATCTGTGTTGCTCAAAAATTGTCACGTTGAGCGGTTTTTTTCTCCACTTAACGAAAATGGTGCCTGCATGAGAGAAGGCCAACCCTGGTGGCTCCAGAAGGGTCACAAGAGTAATGCCTTTCAATCAATTTTAACAATGAACGAAATTTTATGACTGATATTTGTTACATTACCTGTCTTAAGTAGTCAATATCATCATCATCATCGGTCAACAATCCTATGATTGGTTTGACGCAGCCCTCCACTCGACTCTTCTATCGGCCAACCTCCTCATATTAACGTAATTCTTCCCTTTTACATCCTTCTACATGTGTAACATCAATTAAAAAACCGCATATTTTCCTCCTTCCCTGGTATTCCTGTTTTTTTATTATAGGGAAGAGAAAATAATCATTTTAAAGTAGAAATGTTTCAAAAATGACACACTATCGCCTCAAATATCCTATTAATTTAGTTAGAAACGTGAACCTGCAACGAAGCACAATTAGTGACCATTCCAGGATTGCTCAGGATTGGATTACTTTGTGTTCACAGAGTCATGGACTGCGTACGCTTCTCATTAACTCACCATTGATGGAGCCCAAAAGGAAGGATTCGAATATCATTAGGAATGCAAAAAGTGTGTCCCCACTAAAGGTTATTCCAACATCGCACTTACATCTCCTAAGAGAGAAAATCAAACCTTTCCCCAAAAGCTCAAAGCAACTCTAATGACCCCTTTTCATTCTTTCAAAAAAAATCGACTAAAATCTGAGTACTCCACTCCTTCGCGAACGCAGTTGCACAGCTCAGTTCGTTAACTATGCATTTAGGTGAGAGAATATTCCAGAAGGGCACTCGGAAACCGCAGCAGGAAACGTTCTCCACGAGGGAATCACTCCGATGAATAAGGAATGAAAATGTCCGAGGAATGCCACAGTGCGGTCGCAGGGTTGGGTTCTATAAAACAGAAACGATAAATTCCATCTTCGAGTCACTGGAGCCAATCCTAGAACGTAAGCGTTTCAAAGATAAATAGAAATTACGAGAAAAACATAAAATAAAGAGATTCAAAATTCAAATAAATATTAAAGCTAGTGGGCACAAGCTAAAAGAGGTGATCGATCACACCCGGGTAGCGTTTCGGACGAAACAGGAGGGACATAAGAAAAAGAAGAGTTGTCAAAAATAAAGGAATCTAAGGCCATTTGCGTCATTAAGGATACGCGGAGATGTTGGAAGAAGTAGAATTTCTTGGGAGTGGAGGAAGGGCTGAGTGAAACCCGATGTCGGCGTTAACCTACTTTTAACGAGTGGCACAATATTTTTGCACTATGGGAGAATTTACGTTGCCATTCTCATCATCATCATCGGTCAACAATCCTAGGATTGGTTTGACGCAGCTTTCCACTCGATTCTTCTATCGGCCAACCTTTTCATATTGACGTAATTCCTCTCTTTTCCATCCTTCACAACTTGCTCCATGTATCTCATACGAGGCCTGCCTTTTCCAGTCTTCCAGTTCACTTTTCCCTCGGCGATTGTCTTCATCAGGCCATCGTGTCCCAAGATATGGCCGATTAAGTTGTCCCGTCTTCTTTTTAGAGTTGTCAGCAGGTTGCCATTGTATTTTTGCATATTCCAATATCACATTATGTTTGGTTGGTAGCCGTGTGTAGGCAGGATTTATAGGAAGATGGGAAAGGGGCATAAGAAACCCATCATAGGCATTCGCCTACTCTAGATTGATTTCGAGAAGGGGGTCCACGGTTTAACGTCCCATCCGATGGACGGAGCACTGCACTCGAAGTGCTCTCCACACAGTGGGTACTCAAGTAGGGACAGGTATATCGCTGAAAAATCTTACACCATCGGTATTCGAATGTGGGCCCTCTGGATGGAAAATTAGTACTCTAACCACCGCACCAACCCGATTCACCTCATTAACGAAATGTAAGTATTTATAACGTCCCACCCTGGTGTGATGAGTGTGACTGTCCTCTCGGGATTCGGCATATCCTGACGGAGTGTGACAGATACCGGGACGTGCGTAGCCGACTGAGCATTGGGGGTGACCTAGGGTCCATTCTAGGTGACGACCCTGATACTAATGACCGCGTAATTTTATTTGTAAAGGAAACGGCACTTTTTAATAAATTATAAGTTACAGTTTAGCAATTTTAAATGATTTTAACTTCGACAAAATAATAGATAAGCAGACTATCTAGTTTCCAGGAAACCTGCCTTCTCCGGATATAAAAACAAGTATATCTATAATTTTGACAAGTAGAGGTGCAAAATGACCTTGCCGTCGACGTACCCTACAAACTACTACTCCTACTATTTATGACGCAACAGATACTGAATAAGAGCGGAATATTAATTAGTGTTTTTTCCGTGGTGCAAGGCGTTGCTCTACTGTTGGCCGAGTAAGCAAAGGGGGCAACGACTCGCCTGCTCAGTTCCTTCTCTGGCACGGATGCCGCACAAACTGGCGGTTTCCTCCTTTGGGAAAAGTGTGCACGAGACAATACTGCACGGACACTAGATCCAACGGGGATTCAGATAGATATAGGTATTTTTATTTAAATATGCACAAAATCAACAGAACGATTATGCACAAATTTTCTGAACTGCAAAAGTGGAAAAGAGAAAATTACCACTGTGATACTATATTACAAAAGAAAAAATAAAAATAAATAAGCATATTTAACTGACATAAGAAAATACAAAATTTAGGACAAGTCTACATTACGACTTCTATCATGGGCACTTATAGAAAAGTGATGTATGATATACTTAGAAATATAAATCAGACATATTAGAAGTACATAGTTAACGATTAGTATAAAAAAATGAGGCCGTAGCCAGTAATTCAAAGTTAATCCACGACGACAGGCAATTGCTCCCCCTCTAATCCGGAAAAATAGTTAAAAACATGGCTTTTATAAGATGAAAGGGAAGGTGCTTCAAGAACAGGGGTCGATCTCTTCCTATTGTATGGATATACTGTGAGCTAAAACCTATTCACCGACTTAGTGACGAGGCGCATCGACTTGAAGAGTAAGAAATTAAAATCACTACAATCGTATTTCCGTTAAAATATCATAAAGGCTTTATTGGAGAGTCCTAGCGACGTGTAGCACGCCAATGAGTCCGATCACTTCAACTTTCGAGGTGAAAGACACTTTTTTCAATAATCAAATGGATTAAAATTTAAATAATTATGGGTAAAAATTCATCTCCATCGGGAAAACATTTGAAACCGAAAAATAAGGAATTTCCATCCACGGAGATGCACGAGTTTAGCCTCATTCTTGGTCAATGTACAACTTACGATCGCATCCCAGCAACTGATAATTTGAGTGTTGGCGAAATAAGTCAACATTAACTAAGCTCTAAGGTCCAACTCTCCCTCTTTATGACGTTGGGAAATTTGAAAATAAAAGTCGAAATTATACCACGTCCTAATTCTTATACTTCCGACGCTATTTTTGTTTAGATAAGACGAGAAGACCGGCATCTGAAGTAATTTTCGTCGTTAAGGATACGTGGTTGTTAGAAAATTGCAGGCTGTTATAAGACGTGGTTGGAAAGAATCGTTTAGTAAGACATTAGCCTGCTATAAACGAAATGCCGCAAGAGGTCATCGGTTAGACGTCTCATTAGAGTGATTACAAAATAGGCGCTTTTCGATATGTTGGCGGGCTTAATCGGTTCTTAGCTCCATTCCGGTAAATAACAAAGAAGAAAATATTTGGACTCAATAGAACAACGTTTAGAGGTCACACAGGAGCTTCAAATTTTAAAAAATATCTATTTTCCTCGAAGTTAGCCCCTGGAAGTTAGATACATATTTATCTAACTTCCAGGGACCTGTCGGTCGGGTGAGCGGGCGTTTCACTCGGGAGGTGAGTCCACAGGGTTCCGGAAGTGGTATGACACCAATAACGTATTCTCCCAATTTGAATTCTTTTGATTCTCCCAAATTGATAATTCTTTTTAATGTATCTAAGGATGTTTCTGTGAAATTCAGTCTCATTTTATTTTGATCCTCATAGTGTATTTCGGACCACCGAAGAGCGTGTATTTTGGACCGGTCCAAATTACACTGATAGTTACAAAATAATTCGCCATATGCATTATCTAGTACAACAGGTAAAATAAAGTGATTAAACTTTCTATCTTATTAAATTAGACTTTCTAACCGGATAAGTCACATTATCACGCTGCATTTTTCGACAAAATCGTGCGACGCGAAACCTACTACTGTGGCAAGGGCGACAGACGTTGTATGTGTGCTGTTTCCACACTTGCCGAGTCAGCCTCACGTGCGCTGAAATGACAACCTTGCGCTCAGTGGGTTACGAAATCTTCATGGGCTACGCACTGCGACTCCCGCACTGCTTAGGTCCCACCAACCGAAATATGGGGATCTTCTGGATCTGTTCATTACAGAGCATTTCTTGAAATTTCCCGGACACTATGCGAATTTCCCGTATATTTCCCGTATTTTCCAGGGTAATATTAATTTCCCGTATATTTCCCGTATCGATCGACATCCTGGGACAAGAGCACCGCGGTAGAGGTATGGAGGAGGGTCACCCATCCAACCTCTGTCCCGGCCCAACGTTGCTTAACTTCGGTTATCTTACGGGAACCGGTGTGTCAACTTGGTTAGGCCCTTTTCCACCAAAGATGTATTTGAATACACTGTAAATGTAAGTCTTCTCTGTATGTCTGTTTGAAACACTGAATTGTAAAATTCGAAAGTTCAATTGTTTTATATATCTTATAGCATTTTTCGGCGTAAAAAGAAATATTTTTTGCAGTTTCTGCCGGGCATGATATAAGATTAAGAGAGGAGGCTTCACTGCAAACTGAGTCACTGTTTTCCCTTGGTGCATTAGTAGTCAACAGTGAAATCGGTAGTGTGATCATTAATAATAAGGTATAAGTAATGGTAGCTGGCGTAACTTGGTTTAAATCCTTCATGGTTGGAGCGTTTAAAGAAATATCAACTTCGCTGTTTCTACATGTGGTTTTATTTTTTCCGACCATGGTTTCTATAGCATTACCTTGATAATGACACTCTGTATCGAAACCATGGTCAAAAAAAATAAAATCACAGACGAAACAGGCAAAGTTGACGCTTCTTTAAACGCTCCAATAATTTGGTTGTTCACCCGTCGATAATGGATGCCTGATGTGGAGTCTGCCACACGCCCTTGCAGAGGCTTTCAGGGTACAGTGTAGGTGTAGCTGACCGCGGTGGCCTGGTCAGTAACGCAATAGCCTGGCACCCCAAACGTAACGTCGCGGGTTCGCATCCCATCCAGGGTATATATGTTACGTTGTCCTAGAATGGAGACTTTAACTTAGACGGTGCGGTATAACACTGTAAAAAGTAGATCTGATTTTAAGGTACAAAAGCGATCTGAATTTCAGATGCAACAATTTTAAGACAGGGTATGTTGAATTTCAGCAGTAATATCTTGTCTAAAAATAAGGCAGGTGAACGGCTAAAAATCAGACCATCCAGAATCCTGCTTCCTCTGCTTCCTGCTCAACTGCTCCTGTACCAACCATCCATGTTCCTGCCTCTTCCGTACCTTAAATCCGTGTTCCTGCCTTACAACCAGACAGCGCTTAAATTCAGATCGCACCGAAAATCAGATCAACTTTTTACAGTGAATCTAAGCTGTTCGAGTACCTGAAACCAGTACTGCTACTACAATGTAGATGAACCAGAGGGGGGTGTACTTGAATCGTTCGACATTAATTTCGCTACGTAGCTAAGGACTCAGTTGTACGTTTTTACGTTGTGTTACGGATTATTCCTTGCCGGAATTAATCTCGAACGATTCAAGCACACACCCGGAGGCCCTCGTGATGGGACACCCATTCTGATATCCTCCACCTACTGGCACTGAACTTCCCCAACATTGATCTCAATCCGTTGGTCGAGATACTGAAACTCATAATCGACCTTCAAAATAAAAAAAAACTGAGGTCTCGGCGCGCGCTAGAGCATCACTACGACAAGGACCCTTCCTCCCTCCCTCCACAACCACCCACCAGAGTTAGTTAGGCCATCGTCCAATCCAACCGCAGACGACGTCCCAATTTGGCACGGCATTCCCATTCATTAGCGGACACATGCGATCGCAGCGGACCACGTAAAACTCTCTCTCTCTCTCCCTCTTCTCCTCTCCCCCATCCCGACCACTACGTCCAAGCCACGCTTCCTCTTAACCATCCCTCCCGTCTTCCATCGTCAAGCTGTGTTTGCGTGTGTGTGTGTGTGTGTCCCCCTCCACCCCTCATAGACTCCCTCTCACCTCGTGTCGTCCATTCAAATTAATAATGAAAGCAAAACACGTCTGTTGCGCGGAATGGGGCTGTCGAGGTGGACAGGGATGAGGAGGAGGTTGGTTGGGAGGGAGGGGGTCGCGCGAGTGAGCGGTCATCCGGCCTGCAGTACCACGTCCAGTTGCCTGCCACTTAAAAAAAAATAAAAGATAAGTCTCAGATTGGCGGGGGGGGGGAGGGAGGAGGTGGTTGGGGTCGGGGGATGGGGTGGGGGGGTCCAGCGGTAGTGCATACAAGAGAGGATGCCCGGAACGCGGATTACGTAGAGCGGCAAACCCTAGGGATCGCCCCAGCGTTGTCTCCGGGTCTACCGAATCCCTTAGGGCCACTTCGGCATGATGTTTACCCCACAGCCACTGTAAATCGGTCCGCCCTGCATCGGATCTCAGTACACATGTAGGTATTTGGGGTGAGGAGACCGACAGCTGAGGCCCTTTCCGCCATTTAGGATAGGTGGATCATTGGGTATGTACAGGGATCATTCGAGAAACAAGGGAAGGGTGGAGAAAAACCAGGCGTTAGTCTGACCGGTCTGACCCTGCTCTCAAAGAAAGGGGCACGGTTAAATATCTCGTCCTACGCATGAAGCACAGCACGAGTAGTCCTCCCAAAACAACCTTCAGAAAAGCCAGGATTCCTCTGTAAATCTCAGCCCGCCAAAGTTCTTCTCTTAAAGAATGCATCAAATGAAGTCCAAGTCCCGAAGCTTGGAATACTGCGCAAGACCTCTCGATGTAGTGTGCCAAATAATAATCTCGGCTTCGCCGGAATTTGCACCCATACCCTCAAGACGGGAAGTCAATACTTTTACCACTTCACCACCTTGAATAGATGTAAGATGAAAGCAAGGAAGGGAAGGATGTAATAGAGGATAATTATGGAAGTTATAAAAGATTTGCTAACCGAATAAGCAGGTAGCCTAAACTAGGAATTCTTAATCTTTTAATCTTGCGTCCCGCTTTTCATCTTTAGGAAACCAGTACTGCCATAATACATGGAGAAATAAATGATTTCTAATTTCTGCGCGAATCTTGGTAAAATGTACGTTATAGACGTACGCACTTACAATGTCCTCACAGAAGTGTGAGTGTTCAGACAGTTTGAGTCCCATGCAGTCGGTTTTCAAATCCCATAGTGGTAAGCGTCCCACCGGTTGAAAAAAACCATCTTAAAGCATCGCAGGGTTGATGATTATTGATAATATATACTCATAAACAATATTCAGTGGGTCACTTAAGAATGCCATAATTCCCTCAGATTGAAGATGAATAAACGCATATTTATTTACATGAAAATTAATGGGAATTTAATGGGATAATTAAAGGAGCTGTGAACTCTATATTTTACAGGTTATAACATAAAATCAAGAAGAGCATACGTAAACCTCGGAGGATCTATATGGACCAAATTTTGTAGGTTAAGGAAGAAGGGAATTAAGATTATACACAGATTTTAGTCTGTGAAGGAGTTGACTCTCATCCTTGTCTTGAGTTTTCACGTCTGTACACTCGCACCTTAAGGCACTTCAGATCGGATGGAAACGCACAAGAATTAAAATGAAAGGGTGAGGAGGAGAAAGGGTGGAGAGAAATCCGGCGACGTCATTGACCTCCTCTTAACGAAATACGCCAAGGGAGAGCTTAGCGTCTCATCTGATGGGCGGAGTACTGAACTCGAATGCTCTTCACAAAGCACTCAAGTAATATGGATTGGGCCCTTATTCATGTATGGTAGATGTTCTGCGCCAATTAACTCACTCTGAAATCAATTTCAAGACTGATAATCAGTAGATGACGATGACGATAAGTAATCTTTTACTTCTCGAAAAGGTTTTTAGCAAGTCAACTTTCACATATAACAATACAAAACTTGATTCTACAGAAACAAAGCCTACCATCGTCATTATCATCTGGTGCTCTGCCTGCTGGCAAGTCCCTTACACCACTGCTGCCTCCATCCGCTTCTGTCCCGAACCTTCTCTTTAGTCACGTTGTAGTCACTGATTTTCACCTGACCCACCAATTTAATTCTTGGTAGTAAATAAAGAGGAAGTCCTCAGGCTTCACTTGGTGGAACCGCATGATAGTAGTAAATAGAACAATCACTTTGTAATTTAATTCTTCTTCTTCCTCTCTTTTTCTTTCCCTGGACTGACCTTTCTAATGCCACTGTTAGTTTGTTTACCCAATATAGAAAAAAACGAGCGTCCCATAGAGTAAAAATTAAAGCAAGGGTGTGTGGCAGGGGGTTAAGATCTCCAAGCATGCACTCATTACATACAACTTAAAGCTGAAAATAAATACTACAAAGCTAAAATGCTATAAAGCCTACCATACCCAGCCAAAATGTAAACCTTTTGATTTGGCTTTTAGGATTGAGGATGTGATGATAATGATGATGTCAATATGGAGGACACTGGCCTACAAGCCATAAATAACATCTACGACTGAACGCTAATGTCGAATGCATAGTGAAAATTATGTGAAGGAACCTCAATGTTAACTTTCCAGAACTTGCCTACCATATGTGATTGATTTCACTCGATGGCATGACTCCTATCGAAGAAACATTAAGGACTGCATGATTTTTTTTTCTTAAGTGGACATAATAGGGGTCAGGAGAGGATTGGTGGGGTTGGAAGAGGCTTCCATCCCTAAAGTCTGGATTCTATTTCCAGATGTGGAGGATTTTACAGTCTTACACATTCCTACTTGAGTACTATGTTTGAACTATCTCTGAATATTATCATTTCAATGCTTGCTTTCTAGTTATCCCTTTCAATATCACTGTCCATATCCCTGGAATTGACCATAAAAAAATTACCATAAAAGTCAGGATTTTGATTAACTCCTCCATAACCAATGTTCCACAGTGGAATTTGGAACACGGCCAGTGTTCCAAATTTCATGCCAGGTGACTAATACTTCCGAATCTGAAATAAGAAGCCCTCGCTAAATTTCAAACCTGAACTTGGAGGAACGAACCAATGCAAGTAACCGCGACGACGTGCTAAAAGAAATCCGCGGCCCTTCACACCATTTGGCGCCAATAATTCTTTGAGCTTGGGAGAAAATATGGAATTCCCACTCTCACAGATTCAAACAAACGCTTTTTCCTTGAAGAATGTGGCCATAACTATACTGGATCAAGCGCCATTGTGCAGATGTTACTTATGGCACATAGAATACACCCCAAGAATATCCTTGAACGAGGTTAATCCATGACCTAACGCAAAGGAATTGCCCAAATGACTTGAGCTTTAATGTAAAAGTCCCAGGAGCGAGCGCTTAAATTAATATGAAATAAACAATCTCATCTATGAATACAGAGCGTTTCCCCAGCAAGCTTCGAGAGAACAAACAATAAGAAGGAAATCAGATTAAAATTGCTGATGCTCACATCATTAAAACCAAGACCAGCTCTCAAGGAAGCAAATCGCGGAGTCATTAAAATCACTGGGAAGTAAGATTCTCTGAATTTCCCTCAACTCTGTTACGGCCTAGAGGTAAACGAATTAAAGCGAGGTGTCGAAGAAAAATTTAACATATGAGTTAAAGAGAAGACTCGAATCATTATTTAGCACGGTAAAAATAATAGATCTAGAAGATTTTTTTTATCATTGAATTCATTATTATACGATTTCTCCATACCAGTACACTCAATTTTACGTAAAAGAGAACATAGGCAAAAGGGGGGTGGTACATTAACATTCAACACTTTTTCTCCTTCAAAGTTGAGGGATAATTCACGAATAAGAATAGTTGAGTATTATCAGGCATTTTCCTTCTCAGTGCTATATACGCTAAAAACTTAGTCATTCGTAAAACTTAAATTAAGAAGGCTCCACTCGTAGGCACGTAGATTAAAATGATTGTAGGTCTTTTGAAGAAAATTCAGATTTACCATTAGGTTCAACTTTTTAAGTATATTTACCCCGATAACAAGGATTGAATATGCTAAAAACTTATAAATTCTGTTTCAGTAGCAAATGAAAATCCATGTTTCCCTCATGGATATGAAGTGGGAAATTAAAACAATTACTATCACTAAAGAATCGTGTATGACAAACGAGATTTCACCAATTCCATCGAGGATTTCTCAATTCGACGATAAAGGTTTTTCCGCGTTTTATTGGAGTGGAACAGATTTATTTTTTGGGTCCTTTGTTTTTTATTTAAATTGCCAATTTCAATGGGCAAAATAATCTTGCACGCAGAGCAATAGGTCATCTTAACCTTTAATCTTTCACATCAATTTTTCGCTTGATGGCAGTGTATTTGGGTCGACCTTCCACACGTTTTACTCCTACAACAGGCCTCAAAAACTTGAGTAGCTGATGGTGCCTCGAAATTCGCCAAAAAGCCCGTGATTCACGCAATTGAGAAGATGTAGACAGACGCCATGGAAATTCGGAATTTCCTTGGATTCAAGTCATCGTTCCATTTAAGATTGATCCTTTTTCTTGGTCCTTTCTCCATTTCTCATCATTTTCGCCGATTGCAAGATGTTACTCCCAGGAGGAATCCATATGTTACGTAACGCTGATTTTATACTTCTTTAACATCTACATAATACCCATTAAGCCGCCGCGAGGATGTGTGGCAGGGGGTGAAGATCACGGAACATACACTCATTACAAGCAACTTAAAACTAAAATGGTACTACTACACCGAAACATTTTAGATAAGTGGCACGTGCAACTAGATGATTGGTATCTACATATCAATGAAGTGATTGCCGGTTAGGAAGACATTTATCTAAATAAATTTATCTCCATTTTCCTAGAATGCATGGCTTTGCAATGCTAAAAATTTATCATTACTATCCTAACAATATTTCACCTACCTATCGATGCGACAATCTATCTCTCTAATATTACTTTATCTGATCAAATCTAACATTATACACAGGGATTCTTAATGTATATCTCGCGTCTTCAGTGAACCTATCCGTATAAAATTGAATGAGGCAGGCGAGATGGAGTGGAAAGTATGCATATTGATAATAAAACAAGATGACACTTCCACAAGCTAATCTTAACTTGTGGAAAAAGTTTAATCTTGTTTTATTATCAACAAAACCTATCCCCCCCCCAACGTTTCAACGGAGAGCATCGGTGCATATCAGCGTTATTATTCATCAAGTGTGATGATTAAATGAGCCCACAAACTCTTTCTTAGAACTTCCGACCCGTAGGCATACAGACACGATGCATTTCGCGGGAAATGTTGCGCTGCGCCCTACTTGTCTTTGTGATTATCGTTCCGATATCGAAACGAGGGGAAAGCCTTCATCCATGTGGACTCCGAAAGCTGCAAGCGATGCGCTACGCAGAACTTCACTCACGAGGAAGAAGGAGTCAAGTGTCTGAAATCACCTTGTCATCCTGCGTATCTTAGATTACGTCTTGGCTGTAAAAAAAATAACGTTCATTTGCGCATAAGTCAAGAGAGTATTCTTCCAGGATGCATGGTCGTGGGTGAACCATCACGAGATGTGAGCTAGGTAACTACTATGTGTAGGTATATGATTCGAGAAGGGTAGAGGGGGATCTCCAACTCCCAATATCCACTAATAATAAAAAATGAAAAATGAAAAAATGAAAAGCTAAAAGCTATAAGAAGAAGGCGGGACAACTTAATCGGCCATATCTTAAGATACGTTGGCCTGATGAAGACGATTGTCGTGGGAAAAGTTAATGGGAAGAACGGCAAAGGAAGGCGTCGTATGAGATATATGGAACAGGTCGTGAAGGATATGAAAGAGAGGAATTATGTTAATATGAAGAGGTCCGCCGATAGAAAAATGGAGTGGAGGTCAGCTTCAAACCAATCCTAGGGTTGTTGACCGATGATGATGAATAGAAAATGCACCAGGAACTTGCAACTAAAGGATCAACCAGTAATAAGGAATTTAATTTTATTGTTGAGTCCGGTATTTTTTTGGATTCACTGAAATATTTTACCTTAATCATACTTGGTGCACATAACCTTAGTGAGTAGATTCTAAAACTTTTTTCAGATGAAGTGGAGACTAGGCTACAAAACCTACACCAATCTATTCGGATTTTATATTACTTGCCTATTATAATCTCCTACTGTTCATGGGATGCCGAATATCCACACGAATTCCTATAGCTTTTATCTTGTCTCCGAAATCGAATAAATCTCAAATGCAGATATAAAGAATTTCGTCGCCGAATTGGAATATAGATCAGCTTCAGGTTTTTTTTAAGATGAAACCTTCGGTCTATTAGTCATTTTCATTTTTTGTAGCTAAATTGATGCACTAAGGGCCGGTTAAATATTTGTAGTAAAAATATGCCTGGTTAAATACTTTATGGATCGAAAAATAACCGAGGTACGCTATTATGCATTGAACGTTTAGGTCAACTTAATTGTTCCTCTGATGCACTTCTACAACCGTAAGTTTTGGAAATGGAATTTGGTTGGTTGGGTGACTTAAGTACCGGCTTCCTATTTCAAGGGCTCGGATTCGAATCCCGGATAAGACAGATTTTTAAATGGTACATCTTTCCCCATTCGTGTGCGGTGTGGAGAGCACTTAGAGTTCACTACTCGGTCTGTCTGACGGGACGTTGAATCGTGGACCCGTGGACACCTTTCGTTCAGAGTAGGTTAACGCCGATGCCGGGTTTCACTCCACTCTTCCTCCGTTGATAGGGAGAGAGTGGAGATCTACGTCAAACCAATCTAAGGATTGCTGACTGATGATGATAATGGCACCAAGTACCATGGTTGTTGGCCGCCTCCCTAGTACCAAAACAACACAGCGAAAACAAAGAGGAATAAATACGAGTTCGAGAAAAATCTGGAGAAAGAAAAATAGTGAGTGGATGAAATAGTGAAAGATTATCTATGCCCTCTGAAAGCAACAGCAGAAGGGGAAGTAGGGGAAAATATGGAGTTGGAGGGAAATAAAAGAATTTTGGTGAGCATTGCTAGAGGTCAATGATAATAAAAAAAGAAAGAATAAGATGATTTGGTATCATTTGCAGTGATGTGCGAGACAAAAATTGAGGACTACAAGGGATTGAAGGAATGGGCTTTCCATGAACCGACCATAATTTGGTATTTAAGAGAATGAGCCTGAGAATGAAATTGCTCCTGCAACTTTCAGTATAGTCAATTTTTCTACTGCCTTTAGCTTTCGAATCTATTAAATCTGAGGCATCTGCGGCGATAATCACTAATAACGGCTTTCGGGTGTTCTTCCGCTTTATGGTGTCTTTCAGCGACAACAGTTTCTCCAGCCATACTGCTGGCGCCTTCATGTTAGAAATGACGTGCGTTGATTCTTGGCCGTCTTATGTATATAAATGAGATCCCTAGGTTGGTCCTGATTGGCTAAGGTGGTTGCCTGGTAAATAAATTAAACAATCAACAATCATAACCGAGGCTGGGACACAATCAACGTAAACGGGTGACGTGACTCGTTCACGGGAAACGTGAGACGGGAACTTTTTCACTAACAGACACAATCGACGTAACCAAGACGTAACGCAGGAAAAAATTGACTGACGAAGGCGCAAAAGGGAATGCCTAGCGAAAGTAATCAGGAGCTAACACTTACTTTTCAAGACTGTTAAGGTACTTACATACTCCAACCGTTAATGAAGTTACCCGATCGCTTGAGTTAATCATAATTCACAAGAATGACTTCGTGAAAACCGTGTTTAATCCTTCCTAACTACATTTTCACCATATAACCTATGGAAACAATAGCAAACAAGCTTTCTCATGCCATTAGATACCTTCGAAAATTCTAAATAAAACACAATAACATCAAATAACTATTCAATCATTGATTCCCACGTTGAAAAAATGTCAGGAAGTTCTCTATGCTAAAACCAAAGACAGAAATAAGATTTACAGTATTTGAGACTAAAATTACCTATAGTTCAGAAGGTGCATGCATCCACTTGCAACTTCTGTAACTCCCCGCGGGTGACTCCTTATCGCCAAATGCTGGGATATTTTCCATTGGTTTTCCCTGTACGTGAAACGTGAGAGATGGGAGATGACCATGTCTCACGTACACGTCTCACGTTACAGGCTGGTTGTGTCCGTTTCCGTTCTCCCACCCATGCGCCATCTATTCACGTTTTACGCTACAATTTTCATGTCATCCGTTCACGTTGATTGTGTCCCAGCCTTTAAGGAGGCTCCACCGAATTATGAAGTAGATGTCATTTCCGTGAAACTTTCAGGACAGAATTTTTTGGCCCTTCTATCGATTCACATAAGTTGCCATGCGGAAAAATTCACCTGGACCGGGAATCGAACCGCGGACCTTTGGCTTTCCGGGCCACTGCGCAGACCACTACGCTACCCAGGATCCCTAATTCGCATGGTAATTTTATCGAGGTTCAGGTACTAGATGTTGAGCCCTTGCGGTCCATCAAGGATGGCAACGCAAGGGAGACTGGGCTTCAAGGAAGCCACTACCAAAGGTGAACCCCATCCAGCGAAATATCTTACACTTTGCGTTTGAAATATCTTACACTTACCGCCAAGCGCGGCTTTAGCGCTGGATGGGGTTCACCTTTGGTAGTGGCTTCCTTGAAGCCCAGTCTCCCTTGCGTTGCCATCCTTGATGGACCGCAAGGGCTCAACATCTAGTACCTGAACCTCGGTAAAATTGCCATGCGAATTAGGGATCCTGGGTAGCGTAGTGGTCTGCGTAGTGGCGCGGAAAGCCAAAGGTCCGTGGTTCGATTCCCGGTCCAGGTGAGTTTTTCCGCATGGCAATTTATGTGAATTTCACCGCCGTTCACGCGGCAGGATTGAAATATCTTACACCTTCTATCGATTGGAAATAAAATAATGAGGCCTTTCGGTCATATATTTGAAGAAAAAAGACGTTGAAGATCAGCTATTTTATACGTGGTTATACGGCAGAGCATGGCTCTTGCAGTAAAATTTGCAAATTAATAATGTGAAGAGAAATGTCGTTTTGACGAAAAACTAATATAAGATGCGCAATTTTATGTAGAATTTAGCATTGTAAAAAGTGCTCGCCTTACCGCAAGAAGAAAAGTCTTAGTTACATGAAAGTGGTGCTGCAGTATGTTGTTATCATTGGCAACGGTACTTGTGACGGAACGTACTTACAAGCCTATTTACTAACTTAATTAAGGAATATACCTTACCAAGGTCCTTATTATATTTTTATGTAATTTAAATATTTCATTGGTTATTGACAAGGTGTAATTAATACCAATGCTTCCAAATGGTAGCAGCGTCATTGTTGGCAAAAGGTGTTCAAAAATATTAATATTATTCAAAACAAAGAGTTGTATTTGCAAGGGAATAGTTTAAAACTGATTAAGAAAATATATAACCTACTTTAGAATACGTATCAGCAGGATTACGCATGTGTTCTCACTTAATAAATTAAACGTGGCAACAACACGTTAGTCATGGATCGAAGTCAAAATGAGTTAAAAGAGCTTGTAAAAAATAGAATGCAACTACAACGCGCTATATAATAGCATAATCATACAATTATTGTGCATGCGTTATCACCATGTAGATGATTATCCATACAGGTGTTTTTCTGGATCGGTATTTATTCATTAAATGACGGGATAAACTCTCACGTACACGTCTCACGTTACTCGCTGATTGTGTCCGTTTCCGTTCTCCCACCCATGCGCCATCTCTTCACGCTTTACGGTACACGTTTCACGTCTCCCGTTTACGTTGATTGTGTCCCGGCTTGGAGAGATGGTCGCCCGTTTTTTTACATGACGTGAATCTCGACTTGACGTTACGTTCGTACAGAACTCTCGCGATTATCTCCGTGGTTCTGGAAACTTATGGAATGGTGGCATACGCATATATTTTCCGAAACTATAGTTTAATAATAATAATAAACTTACTACTCCAAATTTCTTAAATGTACAACTTCAGTAACAAGAATGAATGAAGGAGCTTTAGGTAGCTTCAATGGTTAACCACCAGTGTAGAAGCTACCATCCTTGAATTTAATGCAATGCTAGTCAAATAGACAAAAATATAAAATCAACCGATTCAGGCGAGATGCAGTGGAAGTTTGACATATTAGAATAAAATATAGGTGCTCTCTTCCACAACTAAAGGTGCACTCTTATTAGAATAAAATATAACTTTTTTCTTTGTTTTCTTTACCGTCACACAGCAAATTTTATGGATCAAAGGATAATGTTTTTGTAGTTTGATATATTTTACTCCCATATTGCATTGCTTTCGTGATAAAATCTTGTTCGTGCAATGGATGATTCGTGCACCATGGCCAGATAAAAAATGTTTTATTTTTGTTGATGCCAATACGAAGTAAAAGAAGAATTATAATCTCGGTCGTCACTCGTCACTTATCACCGCAACCATTTACAGAGGCTGAAGCTCGGAGAAAGAGAACAAGAGGGATCGTAGAGCACAAAAAACTGAACGAGTTTTTGTCACTACAACTCCCATGCGTGTATGATGAGGAAAGAAAAGAAAAAGGTATCAAAAACTTTTCTTTTTTAATTTAATGACCGCTACGCCGCAAGCCTCACTCGAACCACTACAGGAAAATTTTATGGTAGGACTAAAGTCCGGAATTTTATCCACCATTCATTATATTTCTGCGGTAACAAAAATTACTCTGGCGTCGTAAAATTTATGACACACTCACACACGTCCATTCAGTAATAAATTATTGATGCACATGACTGGAAAACATACTGTGTAACGGCTTTGAGACAGTTTTCCCTTCTGAGCAGCGATTGTGTACAGTATATTCCGATCATGCGTTCGTGCCTTAACCGCCATCCCCCATTTTTCATGCAATACCGCTGAAATCCATATGCTTCCTACGATACGGTATCCTCTTCACATTTTACTCTGTAAATTTTGAAGCCTATTAAATATGTTTTCGCGTGAAAAAAAAACTCATTTTAATGAGTAAACAATTTAGTTACTTTAAGTTCTGCTAACTGAAATTTATTCTCATTTAGAGATCCTGTGTATTTCGCGCTTATCATCATCACCATCTGTTTTCTTCAAGTCTGTTTCCGCAAAAATAGATGCTTCAGACCAGGAGGAAAGGTACAAGGATGGGAACGGAAAGGAAAGGAGGAAGGGTGGAGGGAAACCCGGCGTCGGCATTAGCCTGCTATTGACGAAAAGGCGCCAAGGAGGCCTGGGCTTAACGTCCTATCCGACGGTACTGTACTCGAATGTGGTCCACGAGACACTCAACTTGAACCTGATGACCAAAGAAAAAATCTTCCACTGCCGGGATGCCGAACCTGAGCCCTCCCGGTGGGAGGCCAGCACTCTAACCACTACACCATCGCGACGCCTATTTGGATTTAACGACTATCAGAAAAGGCTAATACCTGCAGTTTTCAAGCGTAAGTAACAAACGTAAAACATAATTCCTGAATATTTCCAAACAAAGGAGAGGCTGTTTTAGGCATTCAGAAATCCATATGTGGAGACAGTTTTCCTTAAATTCCTTACAACACCCGACAAAATCCATGTAATTTCCAATATCTTATCGTAAAGTACGGCCCAACATCTTTCGAATTTGCTGCGCATTTGCTGTCACTCACGTTTGTGTTCGACTGTCCGACCTCTACACTGTTCTCCGTGAGGCATCTTCAATTGTTGGCACGAAGTGACAAATCATCGAAGAGAGGAATTTATCTTGAGGACAGACCGGACTCGTCATCCATTACCTACCATTCAAATTAGGTGCTTGTCATTGCCAACAAGAAAGGGGCTATAGAGTGCATTTCCATAAACCATCTTGGATTTCAAAGTTCATATACATACCCTTTTCCTCACCCTCCTCATTAAACTGACAAAGCCATTATTCACTGGGACCGGTAGCTTGTGCTTCGGTGCTTGCCGAACTGGCCAAAACCCGAAGGTCGCGGATTCAAATTCCTACCTGGGGAAAGCTCCCCGTGCTTATCTCAGTATTTAGACCTAGTTTAGTTTTAAATGTAGTCGAGATTTTTATATCCAGTCTATAGACATTGTGCGATATATCCTCAGTCACTGGATTACATAAAATTCAAAACTACTAATGACCATTACATTTTTTTGGAACGTAACCTCAATGGAATTCCTTAAATCCAATGTAAATCTACTAGGTACTCCGGCAAGATTTACGGCTAGAAAACGAAAACAATGAGAACGTTTTTATTTTTTTAGGACAATCCCTTTTATACGTCCTTACGTGAGATCTTCCTCCTGACCTATCCTGTCTTACGCCTCTAAAAATGAAGCTACTGTAAATGTAGACTTATATGTACCGCTAAACACTGATCCCAAATTACGACACCCGCAAAAATGCAAGCACACCTTTTATGTTCACCCAATTTGAGAATAACTTCTCTTCCCTTCCCCCTCTCCCCTTTGTATTCCTCCACCCCTTAATATTACGGCTTCGGGGATACTTTATTCTTTTTCATTTTGCACTTCACTTTTCACAGAGTAAAATTTTCAACCCCACTAGTGCTTTCCAGAAAATTTCCACCTGCTACTCCCAAATACTCTACGTTGCATCTTAATATCCTTCATAACAGTATCCAAGTTACCAATATTAAATCCCAGTTAAACTCTCTACACATTCTGCCTACACCCACCACGCCATCCAGAGTACCTATTCATCTCCTCCCTCTTCCGCACTTATCCAACTTCCCCCCATGTATCACCCTCTTCAATATTCCTTAACCTCTCAAAACTTTCCCCATCCATCCCTCCGTTGCCTTCTAATTCCTCCGATCAGCGTCCCATCCACTCCAACCACGTTTAACAACTCCTCATTTGTCTACTTCCTCGTCCAGCTTAACTTCCCTGTACTCACATCTCAAGGGCCTTAAAATTCCTCTCATCTTCCCGCTAAAGATCGCGGATGGAATCATGGTTCTAGCTTTCCTGCTGCTGGCAACCCCTATGAAGATGGTAAACTTGACTAAAGTCCACATTAACCATCGTAGCGAAGTAGTAATGATTTTTCCATGGTAGTAGACCGACAGCTTAGATTGTTTATGCCATTTAGGATAAGTGGGTATTAGGCTAGAGGTAATACTTTTTCAGAGGAAAGGCGGAGGGAAACCAGGCGTCTAGATAATCCTGCTCTTTAAGGAGGAACCATCATTTTAGGCATAACCGGTAATCTACCTTGATTTTTACCTACTATATATAATAGTTCATCATTTTTCCTATCAAATGGCGTAAAAATATTGCTATGTCCTCGACCATTTATCAAAGATATAAGGATTTGACAATGAAGGTTTTTCACGTTGAAATGCATTGTCCGTATGGGAGTATGATGACCTTCCCTCGCATAACAATTTTTATGTCAATGTTGGCCCGAGCAATGTCGTTATATAACTACGGTGACGTGCACCAAATATTTAGGCACATAATTTATTTTTTTCAGCTTAAGTCATCGGAAGTTTAAGGTTAATATTTTAGTTTAAAGAACATACTTCCGGTTTCCTTTCGAGCAAGGAGCCGTCATGCTGTGGTGAATATGTCAACGTTGCGAAGTACTGGAAGGTAAAATATGAAATAGGGTATAGAAATTAAGTAGACTGTTTTTATTTTAATCGTCATAATGCCTTTACAAATTTCATTTCTTAGTTTTTAAGAATTTATCGATTTCGAAATGGAATCAATATGATTCCACCAAATAAGATGATGGCGGAACTGTGATGATGAATTTGATTTATGAAGAAAGGTGATAAAATGAATAATGCCACGAACAAATGATTGAAATGAAAAATAATGGGTGATGAAATCGTGAATTATTAACGCAATATCTGCTGCGTGAATAAGCATTCCTGAATACTGGAAAACACCAACCATTTCGAACGATGTTAACAAGTTACCATAGTGCACTGTAACACTCAACTGTTTATGTAATCTCGGTTTTGCCATGTGCTTCTATTATGTATTAACAATGCAATTTATTACCAAACTAGACATTTAAGAGACATTTTTAAATGTTTTAAGCCTAAAAATAATTATTTATTTCCCTCAGTTCACCAATAAATCTTGAATTCTGATTATGGCGATGCAGCAACGGAGACTGAAGTCAATACAATATTTAGTTTTTATTTTGTTCATAAAACTCTTGATTAACATATTTTTCTATGATATTTTACCCTATGGGTCGTTTGGATACATATTTTAAAATAAAAGAGACATCATTAAGCCTAAATTGATGCATTACCGCAAATTATATATTTCTAAGAATAAAGTATTTCAAAGCGTATGTTCCTCCTTAAATTAAAAATGACAAGGGGTACACGATCAAACCCACTATCCCACAGACAGATTACGATATTTAAAGTGCTCTCCATACAGTACTCAAATAAGGACCGGTATACGAACGATAATTCTCTTACACTGCCGGGATTCGAACCCGAGTCCTCTGGATGGAAAGGTAATACTCTAATCACCACAACAACCCGATTCCCCATCATTTATCGCATATCAATTGAAAATATTTAAGTGAAATTCAATGCATAAAATAAAGATGCCAGCTTCTGTAAGCCTTTCGCATTGTTTAATGCAAATATCAGACTCTTTAGGTGTGATGTGCAGGCTCCCAGCCATCAGTTTGCGGCAGTGAAAAGGTATGTGAAGCACTCGGGAAAGTGACACGGATGTATCCAGAACGGACAATACTGCATGAAACGTTTAAGTGGCCGAGAGCGTTGAAATAAGCATAGGTGAGCTGCATGCTTTTGGCTTCACGTTGGGCATGGAGAGCACGTTGTCACGCGCAAGCTGACGGAACTAGGTGACACGCTCATTGAGCACGGCGGTGTCGGCGCGCTTTGCTCCCTCGGACTCGTCGCTCTATGCTCGAAAGTCCTTACTGAGATAACCTGGTCTTCAAAGTTACAAGATACCATAAGTAAATACCATACGCTTTGACTGGACTGTCATCATCAGTATTTCAATCCCAAGATTAGTTAACTTCAGCCCTCCAGTCTTCAATATCCCTCTTGATTTGACCAGAGTAATTATCCCTGTGTTCCTCATAGGCAATTTTCTTCGATTTTTCCCCTCCAGTACGTTATTTACAAATCCTTTGCTCCGAATCCGTCGCTTTCTTATTTTCCATATGCTGCTTTGAATGAAATATTAGATCAGGAAACTTTAAAATACGACGTAAGTTAGTATCACCCTGTTCTGATGAAAACATCAGTTTAAAGCAATAGGTAGGTAGGTAGGATTTTATTTCTGACGTGTATCGACGTATGAGGTCATTCTGCAACTTGAACTCTCCATTACGGGTAAATTTCAGTGATTTAAAAGTACATTTGTTTCATCATCATCACTGGTCAACAAATCTAGGATTGGTTTGACGCAGCTTTCCACTCGATTCTTCTATCGGCCAACCATTTCATTGTGAGGGAATTCTTCTCTTTTACTTCCTTCACAACCTGTTCCATGTATCTCATACGAGTAGAGATAGGTAAATTACCGTAATTTTCGATTGAGGTAAATTACCGTGGTAAATTACGGTAATTTTCGAAAATTACCGTAAGTTTCCGGTAATTTTAAGTTTTGAGCTGCAAATCCTTATCAGAGGACACCAAACGAAATCAAATAGCATTGAGATATAAATGCCGACGCTCATATCAAACATATCACGACGTTTATCTATTATAACTCATTAAAAAAATTAAAACGAAGTTGGCAGCAACACGAAATTTGCCTCTTTTTTGTCACACTATGAGAAATTTTCGTTCCAAAGACATACCTCTGCGCAATGTGCATTTGTTATTTTACTCTGAATCAATTGGAATTAATCATGGATACAATGTAAACAAAACCGTTTTAGCTTCTTAATTTATAATAATACCCATTCCAATGGTTTATTCGTGAGGAAGAAATTTTCTGAAAAAGAACTTTTCTGAAAATTACCGTTTATTATGGTAATTTTCAGGGGTGTTAGTAATTTACGAAAAATACCGCGGTAATTTACCAAGTTGCCCATCTCTACATACGAGGCCTGCCTTTTCCAATCTTCCCGTTCACTTTTCCCTCGGCGATAGTCTTCATCAGGCCATCGTGTCTCAAGATATGGCCGATTAAGTTGTCCCTTCTTCTTTTTACAGTTATCAGCAGACTTCTCTTTTCTCCTACTCTTCTTAGCACTTCCTTGTTACTTACTCGGTCGATCCATTTAATCTTCAGCATTCTTCTGTAGCACCACATTTCAAATGATTCTACCCTTTTCTTCTCCGCTGTACATTTGTTTAAAACAGGTATTAAAATATTGATATTCGTGAAACAGAACGCGTCATAGTTTTCTGAAAAAGCCAGTTAATCGTAAAAAAAAACCGTTATTAAATTATCGATGTATTCAGGGTTGTTACCTAGAATTTGGACTCCGACACCAGATATGCTCAACCTTTCTCGGGCCATCCGATATTTATTACACACTGTCAGGATGTGCCGCACGCATAGGGAGAAGTCACGATCCTCGCAACGAGTGGAGATTTTTTCCTCTGTAAAAAGGTATGAGTGTGTTAGGGCGCAATGCCCTGTTCTTAACCGGGTGATAGCGATTAAAGCACTGTGATTAGCAAAAGCTTTTGATAAGATTTGTCACTTTATGATGACACTCGAGCATAGAAACACGTGGTAGCGATTAATTCCTGTGAGGAAAATTATAACTGAATAATAATTATTTGTCTTCGAGCCAAAATAGAGAAATAGAGCTCCATATAATGATTTACTCACTTAGTGAATATCAGACTTTCTAACTGACCTTTTCCTGTCCCAAGCCTACATTAATTATTCAGGGCTGCGTAGCATTATAATCAACTACTTCTGGGTTTTTCTGAGCATGGCCCTTTCCGTTTTACTCCCCACATTAGGTCACGGAATTAACGGGGATCGTGTTGGTGAGGTGATGAGAGAAATGGCTTCCTATCCCGAGGGTATCCCGTATTCGAGTCCCAGCAATGTCAACGAATTTTCAGTAGTAAATAAGCTCATAATTGGGAGCTATATGAAAGTACGCATGGTTATTACTCCGTCCGTCGGAAAGGATGTTGGCATATTCCTAAAATAATCGCCTAATGCCGATACCGGGTTTCTCTTCACCCTTCCTCATGCCTCTCTGAATCCTTATACATAACTACCCACCTATTTTTTTACAGTGCAAATGATCCAACGGTCGGTCGCCCTCCCCTAAGATCCAGTACAACTCTAGAAGCACGATAGTGACATCAACCATCGTAAAACATCAATCCTACGATTTGCGACGATTTTCTCTTATCGATCCTCAACCAATCTGAAATGCAATTATAAGCACTAGTAACGTATGAACGTTCTGCTTCTTAAAAATATAGAAAAATATTTTCAAAACACGCAAATTAAATAAGAATATATAATATTGCAACGCAAGTATTTAAAATATATTGTTTGGCGGAAAATCTGATTATTGGATGTAGATATGTGATATGTCTGCTAGGATAACTGAAAAAGTTGGCTAATTACGGCTTCTGTTCCATTTGACCACTGCTTAACATCACTTTAACCACTATTCTGATCGGGAGGAGAGGCCTCAACGGTGAAAAGATTTCAAAGGAAATTGAAGCTCAAGAAGGAATATTCATACGGCAGTATGTTCATACGGCATACGGCAGTTCATACGGCAGTAATGAAATGACATATGCCAACGATATCATTCCCTCCTATGGTTAAATCACCTTTGACTGAATTAAAAGGCACCAAACGGACTTTTGAATACAAAAGAATTAGATGAGTAAAAATTAGTACTCCGGTTCATTGTCATTCGCCTTTTCAAGTAGATAAAATAAGCAATTAAATCATCATCATTATCATAAGTCAACGATTCCAAGATTAGTTAGGCGCAGCACTGCAATCTCCTGTCGGATAGCCTCTTCATATTCGCATTATGCTTCTCTTTCACATCCTTCATTACTTGTTCTATGCATCCCACACGAGGCCTTCTTTAGCCATTCTCCCGATTCACTTGTCCCTCGAAGATTGTCTTCATCAGGCCATCATGACTCAATACAGGGCGGACTAAATTGTCCCTTCTTCTTTTCAGAGTTGTCAGTAGACTTCTCTTTCACCCACCCTTCTCAAGACTTTTTCGCTTGTCACTCGGTGAATCCATTTGATCTTTATCATTATTTGATAGCACCACATTTCAAATTCTTCCAGTTTTGACTTCTCAGCTGTTGTTATCGTCCATGAAATGAAATGTTTCCTTACTTACACGCTTGTATTTCCAGCTGAAAGAAGAATCTTCTTTTGCTAACATGCACTTTTCGCCTGAGCTATTCTCCTGACTTTTCCTTTTTTGCTTCGTTCGTCACTGGTGACTCGGCTTCCTAGATAACTATACAACGCAATTAAATACAGTATTTGAAGTAAAGGTATTCAAATGATTAAATGCCTTCACAATTGAAGTTCCGTCCTGGCAACGTTCTAGGATGGGCACAGAGATGACTTATTCCCATTCTAGAAAGTGAAACGTGAATTTCCTAGGTTTCACCGTAAATTGTGGTTGAAACAACGCAGCAATAAGAACGGAAATAGAGAATAACGTAGATCCTCAAGGCCACCACCTTTTGTCTTTTGGTGGCCTACTAAACTCACCAAGCGTATTTTTTCGGAACCCTATCCTCCGTGGTCACCGAGAAACTCCTTGAAACATAAAACCCGAGCGACCCCAAGCGTATAGAGGAGGAGGAATTTTCGTCTACGAATTTCAAAACAGAAGCCTCCCAAAAATGTATCAGGCCAACCATGTACGAGATGAAACACGCTCTGCGACGACTGACAGAACGGTGTATTCTGGATGACCGTTAGAGCAACAATCGATTGACACCACTTCCTCCGTGGTGCTATAAAAAATTCGAAATGAGAATGGCAGCACGACAGATGATTTACCGGAATTCTCAGAATCAAATATTGTGAGTGCCAGTATTCTTTATTTTTTAACGGAAACATTATTTTTTCTGAGACCGAATGATTCTAATTTTTTTCATAATTTGAACTCCAGAGATTCCCCTCTTAAGTTCAATTTATGAATGCCCTCTGCAATGGGGTCGTTTACCAAAATGTTTTATTGCCGAATATGATAGAGTTTGTAAAAAAAAATTTTCCGTTTTTTGATCCGTCAATTATTTCTCTAGTTATAGGCGTCGAAAAACTGATGATTTTAACCCTTTCGGAAAAGTGGGTGTGGTGCAACCTCTGACGTTAATCGACTTTGTCCAATCACAACTGAGCCCGCGAAGCTACTTCGCCTTATCGCAAAGGGGGGGGACACAGCTGGCTCTCCCAATGGGAGCAGTTACGACAGCATCTGTGCGAGCAGACCTTCCGAGAACCCCCCTCCACTCCCTCCCCTTGCCATAAGAGCAGTCAAGGACGAGAGGAAAATGACGTCAATGTTATCAGAGCAGCTTTTTCGGTGGGCGTCACCTTTTGCTTATTTTAATTTTTGATTTATGAATGAACGGTTGTGGTTAGAAGATTAATTTTTTCACTAAATTTCTTTTTTCGTTTCCATCTAACAATTTCGTGTACAAAATTGCTATTTCGGTTCCGAGTAAACGCCCCCATTCCTGAGATTATATCGCACCGTCTAATCTTAAATCTTAAACCTAGGATAAACCCAACATTCATTGCGTAGGCAGGATTCGAACCCCCAACCTTTGGGTTACCAGGTCTGTGGGAATCTGCCTGGTTACCACGGCCGTATTACTATCTACAATTTTTTTAAGCCAAAAGAATGATGAAGATCAAATGGATCGATCGAGTGGCAAACGAAGAAGTCTTCTGGACACTTTATAAAGATGTTGGAACAACTTAATCGGCAATATCTTATGACATGATGGTCTGGATGAAGACAATCGTCGAGGGACAAGTGAATCGGAAGAATTGCGAAGGAAGGCCTCGTATGAGAAGCTACTCATAAAATCCGTACAAGATAATATTCATTAAGTATGCATAAAGAAAGTAGTGAATAATACGAAAGAAAGGATTAAGTTAATATGATGAGGTTAGCTGACTGTAAAATCTAGTGGAGATTGCGTCAAATCAATAAGAGGATTGTTGACCGACGATGGATGATGACGTTGATATTTTTCTGACACCTAGTAATAAACATCTCATGTTTTAAGAGTAAACATGTTTAGCTTTCTAGCAGAAAGCACTGACCACAGTTTTTAACACGGAAATCGGTCACGTTAGTGGAGGTAGAGCTCACCAAATACTAATGTAAGCCCAACGGAGTGTGTAGTTCACGCATCAGGACACGGGGGCAAATACTTCCCCAGTGCCGTCTGAGGGTTCCCACTAAATTTTGGGCGTTTGGGTTTGGAGTATGGTTCCCATAATGCTTTTCTTAAATATGGGACATTATAAAATGTTCACTCAAACAAATCCTTAGGCATTTATGAATAAAAAGGACGCGTCAAAATTAGAATAACTATAAATATTGAACTTAAAATACTGCTATAAAAACAATAACATAACTCTATTTAATATGGAGAAAAGAACAAAACTGTCAGTTATATAATTTATAATATCAATGATTATTACTATCAGCATTATTAAAATCGGGACTTTAGGAAAACACGGGATATTTTCATAAAAAGGGACTGTCCCGGAAAAAATGGAATGAATGGGAACCCTAGTGAATTAGCCTCTCCGGAATTAATACTCGGGACCTCCATCGGTCAGTAGAGCAACTCTCTACCGACTGGTTTACCACGCCGTCTACAGATGACACCACTCCGCATAATACCTAACGAGCCTTGTGGCTGGGCGGACACCGAACTGTCTTAGAAGTTTTGCCATTAATCTAACCAGACGACGGTGGAAAGTGAATTTAAGAGGGAAAAGATGATAATACATTATACCCAACGTGGTTTCAAGGCCAGACCACAGTAGGCAATAAATTTCAAAGCTTGAAGCAGCTCGAGTTACCAGTCTATTAAATCCAGTCCGAACCAGACTACTAAATGATTTAAAGTGGGAATCATTGTCAGATCGCAGGTTGAAATTTAGAATTAATCTCCTAAATAAATTCCAAGATAATATTTTCAGTAATGATGTTAAAAATATATTGCGAACCCCAACGTACTATGGAAGACTGGACTATAACCACAAAATTGGAGAAATTGATCGCCAAACTGACAGATTCAAAATGTCCTTTTCCCCTCGTATAATTAGGGATATGAATATCAGTAAATATGTCCAATACGAGTGAATCAATGTATGCAGCTGCATGTTGGTATAAGGACTTGAAGGTAACCCAACTAACAGCATGTTTTTTCATGCTTACTTTGCTATTTTTATGTTTTTTAAATGGTTAAGTTTAGACTAGTATATTGATACTAATCCGTTTTATGCATGACATGTAGTGCATGTTTGGTGAGAATTCTCCCCTTGCCACACATCTTTATGGTGGCTTGCAGGGTACTATGTAGATGCAGATGAGTTGTGGAAATTGCTTGAGTGAAAGCATGAAAATAGAACGGTAATTTTTTGGCGCAGTCGCTCATGCGTTTGGTAATTTTTCCATGCAAACCGTCCCTTCACGCGATTGAATTTTCACTGCGCATCTCTCTATGCATGAGACTTCGCAATTATGAGCCTTATGTAAAACAGCCTTCTGAGTCAGTTTGCCGTGGGCAATGAAGTTAACGTGTCTTCACCGCGAAATTTCTCGGGTTCACAGCAGAGTACCGAGTCGATTGCTTTAAAAATAACTAATACTGCATGAGATTTACTAGATCTCAATATCTATGGAGGAAACTCTAACATTTTATAAAAAATTAATAGAAGCCAGCGAGGGCAAAAATATTTTTACTTCGACTAGGATGGCAAAGCATTTTATGTAGCTCGAATGAAACGCTTGTGTGGGTCGACTTTATTACACGCTCTGCTGTCAATGGTGCTTGCTAGAAATGGACCTACTTTTTTTCTCATTTCATTCAACCTTACCCAGCTGCTCCACCATATATGAGGTCAGGTTAGTCTGTCAAGAGATATGAACAAGATAACGGCGAAGAGATAACCATTTTCATGGGGATTACCCCTCTCATCGGACTTTGCTCGACGTTTTGGCTCCAGTGAATTTCTTCAAGCTGGAATAATGAATTAGATGCATTCGAGTTCCTTCAAACCGTTCCGCGACACCTCTCCATGGAGGATTTAATCTCATTTGATTAAAGCACTCTCGGATTTACCTCTGTTACGCACTAAGCAATGAAGCCGTTCGCACCCTTTCAGAAATCCAATTTAAGAATCGTTCGGGTTGGTGTGGTGGTTTTAAGTGCGGCCTCCCACCCCGAAGGCCCGAGATCGAATCTCAGCAGTGCCAGATATTTTTCAAATTAGTTAACTAGCCCCTACTTGAGTTCTGTGTGGAGAGCACTACGAGTACAGTCGGATGGGACGTAAAGCCGTGGTCCCCTCGACGAACTTCGTTAAGAGCAGGCTAATGCCGACGCCGGGTTTCTCTGCAACCCTCCCCCTTAGCAATATTTCCACAGGGAGAAAAACCACACACCTTGACCGGGATTCGAATCTGGATCTCTGGACCTGGATCTCATAAATTCACGGCGTGTGCTTTAGCAAGCTAAGTGGCCGTCCTTCTTCCCGAATATCCACAATTAGCTTGGTAGCGTAACCAGCTGAAACACTCGGCGTGAATTCGAGAGACCCTCGTTCGATTCCCGGTCAGGGTGCATGATTTATTTCCCTACAGAAAGCTTGCCATTGTGCATATTAGAGGGAAAATCCGTTAAGATTTTTCGCGGTTAGTTCGCATTCCTAGAAGTGCCCCCTTACCTTTCCATTGCGGAGAAGTCTTGAAAAGCGCAGATGTGTATGATAACACATCAGAAATGATGACGAATTGCTCGCTGAGTTGAAAAAAAAACTACCCAATGGACAGAAATACGTAGCTTTCTTCAATTTCCAATCCCAAGGTTCATCAAAAATTGGAATTGGGAAAAAGGATTTCATCTCAACATTCTTGACTATATCTGGAGGTTGATTGTCCACGCTTTAATCGAAAACATAAAATGTCTACCATATTATCAATTCACCGCAAAGCAGATTTTAAAAAATGATAACGTCAGCTGAATTGTTTATTTTGAGCCTGAATTTGACATCGCGTAAGCTTTGGCATTTCATCATCAAAGGCGGTATCTTCAATCCATGTAAATAATATTAAGATGTATTTCATCTATCTACATTTACGCGATACCCTGTAGGCCACTGCTAGGGTGTGTGTCATGGGGTGAAGATCACCAAACATGCACTATTGACATGTAAACAAGCTACTGTATGGAAACATGCTACATAATAGAGTCACATGCAGCTAGATGGTTAGTATCTACGTACTAACCATAACATAAATACAACATGTCCTATGTTTTTAATCCGTTGATTTTAGTCCTGATGGTCCTGACTTTAGTTTTCGAAGCAGTTATGCCTCCGTTGTTCATGCGACCAAAGTCTTAGAGGATAGATAAATTAATTTGAACACTAACGAAAAAAATTTGGGGAAAGATATCGGGGTGTTTGGAAAATAGAAGAAACTCTCGCTCGTTTCTCGTGCTTTTCCTGTACTTAACAAAAATCCGTAACCTATTCAAATGCTCAACACAATTATGTCGTTAGAAGAACATGGAGGATACATTTTCATCAAACGATTAAAAAAAAACTTCGAGTTAAATGATATAGTCCTCTATATTTCTCTCTGATTACAAAAATCTCGTAAACTTACCGCTTTTACCGCATTTTCCACTCGCTGTACCCCTGAATTGAGCTGATCAATTGGAAATATACTCAAAAGACTAGTCAAAATGAGCAAAGTCCTCGTTCGTTTGCTCCTGCCGAAACCTCCGACGCAGGGAAGAAGAGCTCATTCGGTGGGGGGAAGGGCGGGGGGGTTGGCCGGGAAGGTTCCGCTCAACCCCCCCGCAAGGATTACGTCTCCGACCCTTGGAGACTCCGGAGGAGAGAATCCCACCCGGCGGGCGGAACCGCGTCGAGGCCCCACCCCCACACCAGCGACCCATTTCTCGCGATCGGTGGAGAGTTCTCGATTCACCTCCGAGTTGAGTGTCAACAGCGGTTGACACGCTCCGCGTTTGCAGATCTGCCCACTTGTTGATCCAGGCGCCTCCTCCTCCCACTTTTTTTCCATTTTCCCCCTATTCCCCCTATCCTCTCCTCCCCGTCCATTATTATCTGTTTGCTTTGATGCGCACCACCCCCGCGCCAACCGCTCCCCCACCCCAACTACGTTGTCGTCACCCACTGTCATGAAAATAGAGGCGGGACGCTATCTACGAGGGGATCAAGCTGGTGTGATGGCCAGAGTACTGGTACACGGTTCATACCAACTTTTCAATTTCCCTGACTTTTCCCGTATCTCCTGTCCTAATTTTAGAAATTTCCCTGACTTTATGTCAATGGCAAAGCAGTTGTATATAGGGATTTTATGGAAAAATGCAGAAAGGTAAACTGTGAAATAAAATTTATTTATTCCAGGAACATATTCCAGTTAAAATTCAAAAACAAAACAATGGACGAGCAGACCAAGCAGCCAGATCCCGAGCCCGAGCAAGCCGCCAAGTCGGCGCTACCCCGTGCCACCCAGCCAGGGGGGGCTATTTTGTAATCTCGCCTTTTTAATGACTCTTTGCGGGAAGGCGGGAGATCCGTTTCGCTCTCTTAATGATCGGCTCACGAATGGTTCGTGAATTGTCTAAGCTACTGTCGGTATTGCTATCTGTTGCCGATCTCGTCTACTTTGAATAAACAAACAAGTGCCTGGCAACGGCGACCGCTTTCTTCAAAAATGGAGGCATACGGTGAAGGTGAGTGAAAAATTGTTTGTCCCTATCATTTAATTATTCGGATGACCTGTCAAGATAATTCATGTCCGATAATTTCCTTTAAACCAATATTGGAATTTGCAATTGTTTCTCGCTACATTTTACGTTGATAGTGTTTTTTAGAAATCATTTGTTGATAATATACAATTCGTGATTTAAGAACGTTTAAGTTCTTCACGTTGTGCAAATTCCAAAAATACAATTTAAAATCGTTTGTATCTCTCTCGCTCTTGCTTTTTTTCCAACTCAAGCTTCAAGTGGAAACGATGGCTCCATTTCACGTTCTTTATGAAGATGAGATGGGTACTAATAGCAGGCGGAGATAATGAAACGGATCAAGAGTCGAAAGATACGTATTAGAGCGTATGAATCGTCTAAAAGACTAGCACATGACCGGTAGTTCACCGCTTGAGATTCGAAGATGGTTACGCCGCCTGGGTGGCGGAGTTTAACTACGAAAAAGTGACATTTTATGACGTATTCTCACTAAAGTGAGATTACAAAATAACCCCCCAGGACGGCAAGCTGACGGCAACAAAATGCGCACCTCGCCTCTCGAACTCCGTGCGTTCAATCACGATTTTCATCTTTTTGCTGTGCCTCTGGAGTTTTTTTTCCTGACCAGAATTTAATTTCCCTGACATTTCCATTACTTCCAGTCCCGATTTTTATTTCCCTCACATTTCCATGACTTCCCTGACCGGTATGAACCCTGTGGTACTACCATCACGAGGATCCGGTTTAGCATCCCACCAGAGGCATATATTTTTCATTGCTCTACCAGTCCCCAATTGAATCTGTGCGGGGAAGTCTTCAAGTTCAGTACTCCATCCGTCGTTAAACTGTGCACCCCTTTGGCGTTGAAAGAGCAGACTAATAAGCCGACGCAATAATTCTTTCCCCCCTTCCTCCGTTTCCTGAAAAATTCCTACCCAAACCCTATTTTAAATGGCGTAAATGACCTTAGCTGTCGGTTACCTCCCCCAAATAACTGCTACTGCTATTCTCAAATATTTTTCACGTTTTGGATCATTGCCGGCTCCGATGGCGGAGCCACCAAAATCATAAATCCCTCGCCTGACAATCCTAAGGTCGCGGGTTCTAATCCCGCTTTTATTCCCTTCCTGGGGTATGGATATATGTGCTTGTGTACTTGTTAATAATTAAAGGGCCCGATGTAAAGATCATATGTATTGTTTTCGGGTTAATGATAAATAATATTTATAATTAAAATAAATAAATTACACTGTCCTAACCTGTCAGCACCTGACGACATATTAGTAAGCATATAATTAAAATAAATTACGCTGTACTAAC
The DNA here is from genome assembly GCA_933228895.1 of Platycnemis pennipes. Taxonomy (NCBI): domain Eukaryota; kingdom Metazoa; phylum Arthropoda; class Insecta; order Odonata; family Platycnemididae; genus Platycnemis; species Platycnemis pennipes. The sequence continues at coordinate 32,446,299 of OW121852.1, read as the reverse complement.
CTGTCAGCACCTGACGACATATTAGTAAGCAGCGCTAATGGTAGGACTGGAGCTTTGTCTAAATTTTTCGCCGGTTATGACGAAATAAAGCCGAAATTTTATACTGTTCAGCAAGGAAGTAGAGAGAAGACTGTTTCACCGGCTACCCCCTACGACATAGAGTAAATACCAAGTCCACCGAACGATTGGCATATGTAAGAGTCGTTCCACGTTTGGAAGACGAATTATTTACTTGGAATAGAGCACTTTTACGTACAGTCGAAAATAGCACTTTTCCGGGTAAAATTAGAAAACGTACAAGATACTCTATTTTACAAAAGCATCTCATCGTACATGCTTACATCAGCTTTTATCTCATCATTTTGAATGTAGTTTTTGTTATGAAAACCTATGGAATGTCTCCATATTATGAGTTTCAACAGCCGACGAGTTTTAATTCCTAACCTCATTGATCCTATCACCTGACTACCTTAGAATTTACGGATTGCGTCCACCAAGTGAAAATTCAATTGCGAACAGCTTAAAATTTTATAATTATTATCAATGTTCGGCCGAGGAGAATGGTTTTCCAGAGTGTAGAGTGTTGGGCTGATGATCGGAGGTCCCTGGAGGTTCCTTTGGGCATGTCCAGTCAGTTCTCATACGTTTTGCTTTCTGGAAATCAAATCTTTCTCCGAGACTGCAGGTGTTACAGGAAAAAGAACTTCCCTCCCTTCCCTTGTGTGAACAATGCTAGAGCTATATGGTGGTTGCTAGAACCAGTTGACAAGGTATATTTACCTCAGTTATCGCATGGATGCTTCCATATGAAGGGTACTGGACGACGGAAGGATATATTGTGACATACTAAACACTTTATATCACCAAACTACGAAAATACATCTTAACCCGCTAAAAGCCAATTTTCACTGCGTGAGGTAAGCCAGCGATCTCGAAAACGTATTGGTTTTTAAAACTATTTATCCCAACCTTCGGATTGCATTCAATGATTTGGTTTGAAAGTCCATGTTTGCAGCACTCATTGCATTATTTTACTTTCTATTCAAACTCCCTTCCGTTCCAGGTTGCAGGAGGACATTGCGTGAGATGGATTCATTTCAATTTCATCTATCCTCCAACTATCACCTTCTTTAGAGAATAAGTGTCTTAAGTAAATGTATTTGTATCAACAGAAGTCGGCTCCCTCTGCTTCATCCTCCAATCTTAATTTACCCGGCGTGACCTTTTGCACTCAAATCATTAATGGCAGGTGGGTGATACAGCAAGGCATCACTTGCGTACGAGTCAGTGAAATTAGTAATTCTTTAAGGTATTTTCTTTATTTTTTATTATTATTAGAGTTACCTACTCTAATGATAAAGGTGTGCTCAACCCGAAGGTTGGTTTTTGATAGGTGAGGGTAGAGCTCACCCCGTACTAAGCCATTGGCGTGTGAAATTCACACATTCAGGGTAGGGGGGCCAGTTCCTTTCCTTGGGCCACCTGCGATTTCCTACGAAGTTCTGACACGCAGAAAATTGAATCGCGAGTCTTTTAGGTGGGGGGTGTCCAGAAAGCTTGGAATTTACTTTTACCACCAGTTCGATTTAAACCTATTGAACTACATTTTAGGCGAGTCTTGTCGCGTTTGCGCACTTTCGTCCGTTTCTTTGGCGGGTTTAAAAAATGTGTTCCATTATTCAGGTACAACTCCTCGTACAATTAGGGATATGAATAACGGTAAATATATCCAGTACGAGTGTGCAATGGATAACATTGGTAGCTGCATGTTGGTATAAGGACTTGAAGCTAACCCAACTAACAGCATGTTTTTGCATGTTTGCTTTGCTATTTTTATCTTTTTTTAAATAGTGTAGTTTAGAACAGTATATAAATACTAATCCTTTTTTATGCATGATATGTAGTGCATGTTTGGTGAGAATTCACCCCCTGCCACACACATTTATGGTGGCTTTCAGGGTATTATGTAGATGTAGATTCAATTTACTACACTTCTAAATACATACAAGTATCAAGTGTAGCAAGCCCGTATGCCCGTGCCTACCAAGATGGCCGTTGTCTTCTCAAATCAGCTGCGACGCCTCTTCCAGTACATTCCAACCTCCTTGGATATGACAACCTGTCTCCGAAAGAGACACCGGGAAAATACGACCAATGCCTAGCAGCACGCGCACTTCTTCCTCCTGTCTTCACAGGAGGAGGTCGGTGATGAGAGCGTAGCACGAGGTCGCCGACGGTCACGTCTCTTTTTCGTCTCGTGCGAAGAGAAAGGAAAACAGTTCGCGATGAGAATGAAGAGTGCTGGGCGGGCGACGAAAATCCGGCATGTCGTCACGTAAGGCGACGTCAATCCTCCGGCCGCTTCGAACGATATAGGCCATCAGAGGAGTGGGTCTCTCGACCATTTTATTCGGGAGACGCGATCCCCGCACGCGAAATGCGAACGTCTTGACCTCGTCCCGGCTGAGTTGTTCTTTTCCCCCAACATTACGGAGCCATGCCGAAAACGCCCCTTTACAAAATTCGTATACGAACACAAGGATTAATATTCCGAATACATATGTTCAACTTTTCACCGACATGATTGCTGTTATCATTGTTGGAAACGACTAACAATTTAGGTTTTTGCGTCATTGTTGAAAGGTGGGCGTTTTCAGAAGCAAAATCAGGTTCTTAAGGCACTCCAACTGCTGATGGTTACACTGCAACTGTCAACCTAACTTAACGGTAGCCTTAATCCGAAGAATAACACAAAATCCATGCCCGAGGCAGGAATCGAATCCACGACCCTTGGGTTGCAGAGCCGGCTATCGGTTACCGTTTCGGCTACCTCGATTGGCACATGGATATTTGTGAAGATGTCGAACTTTTTTAGGGTGGAGAGAAACCCGGTATCGGTATTTTCGCCTCCTCTTAACGAAGGACTCGAAGAAGAGTCCCACCCGGCCGAAGGAGTACTGAACTTGAAGTGCCCTCCACACCGCACTCAGGTAGAGACCGGTATAACACTGGAAAATTTACCGGTTCAGAGATTCGAACCCAAGCCCTCGGAATGAGATGGCAAGTATTCTATCCGCTACACCAAACGGATGACATGACAAACCCTACATGACACATCGTTGACTTCCGGAAATGCAATGATGAACAAACTAATACGAGGAATATTTCTCCCACCACTGTTCACGACATCAACTGCTTAAAGAATCCTACTCGTAAGCATAAAAGTGACAAAAAAAGAAGTCCAAACACTAGCACAAAAGATTCAATTGCTCCCTTTTTCCTCCTGAACGAATTCTCCCTTTTTACCTCATGTGAATCTGATAATAGCTTGTGACTGTCACGTCTTGGATCGCCACATACATTACACGCACGGCACAGAAATTATGGCCAACAATGCACTAGGGAAGTACCAAAGTTAGTTGTATCATGGACCGCGAGATGGCATAAGGGGAAAATAACAAAGAACAAGGGTCTGCTCACTGGAATAAAAGGCGACAACTGAAGTGGGGAGGTGAAAGCACTTGAGGACCAGAGACGAGTCCCATAAAACTAGGGCATCAGGTTGTTGAAAGTGCATAACCTAATGTAGAAATACACGCCATATTCACGAAAGTGTGATTAATGCAACAACGGCAAAGAAAAATCGCCATAAAAGGAATAGGATTTCGCGTAAAAGACAATTGCCCCCATCCCTTCCATTCCTATCCTTATACCTTTCCTCCCGGTCTGAAGCGCCTATTAGTGCGGAAACAGACTTGAACACATCCATGAGCTCAGTTGTTTCCGAAGTGACGGTTGTCGTCCTGCAAATGAGGTGTTTTATTTCCGTTTGGTTTTTTAGATTTCAAAAGGGTATAAGGGTCGTTTATTCCAAGGAGCCGCGAGAATATATTCGGAAAGAACGGGCAAATGTCGACAATGACTAAATGTTAACGGCGCGCCCGCGACAAATCACCATATCTTTGGGTAAAAATTGGCATTTGTCGAAAACTAAGGTGTGAAAACAGCGAATTTTCGAAGAGCAACAACGTAGGGTCATTAACATCTACGTAATACTCAGTAAGCGACCATAAAGACGTGTGGCAGGTGGTGAATTTACATCAAACATGCATTACATGCATATCATGCTTAAAAAAGAATTAGGAAATATATTGTAGTCAAACAAGTCCTTCCGAATATGGGTCCAGAACTAAACCTTTCAAAACTACAAAGCCATTCGGAAGTGTTAACATTCAAAAGGATTAAGGAACGGCGCTTGAGGAAATAAATAAAAAGTTGCGCCCAACCCAAAGGTTGGTCCGGTTGGTGAGAATAGAACTTGACGAATACTATGCCCAACAACGTGTGAAATTCACACACTAGGGTAAAGGACCGAACCCTTTCCCTGTGCCGCTTACAGTTTCCCAGAAAGATCTAGCACCAAGAAAATAACACAGCTTTGTTTTAACTGGACATGTACTAAGGCTTCTCCCTGGACTCGAACCAGTCAGCAGCTAAGCACAATATCCGCTACAACGTTGTCTGATAAAAATAAACAGCAAATACATGCATCGCCAACATGATTCTGTCTGCCGAGGGTCAATACCAGAGAAGGATAAATACCTATTCTCTAAACGCGTTCCTCCCCCCTCTCTCAGCCTGTCGGACACCAAAGCACCAAACTAAGAATCAGGAGCAAAGTGGAACCTCGTGCATGAAAACAATCTTCGCTTTTAGAGCGCACGACCATCAAAGGGGGAAGGCACGAATATCTCAAGGGCGAGGGGTTCCTTATCGCTCCGAGGCCGCTGCAATATATACTTCCACCTACTGCCTATCGGCGGGAGGCACTGTCGTGAAGGTATACCCTCGCGAACGCTCATCGAACACCCGAACGGCAGCGTTGTTTTCCGCGCGATTAACGCTGCCTTCGCCAAACATCTCGACTCGCGATAACGAAAGTGAAAACGCGAGGAGGGAAAAAAATCATAAGGCCCACGTAGTCCGGAGACAAGGAACGAAAGATTTTCGCGAAGTTGGGGACGTCAGCAGAGTTCGTTATTTTTTTCCTGTAGGACACGACTGATGGCTAATGTTAATTTGCACCAATTGTTATAGGAGGGTAAATGAGTGGATGTGGAAATTTTCAGGGAACGGAAAAAGGGTGGAGAGAAACCCGGCGTCGGCGTTATCCTACTCTTAACGAAATGCGACAAGGGGTTCAACGTTTTCGTGTCCTATCCGACGTACGGAGTACTGAACCTAAAGTGCTCTCCACCCGGCACATGAAAATTTAGAAAAATACACATAAAAAGTTATAGTGAACGATAGTATGATGTGGTAATGCTATTATAAAATGACGCAATCACCGAATCCATTAGATGCGGTGCAATTATCTAATTTCGATAAATTATATTTGTTAGTCTACTGTTTTAAAATTGGAGGGCAAGAAATGGTCTCTCTAATTCATGTTTCGATTAATTTTAGTTGGGAATTATTGCGCTCATTGAATTTGGCTGATCCTAGATATCTACAGGCAGTATCCTGAAGAAGATAACTGGGTTTGGGGGAACAGGGGGCGATTTACCTCATCCAAACCAATTGGTAAATAAAGCAAGTGCAGGGTCCAGTACACCAAGTGCCGGGAATAATGGAGCCCGGGCCATCTGCATGGAAAGCCAGTTCTCTAGCCACCAAACAACTAGCGTTCGCCGAAAAATTCACACTTTGAATTGGTGGGGGAGGTAAGAAAGAAGACTGGACTTCTTTCGCCTTAACCCTCACGATAGCATAAGTTCCTTCGCAACTATTTTACCCATTGCGCGAAAAATGAAACGAAATCTTCTCCCACCGACAGCTGCGCTTCTAAAGGCGCAAGAAGTTTTTTCTCCGACGGATCACAGGGGCGAAATTTTCCGCCAGGCAACCGGCTGAGTCGATTCAAAAAATATAATTTAATTCTAGATTAAATCATTTCCGACACCCGACAACTCGGGGAAACTGCTCAGTCTTCATCCAAATATCACGCTCGAGCCGAGAAAACGATATCCTCTTGGAGGAGAGAATAGGAGACGAAATAATTCATCATTCATTCCGACGCGATGCACCGAAGTTCTAACAGGTAGTTCGGGGATGAGGAATCGACACGACGAATAAGAATGGGAGGACAAAAAAATTAAGAATTCGTTTTCCTACCTTTTTCCTTCTTGTTCCGGTTGGCGGGGTGGTGCGTTATTATCCAAGTCCGGTGGCCGCAAAAGTGGATCTCCAGCCTCGCGAGCGCGCGCGAGATCCACGCTTCGCGACAAGCTCCCCACGATTTGATTTCCAGATCCAGTCCCACGTTTAACGAAGACTGCCGCCGTCTGCTCAAGGGAGAACACTGCCGCACGAGAGGACTCGGCAGGCGCCAACGAGTTGGCAGGGTGGCCGCGAGATGGCAGGATCGTCCAGAACACATGTGCGGACGAGGGCGGAATGAACCTGCGAAATCAGAGAACCGATTAGTTTTGAACGCGAAAGGATGCGTCTCGTCACCCGATTGGCCCAGTATTTTGATGCCAGTTTACAAAATGTACTTAATGGAGTACGCGGACGAGAGTAAAGAGTGGCACCGAGGAGAAGTTATGCTTGACATTTTACTTCTCAAGCAGTTAAGTTACTTCCCACTATAAGACACGATACAACCGTGTAAAAACTATTTATACTAGCCCAAGCGTCATACAAAAGCAATCAGCTTAAATACCTGTTATAAAAGATAATTGAAGTATTATTTCGCTTGAGAAAAATTTTAATATAGCATAATCCTGCGAATAAAAATAAAAGATTTAATTTTTTTAAAGGGGAATGATTGTTCTCTTTTTCTTATATAATAATAGAAAAATATATGATAACATCAGTTATAAATATATTTAATAAAATATAATAGCAATATTAAAAATGTCAAAAAGGTACCACTAAAAAAATGAACTTCATATTATGGTATTTTTCTGAACAAAGGTGAAACCATAAGCCACCAATATGTGTACTAGATCTAGGATATCTATAATCAAAGGGCAAGAGGTCCTAGAAGTCCTAAATCCACCTCAGAACCAATTATAAATGCAAATGCAAATACAAAAAGAGAAGGCAAACAGATCTAAATATCCTAATTTTCCTGCTATAGTTCACCTAATATTTTTTTACATTAGATGTCAGTGAAGTCCTGTTTGGCTAATGTACCTGCAGCATTACAATAGTTACATTTTAAAGCGTATACTCCAATTTTGTCAAGCTTATTAAAACTATTATATTGGCCTAACAGGATGGCATTTCACTGCTAGAATTAGGGAACATGAAAAAATTGTAACTGGCGATGTCTCCTCCATGTTTGCTTAGTATCTATTGGAATGAAACCATATAAGAAATTTCAAACCTGATGCTCTACATGTACAACATAAAGCAAAAAAATTAGACTTTCTTGAACAATATTAAATTGTAAATTAAGACATTTCAGTAGGACATGCATCTGGAGCATTTTACCGTATGACAGCGAAGCATGGACAATAGCAGCAGTAAAGAAGTCAAGGTTGGAAGTATTTCAAATGTGGTGCTGCTGAAGAATGATGAAGATAAAATGGATCGACCGAGTGACAAACGAAGAAGTCTTAAGGGGAGTGGGAAAAAAGAGATGTCTACTGAAAAATCTAAAAAGAAGACAGGACAACTTAATCTTAACAACAACATATCTTAAGACTAAATGGCCTAATGAAGACAATCGTCGAGGGAAAGGTGAATGGGAAGAATGGCAAAGGAAGGAGTCATAAGAGATATATGGAACTGGTTGTGAAGGATATCAAAGAAAGAATTATGATAATATGAAGAGGGTGGTCGATAGAAGAGTCGAGTGGAGGGCTGTGTCAAACCAATCCTAGAATTGTTGACTGATGATGATGAAGCTGAAATTAAGACAAATATTTTGAACTGGTACACAACGTAACTTTTAACTGGCATTCATCTTTAATGTTTATAAAGTTATAGAACTTTCCCATTGTTTATTTGGTGAATCACAAGCATTGTCTTCCCAGGGGTGTCTTATTTCCTCCCCTACTCCCCCCCCCCCCCCCCCCCCCGCCCCCTCATCCGACTTCATTCTCCTTTTAAGACCATGAAATAGGTGTCAAAAAAACCCTTACATGGCATTAGATGCATTTTTTCCCTTCCCTTTTCACCATTTCCTCTATCCCCCAACCCCTCCAGTTGGACTATATAAGGACACTTCCAAAGATATGTTGTGCCTTGGTAATAACATTATATGTGTCGATTACATTGTGGATAGTAATAAAATAGTATGGAACATATCAAAGTGCTATTTATTTCCACACAGTCAAGCCCGCAACTTTATATCATACTAACCAAGATAGTAATTGCATACAAACTCACCTGAAAATGTTCAATGTGCCAGTGAGCAAATTTGCAATAAGTACATAGTCAAAGTCCATCACAGACCTCCATGAAGATAGTGTAAAGCAATAAGTTAATGCTGCTGACTATAGCAGGGATGCGAATACCACAGCTATTAGATTGCTTAGGTTGGCCATTATGCAGTAGATAATTATCTGAGTGACAATTCGATTGGTTCACACAACTAGAATTGTAACTCAAAAGATATCATTTGATAGATTATCAAAACAACATATATATTTACCATTATAAGACTAAAAGTAAAACACCATGAACCATTCCTCATTAAACAATTTGAAATGTCTAATGCTTCATTTTTTAAGAGCTACCAATTTTTAGGTACACTGTAAGATTTTAAGTTGCTGCAATACACGGCAAGCATGCTGAAAATCGACGTAGGAAAAAGCTTTCTTGTATTGGGAATCAAACCACACACCTCATGGCTTGCTGAACCAATGCAGAGACCACCACCTACCCAGGATTTTAGCCCTACAGGAAATTTTTAGGAGGATCAACAGGAAAGTAAATACCAAAGAATTTTCTGAAATTGTTTCCATTCTATAACTGCTCTAAATACTCCTTTCATCTCTTCACTTTATCTTTATGATCAATTAAAATATGTTTTGACTGTACTGGAGAGAAGTGCCACATAGAATGAGAAATAATATAACTCTTTAGAAAATAAAGTACTACCTACTCTGGAAATTTAATTTTGTAGATATCAATTTGAAATTTAATATCAAGTATTTGTTGGTGATAGAATTCTTTTAGTGCAGTCAAAAATGTATATGCTACCTACTTAGTCATAATTTTTTTTTTACTTTCGGTCTATGTTAACATGGCTATATTGGTCCATTGAACTTACTTCCAAGGAAAAAAAACAATATATTGGACCACAGTACTAAGTTGGTTAGAGTATATTCACATTCATTTAAGCATTTCATCATATAGGAAAAAATATCAACTTATTTCATCCTCTTTCTGCCTGTCCATTATAGACCTGAGATATGTGACAAAATCATATCACAAAATATACATCAATCAAAAGAAACTTTTGGTTTCTTAAGAGGACAGAGAATTAAAAAAATCATTTTACAATTTCTGAAAATAAGTATGTGCTATGTACCCATATGAAAAAGGAGGTGAAATTTAAGTGAGAATCAAATCTATGACTTGAATCATAATCATCATTATGGGATTGGCTGCATCATGACGCAGCTCTCCATTCAATCCTCCTATGTGCCAGCTTCTCTTACACATTGTTACCTTGCTCCATATATCAACTTCATTTACGGGAATGAGAATATCATTATTGGTAGCTCACAGTTTATCAATTCAATAGGAATTAACCTGTTAGCTAAAATCTGTGCTAACGGTGTTGACAGTGACTATTCAAATACAGTAACAAGTCTTGGCTTAACTCTAAGTCATACACTAACCTGGCATGAACATATTAAAACAACTTCCAACAAAGTACATAAAATATTATATGTCATTAAGCAATTCAAGGATCTATAAATTCCAACTTCCCTGAAAATTAAATTGTTTAATACCCAAATAATGCCTCATATTGATTACTGTTCTGTCGCTTATACCGATATTACTATGGAGCTAAATCAATAACTTCAGAGGTTACAAAACTGTGGAATAAGAATGCCAGCACGTGGCGGTGGCGTTCAGAACCGTTCAACACTAATCGGTCGTTGTTGCGAGAGAGGTCTGCTAGGTATAATTTCGTGGATTTATTTATCCACGATTATTATAAATGCTGGATTTAATTATTTTGTTTTTCCCGCCATTTTTATCATGAAAGAAGGAAGTACATGACGCATTGTAATGAAATAGCTGACAGAGTGGTATCCTAACTTGTGTCACCTACGGGATCCATGTAATCTATTGTTCATCTCCATGTAATGTGTTGTTCTTTACTTATACATATTCAATAGTTGGGACTAAACTCGGAGTATCTGTGTTTGTTTCCGACATTTGGTGACCATCACAGTACAAGAGAAAATACAACTATGGGCAACATGGAAAAGGCAAAGAAGTCTCGCAAAACGATACTGAGTTCTTTCACGCGAGTATGCTTTGAGATTGATGCTTTACTAAAGTCAGGGGAGAAAGGGTGATACAACTTTCTATGTGTGGTGCAGTTTGTACACATTCGCACTTGTAATTGAGAAATCGATCGAAATTTGTCCCTAAATCAGATTTTTAGTATTTTGGAAGACCTGTACCGTTTATTCAGTTCTGGACATAAAAGGCATGATGTGTTTGTTGAGAAAATGTCTCATAAAGAGAAACAAAGCAAAAAAAACGCGTATCAAAAGAGTTCAAACAACAAGGTGGACCAACAAGGTAGACACGACTAAAGTGGCAATCAGCTGTTTCGAAGAAATCTTGACTGCTTTGGATGACTTGCATGGTGGAAGTAAATTTGACAGAGAGTCAGTTATCCTTGCTTCTTGTCTGAAGAAAAAGTTAAACAGATTTCAGAGATTAATCAATGTAATGATTCCGGTCACAGTGACACTTCAAGGTGTGGTGACAGACTACGGCTCTGTAAAAGGGAGCATAGAGTGTTAAGAGTAAGATATAAAGTGTAAGAAGTGAAATAGCCTCGGAAAACATGTTTTTAAAGTGAATGGAGTTTGTCCATAAGCATGATGTGCCCGAGTCCAGCCAAAGCCGAAGCAGGAAAAAAAGGTTTTATGGATGAAGTGGGGATTGATGAACCGATCTCCGATCACAAACAGACTTTTTAAAAATTTAAAAATTTAAAAGATTTAAAAATCCTGGATTCCCTGAAATTTCAACTAGAAGACCGATTTCCTGACCATTGCCTTAAAATGTACAGCAAATGAGTACTTTTTCTCATGAAGGACTCCTGGACATGGAACACAGCCAAGAGGAAACCAAAGGTATTAAAGACCTGTGCGCATGCTACAAATGGGATGTTGATGCAGTAGCAGAAGAAGTATGTAGTTGCAGTGACCTCTACAAAGTTGTTGAGGAAAACATAGACATCACCGATATACTGGGTGGAACGAATGAAAAACACAAAGATGTCACTACTCACAATCCCTCTGACATAGAGGATGAGCAAGATTAAGACAATTCCAAATGTGAAGAAAAAGTGAAACATTTATGGCTGTACATGTAATATAGTACAAATGTATAGGCTATTAAGTTTTTGTTAAAATACTATTGTTTTTAAATTGTTTGTGTTGTAAAATTATTCTTCAACCATTGACACCTTGTATTAATTGCTTCGTCAATATTTAGACAGCTACTTAATTGTAATATTAATATTTCTAACAGACTAAAAAATTACAAAGTGCTCTCTGTAAATGTTCCAAGGGACATAATGTTCTAGAAACAATAAATATATATGTATATCTATCTATCCATATTCATGGGAGCTTCATTCCTTTGTATCACTGATTTTTCAAATGCTTTCAGCCTAGACTTCTCCACTGCTGTAATTGTCGATGCCTAATGTCCCGAAATTTGATGCTCCAGATTCTTCTATTGGTTGAATGACCTCTTTTCCGGGCATTTCTACTGACTCTTTCCTTCTAGCTCTGCCCATCGCCAGTTCATAGACTTCCTAGGTAGTAATACTCCCTAGGTCAAAATCCATGTGACCATCCTTATGAAAATTCTATGAGGCCTATGTGGAACAAGGCCATATGGACTGATGTGGACATCCATAAGGCGTTTGATACAGTCCATACAGACAATGAGGACCATGTGAAACAATATTCTCATGTGGACGATGTGGACACCCACATGGATGAATTGGAAGCCCACATGGAATTTTCAATGACATGCACAAGGGCATTACACGTTCATCCACAAAGACACCGTGGACCAAAATTCCCATGGGAAATGCATGGGGACGTCCGTATGGAATCTGTGAATTCATTAAGTCGTGACCACATCAATCATTTGACAAAGATTTTTTTAAATTTTACTACCAGATCACCTCTCACCTATAAACTGAAGGCAATCTTCAAACATCTCTTCCCCACCCTAAAAGATAATGATAAGACATCCCTCCTTCTTGCCAGAATGCCTTCAGTATCTTATAAATGGCCGACCCATCTCAGAGATATCCTTAAATCAACAATCCCTTTGGTATGCCCCGTCAATGACACTGCCCACCACCTATCGCCCTGCAACCACCTGTGATGCAAATCCTGCTCACTAATAAATAATTACCTCGAGTACCATACATACCTAAATTATTAGCATATTGTAAGGCCTTATGATGGCACATGATCGGTAACAATGGGGATGATAGGGAATGAAGGGCTGTCTACACATCATTTTTCCACATACCACATCAATGTTCCACATTGCCCACATCTTTGTTCCACATCGTTTGTCCACTTCATCTATATTGCCACATGGACTTCATATGTGGAACGTGCTCACCTCTTCTTGCTTCTATTTCCCAAGTGAAACATTGAAATTCACCTTAATTCTTCTGCTATCATTACCTTTGTTTCCTTTTTATCAATCTTTAGTCCATATCTAGCCAGTTATTCAGTTATTGCGCAAAAAACGTGTTAATGAGAGCTCTCTTGAAATCTCTTTGAATCTACCATTATTGCTATGTCATCGGCGAATCAAAGCATACTGATTTTTCCCATGAGAATATTTAGTTCTGAAGCCTTCTCTACGATTTCCTTAATGGCTTTCTCTATGTACATGTTAAAAATTATGGGAGACAGTCAGTGGCGTAGCCAGGATGTTTTCCGGAGGGGTGGGGGGGGGGGGGGGGGGGGCAAAAATAAGTTAGCGTTCCATAACACAAGTTTGTTTTTGCCCCTTCATGAAAAATGTTAAGATTTCTTTTTCCAATTTGTATTTATTATATTTCTCCCACTCATTGAATGTCAACGGGCAGCTTCTGCTAGTTGACCTATAAATTTTCATTTGACTAATGAGCCAGGGGGGGCAAGTGCTCCACCCTGCCCCACCGTGGCTACACCCATGGAGACAGTGTACAGCCTTGCCTCACTCCTTTCTCAATACTTGCTTCACCACTGCTGAATTCAGATTTAAACACAACCACCTGGATTTTATACAAACTGCAGATTGGCGAATTATTTGGTTAGTACATAACACTCAAATTCCTTTTAGAATCCCCTTGCTGTTCCTGGATCCAAATCAGTCTTACCCCAGGAACTCTTAGATACTTTTTGCTCTATTCTTCTGTATATGATCCTTGTCAATATTTTCAAGGAATGAGTGGTCAGGCTTATTGTCCTAAAATGCTCACAGTTCTCAGCTTTTATCTTTTGTAAATAGGGATTTTGATGTTCCTATTGAATTCCATGGGTGTCTCTACCGTTGAGTACTCACTGCTGTTTCATAAAGCTGGGTTAATGACTTCACTTCTGTGCCTTTTACTAGTCTGGCAGGGACATTGCAAATGCCAGAAGCCTTATTCAGCCACAGGTCCTTTACTGCAGCATTGAATTCTGATCTATTTACAGACTCCCAAATCACCCTTTTTAAAACATCTTTACCCCTTTGATTCTCTTTGCACTGAGATTGTTTCCATTGCATACTTGCTCCAAATACTCCTTCCATCTCTTCACTTTACCTTCATATTCAATTAAAAGTTCTCCACTTTTGATCCTAACAGCAGAACATCATGATAAGTACGTAGTAAAGAGATTCTTATCATCAAAGCAACATAGTGTCTATTTTATCACTTTTCCTAAGTGTCTTCATATTTAACTTCTTCTTTGAGGAGCCTCTTCACTATCCTGTAGGCAACCTCTTTCCATGTGTGAGGCTTTTTTATGCATCTTCACATAGATCCTTCATCCAACTTTCTAAAGATTTTCTCACTATATGGCCTATTTAATTCCTTTTATTTTTGTATCAGAGTGGCCCTTCTTCATTTTTCACATTATTTTATTTTCTTCTCTCTTAAATCAGTTCTAAACCTTATTCTGTGATTCATTATTTCTTATGTATAACCTTCTTTTGCACCTTTCCATAGCATGCTTTTAAAGTTTTCCTATCTCTTTTCCCCTGACTTCACAGTCATATACTCGTCCAACTGGCTTTCTTCTGCCTTCTGATAGGACAGCTGATGTTTATTCTCCTTTATTTACCTACTTACCTTATATCCTTTGTTGTTTCTTCAGTTTCTTGAACTTGATAATTCAGTTTATTATGTATTGCTAAACTGTGGTCACAATGGGGGTTTACTCAGAACCGAAATTGCAATTTTGTACATAAAATCATTAGATGGAAACGAAATATGAATTTTAGTGAAAAAATTTATCTTCTAACCACAACCATTTGCTCATAAATCAAAAATTAAAATAAGCAAAAGGTGACACCCACCAAAGGTGCTGCTTTGATATCATTGACGTCATTTTCCTCCCGTCCTTGACTTCTTTTAGGGGAAGGGAAGAGAGTAGAGGGGGGTTCTCGGAATGTATGCTCACACAGATCCTGTCTCAACCGCTCCAGTTTACAGATTCAGCTGTGTCCCCCCCATTGCGATAAGACGAAGTGGCTTCGTGGGCTTAGTTGTGATTGGACGAAGTCGATGACATCAGAGGTTGCACCACGCCCACTTTTCCGAAAGGGTTTAAAACATCAGTTTTTCACCGCTTATAACTCAAGAAATCGACGGATCAAAAAATGGAAAAAACATGGGTCTTTTTATTTTACAAACTCTATCAGAGTCGGCAATTAAAAAAATATGGTAAACGACCCCATTGATATCTGCCCCTGGGTAGCTTTTGCTGTCCTTCACCTGGTTCCTGAATATGTACCCACTTCACTAAAATGTAGTCTATTTGAAATCTTTTTCTATAGCCCGGTATTTTCCATGTATATCTTCTTCTGCTTTGGTTTTTAAACAATGTGTTTGCCACCACTTACTTATGCTGTGCACAAAATTCTGGTAGCCTTTATTCTCACTCATTCTAATTTCCCAATCCATATTTTTCAGTTATTCTACAATCTTGACCTTCCCTGACGATAGAATTCAAATACAGTCGGATCCGGACTTAAGGTTTTCGCATTTAACGTTTTTCCGCATTCAACGTTTATTTTTTGAGGTCCCGATTCATTACCTATAAAAACAATGTAAAAATTGTCCTAATTTAGTGTCTCCGCATTCTGCATTTTTCCGCATTCTAGGTCGTAAAAAATTTTCCCGCACAAGATTTTTTACTCGATTTAAGGTGTATCAGTTGAAATTGTCGAAATTTTCCCGGGCGCTGTGTAGAAAAAATGAATATGGAACAACACGCCATGTGAGAAACTTGCATGTGCAACAGCAGCTTAATTTCTCAGAGCTACAAATCAAAATTGATTGCTAAATAAGGCATTCTCATTATGTCATACCATCAATAATATTCTCATAATCGGAAAGTATCAATATTTTGCAAAATGAAATGTCTTTCTTTCGCTCGTCTTTGATGATGCTATGATGATGATTTTTCGAGTACATAGCCGCCTACACCTCGCTTTTACAGAATAATTTGGGTGTAAAAATGCATCGAGACCACTGAGAAATGTGTAAAAATGGAATTTTTAACGTTGATAACCGACCATACTAACATTCCCAGGAGGAATTTTCCTTAACTACATTTTTCTTAGGAAAATTTCCAACATCTATTAGGTGCCTCAGTGACAACGACAGTAAAATTTAACCCCAGAAAATGCAGAGGTTAGCTTCATGCTAAGTTACGGCCGCACAAAAAAATGCGGGAGCGTTCAATTACAATGTGTTTTGCTTGAATGTTCAAATTAGAGCATTTACGAGTTAGGGTTGGATGGTCGGTAGTAAGGGTTTATTTAGTTGCATTACAGATTTAAAAAATACAATGTATTATATAGCCACATTTGAAGCCAGTGAGAAGTGGCTCAGAAAAGAGAGTTGGCGACTTCTTTGTAATTCATATGCTCCTCGGCAGTGTTACAAGAAAAAACTCTTCAACAAGACCACTGATCGACCAGTACCAGTCTCCTGGGTGCTATTGGTTTATAGAGAGCAGAGGCTGCTGGCTTTGATTTTGGGATGGCTTCAAAAAGGAAATCTCTTAGCTTCGAAGAGAAGAGAAAAATTATTGAGGAGGTGGATAAAAATCCTCACTTAAAGAGAATTGACTTGGCGAAGAAGCTGCTCATGCCAGTAACAACATTGAACAACATCATAATGAAAAGGGAAGCAATTTTAAGAGAATCCACAGCATTGGGTGTTTTATCTAAGCGTCATAAGCACTCAAAAAAGTCACCGTTTGAGGAACTGGAGAGCATTTACATTGCATTGGTAAGAAAGGCAATTGTATCAATAAATTGTGGGCAGCAACAAGTCAAAATAAATTTGTTACAGGTAATCCATTTCGTTGCAAGCGCATGGGAAAGTGTGAATAGTGCAACCATCTAAAATTGTTTTCCAAAAGGGGGGTTCCTGAATACGTGATATATGTGATTTTCAAACTTTTGTGGACGATAATGAATGGCAAACTTTGAATTCAGAAATATCGTTCAGTGATTTTGTTGAATGTGATGATGACCTGCAGACCAGTGGCATTGTTTCAATTGGGGAATTGTGAGGTACATCAAATGAAACAGATTCTAACTGCAGTGAGAATGAGGATGAGGAAGTGCCGACAGTGGCTACCTTTTAGGAGGCTGTGGTTGGACTTGCAAAATTGAAATCATACTTTTCATCCATTGAGAACAATCAATCTACTTTACTGACGTTTTTAAACTGGAAAAGAGCTACTTCTTAGCTACAGTAAAAAAAATAAGCAGAGTAAAATTTCAGATTTTTTAAAAAAGTAGCCGTTCAGAAATATAATTAGTCTCTCCTAAAAGTTTTAAAATTGATATTGAATTCCTGAGTAGTCAGAAGGCTAAAGCATTGTATTTTTGGTTAAGGTATTTTCGTTTTTGGTTCATTTTTCATTTATTTTCGTTTTGTCACTGAATCCAACCTTCTTTGGGAAGAGCATATAAAACTAATGAAAACTTTTTATTGTTTTATGTGACCCATTTTAGTGACTTTTATATTTTTATATTTATTATATTATTATTTATTGTATTATAATAATATTTTCTTTTAGTAGAAAGCTGTTCTAATCATTACAGACCCTAAAACCTCAATAAAATGGCAAGTCCTCATTTAGTGCTTTTCTGCATTTAGTGTTTTAAATTTTGTCCCCCCTGAAAAACCTTAAATCAGAATTCTACTGTATATGTATTGAAATAATTAAGTCTTTTCCACCTCGTACCTGTTCAACTACATACTTCAATGATATTATCATAAAACAGGTATAACAGGTAAACCTGCACCACCATGGAATCTGTAGGCTTGGTCTCAATCTTCCTCATAACTATTCTTTTGCTACTATACTTACTGCAGGAATATCTTCAAATTCATTCAGGCACTCTTCCTGAGTATTATACCTACTCCAGCATTTTCATTTGAAGAGCCAGTGCCTATAATTCTGTACCACTCCAAAAGGATCCTTCTTTGAGCCATTTCATTTTACTGATTCTTGAGTAAAGTTCACCTGGAGATGCAACTGGGAGACTATTTTACCTCAATTTATTACATTTGAGAGGGTTCCATCATGTCTTGATAAAGAAAATGAGTGGAGTAGCTGCAACTCCTCATGATAATAATGTGGTAAGTTCCCCTTGCCTTCCACATTGAAGTATTGCAACAATTACGGTGAATGCTACCATGCCTGTCAGATGGGCTTCTTCCTGTCTCTGTAGTCCTCCAGTCCGATTGATTGGATCCTTTCAAATAGGTTTTTATGGTTTGCACTGTCCTCTCTGTCTGTCCATTAGAAGCCAGCTGATATGGTGCAATCTTTTCACTAAGAACAAAAACTTTTACTTCTGGGCACCCAGCAGTAGAGTGCCACCCTGGGCCAGGTATTTGCCAAAGCTTGGTTCAAAGCATTTTCCGAAATCACCTATCTGTGGAAATAATATAGATGGCCACATGGAGGCCTACCAGCTGAATTCCAAAAGGTGCAAACCAACTGCACTCCATCAAGATTGGGCCACTTCCAGCCATTACCACAAAAGAAAGTTTAGGCTGCCAAAGAGGCAATTGCACCATCACTTCAATGTCAGCTACAACTAGCAGCTGCTCCTTGGACCAATTATTTAAAACAATTGCCGGTTTCTTCAATTTGAGACATGAAAAATGTATTACGAATATCTCATAGCCAGTGATAGAAAATCCCACAACTGAATTCACTTCCATTGACAACAGCATTCAGTCAACTTTTAAAAGGACAATTTCCAGAGGCAGTGCCGGCTCCGATCTCAAATTTAATATCAAAGAATACCTCTTTTACTCACTGATCACTGCAACAACATCATTCCCATTAATTCAATGTCTAGTATGATTTGAGTCTATCATCCCAAACAATGCATTGCTGTGCAATGTTGCCCTCTAAAATTACTGAGCTGTCTAGGGTGAGGGTTAGCCAGTAGTGAATGAACTCCCTTCAGGTTGGGAAATTCACCATTTTTTATACCGTAGCACTTTTTTCATTTTTCATAGCAAATCAAGCTCTATGCGGCCAATTTTCCACAGTACCGGCACACCGTCCTTTAATGAACATACATGGCCACATCATGGGGAATATAGTGAATGAACTCCCTTCAGGTAGGGAAGTCCACCATTTTTTATACTGTAGCACTTTTTTTATTTTTCTTAGCAAAGCAAGCTCTATGCAGCCAATTTTTCCAAAGTACCGGCATACCATCCTTTTATGAACATACATGGCCACATAATGGGGACCATCACAAGAACACCCTTTATGCAGATGATACATCTGCCATTGTTACAGCTGACTCCCTAGATAGGTTAATTGAATACACTAACAACACCATTCGTGAAATGCAGCAGTGGTGCAATAGTAACAATCTAGTTCTAAACAAAGAAAAAACACAGCTCATCCAGTTTATAAGTAAAAACTACAAAAAAAGTAACATTCTAACAGATAACAATGTCACTTGCTTAAACAAGGCAACTGCCATTAAGTTCTTGGGACTCCAAATAACAGATAACTTGGATTGGTCTCCCCATGTTCTTGGAATAGTGAAGAAAATATTTGCTGGTATCTTCATGATTAGAAAGTTAGCTCCTGTTGTTTCCATTGACATTCTAAAAATGGTATATTATGCTAAAGTGCATTCATATATTTCGTACGGCATTATGTTCTGGGGAAATTCAAGCATAGCTAGTAAAGCCTTCTCTGCCCAGAAACAGGCAGTTAAAGCCATGTTCCAAGTCCCTATACGTACCCCTGGAAAACCACTTTTCACTAATGCAAATATACTAACATTGCCCTCTATTTACATTTTGTCTTGTGTTTGCTTTGTTAAAGAAAATCCTGATAAATTCCCAATGAACTCCATATATCATGACTACTCCACCCGCTCAAACAATAACATACATGCCAGTCAGCATTCATACTCCCTTTTTGCTAAAGGCGCCTATCACTCATCCTCAATACTTTACAATAAGTTGCCAAATGACTTTAAAACCATTACCTCTCCAATGATTTTCAAAAGGAGAGTCAAAGAATTCTTAATTAAGAAATGCTATTATGATGTAAGAGAATTTCAAAGTGATTGCTTGTGAATAACTTTGTATAGATATGTCCATTATTTTTGTAATGATGACATTGTAATTTTGAACAACTTTGTACATATATGTTCATTAATATTGATATCATGACATTGTAGTTCTTGTGTGTATATGTCCTGTCCAAATTTCTTGACGAAACCATGCATGTACTTGCTAACGGTGTAATAAAAAGTATTATTATTATTATTATTATTATTATTAACACCGTCCCTGAAAAAGCTCAATTCGCTTTTGCTACTAGAAACCTGCAGTTTTAAATTCCCTCCATCTTCCTTTGATGGTTCTGGATAGCCAGTGTGATGAACAGTGGCAGTCACATGTGATGCTTTTCCTTGCAGGATCTTCAGAGAATCCATCACAAACAAGGCTTCCTTTAGACACAGATTCTGCAACCCTCAAAGCGCATTGCACTGTGACTCCTCCGTGTTCATAAACTCACAATCGTAAGTGAGAAGACACAAGTCTGCAGTAAACATCTTAAAGTCTCTCCCAGTTGCTAAACCCAATTGCAAAGCTCTTCATCCCAGATAGCAATGTAAGCTTGAATCAAGCTTGCCCCAAGCATATTCTTGCAAGCTGGTAAGCTTGCAACAAGCTTGTAAGCTTTTGGCAAGCTTAAATCAAGCTAACTAGTCTCCACGTGTCAAGCTTGCAGCAAGCTTGTTATGCAAGCTTACTTCAAGCTTGCATAGTAAGCTTGTAAGCTTATGACAAGCTTGAATCAAGTAAACTACTTTCCATTTGGCAAGCTTGTAGCAAGCTTGTTCCAGAAGCCCGAAACAATGGCCCAGGCAGCAAAAACAACTTGAGGCAAGCTTGACATCACAGACTTGAATACTTGCTACAAGATTGTCCTGGCAAGCAACCAAACTTGAGGCAAGCTGTCCAGTTCCCTTCTTCAAAACTCGACACAATCTTTCAAGACAAGCTTGTAGAGCACTTTTACACACTTTTCACAAACTTGCCTGGTAAGCTAGTGGACCGCTGGTATACACAAACTTGCCTAGTAAGTTCATGGAAAACTTAAAAAAAACCTAAATACCAGGAAAAAATTTATTTTGTGCAACTAATGCAAGAGGCTGAATTGGCTAAATGGAGAGGCTAATGCTAGCTGAAGAAAGTGAATGAGCTGTCATGACATTTAAAAAACTTGTCCTATTTGGAAATAACCTTTTTTACCTTAAATTTTTTTCTTTTCAACTTTTAACCTTCACTATAACAAAATAACGACTTTAAACGACACGACCAACTGCTCAAAATACATGAAAAACTGTCTCAAATTTTACATCAAACGATAATTTCACAACTATGGTTACTTATTTTTAGCAAAGGAAATTGATTACACTGTTCTGATTAATTTCGAAATACGCTCGTTCCTAGAATAATTCCGAATAACATTCATTACGAAAGTTACACAAGAAGAAGAGGGTGAATAACAAAACTCTTTTGCATCTATTTACCTCTACATTTATTATCAGTAATTACTTATACATTTCCAAGAGGAATCTACGTTTATCTTGCATCCACTAGTGACACTCTTACTCAGAATTACATTCGTTGGCTTTTTATCTTCTCCTTAGCTCCTCCACAAAAAGGCACCTGAAAGCAGCACGAATAGAAGACTTAAATACTGCAATAACAACATATCTTTCTATTTATTTTTAAAAGCAGGAAAGAACTATTAACGGTTAAATTAAATTAATTTACAGCCGCTTCTTTCAATTCAACGACCTTCCGTCAGGACATGGCACAAAAAGCATAAATCTGTATAAATATACAAAAGAACTATGAAAGTTAACTGAACAAATTAACTCACCCTTGCCTCCTTCGGCACTAAGATGCACGATGCTAACAATGCCATCAAAATCTCGTCCCTGGTCCCAGAACCTTGCGAAGTATTAGTGACAATAGACTTATCTACAAAAAAACGGAACTGTTAAGCAAACAATTCCTATGAGAATTGTGTATATTTTCAGTGTTGCAGTGAGCGAACATTCTGCTCAATAATATTATATATACACACATTATCAGCATTCAGTTCAAAACATACCTCTTAAATGAGGATTTTCACATCACAAAATCCATCCATTCCATTCGCTTCGTCGTACTTTTTCCTTCTAATTTAATCCTGGGACGAAGGCCAAAAAAACTTTCTTTTTCACGGTCCACACATGGTGTGGATGTCTTGAATAACTTCAACGTGACCACAGATCACTTGCCTTTTAACAATTAGCTATTTTAACCACATGCAGTTGCAACCAAAACTTAACGACCTTCACGAAATGAGGAGCACGGAAAGTAAATATCGGTAATAATCCAAGATGGAGGTTTACGTGCGCTGCATTTAGAGTCAAGTTAGCATCTTAATTCAAAATAGGGTTGCTATGTACTCGGAATTATAATTTTTAAACATTTATTCTCATTTTAAAATGTATTAATACTTATTGTCTGCTTTATTTCCATATTTATTTACTCATACTATTATAGTAATTCGAGTTTCAATCTATCAAATACTTCAGTAGTAGGTGGTGGGAGGGCTTTGTATACATCTTTGGAATGTAAACATCCGGATTCATGTTGTTGATGTGTGTTGATGTTCGAATCATGTTCGAATAACCAGAGCCAAGCAAATAAACTAACTAGATACTACACATCATTAACATTCATGAATTATTCAAGCCAATCATGTAATGATTAATTACAGTATGACCATTTTTAATTTTCTTGGTGCTTAAACAGGAGTAAGTATCAATTTCTACATGGGACTACAACATATTATCAGAACCTATATGTATTATGTCAACAAAGTCAGTAACAATCTTTGGTCGATTTTGGCAATTGGCTTGTAGATATGGACTATTATCAATACATTGACGTACAAGGTCATAAATGAAAAATATGGATAATAATAATTAAGTAATTTGCTATACAGCAAGCAAATAGCAATTTCTGAGAACATTTTTCAAAGTCAACCCAGTTATGTTCCTTAAAAGTCAGTTATGTACCTACCAAATGTGGTAATTGCATTTACATCTTCATACTGTCTGTCATTTTCGAGGTTTAACTGGTCGCATGCCTGTATTTAACGGATAATACTTTTCTGAACGAAGATCTTACAAGAGATTGAAAATTAAATGTATATATGAACTATGGGTACCGGTATACTCATTCCTTGTGTATAAGAGTTCGCTACGGAATACTACATACCGGTTTAAACTATGTCCCGAGTACGAGTATACCAAATTTCGTGTGCGGTAGGGGATGGCACGCGTCACTCTTATATATCAGTATAATAATGTGTAAACGTCAGAAATGAATCAAATGGATAATAAGAGTCAAGTAAATTGCAATACAGCAAGCACAAATATTTCCTTTGTATACAACCCTGCTGACACATTAAAATTCCTAAGTGAACGTAGTCACATTCGTTGGAACTCAAGTTGTATATCAAAAAGAGGTAGGTGGTCCAAGGAAAGAAAGAACTTACGAATGAACCGGCGCTCACGTATTGCTCGAGTTCAAACGGAGATAGTGGTGTTGCGCTAAGGGAGAAAAATATTCAAGGCATGCAGACTTGAATGAAGCTTGCCATGAGACATGATGCAAACTTGAATCAAGCTTGCCGTAGAAAGCTTGCCACGGCAAGCTATGGCAAGCCAATATCTAAGCTTGCGGCAAGCTTACATGCTATCTGGGATGTTTCACCCACTTGCACCACAGTGGAATTATGTGTGTATTCAACAGCAATAAAGCTTCTGCAAGAGTAAAAACACTCAAGGAACATGGCCCACATAACTTGATAACTGTTCACATATATATATATCCAGACCAACTCTTGAAAAAGGAAATTCTCCCACCCATCTCGCGGTACACCCTTCCCACCCCCCTGCCAAAATATGAACACCAGCTGTCCTTAACCTCAATCTCTATGCCAATTTCTTTGCAAAAGGCTATAAACTGAAGGTGATCTTTAAAAAAATCTTCCCTATCCTAAAAGATAATGACAAGACATCCTCCTTCTCACCACAATGCCCCTCTGCATCTTACAAGTGGCTCACTAATCTTAGAGATACCTTTAAATCGACATACCATTTGGTACTACCCGCCCAGCACCCAATCACCTCCCTTCCACACCACTTCCCAGAATACTGCCAGTCCAAAAATATTGTATACATGCTCATATAAAGAAGCAATATTGGCCCTTAGGCTGCTTATAGAGAAGAGAATGGAGAAGAACAAACCGACCTTCATTGCATTTGTGGATTTAGAGAAGGCTTTTGACAACGTGGATTGGAATTTAATTCTTGGATATTCTGAAAGGAATTGGAGTGTCCTACAATGACCGAAGAATTATACACAGGCTGTATAAAAACCAAGTAGCGGTGATACAATCTGGACCCAGTTGTGAAAAAGCAAAAATAAGGAAAGGAGTGAGACAAGGCTGTGCACTGTCTCCCGTAATTTTTAATGTTTACATTGAGAGAGCTATCAATGAAGTCAAGGAGAAGTGTTCTGGAGTGAACATCCACGGAGAAACAATCAGCATGCTACGATTCGCTGATGACATAGCTCTCATAGCAGAGACAGAGAAGGAGCTGAATAAGATGCTAACAACCATGCAAAGGACAATGGCCATACATCAGCTGAAGATCAACAAGAAGAAAACTAAGATATTGGTGTGCAGCAAGAGAGATGAGGCCAAAACCAATGTCAAACTAGGAAAACAGAAACTGGAAGAGGTGAAAGAGTTCTGTTACCTGGGAAGCAGAGTAACCAACGATGAACGAAGCAAGAAAGAAATAGTGAGTAGAATAGCCCAGGCAAAGAGGGCATTCTATCAAAAGAAGAATCTACTTACAGCTGGAAATACAAACTTGGAAGTAAGGAAGCAATTCATCAAAACGTATGTCTGGAGCATGTTTCTTTACGGCAGTGAGGCATGGACGATGACAGCAGTGGAGAAGAAAAAGGTGGAAGCATTCAAAATATGGTGCTATCGAAGAATGATGAAGATAAAATGGATCGACCGAGTGAGAAATGAAGAAGTCCTAAGAAGAGTGGGAGAAAAGAGAAGTCTGCTGAAAACTATAAAAAGAAGATGGGACAATTTAATCGATCACATCTTAAGACACGATGGCCTGATGAAGACAATCGTCGAAGGAAAAGTGAATGGGAAGAATGGAAAAGGCAGGCCTAGTATGAGTTACATAGAACAGGTCATAAAGGACGTGAAAGAGAGGAACTACGTTAATATGGCCAATTTTGCCTATTGACACAGAGGTTGGCCGATAGAAGAATCAAGTGGAGGGGCTGCATCAAACCAATCCTAGGGCTGTTGACCCTTGATGATGATGCTCATACATAACCACAGCTCATCTTTCTACATTGGAAAATGCACAACTCCCTTATCCCTAATGATCATGATTATTGCAATAACTATACCGTTTCTCCACTAAATCTTCCCATAATCCCCCTGTCTCTCTGCATTCCATGCACAAGTTAACCATTCCATGTATCAGTTAACCATTCCATGCACCAGTTAACCATTCTATATGCAACAGCTTTAACCATCCCATGCAACATTAAGTTGCAAAATCCTTAAAAAATCATTAAGGCTCACTCATAAGGGCAGATGAAGTATTAAGAAATCAGCCGATTCCAACTTCGATATGAGAATGATACCTGTGTCTAATAAGGTAAGGTTATACCTTATAAGTTTTTAGTATTACAATTTTTTCTCAGCTTTCTCGCAACTTTTTAATTCTATTTTTTAACTTGTTATTTTAAAATTTTATTTACTAATTTTAGTCTTTGTTTTACCTACGTACCCTTAGATGAGAATTTCATTGGTACATCTTCCTCTGGCATACATAGATCCATTTCCGTAATTTTTGGGTTCCTCTCCTAGTAGGTACAGCGATAAGACCATGGCGACCACGATCATCTCATTCAAGTTTGTAGACTTGTAATGAGTATGACATCTCAGATACTGAAAATTAATACAGGCAGAAAAATAATTTATGGTAAAATATATCAATGAGGAATAAATGTACCGATTACCGTTCATATATTATCTTTGAAAAAGGAGAGCACTTGCATTCATGAAAACACGGCCTTTGCTTAAGAACGTCATTCAATAAATGACGTAAACGTGAGGTGTTGGATCACATGTGTGAATCTAGTACCATGACAGGATACGATATATTTCTGAGAATACAATATTATTACGTTAAGCTACGTAAATGCACAAAAATCAAAGGAGTTACTTAACTTTTCAGCTTGAAAAATTAACAGAAGAATACGATATCCAAAGCACTTACTCATCTGGTGTGTCCTTTTCTCGTCCTGGAGTTGATTTAAATAAAATTAATACTGTAAAATCAATTCACTTATATGTACACATCTGAAGTATGAATAACAATCAGTTGAAAAATCCATATTTACTGTTTTCATGAATATATTTTTAAATTATCTTCCTTTACCGCCAACTCTAACGGAATGCAGCTTCTCGAGACTTCTATCGATAGTATTGAATCGATCGATTCATTTGAATCGAATGGATCGAGAGATTTGTTTCCCTGGATTTGTTTGTGTCATGTCAGCAATGGCGGCCGTCCAAGATTATATGTCTAACCCGGTGGGTGGAAACAATCTCACAATGATTCCTGACTGGCTTACTTCCGAACACAGCACTGGGGTACGTTAGAATTGAATCCCATCTATTTCCTATTAATTATAACATATAAAGTGCCATTGGATAGGCAGTCTAAGCATTTGTTAATAACGCTAACTCATTGTCGAAGGCTGGTTCTGAATATCAGCCCTGAATTGTGATTGTATATTTTTATTCCAGACGTCTATAATGGCGGCAGAATTCGATGGCGGTGTCATCATTGGTGCAGATTCAAGAACTACTACAGGGTAAGTAATTCTACCTCCCACTCATGTCTTAGTTTCGAATGAGGGACTTACTTAAGCCTTTCTTTTCAGGGCGTACATTGCCAATAGAGTCACCGATAAGCTGACCAGGGTTACTGAACACATTTATTGCTGTCGTTCTGGATCAGCTGCGGATACCCAGGCGATTGCTGACATTGTAACTTATCATCTTGAATTTCACGAGTTAGTAGAGTTCAAGGACGTATTGTTTAGTGAGTTACTGCAAGTGGTGAGTTTTTAACTCATATGTGATGTCAATGTCATTCTAGGATCGAACTAGGTGAGCCTCCGCTAGTGGCTACGGCAGCGAACGTCTTCAGGGAGTTGTGCTATAATTATAGAGACTCCTTAACAGCAGGGATAATAGTTGCTGGATGGGATAAAAGGAAAGGTGGACAGGTATGTAATTACTTTATTTTTCCGTGAGATACAACTATGAATCTCTACGTCCTATCCGTTACATGGACGGGATGGCTAATGAAAATAAGTAAGAAATAATTAAAGCAGAAGTGGATGTAATAAACCATTGGCTTACCATTTATCTTGCGTGCTACTCCCTTAGAAATACCATTTATTTTGACAAAGTATTCTTCTGACAAAAATGCTATAAATTGTATAGTTTACTAGTTATTTTATTGAAAATTTTTGTGTATCTAGGATAGTATTTTGCCAATTATAATTTGTTGTTAGCAGTCGAAAAAATGTTTTCATTGAATATTATTATTAACAATTATTCAATGTTTGCAAAATTATAAACAATTTTTTTTTCGTGCATATTTTTTTTATATTTAATTTTTTTGTATTCTTATTGTTACTATATCTTATTTCATTCTTGAAAGTTGCATTGAAATGCACCGAAGGGTTCTAGAGATGTATTATAATGTATCTGGCAGAATATTGAAATTTATTTTTTACTGTCATTGGCATTTTATCCCAAACTTTAATAGCTTCTTTCGATATATATTTTTTTATTTTTCTTAAATTTCACTTGACCTGAATTCTAATTATTGGAAACTATATGGCAATGTGATGAAATTGAAAATTCTTTCTGAATAAATCATAAGTTTTACATTAGGTTGATTTTTTATGATGGAGTTTGAAGAGATCTGGTAGGTGAAGGGCGACACCTCATTCTTCACACTCCCACCTGGTGTCGCTCTTCTTTCCTCTTGTTTTGCACACCACACATTTACGTGATGAATTTTTCTTCACTGGATTTGGCGGGATATGAATTGGAAAATGTCCCCAATTTGCCGCCTGGAATCTCATGGGTGAGGGGCCTAATACTGGTCGCCCATGTCTTTTATAGTCCGGCATATTCACATTTTCTAGAATTTTCTCAGAAGTTATCAAATTGAATCTTCTTGCCTGCTTTTTTCTTATATAATACATAAGTATTGAATAAAACCATATCCATGAGATAAAAAAATATCTTTTTATAACCTTTGGCATAACAACTTATAACTGGAAACGGTGCTAATTGCTGATTCTGCCTTTCAACAGCATTTATTTGTATGTTGTAATCGGGAATGAATTTTGGTTTTATGATTGATTCTTTAGTTCTTACTGATTTATTTCCAGTATCAGTCATTTCCAAGGCCTTGCGGTATGTTGTCAGTGCATGCACGTCTTGTTTATCTCTCCATTTCATAGCAGCGTTTCCATTGCTATAAACTACTTTATCCTCCCCTTTCTTCAACTGTATATTTTTGAGTTCTGCCTACATATTCCTTTGGCTTATTCTAACCATGTCTAAGGCATTAGTTTTCTCATCAATCAACTGGAGAAATAGATCAGGTGATGTGTACCAATTATCTAACGCCAGTTTAACCCTTGAGAAGTAATGATGCAAAAGTTCTGGTACTATTGCTGCACCAGAAGGAATTTCCTTTGCTCCAGGTGGTTTTTTCCCAGTGTAAATTGAATATTGTAGGCAGTACCCTGATGAGCTTTCACATAATTTGTAGAACTTGATTCCAAAGCAAGTGTGTTTACTTGGGTTGTACTGGACATAGCAGAGTCTGCCACCAAATTTCATCAATATTTCATCCACGGCAAGATTTCTCTCCGGAGTGTACATGGATCTAAATTTTGTATTTTTGTAGTCAATCACTGGAGATATCGTTTTCAGCTGATCATTTTCATTAACTTTTGAAATATCAACAAAATGCAAGAATTTTGAACAACAAAAACGTTTATATGGCATAACACAGCCGAAAAAAGGTATTTCTGTTACAGTGCACGGACTCCAGTATTTTTTTTTTTTTATTGTGCCATTAGCACACGCAATAGGGCTGAATCTCATCTCTAGTTGTTTCAAACCACCCTTTCCTAAGATCACTTTTTCTATTTTTTTCGGAGTACAAAAAGGCGTCTGCATACCTGTTGGTTTCAGTTGCGATGAGTTCCCAAAAATCACCTTCAAGAAACTGGAGGAAAAATTTTCTCTCACTAGGATTGTTTCCCGCGATCTCATCTCTAGTTGTTTCAAACCACCCTTTCCTAAGATCACTTTTTCTATTTTTTTCGGAGTACAAAAAGGCATCTGCATACCTGTTGGTTTCAGTTGCGATGAGTTCCCAAAAATCACCCTCAAGAAACTGGAGGAAAAATTTTCTCTCACTAGGATTGTTTCCCGCGCTCCTGAAAATTATTTCATTTATGCCAGGTTTACCAGAGAATCTAAATTCTTTCACACACTGGTTGCTTTTACACCAATGCCAATTGTGTTCTACCTTAGCCTTTTTTGGATCTGCCGGACAAATACTGCCTTCATTTTCGCTGGAAAATTGTGCACTGTCTTCTTCACTGCTCAGAGTTTCTGAATAATCCGAGTTATCGGTGTCACTTTCTTCACTGTTATCACTTACACTGATGTCACTATCAAAAATAAACTTGAGTCGTGGCTGTAGCAGCAGGGATACTGGCTGCGGCAGCAGGGATACTGGCTGCTAACTAATATGTATTATCAGAAGGTCAGGACTTCATTCAGTAATTCTATCTTTGTTGATGTAGCAGCAAATAGGAAAAGATGAAAGGCAACTTTCCTGAGGCAGCAGAAAAGATAGTATTATCTCTTGCATAGTAGTTAGTTCATTGAAGACTAAGATAATGGCTATCTTTCGCTTACTGATGGCACTCATTAGATATACAAAGTATAGCATTGCTTTCGTTATCTCATGTTGGCAATGAATAGGTGTCTCAGCAATACTGTATCAAATAGGAGGAGGATAGGAGAGAAAGGAGACAAAGTAAGTTGGTGCTAAATGTGCATTGGGTTCAGATAAACGATGACGGCCAGCGAAAATACATTCAAACCATCGAGTATATAAAAGAATGAAATATGAACTGCAATATAATAACAGCGTTGGAATATGCATTAGGAGAACAAAAAAGCAATAAAGAACTTACTTTGTGAATCTATCTGAAATTTATGCTCCAAAAGAGGGTTGGAAAAAAATAATATATGAGACCGGCGAATCGCCGTCTTTGTAAGTAAGGTCCAATTTTGAGTGGACAGCAAATCGCCGTCTTTGTAAGCCAATGGGTTAATGAACGCTGGAATTTAAGTGTTAAGTGACGGAGATATTAAGCATTAGCAAGACTTGTGTCACCTTGACAGATTTTTCATTCTCAAACTTCAATGATAACTAGATTTTCTCATGGTTGTATTCTCATTTACGAAGGTTATTCTTTGAAGCCATTTACTTCCTCATGACTATTAAATAATTTGACCAGAACCTCTTGATATTTCCTAACATAAATTTGTATTACAATACTGCCCAGTACAGTATATGCTAAGCTCTCACAGGTACATATGTGTGATTTTAGAATAAGTATGGATTTTTCATAAACAATCCTGTTTTTTATTATATTTTTGTGATTGCATAAAAAACAAATATTAATTACTTGTTGACTCTAAACCTCACAGTTCGTGGGGCAGTTTTTACTTTGTATTAAGAAGGCCATAAAGTTGTTTTTTTCTTTAAATCATCCCTGTACTGTAGCTGCAATCTCAGAATTAACTTATTCAGCAATTTGCTTCTCACATCAGAAAGACCACGGGGGTAAAAATTTCTATTTCCAAATTGTAATTATTAGCTGTTTGCTTCTTGATGATGCTTAAAGAGCATTATCTAAGCTTTCACTGTATGAAAGTGGTCAAAGACAAAGTAATCTTTGTTTTATTTTTCAGGTTTATTCAGTTCCAATTGGAGGCATGTGTATGCGCCAACCTATTTCAATTGGTGGATCTGGCAGCACTTATGTTTATGGCTACGTGGATTCCAATTTTAAACCAAATATGTCAAAGAAGGAGTGTATTCAGTTTGTTACTAACAGTGAGTACTTATATTTTGTTCATATTAATTTGCTTTGACAGTTTTAGCTTTCAAAAAAAGGTGCAATATTTTTTGTCCAATTCAGTGGCATGAGGTGACAATTCGCCTCAAGTAAGCTCTCATACATCAAGTAGGAATGGAATGCATCTCGCACATCACTTTGTTTGAGTGTTTGTGTAACCTCAATTAAGAACTGGGAAACTGTTGCCAAGAATGGCATTCTCTTCAAATTATTGAATTGTTAATTGAAGTAGGATCTTTGGTTTATCTACTACAGTGATTATTAAAATCATTTTTCAAGATGTTTTTCAAGTACCTACCTCAAAGAAGCATTCCCAAAATGTTTCCTCATCAAAAAGTTTCTTGCATAAAAACTATTGGCTATCAATCTTGAACCATTTGGAATAAAAAACAAATGGGATCAATCCATGAAGTCTGTATAATATATTTTAGACGATGTAGCCCTTGAGTGACCTACCAGTACAACCAAGGTATATGATAGATAATAAGGATGCCGCCCTGAGTTTAAGACTTTATGAGTAGTTGTTGTGTCATTTCCACAGCTAAATTCTAATCTACTTCTTATTATATGGTCCCACTTTGTCAAACAACCATATCCACATGAACCCTTCTCCACTGGCGACCATCCTGCTGCCTCCTCCATCCTTTTCTGGCCCATCAATGCCCCCATGAAGATCTTCATTCTTCTTTCGTTGCACAAAAAGATTTTACTTTTGACTTAAATTACAAGCAAGCAATGTGTTTCAATTCAAACTTAGTGTGTGATGCCAGAAGTTGGTAAAAATCCTAACCGCTGATACCTCATTCATCGCTTTAGGCATTCATAATTGCTTAGTGTCATAGACTACCGCTCTGTATTTCCCATGATATGGTAGTTGGTGGTGCTTATGTAGCAGTCCCATGCCTACCCTGTCCAAAACCCAGGCATTATCATTCAGAGTGAGATATGCAGAGATAGAGAGTGCTTAAGGGATCTCAGTTCACTGATCTTACCCATGGCCAAAGTTGGCTGTAGATAACTGTGCCCCGACAAACTGAATGGTGCTACCCACTAACTTTCTATAGACTGACTTGAAAAGTGTCATAATATTGTCTTCTAGAGGAAAATAACCTTGGTGAAGATGATATGTATATTTTTACATCACAGTGATGCCAAGTGCAGCTTACGTGGCATAACCCCAATGCACTCCACTGGTCCAATTGGCCTTAAGAATACATTTAATGATTCAGAGAGTAGCAGTTAATTTAAGACAATGCCACTTCATTATATAGAGCTTGTAAACATTTTTGAAAAATAAATGTGAAAGTTTCTTTCCTAGTTGGTAATAATTTTTGGCTTAGAATTCTTCCCTATCTCCTTTCAAGGGTGGGTAAAAATTAGGAAGATGTGAGCATATTAATTGTACAGTTGTAATTTCAATTAACCTAAATGGTTTTTAAGACAAACGATAGACTTAAAAGGGTGGAACTGGATTTGTTCAAGCATTACTGTAAATGAGGGACTTTATATACAAATCTTTATGGGCTAAAAGAAAACATGATTCTTGACTATGCAGTGGATAGAAGAACTGACTGAAAGATAGAAGACTGAAATATACTTGGTATAACGAGTGCTCACAATGGCTGGGAAATCACTCGCTATAGCGAGCGCTCGTTATATCTTAAGGTTCTGAATTAAGTCACTCAATTCCCACAGTTGTTCTTACTTTACATTTTTCTTTCGTTACCATGCTATTAAAAACAGGCAGAAGAGTGGTTTTCGTGCACAATTGCATATTCATCGATCATTTTAGGAATTAAATTTTCCAAAACAATAATTAACGCTTTGCTGAAGTCTTCAAGTGTTAACTGGTGAGTCCATTAGTTACAAAAGTTGTCATAATGATTCGCCGAAATACAGCATTTTGCGGCCGTCGAAAATATTTCTTGAGTAATTACGTATTCCTAGCCATTCCTAAAATTCACATTCAGTTATCTCTCGAAAATTAGTGGCAGCGAGTCATTATTTACATAAGCAAAAGCCTCTGTTGGTTGTGCTGCACATCATGAGTCTTGCTAGTGCTGCCATCTGGAGGATCTGGAGTGAAAAGAGGCAAATCCCATCAAATACTATTTCCGAGAATTATCAATGCATTCACTCACAATTGTATGCATCCATGAATTCAGGAATCATAAAATAAAAAAATTGAACAGGATAAATTTTAATTATTCACATAACATCAGCCCTGTCAATATTTACAAAAACGTAGAAAAATATGCACAAATCAACAAATGTACCAGAAAACATATATGTTTATATGTACATATATGTATTCCCATTATAACAGGAAAAAATAATCGAAACCAGGAATGTGAATCGTAAAATTCACTCACTCACTCAGTGATTCAACCCGAAGGTTGGTTTGGATAGGTGAGGGTACAGCTCACCACGAACTAGGCACAGGCGTGTGAATTTCACACATTCAGGGTAGGCGGGCCAGTTCCTTTCCCTGTGCCACCTCACACTCGGAGGATTTTTTTTTGATCGGGGGTGTCCAAAGGCTTCACCCGAATTTGAACCCGGGACCCTTCGATCATTAGCCAAGTGCTCTACCCACTAGGCCACCCTTTCGTAATTGTAAAATTATAAGAAAAAATTATTCTTTGACTGCGGAAAACTTTGACAACTTCTTCGCGAGAATAAAAAGCATAACAAAATAAATGTGGAACGTAGGTTTTTACAGCGAAATTCATTGTCATCCGAGGCTTTCAGGGGCAGCATATGATGCATTGTCGGAGTGCAAGCTTTCGCTGCCATTACAGGACGTATCATCAGACAGATAACAAAACAAACGTCGGACCTTTAGTATCATGCCTACACACGCATCACATTATCAGCTCAGTACTTTCAATTTCTATATTCGCCTGAAGAATGATTCCAGCATCGTCTGCTTCAGTCTAGGGCAGGAACTAGCGGGCGGGTGGATTGACGGGAACGAGCAGGTGGAGGTGGGAAGGTGGGCTGAACTTACCCCTTACCCAGGCGGGCCCCTTACCAACACCACCTCTCTCCGCTGCCATGTGATTGGCTATATGCTTTTATGCCCATTCAGCTCCTATGTGAACTTGGTTTACTTAAAGAACTACTGAATAGTGCGAGCGTTCGCAAGGTACACCAGGGCGGACCATAATTCATCAGTGCCTGGACTTGATTGAATATTAAATAATGTAAAGATGACACAAATCTTGTATTCTAAGTTGTAGTTAACTAATAATGCTACTAAAGTTTTCTTTTACATGTTAATCATGGGCATTTTGATGGTACATTGCCAATCACTCATTATTGCGAGATTCTCGCTATATGCCGTACTTACTATAATGGGCTTCTACTGTAGTTGCTTGCATAATTAGGAAATTTTTTGCAAAATATATAATTTTTTTACCTTTTTCCATGGTGATTTATAATTTTGTGTGGTAATATATACATTATATACAGTAAACTCTTGAGCGGGACCAAAAAATAGACACTTCGTAATTTTGAATTTCATAATTTCGAACATTTTATAATAGTCGTGAAAAAAATTTTATTTTTGTTTTCTCTAACTTTTGTTCTCTTCAGCAACATTGTATAACTTTTGTAGTCGTTTGTGAAAGCATTCTTAAAAGACCCATGTCTTAAAAGATTGTAAAATAACTACCTACCATCACTCAATTCTTTTAAGTCTGTGATCGTAGTGTTGGAAAAATTTCGTCGCAGTATCGAAAACTTAAGCTGATAGAAGAATTCAAGGGAGAGCTGCATCAAACCAATCTCAGGATTGCTGACTGATGATGATGGTGATGGAAAACTTATATAAAACATAGAGATTTATTTTTCAAAGACATAAAAAAATTAAAGTTTTATGTAACTTATTAAATGCCTTTATATTTTAATCATCTTCCTTGCTGCTTAGAAACATTGTCCTAATTCCAGCCACCTCTCAATGGTAGACAATTTCCTGGTCCCAAACCTGTCCACTATTTGGAGGTTTGACTCTGATTTTCAGGATTGTTGTCTAGTTCATACCGTTTTATCTGAAATGGCATATTTTAAATTTATGAAGCCCATTGTCTAGGATTTTTCTGAAGATGCATTTTTGCTGCCTCATCCTCAATTATGGTACAGGAACACTTCTATCTTAAATTCAATCTTGATTTTTTTGTTGGATTTCACTGTTATTGGTGTATTATTTATGGTCTAAATTTACCATTCACCGGAAGGAATGTCTCCATGAAATATTTTTGTTCCTGAGTTAAAGAAACCTCGAAAATTTGGTAATCAGCCTGCATAAGTTAATTGTGTGTAACTGAGGTAATTGGTCGGTGTAATTGTTCGTTTGAAGACTACAGTGAATGAGTTTTCAAGTTCATGATGCCAATATACTAAATTCGAAGTATGTATCTCCCATTAAATTTTTTTTTTGCTTATTTTCAGTATTTTTTATACCCTTCACTAAAACCTCATGTTCAATTATAGGGTAAACAACATTGATAGAAACAGGGATACTTCAAAAGTTTCACCAAAATTAGGTTACATCATGAATGCTGAAAAATATGCTAGTGCACCTTATCTGATTTTACTAATAGAATTCTGCCACTGTCTAATGTCCACCTAAAGGGTGTGTGGATGTATCCTGTTTAGAGATATTCATATAATCATGATTTTTATATTTCCTTTGCAGCTCTTGCCCTGGCAATGGCACGTGATGGCTCGAGTGGCGGTGTAATTCGTCTGGGTGTCATCACAGAGGAAGGTGTGGAGCGGTTAGTGATCCTTGGGGACCAGCTACCTAAATTTTATGAAGGATAATTCTCTTTGCTTTGGGATAAAAGTGGATTGTAGCTACTTTTGTTCTCAAACTTTAATGATCCTGCTGTATTCATTAACATCAGCTTGTATCAATTAATAAAACTTGTTCCCTTCTTAGATTAATCTACCTGTTTATTACTATTCATCTATATATCTTGGGTCGTGGAAATTATTGATGCCTAGTTGTAACAATGTTGCATAAGGTTTCTTCGCTCTTGTTTTGTCCAGATATGTGCTCTTTCATAATCAAAATGATTATGTGCATGAAAATCCATGACATAGTTGTTAATTAACTCCAGCTAGTGAGATTATGAAATTTGAGTCTTCAAATTTTTAGGCAAGGTGGAATGATAAGATTTAATATATATTGTGTAGTTTAACTAAATTTATATAGCATATTTTTTATCCATCAAGCCAAATCCAAATTTATCATATAAATTTGGATTTGGATATCATATAAAATTGGCTTGAATTGAGGATGAAGCAGGTAATGTTATTTCAAATATTAGGAGAGAATATTTTGTTGCATAGTAGCGGTATTCTTCAACAGAGATCAAAAACCTGACATTTAGCAAAGAAGGGTTTTAATGCATTTATTGTGGAAGATGTATGCAGAGTGACGTCAAATGACATTTGGTGCCACTAGCCAAACCAACTTAGCTCAAAACTGCCGCTCCACAAGATAGTTCAAAAGCCAGCAATGCATGATGTTAAATTTTTCAGAGACCTCGACCCAATGAAGAGGTGATGAGAAGAGATTTAGAGATATGAGATGTGGGTGTGAAGACCCTCTCTGGCATAATACATTATCATAATTGCTCCATTTTCGAAAACTCAGCAGCAAGGGAAGAGGATGGATTGCTGGGCATGTTCGAGAAGGAAATGAAGTTGCTTTAGGAAATTAATAGCTGGATTGGTTAGAATTGTTGTGATATTGACTGGTGTTGTTTAAGGAAGAATGTATGAGAGGATATACAAGCTAAAGAATGGCTGTAAATTATGTAATGAAAAGATACAGGAATTAAACTAAGAGGAAGAAGTAAATAGGATAGGAGGGTGGTATTTAACCCTTTTGCTGCAAGTAATGATAATTTCTAGTTATAAGAGCCTATTGCTAGTATGTGCATGACTAGTATGTCTTGTCTTGATATTTGTTTGCATATTTGTCTTCTCGAAATTTCATTCTTACTGCTGCATGTGGAAATGCAGAGGATGAAAAAACACTTATTTTATTCACTAGATGGAGTCACGGTCACTTTCAAATTTTCATTTACATATATATCATTCAAATGTCATGAGTGAAAATTTTTACTTGAGAGCACCCATGAAACTGCTTCACATGCATCATTAGAATACCATCGCAGCAAAAGGGTAAAAAGAAATGATTAGATAAGCATAATAGTTTTCATATTGCTACATCAAAATTTGCTCAGTGGGTAGCAAAAAGCCTATCATCATCATTGATCAACAATCCTAGGATTGGTTTGATGCAGCTTTCCACTCGATCCTTTTATCGGCCATCCTTTTCATTGCGACGTCATTCTTCTCTTTAGGCCGCTTTACACGATACAATTTTTTGCACAATTTCTAGTTCAAACTCTTGTATAGACTGAACGAAATTGTGTGTTTGTCTGAATGGAATTAGAACACGTTCTATTTCCCGTTCAGTCATTCAGACAATCGCACAAGTTTTCGTACAATTTGCCGCTTTACATGGTACAATTTCCTCATGCAAGAGTTTGTACAAAAAATTGTATCGTGTAAAGCGGCCTTTTTACATCCTTCACAACCTGTTCAATATATCTCATTCGAGGCCTGCCTTTTCCAATCTTCCCATTCACTTTTCCCTCGACATTAGTCATATATAATATATAAAAAGCCATTAGTAATTAATAAATGAAGAAAAATTGCCTGAATACGACTAAGACCATCCTGAAGCTGTAGAAATACGAGTTGGAGGAATACCACAACTATAATACCCTTAAGGGTCAGCTGGACTGCAAATTTAGATACCTACCACAGAAATTGGAAACTAGGTACTACTAAAAGAAATAGAAAACAAGATAATCAAAATGTTTGTACACAATGACTTCATAACATGCATATTTTGCAGCAATGTTTTAGGGACGAGAGGAGGACCAAAGAAAAAGTACCCTGTATGTGTAAAAAAGAATGAGATGTGTTTCTCACATCATATAATGAATAGGATTGCATTTAAAAGAGGAATGATTGCATTGACAACACAAAACCTGATGCATGATGATAATGAAGTAGGATAAAAGCATGTGGTCACTAAGGGTAAAATAAATATATATTTTACTACTGTAAGCACAATCATACATTATCATTGTAGCTATAATCCTTTTACATGGATTTGCCAAGGTGAAATACGAGAATAATTTGAGGAGGTTAGTAAGGGTATGGTCATGGATAAATGAGTTTATTTTTGATAAGGTACAATAAATGATAAATATGAACTCATTCTCAATTGTAGTCCACGCAACAACATGACTTTAAAATTTAAGAGAGGCACGGCTGTCGTAAATTTTAAAGTCTTGTGTAATAATTCACGGCTTGCATAATAGCACACTCAATGAGTACATATTTACCAACAGATTAGCTGTTGGGAATGTGGAGGGCATTTACTCGCAAGGTACCATTTTCCAGCTGTAAGTCATATTCCACTGTTTTCCTTAAAGGGATCCTTAACACATTTTATTCAGGAAATAACATACTACCATATTATTTATAGTATGAAATAATTAAAAATTGTTTTTGAATCCATGATGCCCACTTACACATCAATAGACATACCAGAATCCGATCAGTCTGGAGTGTGTTTTTGTGAGTAATGTTTCTCAAGTGTACTTGTTTGTAATACCACAAATCCGTATTTTATTGTGGATTGAACACCAGTGAGTGTCAGCAAACGATATCGTCAGGCGTTGAAATTGAAAAAAAAAAGCTAAAACTAAATGTATTTCACAAATAAACTTGACAATTCAATGCTAAAAGCAAAGTCAAGAAAGTATTAAAGGAAAACAAGTGGTCTAAGCTAAACATGTTTGAATATTGGCGCCTTAGATAACAGCTTTTGATTTATTTCTTCAAATTCGATAGATATTAAAAATGTAGAGGTCATTAAAACAACGCGCGAGTTTAAAATAAAATTTCTTGCTATATTAAATATCAACTCTAAGAATATGGTAATTATAAATATCATTAATATGATAATTTTCTTCTCGACTTCGCGCTAAAAATGAAGCAGTAACTTCATTGGCCACTAGAGGTAGGTGAGAAATCTGAAAAGACGTGCTAAAGTCAATTAGAATTTATATTTGGTATGGCTAAAACAGGTGTATTCTATTGGTAATATAAGTATTAGCTATTTTTAGGAAACTGTCAAGGTTTTCAAAATAATAAATGTCTTCTTTTTTCCTGTTTCCGGGCACAAGTTCACGTTGCCGCCGTCCCTTTAAGAGCTCTTTCGTGATTGGCGATTGCGTATGGAATTTTTATGCACGGAATATTTTTGCAGGAAATATCATATTCGATCAATTCGTGGTCTTGGTGTGCATAGATGAGCACTTTTGTTCTAGGTTAAAAGTTCAAAGTGATGTCAGCTTCAGGATTCCGTAGAAATGTTTTCACTGGGGTCATAAATGATGAATGAAAATAGATATGGTGGTTTTCATTACGTTTATATATAAGGTGTAAGTATACTTACACCTTGGGTTTTACACATTATCTTATCATCCAAACTTTGTGCGTATTTTACGAATAGAAACGTTTTGTGGCTATAAAAATGCTCTGAAACGCCATCGTGAGCATAGCTGTAATCACGTAGCAATATATCTCGGGGATAACAATTACGGAAGAAGAATAAGAACAAGTGACAATAATTTTTAGATACCAATTTTATCTAGTTCATCCTTCGATGATAAATGCTCAATTCTTGAAATAAGTTTGTACCAACTCCTCTTATTTCATTCTTACTCTGATTATAGCTTTTAATGTGTCAAATATATAGGGCGTCTTCTCATCAGAAAGAGATTTCATAAGAATTATAATGCGACGAATTGTTATATAAACATTTTTTTCGCTTTGTTATGTCGTTAATAGGAGGAATGACGTACTGCTACACTGTTTTTCGACGTGCAAAGCAAATTATATATCAGTGGTTCAACAATTGGCTTATGAATTTATAATTTAAATTATAAATATTTTTAGAAAGAACTTATTATTCAATTATTACCATTGTAAGGTAACGGCCGAAAAATGTGCAGAATGTTGGAGTTTATGTAGTTGACTTTATTCAGACAGTGCAGCTGAGATTTATTATTTTTTACTCGTTGTCGCATTATTTTGAAAATGAAGAACATTAATGTACGTGTAATGTATGTAATACGAAAAAATTTTTTCGTAAGTAATCTGAGCACTGCCATATTCCGATTTATGGCAGCCAATTCGCGCTATTAATGCATAATTTATTGTTTTAAATAAGTATTGATTAACAAGGCCAAAGTGAA
The DNA here is from genome assembly GCA_933228895.1 of Platycnemis pennipes. Taxonomy (NCBI): domain Eukaryota; kingdom Metazoa; phylum Arthropoda; class Insecta; order Odonata; family Platycnemididae; genus Platycnemis; species Platycnemis pennipes. The sequence goes on along the minus strand of OW121852.1, from coordinate 32,405,556 downwards.
ATAAATAAAATCGCTCATAAATACATATGTGCATTTTTCCTAATATTTACATACGTTTTTGTGTGCCCAATAACAAACGGCGTTTGGCTAATTTCGATGTTGGCCGAAAATCTCTGAATTATGATTGGTCAAAGCATGTGACGTCAAGGTGCATTTGGAGTCATGGGGGAGGGTACATTCCGACATTTCCATTACGTTACTCTTTTCTAGTTCAGATTTATTTGGCTGAATTATCCGCCTAGAAAGGTAAGACAAAGTTTATTTCATTGTCAGAATTGAACACTTTTATGTAATAGTTGTCTCTTTTCATATGTTGAGTTTAGCGTTTCATTTTGTTGTTTTGAAATTGGGTTACGCTACCGGGAAAGTTGAGAATGGTACGTTGGGAGGAATGTAGGATTACACTAAATGCTGATAATACTGAACTTATAACTTACGTTGTATTTGTCTGAGTCGTCGTATTTTAATCTTGGTATAAAATAAAGTATAATTTAACGCGGTTTACTGCCCCAGCGTTTAGATAAATTGAATTTTACCTTAAGGCTCAAAAACAAAGCAATGCGGTGAACCGAAGAACGTGTCTTTCGTGCGTTGGTTCCTTTAATTCATTTCAAACTTCTTTTTTAATTATATAAATTCATGAAAATTATGTTTGGGATCCACACCTTTTTTTATTTTCTATGAGTGTATGTTGATTTTATCGGATGGGTTTTTACCGTGAAAAGTATCAGTAATAATATTTTTTTTCAAGTTTCTCATGATTCGAGGCGCAATTTTTTTGCCCGTATTTATTTCTCTAACAAGGAAATATTTATTAAGTATATGTTTTTGAGAAAATATGTGTTTAATTTTATATTTCAAGCTTTGTTTCATTCCACTTTTTCCATCAGTTTGACAAATGGAGCCCAATTATTTGGGAACGCCCATAGTCACATCAGTGCTGAATTCGGCGAGAGAAACCACTGTCACCGTTGTTGTTTCTACTCAAGAATCATCTATTGCTAATATGGAAGAAGGTCAAGTGGACAAGAAACCTCAGACAGATATTGTGACAGCATCTCCAATGCAAACGAAAAATGTGGACAGTGCGTTGCAGCATACTACTAGTCGTGCTCACAAAATAGATGCTTCCACCACGATGGGAGGCATGCCGTCATCTCTTACTGTTCCTCCGCTTCAAGTTCCTGCGACGCCTCTTAAATTGCAGCAGCTGCTTACACAAAGTCACCAGCAGTCTGCACAGGGAGACAGTCCTGTTGTTGTCCAGTTGCCTGTGTCAGCTCCACCATGTGGTTCCAGTGATCCATCTACTATCACACTACCGTCTTCTCTTCCCTCGGTGTTGCACACGTCAGGTTTGACAACGCAGCCTGTTGTAGTACAGGTTAATCAAGGCAGACAACAAGTCACATGTGTTCCAACTTCTCAGGCAATGGGAATCTCTGGGCAGCGTAATCAGGAATGCCATTTGATACAACCACACACCGGACTCATGCCATCTGTTGTGGTGCAAGTTGCCAAGGGATCGCAGAAAGTAGTCCCTTCACCGGTTGTGACACAGTCTGGTGCCAGAGTGTTGCCCATTCTTCCATTATACCTTCAGCCAGCTGGGGGAGGAGGTTCTGGAGGCTTAACTGCAGTTATGAATCCCATGCCTCAGGTATGTGCCCGGAATGCAGACGCCAGATGCAGGGACTATGCAGCAGCCCTGTGTTTTTCTTTAAAATTATGAACTTTAATCTTTTGATCCTTGATAATAATTTACATGTTATTATGCAGTCGTAGTACACCCAATGGAAAGACGTAATGATTAAGTTACCTTTCAGAAACATTTGATTTTCCTTTTAAGTGGATTTACATCTTGTTTAGTTAATGTCGAAGTTTCCCCCAGAGTTTATTTTATAAATCAGTCTGTTTAAACTACATTTTTCTATTTGAACACTTCAGAAATCGACCATTCAGTCGGTTTCCAGCATGAAAAGTTGGTAGGTACTTATTGGAATGTCGAACCGTGTTAGATGAAATTATCTCTTACTAATGATGGAAGCACTCCTTTCTTGCTAATTTTTTTTGGCAATACTGAGCTTCGTTATGAATGGGTGAAAACTTTAGTTATTATATCTCATTTATTTTTTCAACATGGAATATGTTTACATACTACTGTTTAATTGAAAGTAAAGTTTCTGATCACATTTCTCTTCTATAGTACTCAAGTCTTTAAATGTTGCATATAACATGCTATCTATGGAGGTATTAATATTAATATTTATTAACTATGGAATGTAGATTGAGTTTTTTTTGTATTAATCAGTTGTTGCATCAATCTAGAAGATGATGCACTTTTAAGCTACTGGTAAATTATGTAATGACAAAAATGCCATTTGCCTATGTTAGTGTTCCTTAAATATGTGAAGACGTCTTAAAGTTTATATGGAACTTATCTTTTTAAAATTTAAATAAACATGAATGAAAAGGTTCTAAAATAATTTATGTTTTCAGAAGTTTTGAACATGACAGTTACAAATATTAGGTACTAAATTCTAACAGCACAGTCAAATAGTCTAGGGCCCAGTCCATATCGATTCAGGCAGGGGCCTTACCTTCATAGTCTCAGATGTTATTGAATCTAACATATGTCAAACGTCAGGACAAAGTAAGTAATACGTGTATTTTAGATTTGTCCAAAAAAAATTTGGCCCGAGATACAGTCCACCGAACATGGGCCCGCGAGTGCTATTTTTCAAATGCGATTTTTGACAAAATACTAAAATGCTCGTATCTCAGGAATGGTTCAAGATATTTTGCTCCTTTTTGTTTTATTTGAAAGATAATAATTATGTGATTAAAATGATATGCTTGATTTGAAAATGTGTGTCCACATTCTCTTGCTGCAATTTTTTTATTTTATTTTTTTTTATTTAAAAAAATTGTTTTTCTTAAAAACGCCAATCCTTAAAATGTTTATTTTTTTACTGTTTGTCAGTACCATAGAGTACTACAATAGCACTCGCGGGCCCATGTTCGGTGGACTGTATCTCGGGCCAAAAATTTTTTTGGACAAAACTAAAATATACGTATTACTTACTTTGTCCTGAAGTTTGACATATGTTAAATTCAATAACATCTGAGACTATGAAGGTAAGATTTTTTCTTTGGCTGCCTGAATCGATATGGACTGGGCCCTAGTATATTTTGCTGCAAATAATTCACAGGTGATATTATTTCATTACTCTACTCCTTTTGAATGGTAGCATGTTGGCTGGAGGGTTATTAAACTCTGACCATCGTAAAGAATGGGTAATGTGGTTTATAGTGTGCTTTTTTGTGTGTATTTTAATGCTTTAGTTCAGGATAATAATTTTGAATGATGTCAACTGTCATTGAATTTACAGTTATGAATGTACAGTATGTTATACAGTATGTTATGAAAATATATTCACGCCATTCCCTTTTGTGGGTAGGATCTACCGAACAGCAATATTGTTATGAAACATGAAAAGTTATTCTTCATCGTTACTTTCTTTCAAATTGGCCTGCCTATTCCGTGGAATTCTTTTACAAGTTTCACAGATGAGCTGCACCATGCATGACGTCTTGTTCGAGACTTCCTGTACCTATCCTCTTTGTAGTATTGGTTTGTAATATTTGACTATGCTCAACCTACCCTTTCCCTCTCATGATCTTTTTCCATAATTTGTCTGCTGCCTGGTGTAAATTTAGCAACTGTGCTACAAGCTAAAGTAATGACTCTGGTTGGTTTTAGGCCAAGAATGTGTCATTATTTTGGCTTTTAGCCTAGTTGCAGCAGCCTTAGTTATTTTATGTATTTACCATTCTTACAAAAATAGATAGTCTATTGAGGAAACTTAATTTAATATGGTCTAGTATGTGTTAGTGATCTGACTGAAATTTTTCCCTACCTTAAGGGCCTGATAGATTTTTGCTAAACTATATTTTATAAATAATTTTTTTATGAAAAGGAAGTACTTAAGTGCATTATTAGTTATCTGAATGCATTTTTCTAACTTAAATCTTACAATCATTGGGGAGGATGCATATAAATGATTTTTGAAACTCTTGTGTGAATTCTGTTTCTGAGTAAAGAGTTTTGATGCACAGCATGGATTGATTGAGAGATGGGACCTGAAATAAGTATAATAATAGTCAGTTAGAGATTGTAGGGCATTGTCTATTTGCAGTCAGTTGTATGTTGTCATGATAAAAATGTGCCAAAATCATACCCTGCTCGAAAAAGTAGATTTGATATTTTAATTACTCATTGCCTACATTTGAATTATTTGCAGTATAGGGAAGTATTTCATGTAATTCTAATAGATAACTTACATAGGGCAGCTGAGCAAAGTGGATCATGGATCACTAAAAAAGCTTCTCCTCGTATATGAAGATGTTATCTGTTCCCTTATTTGTGCATGGTGTAAGTAAATGCGGGGAGTATCTTAGAATGTGTGAAGAAGGAGGGATAATTTTAAATGAAAACTGCAGTTGTGTGTGGGGTATTTAGTACATTATTGTAGAAAAGTGTGCTGCATTATTTCAATCTTATTTATCACTACGTGATCTCTTTCTCATACTGTCATTGATATGTTGAAATATTTTAATGTGAAGCATTTTTAGTGACTTGTCTGCTTACATCTCAAGCATATGGTTGTTCTTGTATAAATTCAGGTGTGGTTAGTGTATTTGTGATTTGATAGTCATACTTCCCGATTTTTCTAGCTCTGTAATTATATTTTAATGCAAACCCATCTCCTCCTGTACTTGATTCCTGATTGTTCTCCACAATGGGTGGTAATGTTCAGGTAGTGACGGGGGGCGGTAGCCGAGGTGCTGGGCGCTCATGTGGGATCGCTACCTCATCATCCTCTTCCCAGACCCTCGGTGGAACATCTGCAGCTGCGGAGGCAATAGTGAAAAAGAAGAAACCCATCGCCCCGACGCCCACCCACTTCTTGCCCCTCTCCCTGCCCCTGCCCCTTCCATTGACTATGCCAATGAGTGGTGTGCAAAGCCAAGGGGGGCAGCCAGGGCGGATGGGTGGCTGCACCGATCCTACCTCGACACCCCACACAACGGCTGCTGCGACCACCACCACGTTTGCTTACGTGGGGACAATCATAGAGGGGGCAAGTGGAGGGGCAAGAGGTGGAGGGGTTAGGACGGGGGACGATGGCACTGTCGGAGCGATACCTCCTCCTGGCTCGAAGGTGCCCGAATTTCTATCAAATATTGTCTTGAATCTTGATCTGCATTTTCCCTACTTGCCTAAGCTTGTATGCTGTTGTACTGATCACTTTTAACCTTCCAACTGGGTATCCTGTGATTTCCACGGATTAGGCAATCGTCCATTCTCTGCAGAACCCACTGTTTCCAAGGGCTCAAGGTCTTCTTTACATCTGCCCTACATATCCCACGATTTCCTCGTCTGATTCTTCTATCCTATGCGTTGCTTTATGTTGATGTAGTTCTACATTTTCACCAATAGATGGGACTTACATTCACTTTTTGAAGGATGTTTACTCATATGTTCTTCCCTTATCCATATTTCAAAGGTAAAAAAATACTTTTTTTGACCAGATTTTCAAAGAAAACTACCCAGCTGGAGGGTTAAGTGTGGGTACATGATCCATTTTTTTACTGTTGGAAAATATCTGTTAATGGCATGCTGGGAATATGAAGCTGAGGGCTGAGTTTTAAATTTTGGCAGTATAAATGTAGAATTTTAGCAAATGTAGGTTTAAGAATACATAGTGGTTTTCAAGTTGGTATGAAACTAGTTGGCTTTGTAGCATTTTTGCTCACTGAAACAGTTTTTGTGTTGTGTATGCTTGACAAATTAAAATCGTCATATTATTCAAAATGTAAATATTTTTGAAGTTTTGCTTACCTTGCATTCATTGCTGTTTTAGGCATTCACTATTTTTAAGGAAAAATGTTAAAGGATAAGTCTGTCATTAACTGTGATAGATTCATTGCATAATTACCTGAATAAAAGTTAGGTTTTATTTTGAAGACACAGGAATCATTATGTTTCAAGTGTTGTCACTGAGACTTTCAAAATTCAAGCAAAATTTTATTGCAATACGTGCTAAATTTGTTGCATTTATGTTAACTGTGTCATGCTTCTTCTCTTGGTTATAATGCAGTATCTCAGATTTTGAACAGCTTTTTCTGCATTTGATGATTCTTTCATGTAGATCATATTGTGATGTGGAAAGAAAACAATTTCCCACAAAGATAAAGATTTAACTGATGATGATATGGTGCATTATAATCTTTATTTTTATGGGAAAACTGCTTTCTTATTTTGTCATCATAATGTACCTTCTCACATGAAGCTTACTACCTAATTCATATTTTTCATCTTAACTGTAATGTTAATTATTGCCTGTAGCTTTCACTTAAATGCTCCTTGAATCGACAAAGTTGTGGATATCCTTATATATTTTATGATTGGAGGTAATGCATATTTTTGCATCATTAAGTATAATAATATATTTTTTCACTGAGCATTAAGTTATGTTTGAATGAAATTAGATACATAATGGCAAATAAGCTTTCTTACCTGAGTGCTGTGCAGTACTTAACACGTTCAACCCGACAGACGCGAATGCGCGTCCGAGGTGCGTTGCCAAGACACCGAAGGATGCGCATTCGCGTCTGTAATGACCTCTATGATGACCTCACTGAAGATCTCTCTGAAGGACGCGAACTCATGCCTTTAATAAATTATCGAGTTTTGTTATTAAAAATTTTTTAAACTAATTTTAAAATTACATTTAATTGACTGGCCAAATTAATGTGGAGGAAAAACCTTTCCGTTTTTCACGATAGCACACTAGAAATATTCCGGGTTGAATGTGTTAATAGTGACCTCTCATGTTTTATTAGTCATGTCATTTAAAATTATACATCAGTTGAATTCTCGTTTATCTTTGGTTTGTTGATGATAGTGATTTCCTGCTCTTTTTGGAATGGTATGCTTGATTTGTTTTGAGGAAATTTATCTGTAAACCTAAAAAAGCTATTGCATGGTTGAAGTTTTAGAAGATTTGTAATTCTTGAAGATTTTGTCTTCAAGTACTTATTGCTCTCATTTCATATACATTATTTTCAGGGATAACTTTGATGAGAAATTATTATAATTTTTATTTGCTGAGAAGGTATTTTGGAGACATACAAAAGTCATACCTCCTCAATGTTGCTATTTGTCTACAGTTACTACCTACAACATTGTGGAAACATTGTTGAATACTTGGAATAGGCTTTATTTTACTTCCTTAAATTATTTAGTTTTGAGCAAATAGGCTGAAAGAAGTACCTATATCCCTGTGCAGGCCTTGGTATGTAATATGTTCCAAATCATGTCATATTTATTCTGCTAATGTGTTTATGTTTAATGTGAATGAAATTGCTACTTGAGATGACATTGCAGAGAAGGTAACTCATTTTCAGTTGTGAATATGTTTTGTTCAGCTTATTCCCCATGCCTTGGCTGTGCTATATAAATAACTTGCGAGGTTGTCTACTGCAATGGATGAATTGTGAAACAGTTAATAAATCTAATTTTAATTTATGAGTTTTGCTTAGCCATTTTGGCTGTTTCATGGATCTACAGCTCTGTGCCTGTTTTTAGGATTTTTGTTGGCTTACTGGTGTGGGATGTGTATTGTACTTATATCTCTATGGTTATTGTCATTCTGAAATTGATCCATGTTGATGAAAATATTTTTAAATTCTTCTTACCTAATTTTTTGAAGAATTGTATGATGCTGAATATGGTGCTAAACTTCTGTTAATTTAATGATTGCCATACTTTTTATTGCTGATACTGCAGAGTAACCTCTTAGAATGCCAAATTAAGTATTGATTAGCTTACAAAATTCATAGGTGTGGATGCAAATTTGTATTAATTTTCTTAGTACCCATTTTACTCGGTTCTTCAGTTGTGTTTGCAAATTAACCCTTTTACTGCCAGTGGGCCGATATATCGGCCCTCTCCAAATTAAGTATTGATTAGCTTACAAAATTCATAGGTGTGGATGCAAATTTGTATTAATTTTCTTAGTACCCATTTTACTCGGTTCTTCAGTTGTGTTTGCAAATTAACCCTTTTACTGCCAGTGGGCCGATATATCGGCCCTCTCTGGTTGTGCGAAAATTGCCAAGGGCTGATGTATTGGCCCACGTACATTGCATTATTACATATTTGTAATGATTATATTTTATCAGAGACAGCATTAATAATTTTTTCATCCTCATCAAAAATGAAATACATCATTAGCATTGAGAAAAATACATAATTCATACATTAAAATAAAGTGCTTCAAATATATCTAAAATTAATAATCCTACAATTTTCATGGAAATGGGCTTGGCTGTTTTCACACATCTACCTTAAAGAGGCTGGCAGTAAAAGGGTTAAGGCCCAGGCCGGCTAATTATTTCAGTAGGCAGCATGATCTTTAGGATGAATTGTCAGAAATATTTAAGTGACTTAATTTGACAATACTGTTTTGAGTGACTGTGCCCATTTGATATCTTGACGGTGGATGTGATGCAAAGAGAATCATTTTGTTTTTAAAATGAGTGAAGTGGTTATTCACCTTTTGAATATCTATTAGGAACATTGGAAATGGGATGCGAAGATAAAATATTTTACAGTGCTTTTAGGGATAATCCATTAATCTTTGCGATTAATTAGGCCTGATCTCTCTTATGATGTATTTAATTGAGCTGCATAGGGTTATGCATATACGTGAGTTTTGTTTATTTTGGCTCTATTTTCTTGTATTAGGCCTAATGTTAAATTAAAAGAAGGGGGTAGTTCTTTGCTATGATCCATGCTAAATGGGCTGTAATGGGATCAGGTACCATATTGTTTATTGCCAAATCTGATAGAGTTTGTAAAATGAAAAGACGAGTATTTTTCGGTTCTTCGATCCGTCAATTAGTTCTCGAGTGATAAACAGCAAAAAACTAATGTTTTTTAGCCCTTTAGCAAAAGTGGCTGTGCAATAGACTTTTACGTCATTTAATTTAACGCAACTGAGTCTCCGAATCTCCTTTGCCCAATGGCATTAGGGGAAACACAGAACTGACTCTGCCAATTGTTATGGTTGCGACAGGAACAGTGCGAGCAGACCTTCTGCCCCCACCTCCACTCCACTCCCTTTTCCGCAAAACAGTCAAGTAAGGAAGGTGGATACGTAGATATCCTTAGTGCAGCTCGGTTCGGTGGGCGTCACCTTTTGCTTATTTTAATTTCTGATTTGTGAGTGAATGGCTCTGGTTAGAAGATAAATTTTTTTACTAAAATTTCATTTTTGTTTCCATCTAACGATTTTGTGTACAAGATAGCTATATTGGTTCTGAGTAAATGCCCCCATTTACTTGTATTATCTCCTTTTCTTTGATGCTGAGATCAACCCTGGAAAGCAACATTTTCAATGTTTTCAAGAGTTAATGGACAAAGAAAGGACTATGGTCAATAACGAATGTATACCCTGATTATTTACGCTTCTCTTACTTTAGATTAGTCTACGGTACAAGCTCTGTGTTTTGAACATCTGAATCCATTTGAACATCCTTGATATTGATGTTTTAAGCATACCTTGCTTGTATCAAGAAATATTGCCCAAGTTGTGTTCTTTTGGACCTGTTGTTTACATGCTGTTATGTTTTTCACTTCATGAGTAATAACTGATGATAGTAATTCTTAATTGTAGTCACTGGTATCATGACTGATAATATTTTTAGTTCGGCTTTAGCATGAAGGAAAAGATAAATATTTTCCAACTTAATTGTGGAGCGTTAGTCCAAATGAATTGCAGACAGTTGTCATTGTGCTCATAGGAGGGAGCTTATAGTTCAGAGGAGAGAGAGAACCAAAAAATGATTGAATATTTTTTAACCAACCATTTGATTTGCATTGACTTTGGAAAAATATTATTTCCTGAAAAGATCTTAGTCTCAATCATCGAGATTTTATCTAACTCTTGTTTCTTACATGCTGGTCTTTAATTATTTGCTCCATTTGCATGTTGAACATCCACCCAATCCGTAATTCCTCTTTTGGAATTGCATCCAAGAATGAAGCCATTAGTATGTAGTTTTTGCATGATATTTGGTGGTGATATGTTTTTTGTCAATTGGAGATTTCTGCTCTTACTTATTTTTGCTGTTTCATCATATTGTAAGGTTTCTTTCCTTTCAAATACTTTTTTTTTAAATTTTACTTTTTACTGTTCTCTGGAATGAAAAATATGCATGCGACCTAATTGGTTTCTTTAGATGGAATAAAGTTTCTTTCATTACTTGTTTTCAGGTGCTTCTGGCTCCTTCTTTGTCTGTCCTTCCTCATCGTACTCCTGCAAACCCCAGTGGTGCCATGCCAAGTGGAACTCGATTACTTCTTCCCATGAGCAGTGGTAACCCTTCTTCATCAGCTGCACCAAATACTATTAATCTTAAAATAAGTAATGGACAAATCCAGTCTAGTGATAGCCCATCTGCAATTAATGGTAATTTTTCCTCTATTCACTTGGATATCTTAAATATGAAGTCTTATTTAATTTTATGAGAAATGTGATGTGGCAGACTTATGCCAATGGTTAACGATGTCCATGGAGTTTGTTGTCTGCAAGGCATTTCTTTTTTTTTCTTCATAATATGTACTTGCATTCATTGTTGAAAAGCATATGCTACCTTACTTATGTTTATGATGTTAGTCATTCGACATATTAATATGGTATTCCTGTTGTTGACTCCTCATCAATGATAACATTTATAATATCACCGGTTACTAATGAAATCGAAATGAAATCACCTGTGCTGGCAACCTATATCCACAGGAACGTATTTATGACCTCTGAGGCCTCCGGTGGAATCTACAATGAGGCCCCCAATGTTATAGACTTGCAACCTGGCAGTTTCACATAGGCTTTTCCTTGTATATTAAGGCAATACATAATGAGTACAAATATCTATCACTATTCAAACTCTGCTTCTAGGTGCCGGGTTACAATTACATTTACATTATCTCTTTCGCGAGGACCCCAGTAGCCGAGGGGTACGTCATATGGTAAATATGGCCCTGTATATCCAACCAATATCATTGAAAACTTAGGAGTGGTTGCATAATTCTGTGGTGTCACAAAGTTTTAAGTAATTTTAATTAATGGTACTGATGAACCAGCATGAAAAAAAATGTTTGTTAAGCATGGAAATTGATGCATTAAATCAGGATCTTAATATGTTAAAACATTACTGCTTAATATCTTTAAAAATTTTCCTTTCTTTAATCTCCTAATTTGTGGCATTAATGTATTGAGGTAAATGTTCCCATAGTTATCACAATATAGTAAAACTTCTACCTTACGATTTCCCGATCAATGATTAATTAAAAGAATTCAATTAAATTACTCCAGTTAAAGAACAAATCCCATTGGTCCCACCAACTTCCTATGTTAATGCATTAGAAAATTCCTCTTATTTTACTAATTAACTAATTATTTTACTAATTTACTGCTTAGTAAATCAGTAACATAGTTAGTTCTCCATCTCTTCCTCTTCCTCTGTGGAGGAAGAGGAAGAGATGGAGAACTTCGCGTGTGTCCCGACTCCATCTCGGTGAGTGCAGCACTGGACACTATAGAGAAATATATTTTATGTTTGGGAGGGTGCCAGGAAGTTATCACTTCTTTTCGAAAGGCTGAAATAGCTGTAATTAAGGAAATGAGAGGGAGGTCAATGCAAACTACTTTATTGTTCTATTTTACCAAAAAGTAACGGAAATAAAGTTGTATTTGTTTTAAAAGGTGTTCATGTTAATTTCAAGCTCATCCTGATAAAAACTAAATTTTCTTTGGGTGCTCGGCGTATTTCACAGCAGTGAGGTTCGTAATAGGGTATTGCAATTTATAAATCAACGATTTCTATATCGAAGGATTGATTGTTATTCGGATATGCTACTTTATTTTTCTTGCAGTCCGTATGGAGTTTAACATAGTTTAATAATGCGTGTCAGTTTGCAATTTGTCTTGCAATTTTATAAATCTGACAGTAATCATCTCATTGGTGTTATATGACTGAATTTCATTGCATTTGCCTTCTTAAAGAATATTTCTCATGAATTAAAACTGAAGTCTGCTTGGGCAAAGTTCATTTTACATGATGAAGTGGAACTAGGTATTTCCTTACGGCATTTATTTCATTCAATTTATGCAGACGACCGCAAGCATTTGATTTTTTTTAAATCTCTGCAGAGACTTAGCCGATTTCAATAAAGATTTACAGGACAACTCTGTCTAAAACCAGGAGGTGGTCACATTGAAATAATTCTCGTAAAAGGCGAGCGGAGGAAGGATAATTGCCAAGTAATAATTTAGCATGTTTCTGTGATGTAATGTGTGGCAAGTTAAAAGCTGCTCTAGATGGTATAATTAGCAGCACCTTCCATCAAAACTGTCTGATTTATCGAGTACGTTGGTTGATATTTCATGGTATCTTTTCAGGTATAGGCACAGTATGAAGAAGCGTTCAGTCCACTGTGAAATTTATTATTTTATTTTGTTTTGCTAGACATTTTCACTGAAATTCGCAACACTTAGTACAGTAATAACAAGAGTATTTCGTGTACCCCTAGAGTGATGCAATGTGCTAACATCCTCTGACCAACGAACTTTCAATCAATGAACTGGTAATTTTTTGTCCCTTGAATTTCGTTATTTAAGGAGTTTAATAGTATGAAATCTTCCTATAATTGAGTGAAAAAAATTCAAAATTTTCCATCTGTTATTGAAAGGCTTATTTTGAATCTGGATTTTAACGTGGAAATTTGTGTGCTTACATGCAAAATTATTGTCTAAAGTTATGTTTCATCATTTCTTACTGATGCAGTTAATATTTTTCCATAGGTGTGCTTTTCTTAGTTCAAAATTAAAATAGAATGTATTGAATTTCATTATTTCATGTGTGTTTTTCTTCAATGTAGTACGTATAATAAATTGTTGACATTGTTTTCTCCACAGCTTTGAAGGAGACCCGACCAATAAGCATTAATCCTCAGTTGCTCGGGGGCTCCTTACCCAAGGAAACGTCGCCCCCTGAAATGCCTTCCATACCAGTTCCTTTCCCTGCTGTTACCCAGTCAGCTGGAGGACTTCTGGGAAAACAGGACCGATCTCCCAGGTCCATGCCAAATTATGTTCCGACCATAGTGACCACAACCAGTGCTGCAGTGGCCACAACAATGACCTCACCACGGCCACACTCTTCAACCTCTCCTCTGGGGTCTCCAAATGCTCAGAGCGAGGTGGAGAAGGCAGCTGGGGAGAGGAGGCGTCGCCTGAGCCACGATCTCAGCCGTTGCCTGCAGGAAGTGGTAGATGCCATCTTTGCTACCGAGGATGAGGTTCCTCCTCCCACTCTCCCCTCACCTCCGACAACCCCTCTGGCACAGTCCCCTGCTATGACAACCGGCACTGCCACCATTACCACAACCACTACCACGATGACCACATCCCTCGATGTGACCCCCACGTCACCTGTACCATCAATAAAGCCACATCCCGTTAAGGAGGAAAGGTAAGGACGCCAACCTAAAGCTCCATCTCTTTGCCTACTGATCTGTAGTTCAGTTCCAGCTCTCTGGGTGAATGAGGTTTGGATCTCTTAGGTTTGATGAGATATACAGTTGATTTGGATGTAGTTTTAAGTGTACTGAATACTCAAATGAATAAGAAATGAATTTCTAGTGTTATATAAATGAAAATACAGTGAATTTTCTAAGAAAATATAATGTTTCTTATGAAATACTAGTAGTATTCTTCTTTTGTATGTGAGTTTGGATAGATGGCTGCAGCTGATTGCCAATGTCATGTATTTTTATTTTATAATAACACTAATATGCAAGGTTTTGTTGTTTTGAAATTAAGAGGTATATCAGAAAAGATTTTTTCCACAGATTGTGAAATAATGCTCAAAATTCTGTATCTCACGTCAGGTTTTTCTGCAAATCATTAATATGTGAAAGTAATAAAGAAACTAAATTTTTTAATGACATTGTTATATGGCAGCATTTGTAACAAATGTTCACTGGATGGAATGAATGTGTAATGAATGGATAAACATAAATACATATTTAAAAGCAAACTATCCAACATTACCACTGCGTGTCCCTTGAAACTTCATCTTCTTGGATTGACTTTGGTGTTCATCTATACCTTTGTCCTCTGCTTTCAACATCCAACAACTGTCAGTCATCAGAATATTGGGTAACGCTGTCTTCCTGTTAATAATAGACCTTCCTGAATCTCCTTCCGTTACTCCAACTTACGTAGGCTTTTTCAATGGGGTCGTTTACCAAATTTTTTTTACTGCTGAATATGATAGAGTTTGTAAAATAAAAAGACCCGTATTTTTCCGTTTTTTGATCAGTCAATTATTTCTCGAGTTATCGGCGTCGAAAAACTGATGTTTTTAACCCTTTCGGAAAAGTGGGTGTGGTGCAACCTCTGACGTTAATCGACTTCGTCCAATCACAACTGAGCCCGCGAAGCTACTTCGCCTTATCGCTAAGGGGGGACACAGCTGACTCTGCCAATCGGAGCTGTTACGACAGCATCTGTGCGAGTAGACCTTCCGAGAACCCCCCTCCACTCCCTCCCCTTGCCATAAGAGCAGTCAAGGATGGGAGGAAAATGACGTCAATGTTATCAGAGCAGCTTTTTCAGTGGGCATCACCTTTTGCTTATTTTAATTTTTGATTTATGAATGAATGGTTGTGGTTAGAAGATTAATTTTTTCACTAAATTTCTTTTTTCGATTCCATCTAACAATTTCGTTTACAAAATTGCGATTTCGGTTCCGAGTAAACGCCCCCATTGTAAGGTTTCGATAATCTGCCTATTCCTTCAGTTTTCTTCTAAAATCTTTCAAAATTCAAGTTTATTCATTACTCTTCATCATTATTTTCATGGCAAGAAGATGTATGATTTGTGTGAATACATGTTTGCTTGTTTTTCCTACATTCCTAGATATTCCATTACTTATACCATACCATACTTAAACGTACCCATTAACCATAATAATATTGTTATCACACTGTCTGTCACGTTTATTTTCACCAGGGTGGTGGACTAAAGTTAAACTGTATTCACTCAAAACATAAATTCAAATATCTAAAAACTCTAATAATAAAACAAATAAATACAATAGAAACTTGGAAAATGAATTAAGGGACAAAGCAAGCATCTTACTGTAGTTCCTTTACTAGTAAATATATCCCAAAACTGTAATTCCAGTTCACTCAATTTGAGATAGGCTGCTATTAAATTGAATGGCCCATATTAGAAATTTTTAAAATAAAAAACAAATATACACAGAAAATATTTTGTTTACATAAATATTCAACTCTTAATCAGCTCAATTAAAATATTCAGCGAATCCATTAACGTCATAACACTTGACCATGCCACGATATTTGAATTTTATATTTTTGGAAAACAAGCTTGGAATGTAGGTGGAAACGCCGAACGACGTATGTGTTGAGCAGAACAAACTTGAGTTGATGGCAGAACTTTAATTTTTGCCGCTATTTCAGCAAACTTTCTCTGTACATGGATTTTTGTCTACTTTTTGGAGAAGGTTGAGCTTTTCGCCTCAGGCTTTCCCATAGCCAATTCTAAGCAGCTGTCTCACTTTTACTCACGAAGATCGCAGCTAAGTAAACAAATACGCGACGCGTTGGTTAGTCAGTTGAAGGTGGGATTTCAAAATTATATGTTTTTAGATGATTCTCACCGAATGAATACTTTCAAATAAAAGTATCTGAAAAAAACGAATACTCGAAAGTATCGAAGTATTGGGAAAATGGCCGATACCCGATACTCGCAATCGGTATCGGCCGAAGTCTGATTTAATATTCAAATTCGATATTCGAATTTTAGAAATCTGCTATTCGACCCATCTCTACTCTATATTCACACTTGGAACATTCTTTGGAGGGTAAACGCATGGCTCACCTTCCCAGCACCAGAAGTAAATTTCCAGCCACTTAAAGACTAGAAGTATCTTTTGTTTTCTAGGAATTGAAAGGGAAACTTTGCTAACCACAGTGATTTTATTAACCTAGACCCACGTTTTGTCGCATCGCGTCATCTTTAGGTGAAGTATTGGGTTCTCTTGCGTGAATTCCTCGAACATACAACTCAATTCCTGATGACTGATTTTAGTTTTCATGTTTTATGCTTCCCTTCATGTTTTATGCTTCCCTTATAGAAAATTATGAAGGAAGG
Organism: Platycnemis pennipes; assembly: GCA_933228895.1. NCBI lineage: Eukaryota > Metazoa > Arthropoda > Insecta > Odonata > Platycnemididae > Platycnemis > Platycnemis pennipes. Next base: position 32,389,240 of record OW121852.1, on the reverse strand, counting down.
AAGTCGGGACGGCAAAAGGAAAGAACTAATTAATGACATAGAGAATGCTGGATCTGTCATATCTCCGCAATGCCCATTTGAAGCAAATTTTCTTTTTCATACTTCTTTATATAAATAAAATGCGACAAATTGTATAATTCAGTGATAACATTTCAAATGTTAAGTCATTAATGATCTTCTAAGTTTTAGCTCATCAAAGTAGATAATGAGGTCATTCGATGAAATGGTGTTCAATTTATCATCCGACACCCACTACGCCAGTTGATGGCGATAATATTAGGCATAGAGGGGTAATAAATAATCATTTTACTTCATTTTAGTATTTTTGGGAGAATTGTAGAACCACACATCATCAAAGATAAAAGAGACTTGGAAATCGGTTTCATGAACTTCAATAAGTGACAAAACAATGGTAGGAAAGGGACCGGTGAATTGTTGTCATTGAAGGTAGAGGAATTTCCTGGGTAGGAGATTAAGGCTGCTCTATACCTGCGACCATTCTCAGATGTAACGGTTTTTTGTTTAGTTCTACGATTCCCCGCTTAAGGGGCGGTATAAAAAAGTGGAATGGGAAGCCCCTCTCCCTCTCTTCTCCCCCTCTAGATGTAATATGATAGTGGGCCCAGCATCTCTTGGGTCCCCTCCCAAAGAGTTTGTTGAAAAGTCTTCTGTGCAAATTTATTGTATTTCCTTTGAGTTCTCCAGTTAGAAGTTCCGTACTTATTCTTAACTCTTCTAGGCAGTGTAATTATTTTTATGCCCTTGTCCCCAAACTTTATCTCATTCAATATGGTGTCCAATCATGCAAACTTTCCTTCCTGCCATAGCATTCCCCATATCACTATAATGTTTGACCTAGCACTTGTATATCCTGTCTTATATCATTCTTACCCTCCAAATTCTTACCAAGCCTTCTGATTGATTTTGGAAATGCTCTACCAAGACTAAAATTTTGGAATCAACTCTACTGAGATGCATTCACTTACAGCTCCACTGAAGTGAAGGAAATTGAGAAGGCAGAACCACCTGTGGTGAAAATAGAAGCACCAGTTACGAAGAATGAGCCAGCTGAGGAGAGCAATGGAATGAAATTCCCCTCAAGTACATCAGATCCTAACCTTGAAGAATTTGACCCAATCAAGGTGTTGGAATGGAGGGATGGCATTGGAACCTTACCTGGCAGTGACTTTAAGGTAATAAACTGATCAGATACCCTATGTATTCTTTGTTGACTTTGATTTCAAACCTCCTTTCATTCAAAATTTGTAATTTTAAAATGTAAATTTTAAATTTAGGATGATTACATTTTGGAAGTGGTAAAAATTGGAAGATAATGAAATTTTTGTTGTTATTTGCATTCCATTTTTGTGTAGAAAATGCAGTATTCTGGTGCTGGATAGGAAATGACCCTAGAAATCAGAAAATTTTGAAAATAAAAACCTAGATACAGTTAAAAGTTCACCAACCAGGTGGATAACCTGCCTGCCTCACAACCCAAGAGCTGAGGGTTCAAGTCATGCCATGTTTGTCTTAGGCCTAAGAGCAGGTTAGACAGTGCAAAATAATCAAAGCCAGTGGATCATCATAAACTTTTTCTATTACCACCTCATCTACTTATAAAAATTCCTGTTGTACCTGGTCATTTCATGGCCGAATCTCTTATGTAAGCTGCAATTTAGTGTTGGCCTAATCATTATTTCCTGTTAATTCAACATATGATTATAATTATTCATAAGAAAATTCTCTGTAAATTAAATATTGCATTTTCTGATTTGGCTATGCAACCAAGTGGAACTCCATGTTGAAAGTATACGAAATGACTGTTGAGGTTCTATACAGTTATGTAATAACTGTCTAATCCGGTGGATTATTATCAACAAAGTCTGTTTTATCATTCAGAAAATGAGAGACTTATTGGTAGCATGACGTTACTCTAGGAGATGGTCTTGGAGAATACTATAATGGAAGATTATAGAGTAGAAGGTGGGGGGGGGGGGGGGGGGGTGTAAATAGTAAATCAGTATTATGTAATACATGAGAGAAATGGGTGTCAAACTGCTGAGTTAATTTTAAATCCCTGGGAATTCTTACATAACCCTGCCTGTATATTTTTTCCTCAGTTGTCTTTGCCTGTCTACTCAAAAGTTTTGTATTGAAATTAACATGCTCAACGCTGACCGTCGACAATCGTTGTCCAAACTTGTGATTCTTTCTCAAGACCACGGGCAGAAGATACAACCTGGTTGCTCTTCCTTTCTTTTGTCAGCCATTCGTTAGCCCTCAGAGCGTGTGCTGTTGTCGTAGCCATTGTGTCCCTTACCAAGAAGCACTGTTGTAACTATTTTTTTTGTTTGGGAGGTAATTAATGTTTTTTCTGTGTGTATTCTCTCTTTACTTATAGTTAGAGATCCAGGAAAATAGTTTTATAAAAATTCAAAATTAGTTTTAAGAATCCTAAAATTAGTGTAATATAGTTTTATGCTAACTTTTGCTTTTTCTGGAAAAAATACAATGGTATAATAAGAACAAGATGGAAAATAAAATCATCGATTATTCACTTAATAAATGTTAACAATGCCTTGCTCACATGTGGCACAAATGAGTAGGAGAAGTGGAGGAAGAAGTTAGAGGGCAGTCACCAGTAAAAAAAAATAGTGTTCAACCCAAAGGTTGGTTTTTGATATTCTCACCAGGATGAGACACCAGAGGTAGTCCATAATATGGAAGAAGAGAGTGATGGTGACAAATTAATGTCAGTGCCAATCAAAAAAGAGGTGCAGGATGCTTTGGGTGTGATGGAAAGATTTTTTTCTTATGGAGAACTCCAGCAGTGAGAATTTTTTTAATTGCATAAAATACAATATATCATTTCAAAATAATTTGAAAAAAATGAAACAGACAGAAGTTACAATTTTTTTTGGTGAAAAGTGCTTCAGTAAGTTTTTGTTCCCTTGTTTTCATTATTTTAAACATTAAAACTATGTAAAAGGATAACTGAATATGTTTAAATATACAAATATAGTAATTAAAGACACAGCAGCACATTTCATTGCCAAAAAGTTCCAAGACAGAAAATAGGTGTTCACTTAGCTGAAACATCTTTATATTGAACCACCTTCCATTATCCATTAATCAAAATCTCTAAAATATTGGCCCCATCCATTTAGATCTAGAGAGGTCTCTGTCCTGTATATTGTTCAGCTCATCCAACGTGTCTTGGTATTTCTTTTTTACACAGTAATAATAAAGACCATTTATTTTAGGTTAGTATTATGTGTAGGGCCTTGGTACCTACGCTACTTGATTGCAAGCATGGTTAAAGTCTCATCATTTTCTGGTTTCAATCGGCGCCGACGGTCGCTGACTACAATGGAGTACTGAGAGAATGACCTCTCACTGTCCATGTTGTTTGTGGGTATCCACAAGATTTCATTGCAAATTTAGCAAACTCTGGGTGGTCTTCTTTCATTGAGCAGAGGATTGCCATTATGTCTATGCCTGTGTTGTCTGCATTTGCCAGCTCTTCTCGAACACTTTTCCTTAAAATTGCTTAACCCTCGAGTGCCAAGATAGGTACTCGATCATTGAGAGGAATTGATGATTGAATTTTTTTCAAAGCATCCTGATTCAGAGGGTTTTAACAAATTTCCTGGGGCTTAACAGGAGGTTGATGCTAGTAAAAACTTTGCCTGCTGGATCCTTCATTTTCAAATCCCTCAGTTTGCACAGGGACAATTTTACTGTAGATTTGATGAGTTGTATGAGTTCTGCCCTTTTTAACAAAGACTGTCGTTGCATATGTGTTTCAACAGGCTCTGGCAATGAACCCCCTGGCCACAATGTAAGCTTTGTCTCTAGATCATGCAGCTTATCATAGAGTAAATGCTCAGTTGGGTACGTTGAACCTTCAAGGAAGGTCAATAGCTTGATTAACGATGTGCAAGTTTGACCCACAAAAACTGCTAAAATGTTTACCTCAGACAATTTATTGACAGAACTTTCCTTAAAGTACTTCACACCTATATTTACATCTTCCAAGGAGTTAAAGAACTCAACCAAGTCATCCAGATGTTCGCTTAGGAATTTGACAGCTTTAAACCAAGAATCCCAGCGTGTTGGGATCGGGACTGGAAAAAGAGTTACTTTGTTTGAAGAAACCCCATACTTTTCACACAAAAACTCTTTAAGTACATTTTTTTTCTTTTCCTTGTGTTAAGGAAAGCATTCTTAACTCTCAAAACAGCTGTGTTCAATTCGTCGAAGTTGCCAATCCACACACTGCCCACCAAACTTATTTTGTGGGCCCAACACGGAATTTGGAGGAGGCCATCTTCTAGCACCCATGTGGAAGAATGTCATAACATGTAGACGTACTTAGCTGAATCTGAACAAATCCTAACTACATTCTCGTACAAGATATCGTAGCAATTTAAAGTCTCCAAAATTGCTTTCGCACAAATTTTCCATTTGCTGCATCCAGTACCATGGATTCGATCTCTGAAAACAGGATATTGAAGACACAGCGGCCAGACCGATCAGTTGTTTCATCACACAGCACAATGATTTTCTTATCTGTGAGTGCTTCCGTTGTACTTTCCTTTCTTCTTTTAGCAAGTATTGTCATGTCATGTTGTCTCAGCCAACTTGCCCCAGGAAGGTCACCTGTAAAGGAATCACATGCAAAATGTCACGTGTTTTTGCATGTAAAAACTGAATCCCCATGTTCAAGCACTTGCTATTCCATTACATTTCCATCTATGAACATGCGACTTTAAAGTAAGAAAGCCAAATTTATTGCTAATAGTTTGCTGAAGACTTTTTCTTTTTATTATAAAACTACTTAAAAATTGAGATGAGGAAAGTAAATACTAGGGGTATGCTGATAACCTTATTTTTCCCATAACCAATACCCCATACTTTGATCAGATAACACGATGTACGCGATTTTCCATTCCCCAAAACTAGATCAGATCATTGTTTTTTAAATGAAATATCAAGTTTGCTGTAGTATATGAAAATCATTGGGACTTTTAAAAAAAGTTGTAAATGGTGAGAAAATGTAAATTGCTGGGATCTAAAAGCAAAGTTTTACTGTATTTGTCGTGAAATCTTGCATGTGGAAAAGTTATTGGATTCTGCTGCTCCAATACCGATATACTGATAACCGAATATTGGCCAGTATTTATATAGGACTTTGTTATCGGCTCAGCAGTAGTAAATACCCATTTGAAAGGTAGGTAATTAACACTTCAAAAATTTGGCACTGTTCTGCGCATCCCATATATATATGACTCACCTGAACCCTTGATGTTTTTATTAATCCATGTCCTCATTTTGGGTAGGTCAAGTGCTTCCACAGGAATATTTGCACCTAAAAAGGCATCCAACGTTTCCAAGATGAAATCTTCCTTCTCTTCCTTAGCCTTTTTAGCCTGACTGTGGCTTTCTTCTAGTGTTGCTTGTTTTTGGGGTACAGTAGATTTTAAAAACTTAGCTTTCATTGCCAAATGCGTCATTTTTTCATGTGCTTCTCTAGCAAGGCTTTTTTTCCATGGCTTAGCCGGCAGTCACAATATCGGCACATCAATCATTGTGAATTTTCTGATCTGTAAAATCCTTCGTTCGCAAATTCCAATAACCTACATTTTATCGTAGGTTTAAGCTTCACCATTTTTATAAATGAAAATACTAGTGATGGCCGGATCGGATCCGTCGGATCCAAAGATCCACGGATCTTTCATTTTTTCGGTTCCGGATTCGGATCCAAAGACACGGAGTAAAATCGGATCCGGATTGTAGATTTTAAATTTTCGTGGCTTAGCGATCGAAGTGCCCCGTGAATGGAGTGTAGTTGCAGTAGATATTGACAAGAAGAGGATGTGTAACTCAGGTCACGAAATTAGATAAAATGTTCCCGTGCAACTAGAAGCAAAATAAAGAAATACATATGTTATTTTTCCCCATTACCCTGGTAATGGGGAAAATAACATATGTAACAGAAAAAATACGTAGGATGTCACGCGGGTAGCCTACATTCTCCGGTGGACAACGAGAGCTAGTGTAATGTGCGAAGTTCGATCCCGATCGCAGTTTAATTTTTTCTTTCAGTCATTCCATGGAAAATGTTATCATCTTCAATTCCAAACCATTAAATCTGAATACTCACTTTATTATACCTTTGTTGTTTAAATTAGATTTCCAAATGTACCATTAATAAATTAAGGATGGTCGGGTCGGATCCACGCGTCTTTCATTTCATTCGCTAAAATTTCGCGGCTTAGTGATCGATATGCCAAGTGAATGGAATGTACGTATGGTAGAAACTGACAAGGAGAGGTTGTGTAACTTGGTCACGAAATGAGAAGAAGATTTTTTCTGTGCCACAAAAACAAAATTTAAAATTACTCGTCGTGACTTTTTTATCCATAGGTCAGGATATGCGAGAAAAAAAATAAAGCCGAATGTCACGCGGGTCGCCTACATTCACCATATTCTCGTGACCCTATGATAGCGTAGTTGTTGAAAATGAGTGCTAGTGTACTGCCGGTCGCGAGTTCGATCCTTAACACTGCCTAGGAATACAGGCCATGCTGTATTTCTAGGGTGTTGCAAGTAGGCAGTTAAAAAAAGTAGATTATCAGAAATTTCATGTCAATTTATAAGACAAAAAAATAATAAAATTTGGCATTAGTGAAATGATTGGAAAAATTTTTTATTACAGAATTAAATCGTGGAATCATTACGTTAACTTTACATGTATTTTTTAGTGACGCATTTGTAAATCTAGTTTGAACGATAGAAGTACAAAAAAGTCAGTATCCACACACAAAGGTTGGAAATGAAGGATGATAAAGTTTCTGATTCAATGGCTGAAAGAAAAATGTTAAACAGTGATAAGAATCGAACTTCATTACCTGCAGTCCACTACCCCACTCTGCTATTGTCGGCTTGCTTGATTTTGGAATATACATGCTCCCCACATGGCATTCTACTTTTTTCTTGCAAACCCGAGCTAATGGAGAAAAAATCCAAGACTTTTTTTAAATTTTGCTTCTAGTAGCATAAAAAACAGCTAATCTCATTTCAAGATCTGAGTTACACAACCTCTCCTTTGGAGTATAAAATTCTCAAATTTCATTTTAAAGGTTATTATTAATGAGACATTGCAAAATTACTAGTTTATCAGCTTGAAATATTCTATAATAATATTTTGCCTTAAAAATGGAATCTCCGGATATTCCATAAATGGGATCTCTTGGCTGCATTAATTTTTTTTTGTTTCTAAAAAAGAATTTGAAAGCATTCAAGGATTTGATTAATAATTGGAAAATAATTCCTTTATTAATGAAAATGAACTTATGTTTCTTTTAATTGCACTCTAAAGAATAGTTGTACAGGTTTCAAAAATGTATTTCTTGATGAGTATGTGATAAGGAAGTTGATCTTTATGTATGAAGTAATATGATATAGTTATTTCATCCGTAAATCTTGATCCCGGAAATATTATCCTCATAGATGATAGAAAGTTGATTTTCTTCTACAGTAAATTTACTTGTTTTTTGGTAATTCTATTGTTGCTGTATTTATATATTTTTAAAAAATCTAGGTTTTGAAATGAATGAAATTCAGATTCGAGTATCTGAAACTAAGGATCCGAAACCAAGATAAAGATCCGAAACCCAGGCAAGGATCCGGATCCGACAAAAAACCTGGATCCGTCCATCACTAGAAATTACAATATTGATCCACTTGCCTCCCGGAAATATCCAATAAGCAAGCAGTAATATCTCCCTCCCAAATATAACTTCGAAGTTCTTCAAATACGTGGTGCATTAGGTGAATGCATCTGTGCTCGCATCGCTACACTCTGGGTTGATAGCATGGAGCATTCGGTAGTTGATCAACTTAGGTGGGAATTTGAAATATTGTGAAGTTCTATTGGAAATTTGTAGTTTCCCATTAAAGTGCAAGTGAAGATTGGTAATTGGTTTTTTACAAAAAAAACATAATTTTATGTCTGGAATTTTTTTCTATCGTACAGTTTGTGAAAGTTGCGCTGCCTAAGAATGGAATAAAAATTTACAATTTTTTTCAAAAATCAATCCAAAATGTAATGTATTCGTGTTTTATCGTTTTATGGACCCATTTTCACATTATTTTACGTTATGTCGATAAAGTGATTTTCTGGGATCCCTACTTATAGTTATTATGAGTTTTTCACATTACTTTAATGCAAAACCTTTTTGCTTTGCTGTCCAATACTATTCGAGCCAGCTATTGGCCAGTGCCAAGTCAACACAATGTATGATCATTCTTAGTGTCCATTTCTTGGACCTGATGAATATTCTATATACACTTATCAACTGATCCAACAAATCAACACCTCCCATGGAATGGTTATAGTATTTCACTATCTCAGGTCGACTGGTTTAAATGTAAGTTGATTGCCTCTTGTCCCATCTTCTAACTTTGTCCTCTTGTCCCTTTCCAAGAAAGTGAGAAGCAAAATTGACAATTCTCTTGTCGTACCATTTCACAATAGCAACATCACCATCATTACTTTATGTGATATGACTACCCTCTTCGTTTCTTCGTCATCTCTTTATCTAGAATCAATGGAGGATTCACAAATCTATTGAGTCTTACTGTACCTGCTACATAAATACTTTTATCTTTCAGAATTTGTAGCAAGGCATATGAAGAAAAGAAATTATCATAGAAAATTTGTGACCTTTCTACATAATCCTCTCCGACAGGTGTCATACTATGCTTGCCCCCAAACCAAAATGTTTTACATTTGAATCATTCAGTCCCGTAGCTTTACTTTGATATGGTATAAAGTCATAAGCTATGCCACTTTTTCCACACAAAACAAATATTTTTATTCCCCATGGTTGAGGTTTGCCTTTTACATATTGTTTTATTGAAAGTTTGCCCATAAATGGAACCATTTGCTCATCCACACACAAGAATCCTTCTACAGAAAGTTCTAAGCATCATCGCCTGACTGAATCAAGCAGTGGTCGAACCTTGTATAACCTGTCAGTACAGCCAGCTGGTCGATTTAGGTTGTTCACTAAATGCAAGCACGTTCTCAACTCATAGAATCTGTCTCTGGTCATATTTCTCAGGAACACTTCCATGCCAAGAGTAGAGATCCAGCACATGCATACTTTTGGAAACTTATTCTAACATCCCATGATTATATGAAGGGCAAAGAGTACTTGAATTTCAATGCTGTCTGTATTCTTGAATCCTGTTTTATTTTTCTGGAGAGCATAAATATTTGTAAAATTTGCCACTTGTTCAAAAAGTAGTCTGGAATGTACTTTTGATATGGAGAAAGCAATTCCAGGTTTTCAAATTCTGTGTGGGGAGTCAAATTCAATATTAGGTACTGTAAATGGCCTTCTTCTATACTTGATTCGATTCTTATCTGTCAATAAATGTATATAATTATTAATTTCATTATCCTCTTCTACCTCACCGATCTCCTCTTCAGAATTTTCTTCCTCTGCTGCTTGTTCTTCCTCTGTTTCTTGTTCTTCATCTTCTTCCAACTGTTCTTCAGTTCTTGATGTTACATCCTTGCCGATATCTCTCTGAGGGTTCCTTATCAGTGCGGGAGTGTCTACTAAGGCCTCTTCATCACTGTTGAGGTCTTCAATTTCTGAGACATCCCCATTCTCCAATATTTCCAAAACTATAGATGCATAGTTCAGATGAGTGGGGTCAAGTTTCTTACTAGTAACAATTTTCTTCAATTTAGAAATTGAAGGGCCTGAAAATTAAAACAACATGAGAGCAATGTTCTATAAGCTCCAAATAGTCACTCCATAAATAAAAATTGCTATTAGGGCTATTATGTTGTCATAGCTAAAATAAGTAAGTTTTAGAGGTTATAAACCATTATACAAAGCTTGGGACCAGATGTACATTATAATGTACATTGAACTTTTGTACAAGTTATAGAATATAATTCTTTATTTAAAATAAAATAAATTATTATAATTAATTTTCATTTGCCTCCTGGCCCATTTACACAATAAACCTGATCATCATTGCCACTAAATACATATTTATATGAAAATATAGTTACATATCACTAACCTGGAGTAGCTTGACCATGTTCAGCCTTCTTCTTTGTTCAGGTTTATAATTCACACTTATCTCCACAGAGGGCTGCACTAACTGTAGTAATGCACAAATTAGATATACATTGAAGTGTACAAACAGTCACTAACACTGTAAAAGTTGCTGGGATTCGTAAAATTACTTTAGAAATTGATGTACATTACAATGTACACCAGGTCTAAAGGGGTTAAGGCTTAAAAAATATTGTTCGAATTTATGGCACTGAAATAATTAATTTATTTTTCAGACATTGTGGAAAAATTGTATCATTATTAACTATTTTAACTTAAATGAAGTAAAACAAACTGCATATGAATATCTACAATAATACCTTTCTAAAGTTTTTTCCCGAAGGTGATACATTTTATTAAATTACCCTCCACATTTCTACTTTTACTCCAGGAAAAGGTTAGCACTAAGAGGTTTTGTGGTCATTTTATTCTCAAGTTTCCAGCCTCATTATTATAAACTCCATGTTGATATTTTTGTTTTATCATCGACAGTTACATATATAATTTTTAATTCTGCGGCAAGGAATAAACCGACCTCGGCAATCCATTCTGCCTGCAGTATGTTATCAGGTTAAATGGAGACATCGATTTTTTAAATTTCCCTTTGATTTTTACTGCACGCATTATTATTGTAATAATTTACAACTTTCATAATATAAGGGATGCATTGGTGTAACATAAATTGTGCATGGAGGGTTTGCAAAAGGTTCCGTCAAAAATTTCTTATGCCAACTTTCTGATACTGTTCAAGTTAACTGTATGTAAAGGTAAAATAAGGAATTTAAGGCTTTTGAATGCGAATGGTGTTTAAAGATGTGAATAATTTTTATTTTACTTAATAAGGAGAGATAAAAATAGTATTTCCAACTCATCTAAACCGTAAATGTGAAACTAATTCCATTGCCTCACGTAACATAAAGTATTTTTTCACTGATTCCGGAGACTTACAGAATTCGTATGTGTGAAGTCATGCTATGAAAATGTTTAAAATATGAGGTAAGGATGAGCAATTCAATAATTTAAAAAGGTATGGGAAGCAAAACTATGGGATGTTAGGGTGTTGCCTTAGCCTGGGAGGCTATTGTATGCGAAGAAAAACAAAATATCCATTTAGATGATATAGTTAGCGCTCTGCCTTCCCCATTGTTTTCCCTTAGAGTAAAATTTGAATGGGAGATGGTGGGCGACGGAATAGTGCAGCCGTTTCTTCGAAAAAAAGAACTGAGAAAGAGGTTTTGGAGAACATGCTAATACAGTATGTAAGGAGAGTAGTACTGGAAGCCAAGTATGGGACATCATCATCATCATGGGTCAACAATCCTAGGATTGGTTTGATGCAGTCCTCCACTCCAATCTTCTATCGGCCAACCTCTTCATATTAACGTAGTTCCTCTCTTTCACGTCCTTTAAGACCTGTTCTATGCAACTCATATAAGGCCTGCCTTTTCCATTCTTCCCGTTCACTTTTCCCTTGACAATTGTCTTCATCAGGCCATCGTGTCTTAAGATATGGCCGATTAGGATGTCCCATCTTCTTTTTATAGTTTTCAGCAGACTTCTCTTTTCTCCCACTCTTCTTAGGACTTCTTCATTTGCAGGGTGGCGATCGTCAGGGAAAACCGGGAAAACCTGGAATTGTCAGGGAATTTTGGAAATCTGGAAAAGTCAGGGAATAGTCAGGGAATTCTCGTAACAGTCATGGAGAAACTGGGATAGGAAATTCTCGTTATTTTTCTACCATTACGTTTACCGTGCAGTCTTTCCTGCCCTTTATTTCACCAACTAAAACTAATGTCCGTCACCGAAGTGCATAGAATAATTGCCCCGTCAATTCGTTGAACATTCAGTTGTGAATCAGCCGTACAATGTATCCATTTTGTATATCCTTAATGCGATATTTGCCTAGTAGTGTTAAAATTCATGATCACTGTGTATTCTGCTCATCACAAGGAATCCAAGGCTAGGTTGTTCGGAAGATTTTACCCCGCGTCCTTTTTAACTTCCGAGACTCAGGTTGAGAGGTAGTTGCAGCACACTAGCTTGTAGTAAATACGTGCTTGCAGCTCTAAAAATACTAGACGATGATTATTAAAACATAAAACAAGTAAGATCACTCGGGTAAACAAAATCTAATGTAAGATCATCATCGATTTCCATACCCCCCTTCGCGAGTCCATGAGAAGTGTTCTCCCCTGCCCACTTTTCATGCTCGACGTAATTATCGAATGGCCCTCTTAGCTCCCTCTCGAAGCCATTTAGTTTAGTCACAAACTACCTCAAATATGATATTCCTGAATATGATGCTGCCATTGCTAATTGCCTCCTGTTTTCGTTGCAGTGGCGCGATTACGTTTTGTTTGTATATACAAATATTTTTACATTTTTGGCTCCCTCTTAAAATCAAGGGGTTATGATCAGGTTAATCAAATTGTTATTCACTTGTAAAAGTTACTCGTGCCATCCGATTTTGATCCAGTCCAAGAACTTTGCTTTGGTTTGTATTTTTCGCGTAGCTTAGTGATACCTGTGCCGGAGTCCGTCAGTAAATTGGCCATTAACTTTCCCTTCGATGCCTTTTCAGTAATCTTCAACTTCCCAGAACTACCACGACACGCCACCTCTTCCTTGAAGAATTAGACATTTTCAATTTGTAATTTTACTGAAGGAAACATACACGGCCACGGATATGCGGCCGCGAACAATGTATTAAAAGTGTGTACATTTTTTGTGAGGGCTTAACTTGTGAAGGTTTTATATATTTTCATTAGGGCGGAGGTTCAATATATTTTTCCTTCTTATAGCTTTTTATGTATTGATTTAAGCCTTTAACACTTTCTGAGTTTTGGTGAAAATTTAATTCAGCAGAAATAAAATATTCCGACAATAGGAGACCTTTAGGCGATCGGTCAGGGAAATTGGTAAAGCCGTCAGGAAAAAACAGGGAAAAGTCAGGGAATTTGAAAATTGGTTATCAGTAGCCACCCTGATTTGTCACTCGGTCGATCCATTTTATCTTCATCATTCTTCGGTAGCACCATATTTCAAATGCTTCCACCCCTTTCTTCTCCACTGCTGTCATCGTCCATGCCTCACTGCCATAAAGAAACATGCTCCAGATATACGTTCTGATGAATTGCTTCCTTACTTCTAAGATTGTATTTCCAGTTGTGAGTAGATTCTTCTTTTTATAGAACGCCCTCTTTTGAAAGGTAGTACTAGTAATAAATCAATAGCCCAGTCTAATCCCTACCCAATCCAATGCCCATCAGCTACTTGCAATTGCATTTTCTGTCATAGAAAAATCCTGGATAACTCAGTCTTTCAAGTCTACCTCTAATGCCCGCAATATTTTCAGTTACTTTTCCCACCTTTGTAGCTTCCATCTCCCTAGAAGGAGAGCTATGTCATCAGCAAATTGTAGCATGCTGATTGTTTCTCCATGGATGTTCATTCCAGAACACTTTTCCTTGATTTATTGATGGCTCTCTTGATGTAAACATTAAAAATTATGGGAGACAGTGCACAGTCTTGTCTCACTCCTTTCCTTATCCTTGCTTCTTCACAGCTGGGTCCAGATTTTATCACCGCTACTTGGTTTTTATACAAACTGTGGATAATTCTTCGGTCATTGTAGGACACTCCAATTCCTTTCAGAATTCCAAGCATTAAATTCCAATCCACGTTGTCAAAAGCCTTCTCTAAATCCACAAATGCAATGAAGTTCGGTTTGTTCTTCTCCATTCTCTTCTCTGATAGCAGCCTAAGGGCCAATATTGCTTGTCTTGTGCCCTTACTTTTCCTGAATCCGAATTGATCTTCATCCAGGAACTCCTCTGCTTTCGGTTCTCAATCATCAAGGGCACAAGAGATGCAATTCTGACCCTTATTCGACCTATAGAGAAGAGAATGAAGAAGAACAAACTAACCTTCATTGCTTTTGTGGATTTGGAGAAGGTTTTTGACAATGTGGATTGTAATTCAATGCTTGGGATTCTAAAAGAAATTGGAGTGGCCTATAATGACTGAAGAGTTTTCCACAGCTTGTATAAAAGCCAGGTGGCTGCAATAAAATCTGGAGTGAAGAAGTGAGAATAAAGAAAGGATTGAGATAGGGGTGTGTACTGTCTTCTGTACTTTTTAATGAGTACTTAGAGAAACCCATTAAGGAAATCAAATAGAAGGATTCAGGGCTAAATGTACATGGGGAAAAAAATCAGCATTTTTCGATTCGCCTATGACGTAGCCATCATTACTGAGACAAAAAATACATTTAAAGAAGGCTTTGGTTAAATTAGAAAAGTTGTTTGCTAGATATATCTAAAGGATTAATAGAAAGGGTAAAAATAATGGATTTCATTGATACATTGTGGAATGATGAGGCCAACATAATGAATGAATAGCTTCTTCAGATCCCCAATGATTTAAAGGAATCGAATCGATTTGGACAGCTACCTATATAGCATCATTGCCTAGGATAAGTCTTATCCTTGACAGTGACACATATAGCCTTCAAAATCTATTTAATTTCATAAATAAAAAGATAATTGTATGCAGCAGAAGAGAAGAGGCCAAGACCAATATTAAACTTGGGAAGCAAAAGCCAGAAGAGAGTAATGTGCGTTGCTGTTTTGTTGATATTTGCTACAAGAAGGAAATACTCAGTAGGATAGCCCAGGGATGAGGGCATTCTACTGAAAGAATCCACTTTCAGCTACAAATGCAAACGTGGAAGCAAGGAAACACTTCATTAGAACATATATCTGAAGCATGCTTCTTCATTGCAGCGAGGCATGGACGATAACATCAGCATAAAAGGCTGGAAGCATTCGGAAAGTGGTGCAACGGAATAATGATAAAGATTCGGTGACCGGTAAAATTTAACCGGTGACTACTGAAGTCCAGAGAGGAGTGGGAGAAAAGAGAAGTCTCCTGAAAACCTTGAAAAGAATACGGGACAACTAATTAATTGGCCATATAATGCGACAATTGTTGACCCATGATGATGATATTGACTTGTTCTATTCATTATAACCCAATGTGTTGGAACTAATAAAGAAGTATTATTATTATGGATGTCCCATATTTGCGGGCGCGGGCCCGCGACTCACTACGAACGTGTCATTTCGTGTATTATGCCGGCGCGGTGTTATTGCCCACAAAGTCGTCTGAAATCTATTGGAACACAAAGTTCAAACAGAAGAATTCTACGTGGGCCCACGGCTACGTGCAGTCCCTGGTTGCACTCGCGCCATTTGAAAAAGACTGAAACCATTTCATCTGCTGAGACGTTAAATGAACTATGGAACAGTGACATTCCCTTTGTATTCAAAATTATGGCCAATCAGCTGATTATTCTTCCATAGGCGGGGAGGGCGGGGATGAGCGTACTGATTTGGCGCGTGCTGCTTCCCGCGATTATTTTGAAATCGGAAGAAACGCTAGAAGCGCCGGATTCGTAAAGTTCGAAAAGGAAGGGTACATAATTATTTCGAATTTAAGTGCCGGTATCTATTGCACATTTGAGTACGTCTGGATCAGAGACGTTGTTATTTATAGGATAATTCCTGCAATTGCAACATCGTGTGAAATTACTGTCCCCGTGGTTAGTATCTACCTTTTGGCCGCCGAAGGGATGTATGTCTGCCGTCCAAATGTTGGGTTACTGTAAATTGCTAATTAGTAATCGTGTCAGCTTAATTACATTGTTGTATCCCTTCAGCATTTCGGGTAAAGCGCGAGAGGAATCAACCGGCTGCAAACAATTTTAATGACGCTAAGTGGGATTGTCAGCTTAGGATTTTTTCATTAGTTCTCTTTGGTGAGTTCAGATCGTATTGTAGTTGTCTAGTTCATTTCAGTCAAAATATCGTGAGAGTGACAAGTATATAAGGGAATACGAGAAAGATATTCTCATTTGCATTTAGATATCTTGAAAGTACAAAGTTAGATGATGTGGTCGAATTGCTGCATTTTTTGCCCATGTGGGAGAGGAATCAGCTTGAAACCGTACCGGATAAAGGTAAGAAATTGCAAAGAGTGGCGCGTCCGGACTAAAAAAAAAGCATGGAACTGGACAAGTTATTCTTTGGAGTTATTTTGTGATTAGGTCGTTTTACCGTAGCAAGCATTCCCTGCTTTTGTTATTGTTAATTCTTAACTTGAAATCGGGCATGAAATATTCATTCGATCTCTGCCCCAGGGCAGTGTAATCATGTAATGGGCTTTTATTTTTTTAGTACAACTTTTCTTTAAAAATCTGTTTACTACAGTAAGATTATCTTCATGAAACATTTTGTATGTAGGTACTAAGCACATGCTGTAGTTTTCATGAAATGAATTTTGGTGTGTTTCTCAATGCAATAAATTAGTTCAGATATGCCTTCCCTGTGAAATTGGCCATGTACATCCATAATGGAAGGATGCATATTGGGGTGATTATTTTATCCTTAAATGCCTAAGTTGCTGATATTTTGTCTTGTGTTTTCTTTAAATTGCTCAGGGTGCTGTTATATCGGCTCAAGATACAAATGAGAATTTTTCATGCCTTGTTAGGTATATTAAAAAATAAATATTAAATTGGCCTATGGAATATTTGTTAAAAATAAGTTGGAATATGGTTAATATTTCAAACTTCTAGATCAAATGTTAGGCTTGCAAAAAATTATTTAAACCTAAAGTTAATATTTTCAAAATTTAGTCATAGAGCTTTCTGTAAGGGGAAAACATAAACACAGTGAGAGTAAATTTGCTTTAAAGGGTTAAGGTATTATCTGAGCTTCGTGAATAATACATTATTAGTCATGTTCTATTATGTTATTAATGGGTGAAGAGCCAACATGGACAAATGGAAAACAACAAGGAGAGACTAAATATATTGTACCACTAATTTCAATACTGTATTTTTACGGTATGCAGGACACAAATTACCGTATAAATATGCTGGAATTCATGAGGATAGACATAGTTTTGCTTTTATAATTATTTTTTCAATCATATTTTTAGCAGTTACTATTATAAGCCATATGAAGATTATAACAGTTATAATAAATATAGCCTTTGTTAGTCTTGAAGTGCAGTCAACCTTTGGTTGATGGCGTAAATAATACAATACAATACATTGATGGTATGGTATCATCCAGCTGATTATTTTTCTTTCTACTGTGGTTGTTACCTTAAGGTGTATCAACCACAGCTTGTAACTGTATATGATTCCATTCACTTATTCCAGCTGTGTTTCCATAGCTAAAACAATGTTATAAGGCATTCCTTCCAATCACTCTATTCAACTAGTGTATGGCTTTGCTATAGCATTTAGCAATAACTCCCTGCAGCTGTCAAAATATATATTCCTATTAGGGTACTCTTCATATTTGGGAATAGCATGTAATCACCAGGAGCAATGTCAGGAGATTCAGGAGCCTGGAAAGGCAAAGGAATGAAATTCTTGGTCAAATATGTCATGGCAAATCAGGTGTGATGAATGAACTGGACCATTGTCATGAGCTTCCAGACCTTTGCAGCCCACAGCCTTTCTCTGTGTGGAGTGAGCCTGGATAAAATATTAACTTTGATGCGGTGAAATAATAGTTAAAGAACAATGTAATGGAGACCCCATTGCTTATCAGAGATTGGTTGAAATTGTAAAAAAAATAGAATTTCTGTAGTGGTCGATTGTAAAATCTCAAATCATGGAAGAGATTGTTGTAGAAATAGCCAGTCTTAATAGGAGGCAGTGTATATGAAAAGCAGCAAAAACTGTTATTTTGGTAATCTGACCTTAAGACACTAAATGGCATTCCGGTGAACCTGTTATCATTTCAACATAAGTAATGTGGTTAAACCCATCATGATGCAAAATTTAGTTGGGATCCCTGTTGGAACAGAGAGCATTTCCTCTGATGCCTTAACAGAGTCCTTTTAAGAGAGCTCTTCTTGTCTGTTCCATTAAAAGTGGCTTGGGAACAAATCTTGCCACCAATCTTTATAGGCCCAAATCCTGTTAGCATTAGGAAAATAGCCCCAACTGCGAAAGTGATATCGCACTATCTAGTCTAGCTTACTCCTAAGCAAAAATTATAATACAAATAGGACATCCATGATATCATAAATAAACATGAGCCAAATCCACAAAAATGATAAACTTTACTAATACCCAGGTTTCACTGTATTACAGCATCGTCAGGTAGAGTGTATCTAAGATGCACCAATGTATATATGAAAAACAAAAAAGCGGCGGAGGGAAGAAAGGGAGGAGAGTGGGAGTGGATGGTTATTGGTGGTCATCCAAACAGTGTGGGGAGAAAAGGAAGTGTAGGAGGCGTAGGAAGGAGTAGGGGTGAGGGGGTTACAAATGAGTGGCAAATGGAATTGCCACTCATTTGTAACCCCCTCATCCCTGCTCCCCTTTCCTCCCTCCCCCTCCCTTTTTTGTTTTTCACATATATGTTGGTGCATCTTAGAACTCTACCCGACGACGCTGTAATACAGTGAAACCCGGGTCATAGTAAAGTTTATCATTTTTGTGGATTTGTCTCATGTTTTTTTCTTTCTATGTTATCATGTTTTGCATCCACACCATATTGCCTAAATCTTCAGAATAAATCGGCCATGCCTGAGGAAGGATTCAAACCTGCAACATTTGAGTTATTAGGCCAAATCCATATTTACAGCACTGCCAGTGAAATCAATGCTAATCCCAAACTTATCAGCAATTTCCTGGATGGTCAAAGGACATCCCTTCATGGTCATTGCCTGCACTTAATTTACAACAGGATTATTTTGGCTTGTTGATGGTTTTCTGGATTGCTCTGGTCACTCTGTTTCATAACAGAGTGACCAGTGATTGCATGTCACTCTGTTGCCGAGAAGATTTTCCTCTTCCATTGTCTTCTGTTGAAAGATTTGGATTATGCTGTAGAACTATATTGCAATTATATATTTTTACCTATTAATGAAATTAATTATGTGGGAAGAATTTATTTTCACACAAAAGCATTAAAATGTAGTCTTACAATAGTTGGTGAAAGGAAAACCCCCAGGTGCATCTTTGCACAAGAGGTGACTCATTAAGTTAATTTTTAGCAATCCTGTTTTTTGTTTTAATCACCTAATACTCCATCCTCCTGTGTCCTATTTAAGGTTATAGTTTTGTTTCCTTCTCTTCTTCTTTGCACAGCTTCAATGGCCTTAGATACATTAATTCTACCTCATGGTGAAAGTTTGCTGAACCAGTGTTTATGGTTTTCTTGTGAATGAGTTTTTCAAAGTTCAGGATGATAAAAATGCTGCTAGATTTATTGAAAGTAATTGTGGCAATGAGCTAATATTTCTTTATTTTTACAGAATTAAAGAATACTGTCGAAAAGTTTTAAGGAACACTGAAATCAGTATGTTACTATCTATGAGTACACATATTGCCTCATTTCTAATTTAAAATTAATCAGATGTGTATAACATCAACAGTAATTGTCAGTACTGAATAGTCCTTGTACATGCATGCAAAAATTCAAGTCAGCTCTACTTATTATCTCAGTGCGAAGAAGAAACGATACTGTTGCAATGCATACTATTTTTTGGATATACATGAATACAAAAGGAAATTAGGGATCTCTCTTTCATTTTTCAGATTCTTTCGTCACCTTGATGTATATTTACTTTCATTTCATGATTTATGTGGAAAATTCTCTCTGAGGTATGAGAGACTAGGGAGTTCTTTTCTATCTGTTGTGATCTCAGAATAAATTCTATTCCCACAGTTCCGTTTGAATGAATTTGGCATTATGGAAATGGTGGATGATGATGTGGCCGCAGTGAAGATGGAAGGCACAGAAGAGACAACCCCAGCCAAGGTGGATGCTTTGTGCAGAAATGGTGTTGGGTTGACTTTGAGCAAAAAGGAACGACATGAAGATGGAAGGAAAAGTGGTGAGTCTATTCATTTAGTGTAATTGCACATTAGTTAAGGCCTGTAAAGAAAACAGAGACGCATGTGTGGCTGTGATGCTATTTGTGCCAGTGAAAATTAAAGGTGTTAATAGGATGCATATAAAAGTTATAATTTCTTTTGGTCCTGAGGTTAGATTTTTCATCTCGAAAATTTGGCAGGGAAATAATCATTGAGTTAAATTCACTGTGAAAGAATTTCTATCCCAAAGTGAAGTAGCTTAGCAATTATTTAAGCTCACCATGGGTCACTTTATTATTGTTGATTATGTTACTGCTTGATTGCGAAGACTTAGTAAGATAGGAATATTAATTTATCGTTGTGAAGATACTATTCGTGGAAAATTAGAGATTGATTAAAGCATTCAGACATCAACTAAAAATAGACCATAATTATTTTGTCAGTTTTTTAAATTGAATTTTTATTCTTGAACTATATTGGATTGAGCTTTACTCTTTTTATCTCTAATAATTTTTGTTAACAGTGGCTTGGTGCATGTGTAATTTTTACTACACTCTGGGTCATGGTAATAGTGTAATACATCCAAGAAGGTTAGAATGTACTGGAGGAGGCATTGGCATGCTAGCATATGGGTGACAATGAAGCCAGAATGGGGGTGCTTGGGAAGGATTAGGCCCCACCTACTTCATTTAAAACATTGTGTTTTGCCTGGCCTCTTATGGAGACTGCATGCATATTAAAACATAAATCACATTTAAATCATTCCATTTCAATTTCACTGCAACTGTGTAAATTAATCTTCCTTAAGTCCGTTTGGCATGGTCCAATTTATTGACCAATGGTGGTGATCGTCCAGGAAAACCTGGAATTGTCAGGGAAAATTGGAAATCTGGAAAAGTCAGGGAATTCTCATAACAGTCGGGGAGAAACTGGGATAGGAAATTGTCGTTATTTTTCTACCATTGCATTTATCGGGCAGTCTTTCCCACCCTTTATTTCACCAACTAAAACGAATGTCCATCACCGAAGTGCATAGAATAGCCCCGTCAATTTGTTGAATATTCAGTTGTGAATCTTAGTTATTTAGTTGTGAATCAGTCGTACGATGTATCCCTTTTGTATATCCTTAATGCGATATTTGCCTAGTAGCGTTGTAATTCATGATCACAATGTATTCCGCTCATCACAAGGAATCTGAGGCTATGTTGTTCGGAAGATTTTACATCACGTTTATTTTAACTTCTGAGACTCAGGTCAAGAGGTAGTTGCAGCACACTAGCTTGTAGTAAATACGTTCGTGCAGTTCTAAAAATATGAGACGATGATTATTAAAACAGTAATTCAAGTACGATCACACGTGTAAACAAAATCTTATGTAAGATCATCTTCGATTCCTATACCCCCCTTCGCGAGACAGTAAGAGTCCTCCTCCCCTGCCCACTTTTCACGCTCGACGTAATTGTTGAATGGCCCCCTTAGCACTCTCTCGAAGCAATTTGGTCAGGTCACAATCCACCTCAAATATGATATTCCTGAATATGATGCTGCCGTTGCTAATTGCCTCCTGTTTCCGCTCGCAGTGGCGTGATTACATTTTGTTTGTTTATACAAATATTTTTACATTTTTGGTTCCCTCTTACAATCAAAGGGTTATAACCACGTTAATCAAATTGTTATTCGCTTCTAAACGTCAAATGTGCCATCTGATTTTGATCCAGTACAACAACTTGGGCTTGGTTTGTATTTTTCGTGCGACCTGTGCCGGAGTCCACAAGTAAATTCACCATTAACTTTCTCTTCAATGCCTTTTCAGTAATCTTAAACTTCCCAGAACTACCACAACACGCTACCTCTTCCTTGAAGAATTAGACATTGTCAATTTGTAATTTTACCAATGGAAACATACACGGCCACGGAAATACAATATGCTGCCACGTACCCGTGGCCATGAAAAATGTATTAAAAGTGTGTATAATTTGTGTGAGGGCTTAACTTGTGAAGGTTTAAGGTATTTTTTCATTCTTATAGCTTTTAATGTATTGATTTCAGCTTTTAACATTTTATGAGTGTTGGTGAAAATTTAATTCAGCAGAAATAAAATATTCCGATAACATCAGACTTTTTCGGTCAGGGAAATTGGTAAGGCCCTCAGGGAAAAGTCAGGGAATAGTCAGGGAATTTGAAAATTGGATATCAGCAGCCACCCTGATAACTTGGCATAACAATGTGGCACGATATTTAGTAAAAATTGAGCGATATACGCGGCATGACAAACATAAATATTGGGACCAATATTCTCCATAGCAATGCTTATATATCCTTCGTGAGCTCGCCACATTATAGCAAATATTCCGCAGAGAAAAAAATCATTCAACTTGACCGAGACTCGAACCCGGACCCCCTGATTTCCGGTCAGGTGCTCTACGAGATGAGATACCAAGACGTCCTCTTCCTCTGTGGAAATTATATAGGCTTTAAAGGAACAAGTTGTTACCGAACTGCTGACAGCAGCCATGCACATGACTTCGGCTGCTTTGTGATATAATTTGTCCAGCAGTCTGGTAACATCTTGTTCCTTTAAAGCCTCTATAATTTCCACAGAGGAAGAGGAATTTTTGGTAGCTCAACTGGTAGAGCACCTGGCTGGAAATCAGGGGGTCGCGGTTCGAGTCCCAGTCAAGGTGAATGATTTTTCCTCTGTGGAATATTTGCTATTGTGCACTTTCAGTGGGTTACGCTGCTAAAGTTTTCATGGCCAGTTCGTCAGAACTTTGAATTCGCCACATTATGTTAAAAAAAAGAGCATCGCGAGGTGCTGGTTTATTAATTATGCGATAGAAGAGGGTGATAAAAGTAATATTTATCAATATAAGCCTTAGAAGTGTCTGTAAAAACAAAAATTTGATTCGATATGTCCAGAAATGAATGCAGCAGAAGCAACACTGATATATCCTGTTGTTTTGGTGACTAAGATATGGCAAAGCCAACTTCTAATGGCCGTTGTACATGGTGAAATTTCTTGTACAAGAAATTAGAACTTTCTCTAAATTATGGGATGAAACCATCAAAGATCCACTCTGTAGCTTCTGCGCATGACATATGATGGTAGTGATGCATTTGTATAGTATTCGTAAGGTTGGTGTTCTGTGTTTTCGATCACTTTTAGTCCTATAAGTGTGGCAAAACTAACATTTTGTTGTGCACATCATAATGTTTCTTGTTACTTCCATATTGTTATATTCATCGTTGAGGTGGAACTGTTATATTTCTTGAAAGATGAATGGGATGCACTGAAAAACGTTGAACCTCATCAATTTTATTAGGGAGACATTATTGAACCAAATAAAAAATATTGGCCTTGAGCATAAACATGGTATTCAGAGGATAAATGGTGGGTCATATGAGCTGATGAAAGAGTGCAAGTAACCAATCATGTAATTTCTATTTATATATAATTGCTTGGATTTATGCTAGCAAATCATTGTAACCTAGTTGCTGTGGCAGTATTCTTCTTCTAAATACTATCATTATCATCACTAAAATTCACTTTTGTCCAAAGGATATGCAGGAATACTAGAAAAATACTATTATATGCTCCTTAAGAATTCATTTTACCTTGGAAACTTAAATGCAGGGTGATGGTGGATATTGCAATTCAGCTGTCCGACAAAAAACGATAACTGCACATGTAATTGGCACACCAATTACATGAAAATCTGTGATCATGTATGACGGTCAACCGTTTTCTTGTTCAATTTTGTGGTCAAATCTTGCCATTCAATTTTAGTTACAAGATCTTATACAAGAAATTTCACTGTGTACAGTGGCCTTCATTGTATATTGGCTAGTGAAAAAATTAACTTGCTCTAAATGCTATATTGGCTTTGAAAGGGTCAGAGAGATTGTGGGATTGAAATCAGACTGGAAATTGGTGTGTTAAGTGGGCCACAATCCAATTCATGATGGATTGGGAAATGAATTGGTCCATTTCATATGGGCTTAAGACTATTTAAGGGAGGTATTACTGCATTTGATTCCCTTGAGTTCTTTTTATTATCATAACTGATTGAATTAAATCCATTTAAACTACATATTTATCATAAACATCCTAATATAACCTCTAATAATTATATAGCCTTTGATGAATTTTAAAATGCATTCCCTTATTCATTACTACCATAATTTTTGCCATGCGCAAAAACAACTTCATACGTTGCGATATCACAAGTAGTTAGCCCATTATGTCCATGCCTACCAAGATGGCCAATGGCTTCCCAAATCTGTTGCTACGCGTCCTACACTACATTCTCTAGCCTTCTTGGGTTTCTCAGAAGATGATATGTTTGCTGTAGTTGCCTTGGAGTCGTAATCATATTTCCTTTACTCCTCCTCCATTTTAATTGGAATATTTCTCTGTTAAGGATGCAGTATTGAAGAGAAATGTATTTGTATTCATGCATCCTTCATGCAGTTTTGTAGAATATATTGGAAAGAAATTTCAAATAAACTTCATACAAACCATTGAAAATTAATGAATTCCATATGCATGTATAATTAATATTTTTTATGTTGAGTTGGTCATTATTGGTTTTTGGTCCACAGTTGTTATTCTTTTTAGCCAGATCTTTTTTTTTTGCATTAGCCTTTTATGAATGACATTACAAACATCACATCATGTATGAATCCTTGGCTGGAAATTATGGCTGTTTAGCTTTGAGTGTTATGCCATAACAATGTGCTTTAACAGTTAAAGTCAGTACTTACCATTTTGAGTTGAGTATAGTTTTAGTTTTTTGAGACCACAGTTTTCGTCAGAAAATTAAGTGTCAAAATATGTGCAACTGATACTTTTTAGAGCTTGAATAATTTTCTCTAATATTTTTTTCTGTTTTAGTGACTTTTATTGATATACATATCCTGTAATGAATTATTAAAAAGGGAATCTCCAAAATTGTATCCCTCTATGTAGCCATTAGCAATTATATTTATTCCTCTGCGTAACTCATTCAAAAAGGAGAGGCTGGAGGGACCAATTTGAACTTCGAAGGATATTGCATTTAAGAATATCACTGTGCATTTCTTAAGAAATCAGATGACCAGCAAAATTATGGAATGGCTCTAAAAACTTTTTCATAAGTTAAATAAGTTACAGTATTTAGGTAGAGTTGTCTGTGATTATGTTGTAAAATCCACAATACACTCATCCTAAAGCGTTACATAATCATCTGTTAAGATATAACGCTAAAGTTTCATAATATCATGCTTGTTAATTATTACTATGAGGTGTAATAATGTAAAGTATGTAATAAGTGTTTTATATGTTTAACTCCTAATTCCTGGAAAGATCTTCTCCCCCCCTCCACCCCCCCAAGAAAAAACTAATTTTGTGGAATTTAACGTACAATTAAGGCATTAAAAAGTCCAGCAATATTCACCAAGAATTTTGGGATCAAGCTGTGTATGGCATCAAATAGTAAATGTGTATAAATGGTAGAGAAAGATAAAAAGTATTTAGAAAGTTTTGAAGTATGGCTGTGGAGAAGAATGCTTAGCCCTTTTGCTGTGACATTCGTGGGTGCCCACACAAACATTTGAAGCCTGAAAGTGTGACAAGTGGGAATGTTCCATAGGCTGACTAAAACTTCTACCTTGCACTCAATATGCAGGAAAGCTTCTACAATTTTCAATACATAGTTGCAACATACTTGTTTGTGCTGCCATCTTTGCTGAAATGAAGTTCAACTTTGTCCATGCATGACGCTACATTTCAGCTGTACAGTGCATCAAACGTATCTGGTATTTTTCTGGATAATTACTTTTCGGGAACAAGGGTTGATTCCATTGATGCAGCGAAAGGGTTAAGGTGAAGTGGACTGAAGGACTGTGAAATGAACAGATGCTGATGAGTATAGGAAAGGAAAGAAAATTGCTGACAAAAATCTAAGATAGGGAAACCTCCCGGTTAGAGCATAGGTATATATAGTCAAAATTGATAGATAAGCAGAGTAATAGAGGGATAAAGAAGAATTGGAATGCTTGATGATGTAAAAAATGTCAGAAATACAGAAATGTGAAAGAAGATGCACAGGACAGAGTGCAGTGTAGGACATCCAAAATCAAACCTGTGAGAAGACAAATCAATGGATGATAATGATGATACAGTTTATCCAGAGTGTTAAATTCATTGTTCTTTAATTCATTCCAGAAAAAGGGAACAATGTTAGGTGTGAGGTTATTTCATTAATGTTTTGATCGAATAGAAATAGAGCTCGGGAGAACTCACTTGGTGAATAGCTTATAGAGAAGTGGCAGTTTAAAGTTTGCGATACCTACTACTATGCAAAATTTGTAAACCACATGTTTGCTACCTTGTTATTCCTTAATTTATTTCAATAAGACTGATTAAAAAATTGGAAAATCAGTCAAGCCTTGGGAATTTGGATCCTAGGTTCCCATAGCAAGGAATGTTATCATTAAGAATTTCTGAGAGCAGCTGCATGTTTTCTTCTGAAGATGGACCCTCCAATGGCCACGAAAGCTTGATCACTGACAGTGTGCTCTACACAACTATTCCCAGAAGCTCAACATATGAACTAGATTTTGATGCAAAATTTATCACCAAGTCATCATTACCATCACCTGATGATGATGTTATGCTAGGAAACCTAGGCCATGTGTTGTGCTGATAAATATATGGAATTACAAAATCATTACTTTCATTATTTAATTCTTGGATTGAACTAGGTTATCTTTGTCACAATTCTTGCTGTTATCTCAGGAAACAACTGTTGAAGTATGATTGATGAAACAGTTGTAATCCATTTGGTCACAGTATAAATTGAGGTGCAACATTTTCTGATATTTAGTTAATGAAAAGTCAACTGTTTTCATGTAATCTTCACTTACTGAATGAATTAAAATGTCCGAAGACTGGGAAATGCAATTGCCAAATTAATGATGGAAAAGGATGACTCCGAAACCAGTTTTTCGATTGCCTAGACAATCGAAAAACTGGTTTCAGAGTCATCCTTTTCCATCATTAATTTGGCAATTGGATTTTCCAGTCTTTGGACATTTTCATTCTAGCCAAATTAGAAGCTCGCATTATTTCATCTACTGAATGAATTGAATGACAATTTTTTGTTTCCATTATATCCAAAAATGCTAGAAGAAGGCAAAAAAAAATGCAAAATATTTTATTTGGTTGGCTGCTGTTTTCAAGTGTGTTTTGTATAACTACTTATGAATATAAAATAATTAAAATCATCTTAAACCTAGGGAGGTGTGGGATATCTTTCCATGGATCACATATCAACTGTTTTAAGCATCTGAATCTGAAAATTATGCTAAGTACAGCTATAGTTACATACAATCCTTGAATAGCAATGAACAGAATCTGTTTCTTCCAAAATATGTCCTTCTGCTATGTACTTTGTAGCCCATTGCAATTTTCAATTCAAGGTTTCTACCAACCTTGAAAACCTTAAAGACTGGGATGTATTTCATTTCAGCCTTGTGAACCAGGAATTAGCTAGGATTTTGGATACTTACCTTAAATTTTGAAGACATTAATTGAATCCTCTTTCCCACTCAGGAATAAGTTTAAATAATTTTTTTGACATCTTTTATATGAAAATACCGTTGATTGTTTGAAACCCATTTGTTCTCGCGTAAGAGAAAGAAATGATGCACCATAATCGGCAAGAAGGTCAAGTTTATGTAATAATAATATATTTTATTTGTCCAAAAGACACTGTACAAAGATACGAGTACTAAGCAAGTGTATAGGACACGTCATGGCAATAAGAGATAAGAAAATAAGGTGTATAGATTAAGTTTCATGCTACATAAGATATTCATTGATACTGTAGAAACATCTCTCCAACAAAAAATGAAATACTTCTCTTTGAAACACTCTCATGTTATTCTTAAGTTTTATGCCAGTAGGTAACTTATTATAAAGTTTTATACACATAGTTCTAGGACTTTTTAAATGTTTTGTGGATCTAGATGATGTCACATGCATATCATATTTTAATCTTGTATCATATGTATGGATTTCATTATTCTTAACAAAATCAGTAATATTTTTTTCACATAGATTACTGCATGATATATGTAAACAGATGGCACTGTTAGTAACTTTAAATTCTTGAACAGAGGTCGACAATGAGACCTGTAATGCACCTTACAAATAGTTCTTACAAATTTCTTTTGAATGATAAACACATTATTTAAATTGGATGTAGATCCTCATAAAACTATGCCATAGGAAATACAGGGATAAAATAATCCATAATATAGGGTTTTCATTATATCTAAGCTAAATGTATGTTTCAATACAGATAACTGGTAGAATACAGAATTCAGTTTTTTACATAAATTTGTGGTGTGTACGTCCCACTTAAACACAGAATCAACATCCACCCCAAGAAATTTAACATTATTTGTAACATTGAGGTCACCAAAATTACTCTGTAAGTGGTTACTATCATGTGCATTAAGTGTGGATTGAAAAGCTGTAATTTGTGGTTTATTCATATTCAATAATAAATCATTGTTATCACACCAACTACCCATTTGCTGTATTAATAATTCACCTGACTCAATTAAATTGAGCAAAGTTTTCCCAGACACTAAAATACTGGTATCATCAGTATACATTATGCATTTAATATTTGTATTAATCATTAACTTTTCCGGTAATTCATTAACATATAATAAGAATAATAAAGGGCCCAATACGGAGCCTTGAGGTACACCTTTTTTCCCGCTGAGTGATTAGGAAAGAAAAACCTTTCCATCTCTTCGATATGCTACCCTCTGATGCCATGCAGCAAAATATGTCTTAAGTCACGGTAGGGCTGTGCCTCTAATACCAAACTTTTTGCATTTAAGAAGCAATTTAGTATGACTTACAGCATCAAAGGCTCTACTCAGGTCAAAAAATATGCCCATCACCTTGCATTTTTTGTCAATTTCATTTATAACATAATCAATAGCATTAAATAAGGTTTGTTCAGTAGACTTCCATTTGCGAAAGCCAAACTGGAAAGCAGATAACAGATTGACACTGTCCAAGTAATCAGTCTATTATAGAACACATACTCAAATATTTTCCCAAACTGGTAAATAATAGATATAGGCCTATAATTGTCAACATTTTCACGTTCACCTTTTTTCTTAAAGACTGGAACAACCTTTGATATTTTTAGAGCTTCTGGATATGTGCCTTCAGCACTGTATTGAGTATTGAGAGAGTATTGTGTATTGAGAGAGAGTAAAGTGGTGAGAGTGGTGATGTCACTTGTGCCCATATGATGTAAAATTTGTAGGTTCAGCCCGGGGTGTAATGTTTTACCTGAAATAGCTTCTTTTATTTTTACTCTTATTGTAGATTTTTTACGAAAGTGCATTTTGCAATTTCACTCTTTAATAACTCGTGAACTTTCTTATACTGTTTCAGGTATTGATTTTTTTGCAATTCACTGTTTTTGTTTTGTTACTTATTATCTTTCTACTGGAGATAATGTCAACATGAAAAGTTTTGTTCTCACATTAGATGAATACAGAAGTGGTCCGCTATAGCATGTATAGCTTATAGTGAGAGTATAGCCTAAGCAAGTGATTTTTTTCTCCTTGGCTGATCCATGGTGAAAAGCATATGGAGTTTTGTCTGATATATAGAGTTTGGTCATGTCTCCCACATGGGTAGAATGTGTCAATTTTGCCGTACTTGTCGTCCCGGTTGCATTACTCGCTGCACTCAATGCCCCATGAAGGACTAAGTTACAACTTATGCGGCATGTTATCACTCTGAAAGCTAAATAAAATTTGCACAGATGCACCTCTAGTCAACGTTACCTCACTCATATTTTCAATTGTAATGAATTGAGAGATTATATTCTGTTGATCACTCTACGGTTGCCACTCCCAGTTGCGTATCTCCCAGACTGGCTAATGGTACAGCATAAATGACGATATTTCATTTCTTTACAAAACATATGGTTTCAACACATTTACTGATTGATTGCTATTGAGAAGAAATATTTTATCGTCGCCCTAACTAGTTGCTATGATACATGATGTTAGGCAAGTAGGGGTTGCCCTTTGGCAAAGTGAACATGATGATAAGCAAGAAAAAATCATGTTGGCTATCTAAGTAAGCAAATTTGTGAACTTAATCAGCTCTAGTTATAGGTGACTACTCCTGTATTTGAACCTTGGTTTTATCAACCTTGAAAACCTTGAACAGACCTGGAATTTTGGTTTTCCACTTTGGTAGACACCCTGCATATTTATCTCGTCATACTCTAGTATGCCTTATAACTACTTCTATGTACCAGTTCTTTTCCTCATTCTTACCTCTCCATCATCTTCCATTCTTTTGTTTTTTTTCTATCCTACTACTTCTCACTATCTTCTGTGCCTTTGTGCAGTCATTGTGATTTTCCCCCAAGATTTTTTAATTCAAAATCTTTCTTTGTCTTCCTCTGGGCACTCATCTTATTTCCTTCTTGATTTTCCATCACTACACTCGAAATGCCTCTCCACTATTTGCCTATTATGGTTTAGGCCTAACTTTCCTAAATGATTTATCTCTTTGCCATTGGAATTTCTTCCTTTGCAATGCAAGTTCACCAGGTCTAATTTCAGCTTTTCTGCCTTCTATGTAAATAAAGTCTGGCCTGTCTTGGAGGGCAGGTCATAAAGTTTGTGATATTGGTTTTAAAAATATAGAATGGCTTTATGCTTTGGATTGTAGAGTGATCACTTGTTCCTTTAGTGTTTTCCATTAAAATTTTACAGCACTATTATTGTGCGGAATATCGCAAGAGTGCTAAATCCAAGATGGTGTACTCTCTTGAGAAGACGGAAGCTCATCAAGTTATTTGTTTCCTGTTTTTGGAAGAAAAAAATGCCAACTGCTAAAGTCCTGAAATGGTGGTACTGTATCAGCCATGATGATGATGTTGCAGGTGCATAGAGAACATTTGGAGGCGTAGGGAATAATCATCTCCTGAACTTACAATTTTATTCCAGAATCCCTAAGCTCTGCTAAACTTTTATTAATAATCACATATGAAAATAATCAAACTTTGGAAAGTCTCCTCTGTTGAACATTGTATTAATGGTGATTTTCTAACTTCTTACACATTCAGCTAGTAGTTATCTGCTACCACTCTGTAAAGGCTGTTCTGAAGCTGCGTTCAAGGCACTTCCTAGCTGCAGGGAGAGAAAAATGTACTTTTATGACTTGGCACGTAGATTTAATCAGTACGCTATAGTTTGCTGTGGCATCAGGCACGTAGACAGCAATTTGCTTCAGGGGAGGGGGGCTAATTCTAGTGTAGCGTAGCTTGAAATAAATCAGCCTTTCCCGTTTGGGGCTGATATATTACAGATCTCTTCCCTTAATTTTTAGTGCTTGGTATTTACTTTAACAGTGCCCATTTCTATCTCTTCTCACTGGTAAAGTTCACTGCTTACCTTGTTATGAAGTACTTATTTTGACTGTCGCAGAGCAGAAGTTCAACGCATGCTTATGTATCAGTTTGAAAAGAACAAGTATTAAGCACACATATGCATCAAACTAGTGATAACATTTCAAGACACTTAACACTTGAATTTTACGCAACGTAATCTGGATTATCTTGCCCAGTTAAAATCATAACTACACAATTATTGGGAAAATATTTCTGGGGGAGCTGAAGCCCAAGAACCCCTCCCCCCCCCCCCTCACTCCCTCCTCCCATGCTACATGCCTGTGTGGCATTTTCACTTTTTGAAATTTTTCACGTTTTAATTAATTAGTAAGAATACTTAATGCCATTTTTTTTTAACTTTAGCAGTTTCAAATACATACTCCAGGGGTAATTAACTTTTAATTCAGACAAAAAATAGTGAACCACCCTATTGTCTCCAGCATACGTAGTAGTGAACAAGGTATCAGTATTCCCAAAGCTCCATGAAAATCACCCTTGATTGTGCCATATGTTCTCTCAAGCAATAGTCATAGCTTCCATAACCCAAGCAGTGAAGTATGGTGTGTAGAGCAGTTCTGTGGATTTATTTTCACTCAATCCGTTCCCTTGTGTTAAAAGAAATTCATTTATGTAATTATTCCGGGTAGTTACTTATCTCTTTGATGTTGTTTGCAGGGTGTCTAACAGTCGGAAAAAGTCGGGAATCCGGGAAAAAGTCGGGAATTTATTAACGTCGGGAAAAAATCGGGAAAAGGTCGGGAATTCGCTGACAAATAATCAAAAATCGGGAAAAATGGTTGCTTGCAAATCGTCAGGATAAAAAGTGAAACGGCAGACATGGCATTACGAAATGAGATATTGTTTCCCGTTTTCTTTATTTGTCATTATCAAAGAGGTGTTATTTTACACCTCTCTGGTCAGTATTTGTGAGTTCGTGACTTTCGTCGTTCGATTGCACTAGACATGGTCACCGTTTCCTGCATGCCGCCGCGTGACAAATCGGCTTGGTCGGTTGCAGGTTGAAGATCGTATACTTCCCTCCTGCCCATGAATGCTATTTCGAAAGAATGACCTTGACCGTGGTTATTACAACGCTCCCAAAGATTCAGGCGATCCATAGATCGTACCCTAGTACGATTGTGACATTTTGCGTTTTGCCATGCCTCTGAGGGTGTAACTCGATTAAATTCCACTAGAAATATTATATTTAAACCATCGCGTCCAAGTTTCTATTCTGCGTATCGTAGAATCGGGTGGGATTAATTAAATTTTGTGTGGAATTGGAATGTTTTCTTTCTCTCATCCATTCAGTAAAGCTTACCGTTTGCCATTTTGTTATTAGCATTTCCCATTGAATTGTGTTGCTTCTATACGCAAGCATAACGTCTTCGTGAAAGAACAGAGATCAGCCCCTGGAAAGTAAAAACATTATGTTACGTTTTCGTGTCTTACCGGCGGATTAGATGAGTGAAAGTTTCTCGGCTCTTCCACCGGGTCAAAGGCTCCCTGGCTTCCGAAAACGACTAGTTTTCGGAAGCCAGGGAGCCTTTGAGCCTTTGGGCCAGGGAGCCTTTGAAAACTAGTCGTTTTCGGAAGCCAGGGACATCTTCACAGCCCTGAAGATGAAAAACGAGTCGTTTTCCGAAACGTAGGAGCCTTTGTCCCGGTGGAAGACCCGAGAAACTTTCACTCATTATATTAAGTTGTCGCCGACGACGCCATACGTGCCGCCGCCGACGAATATGTCGTTGGCTCCTGGATGATATACTACTGTAGAACTCGTCATTTGCCAGCCAGTTACTGCGGTGGAATGTCTTTGTTATTCATCTGATGGCGAGCTCGCTAGCTCGAAAGCCGCCGGAAAGTCTAGTTCATCTGTCGACATGTGCGAGTTTGCAACAAAATCGTTCGTTTTTACTGGAGAACTCGGCATTCGCCAGCTCGAGTTGAGTTGGTTCGTCAGTCTTCGAGTTGTTGTGTGCTCAAGAGGTGCCTTTGGTTGGACTGGCGACGGACATTATTTCATTCAAAGGCTCCTTTCACACGGGACGGCGCGAACCCGACCTGCGTGTATGGCGTACAGTGGTGCAGGATCCCTAATACTTGGTATTTATGAGTCTAGAAAAACTTTCTATATAGGGTTTTTGTGCATATACGTTGAATGCACCGATTGACGAATTCAAAACCATCTTAAGTAAGGACATATCGCTGTTGCTTCTCCTCTAGTAGATAAGATAAAATGTTGCACTGGTAACAAGTGCATCATATGAAAAGGAGCAGGAACAGCTTCACCTTCAATTCTCTCTAATATAACATGTATTGCCCCGATTCTTGTTCTGAAAAATGGGTTTTGTAACTGAAGGTGAGTGCTATTTAACTGTTTATTAATATATTGCAAATATAATTTGAAAAATTATTTTTTTTCATAATCTCTTGTTCAAAAATAAAGAAAATTTTTTTTGAAAATTCACTTTTATATTTTTGCAAAATAATTAATTTGTGAAAATATTAACATCGAATTTGTGTTCAGAGATTGCGAAAACTTTTGTGCTATAATTTTGAATGAAACGAGAATTTTGATTTTGTGTATATCCAAGTAATAAAAATATTGCAAATACTTTTGTGAAAAAAGTAATTAGCGAAAATATGAACATCAAATTAGCATTCAGTGACTGAGAAAACGTATGATTGTTTGCATTAATTGTGATGTTTTAAATAAGAGTTAATTTAAGTAAAAAAATTGCTAAACCTTTTGCGAAAAAATTACTTTACAAAAGTTTTGAATCTAAATTCAGATTCAGCGACCTCGAAAACCTATATTGACCAAATTTCATATAAATTGTACATCGTTTGATCCAAAATACCAATTATTAGGGACCCTGTACCGCTGTGCGGCGTGCCGCCATGCATTCCTCAAACACAGCCGTGAATTTCACGGTACAGTCCATTTCAAGCATACGGCGTTTTAATTTCTAGTAGGAGTTCAACCATGAATGAAGTAGGTAAGGTGCTGTTCTTGCACTTTTAATAATGTGGATATAATAAGATGGCCAATTCCAAGTGAAAAATTGGACAAGACTGGGCATTGAAGTATTGACCGTCACGATGACACATTAAGAAATTAGCCTTTTTGGTCTGGAATTTTAAAATTTTTGTCTTGATAAGTCTTGAAAAAGTCTTGAATTTCTTTTTCATATATTAGTAGGCACCATGTGTTTCTGCATTGGAAAGTGATATTTTCATCTGCTAGCTTCATTCATTCCTGCTGTTTTTCTGCATCTGTGCAAAGTGGTTGGAATTTATCTTCTGCTTCTGTTGAATTTGTGCGATAATTTTTTCTCTCATCTTTTCTGTTGTCATAAAATAAGTTTTCCCTTTGGTCGATTGCTCTCTCAATGGTATGTTACTCTCATTTTCGAAGAGGAACTTGATAATTAAAAATTAATTTTTTTTTCATACACATAAGTTTTAAGATTGCATGTTCTATGCTATGCTGGTGAATAAATATATTAGCAGATGCCAAGAGTGTTTCATCAGCAGTACCTTGATGCCTTGTTATTTGATCGCAGCTGTGTTTGCTGCTTTTATTAGCATAGGTTCCAAAAAGATACTGTTAGCTTTTTTTGTTGGTAGTTAATTTGTTTGTTCTCTGTGAACGGTGGTAGATTTCTGGTGATGGTCTTCCTTTCTCATTCACGTCTCTTTGAGGCATTGTATGTAATTATTTGGGGAACATTTGATTGCCTCCCTTTGTAAATTGTTATATTTTGAAGTCTGCATGTCTCTGTGACTGTTACTTTTGCCTGCCATCTGAATTCATTCTTACTAGAGGATTGAATGCCTTTGAGGATGAATTTCTCTTTTAAAATATCTTTTTATTTTAAATCTATCCAGTTAGTCTCATAATTCAGCTTGGTAGGTCCCTTGATTGCTTTTTCTTTCTGTAACTCCCCTTGTATGGACTGTGGTGAGCTCCATAACACTGGAATCGGTTTGTCTTAATGTTCAAATGCCTTGCAAGTTTACTTCTGAATGAATGGCTTCGGTTAGACTTGTATGGGAATGGCATTTTTGGTCATGTCTGTCGAACTCCTTCCTGACATTACTTCATTAGGATAGAGTGGGAGCCAAAGATGACCTTTTGACCAGCTTCTCTCTTTTGTTAGTGGCTCTGATTTGGTCATCCCAAACAATTTTTTTTTTTAAAGTGGGCGGCACTCATACTCTTGTTATGTCTGCTGTGTCAGGTGAGGAAGCTGCTGATGGGGGGGAGATGAAGGCTGGAGTCCACTCTAAGGGAGGTCAACCAAAGGGGTCGCCAAGGTCACCGACAGGGAGCAGCTCCATGTTAGGGGAGGGACGACTGCCATCTGGAGGGGACGATATTCACTGCTGTGAGGGTTGTGGCTGCTATGGTCTTGCCAGCGAGTTCCTTTCTGGACGGTTCTGCGGCCAAGGTTGGAGAGCTGTGTGGCTTACATTCCCCCCACCATCATTAGACCAGGAATTAATAAATTGAATGCTTACAATTTTGAATAGTGAAGTTGATATGAAGGCTTGATATGTTAATAAGATGAAATAATGATCAAAAAAGCAGCTGTCCACTATAAAATAATCTTCTGTTTCTGAGCACTGCTTTTTCGGTCATTCTTGGTTTGAATTCTTATGACTTTGCTATTTCGATTTTGAAGACATAGTTTCATTGTTTAATTGCATAGGTGCCTCATAAAAATATATAATCTTCTATGAGTGGGCGACCAGGGTAATATGATAAATAGCTAAATACATGCTTGGTGAATACACCTATGAGTTCATCACCAAATGAGTTCATCTGATTTGAAAATCACTCAGTTTGAGTGAAACTTGTTTGATTAAAGTCCACACAAATCTAATTTGTCTCCTTCACTTCTGGTGGCGTTGTAAAAATAAAAAAGTGGCCATTTGAGGTGAAGAATGGTGCATTAAGGTTTTCTTGCACAAAAGAGAATTTTGAAAAGTCTCTCTTCATTCAGGTTTTAGTGAGGACATAATACAGTGGCTGCTTCTCTCTTTATCCAGATGGAAAAGCCATAATTTCTTTCTCTTTCATGTCTCCTTAATTGTCTACTGTTGCTTTAGAATGGGGCAGTCTGTTTCTAGTGTGAGGAGCATGCACTAAAGTGAGGCCATTTGATGCAAAGCAATAAATTGCCCAATTTTCTGTTGTATAATTGTGGCAAGGGCATGAATAAATGCTTAGAAATAGGATGGACTCTTTTCGCCACAGTCATCCATGCCTTTGGGAAGTTTTCCATGCAATTCAATTGCTTTAAACAATGCATTTTCACTGTGCATTTCTCAATGCATCAGACTATGCAATGACAAGCCTTGAGTGAAATGGCCATTAGAGCATACTCTACTCACTAGTCTAGCTGCAGTTTTTTGGTGTATTTATCATTTGAACCTTGTGTTTTGCTGTTGCTTTAGGTGTGTTGTTTCTCAAAAAAACATTCCCATAAAATGGTCGTGTTTTAAGGTTGTTTTGAGTTTTATTTGAATTACGTAGGCCAATTATTATGTGAATCCATGCAGAAAAATGTCATGAAAGCAATAGTTTACCCACTTGTGGCACCAGAATGCAAGATGCACCCCCATTTCAGTAGATCATATTTCTGAGAGAAAGCTTTGAATGCAAACGTACAGTTTCGTGTGACCATATTAAGTGAGGACCATACACTTATGCTGATCAGGGTTGTTCATTTTGTTGCTCACTCCTCCTTTGATATTGTGGAAGTGAGCAAAACAGCGTATGCATACCTTAGTGGTGGTGACAGTGCCAAGATGCAATGAAGGCAAAAGACTCAGGGTGATTTTTTGAGCTGTAATTTTGGAAAATATGTGCATAGTAAATGCTCTCATGTATGATAACCTTTTTTATGTAATACAAGATATAAGTTTATACTTATCATCCTGTGTTTTACCGGTGTTGTTTTGTTTTCGGACATAAAGAACCTGTTTCACATCTTAACTCCTCCATAAACTAAAGTAATGAGGAAAGAAGTCAAAATGAACGTAAACGTAGAAGGGCAGAAACTAGAGCAGATTGAGCATTTTTGTTTCTTGAGTATAATTTTGGATGAATTTGGATATTCTTCATGGTACTAAAGATAACTATTCTTCCTGGCCCAGAAGATGCATCTTTTAAATAGAAAATGCTTTCTAAAATGGGGTCATTTACCATATTTTTTTATTGCCGAATATGATAGAGTATGTAAAATAAAAAGACCCGTATTTTTCCGGTTTTTGATCTGTCAATTATTTCTCGAGTTATAAGCGGCGAAAAACTGATGTTTTTAACCCTTTTGGAAAAGTGGGTGTGGTGCAACCTCTGACATATATAGACTTCGTGCAATCACAACTGAGCCCGCAAAGCTACTTTTCCTTATCGCAATGGGGGGGACACAGTTGACTCTGCGAATAGGACAGTTGCGACAGCATCTGTGCGAGCAGACCTTCCAAGGACCCCCCTCCACTCCCTTCGCTTCCAAGAAAAGCAGTCAAGGACGGGAAGAAAATGATGTCAATGTTATCACAGCGGCTTTTTCGGTGGGCGTCACCTTTTGCTTATTTTAATTTTTGATTTATGAGTGAATGGTTGTGGTCAGAAGATTAATTTTTTCACTAAAATTCTTTTTTTGTTTCCATCTAACAATTTCGTGTACAAAATTGCGATTTCAGTTCTGAGTAAACGCCCCCATTGGTATGTCTTATGGGCTGACAGTAAAGCTTAGTTAATACTTCCAATTTTGCGGTGCTAACATAGGTGCCCATCTAAGTAGTACCATTACTGCCAATTGCATTTCCATGTCAAGGTAAAGGTGCTATCTCTTCCACTCATTTGTTTTTGATATTCTTTAATCAACAATCCTAGGATTGTTTTGACGCAGCCCTCCTCTTGATTCTTCTATCAGCCAACCTCTTCATGTTAACGTAGCTCCTCTCTTTCACGTCCTTGTCAACCTGTTTTATATAAGTCGTATGAGGCCTGCCTTTTCCATTCTTCCCGTTCACTCTTCCCTCGACGATTGTCTTTAT
This sequence comes from Platycnemis pennipes, assembly GCA_933228895.1. Taxonomy (NCBI): domain Eukaryota; kingdom Metazoa; phylum Arthropoda; class Insecta; order Odonata; family Platycnemididae; genus Platycnemis; species Platycnemis pennipes. The sequence goes on along the minus strand of OW121852.1, from coordinate 32,350,631 downwards.
CAGGACATCGTGTCTTAAGATATGGCCGATTAGGTTGTCCTGTCTTCTTTTTATAGGTTTCAGCAGACTTCTCTTTTCTCCCACTCTTCTTAAGACTTCATTTGTCACTCGGTCATTCTATAATGGATAACTTAAATACAATCACTTTTTTGGAAATTAGCTATCCCATTTCCTTCCTCTGAATTGCTGTTTGAATATAATTTTTCCATCAAAAATCTAACTGGAAAACTCACAGTGTGTCTTGTAGCCAAGTACATCCTATAGGCTGGGAAATAGGTATGTAGGGGAATTGTGTTGGTGAAAGCAGTTTTCACCAAATGGAGAGAACTTTTGGCCGTAACTGTTTTTAGGGAGGAGTTCAAATCATACTGTATTAGAATGTTATGGTTGCAAAATATGGATGTGGAGGAGGGAGGATGAGAAGAGATGGAACAGGTTTGTGATGTGTGTCTAGAAGAACAGAGTTGGCACAATGTGTAGAAGGAAGAGCAATGATGTTGAAGTGCTTAGCGTAGTTGGGGAGCAGAGGAAGTTGAGGAAAGAAGTAAGGAGAAAGAAGAGCGTGGATGAGCCAGATTATTGTAGGTGAATGGTGGGCGGGCAGAATGAAGGGAAGAGAGAAAGGGCTGGGGAAACATGTTTTTGGATGACATTAATGGAATTAGGATGTATGCTGAACTAAGGAAGGAAGAATCATATGGAAATAACCATTCAGAAGTATCAAAAGAGTAGGTGTTGTTCATAAAGAATTACCATATTGGGAAGTACACTAGCAGTCTTATCTAACCTTATTGACAGAAAATTATGGTAGGTGAGCCTCATTCATGTTTATTAACTTCGTTTATGAATTCATTATGAGTGACAAAATAACCTTTGTATTTCCACAATTTATTCTCTCACACCACTACCATTCATACCAAAGTGTATGCTATTTAAATATCAAAACAAACTTACTTAATAAATAAAAGTATTAAGGAGATTATTAGGAACACATTGAACATCTCAAAAATACTCTTAGATGAATTGGTCAAAACTCGAGGTGTGTTTTCCTTTTTGAAGGCCTCAGTTTGAGACCTGGCAGTCCCTACTTGAGTACTGCATGGAAGGTATTACAAGTTGAGATCTCTGGCCATCGTATGGGACATTAAACCGTGGATTCTTGGGGCTTTTCGGAGATCGGGCTAATGCCGACACAACTTGTTCCACCCTTTCTCTGCTCGTTGGCAATTCCTTCTCTACCATGCTTGCACTTCTGAAAAACCCAGGTCATGCATGGTTTGATTCCCAGATAATTGCTACCTTTTTCTGTTGACATGTTATCTCCACTTTCATCTATCACTTTGTATACATCATTTGGTGTTCCCTAGGTGGAGAGGTTCAATAAAGGTGGAGCAATAAGGATGTTGGACGGAGGAGACTGATTAGTGCAAAACGAAAGGAAAAATAATTGTCCTGTACTCAAAGGTTATGTTTTCTGGTATTGTTAAACAGAATTGTGTATTAAGGACAGGACAGGTAATTCTGCCATGTGACTAGAACACATTCAACGTAATTGCACCTGGAATTATGGCAGTTCAAATTCTCTGTGAACCCTACCTCATCATAAAGGTGAGAACTCCTAGTTCAATTCTCCATGAAGGGGCTGTCCACACCAAAATCTTGTAGCTTGAATGCCGTTAGGAAATTTGGGCGGGTTGTGATGGTGTGGGTAAGGATTATGATAGCTGGGGAGTCTGGGTTTACGGTGCATGGGAGGAAAAGGGTCCAGTTGTGGAGAGTGTAGGTCCCTGAGCGTTGCACAAAGTTGTGGGCGTATCTGATGATCGACCCCTCCTCTCACACTCAGATACCTCTAGGCCATCCCCTTCCCCCCTCCCTACTCCCCGCACATCCCTCAAAGACCCACCTGTAAGCAAAGGATGCCGCATGCCCGACCCTCCCCATTCTACTCAGCACCTTAAACAGTTCTGATCAACCACCTGCACAAGCCCCACAGGGTTGTCCCGAAGAAAAGAAAGAAACATCACAGACATTCCATGATGCCATTCCCCCACCCCCTCCCCACTTTTCTCATCCCCCCTTCAAGCTCAGCAAGACAGATAAAGATCTGCCTGCAACTGGGACCTTCCCTCTCCAATACCGGACCATTTTCCCCCGACCACCATAAACCCAAACTCCCTGGCCATCATATAATCCTTGAGGAGAAGATGAGGAAAATATGTGAATCATGCCCCATTTGTCATCAAGGTCTTAGTAGTAGAAAAGAAACAATATTACCTCCCTAGGTAATTTATTCAGCTGACAATGCGGAAGATGCCACAAATAATAACTCGGGAATAATAATATTTATTGATCCTGATATTTTACAAGAGTAGAATGTAGGACAAGCCATAGAAAAAAAAGAAAAATGGCACAACGCAAGAATAACACAACACAGGAATACAAAAATATATACAGAGAAGGAGATTAAGGTCCAAAAGACTCTTCCGGAAAGTCTTGTACATTGTAGTAGACCTTCTTTAGCAGAAAGTATTTAAGTTTTCTTTTAAAGGATGCTCTAGAAGTTGATTTTTTAATGACAAAAGGTAAATGATTACAAACTCTAATGGCTACATGGAAGGGACTCTTTATTATATATTGGTGTAGTGTGATGAAGCATGTGCACATCCACTCTCTGCCGGGTGTTATGACCATGTATTTGAGCATTTGTAGTGAATTCACTCTTATAATCTAAAATGTAAATACATAGGTGGTAAATGTACAGCAGTGATCAATTGAAAAAAAACTACGGAATAATAAAACTAAGGCTCTCTGTTTACACCTTCCTAAGACTTTCTTCACACCTACGCTCTGCGACATGAACGTTGGATGAATCTGAGTTAATTGGTGACTTAGTGATCAATAAATGTAGGCGTTTTGAAGTGTTAAGTTTAGAGGACATAAAAGTTCAACCAGAACATTGCATATTTTACGGTCTTATAATACCCGAGGAAGCGCAACGACCATTTAGCACGTTAATCATTACCCTCGGAAAATCGTCCAGTTGTCATAGGACTCCAAAGTGGTCTCGGAATAAATGATAGGTATTTTCGAAAGATACAAAGCGAGTTTCATTTTCTATCATGTTTCTACTAGAAATGTGGTGAAAAGTGATAGGAACTCGTCTCGTGCCCCTTCTCCCGTTCTGTGGCCACGGGTACCTATGTGTCTCGGGCGACTCGTCTTCTAGCAAATATCGTGGATATGGGTCAAGGCGGTCTGCTGTTCACTTGAGAAAGGGCAAAAAGGGAATTGTTCTCGAGGGAAGGGTACCCCCAATAAATGGCGAGAGCTCTGGGCATTTAAACCCTGTGCCAAGGGACAGTGTTGTCAAATCTCCTTCAACTTGGGACTTAGAAAAATTCAGCCTCCGAGGTGGTAACTTTTTACTGTGGACGGGTGTACAAGCTTGGCAGAGTTAAAAATTTTTACTCTTTAAAGTGAGGTTTACAGGATTTTCGTGCCGGTATTTTAACTATGTATCTAATACCTCTCTTTTGCATTACAAAAACCTTTTTAAAACTAGGAGAGGATCCCCAGAAAATAATTCCGTAAGTTAGATATGACTGGAAGATACCAAAATATGCCATTTTTTGCACTTCTAAGTTAACAATGTTGACAATATTTCTCAAAACATAACCACATTTGGTAAGTTTAAGGCATAATTGATTAATATGGATCTCCCAACTCAAGGACTCATCAATTAATAATCCTAAAAACTTTACACTAGTAACTCTTTCAACAGATTTCCCGTTTAGGTGAAGATCTAAATGTGGAACTTCTCTCTGCCTGTGGAATTGAATAAAATTTGTTTTTTGAGTATTAATGGATAGTTTGTTCCTTCTGAACCAGTGTTCTAGATGCTTTAAAGAGGTATTTAGCTTGGATTGTAACTTATGAGGATTCTTGTCTCGTATTGCTATCATTTTTTTTCTGGAAACGGGCTTAATTAAACACCTTTTTAGCTATGATTGGGTGGTAGATGGCAACTAAAGCATAGTTGGGCTTGTTTGTTGAGAGCGAATGAAAATTATCAGAAGCTGACTCCTTCCCACAGCTAAATTTTGCACCACTATGCAAAATTGAGTTGTGGGTGGAGCCTATGCCCATATTTGCTTATACCAGGCCTACATGCATCATTCCAGTGTAAATATTGAATTGTACTATTTTTATAATAATATGAATTGGTGATCTCTTCCTTTTCCGTCAATTAAAAGACTCATATGCCCTCTTGATACTCGATAGGCTGTGCTGATCAAGTGGCTGCAATGGCATTAGCTGCATCTCGTGTGCAGGAGGCAAGGTTACGTCAGAAGAAGAGACGTCAGAGGCGAAGGGAGATACTCCGGGCAGCTGCCATTAGCATGGGCCAAGCGGCACAGAGTGAGGCAGCTCAAAGTGCTGGGAGCAATGAGAGTGGTGGAGAAACACCTTCAAGTGTGGTGGGCTCCATTCAGGGGGCAGACAATGAACTCAAGCAGTCACAACTCCCATCATCCCTCAAGCCAACGCCTGTCAATAGCGAGGAGGATAATACAAGCAATGACGCTCCACCATCAGACCACAGAGCCAAGGTATGTTCTTCTCCTTCATGTTGCTGAAGGTTGCTTGGGAAGTTCTACCACTTTTAAGTAGCCTGCTAGCATGTCCCATTGGTAAAATTTTTATAATTGTGTCACTCTCCATAAGAATGCTATGTTTTCTGCATAATTGCCAGCATTGTTTTAGAATTTTATATGTAAAGTACCTGATTTTTATGCATTTTGTTTAGCCTTTGATATCAAGTTCTTCCTCTGCTCTCGGACCATGTTAATTTTCATACTGTTCATGAATTGCTCAATTTTCTTATTGCATCAATGGCATTCTTTTACATAGACCTTTTTATTCATGGTAACCTTTTTCATTATCCTCTTGTCTTAATCAAGTAAATATAAAGGGTCTTTTCCACGAATGAAGCCATTGTCATGTACAAAGGTAATTACCGTCGAACCTGATGGCTCGATAGCCAAAACTAGTTTTGCTCTGTCTCTTCTTCATTCTTGGAAAGCATAAAGTTGAGTTAATTTAATTATGGAAAGATTTAACGATATTTTATCCTCTCTTGGTTATACTCTTGCCTTTCATTTTGTAGAGAATATGGCAATAAGTGAGCATGTTTGTGATGCTGTGCCACTATAGATAGTTACAATTTCTTTTCCATTAAATTTCTTTGGCACTTAAAAAATTCAGTTGTTCCAGGACGACCTTAAATGAGAATAATGGGTAGACACAATCCTTGTTAGGGGATTTGTACATAATTATACTATACGTGAGGTACAAATGACATAAGTACAGCATTATCCATTATCCATGGTTTTAGTTGGCTGCATCCTTGGAACATATCCTCCATGCATTGCCCTGCTTCCCGAAAAATTTCTATAACATTGCATCTGTTAGAGCTTATTTTGAAATATCTGGTAGATTGCTGAGAGCCTCTTATTTTGATAGAATCATCCATGTAAGGTAAGACATGGTGGAACTGCATGATGTGTATGAACACTTGGTGTACTTTTTACTGCTGACTTTAATTGGTCAATACTATGTTCTTCAATTTTAGTGTGTCATGTAGTAATACAATATTCTAAAGGTGATGGAGATCTGCAGGCGAAGGATTTTTTTCCATCCTTTCTTTTCGGAGTTACACTGTGTTAGTCAGCAGGTGCAGACAACAGTGTCTCTGGAGCTCCATCCGGCATCTTCATCCTGAACCTTTGACTTGGAGATGCTGGATGGAACTCTGGAGAAACTTCTGTCAGCAGCTGCTGACACACGCGGTGGAATACAGAAAAGAAAGGATTGAAAGAATTCCTTTGCCTGCATAACAATGTCCTGGAAACCCGAGAAGCAACGTGATGGAGAACTGTTGAAACGCACATAATCATTGGCATTTTCAATGATTTATTTTTATTCATCCTCCATCCCTTGGTATTAGTATGGTTTTTTGCACAATATGAATATCAGTAGGTTACTCCAATATGGTTAGTACATCTCATCAATCTGCCATTTTTAGTTTGAGTTCTGAGTAAAGATCCCATTTCCTTAGGAATAAGCCACCAAATATTTGTGACTCACTCATTTCTCCCATTATTATATTTATACCTATATTAATGATCTCACTGATTTCAAAACAATCATTGTTACCATACTACAAATAAATTACATTGTGAGTTCTGTAATGATTAATTCTTATAATATCCTGGAAACATTTATCAGGGCACTTTTTATGTACAGTGGAGTTGTCAATTTTTGCCTCCATTTTTAATATGCACATTTTTAACACTCAATAGAATAAACGTGATTTGCTAGGTATTTGCACTGTCACATAGTTGCCAAACATGGCTACCATACCCATGAGATGTTTATTGAATCTGGTATGATTAATTCTAGTTCTGTCAAATGTAGTTTAGTGGACAACATGCCTGGTAGCCATTAATTGGAAAAGGATGTCAAAATCCATGAACTTCAGATTGGTTTTTTTTAGGGATGGGTCGGTTCGGTTCTCGGTTCCACCGGTTTTTAAGCTTAGAACCGGAACCAGAACTGAGGCCAAAAATAATTGGTACCAAAATAATTAGCGCGAAAACCAGTTTGAAACCTGCTCACACTCTGAAAGTAGAGGCTTCACATTAAAACCTGGTGAAATAGTGTACTTAGATGCCTCAAAGTTGCCGTGAATTATTCTAATTCAGTCGTTAAAATGACTATATGATTTATTTTATTACATCCAATTCTAGTAAATGATGAAATACCGCCGTAATAAGGACATTCTGATTGATAGGTATGTGTGATGTCAACCTCCTTTGGAGGTGCAAGTCCTCATATCATTTTCATAAATCATATCATAATATAGTATATATAAAAAAATATGATGAAGTAGCTATTCTTTTTCAAGCAGTATGCCTCTGAAAATGATTATTGATTATCTTATCTTACCACTAAGCAATGCAAAGTAAGTGGTAAATTAAGAACCGGAACCGAGAATCGGAACCGAGAACCGAAGTTAAGAACCGAACCGGAACTGAAAAAAAGTGGAACCTACTCATCCCTAGTTTTTTTCTCTGCTCTACATGGGAGCATTGCTAATTCTAGAAGTATGACATTGAAATGTAATCATGTGCCAGTGCTTTTGAAAGCATTTCATCTCCGGTACTGTATTTTAATACATATTCCTGTTAGCTCGTAACTACTCTTTTCAAGTCGTCAGAAAACCTCGAACTGTTTTTCAGAGTGGTTAGCTGATTGGTTGTATTTTTTGTTGGTTTGATTGTTTATATTATTGGTTGTATTTCATTATTATTAAGGTAGTACTAATGAAATTATGCAAAGTCTAATTTTTGTTTACATTGCAATTTCTCAAACATTTGATTTATTCGAATTAATTCAAGTACTGGTGTTTGATAGATGATTATTAACTGGCTTACCAATCTGTTAATTTAAAATATTGCTGTAAATGTCCAGGAGATGATCATTGATTGTTATCCTATGCCATAGACATTGTAATAAACAGAAAATTACTTAATTTTGATCTTTCAGGCTGTATTTTTTTCAAGAATTTTAATAAAAACAAACTTTTACAAAAATACCACAAATTTTTAAGTACACTTTCATGATCCAGGTTTCGACTGTATTATCGTCATCATCAGGTGATCAAGATAAAGTTTTATTAATTTTATTTAAAAAATTTTTTTTAGTCAGGTGAATACACATGGTGCAAACTCTATAATCACCTGATGATGACAATAATTCAGTGGAAACCAATGTTGTGAAAGTATATTTAAAAAAATTTGCATTATTTTTGTAAAAGTTTTTTTTTTTAAATTCTTGACTATGGAATACCACCAGGTTACAGAAGATAGTTTTATTTATTATGCATTCTTTTGTTTGCTTTGGCAAGTGGTGATTTTTGCCTAGCTAAAAAAATTGTATGGATGTAAACGCTCTTCATTGTAAAAGGCTTGAGTGGAGAAGTGTTAGTACAGATGGGTAGCAGGTGAATTGAAGTATTGTTTGGTCATGTAACCCCAAAGTTATACAGCCAAGCGAGGTATTATGAATGCTAACATCAGTTGTTGCCATCCTGATGGGATAAATATGCATTCTAGGGTGAAGTGGGGAGTGCTTCCAGTTTGACCAGCAGTAATAGAGTCCCTTGGAAGGTTGGAAAGAATGGCTTCTCGTGGACCAAATATTTGGATCATGTCAAGGCAAAGGCTGCTCCTCAGTATCTCTTCCGAGATATTTATCCATGTGCCAAAAACAGTTTCAAGGCTGGAATGAAGTTGGAGGGTATTGATCCAGAGCATCCTTCCCTCTTTTGTGTCTTGACTGTAGCCCAAGTCAGAGGTATTGCTATATTTTTTGTTAATTTTGTATTCAATTGTTATGTAATATGTTTTATCTCTGATCAATATGTATTATTGCTGAATAATGGATGCAAATGTTTTTTTTAAGCTATGTCTTCATTTCTCCTTCACAGTTAAATCTTCCTTTGTATTTATAATAAGTGGTGGGTGCAATGCATCACAATTTAATTAGCATAGCTTCATTTCATTTACTGCATTATCATTTGTTTGGTGTGGTTACTATATTTCAGCTTACCTTAAAATTGATTCTAACAAAACTGAAAAGATTTGGTGTCGATGAATTTGTGTGAAATTGTTCAAAGTTTTCATTGCCACATATGAAAGTTACTCAGCTCTTGATTTTTTCTTTATTAGGTTACAGAATGCGGTTACATTTTGATGGTTACCCAGACATCCATGACTTTTGGACGAATTCTGACTCTCCGGACCTGTTCCCTGCTGGTTGGTGTGAAAAGAATGGCCATCGGTTACAACCGCCAAAGGGCTATGCTGTGGGGCTGGTTGGGTCCAACGGTGGTTCTGAAGGCCTTTGCTTCAACTGGGCCGCATACTTAAAGCAGTGCAAGGCACAGGCAGCTCCTAGACATCTCTTTGCCAAAAAGGCTTATGTGAGTTTATTTTTACATAATTAGATCAAATGTAATCTGAATGAATCATACAGAATCAATCTCTTGATAAAATTACAGTAGACTCTCATTGTTACGAAGTCCATGGGGCCAAAAGATTGGCGGTTTGTAGTATCGAACTTCGTATCATTTCTTTGTAGGAATATTGCCAAAAAATATCACTTTCCTATTTTCCTTGTCAGTTTAACCTTTCTTGTGTCTCAGCCATGCCTTGGAATGATTTCAGATGTGCATGTGTAATTAACGATTAAATTGCGCACAAAGGTATGCAATCCAGCATATTTAAGTTGTCATTAGAAAATTATGTACCACACCGTTCATTGTCATTAGTTAGCCATGCAATGTAGTGTAGTCCGAGAATGACATTGTCATGGACACGGAGCTGACTGCCAAGTGCAAACTGTGACTTAATGACTGTTTATAATTTTTCGTTTAAAAGAGTAGGCAATGCAAATAATACAAAAATTGAAAATATATTTTTCATTTAATTTTTTTTTTCAAACATTATTTGCAAATGATCAATACTATAAATAAGGTCATGTTTTTATTTATTTTCCAAATTAATGTCACAGAACAGCTAAGTTGTTTAGAATGAAGCGAAACAAGAACCACGTCATTTTCATCTTCTTTGCTGCTTTCTTGGCAGTGCCCTGCCACAGCTATTTCTGTTTCATCTTCATCGTGATATCATCATCAGGGAACGATTAGAATAAATGATTTTATTTGTATGGAACTTCATTTGAGGCCAAAAACTCTAAACAGTGCATGGGGGAAAATTATCCTTGCAAGAACAACAGATTGATTCACTGTACCACAAATAGGAACCCAATTCTCTCCAATGATTTGATCATTTTTTAATTGCTAATCTTAATTTTTTATTCCAGTTAATTTATAATGTGGCTTTTAAAAGTTGAAAAAATCCTTCATCTTGGCAGAATTTTCATAGAGAAAAAAATCTGCAGTTGTGCATACCTGTGGGAAACACTCCCAAGGTTTTTGGTGCCTAGATCACTATCCTTGAATTTTAATACCTCATCTATTCTAAAATGATATGCTGGTATGTGAAATTGCCAATGAAGATATGCTGCTATTGTTCATAATTTTCCAGTATTCCCATTTTTACGTTATCTCATACTTTGGAATCAATTCTCAGTTATTGTTATAAATCCAAGTTGAAGGGTACAATATCTTCAGTGGCAATTCAGGATTATTGCTAATATTGGTTTTATTAGAGTAAAATGCTTATTGTGTGACTTGATGGCATTTTGTTGTTGATTCGTTCGGTAATGTGCTTTCTCTCAACACTTTCAGTCCATTTGTCCCACGGGATTCCGAACTGGCATGAAGTTGGAGGCAGTTGATCGCAAAAACCAGTCCCTGGTGTGTGTTGCGACTGTTGCAGACCTCTTAGACTCTCGCATTCTGGTCCACTTTGATGGGTGGGCGGATGTTTATGACTACTGGGCGGACCCATCCTCCCCATACATACATCCAGTTGGCTGGTGCAAGGAGAATGGACATCCTCTCACTCCTCCCAATGGTAATTCCGGTGGTAATGTGTGGTCACCTCATGAAGCACACTCCATCATTTTCAATGCACGCACTGAAGGAATATTTTCCTGTTATCATTATTAGTATTCTACTGGTGAATGGACATTTAATTCTTCCCACCCCCTAAATTTCACACGATTCCCCTCTTCAGCCCCTCATACCTCCTACCTCCCATCATTCTATCCAAGCTACCCATTCTTCTCCTCCCTCTTCCCCGCTTACCCAATGCTCTTCCCTCAATTACCTCCTTCAAAACACCATCCCCTTTTATTGCCTTTTCCATCCACACCTTCTGCCTTCTCCGAATTTCATCTATCAAATTTCTTTCCTCTCCTACGAATTCCAGCACTTCATCATTCATCTTCCTTTCGACCCACTTTACTTTCTCCATCTTTCTCCACACCCACATCTCAAAAGCCCTAAGTCTATTTTCATCTTTTCTCAAAACCAATGTTTCCACCTCTCGCTCCATATTAAACTTTTCACTAGTCTTTTCTTCACTTCCCTACTCAATGCCCCTGTCAATAGTTCATGCCTACTAGTAAAAGCTTCTTTTGCCAATGCAATTCTCTTTCTCTCTTCAATGCTGCTATACCCCTTTTCTTCCAACACACTACCTAGATAGCTAAATTTCTCTACCTGCTCTAGCTTCTGACCTCCTACTTTGATTTTGTTGTACTGGCCCTTTTTGTTCTTGAAAATTGCATTAATTACATTTTCTTTTGGTTTATCTTCATCCTGTTATCTTTTGCACTGTCCCTGCAACGCATCCAGCATTTTTTGCAAGCCACGGCCTGACTGGCTGACTAGCGCTTGGTCATCCGCAAACTTCACTGATTTTATCAATTTCCCCCCGACCTTTACTCCACCCTCCAGCTCATCCCAAGCCTCTCTCACCATTTCCTCCGAGTATATGTTGAAAAGTACCGGTGATAACGGACAGCCCTGCCTAAGTCCCCACCCAATTGTGGCCCAATTGGAGGGACATTTTTTTCAATTTTCAGCTATCAAAATAATGCCTTCTAATTTTTGGTAAAAATTAGAGATGGGTCAAATAACAGATTTACCAAATTCGAATATTAAATCTTGACTGGAATATCTTGAATTTTGACTACCTAGATTACTAGAATTGCAACTGATATGCTAATGTTATTCTGCTAGTTAATTTGTTGCCTGTTGAAGTAAAAAGCCACAAATTGATTAAATTAAAAAATGTAATTCTGGTTTTAAAATGTCAAATATATGATAAAATATTTTTAAACTTTTTTTCAATTCAGATTCGTACTTTGCTAAACACCTTTTGGATAGTGGCCATAGAAGTGATTTTTCCTTGGAAATTTTGCACACAGAAAGTAAAGGCCCCAGGCTAGATTCTCTCGAGATTTTTAAAATATGTACACGCAGATTGCGTCGTTGTTAACGACTTTCTGTATGCTTCCGGCTCCCCCCTCCTCAACCTCTCCCTCTTCCATTAACCCTCCCCCCCACCCCCTCACCTCCATACTTTTTTCCCAACCGTCCATCGATGCAGCTACCACTGCAGGTAGTCGGCTCCAATGGCTCTACCGAAATCCCATCCACCCCACCTCTGCCTCCCACATTCCAGACACATGGCTCAAACCCTCAAGCCAACCCCACCCATCCCAACATACCCACCTCCACCCCTTTCCATGCTTCCTCCCCTCCACCCCACCTGCACTACCCATTTCCTCCCTTCGTCCCTCCGCTCAACAAGCTAAAATAATTTCACTCTGTGTGTACAATTTTTGAATCTGTGGGCAAATCAAGTGGACAAAAATTGTCCACTCTGTGTTGACATTTTTTGAATCTGTACCTGAAGATGACTTAAAGTCGAAACCATGGTCATATTATATTAAATTTATGTGGAAAAACAAAGTATTACTATTTCATCAACAAATAATTTAATGTATTACTGTACCAATTATTTTGTATTGTAAAGTGTATTATTTTACCAATTATGGACTATTGAATACATTAACTTTTATAAGCCTTAATAAGCAGAAAATGTTAATACACCATGTTCTGTACAGTTTTAAATTAAATGATGTAGTTCATCAACACACCAAATATAGCATAATCAGCATAATTATTTGAGATCTTGATTATCAAATTCTTTTAGCATAATTATTCGAGAAATCGAGTAGCGATAACTTTCTAGCATTTGAGTATTCGCAGGTGGTATTCGCACATCTCTAGTAAAAATACATTTGAATGCTTAGAAACTAGGGATGGGTCGGTTCCACTTTTTTTCGGTTCCGGTTCGGTTCTTAACTTCGGTTCTCGGTTCCAATTCTCGGTTCTGGTTCTTAATTTACCACTTACTTTGCATTGCTTAGTGGTAAGATAAGATAATCAATAATCATTTTCAGAGACATACTGCTTGAAAAAGAACACCTACTTCATTATATTTTTGTGTTATATATGCTATATTATGATATAGTTTACGAAAATAATATGAGGACTCGCACCTCCAAAGTAGGTGGACGTAACATATACCTATCAATCAGAATATCCTTATTACGGCGGATTTCATCACTTACTAGAATTGGATGTAATAAAATAAATCATATTGTCATTTTAACGACTGAATTAGAACAATTCGCGGCAACTTTGAAGCATCTAAGTACACTATTTCACCAGGTTTTAATGTGAAGCCTCCACCTTCACAGTGTGAGCAGGTTTAAAACTGGTTTTCGCGCCAATTATTTTGGTACCGATTATTTTTGGCCTCGGTTCCGGTTCCGGTTCTAAGCTCAAGAACCGGTGGAACCGAGAACCGAAGAACCGAACCGACCCATCCCTATTAGAAACTCTTATGTCTTTTAAGGCTACTCAAGTCCTGGACCATTTTCCTGGGAGGCCTACCTTGCTGAAACGGGTTCAGTAGCTGCTCCTGCAAGAGCGTTTAAACCCCGGCCACCCTCTGGATTTAGAAGTGGCATGCGACTGGAAGCTGTGGACCCTCGTGTGCCATCCCTAGTCAGGGTAGCCACAGTTGATGAGGTTGGGGTTTTTGTTATTCATTTCATTGCTTTCCTTGTGCAATATACTCTTCCCTATGTATTAAACCTTTTTGTGCATGCCCCAGTCACCTGGTGTGTGTGAAAAGTGTCAGGGCTTTTTTTAAGTAAATCTATGTATTCAGTTAGTTATATATTTAAAACCTATATTTATATATTTTTTATATTTATTTTATATATATAATCGTGTCCTGTAATCATTGAATATTGAATACCAGTTATTTTGGTTCTATATGTGCTGGGCCTGGACAAATTGGTCCCATACCTCTTGCATTCAGAGTTTAATAGGTTCTAGAGGGCTTTGAAAGGAAAAAATTCAACCTTTTAATTCTTCAATAAGTCTTCGAACATTGGCTAAATTGTCTTTGATGAAGAATATCAAATTTCATGTTTATTTGCATTTCATAAACCTAACAATTTTCTTCGGTTACAACAACAAATGAAAAGAATATGATTAATACACTTACACAAATACATGTTTTGTAACAAAGCTGCTGATGGTCAAAATAAATATTTTCCATTATATCCATTTATAGGAAGTAAAAATTGATGTAAGTTGACTTGGGTCCATCTCTTAATAAACCTATAATTTGTTAGATATCTGCTCCATACACATGATATAAAACTAAATATGGATCATTAAATTGTTACTCTATACTAGTCATTGATAAACTTTTTTGGGCAGTGTTAAGTGAATATATCGTATGTGAATTAGTGCTTACATGACCTAATCGAGACTAGTTATTTACTGATTGAAATGTATATAGGGATTACGAACCCTGTTTCCTGCCCACCTGTAAATATTAAAATCTTTCATGACATTATCACAGTCTAAAACTATGGTATGCATTACTTTTGAAAGTTTGTCATCATGCCTTTAAACATTGTACACTGTCAAATAAGGCTATATTATGGACTACTTTGTCTGCATTGAGTTTTTTTTTGTTTAGCAGATACACAAACCAAAGCAATGTACAGTAAGTCCTTGACTTACGCGGTTAATTCGTTCTAAAAATTTCCACGTAAGTCAAAACACAACAACTTACGTATCCATTTTTTAACCATGAGCGGTGCTGCTTTAACTGTGATTGGCGGCAATTGGTGACTATTACAGAAAATGCCATCTTTTGAGAGGCCATTAAGTTAACAAATACCGACAATTCCGAGGGTAACACAAATCCAATCTTTATTTCACTGGATATTTAAATCTGAAATAAGATAATTACACAAAACTTGTTCTTTTTTTGTTGTGATGGACATCAGACATCATCTATGGAGTCGATTATCTATGCGGGATGGTCAAACTATGCCAAAAAAAGACATTGATAACATGTAAGGCCAGTGACAGGCATTCTCTTTGGTTTTCTGTTGTCGTGACAGATATGAGGCGACAGCTAGTAAAAGGTCAAATGCACAGATTCTTATGGAGCCTGCCAGGCTTGCAACCAGCGAAGGATTTAAAAGTGCTGTATGTCGTGTTTATGGCCCAACAGGACAAAAAGTCAATTACACTCCCCATACCGAGGACTGCTAGATGCGTGACTGCTTATGGCACCGTGGTCCAGTCTGTTTTCTCTCACCTATTGGTGTGAATGTGTCTTGATTGCGGTTGCTGTGTGGCAATGTTTGACGTACATTTATTTATATAGATGATGTCTCACAGGGAAGCGTTATTGTATGTGAATTCCACTTGCTTAAAAACTTAAAAGCAAAAATAAGGGTAATGTTGCAGTGGGTTTGTGAGAGGCCTAAAGAAGGCTTCAGCAAAGAAGACGAAAAAGAAAAAGTTAAACACATTTAACATTTTCACTATCACGATGATGAAATCATCACCTATCGAACTATGTAATGACTTTAACTAAAATAACCTAACGCCCGTAGTTTGGTATCAACTCTTGTGTGCTGGACAATGAGTCATGGGTCGTCACCCGGTGTATCTATTGCAGCAACAGAAATGCGGAGAGAAAATGCCGCACACAGGTGCCGGTGTGCGCTTCTTGCGTGTGATCTTCACAGTCCCATGAGTCAATTTTATTTCCATGTAAACCAATGCCTCAAAGGAGCAGAAAATTTGACCAACTGAGCCTTGAATAATTCATATATAGAAATCAAACCTAAAGTTAGAGATCCAAGACGTGAAAAGATTGCAAATTTAATTGTCAGAATGATTTGTTAAGACTGTCAAATTTATCCTTGGCTGAAGGTTGAGAGTAAAAGATCTTAACTCATATTTGTAGCCTCGTCACTTTATGGTCTCACAAAAACATGCTACTAGTATTCCTGGCTTAATAATACAAGTGTGAACAAAGTGAAATCTGAACTGAAGGAAGTAGATTACCTGTGTGCCAGAACTGATTTTTGTATGAGTCCTGCAAGTAATAATTACATGAGCCTAACTTGCCATTCTATTAAAGACAACTATGAGTAAGATTTGGATTTGATAAAAAAAGTTGTAATTCTGAATTTGGATTTAGCCATATGATGGGTGGAGGTCACCATTACCCCTGAACATTATGGTGCATCATTATAGAATATTTTCAGTATGAAGAGGTTAACCGATAGGAGAATCGTTGCTGAGAGCTGTTTAAAATCAACCTTAGGATTGTTGATTGATGATGATGAATAATAAAATGTAATTATTTGGGTGAAATTGAGACAAAACTGTTCCTTCTGCTATCTAGTCTCTTATCAAAATATTTAAAAATATGTTTGTCCAAATGTACACAATTTAAATGCAATGGTATGAGGCGTAACTTGATGGAACTCCTTCACGATTAACAGGAAAGAAGAAAAACTTTGCTAGTTCCACAAAGATTTGTGGAACTAGCAAAGTTTTTCTTCTTTCCTGTTAAGTACACAATTTAAATGTAAAAGCATAAACATATGATTCAATAAATTAAAGAATAATAAATTAACAATAATATACACACAATATCTCAAAAGTAAATATCAGAGAAATCATGGTGTGTGAAAGTATTTAATCCTGTGGAAAAAATGTGACATTATTATACCTATGTACATTATTTGTGAAAAGAACTCGCTGTAGGAAAACAGCCACACATGAAGGGAGGTGTAAAAAACCTACAAAATCCTACTGATAGTGTAGCTAGTGTTTTACTACGGAGATCAAATCAAATTCAACATAAGAATACATAGGAAAATGAGTAGATGAAATATAAAGGTAATGCAAAAGGAAAAATTACCCAAAGAAAGATTGTATGATGTGAAGGCATGGTGTTCGATGTGCACTGTTCATATTGCAATCTGTGTTTGTAATTATTCAGTACATTGTGTGAGTATTCGTGATACGTGATGCTCATGTGTCCAATTGTTAACCTTTGAGAAGAGTTTTATGTAGTGCACTTTTAAGGGACGAAAGTGATGGAGAGGTTTCTCTTAAGGTTAAGGGGAGTTTGTTCCATTCTCGACCTCCAGTGACAATTAATGATTTGTTGAAAATGGTTGTCCAGTGGAGAGATATCATGGTAAATGTCATCGTTAAACTTGGCTTCAAGACTTACTCCCTATCAGTTAGTGATTACATTATGCCAGTAAACAAAATTCCAAAAAGTTGTGACGATAATTTTCTTTTATTTGTAGTATTTGATCACATCATTCAGTGATAAATCATTGTTAATTTTACCATAAACGATGTATGGATGGTATTGGAAGGGTTATTTATTTTCCCAAAGAACGTGTTGTCAACGCTAGTGTGCATTTTATGCCATTATGCATCATAATTATTTTTCGCAATATGATAATTTAGTTTCAATGTTTCTTAATTTTATGCATTTTTAGGTTCGAGGTCATCGTCTTCGGCTGAGATTTGATGGGTGGTCATGGAATCAGGATTATGCATTTTGGATTGACGATGACTCACCTGATATACATCCTGTTGGTTGGTGCATGCACACTGGACATCCTTTGGAAGCTCCTCTCAGTGAGTACATCCACTGTCAGTTATGTTCCTGTACCTCGAGTGCACACCCTTGCAACAGTATTAAATTGCGTGTCACACGATTTTGTCGAAAAATGCAGGGTGATGGCATAAGTTATACGGCTCGAAAGTCTAATTTTATAAGTTAGAAAGTGTAAACACTTTATTTTACGTGTTGTACTAGATAATGCTTATGGCGAATTATTTTGTAATCCCATCAGATTGCTTAAAGAATTAACTGATGCACCTAGTTCCTAGTTTCTGCAGTATTCCCGTGAAGTATGACTATGATGACCAGTCAATATCCTCATCAAAATTGACCAAATAAAAAAAAACATTGCGATTTCATTCTTTATTACAGTTTACATTCTCATTTCAGCCTAAGGATGGAGCGTGCTCATCCCTTCCTAAATCGATACTGATCCTTGCTTTAGCAATGCTTCACCCTATTCTCTAGCAGTCGGTTAAGTTTCAGCTCCGACTGTGTTACTTTAGAACTTCAAATCACTTACCTCTGATGCATAAGGTGCTACCTGTGTACCCCACCACGTGAGGAAAAAGAAAGAAGTCATGTTTGTTTTGAATGATTTTTTTCCTTTTGGCATACCAAATTCCGTCTTTCATTCTTCTCTCCCATCTTACGTTTATTTTCGCAACTTCTTTTCTCTTGGACAGCCTAAATACAGGGGGATTCTGAATTGGAATTGATCGGGAGAATCTCGGATCGACTAACTCCGGAAGAACCTATATATCAAAGCATTTTTTGTCCACTATGAATTGTTTCCAAAATCCCTCGTCCCTGTGGATCCTCTCCACTTTTAATCCTCGTTTCATCCACACTGCGAATATGCAGAAGTCTCTTTTGAGTTATGCAAAGCTGGCCTTGGATTTGAAAGTAATAGTTGTGCTTCGGGTTAATTTTCATCACATCGTTCTTCATCCAAAAATTAAATTTTCCTTTCGTAATTGCTTCTTCAACAGTCATCTCCTCCACAGCTGATGATGGGCATTTAATTTCCACAATACCTCGATCCCCAACAATTTCGTCAGGAGTTGCTCCCAGGCAAGGCTATTCTTTATCGATGAGTAGTCCACAGGGTTCAGTACAAATATTTTCTGCTGTTTGCAATGCGCATGGGCTATGTCCTTGTTCCACACTAAGGGAGGAGAATCAAAATTGATCTACATAATTGATTTTATCAGATTTTACAGCCAGTGTGAGGAAGCATTTTACAAACATGATACAATTTTGATTTATCAGTTATGGTTTAAATTTTTGGTGAAACTAATCATAATTATAGAATGAGCATTAGAAAATGGAACGAGCATTAGAAAAGAGTAGCTTCTTCAGTTGTGCATTTGGGAAA
This sequence comes from Platycnemis pennipes, assembly GCA_933228895.1. Taxonomy (NCBI): domain Eukaryota; kingdom Metazoa; phylum Arthropoda; class Insecta; order Odonata; family Platycnemididae; genus Platycnemis; species Platycnemis pennipes. The sequence goes on along the minus strand of OW121852.1, from coordinate 32,331,668 downwards.
ATGGTCGGCAATTCGAGGTTTTTTTTGCATTTTGATCTAATGGTTAGTTGATAAATTATGTAGGGATATGAATTACTGCAAAAACTTTCCCCTTATTTTAGGATTTGTGCTCTTCAGATGGAAATACTTCCACCACCACATCAACTTGATTCCTATAAAATTGTTGACAATAGGTTTCATGGCCATTATTTACACCTACCTTGGTAAGATGATACTTCACTATAGTGAGGGTTTTCTTGGGCACCGTGATGTCTCGTTTTAAAGAGGTTGCACTGTATATCTGCTCACTCATCAAAATATGACAATGGAAATTTTTCGTCAAGTGAAAATGTAGCTCTGGAGAAGTACTCAGAAAAGCAAAATGATACCTGCAATAGCAAAATGATCTATGAAGATATTGATAATATGTACGTTTTTACTTTTTATAAATGGGTGTTATATGATTCAACTTAAACATCACTTGCATTCCTCGTAAAAAAATTATCCAGATTTTGTACTCTGTAATGAATGTTTTTTGTTCTTAAATGCAATAAGGGCTTTATTTATAGTGGACACACTGCATACTGAATTTGTGTACTTGTATGCCATAATTTTCACTTGTATATCTTTATTTCACATAAGCTTCCTCTTGGTGCATTGATTTCTGAGGGACTTAAATTAAGTTGAGGGATTAAATGATGCATTGATTCTTTCGTAAATAATTTACACTGTATAAAATCTAACAGCTCCTGAAGAGGCTGCCTTGTGGCCAAGGATGCCAGACTCCTGTCCAACTCCTGGCTGCAGAGGTTTAGGAAATTCCAGGGGTGCTCCATACAGTGGTCACATGTCACCAACTGCTTGTCCACTAACTTCCAAGGTGAGCATCCAAGGAAATTAGTGTAGTATACTGTTATTGTTCAATTGGTTTTCATTCCTTCATACTCTTGTGCAAATCAATAGAAACTCATTCTTGCACTATAATGGGGGCGTTTACTCGGAACCGAAATCGCAATTTTGTACACAAAATTGTTAGATGGAAACGAAAAACGAATTTTAGTGAAAAAATTAATCTTTTAACCACAACCATTCACTCATAAATCAAAAATTAAAATAAGCAAAAGGTGACGCCCACCGAAAATGCTGCTGTGATAACATTGACGTCATTTTCCTCCCGTCCTTGACTGCTTTCAGGGGAGGGGGAAGGGAGTGGAGGGGGGTTCTCGGAAGGTCTGCTCGCACAGATGCTGTCGAAATCGCTCCCATTGGCCGAGTCAGCTGTGTCCCCCCCCTTTGCGATAAGGCGAAGTAGCTTCGCGGGCTCACTTGTGATTGGACGAAGTAGATATACGTCAGAGGTTGCACCACACCCACTTTTCCGAAAGGGTTAAAAACATCAGTTTTTCGCCGCTTATAACTCGGGAATTAATTGTCGGATCAGAAAACGGAAAAATACGGGTCCTTTTATTTTACAAACTCTATCGGATTCGGCAATATAAAAAATATGGTAAACTACCCCATTATACCAGATCTATTATGTACAGCAGCATTTCAATGTTGCAAAGTCCATTGGCCCAAAAAATTGGTAGTGTTTAGTAGGGTTGGGGCAGGGATTCGAATATTTGTTTGAATCCTATTGAATCCATGGATTCGAGATTCGATCGAATCCATGATTAAAAGATTCGATCAAATCAATGGGTTAAAGATTTGAATACCAGTCATGCAGATTCTATGAACCAGTTGCGGAGAATACCAATAATGAAGCTCTTTGACGGGTAACGATGCGCAGTGCTCAAAATATTGATAATTTTCGATGTTTCAATTTAGCTGACAGTGTGAGCAAAGATTAGATTAACGTTAGAAACTAGAGGTAACAATTTTTTTAGAAAAACGTTAAATTGTCGCAAAAATTTCTGCGTAAAACAAAACACTACAACTTACCTATCCATTTTTGAACCATTGGCGGTGCCGCTTTGACTGTGATTGGCGACAATCGGCAACGATTACTGAAAACGCCATCAATTGAGAGGCCATTAAGTTAACATAATAGGACAAAGCCGAGAGTGACACAAATCCAAATTTTCTTTCACTGGATATTTAATTCTAAAATAAGTATTATTACCCAAAACTTCTTTTTTTGCTGTAATGGACAACAGGCATCATCTATTGAGTAGATAATTAACTACGTGTCGACCTACACGGGAAGGTCAAACTATGCCAAAAAAAGACGTTGAATCCTGATCACATCAGACTTTTTCACCGTCAGGATGATCAAATATCACCTATTGAACTATAATGTCTCAACTGTAGTATATAACTAGAGTTGGTATTCCGAACACCCATAGTTTGTCATCAACTCTTGCACGATTGGTGATGAGTGGTGGGTCGTCACACGGTTGAATCTATCTCAGCTGCAGAAACGCAGAGAAATGCAAGCACGTCACCGGCCTAACTGAACATCAGTGTAACTCCGGTTCTATGTAACTCGGATCTGCGTTAGTCAAGGACTTACTGTAATTGCTCATTTTTAGCATTTAAATAGTAAATAATGTGGTAGGAAATGTTTAAGCAGCAAATTTTAAACTAATAATTCTTGTCCACGTATTAATTCCTTGAAATTCCCCAATTTGAAAATTCTGACAAAAATGTCCCACTGCATTCTTCCAGCAACTGTAGTTTCAGAAAAAGCCTTCAGTACTGCTGGAAATTTGATTGATAAAAAAAGAAAATGATTAGATCCTTACAGAGTGAAAATGCTGCATTTTCTAAGCAAAGAGTTGGAATTGTTTTGATTGAATTTTCAATTTTATTTTAGGAAAAATTAAACTTTGATTTACTTTTGAAATTACCCATTCTTTATATTTGCCCTCAAACATGTCCTTAATTTCAGTGAGTGGGGACTATATGACCATTATTCATTAATTATTTACTTTAAGAAATAAGATTCAGCTTAGATTGGATTTAATTAGAGAATTCAAAGTAAGGAAGCATTATGTAACAATTTACAGGTAAAAGGAAGATTTGAATTCAATGAAATTGAGGAGGATTAGGATTTGAGATTCAAATTCGAGATTTAGATTCGATATAAAAACAGGATTCGGATTTGATCAAATTATGGATAAGCCCCATCGCTATTTCTTAGTATCAAATTTCATATGATTTTTAAGTTTTTCGCTTATATTTGAATTTGCACTATCTGACTTTCTGGCATTATTTCATCATCATGAATAGTTGGTACATCTTTATAGGGACATGTTGATGACAACTGAATGAGACAAACCTAATGAGTTCCTTTTTTCTCCACATTTAAGTTTTAGTTAACAACTTCATAGTATAATTTCTGTGCCATTAATTGATGGTCTACATTCTATATGAGTATTTTACCGTGGAAGTTGATGATTCTTGTGTCCGAAAGTTTGTAAATTAAGTGCTTGCAACAAGATGAATCAGCAAAATATCCTAGGCCAAAGCGAGATTCAAAACCACGACCATCATATTGACTGGTGAATGGTTTGTAAACTTCATGGCCAGAGCCTGTAGTTTTTGCTTATTTAATTCGGAGTTCTTGATTTATAGATGGAAGTTTTTGAGTACCAAAGGTTGTTTAGTTGGAAAGGAACTCTGACTAACTATAGCATTGTTTTTGAGTGAAAAAATGAGCTGAAAATTTTTTTTACCCCAGCTAGATGAAACATTCATCAGCCAAGACTTTCGAGGTTTCTATAGATAATTTTTGAAATTGCTCTGGATGCTGCCCATTTTTTAGAGATAAGTTTGATAAAATAGTAAAAGGCACAATAAAAAGGGCCAAAACTCACTGGATCCTGAAATGAACAACTACCCTATCCGATCACATGAAATTGGGAAAAGCTGACAATCTCCACCCTATTGTGGTGAAAATGTGTTATTTTCTTTATTCTATCAAAACAAAGATGAGTCCAAACTACTTGATGTTTGCACTATCCTTCTCCCTAATTTTCAAAATTAAATATTTGTTTTAGCACATGCGTTTTCTTAAAACATTTGTTACCTGAATCCTAAAAGCAGCGAAAAAAAATCTTTGTTAGCCTAGGTATTATGGTATCTATATTTAACTCATCCATCAAAATCTTTGAACGAAAGATCAATAAAGACTTATTATTATCTATCCAGGTAGTGAAGTGCCGTATTCTTGGCTGATATTGATATTGCAGATTTCATATTTTTTTGAAAAATGCAAACTTGATTTTGTGTGTGAAGGTAAATTATGTAGATAATGTATTGTAAAAATTCATCTCTTGTGTTAAGGCCGCTTTACACAATACAATTTTTTGTACAATTTCTTGTACAAACGCTTGTATGAGGAAATTGCACCGTGTAAAGCGGCAAATTGTGTGAACGCTTGTGCGAATGTTTGAATGACTGTATGGAAAATAGAACCTGTTCTAATTCCATTCAGACATCGTACAATTTCATTCAGTTCATACAAGTGTTTGTACAAGAAATAGTACAAAAAATTGTATCATGTAAAGCGGCCTTTAGTGATCTAAAATTCCAGAGCTAACCTTGCATCACTATCCTTAGCAAATATGAGTGTACAAATTCAGTGCCCATTCTCAATATTCTGGTATTCTCTTTGTTAAAAACTTTTTTCAATTTGTTAAAGAAAAATTCCTGCTTTTAAACTAATTTTAACTTTTGTAAAGAAATGATCCTCTAGAGAAAGTCTATAAAAAAATGGATGATGTCTTCAATGAACTGTTTTCAGGTCCTTCCACCACTTCCTGATCGACTGGACCCATCGGTGCTGAGGATACGACACTCGGGTGAAGAGGAGGAGGAGGGCCTGGTGGGGGACGATGTTGTGATGCGACAGAGTGTGGATGGGGAAGATGGGGAGAGTGAGGAAGATGAGGAAGATGACGTGGAGGAGGAAGAGGAGGATGACGACAGGTAAGCTGCAGCTCCAAATTCTAAGTTCATTCTGGAAAATATCGCATCATGTTCCACTTACTATAATCACGTAGAGTAGATTTTCCTCTTGATAAATTTTCCTCATTTTGTGCAAATTTGACTACTGCAAAGATTTGTTGGAAGGCATCGGTAAAGCTAATTGAGGCATGACTGTAATTATGGCATTATTCTCTCTTACAGCAAGCCACCCCCTCCAAAAATGCGAAGAGCAGGATCTCCTACTTCAAAATATGATTGGGACAGGGGCCCTGATGGAAGGTCAAGAAAAGGGTGAGTGGAAAGGGAAGCCATTGTAAAGACCACTGCATTGTAGTCATGTGTCTGTCTGATTTTGATCAAATGGCAGTTGATTTTATTTATCAACACTTTCAAAGGTGTCAGTCTATAATTGCCATCTACCATGTACTATTGGGTGGCAGCTGACAACGATAGTTGTCCAACCTCTGATTTATTTCCCAGTTTGAAAATTCAAGCAGCAAAAATATTTTTGTTAAATTCATTAACGATCATTTAATGATTTTTCTTGCTCAACATAACTAAGACGATGGAAAAAAATTTCAGTCGCTGGAAAAATTTAAAGTTCCTAAAAGCGTCAGGTGGCCTAGTGGATAGAGAGCGCTTATCTACCCAGGGAAAGAAACTGGCGCTTATCTACGAATGCCATAGAGTATTTTATTTTTAACCTTTAACTTCCAGCCCCTGTAAGATAGACCGTGCAAAAACTGCCTACCCTGAATGTGTGAATTCACATGCCTGTGGTCTAGTCCAGGGTGTGCTCTACCCTCACCTATCCCAACCAACCTTCGGGTTGAATCACTGAATGAATGAGTGAAAAGGGTCAGAAGTGCTAATTGGAACACTCAGTTTAAATGACTGAGCTGAATAAATATAAAATGGGTTCTTTTTTAGCTACTGCTATCTATGAGGCTGTGAGTTTCTTTCACGTTCTTTCATTTTGGTGTTGACAGTTTTGCAGTCATTTTCCAGTCTTCTTTATCAGGTCTGATGAAACGACCTGGAATGGTTGGGAGATTGTTGTAAGTGAAATGGAAGGATATGGAACAAAACCCAGAAGACCTCAAACAGAAATCACAACATCTATTCACTGAATAAAAAGAGTTGTTTCAGGAGTTATATGGTGGAATAACATAATTAAATAAGATTGGCAATTTTCCACAAAGAAATCTTTACTTTGACCGGTTTCGATGTGATACATCATCATCAGGTCCTGATCACATCGAAACCGGTCGAAGTAAAGATTTCTTTGTGGAAAATTGCCAATCTTATTTAATCTATTCACTGAAGCATTCACTCCAACCGATCTCTCATGTTAAAGGTTGTCAGCAGCAACAGCCAGAAGTCAAGCTTCCAGTCTCCCCCCTCCACCTCCGCTGAGACTTGGACCCGCTCATCTCCCTGGCTTTGGGAGAGGTTTGGGAAGGGGCTCAAGCTCTCGTGGGCTCTCTCGCCAGGAAACGCCTGGATTGTCGGAAGTGCGTGATGTTCGGAGGGACGTGCATCGCTCCGTGTTCTCCCCGGGCTACCTGCCGAACCCTGACAGGCTGACACCTCTGTGTTGGGACAGGCACTCGCGTCTCTTGCATCCGTTTGTGAACGGGGAAGTTCTGCCTGGGAGGGAGGCTAGCCGGTGGACACGGGATGAAGTTGTCAAGTTTGTTGAGAACATACCAGGATGTAAAGAGAGAGCTAAAGTGTTTCGTGATGAGGTAAGTTATTTGGCAATCTGATTGCTAGAGAATTTTTTTCACAGGTCCTACTCTCGATAGGTAATGTCAGAGTGGCACCCATCCTAGCAAACTAACCATGGAATTGAATTTGAAATGGTATCTGTTGAGATTACAATTAAACATTTTATATTTTGAATTTGTTGCTAAAATGCTTCAACTACTTCAATTACTTTAGTTAACATAACTCAAGTTTTATATACTTTGGGTAAAGCTTGAATATTGTCGGCTTTTTTTATATTGGTAGTTTGCATTAAATAAACTCCAGTTCTCATTTTGAATCGGTGTGGAATTTCTTTGAGAACCTAAGGACATAGTACTCAATAGTATCTTTATGTACTGATTGAGTGACTCCAGAACAGTATGTCTCATGATCAGCCTTTCACTTCACCTCAGATTAACTCTTAGTGCCACGGGCCGATATATCGGCTTTTGCTCCACGGGCGAAAAGTGCCACGAGCCGATATATCGGCTCGAGCGTAAAATTGTTTTTCAAACTAATTTTGTTGTAATAATTAAATTTATCCTTTATCCAATGTATTAGAATATTATAATCAACAAATAATTCCTTTTTAGTAAAAAAAAAAAACATTACATTGATATCTAAAATAGTAATTTCATATTGTGTTTTTTCATAAAGTGCTACAAAACTCTTAAATTTAGGTTGGCACTTTTCGCTAGTACCACCAAATTTCGGTGGCACTAAGAGGGTTAAGATGGAAATAGACTTATCCTTCCAGATGTAAAAACTAGAGATGTGCAAATACTATCCACTAGTACTCAAATGCTAAAAAAGTATTTAGTCTGTGAGATCTCGATTAATTATGCTAGAAGAAAAAATTCGAGCACCTTGAATACCAATCCATACATCATTGGGAGCCCATATATATTTGGTGTTGATAAACTACATAATGTGCACGACAAGGGGATGGATTATGAGTCTGTTGATGGGTTTCTCCACATATTTTATGGTAGAAAGGCAGCAGCTTCAAGGAATGGAATTCCAGTTTAACTGTTGTCTTTTCGTCACAAATAACATGGCAAAAATAGTATCAATTCTATTCCCTCGAGAAATTGTCGAGACCAATGAGTTTGGGAAGCTATACATACCTTCCAAACGAGGAAACCAACTTTATTGCAGTGAAATGTATCTTATAGAATATTTATTTTGACATTTATTTATGTGAATAAATTTTTTTTGTCACTTTAGACAAACTATTACCACAATTTCAATCCTAGTATTCAACGTATTTGAATATTTGAGTAATGGTTTTCATTTGAATTCAAGAAATCTTCCAATAAAAATATTCTATAAAATAAGAAATATTTGTCCCATCTCTAGCAAAAATTTCTAATTTAAGTAACACTGTTGTAGGAGAAAAAACATATACATATTAGCCAGCTATTTAATGAAAATGTTGTATGTTCACAGTGAGTAATTTTGGTTGAACTAAATATTTTACACTCCATTACAGCAAATTGATGGTGAGGCATTCCTTCTCCTCAACCAGAATGACATTGTTACCCTTCTGGGCTTCAAGCTTGGACCTGCCATCAAAGTGTACAACAGTATTGTTCTTCTCCGACAGAGACTTACGACTTAGGAAAAAGTCCAGTTCTGACTAGTGTGTCATATTGTGTATGCATGTATGTATGTATGTGCTGTCCTGAATCTTGTCAAGTGAGGAAAATATGTTGTCCCAACCTCTCAACTATCGTGTTTCCTAATGGTTGAATATGAAGAAGAGATTTCATAAAGAGTGAGTTGGACAATCTATATGTTAATAATGTATACAAATCATGTAAAAATTGACATTTAACGCTTAATAATAAGGTGAAATATTATACTTTTTAACAAAAAAATTTACCTGTGCCTACCTCCCATTTTACAACCTTGACCTTATACAATGTCTTATTCAAGCAATAATCCGAAACAAATGGTATTGAGGCCTTGACTCATGAGTGAAAAGTTGGTTCACTCTTATGGTTATGTATTTAGGCAATAATTCATTGAATAACTATTAAGAACAATGCAACTCACAGGTTTGCTGCTACTCAGTATTTCAAGGCTTACAAGATGGTGCCATTTCTTGAGGCTTCTCGTCACTTTGCCTTAATCCTTTCCACTCAGATTTTTTCACCCTCCATACCAGTATTCCACTCCGAATTTAATTTGAAATGCCCCTGGATTTCACATGTGTTGAGTGTTGAGTGACACTCGACATGCAAGTTGGTAGTGAGCTAAGCTGTGTCGAGTATCACTCGACACCCGATTGGAAAAGGTTAATGTTCCTCTTAAAAAGCCTTCATGATGGCTTGGATCATCAAAAGTATTCATCATATGTACGCATTATGGAAGTCATTGCAGTATTTAATATGGTGAATTTTTTTGCAAGTAAAAAATTTAGAGATTGGTTTGAGACTTTTCAGAAACAGATTATTATTTCTTCACATTCATCTGTTACCCAGGGACTTGTCATATTGTTGTTTCATCACAAGCCTTTTTGGGGTGGTTAAATACAGTGCTCAGCGGAGAATTAAATGGCAATCATCTGTTCATTGAATGAAATCTGTCATGTGCATCATGTTTTAGCTCACTGAGCCATTTTCAACTAAAGAGCCCCCTTGCTTTGCCGGCTCAGTTAGCAAAAAAAACATTGAATTAAAGATTCATTTTCAACAGAAAAGATTGATTGCTTTCATTTCTCCTTGTTAAGTTCTCCTCCATCTAGGGTGAAACTGTCATGTAATTTTAATAATTGAGGGGATATCACATTGTCTGTGGGTAAAAATCTTGTAAATGTTCTGCAACTTTGATGCAGATTTTCTGATTTCTACAACTTCCTCTGTTAGGTTTCACTTAAATACCTTCATTTTGAGAGGAAAGTGAACACCATACCATGTTTACAATTTATTGTGTGTGATCATAGTTATGTTGCAATTTATCATTGCATGCTTCACAATGGTTATGCTCAATAAACTGTAAAATTGGAGTATTTGTGATATTTTCTCTCTCTCTCATTCTTTATGATTGATTATTTTTTATTGGAGGGGTGGGGGGGGCCTTCTAAAGCCCCCCTGACACTTGAACCACTTTGGATCCTTTGTACAAAGCCGCATTTTACCTGCCCATCACTTGCAGAGAGGGGAAAAGAGTACAGTGGTAGAGGTAGTCGGTCACCCCTTCCGGACCCAACATTGTTCAACTTTGGTGATCTATTGGGAACTGGTGTTTCACGTGGCAAGACCCTACAATTGATATTTAGTGCCCCTCTGTTTAACTTTCCTAACAGTGTCTTGAGAGATTTGGGCAATTCTATTTGTCATGTTGATTAAGTCCTGATATTCATGTGATCACACCTTCTGATGAAACTACGTTTTTTTTCTAACAATTTTAAATTAAATGGGAAGCTTACCGTCGTATTTTCTCATCTTCAGGAATCATTTTTAATGTCAGGTCCCTAGTTCTGATGTAGTACAGTAAAGTCTTATATAGTGCAATTTATGGGGCCCAAAATTTGTCCATTTCACTAGATTGAATTTCCATATATGAGATACATACTAATGTAATTCTTATATTGTTATGTATATATATTAATTAAACAAAATTAAATGCTTATACAAAGTTGAATGGAGAAATGGGGTTCGTTTAAGAACTTTATATGTATAAAAAAATCAAGTTAATAGTTAAAAACTTGCTAAAAAATTTGCCGTAGAACCTGAACTTTGGCATTTGCAAAATGAACCATCGCTATCTTAATTTCAAATTTTGAATAATGCCTCTATTCGTTGGTAGCGGCTTACTCATATTTGGTGGCAAGAATAGCAACTTAACATTTTTTTGTCTTTTCGTTATTCACTTTATGAATTGGTGTATTTTCAAAAATCAGTAATATTTTCCTATTTTGACAGCTCATGCACTTATATCCAACCATAAATCCTTTTTTTGGAAAATAATTTATGTAACCCAGGCCTTCGTGTTATGTTCATAAAGTACTGGATGCTTTTGAATATTAACGTTTTTAAACATTGAGGCATACGATTCTTGCAGACAATCAGTAGTTTCACCTTATCAGTTCCTGATTGGTGCACACACAAACCCATCTGTAATTCTTATTCCCCATCTTTTCCTTTCATGGCATTTTTTTCCCCTTCAGGCCAAGTGTTGAGTCTGGCTGTGCCATAAAAAGAAGCCAAATTCATCAAAATTATGCGTATCTTGTGGTGTGTAAGATTTCAAATAGGGTTCATTTTTGTGCCCCTCAGAGATGTTCTTACATCAACATCTTTCTCTTCACCACAAATTTTTTGCAAGGAAATGGTATGACGCTTTTTTAAATTTGGCATCCACCCCTTTGAATATTTGAAAGAATCAGGTATTTGACACTGAGCAGCAAATGTTTTTGCCTTTTCTTCAAACAATTGCTTGCTTACCATAATATTTTTTCTCAACATTCACAACAAATTTCTAACAGAGGTTCATCAAATTCTTCAAATTTAGCGCATGGTAACTTCATCTGTTTGGTAGAGCTATGAGAAGATCAACCTGCCTCCTTTGTATTGATATCCAATTAAAGTCTCATGGCTTCTGCTTCATGAGCATTAACTGTAAACTACCCCTTGAATTCAGCCATTGTCTGATCAATGCATTTCTAGTGACTAGGGGAGAAATTTGACTTGATACTATTGTTTAGCTTGGTAATCATATGCCTGAAACTGTAAGTTGTCAATTTGTAGCCTACCTGGTATTTGTTCAAAGTCATTGATTTGGAACAACACAACTGTTTCAGAAATATTTTATCTGGTTTTACAGATGATTATATCAAAATGGTCCCTGGGATCACTTGCCTAGTCAAGTCAGAGGTCATGAATTATTTGAAAACCCATAAATATGTTTTAGAATCCTGAGTGTAGAATTTCCCCCAGCTCCCAGAATAATATCAAATGATTTTCAGTTTGCACAGATTACTTATTTCAATAATGTAATTGGTAAGCTACCTCATGAAAAAAAGATAACAATAATAATAGGCTGAACTTATCAGCTTGAAATCCTTGTGTAAATACATAATGCTCTTCAAAATTTAGCAATATAGAAATCTTTGAGAGCGTGGTCGCCTGTTGGGTAAAGTTTTGGGCTGCTGACTGGATTTCACAGGTTAAAATTACAGGAGAAGCCTTAGTATCCAGCCATATTTCATAAAAAACTGGAATAATGCACTCTTTTTGCAGCATGCACTCCGAAAATAGTTTTGAAAAATACTAATTGTCTCAGCAGGAGTTGTGACACAGGCTGGACTAGCTACAAAGAAGTAACAAACTTTGAATATTTAACTTTATAAATTTATTCACAACCCAGGTTTTAACACATTGTGTCATATTCAGGTTCTGAAAGTGAAATTTGCTAAGTTTGTTATTTCCACCATGGAAAATTTTCACAAAGTTACCCCTGAATCCATTCGCTTTCTTCAAAGAAGTAATGGTGGGAAGCTGCACTGCAACATATTTTCCAAAACTACAAAAAAAAACAATATTTTGAGTGAAATTCTAGCTGAGAGAGCTGGATTGAAAGTTTGATGTTATGGGATGAGTAATTTTACGAGGAAGGTGGATGTGAACATTTCATTTATTTTTGAACAATTTGGTCTCCTTCAGTCAGGATAAAATACTGGTTGCAATACAATAGGATTAGAAGAATTGGTCCCTCTTTTCACCTTGAATCCCAAAGGCTTGTGAGAAAATGTCTCTGGTAGGTTCACACTACTGTTGCAATACACTTTCAATTTTCCCAAAAAAAAAATTTTTTTACTTCGACCCAGGTTTCAATGCTGATACATCATCTTCAGGTTACAAATGGCGCTAGGTGCCATCAATATATACTTGGTTTGGAGGGGGAAAGGAGGTGATGAGTGGGAGGGAGGAGGTGACCGGGAGGTAGGGGGTGTGGAAGGCGAGGAAGTGGTGGGTTTTTACCAGGGTTAACAAACTCATACAAGAAATAACGAAACAGTGGTAGAACATAAAGCGTGTAAGGTGTTATTCTGGTGGTCTTCTTATCTTCTCACAGCCCAGCATTGGGAGTGTTGTTTCCAGCAGTCCTCAATGAATTGTTGTGGAGGGAGGGTGTCCTCTGGGCTGGTAGTCTGCGTTTATAGGATTTTATAGGTTCACACTACTTTTATCTTCAAGCAGTGGGTGCATCATTTTACCACATTTTTCTCAGATCAAAATGTAATTCCCGGCAAATGTGGTCCACCTATATGGAAATTACAGACATTTTTTTTCATAATTGGATAATATCTTCTGTCAGAATATTTGCCTCAATATTTTGAAATATTGACTAAAAACAAAAATTTTCATTGATTTATTTTTGTTAAAGTGACCATATCTTTGGGTAATGTGAAGTTATTTACAATGAAAACTAACATTAAAGCCTCAATATCCTGGTTATATGCCCTTGGGGGCCAGGGATGTCTCCTCTGGCACCAGAAGAAGTAACAAATTTAGTGGTTGTGCAGCTCCAGGCGAGCGGTGCTTGCTAGGCGATCCGTAGCCTACCGCACCTAATTGTACTGAATTTGTTACTTTTTTCGATGCCAGAAAAAGAATCCCAGGGGCATATTGAGGTTTGATGGTCAGTTTTTGTCATAAGTGACATCTCCTTACCCAAAAATGTGGTCACTTTAACAAAAATAAATTAATTACAATTTTGGTGTTTTTAGTCAAAATTTCATATTTTTGAGGCAAAAATTCGAACAGAAGATATTATTCAATTAGGAAAAAAGATTATATCTTTAATACCCATGTAAGTGAGCCGCTAGAGATTTATAGATTAAATTTAAGGAGAATAGCAAAATAATTTTGCATTATTTTGCAGAATTAGCAACTGTTACAGACTCACTGTGACAGATATTTTTTGGTGGTATCTCAAAGGACCTGTAAAGGGTTATGCTAATGAGACATGAATGAGTTAAGGCTGGAAGCATTAATGCAGTGGTGTTACAGATAAATGATGAATATAAAATGATAGATAAGAAGATCTACTGAAAACTTAAAAAGAAGATTACCATCTGCTGGAAACTTTAAAAAGAAGATTGGACAACCTAACTGGCCATACATGAGAATGAGAGATTGAGACAATGAGAATGATATGATGAAGACAATCCTTAAGGGAGAAGTGAATGGGGAGAATGGCTAAGGAAGGCCTTGTATGAGATATACGAGGTCTGTTCGAAAAATACACGGACTGTTTGAATTGCCCGGCTCCAGTTGGTTCCAGGCAAATCCATTTGGTATCGCTAGATTTGTACAGATCAGCTGATAATAACGCCATTTCCCGATTGGAGATATCTTCATTTGTTGATTAGCAATGCGGTATTTAGTGAAGTGCGATTGATTTGTTTGTCGGATTTCAGAATGAATGACCTGAAGGAGCAAAGGCTTACTGTGAAATGCTGTGCTAAACTTGGAAAATCTGCGACTAAAACATTTGCTATGTTCAACATGGCTTACGGTGATGTTGCCATGAAGTGTATGGTATGTTTCAAGTGGCATGAATGTTTTTAGGGTGGTCGACATTCGATCAACCATGATGAGCATCCTGGACGTCCTTCCAGTTCAACTGACAACCCACATGTTGACAAAATCAACACCTTGGTGCAGCAAGTGGACGTCTCACAGTCAGGGAGCTTGCTGAAGAGTGTGGGATATCACTTGGATCTTGCTACGAGATTTTGACCGAAACATTAAAGGTGCACCGCGTTGCTGCGAAATTTGTGCCACGCATGATGACGGACGACCAAAAAGCCAATTGCATCCAGGTTTGTCAGGAACTGCTTGATCGTTCAGAAGAAGATGAAAACTTCTTGTCAAGGATCATAACAGGCTTCCCCACCCCCTATGCAACTGACCTTGCTCCTTGTGACTTTTTCTTGTTCCCCAAACTCAAAAGACCCTCGAAAGGAAGAATATTCCCGAGATTAAGGCAAATGCAGCGAAGGAGCTGAAGGACATTACAAAAGAAGCGTACCAGGACAGTTTCTGCAAGGGGAAACACCGTTGGGATAAGTGTGTGCGTTGTGGAGGAGAGTACTTTGAAGGGAACCCAGACATGTAACTTCTAAATAAATTCCTTTTAGTTTTATGACGTCAGTTTGCGTATTTTTTTAACAGACCTCATATAGAGCAAGCAGTAAAGGATGTGAAAGGAAGAATTAGGTACATGTTGTACACATAACTATGAAGAGGTTAGTTAATTTATAAATCAAGTAAAGAGCTGTGTCAAACCAATCTTATGACATGACTAGTGATGATGAGTGATTATGATGCATGATAAAGAAGCAAACCTGTCAGAAACCATTTTACGCTGCATCTTAGGAATTGCTTCAATGGAATAGAGCCATCGGCAGCAAAGGGGGAATATTAAAGGTAATCGCAAAGATTGTGATAGAAGAGTGACTACAGTTTAAATTGGAATTCATTTTCAGCCATGACCTTCTCCTTTCTGTTACTCTTTTATTATTTTCTTCTCATAATTACAAGTTACATTTTAATTACAGTTATTTGGTGAAACTAGCAACTTTTCCATAAAAATATATCCATATTATTAATAATAATAGACAGAATTAGTAAGTAAAGCTACTCAGTGTTTTCCAATCATCATAGGAGGAATTCAATAGTAATTTTCTATGCTAGCTGCAAACTGTAGCATCATCATCATCGGTCGACAATCCTGGGATTGGTTTGACGCAGCCCTCCACTCAATTCTTCTATCGGCCAACCTCTTCATCTTGACATAGTTCCTCACTTTTACATCCTTCACAACTTGCTCCATATACCTCATACAAGGCCTGCCTTTTCCATTATTCCCGTTCACTTTTCCCTCGACGATTGTCTTCATCAGGCCATCGTGTCTCAAGATGTGGCCCATTAAGTTGTCCCATCTTTTTTTTAAGTTTTTCAGTAGACATCTCTTCTCTCCCACTCTTCTTAAGACTTCTTCTTTTGTCACTCAGTCAATCCATTTTATCTTCTTCATTTCTTGATAGCACCACATTTCAAATGCTTCCAGCCTGGACTTCTCTGCTGCTTAATTGTCCATGCTTCGCTGCCATATAGTAGAATGCTCCAGATGTATGTTTTTATTTAATGTTTCCTCATTTCCACACTTGTATTTGCAGCTGTAAGTAGAATCTTCTTCTGGTAAAATGCCCTCTATGCTTTGGCGATTTTACTGGCAATTTCTCTTTAACTTCGTCCATCGCTGGTTACTTGGCTTCCCAGGTAACAGAAATCTTCCACCTCGATTTTTTGTTTTCTTAGTTTAACACGTTCACTGCGGAGCTGTTTAAAGCCCTACTCCTCACAGTGCGGCATGACCCACCGGTGGGTCACACTCAGCCTTTTGCATGAGCGGTGTGACCCACCGGTGGGTCACAGTCCTTCCGAGCTTCTGGCCACTGCCGAGGGATGGTGGTTGAAGCGGCAATACTCAGCTGTTTCCTGAGATTAGAGGAAGGCTGGGGGAGGCTACTCCCAGCTTCGCCCCCAGCCCACCCCTCCCCCGGCCAATTAGGGGCACACTATCAGCTAGACCCTGGCGTGGGATGGGGGAAGAGAGGGCCAACAATACAATGCATGTGGTAAAGATTTGCTGACGTTGGGAAAACCCAGGAGACACCCACCCATCTCTGTTTATTGTGCCTGCCTTTGTTCGCGCCCGTCTGTGAGACGTAGACGCCCGTCCGTGCGTACCGATTCCCCAGCCCTGCTCAAACTATGAGAAAAGGGAAGGGGGATCCTTTGGAAAGAGTACATAGTGGTTTGTCTCACTCAGAAAAAAGTAGTGTCTGCATTTCGGAAGACGTTCACCCGGCAAGGGCACGGTCACTCATCCACCACTGAGGGATTGGCTCAGGAACGCTACACGACTCTTTCCCAATTGCCCTTCCGTAGAGTGGGGGGAGGGGGGGGAAAGGGAAGAGAGAGAGTCAATCTCTCACACAGCCGGGCGAGTGCAGCTCGGACTGTTTAGTTTACGAGCAACTGACGGACAGCCAAGAGGTTGAGGAGAAAAAATTTTCCTAAACATTTTCATTATTTTTAATAAGTTGATATGTCTTACTATATCGAGTATTGTTCATCCTTATGTATAAAAATCGCATAAACATGAAAAAAACAAAAAGAAAGCAAAAAATAAACGTATTTTGGATATAATACGCTAATATGTAAATTTGGTAAAATTGGCTAAACCCACCGGTGGGCCACACCGCTCAAGCTGAAAAAAAGTTTCAGGAGGGGCGGCGTGACCCACCGGTGGGTCACACTAAGTGTCACATAGCAGTCTATTATTTAAACAGTGACTAACCTCTGGGTGAAGTCACTTGAGAAGTTCTCGATTCCTACTCTCACAATACTCCTCGCAAGTTACGACAATTCACAGAATTTTATGGCCGCGGCACTAGACGCATCTGCGTGACCCACCGGTGGGTCACGCCGCAGTGAACGTGTTAACATTGGTCCTGGGTTCCTTTCTCCTACTGCATACTAATACTTTAGTTTTCTTTTTATTGATCTTCAGATGATATCTTGTCATTGTTCTTTCCATATTTCCTAGTGTCTTCTTTAAATCTCCTTCTGTTTCTGCCATGACTGCTATGTCATCGGCGAATTGTAGCATGCTGACTTTCTCCCCGTGGATATTCATTCCCGAAGACTTTTCTTTGACTTCTTGGATGGCTTTCTCGATGAAAGTGTAGCATATGTTTGGAAATTGAAACTTAATTGATACATAATACTTTGGTAACCACCATAAACAATTGTTTATATATTTTTACAATAATTTAGTAGTGTTCAACTTGCATTCTACTCAATGTTTATTATGAACATTAATGTTCATGAAATTCCTACTATCAGCCCTCATGCTTTTTTTTATCTAATTCATTCCTAACACTTTCTATGTTGTCATATTTGCTCCTTAATCTTGCCAACTGGTATATAGAACTTACAGCAGGGCCAGGTAGTAACAGTAGAAAAAACTCACAATACAGCGGTATGCAAGATTAAGGAATTCTTGAACAAAATGTAATGACATAGTACAGGGGAAATGTGTGACTTTTTAAATGGCAAAATATAAACAAGTGCTAGCAAACGTTTGAATGAGCATTGTTTGGTGTTCGTGCCTTAGTACACATTTGTCATCCTGTGTGCAACCCAGCCATAGTGTTAATGTGGTGAGCTACTTACAATGCTTCACATTGGGTACAAACCTCTCAATGATCCTGCCTTGTGCCACATAATGCAGGGGAACAGAACAGAAGTGGTGTCTGACTTAGAATAAAAATAAAACTGACAGTTCCACATGACAAGACGTTTGGCCTCTGCTCAAATTCCCTGTTTTCATATTCACCATGGCAATAGGTATTCTTGGTTTCCTGAGTCCCAAATCCCCTCAGTGGTGATTCACAATAGCATTAAAAACACCTGCTTTCAGTCAATTTAATAATAAATAAAGGATGTACTTATATTCTAAAAAAATATTCTGGATTCTGAATATCATTCCTTTTCTAATTCTAGATTTTTAATATACATATACTGAAAAACAGGAACAATAGTATTCTCAAAAAACAAGTAAATTCATTGTAGAAAAAATCAAATTTCTCTAATCTGTGTTGATAATATTTTCATGGATTAAGATTTATTGATGCAATAACTATATCATATTACTTCTAATATGTAGTTCACTTTCCTTATCACATACTCAACAAACAATACATTTTTTAAACCTGTACAACTATTCTTTAGAGTGAAGAAACATTATAAGTTCATTTCCATTAATATTTGAATTATTCTCCAAAATAAGATTCTAGTGATGCCATATTGTATCACCCTCTATCCAGAAAGTTTTAAACACAATTACAGAAAAAGACTTCCTAGCATATTACACGCCAAGAATAATATGTATGATATAAATAGGTATTAAATAATAAACAAGAACCTAAGATTAATTCAGTGCATGATGGGTTGACATTAACTTGGGTTGCTGTTGTAAATCAAATCCTTGAATACCTTCAAATTCTTTTTTAGAAACAAAACATTTTTTAATTCAGTCAGGATATTCCATTTATGGAACATTTGGAGATTCCATTTTTAAGATGAAAACAGTATAGAATATTTCAAGCTGCTCAACTACTAATTTTGTATTGTCTTATTCATAATAACCTTTAAAATGGAATTTGTGAGTTTTATATTCATAAGGAGAGGTTGTGTAAATCAGATCATGAAATGAGCCTTTTTTCACGTTACTAGAAGCAAAATAAAGAATATGTATCTCAACTTTCCGGATCGGATTCGCATGAAAAAAAGTAGAATTACATGTGGGGAGCCTACATTCTCCGAACTCGGGTAAGCTGAAAATAGCAGAGTTGGGTAGTTTACTGCAGATATAGAAGTTCGATTCTTATTGCAGTTTAAAATTTTTCTTTCAGCCATTGAATCAAAAATTTTATCATCCTTAATTTCCAACCCTTGTATGTGGATACTGACTTTTTTGTACTTTTATCGCTTAAACTATAGATTTACAAATGCATCACTCAATAATACATTGTAAAGTTAAGGTAATGTTTCCACGAATTTAATCCTGTAATAAAATATATTTCCAAACACTTTCACTAATGCCAAATTTTCTTATTTTTATGTTTAATTTGTAGACTTATAAATTGACATGAAATTTCTGATATAACAGCATTGACTGTATTCCTAGGCAGCGATCGAACTCGTGACCGAACTACTCTAGCTCTCATTTTTAAAAACTACGCTATCATAGGTTCAGGTGAGTCTGGCAAATGTAGGCGACCCGCATGACATTCTACTTTTTTCCCCTGCACATCCGATGGAGAAAAAAAGACAAAATGCATTTCTTTTTTTGGTTCTAGTGGCATGGAAAAAATGTTCATCTCATTTTGTGGACTGAGTTACTAATCCTCCCTTGTCACTATCTAACACATTCCTTTTGTGGGGCAAATTGATCACTAAGCTGCAAAATTAAAAAACCTCCGATCCGAATCCGAATTTATAATGTCATCGGATCTGATTTCGGAGCGAATAAAATGAAAGATCCATGGATCTTTGGATCTGGCCCGACCACCCCTAATTTTGAATGATACATTCATAAATCTAATTTAACACGTTGCGTACGGATGGCGAGGATTCTTGTCATTTTAATCCCATCCGTTGCGTACGGATGAAGAGAATTCTCGCCATTTAGGCACATCATGGTAAAGTTTTAAATTGTGTTATTTATGTGCATGGTAAATATTTCTCATTTGCAGTCTGTTATTTATTAAGAACAAGCTGACCCGGCCACGCGTTGCTGTGGCTCAATCTGGTTAAATGGAAAGCGCACGTTTATAGTATGTTTAATTTCACAATTATTATGGGTATACAATATATCTCAGCTGATCGATTGTTTTGCAGCTGGACACGCATATTTGTATATAATTTTAACGTCTTTACATGTCGTCACAAAGTAGAATATTTCAGGCAAGCATTTATTTCATCCGCTAGTGTCAATCGAGGAATTACAGGTAATGTTTGCCTGAAATCTCGTGCAAGTAATATTAATGCGTTCTCAAATGGTCTCAGGATTCAACGGAAATCTTGCAATGATCGATCCAGAGCCTCGAGCGATGCTTTGTGCACCATTGTGCATTCATCCCAAGCAATAAGTTGAATATAATTTGAATAAGCTGAAATATTTGTCCCATGCCGGATGATTTGAATATGTTGCACGTGAGTGTTTCAATGAATTGCAACTTCAATGGAATGCACATCCCTTTTCCAGTGTCGATATTGTATTCTCCATATTGTACAAACCTTCATGGAGTGAACAAAACAACTAACCAAAGCTTCATGGAAATTGGATGAATGTTGTGGTAATGCATGAAGTTATCAATATTGTATCGATACAGTATCGATATTGTAATGATACTTTATAAAACTTTGAAGAAAAAAAACACCTAAATAATTTCACCTCAATTTTGTATCAATTATGTATCGATTTATTGATACTTTTGCGATATTATATCGATAAAGTATCGATATTGAAATATCGATTCCGTAGTCCTCTTTTCGGGAATGTGCTCAACAACTTCCCAAAGTTTCATGGTGATCCGATGAATGGTGTAGTAATGCATAAAGGACATACAGACACACACACACACACATTCATTTTTATATATATAGATAATCGCAACGTAATGTTAGATAATCCAAAGTAATTTCATTAATTTAACTCTATACACATTTAACTCTATTTAAATCTCAGTCCGGTGTTCTGTGATGGTGAATAACTTCAATTCCATCAACTAGAAACTTATTCATCTTCTCTCTTCTTTTCGGAGGTTATATTTCTTTCACAGCCAAAATCATATAGTATGGTTTGCTAGTTTGTATGGTTTGTGAAAGTGATTCTGGCTATATCAGTAATTTAGAAATATATTTGGCTGAGGGAAAAAAATTAGAACAAACCGTCCTTTCTCTTTTGAAGCATCATCTCAATCTTTGGCATCACATATATCAAGACAATTATTGCAACAGCGTAAAAATAGCAGAACTGCTCTTTGATAATAAAATTAGAGTTTGTGGAACCATCAGACCAAATAGAGAGCTCCCTGACACATTGAAGAATGAGGCGAAAACATTGAAAAAAGGACATTGCACGTTTTCTTGCAAAGGTGAAGTGTTACTTGTAATGTGGAAAGACAAAAGAGGTGAGAATGATTAGCACTATTCACAGCGCTAAGATGGGTAATAGAAAGCTGAAAGATAGGATCACAGGACTTCCGATCAAAAAACCTTACTGTATTTTGAAATACAATGAGTTTATGAAAGACGTAGACAGGGTGGATATGAATTTATCGTATTTTACAATCATGAGAAAAACAATGAAATGGTTGAAGAAAGTAGTCCTGTGGCTAATAAACTGTGCCCTTTTTAACGATTTTAGAGTTTATAAAACACTTAATGAATCAAATAGCATTCAATTCAAAGGCTTTCTGCTCCAGACATACAAGGAGTGGGCAGTGAGTAGATAGGAGCCAGATGAGCCATTCTTGGACGAGGACAGAGATAAGCCGACGGAGCGTGCTCCTTCGAGGGATCACCCAAATCGTCTTTCGAGAGACCTTCAGAAACATCATCTCGTCCCTATCGTGCGAAAGGGGAAGAAGAAATACCACACCCGAAGATGCAAAGTGGGTGCTTAAGGAAAAATTAGGAAGGAGACAAAGTATATGTGCTCAACTTGTGGTGTTCCACTCCACAATGGAAAATGTTTTATGGAGTATCACACAAAGAGGAAATACTGAGACTTTCTGTGGGTATTATTTTCCAAATCCCTTTAAAAAATTTTAATTTTAAAATAAGTTACAGCATTTTTACTGATGCAATGCATTTTAAAACAGTGAGGTTTAAAAATCCGCCGGAAAGGAGGGTTAAAAGGCATTTAAATACCCCAGTGCGCAACGTGTTAAACAATTAAGTTGTAAAAAAAGGGAGTTTTCAGATGTAAGACTTTGAAATTAAAGATGGTAAAATTTTCTATGCTATGACCGAAAGAAAAAATTAAACTGCAATTGGCATCACACTTTGCACAGTACACTAGCTTTCATTGTCTGCCTGATCCCAGCAAATGTAGGCTATCCACGTGGCATTCCACATATTCTTTTTTCTCATGATACCAGGGTAATGGGGAATAGGTCATATTTATTTATTCTGCTTTCAGTTGCACGGAAAAAAATTCATCTAATTTTGTGACCTGAGTTACACAACCTCTCCTTGTGAATATCTACCACACCTACATTCTATTCATGGGATGCTTTGATCCTGCATCTGCAAAAAATTTAAAATCTACGATCCGGATACAATTTAATTGTGCCTTTGGGTCTGAGGAAAATGAAAGATCCGCAGATCTTTCGATCCGATCTGACCATCCCTACTAAAAACCAATTTCAGAACAGGTCATACCCCAAGCCTTGTGTGTCCTATCAGTGAGACAGTAACCTTTGAATTTGTTATTTGATGTGATTTAGGAGGGATGGGATATCAGACAAATATAGCTACACATTTGAGACTATCAAATATTTGGTCCTCAATTTGAAGAAAGATATGTTCCAAATAATCATTTAATTACTGAGAAAGCATGAGATGGAAGTTTCTAAGTCAAAGCACCTAATGAGACACTAACTCTTACCCACATCATTGAAATTTTGAAATCTCAACTTGAAATATGTCAATTTTAAGTAAGTACAAGCATGGATATTTTTATGCTAACTCCTACTTTTTTATATTGAAAATTACTGAGAAACTTCAAGAGCCTGAGAAATAGCTATTTTGAAAATGTTAATGATGCAGCATAGGGAAATGGATGCTTTTGGAAAAAGAACAGAGGAACCAAAATAAGTACAAGGCACAAGTTAATCAAAGCAGAGAGTTTTATATTGAGTAAATCATTTGCACAATTTGCAGTTTAGAAAAACATGACATGAACATTTTTTACATCAGGTACATCATATTATGCCGATGATGCTTAATAGACATAACA
The DNA here is from genome assembly GCA_933228895.1 of Platycnemis pennipes. Taxonomy (NCBI): domain Eukaryota; kingdom Metazoa; phylum Arthropoda; class Insecta; order Odonata; family Platycnemididae; genus Platycnemis; species Platycnemis pennipes. The sequence goes on along the minus strand of OW121852.1, from coordinate 32,308,394 downwards.
TCTTCCACAGAGCAAATAATGATGATCAATACATATGAAAACCATATGTGACAAATTTGTGTGGCTGTAGCTTTAGACCAACAGTAAAATTTATTTGAAAGAGAGTAAACAATCTCTAAAAAGTTATATTAAAAATCAATAATATTACATTCCTCATTAATTATCTAATAATAGTTCCTCAAATAAGAAGATTAATGAATTCAAGAATTGGATTACCACCAAAATCACCTAATTTTCACCTCTTGCTGGTGTGAGCTATGGATATTCACAACCAAAGAGTGCCTAGACATGGCTACCTGGCTAGGCACATTTGTAATGAGCCTTGTCTAAAACAAATGTAATCACATAGATGGTTCACAGCAATCAAGTTGGACAATATACTGTGAAAAAGAAGTTGTCTCCTCAGAGGAGTCAAATATTAAACACAAGTCAAGCTCTTAACCAACTAATATTTATTCTAATGATGCAACAGTTAGCTGTTTGGGGGGAAATTAAGTTTAGCCTTTGAAGGAGAAGGCTAGCACATGACTAGAAAGCAACTTACCTATTTTAAAATGTGCATTGTCACACTAGAAAATAACCCTTTCACTCAATCAACCATACTACACGATGCCTTAAAGTCTTGAGGGCTTGGCTCATTTTGGACAAACAAAATGCGGTTCATCTGGTAACGAGTTTCTTTAGAGGCTAAATAAAACCATGGATTAAATTTATATCAAACAATAAATGGATGCAATATAAGTGGCATTGGGAAGCTTTGTGTCACATCACAGATTCACGCCATCTAATTGTACACCAATCAAGAAAAAAATAAAAAGAAAAAAGAAAAAAAAGGGAGCTGTTGCCATATCAGATGAAAACACAATTTTCCTTAAAACTTAAAAAAGGATTCATCATCACACATTAAAATTTTTTTTATCACTTGTACCTGGATAAAAAGATATTGATCCAGAAATCTTGATTAATATTGATCTACTCTCATATCACATTAAGTAGAGGAAATGGAAACAAAATATGATAACTTTAATGGCTTTGCTCATTTACTCCAGGTAGAGCCATTAAATGACTCCATGAACTTTTTACCAAGGCTTAGTAAAAAGATTCAAATCAATAATTATTTTGAAACATGAAGAGTTTTTGATCAGCAATAAGATTTCGATGGCAAAATTCACTGAAAAAGAATCACTCTTTCACACTTCCACAGAGAACATTTGTCACCCCATGAGGCATATTCCTTCAACAAACCTCCACTGTAACATTAAAAGCACCATTTTTTCACTAGTCTTTGGTTCCAGACCCCAATGCGTGCATACCAATTTAAGTCAATTTTCAAGGGAAACATTCCCCAATGAGAATTCTATGGACGACACATCATCTTTCAGTTCGTTCCCAAGGATTCATCGTTGGCAAGGCAGTAATAGAGTCATAAACATAATGAATCAATCATTGGCAGTGACTATTAATCCATCTGTCCTCTCCTAGATGACATGGGGGATGTGCCTGGAATGAGCAGTGGTGTTCTCTCCGCTTCATCAGCTCGCTCCATGATTCCTGACATTTGGCCCGTGACAACTGGCTGACTGGGGGCCCTGTCTTGAGTCCGCCTTGGTAGCCATGATGTTGAACCACCTTCTCCCGTACACCCTGAGTAATTTGGGAAACGACTCACCTGTTGGAAAATTGAGTACATTAACCATAACCATTCATACAGGCTGAAAAAAACTAACTCTGTCGCTCAGATGGCATTTACTTTTCCCCCCCAGAAAGCTCACTGCTAAATCTCGATAAGATTAACCCTTTGTTTGAAATTTTTTTACAAATCTGACATGGGACCCAGGCATTTGAAATTTTAAACATATTTCACCTTAATTAAAATTTTTTCCCTGAGTCAATTTAATATTAAGTTTTTTTATAAAACAATGTTTTAAGAAAAACCTTTTTATCAAGAGAAGATATATCCACATCCTGAGTATTTTAAGGAAAGCAAAGTAAGTCATTGTATTTGCCCCTTGAGAGTCTAAGGATGAAAGACTAGAATTGGAAAACCTCTCAGTGTGAAACTCACACAACAGGAAAATGAAATCTCTTTAAATTTAACTTTATTAATCTTAAATATTTTTAGAGCTATAAAAAGTTTCCATTTCATTCATTTCTTATGACAATATGAGGGATGGGAATGCCACAGGCAAAGTAACCAGCAAATCATTCTTGATAAAAATATAGTAAAAACTTCGCTAGATTCCAGAGTTGTAAAATATTAAACAAGATAATGGGATGAATGAACCCCTTGAAAACATGCATTTACACAATCATATTCATTAACAGAAATGAGGTTTTAAATCATCAAATTTAAAATATACTGCTTTCTGTTCATAAGCCACCATGGACATAAAATTACCAAGCTGACATTTTAACAGGATATCTAGAGGGAGATTAAATCGAATGAGGGCATCCTTGGTAAAACATTTTAAAGGATTTATTGCTTTGAAAGGAGCTAGCAATTTCAGCATTAAATTGCAAGACTAAAGAAAGTATCAGAAAGTAGCAACCCTCAGAGTAAAATTAGACATTCAGTTGATGGCCAACTATACTTTAAAATACACCACATGCCATGCTCTTAACTCTAAAAGCAAGACTACCACAGTAAGCAAAAAAGCACAATGTAATCAAACTGTTAATATGATCAAATATCTACCTATGGTGACTTAATATTTAAAAATACCCTTAGACAAGAAAAATGAGGAGGTCTGCTTAGTGAATACAAGATATTGATGGCAAGAGAAATGAAGAAACAAATCGATGATAATGCAATGCTAAGCCAAACTTAGGAACATCAAATAACTGAAGAAGAACTTACATTAAGAGTGGGAGAGGATACAAGACTTAGGAAAACACTGAAAAGAGGAAGAGATTGATCTCACAAACACACTGTATGAAATTATAGAAGTCACAGTAAGATGAATTGTATAATGGCGATTATTAAAGCAAAGAAATATGAAGACATTTGGACTCAGCAATTAGGAAAATCAATGGAAGTGAGGCATAAATTAAACTTCAGAATGCATTTTCCTAAAAAGAGTAATGTCCACTCAAAATTAGTGGCTTTTTTCAAAATATTTCCCATAAATAAAGGGATGAAATTAAAAATATTTCTTTGCCTTTTTCTAAACTACATTCCAGGGAGCAATTTTTAATTTTGTTACTGAAATGCATTTCATGGTTTGAGTCCATTAATACACACTTTAAGAGTCAAAGGAGGCAAATAAATTATACACACCTGGCGATGGTGCAGTTCATGGAGGTAGAGGGTGCCAAGGCTCATGTCAGCTACTGTGAGTTCAGGCACGACTTCTGGGCCCCAATGGCCCTGGGGTGACAGCCCAGGCATCACACTCGGGCTGTTGACATCGAAACCATATGCAGACTGGGCCAGAGGAGTACCTCGCACTTGGTGAATACTGGTTTTCAGTTTGGTGGACACCACAAGAGTACATTTTTAAGAGAACATGCAAAGAAACAGGAAAAAAATGACAACCATACAACTCAAAAGATAAAATATCAATATTGAGTGTTCTCTGCATTTTCCACATTTCTCCGGAGGATTCCTGATTCCTGGCATTTCCGACAAAATATTTACTGGCTGTCTGCCAGCATCTTCAGGTAGAAATTATCGGGAAACTAATTTTATTATGTTTTAGTAGCAATGGTCATCTGGGTGCTGTGATTGAATGCGTAGTGAATAACTGTTGTCCAGATACTGTATCACATTTCATTAGCTTCTGTAATTAATCTAAAAAATAACACCGATACTTCAACAAAATGGAAGATGCTAGCAGGGCAGACCACGAAACTGTTGTCAGAAATATCAACATACACAGAAAAAAATCTGGAAAATGCAAAACTCATCATTCCAATACCACAGGAACGGTTGAATGGACCAATAGAATAGAATAGACCTTTATTATCACGGGCAAATACAGTTGCATATATTGAGTGACCGAGGTTAATGGGATGAATGAGATCAAATTATTAGCAACAATTTTACAGACCACAACAAAAGATCAAGAGTTGAGTATCACATGCATCCTAAGCTTTACACAAGCAGATAAGAACACTGCTTTTGAACGTGATGGTTAAATAATTAAATTGTAACAGGGTATGTATGTAAAGGGGTATGATCAAATGGTATTTTTGAAGCAAGAAAAAATTACAATCCTATCAAGCCTTCAAGAAATATTAAAGAAACCGTTGAAATTACTTATTATTTGCACTATTATTTGCACATATATGCTTGTGAACTACTAATTTGTATTAATCTCCTCCTCTTTTTTTTTTGACGTGTCTTATATCTTTCTGTAGATCTTTGGACAGAAATAAATTATTATTATTATTATTAGACAGGAAATTCAAAACCTTAAACACAACTTCAATTTCTGTTAAACAGCAACATAATGCATTAGTATTTATTAAATATTTACTTATTATCATTGGCATTCACTGCATAATTAACTTTCTTTGGGGGAAGTATATTCACTTGGTGCAAGAATTTAATGCACATACACATTTGGAATTCCATCCCAGATGGTTAATACTCAACTCAAGTAGAGAACAAGGATATGTTGCCTTCAGCCTTCAATATATTTGAAGAACCAAGTTGTTCCTGATGTGATACTAAACCAAGAACTTCATAATTTAGAGCTCATAGTTTTGAATTTAGACACATAGAGGTAAGGGTGTCTCATTTTGGTTTCTACCTGACATGCTATTCACATTATAACTTACCGTAACCCAGCTTTTTGGTTAATTACATATGCATGTACAAATTAATGAATGATTTACTATTTTTCTGGAATATGATGTGTACATGAGTTTTCTCATTATGCTCTTCTAAATGAAGCATACATTTCTCAAAGTCCTTCAAGATAGTAAACGAACTGAAGTAAAATTACTTGGGGTAGGATTAGGAGCGGGCTGTATTTTATCAGCTATCCCATGCTATTTCTGTTCTGCAACAATTATCCATTTCTCCAACTAAAAATCCTTTTTATAAGAGACCCTTCTATCATACTCGCCCATTATTTTCCCCAGTCCACCTCTTTCTCTACAATAATTCACTTGTTTCACCATTTGTTTCCAACCCTTTCCCCAAATTTGACTGAATGGGCAAAAAATTCTTTTCATGCCAGCCAAGAAATATGATCCACATCTTTCGCTGGCCTATCCATTCTCCAACGTCAATCCCAACATCTGAACAAAGAACCAAAAAGAAAAAAAACAACAAAGAAATCATACCTTAACAAAAGACTCCTGCTATCAGAAGACTGCATAGGTCCCTCTGCCCGGCTCATACCCTTGCGAACAGGCGCTGGCGTGTGACCAGGACACGTACTTCGTTGCCTAGGTGACGTTCGATCCCCAGCTGACTCCTGTTGCTGGGCAAAGGGAACATGGGGAGGCCATGCTGAGGGCCCTCCATGTGCACCCCCCAAGGCACTGGCAACTAGACTTCCATACTAGAAGGAAATTGAAGGCAATGCATTGATAACCGCTTTAAGGATACTAGTAAGGAAGATCTTCATATTTTTACTCTAGTTTCGTGGAAAAATAGTCCAAACACCAGACATCACTTCTGTGATGTCTCATTGTCAGAATTAAATTTTTTTAAATTAAAACGAGAACACGGAGGTAACAGAATGTAGTGGAGGAGGCATCACAGCTGATTTGAAAAGCCAGTGGCCATATTGGTAAGTATGGACATGCTGGCTTTCTATTCACAATACTCGTTTGGATAATGTTGTTTTTACACATGACAAATAACTTAGAGCGGTAGGAGGGCAAGGAACAACGTTGGTACACTGGTTCCCATCAGATCACCTAAGTTAAGCGACGTTGGGCTGAGATGGAGGTTGGATGGGTGACCCTCCTCCATACCTCTACCGTGGTGCTCTTGTTTCCTGCCTGTAAGTGGTGGGCAGGTTAAATGTGGGTTGGCACAATGGATCTAAAGAGGTCAAGTGCCAGGGGGGCTCCAGAAGGCCCCCGCCCACCTCCCCAATTTATTATTTTTGAAATTTAGAGCAGTAGGATGAATAATAAATGTGTTTCTTTGAATTCGCCAAAGAAACAGAAGAAAGCACACAAACAAGCGCCAGCTATGAGTTTAAATAGGCCCAATTCAAACAGTTTTTTGAAATAAAATGGGAATCAAATTCATTAATGCATCCCTTCTTCCTTACGTAATCCTTGTGATAGCATTAGGAAGAATAATAGTTTCAATGAAATTAGGACAGGATTTCATTATTATTTTTGTCACAATCTCTATGAGAGGCCATACAAAATGCAATGCTTTGTATGGAGTAGTTGGGGGCCTAATTTTTCCCAAGCACCCCTATTCTGGCTTCATCGTAAGCCTTGAGCTAGCATGCCTCCTCCAGTGCATGTTGACCTCCTTGGAGGAGAATGAACGCTTTCTACTGACCCCAACGCCCAGCGATGAGATGGAGTGAAGGGAGGAGTAGAGGGGGTTGGTGTGCAAGTGCAGCCATGGGCTCCCTCCCGTCTCGCCTCCTACGTCCCTCTGGGCCTGCCGACGCAGTGCCTCCACAAAGTCCTCAGCTACCGCCGGCATCCTCCACTCGGGATTGGTCAGCGTGAAGTGCACCAGCGAGAGCTCCGTCTTGCCGTTTTCTGCTTGCTGAGGACAAGATTCGCAACAGGTTTCCATATTAGTATTCAGAACTGAGAGGTCTTACCTATTACTAGAGATGGGCAACTCGGTAAATTACCAACACCCCTGAAAATTACCGTGATAAATGGTAATTTTCAGAAAAGTTCTTTTTCAGAAAATTTCTTCCTCAGGAAGAAACCATTGGAATGGGTGATATTATAAATTAAGAAGCTAAAACGATTTTGTTTACATCGTGTCCATGATTAATTAAGAGTAAAATAACAAATGCACATTGGACAGAGGTATGTCATGGAACGAAAATTTCTCATAGTGTGACAAAAGAAAGGCAAATTGCATGTTGCTGCCAACTTCGTTATAATTTTTTCAATGAGTTGTAATGGATAAACGTCGTGATATGTTTGATATAGGCATCGGCATTTATATCTCAATGCTATTTGATTTCGTTTCGAGTCTTCTGATAAAGATTTGCAGCTCAAAACTTAAAATTACCGGAAATTTTCGGTAATTTTCGAAAATTATCGTAATTTACCACAATTGAAAATTATGGTAATTTACCCATCTCTACCTATAACCCTTTTACTGCCAGCCCCTTTTAGATAGACTGGGCAAACAACTGTCAAGCACATTTTCATGACATTCGTAAGATTATGAATTTTAGATAGATTTGAAGCACTTGACCCTTTTGTGCCAAATGTTGCTTATGGCCAACGAGGAGTATCCGATGCAAAAGAATGAATGTCGGCAGTAGCTGACAAGAGAAGCAACAGCCGTGGAAGCAATGATTTCAGCTATACTGATACCCCTCGAGACCCGCCTTAGTATGAGCTACGACCCTTTCCCAGGCAAGTTGGCTTGACCCTCCGTCTCATTAGAAACCCTCCTCACTTCATTGACTCCACAGTTAACTAAAGTCTTTGTACTGGTTTTTTAAAACAATTATTTGTTGTCTATTCCTATAATTTAAGCTTTAAAATGAGATATTTGTTTTTTGCTGAGTTAATGCAATTTTTCAACGATAATCTAGCGTTGAGTTGAATCTAAAGTTGCTGTTTAATGTTAAGTTCGGTGTATTTGTGATTTGTACCGTCTCACTTATTATATCTATATATTTTCTCATATTTTAAATTGAAGGACTGTGAACTGGCCGCGAGAACCTTAACAGCATTACCTGCTGAAATTGCACAATAGCAGAAGTTTCACAGAGAAAAAATCATTCAGGGCAACACAAGAAATGATGACCATGCAATAGGGAGTAGCCTATGCTAAAATGTAAGCACTTTAAATCACTAAGAAATATGCTTTCTTTTCTATTGGCTCCAACCTAGGATAAAAGATGGCAAACTCAACCAGAATGATAAACTTTTAAATTCTCTTAAATTCCAGCAATACTCACATCTACAACAAAATGCAATAATAGCAAGGATTAATTGAATACTTCCAGCATCAGAGGATTGGCAGTACAACAACCTTGATACGTTTTCTAAAACCTTGATACTAAGTGAAAATCAAATGTGGCAGTAAAAATGGTCAATAAAAGAAAAATTTGAAAGATTAAGCTTATATTAAGGAAAAGTATATAAACTTTCTCCAAATCCAAAATTTAAATCTCACCATTGCTACGACCCGATCTTCTCCACTGGCAGGTTGTTGACTAGGAGGCTCAGGTGGTGTCTGAGTGAATAGTGGCACTTGCCACGTGGGCTGACCGTGGCGACGAACATCCATTAGTGCGAATGAACACACATCCCCGACACCCACAACTTCGACAGTGAAGTTCCGATAGAAATCTACAATGTCGAGGGAACGCTTGCGAATATGAAAGCATAACATAAATGGAGTCACAAGTGGAGATAGTAGCTCCTCAACCACGTACACCTGCAAAGATATAAACAGATATAAAGACAAATTGCCTAATTATTAAATAACTTAATACAGTAGATTGAAAATTGAACTACAGTAAAGTCAATATAACTACAAACTGTGAATCATCAACTAAAATGATTGCTTGATCAAGAAATGGGTTTTTAATTGAGGACATTCTTTCACTTTGGCAGCTGTATCAGTCATGGAGTGTATCTGCACCAAATCAATTTAATTTGAGATAAAAGCAAGGATCAGCTGTTAAAATTCCCAAAAATTAATGCATAGACTTTATAGATTTTCACAACATACTTCTTGATCACATTTAACATCATCACTCATCCATTCCATTCCCTTACACTCAGATGATTCTTCTTCACTACATAATTAATTACATTCATAACCACCAATCTACCCTAAAACCACAGCCTTAAATAGTCTTTCATCTCTAAATCTTTACTAAATCAACTTTTTATGCCTTCTCTGAATGTGGAACTTTTCCACCAACTTCCTGTCTCCTTTACCATACTGAAGATTTATAAGTCTAGCACAGGGGTTGGCAAACTGTGGTTCGCGAGCTGTGTGTGGCTCTTTGGGAATGTACAGGCACTTCCAAAAAAAAGTTAACACTTCAGAGCCGAAAATTTTCCAAGTCCCGAGTTGACGGTGATTTGACAACGCTGCGTCACGGCTTCCCTCTGGCGGAGCCTCGCGAAGTTCTAACCGAAAACAAACCCCCTTCCCTCCTCCCCCGTCCTCGCCTTTCCCTGTTTAGCAGAAGGGATTACTGCACGGTCGGTCTTATTATGCCCTAAAGCAGGGGGCTATTGTGGGCACTCCATGGTCGTTCATTCCGACTCACTCCCGACGAAGTCCTGAACACATCTCTACGCTCGCCAAAAAAGCTACGTCGCGAAAAAAACTGGACAAATTTTGAAAATGGCTTTCTTTGAGATATAGACTTGAAACGTCGCATAAATACTCAGGAAAGATTGCTAATTAAGGAGTAATGCATCATTTGACATGATTCGTATCTGTTAGTCAGATACAGGGGCTCAAACATAACGAAATTTCCAAATAAACACCTGCATCATTTGCCTATTAACACAATGCTTTGCCTTTAAATTGCTGAGCTACAAATACTTTTTTAATCGTTTCATTGCTATTCCATTACTTATAAAAGCTAGAATATATCTAGTTCACATGGGCCCTAGAAAGACTTCACTCTTTTCAAGGGCTTGAATAAGAAGTATGTTCCCGGAGCGGACGCAAAGAAAAATAACTCTATTCCGCGTATTCTATCCCGTCGCACGGCTCAAGATTCTCGCGATTTCATCAAATAAGAGTGATGGAGGTTACTGACAATGGTTACAGCTCAAAAACAACGAATTAAAAGCCTTAGGGACCATGTCACTTCAGCAATGTAAGCGAGTCACGTCAATTCCCCCGACGCGTGGAGCCAAACCCCAAACGCGCGGTGGAAACTCATATGTATTTTAGGGTGTCGCAAACTTACTTTTAATTTCTCTTCACTTTCGTGAAAATGAGTTTTCAAAGACTGCTCAGATATAAGTTACTTGACAAGTGTCTCCCTAAAACGTTAGATATACTCTGCTTGATGTAAAAGTTTTGTCTGAGAACAGTGTCCGCCATTAAGTAATGGAATAGCAAATAAACGATTCAAATATATTTGTAGCTCAGGCAATTAAAAGCAAAGCATTGTGCTAATAATAGATCATGCTATTTTTATTTGATCAAATTCCTCCCACAACGTCATCATCAACTTGTAAGATATTAGGATAAATATTATTACAGGATTTTTTTAAACTTCGTGATGTTTGATCCCCATTGTGTCTCACTAACGGATGAGAACCATGACAAATGATGCATTATTCCTTAAGTAGCAAACTTTTCTAAGAATATGTGTGAAGTTTCAAGTGTATATCTAAAAAAAAGTTATTTTAGGTTTTTGTCCAGCTTTTTTCGATTTCCGACTAATGTGGGTCGGTCCTGTGTCCCGAGATTGTCATTTTCTTCGACGCGAGCTGCACGACGTCTGAAGTCCCGAACATATATCTATGCTCGCCACCATCGCCGTAGAAAAAACCATTTAGCATTTATAGTTTAGGAGTCCTAATTTGAATAATAATAATAATGCCCATGAGATTATTATTTGTATTATGCCAATACAAATCTGTTACTGACCACGCAGCCGTTTCCCTAAAATCTGGTCTAATGTCTAATCTAACCCTTTGGAAGAAGGTGTTTAAAGAATTGGCTTTTTCTACACTGCTGGTGACTCTAATTCCTTTATCGTTTTTAAGTGTGTGCACTGTGGACCTATTTGCCCGAATCTCTCTCACATATGACCAAAACGCTTTAGGATTGCTATCTAAATATTCTCCTAACATCTTGCTCTTGAAATGTTATAACGCTTGTCGACATGATTTCCTTGCTAATGCTTTCGATTTTTTTTATAGTTTTGAACTAACTCATTTGTTTCCTCTACCGATAGACCCCGTCCTGCATTTTTCATCCTAGCGTGGCATACCCTTTGTCGCTTTAGTGATTTCCTAACCTCCGCATTATACCACCTTGGCTCTGTATTATCACTAATGAATTTCCTTGGTATGTATTCTTTAACTGCTTTAAGGGTGTCCTCAAGAAATTCTCTCCCCGAATCCTCTGTATCGAATCCTTTGCTTTGTTCGCTAAATATATTAAACGATTCCCTTAATTCCTTTTTCATACCGTCGTAATGAGCCTTGCCAAATAAGTATATCCTCTTCCTTGGTTGATAATGTCTTTCAACGCCTACAATAAATTTCACATTAACTATTTTATGATCACTAAAGGTTTCAGGTCCTAATACAGCTAATTGCGCGCGCATGAGACCACAACTAAATAATTATTCGTATGAGATTTAACTGATTGCAAGAGCTCCGTAAGCATGTGAAGACATTTCCGTTGGTCAAACTGTAACTAATGTTACGCTCTAATTGGTTATTCAATGCCTTTTTCCGTTCTTCAAAAGGATGAGGACTGTGACAACATATGAATATTCCCGAATACCCATTGTTTATAGGACACCTGCAGGTGGTCGCAAAATACCCCCGACTCCCGCCTCACCCTTATTCCCGACCGCGGCGTTGAGCTGCGTGTCCTCCTAACCCTGCTGAAGGATCGCCACCCACTATTCTCCTCCTACCGAAAGGGAGGGGCGGCGAGGAAGCATGGCTAGCTGGGAATTCCCTCTCAGAAAGGGTTTGCACACGTTACGCGCGGGCACCCGGCCGCCATACGGTGATCTCCTCTCGAGGGGCCAATTGCTCGGATTGCGAAGTGGGTGGACGGCAATTAGTAAATTTCCTTAAGGACCTATATCGCAACTGAGAATAGTAATTGCATATTGATAAGCTGTTCCTATATTTCCTTCTGATGGAAAGGTGATCCATTATTCGACCATATTACATGCTAAACAATACCGCCAAAAGCTTTGGATATATTTCTTTAATGGACGGAATTAATTCATTTTTGTGAATGAATTGTTACTTCCTTGGCATCACATATGAAATTAATAAGAGACTATCAAACCTAAATCATGAAACCATGTTGATAAACGTGTTCACTTTTGGGCATGTAAATGTTTTTGAAATATTCGCCCGGTAATGTGAGTAGAAACAAACCTAAAAGCGCTCAGGTGGAGGAGTGGATGGGCAGACGTCTGCGATGTTTTACCTGCTTCCGGATCACCCCTTATGAATAGGCACTGGGCTGCAAGGGCATAAACTCGGAGGAGGTAGACCCAAGGCATACCGCATGGAAGGGGTCGTGGGTGCAATAAAACGTATGGAGTAAGGTTTTTGGGCAGTGGAAAATTATTCCTCACGGAGACCGGTCCTCCCCATCCCCATTGTCTCAGTACAGGGACTGAACAGAGTGATCAGAGGGAACATGCCGCTCCCCCCATTTGGCATTCAGATCTCCTCTGAGGAAAGGGGAAAAGGTGGCTGGGAAAACGAAGACCAAGGCTCTGAAATCGTCGGTGCATCTCTTACCGCGTGAATAAAAAGAAGGGGGCAAAAGGAATTCAAAAGAGAAACCAGTGTATTTCTAGAATGTTACATGGGCCCTAGAAAGACTACACTCTTTTCAAGGGCGTGAATAAGAAGTATGTTCCCGAAGCGCACGCGAAGAAAAATGAAGTGATTCCGCGTAATCTTATCCCGTCGCACGATTCAATATTCTCACGATTTCATCAGCATAGATCAGTGAAGGTTAGTGACAATGAGTGCAGCTGAAAAATGACGAAATGGAAGCCTTGGGTCCATGTCACTTGAGTAAAGTAAGCGAGTCACGGCACTTCCAGCCCAAGCCGCGCGGAGCCATGCCCCGGACGCGCTATCGGAAAATCATATGTATTTTTCGGTGTCATAGATTTATTTTTATTTTCTCTTCAATTTCGTGTTTATGAGTCTTCAACGAGTGCTCTGATATAAGTCACTTGACAGGTCTCTCCATAAAACGCTAGATATTCTCTATATTATGTAAACATTTTATCTGAGAACAGCGTCTGACATTTTTTAACGGAATTGCGCTAAAATGCTTCAAAAATATTTGAAGCTTTGGTAATTTAAAGGCAAATACTTGTGTTAATAGATCATGGTATTATTTATTCAATCAAATTCCTCACATAACGTCACAATCAACTTAACTTGGAAGACATTCGGAGAAAAGTTAGTTCAGGTGTTTATTGGGAAATTTGGTCATGTTTGAGCTCCTGTATCTGGCTAATAGATGAAAAGCATGTCAAATGATGTATTATTCCTTAATTAGCAGTCTTTTTTTGTGTGAAGTATTAAGTCATATTTCAAAGAAAGCTATTTTTGAATTTTGTCCAGCTTTTTCCGATTTCCGACCACTATGCGACGGTAGAAATATGTTCAGGACTTCAAATGTCGTTCAGCGCGAGTCGGAAAAAACGACCATGGAGTGCCCGCCATAGCCGCCTTCTTTAGGGCATAATAAGACCGACCGTGCAGTAATCCCTTCTGCTAAACAGGGAAGGGGGTTTGTTTTCGGTCAGAGCTTCTCGAGGCTCCGCCAGAGGGAAGCCGTGACGCAGCGTTGTCAAATCACCGTCAACTCGGGACTTGGAAAATTTTCGGCTCTGAAGTGTTAACTTTTTTTTGGAAGTGCCTGTACATGTGGTTCTGAAGTAAAATTTAACATTTCAAAACCATCATAATTTCATTTATAAATGAAATCATTGGCAGCAGTAAATGAGACTATCATTGTTTGTATTACTGATAACCTGAAATCATACCTTAGAAACAACTAGTAATCAACTATATTTTTGGAGACGTTTGGAGGAAGTGCAACCTCATTGCTCACATTTATAAATGCCAATGAGAGTAATGTTTGTAACAATTTATCATAATTGAAAGAAAATGGTTTCACTTCTTAAAACATTACTTCAAACTTTCCTTATTTGTAAAAATGTATTTACTGCTCCTGAATAATTTTTGGGCCCTTCTGACTCTTCTGTCAGAAAAGTTAGCCGACCCCTAATCTAGCACATGGGTCTGCAAAGTATGGCTTGCAAGCAACAATGTGGCTATTTAGGTATGCAATTGTGGGAAGTAAAATTGAAAATGGAAATAAAACTAGCATAGTTTCATTTAAATATCATATTCTGGAATTTGTAAATTAAACTAACATAGTTTAAACAACTGATTCCGAGTGGGAATCATGTATTAAATAAAAAAACACTATTCACAAATCGGGCATGAATAAATTTTCTCTGGAAATGCAAGCTGCAGATACAAAACCAACAAGAGCATTTTTGAGTGATTTTCTAAATAATTAATAAAACAATAATTATTTATCTTATTATTACTATTACTTCCTATAATATTACCTTAAAATTTCATTGCTTTAAAACATATATCATGGCTCTCTAAAAGTTTTAAGTCATTGTAAGGAAATGGGTTGGATCTTCTGTCTCAAAACCCAGCCATGAGTATAGCATGCCAACACTATATAAATAGCATCATTTCGATCTTATTTCCTCTATTATCCATTACCTGGCAGCATATTTTACCAAAAATGTGGAAACCCTGTGGAGCCACCATGGCTAATGACCTCAGTGTCTCATTCTAAAGGAATTGGCTGAAAAACTGTCAAATTCGACAAAAAATGGACACTATTACCTTGCCTACTGGGCCACCAAAAATACTTGAGCTATGTCCAAATTTGTAGGGCATTATATTTTCTCAGCTATGAAATGCATATAAAACCTTTGGTGGTTAAAATACACACTGGTTATCGTAACTGTGATGAAAAAAGTTGTCTTTCATATCAATGAATTCATGGAATTCATTGATATGAAAGACAACTTTTAAATGATGATGATTGACATAGAAATTAAAATAAAGACATTTGCTTTTGTCGCTGCATCATTTTATTGAAATTATTTTTCCAATTTATTTTGGTTTACAGCATTTTATTAGAACAGGCATGCTTATTAATATTAACCTGCACTCATGGAAAAAGAGGAGGAAAAATATTAATAGTACTTTCTAATTTGAATTTCAATTCAGAATCACTAAAAGATAAGACTCACTGAATTCACTTCTGAAGGCAACAATAGTTGACAAAACCCATTATTTTACCTAACTCACTCAAAGATTTCATACTTTCCTGGTAAATGCTGTCTAATTTTCTTTGGCTTTCTACCAGGTTACGTAACTTGTGGCCAACATTTTGGTGGCTGACACAGCCATCTTCAGGTGTCTTCTTCCATCTTCTTGGTCAAGTTTTGGCATTCTCATAAAGTTTCATTCATTAACTAGCCGCCAATGTTTACGTATATTTTTGACCTCAATGCCTACTAATTGGTCAGTGCTGTTAATGTTTTGCTTTCTTTAAAAATCAGAGGACAGGCTTTCAAGATGTACTTAAAGCAAACCTATGTACGGTTGATGCTATTAACTTCTAGTTGTGCTTTAATTGCATCCTAAGTACGCCTATCTCATATCCATTTGTTCCACAGAGTACTAACTCTTGTCAAAGCAAATGAGATGGTAATTATGAGACTCTGTTCCGCTATCACTGACTTTTTGAGACCACTGGATTTGTAAATACTAAAGAACTTGACCAAGAAGAATCCTTGAAGATCACGATTGAGTCAGCCACCAAAACATTGGCAGCAAATTACCTAACCTGGAAGGAAGCCTGAGAAAATTTTACATACATTACCTAATGCATAATAAAATGTCATGCATAACTTTAGGTAATATATTCATTGTACAGTTTTGGAAGAAAACAGCATTTCAATTCCACATGGAGCTAAACTCCTTGTGGAAGGAATAGTAGAGGCCTGTAATCATCAACCTTTGACTTTGATGTTGACAGTAATGATAGTAGGCAATCATTTACACTCAGCAGTCCATGTGTTTTATAATCAGCATCAAGTGCTCTTACCGCTTTATACTGAAACAGCTGAGAGAAATGGGATCGGACCGTACTGGTATGGGCACGACCCCTCCACCCGTCCGGCAGGTAGTGGGCATGCGCCAACACCGCAGTCATCAGAGCCTCAGGACACCACACCAAATTTTCATCAGGAATGAAAGCTCTAATCAAGGGATAGAGAAATAGAAAGAGAATCCTCAGTAGTAAAAAGACATGTGTAATATCTACATGCAACATGAATAACTTATAAGCATCAATGAATTAGGAAAAAATCTAAAGAGGTAAATATAATTGATGACTCCTTAAGTGTTCATATTTTTTCCCAATATTCACACCAATAACAGTGACTATATATTTGGGGAAAGCAACTGAACACTGAGGTCATTTTTGAAATGCAGCAAAGGTAATGGGGTAGACATAAAAATTTGCACCAGTCATTTATTGCTGTGAAAACCTACGTACTGTCAGACATAAGAATGTTTGGCAATGGAGTGAGACTTGGCATGGGCATTAGCTTACTCTTAACCCTTTCTGGTCCCAATTTTCAATAAGATATGAAAAAATCAGGGCATAAATACAGCAATCTTCAGCAGCAGATGAATACTATAATTTGTCTTGTACGGCAAGTTATAAAATCTTATGGAGGAATCATGCACCAAAGCCAGTAAAGGAATTAGACCACATAATGTCAGCGGGTGCTTTGAATGGATGCTTAAAGCAATACAGTGACATGATTCCATATGGAATTACAGGACCAGAAAGGCTTAATGAAGGGCACCAAGGAAAAACTGATCTCTACACAGCGCTGGACTGTAAGGACTAGGATTCCACTGAAAAATCTGCAATGCTAGGACTCAAACCCAGGCCTTTGAGATGGGAAGCCAGGACTCGAAATGAGAGACCAGCGGGCAGTCATAAAACCCATGGTGGGTATGGACAAGCGGGCCTTGGTTACTGGCCTTTGCACTCTGCTTCCTTGAGAAGGCAGAAGAGTAAAGCATGATACGAGAGGGGACCCAAAAATAACCGGATTACTGTTATAAAAAATTTATTTATTAAGTTTTTTAAAAAATTCCTTCAGTCACCTTCAAAGTACTCTCTATTAGAAGCGATGCACTTGTCAAGTCTTTTTTCCCACTGTTTGAAGCACCTCTGGAACTCTTCAACTTTGATATTGTCCAGTGCCCTTTGCGAAGCTGCTTTTACCGCCTCCACATCATCAAAACGCTTCCCTTTTATATTTTTCTTCTTTCTTGGGAACAGAAAAAAGTCGCACGGGGCTAGGTCTGGCAAACATGGAGGGTGGGGAATGACAGACCAACCCTGAGAGGCCAAATAATCATTCACACGTAAGGCCATGAGTGCGGGGGCGTTGTCGTGATGAAGGAACCATTCACCTGATCGCCAATGTTCTGGGCATTTCCTCCACTAATCCTCTTGCAAACATCTTAAGACTTCCAAATAAAAGTGCTGGAATTTCGTCAATTGTGAAACGACAACCCTCGTTGATGTTTTCATTGTTTAGAGATGTTGAAGGGCACCCAGAATGAGCATGGTCTTCAACACTCAAGTCACCACATTTGAAGCTCCCAAACCACTCGAAAACTTGTGTGTGGCTAATAGCATCCTCCTTGAAGGCCTGTTGAAGCATTTGGTAAGCTTCCATTGCTGATTTTTCAAGCAAGAAACAAAATTTCAAACACACAGTTTGTTCTTTTAAATCTGCCATAACGACTTCGCAGCGGGAACACGACAGCAGTAAGAGAAACACAATACTACGATCAAACGGTAACCTACAAACTGTCGCCATCTGGGCACTTGTTTCGTGAAGGTCTCTACTAACCTCATCTAGTGGGAGAACACTCTACTAAGTCTACAAATGGCAGTGTGCTACCAATCCGGTAATTTTTGGGTCCACCCTCATACAACTATGCAATATTATATTATTCGTACTACAGAGCGAAGGGTGCAATCAGAGGCTGGTCACCCAGCACCCACATGGTGATCACTTCAGGAGTGAGTGCAAGTCTCAATTGTGACTACAGTCCATAAGTTTCAGGCTTCACTTTGAGGAACTGACACACAGGAAAAGAATTGTTACTTTGTATAATGCACAATTTATTTACAGTTACCAACCATGGTTTCAACATAAAATGTATCAAGGTGTATACAATATTTGCACGAACCTAAGACAAACCCAATTCTAAGGCAACTCCCCATTTTTTGGAACTTCTCAAGGGGAAAAAATTACTTTTTGAAACTTCTACTTTGCTTGGCGCTTGAATACGAACTGAAAGGGTCTGATTAAAATTTTCAGTATCTTCCTGAATGTGCATCACAGCATGCATTCAATTATTTATTTCTTTTCCATTACCACCGAAAACAGCTCCTATGGCCTTTTACATAGGGGTATTTAACAATTAACAAAAGATGAGCACATACATCCATGTCCTGAGTGGTGAAAAGTCCACTCAGGTGGGACTCGAACCAGCGACCCTAAGGTTAGCAGGAGAGGACTTAACCACGCCGCCACTGGGGCCGACATTCACATTTGCGAATTGAGCTTCACAGTCGATTACTATGAGCAAATGCACCTGTCATTACTGATTTTATATATCTACTAGGTGGAAAACTAAGATGCGTTTATAATGTTGTTCCTTATCCATTACGCAGACATAGTCACAATTTATACTACGAAGGTGGATCGTAACTAAATCTCTCTAGTTGGTGGAAATCTGTAGATAATGCAAACCAATAGAATCGAGGATTTAGCTTCCGACTGTAAGAAGAACCCCCTTTTTTTTGCAAGTCTGGAAGGGAACAATATAACTGTCTTACATTTGTGCAAATATGGTTATGGTATTACAGTTTTTAATGTCCTTATATATAGTCCAACTAAACTTTTAACTGTAGTCACAATTGAGGCTTGCACTTACTCCAGAAGTGATCACTTGGTAGGTGCAGGGTGACCAGCCTCTGACGGCACACTTTGCTTTGTAATACAAATGCTACATTGCATAGTAGGGTAGTGGATGGGTGACAGAGCAGTAGGTAAGGGAGGGGAGGAAGCACGTGGGATGAGAGAGAGGGGAAGGAGATGGGAGGGGGAAAGAAAAATCCCTTCCCCTCTCTACTTATTCACCTGGAAATTGACGTCAAAACCCTGACCTGGCATCCCATGTGTTTCCTTCCCCTGTTACACTATATATAAGGATGTAAAAAACAAAAATTTGTACTTTCATAATAAGACTATATGTTGACACCATGTTCAGTAATAATAGAAACTTTAATACTTTAGAAAAGTTCACTTTTCAAGAAATTTAAAATCCTTACTTTACCTTGTATTTATGTACTCTACATACTAATATTTGTAAAACATAACACCAGTAATTTTTGACTAAATGACTCTCCTATCATCTCAATGTTACTAGAAGAAAGAGAGATCTACACACAGAGAGATCTCTCGTACACTCCAACTCTAAGGGACCAAAGACAATGGCCATGCACACACACAACAAGTTACCGAAAAGAATTAAAGATATTTCTAATGTAAATAAATTTAAAAAGGGAACTTATAAGTACCTCCTGGACAAATGTTTTTACTCAGTTTCACATTTTTTAGATGAATAACGAATAACAAGATTTTGTATTTTAACCTTTGTATTCCTTGACTTGTCCTATACATGCATTGTATGCCTTTGGACGAATAAAAAATTACAATTACAAATTTGGGCGGTGCCTCTCTTTATCTTCCACATACACATTGGCAGACACTGGTTGACCATATTTTGCATCCATGCTCAGGTCTCTACTCTAAACACCACACCAACTTGATCCAATGGTTACCTGCTAATGGCCAAAATGACTCCTAGAACAGTGATGGCTGTCAGTACATGTTCTGCAGCTAACACATCTTCATCATATACAGTGAGTACCACCAGCACAGCCAGCAGGGCCCCAGAGATAAAGGCTACATTTCTGGAATAAAAAGGGAACTCTCACTGTTATATTATTTGGAATCACTGCGTTAAATACATATGTAATGGCACACATGCAAACTATTTAAATCTTTGTCCAGTTGTCTCTTTCGGTAGCTGCTGCGGGACAGGCATTGTCGTTCTCCAAGCTTTCATACCCGTTGCAGGGCACGTCATCAGGGAAATAATAATTTTGGAGAAGCAAAGATGCTGGTATTTATGGGGGGTGCCGTGCCCCCTCCCCCTGTCTCTTGGCCTTGGCTGGTTGCCGTTCTCTTTCACCGCCCCCTGCTGCTGACATCAGTAAGTGGTGAGGGTCATTCACCTAGGAAGAGTTTCTTTGCCAGAATCTTTGCTTCTCCATAATTATTATTTCCCTGATGACGTGCCCTGCAACGGGTATGAAAGCTTGGAGAACGATAATGCCTGTCCATGCTGCGAAAACCTACGATCAGCTATTTAAATCTTTATTTTCAGCGATGGTATAATGCAAGGTGTAATTAATTTGAGATATTCTACCTAATTTTAAGGCCCTTTCACACATGAAAATTAAACAAATCTGTTTGTATCAACCATAAATGGCTAATAAAGTAAAGAACGTGAAATTAAATGCATAAGATTAATTTACCTTTATATTCTAATTTTTATGAAATGACCATTAAAATTGTATCTGACACTAAAAATGTTGAATTAACTCACACCTGAGACACCTAAGAAATTTAGTGATCTGTAAGTAAATACATTCCACCTCAATCATTAGGTTAAGGACCATGTCATCATTTCTGTGACTTCAATTAAACTCAACTGATTTCCTGAAGTACTCTGAATAATGAATTGGTTTGTCCTTGCAAATGCCTTCTGCAGGGTTTCAGAGTATGGACAATACTTTTTTATTTTTTTTTTGGCATTTGTATTAGCCATGAAAAGAACATTGATGTAAATATACTCTGGCATTTTAAAAAATCACTGCTTTCACCGAAAATTTCCATAGATTTCTTCCCTATGAAAATTCTTGCTCACCAGACAACATGCTGACTTTAGCTAGGAATACGGTGGCTGTCTAAGATTGCATCTGTATCATGCAGGAAAACACACAGAGGTGGAAATGAGCTTACTTGGCTATGACAGTCATGAGGGGAGAAGTGAAGATGGCCATGTATTTCGATGCTGGCCGATAGGCACGATTAAGTCGTGCATTGAGTTCATGGTCCAGCTCATTGAAGTGGCGAAGATAAAGACGGCCATACAGTGACCAGCATCGAGACCCCAAGCTACTAGGCTCCCTTTTGATCACCTGAAAATAAGAGCAGAGAAATACAATGTTTTCTGACTTAAATACATGATTCTCATGCATGAGTGAATGCAACAAATTTATGGCCAGTGTAAATGCTTAGAGTTTACAGGAACAATGGGCAAAGTATAGATTCTCCTCTTCAACATTACTCTATGGCTTTATTTCAGTATTGTACATTGCAATGGAAAAAGCAAATTATTTTGAGCAATATACAACTTTAACCTTATTTTAACGCTGACAAAAGGAATTCACTCACTAGAGAACAACTATTTGAAAATTATTTTCAAATTATGTACCTGAGACTAGCGGTGTACTATTACGCACCACAGTAATCATGAAGCATTATTTCACTCTTATACATTATATCACTTGCTTCTAACAGTAAGTGGAGTCATATAAATGTCTCACAGATAAATCTTTAGTTGTTTAATAACACTGAAGAGGGAATAGATTACAAAGATTGAAGTCCGACAACATTGAACTACTTGCAAGAAGGCCCCAAATCTACAACATCAATTACAACTGTAACAAGCGGCAGTTACATTTAAGATATTTTAATGTTAGGGGTGATCCAGATGGTTATGAAAGGCTTAAAAGGAAATAGACTGAATCTAGTTTTTCTTGAATTTGCCCTTGAATCCTATTTCAAATCCAAATTTAAAATGTTCCCAGAATCTCTTATCTTTCCTGGAATCTGAATTTTATTTGCTAAAACTTAATTTTACAATCAGTATAATCCAAACATACTCACTTTCTACAAGTGTTAAAAGAAAACTTAAATTATTATAATATTATATTTTATCTTTTTATATAACCATTTTGGTCTAAATTTACAACACAGTTACTTTCACCTGCTTTTTGTAGAACAGACTAGATTTTTTGATTTCATTTGTTTTCGACAGAATTGCTAGGTCTGTATCACTTTGTTGGCACTACTGGAAGTTAGAGGCTTTCAGATAGGGTACATGTTGTCAAATGCATGAGCCACCACATATTTGAGGCTAGCATTTACACAAGGCAATTACTATTGATTTCCTAATAGGATGGTAATCATTAATAAATTTGGACATGGCTAACATGTCTAAGATTTTCATAGATTCAGATTCGAGGCAAAAGTCAAGGGATTCAAAGACTCAGTGAAAGAGGGAATATTTGAGAGATTGAAATGTCACATCCATACTGTAATGGTTCGACCATTACGCAATGCTCCCTGGCCCGACCGCATTCCTTCCCCCCCTCTCATAACCTCACCCCACCCCCTCTAGACTCGACCCGTGGAGGAATGAGAGAGTGAGTGCGAGCGGGAGTGAATGAGTCAGTGTACGAGCAAGTGAGGTGATATGGGCCTGTGGCCACTGTGGCCTATGACCCACAGTTCAAACCCCCCCCCCCCACATCGAGAACCACCTCCACCCCATCGTCATCCCAGGGGTATATAAAGCAGGCAGCAGCAACGCCTCAAAAAGAGATTCCAAGAAAGCGAGCCACGGGCGCAGCTTATGCCCGTCGCCAAGGCGGACGAGTTGGGAGAGGATTCTAAGAAAGTGAGCAACGGGCAGAGCTTATGCCATCGCCAAGCCGGACAGGTTGGCGAGATTGTTTCGCGGACGACAAGAGAAAAAACATGCTGAAGGAGACTCCCATGCATCGAGTGCCAGATGCCGCTCCAGTCCTGATACGAAGGAGCCTGCGGTCGGAGAAGCAAAAGCAGGGAGATCTCCAGGACGTGGTCGTCGCCGTGAGGCCAAGTAAGGTTGTCGATGCCCGACCAGCTTTCAATATAAACCCCCCCCCCCCCCACTGTGTTCAGCTGCTGCACTAGCTTCCCCATGAACTCCTTTGAAGCGGTGTACTAAACTTTATTGAAGTGTAACGAGTGCTCACATAAAGAAAGAGGTAAGGACTCAGAATTACCTCCCTCCAGAAGGCAGAAATTGATAAAATTTGTGTCGTTGCCCACCGCCTAAGACGGTGTCATTTTTTTTTGTTTTGTAAAATTATTTTCACTTTTCCTGTCATCATCCCTGTTCATAAAATCATTTTATTCATTCATCCCTCATTAAATTTAGAAAAAGAGTATATTATCCTTTGTCAAATGTATCAATTTTTCGTTTTGGAATAATAATGTGTGTTATATGAATGGGAAAGTGTGTGTGCGTCGTCTTTTTCTGCGGGTCGGGAGGTGAGGCTCCTTATCACCCCCACCCCTACCACATTCCATTCCTACCCTCCATATGTTTCGCCCCGGCGGTAAAGCCAGGGAGCGTGTGAAAATTGCACAAGGTCGGGAACCCCCCACCCGCTTGCCCTCTCTCAAAGAGGCGTGTCTATTTTTTCTCGTACCAGGTGACGCAGTTTGGCTTCGCGGACTTAGCGCGGGAAAGATTTTTGTTATTTTCTTTGTACGTGTTTCTTTCGGCCCAAAAGTTTCATCTGGCCGTTGAACCATTACATCTGGCGCCCGAACAGTGGGACCCGATTGTTATTTATTGTCGTTAATTTTTCATGTGTTTGTGTGGCATTTAGTCACAGGAACGTATGATTGAGGGTTGTGACGGAAGGAAGTTTTATTTTGCATTATTAGGGGATTTGGACTTGCAGTAAAATGAGTAATAGAAAGGGCCATTGAACCATTACAATACATACAAGACATACACAAGAGTAGCAGATGGAGAATCCTAAAGAGGAGTATTAGGTTAGGGAGTAAGGCTTCCCAGTATTACAATCACACTCATGTTCATAGAAGCAGGGGAAAGGAATGAGAAAAGTTAATGAAGTTAGTAACAATTTTAGATGATCAAGAGTTAGCAGAGGGATTGTAAATTCTTCCGTATCAATTGAAGTTTTGGTGAGAGAGATAAATAAAGGGGATAAACTATAAGAAAAGCTAATTAATTGGGTTTTTTCAGGACAAGGAACACAAGGATAGAATGGGATATCTGTGTTGGAAGAAAGGAGAGAGGCAGTATTTAGGACTAAAGAATCACATTTGGTGAAAGAAATGGGTATCTGGCTACAGGGATACATTTCACTTATATGCTCACCTAATCCTAGCATGACTGGTAGAATACCAACAATCAAAATTTGGAAAGAATTTACTGCTGGCAAAGAATTAAAAAATCATCACACGAGAGGAAGAACAGGCAACTTTTACTGATACTACTTGATTTATTTTTAAAAAACTCGACCTGGGTTTTGATGTGGTTTCACATCATCTTCAGGTAAATGTCATAATTCACCTGAAGATGATGTGAAACCACATCGAAACCTGGGTCAAGTTTTTTAAATAAATCAAGTGGTATCAGTAAAAGTTGCCTTTTCTTTCTCTTATGATGGAATACCACCAAGTTAACCTTGAGAAAGTGATTAAATCATCACACAAATGCTAAATTAAGGAAGATTACTGTCACCCAATCTGCTACTTTATGGCCTATCAATTGTCAAAATGTTAATGCATAGTTATCATCCACATATGCATCTACAGATTGCAATATGAGCCACCGCAAGGGCATGTGGCAGTTAACCAGAAGCGGTGGAAGTTTGCCAGCAGTGAAAATGAGGTTTCTACACAAGGGACTAAGTGAGAAACAACATGGTTGGAGATGTTACTATTTGTAACAATAACAAATGTGAATTTATTATTTAGATTTTATTATTTAATTTATTATTTAGATAATTTTATATTCACATTAGAATATAAAATGAGAATAAGATGGAAAAACAATAAATACAATATTCATACCCACCTCAGCATAATTAAAAAAAGAGAAGAGTATTTGCCAGAGAAGAATGATAGGGCAAAGTGCAAAGTTAGCTATTCCAACCCACAGGATCTGCTTTGAAAGACGCCTCGCTAGTTCTTTGCGCTTGACAACCTTTTTAAATTCTTCTTTCAAGTGCCAGTTGTTTTCAAATGGTGACCACGGACCCCCTAAAATTAAAGTTAATTTTTCATCAATAAATGCCATTTGTAATAAAAATAAAAATTTATAATTTGCATGAGGCCATCATGCCATGCCTCATGATTGTAAGTCTCAAGGTATATTACTTATAAATACTTAAATTAAAAAACATGAGGGATAGATACATTTATTTCATTGTTACACGATGAAGATAGAATGGGTGATTTTGCTGAACACTCCTCATTATTTAAATGAGAGATGAAGTTAATTTTCATATACATGATGGGAAGAACCTAAAAGGAAAATTAAAGCTGATAGTAGAGAAGAAGAGGAAAATACACAGTTTATGCAGATAATTATTTTAGTACGGATTAGAAAGCCAAATAATAACAATTTACTAGCTATAGAGTGCATTACAATTTTACACTAGTACTAAGAGTGTAAAATAAAGTCTATGCTTAAGGTCACATTATATATCAAAACAACTTTTGTAAGAAGTGTACTGCAAAGCAGTCATGCATGAGTATTAAGGATGGAATAATTTCCACCAGAAATATTCCATTCTTAATAGTAATCAAAATGTCATGCTATGATTTCCATCAGTTTTTAGCATTAAACATTATTTATAATATTCATGAAAAACCTCAGTAGCATTACAACTTCTGTCTATTCCCTAGCATTGAGAGACGAATCCCCAAATTACATTATCTCAGCTCCTGAAGGAAGCACCTCATTCCCATCAAGAGAGAGTAAGGCTATTTGACCACTTTTTGAAGAAATTCATAGCCCTAGTGAAGCATATCACATGCAGGACCTCCATCCCTGTCAGAGGCTCAACGGAACAGGGAAGGGAAATCCTCTACAAGAGAATACCAATGCCCCTGTCATGGCTGGGCAAAATAAGGCTTGTGCATCAGAGGGGAAGGTCCACAAATTTATACATAAACGGCATCCCAACGCATCACAATCAATGGTTATCTCTGGATCTCTGGCAAACATACCCTATATGAGTTCTCTGCCATAGTTTAGCCCTTATGTGACTGCATGCTCGGCGATAGGAGGGATCACACTACTTTGCTTTATGATTAATTTATATTCTTCAATATGGAAATATCAAAGAATATAAACCCATCATTACTCCCAATTAAGATGTCCTGTTTTCTTTTTAGAGTTTTCAGCAGACTTCTCTTTTCACCTACTTTTCATAAATAATGAGGAAGTCATAAGAGTAGGTGAAAAGAGAAGTCTACTGAAAACCCTAAAAAGATGGGACAACTTAATCGGCCATAACTTAAGACACATCTTGGCCTGATGAAGACAATCGTTGAAGAAAAAGTTAATGGGAAGAATGGAAAAGGCAGGCTTCATATGAGATATATGGAACAGTTCGTGAAGGATATAAAAGAGAGGAATTATGTTAATATGAAGAGGTTGTACGATGATGATGATATGTAAATAAGTCATTTGCCGAGTTTAACCCTCAAGAACCAAACAATTTCCCTCCAAAGGTAGTTTGAAATTCAGCTTTGAAGTTCACATGAAAAACACATTTCTCAGATGATGCACTGTTGATGACCCGGAAAGTATATGATATTGCTGCCGCCCACATTTGTTGCGTTGGTTTCAGGAGTTTGAAGTAGGCAGTGTGCTTGTCTGCATTAAAATTAATGCGAGAAAAACATGCGTGCGCTTAGTAGTAAATATATGTTGCATAAAGCACTCGACAAATATTTTTTTCCGGTAAATTCCTTGAATCGGCCTAGAAATTACTGTGGAACACCGAAATCAATATGTTTCTCAGACATAATTTGTGAGCAGCCTTCTCAAGACCATTTGTTCTGTCTCCTACTGTGATTGGCATGTACTTCCCACATCACAATGAGGCCCACCAATAGAAATATGTTTTGCAAAGTGGTCATAGGTATGACTCCGTGCTGAATTTTTGGGCTGTTTATCTCCCATAAAAATGGATAAAAAACTGAAATTTGTAGTGTGTGTGTTTTAAACGTTCCCTATTGTCTCAAAGGGTTCAAATCCAATTCAAATCAGTTCAGATCCAGATCCCTCCACTTGACCGGAGGGGGATCAGGTTGGTGTGGTGGCTAGAGTACTGGCCTCCCATCCCGAAGGCCTGAGCTAAATTCCAGGCAGTGGTGGATTTTTCAGTGGCAAACCGGTCCCTACTTGAGTGCCTAGTGGAGAGCATTTCAAGTTCAGTACTCTTGGGACGTAATGCCATGGTCCTCTTGGTGCCTGTCGTTAAGAGTAGGCTAATGCTGACACCGGGTTTCTCTCCCCTTCCTCCATTCCCTAAAAGCTCCTACCATTACCCACCTATCCTAAATGGCGCAAATGACCTCAGCTGTTGGTTGCCTCCCCTGAATAACTAAATCCAATTGACCGGACCCCAAAGGATGAATGCCTGCCGAGGTTATGTTGCTATGACTTCATTTACAGACTACCTCCCAACTGCTTCCCCACCATTGGCCTATGAGGTTATTATGCTTGCATGACTGCGTCTTCGCTCGTCCTCTCTCTTCCGAGCTTCATCCGTTCATACACCGTTTGCTCCACCAATTGCCTCTCAATATTCTAGACCTCCAATCCCTTAAATGGAACTAGAATGCTGAATACTTGAACTGTTGAACAAATAAATGTATATTTGAATTTAAAATTGACCTGGTCATTTCCTCAATCCCAATGTCATTATCTCTCACAACAATTAGGACCCACAAAATACTATAAAGCAGAATATCATTTATAGCCAATATCTAAGTTACAATTTCTCAGCAACAAGAAAATTTCAGAATAAATTCAGATAGTAACTACATATGTTGGTGTATAGTAACCTAAGCTGCTTTTACATATCCTTCTTCAGTAATCTTCAAGCTTTATGTATTCCAAAGAGTGGGTTTCCGACTTCTCAGGGAATGTTACCTTTTTCTGGGCACCTCTGGAATATGTTATAATGGAGTGCTAGAAAATTGGGAAAAGAAAACCATAAAAAAACCTATCTTTATTTCCACTTACAGAAGAGTAACAGCTCAATGTTGTACTTAAGACCCCTAGTCAGGAAAACTGTTTCACCAATATATGGAATATTTAGCTTCACAGGCAGGAGGGATTTATTCACCATTGCTACCATGTAATTCTTGAACCTGTAACATAAAAATTTACATCAGGTCTTGAGACTTCGCTGGTCCACATACCGCATGGGGCTCTTTGAATCATTGAAATCATATTAAAATTCAACACTGATGCATTGCATGCAATAAATACAAATCCATTTAACACGTTCGCTGCGGCGTGACCCACCGGTGGGTCACGCTAATCCTTCTAGCGCCGCGGCCTTTTAATTCTTTGAATTGTCTCAACTTGCGAGGAGTATTGTGAGAGTAGGAATCGAGATCTTCTCGAGTGACTTCACCCAGAGGTTAGTCACAGTTCAAATAACATACTGCTATGTGTCACTTAGTGTGACCCACCGGTGGGTCACGCCGCCCCTCCTGAAACTTTTTTCAGCGTGAGCGGTGTGACCCACCGGTGGGTCACGAACAAATTTACATATTAGCGTAATATATCCAAAATACGTTTATTTTTTGCTTTCTTTTTGTTTTTTTTTCATGTTTATGCGATGTTTATACATAAGGATGAACAATACTCGATATAGTAAAACATATCAACTTATTAAAAATAATGAAAATGTTTAGGACAATTTTTTCTCCTCAACCTCTTGGCTGTCCGTCAGTTGCTCGAAACTAAACAGCCCGAACTGCACTCGCCACGCTGTGTGAGAGATTGAGACTCTCTCTTCCCTTCCTCCCCCCCCTCTACGAATGGGCAATTGGGAAAGGGTCGCGTAGCGTTCTTGAGCCAATCCCTCAGTGGTGGATGAGTGACCGTGCCCTTGCCGGGTGAACGTCTTCCGAAATGCAGAGACACTACTTTTTTCTGAGTGAGACAAACCACTATGTACTCTTTTCAAAGGTTCCCCCTTCCCTTTTCTCAGAGTGTGAGCAAGACTGGGGAATCGGTACGCACGGACGGGTGTCTACGTCTCACAGACGGGCGCGAACAAGGGCAGGCGCAATAAACAGAGACGGGTGGGAGTCTCCTGGGTTTTCCGAACGTCAGCAATTCTTTACCACATGCATTGTATTCTTGGCCCTCTCTTCCCCCATCCCAACCCAGGGTCTAGCTGATAGCGTGCCCCACGTGGCCAGGGGAGGGGTGGGCTGGGGGCGAAGCTGGGAGTAGCCTCCCCCAGACTTCCTCTAATCTCAGGAAACAGCTGAATATTGCTGCTTCAACCACCATCCCTCGGCAGTGGCCAGAAGCTCGGAAGGACTGTGACCCACCGGTGGGTCACACCGCCCATGCAAAAGGCTGAGTGTGACCCACCGGTGGGTCACGCCGCGCTGTGAGGAGTAGGGCTTTAAACAGCTCCGCAGTGAACGTGTTAAGTCTTCTTCGTCGGTGACAAAAAAAAAAAACTTTTTCATTGTAAATAAAATACTGCTTTGCTGAAGCAATTTCAGCTTTTACTGTCATTCAGTTTACTTAAGATTTTTTCACCTCTATGACTGAGCTTACCCACTAAAGAACAGATTTAACAGTACCATTAAAAAGCCAGATGCATTACTTATTTCCTATTTACTCTTCAGCATCCTTAAAAGCTTTTGAGAACTTGGAAAAACTTTTATAATCAATACAATAGAAAATAGCATATAAATAACACAGGCTTGCTTTTCATAATGCATTTCTGCTAAAATCTAATGGATACGCTTACCTAAGTATTCGATGGTAAATGT
The DNA here is from genome assembly GCA_933228895.1 of Platycnemis pennipes. NCBI lineage: Eukaryota > Metazoa > Arthropoda > Insecta > Odonata > Platycnemididae > Platycnemis > Platycnemis pennipes. The sequence continues at coordinate 32,278,386 of OW121852.1, read as the reverse complement.
CTAATTCTGAGAGATCTTGCTTATGAATACACATCTGTTGCTCCAGCTGCACTTCACGGACCTTCTTCTGAACTTCGTGCCAGGTAAGATTGTCCAATTCACTCTGTATTGGAGGAGAGAGTACAATTTGCATTTAAAATTTTGAGTAATAAGTGCATATTTAAATACTGCTTCCAATAATCCATTTCCTTTTTTCACTAGGTGTCTTTCAAATAGGGATTAAATAAAAACAGATGTCAATCCTGTTTTTGCTCAACACTATGCCATAACTTGTAAAACTATTCAACAAACTAATGATTTGGATCCAAACAAATATGCTTAGGACATGAAAATTATGGAAAGCCAAAAGATTTAGGATATCTAAGTATAAATTGCAGTAAGTATACACGGTTAAATGTTGGGAAGGATTGGTGAAATAGTAAAAAAATATAAAAATTATTTCAACAACAATCAATCATTTATATTGAATTGCACAAAATTTGAATGGGATTTTAAAACAAAAGAATACTGGATTCCAAATTATTAAAAAAAAAAAATTAATTGTAAAATATTACTTTTTGGAGAAATATTGTTCACTGCAAATAATTCGGTAACAACAGTGAAAGTCTACTTTAAAATATGGTAGACTATAATTTGTAATAAATTGAAAAAATTCTAGTTGGAATGAAGAAGAAAATAATTAAAAACTGAAGAATGATTGCCCCTAAATTTAAAGATAACCTCTTCCATTACTGTTATTTATTAGGGGGAGATAAACAAATACAGTAGAACCTCTAAATAACAAAATCCAAGGGTCCGAAAAATTACCAGTTCGTTGATAGGGGGTTCATTGGTCAGAGGATGTTAGCACATTGCATCACTCTAGGGGCACACGAAATAATCTTGTTATTACTGTACTTAGTATTGTGAATTACAGGGAAAATGTCTAGCAAAACAAAATGTGGGTTGGGGTAAAATAGGTTAATATTCCTATAGTATGGCCTTAATATTTACTTTTCAAGGTAGTTAATCATAACAAAGGAAAATTAGGAAGTATAATACATAAGTTATGTAGTAAATTTCATAGAAGTTACTCATCAGAAAAAGCTTTTTCTTCATTTTTTTCAGTCAAAATCTTGCCCATAAACTGACATGTAAGTCTGCAATATTATATTACTAGTCAATGACCAGTCAATACCTGCAAGAGACACACCAACAGCTTCTTCCCCTGAAAATTGGTGTGAGGCAGTTGGTGGGAGGCAACTGATCTGAACCTAGTCATTGTGGAAAGGAAGGCAAAGTGGTACAGGCTCTATGCCCCATTCTAAAACCCCTTGGTGCTTGGAGTTGGCAGATGGGTATTATGAAGGCCACACCTTGAGTTGTCTGCCAGAACCTTCACACATCCCATTTCTTCTACTTTATAAGACTCCTTTTCCTAAAATCCACGGTATTACATTTTTAGTTTTTCCCATAGTTATCCTCCAATGCTGCTGCTTTTTTATGGTGAAGGGTCCAAAATCGGCAATGGTAAACTGTCAGGGGATGGCTCAATGGGACAAATATTTTTATCAATTGTACACCAGTGAACCTTTTTACTGTCAGCTAGCAGAATCTACCAGGCTGTCCACTGGCGTCTCTGATCTGTCCTGGTTGTTGCCGAAGGGAAAACAGACGCACACCTATCCCATCCCTTAAAAGGGCCAAGTTGTAGACTCCGGCTTCCAGTGGACTCTTATCGCATCCATTTGCAGTTGTGGCGCCCTCTACCCCCCTCCACACGTGACCAGGTGCACCCACCCCCTTTTCACGTGTAAATGTCTCGGGAGAATGGCCCCGATTAAAGTCGCTCCTCTGTCTCCTTCACACAGTATCGGTTCCATGTTTCTTTCCCTCCGCTTCCCCAAGTTCACGCTGCAAAATTGCGTCAACAAATCTTCCCGAAACTGTAACCCTTAATAATAGTCGAGCATATTAAGAAAAAATGATGGATACCTTGACAATGACGCGAAGACGTTGAAATCGATTGGTAGAATAAACTTAAAATTGTGGAATTGTACAAGGTATTTTTCTTAACGTGTTCAGCGTATCAAAGTTCCATCAACTATCTCCTGCCTCCATCCGTCTAATCCATAATAATAGTATTTATTTTATGATTATCATTCAATTTTTAAAATGGAAATTAATTTATTTGCTATTTTGACATGAAATCATTGGGGTTGATGTCTTTTTTTTCATTTATCTTTCAAGTGCCTAAAGAGTAGCTTCTTAAGGGGCATGCTCTTCATGAAAAGAATGATGCGAGGTTTAAGGCAAAGAGGAAGTGGTGAATGACTTGAAGAGTCGCAAGCATGAGTCGCTCTCAACCTTGCCATCCACCAGCTGGAATGACAAGATTCCTTTATAGTCTGTGAAGGAAACGGAAGAAATGGAGGCTGAATTAAGAATTCACGTGCTAATAAAACTGGTAAGCTTGAATGCAAGTGTATTACTGCTATTTACTCATCATTATTTGAAATAGTAGATTCGTTAATTCATTCTCGAATTGACTCATAACTTAGGAATAATCTTGGCCTGTCATTGGATAACTTGGGCCTTTCTAAGATGGCTGTCATCTGTTTCCATTATGTGATTAATTTTGTGTGTTATACTTACATTAAAATTTTTATCCAACAGTCAATTAAGAATAGTGATGGATTTCTATTTTATATAGGTTACAGAGTTATCCCTCATTGAAGGGAGCTTCACAAATAATTGTGTTGTTGGAATCGCAGTGGGCACCATGATGGACTCTTCAGCAAGTTACTTTACCTTGCTTGGCTTAAAAAATAAGAGAGCTTTCTCACCACTTGGGCTGAAAGAAGTTATCTTGTGTATGTATTTACTTTCGTTTCATATGTAAAGGCTGTAATTAATGTTCAGCACAATGCCAATACTTGTGTGTTGAAATTGTAATTTTTTACTTTGCACGGTAGTGTGCACTCATTTTGTATATTATCCCTTAAAATGGTAGAATAGATGAGTGGTTAGGTATTTGCATAAGAGTGGAAAGTAAGAAGAGGGTAGGACCTTCGATTTGGCATACAAGCATTTTGAATAAGAAATAATGCATGCTGATTAAGTTATTGTGGTACCTGTTGTGCCTAAAGGTTACTAATATGTTTATAAGATCATTTCTTTTGAGTATCATTTTTTTCATTACTTAAGAGGGAGAAATGCAATTTTTCATATGGGCGTTTAGGAGTATTAAGGAAAAGACCATTTGGAGGCTGTGTATCTTACATCTCGGTCAAAGTAGCCTCTTAGTAGTAGAGATGGGCAACTCGGTAATTTACCGTGGTATTTTTCATAAATTACCAACAACCCTGAAAATTACCGTAATAAACTGTGATTTAAAGAAAAAGTTCATGTATGTTTTATCAAATTTGTTACATTGTGGAATAATATGAGAAACTTCTTGGTTCAACTGTCTCTAGACAAAAAAGAACAGTTGACACACGTGAAATGCTTAGATTTGGGGGACTAAACTGATCAAACACATCCAATTTATAGGCTATATTTTATTTTCAAAATAAACACAGTAGAAATGTCAGTTTATCCTAAATGGAATTGATACAATAACTAGTACGTGAAATGCTTTGATTAATTTTGTCTCAATTTAACTTTGTGGTAATGATCTTAACAGGCATTTCTTTGGTAACACTTTAATTCACCTGGGGTGATTGGCTGATTGACAAGTTGCCAATTATCTGTGATAGGAAGAATGTTAATGGATTCTGCTTTTTCTGACAGGCAAACGATGGCAGGGAGTAAAAGAGAAGTTATACCCACCTTCACCATAATAAGTGGAAAGACAAGGAAGACCCTGTGGAAGAGTAAATATAGGCCTGAATTCCAAAATGTGGAAGTGCAGGAGAGGTGAGACACTTTAGTATGCCTTCCAACCTAACTATTATAACTACTCCAACAGCAAAAATGCAGCTAGTGATTTAGTGTTAAAATGTGCCAAGTAATGAAATGGTAATGAAATAGCATGACATTTGTACTAAGTCTGTTCTAGGCACATTTTAAATTAATGGAAACAAATGTAATAAGTAATAAAAACTAGACATGGGAGTTTTAAAAATTATGAGATTATAATTGCCTTTTCATATTTCACAGGTGGAAATGGCTATTGATTCTCAATAGAAGGGATTTAAGTAAAAATTGTTGTAGGATTTTTGTTCGTACAGAGAAGAAATTGGCTGCCCACTTCTTATCATAGTTTCCCTTCACTAAGTGGATTTTTTTCTGGTTAATGGCTACATGAAATCAAAACAGCAAACAAATTAACCAGACTTTTCCTATGAAGTTTAGAAAGTAGATGTTCTACCTTAATGTGAGTGATTCGATTACTCCAAAGTATGCTTCGATTAATTTTTTGTAATTCTGGTAAAACTGAAAGCAGTTATAATGAATTTAACATGTATTTTTATTGGGAACACTTGTTCGCCTGAGGTTGTATGGGAGGCCATCAGATGGCTGCTGATCAAAAAACGGAAAAATAAGTGTTATATTTTTCAAATACTATCAGATTCAGGAATATAAAAAATATTCTTCACTTACTCGAGTGTCCTCTGCAAATACCTCTGAAAACACATCTAAAATTAAAAATTGGCTAAAATCTTTTAAGTAGCTTCCATAACTTCGCGAGCTTGACCTCTCATGTGTCTGTAAATTGTCTGATTTTAAGTGGAAGTTTTGAGAAGGCTCTTCTATTGTGGTTTGTAATTTTCTTGAGTTAGTTGAAATATAGTTCCTGTTTGGTTATTTACATCTGCTACTTGTTTTATGTGGAGTTTCCTCACCTGCCTTCAACAGAGTAGGAAAGAATTTTAGGTCTTTGGCAGGGCATGACATAGTGAAACCTATTGTTTCGAAAACTTTACACCACAGCACTTCTCTTTAAAGATAAAGCAAAATTTTGCCTTGCATTCAGTAATCGAAGTGCAAGTGCCACCTGAATCGATGTAGGTTTGGCAGGGTTATACATTGACCAAGATAATAGTGCATCCAAGGGTTAAAACTCTAGCCAATATAAATAACCTATCCAAAATAGAAAATTCTATTAATATGTTTTAATTATGTTACGGAAGAGTAGAAAGACTGCGTCATTTTGTATGATGATATATACCCTACTTAAATGCATGTGTACGCTATGAAGAAACATTTTACTTTATTAAGTTTCTTAATCTCTGTATGAATAAAGATATTAATTTTTGACATAGGAGGTGATTGTGCTTGTTATATTAATATTAAATGCCCACTAAAATTTCATAGTGATTCAAGATAGAGAATTCTATTAAATATATATATATGTATTTTTAAGAGATTATTGAAAGTTAATTTAAAGTTAACACAGATTTATTCATTCCTATAGCATACAAATTGTGCTTATCAGGTTTTATTGTTTTTTTAATGTGTTTCTTTTAAACACCCAGGTGGTTTTTTGGGTAGGGCAAAATAGTAACCACCCAGGAGTCTCCCTTCATTACTGCTACTGTTATTCATTTTATATGGCATAGTGTACAATATTTCTCTTCTTTTTTTCAGGGCCGGGATTGGATGTATGACAATTCTGTGACCTGCAATTACAGTGTAGAATTTGCTGTGGAAAACAAATAAAAGTTTTATTTTTGACCACAGCCTCTTGTGTTTAATTAAACTTGTCAAATTAGTTGTGGAGTGAGAAAAATATATCTGCTATTAAATGCTAAGGGAAATACACTACCAGTCAGTGAAAGTGTTAAACTTGTATTGGATCTTTCTCCATTGCTCTTGGTGATGTAGTGTACCACTGCCTGATGAATCAGGATTCATGTAAACACGGCATACACTTTTGAAATATATGTACTACTCTGTACCTATATGATGTGAAACCTAGATTTGAAGGATAGCATTACCATTCTACAACACTCAATGGAGGGTAGCCCTACCCTCCATTGAGGGTAGCCCTACCCTCCATTGATGGTAGCCCTACCCTCCATTGAGGGTAGCCCTACCCTCCATTGAGGGTAGCCCTACCCTCCATTGAGGGTAGGCCCTACCATCCGTGGAGGGTAGACGAAGGGTAGGGCTACCATCCACGGAGGGTAGCCCTACCCTCCATGGAGGGTAGCCCTACCCTTCGTCTACCCTCCACGGATGGTAGGGCCTACCCTCCAATGTTCTAAAATACGCTCCGTCTACCCTCCATGGAGGGTAGGCGGTGGGTAGCACTACCATCCAACTACCCTCAATGGAGGGTAGGCCTACCCACCATGGAGGAGTTTATTTTTATCAGGGTATGATTTCAAGATCCCCTAAGTCACACAACTTCCCTAACTCATGCAACTCAACTCATTGGGGCCCTCTTTCTTCACCTTGTCCCAATTGAGAATAATGAAAAATAATGGTTTTGGAGGCAAATAATAAGTGAATAATTCTTACATCATCAATTTTAAGAGCCGTGTTGAAGAAAGACTTGATTTCCCAGAACTGGATCAGATGGTACAGTACTTTGATGAAACGAAGAAACCAGAATACCATCGCAACCAGGATGCAGATCCACGTGATTGCATCCAAGTGAGCCATACATTCACCAACTGGGATAACAGCATCTGCAAGTGACACCTTGTAGACACTTCCATTGCTTGGAAGAGTTGCAGGGCTATTTCCTTGAGGTTTTTCATTCCTAAATATATAACAAAGAGACAAAGATTTCCCTTCAGTAATAATTTGTTATGAACCCTTAATTTATTGTTTCTCTTGAGTTATAAATCACAATCTCAGTACACCTGTTCGACTTAAAACATCGTTTTGAAGCTAGAGTAACAAAGAAAAAGGTAACAGCAATACTAGAATTATTTAAATTAAAAAAATTGACATAATTTGTATTCCTTTTGAATGAATCATCTATAGAGTTACGATAAGCTGTAACTATAATTCAACGTGAAGTTAGTACACACAAAGAGAATACTGCGAATATAACAATGAGTATAGCAAGTGATTTACGCATAAAGTTTTAAATAAGGGTAAAATATTTCGTAGTATACACGTCCTTACCTGAAAAGTACTTGGTAGTCCACACAGTGGAATAAGAATGTCGTAAACACGACAATGAAAATAAATTGCAGTAGCTCTAATGTTTCTTGAAGCATCATACACATAAAGCCATGTTTTTGATGATAGTGATACATTCTGGCAAAAAATGAATCGAGATCCTCAATGTGATTCCAACGGGCTGTAAAGGAATGAATAATCACTCGCTGCCGCACACTAAGAATGACATACTGGAGAGAGGGTTATTCTTACCCTTGCCACTTTCAGGGACCACATGTATCATTATCCCACTTTCCTGGGGGGTTTCTTCTTCCCCCAAATCACCCGAAAAGGGCTGAATTGGTTGGTAACTGGTTTCCAGAGTAGTTGACATCGTGGATTCTGAGGTCGCCTAGTCACAATAATACGAACACCTTTCTCAAGACCCAAGTTTCCTTGGAACACATGTACTGTCCTTTTGGCATGGGTATCTTTCATTATCATTTAACAGAAAAGTACGATATACATTCATGGACACCATCGAACATTAGTCAGCACTACGACGCAACTAATAAAGGCCAAGGTGACAAACAGCTGATTTTAGTAAATATTATGCGTGCGCATACGACACTGAATTGCAAAAATAGTCTGCAACTACGTTCTCATTGGAAAGTTGTGCTTCGATCACCCTATCATCATTAGATATGCATTGATAAATAAATTAAAACGCAGTTAAAGATTAAAATATGCTAGGTGATAAACGCATTACCAAATTCCTTACTAATTTTCACTTCTTTTGTTTGCCCTCTAGCGTTCGTGAAAGAAAGTGATCAATTTTCCGCGCTGTTAGAAGTTGTTTAGAACGTGCATGTGTTAGGAGACTTAGATTTTCATCTTATATATTGGAATAACCACAACCACCACAACATACATTACATAAAAAAAGTGAAACTATTATGTAGTTTTAGAGCAGAAATAAATTCATGCATAACAACGACGACGCAGCTGGAAGTTGGTAGATTGACATCATGGGAAGTATCTGTTTGAAAGGTACCTCGATTACCGTTTACTTAGTGAAATGGAAGCAACAAGGAACGGGTTTGGAAGCTGTAGATTGAAGAAACGTCGTGCCTCAAGTCATGTCCATAGGTATGTAGTAATGTTTTCCCTTTTCTTGTTTTGTAATCTTTGTATAGCCATATGTAACCAATCCATAAGAACAGCATGGATTAAAAAAAATAGATTGCTAGTGTTCCACCAATCCGGGTTGGTTTTCATGGAGCACTCAACTCTCTTCCGATAAATCAGAACGTTTCTTATCAAGATCCGCATTTTCTTAGTACCGCGAATGCACCCCCTTTGTGCCTTCCAAGGAGCATTTTCTCATCCTCCCTTTAGCACTGACCTGTAAGTGGTAGGTACAGTCCTTCTCCGTCCAAAACGATACGCAAGTGGCTGAACTACTTGGCCTGCTCCTGTCCTGCCATCCTCCTGTCTGAATTCCTAAAATGGTCATCCCATATATGAATATGTATGGGACTCCAGCACAGTTCCTATATAGGAATCTCTTAATTAAAATCTATTTTTAGAAGGGTATTTATTACACATGTGCACTCCCCAATTTGTATCAGGCAGGTAACAATTAGTGACTCTGATGTACAGCTTTCTTGTAGGCTGTTGATTAGAATTTTGTTGAGGGTTGTCAATTTTATGATGCTGAGTTCATCTATATAGGTGAATACTGAATATCTTATTCTACACCTAAGGTTCTCAGCCTTTTTTGCTGAGTTAGATCTCTCAGTCTCAGCCTTTTTTGTTGAAGCTAGATACTGGGTCGGAAGCCAATTATACCGAGATACATCTTTGACATGCTTAGGGGAAAGTTACAGAAAACGATCATGTTAGATTAGATTAGATTAGATTAGATTAAAATTGAGGTGGAGGTACTCAGCGAGTCCCTAGGGCACTTAGACCTATTGGTCCATTGTGCCAACCACCATTCAGGAGATCACCCATAGAGACCAATCGCCCGACTAAAGGCCAGGAGGTCTCCTATGAGGATCCCTTTAATTTCATTGGGTTCCAGGAAAGGTGAGCCAAGATATCTATTCCGAGTCCTCATAATGGCTGGGCACTCGCAGAGGAGATGTGAGGTTGATTCGTCCTCTTCTTCACACCATCTGCATCTGGCTGAATCAGTTATCTTCAGGAGATGGAGGTGTCTCATCACTTGATAGTGTCCGGTGAACAGTCCCACTATCGTACGTAATTGACTCCTGTTTAGTAGGAGTAATTTCTTTGATAGGCCAGGTTTAGGTCCCTCTATGTGAAGTTTGGCCTGTCTTAGCTTCGGTGTTTTCCGCCAGATCTCAGCATGTCGAGCAAGGCCCCACATTCGGATCTCCTTTTTCCCCATTGTCGGGGCCATGGGTACGAATGGTTCAGGACCAAACGGTCTTTGGTTGGCTCCTGCTTTGGCAAGCTCGTCCGCCATTTCATTTCCGGCGATGCCAGCGTGTCCTGGTACCCAGAAGAGCTCAGTTTTGCTGCAGCTGCCAAGTGTATTGAGTGCACTTCTACACTCTAGCAGCAGCTGTGATCTGCACCATGGTGATGCAAGAGCTTTGAGGACAGCTTGGCTGTCGGTACAGATGTGAGTTGGTTTGTCATACAAGCCAATCTCTTTAGCCACATATGCACAGGTCAGAAGTGCATAAACCTCGGCCTGAAACACTGTGGCATATTCCCCAAGAGGGATTGATATCTTCTTTGACAGGCTGTTGCTGTATATACCAGCACCTGCTCTGTCTTCTTTCCTAGAGCCATCTGTATACCATACATAGGCTCCTTTATGTAGTCCTTCCCCTCCTTTCTCTGCCCACTCCTCTCTGCTTGGGAAGTGGATTTTGAAGAGTAGGGGTGATTGGTTGAATGTTGCTATCATTATGTCAGAGCCCATTTCACAAATCGGGCTTGACTTCCTGAGCTCTGTCCAGAGAGCTCTGTGACCGGAAGAACTTCCCATGTCGTACCACTGTCCTAGACATTTAAGACGATATGCTGATACCCTAGCCTGGACCTCGACTTCCACATGTAGTGGAGTGAGGTTTAGGAGGGTCTCGATTGCCAATGTTGGGGTTGTCTTCATTGCCCCCGAAATGCCCATACAGGCCATTCTTTGCAAGTGGTTTAATTTTTCCCTGGCAACATTCTGCCGGGTCTTTGTCCACCAGACGAGTGAGCAGTGCAGAAAACTGGGTTTCACTACTGCTGTATATAGCCAATACATGGCTTTCAGTTTTAGTCCCCAGGTTTTCCCCAGAGCTTTCCTGCAGGACCATAGAGAGGCACAGGCTTTCTTTGTTTTCGCCTCTAGATGTTCTCCCCAGTTAAGCTTGGAGTCCAGAATAACCCCAAGGTATTTAACTGATGAGGAAGGTTGTAAACATCTTCCTTGCAGTAGGGGGAGTTTTAGACCTTCCCTTTTTCTCTTGTTGGTGAACAGTATAAGTTTTGTTTTTTGAGGGTTCACCGTCAGCCCTGTTTCAGAGCACCATCTCATTGTTCTGTCCAGGGCTTTCTGTGTAAGTCCAGAGACAGTATCAAGATATTTGCCAGTGATCAGCAACGCTACATCATCCGCATATCCCTGAGTATATACTCCTGTTTTGTTCAGGCTTTGTAAGAGGGAGTCAACTACTAGGTTCCATAGGAGTGGGGATAGTACCCCACCCTGAGGACATCCTCGTGTCACAGACACCTTCATAGAGGTGTTCCTCAAGGTAACCTTAACGGTTCTTTGTTCTAGCATGTTTCTGATCCAGTTGACTATGTGGTCGTGGATGCCATGCCTTCTTGCTGCAATGCAGATTTGATCGTAGGATGTGTTGTTGAAGGCTCCCTCAATGTCGAGGAAGACTCCCATCCCATACATTCCATATTCCAGCACCTTTTCAATCTTGCAGGTGAGATTGTGAAGTGCAGTTTCTACTGATTTTCCTTTCAGATAAGCATGTTGGTGCGGATGTAGGGGATGGTCTCTTAAGGGCCCATCTCTTATGTACCTATCCACCACTTTCTCTAATGCCTTCAAAAAGAAGGACATTAGGCTGATTCCACGAAAAGAGTCAGCTTTAGTGTAGTCTGTCTTCCCTGGTTTGGGAATAAAGACGACTTTTGTAGTTCTCCAGATCTTTGGGATATAACCATAAGCTAGGCAAGAGCGAAAAATTCTGACCGTGGGGAGAAGTAGAATCTCCTGCCCTTCCTGAAGTAATGCCGGAAAGACCCCGTCCTCTCCAGCAGATTTATATGGGCTAAAGCTTGTTATAGCCCACTTGGTTGCATTATACGTTACGATGCTGGAGGCCAGTCTCCATTCCGTCCGTGCAGGACGAGTGGGAGTCGTCCATAAATCGTGCATCTCCTCCGTCTCCATGAAGCCTGGAAAGTGGGTCTCCAGCAGTAGCTTCAATGCTTCCTTGTCAGAAGACGTGTAGTCTCCCGAGGGAAGCAACAGAGTTCCCACCCCCGCCTCTGGGTCTTTTGATATAATCTTATGGAATCTGGAAAGTTGTGGAGCCGACTCAATAGTTCCGCAGAAGGTTTTCCATGATTCTCTTTTTGCACGCTTAATGGTCGCTTTGTATTTCCGCTGGGCAAGCTTAAAGTTGTCCCAGTCTCGGGCTAGAGCAGTTCTCTTTGCTTTGTTGAGAAGTTTTCTGGTCTCTTTACGGAGGCCTTCTAATTGCGGGCCCCACCAGGGAAGGTTTCTCCTTGTTCTGCTGGTCCTGATGGGACAGCTAGCTTCATAGGATGTGATGATGCCCTCCTGAAGATAGTTCGCAGCAGCATCAATCTCATCCACATTCCTGAACTTACACTGAGGTGCCTGGTCCAGGAAATCTCTCAGCTTCTCTCTATACTGTCCCCAGTCAGTTTTCCTAGGGTTCCTGTATGTTGTTTGCCTATCACTGGCTTCTTGAATGGTAAAGAGGATGTGTCGGTGATCAGACAAAGTAATCTCCTTCGACACCCTCCATTCTGTCACTCTCTGCATCACGAGGTTATTGCAGAGTGTGACATCTATCACTTCCTCTCTCACGCTATTAGAGAAAGTAGGTTGTGATCCTTTGTTTAGAATGTGCAGCTCAGTTGCCATGAGATATTCTAAAAGGGCCTCACCTCTGCCGTTCGTGTCCCCACTGCCCCACACAACATGGTGCGAGTTGGAGTCACATCCGACTAAGAGGTCCCATTTCCTGCTTTTGCAGTGACTTACCAGTTTCTCCAACTCAACATTCGGTGGAGGGTCTGGAGCATCATAGGGGAGGTAGGAGGAGCAGATGACCAACCTCCTCTCATTTCCACCACCTCCAAGCGTCAGCATAACTGCTGTCAGGTCCCTGGTGGTGAATTCTGGTAAATGCATGGCATTTAATCCATTGACATAGATACAAGTTCTAGGTCTATCAACTGTGGTGCAATAATATATTTTACCCATAGTCATGCTTAATCCCCTGATTCTCCCCTGGAAAGCCCAGGGTTCCTGAATCAAGGCTATCTTAATCTTACCTTCAGAAAGGATCCTCTGAAGGACCCCTGAGGCAGCTTTACTATGCTGGATGTTTGCTTGAAGGCAGTGAATGCCCGCCATCCTAGGATCTCTCACCTCCCTCCTTGTCCTCATCAGCCTTGGCTTCCGAGGATTTGGAGGGCTTCTCAGAGCCCGTCCCTTTACCTAAAAAGGTGATGTCCAGTCTCCTCATGCCTATATAGGCATTGAAGTCTGGCCCCAAAATGAAGCTGGCAGATGGTTCGTCCACCCCTATAATGAACCTCGTCCCATGTGCAGCTTCACTCCTTTCATAGGGTCTCCACAAGTCAGTGTGGAGCCCTGGGTTGACTTTCTTTATTCTGTCAAGGATGACTTTAATCTCAGACTTATTGGGCCCTGGGACCCACATCATCATCCTTTTCCTTTTAATGAGGTTGTCGGCATCTACAACCTGAAGGGTGGTATCCCCAATGGGTCCCATCTTATTTATTGCCTCTGTCACCCATGTGGCTGAGAAATCGTTGCCACAGGCAATTTCCACTGCACCATTGATCAGTCTGGTGCCTTCGAACCTCGGATGCTCCTGACCCTCCGGGATTTCATCCCAGAGTTCATCGAGCCGTCTATCGATGTCGGCATACATCTCCTCCTTTACCAACACCTCCGGGTATCCAGCTGGCACTATGGCCATCTTTTTGAGGTCCCTCGTTACCTGAGCATAGGTTTGCTTGGGTATTATCTTGGGCCTCTTGTTCTCCCTTGATTCGTTACTGGGGGTATCTCCATGAGTCCGTCCCCTTTTCTGTGGTGCTGCACTTGGGGTCGTAGCGCCATCCCTACCACGCCCGGGGCTTTTGCCGGTTACTTTGTCCCCGGCATTGCCCCTGGAATGGGGATGTGCAGAGACCCCAGCTGCACCTTTAGCTCTATGCTTCTGCAGCTTCCTCCTGGCTGCGCCGCTGAGCTTGGGCTCTGTGGATAGCCTTTGCAGCTTTGTTGAAATGCTACCCAGAGTAATGTTAGAGGCCCCAGAGTCCGACTCCATCTCCACGGGTGAACCTGGTGCCTCTTTCATGGTTGACTCCGAGGAGTCGGAAAGAATGCCTCCCTCCTCTTCCCCCAAGGGGTTTGAGGGGTGGCTAGGGAGAGTGGGGTTCCCAGAAGGGCCCCCCAAAGGTAGGGTAAGGGTTGAAGAGGAGGTGCTCCCGCTGGGTTCCCTTGGGCTCCCCAGCAGTGCTTCCTCCTCAATTTTTGAAATTGGACTACAAGAGTCCTTGGTCGGAGTTCGTCCAGCGTCCTCCACAAAAGTTTTGTTTTTATTCTTTTTGTTATGGTCCATAATTGTTCCCACGAGTAGCTAGGGAAATAAAGGGTCCACCCACACAGAGCCCCGCATGCATGGGTAAGGCTAAATAAAACCGGAGGTCGCCCTGTATCCGGAGTTTCTCTGTTAGCGACTTCTTACCCTCCGCCCCGCAGATGCGGTCACCCTTGGCACAGAGACGCACCGTGGTGATGGGAGCTGTTTATCGACCGCCAGGTCTAGATCCGTCATGTTCAGCGATACCAGGGGCACCTCGAGGAGGATGTGGCTCTTCACCACGCATGACGGTCTTGGTGGTTCATGGGCATGTTCTGCCCTCGCCCCACCCTGGAGTCCCTTACTCCTTACCCCCAAACGATCATGTTACTCTGGAAGCATACGGGGGAACAAAAATTAGTCCAGTGCGGAGTGTTTGATACAAATGCAAAAAAATGAAATAACAGCGTGTATTCGGTTTTTGATTGTTGACCGGCAGGTGAAATCGTTGTTGGGTTTAGATGCCTGTGTAACATTAAATCTAAAATAAAGAGTAAATATGTTGTCGGGGAGTGAAAAGAAATACTTTATAAACAATAATAAGGATGTATTTGAAGGCTTGAAGGAGAATTTAACATACAGCATACAATAGTAACGAATAAGGACTGTAAACCAGTAATAAATATGCCACGAAGGGTGCCCATTGCCATTAGAGATAAACTTAGAAAAATACTAAACATCCTAGAAACAGGACAAATAATTAAAAAGGTGGAGCAGATTGACGAGGAAACCTGGATGAATAATTTAATTATCTGGGACAGATATTTTCAAGTGAAGGAGTCAGAAGTGATCCTGAGTGAATAAGAGCATTATGGGCTATTGACGCTCCCAAAAATAAGAAAGAATTACAGTCTAGGCTGGGGATGTTCAACTACGTCAGGCCTCATATTCCGGATATGGCGACCATTACAGCTCCTCTTAGAGAATTACTGAAAAAAGATGCATTGTTTCAGTGGCTACCTTGCCGCGACCAAGCATGGAAGCAACTTAAATATTTATTAGCAGAAATTATGGCATTATCAGGTTTTAACCCAAACAAGCCATTAATAATTCAATGTGATGCAAGTGAAAAAGGGGTAGGGTCATGTCTCATCCAAGAGGAAGGTAAACCATTAGCATTCAGTTCTAGATCTTTGACTGAATAACAGCAACAGTGGGCACAAATTGAAAAAGAATGCGTCTCATCCAAGAGGAAGGTAAACCATTAGGATTCAGTTCTAGATCTTTGACTGAACAACAGCAACAGTGGGCACAAATTGAAAAAGAATGCTTAGCAATAACAGAAGCATGTGAAAAGTGTCACCAATTGATTTATGGGAAAAAGTTATCATTCAGACTGATCATTTACCTTTGATATCAATTAAAAAAAAAGAAATTGGGAAAATCACAAATAATAGATTAAAGCGTATGAGGCTAAAAGTGTTGAAGTACTCTTTGGAAGTTAGGTATTTACCTGGTAATAAAATGTTTATAGCAGATCTATTGTCCAGAGCTTATTTAAGGGATAAAGTCCAGGAGGATCCCGAATTGATTATAATGGTACATACATTCATTAGTGAAGAATTTATCCATGTCCGAACTGAGGAAGAAGCGGTTTCGAGAGGAGACAATTAACGATCCTATCCTTAATAAAATAAGGACATTTTGCGAGAGTCAGTGGCCCAGGAAGAAACCTTTAGGGTCAGATAAAATTGCATTTTATTGGAATCTGAGGAATGATTTGAGTGTAGAGGAAGATTTAGTGTTTCTGGGAGACAGATTGGTTGTTCCCGAGGGGGAAAAACAGAACTTACTGGAGATACTGCATGAGGGTCACATAGGTTGTGATAAAGCAATTCAAAAGGCCAGGCAGGCACTATATTGGAAAAACCTGGCCCAAGACAAGACAGGAACTATATTTCTCAGTGTAGAATCAGTGAAAAATTTTCAAATGCAAACTGTAAGTCAGAAATGTTAGCTCAGGAATTACCGGAAATCCCCTTTGAAAAATTAGGAGCTGACATAATGGAATTTGGAGGGAAAAGTTATTTAGTCTTAGTGGATTACTTATCTAAATGGCTGGAAATATAACCAATAAGAAACAAGTCCTCAGCTAGTATAATTGATGCCCTTACAAATGTGACAGCAACGCTTGGGTTCCCAAAAATAATAATATCGGACAATGTACCTTTTAATTCAGGGGAACTCCAGCAGTTTGCTTCACAAAATGATTTCAAAATAGTGACTACCAGTCCACACTATCCAAAAGCAAGTGGTATGGCAGAAAGATAGGTAGGCATAGCAAAAAGTATTCTTAAAAAATGCGTGGAAGACAAACAGATTATTGGGACTCTCTGAGGGAATACAGGAATACACCTTTAGCTGGGTTTACAGTATCACCAGCTCAGATACTGATGTCTAGGAAACTTCAAAGCGAAATTGCCAATGACTAAAGCTGGTCTTAAGCCCAAGTTGGTGTGTGATTACTATGATCAGTTACACAAAGCGCAAATGCAAATGAAGTAGCATTACGACAGGACGGCAAAGAAATGGAGAGGAAGTAGGTATTTAATGTAGGTGATAGGATTGTGGAACGAGCAGGCAATGCAAGGACATAGGAACCAGGGATCATAGTGCAAGTACACGAGTCACCAAGATCATTTGTAATAAGGAATAATAAGGGAAATTTGGTCAGGAGAAATTTAGAACATATTAAACACTCCAAGACAGAGCATGAAGCAGAGCAGAAGGGTTCATGGTCATTGTGGTATCAAATGCTATCTGACAAAATCCCAACCAAGCCCACTGAGTCTAATATGATGTCACAAAATAACAGCGTACAAACCAGGTCTGGGAGAGTCAAGACCTCCAGATAGATTACATTTATGAAATCTGTATTGTATTTAAACATTTGTTGATTTCATGTTATGTGATTGTTATTCGAGTGGAATTAATATTCAGTTAGATAGAATTTGATACCACAATGACCATGACCCCTTCTACTCTGCTTCAGTAAGCTTAATTGATTAAAGCACCTGACCGGAAATCAGGGGATCTGGGTTCGGGTCCTGGTCAAGGTGAATGATTTTTCTCTGTGGAATTTCTGCTATTGGGAGTATATGATATTGTGTGATTATGATGCCTCCTACATGGGCGAGATGGGGAGGAATCTATTAGCAAGGATTTAAAGAGCATGTAAGGTGTAACAACTTCTGGTAACACCTGGTAATCACTTTTATGAGTGCTAAACACATAATAGAATCCATATATTGATGTCAATTCCAATACAAAATATCACATTTTCATAAAAGGTAAAAAACTTGATACATTAGAACGAGTCCGCAAAGAGATTGATATTGCCACTCAGGGGTTAAGTGCGAATTCAAATGAAGTTACTGCTCAGTATTTAACTTCTGCATTTTTGAGCCATGGTTAGGCATCTGATCTTGTCTGCCTTAATTAATCAAAACAAAGCTCTCAAACTCAAACATCTTTTATGGATATCAATGGATGGCCCATGCATTAATTGGAAATTTGATGAAGATTTATAGACATACTTCACGGCAGAAAATGGCAAAGAAGAGTCTCTTTTCTTGAACTTGGGTTCGTGTGGTTTGCACACACTGCACAAAGCATTTAAGACAGGCTTCAGGGGTTTTGGCTGGATAGTTATACAGTTTTTGAGAGAAGAGTATAATTTATTCAAGGATGTACCTACCTGCCCGGCGCAGTGACTATATTGCATATTCAGG
This sequence comes from Platycnemis pennipes, assembly GCA_933228895.1. Lineage (NCBI taxonomy): Eukaryota > Metazoa > Arthropoda > Insecta > Odonata > Platycnemididae > Platycnemis > Platycnemis pennipes. The sequence goes on along the minus strand of OW121852.1, from coordinate 32,260,700 downwards.
ATCTGATGTGTTTCCACTGAAGCTTTGCCCTATTAGGTGGGCGAACAATTCTCCCGTGGCTGGCAGAGCGATTATGACCCATAAAAATGTTGAGTGTCTGCAAGGTAGCAATAGGGACTATGTTAAGATTGAATCCCATAGTTTCAAAATCGTAGCTAAGGGGACAGAAGACATGCCCATGCGACCAAAGCTGGGCTTTTTCTCTTCTGTTGCTAAGTTTTTGCAGCCATTTCTAGCTACCTATCAAAATAATAATCCACTGGCATCCTTCCTACACACGGACCTTTCTGTCCTTCTAATTTAATGCACCTAATTGTGAAGCATGAAGTGTTTTGAAAAATGCAGTATTCACAAGATTGACCTAAATAATAAGAGTAACTTAATTTTGTCAAAATATGTGAACTTGAGACGTGCTATCAAAGCTGAACTCAGGATGGTGAAAGTGTTCCAGACCAAATTCAGGAGTTTAGAGAGGATTGTGTCGGTATTCTAAAATGTGTCAAAATAAAGATTTTAGAAAAATCTCCCTTAAAATATTGTCTTTGTCAAGGAACAACTTTCTTTGACCCGGCTATTATAGTAGCTTATCCAAAAATAGCTAGACTCAGGTTGACCATTACTCTTCATGTATTTTCTGAAAGAAACTGGATTTCTCCCTCTTAATGCAATGTTGTTGAAATGGAATTTAAGCAGATGTGTGCTTCACAGGATATGATAAATATCTTAAAACAGTTCAAGAGGATGGAAACCTGAGTCGACCAATTATGGCAGATTGTTTTTTCAAGTGAATATTAGTTTGAAAACCTGTATAAGTTCCTACAAAAAGTTCAAAATATGGCCGATTAAGTTGTCCAGTCTTCTTCTTAGTGAATTCAGCAGACTTCTCTTTTCTCCGACTCTTCTTAAGACTTCCTTGTTACTTTATATAGCCTTGTTATATTCCTATAATTTTTGCATTTCTCCACTCTCATCTTTTTGGGATTAGGAATGATGATTTTATTCTTGAAGTCCTTAGGTATTTTTCCTTTTGAGTACTTGTCGCAGATGATTTTGTAAAGTTGAGTTAGTGTCTTCTCTCCAGCATTTTAATTAGTTCTGTAGGAATGTCATCAATAGCAGAAGCCTTATTTATTTGAAGGTCCCTTACTGCATCGTCAAATTCCAAACTTAATATTGATGCTCCCATATCATCCTTTTCCATTTCTCTTTCCTCTTCGATAGCTTTTGTCCTGAGATTTTTTCCTTGGTATAACTCTTCCAGATATTCTTTCCATATCATCACTTTGCCTTCATTTTCAGTCAAAATTTCTCTATTCTTGTCCCTATTGCATTGCATCTTGCACTACGTTCCTTGAAGTGGTTACTCAGTATCATATAGGCTGCTTCTTCCTTTCCAGGAGCAAGGTTATTTGTACACCTTCGCATAGATTCTTCATCCACATCTGTCTAGCTTTCCTGGCTTTGCGAGTTTTTTATTCCTTATTCTTTTGTAGCAAAGCTGCCCTTCTTCAGTTTTCGAATTCTTGTACTTTTTTTGAGGAAGTCTGAGACTTCCTCAAAACTGGTGACATAGCTCTCATAGCAGAGACAGAGAAGGATCTGAAAAAGATACGAACAACCATGGATAGGACAATGGCCATACATCAGCTGAAGATGTATGGCTTTGTCTTGGCAATATTCTTTGCCAAGAACTCCTTTCGCAGCTTCCTTTTGTCCACATGACATGTTTTCCTTATGCTGTTCCACTGATTTCTCAATCAGGTCCTCTCCTATGTTGTTTCCCACTGCTTCTTGAAATGGCACCTGATGTTGAGCCTCCTTCAATTTTTTCTACTTGCCATATTTTTGTTGTTATTCTCTGTTGTCTTCAGTTTCTTGGATTTTAGGCGGCATTAAATCATCACTAAGTTGTGGTCACTGTCGATGTGTGCCCCTGCATAGCTTTTGCAGTCCTTCACTTAGTTTCTAAATCTCTGCTTCACTAAGACGTAGTCTATTTGAAATCTTTTTCTGTCTCCTGGCATTTTCCATATTTATCTTCTTCGGTTGTGATTTTCAAACAATGTGTTGGCGACCACAAACTTATGTTGTGTGCAGAACTCCAGCAGTCTTTCTCCTCTCTCGTTTCGGTTTACCAATCTCCTTCTTATTTATCTTCAGCTGATATCTAGCCATTACCCTTTCCATGTTTACTAGAATCTTGTTTACATATCCCTCTTTGTCTCTTATATGAGTGCTATGTCTTCAGCGTATCCAACATGCTTATTTTTTCTCAGTGGATAGTCACTCCAGAAGACTTCTCTTTGATTTCGTTGATGACTCTGTCCATGTAAACATTAAAAATTAGGATCACTCCTATCCATATTCTTTCCTCTTTACAGCTGGGTCCAGATATAATCACAGCCACTTGGTTTTTATACAGACTTAGGATAATTCTTCGGTCATTTTATGACACTCCAATTCCCTTCAGATTTCCCAGATTCGAATCCCAATCCACGTTGTCAAAACCATTCTCTAAATTCAAAAATGCAATGAGCTTTGGCTTTTTCTTCTCCATTCTCTTCTCTAGGAGCAACCTAAGGGCCAATGTAGCTTCTCTTACACTTTTCCTGAATCAGATTTGATCTTTTATCACACTTAACTGATGTACTCTCTCAGGTAGTCTCCACCCTTAAGAAATGCACAACTGCCTAGTTAGTATTTTTATTCAGGTACTTAATTATTGACAGCAATCCAATATGACTCATGCCTATAATTATTTAATGTACTTCTATAAATGCATTAAATACTTATATGCTTGAGTGATATTGGATTACTGTCATTTAAATCCCTGTATAATAACACTAACTAGGTAGTTGTATCTTTTCCCAATTTATTCAGCAGTTTTGAGGGCACCACTTTCAGAGTCAAACTTGGTCTGTCTATTGCTGAAATACGTTTACTGGTCTAGTTATTTCTCATAATCTTGTGTCTAATTCTATTTGTCCTCATTTGTTCTCATTTGTCCTCAAGAAGACCCCCCTCCAGTTGATGATTCTGAGCATGTGAAAAACTGTTTGATTATTTTTATAATTGAATATCCTTGGTCTTAATTCAGGATATACTTGTAAGGCCTCCACTGCTGCGGGGCTAGGGTGATGATTTATAGAATAGTGTGCAAGCTAATCCCCATGTGATGTTTGTCAATTTGCCTTATAATGGATTGATATGCCATTTTTCATCTTTTAAAATAATATGAGAACAGATCTGTTATGTTGGTATTTGAAAAAATTTCTTTCTGTTTATTAAATAAATATTTATCTCTAAATTTTGGGAAAATGTCAGGAAAAGTTGAAATCGTTCAAGTGAGGGGATATTTAGTGGTGGTGAAAGTGTAACTAATTTCAATACAAATTTCAAACTGGCTGGCTGTGGCATTTTTGGAGCCCCCCTTCTTTCCCCCCTGTTGGGCATCACCCCTTGTTGGACTAATTACCCTCTGGACTTAGCTCGACTGCTGTGCTAACGACTGGTGAACCAATGACCCCAGCAATGCCTACGATTCCAAAATGCAACGTTCCCGGGCTGCACCATTTACGTCCCCACCATTCCCTCACGAGAGCATCCACTATCACTTATATAGCCCGCTGAATGCAGAAGAAGACTAGGAATATGGCAAGCACACAGGCCATGAACTGGTGTTCTGCAGGAGTCAGCAAAAGAGTTCCTGACACTCCAACAGAAAACTTCCATCTTGCTCGCTATACCCATACCATATTCCCTCCCCTTAAAAGCTACCTATTGTCTAATTCCATAATCATCCCCGCTCCAGCTTGACCTTGCTGAAAAACCCCCTCCTGATGTCGACATGTCTTTCCCTATCATGCCCTCTGTTCGAGCAGTCGGCAAGTAGTACACATCGAGCAACGGCAGCTTCAAGTCAGATTGCGAGACTTGGTCATTTTCTAGAGGGTGTGTTAGTGGCTACTTGCTGTTGTACCAAACTATTAGAGAGTCCTGAGGGGAATAATTTTCAATCTGTTGTTGATTTGTACTTGGTCTATCTCTTGCTGAAATACATTTACTGGTCTAGTTATTTCCCATAATCTTGTCTCTAATGCTATTTGTCCTCATCCTGTCTCACCCAAGCTTGGAAAGAAATTTGTTGTGGATGAGCGTAACCAATGAATAAAATCATTATTTAATTTGGGTCACGCTACATAACTATTGCTTGATCATCTGCAAACCTTACTTACTTTATCAACTTCCCATTGCCTATACAGCAGAATCAAGCCTACCTCACGCCTCTCTCACCATATCCTTTGAATATATGTTAAAATGCACTGGTGCCAATGGACATCCTTTTGCCAGATGAGAAAGGGATGGCTTCCTGGACCATGAATATAGCCATGGGTGGATCTTTGGCTTTTCAGAACAATGTGCAGACAACCTTGCTACATAAGAATTCTGATCTCAGGGACATATGTACATGCATATTTTTAAAGTTGTGAATAGATCTTGCACCAATAAATCTTCCTAAAATAATTGGATTTGGGGTCGGGCACTCTGAGTGGAGTGGGTCTGTGGATGAATCTGACAAGCCAAGGGTCCTTAGTTCAACTCCCTGTTGTGGAAACCTTTATCTCTGTCAATTCAACACGTTTGGCATGCACAATGGTAAAGTTCATCATCATTCCTATTCCCAAGAAGAAGAGAGCGGAGAAATGCAAAAATTTAAGGACTAGGTATAAGCCTGACGACACATGCATCGAAGATACTGACCAGGATCATCTACAGAAGAATAGAACGAAAAGCAGAGGAGTTCCTGGATGAAGATCTATTCGGATTCAGGAAAAGTAAGGGTACAAGGGAAGCAATATTGGCCCTTAGGCTACTCATAGAGAAGAGAATGGAGAAGAAAAAACCGACGTTCATTGCATTTGTGGATTTAGAGAAGGCCTTTGAGAACGTGGATTGGGATTCAATGCTTGGAATTCTGAAGGGAATTGGAGTGTCCTACAATGACCGAAGAATTATACACAGTCTGTACAAAAACCAAGTAGCTGTGATTAAATCTGGAAAGGAGAACAAGGAAAGGAGTGAGAGAAGGATTTGCACTGTCTCCCGTCATTTTTAATTTTTACATCCAGAGAGCCATCAATGAAATCAAAGAGAAGTCTTCTGGAGTGACTATCCACGGAGAAAAAATAAGCATGCTGCGATTCACTGATGACATAGCACTCATAGCAGAGACAGAGAGGGATCTGACCAAGATTCTAGTAACCATGGAAAGGACTATGGCCAGATATCAGCTGAAGATAAATAAGAAGAAGACTAAGATATTGGTGTGCAGCAACAAAGAAGAGGCCAAAACCAATATCAAACTAGGAAAACAAAGACTTGGAGAGGTGAAAGAGTTCTGTTACCTAGGAAGCCGAGTAACCAACAGTGGACAAAGCGAGAAAGAAATAGTTGGTAAAATAGCCCAGGCAAAGAGGGCATTCTATCAAAAGAAGAATATACTTACAGCTGGAAATACAGGTGTAGAAGTAAGGAAACAGTTTATCAGAACATACATGTGGAGCATGTTTCTTTACGGCAGTGAGGCATGGACAATGAGAGCAGCGGAGAAGAAAAGGGTGGAAGCATTTGAAATGTGGTGCTACAGAAGAATGCTGAAGATTAAATGGATCGACTGAGTAAGTAATGAGGAACTCCTAAGAAGAGTAGGAGAAAAGAGTCTGCTGAAAACCCTAAAAAGAAGAAGGGACAGCTTAATTGGCCACATCATGAGACATGATGGCCTGATGAAGACTATCGTCGAGGGAAAAGTGAACGGGAATAACGGAAAAGGAAGGCCTAGTATGAGATATATGGAACAGGCCGAGAAGGATGTAAAGGAGGGGAGTTACATCAATATGAAGAGGTTGGCCGATAGAAGAATCGAGTGGAAAGCTGCATCAAACCAATCCTAGGATTTTTGACTAATGATGATGATGATGGTGATGAATGGTAAAGTTAACAACAAGAATCAAATTTACAACAGAATTCCATGCCTAACCCCTCTTCATATTACCACCTAATCTGGTTCTCCATCCACCACTCTCACTTGGGCTTTCTGGTTTTTGTCTATCTTCACTCAAATATTTTCCTTTCTTCCGCAATATTTCCATTAACTTTCCCCTGCCCTACTCTGGTGAACATTTTTTTAAAATCAACAAAGCACGCAAATGCATGTCTTTATATTCTGTTTCTTTTCACTAGTATTCTCATCACTGTAAACGCATTGTGTTGAGTTCCTCTTGCAAAATTCAAACCAATTTTCTTCTAGACACTCATTTTCTCTCTTTTCCATACTTCTGTCAATGATTCTAAGTATGCACTTTGCAGCATGAGAAATTATGTAGTCATAAGATTCCCTTGTTACTCCCTTTTTGTTATAGGTCTCAATACAGATCATACAAAATCTTCCAGTAAAACACCCTCCTTGAATATCCTATGCTCATAAATGTCCCTCACTTCCACCTCTTCCTTGGTTCATCATTTGTTCAGCTGGGAATTAGTCAATCCCCACCACCTTCCCCATCGTAATTTCTCACAATGCCTTTTCTATCTCACTAATTAGTAGCCCATGTCCCAGCTTATCCTTATCTATGTGCTTTTACTCTTCAATACCCCAGCTCCTTGGCCAGCTTTCAGTATCATTCAGTTCTTCCACATATTACTTCGACCTGCGCTGAATTTCAAGAAATCATATGCTGAGTATATGGTTAAGAAACTTGTCTGAAAGTATTTATTTTTTGAAAAGGATCATTGCTGGCCAAATATTCAATGATTTTTGAGAAGAAATCATTTTCCTGCATATACCTCTTTAGCAAAAACCATGGCAGAATCCTTTTTCTCATTTGTCAAGTTGAATTTTTTTTGCCATGGATCCAAAAGATAAGCCAAGTAGTGTGCAGATGCCATAGCCTGGCAATATCTTTCATTAATAATTTTTAATACTGCATTTGGATTGATATGCTGCCTCAGAAGATATTCTATAAATTCCTTCCAGATTGCAACATGTACCAATTGTGCAGCTATTTTGTTGCACCTTTTCCAATGCTCTGGCTTCATTACTGAAAGTAAGTCCTTCATGCTATGTATCATAACAAATGTTTGATACCTTTTGTTGAACCATATTATCTATTTTTTCTTCTTTTTTTCACAAATTTTTATGAAAGTTGGCCAGGTCTGAACATGGGACTCCAAAGTGTCAGTCACAGTATTCCATCAAACCTCAGTGGGAACTGACAAGATGCTATTTTCCCAGTTTATAATTAAATTTTGATGATGTTAAGATATTGTTCCTGGAGTATGTAAGAAAATTGCTATCTGTCTTGCGTAAAAAATGAGAATATATATTGAGAACAAATACTTGATACTCTCAGTACTCAATAACAAATGTAAATTAAAAATAATCAGTGATTTTTAGTCACTGAATTGTGAATAGATCCACTCAAACTAGTCTGCACACAAAGGTCAGTGCAATGATGATATAAATTCATAAATTTTACATGCTTTTGAACTCACTACCATTACATTTACAACATCAAAATTTCAGGTTAAACAATCACAGATGATGCCCAAATATTCATTATGACCATAAGTAGAGTGCAGAACAATTTAATGTCACATTAATAAACGCTGTTCGCCAAAGGGTTTAAAAACCTAGCATTCATAGCATCATTTTGAATAAATAAAATCTTATTTGAATGAAAAATTCTGATTTAAATCATAAAAATCCAATTTAAATTAAAAAAAAATACTCATTTTATCAAGCATGATTCCTAATTAGTACCTCACCATGGACAAGCAGCTTTTTCCCACTAAAGCTAGGCATAGTAGATTCTCTCAGTACATGGCAAATTAACCAGACAAATTTGGAATCAAATTCTGGGTGTTGGTAGATGTAAAATCCGATTATTTCTGAAATGGGTTTCCTTATCTGGATAAAGATGAGTTGCACCCATCCCACAAAAGTCTCCCTGAAAATATTGGTATAAGCTAATTGCGTCCATATCAGAATTTAGGATGAAATGTCACATCAAATAATTTTTCACATCAGTGACACTGTCAAAACAATGGTGGTGATAGCTCTTTTTCTGGGAAACCAAAGTCGGTGGAGTGAATTCATTAGAATTATATTAGGAGTGCCACAAAACCTATTGTGAAATTATTGTGAATTATACTTATACTACGAGGAACAACTGTCATTGCTGATTCTCCAGCTGTAGGGTCAAAGGAACCAGCTAGCCTTATAGTACTATCAAGATCATATTCATGAGAGTATTAAATATAATAAATGTCATCAATTAAAAAATATTTCAGCTCGCTGCTTAAAAATAATCTGCAGTGCAAATAGATAGATTTACCCCGCTGATGGTTATGCAGCATCAGATTCATATAAACATAGCTTTACCCTGGGTCCATAAGATGCTTGCCAATTTTAGAATGCAAATTTTAATGACAAAAAGTAAGTCTTATAGGCTAAGAAATACAGATAGGATACATAGAAGTGGTTGATTACGACTGTGAGTGAGGTGAATCATTCACCGATTCTGAGATATTTTACCTTTAGGGAAATATTGGAAATTTTAGATAAAGTATAGCTGATGTGAATGTTGAGTACAAATTGGATCTACAAAAAATACGATGGATTCAATTTACTTAATTACAAATCCTGTTAACTATGAGACCCAGTCCAAGCATGCTGGAGGAGGTGTCATCTCCAATTGCCAGAGAAGCAAAGCCTTCACGTTTATTATAGTGTGCAGTAATTTCTTGGTAAGTCAACAGTGATAATATATGCTGACAGATAGACAAATTGATTATTAAGAAAGGATAGGGGAATGTTAGGATTATGCCGAGGAAGGGCAAATTAGAGAAACTAAAGATGAAATGAATGATTGATAAAAACTAAACAAAGTTTGTGATATGCAGATGAAGAGCAGAGGGCAAGACAGTGAAATTTGGGGCAAAAAGCTTGGAAGTGGTGGAAGAGCATTGCTATTTTACAAGCAGAATATCTGGTAGTGACTGATGATAGAATTAGAATAATCCAAAAAAAGGGTGTTCTTCAAGGAGGAGAATGTAATAACTGAGGGAAGTACAGTGTTGGGGGTAAGGAAACTCATAATTAACACTCAGTTGTGGAGTATGCTCCTATCTTGCGGTGACAATTCATGTACAATAACAGTAATTGAAAATTAATTATAAGCCTCAGATTTGATTTATTCATAGAAAGTGTTGAACTGGAAGGCGTCGTATGAGATGCATGGAGTAAGCAAAGAAGGATGTGAAAGGGAAGAATTGATAAGGTGTAAAGAGGTTAGCTGATGAGATAATGGAGTGCAGGGCTGCATCAAACCAATCTTAGGTTTGATTACTAGTGATGGTGATGCGTTGAATTTATAGACTTATCTTAAAAAAATGTTGATTTTTTTATAATCATGATGAAATATCTTCAAAAATGAATTTATTGTATCTGCAGCGTTTTAAATTCCACTCCTTTAAAGAATATGAGTTTTTAGGTGAAATTTCACTTGTTTTGTATTCTTTAGAATGCATGGTGAGAAATGGGGATGCATATGTTGAGCTAATGCGAACTGATTACCTATAGGTAATCCACAACGTTGAATTCAGCATGAGATTTGTCTGAGAAAAAAATTGAAACTCGGTGGCCTATCGTCTATTTTTTCTGATGCTACCGTTGATCCTTATGCTGTATTTGATCCGATTTCTGCCGTTTGTATCGACTTAAATAAGGCTGGCTCGTGACTTCGATGGCGATGGGGTTGTCTCTCGGCTGAATGGATGCGAGGAGATTATGCAAATAAAGGGGTTGGCCAGGAAACCTTATTGGCTCATTGGTCATGCGAATGCATCGTAGCACCGTGTTGATATTGTCGGTGGGTACGGCAGGCTCAATACGAGAAGAATGGATCGCACCGCGACTACGTATTTCCGGCCTGTTGTCCACGGTTACATCCTCACAAAGCTTTTGTACCCATCTTCCTCTCTTGTGGTACTTGATTGAGATGATACCGTATGACTATCTTTGTTGATATTACACTATGACGGTTTAAGATATAAAGCGTCATTTAATTATTAAAGTTTCTCGTTCCTATTTGGAACTCTGTGGAAGAGGGAGAAAATAGAATTTCCCAATGAAACATTGTTCGGGTGCCTCATACAGGCTCGGGCTATAATGAGATCATTAAATCAATCGTCCTGATAGGTGTTGAGAAGCGAACCATTATAAATGCTCTCTGGCACGTATCTGTAATTAGCTAATTGAGTGCTTACAACGCGGATAAACGGAAGAGGCGTGCATAAGATGGAACACCTCCATCGAACAGTTTATTCGCTCTTTGAGTTGAATCCTCGAGTATATCTGTCCGACAGTTACTGACTTCGGAGCCAGATACCTTTAATATAAGCTATTTTTAACATCTTTCAATTTTAGCTTTTCGTGAGACATTGATTTTGGCCTCATGTTGTGGAACCAAGTCATAAAAAAACAATAACTTAGTATTTTGTCCACATTTATGGCTTCTCCTTCTAATGCTTCTGCGATCTGTCGAGAATTTTGATCCATTGCTGGCTTGAATACTGGGGGGAGAATAAATGTGGATGAATTAGTCTATCGTTTTTTTGTTTTTCAGCGAAGTTGTCGTCCATTGTTTATTCTCTTAATTGCTTTCGCTCAATTTACGATCATTTCGAATGTGAATTGCCCGAATCCAATGTATGCTGGGAATAATTATTAATGATTAATCCATTTGGTGTACATGCCTTTTCATTGCCTTAGGTTCTGAGTCCTTTTTGTATCTCATATTGTTGCCACGGCACCTGGGAACAACATCGACTTGAAATCCATTGTTACGATTTTTAGAGTTAGCAAGCGTATGCTTGTTAGCAGTGGTAGTTCAGTAGCTTTCGAGAAGTTGAATTGTGAAATCGACAGTTTGACAGCCTTAGTTTTCGGTGGAATGTTCATTTTCGCTAAGGTACGGGAAAATGATGTCAGGGCCAGTAGCGACGAGCAGTTGAAAGTGGGGTATCACAGAGGTGATGGTGACCACGGTCAAGGTGGTGAAACATCAAGTCGCCTATGGGAATGCGAGGAGAACGAACACCACACACCTGGATACGCTGGCAGTTCAGCCTTTAGACCATTTTACTGGCAAGTACATACTTTTAGAGTCAGTAGCCGTGTTTCAATATTGGCTAGAGAGTTGGGAGCATTTTCCTGAAGTTAAAACGAAATTTTCGCGTGCGAACGAGGTCCTAATGGAATGATAAAGTAGTCAATGTTCAAAAATCAGAACGCAATTCATGATATCCATTTTTAATCGAACGACCTAAATTTACTCCCCGCTAATAATAAGAGGGTACTTAAAATAAAAACTACTGATAATACGATGCTTAAACTTGACCCAGCTCGGAGCATCTTCATCGTGGTTAGTAGGATTTATTGGGATGCCTGTGTAGTTCATTTTGAGTAATAGAGCATTTGTGTTTTCTATAGTTTTTACGACCTTTATATTTAAGAAAATAAAATGTGAGATGACTGAATGACATGGAAATTTGGTCCCTTGGAAAGTCTAGAACCGCCCCATGATCTTTTTCCGACGGATGTCTCAAGTCACCAGTTGATACTGTACCACTGACTTAACATTTTTTACACTTTGAATTCGAAAGATGGTTCAAAAAGTACACTTGCATTTTTTCTAAATCAACTTTTTGGTAATGGGTTCCCAAATGTACGAGTATTTGCTGTGAGCGTGTTTTTATCCTGTGCAAAAGTAACCCAGTTTAACTGCATTATTTCTATGCTAAGGGGTGGCACTCGTTTTATCTACGCGGGTGGAATCTTTGGGCAGATAGATTAATTGTGACGTATTGTTTCCTTAGGTCAGGGAATCACTTCATCCGACCGGAGGAGAGTTTCCTGGGGCAAGGTCGCACTCCCGTCTTCGCGAGCGACACCCCGAAGTGGACGAGTGAAGTCTTGCCGCCGCATCCATCGGTGATGCTCCAGTCATCTGTGCCAGGAGCGGGCGGCGATGGTGAGTTTGGTTCAGAGCAGTCGGAAAGATGTTAGACGAGGGTGGTCCCGGACCATGTCGTGGACATTGACTCATGTCATCATGGATATTGCATGTAACATTGTTAGGTTTGCGGATAGTACCTGCCTGTTATCATCCTCCGATTGTCTATAGACAATATATTGTCCCCTATCTTTTTTCAAAATAATCCGTCTTTCTTGCATCTAATATATCCTTAAATCTCTTTTATCTCCTGTCTGCCGGCTAACTGTCCCCAACTCCTGTATTTTTAAATTCAACCGTATCCGGCCTAACATTTTAGAATAGCATTTGAAGTATTACAATGAAACAGCACAAGTTGTACCGTTCACTTATTTTTAATATATTCACTAATACATACACAACACGTGTTTCAACGCCCAACGCGTCATCATCAGGTCTATTTACCAGAAGAAATAATGAAAAAAAACTTCGAAGAGAATCTTCATTAATAATATATATTTTTGTAACATATTTTATGACATAACTTTGTCGTAAAACTCGTTCTCCAACCAAGGAAGGGTTAAGTCATTCCAAACCGCTAGCAAAATATCAGGTCGTATGATGGTGTCTTAGGCGTTGAAATTCGTGCTGTGGGTGCCATAAAAATTATGCAAATTAATTTTAATCCTGTCTTTTTCCTCCCTCGTTGCGCCTGTGCCTAAAATTCTTCCCTCTATCACCCTCTTCTCCTTTCATTTGTCTCTGTAAATGTCCTCCATTCACTTTTGTTGCCTTCTTCTATTTTTTCCGACCCATTTCCCTTCAACTCCTACCGTGTTTAACATTTCTTCATTCGTTCCTCTTCCTATCTACCACATGTGCCAAAATTAGGCAATACATAATTATATGTCCGTCCAACATGCTTGCAAGATGCTTAGGCGGCTAGTGTGCTCGTCTCGCGGAATTTATCTGTGGTACTACGTAATAAATAACGCAGGAAATGTATTGTGTAATGCGCAGACACTTGAGTGACGCAATTTAAAAGTCACTTAATCCATAAAAATCCTTCCGAGTTATGTTGTGATGGTCATTGGCTTTGTGGAGGACTTGATCGACAAGGAAGTAAAGAAAAGGGCAGCAAATAAGAACTTGTGTTTGGGGACCTTCATGGTGGATTCGTTACTACCATGAAGTGGTGCTGCTCACAATAACGAAACTTCAATGTTTAAATGTCGGATAACGTTGAAACAATGGTTTTCAAAGAAAAGCTATTTTTTAAAATTTTCTCATACATGTTTAATTCCAAAGCATCTTGTTTCTCGTAAACATATTTTTCTTTCTTGAGATTCGTTCGTTCCTTGAGGTGGCTGGTTGTAAAATAATCGACTTTCGCAGGCTGTGGATGTCAGAGAAAATGGCTCCATTACGAATACGCCAACTTTATGGGAACGGGGTACAACTCACGATGTACTCTAATGCTTATATTTTTTAAATATATTATTAAAGAACGGCAGAAAGTTAAAATAGCCTTGGAATTCAAGCTTCAGTACCTACATTACTGTAGCAAATGAAAAAACTGTATATTTCACAAACAATTTGTTTGTGAAATCTAAAAAATTATTTTCCTTTGTGACAATGAACTTTTATGAAGTTGAGGCGGAGAATATCTAATTCATGAAGTCGTTTGTTTGTGAAGTGAAGTGAATAAGTTTGTCACTTCTATTGTTTTTCACCATAATCCGGTGCTCTGGATAAGATATCTGTTTGATGGGGGATTTAAGAGAAAATAAACGACTTATTTTATTGGAGAATCCTCGCAATTGGAGATCGGGTTGGAGGTCCGGCTTCGAATCCCGGCAGTGACGGAGGTTTTTCATTCAGTACTCCGTCGCGTGGGAAGTTTGTCGTGCATGAATTTCATGGTACAGATTGTCGTGGTTTATTTGGGGGTTTCTCCGCGATTACGTGGTTGTCCACCAACGTTTCCCCTCCACTGCTGGAGGCCTCTTCAGGGTAATGGTGTCTCTGCGAATCTCGCGGGTATTTATATGGGTTTGGGTAGGTGGGGCGAAGGGCGGGAGGGGGTGGAGTTATTATTCTCGAACATTCTGGATTTGAAAACCGGTACATGATACAGTTCACTGTGAGTGTATTCTTAATGCGGACGGCTTAAAAAGCCGATTTCTCGCCCTATTTCCCGCCTATTCAACATTGTGCTAATTACCTTAGCCATCAATTAACAAAACCCACTACGATCTCGCAGCTTTTGCAGAGGGATCTTGGAGGTAAGGGCTTTCCTTCGTTACTCTGCTGCATCGGTGGAAAATTCTCTCGTTTACTGGATCAGTGGCGGTGTGGTGTTAAAAAGATAATTTTCTCATACGAAACATGATTTAGCTTTTCCCTATACCTCTACTATTTAGCTTCCCGAAGGAGGAATAATATATGTTTAATGAGTCTCATGTCGCAGCAGTGAAGATTGAACGAAAACATCTTGACGGAGAAATGGATAGGCCAGAGAAGACCGTCCTGGGTATTAGGCATCGGACTTTATCCGTTTTGTCAGATCGCATTTTCCTGAAGACGCCGAAAGTAGCACTGAAAACCCACTTGTAGTGTAAAACATGATAAAATATTCTAATAATCTCGAATAATTGCTATTTAATTTCAAGATTTAGTGCGTGTAAACCAATGCTACGGATCATGGTAACTCGACAGATTTAGACAACAGAAGCAAGTTCGGAATGCGTATGAAAACTGTTGTTAGCTATATTTTAATTTTTTTCATGGGTGTTTTCAAGTCTGTTTTCGCACCAATAGGCGCTTCAGACCGGGTGGAAAGGTAACAAGGATGGGGATTGAAGGGAAAGGACTGAGGTATTTTCATTTTCAGTTTTACTTCAGAGCCTTTTATACTCACCCAGAGTGTAACACGACATTCGCGAGCAGCTGTGATCCATCCTATGGGATGATAACTTCGCTAGTAAATTTTATTGGGGCCCCTAAAAGGCCATCCATGTGTTACGTAACGCTGATTTTCCGCTTATATCCCCTCTTGTCCACCTTTTAGCGCTCCTAAGCATTCTATAAGACCCCACCCTCTAATTTACGTTACGCCGCTAATGAATCCCCTCTTTTTTGTGATTACGGAATAACAGTTATGTCGTTCTATATGCGTATTTATTTCTCGCAACTCTTATTTATTCACTAAGTAACATGTTACGTTTTGTAAAATCCGCGTCTGAGTCCACTATGTAATTATTTTTTATTATGTAAATTTTTCCGAGCGTAACGGAAATTGTAGTACATCATAGCACTTGACGCAACCAAGGAGGTTAGAAGGGAATGGAGGCGACATCTCAGCTAATTCGTGAAGCAAGGTGGGACACCATAGTCTGCACAGACTGACGGGCTAACCACTCGTGCTTGAATTCTCCCACGAGTCAAGTTGTTTTTGCACGCATATAAACTAAGACGAGTAGAATAGCAGACATTCCGCTGAAAAAATTCATTCGCCTTGACCCGGGACTCGAACCCGGAACCCCTAGATACCCGGCCAGGTGCTCTGCCTGTTGAGCTACCAATACGTCCTCTTTCATTGTGGAAATTAATGTGGGTTCGAGTCCCGATCAAGGCGATTGATTTTTTTCTCCTTGGAATGTCTGCTGTTGTGCAATTTCAGTCGGTAACGCCGTTAAAATTTTCGCGGCTAGTTCGCGAACTATGAATTTTAAGACGAGTTGTTTAATTTATGGAATGTACTTCAAAACTATGTCAAATAAATAGTCGAAAGTGCGGATATATGCCTACAAATGCGAAGTGCAATGTTTAATTAATTCAAAATTTATACCAGCCGTTTCGAAAAGGTATTGTATTGATTCTCATATTCAGTAGAATGCAATGTATCAATACTTTCCTAATATCTCAGAAATCATGATGGCCGCAGGCGTTACGTTGTGGAATTACAACGCGTTAACCTTAATGATAGTGTACTTTGTGCCATTCGTTGTAATATTTGCACATTGTAGTAATCATTGTACCATTTGTACTATTTGTACTATTCTTAGTAATCGTTGTACTATATATTATTCATTTCGCTGTTTTACTCTGAACTATTAAACTGTGTGGAGTAGTAGGTACATAGTGCCGTGTCGTTATGGTTAGTCTCAGGAAGGTAAACTGACACTGCTGTAATGAATTTCGAGTATGATCCCGTTGTTATTCGTTTTAATTTGCATTAAATCTCCACAATATATGATAGAAAATGCAGTTTTGTGCATAATAGGTGTGGTCTAATTTTTCCCAAGCACCCCCATTCTGGCTTCATTGTCACCCGTAGACTAGCATGCGCATTCCCCCCTTCCTTGGGCCCGACTAGTGATGGAAAAATCGATTTCGATTAAAATCGAAAATCGAGTTTTAATAGTCAAAGATCGAGGAAATCGAGATCGAGCCATGATCTTCGAGTTTCGATCCAAACTCGATTTTTCAACTTCGATCGTGACCATTTCCTTTGATCTCAGCAGCAGGTAGTAGTCAGTAGAGGTCCTCGATGAACTGCCACTGAGGTCACTTCTTGTTAGAATTAGAAGCCAGTAGAAGTTAAGCAATACCTCAACAGGCCACCCGTCGATAGGAAAGTCAACCCCAATCCTCTGAAAGTCTGGGAGGAGATAAAGGGTGAATACCCCAACACGTACCGTTTCGCGATCAAAAAGCTGAGTATGATAACGTCATCCGTCCCACGAAAAGGACTTTTCTCTAAGGTCGGTAAAATTGGAAAGGCACGCCCTAGATCATCAAGAAAGCATCTCAATCAGCTGATCTTTCTTAAAAAATTTAGTGAAGCCGAATGGTTCCAAGCGGTGATCCACATTAGAGTAAATTGTAAATGTTTACGACTAATAACATTTTTAGGGATATTTTATATCATTCAAATAATATGTATTATGAGCGTTTTTCAAATGAATAATAAACATGTTTTTGTACCAACTGCATTTTTTTCAAAAATGAACCGTAGACTTTTTCGATTAATCGATCTTTCGGTTCAAATTTCGATTTTTGCTGAAAAGTCGAGCTTTTTATTTCTATTAAAAATCGATTGCTCGAAAAATCGATTTTGACCGACATTTTTCCATCACTAGGCCCGACCCCGTCGTTTAGCGTTAGGTAATTTATGGACGCCCTGTTATCTACTGCTTTTTCTAGAACAAGTGTTTCGTTAATTTCCTCGCCAGGAGGCTTGCAGGCGGGCGGCGGCGATGCGGTGGTCGGCGACATGGCCTTCTCCAAGGTCCGAATGTCTGGAGATCTCACCGCTCCGGGTGCGGGGAGTCCAGGCGCGGAGGTCAGCCCCGGTCCGCCTGGGAACTCGAGGAGGCCGGCCCGGTTCCGGTGCCACACGTGCTCCGAGAAACTGGCGACGCTCAACTCTCTGAGGACCCACCTCAAGAGCCATGCGCGGCCAGCCGCGACGGGACGCGTCCTGCCCGTCTCGCTTCGCTCCGACCACCGAGTCCCCTCGCTCGTCGTCACCTCCAAGTACGGGCGCCGGAGGGCTGTCATCTCGGCCCTCGTGGCCGCAAAGCCGGGGCCACACCGGCGGTGATCCGGATCGCGAGTCGGGTTGCCATTATCCAGATCACGAGTTGAGTCGGGACCGTGATCCGTGGGACGAACGGAATCGGTCCACATCTCATTCCGCCCGTCACTTTAAACACTTCCGTTTTGTCATGTCATTTGTCTCTCTTATTGAAAACGGAAGCATGGACTTAAATCAGGAGCAATCAGTCGATTTGGTACTGGCGCTGAGTATCAGGTTTTGTCTATCATATATTAAAGTATGAATTGAAGTACCTACGTGTTTTAATTGATTATCACCTGCTTCATTATGAATGGCAAAATAACCTTTGTATTTCCACAATTTATTCTCTCACACTACGACCATGGTTTCGACGATTAACGTCATCCTCAGGTTAATCGTCGTTAATCCTCTGGTTAATCCTAACGTTAATCGTCGAAAGCATGGTCGTAGTGTGAGAGAAAAAATTGTGGAAATACAAAGGTTATTCTGTCATTCATAATGAATACAAGTAAATTCCATAAAGTTACGCCAGAAACCATCAATCTCACCTGCTTCATTTGGTTTCATCCCTTAATTAGCTCTTTTACGGTTTTCGCATTCGAACCTATACGTTTAAGTGGGGCTGGGCAGTTATATCATGGATTAGAGATTTTATACATGATCGCTTGCAATTGTTTTGGACGGTGTTATCTCTCCAGCAATTGAAGTCACTTAGGGTGTACCACAGGGTAGTGTCAGAGGTCCTCTCTCGTTCCTTCTGTAAATAAATGATATCAATAAGGTGGTAAAAAGTAAGATTGGTCAGGGCACATAGCCAGAAATTTGCTTCGCGAGGGGCTACTTTTAGTGCAGCGGAACTTGAAAGAAATCAGCCTTGCCCGTTCGGTGCCGACATGTTGCAGATCTCTGGCCTTAATTTTCAGTGCTTGGCATTTACTTTCACAGTGCTCATTCCTATCTCTTCTCACTAGTAAAGTTCACTGCTTACCTTGTTATGAAGCAGTTAATTGGACCGTCCCCAGAACAGTTCGACGTATACATACATATCAGAACGAAAAGAAAAATTGTTAACCACAGGCCACCACACGTGTGGTACACCTTCACACCAAGGCGCTGAAGCCCCAGCCTCCCCCCTCGCCCTGACTACGTGCCTGCTTCGTCTATTTGCCAATGACGCTGTAGTGTACAGGGGCATTCATAGCTCAAACGATAAAGAGTTTTTAAATGATGACCTTGAAGCAATTAAAAACTGGCGTGATATATGGCAGTTGGAATTAAATTTGAAAAAATGTGTGGTGATGAATTTTTGGAAAAAGAATAGCTCTCCTAACTCATACTACATGAAGAATAACAAATAAGCAAACGTTGATTCCATTAAATATCTTGGAATAAGACTGACGCATGATCTTTCTTGGAGTAAACCTATTCGTGAATTCATTGGTAGAATGGGATTTGCCATTTGAGTACTGAGCAAATGTGACGATAATGTACGAGAAACTAGCTACTTTTCCCTGGTTACACCTCATTTGAAATACGTTGCCCGTGTATGGGATCCTTGCGAAATGGGCTTAAATAACGTACCTACTGAATCGTTTGCAGCGAAGATAGGCAAGATTTGTTAAGGAGCGGTATGATAACTATAATAGCGTAACCAGTCTATTAGTTGAACTGTGATGGGAATGTTTATCAGACCGTTGGTTGAAATGTAGACATTATCTTAATTAAATTCCAGGACGATTTTCGCTGATGTCGTTAAAAATATTTTGCGAACTCCAGCTTACAATTTTAGACTGGACCGTGATAATAAAATTAGAGAAATTGTTTTCCGAACCGACAGATTATAAATGTCCTTTCCTCGTACAATTAGGTATATGAATAGTTGTAGATGTATTAAATTGTATATATGCAAGATATCAATGGATATCATAGGCAGTTTCATGTTGGTGTAAGCTAACTCGACACGCAAGCATGTTTTTTGCATGCTTGCTTTGCTGTTTTGATCATTTTTCAAAATCGTTATTTTTAGACTATAATACAGTTACCAATCCTTTTGAATCATGTTTTGTAGCGTATGTTTAGTGTGAATCTCTGCCAGACAACTTTATGGTGGCTTGCATTGTATTGTGTAGATGTAGGGGAAGTGCCGTAAGGGAGAGGATCGCCGCGTGGATGAGCGACGCCTTTGTACTAATCAAAATGCAGTGCGCCCCAATCTTATGAAATTTAACTTCAAGAAATTTAAATTACCGTGGCGAAGTAGCGCCTCTCTTGATGAGGCGCCTTTGTGCTGGGCACTACCTGCAAACCCGCGTGCGGTAAATCATGTTAAGGTAGGTATATACCTGAATTCCTCATTTGAACAGGCTGTATTTAGTTTTTCGTGATGCTAACATTAGTCAAGTTCAAAGCACGCCCTATTTGAGTGAATGCACTTGACCAACCTTTTATTCCAGGGCGTCGATTCTCGTTCTCCTTTCGCCCGGGTCTTCGCTTCGCCACGGCAACTCGAAGCGAAGCGAAAATTTTCTCCGCGATTATTCTCGTTCTTTTCGCCCCGCCTATCGCTTCAGTTCGGGTATCTTCGTTTCTTGGCGAAAGATTGTGACGTAAGCAATGATGAATTACCCATAAGTCAATGGGCATGATGACTATTTATGGGAAGGTATGAAAACCTATGATGAAAACCCAGCGGGAGTGTAAGAAAATTTCAGCGATCAACACACTTTGTCTCCGCAGTCAGAATCAATTGAACAGCGCGAGGCACGGTGTTAAGTTCAAATCATATTTCTAGAATATATTGTCATGTTTTGTTTATTTGGTGAAACTATCAAATTGTTACACTTATTATTGTTGCACAATACTTTTAATTCATTCGTCGTTTTCCGTAGTTGAACAGAAAACCATTCTCTTTGTTTGTCATATTTTCAGAGATATACACGATGAGTCCAAAAGTCACTCCGGTGAAACTTATGGATTAGTATTTTCAATGCAAACCTAAGTAGTTCGTGAATTTATCATTTTTATTTTCGTGTTTGTTACTGCTAACGATGGTATCACTCATGTATGTAATACTTTTCATGAAGTTAGAGTCGATTGAAACATCTTTTATAGGAACGTCAGTAAATGATTTTGTTTCTTTTGTGTGCGTGTGTCAACGGTGTTTGATGTGGTATATTCACTCAGAGGACAACTATAAGGCACGATATCCTTATACTTCCACAAATTATTATCATATAACCTATTATAATCCTATCCATAATTTAACAGTATCAAGATTAGTTCTCAGTGTTTGTCCTTAAGTAGTGCATACGAGTTTTGACGAAATGTAACAAATTTAAAAGCCAATTTTGGATAATTTTTTAACTAATCATGAGTTAAATACCAGTTTCTTATTTTTTTAGTAAAGACAGAGCGTAAAAACGCCCGAGCCTCTGGAGCTCAGCTGAATTATTTAGTTGACTACATGATAGCACATAAAGAGTTTGCTGCCGGGCGCCTGAGTGGTGTGCAAGGAAAAACAAGTCAAAACTTCAATGGGAGAGGCTGGCAGATAGCGAAAATACAGATAAACCGCTCATCTTAGAGATTGAATGCGTTGCTTCGATCCCTCAGAGAACACACAACAGCAGCCTCTTCACTTTCTTCCACCTCCACGGCTAACGCATTTAGCATTGGCACTTGGGCAGCCATTCTCGTCCTTAATGCATAATAGTGAAGTTGTAGATCCAAATGCTATTTCACAATGTCCATCAAAACTTTTACCCATATATAAACCTCTGCTTCTTGCCTTACCTGTTGCGTTCCTATCTTTCTACCCCAGCGTCAGTCTCTTTCTTATTGTTTCTGGTGAAACGTTCACAATCAAAAGAACCAAAACAACAAGTTTTCTCAAGTAATCCAACACAAGAATACGCTCAGAAAAAACAGCACACCCACGGTAGTACAATACGCTTATCAGACAAACGCTTCGCGGTTCATTCAAATGCAAACACACTTCTATTCCCATTTATTTAATTACATAGAACGACAAGACGAGTAAAGCAACACGCTAGTTGTATGCCAAACATATTAATAACAATTAGACTAATTGGGATGAAAAATGTAACATAATAATGGTGTATAGCGGTAATTAAATCACGAGTCGGTCTCTCGTCAATTCTTTCGCTAAGCCGCTAGAGCGACTTCATTGTCGTCGCTTGCGAAATTCGCTCTTGGCGAATGTTTACATTCGCTATATGTTCGCCAGACAGAACGAGAATAACTTTTTTGTCGCCAGATGGACGAAGCGAAGCATTTCTGGCGAAATAGCTAGCGAATGAAAACGAGAATACGAATGCGCACTCCGCCAATATTTTCGACAAATCGCGCTGGCTATAGCCAGAAAGAATCAGAATCAGGCCCCAGTTTTCAAAACATTTTTTAAACTCATCTTCTCCGATGCCTTGCAGGGCTTCAAGCGTTGTTTTCTTTCACCATGCCAATATCAGCAAAAACATTTCCTTTCAAGTCCCTTTTCATTCTGAGGAACAGAAAAAAGTGACAAGGTGCCGAATCAGGTGAGTAAGGGTGGAAGGGCAATGGAGTCATGCTGCTTCAGTTCACGGCAGGTCCCCAAGCGAATCTCCTTTCGCTCCTATGTCAGCAAGCGCGGCACAAATTTGGCCACCACTTTTCTCGTTTTCAACTCTTAAGTCTAAATTCGTAGACAACTTAGCTTGTTCATCAATGGTCCGCTGTTCGATCTTCGTGTACAAATTCTGTAATTTTTCCGACATTTTCATCTGTCCGTGAGGCCCGGTGTGAGGAAGATCGTCAATTGACATTTCTCCTCATTTGAAACCAACCACTCATACACTTGGGTTTTTCCGTAAGCATTCTCTTTGTAAGCTGCTTTCAACATTAAAACAGTTTCCGCAGCGTTTTTCCCGAGCAGGAAGCAAAATTTCACGACCCCGCATTGTTCACGAGAATCCGCCATGCCAATTAACGCGACGTTCACAAAACACCTCTCTCTACGAAATCCATAGGCACTGCGAAGGGCCTCTCCCAACGTGTCCGCATGTCCCTACCCGAGATGCATACCCCTAGCAGCCGAAGTTTGTATTATTAATGGACCGCGCTCTGCGAAACGATTACGGTTCCTTTTGGGTACCTTCTCGTAGTACTCTGGTAGTCACCACAAGGGTGTGTGGAAGAGGATGGCTTCACGCCAGACATT
Source organism: Platycnemis pennipes (assembly GCA_933228895.1). Taxonomy (NCBI): domain Eukaryota; kingdom Metazoa; phylum Arthropoda; class Insecta; order Odonata; family Platycnemididae; genus Platycnemis; species Platycnemis pennipes. Next base: position 32,237,842 of record OW121852.1, on the reverse strand, counting down.
CATAATCGACGAGTAAAAAAATCATATTGTGACTAACTACGCTACCATTGTCACTACTAAGTCAACTGTACTAATGGAATACGGTAGCTTCATGTACAATTAAGGCCATACCTCAAACCGACATTATGATGGGCAGACACTGCACATTTTTTGTGAAAATATTCCTGACTAAATGCCAAACGTGTAAGATGTTTGAATAATTACACTCGTGAGTTTAAATTGCATGTACCATGCAGGCGTGAGTTCATGAGTTCCTTGCAGACAAAATATCAAAATCTTTGTGACCTCTCCTAATGGGGTCGTTTACCATATTTTTTTTATTGCCGGATCTGATAGAGTTTGTAAAAATAAAAATACCCGTATTTATCCGTTTTTTGACCCGTCAATTATTTCTCGAGTTATAAGCGGCGAAAAACCGATGGTTTTAACCCTTTCGGAAAAGTGGGTGTGGTGTAACCTCTGATGTCATTGACTACATCCAATCACAACTGAGCCCGCGAAGCTGCTTCACCTTATCGCAAAAGGGGGGGGACACAGCTGACTCTGCCAATAGGAGCGATTGCGACAGGATCTGTGCGAGCAGACCATAGCCCTTCCCCTAAAAGCAGTCAAGGACGGGAGGAAAATGACGTCAATGATATCAAAGCAGCTTCTTCGGTGGGCGTCACCTTTTGCTTATTTAAATTTTTGATTTATTAGTGAATGGTTGTGGATAGAAGATTAATTTTTTTACTAAAAATTTTTTTTTTCGTTTCCATCTAACAACTTCGTGCACAAAATTGTGATTTCGGTTCCGATAAACGCTCCCATTATGTCATTGGTAACTTTGGTGTAATCAGTTAATCTCCTTTACGGTAGTGGGAACGAATGACAATTTAAACTTCTATATTACTTAACCGGGCAGGGTGGTAGCCTAGTGATTAGAGCGTAGGGCTGCTAATTGGAAATCTGGGAGGGACCTTTGGACATTTCTTGCCTAACCTAAGGCGTATTTTACCAGATCTGTCTGAGAAAACGCAGGCTGCTCTGAGAAAGGAAATGGGCCCCTTTACTCTGGCGTGTGGATTTCTCACGCCGTTGGGCATTACCCTTACAAACCATACTAACCTTTCAGTTGAATACAAATTTATATTTACGTCTCATTATCTCATCATCATCATGGGTCAACAATCGTAGGATTGGTTTGACGCAGCCCTCCACTCGATTCTTCTATCGGCCAACCTCTTCATATTGACGTAACTCCTCACTTTTACATCTCTCACAACTTGCTCCATATGCCTCATACGGGCAGGCACGTAGCCAGGGGGGGGGGGGGGGGGGGGCTTCAGCTTCGGGGGCTTCAGGCCCCTCCCCTCCACCTAAACTTTTTCCAAGAAATTTTATCGTACTGATTTTAACTGTGGATGATAATCCGGATTAAACTGCTCATAATTCAAGTGCTAAGCGTCTTGAAACGTGATCACTAGTTTGATGCATGTGTGTCGTATATAATTGTTCTTTAAATCTGATGTGTATGAATGCGTTGAACCTCTGTTCTGGGGCCGGTTAAATTAAATTCTTCATATCAAGGTAAACAGTGAGCTTTACCAGCGAAACGAGATTGGAATGGGCACTGTGAAAGCATATACCAATCGCTGAAAATTAAGGAAGAGCTTTGTAACATGTCGGTACCGCCGGGCAATGCTGATTTGAAGTTAGATACTCATACACTATATGAGAGGTTTTTGAAAGGCCTGATGGAATGAAGATCGGTTGGTAAGCGGGGTAGAGGGAGGAGGGAAACAGGTAGTTTGGCTAAAACAATGGGAGGTAGGAAGTATGTGGAACTGGTGATGGGAAAAAGAACGATTGTTCATTTGATATTTTATTTATATCAAAAAAATCATTTTATCAAAGCTTGTTAAACTTGCCTGTCAAACACTCGTGTAATTTAAATATTTTATGCCATTTTATATATTTATCTGAACAAAATTATCGGATTGGTTTTTGATTCGTTTTTGTTTCTGGCTTTTTAAATAAAGCTGTAAAATTCGGAATCAAACTGAAAAAAAAACTTAGTTGTTGCTGCTCACTGTGAACAACAATATTTTTACATGAATAGTTAAGCTGTGATCAGCCCTATCGCAATTTTATCCCTAACGGAAAATTCTCTCAACTATTATTCCCCAATTAGGACCTTTTTACATTTCACGTATAGGAACAGTGTGCCTTTAGCCTTTTTTACGGTACATAAATATTTATTTTGACGTAAATTTAAAGCCTTTAGCTGATTTCGAAATGAGTTCATAAAACGATTTTTTATATATTTTCCTCACGAAATTTGGTCGATTTTTTGCATGAAAAAAACTTTTTATACGTTCGTTTTTTTCAAGTCACCCATCACTATGTGGAACTAAAGTACTTGAACAATGAAAAGAACGTATCTACGTCTGTAATATATAACAAATGAAGATTAATATCCACAAAGCCGTAACCATACCATTTGTTAAAGTACTTGGATTGAAAAACAGGGATCGTGGGAAGAGCCTTTCTATCTTTCGAAAAGTAACTTCACTGATGTAACAGAAATAGAAATAATGCTTCGTAGATAAGGCAAATGCGGTGTTTTAAAAGCGATACTTTTTTTTGAGATTCGGATTCCGTGGCATACGAGACCATAGTTGAGTTGATTGTGTAGCAGTTCCTTGGGATTCCAGTGCCGTGGGAGTTTTCCTCCGAAAACGGGTCAAAGATGCCACATCTTTGGTTTCCTCCATACCTAGTGCAACGGCAGCAACAAAACGCCCTCCTTCGGCCGTGGAACTCACTACGCTATCCGCCCACACAGCAGCTGCTGCAGCGCTTGCATCCGCTTCGAATCGCTTCTCAAGCTCTGTGGATCGCCGCCGTTGCGCAAATTAACCGGTTGACTCCAGATGCGATTGCGGCTTGGAATCGGAGGAAGGGGGTGGTTATGATGCAGGGCAGGATGCCGTGTGACCTCAACGCGACGTTCCCAGTGGCGCAAGTCCTGCCTGATTGACCTCTATACTTCGTCTCGGGAGCCTTTACCTGATTGGCCAACATCGGCTGTGTGGAAGAAATCATTTCGGAAATATTTTACCTAAAGTTATTGGTTATAATTCGAGGTATCCTTAAGCTCTTATAACTACATAATTTACCAGATCGTCACCCTTCATTTTATCATCGCTTCTACCTTAATTACCTCATTCCCTGGCACCCTGACAAATTTCGCGCTTTACCCGTAGTCGTCACTCATATCGCCCTCACCAAAAAATTGGCCATTTGTTTAATTGTTTACCCAATTTCTTTCTTAGCTTGTATTTTCAAGATGAAAATCCCCTGTAATTCCAGCTTACGTAATTATGGACGCTAGGGCATATGAACTCTATTCCCATCCTCAGTTATTTACCCCAAAATTTCCTTGGTGTAATTTTATTTGTTTTGATCAAAGTAAGTTTTCTGGTCCATTTCAGTATTTTATTGATGTTGGGGTCCTCTTGTGAAGCAGACTTAAATTTGTTTCCTTCACTCTTTCAGTTTTCTGCTCAACATTTTTCCGAAACTTCTTTATTGTCCCTTAATTATTATCTTCTTGCGGATTTTGCTATTGAATTCCTTAACAATTAGTTACGCTTCATCGGAGCTCTCTCAGGTTTGCCTTGCCTGCCTTGTTTGCCTTGCCTGTAAAATGTAGCAAGGAAACGAAACTCATCGGTGACAAATTGATCAATGTGGATTATGTGAACATGCGGTGATGGTTTACATAAGTCGAGTATCGTATCTATCCAGCGCTCAGTTGTGTGTAATTTACAACTACTTATTATTCTGCATCCCGCCGTTAGAAGTGTGCTATGGGGTGTTACGTCACCAGCCGTTTTACAAGGGGAGGAGAAGATAAGGATTTTGGTGATTTTTTTCCTGTGTTTAGTCTAACGCTATCGTATTGTGGTTGAAAACGATCCATAGGAAAAATTACTGATTTAGTCTATGTGCTCTGAATCATACTTATGTAATTTTACTACTTCTGTCAATTCTGTTGACCCAGAAGGGGGTACTTTACCATTGAAATACTTCAATTTGAATGATTGTGGTAACCTTCATCTAGCGTTTAATTTTAAGCCTCAGACTTAGATAACCCATCAGTCCTGAATTATTTTATACGGAGGGAAAATTAAGCACACATATGTTTTTGGACGCACAAAGTAAACTATATCTGCAACATATGCCAATAGAAATCAACCGGTAACACTACCTGAGTTGCGCTCACCAGTACGGTTTGTCGTATGCGCCTTCGATGCTGTTACCGAGAGGTCCGTTTCAATCAAGAGCAGTTTCTTTCTCAGTGGTTCTTTCCCTGCAAAGATCTCCTGGCCAAGATTGGCCCTGCAAATATTGCCGCATCCTGACCCTCAGAGTTGTGTCCTAACCCTCCTACATCTCGGATTTTGTAGATATGTTACGTCTATCAATCGTTAGATTGAATGACGAATCATATTTGACATACATCGAATGACGATGTTCATTGTAAAATTCCATCAATAATTACTTATGTTGAAGTTGTCTCTTTTATTTTATGCATTGCCACTCTTTTATTTGCCTTTCATTCCAAGTTCGTTTTGGCGTGTATAAATCAGTAGGTACCTACATGAACTGACATGCATAAATGTTCCATTTACACATTAAGACTTGAGAAAAAGAAACTAATCTACGGGAAAAGTCGTCTTTAAATCGTATCGATGAAACTAAATGATTTGAGTGGTGTGGTTATAATCATGTTTCAATGTTATTAGATTAAAACTTTCGCGGTCCATGTCTTCTGAATGATGTAGTTTTTTGGGATTTCTCCGCGGATACGTGGTTGTCTACCAACGTCTTACCCTGAAGAGGCCTCCAGCAGCGTAGGGGAAACGTTGGTAGACAACCACGTATACGCGGAGAAATATCCAAAAACTACATCATTCAGAAGATATGTTTCAATGTGTTCCAACTGCTAAGGCTACCTTACTTTTACTTACCTTACTTTTATGACGAAAACAAACTTAAGCTCGAGGCGGTATTCAAACCCGCGGACTACTCATTGAAAGGCCGGTGCGTTACCTTCGTGATAACCACGGGATTTTAAAATGATTTGAATAGGTGTAAGATCTGGTGTTTTCCCGGCGTATTAGATGAGTGAAAGTTTCTCGGGTCTTCCACCGGGTCAAAGGCTCCATCTCTGCCGACGTTTCGGTAAACGACTCGGTTTCCATCTTCAGGGCTGTGAGATGGAAAACGAGTCGTTTTCCGAAACGTCGGCAGAGATGGAGCCTTTGACCCGATAGAAGACTCGTTAAACTTTCACTCATCGATTTGAATAGGGTTTTACCATTTATTTCATAAACACTAGCAATAAAATAATTGCTAATTAGTTGCCGTTGCCTGATTGGGACCAATTATATCGAGTATAACGTTCGTGTATTTTTTAAAGGGAAACTTTTACGGAAAAGAATTTAATTGTTCAATCAGTTCATTTTCCCGTAATCGTTCAGTGCCATGACAGTGATTCAATAATCATTGACGGTATGAGAAATGGAGACCAGGATGAAATTTTCATGCATTTTTATCGGCTATTCATTGTGGGTTACTTTACGTTCATTGCATAGGATAGAACTAAAAAGAGAAGTGGACATTTCATTGCAAGCGCAAACAGGTTGATTCCACTGAACTTGAACATTTTTAACTCTCCACGAATCGTTCGATTGAGTTGGATCTTTTTTTTTACCCAAAATTGTGTACCTTAATTAAATAACGCTAAATTGTGTTTGTATTTAATATGCTATTTACAAATGTTTATAAAAATAATCATCAACTTAATGATCCGTCATCCAGTCTTTGGGGGATCTGTATTTTTGCTTCGGTGGCCCAGTAGCTAAAAGTTCAGTGTGTACGGTTTTCGTCGCTTATCAGTGACAGTGTCATTTCATCTTCCTCCGTTGAGACACTGCTGACCCAGTGAGTCCGTCTTCAGTAAACTTCGCTTGCGGCAGCGTCTATTGCATCGCGACAGTTAAAACACGTCATTTTCCACGAGCGATGACGCAGTTGGCTCGCTCCGCCCTTATCTACCCTACACCACAGATTGCATCCGTGTTATCTCTCGCGTTAGCGCCCTTGGCCGAACAGTTGTCTCGATGCGTGGAAGGAATCGAGATTTTAGCGTTTACGATTCGGACGGAATCGGGCTTCCTGTTTACGGTGAGATGTGGGAGAGTTTTATGTTGAGGTTGGACAATGAGGAAATGCAGGGCTGTTACTTTCTTCACTTCCTCCCCATACCCTGCACAAAAACTCGCATTTCTTTGCCCAAACCCAATATTTCATTACATAAACGATTTTTTTGTATTTAAGGTCCTGATTCACAGGTTTCTACAGGGCTACCTAAAATTACTCACGAATTTTTCATTCCTTTATTATAGTCATCTTTTTTGTTGAGTAATAAAACATTATTATATTACAATTGATATTAAATACATAACATTATTTTAGAGGCCAAACTGGAAGTAGCCATTTCATAATTATCGTTATCACTAGTCATCAGTCGTAAGATCCGTTTGATGCAGCTTTCCGTGCGGTTTTCCTATCAGCTAACCTTATGTATATAATTATAATCAGCCAAATATGTGTATAATTATTCTTTTTTACATCCTTTAATATCTAATGAAGGCCTTCGATCCATTTTATCTTCATCATTCTTCGGTAGGACCACATTTCGAATTCTTCCGATCTAGACTTGTCTGCGGCTGCTATCGTCATTGCCTCACTGCCATTAAAAAGCATACTACAGGTTAATTAATAAAGTGTTTCTAGGCTTACAATTCCAATTTCCAATAGATTCATCTTTTGGTGGAATGCCTGCTTTGTATGGGCTCATCTACTGATTATTCATCTCTTGCATCGTCCATCGATGTAGCTATTTCATTATCATCATCAGCTACACTCAGCTTCCCAGATAGCAACACAAACTCTCACCTCGTCTAGCTGTTGTTGACCAAGTTAACATTGGTCTTGGCCTGTTCTCTTCTACTGCATTATTACCTGTGTTTTTTTTAAACTTCAAGTGATGTTTGGAAACGTGTTTTTCTGGGTTCAATAGTCTGAATAGAGATAAAAACCTACCCTAATTGAACTCGTTGTATTTCGGGGGAGGCGACCGACTGCTATAGTCACTTTTGCCGTTTAGGAATGTTGTGCAATTTGATAAGGGTGGAAAATTTCAGTTAGCCGAGGAAGTGAGGAGAGAAATTCTTGTCTTCGAAATTTGCCTACTTATTAAAGAAGACGCCATTGGTTACACACTGTTTGACATCCCGCCGTACGGACGCAGTACTGAACTTTTGCATTTTTCAACCCTGGGAATTTGGATAAAAGTTTTTTCCTAGCCTCATCATTATAAAGAGCATACTAACGCAGCATGTTTGTGAATTGATCTTTTCTGCTATCTTCGGCCGCCCTTGGAGGTCGTCTCCTACCTCCCCTCCTACCAAAACCATTATTCGTTTTCATAGAAATATTCATTCAAGATGGTTGTCTTGGTAGTTCAACTGGCTAGAGCATCTGATTGTATTTCAGGGGATCCGGGTTCGAATCTCATTGTCAGTGAACATGGAAATTTTCTCTGTGAAAATGTTGACAATGAATGATTGAATGTTGAAACGTTTCCTAAGAATAATCCCCCTTTAAATCTTCATATTTTCTGACTTGTCTTTTCATCATAAGGGAATCTGAGGTTGTGTCATCTACATAGATATCCATTGAGTGCCTCCAATTTCTCGGTACAAAATTATTGACTACTGCTTGGAATTCAGGTGAATATACGTACAATTCCACAAGTTCCAGTTTTAATTATTTGAATTATTTATAATTTTTCACAAAATGTTTTATTTACACGGTCGATTTGGTACCTTTTATGCGTCGAATAATTAAAAAACAATTGGTGTTAAATTGCAGCGGATTTAAATTACTATGGATCAATTCCACTGCGTCATACTGACATCGATTTCTTCAAGGTTCAACTTCTTTCCTAGTCAACCTTAATTTCTTATCTATTGTTACTACCATTGATCGCAAGTAACCTAATACTGTCCGCTCTAATATTAGTCTTACGCGATTATCGTTAAAGGTTACGCACGCGTGGTACAATCTTATCTGGCTTACTTATATTTTTTTAAAATGATATCAGTTTAGCTACCACGCTTCTTGTAAAAGTAATAGATTTTTCTACCGTTGTTGCTATCTATGCCAAGGTTTTCTGGGCATTTAGATATCTTGATCCGCCCGATATCGGCTAAGGCATTCTCGAAGTCCGTGAATGGCATGAAATATTTTTTTAAACACGAATTATTTTTTCCCCCTATCATTCTGAAAATGATTTTGGCCTCCATCGTACCTCTCATCTCGCTGAACCTGCGCTTTCCATTCCGCAGGTTTTTGTAGCATGTGGTACGGTTCTTTCGGAAAAAAACTCGATGTGATCGGCATTTGTTTTTTCCCCCCTCGGCTAGCTACGTTACACACTTCTCGATACGGAGATCGTTCTCTCTTTCTCACAACCTAAGAGGAATGTGATACTTATTCATGAACATTAAGCTTGTTTTGTAGATGAATTGACGTTTTGTATGCGTTGAAAAAATCCTTCGACGTTGGGTTTCTCCGTGAAAAGTCAATGAGCTCCAAGTCTTCCTCGGTTTTCTGACGTGCGTCTTATTTTGATCTCATTGGTGGAGTAATGTCCTGATATCGTGTAAAATCTCTATGGAAAAACTTGAATGTGATTTTTTGTCGTTATCCAGATAGGAGGCTAGCGATCCCCTGAAGATTCGAATGACGTAGTTTTGTTTTACTCCACAGCAGACAAAGCGTTGGTGGTAAGGGATGTTTTTTTCTGGGAATATTTTCCTGAGGATCATCATCATCGGTCAAAAGTCCTAAGAGTGGTTTGACGCAGCTCTCCACTTGAATCTCCTATCGGCTAACCTCTTTATGTTGATATAATTTTTTTTCTTTAGCATCCTTTACAACCTGTACCATATATCTTATCAGAGGCCTGCCTTTTCCATTCTTCCAGTTCACATTTCCGTCGACGATTGTCTTCATCAGGCCATCGTGCCTCAAGATATCGCTGATTAAGTTGTCCCATTTAGTTTCTTAAGTTTTCAGAAGACTTCTGTTTTCTCCCTCTCTTCTTAAGACTTCTTCGTTTTTCACTCGGTCAATTTAATCTTCATCATTCTTCGGTAGCACCACATTTCGAATGCTTCCAGCCTTGACTTCCTTGCTGCTGTCATCGTCCATGCTTCGCTGCCACATAGTAAAATGCTCCAGATGTATTTTCTAATTAAATGTTTCCTTACTTTCATACTTGTAATTGTATTTTTAAGCAGAATCTTGTTTTGGTAAAATGCCCTTCTTGGCTGGGATATTCTACTAACAATTTCTTTCTTGCTTCGTCTTTCTACTAACAATTGCTTTTTTGCTTTTCCGAGGGTATATATCCTCAGATAACAGAAAGCGTCAGTTACGGGATCTGATTGATGTGTTGGCACTCCTTCCATACCGAAGGCCCGGGCGAGAATCTCGGCGGAAGATAGCATAGAGTTTTTATCGGTATACCGGCCCCTATTTGAGTGTTGTATTTAGGGCAATTCAGTCTCAGTACTCCATCCGTCGGATTGGACGTAAAACCTTTGACGTCTAGGCGCATTTCATTCAGAGCAGATTATTGAAGACACCGGGATACCCCCCGTCCCTTGGGAAATTCCTACTCCTATCCAATTATCCTTGAAGGAAACAAATGGACTTAGTTATCAGGGATAATTACTGTGACACTGTGTAAGTAGGTGGGGCAGTAAAATCAGAGGGGATCAGTAAACCTGTTGCCGTAATGCTGTACGTGAAACGTCCAACAAATACAAAAGCGGTCGGCTACGGCTGCTTAAACGAGAAGATAATAAGTATAGTAAGTATTAGAATGAGGGAGGCCTGCTAAATTATTGGATTGATTTAACTTATTTTTACTTTCTAACCTCCACATTCAACTTAATTTTTTATTTATTTATAATATTTTGGGCAAATGAGAACTCTTTGTAATATCCCTTCTCAACAGCTGCCCTGGGATCAGGAAATCATATTCTTCAAGATAGCGTGATTCTCTGTTCATTGGCTCGGTACGAATTAAGTAACTCTTTCAGGAAAATGGGGATCTTACCTCAGAGCTACTTGCATACCCGTTTAGCATGTTGACCACAAGATTATGTAAAAGCAGACGACATTTCATCATTTAAAATTGAACAAATTTTTATCTCGGTACATGACGCCGATCTCTGACCTGGGATTATCAAGTCTTTTTAACACGCGCGGAAATAAAATATTGGACAGAAAAGCATATTCATGACATGTATTTGATTTGAGAATATGTATGAAGCATTGCTTTCGGCCGGTCGTAGTGGGTAATCCGTAATAAATCTTGTTGCAGGCCTCGTGGCTGTAGGATCATTGTTGAGTGATTTTATGCGGCCGACCACTTAGGCCATTTGCGCCAATCAGGGTATTTAGGGGTATTTTGGGAGTGGAGGAAGGGTGGAGCGAAACCCGGCGTCGGCATTGCTCCGGCAACATTCGCCAAAGGGTATCGTCCCATTCAACGGACGAGGTACTGATCTGGAGGTGCTCTCGACATAGCACTGAAATAGTGACCGGTGTGGATCTGAAAAATCTGCAACTTTAGGCTTCGAAATCGGGGCTTCAGGATGGGAGGTTCGTTTTCTAGTCACCCTAAGGACCCAATTCCCCACGAATATTTTTATTTTCCATGTATTTGTACACAAATATTCCGCCCAAGCCTCATCCGAACCGTGTTTTCATATGCGTATGTTTATGCCGAAGAGGGTCGTGGTAAAAATCTTTGAAAGGCAGTTTCAGTTGTTCGGGAAAGAACGACAGCTAAGGTCATTAGCGCCATTAAGAATATGTGGGAAATTATTTGTACACAGGAATTATTTTACAGAGCTAGAGTGGGGTGAGCCAGTGAATTCCGGCGACAGTATTAGTGTGTACACTAATACTGTAATGAGTATTCTCATGTACGAAAGGCGCCAAACACTTTATCGTCCCATATGACGGACGGGGTAATGCACTCGATACTGCAACTGCTGGAGATTGAATCTGGACCTTTGAAATGAAAGCCAGCGGAGTAAATTCCTCATGAAAGGGTGGTGACTTACTATACATGTACGTATTAAAAACTGAAGCAGTTACCCCATCACTGGATTTCGGCCAGTCAGAAGTCATAAAGTTAGAGTAAAATGTTGAAAGGTACAACGCGCATGTAGCGCCTTGGTAGTAAGTTTGAGAACAAAATTGCTAAGTTACATTTGGAAGTGCTCTATCGTTCATTTTAGTCTCAAAATGTGATCTTATTCTTTTTTTTTAAACTAGCGGCAGCATTTATCACAGAAGAGCTTCCGGGTGTTCCTCCGCGGGTGAGACTCAGGGGGAAAACAGTTTATCCTGTCCATCCTTCTGACTTCTTCAGGTTCTAACCTGAAGATGGCAGCAGGATAGTTGGAGAAACTGTTGTCACGTGGAAACCTTAGATCCACTATCACTAGTCATTAAACCTAAAATTGGTTTCACGTAGCCCTTCTTTCGATTCTCCCATCGGTTTCACCTTCAAACCTACATAAGTCTCCCCTTTCACATCCTTCGCTATTTCTCCATATACCTCATACCAGGACTTCACTTCCCATTCTTGCCTTTCAATTTTCGCTCCATAGCGGTCTTCATCATGTCTCAAGCTGCAACCGATTAGGTTATACCGTCTTTTATTTAAATGTTTGGCAAAATTGTCTTTTCTCTCACTTCCCGCCTTCTTCGTTTGTTATCGGATCGATCCATTTTTATCATCATCGTTCTTCTGTAAAAACTTATTTCTAATGATTCCAATCTTAACTTTACAGCTTCTGCTATCTTTTTATTAACTAACGACGTTGAATGCGTGTACTTTCCTCTATGCTCCAATTACGCCCCAGTGTAGATAAAAAGACTCGACGATGGGGCACACAAGGGCAATATTCCTCAATTCCCCTGAGCGAGTGAGTGTCCACCTTCTGTGTCGTGGAATATTTTCCGAGATAAATATAACCTTCTCTTTTCTACGCCTTCGACAGATAAGCGGCTCGTCTAATTTTTGTGCTCCTATCGAGACGGAGTGGACATCACTCTCCCCTATCGGAATGGCTGTCAACATCTTTAGGGTGCTTGTCGCGATGGCGATATGTCGTCGAAGTTGCTCATCATGACCGAGAAAGCATGGCGTAATTGCATCGGATGGTTTTTACTATCCAATCAATCTCACTCGAAATGATGAGGAAACATCCGATGGGGACATTCCGCTGTTTGTGAGTGGAAAAGAGTTGAACTTTGACCCAACCAGACGCAATCCAATAAACTTCCATGGGTGGGAATATTTCCACTTCTTAGTCATTTATTCCTGCAATCTGATTTCGGTCCTAGTGGCTGTCAATGGAACGTATCACTAGTCGATTTAGCCAGTAAACATTTATCGGTAAATTAAATCGATTTGTGAACTGTCGACGGTAAAAAAAAACTCTGTTGGTGAGTATCAAAACTGTAAGATAATTGTGCTTGAACAAATACTATTCGCATTCTGATTAAGAGAAACGAGCAGGGTTTACGAGGATTTAATAAGTGACGCAGTGACCTCTCACCCACAAAATAAAAACGGGGGGTAATATAATGATAAAAAATAGTGATAATAGCTTTTAATCACTCATTCACTTGGGTACGTATACAGTATACAGTCACCCTCGTGACTCTCATTCACACACACTCAAGCAGGGTTCAGAATGGACTTTTTTACTCAGTCACTCACTCGGGTAGATACCATCAAAGAGTACAGTCACCCTGGTGAATCACATTTACATACACAAGCAGGGTTTACGGGTAATCTACTTGGCGAGCGACCCGTCACTCATACAGGGGAAGGAGCATGGAAGCCCAAGGAGCCGAACAAACATTATGCTTATATCAGAAAAAGACAAAATTTGCAATTTACCGCATAAAAACTTTATTCCGACCCGGGTTTCGTTGGCACTGCAACATCGTCAGGTGAAAAATAACATCCATAGTGCGCTATATATAATATGCGGGGATGTGAGGAGTGGGGAAGAGGCGGAAGAACTCCCGTTTTTGTTAGAATTTCCTCAGAGGCCAGCAAAGTCTTTTGGGAGACGGGGACGCTTAGGATGAACGCTTGGCATTGTCTACATATTTCTGCCACCATTTGAAATGAAGCACTATGCTGACGCTTAAATAATTCTTACGAGACCTTTGCTCGGGTCACTTTTTCACGTAATGTTTTCAATTCATTTAAGGAGGAAATTTCCGTCTCATCGATGAACTCATTCCTGTACATTTATTGGAAATATGTTCATCATCAACGGGTTGGCATCCGCTCAGCTGGAAAGCCTGATTCATTAAAGAATCCGTATTGTGGAACCTCGAAAATGCCTCAATAATTATCAATGTTGGTGCGCAAACAATGGGATTTGTCCAGGCTTTGTAGACACGATCTATTGTCAAGTAGTGGTATTTGTTCGTGTGCGGCGCGTTGTTTAGAATTTGTGAGTAATTGGATATAGGTAGGAGTTAGTGAAGGGCATTTTCGTTCCTCTGCGGGACCCGTTTCTTTTGTTCCCGTTCCCTACAAGGAACGGTTGCAATGGATTCGTTCCTTTTCAACCCTGATATCTAGTAGTTACGTTGGGTACTCAGTCCTTTTGTTCCTTCCGCTCACGTGGTTCCTGACGTTATTTGATACCTCGAGTTGAGTCATCTCGTTGGAAAGGCACGAGATTTGGCTTGTAGTCGGATCCTTTCCGATTCGTTACTCAAGCGGACACGTTCCAGAACGATCCATCTCCAGTAGGAGTTTTGCTGGAAGAGGAGGGAGGGCGGAGAGAAACCCGGCTTCGAATAGCCTACTTTCAACGGAAGGAACCTGCGCGTCCACGGCATAGCGTTCTATCCGACGGACTGCGTGCTGAGCTTGAGATGCTCTCCAAACAGAATTCCAGCAGGTACCAGTTTACCACTGAAAAATGTCTGCTATTACCGGGATACGAACCAAGGTCCCCGGGATGGGAAGACAGTACACTATCCGCCACAACAACTCGATCCCCCAATGTTGTCGACGTTTGAGAACTTACTTGTGAGAACTCCCTGCCTTATCATACGCCCACTATCGAATAGGGTAGTTTCCTATAATTTTTTTATTGTCTTGATCGAAAGTTTATAACCTCTGGAGTATGTGTTTTAAGCCGTTCGAATTTTAAATGACGTTAAGTATTTTTCCTCATTAATTAAAAAGTGAAAAAAATCAATGGCGCGAAAACGCGACGGCAAACTATTGCATGCCGGTTAATCCTACGTTTGACGTCAAACTATTTCCTCTACCTGCCACCAGGTGGTGCTGCGGACGCTTCCAAATAGACGCCGCACTCTGTTAAAGCTTATGAACAAGTATTGGAGGCATATTTATCCCGTTAATTAATTATAATTAACTTTTATTTATTTATTTAACACTATTTATGCAGTTGATTCATTTAAAATCAGTTACTATTCCTTTCACAAGCATATCATGTAGTTCGCCTATCGCCGCACAACCTTCACGCCATGCTTCGTCGTAGCAGAAGACACAGCGAGCAGGACGTCCTTGAGTCTATAAAATGACTAATAACACCATGTTTAACGGAGAATTCTTTTCCAACATTGATAGTTTTTACAGGTTAATACTAATAAATATTCACTAGAGCTGAGGGGCCCTGAGATACAACGGTAAGTTCAGGAGGCGAATTTTCCTATGCTTCGCAACGTAAACTACCTACCTGTTACGTCAGCATGAAGGCAGCGCACCCCGCCATTTCAGAGCCTTTTCAAATGGCCTTAAAATTAACATTTGATTCTCTAGTAAACTGGGATTTCTCAATACAAACTTTTTGCGTATATTAATTACATTTATGGCAGGGCACAAATCGCAATTAATGAAGTCTGTTTTCTTTGATGAAGGAAACTACCCTATTGCTGTAGGATTACAAAGTATTACTTGAACCTATGCCTTGATAACCAAGACCACGACGGTTGCTACGAAGGACCTCGTTATGCCATGAGTTTACAAGGAACAAAATTCTGTAGAACAAATTTTCTCGTGAACCCAGGCCTATGGGAGAGAAAGTCGTGACCTTATCTGCATATTATCTCCAGTTTCAGAAACAAAATGTTTCGTTAGTTTCTCAACATCTTTTTCACTATGCATCCTTGTAAGCACAGAAAATGAACCGAATGCGGCGTGTGACGACATCTGAAGAATTCGATTCCGGTGTGGAACCGGTCGTTCGAAAAGTGCTCTTTCCTTTGGAAAGAAAAATATATTTCTACAAGCAATATTTTTTATTTTTATCAGCTTAAATGATATATGCATCACAAAAGCTATACTTTCATAGCAAAATTTTGCAATTTCCTGGCCTAGTAGACTTCCCCATTCCCTTCTCTCCATCTTTCGTGGTCAGAATCGTCTCCGTGGTTTGGTGGTGAGGATCGCTCTGGAGGACGAGCCACTTGATACGAGCACTCTTGCTCAGCTCATTCTCCACCGCAGCGCCACCTGTTTTGCAACGTCAGAATGGGGACTAAAAGCGTTAGCATCTATTACGCATTCTAAGGGATAGATGCGGTGTGACAGAGCAAGTAAGGATTGGAGAGTCTCGTACATTGTCGATTAGAAGTAACGCAACGCTTTAATGCCCATACTCAATCGTTTTTTATAGCTACAGAATTACATGATTACTAGAGAAGGTGATCATCTCTCGATATGAGACGCTAGTATGCTGAAAATATTTACGATACCAATGCAGAGTGTTTTGTTTTAACGATAGTGAGACTGTGGGAATAGTAGGAGAGGGCACGGTGACTTCGTTTCAAATATCATCTTCCATGAAACGGAAGTGATTTGGCCCCATTATTTGAGGTAAAAAAATACTCAAGTGGAAATGCTTCAAGAGTTGCACTTGAGAAATTAAGGAGATACGCGAAAAGAAAGTTAGCGGTATTTTCATTATGTTAACAGAATATATGGTAGAAGGAATGTCTTAGTTTAAGCGAGTCCTTGTTACGCTTGTGATCTTAGATAATAATCATAGGAATTTATTAATCCAATAATAAATATACGTATCTACCTGATTCTTTTATTGATTACCTAGGAAGGCAGAGGTCAGGTTGAGATACCTCTGAGACTTCTTAACAGTAATCTGTCATTTAAGGAAAGGAGAAGAGAGAAAAAGAATCTGCAAGGAAATGAGGTGATTGGGAGATATATAGCATATTTTGTCACTCTTTATGATTACGGATAGTTCCTGAGAAAAAGTAGTGCTTGAACCTATGTTTTCGGCAGTCTTTTTCTCTTAATTTCTCACGTTTGTGTAATATACTAATGTAATTTATACTATAAAGATATAAAGTATCTAAAGATACTATAGTATGCTTATCAGAAACACATGGAGAATACTATTTTCTTAATAAGTGACTTGATATATCTTGACTCTGTTAACTTATTAGTATGATTATGACGTGGCGTGAGCATGATCAGCAGGTTTTGTTTTAGTTTTGCCAAAGGAACGAAAAGCCATCGAGGATTGCTTAAACGTGAATAAGAGAAATCGCATTAATTTACTTGGGGTTTCATTTACGTTTGGAGGACAATTGCCTCCGTTACCCGGCGCAATTGCATTTCATGTTGATTCCACGAAAGAGAAATCAGGAAATGCAATATAATCGATTATTATTTTGACAGATTTATATTAGAAGGCATTATGGGATGTTCGCCAAAGACAAAAAGCCTTTCTCTTTCTGCAAAGGAAATATGAACAGTTTTTGTGAGAACCTTTCGTTCTTGGAGATATATTTGAACTTTTCGCGTTGAGGTATCAAAAGAACCGAGTACAAATCCAAACGTCACTTTGCAGTACATCGTACCTCCTGGCATAATAAAATAAATCGACAGAGGTTTCACATCTTGGGAACAATACATGTTCCTAATTGAATAAAAAAACACAATATTACAGTCATATACCGTATGACCTCTATTTCTGGCAGAAACATGCTTACTTCCTGGTTATTGAGCTTAAATTAACTTGGGCAAATCACGTTGAGAACGTGACAAGAAATAAGTGGTGGAAGGAAAGTGGTCGTTTTATCATGTGCAAATAGAACGTTTAACCTAATTACACTTATTACCTTAGTGATGATACTAGAGGAGAGAAGAGGTAACATGATATCATGATGTAAAGATTGACCTGATTAAAACGTAGGTGGTCTCTCAGATATAAGTAATCCTAATCAGTATTACTGCAAAGGTTTCTTTGGCGTTGTGATTAAGACGGGTGTATTACTAAACCTTCCAGCAGTCGCTCTTTTCCGTTACACGAGCGGGTGCTTCGTGTACTCCGTACACTACGACTTTAAGTTATAAAAAGACGGTATTTTGTTAAACAATAACCATATTAATTCTTAAATATCAATATTATTTATATTTAAACAAATTTATACACAATATAGTTACATTGGTCCACTTTTTTTATACTTAGGACTGGCTAGCTTCCGAAGAGCTCGTGCAATTCACATGAGAATATTCTGCAATTTGTGTTGCATTTTTGTTTTAAAATTTTAGTCCTCATTTCTAAAAATCATCACCATCATAGGCCAGCAGTCCTGAGATGGGTTTGACTCAGTCTCCAATCAGCTAATCTCTTATATGATAACTCTCTTTTGCATCCTTCACTAGTTGCACCATGCATTTAATTCGAGGCCTTCCATTCCCATTCAAATATGCCCTCTACAGTTGTATTCATCAGATCGTCATGTCTGAAGATATGGCCGATTAACATGTCCCCTCTTCTTTTTAAAGTTTTCACAAGGCTTCACTTTCTCCTACTCTTAATTTGTTTAAATCAATTTTATATCGTATATTTTTACTGTTTTTGATGATGGTTTCTTCCAGTATTATTTCATCGCTGTGATAAAATTTTAAGTAAGCATTTAATTAGTAATTATTAATTGGCCTTTCTTCATCGACCTCAATTGACTTCCGGCTCAACTCAAACCCTAACAATGTCATGTCGATAGTGACCACTTAGGAGATCCCTTCTGTATATTCTCCACTCAGATCTCTCCACTTCCCTTCCATCTAACCTCACTTAGGCCTATCATGTGTAGATAATAATAGAACAATATATTAAATGAATTAAAAAGGGAATCATTGTCAGATCGCAGGTTGAAAGTTAGACTTAATCTCTTAAATAAATTCCAAGATGATATATTCACTGATGACGTTTAAAATATTTTGCCTACTCCAACTTACTATGGTAGACTGGACCATAATCACAAAATTATAGGAATTGATTGCCGAACTGACAGATTCAAAATGTCCTTTTTCCTCGTAAAATTAGGAAAATGAATAGCGGTAAATATATCAAATAGCATGGATACGAGTGTATCAGTGGATAGCGTATGTAGTTGCATGTTGGTGTAAGGACTTTAAGCTAACCTAACTAATATCATGTTTTTACATGCTTGCTTTGCTAATTTTATGTTTCTTAAATTATGAAGTTTAGACAAGTATATTTTTACTATTCCTTTTTTATGCATGATGTGTAATGCATGTTTGGTGTGAATTCACCCCCTGCCACACACATTTATGGTGGCTTTTAGGGTATTATGTAAATGTAGATCCCCCATAATAATTTCCTGTTTTATTTTTTTTTTGACTTCCCTCTTTGCATCGTCCTGACATTATACATGCAAATTTTAACTATCTCTGTCTTCTACCTAGTCTTATTGTCTGAGATTTTCGGATTTTGTAAAATCAGCATTAATTTTTTTGATTAAAATTAGCTTTCACTTATGATGATCTCCATTGCTTACGTCCTTATGCCAATGTAAAAGAAAGGAGAGAAGATAATATGGTGGAAAGAGACTTCACTGCCAGAAGGCCCTGTTCTGATCCCGGCAGTTATAAATATTTTTCGGTTGAGAATATCTACCCAAATCTAAGGTGCATTCTCTCTAGAAAACCTTTTAAGTCCAATATTCTGTCCTTCAAGTAGAATGTTAAGCTGTGGATCATTTCGTCCACTCGTTAGAAGTAGGTCTCTGCTGGTGCTGGGTTTATTTCCACCCTTTCTCATTTCCATCCATACACCTTTCCTCTCGGTCGGAGGTACCTTTAATTGCGGAACAAACTTCAAACTTCACTGATGGTTCCGATGTGATATCACGAGTGATTGCGTTAAAGTGACGGATTATGTTCAATAAAACGTATAGCGGGAACAATATCAGACAAAAATTCCAAAGATTCGTTGAGAGATCTAATCTCATTAAATCTTTGCGTTGTTGTCATAATGTGAGGTGATTGACAATTAAGGTTTTTGGCGCCATTAAAACTAAATGAATACATGTATGGAAAGAGGAAGGAATTTTTAAAGGAACCGAGGGAGGGCGGAGAGGAACCTAGCTTAAAAGAACCTTCAATGCTCGTGAGTCGGAAGAGGCTGAAAAGTCAAAACCTGTAGCCAGGGCCGTTTTGCCGTATTTGTCAACAGTCTCTACCAAGATCTCGAGAATTCTCAAGAGATATAACATAGATAACTTAAGGAGCATCGGAGGCATTTTAGGCTTGGACAACCTGATAAGTCTGCTGTGGCGGAACATAGTATTACTCGGGACCACAGGATAAAATGGGATAGCGCAAAATTAATCTGCCGTTCGGACAACTTCTGGGACAGGCTTGCTAAGGAGGCCATTGAGATCCGGCTAAACAAAAATAATTTTAATAGAGACACAGGCTATAAAATTAGCAACTCGTGGAATCCCATTTTATATAAAATAAAAAACGATAGAACTCCTCCTTATCCAAATTTCGAAGATCCTTCCGGCCAATCAGGAGTAACCTGATTGTTGCAATCGTTTATAGATACGCCTCAACGGCTTTAATTTACTCACTCACCCTGAAGACGATGGACGAGTCGTCCGTTGAAACGTTGGTGTTATACCAATATTTAACCCGGTGGAAGGCCCGAGAAGACTTTACGAAAATAATTCGCCGGGAAAGAATTAAATCCTATTTTAGTTATATTCCACTGAATAAACTAATTCAGTGGAATATAACTAAGTTAATTATTTTCATTATGCAACTTACAGCTACAATGATACTACTAAGTTTCCGGCCCACCTAGCATAACTGAATCCGAGCCCAAACCGGCAGGAAGGTATGCTGAATATTTTTGTCTCAACCCGGGCCTTATCCGGAGTTTTTTTTAAATTGATCCGGCATCGGTCATAGATTTATGATACATCTAAAGAATACCCTGCAAGCCACCGCGAGGGTGTATGGCGACATGGATTTGTGGATTTACAAATTTACTGTCCCTCTTCATTGTTATTTCAATAATTCCGTAATATATTTACAAACTAAAGTCACTGAAGCCAAAAATGTGCTTTTCCATTATATGAATTATTTAATATAAATTTTGAAAAAAAATTAATATACCCTCTATGGTGTTAGGTTCAACTTTGTGTAAATTCATCTTCAATTAAATTATAAACTTTGTATATTACTCTATTACTTTGGGTCTACTCTAATAAAACACGGCTGATGATGATATCCTCTTGTGGATGATTTCGGTCGTGTTTTATTAAAGTGTGGATTGTACAATGTTTTTGTATTCATTGTAATATACTCTTTCAGTAACTGATACATAATACGTCCTGAAGGGTAAAATAGATATTTGGTTTCATATGAATAAAGAGCCTACAAAAAGCTGATGGAGTTTAGCGACACGTATGGAACGGTAAGACGAACATAGTGATGAAAAAATACCTTGTACAGTTACACAATACTTAAAATAAAATCCAATCGATATCGACAACGACATAGCGTCATAATCTAGGACAAAAAAGTACTGTGGAAGGTGTTTTTTCAATATTTTCCACAAAAGATATTAGCATTTATGTGGCGGGAAAAATTAAACGCTTTCATAAAACGCATAAGAAAGGGAAACAATAGTTATGCAAACGAAAAATCAACCTCGGTAAAAGAGACCCAATGAGGAAGGTCTAAAAAACGAATTCTAATGCCTTTAAAAGAAAAACGGTCTCTAAAACGAATTCCTAATTCTTTCATTCCCAAGCTGTACCGGCCTAGACCAATAGCGTACAGTCTTCACCCGGTCCGAACCCGGCCAATGCAGTTCTCTCCCACTCGCATCCCGAGGAGGGATGGGAAAGGCTTGTGTTCTCCGCGAATGTTCCAATTGGAGGGGGAGGGTGCGGTGCAGAGGGAATGGGGGAGAGAGGTGGGGGGAGAAGGGGGCGTGTCCCTCCCTCCCCCTCTCGCCCCTTCGCAACCAGCGGCAGCAGCAGTCTGCTGTCGTCCGCCCGTCCGCGCGTTCCTATCTCCGACTGAGATACCCGCCGATCTCCTCTCTTTTAGCGCTACCACCCTGATCGTTCTCCTCTCTCTCTCTCACTCACCCCCTTCCGTACCCACCCCTTCTCACCACGAAACCCCCTTCGTCTCCCCCCCCCCTTCGCCCACCTTTCCCTTATCCCCCCACCCCGACCCTTTAAATACAACCGTCCCCTACACTTTAACTTCCCTTTAGATCCGTAGCCTTCGGACGGTGCGGAGGTACCTGGAAGACCTCCCGCGACAGTGGATTTCGTGTTCGCTCTCCCTGCATCCGTTTTATATTCCAACCGACTCGTTTCGCCGTCGGAAACTCTGCTCCAGAGCGCTCATCTCGACTGCTGTTTTCCGGACGTGGCTAATTTTTCAACGCGGCAATGGCTGGGGTACCAATTCGCAGCGTGCTCATCAGCGATGCTGTGGACAAGGCTTGCATGGACGTGCTGTCTTCTGCTGGCATGAGAGTCGTGTGCAAGCACGGACTCAACGCCGACCAGCTGGTACAAGAACTGCAGGTTAGTGGCACGAAAGCTGGAGGCTACTGGTACGAAGGAAGAATCTGAAACTTGATTCCGCGACGTGACTGTTTATGCTCGGACGTCTGTGATCCCATGGGTTACCACCGAGTTGGTTGATCATAGCTGACGACAGTTTTACGTATATTGTGGTCAGCACCTTAGTGTCGGACGGAACCAATTGTACCACAAGAAAAAAAAAACGAAAGATTAAGGTGATTTGGTCTCTCGACGAAAATTTAGTCTTCTTTTTTATTTTGTGATAGAACAGTGCTATTCGTTTACGTCAGCATAATACATGCTTTACTTCGAACGCAAAGACTCCTAAAATCGCATTGGTGCCATCAGTAAAGTTTTATTATATGCCAGCTGCGATAGCATGTCGCGGATGGATCCGAACAATTCTGGAGCGATCTTCAAATCACTTCGGAAGTCTCCGCAGAACTTTCGGACGTATTCGTGCGAAAACGGGTTCGTTGTCTTTAAATTTTGGAAAAAATGTTCCTGGGGTTCAATCACCGATGGCGGCGAAGAGCGAAATTCTGCAACGGAAGTGCTTTTCTTTCGCTCGGTCGGGAACTTCGGGTCGGAAGAGAACCTGAGTGAAAGCCGAGGCTCGCCTCGGACAGATCCTTAGTTTACGTCCTCGCGTTAATATCTTGGATATTGTGTGTTGTTGATGAAATAGACGAAAATTCTGAAGAGAGTTGTTGACGGATGGAATACTTTAGGCAAGGATGATCGAAGGAGGAACTAGATATACTGCTCACTTTCTCTATTGAAATCCTTTTTAATATCTCACCTCCCTTCAAAGCTGACTTGTGCAGATGGACTATGTTCTTAATCCTAAGAGATACACAAAACACGGGCCCGAGATGCTAATCCGACGTTAATTTACCTTTTCGTAGCGTATCTACTCCGAGATTTACTCAATGAGTGTATTGTATGCTTAGTATAAATGAAGAAAGAATCCTTCGATTTCTTTCTTCTCAGTAAATTATTTGCGTTCACATGACGTCGTTCATCTAGGAAAAAATTCAATAATCGTTCAGTAAATAATGAAAGTGTTAACCTACACGTCCAAAAATTGCGAACAAGACTACCTAGATTTCAATGATTTACTGTGAACAAACAACTTTGTACCAGAACAACAAGGATAGAATGTATAATTTGAACTTGATGAGTTTACTAGGAGTGATAAATAATGGTAAAGTGAATGATTGTAGGTTATTACCGCATTGATGAAGTATATTGTCATAAAAGTACAGAATATGTACTTGTATTTTACTTATCTAGCCGAGCGTAGCTGCGTAAATTGTTCTGGTGTATCTTGCCTACGGTATAGGGATTTTTCTTTAGTTATTTTTACCTCCGTCACCTACTTTTATGTCATTTTTATTAGAGCGCTGCAGTTCGATCTGCTTTAAGTCTCGCTAACTGTTATTATATAGCGCTGAGAAAAAAACATCATGGCCCCATGATTGAGGTGTGCTTGGGCGTGAATGTGTTGCTATTCGTGAAGTGATTATTCTTCAGCCTCTTCATTCCTTCTAAATTTTATCCTCACGCGTATGTATGCCATCTCCTACTTATTGTCCTTGACCTTCCTTTGAAGTTCTTCTGTGCTCTGGATCTGGATTTTTTGAATGAAAGAAAAAAAACCTTTCTTGTGGAATAAAAAATCAGATTTTGGCAAAAATGTTCGGCTAAGTAATACTTTAAGAAATAAGACCCTAAAGGCCTTGTGCCTAATAAGATTGGCAACGGAACCAGTTTTACTCAAGTCAAATAGATCGGAAAGCTATTGAAACAAATGTCCTAGTTCCTTCCAAAATGACCTTCAAGTCAACTTCTGAGGATTTTCCACGCTGATTTCCATTTTAATCACCCAGTGCATTCATAAAAATTCAATTCCCATTCACTTTACTTAACCTATCACTCTATCAGCACACTTCATTTTCCTCCCAACTGTCGTAATAATGAAGTTGTTATACAGTTTCGAGTATTACGCGGGGTGTTGAACTACTTTTTTCAATCTTTGCCTTAAAATCACACCAACTAGTGAGGTTGTTAGTTTATACTGTCATTTTCTGAGAGGGAATATTCTAAAAACGATTACTTTATTTTGAAAAGCAAGGGACGAGGTAGTCTGAAGTTAAATTAAAAAAAACAATGAGGTGAAAAGTCCAGGTGAAGATGGTATTTTGCCGAAGGAGAATTCACTTGCTTGAAATGTAGGTTTGAAAATAAGGAAAATCCTCATTGGAGCTTGTATCCTGAGCATGATAGTTTATAGCAGTGAGTCAGAGACGATAGCAATCGTAGAAAAGGTCAGACTTGTAGTGTATGTGAAGCTTCGAAATATAACATTACCGTAGAATAACAAAGATTAAAATGACAGGTCGCTGGACTAACGAAGATGTTCTAAGAATAATCGCAAAAAGAAAGGATGGAAATTCTGAAAAGAAAACGGATCAAACCTATGTGACTCATTCATTAAACATGGTTGCGTTCTGAAATGATTGTCTATAATTAATTAATTATTATTAGGGCGTCTAATATCAATTGATTAATTAATTCTAAGGCAAATTGAATGGGAAAGAAATACCTCACGTGAGATATAGGTATGGGGTAAGATTGAAGGATGCAAAGAGATGAGCCAAAACGAAAAGCGTAGCTATTTGACGACCAGATTGCAAAGTTAAGTCAAAAGTATTCTAATATATAGGTATGACTAGTTATGATGGTACTGAGGAGTACATGAACTCTAGAAGCATGAAGTACACAATTTTATAATAAAGGTTATGTCTACTGGTAAATCGTGAGCCTGTTTCCTGAGAGTTTGGTTAAAATTCCCTCACCTAGGCTGCAAATCCTTGTCAACTTGAGATGTATCACTACAATTGAACAGCATTTAGCTCTTGTGGCTTACGTATGACGATATGCAGTTCCTAGATGTTGCTCAAGTGTTGTTTTCCAAATCAAATCTAATAGATAGGCGAGTTGCAATGTTGCGTAACTTCTCGAGCTGAAGTGCTCATTGCTTGTGGCATGTGCCGATGAAACCGTTGCTTGTTGCTAGTCGAAGCTAACGTTTCGGTTTCGTCCAACTTTCCATGTATACAGAATTATTTTGCCGCTGGAAGGTCATCGAAAAATTTGAGGAAATAATAATATTTTGTGATTTGATTAATTTTCAAACAGTATTATCCCCAGTAGTGTTCTTGAAAACCATTGGTTGTACCCTGTAGTTTATCATGTGAGGGGCTCCTTGAATACACATTTGGAGAGATACAAATGGGAAAGAATGTGATTGCTAATTTTTTGGAATCGTATTTAATGAGTTCCTTACCTAGCTTCAAACATTTAAAAATAGGATTTGATCTTTTCCCTGTTTATATTGCGATTTCAAGCCATCGAGGTCGTATCTCCATGATATCATATTTCGTTGGCATACAAAATCCTTTTTTTTCTATTGTGAATACAAACGCATTAGTTAGAGCCTGTACAGTTGGTTTCCATGCCCACCTTACTAGCCCGATGGTAACATCGCATGACGTCATTCGCACATGCAGAGAACAGAACCTTGTGGATACGATAACATTAGGTTTCTAAGAATTCTGTCCGATTGTTGATTTTCTTTCTAGTAATCGACTGTCGCTATCGTTTTCTGATGTTTACACTAGTCATAATGTGAGTCTTTAGGCCTTTTCTCGGAACAAATGTCTTCAACAGGAAACATTTCACTTGACACCTTGTCATTTCTTTAAGCTTGTTTTATGACTTCAACAGGCAGTAAATATATAAATAAAACAATGAATCGACTTCGTAATGGGTAAAAATAGTCCTGGGATTTATTTAATGGCCCGTCGTTTTATTACGTACCTCGTAATTAAATTATATTGATTTACTCGAAACTATGGTAATTGCGTCTTTGAACCGTCCCTCTGACTACCCCGTGAGTTCTCAAAGATATGCTTTTGCAGTTTCGTGGGAGATTGGGAAATAGGATGGCAGGAAGGGGGAAGAATAAATGATGACTAATTATCTCAGCCACTCCGATTCTTCTAAGCTCCAGTGCCAGGTCCGAGAGTCGCGGCGATTAGGTAGGGGCATCCATTTACGACAGCGGAAAGTGCGGACTGCGCATTGACGCGTTCATATGTTCAGCTGACAAGCATTTTTACCGGCGGCGGGGCTCAGCAACGCTGAATTATGGGAGCGGCTCGTTTCTTCCGCACGCGATGCCGTCCACACCGCGACGGAAGTGCATCCGACCAGATGCTTGAAAGCGCTTTCGCAGCGACACGGGAAGCAAAGACAACTCCGAGAAGATAAAATGGCAACACCTCCTCCTGTATTCCCCTATCGCTCAACCTGAGTAGAAGGTCGTCCTTTGTCATTATGTGGCGTGCTAATTCATTCGTTCCCGTGAACTCATTCTGTCCGTGACAATGGGCTTAGCTATTGAGCGAGAATTGACTATTTTCTATGGCTGTGATTCAGTTCATCTGCTATAATTGCACCGAGGTCATTTATTTTCTCATTTACGTGTAGCGCAAATAGACACTGGTGTCATGGCAATACTTTCATCATTAGTCATCTATCCTGAGATTGGTTTGACGTAGCTCTCCACTGAATTCTTTTATCAGTTAATCTGTTCTTATTTACGTATTTCTTCTCTTTCACATCCTTCATTACTTGTTCTATATATCTCATACGAGGCCTTCCTTTGTCGTTCTTCCCATCTACTTGTATTTCAACGATTGTCTTCTTCAGGCCATCATGTCTCATGTTGTGACCGATGAAGTTATCCCGTCTTCTTCTTAGGGTATTCAAAAGACTTCTCTTTTCTCCAACTCTTCTCAGGACTTCCTCGTTACTTGGTCGATCCATTTAATGTTCATCATTCTTCTACAGCACCACATTTCAAATGCTTCCACCCCTTTTTTCTCCGCTGCTGTCATCGTCTACTTTCTGTTGACGGTTGAATTGCAGGGATAATATAAACATATTGTCAGGCATTTCAATTTATATATACATACAAATAAATAATTACAATCAATCACTCTACGGTTTAAGGAGTAGAAGCTCGGTTTGTTTTTGGCTACCTTAATTAAGCTTTCGGGAGTGGTCATTTTTTCAAAATTTTCCGGCTCTATCTCTTCTCCACCTTCGCCCAAGCTGCATGCTTTGTGTAGCAATTTGTATTTCTATGACAAAGAACATTTGCAGAAGAGTATTTTATTTTAAACAACCCCGAATAAAAATAAGGAATTAAGAATATTAAGATATTAATTTAGATATAAATTAAAAAAGAGTTATTGTAAAAGAATTACATATTCTTTTGAATAGTCCAGCGGTTTGATGTACATGGAAACATGTTTCAACGCCTAGGCTGTATCATCAGGTGAAGTAGACAACAGGCAGTTTTGGTGTTGAAACACATGTTGTTTTAAAATTTAAACTAGTAAACAATGCATATTTGTCTGTAGCTATTTTGTCTTTTTATCCTACAATTTTCACAAAATAACGCCGTGTAAATACCTTAGTAGAATTTGTTCATGAATGTTGGTTTCGTCCGCTGATAAAGATTAGGTTGGATGGTAAGGTATCACCCCAGTAGTTGCAGCACTTACAAACAGATATCTACTAATTCTAGTAAACCTTAGTGATTCTGATAACGCTGATCCGTATACCCGAATCAGCTGTAAGAGTTAAAATTGAGCATGGGCTTTTAAAGTGATGCTGACATGTATAACTGTGGATGCATAATATTTCAGTGAAGTGATGTTGAAGTGCTTGCCGCTAAAATCTAAAAATTTGTATATCTACCTGCGTTAGGTGAGTCCTGACCCGAAAAATGAGCAGATAATGTACCCAAGTTTTTCTTTTAGACAAAAGGAATAGGCTGAAAATTGGAGTGCACGAAGCACCAAGAGAAAACGTAATTCACGAAGCTGAGATTTTTCATCTGCTTGAATATCATTTTACTCTAGCTTTTTAGTGTGGCAGTTGTCCAGTGGACAGAATTTTGCGCTTTTACTGGAGGTTCCGAGTTCTATTCCCGGGAGAAGCCCTGCTAAACATGACCAGCCAAATCCGAGCTGCGTTATTTTCTGAGCACCATATATTTCTTAGATACCTCAGACAGCTCAGGAAAAGGAACTACCCCTCGTCCCTCTTCCCTGGTGTGTGAATTTTGCTGACTAAGTATTTGGTGAAATCTACCCTCAACGACCAGAGCAGCCTTCGGATTGAACACAGATTTTCTTCTTCTTTCGATTCGACCAACTCAGTTGGTGTTACTATTTTTCATTAATTCCCTCCTTTTTTCTCTCCCATCTTAATTTTCTCGCTGTTCTCTTTTCCTATATTCTGTCTATTTCTGTCCTATCCTCGATTTTTCCTTCCCTAGGATCCGAAAACCTGCCTCTTCCCTCCTAGTACATCACGTTCCTTCATGTTCTCCCGATTGATTCACGTTTATTCGCAACTCTATTTCCTGTAAGATTTGGTGTTTTCCCGGCGTATTAGATGAGTGAAAGTTTCTCGGGTCTTCCACCGGGTCAAAGGCACCATCTCTGCCGACGTTTCGGAAGTTTGAAAGTCCGAAGTCTGCCGACGTTTCGTATCACAGCACTGAAGATGGAAAACGAGTCGTTTTCCGAAACGTCGGCAGAGATGGAGCATTTGACCCGGTGGAAGACCCGAGAAACTTTCACTCAAATCTATTTCCTCATTCATAAAATCATGCGCCCTTTGTCTTTTTGTGTAGAAAGTGCATTCTTTCTTCTCTCACATACTCACCGAGTGCCCATAAAATGTAACTCTCCTTTTTCGCATTGTATCCGTTATTTTATCTACATCCAAGTACAGTTTATGATTGGGTCGTGGTAGTGTCTCCATGATAGTAAATTAGGGGCATCGTAGTTCTTATATCATGGAATAAATCGATAAAATAAAGTTTATGTTGGACTGTTACTTGACCTTTTTTTTAATTTTATTATATAAGAGCTGCTTTGCCCCCAATTTATCATCATAGAGCCACCCCATTGACCCAAATGCGTCCATTTGACTCAGCCAAGTAAGTCAACCACGGGGGAAAGTGCACTCAGCACTGAATTGAGTGTGCGTCGTCGTAGGACGACACTTGAAAGTCACTTCGCGCTGCGTTTCGCATTCGAAGCGCCTCGTGGCAACCGGTCCCCTCCCTCGTAAACACGCAATTGGATGCTGTAATAGTCAAGGTTCACTATCTACGCCTTCTGCGCTCAATTGGAGACTTCGCAATTGACGTCATGCCTAGCTAGCTAGCAGTGCTGGCACTTGGGACGATAACGCATTCCTAGGCCAGCTCGGACAAGGAGGGTTAGTGCATGCATATTTCCCTTGGCAAGCCAAGAGGCTGAAATATTGCAATGACATTGAATGTGTATTCAGAATTGCTGCTTAGACCCTCCATTAATCACTCTCCATTCCGATCGAATTATTCATAATATTTACTTCATCCAGTTATTTGTTTTGGATTGGCTGAAAAAAATATTACACAGGGTGTTATTTATTTCAATAGATCAGATTTTTATCTAAA
Organism: Platycnemis pennipes; assembly: GCA_933228895.1. NCBI lineage: Eukaryota > Metazoa > Arthropoda > Insecta > Odonata > Platycnemididae > Platycnemis > Platycnemis pennipes. The sequence goes on along the minus strand of OW121852.1, from coordinate 32,208,159 downwards.
TATACTTGATATTTCACTTTTGAGGGTACTTAGTGAAGTTAAATTAAGGTATAATCCCTCGTCTCTGACTACAAAATTCTCTGACTACGTTGTGCATTTTTAAGTAATTTTCTACGTCCTAGATCCACTTTAGAAAGAGCGATAATGTTGCGGCCCTGTTTACTCTTTGCACTAGGACATTCTCTCGTGCTGAATATAATATATGGGCATTGAGTCATCAACCATGGAGGCAAACGAATAGAATACAAGCATACAAATTTAACTGTTCGTACCACTGAACGAGTGTTAATATTTCACTTTTGCGTCAGTGTTTGCATTGGCATAGATATATTCACCTCTCACAAGCTTTGGTATTGTTCGTCCACCTTTATTACGTCGTCGATTCAGCTCAATTATATGTTTTCTATGGTTTAACTTCTTTGTATTCATCCCATCGTAGCCATGAAGTCCATTCCAGTGGCTCTCTTTTGACTTTATGGCTTGAGTCTGGCTGTCAGACTTGTATCCGGTCGACATGTACTATTTCTGAGCTCATTTGGGGTGACAAAAGAAATTGAGCCAAGTCCATAGCATTTATTCATTGGACGTTATACTTATTCGTAAGAGAGACTGAATTCACTCTTAAATTTTTTTCATAGGCCCTCATTTGCGTTAAATTGTTGCATCGAAGAGCCTGGTCTAGTGAGAGATACTAAAAAAACAACTGTATATTAATTGTGATAACAGTTCGGCTTTTTTGCGATGATCGATCGCTTTCCGCACTGTAGTAAACATGACTAAGTGGTGAAGTCGGGTGTTTTTTACCGTGTTTTAAGCCGTGTCCGAAACGGAAGGGCCGAGGGCCTAGGGGTCTCAAGGGCCCTTGTGCGCACTTGGGGAGAGACTCCCAGAGACATCTACGGCGAAAAAAAGTACCGGGAACAAATGAGCTATGATTTTCAGTTGCAGTGGTGGGAAGGCGGTTTTTTTGCTTTCGATCACGGTCAGACTATCGTGATTTCTATGTTATACATGTTCGCTTTCCCTTCAGAAATTCAAAATTTTCAAGTTTTCAATATTATAAAGTGTTAATGTTTACTGCTAGTGGACTGTAGGTGATATTTTTGGTAACTAGATCAGTGAATACTTGAATGACATTAAATAAAATGAATTCATTTCATGTAAAATATTTTCTCCATTTTCTGCATCGCCGCATAAAAAACTTGTTTTAAATTAGCTTTCTGAACTGGCACTTAGAATTAGTATAAGTAACTTTCACTCCATGTCAAATATAAACCCTTCTTGCTTACTACCTTGGGTGCTGTCTTTATTTTCAATTTACCTTTCTTATACTTATATGTATTTTGGATAGAATCTTTCCATTTGCATAAATGGTAAATACCTTTGTTGATAAATTCCAGAGTGTTCGTTATTTTCACATGTAGTCAGTTTCATTTTAAATTAATATAAATTTTGTTTCGTAGTATATACGTATATTCTAGCAAAAGGTTTTTTTATCGCTGTGCTCGGGAACTGATGACCCGAACAATTAAGTTCATATATATTCATAGCATCCTACAAATAATATATGGAGTAAGTTTACGGCATTATCTGTTAGTCATTTGAAACAATTTCTTTCATAATACACGTAATTGACGTAACCTACCCCTATCATCAGATTTAAATGCTATTAAAATTATACAGGAAGTTCTTGTTTCTCTAAATGACATTTACACATAATTAATTCAATATTGTGCAGTGTTTCCCGAATGAGAAATGGGTTCACGAGAAACGCTTGTCCAGGGGACAAAAATTATTTCCAAACACGGGTGAGCAAGATGACGTGTTATGCATGAGCATGTTATTAACTCAATTGAATGAAATAAACAACCCCGTGACACCTATTTGATACGATTGCTGCTATCCGTTCTCGTAAAAGTATCAGTCTATTTAAAATATACTCTAATAACTACTTAAAAATATTATTGCCTAAAGTCGTAGCTTTTGTCCCAGAGATAAAAAGACACACTTGTAAACGAAGCCCAAGTAAAGCTACTCCTTCAATCTGACTGCGAAATTCAGAATCATGATCGAAACACGTTATTGTGTTGAAATTTGCCACTTAAATAAATAAAACGGCATACATTACATGCATTAAAATTAATTACATGGCATAGGTGCTGTTTCAAAAAAAGGCTTCTTGGACCGGGATTCAAACCTCTTTATTGCCGGAGCAATTTAAAGACCACCCCGCTACCCAGAATTCCCGCATCCAAATAGAATTTTAGAAGGATCAATGCCGTTTTAGAGTTAAATTAGGACACGGAAAACAAGTGCTGAAAAGTGTCGGTGGAAAAATGTGGCTTATCATCCTTCGTAAAAATTATAGGATATATATACTCATGACCAGTGGCTTTCTTGATGACCTTATAAACGCTATAAATTCCATCCTTGTCTGATCATAATTAAAGGCGAATGAAACCTAGCTCCTATAGATCATACTAAAATTACATAAGGAATACTGGCTAGGTTGTGATGTTGACAAGCCAAAGGTCCGTGGTCTGATTCCCATCTCGTGACACCTTTCTCCTCGGGAAATTTTTGACACCATTATTTGCCGTGCATAACAGCAAAATAAAATTTTATACATTATATATAGTCATATATAGATTAATATCAATTTGCTTTATGCCTTCTCCAATTATTACTTTTCACAGTATAAGTAATTTCAATTATGCGTAGAACGTTCAAAATGCACGTTAAATTAACTCCAGATGCATTTTTTCTGTTAGCTGATAAATATAATGCTCAATGTAACTTGCCGCATGGCTACAACGAAAACGCATGAAATAATTTCTAGTGGTTTTTTATAACTGCGAGTTTAATATTAGTAAATACACAGTAGGTTACCACCGTACTTTCGCCAATGAATTCCGTTTTACGGAAAATATTTACAATATCCTTCTTTCTCAAGCTAATTATTTTAATACGTTTTTCTTAACCCTCTTTGCGGAAAAATAAATGGACTCAAGGATTATTGTGATACAAGAATATGGAAATATAATAAAATATTTTACGTCTCTAGACGGTATTGCGACACACGAATGAAGATGCAATGTATTCGTCTCTTCAGTTTACGGACACGCGCTAACGAGCTCGAATCAAGCGCGAAGTGAGGCATTATGGGAAATCCACCTCAAGATGGCCGAGCGCGCAACGAGAAGGGTGCGAAAGTGTACATCGGTTGCACCCTTGGCTCCGAGCCCGTCCCAAGGGCCCTTGACCAGCCCCCTACCGTTTCGGACGCACTTCGCAAGATGGCCGCCGACGGCCAAGTGCCCTTCAAGGGCGCATAGATGCCGTTTCGGACACGGCTTTAATGTCATTTATGACGGCCATCGAGCAGGTGAATATCAGCTCATAACGAACGCCATGCTGAAGAAAAAAATCTTTTTCCAACGATGTGTATAATACGTTACACCAAACTTGCCCAATGTCTTTGAGATTCGCGTCAAAATCCGGGTTTTTGCTATTTTGACGGCGACAGTAGTTTCTAGAGCAGTGTCTCACTGCGCAGCTAAGATACCGCACCAATGTTACATTTAAGGTTAATGGGAGAGTTTTCCGAATGTATGCCACGAGGAATAAGTCTTTAAGATGGTTAAATGTGATACCATCCGAATAATCATCATCGGCCAACAATCCTAGGATTGGTTTGACGCAGTCCTTCACTCGATTCTTCTATCGGCCAACCTCTTCAAGTAATTCTTCTCTTTTACATCCTTCACGACCTGTTCCATATATCTCATACGGGGCCTTCCTTTGCAGTTCTTCCCGTTCACTTTTCCCTCGACGATTGTCTTCATCGGGCCATCGTGCCTCAAGATATATCCGATTAAGTCAGCCCGTCTTCTTTTTAAAGTTGTCAGCAGACTTCCTTTTTCTCCCACTCTTCTTAGGACTTCCTCGTAACTTACTCGGTCGATCCATTTAATCTTCATCATTCTTCTGTAGCACCACGTTAAAAATGCTTCAAGATTAGACTTATCCGCTTCTGTCATCATCCATGCCTCATTGCCATAAAGGAACATGCTCTTGATGTACGTTCTGATGAATTATTTTCGTACTTCTACGCTTGTATTTCCAGCGGTAAGTAGATTCCTCCTTCGATAGCCCTCTTTACCTGGGCTATACTACTATTTCTTTCTTGCTTCGTCCATCGTTGGTTACTCGGCTTACCAGGTAAACCATTCGAATGGATATCTAAATACCGAAAAAGGCGGTGGCTAAGTCGATGACTTTCCATCATGACCCGAAGGTCGCTGGTTCGAATCTCACCCGAAGCGCGAGTGAGTTACGTTCATCTTAAGTTTGAGGGTACTACTGTAGGAGTTCGAGGACTTAAAAAAACCAAACTCTAGGGGAGAGTGTGGCTAAATGGATCGCTATTTGAATTTTCCATAATGGAGAAGAAAACGAAAACTTCAATTCCACAAAATTTTATTTCGGCACGACCATGGTTTCGCTCGGCGCAGCATCTTCAAGAAAACTTGCCTTCAATTATACCTGAAGATGCTGCGCTGCAGGCAAACCATGGTCGTGCCGAAATAAAAGTTTTGTAGAATTGAAGTGTTCGTTTTTCTCTTCTCGAAAGGCCGTGAAGACTTCGTCCCTGAAGCCATCGTCTTTACCCTGAAGGCGATAGCGGACTCAGCCTTTGAAACGTCTGATACGTTTGAAAAAAACCTGCGTCCCGGTGGAGAAACCGAGAATTTTTCCTGTACTTCTCTCTTAACGAAAGGGACACGGGTCTAATATTCATGCGTCCTATACATGGAAAACTCACCCTGTAGGGCTCTCCCCATAGCACTCAACTAGAAGTGGTAGACTAATGAAAAATATTCCAAGTCTCGGATTCGAACCCGACCGCACTTCGGGAACAGAGGCCAGTACATCACCAACCGCGCTATATGTGGATTCAAGTCTGCACTCGCTCTAATAGGTGCTTGAATAGGGCCCGGCGCCTAAGAAAATGGCCCGCATTTTTTTTGCGGATAGGAGGGGGTGGAGACTAGAATTTCGCTAAAAGAGCATTTTTAATGTGGTAGAATATGTGTCAGAAGGGAAATATCAAGCTGGAAACAAGTGAAATGTGATTTTTATTAATGAAGGATACTCATTTCTCAAGGCCCCGGGGCAAATTTTGAGGGGCGGGGGGGCTTCGGCCCCTCTTGCCCCCCACTTCCGACACCGCTGCCGGGAGGTAAGGTTTTAGGATGGGAATGGAAGGGAAAGGAGGAAGGGTGGAGAGAAACTCGACGTCGACATTAGCCTGCCCCTAGCGAAAGGAGCCAGGAGGACCACACCTTAACGTCCCTTCCGACGGACGGAATACTGAACCCGAATTCTCTCCAAAAAGCATTCAAGTAGGAACCAGGGGTCATTTAAAAATATCTTTCACGACCGGGATTCGAACCCAGGCCCTCTGGGTGAGAAGCCAGCATCACCATCAACTCCGTAATGCCCCAAGGAGTCATGAGTTTTATCTGCATGGACTCTAGGCTCTTGTATCTGGCGACAGTGAACATGTCCGCTGCAATCGGATACAGTCACTCTCGCGTGGAAGCGGAAGCTGGGGTAACTCGGCCGCTCTCCGCTTGTTCTCCCGTCTCCTTGGGTCCACCTTTATGGCGCGGATCGCACTAGCACTGGCTTGACGCGTTAACGCCTGACCTATATTCCGCAGTCGACGGCGTAGAAGTGACTTCGGAATCCCGCTGGGCGTAGTTGCAGTTGCAAGGGCGGCCGATGGCGCATCTAGGGCAGGTCTCTCTCGTTGGGAGCTGCGGTTGCGTCAAGTTCACGCGATGTTGATAAATTAGGTCGGAGAAGACAGGATGAAGTACGCACTCTCCGCACCGACTCATAAAGTATTTTAGCCGCGTCCAAGTTGGCCAATTAGCCACCTAAATGTTCCCCTCGAAGATAAAACGTCATCTTGAGGTGCGTCCGAATCCGCCAAAAGTATCAATTAAGTTGGCTCCACCGAATTATGAAGTAGATGTCATTTTTGTGAAAATTTCAGGACACATCAATTTTTTGGCCCTTCTATCGATTGGCAATAAAATAATTTGGCCTTTCCATAATATATTTGAAGAAAAAAGACGCTGAAAATCAGATATTTTATACATGAACGGCAGAGCATGGCTCTCGGAGTAAAATTTGCAGATTAATAATGCAAAGAGAAATGTTGTTTTGATGAAAAACTAATATAAGATGCGCAATTTTATGTAGAATTTAGCATCGTAAAAAAGTGCCCGCATTGCCACACTGTTTAATTGATATTTATAAATGTTTCCTCGAAAAAAAGCAGAAAAGCCTTAGTTACATGAAAGTGGCGCTACAGTATGTTTTTATCATTGATAACATTGATGTTGCTATCATTGATTGTGACGGAACGTGCTTACAAGCTTATTTACCGACTTAATTTAGTAATATACCTTACCAATGTCCTTCTTATATTTTTTTATGTAATTTACATATTTCATTGATTATTAATATGGTGTAATTAATACCAATGTTTCCAAATGGTAGCAGCGTCATTGTTGCCAAACAGTATTAAAAATACGAATATTAATAAAATTCAAAACAAAGAGTTCTATTTGCAAACGAATAGTTTAAAACTAAGTAAGAAAATATTTAACCTATTTTAGAATACGTATTAGTGGAATTGAGCATTGTAAATTAAACGTGGCAACAACACGTCAGTCATGTTTCGAAGTCAAAATGAGTTAAAAGAGCTTGTAAAAAATAGAATGCAACTACAACGCGCTATAAAATAGCATACTCATACAATTATTGTGTATGCGTTATCACCGTATAGATCATTTTCCATAGGGGTGTTTTTCTGGATCGGTATTTATTCAGTAAATAGCATAGCTTTTTCACGGAATATTGAATCGCTGAGTCACGGTGGAACCTCCTTAATGGTCGTCGAGTTCAGTTATCTATTGTTGTCGTAATGCCGGAGGGAAGAGGGTACCTGTAGGCGGAGGGGTACGGTAGAGCGTCAATGGTTCGGACGTCAAATAATCGGACCGCCGATTATTCGAATCCGATTCTGGTGAAACAAAATCGCATGAAGTGAATACTTATGCAGTTATACATGCTATTTCAGTATTGATAAGATATTTTTCTGAAGTTAAACACGAAAAATTTTACTACATTAACTGCTTCATTAATCCGCTCCACTTCTGTAACGAACAGAGTGAATTATGAACGATTTTCAACATCTAGCACCTTGAACCTCGGTAAAATTGCCATGTGAATTAGGGATCCTGGGTAGCGTAGTGGTCTGCGCAGTGGCCCGGAAAGCCAAATGTCCGCGGTTCGATTCCCGGTCCAGGTGAATTTTTTCGAATGGCAATTAATGTGGATTTTAGTTGGTTTATTTTACATTGAAGACATCAACTGGCCCTTTTATTGATTTGTCTCTAAAGTCCGGACGAATTGATAATCCGGAAGGGATCCGGTCTGGTTTAGTACTGATTATCGGCGTTCTACTGTATTTGAAAACATGGAGGCTATCTCGAATAGGTTACCAAGGAGTCACGTGGTGCAAAACACGAATGGTTCGCTAATTTGGATTAGTTGAATCGCTCATTATCGTATCACTTAACTTTTTCTCACCCGTCTCGAGGATGGAGCCCCCAGATGAGAAAAACTCGAGTGAGATTATAGTGAATGGTTAAAACACACCAAATTTTCGAATCATTCATGTTTTTTACCACGTGACTTCTTGGTTATCTATTTGAGATAACCCGACAGTTTCAAAACGCACCTCCCCTGGGGGGTTGTATTTAAAGCCGTGGGGATTAGCTCGAATAGGTAACCAAGGAGTCACGTGGTATAAACACGAATGGCTCGCAAACTTGGTGTGTTAAATCCGCCGATTACAACCTCTTTCAGACCATCATCCTTACCACGATTCGTCTATCCAATGACTTTTTTTTTATTATCCTGTGGAAATTTTCAGACGCACTTATTGGCCTTTCAGAACGGTAGGGTTAAACTCATACAGTTTCCGTTAATCGCGCTATGCAGTAGTTTATCTTCTTGGACGGTGTCTTCTTAGAACCCTAAATCCGCCTTACGAATGTCATACTTGATGGGCCGTAATTGCGAATGAGATCTAGCTCCTATAAATCCTCTTAAAATTCCCTTTGTGATCAGGGAATATCCTGATTGTACATCTATTATTGCCATAGGCAAAAGGAGCGGTGTGTTAATATTGAACAGAGCGTAAGTATTCCCTGGCGATATATCGCACTATCACCACAAAGTTGTGGCTATTAATTACTCTTTCTTTCGATGATATTCACTGGTTACACATTCGTGAAACGCTTCTAAAGGAAATTTCTTTCGAGCACCTAACTATTCAGGCTTTCATTCTGATATCTGTGAGATTCTACGTAATGGGAAAGATGGATGTGAGGCTTATGCAAATCAAGGCGAAAACTTTGCAGCATCTTGAATCAATCAAGTAAAACGAGATTGGATTGATGAGCGATGGGATTAACGTTCTGGGAACCAATTGAATCGTGATTGATAGAGTGGATTTTAGAAAGTGCCGAGGCGAAAGTGATTTCTAGTACCGAGTTTCGTTTACGTAGATGGGATCTTATAATCAGTGCTGGTAAAATCGGATGTTCTTGATGTAGGACAACCCTTCGAAATTGACTCCTTCTATTCCTCCTCTTCGTCACCTGATCTGTGAGAGTGCTATTCTAAGGGCACACTTTGGTATCATGTATGCATAAAATAAATTGCACAGTAACCGACTCGCGTTTCTGGTTCTCTCAGGCAACTGATGCGGTATTCATTTACGTAACGCAGTGTATCACACTTCCTAAGGTCATTACATGAAATGAGATCTCGCGAGCTGTGTTATGATGATGAAATGGGGACAGTGGTTTCGATCTCGTAGCTGGACTAGATTGTGAGACTCTCTGTTACTCTGTGGCGTGCGAAACTGATGATATAGTTTATGATAAAAAAAAATTAAACACTTCGTCGACTCCAACAAGTAACGACCCAATAAAGTTAAAGCGATTGTTTTGACAGGTGAATCGAATCCCTTACATCTATTTTTATGGAGATTTCCAGTTTTTTTTTCATACTCACATTTACGTTGTTCCTTATTTCTCGGAAAAAATAGGTGATGTCGCCCGGAAAAAGTCTCATAAACATAACGGAAACATAAAGAGTCTCGCATGTGTGCATAGGTATTACTTCTTCGAAAATAGTTTCGCTGCATAGTTTTTTCGAAAGTTGCTCTTGTAGGTCTTTCTTTTAAAAATACATTGAAGGTTGGCAGGTGCGTTAAGAAGACAAGAGTTTTTGCACGAAAATTTTCTTATCTTGTGAATATTTCACTACGCATTCATCATCAACATGATTGCAAATCATCAATTCTTAGATTATTAGCAATTTGTGTTCTTTCGGGATATACTTCGCATTTGTACATTTTGTACATTTATTTGAAAACATTTCGCCAGTGCTTTTGCTGACTTTGTCAGGGCTGCTCAAGTGCTGATCTCTAGACCATCTTGCGTCTTATTTAGGACATCTACATTGTTGCTCGGATTAAAAAAAATATCTTTCCTACTGTTGTTCAATTTATAATCGCCTTCTTGGTTAATATTAAGAGGTTTTTTTGCTATTTCTATGCCCTCACTTATCACTATTGCAGAATAGCTGGCAAAAGACCATCAACTGCACGAAAGCATCACCGAGGAAGTCTTTATAAATTTTAGGGTTAGTTTGCTGCAGCTCTTCACTCGACTCTTAAACCCATGTCCTACGATACCTAATCCAGCACTAGACCTAGTATGCTAGCCGCTACTTGATATTGAGGACGGAATGTAGCATGACTGGAACCGTCCTGGGAGGTTTCACACGATCATCGACCTTGTGCTTACTATGAAGTGGTTATTCCATATGATTCCATACTAATTAAAAAAAGAGAAGATCGCATAGCGTCTGTAACGTGACGTGATGGGTCGATGGCTACTGTGTCCTACTGGGAGCTACTAGAAATCTAGTACCGCATCAAGTATGAAATCCAGTAGCTCAGAAAGTATGCTAGCGAGCATGCTTGCTAGCCAGCATACTGGTTCTATTCACACGATACTGGAAAGCTAGCGTACTTGCTAGTATACTCAACATTGTGCTGCATCAAGTACCGTGTGAAACGGGCTTTATATCGGCTTATCTCCTCAAATTTTCCTTAATTCTTCTCTTTTGTATCTTTCACTGCTTGCTCCATGTATCTCATGCTAAGTCTTCTTTTCCCTTTCTCCCCATTAATTTTTCTGTCGACGGTAGCTTTTGTCGGACTATTATATCTCAAGATATTACCGATAAGGTAAGGGTTTCGTCTTCTTTTTAAAGGTTCATCAGACTTAATAGACTAAAGAAAGATAAGAACATTTTCGTGCAAAAACTCATGTCTTCTTAACGCAACTGCCAACCTTCAATGTCTTTTTAAAAGAAAGACCTATAAGAGCAACTTTCGAAAAAACTATGCAACTATCTACTAAAGTTTAAAGGTTCATCAGACTTTTCTTCCCCACTTTTCTTAGGATATATAAATATGACATTTGGTTTATCCTCAATATTTTTCCGCAATAGTGATAAGTGAGGCCATAGAGATAGCAAAAAGACCTCTTAACATTAACCAAGAAGGCGATTATAAATTGAGCTACAGTAAAAAAGATATTTTTTTTATCCGAGCAACAATGTAGATGTCCTAAATAAAACGCAAGATGGTCTAGAGATCAGCACTTGAGCAGCCCTGACAAAGTCAGCAAAAGCACTGGCGAAATGTTTTCAAATAAATGAACAAAATGTACAGATGCGGAGTATATCCCGAAAGAACACAAGTTGCTAATACTCTAAGAATTGATGATTTGCAATCATGTTTATGATGAATGCGTAGTGAAATATTTACAAGATAAGAAAAGTTTCGTGCAAAAACTAGTGATCTTAACGCACCTGCCAACCTTCAATGTCTTTTTAAAATAAATACCTAAAAGAGCAACTTTAGAAAAAAAACTATACAACTATCTACTAAAGTTTAAAGGTTCGTCAGACTTTTTTCCCCACTTTTCTTAGGATATATAAATATGACTTTTGGTTTATCATCAATATTTTTCGAGTACATGCTCAATCCCACTAATACGTATTATAAATAAGTTAAATATTTTTTTACCTAGTTTTAACCTATTCCCTTGCAAATAAAACTCTTTGTTTTGAATTTTATTAATATTGATATTTTTGAAAATTGTTTAGCAACGATGACGCTGCTACCATTTGGAAGCATTGGTATTAATTACATGGTAATAACCAATGAAATATTTAAATTGCATAAAAAATATAAGAAGGACCTTGATAAGGTTTATTCCTAAATTAAGTGAGTAAATAGGCTCGTAAGCACATTCTGTCTCAAGTACCCTTGCCAATGGGGAACTTGCATGATATTTTTTTATTTAACAGGCGGACAGAAAATTATTTTCTCGATTCAACAAAGAAAACTGCATGTAAATCTGAGTTTTCCTTCGCGAGATATTGAATGCTAAATATAGCGACATTTTAAAGCGCGCCGAAAACTCCCTCCTCCCCAAGCCACTGCTGAAGAATACCCGATGACGTCAACAGTGCCGAACAATCGCCCGAAGCAGTCTACCGCTGGGCTAATTGTAAGAGCGCACCAACACGGGTGATTCAAGCGAGCCTACTCAACCCAAAAGTGAGCCCACCACTGATTTTTAATTCAGTAGGTAAACACTTAATGGTATACAGTTGACATTTCACGTCAATAATGAGTAATATGTAGGCAAGATAGTTTAAATCTCGAAAGTTCATCTAACTTTTGCAGTGCCCGCTCCATACATCGACCCAACTCCCTAGCATTGTAATTAGCCAGCGAGATGAGTTCGAGGATAAGTATTGTTTAACACCTGGCTGTAGAAATACCTCAACCAAGGTGCCTAATAAACTATTTATTAGGTTGCCAACAAACGCAAGAAGAAACGTATGTATGTACAATGTCAATAAGTGACTGACTAACCCAGACTTCTATCAAAGGTGAGGTGTAAGTTTCTCCTGGTGGGTAAGTCTGTAACTGTTTTCTCCCGAAAACGGGAACCCTCGAGTCCCTCGAGTGGGACGTAACTGAGGCGCAAGGTGATAGAATACTATCCTTTAACACCTTGCGAGAGCCCGACGTATCTTTTTCTCCCGTGAAGAAAGTGCGCATCTTGACAGTGATTTGTTGATTATTTCCAAAACATTCATTGCTCTGCGAATCGTCAGAAGCAATTTTTCGGCCCTGAGTGGTGTTTTAGTAATTTTATTAGCAAATTAGGTGACAGATAGTATTGTTACTCGATACGAGTTACAAGTTAGAGTCAAGATAGTTTAATTTCTGAATCCTTTTACGTGCCAGCTGAGTTGAAATGTACTCACTGTGCGATGTGTTTCTTTGAGAACGTGTGTATTACTATTTACTTGAGAGCATCAGACCTACTAGTAGGTCTGATGCTCTCAAGTTAATAAAACAATGCCTTTACAAGGTAGATATATTTTGCTCTTGATTTGGTGCCGAAGTTTTTTTTATCTTAATACAATTACATCGATCTGTAACGTTATGTAGCGGCGTAGTGCAGTGCTCATCATAATCTCTTTAGCATGACATGAGGCAAGTATATGACCCAGGGTCATTGTGTCTTTTTACTATGTATGTAATCGAGACTTCAGAATGGTTTTATGTTACGGTGGTGTAGTTATAGTGTTGATATTCATGAGAATTACATTCAGGTAATGCTATACTATACTCTGCCACATAAGTTGTTTGCGGCCCACATAGGTATTTAATTAAAGGGCTACAAAGTACATTTGAAAAAATTCAGGTCTTTGAATTATTATAGCCATTTACAAACGTTATGCTGGCATTGAATGTGATATGGTGATGATTAAAGAACACTGTTTAGCTTATACTAATGCCTTTCCATAGATTGCTGGGTGTCGGACGGTAATGATTTTTAAATCAATAAGCGGGTTCATTTGTGTTGAGTGTTTTGAATAGCAGGTGCTACTTTTCCTTATTCCACTACCATTTAATGTATGGGGTAGAATTATGGGATCATGCCCCAATGCCCCCAATGTATTTATTCAGCAAAGAAGGACGATCAAGATCAGGTTTTAAGTTTTAAAATTGTACTTTAAATTCCTAAATGAATTTACTGAAGGTAAAAATATTGACATTCCCTTCTGATATTGATGTTAGTGTTGTTTTTCTTGACAAAGATTATTGCAATGTATTTTGCTGAATGTACGATGATAATAACTAAGTCATAGCACAGCACTTAAACCGGTGAATGTTGGTAGAGAGGTAAATGTGAGCATAAGGGTTACGACTTTCAAAATTCAGTGATACTTCTGGCGAAAATAAAGACATGTAATAAGATAAGTAATGCTTCACCTTCCTTTTACCTAACATCCAACAGCATGACGTGGATGAACGTGCTTCGTACTATTGGTCTTGAAAACAAGACAACTATTCTTGTTATAACGTAATTAATTATTACCAGTATACTATTTAGTGTCATTGAAGAAAATAAATCGTACGCTGGGAAGTCCATTCCCTATAATGAACTTCATACGAACTATTAAATCAAGAGTAAGTCATTCCCGATAAGGCCAATCCTCTAGATTTGCGCCTCGCTCTGATAAACTAACCTTCATTCTCCGCATTAATAAGTATTATAAACAAAGGATTCAAAGTAAATACCTCTCATTTATTCTCGTTGTATTCATAAAAATCGAAATTTTGAGGCAAACGACGGTAACTTCATGCCACTGGCTTTAAATGCACACATGCCCACGATGTCACACAAGTATTATCGAAAGCAAATAACGAAAAAATCACTCGCATAACCTCATTGAGCTACATTACTTCTTGTCCAAAGGTTTGTTTGCAAAATTACCGAAGCAAAACAGTTGTAGCCACCATCATTTGAAGGTACGAGACTTTCCATTGGTCCTTACGAAGTTCATCAGCTTCGCCTTACAAATTTTTCATATCGAGAGTTTTCTCCCATCCGGTCAGGAGAAAAAGTTTTCTTTTTTTCCGCCAACGTATAGCAATCATTTGTCATAACAAATGCCATGAGGGTCATGGCATCAATTTCAGGAAAATTGTCCGAACGAGCGGCAACGTAATCATCCATTTTTCTGAAACCTGAAATATTCGAGGTAAAAAGTCTATTTTATCATCCCGAAAGTGCATTTTTAATATCCCAAGTAATAATCGTGGCACAATAACAATAGGAAAACTTACCCAAGAATAACAGCACATGAACAAGTGACGGTGAGTGACTAAATCCTCCACCAAAACAATGTTTACAGCATGCCTTCGTGTATTTCCCGACTCAGACCGTACTCGGACGGCAGATTAGGCACGGATGACGTCACACCTGGCCTCGGCAGAGCTCGGGTGTCTTCGCGCAGTGGTCGGCTCAGAGAAATTTTGCTTGATTTTTTAAGTCAATTTTTTATTTCTTCTGATGATGAATGGAGATAATTTAGGTATTTTTGCGAGCTTATATTTCCGTTTTACCTGTTCAAAATAGTTTTTATAGCAATCGTCGACCCATGCAAGTTCCCCATTATATCAACATACTGTAGCGCCGCTATCATGTAACTAAGGCTTATCTGTTTTTTTCGAGCAAACATTTATTAATATCAATTAAATAAGTGTGGTATGGCGCACCCTTTTTTAAAATGCTAAATTCTACATAAAATTGCGCATCTTATACTAGTGGTTCGTCAAAATGACATTTCTCTCTACATTATTAATCTGAAATTTTACTGTAAAAGCCATGCTCTGCTGTATAACCACATATAAAATTACTGATTTTCAACGTCTTTTTTCTTCAAATACACGAAGGAGTTTTATTTTTCATTTGAGCGTAAAACCCAAAACAACAGTTGTACATGTGCCCACTACGTACCTACATTTGAATAAATTGTAAAAAAATATATAAAATTGAGGAGACTATGGCTTAACGTCCCATCCGACGGACGGTGTACTAAACCTGAAATCCCTGCACCAAGCACTCAAGTAGGAACCGGCTTGCCATTGCCGGGAATCGAAACCGGGCCCTCGGGATGGGAGGCCAATATTTTAGCCACCACACCAATCCGATCCCCTCTAAGTAATGGTTTACCCCCTTCCACGCACCCTTGCTGTAGCCTGCAGGGTATTATGTAGATGTGGATTTCTATAGCCCATATAATTTTTCTTTTGTGCAACAATGGTAACCAACATTTTCGACGAGCCCATTTCTTGTGTCGAGCTCATTTGCACCCCCCTCTCCTCCCCAACTCGATTTATAATGACAAGGGTCGTTTCTTGTGCCGCCGCGCGGGCATTTCTTAGCCAATCAGGAGACCTTGACAGCCATTCCAAATTGAGGTACGATTTCCATTCTCAGCCTCTCATACCCCATGCGCATGGCGAATTCTCGCTAATAGGTGTAATTTGAGGCAGTTAGAGGCTATCAGAAAAAAAACCCTTTCCGGAGATGACAGTCGCCTTCGTAAGAGAGATGGAGAAAGATGGAAAAAATCTCAATGACTCATGAATATCCTGCTCAAAGAATAGAAATTTCATCTCCAGTTGAATGACCTCGTTTTGCGAGTTTGCGGGAAATTAAAATTCTACACGCCTATACATCGGCTGAGTACACTGAAAGTCGCCTCGAGGTTGTATGTATGGGGAAATGGCGACAAAAAATACATCACGTTGATGCAGTAATAGCTACAATACTACTTAAGTAGAAATTACTCATTAACACCATGTGCCGCAAATTCTGTAGAGTTCAATTTTGATGCAGCAGGAAATATATAAACGTATTCATATCTATCGTGTTGTTTGAAAAATGTATATATACATGAAACGGCACACATGGTTTTCATATTTGTGCGATAAATGGCGCCTGATGATAAATACCAAGCAAACTTAGGTTTTTATTCTCACAAAGCCAAAGGTTGTGGCAGATTCAGAATCAAACAGCAACCAATCGCTTGCGAGACTGAGGGTAGATACCTTGGAGCTCCTCTGGATATCATCGTCATCGGTCGACAACCCTGGGATTGGTTTGACGCAGCCCTGGACTCGATTTTGCAATCTGCCAACCTCTTTATATTAACGTAATTCCTCTTCCTCTGGACAATAGACTAAAATTTGAAACGCACATTAAAAATGTAAGAGGCATGAATACTGGTATGTGAATCCAAATAGCGCCAATTACTTATGCAGAACATGGCGACGACAACTGAAAAAAAACTCATGTACGAGTTAAACATACGGTCAAGCGTATTATACGCTGCTCCGGCTTGGGTTGGTTACCTTAGTAAAGGAATACCTCCGAACTAGAATTCATAAAGGGAAAATGTTTGCATTTTCAAAATCTTTTTGCACAAAAGCCGGGATATCAACTATTAAATAAATGATAATCAATACTTGGAAAATAATTGATTATTACTTAGCTGAAAGTTACTTTGAAACATGGAAGAATAGTGAAATGGAAACATATAGAGACTAGTTTGACGACTTTGGGCAAGTAAGGAAGCAGTCTCAGAGTATAGATCGGGAGGTCGAGAAACTTAAAATCAGGGAGCGCATAGAAAACGTCGAATACATACAAACTTTCAGGTGGTCCCTGAAACAATGTTAAACGTATCACAACTTTGCGCACTCATACTTGTTATATTTGGAACTTAGCGCCGTCATGCCTGATCGCCGAAAAGTCCACTTTAACTCTTCTTATAACCTCTCTTTGTTACATAGGTTCAATCCATTGCTGCACCTTATCCAACGTGTAAATATGGACTTCATAAATGTCTCTGTTCTACCATCCACCATTCTATATATTCCTTTGTGATATGATTGTAGTACACTGGTTTTCAATAAATGTTTATGCCCATGTCTTACGTTGGATACGAAATTGCTACCTTCGCGAACGTGGTGCCACCTATGTAACCCGTCCCAAGATATTTCCCATTTTTACGATGAATTCCTTTACTTAATGTGATGTGATTACAATTTTCAGTATCGATTATCGATAGCATAATTTGTCTAAGCTCCGATTGTTTCGTGCGTAACGGTGATCGTTTATCTCGTGGCAGCTTGCATTTGTCTTTTTGACTTGTTCTGGCAGCATAAGTGTTCCTGCCTTTACGCGTTATTCAAACCACGGAATTACTCAGGCTCCCTTAATTAATGGGACGTCCTCTGCGAATTGTAAAAGGCTCGTGTTAGTAGTGACTGATTAGAATTATTTATTTCGAATGGCTAATATGTACTTTAAATCCCTTCTTATAGCTTCTTGAAATACTAGAACTTGCTTTTCATTTCAGACAACTTAAATATACGTGGTGTGATAAAAAAAACGGGAATAACTTCTCACTGTTTTCTTCGATTTCAATGGCGTAGTGTATCATGAGTTCCTGCCATATAGTCGTGCGGTAAAAAAAGGAATACTACCTGGAAGCTATGCGCCGGTTGCGTGAAGCAATCCGACGAAAACGCCCAGAATTTTGGCAAAACAACTCATGGAAATCGCACCACGATAATGCTCCCGCTCACTCCTCACTGCTTTTTCGTGATATTTTGGTAAAAAACCAAACCGTTATTTTGCCTCAGCCGCCGTATTCGCCGGACATGGCTCCCTGTGACTTCTTTCTATTCCCGAAACTGAAGAGAACCATCTAAGGACTACGTTTTTTCACAATTGATGAGATAAAAACAGAATCGCCGGAGGAATTGAACTCTATACCTAAAAGTGAGTTCCAGAAATACTTAAAAGTTAGGAAAAAAACGCTGGGACCCGCGATTTATATCTGAGGGAGATTACTTAGGAGGGGACAAAATTGATGTTGATTAACAAATAAATATTTTTTAAGAAAAACGAACATTCCCGTTATTTTTTTATCACTCCATATATTTCCGAGTGAAGTCTTTTGATTATTGGATCCACTATGCTCGGTGCTGACTGCAGATCAGGGATGGTGGACCTTTCGGCGATTGAGTGCCAAAGTTAATTCATCGTCATTAGTCATCAATCCTCAGATTAGTTTGACGCAGCTCTCCACTGAGTTCTTCAATCGGCTGATCTCTTCATATTTACGTATTTCTTCTCTTTCACATCCTTCGTCACCAAAGTTAATTAAATACCCTAGAATCGCATGCCAACCTCCGTGAGAGATGGGGATACCTATGAGTTTTGTCTCTTTGAGTAATGGAGAGGTATATATTTTGAGATAAATAAATATATTGATAGATAGATGGATATATTTATTAATGATTTGATGCATCCTGCGCCATGGAAAAATTACAGAGTTTCAGGGAACAATAATTTACAGTCTCATTGTTGACCATAATTTCACAATAGAGGGTTGCTGCTAAATCTTATTAACGACAAGCACCAGCCGTCGAAAGTTGAACACATTTAAATTATTGCGTAGAACAAAATGAGGCTTGGTGAGATACAAAGCTTGAATATATCTGAATAAAATGTATGCAAAATAAACCAATTCTCTCGTCTGCGTTAAATTAAATATGTATTATATTACATTAGTTTAAAAGATAGATATGGATGGAATTTTTCGGTAATGAAAAACTATTGTTTTTAAAGATATACGGAACTATTATCGAGTTTATCGTATATATC
Source organism: Platycnemis pennipes (assembly GCA_933228895.1). NCBI lineage: Eukaryota > Metazoa > Arthropoda > Insecta > Odonata > Platycnemididae > Platycnemis > Platycnemis pennipes. The sequence continues at coordinate 32,189,383 of OW121852.1, read as the reverse complement.
AACTTATACGACGCTTCTCTTTGTCCACCATTTTGTCCTATATCTGCAATTCACTTCAATTTCAGTTGTAATAAATGACCCATCAAACTAAACTCTCCGCAGCATTTCCCATAGCGTCAATAAAGCGAATTTTCAGAAAATTTCATTTTTGAAAGAAAAAGAATAGTTCTCCTCCTTACACAAACTAAATATGGAATAATAAATTAACAAACGTTTATCCATTAATTATCGTGGAATTAGACTGACACATCATCTTTCTTAGGGTAAACACATAAGTGAGCTAATCGTTCACTGAGATTCATCAAAAGAGGACAGGGCAAATGTGACGATCATGCACGAGAAATAGGTTACTTTTTCCTCCTTATTCCTCGTTTGGAATACGCTGCCAGTATATGGGATCCTTATGGAATAGGCTTTAATAATGGACTGGAACGTGTGCAGCGATGATTGACAAGATTTGTAAAGGGACGGTACGATAATTATAGTAACGTAACCAGTCTATTAGATGAACTAAAATGGAAATCATTATCAGACCGTAGGTTGAAATTTAATCCCTTAACTAACTTCGAAGAAAGTATTTTTAATAATTACGTTAAAAATATTTTGCGAACTCCAACTTACTATGGTAGACAGGATCATTATTATAAAGTTAGAGAAATTGATTGCCAAAGCGACTCGTACGATTTCCTCGTACAATTAGGGATATGAGTAGCTGTAAAAATATCCATTAGTATGAATAAAAGTTTATCAATGCCATTGGTAGTTCATGTTGTTATAAGGACTTTAAGCTAATTCATCTAACAGTATGTTTTTACATGCTTGGTTTGCTATTTTTATCTTTTTTTAAATTGTGAAGTTTAGACGAGAATATAATTGCTAATCCTTTTTATGCATGAAATGTGATGCATGTTTGGTGTGAATTAACCCCCTGCCATACACCTTTATGGTGGCTTACAGGGTATTACGTAGATGTACAGCTCTGCTCGCAATAGGTTCACCAGTTGTTCTGGTCTATACCTACTTACGTACTTACACCACTTCGCAAAGGAAATGCTCCTTTCAACAATCCGGAGCCTTTCGAGGGGGTTTATCGGCGACCCAGCCTCTGTTGCCGGGGGGGCGTCCTGCTAGAGAACTGCCCCCGCTTTCCCTGCGTAGACGAATGGCAGGTGGTGACGGATTCCTGTGCTGCCCCTCGATGCTTTCCTCCCGTCCCCTTTGGAGCTGTCCCCGCCCTTGGAACCGGTCACGGTTGCCGGACTGTGCTTCGGGGTGAGGGGCGGGGTTTGTCGAGAGACGGAGGAAATTTTCCACTCATCGGCGGGGAATCCTGGGATAGCTTGAGGGGCGGTTGGGGGTGCGAGGGTTAAGGGAGGGTAGGGGGAAAGATGGAGAATGGACCGGGGAACATTATCAAGATCCAGACGGAGCCCAGCTGGGATAGAATCGTTATACCGACTTAAATTTTTCCAAAGCACTTCGCCATTGCCTATTTTGCCATTGCTACATTCCACCGTGATTAAACATGTGCTTAGGTATCATTACCAAAAGTCAAAAATCATGAAGTTGGTTTGACGCTGCTCTCCTCTCTATTCTCCTATCAGCTAATCTCTTCATATTGCCGTTTTTCTTCTCCCTCAAATCCTTCATCACTTCTATAATCTCATACGAGACCATCTTTAGCCATTCTTCCCGTTCACTTGTCCGACTATTGTCTTCATCAGGCCATCATGTCTCATGATGTGGCCGATCAATTTGTCCCGTCTTCTTCTTGGGTTTTCAGGAGACATCTATTTTCACCCACTCTTATGGGGACTTCCTCGTCTTTCAGTTAGTTGATCCATTTAATCTCAATTTTTCTTCTTTAGCACCATATTTTGGTTGTTTCCACACTTCTCTGCTACTGTCATCGTCCATGCCTCACTGCCACAAAGAAATATGCTCCAATTGTAAGTTAGTTCTGATGAATTAGTTCCTTACTTCTTCACTTGCATTTCCGTGCAGTTTCCGTGAAATATTTTAAGTATATAATCAAATTAAGCAAATATGTAACTATATGACGCCTTCAAAGTCTAAGTCACGAAGTGATATACCCGGGATTGACGCCATTTATGTCAATGTTGTCCGTGTAATAAGTATACTTTGAACCTATTTGAAAGATGCATTACGACTTTGACGTTTTAGACCGACTAAACAAATGACAGCCTAAATCAAAGACATTTCACCTAACTCCTTTCCCATCTACGCTACTTTTTGCGAACAATATTCTAGCGAAAATAGGATCAAGGTGGTCTAATTCTTATTATATTATCTTATCTTTGATCGCTCGTGTAATATCCGTGGAATTTGGATAATGATCTCTGCATTTCTCCAGGTTTTATTCTGCATATTTTGGCGTTACTGACCACGATTTCATTGACTTTCCCTTCTACCTGAAGAAGCTGGCATTATAGCAGCGAAATTGTTTGAATTAATGGATGAAGGCGATACTTTGTGGAAGTTGCGAACGTTAAACATTGTAAATGAAACAACTTTGTACTTTCCACTTTCAGCTTTATATATTCCCCTATATATAAACATATAAAGCTGAAAGTGGAAAGTACAAAGTTGTTTCATTTACAGTGTTTAGCGAAATTGTTGTCATTAGTGCTAACACGCGTGGAAGAAAATCCGGAACATGTACTAACTTCAACGTAAGGTATATCGACACGATGGCAGTCAATGATGGGTCATATTTTAATATTTACCTTAAGATTGTAAGGTGAAACCATTTTACCTTAATATTAGAAAAGGAAGACTTCAATTTTTAAATCGTGAGGAGAATTAGGTTTCAAATTACTACCTCTGCCAAATGGAAATGGATGTGTGTATGCACTAGAAATTTGTATGTTTTACACGTGATGATTGCACAAGTTGCTGAAACCTAAGTCCGTCATTAGAAGCAATTTCTGAGTGAAATTCACAAGTTTTTTCTTCCTAACGGGAGAAGGCATTGAACTTCGTTCCCGTTTAAAGCAATAGATGCGTTAGAATTCGTGAACATGGTCGATACCAAGTCGCGGGTCTCTTAATTGTATTTCTGGTGGAAACCCTGTTTAGCTCAAAGACCGCACTTTCTCTGCAGCGCTTATGAATGGAGAGAAAGTTTAATGGGAGGCAGTGAGAAAGTCACTTTACGTGAAAAAATAAAACAATGCGATTTCGGTACCTTTCCATAACCGATAATCAATCATTCAAAGGGGGTAATTTTGGATGAAGAGTTTCTCATTCTGAAACGCATAATTTATACTTCCTGTCTCACCTATCTCTGAGCGTCCAATCGCCTTCTTTTTGTACTGCATTGGTATTTTCGGCTAGAATCATCATTAGAAATACTTTTGACTGTTCATACTCTAAAGCCAATGGGCACCAGCTATTGCAATAAATTATGATTGGGTTCTCTGGCTCATTGCAGTTTAGAAACTATGCAAAATCATTTAAAATTTCACGTCTAGTCATTTTGTGCAATGTTTTTTCCGAAGCTAAGGGCGATATCCAGAATCTCGGCTACAGTCTCGCTTCTACTGCTTACGACCTAAAATCTCTACTTCGGGTCAAATTGGTGTTCAGATTTGCACAGCAAAGTCGGTGTTACCTATTAGCGCCACCCTTATGCCTCTTCGAACCTAATCGAGGAGAACTTACCTCTTTGGCAATATAACTCGAAATAAAAATGTAAAAGTGAGAACAACAGGAAGTACCGAAAATCTATGCGTATAAAATAACTTCTCAGAAATCAGTATTTGTAAAATCGTCTCAATTTCGGAATAAAGTAACGGAAAACATAAAAAAACACAACTTCAATTAATGTATCTAGAAACCTGTGAAATTATGTGAAAGAAAATGAAAACATAGAATAGGCATCAGATATAATTAACCATATTCTGATATTATGTATGACAAATTGATAATTTAAAATTGGAATTTGCTTTCGATAACAAATAAATATTGCTAATAATTTGTATATTTGTCTTGATATCTGTTATGATAGGTTTAAGGTATGATTTGTAATATTCGATGGACTTATATGCCGTTTTGAATTTTCGCTAAATTCGCTAAATCTGCTCACACTTATTAATCACCTTACATGGAACTTATGTACTAATTTATTACATGTAAACTGGAGCAATTATTCTGATTTCTGTGTGTTGTATACTATGCATTTTTTTCTTTGCAAACAAAAATTGTTTTAATGTAAACTTCTGCCCCATAGGAGCCATTACTCCTTGGACAATAATTGTTTTTTTCTTTTCTATTCTACACCATTTTGCAGTCGTAATCAGTAGAAGTGAGTAGATTCTGAATACGGCCCAGCCATATTTCAACTCAGTTCTCAGCGTGACGCTGAGAAGTGATACCACCTTTGCTGGTCTTCCCACCAATATATGACCCTTTAGGGTGTATTCAGAATCCCAACTGCAGTCTCGCTTCTAAAGCTTAGGTCCTAAAAACCCTACAACGAGTCGAATTGAATCTACCTGTAAAGGTGGAATTACATCTCAGTGTACGCTGAGAACTGATTTTCTGAGTTACTGAATATGGCCCAGAATCTCAATTGCAGTCACGCTTTTGCTGTTTACGTCGTAAAATCCCTACGAGTCAAATTAGTGTATAGATTCTACCCGTAAAGTCGGTATTACTCCTCAGCATACGCTGGGAACTGAGTTAGTATTCTGAATATGGCCTAGAATCTCAAATACAGTTTCAGTACTACTGCTTATGTCATCATCATCATTATTTCAATCCTAGGATTGGTTCATTAGCAAGTAAACGTAGGTGGAGGACGGTTGAGAGGCAACGTCATGGAATTGACATTAAATTCTAATTGATTTGACGCATGTTTCCTCTTCTTGAGTATTGTAATTTTTGTAATGCATTGTTTGATTTAATGAATTCGAATTAACTCATTATTAACAATATGTCAGCATTAATACGGTTCTACTTCATAATTTGGAAGTATGTGTAGCCCGTTTAGTTGGGATAAACTTTTAAATTACTGATCAGTACTTCCACGTTTCCGTGTCTTATTTTATCCCCTTGTTATTACTGTACCCTGGTGTTAGTTCTGTGCACTGATTCCTGTGCCCTGCGGTACTTCATCACTTATCTACTTGTTAAATGTTCTCCATTGTTTAGTTTGTTTGCACCTTTGTTCCCACCGAAATAAACTTTTATTAAACCCAAATTGCTAAAGCAGGATTAAGGTAGATGGCTTTTATCTGTGTTAATCTTACAGTTTCTTATAATCATTTGGTAGTTTTGAAAACGTTCATAAAGCAATCTAATGTAAAATGTTTGGCGTTTACATTGGAAACGAATCGAGAATCAAGTGTAGATTAAAATATTATAGAATTTGCCGGAATTCAATGTTTTTTGCCCCATCGCTTATTTACTATCCATAATCCTTAATATATTATAGTGATCCACCTCAAATACTTTGGCAAACTTCTCTGAACTCCACTTTTTGACAGGTAAATGAAAAGAATAGTGTAGGGAAAAGTTATTAAAATTGCCACATGTCTTGGAGAGACTTATCATCAGTAGAGCTTCATAAGATATGCATATTTGTAGTGATAGAAATACAATATTTTAACCGATAATATTTTTGCAAAGGTGCTCGAAACTAACTGTGCACGAAAGCATGAAAAAACAATCTAAATTCTCGCTCTAGGATTTTAGCCGAGTGCATAATCTCGGGGAATTGTGCAGTACGAAATTTCACGCTTTCAACCCACTTATGTACGATGCATAAATTCCAATGATATATTTTTTTGCGGTCGATGTACGGAAATGAGAGTGAGCGTATCCAGTCGAAACTGGTTATATCGAGACGAGAGTGACTTGTGAAGCACCGCTGACCCAGATTCGATTTTATGAGCCTGGCACCTGATGCTGCGCGCGGAAGTGAAAAAGCTGGAAGCTTTTTAAATGCAATCCTTCAGTGAATTGAATCTCAGAGTTGATCAGTTTCGTTCTATTGGTTTTGTTCTTATTAATTTTCCCCAAAACTGGAAAAATTAAGTTTCTTCAGTGAAAACGATTAATCCAAGTAGTTTCTTTATAATTTAGATATGTATTTATATAACGCTAAAAATAGTCTTTAAATCGATCATATACTTTTTATTTCGGCTGTTTGGAGGTTCTGAGACCTCGAAGGAAAATCTCCAATTATGTGAAGCCGATTGATTGGAACGAATTCTTTCCGTAAAAGCAATGGGTCTCCCGCAATTTCCATTAATTTGAAAAAACCGTCGTAAAGCGATTTATTTATGCTATCAAATGTTATTCGCACAATTATTAGAATGAATGCTTATCAACTTTCCCTTTACTAGTTAGTACTGGTTAGAAAGATTTTCACTGAATAAATTTATATGTATTTCCTTATCATTCATAGATTAGTAATATTAAAACATGCTTTATGCACCACAGAATGATCCAACAATTTTTTACCTACCTATCCCTTTTGCTATGCTACCTATTGTGTCTCTTACAATGTATGCATGGAGATGGACCTTTCGGTGTGAATTTATTCAACTGTTTTTGATGTAGTGGATTCGAATCCTGCTTGCGGAATGCATCTTGTGTTTGTCTTTTGGTGTAAGCTAAGACGTTATAATAGAATTTTTGATGTCGAAACCCCGAAAAATAAAATTCTACCTCAATCTCTTTCGTGGAATTATAAAGCCCACACATGTTTCGCCTCCATTTCTCAGTGTGGAATATGGCTGTAGGTTAGTAGGTAGTCGTTAGGCTTAGGATGAATGATCATAAGGCCCAGGTTCTGTACCAGAATAGACGTTTTTGGGCACCACCACATCTAGCCTATTGGAAAACCAGTCAGAATTAAAATTTATATGCAAGTTTCAATTTAAATGAGATTCTAGAGTCCGACTTAGATCGCCATTCTCGCTTTTCTAGTAGGCATGAGGCGCTAATACAATTATTATTACAACCTTTCACTATTCTCTTATTTCTTCTCTGTACGAGTTCTGGTTCCGTGATTAAATCTTTCTCGAACTGATCCCTTATATTTGAGGCGAGTTACAGACGAGGTATGGCAAGAGAAAGTAGCATTTTTCTTTACTTCCTCATGGCATTTCCCCAGAACTCATGTTACGAATTCCAATTGACTGTTTGCTGGATCTTTTATTTTCTGGATATATTTCCAATTTCCTTGCTGTTTTTTCGTGCTTCATTTCTTCATTCCAAGACATGTCTCCTATGATTTTGGCACGATAGGTATCTGTTTGTTCCTGCGTAAGATTTTCGCTGTGTTTGATTTCATAAGAATTTCTGGCGGAGTTGCACTTTTCCAAAAGTTCACTGTCACATCATTCTTCAAATTTGATTCAAGAAACACTCCCAATTATATATCGCTTCTTGTACGGATCATCTATTCCTCGCGTTAATCTGATTTTTACAATTTTTTACGCTATTCCCCCTATAATGCTCCTTAACATTCCCTAGAACTTTCCCTCTTAACTTACGAAATACTGTCCATGACTTTGGAAAAGAAAAAGAAAATGACATAAAGTGTCGAAACCATGGTAGAAATCAATAAAACCTTGGTGTGGAATGTACAAAGTGGATTTTCTTTTCCAATCGAGTGGTTCCACAAAGTGAAGCCTCAGACTTTGAACTTTCCATGACTTTCTTGATCATTCTTTTATTGTGAGTTATAAAACATAAATTCGTTGTAGGTACCTGCTCGTTTATCAATCATCATTGCTACGTTAGTCATCAACACTTATATTGGTTTGACGAATCACTGCACTCGGCTCTCATATTAGCAAAGTTCTTCGTATTCATATGATTCTTCTCTTATATATCTTTCACTAATAGCTCGATAGGAAGTCTTCCTTTACCTTCCTTTTCCATTCATTGTTTCTTAGGATATTATTTTCATCAGATCATCATATCTCATATAATGGCAGATTAGTTGGTCCCGACTTTTTTCAATACTATTATTGAATCACTTGGACTTAATTGAATCAACATAAATTATTTGAACAAAGAATGATTTTATAATGTACTCCGGTGACAGCCAGTTACATGGTGGAATAGGGGCGTTTACTCCGAACCGAAATCGCTAATTTGTTCACGAAATCGTTAGACGGAAACGAAAAATGAGTTCTAGTGTAAAAATTAATCTTCCAACCAGAGCCATTCGCTCATAAATAAAAAATTAAAATAAGCAAAAGGCGACATCCCCCGGCACACACCCTCGCGGTGCCTTGCAGTGTAATATCGCGTAGTTGTAGATGTCTTCGGATGGAGAAAGCTTCGTTAAGCCCGTTTCACACGATACTTGATCCAGCACAAGACCTAGTGTGCTAGCCGCTACTTGATATTGAGGACGGAATCTAGTATGATTGGAACCGTCCTGGGAGGTTTCACACGATCATCGACCTTGTGCTTGCTATGAATCGGTTATTCCATATGATTCCATTCTCATTAAAAAAAGAGAAGTTCGCACAGCGTTTGTAACGTGACTTGATGAGTCGATGGCTACTGGGCTACTAGGTCCTACTAGAAATCTAGTACCGCATCAAGTATGAAATCCAGTAGTTCAAAGATCGGCTAGAGATGAATCGGTTATTCCAATGATTCCATGCTAATTAGAGAAGTTCGTACAGCATCTGTAACGTGACTTGATGAGTCGATGGCTACTGGGCTACTAGGTCCTACTAGAAATCTAGTACCGCATCAAGTATGAAATCCAGTAGTTCAAAGATCGGCTAGAGATGAATCGGTTATTCCAATGATTCCATGCTAATTAGAGAAGTTCGTACAGCATCTGTAACGTGACTTGATTAGTCGATGGCTATTGGGCTGCTAGGTCCTACTAGAAATCTAGTACCGCATCAAGTATGAAATCCAGTAGTTCAAAGATCGGTTAGAGATGAATAGGTTATTCCAATGATTCCATGCTAATTAGAAAAGAGAAGTTCGCACAGCGTCTGTAACGTGACTTGATTGGCCGATGGCTATTGGGCTACTAGGTCCTACTAGAAATCTAGTACCGCATCAAGTATGAAATCCAGTAGCTCAGCGAGTATACTAGCTAGCATGCTTGCCAGCCAGTATACTGGTTCTGTTCACACGATACTGGAAAGCTAGCATACTAGCGAGTATACTAGACCTTGTACTGGATCAAGTATCGTGTGAAACGAGCTTTTAGATCCGCAAACACGCGGTCCTGGTTTCTGGACGCGGGAAAAGCTAGCAGAAACCCAGAAACGGTCGGTGGCAGAGCGGAGCGCGGACTCTCTGTAAGGACCCCTACTCCCCAACTGCCGAAGAAGGAAAAGCGCGAATTTCTGCCTTCTCCCTCATCGGGAAAAATGCAACGCGCCCCTGCCCCCATCATCACTCGACCACTTTCATTTTGTTCCGCCTCCCGGCTCATCCCACCTCCAGCCTCCTCTCTCCCCCTCCCCCCTGCTCCTTGCCATGGCAACGACCTTGGCGCGGAGGCGGGCGGGCTGTGCCTCAGAGAAGGATTGAGATTGAAGGTTAGGTTATTGAGCGGCTGAGGGGGAGCGGAAGGGTTGAAGTGCCCCACTCCGGGGCAATGAACTGCGATCACTTCCCTTCGACATGCTCTTGCTGCTTACGGGGACTAACTGACCACTTCGGCCTGCTTTTTTTTCTTCGCGAAAGGTGCATTCGACCGTCGTCGAATACAATGGGTGGGAGGCAGGGATGGATAGGTTTCAGAAAAATTTGTAGCTGGCTACTTTTCAGGTACTTTGTCGAAAAGTAGCGGCTATCAGCTACAAAAAATATAGCAGCTACACTACTGTTAACTACTCATGAAAGTAGCTGTCATGCTAGCTACTTTTTATTTGCACTCTGAAAATAGTAGTTTGAACTACTTCTGAAAGTAATGAATTTACGCTGAGTTGTGCATTTTCTAATTTGAAGAAAACGAATTTAATTTTATCATCATCATCATCATCATCATGGGTCAACAATCCTAGGATTGGTTTGACGCGGCCCTCCACTCGATTCTTCTATCGGCCAACCTCTTCATAATGACGTAGCTCTTCTGTTTTACATCCTTCTCGACCTGTTCCATATATCTCATACTAGGCCTTCCTTTTCCCTTCTTCCCGTTCACTTTTCCCTCGACGATTGTCTTCATCAGGCCATCGTGTCCCAAGATATGGCCGATTAAGTTATCCCGTCTTCTTTTTAGAGTTGTCAGCAGGTTGCCATTGTATTTTTGCATATTCCAATATCACATTATGTTTGGTTGGTAGCCGTGTGTAGGCAGGATTTATGGGAAGACGGGAAAGGGGCATAAGAAACCCATCATAGATGTGGCCTATTAAGTTGTCCCGTCTTCTTTCAAGGTTTTCAGTTAGACTCTCTTGTCCCACTCCTCTTAACACTTCTTCGTGTGATTTAATTTTAATAGAGCCATTAAAATAATAATTACTTTATTTTTCTATCAAAAGTTGTGACAATGATGATAGATCAACAGTCTCCCTCAGACCTGATGGTATCTGAATAACAGTTTTTATGGCATCTGATACCAATGCGGAGGAACTGACATTTAAATATATGTACTGAATCAAAACAAATCTCTTGGTAAAATGTCCATTTCAAACATTGTTAACTTTTTGGTGGTAAGATCGTGGTGATAGGTCCATCTAAAGTGATAATATCAGAGGTCTACGTCTACGTAATTCCCTGCTAGCCACCGCGAAGTTTAGCGGCAGGGGATGAAGATCACCAAGCATGCACTACTTACATGCAACTATGAGATGCATTACTAGTACTTCATGGATCAATGTTAGATCTAAGTGTCACGTGCACCTAGGTGTTTAGGAACCCCATATTGATGAATCGAAAACGAATAATGGAGATCACGTTCTCTCTGACGTAAGTTAAATAAAAAAATAACGATAACGCTAGCGCACGCCTTATGAAATCCATGATCGAGGCCCTGGTCATATTAGTGATTTATTTTCTTTCAAAAACGTCATGCTGACAGAAATGGTCAACGCAATGGGAAATTTTTATTAAAAAGAATTTCTGTTCCCCTCTGCAGCAAAATTTGAAAGTGCTATGTTGCACCGAAAAGAATACATATTTCCGCGAGATCTAAGGAAATTGACGGTCCTTGAGTTGGTCACAGCGGGAGGGGGGTGAAAATATAAATTCGATTGACCCAATTAACGAGTGAATACGAATCATTTGATATGTCACTGAACTTGAATTCGACTGTGGAGTTCAAGTGTAAGTAGGTTTGATGTGGTGATGTCCTTTGCTGCGTTTCTTTTTCATAATTAGATGTGAATGAGAACAGGAATAATATTTTTTGACGAGAGGTGTACATAATTTTCAGGTCTCTAGTGAAATGTAATCGGAAGGAGTATGCGGCTTCCGCACTGATCATTTTCCTTTTGCTTTGCAATGGCCTCTTAAACAGTTGTTCTCAAAGGCGACCACACACAAATTTTGCTTTAGTTTTTTTTAGTTCACCACTTTAGTTCAGAGCCTTTTTCCAACCTTGTGAAAATAATAATTTGACCGAGAAATCTAGAGTATTTACGTCAAGAGGAGTGTTGCGAATGAACGCATCGAATGAATTGTCACTTAATATTCGATATTAGAAACAGAAAACATTGAAGTGTGGCCATGCGTAATTTTTGGTGCTCGTAAGTGTGGCCAATATGTCATGAGTCATGTCTTACCTGATGTGTTAATTTAAATGATTTTTTCCGAGGTATAAAGCATGGTAATGGAAACTGGTTTTGAAATATTTTGAGATATTAAAACCTATCCGTTGGCTTTTCTTTTTAGCTTGAATGTATACAATTTGGAATGATAAAATAGTAACGTATCACTGAATTCAAATTAGCGGATAAAATCTGGCGTTAATTAGTGGAATATTTTGATCCACATATTGCAGGAAAGAAAACACATGTTAAAACTCCTCGTTATATTTGAAACTGATCAACTATGGCTTCGACGCATTTCATCGTGTGTCATTTTAAAGGACCTTCGAAAATTACACGGTGTTGTAACCATGGTGTATGAGATAAATATATTGTGTGGAGTTAAGCATACGGAAACTATAATCGCTACTTTTTCACTAAAATCAATCGCATTTCAACTACTTGGGCTTTCATTATGACAATATTATCGCTAAAAATCTCCAGCGGTATCTGACAATACCATATCATTTTAGCTGTGACCGAAATTCTTCATTTGTATAGCTGTCGCTTTTATCCTATCCCGTGCCCAATGTGACAAGACTTTTGAACTTCAATTGAAAAGTGTCTCCTTTGCCTTTGACCCTCACATCGACTTTTTATTCTTAGAAAAAAATTCGAAGCACTTATGTTTCAAATCCAATGCTTTTTGTCTCAGCCATCAGAGAAAGTTGAAACGACATGATATTCATTCGTATTTTCGCTGTGATCACGTGATCGCGCACTTGAGGACGTGATTATTTAAAAAAATCTGTCTCGTTAATTTTAGTAGGTGGGACCGAAGTAATGTCTTGAGTTCAGAACTGAACATAATCTATACTTGGCTGAGCGTGGTGTGTCGATAGATGTCTTCCAATCCTCTTGGACCGGGTTGGAGGCCAGGGAAGTGTAAATATTTTTCAGTAAAATAGTGTTGCTATTTGAGTTTAGAGTGGAGGTCACTTCGAGTGCAGCACTGCGTCTGTCACGGGGGAAGCGGTACTATAGACCCTTAAGCGTCTGTTGTCAAGAGTAAATTGAAGATGATGCCGAGTTTCTTTCAGCCCTTCCTCCAACCCTGGAACATTCCTACCTACATACAAACAACCATCATTTTTCAGTAGCGCAAACAGTGGTCGGTCGTCTTTTCCGGCGAAAGAAAATTCGATGGTTGTTAGTTCACCATCACCATTCATCAATACTTAGCTGTACTCACGAATCTATTTCCTGGATTTTATTGCACCAGGATGCACTATAACATGACACAAATCCCTCACATAGTCATAGCAATATTAAACTTAGGATCCATGGATCCTATCATGGATTCGATATCTGAGTACTATCTTGAAAATTAAATTAACACGCATTTGCCAAGTATTATTTCCATTTTCTATCATACCTACTTAATCTTCCTTAACCACTGAGCCATACATCTAGATGTATGTAATCTACAACACGATTGATGTGTACATATATAGCTGACTGGGTTTTGTATACATGGAAAGATTATGAACATAACCTATAATTATAAATATTTTCATTGTAAGGGTAGTCAAAAATGCCATTCTTCTGAATATAATAGGCTTGGAGTGAATGATTGACATAAGCATCATTGCACCAGGATGCACTATAACATGACACAAATCCCTCACATAGTCATAGCAATATTAAACTTAGGATCCATGGATCCTATCATGGATTCGATATCTGAGTACTATCTTGAAAATTAAAGGAAATTCCTTACAATGTGCTACCTGGGCAGAGATGCAGAAAAACATGATCAGTTTCATATAAATAAGCCCACTCTTCTAGATGTCCCATTATTAAAGTCATCAATGTTATAACATCTATCATTTTAAAGCATCAAAGCTTTATTTTCAATCATAACTTTTGTAGTCATGTCTATTGAAAAAGCGAAGATGCCAACAGTATTTTACATGAACTTATTTTGATATGTCGTTATGAAGAATAGAATTTAAATAATAATATGTTTCAGCGAAGTGGTATTTAACAAGTAATACAACAAAGGAGGCAAAACATAAGAATGCAATTGTATTTTGCACAAATGAACAATTAATTTAATCAATATGATTGATTTTGATCTCTTTGCTCATCTTCAAATTTTGTAAACATATCTATAGATATCTATAAAATGCTATAACAGCAATTGCTTAAGTAAACGCTACATTCTATTGGATTGAATAAATTTGTCAAAGACATTTACACGTTAAAATTTTAATGAATTATCGCCATCCTACATCAATTTATATTGTTTACGCTGCGCTAATGAAAACATTCAAAGACAAAGTCAGCGGTCGTAAAAGGATATCTCTCTGTAATGAAGTCGTACAGTTTATATTCCGCGTAAATGTAAGAAAAAGGTGATTACAGAGAAAACGGTAGATATATTTAACAACATATTTTAAGTTAATACCCGTTCCCATATCGTGTCACAAAATTGGTTTTCATGAAAATCATGATTATTGGTCATTTTAACGCCGTAATACTTCAACTTTAAAGTTACGTTCTATTTCATAATTGATATTATTATTTTTAGTTAAGTGTCATATGCGGTTTCATATATCTATTTTATCATATCACGGGCGTAAATGACCCGGAACTTAACGTCTCTGATCTCCATATCGTACTTTTCTGAAATGTCTGCTTATTCCTTAAGGATATGGCCGAAAGGGATGCCGGGATGATATTCTGTAGAGGCATCTCGGGCTTCCTACGGAATACTCGGGCAGTGTACGGAACTTTGAACTTGCCTCGAAAAATTTTCCGTAGAATTCCGTAGACCCAGTGCGACCTCACAACTTTCTACAGAAGTCCCTCCGTTCCGTAGAATTTGTTCTGTAGAACTCCGTAGAAAGGGAAAGGTTTCTACAGAAACTCTGTAGAATACCTTACGTTCCGTAGAAAATGTGTACGGAATTTTTCAGCAGGGTCTTTAGTTTCAATTGATAAGATGCTGATTCCCAAATGGGATCTTTATATTTACATTAATAAATGACATAAGTGTCAGAAAATGTGACAGTGGGGTAAATCTCTTTGCTGTCAAACTCGAGATCGCGGGTTCGAATACCTCCTGGGGAGGTGATCCACTTTCAATGGATGGCATGGATGTTTGTGTGGTTCATTGCAGTTAATTGTAAGAGCGGACTTCATAGTCGTAAATTAAGTGCACGAATAAAGTCATGTTTAATTCAATTTGATGAAATCTAATTTAGTATTTACTTTTATATCCTTGAGTATGTGAAATATGGGAAATTTAGGAAAGCCTTTTAAGTTAAATCGAAGCAGATTTGTTTACCGGTGACGTTATAATGTATATTAAGTACATCTGCGTATTGTGCTACGTTTAATCGGATTAATACGATTAGAGAGATGGATTGTCGTATCTATAGATTTAAAGTGTCATTTTTCCCGCGTACCATGAGAGAGCACAATAGGCAGCATGGTAGGGGGATGCGTTGGTGAAGTGTTTTACACTTTACAGTGGTCTGTAGTGCATGGTGCATATATTGGTAACCAGTCCCTTTGTTACTGTGTAGATGCTAACCATTTAGCTGTATATGACCCAATTGTCTGACATATTTCCATGTAGAGGCCTAGATTCGTATCAATGGTGCATGTCTGATGATCACACCCTGTCACACATCCTCGTGGTGGCTCTCAGGGTATTACGTAGCTGCAGATAAATATGTATGCTTCACGTCGTAACGAATCATCGAATCATATTCAATAGAATGGAGATGTGGAAGCAGCCTAATAGAAGCTTGAAAGCTCGATTTTAACGCGTAGTCTCGCTTCCCTACCCGGCAAAAGGCTTCACGGACAAAGGGGTAGGTAGGAAGCCGGTCATAATTGGAATCGGCTGAGAGTGAGGGGCGAGGGAAATGAGCGTCTTTGTCAGGGTCACCCTGGAAGGGGCTGGCCTGGAGATTCCTCTGGTATATAACGGGTGAGGAGGAGGTGGTGGATTCGGTGGGGGTGGGAGAGGAGAGGGGCCGACGAGCGGAAAGTTCCCGCAAGACTCGAAAGGGAGATCTCTCCAACCGACCGGCAGCCGGCCGTCTCATCCGGTCGCTCCACGTGGTTCAGACGTCGACCACGTGCTCGCCACGCGGAGACAGGCTTCCCCTGTCCTTGGATGATGGGCGGCCGGCCAGTGCAAAGACCCAAATTGAACCCGTCTCGCCGATTTCGGGGCCACGCCGGGCGTCTTCTTCTTTGCCGCATGGTTTGGGTTCAACCTTAGAAGAATTGGGTTGGGAATCATTATCAGATCTTAGGTTTAAACTGGGGCGCACCCAGAAATTTCTTATGGGGGGAGAGGGGCCGCCATCTGCCCGATCTTTTGCAAAGTGTTTCCAAAATTTTATTTTAATAAGTATATTTTGAGTCTAATAGTAGGTCAAATTAGTTATTACATGCATGCATCCTATAAGTAGCCATATCAGATTCACACACAAAAAATAGTCATAAACGTTTAGGCCTATGCCAAGTTAGTCATGTGTTACAGTGAATATGAAATAGCCTTTCTTTTATCATTGGTCTACTCACACTCGAATAAATTGATGCAACGAGTTTTGCTATTTTTTTCCAATTGCTGCTACCATGTGACTGTGACTTGTCAATTAAAGATTAATTTGGGTTTTATAGTCAGCTAGGGGGGGAGGCAGGACCCCTTTGCCCCTCCCCCGCTCCCGTGGGTGCGCCAACAGCAGAAATATCATCGGATAGGGTCATTTAAGGTGTTAGATATATCACCTACCTTTCCATTTACTATGCTGCCTATAATGTTCTCTTATAGCAAGCGAGAAAAATGACATTTGAAATATTTCGATACGATTATCTAGTCTTCTAATCTTGTTTGGCGATCAAATCTAGAATAGTACGCAGGGGGTCGTCGTTTCTAAAGTCATCTGCAAATATATCAGCTTCAAATTTACTTAAAATCTTAAGGGCTCGGTCGAATAGAAATGGGGCTGACCGGGCGGGGAGGGCGACCACAGCCCGCCGCGGTAGTTTGGCTCTAGTCGTGCAGAGGCATTACCCACGTAGTAGATGCGTTTCAACTAGCGAAGTTACTTCAGTGCCAGAATAATAAGCAGCAGCAGTTCTGACGAAGAACTTGCACTTTTTCGCGTCGAATTATTGAGGATGCTAGGAATGTCCTTCTATCTTTCTGTCTTCTTAATTATATTTTTATAATCCGCAAGGCTTGTGTCATATAAATACGGGAAAATATGCACAAGATTATTATTTTTCTGTCCCGTCTGCCGTATTTATTATCTGCCCGCCGTGGACTCATTATCGTTACTTGCAAGGTATTATGTAGATGACTCTGCAGAAAAATACAACGGGAATGCTGCCCTTCGCGGTCTAGAATAGTCCACCGCGTCTGCCCGCGGTCTGTTTAGCCAGAATGATTTTAACCTGTGTAATATTGTCCTCGCGCGGGCAACCCTTTGTGTTTGACCGAGCTTTTAGCCTAATTTTTAACCTGCGTTCTCACGAGGTAAATGTTAATAGAATGTTTCCATTAATTGGTTAATCCTTGTGTTCCTTATTCCTAGCAGTTAGTGGAGCAATGCGTCGTCTCATTTGGACTCCATCAGGAATCGATGTCACGTCCTGAGATCACATTTTCGTCCTTGAGAACATCGTTTGTCCTTGGTCTTCCCGTGTTACTTTCTTAGATTTTTTTCTTAAGACCAAAAGGATCATCTAAGCGAACACGACCTCTTTTGTGTGCTCCAAATTCTAGCTGAATGTAGCGTTATTTACAAGGAACCGATTTTTCTTCTTCTTCCAGGGTCACGATGCCTTGATCGTGCGGTCTGAAACAAAGGTGACATCCGCCGTGTTGGCGGGAGCCCCTAGCCTTCGGGTTGTCGGCAGGGCCGGCACGGGTGTCGACAACGTGGACCTTGAGGCTGCCACGAAAAGGGGCGTGGTGGTAATGAAGTGAGTATAATACGTATTTATTCCTTAATTACATTCGACCACTCGAGTAATACATGGAGTTCATCTTCACTTCTGAATAATTATTTCTAAGGATCTCTAATTTTCTAAGGATTTCTAAGGTTATTCGCTGGTATGATAGCCTTCCAGTATTGTGTGGCATAGAACTGGTATTCTGGATTATAATTACGATTGCTATCATACTCGCTGAGATACTTTTTTAATACTTGATGCGGTACTAGGTTGCTACTATCTCCCAGTTAGAGGTCGGTGGTCGTCGACCAATCACGTCACGTTACAGACGCTGTGCGATCTTCTCTTTTTTAAACTAGTGTGGAATACCGCTTAATGGCAAGCAAAATTTTAATGATTGTGTTAGACTTCATAGGACGGTTACAGCCATACTAGATTCCGCTCTCAGTATCTACTAGTAGTAGCGGCTAGCACACTGGTCATGTCCTGGATCAAGTATCGTGTGAACCGGGCTTTACTGAAACTTATGATTGATATCGTCCCGTTTCATTTGTCCCAAAAATAATTCAGCCTCATCATTAACTTCCTACCAACATTAATAGGTAAGTTTATTCCACGACAAATATCCTTTTGGAAAATTGCTTTCTCATTTGGTCCTGCAAGATGTATCGATTGTACCATATCTCGCCTGAAAACTTTTCCTTCCTGCTTCGCCATTTCCTGCTGTTCAAATCTCCTGAAGGTTCTCTTTTTATGCCCAACTCAGGTTTCTACGTAATAATTTCTCTTCTTATCTTTAAAAATCACTTTTGAAAGAAACACGGTTGAGGTCACGAGGAAGAGTGGAAAATTTACAGTGTTTCCTTGAAAAATGGATGGATCCCACAAAGTTAGTTGGCCGACGATTAATTTTATTTATTTATTCTGCCTACCTTCATGAAATCTAAAGCATCTTCCCTGCTGGCCAAATAATCTCTCTCCTGAGAGATTCTCAACCAGTGAGCTCTTGACACCACCAAGCACGCCCACGATGAGGACTACCAGTTTCTCAGAGTAGCCCGCGTACATTTGCCGGAGTTCACACAGCAGATCTTCATATTTCGTCCTTTTTTCTATCCCATTCGCTGCCATATTCATTTCGGCCGGAGCCAAAAACTCGATTACGAACATGGCATGCGAGAGATTGTCGAGGAGAACGATATCAGGCTTCGTCGCCTCCTACTGCCTGGATTAATTCCACCAGACCTTACACATATCGTTCTCCACGACGGACTCGATGTCTCCAGGGCCGTAAGGCAGCACTGGATTCGCATCTATGCCGTAATGTTGTCTTAGTTGGTAATACAACTGCCTGAGAGCCGAGTTGTGTCGGTTTATATATGCATTCTTCGCATAAAAGCTACAGCCGGAGAGTAGATTACCTAAAGTCTCCGGCTACCTTCGGCATGCTCTGCACCTCGTATCCGTTACGTTTGCCCCAAAGATGAGGCGTCCTGGCTCATACACCTATCAATGAGCAGGTTGTCCTTGCATCCTGCGATTCCTTTCTTCGAGCCCCTCTGCTCATACACTTCCTCCCACACCGGTTGGACGTGGCGGAGGATAAGGTCGTTCAGGATGGAAGTGAACGCCTAGTATGCAGTGTTGAGACAGGTTATAGGGGGGTAATTATTATTAAATCTTAAATATTATTATAATTATATGTTCTAGAGCATCCAGCCAGAATACTTTCCTTTCAAAGTGTAATATTTAGGGAGTAAAACTACTTTTTACCGATTAACCAAGAGATGCTTAGCGAAATTTGAATTTTTATTTTTAAGGCATACTTCGTGTTCTCATACTTTTAAATAAATACTTTCTCTAAATATGTGTTATAATATTAAATACTTTATTCGAGAGGTAGGTAATTGATCGGACCAAATACATTTGTAGTTTTATTTTAAATTTACCACTCATCCGTAGTTTTGCTTTCCTTACAAAAAATATGCATCAAAGAGATCCAACCAAGCCGGTTCAACCGGTCTTGTAAGCTCCGGACTTGGACGTTTATTCCTCGTCAGTTTTCGTGGAAATCCTTACACACTCACGTTTATTCTTTCTCTCCTTGCAGCACTCCGGGAGGAAATTCGATCAGCGCCTGCGAGCTCACCTGCTCGCTCATCTGCTGCCTGGCAAGGTGAGTAGTTCGCCGATCTGCGAATACACGGGAATATAACTGTACGCGTCTGCCTCTACTTCAGGAACATCCTGATCGTATCTGTATCTAGATAATACCTGCGAGCCGCCGCAAAAGTGTGTGGCAGGGGGTGAATTTGCACAAAACATGCATTACACATGATTCATAAAAACGATTAGAAATTATATTCTATTCTAAACTTAAAAAATTAAAATAAAGATAAAAATATCAAAGAAATCATGCAAAAATATGCTGTTT
This sequence comes from Platycnemis pennipes, assembly GCA_933228895.1. NCBI lineage: Eukaryota > Metazoa > Arthropoda > Insecta > Odonata > Platycnemididae > Platycnemis > Platycnemis pennipes. The sequence continues at coordinate 32,169,259 of OW121852.1, read as the reverse complement.
GTTGGGTTAGCTTACAGTTCGTATACCAACATGCATGCAACCTATGCTATCAATTAATACACTTGTATTTATACTTATGAATATATTTACAATCATTCATATCCCTTTTAATTCTTTCCCGGCGAATTATTTTCTCGGGCTTTCCATTGGGTTAAATTTTGGTATAACACCAACGTTTCAACGGACGACTCGTCCATCGTCTTCAGGGTCAGTGAACTCTTCACTCACTCACCCTGAAGACGATGGACGAGTCTTCCGTTGAAACGTTGGTGTTATGCCAAAATTTAACCCGGTGGAAAGCCCGAGAAGACTTTACGAAAATTCATATCCCTAATTATCGTATGCCGTACTGGCCGCTGTTGCCGAGTCCATAAAGTAGCTCGACTACCAAAGATCGTAAAATTACTTCCTTGTCTACTTAAGGCCTTAATAGCCATAGTGAAATTTACTATCGTACTAACATAGATATATCTTCATAGAGTATGTAAGTATATACTAGGTCAGTGCTCTTCAAACACTGTTTAGACGAAAGAACCAAAAGTATCCCTCTCAAAAATTTCAATATTAACTAGTAAACTAAACCAGTAAACAGCGGCTATTGATGTATATTCACAACCAAGAAAAAATTGAAATGATATTGTAACAAGTAATGATCTTGAAATATTCTCGTTAAAATAAAAATACAGCAAAAATTCTCTCATTGGTTTTTAATGAAAACCTACGAGCCACAGTTGACCGATTCCTGATTAGAGTCCTCACCGCTTATCCAAAAGTGTTATGCGATTAGAAGAAGTTCTGGGAAAGAGGAGCTCAGAGGACAACAGGGGCGTCCTCGTGTTTTGTGAAGTTAAGTTTATATGAGGGTTCACCCATAGTTAAGGTAATTCTTCCTTGTATTGTTACTACTACAATAACTCTTCGTTTCTTGATAAGAGTCATTTTTAGCTTCTTTAAATCCATAACTTTGGAAGAAATCTCATTATTCCTGGGACTTCATGAATATAAAAAGTTTATACCATAATGAAATCGGTATGAACATAAGAGGACGGCGTGTTCTGAAGACGATGGATCAATTATGCACCGAATGTCGGAAACCAATTTCCTAACACGGTTGAAAGTCTGAGAAAACTTTATATATATTATTATTTTTCATAGTTATGCTTTATACGTATCATTGTTTATCTACTTGTCAATGCTGCATGCATGATTGGCGCGCGTTCCCTCCCTCATATCCTTGTGTTGGCTTGCACGGTATTGGGTATTATGTTTCCTTCAATTTACCCTAAGGGCGTTAATGACTTTGCGCCAATGCTTGTTGCAGGCACGTTCCACAGGCTGTGGCGTCGCTCAAGGGTCGCCAGTGGCAGAGGAAGGCCTACGGCGGCACTGAGCTCCAGGGTAAGACCCTGGCCATCCTGGGACTGGGTCGCATCGGCCGCGAGGTTGCCAAGAGGATGCAGGCCTTCGGGATGAGGGTGAGCAGAGTCACCTACACACATCCACTCGAACTAGTGAAGATAGCGAATCTTATTGTTGCATCCCCATCGTTGTTTCATCATCAAAATCGCTCGTCATGTATCCTGTGGCTGGTTCAAAGCAGATCCTCAATCGGTTATCAAATCATTTGATCTCTGTAGATTTATGTACTTTTTATCTTTTATATCCTTTGCTCCTTGCTCCAATGGAGCAAGATACAATAAGATGTATGGAGCAATGCTCCATACATCTTATTGTAGTACTTCCTTTGTTACTCTTTCCATTCACTTTTCCCTCACCGATTATTTTTAAACCCTGTCTTATTTTTAAAATGTTTATATCACCTCTATTTTTCCCACTTTTCTTACTTCTTTCTTTGTTACTACGGCTGCTACTACTTTGCTACCTTCATAATTTATCTGTAACATCGCATATTCTTCCAAATGCTTCCAGTCTTGAATTTTCATAAACTGTTATCGTCCTTGCCTAACTGCCATAATGAAGCATTTTCTAGGTATAAATTTTAATTTTTCCTTACTACTATGCTCTACCAACCGGGATACGAGGATGCGTAATATTATGAATATATCGGTCAATATATTATGACTGGCATTATTTCCATTTCTCTCCGATTTCCACTGTAGGCGATTTTCCGCCACTTGCAGGTTCTTATTTATGAGGGCTAAATCTGACCAAAAAGTACTCTATAATATCTCTCGTTAATTATCCATCAGAGAGTTCAGTGGGTGCGTTACGGAACTTATCAGTTTTTACGATGTGCACTTTTAATCGATTTATGTGATGGCCGTTATTGCCGGATTTCAACCGCTAACGTTTGTCAGTCTCATGAATTTTGGACCACGAGGTGCAAAATCCAGCAGCAATAAAGTCCATAATGCTCGCTACTTACTGATTATAAAGTTCCGTTACTTACATGCAGTGCGAGTATATTCTGTTTATGTATGATCTGGTGTTTTCTCGGCATATAACGCTGGTGAAGTCTTCACGTCGGCATTAGCCGTTTCCCTGACCCGGTGGAGAACCCGTGAAGACTTCATCAATATTCAGTTTAGTTTAACTTATATCCAGTGGAATTTATGCATATCAAATGATAGGGTGGACATTGTTGTCGGGTCTCCGCCGCAGCTTTAGTTCATTGTTTGCCAAATCTGACAACAAAGTACATTGCATCATTACTGGCTCCCTTGTCTAATGTCTTCCTCCTTGCTGCCGCCATTTTAATCCCTCTCCCCCCTTTTATCTTTCCTCCTGCAGACCATCGGGTTCGATCCCATGGTGAGCCACGAGGATGCCATGACGTTCGGAGTGGAGAAGATGGAACTGACTGAAATTTGGCCCGAGGCGGACTACATCACCGTGCATACTCCGCTCATCCCGCAAACAAGAAGTGAGTACCTGTCGCACGATAAATAGGTTGCAAACTCATGAGGTTTAGATCCTTAGTGACAATTGCTTCTTACATCCTCATTTCATTGTGCTGGTTTACTTTATTAATATTAGATTTCCCCAGATTTTAAATCCACCTACCGGGTTTTTCGCTTGTGCCGTCCCATTTTCCAGGCCCATAGACTCGTAATAGCTGTCGCACTAATTAAGATTTCCTTGCTGTCCCCATTAGTACGTATAATCCCATTTGCGTCCACATTCTACATTTACTGGAATGTGTAAACATAATTACAAATTCAAATTTACATAAAAAATAACTTTCCTCATTCGTACACTATAATTCAAAAAAGTATTAAATTTATTGAAAAATATTCTCAAGGATGTCAGCAAAATGTTTAATTAATATTGTCTCAAATTAATGGATCAAGGGGCCGTTTTCTTTTCTTCAAAGACGAGGCCCTAACAGTGGGCCAGATGGGCATATCTATGGATGGATATAACACGCATTACTTTACTTTAGATTCGTTGTAACTGAGGTGCGGTTCTTCTTATGAATAATTTGATGAAACCTTTGTACTAATACTGCTTATACCATCTTGGGGTTTTTGAAACAACATACTCGGTTTATTTATCAAGTACATGAACCCATCATCTATGTGCCTCACCAGAGGAACCAATATGCAGCTTGCAGTTGGGTCGCAGTCATTGGGGAATCGAACTTGCTCGGAAAGATCTCCAATTCGTATGACAGGACCATTAAGACTGGGACACAATCAACGTAAACGGGTAACGTGAGACGTGTACCGTAAACCGTGTACCGTAAACCGTGTACCGTAAGCCGTGTACCGTAAGCCGTGAAGAGATGGCTCATGGGACGCAACGGACGCAACCAGCGCGTAACGTGTGACTTATACGTGAGACATGGTCATCTCCCATCTCTCACGTTTCACGGAAACGGAAAAACAATGAAAACTGTCCCAGGAGTTGTCGATAAGGAGCCATCTGTGGGGAGTTATTCAAATGACAAGTGAATGCATGCCTTTGCTGGAAGTAAATTTTAGTCTCAAATACTGTAAAACTTATTTCTGTGTTTGGTTTTAGCATAGAAAATTTCCTCACTTTTTTAAAGTGAAGGAATCAATGAATGAATATTTATTTGAAGTTATAGTGTTTTAGTGAGATTTCATATGGTAACTAATGGCATGAAAAAGCTTGTTTGCCATTGTTGACATTGGTTAGATGGTGAACATTTAGTTAGGAAGGATTAAACACGCTTTTCACGAATTAAATACTTGTGAATTATAAGAAACTTGCGCGATCTGGTTACATTATCAACGGCATGAAATACGTAAGTAACTCTACAGTCTTGAAAATTAATTGTGGATCCTGTTTACATTCACTACAGATTTCCTTTGCGCCTTCGTCAGTCAATTGTTACAGACTCGCGAGTCGGGTATGCTGATTGTGTTCGCTAGAGAAAAAGTTCCCGTTTTACGTAAACCTCTCACGTCACCCGTTTAAGTAGATTTTGTCCCAGCCTTTACGCACTCCACCTTCATATATAACGTTACGCTAAAGAAGGATGGGAGATTTCGAGGCAACCGTTACGATGCGTTGTCAACAATGAGTGTCCACGGTCTTCTTAGCAATGCAACGGAAGGGTGCAGTGCATCCTTCCGTTGCATTGGTAAGAAGACCATCGATTTTCATAAAGTTAAGCCTGAGAATATCGAGTATATTAATGAATTACGTGTTCGATAAACACTGATGTTACGAATAATAATTAACGAAAGACATTGGTGATGAGAAACAAATAACGCGTTTGACGAAAAGGAGTGTTCATTTACAAAGCTATATAATTGGGTAGAGTGTCAGAGTATGTTACGGATCGTTATAGGGGGAGGTGAAAAGAGTGGAAAATAAACGTTACGTAATATGCATATGGTGTGACATAATAGACAAGTTACAAAAAACTGAGTAAGTTTTGCAAATAATCTAACTCGTAGGCGTCATTGGCTCGCGGGTTGCATAAAAACAGGCGTTTTTATTTCTTTCGGCACTGAACCTATTTCGTCTGGTAATGGAGTCGATATACTTTTGAGACGAAATAGGCACATCTGTCCTGTAGAAAAAAAATTTTAAATATTAGACAGCCATCAATAGGTTTTTACGTACAAGAAAAATTTTGATTGATATTTGGACGATAAGTAAATTACATATTTATTAAAATGAAAAAGATTATGGCAATGAACTTACTGGATGTAGTCAACGTAAAAAATAGGATTGTATTTCCTGAGAAAGAGTCTGTATGACCAGTTTATAGCAATTCGTCATTAATTCAAGGCAAGATGCCTTACTCTGCGACATCATGTCACCAATACTGCGTAGTTGAAGCCGAGAAAGAAGGGTCGCCTAAAAACCCATGACGGCTAACGAGGGGTTCCCACAAACTAACGTATCTGTTACAATGCGCTAGTCTACGTATGCATTACTATAGACGACATTGCGTCGTCGATACATCAGCCCCCAGTGAATCGCGAGAATGGGTGCGCAGGCACACCCTCAGCATCTACTGTAACTCTACATAACTAAGCCGTTTCCACTGCAATTTTACAATTGAGAAGGGATATTTCACATCGTAATGTGGGGATAGGTATTAAAATCTAACCTTAAAGTACTTTCTACCGCTCAGAACAATCTTTTGCGGAAAATTACGGACGCAAAATCATTCGTCAGAAATTCTTACATTCACGACTACTTTTAAATCCCGGAATTGGAGCTCCACCTCAGAAGAAGAAACCACAATGACAGTTTTCAGTGTTTTCTTTGTTTGTCAAAGCAAGAAACTATCCAGGCCTCTATCACCACAGCATCTAATTTGTCAATGTAACTGAAAAAGTAACTTTTAACGTAAAAGTTACTTTTTTAACTTTAACTGTAATCAGTTACTTTTTCAGAAAAGTTACTTTTAACTTAAACTAGTTACTTTTTACAGAGATTAAATTTAACTTTAATTAGTTAAATATTTTGGTAACTTTCCCAACTATGCATACGAGGCCTTCCTTTGCCGTTCCTCCCGTTCACTTGTCCTGGGTAGTAGTTATTTGAGAGAAGCGACCGATAACTGAGGTCATTTGCGCCGGAGAGGATAGGTGGGTAACTGCGTAGAGGTAGGAATATTTCAAGGGACGGAGGAAAGGTGGAGTGAAACCTGGCGCCATCACAAGCCTGCTCCTAATGAAAGAAGCCAAGGGGACCATGGTTGAACGTCACGTGCGACGGGCGGAGTACTGTACCCGAAGTGCTCTCCAAAAGACACTCGACTAGGAACGAGTATGCCAATGAAAAATCTCCGCAAGTGCCGGGGTTCGAACCTGGGCCCTCGAGGCCAGTACTCTAGCTAACGCACCAACCCAATCCCTCTGGTATTCTTGTTGGTTTAAAACCGACCCTGTGCCTTGCAGACTTGCTCAACTCCCAGACGCTGTCCTTGTGTCGCCGCGGGGTGAGGGTGGTGAACGTGGCCAGGGGTGGCATCGTGGACGAGGCTGCCTTGCTGGAGGCCCTGGAGTCGGGCCAGGTGGGAGGGGCCGCCCTTGACGTCTTCCTCAAGGAGCCGCCCGACTTCGCGGACGAGGCCACCTGCCGCCTGCTCCAGCACCCGGCCGTGATCTGCACGCCTCACCTGGGTGCCAGTACCAAGGAGGCCCAGCGGAGGGTCGCCATCGAAATCGCCGAGAACATCGTCGAGCTGTCCCAGGTTGGTGCGGCGGATGGATGACCCGGTTCAACCACTGAAGTCATCCAAAGCTCGAACGATTTAATTAACACCTTCTTACATTGGCCTAATCGCTTGCTCGTGTCTTAAATTGTATATATTCGTACGATCACTTTATATCCAGATATTGCACCTTACTGTATTTTGCTAGAAGATAGAGTAAGTATAATATAGAGGGCTCACCGCCTAGAGCAAAACTGTTATATGTTTAGGGCGTAGTACTGGAAGATTTCCATAGATGGTGTGGTAAATTTTTCGCGTAACGTCACAAACGATATATATTACTCCCATTGGTCACATTTTTCTAATCGAACTAAGCGGCATATAACATACCTATGCTATTGTTTTAGTTTTGTTATTTTATTATAATGATGTGATATGCCTTTACCTCACGTCAACAGTCACATAGATGAGTTAAAAGTTATCTCACTATTAAAGCAAATATACTTATATTGTCACAGGAGGGATTCCTTATTGTTTCATAAAAAACACATAATCCACCGCTGCAAGCAGCAGACGGAGCAGACTGCAAACCACTTCTCAATCGCTTAAGTCGATTAGAAAAACGAAAGCGATGGATGCCATATATATTGGTTATGACGTAACGAAAAAAATTCTTCCCTCGCCATCTGTGGAAACCTTCCAGTACTACATTCAAAACGTACAACAGTTTTGCCCTATGCGGTGAGCCCTTTATATTATACTTCTCTATACTAGAAGAAAAAATCTTCATCCTCATTGTAAAAATGATTATAGTGACCGCAATATCAGTATCAGTAACAATATGCCCCCTGCCGCACACCCTCGCGGTGGCTCGCATGGTATGCCGTAGATGTTAGTACGTTATGCGGTCAGTTATACAAAAATTAAAGATCGATATTGGTACTGTGGACATTGTTATCATGTTTACACTGAAATTGATGATTTTTTCTTCCAGCTAAACGCAATATGGTGCAATATTCCGTTATAAGGCACGCTATATCGCTCCGTACCGTCGTAATCTTTAGCCCCTCTGAATGCCTCTTTTGTAGCGGTTTTTTTAGGCAGTTTCTTCTGGAACATTTTTTGTCGAAACAGTTTTTTCGTAGCACTTTATTTGGAAACGCTCTTTTCCCAGCAGTCGTTCCGTAAAAGTTCTTTTGGAACAGTTATATCGTGAAAATTGTTTTTTGGATAAGTTCTTCTTTTTTGAAAAGTGTCTGACCCCGCTTCCCTTTATTTTCTCAGGGCGGAACTGTTTCCGGAGTGGTGAACGCCCCGCTACTCAGTGCCTCTGTCTCGCCGGAGAACGCACCAATCGTGGCCGCCGCCAATGCTCTGGGACGCATAGCCCTTAGCCTCATCAAGGCCGACAGCGATTCCCAGGTGAAGCTCGGGATGCTGGACATAGCCGTTACTGCGGAAGGTGAGTGCATGCATACCATATGACGAGTTTAAAACTGTGTCTTCAAAATCGGCTGAAAATATGAAAGAGGACCGCCACATGGGTTATATTTGCTGCATCTCATACGGGAAGACCCAACAGAATTTACATCTCTCAGTGTGTTGATCCTACTAGAAAAAAACTCAAGTGAATTCGATGACTACGATTTCGTTAATTTGTTCTCTTGGGGTGTTGTGTTTGAATCCGATGCGATTATCTCGATTAGGTAACCAAGGAGTCACGTCGTATAAACGCGAATGGTTCGCAAAATTTAGTGTGTGTTAAAATCGCTGATTACCACCTCATTTATTGTTTACACTTGTGTTCTATCTCTTCTGGAGGATCTATAGTCGAGACAGATGAGAAAAAATCAAGTGAAAACGATTAAAAATATTGTATCGAACGATTCAGATGCAGTGGATTTCCAACCCATTCGTGTTTGTACCACGTGACTCCTTGGTTACGTATTGGAGATAATCCCGACGGTTTGAAACACAACCTGCCAGGGTAATAATATCGGTCATGTGTGTCAAGTTTAGTTTATAGTTAAAGGTGGCATAACCACCACTGTGAAAGAACAAATCAAACCAATCGACGGTACTCATGATGGTGGAGATGATGAAAACTTTGAAATTGTTTGAAAAGCACGTTTAAATTGATTTGAATATTTAAAAATCGTATTTAGCACAAGAACCCTAAAAGTGAATAATAGGACATTTTTTTCATTGTTTGCTGTAATGTTTCCATTATTTCGCTAAGAAAATTAATGAGTGTGTCCTGGTCTTGTTATAATTTCTTTTTAAAATTACAAAACAAAAATATTGACATATTTTTGTTTTGTAATTTTGCTTTGCTTTTGCTGCAATTTTGTCAGTATAGACTAGATATTTACATCTACGCAATGCCCTGTTAACCGCCATTAATGTGTCTCGAAGGGGTTGAATTTTCACCATACATGCACTATCAATCATGCTTACCCAAGAATAGTATCGACATTTTAGTCGAACTATAACACTATAAAGATTATGTAAAGACAAAACCATGAAAGCATGAGCCTCCCGTTAGTTGAAATTTAAATTCGGAGCTTATATTATGCACAAGAACGAAAAAAGTAAAATCATACACAAGTTTGTCGTTTTTTTTGTAGCACTGTTTCCATTATTCTGCTAAAATGTTTAATTAATGTTCTCATGATTTATTATAATTTGTTTTCAATATTGCCATATTATAATTTTGCCTTAATTTTGCCTTAATTTTGCTCTTATCTGCTATGGTTGTAATTTGACCCTACTATGTCTGTAATTTGGCCGTACTATGGCTGTACTTTGGCCGTACTATGGCTGTAATTTGGCCATAGTCTGGCTGTAGTTTTTCCGTGTTATTGCTGTAATGTTTCCATAAATTTGCGTTGGATTGCACTGCGCCTACCTTGACGCCGCCCATCGTTCTAACCCTGCAGGGTCGGGCCTGGCATCGAAGGGGAACCTGCTGAGGGGCGGTGTGATGGTGGGGGCCATGTCGGAGTGCGGACATCCGGACGCCAACCTCGTCAGCGTTCCCACCCTGGCCATGAACGAGGGGCTCTGCGTCACGATGCACACTGACGACGGAGAGAAGGACGTCATCAGGGTCACGGCGTCCAAGAAGGGCGGGAAGCCATACTGCGTCGAGGGTGAGTGGATGGAAGCTTGTCATGCGGGTCAGATCGCCACTGCAATGGTCAAAGCATTATTTGACATGCAGAATGTACATACATTCATACCTTTTGAAAATTGCAGATTCAGGTCATCAAGTTGCGTGTCTCTCCGAGGAATCAAAACTGTAGTGATAACGCATCCCTGAGTGTCATTTATGAAAAATATCGATCGATCTAGATTTATGTCTACTAACTACCCTACAAGCCATTTCGAGTGTAAGTGGTAGGGGTTGTTTTATCCTAACATGTCCTACGTACATCAATGCACTGCATTATATTTATAATACATCTACATAATACCTTGAGCAACCACAAGGGTGGATGGCAGGGGGTAAACTTACTACAGTAGACCCTCTATAATCCGGCACTGCGCCAGTCCGGCACTCCAGTAATCCGGCGTATTTTTACGGGCGTGGTGGGGGTTTCAAGTTTAGGCACGTTACTGAAACTATTGTAAACAAACAACTAGCGATCACTCAGTTGCCTCGCCGTCTCGTGGTTTACCCGCCGGCATACATAGTTACCAGTTTTATTCGTGGTGTCTAGTGTGGTGACATTTTATAGTCTAGATTAATTTATATTTCAAGATATTGATGAGTGAAAATGTCTCAGTGTTAACGGAAGCACAAAACGTTAATACTGATTCAGAAAAACGAGATTTTAAATAGACTTGATAAGGGTGACAAGCTTACCAACCTAGCAAATGAATATGGAGTCGGCCGTGCTACAATACATGGCATACGTAAGAACCGGGACAAAATTAAGTCTTTCTGTGAAAACAGTGACAATGTTAAAAGTGTCCGGAAACCGTTGAAAAAGGGCGAGTTCCCTCAGGTTGAGGATAGCCTATATGCTTGGTTCATTCAAGAAAGGAATAGGCACACACCAATATCAGGGGAAATTCTTAAAGAAAAAGCAAAGATATTTTACGAAAAAATAATAGGGAAAGACGATTTTAAGGCTAGCGAAGGATGGCTTGAAAAATTCAAAAAACTGTTTGCAATTCGTTTGCTAAGCATGACAGGTGAAAAACTTTCTTGTGATGTTGCAGCAGTCGACCCATACAAAGAAAAGTTCAAAGAAATCATTAATGAACTAAGACTATGAACTATGTTGATTCTTTTATATATTAAACAATAGTTTGGAATTGTACAAGTCCATTAAAACACGTATTTTGTGCATTTAAATGTTTTTATTAATGGGCTTCCAGTAATCCGGCGTCTTCACTAATCCGGCAGTACCCTGGTCCGATATCTGCCGGATTAGTGAGAGTCTACTGTACTACTAAAAAATACGACTCTGTGCATACACTATGTATATACATACATACATCTAAGTGGATGCACCCAGAGGACCCAGAGGAAAATAGTATACATGCACACGTGAAATCTTAGCGATAAAGTATACCAGATTGTTAGTTAATTCCAATGAATGAGGTTGTAATCAGAGGTTTCAATGCACCAAATTTGCGAACCATTCCTGTTTGCATCACGTGACTCCTTGGTTACCTATTCGAGAAAATCCCGACGGTTTCAAACACATCCCTCCAAACAAATGCTAATTCTCTGTGAAAATTCTCCCATTGACATGGCAATATTTGTGAGCCTGTACCAGTAGCAGACAGAGTACCCAAGGGCCCCGGCGGCAACGAGGTCAAAAGGGCCCAACCGAAAAACCCCACCCCCCTCCCGTCTCCAAAAAACAAGAATTTGAAAGAACTAGAGAGAAAACATTTAGGTTAGGATTTTTATTGATTTAAACAAAACAGTGATATTAAAAATTTGAAACAAAAGTCTTTTAAGTTCTTCTGATGTTTGGGTAACCTTATCTACAATTTTATTTTTGCCTACATTAAACTATACAATCTTACAACGCTCGTTAAAACTAAGCGTGTCCTTTCATTTTACCGTTCGTATACTTACCGGGTCTTAAGGCCGTATTACACGGTCATTGAAACTGCACAAGTTGAAGTTGATTCCGTTTGAGCTGTCGTCTGCGAAAGTCCGTGACGTAGAAAACTGCGAGGACGCTTGCTTGACAGCTTTACACGGTGCAATCGTCGGTGCATTATGTCAGTGACAATATACCATTCAGTAGCGGTAATACCGCCAATTTATCGCATAACGTCAAGATCTGTTTAGTAGCAATTAATTGGACGTGAAAGATGCGATAAATTACCACCACATTAAAATATGTTTTAAGCCATAGTCTAAACATAATACTGGACACCCTAGTCCCGTATACTTAGCCCAAAATTTGCACCACGAACGAACGGATGTAAGCCAAGGTAACATGTTCTTCCTTTACGCACGAAATTTAAGCTTCCACGTGACTAATCGCCCAGCTCATCAGTATTGCACTTTATATTCTATGTCAGGAGTTGAGTGCAAACAAAAACACCCAACTCAATCGTCAACAACCTATTTAATTGCTAGAATTCCCGTGGCAGTTCGTTACCGCTACATCTGCGCCATCTAGTGAGAGAAATAAACTTCAAACTTGCGCAAACGCTTGTATCAGATTAGAACATGTTCTAATTTGCTCGCAAGCGTTCGCGCAGTGGCGCTGCCTGTCCTCGCTAGTCGTCGCTTTTACACGGCGCAATATTTCCTGCGCAAGTGTTCTCGCAACAGCCTGCGCAGTATCAATGACCGTGTAAAACGGCCTTTAGGAATACGGAAGGCGCTGAACGGGGCATGCCCGCCGGGGCCCTGGACCCCCGTGACCCTGGAGGGCATTCCCGCCCCTCGCCCGGGGCCACAGTACGGTTGAAATTACTGTTCTCAACGTTACTCCTTTTCTTTTCGCAGGCGCAGTTCGAGGTGACGGCATCCCTCGGCTTCTGACCCTCAACGGCTGCCCCGTGGGGGCGGAGGAGGGCGGATTTGCCCTCAAGGGCCGCTGCCTCCTCTTCAAGTCGCCCGCCGCCTCCGCATCGGCTTCTCTCGGACCGCTCTTGGGTAAGGGTTGGTCACGTCCTCGTGACGAGGTCACACTGTGACGGCGTGACGAGGAAGTTAGTGTGACGTGACTCAGTTGCGTCGGTTTGCGTTGTAATTTTAGTATCTTCAACCACACATGAGCGAGATAGTGTTGGTGACGTGGTTTAGAGTATGTAGGTACTGAAAGGCAATTGTAAGGGGGCGATTTGGCGGTTCATAGAACAGTCACACGCTGACGACGTGACATGAAGGTGACGATGGCGTGGTATATATCGTAATGCGAATTCAACTATATTTAATATTCTCAACCTAAACGAGATAGGTACTTTTGTTGTGGTGGGTTAGTGCTCAGACTTTGAAATTCGATTGCTAAGGATCGCATCTTTGAAGTAAATATGATTTTTCTTCAGAATCATCGTCCTTGCTCTAACAGGCCCAGGTACTCGAGTCGGTAACGCGAGACCTGTCAACCCAAGGAACCATGATAAGACTAAGATAGTGACGTGACGGGGAATCCAATCTTCCATTACGGTGGGAGAACGACATATTATCAAGTCTTTTAGATTTTAAAATGAGTGACAATAAAATAATAATTAGCTAAGAAATAATAGTATTCAGAAATAAAAGAGGTATATTAACTATATGTGATCATCATATTTATCATTATTTAAAAAAAAGAGGGTTCAATGACAGCGTGGCATAAAAATTGTTGTAATTAGAATGCTACCAAACGTTACGGATGAGAAGGGGGGTGAGGAATTAGCGTTACGTAATACATGGATAGACTCATAAAATCTAGTAATAGTTATTTGAGGGAGGCAACCGAAAACATAAGCCATTTTCGCCACTTTGGATAGAAGGATAATTTGGGTGAACGGAAGGAATTTTCATGGAACAGAGAGAGGGTGGAGAGAAACCCAGCGTTGGCATAAGTCAGCTATTTACGAAAGGCGCCAAGGGGATCGCGGTTTAACGTCCCTCCCGACGGACGGAGTGTTGCACTAGGATGTCTCCACATAGAACTTCACTCGAATTGTTTTCCACCATTCGCTCAAGTAAGCGACCAATGGACATAGAGTAGGTATAATATAGAGGGCTCACCGCAAAGGGCAGAACTGTTTTACGTTTTGTATGTAGTATTGGAAGGTTTCCATAGATGGCGAGGGAAGAATTATTCGCGTTACGTCACGAACGATATATATCGCTCCCATTACTCTCCTTTTTTATAATCGTATTATGCGGCACATAACATAAGCTATTGTTGAGATTTTGTTATTTTATTATAATGGTGCGTCCTTCACCTAACGTACTTTACCTAACGTCAACAGTCACATGGATGAGTTAACATTTCCTTACTATTAAAGCAAATATATATTGTCACGGGAGGGATTTCTTGTTGTTTCATAAAAAAAAATTAATCCACGGCTGCAAGAAGCAGACTACAAGACACTTCTCGATTGTGCCGCTTAAGTCGATTATAAAAACGTAAGTAATGGAAGCAATATATATCGTTTGTGGCTTATCACGAACAATTCTTCCTTCGCCATCTCTGGAAACCTTTCAGTACTGCGTCCAAGGCGTATAATAGTTTTGCCTTTTGCGGTGAGCCCTCTATATTATACTTAGTCTATGTATTAGACCACTGAAAATCTATCACAGACGCGTTTCGAACCCGCGCCTATCGGCGCGGCAAGTTCGTACCTTTATCTTCTCTTAAAACCTTGAAACTGACGTGTATTACAGCCTATTAATAAACGTGGCAACGAACAGAAATTGGAACACTAGAATCATACCACTTGCCCTTCAAATAGCTTATCTTTTCGTCTCGTCTTTTATGCTCAAGTCTGTACTCACACTTATAGGCGGCTTCAGACCTAGAGGAAAGGCGTAAGGATGGGAATGGAAGAGTAAGGAGGAAGGGTGGAGAGAAACCCGGCGTCGGCAATAACTGAGCGAAAGGCGCCAAGGGGACAAGGACTTAACATCTCATTCGACGTACGGAGTACTGAACTCAAATGGTATCCACAAATCACTCAAGTAGGGGCCGGTTAACCAATGAAAAAATATCTTTTACCGTCGGGATTCGAATCCTGGCCCTCTGGATGAGAGGCCAGCGCTCTAATCAGTACACCAACTCTACTACCCCTAACTTAATACCTCGCCCAAGAAGCCTACCATTTGGGCCAATATTGGTACCATGCTGGCCCAATGTATTAGGCTACTTGGGTCTACTCCTGATCCCTCATCATTTACTCACCCTGGACCCCCTAGACCTACCTTCTCTTCTGAAAGCCCCATCAGTACCACATTTTCCCTTGAAGAAGGCGGTAGGCCTACGTTTCACGCGACATTGGAAACTATCATTTTTGCCGAACACAGTGGTTCCCAACCAAGGCCATATGTGTGCAGTGGCGTTCGGTAGGCCTGGGCGAAATATCGATATATCGTAAAATATCGCGATATATTAATATATCGCGAATCCGATATTGAGTTTTTAAAATTGACGATATATCGTTGCTCGATAAATATCGTCTTATCGTGTCCCGATATTTTATCGGGGCGCGATATTTTATCGGGGCGCGATAATTTATCGGGGCCCGATATTTTATCGGGGCACGATAATTTGTCGGGGCACGATAATTTATCGGGGCCCGATATTTTATCGGAGTACGATAAGATATCGGGGCACGATAAGATATCGGGGCACGATAAATATCATGATATCGCGTCCCGATAAAATATCACGATATCGCGCCCCGATAAAATATCACGACATATTATCACGATAAATATCACGATAAAAGATCGTGATATCGGAAAAAGACTAAAAGGAAAACTATCCTACTTGCTAGAATAATGTGATCTTACTTTAGATGATTACCAAAAGTAACTTTCAGTAACATGCATTGTTCTGATTGCTGTACACGTAGTACCTAATGCCCAAATATATTTTATGCCTAAATATATTATTGTCCATTTGATCTACATCGCCAATGCTGACGTCACCACCCGCTTTCAGCTGCCGGTCATTAAGACGATCAGGGTCATTACATTCCGAAGTGAATTCCTCATAGTCATCCTCTGTTTCATTTCCATCTTCCGGAGGATTTATGAAAATATTAATTTCATTCCTTACGTCTTTTAATCCAAATCTTATTTCTCGGGAAAGATTTCAGTAGTAGTCAGCAGTTTGAGACTTAATTAGGTAAATGCATTAGTTTCATCAGCTCACGAAAAAAAGTTCTTTCTCTTTAGGAAATAACATATACATTTCGTCTGCGCATGGCTGTCTGCAGGTCTGAATTGCCGTGGGCGACCGCCCGCAGATAGTGTGCAGTCGAAATGATCAATGTGAGATGTGTTGATGATCTGCACCCAATGTGTCTGGCTCACCATCGATATTGTGCCTGTGTGCGGCTGGCCTGCGTTTAGTTTGCGGGCGCATGTCTGCGGCACGGCCGACTTTTGCATGAGCTGCGATCGAAACCAAGATGCTGTGCGTCTCTCTGTCATTTAAAATTCGCCTGCACAAGCAATGTGGCTAGTCTGATCACCAACCTGTTCCGGTCAGGCTGCTACGAAGCAAGTCGCACACAGTTAGTTCGGGCCATACGGGACAGACATCACGTACCAGTTCTGTTTGCGTCGTATTCCGTAAATACCGTTGATAAACCGTGAAACTTCACCGAGGCTCGGTGGAAGGGTAATTTCTGTTAAATTAATTGGACTGATTATAATTTTAACCGAAAATTTGTTAACAGCATATTTTGGCATTACTACGTGTAAAGCAATCAAAACAATGCATGTTACTGAAAGTTACTTTTGGTAATCATCTAAAGTAAGATCACATCATTCTAGCAAGCCGAATAGTTTGTTTGCTGAGTTTGTTTCGATATATTTAGATCAGCGGACAATTCATACACTAATTTACAAACAGTTATTTTCAGTTCCTTCCAAAATTTGCACATAACGTCACCTATAAACTACCAGACCACTGGAATTGAAAGAGAGAGTGAGAGAGAATTAGTATAATTAGAGAGAGTTGAGAATTTGAATTAGTAGAAAGCAGAATAGTAAGTTTTCAAACGTACTTGCTCCAGCTTAAGCGAAGGCCAACTCAACGGCTGTCTTTTTCCGATATCACGATCTTTTATCGTGATATTTATCGTGATAATATATCGTGATATTTTATCGGGGCGCGATATCATGATATTTATCGTGCCCCGATATATTATCGTGCCCCGATATCTTATCGTGCCCCGATATATTATCGGGCCCCGATAAATTATCGTGCCCCGATATATTATCGTGCCCCGATAAAATATCGGGGCGATAATTTATCGATATATCGATATGCTAACATTATCGTATCCCGATATTGAATTATCAATATCGCCCAGGCCTAGCGTTCGGTGTCAATTAGCCTCGGGCGCCTCGGGTAAGCGCTCGCAAATCAGGGAAGGTATGCATCCCGCACGTCACTTACGTAACCTCAAATAAAAACTAGATACCTATCACCGAGAATGGCACTCTATTTGAATTATTGAATTGTAAATAAAAACTGGATAATTTCTCGGATAATTTGGTTAATCACCTACGATGCACATAAAAATCACATCAGCACGTTCATCAAGTATCTAAAATAAGCGTACCTACCCAAAATGTTTTCTCATCGTAAACTTTCTTGCGTAAAAACTATTGGCTTTCTAACTTGAACCATTCCGAAATAAAAACATAAATTAATCGGTCAAATCCATCTTAATCAATATCTTGAAACATGATAGTATGTTTAGAGAACGTTGAATGTTCACAAATTTATATTGGAAAGGTAAGTCAAGAAATATACTTTTTTACTTAAGGTTAAATACAGGATGCAGACAAGCATATAAATTTAATCTATAAGATAAATAATAAGCGGTGTTATAAAATCGAATACATTGCGGGAAATGCCGTGATACATTTCACGCAATGTATTCTATTGTTACTTCAGAGAGGTCACCCACTGATTTGAAAAGAAATGCGAGAATAGGAATAGGAAAAAAAGCATTCACCAGTGTTGTACTCCTTACAATGAAAGCTCCAATGAAAAGACATATCGATATGTATTATTGAAAAGTCTATCTATGTGTATTATTGAAATAATGTTTTGGGGGTCGACCGACCACAGCGCTCCCTTCCCCCTGGATTCGCCCCTGTCCAGGCCGTTCAATTACCCAGACATGACTGCTGCCCCATCGTATGTCGGAGCAAAGAGTTTTTCTTTCAGTCTATAAGAATTAAATATATGCTTTGCATGAGCAAACAACGCATTGGCAGACCCATCGGCACTCATATCAGTGAACGATATTAATCGTTGCTGCACTTCCGAGGCGTTATCGTGGAAGTATCTTAGTGTTGTGGATAGCTGGCATTTATTACTGATATCTGAGGTCTCGTCTAGAAATAGCACCACAAATTGCGCTACCTGTTTAGTGTCTTATCTTATTTTCCAAAATTGTGCTAATAGATATTATCAAGTCGTTTTAAATGAGTTTTGTTCTTCCTCTGAAAGGGGTTGCATTCATGAGATGATGTCGTAAATTTGGGTCATATTTACTGATACGATTTAAAATTGCAGCGTAAATACCCTTATACGGGGTCTAAAGGCGCAATGTGTCGATCAATCTCTACATGATCACTTTGTTCTAGGCCACTGTTTCGTTATGCCGCTCTACACTTGCGAGAAAATGGGAATGAAGACGTGCTTCAATGCGGGTATTGCCGAAGTTGAGCAAAGGAGCAAATGTGTACCTATGACCTTTCATGTTTCATTATGGCATTCGATATAATATTGAGTTTGTCATAAATAGGAGGCATAGCCAACAAAATAATTTCCCGAGAGTAGAACTCCCAGTCAGCCAACGGGTTTTTATATGCAGGGACACGCAAAAATGTCGAAAGTACTCACGTTTACACACATTGTGTTTGCACTTTAAACTTGGTATTTGCAGTATTCCGAAATCGTAATTTATTCACTCTTTTGTATGTATAACATTAAATGTGTGATATTTTCTTTTCAAACTGTGCGAAACTTTCGGACATACTACCTTCCCCTAAAAAATGATTTAACCTCCTGTTGGGTTGTTGAAGTGAAGTAGTTTAGGAAGTGTGTGTATAAAAAAGCAAAGACATTTTATTAATATGAGCATATTTACAGTTTACAATACTTCTTGTTAGTTATTTATGTACACGATAAAAAACACTCGTCTCCTGCCGACAATAATGTTCTTTTCCTCATTGACTATTTACAACGTATCTCTATGGGGCCTTCCTTTTTCTTTGCGCTTTTACCGAAAAAAAATTTTATCTTCAATAATAAACAATGTGTTCTGAAGTAATCTTAGGATGCTATGCCAGAAATCAGTAAAAAATCTAT
Organism: Platycnemis pennipes; assembly: GCA_933228895.1. Taxonomy (NCBI): domain Eukaryota; kingdom Metazoa; phylum Arthropoda; class Insecta; order Odonata; family Platycnemididae; genus Platycnemis; species Platycnemis pennipes. Next base: position 32,150,122 of record OW121852.1, on the reverse strand, counting down.
CCGTTGATACCTTATTCAACGCTATAGGCTTTGTATTTACGTAGCTTACCCCCAATGCACGCCACTGTATATGTGTCCATATACATGTATGCCTTCGATCCCAACCGGTGTGCCACGGCACTTTACGGTGCCGGTCATGCCGGAAAATAGAGGCAATAGAAGGCCTCTACCGGAAAACAGCTGCAGGAGCCTCGAGGTTATTGCGGGAAAACGAAATATGTTAGGAGGACGAACTTCCGAATAAGCTACTCTCACGCCGGACAAATGGTGAAAGAAATCGAAGCACTTATTCCAACCTAACGACTAATTGCTGTAAAGCGCTGATTATCCTTGTATAATGGAGAGGGAAGCCCAATCGGGTAATTGAAAAAAATCTAAGAATGGTGCCCCAAGATTGTAACCTCAGTCTGAAGGTTTCCGTCAACGTAAAAGTTGGCAATGACTGGTCTTTTGTTTTATGACTGGTCTTGTCTTTGCCGGCCCGGGTGGCGGCGACGTAAAGTCTCCGCCGGCGAGGTAGAGGGTCGCGGGTTCGAGTCTGCGGGTTGGATGTTTGTCAAGCTCTGTTGGTTCAGCCCCTGGGAAACCTGATGACAGGTAAATGCCTATTGGGATCCCAGGGGCATATGGACCTACAGAATAGTCCGGAAGCAATAAAAAATTCTTTCTTGAGTCTGGCCCACATGTGGAATTTTAACGTGGCTTTACGTAAATAAAAATGGTTTTAAACTTGTGTAAGAGTGCCACCTCTTTATGTTCTTGAACAACGGCTTGAATTTTGTGCACCCGGAAGATCGTTCAAACGTTTTACAGCATACGTTTCGTCACAGGCTCTCTTTGGGGCCTCGGGATCACCGTGAGCGGAGTTGCACCCGCCGGCAACCAGGCCCCGGCCTACATCGCCGTGAGGACGGTGAGCGGTGCCCCTGACGGCACCCGAGTCACCGCGCCCGGCCTCCAGCTCGTCATGAGCACCAACTTCCCGTGATCGCCGCAATGTGGTGCTGGCTGATGGGGGGAGAGGATGAGGACATGGATGGCGGTCCACCGGGCGGTAGCAGCGCCAATGCAGCCCTGCAGACGGAAGGGGAAGCTACGCCACAACAAATTCCACCTTGCGAAAGATGTGTTTGAACACCAGTTCAAACTACGGAAGTGAATCTGGACGATTTGAACTATTGTGATGTAAGGAGTTCACAGGCAGCACCCTGATAGCTTTAGGACTCCACTTTACACAAAAACTGTGTTAGGGAAAGGAATTGTATCACCGGCATTTGTAAAGTCTTCATCCGTTGATGCATACCAGTATTTGAGGCTGACCTTAGAGAATGCGGAAACCTAATTACTCTAAGGTATTGTCTGTCGGTCTGTTAGTCTGTCGGAGATATTGCTATGGGTGAATTTCGGTGGTTTGTTATTTGTTCGCTAGAATGATTCTTTTCCTTCTCTCTACTTGATTCAGCGCGAAAAGTAAGCGCATTCAAATACATGTCAAAATTCTTGTTTCGAAGCGTATTTTAACATCAGCATGCCAAATTGTCTGATTTCGATGAAGTTCTTATTATTCTCCCGGAGGTACACGTTGAAATGTAATGTTTTCGTTTATCCTGCGGTGAATGGATGGTCATTACAGGCGTCGAGGAGAGACGGTGTGTTCGGAGAGTTTCTTTGCACGCATATCCAGAAAGCGTTTTGTTTCAACGAGCACCCTTCGTATTAAAATTAGGTTCGTTTACGTGGAAACGGAATCATTTTTGAGTTTCTTCCATATCTTTCCAGGTGTCTGCACCCGTTTGAAGAAGACCCGGAATACATTTGCGAAATCAGTGCGAAAAAAATTTATTAAGTAAATTTTCGTCTAATCTTTGAACTTTTTTTGTATCTACATTTATTTCTGCAACGATAATCTTGCTCATATTCAATTTAGGTTAGTTTTTTTTCCTCCCGACACATTGCATTGTACGAGGAAATAATTGATGTGACGCCGTTTTTTTATATTATGTACCTCATGTTTGATTGTCGATAGACAGCCAAAGCAGTCTCGAGTACATGCAACACAATCCGGAAACTTGAGACAAGTGAATCTGGTCTGAAAGAGTAAAAGAGGGGCCGCCGATAAAGGAAGAAGGAGAGTGACACGGATGAAGCTATTAATTTTCAATTCTCCATTATGCGTGGATGAATTGTAAGTTAGCATAGCTCAGATGTGGCATTATTGCCTTAAACAGGTATTATTCCCCTAACAGATCACCTCAATCCATTTTCAATGCTTTAATGGGGCATTATTGCCTCAATAGATGTTTGTCAGGTTTCATCAGCTCCACATATCATCTGGTTTTTATACATGACTTGCTCAGTTATTGAGATAACATTCAGTTATTCCTTTTCATGCAAACATTTCCATTTTAGGCGAGGATGAAGATGAAGGCCAACGAGAGAAGTAGATCAATATCGTGGCTCAAACCTTTTAATAGTAAAGATTCATTGAAGATTAGGCAGCCTATATTCTTGCTATGGTCATGTATGCTACTTTTCATTTTGTTGAAAATAAATGTCCCACAATGGAATAATTGTTCTTCAAATTACTATTTGTTTAATGGAAGCCATGACAACGGGGACAACACAAGACTGAGAGGCGGCAGAGAGCATGCTTATCATCTGAATATTAATTTAGTTCATGAAAATGCATGTATTACTCAATTATTATATCTTTCGTGCCTTAAATATACGATTCAATAAATATAGTTTATTTCTCATTATCCACAATCTGCTTTTATTCTGTCCACGAAATCTAATATGCAGCGTGGATCCGAAACGTGGATACTACGGAAAGACGAGTTAAATAGACAGGCAATGGTGTGGCTCCCAAACCTGGATACTACGGTAAGAGGAGTTAAATATATAGTCCGGCTATGCAATGTGGGTGTGGCGAGGAATTTTGGAAGGTAAGTTACGTCGGATGAAGACAAATGAGGGAATGCTGGAAGAGTTTGAGAAAGAGATGGTCTATTGAAGTAACTATTAGGGGGAGACACTGTGGGTTTCGATCAAATGTAAATCAAAAGTGCTTACCCCTAAGTGATCTTTTCAAATACTATTTCTACGATGCCTCGCAAAGATTTTAAGCCCCAAAAGAAAATAATCGGTAGAGGGATTCGCGAAAAAAATTTCTGTGTTTTATGCAGATTATCTGAAATTCTGCTATTTATGAATATGATAGTATGCACGCGTTTTAATGGCTATTTTTACCAGTATTGATTATAGAGTAAATGGTAAGTTAATTATAACAAGTGAATTTTTATTCATTTAAATTCAGTATTGAAATGTGTTCTAAAACAATAATATATTTTACTGTAAAGCTGTTTAATTTTGCCCAACAGTGGCAGTAGGTATAGGTAAGATCCGAATTCCATGCAGTAAGTGGCTTAAAAAGTGGGTAAGTGGCTCAGCCACGTAGTTCAAGAAAAATTAATCAACTTGATTTCGAATTCCTATTTCAGTTCAATTTAATAACAAATGTATGATTACATTAATGGAATATATGTGAACATTTTACGAAATTGGAATTGTTATTGCAGACAAATGTTCATTAAAATGCCGTATAACTAACATAAATCGATTTTTCTAGCAAATCCCTCAATCGATTTTTTCTTACACGGCTTACAATATTCGTGAGACATCGTAGTAATAAAATTTGAAAAGATCCGATCGGTGCAAGACCTTCTGATTTAAAGTTGATCGAAGCCCACCGTGGAGACTGATTGCTCAAGATAATCCATAAATTGTCGTCCCAGGAACTATGGACCAACGCGGAGGAAATCCCGAAAGACCAGCATCTTCAAGTAATCATTTTTTTTCGATTTCTTATCAGCTGATTCAGCGCGATGCCAACGCGTGTGTCGTGTGTACGGCCGCCCATCACTACGTCGCCCCGGGCGACCGGACTGGATTATTCTTTAAAGACCATCATCAAGAGTAGTCTTCCTTCAACAATTTCAGGCTGATCATCGTCATCCCCACTCGGATTTATTGTTATTAATTACCATTTCAATGATTTCATCATCTATGATATGTTGTGTGGTGAGAATATCGTGGCCGCTAACTATCCTTTCATCTAAATTTACCAATTCCATTTCCTTTAATCCAGGGTTATGGATGATGTTTGCAAACTCCATCATCATATTTTTATCCTCAGAAACATGAAACTTTTAAATCCCCAATTATTTCGTCTATATCAAACCTTAAAGCAGTCCACAATTTAAACCACGCGTGTTTTTAGAACGGACTGCGAAATGCTATTGCCTGCACGTGAAATTTCCCGAATCACGTCTTTTGGATTGATCACGTCTATTTCTAAAAGAGTTTATCCTGCTCCATTAGCATTTGGCCAGAAATACTAACTAAGCCCTTCACTTCGACGCAATTGAAACCAGGCTATCTAAATCAGCACTTAAATCTTCTTTCATAGGTTTTCTCTCTATTATCTACTTCTTCGTGTCACTTTAACAGTAAAATTTTGATGATTTTTCTCTTTCAGCTTCTTAATGTGCTATATTGTTGAAGATCCCACGTAGTATGTTTCAGTCAAACGCTTTACTGATGCAACGGCGTCAAGCTTTTTCACAACTTGCACTTTTTCTGCGATGGTTAACGTTTTGTGCTGTTGCCACAACTGTATGGATGAGACATGTTTTGCGTGAAATATTAGAATATAACCAATAATTTTATCAAATTACGTCTAGTGGTCAATCAAAAATGAGCGCGCCATTGAAAGTGGCCGATCTGTAAATTAGTCGTATTCCGTCTCGGCGATGTCGTCAAATTTATATGTTTACTTCAAGTTCCAGAATAATTCCAGTGTGGGCGAAGTACCAGAAATTAATATGTTTAAATTATTCTGATTCTCGAAATGGGAAAATTAAGGTTAAGAATGGTATCTCGGTATTAATATAAGAATAATATCTCGGCAGGTTATGAAGTAATGTTCCGGTTAAAAAAGTTTCGGCATTTTCGTAAGTACCAGATAGTTGGTCATGGCAAAATTGCCGGATTATAGGTGCTCCCGGATTAGGGGTTCCCGGATTACGGGTGCTCAACTGTACTTGCTAAAATATCGCGTTTATTTTTAACTATAAATAAACAGACTTTTTTCCGTTTCAATTACTTATCTTTTTGTGCCTACCTACAACCTGACTATTTAAATAACTCCTGGGCCCGTATTCTCGTTTGAAACGCAACCTCGGTTATCTCCCCAGCAACGAAACCGAGGTTGCGTTTCATTGATTTCCTCATTAGAATGTTTACAAAAAGTTAACGCGAGTCCCGAAAACCTATGGTATCCCTTGGATACCACTAGAGTTTCAGAAAGAGAATAAGGACCCTGGTCTTTAGGCTTGATAAATTATACACGCTTCATATAATTTTTATCGCATTCATTCAAGCTATATATTTGAAGCTTGTTTTTCACGATTATCATGAGTCGTCTTGCTCTATGATCTTATTAAAATTTAAAATAAAATACCACTTAAATATAATATTTTATTTTGAAATGTCAAAAGTTCAATATTTAAGATTTTATATTACTTGGGAATCAAGGCAGTTCAGTATTAGACAAGTTCTTCATCTTGTTGTAACCAAACCCTAGCCCTAAGGATGAATTCGCAGTTCTAGCAAGGAATGAACAAATCTTTCAAATGTAAGATGCCTGTCTCTTAGTCTTTTATGATTTTATATATGTATAGAGTTCATTTCCGCATTTCACGAACGCCTAATGCTCAAGATTTTCCTGCAACTGCCAGTCTTTATGCGACTAACATTATTGCTTCTTACATTTTAGATACGAACAAATGTAGGTAAAATATTAATAGATCCCATTTTTTGAATAATCCTCTGCTGTTGTAGGTATTCTCTCATTACGCTCTCATAATAAAAAGAAAACGTCATTAGCATGTACGGATGACTAGAATCATTCCATTTGATTGCTCTTAGCGTTTCTGTGGCCTCGCACTGGCATATCAAATCTGCATTCTCCATTCATTATGTACACATAGCCTATGCGAACCACGAACTACCTAAGTAGTTATGAATTATTTGTGAAAATTAAAAAAAATAAATAGTTAAATACATTTCTCTCACCTGCTGCAGCGATAAACTGCTTGTCTGGAGTAATCTCTAGGTCATTTACTTGCTATTGTGAACAGTTAAGGCTAAAAGTAATGACTTACATAATATATCGCTAGGAATGTCTTGAAAAATTAAAAAACAAAAAGTGGAATATGCATTTAAAAACTTTTGGCGAAATAAAAGGATGCAGAATCTGTGTGCGGCGCTGTTCGTGTGCATGCACCAGTATGTGCTTGCCATAATTTAATCGTGTGATCATAACCACCAGTCGCTTAAATAACTTGATCGCCTGTTTCATTCGTAATTTCATTCACAACCTTGATGTAATGAAATACCTGACGCTATACTAATTTGAGCCAAAGATTAAAATATGCTTGCAGAATTTGATACTGACATGTACTTACCCATGGCTCACGCACCGTATTAGCGCAACCAATTGCTCAATTATTTGGATTCTATATGCACTACATCAGTTTACACATAGAAAATTGCGACAATGATTGACACAACTCCACCGAAACCTACCACCCACGAATATAGATTCACCCCCACGACACTCAAATACACATTGCACAGAACCTGGTATCACAAATGGAAGGTTTGCTCCCATATGGCCCCGTAGTAGAGGGTTTTTGACAAGCCGGCATATACTTTTGAGACGAGTCGTATAGATGACTCTAAACACCCACATTTCTATAATGGCGGTTCCTTTCAATCTCTCAACACATGGATACTTCTTCCAGGAAATAATTTTTGGAAGAGTTTTCATAACACTATTACTTGCTGCCACAGCATTTTGAACAAATATTAATTTATTTTTAAAATAAGATTTTGAAATTGCCACAAGTAGGTGTCCACCAAAAATGTAATAAGGAACAACGTTGAAGTTAATCAATTTTTGTTATTTTAGATATTAATAGTTCTGGGTTCTCTAGAATATTTTCTCATAGTTTCTCTTTAATAGTTCTCCTCTAGTGCTAGAAATATGCAGATTGCATGTTATAAAATGATTGACAGTAAAAATGAAATGAAAACATTTTCAGCGTATATACTCACAATATGATTCGAAAATGTTTCCCTGAGCATAATGGAAATACCCTGACCATATGCTCAGCATATTTTGTGCTACTAGGATAATTATTTCTTGCTCCCAGACTGGAATTAATTATTATGTGTAATTATATATTAGTAATAATAAATGAGTGAAAGTTTCTCGGGTCTTCCACTGGGTCAAAGCCTTCATCTCTGCCGACGTCTCGGAAAACGACTCGTTTTCTATCAGTACTGCTGCAGATACTGCTGTTTCACCTCGCAAATAATCTCGGTTACTATTATGTCTTCCGGGTGTGCCGCACTTTTAGCTCTTCCTACGTGCTCATAGGTTGGATAAAAATTATTTCTATGGCTTAAAGCCGTGCTTCTCAGGGTTTTGTACTGACTCTTGGTCAGCTCTGTAGAAATCATCAGAGACAGCCTTCTCTACAGACATTTCTAATTGAATTACATCACTCTTCCGCCATTTGGATTAGATTCTCTTGGCCCTAGTAGGTATTAGGGTTGTGATTTCAGTCACTAATTTAGCAGCCGCAATATCTCTCCTTCCTCCCTCTAACTCATTGACAGGGTGGCGATCGTCAGGGAAAACCGGGAAAACCTGGAATTGTCAGGGAAAATTGGAAATCTGGAAAAGTCAGGGAATTGTCGTAACAGTAAGGGAGAAACTGGGATAGGAAATTCTCGTTATTATTCTACCATTACATTTATCGGGCAGTCTTTCCCGCCCTTTATTTCACCAAAACATTTCACCAACTGAAAAGAATGTCCGTCGCCGAAGTGCATAGAATAAGCCCCGTCAATTCGTTGAACATTCAGTTGTGAATCTTAGTTATTTAGCTGTGAATCAGTCGTACGATGTATCTCTTTTATCCATGTATTCCGCTCATCACAAGGAATCCGAGGCTATGTTGTTCGGAAGATTTTACATCGCGTTTTTTTTTTAACTTCCGAGACTCAGGTCAAGAGGTAGTTGCAGCACACTAGGTTGTAGTAAATACGTGCTTGCAGTTATAAAAATACGAGACGATGATTATTAAAACGGTAATACAAGTACGATCACACGTGTAAACAAAATCTCATGTAAGATCATCTTCGATTCCCATACCCCCCTTCGCGAGACAGTAAGAAGTGTCCCCCTCCCCTCCTTTCACGCTCGACGTAATTATTGAATGGCTCCCTTAGCTCCGTCTCGAAGCAATTTGGTCAGGTCACAAACCACCTCAAATATGATATTCCTGAATATGATGCTGCCGTTGCTAATTGCCTCCTGTTTTCGCTCGCGGTGGCGGGATTACGTTTTGTTTGTTTATGCAAATTTATATATTTTTGATTCCCTCTTACAATCAAGGGGTTATAACCACGTTTATCAAATTGTTATTGGCGTCTAAACGTCACTCGTGCCATCCGATTTTGATCCAGTCTAACGACGTACTAGGGCTTGGTTTGTATTTTTCGCGCTACCTGTGCCGGAGTCCGCCAGTAAATTCGCCATTTACTTTCCCTTCGATACCTTTTCAGTAATCTTAAACTTCCCAGAGCTGCCGCGACACGCTACCTCTTCCTTGAAGAATTACACATTTTCAATTTCTAATTTTACCGAAGGAAACATACACGGCCACGGAAATACGATACGCAGCCGCGTACTTAAGTTGTGAAGGTTTAATGTATTTTTTCATTCTTATAGCTTTTAAAGTATGGATTTCAGCATTTAACATTACCTGAGTTTTGACGAAAATTTAATTCAGCAGAAATAAAATATTCCGATAATAGCAGACCTTTTGGCGATCGGTCAGGGAAATTGGTAAGGTCATCAGGGAAAAGTCAGAGAATAGTCAGGGATTAATAAAAGAAATGGTTGGCGAGTTTACGTTGTGGAAGTTATTCATTATAAAAAAGAAAAAACTTAGTTCTTTTCCACAAATATATTTAAAACAAATCAACCGGTTTCGGCCTTCTCAGGCCATTCTCAACATTACAGTGAGAATGGCCAGAGAAGGCTGAAACCGGTTGATTTGTTTTAAATATATTTGTGGAAAAGAACTAAGTTTTTTCTTTTTTATAATAGTCAGGGAATTTGAAAATTGGATATCAGTAGCCACCCTGATAGAGGCTGCTAACGTAAGCTCGAGTGGAGGCAGATGTCCTAAGAGATTGAGTTTTACTTTTTAGTTCTTTCAGATGAAATATGAAACTCTTTTTCTGGTCTTTAAGGTGCTCTAATAGAAATTTCATCAAAATTATGAATTCAAGGCTGAAAGTGACTAATTATGTGGTACAAAGACTATGGAAAGATAAGAAACAAAAGTTACCTTTTCTCGAGTAGCATTAGTAGGATTAGGTTTTCTTTGGGTTCTTCGACGACTTGGTCATTCGCACCACGTTTTCTCGATGTAATTGGTAAAAACATCATTACAATTTCACAAAAATCCATACTCATTCAGCCATATTTTGGTTTTTGATTAGAAGCTTCTCGTTATTGCGGGAGTTTTCTTCCCAACATTTCAGGTACGGAACAAAAACCCCTTGTAATCCTGGACAGCACCTTTGGTATCGGAATTTGATTCTATATTCAAACTTCTGCATAAATAATTGTACAAGAACTCCTTTTTTGTCAGTCACAGACGTAGTCCGCGCCTCTATTATTTGCTCATAGAGCTGAAGTTGAGATATTTATACAGCGAGAAATATTTCAGAAAGTGACTCGAGAAACCTGTGCCAAATTTCAGAAAGGTTAAGAAAACGATGATGAAATCTGGATTTCGCAATTGAAGGCAAGAAAATAATGGGATAGAGCATACTTTTTAAAACTGAGGAATTGACTGGTAAAAGATTTTCAATGACCGCCAAATCAGACACGCTACATCTACATCTACTTAATACCCTGCAAGCCATCATAAAGGTGTGTGGCAGGGGGTGAACTCTCACCAAATATGCACTACATATCATGCATAAAAAAGGATACTATTTAAGTACCTACTGTTCTAAACTACACTATTTAAATAAAAGATAAAAATAGCTAAGCAAACATGCAAAAACATGCTGTTATTTGCGTTAGTTCCAAGTCCTTATACCAACATGCAGCTACCAATGTTATCCATTGCTACACTCGTACTGGATATATTTACCGTTATTCATATCCCAAATTGTACGAGGAAAAAAGGACAATATTCTCAATATTGGACAATACTCAATACATATACGGCTAATACGACGTGAAGATGATGAGGAGGGTATTGCACAGTCAAACGAAAAATGGTAGGATCCTCTAAAGTCGCTACAGCAACACCGCCACACAGCAACACCGTTTTCTCTCTGCTCCAACCACTGTCAAGCTTGCACTCAGACTTAAGCTTGCAAATCAAAAAAGGAATTGAAATCAAATCGCCAGCCGACGAGATGCACAAAACACTATCACCAAACCCGCTCGCAGTTGACACTCTACTGCTGAAAAACCCAGGCGTCACCAACGCTAGGGAACCAGGCCCGGAGGAAAAGATCGCTGCACTTTTGGCCGACGGCAGCTAATAATTCCAGCGAGTTAAAGTAAATCCGGAAGGCCCCTTTGTTAGAGGCGGAGTGCAAAAGTGTTTCGCTAAGGAACGGAAAAACCCTTGGATCGGTAGCCGGAGCGTGTGGTTATTGTTCCCCACTCCGCGCTGTACAGGGCAAGGATGTAGCCCGAATATAAAATGAATGCAAAGAAACTTTGCTTTGTATTCTCTACAATTCTCTCAACCAAACATAACACCTATGAATTGAGTAAAAATAATGTAAGTTAAGAGTTTTGACGAACAGGATTTATTTGGTTGTGCTTCAATATTAAGTTATTTCCGATAATTTCTTTCCTTCCTCTGTGGATAATTATGCGATTTTATACTAGTAGAGCCTGTGGAAGCCGATAAAAATGCACAGATTTTAAAAAAAGACGAAAAAGAAATGTTATGTTCCTTATGGCATGAAAAAACTTACTCGCGTCATGGCATTACCAGCTCCCGGCACGCGTCTCAGGCTCCGCACGCGCATAAGAAAATTCAAATGTAATTTTCGGGCTCGAAAACGAATTTTCAATCTTCTTTCTGATCTACCTTTAGAAAGCTTTTAAGATTGATGTTGAATGAGTCAATTGACAGGCACTTTCGTATTTACAACTTAATATGAAAATTTGCGTGAAAATAGCGTCCGCCATTTTGTTATGCAATATCACCTTAATTTAGGAAAAACACTCCGAAAGTTAAGCACAGTAAAGTAAAAGAGTGGTTTTAACAGACCTTGTTGTTTTTTATCTGATCAAATTCCTCCCAGAGCGTCACCCGCAACGTAAATAGGAAGATTTTCGTAGAAAACTGAAGTCGGGTGTAATTTTGGAATTTTGGTTGTTTGAGCCCCTGTATCTCGGTAACGGCTACAGAGGATGACCAATGACATGCCATTCCTTGGTTGCCAGTTAATTGTGAGTATTTGTACCAAGTTTCATGATTCTATCTCCAAAAAATTCCATTTCGGAATTTTGCTCAACTTTTTCTATTTCAGCCATCTGTGCACAGTGAGAGAGATGAGTACATAAGTTAGAGCAAATTGCCCAATCCTCACCCTCGCGATTGAAACTTCTTCCTCGCGAGTGCTCCTGACATAGGGATGGGTTGCTAATTCGTAACCTTGTACTTTTCATCAACTATATTCATTAGCATATAGCAACTGCTAAAGTCAGGCAAGTTCCAAGTCCAAGTTCCCCTCCACTGATCTTGGGCAATATTACTAAATGCCTTTTTCGAGTCGTCAACCATTTAAAGGTCCAAGATCTCTTGCTCGTGACGGGTAATTGGCGAAAGCCGCTAAGGAGTCAAGGGGTTTAACGTCCCACCTAACGGACTGGGTGCTGAACCAAAAGTGTCCTCCACACAGCGCACCAATACGGACCGTTATGCTAATGAAAGAAACCTTGGCCTTTGCCGAGATTCGAACTCAGGCCCCAGGCGTGATGGGAAAGTGATAACATATCCTATCGACCCTGGTGTTTAATTCCCATCGCAAATGAAATAAAGGATAAGTATAGAGTGAAGCATTTTGGAAAAATTAAGCAAAAATTATGGAGCCTAATTTCTTATCTGATGGTTTCAGATCGTTTTACGAGGCACAAAAAGAAAATAGTCGGGAGTCCTTGACATAATATTCATCGTAAAATTTTATCGGTGACCTATCTGGAGGCCTTATGAATAATGAAGAGAGAAAATATCTCGGAGAGAAATGTAATGGACTATTTTTTTGGAGAGTGACTTCCTCCTATAAATACGGGCCGTAGTGGCGTGTCATAAAAGATTTGCTCTGCTGTCTGCTGTGATTCTGCCAACAAAGAAAATTCACTGGTGCATTAGGATACTGGACCACCCGATTACTCAGCCATCAATACTATCCAAGTGAGACTTATTCCGCAGCGGTTCAGGCGGTCGTTAAGGTAAACAATGGGTCTCTTTGCAACATTTTTCATTTCCAAATTTAATCAGAAATATCATAATCGCAAAAAAATCAATTCTAATAATGGATTGACTGGGTCCCCTTCTTAATTGTTTGCAGTATAGTCTCTACATGTCCGCATAGGAGTTCTCTGATGGATTTGATTATTTCCATACAAATGATGGAAGTGTAGTTTTCCCGGGATCCCTCCCAAGGGGATGCGTTTGACGCGGTCGGTATTATCTCGAATAGGTAACCAAGGAGCCGCGTGGTACAAACACGAATGGTTTGCAAATTTAGCGTGTCTGAACGCTCGATACAAATCATTAATTGTTTTCACTTGAGCTTTTCTCATCTGTCTCGACTATAGAGCCCACAAATAACATAAAACACAAGTGTAAAAAACGAAAGAGGCTGTAATCAGTGGCTTTAACACACCAAATTTGCGAACTATTCTTGTTTGTACCACGTGACTCCTTAGTTACCTATTCGAGATAATCCCGACGGTTTCAAACACAGCCCCCGGTCAGTAGTCCGATGTCTTATGTCTCTGTGCTAACATATAATTATGAGGGCGTTGTGATGTGCTTACTGATCCGTTAGTAATCGCGAGATGAATTCACTCATATATATTCTCTCTCTTCGCTACTTATGTGAATCGTGCTTTACCCATTCTTGCTATTCACGTAATAAGGTGGTTTCCTATTAATTTTATATTGTTTGATCAAATTTATACCCTTTGGAAGCACGTATTTTAAGCCGTTCAATTTTAAAATGTTGTCAAGCATTCTTCCTCATTAATTAAAAAGTGAAAAAATACCCGGCGTGAAAACGCGACGGCAAACTATTGCATCCCGGTGAAACACTATTTCCTCTACTTGCCGCTAGGTGGTGTTGCATATGCTTCCGAGCATGCCGTGCACTCCGTCAAGTTTATTAACTAGTATCTTACGTACATTTATTCAATTAATTTATTATGACATACTTTTATTTATTTAATTTCAAATTATTTATTCAGTTGATTTTTTAAAAAAATAGTTAGTATTCATTTTTACTAAGCCTACTGCGAAGTTGGCCCAAAGTCGCGCGAACTCCACGCAATAGTTCGCAGGAGCAGTGGACTCCATGAGCAAGATGCCCTGGAGCCTGTAAAACGACTATTAATACCATGTTCAACGGAGGAGAAGTTCCGAGCTTTAATTTTTAGTTTTCATACGCGATTATTCATGTCACTAGAGCTTAGGGGCTCTGAAATACAATTGTAACTTTAGGAGACGAATATATCCTAAGCCTCGCAACGTAAATCATATGCATGTTACGTCAGCAGCAAGGCTGCGCAGTCCCACCATCACGAGCTTTTTCAAATGAACTTAAAATTAAATTTCATTTTATAGTAAGCCAAGAGTTCCCGAGCCAAATCATTTGTGTATAATGAATAAATTTATAATGGGACACGAATCACAATTAAAGCCCGTTTCACACGGTACTTGATCCAGGGGAGCTGTGTTTGAAACCGTCGGGATTATCTGGAATAGGTAACTAAGGAGTCACGTGCTACAAACAAGAATAGTTCGCAAATTTGGGGTGTTAAAGCCACTGATTACGACCTCATTAATTGTTTACACTTATGTTCTATGTCATTTGTGGGCTCTATAGTTGAGATAGATGAGAAAAACTCAAGTGAAAACAATGAATGATATTGTAACGAGCTATTCAGACACACTACATTTGAGAAATATTCGTGTTTGTACCATGTGACTCCTTGGTTACCTATTCGAGATAGTCCCGGCGATTTCAAACACAACCCCACTGCGCAAGGTCGAGTATACTAGCAACTATGCTAGCTTTCCAGAATCGTGTGAATAAAACCAGTATGCTGGATAGCAAGCATGTTCGCTAGCATACTCGCTGAGCTAATAGATTACTAGATTTTGAGTAGCTCCCATTAGGACCCAGTAGCCATCGACCAATAAAGTCATGTTACAGATGCCGTGCGAACTTCTCTTTTTTAAATTAGTATGGAATCATATGGAATAACCGCTTAGTGGCAAGCACAAGGTCAATGATCGTGTGAAACCTCCGAGGACGGTTCCAATCATACTAGATTCCGTCCTCAATATCAAGTAGCGGCTAGCACACTAGGTCTTGTACTGGATCAAGTATCGTGTGAAACGGGCTTAATGAATTCTGTATTCTTTGATGAAGGAAACTACCCTATTTCCAAAAGACTGCCGCTTCCTAAGATGTATCAAATACAGTTGTCTCATCTCGTTAGGATAAGTAAACCTTGAAGAGGAGGGTTGGAGTGATGTCTATGGGGTACTCCTATAGCTTCTTTGCTTCGAAATTTTCTAGTGATCATAATATTTTACGTTTAATATTCGAGACTCTCGGGTAGCGGAAATCTATGTGCCCAACATCGGCCACAGACGTCAGAAAAGTCAAAATGCCTTTGTAACGGTTGGGTAATTTACCAGGAGCGTGTAAGATTGTGGTTAAAGTTACTTGAATAATTCAAATCAAGATTTGTATCCGACATTGTGGACATATTTATATCCACCACACTACAACAGCAGGATAGGCAAAAGGGGAAAAAGTAATAGAGATTAACGTATGGTCCGAGAGATAAAATAACTCTATTTTCTCACGTAATATCCACAGTTACTACACGAGAATAGTCCAGTAAAAAAAAAATTATGAGTCATATTTCAAAATCATCTTTCTTTCATTCGTATTCTTTACCTATGTAATTTTCACGGCTGATGATCACGCAGTCACTGTCATATGCCTTTGGGGCATTTCGAAGGGTCACTTGTAACTGAAAATGCATAGTTAGATCCAGAAAAATTTATCGCCATAGGATAAATGAGGATGTAGACGTCAGTGTTGTCCTTATTTCATCACTCCATTGCATTTGATAGTAATGAGCATTTCTTTCACTGAAAAAATGTTTTTTCCAGGTCTTTTGGCATCGACAGAGATTGGGAGAGCCGCAAAAAGCTTGCAATCTTTGAGCCCAAGGGTGGTGTTAAGGAGGTCATAGTCATCTGTGAGGTCATCTGAATGACGGGAAGATAATGCCGCTGACTCGGACATCCCTTATTCTTGTCTTGTTGTCGCTCTGTCACCATGACTTCTCAACGCAATCCAGTGCCGTCGTCTACGCTGAGGATGGTGAGACTCCAAATTATTAACTGTGATGGGGAAAAAACGGGGATCGGGTTGGTGTGGTGGCTAGAGTACTGGCCTCCTATCCCGAGGGCCCGGGTTCGATTCCCGGCGGAGTGGCGGATTTTTCAGTGGAAAACCGGTCCCCACTTGAGTGCCTAGTGGAGAGCATTTCAAGTACAGTACTCCGTCCGTCGGATGGGACGTTAAGCCGTGGTCCCCTTGGCGCCTTTCGTTAAGAGTAGGCTAATGCCGACGCCGGGTTTCTCTCCACCCTTCCTCCGTTCCCTGAAAACTCCTACCATTACCCAATTATCCACCTATCCTATATGGCGCAAATGACCTCAGCTGTCGGTCGCCTCCCCTAAATAACCAAAACCAAAAAGGGGAAAAAACGTGTCAAAACTTGGTTACCTTAATATTAAATTCATGAATTTTGCCGGCTGCCGTAGTCAAGGTAACTTACCTGACAGCATACCCAAAGGTTGAAAAGGTTACCCAGTGAAAAGCCTGAAGTATTGGTTCTTAGATCGAATTAGGATTAAGTTTCCAAATTTAATTTAGGTCAGTAGGTGTCATAAAACTTTTAAGTATGTAATCCTTAAAACGATTAAATTACAACCACTACCACGATAGACTTCACAGAAGTAATATAAACGACATGAAAAATAGAAATATTATTATTTCAGTGAAATCGATGAGGTGAGTGCTCATTATATTCTCAGTATTTAAACATAGATTCCATCCCGTACAGCGCGCTGGAAAAGGTAAGCTGCCTCTGTCCAATCCCACTAAAGTCTTAAAACATTCTGGAAGAAAAAGAGGAAACAAGAAAGTATACGAATATATTACTTACCAAGTGAGCAGTTCTGAAATTTAAAGGAGTTAAGAATAGAGCGCTGCATAAAACCAATTAAAGGTAAAGAAGGCAATGAATGTCCGAATGAAAATGGGTCCACTCTTTTCTTTCTTCCCATTAATTGTTTTCTATATTCAATCGATTTATTAAAATCGATATATCTCGGACCTTCGTATTAACCAGGGTATTTATTCTGTTCTTCCTTCTTAAATGTTTACTTAATGTTGGCTATTCAATATACCGATACCTCTTACTAATGCTATGCATACTTTTTTTTGCCTTCTTCTAATTTTTCCTACAAGCCTCCTTTCTCCTCCTGACATATCTAACGCTCCTCATTTTTCTCTCTAAACTGCCAGCACGCATTCAGTTCTATCAATTTTTCAGTTCTAAGGATTCCGTTTGAGAATTATTCAGAATGGTTTTCCTCACAACACCTGATATGTATTTGGATAAGTAAAAAGTCTCCAAAAGCCGTAAAAAATATGCTTACAAGTGTACCAACCTTCTGGTTGATTAATTAGATACCCCAACATAAGGTTACCTACCTACCTTGGGCCAACCTTATTTATAAGGGTTTATCTGCTTACAGCTTTTGGAGACATTTTGCACATTCACATTTGTAAGCCGTAAGAGGTCACTATTTTCATATACGAAAAATGTTTACCTTTTTAATTACCTACTTTACGTGAAACGCTGCGGGTTACCACCCGGGTCCAGTGTAAGAAGTATGTAATTGAAAAAATTGTGGTATAAACTCCACTGGTACACTCCACTCCTCTGTATTACCTCGTATTTGTCTTTGGAATTACATAAAGTATGTTGTAAACCTACAGGGTAAACACCACGGGTTGGCAGTACGCGCGGCCAACAATAGGGGTTGTCGATTAAACGCTGGGGGTTGGCAGTACACTCGGCCAAATAATGGCTTATGAAAACGATCGTAATAATTGGCAAGAATAGGAATGACGATAGCGTGAGTAGTTACGTGGACGCGATAGGGGCAGTAGTGAAAAGGACGCGAGGAGAGTCGGAAGTGACCACGAACGAGACGTACGCATCGGGAGAATAGGCCCGGGAACCCTCGAGAAGGACTCACCAGCAGAGTAAGGACGATACTGAGGCAGGCGCCCGGGAGTACGACATCGGCAGAGTAAGAAGCGGGACCGAGGAGGCATTGGAGAGAATATTACACGGGAAGGCGCACTCCGGCCCTGTATCACCTAACGGAGGGAGGACGAGTCGCAGTAGTTTCGATATATAAGTGGAAAGGAACTGGAACATTTTTCAAATTTTTATTCAAAGAAATTAAGCCCCATTGCATTATACCATTCGAGGATTTCTTTTATATTATTGGTTAATATAAGTGTACCTATAAACCTTGTAAATTGGGCCCAATCTTTTATTTGAAAGAATGACATTTTATTTATTACTTATGCATGAATAATATAAATAGTGTTTTTGCTTAATCTTTCCTCAACTGACCACTATTTATTGCCAGTGACTGAAGTGTATTGATATATGTATGTGACTTATGTATAAGAGTATGTGTGGACGGTAAGATATAACTGAGCTAGCTGGACGACGGACACAGTAAGGTAACCGGGGGTGAGGGTTGCAACGTAATTATTTATTTTCTTTCATTCTTTCATTCTTTCATTTCTTTCATTCTTTCATTTCTTTCATTCTTTCATTTCTTTCATTCTTTCATTTCTTTCATTCTTTCATTTCTTTCATTCTTTCATTTATTTCATTCATTCATTTCTTTCATTCTTTCACGCTTTATTTTGTAAAGACCGTGAAGCTATTATTATCCATTTCAAATATCTTTGCGACTGAGAGGCAGGCCTTAAATTTTTGGGGGTGAGCGAAGTGAAAGTCGCTCGTCACGTGACTTTCTCTGGGCGAACTAGGATGCAGTAGGCGTGGCCTAGCCTCTCGAAAATTCAGTCGCACTCAGACCTCCGTAGTGTGAACTTCGTGAATCTGCTTGCTGTGTTGCCAAATCTCCGCTGCCTTTGATCGGTGCTTCGTGGTGTTATTTTCTAGCTCCCTTTACCAATTTTCCCAATTAACCCTTTGATCCTTTATCTTACCCAATTTTTCCTTTATACTATAACCCATATTCCTTTCCTGTTATTCCCCGTATTCCTATTATTCCCCTTCCCCATTATACCCATTACGGAAACCAATCATCATTGGTTTTATTCCCAATTCGCGGGAGTAATTATTTGCTGTTTGGTGTTTTTGACGGTATCATGGATCAGAAGAAGGTGAAACTTCTTCTCCACAGCCAAGCGAAGAAAATAGTACACAATATATGTACTAAGGTTTTTTCAGCGAGAGAAAGAGTTGGGTCATCCAATGATTTCCCTTGATAAACAGTTTTGTTACAATTTCTTTGGAAAAAAAACTATTTTAGGACTTGAGAACTAGAAATAATATCGAAAAAAGGGTTGTATTCGTTATCCTATTGCAACTTTAAACCTACTCCTGCTGCTACCGTTTTCGTGAGTAATAACATTCCCCTTTTAGCATTCACGTATGTTTTTCTCAAAATTCCCCCGGTGAATCATCCAGTTGCTTTCATTCCACTACCTGCCTGTTTTGAAGGAATTTGCATTCCATTCTTTGTCTCAAAGTATCATTTATGTTCTCTGCACTCCACCTGTGAATCGACCAAGTCATTAGGTCCACTTTTTTCCATAGCGACCCGCTACCATACCATGTTGCTACCATACCCTGGCCTTTCCCACTGTGCGTCCCTCGGATATCACGGCTCATGTAGTTTGGGACGATGACATTGGCAACGTTGAGCTCGTTCCTCTCCTCTCGAAGGCCCTTCCCCACCCCCCGGCAGCGGAGACTTCCGGACGGCTCCGGACCTTCCCGAAACGCACCCGCCCCCACGAATTTAAGGCCTGCCTCTCAGTCGCAAAGATATTTGAAACGGATAATAGTTACATAGAGCAAATGGGCAGGAACTTCCGCACAAGAGTAAAAGAGCATTATAAGTATGTGAAAAAAGGCTACTCTGCTTCCAATTTCGCAAAGCATTAATTAGAAAGTGGTCACCTGAGTGATTATAAACCGGCTATTTTTCATTCAGTTGGGGGTCGTGGTGGCCTAGTGGATAGAGCACTGAGCTACTGACCGGAGGGACTCGGGTTCAAAACCCAGGCAAGAGCCTTTCTGGACACCCAAATGATCGCGATTCGATTTTCTGCGTGTCAGAACTTGGTAGGAAATCGCAGGTGGCCCAGGGAAAGGAACTGGACCACCTGTCCTGAATGTGTGAATTTCACACGCCATTGGCTTAGTACGGGATGAGCTCTACTCTCACCTATCAAAGATCAACCTCCGGGTTGAATCACTGAGACTAAAATTATTCATTTAGAAAGCAAGGGTGACAAAATGGATTTTTTTGGAAATGTTTGAAATCGTTAATTCCTCAAACAAACAATTTTTGTAAAATGGCCATGTATTTGATCTCTATTCATCTTTGCTCTCTGTTGCTCTTCCTCAAAAAGATTCACTATGAGTTACCTACCATTCCTCCTCTCTCCTCACCCATTTCTCCACAACCTGACCTTGTTAGCCATTTACCGTGCTTTTCTGCTTTGTTTAAGTAGTACCGACTTATCGGTACCTGGCCGACTTGGTTTGCGTCACCTTCAACCTTCTGAACCCTAAGCTCCAATTCTTCCCCACCCCTTGTCCCTACCCCAGAATTTATCTTTCCCCCATTCCTAACTAAGACATATATATACTGCTACTTTTCCGGTGTTCGCCACCTTGATAACGACGGTTAACCGTTGATACCTGCGTCGGTGCTGTTTTATTAAAAGTGTGGATCAATACCATAGTTGGAATCACGGTCACTTGTTGGAATTAACGATTAAAATTAATCGTTAAAAATGTGGTTAACTATTCAATTTATTCGTTACTTTTTAGAAGAGTTAACTTTTAACTTTTAATCTTCAAAATTATGCATTAACTGATACAAAACTAACTTTAGTTAATTTTTTTCGTTAATTTTTGGAGAGACCTGTCCGAATTTGGGCGCAAAGGTTGCCCTACAGGCAAATGGGAAAATAAAACGGTAGCTAAGAATGTAAGGGTAGTTGTGCAAGAATGCAATGAATAGGCCCAGACGAATGCATCCAAACGAAAGAGGGACTGAGGGGAGTGACCGCCAAAGTTTAGGAACGCACCCTCAGACGAGAAAACACGAAATCACGCGAAGACAATGTCCTGTAGGGCTCGTATTCCTCACTCGGTGACATCATGTAGTCAATACTACATAGTTGAAGCCGAGAAAGAAGGTTCGCCTAAAAACCTATGACGGATAACGCGGGGTAGGGGTTCGTTCAAACTAACGTATCTGTTACGGTGCGCCAGTCTACTTATGACTTACTCGGCGACCTTGTCAATACACCAGCCCCCAGTTAATCGCGAGAAAAGGTGCGCAGGCACACCCTCAGCATCTACTGTAACTCTATATAGTTGCAATGTGGGGATCTATATCATAAACTAACCCTAATTCACTTTCTATCGCAAAATTTTCACCATCGAATTCCTTAGTTTAAGTGAATTCTCCATGATTTGGTTTTTTTTTTCTTCATATAAGCACTTCTTTCGGCTTTTAGTTTTGTCAGAGCCGTGTAAACATGCCGTTTTGAGCACAAACTCACTACCGGAATCCGATTCTGAGCTATAATCTATTAACATAGCAGAAATATTAGGCATCTTTGCCAGATCTGGCGTTCCGGAGTGGGATCGGGTTGGTGTGGTGGCTAGAGTACTGGCCTCCCATCCCGAGGGCCCGGGTTCGATTCCCGGCAGTGGTGGATTTTTCGGTGGAGTGTGAGTGTCTAGAAAAGGACATTTCAAGTACAGTACTCCGTCCGTCGGATGGGACGTTGAGCCGTGGTCCCCTTGGCGCCTTTCGTTAAGAGTAGGCTAATGCCGACGCCGGGTTTCTCTCCACCCTCCCTCCGTTCCGTGAAAATTCCTACCATTACCCAATTATCCACCTATCCTATATGGTGCAAATGATCGCAGATGTCGGTCGCCTCCCCTAAATAACCAACCAACCAACCAATTACCAACGTTCCGGAGTAAGCTGCGTAGTAGAACTTGCGGTGATCGTCACCGTGACTTGCATTGCCTTGAGGAACTCGGCATGAGCCACCCTGCATCACCACACGACCCTTGGTCTAATTTTGCGGCCGGCTTATGGCTAGCATGGTTGGCAAGGTTAGAGCTCACCATAGACAGCGGAAGGCCAACAGCGTGCGAAATCAACGCATAAGAGCGGTAAGGGTACTGATCCTATTCCTAAGTCGCCTGTGTACTCGGGACCTTTGGTAAGCAACCTAACACTAATCACTAGACTAGCACGTCACACCTTAAATTAAATACCATAATAGATACATACATCCATTATAAATGTAGTAAGACATTCTCGTATACTGATATACTAGATCAGGTAAACATGTTTAGAAAGATAGGTCCTCGAAAGATAGTTTTCAAATATCTTCCTTCCAGAACATTGCATGAGATAATAATTTGCATCATAATTATAAGATACCTAGGTTCATGTAGATAGATTTGCCTGTAGCGTAACGCAGTGAAGTACTTAACTCTACTTTCCCATGTTAACTCTTAAACGGCTTCAACGGTACTCAGTAGAAATATATATCATTATATTTCTACTCTTACCTATTTCTTGCGTTGTAACCACATCGCATTATGTTTATTTCACTTGCTATAAGGGATATTTTAATCCAGAGTAAAAAGATACATTATTCATTGTCACTTTCCTGGAGATCAACGTCCCAAGTTTAGGTTCTACCCTTGAAAGTAAATAAACGCTCAATTTAGATTTCTAGACTTAGGTCTGGGGTATGCTCATTAAGGGAAATAAGGCATTAACCATAACAGTGACAGAAGGTCAAGACGCATTAAGTGCAACGAGGGTATAATGTTGAAACCGAGCGACAAACATATGATTTAATCCCATCTCATTAGATTTCCACGACGTTGTCTGAAGTTATATCACTTCTCGTTCTTTCTTTCAGGAAACAGCAAAGTGACGTTTGATTCATTCAAGCATATTGGAGACTCCTGGAATGACCGAGGGAAGTGCCATGAGCGTACGTACTATTCCTCTCCTTATCTTCCTTAAAGAAAAGTGATGCAACATTCGAAAAGGGGGCATCCATTAATTATGTAACGCTGATTACTTCCTTATTTATGCCTCTTGGTTTTATATACTCAAACTTGGTTTTAAATATTCAAACAGAAGGTGAAAGAGAGAGATAGTGAACATATAGAAAACATTGAATACAGCGGTGGTGTGGAGATGGAGTGATGACCGAAAACACATGGAAAAATTTCGCCTTGACCGGGAATCGAACCACGGACCTTCCACTTGCCATGTCTATATGACCAAATTGGTTGTTTTCTTCTTAGGGGTTGTGTGCCTTAAACATATGTGCTTTCATCATGTCTGTGTGAGTCAATCTTTCTATCATTTCGTCTTCTGTGTGTTCTCTCCGTTGATGGGTGGAGCCCAGAGTCCTCTGGATTGCCAATAATAAACTATATACGAGTAGTTATTATTTGGCAATCCCGAGGACTCTGGGTGGAACCATGCCCTAGAGCAGCGGTTCCCAAACTTTTTTGTCCAGGGACCCACCTTCATTGTGGAATTTTTTTCGCGACCCACAAAAAATTAAATAATATTAATTTTACATTTCAGCGGAAAACAATTCAAAAGTGTTAAGTGTTTTTAATGTTTCCGAGACCCACCCAAATTGCTCCCGCGACCCACTAGTGGGTCGGGACCCATAGTTTGGGAACCACTGCCCTAGAGCCTAGAGATGGGTCTAAAAGAACAGAACAGTTCAAAAAGAACTGTTCCGAGAAATGAACTGTTCACTAAATGAACAATTCCCTAAATCTCCCTGTTCACCAAGTTTCACCATACACCAAAGATGGCATAGAGGTTACATGGCGTTCACAAAGGAAGAACCCTGTTGAGTAGAGAACTGTTCTTTGCGGAACAGGATGAACATCCCTGTTCTGTAGAGAACTGTTCTTTGCAGAAGAGGATGAAGATCACTGTTGAGTAGAGAACTGTTCTTTGCAGAACAGGATGAACATCCCTGTTCAGTAGAGAACTGTTCTTTGCGGAACAGGGTGAACATCTCTGTTCATCTTCTTCAGTGAACAGCCTACGTGTTAACTCTTCAGTAGGGAATGCAATACGTTCTTAAGTGAGCAGATTGTACTCCAATGGCAAATTGTTTCGCGAAATTGCATACACTGAAAGTTACAGTATTTTGAATATTCCTGTAATAATACGCTTTCGTGCATTAATAGTGAATATATTTCTCTTATTAAATGACCAGTTAATCAAAGGAAGAGGTATTTCTGCTTTTAATAAATATAATAATTCTATTTATGGTATAGTATAAAGCGTGGTTTTTCCACAACATGTTCATTTTAAATTTATATTCGCGCTATTTTCAAGTACTCTTAACTATTAAAACGTGTATATCACAAACAACTACGCACTCGTTTCGGCACGTCAAATTGTAATTGCATCATAAGTTTCATGTACAAATGCAATGGAGAAACATCGTAAGGAGAAAATTAAAAGCAGATCTGGACTAAATTGTTTTGCCCCAGGTTTTAATTGAAAATACTTGAGGTCGTACGTACTTAATTCAGGGTCGTATTATATTCCGACCAATACGGTAAATCAATAAAGAAAATTATTTTAATACTGCTTTTTTTAAAATCAAGTCCTCACCTTGTCAGTTTCGAAGGTTTTTGGTCCTCAACTAATAAAAATATCATAAATCACTGAAATATGCCTCTCAAAGAAACTTTTGGACAGACGTATATGCTCCGTATTATTATTCTGTTGTTCCGAATTATCAAGTGAGGATCGTCGTAGTGCTTCTGTTAACTTTTAATCTAGTGCAACATTTTTTCTTCTCTACACTGTGTTAACTTTGTTTCTTTGTGCTAACATTCGAACCAGCCTTTGGCTCGACTATATTGTGAGGCTCCGTATAACCATGATCATTAGTGGGCCCGCGATGAGTAACAAGTCACAGTCTAGTCTTATCTGGTCTTACTTCACCGATTTGGACATTGATTTGAAAAAAGCTAAGTGCGATTTATGTGGGCAAGTGATGGGTTACAGTGCATCCATTTCAAATTTAAAAAGACATCAAGTCTCGACATCCCACAGTCGACGTGTCTGCATTGAGAGGTCCTAAAGCCATGGCCTCAGTACGTTCTACGGTGAAAGAAGCAGTATCCAACGTGGAAGAAGACGAGCAGATTGAAGGTCCTCCAGCATATAGTACCCCTGGTTCCCTAATAACCACTGCAAGACCATCGACATCATCCAACGTGACTACGACTGGTCAAGCTGATCGCGGTAACATTCCTAATGTAGTGCAGTCGACTATTTCATCGTTTGTTCAAAAACACAAAATTGGTGAAATGCAACGGAAGAAGATCAACAAATGCTTGCTGAAATTATTTTTTCAAGATTTTCAGCCTTTTTCCGTTGTCAACGATCAAGGTTTTCGGAGATTTGCTGCAGCCCTTAATCCAGCATACACACTTCCCTCGAGGAAAACAATAACATCTGCCCTTATTCCTGCTGTATATGAACAGTGTATGAATGCAGTAAAAACGAAACTGGAGGGTGTAAATAGTATTTGCCTGACTACCGACGCCTGGACTTCAAGGAACCTGGAGTCATATGTCGCAGTTACGGCTCATTACATCACTAATGACTTTTCACTGCAGTCCATCCTACTAGGGTGCGCATCGACCGAAATGCAACACACCAGTAAGAATTTAGCTACAGAAGTGCGGAGAATCACTGAAACATTCTCTCAGTCAAAAAGTCTTGGTGGTAGTAACGGACAATGCAGCTAACATGAGAAGTGCTGTGATTAATGAGCTAGGATGGAAGCATTTAGGCTGTTTCGCGCACACATTAAACCTAATTGTTCAAGGCTCGTTGAATCCAGTGAAGACTTTGTTAGATAAAGTCAAAACAATTGTGGCACATTTTAAGAGAAGTACTTCAGCCACGGACAGCTTATTGCTGTTTCAGCGAAATTCTGGGATAATTAATCCAAAAAAATTGAAGCAGCATGTTTTAACGAGATGGAATTCCACTTTTTTTATGCTCCAGAGGATGATTGGTTTAGAGAATGCGGTGAAAGCCACTGTAGCCATAATCAACAAGAATTTGCCAGTTCTGTCGGAGGAGGAATGGAAACTCTGTGCTCAGCTATGCGCTATTTTGAAGCCATTCGAGACAGTAACACGGCAATTAAGCGGCGAGAAGTACATCACGGGGAGTCAAGTGTTGCTACTTACTCAAGGATTATCCTCGATTTGTAAGAAGATGTCGAGGGAAGAATATTTACCCCCGAAAAAAAATGTTTTAAAAAAATTGTCCTTGGGAATCACCACAAGATTTGAAAACTTGGAGCACAGTTATACTATATCCATTTGCACATTCTTGGATCCTCGCTTTAAAGTACATGTTTTTTCCGAAGAACTAGCAGCAACAAGGGTAAAAAATACTATCATCGCCCTCGTTAAACGATTAATAGAGGAAAATTCTGCTAGTGACATCGCTTCCAGCTCAAGGGTGGAAAATGATCCAACAGATTCCTCAACTGTCAGCCAAGACCACTATGACATATTTGAGGATTTCAGAAAGAAAGATTGACAGAGAGATGGCATCAAGTCAGCCTAAAGTTAAAATAATAATATCCTATACTTCTTGAGTCACATCACTATCAAATGTTTATGTATCTCTTCGTTTCTTTTAGCCGATTCTACTTCGACAGCGATTGCAGAGGTGCAAAGATATATCGAAGATGTTACCCTTCCTCGGCAAGAAGATCCTCTGCTATGGTGGAGACAACGCCATCATATGCATCCAAATTTGTCAAGTTTGGTGAAAACGAAATTTAATGTGCTGGCAACCTCAGTTCCATGCGAAAGGATATTTTCTAAAGCTGGAACGGTTGTTAGTGACCGTCATACACGCCTCAGCTCTCAGCACGTTGAAAAACGTTTTTATTTGAACTTAAACTCGTATCTTGTTAATGATTATGTGCGAATGTCAACATTTATTAAAAAATTAATTTTCTTCAGACATCTCTAGCAGGTCGTCACAACATGTGGTGCATCGTCCTTATATCCCATCTCATAATTTAGTGACTTTTAGTGATTTTGATCAACTATTTTATCAATTGAGTGCGTATCCAGCTACCCCCAAGTTTTTTAATGATTACCTATTTATTTTCTGCATTAACCTGTTCTTCCGGAACTGTTCTTTTGAACTGCTCTTTTCCCTGAACAGGATCAAACTGAACTGTTCACTAAAATGAACAGTTTGGCACATCTCTACTAGAGCCATCTCTACGCCGATTCTATGGGCTTATCTGGGGGGCCAGGGCCGGCGACGAGCGGGGAAAAAGCGGACAAATGCCCAGGGGCCCTGGTAAAAAAAAATAATTGAAAATCAAAATTTAAAAAAATGAATAAATTTGAATGCCAAAAAGATAACAAAATTTTGTAGTTTAAAAATTGAAAAAACAAATAAGGAGAGGCGTGAGTCAATGTGCGAGAAGCATGACGTCACATTTGTTGTTGTGGTCATCGAGGGTTTTGGGGTGATGGGGACGATAGAGCGAGAAGCGCGGGTGCTGTGACTCACCTCCACTCCCTTTGCCGCGAACATTCGCCACTGAGCGACATGTTGTAACCTGAACGACAAGAAATCCCATCCCCTGCCTAAAGTCTATTGTTTACTTGTTAGTAGACCGTAAATAATCGTTTATTCTGCAGTCAAAGTTACTGATTAGCAGTAGTAAGCTACACATTCTAGTGTTGTCATTGGTTTTATATGCATGGGCGCCCAAACACGGGGGCAGGGAGGGACCTAGCCTCCCGGGTAAAACAAAGGAGGGAAACGAAAAAATATTTTATATAAAAAATTTGTGAATATATACATAGTTCAGAAAGTTATTCTTACACATTATGTATAATTTATCCTTTTAATATTTTTCCTCGTCCTGATTTTGCGTGGTTTTTGTTAATAGAAAGGAGAGGAAAGAAAATTTGAACCGATGCACAGTGGGCTGAATTCGAACAAAGCGGGACAGAATTGCGAAATGGATTTTTTAAAGATAGAATCATGAAACTTGGTACCAATACTCATAATGGATTGGAAACCAAGGAAGGCTTGTCATTGGTCATATTCTGTCCTCGTTACCGAGATACAAACATAGCCAAACATAACCAAAATTCAAAAATACACCCGACTTCAGTTTTCCACGAAAATCTTCCTACTTAAGTTGAGGGTGACGCAGTGGGAGGAATTTGGTCGGATGAAAAAATACTAGGTCTGTTAAAACCACTCTTTTACTTTACTGTGCTTAACTTTTGGAGTGTTTTCCGAAATTTAGGTGATATTACGTAACAAAATGGCGGAAGCTATTTTCACGAAAAATTTCATAATAAGTAGTAAATATCTAGCATGTTAGGAAAGAGCCTGTCAAGTGACTCATATTCAATCAATCTTTGAAGCTCTCTAAAGGTAGATAAGAAATAAAATTGAAAATAAGTTTGCGACACCAAAAATTACATTTGAATTTTCGTATGCGCGTGCGGAGCCTGACACGTCGCGTCATGGCATTTCCAGCCAGTTTAGAGGAGAATACAGAAGTGTTTGAAGATCAAGTACGACGTGAGTGTATTATCGATGTGAAATTATACAGAGAAACATTATTTTAATCGACTATATTCAGCTTTTAAATTTTAGGTCTACTGCAGTGAGGCAACCATCACTGTATAAATACTATACAGTATCGGTCCTCGTGTATAAATGCCATTCACCATCGGCCATCCAATGTACGAGAACAGCAGTAGGTACGTCAGCAGGAAAAACAGAGACGAACGTGATTTTTTCTTTCGATTTCCCTTGGATTTTTGCTGCACTAATCATTATTGTAATCATTTACATCTACATCTACATAATACCCTGGAAGTCACCACGAGGGTGTGTGGCAGGGGGTGATTTCTCACCAAACATGCACTACATATCATGCATTAAAAAGGAATAGTATTAATATAATAGTCAGAACAACACTATTTAAAAAAAGATAGAAATTGCTAAGCAAACATGCAAAAACATTCTGTTAGTAGGGTTAGCTTAAAGTACTCACACCAACATGCAGCTACCAATGCTATTCATTGCTACTCTCTGATAGGGCATATTTACCGTTATTCGTATCTCTAATTGTTCGAGGGAAAAAGGACATTTT
Organism: Platycnemis pennipes; assembly: GCA_933228895.1. Lineage (NCBI taxonomy): Eukaryota > Metazoa > Arthropoda > Insecta > Odonata > Platycnemididae > Platycnemis > Platycnemis pennipes. The sequence goes on along the minus strand of OW121852.1, from coordinate 32,121,082 downwards.
GAATCTATCAGTTCGGCAATCAATTTCTCTAATTTTATGAATATGGTCCAGTCTGCCATAGTAAGTTGGGGTTCGTAAAATATTTTTAACATCATCACTGAAAATATTGCCTGGGAATTTGTTTAAGAGATTAAGTCTAAATTTCAACCTGCGATCTGACAATGATTCCCATTTCAATTCATTTAATAGACTGGTTACGCTAACATAATTATCGTATTGTCCCTTTACAAATCTTGCCGATCTTCGCTGCACACGTTCAAAAATTTACAGCATACATATTAGCTAAATAAGAGAATGATTAAGACGTGATAACGCGGTAACATATATTGAGCATGAAAAGGGTACAGAATATTCTGTAAGTATTTTTTGGCTCTTACCTTCTGATTCTGTTCAAGTAGACTGTAATATAACAATGTAATAACGACTTAAAGATTTGGGAACGTGAATTGCTTTTTGATACGTGACAAAATTTCATTTTAATAAAAAAGACAGTTATGAATAATATTTTCAACAAATCAATGTTTTAAATTTGAAACTGATTCCATTGTCTCACATAGCATAATTTATATTGTGGCTGATTCCGAGGACTTCAGGAAGTATTGTTGGGTAAGTGGTTAGAAACATTAGAGTTTCAAAGATGTTACCAAGTTAATGAACGAGAACGAAAGAAGTAAGGAATGTCAGGGTGTTCATTGAGACTGGAAGGCTATCGTATGCGAAGGAAAACAAAATATACGTTGAGTTGTGATAGTTTTGGCTTCCCAGTTGCTTACCGTGATAGTAAAACATAAATGGTTGGCGGTTAAACCCCACCTTGAAAAGATGAGTGTGGAAGAGTTTCGGAGAACATACTAAAAGATTATGCCAGGAAAGTAGGATAGGGACTGAGCAAAGTAACTCCGAAAGCCGAAGACGTAACGAGGATTGTCTAATATTCTCCGAGGCCGACTGCTGTAAGGCCTCGTGCCACCCTCGTGTATTCTAGGGCGTTGTTCGCACATGTATGGGAAGCGATTAGCGAATAGCACGGACAAAGGGGATATAAGAGCATGTGTACGGTTGAAATTGGTGATAAGAAGATGAAAGAGACTGTGTGCTGAGATCTGAAGATGCCAGAGAACCAAACGGTCGGCGTTTGCCGGGTGCCACGGCGACCGGCGGGCGTTACGCCTTCACTCAAAAATATTTTTCTTTCTCAAATGAAATATTACCTCTGATAAACTTTTTTAATTTGTAGAGGAGGTTTGTATCTACAACATATAAAAAAATTGAGCAAAATCCAAGGTATAGGTACATCGTCAAATATCGATTTGAAAATTTAAAATTGTTATAAACTTTATAAAATTGTTTATATTTTATAATATAATCCTTTATTATAGTTTACAATTAAAGACCTTTAAAACAAGTCCTTTTGCAAATGTGTAGCTTTCATAGTTTCGGATATATGTCTTAAAATGTGTAGTAACTTTTGCAAAATTCGCATTTTGCAACGTTGCAATTTCTCGTAAACGATTGCGTTTTTTTTTGCAAAACGGCTTGGGGGTTTTTGCTTTCCTATTAAATGGTGACGTTTTGCCAAGTTTGGTCAAAATCGGTCACCCTAAGGGCAATCACCTGGTCGAATTGACATAGAATGACCCATATATATTATTCGGAGTAGGTACCTACATGTAGGTATAAATACTCCGAGGGAGCCTATAAAACGACTATTAATACCATTTTCTACGGAGGATACCTACTTTCCGAGCTTTGATTCTTAGTTTTCATAGGCGATTATTCATGTCTACTAGAGCTTAGGGGTTCTGAAATACAATTGTAAGTTTAGTAGACGAATATTCCCTGTGCCTCGCAACGTAAATCATATACATGTTACGTCAGCAGCAAGGCTGCGTAGTCCCCCCATTTCTGAGGTTTTTCAAATGAACTTAAAATTAACATTTCATTTTCTATCAAACTAAGAGTTCGCGATCCAAATCATTTTCGTATAATGAATGGGTCATTCCATGCCAATTCACCAAACACTTGTTGCAGCACCATTTCAGAAAAAATTCAAATTTAACACACTTACTACTACATGTCTGTAAGGAACAAAACCAATTTTTGTTAATTTTTTTTCCATGACCTCAAGGACTTACAGGGCCGCAAAGGTCACAGCGCACTGTAAAAATGACACTTTCAGAGAGTATCGGTAATTAGAGTTACTCGGAAACTACAGGTTGTAGTAGAATAATTCAAATACCACTTTGATGGTCATAAATTGAGGTTTCATTTGAAATAGTTTTTAATAACCTTACTATGTAACATCTATGAGAACGATGAGTACAAAGTTTTGATACAAATTGCTGTTTTTTACAACTTTTGCTATTTATTTTCTTATAGAAGGGTTTGATCACAAGGTCTATATTTTTGTTATAGTATATTTGGATACCATAGTAAATGTGTGTAAGAAAAAAGTTGTGTGTATGTTAAGCCTTTAGCTGTTACAAGCTTCCGCAAATAGGAAAAATTGAAAATTTACCATTTTCGGGCCCCTGTATCTCTGGTGGGGGACTTATTAAAAATTTGAAATTTTCAGTATAATAAGCTATGATCTTATTAAGAATGCAATAAAAATTTGGAGTATGTGTTTTGGCTCGTTTGGAAGTTATACCAAACTGAATTTGCAAAAAATTTTCTCACTCACTTTGTAGAAGCAATGTATAGATTGATGCATATAATTAAATGTTGCTAGAAATAAGTCCAATTTTGGTGGGGCACGAATCGCTATTAATGATTTCTGTTTTCTTTGTTGAAGGCAACTACCCTATTTGGACCCACTGGTAAACCTATTATCCTTCTTGATTCGTCCATTACCATGCATTCTAGATGGCGCGAAGCAGCTGCCAATAATCGAAGCCGAGGCTTGGAGCAATATATTTTCGGTGATTAAGACGACCAGGCCCGTGGATTACGTGGTGATTAGCCACGGCGGAACAGATTGTAAAACGAGAGACTCGTGTCAATACTCGCTGTATTACGCGTATATGGGAAACATTAAAGTATTCTGTTTCATGTCGGACAACTTCTACATCGGAGGGAGCGGGGACGTCTTTGAGGCTAGAGGCTGGGACGTGGCACCGTACAAACACCTTAACGGACTGAGGGAGAACTCGGTGACGGTGAAATTCCTCGGTGACTACCGGAAGAAAGAGCTGAGCGAGGCGGCGAAGGATGCCTTCAAAACATTTCTGAAGATGGGAGTTTGGCAGGGGAAGCTGTCCGAGAGATACAAGATAGTTTCCATCGGACAGATATACAACGACAGTGGCATCGATGCGAGCAACATTCTGAAGTTCACCCGAACTTTGAAGTCGTGAGTATCAATGAGTTTTCCCGAAGCACTGGTATTAATTCAACAGTAGATTCAACACAGGCTAGTTTTCATTTCTTTTCAATTTGTACATGATAAAATTTATTTCTAATGTATGTTTCATACTTCAGATACTCAAATTCTAATTCTTTCGGTGCACCATAAACTAGTTGATTTTTACTTAAAATGTTCAATTAATTGAAATAATAATGGCCCAATATACGATGCTATTTTTCCTACAAGTTTGCACGTAGTATTATTGTTGGAATTTCTTCTTGCAACATGATATTCACAACATTTGATGACACTTTTCATTTTCTATAATCTTCAATCTTTGCATGCAATAATAAAAAAATCTATTTTCTGTATTATATATATATATATATATATATATTAGGGTGTCCCTTATTTTCCAACTTCGAAATTTTTGAATGCTCACCCTCCAATTTTGTTCGAATGCCTCTAAAACATGCATTTACAAAATTTTGTTGAGATCGTAGCATTCTAACCCGTGCCGACTTGAGCGCGAACTCGCATGAAGAACAAGTCTGCATTTTCCACCCAGCACTGAGGCCTGAGCTTGTCCTTAGGGGTCGTGCAGAAACTACGATACCAACTTAGGGGGGCGAGGGGGTCTCCTAAAAACCTACGGTGGGTAACGATAGGGAGGGTTCACTCAAAGTACCGTAGCTATTACAATGTGTCTGTTTAAATTTCTTACTCGTCAACATCGCGTCAACAATACTACAGAGTTGGACATGGGGAAGGGCGCGCGGGGTGATTCTTACACGCCAACCTTCTAACTTGATGTGAAGAGGAGGGGTTTACAAATAATTTGGAAAATCTATTTGATATTGCACATGCCAATTCTCTTCAAATGATCAAGTTGGAAGAAGACAGGATGTTTTTTTACTTCGGCAGCGAGAGCCAGGACGTAAAGGCTACCTTGCAGGAGTAGACCAAAAGCTGACGGATAAAGAAGAAAGGGCGAGGCGAAGAAAATTAGAAGAGAAAAGGAAAGAGAAACAAGTGTGTGCAGAGTTTATATCTTCTGCTGTACCTCCTTCTTCATCATCTGAAGATTCAGATAACGCACATCCAAGTTCAGGTGAAATCAGCGTTGGTAAATTTTTAGGAGAGACTTCTGAGAGTACATCAATGCAGAATGCTACAAGGCGTGGTACGAAAGATTCTATCACTCCTAAATTAGTGGCTGCCTTGAATAAATGCCAACTGAGTGTAAGAGATTCTGTAGACATCCTTCAGGTGACAGCAGAGGCACTTGGCCATAATGCCGAAGAACTCTCTATTAATAAATCTTCTATTCATCGAATCAGACAGAAGAAGAGAAGAGAACGTTCTGAAACAATTAGATTTACTTTCAAGAATGATATACCTGCAATTATAACTGTTCATTGGGATGGTAAACTGTTGCCTGCATTAAATGTCAGGGACCCAAAAGAAGAAACACTTCCAATTGTTGTTACATTTGGGGACAGTGAGCAGCTCATCGGGGTTCCAAAATTACAGTATTCTTCTGGTAAAGATCAAGCGAACGCTGTTTGGAACGCATTATGGTATTGGGGTATATACGACACTGTACACATTCTCTGCTGTGACACAACTGCATCAAACACTGGACGCTTTAATGGAGCATGTGTCTTACTTTAGCAAAAATTGGACAGGGAACTGTTGTTTTTTCCGTGCCGTCATCACATATATGAACTTATTTTACGACGTGCATTTGAATGTAAAGTACGTAAAGATGTAACAAGCAGTCCTGACATACCACTTTTTAAACATTTTAGGGGAAGCTGGGAAAGTGTCAATGCCAATAATTTTCAAAGTGGCAAAGAGAACGTGGAAATGTTTTTTAGTGAGTCGGAAATCAAAGAAATTCTAGACTTTTATGAAAGTGAATTAGATAAACTAACACAGAGAGGTGATTATCGCGAACTCATAGAGCTCTCTCTAATGTTTTTGGGAGGAGACACTGGAAAAAAACTAAAAATACGCCCTCCTGGGGCGATGCATCAAGCTTGATGGGTGGCAAGAGCTATTTACTGTTTAAAAATGTTTCTGTTAAGATCACAACTTAAATTATCCAGTGTAAATAAAAATGCCTTAAGAGATGTATTTCTATTCATTGTAACTATTTATGTCAAACCGTGGCGTCAGTGCAGTGCAGCTGTAAAAGCTCCTTATCAAGATCTCCGCTTCTTAAAAGTTCTAAAATCATATGAAAAGATAGATTCCACAATTTCAAAAGCAGCTCTAAAAAAATGTAGTCACCAAATGTGGTATTTATCAGAAGAGTTGTCTGTCCTATCACTCTTTGATGATGAAGTCGACGTACAAATCAAAATCAAAATGGTAGCATATTTAGCCAGAGAGAATCTACACACGGAAAAGAGATTATTCCTCTATGTGGAGAATTGGATTGACTATTTGGACTTGGACAATTATAGGGTAAGTTCAATTTTATACTGATTACCATTCTTTAAGTTTTAATTCGTTAATATACATCTCCTAATTCAGTCTTATCTTCATTTCAGTGAAAACTATAGACGAATTTGTGTCATCCAAAAGCAGAGATCTGTTCTCTTGCCTGAAGTTGGACATTAGTTTTATTCAAGAATGTCCTTCGACATGGACTAGCAACACTTCATATTTAGAAGCTCAAAGGATAGTTATGGAGCTGAAAGCTGTGAATGACAGTTCTGAAAGGGGTGTTAAATTAATGCAAGATTTTCATGGACTACTGACGGTAGATGAAGAGCAAAAGCAATTTGTGTTGTGTTCAAGAACACCGCAGACTGTACCCAGATTGCAGGAAAGAAACACTGAAAAGAAAATATCCACATAATACTAAAAACTAAACAATACTGAAAACAATAATAGTCTAAAGAGTGAAAATGTATTAAATTGTAACATAAAATTATACATGAAAAATGTATCAATAGCTTTTTCCCTGACTTTAACCTGCAAAACCTATTAACCTAGAGTGCACTACACCACTAGCTATCAGGATGAACAACCACCGGCATTCCACCAAAATTCCTCCCTTCCACGAACCTATCCCGAAACATACTGCCCACCATAATCAAACTTTTGACAACTGTTTTTCCCTCGCCATAGTGGAAGTACTTTCCGAAAATGCCACTAGCATTGAGGTGAGGTCTCGTGAATTGGCGCGTATCTGGCTCCAAAGATCGTATCAAAAGCCAGGCTTGAACATCTCCCACTAGAGGCCACCACTTCCTTACCTCCTCCACTGTCTCCCGCCCCACTCCTGTATCCACTCTCACCCCCCCCCCCCCACTCTTTCACTCACGAAGAGGACTCAGCCAGCAGTCATCGGCAGTCAACCTTCTTCCGTTGAAAAAGGCGGCATGACCGCGGAAACGTCCAAACTTTTGTGAGTGTCTCTTTTGCGTGTTTCTATGTTTTCGTCGTCTGTTTTATTTTGTATTTATATATATATATATATATATATATATATATATGTTTTTTTTATGTATTTGCAAGTGAAATAATCTTATTTTTATCGGTAATTTTGCCACAGCTAGCTAGGTTTTTATCAATATTTCTGTAATAAAATTAATTGTGCATTCTAACAGATATCTCTCTATTATATAGTGTAAAATGCGTAATAACTTCTCCAACTTTGGTTGTCTTTATATCCCGGACATTTCCAAGTTTACTTATTTCGGAATCTCTAAATTTCCATACTCACTAAATTATTCATCATTATTTGTGTTATCTATTTGTACAAAGACTATCCAAGAATTATAAATTTCATTCTACAAGACGATACCTCACTGATATTCGTTTGAACCTCTATTTGCAATGCGATCCCGGTCCTTGTTCTAACTTAGTGTAACCTCATGCTGCCTGTTGCCATACAGCCGACGTTCACGACTCCCTCATTGACTGTAGCCTCCGAAACTGCCTCTCATTCCAACCGTCTGCAAGGTCTGCGATGTCTGCAAGCTGGCGTTTCGCCTCAAAGACACGCTGCCGCTGGTTCCGGTCCACCCAGGGGCGTCGGAACTATATTCACTGGGAGGGGTCAACCTTGAAAAGAAAACCGGGCTCTTAAGGCTGTTCTATACCAAACCAATATCTCTTGAGTAACCGCCACGGGGGTTAGTTCCGAGAGCCGCCGCTTCAGTTTCAGTGGGATGGGTAACTTTACTGGGAGGAGGGGGTCATCTTTGAGGGGTGTTTGGGGAGTGGCTTATTTATTCAGTCACCAATGAGTGACCACCGGTCCAAATGTTCCTTATCGCCTATTGCGTCACACGTCGTCACTCGACCCCTTGGACGAAGGCCGAGGGAATCTTTGTTTACGAGTGATTCATTCGTCTTCCTCATCTTAGCTATCCGCTTATCTTTGCTACTCACCTAACACGAACGTAACTTGTCTATAAGTGGGACTTGATTTAGTCCACTCTCGCTACCAGGTAAAATATTCGGGTCTATTTATTTTCAGTACAGAAGTAAAATGCTTCTCTAAAACCTAATTTCTTTATTGCAAGATTTTTCAAATACGAGTGTAACCCCGTCTAAAGTTTGTCCAGAAATTAAATGGGATCGAGAAAAAACTAAAACACAACGTCATTGTAAGTGTGAACTGGAGCAAAAATTTTTATGGACTACGGTAAATTATATTTATTCGATAGATGAAAAGTCCAAAGAGAGAATCTTAAAAAAGAAAATTGAGCATCAGTAATTCAATGAAATAAAACTGGCTGACTGATGGCTCGTCCCCCTAGGGTGACTTTATTTCATAGTATGCCAAAAACTGGCTTATTATATGTGTCATTTTAATCCCGGAACCGACTAGGATCTTTAATTATTCATTAAAATATCATTCGGTCTATGGAAACTGTCAATTGGATTGTTTTTATTTAAGGCTGCACATTCCATAGCTGTGTTTTCACTGTTTTCTATCGTTTTGTAGTATTTCGTACTTTGATTTGTTATTATTTTTTCTAGTGGGTCAATTGTAGCTTTTTCGTATATTGTGTCATTTGCGGTCCATTATTTAATTCCATGCATGTTTCTTAGCATCCTTCGGTCCATCGCCTTAATATTGTCTATCTTGTTTCTGTGGAGTTTGCTTCCTTAGCTATTTCTCTCCACCTCTTACAGCAATATCGCGGCAAGTGATTGGTGCAATCTATTTTAATGACAGGGAGATCAACGCCGTAGGGAAGAAGTTCGGCCAATTTCTTGGTAGCACTGCTGTCGCCATCCCCTACGAATTAAATGGAAATTTTATCGTATTTGCGTGAAGAAAGATAAAACTAATTACACAACACCCATTTATAAGATTCATGACAAGCACATCATATTATATCGCCTATAAGCCGGTGGTACTTCAAATTGTGCATCTCTACTCTACTTGTTTTAAATCCCTCGACAATTATGTCGGCTTCCATTTCCGTCGAGGACTTGTTCCAATTCTTGAAGCACATATGCTGTTTGGCCTGTGTTTTCATAGTTCTGAATTTCGCACATATACTGCAGTATTTGCAGCTAAATGGTGCATTATTTCCCAGAGCTAACAGAGAAGTGAAACGGTGTCTTATATCAAACATTTTTCTTCTAGAAGGCTCATAAGCTGTCTCCTTCCTTTGTCTCTTCAGTGTCTCCACTTGAAGTCAAGCAGGAATTTACGTTTGTAAATTGGCCTTTCAAAAGTTATTGAATCGCAGTGCCGCAGTTTCAGAGGGATGAAATGTCTCCGATATTTTTTTGAAATATACGAGAAAAACTAAACTGCAGTTCTACGAAAATGTTGATTATATTCGTAAGATTCGGATTTTTTCCAATTCGGACGTAAACGTGAAATACGCTTCCATTTAGCATTACTTACATAAACAAGATTGGTGCTTGAAGGAGTCAACCCCCTGTACTTTTATCCAATATGTGTTGGAAGCAATTTTTTCCGATCCTAAATAGTACAATAGTTTGCACGAGTAATCCAGTTACTGTAGATCCATTCTAATGCATTAAAAAGGAAATATTACTAATGGTTACTCGGTCGGACCAGGTGACCATTATTCTGCGTTTTACTGTCAGCTTATTGAACACAAGCTCCCCCTTTTTAACTATTTTACCTCAATTAACTTTTCTCAATTTACTTTCGAGAACAGGGCCTGGGGCCCCGAATTTCCCAGGCGATACGGAGGGGGACCCGAAACTTTTTCCAAGAAATTTTATAGTTCTGATTTTAACTGGGCATGATAATCCGGATTAAACTGCTTATATTTCATGTGCTAAGTGAAAAGTAACATCGCTATTTTGTCTTCTCGTCACATTTCCCAAGTACTCTTTTTATAAATCCTAGCTTTCTCTTCGCTCGGCCGCATATTTCCCGGATGTGTCTTCTCCACGATAAATCTTTAGTGATTGTTTCACCTAAATACCTTATGGTTTCAACGCTTTCGACCTTCGTGTTATTAATTTTATAGGATCGCTCTATAGAATTATTCCTCCTCCATGTCTTGAATTATATCTAAATCCTTGCTTCCTGTCTTCTTCTGATATACCCCTGCGCACTACAGTATCGTCTGCAAAAAGTCTAAGCGTAAAACTAACTACGCTAACCCTGGGGAACTCCCGATGTGACTTTGATTGTGTCTGACATGATACCATCTATGACAACCCTCTGCTCTCGCCCACTTAAGAATTCTTTTATCCAACACACAACGTCATTATTTAAACCAAAACTCTCTAATTTCAAGATTAATTTATCATGTGGTACTTTATCGAATGCATTTTTAAAATCTTAAATCTATCGCATGAACTTCAGTACTGTTTTCGCCGTTGACTAAAATATCGTGTACAAATAAAGCTTATTGTGTCTCGCAGGATCTACCTTTCCGGAACCCACGTTGTCTGTTTATGAGCAATCCCTGATATCCAAATGCCCCATGATTGTACTGACTACAATGTGCTCAAATACCTTGCAAGAGATTAACGTGAGTGAAATGGGTCTGTAGTTACTAGGTTCTTTCCTATCACCGCTTTCAAAAATAGGTGTAATGTTAGCTACTTTCCAATCCCTGCGTAGGTACTGTGCGGTTCTTTAGTGTTTATTGAATATTATTTCTAGATAGGGGGCTATTTCAGAAGCTAATGTTTTATATACCCGGGAAGGAATTTGATCGGGACCTGGTGATTTGTTTTTACTAATGTTTTTTAACTGCTGCTCTATTCCGCGACCTGAAATTTTTAATTCGGGCATTTGCTCACTGAATGTTTTCGGCGGAGGTTCCACTGCGATGTGTGACGATGAGTTGAATACGCTTTGGAAGAAGGCTTTTAAAGTATTGGCATTTTCCAAACCCTCAGGTGACTCTAATTCCTTTATCACTTTTAAGTGTGTGTACCTACTGTGGACCTATTTCCCTGAAGTTCTCTCTCTCACATATGACCAAAACACTTTAGGATTGCTATCTAAATATTTTCCTAACATCTTGCTCTTGAAATGTGATAACGCTTGCCGACATGATTTCCTTGCTAATGCTCTCGATTTTTTATAGTTTTGAAATAACTCATTTTTTTCCTCTACCGATAGACCCTGTCCTTCATTTTTCATCTCAGCGTGGCATACCCTTCGTCGCTTTAGTGTTTTCCTAACCTCCGCGTCATACCACCTATGCTCTGTATTATCAATTTACTTGGTATATATTTATTAACTGCTTTACGGGTGACCTCAATAATTTCTCTCCCCGAATCCTCTATATCTAATCCTTTGCTTTGTTTGCTAAATACATTAAACGATTCCCTTAATTCCTCTTTCATACCGTCGTTAATTAGCCTTGCCAAATAAGTATACCCTCCTCCTTGGTTTATAATGTTTTTCAACGCCTACATTCAATATCGCATGAACTATTTTATGATCACTAATTCCTGTCTGTAGCTACATTTAGAACTTATTCGGGTATATTTGTTGCGAATAAGTCTAGTATGTGGTCTCCCCTGGTCGGTTCTTTTACTAGTTGTTTTAAAGTTTCGTCGTACCGATGGACTGAAAAGCAGCCGATGTAACACCCATTTTTAAAAGTGGTGATAGGGAGCAGCCATCTAACTACAGACCTATATCCCTCACATCCATTTCATGCAAGGTCCTGGAACATATAATTATTAGTTCAGTCATGGGACAACTATATAGCCAGAATTTATTGTCCGATGTTCAGCATGGGTTCCGGAAGAGCAAATCATGTGAAGCTCAACTTGCTCTCTTTTCTCACAATATTTTAGTTTCTGGCGAAAATTATATTCCAGTGGATGCTATATTTCTCGATTTCAAAAAAGCTTTCGAGAAGGTGTCTCATAGCAAACTAATCTTGAAATTAAAATATTATGGCACAGACAGTAACATTAAATCATGGATAAATGATTTCCTGCATTATCGGGTGCAAAGGGTTGTTTTGGACGGTGTTACCTCACCGGCAATTAAAGTCACTTTGAGTGTCCCATCAGGTAGTGTGATAGGTCCACTCCTGTTCCTCCTGTACATAAATGATATCAATAAGGTTGTCATAAGTAAGCTTCGTCTATTTGCCGATGACACTGTAGTGTACAGGGGAATTCTATGCCCAAACGATAAAGAATATTTAAATGATGACCTACAAGCAATTGAAGATTGGTGTGATACATGGCACTTAGAATTAAAATTTAAGAATTGTCTCTTGATGAATTTTTGGAAAATGAATAGCTCTCCTCTTAGCACTTGAATTGAAGAAGATCGTAGCAGATTGAAATTTAGACATAATCTCTTAAAACAAATTCCAAGACCATATTTTCAGTGATGATGTTAAAAATATTTTGTGAACCCCAACTTACTATGGTAGACTGGACCATAATCACGAAATTAGAGAAAATGATTGCCAAACTGACAGATTCAAAATGCCCTTTTTTCTACGTACATTGAGGGATATGAATAACGGTAAATATATCCAGTACGAGTGTAGCAATGGATAACATTGGTACCTGCATGTTGGTATAAGGACTTATAGCTAACCCAACTAACGGCATGTTTTTGAATGTATGCTTCGCTATTTTTATCTTTTTTTAAATAGCGTAGTTTTGAACAGTACCTATACGAGTACTATTCCTTTTTTTATGCATGATATGTAGTGCATGTTTGGTGAGGATTCACCACTTACCACACACCTTTATGTTGGCTTGCAGAGTATTATGTAGAAGTAGATGTAAAAAATGTGACGTAAAGGTGTTCAACAGTGATTCGCAGAGTTACTTATCCTTACCTCCTGTTATAAAACTACACGTATTCCAGTCTATCGAAGGGAGATTGAAGTCTCCGCCTACTATTATTCCTCTGTATTTGTTCCGAGAAATCAATGTTCCTATCTCTGACTCTAGTTCCATTATAGAATTGATGTCTGCATCCGGTGGCCTGTAATATGCACCTACATATATCTTTTTTTTGCGTCACTACTTTTACTTTTAACGGAACACCAAATACTTACTACACTTCGCTCTGAAATAAGTTTTCTTCTACTAACATACGGGTCCTTCACAGCTATAAATAATACTCCTTCGTTTCTGCTTACTCTATCCTTTCTGTATACGGTAAAACACTTAGGGAATACTTCATATCTGATATGTCCTTCGAAAGCCATCTTTCTGTGCGTACGATTATATCAGCATCAGTACTTTTTATGAGGTGGTGAAATTCGGCTACTTTATTTCTTAAACTACGACAATTCACTACTATGACTGAAATTATTTCTCCCAATCTATTTCTCTCCTGGTGCTCTTTTTCAGCTAGAATTTTCCCCGATAATTATTTTATCGACCCACATTTAATCTACCAATCTGATATGTATGTATCTGTAGTAATCTGATATGTATGCATGATTTGAACTTCTGTTCTGGGGCCGGTTAAATTAACTGCTTCATGACAGGATAAACAGTGAGCTTAACCAGAGAAAACAGATAGGAATGGGCACTGTGAAAGCAAATACCGAGCACTGAAAATGAAGGAAGACATTTGTTTCATGTCGGTACCGACAGGCAAGGCTGAATTGAAGTTAGGCTAAACGTGCTAAACTTAGCCCCCCCCCGAAGCAAATTTCTGGCTACGTGCCTGCCTGCTAATGAAAGAAATATCCTTGCTGAGCTCGCTCGGTCTGAGAGCTCTGGCTTTCGACAAGGGGCCGGAGGGAGGCGAAGTGGCTCGGACGTGGCCTTGGAATGGTTCGAGAGAGAGAGAGAGATAAGGAGCCAGGAGGTGGAGGGTGACGTTAGCGGGAGTGGGGGGGACTAGAGCAGCGCCACGGAACGAAAGATTTATAGCACGTAAAATAGTGAAAACATGGTTCGGAAAATAATAAATAGCAACTTTAGTATGCACCTAAGGTCTTTGAGTTTGATATAATAGTAGAAGAGAAGGATGAATCCCAGCGGATAATTGAACACATGTTTCCATTACGGTTTCAATGTCAAAGGAAAAAAAGTTGAAATCAGGCTATTTTTACGATTTTCAGTGCCTGAAGCTCTTTAATGAGTACTGCTAATGAAAATTCTGTTCAAATAGCCGCTCACATTGATCCTTAATCTAACGATCAGTGAAACCCGATCAGCTCTGCGACTTATATTAAACTCGTTATCTTCGATCTCGCAAGGGTCTGCAGAGCCGTTTTCTGCGGAGGTATAGAACCCTGCGGAGATATAGAACATGTGCAATGGAGTCCAAATCAAGTGGTAGGAAGCAGGAGCAAACATGCTACAAAATCGTGCGATGCCATTTCAAGGACTGTTGGTGGACCCAGCGGCGTCGGAAGTAGGGGAGCAGGGGGGAACCCCCCCACCCCCAGAATTTGCCCCGGGCCCTTGAGAAATGAGTCTTCATTAATAAAAATTAAATTTCACTTATTTCCAGCTTGCCTTTTCCCTTCTGACGCATATTCTACCACCATCATATGCACTTTAAGCGGAATGGGGTTGTTTACCATATTTTTTTATTGCCGAATCTGATGAAATTTGTAAAATAAAAAGACCCATATTTTTCCGTTTTTCGATCCGACAATTATTTCCCGAGTTATAAGCGGCGAAAAACTGGTGTTTTTAACCCTTTCGGAAAAGTGGGCGTGGTGCAACCTCTGACGTATATCGACTTCGTCCAATCACAGCTGAGCCCGAGAAGCTACTTCGCCTTATCGCAAAGGGGGGGGACACAGCTGACTGCCAATCGGAGCAGTTACGACAGCATCTGTGCGAGCAGACCTTCAGAGAATCCCCCTCCACTCCCTTCCCCCTCCCCTGAAAGCAGTCAAGGACGGGAGGAAAATGACGTCAATGTTATCACAGCAGCATTTTCGGTGGGCGTCACCTTTTGCTTATTTTAATTTTTGATTTATGAGTGAATGGTTGTGGTTAGAAGATTAATTTTTTCCCTAAAATTCTTTTTTCGTTTACATCTAACGATTTCGGGTACAAAATTGCGATTTCGGTTCCGAGTAAACGCCCCCATTGCTGACGTCATACGTATCGTCACGAAATGAGGGCCAATTAGAAAACGCAAAGATTCTATTTGACGAAATGGGTAGCACACCACTAGCATTAGATATTAGTTTTTTCAATTTGAATAACATTTTTCGAAATTGAATTAAATTGAAATATTATCAATAGTACACTCTCATTAGATATAACAGGATCGATACGGTTAACTTTAACGAGTAACGTCGGTGACATCTTCTCTTCAGTAAGAGGTAAGAAAATGGTCTAGGCCCAGTACCCGAATCTCAGTCGTGCAATGATAACCTCTTCCCTACAACTCATCCCGACAGATTAAGTAAAGTCTTTCGCGTAGTACTGATTCATGAGGCAACCATAGTGGGGGGAGATAATCTTTCAAATTACGGCTGCGTATATATGAATTGATTTGGCTGCCCTTTTTCACGCTTCACAGGTGGTCAGAAGAGGTCTCGCTAATGCCGACGTGGGAGCTGGTACCGCAAATGAGACTATCCCTGGTGACCCGCGAGGAGTGGGGTGCGGCAGAATCGTCCAAGGAGCAAAGAAAAATCTGGTCTTCTGCCAATTACGTGCTCCTGTCTGAGGGTGGAGGTGGTTGCCGCACCCTAGAGGAGTGTTCCGCTGAGCTGCGGACGGAACAGGAGGTCAGCGGTCCGGCCTTCGGCGACGTCCACCACAATTTCTACATATCGGACGACGGCCATGTGTACGAGGGACTCGGTTTCAACGTAGTACCCTTCTGGCGAGTGCCAGGGCTCGGCGACCGCGTCGTTTCCATCCAATTTCTGGGAAGGTTCCAGGGAAAACCACCTTCCGAGCGAGCCGTTGGTTCCCTCAAGGTGCTGGTGAGCACCGGGGTTCAGGCGGGCAGGATTACGTCCGATTATGAACTGTATTCCTTGCGGGAAATCTACGACAACGAGAGTTTCTTCGGAGACGGGATCCACCGGTACGCGAGGGGATGGAATCGCTGGTCGATCCATTTGTCGGGACCCTCGCTCCTGGAGCGCGAGAGGAAAGGGTTACTCTCGTTGGTGGGGCGGGCGAGTTGGGACAAGGGTGGATCGAACGCGGAGAGTGACGTTTCTCCGGCAGAACACGTCATCGTCGACGACCAACCGGGCTTGGAGCGTTGCTACACGCTTGAGGACTGCAAGTCGCGAATGGAAATCACGCGAAAGAGTACCACCGGCCTGGACAACTTCTACGTGGGCGACGACGGACATTCGTACGAAGGGAAAGGTTGGGGCTTCAGGGCGCATCTTCCCCTCAAGTACTTTAACGGATCTTCCGTGGTGATCAAATTGATTGGTTCTCACACAGGGGAGACACTTTCCTTACCTGCAATCGCCGCATTCGAAAGCCTTCTCAGGTTGGGCGTCAAACTGAAACACCTCTCGGCGGAATTCCGGATATATTCCCTGCGGCAGGCTTACGAAAATGTCAGTAGTGTAGGCGAGGGCCTGTATCAGTACCTGAAAAACAACGGTAGATGGGCGGAGCAGATTGATTCCACACCTGAGGCTGACCGTCTTCCATTGGGCCTCCTGCCAATCATGCCCCGCTCGGAATGGGAAGTGGAGAAACCAGTGGGTCGTGACGCCCGGCCAACAGCCCTTCCGATCCAGTTCGTGGTAGTTGGGCGAGAGAGCTACCCGTTCATGGAGACAAGCCAATGCCCTCAGATCATGCAGACACTTCAGTCACAACATGCGGATTTGTACGGGGATATCCCGGACAACTTTTATCTCTGCGAAGACGGCTACGCGTACGAGGGACTGGGTTGGAATCGTATGCCAGCGTGGTTTCCAGAGGGCATCGACGGTAGTGCCTTACACGTCAGCTTCCTCTCCCGGCACCTGGACGCGGCACCCACGACATCGCAGCTGTTGGCTTTCAGTCGCCTGCTCAAACACGGATTGAAGACAGGGAAGTTATCGGAAGACTACAAGATCTTTACGATTGATCGCATCTTCGGAAGCGTGCCATCGCTTTCGGGTAGTTTCGTCGAACGGGTAGTCAGGACGTGGGATGGGTGGACGGATGATTTATCCTTCCTAACTGGCACGGAACGCGTACCCAGTGGCAGCTTTGTCTTCGCCACTAGAGAGGACTGGGGCGCTGCGGAGAGCCTCCACACTTTCGAAAAACTCACGACCCCTGCCAGGTACTTGATTGTCCGAAATATCGGCGATGCCTGTGGGAACTTTGAGGAATGTGCATCTAGTATGAAACGTCTACAAAATCAACGTCCGCCCAGATGGTTGGACGTTCCTGATAATTTCTACCTGGGAAACGACGGACACATCTTCGAAGGAAGGGGCTGGATACATTCTTCGCTATATTACAAGTGCGGTGCCGAGAATGACTTCATAACCGTTGGCTTCCTTGGAAACAACGTCACGTACGCTCCCACGTCAAGGTCTCTCCTAGCTCTCCAACATCTCGTGGCGGCTGGCTTGAGAATGAGGATGTTGGATCCCGACTTCAGGATAATATCCTTGGGAACAGTGTTGGACGCCAGTGACATGGTCGGGGAGAAATTGATCGAAGCTCTGGGTGGCAACCCTCGTTGGTCCCGAGAGTCAACCTTGAAGTGTGATCGGTTCAATTTAATCTCCCTGACCCATCCCTTGATTTTGAGAGAGACTTGGAAGCCAATCACGCAGAAGAAATACACATCTCTGACCATACCTGCATACTACGTTTATGTTCACGACGGTGGTAGGCGATGCCCAACGCACGATTCCTGTCTTCAGAGAATCATTGAGGATTCCGAAGTAGGAACGGGCGCTAATTTTTACGTCGGAGATTCTGGATACGTTTACGAGGGAGAGGGATGGAACGTTGAACTGGGAGCACCACCACCACCGCGGAAAACCGTAACGGTAAAATTCTTCGGTCACTATGATTCGTACGCCCCCTTGCCTACGGTACTGGATTCCTTCAGGAGGATCATTTTGGAAAAAGGGCTGGAAACTGGGAAGCTTTCTCAGGGTTACAAAATACTGATGCCGAGGGAAAACGAATCTCAAACTCTAGGAGAGCGTTTCAGAAATGAGCTGATTACATGGAAATGATTTTCAACTCGACGTACTGCGCTCCCTCACCGGAATAAATAATAGTTCTCTTTCATGCCAGAACCATCTTCATGGAAGTATACTCGCTATTTTTTATTTGTGGTGTTTTGCTAGCAGCTGGTAAAATTGTTAAAATAAATATTAGCAACTTTTACCCCTTCTGCTTCTATAAAACTCCAAAAAAATTGTTAAATATATGTGCGTCAACACAGATGGTTTTTGGTGGAAGGGAGAAATTCATTTCGTGAACGAGGAATTAGATAAATATTTTATTGAGAGGGTAAAATGAAGATGTTCTTACAAACCAGTTATTTTTCTGTTCCATGCATTTTACTTTTGGCTTCATTAATGAGTGTTTGCCGTGTGGCTTATTTCAAATTCACTGTCGCTCGTAATTCAAACGCATTTGTAATTTTTTATTCGAATGTGCAATAAAAATATCTATGCGAAGTTATGGAGGTGATGATTTCCTATATTTCGTCTAGTGACATGTCACTTATTTAATTCCAGAAGACAACGTAATTAATTTCATGGTAAACATATTAATGCGAATAAACTGATCAACATTTTCAGATTGGAATGAGAAGTGGCTCGTACTGGAAACTGGCGAAAGTAAGAGTTCAACGGCTTTTGGCTGTGCCTGGTTGCGAGTGTCTTGAGTGTCGATGATGCATCTGCTGCATCTTAGAGGTTCGATTTAAGTTGAGGTTACGAGAAAAATACTATAAAGAAATCGAAAGGAGTCAATGGACATACAGCAGATGATATCCATCCCCGCACTGTACCATCGGAGAAGTTATAATCTCGGAGGAAATTCCGTTCTCTAAGGAGTGGCTTCGTGGAATTTGCTTGACAATGGAAATGGAAGGAGTGACGTCATATTTCCAGAAAAAGTTAATGCAATAATGATGTTGTGGGTATGATGACCATGAATGGGGCACCGTTGAATCATAGGTCGTATTACAATAACTATTGTATTGAATTATGAATTCACTCTTTCTAGTTAAAATCGGAGAAAATATTTTCGACCGCCACGAATCATTTTTCTCAGCGATCATTTGAGATCAGTGTTGCGACAGAATACGCTGCTTTACATCACTCTGTCATCTCTTTCTCTTCCAAACTCAATTTCTTTCTATCTAAAAGGGGAATTGGTGCTGCATTAGCGCGGTACCCTAGAGACCAGCTCCTGATCAGAGGTCGTAGCTATGAATCTTTAAGAAGCCATTTGGACTCAAGAAGATATTTTATACCAGAAGATGAACCCTGGTACAAGAAAATAACTTCAGAATATAAAAGATTTGTGTCAAATTACCGGGAGTTCTGCGTATAGATTTTTAATTAAAAGCAGAGACATTTGCCAATACTATCTCGGTCCATTCCAACAGATAGAATAAATGTGTGTTTTCAGGTAAGTTAGGTTAATTGAAGATGGATAAGCACAAGAGGTGCATCACATGTAAATGATGGTAGGAAAATAAAAGAAATCAACAGATTTTAAACCGATGATCATTTCTGACACGAAAAGAAAAACAGCCAAAAATATACTTTGTTGGTGGAGAACACAAGAAGGTCACAAGTATAGTTAAAGCTGTAGGAAACATCAAATTCAAATATATAACGGAGAGTCATATGTGTGATAACTGTTTCACTGATAATTAGTTATTTGCTCCCGAATATGGAATGTTTTTTCTTCTAGTGTATTCCCATCCAAACATCTCTAATTCTTGGAATTAAAACATTCAGGATAGTTAATGATATAAATGATGAATAATTTTAATCGTACCACACACAAAAAAAATGATCGAGGTTCATAAATGTAAAACCTTATCGGTACCTAGTCCTTTGTTATAATTTCCTTTTTCTTCATTTGATGTGAATGGATTTAGCTTGAATAATTCAACTATTAGATATTCAATTGCTTGTGTGAAATCACACTCTTCAATTCACCTCGTGAAAACAACAGAATCAATAAGCTTCAAACATATTAGCAAACAGTATGTTATAGTCAAACTCATACACATGAAACGCTTGCTTTTGAGATTGATGAAAAATGAACTCTAGATTCTAAAAGGTTAAATTAATTCAAAATTAACATTAAAATCCAACCCTATTAGGGTTGAGCTCTTGTAGTCATCTCATTTAGACAAGGAATGAATGAAGGATTTTCAACTAGATTGCTGATTACATTGTCCGCTGGGTTCTTACGTGAACCTTTATCATCAATTTTCAATTACATCGACAGTTGATAAGAGCTCTGGTGGGACAATAGATCACCTGGCCTAGATTTATTATAAGACTTCTTTAAGTGAGAAGTATTCCTTCTCCATTCCTTTCCCTCACGACTTATGCTATAGATTCGTGGCTCATTTGCTTCCTTAAGCACGATAGCCTTTTCCCAATATTATATTTCCCAGTAAGATAAACTACTTTATCACTAGAATAGTAGAACCATTTAACGAGCCTGACCATCATGAAAAAAATTTTATGGATTCCTATTTTAAAACTTGTATTTGATGATGATTCTCCTGAAACTATGACATTAGTAGTTCACTGCTTGAGGGAAATGCTGATCGTAGACGCCTACTGTACAGCAGCTAGGATGGGGAGAATGGAATAGCACTTAAACACCTGTGTATTATTATGCTCAGATAAATTGTCGCGGTAGTCTACAGATTCCTCTGCGTTTTTCCTCATAATTTATTTTCACAAACCTACTCCCTTTTATGTCAACCCGTTATGTCTATGGTTCTCTGGACTGCATGTATTTACTCTAATTTTTTAATAGGTTCATAGTATTACAAACATTCATATGATTTGAAGGGAACATTGCCGACAATTAGTTCACAAGGTTAATTGTGGCGAGTGAACACTTCCTGCATAACATCGATTACAGCAATAGATGACTTTCTTTTAAAGGAGATATGATTCTGGCCAATGAGGAAAATAATCTGCAATGACAGGAGAACGTTTCCCACCACGTTCCAAATTGTCAGCACCTACTTTCTGAAATGGTAGCTTTGGTGTCACAAGAGGCAAAGAGGGTTCCTCACCACAATGAGGGCTAAAATTTTCACATATTCTACACATGTAGATAAAACTAGACACATCATTACAGAGAGTGAGCCAATAAAACATTTGACGAGCCTTGGCAAATGCTTTTCTTGTATCTGTATGTCTCTTGCGAACTAAATCCGGGACATAGGCTGTAAGAAAGGTGGCAACAACAATTTCCTCGCCTAGAAATGCATACCCTTCCTGGAAATATATATCATCCTTAGAATAATAAGGTTTACAGTAAGAAGGGAAATCCCTTCGGTTGAGACAGCCTAGATAATAATATTTGCTTATGCACTTAAGAGCCATGTCTTTGGCAGTTTCAGTACGATGAAACCATCAACTTTAACATTTCATAAGTTTCAGTCTCAACCTCAGAAGTTTAACTGCACCTATGTTATAAACATGCTTAATCGTGATGATTATAAACTCTTTATTATCTAACTTTTTATTATCTGTTTGTACATTAACAGTTACACCGTTACTAAAATTATGAAATGTCTGAGTTCCATAATAGGCACTTAAATGGATCGTAGCTCCTTTTCCGTCTGACTGTAATTTACCTCACTGACATTCATGGTTCTTGAAACACAAGCAATTAGCCTAAGTGAATCATTTTCACCTGGTTGAAACCAGCAGCAACCCAAACAGTTTTCAGAGGCGTCACACTGCAAAATGATTCTCTTGCTCGCATCAAAGGGTTTTAACGCCTGTTCTTTAGAAAGAGCCTTATTTAGAGCTTCAAAATAATTTTCATGCACTGGGAGACGCTGGAACTCAACATTTTTTTTCGATATCTGAGATAATGATTGCATCAACTGAGCCATTTCCGGAATAAAGTGCCCACATAATTGAAAGACCTTAAAATTCGTTTACATTCCTCTGTAGATTTTGGTAATTCAAGAGTCAGGAGAGCTGCAATCCTATCGGTTCATCGTGCATACCACGCTCAATGAATAGTTGGCAACACACCTGACCTCTCTCAACTCATACAGAAACTTGTCAGAATGAAACCTAGCCCCAAAAGATTTTGCCCTGGACCTGACCTGACATCTGACCTCTCTCAACTCATACATCAACTTGTCAGAATGAAACTTAGCTCCAATAGATTTTGCCCTGGAAATAACCTCCGGGACTGCTTTATCGTGTGTTTCCTCGGATTCCCCGGTAACCAAGAGATCATCAAACCAAATAACAACATTCTCAAAGGGACTGAATTATTTTTCAACCTTTTCCTGACATAATTCAGGGGCATTGGAGAGACCAATAGGTTAAACTAGGCATCTATAAACTGCATGTAGGGTGGCAAGACAACACTTCCAAGATGATTTTTTATCTAGAGTAATGTGATTATAACCTTCAGATAAATCAAAGACTAAATAAGCCTTCTTCCGATTAATCTTGGCTGCTATATCATCCACTAACATTTTGGGTTTCTTCATAATGAATTAGTTCAAATCAGATTGTTCTAGACATAATCTCAAGGTTTTATTTGGCTTCTCCACAGTTATTAGTCTATCCACGCATGCCCTCTCTTCTATTCCAAATGATTGGCAATAGCCTTGCAAATGACCACTCCATTTTTAATTGGTGTAAGCACATTTTTAGCTATTTCACATAGAGGATAGCAAATCTGAATAGGTATTTCTTTCATAGGTATTTCGCATTGCTCAAGAAACAAGCGTGGGCCTTCAAATACTTTATTCATTTACATCTACATAATAACCTGTAAGCCACCATAAAGGTTTGTGGCATGGGGTGAATTCTCACCAAACATGCTCTACATATCATGCATAAAATCATGAATTAATATTAATATATTACTTTAAACTTCACTCTTTAAAAAGATAAAAATAGCAAAGTAAGCATGCAAAAACATGCTGTTAGTTGGGTTACCTTCAAGTCCTTATACCAACATGCAACAATCTATACGATGAATTGATTCACTAGTATTGGACATATTTACCTCTATTCATATCCCTAATTGTACGAGGAAAAAAGGACATTTTGAATCCGTCAGTTCGGCAATCAATTTCTCTAATTTTGTAATCATGATCCAGTCTATCATAGTAAGTAGGGGTTCAAAAAATATTTTTAACATCATCACTGAAAATATTATCTTGGAATTTATTTAAGAGATTAAGTCTAAATTTCAACCTGCGATCTGACAATGATTCCTATTTTAATTCCTTTTCTAGACTGGTTACGCTAGTATGGTTATCGTATCGTCCCTTGACAAATCTTACCCATCTTCGCTGCACACGTTCAAGTTCATTATTTAGGCTGATTTCGTAGGGATCCCATATACTGGCAGCATATTCCAAATGAGGTCTTACAAGGGAAAAGTAGCTGATTTCTCGTACATGATCATCACATTTACCCAGTACTCTTGTGATGAATCCCAGTTTACGATTAGATTGCCCCATTATTTCATGTATGTGTTTACCCCAGGAAAGATCATGCGTCAGTCTTATTCCAAGTTATTTAATGGATTCCACGTTCGTTAATTCATCATTCCTTATTTTGTACATGTTAGAAGGAGAAAAAATTCTTTTTCCAAAAAATCATTCATTCAAACACGTTGTTTTAAATGTTATTCTAACTGCCATGTATCACACAATTTTTCAATTGCTTGTAGGTCATCGCTTAAATATTCTTTATCATATGGGCAGAGAATGTTCCTGTACACTACAGCGTCATCGGCAAATAGACGAAGCTTAATTTGACCACCTTATTGATATTATTTATGTACAGAAGGAACAGGAGTGGACCTATCACCCTACCTTGTGGAACACCTGAAGTGACTTCAATTGCCGGGGAGGTAACACCGTCCAAAACAACCCTTGCACCCTATCATGTAGGAAATCATTAATCCATGACATAATACTACTGTCTAACCCATAAGATTTTAATTTAAAAATTAGTTTGCTATGAGACACCTTGTCAAAAGCTTTCTTGAAATCGAAAAATATTGCATCCACTGGAATATTATTTTCGCCAGAAACTAAAATATCGTGGGAAAAAGAGAGCAAGTTGAGTTTCACATGATCTACTCTTCCGGAAGCCATGCTGAACATTCGACAATAAATTCTGGCTATATAGGTACCCCGTGACTGAACTGACAATTATATGTTCCAGAACTTTGCATGCAATGGATGTGAGGGATATAGGTCGGTAGTTTATTATCCTATTACCACTTTTAAAAATGGGTGTTACATCGGCTGCTTTCCAGTCCATCGGTACGACGTGTTCGGTCAGGGATTTATTAAATACTATTTCAAAGAAGGGGGAGATTTCGGAATCTAACTTTCTATACACGCGGGAGAGAATTTGATCACGGCCAGGAGATTTGTTGGGGCAAATATCTTTAAGTAACTTTTCGGTACCATTACAGGAAATTTCAATTGGTTGCATCAGCCGCTGTAAGAGGTCAGTTAACACGACATTTGAATCCCCGGAAGGTGGGTTAAAAACGGTTTGGAAGAAGGAATGCAGCAAGTTAACTTTGTCAAGAGTATTTGTGGCCATTTCACCCCTATCATTTTTAAGTGAATGGACGGCAGACTTATGGCCTGGCACCTCCGTGATATACGACCAAAAGACTTTTGGATTTACTTTCAAATGTTCCCCAAGTGTTTTTCTTTTGAATTCTGCAAATGCATTACGAAGAGCTGTCTTTGCAGTGGATTTTGAAATTTTATAGTTTTCAATTATTACAGTACGCTAGTCAATGGGCATATATTTACTAATTATTTTCCTTTTTGCAGAGCACATTCGCTGCCGTCTCAGAGATTTTCTCACTTCGGCATTGTACCACCTGGATTCAGTGCTTTCTTTTTTAAATTTACAAGGGATCCTAGGGTTATATCTATTGATCCCAGAGCGCATGATATTAACGAACGACTTCCATGGACCCTTCGTACACTTTAACAAAAGTTAACAAAACTTTACATAAATTAAAATTACAGAAATCTCTTCTACCAACTTCCACTCGAAAAACGATTGTTTCAACTCTCGTATTCCCTACCTTTGATTATTGTGTTTTAGTATGTAATGACCTTCCCTCTGAATTAGAAAATAAGCTTCAGCGGCTATTAAGCTCCTGTGTTAGATTTATTCTCGACCTCCGCAAAGATGAACATATCTCTCACCACCTACGCAACCTGTCATGGCTTAAGATGTCTTCTAGGAGGAAATACTTACTTGGCTCTTTTCTTTATGCCCTTTTTCACAGTAAAAGCCCGGACTACCTATATTCTATGTTTAAACCTAGGTCAGTCTCTGTTTTTAGACCCTCCAGGACTGAACCCTCCTACCTGATGCGCCCAATACCTCGAACTAACGCATATCTTAAATCATTCCTCATATCTGGCTCAAACCTCTGGAATTCATTGCCTTTGCCCATAAAAAACTCTGCCTCTCTACCATCTTTAAGGGAAAAATTTTCGAATATTGTTTAAATGAGGACTTATAAATCCTAAATGTAATTAAACCTGTGCATAAATTGTCAACAATTATTGTTTCCATGAGGACTTTAAATGTAACCTAAGTATTGTATTATTTTGTATAAAATTTATGACATTATTGTAACTCAGTCTTTTCTGACAATATTGTTATTTTTTATAGTTTTTGACTTATTATTTGATGACTTGTTTGCTAGCTGTTTCTGTTGTGTTGTTTTTGTTTTAAACTTTGTCAATGTTTTCTTTATGTACTGCTCTTATGGGGAAACCCAGAGCATGAAATAAATTCAATTCAATTCAATTCAATACATAAGTTTATGGAAGACTTTTTAAAAACTGATAAGGAATCTCTTGAATAAATGTTAAAGTTAGCAAAGTCAGCTCTTTTAAAAATATAAATCTTTTTTTTTGTTCAAAACTTTTCTAAAGTTAGAGAGAATTTTGCAGTCAGAACTCTGTGGTCACTGTTTCCATCAATGGTGCCAAGCTTAGTCACTTTTTGTGGGATGTTGGTTGCCAGTAAATCAAGAATATTATTTCCTCTATTAGGTGCTGTAGCTAATTGTGACAGGGAGTTGTTGGAGAATACATCTAATAGAGTCTCACAGATGTCCTTATCCCTTCTTCCAGCTTTGAAGAAGTAATTTCTCCAGTCTATTGATGGTGCATTGAAATATCCACCTATTATTATGTTACGATCGCTGTTACGGGACGTGATAGAATTTATCTGCTTTTTCAGATCTAATAGTGAGTCAACATCAGTGTTTGGGGGCCTATAGAATGCGTAGACAGATATTGGTTTGGATTTAGGGCATGTTAATGAACACCAAAAACATTCCAAGGGGTTTTCGGGGGTATTGATTGAGTTCTTGACTGCAATGAAAACACCACCATCTGTTATGTTTTTTCTATCTTTTCTATATATTTCAAAATATTTGGTAAATATTTCTGAGTCAGAAATGTCATCCGACAGCCAACTTTTAGTTTCTATTATAACATCTGCATCAGCAGTATGAATAAGGTGGTTGAACTCAGGTATCTTGTTTTTAAGACTTCGGCAATTAACTACTGCTACGTAAATATTTTGACATCGACTATTATCAAGGCTACAAAGGAGAGCTGTGATCATGTCTGAATTTGTTTGAGCCTCAATACTATTTTCATCAAATTTAGCCGGTAAGGCGACTGGCAACGAGAAGTTATTTACCACAATACATGACCTACTTGCTACCCTTCCATCTACCCTAAAAAGGGCCTGTATTGAATTAATATCCTATCTGCCACGCTTTTGGCGGCGTCCGGAGTGTAATGAACCCCAGAACGGTTTAAAGGGTGTCTACACGACCGAAGCGGCGGCTGAAGATCAACGAAGGTGGCTCCAATGTCCTTACAGAAACGGCGTAGCCTCTGATATGTCTACCACTCGACGCCAAAACAGAGGCCCACGATCTATCCTCGATACCAGACTACAAATCGGTAGCTCCAGTTCAACGCCCACGACTCCACTCACCCGCTTCACCTCAGAGAGCAATTCCTTGAAGAAATGCAGAATCCTCGGGTCTGCGGTCGGTGGCATCGTTGACGCCTACGTGGGCCACGACTTGCAGCCTAGAGCACTTCGTGCCCGCAACTGCCGCTCCCATCGCCTTCGTCACCTGAGGAATACCGCCACTGGGGATGCACCAAGATGTTAAGCCCTGGCAAACACCCTCGCGGTCTTTCCTTCTCCACAAAGCAGCCATCACTCGCCGGACGTTATTACTCCCTATCACTAGCATCCCCCCTTTCCCACGCTGACTGCTCCTCCTCGGTAGTGCTCTCGGAGTAGCTACGGGGTCGGCTGCAGAAATCTCGGCAACATCCATAGAAAGCGCCTGAAACCTATTGGAGACTTGGAGTGGAGTTGCCTCTGCACACTCCGCTCCGTGTCGCAGCCATACACCTCCGCTACTCAGAGTAACTACCCTCCACTCCTTGGGCTTAGGGACTGGCGCTACCTCTTCACTGAGCGGTGCAGTGACGGTTAGATGCTCACTAATGAGTCCACCCGAAACTCCAGCACTCTCAGAGATAGACACCCTCCCTTCTACCTTTGACTGGAGCTCCACCACGATTCTCTCCAACTCTGCGATACGGGCTCTTAGAGCCGCGCATTCGCCTGAATTATGGAGCGTCGCGACAGAAGACCGATTCAAAGCCATCCATTATTTTGCTACACAAACAAGTCTTTGGGGTTCGTTACATCATTTACTCTATGTACGCGTTTGTCGAGATTTAAATTAGGACACCCTGGCGGTCCAAGCAAACAAATTTCCAACGTGAAAGTTTGGTATAGTTGGTTAAGGTAGTGCTTTCCAAATACAATCTCTACGGCGTTTGAATTTCACTCGCATTTCCTTTTCCTACGAAACCTGTGGTTTTCCAGAAAGCTCTGGTATTCGGTAAAATTGTCCCAGCTTGGGTTTGACTGGACTCCCTCCAACGGCTTCTTACGGATTCATACCCATGACCTGTGGTAGGAAGCTGAACACTGTGCTACAACGCTTAAAAATAGAAAGAACATGAGCTTGGAAGGGAATGAGGTGAAAGGCGATGTAAAGCAGCGTATTCTGTCGTATCACTGATCTCAAATGATCACTGAGATAAAATGATTCGTGGTATTCGAAAATATTTTCTCCGATTGTAACTGGTAAGAGTGAATTTTTAATTCCACATAATAGTTATTGTAATGCGACCTATGATTCAACGGTACCCATTCATCGTGTTTATACGCACAACGTCATTATTGCAATGGTCAAGCAAATTCCACGTACAAGTAAAGCCTTAGACAACGGAATTTCCTCCCAGATTATAACTTTTCCAACTATACAGTGCGGGGATGTATATCTTCTGCTGAATGCTCATTGACTCAATTTGCTATCCGTATGGTATTTTCCTCGAAACCTCAACTTAAATCGAACCTTAACGTTGCAGCAAATTCATCATCGACACTCAAGACATTCGCAACTAAGCCCAGCCAAAAGCCGTTGCACTCTTGCTTTCGAAGGAAGCCAGTTTCCAATACGAGTCATTTCCCAGTCTATTTGAAAATTTTAAACATGTTGCAAATGGTATTTTTAATATTATTACTATGAAAATACTTATATTGGGGGAACGGGTGGGTGTGGTGGCTAGAGTACTGGCCTTCCGTCCCGAGGGCCCGGGTTCGATTCCCGGCAGTGGCGGATTTTTCAGTTAAAAACCGGTCCCTACTTGAGTGCCTAGTGTAGGGCATTTCCGGTCCAGTCGGATGGGCCGTTAAGCCGTGGTCCCCTTGGCGCCTTTTGTTGAGTAGGCTGATGCCTACGCCAGGTTTCTCACCACCCTTTCTCCGTTCTCTGAAAACTCCTACCATTACCACCTATCCAAAATGGCGCAGATGACAGTTGTCGGTTGCCTCCCCTGAATAACCTACCAACCAATACTTACATCGACTTCTGGAATGAAAATAGTGCCATTACGAGTAGGCCTATTCCGTACTTCGTTAAAAATCCGTCGTTACGTTACCGACCCGACAAAGGGGAAATGTAACGACAGCTATTTAACGATAATCTTATTATGTATGTACCTCGGTCTACCGAGCGGTTGTCGATACATAAAGGGCACCGACGCGTCGGTCGGAAATCGAAAAATTTTTGGACAAAATTCGAAAATCGCTTTTTTTGAGATATGGACTTGAAACTTCGCACATACACTCACAAAAGATTGCAAATTAAGGAATAGTACGTTATTTGTCATGATTCTGAACCGTTAGCTAGATACAGGGGCTCAAACATGACCAAATTTCCAAAAAACTCCCGACTTCCTTTTTCTCCGATTATCTTCAAAGTTATGTTGATGGTGTTTTTTGTGGGATGAATTTGATCGAATAAAAATGGTATGTTCTATTAACACAATGCTTTTTCTTTAATATGCTTTAGTTCCGAAGATTTTTAAAAGCATTTGTGTGCTATTACGTTACAAAATGTCGGAAGCTGTTTTAGGACAAAATTTCACATAAAGTAGAGAATATCTAGCATTTTAGGGAGAGACCTGTCAAGTGACTTATATCAGAGCATTTGTTAAAGACTTTTAGATACGAAACTGAAGAGAAATAAAAAATAAGTTTGCGACGCCGAAAAATACATATGATTTTCCGACCGCGCGTACGGGGTCCCGACTCCGCGCGCCGGGGCTGGAAATGCCGAGACTCGCTTACATTGCTCATGTGGAATGAACCCTAAAGCTTCGGATTTGCTGGGATTCCGATGTACACATTGTCACTAACCTCCACAGACCCTCTATGGACGAAAATGGTGAGAATATTGTATCGAGCGGGCGGATAATTGTACGTGTAGTAGCGTTCAGGTTATTTTTGTTGAAGGCGCCAAGGGGACCACGGCTTAACGTCCCATCCGAATGGACTGGAAATGCCCTACACTAGGCACTCAAGTTGGAACCGGTTTTTAACTGAAAAATCCGCTACTGCCGGGAATCGAACCCGGGCGCTCGGGATGGAAGGCCAGTACTCTAGCCACCACACCCACCCGTTCCCCCAATATAAGTATTTTCATAGTAATAATATTAAAAATACCATTTGCAACATGTTTAAAATTTTCAAATAGACTGGGAAATGACTCGTATTGGAAACTGGCTTCCTTCGAAAGCAAGAGTGCAACGGCTTTTGGCTGGGCTTAGTTGCGAATGTCTTGAGTGTCGATGATGAATTTGCTGCAACTTTAAGGTTCGATTTAGGTTGAGGTTTCGAGGAAAATACCATACGGATAGCAAATTGAGTCAATGAGCATTCAGCAGAAGATATACATCCCCGCACTGTATAATTGGAAAAGTTATAAGCTGGGAGGAAATTCCGTTGTCTAAGGCTTTACTTGGACGCGGAATTTGCTTGACCATTGCAATAATGACGTTGTGGGTATAATGACGATGAATGGGTACCGTTGAATCATAGGTCGCATTACAATAACTATTATGTGGAATTAAAAATTCACTCTTACCAGTTACAATCGGAGAAAATATTTTCGAATACCACGAATCATTTTATCTCAGTGATCATTTGAGACCAGTGTAATAAAAGAACACGCTGCTTTGCATCGTCTTTCAGCTCATTCCCTTCCAAGCTCATGTTCTTTCTATTTTTAAGCGTTGTAGCACAGTGTTCAGCTTCCAGCGGTTAGAAAAAATCTAATTAAAAACTTTATTTTTTTAATTTTGGCAATTTTTTGGCATTTCGCCCCACTGTGCGACGCCACGAAGAGAGTATATCCTTCCCTTTACAGCTACCAGCCTCCGAAAGCTCGAACAAACTCAAAGCGCGTTTGATCTCAAATTTTATTCATTTTCGCCGACTTTTTGACCATCGCACCCCTTTTCATCTGACTTTCAAGATCCCAAACAAGGCTCCATTGAGTATAATTAAGCAAAAATAAAGACTAGGAAAAACAGTTGCTAATGAAATAGCATAGCCATAAGAACATCAGTTTTTCTCCGCTTATAACTCGATAACTACGTGACTGATCGAGGACTGGACATATGTCTTTTTATTTTACAAATTGAAATTAAATGAAATCAAATTCGGCAATAACAAATATGGTAAATTACCCCAATTGTAAGATACTGAAGTACGAGATGTGGCTATACTACCGAAAACGTTATCTATGGCCTTTACATCGGGGTATTAAGATCAATCAGCAACAGACAAGCACACAAAAACTCGTCCCGAGCGGTGACTCACTCAGACGGGACTCGAACCCGCAACCCTCTGGTTAACAGTGAGGACTTCCCCACGCCGCCACGGGGGGCGGTATGAAAAGGAATTGGGTCGTTTACCATATTTTTTTATTGCGGAATCGGATTGAGTTTGTAAAATAAAAACACCCATATTTTTCCGTTTTTTGATCCGTCAATTATTACTCGAGTTATAGGCGTCGAAAAACTGATGTTTTTAACCCTTTCGGAAAAGTGGGTGTGGTGCAACCTCTGACGTATATCGACTTCGTCCAATCACAGCTGAGCCCGCGAAGCTACTTCGCCTTATCTCAAAGGGGGTGACACAGCTGACTGCCAATCGGAGCAGTTACGACCGGATCTGAGCGAGCAGACCTTCCGAGAATCCCCCTCCACTCCCTCCCCTTCCCATAAGAGCAGTCAAGGACGGGAGAAAAATGACGTCAATGTTATCACAGCAGCTTTTTCGGTGGGCGTCACCTTTTGCTTATTTAAATTTTTGATTTATGAGTAAATGGTTGTAGTTAGAAGATTATTTTTTTCACTAAATTTCTTTTTTCGTTTCCATCTTACAATTTCGTGTACAAAATTGCGATTTCGGTTCTGAGTAAACATTGATGATTGGAAAGGTAGATAGGCTCGGAAATGCCTAAGATGGAAGAGGAATTCAGGATACAGTTTATTGTAGGTGATTGGGACAGCTACATAACAGGAAATGCAATAAGAAGGCGAAAGGGCGCTGTTGATTTTCATTGGTGAGGAACATGCTGCCGAAATGAGTCCAGAGAAAGTAAATTTTATCTCATAATCCAGCATCTAGCAGCTAATGTTGTAAAAAAGAGTGGTCCTAAAAGTACATGCAATAGTATTATTTCTCCTAATCGAGAACGAAATACGTATGGGGATCACTAACTTGAGTACAGGTTCAAACTAAATACGTATACGAGATAATTCAAACTAAATACGTACCAAACATATTAAGTCTCTTCGGGACATGGTGGTTTTGACTATTTAATTATGTAATGTTCCCACGAACCTAAAGTGAAACAACTTTAATTGAAAACGCTCAGGAGATAAGCAATCGAAGGATGCGTTTAGCTCGAAGTATGGCTTTGTGTGATACTCATAGTAAGACGCCAATTAATTCGTTTTAAAGTTTATAATTATATCAGCTACATTGAAATGGGCTCATCTTAAAATTTTCGTGCATTGTATTTTCAGCATATCTGGATGTGTCATCTATTATTGATCTATAAACAGGTGTTTGATTGAATCCTTCTGAACATTGTCTTTTTTCCTTTCCTTATAAAATGCATATTTACTTACACTATCTCGCAATTCACGCCCATCCTATTCCTGATATTTCTCCTTATAATGTCTCTGATGGTTTGTCAATGTAACGTGTCACTTCTTGATAAAACCGCAAGATATCTTCTGTTCGACTCATAGAGATCCTCAACCCCCTCTCATGGTTCCATCTATCTCACTCACACCATCTACAACACCAGAGGTGGGGGTGAACCTTGGGCATCACGTTCTGCGGCAAAGTTGTACTAAAAGAGGGAGTCGTCTAAAATGCTATATTTGATTGGTATACTGTCCCCACACCCTTTGTAGTTAAGATGTAGATTAAAACTTACCATTCCTTTGTTGCTTCAATGAAGATGCGAATTGAATATTCTTCTGTGAATTGATATAAAATGAAGCACATTTCAGACTATTCAAATCCTTAGAGAATTATTCGATCATTTAAGATCCAGATCTCAATAAAATGAAAAAAGAAACTGAGTCAATTAATTTATTGATTTTCTCTCAAAAAGGCGATTGTTGTGTGCATGTTCATTTAAGCTGAGGAAATGATAGAATTAATAATATTCCACTGACCAATCCATTTCTTTTATTACTTATACATGTTCAATTAGGAAAGGAAATGGAAGTGTTTGAAAAAATTACTGATTCACCTTATTCCTCTTAGAGTATTATAAAATGTCTTTTCCTGCATCACCTCGCTATCACCTTGTCCCATTGCTAATTTTGTGAATGGGTGCAGAGTTATAGTCGGGTGATAATTTTGCAGTCTCTATTTCGGTCTGATTGTGGATTTCAGGTATGGAAAACTATGGAATGGCTTCAATTGCATTCTTCCAAGTCGCCACTTCTTCCTTGAGCTTCTTGCCGATAGTCCGCTCGTCACTTTCGGGAATAGGTGCAACGCGATAATCAGGTGATAGTTTTCCAGTCTCAATTCCTACCTTAATGATTATGGAATTCAGAGCTTCTATTGCCTTTTCGGACGGTAATTCGCTTTCGTACTTACCAAAGAACTGCACGGAGACAGTCTGTAGCCAGCTAACGAAGAACCAATCCATGTCCCAGTTCCAACCGTTGCCTTCATACACGTTCCCATCATTGCCTATGTAAAAGTTTTCCGCGATGCCACTGTCACCTGACTCGTGCCTGGCCTTATGCTCCTTATTGATACGGGCGATGCAAGCATCAAATGTGTCGCATGGATCGCCTCCATCCCTGATCGCCAAATACTTCAAAGGGTGGTTCAACTTAAATCCTTTCCTTATCGACAGACCGGAAAGGTTCCACTCGTCCGTCAGGATGAACGAGGTGTTCAGGGATCGCAGGCGCGCGGGGTCGTACTTCAACTCAAAGTCGTCGGACCAGTTGTCGGTGGTCTTCAGGGCGCCGATCAGCTTCTCGGTGGCCACGTTGTCACCCGTCACAATTTTTCCCAACGATATCGTGTCGAAATACGGAGAGAGCTTATTCAAGTTGACACCTGTCTGTACCAGTACGTGGAAAGCCAACAAAGCCCTAGGGGTTGGTGGAGCACTTTCGAACGAGCCGAGGAATCCGATGGATATGAAGTTGTTCTTGATCCCTCGCGTAGCCCACAGGGAGGAGTGGTCCCATCCTCTCCCTTCGTAAATATGTCCATCGCCTCCCACATAGAAGTTATCGGACACGTCCCATTGTCTCGATGGGGTGTTCTCCTGGATTGCCTGCAGACTGCGCTTACAGCTTTCCGGGTCACTGCAATCAACCCCAGCCCTGTTCACGACGACGACCCCCACAGGTTGATTACGGATTGCCACCGTGTGGACAGGTTTCTTGGCGTGCCAGTCACCACGCGAAACAAACATTTTATTACCGGAAGGCATGCCATCCCCTTCTGGTATCAGGGGGAATTCCGAGATAAAGCGATCCCAATTCTTGACAGCAGCGTAGAGATTGTCATGTGATTCCGGCCCACATTCCAAAATTTGGTGTACCGAGACGATCTTGTAGTCAGGAGCGAGTTTGTGGGATTTCACGCCATTCTCCATCAGGCGGTTGAAGGCGTGGATGGAGAGCCTCGATGGTATCGACTCGTCCCTATATTGTCCCAGGAAAGTCACGCGGTAGAATTCGGATTTCAGGGCTTTGTTATACAAACTGGGAGCCGTCGACCAACCTCTGCCCTCGTAAGCCATTCCGTCGTCGCCGATGTAGAAGTTGTCCAGGAGACCCTCTTCCTTGGCCCTTTTATTATTCTGAGATTCTCTGAGGCTGGAAGTGCATTCTTCGCCTGTGTAACATCTCTCTCCAATATTCCCGATGACGACGTAGTGCACTGGTTCTGTAAACTGATGATGAGTCGCGTTTACAGTCACTTCCGACCACACCTCGTGCGGGACGATGGGGAGCAGACCTGATTGCAAACGGTCGTCCTCAGTCATGGCTTCCAACTTCTTGGACCATTGCTCTTTCTCAGCGAAGTGCTTTTTCAAACCGTATCCTAACAATTCGACGTCGTACACGTTGCGAGAGGAGTAGAAGTGATAGTTGGGCGCAATTTTCCCAAGGTTCACACCGACCCTGATCAAGTTGTCGAAAGCCGCCAGGGCCGTCAAGGAAGGCTCATCGAGCTTGTGATCGCCGAGGAAGTTCACCATGATCAACGACTTGTTGAAGTGTCTTGGCTGGAATTGAGGTTCCAAATCCCACCCTCTGCCTTCATATATATTGCCGTTGTCCGAGACGTAAAAATTACTTCTCACGTCACCATATGCCCACTGATCCTCCTTCTGTATTATTTTCATGAGTTGGGAACACTTCTTCGAATCCAAGCACGGTCCGTCCTCGGAATACTCTTCAATGATGATGTGGTCAACTGGGTGCTCCAACTTCTTCAGCTTCTCCAGTACCTCCACAGGGTCCTTGGCTCCCCAAGTTGCTCGTTTAACCATTACGATGAAGCCTTCGCCCTCTGCAAGTTTCTTCGAGATCAGCTTATCCAGGCCGTTGTCCCATGGTTTCCATTTCCTGGCAGTCTGAAATAGTCTCTCTCCGAGGAATCGCGTGTCGTTGTAAATGCTTCGCAGGGAGTAAATTTTGTAGCCGTCAGAGATCCTATTGAAGGAGATTCCTGCGTTTACCAGAAGCTTGAGGGCACCGATGGCTTTCTCGGAAGGAAGATCGGACTGGAATTTTCCAAAGATTCTCACAGTCATGGACTCATCTTTGTGGAACTTATTCTCCTCCAGGTCTATATCGGTGTCCCACAGAGGCTTGAAGTTGAACCCCCTTCCTTCGTAAACGTAACCGTCGTCTCCTACGTAGAAGTTGTCAACTAAATCTCCGTAGAGTTGCATATCCTTCTCCTGCTCCGCCTTGATGAGTGCCATGCATTCTTCATGGGTGAAACACCTCTCTCCGCCTTCGTTAATCATGACGTGCTTTATCCTGGGTCCCATACCCGTCAATGATTTTTCTGGTCTCTTGGCTCCCCATTCCTCACGTGTGACTAATGGTAGGGTCTTGTCAGGTGCCATCTCCCACACGCTCATCATATTGACTTCCTTGATAGCCCTGTCAGGGAAAGATATACATCACAATAATTATTAGTCAGACAATGAAAGGTTACTGGAAGAAACAAACTTTAAAAATGGTTAAATAAGGTAGGTTTGTAACCTTTTGTCAAAATGAGCACTAAAATTTTACAAGAAATAATCACATAAGGTCCAAATATTTGTTTGTGAGTTGCTATAGAAATTTCTTACATAAGTAGGAAATTATATAAAGCCATATGCGTTCCTTTTTCTGAAAGTATCCTGGATAGGTTTTAATCGCAACAATAAAAAAGCAAGAATCTCAATTTCATGGAGGTGAAATAAATGATACATGCACTTGGTTTCCAAAATTAATGAAGTTATGATGGTGGTAAAAGTTGAAAATTAAAAATACATATCATAGACTAAGATGAATGCCGTGGATTTTTGTTGCCTAATATTTTGCAGTAAAATGAAAAACATGTGGATCGGTGTCCCACAGAGGCTTGAAGTTGAACCCCCTTCCTTCGTAAATGTGAGACTGGCAAAGATTAATGGAGTTTAACTTTAACAATATGTTGTTTTGTTGTTTACAATATTAGGCAAGCTATTCTTTAATAAACTTAGTCAATAAACAAAAGCAATTGAACCTGATTGTACAAAAGTTTGTTATCAGCTGCATTTATTGCCTTTGTCGATTATGTATTCATTATACATAGGTATTACACACAGGTATGATAATATGTGAGCATAGTGGGCTACTTGGCATGATGATCAATATCCAGGATCTGATGTCCTCTACCACAGATAAAAGTAAAAGTGTTTAGGGAGAAGAAACAGCTATGTACTTGAAACAGTGTCAACATTACTCTGGTTGCACCTGGCCATTGCTACATTTGCATGGCTTTTAATCATAATTCACAATAGCAGTATTGAGTGTGCAAAACCATAAATCAGTTCATAAATAATTAAAATTCCTTTATTTGATACTGTCACACTGCTAAGTGTAGCAGAAATTTATAAAATATGTAGGCTACACTCGTGTCAACTAGCCCTGAGATAGAGTAGCTCAGTGGCTGCAGATACTACCAGCAAAAAATATCAGAGAAAAACTAGAAACGTAATTAAAAATTTACATTCTACTGTAAAAGTTATCCATTCACAAATTTTTTGTTTAGAAATTAAACTAACATAGTGATAAGAGGCTGTATCTGAAAATTTCCTGGAATGTTACGCTAACATGTTTTACCTCATGCAAATCACAATTCAGCAGTTAACTAGCTACTTCCCTAGTAGCAATTAATACCTATACAATATCCATAGAGTGTTACCAATAACCAAAAAGCATTAATCTAAGTGTAATATTGAGTGGATATAATTTGAGTGTTGATGTACTACTGTTTTTTTGATAACCCATTACATCTAAATGTAATATTGTGTGGATATTGCATGGATGTTAATGTATGACTGCCTTTTGGATATTGAATGGTTATTTTTCTTATCAGGATGCAAATATACTATTATTGTGTATGTAATGCTGTACTTAATGTTTCTAGTATAATACTTTACAATGATGGTGAAATACATTTTCATGTGTGTGTGATCGAACAACATGTAGGAGTAAAAATCAATGTTAGACGAGTTATCTTTGAGAAAATTCATTACAATAAAACAGTATAGCAGCATTGTGTAATTTTCCACAATTTTTTTATTTCACCTCAACTATGTTTTGACGTTCCTTACATCATATTATCCAGAGTTTATTATATTCAGTAGCCTATAAGTAATGACAAAAGGTGCGTCGGAACTGTTTGAGGTGAACTAAAAAAAGTGTGGAAAATTACAAAGTGCTGCTCTACTGATTTCCAGCAAGTAGGAGGGTAATATTAAAATATTCTTTAGAGAAAACCGGTCATGTATTGTGTTCTAATTAAAGTGTGGAATATACAATTTTTAAAAAATTTAATTGAAGATGAACTTCCACAAATTTGAGCTTCAAACTATAAAGCCGATTAAGGTTTGTTCTTCGGCTACCTCGCTAAACCTATACTTGATGACGGTATTGAGTAAATATTGAGAAACTGAGTTGGTATGCGAATTGGCGAATATTAATAGTTCATTGTGCGAAATATTATCCGTTGTTGGTTCATCCAATATTAATAAAATTGCTACTCCAGTAAGATTGGGATCCCACACAGCACATATCCGTTTTCAACTTTTTTTAAAATCTCATAAGTAGAGGTCCTGGGAAATAATTTTTTAAGTATTCAAATTTAGTTTTAAGAGCCTTAGAAATTAATGTAATATAGTTTTGTTTATTTTTGATTTTCAGGTAAAAATAAGATTGTAAAAAAATTACAATCTTATTACTCTACCTTCCAAGAAAAAATAATTCGTATGATGTGAAATCACACTTAGATATTTTTCTAAAATCTAAATAGTTATAAATTAAAACTGTAAAGGATAGAGTAATAGCTCATTTTGTTTGTACACTAACTGATAGCTCGACTAAACAACTGATATAGTACTGTTCTTCTTGTCTTAGTTGTCTTGGTATTTCTTCACATTAACAGGGATAAAAGTGCGTTTAATTTAGGTTACTATTTTACGTAGGGCCTAAGTGCCTAAGTTACTTGAATGCAAACGTTGTTAAAGTGGCAGAATTTTCTGGTTTCAAATGGTGACAATTGACTAAAACTGATTACTGAGAGTTCTCACTGTCCACGTTGTTTGTGGGTATCCACAAGGATTAAATTGCAAATTTAGCAAACACTGGGTTGTCTTCTTTCGTTGATCAGAGGATTGCTATAATGTAAAACGTAACCCTCTCCGAGTGCCATGATAGGTACTCGACCAATGAAAGGAATTTTAGGCTGAATTTCTTCAAAGGATCCTGGTTAAGAGGGATTTTAAGTAAAGCTGGGCCGAATAGCAGAATTCTCGAATTCCAATGAAGTTTGAATTAAACCATGGCTTGAATACCTCAGCTTTCGGATGTCTCCAATAATAAAATTGCAATACATATGTTAAATATTATTCTGCTAATTTATCTTTTGCCTGGTGTAGGGAAGAGCTAAAACTTGATAAAATAAAAAAACAACTCATCCTTTAAAATATCTAATATATACTATAATAACTTTAATACCTATTATGGACCATTGAATTTTTTTATAAGCGATTACTTTATTGAACTTTTATAAGCGTTAATAAGTGGACAGAAGGCTTTAACCTACCTTTAAGTTCTGGCCAGTTATGAATTAGCCACAAACTAGGGTCAAATTTCAGGTAAATTGAAAATTTACATAAAAGATTATAGTTGGAAGTATTAACTTCAGATCTGATAAAATGAACGATGATATTACTATGAACAGGTAAACATTTTGCATGTAATTGACACACAATTCTGTAAGGACCTGTCGGTAAAGTATATCGGTGTCCCTGTGTTTGAGAAGCTCTCTTTTCCAAAAGATAAAATCAACTTTAATGCAGTTTAGTAATACTGATAATTATTGCTTCTCTCATACTCTATGCTTGTCATGCTGAAAAGTTTTGGCTGCAGTGGTTCCACCAAGTTTCAGTCAAGTAACCAGTTTTATAGAAGTGTTTTACGAATTTCATAATAATTTTTGAATGTTTGAAATATATAAAAATTTGTCATTGGTTGCATTTAGTTGAAATTTCAATTTAACACGAGGACTCTGGACAGAATAAAAAGCACGTTATTCTTGGTCATTGAATTTTAGGTCACGAAAACAGCTCTAATCCAAATAAATTTTTTTGTTAAATTAATGTAGAAATAAACATATCACAGAATACATTTGGCTGCAATAAAATCGGTTTCCTCTCTCGGATGGTGTAACTTCTCAAACTCGGGCATCACGGTGAAGGTGAAGAAGGCGGCTGAAGGTGGGAGGGAGGCCAGTATGCCCACCTTGAAACAATAGGGTAGTTTCCTTCATCAAAGAAAACGGACTTCATTAATTGCGATTTGTGCCCTGCCATAAATGTATTTAATTTACGCAAAAAGTTTGTATTGAGAAATCCCAGTTTACTAGAGAATTAAATGTTAATTTTAAGGCCATTTGAAAAGGCTCTGAAATGGCGGGGTGCGCTGCCTTCATGCTGACGTAACAGGAAGGTAGTTTACGTTGCGAAGCATAGGAAAATTCGTCTCCTGAACTTACCGTTGTATTTCAGGGCCCCTCAGCTATAGTGAATATTTATTAGTATTAACCTGTAAAAACTATCAATGTTGGAAACCAATTCTCAGTTAAACATGGTATTATTAGTCATTTTATAGGCTCAAGGACGTCCTGCTCGCTGTGTCTTCTGCTACGACGAAGCATGGCGTGAAGGTCGTGCGGCGATAGGCGAACTACATGATATGCTTGTGAAAGGAATACTGACTGATTTTAAATGAATCAACTGCATAAGTCATGTTAAATAAATAAATAAAAGTTAATTATAATTAATTAACGGAATAAATATGCCTCCAATACTTGTTCATAAGCTTTAACGGAGTGCGGTGTCTATTTGGAAGCGTCCGCAGCACCACCTGGTGGCAGGTAGAGGAAATAGTTTAACGTCACACGTAGGATTAACCGGCATGCAATAGTTTGCCGTCGCGTTTTCGCGCCATTGATGTTTTTCACTTTTTAATTAATGAGGAAAAATACTTAACGTCATTTAAAAATCAAACGGCTTAAAACACGTACTCCAGAGGTTATAAACTTTCGATCAAGACAATAAAAAAATAATAGGAAACTACCCTATTATTGAAGTTGGAATCGTGGGAGGAGGAATGCATGGGTACCGGGAGAGAATAAGAATGGGAGGAGGGATTATTGCAAGAGGAGTGGTCAGATTCATACAGATGCAAAGCGGGGAGGTGGAGAGACCGATGTAAAAAGCGGGACAGAATTGGCAGTTAAGAATGTAGACAGTATTTTCAGTGGTGCAGGAAAGTGAAGGCGTGGAGGGAAGCGAAAAAGAGAGGAACTGTTTGGGGAGGAATTCCTTGCCGGCCAGCTTGGCTCTCGTTCATCAACGTTCAGGCGGATTCGGCCATTATCACATGAGGAAGGTAGCGTGAACGAAAGAACTTAGAGAACAGCATTAAATCTTAGAGGCTTTTTTGGTTTCTCACTGTTTGATATAGAACTAATTTTTATACCATTTATTTTATTTGTCGTTTCCATTATCGTAGGTTATTGATGCCATTTTTACGTGATTTAGTGAGCCATACGATACGACTGTGCTGAAGAAAGTCAAGGAATTCATGCAGAAGAAAATATTTGAGAAATCGGGATAGAAATACTGAAATGCCGATTTGCCGATGTCAGAAAAAAGAAGACAAACTGATTAAAAGCCTTTTGGTATGTAGGCTACGGCGTCAAGCAGATGTATGTACCTATATCATAAAATGTGCGAAATAAAACGTTCACTGGGAAAAAAGTTTTAGAAGCGAGCATAACGCATTCTTAAACCCTTGAAAAAATTGTTTTTGGCACCGGGAAAAGACGTTTCAGAAACGAGAATAACACGTTTTTATAAATAAAAAACATTTTTGATGCGGACATTTGAACCTTTTCATAGGTGTTTTCAAGTCTGTTTCCGCATTAATAGGCGCTTCAGACCGGGAGGAAAAATATAAGGATAGGAGTGGAAGGGGTGGGGCTTTTTTTCAGGAGTTCAGAACCTTAAAAAAAAAGTTTTTTTTTCCTTTTTCAAACTCTAAAAAAAGTTTTTCATGCGGACATTTGGACCTTTTAAAAAAATTTTCTCCATAAAAGACGTCTTTCAAAAATGTAAAAACTACATGATTTAAACGTTTTGCTCCATGTGGGATGTTCCTGCATAGCGACGCATGTCTCAGAGACATCTCATTGACGTCTCTTGAGACATTGACGTCTCGGTACATTTCAGATATATGGCCTCCTAACCTTCATCCTCTACGAGGAAGCAATATGCAGTTGCCCCATGAAGTAGGTCGTCG
Organism: Platycnemis pennipes; assembly: GCA_933228895.1. Lineage (NCBI taxonomy): Eukaryota > Metazoa > Arthropoda > Insecta > Odonata > Platycnemididae > Platycnemis > Platycnemis pennipes. The sequence continues at coordinate 32,079,032 of OW121852.1, read as the reverse complement.
CCAGGTCGTCAAAAGTAGAATGGTATGCTGATTAGGATAAGAGTGTACCTATATAGTCGGAAGTGAAAGTCAAAGATGTTCCTCAAATCTTCAAATCATCTCTCAACGGTACTGTTAATTTTTTTCTCTCATTGTGCTAGGTGCACCCATGCAAGGTATTCTATAGTGATTTTTTTGTATTAGCCATATTCGTTTGGCTACGTGGATACGTTTTCCTCTACAATATTTTCGGCACGGTATTTCTGAGACGTCTAAAAGGAGGGCATAAAGCTCTCAAAGACATCTTGAGATGAGTAGAAATGTCTGTGAGAAGTTTCGAGATGTGTCTGAGATAACTCTGAGACATCTCTTGAGATGTCTCAGAGGATATGGAGCTTCTATGAGATGTCTCTGAGACATCTCGGTGTCATTTGGAGATATCTCTGAGAGGTCATATGAGACATCGGAGATGTCTCTGAGATGTATCTGAGATGTACTTTTCTAGGCACATCAGAGGATACTCACATGCTATACCCCAGGAATACCTTCTCCAGGGCCTGGCCCACGAGTTTGCTGTCGTTGTACACCTGCCCCATGGACAGGATGTTGTAGTCGGGCGACAGTCTATTCTGCCACACCCCCGACTTGGCCATCCTCCAGAAGGCCTTCATTGCCCTCTCGCTGGGACCCTCCGTGTCGTGCGTGCCGAGGAACTTCACGGTGACCGCCCTGCTCCTCATGCCGTTCAGGTGCCAGTAAGGGGCCCAGCCCCAGCCGCGACCCTCGTACACCTCGCCGTCTCCCCCGATGTAGAAGTTGTCCAGGGCCCGGCACTCGCTGTCCACCGTCTTGCGCAGGGCGTTCGTCAGGGCCGTCAAGCATTCGGCGTGGGTCTTGCACCGCTTGCCTCCGTCCCGTATGACGATGTAGTCCACGGGCGTGTATATGAACATCATTTTCTTCTTCTCGTCCCAGATGTCCATCGGGATGGTTGGGGCGAACCTGTGGTCGGCTGAGAAAAGTAAATGTGGGAATGAGGGTCCTTGCCCCTAATTTTAAATAAACTGGAGTGGAAAAAAATATAAAGGAAATTTCCCTACAATTTGCCTTAGTTTCAACGCATGAATTAAAAAGTGAAACTAGTTTTCAGCGCGATCGGAATTTAAACGTAGCGTGGTATGAGGGTGGTAGTCTAAATTTACGGCAAAGAACGCGTGAGGATCGCACACCGCCATGTGATTTCAAACACTTAACTAATGCATGTTGAAAACAAGAATGTGGGAATATAATATGATATTCTAACATCCTTGGTTGAAAATCAGTGTACTTTGATAGGCTCTGGTGTGTAAAGCAGACCTGAGTCCTCTACATAGAGTCTACTGAACATAATAGTTAGGTAGTTGCTATGTATAGTACTCTGAAGCGGATGCAGCGCTGAGGGCATCTAGTGGTATAATTAATGAACTACAAGTTAAATATGAGGCCATCGTGGCGATCATCATTTATAACGGCTTTCGGATGTTCTGCCACATAATGTTGTCTTTTAGTGACAACACTTCCTCAAACCGTACTGCCAAATTGGCACAGTTTGGTACTTGCGGAACAGATGGAAATTGTACAATCTACGAATCAGAAATTACTAAATGACCAACTTTATGCAAATCATTCCCCTCTTTTCAATATTTCCTTACCAAGGAATAATCCCCCACCCCAGATCCTTCCTCAATGTAAAACCTCCCATCTCAGTTTTCCCACCCTCTGTTTCTTTCACCCCGTACCTGCTGACCTTCAACTGTTTACAACTCCCCCCTTCCTCCTCTCGGTTTTTTGCTGCCGTTTCTCTCATGTCTTAACCCATTAATGAAGATGCTTGTCTTTCGGGATTCCCTCCGCGTTGGTCCATGGTTGCTCGGACGACAGTTTCGCCGGCGTTGCAGTCGGCTTCTTCAGGTCAGTGAAGTGTCAGTCAGTCAGGTCACTTCACTGACCTGAAGAAGCCGACTGCAACGCCGGCGAAACTGTCGTCCGAGCAACCATGGACCAACGCGGAGGGAATCCCGAAAGACAAGCATCTTCAAGTAAGACAACCCGCGGATGCCTACACGAGGACTTAAACTCCTTGGTTTTCCCTCTCGTTAACCAACCCCTTTCTCTTCTCCCTATCTCTTTCTCACCAGTTCAAGCACGGTGGACTTCCCAGTTCCTCTGCCCTCACCTTTATTTCACCCGGAGCTGCACCCCGCTTAAAACAGTCCCTTTTACCCTCTGACAAAAGTGGACCACCTCAGAAAGTAAACCCTCAATAGAATGGGGAATATGCATGAAATGTGTGTCTCGAACATTAATGATGTACTTGATGTGAAATTTTCTCACCAATTTAAATATGTAAGCCAAATTTTTCTACGCCCACCATAAAGATTATTAAATGAATTTAAAATGTTCCCGGAAATTGACGAAAGTCACGTGACTTTAAACGCCTTCTGACGTCACTGCACGGTATAGGTTCCATATTGCTACGGAGATAGACATTTCTTTTAGAAGAAAACGAAGCGAATGTATTGTTTTGAGGTTTTTAGCCGTTTCTCGAACGAAACGATGACCGAAAAATTACTTAAAAAAGCACATTCCGACAATTTCCTTTGGTTGAATCCCTTATAGTGGCGTTCTCCTTAAAAAAAACCAGCGATTACATAGGCGTAGTAATTCATGGGCACTAAACAGGCATTATATAATTAATGGACGATTTGGTCGTTACAATCCATACTACGTAAATAAAAATTCGAAATACAATCGTTTATTGCATCAAACAAATGAGATAAATACATGCATTATCGCCAAGTATTTATTTAACAACTTACCTCCAGCCATAAACAGATAAACAACGCCCATAGTGATACCGTTCCGTGACGTCATGCGATGACGTCGTGTTTTTAAGCTGCCGAAAAGGGAAAATTTTCAGAGTAATATCTTTGTAACACAACTCAATTCTTCAGCTAAATTTTTGCCAAGCACATTTGAGCTAATACATTTCACATTCAAAGAGTTATAAAAAATAGTACATGTTCCCCATTCTGGAAGTCCACGCTCCCCCTCCCCCTGTCTCTTTTCTCCTTCCGAAGTTTTTTTCCCGGGTTGGTTCTTCCTAGTGACTCTTGGCCAATGGCATTCACCCTCCCCTACTCTCATCTACATCTACATCTACACGATACCCTGCAAGCCACCGCGAGGGTGTGTGGCAGGGGGTGAAGGTCACCAAGCATTCACTACTAGCATGCAAGCAAGCAACTAAAGGGTCTCATGCAACTAGATTGTTAGTATCTATAGTATTTGAGGGGTTAATACATGCATCATGCACTACAGAATACTCTAAAATATTTCCCCTACCTATCCCTTTCCTATGCTGCCTATTCTGTTCTCTTATAGTACGGGGGAAAAATGCCATTTTGAATCTATCTGTACGACAATCTATCTCTCTAATCTTATTTATCTGGTCGAATCTAGCATAATACGCTGGTGTTTTTAATATGTGCCTAACATCTTCAGTAAAGCTATCCGATTGAAATTTCTGCAATAGATTAAATCTGAACTTTAATCTACGCTCTGATAATGATTCCCACCCTAATTCTTGTATTAATTCTGATACACTACTCAACCTATCGTAACACCTTTTGACGAACCTAGCTGCTCTACGCTGCACACTGTCTAGTTCTCTCATCAAACCTAATTCATTAGGATCCCATACACTGGCTGCATACTCAAGGTGGGGCCTAACTAGTGAAAAGTAGCATCGCTCTTTTGTCTTCTCATCACATTTCCCAAGTACTCTTTTTATAAATCCTAGCTTTCTCTTCGCTCGGCCGCATATTTCCCTTATGTGTCTTCCCCACGATAAATCTTTAGTGATTGTTACACCTAAATATCTTACGGTTTCAACGTTTTCGATCTTCGTGTTATTAATTCTATAGGATCGCTCTATCGAATTATTCCTCCTCCAAAAATTGATTCTCTTCCTTTGAATTGAATTGAACTCTTCCTTTGGTTCCCTCCCACCCTTTGCATATATATTTGTTTTCTTCCCTTTTGAAATTGTCTTGCAATGATGACTCTGTGAGTGTGCGTAGTGTGTTTATTAAATCTGTGAAAGTGCTTAAATTTCCTCATGGAATGGAAATGATACTGATAGAAACGTACCGGAGTCAGCATCCGTGGTGCAAGAGTATGCGTGCGGGAACTTGTCTCTCTTACGCCAACGGTGTTGGTCTGCTAGACTGTACACGCTGATACACAATGTGCTATGAGAGAAACAAGTTTCCCAACAAATGGAGCGCCGCCACTTTCGCTCTGAGAGAAAATCGGTTTCCTTTCTGACGGTACAATATTCTTTGGTCTTGGCCAACACGAAGGAAGCTCAAACACGGTAAGGTCTCACTGACTCGAGTATGTGACGGAATACCGGCAGCAGCTTGCTGCCCCGAGCTGTAAACGCGCTTGCGTCCAGTCCAGTCCGAAGTTCAATCCGCATTCTCCGTACTTCCTACCTTAACCTGTTAGGCCTCGCTCCTTGTCTCGCACTCTGGCAAGGTTCTGGGATTCACTCGGTGTCCGTCTCAACGCTCTATTTCTCACATTTGAAAAAAGTTAACAAAAACGAGCTTGAATATTTTTATCGTCCGTACAAACCATTAAATAGCTCCGTTATTCCGTATACTCAGTTTAACTCACTTTACGAAATCGGTCTAAGTAATGAACTTGAACGTGTGCAGCGAAGATCGGCAAGATTTGTAAAGGGACGGTATGATAACCTTATTAGCGTAACAAGTGTATTAAAATAATTAAATTGGGAAAAATTGTCAGATCGCTGTTTGAAATTTAGACTTAATCTCTTAAACAAATTCCAAGGCAATATTTTCATTGATGATGTTAAAAATATTTTACGAACCCCAACTTACTATGGCAGACTGGACCATAATCATAAAATTAGAGAAATTGATTGCCGAACTGACCGATTCAAAATGTCCTTTTTCCCTCGTACAATTAGAGATACGAATAACGGTAAATATGTCCTATCGGAGAGTAGCAATGAATAGCATTGGTAGCTGCATGTTGGTATGAGTACTCAAAGCTAACCCTACTAACAGAATTTTTTTGCATGTTTGCTTTGCAATTTCTATCTTTTTTTAAATAGTGTAGTTCTGACTACTATATTAATACTATTCCTTTTTTATGCATGATAAGTAGTGCATGTTTGGTGAGAAATCACCCCCTGCCACACACCCTTGTGGTGGCTTGCAGGGTATTATGTAGATGCAGATGTATATTTGTTTTCTTCCCTTTTGAAATTGTCTTGCAATGATGACTCTGTGAGTGTGCGTAGTGTGTTTATTAAATCTGTGGAAAAGTGCTTAAATTTTCTCATTGAATGGAAATGATACTGATCGATACGTACCGGAGTCAGCATCCGTGGTGCAAGAGTATGCGTGCGGGAACTTGTCTCTCTTACGCCAACGGTGTTGGCCTGCTAGGCTGTACACGCTGATACACAATGTACTATGAGAGAAACAAGTTTCCCAACAAATGGAGCGCCGCCACTTTCGCCCTGAGAGAAAATCGGTTTCCTTTCTGACGGTACAATATTCTTTGGTCTTGGCCAACACGAGGGAAGCTCAAACACGGTAAGGTCTCACTGACTCATCGCCCGAGTATGTGACGGAATACCGGCAGCAGCTTGCTGCCCCGAGCTGTAAACGCGCTTGCGTCCAGTCCAGTCCGAAGTTCAATCCGCATTCTCCGTACTTCCAACCTTAACCTGTTAAGGCCTGGTTACACGATACATTAACACGAACGGGTTCATGTACATTTGCGTGAATGGTTTCAGCGCAACTTGTGCGAATGCATGAACCAAATAGAACAGGTTCTATTTTCTGTTCACGCATTCATTCATTTGTACATTTTGGTGTGGTTACACGGTGCATTTTGTGTTCATTCTCGCGTTCATTCATTTAGACATTAACTTGTACGTGTTAATGTATCGTGTAACCAGGGCTTTAGGCCTCGCTCCTTGTCTCGCACTCTGGCAAGGTTCTGGGATTCACTCGGTGTCCGTCTCAACGCTCTATTTCTCACATTTGAAAAAAGTTAACAAAAACGAGCTTGAATATTTTTATCGTCCGTACAAACCATTAAATAGCTCCGTTATTCCGTATACTCAGTTTAACAGGGAGTGGTCGAGCTGTAATGTAACGACTGGCAATACGAAGTTTTCAATTCGAGACCTGATGATAGCGAATGTTTTTCGTACACCACTTTGTTAATTCACGTAAGCGTTAGATAGGTACATATTTTTATCCAAGACACGTTAAGGAAATGTTATGCTATTTTTTACTCTCCACCCCTCTTCTCTTCCGCCATGGAAACCTTTATTCTGCCACTCAAGCAAATGTTTAACTTATCTCATGATAGGTGGATGGTTATTTCTTCTACTGCTGCAATCTCTTTCCGTATTTCGCTGCTTGAAGGGAAATTCTCCGGGAGAGTAGATAAAAAACAATTTTTATGCCCAGCTTTTTGTCTGCTCGTCTAATGGCTTCCCGAAAAATTTCCGCCCTCCTTGAACTGGATTTGAGCAAGAATATTATTTCACTTAACTTGCTTGGGATTAGTACCGTGTCTTTCTATTTTTCTTATAGAATACTGCCAGCTGTCGAGGTATCTACGCGTAGGGGTCGTAAAATATTGGGTAGTAAGATTCGTTCAATCGTCCACAGCGGCCATCCAATGTGCAATATTCAAGCCGCATGATGACTCTTTGAAGCCTACAACGTTATATCAATGGGTTTCCAACTTTCTTTTCGTTTTCCAAATTTGTGCATTTTTGATAATTTGGAAATGCATCACTCGAGAAAATTTTAACTCCACGTGAATTATTGTATTCATTGTTTTCTTAATGCAACTTTTTCTAGATAATAATTTTTCAATGATTTTTCATCGTATGTGTTTAATTAATTATTCATTATGGAATATCTTGCTGGATCATCTTCTACAGTATAAAATTTTCTGGTTACTAAGTCGTCACCTCAACAGACTGTCAGATACTCAGAATAGACGGAGTTTCTTTTAGAGCTGACTTTATCATCAGGTGATGATGATGATCACACAGTCGAAGCAAAGTCTTATCCTATGCAATCTTTCCAAAGGTAAAAAAATCCCACTAGATCCCAAAGTTATACTATATCATTTTGGACTAGTGTAAAAGTATGTTGGTAGTGTTGAAAATGCATTTGTCATAATTTTTATTGAGTAAAACCCTAGCTGTTTCAACACTCTCGTGTCAACATCAAGGGTACTCGGATACAATGACACGGGAGTGTCGAAACCGGTAGGGTTTTACTCAGTAAAAAGTGTGAAAAATACATCCTCAAGTTTTTCTTACACGATGTCACTTTTTCACAAAGTATCGCCTGATTCTTTTCAATTCTTGTGGAGTAATCATAAATTTTGCGAGTTAAGGGCAAATGTGACGACAATAATAAACAACTATGAACATTCTTTCAATACCAAAGCCAGAAATAGTTCTACAACATTACCCTGAATTTGTGATCTATAAGGGGTGTATCTATATAGCAGAAGCTATAAAATTTAGCGAACGATTTCTTATTGCGGAGAAAAAAATAAGGAAGTGTGTATCGGCCAAATAAGTAAAATGGCCAATTTAAATACAGCTCAATACTGAGTATGTTACTCTAGAACACTTCTGCTCGGGGTATTTGTTACCAAAGGGTATCCGTGAGATTTGGCTAAAAAGTGAAAACAGAAGTTGATGAGATGTTTTCAAAATGTTTTTGACTCGCTCATAGTCGGGGAAGCTATTAAGCAATGCATATGAGCTGTATTTTGACCAAGGGGGCTATAGCTACGTTTTCATGTGGCCGTTTTTGCGTTGACGCACACTGCGCCACCAATCTGAAGCGAGAACGCCAACGCAGCCTGCGTTGCCGTCCGAGTTGGTCAACTTTCATCTTTCTGCGTTGACGCAGCTGCGTCAGAGCGAGGAACAACGCATTCTACCTGTCATTTGTTCGTCACGTGATTCTTTCGCTGGATTATCACGAATCACAGATATCCTGTGTCACGTATACCACGGTTTACCACCGTCATATGTTTTGGTGCGTTGCTGCTGGCGCTGCCGTTGACATGAAAACAGGGTATTTTCCTGCCGCACAACGCAGCGTCAACGCAACGCAAAAACGGCCACATGAAAACGTAGCTTTATCTTTCAACTTTCTGCGTTGACGCAGCTGCGTCAGAGGGAGGAACAACGCATTATGTCTGTCATTTGTTCGTCACGTGATTCTTTCGCTATGGATTATCACCTATACCACGGTTTACCACCGTCATATGTTTTCGTGCGTTGCTGCTGGCGCTGCCGGTGACATGAAAACAGGGTATTTTCCTGCCGCACAACGCAGCGTCAACGCAACGCAAAAACGGCCACATGAAAACGTAGCTTATTACGAGCCGCTCACCGCATGCGGTAAGACAACGCAAGCGGAGGCACACCGCCCGAAATCGGACTCACCACCCGATGCGATTACGAACGAGTTGTAGGCGGTATCGTACCACAGGAAGGAGTCGGTATTGTATCACGGGCAGGGAATCTGCCTTTGAAACTCCGCCTTGTCGTATAATCAACATGGCTGCCGTTTTTTTACGATAATTGGCTTACTATGACGTATTTATAAATGTTGTAGGTATCCATTGTGAAGGACTTTTAATGCTTTCGTAATGTATGAAATGCAATTAGAAAATCTGAGCAAAGGTAAGGAAGGTAAATGTGGTGCAGTTAGCTGGCAAAACTATCTCGTTGTGATTCTGGTAATTCCCGTTGTAATAAGACGTAAGATATTTTATTGCTTTGTATCTTTCTTGGCGTTTGTAAGGCAATATATTACTTATTATATTATTTTATGTATTGAATTTAATGGTCTTTTACGGGGTTTGTAGTCATCGCTTCCTTTATTTGAGCTACTTTACCGTCATTCGTCGCTTGATAATGCAATGGGCAAAGACCCAGACGCGTACTGGATACGATAATTTTAAAGGTGGGTGACGATTGTACTACTATATAATTATATTTTTCAAATCTGTGTCCTACAGGTGCTGGTGAGGTATTCTATGCTATGCACTCCAGCCAGTCTTATCAAAGAGAGAACTCTTTGCCGGAATTTTGCCTCACTTGCTCGTCCACTGTTATATACTTACTTGTCATAAACAACATACACTAGAGCGGCGGTTATTGGAAATTTCAGTATTTCTTGAAACAGTATGGTAATTAAGCCAGGAGAATTTTGCAGATTCATAACTTTATCGGCTTAAAATCAGTTGGGACAAGTTTACGTTGTGTGTTCCCTAAACGTTTGGTGGTGTCATTCGAGTGGGGGCAAAGTGTTTCCGAAAGATAGTACCCAAGTTTACGTTGTATGTTCCCTAAACGTTTGGTGGGGTCATTCGAGCGGTGAAAAAGTGTTTCGGAAAAATAGTACCCAGTGGCTGCGAATTGCGTAACTAATAAGGTGTTCTATTTCCTCTTGTGTCTCTGAAGTGTTCATATTGGCATTACAATCGGTTTGACAAATCTGAAGGTTTTACACGCTTCACACGGCGTTCCAAATTTGTTTATTGAGGTTTTTATATGATTGAGTGAGTACGCAATGGATAATGCTGTCGTTTAAGTGAAATGTGCATGGAATAGTCCTAAAAATTCACTAGCTAATGAATAATAATGTGATTTCGTGGGACCTGACACAACTCCCATTAGCATCATAGTGAGTTCTCCGATTCTTTCCCAAGTATCTTGATATTAGTATCACTAGTATAGCACATGGTGATCAAGATGACATTATTCGTCTTTGTTCTACAAAAAAATTTAATGCTCAAGTGATCGGATAATTTTAAATATTAAACGACATTTGATCAATTTTATAGCTATGCTTATTTGGTTTTTAATGGTATTGGATATCTAACGATATGTCTGATCAAAATGAGATACAATGTACTTTTATGCTCCGTAATAACGCATGTCATTTGAAACTCTTACCCGGGAATTGCGTCTGAGGAACTCACTAATCATTAGTTGAAACCAATTCTGGAGATCTCGAACGCGTTATTTTTCATAGTGACGTAACATCCGCCGCATGCAATCACACCAACCCCTTCGCCTCGCTCTCCGCCTGACGTTGAGACTCCGACCACGCTTTTCATAATCGCACAGGTTGGTGTTTCAACGTCGACGGAACGGAAACTCCGCCTGGCGGAACGAAACCGCTCCTCAATTCGTAATAGCCCTACATGAGATTATCCTGAGCGTAAACAACAATAATTTCCTTTTGCTTATTAAGTCTTGGGCTAGGCAAAGCAATATTTTTCTATTGAATGAAGGATTCATGGATGATTTCAACCAACCAACATACACATTAATGCACCAGAATGCACTCAAGTAATACCAACAAAATCACTCTGATTTCACAGCCGTAGAACATTTACTTTTATAAGTCAGTCAAAATATTACTGTCTTCTATCCAATATTCTTCATACTTTATACATAATAAACGAGATTTTACCAATCTAAATGATGTAATTTAAATCTGTACCCTACTTACTTATCAGCGTTCAGCTCCAATGTTCAGCCAATATACGCGTGGTTTCCCTCAGGACTCTACAGTGAAAGACAAGTTTTGTAATGTAAAGCAAGTTGTATTAGTCTAGGCTAAAATTCAGAAATTCGAAAAGCTAGAGGCATTTTGTATAACAATTAGGCAACAGCCCTATTCCCCGTATATCGACCCCACTGAACCCGAAACTCGCTGTTGCCCAGCTGAAAAATGGACCGGAAGTGAGATATTCAAGATGGCGAACAAGATGGCGTCTAAGTTAAAAACATGCAGTTTTCTCTTACACGTTGGAGTAAATTGATAGTTTTAACGTCTATTGTTATGATTTTTCTAGTCAAGAACAAGAATATTGAATCAAAAATGACATTTGGACCTTATGTTTCAAGATATTTTGAAATTTCACGGAATACCCTAGGTGCCTACTGCTCTAAAGTCATATTTTCCGGCAAACAGTGCCACAAATCAGAATAATGTCTCGAATAAAAGTTTTAGCTAATTTAATAAGATAATAAGATTTTATTTAAATCTACATTCAGCTTCTTACAATTAATAGTAACCGCGCTACGTCAATTACAAGAGAGGCGTGTATCGCGCTGCTATTGCCAAGCGGCCGTGTCCATCCTGCTGCGCCCGTCCTTTCCACTTCATAATTCGAAAAGTTAGAGGTATTTCGTGTAAGAATAGGGCAACAGCCCTATTCCTCTAATATCGACCATGCTGAATACGAAAATCGCTGTTGCTCAGCTGAAAAATTGACCGGAAGTGAGATATTCAAGATGGCGGCCATAATGGCGCCGCACTTCGAAAAGGCCACTATCTTCGCATTTTGGATGGTAGAAACGTGGTTTACATTGCCAAATGTATGTTTGTGTGAAGGATGATAAGGAAAAGTAATAAAATAGTGGACATTTATATCTTTTATTCAGTATATGAGCATAGCGAGAGGTAAACCTATTAAAATTCAACGTGTATAAACCATTCATTTTGTAAACGTAAGGACATATAAATATCGTTGGATTACATTAATAGTTTCAATTGTGTACGGTTAAATTGAAATAAAGCACTTAAGAAAAAGAATAAATATTTTAATACGTAAAAAATGTCTAATGCAAACCTAATCTACGCCAACATTGAGGCAAGTTCGATGACATTTGCATATCTTTAGGCATGGGACCTTGGCTTTTCTGCAGCTACAGATTCCTGAGTTACATAGGCCTTTGCAGCCACAAGTAACCACTTCGGGGCATGAATTTGGAATTGGTGGTAGCGTCATAAGAACAGGAACCAAATGCTGCCCTTCCCTCTTCCACCCGCAATCTTCTACAGCGGGAGGGATTGGTTGAGCAATATGAGCATTTACCCAGACACAAACCTGAGTTGTACGAAAAATTACTTGTTAAAGCTCTTCAGATAATCGGTAAAATTCTCCCTTGCACGGCAGTGACTTACTTGGTAATGACATCGTCTTAAATGGAGCCGCAGAGCGTCACTTGTCGGAGGTAGGGATTCGGGCTTCTTGACTGCACCAAACATAGTTGCACGAGCGTCATCAGCAGTTTCAACGTGGATCGGAACCTAGAAAGAAAAATACAACTTTGTTTTATTTGCAATAAGAAATTATGTGTAATTCACTTCAGCGTAATTGTTAAAAGCATACCTTATACAATTTGACCACGAAATTTTCTACCTTGTCTAAAGCAGAATCATTCAGTACTGGCTGTCCGAGGCCTTTAAGGAGGTAACATTCATCATCGTTGATATGGTTCCATGATTCCTGTTTTGTAATGTCTGCCAGTTTGGACGTCGTATCACATCCTGTCACAGCGTGAAAAGCCATTAGAGTAGCAACTTTTTCTGGGGATAGCCTTTCATAGGTTGCGTGCACTGGAATAAACTTAGGAGCACTTGCCGTGCCACTCATCACGCAACAAGTGGAGCAACTCATCTTCGGAAAGTGATGGACCAGTAGGAGGACTATATCTGTGTCCCTTACTATAACAACAACGTTATGTACTGTGCTGTGTACAGTGTGCAACACCATTCGTGTATCCGCCTCTTCATGATTGGCCTGAAATGGCTGAATATTTCGATTACTATCGGAAGAATGCACAGCGGTTTCATCCTCAAAACCACCAGCAATGATTACCTCCAAATCTTCAAAATCCCGCTTTGCTATTTCTTCTGACAAAAATCTGCAAAGATCACTCTTGTTCTCAGGTAGGAGTAAGAAATCATTCCAGTTCCTTGTAGGTAAAGGGACTGCTGAGTTCTTGATTTCTCTTCGTACTGGTGCGAAACCTTTGGCCCTTTTCTTCCTCGTCCCGCTCTATACTGAAATTTCTCGGCACCGATCAAAAATGATGTGCACTTCTCTGTAGCCACGGGCATACTTGAGCACTCTTTTTAAAAATTCCTCTGCAAAGTCTCCAAAAGTACTTGCGTGTTTTAGTTTCCCCATTCTGTTTACTAATGCCATTCCATCAATGATAAAACTGGAATCTTGAGGGAGAATTTCAAGTCTATTGGGGCAGAGTAAATCTTTCACCGTGACTAAACTTGCTTTATCTCCAGACCTTAATTCACCTTTAATAGTGCTAGGGAAATAGGGACATTGTAAAGCTCATGCATCATAATTCTAGGCAAATTTATTTTTCTTCCAGCATCATATGCTACAATCAGTCTCTGCAAAAATTCCCTGTCAGCTTTCATGGTAGTTCTGCTTTGATTGTGAGGGTGTTTCTCTTTGTGAAGGTCGTCCATTGTCAAAGACTTGTTTTTGGGTATTACTGCATGACAACTTATTGTGCTCGTCCTAGACTCTTCACGAATACAGAGCCTCTCCTTCACAATATCACTAACTAACTTTTCTCCACGCGCTTTTGCACCTACAAGAGCCTCAGTTATGTTTCCTGTTCCTACACCGTTGGTGGTGATGTTGCGCACAAAGGCGGATTAAGATTCCGCTTTAAGGAAATTGAAAGTTTCCATGACATTTACAACCGAGTCTTCATCTTCACTATCTCTGTGACGTCTTGCTTTCGCCTCTTCCTTCTGACAAATTTAATGTTGAGACACACGCAGTAGCTCGTGCGTAAGCTTTGCTATCTCATTCCTCCAGTGAAGAGATTCTGGAGTCGTGAGTTATGCCAATGACACCTTTACATGCACTTTTGCAGATGCCAACCATCCATTCCTGTGCATGATCAGCGTCAACTTTTGCAATTTCTGACTTGATACTTGGACAGCGAAGTCTCCTGACTGAAATTCAGACTCAACCTCAGGTGGTAATTGGTGCATGTCCGCAATGTACATGGACAGTGATTTGAAGTAATTGTTGTGATCATATAGTGCCATATGAGGGAGCATATCTGACAGTGCCGATCGGTAACTTTCCCAGTCACCACCTCGGATTCCTCTTGTAAGCATTAAAAGTGCCATGACTATATCTATATAACTCCACCAAAGGGCAAAATTCTTGTCCATGTCACAACGTTGGGATATAAATGTGGACGAAACTATGTATCGATCCCAAACGTCGTTCATCCCAAGCACCTGAAAAAGAGCGGAGTTACATTTTAGATAATTACGCGACTATGCATTCAATTATGAATGTAAGTGCAATTTTTTAAGGCTTCTCAAGAAATAAAAATAAATTATACTTGCCTGCTCAAGCGATGCGGCAAAACGAACTTCCTTGACGATTTGCATCAAAGGCAGATTTTGCTTGCAATCCTGACCCACTTGTACTTCCCCAGGTTTTTTCCTTAGCAATCTCAGCTTTAACACGCAAGTGCTGTGGTACTTGGATTCTGCTGCGATAAGATCTCCAACTGCACTTACACGGATATGCAACTTGTAATCTACCTTTGACAAATCTGACACGGTACTGTCCATATTTTGGGACATAACTAGTCTCAAGTGTTCCACCTTGTCTCTCTGGCAGACTATACACTTCACCCAGTCCGTTCTACCCTTTCTTGATCTTGTGACATACTCGCATTTTTTCTTTGCCACTTCTACCTGGGGTGCACTCTCGGCATTCCTTTTCTTTAATCTTTCAATTGTTAGAGACGATGTGAATGAAGAATAACACGATCGGTGATACACCCAAGGATTTTCATCCGTGACGTTTAGAGTACGAATAATGGCTTCGCTATACAGTGTGTCATGCTGGTCTCCTCTTTCCCTAGCGCACTCTTTAAGCCTCTTTCTCCCAGTGTCACTTGACTTTCCGAGCACCTCAATTCCTTTTATCTGGCAAATAATACATGCATTGCAATCAAACTCTGGAAGTGAAAACGGCACGAGGCCGTCGCAATTTATCATTGCGAAGAATAATCAGATACGAAGCCTTATCCAAAAAACTAAAAACCAGTTGTAGAGAAGTATCTTACACACAAATTGGACACAATGCTCTCACGTTCACCAATGGTGGAAAGGAAAGATCAGAAACGTCAGGACGATTATCGACACCTACAGTTGTCTCAAGATGCAGGCAGACAGGCACCTCACAACCTAAACCGATTATTCTATCACTCGTTTTTAAATACCTGTAGTAGAGAAAACAGGATTAAACTCTCTCCCTATCGAAGTTTAAATGTCTCAATTCGCTCTCCCTCCGAAGTCGACCGCTGATTTTTAAAACTCTCCCTTTTATCCCTCCCTTTTGCCAATTGCTAGTCATCCAAATTTAATTCGAGTTGTCTGTGAAATACGCCATATTATGTAATTAGTGATTTCTGTTAAACTATATTAATTGCATATGCTATCATTTCAACACATTTCGCCTTATTTCTGTTGTTTGACCAAATAAGAATGTTTACTTTCACCAATATACCTTTTCTGAATGTCGGTATTCTACTGTGAATGATTTTTTTGGTATTCTGTTTTTGTTTTGTTGTCAATAAATATTTTTTCGTCAAATGCTGGCTTTTATCATTGCAGTATTCCTGGGGGTCAAGTCTGTAACTCTGTTTTCTCCCGAAAATGGGAGAAAGGAGCTTCGTGAGACGCCTGCGCGAGAGTTGTCGCCCGCCCGAAGTCTCTAACGCCTATCGCCGGAGAAAGGAGACAAATTTTGTCTCCTGGAGAATACTAGTCTCCCGACCCAAGTCTGTAAGCCCTCTCAAGCGACTTCCGGCGTCCCACACGGGCCTCTCAATTACGTCCCACTCGAGAGCCCGACGTATCTCTTTCTCCCTTGGAGAAAGTGCGCATCTCGACAGTGATTTGTTGATTATCTCTTCAAATCGCGAGTAGTGAGTAGTAGTGAGTAGTGTAGTAGTAGCCCTGAGTAGTGTTTTAGGAATTTTATTAGCAAATTAGGTGCCAGATAGTTTTGTTACTCGATACGAATTACCAGTCAGAGTCGAGATAGTTTAATTTCCGAATCCTTGTACGTGCCAGCTGAGTTGAAATGTACATACTCACTGTGCGATGTGTCTCTTTGAGAACGCGTTTATTAGGTCTGATGCTCTCAAGTTAATATAACAATGCCTTTACAAGGTAGTTATATTTTGCTATTGATTTGGCGCCGAAGTTTTTTTTATCTTAATACAATTGCACCGATCTGTAACGTAATGTAGTGGCGTAGTACAGTGCTCATCATAATCTCTTTAGCATGACATGAGGCAAGTCTAAGACCCAGGGTCATTGTGTCTTTTTTTTACTATGTAATCGAGACTTGAGAATGGTTTTATGTTACGGTAGTGTAGTAATAGTGTTGATGTTCATGAGAATTATATTCAGGTAATGCTCTACTATACTCGGCCACAAAAGTTGTTTGTGGTCCACAAAGATATTTAATTAAAGGGCTACAAAGTACATTTGAAGAAATTCAGGCCTTTGAATTATTATAGCCATTTACAAACTTTATGCTGGCATTGAATGTGATATGGTGATGATTAAAGAACACTGCTTAGCTACTAATGCCTTTCCATAGCTTGCTGGGTGTCGGACGGTAATGATTTTTAAATCAATAAGCTGGTTCATGTGTGTTGAGTGTTTTGAATAGCAGGTGCTGATAATAAGTCAAGAATAGTTTACCGAAGTTATAAGCAGCAGATTGTCACACACAAATGTTAATTTTAATGCCTCGGGCCTACATTGTCCTTCCTTCCAATGTTCCATGTACATATTTGATTTACGCTGATGATACCACATTCGTACATGATGTAAATGAGATGTCTAGCACTAGTGAGGTCTCCAGTTCATTAATGAAAATAGCATCAAAGTGGTTTTAAGCAAATTTTAAATCAATAAGCTGGTTCATGTGTGTTGAGTGTTTTGAATAGCAGGTGCTGATAATAAGTCAAGAATAGTCAAAAATAGTCAAAAATAGTTTGGCTTTAAATAAGGACAAAACTCCGGTGGCAGCCTTTTCATTTAGTGCATTAGCAATTCATTGTGACAACTTACAGCTGCTTGGTTTTAATTTAGATCGTAAATTGCAGTGGGATCCTCACATATCAAAACTTACCAAATAATTATCGAGAGCTACCTACATGCTCCGTAAATTAAAAACTAAGATTTCTCTGGATTACCTGCGAACAAACTACTTTTCCTTATTCCACTGCCATTTAATGTATGGGATAGAATTATAGGATCATGCCCCAATGTATTTATTCTGCAAAAAAGGACAATCAGGATCAGGTTTTATGTTTTAAAATTGCACTTTAAATTCCTAAATGAATTTACTGAAGGTAAAAATATTGACATTTCCTGCTGATATTGATGTTGTTTTTCTTGACAAAGACTATTGCAATGTATTTTGCTGAATGTCTGATGAAAATAACTAAATCATAGTTACAGTACTTAAACCGGTGAATGTTGGTAGAGAGGTAAATGTGAGCATAAGGGTTACAACTTTCAAAATTCAGTGATACTTCTGGCGAAAATATGAAAGATATGTAATAAGATAAGTAATGCTTCAACTTCCTTTTACCAAACATCCAACCGGCATGACGTGGATAAACGTGCTTCGTACTATTAGTCTTGAAAACAAGACATCAACTATTCTTGTTATAACGTAATTAATTATTATCAGTATACTATTTAGTTTCATTGAACAAAATAAATCGTACGCTGGGAAGTCCATTCCCTATAATGCACTCCAAACGAATAAACCAGTAGTTAAGCGGTAAGTCATTCCCAATAAGGCAAATCCTCTATATGTGTGCCTCGTTCCGATAAACTAACCTTCATTCTCCGCATTAATAAGTGTTATAAACAAAGGATTCAAAGTAAATGCCTCTCATTTATTCTCGTCGTATTGATAACAATCGAAATTTTGAAGCAAACGACAGTAACTTCATGCCGCTGGATTTAAATGCACACATGTCCACGATGTCACACAAGTATTATCTAAAGCAAATAACGAAAAAATCACTCGCATAGCCTCCAATCCTTCTTGTCCAAAGGTTTGTTTACGAAATTACCGACGCAAAACAGCTGTAGCCACAGTAGCCACCATCATTTTAAGGTACAAGACTTTCCATTGATCCTTGCGTAGTTTATCAGCTTCGCCCAGCAAAATTTTCAGAACGAGAGTTTTCACCCATGCAGTCAGAAAACAGTTTTATCTACCTAGTTACAGTAATATGTAAAAGGGGATAAAAACCGTTGTTTTCCGTAAGATTCTATTCAAATCAGCAAAATAGAGTTTGGAAATTTTAATGTTTAATGAGAGCAAATAGACGTAGTGACTTAATTACGATTCAAACCTAGCGGCGAGCGTCTCGCGATATTCTCGTGTCTCGCGATTTTCTCGCTTCTCATGATTCTCTCGCGGATCTCGGGATCCTGCGACCCTTGTGCCGGTGGAGCTAGTTTCACGAAACCTTTACGCATTGGCCTTATGGCAGTGTCGTCCCCTTGCTTCCTGTGTGTTGGTGATCTTCAAAATATAATTGACCAATCAAGTTTTAATAATTAATTACTTATCTGAATGCTTATATACCTATTTTAAGTTACAACTAGAACATAAACAACCATAATTGGAACGTACGAGCAGTGTTCTTGAGTACAAGAATGCGTATAATGTTTCAAAATAGTAATAATAGTGAAATATTTTCATGGGTAAAGCTTGCCAAAAGGTCACTTATGGGTTATACCCTGTCCAGTTGACGGTGATCAGTTTTTTATTGCATATATACACGACAAATTCAAAGCTCGCGAGCTAGCCGCGAAAACTTAAACGGAGTTACCAGCTGAGATGCACGAATGCAAGATATTCCACAGAGATAAAATCATTCGCCTTGACCGGGACTCAAACCCCGACCCCCTGATTTCCGTCCAGGTGCTCTACCAGTTGCGCTATCAAGGAGTCCTCTCTCTCCGTGGAAATTCTGGAGGCTTTCCACAGAGAGAGAGGACGCCTTGTAGCGCAACTGGTAGAGCACCTGGCCGGAATTCAGGGGGTCCGGGTTCGAGTCCCGGTCAAGGCGAATGATTTTTTCTCTGTGGAATATCTTGCATTTGTGCATATATACACGGTTTGCTAAAAGGTTTCGGATCGAAATGTTATCCTATATTCGATAGTTGCATGTGAAAACTTAATTATAGCTGTTGATTTCCACTTACCTTCGAAGCATGGCAGTGGTTTTATCTGCTGGCCGGTTTCAGGTTCCTTTAGTAGCGTATTATCCACGTCATCGCCTAGAAAGATGTAAATGTAAATATTTTAAAATCCAATGATAGAAAATATTTTTAGTGATGAAATTAGGTTAGGCTGATGATTACGATTTATAAATTTTGTAGGACGAACTTGAAACCATTGGTGATTTATAAATGCGCCCATTTTCGTAGGTACAGCTTGCGAAAAGGTCACTTATAGGTAGGGACATGACATTTTCGCGAAACGTTTTTTGCGACAGTATTCACGAAATAAGCGACTTTAGGTTTAATCACGAAATTAACCGTGTCTTCTTTGAAACGCGATTTTTTTAACGAAATTTGAGGTATTTTGCAAATGCCGAATTTTTGTAGCATGAAATATTTCTTTAGCGATGGCCGGATCGGATCTTTCATTTTTCTCGGTTCAGGATTCGGATCCAAAGACACGGAGTAAAATCGGATCCGGATCGTAGATTTTAAATTTTCGCGGCTTAGCGATCGAAGTGCCCCGTGAATGGAATGTAGGTGCGGTAGATATTGACAAGAAGAGGATGTGTAACTAAGGTCACGTAATTAGATGAAAATGTTCCCGTGCAACTAGAAGCAAAATAAAGAAATATGACTGTTTCCCCCATTACCCCGGTATCGCGGGAAAAAAAACCAACGTAGTACGTCATGCGGGTAGCCTACATTCGCCGGGATCAGGGGTACAACGAGAGCTAGTGTACTGCGAAGTTCGATCCCTATCGCAGTTTAATTTTTTCCTTCAGTCACTGCATCGAAAATGTTATCATATTCAATTTCAAACCATTACATCTGATAATACTCACTTTATTATACTTTGTTGTTTAAATTAGAGTTACAAATGTACCACTTATAAATTAAGGATGGTCGGGTCGGATCCAAAGATCCACGGTTCTTTCATTTCATTCGCTACGGAAATCATATCCAGGGGCAGTAAAAATTCAGATCCGTATCGGAGATTTTAACATCTCGCGGCCTCGTGATCGATGCGCCCCGCGAATGGAATGTACTCGTACGTATGGTAGATACCAACAAGGAGAGGTTAAGTAACTCGGGTCACGAAATGAGAAGATTTTTTCCGTGCCACAAACGAGGAAAACAAAATAAAAAATACTAGTCTTGACCTTTTTCTCCATAGGCCCAGATGTGCGAGAAAACCACCGAATGTCATGCGGGTCGCCTACATTCGCCATATTCCCGTGAACCTATGAGAGCGTAGTTGTTAAAAATGAGGGCTAGTGTACTGCTAGTCGCGAGTTCGATCCTTAACACTACCTAAGAATACAGCCGTGCTGTATTCCTAGGGTAATGCTAGTAGGCAGTTAAAAAAAGTAGATTATCAGAAATTTCATTCCAAATTATAAGTAAAAAAAATAATTAAATTTGGCGAAAGGAAAAAATGGAAAAAACTTATATTACAGAATTAAATCGTGGAATCATTACGTTAACTTTACAGTGTATTTTTGAGTGATGCATTTGTAAATCTAGTTGAAGCGATAGAAGTACAAAAAAGTCAGTATCCACACACAAAGGTTGGAAATGAAGGATGATCAAGTTTTTTATTCAATGGTTGAAAGAAAAATTTTAAACAGCGTAAGAATCGAACTTCATTACCAGCAGTCCACTACTCCACTCTGTTATTGTTAAAATATTATCTCATTAATTTTCCTTTAACGTAATTTTGCCTACTGTGTTTTTTATGTTGCGTAGGGTAGCCATAACTTCTGTATTGGATCTCAAATGTATGTACTATTAACTGTTTGTTCACATTGGTATGAAGTCTTTATTAATAATATTTAAAAAAAAACCTTCCTTTAAGCCTCCTTTTTCCCAACATTAAACACACCTTTTTAAAACGATTTTATTTACCGTATTTGTCATTTTTAAACACCGCTTTTGATGATTTTTATTTACCATTTTTCGGTGTCCCTACTTATAGGTATAGTAAATGGTGTATGGTAGAAAGAAGCAAGAAAGAAGAGGCCAAAACCAATGTCAAACTAGGAAAACAAAAACTTGAAGAAATGAAAGAGTTCTGTTACCTAGGAAGCCGAGTAACCAACGATGGACGAAGCAAGAAAGAAATAGTTAGTAGTTAGCCCAGGCAAAGAGGGCGTTCTACCAAAAGAAGAATCTACTTACAGCAGGAAATAAAAGCGTAGAAGTAAGGAAACAGTTCATCAGAATGTACATTTGTAGCTTTTTTCTTTTTGGCAGCGAGGCATAGACAATGACAGCAGCGGAAAAGGAAAGAGTGGAAGCATTCAAAATGTGGGCTACAGAAGAATGATGAAGATTAAATGGATCAATCGAGTGACAAACGAAGAAGTGTTTAGAAGAGTGGGAGAAAAGAGGTCTTATGAATACCCTAAGAAGAAGACGGAACAACTTAATCGGCAATATCATGAGACACGATGGTGGGAAGAAGACAATCGTCGAGGGACAAGTGGATCGGATGAATGGCAAAGGAGGACCTCGTGCGAGATGTATGGAACAAGTGATGTAGGATGTGAAGGAGAAGAAATACGTAAATATGAAAAGATTAGCCGATAGAAGGACTCAGTGGAGAGCTGCGTCAAACCAATCTGAGGATTGATGACCAATGATGATGATGATGATGACTCACTTTGAATCGGAAATTAGGCGTGAAAAAATGGTAATCATTGATTTTTTCTGCTCCGAATGCCTCTCAGCAGAAAGGAAATGGGGAAGCCCGTGTATCGGTACCAATTTCCGCCACAACATGTCGTTGCGCGCACGGCGCCACCGTCTCTTTCCCCTCCCCTCCCTCACCTGGAAAAAATGAAATATTAATTTCTCTGGACAAACATCATTCAGTAATGTGTTTTTGGAGCCACTCTTAAGGAGCGCACCTCAGAGTAGTTTCAGTTAACTGGGGTTACGGAACTTCAGGCCTACATCCGCTCGACTGCTGGGTGTAGCCTTCCGGTCTGCATACAGCTGTCCTCAGTTCGCGTAAAGGTAAGTGCATTCCTTTTAGTATTTCTATGCATTATTATTTCATTACCATGTTGATTTGCTACGTTACTTTCTTTTTCAGATGGAGAGTCTTCGCATTAAATTGGCAAATATAAAGGCGAACACACAGCCATTCTTAAAAAAGAAATATTAAGGAAAGGATACCCTTATAAAATTTTTAATATTGAAAAAAATACGTTGAAATGCGGGCCTTGCTTAGCGGCCCTAATTTCCAATGGGGAGGAGAAATGCAAGGCGAAAATATTTCTCCCCAAAAGAATACTTGGAACTGTTCGACGACAAAGAGTCGTTTATGAGGTATAAAGCCTCCACCACCAAATTCAACCTTGTAATACTCATTACTTAATCGATCAATAATCAATCAATCGATAAACAATCAAGAGTGGCTTCTAAGAGGCTCCTTAAGAGTGGCTTCTAAAACACATTACTGAATTATGTTTGTCCAGAGAAATTAATATTTCATTTTTTCCAGGTGAGGGAGGGGAGGGGAAAGCGACGGTGGCGCCGTGCGCGCAAAGACATGTTGTGGAGGAAATTGCTATGGCATTCAAACTTTGAAATTAAATACATTTCTTTCTTATGCAGTTATAAGTTACTTATCATGTAAATAATAGTCTATGGTTAAACACCAGACGAGTCAAAGCGTTCCAATGATATGTCAATGTAAGTATATTATTGCTTAAGGCAATGTTTTCATTTGTAAATTTCAATTACCTAGATATATTCACTGCACTAACTTGAGAGGCACACTGGCCGCAAGATATTTCAATAACGAGTCTTACTTTTATCACCGAATAACGACTTTGGTTAAAATTACGGAACTTCGAACATTTCTGCGGAACCTTCTGGATTACTATTAATTAAATAGCCATTTCCCATGGCGACCGTACACTTTGTTTACAAGTAAGTTTGGTACGATCGTCAACCAAGATGTGTTTCTTTATACACTTATTCCTTTGAATTATTTGTGCTGATTTATCGCTACTGCGCTGATATATCGCTGCTAAATAGTACTACGAACGGTACGAATAGCGGTAAATATGTCCAATAGGAGTGTATCAATGGATAACATAGGTAGCAGCAAGTTGGCATAAGGACTTGAAACTAACCCAAATAGCAGCAAGTTTTTGCATGCTTGCTTTGCTGTTTTTATCCACTTAAATTACTTTTTTCCAACTAAAATTTTCCACGATAATTCTTTGACCGACCCACTATTTGATTTACCTATGACCTTTGATAGTTTGGCTTGTTCGTCCTTTTTATGTGTTTTATGTGTGTATGTCTAAAAAGTAGCTAGCTACAAATTCGTTTTCTAGCTGACCCAACCATGATAGCTACTAATCCAGCATGGGGGTAGTGCAAATTTGATGACTTGTAGGTTTTGCGAGACACATCTTGGTCTGAATGTCTACACAATGCTCAGAAGCAGACAATCTTAGAGTTGTAGATAGCAGTGGCTTGTAAGCCTTGTAGTAAGGGTGCGCTCGAAATTCGACATTCCTTACGTTTTACAACAATCCTTAAATTTTATCGCACAATGCCGTTCCGAAAACCTACTCAATCGTATTTACGCCACTATACGATAAACATCATAAATGTGGGTAAAAGTTTTAAACTTTTTAATTCCAAATCGAACTGCAAATGGTCAACTTTCGTGGTTGGTCATCCCGCGGCGATGGTCGTCCTCGCCAATCCTGTGTCTCCTCCCAATTCCTTCGGCGATTTGCAGGGTTGCCTAACCGCAATAGGGAATGTCATACTTTTTCAGTAATACTTAAATTTTATCGCACAATGCCGTTCAAAAAACCTACTTAGTCGTCTCCTCTCCGTCTATGCGATAAACATGATAGTTTCGGGTTAAAGTTATAAACTTTTAAATTGCTTATTTATATGCAAATGGTCAACTTTGAGGTTGGGTCTCCCGCAATGAGGGTTGGGTCGTTTATGAGGTTTGATCTCGAGAAAGGGTCTCGGTTTAGCTGCTTCGAGTAATAATGAGGGTCCGACGCGTCGCGCACAGTGGGGCCAAATCGCATTTTGCCGGGCTAAAGTCCAAAACTGCTTTTTATGAGATAACGTCTTGAAATTTGGCACATATACACACAAATAATTGCTGATTATGGAATGGTAAATCATTTTTCATAGGTACTTCCCGTTACTTAGATACAGAGGCTCAAACACGACCAAATTTCGAAATAAGCGCCCGCTCTCATTTTTCTTCGAAAATCTTAAAAGTTGAGCAGATATAGATGTAATTTAAGGATTTTTATGAAATAAAAACATTACCAATTGTGAACAGGGTACCTACTTTGCCTATGCTATGCATAAGTTTCAGATATTTTTGCATATATTTTAGTGCTATTACGTCACAAAATAGCTGACCCTTCTTTTAGACAAAATTTTACATAAAGTAGACAATATAATCCTTATTCGGAAAATGGTCTCTGGGATACTTCATCAGAGTATTAATTGAAGACATTTATAGGTTTTTCCGTAAAAATATTTGAAAAATGTTTGCGACCCCGAGAATAAACTCGATTCTTCGATCGCGCGTCGCGGCCCGGCTCCGCGCAGCGGGACCTGGAAATACCGAGACTTCGTTGGATTGTTCATGTTGTGTGGATAATAACTCCTCGAAAATAACTTTTTCAGGCTTTGCATGCAGTCACTGATTTCTAAAGATTCTATACTGAAGATTTTTCGAGGATATTGGTTCGAAAGAATGGATCAGTTAGTGGTGTCCATATGTTCTTCAGTGCACTCCATTCAGTTCACTCGTAACTGAGGTAAATTTGTTATTTGAATAATTTTCGGAATCAATTTGAATCACAACCACTCTTAGTAGGGCAAGGAGAGTGCTTTCAAATGTAGGAAAAGTCCTGATGTGGTGACGGAGATGTCATCTGAGGAGGTTTTGTCCTTACTGATCACTAGGGGGCTGACTTATAGTCAGTATAATACACTTAGAAGCTCCGTTCTTAGTCACGGACACGAGTTGTATCCCCGATGCGGATTACACCGATGGAATAAGTATAACCGAAAACATGTGCGAAGTGAATCTTCAATATTATTATATATTATTTTATTATCTTATATATTATTCAATCACATGGTCTCACGAGTACTGTAGTGCGTATCTACAGCGCAAACCTCCAGCGATGAAGTTAATTGCACTTCAATATGCAAGTACGGATTTGATGGAAGTTCGGGCCTCGCCAATATAAAGAACTGTGGGAAAGAGCAGATTCTTTAGATGAATTTTTATTCATGAGATCCCTAGTGCCTCTTACTTTGGTAAATGATTCTTCAGGTAAGATATTCAAGCGTATCTATTTTATCTTTGGCTAATCCGCATTTAGAACAAACGGGCAATATTAATACTTTCCCTGTTTTAGCTTAGATTATCTGGGAAAATCCGTGGCCGTCGTCCATCAGAGTTTGCCAGCCCATTCGTCTTCAGTGGCTCATAGAGACGAAGGAAATTGCCAAGACAGAAAATAATTATTTGCAAAGGCAGATTGATTATTTATAAAATTGGATTTCGGGATGTTATTCATTGTCCTATATGCCGACCACGGTCCATAAAGTACTCATACATGGCACGGATTTTTTGAAAAGAGCAATTCTTTCCTCAGGCCAGCTGTCCGAAGAAGCGATGGAGGCCCGCAATAAGAACGCCATGAAATTTCGAGAAAGATTCACGCGGAAACACTCCAGGACGGCCACCATTGAGGACCTATTCAAACGACTTGATCACGTTCTATCCGTTGCTTTCCTCTACCATATCATTGACTTCGAAGACTGATAGGAGGCTTCCGAAGGAATTACTAACAGAAAACAAAGAAGAAGCATAGAATCAAACGGAGATGATGGTTACGACGATGGTGAGGACTAAGAATTTTTCTTGAAACGAACAATCGGCAAAGAAAGTTTGGTCAAAGGTGTTGTAGCGACGAATTCGTGGGGATGGGTGAGTGGTTAAGGAAAGGATAGTGAAAAGGCGATCGCATTGTCAGGAGCCCGCTACCAACCACCCTTTCCTTAACAGCTCCCTTACCCACCCTTGCTATTCCCTCATTTGAACACCGCCGACGTAACTTCCTCTGCCGACCCTCCACCCTCCTTTCTCCGGGTATTCCCTTCTTGCGTTTTTCCCTTCATTGGCGCAAACAGACCTCTTTTCACCCTTATTTCTCTCTCAAGGAGCGTATCGGTACACGTGCGAACAACCCATCTCCTCTAACTGTTCTTCGCCTTCTTAACCATTCCCAAATATAAACATGGTGTGTGCTTTCAGAAATTTGTCAACTACCTGAAGAGAACTCGGTGAGTTAAAACCAGGGATGTGACCCGAAAAGACACTTTACTTTTCGTACCTGGGAGGCACCCGAACTCGGAGTCCGAGCCTCGGCTTTGAAGGAGACCGAACCCTTCACCACGGGTGGTTTATAGCACCAACTGACCAGTCACACTATAGTTTATAACTTCTTAAAGTTAAACATAAATCACAAAGCTATGTTCGTCTTTGTGTTGCACTAGTCACGCTGATGAAAATGGTTTTTTCATCGCAGTCATACGATAGATATTAACCAATTTACATGCTTTAGTAATTTAATTTACATTAAACTGGCTTGGTTTACTAATGCACGTAAAATGGTTAATATATATCATACAACTGTGTTTAAAAAACATTTTCATCTACGTGAATAGTACAACACGAAGATGAACATAATTGTTCGATTAATGTATAAATTTAAGAAGTTATAAACTATAGTGTGACAGGTCAGTTGGTGGGGACATCTATGTGATTTATATTCCCAAAGATCGTCTAAAGGTTGCGAACACAGATTTTATGCTTACTATAGACTTTCAAAGGGCATATTACTATGTCTTCAGGCATCAAAACCGAGAATTCGAAATTGTTGGCCAAGAAGTAACATTTTCTGGCTTTCAAAATGGAAACGGAGTTGTTGAGCGATTCAATATCACCGTGGACAAAGACATCAGCTGCCCTGAGAAACGGCGGAAGGCTGAAGAGCAGCTCCCGGTCATCTGGTTGGACGTTTATGAGAAAAACAAGCCAATCTCATTACCCAAAGGAGGTAATATACCGAGGAGAACCGACGTTGATGGAGCATCAGGAGAATATTCAAGAGTGATATCAAAGGGTGGTGGTTCAATAGCTATGGATGGATATAAACCGATTTGTTATACAGATCATAAAGAGTCTCTTGTGAAATATGGTACTACTGACGCAGTCAAGGGAGCTCGGCTCCGAGTGATAAAGTTTGTATTAGCCATCGAAGATGAAATGATTATATTTTAAAACTAAATCTTTGTATGAATCTGGAAGTAATAAAAAAATCAAACCTATTCATCTACCTAGTTATCATTTCTCAATACCTTATCCTTAATATTAAGAGGAAGGGTTGCTCGATAAATAAAACACATAGCATATAGGTTTAACATATTTTATTTTCATACACCAATCTGCCAGCTTGTGACAATTTTGTCGCACACTGCAGATTATTTTGAGAAAGCTGTTACCTTTACGATTAATGATTGTAGCAGGGAGCAGAGCAACTCGGGATCGGGTGTATTAAAGAGTGCTTCCAGACTTAGGGATATTGCGCAGTGTGCAGGGATGAATCGAAGATATTCAAAAGTGCGGGAAGAAAAACCGTGAGGACCTTCTTAATTCTTGCGATGTTTAGTTCATCATGACCTTTAGCATTGCTGCGCACGCTTTAGCAACAGAGGAGACGGATATGTGAGTGAAATAGAACTGGTTACCCGAAAAATCATTTGGTGTGTAGTTTACTAGGACTGGGATGACGTGTGTATCGTTTTTATAGCGAATTTAGCCTTTCGAAAAATAGTGATTAAGATTAAGTAGGAATAATATTCTTTCAACGATATTATGCTAAGATTACCGAGTCTTCCACATTGTTCTGGAATCCATGCTTCCCAAAGCTTGGGAAAGAGCTAATAATTACTACGAAGATGTACTCCATTTGACGAGTGTTGTTCGAGGGACCGACTCATTTTGATTTCAAATCTGAATGTACGTACGTACAACCATACTCCTCCTCCACATTTAATTTCTCTAATGTTCTCTGATAGGTATGTCGCTTCGTCGAGTTACTCGCGATGATCATGGTCTGAATGAATACTCTGGGGATGTAGATTATTCAGAACTGGAGAGTATATTATTTAAATACACAAATAAATACCGGTTTTTATTCACAAAAGGTGCTAAAAAGGCATCCTTCTTGACCAGTCTTCTTCCCGAAGGAATTTGCGTGGCTAATTTGGAAATAAATACTATTTAATTAACTAGCATTCTCAAAAATAATGTGTGGAAAAATTGTTACGAGCTGGCAGATTGGTGTGTTAAAAATGAAACATGTTAAAAAAATGAAAAAATTTTTTGTAAAACCTATATGCTATGTGTTTTATTATCGAACAACCCTTCCTTTTAAGGATAAGGTATTAAGAAATGATAACTAGATGAATAAGTTTGATTTTTATTTATTTAGAACAAATTATATTCAGTTGATACAACGCAGAAGTGGGTGATCTTGTGGAGCACTCGCGTTGGGTGGCGGGTTATGTATGTGGCGTTCTCTAGTGAATTAAATTCTCATCTACGTAGCCGTATTCGGACATTTCCCCGGGCAAAGCTATGATTTCATGCTCATGTTCCCGGGCAGAGACCTCGTGCTGCAGTTGGGTGGATGGGGGATGGGATCCCGGGCAGAGGTATCTCAGCCTAGCTCGGCTAGAGTATGCAAAAGTGAAAGGAAGTTTAGCTTCGTGGATGACCTCGTGCTGATTCTCTCATTTTCCTTCTACTTTTCCGTTGGTGTCATCATAATTTGGCACAATGCAACATATAAAACAACGCTTTGACATATTAAAATGAGTGTATTTATGAAAGGCTTTTCAATTTTAATCTCCTGAACGCTTGAAACTTCGCATAGAAGAATATGCACCGCGACCGCTGTTGCAGCATAGACCATGCATACTAGTAGACACGCCACGGCACACCCCTCTCCACAGCTCGGCTTGTGGCCAACATCTCTCTCCCACCTCCTACCCTTTTCACCCGCCGCAGAGAAGGACCAAATGCCCAAAAGAAGGCCATAAATCCCGAAAATAAACTTTCAAATCTAGGTCTTTTATATACTGCGTTGACTTCTACGATAATGGCGCCACCAGGAAATGCAATTTACAGGTCTATAAGTATGGAAATTCACGAAAAAATCATTGTTAAGCCGAGTTTACACGATGCATTTACCCGCGCAAGTACGTTGCTGGATAGATGCGTGGACGACTACAAATTGCTCTCACACATTCAGCAAAATAAAACAGGGGCTATTTTCTGTCCACGAATTCACGCATTTGCGCAATTTTGAGTGTTTACACGGTGCAATTTTGATGGTGAATGTGTTCACGTATCTACCCGCGCGTGTAAATGCATCGTGTAAACTCGGATTTAAAGTGACTAGGGTGTGGCTCACTTGTGTGTGTAAGCAAACCCGCAATTAGAAGGTCTATTTTAAAGTGGAATTTCAATTGACCAACTCAATTGATTGGAATTTAGTAAAAAGAAATACCTTCCTCATAGTAAGTAGGTATTACGCATATAAGTGAAAAGTTTATCAAGATTTTTTATGAACGTTATCTTCATTTTTTACAGCAAGTATTTTTCAACATTTTTCGCGAAATATTTTAAGAAAAAATTCAGAAAGTTGTATTGCCGGGCATTGCCCCAGCAAATAATTTACATGAATTTGTAGCCAAAGATCTTAGTTTTCGGATGATGAAAAAATATGCTGCGGTTTAGCAGCGCAAAATGATATTATTTAAGAAAATATGTGCATCACTTTAGCTAGCACGTTGCGCGGGTTACATATTACATGCCATAGCCCGTTACTTTTGTCCTCTCAGCCGTGTCCAAGTTGTTCTAGTTTGGGGGAGGTAACTATGATTGTTAAATTTTCATTCTTGAAGACTTGCAAAATACACATTTTATACATAGCATCGTGAAAAGCGTCTCATCAACCTAATTTTTTTATAGTGTGGTCCGCTGACATGGTATTGGTAGCATAAAGCTAGATCTCTTTTGTGACGCATCAATTCAATCATTTTTGACATACATTTGAAGCTCAAAACAAGAAATTGCTTGTTTTTTAATATAAGTTTGTATGATCCAAACAATATTACACAAATAATTAAAATTATTTTTTGCACACCCAGACTTATATGACTCCTGATACGGCAACTTTCTTTTGAACAACAAGATCGTACAATAATTGCTTCTTCCTCTGTTGTTCTAATTTACTTTGGAGAGGTTTTGTTTTTATTTGTAGACCATACCAATATATCCGAAACAATTAGATATTTTTGCAGCAAGCGTCTGGTCCAAGGTGAAAGAAAACTTGGTGTATTTTTCACACTTTTTATTGAGTAAAACCCTACCAAATTCGACACTCTCGGGTCACTCACGTCGAAACCGGTTGGGTTTTACTCAATTACTGGTAGGGTTTTACTCGATTACTGGTAGGGTTTTCTTACACCATGTTACTTTTTTCACAAAGTATCGTCTGATCCCTTTCAATTAATTAATAGTCCAATTTCGATGAGTAGATGCACAAGAAAATATGCTGAGGTAATAGTGTACACATTGTGGTTGGATGCTAGTAGCCGTTAAGTACATTTTAAGTGCCTAAAAGGTGGTCTAAAGCACCTCAAATTACCTTTCAAATAGTGTCCTTTCGTATACGATGCTGTCTTTTCTGATGGTTGATCCGCGAGGAAATACATTTTACTCGTGTCGTGGAAGCAAACCCAGAATTTGTACGTCTATTTGGAACTTCAACAATAATTCGCCAAGTGCATCGATTTTCATTTAGTAAAATGGAAACGTTTTCTCAAAGTAAATATGTAATCGAAACTTATTTTTAAAAAAATTTCTTTGACACCATTTAACTTTTTGACGATACGCATTTAAGAACAATTTTTCGAGAAAATAGTGAATAAAAAAATAAAAACGTTGTGTTCCAGGGCATTGCCCTACAAAATATGTCACGTCAATCTATAGCTAAAGAGCTTAGCCATCGACTGATGTAAAAACATTCTGCTCTCTAGCAGCGCAAAACCACTTTTTTAAACAAAATAGTCCAGCACTTTCGCGTCCACGTATAACCAATGACACGCTTACGTGCCATGAAATCGGTTCAACGGTATAGCATAGGCATAGTCATTTTGAATACTACAATAGTATTTTCTAAGATGTGATGTTTTATGCATTAATTTACGTTAACTTTTACTCATTAAAAATATAGCATACTCCATGCGGATGCCTTCAAAGCTTGTCGCTCTATCCTTAAATGCAGATGACCTTACCCAAAGCATGCAGAAATGAGTTATTTGTTGCCTAATTTTCACTTCGATATTTTTCATAGCGTATTCTGCCTTTAAAAAACCATTTTTCAACGTTCCTTGTCTAGCCTATTATTTTCATCCAACCAACCTAATTTGCTACAATGTAGGTGGACGTTACTGATGATTGTAGCAGTTTCTTGCAACTCTTGAAAATGTGGATTTTACACATGGTATAGTGAAAAATCGTGGTATCCGTCTAATTTGTTTTCAATGTTCTCTGCAGACACTGTGATTTGAGTTTTGGATAGCAAACATCAATTACCTCGCCCCCACTAGAACAAATTTGACACGGCTGAGAGGACAAAAGTAACGGGCTATTGGATGTAATATGCCACCCGCGCAACGTGCTAGCCAAAGTGTTGCACATATTTTCTTAAATAATATCATTTTGCGCTGCTAAACCGCTGCATATTTTTTCATCATCCGAAAACTAAGATCTTTGGCAACAAATTCATGTAAATTATTTGGTGGGGCATTGCCCGGCAATATAACTTTCTGAATTTTTTCTTGAAAAATTTCGCGAAAAAAGTTGAAAAATACTTAGTGTAAAAAGTGAAGATAACGTTCATGAAAAATCTTGATAAACTTTTCACTTATATCCGTAATACCGACTTACTATGAGGAAGTTATTTCTTTTTACTAAATTCCAATCGATTGATTTGGCGAATTGAAATTCAACTTCAAAATAGACGTTCTAATTGCGGGTTTGCTTACACACACAAGTGAGCCACGCCCTAGTCACTTTAACAGTGATTATTTCGTAAATTTCCATACTTATAGACCTGTAAATTGCATTTCCTGGTGGCGCCATTATCATAGAAGTCAACGCAGTCTATAAAAGACCTAGATTTGAAAGTTTATTTTCGGGACTTATGGCCTTCTTTTGGGCATTTGGTCCCAATGTGCGCCGTGACGTCAGGTTTGGGGTACGCTCGTTTGGACTTGCGTTGAAGAACATGGCAGACAATGTGTAAGCACCGTTTCAATCGTATAAAAAAATGGGGGAAATGGGAGTTCAGTTTTCTAGGGAATACGTTAACTTTTTTTGAGGAAAATCTTCGAGAAAATAAAAAAAAAAAATTCTAACAGGGCTGCAATAGCTAGCTCGCGGGGTAGTCGGTGGAAGTAGATGTACGCTACAAAATATGGCGAAATGGGTCTCACCTTGCGGGTCTTCGTCCTTGGCTGGGACATCCTGAGAGAGACAGCCGCTCAACAGAGCTAGAGGCACGAGGATTCGCAGCAGCAGCAGCAGCAAAGGAAGGTCCCTCTTCATCTTTGTTGGTGTACGTGTCATCCTCCGCCGAGATGCTGAGCGAATGACACCTCGCCTCAGCCACCAGCCGCCTTTCTATGACTCCCGCGACGACCTCCGACCTTCCGATTCGCTAAGCAAGTGAAAAAAAATATAACTTGAGTCGGTCGTTACCGTCCAACTCTCCGCCATAAACCGGCAAAACTCCCCAGCTGGGGGACGATTGTGTAACTAGGCTAACGTTCGATCTTTAGCGACGAGTTCACTCTCGGTCGAGCCCACCGTCTTCGAACGAGTAATGAAAAGTGCGATTGCATAAATGCGATCGTCAGCAGCCAATCGAAGGTACCGGGTTGTCAGATTTAGACCATATTTCACACTTGTTTCTATTTTACGCATTCGCTAAGAGTTTCATTTTGAAATGATTGCACTTTTTTTTTAACCATTTTGTATGGCAATAATTAGTCATAAACATCATAATGCCTGCGAGTTGAAGATAACTTCCTCACGAGTATTATGCATCGGCCACAATGCGTTCTCATTAGATAAATTAATTCATTATTACTTGTCATACTCAGATTTTTACGGATGAACAACAAAATATCTGCTTAAATTGCCCCACATAATATTTCATTAACCCTCAAATAGTGTTTCCTATAGCTGAGAATTGGTATAAAAAATGGTGCATCATGTTGAATAATATCACTCCTGATATTCTAACCATCTAATATAACTAATGTTATGCGGTTCAATTTAAAGCTCATTTACCAAAAGTACGCTCAGACGCATTGGCATATATATACAACTTCAGACAGAAATTGAATAGTTTATTTATTGATACACACTTAAGTACTATCCTCAAGCTAGTCCCCAGCATTAAAGCAAAAATCACCATTTATTACTATTGAAACACTTTCATAGCCTATAGTTTATAACTTCTTAAAGTTAAACATAAATCACAGAATCACGTTCATCTTTATGTTTTACTACTCACGTAGATGAAAATGGTTTTTTAACCACAGTTGTACGATATATATTAACCATTTTACGTGCATTAGTAAACCAAGCTAGTTTAATGTACATTTAATTGCTAAAGCATGTAAATTGGTTAATATCTATCGTATGACTGTGATGAAAAAACCATTTTCATCAGCGTGACTAGTGCAACACAAAGACGAACATAGCTTTGTGATTTATGTTTAACTTTAAGAAGTTATAAACTATAGTGTGACTGGTCAGTTGTGGTATAAACCACCCGTGGTGAAGGGTTAGCTCTCCTTCAACGCCGAGGCTCGGGCTCCGAGTTGGGGTGCCTCCCAGGTAGGGCACGAAACGTAAAGTGCCTTTTCGGGTCACATCCCTTGTTTAATCTAGCATAAAACGCCTAATTTTTTAATATATACCTAACATCTTCAGTAAGTCTATCCGTGTTTATTTTCTACAGGAGATTTAATCTGTACTTAAACCGTCGACTGATAATGATTCCCAACCAAAATCTTCTACTAATTCTTCTATAACACTGAAAAACATATCGTAACACTTTTGAACAAACCTAGCTGCTCTATGCAGCACAATCTAGGAAATAGGACATATGTAATCCATAATATAATATTCCTGTCTCCGATTTCATCCGTTAGGAGGACATGGAAGATTCTTGACAATATTAGGTAGGCGCGTGAGGCATTTGATCCACGAAAGAATTTGAGAAAGTGGTCGCGGCCAGACTCTCCACTGTCTCTTTTCTGCTAAAACTAATCCTCTCTCCTTTCCCTTGGCCACCAGTGATGTCTTCGGTGTCATTACATTGCAATCAGGGTATCTTTTTACACGTTATCTCAAAGGACGTTTGCCGCCTCGATATGCGTTATTCTTGGAAGGCGGCACTAGAGATATCCATCAAAAGGCGTGCAACAACCAAAGCAGTAATGCCTCTTAGGGGTCACTTGCTCTCGTTTCCCAAGGAGCACGCATATTATGGGGGGTGCAGACGAATAGCCTATCCCCACACTCTTTATATCTTCTATTATACTATCGGGATTCAATTTCATTTTGCTGACTATTCTACATCTACACAATACTCTGCAAGCCACCTAAAAAGTGTGTGGAAGGGGGTGAATTATTACCAATCACGCACTACATATCACGTCTAAAAAAGGATTAGTAATTATGTACTGTTCAAAACTACACTATTTAAGAAAAGATAAAAATAGCAAAGCAAACATTCAAAAACATGCTGTTAGTTGGGTTAGCTTCAAGTCATACCAGCATGTAGCTACCAATGTTATCCATTGCTACACTCGCACTGGATATATTTACCGTTATTCAAATCTCTAATAGTACGAGGAAAAAGGACATTTTGAATCTGTCAGTTCGGCAATCAATTTCTCTAATTTTGTGATTATGGTCCAGTGTACCATAGTAAGTTGGGGTCCGCAAAATATTTTTAACATCATCACTTAAAATATGGTCTTGGAATTTTTTAAGAGATTAAGTCTAAATTTCAACCTGCGATCTGACAATGATTCCCAATTTAATTCATTTAATAGACTGGTTACGCTAATAAGGTTACCATACCGTCCCGTTACAAATCTTGCCGATCTTCGCTGCACACGTTCAAGTTCGTTATTTAGACCGATTTCGTAGGGATCCCATACACTGGCAGCACATTCCAAATGATGTCTTACAAGGGAAAAGTAGCTGATTTCTCGTACATGATCGTCACATTTACCCAGTACTTTATTGACGAATCCCAGTTTACGATTCGCTTGACCAATTATTTTACGTGTATGTTTACCCCAGGAAAGATCATGAGTCAGTCTTATTCCAATATATTTAATGGATTCCACGTTTGTTAATTCATTATTACTTATTTTGTAAGTGCTAGGAGGAGAGCTATTCTATTTCCAAAAATTCATTTCAAGGCATTTTTTAAAGTTTAATTCTAACTGCCATGTATCACACCAAGTTACAATTGCTTGTAGGTCAATATTTAAATATTCTTAATCATTTGGGCATAGAATTTCCCTGTACACTACTGCGTCATCCGAAAATAGACGAAGCTTACTTTTTACCACCTTGTGGATATCATTTACGTACAAAAGGAATAGGAGTGCACCTATCACACTACCTTGTGGGACACCCGAAGTGACTTTAATTGCCGGTGAGGTAACACCGTCCAAAACAACCCTTTGCACCCGATCATGCAGAAAATGAGTAATCCATGATATAATGTTACTGTCTAACCCATAAGATTTTCATTTCAAGATTAGTTTGCTATGAGACACCTTGTCAAAAGCTTTCTTGAAATCGAGAAATATAGCATCCACTGGAATATTATTTTCACCAGAAACTAAAATATCGTGGGAAAAGAGAGCAAGTTGTGTTTCACATGATCTGCTCTTTCGGAAGCCATGCTGAACATTGGACAATAAATTCTGGCTATCAACGTGCCCCATGACTGAACTGGCAATTATATGTTCCAGGACCTTGCATGAAATGGATGCGAGGAATATAGGTCGGTAGTTAGATGGCTGCTCCGTATCACCACTTTTAAAAATGGGTGTTACATCGGCTGCTTTCCAGTCCGTCGGTACGACGTGTTCGGTCAGGGATTTATTAAATGCTATTTCAAAGTAGGGGGAAATTTCGGAGGCTAACTGTCTATACACGCGGGAGGGAATTTGATCAGGACCAGGAGATTTGTTGGGGCGTATATCATGAAGTAACTTTTCAATACCATTACAGGAAATGTAAATTGGTTGCATCAACCGCTGAAATAGGTCTAGTAACACGATAGTTGAATCGCCGGAAGGTGGGTTAAAAACGGTTTGGAATAAGGAATTTAGCAAGTGAACTTTGCCTACTGTGTTTGTGGCCATTTCACCCCTATCATTTTTAAGTGAATGGACGGCGGACTTATGGCCTTGCACTTCCCTTATGTACGACCAGAAGACTTTTGAATTTTCTTTCAATTGTTCCCCAAGTGTTTTTATTTTGAATTCTGCAGAGTTCAGTCGGTTTCAGAGTTCAGTAGAGTTCAGTTGGTTTATAGAAACCAGTACAATCGGTAGGCTACTGAGCCCATAACAGTAGAAAAAAGCTGGGATCCAGTAGAGTCCATTAGAGTGCAGTGGAGTTCAGTAGGAGTCGGTAGAAAAATCCTACTGAGACCAGTAGACATTTTAGCAGGGTAGCCTTGAACGTCGACGATCGTGCCGGGAGACGAGAGTGGAGGGAAGCCCACGTCCCGTTTGAGCTGGAAAATGAGTTGTTTATCAATTTATTTCGCCTCTCCCCATATGTTGATTTGGTTCTTACTGAAACACTTCGACCGATATTGCAGCGGGTGCTGTCCTTCGCCATTACGAGTGAGCAGTGTGTTCAATTCATTCCAATGTATTTTCAAACGAACGAAAGTAATTATTCACATCACTGTTTCTTTCTCAGGGTCCCTTTTACTTCCGTACCAATTAGTGTTTCTAATTCTTAATAATGGCTCCCAAAAAACGTCAGCTTACACGTCAGCTGACTACTACCTCCTACTGTGATGTCTCTCTTTTAATTTCGACGAAGATGTGTTGACAATTCTACCATGCAAGCTAATAAATATATTATTATTAGATTCCTCCCCGTGTAGCAATTCCCTCTCACCCTGACTTGAACTTATCTACTATTTCTTGGGCCATCGTATGTAATCAATAACAAAGTAGGAATAAAGATTTCATTCAAATTGCATGCATTCCCCTCAGTTTCAACTAATTCCACCTTTCATCCTGCTTCAGGTATTAACTGCTCTTCGATTTTATGATCCATGAATGAATGTTTATTAAGAATTATCCATGTGTAGCCCACTATAGATTTCAAATGACACTACTACGCCAAGTTCAGATGGAAGACTTCGCATTTCGATAGTGCACTGTTTTCGGTTTGTGACATTGGTCAAAACTTTTAGCCTCGCGTGCAGGTGTAGCTTCCATACCGACAAATGCATGACGTCAGAGTTAGGTCGCTTGCACCGACGTCTGTCGGTATGTGGCGTGTGCAGAATAGCTCGACCGTCGATGCAAACGACGACAGTCGGTAGCCACCGATACCGAAATGTGTCGTTAGGCGAGTACAGAATGGGGACGTTTACTCGGAACCGAAATCGCAATTTTGTGCACGAAATCTTTAGATGGAAACAAAAAAATAATTTTAGTGAAAAAATTAATCTTGTAAC
Organism: Platycnemis pennipes; assembly: GCA_933228895.1. NCBI lineage: Eukaryota > Metazoa > Arthropoda > Insecta > Odonata > Platycnemididae > Platycnemis > Platycnemis pennipes. Next base: position 32,040,826 of record OW121852.1, on the reverse strand, counting down.
CACAACCATTCACTCATAAATCAAAAATTAAAATAATCGAAAGGTGACGCCCACCGAAAAAGCTGCCGTGATAACATTGACGTCATTTTTTTCCCGTCCTTGACTGCTTTTCGGAGCTATTCGGCTATCGGAGAAGGGGAGGGAGTGAAGGTAGGGCTCTCGGAAGGTCTGCTCTCACAGATCCTGTCGCAACAGTTTCCATTGGCAGAGTCAGCTATGTGTCCCCCATTGAGATAAGGCGAAGGAGCTTCGCTGGCTCAGTTGTGATTGGACGAAGTCAATGACGTAAGAGGTTGCACCACGCCCACTTTTCCGAAAGGGTTAAAAACATCAGTTTTTCGCCGCTTATAACTCGAGAAATAATTGACGGATCAAAAAAAGGAAAAATTGGGGCATTTTATTTTACAAACTCTATCAGATTCGGCATTAAAAATATGTTAAACGACTTCATTCCACCCCAGGATTTATATGAGGCTTCCTTGTGTTTAATATAATAAATGCACTCTACATATTAGGATGCTTAATGTTTTCCGAATGCATCGTAACATTTCATTGCCAGAATCGTAGGTATTTATATAAATATTAAACAACGCCCATAAATCCAGTTTCTAAAATACGTGACGGACTGAATTTTACTTACCACTTAAATAGTGATCCGAGCAAATACGATCTCCTTCTTTATAATTTCAATGATCTCACTTAATTTTTAAGAGCCATAAATATCCCCTTTCCTCTTCCCTGGTAACACGAAAAAAACTTATGTCGGAGCCTTTTTTGTGCTTATTTGTGCATCCTACTGCCACACAGCTTGTTGGCAATTTGTTTTAGCTCCAATGAAAACGCAAAGACAATGTTGCAGGTAATATTTCCGCTTTAAAAACAGACATTTTTCCACTTGTTTTGCCTACCAGAACTGTCACCAGCGATGCATCACGTGACCCATGACGTCGTTTACGTGACCCGTATACCAAACGCAGCGAGGAGGGGTGAACAAAACGGTACTATGGCAAAATCCACAGCCGTTGTCCACAAAATTCTGCCGTCCATTTAAAATCATCTTCCAAAAAGAAACCAAAACAATGATAAATAAGGAAATTGACCGTGTGGAAAGTGAAATATAATTACTTGGGCCAACGATTATTACCATCAATGGAGCAGCACATCTAGTGGTTTCACATCTACATCTACATACTACCCTGCAAGCCACCATAAAGGTGTGTGGCAGGGGGTGAACTCTCACCAAACACGCACTACATATCATGCATAAAATTTGTAATTAAAAATTAAAATAGCAAAGCATACATGCAAAAACATGCTGTTAGTTGGGTTAGCTTTAAGTCCTTATATCAACATGCAGCTACCAATGCTATCCATTGCTACACTCGTACTAGATACATTTACCGTTATTCATATCCCTAATAGTACGAGGAAAAAAGGACATTTTGAATCTGTCAGTTCGACAATCAATTTCTCTAATTTTGTGATTATGGTTCAGTCTACCATAGTAAGTTGGGGTCCGCAAAATATTTTTAACATCATCACTTAAAATATGGTCTTGGAATTTTTTAAGAGATTAAGTCTAAATTTCAACCTGCGATCTGACAATGATTCCCAATTTAATTCATTTAATAGACTGGTTACGCTAATAAGGTTATCATACCGTCCCTTTACAAATCTTGCCGATCTTCGCTGCACACGTTCAAGTTTGTTATTTAGACCGATTTCGTGGGAATCCCATACACTGGCAGCATATTCCAAATGAGGTCTTACAAGGGAAAAGTAGCTGATTTCTCGTACATGATCGTCACGTTTACTCAGTACTCTTTTGACGAATCCCAGTTTACGATTCGCTTGACCCATTATTTCACATGTGTTTACCCCAGGAAAGATCATGTGTCAGTGGAATCTGTGTGGAAGGAAACAAAATTAGTGTTTCATTCACGGTATTTATCTAAATATTTATATCTGTATTAATCTGTGTTAGTAATTACTAACCATGGGTTAGTAATTTAAATAAGTGCATCGTGCACAACAGACTACTCTAGCAATATTTCACCTACCTATCCATATGCTATGCTGCCTATTATGCTTTCTGATGGCACATGGGAAATATGACATTTTAAATCTATCGTTACGACAATCTATCTCTCTAATCTTATTTATCTGGTCAAATCTAGAATATTACCCAGGGGTTCTTAATATTTATCTAGCATCTTAAGTAAACCTATCCGTAATATTTCTTCAGGAGATTTAATCTGTACTTTAACCTACCATCTGATAATGATTCCCAACCTTATTCTTCTATTAATTTTGATACACTGATAAAACCTATCGTAATAAACCTAGCTTCTCTACGCTGCACCCTGTCTAGTTTTCTGATCAAACCTAATTTATTCGGATCCCATGCACTGGCTGAATATACTAGGTGGAGCCCAACTTATGAAAAGACGACTATACTACTAACCCTCACTATTTTTCCACCATTATGGATAAATCGCAGGGTATCTTGTAAATCTTGATGTAGATTCCCTAGATAATTCCTACTTTCATACAATGACCTACCATTCCTAAATGGCTCGAATGGATGGAGCTGTCGGGTTCCTCCTCCTAAAAACGCTTTAGTTAAATATAACAGAAAGTTGGATTCACGCTATTATCCCAAGCCAACGACTAGTTAAAATTTTTATTTTTTTTATATTGGTAGACGTAACGAAGATCGTTGACCAGTAGAGGAATATGAAAATAGCCGAGAGGGATGATCATTTAATGAGAAGGGCATGACCTTCGCTTGAATCACCCTTGGGTCGGGCGGTATTATCCATCGTTGCCGGTTCAGCCTGAGGAAAATCACACCAGCCAGCGTATTAATCTAAGGACGTGAGTCAGTAAACGTCGTCTCTAATTGCTCAAGCGCGATAGCTCATCCTTATCCTTTTCTTATTATGCTAATTTGAGAAATCAAGTGACCATGACCGTCAGAGATTAGAGATGAAATCCCAGACGTTATTTGTCGTCCCTTCGAGTTGTTGACATGGTATATAGAGACGATCTCTTCCCCCATAAAGAAAAGGTTCAGCAAAGCGTAGGAAGCATGGACCATTGGAAAAGCGGTCGGAAGGACTTGCAGCCTGGAAAACCTGGAGTTGGAGAGAAAATTTTACGGTGAAATGGGCAGGGCAGAGAAGGCATCAAATGAGGAAGTATTTAGAAGAGCTAAATAGGATAGCAGGAGTCTATTTGGCAGCATACGGAAAAGAAGAGCAGGATGGTTATGGCTCACTTTACGACACAGCCAACTTGTAAACAATGTCTTGGTGGGAAATATCGATGGAAAGCCTCATGTGACAGATCAAGGGGAAAATTGCTGGAAAAAAAAGAGATGCTAGTAAGAAGAATTATAGAGAAGTAAAAGAGAATATGGAAGAAAAGAGTGCGACAATTAACCAATGTTAGCATTTGTATAGTAGGTAATGATGATGAAAGTAATTTCTCGGAAAAATTTCGCTGGCGAATATCTTTGGAACAAAACTAAACACAAAACACTAACTAAACCAGACGGGACTGGGAGAAAAATCGTTGTATCCTTTCATTTTGCTCGACATTTAAGGGAAATGATTGAGTACAAATCATTGATACTTGAAACGGGTTGGTGTAATGGCTTGAGTACTTACTTGTCACCTCTAGGGGGCGGGTACGAATTCTAGAAGAAGTAGTATTTTCTAGGGCAATGCCGGTACCTCGTGTGCTGTATTGAGAGTACTTCATGTTCAGTACTCCGTTCGTCGGACAGGATACCTAACTGCGAACACCTATGCTCCTTTCGAAAAGAGTAGCAGTAGTACTTGGTACCCTTCCCCGAATGAATACCTATACTACTTCTCAAAAAGTTGCCATAGTCATGGTGGCTTTTGACAACCCAGATTAGAATTCAATGCTTGGAATTCTGAAAGGAAATGAGTGTCAAATAATGACCAAGGAATTATCCGCATTTTATATAAAAACCAAGCAGTTGTGTTCAATCTGGACCCAGCTGTAATGAAGCAAGTATATGTAAAGGAGTGAGACAAGTTTTTGCACTGTCTCTCGTAATTTTTATGTTTACATCGAGAGAGCCATCAATGAAGTCAAGGAGAAGTGTTCTGGAGTGAACATCCACGGAGAAAAAAATATCATTCTGCGATTCGCCGATGACATAACACCCATAGAAGTGACAGAGAGGGATGTTAATAAGATTCTAATAAACATGGAAAGGAAAATGGTCAGATGTCAGCTGAAAATCAATAAGAAGTTGACTAGGATATTGGTGTCCAGAATGAGAGAAGAGGGCAAAACCCACGTTAAACTTGGAAAACAAAAACTTGAAGAGGTGAAATAGTTCTTTTACTTGGGAGGCTGAGTAACCAACGATGGAAGAAGCAAAAAATAAATAGTACATACAATAGCCTAGGGAAAGAGTTCATTCCAAAATAGTAGAATATACTTACAGCTGGAAATATAAGCTTAGAAGTAAGGAAAAATTCATCAGATGGTACATATGGAGCATGTTTCTTTACGGCAGTGAGGCATGGACGACGACAGCAGCGGAGGAGAAAAGGGTGGAAGCATTCGAAATGTGGTGCTACAGAAGAATCATGAAGATAAAATGGGCCGACCGAGTAAGTAACGAGGAAGTCCTAAGAAAAGTGGGAGAAAAGAGAAGTATGCTGACAACTCCAAAGAGAAGACGGGACAACTTAACCGGCCATGACGCCTAAGAACGATGGCCTGATGAAGACAACCGTCGAGGGAAAAGTGAACGGGAAGAATGGAAAAGAAAGGCCTCGTGTGAGATATATAGAAAAAGTTGTGAAGGATGTAAAAGGGAAGAATTACCTTAATGTAAAGGCGAGTCGAGTGGAGGGCTGCGTCCCATCCGACGGACGGAGCACCAAACTGGAATTAGACTCGTGGGTAGTTCATTGGGGAACTTTGTACTAATGAAAAATCTCTGCCATTACTAGGTTTCGGACCTAAACCATATTGATCGGATAACAGTGTTTTGGCCACCATAATAATACGAGACCGAGCCAGCAGAAGACATCATCAATTTAGGAAGTCGTCATTTCAGTTCTTAGAAGTTTGGTGTAAGGAAAAATGCCGAAAATGAAACGTGTAATATTGAAATAATTCTTTCGTCTGAAATTTGCGGGAGATAACAAGCATGCCATAATTCTGTAAAGGGAAATGCATATCAGAGTTGAATGACCTCATAAATCAGAATTTTTTGGAATATAAATATATCAATCACATTTTTTTTCCATTTTCTGTGTCGTAGGCCAATATCTGGATGTCTTATTGGGTGAAGAAGTACTAAACTGCTAGGGAAATCTTCCTCTTTATAAGGTTCCTATGAAAAAAACATTCCTGGATTCGAGCCTGGATACGCAGTGATTTCTCTCTCATAATATGAATCTTTAATTTATGCACTTATGTTTGTAAATATCGGCAGAATACGGGAACAGCTACTGCAGAGCATAGAGTGAATTCAAACACCCCTGTTTAATCTCACTCAAATGGGGTCGTTTACCATATTTTTTTACAGCCGAATCTGATAGAGTTTGTAAAATAAAATGACCAGTATTTTTCTGTTTTTTGATCCGTCAATTATTTCCCGAGTTATAAGCGGCGAAAAACTGATATTTTTAACCCTTTCGGAAAAGTGGGCGTGGTGCAACCTCTGACGTATATCGACTTCGCCCAATTACAACTGAGCCCGCGAAGCGACTTTGCCTTATCACAGCAGCATTTTTGGTGGGCGTCACCTTTTGCTTATTTAAATTTTTGATATAAGAGTGAATGGTTGTGGTTAGAAGATTATTTTTTTCACTAAAATTCTTTTTTCGTTTCCATCTAACGATTTCGTGTACAAAATTGGGATTTCGGTTCCGAGAAAACGCCCCCATATCACTTTTTCCAACAATTGGAATATATTTTTCACATTGAAAGTTTTTCGTCGACACATTGACTTAGTAAAATTTACATCGAGATCATTATCATCATTGGTCAACAATCCTAGGATTGGTTTGACGCAGCTTTCCACTCGATTCTTCTATCGGCCAACCTTTTCATTGTGACGTAATTCTTCTCCTTTACATCCTTCACGACCTGAAAGAAATGAAATATTTCAATATTTTAAATACCTGAGATATGAAATTCCAAATCTTGAAATATTTCCATTCGTTTGTAATCCCTGGGATGTGCTTTTTTCCGCACAGATAGGTGTGAAAAGAATAAAATAAGCAGATATGACATAGGACTAAAAATAAGATATGCACGAAGAGTAAGTAAAAAATTCTTCTGATTCTGAAGTGTAAGACTTATTGACTGCTTATGTTTGTTAGCGCAAGAACGTTGGTGTATTTTTTCACCTCCCGTAGTACATGAAAACTTTTGATTTCCCTCATTTCCCGACTTTATGTGCCCTTCAAGACCAGAAATTTGTAGCTTTTGCGTTTTCCATTTTACCCGCTGTTCTTGTTATCGATAATGAGCTTGAGTTTATCAATAGTCTCTTGCTTTCATCTGAAAAAACTGGATTTGCTCAGAAGATACAGGAGTAAGGAAATCTCACGTATGCCTACCCATATTTAAAATGAACCCAGCTTGATGAAAGCGAATGAAAAATCAATTGTCTCTGGCATTTTTTCGTTTTCGTGTAGATTCATGTAGCTTATAGTTGAAAATAAAATGGGCATATACCATACCGGTATGAGCAGTACAAAAACAAACATTTTAATAGCATTTAACTGATGGATGTGGATTTATTTGCGTAGCGTTTAAAACACTGGATCAGAACTTGAAAATGTCTAACCTTACATCTCATTTTTTTACCTTCAAAACTATTTTTTTACAAAAAACTATTTCTAAAAGTGTTGCAGAAAAAGTAGAGAGGCTTCAAATTAACTTCAAAATTTTAGTACAATATTTAATTTGTGTTGTTACAGTAATTAATGTGAATCCGTTTTGTTTAATTTAAACAGGGACTAAATTAATTAGGAAGTAGTTATGAGACATAATCAATTAACCATCAAAAGAACCTTAAATCCTCGATGGAAAAAAACCCACCGTTGGTGACAACTGCGGCGATAAAATTTATCTTTCATGGGAACAAATGACGACATTCATACGCCATGGTGATATAATAACAAAGAATCAATCTTCTTCTATCTTCAAATATCAGTCATTAAGCCTAATACGACTGTTACCAATCTTAGCCTTCCCATCGCTAGGTGGACAATGTCCACTGGACATCCCAAACATCGTCTGCCTCTCGACCAATATTTCCATACTTGTTTCGGTATGATTTCTCTTTCATTTCACTCAACATGTTCTCTCCAGATACTATTGTATTCTCAAATGCTTTCTTTGAAGCTTTGTACTTTGTGTCATCTCTTATAACGGTATATATATTTCCTTGCCCATCCATGTATAGCCTGCAGCTCTTCATAAAAATTTCATTTTTAGATATTTTTGTAATTTGTTTATGTTATTTTCTTAATTGTCCATTTCTTGCTTTCGCATATTCCACAAAGAATTTTCGTAGCTTTTCAAACATTAATTCAGGTTTATATCCTCATTTTTGAAAATTAGTCCCGTTTATGAAGTTGAATTTGGCAATTTTCTCATCTACACCCGTGTAATGGCAGTATGATAGCATCGATACAAGAAAGTTTAAGGCTGTGACTTGCTTTTGATAATTTAAAATTATATTCGATCTAACGCGTTCAACTCTTTTAATAGGCACTACGTTTGTTTTTTCGGTTGTTCTTAAGGTTGTATTCAAGTGAGGTCTTAAAATTTTTTAAATATTAATTTGCGATTTTCTGAGGTACGTTTTCCTCGTTGCAATCAGTATTTGGTCGTATGCAAAGATTAGCATTAGAACATATTTCGATCTATCAAAATGAGATAGAGTTATAAAGGAATGAATTCTAAGAAGAGTGTGAGAAAAGATAAGTGTAGCAACAAGTTTTAAGAGATAACGAGACATTCTTATTGGTCGTGCGATGAGACATGAAGATAGATTACGAGGAAAAATTTGATGGAAACAATGGTTAAAACGGGCCTTCTGAGAAATATATGGAGAAAGATGTGAAGGATTCAAGAGAGAATTATGTAAAATAGAAGTGGTTTACGAATAAAAGAATAGAGTGAGGAGAGCGTCAATTGTATTCTAATCTAAGGAATGAGGACTGGTGATTATGATTTGATATTTTGGTCTGAAGAGGAACGAAAAAATTACGGCCAGAAATGTAACGACATCCACTGAAATTGGGCTTTAATGCTTAATATTAAAGATAAATAGATATTTTGATCAAATTCAAATACATAATTAGGCCAATTGTAAATAAATACATGTCAATCAAATGAATGATATTGATATTAATTCTTCAAAGATCAATTAATAGGATATATTTGATTTAAATTGAAATTCATACATTCAAGCATGACGTGCCGTTAGTATACTAGAATAAAGATGATGTTAAAAATAGCTTATGCATCTTACAGTAAATGGTAGCGGTTATATCTTCATAAAGTTTCAGATAAAGCTACAGTAACTAACAATAAATAGTACCTAAATAATTTAGAAGTGTGGGTTCTGATGGCCTCTCTTCCCCTTGCAATTTGAGGAAGAAAAGACATATTTAAGCGATCGAATCTTGGCATAATATCGCAATGATGCCAATGTCGAAATCAGCATTGAAACTACTGGAAAGGTTATTTTTAGCATAAATTTCACTCATAAATATATGTAGAAGTAGCAGAATTATGGTCCATAGATGCTCCAATTACTCAGTTTGTCTCACATTGGCTATATAACCTTACCCTAAACATTTTTTAAACATTGGTATACATCTACGTGTTACCTGAAAGCAATCACAAGGATGTGTGGCAGTGGGTAACTTCACATCAGGCCCGCGACTCGGAGTTACCACACCGAAAAGTTATCGACCTGGCTGTGGAAACTCCAAATTTGCGTCCTTGAATTCAGCCTCGGACACGTGTTTTATGTTTACATATCTGCTGGACCTGGCTACCATTAAAAATACTCGCGTAAGTTGAGTGAGTCATGGGAATATGTTCCCTTTAGCGCTCAGCAGAAACCCAATAAGTTATTAATATTTAGCAGATATGAGAAAAGAATCGTATTAAAGACCATCATTATCATTACTCAAATTGTCTATCCTAAGATTGTTTTGACGCAGCTCTCCATTTGATTCCCCTATCAGCTAACATCTTCATACCTATATAATTCATCTCTTTAATATCCTTCATTTTTTGCTCGATGGATATTATACGATGATTTTTTTCTTTTTTTCCTATTCATTTTTTTCTCGATAATTGCCTTGGTCAAGACATCACGTCTCAAGATATGGCTGATTGAGTTGTCTGTCGTCGTCTCTTTTTCAAAGTTCTCAGCAAACTTCTCTTCACTCCCACAATTTCTTAATACTATTTTCGTTTATTGCTCAGACTATCGATTTTATCTTCACAATATTTATCAATATTTTATAAAACAAACCTTTTGTATGCTCTTCACGTTGCCTTCTATGCTGCTGTTACCGGCCATGCTTCACTGCCATTGAAAAGCATGTCCATATGAAAGCTTCAGTGAAATGTTTTCCTACTCAGAAGTTTGCATTCCCGCATTAATTAGATTTGTCTTTCGGTGGAATTTGGTAGTTTAAGCTTGGGCTAATTAACAGATTATTTTCTTCTTGTTTCGTCCTTCTCTATAGTTACTTGGCCTCCCAGCTGTCAACATTCTTGTAACATTCATGTCAACATAAATGTTTTCCTACTCAGAAGTTTGCATTTCAAGCATTAAGTAGATTTGTCTTTCGGTAGAATTTTCTTCTTGTTTCGTCCTTCTCTATAGTTACTTCGCCTTCCAGCTGTCAATATTCTTTCATCACTTCAAGCTTTCTTTCACCGAGATTAATATTGGCCTTGGCCGCTACTCATCCATTGCATTTCATTAGTAACTTAGCTTTCTTTTTGTTGACCTCCAAGTTATCTGGTCGATTTATTTTCAATGCTAAAAAGAGAATTTCTTAAAACTTCCTCTGGCACGACCGCTAAGTGATCATCGAAACGCAGCATTCTAATTTTTCGCCGTGGATGTTCAATCCCGAAGATTCAATATATTTAATTTCCTTTTCAATATATTTTATGGCTATCGCGATGCAGATACTTCTATTTTTTATTTTATGAGGCTGGTATTGCCCAAGTCTACGTGCCATAAAGAAGCACGCCACAGATCTACGTCATCTACGGAATACCCGGCGAGCCACCGCGAGGGTGAGTGGCATAGGGTGAAGAATTCTAAACATGCACTACTTACGAGCAACTAAGAACTACAATGCTGCTACTTTATAAAGACAAGTTAGATATACTATTCACGTGCAACTACATTGTCAGTATCTTAGCCGGGAAGTAGACACACGCAAAGAAAAAATATCATGTGTATTCGACAGGATACCTTTCATCTTAAAAAAAGTGGAACCAGTCTACTAAATGAACTAAAATGGGAATCATTGTAAGATCGTAGGTTGTAATTTAGACTTAATGTCTTATTCAAATTCCAAGATAATATTTTCACTGATGACATTTAAAATATTTGGCCAACTCTAAGTTACTACGGTATACTGGACTATAATCACAGAATTTGAGAAATTGATTGCCAAACTGACAGATTTGAATTGTCCACTTTTCTCGTACAATTGGGAATATGAAGAGCTATGAATATAACAAATAGCATAACAACGAGTTTGTATTGGATTACATTAAGCTTAACCAACTATCAGCATATTTTAGCATGCTCCTTTGCCATTTTTACATTTTTTAAATTGTGCAGTTTGGACTACTATATTATAATTAAAGCTATTTTACTCATGATATGCATTGCATGTTTGGTGTGAATGCATCCCATACCACACACCTTTATGGTGGTTTTCATGGTGTTATGTAGATGTAGAAAAGAATGGCTTTTTATAGGAAGGAGTAATATTTTAAAAAATAATTAATTTTTAAAGACAATTTTACATTAATAATATGTATATATTTACGATGAAGCCAGTAATGAGGTAACTGACAAAAGTTTTGGTTTCCTGGCATTTATGCCCGCATGGTGTTGCTTCAACCCTTGGTCCCATGCTTGAATTTTTAGCGGTGAGGGGATTATTCTTCCGAAGTGAGGAGAAAAGTAAGCTGTGGAAAGATTTAAGCCCGCGACTCCCCGTTGAATGCATGGGGTGCGTGACAATGGCACTACCGAGGCCAAAGGGGTAACGTCCTCTTTCCTCCCACCCTCACCCCATATCCTCAAACCACCTCCCCCAATCATCAGACCTTTCGGCAAATGCATCTCGGAAAGAGGATTGGCGAATCGTTCACCCTTGGAGTGGGAGTGTGGGAACTGACCGCTGCTGGGGAGTTTTGACGGATGTGGCGGAGAGTTAGACGGAGACGGCCGACTATCGTCTTTTTTTTCACTCGCTTGCGAATCGGGAGGTCGGAGGTCGGAGGCGGGAGGCGTAGAAAGGCGGCTGGCGTCTGAGGCGGGGCGTCATTCGCCCAGCATCTCTGCGGAGGAGGACACGCACGCCAACAAAGATGAAGAGGGACCTTCCTTTGCTGCTGCGAATCCTCGTGCCTCTGGCTCTGTTGAGCGGCTGTCTCTCTCAGGATGCCCCAGCCAAGGACGAAGACCCGCAAGGTGAGGCCCATTTTGCCAACTGTTGTAGGGAATATCTACTTCCACCGACTACCCTGCAAGCTAGCTATTAAACGTGTGGCAGCTCTGTCAGATTTTTTTCATTTTATCACATTTTCACGCACTCAAATAAGTTAAGGTATTCCCCAGAAAACTGAACCTCCAATTTTCCTATAATATTTACTTCTAGGGAATGATTTCCCAAGAATGTATTTTGCCTAAAAATGTTTCCCTAGAAACACGTTCCACTCCATAATCAGCAGTGGAAATAAACATCTACATCTACATAATACGCTGCAAGCCACCATAAAGGTGTGTGGCAGGGGGCGAACTCTCACCAAACATGAACTACATATCATGCATAAAATTTGTAATTAAAAATTAATATAGTAAAGCATACATGCGAAAACATGCAGTTAGTTGGGTTAGCCTTAAGTCCTAATACATACATACGTTGGGAAGCCCTGTCAGATTTTTTTTCTCACAGTTTCACGTACTCAAATAAGTTAAGGTATTCCCCAGAAAACTGAACCCCCATTTTTCCTATAATATTAACTTCAAGGGAATAATTTCCCAAGAATGTATTTTGCCTAGAAATGTTTCCCTAGAAACACGTTCCACTCCATAATCATCAGCGGAAATAAACATCTTCATCTACATAATACCCTGTAAGCCGCCATAAAGGTGTGTGGCAGGGGGGAACTCTCACCAAACATGCACTACATATCATGCATAAAGTTTTTAATTAAAAATTAATATAGCAAAGCATACACGCGAAAACATGCAGTTAGTTGGGTTAGCCTTAAGTCCTTATACATACATGCAGCTACCAATGTTATCCATTGCTACACTCGTACTGGATACATTTACCGGCATTCAAATCTCTAATAGCATGAGGAAAAAAGGACATTTTGAATCTGTCAGTTCGGCAATCAATTTCTCTAATTTTGCGATCATGGTCCAGTCTACCATAGTAAGTTGGGGTCCGCAAACTAATTTTAACATCGTCATTGAAAATATGGTCTTGGAATTTATTTAAGAGATTAAGTCTAATTTCAACCTGCGATCTGACAATGATTCCCAGTTTAATTCATTTAATTGGCCTGGTTACGCTAACAAAATATTTTAAATACTTAATATAAAAATACTTAAGCAATACACTCTCCCCCCCTTCCCTCTTTTCCACCACCCATCCCCTCCGCCTCCTTCCTCAGTCCTCCCTTCCCCCTCTTCGAGCGCCTTAGGGTGGCTTTATAGCTCGGCGGCGGCGGCGCTTACGATGGATTTCGCCGCGGAAGGAAATAAGGGGCTAGCGGCTGCCGCAAATATTCAGCCTTGCTGAATCCCAGCGGCAAGAAGAGGGAGGCCCGGTTAATTTGAATTGCCCTGCATTCTTGGATTTCTTCTATTGGACACTTTCCTGAGCGCGTATGAGATGCATTACGAATATAAAGGTTATTATGAAGTGTTAAATTTATAATCGAAGAAGAGATGTCACAGCTATCCCAGAAATAAGAATTTAGCGAAAATGTAGGTAACTATTGCATTGCGCGTACACACATGGAAATGTATCTCATAGTCGTTTAATGTTTCGTTGCAGTATGCATCCAATCTCAAAGTTTTATGAGTAATACACCGCAAATTATTAATATATTGCTGAAGGTCCTGGTTTTTAAAAATTGAAATGAACTAAACTATTTCCATACTAAATTTAACTATACTATGCCCAACTAAAATATACTACTGCTGGCTAAAATGAACTACGCACGAGGAAAAAATAGGAGACGAAACTCAACAAGTTAGATTCAACCGTGATCAGAGGCACAAGGCGACAAGTTCCAGTGCCTTGCAGCGCATTGCGATCTTCTTGTTTCATGCCGCGCCGCAGATCTGTGAAGGGCCACCGATTTCCTTCCGCGGCGAAATCCATCGTAAGCGCCGCCGCCGCCCAGCTATAAAGCCCTCCTTAGGGTAACATTTGCGCTTCACGGCCTGCTCGAAGGCTTTGAGACTTGGGTGAGGGAAAATATTTGTCAACTCCGGCCTAACATTTATCGCCTGTCGTGCGTCGTCAATGGTTTGTGTGCGGGAAGCATGACCGAGACTTTTTGATGCGTATTCCCTTTTGCCGAGCGTAATAACCAACCAAGGTGCTCAAACCGAAGGCTTCAAATAAAAGACACAAGTAAAATATGCGAAAGAATGGATTAAAAGTAGTAAAAAAAATTCGCTGAATTACAGGAACTATTTTCATCGAATTGCCGGAAATGTCTTCGACCTCTCAAAAAGGACCTTTCCATAGACGGGACTGTTGATTCACTTATACATGAAACTACACTTGGAAAGTATTTATATCCATGGTAAACAACAACTGATAACTTCATCGCTTTTTCCCTTCAAAAATGTTTTCCCCAAATTAGCGTTTTTCTAGGTAAATCACTGACCAAAGTCTTTCATTGTTTACGGAAAAATTTCCCTAAAAGTTTAAAGGAATTTCTCTAGAAAATAAATTATTTCTGGCGAAATCACAAATTTTCCCTTCCTTTTACCTGTGTTCGATGAAATTATTGTTGCGAAATTTCCATCAGGGGAAGCAGAAAATACAGTAATTCCCAGCCTTTCACTTCAGTGGCACCCTTCATACTTAGGTTACAATCTTGGGGCGCCCTTCTCAGATTTTTTTATTTAATCGATCGGGCATTACTATTACTATTTACTTCTACGCTTGTATTCACAGAGTGTAAGTAGATTCTTCTTTTGGTAGAATGCCCTCTTCGCCTGTGCTACTCTACTGACTCTCTCTTGTTTCGCCCTACGTCATGGCCCCCCATGGCTACTCGGTATCCCAGGTGACAGTACTCTATCATCTTCTCAAGTTTTTTTTTCCTATTTTAACATAGACACTGGCCTTTTATCTTCTGCTGCATGCCAATATCTTAGTTTTCTTCTAATTGATATTCAGCTGATATCTGACCATTTTCCTTTCCATGGTTATAAGATCTGATTAAGACCCGCGTCTGTCTCTTCTATGGGAGTTATGCCATCGGCGAATCATAGAATGATTATATTTTCTCCGTGGATAATCACTCCTTGTCACAGAAGGGATTAACGATGTCATCCGCCCGTTACATTGATATCCGCTTCGCCATCTCGGTGGTAAATAAGTTTATAAACATGCATGATGATGAATGAAAAAAGACCAATAAATATTTTCACGCGACATTTAAAAAACACTGCCAAGTTCGACAACTGAATGTCATTGTCAAGGTCAACCTTGACTTGACAACGACACTCAGTTGTCGAAACCATGGCCGATTTTTAAGTTCAGGGAGTTACAAATAGAATATCGGGGTTTTTAGGTTTTGTAGTATTTATTAAATTTAACTTAAAATGATATGTATAATTCGTCAAATGAAAACTCTCCACACAGACGTCACTCGAATTGCTAATTCACGACTAGCCTCCCGAACTGATTTCTTGGAGCTACGTGTGAAAGACTCCTTCATTCGTTCTACACATACTTCTGTCACTCCTTCTTGGTCGTCCCGTCCACTTTTCCCCTTGCAAAGACAGCCGGTGCCTTCAAACTTATGATACCATCTACGGATGTTATTATCACTTGAAGAATTACAATGGAATTTAATACGGAACGCACGTTGCACTGTAACAACAGATTCAGTCCTTCCAAACTGTAAAACACCAAAAGCTTTGTGTTCACTAGTCGCCATTTTTGTTACTAGTGCTCTCTAACGGAAGACAGAGGAAACAGTGCATTCGCATACGCACAGGTGTACCACTGTAACCAGTGTAAAACTGATTGAGTTGTTCTTTTATTTGATATATTATATATAATTGTAAGTGAAATGTGATAAATTCTGCAAAGCCTTCAAAAACCGATATTGATTTTGAAACCCCTTGTATAGTGCGAAAATAGTACCTTGCAATTTGTAAAATACACCTCTCGTCAATACACCTGCCCCCAGTGAATCGCGAAAGAGGATGCGTAGGTACACTCTCAGCATCAAATGTAACTCTATGTAACTAAGCTGTTTCCACTTCAATTTTACAATTGTGAAGGGATACTCCACATCGCAATGCGGGGATCGATTTCAACAACTAACCTTTAAGTATTTCTTACCGCTCAGAACAATCTTTTGCGGCAAATTACAGGCGCACCATGGTTCGTGAGATATTATTACATTCGCGAAAACTTAAAATACCCGGAATTGGAGCTCCACCTCAGAAAAATCGCCGAATCCTTTCAGCAGAAACTAGGAAACCTGACCAACAACACCATTGACACTATACATAAATGGAAATACAACGAAATTCCCCACTTAGAATATTTTAAAACAAATCGATACGGATGGTAGAAACCGCAATGACAGTTTTCAGTACGCTTTGAGTACCAAACCCAAAAACCATCAAGGTCTCCAATCACCACTGCATACAATTTGCCAGAGTAACGGAAATAATAACTTTTAACGCAAAATTTACTTTTTTTAAACTTTTACTTCAATCTCTTACTTTTTCAGAAAAGTAACTTTTAACTTTAACTAGTTAGTTTTTACATAGATTAACTTTAACTTTAATCAGTTAATTTTTTTTCGTAACATTCCCATCTATGGTCACGTCACACGTATACTATTCCTTTTTTATGCATGATATGTAGTGCATGTTTGGTGAGCAATCACCCCCTGCCACACACCCTTGTGGTGGCTTGCAGGGTATTATGTAGATGTAGATGTATAATTTACCGGCATGTCGTCGTGTTTTTCCGCTAGTTGAATGTTTTCTCTTTTTAATTAACGAGGAAAAATATTTAACACCATTTTAAAATCGAATATCTTAAACTATGGACTACAGAGATTATAAACTTTAGATCAGTACAATTAAAAATTATAGGAAGCTACCCTATTGGTTAAAGCACCTCGGAAATCAGAGGGCCCGGGTTTTAGTCCAAGATTGACCTCGACTTCAAGACACCAACGTGCCATAATTTTGTATTCTTTGACTGGTACAAGTGACCCTACGGATATGTCCGGAGATGCCTCGCAGGCCGGCGAGTTCTACCATCCATTCCAGCGATATCTGCCAGAATTTGTACGTTATGCAATGGCAAATTAACATTCGAATCACAAGCAATACCCATAAAAATATACGGAAACGAATGCAAAGAACCTTTCCACTTTCATCAGGTATACCAGCCAAATGGACTGGTTTACATTTGTCACGGTCAGTATGCAACCGATTTCCTCCTTCCTGATGGCTCCTAGGGTAAAATGAAATATCTGGTCCCACTCTTCAGAGAGCGAGAGGTATTCGGAGCAGAAAAAATCAATAATTACAAATTTTTTCACACCTAATTCCTGATTAAAAAAGGGTCACCAATAAAAATCTTAAGGAGATAACAGCAAATTGAGCATATATATCGCGTTTTTATGCTGTTGTTGAGAAGATTTACATCGAAAGGGAAGATGACCAATATCTATCGACTTTGAGTGTGGCCTAATCCTTCCCCAGAACGCCTATTCTGGCTTCATTGTCACCCATAGGCTAGCATGCCAGAGGCTCCTCCAGTAATTTCTACCCCCCTTGATTGCAACAGTTGGCTCTACTTAGCAGTTGGCTTCCTTCAACGTTAAGTAATAAATAAATCCAAAGCCCCTAAGACAACATCCTTTACTTCAATGTCTCGTTCAAAATTCCTCTATTGAGTTCTTCTCTACCCTACCTATAAGTGACCGTTTTGCAATCTATACCCATGAAAATGTACATATTTATTAAGAAATCATCAATTGTTTCAATTCCGCCCAACAAAAATTAAAAATTGTAATCATCAGTCTAAACTTAATTTCATCACTTAAAAGTATTTTCCATCGCTGGATTTTAAAATATTTACAGTGACGATATTATATCTTTTAGGCGATGACGTGGATAATACACTCCTAAAGGAACCCGAAGCCGGCCAGCAGAAAAAACCACTGCCATGCTTCGAAGGTAAGTGGAAATCAACAGCTATATTTAAGTTTTCCCATGTAACTATGGGTTATATGATAACATTTGAATCTGAAACGTTTTAGCTAACCGTGTATATAGCAATAAAAAACTGATCACCGTCAACTGGACACGGTATAACCCATAAGTGACTTTTGGCAAGCTAAACCTATGAAAGTATTTCACAATTATTGCTATTGTGTAACATTATAAGCATTCTCGTACATTCTAATCATGGATATTAATGTTCTAGTTGTAACTTAAAATGGGTAAATAAGTATTAAGATAGGTAATTAATTATAAAAACTTGATTGGTCAAATATATTTTGAAGATCACTAACACACCGGAGGTAAAATGGAAGGAGCCGAAATGTGAAACTGTTAATATTACTCACATTGTGTAGCTGCGTATACAGTCTAGCAGGCCAACACCATTGGCGTAAGAGAGACAAGTGACAAGTACATGCTGTAATGATAATGGTATAAGTGTTACGAGTTCAATAGAAGAACTGGAATGGGAATTACTATCAGAACGCAGGTTAAAATTTAGGTTAATCCTTTTACTTAAATTCGTAACCGATGGGTTAACAGATGATATTAGATGTATATTAAGAGTCCCTGCATATTAGGGTAGGTTTGATCAGATTAACGAGACTAGAGAGATAGATTGTCATTTTGATAGACTCCAAATGTCATTTTTCCCGCGTACCATAAGAGAGCACAATAGGCAGCGTAGCAAAGGATTGGTGGGTGAAATATTGTTAGAATAGTCTGTAGCGCACGATGCATCTAATAAAAACATTAAATCTCATTCTTATTATGTAGATACTGACCATCTAACTGCATTTGACCCAATTATCTAGCATATACCCATTAAATGTCTTAGTTGCATGTCAATAGTGCAGATTCGGTGATCTTCATACCCTGCCACACACCCTCGTAGCACAAAACATAGACACATGAAAAAAGGAGTCACTCTCAAGTAGTCTTGGAGACGTTGGAGACGCTCATGGCGCCATTCTCGATCCGGAGAGAGTGACGTTCTCCGTGGAGAGTGAGTGGGTGGAAAGGGAAAAGGGTGGTGGGAAGAGGGGCAAGAAGGGGAAGTGGTGGGGAGGAAAAGGTGACCAATAGAGACTCTCAGTGTTGCTGATTGAGGCCTGGATACTCCCATGCTTTTGAAACGAATATGTGGGCGGATTCTTTGATTCTCACCTCTATGCTGCCGGCAGATTCAGGGAGGAATTCAATAATATTAAGGGAAAAGCAGTGGTCGAAAGGGTGACCGTGGGAAGCGGTGTGCTTCCGAATGGGATCGAGGAAGGGGGGAGACATGGTGGAATGACGATGGCCATTCATACGGATCGACAGTGGGGTGGTGGTCTCACCAATGTAAAATGATGGACAAAAATTACAGGAGAGGTGATAGATGGCGTTGATGGAGGTGCAGGTCACCGTAGTAGAAGACCGATTTATGGGACGTGTGGGATGCAGAAGCGGGCAACATTTGCATCTGGGGCGGCGGCATGGCGATGACAAAGGAGAGCGGGTGGGGGGTGGTTGAAGGGAGGGCCTAGTGGATTTGAAAATATCACGCAAGTTTGCCGGGCGTTTGAAGCAGACTGAGGCGCAGGTGGTCAGAAGAAGAGAAGTGGAAGCGTTGATCTTTATAATAGGGAACAAGTCTTTGAGGATCTTATTGATTCTATGGGCGCCGGGAATGTATGTTGTGAACAGGTTAAAGGTTTGTGGGGAGTCAGACTTGGCACTCCGCCACAGCGTCCGTCACACTACCTGGTGGCAGGTAGAGAAGATAGTTTAACTTCACACGTAAGATTAACCGACATGCAATAGTTTATCGTTTGTAGTTACGTACTCCAAGGCTTATAAACTTTCGATCAAGACAATAAAATAATAATACTGAGGTGGCCCACTTTTGTTAAAGGGTAAAAGGGACTATTTAAGCGGGTTTCAGCGTCGGTTGAATGAGAAGTGAGGGCAGAGGAACTTGGGAGTCCATCGTGCTTGAATTGGCGAGAAAGAGAAAGGGAGGCGAGAAAGGGGTTGGTTAACGAAAGGGAAAACCAAGGAGTTAAAGAGATGAGAGAAGAGGAAGGAAAAGACCGAAGCGAGGAAGGTGGGGGGGGGTGTAAACAGGAGAAGGTGAGCAGGTAGGGGGTGAAATAAACAGAGGGTAGGAAAACTGAGATGGGAGGTTTTACATTGAGGAAGGATCTGGGGTGGGTATAATTCATAGAGAAGGGAATATTGAGAAGAGGGGGGATGGTAGGCATAAAGTTGGACATTTAATAATTTGTGATTCGTGGATTGTATGATTTCTATCTGTTCCAAAAGTACCAAACTGTTCCAATTCGGCAGTATGGTTGGAGAAACTGTTGTCACTAAAAGACAACACTACGCGGAGTAACGTCCTAAAGCCATTATAAATGATGATCGCCGCGGAAGCGCTCATATTTAACTTGTAGTCCATCATAAATGTCGCTAGATGCCCTCAGCGCAGCGCCCTCTTCAGAGTCCTCTACATAGCAACTACCTAACTACAGTGTTCAGAGGCAATTATGCAGGGGACTCAGGTCCGCTTTACTCACCAGAGCCTGCCAAAGTATCCTGATGTTCAACCAAGGTTATTAGGATATCATATTCCCACATTCTTGTTTTCAACATGCATTAGTTAAGTGTTGGAAATCACATGGCGGTGTGAGATTCTCACACGTTCTTGGCCGTAAATTTAGACAACAACCGTAATACAGGGCTACGTTTAAATTCAGGTCGCTGATTCACTTTTAACTTCGTGTGTTGAAACTAGCGCAAATTGTAGGGCAATTTCCTTTATATTTTTTTCCACTCCAGTTTATTCAAAATTAGGGGCAAGAACACTCATTCCCACATTTACTTTTCTCAGCCGACCACAGGTTCGCCCCAGTCATCCCGAAAGACACCTGGGACGAGAAGAAGAAAATGATATTCATGCCCACGCCCGTGGACTACATCGTCATACGGGACGGAGGCAAGCGGTGCAAGACCCACGCCGAATGCTTGACGGCCCTGACGAACGCCCTGCGCAAGACGGTGGACAGCGAGTGCCGGGCCCTGGACAACTTCTACATCGGGGGAGACGGCGAGGTGTACGAGGGTCGCGGCTGGGGCTTGGCCCCTTACTGGCACCTGAACGGCATGAGAACTAGGGCGGTCACCGTGAAGTTCCTCGGCACGCACGACACGGAGGGTCCCAGCGAGAGGGCAATGAAGGCCTTCTGGAGGATGACCAAGTCGGGGGTGTGGCAGAATAGACTGTCACCTGACTACAACATCCTCTCCATGGGGCAGGTGTACAACGACAGCAAACTCGTGGGCCAGGCCCTGGAGAAGGTATTCCTGGGGTACAGCATGTGAGTATCCCCTGATGTGCCTAGAAAAGTACATCTCAGATATATCTCAGAGACGTCAACAATATCTAATTTTACCTCTCAGAGAGAACCGACGGTCGGACCCTCATTACCTCTCGAAGCAGCTGGCCAGAAGTTAAGTTGTAAAACCTAAGGAATGTCCTATTTCGATTGCACCCATACTATGAAAGCCACTGCTGTCTACAACTCTAAGATTGTCTTCTTCGAAACATTTCCTAGACATAAAGACTGAGATGTCTCAAAAACCTACGATTCATCAAATATACACTACCCTTCATGCTGGATTGTTAGCTGTAGTAGACTAGTGGATACAAAGTACTGATGCAGATATAATCGTATGCACAGAAAGCTAGCTTTCGAAGGACACATCACACATATCACATTTGAAATATTCCTGAAGTGTTGTACCAAAGTTTTCAACTCAATCATTAGAAAAGCAGTAATATTCCCAGACAACCCCTTGGAATGCGTTTAATGTTAATTAAGATGACCTAAATCCAAATGAATATCTGTCTGCGCATTCTACAGGCCCCAAACACTGATGTTGACTCAATATTAGAACTGGGAAAGCAGATAAATTCCATAACGTCCCGTAACAGCGAGCGTATTATAATAGTAGGCGGAGATGTGGAGATTTCAAATCGCAGTCAATAGACTGAAGAACATTCTACTTCAAAGCTGGAGGAAGGGACAAGGACATCTGTGAGACTCTATTAGATGTATTCTCCAATAACTCCCTACAACAATTAGCTACAGCACCTAATAAAGGGGGATAACATTCTTGATTTACTGGCAACCAATATCCCACAACAAGTGACAATGGTTTACACCGGTGATGGATCAGTGACCACCGAGTTATAACTGCAAAATTCTTACTATCTTTAGATAAAAATTTTAAACAAAAAAGATAGATTTACATCTTTAAAAGAGCAGACTTTGCTAACTTAAAAATTTATTTAAGAGATTCCTTATCGGATTTCAGAGTCTTCCATTCACTTATGTACGAGCGGTTCGTGGAAGTCGTTCATTAATATCCTGCGCTCTGGGATGAATAGATATATCCACAGTAAATTTAAAAAAGAAAGCACTGAACCTAGGTGATACAATGCCGAAGTGAGAAAATCCCTGAGACGGTAGCGAATATATCATGCTAAAATGAAAAGAATCAGTAAAAATATGCCCACTTATGAGAATAACGTAATATTTGAAAACTTTAAAATTTCAAAAGCCACTGCAAAGACAGCTCTTAGTAAAGAATTTGCAGAATTCAAAAGAAAAACACTTGGGGAACAATGAAAGAAAATCCAAAAGTCCTCTGGTCGTTCGTCAGGGAGGTGCAGGGACGGCAAGTCTGCCGTCCATTCACTTAACAATGATAAGGATGAAATTAGCACAAACACTCTTGAAAAAGTTAATTTGCTAAATTCCTTCTTCGAAAAAATTTTCTACCCACCTTCCGGGGATTCAACTGTCCTCTTACCTGACCTCTTTCAGGGGCTGATGCAACCAATTGAAATTTTCTATAATGGTATTGAAAAGTTACTTAAAGATATAAGCCACAACAAAGCTCCTGGCCCTGATCAAATTCCCTCCCGCGTATATAGAATTAGCTTCCGAAATTTCCCCCTACCTTGAAATAGTATTTAATAAATCCCTGACCGAACCCGTCGTACCGATGGACTGGAAAGCAGCCGATGTAACTCCCATTTTTAAAAGTGGTGATAGGGAGCAACCATTTAACTACAGACCTATATTTCTCACATCCATTTCATTCAAGATCCTGGAGCATATAATTGTCAGTTCAGTCATGAGACACCTAGATAGCCAGAATTTATTGTCCAATGTTCAGCATGGCTTCCGGAAGAGTAGATCATGCGAAACTCAACTTGCTCTCTTTCCCCATGATATTTTAGTTTCTGGCGAAAATAATTTTCCAGTGGATGCTATATTTCTCGACTATAAGAAAGCTTTTGACAAGGTGTCTCATAGCAAACTAATTTTGAAATTAAAATCTTATGGGTTCGACAGTAACATTATATCATAGGTAAATGATTTTCTACATGATCGGGTGCAAAGGGTTGTTTTGGATGGTGTCACCTCACCGGCAATTAAGGTCACTTCGGGTGTCCCACAAGGTAGTGTGATAAGTTTACTCCTGTTCCTTCTTTACGTAAATGATATCAATAAGGTGGTAAAAAGTAAACTTAGTCTATTTGCCGAAGACGCAGTAGTGTACAGGAAAATTATATGCCCAAACGATAAAGAATATTTAAACGATGACCTACAAGCAATCAAAAATTGGTGTGATACATGGCTGTTAGAATTAAATTTAAAAAAATGTATAGTGTTGAATTTTTGGAAAAAGATTAGCTCTCCTCCCAGCAGTTACAAAATAAGTAATAATGAATTAACAAACGTGGAATCCATTAAATAGCTTGGAATAAGACTCACACATGATCTTTCCTGGGGTAAACACATACGTAAAATAATGGGTCAAGCTAATCGGAGACTGGGATTCATCAAAAGAGTATTGGGTAAATATGAAGATCAAGTACGAGAAATCATCTACTTTTCCCTTGTTAGACCTCATTTGGAATATGGTGCCAGTGTATGGGATCCCTAAGAAATCGGTCCAAATAATGAACTTGAACGTGTGCAGCGAAGATCGGCAAGATTTGTAAAGGGACGGTACGATAACAATATTAGCGTAACCAGTGTATTAAATAAATCAAAGTGGGAATCATTATCAGATCGCGGGTTGAAATTTGAACATAATTTCACAAACATACCACAATAATACATTTAGATGTAATGGGTTATCAAAAAGGCAGTAGTACATCAACACCCAAACAATATCCACACAATATTACACTTAGGTGTAATGCTTTTTGGTTATTGGTAACACTCAATGGATATTGTATAGATTTTAACTGCTACTAGGGAAGTAGCTAGTGAACTGCTGAATTGTGATTTGCATGAGGTAAAAAATTTTAGCGTAACATTCCAGGAAATTCTCAGATACAGTCTCTAATCATTATGTTAGTTTAATTACTAAAAAAATTGTAAATGGATAACTTTTCCAGTAGAATGTAAATTTTTATTACATTTCTATGTTTTCTAGTTTTTCACTGATATTTTTTGCTGGCAGTATCAGCAGTCACTGAGCTACTCTAGCTCAGGGCTAATTGACACTGGTGTTACCTACATATTTTATAAATTTCTGCTACACTAAGCAGAGTGACAGTATTAAATTAAGGAAATTTAATTATTTATGAACTGATTTATGGTTTTGCACACATAATACTGCTATTGTGAATTATGACAAAAAGCCTTGAAAAAGTAGCAATGGGCAGGTGCAACCAGAGTAATGTTGACACTATTTCAAGTACATAGCTGTTTCTTCTCCCTAAACATTAAACTTTTAACTGTGGTAGAGGACATCAGCTCCTGGATATTGATCACCATGCAAAGTAGCATACTATGCTCACATATTATCAAACCTGGGTGTAATATGTATAATAAATATATGATTGACAAAGGCAAGCTGATAACAAACTTTTGTACAATCTGGAATATTGGCTTTGTGTTTCGGTTAAGATTATAGAATAGCTTGACTAATTACAAAAGATTGTAAAAGTTAAACTCCATTACTCTTTGCCAGGAAATGAAGTTATCATTTAACTGCAAAATATTAGACAACAAACATCAACGGCATTCATCTTGGTCTATGATACATAAATTAATTTTCAAATTTTACCACCATTACAACTTAATTAATTTTGGAAACAAAGTGCATATATCATTTATTTTACCTCCATGAAATTGAGATTCTTGTTTTTTTGTTGCGATTAAAACCTATCCAGGATATTTTTATAAAAAGGAATGCATATGGGTTTAAATAATTTCCTACTTATGTAAGGAATTTCTATAGCAATTCACAAACAAATATTTGGACCTTATGTGATTATTTCTTGTAAAATTTTAGTGCTCATTTTGACAAAATGTTACAAACCTACCTTATTTAACCATTTTTAAAGTTTTTCTTACAGTATCTATTCATAGTCAACTAATAATTATCATGATGTATTTCTTTCCCGGGCAGGGCTATCAAGGAAGTCAATATGATGGACATGTGGGAGATGACACCTGACAAGACCCTACCATTAGTCACACGTGAGGAATGGGGGACCAAGAAACCAGCAAAATCATTGACGGGTATGGATTTCATGATAAAGCACATCATGATTAACGAAGGCGGAGAGAGGTGTTTCACCCATGAAGAATGCATGGCACTCATCAAGGCAGAGCGGGAGAATCAGAAAGAACTCTACAGAGATTTAGTTGACAACTTCTACATAGGAGATGACGGTTACGTTTACGAAGGAAGGGGGTTCAACTTCAAGCCTCTGTGGGACACCAACATAGAAATGGAGGAGAATAAGTTCTACAAAGATGAGTCCATGACTGTGAGAATATTTGGAAATTTCCAGTCCGATCTTCCTTCCGAGAAAGCCATCGGTGCCCTCAAGCTTCTGGTAAACGCAGGCATCTCGCTCAATAGGATAGCTGACGGCTACAAAATTTTCAGCCTCCGAAGCATTTACAACGACACGCGATTCCTCGGAGAGAGACTATTTCAGACTGCCAGGAAATGGAAACCATGGGACCACGTACTGGATAAGCTGATCTCGATGAAACTTGCTATAGGCGAAGGCTTCACCGGGATGGTTAAACGAGCAACTTGGGGAGCCAAGGATCCTGTGAAGGAACTAGAGAAGCTGAAGCATCCAGTTGACTACATCTTCATCGAAGAGCATTCCGAGAACGGACCGTGCTTGGATTCGAAGAAGTGTTCCCAACTCATGGAGGGAATACAGGAGGCGGATCAGGAGGGATATGGTGACGTGAGAGATAATTTTTACGTCTCGGATAACGGCAATATATATGAAGGCAGAGGGTGGGATCTGGAACCTCAATTCCAGCCAAGATACTTCAACAAGTCGTTGATCACGGTGAACTTCCTCGGCGATCACTTGCTCGATGAGCCTTCCTTGACGGCCCTGGCGGCTTTCGACAACTTGATCAGGATCGGTGTGAACATTGGAAAAATTGCGCCCAACTACCACTTCTACTCCTCTCGCAACGTGTACGACGACGTCGATTTGTTGAGCGATGGTTTGAAAAAGCACTTCGCTGAGAAAGAGCAATGGCACAAAAAGTTAGAAGCCATGACTGAGGACGACCGTTTGATATCAGGTCTGCTCCCCATCGTCCCGCACGAGATTTGGTCGGATGTGACTGTGAATGCGACTCATCACCAGTTCACAGAACTAGTTCACTACGTCGTCGTTGGAAATATTGGAGAGGGATGTTACACAGGCAAAGAATGCACTTCTAGCCTCAGAGAATCTCAGAATAATAAAAGGGCCAAGGAAGAGGGTCTCCTGGACAACTTCTACATCGGCGACGACGGAATGGCTTACGAGGGCAGAGGTTGGTCGATGGCTCCCAGTTTGTATAACAAAGGCCTGAAATCCGAATTCTACCGCGTGACTTTCCTGGGACAATATAAGGACATGTCGATACCATCGAGGCTCTCCATCCACGCCTTCAAACGCCTGATGGAGAATGGCGTGAAATCCCACAAACTCGCTCCTGATTACAAGATCGTCTCGGTACACCACATTTTTGAAAGTGGGACGGAATCACATGACAATCTCTACGCCGCTGTCAAGAATTGGGATCGCTTTATCTCGGAATTCCCCCTGATAACAGAAGGGGATGGCATGCCTTCCGGTAATAAAATGTTTGTTTCGCGTGGTGACTGGCACGCCAAGCAACCTGTCCACACGGTGGAAATCCCTAATCAACCTGTGGGAGTCGTCGTCGTGAACAGGGCGGGGGTTGATTGTAGTGACCCGGAAAGCTGTAAGCGCAGTGTGCAGGCAATCCAGGAGAACACCCCATCGAGACAATGGGACGTGTCCGATAACTTCTATGTGGGAGGCGATGGACATATTTACGAAGGGAGAGGATGGGACCACTCCTCCCTGTGGGCTACGCGAGGGATCAAGAACAACTTCATATCCATCGGATTCCTCGGCTCGTTCGAAAGTGCTCCACCAACCCCTAGGGCTTTGTTGGCTTTCCACGTACTGGTACAGACAGGTGTCAACTTGAATAAGCTCACTCCGTATTTCGACACGATATCGTTGGGAAAAATTGTGACGGGTGACAACGTGGCGACCGAGAAGCTGATCGGCGCCCTGAAGACCACCGACAACTGGTCCGACGACTTTGAGTTGAAGTACGACCCCGCGCGCCTGCGATCCCTGAACACCTCGTTTATCCTGACGGACGAGTGGAACCTTTCCGATCTGTCGATAAGGAAATCATCGAAGATGAGCCACCCTTTGAAGTATTTGGCGATCAGGGATGGAGGCGATCTATGCGACACGTTTGATACTTGCATCGCCCGTATCAATAAGGAGCATAAGTCCAGGCACGAGTCAGGTGACAGTGGCATCGCGGAAAACTTTTACATAGGCAATGATGGGAACGTGTATGAAGGCAACGGTTGGGACTGGGACATGAATTGGGGCTTCGATAGCTGGCAACAGACTGTCTCCGTGCACTTCTTTGGTAAGTACGAAAGCGAATTACCGTCCGAAAAGGCAATAGAAGCTCTGAATTCCATAATCATTAAGGTAGGAATTGAGACTGGAAAACTATCACCCGATTATCGCGTTGCACCTATTCCCGAAAATAACGAGCGGACTATCGGCAAGAAGCTCAAGGAAGAAGTGGCGACTTGGAAGAATGCAATTGAAGCCATTCCATAGTTTTCCATACCTGAAATACACAATTTTTAAGACCAACAGATCAAATAGACTGCAAAACTATCACCCGACGATAACCCTGCACCCATTCACAAAGTTAGCAATGGGACATGGTGATAGCGATTTGATGCAGGAAAAGACATTTTATAATACTCTAAGATGAATAAGGTGAATCGGTATTTTGTCAAACACTTCCATTTCATTTCCTAATTGACACATGATAATTACATGTATAAGTAATAAAAAAAATGGATTGGTCAGTGGAATATTCTTAATTCTACCATTTCCTCAGCTTAAATGAACATGCACACAACAATCGCCTTTTTGTGAGAAAATCAATAAATTAATTGACTCAGTTTCTTTTTTCATTTTATTGAGATCTGGATCTTAAATGATCGAATAATTCTGTAAGGATTTGAATAGTCTGAAATGTGATTCATTTTATATCAATTCAGAGAAGAATATTCAATTCGCATCTTTATTGTGGCAACACAGGAATGGTAAGTTTTTATCTACATATTATCTACAAAGGGTGTGGGGACAGTATACCATTCAAATCTGGCATTTTAGGCGACTCCCCCTTTTAGTATAAGTTTGCCGCAAAAGGTGATGTTCAAGGTTCACCCCTCCTCTGGCGTTGTAGATGGTGTGAGTGAGATAGATGGAACCTTGAGAGGGGATGGAGGATCTCTATAACTCTCCTCATACCGGCCCCCATGGCGGCGTAGGTAAGTCCTCACTGTTAACCAGAGGGTTGCGGGTTCGAGTCCCGTATGAGTGAGTCACCGCTCGGGACGTGGTTGTGTGTGCTCGTCTGTTTCTTATTGATGTTAATACCCCGATGTAAAGGCCACAGATAATGTTTTCGGTAGTAATGAAAATAAATAGTCACATCTCGTACTTCAATACCCTACAATTGGGGTAATTTACCATATTTTTTATGGCCGAATCTGATTTCGTTTTATTTGAATTTGTAGAATAAAAAGACTCGCATGTTTCCAGTCTTCGATCAGTCCCGTAGTTATCGAGTTATAAGCGGGGAAAAACTGATGTTCTTATGGCTATGCTATTTCATTAGCAACTGTTTTTCCTAGTTTTTATTTTTGCTTAATTACACTATATGGAACCTTGTTTGGGATGGACGAAATCAGATGAAAAGGGGTGTGATGGTCAAAAAATCGGCGAAGTTGAATAAACTTTGAGATCAAACGCGCTTTGAGTTTTTTCGAGCTTTCGGAGGCTGGTAGCTGTAAAGGGAAGGATATACTCTCTTCGTGGCGTCGTCGTATGCTGACTAATGGACATATGATGCAAATCGATGAACTTATATGTAAGCGTGCAGCGTTCTTCACCAAAAGAAGATAGAAGATGCAAGGCTACGTACTTTGTAGGTGGAAACAGGGAACATATATTTAATTGGATTACAACTATCGTCAATATAAAGATGAGTAAGTAATTTTATTGATCTTTTCGTGTATGCATTCTTTTAAGTCTCTATTAAAATTGTCATTGAGATCGGGCCGTGTGGAAGGTACTATTGCTCTATGTGAACATATGAATAGGTAGTTTAGGGATTAATCGGAATTATGGCCCTCCAAAGTTTGGCAACGACGGATATATTTTACCACTGTAAAAATGGCAACAATGTTACTGTCGAACATCTTAAAATTCCAAGATAAATGCCAATTGGATCCGCTAACTTTTTAAGAAACACCTATCAGACATTACGGTCCATAAGTCAGTGGCTGAAAAGCATGCTAGTGTCCAGAGTACAATCGCATCGTCTTTCATTCGGGTATAGTTTTAATCGCCCAGTGCAAAAAATGTTCATGTTCCTTCGGAATCTTGTGGAACAATTCTCCCGGACCCAGGCCCGGCCGGTGCCCGGGGCACCACGATGGAAGGGGCGCCGTGGTATTTGAAAAAGGATATTTTTCCCCGGGATTGACTATTTACTTCGTGCCCAACAAGCTAATTTACTACTTTGTTTACCGCTTAATTTTTACCACTACGTTTAACTGGTGAATATGTGTTACAACAGGGTTTGACAAGTGATGGAGTGAGGCGGTCACCATAATACTCTCTCGCCCGAGTAATTATTTAGTCTTAAGTCGGCTCTGCCGAGACCTTTGCTATTGCGTTTGCAGAGTGTCAAGATGATATACTGCACCATTTTATTGCAATATTTTCCGAAATTTTACAATTCAGTCAGGTTATTTCAGCTTGGGCACAGTTATATTCTAAAAGGTAAGGTTATCGATCCCGAATATAAGGTGTTCACACGGATATCAACTGCATTTACAGTTTGAAGCTCTTGATATTTCATTTTTAAACAACGCTTCCACAAATGCGGTCCAAAAAAAATTGGTTAAAAGTGATGATCTTGGACCATGTCTCAGGTAGTCGCCAGAAAGGCGTGCACCACCTCGGGAAGGGCCCTAATCCGCGACCCTTTTCCGAGCTCGTTTGTGACACCGAATTTCACATCAGTTTTTCGAGTGTGGTACAACGCACCTGCAACGGGGCAGCAAGTGCGTGGAATGGATTGTAGCCATATCCACTCCGCTATGCAGATTTTCGAGCTCACTCTTTTCGAACTCACTCCCTGCCACACAACCATAAGGTGGCTCGAAGGTTATTATCTAGATGCAATTTGTAGTTACCAAATGTTCTAATATTAACAAACTCTATGAAATGCGTGGCAAATCCGTGTAAATCACTTGGTGAAACCTCACATCATGAAAGTTATTTTCATGCTTATGCGGATACATAAATGCATAATCTTGCATCATGGAATTCTTAATCGACCGTGGACAGGTTTTTTTTTACCTATAAGAAGGGTAGCAAATAATGTTGGAAACATTCCCTCCGTACGAACTCGGTAAAGACAGTGTTATATATCATTCATCGACGTCAATAACACCAAAATGAAAACTAAACTCAGTAGATATACGTACACTAGGGCGGATCGGAAAAATCGATTTTTCGCGGAGAAACTTGGCCCTCTGGAAAAAATTGTCAAAGTGACTCAAAATGACACCAGAAAAATTTGAAACCTCTAGGTCAACCCTAGACCCTCGCGCCGTGGCCATTTATGGGGAGGGGGGCTGAAAATAGAAAAAGTCATGTTTTTAATGTGGTTCCCCATGGATTTTGCCGAGTTGCGGCCCTTGAGGGCAAAAATTTCGTCCATTTGTACGTATCTGAGGCCGTTAAGCCACAAATTGTCTATTTTGAGTGCGCGGCCGCGCGTAATTATGCACCACCCACGCAGCGTCTTGGCGCAACTGTCAGAAGGCCGCTCGCGCGCCTCCTGCCGGCTCGCGCCTCCTGCCCGGTCGCCGCGAACGCAGCAAAACTCATCAAGGATGCGTCTTCCGTCGTTGGTCTCATTAATATTAGAAAATTAAACAATTTCCAGGGAATAACAATTACGGAAGGATTATTTGAAATTACTACAACACACCGTCATCATTCAGGGTGTAAAGAAACACTTCCCGATTTTTAGCCTATTTGTACTATTATATTTCAGCATGGAGAAAGAATGCAAAAATAATTAAAGTAGTTACCAGAGCTCACCACGTTGAGGTACCTGCACTATGAACTCCACCGCCCAAACATCCATTCATAGAATGGAGGAACTCATTTCCTTTATCAGATTATATGCTATCGAAAAAATAGGAAAGTGGTCCTGTTGTAGTACCAGACGGTTTATCTGTGTGCAAGTATTCGTCTTTAAACTTTATTTTCATTGAACACTAAAGGTCATTATCGATTTTTTTATTTTTGAAGTCAAGCAGGTAAATGTAAAACTTACTCTATCACAGCATGATCTGAGACTTGGTTTTGAAGGTTGGCATTTTGGTTTTGCTTTCTAGTATTTTCAGTATTTCTTGTTGTCTCTCGTTGTTGCGGATGCCAATGAAGCTTGGGTTACCTCTTTTACAAATATTTCAAAAGCTTGCGTGTGACAAGGACAATTGTGTTCCACTGTTGAGCATTACTCAAGTAATTCTCGAATTTCTTCAGTCGTGAGATGTGATAGAGCACGAGTCGGTGTTCTCGTCCCATTTTATCAGCAGCGTGTAGTTTTCTACATCAAATTTAAAATCTGTTAACTCAAAAGTTCTTGGATTTTCGTCGCATGCGTATTTCTTCATGCCTCTAAGATTATTTTCCACGCATCTCTTCACACTTCCTCTCCATTTTCAGCAATCATTGGGAGGAGTAAATTTTCTGAGTGCCCGAGAAATCCGTTTCTCTGAATAACAGAATCAATGACTCTTTTAAGATCTACTGGTAGATCTCTTGATCAATATAATATTTTCCATAAATTTACAGCACCGTCGTGTATACAATGTTTTTTTTTCACTGAAAACCAGACAGGTGCGTATACTTTTTGAATGGCAATAGATTTTATAGCGCATTTTAGCGCATGAATTTTCACTGGACACGTATGCCAGTTGTCGGCTGGCCGTAGTGACCTAACGAGAATGAGCCACATTTTTTGGAGTTTATCTGGCCAAATTTTCCGAGCGAAATCCTTTGGACAGCATTAAAAATTTCCCGAAGATACTGCTGGTCACTGCTCAGCAATCTCAAGTCTTCTTCGTGGGACAATTTTGTTGGAACTGGCTCCAATCGTATGATATCAAGCGTGTGGCAGTCTTGACGGGTGGAGACAATAGGTCTTG
The DNA here is from genome assembly GCA_933228895.1 of Platycnemis pennipes. Lineage (NCBI taxonomy): Eukaryota > Metazoa > Arthropoda > Insecta > Odonata > Platycnemididae > Platycnemis > Platycnemis pennipes. The sequence continues at coordinate 32,008,113 of OW121852.1, read as the reverse complement.
CAAACAAATTTGGACCCTTAGTTTGCCCGTCTAATGTTTCTACCAACTGCCGCAGTGTTAAGTCAAAGTGTAATTGGCAAATGGACCACTCTAACGGACGTCGGAGTTTTGCTTCCAGCAAACGGATGATGCTTCCATCCTGACCTGTATTCACTTTGGCGCCATCGCATCCAATCACTTTTAAATTTGAAAGTTCAATATTTTCTTTCGCAAAAAAATCAAGAATTGCAGATATGATTTTTCTTGCAGATCCTCCTGTGGGGGAGACAAAACTGTAAAACTGGGAGCCTGGCTCTTCAACAAACAAGACATATTCCTCCCTAACGTAAGATTGATATGTCCTCTTGCCTATTTTCTCCAGTTTAATCGTTTCATCCTTTCGGCCGTCAAAATACAGACCTTCAATTGCATTTTTTCGTTTGTCTTTGCTTTTACTGAATCTAGCATCTTCTTTTTCTGTCTTCGTAACAAATGCCGGTCCACTACCTTTCACCTGTCTTCCGGAGTTTTGAGCTTTGCGTCGGTTACAGTTGCGCTGACAATCATTGCTGCTGCTCTGAGGGACACGTCACCGGTACCTCCGTCACAGTTGGCAATTAAAGACGCCTTTACCCCGAAGGTGGTTATTGCACATACCTCCGCCACAGTTGGCAATTGAAGACGCCTTTGCCCCGAAGGAGGTTTTGATTGATTTTCATTCCTAATCGTATGAGGAACATTGAGGTTCAAGTCGGTTGAGTTTTATCGAGATGTAGCGGAAAAAATTCTTGATGCTCAATTTTTACCTCTTCAAGAATGAAAGATTTTGAGTCGACGCTCTCCGACGATCCTCTTCTGAGGTTTTTCTTTAATCGTCGAGTTTCTGAGGCATCCAATCCATCGGATACCATCTTTTGTTTTGTCCTTTGATCCCTCAAAAATGCCGTTTCATTTGGGAGAACTTTATCCTCTTTCTAAATTTACACTCGCTAATTCTTTAGCTCTGACACGCACAAACATCACATAGTTTCTGGGATTCATTAAAAATATATTAATTTTTCTGTCAATTTGGCACCTTTCTCACCTTCGGCAACTATGCTTCCTTGCATTTTTCTTAAGCCGTAGTACGTCGTATGGTACCGTATAATCATTTTAATCACACCATATTCCGGAATGATTGAAATAGAGGTGCGTCTCCATAGTTCGGACACTTTTTTGGCTACCAGACTACTTAATAAACCGTAGGCTCCCTTCCTGCGCTTTCGTATCTCAATGCGTCGCGAACATAAAAAAAATATTTTATCACTTCTTTAAAATTCGGTAACGTCAATTCGTTTCTGTCGACGAGAAAGGAAAAAAATATAGTGTGTAGGGTTATATTAATTTCAAATAATCCTTCCGTAATTGTTATTCCCTGGAAATTGTTTAATTTTCTAATATTAATGAGACCAACGACGGAAGACGCATCCGTGATGAGTTCTGCTGCGTTCGCGGCGACCGGGCAGGAGGCGCGCGAGCGGCCTTCTGACAGTTGCGCCGCGACGCTGCGTGGGCGGTGCATAATTACGCGCGGTCGCGCACTCAAAATAGACAATTTGTGGCTTAACGGCTTCAGATACGTGCAAATGGACGAAATTTTTGCCCTCAAGGGCCGCAACTCGGCAAAATCCATGGGGAACCACTTTAAAAACATGACTTTTTCTATTTTCAGCCCCCCTCCCCATAAATGGCCACGGCGCGAGGGTCTAGGGTTGACCTAGAGGTTTCAAATTTTTCTGGTGTCATTTTGAGTCACTTTGACAACTTTTTCCAGAGGGCCAAGTTTCTCCGCGAAAAATCGATTTTTCCGATCCGCCCTAACGTACACACAATGAGGTAGACGTCAGAAAATACCCCAGACAAAATCAAACTTCGCGGCGTCACCTCCATTTCACTGCGAGGTTGCCACTTTTCTCGCAGTCGCCCACCGCATTTTTACCAAAAACTATAAATCTTCTATTATTCATCGTAGAACGTTTCACTGCGACGTTGCCATTTTTCTCGCAATCGCCCACCGCATTTTTACCAAAAACTATAAATCTTTTATTTTTCATCGTAGAACGACGATTAAAAGAGGTACGTATTCGCACGATTATCAGGAGTACGATGAAAACTAGTATCTATTGCAATAGGGCGTAGCTGTTATAGTTTAAATTATAGTGGGTAAGCTCAGTTTTTGCGGTGGTAGCCCCCTGCCGCGTGGGTCGAGGAGGTAGACCAGCGTTGGGCTTCGGAACTCGGATAAGGGTCTCGGATTAGGACCCTTCCCGGGTTAATGGTAGTTTTCTGGGGGGCAGAGCAGGTAGATGGTCATTAGCGAGGGTCTCAGCTCGCGATCGTCCTAATCCGGACCCTCGCCCGGCTTCGACTCTCATCAGCGCCCGGACTCTCGCGGTAAGGGGCCACGCGGACAAAACTGACCGCGTCCAATACGATGTTAATATTATTAACTATTTAAATGGGCAACAATTTATTACCGCCATTGTATCACACGTCCTAAGAGAGTTACGAGCATTTTTTGATTAACGTTCTACGATAAAAATTAACGTTTTTCATGCATCCTTCAGAAATATGCTGTTTACACTTGGCAACGTTGCATTTCCAGGAGCCTCATACACCGCGGTTTTAAACAGCTAAGAGCGTTGATAGAGGGAAATCTTGACGAATCTCCGTGAACTCTAGGTAGCGTAAATGTTGATGGTTTGAGTCTTCGATAACGTTTGTGTCATAGAATGTGTTAGAGTTTACTGTAGCATATTTTCACGGAACGAAAGGAAGAAAAAATCGTGGAAAATCACATCCGAGACGTTCAAATATAAATTTGGGCATGCGTGGAAGTATGGTTCTACGGTAATATTCCATTCCCTACCATCAACTCACGCATAACTAGGCTGCTACATGGAAGCATGCTTGTCAATAGGGTCACATGTATCGATATGGTTAGTATCTACATAGTGATAAAGGGAAGATTGTTTACAATATCATTTATCTAAGTATTTTTATCTGCATTTACCAACCATGCATGGGTTTGTTATGTCAATACATGCAACATGCACAGCAGACTACTCTAGCAATATCTCACCTACTTATCCCTTTGCTATGTTTCTTATAGCGTTCTCTTACAGTATGGCCATACTGTTTATTCTGCGCCATGATGATAGTTTGCTTTTTGATAAAGAATCGTAGTGTTTAATTTTTATATACGAGGCTTGTCCGGAAAGTAAGTACCGTTTGGGAAAATACTCTTAAAAACATTTTTTTTCAAGGCAAGATTTATTTTTACATGAAAGAGTATACCTTTCACTATTTTTCTACATAGTTACCACCATTGTTTAGACATTATCCATAACGGGAAACCAACTTTCCTATGCCCTCTTCATAGAAAGATGTCGCCAGGGAAGACAGCCATTGCTGAACACCGTACTTTGCGTCGTCATCGCTGTCAAAGCGCCTTCCTCCAAAATCACGTTTCAAATTCAAGAATAAGTGATAGTCACAATACTGTTTGAGAAGTTACCTCCCTCAAAACTGCATCGGGTAAGAAATGTCAATGCACTTCCAAGTGTATTGAAATGGCAATGTCAATGCATCTCGTTTGTGGTCATCACCATTCCATCAGTCATTACACTTTCACCATAAATCTCTATACAAGTCGACGATGAATTTCAGCTCGCTTAAGATTCTTTGCGTTCAAAAACCGTATTACAGAACTCACTTCACTGTCGGCGGGATCAGATATTGTTTAAAACATTTTAAACGGTCACTAACAAATGTAAACACAGCACAATCCGGCTGAAATGGCGTCAGTCGAAATACAGTGAACCATAAAGACGAGTGCATATGCGAGGAACTGTGACAATAGCGTTCTGGTGGCTGTAGAACGAAACGGTACTTACTTTCCAGACATGCCTCGTAATTTACAGTATAATCTCGGATATACAACCCTCTTTTATACGAGGACCTCATTTACTTACAGGGAAAAATGACATTTTCAATCTATCGGTGCAACAACCAATCTCTCTTATGTTATTTATCTGGTTTAATGTAGCATAAAACGCCAAATATTTTAATATATACCTAACATCTTCAGTAAATCTATCCGTGTTTATTTTCTACAGTAGATTTAATCTGTACTTAAACCGGCGACTGATAATGATTCCCAACCAAATTCTTCTACTTATTCTATATCACTGAAAAACATATCGTAACACTTTTGAACAAACCTAGATGCTCTACGCAGCACACTCTAAGAAAAAGGACTTCTGTAATCCATAATATAATATTTATGTCTCCGAGTTCATCCGTTAGGAGGACATGGAAGATTCTTGACAATATTAGGGAGGCGCGTGAGGCATTTGATCCACGAAAGAATTTGAGAAAGTGGTCGCGGCCAGACTCACTACTGTCTCTTTTCTGCTAAAACTAATCCTCTCTCCTTTCTCTTGGCCACCAGTGATATCTTCGGTGTCATTACATTGCAATCAGGGTATCTTTCCACGTTATCTCAAAGGACGTTTGCCGCCCCGATATGCGTTATTCTTGGAAGGCGGCACTAGAGATATCCATCAAAAGACGTGCAACAACCAAAGCAGTAATGCCTTTTAGGGGTCACTTGCTCTCGTTTCCCAAGGAGCACGCATATTATGGGGGGTGAAGACGAATAGCCTATCCCCACACACTTTATATCTTCTATTATACTATTGGGATTCACTTTCATTTTGCTGACTATTCTACATCTACACAATACTCTGCAAGCCACCTAAAAAGTGTGTGGAAGGGGGTGAATTCTCACCAAACATGCACTACATATCATGTATAAAAAAGGATTAGTAATTATGAATGTTCAAAACTACACTATTTAAGAAAATATAAAAATAGCAAGGCAAACATGCAAAAACATGCTGTTAGTTGGGTTAGCTTCAAGTCATTCCAGCATGCATCTACGTACCAATGTTATCCATTGCTACACTCGTACTGGATATATTTACCATTATTCATATCCCTAATTGTACAAGGAAAAAAGGACATTTTGAATCTGTCAGTTCGGTAATCAATTTCTCTAATTTTGTGATTATTGCTATTGTGTTCTTCTCTAAATAAAAATATAAAAACTCCCCCTCCCAATCTATCCTGTATACCCTAAAATTTACGGGTAAATTTCACTATCAGCAACATCGCTTGTTAACCAACTTTCCGTTTTTATAATGATGTCAGATTTAAGACTCTATATAAGGTGACGGAATTCGGGTATCTTCCTTCAGAAAATACGACAATTAACTACCACTACTGAAAATTCTTATATATTAATATGGCTGCGTATTGTATTCTACATCTACATCTACACGATACCCTGCAAGCCACCGCGAGGGTGTGTGGCAAGGGATGAAGATCACCAAGCATGCACTACTAACATGCAAACAAGCAACTACAAGGTCTCATGCAACTAGCTTGTTAGTATCTATAGTATTTAAGGGGTTAATACATGCATCATGCACTACAGACTACTCTAAAATATTTCCCCTACCTATCCCTTTGCTATGATGCCTATTCTGTTCTCTTATGCCTCCTGCCACTCACCCTGGTGGTGGCTCGCAGGGTATTACGTAGATGTAGATAACAAATCCTATAGTGCGGGGGAAAAATGGGATTTTGAATATATCAGTACGAGTAAAACATACACTACTGGCAAAGAACTAAGAGCTGCAAGGATACAACTACATGGAAACATCTATCACTTTATAATCATTATCAGTTTTTTGCTGATCTAAGGTATTCAAAATAGACACTAATTTGTTCCCACGACCGAACTGGCTTTTATTATTATTAGTCATTAAATATTATTGATACTCTCTCCCTTATATTGATTCATGATATCTGATTAAACGGGTGGTGGCATGATTCACAACAATTTTTCTCGTACAATGGACGTATGACAGCGTGATTATTCAGCCATGTCTTTCATCTGCGGGACTTATAGAGGGAAATATTAGTATAAGTATTTCACCCGGCAGCATGAAAATTTCTCTAACATATTTACCTGTCCGTACTTTAGGAAAATTTAAGAAGGGTTTGTCTTATGTATAACCGTTTGACTAGCAACGTAGGTACTGTTTATTAAAGTTTTAAGTTTATTGATTCTATTGTTGCAATGTTGTCACGAGTTAAATTGAAGAGTGTCATTTCACTCTCTGAATAAATGTCTAATTGCTGAATAAAACAGAAAACGACAAAATATTTTCATGTTGGGCATGCTCGTAAAATGGTTATAAAGTACTATTCTGGTGATAAAGCAGTTAAACTCACTGGTAAAGATAACACAGGGAAAAGGCTATCGTGATTTAGGAAGCAAATGAGCCACGGACCTATTGGGTAAGTCGTGAGGGAAATTAAAATTGTCCATTGAGAAGGAATACTTCTCGCTCAAAGAAGTCTTACAGTAAATCTAGGCCAGGTGAAAGTTTTGTCTAAGCAGAGCTGTTATCAATTGTTGATGAAATTGAAAATATTGAGAATATTGATGATTGGGTTTCATGTTACAACCCAGTGGAAAATGTAATCATGAATCCGGTTGAAAATCATTCATTTGTTCCTTGTCAAAGAGAGATAACTCCGAGGGCTCAACCCAAATGTGGTAATATCATCCCCTCGGTCACTGGGTACGGTAGAATTGTAAAGAAAATATTAGGATTTTAATGTTGATTTTGTATTAATTCAACCTTTGAGAATATAGTGTTCACTTTGCATCAATCTCAAAAGGGAAGGCGTTTCTTGTATAAGAGTTTGACTAGCAACATACTGTTTGCTAATATGTTTTAATTTAACTGATACTGTTATTGTCTCGAGGTGAATGAAAGTGTGTGATTTAACACAAACAATTGAATATTACTAGTTGAATTATTCAAGCTAAATCCATTCATATCAAATAAAGAAAAAGGAAAATATAACAAATGACTACCGATACAGTTTTACATTTATAAATCCCGATCATTTTCTTTGTGTGTCATGCGGTACGAATAAAATTATGCATCACTTATATCATTAACTATCCTGAATGTTTTAATTCCAAGCATTTGAGGTTTGGTTGGGAATTCACTAGAGGAAAAAAAATTCCATATTCGGGAGCAAATAACTAATTATATGTGAAACAGATATCATACATATAATTCCCCGTTATATATTCGAATTTGATGTTTATTGGAGATTGAACATTACTTGCGACATTTATGTGTTCTCCGCCAACAAAGTATGTTTTTGGATGTTTTTCTTTTCGTGTCAGAAATGATCATCGGTTAAAAACCTGTTTATACATATATATACATATGTATGTATACCATCATCGTCATCCACCCTTTGTGCTTATCCATCTTCAATTAACCTAACTTACCTGAAAACATACCTTTATACTATGTGTTGGAAGGTACCAGGATAGTTTTGGCAAAATTCAAAATCTATGCGCAGAACTCCCGGCAATTCGGCGCAATTCATTTATATTCTAACGTTGCTTTCTTGTTCCAGGGTTAATCTTCAGGTGGAAAATGTCTTCTTCGTAATAGTTGCAGTATTAGCTTAGGAGTATGACATTTGTTAAGGCTACATCGAAATGTGTAACAGAATTTGATCCAAACTTAAAGGTCCCACCGAATCCGTCGAGAAGGTACGCTGCCACAATTTCCGCGGAGTGTACGTTCTTCGTAGAATGGAAGTTTTATTTTAAAAAATAGCATCACTCCCATCAAACAATGAATTTTTGTATATGCGGGATCGAAAACCTTTTAGAATAGGCAGAGTTTTTAATCTTTACATATACCAATATTGCTGCAATATCCTAAAATTGAGATTTCATCCCAAGTTGCTACGATAATATTGCACATCATTAAACACTTAAAAGCGTATTTTTTAAAAATTTTCTGACAATTAGGTTTCAGAGCATCAAAATTGATAGTAATAATTAGAATATACTAATCCACTTACAGTAAAATATTATTTACATGCCCTTAAGCGCGTCAAGAGTAAAAATAATATCATTCCCTTTATTAATTAGTATTTTATAAATATAAATAATCAACTCCACAAGAGAGTTTCAAGAAAAAGACGTTTTGGTTTAGTATTTCAAAGGAAAGATCGTGGTAAATTTGTCCTTTCCAAATACGTCTTTCTTACTTTTAAATAGTCAAATTACAAAGGATGGAAGTGTGTTAAATATACGGACCAAGCTTAATTATCCTAACACTGGGTTGTGTAATATTTTCAATGGCACACTCCCAAGTCAATGGCCACACTCCCATTTCCTGCTTAAGCTTGCGGATTAAAAGCGGTCTTTTTCAATTTTCTGCCAATTAGGATTCAGAGCATAAAAATTGATAGCAATAATTTGAACTTCCTAATCCACCAAGAGACACGTCTTCAAGCTGGCATGTGCAACTAGAACTTTATTGACTAGTATTTTCTAAATATAAAAATACATCTCCTAAAGAGAAATTTAAGAAAATGACGTTTAGGGTAAGTATTTCAAAGGAAATATTGTGGTAAATTTGTCCTCTCTCAATTTATCTTCCTTACTTTGAAATAGTCAGATTACAAAGGAATGAAGTGTGTTAAAAAATACGGACTCACCTTAAATATCCTAAACACTGGGTTCTGTAATATTTTTAAGGGCACACTTCCAAGTCAATACTTCCTCCTTAAGCTTGCGGCCCAGAGTCCTACCGGTGCTTACGGGTAAAGGTACGATGTGATAATCTGGTGATAGTTTTCCAGACTCAATTCCATCCTTAATAATTATGGAATTCAGAGCTTCTATTGCCCTTTCGGACGGTAAGTCGTTTTTGTAGATGCCGAAGAATTGCACCGTGATACTCTGCAGCCAGCCCGTAAAATACCAATTCATGTCCCAGTCCCATCCACGGCCTTCGTACACGTTCCCGTCGTTGCCGATGTAAAAACTTTCCAGTACCCCGTCATACTGTACTTTATGTTCCTTGTTGATGCGGGCGATGCAATTATCATACGTGTCGCAGTCTTTTCCGCCATCTCTGATCACCACGTACTTCAGTGGGTGTTGGAGCTCCATGTGAGTCTGTACCCGACGTTTAGATTGGTTCCACTCGTCCGCCAGGATTAGCCTTCCGCGCTGTCGCCAAAGGGACACATTTGCATTGGACGGCGTGGTCACAGCTCCAGACTCCTGGAAGAAGTCGGAGCTGTAGCGATCCCAAGTCTTAACAGCGGCGTAGAGATTGTCACCAGATTCCGTCCCGATCTTCATAAACTGGTGCTTGGAGACGATCTTGTAATCAGGAGCGAGTTTGTGGGATTTGGCGCCATTCTCCATCAATCGGTTGAAGGCGTGGATGGATAGCCTCGATGGTTTCGACCCGCCACCGTATTGTCCCAGGAACGTCACGTGGTACCCCTCCGATTTGAAACCTCCCTTATTGAAACTATGAGCGAACGACCAACCGCTGCCCTCGTAGGCCATACCGTCATCCCCAATGTAAAAGTTGTCCGACATTACTTTCTTGGCCATCACACTCCTCTGCGATTCTCTAAGATTGGAAGCACATTCCTTTCCAGTGTAACATCTCTCTCCAATGTTCCCGATGACGACGTAGTGCACTGGTTCTGTGAACTGGTGATGAGTCGCGTTCACAGTCACTTCCGACCACACCTCGTGCGGGACGATGGGGAGCAGACCTGATTCCAAACGGTCATCCTCAGTCATGGCTTCCAACTTCTTGGACCATTGCTCTTTCTCAGCGAATTGCTTTTTCAAACCATCTCCCAATAATTCGACGTCGTCGTACACGTCGCGCGAGGAGTAGAAGTGGTAGTTTGGCGCAATTTTCCCAAGGTTCATACCGACCCTGATCAAGTTGTCGAAAGCCGCCAGGGCCGTCAAGGAAGCCCCACCGAGCTGGTGATCGCCGATGAAGTTAACCGTGATCAACGACATGTTGAAGTATCTTGGCTGGAATTGAGGTACCAGATCCCACCCTCTTCCTTCATATATATTGCCGTTGTCCGAGACGTAAAAATTATCTCTCACGTCACCATATCCCCCCTGATCTGCCTCCTGTATTTCCTTCATGAGTTCCGAACACTTCTTCGAATCCAAGCACGGGTCGTCCTCGGAATGCTCTTCGATGATGATGTGGTCAACTGGATGCTTCAGCTTCTCCAGTTCCTTCGCAGGATCCTTGGCTCCCCAAGTGGCTCGATTAACCATCCCGATGAAACCTTCGCCTTCTGCGGTTTTCTTCCCGTTGAGATCCTCCAGGTCGCAGTCCCATGGTTTCCAGTTCCTGACAGTCTCAAATAGTCTGTCTCCAAGGAAATGCGTGTCGTTGTAAATGCTTCGCAGGCTGAAAATTTTGAAGCTTTCGGATATTCTTCCAAGCGACATACCTGCGTTTACCAGAAGCTTGAGGGCTCCAATGGCTTTCTCGGAAGGAAGATCGGACTGGAAATTTCCGAAGATCCTCACAGTAATGGACTCATCTTTGTAGGACTTTTTCTTCTCCAGGTCTATATCGGTGTCCCACAGAGGCTTGAAATTGAACCCCCTTCCTTCGTAAACGTAACCGTCATCTCCTACGTAGAAGTTGTCGACTAAATCTCCGTAGAGTTGCATATCCTTCTCCTGCTCCGCCTTGATGAGTGCCATGCATTCTTCATGGGTGAAACACCTCTCTCCGCCTTCGTTAATCATGACGTATTTTATCCTGAATCCCATATTTATCATTGGCTTCGTTGGTTTCTTAGCCTTCCATTCCTCACGAGTGACCAATGGTAGGGTTTTATCGGGAACCATCTCCCACGAGTCCATCATGTTGACTTCCATGAGTCCACTGCTGATAAAAAAGAAAATGAAATTGAATTACGAATATTGAAGTGTTACCTGGGAAGCCGAGTAACCATCGACGAACGAATCAAGAAGGAAATAGTCAGTATAATATCCCAGGCAAAGACAGTATTATATCAAAAGAAGAATCTACTTGCAGCAGGAAATACAAGAGAAGAAATTCATAAGAACATACATCTGGGATAATTTATTTATGGGATAGTTTATTTATGTCAGTGAGGCATGGACGCTGACATCTGCGGAGGAGAAAAGGGTGGAAGCATTCGAAATGTGGTGCTAAAAAAGAATGCTAAAGATTAAATGGACAGACCAAGTGACAAACGAAGAATTCCTAAGAAGGGTGGGAGAAAAGAGAAGACTCTGCAGAAAACTGTAAAATAAAGACGTGGAAACTTAATCGGCCATATCTGAAGACACGATGGCTTGATGAAGACAATCATCGAGGGAAGAGGCGTCGTATGAGATACATGGAAATTGTCGTGAAGATGTGAAAGAGAAGAAATTAGTAAATATGAACAAATTTACGATGGGAGAATTTTGTGGAGAGCAGGGTCAAATCACTCCGAAGATGGTTGACCCATACTGTATAGTTATGAATACTCAATTAAGTCTGGGATGCTTTACATGGGCACATCAGGGGATACTCACACGTTGGACTCCAGGAACACCTTCTCCAGGGCCTGGCCCACGAGTTTGCTGTCGTTGTAAACCTGCCCCATGGACAGGATGTTGTAGTCGGGTGGCAGTCTATTCTGCCAAACCCCCGACTTGGCCATCCTCCAGAAGGCCTCCATTGCCTTCTCGCTGGGACCCTCCGTGTCGTGCGTGCCGAGGAACTTCACGGTGACCGCCCTGCTCCTCATGCCGTTCAGGTGCCAGTAAGGGGCCGAGCCCCAGCCGCGACCCTCGTACACCTCGCCGTCTCCCCCGATGTAGAAGTTGTCCAGGGCCCGGCACTCGCTGTCCACCGTCTTGCGCAGGGCGTTCGTCAGGGCCGTCAAGCATTCGGCGTGGATCTTGCACCACCTACCTCCGTCCCGTATAACGATGTAGTCCACGGGCGTGTATATGAACATATTTTTCTTCTTTTCGTCCCAGATGTCCATCGGGATGGTTGGGGCGAACCTGTGGTCGGCTGAGAAAAGTAAACAACTTACAGGATATGGCATGATTATCACAAAGAAAAAATCCAACTTGACCGGGACTGGAAACTCGGGACCCGAATATTTCCGGTCATGTGCTTTACCATTTAAGGTATCAAGGTTTCATTCTCCTCTGTGGAGCTCTAGAGACTAGGGATGGGCAAAAAATACCGGTATTCGGTAGTACCGAGTACTATTTTTTTTTTACTCCGGTAGTACCGGCCAGTATTTAAAATCGGTACTACCGAAGGTACCGGTACTAGAAATACCGGTACTTCGACAGCCCTGCCATGTTATGTATTGTCATTAAACTAACTACTAAAACAATTGAGTGTTGATAATAGTTCAAAGCTAAGTTGATGTTAATGAACAGCACTAATAACAACAACGGCATAAACAACAAATTAACAGTATTCGTGAAGAATTGCCTAAACGATTATGATTTTTCTGTATGAATATAATATTCCATGCCAACTTTGAAGTATCATTTAGAAGGAAAAACATTCGAATTAAATATAACTTGCTCAGTAATTTTACGTGAATTGGAGCCAAAATTCTAGTTGTACAAAAGTGAAAATTGATGCGTGTTTTGACTTGATCCCAAGGTATGAAGAATACAATATACGTCCTAATGAAGAATAGAATATGAATGAATGAATTATTGTTTTATCGTCGTGTCCTTATTGAATTGGCTAATAACTATAATTTCATTTATTAAATATGTCCACTACAGTTATTCAAAAGTCTCTCTTGGCAATGCGATAAAATTAATTAAGATATGACTTAGGTACGCCGTGGGCATGTATGTAGGTACATACATACTATGACTTCGTTGGAAGTGCAAAAAAGAGAATTTTTATCAAAAATAATGGGGATCCCCATATTCCTACTGCAGCCTACTGGTCATTTTTCCCTTTCTCACGGAACATTTCAAAGGTCCTATTACCCGACATGTCGGACGAAATGTTTATAGGACAATTGAGATCTGAAGATTCTGTGATTAATTCCTTCATGATTAAGATTCCTATAGCGTGAAATGGTTCACTGGCATATGGTGATGGAAGAAAAGAGTAAACAACATTGTTTGCCCCTTCGTAACCAATCGTTAAATTTTATTCGTATCTCAAAACGTCTTCCGCGGTGGTCATGGGCGGATCCAGGGGGGCCTTCAATTGCAGGGCCCCCCCTGGAAGCTTAAGCTGAATTGTGCATGTGCAGAATTTTCTGTATATTGTTTTTAATTGGCAACGACCGACGATTAATACTGAACATGACGATTAGCAAACAAGTAAAATGGCGATACGTAAAACAATGATTACAATAATACATATCGATATCTGCCTGATACATATCTGCCTTTTCATTGGAGGGGCGGGGGTAAAGAAGACAAGACTGGTGACCGCCCCCCCCCCCCCCCCTCAACCTGGTGGTGGATGTTCCTCAGAGTAAGGCCCATCCTTACTCTGATTGAGAGAGATGTTCACCCTTTCTCTTCCCCACCACCGTTCCGCAGGAGTAAAGGAGTGCGTGTAAGTTTTAAAAAAACATGCTTTTATGTTAATTACGGAAATTCGACATTTTACTATGTAGAAACGGTTGGGAACTGAAGAGGAATACACCCACCAGTACCAAATTACGGAATAATTTCCAAAGAAGTGCCTTCCGTCCTCAAACCGGGCTAATAATATTTGCCGCAGGAAAAACGCGTCCGTTGCGAGAGGGGCGGCGATCCTTCTAAGGCCCTACCTCGAAAATGAATGTTATTGGACCGTACAAATGCATTTATTTCTCTAAACTAAACGGAAATGCGACCATGACTACAACATTGAATTTTATTCGATGGCAGTATTTTGGGCATAACTAACACCGATTCTTGTAATGTAAAATCGTACCATCAAATTTCTTTACAAGAGACGAGTGTAAAGATATTTTGACACACGTATATACAACAAAAAGTAAAATGAGTGAAGTTTTCTCGGGCACCAGGTGAATGCTTTTTGTACAGCCAAAGTTTGTGTCAGACTGACACCGACAGGTCTTAATGAATAAGATGAAGACTTATTATTCATTAAGATCATGGTAGAAGACGTCCTGATGGCGGTGTCAGAGTTTGACAAAGAAAACGCTGGCTGTAGGAAAAGCACTCACCTGGAAGAGCTCCCGAGAAAACTTCACACATAAAATACGCCAGGAAAACACCAAAAATTAAAATGTATCTACCGAAATCGTTTGTATGACGTTGCCTTTACCAACGACGACGCTATCCACCTTCTCACTATTAGATAATCGAGCATCCGATACATTTTTCCAATGAATTTCCGTAAAAAATGCCTGTGGAAGAGTTTTTCAGTGTATTCTTTCTGTCTGGTATTCTAAGTTGCCGAAATACCGGATAATTAGGGTAAGACGAACGTTAATTTTCAACTTATTAACATATTTATTCAATCACGAAAGTACCGGTATACCGGTATTTTTTCGCCGGTACTACCGTGGGAGTACTATTATTGCTTTTTAATACTCATCACAAAAATACCGGTACTTTTTTAAGTACCGCCCATGCCTACTAGAGACCTCAAAGGACAGGATGTTGCCAACTTTAAAAACTAAGGGGCTTGCTGTGAACAAACAAATTCAAGGATTTATTCCAGGATGGATTAAAGGCCGAGGAATGCCAAGGTCACTCTTTGAGACATCTCTACTGGATTACCGGAGGTTACATAATATAATAACTGTATAATCCGGGAGACACGGGGCGGAGGGGGGGAGTTAAATTGGAGTTGTATTTGATGTTTTTCCTACCCACATAATTGCCATCATATGAATTCAAAATCACCTAACTATGGGATGTTTTTGAAATTATAGAATGAAAAGAAACTTAAGTATGATTACGGAAATATGAAGAGCCTAGCCGAAAGAACTCAGTGAAGTGCGTCAACCCAATATGAGGATTTATGACTAATTATGATGATGAAAATGAAAATTCGTCAATGAAATTTTTAGTAACGTTTCAAAAGGAATACATTGTTTAACTTGGCCCCGATTTTATTTCAAAATAATTTTATCGCAAGTAAGCAGTGGAAACTATCACTCAAAACCATTTTTACTTAACTAATTTAAATTTGAATCCTAGATTTCTTTGGAGTTCTTCCCAAAATTTTATCAAAGGTCAACATGTGAGTGGTCTACTCTGATGAATTGCAGCTTTAATTAGTGAACATTTAGTTATATTTTATGTAGATGAATCAATGAAATGGTTAATTACCTTGGAAACTAAATAAATACTGAACCATTTGGACTTTAAAGAAGATGAGGGGAGGGATTTCAGGTCAACGTTGAAGCACTATTGAGCTCCCTTATGCCATAAGCTCCCTTAATGTTTTTATTGTTGTGATAAACTTGTGAAAAATGATGTCTATTGTGTTGCATTCCAGTTCCATTGAGTGCAGCCGTCAGATAGTCATCAACAAAATGATAAGAGTGGAAATTTCTAGTATTAATTGTTTTTTAATTTGATTTTAAATTCGGGAGAGTTGAAACACTATTTAGCATCAATCTTTGAAACCTTCTATTTCCTCTAAAGTTTCCAGAGAGGTGATTTAATTTTTCTTACAATTGCTGCTATATATTTCGCACAACCCGCACTGTAAATGAGAGATTAATTCTCCATCCGAAGTTCCTGGTTGTGTTCGGTGCCATCTCTTCATGCCATCTCTTCGGTGCCATCATTATCATGGTCCGGACCGGAGCAATCCATAATTATTTGTCCTGATAGTGTGGGCAGCCCTATTTTCCCTTAGTTGGAACTCAGCTACATCATGCAAAGCATAAGCGTATGCCGTAATCACAGCAGCGATCATCCAAGCGTTGCCTTCTACTTAGCTCAGAATATCAACAACATCCTCTACTTATATCCAGGAAACCTCTTGTAACAATTTATGGACATAATGTTGAGATCTATTAGGAATAAGTATTTAAATATTGTTGCGTGTAGTTACGCCTGGATATGGCAGTAATGAGGCTGTCATGGAGAAAGTAGATAAATAAGGAGAGTGAGAGGCAAAATGTAAAAAAGAAGTTTAATGAATAAAAGTTTATTGAAAAGAGATTATAAAACATGGAGCAGTCGCAAGCCAACCCAGCAGAAGAATATAAGGAAGCAGTAGAGGAAAGAATTATTTAAAGATTAACGTTGATATTGAAGCAAAGAGCCCTTATCATTAAAAGGAAATGCAGACGAGAAAAGAAGTTATTTTTCTTCGACTTTCAAAACTACTTGACTGCAATGGGGAACTTGCATGGGTTGACGATTGTTATAAAAACTAGTTTGAACAGGTAAAACGGAAATATTAGCCCGCAAAAATACCTTAATTATCTCCATTCATCATCAGAAGTAATAAAAAATTGACTTAAAAAATCAAGCAAAATTTCTCTGAGCCAACCACTGCGCGAAGACACCCGAGCTCTGCCGAGGCCATGTGTGACGTCATCCGTGCCTAATCTGCCGTCCGAGTACGGTCTGAGTCGGGAAATACACGAACGCAGGCTGTAAACATTGTTTTGGTGGAGGATTTAGTCGCTCACCGTCACTTGTTCATGTGCCGTTATTCTTGGGTAAGTTTTCATATTGTTATTGTGCCACGATTATTACTTGGGATATTAAAAATGCACTTTCGGGATGATAAAATAGACTTTTTACCTCGAATATTTCAGGTTTTAGAAAAATGGATGATTACGTTGCCGCTCGTTTGGACAATATTCCTGAAATTGATGCCATGACCCTCATGGCATTTGTTATGACAAATGATTGCTATACGTCGGCGGAAAAAAAAGAAAACTTTTTCTCCTTACCGGATGGGAGAAAACTCTCGTTATGAAAAATTTGTAAGGCGAAGCTGATGAACTTCGTAAGGACCAATGGAAAGTCTCGTACCTTAAAATGATGGTGGCTACAGCTGTTTTGCTTCGGTAATTTTGCAAACAAACCTTTGGACAAGAAGTAATGTAGCTCAATGAGGTTATGCGAGTGATTTTTTCGTTATTTGCTTTCGATAATACTTGTGTGACATCGTGGACATGTGTGCATTTAAAGCCAGCGGCATGAAGTTACCGTCGTTTGCCTCAAAATTTCGATTTTTATGAATACAACGAGAATAAATGAGAGATATTTACTTTGAATCCTTTGTTTATAATACTTATTAATGCGGAGAATGAAGGTTAGTTTATCAGATCGAGGCACAAATCTAGAGGATTGGCCTTATCGGGAATGACTTACCCTTGATTTAATAGTTCGTATGAAGTTCATTATAGGGAATGGACTTCCCAGCGTACGTTTTATTTTCTTCAATGACACTAAATAGTATACTGGTAATAATTAATTACGTTATAACAAGAATAGTTGTCTTGTTTTCAAGACCAATAGTACGAAGCACGTTTACCCACGTCATGCTGTTGGATGTTAGGTAAAAGGAAGTTGAAGCATTACTTATCTAATCACATATTACCTTTATTTTCGCCAGAAGTGTCACTGAATTTTTAAAGTCGTGACCCTTATGCTCACATTTACCTCTCTACCAACATTCACCGGTTTAAGTGCTGTGCTATGATTTAGTTATTATCATCGGACATTCAGCAAAATACATTGCAATAGTCTTTGTCAAGAAAAACAACACTAACATCAATATCAGAAGGAAATGTCAATATTTTTACCTTCAGTATTTTCATTTAGGAATTTAAAGTATAATTTTAAAACATAAAACCTGATCTTGATTGTCCTTCTTTGCTGAATAAACACATTGGGGGCATTGGGACATGATCCCATAATTCTATCCCATGCATTAAATGGTAGTGGAATAAGGAAAAGTAGCACCTGCTATTCAAAACACTCAACACAAATGAACCCGCTTATTGATTTAAAAATCATTACCATCCGACACCCAGCATGGGAAGGCATTAGTATAAGCTAAACAGTGTTCTTTAATCATCACCATATCACATTCAATGCCAGCATAAAGTTTGTAAATGGCTATAATAATTCAAAGACCTGAATTTTTTCAAATGTACTTTGTAGCCCTTTAATTAAATACCTATGTGGGCCACAAACAACTTATGTGGCAGAGTATAGTAAAGCATTACCTGAATGTAATTCTCATGAGCATCAACACTATAACTACACCACCGTAACATAAAACCATTCTCAAGTCTCGATTACAAACATAGTAAAAAGACACAATGACCCTGGGTCTTATACTTGCCTCATGTCATGCTAAAGAGATTATGATGAGCACTGCACTACGCCGCTACATAACGTTACAGATCGATGTAATTGTATTAAGATAAAAAAAACTTCGGCACCAAATCAATAGCAAAATATATCTACCTTGTAAAGGCATTGTTTTATTAACTTGAGACCATCAGACCTAATACACACGTTCTCAAAGAAACACATCGCACAGTGAGTACATTTCAACTCAGCTGGCACGTAAAAGGATTCGGAAATTAAACTATCTTGACTCTAACGTGTAACTGGTATCGAGTAACAATACTATCTGTCACCTAATTTGCTAATAAAATTACTAAAACACCACTCAGGGCCGAAAAATTGCTACTGAGGATTCGCAGAGCAATGAATGTTTTGGAAATAATCAACAAATCACTGTCGAGATGCGCACTTTCTCCACGGGAGAAAAAGATACGTCGGGCTCTAGAGTGGGACGTAACTGAGGCGACCGTCTGGGGCGCCGGAAGTCGGTTCAGAGGGCTTACAGACTTGGGTCGGGAGACTAGTATTCTCCAGGCGACAAATTTGTCTCCTTTCTCCGGCGAAAGGCGTTAGAGACTTCGGGCGGGCGACAACTCTCGCGCAGGCGCTTCACGAACCTCCTTTCTCCCGTTTTCGGGAGAAAACAGTTACAGACTTACCCCCCAGGAGAAACTTGCACCTAACCTTTGATAGAAGTCTGGGTTAGTCAGTCACTTATTGACATTGTGCATACGTTTCTTCTTGCGTTTGTAGGCAACCTAATAAATAGTTTCTTAGGCACCTTGGTTGAGGTATTTTTACAGCCAGGTGTTAAACAATACTTATGCCTCGAACTCATCTCGCTGGCTAATTACAATGCTAGGGAGTTGGGTCGATGTATGGAGCGTGCACTGCAAAAGTAAGATGAACTTTCGAGATTTAAACTATCTTGCCTACATACTACTCATGATTGACGTGAAATATCAACTGTATACCATTAAGTGATTACCTACTCAATTAAAAATCAGAGGTGGGCTCACTTTTGGGTTGAGTAGGCTCGCTTGAATCACCCGTGTTGGTGCGCTGTTAGCCCAGCGGTAGACTGCTTCGGGCGATTGTTCGGCACTGTTGACGTCTTCGGGTATTCTTCAGCAGTGGCTTGGGGGGGAGGGAGTTTTCGGCGCGCTTTAAAATGTCGCTATATTTAGCATTCAATATCTAGCGAAGGAAAACTCAGATTTACATGCAGTTTTCTTTGTTGAATCGAGAAAATAATTTTCTGTCCGCCTGTTAAGTAAAAAAAGTCATGCAAGTTCCCCATTGGAGAATACGAAGTTGAAGATAAAGTGAAGTGTGCTCACCTACTGAACTTGATAGGGACACCCGTAAAAAAATATATGTATGTATAGAGCATGTCGACAAACTAGGGATGCCACATCGGCTAAAAATCATCGAGTGGTCCATGTTTCGATGTTTATAAAAGTACTCACCACTCACTCATTATTCATCGACAAAAAACATCGATGTTTCGATGTATCGAGTTTTTATGCCTTCATATCCGAGGTTAGGTATTATCATAGACGTATTAGGTATTATGCATCAGAAATTTTGCATCTTCTTAAAAACTTGCAATTTGGAAAATTATTCGGAAATCCGACCTTATTTAGTAAAATATTGATAAATAATTCGCAAATATTTTTCCATTGCATTTATTTTTAAACATAGAAAACATATCACTGTTTCACAATGAAATAAATATAAATAAACATAATGCAACAAAAAACAAATAACACAATAAAGTGGATGTACCTGTTCCCTAAAAGTATTCTAAACTTGGTAGTTTAAAAAAAATCAAATTGAAAAACAGTGGGTTTAAACGTTTAAACCTCCCAGTATCGGTAAGGAACACTCTTTGCTTAATATGCAGCGACAACCTACTCCTGCTATCTTGTACCCCCAAGTTGAGAGCTGATACAATCCTCTCAGAAGGTACTGATGTAGGCATGGCGGATCATGTTCTTGGAAGGCAACACTGGGGTGAAAACATGAACGATTTTATGCCTTCACTTGTTTCCCTACACGCGAACGTTAGATGGCGTAATTAGGGAAGGTTCGTTCGTATTCTTAAAAGGCTTATGATAATCAGAAAAATGAATTATTGGTCAACGAAAAACATTTATTATACCGCTCGTTTCCTAAAACATCGCTGCGATGTTGAGTGTTTTGAAAACATCGAGTTGATGTTCCATCGATTGTCTTACCAGTCGATGTTTTCGATGTATCGGCAAAAAAACATCGAGTAGTCCGATACATCGATGTCGATGTGACATCCCTACGACAAACTGGATGAAGCGGCAAGAGAAAAATTGAAAGAACTGGTAGTTTTATTGAAAAGCCTTTGTAGACCGAAAGTTAATGAGTCGATGGCTAGATTTGAGTTAGAAGATAGACGACAATTAAGGTGCGTTTACACGTAGCAGTTGACTGTCATAGCAGTCAACTGCTAACAATTATTATACTCCACTCGCATGTGTAAATAGCAACTGTGATGCGAGTTCAGGTCGATACTGGACACATGTCGAACACTATCGATCCTAGTTCGAGCTATTAGTAAAGCCCGTCTACTTTCCAGCGGAAATGTATCCTACACAATCTCAACAATCGCCAACGGAAAGCAATACACGACGGAATATGGATATAATAACAAGGATATCCCTCCCCAAAAGGGAAGATACTGGTCTTTAAAGAATGGGAACAAAATATAATCGTCAATGGAATTTATTGCATGAAGAATTTCATAAAAATTTAAACATTAATCACAATTGAAATAAAACTTTTTATTTGTTATGACAACGCCTAAATAGCGGCTTTAATAGAAGTTAACGCAGACGCATCATAGCAGTAGCGATATTGATATATCGCGCATCTCGCGACTGTCATAGCAGTCAACTGCTACGTGTAAACGCGCCTTTGCGCGAAGAGCTGTTCGATAGTTTTTAAAAATATCTAAAAAGAAAATTAAAACAATGTTATTTATCAGTCGCTAGAATCTTCAATATTAAGAGACCGGATAGTGAGAGGCGTAAATTCAAGATATTTACAGGAAGCTTTGTTTGTGACAGAAGACCTCACGGAAGAGAAGGCAGCGCGACTGTGTCTAGCGGCGGAAAGGAGCAAGGCTCAAGTGAAAAAAAAAACGGCGAAAAATACGCAGACGACGTCATCGCACTGAACGCTGTAAGATCGCAGCATCGCAGTGTACTGCCTGTCCAGCCACAGGAGTGGAAACCGAAGACTAGGGATTGGTATCAACGGGGTCAAGGTATAAACATGAATTTAAGTCAGTGCCCGGGAACGGATGCGAGTTGGAAAGAGGACAGGGAATCAGAGCCAAGGGACAGATATTTTAACTGTAGTAATTGTAGTAGGTACGAGTCATAAAAAATTCGCCTGTCCCGCTTATGGGCATTGGTGTGCGAGATGTAGAAGACGGAACCACTTCGGGAAGCAGTGTCGCCAGAGAAAGACTGATGAAGTTGAAGTGGTGGAAAGTTGGACACCGGAGGAAGAAAGTACAGAGTGTTGAGAATTGTATAATGCTGACATTTTGAAAATCGATAGTTGTGAGAAGGGTACAAGTGACACCATAAGGGAATGGAAGCCAATATTATACCGAGATACAATTTCGATACGCTTGGGGGAAGGTTACAGAAAACGAATGTTACTCTGGAAGCATACGGGGGAACAAACATTAGTTCAGTGGGGAGTGTTTAATACAAATGCGAAAAAAATGAAAAGAGCGTGTATTCGGTTTTTGATTGTTGACGGGCAGGTGATCTCGTTGTTGGGTTTAGAAGCCTGTGTAACATTAAATCTAATCATCATCATTGGTCAACAATCCTAGGATTGGTTTGACGCAGCTTTCCACTCGATTCTTCTATCGGCCAACCTTTTCGTTGTGACGTAATTCTTCTCTTTTACACTCTTCACAACTTGTTCCATATATCTCATACGAGGCCTGCCTTTTCCAATCCTCCCGTTCACTTTTCCCTCGACGATAGTCTTCATCAGGCCGTCGTGTCTCAAGATAGGGCCGATTAAGTTTTCCCTTCTTCTTTCTAGAGTTGTCAGCAGACTTCTCTTTTCTCCTACTCTTCTTAGCACTTCCTCGTTACTTACTCGGTCGATCCATTTAATCTTCAGCATTCTTCTGTAACACCACATTTCAAATGCTTCTACCCTTTTCTTCTCCGCTGCTGTCATCGTCCATGATTCACTGCCGTAAAGAAAAATGCTCCAGATGTATGTTCTGATGAACTGTTTCCTTACTTCTATGCTTGTATTTCCGGCTGTAAGTAGATTCTTCTTTTGAAAGAATGCCCTCTTTGCCTGGGCAATTCT
This sequence comes from Platycnemis pennipes, assembly GCA_933228895.1. Lineage (NCBI taxonomy): Eukaryota > Metazoa > Arthropoda > Insecta > Odonata > Platycnemididae > Platycnemis > Platycnemis pennipes. Next base: position 31,985,453 of record OW121852.1, on the reverse strand, counting down.
ACTCACTATTTCTTTCTTGCTTCGTCCATCGTTGGTTACTCTGCTTCCCAGGTAACAGAACTCTTTCACCTCTTCCAGTTTCTGTTTTCCTAGTTTAACGTTGGTTTTCGCCTCTTCTCTTTTGCTGCACACCAATATCTTAGTCTTCTTCTTATTGATCTTCAGCTGATATCTGGCCATAGTCCTTTCCATGGTTGTTAGCATCTTATTCAGCTCCTTCTCTGTCTCTGCTATGAGAGCTATGTCATCAGCGAATCGTAGCATACTGATTGTTTCTCCGTGGATTTTCACTCCAGAACATTTCTCCTTCACTTCATTTATGGCTCTCTCGATGTAAACATTAAAAATTACGGGAGACAGTGCGCAGCCTTGTCTCACTCCTTTCCTTATTCTTGCCTCTTCACAGCTGGGTCCAGATTTAATCACAGCAACTTGGTTTTTGTACAGGCTGTGTATAATTCTTCGGTCATTGTAGGACACTCCAATTCCCTTCAGAATTCCAAGCATTGAATCCCAATCCACGTTGTCAAAGGCCTTCTCTAAATCCACAAATGCAATGAACGTCGGTTTGTTCTTCTCCATTCTCTTCTCTATAAGTAGCCTAAGGGCCAGTATTGCTTCCCTTGTACCCTTACTTTTCCTGAATCCGAATTGATCTTCATCCAGGAACTCCTCTGCTTTTCGTTCTATTCTTCTGTAGATGATCCTGGTCAGTATCTTCGATGCATGTGTCGTCAGGCTTATAGTCCTAAAATTTTCGCATTTCTCCGCTCTCTTCTTCTTGGGAATAGGAATGATGATGTTTTTCTCGAAGTCCCTTGGAATTTCCCCTGTTGAATACATGTCGCAGATGGTTTTGTAGAGATGAATTAATGTCTTCTCTCCTGCATTTTTAATTAGTTCTGCAGGGACATCATCAATACCAGAGGCCTTATTCATCCGAAGATCCCTTACTGCAGCGTCGAATTCCGATCTTAATATTGATGCCCCCATATCATCTGTTTCCACTTCGCTTTCCTCTTCAATAGCTTTTGTGCTGAGATTTTTTCCATCGTATAGCTCTTCCAGATATTCGTTCCATCTCTTCACTTTGTCCTCGTTTTCAATCAAAATTCCTCCATTCTTGTCCCTTATGGCATTGCATCTTGCGCTCCGTTCCTTGAAGTGGTTCCTCACTATGCTGTAGGCCGCTTCCACCTTTCCAAGTGCAAGGTTGCTTTGTACATCTTCGCAAAGATTTTTCAACCACAGCTCTCTAGCTTTCCTTGCTTTGCGACTTATTTCGTTCCTTATTCTTTTGTAGCAGAGCTGCCCTTCTTCAGTTTTCGCATTCTTGTACTTTCTTCTTTCTTCAATCAATTCTAACACTTCCTCCGTGATCCATGGCTTCTTCTTGGCAACTTTTCTTCTTCCAAGAACTTCTTTTGCGGCTTCCTGTAGTCCACATTTAATGTTTTCCCAACGCTCTTCCACTGATTTCTCATTCAGGTTCTCTCCTATGTTATTTCCCATTGCTTTTTGAAATGCCAGCTGATGTTGAGCCTCCTTTAGTTTTTCTACTTGCCATATATTCTGCTTTGTTTTCTTCAATTTCTTGAATTTTAGATGACATTTCATCATCACTAAATTATGGTCACTTTCGATGTCTGCCCCAGGGTAGCTTTTGCAGTCCTTCACTTGGTTTCTAAATCTCTGCTTCACTAAAATGTAGTCTATTTGGCATCTTCTTCTGTCTCCTGGCATTTTCCATGTGTATCTTCTGCGGTTGTGATTTTTAAACAATGTGTTGGCAAGCACTAACTTATGTTGAGTGCAGAACTCCAGCAGCCTTTCTCCTCTTTCGTTTCGGTTTCCCAATCCGTATTTTCCAGTTATTCTTCCATCTTGACCTTCGCCGACGATAGCGTTCCAGTCTCCTAAAATAATTAGGTTTTCTTCTCCTCTTACCTGTTTTATAACTTCCGTGATATCTTCGTAGACGTCTTCCACTTCTTCATCTTCATAGTCAGTCGTAGGCATGTAAACCTGCACCACCACGGTATCTACAGGTTTGGTCTCGATCTTCACCATTATTATCCTTTCATTGTACTGCAGGAAGGTCTTCACACGCATTCCGGCACTCTTTCTGAGCATGATCCCTACTCCAGCATTACCATTTAATGATCCTGTATGTATAATCCTGTAGCTTCCACTCCAAAAGTCTCCTTCTTCGGGCCACTTCATTTCGCTGATTCCTAATACGTCGAGGTCCATTCTTCGCATTTCTACCTTCAGGTTCTCCAGTCTTCCACAAGTCCGAAGCGATCTCACGTTCCATGTTCCTACCCTAAAAATTGTATCACATTTGACTGATGTACTCTCTCGGGTAGTCCCCGCCCGGAGATCCGAATGGGGGACTATTTTACCTCCGGAATATTTTACTCGAGAGGGTGCCATCACGTCTTGATAATAAAGGAAAGAGTGGAGTAGCTGCGACTCCTCGGGATATTAATGTGGTGGTTTCCCCTTGCCTTCCACATCGCAGTACTACAGCCGTTAAAGTAAATGTTACCACGCCTGTAGTGAAATGAGTGTCGCTGTACCGACCACTGTGGTCTCCACCTTCACTCATGTGAAGAAGAGCTGCTGCCCTCTCCTCCGGGTGATGAGAAGCGTAATTTTTGGCGGCCTCCAGTCGCCAAGTCACGGCATCTTCACAGGTTCTGTATTATTTAGAGGCCTATCTTACCCAGGGATAGACCAATACCCCCTCGGAATGCCGTCGCTTTTTGTCCACGACTGCTTATTCGACGAGTAAACTCGCTTATCTCGCAGCTAACCTCTATATCTAGAGGTCGACCCACCATCCGCAACCCGGTGGACGCACTCGGTGGCTTTAAGCTCAGCCGCGAGATTTAAATCTAATACAAAGAATAAATATGTAGTCGGAGAGTGAAAAGAAATATTTTATAAAGAATAATAAGGACGTATTTGAAGGCTTAGGAGAATTTAACATACAGCATAAAATAGTAATGAATAAGGACTGTAAACCAGTAATAAGTATGCCGCGAAGGGTTCCCATTGCCATTAGAGATAAACTTAGAGAAATATTAAACATCCTAGAAACAAGACAAATAATTGATAAGGTGGAGCAGATTGACTAAGAAACCTGGGTGAATAATTTAGTAGTTGTAGAGAAACCCAATGGAGATCTCATGGTGTATTCAGAGCTAAACAAGGCAATAGTTAACCAACCATGTTTGATCCCTACATTAAGTGATATATCAGCTATGATTGCCAATAAAAAATACTACACAGTTTTCGATTCGAAGGTTGGGTTTTACCAAGTATTCCTTGATGACAAATCAAAAATTAAATGTACATTTTCCAGTCCATTTGGATGTATAGATTTAAATAAATGCCAATTGGTCTGTCCTCAGCCCCTTATTTTTTCCATGTGTCAGTGGAAATGATTTTGAAGGGATACCTAATATCTTTATGCCTATAGATGACTTAATAGCGGTGGCGGAACTGAAGAAGAGATGGATAAATTAAATGCAATAATTATGCAAAGGGCTAGAGGGAATAATGTACGATTCAATCCAGATAAATTGCAATACAAGCAAAGGGAAGTAAAATATCTATCTAAAATATCTTATAGGGACTCTCTGAAGGAATACAGGAATACACCTTTAGCTGGGTTTACAGATACTGATGTCTATGAAACTTAAAACTAAATTGACAGTGACTAAAGCAGGTCTTAAGCCAAAGTTGGTCGGTGATTACTATGATCAGTTACACAAAGCGCAAATGCAAATGAAGCAGTATTACGACAAGACGGCGAAGAAAAGAGAGGAAGTATTTAATGTAGATGATAGGATTGTGGAAAGAGCAGGCAATGCAAGGACATGGGAACCAGGGATCATTGTGCAAATACAGGAGTCACCAAGGTCATTTGTAATAAGGAATAATAAGGGAAATTGGGTCAGGAGGAATTTAGAACATCTCCAAAACAGAGCATGAAGCAGAACAGAAGGGGTCATGGTCATTGTGGCATCAAATGCTATCTGACAGAATCCCAACCAAACCCACTGAATCTGCAAGACGATGCTCACTGAGTCTAGTATGATGCCCACGGAGTCTAATATGATGTCACAAAATAACAGGGTACAAACCAGGTCTGGGAGAGTGTCAAGACCTCCAGATAGATTAAATTTATGAAATCCATATTGTATTTAAACATTTGTTGATTTCATTTTATGTGATTGTCATTGGAGATGGATTAGTATTCAGTTAAATTGAACTTGTGACATCTATATTATATTTAAACATTTGTTGATTTCATGTTATGTGATTGTCAGTTGAGTTCCAAATCAGCAATTGGTAATTTGTTGACTTCATATTATGTGACAGTTATTCGAATGGGATTAATATTCAGTTAGGTAGAATTTGTGAAATCTACATTGTATTCAAACATTTGCTGATTTCATGTTATGTGATTGACAATTGAGTTGGATTAGTTTTATTAGTAGATTTTGGTTCGGATGTTCTAATTACGGAAATTATTATTATAAAGAAGGGTGAAATAAGTTTTTTATTGGAAAAGGGAAGACGTTGTGTTGTAGTTACGCCTAGAGATGGCAAGAACATGGTTGTCGTGGAGAGAGTACATAAATAAGGAGAGTGAGAGACAAAATGTAAAAAGGAAGTCTAAAGGCCGTTGTACATAGTAAAATTTCTTGCACAAGATCTTGTACCATAAATTAACCGGAGAGATTTGACCAAGAAATTGTACAAGAAGTTGGTTGACAGTCGTACACGATCAAAGATTTTCATGCAATTTCATTGCACAGATATCGTTTTCTGTCGAACAGCTGAATTGCGATAACGATAGTATTTTGAAAATACTCCCATAGTTACTGGGTTACAATGATTTGCTACCATTAATCCTAGCATTAATAAAATGAAATTATATGATTGGTTACATGTACTCTTTCATTGGCTCATGAAACCCATCATTTATCCCGCAAACATCATATGTTTTTGCTTGCTGCATATATTTATTTTTGGTTCAATAAGGTCATCTTAATTTCATTGCGGTTTAATGTTTGTCAGTGTGTCCATCCTTTTGAGAAATAGAACACTTCCTACGCGACCGACGAATGTCACAATATAGACGCAGCAAAGAATATCATAATTTGGAAGCAACAAAGAATATCCCGATATGTATAACAAAAATTGAAGTTTTGCCATGCTAATAGGAATAAAAGTGATCGCAAACACAGAACACCAACCTTACGAATACTAAACGAACGAATCACTACCGTCACATGTCATGCGCAGAAGCTACGGAGTGGATCTTTGACGGTTTCATCCAATAATATAGGGCATGATCTAATCTCTTGTACAAGAAATTGTACGAACACCTCGTACACGATACAATTTGCGCATGGTACAAGTTCTTGTACAACAAATTGTACCGTGTACAACGGCTTTAATAAATAAAAGTTTATTTAAGAGAGATTATAAAACAAATATATGATTTTTCAACGCCTGATATAAGTTTCACATAAAAGTTTTGATGTTGATTCATATTTTGCATAATTATTTAATAATTTACGTGCACTTATATATATTTTTTACATTTCACCTGAACACTACGGATCTGATGCATGTCCACGGAAATATTTTTGGTAATATTTACATGTAATTATATGACATTATTAGGAAATGTATGTACCTCTGGACCTATGGACCACCAAGACCGTCATGCGTGGTGAAGAGCCACATCCTCCTCGAGGTGCCCCTGGTATCGCTGAACATGACGGATCTAGACCTGGCGGTCAATAAACAGCTCCCATCACCACGGTGCGTCTCTGTGCTAAGGGTGACCGCATCTGCGGGGCGGAGGGTAAGAAGTCACTAACAGAGAGACTCCGGATACTGGGCAACCTCCGGTTTTATTTAGCCTTACCCATGCATGCGGGGCTCTGCATGGGCGGACACCATATTTCCCTAGCTACTCGTGGGACCAAACATGGAACCCTCAAACAAAACATTGGAGGGCGCTGAGAGGCGCACTCTTCACATGGACTCATGTAGTCTGTCTTCTTCCTTGGGGGATGCGATACCGGTGGAGAGCCCCGATGGGGATCCCAGTCGGGACGCACCCTCTACTACCTTAACCTTGCCTGTGGGGGTTCCTTCTGGGAGACCCACACATCCCAGTTGCCCCTCATACCCTTCGTGGGGAGAGGAGGACGACATCCTTTTCAACCTCTCTGGGCCCACCTTCAAGGAGGCACCAAGCCTGGTCTCCCCCATGGGGGTAGAGTCTGACTCGGGAGCCCCTGTGGGTAGTGGCCTAAGGGAAGGCTCCATACCCCCTCGAAGAGAAGGAGACAAGGGAGGAAGAAGATGTGGGCGGGGTCGAACCATGGCTGGCATAGCCGTGCTTCAGGCCAACCTACAACACAGTAAGGCCGCCTCAGGGGTTCTGCAAAGGATACTCTCTGAAGGTATGGTCAAAATAGCTCTGATTCAGGAACCCTGGGCTTTCCAGGGAAGAGTAAGGGGCCTGAGCATGACAGGCGGAAAAATATATTACTGTACCACTGTTGATAGGCCTAGATCTTGTATCTATGTGAATGGGATAAGTGCTTTGCATCTATCGGAATTTACCACTAGGGATCAGACAGCAGTTCTGCTGACCCTGGGGGAAGGTGAGAACAGGAAGAGGGTGGTCATCTGCTCCTCCTACCTGCCATACGATGCACCGGCTCCTCCACCATCAAATGAGATGGAGAGGCTGGTGAGTCACTGTAAGACCAACAAGTGGGATCTTCTGATCGGTTGTGATGCTAACTCCCACCACATTGTGTGGGGGAGTGGGAGCACCAACGGAAGGGGAGAGGCACTGTTGGAGTATCTTATATCTACGGAGTTACAAATACTCAATAAAGGATCACAACCTACCTTTGCAAACAGCATTTGGGAGGAGGTGATAGATATTACACTGTGCACCAGTTCTATGCTGCACAGGATTGATAGGTGGAGAGTGTCAGGGGAGATAACTTTGTCCGACCACAGACACATACTCTTCACTCTTTTAGAATCCAATTACAGGGAAATAACATATAGAAACCCCAGGACTACCAATTGGGGACTATATCGAGAAAGGCTGGGAGCTGTCCTAGAGGGGGCACCTCAGTGCAAGTTTAGAAATGTGGATGAGGTAGATGCTGCTGTTGATTATCTACAGAGAAGCATCATCACATCCTACGAAGACAGCTGCCCCATAAGGACCAGGAAGGAAGGGTGTAAATTACCCTGGTGGGGAGCAGAATTAGACGGTCTCCGTAGAGAGACTAGGAAACTCTTTAATAAAGCAAAGAGGACAAGAATGCCTCGGGATTGGGAAAACTTTAAGGTTGCCCAACGGAGGTACAAAGCAGCAATCAAGCGCTGTAAAAGGGACTCATGGAGGAGCTTCTGTGAGAGCGTAGAGACTGTTCCACAGATGGCAAGACTTCATAAGATCCTATCGAAAGACTCAGAAGCGGGGGTGGGTTCTCTGCTGCTTCCCTCGGGAGACTTCACGTCTTCCGACAAGGAAGCACTAAAGCTAATGCTGGAGACTCACTTTCCAGGCTCCAGGGAGTTGAGGGAGATGCATCATGGGAGGAATCCCATCCGTCCGGCTCGGACGGAATGGAGACTTTCGCCAGCATCGTGACGTACACAGTTACAAAATGGACAATCGTGAGTTTTAGCCCCTTTAAGGCTGCTGGGGAGGATGGGGTATTTCCTGCACTCCTTCAGGAAGGGCAGGATCTGCTCCTCCTTCCAATGGTAAGAATATTTCGCTCCTGCCTGGCTTATGGATATGTTCCAAAAGCCTGGAGGGTCACCAAGGTGGTTTTCATACCTAAACCAGGTAAGACTGACTACACAAGAGCAGACTCCTTTCGAGGAATCAGTCTGATGTATTTTCTACTGAAGACACTAGAAAAGATAGTGGACAGGTACATAAGGGATGGGCCATTAAGGGATCACCCCCTGCACCTGTATCAACATGCCTACCAGAAGGGAAAATCTGTGGAGACAGCGCTCCACAATCTTGTTAGCAGGATTGAGGGAGTGCTGGAACACGGAATGTACGGACTGGGGGCATTTCTTGATGTCGAGGGAGCATTTAATAACACGTCCTTCGATCAAATATGCATTGCTGCAGGAAGACATGGTATCCATGCTCACATTGTGAGCTGGATTAGATACATGTTGGAACAAAGAACTGTAAAAGTAGTCTTGAGAGACAGTTCAATGAAGGTAGCTGTGACTCGAGGCTGCCCTCAGGGAGGAGTGTTATCTCCACTCCTCTGGAATATGGTAGTCGACAGTCTTATTTTAGAATTGAATAGGACTGGCGCATACACTCAAGGGTACGCAGATGATGTGGCTATAATCATCACTGGAAAGTACCTTGATACTGTCTCTGGACTCATGCAGAAAGCCCTGGATAAGGCAATGGGGTGGTGTGCAGAAACCGGGCTGACTGTAAATCCGGAGAAAACTAAGCTTGTATTGTTTACCAATAGAAGGAAAATGGAGGGCTATAGACCTCCCTCTTTGCAGGGAAAGGTTTTATATCCCTCACCATCGGCCAAGTATCTTGGGGTTATCCTGTACTCCAAGCTTAACTGGGGAGAGCATTTGGAGACCAAGGCAAAGAAAGCTTGTGCCTCCTTATGGATGTGCAGGAGGACCCTTGGTAAAACATGGGGACTTCAGCCAAAAGCCATTAGATGGATTTATACGGCAGTCATTAAACCTAGTTTCTTGTACTGCTCTATAGTTTGGTGGAAGAGAATCCGGCTCAAAACTGCTGGGAACAAACTGAACCACCTTCAAAGATTGGCCGGCATGGGCATTTCAGGGGCTATGAGAACAACCCCAACTCTGGCGCTGGAAACGCTGCTGAACCTCGCTCCACTCCATGTGGAAGCTGAGGTGCAGGCAAGGACAGCGGCTTATCGTCTCAAATGTATGGGACAGTGGTATGACAAAGGAAGTTCCTATGGTCACAGACAAGTTTGGACAGAGCTCATGAAGTCGAGTCCCATCCTCGGGATGGGCAGTGATGGAATGATAGCCAGGTTCAACCAAACACCCCCCTACTTCAAAACCCACTTCCCGGATAGGGAACAGTGGGCTAGAGGAAAGGGGAAAGAACTTCATTCTGGGGCCGAGGTATGGTATACGGACGGCTCTAGGAAAGAAGGAAGAGCGGGAGCAGGGGTCTACAATTGTAGCACACCAAGGAAGCTCTCAATCCCGTTGGGAAAATATGCTACGGTGTTCCGGGCAGAGGTATATGCACTTCTGACCTGCGCGTATGCTATTAAGGGAATCGGGATGTTTAACAGACCGATACACATATGCACCGATAGTCAGGCAGCTTTAAAGGCGCTGACATCACCATGGTGCAAATCACAGCTGCTGCAGGAGTGTCGTGAGGCACTCAATGATATAGGCAGATGCGGCAAGGTGGAACTTTTCTGGGTGCTTGGTCATGCAGGCATATCTGGAAATGAGATGGCTGATGAGCTGGCAAGGGCCGGTTCCAGCCGAGATCCGATTGGTCCAGAGCCAATCATACCTATTGCCTCGTCGGTAGGGATGGCAGAAATTAGAATGTGGGGGCTAACCCGACATTCTGAGATCTGGCGAGCTGCACCAGGCCTTAGACAGGCCAAACTACACATTGAAGAGCCTAGGCCTGGGCTTGCCAAAAGACTCCTGTCACTAAACAGGGGTCAACTACGAACGGTAGTGGGACTCCTCACGGGGCACTACCAGGTGATGAGGCACCTGCACCTCCTGGGAATCGTAGATTCCCCCAGATGTAGGTGGTGCGAAGAAGAGGATGAAACCACATCCCACATGTTATGCGAGTGCCCTGCGGTGATGAGGACTCGAAACAGGTACCTGGGTTCCCCATTTTTGGAATCCAGGGAGGTAAGGGAAATCCCCATCGGGGACTTGTTGGCCTTTAGCAGGGCGATCGGCCTTTATGGGTGACTTCTTCAAAAGGGTGGTTAGCACAATGGACCAATGGGTCTAAGTGCCTCAGGGCCTCCGTTGAGAGGAACTCCACCACTATTACAATCTGTCTATCTATCTATGTACCTCTGACAGTTTATCAAATTATTCTCTTTAAAATGCATAATAATTTTTGTAAATACATAATTATATACACACATACTTATGTATGCAATGGTAAGCCGAAGGCTTAGAGGAGCGATGCAAATACGCAGGAAGCTTTAAAAAAAAGTTTAAACACTGGAAAAAAAAGAACACACACACGTATGGATAAACGATTTTGACTGGGTTCTCTGCTGTCTTCAGCGAAAGTACTCTCGAATCATCATCGTCACAATCATTCCTGCTGTATATTGTGAAGATGTGTATTATTTAACAGCCTAACTCACCCATGGCTGACAACGGTGTAATACTGTCGCATATGTATAGTTCGTAATATGAACTTCCAGGTGATGTTGCTAAAGGGACGTGAAAACTTGGCATCAAAGAGATTTCTGATTTTAAACGATGATCTATTAGATGCATAAACAGTTCACATAGAGTATCCTCAGATTCAGTTATTTTGCACCTTAAGTCACATGTGATACTAAATTACGCTAAATTAATAAGGTACTACTTATATTACGCAGCTGATTTCCACCTACCTTCGAAGCATGGTAGCGGTTTCCTCTCCAGATCGTCTTCGGGTTCCATTTCACGTGTTTTATCCACGTCAACACCTGAAAAAAAGATGCCACCATTGTAAATAATCTCTCTGCAAGTAATGAAAACTTGCTTTCAGCGATAATGGTGAATTTTGACTGATGATTGCAATATTCTACACGTAAATTGCAGTAAGTCAATTTTCGACAATGATGAGCAATATTTTTTGATAATAAAGATTTTTCATCACAATTCCATATTTTTTTCAAAAGTATATGGTGCTTTTTTAAAAGCAGATGACGACTACTTTTGCCACCCATTAAGAGCAAGATACAAATTCTTGTACAAAAGACAAAAAGTAAAAGTTACTTGATAAATTTAAATTTAAGGATAGTGTTCTTTGGCTATGGAACGTCTCCGTGGTTATCTCTCTCAAGCCGGATACACATATTCAGATCTACTTCAAGAAAATAATTGCTAAAGGCTGGAGAAGAAAGGAAGCCGTCCATAGAATGGGACGTTAAACTTAGTAATTTCCCTTCCAATCCCTCTCCTCCCAAACCTATTCTCCGGTCTGAAGTTCTTCAACTTACAAACATATCCGGAACTAAAGTATCCATGCCAGGAGGGGTTAGTTAATCTTGAGATTGAGGGATTGTGATTTCTTCAACCCCAGGAAATGAAATGCCGCTTACTAAGATAGTAAAAACGTTAACTAATTATAAGCAATCATTTATATCATACACGCATTAAAACTTCATATTATCATGAAGTGATGGTTACAAAATAGCACGCAATTTACACAAAAGTTATTGCAACGAAAAAAACAGTTATTTTTTGTGAACTAAGACTAAAATTACACACAGTAAGTCAATGATAATTAAAATAACATTTTCTAGTTTACTGCTGTGGAAGCTTAATTGTGCTTCCTGTGACATCTTATTTCAATGAAATTACCTGAGTTTATGAAAATAAACAGCGAGATTATTGAGGTTCTCCTTATTGAAGAGTCATTCAAATTTGTTTTAAATACTACATTAAAAAACTAGGGTTCTCTAAAGTTACCGTACTCATTCTAGGCTAGTGTAATTGCATATCATTCCCTCTGATGGCAAAGGCTGTTTTTTTTTCATTACACATTAATTAGAAATGTAGTTGGAAACTACTCATGTATTTATTGGACTATGACCTCAATTTAAACTATGGCCAGAAAAGTCCCTTTAATCCCTGCAGCTCAGCATAATTCCATCCCCATAATTTATCACCTTAATCCATGCAACCACCAGACACCTTAATCCGTCCGGAACTAAGAACTTCAAGGAACACGTAGGAGATATCCATCTGTCAGATAAACTGGAAATGATTACTTGCTTTAACATCCAACCCTCTCTATGCAATTGGTGGTTTCAGGCGTAACTTGGTGGAATCTCATCGTTAATTAAAACACCCTGAAGATGACGCTTTAACGTCGAAACCCGGGTCGTCAATAAAGTTTTTAAATATTGTGGATCCACGAAGTCACTGTGTTTTAATTAACTCTCTATGCAAATTTACTCAGCCTCCTTGAAGAATCATTTCTAACCACATGCCCCTTCAAGCCCCTCCTCTTGATGCGACATACATTGAAGACATCTTCCTTCTCTGGTCACAACTCAATCGCTTCCCTTTAAGTTCTCCCTTGTAATTCTTTAGGGCTCCTTTGCAGTTTCCTTCGCATCCCAAATCTCTTCCTCAGATTCTCACTCTCATTGATGGGATTTATCCTTCTTTCTCGGAATTCAATGAATTCAAACTTCTGTAGATAACAAACCAACTAATGAACAACGGTTCCCACATTGCTGGAGCTGCCATCCTTACCATACTGAAAGGTCCCTTCCTTACTCTCTTTCTATCCAAGGCCACCGTATTTGCAAACAAACAGACTCCATACTGAATTTATATCCATCCTACATTGAAGCAAATAAAAGCACTTTTGTGACTTCCATAGTTCCATAACACATACGACCGATATCGTAAGTTAGACCATCATTAGTCATAGTCCTGATGATGGCCTAACATCCGAAACCGGTCGTTAGTTAATCCGGTTAGTTAAACTGGTAGTTAGTCATAGACCTGATGCCTAACTACATGCCTTCAAATTTATATTATGAAATATTCTATTAATGCCATTGGGCATGGAGTTGGTAATGAAAGTGACCTCGTCCATATCTTATCGGAGGGAACAATTTGAGAAAGGCCCTTGGATGATGAGACAGTCAACCTTCATTGTTTCTCATGAGTAGTTTGTCAATGCGGGAAGACTCATAGCCGTTCCTGATCAATAGGAGTTTAATGGTTTTCAATTCCTTTAAAATTCTTAATAGAGTTAAAAGAATAGAGATAAGATACCCCAACCTCACCTTCACTCTTGCTCACTCTTTCACTGTGAGTACATATAAGGGCTAGCCACTGTGAGAATATCAGAGTGACCTTAGTAATGACACGAGATGTCGAAAACAGTATTGTATGCCAATTCAATAAAGTGTGTGAAAAATACACCGTTTTAGTTTTTCTATCAGCATGTCAATTTTTCACAAATTATCGCCTGATTCGATTCAATTTATCTCACATTTATTAACCTAAATTAATATTAAACCTAATCCCATGCCACAGGCAGAATTTAACCTGGTAGCCAATCCGGGACGTAATCTTGAGCACGGCGGCCGGCAGCATTAATGCAGTGGACATTGAGATTATAAAGCTTTATTTTGTTTGAGTTGTTTTTTCCGTTCCTAACAATATAAGTTAGGCTTCTCACCATCCTCAGCGTTGACGACTGCACTGGACCGCGTTGCGAAGTCATGACGACAGAACAAAGACACCAGAAGAATTAAGATTGACCTCGATAGCAACATTGCTGGCCAGGTGGCAAGATGCAAGCAGCTTGGGCCGAGACCGTGACCTTGAGGTCACAGATTTCACTTCTGTCGAGGTGAAAATTATCTGGAAGCAATATTTTTGCTGAAAAGAAATAAGCACTATTATCAAGTGAAACGGAGTGGAAAATAGTAAATAAATAAGGGCAAAGACCAATTATTACATCCACGTTCACTTTTCGTGATATATCTTTTGTTATCTAACTATAAATCTATGCCACACACCGAACTCTACTTTTATGCCACACACCAAGGAAGCCTGCAATTAATTTCACAGCCGTACACCCTTGCTGTGGCTTGTTGTGGTATTATATAGATGTACATCTACATGCATAACCCTTTGTTCCATCACAATGGTGTGTGGGAGGGGGTAGTTGGCGACCAACCGCGAAAATGTAATTAACAAAAATAGAAATGTTGAAATGAAAATTTAGGATTTGAAAAAATTTGAAAGTAAGGGAGTAGTAGGGTAACCAAGGACATGAGAATCCAACCATCATCTTCAGTTTGACATATTGTTAGACACGCTTTGGTATAGAAAAACAATGAGGTCCAATTTAAAAGTTATAAAATAACCAAGAGACTGTGGCACGAGTAGATGGTGAAAGAAACGCAAATAACCTAAAAAGATTACGAGATTATCGTATGTGATAATTCTTGAAATGCTATAGACTCTTGGAGATCAGCGGAAGATTGATTATAGCAAAAGAAGGTACCACGTGAAATATATGAAGCAATTAAAGGGAGAGCATATCAATGAGTAATTTAATATCGGGATTGACAACGGATCAGTTAACTAATTTCTACGTCCTGATGGTGATGGGAGAGTCAGCAATCAAAACGTGTGCACCTGAGCTAAAGACCCACTGGGGATCCCGGGGAGAATCCACTTGTGTCTGTAGAATGGAAATAGACAATTTATTCAGAGAATATCTATAGTGTGACCATCGTGTTGTACTCGGCGACGGTCATACTCGACCCTCGACAAAACAGACTGCATACAGCGCATTGAAAACATCATTAAAACTTGTCCATACCCAGAAGTACTCAACATCCACTCAGCAAGGTAGTTGATACCAAAACTGCCACTAAGAACCACACCAAAATCATAAATAAAAAGGAACAGGTTAGTACCTAATTAGCGCCAACAACATCATTCCTAAATTTAATTCCTTGCCGAAAATTTACATACCAGGCAACGATTAGGCCCGTCATTTCAACGATTCCTCCTGCCTATCAACTCACCTAATGGGTTACAAATTAGTACAAACTACTGGAATCTGAAGAAACATGCGTAGTCAAAAAAAACCAAAAACTGCATAGAGAACATCAAACACTCCTATCCAACGAAAACTTGGTCTCATTTGAAGTAGAACAACTCTTTCCTCGCGTCCCCATGTCATTAGACCCTAGAGAATATAACAGACTAGCTTGCTTCGTAGCCAACATATTTTTACAACATAAATGAATTCACGGAAAAACTCAGCAACGTGCACAAACAATTAAATTTTCGTATGAGTAGCAAAACCGACCAGATGAACAAACATTTTAGGCTTGTTAGCAACAATTATACCCGAAATTTTTCTAAATACAGTTACAGACACAGGAATTAGTGATCATAAAATAGTGCATGCGATATTTATTCTAGGCGTTGAAAGACATTATAAACCAAGGAGGACGGTATACTTCTTTGTCAGTGCTAATTACGACATGAAAGAGAAATTAATAGAATCGTTTAATGTATTTAGCGAACAAAGCAAAGGATTAGTTACAGAAGTTTCGTGGAGAGAATTTCTTGAGGTCACCCGTAAAGTTGTTAACAAGTGCATAGGAAGTAAATTAATAAGTGATTATACAGAGTCAAGGTGGTATAACGCGGAGGTTAGGAAATTACTAAAGCGACAAAGGGTGTTCCACGCTAGGATGAAGAATACAGGTCACGGTCAATCGGTAGAGGAAAAAGATGAGTTAGTCCAAAAGTATAAAAAATCGAGAGCATTAGCAAGGAAAACATGTAGGCAAGCGTTATTGCATTTCAAGAGCAAGATGTTAGGAAAAATACTTGGATAGCAATCCTAAAGCGTTTTGGTCATATGTGAGAGAGCTTCAGGTTAATAGGTCCACAGCGCACACACTTAAAAGCGATAAAGGAATTAGAGTCACCAGCAGTTTAGAAAAAGCCACATCTTGAAACACTTTCTTCCAAGGCGTATTCAAGTCATCGTCACAAAACGCAGTCGATCCACCACCTTTCACTTGTTGTTCGGGCCGCGGCTTGAAATAAAAATTTCAAGCCGCGGAATAGAGCGCCATTTAAAAAACATTGGTAAAACATCAGAATATACAAAACATTAGCTTCTGAGATAGCCCCCTATCTAGAAATAATACTCAATAAAACACTAAAGAACCACACAGTACCCAAGGATTGGAAAGTAGCTAACATTAAACCTAATTTTAAAAGCGGTGATAGGGAAGAACCTAGTAACTATAGGCCCAATTTACTCACGTCAATCACTTGTAAGGTATTTGAGAACATAGTTGTTAGTTATAACATTGGGTATTTGGATAGTTAACTTTATTCGTACACGATAATGTAGTCTACGGCGAAAACAGTGCTGAAGTTGATGCGATATTTTTAAAGTTTAAAAATACATTCGATAAAGTTCCTCATAACAAATTAATCTTGAAATTAGAGAGTTTTGGTATATATAAAGACGTTGTACGTTGGGTAAAAGAATTCTTAAGAGGACGAGAGCAGAGGGTTCTTATAAATGGTATATGATATGTCATAGATGGTACCATGTCGGACACAATCAAAGTCACATCGGGAGATCCCCAGGTTGACGTAATAGATCCATTCTATTTTGGTACCGTAGTTAATAGTAAGCTTAGACTTTTTACCAACGATGCGATAGCGTACAAGGGTACATCGAAAGAAGAAGGCAATGAATCGCTTAGCAAGAATTTGGATGCAATTAAGAGTGGTGCGACAAATGGCAGCTATAATTTAACCTTAAAAAGTGCGTAGCTATTAATTTTTGGAAGAGGAATAATTCGATAGAGCGATCCTACAAAATTAGTGACACAAAGATCGAAAGCATTAAAACCATAAGGTATTTAGGTGTAAAAATCACTAAAGATTTATCGCGGGGAAGACATCCAGGAAAAATGCTTCTGATTCAAGAGAAAGGATGTATTATAAGAGTAGGTACTTGGGGAATGTGATAAGAAGACAAAAGAGCGATGTTACTTTTCACTAATTACGCCCCACCTTGAATATGTAGCCAGTGTATTAGATCCGAATAAATTGGTTTGATCAGAGATCTAGACAGTGTACAGCGTAGAGCAGCTATTTTCATTAAAAGGTGTTACGATAGGTTTAGTAGGGTATCAGAATTATTAAAAGAATAAGGGTGGGAATTACTATCAGAGCGTAGGTCAAATTACAGATTGAATCTATTACAGAAATTTAAACCGGATAGCTATACTGAAGATGTTAGGCATATATATTAAAAACACCAGCGTATCATGATAGATTCCATTAGATAAATAAGATTAGAATGATAGAATGTCGTAACGATAGATTAAGAATGTCATTTTCCCCCCCTACTATAAGAGAACACAACAGGCAACATAGAAAATGGATAAGCAGTGGAAATATTTTATAGTCTGTAGTGCATGATGCATGTATTAGCTACCAATCCCTTTATTACTATGTAGATACTAACCACCTTTTTGAATGAGACACTATTATGTAGTATGTTTCCATTTACTACCTTGTCTGCACGTAAATAGTACATGCTTGGTGATCTTCACCCCCTGCCACACACCCTCACGGTGGCTTGCAGAGTATCGCGTGGAAAAGGTATAGATGTGAGTTAGAACACGACCGCTCCCTCCCATTTCTAGACATCTCAGTCATAAAAAACAGTGGAACCCAAGAATTCGACGTATTTAGTAAGGGCACATAATACGACAACTGCATGTACGCTGATTCACGCCACTCTAAACAACAAGAACTAGCAGCCTTTGACGTTTTTACAAACAGGCTACGTCAACGTCTTCCAATATATACCTGTTGGCATCGGTATTATTTTCTTCAAAACATAGTCAGAGTTGATGATTGGTGATGATGAAAAAAAAAAATATGAGGCTAAAACGTTGCAAGAAAATCCAATATTTACCTCGAGGATTGCCACGACGGCTGTGTATTAGGTCCCACTCGGATAGTATTGAAGGCTGTGTAATCGGGTGGTAGATTATCCTGATTCACGCTTCAATAGTCTTTTTTGAGAGAATCTGAGCAGGAAACGGAGGCAAACCCTTACGACACTCCGCTGAGGTCCGTTTGAGGAGATCAAGTGAAATCACTTCCCGTAGTGGTACGTTACATTTATCCCCAACATCTTTTCCGCTTCGTATTTTATTGGACTCGCCCAAAGGTTAGCGATAAAATTTCATTCATAAATTTTTTATCCTTTCCCGATCCAAAATTTTAAGCCTCCCATATCATCGTCTTTTTATGCCTAATAAAACGAACTGTAACTATTCGATAATAAAATAATCGCCAGAATTTTATTGTTTTATTTCTTGAATGCTTTCAGCCTACCCATAAAGTATCACTTGGTATCTTTTGAGGAAAATGTTGGGTTCGATTGGGTATGATAGCGGTATGATACCGACGTCCTTTCACCAGGGACTGGATTTGAATTTCGTCAGTGACCGAGTGACTGATATCTCATGTGACCTATTTGTGTGTTAAGTGGAGGCCTAATCTCGCTAGGGTTCGGGTTAGTATGGTGGCTGAAATACTAGCCTCCCATCCCTGGGGTTAGGGTTCTGGCGGCTTTTTCATTAGTATACCGGCACCTACCTCAGTGATTTGTGGAAAGGATTCGATTCCATTCTTTAGTTCGTCGGAATGGACGTTTAGCCGTGGATCCCTTGGCATTTTTCTGGCAAGAGAAAGCTGATGACGACGCCGTGTTTCTTTTCACCCTTCCTCCATTCCCAGAAAAATTCCTAACTGCCGAGAAACACTGGCGCAGCTCAAATATTTTAAGCCTTTACCACCTATATTTACGTGCGAAACTTTTTACCTCGCTATTTTTTCCTCATATTGATTGCTGCTCAATGGTGAGATCTGATTTAAATAACGAACAGTAGAATGAATTGCAAATTTTGATAATTACTATATTTAGTTTATTTAGATAAATTAATATATTTATATAATTTTGATAAATATTGATGGTTCATTTTTAAAGTAGGATTTGTAAACTCAACCCCGGGTACAGTTTTTAAATCAAACTTCATACTCCTTCTTTCTTCTATTCTCCTCCGCGTCCCCCGTATTCGCGTTTCTTTTGCGCATTCTCTTCGGACGCTCACCTCATCACCTTTTTCTTTCTTGTTTACCTCTGACTCAAACCTAGTGACCAATTTTGACTCTTCTTTCTCCCATGTTTGGGTTTTTTACGTCTCGAATGAAATGTTTTTTTTGTCTACATCATGAATGAAATGTTTTGCCACAGAATATACGAGCACACAATGCGTTTTTATCACAAACTGAAATGGTTAAACCTTGTTATTATAATTATTCTACCGGTGAAGGTAGGTTTAAATGGACATTTAATTCTTCCCACCCCCTAAATTCACACGATGTCCCTCTTCAGCCCCTCATATCTCCTGCCACCCATCATTCCATCCAAGCTGCCCTTTCTTCTCCTCCCTCTTCCCCGCTACCCAGCGATCTTCCCTCAATCACCTCCTTCAAAACAACATCCCCTTTTATTACTTTTTCCATCCACACCTTCTACCTTCTCCTAATTTCATCTATCAAATTTCTTTCCTCTCCTACCAATTCTAGCACTTCCTCGTTCGTCTTCTTTTCGACCCACTTTATTTTCTCCATCCTTCTCCACACCCACAATTCAAAAGCCCTAAGTCTATTTTTATCTTCTTTTCGCAGAGCCCACGTTTCCGCCCCATATAGTGCAACGCTCCATATTAAACTTTTCACTAGTCTTTTCTTCACTTCCCTACTCAATGCCCCTATCATTAGCTCACGCCTACGAGTAAAGGTTAAACCTTAACCATGGAATAAAATTACAATACTACATTTCCATATACAACTTGTTATATTTTAATGTGTCTGAGTACTTGAATGAGATGGTTATTATAAGCTTCAGTAACCCAGCAAGGGTGGTACGTGCTCAAAGACGTTTTAAGATTCCAAAATGCAGGACAAACACGCTCCTTACTTCCTATCTTCTGTCCTTAAGAACATATGGAGAAAGATCATTTTAATTTATATATATTGAAATTAGTCCCATTATTCATTGTCTTAAAGGGTTAATAGGGTCCACAGTAAGATTTTTTTCTTTTGTGCCTAAGAAAAACTCCTGAGATCCTGTTTCTACGCTACTTTTTTTATAAAAAAATTGCAAAATCACGGCAAATGTTTTTGAATTTCCTTTACTAGAATTGATTTAGAAATTGATAGAATTGCTCTGGTTGGCAATAAAACTCCAACCATGCCCAACACCTGATTACCTGCATTGCTCTCAATTCATCTAATTTCTTCGATATTTTCCCGCTTTTAAACACATGAGTAACGTCTGCAACTTGATAACTCTTTGGTACTTCTTCTTCTTCCGATGACCTCATAAATATTAGTCCTAAATATCGCGAAATTTCTGTTCCCATCTCTTAAAGCATCATTTTTGTGATCTCTTTTGAGGCGGGGGATTCATTGCTTTTGACAGAATTCAGTTGTTTTAATGGTTCCTTTCGGTTGATTGTAAATTCATTGATGGGTTAATAAATCACAATAAAAATATTCACGTCGGCCTTGATTTCATAGTCGCTGAATAAATTTCAGTGTCCTACAGTGTTTCTGTGTGATAGGGAAATCGATACATTGTAAGTATTGTCCACTAGTAAACTGCGCTCCGTATGAAAGAATAATTGAAGTTAATGCATTAAATCCGTGATTTCATTCCACTGAGATTCTTATTTTGAGGAGGAATTCGTGTAATCTCTCCCCATAGTGGCTAGTTATTTCTCTTCAAGATCTTTGGATATGACAGTCACTAAAGAATGGTCACATATCATTTGAACTTCAGACTTCCCCACCAATTTATTTTTTTGGCCTGTTAAATAGATGCCACTCAACAGACAAGGACATTAAATTTGATTGCTTACTTCCTTGAATGCTTTCAGCCTATGCATAACTGTTACCAGGGGTGTTGCGGGTTGTCTGAAACCATCGGGACCATCTCGAAGAGGTAACCAAGGAGTCACGTGGTAGAAACACGAATGGTTTGAAAATTTGGTGCGTCAAAACGCCTGATTATAACTTCATTCTTTACACTTGTGTTTTATCCCATCTATAGACTACATCTACATCTACATATACATAATACCCTGCAAGCCACCATAAAGGTCGAGAAAGGTCGTGTAGTCGAGACAGATGAGAAAAATGTCAAGTCAAAACAATTTATGATAATTTAATGAGTGGTTCAGACAGAGTGAATTTACAAACCATTCGTGTTTGACTCCTTGGTTACCCAGTGGGGAATTAATTGTCCAAAAGATGTTCAAAGAACGTTCAGTCAAGACTATTTGAACGTTCAAAGATTATTCAAGAAGGACATTCAATGAACGTTCACATGGCACTCACAGATAGTGCAAAGAACATTCATTGGAATACTTCATTGAATATTCAAAGAATGTCTAACTTGAATGAATTACGGCCTAACTGTTTTTGAATGAATAACATATGAATCATGAAGGTATATTGTAAGAAGATATTCTCGTGAAACCCTTTACTTGTAGAATTTCCTAATTCTTAAAAGAATCCTGTAATTAACATTAATGAGGCTAGATATATTTTATAGAAATGGAATTGCGAAAGATGACCTTAGTAATAGTAAGGTGCTGATACCTCCCGATTGAACATAGCCTATTAATTCGCTGCGGTGAGTAAATAGATAGACATCGTTACTGCTCACAATTTCCAAATATTACTAATGTATTACCCTGCAGTGGCTTTCCTACAATTTTTCATGCCTAACCGATATATGTAATATGACTAAAGTGTTCTTAAATTGCCATTTGAGGTTAACCTAGCATGGGTGCATTTTTGAATAATACTTCGTGGACTGGAAATGAACGATCTATGAACAGCCTCAAATCAATAGTTCACACTTGAACATTCAATGAACGATCTATGAACAGTTTCAAATGAATAGTTCACACTTGAACATTCAATGAACATTCTATGTATGTATGCTCAGGATAGTTCAGTGGTGGACTACTTTTGAATTAGTTCATGAATGTCTTTTGCATGGTCTCTCCCCACTGGGTACCTATTTGAGATGATCCCGTCGGTTTCAAACACACCCACCCAGGGTGTTTGAAACCGTCATGATTCGCAATTTGCGTTTGAATCGCGGTCTGATTTTATACGGAAGGGGTTGGGGGCCTGTTGGTTATTTTGGTTGCTGGATTACTGGCTTCCTATCCCGAAGCCCCTAGGTTGAATGGGGTCGTTTACCATATTTTTTTTGCGAATATGATAGAGTTTGTAAAATAAAAATACCCGCATTATTCCGTTTTTTTGATCCGTCAATTATTTCTCGAGTTCTAGGCGTCGAAAAACTAATGTTTTTAACCCTTTCGGAAAAGTGGGTGTGGTGCAACCTCTGACGTATAACGACTTCGTCCAATCACAATTGAGCCTGCGAAGCTACTTCGCCTTATCGCAAAGGGGGGGGGACACAGCTGACTCTGCCAATCGGAGCAGTTACGACAGCATCTGTGCGAGCAGACCTTCTGAGAATTCTCCTCCACTCTCTCCCCTTCCCATACGAGCAGTCAAGGACGGGAGGAAAGTGACGTCAATCTTATCACAGCAGCATTTTCGGTGGGCGTCACCTTTTGCTTATTTTAATTTTTGATTTATGAGTGAATGGTTAGGGTTAGAAGATTATTTTTTTCATTCAATTTCTTTTTTCGTTTCCATCTAACAATTTCGTGTGCAAAATTGCGATTTCGGTTCCGAGTAAACGCCCCCATTCCTAATGCATAGTAAAATTATTGTCTAGCGATCAGGACACTACTTAATCTGGTCCTCGAATGAGAACTTAAACTATGGACTCATTGATACAGCCTTTTAAGAGAAACTATCGGCGACGCCGAGTTTCACTCAATTCTACCACTTCCCTGATAAAGTTCCAAAAGACCAAAATGAGGTGTCCACGTATACCAAAGAAAGTCCAAAACTTCACACGCCTTCATTAAAAATTTATTCAACGACGATTTGATCAAGGCCGACGTGAATATTTTTGTGATTTATTTACCCATCAATGAATTTGCAATCAACCGAAAGGAACCATTAAAACAACTCAATTCAATCAAAGACAATGAATCCCCCTCAAAAGAGATCACAAAAATGATGCTTTAAGAGATGGGAGCAGAAATTTCGCGATATTTAGGACTAATATTTATGAGGTCATCGGAAGAAGGAAAAGTGCAAAAGAATTTTGAAGTTGCTCACGTTACTCATGTGTTTAAACGCGTGAAAATATCGACAAGATTAGATGAATGGAAAGCGATGCAAGTAATTAGGTGTTGGGCATGATTGAAGTAATATTGGGTGGAAAAATTCTAGGCTTAGGCTACTTATAGAGAAGAGAATGGAGAAGAACAAACCGACGTTCATTGCATTTGTGGATTTAGAGAAGGCCTTTGACAACGTGGATTGGGATTCAATGCTTGGAATTCTGAAGGGAATTGGAGTGTCGTACAATGACCGAAGAATTATACACAGTCTGTACAAAAACCAAGTTGCTGTGATTAAATATGGACCCAGCTGTGAAGAGGCAAGAATGAGGAAAGGAGTGAGAAAAGGCTGTGCACTGTCTCCCGTAATTTTTAATGTTTACATCTAGAGAGCCATAAATGAAGTCAAGGAGAAGTGTTCTGGAGTGAACATCCACGGAGAAAAAATCAGTATGCTACGATTCGCTGATGACATAGCTCTCATAGCAGAGACAGAGAAGGCGCTGAATAAGATGCTAACAAACATGGAAAGGACAATGGCCAGTTATCAGCTGAAGATAAATTAGAAGAAGACTAAGATATTGGTGTGCATCAAGAAAGAAGAGGCGAAAACCAATGTCAAACTAGGAAAACAAAAACTTGAAGAGGTTAAAGAGTTCTGTTATCTAGGAAGCCGAGTAACCAACGATGGATGAAGCAAGAAATAAATAGTGAGTAGAATAGCCCAGGCAAAGAGGGCATTCTTTCAAAAGAAGAATCTACTTACAGCAGGAAATACAAGCATAGAAGTAAGGAAACAGTTCATAAGAACATACACCTGGAGCATTTTTCTTTACGGCAGTGAATCATGGACGATGACAGCAGCGGAGAAGAAAAGGGTAGAAGCATTTGAAATGTGGTGCTACAGAAGAATGCTGAAGATTAAATGGATCGACCGAGTTAGTAACGAGGAAGTGCTAAGAAGAGTAGGAGAAAAGAGAAGTCTGCTGACAACTCTAAAAAGAAGAACGGGGCAACTTAATCCGCCATATCTTGAGACACGATGGCCTGATGAAGACTATCGTCGAAGGAAAAGTGAACGGGAAGATTGGAAAAGGCAGGCCTCGTATGAGATACATGGAGCAGGTTGTGAAGAATGTAAAAGAGAAGAATTACGTCACAATGAAAAGGTTGGCCGATAGAAGAATCGAGTGGAAAGCTGCGTCAAACCAATCCTAGGATTGTTGATCAATGATGATGAGGTAAATAGGAAAGAAGGAACGTGGTTGTCCTATATTTTGGATTTTTAAAACGTCTTTGAGCACGTACCGTTCTTACTGGGTTACTAAAGATTATAATACCTTTGTCATTCAAGTACTCAGGCCTATTACAGTATTAAAATTTGCATATTGAAATAGAATATAGTAATTTATTCCATGGCAAGGTTTTAAACATTTCATTTTGAGATAACCAGACGTTATGAGCTCGTATAATCTTTGGCAAAACAAATTCGCGTCAATAACAAAAATAAAGCATTCAATTCGTTACATAAACAACCCGAAAATGGGGGAAAAAAGAGTACGGTGTGGTCACTAAGGAGGAGTTGGAGATAAAACAGTAAGAAAAGAGTAAAGAGATACGCGGTCTATAGAGACCAATCAAAAGAAAAGCAACGACGAGGGACGCAAAAGCAAATTGAAGAAAGAAGGAGGAAGAAGTTTGTTTAAAAACTGTGAGTTGACAATGGTTGACAATGGTTCATGAAAACGGTTGAGTTTACAATCCCTACTTTAAATATGAACCTTACACCAGTATTTATCAAAATTCGCAATTTTTTATACTGTTCGTTATCCAAATCAGAAATCACCATTGAGCAGTAATCAAGATGAGGAATAAATAGCGAGGTAAAGAGTTTCGCACGTAAATACAGGTGGTAAAGGCTTAAAATATTTGAGCTGCGCCAGTGTTTCTCGGCAGTTAGGAAGTTTTCTGGGAATGGAGGAAGGGTGGAGAGAAACACGGCGTCGTATCTTAGCTTTCTCTTGCCAGAAGAATGCCAAGGGATCCAGCGGACACAATATACGTACGCCACCCTCAGGAAAAAATTGACTGTCGAAGGCGAAACAGAGAATGCGTAGCGAATGTAAACAAGCGCTAACAATTAATTTTCAAGACTGTAGAGGTACTTACGAACTTATGTATTCCATGCTGTTGATGTACTGACCAGATAGCTTAAGTTTCTTACAAGTCACATGAATTAATTTGTGAAAACCTTGTTCCATCCTTCCTAAGTGTTCACTAAACAATGGGATAGAAGCTTTTTCATGGTATTAAGTACCATGAAAAAAAATCTATAAAACAAAATAACTTCAATCAACTATTCATTAATTAATTTCCTCGTCACAAAAAAGTCAGGATATTCTCTATTCTAAAACCAAAAGACTAAAATAAGTTACCGCATGTTTAACAATATGTCAAACTCGTCAAACTGAAGTTGATGTCCGAGTTCTAATCTCCTGGGTCACCCTACAGCTCCCTTGCTTTTAAAAATTTTCAAATACTAAAATTTTGTTTTCAGCATTTCTATTTTTGTTAATTACATTTTCGCGGCTGGTCGCCAACCACCCCCTTCCACACACCATTGTGATGGAACAAAGGGTTATACATGTAGATGTACATCTATATAAAACCCGAAGCCACAGCAAGGGTGTATGGCTGTGGGATGCATTGCAGGATTCCTTGGTGAGTGGCATAAAAGTATAGTTTGGTGTGTCGCATAGATTTATAGTTAGATAACAAAAGATATATCACAAAAAGCGAGCTGGTCGTAATTAGTCTTTCGCTTAATTATTTTCTTCTTTTCTACTCCGTTTCATTTGATAATAGTGCGTATTCCTTTTCAGCAAAAATATTGCTTCCAGATAATTTTCACCTCGGCAGAAGCAAAATCTGTAACCTCAAGGTCACGGCCTCGGTCCACGCTGCTTGCGTCTAGCCACCTGGCCAGCAATGTTGCTATCGAGGTCAATCTTAATTCTTCTGCTGTCTTTGTTCTGTCGTCATGACTTCACAACGCGGTCCAGTGCAGTCGTCAACGCTGAGGATGGTGAGAAGCCTAACTTATATTGTGAGAAAGGGAAAAAACAACTCAAACAAAATAAAGCTTTATAATCTCGATGTCCACTGCATGAATGCTGCCGGCCGCCGTGCTCAAGATTACGTCCCGGATTAGCTACCAGAATACATCCGGGTTGAATTCTGCCTGTGGCATGGGATTAGGTTTAATATTAATTTAGGTTAATAAATGTGAGATAAATTGAATCGAATCAGACGATAATTTGTGAAAAATTGACATGCTGATAGAAAAACTAAAACAGTGTATTTTTCACACACTTTATTGAATTGGCGTACACTGGTTTCGACATTTCGTGTCATTACTAAGGTCACTCTGAGATTCTCAGTGTCTAGCGCTTATAATTACTCACAGTGAAAGAGTGAGCAAGAGTCAAAGTGAGCTTGGGGTATTTTATCTCTATTCTTTTAACTCTATTAAGAATTTTAAAGGAATTGAAAACCATTAAACTCCTCTTGATCATGAATGGCTATGAGTCTTCCCGCATTGACAAATTACTCAAGAGAAACAATTAATGTTGACTGTGTCATCATCCACAGGCCTTTCTCAAATTGTTCCCTACGATAAGAAATGGACGAAGGTGCCTTTCATTCGCAACTCCATGTTCAATAGCGTTAATAGAATATTTCCTCATGTAAATTTGATGACTTGTCTTTATCCCCGAATCACTTTTGGAAATTTACATTCCAAGTATAAAGATGATTTTAATCCTGTAGGCAAAAGTGGAGTGTATTTGTTATGAGGTGATTCTCAGTACTGCAATTGTTTTTAAATTGGTCAGACGGGTAGGTGTTTTAACATTAGTACATTTTAATTCTTATATTCATGGTGACAACAAGTTAGTCTTTGCATCTCATTTACCCGGTTTTTATCACACGTCTGACTTTAGAGTGGAGATTTTAAATGTTCCACTGAAAGGTGCAATGCTGGATTTTGTAGAAAACTTTGGGATTTTATCAGCATCTATCGCTTTTGGACCGAAAATTATTAAAAGAAGCTGTACTTACCGTTCAACCTATCCACATGTTCTCATGTACCTCTCCCACCTTTAAAAAGCATGACCCTATTATCCTTATCTTCAGCTCACTTGTTGACCTTTGATGAAATTTTGGGAAGCACCTCAAAGAAATCTAGGAGTCAGATTTAAATTAGTATAGTAAAAATGGTTTCGAATGATAGTTTCCCATGCTTGCTTACGATAAAATTATTTTGAAATGAAATCGGGACCAAGATTAGAGCAATTTCTTCCTTTGTAAAACGTTACTAAAAATTTCATTGACCAAGTTTCATTTTCATCATCGTCAGTAGTCAGTCCTCAGATTGTTTTGACGCAGATCTCCACTGAGTTCTTCTGTCAGCTAGTCTCTTCATATCACAGATATAGCTTCATACATACGGAATAGGGTAGTTTCCTTCATCAAAGAAAACAGACTTCATTAATTGCGATTTGTGCCCTGCCATAAATGTATTTAATTTACGCAAAAAGTTTGTATTGAGAAATCCCAGTTTTCTAGAGAATTAAATGTTAATTTTAAGGCCATTTGAAAAGGCTCTGAAATGGCGGGGTGCGCTGCCTTCATGCTGACGTAACAGGTAGGTAGTTTACGTTGCGAAGCATAGGAAAATTCGTCTCCTGAACTTACCGTTGTATTTCAGGGCCCCTTAGCTCTAGTGAATATTTATTAGTATTAACCTGTAAAAACTATCAATGTTGGAAAAGAATTCTCAGTTAAACATGGTATTATTAGTCATTTTATAGGCTCAAGGACGTCCTTCTCGCTGTGTCTTCTGCTACGACGAAGCATGGCGTGAAGGTCGTGCGGCGATAGGCGAACTACATGATATGCTTGTGAAAGGAATACTAACTGATTTTAAATGAATCAACTGTATAAGTACTGTTAAATAAATAAATAAAAGTTAATTATAATTAATTAACGGAATAAATATGCCTCCAATACTTGTTCATAAGCTTTAACGGAGTGCGGCGTCTATTTGGAAGCGCCCGCAGCACCACCTGGTGGCAGGTAGAGGAAATAGTTTGACGTCACGCGTAGGATTAACCGGCATGCAATAGTTTGCCGTCGCGTTTTCGCGCCATTGATTTTTTTCACTTTTTAATTAATGAGGAAAAATACTTAACGTCATTTAAAAATCGAACGGCTTAAAAGACGTACTCCAGAGGTTATAAACTTTCGATCAAGACAATAAAAAAATAATAGGAAACTACCCTATTATGCGTAAGTTTCATTCTATTCTTTGATTTTGAAAACTTCCCATAGGTAGGTGATTTTGAATTGATATGATGTCAATTATATGGGTAGGAAAAACATCAGTGATTCATCTCCAATTTAACCCCCCCCCCCCCCTCCGCGCCGAGTCTTCCGGATTATCCAGTTATTATATTATATATCCTCCAGTAATCCAGTAAAGATGGCTGAAAGGGTGACTTTGGCATTCCTCGGCCTTTTATCCATCCTGGAATAAATTCTTGAATTTGTTTGTTCACAGCAAGCTCCGTTGTTTTTTGGTAAGTTGGCAACATCCTGTCTTTTAAGGTATCTAGAGTTCCGCAAACGAGAAGAAAAAATTGGTACCTTAAGCATAATCAAACGCAATGGTAATACCCTACTAATTTAATGATAGTCGACCCGGGTTTCGGCAACTCAGTGCCATTTTCAAGGTACATAGTCCTGTGTAGAGATGGGCAACTCAGTAAATTACCGTGGTATTTTTCGTAAATTACCAACACCCCTGAAAATTACCGTAATAAACGGTAATTTTCATAAAAGTTCAGAAAGTTCTTTTTCAGAAAGTTTCTTCCTCACGAAGAAACCATTGGAATGGGTGATATTTTAAATAAAGTAGCGAAAACGATTTTGTTTACATTGTGTCCGTGATTAATTCCGAGTAAAATAACAAATACACATTGCGTATGCCTTTGGAACGAAAATTTCTCATGGTGTGACAAAAGAGAGGCAAATTGCGTGTTGCTGCCAACTTCGTTATAATTTTTTTAATGATTTGTACTAGATAAACGTCGTGATATGTTTGATATATGCGTCGGCATTTATATCTCAATGCTTTTTGATTTCGTTTTGAATACTCTGATAAAAATTTGCAGCTCAAAACTTACATTACAGGAAAATTACGGTAATTTTGAAAATTACCGTATTTTACCATCGTAATTTACCTCAATTGTAAATTACGGTAATTCTTCCTATCTCTAGTCCTGTGGCGGTTGGGTATATATAGGCTCAAAGTGGAAAGGGGAGGAGGTGAAAGTGAAAAAAAACGTGTGGGGGGAGTGGTTTAGGTTGGGGTGAAACGGGAATGGAAGGTGAATCATTGCAAGGCTGTTCTGTTGAGGAATAATCGCAGCCAGAGTAAGGAAATAAGCTGGAGGGTCGAAGGCTGTGGGAAGGGGGGGGCAGTGATTTTTAGGAGAGGTGTATGGGTGGAGAAAGTTACATGGTCATTGCATAAAATATTTTCAGAATTAAACTCTTTCAAACTGCTCTAAAAATTCCAGCTTATAGCCCTTGTCAATAACAGTATGTAAAATTTCGTATTTAAAATTGCTAAAATGATTGTTAAAACAGAAATGTTCTGCAAATTTTGAGTTACTATTGTTATTTATAGTGGAGCTTCTATGTTCTTTCACTCGATCTCTGAATTTCCGTGCAGTTTGGCCAATATAAAAATGCCGCCGTTTTCGCACTTCAGTTTGTACACCCCACTTTGGTCTTCTTTCGCGTATCTGTCCTTAGAGTTGAAAAGGATTTTCCCCTCAGTGCCTAAGATATAAAATGACACTCTACGTGTTTCGTCGGAAATAAGATTTTCGAGTTTGTGTGCCGTACCTTGGATAAAAGGCAATGAATACCATTTCCTTACTCTATTGTCCGGGGAGAGGGCAGTTAACAAGTGTATAGCTTTAGATTTTTCCACATCTGTAATCACTCTATCGACCCGGGCCTGCGTATAACCGTCACTGTTGGCAATCGCGTAAATTATCGACCGTTCTTTGTCATAATTACAACGGGGCATGGGTATATTTACCAGTCTATGAGCCATAGCCCCCAAGGCGTCTAGCTTATGACTATGGTGATGATGCGAGTCACTTGGGATAATCGCATCAGTATAGCTTGGCTTAAATATAAAATTCATGGTAGCCCTTTGTAACACTAATAGTTAACTCTAAGAAGTTTATCTCATTACCACCAAATTCCAAAGTAAAATTAATATTTTTACGCAAAGAATTCAATAAAACCAAATAAATCATCTAGCTGTCGCTTTGTACCTTAAATCGTAAAGCACCTGGCCGGAAATAATTGGGTTCCGAGTTCCCAGTCCCGGTCAAGTTGGATTTTTTCTTTGTGGAAATTATGCCATATCCTTTAAGTTATTTACTTTTTCAGGTTTTTTCAGGCCGACCACAGGTTCGCCCCAATTATCTCGAAGGACATCTGGGGCGAGGAGAAGAACGTAATGTTCAGGCCCATGCCCGCGGACTACATCGTTATACGGGACGGAGGCAAGTTGTGCAAGACTCACGTCGAATGCTTGACGGCCCTGACGAACGCCCTGCGCAAGACGGTGGACAGCGAGTGCCGGGCCCTGGACAATTTCTACATCGGGGGAGACGGCGAGGTGTACGAGGGTCGCGGCTGGGGCTCGGCCCCTTACTGGCACCTGAACGGCATGAGGAGCAGGACGGTCACCGTGAAGTTCCTCGATACGCACGACTCGGAGGGTCCCAGCGAGAGGGCAATGAAGGCCTTCTGGAGGATGGCCAATTCGGGGGTGTGGCAGAATAGACTGTCGCCCGACTGCAACATCCTCCCCATGGGGCAGGTGTACAACGACAGCAAACACGTGGGCCAGGCCCAGGCACTGCCCTGGCCAGGCGCTGCACTTAAAATATCGTGACCTCCCTATCGATCAGAAACACGGTAGGACACTTGATAATGACCGCGAAAGCCTTCCAACCAACGCGTGTTAGAAATTTATTCCCCAGAGATAGATATAACCGTTAAGGTATGTATAAAGCATTTTCATCCCCTAATTTTATCATCCAACCCGTCCGTATTTAACGTTGGTTTGCTAAATTTCTCCTCCAATAATAAGCGAGTGATACTGAGGGTAAAGTTAACTATGCAGTTTCACAGGAAAGATAATTTTTTTAGTGTGGGCTTACGTTGTTGTTGTCGTTGTACGTTGCTTATTGTAAGCTCACTACCAAAAAGATTTCCTTTTCTGTGGAATTGCATAGTTTTCTGTATTCTCATCATGAAGGAATTCCACCAAGTGAAACCATGTATGTACCGTCAAATTCATACGTCTGACGCACCTTAGTACTTCTGGATCTGATGTTAATGTGTCTTTCCTGCAACTTACATTTATATCATGTGCTGATATGATCAGGGTTGGTTTTGGCAAATGTCTCCACAGTGAATTAAAAACCAATATGCATGCCTTCCGGTGAATCTACACTTTTTTATTTTCTAAAGGTACATTCTTGTTCCGGTGGTCATCTTTAGGTGAACAAAATAGCATTCGTGATAATATTAGGTTTTTACGTGCTGTAACTCCTAAATTTATATAGGAAAATTTAGCATTTTTATCCTAATGCCAACTTACAAGGGGAATTTCATCCATTCTCTAGAAAGGGTTCAAATCCATAGTTTGAGATCTCAGACCCCGGGTAGGTCTTCGAAGAGTTTAAGCCATCGGTTATGCTGTCTTGAGAGCAATAAATAATTTTTTGCACCGCATTTGATATCCGTGTGAACACCTTATATTCGGGATCAATAACCTTTTAGCATATAACTGTGCCCAAGCTGAAATAACCTGACTGATTTCTAAAATTGCGGAAAATATTGCAATAAAATGGTGCAGTATATCATCTTGGCATACTGTAAACGCAATAGCAAAGGTCCCGGCAGAGCCGACTTAAGACTAAATATTTACTCGGGCGAGAGAGTATTATGGTGTCCGCCTCCCTCCATCACTTGTCAAACCCTGTTGTAACACATATTCACCAGTTAAACGTAGTGGTAAAAATTAAGCGGTAAAAAAAGTAGTAAATTAGCTTATTAGGCACGAAGTAAATAGTCAATCCCGGGAAAAAATATCCTTTTTCAAATACCTGGCGCCCCTTCCTTTGTAGTGCCCCGGGCACCGACCGGGCCTGGGTCCGGGAGAATTGTTCCACAAGATTCCGAAGGAACATGAACATTTTTGCACTGGGCGATTAAAACTAGACCCGAAGGAAAGACGATGAGATTGTACTCCGGACACTCGACACATGTCTGGTAGATGTTTCTTAAAAAGTTCGCGGATCCAATCGACATTGATTTGGAATTAAAAGATGTTCGACGGTAAAATTGTTGCCATTTTTACAGTGGTAAAATATGTGCGTCGTTGCCAGACTTTGGTGGGCCATAATTCCGATTAATCCCTTAACTACCTATTCATATGTTCACATAGAGCAATAGTACCTTCCGCACGGTCCGATCTCAATGACAATTTTAATAGAGACTTAAAAGAATACATACACGAAAAGATCAATAAAATTACTTACTCATCCTTATATTGACGACAGTTGTAATCCAATTAAATATATTTTCCCTGATTCCACCTACAAAGTACGTAGCCTTGCATCTTCTATCTTCTTTTGGTGAAGAACGCTGCACGCTTCCATATAAGTTCATCGATTTGCATCATATGTCCATTAGTCAGCATACGACGACGCCACGAAGAGAGTATATCCTTCCCTTTACAGCTACCAGCCTCCGAAAGCTCCAACAAACTCAAAGCGCGTTTGATCTCAAAGTTTATTCAACTTCGCCGATTTCTTGACCATCGCACCCCTTTTCCTCTGACTTTCAAGATCCCAAACAAGGCTCCATTGAGTATAATTAAGCAAAGATAAAGACTAGGAAAAACAGTTGCTAATGAAATAGCATAGCCATAAGAACATCAGTTTTTCGCCGCTTATAACTCGATAACTACGAGACTGATCGAAGACCGGAAACATGCGAGTCTTTTTATTCTACAAATTCAAATAAAACGAAATCAGATTCGGCCATAAAAAATATGGTAAGTTACACCAATTTGTAAGATATTGAAGTACGTTATGTGGTCATTTTTTTCATTACTACCGAAAACGTTACCTATGGCCATTACATCGGGGTATTAACATCAATCAGCAACAGAAAAGCACACATAAACTCGTCCCGAGCGGTGATAAAACTCACTCAGACGGGACTCGAACCCGCAATACTCTGGTTAACAGTGAGGACTTACCCACGTCGCCACGAGGCCGGTATGAAGAATCGCAAACTGGGTTTCATTAAAAGAGTATTGGGTAAATGTGACGATCATGTACGAGAAATCAGCTACTTTTCCCTTGTTAGACCTCATTTGGAATATGCTGCCAGTGTATGGGATCCCTACGAAATCGGTCTAAGTAATGAACTTGAACGTGTGCAGCGAAGATCGGCAAGATTTGTAAAGGGACGATACGATAATTATATTAGCGTAACCAGTCTATTAAATGAATTAAAATGGGAATCATTGTCAGATCGCAGGTTGAAATTTAGACTTAATCTCTTCCACAAATTCCAAGGCAATATTTTCAGTGATGATGTTAAAAATATTTTACGAACCCCAACTTACTATGGCAGACTGGACCATAATCATAAAGTTAGAGAAATTGATTGCCGAACTGACCGATTCAAAATGTCCTTTTTCCCTCGCACAATAAGAGATACGAATAAGGGTAAATATGTCCTATCGGAGAGTAGCAATGAATAGCATTGGTAGCTGCATGTTGGTAAGAGTACTTAAAGCTAACCCTACTAACAGAATGTTTTTGCATGTTTGCTTTGCAATTTCTATCTTTTTTAAATAGTGTAGTTCTGACTACTATATTAATACTATTCATTTTTTATGCATGATATGTAGTGCATGTTTGGTGAGCAATCACCCCCTGCCACACACCCTTGTGGTGGCTTGCAGGGTATTATGTAGATGTAGATGTAGATGTAGATGAATTGATGATTGGAAAGGTAGATATGCTTGGAAATGCCTAAGATGGAGGAGGAATTCAGGATACAGTTTATTGCAGGTGTATGGGACAACTACATAACAGGAAATGCAATAAGAAGGCGAAAGGGCGCTGTTGATTTTCATTGGTGAGGAACATGCTGCCGAAATGAGTCCAGAGAAAGTAAATTTTATTTCATAATCCAGCAACTAGCAGCTAATGTTGTAAAAAAGAGTGGTCCTAAAAGTACGTGCAATAGTATTATTTCTCCTATTCAAGAACGAAATACATAGGGGGATCATTAAATTGAGTACAGGTTAAATCATATTCAGAAAATTCAAACTAAATACGTATCAAACATATTAAGTCTCTTCGGGACATGGTGGTTTTGACAATTTAATTATGTAAGGTTCCCACGAACCTAACCTGACACAACTTTAATTGAAAATGCTCCGGAGATAAGAAATCGAAGGATGCGTTTAGCTCGAAGTCTGACCTCTTAGTAAGACGCCAGTGAATTCGTTTTAAAGATTATAATTATATCAGATACATTGAAATGGTTTCATGTTAAAATGTTCGTTCATTGTCCTTTCAGCATATCTGGATGTGTCATCTATTATTGATCTATGAAGAGGTGTTTCATTAAATCCTTCTGAACATTGTCTTTTTTCCTTTCTTTATAAAATGCATATTTACTTACACTATTTCGCAATTCAGGTCCATCCTATTCCTGATATTTCTCCTTATATTGTCTCTGATGGTTTGTCAATGTAACGTGACACTTCTTGAGAAAACCGCAAGATGTCATCTGTTCGACTTATAGAGATCCTCCACCCCCTCTCATGGTTCCATCTATCTCTATCACACCATCTGGTGTTGACCAGAGGAGGGGTGAACCTTGAACATAACCTTCTGCGGCAAAGTTGTACTAAAAGAGGGAGTCGTCTAAAATGCCAGATTTCAATGGTATACTGTCCCCACACCCTTTTTAGTTAAGATGTAGATTAAAACTTACCATTCCTTTGTTGCCACAATAAAGATGCGAATTGAATATTCTTCTCTGAATTGATATAAAATGAAGCACATTTCAGACTCTTCAAATCCTTACAGAATTATTCGATCATTTAAGCTCCAGATCTCAATAAAATGAAAAAAGAAACTGATTCAATTAATTTATTGATTTTCTCACAAAAAGGCGATTGTTGCGTGCATGTTCATTTAGGCTGAGGAAATGATAGAATTAATAATATTCCTTTGAGCAATCCATTTTTTTATTACTTATACATGTTAAATGAGGAAAAAAGTAGAAGTGTTTGAAAAAATACGGGTTTACCTTATTCCTCTTAGAGTATTATAAAATGTCTTTTCCTGCATCACCTCGCTATCACCTTGTCCCATTGCTAACTTTTTGAATATGTGCAGGGTTATAGTCGGGTGATAGTTTTGCAATCTCTATTTCGGTCTTAATGATTATGGATTTCGGGTACGGAAAACTATAGAATGGCTTCAATTGCATTCTTCCAAGTCGCCACTTCTTCCTTGAGCTTCTTGCCGATAGTCCGATCGTCATCTTCGGGAATAGGTGCAACGCGATAATCGGGTGATAGTTTTCCAGTCTCAATTCCTACCTTAATGATTATGGAATTCAGAGCCTCTATTGCCATTTCGGACGGTAATTCGCTTTCGTACTTACCAAAGAACTGCACGGAGACAGTCCTTTGCCAGCTATTGAAGCCCCAATTCATGTCCCAGTCCCAACCGTTGCCTTCATACACGTTACCATCATTGCCTATGTAAAAGTTTTCCGCAATGCCACTGTTTCCTGACTCGTGCCTGGCCTTATGCTCCTTATTGATACGGGCGATGCAAGCATCAAACGTGTCGCATGGATCGCCTCCATCTCTGATCGCCAAATACTTCAAAGGGTGGATCATCTTTGATGATTTCCTTATCGACAGACCGGAAAGGTTCCACTCGTCCGTCAGGATGAACGAGGTGTTCAGGGATCGCAGGCGCGCGGGGTCGTACTTCAACTCAAAGTCGTCGGACCAGTTGTCGGTGGTCTTCAGGGCGCCGATCAGCTTCTCGGTCGCCACGTGGTCACCCGTCACAATTTTTCCCAACGATATCGTGTCGAAATACGGAGTGAGCTTATTCAAGTTGACACCTGTTTGTACCAGTACGTGGAAGGCCAACAAAGCCCTAGGCGTTGGTGGACCACTTTCGAACGAGCCGAGGAATCCGATGGATATGAAGTTGTTCTCGATCCCTCGCGTAGCCCACAGGGAGGAGTGGTCCCAGCCTCTCCCTTCGTAAATATGTCCATCATCTCCCACATAGAAGTTATCGGACACGTCCCTTTGTCTCGATGGGGTGTTCTCCTGGATTGCCTGCACACTGCGCTTACAGCTTTCCGGGTCACTGCAATCAACCCCAGCCCTGTTCACGACGACGAATCCCACAGGTTGATTAGGAATTGGCACTGTGTGGAAAGGTTTCTTGGCGTTCCAGTCACCACGCGAAACAAACATTTTTTTACCGGAAGGCATGCCATCCCCTTCTGGTATCAGGGTGAATTCCGAGATAAAGCGATCCCAATTCTTGACAGCGGCGTAGAGATTGTCATGTGATTCCGGCCCACTTTCCAAAATTTGGTGTACCGAGACGATCTTGTAGTCAGGAGCGAGTTTGTAGGATTTCACGCCATTCTCCATCAGGCGTTTGAAGGCGTGGATGGAGAGCCTCGATGGTATCGACTCGTCCCTATATTGTCCCAGGAAAGTCACGCGGTAGAATTCGGATTTCAGGGCTTTGTTATACAAACTGGGAGCCATCAACCAACCTCTGCCCTCGTAAGCCATTCCGTCGTCGCCGATGTAGAAGTTGTCCAGGAGACCCTCTTCCTTGGCCCTTTTCTTATTCTGAGATTCTCTGAGGCTGGAAGTGCATTCTTCGCCTGTGTAACATCTCTCTCCAATATTCCCGATGACGACGTAGTGCACCGGTTCTGTAAACTGATGATGAGTCGCGTTCACAGTCACTTCTGACCATACCTCGTGTGGGACGATGGGGAGCAGACCTGATTCCAAACGGTCGTCCTCAGTCATGGCTTCCAACTTCTTGGACCATTGCTCTTTCTCAGCGAAGTGCTTTTTCAAACCATCTCCCAACAATTCGACGTCGTCGTACACGTCGCGCGAGGAGTAGAAGTGGTAGTTGGGCGCAATTTTTCCAATATTCACACCATTCCTGATCAAGTTGTCAAAAGCCGCCAGGGCCATCAAGGAAGGCTCACCGAGCAAGTGATCGCCGAGGAAGTTAACCGTGATCAACGACTTATTGAAGTATCTTGGCTGGAATTGAGGTACCAGATCCCACCCTCTTCCTTCATATATATTGCCGTTGTCCGAGACGTAAAAATTATCTCTCACGTCACGATATCCCTCCTGATCTGCCTCCTGTATTTTTTTCATGAGTCGGGAACACTTCTTCGAATCCAAGCACGGTCCTTCTTTGGAATGTTCCTCGATGATGATGTAGTCAACTGGATGCTCCAAATTCTCCAGTTCCTTCCTAGGATCCTCGGCTCCCCAAGTTGCTCGTTTAACCATCCCGATGAAGTTTTTGCCCACTGCATATTTCTCCGAGATCAGCGTATCTAGTACGTGGTCCCATGGTTTCCATTTCCTGGCAGTCTGAAATAGTCTCTCTCCGAGGAATCGCGTGTCGTTGTAAACGCCTCGCAGGGAGTAAATTTTGTAGCCGTCAGATATCCTATTGAGCGAGATGCCTGCGTTTACCAGAAGCTTGAGGGCACCGATGGCATTCTCGGAAGGAAGATCGGACTGGAAATTTCCAAAAATTCTCACAGTCATGGACTCATCTTTGTAGAACTTATTCTCCTCCATTTTTATGTCGGTGTCCCACAGAGGCTTGAAGTTGAACCCCCTTCCTTCGTAAACGTAGCCGTCATCTCCTACGTAGAAGTTGTGAACCAAATCTCCGTAGAGTTGCATATCCTTCTCCCGCTCCGCATTGATGAGTGCCATGCATTCTTCATGGGTGAAACACCTCTCTCCACCTTCGTTAATCATGACGTGCTTTATCCTGAATCCCATATCCGTCAATGATTTTTCTGGTCTCTTGGCCCCCCATTCCTCACGTGTGACTAATGGTAGTGTCTTGTCAGGTGCCATCTCCCACACGTTCATCATATTGACTTCCTTGATAGCCCTGCCAGGGAAAGAAATGCATCACAATAATTATTAGTCAGACAACGAAAGGATACTGGAAGAAACAAACTCTAAAAATGGTTAAATAAGGTAGGTTTGTAACATTTGGTCAAAATGAGCACTAAAATTTTACAAGAAATAATCACATTAGGTCCAAATATTTGTTTGTGAATTGCTATAGAAATTTCTTACATAAGTTGGAAATTATTTAAAGCCATATGCTTTCCTTTTTCTAAAAATATCCTGGATAGGTTTAATCGCAACAATAAAAAAACAAGAATCTCAATTTCATGGCGGTGAAACAAATTATACATACACTTTGTTTCCAAAATTAATGAAGTTATGATGGCGGTAAAATTTGTAAAAATACGTATCATAGACTAAGATGAATGCAGTGGATTTTTGTTGTTTAATATTTAACAGTAAAATGATACACTTCATTTCCTGGCATAGATTAATAGAGTTTAACTTTTATAATATTTTTCAATTAGTCAAGCTATTGTTTCACAATCTTAGTCAATAAACAAAAGCAATTAAACCTGATTGTACAAAAGTTTGTTATCAGCTGCATTTATTGCCTTTGTCGATCATATATTTATTATACATATTACACCCAGGTATGATAATATGTGAACAGAGATTGGAGCGAAGAGGGATTGGATGTGGATTGGAAGTTTTGATGGAGGTAAAATTTAAAACTTAAAAATACATATCATAGACGAAGGTGAATGCCGTTGATTTTTGCTGTCTAATATTTTGCAGTAAAATGATGACCTCATTTCCTGGCCAAGATTAACGGAATTTACCTTGTACAATATTTTGTAATTAGTCAAGCTATTCTTTAATAATCTTAGTCAATAAACAAAAGCAATTGAACCTGATTGTACAAAAGTTTGTTATCGGCTGCATTGTTTGTTATTGCCTTTGTCGATTATATATTTACTATACATATTACACCCAGGTATAACAATAGGTGAACATAGTGGGCTAATTGGCATGATGATCAATATCCAGAATCTGATGTCCTCCACCACAGATAAAAGTAAAAGTGTTTAAGGAGAAGAAACAGCTATGTATTTGAAACAGTGTCAACATTACTCTGGTTACACCTCCCCATTGGTACATTTGCAAGGCTTTTTGTCATAATTCACAATAGCAGTATTGAGTGTGCAAAACCATAGATCAGTTCATAAAAAATTAAAATTCCTTTATTTGATACAGTCACACTGCTAAGTGTAACAAAAATTTATAACATATGTATGGAACACCTGTGTCAACTTGCCCTGAGCTAGAGTAGCTCAGTACTTGCAGATACTCCCAGCAAAAAATATCAGTGAAAAACTAGAAAACATATAAATGTAATTAAAAATTTACATTCTACTGTAAAAGTTATCCATTCACAAATTTTTTGTTAGGAATTAAACTAACATAGTGATAAGAGACTGTATCTGAAAATTTCCTGGAATGTTACGCTAACATGTTTTACCTCATGCAAATCACAATTCAGCAGTTAACTAGCTACTTCCCTTGTAGCAATTAATATCTATACAATAACCATAGAGTGTTACCAAAAACCAAAAAGCATTACATATAAAGTTAATATTGTGTGGATATTGTTTGGGTGTTGATGTACTACTGCTTTTTTGATAACCCATTACATCTAAATGTAATATTGTGTGGATATTGTATGAATGTTAATGTATGAATGCCTTTTGTATATTGAATGATTATTTTGGTTATCAGGATGTAAATATACTGTTGTTGAGTATGTTATGCTATACTTAATGTTTCTAGTATAATACTTTACAATGATGGTGAAATACATTTTCAATTGTGTGATCGAACAACATGTAGGAGTAAAAATCAGTGTTAGACGAATTATCTATGTGAAAATTCATTACAATAAAACAGTAGAGAAACACTGTGTAATTTTCCACAGTTTTTTTATTTCACCTTAACCATGTTTTGACGTTCCTTACTACATATTATTCAGAGGCTGCTATATTCAGTAGCCTTCAAGAAAAATACAAAATGTACGTACGTCGGAACTGTTTGAGGTGAACTAAAACAAGTGTGGAAAATTGCTAAGTGCTGCTCAACTGATTTCTATCAAGTAGGAGGGTAATATAAAAATATTCTTCAGAGAAAACCGGTCACGTATTGTGTTTTACTCAAGGTGTGGAATATACAATTTTTTTTAAAAACTTAATTGAAGATACTCTTCCAAAAATTTGAGCCTAAAACCATAGAGCCCATTAAGGTTTGTTCTTCGGCTAGCTCGCAAAACCTCTTCTTGATGACGGTGACGAGTAAACGGAAACTGAGTTCGTATGCCTGATGGCGAATATTAATAGTTCGTTGTGCGAAATATTATCCTTTGTTGGTTCATCCAATATTAATAAAATTGCTACTACAGTAAGATTGGGATCCCACACAGCACATATCCGTTTTAAACTTTTTTTAAAACACCATAAGTAGAGGTCCAGGTAAATAATTTTATAAGTATTCAAATTTAGATTTAAGAACCTTAAAATTAGTGTAATATAGTTTGTTTTTGCTTTTCCAGTAAAAATAAGATTGTAAAAAAAATACAATCTTATTACTCTACCTTCCAATAGCACAAAAAATAATTCGTAAGATGTGAAATCACACTTAGATATTGTTCTTAAATCTAAATAGTTATAAATGTTAAATGTGAAGGATAGAGTAATAGCTCATTTTGTTTGGACACTAACTGATAGGTCGACTAAACAAACGATATACTTCAGGTCTGCTTGTCTTACTTGTCTTGGTATTTCTTCACATTAACAGTGGATAAAAGTGGGTTTACTTTAGGTTACTATTATATGTAAGGCCTAAGTTCCTAAGTTACTTGAATGCAAACGTTGTTAAAGTGACAGAATTTCTGGTTTCAAATGGTGAAAACTGACTAAAATCGATTACTGAGAGCTCTCACTGTCCACGTTGTTTGTGGGTATCCACAAGGATTAAAATGCAAATTTAGCAAACACTGGGTTGTCTTCTTTCGTTGAACAGAGAATTGCTATAATGTAAAACATAACCCTCTCCGAGTGCCAAGATAGGTAATCGACCAATGAAAGGAATTTTAGGCTGAATTTCTTCAAAGGATCCTAGTTAAGGGGGATTTAAAATAAAGCTCGGCCGAATAGCAAAATTCTCGAATTCGAATGAAGTTCGAATCAAACCATGGCTTGAATACCTCAACTTTCGAATGCCAGCAATAATAAAATTACAATACATATGTTGAATATTATTCTGCTAATTTATTTGTTGCGTGGTGTAGGGAAGATCTAAAACTTGATAAAATAAAAAAATAACTCATCCTTTAAAATATCAAATATATACTATAATAACCTTAATACCTATTATGGACCATTGAATTTTTTTATAAGCGATTATTTTATTCAACTTTTATAAGCGTTAATAAGTGGACAGAAGGCTTTAACCTGCCTTTAAGTTCTAGTCAGTTGTGAATTAGCCACAAACTAAGGTCAAAGTGCAGGTAAATTGAAAATTTACATAAAAGATTAAAGTCGGAAATATTAACCTCAGATCTCATAAAATGAACGATGATATTACTATGAACAGGTAAACATTTTGCATGTAATTGACACACAATTCTGTAAGGGCCTGTCGGTAAAGTATATTGGTGTCCCTGTGTTTGAGAAGCTCTCTTTTCCTAAAGAGAAAATCAACTTTAATGCAGTTAAGTGTTACTGATAATTATTGCTTCTCTCATTCTCTATACTTGTCATGCTGAAAAACTTTTGGCTGCAGTGGTTCCACCAAGTTTCAGTCAAGTAACCAGTTTCATAGAAGGGTTTTACGAATTTCATAATAATTTTTGAATATTTGAATTAAATAAAAAGTTGTCATTGGTTGCATTTAGTTGAAATTTCAATTTAACATGAGGACTCTGCTCAACAGTTCAAAAGGGGTCCTCCAATTGCCGTAAAATTTGGCACCACTCGTCATATCAAAAAACTTCTCTACCAGAATACCCTCCTGTGGTAGTTTACGGGAATGTACTTCTTCGCCAGGGACTACCACAGCCACACACGCCCTGCCCGAATGGAGACCTTTGCAAGGCTGTAGGGACCCCGCTAAGGAAACCTCGGGTTTTAACCTGGGATCCTTCGTAGAGCTGATGGAACCATACTAAGGATGCCGGGTTATTGCCACAATCACACTTCTGTGGTGGTTTACGGGAAGGTTACTTCCCCGCCAGGGACCACCACAGACCACGCACACCACCCTGATATCCTTCGCGAGGCTGAAGGGACCTCGCTAAGGTAACTTGGGTTACAACCTGTGGTCCTTCGCAGAGCTGATGGGACCCTGCTAAGGATGCCAAGTTATTACTACAATCACACCCACAATCAATCAATACACTCACTCACACACATCACACCACACCACACTTGGTCAATGAATTTTAGGTCACGAAAACTGTTCTAATACAAATAAAATTTTTAGTTAAATTAATGTGGAAATAAACATATCTTAAATATATTTTGCTGCAATAAAATCGGTTTCCTATTTCGGAAGGTGTAACTTCTCAAACTCGGGAATCTCGGCGAATTCTCGAGGTCTCGACGGAAAATAGCGACAAAGGCTCGTAGTATGTGGAGACATGAATTCTCAGTAGTTCTAGCGTAAAATTCATTAGCTATTTGCGAAAGTACGATACGGACGAAGAGCCACATTTTGTGACCTCTTATAAATTAATGATGAATATATAACGGGAGTAAACGTAGCTCGTAGCGTAAGCGCAATTGAGTGGCTACCGTCGACGATGTTTACGAACTTTCTTCGATTTTAAATGGCGACTAGCGGTGACTAGTTTCGTTGTGTTATTTGACGTGAAAAGACAAGAGTTTTGTCGGAATTCCATCTGTTCGATATTGTTGCCTATCTGCTATAAATTACGCGGCGAAACCCATCAAGAGACTCGTATCTCGTTTGTTTTTTTTTCGAAAAAAAAACACATATTGGTTGGTTTCATAGATCTACAGTTGATTTAGTGATTTCGCGGCCGATGGCCGCATTTTCGTGTAATGTCGAGTTGAGTCGATAATGTGATTTTCCTGGATCCCGACTCATAAGCGTCAGAAAACAGTTTTTGACGGATGTCCAAAAATAGCACGGAAATATAAAGTTTTTCTAGGTTTCAAAATGAGCACGGCGGTACAATAAATATCTTGGAGATATACGGAG
Organism: Platycnemis pennipes; assembly: GCA_933228895.1. Taxonomy (NCBI): domain Eukaryota; kingdom Metazoa; phylum Arthropoda; class Insecta; order Odonata; family Platycnemididae; genus Platycnemis; species Platycnemis pennipes. Next base: position 31,941,620 of record OW121852.1, on the reverse strand, counting down.
AGATGACAGGAACACACAAAAAAGAGACGAAATACACTTTGGCTAATTTTCGGGTTTTTTGCAACCCGTCTTCTAGGCCGTGGAGATGAGTCTGCCCAGTAAGCGCGCCTTCGAGGTGCGGTTGCGGGGGCAGTGGGGAGGGGGATGGGGAAGTGGTGGGAGAAGGGCAGGAGATGATAGGGTACCCTTCTGTATCCACTATCTTATCGCCCGCCACGGGGGTCTGGGACGAGTGGTCGAGGGTTGGGAGAAAGAAACTCAGGAGAGGGCAAGAGGAGTGACGGGAAGGATAAAGGGGAATGATGTTAATGATAATGACTATGGTTAATGAATAATATTAAGTCCGGGGGGGGGATTGAATGCTCTCCAGATTGTTGACATTTCTATTGTGCGTACTTCTATGCTCGGTGCCGTGGGTGGTAGTCTGTGAATTATTGAGACGGTGGAGCAATCGTCGAAATTTTTGCCATGTGTCTGTGCTTGAGTTGGAACGGGAAAATTTGTGAGGCCTGAGTTTGATTTGCATGATGCTCTGTGGTTGTTAATCCGGATGGTTAGGGGGGTGGTGCATTCTCCTATGTAGAAGGCAGGGCAGTGTTTACATTGTAAGAGATATACGACGTTAGTGGACGTGCATGTTCCGGAAGCTTCTATAAGGTAGACGGTTTTGGTGCTGGGGCTGCAGAAACTGGTGATTGGGAGGAGGATGTTGCAAGTTTTACATTTTGGTCTACCGAATTCCTCGGGTGGTTGTCTGGGGTCCGTGTGGTGAGTTTTATTAAGGGAAGGATTGTGGTTTAGGATGCTTCTGAGGTTGGGTGGGCGTCGATAACAAAGGGACGGTCCTTTTTGGAGGAAATCTGCGGTGGTGTTGGAGATGAGGATTGGAGAGAGTTCTTTAAGAACACTGTTTAGTTTTTGAATACCTGGGAAAAATGTGGTGTACAGGTTCACTGTGTTTTGGGTTTTCATTCTTTTTCTGGGTGAGAAATTGTTTGACGAGGGCAGAATACGTTTTTTGAGCAGTGCATTTGGATAATCTCTTGTGGAGAGAGAGGTGTGGAGATTGTTTAGGTAGCTGTCTAGTTTCTCTTTAGTACTGCAGATTCTGTGACCGCGAATGGAGAGAGAGAAGGGGATTGAGCGTTTGGTGTGGGTCGGGTGGCAGCTTCCGTACATCTACATCTACATCTACACGATACCCTGCAAGCCACCGCGAGGGTGTGTGGCAGGCAGTGAACATCACCAAGCATGCACTACTAACATGCAAACTAGCAACTATATTGGCTCATGCAACTTGATTGTTAGTGTCTACAGCATTTAAGGGGTAAGACTTGCATCATGCACTACGGAATACTCTAAAATATTTCCCCTACCTATCCCTTTCCTATGCTGCCTATTCTGTTCTCTTATAGTACGGGGGAACAATGCCATTTTGAATCTATCTGTACGACAATCTATCTCTCTAATCTTATTTATCTGGTCGAATCTAGCATAATACGCTGGTGTTTTTAATATGGGCCTAACATCTTCAGTAAAGCTATCCGATTGAAATTCTCTAATAGATTTAATCTGAACTTTAACCTACGCTCTGATAATGATTCCCAACCTAATTCTTGTATTAATTCTGATACACTACTCAACCTATCGTAACACCTTTTGACGAACCTAGCTGCTCTACGCTGCACACTGTCTAGTTCTCTCATCAAACCTAATTCATTAGGATCCCATACACTGGCTGCATACTCAAGGTGGGGCCTAACTAGTGAAAATTAGCATCGCTCTTTTGTCTTCTCATCACATTTACCAAGTACTCTTTTTATAAATCCTAGCTTTCTCTTCGCTCGGCCGCATATTTCCCGGATGTGTCTACCCCACGATAAATCTTTAGTGATTGTAACACCTAAATATCTTACGGTTTCAGCGCTCTCGATCTTCGTGTTATTAATTCTATAGGATCGCTCTATCGAATTATTCCTCCTCCAAATATTGATAGCAACACACTTTTTAAGGTTGAGTTCTAACTGCCATTTGTCGCACCACTCTTGAATTGCATCTAAATCCTTGCTAAGTGATTTCGTGTCCTCTTCATTTGATATACCCCTGTACACCACCGCATCGTCAGCAAAAAGTCTAAGGTTACTACTAACTACGGTACCCAAATCGTTTATGTATAAAAGAAATAGAAGCGGACCTACTACGCTACCCTGGGGAACTCCCGATGTGACTTCGATTGTGTCCGACATGATACCATCTATGACAACCCTCTGCTCTCGCCCACTTAAGAATTCATTCACCCAACATACAACGTCTTTATTTATACCAAAACTCTCCAACTTCAAGATTAATTTGTCATGAGGAACTTTATCGAAAGCCTTTTTAAAATCTAAAAAATATCGCAGCGTTTGGTGTGGGTCGGTTTGCAGCTTCCGTAGTGGAGGTATAGTTGCTTGTTTCTCGGTTTTATGTGAACGGAGGTGTCTATTGTATTGTTGCTGTTGAGGGAGATGTGCATGTCAAGGAAGGTGATGTGAGTGACAGAAATGGTGTGTGAAGTGGATGGAGGAAAAGGAGTTGAGCGCCTCGAGGAAGGTTTTGAGTGAATCATCACCGTGCGTCCAAATGACGAAGATGTCATCAATGAACCGTATCCATAGGTCGGGTGCCATTGGCTGGGAGGCGAGAAACTTCTGTTCGAGTTTTCCCATGAACAGGTTCGCGTAGGAGGGGGCCATTCTGGTTCCCATGGCAGTGCCATAAGTTTGCAGGTATATTTTGTCGTGGAATGAGAAGGCATTGTGGGATAAGGTGAAATGGGTGAGTTTCGCTATAAATTCGGTGGATGGTATCTGTGGATGTGGCCGTTTGTGGCCGGTTGCTGTAGCCAAGTCGGTAATGTACCGGCTTCACAACCAAAAGGTCGCAGGTTCTTATCCCACTCTGGGTATAGTTGTTGTACATGATTTGTCTTACTTTTGGTTTTTTATGGCAGACTGGACCATAATCATAAAATTAGAGAAATTGATTGCCGAACTGACCGATTAAAAATGTCCTTTTTCCCTCGGACAATTAGAGATACGAATAACGGTAAATATGTCCTATCTACATCTACATCTACATCTACACGATACCCTGCAAGCCACCGCGAGGGTGTGTGGCAGGGGGTGAAGATCACCAAGCATACACTACTAACATGCAAGCAAGCAACTAAAGGGTCTCATGCAACTAGATTGTTAGTATCTATAGTATTTGAGGGGTTAATACATGCATCATGCACTACAGAATACTCTAAAATATTTCCCCTACCTATCCCTTTCCTATGCTGCCTATTCTGTTCTCTTATAGTACGGGGGAAAAATGCCATTTTGAATCTATCTGTACGACAATCTATCTCTCTAATCTTATTTATCTGGTCGAATCTAGCATAATACGCTGGTGTTTTTAATATGGGCCTAACATCTTCAGTAAAGCTATCCGATTGAAATTCTCTAATAGATTTAATCTGAACTTTAACCTACGCTCTGATAATGATTCCCAACCTAATTCTTGTATTAATTCTGATACACTACTCAACCTATCGTAACACCTTTTGACGAACCTAGCTGCTCTACGCTGCACACTGTCTAGTTCTCTCATCAAACCTAATTCATTAGGATCCCATACACTGGCTGCATACTCAAGGTGGGGCCTAACTAGTGAAAAGTAGCATCGCTCTTTTGTCTTCTCATCACATTTCCCAAGTACTCTTTTTATAAATCCTAGCTTTCTCTTCGCTCGGCCGCATATTTCCCTTATGTGTCTTCCCCACGATAAATCTTTAGTGATTCTTACACCTAAATATCTTACGGTTTCAAGGCCTATCGGAGAGTAGCCATGAATAGCATTGGTAGGTGCAAGTTGGTATGAGTACTTAAAGCTAACCCTACTAACAGAATGTTTTTGCATGTTTTCTTTGCAATTTCTATCTTTTTTAAATAGTGTAGTTCTGACTACTATATTAATACTATTCCTTTTTTACGCATGATATGTATAGCAAATGTTCCACAGAGAAAAAATCATTCGCCCTGACCGGGACTCGTACCCGGACCCCCTGATTTCCGGCCAGGTACTCTACCAGTTGAGCTACCAAGGCGTCCTCTTTCTCTGTGGAAATTATAAGGCTCTAAAGGAAGAAGATGTTCACAGACTGCTAGACATATCAATGCCATAAGGCAGCCAAGTCGTGCGCATAGCGCCACCGTCCACGAGGTTAGGGCCACGTTGAAACACTAAGGTGCTTACTTTTAAGGAATTCAAAGCGCACGAACTAGCCGTGAAAACTTTAGCGGCGTTAACCGCTGAAAAGTTCCCCAATTTCAGCGGGTAACGCTGTTAAATGTTTCATGGCTAGTTCGTGCGCTTTGAATTCGCATGATATGTAGCGCATGTTTGGTGAGCAATCCCCCCACTGCCACACACCCTTATGGTGGCTTGCAGGGTATTATGTAGATGTAGATGATACCTGCTTCGTGAGGGATGGACGTGTAAAGTGAGGTAACGTCAACTGTTGCGAAGAGGATATTGGAAGTGGGGGGAATTTTGCAGTCTTTTAGAATCTCAAGGAAGTCGCCGGAGTCGCGGATGAAAGATGGGAGCTCATTTACCAGAGACTGTAGGATGGAGTCTATGTATACAGATATGCGTTCCGTGGGGGAGTTACAGTTGGAAATGATGGGGCGTCCAGGTGTTGCCGGTTTGTGAATTTTCGGGAGAAGATAATGTGCGCCGTTAAAACGTTTCCCTAATAACCATTTTGTAGATAAAAATAAGAACGATCATTATAAATATACAAAACTGATATTCTTTCAACTCCAGGAGATATAAATAACAATTTCCTCCATCATGCTGAGAACCTGTTTCCCGGCGAGCGTAGCAGTACTTTCCCTTAGTCCGATACTTCCTACGAGGGACAGAAAAAACATCCGTGGACTAATTTTCAATCGCCTTTTAAGACCGTGAATCACGCGCGTATCTAATGAATAGATGTATAGGATATGCCATGCATATCTAATTTATATCCAAGACACATCCAATCCAGGATATCCAATGAATATTATAATATCCTCGTATACGAGAGACTGAGAAAAATCATCCGTGGACCAATGTTCAATTGCTCTTAAAGATCTAGAATCGCGTTTAAAACCACATTTCAGATGTACTTTCACTCTCATCGATCCTTCTGGCCTTCGATTTTTCCGGTGAGCGCACCCGTTATTTCTCTAAGTCCGATACCATCTAAGAGGGACTGAGAAAAATCATCCGTGGACCAATGCTCAATTGCCCTGAAAGATCGTGAATCGCGTTTAAAACCACATTTCAGATGTACTTTCACTCAGATCTGTTTCATATCCAAGACATCCAATCATGGAAATCCATTATCCCGTGCTGTGTGGGCCTATTCCTCAGTCCTCTGCTTGCCGGCCAGGTTGGCTCTCTACCACGCAACAATGTTCAGGCGGATTCGGCCATTATCACTCGGTCATTATTAAGAAAAAAGGGACAGTTTATCATCAGATGCAATATCATGGACTTAGGTTGGAAGTTAAGAAGTGTGTTAATGATTGTTTTAATGTATACTTAGAGAATATTAAACAAGATATATGCCAAGGTGTTTACCAAAGATTCTGAAAATTTGCTAAAGATATTAATTCTGTTAAGGGCACACCAGAAATTATGAAATGCAATGGACACAATTCACCGTGTGAAATTGCAAATGCTTTTCGAGATCAGTTGAAGTCAGTTTATGGAAATGACAGTAGCTCTATTACAGTTGATCAATATCCAGTGAAAGATTTCGGAAGTATTTTTGGAAGATTTTGGTAGATGCAATTAATAGTATCGAAATAAAAAGATCTGTTGGACCTGATGATATACCGTCGTATATAGTAAAAGGGTGTAAGGATATCTTAGCTCCTACCTTATGTCATCTATTCAACGTATCGTTGAAATGTGGTATCTTTCCAACAAAATGGAAATTGGCCAAGATTTGTCCTGTGCTTAAAAAAGGAGAACGTGATGACATTCAAAATTACCGCCCAGTGACCATATTGTCTATTTTTTCAAAGTTATTTGAGTCAATAATATGTAACCATATCAAATTTCACTTAAAAAGTCGTATAAACGATGTACAACATGGATTTATCGCCAATAGATCAGTGGTTACAAATTTATCTGCATTCACAGATTATGTTATTACCGGAATGGATATGGGATATCAGATTAATACTATTTACTTCGATTTTAAGAAGGCATTTGATACTGTAAATCACTCAATTTTGATTAAGAAACTTCAAGCTGTGGGGATCTCGGGGTCTCTTCATAGATTATTGTGTTCATTTCTAAATGAAAGAAAACATTACGTGATATATACAAGCATTCAAAATCTGATGTGTACACTGCCTTATCTGGAGTACCGCAAGGATCAAATCCACTCCAATCCAATCAAAGGTCCACTGCTTTTTCTCATATTTATCAATGATTTACCTCAGTGATTGTGCAATGTTAAGTGTTTAATGTTCGCTATCATTTAAGCTTCGATATCAAGATATACCTTAATGTAAAAAATTTGAGATATTGTAATTTAGTACAAATGGATGTTGATAATTTAATTTTGTGGTCAGAGAGAAATCTTCTTTATTTTAATATTGATAAATGTTCTGTAATTTACTATACAAGAAGGAAAAATGTAATTGAATACAATTATAAGATGAAGGAGCAAACTATATTAAGAAAAATTGAAGTGAAAGATCTTGGAGTTAATTTTGACTCCAAAATGATTTTTAATAACCATATTTTATCCTTCATCATTTCTGCTTATAAATTAATTGAATTTTAGTATCGTATTTCAAAATATTTTTTGGATGAAAAAGTGTTGAAAATTCTGTACTTTTCATATGTGAGAAACAAATTGGAATATTTCTCTGTGATTTGGAACCCGCATTCGATAAAATATGATGTGATGATAGAGAGAGTCCAAAAAAGATTCTTAAGATTAATGTATTATGTACGCCACAATATTTATCCTGTATTCGAGAATCATGTAGAGTACAAAGTTATGTTGAATGAGTTTAAATGGTAAACATTGAGTAAAAGAAGAGTCATAAATGATTTACTTTTTTTGCATGATGTAATTAATAAAGTTAATTGTATGGAATTGGTTGGGAAGTTGAACTTTTTCGTCCCAACCAAAAAAGTAAGGCTAAAAAGGACATTCTACATAAGAAGTGTGAACACAAATCATTGTATGAATGCACCTATGAATAGAATATGTACCTCATTTAATACATTTTCTAGTGAGTTAAATATAAGTTTGTCCAAGGAAGTGTTTCACGGACAGATATTCTCGATGTTAGAGACATAGTAGATTTGTACTGAATTTTGTATGTGACGTTTGGCCGGCCTTGGCTGTATCTTGTATTATGATTGTGATTATGATTAACTGTGGGAAAAGTTTACCCTCTTATTGTGTTCCATGTTGGGTGAACTTAAAAAATTATTAAATAAATAAATAAATCACATGAGGAAGGTAGTGTGAAAGAAAGAAGTTTGAGAACAGCATAAAATCTTCTAGGCTTTTTTGGTTTCTCACTCTTTGATATAGAACTAATTTTTATACCATTAATTTTATTTGTCGTTTCCATTATCATAGGTTCATGATGCCAATTTTAACGTGAGTTAGTGAGCCATACGATACGACTGATCTGAAGAAAGTCAAGGAATTCATGCAGAAGAAAATATTTGAGAAATCGGGATAGAAATACTCAAATGCCGATTTACCGATGATAGAAAAACGACAAACTGATTAAAAGCCTTTTGGTATATAGGTTACGGCGTCGAGCAGATATATGTACCTATATCATAAAATACGCGAAATAAAACGTTCACTGGGAAAAAAAGTTTTAGAAGCGAGAATAAGACATTCTTACACCCTTAAAAAAATCGTGTTTGGTACCGGGAAAATACGTTTCAAAAAGTGAGAATAACACGTTTTTAAAACTATAAAAAATATTTTACAAGCGGACATTTCAACCTTTCCATTGGTGTTTTCAAGTCTGTTTCCGTATTAATAGGCGCTTCAGACCGGGAGGAAAGGTATAAGGATATGAGTGGAAGGGGTGGGGCTTTTTTTCCGTTCAGAAACTTTAAAAAAGTTTTTTTTTTCCTTTTTAAAACTTTAAAATAACTTTTTCATGCGGACATTTGAACCTTTTAAAAACTTTTGTCTCATGTCTCAGAGACATTTCATTGACGTCTCTTGAGACATTGACGTCTCGGTACATTTCAGATATATGGCCTCCTAACCTTCATCCTCTACGAGGAAGCAATATGCAGATGAGGTATGAAGTAGGTCGTCGCCAGGTCGTAAAAAGTAGAATGGCATGCCGATTAGGATAAGAGTGTACCTATATAGTCGGAAGTCAATGTCAAAGATGATGTTCCTCAAATCTTCAAATCATCTCTCAACGGTACTGTTAATTTTTTTCTCTCATTGTGCTAAGTGCACCCATGCAAGGTATTCTAGAGTGTTTTTTTTGTATTCTACATCTACATCTACACGATACCCTGCAAGCCACCGCGAGGGTGTGTGGCAGGGGGTGAAGATCTGCAAGCATGCACTACTAACATGCAAACTAACAACTACATTTATTAGCAACTACATTTAGCATTTATTAGTCATATTCGTTTGGCTACGTGGATACGTTTCCCTCTACAATAATTTCGGTAGGGTATCTCTGAGACGTCTAAAAGGAGGGCGTAAAGATCTCAAAGACATCTTGAGATCTCTCAGAGATGTCTCTGAGACGTTTCGAGATGTGTCTGAGATAACTCTGAGACATCTCAAGAGATATCTCAGAGGATATGGAGCTTCTCTAAGATGTCTCCGAGACATCTCGGTGTTATTTGTAGATGTCTCTGAGAGGTCATATGAGACATCGGAGACGTCTCTGAGATGTACCTTTTTAAGCACATCAGGGGATACTCACATGCTGTACCCCAGGAACACCTTCTCCAGGGCCTGGCCCACGAGTTTGCTGTCGTTGTACACCTGCCCCATGGACAGGATGTTGTAGTCGGGCGACAGTCTATTCTGCCACACCCCCGACTTGGCCATCCTCCAGAAGGCCTTCATTGCCCTCTCGCTGGGACCCTCCGTGTCGTGCGTGCCGAGGAACTTCACGGTGACCGCCCTGCTCCTCATGCCGTTCAGGTGCCAGTAAGGGGCCGAACCCCAGCCGCGACCCTCGTACACCTCACCGTCACCCCCGATGTAGAAGTTGTCCTGGGCCCGGCACTCGCTGTCCACCATCTTGCGCAGGCCGTTCGTCAGGGCCGCCAAACATTCGGCGTGGGTCTTGCACAACTTGCCTCCGTCCCGTACCACGATGTAGTCCGCGGGCGTGTGCATGGACATCATTTTCTTCTTTTCGTACCAGATGTCCATCGGGATGATTGGGGCGAACCTGTGGTCGGCTGAGAAAAGTAAATGTGGGAATGAGGGTCCTGCCCCTAATTTTAAATAAACTGGAGTGGAAAAAAATATAAAGTAAATTACCCTGCAATTTGCGCTAGTTTCAACACACGAAGTTAAAAGTGAATCTGCCATCTGAATGTAAACTTAGCCTGGTAGTACGGTGGTGGTCTAAATTTACGGCCAAGAACGTGTGAGAATCACGCACCGCCATGTGATTTCAAGCACTTTACTAATGCATGTCGAAAACAAGAATGTGGGAATATGATATCCTAATAACCTTGGTTGAAAATCAGGATAATTTGGCAGGCTCTGGTGAGTAAATCGGACCTGAGTCCCTTGCATATTTGCTACTGAACACTGTAGTTAGGTAGTCGCTATGTAGAGGGCTCTGAAGCGGGCGCTGCGCTGAGGGCACCTAGCGACATTAAAAATGAACTACAAGTTAAATATAAGCGCTTCCGCGGCGATCATCATTTATAATGGCTTTAGGACGTTACTCCGCGCGGTGTTGTGTTTTAGTGACAACAGTTTCTCCAACCATACTGCCGAATTGGAACAGTTTGGTACTTTTGGAACAGATAGAAATCATACAATCCACGAATCACAAATTATTAAATGACCAACTTAATGCAAACCATCCTCCCTCTTCTCAATTTTCCCTTCTCTATGAATTATACCCCAGATCCTTCCTCAATGTAAAACCTCTCATCTCAGTTTTCCCACCCTCTGTTTCTTTCACCCCCTACGTGCTCAGCTTCTTCTGTTTACAACCTACATCTATCTATCTACATCTACATAATACCCTGCAAGCCACCACAAGGGTGTGTGGCATGGGGCGATTGCTCACCAAACATGCACTACATATCATGCATAAAAAAGGAATAGTATTAATATAGTAGACAGAACTACACTATTTAAAAAGATAGAAATTGCAAAGCAAACATGCAAAGCAAACATGCAAAAACATTCTGTTAGTAGGGTTAGCTTTAAGTACTCTTACCAACATGCAGCTACCAATGCTATTCATTGCTAATCTCCGATAGGACATATTTACCATTATTCGTATCTCTAATTGTGCGAGGGAAAAAGGACATTTTGAATCGGTCAGTTCGGCAATCAATTTCTCTAACTTTATGATTATGGTCCAGTCTACCATAGTAAGTTGGGGTTCGTAAAATATTTTAAACATCATCACTGAAAATATTGCCTTGGAATTTGTGGAAGAGATTAAGTCTAAATTTCAACCTGCGATCTGACAATGATTCCCATTTCAATTCATTTAATAGACTGGTTACGCTAATATAAATATCGTATCGTCCCTTTACAAATCTTTCCGATCTTCGCTGCACACGTTCAAGTTCATTACTTAGACCGATTTCGTAGGGATCCCATACACTAGCAGCATATTCCAAATGAGGTCTAACAAGGGAAAAGTATCTGATTTCTCGTACATGATCGTCACATTTACCCAATACTCTTTTAATGAAACCCAGTTTGCGATTCGTTTGACCCATTATTTCACAAATGTGTTTACCCCAGGAAAGATCATTTGTCAGTCTTATTCCAAGATATTTAATGGATTCCACGTTTGTTAATTCATTATTACTTATTTTGTAATTGGTAGGAGGAGAGCTATTCTTTTTCCAAAAATTCATTACAAGACATTTCTTAAAGTTTAATTCTAACTGCCATGTATCACACCAAGTTTCAATTGCTTGTAGGTCAATATTTAAATATTCTTTATCGTTTGGGCATAGAATTTCCCTGTACACTACTGCGTCATCGGCAAATAGACGAAGCTTACTTTTTACCACCTTTTGGATATCATTAATGTAAAAAAGGAATAGGAGTGGACCTATCACACTAGCTTGTGGGACACCCGAAGTGACTTTAATTGCCGGTGAGGAAACACCGTCCAAAATAACCCTTTGAACCCGATCATGCAGAAAATCATTAATCCATGATATAATGTTACTGTCTAACCCATAGGATTTTAATTTCAAGATTAGTTTGCTATGAGAAACCTTGTCAAAAGCCTTCTTGAAGTGGAGAAATATAGCATCCACTGGAATATTATTTTCGCCAGAAACTAAGATATCGTGGGAAAAGAGAGCAAGTTGAGTTTCACACGATCTGCTCTTTCGGAAGCCATGCTAGACATTGGACAATAAATTCTGGCTATCTAGGTGTCCCATGGCTGAACTGACAATTATATGTTCTAGGACCTTGCATGAAATGGATGTGAGGGATATAGGTCTGTAGTTAGATGGCTGCTCCCTATCACCACTTTTAAAAATGGGTGTTACATCGGCTGCTTTCCAGTCCATCGGTACGACGTGTTCGGTCAGGGATTTATTAAATACTATTTCAAGGTAGGGGGAAATTTCGGATGCTAACTCTCTATACACGCGGGAGGGAATTTGATCAGGGCCAGGAGATTTGTTGGGGCAAATATCTTTAAGTAACTTTTCAATACCATTACAGGAAATGTCAATTGGTTGCCTCAACCGCTGAAAGAGGTCAGGTAACACGACAGTTGAATCCCCGGAAGGTGGGTTATAAACGGTTTGGAAGAAGGTATTTAGCAAGTTAACTTTGTCGAGTGTGTTTGTGGTCATTTCACCCCTATCATTTTTAAGTGAATGGACGGCAGACTTATGGCCTTGCACTTCCCTTACGTACGACCAGAAGACTTTTGGATTTTCTTTCAATTGTTCCCCAAGTGGTTTTCTTTTGAATTCTGCAAAAGCATTACTAAGGGCTGTCTTTGCAGTGGATTTTGAAATTTTATAATTTTCAATTATTACATTACACTCATCAGTGGGCATATGTTTACTAATTCTTTTCATTTTAGCATGACATATTCGCTGCCGTCTTAGGGATGTTCTCACTTCGGCATTGTACCACCTAGGTTCAGTGCTTTCATTTTTGAATTTACTAGGGATAAATCTGTTGATCCCAGAGCGCATGACATTAATGAACGACTTCCATGAATCGTTGGTACATACCTACCTTTATGGAAGACTTTTTGAAATCCGATAAGGAATCTCTTAAATAAATTTTAAAGTTAGCATGGTCTGCTCTTTTAAAAATGTAAATCTTTCTTTTTTCTTTAAAATTTTTATCTAAAGATAGCGAGAGTTTTGCCGTTATAACTCTGTGGTCACTGATTCCATCAACCGTGTCAATCATTGTCACATGTTGTGGGATATTGGTTGCCAGTAAATCAAGAGTGTTGTCCCCTCTATTAGGTGCTGTAGCTAATTGTGTCAGGGAGTTATTGGAGAACACATCTAATAGAGTCTCACAGATGTCTTTGTCCCTTCCTCCAGCTTTGAAGCAGTATGTTCTCCAGTCTATTGATGGTGCATTGAAATCTCCACCTATTATTACCTCCACCTCAACCCCCTCCCCACAATCCTCCCTTCGGTCTTTTCCTTCCGCATCTCTTTAAAGAGGTCGTTTCTTTTGAAATGGCGGGGTGCACTGCCTTCTTGCTGACGTAACAGGTATGTAGTTGACGTCGCGAGGTATAGGAAACTTCGACTCCTGAACTTACCATCGTATTTCAGGGCCCCTCATATGTAGTGGATATGTATAAGTATTTGCCTGTGAAAACTATCAAAGTTCGAAAAGTCTTCTCTGTTAAACATTGTATTATGAGTCGTTTTATAACCTCAAGGACATTCTGCTCGGTGTGGCTCGAGTTAAATTTAACTCCTTGGTTTTCCTTCTCGTTAACCAACCCCTTTCTCGCCTCCCTTTCTCTTTCTCGCCAATTTAAGCTCGGTGGACTTACCAGTTCCTCTGCCCTTACCTTTTATTCAACCGACGCTGAAACCCGCTTAAAACTGTCCCTTTTAACCATTAGTCCCTTTAAATGAATATACCATTAGAGAGATACGAGATAAAGAACCCCGAATTCTGGCAGTGTATTCTAAATAAGGTCTAACAAGGGAAAAGTCGCTAATTTCTCGTACATGATCGTCATATTTTCCCAGTACTCTTGTTGAATCCCAGTTTATATTTACATCTACATGTTACCCAGATGAATCCCAGTTTAACGATTAGCTTGACCCATTATTTCTCTTATTGTTTACTCCAAGAAAGATCATGCGTCAGTAATATTCCAAGATATTTAGCGGACTCCATGTTTGTAAATTTATTACTCATTATGTAATAAGTATTAGAGGAGGAAGTAGTATTTTTCCAAAAATTCATTACCACACATATTTTTAAATTTATTTCCAACTGCCATGTATCTCACCCTTTGTCAATTGCTAATATGTCATCATGCAAAGATCCTTTATCGCTGTGTTAGAGACCACTGCATCATCGGCAAATAGAATCTTACTTTTTACCTCGTTATTGATATCATTTATGTACAGAAGGAAATTTAAAACGGAAAAGTTTGCTGAAGATGTTAGGTATATATTAAGAACTCCTGCGTATTATGCTAGATTTGACCAGATATATAAGATTAGATATATGGCTTGTTATACGGATAGATTTAAAATGTCATATTTCCCTCTTACCATTAGAAAACATAATAGGCGGGATAGCATATGTATTGGTTGGTGAAATATTGTTAGAGTAGCCTGAAGTGGTGGCTCTTCGTTGCATGGTTATCATTGAATGGTGGCTCTAGTTGCATAGTCACAGTCAATAGTGCATGTTTGGTGTTCCTCACCCCCTACCACACACCCTCGCGGGGGCTTGCAGGGTACCGCGTAGATGTAAATGTATATACATATATGCTCAAATGTGTTGTCAAAAGCTCTCTCCTATTAGTAAACACCTCTTTCGCCAAAGAAATTCCCTTCCTGATATCATTATTTCTGCGTCTTTCTCCATTAAGATATAAACCCAAGTAAACAAACCACCTCCTACACTTCATTTTAAACGTGGTCCATCTATGTGTCCACACTTAGAAACATCCAGTATTAAATACATTGGCCTCGCCGAGATGGCCTGCGCCGAAATGGCCTGCACCGAAATGGCACGCGCCGAGATGGGACTGCGCCGAGGTGGCTTGCGCCGTGACGGCAGCGCCGAGGTGGCTGCGCCGAGTTGTACTAGACCCGTGTGGCAGGGTGTGAAGATCACCAGATATACACTATTGACATGCAACTAAGATATTTAATGAATGCATATGCTAGATAATTGGGTCACATGCAGCTAGATGGTTCGTATCTACATAATAAGAAAGGGATTATTGGTTGTTATTACATGCATTGTGCGCTACAGACTTTTCTAACAATATTTCAACTACCAATCCCTTTCTACGCTGCCTATTGTTCTCTCTTATGGTACGGGGGGAAAATGACATTTTGAATCTATCAGTACGACAATCTATCTCTCTAGTCTTGTTAATCTGATCAAAACTAGCAAAATACGCAGGGGTTCTTGATTTATATATCTAACGCCATCTGTTAACCCATCGGTTTCGAATTTACTTTAAAGATTTAACCTAAATTTTAACCTGTGTTCTGATAGTAATTCCCATTCTAGTTCATCTAATGTTATCGTAAAACTTATACAATTATCATAACAGCATGCACTTGTCACTTGTCTCTCTTACGCCAACGGTGTTGCCTCCTTGAATGTATACGCAGCTACAAAATGTGCGTAATATATATTTAGTTTCACATTTCGGCTCCCTCCATTTTACCTCCGGTGTGTCAGTGATCTTCAAAATATATTTGATAAATCAAGTTTTAATAATTAATTACTTATCTGAATACTTATTTACCCATTTTAAGTTACAACCAGAATATTAATAGCCATGGTTAGAATGTCGAGAATGCTTATAAAGTTACACAATAGTAATAATTGTGAAATACTTTAATAGGTTTAGCTTGCCAAAAGTCACTTATGGGTTATACCGCGTCCAGTTGACGGTGATCAGTTTTTTCTTGTTATGCACACGGTTAGTTATAACGTTTGAGATTCTAATGTTATCATATACCCCATAGTTACATGGGAAAACTTAAATATAGCTGTTGATTTCCACTTACCTTCGAAGCATGGCAGTGGTTTTTTCTGCTGGCCAGCTTCGGGTTCCTTTAGGAGTGTATTATCCACGTCATCGCCTAAAAGATATAATATCGTCACTGTAAATATTTTAAAATCCAGTGATGGAAAATACTTTTAAGTGATGGAATTAAGTTAAGACTGATGATTACAATTATTAATCTTTGTTGGGCGGAATTGAAACCATTGATTATTTCTTTATAAATATGTACATTTTCGTGGGTATAGATTGCAAAAAAGTCACTTATAGGTATTGTAAATGGTGTAGGGTAGAAAAGAAATCAATGGAGGAATTTTGAACGAGTCAGTGGAGTGAAGGATTATGTCTTAGGGGCTTTCCATTTATTTATTACTTAACGTTGAAGGAGGCCAACTGTTCAGTAGAGTGAACTGTTGCGATCAAGGGGGCCAGAAATTACTGGAGGAGCCTCTGGCACGCTAGCCTATGGGTGACAATGAAGCCAGAATAGGGGTTCTTGGGAAGGATTAGGCCACACTCAAGGTCGATAGATATTGGTCATCTTCCCTTTCGATTTAAATCTTATCAATAACAGTATTAAAACGCCATATATATGCTCAATTTGCTGTTCTCTCCTGCTGTTCTCCCCTTGTTTGCGAATAGGAGAACAGACGGTATACTGGACAACTGAAGTTACGTACTTGGGAATAAAACTCGACAATAAATTATCAACGAGGCAACACATAGAAAAAGTCACAACGAAAAAATGGGTATGAGAGCCAATCTATTGGTAATATTGAGAAGTAATTCAACGCCAAAAGAGATCAAAATAAAGATTTACGAAATATTCATTAGACCTGTAGTAATGTATGAAGTGCAAGCCTGGGGAGGACTATTAAATAAGGGAGCATTAAAACAAATTGAGGTACATGAAAGAAAATGCATAAGATCAATCCTATTGTATAAGAAAAGAATTAATAATAACGAGGTCTACAAAAGATCGGGAATAACGCCAATAACGGACATTATAATAAAGTTAAAAAAGGATTATACTAATAATCTAAAGATGTCGGACAAAGAAATTTTAAAACAGCTGGCCGTAGACACGAAGGATGACAGGGACTTGTATCGTAGACCATGCTACGACATAGTCACAGTGACAGATTAATGGTTCGATTAGCAAAAAAGGGTTCTTTTTTTAAATATCATATCATTGAATGGTAAAGTCAAAAAACAGGTCATAGGGCAAAAGCCATGACAATGGCGTCCGCTGAAAAAATCCTCTTTGATACTCATGCATGGACACTCAGTCAGCTCTCCTTAAGATTTTTATTGGTGACCCACTTTTAATCGGGAAATAGGCGTGAATAAAAATTGTAATTATTAATTTTTTCTGCTCTGAATACCTCTCGCACGCTGAAAGGTGGGAGCAGATATTTTATTTTACCCTAGGAGACATCAAGAAGGAGGAAATCGGCTGTATACTGACCATGACAAATGTAAACTAGTCCATTTGCCGGGTATACCTAATGAAAGTGGAAAGATTCTTTGCATTCGTTTACGTATATTTTTATGGGTATTGCTTGTGATTCGAATATTAATTTGCCATTGAAAAACATACAAATTCTGGCAGATATCGCCGGAATGGATGGTAAAAATTACGGGCCTGCGAGGCATCTCCGGACATATCCATAGGGGCACTTTTACCAGTCAAAGAATACAAAATTATAGCACGTTGGTGTCTCGAAGTCGAGGTCAACCTTAGACTCGAACCCGGGCCCTCTGATTTCCGACCAGGTGATTTAACCAATAGGGTAGCTTCCAATAATTTTTTAATTATACTGATCAAAAGTTTATGAAATCTGGAGTCCATATTTTTTTAGATATTCGGTTTTAAAATGGCGTTAAATATTTTTCCTCGTTAATTAAAAAGAACAAAAATTCAACTAGCACAAAAAACGGGACGACATGCCGGTAAATTATACGAGTGACGTGACCATAGTTGGGAAAGTTACGAAAAAAAATCAACTGATTAAAGTTAAAGTTAATCTATGTAAAAACTAACTAGTTAGAGTTAAAAGTTACTTTTATGAAAAGTAACTGATTGAAGTAAAAGTTTAAAAAAAGTAAATTTTGCGTTAAAAGTTATTATTTCCGTTACTCTGGCAAATGGTATGCAGTGGTTATGTGAGACCTTGATGGTTTTGGGTTTTGGCAATCAAAGCAAACTCTGAAAACTGTCATTGCGGTTTCTACCAACCGTATCGATTTGTTTCAAAATATTCGAAGTGGGGATTTTCGTTTTATTTCCATTTATGTATAGTGTCAAGAGTGTTGTTGGTCAGATTTCCTAGTTACTGCTGAAAGGATTCGGCGATTTTTCTGCGGTCGAGCTCCAATTCCGGGGATTTTAACTTGTCTTGAATGTAAGAATATCTCACGAACCATGGTGCGCCTGAAATTTGCCGCAAAAGATGTTGAGCCCTCGTGGTCCATCAAGGATGGCAACGGAGGGAGAAAGGGCTTCAAAGAAGCCACGACCAAAGGTGAACCCCAATTATATAGTACCTTGAAGCTCGGTAAAATTGCCATGCGAATTAGGGATCCTGGGTAGCGTTGTGGTCTGCGCAGTGGCCCGGAAAGCCAAAGGTCCGTGGTTCGATACCAGGTCCAGGTTTCGCACGGCAATTAATATGAATTTCACCGCCGTTCACGCGGCAGGATTGAAATATCCTACTTTTACCGCAAAGCGCGGATTTAGCGATGGGGTTCACCTTTGGTCGTGGATTTTTTGAAGACCTTTCTCCTATGAAAGACTTCCCTAGTGATTTCCCTAGAAAAACGCTAATCTAGGGAAAACATTTTTGAGGGGAAAAAGCGATGAAGTTATCAGTTGTTGTTTACCTTGGATACAAATACTTTCCTAGTGTAGTTTCATGTATAAGTGAATCAACAGTCCTGTCTATGGAAAGGTCCTTTTTAAGAGGTTGAATATATTTCCGGCATTTCGATGAAAACAGTTCCTATAATTCATCGAAGTTTGTTTACTACCTATAATCAATTCTTTCGCAAATTCTACTTATTGTCTTTTATTTCCACTGATGATTATGGAGTGGTACGCGTTTCTAGGGAAACCTTTCAAGGCAAAATGCATTCTCGGGAAATTGTTCCATAGAAGTATAAATTATAAGAAAAATGGGTGTTCAGTTTTCTAGGGAATACGTTAACTTTTTTGAGTGCGTGAAACTGTGAGAAAATAAAAAAAAAATTCTGGCAGGGCTGCCACACGTGTAATAGCTAGCTCGCAGGGTAGTCGGTGGAAGTAGATATACGCTACAACATTTGGCAAAATGGGCCTCACCTTGCGGGTCTTCGTCCTTGGCTGGGGCATCCTGAGAGAGACAGCCGCTCAACAGAGCCAGAGGCACGAGGATTCGCAGCAGCAAAGGAAGGTCCCTCTTCATCCTTGTTGGCGTGCGTGTCCTCCTCCGCAGAGATGCTGGGCGAATGACGCCTCGCCTCAGACACCAGCCGCCTTTCTAAGCCTCCCGCCGCCGACCTCCGACCTCCCGATTCGCTAGCGAGTGAAAAGAAAAGAATGTGAGTCGGCCGTATCCGTCCAACACTCCGCCACATCCGTCAAAATCTCCCCAGCAGCGGTCAGCTCCCACACTCCCACTCCAAGGGCGAACGATTCGGCAAAACCTGTTTCCGAGATGGATTTGCCGAAAGTTCTGATGATTGGGGGAGGTGGTTTGAGGATATGGGGTGAGGGTTAGAGGAAATAGGGCTTTACACCTTTGGCCTCGGTGGTACCATTGTCACGCACCCCATGCAATCAACGGGGAGTCGCGGGCTTAAATCGTTCCACAGCTTACTTTTCTACACACTTCTGAGAAATAATCCCCTCACCGCTTAAAATTCAAGCATGGGACGAAGGATTGAAGCAACACCAGGCGTGCATAAATGTCAGGAGATCAAAACTTTTGTCAGTTACATCATTACTGGTTTCATCGTAAATATATACATATTATTATTGTAAAATTGTCTTGAAAAATTAATTATTTTCACAAATAATACTAAATTCTATAAAAAGCCATCGTTCTATTCTACGTATACATAACACCATGAAAACCACCATAAAGGTGTGTGGCATGGGGTGCATTCATATCAAACATGCATTGCATATCATTTGTAAAATAGGATTAGTAATAATATAGTGGTCCAAACTTCACAATTTAAAAAGCGTAAAAATAGCAAAGCAGCATGCTAAAACATTCTGATAGTTGGTTTAGCTTACAGTCATTATAAAAACTACCTAAGCTATCCAATATACACTCATATTTATGCTATTGGTTATATTCAATACTCTTCATATCCCCAATTGTACGAGAAAGGAAGACATTTTGCATCCGTCAGTTTGGCAATCAATTTCTCTAATTCTGTGATTATAGTCCAGTCTACCGTAGTAAGTTCAAGTTGGCCAAATATTTTGAACGTAATCAGTGAAAATATTTTCTTGGAATTTAATTAAGAGATTAAGTCTACATTATAACCTACGTTCTTACAATGATTCCCATTTTAGTTCATTTAATAGACTGGTTACACTTTTTTTTAAGAAGAAAGGTATCCTGTCGAATACACATGATATTTTTTCTTTACGTGTGTCTACTTCTCGGCTAAGATACTGACAATCTAGTTGCACGTGAATAGTATATCTAACGTGTCTTTATAAAGTAGCAGCATTGTAGTTCTTAGTTGCTCGTAATTAGTGCATGTTTAGCATTCTTCACCCTATGCCACACACCCTCGCGGTGGCTCGAGGGGTATTCCGTAGATGACGTAGATCTGTGGCGTGCTTCTTTATGGCACTTAGACTTGGGCAATACCAGACTCATAAAATTAAAAATGGAAGTATCTGCATCGAGATAGACATAAAATATATTGAGAAGGAAATTAAATATATTGAATCTTCGGGATTGAGCATCCACGACGAAAAATTGGAATGCTGCGTTTCGGTGATAACATAGCGGTCGTGGCAGAGGAAGGTTTAAGAAAGTCTCTTTTTAAAATTGAAAAAACATTGACCGGATATCACTTGGAGGTCAACAAAAAGAAAGCTAAGTTACTAATGAAATGCAATGGATGAGTAGCGGCCAAGACCAATATTAATCTCGGGGAAAGAATGCTTGAAGTGATGAAAGAATTTTGACAGCTGGGAGGCCAAGTAACTATAGTGTAGGACGAAATAAGAAGAAAATAATCTGTTAAATTGCCCAAGCTTAAACTACCAAATTGTACCGAAAGTGAAATGAATGGAGGAGGCTGATACTTTGTGGAAATCCATTGTAGGACATGAATTAATGATACGTTGCACTATTCCACATAAAAATTTATTTCAGCTGAAAGACAATTGTCCCGAAAGACAAATCTACTTAATGCGGAAAATTCAAACTTCGGAGTAGGAAAACATTTCACTGAAGCTTACATATGGGCATGCTGTTCAATGGCAGTGCAGCATGGCCGGTAACAGCAGCATAAAAGGCAACGCGGAGAGCATACAATAGCTTTGTTTTACAAAAGAATGATAAATATTGCGAAGATTAAATCGATAGTCTGAGCAATAAACGACAATAGTATTAAGAAATTGTGGGAGTGAATAGACGTTTGCTGAGAACTTTGAAAAAGAGACGGAGACAGACAACTCAATCAGCCATATCTTGAGACGTGATGTCTTGACTAAGGCAATCATCGAAAAAAAAATGAATAGAAAAAAAATAAAAAATCCTCGTATAATATCCATCGAGCAAAAAATGAAGTATATTAAAAAGATGAAATATATAGGTATGAAGATGTTAGCTGATAGGGGAATCGAATGGAGAGCTTCGTCAAACCAATCTTAGGATAGACACTTTGAGTGATGATAATGATTATATTTGATACGATTCTTTTCTCATATCTACTAAATATTAATAACTTATTGGATTTCAGCTGAGAGCTAAATGGAACATTTTCCTATGACTCACTCAACTTACGAGAGTATTTATGGATAGCCAGGTCCAGCAGATACCTTAACATAAAACACGTGTCCGATGCTGAATTCAAGGACGCAAATTCGGAGTAACCACAGCCAGGTCGATAACTCGTCGTTGTGGTTACTCCGAGTTCTCAGGCCTGATGTGAAGTTACCCTTATGAGTACCCTTATTTATATTATGAGAGAGAAATCACTACGCATCCAGGCTCGAGTCCAGGAATTTTTTTTTCATAGGATCCTACTAAGGAGGAAGATTTCTCTAGCAGTTTAGTACTTCTTCACCCAATAAGACATCCAGATATTGGCCTACGACCCAGAAAATAGAAAAAAAATGTGAATGATATATTTATTTCCACAAAAAATTTTGATTTATGAGGTCAATCAACTCTGATATGAATTTCCCTTCTCAGACCAATAGCATGCTTCCTATCTCCCTCAAATTTCAGACCAAATAATTATTTTTATATTACACGTTTCATTTTCGGCATTTGTCCTAACACCGAACTTCTAAGAACTGAAATGACGACATACTAAATTGATGATGTCTTCTGCTAACTCGGTCTCGTATTATTATGGTGACTAAAGCACTATTTTCCCATCCAGATGGTTTAGGTCCGATACCTAGTAATGGCAGAGATTTTTCTTTTGTATAAAGTTCCCCAATCCCACGAGTATAATTCTAGTGTAGTACTCCGTTCGTCGGATGGGACGCAGCCCTCCACTCGATTCGCTTTATAGTAAGGTAATTATTCCCTTTTACATCCTTCACTACTTTTTCCATGTATCTCACACGAAGCCATTCTTTTCCATTCTTCCCGTTCACTTTTCCCTCGACGGTTATCTTCATCAGGCCATTGTGTCTTAGGCGATATGGCCGGTTAAGTTGTCCCGTCTTCTCTTTGGAGTTGTCCGCAGACTTCTCTTTTCTCCCACTTTTCTTAGGACTTCCTCGTTACTTACTCGGTCGACCCATTTTATCTTCATAATTCTCCTGTAGCACAACATTTAGAATGCTTCCATCCTTTTCTCCTCCGCTGCTATCGTCGTCCATGCCTCACTGCCGTAAAGAAACATGCTCCATATATACGATCTGATGAATTGTTTCCTTACTTCTAAGCTGTTTTGGAATGACCTCTTTGCCTAGGCTATTGTAGGTACTATTTATTTTTTGCTTCTTCCATCGTTGGTTACTCAGCCTCCCATGTAACAGAACTATTTCACCTCTTCAAGTTTTTGTTTTCCTAGTTTAACGTGGGTTTTGCCCTCTTCTCTCGTTCTGGACACCAATATCCTAGTCAACTTCTTATTGATTTTCACCTGATATCTGACCATTTTCTTTTCCATGGTTATAAGAATCTTATTAACATCCCTCTCTGTCTCTGCTATGAGTGCTATGTCATCGGCGAATCGCAGAATGATAATTTTTTCTCCGTGGATGTTCACTCCAGAACACTTCTCCTTGACTTCATTGATGGCTCTCTCGATGTAAACATTAAAAATTATGGGAGACAGTGCAAACACTTGCCTCACTCCTTTACATATTCTTGCTTCTTCACAGCTGGGTCCAGATTGAATCACAAATGCTTGGTCTTTATGTAAAATGTGGATAATTCCTTGGTATTTATAAGACACTCATTTCCTTTTCAGAATTCCAAGCATTGAATTCCTATCCAGGTTGTCAAATGCCACCAGGACTATGACAACTTTTTGAGAGGTGGTAGAGGTATAGGTATTCGTTCGGGGGAGACTACCATGTACTACTGCTACTCTTTTCGAAAGGAACCTAGGTGTCCGCGGTTAGGCATCCTATCCGACGGACGGAGTACTGAACTTGAAGTACTCTCAATACAGCACACGAGGTACCGGCATTGCCCTAGAAAAAATACCTCTTCTGGAATTCGTAACCGCGCCCTAGAGGTGACAAGTAAGTACTCTAGCCATTACACCAACCCGTTTCAAGTATCAATGATTTTTACTCAATCCTTTCCCTTAAATGTCGAGCAAAATGAAAGGATGCTACGATTTTTCTCCCAGTCCCATCTGGTTTGGTTAGCATTTTGTGTTTAGTTTTGTTCCAAAGATATTCGCCAGCGAAATATTTCGAAGAAATTACTTTCATCATCATTACTATACAAATGCTAACATTGGTTAATCGTCGCACTCTATTCTTACATATTCTCTTTTACTTCTCTATAATTTTTCTTACTAACATCTCTTTTTTTCCAGCAATTTCCCCCTTGGTCTTTCACATGAGGCTTTTCCATCGATTATTCCCACCAAGACATTGTTTTCAAGTTGGCTGTGTCGTAAAGTGAGCCCTTAATATTCTGCTCCTCTTTTCCGCATGCTGCTCCCATAGACTCGTGCTATCTTATTTAGCTCTTCATAATACTTCCTCATTTCATGCCTTCTCTGATCTGCGCATTTCACCGTAAAATTTTCTCTCCAACACCAGGTTTCCCAGGCTGCAAGTCATTCCGCCCGCTTTTCCAGTGGTCCATGCTTCCTACGCTTTGCTGAACCTTTTCTTTATGGGGGAAGAGATTGTCTCTATATACCATGTCAACAATTCGAAGAGACGAAAAAGAACGTCTCGGATTTCATCTGTAATCTCTGACGGTCAAGGTAACTTGATTTCTCAAATTAGCCTAATAAGAAAAGGATAAGGACGATCTATCGCGCTTGAGCAATCAGAGACGACGTTTACGGACTCACGTCCTTAGATTAATACGCTGGCTGGTGTGATTATCCTCAGGCTGAACCGGCAACGATGGATAATACAGCCCGACCCAAGGGTGATTCAAGCGAAGGTCATTACATGATCATCCCTCTCGGCTATTTTCATATTCCTCCACTCGTCGACGGTCTTCATTACGGCTACCAATATAAAAAAAACTACAATATTTGACTATAAGTCGTTGGCTTGGGATAATAGCGTGAATCCAAACTTCTGCTATTTTTAACGACAGCGGTTGTCAGGAGGAGGCAACCAACAGCTCCATCCATTCGAGCCTTTTGGAATGGTAGGTAATTGTGTGAATGTAGAAATTATCCGGGGAATCTGCATCAAGATACTTACATTTACAAGTTACCCTGCGATTGATCCATAATGGTGGAAAAATAGTGAGGGTTAGTAGTATAGTCGTCTTTTCATAAGTTGGGCTCCACCTAGTATAATCAACCAGTGTATGGGATCCGAATAAATTAGGTTTGATCAGAGAACTAGAAGGGTGCAGCGTAGAGCAGCTAGGTTTCTTACGATAGGTTTAGCAGTGTATCATAAATAATAGAAGAATTAGAGTGGGAATCATTATCAGATCGTAGGTTAAAGTACAGATTAAATCTTCTGAAGAAATTTAACGATAGGTTTACTGAAGATGCTACATAAATATTAAGAACCCCTGGGTAATATTCTAGATTTGACCAGATAAATAAGATTAGAGAGATAGATTGTCGTAACGATAGATTTAAAATATCATATTTCCCGTGTGCCATCAGAAAGCATAATAGGCAACATAGCATATGATTAGGTAGGTGAAACAGTAGGCTAGAGTAGTCTGTTGTGCACGATGCATTTATTTAAATTACTAACCAATGGATTGTAGGTTAATACAGATAAAAATATTTAGATAAATGCCGTGAATGAAATACTAACTTGGTTTCCATCCACAGATTAATTTTCTTGGTATGACATGCATCGACACATTGCACAGTGCCCAATCTAGGCGGAAAAAATATTGTTTTCTATTTTTGTGCACAATATGCACCATTTCATCATTTTTGTCAAATTATAAATAAAATGCATTAACTAACACTAAAATGTGAAGTATAAATTCTATAGAAACACCATTTTAATTAATTATTCATATTTTACGGTAGTAACGTACGTGACCAAAACTCACGGTATGGCGATGGGAACGTTCTACGCTGGATAACGGAACTTCCTTTTGACTACCCTGGCATTGTGCATGTATCCAAAAATGTGTCTTCAGAAATCCGAAAAGTGAAGGGCCTTAAGTTTGCGGGAGGGAGGCGTTTTATGGCGGTACGTGCGACCGCGTGCGTGCGACTAAGAAAGGAACTTAACGCTAACACCGGCCTCCACGAATTCTAGCCGCTCAAAGTTAGTTCGTTGGTTTTGACTGAGGTTAAGATAAAATGATAGATTACAGATTTGAAAATATTTTAATTTATGCCAGTAGGTCTTGATATTGTCCGCCGGAGAAAAAACGAAAAAAGTCATACATTTAGAGTTACAGCATAATATTAAAAAAATTCAAATAAAACAAAATGGGTTTAAAAAAATATACTACCAATCCGTCCAAGCGCTAAAAAATAGAAAAATACCCATTTGCAATAATTTTAAAAGTTTGCTAAAAGTTCAATGAAAATTAAATCATTAATAAAAATTTTGTCGTGCAAGTAATTCCGGAGAGAAGACATTAACTCATCTTTACAAAACCATCTGCGACATGTATTCAACAGGAGAAATTCCAAAGGACTTTGAGAAAAACATCGTTATTCCTATTCCCAAGAAGAAGAGAGCTGAGAAATGCGAAAATTTTAGGACTATAAGCCTCAAGACACATGCATCAAAGATACTGACCAGGATCATCTACAGAAGAAAAGAACGAAAAGCAGAGGAGTTCCTGGATGAAGATCAATTCGGATTCAGGAAAAGTAAGGGTACAAGGGAAGCAATATTGGCCCTTAGACTGCTCATAAAGAAGAGAATGGAAAAAAACAAGCCGACGATCATTGCATTTGTGTATTTAGAGAAGGCTTTTGACAACGTGGATTGGGATTCAATGCTTGGAATTCTGAAGGGAATTGGAGTGTCATACAATGACCGAAGAATTATACACAGTCTGTACAAAAACCAAGTAGCTGTGATTAAATCTGGACTTAACTCTGAAGAAGCAAGGATAAGGAAAGGAGTAAGACAAGGATGTGCACTGTCTCCAGTAATTTTTAATGTTTACATCGAGAAGGCCAACAATGAAATCAAGGAAAAGTATCCTGGAGTGACTATCCACGGAGAAAAAATCAGTATGCTACGATTCGCTGATGACATAGCTCTCATAGGAGAGACAGAGAATGAGCTGAATAAGATGCTAACAAACATGGAAAGGACAATGGCCAGTTATCATCTGAAGATGAATAAGAAGAAAACTAAAATATTGGTGTGCAGCAAGAAAGAAGAGGACAAAACCAATGTCAAACTAGGAAAACAAAAACTTGAAGAGGTGAAGGAGTTCTGTTACCTGGGAAGCAGAGTAACCAACGACGGACGAAGCAAGAAAGAAATAGTGAGTAGAATAGCCCAGGCAAAGAGGGCATTCCATCAGAAGAAGCTTACTTACTTACAGCCGGAAATACATGCGTAGAAGTATGGAAACAGTTTATCAGAACATACATCTGGTGCATGTTTCTTTACGGCAGTGAGGCATGGACGATGACAGTAGCGGAGAAGCAAAGGGTGGAAGCATTCGAAATGTGGTGCTACAGAAGAATGCTGAAGATTAAATGGATCGACCGAGTAAGTAACGAGGAAGTCCTAAGAAGATTAGGAGAAAAGAGAAGTCTGCTGAAAACTCTAAAAAGAAGAAGGTGCAACTTAATCCGCCATATCTTGAAACATGATGGCCTGATGAAGACTATCGTCGAGGGAAAAGTGAACGGGAAGATTGGAAAAGGGAGGCCTCGTATGAGATACATGGAGCAGGTTGTGAAGAATGTAAAAAAGAAGAATTATGTCACAATGAAAAGGTTGGCCGATAGAAGAATCGAGTGGAAAGCTGCGTCAAACCAATCCTAGGATTTTTGACCAATGATGATGATTAACAAAGTTGGCAGCAACACGCAATTTGCCTCTCTTTTGTCACACCATGAGACATTTTCGTTCCAAAGATATACCTCTCCGCAATGTGCACTTGTTATTTTACTCTTAATTAAATACGGACACAATGTAAACAAAATCGTTTTAGCTACTTCATTTATAATATCATAAATTCCAATGGTTTCTTCGTGAGGAAGAAATTGTCGGGAAAAGAACTTTTCTGAAAATTACCGTTTATTACGGTAGAAGATTCGAGTGGAGAAGCCGATGGAAGAATCGAGTGGAAAGCTGCGTCAAACCAATCCTAGGTATGTTGACCAATGATGATGATGTATGTTCTAGGCGGGTCAAGTGGCTGCAGATTGGTTGGTTGTGTATTTCTCTCTCCGCGTCTCCTGATTGGCCCTCCGTTCTCTCCGATTTTTAGCAGGTGATCCCAAGTCCTGCTGATGTTGTAGCTGGTGTCCCTGTTGAGGTTATTTTTATGCAATCGTATCTGGATTGCTTCCTTCATAATGCGATCCCAGTATCCATGTGATCGGCACATAAGTTTTGTCTCCACCCAGGATATATAAGCGGGCAATTTTGGAAGGAATGTCACTTGGATTGCTAGATCCCTGAAGACGATGGGCGAGTCGCGCATCGAAACGTCGGAGGAAGATATGGAGAACCTGACCCGGTGTGAAACACGAGAGATCTTCACACGATGATGATGATGTGAAAAATATTTTCCAATTGTAGGAAAAAGTGACAATTTGGGTGAGATTAAACATGGGGGTTTGAATGCATTCTATGCTCTGCAGTAACTGTTCCCGTATTCTGCCGATATCTACAAACGTAAGTGCATATATTAAAGATTTATTTAATGAGAGAGAAATCACTACGTATCCAGGCTCGAATCCAGGAATGTTTTTTTCATAGGAACCTACTAAAGAGGAAAATTTCCCTAGCAGTTTAGTACTTCTTAACCCAATAAGACATCCAGATATTGGCCTACAATCCAGAAAATAGAAAACAATTGTGAATGATATATTTATTTCCACAAAAAATTCTGATTTATGAGGTCATTCAACTCTGATATGCATTTCCCTTCACAGACTAATAGCATGCTTGTTATCTCTCTCAAATTTCGTTCCAATTATTTAGTGACAAAATATTCAGGTTCACATGATATACGAAAGGGTATTCTTTTCAACATAAACCGTCCAAAGGGACTAATAAAGGTAGTAAGCAATGGACTTGATTCGTCTAGTTTGATCTGATAAAAACCCTTGTTTAAGTCAATTTTATAAAATATTTTGGCTACTTGGAGTTTGGATAAGGTAAGCTCCACTTTAGGGATAGGGAAATATGGTCTTACAATGCACTTATTCAGCTCAGTATAGCCACAGCACATGTGGAGTTCCTTTTCAACTGCTACAATAATATTCAACCTTTGTAGTCGTTTCAATTCTGTTTCTAACTTTTCAAGAAGAGCATTTGGTAGAATTCTAGGAAGAGTTTGTGCAAACGGCTTTGATCCAGGTTTAACCTTAAATGTAATAACCCATTTGAACTCCCCTATTCCCGAAAACAGTTTTGGAAATTCTCTAGAAGGAATAGCCTCTTTCTCTGATATACTGGAGACGAAGATCTCGTTGAGGAAATCTTAATACATTCAGTTGTTCCAAAGCATTTCTCCCGAGTATAGGGGTCTTTAGACCCTTGATTACAAAACAAGCACACAAAACATCAGAACCATTATAACACAGGGTAAGTTTTACTTTTCCCTCAACCTACAATCTTTTCTCATCAGGTCCTCTCAAAACTTCGCTTATTTTATTGCTAAGTTCGATTTCTTTGGGCAAAAGCCCTGAAGGAATGCAAACACAATCTGCCCTTGAGTCAATGACAAATTTTAAACTTCTACCAATCTCCTTAATCTCAACAAGGCAACTCCATCGAGCAATTTTTTGGTTAATTCTCGACTTATTCTCCGCAACACCAATAAACCCTTCCACATTAGCTTGCCTATCTGAGTAATCATCAACCAATTGTACTTTTTTAGACTTACATACTCGGGCAAAGTGCCCTTTCACATTACACGTAAAGTAAAATGAGTCCCTGGCCGGACACTCATACCGCGTATGGCGAACTCCACCGCAGAAGATACATCTTCCAGAACTCCCACCAGGAGGTTGCCCTTGCTGCTCCGCCGACCCTGGCTTCCCCTGGCACTTCGGTATCGGACTCTTTCCTCTACCAGGAGAGAAGCCTCCTCGTTGAGCAGTTGGGATGTCTTGATGCCCTTTCACCACGTTGACGCTATAATCCCTGATTATCTTATTCTGCTTATGCTGGAGTTCGGTTTGCCTAGCGGCGTTAATAGCTTCAGTACGAGTTAGAGTGGGTTTCAACTGAAGGGACTCTCTGACTCTAGCATCCAACATGCCAACTACGATGCGATCACGTATCAATTCCTCTTTTATCAGTCCGAATTCACAATACTCCGCAAGCGAACGCAATTCGGTAATAAACATATCCACTGGTTTCCCCTCTTTTTGTACCCTTGAATTGAACTTGAATCTTTCATAAATAACATTTCGTCTCGGTACGAAATACGTATCGAACTCTTTTAACGCATCCTCTAAAGTCTCAG
The DNA here is from genome assembly GCA_933228895.1 of Platycnemis pennipes. Lineage (NCBI taxonomy): Eukaryota > Metazoa > Arthropoda > Insecta > Odonata > Platycnemididae > Platycnemis > Platycnemis pennipes. The sequence continues at coordinate 31,911,604 of OW121852.1, read as the reverse complement.
GCTGTTGCGAAAATTGGAGCATAACCTCTTCGCTTTTCTCACCCATTAGGTATATCAGTATGTCTAGCTGCTCCTGCTGCGCTTTCTCTGTCAATCCTGTCCCGTACAAATAGCACAGAAACCTTTTCATCCAAACTAATCATGACTCTGGTGCCGAAAAATTAAAGGAATCGGGCGGTTGCACCGAAAGTCCCCTGACCGTTATCGGCAATTGTACGCTTGATTTATCGGTCATTTTGATAATTACTAGGTACTCGATATAATTTGCACACCGCTGTTCGATTAAATTTACACCGCTGCCACCATTTTATGTTTTCGTTAAGGGTTGAAATTAATACACGCATCCACCGTGCTAGTCATGGGCCATGTGTCTCGGCGAGAGCGTCCGTTCCCCTACAATGAATATCGACATATCGATACTATCGATATGTCGACCTGCCTTCGCTCCAACCGACCCAACACTGTAAATATCCTGAGGGATACAGATTGATTGACCCTAATAAACCACGAAAAATAGTAAAATCAAGGGGCTCTCAAGTTGTTCAAGGACAGTATAGTCCATGCCAGGACCAAGCATATTGATATTAGCCATCATTTTATAAGGGATGCTATCACTAATAACCATGTTTCTGTTTCCTACATCCTTACAGGTAGCATGGTGGCTGATATATTGACAAAAGCTCCTTATGGCCAACTACATTATCGTTTTGTGCAAGGGTTGGGACTCGTGAACTGAGCATTGTAATTTTTTAGTTTTCAGATTAAGGGAAGGTGTTGTATATTTCAGTCTAATTTTATTAATCTGGAAACTACATAACATCGTATATTTGATGTTCTTTTGTTTTCTTAAGTCTCTCTTGAGTATCTATTCACGCACTTTTTGTTTAAATAGAAAATCTTTTTATTCTTTTTTGTTCAGTCTTAATGACAGGGTTTTTATCAAATATTGAAACATATGAAATTTAATCTCTCATTTAAAAAATATCATTGAGGTTTTTGATAAGGTGGCCATCGAAGGATCATGTGAAGAGAAGACACTTCCTAAATGTTTCAGGAAGAATTATCATAATTTCAGTGTTATTATAGATTGCTCTGAATTGCTTATTGAGCGACCCATAAATTTAACCGCGAGAGCTCAGACACTTAGTTTTTATAAACAGCACAACACAGTGAAGAACCTTATTGGCATAACTCCATATGGCACAGTGAGTTTCCTCTCCGAATATTGGGGAGGCAGGATTTCTGACAAGGAATTCACAGAGAGGTCTTGATTTTATGATGTACTAGAGCCAAGTGATTTATAATGGCTGACAGGGGGTTCACAATTTCTAACGAAATTGCATTTCGCCAAGCACAGTTGGTGATTCCTCCATTTACGAGGGGGAAGAAGCAGATGCCTGGGAATTTGATTGAGAGTGCTAATAGATTGTCATCTGCAAGGGTTCATGTGGAATGTAACTATTGAGTGCATAAAAAAACTTTAGAATTTTTAAATATTCTCTGACACCAAATCTAGCTCAAGCTAGCAGTGAGATAGTTAGTATTTGTGTTTCTCAAATTGATTGGCAAAAAGAGTTATTTCCTAGTGAAATTTGTATTTTTTCTTTCGCAATCTTTAAATGCTTTGCTTTGTATGTTATTAATGTCGATGAAATGACTAAATATTGTGATTAAATTTACATTTGGGTCCATAATTTCCACTGAAGTCCTATATCATTATAAAATTCCAGAAGAGAGCAGTGAAAGGCCAAGATCACGTTCACGAATCATTATGTACTGGGTATTGCAAGTGCATTCTGTACCTCCATTGCTATCATGGCCCAACACTTAACCATCATAAACTAGGCCTCACATTGGTTGAAACTGACCATGGTAATTTATTTATTATGATATAATGTGATTTTAAAGACTATCATAATGATTCGCTAATCGTCCCTGTCCTCTCCCGAAAAGCTTTAAAAAAAATAGTTTGCATCTGTAGCTGAATGATCATGGGGTCAAAAATGATAACAATCTAATAAGTGTTTAAATTAATAAATGTACTCATTTACTTGTTTTCAAAATGCCTCAAATGTTGCGTAAAAGACATGTAAAAAACGGTTATACTAATGAAGGCACATTTTAAATGCTAGGTAAGTATGTAGCCATGTAGCAGCTCTGCTTTTTAAAGTAGAGGCTGCATCAACTCTGGGCTACCTTAGTGAATCGTGCACCAGTAAAGTCCGTGTATGGAACAAATACTATAGTATTGTACTATAATACTATAGTATTATACTATAAATACTAAAAGGTCAGGACTACGTATCACATTCGTTGGATCTCCTGATCTGCCCAGAAGACTGCCTGAACCGAATATTTTAATTGGGAATAGGGGAAGGTCCTCTAGTATCTACATCTACATCTACACGATACCCTGCAAGCCACCGCGAGGGTGTGTGGCAGGGGGTGAAGATCACCAAGCATACACTACTAACATGCAAGCAAGCAACTAAAGGGTCTCATGCAACTAGATTGTTAGTATCTATAGTATATGAGGGGTTAATACATGCATCATGCACTATAGAATACTCTAAAATATTTCCTCTACCTATCCCTTTCCTATGCTGCCTATTCTGTTCTCTTATAGTACGGGGGAAAAATGCCATTTTGAATCTATCTGTACGACAATCTATCTCTCTAATCTTATTTATCTGGTCGAATCTAGCATAATACGCTGGTGTTTTTAATATGGGCCTAACATCTTCAGTAAAGCTATCCGATTGAAATTCTCTAATAGATTTAATCTGAACTTTAACCTACGCTCTGATAATGATTCCCAACCTAATTCTTGTATTAATTCTGATACACTACTCAACCTATCGTAACACCTTTTGACGAACCTAGCTGCTCTACGCTGCACACTGTCTAGTTCTCTCATCAAACCTAATTCATTAGGATCCCATACACTGGCTGCATACTCAAGGTGGGGCCTAACTAGTGAAAAGTAGCATCGCTCTTTTGTCTTCTCATCACATTTCCCAAGTACTCTTTTTATAAATCCTAGCTTTCTCTTCGCTCGGCCGCATATTTCCCTTATGTGTCTTCCCCACGATAAATCTTTAGTGATTGTTACACCTTAATATCTTACGGTTTCAACGTTTTTGATCTTCGTGTTATTATTTCTATAGGATCGCTCTATCGAATTATTCCTCCTCCAAAAATTGATAGCTACACACTTTTTAAGGTTGAGTTCTAACTGCCATTTGTCGCACCACTCTTGAATTGCATCTAAATCCTTGCTAAGTGATTTCGTGTCCTCTATTTTTTAAAAAGCATACATGTTCAATGAGGAAAGGATGTAGAAATGATTGCAAAAATTAAGGATTCAATTTATTCATCATAGTATATTATAACTGTCTTTTCCTGCAACATTTTCCAAGTCATCATTTCTTCTATAGCTATATCGTCTTGTGCCAATGCTAACTTCGGGAATGGCTGCAGCGTTATAGTCGGGTGATAATTTTGCGGTCTCTATTTCGGTCTTAATGATTATGGATTTCAAGTACGGAAAATTATGGAATGGCTCCAATTGCATTCTTCCAAGTTGCCACTTCTTCCTTGAGCTTCTTGCCGATAGTCCGATCGTCACTTTCGGGAATTGGTGCAACGTGATAATCGGGTGATAGTTTTCCAATCTCAATTCCTTCCTTAATGATTATGGAATTCAGAGCCTCTATTGCCTTTTCGGACGGTAATTCACTCTCGTAATTCCCAAGGAACTGCACGGAGACAGTCACTTTCCAGCTATTGAAGCCCCAAATCATGTCCCAGTCCCAACCGTTGCCTTCATACACGTTACCATCATTGCCTATGTAAAAGTTTTCCGTGATGCCAGTGTCACCTGACTCGTACCTGGCCTTATGCTCCTTATTGATACGGGCGATGCAAGCATCAAATGTGTCGCATGGATTGCCTCCATCCCTGATCGCCAAATACTTCAAAGGGTGGTTTATCTTCGATGATTTACTTATCGACAGACCGGAAAGGTTCCACTCGTCCGTCAGGATGAACGAGGTGTTCAGGGATCGCAGGCGCGCGGGGTCGTACTTCAACTCAAACTCGTCGGACCAGTTGTCGGTGGTCTTCAGGGCGCCGATCAGCTTCTCGGTCGCCACATTGTCACCGGTCAAAATTTTTCCCAACGATGTCGTGTCGAAATACGGAGAGAGCTTATTCAAGTTGACACCTGTCTGTACCAGTACGTGGAAAGCCAACAAAGCCCTAGGGGTTGGTGGAGCACTTTCGAACGAGCCGAGGAATCCGATGGATATGAAGTTGTTCTCGATCCCTCGCGTAGCCCACAGGGAGGAGTGGTCCCAGCCTCTCCCTTCGTAAATATGTCCATCGTCTCCCACATAGAAGTTATCGGACACGTCCCATTGTCTCGATGGGGTGTTCTCCTGGATTGCATGCAGACTACGCTTACAGCTTTCCGGGTCACCGCAATCAACCCCAGCCTTGTTCACGACGACGAATCTCACAGGTTGATTAGGGATTGCCACCGTGTGTAAAGGTTTCTTGGCGTGCCAGTCACCACGCGAAACAAACATTTTTTTACCGGAAGGCATGCCATCCCCTTCTGGTATCAGGGTGAATTCTGAGAGATAGCGATCCCAATGCTTGACAGCGGCGTAGAGATTGTCATGTGATTCCGCCCCACTTTTCAAAATGTGGTGTACCGAGACAATCTTGTAGTCAGGAGCGAGTTTGTGGGATTTCACGCCATTCTCCATCAGGCGGTTGAAGGCGTGGATGGAGAGCCTCGATGGTATCGTCTCGTCACTATATTGTCCCAGGAAAGTCACGCGGTAGAATTCGAATTTCATGGCTTTGTTATACAAACTGGGAGCCATCGACCAACCTCTCCCCTCGTAAGCCATTCCGTCGTCGCCGATGTAGAAGTTGTCCAGGGGACCCTCTTCCTTGGCCCTTTTGTTATTCTGAGATTCTCTGAGGCTGGAAGTGCATTCTTCGCCTGTGTAACATCTCTCTCCAAAATTCCCGATGACGACGTAGTGCACCGGTTCTGTAAACTGATGATGAGTCGCGTGTACAGTCACTTCCGACCACACCTCGTGCGGGACGATGGGGAGCAGACCTGATTCCAAACGGTCGTCCTCAGTCATGGCTTCCAACTTCTTGGACCATTGCTCTTTCTCAGCGAAGTGCTTTTTCAAACCATCTCCCAACAATTTGACGTCGTTGTACACGTCGCGCGAGGAGTAGAAGTGGTAGTTGGGCGCAATTTTCCCAAGGTTCACACCGACCCTGATCAAGTTGTCGAAAACCGCCTGGGCCGTCAAGGAAGGCCCATCGAGCAAGTGACCGCCGAGGAAGTTAACCGTGATCAACGACTTGTTGAAGTACCTTGGCTGGAATTGAGGTTCTAGATCCCAACTTCTGCCTTCATATATATTGCCGTTGTCCGAGATGTAAAAATTATCTCTTACGTCACCATATCCCCCCTGATCTGCCTCCTGTATTTCCTTCATGCGTTCCGAACACTTCTTCGAATCCAAGCACGGTTTGTTCTCGGAATGCTCTTCAATGATGATGTGGTCAACTGGATGCTCCAGCTTCTGCAATTCCTTCGCAGGATCCTTGGCTCCCCAAGTTGCTCGTTTAACCATCCCGATGAAGTTTTTGCGTACTGCATGTTTCCTCGAGATCAGCTCATCCAGGACGTGGTCCCATGGTTTCCATTTCCTGGCAGTCTGAAATAGTCTGTTTCCAAGGAATCGCGTGTCGTTGTAAATGCTTCGGAGGCTGAAAATTTTGTAGCCGTCAGATATCCTATTGAGCGAGATTCCTGCGTTTACCAGAAGCTTGAGGGCACCGATGGCTTTCTCGGAAGGAAGATCGGACTGGAAATTTCCAAAGATTCTCACAGTCATGGACTCATCTTTGTAGAACTTATTCTCCTCCATGTCTATGTTGGTGTCCCACAGAGGTTTGAAGTTGAACCCCCTTCCTTCGTAAACGTAACCGTCGTCTCCTACGTAGAAGTTGTCAACTAAATCTCCGTAGAGTTCCATCTGCTTCTCCTGCTCCGCCTTGATGAGTGCCATGCATTCTTCATGGGTGAAACACCTCTCTCCGCCTTCGTTAATCATGACGTGCTTTATCATGAATCCCATATCCGTCAATGATTTTTCTGGTCTCTTGGCCCCCCATTCCTCACGTGTGACTAATGGTAGTGTCTTGTCAGGTGCCATCTCCCACATTTCTAATATATTGACTTCCTTGATAGCCCTGCCAGGGACAGAAATACATCACAATAATTATTAGTCAGACAATGAAAGGTTACTGGACGAAGCAAACTATATAAATGGTTAAATAAGGTAGGTATAAAAATTTTGTCGAAATAAGCACTACAATTTTACAAGAAATAATCACATAAGGTCCAAAAATTTGTTTGTGAATTGCTAAAGAAATTTCTTACATAAGTAGGAAATTATTGAAACCAATATGCGTTCCTTTTTCTGAAAATATCCTGGATAGATTTTAATCGTAACAATTAAAAAAACAAGAATTTCAATTTCATGGAGGTGAAATAAATGATATATGCACTTTGTTTCCAAAATTAATGAAGTTATGATGGCGGTAAAATTTGCAAAAATACGTATCATAGACTAAGATGAATGCGGTGGATTTTTGTTGTTTAATATTTAACAGTAAAATGATACACTTCATTTCCTGGCATAGATTAACAGAGTTTAACTTTTATAATATTTTTCAATTAATCAAGCTATTCTTTAATAATCTTAGTCAATAAACAAAAGCAATTGAACCTGATTGTACAAAAGTTTGTTATCAGCTGCATTTATTGCCTTTGTCGATCATATATTTATTATACACATTACACCCAGGTATGATAATATGTGAACAGAGTGGGCTACTTGGCATGATGATCAATATCCAGGATCTGATGTCTAATGTACCTTAAACAGTGTCAACATTACTCTGGTTGCACCTCCCCATTGCTACAAATGCACGGCTTTTTGTCATAATTCACAATAGCAGTATTGAGAGAGTAAAACCATAAATCAGTTCATAAATAATTAAAATTTCTTTATTTGATACTGTGACACTGCTAAGTGTAGCAGAAATTGATAAAATATGTAGGCAAGACCTGTGTCAACTAGCCCTGAGCTAGAGTAGCTCAGTGACTGCAGATACTGCCAGCAAAAAATATCAGTGAAAAACTAGAAAACATAGAAATGTAATTAAAAATTTACATTCTACTGTAAAAGTTATTCTATCATAAATTTTTTGTTTAGAAATTAAACTAACATAGTGATAAGAGACTGTATCTGAGAATTTCCTGGAATGTTACGCTAACATGTTTTACCTCATGCAAATCACTATTCAGCAGTTCACTAGCTACTTCCTTCGTAGCAATAATATCTATACAATAGGGTGTTACCAATAACCAAAAAGCATTACATCTAAGTGTAATATTGTGTGGATATTGTTTGGGTGTTGATGTACTATTGCTTTTTTGATAACCCATTACATCTAAATGTAATATTGTGTGGATATTGTATGGATGTTAATGTATGACTGCCTTTTGGATATTGAATGCACTGTAAAAAGTTGATCTGATTTTCAGGGCGATCTGAATTTAAGCGCTGTCTGGTTGTAAGGCAGGAACACGGATTTAAGGTACGGAAGAGGCAGGAACATGGATGGTTGGTACAGGAGCAGTTGAGCAGGAAGCAGAGGAAGCAGGATTCTGGATGGTCTGATTTTCAGCCGTTCACCTGCCTTATTTTTAGACAAGATATTACTGCTGAAATTCAACATACCCTGTCTTAAAATTGTTGCATCTGAAATTCAGATCGCTTTTGTACCTTAAAATCAGATCTACTTTTTACAGTGTGGTTATTTTGTTTCATCATCATTGGTCAACAATCCTAGGATTGGTTTGACGCAGCTTTCCACTCGATTCTTCTATCGGCCAACCTTTTCATTGTGACGTAATTCTTCTCTTTTACACTCATCACAACTTGTTCCATATATCTCATACGAGGCCTGCCTTTTCCAATCTTCCCGTTCACTTTTCCCTCGACGATAGTCTTCATCAGGCCGTCGTGTCTCAAGATATGGCCGATTAAGTTTTCCCTTCTTCTTTTTAGAGTTTTCAGCAGACTTCTCTTTTCTCCTACTCTTCTTAGCACTTCCTCGTTACTTACTCGGTCGATCCATTTAATCTTCAGCATTCTTCTGTAACACCACATTTCAAATGCTTCTACCCTTTTCTTCTCCGCTGCTGTCATCGTCCATGATTCACTGCCGTAAAGAAAAATGCTCCAGATGTATGTTCTGATGAACTGTTTCCTTACTTCTATGCTTGTATTTCCTGCTGTAAGTAGATTCTTCTTTTGAAAGAATGCCCTCTTTGCCTGGGCTATTCTACTCACTATTTCTTTCTGGCTTCGTCCATCGTTGGTTACTCTGCTTCCCAGGTAACAGAACTCTTTCACCTCTTCCAGTTTCTGTTTTCCTAGTTTAACGTTGGTTTTCGCCTCTTCTCTTTTGCTGCACACCAATATCTTAGTCTTCTTCTTATTGATCTTCAGCTGATATCTGGCCATAGTCCTTTCCATGGTTGTTAGCATCTTATTCAGCTCCTTCTCTGTCTCCGCTATGAGAGCTATGTCATCAGCGAATCGTAGCATACTGATTGTTTCTCCGTGGATTTTCACTCCAGGACACTTCTCCTTGACTTCATTTATGGCTCTCTCGATGTAAACATTAAAAATTACGGGAGACAGTGCGCAGCCTTGTCTCACTCCTTTCCTTATTCTTGCCTCTTCACAGCTGGGTCCAGATTTAATCACAGCAACTTGGTTTTTGTACAGACTGTGTATAATTCTTCGGTCATTGTAGGACACTCCAATTCCCTTCAGAATTCCAAGCATCGAATCCCAATCCACGTTGTCAAAGGCCTTCTCTAAATCCACAAATGCAATGAACGTCGGTTTGTTCTTCTCCATTCTCTTCTCTATAAGTAGCCTAAGGGCCAATATTGCTTCCCTTGTACCCTTACTTTTCCTGAATCCGAATTGATCTTCATCCAGGAACTCCTCTGCTTTTCGTTCTATTCTTCTGTAGATGATCCTGGTCAGTATCTTCGATGCATGTGTCGTCAGGTTTATAGTCCTAAAATTTACGCATTTCTCCGCTCTCTTCTTCTTGGGAATAGGAATGATGATGTTTTTCTCGAAGTCCCTTGGAATTTCCCCTGTTGAATACATGTCGCAGATGGTTTTGTAGAGATGAATTAATGTCTTCTCTCCTGCATTTATAATTATGCAAATATACTATTATTGTGTATGCAATGCTGTACTTAATGTTTCTAGTATAATACTTTACAATGATGGTGAAATACATTTTCAAGTGTGTGATCGAACAACATGTAGGAGTAAAAATCAATGTTAGACGAGTTATCTTTGTGAAAATTCATTACAATAAAACAGTAGAGCAGCACTGTGTAATTTTCCACAATTTTTTCATTTCACCTCAATCAGGTTTTGACCTTCCTTACATCATATTATCCTGAGGCTGCTATATTCAGTAGGTAGCCTTTAAGTAATGACAAAAGGTACGTCGGAACTATTTGAGGTGAACTAAAACAAGTGTGGAAAATTACAAAGTGCTGCTCTACTGTTTTCTAGCAAGTAGGAGGGTAACATTAAAATATTCTTTAGAGAAAACCGGTCACGTATTGTGTTTTAATTAAAGTGTGGAATATACAATTTTTTAAAAACTTAATTGAAGATACTCTTTCTCAAATTTGAGCCTAAAACCATAGATATCATTAAGGTTTGTTCTTCGGCTACCTCGCTAAACCTATACTTGATGACGGTGACGAGTAAATGGAAACTGTGTTGGTGTGCGTAATGGCGATATTAATAGTTCATTGTGCGAAATATTATCCGTTGTTGGTTCATCCAATATTAATGAAATTGCTACTCCTGTAAGATTTGGATCCCACACAGAACATATCCTTTTTAAACTTTTTTTTCAATCTCATAAGTAGAAGTCCAGGGAAATAATTTTATAAATATTTAAATTTAGTTTTAAGAACCTCAAAATTAGTGTAATATAGTTTTGTTTATTTTTGATTTTCCGGTAAAAATAAGATGTTAAAAAATTACAATCTTATTACTCTACCTTCCAAGAGCCCAAAAAGAATTCGTAAGATGTGAAATAACACTTAGATATTGTTCTTAAATATAAATATTTATAAATTAAAACTGCAATGGATAGAGTAACAGCTCATTTTGTTTGGACACTAACTGATAGCTCGACTAAACAACTGATATAGTACTGTTTAGCTTGTCTTACGTGTCTTGGTATTTCTTTAAATTAACAGTGGATAAAAGTGCGTTTGCATTAGGTTACTGTTATATGTAGGGCCTAAGTGCCTAAGTTACTTGAATGCAAACGTTGTTAAAATTATAGAATTTTCTACTACTTACTCTTACTATTATGGACAGAAGGCTTTAATAATGGACAGAAGGCTTTAATCTGCCTTAAAGTTCTGGCCAGTTATGAATTAACCACAAGCTGTCAAAGTTCAGGTAAATTGAAAATTTACATAAAAGATTAAAGTTGGAATTATTAACCTCAGATCTGATAAAATGAACGATGATATTACTATAAACAGGTAAACATTTTGCATGTAAAAGACACAAATTTCTGTAACGGCCTGTCGGTAAAGTATATTGGTGTCCCTGTGTTTGAGAAGCTCTTTTCCAAAAGAGAAAATCAAATTTTATGCAAATACTGATAATTATTGCTTCTCTCATTCTCTATACTTTTCATGCTGAAATTTTTGACTGCAGTGGTCCCACCAAGTTTCAGTAAAGTAACCCGTTTCATAGTAAGGTTTAACGAATTTCAGAATAATTTTTGAATATTTGAAATAAATAAACATTTGTCATTGGTTGCATTTTGTTGAAATTTCAATTTAACATGAGGACTCTGGTCAGAAAAAAATTACGCTATTGGTCAATGAATTTAAAGCCACGAAAACAGTTCTAATCCAAATAAAATTTTTATATAAATTAATGTAGAAATAAACATAAAATAAAATACATTTTGCTGCATTAAAATTGGTTTCCTCCATCGAAAGGTGTTAGTTCTCAACCTCTATAAAACTTTAAAAAAGAAGTTCATGGCGACATTTGTACCTTTTAAAAACGTTTTTTCCCTATAATATAAGTCTTTCAAAAACGTGAAAACAACATGAATTAAACGTTTTGTTCCATATGGGATTTTCCTACATAGCGACATGCCTCAGAGACATCTGATTGACGTATCTTGGGATATTGACGTCTCGGTACATTTCAGATACATACCTTTTAACCTTCATCCTCTACGAGGAAGCAAAATGCAGTTTCCGTATGAAGTAGGTCGTCAAAAGTAGAATGGTATACTGATTAGGATAAGAATGTATGTAGTCGGATGTAAAAGTCAGAGATGATGTTCCTCAAATCTTCAAATCATCTCTTAACGGTACTGTTAATTTTTTTCTATCAGTGTGCTAGGTGCACCTATGCAAGGTATTCTAGGGTGATTTTTTGTATTAGCCATATTCGTTTGGCTACGTGGATACGTTTTCCTCTGTAATATTTTCGGCAGGGTATCTCTGCGACGTCTAAAATGAGGGCATAAAGCTCTCAAAGACATCTTGAGATCTCTCAGAGATGTCTCTGAGACGTTTCGAGATGTGTCTGAGATAACTCTGAGACATCTCAAGAGATATCTCAGAGGATATGGAGCTTCTCTAAGATGTCTCCGAGACATCTCGGTGTTATTTGTAGATGTCTCTGAGAGGTCATATGAGACATCGGAGACGTCTCTGAGATGTACCTTTTTAAGCACATCAGGGGATACTCACATGCTGTACCCCAGGAACACCTTCTCCAGGGCCTGGCCCACGAGTTTGCTGTCGTTGTACACCTGCCCCATTGAGAGGATGTTGTAGTAGGGCGACAGTCTATTCTGCCACACCCCCGACTTGGTCATCCTCCAGAAGGCCTTCACTGCCCTCTCGTTGGGACCCTCCGTGTCGTGAGTGCCGAGGAACTTCACGGTGACCGCCCTGCTCCTCATGCCGTTCAGGTGCCAGTAAGGGGCCCAGCCCCAGCCGCGACCCTCGTACACCTCGCCGTCTCCCCCGATGTAGAAGTTGTCCAGGGCCCGGCACTCGCTGTCCACCGTCTTGCGCAGGGCGTTCTTCAGGGCCGTCAAGCATTCTGCGTGGGTCTTGCACCACCTGCCTCCGTCCCGTATAACGATGTAATCCGCGGGCACGGGCATCAATAATATTTTCTTTTTCTCGTCCCAGGTGTCTGTCGGGATGATTGGGGCGAACCTATGGTCGGCTGAGAAAAATAAATGTGGGAATGAGTGTCCTTAACCCTAATTTTAAATATACTGGAGTGGAAAAACATGTAAAGGAAATTGACCTGCACTTTGCGCTAGTTTCAACACACGAAGTTAAAAGTGAATCTGCGATCTGAATGTAAACGTAGCCTGGTAGTAAGGTGGTGGTCTAAGTTTACGGCCAAGAACGTGTGAGACTCACACACTGCCATGTGATTTCAAGCACTTAACTAATGCATGTTGAAAACAAGAATGTGGGAATATGATCTCCTAATAACCTTGGTTGAAAATCAGGATACTTTGGCAGGCTCTGGTGATTAAAGCGTACCTGCAGGGCTATTCTAAAAAACGAGGCCATACGTATGGCCGGCCGTAAGTTTCTTATGGCCTACCTCAAAATTACGGCCTTCCTCGAGGGGCCATATCGTATGGCCCGGCCATAAGTCGTACCGCCGTTTCTAATGGTGAATATGAGAATTACTATCAGTACTATAAGTTCGGAGTGGTTCGCTCCACATCTGGCGCCACCGGAAGTATGATATTCGAGTAGCAGTCACTGGAAACCACGGTCGTATATACACATCGAAAATAAATGACGAGCGGAAATCAGGGATGTCGGAAAGTGCGGTAAATCTTGTGGATACAAGTGGAAGTTCTTGTCCGGCAGTCTTAAGATAAGTATTAACCATATGCAATGGAGCTGACAGAGTAAGTCAACTGTCGCTAAATATTCCTATTGATATTTTCTTGTATTTCAATTCGTGAATACAGCATTGCCATCTATTTTGTTTTGTGTAACGTCAATCTTTGCACTACTGCATCAAAGTTACACTAGCTACGTAAAAAAAGTTACGTCATTATATTTTCCAGGGATACAAGGAAAAGAGCAGCTTCTAGATAGCCAGTTAAATGTAATAATATATTACATTTAACTGGCTCAAGGAGAATGGCTACATTACAAAGTCCGATGCCACTCTCGACGCCTCTCCGCCGCCCCGATACGCCTCGCGACGCACCGCCGGAGCCCAGGTGAATCTACCCGAAGTCCTACACCCTCCTCACTTTATTCCTTATTCTCGGTGGCACCCCCCCCCCCCCCATCCCCCCCACTTCGTACTTGTTAATTGAATTCATTAAAACCCTTGGCCTGTATCCTGTGCTTTCTTTTTTGGCTTTCCTCCTTGGTGATCTGGTCCCTCCACCTCCCCAATCACTCCACGGTGCAAATTGGTAGCAGAGCGTGGTTGGAGGCATGAGTTCTTAGTTCTCGACGAGGCTCCTATTCCTGTTATTCTCGGGGTGGATTTTATTGAGAAAACCGGTATGTGCTTAGACTTCGTTGGTAAAACGGTCACATTTACCTTTCGTCCAGAGGTGGAAGCCACGATGTTACCCGGGGAAGGGGGAATCTCCGACCGTGAATGTAAAACGGGGCACTTAACAACGAACAGCGGCAACGAATAGACATACTTCTCGCCAAATTCAAAGACGTGGTCACGAATTCTCTCGGTTGCACCGACCAAATAGAATATGACCTGCCTCTGAGCGACGAAAAACCAGTCAGGTCACCACCCTACCAATGCAACCCCCTTAGGATGGCCGAAATGAGGGAACAGGTCACTGAACTTTTGCGGAAAGGGGTCGTCACGGAGTCAGTGTCTCCTTATTCCAGTCCTGCGTTTTTGGTTCCTAAGAAGGACGGAGAGTCGCGGTTGGTGGTAGATTATCGTGCCTTGAATATGAAAGTCAGGTTTGACGCATTCCCGTTGCCCACGGTCGAAAACGCCTTTCTCCATTTCTGCAAAGCTAAATACTTCACTATTCTAGATTTAAACGCGGCTTACCACCAATAAAACCGTTAACAAGTCGCAGTAGACAGGCTACGGTCTTTGTAACACCGTTTGGTCTGTTCGAATACAAAAGATAACCCTTCGGGATCAGTTCCGGCGGTCAAATTTTATCTAGACTGATAGATAAAATATTTGGCGATGTGAAATATAGATACGTATTTAACTATCTTGATGATACAGTGGTATATATGTTCATAGCTTTGACGAGCACATACGTCACTTAGAAGACGTGCTTTCGAGAATGAGGAGGGCCAAAATAACCATTAATCCCGAGAAGGTCACACTAGCGGTGACGGAAATTAAATATTTGGGGCACATAGTCACCGGCCAAGGTATCAGGGTCGACCCCGAGCGTGCGGCGGTAATTACCAATTTCCGATCCCACGTAATTTGAAGGCCGCCAAACGATTCATCGGAATATGTAGCTATTACGCTCGGTTTATTCCTAACTTTTCGGAGATCTCGGCGCCACTGTACCAACTAAAGAGAAAGAATAATCAGTTCGTATGGGCACGCTCGCAACAGCTGGCGTTCGAGGAGTTAAAAAAAAATAGGGTCGCCCCCACTACTGCGCATCCCCGATTTTAATAAACGGTTCGCATTGCATACCGATGCGTCAGCCAACGCAGTGGCCGCAGTCCTTTTCCAAAAGGTCGAGGGACACCTAGCTCCGATAGCGTTCGCGAGCCGGATGTTGACCGTAGCCGAAAAAAAATACGCGACGTACGAAGCGGAGTGCTTGGGCGTCGTGTTTGAGTTGAGAAATTCGACCAGTACCTCCGTGGTCAGGAATTTGACCTTTTCACTGACAACGAAGCCTTATCCTGGTTGCGTCGACACCCTAAACAATTGGGAAAAATAGGACGCTGGGTTCTTCGCCTCTCCCCCTAAAAATTTAACACCATCCACGTTAAGGGAAAGGATAACGTCGTTGCGGACTGCTTGTCTCGCATGTTCGAGGAAGATAAGGTTGTTGATGAAAATACGGAAATAAGTAGCTTATGCGTCCTAGAAAATATGCCATTTTCTTTCGTGTCCATTATGGATCACCAAGAGCGCGACCCCGAATGCGTCATTGCCAAACGAAATCTCGAAGCGGGGGAGAAAGTGACTAATTTAAAGATTTATCGTGGACTGTTGGTTTACCGCGGGCCTCAAGGAAAACGTAATAGATTTAACGTACCTCGAGAAATCCGACGCATGATAATGAACTACTTCCACGACTCGGTTATAGGGGGCCATACAGGATACCACAAGACGAGACATAAGATTTGTAGGGAATTTTATTGGCCAGGGATGGCACAGGACATATTGAAATACGTCAGAAGTTGTACAGAATGTCAATGCGCCAAATCCGCGAAAAACGCGACCTTTGGGCAACACTCGGCGGAAATATCTCCCGAACCGTGGCAGCGTATTTTTATAGACTATTTTGGTCCGATGACACGGACGAGGTCGGGGAACACGTACATATTAAGTATCATCGATGCCTTTACCAAATTCGTTATCCTGGTTCCTATGCGTAATATGACGGCCATTAACACGGTGAAGGTTCTTAACACCCGAGTGTTCGGGATGAGGGTTTCCCCAAAGTACTTGTATCGGATAACGCGTCCGTTTTCGTTTCCAAAGAAATGGAGAATATGTGCTTCGGTTGGGGAATTAAACATGTGACTACGACACCATATTACCCCCAGCCGTCTCACATGCAGCGCTTCAATCGAAATTTGAAGGCGGCGCTCACGATATTCCACAACACGGATCAGAACAGATGGGACGAGAGTTTACACACTCTCTCGGTCGCCTTCAATTCCGCCCGGCACGAAAGCACTGGGTGCACGCCGGCCAGTCTGTTTTTCGGGCGCGAACTTAATCATCCGTTGGGTTTGCGATGGGAATTGGATGACGCATTGGGGACGATTGAAGAAAAGCGTGAACTCAAGGAAAAATGGGATGAGGCAATTCGATCTTTGAGATGCGCGAATAATAGAGTAAGGGCAAATAAAACGATGGGCGAAAGGAACCTCCTTTCAAGGTAGGACAATTGGTCCTGCATAAATTACACACTTTAAGCTCAGCAGCCAACAAACTTTCGGCCAAGCTCGCCCAAAAATGGTCGGAACCATGTAGAATAATTCGGTTTACCACTCCGGTGACCGTTGAATTAGGGGATACCGAGACAGGGGCGCACAAAAGGAGGTGCCACGTCTCGCAAATTAAGCCTTTTTACCAAGGATGACCCGTTTTGCATAAGAGCTCACCCATTTCCCTCACTATCCTCGTCCTTACCATCCCTTAAGATACGCCGGTATTGCAGCGGGGCGAGCCGGGGAGGAGAGGGACCGAGGTGACGCCAGGTATGGCGTTGGATAGAAATTTTTCCTTTTTGGCTGCTTTTCCCCAAATTCTAAAATAGGAATGTTTTTTATGTTCCTGGTTATTCTTCTGCTTTCGTGCCTATATGAGTGAAACCTTCTCCTTTTAATTTTTTTATTGTGGGCTGTGCCTCCCTTGCTTTGTGATGGTTGCCTAATGCTATGCTGCATGGCCCTTGTTTTCCTTGGGTCAGTTGTACCGTTTGTTATAGTTTTGTGTGGCCGGGAAAAGTGTAACAATTTTTCTAGTCATTGGACCTATAAGAAGTGACCCTCCATGCAGCATAAAGAGACAGTGTTCTTCGGACGTTCGCGTTCTGTGGCGTTCGTGATGTTATTGTTTTCCCTGTTTGGTTTGGTTTTCAACATACACTCTTGAGTGGCCGTTGGCGCCCCGCCGTCGAGAGCGGAAGTAGCAGAGATCGGAGAAGGTCGCTGCCATGTAGCATGTGGGTGTGTGATATTTTTGGGGACTGCGTTTTCCTCCACCCCTTGTGTTTCCTTTTTTTATTCAGAGTTTGCTCAATAGCTAGCTGGATTTATGTAATTTGTTGACGCGTGGGAAGATTTTTTCAGTTATGCTTAAACCCATGCTATTTATTATGTACGGATGCTAAGGTAGTTTGTTTTTTTTTGTCAATGGTATAATAGCTTGTGTTTCTTGTAAAACTATAATTTATAAAATGTACGCATCCATGTCCTTGAGGGTGCCATCCCTTACCCGAACCTCCTAAACCTCCCTCACCCACCGGGCTACCGATTACCGATGTCATCTCTATCCAAGAAAGGGTAGAGGGGGAGGATAAGCCGTGGGCACGTCCGCTAGCCCAGGGGAGTGACCCAGACCAAGGTCCGTAAATATCAGGTCGTGACACGCATTTGTCTAATGTAATCCGCCATTTTGTTTCGAATTCGCGGCGGGAATTCGAATTTCCCATGCAAACAAACGTAAGTAATCGATGCAAAGAACCACAATTTGCTGTTTTACTATTGGAGACAAATCTACGAAATTTTTACCATGTGTAAAGGATTTAAGGGCCTTTTGGAAGCAGTTCTCGCATCACACCCGGAGGTCGTGGGTTCGACTCCAAAAATCTTAGAAAACACGCTTCCACCGCGCCAACGTACCATCGCCATATTTACAATGAACCACGATTTCCTGTTTTACTATTCAAGACAGGTGTATGAATTTTTTACCCTGTATAAAGGATATGAGTGCCTTTTGGAAGCAGTTCTCGTATCACACCCGGAGGTCGTGAGTTCGACTCCAAAAATCTTAGAAAACACGCTTCCACCGCGCCAACGTACCATTGCCATATTTACAATGAACCACGATTTCCTGTTTTACTATTGGAGACAGATCAATGAATTTTTTACCCTGAATAAAGGATATAAGTGCCTTTTGGAAGCAGTTCTCGTATCACACCCGGAGGTCGTGAGTTCGACTCCAAAAATCTTAGAAAACACGCTTCCACCGCGCCAACGTACCATTGCCATATTTACAATGAACCACGATTTCCTGTTTTACTATTGGAGACAGATCAATGAATTTTTTACCCTGAATAAAGGATATGAGTGCCTTTTGGAAGCAGTTCTCGTATCACACCCGGAGGTCGTGAGTTCGACTCCAAAAATCTTAGAAAACACGCTTCCACCGCGCCAACGTACCATTGCCATATTTACAATGAACCACGATTTCCTGTTTTACTATTGGAGACAGATCAATGAATTTTTTACCCTGAATAAAGGATATGAGTGCCTTTTGGAAGCAGTTCTTGTATCACACCCGGAGGTCGTGAGTTCGACTCCAAAAATCTTAGAAAACACGCTTCCACCGCGCCAACGTACCATTGCCATATTTACAATGAACCACGATTTCCTGTTTTACTATTGGAGACAGATCAATGAATTTTTTACCCTGAATAAAGGATATGAGGGTCTTTTGGTAGCAGTTCTCGCATCACTCCCAGAGGTCGTGAGTTTGACTCCAAAAATCTTAGAAATCACACATCCACCGCACCAACGTACCATCGCCATATTTACAATGAACCACGATTTCCTGTTTTACTATTGGAGACAGATCAATGAATTTTTTACCCTGTATAAAGGATATGAGGGTCTTTTGGAAGCAGTTCTGGCACCGCTCCCAGAGGTCGTGAGTTCGACTCCAAAAATCTTAGGAATCACACATCCACCGTACCAACGTACCATCGCCATATTTACAATGAACCACGATTTCCTGTTTTACTATTGGATGCAGATCAATGAATTTTTTACCTTGTATAAAGGATATGAGGTCCTTTTGGAAGCAGTTCTCGTATCACACCCGGAGGCCGTGGGTTCGACTCCAAAAATCTTAGAAATCACACATCCACCGCGCCAACGTACCATCGCCGTATTTACAATGAACCACGATTTGCTGTTTTACTATTCAAGACAGGTATATGAATTTTTTACCCTGTATAAAGGATATGAGGGCCTTTTGGAAGCAGGTCTCGCATCACACCCGGAGGTCGTGGGTTCGACTCCAAAAATCTTAGAAAACTCGCTTCCACCGCGCCAACGTACCATATTTACAAAGAACCACGAATTGTCTGTTCTACTATTGGAGACAGATCTATGAATATTTCACCCCGGTGTAACATTTATGGGCAAGTCTATAAATATTATACTTATTCCTTTTCTTAAACATTTTTTCTGCAACATTAATTTACTTAAAACATTACACTACCTATGTACATCAGAATGCTGCAATTTGAGTCTTATATGATTGGTGGAATTGTCACTTTAACAATCATGGAGTGCACAGAATCAGATATAAGGAAAATATTTGAATGCCATGAATGATGGAGGTCAAACAAATTATCAGCAATGGCTGCTGAAAATTATTAATGGCATGTAATAATCAGTTATATTTGGCAGATAGATGTGTATTGAATCCATCTCTTGAGTCAATGATCTTCAACTGAGCATGTAAATTTTGATTTATTTATTTTCTTTACTTTCATGTAACTTTCACTATTTAATTATTACACAAAAATAAGGAAATACAGGCCAAAGTAAATAAACTTTCAAGATACTAAGACAGGATGAGGAATCGAAAAGAGGCATTGTTGTAGATCACACTGAGTGACTCTTTTAGATATAGTTCATCTTGACCTCCGCCGGGCTACGTCACTTCCGGTGTAAGGTATGTATCGAGCACAGGGGTACCAACCCCATAAGAGTATACTACAACACCTCCCCCTTTACAGGGTGAGGCGTACAGGAGCTTTCACCCTTCTGCCACTTCTGGTAGTCCCAATTTCGGAATTGGTAGTCTCTGAGTGTCTTTTTTCAACAGGTGTCCTCTGACTCCTGAGACCACCTGAAGTACCTCTGTTTTCTCTGGCGAGTTGAGGGCTTCTAAGAGTATCACTATTTCTTGGTGCCATATGTTCCTCTAATAGCATGAGAGGTCTTTGTAATGATACATTTTTAGAGAGGTTATGGCGTAAGTGAACATCATTACGCCTTACAACATTACCATACTTATTTTTAACTAAGTAAGACCTAGGACATCTGTGCTGTTCCATAACAGTGCCAGGCTCCCACCATTCATTATTTCTTGCCTTAATCCATACATTATCTCCTCTTTTGAATTCCTTGACCAGCCTCCTGGAGGCTCTGTCATAGTATTCCTTAACTTTATCCTGCTTAGCCTGGAGTGCTTCATATATACCTGTTTGTACCCTTGGTTTCAAAGCTTCCATTGTGACAGGAAGCTTGGAGCGCAGTTGACGGCTAAACAATATTTGGGCTGGGGACACGTTAAGCCCTTTTAGGGGAGAATTCCGATAATCCCTTAACAGGTCCCTGAAATCTTTACCTAATTCTTGGCTTTTCCGAAGAATTTGTTTGCCAATGTGCACACCCTTTTCTGCAAGCCCATTACTTTGATGGTAATGGGGGCTACTTGTCCTCAACTCCATCCCCTTCTCTCTGAAATATTTTTGACAGTCATATGACATGAAAGGCATGTTGTCCGCAATGCATTCCCTGGGAATTCCATGAGTCGCAAAAATGCTCTGTAATGCATTTATTATAGCACTAGTAGTTTTGTTTGGTAAAGGGACTAATTCCAACCATTTAGAGTAATAGTCAACCAGGACAAGATAGGGGTTCTTGGCAAAATCTAAAATGTCACATGCAACTTTTTCAAATGGCAACTTAGGTACCTCATGAGGGAGTAATGGCTGTTTCCGCTTTCTGGGTTGGAACTTATTACATACTTCACACTTATTAATTACGGTTTCAATGTCCCTTGACATTCCAGGCCAATAGTATAGCTCCCTAGCTTTAATACGAGTCTTCTCGATCCCCCCATGCCCTTCATGCAGTAGTTTTAGCACATAGGATTGAAGAGCATTAGGTACTACAATTTTGTGTCCCACGAAAACTAGTCCATCTTCGATGTAGAGCTCATCTCTTAGCTTATAGAAAGGTTGAAGTGCTGTGGATATTTTCCCATAATTTGGCCACCCCCTAGTGCACATTCTGATTATTTCACTTAAAACTTTATCAGTGTTAGTGTTTTTCTGAAACTCTTCCCTCTGTTCCCTAGATATGGGAAGATACCTACTGATGGTATGAACCATCTCTTGTATTTCAGGCTCATCTTCAACATTCCCCTTGATGTATGACCTTGATAGCATATCTGCAATATGCAAATCCTTTCCAGGGACGTAGTACACATTCAAGGAGTATCGCAGCAGTTTGAGTCTTAGCCTTTGGAGTCTTACTGACCCTATCTTACTTACTCTTTTTTTCATTACTGACACAAGTGGTTTGTGATCAGTTTGGACATCTACATTGAGCCCATATATATAATTGTGGAATTTAGTGGTGGCAAAGTGAATGGCTAGCAACTCTTTCTCAATTTGAGCATAAGTATTTTGCTCACACTCGCTCAAGCTTCTCGAGGCAAAAGCAACAGGCTGTAACCCCTTACTCCCAACTTCTCCTTGTAACAAGCAACAGCCTAGACCCGATTGAGAGGCATCACACTGAATAGTAATTTTTTTAGATGGATCAAATGATGCCAGAACTGGGGCTGTTGACACACACTCTTTCAATTTCTGAAATGCCTGGCTGTGGGAGGGGAGCCATTTCCATTCTGTCCCTGCTTTTAGCAATTCGCGCAGAGGGGCCGTTAATGTTGCCATGTTAGGGATGAAACTACGCACATAATTAAACATTCCCATTGCTCTTTGCAATTCTTTCACATTAGATGGGAATTCTAGGCTTACAAGTGCTTTCACCCTCTCAGGATCAGTTTTCATCCCTGCCTCTGAAAAAAGATGCCCCACATATTTTACTTCTTTCACCTTATATTGCAACTTTGCTGGATTGAACTTTATGTTCAGTGCCCTAGCTCTTTCAACAACTCGTTCAACAACCTTATCATGCTCCACTTCTGTTTTACCCATGCACAAGATATCATCAATGTAGATAATGGTACCTGGAATATCACCAAAATTTTGCTCTACCATTCTCTGAAATATTTCAGGGGCACAAGCAATACCATACGGCAATCTTAGGTATTTGAAGCAACCAAAGGGACTTGTGAAAGCACATTTGAGGGAGGACTCCTCATCTAATTTTACCTGATGGAACCCTTCTTTCAAATCAAATACACTGAAATATTTATTGCCACTCAATTTCTCAGCTATGTCACTCACAGTTGGAACAATGTGGTACTGTCTAACAATAACCTTGTTTAAGTCAACAGGGTCAAGACAAAGACGCAAGTCCCCATTTGGTTTCTCAGTAATAACAAGGTTACTGAGCCACTCTTTACCTGTCAGGCTTTCTATCCTAGAAATTATTTTCTTTGCCTGAAGCCTCTCCAACTCTAACTTTAACCTTTCTTTTAGAGCCGAAGGCACCCTCCTGGGTGGCCTTGATGTCGGCTGCACCTTCTCTACTGTTGCTATATTGCACCTTTGTGGTACACACCCCAGACCCTTAAACACAGACATATACATTTTAAGGAATTTACTTTTTGAAGACAGCTGGCTAATAGTACATACCCTTTTAACCAAGTTCAAAGATACACAGCCCGGTAATCCCATAAGGGGTTGCAAGTCATGGTTTACAATTACAAAATCAAGGTAACATTCAGCATGTTTATAATTACATCTCAGAGTGGCGATGCCTTCAGGCTTAATTGTCATGCCACCATACGCCTCAAGTCGCACACTTGTGGGTTTAATTCTAACCCCACTTTGCTCTAACTTCTGTATTGCCTGCATTGGCAGGACATTCACTTGAGCACCTGTGTCCAGCTTCATTGCAAACACTTTTCCACCGATCTCCACCTTTTCAACCCACTCATTGGGATCACAACTAGCATCCACCGAATTAACGCTCAAATTCACAGAGAGTGCATAGCAGGACACTGACGATGTATCTGACAAGGAGTCAGATTCTACCACGTCGACTTGGCGTACATTTCTCACCCTGCATGCCACAGCAAAGTGATTGATTATTCCGCACTTCGCGCACTTCCTTCCATATGCCGGGCACTCTCGAGGGCCATGATTCGTTTTGCACCTGTTACATTGAAACTTTTTCACTGCTTTCCCCACACTTTGGCTTGCACTTGAGTCCACTTTACCTCGAGAACGGTGATTCCCTCTCTTCTTCTGCAAAACGTCGATGTGGTAATCTCCTCCTTTGGGCTCTGCCGTTGTTTCTCTGATCTGCCTCGCCTGCCTCCGACTTTGTTCTACAGCTCTGCAGTGGGCTGCCGCTTTCTCCAGCGAGAGATCCTCCAGTCTAAGCAGGGCCTCCTGCACCGTCTTATCTCGTACTCCGTAAACGATGCGATCACGAAGTACGGAGTCCTCTTGAGGTTCAGATCTGGAGAAACCACAATTTTTAATGAGGCGCCTACAGTCAGCAAAGAAATGCTCGAAACTTTCTCCTTCTTCCTGGACTCTCTGATTAAATATGAAGCGTTCGAAGGTCTCGTTAATTTTGGGCGCAACGTACGACTCGAACGCTTTTAAAACAGCTGAGTATTTCTTTTTCTCTGGCTCAGTCAACGGAAAAGTAGAGAACAGCGCTATCGCACTTCCTCCCAGCATATTTAATAAAAGGGCGATCTTAACTTTGTCAGTTTCTTCATCCCTCTTGGTGGCTGCTAGGAAATTTTCAAATTCCCGGACAAAATTAGTCCAGTCGGCGTAGGCACTGGGACCTTCGAAATTCACACTTGTCGGTAATTTAACGTACTCCGCCATTTTCGAGGTTGCACAGAAGATCCACGGCGTGGTTTCACGATATTTACGTGTCACTTCTATTTTCACCTATAATGTCATTGAATTCCACACGACTGCGCCATGTTGTAGATCACGGGTGCTTTCCATTCAAGCGACTCATGCGTCGTTTTGAGTTAACTCGCGGAAACTCAAGTCGACTTGTGTCTTCACGAATGGAAAGCAAGTTTCAGATGCGCAGTAGCTGATGCGCTAAGGACTTCCACGGGGACTCGTGATTGGTGCGTTTTTGTGGGAAGGAAATCAGGAGCCTCCTTCTATTTGATTTATTGTTAGCAGTGCAAATCTTGCTAAAGCAAGATTGTTACCAATGAACAGAAAAATGAGTTGTAGGATGATTAATTAAGAAAATACTTAACTTAAACATTTGTTCTGATTTATCGGTTATTTTCAATATGCCTTTTGCAGACGTATAGTGATTTAGAGCTTGCGCCGTCCTTCCTTCTTTTTTCAGTAACTCACCATTATCGGTGTGTCACCATGTGTCGACTCGCGTTTGACACACTAGCGACACACACTGATTGGAAAGCACTACACGCGACACAAGTTGACTTGTGTCGACTTGCGTCGATGATTGGAAAGCACCCCACACTGAGTGACGCTTTTAGATATAGTTCATCTTGACCTCCGCCGGGCTACGTCACTTCCGGTGTAAGGTATGTATCGAGCACAGGGGTACCAACCCCATAAGAGTATACTACAACAGGCATCATTTATTGCACTCAGTACTTTCCATGATAATGCCTCCAACATCTAATCAAGGTAGTTAACATTTTGTTTGATTGGAATATTAAGAATTAGTACTGAATATTTCCTGCAAAAAAATCCGAGAAGGAAAAGGATATTTTAATCATAAAATAATATTCATTGACTTCATTCAAAAATTACAATCAATGTACTTCATTACATGACACCTTAATGGTTTAGTTTCAACTGGTTTGCTCATTCGCATACAGTGAAACTCACTTCATCCAACGCTGGTAAGTCATCTTCAACTTTTCAACCACTCTTAAACATTCCCTGAGCACGCCTTCCACTTCCATTAATTTCAATCAAATTTCTGCATATGGTGACAGGTTGAAACATACAGAGTTGACTAGGGTCATATTCTGTAAATGAATGCAACTAGTTACAGTTGGAAGATCAGGAACTGCAAATACCATACTGAGTATGGTCCATACTCATGTAATCGACTAAATGATCTTACATGCTCCTCCACTACTGGTGGCCTCGACATAACAATGAATGGCATGGCTTACACAAACTCATTTCACACAACTCCACTAACTCATCTGCTCCTTTTCTTACACTCTTAAACATTCCTTGAGCATGCCTACCATATCCATTGATTTAAATCAAAAGTCTGTATATGGTGACATGTTTGAAGATGATGAATTGCCAGGGGTCGTATTCTGTAAAGGAAATCAACTAGTCAGAGTTGGAACAGCAGGATCTGTAAATGACTTACTCATGTTATTGACTGAATGAACTTACACGCCCCTCCACTACTGGTTGCCTGAAAATATCAGTAAATGATATGGTTTCCTCTAAGTTTCACTCCATTGCAATCACGGAAATCCACTTCAACCAATTACTAACTCATCTGCTCCTTCTGGTATCTTCTCCTGGTTCACTGTAAATATGGCGATGGTACGTTGGCGCGGTGGATGTGTGATTTCTAAGATTTTTGGAGTCGAACTCACGACCTCCAGGTGTGATGCGAGAACTGCTTCCAAAAGATCCTCATATCCTTTATACAGGGTAAAAAATTCATAGATCTGTCTCCAATAGTAAAACAGCAAATCGTGGTTCATTGTAAATATGGCGCGGTGGATGTGTAATTTCTAAGATTTTTGGAGTCGAACCCACGACCTCCGAGTGTGATGCGAGACCTGCTTCCAAAAGGCCCTCATATCCTTTATACAGGGTGAAAAATTCATAGATCTGTCTCCAATAGTAAAACAGGAAATCGTGGTTCATTGTAAATATGGCGATGGTACGTTGGTGCGGTGGATGTGTGATTTCTAAGATTTTTGGAGTCGAACTCACGACCTCTGGGTGTAATGCGAGAACTGCTTCCAAACGGCCCTCATATCCTTTATACAGGGTAAAAAATTCATACACCTGTCTTGAATAGTAAAACAGCAAATCGTGGTTCCTTGTAAATACGGCGATGGTACGTTGGCGCGGTGGAAGCGTTTTCTAAGATTTTTGGAGTCGAACCCACGACCTCCGGGTGTGATGCGAGAACTGCTTCCAAAAGGCACTCATATCCTTTATACAGGGTAAAAAATTCATACACCTGTCTTGAATAGTAAAACAGGAAATCGTGGTTCATTGTAAATATGGCGATGGTACGTTGGCGCGGTGGAAGCGTGTTTTCTAAGATTTTTGGAGTCGAACCCACGACCTCCGGGTGTGATGCGAGAACTGCTTCCAAAAGGCCCTTATATCCTTTATACAGGGTAAAAAATTCATATACCTGTCTTGAATAGTAAAACTGCAAATCGTGGTTCCTTGTAATTAAGGTGATGGTACGTTGGCGCGGTGGATGTGTTTTTGCTAAGAATTTTAGAGTCGAACCCACGACCTCCAGGTGTGATGCGAGAACTGCTTCCAAAAGGCCCTTATATCCTTTATACAGGGTAAAAAATTCATATACCTGTCTTGAATAGTAAAACTGCAAATCGTGGTTCCTTGTAATTAAGGTGATGGTACGTTGGCGCGGTGGATGTGTTTTTGCTAAGAATTTTAGAGTCGAACCCACGACCTCCAGGTGTGATGCGAGAACTGCTTCCAAAAGGCCCTTATATCCTTTACACAGGGTAAAAATTTCATAGATTTGTCTCCAACAGTAAAACAGCAAATTGTGGTTCTTTGCATCGATTACCTACGTTTGTTTGCATGGGAAATTCGAATTCCCGCCGTTCCTCCGAAACAAAATGGCTAAATCAAGGTGCATCATGGGATCGTGTCACGACCTGATATACACGGACCTTGACCCAGACGACTGGGAATGTTTCGGCCTCAGGCCGATCGGTGAAAGACCAGGGCCGCCGGATACCCCCCGACACTGGAGAGTGGAGTGGGGCACTGGGGCCATAGGTCGCAGGGACAAAGTCCGATGCCACTGCGAGCTGAAAGAGCAGGGCTCGAGGAGTATAGATAGCGGGGGCGAATGCCAGTTCAGGGCTTTTTGCCTTTCGGACGCCCGCGCAGCCTGGACGCCACTCTCGACGCCTCTCCGCCGCCCCGATACGCCTCGCGACGCACCGCCGGAGCCCAGGTGAATCTACCCGAAGTCCTACACCCTCCTCACTTTATTCCTTATTCTCGGTGGCACCCTCCCCCCCCCCCACTTCGTACTTGTTACTTGAATTTATTGAAACCCTTGGCCTGTATCCTGTGCTTTCTTTTTTGGCTTTCCTCCTTGGTGATCTGGTCCCTCCACCTCCCCAATCACTCCACGGTTCAAGGTAACTGCCGAGAGACAGTGGCAGCAGTTGGCCGAGCTTCTCGCAGGACATGGGCCCAACAAGAGTGTCGTGCAGTGGAAGAAGGTGAATATGTAGTGATCACAGTATTTTTAGTCTTGTCTCTGACTTTTCTTCCAGTAGAAATATTTGTAGATAATGCATATGTTATTCCACATTATCGATTATATGTTAAACCTTTTTAGGTGTGGAAGGATCTCAAGGGCAAGGCATGGGCGAGGAATGCGAGAATAAATGCAGATCGTGGAAGAACCGGGAATGTTTCGGTGTGTAATACAAATAAATAGCAATGGATATTGGCTTGATATTTACTTTTCTAAAACATCTGTAACAGTGGAAAATTGCCAATGCTTTTCATTTAACATTGAATGTGTACATAACAGGTGGGGCGGAAAGTGAACTGTCAGATATAGACAGGAAGGTACTTGGAATAATTGGAACACAAACGTCAATACCTCTGTTTGACGGAGGCATGCATCACGACACAGTGTCTGTAAGTATATGGTGTGGCACTTTAGACAGTTATATCTATATAGGTTATAAGCAGAGATGCTGTTCGACCTGTTAACACTCATTCTACTATTAATTACCATAGGATGATGCAGAATGCTCCTTAAATATAGAGTTAGAGGAGCCAACAATTGAGTTGAGAAACATTTTTGTTTTATTCATTTCATACACATCTGATGGCTTGTAGGAGCTCTTGGTAAGAATAGCAGCTTAAAGTTATGTGTGATAAATGAAGATGACCTCTGCGAAATCTTAATATTTGTAGGTTGTTGCTGGAGAGATTTCCTTGTCCACTGAAGATGGCATGAATGTTGTCCCATGTTCATCCAGAAATGGTGAGTTTAATTAAGTACCATTAACTTTCTTGAGTTATTTTGTTTACATTAGAAAATGAAGTGCTGTACTCATTTCTCAGTAATAATGTGTCTCTAACTTACCAGGGACAGTGGGTGAAAAAGTTACTCCACCTCAAAGTAAGTTTTTACAATAAATATGTATTTTCACAGTTGTTTCTCAACAAATAATACATTAGTGAAGGAAGCATCCACTAAATAAATTACATTCTCTGCTTTTACCTTTCTAGAATGTAAAATATATGTAATATTGTTTTATGAGCTTGGTACATAATGAAAGTCATGTATTTAATGTGGTGTCATCTGTTATTGCATCCAAAGGAAACTCAAATTTGACATTGGTAGAAGTGATCATGAAATTTCAGCCTTGAAGAACGTCTGATATTTTTCCTGTCATTGTTTTCAATGATTGAAGTTAAGGTACATATATTGAACCAATTTATCTGCTCCATAATGAAAATCTTTAGCTCCTCCTTCAAAGTCTTAAAGTTGTGAAACTTTATATAGAAATCCAGTTTATATTCTGACAATTTGCAACTAGAAGGAAGCTGCCAACCCAACCGGTCCTCTCTCCTAAAGGAACTTGAGGCAGTATCAGCGAAGGTGGAGAATTATGAAGACAGACACCTTCAGCTGCTGAAGGTATCATTTGTCTGGTGAAGCTGTGAATTTTAGGCAAATTTAGCATAAGATGCAAAAACAATATGCTCACTTCACAAGAGCATCCGTTTGAAATGTAATATTTAACGCATAACCTGTAATCGGACGCTTAGTCCATCCACTTTCTTCCGTTTCAGAGAATTTTCCAAAGAATTGCTGACGTACGCCACATTTTCCTTTGACGCTCGGAACTAATTCATGAAAATTCGGTTGTCGTACTCAAATGTGTTATGAGCATCTCTAAACCGTCGTCTTTCAAGAGTAAATCGTCTCCTCTCCTCAATGTGCATTACCAATGCCAGTTGAATTCACCTATGCTCCCGCGCTAAATTCATTTTTTACTATTGAAATTTAAATAAACAGCGATAGTCGCGATACTCCAGATACTACAGATGGGAATCGTTCGAAGCCGTACGTATGGCCCGAGTCCGTAGTTATGGTTGATTTCGACTTATGGCCCGGACATACGATAATGAGAATAGCCCTGCTGATTCCCCTTCATAATTGCTACTGAACACTGTAGTTAGGTAGTCGCTATGTAGAGGACTCTGAAGCGGGCGCTGCGCTGCGGGCATCTAGCCACATTAATGATGAACTACAAGTTAAGGTGGCTCACTAGCTCTCAGTTTCGCCTCGTTGGGTCTCCCCCCACTCAGTCCCGGGTGGAATGGGAAGGCTCGCGGCGTGTAAGGGGAACTCGACGAGGGAATGGAGGGGAGGGGGTCTGCGCGCGTCGCTGGGCAGTAGACGAGCCTAGAATCGCTAGAATGTCTTTGCGCAGGATGGAAGGGCAGAGAGGGGAGTCAGCTGACAAATAAATACGCGTGAACGTTTTCACTCGCAGCTCAACTTCGCTGTTCGTAACTTTGATGTCGTAATTATCTCGCACATACTATTCCATTGTGCATTTACAGCACAATGCGATACTATGCCTGGTGGACCACAATATTGCACTAATATCATAGTAGTTGAATACTTCGTGAATACCACATGTCCACCGTCGATATTTTCAGTATCGCACAGTGAAAATAAATGATTTTAGATGGGGAAATATAGTTTCACCAGACTCACGATTTACCAGAATATCTCCTTGCCTTCCACTGTTTCTTCATTCTTACCACCAATGTTTTCGTTATTCGTCATGGTTTGATCTCAAAACATCACAATTTCATTACCAGCACCCAGTGAGAGAAAAGTTACCCATTGCAAAGAGTTTACAGCTTGGGTCTGGACTAAGATTAAAACCATTGATTCGTACGAACTTATGAAGAGCGACCTGTAAGGTAAATAGTGTGGGGTAAAGCGTAAGGATGATTACATCAAGAAAAAAGAGTAGGTTAGGGTTACGTAATGGCTAAGCATTAATAATTAGTTTTAATGGATATTTAGGCGAAGTATTTTCGGCAGAAGTACTTCCATATAAAATTTTTGTAATTGTTGTTCCATTTCGTGTTTCCAAAAGAGATCATTTCTATTAACACGCTCAATGTAAATGCCTAATGGGCTCCAAACGATAAAGTCACAGTACATTTTGTCACAAATGTGCAACTGTCCCTGTATTTGGTAATAATACTGATGTTTTTGTTTTAGCGTGACATTCTCCCCACTCTTTTCAAGAAACTTTAGTTTCTTCTGTCCTGCCGCCTCCGATGGAGACAAATCCCTGCAGGTAATAGGACATTTCACTTCAATTATGCCTTTGCCATCTTCTAGAACTCCATCAGGTGTTGCAGCCAGGAAAGACAAGGTTTCATCCACAAAAAGACCTGCAGGCAATACGGTATTTCCGCTAATCTTCTCGTATTCTGCAACAGCATTTCTTTCAAACGCTTTACCGTAATAAGTGGCATTATTCCCTCGAAAAGTTGGGAACAATATCCTTTCTGCTACTTTTTCTCTACAGGTATTAGGCCTCAACTTACATATTTGCCCGAATAAGGACGCCGTTAATCTTTTACGTCTTTCAGACACCCACGACAGGCTAAGATATTGAGTCCTAGTATCGGCTTCCAGCCGTAGTCTGTGGTCTCTACTCAAAGACAGTGACGCAAGGAAGTCATTCCTATTAGCTTCATCAACTGCCTCAGTATCCTCCAGGCGGCTACATATCCCATAGTCTTGGTCAGGCCCAGCTGGTCTTTGGAATTTATGGCGCGTTTTGTATTCCAGGCGTCGTTTGGACCGCGCAGTCGACTTTTTTACGGCACTGGTCTTGTATTTTTTGGTAAATGTTCCAGGACTCTTCTGCGTCAGGTTCTTATGAATAAGGGAATGCAAATCAGGTCCTGCATTGTATGCAGTTACAGCCAACTCGCAACGCGTCTGATACGATCTCCTCACACAAAAATTCACCCTCTTTCCACCGACGTACTTAGCCACACATGCGTTATAGGATTCTGCCATGTTATTGGTGACGTTGAACATCAAACTGACTGAGTGGCGGGCAAGGTTGACATTTAGTAAGAGAAGGTCGTCCCAAAGCCCACACACTTGCATCTGTGGGACTAAATTCACCTCCCCTTCCTTTGGCCCCAAGCAGAAGTAGTTGGCGCAACGTCCATGCTCTCCAAACACATGGTTTGGGCCGTTTCTAATGTCATTTTCTAAATTTTCCACTGAATTTGGTAAATCTTCCAATTTCCTAAATTTTATTGCCGAAGTTATAGCTGTCCTCAGCCTTAGCAAGTTGTCTCCCAGGTATTTTCTTAAAATAATGGGGACCGGCCCTCGAACGTTCCGAGGTTTCTTCACGAGTTCTCGCATTTTATTACAATAGTTGCGCAACAAGTGATTGGTGCATTCAATTTTCAACACGGGAAGAGATATTCCATAAGGCATTTCTCTCATGAGCTTTGTCATGATGCTACTGTCGCCATCTCCTGCGAAATGAAAATTAGGAAATCCATTGTAAAATATGTGTTATAATAAACTGATAATGTACTCAAACTCAAAAAATAGTAGCAATTAAATTCTACTTGATAAATAGTGGTCTTTGGTATGGCAACTACGTATTTATAACTATACAGGGCTTATTTCTGGGGCGAAATAAATTATCCACAAGCAACTTACCTATCAGTCTATGGAACTTTAAGTTAAGCATTTCAACACTCTTTTTGAAGCCCTCAACTATCACGTCCGATTCTATGGCCGTTGAAGACCCGTTCCAATTCTTATAACAGACGTGTTCCTTAATTTCAGCCGTACCATCCTTCGAACGCACATGCGCACATATACAGCAGTATTTGTTTCGCACTCCTACGAAAAGTACTTTTTTGGAGCGATAGCCAACAATGCATGCCTGCGTAGAGCGCAATAGTCACAGCATTAAATTATGGCGTTAATTTCGTCATTTTACAATAGAATTTCAAATGTAAGTTATATCGACATTGTTTTATACGCACCACTCCAGACAGGGAATTGTAATTTGTTCGATAAGATCTCTTTGCCCATGATCCATCGCAGACAACAGTTATCATTGGAATTCCATCTTTATCTATTTCTCCCTTTTCAATGGCTATATCAGCTTCCTCTTTTGCTGCAGATTTTATTTGCTCCCATGCTACATCGTGGATGGTAGATGCTACTTTCTCCTGATGGCGCAGGAAAGTCATATTTGCCATGCAAGGCATATCCAATAAGGAACATAACTCATTCATCTGTGAGTATCCTTGCCCAATGCATAACATTCCTGTGACCTAGAAAAAATTTAATGTATATATCTTAGAGAGTGTTCCGCCTGAAGCGGCATTTATCCTGAATTACAAGTTTTTGAACACATATTTAGTAATCTAAGACAAATACGATTTCCAAAACGTAATGACCAACCATAGCTTTATTTATGTCCATCTTTTTTTCGTCAGGGTCTTCATTACAAATGCTCTTCTCAATTCCACACACCTTGCACTTCAGATGGAATTTACTGAAAAACCCCTTTCGTGTTTCTTTAATTAATTCCATATCAGAAATAGAACAGTCTAGCGGGCCGTGCCTTCCAAAATTCCTCAAGACGCTAAATAGATATTCGATGTTGAATATACGTCTTCCTTTAGGCACACCATCAGCCGGAGTACTGAAACCCCTATAATGCAAACAGAATTAAGGCCTTGCTAACAAATGGTGTTTGCGAAAGTTTCAGAAATAAAACCATTACTAAAATAATGATGGATTTGTGAGTAGAAGCATTCAGGCGTACGTACACATGTAAATACCGGGGGACACTGAAAGCTATCAAATTAATTACTGTGAATTACTGAGGAAATGATATGATTGAGAAGCAGAAGTAAAAGAGCAGTTTAAAACACGAGCGGCTTTCCAGGGGCGGAGTCGGATCATAATTTGGTTATGATGAAATGTGATGTTAGATTCTAAAGGCTTAGTAAAAGTAAGAGCATTAAGAGATGAAACGTGGAAGCATTGGCATTGATGAAAATGAGGGAATACCTGGAGCTAGTGGAAAGGAACGTGTGTGAAGGAAAGGAAGTAGGAACAATCGAGTAAAGATAGAACAGCATGTAATTAAGGATAGTATTAACGGCAGAGAAAACTATACAATTTAAACACGCGGCAAAAGTTTTTCTTAGAATAATTAATTAAAGGTTGGAGTGTAGAGTGAATCACTATCACGTGATGACCAGTTCGTATGTATGTGGTCCAGAGGGCAAGGGTGAGGGTAGCTGGGGAAGAGTCAAGGTGGGCAGTTACTGGTCGTGGGGTAAGGCACGGGTACGAGGAATGGTGGGCACTGAGGGGAAACTCCTGGAGGATATTAGAAGGAATCAGAAGATTGCCCATTATGTGAACATATTTTTCAGAACTCATTAAGTGAAACGTAATATGAATCACATACTCTGATTGTGAGAAGTTATCCAAATGACCTTCACTTTTGGAGTGAACTACCCCGGAATCTCTTTCTAGTGCCGGTGGATTAGCACTCGAGTACTCAATCTCATCTTCTTGCCAGTTGCTGCACCCTGGCCGAGGCGAACGCGCCCTGTGGTGAAATAGTTAGGAAGCTAATCAAATACAAAATAGAATGATTAAAACTTTACAAAAAATGAGCCTGATAGTCTCACAACCTAGGTACTTATTTTTGTGACCATGACCTACTTTGGCAATGACGTCCCGAACATGTTAGAGGCTGCAGGCTCACCTTCCTCCCTCTGACTGGAGCAGTGACAATCAGTCAAGCCATCAGGCCTAAAATATTAGATATCTACGGTAAAAACTTATTTTTATATTTTTCCATAAAGTTAGCCAGTAAAATAATTCTTTGAAACTCGTAAAATGTCATAAGGATAAGTGAAAATAGATTCTAACCTCTCTGTCTCACAATCAGCATTTTCTGGCGTTTGTGTAAAATGGAGATTGAATTCTCTTGCAGAGGAATCCAATTCCATAATCTCTCTGCGATAAATATAATGTTGTTAACATTCCACATCGCAATTATAGTAGTGACAATTACGATAAATATTATAATCTAGTCATTTAATTGATAATTGGTCAAACTATCTATTATTTCTAAATCACAACAATGACTTCTCATAAAACAACATTCCTCTGGAAGAAAATATTTATTTTAGGCTAGTACTACATATATCTGTACTAAGTATTAATACCCTTCTTTATCAACTTTCACGGAGCTGACAGTGGATACTGGGGAATCATTACCAACTTCTTTGGATTTTATCTCCTCCGCATTACCTAACAAATAGAGCAATTTGGGATTCACTGTTTATTCAGAATTCATCACAAAGGATAGCTTATACTGCAATGAATTTCAAGGAGGAAGAGAAAATTGCATCGTAACCTAATAATAGTTAGTGAGCGAATACGTACTGAGTCTTAATTTTTTCCTTTCTTTAAAGAAATACGTCCTCTTCTTTGGTCTATATCCTTTGCGGAATCGG
Source organism: Platycnemis pennipes (assembly GCA_933228895.1). Classification (NCBI taxonomy): domain Eukaryota; kingdom Metazoa; phylum Arthropoda; class Insecta; order Odonata; family Platycnemididae; genus Platycnemis; species Platycnemis pennipes. The sequence goes on along the minus strand of OW121852.1, from coordinate 31,876,696 downwards.
TATTTCCGATACACTTCTGAATCCTCCATAACACGATATTTCGACTATGGAGGTAAAAAACCCTTAGGTAAAACACGAAACTCCCGAATCATGAACTGCAATGCTCCGATTATAAGCGTAGCAGACCGATATTTCTGCTCCACTTCTAAAACAGAATCAGCAAAGGCCAGATTTACACTCGCAGCAGTCGCAATTTCGCTCCGTCTCGATACCCCTTACTCGCGTGAGGAAGAAAAGTGCTATTTCCCCTCACCGCCTTGTCCTTTCCCCTCTCGCCAGTTACTTTGTCTGATGTCGGGTGATACTCGCTCTAGGTGGTCGTGTGAGTGCCCCTTCCGCGCTGCGGCGGTGAGAGAGTAGTTGGAGGTGGGGGTATAAGCGGCGGTGGTGGGGGCAGCCCGACATTGGCCGTGGACACGCGAGTGAAAAGACAGGAAACATGCGTTCGTATTTTCAAAACTATAGCTATATTTTTGTATATTAAGTACTAAAAATACTTCTGCTTCAAAGATGGAGAATGAACCTTAACCATCACTGCGTAATATTTTTGGTTTACGCAACAGAAACTGAACTAAAGCGTGCTGAAAAACGAGAGAAAGCGTCGGTGGGCACACTATTTCTCCTCTAAATTAACGCAACAACGTAATTTACAGTGATAATGTCGCACAATGATTGCGAAGGTCCAACCATTTCTAAGATAAGAGAGAAAACTAGAAGTGCCTCCGAGGTATAGTTTAGCTACGAAAATGTATTTAGAAATGGTCTGCAGGAACACTTTCAGCCAAGCTAGTGAGCCACCCGGCGATCTTACGGACGTTACTTCGCGCAGTGTTGTCTTATAGTGACAACAGTTTCTACAACCATACTGCCGAATTGGAACAGTTTGGTAATTTTGGAACAGATAGAAATCATACAATCCACGAATCACAAATTATTAAATGACCAACTTTATGCCAACCATCCCCCCTCTTCTCAATATTCCTTTCTCTATGAATTATACCCCCACCCCAGATCCTTTCTCAATGTAAAACCTCCCATCTCAGTTTTCCCACCCTCTGTTTTTTCACCCCCTACCTGCTCAGCTTCTTCTGTTTACAACCCCCTCCCCACATTCCTCCCTTCGGTCTTTTCCTTCCGCATCTCTTTAAAGAGGTCTTTTCTTTTGAAATGGCCGGGTGCGCTGTCTTCTAGCTGACGTAACAGGTATGTAGTTGACATCGCGATTTATAGGAAACTTCGTCTCCTGAACTTACCATCGTATTTCAGGGCCCCTCATATCTAGTGGATATGTATTAGTATTAGCCTGTGAAAACCTACAAAGTTCGAAAAGTCTTCTCTGTTAAACATGGTATTATGAGTCGTTTTATAACCTCAAGGACATTCTGCTCGGTGTGGTCCGAGTTAAATTTAACTCCTTGGTTTTCCTTCTCGTTAACCAACCCCTTTCTCGCCTCCCTTTCTCTTTCTCGCCAATTTAAGCTCGGTGGACTTACCAGTTCCTCTGCCCTTACCTTTTATTCAACCGACGCTGCAACCCGCTTAAAACAGTCCCTTTTACCCTTTAACAAAAGTGGACCGGCTTAGTATTATTATTTTATTGTCTTGATCGAAAGTTGGGGTACGTATTTTATGCCGTTCCATTTCTAAATGCCATCAATTATTTATCCTCATTAATTAAAAAGTGAAAAAAATCAATGGCGCGGAAACGCGAAGACAAACTATTTCATGCCGCTTAATCGCAAGAATGACTACAATCCTACGTGTGACGTCAAACTATCTCCACTACCTGTCACCAGGTGGTGTTGCGGACGCCTCCAAGTAGACGCTGCTCTCCGTTAAAGCTTATTAACTGGTATCGGAGGTATATTCCTTCCGTTATTTTATTATAATTAACTTTTATTTATTTATTTAATATTATTTATGCAGGTGATTCATCTAAAATCAGTTAGTATTCCTTTTACAAGCATACCGTGAAGTTCGCCCATCGCCGCACGACCTTCACGCCAATCTTCGTCGTAGCAGAAGACACCACGAGCAGGATGTCCTTGAGCCTATAAAACGACTAATAATACCATGTTTATCAGAGAAGACTTTTCGAACTTTGATAGTTTTCACAGGTTAATACTAATAAATATCCACTAGATTTGAGAGGCCCTGAAGTACGATGGTAAGTTCAGGAGACGAATTTTCCTATACCTCGCGACATCAACTACATACCTGTTACGTCAGCAAGAAGGCAGCGCACCCCGCCATTTCAGAGCTTCTTCATATGATCTTAAAAATTAACATTTAATTCTCTTGAAAACTGGGGTTTCTAAGTTCAACATTTTTGCGTAAAATATACACATTTATGGCAAGCGACGGATCGCAATTAACGGAGCCTGTTTTCTTTGATGAAGGAAACTTCCCCTATTCTGGAAGTCCACGCTCCCCCTCCTCCTCCTCCTCTTTTCTCCTTCCCAGGTAAGTTTCCCGGACTGCTCCTTCCCAGTGACTCGTGGTCATTGGCATTCAACATCCCCTACTCTCTTCCTTTGGATCCCTTTCTCCCTTTGCATATATATATATATATATATATTTGTCTTCTTCCTTTTTGAAATTGCCTTGCAATTCTGCCTTGATGGCTCTGTGAGTGTGCGTACTGTTTTTATTAAATCTGAGGAAAAGTGCTTAAAGTTTCTCATTTAACGGAAATGATAATGATATATATGAACCGGAGTCAGCATCCGTGGTGCAATTATATGCGTGCGGGCATCTACGGAATACTCTGCGAGCTACCACGAGGGTGTGTGGCAGGGGAATGGGACACTTCGGCGCGGAGAACAGAGGTGTTAAGTACCGGTATAAATGCTCATGTAAAAATACTATTGGCACCGAGTATCTTCTTCTTCAACAGAAAACTCTTCAAAAGCTATTGTCCAAAATGATCATGCCTTGCAAGGCAACATGCCTTAATGCTAAAAATTATAAATTATCCTGACGACTTTTTTTTTGGACGTACAGAAGAGTTAGTTTAATTATATGAAACTACTCATAAGGACGTGCCGATACCTCCGATCAGGAGACGAATTTTCCTATACCTCGCGACGACTTTGTATTGTCCTCGAATTGTATCATTTCACTACAAATATTCAATTATTGTTTCCCGTAATTTACTATATTATTTATATTTTACATTAGCGTTTAGAATTTTGCTTATTGGACTGGAAAATATAGTTGTCTAAAAAAAATGTCTAAAAAAAATAATGTTCATTTAATTATTACACTGTTTATTAATTGATCAAAAGTATTACAAATATTAGAAAGAATAGAAGTTGTGAATTATTACAAAATCGTAAGTTGAAATACAAAATAATTCACATGCAAAAATATAAGGTTAATAGTAGGGATGGGTCGGTTCCACTTTTTTTCGGTTCCGGTTCGGTTCTTAACTTCGGTTCTCGGTTCCGATTCTCGGTTCCGTTTCTTACTTTGCCACTTACTTTGCATTGCTCAATGGTAAGATAAGGTAATCAATAATCATTTTCAGAGACTGAATTAGAATAATTCGTGACTTTGAAGCATCTAAGTACACTATTTCACCAGTTTTTAAAGTGAAGCCTCCACTTTCGGAGTGTGAGTAGGTTTCAAACTGGTTTTCGCGCCAATTATTTCGGTACCGATTATTTTTGGCCTCGGTTCCGGTTCTAAGCTCAAGAACCGGTGGAACCGAGAACCGAAGAACCGAACCGACCCATTCCTAGTTAATAGGCTATCAGATGAAGCTGCAGTTATTTTATCAATACCAGCCAGCGTAACATAGCAGGTTACACCATGAATATACAAATAGAGAGATACGTCTAGATAAAGAACCCCGTATTCTGGCAGCGTATTCTAAATAAGGTCTAACTAGGGACAAGTCGCTAATTTCTCGTACGTGGTCGTCATATTTGCCCAGTACTCTTGTTGAGTCCCAGTCTATATTTACATCTACATATTACCCAGATGAATCCCAGTTTAACGATTAGCTTGACCCATTATTTCTCTTATGTGTTTACTCCAAGAAAGATCATGCGTCAGTAATATTCCAAGATATTTAGCGGACTCCATGTTTGTAAATTTATTATTCATTATGTAATAAGTATTAGAGGAGGAAGTAGTATTTTTCCAAAAAATCATTACCACACATATTTTTAAATTTATTTCCAACTGCCATGTATCACACCATTTCTCAATTACTAATAAGTCATCATGCAAAGATTCTTTATCGCTGGGTTAGAGACCACTGCATCATCGGCAAATAGAATCTTACTTTTTACCTCGTTATTGATATCATTTATGTACAGAAGGAAATTTAAAACGGAAAAGTTTGCTGAAGATGTTAGGTATATATTAAGAACTCCTGCGTATTATGCTAGATTTGACCAGATATACAGAGTGTCCCATTGATCGTGTGTCATTTCTGACCTGTAATTTTAGACACTTCCTTTCGAGCCACATGGATGAAACTTGGTACCTGGCTAGAAAAAGGATGTAAGTTTTGTTGAGTATAAACAAAATATTAAAAATATGACCTTTTGACCCCATAAATAGGGGCCAACCAAAAATCCAAATTTTGCCTTATGGGCTTTCAATGTTAAAATATTCGAAGTACAAAAAAGAACGAGCGAAACTTTCGACTAATAGGTTTTTGGACACGAAGAACACGATGGAAGAACTATTAGGGTCGAAAATTGCAACCGTGACCCCTGAAAGGTCACAGTCAAGGTCACAGGGGTTACAAAAATGAATCACCGCTTCAAACCTGTCGAATCATAGGTTTAAAAAGGTGCCAAGGTTGATTTTAAGGTCTTCGGATTTCTCATTTCATCCCTTGACCTTCAAGGGTTACTCAGGGGTCAAAGGTCACAGTGGTTACAAAAGGTGAAATGATGCTACAAAAAAGTCGAATCATAGGTTTAAAAAGATGCCAAGGTCGATTTAAAGGTCTTCAGATAGCTCATTTCATCCCTTGACCTTCAAGGGTTACTTAGGGGTCAAAGGTCAAAGAGTGACAAAAGGGAAATTATCCTAAAAACGTATCGAATCATAGGTGTCAAAAGGTGCCAATGTCGATGGAAAGGTCATCAGATCCCTCTATTCACCCCTTGACCTTCAAGGGCTTCTAAGGGGTCAAAGGTCACAAGGGTGACAAAAATTTAAATGAGGCTACAAACATGTCGAATCATATGTTTAAAAAGATGCCAAGGTCGATTTTAAGGTCTTCAGATAGCTCATTTCATCCCTTGACCTTCAAGGGTTACTCAGGGGTCAAAGGTCAAAGAGTGACAAAAGGTGAAATTATCCTAAAAACGTATCGAATCATAGGTTTCAATAGGTGCCAATGTCGATGGAAAGGTCATCAGATCCCTCTATTCACCCCTTAACCTTTAAGGGTTACTCAGGGGTCAAAGGTCACATGGGTGACAAAAAGTGAAATGAGGCTATAAACGTATCAAATCATAGGTTTCAAAGAGTGTTCAATGCGATGGTAAGTCCCTCCAGGAATTATCTGACATTGAAGGGTTGGGAAAGGATAAAAGATCACTACGTGTATCCTAGATTTAGGGCAACAGACGCGTCGAATTCTAGCTTCGAAAGGGTGAAGAATTAGATGAAGTGCCTTGGTCCTGTTTGTTGCCTCCTGACTTCAAAGGGCTACACTGAGATTATTGGTCCCATATGTTAAATATTTCAAGACGGGGAATCATAATAAGAATGAGATTATTTAGGCTGCCAAAGTCAATGTTAAGGTACTCAGATCCCAACTGCCATCCCTTAACCCTTTGGGTCATATGTTAGTCGTTGATTTCGAGTTTATTAATCAATGAAAAAATTCCATTGTAATTTCAATTTAATTACGTTTATTCAATTAAAAATAATTTCCCATATGTATTATTTAAAAAGTATGTTAATTATCCAAAATTTAATCAATATTAAAATTTAAAATGAAAATATTGAGGCGGTAAACATATGAATCATAGGTTTCAAAAGGTGCCAATGTCGATGGAAAGGTCATCAGATCCCTCTATTCACCCCTTGACCTTCAAGGTTTTCTAAGGGGTCAAAGGTCACATGGGTGACAAAAAGTGAAATGAGGCTATAAATGTATCGAATCATATGTTTAAAAAGGTGCCAAGGTCGATCGTAAGGTATTATGATCCCTTTTTTCTTCTCTTGACCTTCAAGGGTGACTCAGAAGTCAAAGGTCACTGGAGTGACAAATTTCGAATCGGGGCTACAACGAAGCATTTTTTTTTAATAGTGCCTAATACGATGGTAAAATCCCCCCAGGATATCTCTGACCTGGAACGGTTGGGCAGGGGTCAAAGTCCACCAGGTGTAGCGAAAAAAACATTTTCGGGCATCGCAGAAATAAAGAAAGAAATTACAATGTGTGCAGAGTCCATATCTCCGAATATGCTAGAACACACATTCACACGCGCTTTTATTGCACGAATTCAATTGTGCCTGGCTTGAAATATCGGGTACGTAGAATGAATAAGAATTGATTTTCATTTTCACCGCCTCAATATTTTCATTTTAAATTTTAATATTGATTAAATTTTGGATAATTAACATACTTTTTAAATAATACATATGGGAAATTATTTTTAATTGAATAAACGTAATTAAATTGAAATTACAATGGAATTTTTTCATTGATTAATAAACTCGAAATCAACGACTAACATATGACCCAAAGGGTTAAGGGATGGCAGTTGGGATCTGAGTACCTTAACATTGACTTTGGCAGCCTAAATAATCTCATTCTTATTATGATTCCCCGTCTTGAAATATTTAACATATGGGACCAATAATCTCAGTGTAGCCCTTTGAAGTCAGGAGGCAACAAACAGGACCAAGGCACTTCATCTAATTCTTCACCCTTTCGAAGCTAGAATTCGACGCGTCTGTTGCCCTAAATCTAGGATACACGTAGTGATCTTTTATCCTTTCCCAACCCTTCAATGTCAGATAATTCCTGGAGGGACTTACCATCGCATTGAACACTCTTTGAAACCTATGATTTGATACGTTTATAGCCTCATTTCACTTTTTGTCACCCATGTGACCTTTGACCCCTGAGTAACCCTTAAAGGTTAAGGGGTGAATAGAGGGATCTGATGACCTTTCCATCGACATTGGCACCTATTGAAACCTATGATTCGATACGTTTTTAGGATAATTTCACCTTTTGTCACTCTTTGACCTTTGACCCCTGAGTAACCCTTGAAGGTCAAGGGATGAAATGAGCTATCTGAAGACCTTAAAATCGACCTTGGCATCTTTTTAAACATATGATTCGACATGTTTGTAGCCTCATTTAAATTTTTGTCACCCTTGTGACCTTTGACCCCTTAGAAGCCCTTGAAGGTCAAGGGGTGAATAGAGGGATCTGATGACCTTTCCATCGACATTGGCACCTTTTGACACCTATGATTCGATACGTTTTTAGGATAATTTCCCTTTTGTCACTCTTTGACCTTTGACCCCTAAGTAACCCTTGAAGGTCAAGGGATGAAATGAGCTATCTGAAGACCTTTAAATCGACCTTGGCATCTTTTTAAACCTATGATTCGACTTTTTTGTAGCATCATTTCACCTTTTGTAACCACTGTGACCTTTGACCCCTGAGTAACCCTTGAAGGTCAAGGGATGAAATGAGAAATCCGAAGACCTTAAAATCAACCTTGGCACCTTTTTAAACCTATGATTCGACAGGTTTGAAGCGGTGATTCATTTTTGTAACCCCTGTGACCTTGACTGTGACCTTTCAGGGGTCACGGTTGCAATTTTCGACCCTAATAGTTCTTCCATCGTGTTCTTCGTGTCCAAAAACCTATTAGTCGAAAGTTTCGCTCGTTCTTTTTTGTACTTCGAATATTTTAACATTGAAAGCCCATAAGGCAAAATTTGGATTTTTGGTTGGCCCCTATTTATGGGGTCAAAAGGTCATATTTTTAATATTTTGTTTATACTCAACAAAACCTACATCCTTTTTCTAGCCAGTTACCAAATTTCATCCATGTGGCTCGAAAGGAAGTGTCTAAAATTACAGGTCAGAAATGACACACGATCAATGGGACACTCCTTATAAGATTAGATATATGGCTTGTTATACGGATAGATTTAAAATGTCATATTTTCCTCTTACCATTAGAAAACATAATAGGCGGCATATCTGATCTGCTCAAATGTGTTGTCAAAAGCTCTCTCCTATTAGTAAACACCTCTTTCGCCAAAGAAATTCCCCTCCTGATATCATTATTACTGCGTCCATCTCCATTAAGATATAAACCCAAGTATACAAACAACCTACTACACTTCATTTTAAACGTGGTCCATACATATGTCCACACTTAGAAACATCCAGTATTAAATACATTGGCCTCGCCGTGATGGACCGCGCCGAGGTGGACCCGCGCCGAGGTGGCTTTCGCCGAGACGGCAGCGCCGAGGTGGCTTGCGCCGAGACGGCAGCGCCGAGGTGGCTGCGCCGAGTTGTACTAGACCCGTGTGGCAGGGTGTGAAGATCACCAGATATGCACTATTGACATGCAACTAAGATATTTAATGAATATATATGCTAGATAATTGGGTCAGTTGCAGCTAGATGGTTAGTATCTACATAATAAGAAAGGGATTATTGGTTGTTATTACATGCATTGTGCGCTACAGACTTTTCTAACAATATTTCAACTACCAATCCCTTTGCTACGCTGCCTATTGTTCTCTCTTATGGTACGCGGGAAAAATGACATTTTGAATCTATCAGTACGACAATCTATCTCTCTAGTCTTGTTAATCTGATCAAAACTAGCAAAATACGCAGGGGTTCTTGATATATATCTAACGCCATCTGTTAACCCATCGGTTTCGAATTTACTTAAAAGATTTAACCTAAATTTTAACCTGTGTTCTGATAGTAATTCCCATTCTAGTTCAGCTCTTGAAATCGTAAAACTTATACAATTATCATAACAGCATGCACTTGTCACTTGTCTCTCTTACGCCAACGGTGTTGCCTCCTAGAATGTATACGCAGCAACAAAATGTGCGTAATATATACAATTTCACATTTCGGCTCCCTCCATTTTACCTCCGGTGTGTCAGTGATCTTCAAACTATATATGACTAATCAAGTTTTAATAATTAATTACTTATCTGAATACCTATTTAGCCATTTTAAGTTACAACCAAAACATTAATAGCCATGATTAGAATGTACGAGAATGCTTATAAAGTTACACAATAGTAATAATTGTGAAATACTTTAATAGGTTAGGCTTGCCAAAAGTCACTTATGGGTTTTACCGAGTCCAGTTGACGGTGATCAGTTTTTTATTCCATATTTACACGGTTAGCTATAACGTTTCAGATTCAAATGTTATCATATACCCCATAGTTACATGGGAAAACTTAAATATAGCTGTTGATTTCCACTTACCTTCGAAGCATGGCAGTGGTTTTTTCTGCTGGCCGGCTTCAGGTTCCTTCAGGAGTGTATTATCCACGTCATCGCCTGAAAGATATAATATCTTCACTGTAAATATTTTAAAATCCAGTGATGGAAAATACTTCTAAGTGATGAAATTAAGTTAAGACTGATGATTACAATTATTAATCTTTGTTGGGCGGAATTGAAACCATTGATTATTTCTTTATAAATATGTACATTTTCGTGGGTATAGATTGCAAAAAAGTCACTTATAGGTATTGTAAATGGTGTAGGGTAGAAAAGAAATCAATGGAGGAATTTTGAACGAGTCAGTGGAGTGAAGGATTATGTCTTAGGGGCTTTCCATTTATTTATTACTTAACGTTGAAGGAAGCCAACTGTTCAGTAGAGTGAACTGTTGCGATCAAGGGGGCCAGAAATTACTGGAGGAGCCTCGGGCATGCTAGCCTATGGGTGACAATGAAGCCAGAATAGGGGTTCTTGGGAAGGATTAGGCCACACTCAAGGTCGATAAATATTGGTCATCTTCCCTTTCGATTTAAATTTTATGAATAACAGTATAAAAACGCCATATATATGCTCAATTTGCTGTTTTCTCCTGCTGTTCTCTCCTTGTTAGCGAATAGGAGAACAGCCAGTAGACTGGACAACTGAAGTTACGTAGGTACTTGGGAATAAAACTCGGCAATAAATTATCAACGAGGCAACACATAGAAAAAGTCACAACGAAAAAATGGGTATGAGAGCCAATCTATCGGTAATATTGAGAAGTAATTCAACGCCAATCAAAATAAAGATTTACGAAATATTCATTAGACGTGTAGTAATGTATGAAGTGCAAGCGTGGGGAGGACTATTACATAAGGGAGCATTAAAATAAATTGGAGTACATGAAAGAAAATGCATAAGATCAATCCTATTCTATAAGAAAATAATTAATAATAACGAGGTCTACAAAAGATCGGGAATAACGCCATAGCGGACAGTATAATAAGGTTAAAAAAGGAGTATACTAATAATCTAAAGATGTTGGACAAAGAAATTTTAAAACAGCTGGCCGTAGACACGAAGGATGGCAGGGACTTGTGTCGTAGACCATGCTACGACATAGTCACAGTGACATATTAATGGTTCGATTAGCAAAAAAGGGTTCTTTTTTTAAATATCATATCATTGACTGGGAAAGTCAAAAAACAGGTCATAGGGCAAAAGCCATGACAATGGCGTCCGCTGAAAAAATGCTGCTCCGCAGCATGGACACTCAGTCAGCTCTCCTTAAGATTTTTATTGGTGACCCACTTTTAATCGGGAAATAGGCGTGAAAAAAATTGTAATTATTGATTTTTTTCTGCTCCGAATACCTCTCGAACGCTGGAGAGTGAGACCAGATATTTTATTTTACCCTAGGAGACATCAAGAAGGAGGAAATCGGTTGCATACTGACCGTGACAAATGTAAACTAGTCCATTTGTCGGGTATGCCTAATGAAAGTGGAAAGATTCTTTGCATTCTTTTCCGTATATATTTATGGGTATTGCTTGTGATTCGAATGTTAATTTGCCATTGAAAAACATACAAATTCTGCCAGATATCGCCGGAATGGATGCTAAAACTCACCGGCCTGCAATGCATCTCCGGACATATCCGTAGGGGCACTTGTACCAGTCAAAGAATACAAAATTATAGCACGTTGGTGTCTCGAAGTCGAGGTCAACCTTAGACTCGAACCCGGGCCCTCTGATTTCCGACCAGGTGATTTAACCAATAGGGTAGCTTCCTATAATCTTATAATTATACTGATCTAAAGTTTATAAAACCTGGAGTCCATATTTTTTTTTTAGATATTCGGTTTTAAAATGGCGTTAAGTATTTTTCCTCGTTAATTAAAAAGCACAAAAATTCAACTAGCGCAAAAACGCGACGACATGCCGGTAAATTATACGAGTGACGTGACCATAGTTGGGAAAGTTTCCAAAAAAAATTAACTAGACTCGAACCCGGGCCCTCTGATTTCCGAGCAGGGGCTATTAAAAAGAGAAAACAATTCAACTAGCGCAGAAACGCGACGACATGCCGGTAAATTATACGTGTGACGTGACCATAGTTGGGAAAGTTACGCAAAAAAATTAACTGATTAAAGTTAAAGTTAATCTATGTAAAAACTAACTAGTTTCAGTTAAAAGTTAATTTGATGAAAAAGTAACTGATTAAAGTAAAAAATTAAAAAAGTAACTTTTGCGTTAAAAGTTATTTTTTCCGTTACAATGGCAAATTGTATGCTGTGGGGATTGGAGACATTGATGGTTTTTGGTTTTGGCAAACAAAGCAAACTCTGAAAACTGTCATTGCGGTTTCTAACAACCGTATCGATTTGTTTTAAAATATTCGAAGTGGGGATTTTCGTTTTATTTCCATTTGTGTAGTGTCAAGAGTGTTGTTGGTCAGGTTTCCTAGTTTCTGCTGAAAGGATTCGGAGATTTTTCTGCGGTGGAGCTCCAATTCCGGGATTTTATGTTGTCGTGAATGTAAGAATATCTCACGAACCATGGTGCGCCTGAAATTTGCCGCAAAAGATGTTGAGCCCTCGTGGTCCATCAAGGATGGCAACGCAAGGGAGAAAGGGCTTCAAAGAAGCCACGACTAAAGGTGAACCCCAATTATATAGTACCTTGAAACTCGGTAAAATTGCCATTCGAATTAGGGATCTTGGGTAGCATTGTGGTCTGCGCAGTGGTCCGGAAATCCAAAGGTCCGTGGTTCGATACCCGGTGCAGGTGAATTTTTTCGCACGGCAATTAATGTGAATTTCACCGCCGTTCACGCGGCAGGATTCAAATATCCTACTTTTACCGCCAAGCGCGGCTTTAACGCTGTATGGGTTCACCTTTGGTCGTGGCTTCTTTGAAGACCTTTCTCCTATGAAAGACTTTGGTTGGTGATTTCCCTAGAAAAACGCTAATCTAGAGAAAACATTTAATTCAAAAGGAAGGGAAAATTTAAGATTTCGCCAGAAATAATTTATTTTCTAGAGAAATTCCTTTTAACTTTTGAAAATTTTTCCGTAAACAATGAAAGACTTCATGGTCAGTGATTTCCCTAGAAAAACGCTAATTTGGGGAAAACATTTTTGAGGGGAAAAAGCGATGAAGTTATCAGTTGAGGTTTACCTTGGATACAAATACTTTCCTAGTGTAGTTTCATGTATAAGTGAATCAACAGTCCTGTCTATGGAAAGGTCCTTTTTAAGAGGTCGAAGATATTTCCGACATTTCGATGAAAACGATTTTCCAGATGAAAACAGTTCCTGTAATTCATCGAATATTTTTTACTACCTTTAATCAATTCTTTCGCATATTTTACTTATTGTATTTTATTTACACTGATGATTATGGAGTGGAACGCGTTTCTAGGGAAACATTTCAAGGCTAAATGCATTCTTGGGAAATTGTTCCCTAGAAGTATAAATTATATGAAAATGGGTGTTCAGTTTTCTAGGGAATACCTTAACTTTTTTGAGTGCGTGAAAATGTGATAAAATAAAAAAAAATCTGGCAGGGCTGCCACACGTGTAATAGCTAGCTCGCAGGGTATTCGGTGGAAGTAGATATACGCTACAACAGTTGGCAAAATGGACCTCACCTTGCGGGTCTTCGTCCTTGGCTGGGGCATCCTGAGAGAGACAGCCGCTCAACAGAGCCAGAGGCACGAGGATTCGCAGCAGCAGCAGCAAAGGAAGGTCCCTCTTCATCTTTGTTGGCGTGCGTGTCCTCCTCCGCCGAGATGCTGGGCGAATGACGGCTCCCCTCAGCCACCAGCCGCCTTTCTACGCCTCCCGCGACGACCCCTGACCTCCCGATTCGCTAGCGAGTGAAAAAAAAGAACGCAAGTCGGCAGTCTCAGTCTTACTCTCCGAAACATCCGTCAAAAAACTCCCCAGGGGGGCTGTGTTTGAAACCATCGAGATTATCTCGAATAGGTAACCAAGGAGTCACGTGGTACAAACAAGAAAGGGTTCGAATATTTGGTGTGTTTTTATCGCTCATTACAAGGTAAATAAATGTTTTTTTTAGTTTTCCTCGCTCTAAGGCTCTATATTTGAGTCAGATAAGATAAAACTCGCGTAAAACAATATATAGCGAGATTGTAATGTAAGATTATAATACACCAAATTTGCGAACCGTTTGTGTTTATACCACGTGACTCCTTGGTTACCTATTAGAGATAATCTCGATGGTTTCAAACACAACCCCCCTGCAGCGGTCAGCTCCCACACTCCCACTCCAAGGGATGAACGATTCGGCAAAACCTGTTTCCGAGATGGATTTGCCGGAAGGTCTGATGATTGGGGGAGGTGGTTTGAGGATATGGGGTGAGGGTGGGAGGAAATAGGACTTTACCCCTTTGGCCTCGGTAGTACCATTGTCACGCACCCCATGCATTCAACGGGGAGTCGCCGGCTTAAATCGTTCCACAGCTTACTTTTCTCCACACTTCTGAGGAATAATCCCCTCACCGCTTAAAATTCCAGCATGGGACGAAGGATTGAAGCAACACCAGGCGTGCATAAATGTCAGGAAACCAAAACTTTTGTCAGTTACCTCATTACTGGGGGTAATGAGTAAGGGACTCCAGGGTGGGACAAGGGCAGACCATGCCTATGGACCACCAAGACCGTCATGCGTGGTGAAGAGCCACATCCTCCACGAGGTGCCCCTGGTATCGCTGAACATGACGGATCTAGACCTGGCGGTCGATAAACAGCACCCAACACCACGGTGCGTCTCTGTGCCTAGGGTGACCGCATTGCGGGGCGGAGGGTAAGAAGTCGCTAACAGAGAGACTCCGGATACTAGGCGACCTCCGGTTTTATTCAGCCTTACCCACGCATGCGGGGCTCTGTGTGGGTGGACCCTTTATTTCCCTAGCTACTCGTGGGACCAAATATGGATACCAACCAAATAACCAAGGAGGGAGCTATGGAGGGTGCTGAAAGGCACACTCTCAAAATGGACTCTTGTAGTCTCACTTCCCTTGTGGAGGAAGCGATACTGTTGGAGAGCCCCTGCGGGGCTCCCAATGAGGACGCGGCCTCCACTACCTCATCCCTACCTGTGGGGGAAGCGATACTGCTGGTGAGCCCCTGCGGGGCTCCCAGTGAGGACGCAGCCCCCACTACCCCATCCCGATCTATGGAGGAAGCGATACTGTCGGTGAGCCCCTGTGGGGCTCCCGATGAGGACGCAGCCTCCATTGTTCCATCCCTACCCACCCACCTGGAGGAGATGGGCAACCTTTCTGACTCCTCGGAGTCGACCATTAAAGAGGCACCGGGTCGGGGCTCCCCCCCCAAAGGGGTAGACTCTGACTCGGGGGCCTCCATTAACACCCTAGGGAGCGTCTCTCAGAGAATGGAGAGGCTCACTACGGAAGGAAAGCGGACTGGTGCCGCCAGGAGGAGGAAGAGGAAAAAGCCGGGAGCGGGGGGACGTGGTGAGAGTCTGCCGGACCCTCCTGCTCATGGGGGTACTGCTGGTGTGACTGCTGGCGGGGCCCCGGGGCGGGGAGTGGGGACGATAGAGACTCCCCCCACCTCTGTAAAGAGGAGGCGTACCCCAGGGGGTACGCCTACAAATAAGATTCAGGACGCCAAGAGGGCAAAGACTGGTTCTCGGCCCTCATATGCAGAGGCGTCCAGGAATTTAAAGAAAATGGCCATCATCCCAATAGGATATCCTCAGGTGATGATGATAGAGGAATGGCAAGAGGAGATAGAGAGGAGACTGGAAGGACTCTGGGACGAGGTCCCAGAAGACCAGGACCTCCCTGTCTTTCGGGGGACCAGGTTTGCAAACGGGGCGCTCGAGATTAGCTGTGACGACGACCGTTCGGCAGC
The DNA here is from genome assembly GCA_933228895.1 of Platycnemis pennipes. NCBI lineage: Eukaryota > Metazoa > Arthropoda > Insecta > Odonata > Platycnemididae > Platycnemis > Platycnemis pennipes. The sequence continues at coordinate 31,861,322 of OW121852.1, read as the reverse complement.
CTGGTTGGTTGAAGCGGCAAAGAGGATGGGACCGGTTGAGGGGACCATCTTCCAAGCTGTGGATGCCGATAAACTCATCAGGAGGAGAAGAGTGATGATCTGGGTGCCGGGGCGTAGTAAACCGGACACCAAGACCCTCCTGGGGAGGTTACAAAGGGTCAATCCGGGGCTGCAAATAGCCCTATGGAGACCTTATGAAAGGTGCGACACCCCTCGGGGAACTCGGTTTGTCCTGGGGGTGGATGAAGCATCTATCAAGTGCTTGACAGCGCCAAACTTCAAGGGAACCATCGGCCTACAGCAGGTAGAGGTGACCCTTTTGGGTAGGGATGGGGCTGAGGAGAAGCCCCATACTTCTGAGGACGGGAAGGTCCAACATCCCCCCAAGGAAAAGGTGCTGGGGGAGGAAGATGGTGCTGGGAGGGCCTAAGCATGGCGGGTATCGACATGCTCCAGGCCAACCTGCAGCACAGCAGGGCTGCCTCGGGGCTCCTGCAAAGGATCCTATCGAAAGGTGAGGTTAAGATAGCTCTGATTCAAGAGCCCTGGGCTTTCCAAGGCAGAGTCAGAGGACTAGGTATGACTGTGGGTAAAGTATTTTACTGCACCACTGTTGATAGACCTAGAGCTTGTATCTATGTGAATGGGATAAATGCAACACATTTATCAGAATTTACTACGAGGGATCAGGCAGTAGTTCTGCTGACCCTTGGGGAAGGTGAGAATAGGAGGAGAGTGGTTGTCTGCTCCTCTTATCTGCCATATGATTCACCGGCTCCCCCACCATCGAATGAGATGGAGAGGCTGGTGAGTCACTGCAAGACCAACAAGTGGGACCTGATTATCGGTTGTGATGCTAACTCGCACCACATTGTGTGGGGGAGTGGGAGCACCAACGGTAGAGGAGAGTCCTTGTTGGAGTACCTTATGTCTACGGAGTTACAAATACTCAATAAAGGATCACAACCTACCTTTGCAAACAGCATTAGGCAGGAGGTGATAGACATTACACTGTGCACCAGTTCTCTGCTGCACAGGATTGATGGGTGGAGAGTGTCAGGGGAGATAACTTTGTCCGACCACAGACACATACTCTTCACTCTTTTAGAATCCAATTACAGGGAAATAACATATAGAAACCCCAGGAATACCAACTGGGGACTATATCGAGAGAGGCTGGGAGCTGCCCTAGAGGGGGCACCTCAGGGCAAGTTTAGAAACGTGGATGAGGTGGAGGCTGCTGTGGAGCATCTACAGAATAGCATCATCACATCCTACGAAAACAGCTGCCCCCTAATGACCAGGAAGGAAGGGTGTAAATTGCCCTGGTGGGGAGCAGAATTAGACGGTCTCCGTAGAGGGACTAGGAAACTCTTTAATAAAGCAAAGAGGACAAGAATGCCTCGGGATTGGGAAAACTTTAAGGTTGCCCAACGGAGGTACAAAGCAGCAATTAAGCGCTGTAAAAGGGACTCATGGAGGGGCTTCTGTGAGAGCGTAGAGACTGTTCCACAGATGGCGAGACTTCATAAGATCCTATCAAAAGACTCGGAAGCAGGGGTGGGTTCTCTACTGCTTCCCTCGGGAGACTTCACGTCTTCCGATAAGGAAGCGTTAAAGCTAATGCTGGAGACCCACTTCCCAGGCTCCAGAGAGTTGAGGGAGATGCAGTATGGGAGGAATCCCATCCGTCCGGCTCGGACAGAATGGAGACTTTCCTCCAGCATCGTGACGTACTCAGTTACAAAATGGGCAATCATGAGCTTTAGCCCCTTTAAGGCTGCTGGGGAGGATGGGGTATTTCCTGCACTCCTTCAGGAAGGGCAGGATTTGCTCCTCCTTCCAATGGTAAGAATATTTCGCTCATGCCTGGCTTATGGATATGTTCCAAAAGCCTGGAGGGTCACCAAGGTGGTCTTCATACCTAAACCGGGTAAGACGGACTACACAAGAGCAGATTCCTTTCGAGGAATCAGTCTTATGTCTTTTCTATTGAAGACATTAGAAAAGATAGTGGACAGGTACATAAGGGAGGGACCATTAAGAGATCACCCCCTACACCTGTATCAACATGCCTACCAGAAAGGAAAATCCGTGGAGACGGCGCTACACAATCTTGTTAGCAGGATTGAGGGGGTGCTGGAGCATGGAATGTACGGACTGGGGGCATTTCTTGATGTCGAGGGAGCATTTAATAACACGTCCTTCGATCAAATCTGCATTGCTGCAGGAAGACATGGCATCCATGCTCACATTGTGAGCTGGATTAGACACATGTTGGAACAGAGAACTGTCAAAGTAGTCTTGAGAGACAGTTCAATGAAGGTGGCAGTGACTCGAGGCTGCCCTCAGGGAGGAGTGTTATCTCCACTCCTCTGGAATATGGTAGTCGACAGTCTTATCTTAAAATTGAATAAGACTGGCGCATACACTCAGGGGTACGCAGATGATGTAGTTATACTCATCACTGGAAAATACCTTGATACTGTCTCCGGACTTATGCAGAAAGCCCTGGATAAGGTAATGGGGTGGTGTGCAGAAACAGGGCTGACTGTAAATCCGGAGAAAACCAAGCTTGTATTGTTTACCAATAAAAGGAAAATGGAGGGCTTTAGACCTCCCTCCTTGCAGGGAAAGGTTTTACATCCCTCACCATCGGTCAAGTATCTTGGAGTTATTCTGGACTCCAAGCTTAACTGGGGAGAGCATTTGGAGACCAAGGCAAAGAAAGCTTGTGCCTCTTTATGGATGTGCAGGAGGACCCTTGGTAAAACATGGGGACTTCAACCAAAAGCCACTAGATGGATTTATACGGCAGTCATCAAACCTAGTTTCCTGTACTGCTCTATAGTGTGGTGGAAGAGAGTCCGGCTCAAAACTGCTGAGAATAAACTGAACCACCTTCAGCGAATGGCCTGCATGGGCATTACGGGGGCTATGAGAACAACCCCAACTCTAGCTCTGGAAACGCTGCTGAACCTTCCTCCACTTTATGTGGAAGCTGAGGTACAGGCAAGGACAGCAGCCTATCGTCTCAAATGTATGGGACAGTGGTATGACAAAGGAAGTTCCTATGGTCATAGACAGGTTTGGACGGAGCTCATGAAGTCGAGTCCCATCCTCGGGATGGGCAGTGATGGAATGATAGCCAGATTCAATCAAACACCCCCCTACTTCAAAACCCACTTCCCGGATAGGGAACAGTGGGCTAGAGGAAAGGGGAAAGATCTTCACTCTGGGGCCGAGGTATGGTATACGGACGGCTCTAGGAAAGAAGGAAGAGCGGGAGCAGGCATCTACAATTGTAGTACACAAAGAAAGCTCTCAATCCCTTTGGGAAAATATGCTACGGTGTTCCAGGCGGAGGTATATGCACTTCTGACCTGCGCGTATGCTATTAAGGAGATCGGGAAGTTTAACAGACCGATACACATATGCACGGACAGTCAGGCAGCTCTAAAGGCGCTGACATCGCCATGGTGCAAATCACAGCTGCTGCAGGAGTGTCGTGAGGCACTCAATAATATAGCAAGATGCGGCAAGGTGGAACTCTTCTGGGTGCCTGGTCATGCAGGCATATCCGGAAATGAGATGGCTGATGAGCTGGCAAGGGCCGGTTCCAGCCGAGATCCGGTTGGTCCAGAGCCAATCATACCTATTGCTTCGTCGGTAGGGATGGCGGAAATTAGAATGTGGGGGCTAGCCCGACATTCTGAGATCTGGCGAGTGGCACCAGGCCTTAGACAGGCCAAACTGCATATTGGAGAGCCTAGACCTGGGCCTGCCAGAAGACTCCTGTCATTAAACAGGGGCCAACTACGGACGGTAGTGGGTCTCCTCACGGGGCACTACCAGGTGATGAGGCACCTGCACCTCCTGGGAATCGTAGATTCCCCCAGATGCAGGTGGTGCGAAGAAGGGGACGAAACCACATCCCACATACTATGCGAGTGCCCTGCGGTGATGAGGACTCGAAACAGGTACCTGGGTTCCCCATTTTTGGAACCCAGGGAGGTAAGGGAAATCCCCATCGGGGACTTGCTGGCCTTTAGCAAGGCGATTGGCCTTTATGGGTGACTTCTCCAAAAGGGTGGTTGGCACAATGGACCAATAGGTCTAAGTGCTCCAGGGCCTCCGTTGCGAGGAACTCCACCACTATTTCAATCTAATCTAATCTACCTCATTACTGGTTTCATCGTAAATATATACATATTATTAATGTAAAATTGTCTTAAAAAATTAATTATTTTCACAAATAAGACTCATTCCTATAAAAAGCCATCATTCTATTCTACATCGACATAACACCATGAAAACCACCATAAAGATGTGTGGCATGGGGTTCATTCACACCAAACATGCATTGCATATCATTTGTAAAATAGGATTAGTAATAATATAGGTCGTGGTCCAAACTGCACAATTTTAAAAGTGTAAAAATAGCAAAGCAGCATGCTAAAACATGCTGATAGTTGGTTTAGCTTAAATTCCTTACACCAACTACCTAAGCTATGTAATATACACTCGTATTTATGCTATTGGTTATATTCATTGCTCTTCATATCCCCAATTGTACGAGAAAAGAAGACATTTTGAATCTGTCAGTTGCCAATCAATTTCTTTAACTCTGTGATTATAGTCCAGTCTACAGTAGTAAGTTCGAGTTGGCCAAATATTTTGAACGTCATCAGTGAAAATATTATCTTGGAATTTAATTAAGAGATTAAGTCTAAATTACAACCTACGATCTTACAATGATTCCCATTTTAGTTCATTTAGTAGACTGGTTACACTTTTTTTTTTACGATGAAAGGTATCCTGTCGAATACACATGATATTTTTTCTTTGCGTGTGTCTACTTCCCGGCTAAGATACTGTCAATCTAGTTGCACGTGAATATAATATCTAATGTGTCTTTATAAAATAGCAGTATTGTAGTTCTTAGTTGCTCGTAAGTAGTGCATCTTTAGCATTCTTCACCCTATGCCACACACCCTCGAGGTGGCTCGAGGGGTATTCCGTAGATGACGTAGATCTGTGGCGTGCTTCTTTATGGCACTTAGACTTGGGCAATACCAGACTCATAAAATAAAAAATGGAAGTATCTGCATCGAGATAGCCATAAAATATATTGAGAAGGAAATGAAATATATTGAATCTTCGGGATTGAGCATCCACGGCGAAAAATTAGAATGCTGCGTTTCGGTGATAACATAGCGGTCGTGGCAGAGGAAGGTTTAAGAAAGTCTCTTTTTAACATTGAAAAAACATTGACCGGATATCACTTGGAGGTCAACAAAAAGAAAGCTAAGTTACTAATGAAATGCAATGGATGAGTAGCGGCCAAGACCAATATTAATCTCGGGGAAAGAAAGCTTGAAGTGATGAAAGAATGTTGGCAGCTGGGAGGCCAAGTAACTATAGTGAAGGACGAAACAAGAAGAAAATAATTTGTTAATTAGGCCAAGCTTAAACTACCAAATTGTACCGAAAGTGAAATGAATGGAGGAGGCTGATACTTTGTGGAAATCCATTGTACGACATGAATTAATGATACTTTGCACTATTCCACATACAAATTTATTTCAGCCGAAAGACAATTGTACCGAAAAGGTTTGTTTTACAAAAGAATGATAAATATTGTGAAGATAAAATCGATAGTCTGAGCAATAAACGACAATAGTCTTAAGAAACTGTGGGAGTGAGGAGAAGTTTTCTGAGAACTTTGAAGAAGAGACGAAGACAGACAACTCCTTCAGCCATATCTTGAGACCTTATGTCTTGACTAAGGCTATTATCGAGAAAAAAAAGAACAGGAAAAAAAGAAAAAAATCCTCGTATAAGACCCATTGAGCAAAAAATGAAGTATATTAAAGAGATGAATTATATAGGTATGAAGATGTTAGCTGATAGGGGAATCAAATGGAGAGCTGCGTCAAACCAATCTTAGGATAGACACTTTGAGTGATGATAATGATTATATTTGATACGATTCTTTTCTCATATCTACTAAATATTAATAACTTATTGGGTTTCAGCTCAGCACTAAATGGAATATTTTCCTATGACTCACTAAACTTACGCGAGTATTTATGGGTAGCCAGGTCCAGCAGTATCTAAACATAAAACACGTGTCCGAGGCTGAATTCAAGGACGCAAATTCGGAGTTACCACAGCCAGGTCGATAACTCGTCGGTGTGGTAACTCCGAGTTCGCAGGCCTGATGTGAAGTTACCCCTTTGAGTACCCTTATTTATATTATGAGAGAGAAATCACTACGCATCCAGGCTCGAATCCAGGAATGTTTTTTTCATAGGAACCTACTAAGGAGGAAGATTTCCCCAGCAGTTTAGTACTTCTTCACCCAATAAGACATTCAGATATTGGCCTACGACCCAGAAAATAGAAAAAAATGTGAATTAAATATTTATTTCCACAAAAAATTCTGATTTATGAGGTCAAACAACTTTGATATGAATTTCCCTTCACAGACCAATAGCATGCTTCTTATCTCCCTCAAATTTCAGACCAAATAATTATTTTTATATTACACGTTTCATTTTCGGCATTTCTCCTTACACCGAACTTCTAAGACCTGAAATGACGACATCCTAAATTGATGATTTGTTCTGCTTACTTGGTCTCGTATTATTACGGTGACTAAAGCACTATTTTCCCATCCAGATGGTTTAGGTCCGAAACCTAGTAATGGCAGAGATTTTTCTTTTGTATAAAGTTCCCCAATCCCACGAGTCTAATTCTAGTTTAGTGCTCTGTCTGTCGAATGGGACGCAGCCCTCCACTCGATTCGCTTTATAGTAAGGTAATTCTTCCCTTTTACATCCTTCACAGCTTTTTCCATATATATATCACACGAAGCCATTCTTTTCCATTCTTCCCGTTCACTTTTCCTTCGACGGTTCTCTTCATCAGGCTATCGTGTCTTAGGCGATATGGCCGGTTAAGTTGTCCTGTCTTCTCTTTGGAGTTGTCCGCAGACTTCTCTTTTCTCCCACTTTTCTTAGGACTTCCTCGTTACTTACTCGGTCGACCCATTTTATCTTCATAACTCTCCTGTAGCACCACATTTAGAATGCTTCCATCCTTTTCTCCTCCGCTGCTGTTATCGTACATGCCTCACTGCCGTAAAGAAACACGATCCATATATGCGATCTGATGAATTGTTTCCTTACTTCTAAGCTTATATTTCCAGCTGTAAGTAGATTCTTCTCTTTTAGAATGACCTCTTTGCCTAGGCTATTGTACTATTTATTTCTTGCTTCTTCCATCGTTGGTTATACAGCCTCCCAAGTAACAGAACTATTTCACCTCTTCAAGTTTTTGTTTTCCTAGTTTAACGTGGGTTTTGCCCTCTTCTCTCGTTCTGAACACCAATATCCTAGTCTACTTCTTATTAATTTTTAAGATGATATCTGACCATTTTCCTTTCCATGGTTATAAGAATCTTATTAACATCCCTCTCTGTCTCTGCTATGAGTGCTATGTCATCGGCGAATCGCAGAATGATAATTTTTTTCTCCGTGGATGTTCACTCCAGAACACTTCTCCTTGACTTCATTGATGGTTCTCTCGATGTAAACATTAAAAATTACGGGAGACAGTGCAAAATTTGTCTCACTCCTTTACATATTCTTGCTTCTTCACAGCTGGGTCCAGATTGAATCACAACTGCTTGGTTTTTATAAAAATGTGGATAATTCCTTGGTCATTATACGACACACATTATACATATATTATTTCCTTTCAGAATTCCAAGCATTGAATTTCAATGCAGGTTGTCAAAAGCCACCATAACTATGGCAAGTTTTTGGGAAGTAGTAGAGGTATTCGTTCGGGGGAGGCTACCAAGTACTACTGCTACTCTTTTTGAAAGGCGCCTAGGTGTTCGCAGTTAGGCATCCTATCCGACGGACGGAGTACTGAACTTGAAGTGCTCTCAATACAGCACACGAGGTACCGGCATTGCCCTAGAAAAAACTAAATCTTTTGGAATTCGTACCCGCGCCCTAGAGGTGACAAGTAATTAATCTAGCCATTTCGCCAACCCGTTTCATGTATCAATGATTTGTACTCAATCATTTCCCTTAAATGTCGAGCAAAATGAAAGGATATAACGATTTTTCTCCTCGTTCCGTCTGGTTCGGACAGCGTTTTGTGTTTAGTTTTGTTCCAAAAACATTCGCCAGCGAAATTTTTCGGAGAAATTTCTTTCATCATCATTACTATACAAATGCTAACATTGGTTAATTGTCGCACTCTTTTCTTCCATATTCTCTTTTACTTCTCTATAATTCTTCTTACCAGCATCTCTTTTTTTCCAGCAATTTTCCCCTTGCTCTTTCACATGAGGCTTTTCCATCGATATTTCCCACCAAGACATTGTTTACAAGTTGGCTGTGAGGTAAAGTGAGCCCTAACCATCACGCTCTTCTTTTCCGTATGCTGCTCCATAGACTCCCGCTATCTTATTTAGCTCTTCTAAATACTTCCTTAATTGCATGCCTTCTCTGCCCTGCCCATTTCACCGTAAAATTTTCTCTCCAACTCCAGGTTTTCCAGGCTGCAAGCCCTTCCGTCCGCTTTTCCAGTGGTCCATGCTTCCTACGCTTTGCTGAACCTTTTCTTTATGAGGGAAGAGATCGTCTCTATATACCATGTCAACAATTCAAAGAGACGAAAAAGAACGTCTGGGATTTCATCTCTAATCTCTGATGGTATGGTCACTTGATGTCTCAAATTCTCTTAATAAGAAAAGGATACGGATGAGCTATCGCGCTTGAGCAATTAGAGACGACGTTTACGGACACGCGTCCTTAGATTAATACGCCGGCTGGTGTGATTTTCCTCAGGCTGAACCGGCAACGATGGATAATACAGCCCGACCCAAGGGTGATTTAAGCGAAGGCCATGCCCTTCTCATTACATGTACAAAACAAAAACAAAAAAAACGAATTGGAAGCCTTAGGGTCCATGTCACTTCAGCAATGCAAGCGAGTCACGTCAATTCCAGCCCCTGACGCGTGGAGCCAAACCCCAAACGCGCGGTCGGAAAATCATATGTATTTTTCGGTGTCGCAAACTTAATTTTAATCCCTCTTCACTTCCGTGTATATGAGTTTTCAGCGAATTCTCAGACATAAGTGACTTGACAAGTGTCTCCCTAAAACGTTAGATATTCTCTACTTTATGCAAAGTTTTGTCTGAGAACAGTGTCCGGCATTATAAGTAATGGAATAGCAAATAAACGATTCAAAAAATATTTGCAGCTCAGGCAATTAAAATCAAAGCATAGTGCTAGTAGATTATGCTATTTATATTTGATCAAAATTCTCCCACGACGTCATCATCAACTCGTAAGATATTCGGATAAATGTTATTACAGGATTTATTTTAAAATTTCGTGATGTTGAGCCCTTGAGTCGCACTAACGGATGAGAATCATGACAAGTGATGCATTATTCCTTAAGTAGCAAAATTTTCTAAGAATCTGTGTGAAAAGTGTCTCCCTAAAACGTTAGATATTCTCTGCTTTATGTAAAAGTTTTGTCTGAGAACAGTGTCCGTATATTTCTCAAAAAGTATATATCTAAGTATGTATCTCAAAAAAAAAAAAATTTAGGTTTTTGTCCAGCTTTTTTCGATTTCCGACTAATGTGGGTCGGTCCTGTGTCCCGAAATTGTCGTTTTCTTCGACTCGAGCTGCACGACGTCTGAAGTCCTGAACAAATCTCTATGCTCGCCACCATCGTCACAGAAAAAACCGTAGTCACGCATTTGCATAACATTAAAAATCGACGTTTTACTTTGAAGAGGAAATCACATGTCATCATTGGTTGTTATCACCCTCCAATTAGTATGTGTCCCTCAAATAATTAATTCCTTGGTTAATTGGTGTTGTTTCACGTTCGTGCCATTTCAGAGCGAGTTCATCGGCATATTTAATTCTCACATCGATGTGGTCAGAAGCTTTGAAAATATGCGATCCCAAATTTTAAGACTAGGAGCAGGCTGATAAGAACATTTTAACGTTTTCGCCGTATTGGCGCAGTAAAATGCTCTATTTTCAGGATGAAGTAAATAACGTTCCCAATTGTGGTGGCATTTCCACGAGTTAACCTTAGCATTTATAGTTTAGGAGTCCTAATTTGAATAATAATAATAATGCCCATGAGATTATTGTTTGTATAATACCAATACAAATTTGTTATTGACCACGCAGCCGTTTCCCTAAAATCTGGTCTAAGGCCTAATCTAACGCTTTGGAAGAAGGTGTTTAAAGAATTGGCTTTTTCTACACTACTGGTGACTCTAATTCCTTTATCGTTTTTAAGTGTGTGCACTGTGGACCTATTTGCCCGAAGCTCTCTCACATATGACCAAAACGCTTTAGGATTGCTATCTAAATATTCTCCTAACATCTTGCTCTTGAAATGTTATAACGCTTGCCGATATGATTTCCTTGCTAATGCTCTCGATTTTTTATAGTTTTGAACGAACTCATTTTTTTCCTCTAGCGATGGACCCCGTCTTGAATTTTTCATCCTAGCGTGATATACCCTTTGTCACTTAAGTGATTTCCTAACCTTCGCATTATACCACCTTGGCTCTGTATTATCACTTATGAATTTACTTGGTATGTATTCATTAACTGCTTTACGGGTGTCCTCAAGAAATTCTCTCCACGAATCCACTGTATCTAATCCTTTGCTTTGTTCGCTAAATATATTAAACGATTCCCTTAATTCCTCTTTCATACCGTCGTAATTAGCCTTGCCAAATAAGTATACCATCTTCCTTGGTTTATAATGTCTTTCAGCGCCTACAATAAATTTCGCATTTACTTTTTTATGATCACTAAAGGTTACTGGTCCTAATAGAGCTAATTGCGCGCGCATGCGACCACAAGTAAATAATTATTCGTATGAGATTTAACTGATTGCAAGAGCTCCGTAAGCATATGAAGACATTTCCATTGGTAAAACTGTAACTAATGTTACGCTATAATTGGTTATTCAATGCCTTTTTCCGTTCTTCAAAGGATGAGGACTGTGACAACATACGAATATTCCCGAATACCCATTGTTTGTAGGACACTTGCCGGTGGTCGCAAAATACCCCCGACTCTTGTCTTTCCCTTATTCCCGACCGCGGCGTTGAGCCGCGTGTCCTCCTAACCCTGCCGAAGGATCGCCACCCACTATTCTCCTCCTACCGAAGGGGAGGGGCGGCGAGGAAGCATTGCTAGCTGGGAATTCCCTCTCAGAAAGGGTTTGCACACGTGACGCGCGGGCACCCGGCCGCCATGCGGTATTCTCCTCTCGAGGGGCCAATTGTTCGGATTGCGAAGTGGGTGGACGGCAGTTAGTAAATTTCCTTAAGAACTTATATCGCAACTGAGAATAGTATTTGCTGTTCCTATATTTCCTTCTAATGGAAAGGTGCTCTATTATTCGACAATCTTGCATGCTAAACAATACCGCCAAAAGCTTTGGATATATTTATTTAATGGAGGGAATTAATTCATTTTTGTGAATGAATTGTTACTTCCTTCACACCACATATGAAATTAATAAGAGACTATCAAACCTAAATCATGAAACCGTGTTAATAAACGTCTTCACTCGTGGGCATTTAAATGTTTTCAAATATTCGCCCGGTAATGTGAGTAGAAACAAACTTATAAGTACTCAGGTGAAAGAGTGGATGGGCAGTCGTCTGCGATGTTTTACCTGCTTCCGGAACACCCCTTATGCCTGGGCACTGGGCTGCAAGGGCATACACTCAGGATGTTGACCCGAGGCATACCGCGTGGAAGGGGTCGTGGGTGCAATAAAACGCATGGAGTAAGGTTTTTGGGCAGTGGAAAATTATTCCTCGTGGAGACCGGTCCTCCCCATCCCCATTGTCTCAGTACAGGGACTAAACAGAGTGGTCAGAGGGAACATGCCGCCCCCCATTTGGCATTCAGATCTCCTTTGAGGAAAAGGGGAAAAGGTGGCAGAGAAAACGAAGACCAAGGCTCTGAAATCGTCGGTGCATCTTTTACCGCGTGAATAAAAAGAAGGGGGCAAAAGTAATTCAAAAGAAAAACCAGTGTATTTCTGAATCTTACATGGTCCCTAGAAAGACTACACTCTTTTCAAGGGCGTGAATAAGAAGTATGTTTCCGGAGCGCACGCGAAGAAAAATAAAGTGATTCCGCGTAAACTTATCCGGTCGCACGATTCAATATTCTCACGATTTCATCAACATAGATCAGTGAAGTTTAGTGATAATGAGTGCCGCTGAAAAACGACGAAATGGAAGCCTTTGGTCCATGTCACTTGAGTTAAGTAAGCGAGTGACGGCACTCCCCAGCCGCGCAGAGCCATGCCCCGGATGCGCGATCGGAAAATCATATGTATTTTTCGGTGTAATACACTTATTTTTAATTTCTCTTCAATTTCGTGTTTATGAGTCTTCAACGAGTGCTCTGATATAAGTCACTTGACAGGTCTCTCCCAAAAACGCTAGATATTCTCTATATTATGTAAACATTTTATCTGAGAACAGCGTCTGACATTTTTAACGGAATTGCGCTAAAATGCTTCAAAAATATTTGAATCTTTGGTAATTTAAAGGCAAAGTCTTGTGTTAATCGATCATGCTATTCTTTATTCAATCAAACTCCTCACATAACGTCACGATCAACTTAACTTGGAAGACATTCGGAGGAAAATTAGTTCAGGTGTTTATTTGGAAATTTGGTCATGTTCGAGCTCCTGTATCTGACTAATAGATGAAAAGCATGTCAAATGATGTATTATTCCTTAATTAGCAGTCTTTTTTGAGTTTTTGTGTGAAGTTTCAAGTTATATATCAAAGAAAGCTATTTTTGAATTTTGTCCAGCTTTTTCCGATTTCCGTCCACTATGCGACGGTGGCGAGCGTAGAGATATGTTCAGGACTTCAAATGTCGTTCAGCGCGAGTCGGAGATAACGACCATAAAGTGCCCACCATAGCCCCCTTCTTTAGGATATGAGAAGACCGACCGTTCAGTAATCCCTTTGTCCCAAGTGTTAAAAGGGTAAAGGTGGGAAAGGGGTTTGTTTTCGGTCAGAGCTTCTCGAGGGAAGAGGGAAGCTGAGACGCAGCGTTGTCAAATCACCGTCAACTCGGGACTTAGAAAAATTTCGGCTCTGAAGTGTTAACTTTTTTTTGGAAGTGCCTGTACATTAGGGTGGGCCGAAAAAAGGTTTTTTTTCCGGATCAAATTTGCCCTCTGCGGGAAAGTTGTGTACTGATATCAGGATCTCGCATGCAAAATCTTTTCGAAATCGGATAATATTAACCACTGCCGCCCGAGCTCTAAATTTTAAAATTTTGCGAAAATTCAGGCGGAAATGGGAAACAAACGCTTATGGAGAATAATTTGTACGAATACTGGAATATTGGTGAATATCAACGATAGATACATGTTTTTAGATTACAGCACTGAAATGTGATGTTTATTTGACGAAATCTATGGCTTATACGATACCTAAGAATAAAATGCTAAATTAGAGTGTAGGCAACCCGCACAGCACCGAAAATTTTACACGCTCCAAGCATCACTTCAAATAGATCACTTTTGGGAGCCGTATTTGGGTTAAATTAATATTTTTTCGAATGCAGTTCCTTTATAAATGTCTCATACTTCATTTGGGTATAGATAATACATTAAAACAGACGGTAAAGTTAAATTTTTTTAAACTAACCTCCATTATGATGAAGAATTTTATGCATTTTGAGCTATTACCACAAAAAAATCAGTTAATCAAGGTAGTATTAAGGCACAGCCTGATCACCAAATATTTATTTAAGTAGCTCTTTGCTATTTTCGTGGAGAAACTACCCAGAACTCACCACGAGGAGGTGGCTACTATCGAGTTCCACCCGTTCCCTCCCAAACCATCCTTCCATAGGGCACTTTTTTAGGTATCTGGCTATCACTGGTTCTTATTATACCTTATTCTGTGCTTTATTTTCAAATTTTGGTTGAAGTTTTCGGCCTTTTATGCATGATAATGCCCATTCATGCCTGCTTTCTGGACTGCACACGGTATTTGACGCCACCGTGATCATTTGTACCATCCCTTCAACTGCTTGTGTGTGGCATGCAAATGGGGGTACTTTCAACAAAACCCCTTCCTTCAGAATATCTCCCAAATCTTTGATTATGATATCAGCTATTAAAGGTGGTTGAGTTACCGCTATTGTTTTCCAGTCAACTAAGTAGACGTAATCCTGTGCATCAAAATTCATAGTTGGAAGTTCGAATTTCCTAAATTCTTTCTTCTGATTTTAATATTTTTTCGACGGCCATTTCACGGATCGGTCTTCTCTCTTCGGCTAGCATTGCAAGCAGAACATTCTCTGGGCGAGCAAAAAAAGCGTTTCACCGAATGATTGAGTAAAGGCGTAATTTGATATCTCGATCCATATATTTCATGAAATGTATCATGTTCATGATATTCTTCGGGCCTTCCGTGCATTGTGGTCTTAATTTTATCGCGAACCACATAGGAGTTTATACTTTCATCACAAAAGTTGCCAATGTCATCTGTTCTTTTGAAGGAGTTTTGGTTGAAACATATAATCGAAGAATACGAATTGCTGTACTGGTCCACCTGGAATGAAACATTTTCCCCGGACTTCTCGCTGAAAGACTCTCCAGGCATTCTCCACTTGAAAAAGCACGTGGTCTCCTTGAGAAACCATCCCGATATCAACTAGAAGCGCGGATGCGAGTGCTGCAGCAGCTCGTTTCGATATACAGAATCTTTCACAGGCAGACGCATATAATATACATTTTTTCCAAAAAATCATCAGCATCACTTGCGTCGCGTAATTGCAGACGTTTCTTCACTTGAGTCTTTCCAAATCTCAGGAACTTCTTGCTCAGTTAGTGTGGCTCATTCTGATGATCTTTTTCTCTCTAACCTATTCTATTTCCTATCCCTCTTTTTAGTTTCCTGGACATCAATGGCACTGATATTCAGTTTTCTATCACTCCTCTGTTCCTCTGTGAAGGAATACACGTTCTAAAAATGGCACTTTGGTGGTATTATCACAAACACATCAGTTCCACTAGAGAATTTACATGCCGCAGCATCAAACAGCTGACACGCGTGACAAAGAAAGTCTTGCTTCAGATCAACGAAAGTCTTCTTGTTGACAGATCCGAGATTATTGCGGTATTTTCCATAGTATTGAATAATTCGTCTCACAATTTGCTTATGTCCGACAACTGGTATAGAGGATCTATTCCAAATGTCTTCAATGGCATAAGCCACCGTCTCCGCGATTCCCGGCACATATGTATCGGTATTTCCACTTTCTTCTTGAATGTACCGAGAGTACAAATACATTTTCATCATCTCCTCATAAGAAGGCAAAACATTACCCGCGAACTTTTCGGGAGCACCAAATATCAGGCACTCCTATCCACACCTTTCAAGCTTTTTCTGTATTTTCGCCATTGCTTTAATCTTCTTGCAACAGTACGCTGCACAATGTAGTTGTTCACTCACAGAAATGAATGCCAACTGACTGACTACCTCAAGCTTATGAAGTGAAATACGCATCTTGTCCGACAACGGATGGGAATCCCCAAGGAAAATAAAATATTGCAACGAATATGGTGAGTTAATGAGTAACGATAGTAACAGCATGAGATGAGGGAGTTTAACATCAGTTAGGAGTGTTTACAATGGAATATGTCTTGTATGAGAATTCTATGCCATTTTATCACCGAAGTATTCACGATCAACTCATCGCTGGGGCCAGATAGGGATAACCTCCGTCCTCCGTCTCATTCATACTTTCCTTAGCTCTACCACTGGCCATCTTTATCATACCTGACTCACGTCGAACTAGCTGTACCTACTATCGCTTAGGGACTAGTTAACTCCCGGTTTATCAAGAAAGTGCCGGTTGGAGGAGCACGTATATACCGTACACAGAGATAAATCATTTCCTACAGTGAACCACTTCAATTTATCAAAGTTCTTAGAAAAAGCTACTATCTTCTGATGAGTAGATCGTAGCTATATCAGCCTTTTTTAAAAAAAGAATTCGTTTGGACTCCACTAGTGAATTAAAATGTCTGATTCGTAGTATCTTTCCCAGCGCGCATCCCGCTTTGTCTCCGAGTGAACACCCACTCCTTTTGCAATCTTATTCACAGGCATTTACGACACACGAATTCGCTGGATTTGCGAAGAATATCTGCAGCTCAGGGGGGCAAGAACCAATTATTGGATATTGTAGTATATACCGAGGAAATTAAATGTTTGAATCACATTTGTGATGAATACCAGGCCGTGATTCTTCGACATAATTTAAGTTAATTTCAAAACGTACCACTTTTTCGTCTGTTTTAATGTATTATCTATACCCAAATGAAGTATGAGACATTTATAAAGGAACTGCATTCGAAAAAATATTAATTTAACCCAAATACGGCTCCCAAAAGTGATCTATTTGAAGTGATGCTTGGAGCGTGTAAAATTTTCGGTGCTGTGCGGGTTGCCTACACTCTAATTTAGCATTTTATTCTTAGGTATCGTATAAGCCATAGATTTCGTCAAATAAACATCACATTTCAGTGCTGTAATCTAAAAACATGTATCTATCGTTGATATTCACCAATATTCCAGTATTCGTACAAATTATTCTCCATAAGCGTTTGTTTCCCATTTCCGCCTGAATTTTCGCAAAATTTTAAAATTTAGAGCTCGGGCGGCAGTGGTTAATATTATCCGATTTCGAAAAGATTTTGCATGCGAGATCCTGATATCAGTACACAACATTCCCGCAGAGGGCAAATTTGATCCGGAAAAAAAACCTTTTTTCGGCCCACCCTAATGTACATGCATCCCTCTCGGCAATTTTCATATTCCTCCACTGGTCGACGGTCTTCATTACGGCTACCAAAATCAAAAAACTACAATTTTTGACTAGTCGTTGGCTTGGGATAATAGCGTGAATCCAAATTTCTGTTATTTTTAACGACAGCGGTTGTCAGGAGGAGGCAACCGACAGCTCCATCCATTCGAGCCTTTTAGAATGTTAGGTAATTGTGTGAAAGTAGGAAATATCTAGGGAATCTACATCAAGATTTACAAGATACCCTGCGATTTATCCATAATGGTGGAAAAATAGTGAGGGCTAGTAGTATAGTCGTCTTTTCATAAGTTGGGCTCCACCTAATATATTCAGCCAGTGTATGGGATCCGAATAAATTAGGTTTGATCAGAGAACTAAACAGGGTGCAGCGTAGAGCAGCTAGGTTTCTTACGATAGGTTTAGCAGTGTATCAAAATTAATAGAAGAATTAGGTTGGGAATCATTATCAGATCGTAGGTTAAAGTACAGATTAAATCTCCTGAAGAAATTTAACGGATAGGTTTACTGAAGATGCTAGATAAATATTAAGAACCCCTGGGTAATATTCTAGATTTGACCAGATAAATAAGATTAGAGAGATAGATTGTCGTAACGATAGATTTAAATGTCATATTTCCCGTGTGCCATCAGAAAGCATAATAGGCAGCATAGCATATGGATAGGTAGGTGAAATATTGCTAGAGTAGTCTGTTGTGCACGATGCATTTATTTAAATTACTAACCAATGGATTGTAGGTTAATACAGATATAAATATTTAGATAAATGCCGTGAATGAATCACTAACTTGATTTCCTTCCACAAATTAATTTAGCTTGGTATGACATGCATCGACACATTGCACAGTGCCCAATCTAGGCGGAAAAATATAAGGTTTTCTAATTTTGCGCACAATATGCACCATTTCATCATTTATGTCAAATTATAAATAAAATGCATTAACTAACACTAAAATGTGAAGTATAAATTCTCTAGAAACACCATTTTAATTGATTATTCATATTTTACGGCTGTACCGTACGAGACCAAAACTCACGGTATGGCGCATGGAACGTTCTACGCTGGAAAACGGAACTTTATTTTGACTACCCTGGCATTGTGCTTGTAACCAAAAATGTGTTTTCCAAAATCAAAAAAGTGAAGGGCCTAAAGTTTGCGGGAGGGAGGCGTTTTATGGCGGTACGTGAGACCGCGTGAGTGCGACTAAGACAGGAACTTACCGCTAACATCGGCCTCCACGAATTCTAGCCTCTCAAAGTTAGTTAGTTGGTTTTGACTGAGGTTGAGATAAAATGATAGATTACAGATTTGAAAATATTTTAATTTATGCCTGTAGGTCTTGGTATTATCCCCCGGATAAAAAACCAAAAAAGTCATACATTTAGAGTTACAGCATAATATTTAAAAAATTCAAATAAAACAAAATGGGTATAAAAAATGTACCACCACTCCGTCCAAGCGCTAAAAAATAGAAAAATACCCATTTGCAATAAATTTAAAAGTTTGCTAAAAGCTCAATTAAAATTAAATCATGAATAAAAATTTTGTCGTGCAAGTAATTCAAGAGAGAAGACATTAACTCATCTTTACAAAACCATCTGCGACATGCACTCAACAGGAGAAATTCCAAAGGACTTCGAGAAAAACATCAACATTCCTATTCCCAAGAAGAAGAGAGCTGAGAAACGCGAAAATTTTAGGACTATAAGCCTCGAGACACATGCCTCAAAGATACTGACAAGGATCATCTACAGAAGAATAGAACGAAAAGCAGAGGAGTTCCTGGATGAAGATCAATTCGGATTCAGGAAAAGTAAGGGTACAAGGGAAGCAATATTGGCCCTTAGACTGCTCATAAAGAAGAGGATGGAAAAAAAACAAGCGGACGATCATTGCATTTGTGGATTTAGAGAAGGCTTTTGACAACGTGGATTGGGATTCAATGCTTGGAATTCTGAAGGAAATTGGAGTGTCATACAAATACCGAAGAATTATACACAGTCTGTACAAAAACCAAGTAGCTGTGATTAAATCTGGACTTAGCTCTGAAGAAGCAAGAATAAGGAAAGGAGTAAGACAAGGATGTGCACTGTCTCCAGTAATTTTTAATGTTTACATCGAGAAGGCCACCAATGAAATCAAGGAAAAGTGTCCTGGAGTGACTATCCACGGAGAAAAAATCAGTATGCTAAGATTCACTGATGACATAGCTCTCATAGGAGAGACAGAGAACGAGCTGAATAAGATGCTAACAAACATGGAAAGGACAATGGCCAGTTATCCTCTGAAGATCAATAAGAAGAAAACTAAAATATTGGTGTGCAGCAAGAAAGAAGAGGACAAAACCAATGTCAAACTAGGAAAACAAAAACTTGAAGAGGTGAAGGAGTTCTGTTACCTGGGAAACAGAGTAACCAACGACGGACGAAGCAAGAAAGAAATAGTTAGTAGAATAGCCCAGGCAAAGAGGGCATTCCATCAGAAGAAGCTTACTTACTTACAGCCGGAAATACATGCGTAGAAGTATGGAAACAGTTTATCAGAACATACATCTGGTGCATGTTTCTTTACGGCGGTGAGGCATGGACGATGACAGTAGCGGAGAAGAAAAGGGTGGAAGCATTCGAAATGTGGTGCTACAGAAGAATGCTGAAGATTAAATGGATCGACCGAGTAAGTAGCGAGGAGGTCCTAAGAAGATTAGGAGAAAAGAGAAGTCTGCTGAAAACTCTAAAAAGAAGAAGGGGCAACTTAATCCGCCATATCTTGAGACATGATGGCTGGATGAAGATTATCGTTGAGGGAAAAGTGAACGGGAAGATTGGAAAAGGCAGGCCTCATATGAGATACGTATATGGAACAGGTTGTGAAGGATGTAAAAGAGAAGAATTATGTCACAATGAAAAGGTTGGCCGATAGAAGAATCGAGTGGAAAGCTGCGCCAAACCAATCCTAGGATTGTTGACCAATGATGATGATTAACAAAGTTGGCAGCAACACGCAATTTGCCTCTCTTTTGTCCCACCATGAGAAATTTTGGTTCCAAAGACATACCTCTCCGCAATGTGCACTTGTTATTTTACTCTTAATTAATCACGGACACAATGTAAACAAAATCGTTTTAGCTACTTCATTTATAATATCACCAATTCCAATGGTTTCTTCGTGAGGAAGAAATTTTCGGGAAAAGAACTTTTCTGAAAATTACCGTTTATTACGGTAGAAGATTCGAGTGGAGAAGCCGATGGAAGAATCGAGTGGAAAGCTGCGTCAAACCAATCCTAGTATTGTTGACCAATAATGATGATGTAAGATCTGGTGTTTTCCCGGAGAATAATATGTGTGAAGATCTCTCGGGTTTCACACCGGGTCAGGTTCTCCTTATCTTCCTCCGACGTTTCGATGCGCGACTCGCCCATCGTCTTCAGGGATCCAGGAATCCAAGTGACATTCCTTCCACAATTGCCCGCTTACATATCCTCCGTTGGCGGGTCAAGTGGCTACTGATTGGTTGGTTGTGTATTTCTCTCTCCGCGTCTCCTGATTGGTCCTCCGTTCTCTCCGTTTTTTAGCAGGTGATCCCAAGTCCTGCTGATGTTGTAGCCGGTGTCCCTGTTGAGGGTATTTTTATGCAATCGTATCTGGATTGCTTCCTTCATAATGCGATCCCAGTATCCATGTGATCGGCACAGAAGTTTTGTCTCCACCCAGGATATATAAGCGGGCAATTTTGGAATTCCTGGATCCCTGAAGACGATGGGCGAGTCGCGCATCGAAACGTCGGAGGAAGATATGGAGAAGCTGACCCGGTGTAAAACCCGAGAGATCTTCACACAATGATGATGATGATGATGTGAAAAATATTTTCCAATTGTAGGAAAAAGTGACAATTTGGGTGAGATTAAACATGGGAGTTTGAATGCATTCTATGCTCTGCAGTAACTGTTCCCGTATTCTGCCAATATCTACAAACATAAGTGCATATATTAAAGCTTTATTTAATGAGAGAGAAATCACTACGTATCCAGGCTCGAATCCAGGAATGTTTTTTTCATAGGAACCTACTAAGGAGGAAGAATTCCCTAGCAGTTTAGTACTTCTTTACCCAATAAGACATCCAGATATTGGCCTACGACCCAGAAAATAGAAAAAAATTGTGAATGATATATTTATTTCCACAAAAAATTCTGATTTATGAGGTCATTCAATTCTGATATGCATTTCCCTTCACAGACTAATAGCATGCTTGTTATCTCCCTCAAATTTCGTTCCGATTATTTGGTGACAAAATATTCAGGTTCACATGATATACCAAAGGGTATTCGTTTGAACACAAACCTTCCAAAGGGACTAATAAAGGTAGTAAGCAATGGACTTGATTCGTCTAGTTTGATCTGATAAAAACCCTTGTTTAAGTCAATTTTATAAAATATTTTGGCTACTTGGAGTTTGGATAAGGTAAGCTCCACTTTAGGGATAGGGAAATATGGTCTTACAATGCACTTATTCAGCTCAGTATAGCCACAGCACATGTGGAGTTCCTTTTCAACTGCTACAATAATATTCAACCTTTGTAGTCGTTTCAATTCTGTTTCTAACTTTTCAAGAAGAGCATTTGGTAGAATTCTAGGAAGAGTTTGTGCAAACGGCTTTGATCCAGGTTTATCCTTAAATGTAATAACCCATTTGAACTCCCCTATTCCCGAAAACAGTTTTGGAAATTCTCTAGAAGGAATAACCTCTTTCTCTGATATACTGGAGACATGAAGATCTCGAGGAGGAAATCTTAATACATTCAGTTGTTCCAAAGCATTTCTCCCGAGTATAGGGGTCTTTAGACCCTTGATTACAAAACAAGCACACAAAACATCAGAACCATTATAACACAGGGTAAGTTTTACTTTTCCCTCAACCTCCAATCTTTTCCCATCAGGTCCTCTCAAAACTTCGCTTATTTTATTGCTAAGTTCGATTTCTTTGGGCAAAAGCCCTGAAGGAATGCAAACACAATCTGCCCTTGAGTCAATCACAAATTTTAAACTTCTACCAATCTCCTTAATCTCAACAAGGCAACTCCATCGAGCAATTTTTTGGTTAATTCTCGACTTATTCTCCGCAACACCAATAAACCCTTCCATATTAGTTTCCCCATCAGAGTAATCATCAACCAATTGTAATTTTTTAGACTTACAAACTCGGGCAAGTTGCGCTTTCACATTACACGTAAAGTAAAATGAGTCCCTGGCCAGACACTCATACCGCGGATGGCGAACTCCACCGCAGAAGATACATCTTCCAGAACTCCTACCAGGAGGTTGTCCTTGCTGCTCCGCCGACCCTGGCTTCCCCTGGCACTTCGGTATCGGACTCTTTCCTCTACCAGGAGAGAAGCCTCCTCGTTGAGCAGTTGGGATGTCTTGATGCCCTTTCACCACGTTGACGCTATAATCAAATTTGCTCCTGATTATCTTATTCTGCTTACGCTGCGCTTTCTCCGTCAATCCTGTTACGGACAAATAGCACAGAAACCTTTTCTTCCAAACTATCCATGACTCTGGTGCCGAAAACTAAAAGGAATCGGGCCGTTGCACCGAAAGTCCGCTGACCGTTATCGGCAATTGGTCGCTTGATTTATCGGTCATTTTGATAATAACTAGGTACTCGATATAATTTGCACACCGCTGTTCGATTAAATTTACACCGCTGCCACCATGTTATGTTATCGTT
The DNA here is from genome assembly GCA_933228895.1 of Platycnemis pennipes. Classification (NCBI taxonomy): domain Eukaryota; kingdom Metazoa; phylum Arthropoda; class Insecta; order Odonata; family Platycnemididae; genus Platycnemis; species Platycnemis pennipes. The sequence goes on along the minus strand of OW121852.1, from coordinate 31,838,646 downwards.
AAGGGTTCAAATGAATATACACGCATCCACGGTGCTAGTCATGGGCCTTGTGTCTCGGCGAGAGCGTCCGTTCCCCTACAATGAATATCGGCATATCCATACATTCGATATGTCGACATGTCTTCGCTCCAGCCGAGCCAATACTGCGAATCAACAAAGGGATACAGATTGATTGTCCCTAATAAACCAAGAAAAATAGTCAAATCATGGGGCTCTCAAGTTGTTCAAGGACAGTACGTTCCATACCAGGACCAAGCATATTGATATTCGCCATCATTTTATGAGGAATGCTATCACTAATACCCTTGTTTCTGTTTCCTACATCCTTACAGGTAGTATGGTGGCTGATATTTTGACAAAACCTCTTCATGGCCAACTCGTTTGTACAAGGGTTGGGACTCGTGAACTGAGCATTGTAATTTTTGAGTTTTCAGATTAAGGGGAGGCGTTGTATATTTCAGTCTAATTTGATTAATCTGGAAACTACATAACGTCATGTAGTTCTTCGACATGTTCTTCTGTTTTCTTAAGTCTCTATGTATGTTTTCTTAAGTCTCTCTTGAGTATCTATGCACGCACATTTTGTTTAGTTAGAAAATTTTTTTGTCTTTTTTGTTCAGTCTTAACGACAGGGTTTTATCAATTATTGAAACATATGAAATTTAATCTCTCATTTAAAAAATAACATTGAGGTTTTTGATAAGGTGGCCATAGAAGGATCATGTGAAGAGAAGACACTTCCAATATTTTTCAGGAAGAATTATCATAATTTCAGGGTTATTATAGATTGCTCTGAATTGTTTATTGAGCGACCCCTAAATTTAACCGCGAGAGCTCAGACACTTAGTTTTTATAAACAGCACCACACAGTGAAGTACCTTATTGGCATAACTCCACAGGGAGTTATGCCAATAGTGAGTTTCCTCTCTGAATGTTGGGGAGGCAGGATTTCTGACAAGGAATTCACAGAGAGGTCTTGATTTTATGATGTACTAAAGCCAAGTGATTTATAATGGCTGACAGGGCGTTCACAATTTCAAATGAAATTGCATTTCGCCAAGCACAGTTGGTGATTCCTCCATTTACGAGGGGGAAGAAGCAGCTGCCTGGGAATTTAATTGAGAGTGCTAGAAGATTGTCATCTGCTAGGGTTCATGTGGAATGTAACTATTGAGCGCATAAAAAACTTTGAAATATTCATTGAAATTTATTGAAAATTTTGAAATATTCTCTGACACCAAATCTAGCTCAAGCTAGCAGTGAGATAGGTAGTATTTGTGCTTCTCAAATTAATTGACAAAAAATTATTTCCTAGTGAAATTTGTAATTTTTATTTCACAACCTTTAATGCTTTGCTTTGTATGTTATTAATGTTGATGAAATTACTAAATATGGTCATAAAATTTACATGTGGGTCCATAATTTCCACTGAAGTCCAATATCATTATAAAGTTCCAGAAAAGAGCAGTGAAAGGCCAAGATCACTTTCACGAATCAAATTATGTACTGGGTATTTCAAGAGCATTCTGTACCTCCATTGCTATCATGGCCCTTAACCATCATAAACTATGCCTCACATTGGTTGAAACTGACCATGGTCATTTATTTATTATGAATACAATGTGATTTTAAAGACTATCATAATGATTCGCTAATCGTCCCTGTCCTCTTCCGAAAAGCTTTAAAATAATGTTTGCATCTGTAGCTGAACGATCATGGGTTCAGAAATGATAAAAACCTAATAAGGGTTTAAATTAATATATGTACTCATTTACTTGTTATCAAATGCCTCAAATATTGCGTAAAAGACATGTATAAAACGGTAATACTAATGAAGGCATCTGTTAAAGGCTAGGTAATATATGCAGCCATGTAGCAGCTCTGCTCTTCAAAGTAGAGGCAGCATCAACTCTGGGCTACCTTAGTGAATCGTGCACCAGTAAAGTCTGTGTATGGAACAAATACTATAGTATTGTACTATAATACTATAGTAGTATACTATTGTAATACTATAAATACTAAAAGGTCAGTACCCAGATAGCACGTAAGCCTGCCGCAAGCTTAGATATTGGCTTGCCACAGCAAGCTTGATTCAAGTTTGCATCAAGTCTGCCATGGCAAGCTTGATTAAAGTCTGCATACCTTGAATATTTTTCTCACTTAGCGCAACACCACTATCTCCGTTTGATCTCGAGCAATGCGTGAGCGCCGGTTCTTCGTAAGTTTCTTTCCCTGGGCCACCTACCTTTCTTTGATATACAGCATGAGTTCCAACGAATGTGACTACGTGTCACATTCGGTGTTTCTCCCGATCTGCCCAGAAGACTGCCATGAACCGAATATTTTAAATGGTAATAGGGGAAGGTCCTCTAGTATGGGACAGTTTAGCCATTTGTTAAAATGCTAAATATTAAAGGCTAAATGAAATTTAAATTTATGCTAAAACTTACTTAAAAATGTTACAAAAATACCTTTTGAAGGAATTACGTCCAACCGGATCGATACCTTATTTAATTCATTTGAAAAAACCTTTACATTTTGCTCATTTGAAAAGTTGGAGGGTTGTATGGGAAACCTTGTATACACCTTGGACATGGGACACCCAGGAGGGGGGGAGGAAACCTCTTGATACACCTTCTACGGCTGAAGTTGGCCTAAAATTGGGAGTCCTCTAAAATGATAGATTTGAATGGTATACCATCCCCACACCCTTTGTAGTTAAGATTTAGATTAAATCCTTACCATTCCTTTATTGCCACAATAATACGAGTTGAGTATTCTTCTCTCAATTGGTATAAAATGAAGCATATTTCAACCTCTTCAAATCCTTGCAAAAATATCAGATCATATAAGATACGTAACACAATAAAATGAAAAGAGAAACTGAGACAATTTATTTCACAGATACCTTAATTTATTGATGGATCCCACAAAAAGGCGTTCATTATGTACACGTTATTTTTAGCAATTGAAATGATAGAGGTAATAATATTCCATTGAAAAATCTATTTTTTAATTAGCATATATGTTCAATGAGGAATGGATGTAGAATAGCTTGCAAAATTTACGGATTCAATTTATTCATCTTAGAATATTGTAACTGTATTTCCATCATCATCGTCCAAGTTATCATTTCTTCTATAGCCATATCGCCTCGTGCCAATGCTAACTTTGTGAATGGCTGCAGCGTTATCGTCGGGTGATAATTTTGCAGTCTCTATTTCGGTCTTAATGATTATGGATTTCAGGTACGGAAAATTATGGAATGGCATCAATTGCATTCTTCCAAGTCGCCACTTCTTCCTTGAGCTTCTTGCCGATAGTCCGATCGTCATTTTCGGGAATAGGTGCAACGTAATATTCGGGTGATAGTTTTCCAGTCTCAATTCCTTCCTTAATGATTATGGAATTCAGAGCCTCTATTGCCTTTTCGGATGGTAATTCGCTCTCGTACTTACCAAAGAACTGTACGGAGACAGTCTGTTGCCAGCTATCGAAGCCCCAATTCATGTCCCAGTCCCAACCGTTGCCTTCATACACGTTCCCATCATTGCCTATGTAAAAGTTTTCCGTGATGCCAGTGTCACCTGACTCGTGCCTGGCCTTATGCTCCTTATTGATGCGGGCGATGCAAGCATCAAACGTGTCGCATGGATTGCCTCCATCCCTGATCGCCAAATACTTCAAAGGGTGGTTCATCTTCGATGATTTCCTTATCGGCAGACCGGAAAGGTTCCACTCGTCCGTCAGGATGAACGAGGTGTTCAGGGATCGCAGGCGCGCGGGGTCGTACTTCAACTCAAAGTCGTCGGACCAGTTGTCGGTGGTCTTCAGGACGCCGATCAGCTTCTCGGTCGCCACGTTGTCACCAGTCACAATTTTTCCCAACGATGTCGTGTCGAAATACGGAGAGAGCTTATTCAAGTTAACACCTGTCTGCACCAGTACGTGGAAGGCCAACAAAGCCCTAGGCGTTGGTGGACCACTTTCGAACGAGCCGAGGAATCCGATGGATATGAAGTTGTTCTCGATCCCTCGCGTAGCCCACAGGGAGGAGTGATCCCAGCCTCTCCCTTCGTAAATATGTCCATCGTCTCCCACATAGAAGTTATCGGACACGTCCCATTGTCTCGATGGGGTGTTCTCCTGAATTGCCTGCAGACTACGCTTACAGCTTTCCGGGTCACCGCAATCAACCCCAGCCCTGTTCACGACGACGAATCTCACAGGTTGATTAGGGATTGCCACCGTGTGGAAAGGTTTCTTGGCGTGCCAGTCACCACGCGAAACAAACATTTTTTTACCGGAAGGCATGCCATCCCCTTCTGGTATCAGGGTGAATTCTGAGAGATAGCGATCCCAAGTCTTGACAGCGGCGTAGAGATTGTCATGTGATTCCGCCCCACTTTCCAAAATTTGGTGTACCGAGACGATCTTGTAGTCAGGAGCGAGTTTGTGGGATTTCACGCCATTCTCCATCAGGCGGTTGAAGGCGTGGATGGAGAGCCTCGATGGTATCGACTCGTCACTATATTGTCCCAGGAAAGTCACGCGGTAGAATTCGAATTTCATGGCTTTGTTATACAAACTGGGATCCATCGACCAACCTCTCCCCTCGTAAGCCATTCCGTCGTCGCCGATGTAGAAGTTGTCCAGGGGACCCTCTTCCTTGGCCCTTTTGTTATTCTGAGATTCTCTGAGGCTGGAGGTGCATTCTTCGCCTGTGTAACATCTCTCTCCAAAATTCCCGATGACGACGTAGTGCACCGGTTCTGTAAACTGATGATGAGTCGCGTGTACAGTCACTTCCGACCACACCTCGTGCGGGACGATGGGGAGCAGACCTGATTCCAAACGGTCGTCCTCAGTCATGGCTTCCAACTTCTTGGACCATTGCTCTTTCTCAGCGAAGTGGTTTTTCAAACCATCTCCCAACAATTTGACCTCGTTGTACACGTCGCGCGAGGAGTAGAAGTGGTAGTTGGGCGCAATTTTCCCAAGGTTCACACCGACCCTGATCAAGTTGTCGAAAGCCGCCAGGGCCGTCAAGGAAGCCCCACCGAGCTGATGATCGCCGAGGAAGTTAACCGTGATCAACGACTTGTTGAAGTATTTTGGCTGGAATTGAGGTACCAGGTCCCACCCTCTGCCTTCATATATATTGCCGTTATCCGAGACGTAAAAATTATCTTTCACGTCACCATATCCCCCCTGATCTGCCTCCTGTATTTCCTTCATGAGTTCCGAACACTTCTTCGAATCCAAGCACGGTTTGTTCTCGGAATGCTCTTCAATGATGATGTGGTGAACTGGATGCTCCAGCTTCTGCAATTCCTTCGCAGGATCCTTGGCTCCCCAAGTTGCTCGTTTAACCATCCCGATGAAGTTTTTGCGTACTGCAAGTTTCCTCGAGATCAGCTCATCCAGGACGTGGTCCCATGGTTTCCATTTCCTGGCAGTCTGAAATAGTCTGTTTCCAAGGAATCGCGTGTCGTTGTAAACGCCTCGCAGGGAGTAAATTTTGTAGCCGTCAGATATCCTATTGAGCGAGATGCCTGCGTTTACCAGAAGCTTGAGGGCACCGATGGCATTCTCGGAAGGAAGATCGGACTGGAAATTTCCAAAGATTCTCACAGTCATGGACTCATCTTTGTAGAACTTATTCTCCTCCATTTCTATGTCGGTGTCCCAGAGAGGCTTGAAGTTGAACCCCCTTCCTTCGTAAACATAACCGTCATCTCCTATGTAGAAGTTGTCAACTAAATCTCTGTAGAGTTCCATCTGCTTCTCCTGCTCCGCCTCGATGAGTGCCATGCATTCTTCATGGGTGAAACACCTCTCTCCGCCTTCGTTAATCATGATGTGCTTTATCCTGAATCCCACATCCGTCAATAATTTTTCTGGTCTCTTGGCCCCCCATTCCTCACGTGTGACTAATGGTAGTGTCTTGTCAGGTGCCATCTCCCACATTTCTAATATATTGACTTCCTTGATAGCCCTGCCAGGGAAAGAAATACATCACAATAATTATTAGTTAGACAATGAAAGGATACTGGAAGAAACAAACTTTAAAAATGGTTAAATAAGGTACGTATGTAACATTTTGTCGAAATTAGCACTACCATATTACAAAAAAATAATCACCTAAAGTCCAAATATTTGTTTGTGAATTGCTCACGAAATTTCTTACATAAGTAGGAAATTATTGAAACCCATATGCGTTCCTTTTTCTAAAAATATCCTGGATAGATTTTAATCGTAACAATTAAAAAACAAGAATCTTAATTTCATGGAGGGGAAATAAATGATATATGCACTTTGTTTCCAAAATTAATGAAGTTATGATGGCGGTAAAATTTGTAAAAATACGTATCATAGACTAAGATGAATGCAGTGGATTTTTGTTGTTTAATATTTAACAGTAAAATGATACACTTCATTTCCTGGCATAGATTAATAGAGTTAAACTTTTATAATATTTTTCAATTAGTCAAGCTATTGTTTCACAATCTTAGTCAATAAAGAAAAGCAATTAACCCTGATTGTACAAAAGTTTGTTATCAGCTGCATTTATTGCCTTTGTCGATCATATATTTATTATACATATTACACCCAGGTATGATAATATGTGAACAGAGATTGGAGCGAAGAGGGATTGGATGTGGGCAGAGAACAGAGTACTTGGAATGATGATCAATATCCAGGATCTGATGCCCAATGTACCTTAAACAGTGTCAACATTACTCTGGTTGCACCTCCCCATTGTTACAAATGCAAGGCTTTTTGTCATAATTCACAATAGCAGAATTGAGTGTGCAAATCCATAAATCAATTCATAAATAACAAAAATTCCTTTATTTGATACTGTCACACTGCTAAGTGTAACAAAAATTTATAAATTATGTAGGCAACACCTGTGTCAACTAGCCCTGAGCTAGAGTAACTCAGTGCTTGCAGATACTCCCAGCAAAAAATATCAGTGAAAAACTAGAAAACATAGAAATGTAATTAAAAATTTAAATTATACTGTGACAGATATCCATTCACATTTTTTTGGTTAGAAATTAAACTAACATTGTGATAAAAGACTGTTTCTGAGAATTTCCTGGAATGTTACGACAACATGTTTTATCTCGTGCAAATCGTATTTCAGTAGTTCAATAGCTACTTGTAACTAAAAAGTAGAATAGACATAACAAAATAAGTATAGAAAGTAAATGGTATGCAAAATAAACTAGTTTTTCAGCTATTGTAATTATTAATTGCCTTGAGGGGAGAGTGATTTAAGAGAATTTGGAAAAGCGGACAAACTCTATTGTATCCTACAAAAAAATTCCTTGAAATAACGGTCTGCTGTTAACATCATGCAGCAAAACCTAATTCCCGCTTGTACTGCATTTTTGCTGCCTTTATAATGGTATCTATCACCATTTAACCATCCTTGTCCCTTTCCTCAATTCAATAAGAGAAAATAAGGACTCTGATTTTTCTCTTTTCTCTCTCTCTCTTTTCCAAAAGAGAAAATCAACTTTTATGCAGTTATGTAATTCTGGTAATTATTGTTTCTCTCATTCTCTATAATTTTCATGCTGACAAAATTTTGACTACAGTGGTCGCACCAAGTTTCAGTCAAGTAACCAGTTTCATAGTAAGGTTTTACGAATTTCATAATAATTTTTGATTATTTGAAATAACTAAAAATTTGTCATTGGCTCTATTTAGTTGAAATCCATTCTGACATGAGGAATCTGGACAAAATAGAAAGCATGTTTTTCTAGGTCAATGAATTTTAAGTCACGAAAACAGTTCTAATCCAATTAAAATTTTAGATAAATTAATGTAGAAATAAACAAAATAAAATACATTTTGCTGCAATAAATCGGTTTCCTCTTTCGGAAGCTGTAGCTTCTCAAACTTTATAAAACTTTAAAAAAAGATTTTCACGACATTTGAACATTTAAAAAACGTTTTTTCTCTATAAAAAACGTCTTTCAAGAACTTAAAAACAACATGAATTAAACGTTTTGTGCCATGTGGGATTTTCCTACATAACAATATGTCTCAGAGTCATTGACGTCTCTTGAGACATTGACGTCTCGGTACCTTTCATATACATGACATTTTTCCCTTCGTCCTCTACGAGGAAGCAATATGCAGTTGCCGTATGAAGTAGGTCGTCAAAAGTAGAACGGCATGTCGATTAGAATAAGAGTGTATGTAGTCGAAAGTAAAAGTCAGAGATGATGTTCCTCAAATCTTCAAATCATCTGTTATATTTTTTACTATCGGTGTCCTAGGTGCACCCATGATTGTATTCTAGAGTGATTTTTTTGTATTCGCCATATTCGCTTGGCTACGTGGATACATTTCCCTCTACAATATTTTCGGCAGGGTATCACTGAGACGTCTAAAAGGAGGGCATAAAGCTCTCAAAGACTTCTTGAGATCTCTCTGAGATGTCTCAGAGGATATGGAGCTTCTCTGAGATGTCTCAGAGACACATCGGTGTCATTTGAAGATGTCTCTGATATGTAACATTAGACATCGGAGACGTCCCTGAGATGTATCTGAGATGTACTTTTCTAGGCACATCAGGGGATACTCACATGCTGTACCCCAGGAATACCTTCTCCAGGGCCTGGCCCACGAGTTTGCTGTCGTTGTACACCTGCCCCATGGAGAGGATGTTGTAGTTGGGTGACAGTCTATTCTGCCACACCCCCGACTTGGTCATCCTCCAGAAGGCCTTCATTGCCCTCTCGCTGGGACCCTCCGTGTCGTGCGTGCCGAGGAACTTCACGGTGACCGCCCTAGTTCTCATGCCGTTCAGGTGCCAGTAAGGGGCCCAGCCCCAGCCGCGACCCTCGTACACCTCGCCGTCTCCCCCGATGTAGAAGTTGTCCAGGGCCCGGCACTCGCTGTCCACCGTCTTGCGCAGGGCGTTCGTCAGGGCCGTCAAGCATTCGGCGTGGGTCTTGCACCGCTTGCCTCCGTCCCGTATGACGATGTAGTCCACGGGCGTGGGCATGAATATCATTTTCTTCTTCTCGTCCCAGGTGTCTTTCGGGATGATTGGGGCGAACCTGTGGTCGGCTGAGAAAAAAATGTGGGAATGAGTGTTCTTGCCCCTAATTTTGAATAAACTGGAGTGGAAAAATATATAAAGGAAATTGCCCTGCAAATTGCTCTAGTTTCAACACACGAAGTTAAAAGTGAATCTGCGATCTAATTGTAAAGGTAGCCTTGTAGTATGGTGGTGGTCTAAATTTACGGCCAAGAACGTGTGAGAATCACACACCGCCATGTGATTTCAAACAACTAATGCATGTTGAAAACAAGAATGTGGGAATATGACATCCTAATAACCTTGGTTGAAAATCAGGACACTTTAGCAGGATCTGGTGCGTAAAGCGGACCTGAGTCCTGTGCATATTTGCTACTGAACCTTGTAGTTAGGTAGTCGCTATGCAGAGGACTATGAAGCGGGCGCTGCGCTGAGGGCAACTAGCGGCATTAATAATGAAATACAAGTTAAATATGAGGCTTACGCGGCGATCATCATTTGTATTGGGTTTCGGACGTACCTCCGCGTAGTGTTGTCTTTTAGTGACAACAGTTTCTCCAACCATACTGCCGAATTGGAACAGTTTGGTACTTTTGGAACAGATAGAAATTATACAATCCACGAATCACAAATTATTAAATGACCAATTTTATGCAAATCATTCCCTTCTTCTCAATATTCCCTTCTCTATGAATTATCCCCCCACCCAAGATCCTTTCTCAATGTAAAACCTCCCATCTCAGCTTTCCCACCCTCTGTTTCTTTCACCCCCTACCTGCTCACCTTCTCCTGTTTACACCCCCCCCCCCACCTTCCTCGCTTCGGTCTTTTCCTTCCTCTTCTCTCATCTCTTTAACTCATTGGTTTTCCCTTTCGTTAACCAACCCCTTTCTCGCCTCCCTTTCTCTTTCTCGCCAATTCAAGCACGATGGACTCCCCAGTTCCTCTGCCCTCACTTCTCATTCAACCGACGCTGAAACCCGCTTAAATAGTCCCTTTTACCCATTAACAAAAGCCGGACCTGAGCCACCTCAGTATTATTATTTTATTGTCTTGATCGAAAGTTTATAAGCCTTGGGGTACGTAACTACAAACGATAAACTATTGCATGTCGGTTAATCCTACTTGTGGCGTCAAACTATCTCCTCTACCTGCCACCAGGTGGTGCGGCGGACGCTGTGGCGGAGTGCCAAGTCTGACTCCCCACAAACCCTTAACCTGTTCACAACATACATTCCCGGCGCCCATAGAATCAATAAGATCCTCAAAGACTAGTTCCCTATCATAAAGAACACTTCCACTTCTCTTCTTCTGCCCACCTGCCCCACAGTCTGGTTCTAACGCCCGGCAAACTGACGTGATATTTTCATATCCACTAGGCCCTCCCTTCAACCACCACCCACCCGTTCTCCTTTGTCATCGCCTTGCCGCCGCCCCAGATGCAAATGTTGCCCGCTTCTCCGTCCCACACGTCCTATAAATCGGTCTTCTACTACGGCGACCTGGGGGCCGATTGTGTAACTCGGCTAACGTTCGATCGTTAGTGACCCGTTCACTCTCGATCGAGCTCACCGTCTTCGATCGAGGATGAAAAGTGCGATTGTATAAGCTCGATCGTCAGCAGGCAATCGAAAGTTACGGTGTTGTCAGATTTACAGCATATTCCGCACTTGTTTCTCTTGTACGCATGCGCAAAGAGCTTATTTTGAAGTGGTTGCATTTGTTTTGAATGTCAAGAATTAATAATAAACATTACAATGCCTGAAAATTTAAGATAACTTCCTCACGAGTATTTTACAGTGGCCTCAATGCGTTCCCAATTGATAAATTAATTCATAATTACTTGTCATACCCTGACTTTCACAGATAATTATCAAAAACGTCTGCTTAATTCGCAACTCATAATATTTCATTATCACTCAAATTGTGTTCTCTATTGCTGATAATGCATAAAAAAAATAGTACGTCATGTTGAAATTCTATATTATCACTCCGGATATTCTCGTCATCTAATTTAACTAATGTTCTACGGTTCACTGTAAATATCATTTAGCAAAACTACGCTCAACGTATTGGCACATATATATGCATCTTCAGACAGAAATTGATTAGGTTATTTATAGATGCACAATTAAATACTATCCTCAATCTAGTCCCCAGCATTAAAGCAATAGTCAACCTTTATTACTATTGAAACACTTTCACAGCGTTCTCCAAACATCAAAGATAAATACCTATGAAACTCACTTTTAAAATTCCGTGCCGCCTGTCTCTCTTGTAGCATACCTATTTTCCCATAACCATATTTCTTGTACGTAGGTAACCGATAACCTACCGTGAGATATATAAGGCAGCATTAAATAATTTCCACAATTTCTCCAGGCACACACAGCGGCACACAAATAAAGGCACAATCCTATGGCTAATGACATCAAGGCGAGTGAATGAAAAGATTATCTTTTGAGAAGGCAAAATTTAATGAATAAAGCATAACGAGACAGCATGTGTTGCATAAGTCGACAAAAATCATCACCCTTTCACTTGGACGTAAACAACAACAGTCATAATAATAATAATAATGTAAAACACTCTCAAACAACACAGTAATCCCTTACGAGGGCAAATCGTAATGCTTATTGATAATTAGACATTACCTGCCTTAAACGTAGACGGAATAATTATTTCAACACAATAACATTGGACACCACTATGCAATGATATAAAAAGATGTCACTTGGGGTGGGAAATTTTACTGAATGAAGAATAACAAAGCACTACACTGTTTATCCTTTCACCACTTTCACTGGGACGTAAACAATCACACTTACAAGACAAGAGAAATCCCCCTCACTTCAATTCACATAGATTGCAAATCTTAATTTAAGGCAATAGGTGAAACGACGAAATAATTGCCGACAACAATTTTCTCTGACATCTGTATAGATACTATAATACATGCAATCCATCACAGTTCACTAAAAACATTGTCAATCGCTGAATTGCCACAATGTGTAGTCACAACACACGCTATATCTTCACTATGTATTATTCTCACCGTAAGTGGCATTGCTCAAGTGAAACTGTTGTTGCCAATGCTGAAATTAAAAGTTGAAATTATATGTAACAGTCCGATAGCTTGTTTTAAATTGCTATTCATTACATTCACCCACCTAACGTTGCTATAATTATTCTAATTAATTCACTCTGTCACATCATACACAGCTTTTTAAGCAATTTGATACTTCAAATTACATTCTTATTCCGTAATAGTTCAAACAACGTTCCTCACAACGATAATTTATCACTTATACATGAAAATGCAAACAAAAACAAACCTTCCAACGATTGAAAATGGCCGTAACGTCAAGTATATAGCAGTCGACGGGTTTCCTTCGATCGTGAGCCGAAAAACCTTCGAACGTAAAGTTACACAATCGCGCCTTCAATTGTTTTCGAAGAATTACCCACAACACCACGGAATACGGCTCTTTACGTTCGAACGTAAAGTTATACAATCGGCCCCCTGCACCTCCATCAACACCATCTATCGCCTCTCCTGTAATTTTTGTCCATCATTTTATATTGGCGAGACCACCACCCTACTGTCGATCTGTATGAATGGCCATCGTCATTCCACCAAGTCTCCCCCCTTCCTCGATCCCATTCCGAAGCACACCGCTTCCCACGGTCACCTTTTCGACCATTGCTTTTCCCTTAATATTATTGAATTCCTCCCTGAATCTGCCGGCAGCATAGAGGTGAGAATCAGAGAATCCGCCCACATACTCGTTTCAAAGGCATGGGAGTATCCAGGGGGGTTATTTCGTAAACTCACCTTTTTAATGACTCTTTGCGGGAAGGCGGGAGGTCCGTTTCGCTCTCTTAATGATCGGCTCACGAACGGTTCGTGAATTGTCGAAGCTTCTGTCGTTGAATAAATAAACGAGAGCCTGGCAACGGCGACCGCTTTCTTCAAAAATGGAGGAATACGGTGAAAAAAAGGTGAAATACGATGAATAAGGTGAGAGAAAAATTGTTTATCCCTATCATTTTAATTATTCGGATGGCCTGTCAAGATAATTCATGTCTGATAATTTCCTTTATACCAATATTGGAATTTGCATTTGTTTCTCGCTATATTTTACGTTAATACTGTTTCATCATTTTTAATTTTCTCAATAGTGTTTCATTCAAGAAATCATTTGTTGAAAATATACAATTCGTGATTTAAGAAAGTTTAAGTTCTTCACGTTGTGCAAATTCTAAAAATACAATTTAAAATCGTTTGTATCTTTCTCGCTCTTGCCTTTTTACCAACTCAAGCTTCATGTGGCTCCATGTCACGTTCATTATGAAGATGAGATGGGAACTAATGGCAAGCGGAGATAATGAAACGGATCAAGAGTCGAAAGATACGGATCAGAGCGGATGAATCGCCTAAAAGACCATGACATGACCGGCAGTTCACCGCTTGAGATCCGAAGATGGTCACGCCGCCTGGGTGGCGGAGTTTAACTACGAAAAAGTGACATTTTATGACGTATTCTCCTGAAGTGAGATTACGAAATCAGGCCTCAATCAGCAACACTGAGAGTCCCTATTGGTCACCTTTTCCTCCCCACCACTTCCCCTTCTTGCCCCTCTTCCCCCCACCCTTTTCCCTTTCCACCCACTCACTCTCCGCGGAGAACGTCACTCTCTCCGGATGGAGAATGGCGCCATGAGCGTCGAAACGTCTCAAAGACTACTTGTGAGTGTCTCCTTTTTTCATGTGTCTATGTTTTGTGCTACGAGGGTGTGTGGCAGGGTATGAAGATCACCGAATCTGCACTATTGACATGCAACTAAGATATATAATGGGTATATGCTAGATAATTGGGTCACATGCAGCTAGATGGTCAGTATCTACATAATAAGAATGAGATTTAATGTTTTTATTACATGCATCGTGCGCTACAGACTATTCTAACAATATTTCACCCACCAATCCTTTGCTACGCTACCTATTGTGCTCTCTTATGGTACGCGGGAAAAATGACATTTTGAGTCTATCAAAATGACAATCTATCTCTCTAGTCTCGTTAATCTGATCAAACCTACCCTAATATGCAGGGACTCTTAATATACATCTAATATCATCTGTTAACCCATCGGTTACAAATTGAAGTAAAAGGTTTAACATAAATTTTAACCTGCGTTCTGATAGTAAATCCCATTCCAGTTCTTCTATTGAACTCGTAACACTTATACAATTATCATTACAGCATGTACTTGTCACTTCTTTCTCTTACGCGAATGGTATTGGCCTGTTAGACTGTATACGCAGCTACACAATGTGAGTAATATTAACAGTTTCACATTTCGGCTCCTTCCATTTTACCTCCGGTGTGTTAGTGATCTTCAAAATATATTTGACCAATCAAGTTTTTATAATTAATTACCTATCTTAATACTTATTTACCCATTTTAAGTTACAACTTGAACATTAATAGCCATGATTAGAATGTACGAGAATGCTTATAATGTTACACAATATCAATAATTGTGAAATACTTTCATAGGTTTAGCTTGCCAAAAGTCACTTATGGGTTATACCGTGTCCAGTTGACGGTGATCAGTTTTTTATTGCTATATACACGGTTAGCTAAAACGTTTCAGATTCAAATGTTATCATATAACCCATAGTTACATGGGAAAACTCAAATATAGCTGTTGATTTCCACTTACCTTCGAAGCATGGCAGTGGTTTTTTCTGCTGGCCGGCTTCGGGTTCCTTTAGGAGTGTATTATCCACGTCATCGCCTAAAAGATATAATATTGTCACTGTAAATATTTTAAAATCCAGCGATGGAAAATGCTTTTAAGTGATGAAATTAAGTTTAGATTGATGATTACAATTTTTAATTTTTGTTGGGCGGAATTAAAACAATTGATGATTTCTTAATAAATATGTACATTTTCGTGGGTATAGATTGCAAAACGGTCACTTATAGGTAGGGTAGAGAAGAAATCAATAGAGGAATTTTGAACGAGACATTGAAGTAAAGGATGTTGTCTTAGGGGCTTTGGATTTATTTATGACTTAACGTTGAAGGAAGCCAACTGCTAAGTAGAGCCAACTGTTGCGATCAAGGGGGTTAGAAATTACTGGAGGAGCCTCTGGCATGCTAGCCTATGGGTGACAATGAAGCCAGAATAGGGGTTCTTGGGAAGGATTAGGCCACACTCAAGGTCGATAGATATTGGTCATCTTCCCTTTCGATGTAAATCTTCTCAACAACAACATAAAAACGCGATATATATGCTCAATTTGCTGTTATCTCCTTAAGATTTTTATTAGTGACCCTTTTTTAATCAGGAATTAGGTGTGAAAAAATGTGTAATTATTGATTTTTTCTGCTCCGAATACCTCTCGCTCTCTGAAGAGTGGGACCAGATATTTTATTTTACCCTAGGAGGCATCAAGAAGGAGGAAATCGGTTACTTACTGACCGTGACAAATGTAAACCAGCCCATTTGCCTGGTATACCTGATGAAAGTGGAAAGGTTCTTTGCATTCGTTTCCGTATATTTTTATGGGTATTGCTTGTGATTCGAATGTTAATTTGCCATTGAATAACGTACAAATTCTGGCAGATATCGCTGGAATGGATGGTAGAACTCGCCGGCCTTTGAGGCATCTCCGGACTTATCCGTAGGGGCACTTGTACCAGTCAAAGAATACAAAATTATGGCACGTTGGTGTCTTGAAGTCGAGGTCAATCTTGGACTAAAACCAACCCGGTAATACCAACAACCAACAATAAACCAACAGCCCTCTGATTTCCGAGCAGGTGCTTTTACCAATAGGGTAGCTTCCTATAATTTTTTAATTGTACTGATCTAAAGTTTATAAACTTTGGAGTCCATAGTTTAAGATATTCGATTTTAAAATGGCGTTAAATATTTTTCCTCGTTAATTAAAAAGAGAAAAAATTCAAGTAACGGAAAAACACGACGACATGCCGGTAAATTATACGTGTGACGAGACCATAGTTGGGAATGTTTCGAAAAAAAATTAACTGATTGAAGTTAAAGTTAATCTATGTAAAAACTAACTAGTTAAAGTTAAAAGTTACTTTTCTGAAAAAGTAACTGATTGAAGTAAAAGTTTAAAAAAAGTAACTTTTGCGTTAAAAGTTATTATTTCCGTTACTCTGGCAAATTGTATGCTGTGGTGATTGGAGACATTGATGGTTTTTGGTTTTGGCAAACAAAGCAAACTCTGAAAACTGTCATTGCGGTTTCTACCATCCGTATCGATTTGTTTTAAAATATTCGAAGTGGGGATTTTCGTGTTATTTCCATTTGTGTAGTGTCAAGAGTGTTGTTGGTCAGGTTTCCTAGTTTCTGCTGAAAGGATTCGGCCATTTTTCTGTGGTGGAGCACCAATTCCGGGGATTTTAACTTGTCGTGAATGTAAGAATATCTCACGAACCATGGGGCGCCTGTAATTTGCTACAAAAGATTGTTCTGAGCGGTAGGAATTACTTTAAGGTTAGTTTTTGAAATCGATCCCCGCATTGCGATGTGAAGTATCCCTTCACAATTGTAAAATTGCAGTGGAAACGGCTTAGTTACATAGAGTTACAGTAGATGCTCAGAGTGTGCCTACGCATCCTCTTTCGCAATTCACTGGGGGCGGGTGCATTGACAAGAGGTATTGGTTTCGCACTATACAAGGGGTTTCAAAATCAATATCGGTGTTTGAAGGCTTTGTAGTATTTATCACATTTAATTAATTAATAAATTTATTTAATTAATTATTCATATATAACACATCAAATAAAAGAACAACTCAATCAGTTTTACACTGGTTACAGTGGTACACCTGTGCGCATGCGAATGCACTGTTTCCTCTGTCTTCCGTTAGATAGCACTAGTAACAAAAATGGTGACTAGTGAACAGAAAGCTTTTGGTGTTTTACAGTTTGCAAGGACTGAATCCGTTGTTACATTGCAACGTGCGTTACGTATTAAATTCCATTGTAATCCTCCAAGTGATAATAACATCCGTAGATGGTATCATAAGTTTGAAGATACCGGCTGTCTTTGGAAGGGGAAAAGTGGACGGGACGACCAAGAAGGAGTGACAGAAGAATGTGTAGAACGAGTGGAAGTCTTTCACACGTAGCCCCAAGAAATCAGTTCGGAAGGCTAGTCGTGAATTAGCGATTCGAGTGACGTCTGTGTGGAGAGTTTTCATTTTACGAATCATACATATCATTTAATTTAAAGTTAAATTTTCAAGTATAATTTACAAGTTAAATTTAATAAATAATACAAAACCTAAAAATCCCGATATTCTTTTTGTAACTCCCTGAATTTAAAAACCGGCCATGATTACGACAACTGAGTGTCGTTGTCAAGTCAAGATTGACCTTGACAATGACACTCGGTTGTCAAACTCCTGGCAGTGTTTTTTAAATATCTTGTGAAAATATTAATTGGTCTTTTTTCATTCATCATATTGTATGTTAAGAAAATTATTTTCCACTGAGATGGCGAAGCGGATATCAATGAAACGGGCGGATGACATCGTTAATCTCTTATGTGAAAAGGAGTGATTATCCTCGGAGAAAATATTATCATTCCGCGATTCGCCGATGACATATCTCCCATAGAAGAGGCAGAGAGGGATCTTAATAAGATCCTAATAACCATGGAAAGGAAAATGGTCAGATATCAGCTGAAGATCAATTAGAAAGAAACTAAGATATTGGCATGCAGCAGAAGAACATCATGGCCAGTATTAATGTTAAAATAGGAAAAAAGAACTTGAGAAGATGATAGAGTACTGTCACCTGGGATACCGAGTAGCCATGGAGGGCCATGACGTTGGGCGCGAAACAAGAGAGAGATAGTCAGTAGAGTAGCACAGGCGAAGAGGGCATTCTACCAAAAGAAGAATCTACTTACACTCTGTGTATACAAGCGTAGAGGTAAATAGTAATAGTAATGCCCTTTCGGATAAATAAAACATCTGAGAAGGATGCCCCAAGATTGTAACCTAAGTCTGAAGGGTGCCACAGAAGTGAAGGCTGGGAATTACTGTATTTACTGCTTCCCCTGATGGAAATTTCCCAACAATAATTTCATTGAACACAGGTAAAAGGAAGGGAAAAATTGAGATTTCGCCAGAAATAATTTATTTTCTAGAGAAATTCCTTTAAACTTTTGGACATTTTTCCGTAAACAATGAAAGACTTTGGTCAGTAAATTCCCTTATAAAAACGCTAATCTAGGGAAAACATTTTTGAGGTGAAAAAGCGATGAAGTTATCAGTTGTTGTTTACCTTGGATACAAATACTTTCCAAGTGTAGTTTCATGCATAAGAATCAACAGTCCCGTCTATGGAAAGGTCCTTTTTAAGAGGTTGTAGATATTTCCGGCAATTCGATGAAAATAGTTCCTATAATTCAGCGAATTTTTTTACTATCTTTAATCAACTCTTTAGCATATTTTACTTATGTCTTTTATTTCCGCTGATGATTATGTAGTGAAACGTATTTCTAGGGAAACATTTCAAGGCAAATTCATTCTTGGGAAATTATTCCCTAGAAGTTTATATTATAGGAAAATGGGGGTTCAGTTTTCCAGGGAATACCTTAACTTTTTTGAGTGCGTGAATCTGTGAGAAAATTAAAAAAAAAATCTCACAGGGCTCCCCCACGTGCAATGTCTAGCTCGCAGGGTAGTCGGTGGAAGTAGATATTCGCTACAACAGTTGGCGAAATGGGCCTCACCTTGCGGGTCTTCCTCTTTGGCCGGGGCATCCTGAGAGAGACAGCCGCTCAACAGAGCTAGAGGCACGAGGATTCGCAGCAGCAGCAGCAAAGGAAGGTCCCTCTTCATCTTTGTTGGCGTACGTGTCCTCCTCTGCCGTGATGCTGGGCGAATGACGACTCGCCTCAGACACCAGCCGCCTTTCTACGCCTCCCGCGACGACCTCCGACCTCCCGATTCGCAAGCGAGTGAAAAAAAAGAACGATAGTCGGCCGTCTATGTCTAACTCTCCGCCACATCCGTCAAACTCCCCAGCAGCGGTCAGTTCCCACACTCCCACTCCAAGGGTAAACGATTCGCCAATCCCGGTTCCGAGATGGATTTGCCAAAAGGTCTGATGGTTGGGGGAGGTGGTTTGAGGATATGGGGTGAGGGTGGGAGGAAAGAGGACGTTACCCCTTTGGCCACGGTAGTGCCATTGTTACGCACCCCATGCATTCAACGGGGAGTCGCCGGCTTAAGGAGGATCCACCTTGACTCCGCGATTCAATATCCCGTAAAAGAGCTATGTTGTTTAATGAATAAATACCTATCCAGAAAAACACCTATATGGAAAATAACCTATAGGGTGATATCGCATACACAATAATTGTATGAGTATGCTATCATATGGCGCGTTGTAGTTGAAATCTATTTTTTACAAGCTCTTTTAATTCATTTTGACTTCGGAAGATGACTGACGTGTTGTTGCCACGTTTAATTTATAAAATGAGAATACATGCTCAATCCCGCTATTACATATTCTAAAATAGGTTAAATATTTTCTTGCTTAGTTTTAAACTATTCCCTTGCAAATACGACTCTTTGTTTTGAATTTTATTAACATTGATATTTTTGAAAACTGTTTGGCAACAATGACGCTGCTGCCATTTGGAGCATTGGTCTTAATGACACAATGTCAATAACCAATGAAATATTTAAATTACATAAAAAATATAAGCAGAACCTTGGTAAGCTAATTTCCTTAATTAAGTTAGTAAATAGGCTTGTAAGCACGTTCCGTCACAAGTACCGTTGCCAATGATAACAACATACTGCGCCACTTTCATGTAACTAACGCTTTTCTGCTTTTTTACGAGAAAACATTTATTAATATAAATTAAACAAGTGTGGTAAGGCGAGCACTTTTTCACAATGCTAAATTCTACATAAAATTGCGCATCTTACATTAGTTTTTCGTCAAAACGACATTTATCTTTACATTATTAATCAGCAAAATTTACTGCAACAATGGCTCTGCCGTATAACCGCGCATAAATTAGCTGATTTTCAACGTCTTTGTTCTTCAAATACATGATGGAAAGGACTCATTATTTTATCGTCAATCGATCGAATGGTCAAATAATTATGTATCCTGAAATTTTCACAAAAATGGCATCTACTTCATAATTCGGTGGAGCCTCCTTAAATCGTTCCACAGATTACTTTTCTCCGCAATTCGGAAGAATAATCCCCTCACCGCTAAAAATACAAGCATGGGGGGAAGGATTGAAACAACACCAGGCGTGCATAAATGTCAGGAAACCAAACTTTTGTCAATTACCTCATTACTGGTTTCATCGTAAATATATACTTCTTAAGAATGTAAAATTCTTTTGAAAAATTAATTATTTTTTCAAAGAATACTCATTTCTATAAAAAGCCATCATTCTTTTCTACATTTACATAACACAATGAAAGCAACCATAAAGGTGTGTGGCATTGGGTACACCAAAGATGCATCGCATATCACGTGTCAAATAGGATTAGTAATAATATACTAATCCAAACTACACAATTTAAAAAAGATAAGAATAGCAAAGCAGAATGCTAAAACATGCTGATAGTTGGTTTAGCTTAAGGAGATGGCTCGCGACTGCTTGAGTCAAGTTGTCTGAGGAATCTTATTAATTTAAGTACGAGTATATGCCTGCTAAATGACCTTTACTTCACAAAGAAAATTACCTAAGCAATTGAAAGTCATAAGTAGCACAAGAAATCCGATGTAAAGTCGAAGGATTTATTACACTTTGGGGGATCGGGTTGGTGTGGTGGCTATAGTACTGGCCTCCCATCCCGAGGGCCCGGGTTCGATTTCCGGCAGTGGAAGCCGATTTTTCAGTGGAAAACCGGTCCCCACTTGAGTGCCTAGTGGAGGGCATTTCAAGTACAGTACTCCGTCCGTGAGATGGGACGTTAAGCCGTGGTCCCGTGGTCCTTGGCGCCTTTCGTTAAGAGTAGGCTAATGCCGACGCCGGGTTTCTGTCCACCCTTCCTCCGTTCCCTAAAAACTCCTACCATTACCCAATTATACACCTATCCTATATGGCGCAAATGACCTCAGCTGTCGGTTGCCTCCCCTAAATAACCAAACCATCCAACCTGGTTACACTTTTTTTTACGATGAAAGCTATCCTGTCGAATACACATGATATTTTTTCTTTTCGTATGTCTACTTCCCGGCTAAGATACTGACAATCTAGTTGCACGTGAATATTATATCTAACGTGTCTTTATAAAGTAGCAGCATTGTAGTTCTTAGTTGCTCGTAAGTAGTGCATGTTTAGCATTCTTCACCCTATGCCACACACCCTCGCGGTGGCTCGCGGGGTATTCCGTAGATGACGTAGATCTGTGGCGTGCTTCCTTATGGCACGCAGACTTGGGCAATACCAGCCTCATAAAATAAAAAATGGGAGTATCTGCATCGAGATAGCCATAAAAATAAATTGAGAAGGAAATTAAATATATTGAATCTTCTGGATTGAACATCTGCAGCGAAAAATTAGAATGCTGCGTTTCGGTGATAACATAGTGGTCGTGGCAGAGGAAGGTTTAAGAAAGTCTCTTTTTAACATTGAAAAAAAATCGACCAGATAACTTGGAGGTCAACAAAAAGAAAGCTAAGTTACTAATGAAATGCAATGGATGAGTAGCGGCCAAGGCCAATATTAATCTCGGGGAAAGAAAGCTTGAAGTGATAAAAGAATGTTGACAGCTGGGAGGCCAAGTAACTATAGCGAAGGACGAAACAAGAAGAAAATAATCTGTTAATTAGCTCATGCTTAAACTACCAAATTCTACCGAAAGACAAATCTACTTAATGCGGAAATGCAAACTTCGGAGCAGGAAAACATTTCACTGAAGCTTACATATGGGCATGCTTTTCAATGGCAGTGATGCATGGCCGGTAACAGCAGCTTAGAAGGCAGCATGAAAAGCATACAAAAGGTTTGTTTTACAAAAGAATGATAAATATTGTGAAGATAAAATCGATAGTATGAGCAATAAACGACAACAGTCTTAAGAAATTGCGGGAGTGAAGAGAAGTTTGCTGAGAACTTTGAAAAAGAGACGAAGACAGACAACGCAATCAGCCATATCTTGAGACGTGATGTCTCATCGAGAAAAAAATGAATCGGAAAAAAGAAAAAAATTCCTCGCATAAGATCCATCGAGCAAAAAATGAAGTATATTAAAGAGATGAATTATGTAGGTTTGAAAATGTTAGCTGATAGGGGAATCGAATGGAGAGCTGCGTCTAACCAATCTTAGGATAGACAATTTGAGTGATGATAATGATGATATTTGATACGATTCTTTCTCATATCTACTAAATATTAATAACTTAAGGGGTTTCTGCTGAGCGCTAACGGGAACATTTTCCTATGACTCACTCAACTTACGCGAGTATTTATGGGTAGCCAGGTCCAGCAAATATCTGAACATTCACACGTGTCCGAAGCTGAATTCAAGGACGCAATTTCGGAGTTATCACAGCCAGGTCAATAACTCGTCGGTGTGGTAACACCGAGTTCGCGGGCTTTAATTCAGCCTCGGACACATGTGCTATGTTTAGATGTCTGCTGGACATTTTGACATATTGAAACATTTTCTTAATTTAGTCATGCCTGATGTGAAGTTACCCACTGCCACACATCCTCTTGATTCCTTACAGATAACACGTAGATGTGTACCAATGTTTAACAAAGGTTTAAGGTAAGGTTATATAGCCAATGTGACACAAACTGAGTAGTTGGAGCACCTATGGACCATAATTCTGCTACTTCTACATATATTGATGAGTGAAATTTTTGCTAAAAATAACCTTTCCAGTAGTTTCAATGCTGATTTCGACATTGGCATCATTGCGATATTATGCCAAGATTCGATCGTTTAAATATGTCTTTTCTTCCTCCAATTGTAAGAGGAAGAGATGTCATCAGAACCCACACTTCTTAATTATTTAGATACTATTTATTGTTAGTTACTGTAGCCTTATCTGAAACTTTATGAAGATATAACCGTTACCATTTACTAGAAGATGCATAAGCTATTTTTAACATCATCTTTATACTAGTATACTAACGGCGCGTCATGCTTGAATGTATGAATTTCAATTTGAATCAAATATATCCAATTGATTGATTTTTGAAGAATTAATATCAATATCATTCATTTGATTGTTATGTATTTATTTACCCTTGGCCTAATTATGTTTTTGAATTTGATTAAAATATCTATTTATCTTTAATATTAAGCATTAAAGCCCAATTCCAGTGGATGTAGTTCGTTACATTTCTGGCCGTAATTTTTTCGTTCCTTTTCAGGCCAAAATATCAAATCATAATCACCAGTCCTCATTCCTTAGATTAGAATACAATTGACGCTCTCCTCACTCTTCTTTTATTCGTAAACCACTTCCATTCTACATAATTCCCTCTTGAATCCTTCACTTCTTTCTCCATATATTTATCACAAGGCCTCTTTTAACTATTCTTTCCATCAAATTTTCCTCGTAATCTATATTCATGCCTCAACGTACGACCAATAAGAATGTCTCGTTATCTCTTAAAATTTGTCACTAAATTTATCTTTTCTACCATTCTTCTCAGAATTAATTCCTTTATAACTCCATCCATCCATTATCCCATTAAAAACACCGTTCCTAGCGGTAAAAAAGATACAGATTTGTTTCATCTAGGTCATAGACAATTGTGTAATTTGTTACACTTACTCTTCGATTTATACATAAAATGCTACTTTAATGATGTAAAAAAAAGAACCTACAACAGTTATAATTTTGAAAGATCCAAATATATTCTAATGCTAATCTTCGCATAAGACCACATACTGATTGCAACGAGGAAAACGCGCCTCAGAAAATCGCAAATTAATATTAAAAAATTAACAAATAGAAATTTGAAGACCTCACAAGAATACAACCTTAAGATCACAACCGAAAAAACAAACGTAGTTCCTACTAAAAGATATGAACGTGTTCGATCGAATATAATTTTAAGTTATCAGGGCGTAGAATAAGTCACAGCCTTAAACTTTCTTGTATAGATGCTAAAATACTGACATTACATGGATGTAGATGAGAAAATTGCCAAATTCAACAACATAAACGGAACTAATTTTAAAAAATGAGGAAATAAACCTGAATAAAAATTTTGCCCAGCTACGAAAATTCTTTGTGGAACATGCAAAAGCAAGAAATGGACTATTAAAAATTAACATAAACAAATATTACAAAAATCTCTTAAATGAAACTTTTATGAAGAGCTGCAGGCTATACGTGAATGGGCAGAAAAAGATATACAGTTATAAGAGATGACGCAGTGTACAAAGCTCCATGAAAGCATTTGAGAATACATAAGTATCTGGAGAGAACATATAGAGGGAAATGAAGGAGAATCATACCGAAACAAGTATGGAAATATTGATCGAGAGGAAGACGATGTTTGGGATGTCCACCAAGCGATGGAAAGGCTAAGATTCATGACGGTCTTATTAGGATTTTTGACTGATATTCGAAGATAGAATAAGATTAATT
Source organism: Platycnemis pennipes (assembly GCA_933228895.1). NCBI lineage: Eukaryota > Metazoa > Arthropoda > Insecta > Odonata > Platycnemididae > Platycnemis > Platycnemis pennipes. The sequence goes on along the minus strand of OW121852.1, from coordinate 31,813,938 downwards.
CTTTGTTATTATATCACCATGGCGTATGAATGTCTTTATCTGTTCTCATGAAAGATGAATTTTATCGCCGAAGTTGTCACCAACGGTAAGTTTTATCCATCGAGGATTTAAGGTGCTTTCGATGGTTAATTGATTATGTCTCATAACTACTTCTTAATTAATTTAGTCCCTGTTTAAATTAAACAAAATGGAATCACAATAATTACTGGGACAACATAAATTAAATATTGTATTAAAATTTTGAAGTTGATTTGAAGCCTCTCTGTTTTTTCTGCAACACTTTTAGAAATAGATTTTTGTAGACTGGAAGTTAAAAAAATTAGATGTACGGTTAGACGTTTTCAAGTTCTCATCCAGTGTTTTACACGCTACGTAAATAAATACACATCCATCAGTTAAATGTTATTAAAATGTTTGTTTTTGTACTGTTCATACAGGTATAGTATATGCCCATTTTATTTTCAACTATAAGCTACATGAATCTACACGAAAACGAAAAAATGCCAGAGACAATTGATTTTTCATTCGCTTTCATCAAGCTGGACTCATTTTAAAAGTGGGTAGGCATACGTGAGATTTCCTTACTCCTGTATCTTCTGAACAAATCCAGTTTTTTCAGATGAAAGCAAGAGACTTTTGATAAACTCAAGCTCATCAGCGATAACAGCGGGAAAAATGGAAAACGCAAAAGCTACAAATTTTAGTCTTGAAGGGCACATAAAGTCGGGAAATGAGGAAAATCAAATGTTATCATGTACTACGGGAGGTGAAAAAATACAACAACGCTCTTGCACTCACAAAAATAGGCAGTCAATAAGTCTCACACTTCAGACTCACATGAATTATTGACTTACCTTCGTGCTAATCTTATTTTCAGTCCTATGTTATATCTGTTTATTTTCTTAATTTCACACCTCTCTGTGAGGAAAAAAGCAAATCCAAGGGATTACAAACGAATGGAAAAATTTCAAGATTTGGAATATCATATCTCAGGTATTAAAATATTGAAATATTTCATATTTCATAACTTTCAGGTCGCGAAGGATGTAAAAGAGAAGAATAACATCACAATGAGGTTGGTCGTAAAGAATGGAGTGGAAAGCTGCGCAAACCAATCCTAGGATTGTTGACCAATCATGATGATGATCTCGATATGAATTTTACTCAGTCAATGTGTCGACGAAAAAATTTCAAAGTGAAAAATATTTTCCAATTGTTGGAAAAAGTGACACTTTTAGTGAGATTAAACAGGGGGGTATGAATGCATTCTATGCTCTGCAGTAGCTGTTCCCGTATTCTGCCGATATTTACAAACATAAGTACATAAATTAAAGATTTATATTATGAGAGAGAAATCACTACGTATCCGGGCTCGAATACAGGAATGTTTTTTTCATAGGAACCTACTAAGGAGGAAAATTTCCGTTGCAGTTTAGTACTTCTTCACCCAATGAGACATCCAGATATCGGTCTATGACCCAGAAAATAGAAAAACAATTGTGAATGATATATTTATATTCACAAAACATTCTGATTTATGAGGTCATTCAACTCTGATATGCATTTCCATTCACAGACTAATAGCATGCTTGTTATCTCCCTCAAATACCAGACCAAAGAATTATTTCAATATTACACGTTTCATTTTCGGCATTTTTCCTTACACCGAACTTCAAAGAACTGAAATGACGACTTCCTAAATTGATGATGTCTTCTACTGGCTCGGTCTCGTATTATTATGGTGGCCAAAATACTGTTATCCGATCCAGATGGGTTAGGTCCGAAACCTAGCAATGGCTGAGATTTTTCATTTGTATAAAGTTCCCCGATGAACTACCCACGAGTCTAATTCCAGTTTGGTGCTCCGTCCTTCGGATGGGACGCACCCCTCCACTCGATTAGCCTTTATAGTAAGGTAGTTCTTCCCTTTTACATCCTTCACAGCTTTTTCCATATATCTCACACGAAGCCATTCTTTTCCATTCTTCCCGTTCACTTTTCCCTCGACGGTTGTCTTCATCAGGCCATCGTGTCTTAGGCGTTATGGCCGGTTAAGTTGTCCCATCTTCTCCTTGGAGTTGTCAGCACACTTCTCTTTTCTCCCACTTTTCTTAGGACTTCCTCGTTACTTACTCGGTCGACCCATTTTATCTTCATCATTCTTCTGTAGCACCACATTTCGAATGCTTCCACCCTTTTCTCCTCCGCTGCTGTCATCTTCCATACCTCACTGTCATTAAGAAACATGCTCCAGATGTACGTTCTGATGATTGTTTCCTTACTTCTAAGCTTATATTTCCAGATGCAAGGAGCATCTTCTCTTTTAGAATGACCTGCCTGCCTAGGCTATTGTACTAACTATTTATTTCTTGCTTCTCCCATCGTTGGTTACCTACTCAGCCTCTGAATAATACTATTTTACCTCTTCAAGTTTTTGTTTTCCTAGTTTAACATTGGTTTTGGCCTCTTCTCTTTTGCTGCACACATATATCCTAGTCTTCTTCTTTTTGATCTTCAGCTGATATCTGACCATTTTCCTTTCCATGGTTATTAGAATCTTATTAACATCCCTCTCTGTCATTTCTATGGGAGTTATGTCATCGGCGAATCGCAGAATGCTAATTTTTTCTCCGTGGATAGTCACTCCAGAAGACTTCTCTTTTGATTTCATTGATGGCTCTGTCGATGTAAACATTAAAAATTATGGAAGACAGTGCAAAAACTTGTCTCACTCCTTTACATATTCTTGCTTCTTCACAGCTGGGTCCAGATTGGTTCACAAATGCTTGGTTTTTATATAAAATGTGGATAATTCCTTGGTATTTATATGACACTCATTTCCTTTCAGAATTCCGAGCATTGAATTCCAATCCAGGTTGTCAAAATCCACCATGACAATGGCAACTTTTTGAGCAGTATAGGTATTCGTTCGGGGGAGGCTACAAAGTACTACTGCTACTCTTTTTGAAAGGCGACTAGGTGTTCGCAGTTAGGCATCCTATCCGACGGACGGAGTACTGAACTTGAAGTGCTCTCAATACAGCACACGAGGTACCGGCATTGCCCTAGAAAAAACTAAACCTTCTGGAATTCGTACCCGCGCCCTAGAGGTGACAAGTAATTACTCTAGCCATTTCACCAACCCGTTTCATGTATCAATGATTTGTACTCAATCATTTCCCTTAAATGTCGAGCAAAATGAAAGGTTACAACGATTTTTCTCCCAGTTCCGTCTGGTTCGGTTAGCGTTTTGTGTTTAGTTTTGTTCCAAAAACATTCGCCAGCGAAATTTTTCGGAGAAATTGCTTTCATCATCATTACTATACAAATGTTAAGATTGGTTAATAGTCGCACTCTTTTCTTCCATATTCTCTTTTACTTCTCTATAATTCTTCTTACTAGCATCTCTTTTTTTCCAGCAATTTTCCCCTTGGTCTTTCACATGAGGCTTTTCCATCTATATTTTCCACCAAGACATTGTTTAAAAGTTGGCTGTGAGGTAAAGTGAGCCCTAACCATCACGCTCTTCTTTTCCGTATGCTGCTCCATAGATTCCTGCTATTTTATTTAGCTCTTCTAAATACCTCCTCATTTCAAGCCTTCTCTGCCCTGCCCATTTCACCGTAAAATGTTCTCTCCAACTCCAGGTTTTCCAGGCTGCAAGTCCTTCCGTCCGCTTTTCCAGTGGTCCATGCTTTCTACGCTTTGCTGACCCTTTTCTTTATGGGGAAAGAGATCGTCTCTATATACCATGTCAACAATTCGAAAGGACGAAAAAGAACGTCTGGGATTTCATCTCTAATCTCTGATGGTATGGTCACTTGATGTCTCAAATTAGCCTAATAAGAAAAGGATAAGGATGAGCTATCGCGCTTGAGCAATTAGAGACGACGTTTACGGACTCACGTCCTTAGATTAATACGCCGGCTGGGGTGATTTTCCTCAGGCTGAACCGGCAACGATGGATAATACAGCCCGACCCAAGGGTGATTCAAGCGATGGTCATTCCCTTCTCAATACATGATCATCCCTCTCGGGTATTTTCATATTCCTCTACTGGTCAACGGTCATCATTACGGCTACCAATATCAAAAAAACTACAAATTTTAACTAGTCGTAAGCTTGGGATAATAGCCTGAATCCAAATTTCTGTTATTTTTAACTAAAGCGTTTTTAGGAGGAGGCAACCGACAGCTCCATCCATTCTAGCCATTTAGGAATGGTAGATCATTGTATGAAAGTAGGAATTATCTAGGGCCGCATTACGGCTCTTTTGGTATTAATCATCGTCGCTCTTCTATTTAAAAAACTACGTACGTTCCGAAACAGTGACTATACAATACCTATGAAAACGTTTTGGTATTTAAAATGAAATGATTACTATAGTTATATTTATGTAAATAAAGAAAAACAAGGATGATTCAACTCCTGTCGGAGATTGAGTGCATTAACGCCATATAACGGCCAAGTGTGGAAATACCCTATAAATGACTTTTGGACCCCTCACCTATCCAAATCAACCTTCGGGTTGAAGCACTGAGTGAGTGTGATTATTTCATGAACGGTGGAGCAATAGAAAGAATTCATTGCAGATTCCGGAGCTATTAATAGTACTAACAGTACAGATCTGCTCCGTGTAGTACCGCATGAAAAACACAGATGTGTCCAACATAGAGTTGAACAAATGTGATCACAACAGCCAAGTATTAACTTAGGCATGTGGTTTAAATAAAAAGGCCCAGAAAAGTCTCTTTTAATCAAAAAAGTCCCGCCACGCCAAAAAAGTCCCAAAAAGTCTCTAAGAAAGTCATTAAAAACTGTTTATTTGATGAGATTGGTGAAGATTTGCATTTAAAACCACAAAAGTCCCACTTTTACAAAAAGTCAAAAGACTTTTTTTCCGCGCTCTAATTATATACACGGTTGAAGAAGATAGATATTGCGGAGCAAGTGGGATTTTTGGATGGTGCTTCATGTCTCAATGTCCAGAATAAGTTCGATTTCTTCCCCACGAAATTTCTGCCTACTCTCCGATCCTACCGCTTTACTAAGTGACTTTGGAGGCCATTTTGCAACTGGTATTTTGAGGAGGTTCCACCGTGACTCCGCGATTCAAACTCCCATAAAGGAGCTTTGTTATTTAATGAATAAATACAGATCCAGCAAAACACCTTTATGGAAAATCATCTGTACGGTGATAATGCATGCACAATAATTCTAAGAGTATTCTATTATATAGGGTGCTGTAGTTTCATTCGATTTTTACAAGCTCTTTTAACTCATTTTGATTTCGGGACATGACTGACGAGTTGTTGCCACGTTTATTTTACAAAATGACAATACATGCTCAACCCCGCTAATACGCATTATAAAATAGGTTAAATATATTCTCACTTAGTTTTAAACTATTCTCTTGCAAATACAACCCTTTGTTTTCAATTTTATTAACCCTTTCGCTACGAACGTCGCGACTTTTTACCAAGGCGTAAATTTTTCCATGGAAGCGAACGAACGACGTGTTAAGAAGGCATTGCCGGTAGCCCTCAGCAGGCCGAAAAGGAGTTTATGTTTATTTTTCCGTGCAATGAAGGCCTTCTTCTCGGGACACCTTAGGTTCCTTTTCTCGGTCCGCGGGAGAGGATTATCCCGACCCTTCGTCGCAGTGCGCGCCCCACTCCCACCTGGGGTCCGCGGTCAATTGCTTGTTGGTGCAGTGGAATAACCAACTTAGATGTTATTGTGTAATTGGCAACTTGAGCATTATAAGTACATTCCTTATGTTTAGTTCTACAACTACAAATTTTAAACGGAGCTCTATCGTTATTTTTAACGTAATTCGTGAGTAAAGGAATCTCCGGACAAATTTTTGTCAGTTATTTAGTTGGTTACGAGTGATTTTTCATGGTTTTATTTAGTTAGGGAGTTATTGTGTTTTTAGGTTCAACAACTGAATGTTACTTTTTTATATGAGTTGATGGCCATATTTTTCATGAGTTTCAATGTTTATTTTTCCGTGCAATTACTCATTATAATATAATCATGACACCTGACTATTTCACTTTCTTTCGTTGGCAAAGGTTCCCGCCTTCGAATTCCGAGGCACACAAATGTTGAAGTTATAACATTCGCTTCGAAGAATTTCTTATTCTTAAAATCGGGTGATTTGTAATTGAAAATAACCGTTCTGGCTTGCAGGGTACTATGTTAACGTAGATCTAGATAAAAAAATTTACGAAACCCAATATATCCTGCTACGGTAGATGAGAACATGAACACAAAATTAGTGGAATGGACTGTATAACGTGCAATTAACAAAGCATTCGAGTATATTGTAATGGAGAACGTATATTTAGGCTTTTTTACAAATTATTGAGTTTTCGATTGCTAGTATTACTAATTTCTTATTTATTCTCTAATTTATTAGTCTTAACTGCTAAGTAGTACTATCATAACGTCTATAATGCTTCCTGTTTAAATGTATTATTTGTTTACACCGGCGTAGATGCGAAGCACTTATCTGATCCAGTTTCCTAAAAATTTGGAATTCGTGTAAATCACAACATATTTCTCTTGGGCAGTGCACTTCTCAGAGAGCAAATGCCCGAAATAAAAATTGCATGTCGCGGAATAGAGCAGCAGTTAAAAAGCAATTGCAAAAACAAATCACCAGGTCCCGATCAAATTCCTTCCAGAGTATATAAAACATTAGCTTCTGAAATAGCTTCCTATGTAGAAATAATATTCAATAAAACGCTAAAGAACCAAACAGTACTCAAGGATTGGAAAGTAGCTAATATTACACCTATTTTTAAAAGCGGTGATATGGAAGAACCTAGTAACTACTTTCTACTAGTCATTTCACTCACGTCAATCTCTTGTAAGACATTTGAGCAGAATGTAGTCAGTTCGATCATGGGGCATTTGGATAGTCAGGAATTACTCATAAACAGCCAACATGGGTTCCGGAAAGGTAGATCTTGCGAGACACATTTAGCTTTATTCGTACACGACATTTTAATCTACGGCGAAAACAGTACTGAAGTTGATGCGATATTTTTAGATTTTAAAAAGTGATTCGATAAAGTTCCTCGCGATAAATCAATCTTGAAGTTAGAATGTTTTGGGATAAATAAAGACGTCGTATGTTGGGTAAAAGAATTCTTAAGTGCCTAGAGCAGAGGGTTGTCATAGATGGTATCATGTCGGACACAAAGTCACATCGGGAGTTCCCCAGGGTAGCGTAGTAGATCCGCTTCTATTTCTTTTATACATAAACGATTTGGTTACCGTAGTTAGTAGTAAGCTTAGACTTTTTGCAGACGATGCGGTACTCAATAGAGGTATATCAAAAGAAGAAGACAGGAAATCGCTTAGCAAGGATTTAGATGCAATTCAAGAGTGGTGCGACAAATGGCGGAACTTAACCTTAAAAAGTTGTAGCTATCAATTTTTGGAGGGGGAATAATTCTATAGAGCGTACCTATAAAATTAGTAACACGAAGATCGAAAACGTTGAAATCATAAGATATTTAGGAATAACAGTCACCAAGGATTTATCGTGGGGAAGACACATATGGGAAATATGCGGCCGAGCGGAGAGAAAGCTAGGACTTATAAAAAAATACTTGGGAAATGTGACGAGAAGACAAAAGAGGGATGCTACTTTTCACTGGTTAGGCCCCACCGTGAGTATGCAGCCAGTGTATGGGATCCTAATGAATTAGATTTGATCAGAGAACTAGACAGTGTGCAGCGTAGAGCAGCTAGGTTCGTTAAAAGGTGTTACGATAGGTTGAGTAGTGTTTCAGAATTAATAAAAGAATTAGGTTGGGAATCATTATCAGAACGTAGGTTAAATTACAGATTAAATCTATCAGAGAAATTTCAATCGGATAGTTTTACTGAAGATGTTAGGCACATATTAAAAACACCAGCGTATTATGCTAGATTCGACCAGATATATAAGAGTAGAGAGATAGATTGTCGTACAGATAGATTCAAAATGGCATTGTTCCCCCGTACTATAAGAGAACAGAATAGGCAGGAAAGGCAAGGGATAGGTAAGTGAATTATTTTAGAGTAGTCTGTAGTGCATGATGCATGTATTAACCCCTTAAATACTATAGATACTAACAATCTAGTTGCATGAGACCCTATAGTTGCTTGTTTGCATGTCAGTAGTGCATGCTTGGTGATATTCACCCCCTGCCACACCCCCTCGCGGTGGCTTGCAGGGTATCGTGAAGATGTAGAAGTAGATGTCAACAACCAATGAAATATTTAAATCACATAATAATATAAGGACCTTGGTAAGGTATATTCCTAAATTAAGTTAGTAAATAGGCTTGTAAGCACGTTCTGTCACAAGTACCGTTGCCAATGATAACAAAATACTGTACCGCCATTTACAATGCTGAATTCTACATAAAATTGCGCATCTTATATGAGGTTTCGTCAAAACGACATTTATCTTTACATTATTAATCTGCAAATTTTTCCTCACTACAACAATGCTCTGCTATACAACCACATATAAAATTGCTGCTTTTAAACGTCTTTCTTCTTAAAATATATGATAAAAAGGTCTCATTATTTTATTGCCAATCAATACAAGGGCCAAAAAATTATGTGACCTGAAATTTTCACAAAAATGACATCTACCTACATAATAATTCGATGGAGCCTCCTTAAGTGGCTTCCGTTCATACACGTTTCAAATCCCGGTACCGGCATTTGAAACGTGTATGAACGGAAGCCCCAGCACCAGTCCTATAGTACACTAATAGCTTTAAAATGTTTACTAGGGTTAGCGCCAACTTGCGTTCACAATACTATTTTGTGCCCAGAACAACCTCCCCATGAGAGGCACCAACACACTCATTAGCAAAACCATCCAAAATGATAGAAAGCATTGGTGATTTTTTACGTTCGAAAATAGTTGAAGATGTAAAAAAAGCCAAATATTTGTCCATAATATGTGACGAGACTACCGATATTAGTAGGAAGGAGCAACTTACATTCTGTGTACGATACATCGAAATGAACAAATCCATAGTAAAGGAGGAATTTAACGGCTTCATTGAGCTCAAATCAACAACGAGCTGGCTATAAAATCAACATTTCTTTTTTTCCCAATAATCAGTATTCTCCTTCAAATTTTGGGAACGATCCCTGTTACAACTACTACAGCGGAACGTTTATTTTCAACGCTAAGAAGGTAATTATAATTATGTATTATAACCTTTCTAAATCAGTCAAGTTATCAAACACTTTAATGTTTGTTGTTTCAAAGATCTTTTTGTTGTACTACCTTTTAATAATGCATGTAAAATTTTTGTACTTTTTCTAATGAGTGTAGAGAACTGGGAAAATGATTCATAACGCAGCTTCCACAACAACTCGGCGAAGAATGTCATTATTGCTTTTTAAATTAAACCACACTATTCAATCGGAAGTAATTTTTTTACTATTTTATAGCACCCATTATGAATTCCCCCTTTTAATGTTAAGTATCTCTAGTTCAAAGATCAACAAGCAGTCAAATTTAAATTAATTATAATTACATTTTTAATATTTTTTCCTATCTAAACTTCCTGACTCTTGTTTAACGTATAACATTTAATAATAAAAACAAATGATCTTATCTTATCATAAAAGTGATTTGACTATATTTGTGTTCCTTATCATTAAGTCATACTCTAAAAACTAGATAGAGCATCATCATAAGTTTTTATTATCAATATTACCGGTATTTCAATGTAGGCCAATAATGACCACCATAAACCTTTTACTAATAAAACGACATAGTACATGTGCATAGTAGTGTCTTTTTTCTCAAAGAATTAGCCTAAAACCGCCGTTTTTGAGTCTTGAAAATCCATAATTTCCAATCCCCGAACCCCACTTCGGCTAGGGGGAATTCCCCAGACCCCCGGTTTGCCCCCCCTTGGTCCAAACCTAGATCCACCACTGCCGACAGGTATCGCTAAAATTAACGACAAGTGTCGGTAGAATGCATCAACGGGATCGCTCTTACCGACATTTGTAGGTCACCTATCGGGTTCGCTAGGATGTACAAAATTCCGTCACTGAACACCCAGACTATTGCCCGACTGTGTTTGTGTTCTCTGAAGGAAGACAGTATAAAATGGAAATATTTAAGAGGAAATAAACTAGAGATGGGTAAATTACCGTAATTTTCAATTGAGGTAAATTACGGTAATATTCGAAAATTACCGTAATTTTCAGGTAATTTTAAGTTTTGAGCTGCAAATCCTTATCAGAGGACTCAATACGAAATCAAATAGCATTGAGATATGAATGCCGACGCTTATATCAAACATATCATGACATAACTCATTAAAAAGATTATCACAAAGTTGGCAGCAACACGCAATTTGCTTATCTTTGGCACACCATGAGAAATTTTCGTTCCAAAGACAAACCTCTGCGCAAAGTGTATTTGTTATTTTACTCTGACTTAATCACGGACACAATGTATCCAAATCGTTTTAGCTACTCAATTTATAACATCACCCTTTCCAATGGTTTCTTTGTGATGAAGAAATTTTCTGAAAAAAGACTTTTCTGAAAATTACCGTTTATTACGGTAATTTTCAGGAGTGTTGGTGATTTACGAAAATTACCGCGGCAATTTACCGAGTTGCCCATCTCTAGAATTAACCTAAGGTATGGCTGTGGTTGAAGATGTAGCGTTGGGCGAAGACTAACTTCCAATGGACGAAGAGGATTCTGAAATGACCCCGAAGTACAAGGAAATAGGCAAGACTGATATTTCCAATATATTAGGTACCTTCTCAATTGGTTACTATCCCCTATTGTACAGAATGGTTCACAATAGTTGCAGGAACGTTGACAATGTTTCTGCAATGTTTTCGCAATGCATTTTTCTAAAAATGTCAAATTATGGATACATTTATGGGTGTAATATTACTTACAAAAAATTGTATCGTGTAAAGTGGCGTTAAAGGTCGCTTTACACGATACAATTTTTGTACAAACGCTTATATGAGGACATTGTACCGTGTAAAGTGGCAAATTGTGTAAACACTTGTACGAATGTCTGAATGACTTGGCGGAAAGTAGAGCCTATTCTAATTCCATTGAGACACATGTAAAGTTTCTTTCAGTTTGTACAAGTGTTTGTACAAGAAGTTGTACAAATAATTTTACTGTGTAAAGCGGCCTTTACACCTATATCTATTAATCACCGCTGTGTGTATAATTAATAATCAATGAGTGTAGCATTCATTACTGTAAAAAATAACATATGTAACTTTTTTGATATCATCTTGCTGAATTTCCATCTTTTTCTCTCTGGTTTCGATAAATACTACATCCCTTGATTATGGCCTTGGAAAATTCAGGAGCGACTATTACTAGTGACTATGTAAGGTCAATTCTAATTAAAGAAGATTCTAAGCGTCGGCCTACTCGGAGTACATCAGGCAAGGACTCAGCATTTGCTAGTTATGGAAAACAACAGCAAGAAAAAGGACCTTTAAAATGTCATCATGTAATAAAATTGCACATTTTAAATGGCAGTGCAAGATACTGAAGAAAGGCAACAACAGTATCAAGGTTTGAAGAAGAAAGAGAAGAAATTTGAACCATCAAAGAAGAATTTTTAATGAAAGAGCCAACAAAACTGAATTGACTTTTTTTTACTCCTTCACTTAATTCAAATCAGGTCAGTAATGACTGGTATATAGACTCAGGTGCCTCAGCACATATGACTATGCACAAGGATTGGATGGACTCCTATAAAGAAAGTTGCGTTAAGGAAATTAGGTACCGTTGCCAACAATGATAAAATGTCTGCAGAAGCAAGTGATGAAGTTGTGTTGCAACTAAAGAATGATAACATTTTTAGCAACAACAAGTAAACAACATAACAAGTAAATCTTAATACATTCAGTTGTTCCAAAGCATTTCTCCCGAGTATAGGGGTCTTTAGACGCTTGATTACAAAACAAGCACACAAAACATCAGAACCATTCTAACACAGGGTAAGTTTTACTTTTCCCTCAACCTCCAATCTTTTCCCATCAGGTCCTCTCAAAACTTCCTCTATTTTATTGCTAAGTTCAATTTCTTTGGACAAAAGCCCTGAAGGAATGCAAACACAATCTGCCCTTGAGTCAATCACAAAATTTAAACTTCTACCAATCTCCTTAATCTTAACAAGGCAACTCCATCGAGCAGTTTGTTGGTTAATTCTCGACTTATTCTCCGCAACACCAATGAACCCTTCAATATTAGTTTCCCCATCTGAGTAATCATCAACCAATTGTACTTTTTTAGACTTATATACTCGGGCAAAGTGCCCTTTCACATTGCACGTAAAGTAAAATGAGTCCCTGGCCGGACACTCATACCGCGGATGGCGAACTCCACCGCAGAAGATAGATCTTCCTGAACTCCCACCAGGAGGTTGCCCTTGCTGTTCCGCCGACCCTGACTTCCCCTGGCACTTCGGTATCGAACTCCTTCCTCTACCAGGAGAGAAGCCTCCTCGCTGAGCAGTTGGGATGTCTTGATGCCCTTTCACCACGTTGACGCTATAATCACCTTTGTCCCTGATTATCTTATTCTGCTTACGCTGGAACTCGGCTTGCCTAGCGGCGTTAATAGCTTCAGTACGAGTTAGAGTGGGTTTCAACTGAAGGGACTCACTGACTCTAGCATCCAACATGCCAACTACGATGCGATCACGTATCAATTCCTCTTTTATCAGTCCGAATTCACAATACTCAGTGCATGTTTGGTGAGATATGTAGTGCATGTTTGGTGAGCAATCACCCCCTGCCACACACCCTTGTGGTGGCTTGCAGGGTATTATGTAGATAGATGTAGATGTGTGCAGCGAAGATCGGCAAGATTTGTAAAGGGACGATACGATAATTATATTAGCGTAACCAGTCTATTAAATAAATTGAAATGGGAACCATTGTCAGATCGCAGGTTGAAATTTAGACTTAATCTCTTCCACAAATTCCAAGGCAATATTTTCAGTGATGATGTTAAAAATATTTTACGAACCCCAACTTATTATGGCAGACTGGACCATAATCATAAAGTTAGAGAAATTGATTGCCGAACTGACCGATTCAAAATGTCCTTTTTTCCTCGCACAATAAGAGATACGAATAACGGTAAATATGTCCTATGGGAGAGTAGCAATGAATAGCATTGGTAGCTGCATGTTGGTATGAGTACTTAAAGCTAACCCTACTAACAGAATGTTTTTGCATGTTTTCTTTGCAATTTCTATCTTTTTTAAATAGTGTAGTTCTGACTACTATATTAATACTATTCCTTTTTTATTCATGATATGTAGTGCATGTTTGGTGAGCAATCACCCCCTGCCACACACCCTTGTGGTGGCTTGCAGGGTATTATGTAGATGTAGATGTAGATGTACTCCGCAAGCGAATGCAAATCGGTAATAAACATATCCACTGGCTCCCCTTCTTGTTGTACCCTTGAATTGAACTTGAATCTTTCAAAAATAACATTTCGTCTCGGTACGAAATACGTATCGAACTCTTTTAACGCATCCTCTAAAGTCTCAGGCTGTTGCGAAAATTGTAGCGTAACCTCTTCGCTTTTCTCACCCATTAGGTACATTACTATGTCTACCTTCTCCTGCTGCGCTTTCTCCGTCAATCCTGTTACGGACAAATAGCACAGAAACCTTTTCTTCCAAAGTATCCATGACTCTGGTGCCGAAAAATTAAAGGAATCGGGCGGTTGCACCGAAAGTCCGCTGACCGTTATCGGCAATTGGTCGCTTGATTTATCGGTCATTTTGATAATTACTAGGTGCTTGATATAATTTGCAAACCGCTTTTCGATTAAATTTACACCGCTGCCACCATGTTATGTTATCGTTCGGGGTTCAAATGAATACACGCATCCACCGTGCTAGTCATGGGCCATGTGTCTCGGCGAGAGCGTCCGTTCCCCTTACAATGAATATCGACATATCGATACTATCGATATGTCGACATGCCTTCGCTCCAGCCGACCCAACACTGTGAATCAACAAAGGGATACAGATTGATTGACGCTAATAAACCACGAAAAATAGTCAAATCAAGGGGCTCTCAAGTTGTTCAAGGACATTAATTCCATGCCAGGACCAAGCATATTGATATTAGCCATCATTTTATAAGGGATGCTATCACTAATAACCTTGTTTCTGTTTCCTACATCCTTACAGGTTTCATGGTGGCTGATATATTGACAAAAGCTCCTTATGGCCAACTACATTATCGTTTTGTACAAGGGTTGGGACTCGTGAACTGAGCATTGTAATTTTTGAGTTTTCAGATTAAGGGGAGGTGTTGTATATTTCAGTCTAATTTTATTAATCTGGAAACTACATAACGTCATATATTTGATGTTCTTTTGTGTTCTTAAGTCTCTCTTGAGTATCTATGCACGCACTTTTTGTTTAGTTAGAAAATCTTTTTTGTCTTTTTGGTTTAGTCTTAACGACAGGGTTCTCAATTATTGGAACATATGAAATTTAATCTCTCATTTAAAAAATATCATTGACGTTTTTGATAAGGTGGCCATCGAAGGATCATGTGATGAGAAGACACTTCCTAAATGTTTCAGGAAGAATTATCATAATTTCAGGTTTATTATAGATTGCTCTGAATTGTTTATTGAGCGACCCATAAATTTAACCGCGAGAGCTCAGACACTTAGTTTTTATAAACAGCACAACAAAGTGAAGAACCTAGTTGGCATAACTCCATATGGCACAGTGAGTTTCCTCTCTGAATATTGGGGAGGCAGGATTTCTGACAAGGAATTCACAGAGAGGTCTTGATTTTATGATATACTAGAGACAAGTGATTTATAATGGATGACAGGGCGTTCACAATTTCTAATGAAATTGCATTTCGCCAAGCACAGTTGGTGATTCCTCCATTTACGAGGGGGAAGAAGCAGCTGCCTGGGAATTTGATTGAGAGTGCCAGAAGATTGTCATCTGCAAGGGTTCATGTGGAATGTAACTATTGAGTGCATAAAAAACTGTAGAATTTTGAAATATTCTCTGACACCAAATCTAGCTTAAGCTAGCAGTGAGATAGTTAGTATTTGTATTTCTCAATTTGATTGGCAAAAAGAGTTATTTCCGAGTGAAATTTGTAATTTTTCTTTCACAATCTTTAAATGCTTTTTTTATGTTATTAATATTGATGAAATTACCAAATATTGTCATAAAATTTACATGTGGGTCCATAATTTCCACTGAAGTCCTATATCAATATAAAGTTCCAGAAGAGAGCAGTGAAAGGCCAAGATCACTTTCACGAATCAAAATATGTACTGGGTATTTCAAGTGCATTCTGTACCTCCATTGCTATCATGGCCCAACACTTAACCATCATAAACTATGCCTCACATTGGTTGAAACTGACCATGGTAATTTATTTATTATGAATACAATGTGATTTTAAAGACTATCATAATGATTCGCTAATCGTCCCTGTCCTCTTCCGAAAAGCTTGAAAACAATAGTTTGCATCTGTAGCTTAATGATCATGGGGTAAAAATGATAAAACCCTAATAAGGGCTTAAATTAATATATGTACTCATTTACTTGCTATCAAAATGCCTCAAATGTTGCGTAAAAGACGTAAAAAACGGTAATACTAATGAAGGCATCTGTTAAAGGCTAGGTAAGTATGCAGCCATGTAGCAGCTCTGCTTTTTAAAGTAGAGCCAGCATCAACTCTGGGCTACCTTAGTGAATCGTGCACCAGTAAAGTCCGTGTATGGAACAAATACTATAGTATTGTACTATAATACTATAGTATTATACTATTGTAATACTATAAATACTAAAATGTCAGGACTACGTATCACATTCGTTGGATCTCCTGATCTGCCCAGAAGACTGCCATGAACCGAATATTTTAATTGGGAATAGGGGAAGGTCCTCTAGTATGGGACGGTATAGCCATTTTGCAAATTGCTAAATTGTTAAAGGCTAAATCAATTTTAAATTTATGATAAAACTAATTTCAAAGTGTTATAAAAATATCTTTTGAAGGAATTACGTCAAACCGGATCGATACCTTATATTATTCATTTGAAAAAACCGTTACATTTTGCTCATTTGAAAAGTTGGAGGGTTGTATGGGAAACCTTGTATACACCTTGGACATGGGACACCCAGGAGGGGGGGAGGAAACCTCTTGATACACCTTCTACGGCTGAAGTTGGCCTAAAATTGGGAGTCCTCTAAAATGATAGATTTGAATGGTACACCGTCCCCACACCCTTTGTAGTTAAGATTTAGATTAAATCCTTACCATTCCTCTATTGCCACAATAAAGATACGAGTTGAGTATTCTTCTCTCAATTGGTATAAAATGAAGCATATTTTAAACTCTTCAAATCCTTGCAAAAAATAGCTGATCATATAAGATCCGTAACTCAATAAAATGAAAAGAGAAACTGAGTCAATTTATTTCACAGATACCTTAATTTATTGATTGATCCCAAAAAAAGGCGTTCATTATGTACACGTTATTTTTAGCAGTTGAAATGATAGAGGTAATAATATTACAATGACAAATTTATTTTTTGAAAAGCATACATGTTCAATGAGGAAAGGATGTAGAAATTACGGATTCGATTTATTCATCTTAGAATATTGTAACTGTCTTTTCCTGCATCATTTTCCAAGTCATCATTTCTTCTATAGCTATATCGTCTTGTGGCAATGCTAACTTCGGGAATGGCTCCAGCGTTATAGTCGGGTGATAATTTTGCAGTCTCTATTTCGGTCTTAATGATTATGGATTTCAAGTACGGAAAATTATGGAATGGCTGCGATTGCATTCTTCCAAGTCGCCACTTCTTCCTTGAGCTTCTTGCCGATAGTCCGATCGTCACTTTCGGGAATTGGTGCAACGCGATAATCGGGTGATAGTTTTCCAGTCTCAATTCCTTCCTTAATGATTATGGAATTCAGAGCCTGTATTGCCTTTTCGGATGGTAATTCGGTTTCGTACTTACCGAAGAACTGCACGGTGACAGTCTCTTGCCAGCTACTGAAGGCCCAATTCATGTCCCAGTCCCAACCGTTGCCTTCATACACGTTACCATCATTGCCTATGTAAAAGTTTTCCGCGATGCCACTGTCCTCTGACTCATGCCTGGCCTTATGCTCCGTATTGATACGGACGATGCAAGCATCAAACGTGTCGCATGGATCGCCTCCATCCCTGATCGCCAAATACTTCAAAGGGTGGTTCATCTTCGATGATTGCCTTACCGACAGATCGGAAAGGTTCCACTCGTCCGTCAGGATGAACGAGGTGTTCAGGGATCGCAAGCGCGCGGGGTCGTACTTCAACTCAAAGTCGTCGGACCAGTTGTCGGTGGTCCTCAGAGCACCGATCAGGTTCTCGGGCGCCACGTTGTCACCCGTCACAATTTTTCCCAGCGATATCGTGTCGAAATATGGAGTGAGCTTATTCAAATTTACACCTGCCTGTACCAGTACGTGGAAAGCCAACATAGCCTTAGGGGTTGGTGGAGCACTTTCGAACGAGCCGAGGAATCCGATGGATATGAAGTTGTTCTCGATCCCTCGCGTAGCCCACAGGGAGGAGTGGTCCCATCCTCTTCCTTCGTAAATATGTCCATCGTCTCCCACATAGAAGTTATCGGACACGTCCCATTGTCTCGATGGGGTGTTCTCCTGGATTGCCTGCACACTGCGCTTACAGCTTTCCGGGTCACCGCAATCAACCCCAGCCCTGTTCACGACGACGAATCTCACAGGTTGATTAGGGATTGCCACCGTGTGGAAAGGTTGCTTGGCATGCCAGTCACCACGCGAAACAAACATTTTTTTACCGGAAGGCATGCCATCCCCTTCTGGTATCAGGGTGAATTCCGAGATAAAGCGATCCCAATTCTTGACAGCGGCGTAGAGATTGTCATGTGATTCCGGCCCACTTTCCAAAATTTGGTGTACCGAGACGATCTTGTAGTCAGGAGCGAGTTTGTGGGATTTCACGCCATTCTCCATCAGGCGGTTGAAGGCGTGGATGGAGAGCTTCGATGGTATCGACTCGTCCCTATATTGTCCCAGGAAAGTCACGCGGTAGAATTCGGATTTCAGGCCTTTGTTATACAAACTGGGAGCCATCGACCAACCTCTGCCCTCGTAAGCCATTCCGTCGTCGCCGATGTAGAAGTTGTCCAGGAGACCCTCTTCCTTGGCCCTTTTGTTATTCTGAGATTCTCTGAGGCTGGAAGTGCATTCTTCGCCTGTGTAACATCTCTCTCCAATATTCCTGATGACGACGTAGTGCACTGGTTCTGTGAACTGGTGATGAGTCGCGTTCACAGTCACTTCCGACCATACCTCGTGTGGGACGATGGGGAGCAGACCTGATTCCAAACGGTCGTCCTCAGTCATGGCTTCCAACTTTTTGGACCATTGCTCTTTCTCGGCGAAGTGCTTTTTCAAACCGTCTCCCAACAATTCGATATCGTCGTACACGTCGCGCGAGGAGTAGAAGTGGTACTTGGGCGCAATTTTTCCAATGTTCACACCGACTCTGATCAAGTTGTCGAAAGCCGCCAGGGCCGTCAAGGAAGGCCCATCGAGCTGGTGATCGCCGAGGAAGTTAACCGTGATCAACGACTTGTTGAAGTATCTTGGCTGGAATTGAGGTACCAGATCCCACCCTCTTCCTTCGTATATATTACCGTTGTCCGAGACGTAAAAATTACTTCTCACGTCACCATATCCCCCCTGATCTGCCTCCTGTATTTTTTTCATGAGTTGGGAACACTTGTTCGAATCCAAGCACGGTTTGTCCTCGGAATACTCTTCGATGATGATGTGGTCAACTGGATGCTTCAGCTTCTCCAATTCCTTTGCAGGATCCTTGGCTTCCCAAGTTGCTCGTTTAACCATCCCGATGAAGTTTTTGCCAACTGCAAGTTTCTGCGAGATCAGCTCATCCAGGATGTGGTCCCATGGTTTCCATTTCCTGACAGTCTGAAATAGTCTCTCTCCGAGGAATCGCCTGTCGTTGTAAATGCTTCGCAGGCTGAAAATTTTGTAGCCGTCAGATATCCTATTGAGCGAGATTCCTGCGTTTACCAGAAGCTTGAGGGCACCGATGGCTTTCTTGGAAGGAAGATCGGACTGGAAATTTCCAAAGATTCTCACAGTGATGGACTCCTCTTTGAAGAACTTATTCTCCTCCATTTCTATGTCGGTGTCCCACAGAGGCTTGAAGTTGAACCCCCTTCCTTCGTAAACGTAACCGTCGTCTCCTACGTAGAAGTTGTCAACTAAATCTCTGTAGAGTTCCATCTGCTTCTCCTGCTCCGCCTTGATGAGTGCTCTGCATTCTTCTTGGGTGAAACACCTCTCTCCGCCTTCGTTAATCATGACGTGCTTTATCCTGAATCCCATATCCGTTAATGATTTTTCTGGTCTCTTGGCCCCCCATTCCTCACGTGTGACTAATGGTAGTGTCTTGTCAGGTGCCATCTCCCACATGTCTATCATATTGACTTCCTTGATAGCCCTGCCAGGGAAAGAAATGCATCATGACAATTATTAGTCAGACAATGAAAGGATACTGGAAGAAACAAACTTTATAAATGGTTAAAAAAAGGTAGGTATGTAACATTTTGTCGAAATTAGCACTACTATGTTACAAAAAAATAATCACATAAGGTCCAAATATTTGTTTGTGAATTTCTATAGAAATTTCTTGCATAAGTAGGAAATTATTTAAACCCATATGCGTTCCTTTTTCTAAAAATATCCTGGATAGGTTTTAATCGTAACAATAAAAAGAATCTCAATTTCATGGTGCTGAAATAAATGATACATGCACTTTCTTTCCAAAATTAATGAAGTTACAATGGTGGTAAAATTTGAAAATTAAAAATACGTATCATAGACTAAGATGAATGCCGTGGATTTTTGCTGTCTAATATTTTGCAGTAAAATGATAACTTCATTTCCTGGCAAAGTGTAATGGAGCTTAACTTTTACAATATTATGTAATTAGTCAAGCTATTCTTTAATAATCTTAGTCAATAAACAAAATCAAGTAAACCTGATTGTGCAAAAAATTTTTATCAGCTGCATTTATTGCCTTTGTCGATTATATATTTACCATACATATTACACCCAGGTATAACAATAGGTAAACATAGTGGGCTTATTGGCATGATGATCAATATCCAGGATCTGATGTCCTCTACCACAGATGAAGGTAAAAGTGTTTAAGGGGAATAAACAGCTATGTACTTGAAACAGTACCAACATTACTCTGGTTACACCTGCCCATCGCTACATTTGCAAGGCTTTTTGTCATAATTCACAATAGCAGTATTGAGTGTGCAAAAGCATAAAGCAGTTCATAAATAATTAAAATTCTTTTATTTGATACTGTCACACTGCTAAGTATAGCAGAAATTTATAAAATATGTGGGCAACACCTGTGCTGTTGAGGTGAAATAAAAAAACTGCGGAAAATTACACAATGCTGCTTTACTGTTTTGTTGTAATGAATTTTCTCAAAGATAACTCGTCTAACATTGATTTGATTAGCCCTGAGCTAGAGTAGCTTAGTGAGTGCAGATAGGTACTGCCAGCAAAAAATATCAGTGAAAAACTTGAAAACATAGAAATGTAATTGAAAATTTACATTCTACTGTAAAATTTATCCATTCACAAATTTTTTGTTCAGAAATTAAACTAACATAGTGATCTGTATCTGAGAATTTCCTGGAATGTTATGCTAACATGTTTTACCTCATGTAAATCACAATTCAGCAGTTAACTTAACAGCAGTTAAGCAGTTAGCATTGCTACTTCCCTAGTAGCAATTAAAATCCATACAATATCCATAGAGTGTTATCAATAACCAAAAAGCATTACATTTAAGTGTATATTGTTTGGGTGTTGATATACTACTGCTTTTTTGGTAACCCATTACATCTAATTGTAATATTGTGTGGATATTGTATGGATGTTAATGTATGACTGCTTTTTGGATATTGAATGTTTATTTTTCTTATCAGAATGCAAATATACTATTATTGTGAATGTAATGCTATACTTAATGTTTCTAGTATAATACTTTACAATGATGGTGAAATACATTTTCAAGTGTTATCGAACAACATGCAGGAGTAAAAATCAATGTTAGACGAGTTATCTTTGAGAAAATTCATTACAACAAAACAGTAGAGCAGCATTGTGTAATTTTCCGCAGTTTTTTTATTTCACCTCAACTATGTTTTGACGTTCCTTACATCATGTTATCCAGAGGCTGCTATATTCAGAAGCCTTTAAGTTATGACAAAAGGTGCGTCGGAACAGTTTGAGATGAACTAAAACAAGTGTGGAAAATTACAAAGTGTTGCTCTACTGATTTCTAGCAAGTAGGAGGGTAATATTAAAATATTCTTTAGAGAAAACCGGTCACGTATTGTGTTTTAATTAAAGTGTGGAGTATACAATTTTTTAAAAACTTAATTGAAGATAGTCTTCCACAAATTTGAGCCTAAAACCATAGATATCATTAAGGTTTGTTCTTCGGCTACCTCGCTAAACCTTTACTTGTAGACGGTGACAAGTAAATGGAAACTGAATTGGTATGGTGTAATGGTGAACATTAATAGTTCATTGTGCGAAATATTATCCGTTGTTGGTTCATCCAATATTAACAAAATTGCTACTCCAGTAAGATTAGGATCCCACGCAGCACATATCCGTATTCAACTTTTTTTAAAACCTCATAAGCAGAGGTCCAGGGAAATAATTTTATAAGTATTCAAATTTAGTTTTAAGAACCTTAAAAATTAGTGTAATATAGTTTTGTTTATTTTTGCTTCTCCGGTAAAAATAAGATGGTAAAAAACTACAATCTTATTACTCTACCTTCCAAGAGCACAAAAAATAATTCGTAAGATGTGAAATCACACTTAGATACTGTTCTTAAAAATAAATATTTATAAATTATTAAATGCAATGGTTAGAGTAATAGCTCATTTTGTTTGTACACTAACTATTAGCTCGACTAAAAACTTATATAGTACAGTTCTGCTTGTCTTGCTTGTCTTGGTATTTCTTCACATTAACAGTGGATAAAAGTGCGTTTACTATAGGTTACTATTATATGTAAAGCCTAAGTGCCTGAGTTACTTGAATGCAAACGTTTTTAAAATTATAGAATTTTCTACTACTTACTCTTACTATTATGGACAGAAGGCTTTAATCTACCTTAAAGTTCTGGCCAGTTATGAATTAACCACAAACTGTCAAAGTTCAGCTAAATTGAAAATTTACATAAAGGATTAAAGTTGGAATTATTAACCTCAGGTCTGATAAAATGAACGATGATATTACTATGAACAGGTAAACATTTTGCATGTAACAGACACACAATTCTGTAAGGGCCTGTCGGTAAAGTATATTGGTGTCCCTGTGTTTGAGAAGCTCTCTTTTCCAGAAGAGAAAATAAAATTTTATGCAGTTAAGTAATACTGATAGTTATTTTTTCTCTCATTCTCTATACTTTTCATGCTGAAAAACCTTTTACTGCAGTGGTCCCACCAAGTTTCAGAAAAGTAACCAGTTTCATATTAAGGTTTTACGAATTACATAATCATTTTTGAATATTTGAAATAAATAAAATTTGTTATTGGTTGCATTTAATTGAAATTTCACTTAAACATGAGGACTCTGGGCAGAATTAAAAGTGCGTTATTCTTGGTCAATGAATTTTAAGTCACGAAAACAGTTCTGATCCAAATAAAATTTTTAGATAAATTAATGTAGAAATGAACATCAAATAACATACATTTTGCTGCATTAACATCGATTTCCTCTTTCGGAAAGTGTAACTTCTCAACCTCTATAAAACTTTTCAAAAGGTTTTCACGACGACATTTGAACCTTTTAAAAACGTTTTTTTCCCTATAAAAGACGTCTTTCAAAAACGTAAAAACAGCATGAATTAAACGTTTTGTGCCGTATGGGATATTCCTACATAGCGACATGTCTCAGAGACATCTCATTGACGCCTCTTGAGATATTGACGTCTCGCTAGATTTCAGATACATACCTTTTAACCTTCATCCTCTACGAGGAAGCAATATGCAGTTGCCGTATGAAGATGGTCGTCAAAAATAGAATGGTATACCGATTAGGATAAGAATGTATGTAGTCGAATGCAAAAGTCAGAGATTGTGTTCCTCAAATCTTCAAATCATCTCTTAACGGTAATGTAATTTTTTTCTATCAATGTGCTAGGTGCACCCATGCAAGGTATTGTAGCGTGATTTTTTTGTATAAGCCATATTCGTTTGGCTACGTGAATACGTTTCCCTCTACAATATTTTCGGCAGGGTATCTCTGAGACGTCTATAAGGAGGGCATAAAGCTCTCAAAGACATCTTGAGATCTCTCAGAGATGTCTCTGAGACGTTTCGAGAGGTGTCTGAGTCTGAGTCCATATCCTCTGAGACATCTCAAGAGATATCTCAGAGGATATGGAGCTTCTCTGAGATATCTCTGAGACATCTCGGTGTCATTTGGAGATGCCTCTGAGAGGTCATATGAGACATCGGAGACGTCTCTGAGATGTATCTGAGATGTACTTTTCTAGGCACATCAGGGGATACTCACATGCTGTACCCCAGGAATACCTTCTCCAGGGCCTGGCCCACGAGTTTGCTGTCGTTGTACACCTGACCCATGAAGAGGATGTTGTAGTCGGGTGAGAGTCTATTCTGCCACACCCCCGACTTGGTCATCCTCCAGAAGGCCTTCACTGCCCTCTCGCTGGGACCCTCCGTGTCGTGCGTGCCGAGGAACTTCACGGTGACCGCCCTAGTTCTCATGCCGTTCAGGTGCCAGTAAGGGGCCGAGCCCCAGCCGCGACCCTCGTACACCTCGCCGTCTCCCCCGATGTAGAAGTTGTCCAGGGCCCGGCACTCGCTGTCCACCGTCTTGCGCAGGGCGTTCGTCAGGGCCGTCAAGCATTCGGCGTGGGTCTTGCACCGCTTGCCTCCGTCCCATATGACGATGTAATCCGCGGGCACGGTCATGAATATCATTTTCTTCTTCTCGTCCCAGGTGTCTTTCGGGATGATTGGGGCGAACCTGTGGTCGGCTGAGAAAAATAAATGTGCGAATGAGAGTCCTGCCCCTAATCTTAAATAAACTGGAGTGGAAAAAAATGTTAAGGAAATTGCCCTGCAATTTGCGCTAGTTTCTACACACGAAGTTAAATGTGAATCTGCCATCTGAATGTAAACGTAGCCTATTAGTACGGTGGTGGTCTAAATTTACGGCCAAGAACGTGTGAGAATCACACACCGCCAGGCAGTCAAGTCAGTATTTACATTGGCCAAACAGGTAAATTTAAAGAGAGGATGAAGGATCATGAGACAAGCTTTAGGAAGGAGAACTCCATTTCGCTGTTCGCAAAACACTTGGTGGAGGAAAAACACGGGAGCAATTTTTTGCCCTAAGATTTTACATTTCGAAAGTAGGGACCCAGACTTGACTGCCTGGAAAAATTGTAAATTTTTAAGAATTTGACCGGGGAAAACATTCTTCTCAATGAAATTTTATATTCAGCATATTCCCCCGTCCTAAAATTGGGAAGCTCCTATGTAAGGACTTTAGTCCCTTACCATCCGCGGTGTCTTCTTCCCCTGCCAAAACTCAAGGATAGAACCCCACGTTCCTCTCTACCCTCGAATGACTTCCTTTCCTCCCCCCCCCCCTCGCCCCCTCCTCCCTCCCATCCCCCCCTGCGACCTCTCCCCTCCCCCCCTCCATTTTTTGGAAATGTTAATAAGCTGTGTGACATGTTTATGTGATGCCTGATGATGTCGATCCTTGAAGAAACCCGGGTCGTTCATTAAAACATATATGTGGGACAACTAAGTTACGCTTTTTTATTTCAATATGAAACAGTTCCACAAAGTTACCTCAGATACAGTTTACTATAATCTTGTTAATCTGATGAAACCAAGCATAATATGTAGGGGTTCTTAATATATATCTTACGTCATCTGTGAATATATTGGTTTAAAATTTACTTAAAAGGTGTAACCTAAATTTTAACCTGCGTCCATTTAGTAATTCCCATTCTCGTTCTTCTATTAACCTCGTAAAACTTATACAATTATCATAACAACATGTACTTGTCACTTGTCTTTCTTACGCCAACGGTGTTGGCCTGCTGGACTGCAGTATACGCAGCTACAAAATGTGCGTAATATATACAGTTTCACATTTCGGCTCCTTCCATTTTACCTCCGGTGTGTTAGTGATCATCAAAATATATTTGACCAATCTAGTTTTTATAATTAATTACTTATCTGAATACTTATTTACCCATTTTAAGTTAAAACTAGAACATAAATAGCTATGATTAGATAGTACGAGATGCTTATATAGTTACACAATAGTAATAATTATGAAATACTTTCATAGATTTAGCTTGCCAAAAGTCACTTATGGGTTATACCGTGTCAAGTTGACGGTGATCAGTTTTTTTATTGCTATATACACTGTTAGCTACAACTTAAGGTCAAATGTCATCATATATGTACCCCATAGTTACATGGGAAAACTTAAATATAGCTGTTGATTTCCACTTACCTTCGAAGCATGGCAGTGGTTTTTTCTGCTGGCCGACTTCGGGTTCCTTTAGGAGTGTATTATCCACGTCATCGCCTATAAGATATAATATCGTCGATGTAAATATTTTAAAATCCAGTGATGGAAAATACTTTTAAGTGATGAAGTTTAGTTTAGACTGATGATTACAATTTTTAATTTTTGTTGGGTGGAATTGCAACCATTGATGATTTCTTCATAAATAAGTACATTTTCGTGGGTATAGATTGCAAAAAGGTCACTCATAGGTAAAATGAATGGTGTAGGGTAGAATAGAAATCAATGGAGGAATTTTGAACGAGACAGTGGAGTAAAGGATGATGTCTTAGGGGCTTTGGATTTATTTATTGCTTATCGTTGAAGGAAGCCAACTGCTAAGTAGAGCCAACTGCTGCGATCAAGGGGGCTAGAAATTACTGGAGGAGCCTCTGGCATGCTAGCATATGGGTGACATTGAAGCCAGAGTAGGGGTTCTTGGGAAAGATTAGGTCACACTCAAGGTCTATAGATATTGGTCATCTTCCCTTTCGATGTAAATTCTCTCAATAACAGTAGAAACCACCAGATATATGCTCAATTTGCTGTTCTCTCTTTAAGATTTTTATTGGTGACCCACTTCGAATCTGGAATTAGGTGTGAATAAAAATTGTAATTATTGATTTTTTCTGCTTCGAATACCTATCGCACGCTAAAAAGTGGGAACAGATATTTCATTTTACCCTAGGAGCCATCAAGAAGGAGGAAATCGGTTGTATACTGACCGTGAAAAATGTAAACCAGTCCATTTGTCGGGCATACCTGATGAAAGTGGAACGGTTCTTTGCATTCGTTTCCGTATATTTTTATGGGTATTGCTTGTGATTCGAATGTTAATTTGCCATTGAATAGCCTACAAATTCTGGCAGATATCGCCGGAATGGATGGTAAAACTTGCCGGCCAGTCAGGCATCTCCGGACATATCCGTAGGGGCACTTGTACCAATCAAATAATGCAAAATTATGGTACGTTGTTGTCTCGAAGTCGAGGTCAACCTTAGACTCGAACCCGGGCCCTCTGATTTCCTAGCAGGTGCTTTAACCAATAGGGTAGTTTCCTATCATATTTTTATTGTATTGATCTAAAGTTTATAAACCCTGGAGTCCATGTTTTAAGCTGTTCGATTTTAAAATGGCCTCGTTAACTAAAAAGAGAAAATATTCAACTAGCACAAAAACGCGACGACATGCCGGTAAATCATACGTGTGACGTGACCATAGTTGGGAAAGTTTCCAAAAAACTTCAATGATTGAAGTTAAAGTTAATCTTTGTAAAAAATAACTAGCTAAAGTTAAAAGTTACATTTGCCGTTACTTTGGTTAATTGTATGCTAAGGTGATAGGTGACCTTGATGGTTTTTGGTTTTGACAATCAAAGCTAACTCTGAAAACTGTCATTGCGGTTCCTACCATCCGTATCGATTTGTTTTAAAATTTCGAAATGGGGATTTTCGTTGTATTTCCATTTATGTAGTGTCAAGAGTGTTGTTGGTCAGGTTTCCTAGTTTCTGCTGAAAGAATTCGGCCATTTTTCTGAGGTGGAGCTCCAATTCCGGGTATTTTAAGTTGTCGTGAATGTAAGAATGTCTGACAAACCATAATGCGCCTGTAATATGCCGCAGAAGATTGTTCTGAGCGGTAGGAAGTACTTTAAGGTTAGTTTTTGAAATCGATCCCAGATTTGCGATGTGGAGTATCCCTTCACAATTGAAAAATTGCAGTGGAGACGGCTTAGTTACATAGAGTTACATTTGATGCTGGGGGTGTGCCTACGCATCCTCTTTCGCGATTCACTGCCGGCAGGTGTATTGACGAGAGGTGAATTTTACAAATAACAAGGTACTATTTTAGCACTATTCAAGGGGTTTTAAAATCAATATCGGTTGAATAAGAAGATACAACCTATGTAAATTTTCAGAGACTTTTATTTGTTGATACAACGCGTTTCGACGCTAAGGCGTCATCTTAAAGTACCGTACTTGAAGATGACGCCTTAGTATCGAAACGCGTTGTACCAACAAATAAAAGTCTGTGAAAATTTACTTAGGTTGCATCTTCTTATTCAACATGAATTTTCACCAAGTGAAAGCCGAATCTATCGATTTCATCGATATCGGTTTTTTGAAGGCTTTGTAGTATTTATCGCATTTAATTTATTAATTAATTATTCATAAATAATACATCAAAAAAAGGAACAACTCATTCGGTTTTACACTGGTTACAGTGGTACACCTGTGCGCATGCGAATGCACTGTTTCCTCTGTCTTCCGTTAGAGAGCACTAGTAAGAAAAATGCCGACTAGTGAACAGAAAGCTTTTGGTGTTTTACAGTTTGCAAGGACTGAATCTGTTGTTACAGTGCAACGTGCGTTCCGTATTAAATCCCATTGCAATCCTACAAGTGATAATAACATCCGTAGATGGTATCATAAGTTTGAAGGCACCGGCTGTCTTTGCAAGGGGAAAAGTGGACGGGACGACCAAGAAGGAATGAAACAAGAATGTGTAGAACGAATGAAGGAGTCTTTCACACGTAGCCCCAAGAAATCAGTTCGGAAGGCTAGTCGTGAATTAGCGATTCGAGTTACGTCTGTGTGGAGAGTTTTCATTTGGCGAATTTTACATATCATTTTAAGTTAAATTTAATAAATAATACAAAACCTAAAATCCCCAATATTATTTTCGTAACTACCTGAACTTAAAAACCGGCCATGATTTCGACAATTGAGTGTCGTTTTCAAATCAAGGTTGACCTTGACAATGACATTCGGTTGTCGAACTCTTGGCAGTGTTTTTTAAATATCGCGTGAAAATATTAATTGGTCTTTTTTCATTCATCATCATGCGTGTTTAGAAACTAATTTTCCACTGAGATGGCGAAGCGGATTTCTAAGAAACGGGCGGATGACGGGTCTTCATCTTTCCGGGCCACTGCGCAGACCACTACGCTTCCTAGGATCACTAATTCACATTGCAATTTTACCGAGGTTCAAGGTACTAGATGTTGAGCCCTTGCGGACCATCAAGGATGGAAACGCAAGGGAGAAAGTGCTTCAAAGAAGCCACGACCAAAGTTGAACTCCATCCATCTAGTTTTTTCGCACGGCAATTAATGTGAATTTCACCGCCGTTCACGCGGCAGGCTTACATTTACCGCCAAGCGCGGCTTTGGCGCTGGATGGGGTTCACCTTTGGTCGTGGCTTCTTTGAAGCCCTTTCTCCAGTGAAAGACTTTGGTTGGTCCCTAAAAACGCTAATCTAGGGAAAATATTTTTGAGGGGAAGATATTTCCGGCAATTCGATGAAAATATATTCTGTAATTCAGCGAATTTGTTTTACTACCTTTAATCGATTCTTTCGCATATTCTACTTATTGTCTATTATTTCCACTGATGATTATGGAGTGGAACGCGTTTCTAGGGAAACATTTCAAGGCAAAATACCTTAACTTTTTTGAGTGCGTGAAACTGTGAGAAAATAAAAAAAAATTCTGGCAGGGCTGCCACACGTGCAATAGCTATCTCGCAGGGTAGTCGGTGGAAGTAGATATACGCTGCAATAGTTGGCAAAATGGGTCTCACCTTGCGGATCTTCGTCCTTGGCCGGGGCATCCTGAGAGAGACAGCCGCTCAACAGAGCCAGAGGCACGAGGATTCGCAGCAGCAGCAGCAAAGGAAGGTCCCTCTTCATCTTTGTTGGCGTGCGTGTCCTCCTCCGACGAGATGCTGGGCGAATGACGCCTCGCCTCAGACACCAGCCACCTTTCTACGCCTCCCGCCTCCAACCTCCGACCTTCCGATTCGCTAATGAGTGAAAAAAAAAGAACGCGAGTCGGCCGTCTCATTGTCAGTCTAACTCTCCGCTACATTCGTCAAAAAACTCCCCAGCAGCGGTCAGCTCCCACACTCCCACTCCCAAGGGTGAACGATTCGGCAAAACCTGTTTCCAAGATGCATTTGCCGAAAGGTCTGATGATTGGGGGAGGTTGTATGAGGATATGGGGTGAGGGTGGGGAGGGGAGGACTTTAACTCTTTGGCCTCGGTAGTACCATTGTCACGCACCCTATGCAATACGCTGGGAGTCGCGGGCTTAAATCGTTCCACAGCTTACTTTTCTCCGCACTTCGGAAGAATAATCCCCTCACCGCTAAAAATTCAAGCATGCGACGAAGGACTGAAGCAACACCAGGCGTGCATAAATATCAGGAAACCAAAACTTTTGTCAGTTACCTCATTACTGGTTTCATCGTAAATATATACATATTATTAATTTAAAATTCTCTTGAAAAATTAATCATTTTCACAAATAATACTCATTCCTATAAAAAGCCATCATTCTATTCTACATCTACATAGCACCATCAACACCGTGGCATGGGGTGCATTCACACAAAACGTGCCTTGCATATCATTTGTAAAATAGGATTAGTAATAATAAAGTGGTCCAAACTGCACAATTTAAAAAGTGTAAAAATAGCAAAGCAGCAACCAAAAACATGCTGATAGTTGGTTTAGCTTAAAGTCCTTATACCAACTACCTAAGCTATTCAATATACACTCGTGTTAATGCTATTGGTTATATTCATAACTCTTCATTTCCCCAATTGTATGAGAAAAGAAGACATTTTGAATCTGTATAATGTTTGAAAAGCTAAGAAAATTCTTTGTGGAATATGCGAAAGCAAGAAATGGACAATTAAAAAAATAACAAACAAATTACAGAAATATCTTAAATGAAATTTTTATGAAGAGCTCCAGGCTGTACATGGATGGGCAGGGGAATATATACAGTTATAAGTGATGATACAATGTACAAAGCTTCAAAGAAAGCATTTGAGAATACAAAAGTATCTGGAGAGAACATGTAGAGGGAAATGAAGGAGAAATCATACCGAAACAAGTATGGAATTATTGATCGAGAGGCAGACGATGTTTGGGATGTCCAGTGGACATTGTCCACCAAGCTATGCGAAGGATAAGATTGATAACATTAGTATTAGGCTTAATGACTGATATTTGAAGATAGAAGGAGATTAATTTGTTGTTATTATATCACCATGGCGTATGAATGTGGTTATCTGTTCTCATGAAAGATAAATTTTTTCGCCGCCATTATCTAGTCCGTGGGATCTTAATATTTCAAAAATTTCGAACTGTTCAGTAAACTACATTTTATTAAAAAGATCTATGTGCCTTATAAATTGTAAAATTTTTTGGATAACAGTCTCGTCATCGCCTAGTATTTTGCGTAGAGGGCCGAGGATATTCATCATTTCACGTTCGTCTTGATATCTGACGCACTCCGTCATGATGTGTCCATTTCTTTTAAGCGGAGTAAGCTTGCAGAGGTTTTTAACGGGTGTAGCTTTCACAATGAACGTTGTTGACATCAGTGAGTGATAGGATTCGTAGTATTAATCTAGTTTTAAGACACTGTGCTGTGAATGTGCTCAGAAAAGAAATAAACTGTCTATTTGCGTCAGCCTGTGTCGCTTTCTAATTCAGATAGAACGAGAGCCACAAAGATGTGTAAAAGACTGCACTGTAAATCGATTGAATTCACATCAGAAGTGGAGGCTCAACTATTGAAACACCAAGCAATAAACTATCGCAGATTCATGGAGAAGTTCAGGTGAGAATTGCGCACAAATCCTTACAAAACCTTAAGTAATTTTACATGATTTATGAGCGTCTAGTGATAGAAACAGCCTTATAAATACAACTGGGCTTTCTTTCGCATAAGACGTGCACCTAGTCCTTCATCATGTGCATCAAAATATTTTTAATGTTACTGCTGAACTTAGGCTTTCCTTTAACCCTCCGTATGCCAGTATCAAACCGAAACCATTAGGTGCTCGGTGGTTTTTCTTTCCGAAGTCCCACTAGTATTACAAAAAAGTGAAACAATTACTAAATAACAGTGCATTTGTTAATCCATTGATTTGGCCTTGATATAAAATAAATGATATCACCAAAAAAAAAAACAAAAATACATAGTGGGATTAAATGAACATAGCCTTTCTCTAAAATGACATTTCATATCAATCAACAAAATATGACAAGAAATATAGCACATGTAACAATATCAGGTATGATAACCTTATTAGCGTAACCAGTCTATTAAATTAATTAAATTGGGAATCATTGTCAGATCGCAGGTTGAAATTTAGACTTAATCTCTTAAATAAATTCCAAGACAATATTTTCAGTGATGATGTTAAAAATATTTTGCGGACCCCAACTTTCTATGGTAGACTGGACTATAATCACAAAATTAGAGAAATTGATTGCCGAACTGACAGATTCAAAATGTCCTTTTTTCCTCGTACTATTAGGGATTTGAAAAACGGTAAATGTATCCAGTACGAGTGTAGCAATGGATAACATTGGTAGCTGCATGTTGGTGTAAGGACTTAAAGCTAACCCAACTAACAGCATGTTTTTGCATGTATGCTTTGCTATTTTAATTTTTAATTACATATTTTATGCATGATATGTATTGCATGTTTGGTGCGAGACCACATGTCACCTTTATTTTGGCTTGCAGGGTATTATGTAGATGTATATATAGATCAGAGTTATCAATTTGAGCATGAGTAGAGATATTGAAATTATTTTGACCGGAATGAATTTATGGACGATGCTTGACGAATATGGCGAGGGAAGGAAGTCCATAGTCTTACAGTTTCAACCGAGAATTAGTTATGGAGTATAGTATTTCGGTGGCTGGGAAAGTAAAGTAGGTCCGGGAGGGTGCGCAGTTCTTTGTCGGACGTCTGTGGTGAATAAAAAGAACTCCGTTAACCCCTTAACGCTTTCTGAACTTGATTATTTTTAATAGGAAGTAATCCTAAGGAGTAATTTCTTCGCTTATACACGGTCAGATAATTTGATAGCTTGCGTGCATGTGATATGTGATAACATTTCGGGATCAAATTAATGAAGCGAATACGTGCATTCAAGTTCTTTGAAGTTTTAAGTTTTGGACTTCCCGGATGGTGCTATAAGTAACACAGCAGTAATCAAGTATTGGTAATATTAGTGAGGTAACTAGGCTATGTCTAATTTGGGTAGATAGCTCATTTTTGTTTTGCTTGATTTGATGGAGAGTCTTAAAAACCTTGCGGGAGACCTGGGATACTTGTTCCGTCCATGACAGAGTTTGTTTAATAATTACACCCAGGTCAGTCACTATAGAGGCTAAATGTATTTACCTTCTGCAATTACGAAGGGAATTCCTTAAGCAGAGTTGTATCCGCATTCGCACGAATATAGGGACAACAGCAAAGCTATTTTCTATAAAGCTACACGCTACTGTAGTAGAATTGTTAGTTTTCAAAGGAGAAAAACATTTTCTAATTTTTTCTGGGAGCGGGGGAATATTGTTGAATTTGAGTTTCGAAGCAGATGAGTCAATATTTGAACCAGATTTATAGGTGGTTACCCGTTCGCAGTTTTGATTAAAATGAAATTTATGAGGTTGTTAGCGTAGCCCGGGAAACACCATGAGGATTTGATCGATTTAGTTTCTAATTTTTCTTGGTGTATCTTTATATTTCTTTTTAAATAAAAATTTTTTCGTTAAATGTTGATAAACACTAATCATCATTCAGGAATACGTTTCAACTGATTAGAAAACAGACTTATACACTATATTTACAGCTTTTCCCTCAGGAGTGTTGATAAATAGGTTATTGCCGCTCGAAACGCGGGAGCAAGCCACATAAAGCTGCCCATGCGTGAAGCAGTGGCTTTCCAATTGAAGGCCAGCCATTTGAAGAGTCTGCCCTTGTGACTTATTTATTGTAATAGAAATGGCTACTCAAACTGTGAACTGGAGACGCTTGAATGTGAATGGAAGACTGAAGGAATGATAGGTATTAAAACTTCCTCTCCCTTAGCGCACCCAGTCAAAATGGTAGCCTGTATAAGATTTTGTTTCAAAGACTTATATAGATGAATATATATTGAAGAGTATACTTGTTGTAAATATGCATTGGATTTATCGAAAAAAGTTAGAAATAATGATTTAGTTCTATTTGTACAGAAGTGAATCTTGCTTTCTTATCTTAGATTTTATTTACGAAGAGCCCTTGTGAATTGCTCGTTTAGAAGCTAAAAATATTTTCTAAATTTTTACTATTTTTATACAGATAGCAGGATTGCAACAGGTCTGAAAAACCTGGAGAACCGGGAAAAATCAAGGAATATGAAAAGGGTCATGTAAAATATGAAAATATCTAGAGAAGATGAAAGACAACCTGGAACATTTTTAAGCTTTCATCTTGAATGAGTCGTTTTTAAAACCTCATGCTTTAGTTTTAGATTTTTCAAAACTATCAAGTGATCCATCAAATATTTTACAATGATTGCGTACCAAGCATAATTTATGATGTTATCCCCTTTAATTAAACAAAGGGTTAGCGAATATGCGTTGCCAAACAGCTCATGATAGGTAGAACTACATAATTCTCTACTTATCGTGAGATCAATGTTTAGCTATTTTTATATAACCCCAATCTTATATAACTTTTTTTACGATTCTTAACATTACCCGAGAAACGCCACGAGGCGGTGACCGTTATTCGTTTCTCTTTTTTAACTTCTTTTTCAAACCTTAAGAAACATCAAACACGGGACCCTTGGTACTTTGGGCCCCTCTTATATAGAATTTATTTCTACGTGTTACCATGGGCCTGCAGAAAAACGTGATACTTAAGTACTAGAGGCTTGAATGTCCTTTGAAAATCAAAGGACATTCACACCGATGTCTGGTTGTCAAGGAAATATGCTATTGTTGATTTCAGAGAAAAATGCGAGATTTTTCAGCTAAAAATATGATTTTAAGACAAATATTAAGCGTAATAGAAAATTGATTGAAAGAATTAGAAACTTCATTTATTCAGCCATACGATAAAAAAAATTCCAGCCCTCTGTCTTGGATGAAAGTACTTTAAATAAGCAAAAATGAGACCACTGCACCAAACTCAATGCCAGGGACCACCAGGATCCACCTAAGGGTATTTTGGGGACCCTAAGGGTATTTTAACATAGCCTATGTTCTGCCCAGACACATTTCCTATCTATATACCAAATTTCAGCTCAATCCGTCTAGTAGTTTTTGCGTAATTGAGCAACAGACAGACGACAGACAGACACACACCATTACATTTTTATATATTAGTATGGATAATACAGAGCCAAGGTGGTATAACGCGGAGGTTAGGAAATCACTAAAGCGACAAAGGGTATGCCACGCTAAGATGAAAAATGCAGGACGGGGTCTATCGGTAGAGGAAAAAAATGAGCTAGTTCAAAACTATAAAAAATCGAGAGCATTAGCAAGGAAATCATGTCGGAAAGCGTTATCACATTTCAAGAGCAAGATGTTTGGAGAATATTTAGATAGCAACCCTAAAGTGTTTTGGTCATATGTGAGAGAGCTTCAGGGAAATAAGTCCACAGTGCACACACTTAAAAATGATTGGTGTGGTGTGGTGGCTAGAGTACTGGCCTCCCATCCCGAGGGCCCGGGTTCGATTCCCGGCAGTGGCGGATTTTTCAGTGGAAAACCGGTCCCCACTTGAGTGCCTAGTGGAGGGCATTTCAAGTACAGTACTCCGTCCGTCGGATGGGACGTTAAGCCGTGGTCCCCTTGGCGACTTTCGTTAAGAGTAGGCTAATGCCGACGCCGGGTTTCTCTCCACCCTTCCTCCGTTCCCTGAAAACTCCTACCATTACTCAATTACCCACCTTTCCTATATGGCGCAAATGACCTCAACTGTCGGTCGGCTCCCCTAAATAACCAACAAACCAAATGATAAAGGAATCAGAGTCACCAGCAGTGTAGAAAAAGCCAATACTTGAAACACCTTCTTCCAAAGTGTATTCAACTCATCGTCACAAAACGCAGTGGAACCACCGCCGAACACTTTCAGTGAGCAAATGCCCGAAATAAACATTTCATGTCGCGGAATAGAGCAGCAGACAAAAAGCATAAGTAAAAACAAATCTCCAGGTCCCGATCAAATTCCTTCCAGAGTATATAAAACATTAGCTTCTGAAATAGCCCCCTATCTAGAATTAATATTCAATAAAACACTAAAGAACCACACAATACCCTAGGATTGGAAAGTAGCTAACATTACACCTATATTTAAAATAGGGAAGAACCCAGTAACTAAAGACCCATTTCACTCAGGTCAATCTCTTGTAAGATTTGAGCACATAGTAGTCAGTTCAATCATGGGGCATTTGGATAGTCAGGGATTACTCATAAACAGCCAGCATGGGTTCCGGAAAGGTAGATCTTGCGAGACACAATTAGCTTTATTCGTACACGATATTTTAGTCCACGGCGAAAGCAGTACTGAAGTTGATGCGATATTTTTAGATTTTAAAAAGGCTTTCGATAAAGTTCCTCATGACAAATTAATCTTGAGTTAGAGAGTTTTGGTATAAATAAAGATGTTGTATGTTGGGTAAAAGAATTCTTAAGTGGGCGAGAGCAGAGGGTTGTCATAGATAGTATCATGTCGGACACAATCGAAGTCACACTGGGAGTTCCCCAGGGTAGCGTAGTAGGTCCGCTTCTATTTCTTTTATACATAAACGATTTGGGTACCGTAGTTAGTAGTAACCTTAGACTTTTTGCAGACGATGCGGCGGTGTACAGGGGTATATCAAATGAAGAGGACACAAAATCACTTAGCAAGGATTTAGATGCAATTCAAGAGTGGTGTGACAAATGGCAGTAAGAACTCAACCTTAAAAATTGTGTAGCCATCAATTGTTGGAGGAGGAATAATTCGATAGAGCGATCTAATAGAATTAATAACACGAAGATCGAAAACGTTGAAACCGTAAGATATTTAGGTGTAACAACCACTAAAGATTTATCGTGGGGTAGAAATATACGGGAAATATTCGACCGAGCGAAGAGAAAGCTAGGATTTATAAAAAGAGTACTTGGGAAATGTGATGAGAAGACAAAAGAGCGATGCTACTTTTCACTAGTTAGGCCCCACCTTGAGTATGCAGGGGGTGTATGGGATCCTAATGAATTAGGTTTGATCAGAGAACTAGACAGTGTGCAGCGTAGAGCAGCTAGGTTCGTCAAAAGGTGTTACGATAGGTTGAGTAGTGTATCAGAATTAATAAAAGAATTAGGGTGGGAATCATTATCAGAGCGTGGGTTAAAGTTCAGATTAAATCTACTAGAGAAATCTCAATCCGATAGCTTTAATGAAGATATTAGGCACATATTAAAAACACCAGCGTACTATGCTAGATTCGACCAGATAAATAAGATTAGAGAGATAGATTGTCGTACAGATAGATTCAAAATGGCATTATCCCCCGTACTATAAGAGAAGAGAATAGGCAGCATAGGAAAGGGATAGGTAGGGGAAATATTCTAGAGTATTCTGTAGTGCATGATGCATGTCTTACCCCTTAAATACTATAGATACTAACAATCAAGTTGCATGAGACAATATAGTTGCTAGTTTGCATGTTAGTAGTGTATGCTTGTGTTGTGCGCCGGAATTCGGAGATAGAGATAGAGAGATCAAAATAAGCCCTATATGTTATTCCTTTCCCATACTCCTGCCCTCATTGGGATTTTCACCTTTTACGGACCGTGAGTGTCCGGGAGACAAATACCTATTTGTGTCCCGAGAGACGGAAAGTTTCACCTTCGTTCGGCCCTATACATACTGAAATGCAGCCAGTACTCATGGAGTGCGGCGCAGGAGATCGTTTCGGGAGTTCGTTCCCGAATGTCGGGTCGGTCGACAGGAATCCGTCATCGGAAGCCGTTCTTGCTTCCTTGGTAAGATCTAAGCTTTGATCCCACATTCCCCCCCTTTCTCTTTGCTCTTCCCGTGCAAAGGTTCATTCCACGCTCCCACACTGCTTTGTATTACATTTCTTTTTGTTATAATATAAAATTTGAGAAGCTCAGTGTGGTGTACTTATTCTGACCATCCGACGCTAATGGCAAGAACCCATTTTTGTTGGCGTGTCGCCGCGCCTAGTAACCTCGAAGGAGGGAAGCTTGGGTGCAGGTCGGATAAGCCATAACATTTTGGTGGCAGCGGGTTGGGATTACTACCATCCCAAACTCATGGGATTCTGAAATCCTTTGGATTTCTTTGCCTAAGTACTGTGGGAGTGTTTATCCACTCCACACAGGAGTCGATGTGTACAGCGTAAGACACCCTTCTAGTTTCTTCACTACCCCTCTCAATTGTTCACAAAACTTAAAACTTTAGGCAATGCAAAGCAATTTCCTCCTTCAATAACATCCGGACTTACGTGGGATAAAATTAATCAATCATTTCTAGAAAAATATTTCTGTCGACCGACCGCCGCGAATAGACTAAAGGATCCAATGAACTGTATCCCAGCACGAAATGAAAGTATCCGTGAATTTGCCGATCTTGCCGAAAACTTGCAAAAGCGGGATGCAAAAAGTTTGAGAAAATCGACAAGAATGACGTGTCGCGAAGAAGAGAGTATAAAACGGATTTCAAGCGAAAATTGTTATGGAATCTACCGTGTTGCTCCCTCGCTTTCCTCCTTCGCAAGCACCTCTCCCATCCCGCATGATGCATGGATCCAACCGAAGTGCCTCAGGTGTCAGCACATCGGCCACTACGCCTGGGATTGCCCAGTCTACCCCCTCCACTGCTTCAAGTGCGGACAACAAGGACATCTCGTCAGAGAATGCCAGGTGTCAAGAATATTACCCTCCCCTCCTTTTTCCCCGACTCCAAGAATGAACTCTTCCCCACCCAAGCTTTCCAAATACCGTCAAAATATCTCCAGAAATACGGTTAATTCCAACCTTCCCCCCCTCCCGATCATCCCAATTTTTCCTCTCCACTCCCCCCTGCCCACCACCAAGAGGACGACGAAGACCGTTCCCGCCCCCGCTCTTCCCGCAAAAGCAGCAAGCAAAGCGCGGGACGCGAGGAACTTTCACCCCAAACGGTCATTCCTTCGCCGGAGGCCCTCGCCATGCAGAGGAGTACGCGCCAAGGAAGCGGTAAACTTGAGGGACACCCACTTCCACCCCAAGGAGTCGTTGGACACCAGGAGACCCTCCACCCCGGAGATCGTCAGCCATGCAGTCGCCAACGCCATCCCCCCAGGAGGTCGCGGATTCGCGGTGAGAGCCAAATTTCCTGATGCAGACCTCTCCCTCTTCATCGACACCGGAGCTGCTGTCTCCATCCTCAAGAAGAGTGCCCTCCCCTCTTCCACCCACCTTTCCCCTCCCCACACAAAGCTCTTCGGTATCACTGGTAATCAAATTCCTATATTGGGTACGCGCAAACTTACATTCAGCATATGCAGCGGTACATTTTCCCATGAATTTTTTATAGTGGATGATTTGTGTCAAGTATCTTGTGATGGTCTAATTGGGTTAGACGTACTTGAGAAAATTAAGTGCAGAATAGACTTAGCAAAGAGGTACTATTAATAAGGGAAGAAGTCATTTATTTAAGGGAAATAGAAACCCCGCCTGTAATTGTGGGTAAGCTGAGTAATAAGCGTGCACCGCCTAAAAGGAAATCCAAGCTAGTGAACTATCTTGCCAATGATATTAATACTTCTTTTAAAAATTTGTGTTCATCCATTTTCTTTTACATATGGAGCTATGTAAGCAATGTTATCCAAGAAGTCATTTCTTCATTGCACGCGCTTTTCGCTAATAGTTACCATGCGTCCTTTCCATTTTTGTTTCATTTCCTTTCTATCAGTATTTCATTCGGTACTCATTGCTTCTCAGGTGTTAGCAATTTTGTACTAAGCTTCTTGTTGCTGTTCTTGCAGACGTGCAAGTACTTATTTGGCCCCAATTCGGAGAGGAAAGGGAAGCATTCGCGTCGTGTGCACCTTCTAAGTGTATTGAAAATGCCCCCTCGTAGAGAAGTAATGACTCAGGATATTTGTAATCCCCATAGTTTGAAAATAGGGAATGAATGTGCAATGGAACCCGTAGATAATCTCGTTAGTGGGGTAATGTCGGGACGAGAAATAATTAAGGGAAATAAGGATAGAATAATTCCCGTAATAATAGTCAATTTGTCCGAACAGGTATTAGGCCTCCCCGAAAAAACGATAGTCGGTACATTATCCGATAACTTCTCGGTTTCTAACTCCCTTCATGGTGGTAAAGCAAATAAAGTTGAGAATCAATTCCCATGTGATTTGAAGGAAATGTTAAAAGGTCTCCCCCCAGAAGCGAAAATACCCTCTCCTCCGCGTCAAGCTAGCCAAGTTCAAGTGCAACCTCCCGCTAAACACCGAGGAAAGAATTTGTCTCCTTCTCCCACCCTCTCCCCATCTCCCGTCTGTGCTATATGACGAATTCCCTCTGAGCCCTCCCACTTTTCCACCTCCACCATCCACCTCTCCGGCCACCCCTCCTCCCGAAACAGCCGGACATCACAAACACCTAAGGAGCCATCGCGGACCAGAGGACCTGTGAAGCCACCCACCCACCTTCCGCTCCACTTTCACTTTCCACCAATATTAGGGCGAGAGCCGACCACTTCATTGCAGCACAACGCAGAGCGATGCAGATTCTACCAGTCCGTCTCCTGAACGTGAGCTACTGCGGTAGAACGAGCCCACCCTATCAGCCAGCTCGTTCCGGCGACTACGGCAGAACGAGACATGCATCACATACGTCGTCATCATGGATTCAACCCAGACGAGAAGGCAAAAAGCTGATTCTTCAAGGTTCTTCGGTAACTGAACGGCATGAACTCCGCAGCCACACTTTTAGCCACAGCGTTCATCAAGCATTCAAAAAGTTGCCTACCTGTCCAGTGAAGTGCAGTGAAATTTTCTTTTTTCTGTGTTTCATATAATCGTTTTGTGTGTAGTGAGGACTTGATATCAAAATTAGAATCATATAACTTTATGTTAAACTTTGTCAG
Organism: Platycnemis pennipes; assembly: GCA_933228895.1. Classification (NCBI taxonomy): domain Eukaryota; kingdom Metazoa; phylum Arthropoda; class Insecta; order Odonata; family Platycnemididae; genus Platycnemis; species Platycnemis pennipes. The sequence goes on along the minus strand of OW121852.1, from coordinate 31,773,216 downwards.
CCTCCATAAAACGAAAAATGTGATTTTTTCATCGATTCTTATGCAATTTTGGACTTTTCTCTGTTTTGTGTGAAGTGTATTTGATTTTCAAATTTGAAATCCCCCACCCGAACTTGTTGACCTTAATCAATTTATTATATGTTTTTGGGGAACACTATTATTGTTAATTGTTTGGTACTAAAAATTAAAATGTGTACCGTCTCGTAAGAGACGGCACAATTTTTGCGTGGCAGGGGGTGACGCCAACAAAAATGGGTTCTTGCCATTAGCGTCGGACTGGTCAGAATAAGTACACCACACTGAGTTTCTCAGATTTTATATTATGACAAATAGAAATGTAATACAAAGCCGTGGGGGAGTGTGCAATGAACCTTTACACGGGAATAGCCGAGCGAGAGAGGGGGAATGTGGGAACGAAGCTAAGATCTTACCAAGGAAGCAAGAACGGCTTCCTATGACGGATTCCTGTCGACCGACCCGACATTCGGGAATGAACTCCCGAAACGATCTCCTGCGCCGCACTCCATGAGTACTGGCTGCATTTCAGTATATATAGGGCCGAACGAAGGTGAAACTTTCCGTCTCTCGGGACACAAATAGGTATTTGTCTCCCGGACACTCACGGTCCGTAAAAGGTGAAAATCCCAATGAGGGCAGGAGTATGGGAAAGGAATAACATATAGGGCTTATTTTGATCTCTCTCTCTATCTCCGAATTCCGGCGCACAACACTTGGTGATGTTCACTCCCTGCCACACACCTTTGCGGTGGCTTGCAGGGTATCGTGTAGATGTAGATGTATTAATCTAGTTTTAAGACACTGTGAGGTGAATGTACTCAGAAAAGAAATAAATTGCCTATTTGCGTCAGCCTGTGTCGCTTTCTAATTCAGATAGAACGAGAGCCACAAACATGTGTAGAAGACTGCACTGTAAATCGATAAAAGACAGCACTGTAAATCGATAAAAGACAGCACTGTAAATCGATTGAATTCACATCAGAAGTGGAGGCTCAAATATTGAAACATCAAGCAATAAACTATTGCAGATTCATGGAGAAGTTCAGGTGAGAATCGCGCACAAATCCTTACAAAACCTTAAGTATTTTTACATGATTTATGAAAAATTGATAACTCTGATATTGTTACACATGTAACAATATCAGAGTTATCAATTTTTGGTGATGATATTAAAAATATTTTGCGGACCCCAACTTACTATGGTAGACTGGACCATAATCACAAAATTAGAGAAATGTATTGTCGAACTTACAGTTTCAAAATGTCCTTTTTTCCTCGTACAATTAGGGATATGAATAACGGTAAATATATCCAATACGAGTGTAGCAATGGATAACTTTGGTAGCTGCATGCTGGTATGACTTGTAGCTAACCCAGTAACAGCATGTTTTTGAATGTTTGCTTTGCTATTTTTATCTTTTCTTAAATAGTGTAGTTTTGAACATTACATAATTACTAATCCTTTTTTATACATGATATGTAGTGCATGTTTGGTGAGAATTCACCATCTGCCACACACTTTTTAGGTGGCTTGCAGAGTATTATGTAGATGTGGAATAGTCAGCAAAATGAAAGTGATTCCCGATAATATAATAGAAGATATAAAGTGTGTGGTGATAGGCTATTCGTCTTCACCCCCCCATAATATGCGTGCTCCTTGGGAAACGAGAGCAAGTGACCCTTAAAAGGCATTACTGCTTTGGTTGTTGCACGTCTTTTGATGGATGTCTATAGTTCGGCCTTCCAAGAAGTAATAACGCATATCGGGGCGGTAAACGTCCTTTGAGATAACGTGTAAAAAGATACCCTGATTGCAATGTAATGACACCGAAGACATCACTGATGGCCAAGGGAAAGGAGAGAGGATTAGTTTTAGCAGAAAAGAGACAGTGGGGAGTCTTGCCGCGACCACTTTCTCAAATTCTTTCGTGGATCAAATGCCTCACGCGCCTCCCTAATATTGTTAAGAAACTTCCATGTCCTCCTAACGGATGAAATCGGAGACAGGAATATTATATTATGGATTACAGATGTCCTATTTCCTAGAGTGTGCTGCGTAGAGCAGCTAGGTTTGTTCAAAAGTGTTACGATATGTTTTTCAGTGTTATAGAATTAGTAGAAGAATTTGGTTGGGAATCATTATCAGTCAACGGTTTAAGTACAGATTAAATCTCCCGTAGAAAATAAACACGGATAGATTTACTGGAGATGTTAGGTATATATTAAAAAATTTGGCGTTTTATGCTAGATTAAACAAGGGATGTGACCCGAAAAGGCACTTTACGTTTCGTGCCCTACCTGGGAGGCACCCCAACTCGGAGCCCGAGCCTCGGCGTTGAAGGAGAGCCAACCCTTCACCACGGGTGGTTTATAGCACCAACTGACCAGTCACACTATAGTTTATAACTTCTTAAAGTTAAACATAAATCACAAAGCTATGTTAGTCTTTGTGTTGCACTAGTCACGCTGATGAAAATGGTTTCTTCATCACAGTCATACCATAGATATTAACCAATTTACGTGCTTTAGCAATTAAATGTACCTACATTAAACTGGCTTGGTTTACTAATGCACGTAAAATGGTTAATATATATCGTACAACTGTGTTTAAAAAACCATTTTCATCTACGTGAGTAGTAAAACAAAAAGATGAACGTGATTCTGTGATTTATGTTTAACTTTAAGAAGTTATAAACTATAGGCTATGAAAGTGTTTCAATAGTAATAAATGGTGATTTTTGCTTTAATGCTGGGGACTACTTGAGGATAGTACTTAAGTGTGTGTCAATAAATAAACTATTCAATTTCTGTCTGAAGTTGTAAATATATGCCAATACGTCTGAGCGTATTTTGGTAAATGAGCTTTAAATTGAACCGCAGAACATTAGTTACATTAGAAGACGAGAATATCAGGAGTGATACTGTTCAAAATGATGTACCATTTTTTGTACCAATTCTCAGCTGTAGGAAACACTATTTGAGGGTTAATGAAATATTATGTTGGGCAATTTAAGCAGATATTTTGTTGTTTATCCGTAAAAATCGGAGTATGACAAGTAATAATGAATTAATTTATCAAATGAGAACGCATTGTGGCCAATGCATAATACTCGTGAGGAAGTTATCTTCAACTCGCAGGTATTATGATTATTATGACTAATTATTATTATACAAAATGGTTAAAAAAAAGTGCAATAATTTCAAAATGAAGCTCTTAGTAAATGCGTAAAAGAGAAACAAGTGTGAAAATTGCTTTAAATCTGACAACCCGGTACCTTCGATTGGCTGCCGACGATGGCATTTATGCAATCGCACTTTTCATTATTCGATCGAAGACGGTGGGCTCGACCGAGAGTGAACTCGTCGCTAAAGATCGAACGTAAGCCTTGTAACGTAACAATTAGACTCCCATGTGAGCTCGCATCGAGGGATTAACAATGCGGTAAATAAACAAGGGAGTTAAGAGCAGACACGCGAGCGAGACGGAGGCGTCGGAGAGAGGTAGGCCCGTGAACCCACGAGAAAGAAGGACCCGTCGGCGTAAAAGATCGGGACTAATAAGACAGAGTGGGACACGTCAGGGAGATTGAGGAGCAGAGGCGAGGAAAGGTGATCGACGGAGAGGTGCAGGCGAAGTATCACGGGGAAGGTGTCGGCGGGAGTTTGACACGGCACTCCGGCCCGATCTCAGAGAGGAAGGTCCAGACCCCACCAATCACGATAAGTGCAAAAGGGATCGGAACAATTAACATTTCATTTAAAGAGCTTACGCCCATTTCATAAGATTGTTGAGAAATTGCTAATTGGTTAATCTAAATGTGTTTTGTATCAAATGTGTAAATTGGGCCCAATTCTTGATTTCAAAGGAATTAAATGTATCAATTGAGTGCATGAGTAATATGAGTTGTACCTATTATTTAATCAATTGAAAATCTTGTTGCCTGTATTTTATGTGTATGTATTGTAAGTCTGTGTGTGAGCTAAGGAGAGTTGAAATAACCGGTGGAAGAAAAAGAGAGCAGGGTGAGTTCATTACAGCATAGTTACACAATCGGCCCCCAGCTGGGGATTTTTGCGGGACATGGCGGAGAGTTGGACGGTGACGACCGACTCGCGTTATATTTTTTTTCACTCGCTTAGCGAATCTGGTGGTCGGAGGTCGTCGCGGGAGGCATAGAAAGGCGGCTGGTGTCTGAGGCGAGGCGTCATTCGCTCAGCATCTCGGAGGAGTATGACACGTACACCAACAAAGATGAAGAGGGACCTTCCTTTGCGGCTGCTGCGAATCCTCGTGCCTCTAGCTCTGCTGAGCGGCTGTCTCTCTCAGGATGCCCCAGCCAAAGAGGAAGACCCGCAAGGTGAGTCCCATTTTGCCAACTGTTGTAGCGTACATCTACTTCCACCGACTACCCCGCGAGCTAGCTATTGCAGCCCTGTTATATTTGTTTTCCATTTTCTCAAAGATTTTCTTCAAAAAAAAGTTAACGTATTCCCTAGAAAACTTAACTCGCATTTCCCCCATTTTTCCATACGATTGAGACGGCGCTTACACATTGTCTGCCATGTTCTTCAACGCAAGTCCAAACGAGCGTACCCAAAACCTGACGTCACGGCGCACATTGGGACCAAATGCCCAAAAGAAGGCCATAAGTCCCGAAAATAAACTTTCAAATCTAGGTCTTTTATGCACTGCGTTGACTTCTATGATAATGGCGCCACGAGGAAATGCAATTTACAAGTCTATAAGTATGGAAATTCACGAAAAAATCATTGCTAAAGTGACTAGGGTGTGGCTCACTTTTGTGTGTAGGCAAACCAGCAATTTGATGTTCTTTTTTAAAGTTGAATTTCAATTGACCAACTCAATCGATTGGAATTTAGTGAAAAGAAATAACTTCCTCATAGTAAGTCGGTATTACGCATATAAGTGAAAAGTTTATCAAGATTTTTATGAACGTTATCTTCATTTTTTACTGTAAGTATTTTTCAATTTTTTTCGCGAAATTTTTGAAGAAAAAATTTATTCAGTACCGGCATTTGATAAGTGTGTGAACGGAAGCCTCAGCGCCAAACCTAGTACACTAATAGCTTTAAAATGTTTACTAGGGTTAGCGCCAACTTGCGTTCATAATACTATTTTGTGCCCAGAACAACCTCCCCATGAGAGGCCATCGAGATGATGGGCTTCACTGAGATCCACATTTTTCTTTATTAATGACTTAGCCGCCTTCACAGTTGATTCTACGGCACCATTGGATTGGCTTTAATAGGGTGATCTTGTTAAATGACTGAAATTATATACTTTTGCAAATTTCCTGAAAGTATATCCAAACTGAGGTCCGTTGTCCGACCGCATCACTTCACAAATTCCATTGCGAGCAAATATGTGGTGTTTTAGCTGAGAGATAACAAACTCTTCCTTCAATATAGAAAGAGATATTATTTCAAAAAATCTAGAATAATAATCAGTAACAATTAAATACCATTGGTTTCTACATTTAAAAAGGCCAGCTCCAATTTTTTGCCAAGGATATTTTGGGAATGCATCTTTAACAAAAGTTTCCCTTATGTTAGTTCTTTCTTCAGTGCAATTTGGGCAGTTCCGAACTAATTGATCTATTTGTTTACTTAATCCAATCCACCAAACTGACATTTGGGCTGGTCGACGACATTTTACAATCCCTTGATGACCTAAATGAATAAATTCAAGGACTTCATCCTGTGACTGGGGTGGGATTACTATCCGAGTGCCCTTCAGCAATAGATTCTCCCCAACTGAAAATTCATGCTTAAATTGGTAATAAGGATACAACGTTGGAGATAGTGTACTCTTATCAGGCCACCCTTCATTGCAATATTTAATCAACGGTCTACAAATTAAATCATTTTTCTGTGCCTCTTCTATTTTTCCCAGATAAGCATTTTTTACAGGTAAACTAATTACTACTAAATGTACAAATGCTTACACTTCCTCTCTCAGTTCGTCAAATTCGGTAGGTACTAGTTTCCACCGGATTTCTTGATAGTGAATCTGCAACACTAAGATTCTTTCCCGGAGTATAAATAATCATGTAATTGTAGCGCATGAGTCTAATTCTAAATCGCTGTAGTCAAGGAGTATGTAAATCTAAGTTTTTTGATTGCAGTACCTGTACTAAAGGTTTGTGGTCAGTATCCAGTGTGATTTCTAATCCCGTTACATATTCTGACAGCTTTTCTGTTGCCCAAGTCAGAGCCAAAGCTTCTCGTTCAATTTGGGCGTACCTACGTTCTGTATCAGTCATCAGTGCGTGACACATAAGCAACAATTTCACGGTCATTGTTGTCATTAATTTGAAACAAGCATCCTCCTAGGCCATAAGATCTTGCATCTGCACTAATTACTGCAGGTTTCCTAGGATCAAAATAGGCCAACGTTGGGACACTTGATATAAGTGTTTTAATTTTTTCAAATGATTCTTTCCGCGACAAACCCCATAAATATGGAACATCATTTTTCAAAAGAGAAGTGAGCGGCTCTAGCAACTGTGATCTATTTTCAACAGTTCTAGCCACAAATTTTACCATTCCCAAGAACCTAAGGATCTCTGTTTTATTACTGGTTTCAGTGAACCTTGGAATAGCTTTTATTCTTTCTGGATCTACAGAGATTCCATTCTTAGTTAACACATACCCTAAATATGTCACTTGATCTACTTCAAAAATATTTTATCTGGGATTATTGTAATACCTTCTGTTTCCAACTTGGAAAGAACTTGTCTCAGTACTTCATCATGGCCTTCCACACTGGAATGAAAAACTAAAATATCATCTACATGATGAATCACATTTTTCCTTCCCATGAACGGTTTTGAGACGTTAGTGACAAAATATTCTGGTCCACATGATATACCAAAGGGTAATTTTTTGAACATAAACCTTCCAAAGAGACTAATAAAGGTAGTAAGTAATTGACTTGATTCGTCTAGTTTTATCTGATAAAAAACCCTTGTTTAAATATATATTTTATAAAATATTTTGGCACCTTGGAGTTTGACTAAGGTAAGCTCCACTTAAGGGATAGGGAAATATGGTCTTACAATGCACATATTCAGCTCAGTATAGTCACAGCACATGCGGAGCTCCGAATTATTCTTTAGCACACATACAATAGGAACAACCCATTTAGTTTCCTTTTCAACTGGTACAATAATATTCAACCTTTGTAGTCGTTTCAATTCTGTTTCTAATTTTTCAAGGAGAGCAATTGGTACAATTCTAGGAACAGTTTGTACAAACGGCTTTGATCCAGGTTTAACCTTAAATGTAATAACCCCATTGAACACCTCTATTCCCGAAAACAGTTTTGTAAATTCTCTAGAAGGAATAACCTTTATCTCTGATATACTGGAGACATGAAGACCTCGAGGAGTATATCTTAATACAATCAGTTGTTCCAAAGCATTTCTCCCGAGTATAGGGGTCTTTAGACCCTTGATTACAAAACAAGCACACAAAACATCAGAACCATTATAACACAGGGTAACTTTTACTTTTCCCTCTACCTCCAATCTTTTCCCATCAGGTCCTATCAAAACTTCGCTTATGTTATTGCTAAGTTCAATTTCTTTGGACAAAAGCCCTGAAGGAATGCAAACACAATCTGTCCTTGAGTCAATCACAAATTTTAAACTTTTACCAATCTCCTCAATCTTAAAAAGGCAACTCCATCGAGCAATTTTTTGGTTAATTCTCGACTTCTTCACCGCAACACCAATAAACCCTTCCATATTAGTTTCTCCATCTGAGTAATCATCCACCAATTGTACTTTTTTAGACTTACATACTCGGGCAAAGTGCCCTTTCACATTACACGCAAAGTGAAATGAGTCCCTGGCCGGACACTCATACCACGGATGGCGAACTCAACCGCAGAAGATAGATCTTCCTGAACTCCCACCAGGAGGTTGCCCTTGCTGCTCCGCCAACCCTGGCTTCCCCTGGCACCTCGGTATCGGACTCTTTCCTCTACCAGGAGAGAAGCCTCCTCGTTGAGCAGTTGGGATGTCTTGATGCCCTTTCACCACGTTGACGCTATAATCCCTGATTATCTTATTCTGCTTATGCTGGAGTTCGGTTTGCCTAGCGGCGTTAATAGCTTCAGTACGAGTTAGAGTGGGTTTCAACTGAAGGGACTCTCTGACTCTAGCATCCAACATGCCAACTACGATGCGATCACGTATCCATTCCTCTTTTATCAGTCCGAATTCACAATACTCCGCAAGCGAATGCAAATCGGTAATAAGCATATCCACTGGTTCCCCCTCTTGTTGTACCCTTGAATTGAACTTGAATCTTTCATAAATAACATTTCGTCTCGGGACGAAATACGTATCGAACTCTTTTAACGCATCCTGTAAATTCTCAGGCTGTTGCAAAAATTGGAGCATAACCTCTTCGCTTTTCTCACCCATTAGGTATGTACATTAGTATGTCTATCTGCTCCTGCTACGTTTTCCCCGTCAATCCTGTCACGGACAAATAGCACAGAAACCTTTTCTTCCAGACTATCCATGACTCTGGTGCCGAAAAATTAAAGGAATCGGGCGGTTACACCGAAAGTCCGCTGACCGTTATCGGCAATTGGTCACTTGATTTCTCGGTCATTTTGATAATTACTAGGTGCTTGATATAATTTGCACACCGCTTTTCGATTAAATTTACACCGCTGCCACCATGTTATGTTATCGTTAGGGGTTCAAATGAATACACGCATCCACCGTGCTAGTCATGGGCCATGTGTCTCGGCGAGAGCGTCCGTTCCCCTACAATGAATATCGACATATCGATACTATCGATATGTCGACATGCCTTCGCTCCAGCCGACCCAACATTGTGAATCAACAAAGTGATACAGATTGATTGACCCTAATAAACCACGAAAAATAGTCAAATCAAGGGGTTCTCAAGTTGTTGAAGGACAGTATGTTCCATACCAGGACCAAGCATATTGATATTAGCCATCATTTTATAAGGGATGCTATCACTAATAACCTTGTTTCTGTTTCCTACATCCTTACAGGTAGCATGGTGGCTGATATATTGACAAAAGCTCCTTATGGCCAACTACATTATCGTTTTGTACAAGGGTTGGGACTCGTGAACTGAGCATTGTAATTTTTGAGTTTTCAGATTAAGGGGAGGTGTTGTATATTTCAGTCTAATTTTATTAATCTGGAAACTACACGAAGTCATATATTTTATGTTCTTTTGTTTTCTTAAGTCTCTAAGTATGTTTTCTTAAGTCTCTCTAGAGTATCTATGCACGCACTTTTTGTTTAGTTAGAAAATCTTTTTTGTCTTTTTTGTTTAGTCTTAACGACAGGGTTCTCAATTATTGGACATATGACATTTAATCTCTCATTTAAAAAATATAATTGAGGTTTTTGATAAGGTGGCCATCGAGGGATCATGTGAAGAGAAGACACTTCCTAAATGTTTCACGAAGAATTATCATAATTTCAGGTTTATTATAGGATGCTCTGATTTGTTTATTGAGCGACCCATAACTTTAACCGCGAGAGCTCAGGCACTTAGTTTTTATAAACAGCACACACAGTGAAGTACCTTATTGGCATAACTCCATATGGCACAGTGAGTTTCCTCTCTGAATATTGGGGAGGCAGGATTTCTGACAAGGAATTCACAGAGAAGTCTTGATTTTATGATGTACTAGAGCCAAGTGATTTATAATGGATGACAGGGCGTTCACAATTTCTAATGAAATGCATTTCGCCAAGCACAGTTGGTATTTCCTCAATTTACGAGGTGGAAGAAGCCGCTGCCTGGGAATTTAATTGAGAGTGCTAGAAGATTGTCATCTGCTAGAGTTAATGTGGAATGTAACTATTGAGCGCATAAAAAACTTTAGAATTTTGAAATATTCTCTGACACCAAACCTAGCTCAAGCTAGCAGTGAGATAGTTAGTATTTGTGCTTCTCTAATTAATTGACAAAAAAAATTAGTTCCTAGTGAAATTTGTAATTTTTATTTCACAACCTTTAAAAGCTCTGCTTTGTATGCTATTAATGTTGATGAAATTATTAAATATTGTTTTAAAATTTACATGTGGGTCCATAATTTCCACTGAAGTCCAATATCATTATAAAGTTCCAGAAGACAGCAATGAAAGGCCAAGATCACTTCCACTAATCAAAATATGTACTGGGTATTTCAAGAGCATTCTGTCACTCCATAGCTATCATGGCCCAACACTTAACCATCATAAACTATGCCTCACATTGGTTGAAACTGACCATGGTAATTTATTTATTATTAATACAATGTGATTTTAAACACTATCATAATTATTCGCTAATCGTCCCTGTCCTCTTCCGAAAAGCTTTAAAAAAAATAGTTTGCATCTGTAGCTGAATGATTATGGAATCAAAAATGATAAAACCCTAATAAGGGTTTAAATTAATATATGTACTCATTTACTTGTTATCAAAATGCCTCAAATGTTGCGTAAAAGACATGTAAAAAACGGTAATACTAATGAAGGCATCTGTTAAAGGCTAGGTAAGTATGCAGCCATGTAGCAGCTCTGCTTTTTAAAGTAGAGCCGGCATCAACTCTGGGCTACCTTAGTGAATCGTGCACCAGTAAAGTCTGTGTATGGAACAAATACTATAGTATTGTACTATAACACTATAGTATTATACTATTGTAATACTATAAATACTAAAAGGTCAGGACTACGTATCACATTCGTTGGATCTCCTGATCTGCCCAGAAGACTGCCATGAACCGAATATTTTAATTGGGAATAGGGGAAGGTCCTCTAGCATGGGACGGTATAGCCATTTTGCAAATTGCTAAATTGTTAAAGGCTAAATCAAATTTAAATTTATGCTAACACTAACTTCAAGGTGTAATAAAAATACCTTTTGAAGGAATTACGTCAAACCGGGCCGATACCTTATTTTATTCATTTGAAAAAACCGTTACAATTTGCTCATTTGAAAAGTTGGAGGGTTGTATGGGAAACCTTGTATACACCTTGGACATGGGACACCCAGGAGGGGGGGAGGAAACCTCTTGATACACCTTCTGCGGCCGAAGTTGGCCTAAAATTGGGAGTCCTCTAAAATGATAGATTTGAATGGTACACCGTCCCCACACCCTTTGTAGTTAAGATTTAGATTAAATCCTTTCCATTCCTCTATTGCCACAATAAAGATACGAGTTGAGTATTCTTCTCTCAATTGATATAAAATGAAGCATATTTCAAAGTCTTCAAATCCTTGCAAAAAATAGCCGATCATATAAGATCCGTCGCCCAATAAATGAAAAGAGAAACTGAGTCAATTTATTTCACAGATACCTTAATTTATTGATTGATCCCACAAAAAGACGTTCAATATGTACACGTTATTTTTAGCAATTGAAATGATAGAGGTAATAATATTCCATTGACAAATCTATTTTTTAAATAGCATACATGTTCAAATAGGAAAGGATGTAGAATTGCATGCAAAAATTACGGATTCATTTTGTTCATCATAGAATATTATAACTGTCTTTTCCTGCATCACTTTCCAAGTCATCATTTCTTCTATAGCTATATCGTCTTGTGGCAATGCTAACTTTGGGAATGGCTGCAGCGTTATATTCGGGTGATAATTTTGCAGTCTCTATTTCGGTCTTAATAATTATGGATTTCAAGTACGGAAAATTATGGAATGGCTTCAATTGCATTCTTCCAAGTCGCCACTTCTTCCTTGAGCTTCTTGCCGATAGTCCGATCGTCACTTTCGGGAATTGGTGCAACGTGATAATCGGGCGATAGTTTTCCAGTCTCAATTCCTTCCTTAATGATTATGGAATTCAGAGCCTGTATTGCCTTTTCGGACGGTAATTCGCTCTCGTACTTACCAAAGAACTGCACGGAGACAGTCTCTTGCCAGCTATTGAAGCCCCAATTCATGTCCCAGTCCCAACCGTTGCCTTCATACACGTTACCATCATTGCCTATGTAAAAGTTTTCCGCGATGCCACTGTCACCTGACTCGTGCCTGGACTTATGCTCCTTATTGATACGGGCGATGCAAGCATCAAACGTGTCGCATGGATCGCCTCCATCCCTGATCGCCAAATACTTCAAAGGGTGGTTCATCTTCGATGATTTCCTTACCGACAGATCGGAAAGGTTCCACTCGTCCGTCAGGATGAACGAGGTGTTCAGGGATCGCAGGCGCGCAGGGTCGTACTTCAACTCAAAGTCGTCGGACCAGTTGTCGGTGGTCTTCAGGGCGCCGATCAGCTTCTCGGTGGCCACGTTGTCACCCGTCAATATTTTTCCAAACGATATCGTGTCGAAATATGGAGTGAGCTTATTCAAGTTGACACCTGTCTGTACCAGTACGTGGAAAGCCAACAAAGCCCTAGGGGTTGGTGGAGCACTTTCGAACGAGCCGAGGAATCCGATGGATATGAAGTTGTTCTCGATCCCTCGCGTAGCCCACAGGGAGGAGTGGTCCCAGCCTCTCCCTTCGTAAATATGTCCATCATCTCCCACGTAGAAGTTATCGGACACGTCCCATTGTCTCGATGGGGTGTTCTCCTGGATTGCCTGCAGACTGCGCTTACAGCTTTCCGGGTCACTGCAATCAACCCCAGCCCTGTTCACGACAACGAATCTCACAGGTTGATTAGGGATTGCCACCGTGTGGAAAGGTTTCTTGGCGTGCCAGTCTCCACGCGAAACAAACATTTTATTACCGGAAGGCATGCCATTCCCTTCTGGTATCAGGGTGAATTCTGAGAGATAGCGATCCCAATTCTTTACAGCGGCGTAGAGATTGTCATGTGATTCCATCCCACTTTCCAAAATTTGGTGTACCGAGACGATCTTGTAGTCAGGAGCGAGTTTGTGGGATTTCACGCCATTCTCCATCAGGCGGTTGAAGGCGTGGATGGAGAGCTTCGATGGTATCGACTCGTCCCTATATTGTCCCAGGAAAGTCACGCGGTAAAATTCGGATTTCAGGGCTTTGTTATACAAACTAGGAGCCATCGACCAACCTCTGCCCTCGTAAGCCATTCCGTCGTCGCCGATGTAGAAGTTGTCCAGGAGACCCTCTTCCTTGGCCCTTTTGTTATTCTGAGATTCTCTGAGGCTGTAAGTGCATTCTTCGCCTGTGTAACATCTCTCTCCAAAATTTCCGATGACGACGTAGTGCACCGGTTCTGTAAACTGGTGATGAGTCGCGTTCACAGTCACTTCTGACCACACCTCGTGCGGGACGATGGGGAGCAGACCTGATTGCAAACGGTCGTCCTCAGTCATGGCTTCCAACTTCTTGGACCATTGCTCTTTCTCAGCGAATTGCTTTTTCAAACCATCTCCCAATAATTCGATGTCGTCGTACACGCCGCGCGAGGAGTAGAAATGGTAGTTGGGTGCAATTTTTCCAATGTTCACACCGACCCTGATCAAGTTGTCGAAAGCCGCCAGGGCCGTCAAGGAAGCCCCACCGAGCTGGTGATTGCCGAGGAAGTTAACCGTGATCAACGACTTGTTGAAGTATCTTGGCTGGAATTGAGGTACCAGATCCCACCCTCTTCCTTCATATATATTGCCGTTGTCCGAGACGTAAAAATTATCTTTCACGTCACCAAATACCCCCTGATCTGCCTCCTGTATTTCCTTCATGAGTTCCGAACACTTCTTCGAATCCAAGCACGGGTCGTCCTCGGAATGCTCTTCGATGATGATGTGATCAACTGGATGCTCCAGCTTATCCAATTCCTTCGTAGGATCCTTGGCTTCCCATGTTGCTCTTTTAACCATCCCTATGAAGTTTTTGCCTAGTACAAGTTTCCCCGAGATCAGCTCATCCAGGTTATGGTCCCATGGTTTCCATTTCCTGGCAGTCTGAAACAGTCTGTTTCCAAGGAATCGCGTGTCGTTGTAAACGCCTCGCAGGGAGTAAATTTTGTAGCCGTCAGATATCCTATTGAGCGAGATGCCTGCGTTTACCAGAAGCTTGAGGGCACCGATGGCTTTCTCGGAAGGAAGATCGGACTGGAAATTTCCAAAGATTCTCACAGTGATGGACTCCTCTTTGAAGAACTTATTCTCCTCCATTTCTATGTTGGTGTCCCACAGAGGCTTGAAGTTGAAACCCCTTCCTTCGTAAACGTAACCGTCGTCTCCTACGTAGAAGTTGTCAACTAAATCTCTGTAAATTTCCCTCTGCTTCTCTTGCTCCGCCTTGATGAGTGCTACGCATTCTTCATGGGTGAAACACCTCTCTCCGCCTTCGTTAATCATGATGTGCTTTATCCTGAATCCCATATCCGTCAATGATTTTTCTGGTCTCTTGGCCCCCCATTCCTCACGTGTGACTAATGGTAGTGTCTTGTCAGGTGCCATCTCCCACACGTTCATCATATTGGCTTCCTTGATAGCCCTGCCAGAAAGAAATGCATCACTAAAATTTTTAGTCAGACAATGAAAGGATAATAGAAGATACAATCTTTAAAAATGGTTAAAAAATGTAGTTTTGTAACATTTGTCAAAATGAGCACTAATACTTTACCAGAAAATATTCAAATAAGGTCCAAATATTTGTTTGTGAAGTGCTATAGAAATTTCTTACATAAGTAGGAAATTATTTAAACCCATATGCGTTCTCTTTTTGAACAATTTACTGGATAGATTTTAATCGCAACAATAAAAAAAAACAGGAATATCAATTTCATGCAGGTGATTCAAATGATATACGCACTTTGTTTCCAAAATTAATGAAGTGAGGTTGGTATTAAAATTTGAAAATTAAAAATACGTATCATAAAAAATGATGATGACGTGGATTTTTGTTATCCTTCATTTTATGGCAAAGATTGATGGAGTTCTGGACTTTTACAATATTTTGCAATTAGTCAAACTATTCTTTAATAATCTTAAACAATAAGCAAAGCATAAAGCAATTAAACCCGATTGTACAAAAGTTGGTAATCAGCTGCATTCATTGTCTTCGTCAAGGGTTATATATTTAATATATATATTACACCCAGGTATGATAATATGTGAGCATAGTGGGCTACTTGGTATGATGATCAATATCCAGGATCTGATGTCCTCTACCACAGATAAAAGTAAAAGTGTTTAAGGAGAAGAAACAGCTATGTACTTGAAACAGTGTCAACATTACTCTGGTTACACCTGCCCTATGCTACATTTGCAAGGCTTTTTGTCATAATTCACAATAGCCGTATTGAGTGTGCAAAACCATAAAGCAGTTCATAAATAATTAAAATTCCTTTATTTGATACTGTCACATTGCTAAGTGTAGCAGAAATGTATAAAAAATGTAGGCAACACCTGTGTCAACCAGCCCTGAGCTAGAATAGCTCAGTGACTGTGGATACTGCCAGCAAAAAATATGAGTGAAAAACTAGAAAAAATAGAAATGTAATTAAAAATTTACATTATGCTGTGACGGATATCCATTCACAAATTTTTTATTTATAAATTAAACTAACATTGTGATAAAAGTCTGTTTCTGAGAATTTCCTGGCATGTTACGGCAACATGTTTTATCTCGTGCAAATCGTATTTCAGTAGTTCAATAGCTACTTGTAACTAAAAAGTAGAATAGACATAACAAAATAAGTATAGAAAGTAATTGTTATGCAAAATAAACTAGTTTTTCAGCTATTGTAATTATTATTTGGCTTGAGGGGAGAGTGATTTAAGAGAATTTGGAAAAACGGACAAACTCTATTGTATCCTACAAAAAAATTCCTTGAAAATATGCTCTGCTGTTAACATCATGCAGCATAACCTAATTCCCGCTTGTAGTGCATTTTTGCTGCCTTTATAATGGTATATATAACCATTTATCTATCCTTGTCCCCTTCCTCACTTCACTAAGAGAATATAAGGACTCTGATTTTTCTCTTTTCTTTCTCTCTCTTTTCCAAAAGAGAAAATCAACTTTTATGCAGTTATGTAATTCTGGTATTTATTGTTTCTCTCATTCTCTATACTTTTCATGCTGAAAAACTTTTGACTGCAGTGATCGCACCAAGTTTCAGTCAAGTAACCAGTTTCATAGTAAGGTTTTACGAATTTCATAATAATTGTTGAATATTTGAAATAACTAAAAATTTGTCATTGTCATTGTATTTAGTTGAAATTTCATTTTGAAATGAGGACTCTGGACAAAATAAAAAGCATGTTTTTCTTGGTTAATGAATTTTAAGTCACGAAAACCGTTTGTAATCCAAATAAATTTTTAGATAAATGAATGTCGAAATAAACAAAATAAAATACATTTTGCTGCAATAAATCGGTTTCCTCTTCCGGAAGCTGTAGCTTCTCAAACTTTATAAAACTTTCAAAAAAGATTTTCACGATCATTTAAACATTTAAAAAACATTTTTTCCCTATAAAAAAGTCTTTCACAAACCTTAAAAACAACATGAATTAAACATTTTATGCCATGTGGGATTTTCCTACATAGCGATATTTCTCGGAGTCATTGACGTCTCTTGAGACATTGACGTCTCGGTACATTTCAGATACATGCCATTTTAACCTTCATCCTCTACGAGGAAACAATATGCAGTTGCCGTATGGAGTAGGTCGTGAAAAGTAGAATGGTATGCCGATTAGAATAAGAGCGTATGTAGCAAAATGTAAAAGTCAGAGATAATGTTCCTCAAATCTTCAAATCATCTCTTAACGGTACTGTTATTTTTTTTACTATCGGTGTCCTAGGTGCACCCATGATTGTATTCTAGAGTGATTTTTTTGTATTCGCCATATTCGTTTGGCTACGTGGATACATTTCCCTCTACAATATTTTCGGCAGAGTATCTCTGAGACGTCTAAAAGGAGGGCTAAAGCTCTCAAAGACTTTTTGAGATCTCTCTGAGATGTCTCAGAGGATATGGAGCTCTCTGAGATGTCTCTGAGACATATCGATGTCATTTGAAGATGTCTCTGATATGTAACATGAGACATCGGAGACGTCTCTGAGATGTATCTGAGATGTACTTTTCTAGGCACATCAGGGGATACTCACATGCTGTACCCCAGGAACACTTTCTCCAGAGCCTGGCCCACGAGTCTGCTGTCGTTGTAAACCTGCCCCATGGAGAGGATGTTGTAGTCGGGCGACAGTCTATTCTGCCACACCCCCGACTTGGCCATCCTCCAGAAGGCCTTCACTGCCCTCTCGCTGGGACCCTCCGTGTCGTGCGTGCCGAGGAACTTCACGGTGACCGCCCTAGTTCTCATGCCGTTCAGGTGCCAGTAAGGGGCCCAGCCCCAGCCGCGACCCTCGTACACCTCGCCGTCTCCCCCGATGTAGAAGTTGTCCAGGGCCCGGCACTCGCTGTCCACCGTCTTGCGCAGGGCGTTCGTCAGGGCCGTCAAGCATTCGGCGTGGGTCTTGCACCGCTTGCCTCCGTCCCGTATGACGATGTAGTCCACGGGCGTGGGCATGAAGATCATTTTCTTCTTCTCGTCCCAGGTGTCTTTCGGGATGACTGGGGCGAACCTGTGGTCGGCTGAGAAAAGTAAATGTGGGAATGAGTGTTCTTGCCCCTAATTTTGAATAAACTGGAGTGGAAAAAACATAAAGGAAATTGCCCTACAATTTGCGCTAGTTTCAACACACGAAGTTAAAAGTGAATCAGCGACCTGAATTTAAACGTAGCCCTGTATTACGGTTGTTGTCTAAATTTACGGCCAAGAACGTGTGAGAATCTCACACCACCATGTGATTTCCAACACTTAACTAATGCATGTTGAAAACAAGAATGTGGGAATATGATATCCTAATAACCTTGGTTGAACATCAGGATACTTTGGCAGGCTCTGGTGAGTAAAGCGGACCTGAGTCCCCTGCATAATTGCTACTGAACACTGTAGTTAGCTAGTTGCTATGTAGAGGACTCTGAAGAGGGCGCTGCGCTGAGTGCATCTAGCGACATTTATGATGAACTACAAGTTAAATATGAGCGCTTCCGCGGCGATCATCATTTATAATGGCTTACGGACGTTACTCCGCGTAGTTTTGTCTTTTAGTGACAACAGTTTCTCCAACCATACTGCCGAATTGGAACAGTTTGGTACTTTTGGAACAGATA
Organism: Platycnemis pennipes; assembly: GCA_933228895.1. Lineage (NCBI taxonomy): Eukaryota > Metazoa > Arthropoda > Insecta > Odonata > Platycnemididae > Platycnemis > Platycnemis pennipes. The sequence continues at coordinate 31,755,050 of OW121852.1, read as the reverse complement.
GAAATCATACAATCCACGAATCACAAATTATTAAATGTCCAACTTTATGCCTACCATCCCCCCTCTTCTCAATATTCCTTTCCTCGATCCCATTCGGAAGCACACCGCTTCCCACGGTCACCCTTTCGACCATTGCTTTTCCCTTAATATTATTGAAGTCCTCCCTGAATCTGCCGGCAGCATAGAGGTGAGAATCAAAGAATGCGCCCACATATTCGTTTCAAAAGCATGGGAGTATCCAGGCCTCAATCAGCAACACTGAGAGTCTCTATTGGTCACCTTTTCCTCCCCACCACTTCCCCTTCTTGCCCCTCTTCCCACCACCCTTTTCCCTTTCCACCCACTCACTCTCCACGGAGAACGTCACTCTCTCCGGATCGAGAATGGCGCCATGAGCGTCTCCAACGTCTCCAAGACTACTTGTGAGTGACTCCTTTTTTCATGTGTCTATGTTTTGTGCTACGAGGGTGTGTGGCAGGGTATGAAGATCACCGAATCTGCACTATTGACATGCAACTAAGATATTTAATGGGTATATGCTAGATAATTGGGTCAAATGCAGTTAGATGGTCAGTATCTACATAATAAGAATGAGATTTAATGTTTTTATTACATGCATCGTGCGCTACAGACTATTCTAACAATATTTCACCCACCAATCCTTTGCTACGCTACCTATTGTGCTCTCTTATGGTACGCGGGAAAAATGACATTTTGAGTCTATCAAAATGACAATCTATCTCTCTAGTCTCGTTAATCTGATCAAACCTACCCTAATATGCAGGGACTCTTAATATACATCTAATATCATCTGTTAACCCATCGGTTACGAATTTAAGTAAAAGGTTTAACATAAATTTTAACCTGCGTTCTGATAGTAAATCCCATTCTAGTTCTTCTATTGAACCCGTAAAACTTATACAATTATCATTACAGCATGTACTTGTCACTTGTCTCTCTTACGCCAATGGTGTTGGCCTGCTAGACTGTATACGCAGCTACACAATGTGAGTAATATTAACAGTTTCACATTTCGGCTCCTTCCATTTTACCTCCGGTGTGTTAGTGATCTTCAAAATATATTTGACCAATCAAGTTTTTATAATTAATTACCTATCTGAATACTTATTTACCCATTTTAAGTTACAACTAGAACATTAATAGCCATGATTAGAATGTACGAGAATGCCTATAATGTTACACAATAGCAATAATTGTGAAATACTTTCATAGGTTTAGCTTGCCAAAAGTCACTTATGGGTTATACCGTGTCCAGTTGACGGTGATTAGTTTTTTATTGCTATATACACGGTTAGCTAAAACGTTTCAGATTCAAATGTTATCATATAACCCATAGTTACATGGGAAAACTCAAATATAGCTGTTGATTTCCACTTACCTTCGAAGCATGGCAGTGGTTTTTTCTGCTGGCCGGCTTCAGGTTCCTTTAGGAGTGTATTATCCACGTCATCGCCTAAAAGATATAATATCGTTACTGTAAATATTTTAAAATCCAGCGATGGAAAATACTTTTAAGTGATGAAATTAAGTTTAGACTGATGATTACAATTTTTAATTTTTGTTTGGCGGAATTGAAAAAATTGATGATTTCTTAATAAATATGTACATTTTCGTGGGTATAGATTGCAAAACGGTCACTTATAGGTAGGGTAGAGAAGAAATCAATAGAGGAATTTTGAACGAGACATTGAAGTAAAGGATGTTGTCTTAGGGGCTTTGGATTTATTTATTACTTAACGTTGAAGGAAGCCAACTGCTAAGTAGAGCCAACTGTTGCAATCAAGGGGGGTAGAAATTACTGGAGGACCCTCTGGCATGCTAGCCTATGGGTGACAATGAAGCCAGAATAGGCGTTCTTGGGAAGGATTAGGCCACACTCAAGGTCGATAGATATTGGTCATCTTCCCTTTCGATGTAAATCTTCTCAAAAACAGCATAAAAACGAGATATATATGCTCAATTAGCTGTTATCTCCTTAAGATTTTTATTGGTGACCCTTTTTTAATCAGGAATTAGGTGTGAAAAAATTTGTAATTATTGATTTTTTCTGCTCCGAATACCTCTCGCTCTCTGAAGAGTGGGACCAGATATTTCATTTTACCCTAGGAGCCATCAGGAGGGAGGAAATCGGTTACATGCTGACCGTGACAAATGTAAACCAGTCCATTTGCCTGGTATACCTGATGAAAGTGGAAAGGTTCTTTGCATTCGTTTCCGTATATTTTTATGGGTATTGCTTGTGATTCGAATGTTAATTTGCCATTGAACAACGTAAAAATTCTGGCAGATATCGCTGGAATGGATGGTAAAACTCGCCGGCCTGCGAGGCATCTCCGGACATATCCGTAGGGTCACTTGTACCAGTCAAAGAATACAAAATTATGGCACGTTGGTGTCTTGAAGTCGAGGTCAATCTTGGACTAAAACCCGGGCCCTCTGATTTCCGAGGTGCTTTAACCAATAGGGTAGCTTCCTATAATTTTTAATTGTACTGATCTAAAGTTTATAATCTCTGTAGTCCATAGTTTAAGATATTCGATTTTAAAATGGCGTTAAATATTTTTCCTCTTTAATGAAAAAGAGAAAAAATTCAACTAGCGCAAAAACACGACGACATGCCGGTAAATTATACGTGTGACGTGACCATAGATGGGAATGTTACGAAAAAAAATTAACTGATTAAAGTTAAAGTTAATCTATGTAAAAACTAACTAGTTAAAGTTAAAAGTTACTTTTCTGAAAAAGTAAGAAATTGAAGTAAAAGTTTAAAAAAAGTAATTTTGCGTTAAAAGTAATTTTTTCCGTAACTCTGGCAAATTGTATGCTGTGGTGATTGGAGACCTTGATGGTTTTCGGTTTTGGAAAACAAAGCAAACTCTGAAAACTATTATTGCGGTTTCTACCATCCGTATCGATTTGTTTTAAAATATTCTAAGTGGGGATTTTCATTGTATTTCCATTTATGTATAGCGTCAAGAGTGTTGTTGGTCAGGTTTCCTAGTTTCTGCTGAAAGGATTCGGCGATTTTTCTGCGGTGGAGCTGCAATTCCGGCATTTGACGAATTATGCATATTATTTTAAGTTAAATTTAATAAATACTACAAAACCTAAAAACCCTGATATTCTTTTTGTAACTCCCTGAACTTAAAAACCGGCCATGATTTCGACAACTGAGTGTCGTTGTCAAGTCAAGGTTGACCTTGACATTGACAATCAGTTGTCGAACTCTTGGCAGTGTTTTTTAAGTATCGCGTGAAAATATTAATTGGTCTTTTTTCATTCATCATCATGCATATTTAGAAACTAATTTTCCACTGAGATGGCGAAGCGGATATCAATGAAACGGGCGGATGACATCATCGTTAATCTCTTATGTGACAAGGAGTGATTATCCACGGAGAAAATATTATCATTCTGCGATTCGCCGATGATATATCTCCCATAGAAGAGGCAGAGAGGGATATTAATAAGATCCTAATAACCATGGAAAGGAAAGTGGTCAGATATTACCTGAAGATCAATTAGAAGAAAACTAAGATAATGGTAGGTATATAGCAGAAAAGGCCAGTATCAATGTTAAAATAGGAAAAAAACTTGAGAAGATGATAGAGTACTATTAACTGGGATACCGAGTAGCCATGGGGGGCGATGACGTTGGACGCGAAACAAGAGAGAAATAGTCAGTAGAGTAGCACAGGCGAAGAGGGCATTCTACCAAAAGAAGAATCTACTTAGAGCTGTGAATACAAGCGTAGAAGTAAGGAAACGATTCATCAGAATTTACATCTGGAGCATGTTTCTTTAAGGCAGTGAGGCATGGATGATGGCAGCAGATAAGGACGTCAACGGTGGAAGCATTCGAAACGTGGTGCTACAGAAGAATGAGAAGACGAAATGGATCGACGGAGTGAGTAACGAGGAAGTCCTCAGAAGAGTGGAAGAAAAGAAAACTCCGTTGAAAACTCTAAAAAGAAGACGGGACAACTTAATCGGCCATGTCTAAAGACACGATGACCTGATAAAGACGTACACCAGTCAACTGGAATAAAGACAATGGAATGATTAGAATGAGATACATAGAGCAGCTGATGAAGGATTTGAACCAGAAGAAATACGTAAATACGAAGGGGTTACCCGACAAAAGAAAGTAGTGGAGAGCTACGTCAAACCAATCTCAGGATTGTTGACTAATGATTATGATGTATAGTTTTAACGTTCGCTTTAGTAATCAAATAATCCTTGGAAATTAGGTACCTTCACCTACTGATTCGAGCCTCCTGAATAGGCTCTTTGCCATTGATATCTGAGAGGATATCGTAAAAATGTTCACCGGTAAGGTACGTATGAATATTTATACCAACGGAGGGTCGTAAAAACGGAGATCTTCCTACATTGAGTGGCTTTGGTTTATCTGAGATTGGAAAGTTGGCGATTGGAAAGACGCAAAAGTTTTAGGATCCCAGACTACGTCTATATGGATGTTTGTATCGTCCAATCTGTTGGTTGGAAGAAAGGACTGAGTCCTAAATTCGCAGATTAAAATAAGACAATAAATAAAATAAATATGTGGGTGCACAACTGCGACTAACCCGCTAGAAACTATCATCTTTCTTCGATATCAATCGTTATTGGTAGAGTTCAACAGATCCTTTCGGCGACTTTCCGGTCAGCCACCGGTGGAAACTCAATGTAGCCGTCACCCAGAACAGTCCGATCGGATAAATAAAAAAATCTGAAAAGGGCGCCCCAAGATTGTAACCTAAGTCTGAAGGGTGCCACAGAAGTGAAAGGCTGGGAATTACTGTATTTTATGCTTCCCCTGATGGAAATTTCGCAACAATAATTTCATTGAATACAGGTAAAAGGAAGGGAAAATTTGAGATTTCGCCAGAAATAATTTATTTTCTAGAGAAATTCCTTTAAACTTTTGGAAATTATTCCGTAAAGATGAAAGACTTTAGTCAGTGATTTCCCTAGAAAAACGCTAATTTGGGGAAAATATTTTTGAGGGGAAAAAGCGATGAAGTGATCAGCTGTTGTTTACCTTGGATACAAATACTTTCAAAGTGCAGTTTCATGTATAAGTGAATCAACAGTCCTGTCTATGGAAAGGTCCTTTTTAAGAGGTTGAAGATATTTGCGGCAATTTGATGAAAATAGTTCCTATAATTCAGCGAACTTCTGTGCGAACATCTATAATTGCTACAGGATCCTGTAATTCAGCGATTTTTTTTACTACCTTCAATCAATTATTTCGCATATTTTACTTGTCTTTTATTTCCACTGATGATTATGGAGTGGAACGCGTTTCTAGGGAAACATTTCAAGGAAAATGCATCCTTGGAAAATTATCCCCCAGAAGTAATTATTATGGGAAAAATGGGGGTTAGGTTTTCTAGAGAATACCTTAACTTTTTTGAGTAAGTGAATCTCTGAGAAAATAAACATAAATCTGACAGGGCTTCCCCACGTGCAATGCCTAGCTCGCAGGGTAGTCGGTGGAAGTAGATATACGCTACAACAGTTGGCAAAATGGGCCTCACCTTGCGGGTCTTCGTCCTTGGCTGGGGCATCCTGAGAGAGAGAGCCGCTCAACAGAGCCAGAGGCACGAGGATTCGCAGCAGCAAAGGAAGGTCCCTCTTCATCTTTGTTGGCGTGCGTGTCCTCCTCCGCAGAGATGCTGGGCGAATGACGCCTCGCCTCAGACACCAGCCGCCTTTCTACGCCTCCCGCCTCCGACCTCCGACCTCCCGATTCGCAAGCGAGTGAAAAAAAAGAACGCGAGTCGGCCGTCTCCGTCTAACTCTCCGCCACATCCGTCAAAATCTCCCCAGCAGCGGTCAGCTCCCACACTCCCACTCCAAGGGGGAAGGATTCGGCAAAACCTGTTTCCGAGATGGATTTGCCGGAAGGTCTGATGATTGGGGGAGGTGGTTTGAGGATATGGGGTGAGGGTGGGAGCAAAGAGGACGTTACCCCTTTGGCCTCGGTAGTACCATTGTCACGCACCCCATGCATTCAACGGGGAGTCGCGGGCTTAAATCGTTCCACAGCTTACTTTTCTGCGCACTTCGGAAGAATAATCCCCTCACCGCTTAAAATTCGAGCATGGGACGACGGATTGAAGCAACACCAGGCGTGCATAAATGTCAGGAAACCAAAATTTTCGTCACTTACCTCATTACTGGTTTCATCGTTAATATATACATATTATTAATGTAAAATTCTCTTGAAAAATTAATTATTTTCACAAATAATACTCATTCCAATAAAAAGCATTCATTCTTTTCTCCATCTACATAACACCATGAATACCGTGGCATGGGGTGTATTTACACCAAACATGCATTGCATATCACGTGTAAAATAGGATTAGTAATAATATAGTAGTCCAAACTGCACAATTTAAAAAGTGTAAAAATAGCAAAGCAGCATGCTAAAACATGCTGATAGTTGGTATAGCTTCAAGTCCTTATACCATCTACCTAAGCTATCCAATATACATTCTTTTTTATGCTATTTTTTATATTCATAGCTCTTCATATCCCCAATTGTATGAGAAAATAAGACATTTTGAATCTGTCATTTTGGCAATCAATTTATCTAATTCTGTGATTATAGTCCAGTCTACCGTAGTAAGCTCGATTTGGCCAAATATTTTGAACGTCATCAGTGAAAATATTATCTTGGAATTTGAATAAGACATTAAGTCTAAATTACAACCTACGATCTTACAATGATTCCCATTTTAGTTAATTTAGTAGACTGGTTACACTTTTTTTTTATGATGAAATGTATCCTGACGAATACACATGATATTTATTCTTTGCGTGTGTCTACTTCCCGTCTATGATACTGACAATCTAGTTGCACGTGAATATCATATCTAACATGTCTTTATAAAGTAGCAGTATTGTAGTTCTTAGTTGCTCGTAAGTAGTGTATGTTTAGCATTCTTCACCCCATGCCACACAACCTCGCGGTGGCTCGAGGGATATTCCGTAGATGACATAGGTACATCTGTGGCGTGCTTCTTGATGGCACGTAGATTTGGGCAATACCAGCCTCATAAAATAAAAAAATAGAAGTATCTGCATCGCGATAGCCATAAAATATATTGAGAAGGAAATGAAATATATTGAATCTTCGGGATTGAACATCCACGGCGAAAAATTAGAATGCTGCGTTTCGATGATAACATAGCGGTCGTGGCAGGGGAAGGCTTAATAGTCTTTTTAGCATTGAAAAAAAATTGACCTGATAACTTGGAGGTCAACAAAAAGAAAGCTAATTTACTAATGAATTGCAATGGATGAGTAGCGGCCAAGGCCAATATTAATCTCGGGAAAAGAAAGCTTGAAGTGATGAAAGAATGTTGACAGCTGGGAGGCCAAGTAACTATAGAGAAGGACGAAACAAGAAGAAAATAATCTGTTAATTAGCCCAAGCTTAAACTACCAAATTCTACCGAAAGACAAATCTACTTAATGCGGGAAATGCCAACTTCTGAGTAGGAAAACATTTCACTGAAGCTTTTATATGGGCATGCTTTTCAATGGCAGTGAAGCCTGGCCGGTAAAAGCAGCATAGAAGGCAACGGGAAAAACATACAAAAGGTTTGTTTTACAAAAGAATGAAAACTATTGTGAAGATAAAATCGATAGTCTGAGCAATAAACGACAATAGTCTTAAGAAATTGTGGGAGTGAAGAGTAGTTTGCTGAGAACTTTGAAAAAGAGACGAAGACAGACAGCTCAATCAGCCATATCTTGAGACGTGATGTCTTGACTAAGGCAATCATCGAGAAAAAAATGAATAGAAAAAAAAAGAAAAAATCCTCGTATAATATCCATCGAGCAAAAAATGAAGTATATTAAAGAGATGAATTATATAGGTATGAAGATGTTAGCTGATAGGGGAATCGAATGGAGAGCTTCGTCAAATAAATCTTTGGATAGACAATTTGAGTAATGATAATGATGATATTTAATACGATTCTTTTCTCATATCTACTAAATATTAATAACTTATTGGGTTTCAGCTCAGCGCTAAATGGAACATTGTCCTATGACTCACTCAACTTACGAGAGTATTTATGGGTAGCCAGGTCCAGCAGATATCTAAACATAACACACGTGTCCGAAGCTGAATTCAAGGACGCAATTTCGGAGTTATCACAGCCAGGTCAATAACTCGTTGGTGTGGTAACACCGAGTTCGCGGGCTTTAATTCAGCCTCGGACACATGTGCTATGTTTAGATGTCTGCTGGACATTTTGACATATTGAAACATTTTCTTAATTTAGTCATGCCTGATGTGAAGTTACCCACTGCCACACATCCTTGTGATTGCTTTCAGATAAAACGTAGATGTGTAGCAATGTTTAACAAAGGTTTAAGGTAAGGTTATATAGCCAATGTGACTCAAACTGAGTAGTTAGAGCACCTATGGGCTATAATTCTGCTACTTCTACATATATTGATGAGTGAAATTTATGCTAAAAATAACCTTTCCAGTAGTTTCAATGCTGATTTCGACATTTGCATCATTGCGATATTATGCCAAGATTCGATCGCTTAAATATGTCTTTTCTTCTTCAAATTGAAAGGTGAAGAGAGGTCATCAAAACCCACACTTCTTAATTATTTAGATACTATTTATTGTTAGTTACTGTAGCTTTATCTGACACTTTATGAAGATATAAACGTTACCATTTACTGAAAGATGCATAAGCTATTTTTAACATCATCTTTATTCTAGTATACTAAAGGGCACGTCATGCTTGACTGAATGAATTTCAATTTAAATCAAATATATCCAATTAATTGATTTTTGAAGAATTAATATCAATATCATTTATTTGATTGTTATGTAATTATTTACAATTGGCCTAATTATGTATTTGAATTTGATTAAAATGTATATTTATCTTTAAAATAATTCATTAAAGTCCAATTTCAGTGGATGTAGTTCGTTACATTTCTGGCCGTAATTTTTTCGTTCTTTTTCAGCCCAAAATATCAAATCATAATCACCAGTCCTCAATCCTTAGATTGATTGACGCTCTCCTCACTCTATTCTTTTATTCGTAAACCACTTCCATTTTACATAATTCCCTCTTGAATCCTCCACGTCTTTCTCCATATTTTCTTTCTCCATTTCTCATTCTCAGAAGGCTCCTTTTAACCATTGTTTCCATTAAATTTTTCCTCGTAATCTATTTTCATGTCTCAACGTACGATCAATAAGAATGTCTCGTTATCTCTTAAAATTTGTTGCTACATATATCTTTTCTCCCAGTCTTCTCAGAATTCATTCCATCATAACTCTATACACCCATTTTATCCCATTAAAAACACCGTTCCTAGCGGTAAAAAAGAAACATTTATTTAATCTAGGTGAAAGACAACTGTGTAATTTGTTACACTTATACGTATTCGATTTATGCATGAAATGTTACGTTAATTATGTAAAACAAGAAACTACAACAGGTATAATTTTGATAGATCGAAATATGTTCTAATGCTAATCTTTGCATACGACCAAATACTGATTGCAACGAGGAAAACGTACCTCAGAAAATCGCAAATTAAAATTAAAAAAATTAACAAATAAAAATTTTAAGACCTCACAAGAATACAACCTTAAGATCACAACCGAGAAAACAAACGCAGTGCCTATTAAAAGACATGAACGCGTTAGACCGAATATAATTTTAAATTATCAAGAGTAAGTCACAGCCTTTAACTTTATTGCATCGATGCTATCATACTGCTACTACTCGGGTGTAGATGAGAAAATTGCCGAATTCAACTTCATAAACGGAGCTAATTTTTAAAAATGAGGAAATAAACCTGAATTAATGTTTGAAAAGCTACGAAAATTCTTTGTTGAATATGCGAAAGTAAGAAATGGACTATTAAAAAAATAACAAACAATTACAAAAATATCTTAAATGAAATTTTTTGAAGAGCTGCAGGCTATACATGGATGGGCAGGGAAATATATACAGTTATAAGAGATGACACAATGTACAAAGCTTCAAAGAAAGCATTTGAGAATACAAAAGTATCTTTAGAGAACATGTAGGGGGAAATGAAGGAGAATTGATACCGAAACAAGTATGGAAATATTGATCGAGAGGCAGACGAAGTTTGGGATGTCCTGTGGACATTGTCCACCAAGCGATGGGAAGGCTAAGATTGGTAACAGTCGTATTAGGCTTAATGACTGATATTTGAAGATAGAAGAAGATTAATGCTTTGTTATTATATCACCATGGCGTATGAATGTCGTTATCTGTTCTCATGAAAGATAAATTTTATCGCCGCAGTTGTCACCAACGGTGGGTTTTTTTCCATCGAGGATTTAAGGTGCCTTCGATGGTTAACTGATTATGTCTCATAACTACTTCCTAATTAATTTAGTCCCTGTTTAAATTAAACAAAACGGATTCACATTAATTACTGGGACAACACAAATTAAATATTGCATTAAAATTTTGAAAGTGATTTGAAACCTCTCTATTTTTTCTGCAACACTTTTAGAATTAGATTTTTGTAGACTCAAAGGTAAAAAAAATTAGATGTACGGTTAGACATTTTCAAGTTCTCATCCAGTGTTTTAAACGCTACGCAAATAAATCCACATCCATCAGTTAAATGTTATTAAAATGTTTGTTTTTGTACTGCTCATGGAATTATGGTATATGCCGATTTTATTTTCAACTATAAGCTACATGAATCTACACGAAAACGAAAAAATGCCAGAGACAATTTATATTGAATTCGCTTTCATCAAGCTGGGTGCATTTTAAAAGTGGGTAGGCATATGTAAGATTTCTTTACTCCTGTATCTTCTAAACAAATGCTGTAATTTCAGATGAAAGCAAGAGACTATTGATAAACTCAAGCTCGTTAGTGATAACAAGAACAGCGAGAAAAATGTAAAACGCAAAAGCTATAAAGTTCTGGTCTTGAAGGGCACATAAAGTCGGGGAATAAGGAAAATCTAAAGTTATCATGTACTACGAGAGGTGAAAAAAATACGCCAACGCTCTTGCGCTTACAAACATAAGCAGTCAATAAGTCTTACACTTCAGACTCACAAGAATGGGGTCGTTTACCATATTTTTTATTGCCGAATCTGATAGAGTTTGTAAAATAAAAAGACCCGTATTTTTCCGTTTTTTGATCCGACTATTATTTCCCGAGTTATAAGCGGCGAAAAACTGATGTTTTTAACCCTTTCGGAAAAGTGGGCGTGGTGCAACCTCTGACGTATATCGACTTCGTCGAATCAGAACTGAGCCCGCGAAGCTTCTTTGCCTTATCGCTATGGGGGGGACACAGCTGACTCGGCCAATGGGAATGATTGCGACAGCATCTGTGCGAGCAGACCTTCCGAGAATCCCCCTCCACTCCCTTCCTCTCCCCCTGAAAGCAGTCAAGGACGGGAGGAAAATGACGTCAATGTTATCACAGCTGTATTTTTGGTGGGCGTCACCTTTTGCTAATTTTAATTTTTGATTTATGAGTGAATGGTTGTAGTTAGGAGATTAATTTTTTCACCAAAACTATTTTTTCGTTTCCATCTAACGATTTCGTGTACAAAATTGCGATTTCGGTTCCGAGTAAACGCCCCCATTATTGACTTACCCTTCGTGCTAATCTTATTTTCAGTCCTATGTTATATCTGCTTATTTTCTTCATTTCACACCTCTCTGTGCGGAAAAAAAGCACATCCAAGGGATTACAAACGAATGAAAACATTTCAAGATTTGGAATTCTGATTCACAAAAATTCTGATTTATAAGGTCAATCAAGTCTGATATGCATTTCCCTTCACAGAATTATGGCATGCTTGTTATCTCCCTCACATTTCAGACGAAAGAATTATTTCAATATCACACATTTCATTTTCGGCATTTCTCCTTACACCGAACTTCTAAGAACTGAAATGACTACTTCCTAAATTGATGATGTCTTCTACTGGCTCGGTCTCATATTATTATGGTGGCCAAAACACTGTTATCCGATACAGATGGTTTAGGTCCGAAACCTAGCAATGGCTGAGATTTTTCATTTGTAAAAAGTTCCCCAATGAACTACCCACGAGTCTAATTCCAGTTTGGTGCTCCGTCCGTCGGATGGGACGCAGCCCTCCACTCAATTCGCCTTTATATTAAGGTAATTCTTCCCTTTTACATCCTTCACAACTTTCCCATATATATAACACGAGGCCTGCCTTTTCCATTCTTCCCGTTCACTTTTCCCTCGACGGTTGTCATCATCAGCACATCGTTCTTAGGCGTCATGTCCGGTTAAGTTGTCCCGTCTTCTCTTTGGAGTTGTCAGCAGACTTCTCTTTTCTCCCACTTTTCTTAGGACTTCCTCGTTACTTACTCGGTCGACCCATTTTATCTTCATAATTCTCCTGTAGCACCACATTTGGAATGCTTCCATCCTTATCTCCTACGCTTCTGTCATCGTCCATGCCTCACTGCCCTAAAGAAACATGCTCCAGATGTACGATCTGATGAATTTTTTCCTCACTTCTAAGCTTATATTTCCAGCTGTAAGTAGGTTCTTCTCTTTTAGAATGACCTCTTTGCCTAGGATATTGTACTAACTATTCATTTATTGCTTCTTCCATCGTTGGTTACTCAGCCTCCCAAGTAACAGAACTATTTCACCTCTTCAAGTTTTTGTTTTCCTAGTTTAACGTGGGTTTTGCCTTTTTCTCCCGTTCTGAACACCAATATCCTAGCCTTCTTCTTATTGATTTTCAGCTAATATCTGACTATTTTCCTTTCCGTAGTTATTAGAATCTTATTAATATCCCTCTCTGTCACTTCTATGGGAGTTATGTCATCGGCGAATCGCAGAATGATAATTTTTTCTCCGTCGATATTCACTCCAGATGACTTCTCTTTTGATTTCATTAATGGCTCTCTCGATGTAAACATTAAAAATTATGGAAGACAGTGCTAAACCTTGTCTCACTCCTTTCCATATTCTTGCTTCATCACAGCTGGGTCCAGATTGAATCACAGCGGCTTGGTTTTTATATAAAATGCGGATAATTCCTTGGTCATTATACGACACTCAAATTCCTTCAAGAATTCCGAGCATTGAATTCCAATCTAGGTTGTCAAAAGCCACCATGACTATGACAACTTTTTGAGAAGTAGTAGAGGTATTCGTTCTGGGGAGGCTACAAAGTACTACTGCTACTATTTTCGAAAGGAGCATAGGTGTTCGCAGTTAGGCATCCTATCCGACGAACGGAGTAAAGAACTTGAAGTACTCTCAATACAGCACACGAGGTACCGACATTGCCCTAGAAAAAACTACCTCTTCTGGAATTCGTACCCACGCCCTAGAGGTGACAAGTAAGTACTCTAGCCATTACACCAACCCGTTTCAAGTATCAATGGTTTGTACTTAATCCTTTCCCTTAAATGTTAAGCAAAATGATAGGATACAACGAATTTTCTCCCAGTGCCGTCTAGACGCGTCTGGTTGGTTAGCATTTTGTGTTTAGTTTTGTTCCAAAGATATTCAACAGCGAAATTTTTCGGAGAAATTACTTTCATCATCATTACTATACAAATGCTAATATTGGTTAATTGCCGTACTCTTTTCTTCCATATTCTCTTTTACTTCTCTATAATTCTTCTTACTAAAATCTCTTTTTTTCCAGCAATTTTCCCCTTGGTCTTTCACATGAGGCTTTTCCATCGATATTTCCCACCAAGACATTGTTTACAAGTTGGCTGTGTCGTAAAGTGAGCCCTAAATATTCTGCTCCTCTTTTCCGCATGCTGCTCCCATAGACTCCTGCTATCTTATTTAGCTCTTCTAAATACCTCCTCATTTCAAGCCTTCTCTGCCCTGCCCATTTCACAGTAAAAATTTCTCTCCAACACGATGTTTTCCAACCTGCAAGTCTTTCCGTCCGCTTTTCCAGTGGTCCATGCTTCCTGCGCTTTGCTGAACCTTTTCTTTATGGGGGAAGAGATCGTCTCTATATACCATGTCAACAATTAGAAGAGACGAAGAAGAACGTCTGGGATTTCATCTCTAATCTCTGACGGTCAAGGTAACTTGATGACTCAAATTAGCCCAATAATAAAAGGATAAGGATGAGCTATCGCGCTTGAGCAATCAGAGACGAAGTTTACGGACTCACGTCCTTAGATTAATACGCCGGGTGGTGTGATTTCCCTCACGCTGAACCGGCAACGCTGGATAATACAGCCCGACCCAAGGGTGATTCAAGCGAAGGTCATGCACTTTTCAATACACGATCATCCCTCTCGACTATTTTCATATTCTTCCACTGGTCAACGGTCTTTGTTACCGCTACCAGTATCAAAAAACTACAATTTTTGACTAGTCGTTGGCTTGGGATGATAGCATGAATCTAAACTTCTGTTATTTTTAACTACAGGCGGTTGTTAGGAGGAGGCAACCGACAGCTCCATCCATTCGAGCCATTTAGGAATGGTAGGTCATTGTGTGAAAGTAGGAATAATCTAAGGAATCTGCATCAAGATAATTGCATTTACAAGTTACCCTGTGATTGACACATAATGGTAGAAAAATAGTGACGGTTAGTAGTACAGTCGTCTTTTCATTCGGTGGACTCCACCTAGTATATTCGGCTAGTGTATGGAATCCGAATGAATTAGATTTAATCAGAAAACTAGATAGGGTGCAGCGTAGAGCAGCTAGGTTTCTTACGATAGGTTTAGCACTGTATCAAAATTAATAGAAGAATTAGGTTGGGAATCATAATCAGATCGTAGGGTAAAGTACAGATTAAATCTCCTGAAGAAATTTAACGGATAGGTTTACTTAAGATGCTACATAAATATTAAGAACCCCTGGGCAATATTCTAGATTTGACCAGATAAATAAGTTTAGAGAGATAGATTTTCGTAACGATAGATTTAAAATGTCATTTTTCCCGCGTGCCATCAGAAAGCATAATAGGCAGCATAGCATAGGAATAGGTAGGTTAAATAACACACAAGAGTAGTCTGTTGTGCACGATGATTGTATTAAAATTACTAACCCATGCACTGTAGGTAAATACTTATATAAATATTTAGATAAATGCCGTGAATGAAACACTAACTTTGTTGTCCTTCCACAGATTTATTTTCTTGGTACGACATGATTCGACACATCGGTGTCATCATCTGGTACTTAATTCAAACACAATTTTCACGTGTATATATGTCATGAAGGGCAGTTGGTACCTGAGTATTTAAGAGTACGTTGGTAGATGGTACTTCATAAATTCACATTCGATTACTACGATTAAAATTTAAAAATTAGTCAATAAATAATGGTCGTGTACCATGGTGAAAACTCTAAAAAGTTACCTTAAAAGACGGGTTCACTGAACCGGCCATATCTTGAGACACGAAGGCCTGACCTGAGGGAAAAGTGAACGAGAAGAATTGAAAAGGCAGGCCCCGTATGAGATGCATGGAACAGGTTGTGAAGGATGTAAAAGAGAAGAATTACTCCAGTATGAAGAGGTTGACCGATAGAAGAATAAAGTGGAGGGCTGCGTCAAAACAATTCTAGGATTGTTGACCGATGATGATGATGAGGGTGTTTATAATAAATGTCCGTTTTATCATTCACAAAGAATAGGGGACTCATTGGCAGGGCTAGATAATTTAGAGGAAGGTCTAAGAGAATATTACAAGGACTGGCTGGGAGGATATTGGGACAAAAAAGTTAAAACTCTTCATTATGTACCCATTATAAAGATTTCACCATAGACCATCAGCAATGGAGAGAAGTGGGGAGAAGATTGAAATGGAATTGGAAGGGATGGAATGTATTAAATTGTGTCATGCTGATGCTTTGTGGTCGCGGGTGATGCGTCGGGAAAATAAGGACTTGAATCTATCTACCCGTCAGTCCATTCATCTTATTTTATTTTATCATTTATCTGCATATTTATATATCATTTATACCCTGCAATCTACCGCGAGGGGGTGTGGCAGGGGTGAATATCACCAAGCATTCACTACTAACATGCAAACAAGTAACTATAGGGTCTCGTCCAACTAGATTGTTAGAATCTATAGTATTTAAGGGATTAAGCATGCATAATTCACTACAGACTATTCTAAAATATTTCCCCTACCTATACCTTTGCTCAGCTGCCTATTGTGTTCTCTTAAAGTACGGGGGAAAAATGACATTTTGAATCTATCAGTACGACAATCTATCTCTCTAATCTTATTTATCTGGTCGAATCTAGCATGATACGCTGGTGTTTTTAATATATGCCTTACATTTTCAGTAAAGTTATCCGATTGAAAATTCTCTAAGAGATTTAATCTGTAGTTCAACCTACGCTCTGATAATGATTCCCAACATAATTCTTTTATTAATTCTCATACACTATTCAACCTATCGTAACACCTTTTAACGGACCTAGCTGCTCTACGCTGCTCACTGTCTAGTTCTTTGATCAAAACAATTCATTCGGATCCCATACACTGGCTGCTTATTCAAGGTGAGGCCTAAGTAGTGCAAAGTAACATCGCTCTTTTGTCTTTTCATCACATTTCCCTAGTACTCATTTTATAAATCCTAGCTTTTAGCTGGGAATACTTCATAATGTGATATGCCCTTACTCTATCCTTTCTGTATACGGTGAAACACTTCGGAAATACTTCATAATCTGATATGTCCTTCGAAAGCCAGCTTTCTGTGCCTAGTATTATTACCAAGTTTGTTCACTTTGACCGCTTTAAGCGTAGGGGTAGATTATATCTACCGTGTCGCCTTAAAACCCATTCCATTTGACTGTATTTTTTTTTCAACTGCCTCAATTTAACGCTCAATCTTCAAGATTCTAGAAGTTCTTATCCAAACCCTTCTTAAAGTCGCATGACACCTTCTGAAGGAATTTATAGCGAAACGTGCTGCTTTCCTTTGTATCTAATTAAAATGACTCTTCAATATTCCTTTCTTTTTGTTTGTATATGTAGACATAGTTTCGCAAAAACGAGGTCTCTTCTAAATCCAAGTTTTTCGACCTAGCGATTTACCGACTCCCACTTCGCTGATGGGCGCTTCAGATAAGTCCAAAGGCGACATTGCATTTTTTTGGTGAACTTTATCGCCGTGGTTCCGTTCGCGCGATCGTGATTTTTGGGAGAGCAATGACACTTATGCGGAGTGATGCACGTACCCTCTGAGAGGTCACGGACAATGAGCAGACCATAGGAGGAGAGTGGGTAAAATAGGTATTTTAAGAGTTGCTCGTTAAAAGTTGCTCGAGTTAAGACTCCTTCGGAAGCGCCTAGGCAGATCAAACACTACACAGTGCATTTTATACTAACCACCCCTGGCCCACATGTGTCATCTAGATCTAGATGACACATGTGGGCGAGGTCGACCTCGCCGCCTCGCACCGGACAAACTCGCGATTGCCAAACGGGAGTTTGAGCTTATGCTTCAAAGGTTACAGGGCGGAGATTATCGAGCTGTTGGTCGTCAGCCCTACATTTGGTCCCGAAGAAGGACGCTGAATGGCGCCCGTGCGGCGATTTCCGCTCCTTGAATACCAGGACCGTGCCAGATGGCTATGCAGTGCCGCACATCTAGGACTTTTCACTGGTGTTATGCGGAAGTAAGGTATTCTCCAAAATAGACTAGTGCCTTTCACCAGATGCCCGTTAACCCTGCCGACATCCCCAAAATGGCTATCACCACTCCCTTCGGAATGTTTGAGTTTCCAATCATGACTTTTTGGACTCAGAAATGCTGCGCAGGCCTTTATGAGATCCATTGATGAAGTGCTGAAAGGCCTGCCATTTGCGTCTGCTTATATAGACGATATCCTTGTGGCATCGCACAATTATGAGGACCGCCAGCATCAGCACCATGAGGACCAGAAGCATCTTCGGGCGATTTTTGGCCGCTTAAGAGAGCACGGCGTAGTGATTAACCACACAAAGTGTTTTTGGCGCAAGCGAGATGCAGTTTTTAGTGTGTACTGTGCCCGAGAAGGGGACCAAACCCCTCCCCGAGAAAGTAGACGCAATTGGGGATTTTCTCCGGACAGTCACCATCAGGGCCAGATTTCTAAATAGGCTGAAAAGGCTGCAGCCTAGAGCGGCAAAATTTAAGGGGCGGCACTTTGGCAATTTACTAAAAATTGAAAATATCTAATATGTATAACATATGAGTCCATTAACTGTGTCTCTAAAAAGGGGGGGTGGCAAATGGATTTAGCCTACAGGTGGCATACTCCTAAATCCGGCCCTGGTCACCATACGCCAATTTTTGGGGATGGTGAATTATTATCGCCGATTCATTCCCAACGCCCCAAATGTCCAATCTCCTCTCAGCGACCTCCTGGCCGGCAACAACAAGAGTAAGGACTCCATCAACTGAACGTCAACATTAGAAAGGTCCTTTCTTGCCTGCAAGGTAGTATTATGCCAGAGTACTGTGTTGGCGCACCCTGACGTTTCTCTTCCGCTCGCCCTATTCACGGATGCCTCAGAAACTTCCATTGGTGCCGTTCTCCAGCAGCTCACTCCAGGAGGATATCAGCCCCTGGGATTCTGGACCAATCAATTTCTTGGTCCAGAAAAGCTGTATAAAGCGTATGACAGGGAGCTTCTAGCAGCATATAAAGTGGTTCTCCAGTTTCGTCATATGGTGGAAGGTCGGCCCTTCACCATCTTCACGGACCACAAACTGCTCACCTTTGCGTTTTCTCAGAGGCATGAAAGTGCTCCCCTCGTCAATTCAGACATTTGGACCTAATAAGCCAATTCATCACCGATATCCGGTATGTTGCAGGCAGGGATAGCATTTCAGAATGAAGAAAAAAATTTGCAATTTATCGCATAACAAAAACTTATTCTGACCTGGATTTTGTTGGCACTGCAACATCGTCAGTTGACAAATATCATCAATGGTGCACTAATATATGTAATATGTGGGGATGTGAGGAGTGGGGAAGGGGTAGGTGGGAGAAGGGGCGGGGGGGGCGATCAGTAGAAGGCCTATTGGCGGGCAGAGGAAAGACATGTGAATGGGAGGGCCAAGGTTCAGGGGTAGGGTATGATGAGGAAGCTGAGGGAGAGGGGGGGTGGTCATAAACTGGCAGAAACCCAGAATTTTGAAAAAGTTTCATAGTGGAAAGGGTTTTCACACTTTGGATCCTGGAAGCATTGTCACGGCTTCAACTAAGGTGCCACATGGTGCAACTTGTTGTCACTGGGGAAACAAAGGGTCAAGGCCCCAGGGCAGGAAGGGACCTCGTCACTGACCATGGTCGATCTGTTGCTCCATATGGTCTCCGTGTGGGTGGATTCGGAGTGGGTCTGTCATTTTATTATTTCAATTTTTTCTAGGGTGTCTAACTTCCTTCCTTTGATTTGAATATGGAGCACTTTTGCCTCGAAATCACAATTGTGGTTGTTTTCTAATAAGTGTTTCGCCACCATAGAATAGGAGTTGCCTTGAATTGTACATTGTCTTTGTTCCTTTGATCTTGTTTTGAAAGCTGCCCCTGAACTCTGGCCCCCCCATTCATGTGTCTTTCCTCTGCCCACCAATAGGATTTTCACGGATTGCCCCCCCCTTCTCCCGCCTTACCCTTCCCAACTCCTCACATCCCCACATATTACATATATAAGCGCACCATTGATGTTATTTGTCCCCCGACGATGTTGCAGTGCCAATGAAACCTGTGTCGGAATAGAGTTTTTTTATGTGGTAAATTGCAAATTTTTTTCTTCTGAATACCACACAATATCGCCTGAATCTACGGAATTCATTCTTAATGCTAGCATGGCAACACAGGCAAAATTATACCACAAGATCTACATCAAGTGCCACATTGCTTCCTTAAATATCCGTTTCAAAAGTGATTTTTGAGGATGGGCGTCACTCTGAAATACGTGTCCATCAGCACCCGGAGCACAACACCAGCGGCTAAAAAAGCTCTATTTCAGTGGCGAAAAAAGTGTGGAGCCAGGATGAACTTAGATCGTGGTACAGCAAACGAGACTCCCTCCGGAATTATCTACATCTTCTGCATGAGGAGTTGGGCTTTAAGCTCCATTACTTAGAATTCTTGGTCCTGGATGAGCGAGTGAGAAACTTGGCTGAGGATATTTGTGACAGAAAACTACGCTCGATGAATGTGAAATTGGCTAACCTCCAAAAGAAGCAAATCACGAGTGAACCTCAGTCTAAAGTGAATCTTAAAGATCAATGGGATTTCAGTTTTTCCCAAAGAAGAGTGAATTTGTCGAAAAAAGTCATCACACCATCCAAACTAGCCATCCTCAACAAAGGACTGAAATACGCCTCCACGTTCCTGATGACAACCAGCGACAACAAAAACCTCGCGGCGGACTGTGAAGTGGCCCTATACAGTGGAACCAAAGGAATCAAACAAATAGTGGCAGGCATAAACTCAGCAGATATTGACAAGAAATCCCCACCACCACCCAGAAGACTGTGTAATATGGCAACAACTATCAAAAGCCTCTCAAGTTATCTGGTTGAATATCAGCTTCTAATATCCAAGGCTGACAAAGGAAACTGCACAGTCATCATGGACAAGTCTGATTAAATAAGTAAGTGCCAAGACTTTATTACATCAAATAATTTAGACACCCTGCAAAAAGACCCGACTAAGCTGTTCCAAGATAGTGTTAAAAAAAAGCCATCTCCTCCTCCGCAATTCTGTTTAGCAATAATGAAAAATTCTTTTTAACAACAATGAATCCACTACCACCCAGACTGTATGGTTTGCCAAAGCTGCACAAAAATGAAGTACCCATAAGAGCTGTGGTTTCTAGTATAGGATCCCAGCACACAAACTCACCCTCAAATTGAACTTGTTATTTTGACAACTCAAAGAGTACACCCCAAAATACGTCATAAATAATTCTATATCCTTTACTGAGAAGCTTATCTGTGTGAACCTTCCACCAAATGCGAAGCTAGTGTCATTCGATGTGAAAAATTTATTCACATCTATTCCACCACAGGAGGCACTGGCATATTCGAAAGACATTCTTTCTAAGTCCAATATTCAACCGCAAATGGCAGAGGAATTGCATAAATTAATGTAACTGTGTGCGAGCCAAAATAACTTCCTTTTCAATGATATGTTCTATCAACAAAAGTCCAGATTGTCAATGGGATCCCAACGTGCCCCCCCATATTAGCAGAAATTTTCATGGATAATTTAGAAGCCAAAATATTTAGTTCCGAGAACCACAATATAAATCATGTGCTATATTGGTGTAGATACGTGGACGACATCCTGTGTTGTTGGACAGGTTCAGAAAGACAGATATCTTCCTCAAGTTTCTCAATTTATTGCATAAGGCTATAAACTTCACTAAGGAATCAGCGGTCGGCAATACACTCAAATTTTTAATTGATCCATTGATATCAGTGACCAAAAACATTCATTTTCTATTTAACGAAAACCCACCTACACCGACCAAGTGATCCCGGCTGACTCTTGCCACCCGATGTCCAACAAATTAGCCGCCTTCCTCTCCTTGCTCCACAGACTGATAAATATCCCTATGACCAACCACCACTACGACCGAGAACTGATAACTATCGAGACAATCGCAGTCAATAATAGCTATAGTGACAAGATTATTGATTCCTTGCTCATGAAGAAACGAGGTAAGCAGGCAGTTTATTCAAGCACCTCCCTCTCGACAGATCAGTCAAATGGTCGTAAGAGGGGAAAAATTCCATTCCTAAATCAACCTTCACTCAGAATAGCAAACCATATTCCCAAAGACTGATACAGGATAGCATACTACACCCCCACCTCCCTGAAGAAAATTCTCTGCAGGAACAAAGACATCATAAACAAGTCAAGAAAGAGCGATGTCTATTAGATCACTTGTGATTGCGGTGCCAGCTACATCGGCCAGAGATTTTAAAACAAGATTATAGGAACATACACAATGCACGATTTAAGGCAACTCCTGCTCTATGGTGGCGAAACACTTATTAGAAAACAACCACAATTGTGATTTCGAGGCAAAAGTGCTCTATATTCAAACCAAAGGAAGGAAGTTAGATGCCCTAGAAGAAATTGAAATAATACAATGACAGAAGAAGAAAATTTCCATCCTCAACGATCATGTGTTCAACACCAGTTCTCCCCTTCTCTCCATCAGTTTCCCACAGTGACCGCTCTATGTCCCTAACCCCCCTGTTTTGTATACTATGTTTTACGCTTCGAGACCAAATCGGCCACCCCCACCCCAGCCACCCTCCACCGTCTTCGAGGACTTAGATGACCGGCACCCACTCCGAATCCACCCACATGGAGACCATATGCAGCAACAGATCGACCATGGTCAGTGACGAGGTCCCTTCCCGCCCTGGGGCCTTGACCCTTT
This sequence comes from Platycnemis pennipes, assembly GCA_933228895.1. Lineage (NCBI taxonomy): Eukaryota > Metazoa > Arthropoda > Insecta > Odonata > Platycnemididae > Platycnemis > Platycnemis pennipes. The sequence goes on along the minus strand of OW121852.1, from coordinate 31,732,584 downwards.
GTTTCCACAGTGACAACAAGTCACACCACGTGTCACCTTAGTTGAAGCTGTGACAATGTTTCCAGGATCCAAAGTGTTAAAACCCTTTCCACTATGAGACTTTTTCAAAATTCTGGGTTTCCGCCAGTTTATGTGTTTACGACCCTCCCCCCCCCCTCTCTCTCAGCTTCCTCCTCATACCCTACCCCTGAACTCTGCCCCTCCCATTCACGTGTCTTTCCTCTGCCCGCCAATAGGCCTTCTACTGATCGCCCCCCCCCTTCTCCCACCTACCCCTACATATCCCCACATATTACATATATAAGCGCACCATTGATGTTATTTGTCACCTGACGGTGTTGCAGTGCCAATGAAACCCGGGTCGGAATAAAGTTTTTTTTATGTGGTAAATTGCAAATTTTTTTCTTCTTTCTGATATGTTGGAATACCATGCAATATCGCCTGAATCTGCGGAATTCAGGGATAGCATTGTTACAGACACCATGGCCCGCATTCAAGGCATTTCTGCCTCCGTTGGCTTTGCGGCATTGGCTGCCTCTCAGGAAGCTGATGAATTTTTAATCCGTTCACTAACTGATTCATCATTAGTTTTGAAGAAAATCGATTTTCCTAGCTTGCCATGCCCTTTGATGTGTGATATTTTAACCTCCACTCCCTTGTCACTGAGCCTTTCCGGAAACAAATATTTCGTAGTATTCATGATTTGTGTCACCCAGGCATTCGGCAGATGACTCGCCTAGTAGCTAAGCATTTTGTTTGGCCTTCCATTAGGAAAAACTGTCAGAAGTGGGCTTGTTTGTGTATCTAGTGCCAGAAGAATAAAATAACATGTCATGTGTCATCCCCTGTTGGAACTTTTCCCATTGCCAGTGCTAAATTCACCCATGTACATACATTTGGATTTCGTTGGGCCTCTCCCTTGCTCCCATGGTTTCCATTACATTCTTACATGTATTGATCGCTTCAGCCAGTGGCCAGAAGCTTATCCTATTACAGCTATAACAGCAGAAACCACTGCAAGGACCTTCTTCCAAGGGTGGATATCTCAGTTTGGCACCCCTCTCCACATTACGACTGACCAGGGGAGGCAGTTTGAAAGCAGCCTTTTCCATGGGTTGATGAAAATCACCAGCACAAAGCACCTGAGGACCACTGCATACCATCCTGAAGCTAATGGCATGGTGAAACGGTGTCACTGCCAATTGAAAGCTGCCCTCTGATGTCATCACAACCAACAGTGGAGTGATGCACTGCCAGCTGTCCTGCTTGGCCTGCGAGCTGCTGGGAAGGAGAACCTTCAATCCACACTTGCTGAGGTTGTGTATGGTCAACCCTTGAGACTGCCAGGGGAATTCACTTCCCAATCACCTGCAACTAACACAGTTGTTAACGCTGACAACGTCTCTTCCCTTCGAGAATTCCTAAGTAAATTCCACCCTCAGCAAGTCAGTCACCATGGCACATGAAATGTTTTCCTTTTCAAAGAGCTAGAGACATCCTCTCATGTCTTCTTGAGAAATGACAGAATTCATGGCTCTTTGATTCCACCATATGATGGTCCATTTAGGGTTGTTAGTCTTGGTCGTGGTCCAAAAACTTTTACAATCAGTGTTCAGGGACATGAAGTAGCTGTATCTATTGATCGACTCAAACCTGCTAACGTAGAGGGTGAAATTGTTGACAACACTATACATCCACTGACGACACCCTCCTTTCAGTACCCTGGTGTTTAGTGCCTCAAAGTGCTCACCCCAGTGCTAGTGTAACCCCAAATGAAAATGTGGATCTTAATGCTACAGCTCCACAACTTCCTCTCAGATGCTCTGGGAGACTAGTGCATTTCTCAAAGCATTTAACTGATTTTGTAACATAGTACCATTTCCTTTGTTGTATTCTCCACGTAGAGACTAACTTCTCAGGGCATTGTGGTTTTCAGAAGAGGTTTTTTTGTGCTTGGACACCTACTTGCTACCAAAGCATTGTGAAGTTTTACTAGTGCGCAATATGCCATTGTGCGACCAGAGAAAATGGTCCCATAGGTGCAGTGATAATTGCTACCCACTATGCATTTATATGAACATGTGTTGTGTATGTCTTTTAAGTGCCCTAGATTCATTTCATGACTTTGAGCAATGATTTGCATGGTTTTGCAATGAGATCATTTAACATTGAACCATTACTGTTGTAAACCCATACAATCTTTTCATATCTGTTTTCATTTCTTATGAGTGCATTTACATATGTGAGTTTTTTTGTATTCATGATGTACTTGTTTGCAATCTGCAGGTGCTTTATATGTTGATGACATTTATTTCTATTTAATGCCTGCTGATCATGTACCTTCAAGCTCTTGTAGCTTCATTTTTTTTGTATGGATTTATTAGGAGATGTTGATGGGTTAATTTTCATTTTTGTTTTGCCTGTTCTATATGTATTTTTTTTGTAATAGGTACTTAGTGTATGCTCCATGACTGCCAGGGGGGGGGGGGGGGGGGTGATGTGGCAGATAAGCAGAATACGCCATTTCAGTTCCGTGCCTCAATTGTTTTTCTCCCCAACTTCACCGCCAGATGGCAGTGTTCATGAGGATGAGTTTAGCACCACTCAAACGAGTCTGTTGGAAAACCCACTGGTAGAAGGACCTAGTTCGTGACCGTGCAGCCAGACAATTGGCCATCTTGTACATACATAGCCTGTATGCTCGACTGTGGCTAATAAATTAGTCCTGTTTTTGGTTAAGTCTTGGCGGTTGTTATTTATCATGGAATCTACGCCCTCACAGGCTGCAATCCTTTGTTGGGTATGTGTAACTTGGTTGACATAATATGTATCTGTTGAAATTAAGCAAATTTGCTGTAGATGAAAAAATCAGGAAGAAATTCAAGTCCAAAAGCCAATTAAAGAATATTCCAATAGCCAATTGGTCTGATAGGAACTTACCAACCTCTTTCTTGACTGACAGCAGTAGGTCTGGTGCAACGCATGAGGTAAGGGGAGCAGATGACCATCATCCCATTCTCACTTTCCCCAAGGATTAGCAGGACTATGTCTGATCCATTGTGGTAAATTATGATAGATACATTGTACGTATACAGTTCTTAGGCCTAACAACAGTGGTACAATTTAAGATATTTAACCTGATGCTTACTCCCCTGACCCTTCACTGGAAAGCCTGACACAGGACTATTTTCACCTTACCTTCAGAGACTGCCAGACCCAGGGGGGCATTGGAGGCAGTCACCCCCCCTCAAACAAAGGTTTCAATAATAAAATGTGTACTGATAGACTGTCTTGTAATCGGAGGGGTGGGGGTAAGGAGGACAAGACTGGTGACTGACCTCCCCCCCTCCAAAACTTGACACCTGGGTTCAGAAAGCATCCTTTTCAGAACACCTGAGGTGGCCTTGCTGTGCTGGAGGTTAGCTTGTAGCATGGTTATGCTAGCCATGGCTGATACCCACCAATATATTGGTAATATGATATATCATCTTTACCCTCCCCCATTGTCTTCGCTTTGGAGGACTGTGCAGTCTTCTCTTTGGCCAACAGCTTGCCAATGAAAGACACCTCGTTCTTGTGCAAACCAATGGACTGTCTGACACTTGTAAATAAATGAAGAAAAAATGTCCCACAGTATCAATTTTTATTTTCAATGCCTCAGCATCATTCTTTTTTCTTCATTCATACCTTTTTTCCTAATTCATTCACAAGATGCTGTACCACTACATCTCACGAGATACCGCTGTGTTCCCTGAAAATTGATTCAGCAATGAATCTGCTGAGCCATGTTCCAGGGGACCTTGGGTCGTGGAGATCTGTGTTATTGGGAGACCACGTGGAATACTGGTATGTACATACCAGTGTTCCATAGGGATGCTCTAACTGGAAAAGTTTCCCTCATGGACAGTAAATTTCTTCTTGTAAAATTTTCCCCTGAACATATATATGTGGCCCAAGACATTCATGTCTACATGTATGCATTATACATGTGAGGTCCTAATTAATTAGGACCTCACACAATTCTTTTTGAGTTTGAGTTCTTATACAATTGTATAAGAACTCAAAAATGATGAAACTTCAGTTTCACAACCTTGAACATAACTGTAGCTGGATTACAAGTAAATCAAAATAACAGTTAAGTGTCTTCCAAAAGATGATCATATGATAGAAATTTGCAGTTAAGGTTCCGGAGATGAGAATTTTAATTTATATTTCACATATCAGAACATTGATGGAAGTCCGAGTGTTGAGAATCTATAGAGTACATTTAGTTTTTTGCAGTGGAATTAAAAAAAGTGTACCTAAAGGCACGGCCAAGACGGCAGACACATAGGTACCTACGTACAATTTTCTGTTTCAGGTAAAGCATATGCTGTCACATATGTGACATCAATCAACACAACATAATATATTCCAAAAAAATCAGTGTAATAATTTTCAGATCATTTTAATCACAGAAACACTGTTTTCACTTAGCTGCTATCTCTTTGCTGTGCAAATCGATCACTTTTCGCAACCGCCGCCAGATTCAGAAATATAATCCATGGTAATTAATTTAAGGTAACTTATTTTTGGATCCAATACACAAGACGGTAGAAACAATCAAAATCATATAGTTCATTACAAATATTTATAAATGACCACGAACGATAATTTCGGTTCCAAATAAGTAGTAACAGATGATTTATCTTATTTCATCAATTCAAAATCCCTCTAATTTGAATCACCTCAATGACCTCAAGTGCCACCTATAATCAAATAATGCACAAATGTGCACTACAAGCCCTAAATATTCACATGACGATCGAAGTGCGTTAAATACAGCCGTATCAGCCGAAGTGAATATGATAGGTGTGTAGATGTGTAAGAAGTGCTTCTTTATTCGACTTTTATTTTGCTGCATGTTTGTTCAATACGCGGTGATCCTTCCGGGCAGCAGCACTAGGTAACAGGTATCGCTAAATATTTCATCATGTCCGCCAAAAGAAAAGTGCCTGAACGGAATGGGACTTCCAAATTGGCCTCATTACCATCAGTATGGACCCGAGCGTTTACGTGTAACTCGGAATGGCCGGATAAAGTAATGGAAACTTTTGTATTAAAAATGGCTTTTCATTTACAAGTGCAGTCAAATTATTGTTGCAATGTTAATGCCTAAACTTATGTTGCAGGAAGAGTTTTTAGATGTCATTTATTGGTCTCGTCAAGCATTAGGCATATTTATTGGAATCGTCTGGGGTTTAATTCCGCTGAAAGGATTTATTGCTTTACTATTGTGAGTATACTCATTGCACCAAAGTATGTTCACTGTTTACAATAACACAAAAGTAATGCTATGTTTTCTTCACAGGTTTGTACTTGTAAATGCCGGATTAATATATTTGTATTTCACGAGCTTCCAAAGTGTTGATGAGGAAGAATATGGAGGGTCGTGGGAATTGACAAAGGAAGGGTTCATGACTTCGTTCGCTGGGTTTTTGGTGAGTTGAAATTTTTCATTATTGTACAGCCACTTCTAGGTTTTAACGAAGTTGTTACAATTTGTATTAACTGTTATTTTAGGTCACCTGGATAATTATTTATTCCGGCCTTCATTTTGAATGATCCACAGAGAAGAGGAGTGACAGCAAGTTTTCAAATGTTCATTTGCAGAAATTGTGAATTTTGAACAATATGGTTGGCGTTCATCATGTCAGGTGAATGTATAATTCACATTGGCGGGTGTAAGGAGAGCTTGCTTAGGTTTATCAGGTGTTTGATGCAGTGACTGTCCGGTCGTGTTGACAGCGGAAACACTTGCAATCCGCTGTTGGAAGAGGGCACTTACTGACTTGAATAAGGTTATCCATCTGGCTGAAGGTGTGAAACGTGCTTCGAATAAGTCACCAAAATGTGGCATTTTAACGTGTTATTCATCCTCCACTGACAAAGGAAATGTTTTATCCCCCATATTCGATGCCTGCAACACTACTCAATTTGAATCATTGTTGCATTATACCCATGTTGACATTTTCCATTCCATTACCCTTTGAGTGTTAATTCATTGATTTAATGGTTTTCACATATGAAAGAAAACTTCATCCTTTGCAAATATCATGAGATGTGCAAAGAATATCATTTAGCATGTTGATACTGTTTTTGAAGTCCTATAATAAATTATGGTGTTTGTTAAAATAGATTGCGGTACTTTTTTTTATTAAAATTAATTTGTCCCAAATACGTTGGGTTATCATTGATAGAATTTATATATTTAATGCTGGAAGGCATAGTAAGCTTCAATTTTTGGGGTTGAGTGACCCGAGATTTGTAATCGAAGGTTAGAGAAACATTGCAATGTCAAGGCAAGATTTTTTACCACTAGCCTAGGCAAGAGTTTTTGTTTTTGAGCTACTGGTGGATGTTTTAGGGGATGTTAAATCTTTACTTAATATGCAAAGGGGTTTTTTCTTAAATTTTGTTTCCTACATTATTGGCTTCATCTTTGCCTTATGATTGTGATGGGAGTAGGTTGAGTTTGTGCATGCATGGATCGTTGAAGTTCTATAGAGTAGGGTATACCTTATTTTGTTTACAGTTGAAATATCCTTGGTCTCAAAAGTTTCTGGTATTGCACCATCCTAGGAGATGGTAATTGAAATTTTTCTTTTGATATTTAGTTTATATTCCTTCCAGTATGTTATTGTAGCATTACAGTAGTATTGCGCATGGGAAGACTTCATTCTATGTTCTTTCTAGTGAGCCAGTACTATTCAGATGGTAGGTAACACTTGAAATTCTATATGTGCATGCTTTGTATATGTTTTCACTGCTATTAAGTGATTTTTTTTTCTAATAATGATTGCAGTTGTGAATGCCACTCATTTATTGAGGAAAAATTGGTTTTCTGTATTGAAGCCATTATCTTTGCTTGAAGTTGATATAATAGGTACATCTGAAACTGCTCTCTTTGTCCCTTTTGAAAATGTATGTGCAAGGTCGTTGTACCATTCATAATTTTCAATATTCTGCTCGTAGACCTACAAATATAATATTCCTGCTCTTTTCAGCTATAAATGTTTTGTACTACTATGTTTTTAATCTCATTCATCTCTCACCTTACACTGTGACCAATCCAATCTTTCCTTTCTCTCACCCTTTATGGCAGTAAAATATTTTCTGTCCGCCCTTGTCCCATCCAGAACAACTATTCTGTTCCTCTTTTTTTTCAATTTGATTGCTCAGGGTTCATACCGGTCTGGGAAGTCATGGAAATGTCAGGGAAATGAAAATCGGGACCGGAAGTCATGGAAATGTTGGGGAATTTTGATTCTGGTCAGGGAAAAACTCCAGAAGCACAGCAAAAATATGAAAATCGGGGTTGAATGCATGGAGCGTTGCTGCGCTCGAGAGACGAGATGCACATTTTGTAGCTGTCAGCATGCCGTCCTGGCTGGGTGGCACGGGGTAGAGCCGACTTGGCTGCTCGCTCAGGCTCAGGATCTGGTTGCTTTCTCTGCTCGTCCACTGTATTGTTTTTGAATTTTGACTAGTATATGTTACCTTCTTGGAATAAATAAATTTTATTTCACAATTTATCTTACTGCATTTTTCCAATAAAATCCCTATATACGAGTGCTTTGTCATTGAAATTTCAAAAATTGGGACTGGAAATCTGGGAAATTGAAAATGGAAAGTTGGTATGAACCCTGTTGCTGTTTTCCACCTTCCCTGATAACCTTCCTCGTCTTTTCTACTATCTTTAATGCTTCCTCATTTGTCTCCCTGGTGTATTTTAACATCTGCACTTACACCCTCTCGTCTAATCACATCCATTTCTGTATCATCACATTTCATATGCTTCCAGTCTTACCTTTTCTGAGAGTACTATTGTCCATGCCTCGCTGCCCTATAGGATAATGCTTGCAGTTGGAATCCTTGTCACCAAGCTTGTATTTGCCACTGTTTGTACACTTGCCTTCTGCAGTGGTGTACGCAGGATTTCATTCTTGGCAGGGAGAGGGGGGGGCTTCATTAATTTTTATGTGCATCATCATAAAATATTTAGATTATTATTCACTAAAATAATTATTAAATTAACATCCACTTTTCGTGAAGGCTATGCAACTATAGTTTTCACTCCAATAAGCAAAATTCTAAAGGCTAGTGCAAAATATAGTATATTACGGGAGTGTTTTGGGGGGGTTTAAACCCTAACATACATATAACAACCAGTGGCGAAGCTGTTCCGAAGCGAAGATTCCAGTGGACTAAAATCAGTCGACTTAACACATTGTGTACCGTGCTATTTAAATGGGTTATAACCCTCTGTTCCGGTGGGTTTTTAAAATTTAGTTTTTTTTAACATGCATTGCATACGAAAAGAACGCTAGATGCTCGTTCACTTCTTTACCTCTCGCCCCACTGTTAATTCAAAATAAGTTTTCCGGCACAGAGGTCAGCACTTGAGGGGCTAAGTAATTTGCCTTAATGTTTTCCGTTGATTTGGCGGGTTTTCCTTTGGGCAAAGGTGTCGATGATGCGTTCCTTGAAACTTTCGACGCTCGAGTGGTTAATCAGTAAAGCCTTTTCAACCGCCAGGGTGCTTAAATTGCTTAGGCTGGAGTCCGTCATGGAGTTTCTTAAAAATGTGCTCTCTGTCTTCAAGTACTCATACTTCTTTCGGACAATACAGTTGATACAGGAAATGTCCGAATCAGTCTTATGATTCCCACAGTTTCTTGATATACCTTCTTTATCCAGGCCATTGTCCAAAAAATATTTAAGTAACAAATGTGCAGGCAAGTGTTTACTCTCGTTGGAAGAGACGTTAATACGTTCATTTTTTAGCTGTTCACTGTTAAATAATGGGTGCATTTTATTAGGCTACTCAATTTCGCTGAGGGAAATGATGTATTTTATGCAGGATCTTCATCTAGTAATTCTGCAAAATAGAAGTTATTGAAGTCTTCAAAATGAGATTCCATGTGGACAACGAAGGTGTCAATTATTTCAAAAGCGAGCCTTCTGAATTAGTGAAACCTGTCTAGTCCACCCTGGTTGTTGTTGTTCAGTCCTTTAGCCGTAGGTTGACTTGTTATTTTCCAACCACTAAACGAAGAAAAAATTCACATGCAGCGAAGCTGTTTCATACAGAATCAGTCTCTCTTAATTTCCTCCATCTCGTTATCTCTTGATCATTCGCTGAGACTCGGAAGGGCGCGAGTGTCTAGGCTCTCAGCGCGCAACAATCACGCAGTTTCAGGTGCAAGCGTCCGGCGGCGAATAAGCGTATGCGCATGCGCCATCCGGCTATTTGGAGTCTACCAGCAGCCAGACTCCCAAGCCTTCAAAACATCCAAACCACTTCAACGCAACGCAATGTGCAGAAATATAGGCTATATTTATTTTTCCTATGCTTTCTCGGCAACATAAAATGCATGACAGAGCTGAAAAAATAGTATGTGTTTTACTGTAATCATTTTGGGTATTCTCAGGCTCCCAGACTACCCTTCAGCTTCGCCACTGGTAACAACTAACCTAAACCCTAACCCCCCCCATCGGTATGCCACTGGCCTTCTGTTACCCTCGTCACCTGGTTTGTCTGTATTACGCAACAGTTTCCTTCTCTGCTTTGACTGTCATTAGTTGTTTTGAATCCCAATTTGCAATAATTCTCCACCTCTTATAGTTTTTCTTTCTTGAGTTTAACATAGATTTTTACTCTTCCATTGCATCATTAATTTTTTTAAAATCTTCAGGTGGTGTTATCTCATTAGTATAAGCTTGTGAGTTTATGATAGTCATACTTAGACGTCCTTATCACAGCCATGATAGCCACTGCATGCCAGTGTTTTCTCCTTGGATTCCCACTACTGGGCTTCTGTTCTGAATTATTTAGTGATCACTCTATTAGTTAATATAATGACTAATTATGGGCCAAAAGTTGACAAGAGTTGCTATTTTGTCTGAAGCATAGCCACTGCATCATTCAGTATAACAGCCCTGAAGCCTTCTCTTTAACTTTTCTAATTGGTATCTTAATGTGGCCCATAAAAATCAGGGGCTGGTGTTCTATTTTACCGTTTTCCTTGCTTTTCTCTTGCTTCTTTAGCATTGGGTCCAGTTTAAGATATTAATTTTGATTTACTTTCATGACCATTTCACCTGTTTAGGCTCTCTAGCACATGTGTTTTTACTTTTTCCATAAATGCTGAAAGAGCAGCTTTGATATTGGCTGAATAATTTACTGCCTCTCTATATAATTTTAAGTAAAAAAATATTCACCTGAGATTACCTGTGTATTAAGAAAAGTTTGTCAGTTTTTTCCTCCTTTTCAACCCTTAAAAAATTTTGTTGGACTTTGATCATTAGAGATTACCTCTTTGTATCCCCTGGAAACAGTTTCACATATTAAAAGTGCTTACGGAAATCATTTGAATTCAAAAGTGTGTGGCAAGAGATGAATCTTTGGTGTTTATGCACTATTACATTTTGATAAAGGGGAGGGAACTCTGTAATTATAAACTTTTATGAATGGGCTGTAAGCTGATGCTTGAAATTGAGAGTTGACAATACAGAACCCATGGACCATTCACTGAGATACTCATAAATAGGATCTAGGATACCTGCTTGTGAAAATATGCCTATTCAGTATTGGTAGCATTTATTCTCAGCCCTAATGTTTGCTGAAAACTTATAAATTATGTATCTATGCATTGGATTTTCTTTGTAAATGTACGTTTATTGTGAAATCACCCAAAAAGTGATGGGAGTTATAAAATATGGACTGAGTTAATTCTCCTTGGATTTTCATCTTGGTTAGTGTCTCCGTCTCTGCTGAAATTGCGATGTCCAACTGGCTCGTTGAAACATAAGTGGAGGTGGAGAGTCTAACCTGGATTAAAACTTGAGAAGAATTTACTCAGTTAATACGCTGGGAAAGCATAATAACTTTCTTAAAATGTGGACTCTTCTGAACAAGGGAATAATTCTTCATTAATAGATTCCAGGGGTATTGGTATCCCTGTCAGCTAATTGGCATGTATGTACCTTCATGATGACTATTTTAGACTTGAGAAAGAGGGAATGGTACTGAACTTAGGTGACGGAGGCAAAAAAGGGTGGGAAACACCTAAATGTTCAATAGCAGAATTATGATGGAGAAAAAAATAGTTTACCTTCAGTGGAATTCTAACCCGAAATTCCTGAATACATGCTGGGTGCTTTATCCATTTAAGCTACCAAAGCATCCTTATCCCCGTAGATTTATAAATGCCTTAAAGTATTTGTAAAGATGTTGTGTGACAGGCATGCCATATCATGAAGCAGCCTTAATCAGATGCACAGGACAATGTTTGAGCTCACTTTTAATACTTAGGTGGTATTAACACATTCAAGGATTGAGAACTATATTAAAAAAACCTAAATGGAGTTAATAGCAAATATGTACAATAACAGAATTTCCATGGAGAAAAAAATCATTAACTTTGACCGGGATTTGATCTGGCCAAGGTTGTAATCATTGATTTTAGCTGTAGGATAGACTGGAGGGCAAGTGAACTGCACGCAAAAATTTTGAGATTTTAGGTGGGGAGGACAGCACATAATGCTGTTGAGTTGATGGTAGTGAAAGGAAAGATATAGTGTGGATGCTTTTGCTTCCTTTACTGTCATTTATTAAGAGCATATTTAATGGAGTGCATTGGGTTGAGTCAATGAATTTTCTCTCTGGATAAATGTAGAAAAGTTAGGAATAGATTGGAGGGATATGTCATTCATTACTTATTCATGGCACAGATGGTTGTGGAATGAAAAACAGATGGGCAATTAAATCCATCAATGATGGAATGGGAAGTATGGTAGAATTGCTCATTTTTGTTTGTAAGCTTTGACAGGGTGGCGATCGTCAGGGAAAACCGGGAAAACCTGGAATTGTCAGGGAATTTTGGAAATCTGGAAAAGTCAGGGAATAGTCAGGGAATTCTCGTAAAAGTCAGGGAGAAACTGAGATAGGAAATGCTAGTTATTTATCTACCATTATGTTTACCGGCCAGTCTTTCCCGTCCTTTATTTCACCAAAACATTTCACCAACTATAACTAATGTCCGTCGCCGAAGGGAATAGAATAAGCCCCGTCAATTCGTTGAACATTCAGTTGTGAATCAGTCGTACAATGAATCCCTTTTGTATATCCTTAATGCGATATTTGCCTAGTAGTGTTAAAATTCATAATCACGGTGTATTCTGCTCATCACAAGGAATCCAAGGCTAGGTTGTTTGGAAGATTTTACCTCGCGTTTTTTTAACTTCCGAGACTCGGGTCGAGAGGTAGTTGGAGCACACTAGCTTGTAGTAAATACGTGCTTGTAAAATGTATTAAAAGTGTGTTAAATTTGTGTGAGGGCTTAACTTGTGAAGCTTTAATATATTTTTTCATTCCTATAGCTTTTGATGTATCGATTCAGCTTTTAACATTTTCTGAGTTTTGACGAAAATTTAATTCAGCAGAAATAAAATATTCCGATATTAGGAGACCTTTTGGCGATCGGTCAGGGAAATCGGTAAAGCCATCAGGGAAAAGTCAGGGAAAGGTCAGGGAAGTTGAAAATTGGTTAACAGTAGCCACCCTGTTTGACATATTTGAAGAAAGACTAGTGTCTGAGGTGTAGGTTGGTTGAATTATCAGTTAACCGCTCATAAGTTACAAAGAAAACTGAAGACTATGTTATAAGAGGGAACTGGGAAGGTGGACAAGGAAGGGGATTATGTGAGTGATGGGCTGATAGTTAGCAAAATTTACAAAAAGTTTGGATTGAGATGTATTATATGATCCCCATCTTGAACACAAAACTAAAGTCATTATTGCTTCCTATGTTTTTGTATTGAGCCTTAGTCATATTTCTAGAGTAGCAGTAAAAGTTTTCCACAACTAATGAAATAACACCAGGTAATCAATCATCATCAAATTATGAAATGTTCATCAAATTATGAAATATAAATATGCAATGCTTCTTGGGAATTTGTTGTCATTGTCATTTTCCATTATTGCTGCAGCCTTAAGTTATGGGTTCTTTGATCATGAAATTCTTGTTACCACTTTGTGTCTAAGAAAATGTTATACTATAGCAACCTCTCAATCAAGCATGAATATTGTAGTAATTACAATTAAATTCCTGGCATTTTAACTTAAACGGATAGTACCTATCAAAAAGAATTGCTTATAATTAAGTTCAATCTAGGTCAACTATATTAATCAGCTCTAATAATATAATATATCTCTGTAGGTACTAATTGAAAGAGGTAGGTAATATGATATTTTAAAGTTAACACATATTTTTGAGCCTTGAATTTTCCTGGCGCGTGAATCCCTAGAGTTGAATTAAGCCACAAAATACCTCTTTTCAAGGGACGCATCCCTGCTCAAAAGATGCCCTTTCACATGATTTAGGGAATTGGGATCTACCTTGAAAGTTCGGTGTGAGGCACTGCTGCCATAAGCTTAAGTTTTCTCAGTAGCCATTCTGCAAATTTGTTGCAGTTGCTGCTTTAATTATCATGTATTCCATGTTAGAGAAATGGCTGTAGATCTGCAGATTGATCTCACATAGTAAAATGACAGTGATCACATTTTCCCTTGGGAATCTTTCTTGAAACAAAAGCTACACTCCCTAATAGTGGGGTAGAAACTGAAACATATAATTATGTTTGTTTGTATAGAATTTTGGATGAAGGCAGATATAGTACTGACAGTTTTTGAAGGAGTACCTATTGCATTAAATTGGTGAGAAGGACTTTTACTTATTCAAGATGGCCTATGAGATTGAGTCTTGATAAGAAAATTGGTTAAATTCAGGGTATGGTATTGTATGAATCGGAAACCTGAAGTCTGGGGTGAGAAAAAGAGGATAGATCAGTAGAGTCTTTTGAGATGCAGGTGTAGAGGGAATGTAAAGTGTATTATGGATAAGAAGGAGAATGAATAATAAAGTGCTGGGTTTGGTGGGAAGGTAATAATATGCTTGGGGAATATGGGACTGGCCAGTGAAATGGATAGAGCTAATTTAAAGTCGTACTGAATACTGCGAGGGAAAGAAATTGAAATTAGATTGGTTGCCAAGACCCCTTGACCTGATTGCCTGAACTGAGGAGTATACTGATGAAAAATTCAAAAAAGATGAAAAAAGTAGAGCTGGGCCATGAAAACTTATTTTAATTGGTGTAACTTTGCTAGCAATGAACTTCCATATTTGATGGCATATAAGATGCACACTCATTTCAGTAGGGGGCACACGAAAAAAAATTAGCAGCTGGCAGGAAAGTGTGGCCCCCCAAACTTAGCGAATACATGATAACGCTAATTGAACGTTAACCCTTGGAGTTTGAAGCTTCTCATATAATTATGTGGTTGAATTTTTGAGCCATAATTTTGGGAAAAAGGTACGTATCTTGTATGCTGTCATGTATGGTTAATACTTTGATGTTCATAAAAAGAAACACATTTTGATAAATTTCACCTGAAATATTTAATTGACGGCCTAATCTATGAAACTCAACTGTCATCCCGGTATTCATGAAGTGACCTTAGTTTATTTTTACTGCATTATAGGGCTATTACAGGAGTAGAAACGTGAGGAAGTTAATTATGTAGTATTTTGACTTCATCCTCCATATGTTGGGATGAAATAATTTAATTGTTATTTCAGGGTCAACACTTGCATTGCTGGTATTATAAAGATAAATTGATCATATTCATGCTGACTTTCAGCCGGACTGGAGAATGAAAGAAGAGAAAAAAATGAAATGAAAATACAGAGGATTTTTAAATTAGAGTAGAAATTTTTCTTTTTTCATATATTAAAAATAAGAAATTTGCTAATGCATGGAATTAAAATTTTTGTTAAACAGGTCAATTATTTTGTTTAAATTATTGTCTAATACCACGTTATATTCTACCTGTGCAGTGGCAGGGGTACTTAGAGTCCTAGGAGCACAAGCATAAGTAGTTAGTGCCTTCCGAGTCATTTCCATAGAAGGACACTTACCCCAAAATTAAATGGTAGTGAGAAGGAATTCACCAAGTTTCTCTAGAAGGAAGAAATTATTTCATTTTCTGTACTCAGGAAAAAAAATCATATTGACAGTGTAGGAAAATGTTTCACAGTATTTGTTTAATGTGCCAATACTGCTCTCACGAAATAATTTCAGAAATGTTGCGTTCGCGTTATGCAGCAAAATAACTGATACAATTTCATTCACCGAGTAAAATTGAGCGCGATAAAAAGTTCATCCCTGCCGGGATTCGAACCCGGGACCTTTGGATTAGAAGTCCAACGCGCTATCCACTGCGCCACAGGGACACATAGCAAAGTGAGGCGATGGGGCGATATTTCATTACTCAACTATTCCGGCCCTGCTGCTGTAGTCAACTTTATGAGATAATGCTCCACTTGTTAGGTTTATATCCTAAGCCCTGGTATTGGTGATGAAATTACTTTTCCGTGGTTAATCAGTGAGCTGTGTTCAATTTTCTCTGTTATAATGAATGTTTACTGATGCTGTTAGTTTTTATGTTGGTAGGTAATTTTATCTTCGATAGTGCCGCTTATTCACATCTCCTGTTATTATCAATAAAATAGAGTAATATGACGACATATATGTGTACTACTATGGTAAATATTTCCCGTAAGTACATATACTTCAATGGTAGCATCGCAGTGTATAATATAAAATTTTAACATTCGGATTTAAGTAAATCGAACTGTGAATTTGCCCAACAGGTTTGTCGTATTTTCATGCAAGAAATATCTGCACGAGTCGTTTGCTGCAAGATGTTAAGTGGAGAGAACGGTAATTATTTATTGGTGAATTATTTTACGGCCTTACATGAGATAATGTGGAATAATTGACGTTGGTAGTTATATCATGAATTTTTTGATGGGGTGTTTCATTTGTTTTAATATTTTACCCACCAAAAATGCCTATTCTTTTCAGAAATGGTCTTCCGATAAATCATAATGCCTATGGACCTTTGACTGATAGGCCAGACTATTCTTATTTAGATGGTCGTCCCACACCCGTTGGCCCCAGACTTAGGACCAGGCTTCAAAAGCAAAGGGAGATCGCGGTAGATAAAATATTATTCCATATTTATGAATTCCCCTCAAATCTTCATATTTCATCCATGTTTTCATTGATCATTTACCCATTTGATTTCAATTTTATGAGTTCCTGTCTTAGCATAGATAACTCCTATTGTCCCAAGTCGAATTTCAATATTTATAATTTATTTTGTTTTAGTAGTTCTACGCAGTACATCACTGCACGATTTTGATATTCGTTCAAGCTGCATATTGTCAAAACCAGGACCGGGTGTACGATGAAAAATTTTGCTGTTCAATGTTTACTGTAGATGTTCATGATATGTATCGATACATATTACATTCTTAAAACTATGCGAATAGGTCTATGAATTAGTAAATACAGTTTTACGGCATATGTGGGTTGTGACATCTTACTAATCTGTTCCTTAAGCATCAGAGGTACTTCAAGTTTTGTTTTCTTCCTCTATGCATGGCCATCATTAGCATATGCCATGTTATTCCTTGTGAAACCTACCTCTGCCATATATTTACCCATATTTGCTTTGAAAACTGTTGTAATTTGTAGTTTTCTTATTATTTTATTTTCTTAAGAATTCGTACAGTCTTGTTCACGATACAAGAACTCAATGAACATAAGTATATATACATTAATACGTCACCATTACTTGGATACCTATACACATAATGATTCATATTTATTTTGTTTTTGCGCATATGAGAAATTGCTCAGTCTAACACTCTTCAATTTCTCATTCATCTATACCCTTCTCTTTTAATTTTATTCATCTAACACAATAAACAATACGACACAGTTTCAGGCAATACTTTGTGGAAGTCAATCATGCTGGGAAAAAAGGATTGAACACTGCAGCTTCCACTTAGATATTTATTTAACATGACCATGGTTTCGTAGCAGTGCTACATTATCAGGTGAACAGTAAGTCAAGCATAAGAGGGGGGAGGAGTGGGGGTGGGGTGTAGTTGTTGGAGGTGAGGTGACTCAGAAAATCAAGCTCTTCAAGGGGTCTAATCTGCGTCCCCTCGAGAAGGGAGTAGGGCAGCGGTTGTCTCAGTGGGTGGGTTATGGGTAAGGTAGGGAAAATGCTGGAGGGGAGAGCGTGAGGGATACAAATGATCATTAACGAGTTGTTTTGAGGTGAGGTGGCTTAGAATTTCCAACTCTTCCAAGGCGTCTAATCTCCGCCCCTTTCGAGGTGTAGGGCCTTTGGGGCGAATTCGCTGTAGTGGCCTTCGTCCAGCAAATGTTCAGTGAATTGGGAGGTCTCCTTCCTATTTATGAAGCAGGCACGGTGTTCTGCTGCTCTGGTGGCAAACGTCCTCCCTGTTTGGCCGATATAAATGGCTGGGCAATCCGAACACTCTAGCATGTAGACACCGCTCTGCTGCTCTATCTTCTCCTTGTCCTTGTTGGATCCGAGTAGACTTTTAAGGGTGGTTTTAATATAGAAGGCTGCTCTAACTGTGTCTTTAGGGAGCAGCCACTGTATTTTCAGGGATAAATTCCCTAAAAAAGGGGACTCTGCACCATATTCTGCTGTCTGTCTGCTGTCATGTCTGGTGCGGTGGAGGTCTGGTATATTAATTTTCGTGCCATTTGGGCCTGTTTTCTTCTGTATAGGGTGTCAACTAATTTGGTGGGGTACCCGTTGTTTACCGCTATTTCCTTTATCGTGAGAAGTTCCTTCTGTGTGTTGACTTCTGACATCGGGATGTGGCATAGCCGGTGAATCATGGAGTGGAGGGCCGCTGTTTTCTAGTGAAAACTATGCCTGGAGCTTTCATGAATGATGGCGTCGGGGTAGCACTGCTTCCTGTAGATCGAAAATTCGAACCTTTGGTGGTGGGTTTTAATACCTAAGTCCAGAAAGTTTAGCTTCCCTTCACTTTCCAGTTCCATTGTGAATTTAATGTGCTTATCCTGTGAATTAAGCACTGACAGAAAGCTGTTAAGTTGTCTCATAGTCCCGGTCCAGACACAAAACACATCATCGAATTATCGATGCCAATTGGAGTATGTTGGCAGTCAGCAGATGTTTGGAAGAGAAAAGGTTGTGCTCGAAATTATCCATGTAAATGTCAGCTAGGATGGGGGAGAGAGGGGAACCCATCGCCAGGCCGTCTAACTGTTGGTAATATTTACCATTAAAGAGAAAACTATTTTGAAATACACACATTTTTAGAAGGGCACACAGTTCACTTATCACTGGGTAGGGAGTACCTGATTTGATGAGGGTGGCTTCCATTAAGTTGATCGCTTCAGTTCTGGGAACACTGGGAAATAGGTTAACTGCGTCAAATGACACTAATATGCACTTTTTAGGTAACACTTTTTAAGAGAGTAGGTTCACAAATTCAAGGGAATTCTTGATAGTGTGTTTGGGGGAAAACTTAGCATGGTATTTATTTAACTCGTTTAACTTGTGAGACAGTAAGTGATTGGGTGCGGAGACACTGGACACGATGGGCCTAATCGGGTTATCTTTTTTATGTATTTTTGGGAGCCCATGGTGAACTTTGTGAACCTACTCTCCCAATAAGCATTATGGATAATTTTCCATTGCATAGTTTAGAGATAAATTTATAGAAAATTATTGGTGCATGATGATGCATGAATTTTATCCAAGTCCTCTCAAATACCTTTTTATTTTGCAGGAAAAAATTATACAATTCACCAAAGAAATAGATTTTGCTGTGCAGAGGCATGAGCAAGTACAGCTCGAAGCAGAGAATGCCAGGAAGAAAATATTGGACAACAAACTTAAACCCAAAGGAATGCCTTTCAGGAAAAATAATCCAGCTAAAGAATAAAACTAACTTATTTTGATAATTGAACCATATTGGTTTGAATAGCATTTTTATATACCTAGTATTAATTTACCCGTGAATAAAAGTGAAATAATGTTATGTGTTGAAATTTTTGAAAGGGGATTAATATAATACCTATTACATATATTTGTTCATTTCTTGAAGGTAGTGAAACGTATTGGACAATGGAGGTCATCAAGTATAAATTACAAAACATATAAATAATTTTTCACTCTAGCCAATATGATTAAAATTATTTGTTAAAAGTCTTTCAAGCTTAACTAGTTTCTAATCAATCATTTTTTAAAATTCACATTTTAACAATTTAGCTACTGGCCTTTGATGTGGCTCTCTCTTTCGTTGAGAGAACTTTAACGAGTAACAAAGCATTAGCCCAGAAGATTATATCGTAGTTGAAAAGTGTAAAGTGGGTAAATTTTTTGTGATGAAATATCTTCAAAGTGTCGATAGAAGTTACCTTAGCTTTCTTATAAGAAATAAAGCACATGAGACGGGTGTTTAAGATTTGAATAACTAAAACAACCAGAAAATTTACTGCAGAGGTGTGATATATAGTATGAGATATGACTTTTAGAAGCATTTTAGAAGTTGGGTGGGATCATTTACCATGTAATTGAATGATGATTGTAATATTATTGTTTACTTGTTGCTAATTTTCTTCATATCAAATTGCTGTAATTGAAGATAGTGGTTGTATTATGCTTACTAATTGGAGGTAGTAGTAATGGTTAGAGCTCCAGGAAAATAGTTTTATAAAAATTCAAAATTAGCTTTGACCTCAACATTAGTGTAATATAGTTTTAGGTCTATGTTTGCTTTTTTGGCATAAATAAGATGGTAAAAAACAAAAAATTACAATCTTTTTACTGTTTCAAATTGAAACTGTAAAGAACAGACTAATAGCTCATTTTGATTGTACACTAACTGATAGCTCAACTAAACTCAACTGATATATTGTTCTGCTTGTCTTGACTATTACTTTACATTAACGGTGCATAAAAGTGCATTTACTTTATTTTATTATTATATACAGGTCCAAAGTACCCAAGTTACTTGAATGCAAGAATCGTTAAAGTCTCAGAATTTTCTGGTTTCAATTGATGTCATTGGATGCTACTACAATGGAATACTGAGAGATTGACCTCTCACTGTCCACGTTGTTTGACGGTATCCACAAGGATTACATTGCAAATCAAGCAAACACTGTGTTGTCTTCTTTCATTGAGTAGTGGAATGCCATAGTGTCTGTGTCTGCATTTGCCAGCTCATCTTGGACAGTTTTCCATAATTAACAACCTTAATATACATCAACAAAAAATATAGGTACCAATCAATGAGAGTAATTGATGACTGAATTTTCTTCAAACCATCCTGGTTAAGAGAGGTTTTACCTAGAGATGGGCTGAATAGCAGATTTCTTGAATTTGCATACCTACTAAATCATGGCTAGAATATCCTAAATGTCTCGAATCTAGAATACCTTGATTGCTAAAATTGCAATTGATATCATAAATGTTATTTTGCTCATTTATTTGTTGCCTGGTAAATGGAAGCCTAAAAATTGATTAAATTAAAAAATAAAATTCTGGTTTTAAATTGTCAAATATAAGGTAAAGTAACTTTACTACCAATTATGGACCATTGAGTGCATTAACTTTTATAAGCTCTAATAAGTGAGCAGAAAGTGATAATATGCATTCAAGTTCTGTACAGTTATGAATTAACCACAACGTTGTGTCAAAATTCAAGGAAATACGAAATTTACAGAAAAGATTAAAGTTGGAAATATTAACCTCAGATCTGAAAAAATAAACCATGGTATTACTATGACCAGATAAACATTTGCACGTTATGCAATTGCACGTGCACATTAAGAAACAGCATTGTCGAGCCACGAGATGGAGTATTTTGAGATCAAAACTGACCCGATTCTGATGCTCTAAGAATTAAGAGTTTTAGAGACTGCTGCTCACTCGGTGTAAATTCACCACTAGTTTCATCGACTAATGTGTATTTTCAGATATTATAAATTCCTAACTCTAGCTCATCGATTGGTCATAAGTGCCACCTCTCCTGCATTCCTGTATTAAATATACATAATACCCCGCAAGTCACAGCAAGGGTGTGTAGCATGGGGTGTGCCATCACTTAAAATCAAATGAGATTTAAATTTACACTTATTTTCCTGCAGGCAAGCAAACATACCAGTCCGTGTATGTACCTACTAATTGCATGCAACTGATGTTACAACTATGCTATGTGGAAAATGCTAGATATTCAATCAAGAAAACTGTCTAACTAAATTGTTAATACTCACCAATCAATGTACCTAATCATTATTGAAAATCCAGGAATTTATATAACTGCAGTATTTAAGTGTATATTATTATATATAGCATGCGTAAGAAAGTAATGCTGAAACATTAACGTGTTAAAATAATTACTACACACTAATATTCTTCATCAAAATATATGTACCTATTTTAATTTCCAAATACATCTTCACTGCAGTTGTTACTGTCCCAAATATAATTTGATTGTTGTAGCTGGTTGGATTAAACATTTGAACTGGAGCTGTACGATTGCGTAAAGGGTAACCTATGAGCTATCCTATTCCATTCATCAATTGCTACTTTATAGCCTTCATAGTGTTGTGATTCAAGTAACATTAATCCATGCAGTGTAAGGCACCTCAAGCCAGGCAACTGATACACCAACATCTTTTGACCACTGTTTTCGTGAAGAAACGCTTTCGAGCTGGCTGGCATTGAATGGACTCAATCGTCTCTTGTCAAGTAGGCCGAGTGGCATTTTACTGGAAGGTCTAGTTTTATTGTTCTTGCAAAAATATGGGTCGTAAATTGTAAGAAGCGGAGAGGGGTGATTATATGCACGGCATTTTGAGTCGGCCCTTGAAATCTCCTTCCTAACAAAGTAACAGAGTGGTGCTCACCTTGACCGTACGGACTCCTGACCTTCATTTACGTCACAATCTGCATGTTACTCAGCTACCGAGGACCCAACTAATCCTACAGGTGATGGGAAATATTCATGCCCAACGGAGTGGAGGTTCAAATGATAATTCAAAGTCCTACATGAAAGTTAACACTGATGAGTGGTCATACAAATGGTAGAATTAGGTTTTTAAGTGCTACAACTTGTAAGGTCTAACCTCACTTACAACTATCTTAATTCGAAGACCATGGATTGGAACCCACAACACATACCTACTCGTAGATTGCCAAGCCGTAGGCGGAATAAGAATTTGGGTTGAAATTAAAACTTAGTTAAGCATGATACAGATTCCTTTCAATATACACCTTTGGGACACACTTATTTACTGCACAGATGTGAACAAAAGACGTAAAGCAGTCTGAAAAATTACTAATATAAAGAGCAGTGGTGTACGCAAGATTTCCTTCTGGGGGATTTTAAATAATATTTATGTTCATCATCATAAAATGATATTTAGATTATTATCCACTAAAAATATAATTAAATTAACATTCTCTTTGTATGAAGACTATGCAACTATATTTTTCAGCCAAAAAAGCAAAATTCTAAATGCTACCTAGTGAAAAATGTGATGTAGGGGAGACCGGGGGAATCGCGCCACCATAAGGAAAATACATTTTTATTTCTTTAAAAAATAATAATAATGCAAAAATTATGACGATATAGCATTTTATAGGTCTTTTTTTATTCATTATATTTTTTGTAGAATTTTATTTCACTTAAAGGGGCGTGAAAAATATATTTTTTTAATGTCTGCACACTGGCGGGATCCCGCCATTCGCTTGGGGTAATGACGCCATATGCCATAAATTAAGAGAATTCAACAAAATTGAATAATCCAAGTCATCTTATTACACTTTATTCAATAAAAAATATTCAAAAAAAGAGGGAAAACTTTAATCTTAAAGCTAGTAAAAGAACATCTTTCAGAAAAACTTAAATTCCAAATAAAAATTGAACTTCCGACTAAAAAATTAAAACTTGAATTGAAAATGAACGAAAAAGAATCCTAACTTCAAATATTGTATTAAACTTTTCAAAATTTAATGTCTGCATCATTTGATAAATGTTCCAAGATCAGTCTTAATCCTCACTGCAGAAATCACAAAAATAATTGTCTGGAGTATCAACACCACTACATTCGGAGTGTGCCCATTTCCCGCACCGTTTACATCTGAACCAAAGTTCATTGAAGCCATATTCTCCACAAACAAGGCAGAGTTCACCATCTTTAGATCTTACGTCAAAGGCTTCAGCGACTTCATTATCGTTACATAAGTCTTTTTCGTCCAAATCCTGATTTTCTTCACTTGAAGATTCATTGAATGTAATTCTACGTCTGGTAGTCAGTTTTTTGTTTTTCTTAGGAACACTACTTGTTTTTTCACTTTTTGCCACGCGTTTATTTTTCACTGAATGTCTTATTTTGGTTGTTTTTGTGTTTTCTTGAATAAGCTTTACGACCAACTTTTTGGCAGCTGCTTCTTTCTTGGTGTTTTTTTCTTTTCTTTTGGATTCTTTTTCTTTAAGAATTTGTTTCATTGGAGTGGAAGTTAAAATACAGCTATGACCTTTACACTTTACATTTTCTTTCACTTTCGCTACGGCTGCTTTAGGAACTGGCGATAATTTATCTAACATCTGACAAAAAACCTCCCGGTCTTTTGATCTACTTCCTGATGACGTTCCAGAGCACCCAGGAACTCCAATTTGACCGTCTACGCTGTTCATACCAAGTTGTTCTTCCATTGGTTCGTGTGTCTGTTGAGGGTTGTTTAGTCCTGAGTTAGGACAGGAATTTCCAGACATGTCTTTAGAATGGTCGTCTTCATCCTCTTGGTCGTCAATGAAAACAGTTCCTACTGCACGTTGAAATGGTGAATAGTCATCTTTGTTAAACCTGTCTTCATTTGTTTGGAATATTCCTGTACTTGCAAATCCAGAGACACCCTTTTCGATAGTTGCAACATTCATATAATCAACATTAAAAATGCTAGCAATATCATATGGGGTTATCTTTCTGTAGACATTTGCTCGCATGAATTTGTCACACTCTCTGTTGAAAGCATTTTTTAGAGGACCAAAAAATGAGACATCAAGTGGTTGCAACTTGTGGGATGTGTGGGGAGCGAAATTATTGAAGTGTTTTAACCAGTCAAGGAAAAGGTCCTCATTGGTCCATCCATTGTTTGAACACTTGTATAGGGCGCCAGCTGGCCCACCTCTCTCAAGTAAGGGTGTCATCCTTTTCCTGGGGAAAATGAACATTGGTGGTATGTATTGTCCAGAAGCACTCATAGTGCACACAGCTGTGATGTTGCGCCCTCTCTCCCAGCTCGTCGCACCTCCAACTTGTTTCTGACCTTTAGGCCCTAAAATATGACCTGGTTTCTGAACTGAAGAGATACCAGTCTCGTCCATATTAAACAATCTGGATGCTGGGAATTTATATATGTCCATGACTGAATTAAGGTTCTTGAAAAATAGGTCGACCTCTTCTTTGTTAAACCCCGTCACTCTGCTAATACTCGTTGCAGATGGTTTACGCAAAGAAATTTCAGGATTTCTTCGCCGAAATCCTGATATCCAGTCTTCTCCCGCCATTTTGGTGTCTCGATTGAAATTATGCTTTATTTTCAATTCTTCTGCCAAATCATATGCTACCCTTCTCAAATCTGTAATTGTTATTCCATAGAATAGCTTCTCTAGAGCAAGGATGCGTTTAGTAAGTTCTGCTTCCTGTTCCTCGCTAAAAACTGAAGGTCTCCCCATAATAGGATCAGAAATTTTGTTGTTTTTCAACCTATCTCTAAGTGTTGTCCTTGGTATTTTAAATGACACGGACACGCTTTTCACTGATTTTCCTTCAGCTATTGTCTGCAAAGCAGCCTGAAGTTCCCCCTGCGTCCATTTTGCCTTCTCTGTTGTGCGTTTTCTCACACGAGGCATCTGAAATTACGTAAAAATCACGTAAGGATAATGACAAATACGACTTGGGGTAATGCCGCCACCCTTTCGGGGTGGCGGCATTACCCTATCTTAAATTGGCGTCATTACCCCAGCTTGACAACATTGCGGAAAACCCTAGCCTACACCGATTGGGAAAGGGAACAAAAGTAACAAATCACATTGATATGTGGGTAAATAGACCCACTATTCACACATAATAACGTTACATGTCTGTTATAGATGTAATAGGTACCTACCTTAAACACGTGGAAGTCGAAAATTATAAGGAAACTGCAAATCACAAAAAACTTTCTCATTACATAACCTCTCCTCTCATGACCATGGGAGCAACTGACAGTGCTTCGCACATTCTCCACTAGGATTCAGCACTTGTCACGTGATCCTCTCACAATCAGTTCACGCTACACCTGGGGTGGCGGAATAACCCCGTATGGCGTGATTCCCCCGGTCTCCCCTATTATGGGAAAATTTTTGGGGGGTTTAAACCCTAAACCCTCCCCCTTGTTGGTACGCCACAGACGAAGAGTAATAAACATTCATCGTTAAATCGGTAATGAGTTTAATAACATATCATCTTCCTATATTATAAATTTAATGTTCCTCTGCTCATTGAACGGTCTAATCAATTTACGTATGCATAGATTATGATGCTAAAGTTAAAAATAGGCTAGTTTGTTGCATTCATGAGATAAAATCATAATTTTAATGGAATAAAAAGGAATATTTCACAAATAAAATCGTGAAAAGATATTTTTTCTGCCATTTCCTACTAGTTTTTTGCATTCACAATTTCATTTAGCATATTTACTAATTTCGCAGAAAATTCACATTTATCGCAACATGTGATTTTTTCCAATCCCTACATCACTGTTTGATTAAGTGTAAGTATAGAATTGGAAGAGATAAGAGGAGATTTAAAACAGGGACTGGTGAAAAATCTGGCTTTTTTCTTTTAAAATGAATTTTTTCTTCCCTGCAATGAATCACATTTTCACCCATAACAGTATCTGTATTAGTCCCAAATTATTATTCACTTTCACAAATTATTTATTCTATCCTCTATAATTCTTCTGAATCCAAACAGTACCTCTATTAAGCCACTGCTGAATTCATTTTCATGGCTGACTGGCTAATGGTCATCCAATGATTTTATCAGATATGTGCCTGGTTTCATTTCAACTTCTAGTTCCTTCCATACCCCGTAACCATTTTAATCTTACCAATTTAAAGGTAATGGTATTAATGGACCATCTTACCTCATTCCCTGGCAAATCGTTTTTAGCCTTTATAGTGCCAGGGAGAACTTTCACGCTCCTCTTGCAGTAGGTACCACCATAGTTGTTCATTTATTATTGACCGAAGCCTTCATTAACCCTTTTACTGCCAGCCCCTTGTAGGTAGCAAAAACTGCCAAGCACATTTCCATGAAAATTGTTAGATAATGAATTATATGTATATATATTTGAAACACTAAATTTTATTATATGAATTAAGTATTTGTCTCAATGCTGACGACATTTCCAGTTTTTATGAGAATGAAAAAATCATTCTCATAAAAACTGGGCATCATTCAAGCTGTCTCTGATTTGAAGGAAATATAATATTACAAATATGTAATGCAAGTGGGCCAATATATCGGCCCTTGGCAGTTTTTGCACAACCATAGAGGGTCAATATATCGGCCCACTGGCAGTAAAACGGTTAATTGCTGACTGAAGCCTTCATTTATTGTTGACTGAAGCCATTTAAATACAGAAAACTTTAGATACCAAACCTATGTACTTCCAAAATTGACCACTTGCATTCATTTGCCTACCTTATTACATGTACTATGTGGAATATTATTTTTCCTTGAAACTCTACAAAATCACCAAAAATGTGCTGGCAATTTTAGCGTAGTTCCTAGGATAATGGTTGGCACCCAGAAGGACAAGTTTGATTCATCACCCACTATCCTTACTTGTGCCAATAGGTACAGTGAGATGAAGAAATGTTGGATGTAGAAGAATATTCTACAGGGATTGAGCTTTGATGAGCGATAACATATTACCATTTGAAGACAACGGAAATATGTGTTGATCTGTGAATGGTATAGACACCATGAATTCAAGACATTCATTCGCACAGCTCATGTTCAAATGACATCTCTATCAATTAAATGGTTTGAAATCAAAATTGAGAACCGCTCAATAGTTACTGATTTACA
Source organism: Platycnemis pennipes (assembly GCA_933228895.1). NCBI lineage: Eukaryota > Metazoa > Arthropoda > Insecta > Odonata > Platycnemididae > Platycnemis > Platycnemis pennipes. The sequence goes on along the minus strand of OW121852.1, from coordinate 31,705,467 downwards.
GCGACAGTATCACTATCAAAATGAATTATAAATGAGAATATTACTTCCTCAAGTCAAAGTATCTCTCTGCTACAACCCTATGTTTGACGATCAGAACAGTATGGAAAATCATGGGAAAAGATGTCAAAAACACAGGTTAGGGCCAGAAGAAAAAATATCAATAATCAAAAAGTACAGAAACTTTTAATACTCAGCCATCACAGAGTTTAATTAAAAAATAGTTTCGATGACAAAATCTGAGGTCCATTCTCTGTTATATTTACAGGTAAGAGATACAAAACTTCTATAAGGTTGAAAATAAATGTGATAAATTCTTTAAATAAGTTATGACTTCCACATAAATCAAGTGCAAATTAAATAATTTAGGTAGTATTTAATGAACATAATTATGAAGTCATCGAGTATGGCTTTTGAGGGCCATCATGCATCACAGAATGAATCACTCAAAAGATCTCAAAGCACAATCAGTTTTTCACCGCCCCATATTCTGAAGAAGTTCAAGGATGTAGCTACCCAGTTCTTCATCCTGGTGAAAGAATTTGTAAAGAAACATTATATCACCATCAAATGCACTCATGAATATCTATAAATCAAATTTTAATAGATAAAGTAACATTTACATTAAAATTCTAGAATAAAATTTGTGAGAAGTGATTCAACCCATCAAACTAGATTTAGAGAAATAGTATTTGAGCCAACAATAGCTGCAGAGCACAAGATTGGAGTTGTTCCTTTATGAAAATTTCAAGCAATATTAATACCATCTTAATTTATAATTTTTCTATGCTTGGCCTCAGTATGTGAAGGTTTATCATACACAGACCCTGGACTACTATCATTTCTTCAGTAGCAGCTACAGAATGCATTTTACCATAGAGTAAGTATAAGAGGGCTCACTGCATAGGGCAAAACTGTCATACATTTTCGATGTAGTAATGGAAGTTTTCCATAGATGGCGAGCGAAGAATTTTTTGCACTATGTTACAAACGATATATATTGCTTCCATCACTTTCGTTTCTCTAATCAACCTAAGCGGCACAATTAAAAGTTCCTTGTAGTCTCCTCCATCTACTCCTTGCAGCGGTGGATTATGTGTTTTCTATGAAACAACAAGGAATCCCTCCTGTGACAAGACATGTTTGCTTAGATAGTGAGAGAAATGTTAACTTATCCATGTTGACATTAGGTAAAGGCATATTGCACCATTATAATAAAATAACAAAACTAAAATAATAGCATATCTTATAAGTTGATTAGAAAAACAAAAGCAATGGAAGATATATATCATTTGTGACGTAATGCGAATAATTCTTAACCTATCCATGGAAACATTAATCATCTATGGAAACCTTCCAGTACTACAGTAGAAGCCGATTATAGTGAGTATGGCATACAGCAAGAATCTCACAATAATGAGTGATTGGCAATGTACCATCGAAAGGCCCATGATTAACATGAAAAGAAAATGGATATAGAGAGCTCAAGAAGCTCCTGCCATGATATACGCTCGATATTACGAGTGATATTTCTTGAGGGCGATGCACTGCAAAGTATGAATTAATGCATGGTATTTATCTTTAATAGCATTATTTGTCAACTACAACTTAGAATACAATATTTGTTCCATCTCTACATTGTTTAAAGTTCAATCAAGTCCACGCACTCATGATTTACGGCCGGCCCTGGCGTATCTTGCACACGCACTGGCACTTTTTAGTTGTTCTTTTGTTAATCCAAGTTAAAACAGAGGCATAGGAGCAGAATGGGTGGAAAATGGACAAGCGGAAAAGCATGTAGTCAGTCACACGACAGTGGAGAGCGATGTTGTGGATAAGGAGTGGAGTTCAGCCTGCCTGTCTTTGTCTGCCAGGGTGGGAGTAGTTGACGGATGAGGAGTTGATTAACTCGGTGGGAAACCAAGGTGACGACAAAATTAGTTCTCTTTCAGAAGAAGAAAACAGTGGCTATGCTGACTAGAGCTAAAGCACAGCACGCTCTTAGAAAAATAAGTGCAGTTTACCGGACCAGTGATACTTCCACCGACGACTAGCAAATTTATTGAAGTGGAAGGATCTGGGCTTTCGGCAACTGCCAGTAGACTAAAGAAGACGATGCTTGAATGATTTTTCAGCCTCGAATAGAAATTGTAAGCGCTGTGCTGTTAATGTGAGGTGTATGTATGTGTGATACTAAAGGTCCAATGCTTGTTTTGTAATGCTTTTTATCATTGCGACAAATTCGCCAAAGTTTTCTGTTGCCAAAGAATTATTAATATCCTTAAAATTTTATGATTCATCCTGGTTTCAATTATTTTTCCTGTCAGCAGAGTAATGGGAATACCTACTTATGTTTTCTGGTACATTTGCTAATTTGTTCATGTTTTTCAATGTTTTCGTAAATATTGCCAGGGTCTATGTTATGCGAGTAATTGAAATTTATCCCGTTCAACAAGTTTTTATTTTATGATTCGTGACTTCACGGATACACACAATTTTGAGTGAATGCATCGATAATTCTCGGCAATAGTATTTCACGGTAGTTACCTCCGTCCATTGTAGATCCTCCAGATGTCAGCACTAGTATGGCACACGATGTGCATCACAACCGATGGAGGCATTTGCTTGTGTAAATAAATACTCGCTGCAGCTAATTTTCAAGAGATAACTGAATATGAATTTTAGGAACGGCTTGGAATAGGAAATTATGCAAGAAATATTTTCGACCGCCAAAAAATGCTGTATTTCTGTGAATCATTACGGCAACTTTCCTAACCAATGGACATACTGGTTAACACTCGAATACTTCAGCAAAGCGTAAATTATTGATTTGGAAGATTTAATTCACAAAATAAACGATAAATATGCAATTCTGCACGAAAATGGCCCTTCTACCTGTTTCAAGTAGCATGGTAACGAAAGAAAAATGGAAAGTAAGAACAACTGTGGGAATTGAGAGGCTTAATACATCACCTTCGGATATAACGAGCACTTGCTATAGCGAGTGATTTCCAAGCCATTGAGAGGACTCGTTATACCGAGCTTCCACTGTATGTCCAAAATGCATAACAGTTTTGCCCTATGTGGTGAGCCCTCTATATTATGCTCACTATGATTTTACCTTTTTGTGCAAAAATTTTTCAGCATTTATGAATGTTGTTCATAACATGGGTGAAAAATCTGCAGTTTAAAAATAGCATTCTAGCAAATGGATTAACTAGGTATTTTAGCCAATGGGCACGTCTGAAATGATTCCTGAGCAAATGTTCTATAATCAGACAACAGAAGAAGAATTTTCCAAAGCCATAAACTTATTGCTCTCAGATAACTAAAGAAAAATCAGGTGTATTCGGATTAACAAGACTAACCTGGTTGGTCCATGATACTAGAACATTTTTCTGGTCATCCTCTGTGGTTTCCACTTTAATCAATACACTTTCAACTGATATGGATGAACCCTCAGTTAGCTGGACACTCCAATCCTTGAGACGGCTGTTGAGATCAAAGGCCGAAAAATGAGCCATTACGCCAATGTGATTTAAACATAGATAAAAGGTGCTAATGACAGTGCTTCACTTTATGACTATAATTATTCTCGAGCTTAAATTTAATGAAGAGGCCAATGAGGACACTTTTTGCCCCCATAAACTTTTTAAAATTCTTTTCATTAGAAATGATAAAATAGCAAACAGAAATATCTGATGACAAAAATCAGAAAGTTTAAGGAATAAAAAAAATTATATATTCCAAAAAAAAAGTCTTAAATTCCTTCTGAAGCCTGGAGAATTCTTCTATCGGGTGAATGTGTATTTTTTTGATTAAAAAATGTTCATGCCACCAGCTGAAAATTTTGGCTGGGAAAATAGAAATATTATGCACAAACAACCTGGACAGTTTGACTTGGAGACGAAGTGAGTTCATTTTTTACTACCTAGGGCCATACTTTTAAGCATGCATTGTAAAATTTTCAGTTACATTATCTTAGTAAGGGAGGAAATTTGAGTTCCATCTTCATGATATGTTGTTAATATTACATTTCTTTTTAATTTTAAGCACATTGCTCCACAAAGAATTTTTCTTAAAAACAAGATATTTTTACATGCTGGGACTGCAATCGTATAAGGACTTTAAGTCAATGAATAATTTTGTAACCCATCATAATGTCTCATGCATTTGAAATATCTTAGTTTGTAATGTTGAAGCTCAGATTTCTTTTCTTTTCCTAAATATCAACCATCTAAAAAACCTCTTTTAGGGCCATTTGAATGCTCAATAATTATAATAGCTTACCCAGAAATCAACTGCTGAAGCTTTTCAGCAGTTCGACTTGGAGGTCCAGGATCATCCAAAGTGATTGTTGATGTAAACCTAATTTGATGTCGGCTGATGCCAGCTTCATTGCATGCTCTTTCCACATCCATCAGATGCATGGACTGTAAAAGTGATTAAATATTGACTGTTGTCCAATAATAAACAAGAAATTAGTGTACTGAATACAGCAATTCTATCATGGATTTGATAGACAAAGATATATATTTATTTCCCCGTGAAAAACAAATGGTTGACATGAGCTAACTAACTTTCTGATGCCAACATATTTTTAATTCAGCTTTAACTATATGTATATTCACAACAATATTAAGAAATGTCCAAAACATTACAAATTTCAATACCATGGAAATAACCTCTATCTGTGAATATAATTTGGCATAATGCAGGAGGGTAGTATGTATGAACATATCAACAATCATTTAAATTGGTAAAACAGAAGAGGTTAACGAAAACTGTTTTACTGTTCTAATTTACCTAAGGTGAGGAGTCAATTTTTTTAAATCTCTCCCGGGAAATTTATTATGATGCACACAATAAAGTTAATAAGGATATTAGATGGTAGCTAAGTTGGAGTACTAAACTCACATTTTCTTTCATGACAAGCACACCATGAATCAGTCTTTGGCGTTTAGGATCTGGTGGCAGACGGTCATGAATTGTTGCTTCTTCTTTTAACAAGGACAATGAAACATCCACGGGAATATCTGGTACAGTATTTATCAGACAGGTCTCTCCATTTGCTGGGTTATAGCATTCAACGCCAAATTCCTATTCAGATTGGAAAAATTAAATGGTTTGACTTAGATTCTGAAACCGAATGAGTATTAAACAAAAATGAATTTATCTTTATTTTTAAGTGACATATAAGTGATAAGTTTAAGTGTCATATTCATTAGAAAAAAAAGTTTCAGATACAAAATTCTTCATTCTTTTCTAAATTTATACGGCAGATTTAAAAAAAATACATGCAAAGGAAATATAAATGAAAGGATGTGAACTTCAATGGATTTGCTAAGTTTTGTCTTCACATTTAAAAAGGTAATGATGAAGATTTGTGGCGAACTTAATTACATGACAAAAACCAAATTTTCAAATACACAATTTGAGTTAGTTTATGGTAAAATATATTCCTTGCAGGATACTAGCCACAGAACACATTCACTCAACTTAATTAACATACAATTCATACAATTTTTAGAGAACCTGGTAGTGAACATTCATGAATGCACTCTGTGAATGTTCATTAGAATACCATTCCACACTAGGACTGACAATACAAAACAGACAAATTATCCATCAGCAGTACCTAGTCAGAGTTCTTTGGGAAACTAGGGAAGGATACACAATGATAAGTCTCATAACGCTAAGGTTTGTGGAGAACTCAATCTCTTTCCAAATACCTTAGATCTTGCAAGCAATAGCTCTTGGTATGAAGGAAAAGCAAATAATGAAGCCAACTTCAGGATGGTAAATATACTAACTATAAAGCCTGCAAAAGATTGATTTTCTGGCTTCAGGGAACAATTCCTGTATCAGATCACCCCATGTGTGGTACCCCCCTGACATACCCACAAACCAATCCAGTTCCCTACTTAACTTCCTCCTTTAATTGAACACTGTACTTTACCTGCTTGATCTTTTCTTTCAGAAATTTCATCTTCTCGGCTTCACCATGAACGAGTAAAACATTACGAGGCTCACAGTACTGGATGAGTTGCATTATACCTTTGGCATCCGCATGAGCAGAGAATGACATGTACTGAAACAAATTAACATAATTCCACATTGGAGTTGATGCCCGTCATGTTCAGCACAACAACAGAAAAATATCAAAAGACATTATGAAATAAAATTACCTAGTTCAGAAAATAAAGGAAAGGTTAAACATACCTCAACAGACATTTTAACTTCAACAACCTGCCTGTTTTCCAATTCAACTTTTTTCGCCCCATTTAGAATCTTATGGCCAACTGTCCCCACCACACAGAATCCTGGCATTATCACCTAATTGGAGAAGAAATCCCTTTTAAATGGTATTTGCAGTGAAAGCATATCAACACTTATCATACTACGGAAACCACAAGGAATTATACTCCTTCACATATCATAATCTGTTCATTCATAAGTCAATGATATATAGCTAAAGCAGCATTTATTCATAAAGTTGCAACAATCAAGGTGCAATAACGAACCATATTGTTTTCATTAGGAGCCCACTGCTTGAAAATTGTCAAAGAAAGCCCAGCATGTAACATCCCTGGGGTAGCAAACACGACCATAGCTCCAGGGTTTTCAATGTAAGCTTTGTCAAATGGTTTGATGTGCTTGAAATCAAACATATTCCTCTGAACAAAGGTTTTTCTTATTTTCTGGTTGGTCCAAGTGATAAACATTTTGTAATAATTAGTTGCCTATATAAACAAGAGAGATGAACAGTAATCAGTGGATATGGATAAAAAATATTAAATTTCTACATACACATATTCACACCATGCTCAACCTTTTCTGTCAGTCCAACCGCAAAGTAAATAGGAACTTTGAGATTCATTCTTTCCCAATATGTTTCTAGGAGGATACATAGCTCTTGAGCTCTTCCGAGTGCAAATACTGGAATAAGGACTTTGCCTCCCCTATCCACACATTCATGGACTTTCTTCAAAAAATCTCTCTCTCTGTAAAAAAATTGTAACTCTATTTGGTTAAATTATTATTATTATTATTATTATTTATTTGCCCAAAGATGAATAACAAACATATGCATTTATTTAAGGCATGTCCAAAACAAATACATATTACAGTATAAACCGACGGGTTAAGCGCCACGGGTTGGCAGCACCCGCGGCGTAAATAGCGATGAATTATTAGGTAAACACGGGGAGTTTGGCATTATGCCCGGCGTAATAATGGGTTACAAAACAAAAGTAAGGAAGGGCAACAATTAGAAAAACAGCGTCGGTAGTTAGGTGGCGAGGAAAGAAGGAGGTGATAGTGAGAAAGACGAGAGGAGAAAAAGAAAAAACGAGGACCCAGAGAGAGATTAAAAGGATAAGGTGGACGCGTCAGCGGACAGTCCCGGGGCCCATGATAAGGCAGATATCGGCGGGAGACACAGATAATTCCAGCGGACTCCCGAGAAAAGAGAGAATCGAGGAGAGAGCGGGAAGGAAGGGTCATCGTGGGAAAATCCTACGGGAAGGCGGTCCAGCGGATCACGGGAACCAGTGGCCACGATAAGTCTATGAACATTGGAATAATTATTTAAAAGGAGAAAGCCCACTACAAAGTTAATCATAAAGATTGAATTAAGATTACTGATTAGATTAGAATTTGATATGAAATTGTAAATTGGGCCCAATTAAGGTTAAAGGAAAGTGAATATAAAGATATTGTGCATGAAAATATAAATACTTTCCTTGTCTGATTTCCTTGATCCCAATAGCAAATTAAGGGTATTGATATATACATATGTGTGAAATATTCAACTGTATAAGGGTGTGTGTGTGGAATCTAACGAGCTAGCCGGAAGACAGAAAGCAAAGGTAAGGTACCCGAAGGTTTAAAAGGGGTAGGGGTACAACAGAATACAAAAGTACAAGAAATACCACAAATACATAATTATTTGCTCAACTCCCAAATATTCATTTATACAATGAAAGAGATTTTCAAATTGAAACTCCTTTACTTTTCTTTTAAAAACAGTATAAGATGAAATTGCCTTCAACCCAGTGGGCTATCTATTACACATTTTTACACCCATTATTCAGGACCCACCGAAACCCCCTTGGTTCTAACACATGGTGTATGGAAATTACCATTACCTCTAGTAATAATAATAATTTTATTTGTCCAGAGATAATATGAGAGTGGGTACACAATGCATTGATAAGTTACATGGACAGAGAAATAGATATATCATTAATGCATAAGATGTACTACACTCAGAATTAAATGACAAAAAACAATGAACAATTTAGAAAAAAACAATGTTTTTTTTAAGTATAACAATCAATTATTACAATAGAACTCATTAAGGTTACATTAACATTTTATTACAAAGTATTTTTTAGTTCAGCTTTGAACTTATTTGCTGGAGTAATACATCTCAAATGCAGGGGGAGAGCATTAAACATTTTAGAGCCCATGGCGATGGGACTCCTGGAGGCTATTTTTTGTTTATGGAGAGTGACATGCATGTTAGAGTTTGTTCTTGTCCAGTGATTACGAATATCACTGTTAACCTTAAGTTTGTGTAGATTAACCTTAATTAAAACACATAGTTTATAAATGTAAAGGGATGGTAACTGTGAGGAGCCCTAATTTCACAAATAATGGTCTACAGGGCTGAATTTTTGATTTCCTCAAAATGATTCTTATTGCTCTCTTTTGTTAAAGAAATACCTTGTTAAGGAGTGTTATGGCCGATCTCGAGAATTCGATTGCGTAATTGGCTTTATTCACTAAGTTACAGTGACAAAGGGTTACTAATCAATCCTGAGATACTGTGTCTCTTACATCTCAAACCATTCAAGACATTGGATAGATTTGTAATTAAATCGGAAACATGTTTAGACCAGTTCCCTGAATTTTCAATTCTTAAGCCTAAGAATCTACTGTTATGAGCTGGACTTATATTGACGTTAAAAATTGGTTGAAAATGAACAAGCTGGGTGCCTACAAGCACATTTAAAAAGTCAAAGAGGTAAACCTTAGGTAATAACAAAATAAATATGACAAAAAAGACCATTAGTGCTTTAGGCACTCTTGGCTTTTAGGCTAGTGTTTCCTGAATAAAATTATGTTACTTTGCCAGATAATTAACCCAAAAATGGCCCTGGGTTATTTCTCTCCAAACAGGCTTGAAAGTGAACCTGTGCATCTGAATCTGCATCTTTACAACAAAAATACATGAGCAACTTCATTTTTATCTATGATGGTAACAATACAAAACTGACGAAGGAAAAAATAGGCAGTGTAGGAAAATCATAAATAGAGAATAGACTGATTTGATTTGGGCAATGCTTTAAATATTGTAAGCTAGCAAAGAAAAAGACAGTCATCTTAATAATCAGATAAAGCCAACACACCTGCACCGCTTTGAATCTCTTATAGTAGTGGCATAGGTAGACTCTGAAATAAGAAGGTCAGGGCGGCATTTATCTATCCATGCAGCCCCCAAGTGTCTGTCTGGAGTCATGTTGTAATCCCCCTGAAAGGCAACGATAGATAGAATTTTAAATTCAGTCTGTTTTCAAAATTATTCGCTTACCAACAAAAATATTCATGAATTTTTCCTGACAATGACTGCAAATGAGAGCATAGGGAATTTCTATTCTCGCTTTTTGTTTGGGTCCCATCAGCGGAGAGGAGATCACCATTTAAAATTGAGTAGAGCTCTCCTCAATTTTAAATGGTGAAAGTGCGAGAATGGCTGTCCACCTCAAACTTCTTTGGGAATAAACGTGTATAGCCTGCAGTGAGGGGTACTCCAAAGTGAGAAGAAGTGCGGAATAGACCAAAGAAAATTAAAATTGGGAGCTTGGCATGGTATGCTGCCAAAGCTCACACTGAACTAAAAAGGGCATAATGGAGGCTCTTAAGGTTAATACATAAAAATAAAGGAAAATGATGCATTAAAGAAAAAGGAGTTTTGGATGTGGAGTCAATTGAAAGACAAAATACTGAAAGAGGCAGATTATTCAGAATAAGCCAGATGAAGATTATAGAGTTAGTTATTCAGGGGAGGTGACCAACAGCTGAGATCATTTGTGCAATTTAGGATAGGTTGGCAGCTGGGTAATGGTAGGAATATTTCAGGTAATGGAAGAAGGGTGGAGAGAAACCATGCGCCGGCTTCATCCTACTCTTAAGGGCATGTGCCAACGGGACCACGACTTAACGTCCCATCCAACCTATGGAGTACTGAACCTGAAATGCCCTGTACTAGGCACTCAAGTAGGGACCGGGAAAATCCACCACTTCCAGGAATCAAACCCAGACCCTCAGGATGGGAGGCCAGTACTCTAGCCACCACACCAACCTGATCCCTTGAAGTTGATAGATTTGGTTTTTACCCAGTAAACATTTATGTCTGAATAAGGAAAACACAATCAATGTAAATTCCACATCATTCCACAGAATTTATGAAGTGTTACTGGTTTTGATGTAAAAACTTCAAATCAGACAGGTTATTTTATTTCGTCACATTACTAATAATGTGACGAATTTATACACGAATTTATAACAAAATACATTGGTTATGTCTTTCTTAATCAAAGGAAGCCAAATGCTAAAAGAGCAAAGAGAATGCACATTTAGATAATGAATTGGGGAACCCATATATGAATAAAGTTTGATCCACGTGACTTTATCTCACCTACCGGTAATTGGCATTTCTCCAGTATAGGACTACTCCCAAAGCAAATTTGCCATCACTACCATAGCTAGTAATGGGCCATCATCTAATTTACCAATATCAGTAAAGAAATTACAACAAAAAATAGTCACATCCTCAGAATACAAAAAAAGCATTGTAAAACTCGAAAAATTTTCAATTTTATGCGAATCAAGGAACTAAGGAATTGCCAATGATAAATGTTGGATATCATGTCTATTTTCAGAAGCCCCTCAATTAGCATTGACAACCAGCTGTTACCACAGTCAAAATAAGTGATTCTCCTAGATCATACATGTACTACCTGAAAAGTGTGAATGGAAAAGTCTATTGATGAAATGGTCAGAAATTAAAATGAAAATTTGGGTTAAAATATCGCACCCGTTCATACCATAACACAACTTCCAGAGAATTAAGTTAACCCTCAACCCCTAAGGTGACCCCTGATGACTCTCTGAGATGGAGGAAAGACAAAAAAGAAATAGGTGAGATAGGAACGGTAACTACCCCAGTTAGGACTAATTCTGGTCGACTAATAAAACCTCCCAAAAGGTATTCAGATGCAGACTTTTCTTGAATGTAAAATATATGTAATGATATAAATATAGGTACAATAAGTGATTACATTTAACGGAAATACAAGCATAGACATAAGGAAACAATTCATCAGAATGTACCTACCTACATCTGGAGCATGTTTCTTTGACAGTGAGGCTTGGATGATGGTAGCAGCAGAGAAGAAAAGGGTGGAAGCATTTGAAATGTGGTGCTACAGAAGAATGATGAAGATTAAATGGATCGACTCAGTAAGTAACGAGGAAGTCCTAAGACGTGTTGGAGAAAAGAGAAGTCTGTTGAAAACTCTAAGAAGACGGGACAACCTAATCGGCCATATCTTAAGATATGATGGCCTGATGAAGACTATCATTGACAAGTGAACGGGAAGAAAGGCAAAGGAAGGCCTTGTGTGATATATGGAACAAGTTATGAAGGATAAGAAAGAGAAGAAATACGTAATTATGAAGAGATTAGCCAATAGAAGAACTCGAAGTGGAGAGCTGCATCAAACCAATCTGAGAATTGATGACTAATGATGATGATGATGATAGAGAGATTGGAGATTGACTGGAGCGATTGACTCTGGAGAGATTGACTTGGAACGAATACGCTGGAATGGGATATATGACAGACATACCATAACCAAAGCTTTATTCCACAAAAAAGTTCCAGGTAAATATGAACTTTAGGGTTACAGCTTTCCAAAATTCATCCCGCAGAAATCCAGTCACTTACCGATGTCATTCCAACTTTGTAACATAGATGAAGGATGACTCTTCATTATCACACAAGCTTCACTGCTCAGTAACCATTATTTCATGAGATATTACAGTTAGAAGTTGACTTACCGTGTACACAAGGGATTGTGATCCAACACGAATACGAAACATAGCCGCTCCCAAGACATGACCAGCATAGTATGCTTTTATCTCCAGCTCATTGTCAACCATTACAGTTTGATGGAGAGTAACAGCAATGACTTTCTTCATGCAATCCTTAATCATCTGGGATGTGAAAAAGTTACTCTCTCCTTTCCTTTCAACCATAAGTTTTCTCATATCTTCCTGAACAAGAAATTGTAGAAGACAGATTAGAAAAAAAATACATTTACGCAGGCAAGCATACATAGACAAGGGCAACACGTACTAGTAATATCGGAGCTATAGCCTTTGTGGGGTGTGTCATGTATATTGGTCCAGTATAGCCTATCATTTCTGTTAAGAATGGTAGTGCCCCACAGTGGTCTAAATGAAAATGAGAGATAATCACACAGTCCAAGTAACTAGTGACAGGTCCTTCCGGAGCAATGTATGTGAAATCTGGAAACCGTCTCTGGGGATAGAAAGTAATACAATGTACTATGAGAACACTGAAAATTTACGCCAGATCCAGATGAGGAATATTAAGGAATGAGTACCTCATCATTGTAACCCATATGCATTCCACAGTCCAGCATTATATTTTTTCCACCAATGGATATTAAAATGCAACTTCGCCCTACGTCTTGCCCAGCCCCTGTCAAATAATCATACATTAGAGTGTTTTACGGATACAAACAACGCTGGTACTACCTATCAGGAATGTAAACATTGAGTTATTCATCAAGTATGCCTACCCAAAGGCGTCACTTTAATTTCTGGCATGATGAAAATTTGTTTAACGTTGATGTCACCGTTTTCCCTAAACAACTACCACACTACTACCATTCACGCACAGCCGCTAACGACATTTAGATAATTTATCTCATTCCGCGGTACCGGCCATTCCACCATACCGCTCTCTTCAACACTTGAAAGACGAAATTGATGACAAATTTAATAACCGAACATGGACTAGATCGTTGTAGTTAAAATTTGTCACTGATGAACTTTCCTAAATTACTTCAGCAAATTATTAATCTCCTTTAAAAATACATATTATTAGGTTCGTTTTTTGTATTCGATGGGGGTATTCACATTGTGTTCATTCATGGATGCTGATTACGCCTATAAAATTTGCCATACAACGCATGCGAGCTTCGATTGTTTTTACTTGACAAAAGTATTCTTGGATTGTTTATGTTGACTTTTGAATGAGGGCATGTGTTTTAAATTGAAGTTTTGAAGCTGAGGTGCCTAAATTAGAGTTTCGGTGATTGGAGTGAAACAGCCCACTCCGGTAATTCTACAATATTCGCTGTGATAAACCCAAAATTTTGTGTTGTTGAATGACAATTAGTGACATGTCAGTGAAGTAGTTCAAATCGAGTAGCACTTGATGTTTAAGTATTTACTTATCCCATACGGCTTGTCTCTTGAACCTGTAATATTTAGGCAGTATGTCGGAACAGTCGGAAACTGCAACTGGGCCTGAAGGTGGTTCTAAACCCGTTGAAACCTCCAGACAATCCAATCTGCAAAGAATTCAACAAAGAAAACAACAACTCAGAAATTGGCAGAGGAACAAAAAACTTTTGAAATTGGCTATATATTCAGCCTGTCAGGTATGGTCTTAACTCCATTAATTTGTTGGATTTTTGGAAAACCGTGAACCTACCTGTGACCAACCTATTGATAGTATTTAGTTTCAGGAAAATGTACATTCGTTGCATAACATTGAAATCTAAAGTACAAACAAACATCTTATGCAAGCTATCTCCTTTGCAACTTTAAAGTTTTTTAGTCTTTCTGTTTGCTCAATATTCTCAGGAGGAAGAATGCAAGTGCAATGGATGGAAAACTCCCACCCCACCAACTAAGCCACCGCATGTCGATGTGTCTGTTTCTCTCGCAAATTTTAGTGATCCATGTCGAAGCTGTAATCATGTGTTAGGTTTGTATGGCCCAACACAATTTATGAAATTATTAATGAGCTAAAGAGTTGCTCCAGGGCACCTAAATTGTTCTCGTGGAAATTACAAAATATGCCTAATTCTCGTTTTACACTTTCGTTTTTATGCTTACAGAGGCTCATGTGAGACATCTTGAAAACTTACCAGAAGAGGAAGTAAATCGTTTGCTAAGTATGGTGGTTGATGTGGAAAATATATTTATGAGTATGCACAGAGAGGAAGATGCAGATACAAAGAGGGTGTATTTCTACTTATTTAAGGTAGGAATATATCTATTTTTCTATACACATGTTTTCTCAAATGTGTTATATTCTTTGTTAATGATTTTTATAATAATTCAACCTTTATATGTAGGATTGTAATACTCTTTAATTATGTCTACAATTCTCTTTAGTGACTGCTGTTTTTCCTAATTATTTTCCCATGAAGTAAAGTCTAAGGTTTATGAAAGACCTCTTAATATTTAAAGCATACATTTTCTTTAGTTATGAGGTCGAGACAGTTCATGTTCATAACTTTTCTGACTTTACTTACTGATTTGAATCAGGAAGAAAATCTAATGAGAATGCATGGGAATTTGTTTTTAGTGAATTTGGCCCCCAGAATATGTGCTGTCATCAATATACTGTGAATATAAGCATTTATCAACTCTAGTAATCATCATCATCATCGGTCAAGAATCCTAGGATTGGTTTGACGCAGCCCTCCACTCGATTCTTCTATCGGCCAACCTCTTCATATTGACCTCCTCTCTTTTACATCCTTCATAACTTGCTCCATATACCTCATACTGTGTCCTGCCTTTTCCATTCTTCCCGTTCACTTTTCCCTCGACAATTGTCTTCATCAGGCCATTGTGTCTTAAGATGTGGCCTATTAAGTTATCCTGTCTACTTTTTGAGGTTTTAAGTAGATATCTCTTCTCTCCCATTCTTCTTAAGACTTCTTCATTTGTCACTCGATCGATCCATTTTATCTTCATCATTCTTCGGTAGCACCACATTTCAACTGCTTCCAGCCTGGACTTCTCTGCTGCTGTTATTGTCCATGCTTTGCTACCATGTAGTAGAATGCTCCAGATGTATGTTATAATCAAATGTTTCCTCACTTCCATGCTTGTATTTGCAGCTGTAAGCAGAATCTTCTTTTGGTAAAAGGCCCTTTTTTCTTGGGCAATTCTACTGGCAATTTCTCTTTTACATCATCCATCGCTGGTTGCTCGGCTTCCCAGGTAACAGAATTGTAATAACTCTACTAGTAGAATTTGCAATTCTGTCTCTGCTCTCGAATGGAGAGAGGCATGCCACAAATTGCCAATTAGGTTGCATTGCTTAGTAGAAAATACCTTTGTATGAATCCTGGTTTTGAATTTTCTCGGATATCTCCTGTGTAGGTCCTCGTATTTTAGGTGGCAATTTTGCTAGTATTGCAGTCTGTGTCTTCAGGTCAAGTGTTGACAAGTGTTATCTCACAAAACCCATCCACGTAATATAGGAAATATCTCTAATATGTATTCCTAAATAAATGTAAAGAGCAGTATAGTTTAAAAAAAATGCTTTTTATGATGGAACTGTAGTGATTAAAATTAAGTCAATTTTGAGAGTTCAAGCCAATCATTTGAAGGGAATTTTAGGAGATATTGAATCTTGAAATGGTTAGCAATTCACACATTTATTGAGTGCTATTGGTATGAATATCAACTCATGAGGTGTATCTACCATATCACTCTTTATTTATAATGTTAATTCAAATCCTTGTTCAGGTTCAAAATAATGATTGTAATCCACTATTTAAATTTTAGATGATATGATTTCCTTTGTGTCACACTCCAATAAAAATTCTTTTCTAATTTTTTCAGCTCTTAAGAAAATGTATCGTGGGGATGACACGCCCTGTTATTGAGGGCCCACTAGGACAGCCACCATTTGAACGACCCAACATTGCAAAGGCAATCACAAACTTTGTTCTGTACAAATTTGGGCATTTGATGCAAAGGGTGTGTATTAAATTATTATTATTATTTATGAAGTGCATATTTTACCTTTTACTGCTAAGTAGGATAGTAGGAAATTTGTTTAATTTATTTGATAATAAATATAGGGGATAGTTCATGAACTGTAGGCCCTATGCAGGCACTTTTAAAATTTAAAGAGAAGGTTAATGAGTTTTTTGTGCAAAATTCCAGGAATGGCAGTCCATGTATGATCTGGCAAAGATGTTCTTGCACTGTCTCAACCATTGGAACTTTGAAACTCCAAGTGCGAGGAAAACAGTGGGCAGTCCTTATGAAGAGTTGTCTGAGTATAAAGTCATATACACAAGGTACAAAGAATGTTAGGGTGTTGCCTTATTTCATCATACCAAGGAGGCCAAATTAATTTACAAATTAACTTAACCCTCTTGGTCTGATTCTCACACATGTGTGATGGTTCCCTAAATATATATTTAAAGCAGTAAATTGGTAATTGGCTGAATATACAGTAAGTCCTCGACTTACGCGGATCGGAGTTACACAGATCCGGAGTTAGGCGGATGTTCAGTTAGGCTGGTGTTAAGGTCTGCACGAACTGACGTGGGAACAAAATTCGTGTGGGACAAAATTGGCGTGTTACCAGTACGTGCAAACCGACGTTAAACCTGCGTGGCAGAACGCGGACCCTCCACGAATATTATTTAGTATGCTGCATGCCGCATTTCCCTCATCCCAATACTAGTCTAGCACAAACTTACTGAGAGAAATGTCGACAGGAGGTTCATTGTAGTGGTTAAGAAGTATCCGTTACTCAATCCGAAATTCGATGAAAATGGTTAGGTCAAAACCTTATATATAAGCATGCATTTGAACATAAATTGCTAATAGTGTTTTTTTTAATTAGAAAGTATTGCTTGCTAATATTCCTTTCTCGGTATTAGTCTTCTGTCAATGCGGATACTTTGCGTAATCTTTGACAGATGGCACTTCCATAGTCTTAACACTGAAGCGGAAGCAGTGACGTCCGCACGTGCCCTGAAGTCCCGCGAATGTATCGCTTTGGTCTGAGGGACATTAAGTTCGCCCCTTGGCGAATTTCACTCCTGCGTCCCGCTTTTGCATCCCACGCCGGTGAGTTCAGATCACAGATATTGACCTTATGTTTGCGTTTTCTCTGCGTTTCCATTGCCACTGCAGATACACCGGTGACGACCTGTGACTCATTGTCAAGCACGTAAGAGTTGATGCCAAACTATGGGTGTTCGGAACGCTCACTCTACTTAAGCTCATTATATAGTTTGATAGGTGATGATTAGAGCATGGTGATGGTGAAAAAGTAATTGATTACCTTTTTCCTTTTCGCAATGCCGCTGAATTTTTAACCTTGTTTTTACTTTTAAGTCTAGTCCATGGACTTTACATACAATAATGCCTCCCTGCGAGACATCATATATATAAATGAATGCACGTCAAACATTAACACACAGCAACCGCAATCAATACACATTCACACCAGTAGGTGAGAGAAAACAGGCTGGACTTACAAACAGAAGGTGCTATGAGCAGTCTGGCAGTCCTAGGTATTAGGAGCATACATTGGTTATTTGTTCCTTGTGCCATAAACATGACATGCAGTGCTTTGAAATCCATCGCTGGTCGAAAGCCTGGCCGGCTCCAAGAATCTATATGTTTGATCTTTTACTAGCTGTTGCCACGTAACTGTTGCGACGACAGAAACCCAAAGAAAACGTAAGCCTGTCACCGGCCTTAAATGGCATCATTGTCTTTTTTCGGTGTAGTTTGACCATCCCACATAAGTCGATGCGTGGTTAACTATCTACTCCATAGATGACGCCTGTTATCTATCACAACAAAAAAGAACATGATTTGAGTAATTATACTTACTTCAGATTTAAATATCCAATGAAATAAAGATTGGATTTGTGTTACTCTTGGAATTGTCATATTATGGTAACTTAACGGCATCTCATAAGATGGCATTTTCTCTAATAGTCACCGATTGCTGCCTACCACAGTGAAAGCGGCACCTCTAATGGTTCAAAAATGGATAGGTAAGTTGTTGCTTTTTGACTTACGAGGAAATTTTTGGAACAAATTAACCGCGTAAGTCGAGGACTTACTGTGTGTAAGAATTAGTTTTTTGTAAAGTTTGCCATCACTGCTCTATCAAGCAAATCTTTCCTAATGAAGTATTGTTATTTTTTAAGCTCTTTACCCACTTTAATCATTGCTCAAAAGCTTCTTTAAAGTGATAGATGTGGGCTATATTATGCTGCTATGAAATTACAAGCTCAAGTTGCATTTCCTGTTTTGAGGTTCAAGAGGTGGTTGGTAATTGTAATAATCACTTTACAGTTACCTGGGCCATTGTATGTATGATTGTAATGTTTCCATATTTGGGTTCTGAACCACATGGAAGTCCTTCCTATCCATTGAAATAATAACAATGCTGAGTGGCTTAGAGCACTATGTATGAGGTGTCATTAAAAAGTATTAAGATGGAGAAGAGAAAAACTAACAATGTAATTCCACAAAACTTTTATTTTTACATGACGCTGCGCCGCAGTGAAACCACGATAATGTCAAAATAAAAGTGTTGTGGAATTGCATTGTTAGTTTTTCTTTTCTCCATTATGGAAAAATTCCACCAAGTTACCCCGGAAACAGTTTCTTATTAGTATTAAGATTTATCATGAGCAAACCAGTGGAGTTAGGATTATGGATTTAGAATATGTCTTGAAGGAATAACAGAAGATACTGTCCTAGGAGTAAGCTAGCTTGTCTTAACTACATATTTGTTAAGGCCGCTTTACACGATAAAATTTTTTGTACAATTTCTTGTACAAACACTTGTGTAAACTGAACGAAATTGTATACTTGTCTGAATCGAATTAGAACAGGTTCTATTTCCCATTCAGTCATTCAGACAATCGTACAAGGGTTCGTACAATTTGCCGCTTTACACGGTACAATTTCCTCATACAAGAGTTTGTACAAAAAATTGTATCATGTAAAGTGGCCTTTACACATCATCGTTACATTTAATCATCAATAAAAATTATTTTGTATCATATTTAGGGTTTAAAAAATTCAAATGGGAAAAATCCATGCTGAAAGTGATGTATTGGACATTTTTCTGGCATGCCTCATTGATAAAACAATTGAATACATTTACATAGTAGTTTAGGATAACATTTGTGTAACAATCAGGGAAATTAGCTCCTAGAGGAGTGCAGTATTTTAGATAGCGTAGTGGCTAGAGCTGACCTGAAATCCTGGGTTGCAGTTCGGGGGAAAGGCATGCACATCCAGCTAAACCCAAGCTATGTGATTTTCTGGGTAACAGATCTTTTCATCAAAGCTGCAAATGGCACAAGGAAAGAAACTAGCCCCAACTGCCGTTATGTGTGAATTACACATGGTATTGGGCTTAGTACTTGGGAAGCTCCACAATCACTAACCCAACTGACCTCTGGGTATTTAACTTCGGATTAAATGTTTTATATATGTCAGTTAGAACATTTTTGGTTGTTTATTTGGTCATGGATAAAGTGGGAATGAAATTTTCATTCTTAAGTAGCTGATAGTCAAGTGAATAATCATCGGAACAGTTCACCTTTAATTCACCTGAATATACCTAGTGTGGTGAACATCTTTTAAATCAATAATTATTGGGGTAAAACTATCTAGCTAAAAACTGCAGTTGAAGGCCTAATCTTTGGAGTGGATGACACAACTATCACTGCTCAAATTAAGTACGAATATTTTACCCTATGCTGGAGTAGTATGGCTGTGCAGGAGTGTTTCACTCATAAAATCTTTCTTATGTACTCTATCAACCTACTCCCAAGTATTGCCCTTGATGATGATAAGCATGAACCCAAATTGAAGTATTATGCCTATATTATTTATAATCTTCTTTCAAAGGTGGCTTGTGTTTTGCCATGTACCAGCCTTCTGTGACTCACTTCCTCACCATGAAACTACCCTAGTGTTTGGACGAATGCTGTTAAGAGCTGTATACAGATCCGTCTGTCGGCAGCTTATGGACAAGTGTCAATCGGAAAGGGATAGAATGCCTCCTGAGAAGAGAATTCTTGTTCTCACCCATTTCCCTAGGTAATATCAAGGTTTTAAACTTGGTTCTATTTGAAGATACGTTTTTCATTGATATATGATGAAAAAGACTATCATTTTGATGGCCAATGATGGTAATTTTTGGCATAAATATGAATAAATGTACTAAATGGTTGAAATTGATGCTGGTAGGCATGTTTATATCATTTTCTCTGGAATAATATTCTTCATCAAGTTATTCTGTTTCATTAATTCAAAGGTTAAATATAGGGATGGGCCGGTTCGGTTCTTCGGTTCTCGGTTCCACCGGTTCTTGAGCTTAGAACCGGAACCGAGGCCAAAAATAATCGGTACCGAAATAATTGGCACGAAAACCAGTTTGAAACTTACTCACACTCCGAAAGTGGAGGCTTCACATTAAAACCTGGTGAAATAGTGTACATAGATGCTTCAAAGTCGCGAATTATTCTAATTCAGTCTCTGATGTCGATTATTGATTACCTTATCTTACCATTGAGCAATGCAAAGTAAGTGGTAAATTAAGAACTGGAACCGAGAATCGGAACCGAGAACCGAAGTTAAGAACCGAACCGGAACCGAAAAAAAGTGGAACCGACCCATCCCTAGTTAAATATATTGGTGATAATCCTTTGTATTGTCATTTGACTATGTCGTCTGAATGGAGTAGAGCTCTCATCTATACATTACATTTGGTCCCATTTACCCTATGATCACTGCATAATACGTGGTTTTTTCATTAAAGAAGTTTCCAAATTAAAACTATTTTGCATGGCTACTGCTGATGTAAGACTTGGCCTAAAGACTGCTATTAGTGAATTTTGGGGACATGGCGCCATTGTATTGAAGCAACTGTAATACTGAGTATAAACTTTTTTATATGCTATGAATCCAAAGGTCCCAGGTTTAACTATGTGGAGTTTATCCACTGCAGATGCAAAAAAGAAACAAACGACTTAGTCATTTCTGCTTTAAATAATTTTTTCTCAGCACAACGTAGGTTTCTGTGGGATCAAAAGGTCCCATGATCATGAGCTTCTAATGAGGATACAAATGTAGGTCGTGCTGAGAATAAATATTTTATGTGAAATTCATGAATTTGTTTGTCCTACCATATTGGTGAATTTTCCATGTTAAAACAGAATAAAATGTAACATTTGTGAGTTCCCCAGTTTTTCTTTGGACCATACATCTGGTGTCAGTCATTAGGCCATCATCAGTTGAGCCCGAATCACACGATCAATTTTCTCATCCCTTTAAAGGGATCATTTAATCTATAGCTTTCAGGGACCGCAAAAATGTTAGCTCAAGCTATCATTTCGCCGCTCACACGATCATTTTTACCATCCCCTCTCGTATCATTTCTGTTCGCGAGATACGGTAAACAAATTTGTAACTATGGATGATTTACATCATCGTGGACTGCTTTTGGCTACAGCCAAACATTTCTTTCAGAACGTGCACTCTAATTGGCTAAATGACAGGCCAGAGGGACAGAAAAAAGGACGTGCTCAAATGATTAAAAAAGGGATAGCGATCCCTATCATTGCCGCTGTCCGTGAAGTGATCAAGTCAGACGATCATTTTTAAGCTATCATTTTAGCTATCATTTAAGCTATCCCTGAAAAGGGACGTAAAAAATGATCGTGTAATTCTGGCTTTATACTGTACTATAGCTGCTGTTTGCAACTCGCATAAGTAAGCAGTGATTTGGGGTAAGAGGAGTTGAGTGGGGAAAATGGTGGAGGGTGATTCTTAATGGAATCTTAGGTGGAGGGTGATTCTTAATGGAATGTTTAAGTTTGTTATTTTTAATGCCACTGAAGTGAGAGGTACAACATATGCATACTATTATTCAAGGCTTGTGCTAGAAATAATACTTATTGGCTAAGTTCAATTTTTTGAAATCTGTACATGGTGAAACTCAATCAAACTTTGTGGCTTCAAATGCTTATAGAAGTTACTAATGACGGCTGTAGTTCAGTGTATCTGACCATGATTTAATTTCCATTGAAACTGGTTGTACCATCAAAATTAATTCTTAAAGTCACATTATGTTGTATTTGACATGGATTAGTTAAATTTTGTCTTTGAAATTTCCTCCGATTTATTTTATTTGCCATATTTGTACACTTTATTTATTTATTGAAGAATTATATGTTTTTTTTAAGATTATCATATGTAATTGAAGGGTTGTTATCTTTCCAAAATATATTTTTGAAGCTAGAGTCCATCTTCGATGCTAAAAAAATATGTACTTATGAGGTTAAGAGTGCTGTATATCTACTCTTTGCACTATTATGCATTCTTTTAGAGTGCAGGTAAATGGTTGAAAGTGATTGTATTTCAGTTGTAAACATTTCAATTAATTGCCCCTGATATTGAAACAGTACATCACTTATTATTTTAGGTTTCTCAGTCTTCTGGAAGAAGAAATTTATGGCCAAGACTCTCCAATTTGGGACCCTGACTTCAAACAGCTTCCTCCAACTCATTTGCAAGGAGTCGGAGAGAATAAAGGTAACTTTATCTTGTGTTTTTTTTTGTGGATTTTGTGTTGCTCATTGCTATTTCTGTCAAAGAAAGTAAACTGTTCTCCTCAAGAAGCCTGTACCTGTTGGAATTCTGTGAAATTAATTCGAATGCGGAAATAGTACTATAGTAATAGTTTGAAATAATGGTTCTAATATTACCTTACCCTGAGGGCAAGGGCCTAGCCATCTTGAAACACGGGTTCCCGTTAGATCACTGATGTTCAGCAACGTTGGGCCCGGACAGAGGTTGGATGGGTTACCATCCATACCTCTACCGCGGTGCTCTTGTCCCCTGTCTGCAAGTGGCGGGCAGGTTAAATGTGGGTTAGCTCTATGGATCTAAAGAGTTCTAATTGCCAGGGGGCTCCAGAAGGCCCATGCCCATCCCTCCAATTTTATCTTACCCTGGCAGTGTTATGTTATATTTTCTATCATATTAGAGAAACTACTGGGGAGGGTTTAGTTTTCTATGACATCATGGAGAACCTGTACTATTATCTTGTCACTTGTGTGAAGGCCACCATTTCCAATGAAAAGATGCAGCATGTCTTCTCAAAATTATATGTTCTTCTTGGATGATAATTAATCCATAACAATGCCAATTTGAAAGAAAAATTATAAGAATGATGTTAGTGTAATATTAACTGGTTTCGGTACATTTGATTCATAAGCTCTCAAGTGAAAAGGTAACTGATATTTATGGCCAACCGATAATTTAGAGGTTTTTCATCTGGCTCATGTTTTGATTACTTTAACCACACTATTCAGTGCATGTTTAGAGGATCAAAAATATCCTAAATGTATTAAATTTATCAAATACTAACAGGTTTCTGGTGACTAATTATGTATTGTATTATTTCTGCATCCAGTACCCCCTCCACCAGCTCGTAAGCCAGGAGAATTCGAAAAAGTTACGGTCACTCCGAATGAGAAAGAATCATTTACAACAGTAAACTTAAGCCCTGGATTTGGGAAGAAACATCTCAGGACTGATGGGAACAGGTATTTGCATACAACTGTAGAACTATTGTTCATGAAATTTTCATTACTACATATCTCCTTCCATCTCATATTCTCGAAGTTATTATTTAGAGTTTTTAAACTTGTCTATAGGTTTTGTTCTTTTCTTTTCCTTGGAGGCAATTAACTCCTCACATGTTTGCTAAGACAGTGGTCCTCATGATTTAGGGTTTATTGTTGTACTTTAGTTTACGATTTTAGCCTTTTGGTTGTCATTACCTCTGCATTTCTCTCTCTCTCTTCAAGTGGTACGGTCGTTGAGAAAAAAGAGACCAGTTCCGAGGTTACCATGCAGAGTGAACCAAAGAGGAGGAAGATAGAGGAAGTGGAAGATGTACCTGAGAGTGTGGTTGCTGACATAATTGCTGTCATTACGGACTCCAAGAAAATGGCAGGACCAGAGGTAGGGTCAAGTACTTGCTAACAATGGTGTTGAGTGAATGACAAAAGATGGTCCAAGTGGTTCTTGATTGTTGGGAATAGTAGACATTATGCTGGAATTTTCTCCCGTGCTAAATCTTTTAAAACATTGACTGCCTATCTTTGAAATGATTCAACTGAAACTTGGTACAATGATAGATTTTATCCTAGATAAGGTTGAAAGGTTAGCTTTTTTTGATGTCTACTTTAGCAGAGAATAACTTTGGGGAAAGGTTTTTCCCATGTATTTTTCTCCTAAGGAGACAGTGACAATAAGAGTGTGTTCTTGCAATGCACTGACATGAGAATCATTGTAGCTAGCTGATCATAGTGGTGAATTTTGTGAAGTTATGGTTGTTCCCAGGTCATGTCTTCTCCTCATGTCTTATATTGATGTGTTAAAACACGCAGAATTATTATAAATATTCTTCTGGCAAATTTTACATTAGTTTTAATGTATTGTGTATGTTTTAAAAACATTATTGATAACTGTGTCACTGTTGCTTTTAATCTTTCTCTGCTGATCAAACTCTATAATATGAAATCTAGCTCAAAGAACACAATTTTTGAAGTGAAGTTGTCAAATCTTATCAACAGGAAAGAGATTGAAATTGTTATGTTTTGCAGTCATTTTGTATCCTAATCCAATTGAAGTAGACTAACATTCAAAGCACATTAGACTGGAAGCCAATGAAGTATTCTATAAAAAAGTTTTTGTTAGAATTTATAAAATAGTTTTTCTCCACTTGCAAAGTGAGAAATGAATTGCATTATCATCGTTTACACTTATTTTACATATTTATTTCCCATTGAATGTTCGGGGGCAATTTAGGATTGTATACAGGTAACCTCAGTTTAATGTTGGAGTTACATTTCGAAAAAGTACCACATTAAGAGAATATTGAAAAGCCCTAAAAACTTGTGTAGTTCATGGGTGATATGTGCATGAAATTATACATAAAGAGGGACCTAGTAAATACTGCTAACAAGTTCAATTACATTTTTATGAGCAAAATTATAAAAGAAATGTTGATATCACAAATTTTTATGGCAGCAATGGTATGATCGCTTCAGTTTGCAGAAATTCTTGAGTACTTTATGTAAATAGTATGCAGAACACTGTAATAGTTCTTGCTACTCTTTGAAGTGAAGAATCTGAATAATTGAATCCTTAATACATAACAAATTTCACTATGGCAGGATCACTTATAAGAAGGATTAATCTGAAGTATGATGCAGGTTGGGTATCTTTAATATCATCGTGGATTCTAACTGGTGTGGTGCATTTGTACTGTCATATATCTCTTGTTACAGTAGTCATTTTCACGTGTTGTGGTACGTGATTCAATTTACTTTGCTATTTCACTACAGAACTAGGTTTTAGAGACATTGAAATGCTCTCATTCATTTCTACACAGTTAACTCTGGTATTTCCGATGCCTTCTTCTGTTATGATAGAAAACATTTAAATATTGCTTGGTCTCATATTATCCCAATCATCCCAATACAGTAGAGACTGAAACTTGACCTTTGACAATGCCTAGAGGTTGATTCTGAGTTTGGGGCTCAACAAAATGAATGAAACGATCCAAAATTGGTTC
This sequence comes from Platycnemis pennipes, assembly GCA_933228895.1. NCBI lineage: Eukaryota > Metazoa > Arthropoda > Insecta > Odonata > Platycnemididae > Platycnemis > Platycnemis pennipes. The sequence continues at coordinate 31,679,696 of OW121852.1, read as the reverse complement.
TTTTATCATAATGTATTTATTTCATAGAGAAGGGTTTGAATTTTTTGTCAGTCCTTTTGTGCCTACCCCTCACCTAATACAGATTTTGGAGTCATTCTCTATCTCATAGTAATCAATGTGAATGTTGATTTGATTTTTAGGGACATTGTTTCTCCAGCGAGTAAATAGAATTTCAAAACATTCTAAACATAGCGTTTGGCCAAATGTACTCTAAAAACTAGTCATTTCGTACTTATTATAATGATTTTGTAGCAGATTTTGAGACTTAATAATGCTTTTGTGAAATGATATAGTTTTGGCAATAATGAAATGCTTTACAATCAACTTATTTAAGCTGTAATGCATCTGAACTCAACTCTAATGTTTTTGATCTTCTTTCGGGCATTTCGTGATTTATCATAAACAGAAATGGGCTACCTCTTGATCAGAAGTTAGCTTGATGTTTTTCTGGTTTTCCAGCATTCATGGCCCCCTTAAGATTTTTACCCCATTAGAGTTATTTTTCTTCATTACCCAAGGTGGTATTTTTTTACAAGGTTATAATTATTGATTTTTCTCCAGGCATTATTTGCTGAGAATGCAGCCCGCGATGAAGCTGCCAAGCAAGAAGAGCTGCGTGGAGAGATTGAATTTCACGTTGTCGGCAATTCCCTGACTCAGACTGTGTCAAAACGCACAATGATGTGGCTGATAGGACTGCAAAATGTCTTCTCTCAACAATTACCTCGTATGCCTCGGGAGTACATCACCAGGCTTATCTTTGATGCGTGAGTTTAAAATGAAAATATTGCCCACACCTCTGTACCATTTTCACCCTCTCCATTCTTATGTAGGCCCACGTCTGCCATTATAATTTCCTTGTTCCATTGCAGTATCAGGTTATGTGCAACACATTTTTCTTCCATGAATTCCTCACATAATTAAGCCAATATATGCATTTTAGCCAAAGTGGCACAGGATATTTGATGCTTTTTGATTTAAATCATTGTAAAATCACAAGTAATTGACCAACCTACTTCCTGCTCAAAATAAATAAGAGCTGGTTAAAATGCAGGTGGCAGATTTTTGGAATGATAAGGTTTAAGTGCTGCTCAGAGTTGGTGCTTGTAGTTACAGAATGGGGAATGTATAGCATCTCTCTTCAATTTTTTTAAGCGCAGGGAAAAGTCCTTGAACATCCTTTGAAAATCTAGCAATTTTAATCAGAGAACAAATATGGTGTTTTGGTCAAATGAGACACCGCTTTTATCACTACCGTTCGTGTAACTTATTTAAATGAGAATTGCTTTAAAATTGTTTCACTGATTCTTTTTGTTCTGAAGCTGTTTAGTAATTTTTATAAAAGGATGGGAAAAGAATTGTATTTTTTAAATATTGAAAATGCTGAACTAAGAATAGTATATATATTTGAAGTCCCTGATAAGAACCTGATGATAAGGGGTATTTCAGAAAGTTTTATGTTAATGTATGTGCAGCTCTGGGACATCTCTGTTGGTTAAAGTATCTTACTATTCTGTGGTATTTTCAGGACTTATAATCCATGATTTAAAACTTAAGTCCATGATATCTTCTTTTATGTCCCATCATATTTAGCTTATCTTGCAGTCATCTTTGGATATGCCGATGACTAAAATAAAATGTAAAAATAAAGAAGGATTAGAATATAGAAGGTCATATAATGTTTGAAAGTAAGCATACAATGGTAGTTGTTCCTTTTTTGTCGAAGAAACAACGTGAAAAGACCAAATTCAAGCTACAGATTTGCTTATTTTAGAGAACCTGTTTTGATGTCAGTGCCTCACTACGATGACGATGAATTTCAAGTGGGGGCTTGGGACAAAGTGCCTCCCTTCCCACCCACCTCTGGACGGCACTGCCTAATGAGGGTTTCTGAGCGTGACCAACAGAAGCCGAACAAGCCATGGATGCACCAGTTTCAGAGATGACTTGCCTAGCTTAACGCCATACGCGAAACGTGCCCTGTGCCCACCCTCACCCATCCCTTCCACTGAAGACGGCTAAGGCGTTTAGCTAGGCAAGTCATCTCTGTAACCAATGCATCCGTTGCTCTTTCGGCTTTTGTTGGTCACGCTCGGCAGCTCTCGTTAGGCAGGGCCTCCCAGAGTGCGGAGGGGGCAAGGGAAGCAGTTTTGGGGACTTCCAGGGGTAGGGGCCGCTAAAATACATTCTCAGCATAGTGGAGTTGGTGGGGTGAAATGAAAGGATAATATTATGCGGAAACAACTCAGTTGAAAGGTACTTTACTGAATGTCACAGTGCATTACGAACACATTTTTTAACATTCCATTTGACAACTGTCGAGTTGGTTTAGTGGTTTATAGAAGCAAGATGATTATCGTTGCAAAAAGCTTGACCTTAAACTCTGTTTTCGGGATTATCATATGAAAAAGAAACTACAGTAAAACCGCTTATTTACACTTTTCTAGGGACTGCTAGAAATACGTTTAAATTGTGGGAAAATGCAAACAGCAGGAAAAGGAGAATTTTCAGTTTCACATGCATACTTTAACAATACAAAGTAAATATATAAATAAGAAACACTGATAAACTGAATTAGAGCAATATTATTAATTATTTCTTAAAGTATAGAGCCTTCCTGATTTATTTTTGTACGATATACAGTAAAACCCCTTATTTGCACTTTTCCAGGGACCCCAGAAAAAAGTGCAAATTGCGGGAAAATGCAAATAGTGGGAAATGGAGAATTTTTCACTTTTACATACGTACTAGCTTGGGAAATGTCAAAAATAAAAAGCAGGCTGATAAACTGAAACAGAGGAATTGTATTATTTATTTCTTTAACTACAGCTCTCTTAATTTACTGTAATTAGCATAACATTAAAAATTTTAAATTAAAAATAAAAAGCAAACTATTTTTCTCTTTCATTGCCATAACATAAAATTAATTAGGTCTACGTCATATTGCACTAAACCAAGAAAAAAATGATCAAATGTAAAAAAAGAACTTAATGAAAATGCAATTTTCAGGTTATATGGATCCTACACACAATAATGTATCGAGTTCAGAATACTGAAAGAATATATTGTAAATATAATCAAGAATTATGATGGCAGTGTCATTTCAGTGTTGCTTGCTATCAGGAATCATTGAAACAATCTAATGATTATGACTTTTTTGCTAAGTAATGTATATTTTCGGATATTTTCAACTGCTTTGGCTTCCTTTGTGTATTGATATCATGCACTTTATTTTCAATTTTTTGCAGTTCATCAAGCATTTGCTTACTGCAGTTTCCACCTAACAAGTAAATCCTTAGTGTGTGAACAGCACATGCTGTGTCTTAGTATGAAGGTAAAGGAATCTCTTCATCCTCTGTGTCCTCCTCATTTGCATCTTCCTCCAGGTGTTTACCCAAAATGTCATCTTCACTCTCTACGGCAGTTGTCACAACACAAGAATCTAATTTGACAAACTCCGAGAAAGTATAATTTGTCTGAAGAAGATTCCAGTCATTGTCTATAGTATCATCATCACAAGTAAATTCAACTGGAATTTCTTCGTCACTATCAACATGAAATCCTGCTCTTCTAAAGCAGTTATATATTGTAGAGTTCTTAACCTGTTTCCTGACCCATGAAATGTAGTGAAAGGCAACCAGTACACTCAATTTGATTGTCTCTATGTCCCTACCACAGTTGCAGAGATACCAATTTCTGTACAATCATTCTTCGATAATGCGCCTTAAATGAGTGAATTATTCTTAAATCCAATGGTTGGAGCTCACTGGTACAGTTAGCTGGAAAAAAATTTAACTGTACATTTCTTAAGTGTACATTCCGTAGATGGGATGGGCACTGATCAATAAACAGCAGAATTTTCCTGTTCTGTGACCCCATTCTCGCATCCATAGCATGAAACTGATCCTCAAATATTGCTGAGGTCATCCATGCCTTGGTATTTGTGGTGTATCTAGTGGGCAACTGTTTTACATGCTTAAAACACCTAGGACTTTTTGATTTGCCAATCGCTAGCGCCTGAAGTTTCTCACTTCCATCTGCATTTGTGGTTAATAAGACAGTAAGTCTTTGTTTACTAAGGGACCCTCCATGACATTGTTCCCCTCTGAAGTACACTGTTTTTGCTGGCAGCATATTAAAGAATAATCCTGTCTATCTGCATTGAAAACATCTTTTGGGCTGTAGCCTTCCAGAAGTCTAATCAGTTCAGATACTTTCCACTGAGTTGCAGTCTCAATGTTAACACCTTTACGTTCACCACTCACAGTCTTGTATACAAGATTGTACCAATTTTTGAATCTATCCAAACAACCATAGGATGCCATAAAATCTTCGATTCCCGATGATCTTGTGGCGATATGAAATGTATTTTCTCGTAAGATGACGCCATTCACAGGGACATTTGATGATCTTGCACCTAAAAACCATTTTTTCAGCATTCGTTCTAATTCTTCATGCCCGGAATTCTTTACATGTTTTCTCTTTTTTGACAAATGTCTACACTGTTTTGCATGTTTTATAATCGCATCAAGATTTTTCGCTATGGTATTCAATGTGGAGACCGGCAATCTGAGTTGCTTCGCCAGATCAATGCGGGTTCCAATACACATGGGCATCAACTTGCCCTAAAATTTTCATTTTGCCCTCAATTGAAAATGTCCGTTTTTCACCTCGGCTTTTCCATTTTTAAGCATGATAAATACTATTTTCCGTAGTAATTGAGGGTAATTACACTCAATTAGCACGGAATTACCCTTAAGTTAACTTAGCAACACACGAGCTACCTCGCCGTTCTAGTAGTGCAAACTGTCGTGCAACTTCATAATTTTTAAATATTATAATTATTTACGATGCAGTGTGGCTTGAATGTGATAATGCAAGTTCCAATAAGTTTTATATTTAAGTAACCCATCATTGTTATAACTGTTGAATCAAGTCGGCGTAAATGATCCGAGTTGTCGGTCACGTTATATATTTTCGGCATTTATCACGTTTAATCAAGTCTGGTTCGGAAGTCGCTTGCATTCTTAACCATATCAAATTCTGTACTAAATCAATATTGTTAACATTCTGGCAGCAGTTCTTAATATTGTATTTATTATTAGCAGGGTAGTCCTACAATACATTCATTTCATATCGTGAATCTTTTCCTTGCGGAAGATAACGAGATGACGTAGTTCAAATTTCCGACACTGGTGGCGTTGTGCCCCGCCACATTCAAATTCTTCCCGAAAATAGTTCTCGTTACCGCTCTCTCACTCTTATATTTTTAAGTACATATGTACGAAAGGACGCCAAAAGATGGTTTGTAATGGCTGATATGCGCGAGTAACTGTTTTAAAAGGGAAATTATTTTTTTTTAGTCGGCACATCGTATTGCAAATAGCGGGAAAACGGAGAAACACACGGTGTAAATACAGGGTTCTACATACGTTGCAGAGATAGGAAATTTGATGGGACCCAAAAAAAATGTTGCAATTTGCGGGAAAACGTAAATTCCGATAACGCAAATACGGGGTTTTACTGTAATTGTACTGATGTTTCAGTCAACCTTTGGAGGTTGTCAAATCCATAATTCCCAAACTTATGCATTATGCAATGCCTTTTCTCATATGATGAAGCCATTCACGGTGATATTAGATGATCTAGAACATAAAAACCACTTTTTAAGTTGATATTCCTTCATACCATGATTTCTTGACATTTTCTCCTTTTCGACAGGTGTCTGCACTAGCAAGCATGTATCTGAATCACATCACAAGTTTTCATAATTGCATCCATTGTTGAGACGGGTAATCTTAGATGTTTCGCTTTATCAGTGTGAGTTGCATCATGAGAATCCACAATTTTTATTTACGCCTAAATTGAAAATATTCTAGTTGCTGCGAAGGCTTCTGCTGTGATTAGAAAATTACTCGGTTTCAGTTTTTTTCTGCATTGGTTAACCTTACTGCACGACAGTTTCGCCAGCATTCCAGATGGCATGTTCAGGTCCGAAGTAGGAAATATATAGTATGAAGCTAAAGAAAATTTGATGGGACATCTAGAATACCGACAAAACTGTCATCCAGAGGGAAGAACCAACGTGGAAGAAATCTGAAAACTTTCAAGTCATCTGAAAATATTGTAATTCACATCCATTTCCCATATCCAAGTAAAATAAAATTTATGTTCAGGATAACATAAATATTGCATGAGAATATTAAGCTACCTTGCTGGTGGGCCATCGCAAGCAGTTATCCAACGGCAAAAAATTTCTCAACAAAATAATTTTATTTAACGAAGTTTTCACGTGATAAAACTAGTTTCAATAAGTTTTGTTTTGCGGTAACTTGTAGATGTAGTGCAGCTAGATGGTCGGATGAATGAACCCCTGTTATCGTCCACCAGTTCAGTTCATGTAGGTATTTTTAACATTTCATAATGTCTGAGTAAAAATTCATTATCATTCTTCACAACATGAACTTCTGTAGAGCTTAAATATACTCTCGCAGGTGTTCCGAAAGTATAAATTGCGTCCTATACGCATTCATTTCATAGTAGGAATCTTTTCCCGGCAAAGGGATGGCGAGTGTCTATCGCGATCGCTGAAACGTTCATGAGTGGTATTTCATCTTTCCGTCACTAGTGGTGCTGTGTACTGCCCCGCTGCACCGCTAAGTTCAAATGCTTCCATAAAATATGCTGTTCTCTCTGTAATTTGTAATTACTGCTCTCTCTCTTGTTGTTGAAGTGTATATGAACAAAATGAGGTAAAACAGTTTTATGTTGACTGGTATGTATGGCTAAATGTCATAGAAGGGAATTTTGTTTTTTTAATCTATCGCTTTCTTAACTCGCATCTAACGCAAACAGCTGGAAAGTGGAAAAGTTGTGGTGTAAATACAGGGTTCTACATATGTTGGAGATATAGGAATTTGAATGGGACCCGATAAAAACGTTGTAATTTGCGGGAAAATGTAAATTCCGATAACGCAAATACAAGGTTTTACTGTGTAATAATTTATTTTAATGACGAAATATTTATGAATCATTTTATTACTGCCAGTATTTGGTATAAAATTTGCGATATCTCAATAAAAGATCTTCTTACAATTGTTTACTTTGAAGTAAATTCCTCTACTATTAAACATATACAGTCAAGCTCATTTATAACGAAGTTGATGGGGCTGAATGTTTACTTCGTGATAACAGAACTTCGTATTATGTGGACCAGTTTTTCTGAGCGTCTCTTTGACGGGGAATAGCCTTACTTTGTTATAACCGGAACTTCGTTATAAACGGGTTGGATATAAGTAGGCTTGACTTTATATTTATAAAATGCAAAGAATAAGCAATGTAGGTTTTTTTTAATACTCTTTATTTTAAAAGACTATCACGAAAACATGGCATTGGTATCTGAGTTTTTCAGGAACCATGTCGCGCAACTGCCATCCTATCCTTTGCATCTGCGATGACTAGTCAAAATCATCACGCCTCACCACTGCTTATAATCTTGTAATTAGTGCAGTGCCATAAAGAAAAACTTTCGAATTCATTCATTTATTATTCATTAATATATTTGATGCTGATGATCATCCTTGTCTTACTCTCGGAGTGAAGTGGCACCAATTGGTAGTTGATGCAGCTGGGAAAACTCACTAAGCATGGAGCTGGTGCTTTAGAGGAAATTTGGAAAGAAATGTGGCCACTGTGAATGTTTTGATTGAAAATAATAGTCTGAGTGTTTGGCTCATGTCAAACCTCGTTCACTTATCCAAAGAGTATGCGTGTGTTTAGGCAAATTAGGAAATTAGTTTGACGATTCAGGGTCAAATTCACTGCTTTTCTATTTTCTTGTCAAGCTGGTTTCAATAGTTAATGAGTGGCAGTAGATTGTGAATTGATGCCAAAAAATTAATTTTTAATGATTAGTTTTTAACAATATACTATTTCGTAATTTTTGTGACATTTCAGGAAGCATAAAACACTTGCTTTAATTAAAGACAACAAGCCAATTGGAGGCATTTGTTTTCGGATGTTTCCAACTCAAGGCTTTACGGAAATTGTCTTCTGTGCTGTCATCTCGAATGAGCAAGTTAAGGGCTATGGAACTCATCTAATGAACCACCTGAAGGACTACCATGTTAGGCAAAATATCTTTCACTTCCTTACTTTTGCTGATGACTTTGCCATTGGTAAGTGCACTACCATAGTGAAATATTCAATATATTGGTGTGTGTGTGTGATTTTATAGGTTTACTATTTAAGGTTAATTATTTTTATTGGTGTTAATTAAAAAGTTTTTGCAGGATTTTAAATTCTGAAGTTATTTCAGAAAACTTAAAAAATCCCACCATGTACCCTCATACAAATTTGGTTAACAAAGGCACCTCTCTTGAGTTGCATAAAATTCAGAGCCTAAGGCAGAAAGGTAAATTCTCAGGGCACTGAATATGAAATACCATATTTACTGGCTCATGAGGTGAACTTTATTCATTTGAAAATGGGTTGTTAAATTCGGTTGAATCTTATGGGCAAAAAGTAAAGCACTTTTTGATACATATGATTTTGTGATGCTTTTAAATGTGTCCCCCATTTATCTACTTTCACTGTAGATAGCATTGCGGCAGTGTTCTAAAGTAGTACTTAATATCACTAATATGTTTTTGGGGTAACATGATGGATAACTTTAATTCCTTTAGCATGGAATACATTTTTCCCTCTCGCTCCCATGGTGGGAAACAGTGTACCTTAATGTGGATATATCTGCACTCTCTACTATGTGAATGACTAAGGGTGGTGGGTGTATCTGCTAGAGGCCTGCAAACGGGCGCGATATCCGGGCGACCCTCGCCCGCCCGTGCCGGGCGCCCCCACCCGTGTTCGCCTCCGCCCGTGTGACGTTGACGCCCGACCGTGCCCGTTCGCCCCGGGTGCCCGCATCCTAGGCGGGTGCCCGGGTCCTTGGCGGGTGCCCGGGTTGCTCGCCCAAACTGAGGGGAGGAGAGGGGTGGTAAAATAGTGAGCGAAAAATATTGCAAACGGCAAAGACCCTTGAGAAAGAGACGCGGCGGTGACGACTAGGGCGGTCGCCCGGCCTGGAGGCGGGCGCCCGCTCAGCCGACGGGTGACCACCTCTTCTCGGCAAGTTCTCCGTTAGGCCACATTCGTGACACATCGGAAAAGTCCGTCATATGTCTTCGGGTTGTGCCTCTCTCTTTATCTCTCGCACAAGGGCGGGCGGCCCTCGCCCGTATTTTGCGACCGTGTGCAGACCTCTAGTATCTGCTCTTCTCATAGGAGGGGTTAACATTATTTTCTTTTTAGGAACTTAATACAGTAAAGTCTTTTTATAGTAAAACTCTACATAGTGAAATAAGGCAGTCAGTATAGGCTTTTACATACAAAACAATTTTCAATAGTGAAATATTCAATATGGTGAAATCGCTTTTCAGCATTGAACTCCATATTGTATCTGACATAGTCAAATATAAGTTTAGAATTTTTCCAGTTTTTTTCAAATTTGCAGGTGTTGTCATTCAGTTGTTCATTTAATTGCCTCATTAGAATAATATAACTCATGATTTTGGTGCAAAAACTTCATATTTGTTGTAAAATATTTACCCTGTTTGTATGTTAATGCTAAAAGACAAGGAAGTTGTTTGTTGTAAGCCTATAATGTTCAGTTATGGCCAAATCAGCAGAATAAAACAAAATAAAAATTCTTAACTGTCACAGAAAAGCTCTTAATCCTGACAGATCTAGAAGGAAAAACATGGAATTGCTCTGTCAATAATAACGGAGATTGTAAGAAATAGAGCAGAAATAAAATAAGTCCCTGGAACTAGATCCCCCAGACAGATGAAGTTACAATGTGGTAGTTTTGAAGATTTTGATTAAACAGCTGTTTCAAATTTGTTTTGAATGTTGATAAAAATGTGTTCTGGTAAATGAGCGATTGCTTGAAGAAAAAACGACAATCGCTGTTCATTTAATACCTGATTATTAAAAATATTCAAAGGGGGGTGGATACCAAAATTTAAAAAGCATTGTACCATTTAATGTGAATTGTACCATTTGTTCGAAAAACATTTGTTGTGAAGGGGAAGATGCTGATGTAGAAATCATCTCTGCGTGGTACAAAAAATAAACCCTCTTTTGAAAACCAGCCAACCACAAGATAAATATAATCTCAATGAATTTGGTATCTTTCTTTTGGCTCTGCCAGACTCAACACTTGGCCTGAAGGGAAAAAAAAGCAAAAAAGAATTGCAGTGGGTTTGTGTGTGCACCAATAGCTGATAAGGTGAAACTCCTGATCGTCAGTAAGAGTGGTAAACCTTGGTGTTTTAAGAACATTAATATCATGTTCCTCAAAAATCAAATACCTTTTTTGATATTTGATAGACTTACCAAAAATTAGATAGGAGAGTAGTTCACTGCAACAGTTTTGAGAAGCACTTGTCTTTTAGGCGTTACTAGTTTTGGAAGGAGGGTGTTTATCCATAATCATCATGGTTTTTCTAATTTTCTTTCTTGTCTAGGTTATTTCAAGAAACAGGGGTTCAGCAAGGAAATCACTCTTTCGAGATCACATTACTATGGATTCATCAAAGACTATGAAGCAGCCACTCTCATGCATTGTGAACTTCAGGCTAATATTGTGTACACTGAATTCACAGCAGTTGTGAGAAAACAGAAAGAGGTAAGAAGAATCGGCTGTTCATGTAATTTTGAAAATGCTTTTGAAAATAATCTTAGTTGTATGGTGTGGTAGATCAATGGTGGTGATTGTTTATTGACCAGAGATCCTGGGTTCAAACCTAGGAGAGGCTTCTTTGGACACCGTCAGCCAAACACAAGTTGAATGTTTTATGAGTACAGTAGAAGTCCACTTTAACGAGTGTTGACAAAAGTATCAAATACTCTTTTTATAAGGTGCACTCATCATAACCAACATAAATTTTCATGCATCTCCATTGTATTGTACCATAGCGACTAGTTAGGGAAAGATAAACCATAGAGTGTTGGTAACAGTCTATTTGTAATGCTGAAAATCATACACTTTGTTGAGATATAGGTAATAAAATTTCATCACCAATGTGATGTCTGTAGCTGGTCCACACGTATGCTACCAGGATGACAATAATGGCATAATCAACAAAATATAATCTCTTAAGGCGAAATTGTGTAAAGGACATTTTACACGGCCCATTTTTTTTGTACAATTTCTTGTACAAATGCTCATATGAGAAGATTGTACCATGTAAAGAGGCAAATTGTGTGAATGCTTGAGCTAATGTCTGAATGACTGAACGGAATATAGAACCTGTTCTAATTCCATTCAGGCAAACGTACAATTTCGTTCAGTTTCATACATTTGTTTGTACAATAAAATGTACCATGTAAAGCGTGCTTAACAGATGAGGTTGGTGATAATAATTGGTGTTGCATCTGAGCAAATTTTCTCTGATGGTAATTTGCTGTATGAGTCGTAAGATTGCGTTAGTTTTTCTTTCACAGGGTGTTGAGTTCAGCTAGTCAAGCATTAATGACAGTCATGACAAAATTGGCTACCACAACCCAATTAGAAATGGCCTATGATAGAATGGCATATAATAGAAATGGCCTCCTGTTATAACCATCGTAATGGGGTCGTTTACCATCTTTTTTTATTGCCGAATCGGAAAGAGTTTGTTAAATAAAAAGACCCATATTTTTCTGTTTTTCAATCCGTCAATTAGTTCTCGAGTTATAAGCGGCAAAAAAATGATGTTTTTAACCCTTATGGAAAAGTGGGTGCGCATAGACCTCTTATGTCATCCACTTGGTCTAATCACAACTGAGCCCGCGAAGTTACTTCACCTTAACACAATGGGGGGGACACAGCTGACTCTGCCAATGAGAGCGATTGCGACAGGATCTGTGCGAGCAGACCTTCCGAGAACCCTCCTCCACTCCCTTCCCTTCCACTAAAAGCAGTCAAGGACGGGAGGTAAATGACATCAATGATCTTGAAGCAGCTTCTTTGGGCATCACCTTTTGCTTATTGTAATTTTTGATTCTAAAGTGGCTGTGGTTATAAGATTAATTTTTTCACTAAAATTCATTTTTCGTTTCCATCTAATGATTTTATGTAAAAACATTGCAATTTCGGTTCCAAGTAAACTCTCTGAATGATTTCCACCATTGTCCAAAAATGGTGAAATAAATCACTTATTATGATGATGTTCTCTCTGTGCTATATTCACTATATAGTAGATTTCTACTGTACTTCGTCTATCTGGGAAAACAAATGGCACAGGAATAGGAGCTTTACCTCCTACCATAATGTGTGAATTTCACACACTGTTTGTCAGTTTCACATTCTTGGTCTACTCCATCCTTGCCAACCAGACCAACCATCGGGTTGAACACAGTTTCGGATGAATTCAAATTTGCTGGTCATTCTTGCATTTCCATCAACCGTGAAATGTGAAGTCCACCACATGATGCAATTGAATTTGTTATTTTAATTCTAATCAGTTAGAATGAAGCTTACTTTCAAAGGATCACCGCCCCATTTTTTAGGTGGAAATTTTAACTGCTTAAAGCAGCATTTCTCTCCTCAGATCGTGAGGAAACTTGTGGAAAGGAGGCAGAGAGTGGTCCAAAAGGTGCATCCAGGGCTGACGTGCTTCAAGGAGCAATCTGGGAACCCGAATGGTGGCTGGGGTAAAATCCCGATTGAGAACATCCCTGGCATCAAGAAGACTGGTTGGCAGCAGTCTGCGCCGACTGTGCCCCCAACTGCAACATCTGCCAATGACACCAAGGCGAGTGACAGTGAAGGTTTGCTGTCTGCCTTGAAATCCATTCTTAACCAGGTGAGACACACTTTCTTTTTTTTATTTGTACATTCAGCTGTGCTACATGATGCATTTTTTGTGTTGTGGTCATTATCGTGACTATTCATCATTTCTAAAATGCAGCTCTCTACTGAATTCTTCAATTAATTATCCTAATCACATTGATATTTGTTTTTTCTTTTGCATCCTTCATTACTTTCTCAGCATACAGTAGAAACTTGATATTACAAAATTCATGGTTGCTAACAATCAACTGTTTGTAATATTGAACTTTGAAAGAATTAGATTTTTTTTTTAAATTCTGAGAAATTTTATTTTTATCTTTAACCCCTTTCTGGATATGCTTGTAATATCTTGTGCAAACATTTTTACTCAATGTAAAAGCACTAATATGTAATTAGAAGATTATAATAATTTTTGGCCAAAAATTGAAAAAAAGTGACATTCAAGTTGTTGATTCAAAACTAGTTTGGCTCTATCAGATTTTTCTGGTTGTATTTTGGTAAAAATAGGTGATGTATCTTAACATGATTACATTTATGGCAACTGGAACATTAAGTGAAATATAATCCCTTTGAAACCTGTCTTCTTGGATGTTCAAATTTTCAATGTCGAACTTTTAGCATGATTTCTATGCAGTTTTGAGATTGCCTGGGAAAATGGATTAGCCATTTCCCTCCTTGCAATTAATTATTTTGTGCCATGGACTTTATAATTTCAGAGATCGCACTGAGATAAATTAGCAAAATATCTGTGAGAGGACCCATTAGCATGATTTCTATGCAGTTTTGAGATTGCCTGGGAAAATGGATTAGCCATTTCCCTCCTTGCAATTAATTATTTTGTGCCATGGACTTTATAATTTCAGAGATCGCAATGAGATAAATTAGCAAAATATCTGTGAGAGGACCCATCATATTTAAACCATCACGTTTTAAAGCATATGACAGCTAGGGCCTAAGAATATTGACTTACTGTAGTATTGGTTTTTGAGATAGAGTATACTAGGTAAAAAATTTTGTAGAATACCAGTTCAAAAAACTAAAGAGATATTGTCTTATATTTCTTATTTTTATGATCAACTGAAGTGTATACTTTGGCTTACCTAGAATACATTGTTTGTGTTTTCCACCCACTGTATGTTTTGTAGCTGTTTACTTGCATATCCATAGTCAAATGTGGTTATTCTTTCTTATCAGAATTGATGACACTGAACAATTATATCACATGATTATTACTTCTTATCTAAAGTCCAGAATGCTTAAAGAATAGTTATCTTTTATTAATAGTATTCTGTAACACCCATGTGTATATTGTGTAAAATTGGCATTAATCATAATCCAGTAAGGAAAATTGCTATTGTAAATTCATGGATATTGAATGAAAGGAAATCTTCTGGGGAATCATTGCATTGTCCAAACATGGTATTATGATTTTTTCATGGAAAAATTTTCATACATGCAATTGAAATTTTTCTTTAAAGAATATAAAAATACCACACAAAGAAATCCTGAAAAGGAAGGACTTTGAGATGATTAAGCTGAATGAGATTTTTTTATCGTTTATTTTTTTATTCAGCATGCATTGTAAATCTTAATTTCTTAAATTCTCAAAAATGTAAATCTTATTAATTCAGCAAGCATCTTATTCAGCATGCATTGTAAATGGTTTGAGGTTATGTTATTCTATTGTACTAGAGTGGTGTTCCTTTGCCATTTGTTCCACGCAGTTTCATTCCCCTGACAACTGACTTCATTACACAATCTTTCCTCGAGGAATGGCTGATTAGTTGGCCTGTATTCTTTTTTAAAGTTTTCATCAGCCTTTTCTCCAATTCTGTTTGGAAGTACTTCATTGGATACTTGCTCTATCCCTTTTATCTTCATCAATTTTCTTTGATACCACATTTAAAATGTTGCTTCTAATCTTTTCTGATGTTCTTAATGTCCATACCTCACTCCCATAAAGGGGGATGCTTCAGATATATGTTTTTAATGAAATATTTCCTGAGTTACAACATAGAAAAAGTTAGTAGAGTATAAATTATAATATAGAGGGCTCACTGCATAGGGAATAACTGTGATGCGTTTTGATTGTAGTGCATGTCACGTCACCAATGATATACAGTATAACCCCGATATAGCGTCAGCCTTGGTTGTTGCCCCGGACCAACTTTATAAGTGAGAAACTTTATGTGGGTATGAACGGAAGCGGAGTACTTTTGGGTTATATGGGCTAAAATAGGTTTTTTTTGTTTTAAAATTAATTTTAAGTACTTCACGACCATAATCTCATGACTACAGATAAACGTTTCATCAGTTGATAGAAATTTAAGTTTTGAAGTAGTCAGGTTGCATGTGGAAAAAATCTTTATTTTTACATATCCACCATATTTGCTATCCACCTTCAAAATCTGTTTTGTACTTCGCATCAATGATGAGGGGATGAAATACTTTCTATCATTTTACACTTCCTTTCGCAAACTGCATTTTTTTGTTTGTGCAGACAAACATGAAAGGATAAATCCGAAGAAACTTTCGCTGCAAGTGTTAACCCTTTCGCACCGGCACACTTCTCATGAAAATTTTCTCAGTGTACGGAGCTCCTTCGGGGAGAGTGTGCAGCCCTATGTGGGGACCTTATGAAGGGAAAACCCTTCTGGAGAGGCGACTCTGTGATGATGCTGTGATGATCTTGCTATCGTGTATTTCAGCGGGTAACTCCGCTAAACTTTTCGCGGCTAGCTCACGATCTTTGAATTTGTTATAAAGGAACCTCTAAATTATGGAGAACACCTTGCAAGCGGAAAAACTTAAAAGGGGGGATGTTATGTTGGGATTTTTAACAAAGAAAAGATTGAGATTTTTTTGGGAAACTGGTGATCAGCCTTATATGTGGGGAAACATTATATTGGATGGACCTTATATCGGGGTTATACTGTATATAGCTCAGGGAAGCCGAATATCACTAGCTTACAGCTAGTGATATTCGGACTCCTGAGAACAGTGATCTCCCAACTCTTGTAGTTTTTGTTTACCAAGTAGCAATGGTCTCCTAGCTCACTCATATCCTGCTTACCATTACCTTAGTTTTGTTTTCATTGACCTTCTGATGACATCTCTTCACTGCCCCACCATGTAACTAGTCATTATAACTAACCATTATACATAACTGTTTACTGTGTTCCCCCAACTAGCACTTCTCATATGCACTCCATTACCATGTGGAAAAATAACTATAATAGTCCTACTAGTTTGGGCAGAGAAGGACTCTTATACCGAATTTTGTGGTCGGAGAAGAGGGTGAATTATTAGTTAGCTCACACCTATGAGGTGGCTTGCACGGTATTATTTAGATGTAGATGTTAGCTCTTCCTTGTGGGCAGTAATGAACCCTGTGCCAGTAGTTGTCATATGTTTCCCTTACAAAATTTGGAGAAAATGCATGTAGGTACCTAATGATTTCATAGTTTTTTAATTTTTTGTGATCATGATTTCTCATTTCCTTGGAATGAGTGTGTATCTTTTCTCATATCTAGCTATGAGAAATGTTTTTATAAAAATTATATTATCTACTATCACAGAAAATTGATGTAACTTATCTGCAGTGGATGTATTGGCTAATTTATGTATTTAAGCTCCATTTAGTTATTGCTCTCTAGTATGTTATCAAAATATTGGAAATTGTACTAATATGGTTGTATTATTTTAAATAGGTGTTATGCACTTAGTTTTGATTATGTATTTTTTCCTGATGCTTTATTTTTTTTCAAAGGTAAAAAATCACAGTGCTGCTTGGCCATTTCTTAAGCCAGTTGACAAAAATGATGTCCCCGACTACTACGATCACATTAAATACCCAATGGGTAAGTGGGATTTATTTTAGTATATTTATTTATATAAGTGAATATTTTATTTCTATCTGCTGACATATGTTACCTATTAGTTGATTAAATTTTTTCTTCTGCCATATTACTTGCTGTTTGACTATTATTGTTTAACTATTTCTTTTTTATTGGAAAATTTCTGGCAAAACCTATAAGATTAGATTGAATTGGTCATGTAGGGCATTTTTGTTTTTGTTTAAAAAAATATTGCGTTTGCTACTTTATAGATGGAAACCACATTTCTTTGTCCTTTGCCAGATACAAAATATTGGTCAATTTCTTGGTTTACCAATGTTTGTTTTGAACTACAGTGGACTCTCGTTACCATGTTTCTGTAGGGACCCAAATCCTGAGTTTGGGAACCGATATACAGTCCCTCGGTTTAGTTCATTTCATAGATTGCTGGTGTTCATTTAGTGTAACTAAATTTCATTTGCAATATTACACCTCTCAAGGAAATACGTACAATACCTTGCAATGATGTGCAATCAATAATTAAATATGATGATATTGACAAAACAGCTCATTTTTTATATATAGTCCACGCAAATAGACTCAAGTTTTAGGCTTTATATCTCAAAAACAGAAAAAGCAATGTGTATTCGTGCAGAGCGAATCAACATGTAGATAAATTAGTCTTTCATTTAATGCAGGTAACAGGCTTTTTTAATAATTTCTTTCAAGGCACGTTTTTGCAGTATTTGAAAAATGGCACAATTTATTTAGAGTCTCAGAGGGCAACACTACTTTGGTGGTTGTCTTAACAATAAGAAATGCACAAATGAAAAGGAATTCTGATAGAATATGAATTGTACTTTTGTCATGATGGCCTTTAAGTTTAAAACGATTACTTATATTTGTTTAAGTTATTCTAGTCAATTTACGAAGCAGAGTTTTCTCTGTAAGTAAGCAGCATTGGAGGCACGCAAACACCTTTGCCTTCAATTTAAAATTTCTAATGAGTATTCATTCACTTCAAAGCACTTGACCATGCCACAATACTTTATTTGAATTTTATATATTTTTTTGAAACGAAAT
Organism: Platycnemis pennipes; assembly: GCA_933228895.1. NCBI lineage: Eukaryota > Metazoa > Arthropoda > Insecta > Odonata > Platycnemididae > Platycnemis > Platycnemis pennipes. The sequence continues at coordinate 31,661,942 of OW121852.1, read as the reverse complement.
TGTAGAGAAGGTGGAAACGCCTAACAACATATGTGTTGAGAATGATCTTGAGTTTAGCATTCATGGCAGAACTTTCATTTTTGCCAATATTTCAACACACTTCATGTGTGGATTTTCGTCTACTTGCTGGAGAAGGTTGAGCTTTTCAAGTGATAATTTTCTGTTCACCTTAGGCCTTCCCTTGGCTAATTCTAATCACTTGTCTCACTTTTACTGTTATGAATTATTGGTGTTCATGAAGTTTTGATGCACAGTCGATACTTGTAAAACTAATATTGCGATATGCCATACATATTTTGGGTGCCATTTAAAAAAATCATTTCTCATAAACATTTTTTAAATCATAATATAGCTATGTAAATAATTTTTTGGAAGGAATAGCAATCTAAACCTTTTGCAAGATATCTATTGTCAAATCTATCTGGCTCGTCATCATCAATACAATGATTATTTTCCTGGGTCAAATTTGGTTTGGTCCTCCTCAATGTGCTAAAGAGTAAACCAAAAGGTGCTAGCCAGTATTATTTACATGCACTGTGATGCAGACCTGAGGAAGCAAAGGTGCAAATGAGTAAAACATGCTATCAAGGAATGTCCTAACGAGATTCCACTGTAGTTTGGTGTAAAAGTAATAATAAAAATTGTTTGAGTTATCATTGATGGAGTTAAATGAGCAATATGTTCATGGTAGTTTGTGATTTCTTTTTACAATTAATCCGATCATTAATCCAAGAAAATGCTTTTATTTATTTTACAAGATGTGGTGCAAAAAGTGAAGTATGATATAATAACTGCTTGGGATGGATTTTTGAATCAGGGGAGTTATGATGATGAAGCTCCTTATTTGTTAAGTAAATATTGTTGTGTGTCCTTATATGTTAAAATATGTTAAGTAAATAACCAGTCTTGTAGTTAATTGTAGTTCATTAGGATAAGTTTAACTAGTGTAAACATATGGATCAATTCCACTGTAAAACAAGCTTAAACTTCGGAGGAGGTTGGAAAACATGTATTTCTCATAACTGAATGGTGGATATTTTAACTAGAATTATTAGTGATGTACTCTGTGGTATGGTTTACCTTGTGAAATGCTATGTTCAGATGCTGGGTCCAGATGTAATCGCAGACACCTGGTTTTTATACAAACTGCTAGTAATTCCTTGGTCATTATAGGAAATTCTGATTCCACTTAGAATTTCATACATTGCATTTTAATCCATACAGTCGAAAGCCTTCTAAAAATCCAAAAATGTGACATACATTGGTTTCTTCTTCTTCATTCTCTTGTCTCTGAGTAGCCTAAGGGCCTGCCAGCATTGCTTTTTTTATACCCTTGCTTTTCCTGAGTCTCAATCAATCCTACTGGAACTCTATGGATCATCCTTGTCAATATCTTCAAGGCATGTTTTATCAGACTTATATTCCTTAAGTTTTCACAGTTCTCAGACATATTCCTTTGGAAGTACCTAGCGATATGTTCTTCTTGAGTGGTTTTGCATCATTCAACTCTTCTGGACTATGAAACTAAATATATACGCAGATCTGAATTGATTTTCAGAAATCCGATGACTTTGATGCTCTCAGGCAACTTCCCCTGGCTTTTGTCTGTATGATTTCAATGTTATAAGCTCTGCTCGATGGATTTTAAGCTGTTTTATCTTCAGTTCATTGGAGAAGCTAGCAACCTTTAATGATCTTAGTTATTTAGATTCATCATTTGTAAGATTTTACTTTGTTAAGATGTGTATATTGTATATTATGTTTAATTTTGATTTTAAAATTAATTTAATTGAAAGAAATAAAGACAATAAATTTAGGAAATATTGAAAGCTTTTAAGTAACCCATTGATTTACCATTTTTTCTCAATGCTCTCCCCAAAAATACTTATTTATTTTTTACAAAGTCATCTATTGCTAAATATTTTATCAATAATAATTGATAACTCTTAAGTGATGTTTAATATCTATATTAAAGTATTGCTTGAAAAAAAATTAAATTATTAGGCCGGCGAATTGTTGTCTTTGTAAGCGAAGGCTACTTTTGGTTGTTGAATCATTTTGTAAGCCATTTGGTTAAAAGGGTTCTGTATTTTTTACCTATTTCCTTGTTCTGAGTAGTGACTGATGGCATTAATATTAAGTTTAGATGTCAAAACATTTGAGAAATCATAATTACTTGTAAACTTAAACTGTGCTTGTGTTGTGGCCAATGAAGTCACCCAAGTTCTTCATGTACTCCGTCAATCATTCGCAGACCTGAAGACGATGGGGGAGAGACTCCGGGCCCGTTACTACTTAGCTGGGAAGAGACTTTTCATAGCCGACATGACAAGAATCTTCACCAACTGCCGTCTCTACAACAGCCCGGACACGGAATACTACCGCTGTGCCAACGCCCTCGAGAAGTACTTCCAGACCCGAATGCGGGAGGTGGGTTTGTGGGATAAGTGATACGTGGAGAACTGGGGGGGTGGGGGGGAGGAGGAGGAAAGGACGAAAGAAAGTGGCGCTGGCACCTCGACCAGCGAGCAGGGTACCAGTGGGTGCACCAGTGGTTTGCAGGGCCCGTCGTCGAGGGGTCACGTTCTCGGGGAGGGTCACAGTTTGGTGCCTGGAGCACGGGTCTCCTTGAAGGCGGCGGTGAAGGCTTTTTGCTTGGCCCAGCAGGCCAATGAAGATGATGACGATGAAGATGAGGATGAAGAGGAGGAGGACGATGGTGATGTGGTTGACCTGCTGATGGAGGAGCGAGAAGAAAGCATGCAAGCAAGCGATGAGGAAGAAGAGGAGGAGGAAGTGGGTGAGGAGGATGAGGAACAAGGCTACGAGGTCGCTGATGAAAGTCAGGGAGATGCCATGTCACAATATTTTGGCTACGAGCACGGGGAGGATGCTGATCAGGATTTCGGAGAGTAGTTACGCAGATAAAACTTGTTTTTTTTTTCAAATAAGGTATATTCAACTACCTTTTACATTACAGAATCCCCAAATTTTGCAGTGCAATTAATGCATAGCAGTGTCCCTCACTAAGATTTAAGTTCCCTGACTGTAGTTTCAGCAATTCAGTGCACTTTTATTGGGTAAAGTTCTTCAACTAGAGTCCAACACTGGAATTTCACCATCAATGTCGTGACTGAATTTGCTGAAACCATAGTCATGTCTAATTAATCTTTGTGTGGAACACCACCAAGTGATTCCCGTCATTGCCTCAGCGTGGAGGTACTCAAGTGTTTTGTATGTCCCAAGCTGGTTTCCTTTCAGTCTGGTATGAGAGATGTGTGTATATAATCTATATGTTTGTGGACCTGTGCTCAAATTTATGTGTGTGTGTGTGCATTGACTTGAGTGATTGAAACTTGTGTGATGTGTGCTCATCTGGGTTGTATTTACACATTTGCGTAAATATGTGTGTATGAGATGTTTTTTTTGCCATTTGTGTCAAGTTGCCATTGTTTTTTCTCTGGTTAATGAATATCTATTCATGAAATGCATTTTTATGGAACGAATGAATCTTGGAACTTAGTAGGATGTCCATTATGATAGGTATTTATATATTTTGGAACCAGTTAAAGTCTATAAAGAGTGCATTTTTCACTTCAGACGAAAAGTTTAAAATATTGCAGTGTTGAACCACTTGTGATTCCATCCTCCGTTGTGTGCTGGAATGTTGTGATTCAATCATTGAGTGCTCCCCCATTGCTTCGACAGTGCTTTAGTGCATCATCATATGTTTCTTCGCTCACTTCATGCATGAGTGAGTAATAGGGAAATAAGTTAACTGGGGAAACATGGGACCAATCACATTGAAATCTTACAGCTAAGTTAACCATTGCCAAACAGTTGTGCAGTGGATTTCTGTACGGCACAATTTCTTTGCATCAAAAGTATTGTGAGTGAGTGTTTATTTTGTCAGTATTCTGGAAAGTATGCTGTCAAAAATTTGTCCACAGGACTGTTGATTCTGCCAGTGTTCATAATTGTATTTATCTCTGAAGTGTAATATTTGAAACATTTGTTTGTATGCTGAGGTTGCATTTTTAGGCAGTTGGAATACTAGAATATTGAGTTGAATGGAGTTGCAGTACTAGATTATTAGGTGTATAATGTGTAGGCGTTACTGAAATGAGAAAAATAAACCAACATCGTCTCTATCACATTTGCACACGAGTAATGAGTATATTGTGGGAAGATAAGTGAATTGAAATCTGATATTTGGGTCCATTGGAATAATTTTTTTCAAAGATTGACGTCCTGGATTTTTGTCCTTTTTTCTCATTTCCTCTTGTCATGAAGGTCTAAATCTTGTCCCTTGTAAATATGCATCCTTTGATTGAACGTATCAACCGCATTGTACTGAATAAATGTTTGAAGGGAGTTAGACAATTCAAGATTCTTTATTCACTTTTTTAACCCTTTTGTTACGAATGCTGTTTTTAAACACAGCAGATTTTTCACTCATGTGAACAAGCGTTGTCTATAAACTCCACATATTTTTCTACTCAAAATAATGAACGCCATCTTAATATGTCGCTGGGGCCAGGCAAGCAAAAAGATCCAAGGTGTCATTAACCGCATGGGTCTGAGAACCCTTCCTTGGCTTACAGTCGGATGTTATCTTGACCCTTCTTCGGATGGCCAGTCTGACCCTCAGCATTCGATCGAGGTCACCTGTTTTTTTATGCACTGCAGCAAATAAAAATATATTTGTTAGACTCTCAGGAAATTTAGTTCCAGAACTTTACAGAACTTTTTTTGTTTGGCGAGTCTATGGAAATTTTAAACGAGGCCCTACCATTTTTATTAACAGAGTTATTCTATCCAGGGGTGCAACAACATGGGGGGGCTATGCCCCCTCCCATCCCCCAAGCACAATTGTGGGAGGTCTAGCCCACCCCCCCTCCCACAGCTCCCCCAGAAATCAGAGGTTTTGGCTTACTTTTTAATGGACACTGCCCGATTGGTAAAATGATTTGTGTCTTCATCCGTACGACTCCGCTCTGATTTTGAACGCTGACAAAATTGGTACTGTCCAAACTTTCTAAGGATAACTGAAGGATAAACGGTTTTGTTTACATTGTGTCCATGATTAATTCCAATTAATTCAGAGTAAAATAACAAATGCATATTGCACAGAGGTATGTCTTTGGAACGAAAATTTCTCATAGTGTGACAAAAGAGAGGCAAATTGCGTGTGGCTGCCAGCTTTGTTTAATTTTTTTAATGAGTTATAATAGATAAACGTCGTGATGTGTTTGATATAAGGGTCGGCATTTGTATCTCAATGCCATTTGATTTCGTTTTGGGTCCTCTGGTAAGGATTAGCAGCTGAAAACTTAAAATTACCGGAAAATTACGGTAATTTACCCATCTCTAGATGCATGCCTTTTCCGTTCTTCCCGTTCACTTTTTCCTCGACGATTATCTTCATCAGGACATCGTGTCTCAAGATATGCCTTAGTAAGTTGTCACGTCTTCCCGTGTTCTTTTCTCCCACTTGTCCACTGAATAAGGGGGCCTTTATAGCTCGGCGGCGGCGGCGCTTACGATGGATTTCGCCGCGGAAGGAAATCGGTGGCCCTTCACAGCTCTGCGGTGCGGCATGAAAAAAGAAGATCGCAATGCGTTGCAAGGCACTGGAACTTGTCGCATTATGCCTCTGATCACGGTTGAATCTAACTTGTTGAGTTTCGTCTCCTATTTTTTCCTCGTGCGTAGTTCATTTTAGTTAGCAGTAGTATATATTAGTTGGGCATAGTATAGTTAAATTTAGTACCTATGGGAATAGTTTAGTTTATTTCAGTATTTAAAAACCAGGACCTTCAGCAATATATTAATAATTTGCGGTGTATTACTTATAAAACTTTGAGATGGGATACATACCGCAACGAAACATTAAACGACTATGAGATACTATTCCATGTGTGTACGCGCAGTGCAATAGTTGCATTTTCACTAAACTCTTATTTCTAGGATAGCTGTGACTTCTCTTCTTCTATTATAAATTTAACACTTCATTACAACCTTTATATTCGTAATACATCTCATACGCGCTCATGAAAGTGCCCAATAGAAGACATCCAAGAATGCTGGGCAATTCGAATTAGCCGGGCCTCACTCTTCTTGCCGCTGGGATTCAGCAAGGCTGAATATTTGAGGCAGCCGCTAGCCGTTTAAGCGCTAGTCAGCGACGCTCAACGGTCTGACGTCATGATTTCCAACGGCGTGTTCTCATTGGCTGATTTCTGCCGCTGAGCTCTGCCGCCGAGCTATAAAGCCCCCCTAAAAATTAGCAAAACGATGGGAATACTCGACTCTCTGTAGATGACGGCAGTGTCAGCCATCGAAAAGTATAGTCGCCGAATCCCTGACCCAGTGATGAACCGGAGCAGTGTTAACCCCATGGATCAAGTGTTAGTAACCTTATCGGCAAATAAACTGCTGGCGATGATTAGTGCATGAAAGGGGCAGCGTGAAGGATATGGGATGCTGAATATTTACATGAAGGCAAAAGTTATGAGATTCATATCGAGGGAAAAAAATACTGGACTAAATGTCAAAGGGGGCGTTTATTCGGAACGGAAATTGCTATTTTGTACACGAAATCGTTAGATGGAAACGTAAAATGGATTTTAGTGAAAAAATTAATCATCTAACCAGAGCCATTTACTCATAAATCAAAAATTAAAATAAGCCAAAGGTGACGCCCAACGAACGAGCTGAGTTAAGGATTACTACGTCATCCACCTCCCGTCCTTGACTGTGTTGAGGAAGAACAGGAGGGAAGGGGAGGTATGTCTGAAGAAATCCTGTCGTAACCACTTCCAATGGCATAGTCAGCCTTGTGTCACCCATTGGCATAAGGCGAAGGAGCTTCGCGGTCTCAGTTGTGATTGGACGAAGTGGATGACGTGCTACTGTCCGCGCCAATATCTTGTAGACTCGAGTTTAAACCTAAGTAACTCCGACACCGTTCATCGGATTTTCACGTTATTTACTTAGTAATTTAGATAATTTTGTTGTTGAATGACTAAATTGTTAGAATAATTTTCGAAAACAAATTTTGGACCTGTTTCTTACGTTAGAGGAAAAAAGGGCCCACTTTTTATAGCGCTACGGCGCCATGCGTCACTTTGACGTCCAATAACTTCCAAACAAAGCGTTTTACTATAACACATTTTTTACACAAGGTGAATTATACCTTTATTATTACGTCGGGGAAGTTTCAAGGTTTGAAAGTTTCAAACTTCAGTACTTATTGGCATGCTATTCCATTTATAACCGCACTTTTTCTCGGCAACTATGCATCATGGCGCCACGAGACTAAAACTGTCATCTTCCTCTTTAAATTACCGGAGTGAATTAGATATTATCATTTAGCTGAAGTTAGCACCTTATTTTATATCGAATTTTGTATAGAAAAAGCGCAGCGTTGCCGGCGGAGTGTCCTGCTCTGGGCTCACGCGTTAAAAAAATGGGCCCTTTTTTCTCTAACGTAAGAAACAGGTCCAAATTTGTTTTTAAAAATTATTCTAACAATGTAGTCAGTCAACAACAAAATTATCTGAAATACTATGTAAATAACGTAAAAATCCGATGAACGGTTTCGGAGTTATTTTGGTTTAAACTCGAGTATACAAGATTTTGGCGCGGACAGCAGTATTTTGCACTCCCACTATTCCGAAAGGGTTTAAAACATCAGTTTTTCGCCGCTTATAACCCGAGAACTAATTGACGGATCGAAGAACGGAAAAATACGGATCTTTTCATTTTACAAACACTATCAGATCCGGAAGTAAAAAATATGGTAAACAACCCCATTGTGGCAGGCATAAACTAGAACAGAGGGAACAGTACACTTATATTGGGAGTATCTCAGTTCAAAATGGGTTTTGTTGGTAGGAAATTGGGGAAAGAAGAGCGCTTGGAACATTGCAAGAAGAGGAAGGGATCATTGATGGGGGAAGTGGAGATATTGATAGCAAATATGTGGGAGCTAATTTGGTTATTGGCATTTTATAGCTCGCGATCCTGGGCCTCGATCACGGATCTTCAATAGGCGTGCGCTAGCGTTATCGTTTTTTTTTAATTTAACTTATGTCGGAAAGAACGTGATCTCCGTTCTTCATTTTTCGCACAGCACTTCAAATCGCTTATCACAAATCTGTGGAGCGAATTTTATAGACGGTTATTGTTAACCCTGCGCTAGTCTAGGGTTAGCGATAAAGATTGCGATAACGCGAAATATGCATCCGTGATGTGGTACACGAAAAAAAACGGAAATCAGTGGATATTGAATTTTAGTTGAGAAGTATTGAGATGGCTTATTTTAGGACAGGATGAGGAGGTGTTAAAGAAAGTCAGTGGAAGAAAGGCGGGGGACCGAAGAATATATTGGCATATTAGTGGATGAAGAACATTTAAAAAAATAAACGGAATGGGGGAGTTTACTCTGAACCGAAACAGCTCTATTGTACACGAAATCATTAGATGGAAACGAAATATGAATTTTAGTAAAAAAAAGTAACCTCCTAGCCAGAACCATTCGCTCATAAATCAAAAATTAAAATAAGCTAAAGGTGACGCCCACCGAACGAGCTGCGATAAGGATTATTACGTCATCCACCTCCCGTCCTTGACTGTTTTGAGAAAAAACGGGAGGGGAGACGAGGAGGGGAGGGGAGGTCTGCATTAAGAGATCCTGTAGCAAATAACCCAAAACAACTGAACAACAAAATATTTTCGTATACGTGTTGGCGTGACGAGCTGTTTCCAGGGACGCCACGAGGCCAGGGCCGGTGGTCCGTTTTCGACCCCTTATTATTATTATCCACTACTCACACTCCTTGATGGTGGTTTGCAGGGTATTATGTAGATGTAAATAAAACAAACATTCCCGAAGCGGCATTTGAACTCGCGACCCTTGGATTACCAGGCCGTCAAGTTAACATCCTACTCACTTAAACAGCAGAAAGAATGATCGGAATCCGTATTAAAATTATATCTTTATGCCTTGACCCTGGTCCTCATGATGCTCTGGTCATGTCAAAAACGTACCTATTTAGCATTTCCTCCGATTATTACGTGTAAGATGAGATAAATGCACAAATTACCACAAATTGGTTGCTGCTTTTGAAGCATGCAAGGATGTAAGTAGCTATGGGAAAAAATTCCACAGACCTCTCGCTTTTTTCGCTCTTGCGCCTTCAGTCCGCGACCAAAAACCAGCAAAACGCCAACAATTTATAATATGTCCCTGTGAGAGGAGAAGCACGTAAGGCCATTCCGAGAGGAAAGGCGGAAAATATAGTCGCGAAAGATATTTTTTTTCAGATTTCCTTTTCCAGAAGTGCTGAAATTTATTTGCTTATTCACAAATTATGGTGTAGTCGAATATGCTATGGCTTTAGAAATAATCCAAATGGAGTCTAAAAACCACTTTCATTGGCAGAGTCATCTGTGTGTCCCCCATTGTAATTTGGCGAAGGAGCTTCGCAGTCTCAGTTATCATGTGACGAAGTGGATGACGCAAGTGTCCCACTTTCCCGAAAGGGTTAAACACACATTCATTTTTCGCTGCTCATAACTCGATCAGGACTCGACGGATCGAAGAACGGAAAAATACATTTTTTTTACCAACTCTTATCATATTCATCTACATCTACGCGATACTCTGCAAGCCACCGCGAGGGTGTGTGGCAGAGGCCAATTGTATTCGCCAATTAAAAAAAAAATATGGAAAACGACTTTATTATGAAGAGGGTAAATAATAGGGGAGGGACAACTGGGTAAGCAATGAAAAGGATGGAAATGAAACGGAGTTGAAGATAGAATGAATAGAGACATCAGAGATGGAGATTCAAAGGGAGATTTCAGTACGGGAAATTAGGGTTGATAGGAAGATTGTATGGATATGGAGTACCTATCGGACAAGGACTTTTCGTAAACAAATCTGCAATGGGCGCTTTCCATTCGGGCGACTCGTGTGTCACTGTGTGTGAACTAGCGTCAGTTAGCTACGAATGGAAAACACTTGTGCGCATTAGATGATGCGCGTTGGTCACGAATTGAACGAGTGGGAATCTTAAACAAGTTTAATATTTCTGAAGAACTTGTAGATCTGCCAGTTAACTTGTTGCAATCTTCATTGGTTTCAACAATTACTTCATTTATATACAGGCGAAATCTAAAAAAGAGAACAATGTGAGTAATTCAGAATGATGATTTGGAATGCTTTTATTTTTGTTGATTCACTGCGCAGATTTGCTCGTTATAACCGTAAGGCTCTCTAATACACTCATTTTAACCGTTATGTATTGCTCATAAAATGCATTATTTCCAAACAACCCTTCTCTCTTTCCTCGTAATAGCCGGGATCTCGTTTTAATGGTGCTCGTCATAAATAAGTTTGACTGTATTTATATACATGCGAAATCTAAATAAGAGAACAATGTAAGTAATTCAGAATGATGATTTGGAATGTTTTCGTTTTTGTTGAAATACTGCGCAGTAGAATCTCTAGTCATCATAGTTATTCATTTAAATAGACGTCTTACCTAGAAAAAGTTGCACATTTTCCAATTTCGAGGCCAACAACGCTTGCGTTAATCCTCTTGCCGATGTCTCAAACTCAGTCGACTCAGCTTCCCGTCAGAGTCAGTGTAAGTCCGCTTGTGTCGGTAACTCACGACGAATGGAAAGCAGTAAACTCGACTTGTGTCGACTCTTGTCAGCTTGCGTCGACGAATGCACCCAATGTTGATGATCATCTTGATGATGACGATGATGATATAGTATCTGCGGTACCAGAGGGGCCTATTTCCCACTTTCATGTTTGACGTGCATGATGTAAATTTCGTTTCTCCCGTTTTTGTTGTCGCGGTCTCTCCCGTACTCCGCGATGCTTTTTGGCCGCGATAAATCGTATTTCCGCCCCGGTTGCTTTCGCAATTTCCTGAGAACAAGAGAAAGGGAGTGGTGGGACAAGGTGGAAACGCATAAATTAATCCTCCACCAACCAGATTCTCGTGGACCGCTGATTCGTCAACGGACCGACACAGGAAATCGGCGCTATCATCGTGCGAGGGGATTTTTGGCGGGAGGAGGGAGTTGGAGGAGTGCGATTCGCTATGGGCAGGCGAAATGACGAGACAAAAAAGGCTTTTGTCACGTGGGCGTATTACGGAAAGGGAAATAAATGGGTGGGAAGGGGGGGAATAATAAACTGGAGGACGAGTCCATCCCGTCATCCTTTGCGGAGCTCGTGGAAGGTAAAGGGAAGTGGAGAAAGAGAGGAAAAATAAAGAAAAAGAGAGGGTACAAAAGGTATTTTTTCCCTTCTTTCTCTCTCTCACCAACACGGAAAGCATCCGGCGCGTATAATAACGGCATTTTTTCCGAAAATTGATGAGGCGAGCCTATTGATAACCTGCGGACGCTCTTGAATGAAAGCTGCCACATAGGCATCGCAGTGCGCGCTCTCTCGTGACGGAAAAGAGAAATCACACACATACTGGAAAAAAAAGAAACATTTCCCCCCGCCCTCTCCCCCATCCCAAACCAATGCCCACAACGAGCTCCGCTCCCTCTAAACCAACCCCCTTGTCCATCCCTCTCCTCGGTGGTCTTTTTTTATTTCGCTCCTTCCTTCCACCCCTCTCCCACGGCGACCAGTCTTCCCCCACGGGGTTTAATAAACTCGCCGAGCGCCGCACATAATGAATCTCTGAAAACAGATGGAAGAGGCCGCGCGCTCCCCGTAGGTATGTGCACGAACTAACCACACACACACACTATCTGTCTCCCTCTCTCTCCCTTCTCCCTCTCCAACCCCCCCCTTTACACACGTGGTCACACACATGTGGAGGAGGGTTGCGGGAGGCATTCCTCTCCTGTTTTTAATCCCCCCCAGAAGTTCGACGCGGAAAAAAATGGCCGTCACGCGTCGTTAATTATTCGCCTCAAATGTGATTCGGACAGTCGCAATGCTCGGACACCGCAGGGAATTAAAACGGCGGTCAATGGGACCCATCTTCGGGAACAATGGGCCGGCTGAAAAAAAAGGGTCGGGGGTGTGGGGATAGGGATATAGGGGGAGGGATTTCGCGATAGGAGTGGAGTGGGACGGGAGGGTGGGAGATGGATAAAGCAAATGATGGTGTTTTAAAAGGAGGATGAATGCTCAAGGGTAGATGGGATAAGGGTAAGGATGGTCCGGAATAAAGGGTCGGAGTGAGGGTTAAGGGTGGACGGGCGATGCATGAAAAAACATCGATGCTCGTGGAATCGATACTGAGTTGTCATATCGAGTATCGAAGTCCAAATATTATGTAGTTGTTGTAACGGGTGGCGGCTAACAGTCGTGGTAATTTGCGCAATTAAGGATCGGTGGATACTAGAAAAAAAGTTTTGCATTGAGACTGGAGGAAGGAAGAGAAACCAGGGTATTTTTGTTTGAAACCGTCGGGCTTATCTCGAATAGGTAACCAAGCAGTCACGTGGTATAAACACGAATGGTTCGCAAGTTTGAATTGCTAAAACCGCTGATTACAACCTCATTCATTGTTTGTACTTGTGTTTTATCTCATCTGTGGGCTCTAACGTCGAGACAGATGAGAAAAACTCAAGTGAAAACAATTAATGCTATTGTAATGAGCGATTCAGGCGCACTTAATTTGCGAACCACTCATGTTTGTACCACATGACTCCTTGGTTACCTATTCGAGTTAATTCCGAAGGTTTCAAACACACCCCGACTGGTGTCGGTATTTTCCTGCGTAGGCGAAAGTAGCGAAGAGATTAAGTATTTTACGCCCAATGTGACGGATGACGTGCTGAAATTAAAGTCGTATCCACACTGAACTCAACGTACGTATGGACCGGTATTCCTCTAAAGAAATCCGCCACTGCCGATACTCGAAATACGCCTCTCGAGATGAGAAGCAGTGCTCTATTCACCACAGCCATTTCATCCGCGGCCCCACATGTTTCTTCCATGTTCTTCTGAGGGGTTAGTTTACTTATTCACTGTAGGAACTCTCATCCAGAAATCATGTTTCATTGCTGATCTTGAACCTAAACATTCATAACTATGAGCCTACACAAGTTATGAGGGAATATTTTTAAAACAGTATTACAGAGAACTAATCATTTAACTTCGCACTTAAAAGAATCCCACTTAAAAATTTAGCAGCATTTTTTTTATTTAGAGGAAATATCCTATACCATACTATAAATAGTTGGGCCCTTCTATTAATAACAAAAAGCTTTGGATAATCTTACTGAGAAATTTGGAAATCAATAAAAAAATACCCTCGGTTTATACATTATATATTTTCTGGAAATTTGGGCTCTGGGGATCGATTTAGTGTGTTGAATAGAAGAGTACTGACTTCCCAGGCTAAGGGCCCGGGTTCAAATTGTAGTGTTATTATTAATTTTTTATCTCTCGCTAAACATTTTTGATTGCTGTATGAAGAGCACTTTAAGTATGTCCTTCGAAAGGGACGCCAACGAAAGGACTCCTTGGTAACTTTCTTCGGAAGCAGGCTAATTCCGACGCCGAGTTTTTCTCCACCATTTCACCTGTCCCTGAAAAGTTCCTTCTCCTGCCCAATCACCCACCTACCCTTAATGCCACAAATGACATTAATCGTCGGTCACTTTCCTTATAAATGCTGCTACTACTTCCTTGGACTTGGCTTTTTTTAAATTCATAGAGTTAGAGAAAAACAGGGAGAATATTTGTGAAATTACTCAAGAAGCCAGGATGATTGCCTTGCAACCTTTTTTTCTGTAAATTTCGAAATGACTGAATGTTTGGGTGACCCTTGGACTCCATTAAAAATATCGTGAAATTCATATCAATTACTTTTGGCTTGTCGTTTATTTTTATAATGTTTGTTATTATGGATATTTATAATTATTCTCTCTGAGGCAACTTAAAATACTGAGGTTGATAGGAAGTTATCTTTAAAAAAATGATGGTACCTAAACTTATTATGGTACTTGCACTAAACACCTAACATCACAGAAAAATTAAGTAGTTTTGCGTGACTATTTCTTTTGAAACTTTTACGTGAAGGATTATCAATAATTTTGAATTGATACTCATATTAAAGAAGTTGAACTTCAATACTATAATTTTGTTAGGGATAATTTAGAAAAAATAATTGATAGGCACAATGACTTTCAAAAGCTTTGGTTTCTAGTATAATAATACTAATGTATACAGGAATATTACATTTTCTATTATTCTTTATGTATATATTACATTTTTATTTCAAAACGGATGATAATTCTCCTCACACATTTGGTAGTTTTAGTACGGTACCTTCACTAGTGCTGGTTCCACATTATGAATGTTATTATCCTATGGTTGTAGAATTAGGTCCAAAGTTGATCCAACCGGCAAGTTTATATCGCAACGTCTTACTAAAGCTTTATCTCTAAATAGGGGCATAATTATGGCATCCGATCTTCTGTTGTTGGGGTAAAAATCCTGATCGAACCCTGGAATAGAACCGAATTGACAGTTTTGCTGCTCTCCTGTAGGAAAATCTGATAATGAATGATTTGGTGTTTTTATTTAAAGCTTTTCCTGATTGAATGTTTTTGCCGCGGACCCTGAACAGCAATGTTTGCTTAGCATCCCAACGGTGCCGATACTGAATTTTAGCACGAAAATTAATCAATATCTTAATTGGCTGCTTGCATTATAACTTCCCTATTACTCTTAATTTTACTGTCCCGTAAAAATACACGCCTATATTATGCAAAATTGCACCATTGTCTGGGTAGAGGCCTAATATCCCAATTATTTTTATGCATAACTATGATATTGCTGAATTCAAATAATTTAAGTACTAACCCAAAAATATCACTTAACTCTCGATAACGCTTTAGGTATAATGTATGGATATTCTAACACTGTACAGAAATAGGGATTGCTTTGAAAAATCTGCCATCGCATTGGTATGATCCGGGTCATCCAGACGCGTTGCTTGTGTTCTAAACTTTTGTGACCTTTAAAAAAAGGCTCTAGAGATGCCTGTTGGCGTTGGACTACCCATTAGGAGTGGCCACTAAGGATATATTGATAAATATCTCAATAGCAAAGCCTCAATGGAGAAATAAAATCATCCAATTCGGCCGGAATTCGATACCCGATCTCCAGATGTCGCGTAAAGTACTTTAGACAGTTAAGTAAACAAAGTATTTATTGAGTTTTTTTCAAATTTTTCACTATTGGGGTCGTCCTATTGTGTACTGTGTTGTATTGTATGTTATTTTTCGGCTAGTTCATAGTCCTTGAATTTGTTAAACATCCCGCGAGACCTACGGAGTGCTGTACTTAAATTCCTATGCACGCTGTACTCAATCAGGAAACGGTGTTGCATAGAGATATCTCTGCAAGGATTCGAACCCGCGCCACATGGACTGGAGACCAGAAGGGGTGTGCTTGAATCTTTCGAGATTGATTCCGGTACGAAATTATCCCGAACACAATGTAAAAACATACGAGTGAGTCCTTAGTTACATACCGGAATCAATCTCGAACGATTGAAGCACACTGGGCCAGTACTCTAGCTACAACACCGAACCGATAACTCGTATCGATGCTCACTGCCTTTTTCTGGCTACGGGATGGGAATGGTGTCCAGGGACTCCGAGATGTCAGAGTGCTGGGGGATTAGGGGTGGGAGAGGAAGGAATCCGTGGAATGATTGGAATCCATTTGCGTGGCGTGGAGCACTTGCGAAGCGTCCGACCGTGCGGGGACCGCAGGCGGGGGATGGTTGAGTTAAAGGGGTTTTCCAAGGGGAGGGAGGTACACCCTTTGTTACACCGTCCGAACCATCGCCAAGGGTCCAAGGGAGGAGGAGGGTCGATGGGGAACAAAATAGAAAGCCTCGTGAGATGAAAGAGGAAATGAAGCTCCTAGCCACCGAAAAACCCAATTCGCGGTGCAAGAAAAAATACTCCAATGTTTTTTTTTCATACATTCGAATGCCTGTACTCCATTTCTCTCTAGTACTATTATTATTCTATTTTTTTCCTCTTCTTCTCTCAATGTCGCGTTCATCTGGCTCGCACAATTCATCCGTGACGCAATCAACGGGGGGACGATGAAAAATATTAACGATTCTCGATTTTTTTTGTCGTTATTCGAGCGTGATCATTTCGGGGAGGGGAGATGATTCGTTCGGTCGCTTATTTTTTTTTTAAACCACGGAAGAAAAAAATTGAAGGATGACCCGCGCACATATTCTCGCTACTATCCCACCCCCCTCCCTCCGAGCCAACCGCGGAACATGTGACCATAGGCCCGCTAGCCAGCCGGCTAAGGTCCCGCGCTTTTTTTCAATCCGCCTGATGAAATCTCCGACGAATCCCTCCTCCAGCCTGTTCGAGAGGAGAGGGAAGAGCAAACCGATTGCGAACCTTTCATCATCATCATCATCATCATCATTCTTCCCAATTCCCCGATTCTCGCCCTTCCTCTTTCTTTTTTTTCTATTCGCGCTTCCCGTTTAATAATACTTCATCTACGCAACGGGTCCTGACGTGTGAATAACGGAACCGGTGGGTGGGAGGGACCGAGGAGAGTCCGTTGAAAAAATTTCGGTGGCAAATGGGTCAGCCCTTACCGTCCTGTCTCCCCCTCCTTCTTCCCTCGGAGGAGGATGATTGAGGAGGAGATAGGGATATAGAGAGGGAGGGAGGAATGCGAATTGTCAAGAAGAGCATTTTTATTTGCGACACTGTTTCGAAATTTTTTTCCCCTCTTCCCCAAACCTCAGCGGTTCGCCGAATTTCCGGAGACGGGCATTGAGGGTCGTAGTAAGGGGTTTTGACAGGGGGGGAGCGGGAGAAGGAATGCCCATTCCCATTCTGCGAATAACTTCCTCTTTATTTTTTTCCTAATACCTGTATGACGCTCCACTATCTAATTCCGTGACAGATGGAAACCCAATGCCGTTGCCGTTGTCGTATTGCGTGAGGAGGAAGATTGTCAGCTTATTGATGCGATTCCTATTGGTAATAAATCCAGCGCGTCCGCTCGCTGATTGCAAAGTTCTTTTTTCCCCTTCTCCCCAAAATGCTATTTCCGAGGGGAATTTTGACGAAGAGAGGAGAATTGGAAAGCGTGATTCGTGAACGGATGAAAAAAAAACGTTGGGCGCGTCCTTTCAGGTTGGCCGAGCCTTATTACTTTTTTTCTTTCCACCTAACGTCAGGATGCACGGAATGAATTCCGTATTCAAAAATAAAGTATTTCGGATCGAAATTGGTTGACGTTTCCCTGCGGCTTCATTTCCTTCTGTTTCAAACTTGTTGGGATTTCAATGAATTGGTCCTCGTGGTATGGAAGTGGAAAAAATTGCCATTTTGACCATTTCCATAATATTAGACCCATTGAGTCTCAAACAAGTTGAGCCATTGCAGGAATATGCCTTTCAGGATTTAATTTACCATTTTTTTGTTCAAGTAATGTATTGATGCACCCTTTGTATACTCATCCAGTTGCAAATTCAGTGGCATTTGATTAAATGAACAAAATAGTTAATCTTTTGGAAATGAAAAAATACTTTATGCAAGTATTTATATGTTATTTATATATTATTATGTGTTATTTACTAAGTTCCTATTTTTTTAAACCAATTTTTTTAGCCGTATAGCAAAATGGGAGAGTTATAATCAGGCAATAAATTTTGGTCCAGATTTGTGTGAGTGTGGCATTATCATCATCACTGTTCATCGTTGCTAAGATTGGTTTGATGCAGCACCCATCTCCATTCTCCTGACGACTACCTCCATCGCATCAATTTATTATTTCTCTTTCGATTGCTTTACTACTTGCTCTTTGTTACTAACACCAGATTTTCCATTTCGAAAAACATGATCAGATATAAAATTTAAGGGGTTAGAAATTGCAGTAATAAATTGCTTCGTGCATGACATACAGTCAAACTCGGATATAGCGAGATCCAAGGGACCAAATGCTTTTGCTCGTATTATCCGTTACTCGTTATATCCGTTACGAGTAGCAACATGCACTGTCACTAACTGTCTTTCCCTCTCTTACGCACACACGCGCTCTCACACACATACTATTCTTATGCAGATGTGATAAAATAACAAAGATTAATATAGGATGATTGAGATTACAAAATGAACAATTTATTCAGTAAATCTATCCACACACATGCTAAATTTACAAGAAAGAGTCCTTGGTACGACCGTACAGCCACTACTCGTTCATTTGGATTATAGATTTGCTCGTTATAACCGTAAGGCTCTATAATACAGTCTCGTTTTAACCGTTATATATTGCTCATAAAATGCATTATTTCCAGACAACCCTTCGCTCTTTCCTCACAAAATCCGAGATCTCGTTTTAACCGTGCTCAATAAATGAGTTTGACTGTGAATTTAATTGAATGACCGTTTAAAATAAATGCAAATACCGCCGATAATAAGTGAAATACTATGTTTTCGGGGTGATAAATTTCATGACATGATCCATTTGCTAGGTTCCTTTCGTTCTAATAGTTAGTCAAATATTTTGAGGTCCCTAAGCTCGGAATTTCAGTCCTTTTAAGTCTGCTGACATCTTTTCATGCTGGAATTGTTACTGTTTATATGTGCTGGAAACAGTCAATCCAACAATTCTCGTGTACTTTAAAACTTGCCTTTCATCATTTACCATTACTAGGAAATGGTGGAGAAAGATGACGAAAGGAAAATTTCTAAGAACACGAGAATTCCTTGAATGACTGTGTTTCCAGCACAGTACAATATCTATAGTAAGAGTTCCAGTCGAAAAAGATGTCACCAGACATAATATGACGGAAATTTCATGCTTAGGGCCCTCAAAAGTTGTTAAAAGGAGACGAACCTAGCAAATGGATCATGCCCTGAACTTTACCACCCATGAAGCATAGTATTTCACTTCTTATCGGTGACATTGGAATTTATTTGAAACATTTTTTTCAGCTACATTTATGAAAAAGATATACCGGCATGTAAGTTATTATAGTAGTTAGTAGAAATTTATTACTAAAAGTAATGCACTTCAGTAATCAAGGAAATAAGTAGTGCGCGACTCCTCTCAATCAAACTTTCTTATAACGATTTTCACTCGATCCATGGGGTAAAATAAAGGCTTTAATTTGATAGATAGAAAATTGTAGTGGACTGTGAATTTTCGAGGTGTATGACTGGGTTATCCATTATGTAGGGAATTATTTAATCTATACGCTAAGAAAAAGTTAAATGGAAAATAGGATGATCTTGAAGTAGAATCAGTGTGATGAGTATGGTATGAAGATTAATCACACAGGTAAACAAAAGGAATCAATTCTCTGGAGCTGTCGTTCTCAAACTGTGGTGCTTGTGCCGGCACGATATAGTTTTAGCTAATAGAAGATAAATCAATCCTCTTGCCTAAAATTTACAATTACTTGATGCAAAGAGTGTTGAAAACCACTCACATATATTTGCGTATTTCTTCTCTTTCACATCCTGCATCAATTGTTCTGTGTATCTAATACGAGACCTTCCTTTTCCGCTTTTCTCGTTCACTTCTCCTTCAACGATTGTCTTCATCTGGTCATCATATCTCATGATGTGGCCTATTAGGTTGTCCCGTCTTCTTCTTAGGTTATTCAGCAGACTTCTCTTTTCTTCCACTTTTCTTAGGATTTCCTCGTTACTTACTCAGTATATCCATTTAACTTATCATTCTTCGGTAGTTCCGCTTTTCGAATGCTTCTACCTTTGTCTTCTCCACTCCTGTCATCTCCATTCCTCACTGCCGTAAAGAAACATGCCCCAGATGTAGTAAGTTCTGATGATTTGTTTCCTTACTTCTACGCTTGTATTTCCAGCAGTAAGTAGATTCCTCTTTCGATAGAATCCCCTCTTTGTTTGAGCCATTCTGCTGACTATTTCACTGACTGACACACGCTTGTATTGATAGGTGTAAGGAAAATCATCGTGTCGCGATGAATCCGATCGATGATTGAAACGCAGAGTAGGAAAAATCCACCAGAACATACCTTAACCGGTAGAAAAGTATTATTCAATTGAAATCTAGCATTAATGAACCCGAGTTTACTTTCTTTTATAGTCTTAAGGGTAACTATGAATACTGATAATGGAGTATAAAAGCTCATTAAGATACGCGACTCGCCCTGAAATGCTTCTCCTTCGAAGGGATTTACATGCCTAGTCTTTGGAGCTGAGAGCTTTTTCTTTCGAATGCAAATCTACATACATGCATTGTCTGTTTTTGTGTTTTATCCACTATCTTCAAAATAAAATGCTCTGCATTCTGCCTTTTGTGATTACCTTGACGTTTAACGGCGTTTGCTATCGTTCTCCTAGGTTGGCAGATTTCTCCAAGCAATTGTCTGCCTTTTAATTGAGTCCTCTTAAGGAGGTTGGCTCGCGACTGCTTGAGTCAAGTTGTCTAAGGAATCTTATGAATTTAAGTACGAGTATATGCCTGCTAAGTGATCCTTACTTCACAAAGAAAATTACCTAAGCTATTGAAAGTCATAAGTATCACAATAAATACAATGGAAAGTCGAAGGATTTATTTTTTATAATAATTTTAATCAGCTCGACGATGGAGTCAATTCAGCATTTACGTTAGTGAAATAAATTCATGTACTCAATGAATCTACTAATGTATAACACCAGAATATTACTATCAAACGTTATGTTATAATATTTTTCTGAAATATTCTTTAATATCTCATTAGTAATGATATTATTCATACGCCATACATTTTGGCTAGAGCGACCGCAGCGCCACTTGAAGTCAACTAACGCATTTCGTCTGCTATAAGCGAATAAAATTGTTGGATTTAGCGAAAAATACGGTGGATTGATAGATTTTTTTTCGTGTCATTTTATTCCTTTTGAAATTACGCATAAAATATCAGTTTTTTGCAAAAATGACATGTCACTATGGTATTTTTAAACGTTGTATTCCCATGTGATGGCCATTCTCGCCGTTAATCGTATGTAATTTCAAATGCAATTTGCGCAAAAAGGAGTATGGGTTGATATAATTATCTTTACTTTATTAGATAGAGTAACTTTAGTTCTATAAGTGCTGAAAATATAAAAAAAATGACATGACTTTCACTTTTCGGATCAACCTCCTTAAGCCGTCCTTTCTCTTCTTCCCTACATAGTACCTACAAGTCACCATAAACGTGTGTGGCAGGGGGTGAATTCACACCAAACATTCACTGCATATTATGCATAAAAAGGATTAGTTTTAATATTCTAGTCTATACTTCACAATTTAAAAAAGAAAGTAATAACAAAGCAAGCATGCAAAAACATGCTGTTCGTTGTGTCGTCTTGCAGATGTCCCCCTAGATGTCGCCACTGTCAATTGTTGCTACTAGCATTCTCTCATGTCCTCTTCAAGTTTCGCTTATCTCCTAGCTACTAAAAATGATTTCAATTGACTATCACTTTTGTTCGGACGGCTAAAATATCAGAGCGACGCTCGCTTTTATCCGAAACTTATAAAGTGATGGTACATACAAATTAAGGAGAGGTCCCTCATAATGAGATTTACAACTATGTTGTATTCTCCTGTTAGTTTTTGACGTAGCGTAAATGCGAATATGAAAAACAAGCAATAAAAGTCACTGATTCTGGTTTAATTTGGTAGAAGTAGTCGACATTCATTTATGAAATAACAAGCTGACCCGGCCACGCGTTGCTGTGGCTCAATCTGGTTAAATGTAAAGCGCACGTTTATAGTATGTTTAATTTCACAATTCTTATGGGTATACAATATATCTCAGCTGATCGATTGTTTTGCAGCTGGACACGCATATTTGTATATAATTTTAACGTCTTTACATGTCGTCACAAAGTAGAATATTTCAGGCAAGCATTTATTTCATCCGCTAGTGTCAATCGAGGAATTACAGGTAATGTTTGCCTGAAATGTCGTGCAAGCAATATTAATGCGTTCTCAAATGGTCTCAGGATTCAACGGAAATCTTGCAATGATCGATCCAGAGCCTCGAGCGATGCTTTGTGCACCATTGTGCATTCATCCCAAGCAATAAGTTGGCATTTCTGAAATATTTGTCCCATGCCGGATGATTTGAATATGTTGCACGTGAGTGTTTCAATGAATTGCAAGTTCAATGGGATGCACATCCCGTCTCCAGTGTCGATATTGTATTCTCGATATTGTACAAACCTTCATGGAGTGAACAAAACAACTAACCAAAGCTTCATGGAAATTGGATGAATGTTGTGGTAATGCATGAAGTTATCAATATTGTATCGATACAGTATCGATATTGTAATGATAATTTATAAAACTTTGATAAAAAACACCTAAATATTTTCACCTCAATTTTGTATCAACAATGTATCGATGTATCCATATTTTATCGATATTATATCGATAAAGTATCGATATTGAAATATCGATTCCGTAGTCCTCTTTTCGGGAATGTGCTCAACAACTTCCCAAAGTTTCATGGTGATCCAATGAATGGTGTAGTAATGCATAAAGGACATACAGACACACTCACACACACACATACATTCATTTTTATATATATAGATATGCATGGTATTCCTCCACGAGCCTCCCTATACAGTCTCACAGTGGAAGTAACAAAACCTCAAATCCAGTAAAAGAAAATGAAAAAGTAAAATTATTTTAGAGTAATTGCTGTCGAGTGAGCAGTTTTACTAAATTTCACAGGTTTTAAGAAAGTTGATAGAATCAACAGCTGAGTTCATTTGCACAATTTTGGAAAGGTAGGTAATCCGATAGAGGAAGGAAATTGTCTAAAAGGAAAAAAAGGAAAGGAAAGAGTGGAGGGAAATCTAGCATTGGAATTAGCCTGCTATTAATGAAAATAGGGTAGGTAGTTTCCTGTCGTTTTTTTATTGCCTTGATCAAAAGTTTATAACCTCAGGAATGCACATTTTAAGACTTTAGATTTTAAATTGACGTTAAATATTTTTCCTCATCAATTTAAAAACAGAAAAAATTCAACGGCGCGACAACTTTTCCATGCCGGGAAATTACACGTGTGACCTGACACTATTTCCTCTACCTGCCACTAGGTGGTACTGCAGACGCTTCCAAGCTAGAGGCACTTTTCCAAGTAGACGGTGCACATGGTTAAAACTTATCAAATAGTATCTGAGGCAAATTTATTTAGTTAATTTATTAAGATTAACTATTATTTATTTATAATTATTTATTCAGTTCATTGATCCAAAGACGATCCAAAATATTCCTTTTTCGTAAGCGAACCGTGAAGTTGGCCCATAGCCGCGAGAACTTCACGCCATGCTTCGCAGTATCAGAGGACTCCACGAGCAGAATGACCTGGAGCTTACAAACGACTGTTAGTACCATGTTTAACGAAGGAGACTTTTAGAACTTTCATAGTTTTCATTGGCTATTATTAATACATATTGACGAGAGCTGAGGGGTAGGGCTGGGCGGTGCAGGAATTACTGAACCGGTTCTCGGTTCTGAAAAAAACAGTTTGCGACGGCGGTGCACCGGTTCAATAGACCGAACCGGTGTTTTCTACTGAACCGGTGTTTTCTCCTGAACCGGTGTTTTCTCCTGAACCGGTGTTTTCTACTGAACCGGTGTTTTCTACTGAACCGGTGTTTTTTGCTGAACCGGTGTTTTCTACTGAACTGGTGTTTTCTCCTGAACCGGTGTTTTTTGCTGAACCGGTGTTTTCTCCTGAGCCGGTGTTTTCTCCTGAGCCGGTGTTTTCTACTGAACCGGTGTTTTATCATGAACCGGTGTTTTTTACTAAAACGGTGTTTTATACTGAACTTTTTCTTCCTCGCGATGGGCATTTTTTGGCACCCAAAAGGTTTTGCCAAAATGTTTATTTACTTGTTTTTTTAAAGACGTGTTTTGTCCTCAAAGAAGATACTTCTTACAATTAGTTACGCGGGTACGCTTACCTAAACTGAACAGTAAAAAGTGAGAATGTTTGCGTCAGCCAATGGTTTTTATTTGAGACCTGGGCGTAATAATAAATTGTCTTTTGTAACTGTAACGGCGATGAAATTCACATTATTGTTGAAGGAAGACATTACAAAATTTCCACAGCTATTACGTAGCACGACGCGCTTCGTTGTTAAAACAACATTATCAAGTGTCTTGATCATCCTTGATGATAATGCTGTTGTAACAACAAAACGCGTCATGCTAAGTTACTAACTCATGCCTGGTGAAAGAAGAGCTCTCTAGAGCCAGAGCGACTAGTGTCTGCATACGGACGAAATCTCTCCAATTAAGATCTGATTTAAGTGCTTCCAGGGAGTTGATATGTGTGGAGAGGCTGATTGCTTTCGTCTTGGCTCATAATGCACTCGGAAATTTACTCGGAACCGAAATCGCAATTTTGTACAAGAAATCGTTAGATGGAAACAAAAAACAAATTTTAGTGAAAAAATTAATCTTCTAGCCACAACCATTCACTCATAAATCAAAAATTAAAATAAGCAAAAGGTGACGCCCAACGAAAATGCTGCTGTGATAACATTGACGTCATTTTCCTCCCGTCCTTGACTGCTTTCAGGGGAGAGGGAAGGGAGTGGAGTGGGGTTCTCGGAAGGTCTGCTCGCACAGATGTTGTCGAAATCGCTCCCATTGGCCTAGTCAGCTGTGTCCCCCCCCTTTGCGATAAGGCGAAGTAGCTTCGCGGGCTCAATTGTGATTGGACGAAGTCGAATACGTTAGAGGTTGCACCACGCCCACTTTTCCGAAAGGGTTAAAAACATCAGTTTTTCGCCGCTTATAACTCGGGAAATAATTGTCGGATCAGAAAACGGAAAAATACGGGTCCTTTTATTTTACAAACTCTATCAGATTCGGCAATAAAAAAATATGGTAAACGACCCCATTATCTGCCTTTCTCAGTCAATATTTCCTTTATTTTTCATCTTGGCAACGGTTATAGGGCGAGGGTCTTACTATGACGCCATTTTCTTTTTAAACATAGTTAAAAATTGGCCCTCCACTCCCTTCTCTTCACCTAAAAGCAGTCAAGGACGGGAGGAAAATGACGTAAAAGATATCAAAGCAGCTTCTTCGGTGGGCGTCACCTTTTGCTTACCTTAATTTTTGAATTATGAGTGATTGGTTGTGGTTAGAAGATTAATTTTTTCACTAAAATTCGTTTTTCGTTTCCATATAACGATTTCGTGTACAAAATTGCGATTTCAGTTCCGAGTACATGCCCCCCATCAATGAATTCTATTTTCTTTGATGAAGGAAACAACCATATTGCCAATAGGTCCATGGTTGTTAATCCCATCGGATGGACAAAGTAGCGTAGGAGGAACTCGAAGTGCTCTAATTACAGCACTCAAGTGGATACAGGTGTACTAATGAATAATTTCTGCCCCTGCCAGGAATTGTACCTAGGCCCTCGGGATGGGAGGTCAGTACTCTAAGCACCTCAATTACCCGATCTCCAGTTATAAGATATACAATCTAGTAGAATTCATCTGATGATTGTGCGAAAATCCTTACAATCAGTACTTTTTCCTTTCCCATATAGGTACACGGTAAGCGCATTTATTGGATTTTCTTCAGTCATATACACATAGGGGTTTCAAATATGGATGGAGGAGAATTTCAAAATATGAATTCCTATAAGTCGTGGCCTTAAGGGAGATTTGGTGAATTCTTTTTCCATCATCGTTTTAACTATAGAAAGGTTCTTGTAATATTTTCTAGATATGTGAATGATTCACGTTTATTGGTGACATACGTCCTACTCATTCACTAAGACTTCGCTAGGCTTCGCCACTTTCGCCTGATGACCTCTTGTTTTTTCTAA
Organism: Platycnemis pennipes; assembly: GCA_933228895.1. Taxonomy (NCBI): domain Eukaryota; kingdom Metazoa; phylum Arthropoda; class Insecta; order Odonata; family Platycnemididae; genus Platycnemis; species Platycnemis pennipes. Next base: position 31,636,062 of record OW121852.1, on the reverse strand, counting down.
ATTCCCTCTGCTCTTAGATTTTCAACGTCATCAGTTCTTATATTTGCCTTATTATTTCCGAATTTAAATCCTTTAGAATCACCTTTTTTCGCCGAGAAAATATTGGACACATCTTCAAATTTCTTCAAGAAAGATTGTTTGATTGCACACATACCATTGTCTCTGTAAAGTTTAAAGAGTCTGAGAAACATCTAGGTTCGAGGAATATTGTACGTTGTATATTACTTTGAAATATTTTATAAAGAAGTTATTCTCAGAAGAAGTATATCGGTAAGTCCAAGTCACGGATTACTATATTTCCAAGTTAAGACATTTTTAAATTTACTCCAATCACCATTTGTCTTCTAGGGAAAATTATGCTCCTCAGTATACACTTCCTCATGGAGCAGATTAATTGCATTAAAAATATCTGCTCGCCCATAGAATGGCAATTTCCAAGCCATCCAATGGTATTTTTAAGTGATATAAAGTTTCTTTTTTAGGTGATATAAGGTTCTTCTACTGGGCGTATTGCACCAGGAATGTGAAAATATATTTTTCCAATTAATTCCCAAATGCTGGAATATTTTTCTAAATAATTTATCTCCTTCGTTCATTTTTAAATCCATTCCTAGCCATAGATTCCCTCATTCAACCTTTTTTTTCAATCCAGTTTTTGATTAACTGCAGCTTTATTCTTTCTTATTCAATGCTTGCTAATTTACATCCTGATCCTTTTTATTTCCTCTTTAATTGTCCCTCATACTCATCCCTTCATCGTCCTCATGGGGTGTCGCCACATATTTTCCCCTTAACTATGCCATAGATTAATCGAGAGCATCTCATTTTGGGTCGAGTCAACCTGGGACACGATCATGAATCTTCGTAAGTTGTGCTCTAATTATCTATATATATTATTTTTAACGTGTGCAGCGAAGATCGGCAAGATTTGTAAAGGGCCGGTATGATAACCTTATTAGCGTAACCAGTCTATTAAATGAATTAAATTGGGAATCATTGTCAGATCGCAGGTTGAAATTTAGACTTAATCTCCTGAATAAATTCCAAGACCATATTTTCAGTGATGATGTTAAAAATATTATGCGAACCCCAACTTACTATGGTACACTGGACCATAATCACAAAATTAGAGAAATAGATTGCCGAACTGACAGATTCAAAATGTCCTTTTTTCCTCGTACTAATAGGGATATGAATAACGGTAAATGTATCCAGTACGAGTGTAGCAATGGATAACGTTGGTAGCTGCATGTCGGTATAAGGACTTAAAGCTAACCCAACTAACAGCATGTTTTTGCTTGTATGCTTTGCTATTTTAATTTTTAATTACAAATTTTATGCATGATATGTAGTGCATGTTTGGTGAGAGTTCACCCCCTGCCACACACCTTCATGGTGGCTTGCAGGGTATTATGTAGAGGTAGATGTATTTTTGTTGCGTGTCAGTCAGTCATTCTTAATACGCTTTTTTTTGTTCTCTCCCAAGTTTTGAGCTAAAAGAGTGAGGCTTGGTGCGTTGAGTGTGGATTCTCTGTCTGTATGATTTGGTAGTAGTGTTGGATTTTTAGCAGTTTGTGATGCAGAGAAAAATGCAAAAAACATGGCTCGTGGAAGGCAGTGTGTTTGCAGCGCTCGAGGTTGGTTCATTAATTTAAGGTAATCTCCGAAGGCACCGGTCGGATTGATGTGGAAATGGTGTCGTTTGAAAGACGAAAGCTGGGCACATTACTTAGGCGTATTTTTTTATTTTCGTTATTTGACCGAAAAGTGTGAAAATTTAAGCATGAAAAAATGGTGTTTCCCTATCTTCTAACATGGGAAACCAGTTGCTATGCAATTTTGTTTACGTTGCTAAGTAAATGTGTTTACGTTTTGGTAGAGGGAAAAAAATTGGATTGAAGAAGTTGAAGAAAGTGGAATTAGTTTCATCAGTCAATTTTGTAAGTGCGAAAATATTAGTTGACCTTTTCGATGCGCAAATAGTGAAATAAAACAATTTTTTCCTGCCGGCCCCGATATTTGTATGAAATGTGAATTTCAAAGCTAGGCGTTTTGAAGTAATTTCCTAAAGTTGAAAGAATGTTATAAAACGTTTATTATGTATTAATGTTTGTTGCTAAATCAGCTGGTTAATTCGAAAATACACCCACCATTTTAAAATTATCAATGGCTGTCCTGCACCCAAACCATTCCGTTTTTTATCAATTAAAAATTCAACCTTCACTTGTATCCCCACTTAAAAGATAGATATGAGAGGTAATTATCGTAATTATCTTAAGGTCCTGTGACTCTCTCGATGTGATAGAAGGCGGAATTTTTGCCTTCATCTTTGCAGCAATGACTAACCGAGAGTCGCAGTGACTGTATTTCAAGAATGGTAGATACTCTCCTCAGTCTACTACAGTGAGCATTGCACAGAGGAATGAAAAATATGAATTTTTTTACTCCTAAATGTTTACTTATGTTTCAAAAACTAATTCAAAATTGTTTTCATTTTCGGGAAACATATACACACCCACATTTTCCACTGCTCCCACTTAAGTAGTTCAAAGATAAAGTAAAAACACAAAGTTCACCTCAAGAGCACACCAGACAGAGACTGCATGCAAAGCAGGCATCAGGTCTGCTAGTCACTATTTTTATATTACTTTTAGATGGGGCAGGGAGGGAGAAGAACAGTCTAAAGGTGCCCAAGAACATTAGAATTGTTGGTAGGACGCATGCAATACATTTGCCAGAGAAAAAAACGTTTTCTGGGTGGGAGAGGGGTTGTTTGAAACCAGTTGAAACCGGGATTGGCTCGTATAGGTAACCAAGGGGTCACGTGGTACAAACAACAAATGATTTACAAATTTACAGTGTCTGAATCCCTTGTTACAATATCATTAATTGTTTTCACCCGAGTTTTTTCATTTGCCTCGACTAAAGAGCCCTCTGATGAAATAAAAAAGAAGTGTAAACAATGAATGAGGTTGTTATCAGCGGTTTTAAAACACCAAATATGCGAATCAAGTTTGTTTATACAACGGGACTCCTTGGTTACCTATTCGAGATAATCCCGATGGTCTCAAACATAGGCAACGGTTTCCCCCCTGAACAGGCAATTAAACCACCAATCTTTGTCTTGCCAGTCTAATGCGCAGAGTACGACGCTACTAAAAGTTCCTGATCCCGAAAGAAATTTTTTGGAGGGTAGGTGTATATTGGTGATATACCTCAATTGCTATTGAGATCCATCGAAGATAGCACACGTAAGGCGGAATTGCTATTCATTTATTCTACGCACTTGCTAGCCGTTCAGGGATCCAAAGTAAAATTTTACTCTGGTGTCCAATTGCTCTTTGAGATAGTTTTAATGATCTATCCTCATGGAGAGTATATTATTTGGTGCCCGATCCCTTCTAAAGTGTCATTCTTGAAGGATCGTAATGCTGACTGAAGCTGATTTCCACAGATCCTCCAAAAAAGTGAAGCCAAAGCAAATTCAAAGGTCCGTGATTCGATTCTCGGAACAGGTTAATTTTTTTCCCGGCATTTTTCTTCGAGAGGTGGCGACCCTATGTAGGCGTATGGGGGTGGGATAGAGTAAGTATTTGGGGGAGCAGCTAGGCCTTAGGCTCGTAGTGGAGACCAGAAAGGGTTAGTGCCAGGGACCGGATCAAAGGACGAAGGCTAGATGTAGATGCGGGGGTTGTGGGTTGGGAAGTCTTGCGGGAGGAAGTGTTTGGCTGATCAAAAGTACATAATGAATTCCACATCTTTCCCCTCTCATCATCCCTCCCATATCCTTTTGTTCTGGATGCGGGCGGAATAGTATGAGAGTGGTAGGGGGTAATACTCGCGTGTGGAATGGCGGGAAAGAATTAGAGGAAGAGAGAGAAAGAGAGAAGAGAAAGGGAGACAGAGGGAAGGAGATGGAGGAGAGTGGTTGGGAAGGATGAGGATGGAGCGAAAGGGGATGAATGCACTTTTGCTTCCCCCTCTACCTCTGTGACTCAAGTTCCCCCCAAGCATTTTCGCACACGTTCGAATAAAGGGAATCGGCCCCGATGCAAAAGCCATCCACCGCGCATCGTTTAAAAGGAGCGCGCGACTTTGATATTCGTGGTTTGCGACCCTGGCAAGAACCTGTATTGGGTGCTTTTCATTCAGACGACTCGTGTGTCACTTTGTGTGAACTAGCGTCGACTTCGATCTAGCTACAAATGGAAAGAACCTGTGCGCAGTAGATGATGCGCGTTGGTCACGAGTTGAACGACTGGGAATCTTAAACTAGATTACTATTTCTGAAGAACTTGTAGATTCTGAAGAACTTGTAGGTGAGAAATCACCCCCTGCCACACACCCTTGTGGTGGCTTGCAGAGTATTATGTAGATGTAGATCTGCCAGTTAACTTGTGGTAATCTTCATTGGTTTCAACAATTACTTTACAGTCAAACTCGGATATAACGTGATCCAAGGGACCAAATGCTTTTGATCGTAATATTCGGTACACCCGTTACGAGTAGCAACATTTACTGTCACTCACTATCGTTCCCTCTCTCACGCACACACGCGCGCTCACACACATACTATCGAGTACAAAGAAGAGCGGCGAGATATGTAAAAGGGTGTTACGATAGGGAAAGCAGTGTGTCTGGTATGTTAGCCGAATTGGGATGGGAATCGCGGTCACAACGCAGGCTGAATTATAGACTTAATCTTCTGGGAACATTTAAGGAGGGACATTTCATTAATGACGTTAATCATATATTGCTGGCTCCGACTTATTATGGTAGGCTCGATAATTCTTATAAAATTAAGGAGATAGATTGGAGAGCGGATAGGTTTAAAATGTCATTTTTTCCGCGTACGATTCGTGATCAGAACGTTAAACATCCCGTAAATCGGTAATAATTAAAGAGGTAATATTCAGAGTAGGTTGATAGTATTTTCGTTTTTTTTACCTGCATGTTCAAATCAACGTGTGGCTTTTTTTGCATGCATGAGAATCTATGAAATTGGTGTCGGGTTTCAAGGCATGCATGGTATTCATGGGTGTGTCCTACATGATTGGGATTTGGTAGTTTTTCTTCTTTTTTCCCCAATTACTTTTAAAAGTGTAGTGTTTGCTTTGTAGTGTTCATTTTTGTTTGTTGTGTCATTGTTCCTGGTGTGGATGCACCCCCTGCCACACACCCTCGAGGTGGCTTGCAGGGTATGTCGTAGATATAGATATAGATATATATTACTATGCAGAGTTGATAAAATAACAAAGATTAATATAAGATGATTGAAATTACAAAATGAACCATTTATTCAGTAAAGTATCCACATGCTAAATTTACGTCCTACAAATAAAAGTCCTTGGTACGACAGTACAGCCACTGCTCGTTCATTTGGACTAAAGATTTGCTGTTATAACCGTAAGGCTCCCTAATACACTCGTTTTAACCGTTATGTATTGCTCATAAAATGCATTATTTCCAAACAACCCTTCTCTCTTTCCTCGCAATAGCCGGGATCTCGTTTTAACCGTGCTCGTCATAAATAAGTTTGACTGTATTTATATACAGGCGAAATCTAAATAAGAGAATAATGTAAGTAATACAGAATGATGATTTGGAATGTTTTTGTTTTTGTTGAAATACTGCGCAGTAGAACTTCTAGTCATCATAGTTATTCATTTAAATAAACGTCTTACCTAGAAAAAGTTGCACATCTTCCAATTTCGAGGCCAACAACGCTTGCGCAAATCTTCTTGCCGATGTCTCAAACTCAGTCGACTCAGCTTCCCGTCAGAGTCAGTAGCCCTGTCCGAAACGTGTGCTTCTAGCGCTAAGCACACTACAATGTTTGCTTCCAGGTGGAGGGGCGTTTTGTCGGAAACACCCGAAGTACGTCCGAACGCGAAGCACTCTGGGGGAAGCATGCTACGAAACCAAAGCTCGGAAGCTCGCTTCCATGTAAGTTTCGAAGCATTGTTGAAGAGAATAACAAAAGATGGCGGAGCCGTTGGCTACTTATAAATCTGTGTAGTATCTATTTTTTTACTTAGTATATTACATTTGCATAATTATTAATATACATATCAATGATAAGATTTAATATACATATAATCGGTCATTTTCTTCCGATCTAAGCATTTGATAGATGTTGCCCTCTATCGTGTTTCACTATACCTAGTGGTTATTTTTGTTGCCACTACTGCTTAACGTCGCTCCTTACCGTAGACTGTCCGAATATGAAGTATTCTTTCCCAAGCATGCTTCATTGTACGTCAGCAATACGTCATCACCAAGAATGCTTTGCCGAAGCATACTTGGTTTTCTGATACGGCTAGTGTGAGTGCGCTTGTGTCGGTAACTCACGACGAATGGAAAGCAGTAAACACGACTTGCGTCGACTGTTGTCAGCTTGCGTCGACGAATGAAAGCACCCATTCTCGATTTGAAGCGTGTTGCCCAATGTCACGTTGCGACGCATTTTCATAATTGCTAAGTGGCATAAAAATTTTAATAATGCTTAAAAATTAATATTCATCCGCTAAAATAATAGCAGCACTACACATCTGTTTACGTATGACAATATTACATTGACGTACGATTGCCTGATGGCGAGTGAAGTTACTAGAAATAATAGTATGTAGTAGGAGATTTTTTGAAGTGAGTTGTACACTCCTATCCTCTTCTTTCTGGTATCTCCGCGTCAACAATCTTACAATTAGACTTCCATAATGTTTCCCTCACTCATACTCACTGCCCTCACTCGCTGCTTATCTTATACGGGTCCTTTCCGGTCAGCTGTGGACAAAACTGGTTATAGAAATAGAACAATCTAAATTTGTATTGGCCTAACCAGAGACTACACGTTTAATGGTAAGGCAGGTAGTTTACCAATGTTGTTATCTGCGTCTACGCAATACCCTGCGAGCCACCACGAGGGTGTGTGGCAGGGGCTGAAGATCACCAAACATGCCCTATTGACAGGCAACTAGGATATTTAATGGAGACATGCTAGAGATAATAGGATCACATGCAGCTAGATGGTTAGTATCTACATAATGAGGAAGGGATTATTAGTTGTTATTACATGCATCGTGCACTACAGACCATTTTAACAATATTTCACCTACCTACCCCTTTGCAATGTTGCCTATTGTGTTCTCTTAAGGTACGCGGGAAAAATGACATTTTAAATCCAGCGGTACGACTATCTATCTCTGTTGTTATTTTGTCCGCGTTGTTGAACTGGTCGGTTTATATGTGTTTCCTTGGGAAAAACTTATTCTCAAAAAGTAATTAAATATTATTGTGAACAATCCCGCTTGCCGAAAAGATGCGGCGCGATGTTATCAGTCTATTGTTTATACTTTGTGCCTATATTTTGATTAAATGTTTTGTTGGCTACGGCGTTGCATTACAAGGTTCTAAGAATATTATTTGTCAAGTGTATTTTAAGTCAATGAGCAGAGATATTCCCACATATGGCTGTTAAAACTAATGCAACTCCAAAAACTTAAAAGGAAAATGTTTTAAACTGAGATATAAATGTACTTTCGTTGAATAACCATCCCAATTGGTAGGATATACTCCTGATGATGGCCTAGTGGCTGAAACCGGTAGTACCGACAATAAATCAGTGAAATTCGCAATTTTATATCTCTTTATTATCATGGAAAAAATCCACAGAATAAGTACACAGTCACTAAGTTTTTAGGATATGCACTAACTAAAATAGCAATGTCTCCTTTGTGTATCACTCTTGTCGGTGGAAGTGAACTACATTCTTTTTGGAGGAACATTTTTTAACCCCGGGATAGTGAGAGAACTAAAAGAGTCTATGATAATTTTGATCCCAAGGGATTATCCATTGCCTACTTAATTCTCTCCCTTGTGTTTCTAAAGCGACCATTCAAATTTCTCCTCCCTTCTTGCCTGCAGCGGATAAAGGGATCGTTGAAATACCTCTCTCCAGCCTTCCCCGAACCCTTGCACTCCGCCGCTCACACTCGTCCCATTCCTTCCATCCCCACCTAGCCCCTCCACCCCCACTATCCCCTCCCTCCCTCCTCCTCTTCACAAGAACCGCCCCCTCCCCCAGTTCTCCCCATCCTCCTCCCCGAAAAACGCGTTGGTGGCGTCAGCAGGCAAAGTAATCCCATTCGTTTTAATTAACACGAACAAAAGGGGATGCAAGTCCTCATTTACCATTTCCATGAGAGAATTTTTCGAACGAATTCATTATTTCACCAACGAGAAATATATATTTGTGTGTGTGAATTTTTTTTAATTATCGAGGAACCAAAGTTGCCCTAAATTTCAATAGGAATGGGGGATTTGATAAAAATAAAACGATGGTGATAACAAAATTCATTTTCATTTTATGATCTTCCCTAGAGAATTGCGCAGATGCGGCGTTTGTGTTGGTAATGCACGGATAATGAGGGAGGAATAACAATGACAATGGGAGGAGAGGTTGGTTTGCGGAGACAAAAGACTGCACAAAATCACATGAATTGATCGAGTTGTTTATTTCCCTCGTTTCAACCTGCCTCCTAAATATTCGTATTTTCTAATTCTCCTGTGTATTGGGTTAATGTGGTAGTAGTACGCTATAGTATAGTCTTCCTAATATATAAGGCTATAGTACGGTCTTCCTAACCCGAGGGTTCAGGTTCAAATCCCCGAAATGTTCCAGATTTTGTATTAGCACGCTGGTACCATATGGTGGTACTCACTTGAGTGTTGAGTCAAGAGCGATTCAAGCACAGTACATTAATACCTCGGCTGACGAAGATAGCTCGCCCCGGAATCACATACGCCAGCCGAAATCTTCGTTAGCGGAAAGATTAATTCCCTAAGATCTCCACAAGCTCTCGATGCTGCCCACAATTTAAAAATAAGATTCATAAAATAGTATAAAGCACACTCAAAGTGACTCATGTGACTCATTCTTCAAAGACCATTCGTGCAAAAAATTTAGCTCACAACGCGGCTGCAGTATCTTAGAGCTAATCCACTAAAACCTCTGTTATCCGAATCTAAGTCTTAAGCTGAGGTCGAAATACAGTGATAAATATCTTCGTCAGCAGACAAATTCCGGGTACCCGGGTTACTCGACGGCCGAAGTATCACTACTCCGTCCGTTGGGTGGGACGTTAAACCGTGGACCCCTTGGCGCATTTCGTTAGGAGCAGGCTAATGAATGAAGCCGGGTTTCCCTCCATCTTCCCTCCGTACCCTGAAAAATTCGTTCCTCAAACGAATTACCCTCCTATCCAAAATCGCCCATATGACTTAAATTGTTGGTCGCCTCCCCGGAATTGTAGTAACACTATTATACCCCCCGAATGGGGGCGTTTACTCGGAACCGAAATCGCAATTTTGTGCACGAAATTGTTAGATGGAAACGAAAAAAGAATTTTAGTGAAAATATTAATCTTCTAACCATAACCATTCACTCATAAATCAAAAATTAAAATAAGCAAAAGGTGACGCCCACCGAAAAAGCTGCTTTGATATCATCTACGTCATCCACCTCCCGTCCTTGACTGCTTTCAGGGAAAGGGAAGGGAGTGGAGGGGGTTCTCGGAAGGTCTTCTCGCACAGATGCTGTCGCAACTGCTCCTATTGGCAGAGTCAACTTTGTCCCCCCCCCCAATTGCGATAAGGCAAAGTAGCTTCGCGGGCTCAGTTGTGATTGGACGAAGTCGATATACGTCAGAGGTTGCACCACGCCCACTATTCCGAAAGGGTTAAAAACATATTTTTCGCCGCTTATAACTCGAGAAATAGTTGACGAATCAAAAAACGGAAAAATACGGGTCTTTTTATTTTGCAAACTCTATCAGATTCGGCAATAAAAAATATGGTAAACGACCCCATTACTACAATTTCGTAAGCACCTCAAGTGTTTGAAATTCGGCCTTAACCTCTTGGACGTTGGCGCCAAGTGCACGACACCGACATATGCCATTCAGTTCGAGTACATCTTGTTGCTTTAAGACCGCTGATATTTCCACAGGGGTAGGAGACGCCTGGGTAGCTCGAACGGAATGGATTTATTTTGTAAACCCTTCCAAGTGTGGTGTGCGAACTTCTGCCGGCGAGCAAGGCCTCGATCGCCGGGAAGGAGAGGGACCAGTTCCCCTACTCCGTGAGAAAACGTGAGTTCACTTTGTCTTGTTCGGTGCGTTTCGACAACGAAGAACAAAGGATACTCACAATACCTTCCTCGTTTTCAAACAAGAGGGTCTTTTTCACGTGTTTCTTGTGAGCAAACATCACCCAAAAGCAAGTGAAAGCAAATAGCATTTACCTTTACCGGACGCCGGCAGTGGGGTGGGATTACTAAATTACATTCTACTATTCATGAACTCGACATTTGCAATACCACAAGATGTCTGTGAAACGTGTCAACATGATCGTTGTGCAGGTCGACGAAAAAATCAAGCCTCCGACGCCGCTGAAGGCCCACCTCTTTTAAAGGAGACGTTGGGTCTCACCACCGAGGATGGAGACACGATCAAGTTTGGTTTCACGAGGCACACTGTTCTTGTTAAACTAGCCTGTGAGGCCACCCTGCAAGACATTATGAAGAAGTTTCCGAGAAAGATGCGTTTTCCAACGCTGGAGCATCAACGTAAAACAGTCACAACCAGACCTCCGGAAATCCAGTCAACAAGAAGATTGTCTGCTTCCCGGTGGAAACAAGCTTTGACAACATGATAAAAGAGCTTCAACGATATGGGAAAACACACCGATGGTGGGACAACACATGGGACAGCAGTTCAATGTTCCCATGGAAAACGGGAACTAAAGTGGTTCGAATGAAAATAGAGAGTGATAGACAGAAATTCCATCATGTATACCAATACATGTACATAATACCCTGCAAGCCACCGTAAAGGTGTGTGGCAGGGGGTGAATTCTCACCAAACATGCACTACATATCATGCATTAAAAAGGATTAGTATTTATATACTGTTCTAAACTACACTATTTAAATAAAGGTAAAAATAGCAAAGCATACATGCAAAAACATGCTGTTAGTTGGGTTAGCTTTAAGTGCTTATACCAACATGCGGCTACCAATTCCATCCATTGCTTCACTCGTATTGGATATATTTATCGTTATTCATATCCCTAATTGTACGAGGAAAAAAGGGACATTTTGAATTTGTCAATTCGGCATTCAATTTCTCTAATTCTGTGATTATGGTCCAGTCTACCATAGTATGTTGGGGTTCGCAAAACATTTTTAACATCATCACTGAAAATATGGTCTTGGAATTTGTTTAAGAGATTAAGTCTAAATTTCAACCTGCGATCTGACATTGATTCCCATTTTAATTCATTTAATAGACTGGTTACTCTAATAAGGTTATCGTAGCGTCCCATTCAAAATCTTGCCGATCTTCGCTGCACACGTTCGAGTTCATTATTTAGACCGATTTCGTAGGGATCCCATACACTGGCAGCATATTCAAAATGAGGTCTAACAAGGGAGATAAACGGCAAACGCGCTGTCGTAATGTACGATGGCCAATAACGTACTTGTGCGCGTTGCAGTCAGGCAGGGCACGATAGGCGGTCCTGTCCAAGAAAAGTACAAAAACCCTACGCGAACCATTGAAGCACTAACGATGTGGCGTTGATTATTAAATGAAGAAAAATTATTTCCCCTTATGCTGACGTCGCAGATTTAAAACCCCGGGGATGGACCTCCAACGATAATTTAACAATATAATTCAATTGTCCTTCTAATATATCTTTTTTAATTTCGTGTCACTTACTTTTTCCTTTATGGAGCCACTTATTCTTTCAAGATAATTTAAACGATTGTAAAAAATATATGTATAAGGCTCTACAAAAAAGGTTTAATTCCTTTTTATTAACTGTTTGATTGATGAAATGCTTACATGTTTTTCTTTATCTCCAGTGACCGAGTAATGCCTCCAAAACGACACCCATGGAAAATGTATGCACTGCTATACGGTCGCCAATTACGTTTTTACCCAGTTGTTTAAAATAGAATGTATTAGTGGCCTGCGTGCCAAATTACTTGAAAATTATGATAATTATTGTTTTAATGTACACTGGGCTAGGGGAAGAGGTGGCCATACGGGATCATCTAGCCAATGATAAATAAATAAATGTCAAATGGAAAGAGAAGTCACGGAAAGGGAGGCAACTGAGCTGGCCAAAGGAATGATAGCCCTCGAGATATCGAATGGAATGGAAGTAGAGATATCGGAAAATGACGCATCAGACGCCGAAAAGAATGAAATAAGGATCTATACAAAGCTCCAAGAAGGAAAAAGACAAGACGGCAGGGAAAACATTGACTCATGGGAGCAGCGCAAGAGAAGAAAGACAGAAACTGTAGGACGCTCGGCAGAGGAGGCGGCCTTCGCCATCCCTAATGCGTCAAAGGTAGCCCGCCCAACGCCCTTGACGGACGAAACTAAGGAACCCCCCTGCCCCAGTGTGGGGAAAACGAGAGCATAACTGAGGGTTTGACTTCAGTGAAAGGAACCTGTTCCCATAAACCCCCAGCGCCATCATTATCGCAGACATCGGTTAAAATGACTCTAGATCTACACGTACGTTATACATTCTCCCATCGGTGCGTACTCCCATCAGAGGACAAGACAGCGGCGAAGGGCGATCTAAAGGGACCTGATACAACTCAACAGCTGACTAGTGGGGTCAGAGAAGAGGAAAAGGTGGAGACAAAAACGTCAGACAAAGAGAAGGGAGAGGCGTAGAGGAAGAAGAAAGAGAAAGCAGTGGGGAAGTCAATGATAAAATACGCATGGGAAGATTTCTTAAAAGCAGGGAAAAAATAAACCCCAAGGACGGGAAAGGGTGGGGAGAGAGTAGTAGGGGAGGATGGAGGGGAAGGTGATTTTTGGCGTACCCCACGAAACCCTCTCTTAATAGGTTCGACCTCAGACATGCTAAAGGCGGAGGGCTACCAGGACCAGCCTGTCCGGATCTTCCCTGACCATGACCCGGACAGAACCGATGGGCAACAACCCATGCATCGGGCGATGACACCTCGTCTTCCACGGAGGGTGGAAGGGAGCACCAATCACTCCGAGATCTAAAACGATATGGTCTGAGGTGAAGTTCTCGAGAAAGCAGTCTGGAAGGCAAGGCGACATCAGAAGAAGACACCGTTAAAAAGAACGTAAGTTGATGCCATGTCGTAGCTCTTGGTCTTTAAACAGTCAAAATTATTTTTTTTCCTTTAAATATGCGCATTCGATCGATCAGCATTGAGGGAAATTGAAAACTCTCGGAAAAATACATGTATGCTTACTACAAGAAGTTAATGATAACCTCCCGTGGTAAGCAAAAAAATGCAAGAAATTGTCAACAATGGCACAAACGATATAGGCACCGCATTCCTCGTGCGTAAAAGACGTGCCAATAACAAATATTAGGCGTCACGAATCAGGACGCATCACGTCCATCAAAATTCAAGATATCATTTAATCAAAATATACGCTCCATCTGGAGAAAAAGAACGGTCCCCGAAGAAATATTTTTATACGAAACGCTAGCCCCTTAACTTAACTGTTTCACAGGGAAGGTTATCCTATCAGGAGACGTCAAGGATAAGCTTAAGGATAATCAGAACTCTTTTGTTCACTGTGTGATGTGTTCTCCGGGCCGTACGAGCAATGCGCTTGACCTTCGGCGTAAAGGCCCGACCGGAGGAAAGGTAATCCATCACACACTGAAATCTCGACACCTGTTATCTTGCCAGATTAATTTTGGCATTAAGCTGTTCAAGCCTATTTGCTGCTTTTGTCTCCCAAGTGGCAGACACTTGGGGAGAGGCCAACAGTGTGGCGGCAGCATATACCACGCAGTCTATTTCCCAGAGGCTCGTCGTTTCCGTCAGGAACATATCTATGATGCCATTCAACTGGGACAGCTCCCTGCTCCGCGGTGTACCCGAAGAAAGCAGTCTTTCAGTACCTCCTAGACCTTTACTCCACTTGATAAAATGCGTAATTTTTTCCGCGAATTCATCAAAAGGTGATAGATGGAGGCTGTTGTCAATGTTTGTATCTCGAAAAACTCCATAGCGGAGTGGATGCGGCTACAATCCATTCCACACACTTGCCTTCCCGTTACAGGCGGGTTGGACCAGACTCGACCGCGCGATCGAAAAACTGAAGTGAAATTGGGCGTCGCAAACGGTTGCAGCATAACTCATCGGATTCGCACTATGGAAGCTTTGAAGAGTTTCCCCATATAAGTTACTCCGTGATGCTCGGCGATGCAATTTACTTTTTCTCTAGATATATTAACAAAATTACCAAAAATGAGGGTCCGCCATTTTGTTTAATGCTTCGGTAAATGATAACAAAAATGTAAGTACACTACCTTAAATAAAGATAAAAAACTGTTTCATTTAATCACATCACCTTTTATTTCAATTAATCACCCATAAAGGTTCAGCAAGGGCCTGATTCTGAAGATTTCGTGAGAAAATTGAGTGTAGACCATTTTTGCGAAATTTGTGCATTTTGACCTCATGCAAATTGTTAATTGTTCAGTACTAAGAAAAATGTCTTAAATTATCGGATGCACAGGTCTTGTGAGAATATTTATGCAAACTTTCAGCTTCCTGGCTTGAAAAAATCACTTTTTGACTTTTGGCCAGGAATTTTCGATTTCATCCCACTGTGCGGTGGTCCGTTTTTGACCCCTTATTATTATTATCCACTACTCACACTCCTTGATGGTGGCTTGCAGGGTATTATGTAGATGTAAATAACACAAACATTCCCGAAGCGGCATTTGAACCCGCGACCCTTGGATTTCCAGGCCGTCAAGTTACCATCCTACTCACTTAAACAGCGGAAAGAATGATCGGAATCCGTATTAAAATTATATCCTTATGCCGTGGCCCTCGCCCTCATGATGCTCTGGTCATGTCAGCAACGTACCTATTTAGCATTTTCTCCGATTATTACGTGTAAGATGAGAAAAATTCACAAATTACCACAAATTGGTTGCTGATTTTGAAGCATGCAAGGATGTAAGTAGCTACAGGAAAAAATTCCTCCAACCTCTCGCTTTTTTCGCTCTTGTGCCTTCAGTCCGCGACCAAAAACCAGGAAAATGCCAACATTTTATGTCCCTGTGAGAGGAGAAACGCGTAAAGCTATTCCGAAAGGAAAGGCGGAAAAAATAGTTGCGAATTTTTTTTTCAGATTTCCTTAGTTATTCTTAAATATCGGAGACGTATGCTACTTGAATTACCACAATCATTACCTATATTCAGTGACCAAGGGTGTCATATTTAGTTAAACAAATGTCTATTAATATCACATACTCAGAGTAGGTTTAAACGGTCACAAATTGATAAAGCAAATTGTACAAAAATGCTCACCTACGTACGGCAGCTAGCCTTTGAGGGTGTCTAGCCCTCCGCTATATTAACCGGCCGCATGAAAAAGACCTACGTTCATTTCATGCTAGCACGGTCCCATTTGAATTTTTTTCAATGCCCCCGTCCGCCAATGACGCAAGATTCCATTTCCACCCCCTCCATAACCTCCCTCCTGCCTTCTCAAAGAGCGTTTTCATGTTCAGTCGCTCCTGGCACCACCCTCTACACTCCTCTTCAAACGTGGCTTTCCGGACCAAACCGGATTTTCATTAACTGTTGCACGGAGCGCAGCTGAGGACTCCCGACATTCCTCCCACCCCCCTCCACCTCTTCCCCAACCCCCCCGCGCCCCTCTCTCCCCGCCGAAAGGGGGTACCATTTACCCCTGCCACAACACGGACACAAATGCATAATCACACACACGCTCACACAAGCCCCCTTTGGGGTCTTTAACTCTTCCCTTCCTCCCCCTCTGCACTAACCCTCATCCCCTTGCATCCTGAGGCACCTAAATGGTCGTGGGGCGAGGCAGTGGGCGGGAGAGCTGCCTGGAGAAATCCCCATTACACACAACTCTACACGTAACTACGTAGTTAACTCAAGTAAATGATCAAAGGCATCATTGTGCTCTACGCTGAGAATGGGGTCGTACACCGTATTCTTTTCACTGCCGAATCTGACAGAGTTTGTGTAATAAAAAGACCAGCATTTTTCTGTTCTTCGATCCGTTTTCGAGTTATAAACAGCGAAATACTTGTGTGTTTAACCCTTTCGGAAAAGTGGGCGTGCGAATGACTCGTAAGTCATCCACTTCGTCCGATCACAACTGAAACTGCGCAGCCCCTTCGCGTAGTCACAATGGGGGACACAACTGACACTACGAATGGAAGTGGTTGTTGGACTCATTTCAGATTATTTCTAAAGGCATTATTTAGACTTTTATTCGACTAAATCGTAATTTATTAATAAGCAAATAAACTTCAGCACACTTTTAATCACACCGAAATGTGTACGAAAATATTTTGTTGTCCATGTTGATGTTGACTCCACGCATCAAAATCCCGTGAAAGAGCTATGTTATTCAATGAATAAATACAGATTCAGAAAAATACCTATGTGGAAATCCATCTATCGCCTGATAACGCATACGCAACAATTGCATAATTATGCTATTATATAGTACGTAGTTGCAGAATTCTTCTTTTTTTACAAGATATTTCAATTCATTTTGACTTCGGAGTATGGCTGACGTGTTGTTGCCACGTTTAATTTCCAGAGTAAGAATAAGTGCTCATTCCAGCTATTACGTATTCTGAAATGATTTAATTATTTTCTTACTTAGTTCTAAACTATTCTCTTGTAAATACAACTCATTTTTTAATTTTATTAATTGTGGAAAAATATTTGACAACAATGACGCTAATACTGCTGCTACCATTTGGAAGCATTGGTATTAATCACACCATGTCAACAACCAATGAGCATATTAAAATTACATAAACAATATATGAAAGACCTTAGTAAGGTATAGTCACAAATTAAGTGAGTAAATAGGCTCGTAAGCACAAGTACCGTTGCCAATGTTAACAACATGCTGTAGCGCAACTTTCATGTAACTAAGGGTTTTCCACTTTTTTCGGGAAAAAATTAAGTAAAGTCAATGAAACGAGTGAGGTAAGGTCAACACATTTTTTACAATGCTAAACTGTGCATAAAATTGCTCACCTAATATTAGTTTTTCGTCAAAAAGACGAAGGGTCGGTGTGGTGGCTAGAGTACTGGCCTCCCATCCCGAGAGCCTAGGTTCGATTCCCGGCAGCGGCGGAATTTTCAGTGGATAACCGGTCCCCACTTGAGTGGCTAGTGGAGGGCATTTCAAGTTCACTACTCCGTCTGTCGGATGGGACGTTGAGCCGTGGTCCCCTTGGCGCCTTTCGTTAAGAGTAGGCTAATGCCGACGCCGGGTTCCTCTCCACCCTTCCTCCATTACCTGAAAATTTACGCTATTACCCACCTATTCTAAATGGCGCAAATGACCTCAGCTGTCGGTCGCCTCCCCTGAATAACCAACCATCGGGTTGAAGGAAAGGGTAAAGGGTGGAGTGGGAAAGGGTATGGTTGGGAAAAAAGGAGTGTGGGGTGCGAGGGACGAGGGGTGAGTCGGGGGTGTGGGAGAGTGGGAGAGGAAGAAGGGTGGAGGGGGGATATGGTGATGAATCTGGTTGCCGGGTCAGATTTTGATTAGAGATTTTAATTAATATCCCTTGGCAAATTGGTGTGATGGGAGGGAGAACATCTCGGCACAATGAACTCACGAATGAAGTTTTAACGTCACATCTCCCCTTAGAAATCCGGCGTTTCATTCAATCATGACATGACATATGACGAGTAATAAATGTTTCTGAAATGATTTCGTTGGAATTGAGGGGGTTCTGTGGCATCAGGTTATCGATGTAGCGCGGAATATCATTTTCCGACATCTGGGGTCTGTGGAGAAGGGGGTTTAAATAAAATCCTTTCATGTCCATTACCAAATTCAAATATGCTAAACTAGGGCATGACGGGTGTTTAAAAGAATTTTTTTTCATACTATCGCCTCTCATTAAGACAGTTCCAAATAAGGTCCCAGAAGCTATTTATTGACGAACGGCTGAATATTCCTCCATATCAATGCTATTGAATATTTAAAAATCATTGAAAATATAATGAGACTATTTTTTCGTGTGACTTTTAGAATAAGTAGATCTTGATGCTCCCAAATTAAAACTGATTTTTTTCCATAAATTTCGTTTATTACTACTATCTATGGGGTACAACACAATCGTGTTACGTAATATTTTCATTCAGTTATTTCTTGAAAGTATTGCTATAGGTTTAGATGGACGCTAACATCCCCGTTACCCTGGCCCCTATTTTTGATATAAAGTCCATCTTCAGTCTGGCCATGCCTCCTACCTCCCAGTATTCCACCAAAATTACGATTTCTTCTTCTTCCAGTATCCGTCCCCTTATCATGTATTCCAACAAAACTCTTCGTTAATTACATATTCAATGCAGTACCTATGCTTTCTGCTAATTTCCTTAACCAACTTCCTTTCCTCCTCTACCATTTCTAGCACTTCCTTCGTCTTCCTTCTCATCCTTCCTCAAATCCACTTTTAGAAA
The DNA here is from genome assembly GCA_933228895.1 of Platycnemis pennipes. Classification (NCBI taxonomy): domain Eukaryota; kingdom Metazoa; phylum Arthropoda; class Insecta; order Odonata; family Platycnemididae; genus Platycnemis; species Platycnemis pennipes. The sequence goes on along the minus strand of OW121852.1, from coordinate 31,617,500 downwards.
TATCTATGTCTTTTTCATTTTCTTCTCTCCCACGTCCTCGTTTCAGCGCCGTGCTATATATTAGACTTTCCTCTACTCTTTACTAATCGTTCTTACTGGACGATTCTGACACTAGTCCCGTTCTATGCGTAAACACGATTCTGTTTTTAACTTTATTTCGCTCTACTCCTTTCCCTCTAGCATACTGCTCGGGTAAATAATTTGCTCCACCTAATCCATGCTAGTGACTTCTAAGTTTGAAATTCAATCGGGATCTTTTTGTAGCGTGAAACCTCATCATTTCCGTTGTTTTATGGTCTATCCTCTTTACGTACCTATGCTTTGCACTTTTTGTCAAGGAACCTTTTTTATTTGTACATAGCCAAAATATTTCTTATAATGAGGCCTGCCTGTATAATGCATGGATAAAAATTTTCGTGACCAGAGAGGAATTAACAGTACGCTCTCTTGACTTTCATGCTTACCGCCTATTTATTGTATTTTGCAGTATCGTAACTCACGGTAGGCAAGACGTACCTACACTAAAAAGGGTACATTTACTTTGTGGCCGAACGCAGTAACGTGCCAGTATTTTACTCGAAGGGTTGTTATTTTTATCCTAAGATTGAGATCAATCTGCATCCACCCATTATCTTGTAAGACGCCTTGAGGAGTGTGGACAGGTCACAAGCCGTTTTAGATGGAGAAAAGAGTGAATAAATCTCGAAGGGAAGGAGATGAAAGGTATCTTTGTGTACGCATGTACTCATCCTAATGTATACTGTCACCCTATTCGTAATGCATGCATTCTCGTATGGCCTGCGCGAGAAATGAATGATTTTGTGTACCCTTTAGCCAGTCCATCTCCCTATGTATACTCTTTGGTCAAAAATACCCTTTTTGAGTGGGGATAGTATTATGCCTATGTGGTGTGTCACTTTCACTCTCCTTCCACGTGAATATTTATGGTATCCTCAGTATATTGGTTAAACTTCAAGACATTATCATCCAATCCGTTACGAAAACTGAAAGAAACCTTTCGTACACATATGTAATTGTTTAATAAAACGTTCGTGTTTCCATTGAATCTTATTGAGTTCGTAAAGATAAGGTGAAAAAGACAAGACGTTATAAAACCTGGCCTCAAAGAAAACAAAGTATGGCAGGCCAATGGCGTACACAGTAATTTTTCTGCCCGATTTTTTCAAAGTGTTACCAAAATGTTATTTTAATCAGTATATTTTGAATGTTACAGTAGGCCATGTTAGTTATTACATGTATGCATCCTATGAGTAGCCATGTCAGATTTACAGGCACAAACAGTCATAAGTAAACGTTTAGGCCTATTGTCTAAGTTAGTTATATGTAAAAAGCACAGATAAAAGAGCTTTTATCTTTGGTCGAATCTTAGTCGAGTAAAATGATTTAATTACCGAGTTTTACCTATTCTTTCCAATTTCTGCTATCATGTGACTGTGACTTGTTAATTATAGATTTATTAGGGTTTTGTAGAGAGTTAAGGGGGGGGGGGGGGAGGGGCTCTTTGCCCCCCGTGGGTGCGCCACTGTGACAGACTGTTAATAAGAATGCATTTTAGATATTAATGAATTTTGAAATGAATTCAGTGGGTTTAAAGGAGTCTCCCACAGAGCAAACTAACTCAACAATCAAAATTGAACGATTGATTTTCGATCAAACCCGACCCCAAGGAGTGTCAAGTGAATCTCATTTAGCGGACCATTGTATAGGAGCAAACCCTGGACGTGGTCTCGGAGAAATGAGAGGGAATGAATATGCCGTGGTGGAAGGGGTTTTGCGGCGTCAGGAAACAAAAGAATTCCCACGGAAAGAAAATAACAGCAACAACATCACTTTCCCGAACTACCTCGCCACCATCGGCAATGGGCTTTGTGGTGCTCACTTGTTTATGCGGACCGATTCCATTCGTCGGCAGATCATTATCATCGGAACTCCCCGACTCCCTTTGTTCGCTCCTACGGAGGGCTGATTGGGTCGAGGGACGAGAGAAAGAGAGAGAGAGAGAGAAAGACAGACGACGGTCACCGTCCGTCTCCCATGCAGTGCTGCCCCCTGGCTCAGTCGCGCAACTCGATGAAGTCCCGAGTCAGCCAGCGCGCGTGGGCCGGCTCAAATCATTCATTTCCCTTCGGCGTCGCCACGGTAACGGAAGAGGATAAACAAACACGGTCCATTCTAGTTTTCTATCCTGCCGAGTTCGAGGAGGAGATCGTCATAAGGGGACGATGAATGGAGAAATGAAATGGGTTTCGCCTCATCCTCTTTTCATTTCCTCCTTTCCTCGCTAGGTAGACTCCATCGGGTCCATCTGTACATATGGACAGGTGAGAAAAGTTCCGTCGCGCGCCATTGCCTCTACGTTGGAGCATTCCAATGCTGCGGATGGAAAAGAACGAACAAAAAAAAATAGGATAAAATTGGCGAGGGGGTCGTCAAAGCTACGGCCGCAGTTCTTCATGGCGTAGAAAACGTCGCGTGGCGGTTGCATGTGGGGCATTTTTGGCCCATTCAGATTTTTTTGCTTCCTTTTTTCTTCTGCTTTGTGATTCCTATAGGATTGAACCTTCTTTTCATTCATCATTGTCAGTCAACACATCATAATATTGGTTTGTAGGAGAAAAGGTATCAACTCTGCTGTTTCCACATGCACGTTTGTTAATTACGACCATGGTTCCGTAGCAAGGCTACATCATTATCACCTGATGATGTAACCTTGCTACGAAACCATGGTCGTAATTAATAAACGTTTATGTGGAAACAGCAGAGTTGATACCTTTTCTCCTACTATGAATAACTTCCACAAAGTTTTACCTGAGACTGTGTCGAATATTGGTTTGACTCAGCTCCGCACTCAATCTTTCTCTCTGTTAATCTCTTTATATTCAAGTTATTAGGTATTCTCTTTTGCATCTTTCCCTACCTACTCCATATTTATTTATGATAAGGTATTGAGAAAAGGAGATATTTTCAATTTATTTTATGGGAAAACCAACGATTGTGAAGTCATCTGTTGCAATTAACTTATATCTCTCAAACAGCCGTGCCCCGAGTATCTTAAATCCAACCTTACATCTTCATCGGTAGCTAATTCATTATACAACACCTTGAACCTTCAAAGACGGAAATATAATTTTTATGTCATCCCTCCTTCATTTTTATTCCATTGTCCACGCAAAATTAGAATATGCAACATAAGCTTTCTATACTGTGATCGTAGGTTTAATAGTAGTGTTGGGCATCCAACCAGAGTGTTGCGTAAATCTGAAAAATAACGTATTGTACACGCCTGGTTAAACCCATGCGGTCTGATTTTCTGGGGAACAGATTATTCTGTGGTAAGCCAGATTGGGAAAAAGGAACGGACTTCTTTTTTCAGATTCACGGAAAGGAACACGGCATGCATTTGGTCCATGTATCCATACGACCCTTTTTACTCTTAAACGCTTTCGGGATTCACCCTTGATGGATTCAATCCTCGTAAGCGAAATCAACTTCCTTACTGTAGGTATAATGTGGTGTTCACTAATCTCTAGGTACTAGCTCAACGACAGATGTGAATATTCATTTTGCACTTCATTGGAGCATACATCTGGATACTTCATAACATTGGGGACTTTTTTTTAGCTGCAGGGAAGTCAAGATTGGAAACATTCAAAATGTGGTGTTATTGCAAATTGGCGAAGATAAAATGGATAGAGAAACTTATTGTTAGAAAAGTAATATTTGGGCTCCAGCAAATTCGGTTGCACAAAGTTGCATCTAGCTAGTCAATTGTTTTCCGTTTCACCATATGGGTAAAATCACGGAACCAGCGATTTTTCTCAGTACCTTACTTTCGGTATTTTGATCAAATTTGATTAAACAGATGAAACTACACCGTTGCCATGTCAAGGTTTGTCTCTCTCTATAATTTATTATAATGATTTTAATATTTACGAATATTCTTTAAAAGGAGTGAACGGAAAGAGAGTTCTGATGAAAATTAAAATAAATGAGAAAACCACATCGGATAGTTGTTGAGACATGCAATGAATGATGAGGGCAGTCGACTGAGGGAAGGTTATTGGGAAGAATAGCTAAGGTTTCGTTTGTGATACATTTATGGATGAAGTAGTGATAGACATAAAAGAAAGAAATTGCGTATAAATTAAGAGGTTAGCCGATAGGAGAATCGAAAGACGAGCTTCGATAAGTTAACCGAAGGATTATACCTCATATTCATGGCAAAGCAGCATATTTCATCTACCGTCCTACCGCCTTCACGTTCTTCTTTATTTTCCCTATACAGGGGATGAGCATATAGGGAAAATAAAGAAGGACGTGAAAGAGAAAACATAACAGGGCGTGAGGGAATCAACAATGAATGGGGCAGAATGGAGGGCTGAAGTAAACCAATCCTAGGATTGAAATACTGATGATGTCCTACTGCCATATTTTGTTGGCCGCGCATGATATTCCCTACGAAATCGGTCTAAATAATGAACTTGAACGTGTGCAGCGAAGATCGGCAAGATTTGCAATGGGACGGTACGATAATTATATTAGCGTAACCAGTCTATTAAATGAATTAAACTGGGAATCATTGTCAGATCACAGGTTGAAATTTAGACTTAATTTCTTAAATAAATTCCAAGACCATATTTTCAGTGATGATGTTAAAAATATTTTGCGAACCCCATACTAACCATGGTAGACAGGACCATGATCACAAAAATAAATTTTCACAGCGGGGAGTCTCCTATTATTCGTATACCTAGTTTTTCTCTTCCACATCCTTCACTGCTAGTGCATGTTTGGTGATCTCCACCCCATGCCGCACACCCGTGCGGTGGCTCACTGGTTATGAGGTAGATGTAGATTTGGTCTATATATCTCATACAAATTAATCCCTTTTCATTCCTCCCATCCTTGTCTCTCAACGATCGTCTTCATCAGGCCATATGTCTCAAGATATGGCCGATTAAAATGTCCCGTCTTCTCTGTAAAGTTTTTACAACTCTTCTCTTTTGCCTGCACTGCTTCGAACTTCTTAATTTGTTACTCGGCTGATCCATTTTATCTTCATCATTCTTCTGACGCACCACTTTGGAATGCCTCCACCACTCGCTTCTCTCCTTCTGTTATCGTCCGTACCTCTGAGCTGTACTTGAAGAACTTCCCAAGACCCGTAGGAAACGAGGAGCCTGCAGGTGACGTAGTTCCCTGCTCCCTGTCGAAGTCGGGCGTAAGGGCATCGCCCTTGCTAATCGGGACAGTGCTTGACCGCGACCAAGTACGGGAGACGCTGGGCCCCGAAATATATGCGTAAGTAAACCCCTAAAAATGAGTGGCTATTTATTGGGCCGGGGTCCGGCCCAATAATGGGGGCGTTTACTCGGAACCGAAATCGCAATTTTGTACACGAAATCGTTAGATGGAAACGAAAAAAGAATTTTAGTGAAAAAATTAATATTCTAACCACAACCATTCGCTCATAAATAAAAAATTAAAATAAGCAAAAGGTGACGCCCACCGAAAAAGCTGCTTTGATATCATCTACGTCATCCACCTCCCGTCCTTGACTGCTTTCAGGGAAAGGGAAGGGAGTGGAGGGGGTTTTCTCGGAAGGTCTTCTCCCACAGATGCTGTCGCAACTGCTCCTATTGGCAGAGTCAGCTTTGTCCCCCCCCCCCCCCCCATTGCGATATGGAAAAGTAGCTTCGCGGGCTCAGTTGTGATTGGACGAAGTCGATATACGTCAGAAGTTACACCACGCCCATTTTTCCGAAAGGGTTAAAAACATCAATAGCAGAAATTCCACAGAGAAAAAATCATTCGCCTTGACCGGGATTCGAACCCGGATCCCCTGATTTCCCGCCAGGTGCTTTAACCAGTTAAGCTACCGAGGCGTCATTTTTCCCTGTGGAATTTTAGAGGCCTTAAAGGAACTAGATGTTCTCGAACTGCTAGGCATATGAAAAATGACGCCTCGGTAGCTTAACTGGTTAAAGCACCTGGCCGGAAATCAGGGGATCCGGGTTCGAATCCCGGTCAAGGCGAATGATTTTTTCTCTGTGGAATTTCTGCTATTGTGCATTTTCAGCGGGTAACTCCGTTAAGGTTCTCGCGGCTAGTTCGCGAACCTTCAATTTGTTAAAAACATCAGTTTTTCGCCGCTTATAACTCGAGAAATAATTGATGGATCAAAAAACGGAAAAATACAGGTCTTTTTATTTTGCAAACCCTATCAGATTCGGCAATAAATAAAATATGGTAAACGACCCCATTAGCCGCGTAGCCTGAAGACGGGTGCTGTGTTTGGGATAGCCCACCACCGCGCCCGGACGACCCCGACGCCGCTTCTCGCTCCTCGACCTGCACCCGAGACCGCTTCCGGCAGAGGTGAAGACACCCGAGAAGAGCCTTAGGACGTGATCGACTCCCCCCTCTTGTCTTATTTCCCTGTCCCTCAATGGTACTCCTTCCTATCACTTCCTGTTGCATTACCTCTCCCCTTGGTTTGTCCCTGTGGCATTTTGTTTTTTCTGCCAATAAATTCTTTGTTTTTTAAACGCCATTTGTTTACTGCTACCTATGACCCGAAACAGTTCCTAACGCCAACATATCACTGTAAAGAAGCATGTCCCAGACAAAATTTCTAGTAGAAGTATTTCTAGAAGTATATCTAGAAGTATTTCCTTCCTTCCAAGCCAATGTTTTCAGCTGCAAGTCAATTCTTCTTTTACTACGATGCTCTCTCCACTTGGGGTATTCTACTTGCTATTTCCTTCTTGCTTCGTCCATCGCTAGTTATTCGGCTTCACCGATTGCAATACTTGATCACTACTTTTAGCTATTGATTCACAATTTTACAATTGCTGTTGTTGGTATGCTGAAAAATAAACAATGCATTTGAAAAGGATGCGTGTCTCATCGCGCATAAAATAGGAACGTTCAACGTCAGAATTACGTAATCAAGGGGGTTATCTCAGGAAAAGTTTCGGAGTTCTATTGGAATTGAGGAGGTGGGGGGTGTGAAGAAGTTTAATATCAGCGGTACGTAATATATGGATGGCAGCCAGGGAATCGGCTATAAAATCTCGCCCACTATGGCGATAACAACCCGGGCTTACGGTATGTAAACGTGTTCATTATTTCACGTATGTGTTTGGTAAACACATACGTGAAATATTGGGTCAAGCGAATGGTAAACTGGGATTCATCAAAAAAGTACCTACTGGGTAAATGTGACGATCATGTACGAGAAATCAGCTACATTTCCCTTGTTAGACCTCATTTGGAATATGCTGCCAGTGTGTGGGATCCCTACGAAATCGGTCTAAATAATGAACTTGAACGTTCCCAGCGAAGATCTGTAAGATTTGTAAAGGGATGGTGCGATAACTATATTAGCGTAACCAGTCTATTAAATGAATTAAAATGGGAATCATTGTCAGATCGCAGTTTGAAATTTAGACTTAATCTCTTAAACAAATTCCAAGACAATATTTTCAGTGATGATGCTAAAAATATTTTGCGAACCCCAACTTACTATGGTAGACAGGACCATGATCACAAAATCAGAGAAATTGATTGCCGAACTGACAGATTCAAAATGCCCTTTTTTCCTCGTACAATTAGGGATATGGATAACGTTAAATATATCCAATACGAGTGTAGTAATGGATAACATTGGTAGTTGCATGTTGGTATAAGGACTTGAAGGTAACCCAACTAACAGCATGTTTTTGCATGTTTGCTTTGCTATTTTTATCTTTTTTTAAATAATGAAGTTTAGAACAGTATATAAATGCTAATCCTTTTTTATGCATGATATGTAGTGCATGTTTGGTGAGAATTCACCCCCTGCCACACTCCTTTATGGTGGTTTTCAAGGTATTATGTAGATGTAGATGATTCATGATTCATTTCAGCAATCGTAATTGGCAAATTGGCCTAGATATTCCTGCAATTAGCAGTTCTTTCCAGCTATCGTCCTTATTTACGGCTAAAATTGGCTCCGTGGCCACCCAAAGACTTTCCGAGGGACAGCACACCGCAAACATCTCCCTTGAGGTGCCCTTCTCTTCGGCAAAGGTCATCGCTGTCGGAGTTCAGCTGTGATTAATATGCGTACCAGTCTCATTCAGGAGGAAGGAGAGATAAACAGGGTTCGCCCTTTCGGCAGGGTCTTGATAAAATCCACTGTTTTAAGCGCGAAGGTCGGTTTGCCATTCGTAAAATGGTGTGAGGCGTATAAAGTTCTCCTCGTAAACATTCTCGTCTGTTCTTAATGATGATGCCAGATGATGATACAAAGCGGTCTTAAAAATTGGACCGTAGGTAACGGCCGTTTTAACTTGCTGTCCAAGGCTATCAGTTTCAGTTGAGCAAATATTGCTAAATATGACATTAATGCTCCACTCAAGGCTTGGTTTGATAGGACTGGATATTACATATCTGGTGCTAAGCGCAAACCCTGACCAATGCCCGGTTAAAATCTAACTTTGAAGATGAATGATGTCTATGTGCGGGGGCTTGAATATTATTGTCAGATTAGTACTTAGAATTGGGCTTAGATTAATTATTGGAAACTCTAAAACCCACGTCTTATTCTTTTCTAGCAGAGCTTACAATGACGATATTTTGTCCATGCATTATTTTGGTGGAAATTATTTGTGGATGCGGCCCTCAGCTTACGTCATATGTGGAAATTATGATAGATCGGTAATTTGATAGAGGTATTTGTTTCAGGAAACTTAGGAATGGGTGGAGAGAAACCCGGCGTCGTCATCCTGCTCTCAACAAAAGTGACCAAGAGGTTTACCGTTTAACATCCCATCCTACGGACGGTGTACTGTATTCAAAGTCCTCTCCAAATAATAGTCAAGCAGGGGATTCACAAAATTCGTTAGTAAATAAACATTACGATTTGCCAAAAACCCAAAAAATATATTGACGCAGATCTCCCCATAATTTTCACAGCGGGGAGTCTCCTAATATTCGTAAACCTAGTTTTTCTCTTCCACATCTTTCACCGCTAGTGCATGTTTGGTGATCTTCACCCCATGCCACACACCCGTGCGATGGTTCGCAGGGTATGAAGTAGATGTAGACTTGATCTATATATCTCATACGAATTCTTTCTTTTTCATTCCTCCCATATGCCTCAAGATATGTCCGATTAAGTTGTCCCGTCTTCTCTGTAAAGTTTTTATAACTCTTCTCTTTTTTCCTGCACAGCTTCGGACTTCTTAATTTGTTACTCGGTTGATCCATTTTATCTTCATCATTCTTCACCATTCGCTTCCCTCCTTTTTTTATCGTCCATACCTCTGAGCTGTCCTTCAAGGACTCCCCAAGACCCGTGGGAAACGAGGAGCCTGCAGGTGACGTAGTTCCCTGCCCCCTGTCGAGGTCGGGCGTAAGGGAAAGGATATCTATCGTCCTTGCTAATCGAGGCAGTGCTTGACCGTGACCGAGTCGGGGAGACGCTGGGCCCCGAAATATATGCGTAAGTAAGCCCCTAAAAATGAGTCGCTATTTATTGGGCCGGGATCCGGCCAAATAATGGGGGCGTTTACTTGGAACCGATTTCGCAATTTTGTACACGAAATCGTTAGATGAAAACGAAAAAAGAATTTTAACGAAAAAATTAATCTTCTAATCACAACCATTCGCTCACATATCAAAAATAAAAATAAGCAAAAGGTGAAGCCCACCGAAAAAGCTGCTTTGATATCATCTACGTCATCCACCTCCCGTCCTTTACTGCTTTCAGGGAAAGGGAAGGGAGTGGAGGGGGGTTCTCGGAAGGTCTTCTCGCATAGATGCTGTGTTAACTGCTCCTATTGACAGAATCAGCTTTGCCCCCCCCCCCCCCCCACCATTGCGATAAGGCAAAGTAGCTTCGCGGGCTCAGTTGTGATTGGACGAAGTCGATATACGTTAGAGGTTGCACCACGCCCACTTTTCCGAAAGTGTTAAAAACATCAGTTTTCCGCCGCTTATAACACGAGAAAAATTGAGGGATCAAAAACCGGATAAATACGAGTCTTTTTATTTTACAAACTCTATCAGATTCGGCAATAAAAAATATGGTAAACGACCTCATTAGAAATATAATGCCAGTGTGTGGGATCCCTACGAAATCGGTCTAAATAATGAACTTGAACGTGCCCAGCGAAGATCTGTAAGATTTGTAAAGGGATAGTGCGATAACTATATTAGCGTAACCAGTCTATTAAATGAATTAATTTGGGAATCATTGTCAGATCGCAGGTTGAAATTTAGCCTTAATATCTTAAACAAATTCCAAGACCATATTTTCAGCGATGATGTTAAAAATATTTTGCGAACCCCAGCTTACATGGTAGACTGGACCATAATCACAAAATTAGAGAAATTGATTGCCGAAATGACAGATTTAAGATGTCATTTTTTCCTCGTACAATTAGGGATATGAATAAAGGTAAATACTTATATCCAATACGAGTGTAGCAATTTTTTTCCTGCACCATTCTTAGGTGCAGGAAAAAAATTGCTGGAGCATGATGGAATAAGGACTTGAAGCTAACCCAACTAACGGCATGTTTTCGCATGTTTGCTTTACTTTTTTAACTTTTTTTTTAATGGTGAAGTTTAGAACAGTATATAAATACTAATCCTTTTTTATGCATGATACGTGGTGCATGTTTGGTGAGAATTCACCCCCTACCACACATCTTTATGTTGGCTTGCAGGGTATTATGTAGATGTAGATGTCCTCTCCACTTGGGGTATTCTACTTGCTATTTCCTTCTTGCTTCGTCCATCGCTAGTTATTCGGCTTCACCGATTGCAATACTTGCTCACTACTTTTAGCTATTGATTCACAATTTTAATGCTGTTTGTGGTATGCTGAAAAATAAACAATGCATTTGAAAAGGATGCGTGTCTCAACGCGCAAAAAATAGGAACGTTCAACGTCAGAATTACGTAATTAAGGGGGTTATCTCAGGAAAATTTTCGGAGTTCTATTAGTATTGAGGAGGTGGAGGAGGGGGGGGGGGTGAAGAATTTAAACATCAGCGTTACGCAGTATATGGATGGCAGCCAGGGACACGGTAATAAAATCTCGCCCACTATGGCGATAACTCTCCGGGCTTACGGTATGTTGATGCCAGTGCTCTAGCCACCTCTACTCTTGTCTATCGTACCATCGTTGATGATTTGTTAAACAATTAAGACCTCTCATTTTCACACATTTGAGTTTTTTCAATCACAACAGGGTGCAGAAACTGAATTTTCATGCTTACTTTCTACTGTCGAGCCCTTTGGAAGCATTTAACGACGTAAATGTTAAGTATACTTCTTTTTTTACCATTGGCCTAACCATATCTTTGAGTTCGCTGTGAGATTATTAGGGTACGCATGCCGAAAGTGCATTTAGTGTATGCTAGTGGAGATGAATAATAATTTTCAAATACATATTACAAACTAGTTAACGTATATTTATTCTACATCTACAAAATACCCGGCCAACCACCACAAAGATGTGTGGCAGGGGTGAATTATCACAAAACATGCACTACATATCATGCATTTAGAAGGATTAGTATTGATATATTAGTCTAGACTGCACTATTTAAAAAGATAAAAATAGCAAACAAAGCATGCAAAAACGTGCTGTTATTTGGGTTACCTTCAAGTCCTTTTACCAACATGCAACTACCTGTGCTATGGATTGATTCACTCGTATTGGACATATTTACTGCTATTCATATCCCATATTGTACGAGGAAAAAAGGACATTTTGAATCTGGCATTTCGGTAATAAATTTCTCTAATTTTGTAATTATGGTCCAGTCTACCATAGTAAGTTGGGCTTCTCAAAATATTTATTCTATCTATTGCACGATAGATAATGATTTCTTAAACGATAAAATGCTCAGAATATATGTAGAACATTTGAGTTTTTTCAGTCATAACAGAATGCTGAAGCTGACTGAATCTTTATGCTTGCTAGTGAGTGGAGACAGGCACGTAGCCAGAAATTTGCTTTGGGGGGGGGGGGGGGAGTAACAAATCTTTCATGCAAGGTCCTAGAACATAAATTTGTCAGTTCAGTCATGGAACACCTAGGTAGCCAGAATTTATGTCCAAGTTCAGCATGGCTTCCGCAAGAGCAGATCGTGTGAAACTCAACTTGCTCTCTTTTCCCACGATATTTTAGTTTCTGGCGAAAATAATATTCCAGTGGATGCTATATTTCTCGACTTCAAGAAAGCTTTTGACAAGGTATCTCATAGCAAACTAATTTTGAAATTAAAATCTTATGGGTTAGACAGTAACATTATATAATGGATTAATGATTTTCTGCATGATCGGGTGCAAAGGGTTGTTTTGGACGGTGTTACCTCACCGGCAATTAAAGTCATTTCGGGTGTCCCACAAGGTAGTGTGATAGGTCCACTCCTATTCCTTTTGTACATAAATGATATCCATAAGGTGGTAAAAAGTAAGCTTCGTCTATTTGCCGATGACGCAGTAGTATACAGGGAAATTCTATGCCCAAACGATAAAGAATATTTAAATATTGACCTAAAAGCAATTGAAACTTGGTGTGATAGGTACATGGCAGTTAGAATTAAACTTTAAAAAATGTCTTGTAATGAATTGTTGGAAAAAGAATAGCTCTTCTCCTGGCACTTAAAAAATAAGTAATAATGAATTAACAACCGTGGAATCCATTAAATATCTTGGAATAAGACTGACACATGATCTTTCCTGGGGTAAACACATACGTGAAATATTGGGTCAAGCGAATCGTAAACTGGGATTCGTCAAAAGAGTACTGGGTAAATGTGACGATCATGTACGAGAAATCAGCTACTTTTACCTTATAAGACCTCATTTTGAATATGCTGCCAGTTATGGGATCCCTACCAAATCAGTCTAAATAACGAACTTGAACGTGCCCAGTGAAGATCTGTAAGATTTGTAAAGTGATGGTATGATAACCTTATTAGCGTAAACAGTCTATTAAATTAATTAAATTAGGAATCATTGTCAGATGGCAGGTTGAAATTTAGACTTAATCTCTTAAATAAATTCCAAGACCATATTTTCAGTGATGATGTTAAAAATATTTTGCGGACCCCAACTTACTATGGTAGACTGGACCATAATCACAAAATTAGAGAAATTGACTGCCGACTGCCGAACGTAGAAGATATCAAAGCAGCTTTTTCGGTGGGCGTCACCTTTTGCTTATTTTAATTTTTGATTTATGAGCGAATGGTTGTGGTTAGAAGATTAATTTTTTCACTAAAATTCATTTTTTGTTTCCATCTAATGATTTCGTGTACAAAATTGCGATTTCGGTTCCGAGTAAATGCCCCCATTGTTAACCACACACATGCATCATACTAGTGATCACGTTTCTAGACACTTAACACTTGAATCAATCGCAGTGTGATCCGGATTACCATTCCCAGTTAAAATCTGAAGTATAAAATAATTGGAAAAAAATGTCCGGCATCCCCCCTACCCTGGCTACGTACCTGGGTGGAGGGAACGTGCGACTGAAAAATTCGTTGAAAAACCACATCGTCCATTCCAATGGCAGGAGTCCAGCCAAAGAGCTGAGGTAGAGGATTGTTTTGACCCGGTTGGCATTTCGTGCAGTTCTTTTCAGCGCAAAATCCAGGCCCACCGTCGCACGAATTACTCCACCGAGGTAGTCGGGGATTAATAGCATTTCGTTAATTGCGTCAGAACCACAATTCGTCCGAGACAAAAGGCGGGGGGGAGGGAAGGGTACAGAGAGAGACCCCTATACCCTTCTGCGCCCCTCCGAGACCGCTATTGAGAGGCGCTCAACGGCGCAAGAATTGCCCGAGAGGAGCGCAAGGTTTCCGATTACCCCCTTTTCGATTCGGATCCTTCCCTGAACCCTTTCCTTCAGGAGTGGAACCCTAGCAGTTCCCCTCCCTCAGCGTCTCCCTTTCAGGGGGGGGGGAATAAACGAACCAGGATAAACGAGACCTTGCTTCGTTTTTCCTAACTCCTCTCGCCTCTTCACATGTGCATTCATTCCTTCATCCTTTTTCTTAGTCCTCCTCTTCCACTCGTCCCACTCCCTCTCTCTCTCCTTACCCTTCCCCGTCAGTCCTTTCCACCTCTTTCCGCTCATTTTCATCTCAGCCGTGTCCGAATTCATTGGGCATTAGGAAACAGCAATGTACCATTAGTCACCTTTGATTTGGTGGAATGGGGGAGCTTACTCGGAACCAAAATCACTCTTTTATACACTTCATCATCATCATTGGTCCACAATCCTAGGATTGGTTTGACGCAGCTCTCCACTCGATTCTTCTATCGGCCAATCTCTTTATATTGACGTAGCTTCTCTCTTTTCTATCCTTCACAACTTGTTCCATATACCTTTTACAGATTTTATACACTTTTACGTTGATGACCTAATACTGGAATCATTATAAACGACCCCGAAGACGATGGCGGAGTCGGACTGACTAACCGATTTCAGTAATACATCTACATCTACATGATACCCTGCAAGCCACCACAAAAGTGTGTGGCAGGGGGTGATTTCTCACCAAACATGCACTACATATCATACATAAAAAAGAATAGTATTTATATACCAGTCAGAACTTCACTAGTTAAAAAAGATAGAAATTGCAAAGCAAACATGCAAAAACATTCTGTTAGTAGGGTTAGCTTTAAGTACTCATACCAACATACAGCTACTAATGCTATCCATTGCTACTCTCCGATTGGACATATTTACCTTTATTCGCATCTCTAATTGTACGAGGGAAAAAGGACATTTTGTATCTATCAGTTCGGCAATCAATTTCTCTAATTTTATGATTATGGTTCAGTCTGCCATAGTAAGTTGGGGTTTGCAAAATATTTTTAACATCATCACTGAAAATATTGGCTTGGAATTTATTTAAGAGATTAAGTCTAAATTTCAACCTGTGATCTGACAATGATTCCCAATTTAATTCATTTAATAGACTGGTTACGCTAACAAGGTTTTACAAACCTTGCCGATCATCGCCACACACGTACAAGTTCATTAGTTAGACCGATTATTTTAACCAGCGTTCTGATAGTAGTTCCCATCCTAGTTCTTCTATTAAACTCGTAACGCTAATACAGTTATTATAACGGCCTTTAATGTTGCATGTTAATAACTAGTTAACAAAGGAATAAGTTGATTTAACGTGAAATCCAGCCTCCTACCACACACAACAGTACCTGTTGTCGTGTTCCTACAAGCTTTAAAAAATTTTACCCCACGTCTCGCATGACGGACTGAGTTTTTTCTCCGGAAAGACGTTTCCTCCTCTCATTACGTAGTTTTCTCTTTTAAAATCTTCATTTCCTCCCCATAGCAGGAAATAAGGCGATGGGAGCGTGTTCACGACCCCGACGTCAGGCCACAAAATGAAGGCGTTCTTTTGTCAATCTAATTACATATACCCCGGTCCCCTTCCACCCCATCCCATTGATTTCCCCACACTACTCCCCTTTTTCCCGCCCCTACCTCCTTCCCTCCCCTTCCCAAAAAACGCCGTAGTCTCCCAAGCCCCTTCTCCCACCACCTCCATGTTTCTCCCTCATCTTCATCCTCCACAAACCCCCTCCTTCCCCTTCTTATTCGTCGCGGAAAAGGAAAAGAAACGGAGAGGACGGGAGAAAGGGAGAGAGAGAGAAACCTTTTCAAATCCTCTCTCTCTATCCAAAAACCCAGGCCTTGCTTAATTAATCAAACCGCTCGCGACTTATTAAGTCCATTGGAAGCGCTGTAAAGAGTGGATTAAGGGCAACTCCAAGGGGGAAAGACGTGTTTTCGGGGAGGGGGAATGGAGGCTCCGGGAGGTTTGCGGTGGGAGCAGGGGGTGAGTGGCAGGGGGTGAGTTGGCATGTGGAGGGGATGGAAGCGCTAATCTAATCTCTCAACTCTCTTAAGCCCCTCCTACTTCTCCCCTCATCCCCCCTACCCCCTCGCCTTGGATCCACCCTCCACCGCCTCCATTTCTCTCTCTCTCTCTCTCTCTCTCTCTCTTGGATCTTGGGGGAGGAGGAGACGTCTGCGCTTTGCATCTCTGATGATGCCCGCGGTTCCAATGACCGGGCGCAAGAGAACTCCACCATACGGACGTCGATTAGCGGAATGACCTGTGCCGGGTCCTGAAAGGGGTGCGTGTATCGCTCGGTGGCAGGGGGATGGACCAAGGGGTGGCCGAGTCGGGGAACGGGAGGCAGGGCCTGAGGGATTATTCAGTCTCCCGAAGAGCCGACGAGCGTCGTTGCTGGGAATCTAATAGTTGGCGCGGGAGGGGTGCGATGATAAGGGTCCCTGAAGACGTTTAGCATCCTGTGGCGAAGGGGTTTTGGGGTCGGTAGGGGAGCAAGGGATCGGGTCAACGGGAAACGATACAGAGGGCGAAATGGGGTCTGAAGGTACGTTTGAGGGCCCTACGGTGGAAGAGGGTGGAAAAGGGAAGCCTTGACTGGGGAACACGGGAGAGATATCCCGAGCCTTTGGGACTAATTGGATGAGGGAAAGAGAAGGAGTCTCTTTTGATGAAGAAAAACGGTTGTTTATCTTGCTTTTTGGGTAGGTATTGGTTTTTCAGGAGCATCTCCGGTGGTAAGTTAATTTCACGCGGGGGATTGTTCCACCAAGGAAATTACGGCAGGACGCTCTTACCCCTTAAGGGAACTTGTGCGCGACCTTTGAAGGATTTGAAAGGTGGAAGGATTACATCACTGCTCAACCAAAATCTTGTCCCCTCATTGCTTTTATTAACCCAATAGTGCACTAAACAATCGTCAACCTTCTGTTGCATTATAAGTTATTCAGTAACCTTACGTAAATGTACTTTCAGTTTTTAAAAATTTAGTATAGGTCGTTATATTAAATACGAAATCCTTCATAAAAGGACTATCCAGGAACGGAAGAGAAATCCAGCATTAATTAACACCAGTTCAGAGGTGACAATCTACAAAAAACTGTTTGCGGAGTTCTTGCAGTTAATTTTCAGCTGAGTTCTAGTAATATAATAATTTATTTAGGTTTAATGGTAGGTTTTCATTTAGGAACTAGTTTAGAATTGAGTCTCCCCAATCAGAATTCGAAACCGGGTCCTGAAGATGAGAGGCCAATACTGCAGCTACTACAAAAACTGTATCTACAGGGTGCATTCCATAAGCAATTTAGAAAAAAAGTATTTATTGAACATATCCGTTCAATTACTCAAAAGTCTTCGAAATAGCAATCACAAAACCAAGTAGCTGTGATTAAATCTGGACCCAGCTGTGAAGAAGCAAGAATAAGGAAAGGAGTGAGACAAGGCTGTGCACTGTCTCCCGTAATTTTTAATGTTTACATTGAGAGAGCCATCAATGAAGTCAAGGAGAAGTGTTCTGGAGTGAACATCCACGGAGAAACAATCAGTATGCTACGATTCGCTGATGACATAGCTCTCATAACAGAGACAGAGAAGGAGCTGAATAAGATGCTAACAACCATGGAAAGGACAATGACCAGACATCAGCTGAAGATCAATAAGAAGAAAACTAAGATATTGGTGTGCAGCAAAAGAGAAGAGGCCCCTAAGCACACCGTTCTTTTCACCTTCACAAGAAGTGAACTAAGTGGCAGTTCATCGAGGACCTTCGACAACGTCATCAGCATCGTCGTCGTTGTCCTCCACTCCTGCTGACGCCGTTGCTGTCCTGCTTTTGCCTCCGAGTGGTTTTGATGTTGCGGCCGCCATCTTGTGCACTGCCTTTAGATGATTCAGAAGAGTTGATGTCGTGCCGCAGTATTTAAGCTCCGCCCCGCAAACAGTGCACTTGACAAATGTCACGTTACCGCGCAACGAACACTGAAAGTGAAACGCATACTGCCACACGACGCTAGACATGTTCTTGACAAGGTGGTTCCAGTGCCCAGCATTCCTAGCAGTACCCCGACCGACGCACTAGGGCCACACTGAACCGACTGAACACAACACACAACAACATGGCTTGCTGCCTGCCGGCAACTCGGTCCGACCGACGCACTCCACGTTAGACATGACTCGACCTGCAGGCAGTTCGCCACTGCCCCTGTTCCCACTCCCGTGCTCTTTGCCTGCGCTCAGCGAGCGGGAGTAGGGTAGCACACTACTACGCGCTGCTCAGATCAAATTGATCAAATGAAATGGTCAAGATGAAAGTTGAAAAATCGAGTTTGGATCGAAACTCGAAGATCATAGCTCGATCTCGATTTCCTCGATCTTTGACTATTAAAACTCGATTTTCGATTTTAACGGAAATCGATTTTTCCATCCCTAAGCTTTCCCCGGAATGATTATTACATCAAAGAAAAGAAAATATCTAACGTATAATATATTAAATACTTAGGCGTTACCATCACTAAAGACATGTCATGAGGAAAAACATCAGGGAAATAACTAGTGAAGCAAACCGTAGATTAGGATTCGTAATAAGGGTTCTAGGCAAATCGGTGAGATAGTACGAGATAGAAGCTATTTTACACTTGTCAGGCCTCATTTAGAATATACCGCTAGTATATGGGATCAGTACGAGGAAGGTACGATAAAGAAATAAGAGCGTGTGCAAAGGAGATACGCTAGATTTGTTTAAAGGCCGTTATGATAATTGTATTAGCGTTACGAGTTTAAATGAAGAACTAGGATGGGAACTACTATCAGAACGCGGGTTAAAATAATCAGTTTAAATAATGAACTTGAACGTGTGCAGCGAAGATCGACAAGATTTGTAAAGGGACGGTACGATAACCTTATTAGCGTAACCAGTCTATTAAATGAATTAAATTGGGAATCCTTGTCAGATCGCAGGTTGAAATTAAGACTTAATCTCTTAAACAAATTCCAAGACCATATTTTCAGTGATGATGTTAAAAATATTTTGCGAACCCCAACTTACTATGGTAGACTGGACCATAATCACAAAATTAGAGAAATTGATTTCCGAACGGACGGATTCAAAATGTCCTTTTTTCCTCGTACAATTAGTTAATATGAGTTGCGTTAAATATATCCAGTACGAGTGTAGCAATGGATAACATTGGTAGCTGCATGTTGGTATAAGGACTTAAAGCTTACCCAACTAACAGCATGTTTTTGCATGTTTGCTTTGCTATTTTTATCTTTTTTTAAATAGTGAAGTTTAGAACAGTATATAAATACAAATCCTTTTTTATGCATGATATGTAGTGCATGCTTGGTGAGAATTCACCCCCAGCCACACACATTAATGGTGGCTTTCAGGGTATTATGAAGCTGTAGATGTAGATGTAAAATGTAGGTTAAACCTCTTAATTCATTAATTTCTCTTTATTTAATTCGAAACTGTTTTTCACGGATGGCGTTAGATACATATTAAGCACCCCTGCGTATTATGCTAGGTTTTATCAGACTAACAAGATTAGAGAGATAGATTTTTGTACCGATAGGTTTAAAATACCATTTTTCCCGCGTACCATAAGAGAGCACAATAGGCAGTGTAGCAATGAGACAGGTACGTGAAATATTGTTAGATTAGTCTGTAGTGCATGATCATGAAATTGTAACCGATAATTTCCTTCTTATTATGTACATACTAACCATCTCGCTGCATACGCCCCTATTATCTAGCATGCCTCCATTAAATATCCTAGTTCCATGTCAAAAGTGCATGTTAGGTGATCTTCACCCCCTGCCACACACCCTCGTGGTCGCACGCAGGGTGTTACGTAGATGTAGATGGCCTAGCAGCCGAAACCTGTCGTACGCGTTATTAAACAGTGGAAGTCGCAAAAGTGTTTTTATTTGTTTCAACTTCAAGTGTAATTCACCTTTCAGTTCAGCACTCCATCCGTCGGATGGGACGTGGACCCCTTGGTGTCCAATACCAAGAACAGACGAATGTCGGTACCGGGTTTCTCTTCACCTCCTATCCCTGCCAATCCCTTCTTTTGTCACACTTTCTCCCCAGACGCGGAGTCACCTTAAATGCGGAAGAGATTTGAAACCAACAATGTAATATGACATGGGAGAGAATAAAAAGCACGAATGGTGATGAATGTCTATTTATAAGTCTATGGTATTCATATAGTTAACTTCACGAATATACATATACTAAAAAAAAGTTGCAAATAATTAGGAATTCCTTTGTCAGAGGATGTATTTTGTTCACTTTTTTTGCATGGTTTTTCAATCTATCCACTTGCACTGGTGTGAATTAGCCGATTTTTACCAGTTAGGCGGGATGAACACTAGGAAAGCTATTCTTTTTCCAAAAGTTCACTATCGCGCATTTCTTCAAATTTAATTCTAACTGCCAACTAACACACCAATCATCAACCGCACCTAAATCCTTAGCTGAAGACTGACAGTCCTCTTCATTTATAATTTCCTTGTACCCTACTGCAACATCGGCAAAGATCATCTGGTCATCGGCAAAGATCGGCCATCATCAGGTATACGGTCTCAATTGTCATACAATTATCTAGTCTAGGGGAATCATGGGAAACTATTTGTTTGAGGAGGGGGGAAGGGGAGAGTGGTTGGTGGAGCAAGGTGAAGGTTGTTTTGTTGGGGGGGGGGGGGGGGAGGGGGAACGGCAACGTGATGCGTAACAGGGGGGATGGGTTAGGGAATGTGACATCATTGAGGAGTTGATGCTTGTTTTGAAGGCCGATCTCTTGTTGATCTCATACAAGTACATCCTGCGTCCCTTCTCGGAGAAATATAGTATGATTGGTTGGACGCCACTTTGATGGCTAGTTTCCAATATGTGACGGGAGAAAGCCGACTAGTCGTCCTTTTTCCCCCGACACGCCTTATATGCTCCGTGGATCTTGTCTTAAAATTGCGTCCAGTTTGGCCAATATAAAAATACTCACAGGTATCACATTTTCAATTTATATACACCAGATTTTAAACTGGGTTCAATATTATCCTTTGAATTGTTTATAATTTGTTTCATGATGACGCTATTCCGCCACGAGCAAGCTTCGCTATTAGTATCTACTATACTAGAAGTAATTTGTGCAGCGAAGATCGGCAAGATTTTTAAAGGGACGAAATGATAACCATACTAGTGTAAGCAGTCTATTAAATTATTTAAATTGGGAA
This sequence comes from Platycnemis pennipes, assembly GCA_933228895.1. Classification (NCBI taxonomy): domain Eukaryota; kingdom Metazoa; phylum Arthropoda; class Insecta; order Odonata; family Platycnemididae; genus Platycnemis; species Platycnemis pennipes. Next base: position 31,596,336 of record OW121852.1, on the reverse strand, counting down.
TCATTGTCAGATCGCAGGTTGAAATTTATACTTAATCTCTTAAATAAATTCCAAGATCATATTTTCAGTGATGATTTTAAAAATATTTTGCGGACCCCAACTTACTATGGTAGACTGGACCATAATCACAAAATTAGAGAAATAGATTGCCGAACTGACAGATTCAAAATGTCCTTTTTTCCTCGTACTATTAGGGATATGAATGTAAATGTATCCAGTACGAGTGTACCAATGGATAACATTGGTAGCTGCATGTTGGTATAAGGACTTAAAGCTAACCCAACTAACAGCATGTTTTTGCATGTATGCGTTGCTATTTTAATTTTTAATTACAAATTTTATGCATGATATGTAGTGCATGTTTGGTGAGAGCTCACCCCCTGCCACACACCTTTATGGTGGCTTGCAGGGTATTATGTAGATGTATATGTAATTCATGTAGATATAAATCAACTGACCTGTATCAGATGAGCACTAATTATTATCATCAATAATCAATCCTCAAATTGGTTTGACTCTCCACTGAATTCTTATATCAGCTGATCTCTTCATATTTACGCATGTCTTCTCTTTCACATCCTTCATCATTTCTTCTAAATATCTTAGGTGAACACTAAAAATAATAGTAATAGGTTGTAACCCTCTCACGTCTTCTCTTTTTCTTCCGCCGGTTAACTCAACTCTCCTTATCTCACACATTTACATTTACAATACATGCACATAAAATACAGGCAACAAGATTTTCAGTTGAATAACGAATACCACTCATATTAATCATGCACTCAATTGATACCTTTGATTAATTCCTTTGAAATCAAGGATTGGGCCCAATTTACATATTTGATACCAAACACATTTATATTGACCAATTAGCAATTTCTCAACAATCTTATGAAATGGGCGTAAGCTCTTTGAATGAAATATTGATTGTTCCGATCCCTTTTCACTTTTCGTGATTGGTGGGTCTGGACCTCCCTCTGTGAGATCGGGCCGGAGTGCTGTGTCAAACTCCCGCCGACACCTTGCCCGTGATACTGCACCTGCACCTCTCCGTCGATCACCTTTCCTCGCCTCTGCTCCTTAATCTTCCCGATGTGTCCTACTCTCGAGCGTCCTGTCTTATTAGTCCCGATCTTATACGCCGACGTGTCCTTCTTTCTCGTGGGTTCTCGGGCCTACCTCTCCCCGACGCGTCCGTCTCGCTCGCGTGCTTGCTCTTAACTCCCTTGTTTATTGACAGCATTGTTAATCCGCCGCCGCGAGCTCACACGTAACCACCGAGAGGTAAAGGCCGGCGCGATGAGTCGTGACGTCATCCTGAGTGGTGCTATGGTTGTACGTTCAGCCGTAACCACCGAAGCAAAATTCCACCCGGCTCTGTCAGCACGTATACTTTACTTATACACAGCCTTACGTATGATCGATCGGTAACTTTAAGCCATTAGTATTGGTATTGATAAAGGTCTATCTTTGAAATTCGTAAGCTTATTGCCTCTTAAAATTAAAGTCAACGGAGAATCGATTCTAGGATAAACGAAACTACCGACGTTATACCACGGAAATTATGGGAAATGCGAAAATCAATCGTTACTTGCTGAACGGTCTAATGACTTGGAATAATTAGGCTTCACAATAAAATCAGCAATTGGAGGCTTTTGAATATAGTATTTCAAAGATTTCACAAAGAGCTAAAGAGACATGAAATCCAAAACTTTGAGTTAATCAGATATATCCGGAAATATGAAAGGCATGAGAAAAAATTGATCTACACAATGCGTAGCTGAATTTATTTGACAAACGCAACTTACATAATCCAAAGCATAAATACTTTTAGTAAAGAGGAACAAAATATTCAATTTCACACTCACCTACTCTGTTTTAAGCACATCTCAGCCAACAGCCAAGCAGATATCATGTTCCTACTTAAGCTATTTAAGGCCTAGGTTGATAGAAAAGAGATACTCAAAACATTTTAATGCAAATAATTTTATTTCAACAAATATGTGACAAGAATATACACAGCATTTTTAAAAAATATTCAAACATCTTGCCGTCATTGTCTTTTCCTCAGCCACCAAATCATTCTTTTTTGCAATAATTATTTAAAACATATTAGTGGATGCCCATAACAGCATTGATATCTATTGATCAAAGTTGTCCGTTTAGTATTTTCCAGGGATAATGTAGGACATACTCTACTAGGACTACTCATTTCAGTATGACGCTATGTCTACTATGGCATACTTGGGCAGTTCGGGGACAGGGATGGGACAGTTCCTGGTCTCAGCCTTGGCCATTTCAGTGGAGAAAACAGTATTTTTCATGTCTTCTCGTCGTATTCCTCCACAACTCGCAAGATATCATGTGGGTCAAAATGATCTTCACAGACCTTTAAGAGGAACGTTTCAGTTATATTAATACAGAATACCAATACAAATTATCTATTATTCCCCCTATTTATGATACCTGAATATGAATTATTCTCTTTCAATTCAGTGAGATAAATTCAAACTAATATTAGCTGGGTGAAATAGCTTGGCTAGTCTTCAAAGTCTAGAGAGGGTTTCATTCCAACTCTTGGTCATGAAAATTACACAGTCCACATAGTTCGCAAGGATTTCTGCTAAAATTACCTACATCAAAATAAGGATAATAGTCCGCAAGCCATCTAAAAGGTGTGTGGCATCGCAACGTCGTCGATTCGCACTAACGTAGTACCCTTTTAACAAATCCCAATTTACGATTTGCTCGACCAATTATTTCGCGAATGTTTTCCTTACGTGAGATCATGAGTTGACTTATTTTTTGGGTGGGCAGTCTTCAGCAGAAAGATGTATTTTAATTCACCATTTCATAATTATAAAGAAACTGTTGATTGCATTAGAGAACAAGTATATTTGTGAGCAAGCATATTTACAAAGAGCTACCCTCAATCCCACTCAAAATTTAAGCAAGCGAAGGTGAGCTATGCGTATTTTATTTTCCATGGGAAATTACTTCTTAATCAGTCTGTTCATCTAAAATGGAATGCCTACATTTGATCTAATCTACATTTACGTAATACCCTGCGAGCCACCGCGAGGGTGCGTGGCAGGGGGTGAAGCTCACCAAATGTGCGCTATAGCGTAGGTATACGTATACTTACATTCTACTAAGTGATACCTACTATTAAATGAAAAAAAGCTAGGCATAAGATTCACGTGCAACTATAAGGTTACTGTGAACTTATTGACGAATTGGTTACTTGCCAGAAAGGTTTTCTCTAAATATATTTATCTTCATTTCCCCAGCAAGCACAGGTTAGTAATGTTTAAATATTCTTCATGCACTACGGACTACTCCAACAATTTTTTACCTACCTATCCCTTTGCTATGCTACCTATTGCGTTCTCTTATCTACTTGGGAAAAATTACATTTTCAATATATCGGTACGGCTTTCTATCTCTCTAATCTTGTTTATCTGATCAAACCTAGCATAATATGCAGGGGTACTTTAAATATATCTAACATCGTCTCTAAACACATCCCCTGCCGCACACCCTCGCGGTGGCTTGCTGGGTATCGCGTAGATGTAAACAAATTCGCTTTGAGTTTACTCAAAAGGTTAAGCCAAAATATTAACCTGCGTTATGATAGTAATGCTTCTTCGGGGATAAAAAATATTTGGAAGATTTGAAAATGACAATAGCCATTGATTGCATAATATTAGTGAGCATATGCCTTTCTTACTACATTAATTTGCTTGTTTGAAAGTATTCCATGACTTTAAAATCCCACCGCGTAAATAGACATACTTTTTACCGCGATAAATTACGGTAGATACGGTGCGGCAGAGAATAAACAGTAGAGATTAATCGGCATCAACACTAATGAACTCGAGTATTGCTGCCAATACGCCGCAAATTTTCAGAATAAATAAGCCAATTTCTAGTTACAAATGCAAAAAATAGGAATAATAACTTAAATGATAATACTTTAGTGGGGATAATAACTCAAGCACATACCTTGCTGCTCTTGGAGGGCCCTAATTTCTCCCTTTCGATGGCACTTATCCATTTGCTCGGAGGTCCTCTTCCGTTGGAATGTTAAAAACGGACACTTTAGGCCGTTCCTGTAACTTCCGCGGCACCGTGGAACACAACAGGAGGTAGGCATGACACAACACCACTAAATGCTCACCAATACAGTGAAAAACAACTTATCTAGCGCGCACAAAGCCTGCAAAAACCAGCGTTCCAAATGCAATCTTGTGTTTACCAGTTTCAATCAACAGTGAACAACAATCAGCTCTAGCAATTCCATAGACCCTCTATGGAATATTGTAGCACCACTCATAATGACGTCACTCCGTAAACCTCATGCTTTGCGCAGGCCTTCTCTCTCGGTGGTTACGGCTCACATGGGAGCCTAATTGTTACGTTACAAGGTAGGGCGGTTAATAATAGTAACCTAGGGCGCTTCCATTCAGCTAAAGAATACGATACTCAAAGTTGATGGTGGCGGTAAAAAATACTTTTTCATAACATAAGAATTTCTACACCTACGTGGTTTCCTTCAAGCCACCGTGAGGGTGTGTGGCAGGGGGTGAAGATCACCAAAACATGCAAAAAGGGTACTACATGGAAACATGCTAATAGTACGGATCAGAAGCAGCTACGTGGTTAGCATCTACATAGTAATAAAGGGATTGGTTGTTAACACATGCATCGTACGGTATAGACTACTCTACAATATTTCACCTACCCCTTCCTTTGTTTTGCTGCCTATTGTGTTCACTTTTAGTGCGGGGAAAAAGACATTTGAAATCTATCGGTACTACAATCTATCCCTCTAATATTACGCATCTAGCAAGATATTCCACAGAGAAAAAATCATTCGCTTTGATCGGGACTCGAACCCGAACCCCCTGATTTCCGGCTAAGTGCTCTACCAGTTGAGCTACCAAGGCGTCCTCTTTCTCTGTGGACATTCTAGAGGCTTTAAAGGAGCTAGATGTTGCCGGATTGCTGGACATATTATGCCACAAGCAGCCGAAGTCGTGCGCATCTTGCTCCATCTGCGCATGTCTTGCTATCGTGCATCTCAGCGGGTAACTCCGTTAAAGTTTTTCGCGGCTAGCTCGCAAGCTTTGAATTTATTACGCATCTAATCGAATCTAGCAAAATATGCTGGCGTTTTTAATATATATCTAAAATCTTCAGTAAAGCTACCCGTTTTAAATATCTTCAGTAGATTTAATCTGTATTTTAACCTACGATCTGATAATGAATCCCAACCTAATTCTTGTATTAATTCTGATACACTACTAAATCTATCGTAAAATCTTTTTTTCAAACTTAGTTTCTCTACGCTGAACACTGTCTAGCTCTCGGATCAAACCTATTTCGTCTGGATCCCATACACAGGCTACATACTCAAGGTGGGGCCTAACTAGTGAAAAGTAACATCGCTCTTTCGTCTTCTCATCACATTTCCCAACTATCCTTGTAATAAATCCTAGCTTTCTCTTGGCTCGGCAGCATATATGCCGAATGTGTCTTCCCCACGATAAATCTTTAGTTATTGTTACACCTAAGTACCTTATGGTTTCGGCGCTTTCGATTTTTGTGTCACTAACGCTATAGAAATTCCATATCGAATTATTCCTCTTCCAAAAAGTAATAGCTACATAATTTTTAAGGCTAAGTTCTAACTGCCAATTGGCGCACAACTCTTGAATCTATATCCTTGCTAAGCGATTCCGTATCTTCTTCTTTTGATATACCCCTGTACACTACTGCATCGTTGGCAAAAAGTCTTAAGCTGACAACTATTTGTTAAGCCAATTTTTTAATGAGCTTTAGTGAGATCCTTTCCTCTCATTTTGTCTACCACATTGTTGCGTCACTTATTCTTTCATTGAACGTTTTGTTTTACCTTGACGTTTTATACGAAAAGTTCGTAAAGCGTCACATGTATGAAACGGACTGCCTTTGGTAACGCGCGGGACCCACGGGGCTTTTAAAACGCTATCAATTATTATGGATGAAAGTTTGCCAAAGAGAAAAAAAGTAAGATGAGGGATATTCGAATCGGCATGAACGTTATCGAGGAGATGAATGAGGAGAGCAAAATTCTTCGTGGCAACTGTGTTGAGATATTTGTGAAACGAAACTCCTTTAGAGTTAACGAAAACTTTAAATATCGACGGCGTAGAACTGGCTAGAGGCTAGAATGAGGGTAGATGCGCAAGCTAGTCTACCGGAGGCAGTGAAATGTTTCGGAAGCTTTAGACCTCGTCTTTTCACTAGAAAAAATAGTGTTTTCAGTGTCCCTTAATATTGATTGAATACGTATAAAATTACTAAGAACGACGGAATTATACTCGAAATGGGATCGTTTACCATATTATTTTATTGCCGAATCTGATAGAGTTTATTTGAGTAAAATAAAAATGAGCGTATTTTTCCACTCTTCGTTCAGTCAGTTAATTCTCGAGTTATAAGCGGTGAAAAACGGTTTTATATCGCTGAGCAATTTCTAAATCAATATGGAACTAATTATGCCAGTAATCTGGTGATGGTCAATGAAATCAGGTGAAGTCTTCACGGGTTCTCCACCGGGTCAGGGAAACGGCTAAGGCCGACGTTTCGACGGCTAACACTGCCATCGTCCTCAGGGCGTTGAGTGTCAGGTCCAAGAAAAATGCCGGTATATATACTATTGCCTTGGCTCAGGTCACTCCTGATTGGCTCTCTCAGGTCACATGTGAATTGCTCCGCAAGGTCGCTGCTGATTGGCTCTTTCCAATCCTCTCTCTCTCTTCTCGTATGTTCCGGATCACCGGCTTCCACACGTTACTGAGGGCGTATCCTGTGTCGCGGTTACAATTCTTCTTTCAAGATCCTACATCACAGAAAAAAAAAAATAAAAACAAGATCCTACATCAGAATGAAATCAGTTTTTTTTTCGGTGTTGGTCTCAAAATGTGGTTGGAACCTACGATTCCTCTTTGACCTTAAATCTCCTTTAAGGGCCTCTTTGAAACTTACTTATTTTTGTCATCTTCGGAATGAATCTCTTTATTATGTTAATTTGGAAATATTTTAAAACGCTGTGATGACAGTATAGTGGAAATTGAAGCTAGAAATGAGGACAGTGATACAATGAACATATTTAATGCTAGAAAATAATAGGGAATAGTTCCATCAAACTCAAAAACTGCATGAAATATTTTCACCTGTGGTCGCTGGGTTAGCCCTATATTTAAATTATCTTAAAAAGAAATCGTGTTAAATTCAGGAATTTATTTATTTATTGAGTTTAACGTTCACCCAACATATACATAATTATAGGGTGAACGATCAAAAGATATAAATACAAATATAAGAGTAATCTGGTCGCAGCCACAAAAATAATAAAAATCAAATAATAATGACTGAAAATGCCAAATAAACAGGTCAGCCAAAATAAAAATAACTTAACTTCCTTAGTCACTCCACAAATAAATTTTTTACTTCTTTCAAAAAGTGGTCTTTCCTGACATATAGGTCTAATTCATTACAATACTTGTTATAAGTAACACATATCCTTTGCATTGGTGAATTTTGCACCATAATTAGTGTTCACCTTTGGTATGTAAAAGGTCCTTTTTGACCTACTATTAACATTAGGAACTATAATTTTTATTTATTTCAATAACTCATTAGATAGTCCCTTATTGATGACATCATGAAGAAATAGTAGGTCTTTTACGTTTCTTCTATCTAAGGTCTGGAAATTAAACTCTTTTAGCAATTCATTGTAACAAACATAATTGTTGAAAAGCGGATACACATGATATAATACAAAATATAAATATCTTAAAAATCTCTTTTGTACTTGCTCAAGCATAACAATATATTTCTTTTTTTATGACTTCCATCAGGGTCGTGGCCATTTAAGGAGGTTGGTCCGAAAAGTGAAAGTCATGTCATTTTTTTTTTATATTTTCAGCACTTATAGAACGTAAGTTCCTCTATCTAATAAAGTAAAGATAATTATACCAACCCATACTCCTTTTTGTACAAATTGCATTTGAAATTACATACGATTAACGGCGAGAATGGCCGTCACATGGGAATATAACGTTTAAAAATACCATAGTGTCATGTCATTTTTGCAAAAAACTGTTATTTTATGCGTAATTTCACAAGAAATAAAATGACACGAAAATAAAGGCATCAACCTACCGTATTTTTCGCTAAATCCACCAATTTCTGCGCTTATAGCAGACGAAATGCGTTAGTTGTCTTCAATTGGCGCTGCGGTCGCTCTAGCCAAAATGTATGGCGTATGAATAATATCATTACTAATGAGATGTTAATGCATATTTCAGAAAAATATTATAACATAATGTTTGATAGTAATATTCTGGTGTTATAAATTAGTAAATTCATTGAGTACATGAATTTATTTCTTTAAAGTAAATGCTGAATTGACTCCATTGTCGAGCTCATTAAAATTATCATAAAAAAGAAATCCTTCGACTTTATATCGTATTTCTTGTGATACTTATGACTTTCAATAGCTTAGGTAATTTTCTTTGTGAAGTAAGGATCACTTAGCAGGCATATATTCGTACTTAAATTAATAAGATTCCTCAGACAACTTGACTCACGCAGTCGCGAGCCAACCTCCTTAATGGATCACAGTCTGATCGCATAACCCTATTAGACGATGGTTTGTTGTTGTAGCAACGCGGGTGAGGTTAACTAAGCCCATAAAACGCTCCGGTTGTTTAATCCTCACACGCTGCTATTCATCACTCGGTAACAGAAACCCACCTCCTTGTCCCGTACGCTACCCCCCGGAGCCATTAGCAGCACTCTCCCTCCCTACCCCCTTTTTGCCACATATGCTCCCGGATAAAAGGACGTAGGGGGAAGGGGTGATGTCGGGGCTAAAATAATCAACGTATTTGATCAAAACGGGACGCGAGGGGGAGGGGGATGGGAGGGAACGGGTGGGACCTCTTCAATTCACTTGTTCCAATCTTTCTTTCCATGCCACCAGATTCCCTTTCATCCCCCTTGGCCCGCCCGGCAGAACACTTCCACCCCTATGCCTCCGACTCACCCCCGCACATGCACCCTTTGGCTTTTTCTTCAAACCAGCCCCCTTCCCCCCATCCTCTCACTACACCGTCCCCCCAGATTTTCAAACCACCCCCTCCCTTCTGAATCCCGCCCGCGTTCATCCCATTCAATACACTCCCGAGATTCTATTATTTCCATCCCTTATGTCCCGCTTTCACCTCCGAGCGAAACCCACCCCTTCCACTACCCTCTCTCTCTCCTTCTTGCCTCCACCCGTCTCAACTCTAATTCAATTCGCTGCCTTCACCACTTTTTAATAAAAAGTATGCAAGAATATGCAGATGAATGAATGTATGTGTACAGTTTCGAGAATACATTAAATCGATGGTTGGCGAGTTCACCTTGAGGAATGAATACATGATGAATACCGAACACCAAACGGGTAAAGTTACCCTTCATCCACAAATTGTCGTATAAAATTAACAAATCCATCCCTAGTTATAAGTTCCAAGTGTGTTTTTATAACCCTAATACTCTCGACAAATTGTTCTTCAACTCGAAAACCAGATATTCTAACTGTAATAAAAGTGGAGTGTGCTTGTTAAATTGTAATAACCCTGGCTGCATTTGTTTTTATGTCAGGCAAACTGGTAGAAAAGTAAGCATACGTAAATCTGAACATTTTAGAAAACTAAAAGAATGAAACTTGGTTAGGTTCACTTTATATTTAAATAGGCCCGATCCGAGTTTCAATACGCAAAAGATGTAACTACGTTATGAAACCCGGGTCGTGCCTATTTAAATATAAAGTGAACATAACAAAGTTACATTCTTTTAATTTCCCATTATGGAAAGGTATCACATAGTTAAGCCTAGAGTTATCAGCTGAACATTTTAATTCTTTTGTAAATGGTAATAGCAAGCTTGTGTTTGCTACACATTTAATTGAAAATGATCACTCCTCAGATTTTGCCCTTAAGCTTTTACATGTTTGTGACAAGGGGAGGAAACTTGATTTCATGGAGAATTTTGAAACTATATCATATTTTAATGCATATTAGAATGATGTTTTAAGTGACCTATTCCCTTCCAACCTCTCCCCATTCTACTCAGTGCCTGTCCCCCCCAAAACCACCCCCATAGTCAAATAAGCTGCTCTTGACCCCTTGCCAACCAGTCGTTTGCTCACCTTCCTTTCGTGACCGCCTCATTCTCCCTCCCTCTCTTTTCACTGGTATGAGACTGTGTAATATATGCCGCCTTGCCCATCTTTTACTTGTTAAACCCCTGATGATAACCTGAGAAGATTGGAACTGGTCAGTCAATAAATTTGCATGGAATATAACCAAGTTTATTCTATTCATCGAGAATACATATTATTATAGAAGACTATCATCATCAGCATTCATCAATGTGTACTAGAATAGTTTTGACGTGGATCTTTCCTTGATTCTATCTGATAACCTCTTTCATCATCAACAACAGTCATCAATCCTTATATTGGTTTGACGTTGCTCTTTTCTCAATTCTTTTATCTGCTAATCTCCTCATATTGGCGTAATTCTTCTCTTTCACAAACTTTATCACCTTTTTACATATATCATACTTTATCTTTACCTTCCTTTATCATTCTTCACGTTCACTTTTCCTTCGATGATTGTCTCCAGCAAGGCTATCATGTCTCGTGATACGGCCGATTAAGTTGTCACGTCTTCTTCTTAAGTTTTCCAGAAGAATTTCTCTTTTCTCCCACTCCTTTGAGGACTTCTTCGTTTGTCACCCATTTAATCTTCATAATTCTTCGGTAGCATCACATTTCAAATGCTTCTATGCCTTCACTTCTATGCATATTTTATCGTTCATACTTCACTGCCATAAATTAGAGTGCTACAGATGTTTGTTTAAATGAATTGTACTTCCTGCTGTAAGTAGAATCTTATTTTGGTAGAATGGCCTCTTCGCCTGGGTTTTTCTAACAGGTATATTTCTTTCTTGCTTCGTCCATCGTTGGTTACTCAACTTCCCTCGTAGCAATACTCTTTCGCCTTCTCAGGTTTATTTTTTTAGTTTATCATTGACATTGGCCTCTTCCCTCATTCTGCATACCGATATCTTATTTTATTTTTATAGATATTCAGCTGAGGCTATTCTCTATATGCTTATATAACCCTTATCTTAACCTGATTCCATGCATTTTATCAATTCCTATGCCATTCTTTCCTTTTGCTTTTTTTTAATTATTATCAGGCCAATATGTCTCTCTACACTTCTTTTCAGAGTTTTCATCAAATTTCTCTTTTATCCTCAGACAAGGAAAGAATATTGGATGGAGATACACCAAGGTTTATAATATGACCACTAAAAGTTACCAAACAATTATAACTGTAAATATAATAATATCACGATCTTTGGTAATCAATGCTATAATTTGTTTGATCTATATCTACAAACGGTTCTTCCATTGGATTATTAAATTGGACTGTATTCACATATAAGACTTGACTCCATGGTTGATCTAGATATACGTTTCCGAAATATTTGACAATAATTGAGGAGCACACCATGTTTAACCACAATGCACATACCATTATAGTGCAAAAATTAGCCTGTGTGACACTGCTGAGTTAAATTATTCATAAATAACTCAATTTCTATGTAGTTCTACTCTTTGACTGTCCTTAAGGTCGGCTCCACGCATCTTAAGAGAGAATTTACTCAGTGTTCCCTCCAATTCACTTGACGACCAACTTTATTACATCTATTTAAGCAATGTTTCTCAATTTTTCATCAAAGTTTAAATGTAATTATTTTTTACATTAAGACAAAGCCTATACATGGGCCAACAATCATAAGATTAGTTTGACACAACTTCCGCTCGATTCTCTTATCAGCTAACCTCCCAATATAACACGTTTCTTCTCCTTCACATCGCCAAAAACATATATGTACATATAATATGAGGCCTTCATTGTCCACTCTTCCCATCGATTTTTCCTTCTAGATAGTTGTATTTATCAGGCCATCATGTCTCAAGGCATGGTCGATTAACTTCCCCCCTCTTCCTCTTAATGTTTTGAGAACACTTCTCTTTCTCCTCAGTCTTCTTAGAATGTCTTCCTTTGACACTTGGTCGATCCATTTTATCTTCACCGTTCTTCAATAACAGTGCATTCTGAATACTTCCAGCCTTGATTTCTCTGAAATTCACTGAAGAGAATTCACCTTGCCTCGCTGAAATAAAAACCTTTAGATGCTTGTTCTAATTGTTTACTCACTTCCAAGTTAATATCTCCAAATCTTCCGTACCATTCATGAAAATAAAACTTTGTATTTGATAGTGGTATAACGAGGAAGACCTAACAATAGTAGTGGCAGAAAACCCCTAAGAAGAGGACGGGATAACTTAATCGGCCGTATCTTAGAGACACGATTGCCTGATGAAGGCAATCGTTGAAGGGCAAGTGAGCGGGAAGAATGGCATAGGAAGGCCTCGTTTGAGATATATAGAACAAGTGATGAAGGATGTGAAAGAGAAGAATTACGCAATACGTAATAGGGTAGTTTCCTATTATTTTTTTATTGTCTTGATCGAAAGTTTATAACCTCTGGAGTACGTGTTTTAAGCCGTTCGATTATTAATGACGTTAAGTATTTTTCCTCATTAATTAAAAAGTGAAAAAAATCAATGGCGCGAAAACGCGACGGCAAACTATTGCATGCCGGTTAATCCTACGCGTGACGTCAAACTATTTCCTCTACCTGCCACCAGGTGGTGCTGCGGGCGCTTCCAAATAGACGCCGCACTCCGTTAAAGCTTATGAACAAGTATTGGAGGCATATTTATTCCGTTAATTAATTATAATTAACTTTTATTTATTTATTTAACATTACTTATGCAGTTGATTCATTTAAAATCAGTTAGTATTCCTTTCACAAGCATATCATGTAGTTCGCCTATCGCCGCACGACCTTCACGCCATGCTTCGTCGTAGCAGAAGACACAGCGAGCAGGACGTCCTTGAGCATATAAAATGACTAATAATACCATGTTTAACTGAGAATTCTTTTCCAACATTGATAGTTTTTACAGGTTAATACTAACAAATATTCACTAGAGCTAAGGGGCCCTGAAATACAACGGTAAGTTCAGGAGACGAATTTTCCTATGCTTCGCAACGTAAACTAACTACCTGTTACGTCAGCATGAAGGCCATTTCAGAGCCTTTTCAAATGGCCTTAAAATTAATATTTAATTCTCTAGTAAACTGGGATTTCTCAATACAAACTTTTTGCGTAAATTAAATACATTTATGGCAGGGCACAAATCGCAATTAATGAAGTCTGTTTTCTTTGATGAAGGAAACTACCCTATTCAGTGGAGAACTGCGTCAAATCAATCTCAGAATTCAATCCTTTCAAACTTGTGGAAGCCCATTATGAATAATGACAATAACAGCTATGTTTCTACAGGGTATTTACTGGTACTACTAGTTTCAACGCCACGCCACCTGGTTATGACTCCGTGGCTTTGAAACTAGCACTACCAGTAAAAATTCTGTGGACTGAAATATAGTTTTTATTTTATTATTCCAATGTCAGAGTTGCTGACTGATGGTGATGATGACTTGTATAGTCACATGATCAAACGTTTAAAAATCTAAATGTACGCGATGCAAGCCACCGCGAGGGTGTGTGGCAGGAGTTTTAGAAGCGATTAGTGGCGCGAGAAAATACTGAGGCACTGAAACGGGAAGCTTTCAATAACTCAAACCCACTCAAACGGAGAGTCATAACACGCTTGATGAGTCCTTAATGTAATAGTATTCATTCTCACTCTCTTGAGGGCCCTCCGAGCATTATTTGACCACGTTTTGACACTCTCCGGAATAAACACACGTGCCAACCTTCTTCCGCCCCATTCGATGCAACGATCCCCGCTCCCCTACTTCGGAATACCCTGTCGTCCCTTTTTCGTGCCCAACAACGCACACAAAAAAAACTAATTCACTTCTCATCTTTGCCTCGCGATAGCTTCAATCCCTTTCATCGAGTGTGGGGAGGGAGTGGGGATGGGGGAATAAAGGGAGTTGAGGGGTGTGAGGAGGGTGTAGGGGGAAGGAAAGGGTTCAGGGGTACAGGGAGGGTGAGAGCAGGGACCTGTACGTGCGTATATCCAGCCCCTAACCCTATTCCTTCCCCTCCCTATTTAACTTCCCATACCAACGTACCCCTCTCCCCCCTACCTTCAGCACGCTCCTTCTGTACTCATTCACGAAGCGTAATGGACCCACTCAAATCCACATAATGGCATAAGGCACGCTTCGACGTAGGGTGGTGAATGTGTGTGTGTGTGTGATGGTGGACAGGGTCCCAGGGTTTCCGACAAGTCTGGAGTGAATTGAAATCCCCCTTCTCCTGCCTAGAACGACCGACAAAAAAAAACAGCCCTCTCCCATTCCCCTTCCCAACCCCTCACGGCCCTTCCACTCCAACCCCAAACCACCCTTCCCATTTATGCTGCTCTCTACTCCGGAACCGGACCCTTATAAAAAAAACCCTTTAGCGAGACACGCGCTGAATATCGGAGCTTGTAGTGCGACACTTATCCAAGCCGTGGCGAGCGTGGCGTAAGGTGCGGAACAATTGAATCTACACGCGAAGCACGAATAAGTGTTTAGTTGAGGAGAACGCGTGCTAGAGATGCCAATGTTTCAACCGGAAAAGCTGTAGGGCCATTTGAAGAAAAAACAAGAAGAAAGGTACATAAGAAGAGATATATTCTCGGGAAAAACACGTAATATATGCTGCTATAGAAAGAAGATGAAAATAGGTTGGTTTTTCCGAGGAGGCGACCATTTAGGCCATTTAGGATAGGTGGGCAATTGGGTAATGGTAGGAGTTTTCAGGGAACGGAGGAAGGGTAGAGAGAAACCCGGCGTCGGCATTAGCCTGCTCTTAACGACAGGCGCCAAAGGGACCACGGCTCAACGTCCCATCCGACGGACGGAGTACTGAACTTGAAATGCCGTCCACTAGGCACTCAAGTGGGGACCGGTTTTCCAGTGAAAAATCCACCTGCACTGCCGGGAATTGAAGCCGGGCCCTCGGGATGGGAGGCCAGTAGTCTAGCTACCACACCAACCCGATCCACAGATGAAAATAGACGAAGGGGTTTTGAGATGTGGCAATAAAGAAGGATGGAGAAAGTAAGGTAGGTGGAAAGGAGGACGAAAGATGAAGTTTCAGAGTTGGTAGAGGAGGAAAACATATTTATTGATTGTGGAAATCAGGAGATGGCGGAAGGTGTGAATGGAGAAGGTAATAAAGGTCGACAGTGCAATGAAAGACATAATTAAGGGAAGAATGTTGGGTGAGCTGGGCAGATGGAGGGGAAAATGGGTAGATAGATAGATAGGAGATATTTATTCAATACTCTGGGTACATACCCCTAAAAGCAACAGATGTATAATGTACATGACATTTCGAAATTGATATTAAATAAAAACAAAATAAAAACAAAACGAAAACGTAATACAAAAATGACATAGAAGCAAACATATTAACAGATGTATAATGTACATGACATTTTAAATAGATATTAAATAAAAACAAAATGAAAACGTTATGCAAAAATTTTATAGAAACAACATATTAATTACATGCTCAAAAAACAAAAGAAAATAGCTGTAACATCTAAGCAAAAATTAATTTTTTTATTGCTGCTGTAACAGGTAACTATAACATTTCAACTTGAAGATTCCACAGTCCAATCCAGTTCCAAGCATCAAAAGTATAATTTACATGACATTTTGAATTTGTGTTAAGGGAAAAAAATGAAAACGGGAAGGTGTGAATGGAGAATGGACAGTCTGATAAGTTGATGAATTAGTAGAGGTAGAAGGTAATAGAGCCAGAGAAAGACCATCAAGTAAAATGTAGGATTCATGGAAATAATTAAATGCCCTTTTAAATCCACCTTCACCCCAGAAAACTAATTATTATTATTTACTGTGTAACGCACCTTGTAAGACCCACCTTGTTTGGCTCCTTTGCCTCGGCTAGCTGTAGACTGGATTGGTTTTACATTCACAAGCAAATTAAATTAACACATATATGTATCAGTTAATTCATGGAACATTTATTACGGCCAGTTATGAACAAAATAATCATTTAAAAATAAATTGAAATGTTTCATACGTGGCTTGGAGCACCTCATTGTCAAAACACATAAAATGAACTTAGCAAATACACTTGAAGTAATAAGGTATCGTGCCCACGCACTTTTGTTGTGTGTCTGGTGGTCCTTTTCCCTCGACGGCCTTGGTCATCCGGGTAAGCGTCCGGCAGTTCTGTTCACTCTCTCGTCCTGCGGCACTTTTCTTGTCACGCCTTAAACTCACACTCCCACACCCGGTGGCAGTCAGGTGCCGCATACACTTTTAGAAAAGTAGCTACACGTGAGGTGGATGCGAACTCACCCGTAGGCGTCGATGAGGAATTGCGAACCCGTATATTGTTGATATCCGGGGTTTTTATACACTCCCCTCGGTAAAACCCATTGTTCAAGTGAATCGCTAGTGCGGTATCGGCAATACATTAAAGCATTATTGGGGTGTAGCGTTGCGACGACATTTGACTATTGCTCTAACTTTGTCGCTGGCAATCACACACCCAGTCTGGCGTATTGTTTCATTATAACTGATCTGAAATATGTTACGGGTACTGCGGAGAGAATTGTTGGAATTGTTCCCAAGTGCAGCTAAGCCAGATTCACATACCTAAAGAATACGGGCGACCATGTTGACAAATCAAAGGCCAAGATCACCTGTCTTCTCTACGAAGGGGTCTGCAGGCTGTAATGTTCCTGTGGAAAATAATAAACGTTTATCTAGTGCAGTACCCAGGAGCATGAACGTGCCACCGAAAAGAAACAGTGTGACACTGCAAATAAGAGAAAGATTTATAGCCAGAACTCGGCTACTCTCGGGAAATTATTCATAGCGAGAGCCATTGCTGATCCGTGAGGCATTTTAGATTAGCATAATATGCTGATAATTGTAACAAGAGGTTGGGTACTATCTGAAAAATATATGAAAGAGTTCTCCAGTCTAATGGAGTAACGGACCGCTTTGCGAATCAGAACCAACCAAGGACACCCATAAGATGGTTCGGCATCCATTCCAACTCGATATCGCCAATCCTGGGGGTCGCATTGGTGTAGTGGTTAGAGAACTGTCGGTCCAGGTTCAATTCCCGGAAATGGAAGATATTTTTTGTCGGTAAATCCCTTACCCGAACTACCGAGCTGCGTGGAAAGTATTTCGTGTTCAGTAGTCCGTCCGTCAGACGGGACGTTAAACCGTGACCCACTTGGCGCCTATTCTTACGAGCAGGCTAGTGCCGACACCTGGTTTCTCTTCTCTCCCTCTCCTTTTCCCACTCCTCTCCTTACTATTCCATTACCATCCTAGTTGTACCTCTCCTCTCTGTCTGAAGAGCTTTTAAGTGGGGAGTTTATACTTGAAAACCATAGATGATGATCATCACCTGAAGACTCTTTTAGGGTAGCTGAAGAAACTTTCATCTCAAAGAGAGAATATAACGTGAAAGGACGCCCCAAAGCTATTACCATGGAACAGATTCAGTTCATGGAATCTTCATATCAAGGAAGAAATACCTATTTTTGCTTTTATTTCGATTCCCGCGATCTTTAATAGCCTGCCATATTTTTGCAAGGTCCTGTGCCACAATACATAAAAAGCAGTGGACTGTCCGTAAGAAAAAATGAATTGTTAAACCTTTCGGTCCAAAAATGAAATTAAATTGTTGCTTCTATCCTGCTTACGATACGCAGGTGAAGAAACCTGTATCACTACGTGACAAATAACTAAGTGTTGATATTTAGTTAGTATTTAATAGCTAAGTATCTAATAACTAAGTTTGGGTATTTAGCTGACAGTCATGAAATTTAACATCATATCAAAATTAAATGGTGTATGTTTTATTAAAGAAAGAAAAAAAATCAATTGAAAAAATGTAAGTTGATGGAATAATGCCATCTTAGTCAAAGACAAAATTATCCCATCGAACAAATTTTAAAAACATGACGGTCATTTTGTGTAAAGGAACAGAAGTAACTATTTAAAAAAATATATTCATATATATACTTCAATATACATCAATATATACTGAAGTATTAGAAAATTTTTTAAAGAAGTATTTGACTAAATCGTCTGACAAATCATTATTAACAGATGTGATGGTGTAAGCGTTCATCAAATTTTTTGAAATTATTTTCACTATTAATCACGTCAAGTAAACAGTGAAGTATGTAAAAGAAAAAAAACATGTAAATATCAAGGGAGTAGCTGATACGAGAATTGGGTGGTGAGTTAGATCAAACCAACCATCTTAGTCGAAGAAAAAATCGGGCAAATTGACAATGACAAGACCGTCATGTTTCAAAATTTGTCCTATCGGGCAGATTTTGAAACATGAAGGTCTTATGAAACAAGCGATCAAGTGAATGGAAAATACTGCCAATGAAGATCACCCAGCGCTATTATGAGAATATAGCCAAGGAGAATATAGTCAAGGATGAAAAAATAAAGAATCATGTGAACACAGCGAATAATCTAGATTCGTGTGGAGAGCTAAGCCAACCTCCTAACTTACCTCATGATGATGGTCAAATATTAGCACTTTAGAAATTACTTGTTTCTCCTAGTATTATAATAAAGGCAAAGGGGGAATCGTATCCGACGTATTAAAAGAACTAGCTAGAAATATTACTAAAGTACTCGTGATCAAATCTCTGGCGTAGACCTTATTAATATTGAACTTAATTTTTCAACTTGGATATTTATTAAATCGTGAACGGTAAGCAAGTGTTCGAAACGTTTCTCCACTTTTAATCATGTAACTTCGATTGGATACTATATTTTATGTAGTTAAAACGAAAAAGTATCTTCTGAGTAAGAGCATAAATAATCTTAAATCCTCCAGATTGCTAAAAGTACAGAAAATTTGACTACGCTTTTCGAAATAATCTTTTGGACTTATACCATTGAACCAGTTCCTTAAAAACATTACGGCTGGAACCAAAACGGCGTGCTTGCAGAAGTAATATATGAAAAATGAGGCATAATATGATTTGTGTCTCGTATATTAATAAATGACTACTGACATAGCTGGGCAGAAAAGCGTTAATCCGTTAATCGTTAATTAACGAAGTTAACATATTGCTTAACGATTTAACTTTTAAGTTAAATCCAAAAACTATTAACGGTTTTATTAACTTCCGTTAATTTAAGTCCGTTACTTTTGTTCAGAGCCATCTGGATTGCCATGTAATAACTTGTTGAAGGAGTTGTGTTGAGAATTCAATCTAGAGAACTCAGCGTTTGTTCTGCAATCAGACTTTCACGTAACCTTTACAGACATAATTTACACAGACAAGGCTCATGTTTCCACCCAAAACAATAAACAAGACATGAAGAGACGTATGCATCTAAATACGTTCAATTTGAAGAAAAAGTAAAGGCAGGATTAAGTCGCGGGAAAACGAAAACCTAAGGCTTCTTCAAGAGCTGTGGGTTCTTCTTATGTCAATAGGACTGGCAATAGTTTTTTCACCATCTAATGGCACAAAACTACGCCAGCAAAATATTGGTGAATCTTTTGGTATCGCAGCTAACGGTAGCGGCGCATGCCAAGGTTTCTATTTCCACAATCAAATACAAACAGCGTCAGGTCCAACTTTACTGACGGAAACGGTATATTACTATGAAACTCCATACCTCATGTGTATAAGTCTACATTACCTAATCTATACTGTTTATTAAGTATTTTTGACCACGAAATTCTTATTACGTTCATTGACATTAAAAATACCTAAATGTTAAGTGGCATATAATTCAAAATTGCCCACAATTTCATATAGATTTTTAACTTTAACGGATAACTTTAACTCGCGTTACATTTTCATCAAGATAACGATTTAACGATCAACGAAGTTAACTTTTTGAGTAGCTTTTAATGCATTAACGAAGTTAATTTTTGGATTAACTTTGCCCAGCTATGACTACTGAGTATAAAATCTTGAAATGTTGTCGTGAGTTCTAAGTTTCGCAGTGAAAAAAACATGGAATATTATCAAATTCCATGAGCGGATTTTAACGGATAACACTGGTGAGGTAAACAGATTTAGGCGATCACTGAAATTAAAAGAATAAATGGCTTGAACAAATTTCAACCGCGACGCTTGACTTTTAATTTTTAACGTATCCATCCTCTATTAATTTATTCGAGGGCTCCAGTAGGGTGACCCTTGCAGCGACGCATGATAATTAAAGCTTAAAATCTAAGCACTAACTTTTTAGAAATCAAGCGAGCCCCCTCCGAAACCCGTTGCCCCTACTAGAATCATCGCCATAATTAATCACGCTACGGTTAAAGCTTTCTCTCTCTCTTTATTTTTCTTTCTCTCCTCCCATTATCGGATATTCTGAGGTCTTACCCTCCGAAAAATCAGGAAGAAAAAATAATAATGAAACGGCAGGGAGAAGCGAAGGAGGGTAAAAAAAAGGCAACCATCTTCCTGAAAGCACATTATCTCAAATTTTAATGGAGCGAGTCCTTGGCTTTACAATTCCGAGGGAACATTATTAAAAAATTCCATTGTGTATAGTCGTTCCATCTCTTTATTCAAATGCCAACCTCTCGCAATCTCGGAGTCCGACGCCGAGAATACAGCCGAGATTTCAAGCTTCAGCTCTTCCATTCTCTTTCCTCCCCCCCCCCCCACCTCCAAAACACACTCTCCTACTCCTTTTTCGTCCTCTGCCCTCTTCCTTTCTCCATACCTCCCCCTCTCTCCAACCCCTTTATTTTTCACCCTTGCACACACCCCACTCCCTCTCCATTCCCCAGTAAGCGGAGGCATCCAGTATTAAATCAACGTGATTTCATTGTCACTAAGCATCTTACGTAATTAAAAAATACGTCCAGGGGCCTTTCTGCTTGCTTTCCCTCCCTTTACCCTCCCTTCTTCTTGCTCTCATCTGGCGCGCGAAGTGGTGGCGGGACCCTGCGGGCATCTCCTTAGGGTCGCGGGTTCACATCTCATCTGGCGAGGAGGACAGGCGTTTGGTTTGTCATCTCCCCAACACTCGGTGTCTCGCTGGTTCATAGACCCTTAATAATCCCCTCTCCACCCCACCTCCCCCCCCCCCCCCGCGTCTCGACTACGCAGTCAGCCCTGGCTATCGATTGTTGTGATCCCCTTCCCCTATTGCATTGTTGTAGCTGTTGTCGCCAATCCACCCGCCCGCCCCTTCACCTCAACATTTGCCATTTTTTTTCCCGTCTCTTCCCCACTCTCGGTTTTGTATTTTCCTGTTTCGGTTAATCACCGTGATCGCTTGCATTGTGGAAGTATTCACAAGTCCTTCGTCAGGCTTCTTGCGATTTCCAGCGAGAAATCAGCCATTTTCAACGCAAAAAAAGTATTAGGAACGAAATTTCTCCCGTTTGGATGCATTAATTTTTTTACGTAGGAACTCAGCTCTGTTTTCTTGTTTGCGTTGTTGCCTCCGCTAAGGTTTCCACTTCCTGGGATGAAGCGACTATCCTCGTAGCTCTTCACGTAATTTTTTTAAAGGCGTATAATATGCATGCAAAGATTAAAATGGCGAGGTTAATTCCTTGCAGATCCATTATATAATTCGTCTTGAGGTTTAGAGAAAAATTTTTACACGCAGAATATTCTCGAATATCTCGAGAATATTTAGAAATGACGAAATTAGGCACTTATTTGCACGTAAGCATTATGGAAGAATAAATTCTGTTTTTTTTCTTTAAAATAACAAATTATACTACCTTTTTTCATGCAGCGATTTATCAGTTATAACCTGAGGAGGTCGATACCGGTCGGTTAATAAAATATACTGTGGAATATAACCAAGTTTATTGTATTCATCACTTCATAAGTGTAGTTCGTGTAATTATCGAGTTTAATGACATATATTGGATGCATTGTTGTTAATATGAGTACATAAAAGCGTATCATTTCTACATATAATATCCAATTCAATAAAAATAATATTCCTATTTTGATGTATGGGATATTTCAATGGAATATATTTGATCTACGATCTATGGGATTTCTTATGGGATCCCCAAGTAGTTTAATACGAAATCTTGCTTTTTCTTAGTTGCATAGGTATAAGCACCAATGAGTTCGTAATAAGCAAATATTCTCCTCAGTTTCGCTGGAATATCCGAATGGTCTCCATTGGGTACGTTCTACTCCGGGAAATAACGCGTTTCATTCCGTTATATTTCAGTTTTTATTTAAAATCAAGGATCGCGAACTTTCCTCAAAAACCTTGACGGAATTACTTGCTGAAAATGGCGAAAAGCAGAATTTTGACAGAGAAAAATACCATTGATTGGGACTTGAACAAGCGAACGGGAATTTATCCCGGAACCCGGAGTTCGAGTCCTGGTAATAATTTTTTTCTCTTTTGAAATTCTGCCATTAATTTTCCTTGTTAATAATATCTAATATATATATATACAGGTATATAGAAAATGAAATAATTGAAGTTTTTATCGCTATTGACCAAGATGGCTACATCTACGATACATTCGTTTTCTGGGCTTGTCACCAACTTCCTACTGAATTCAGGTATTGCACCAAGTCGTGGGGATTTGTTGACAATATGTGACTTGGTTTATTAGTAGACAAAGTCTAAAATATCCATTTCATTTCCTTTCAAACTGTTTACTCCCTACTTCTCTTTTTAGTTACTGAAGTAATTTGTTTACGTCCAAATACATCATAAATAATTTATTATTTTCTCTTCTCCTTAATATTCAGTTGTGTTTTCCGTTTACCAAAATTTTAATTTAATAACGCTTAGATTTGCTATACTCCCCACCAATAATTCCCATGATCTTTTGAAATTTTGCAGCGAATATTTAATTTTCTTTTCCTATCGATATTTCTAACATTTTTTTGTATGCCTCCTTCATTTCACAGGCGATTTTCACTGCTTTTCTCTAATATAACTCTTAAATATCTGATATATAGATACTAAGATAGCGTGTCTTTGTGAAAAACTATATATTCTAACATTTGCTCTTGCTCTATTTACAAATGCTGGCTCGCGATCACGTCAGTAAATTACAAATTCCGCATTTGGCTACTGCCATTAAAAGTTTTTATTTTTTTATTACAAAATAAACGCTTTTAAAATAAAGTTACTGAAATTACAAGATGTTTCAAAGTTGGTTCATTTCTCAAGTAAGACATATAAAACAACGTGTTGTTTTCAAAGTGGTTGAATTTGTTTATTTTCTTCAGTGTACTCTGTAATAAACAAATAAAATGCCGCGGAAGAAGCAGATTGTAATCACTGAAGAGGTAAGAACGATAAACTGTAGAATGAAAGATGAATGATTTTTTTCCGCTGCTTGCGCTGTTTGTTCAAGAACGATTCTTCAGGTATGCGTTTGCATGAAAAATAGTAATTTTTGCGTTTGTACTTTGTTTACACGGATCAATAATCATATTTCTTTGATGAAAGGGAGAATGAGCGATTTCGTGGAAAATACCATTTTATACTGTTCAGGACGTTGTGCAAAAGTGATCACCTCTCACACACAAATGAAATTGTTAAAAAATTAAAGGTAGGTATACGTTACTTACATACTTAGCTTATTAATTTAAAACCTTTTCCGCACCTGAGGTCAATCTAGGCGTGGAGGAAAGGCGCGACCAAAGAATTAGAAGAGTAAATAGGCGGGGTGACGAAATCGGAAATCTTTTACTTTGTAACTAACAAGATTTTTTTTACCTGTCGATAATGCATAAAGAGTAAAGATACCCACTGCCAAACACCATTGTGGTTACTTGAAGTGTATTGTGCGCATATTAAAGCATATTTCATGGAAATAGATCGTATAATAAGTCGGAAAAACGATTCTTCTAGTTCACAGTTACCAAGCATGCCTGCGAATGTGATTTAATAAATACTGTTTCTTGTTACAGCGTTAGAAATTGTCCTTGAACCGTTAATTCAAAGATTAGAACGAATTTCCTGCAGTTATTTTCAAGATATTTCCTGAGAATGTAAAATATTTAGAAATACGAAATGAAAATCAACGATTTTCATTCGCAAATGAAAATCACATTTAAAATTAGTACTAAAAACGAATGATATAACTGAAAATGCAAACGTTTATTGTGCTAAATAACTGCTTAGTTTATGAACATCTAGATAAGACCCTGCAGGCCACAGAAAGGTTGTATGGCACGGAGTGAACCTTCAAACATATCAATTAGAGAGAACACTTACTACCGTGGAAAAATACTGTCCCGTTAAACACTGCTTCCAAGAAATCAAGAGTAACACTACTACCACCCCGAGGAGAATGTGAAGCATTCAGTTACGGAGCATGTAGAATGTTAGTTATAAATTACACTGAATTGTTATTTAATACAATGTATAGGGGAGGGTGGGGCTAAATAGACCGTTTTTCGTTTGCGGCGTGCTGGTGGGCGGATTTAGGAGATTTTACTTCCGAAAAACGGTCTACCTTGAAGAAAATTTTGTGCTCTATAACGGTTACAAACTTGTCGAGCAGTCTGAGCATCGAGGGTTTATTTTTATGGCCGTCTTTTGGAAAGTGCATATCTGGTCCATTTAGCCCCACGGACCATGGGTGGGGCTAAATGAACCATAGCATTTTTTTTAAGCAAAATGAGTGTTTCGAGGCCGCTTTCGAACGGAAAAACAGAAAAAGAAGTGAATTAAAAACAAAATAAGCTGCTTTGGTAACAAAACTAATGCAATAATATGTATTTAATTCATCGATACAAATGATTACGACTTAATTTTTGCAAGGATTTTTCGTTTGCTGTCTGCGCTTCTTTGGAACTGAGGATGCACTTTTGCGGTCCTCCGCGACATCCTGCTCAGCTAATCTAGATCCTCCATGATTTCCCTCTCCATGAAAGCAAAGAACACGCCGAAATGTATGCAAAACACGCGGTCCATTCATCCCCACAGCAAATGGACCATTTAGCCCCACAGCAAGTTATGACACTGGGAAAGGCGCACAACAGAACTCGACGAATTGATCACCAGAACTCCATTGTTTTCCAAAAGAGCACTATCTACTTACCTAGCGTACCAAAATCCACATTAAAAACTTCACAAAAATTCTCAGCAATGAAAACCATCGTGGCACAAAATATTTTGAGTAACCATACGGCAGAAAACACCAAAACATAAATGGCGTCGCATTGCCACAAATGAAGCGAAACGGCTGACGTTCCTTTGTGGTGTCAAAAGCCGTCTACAGTAAAAATTTGAACTCTCTAGCTCATCAAAAATGCGCGCAAATTGAAATTGAAGAAATCGATCGCAGTCCATTTAGCCCAACCCCTAGTAATAGTTTTAGATTATTTAGTCATTCCTGTTATACATTTAAATTATTAACCTATTTTTCATGGGGCATGCATGAGTTAATAAAGTTAGATTTTAACGAAAGTTTAAGTGAAAAAATAAATAAGAATAGGATAGGATTAGTTTCTGAGATGCATCGACGCCGTAGGTCATATTACACCACTTCTTAAGCTTTAAAACATTAGCTAGTCCGTATAACATTAACAATTTTCCTAATTTTTTGGGTAAACTATATTTTATTAAAAAGATCTGTGTGCTTTAAGAATTGTAATATTTTTTTTTCATAACAACCTCGTCATTGCCTAGTATTTTGCGTAGATGACCAAAGATTTTCATCCTATCACGTGTCTTGTTATATAACGCACTCCGTCAGGAGGTGTCTCATAGTGTTCGGAAATAAATAAACAAAAAATAAATAAATTAATTGAATAAATACATTTCGTATCAGTAAACAAAGAAACCAAAAACGAACGAAACAAACGCATAAAAAAGCAAGTGTAGAAATGAGCAAGAACGTTAGTAAATGTGCGAATGAATATATGCCAGGATATATAAAGTCAAGAAAGAAATCAATCAGGCTTAACCATGGTTTAAAATTACATACTTCATTTTCAAGGGTTCACTGTGGATTTTACAATAGAGCCGGTGTGAATTGAATCGTCATTCAGCCCTCCCATCCAAGGCGACAAGGGGGTGGCTCTTCCCATCCCTCATTCCAACCCCCGGCTCATCCCCCTACCGCCTCGCTCACCCCATCACAACGTAATAATCACATCTCCTTTCTACTCCCCCGAAGCATCTCCAAGCCGCTCCACAATCCAACCCCAAAAACGCGCAGCGCCGTCGTCATCGTCAAACCCCCCTCAGAGAGCCCCAGACGCGGCGGTCCCCGCCCACCCCCACCCCCGACGCGCTCATCCCCCTCCGCCACGCCCCCCCCTCAACCCCCTCCCTCCGCCGCCCAATGAGATCGTTCCTTCTTCCTCCCTTACGCACCGCGCTCGGCGTGTTGAGGGGTAACGGTGTCCGTGCCCTGCTGTTGTGACCACGAGGGGAGAAAACATCGTTCGGAAGCATTGCGCACACTGTACTGCTTCTCGTAAATGCCATTATTCCCCGTGGGAAAGAAACACAGAGGAGACAGGGAAAGAAACACAGGAAATTCAAAGAGAACTTTATTTCACGTCCCGGGTTCGGGCGCACAAACACGTCTGAAAAAGACCCCTTCCATCTTCAGGTAACCCAAGCAAGTTTATAACGCCTTAATTTGAAACTAAGACGCCTGTCGGAACTCTTTTAGTGAAATACATATAGTGGGCGATAATTTTTTTCCCTAAGTATATTTTTTTAACTTTTAGTAATGGAAAAATTCCACAAAGTTTTGTCAGATTCATTTTATTGAACTTATTGAACGATGACAATAATGGTAGCGATAAATATTTATATATGTGGATGATTTTTCGGGAGCTTGGGTCCTTTTTTTTGAAATTGAAAAAAAAAATTTAAATTTTGGCCGACGTTTCGGAAAATATATCTTTTCCTTCTTCAGAGCTTAAGTTCTATAAGGTGAATTTGTTTACTGACTTAATGTAAACATTAAGTAAGTAAGTATTAAGCATTAATAATCGAGGCTGGGAAATGTTAGAAGCACCTTACGGAGTGCGAGTGAATTCGAGGGTACGAAGGTTCTTTAGCCTGTAGTTAAAGTTATAAGAATGCTGTTATTATCACATCACTTTATCTTCTCTGGACACTAATTTTTTTCTTTGTTGATAATAGTTGTATTAGTAAAGAAATTCACCTTGTAGAACTTAAGCTCTGAAAAAGGAAAATATATATTTACCGAAACGTCGGCAAAAAGTTAAACTATTTTTCATTTAAAAAAAGGACAAAAACACCCGAAAAATCATCCATATATTTAAAAAAAAGGAAGTCTGAAATTCAACTTACCAATAAATATTTACCACCATCAGTCATCAATCCTTTGATTTGTTTGACGCAGCTCTCCACTGAGTTCTTCTAACAGCTAATATCTTCATATTTACGCATTTCTTCTCTTTCACATCCTTCATCACTTGTTCCATATATCTCACTCGAGGCCTTCCTTTGCCATTCTTACCATCCACTTGTCCTTCAACTATTGTCTTCATCAGGCCATCATGTCTTAAGGTGTGGCCGATTAAGTTATCCCGTCTTCTTCTTAGAGTTTTCAGCAGGATTCTCTTTTCTCCCACTCTTCTTAATACTTCTTCGTTTGTCACTCTGTTTATCTATTTAATCTTCATCATTCTTCTGTAGCATCACATTTTGAATGCTTCCACCCTTTTTATCTCCACTTTTGTCATCGTCCATGCCTCACTGCCGTAGTGAAACATGCTCCAGATGTACGTCCAAGGATGCAAAAATGGTTGAATCTTTAATGCCTATTGTAGGAAAGGTAATGAAACTGTTTGGATGGATTAGGTAAAGGCGCCAGATGTTAGTTAGGTAGTTCCGGGATTACTTCCACGTAGGCTGAAAATATGACAGTTTCGCTGATTATCCTGTCAGCGTGTTGAGGTGAAAGTGGAAGCCATTGCAATTCAGAAAACACTGTTGAATTTTAAAAGAGAGGACGGTAATCCACTTCACAGCTCCTGGAAAAGAATCATCAATGGGACAGCCAATCGGAATGCAATGGAGTCGTTTACCACATTTTTTATTGCCGAATCTGATGGAGTTTGTAAAATAAATATCATTCAAGAGCTCCATGGAATCATTCGTAGTATAATCCTACTAATAAGATTACGATAAATATTGTAAATGTAATTATTCATCTTATTGGGATAGACAATTCTATTGTTATAATCACTGGTAAGATGATTGCAATTTCTACGTCAAAAATTAAGAAGACCCGTATTTTTTTGTTTTTTTTGATCCGTCCATTAGTTTAGCAGCAGTCAGTCACCGAAAAACTAATGTTTTTAACCCTTCCGGAAAAGTGGGCGTGCATGCGACTTCTTACGTAATCCACTTCGTCCAATCACAACTGAACCCGCGAAGCTACTTCGCCTTATCGCAATGGGGGACACACAACTGACTCTGCCAATGGAAGCGGTTGCGACAGGATCTGTGCGAGCAGACCTTCCGAGAACCCCCCTCTACTCCCTTCCCTTTCCCTAAAAGCAGTCGAGGACGGAAGGTAAATGACGTCATTGTTCTCAAAGCAGCTTCTTCGGAGGAGCGTCACATTTTGGTCATTTCAATTCTTGATTTATGAGCGAATGGCTTATTAGCTGGCTGGTTAGAAGATTAATTTTTTCATTAAAATTCATTTTTCGTTTCCATATAACGATTTCGTGTACAAAATTGCGATTTCTGTTCCGAGAGTAAACTCCCCCATTCGCAGTTAGCCTACGGTATATAAACGAGGCAGAAACCACATGTCACTTCATCTTCGACCTGAAGACGCTGACAGGATAGTCAGCGAAACTGTCATCATTTTGCCAACCTACGCCGAAGGAATCCAGAAACCATGCAGAGTGAATCTAACCAACGCCGCGGAAGCCTTCGACCTAAGAAGATAGGTAGGTCGCTTAGAGAAATAAGTGCCTGCTGAAGAGGATTAAGGAGGGGTAAAAGTCAAGAGAAAAAGGTACACATACATGGAAGTGAATATAATGTATTCGAGATGGAGTGGAGATGCAGTGACAGAGGATTAAAAGTCTTAAAGACGCACAATATTCGCTGGTTATGTGGGAAGGATGATGAGATAAGTAGTGAATGGGTGGAAAATAGTAGGACGGGACTACCCACATACGTAAAAAGGTTGGCAGAATTCGAACCACGATTAATTATAACGATAACATGAGCGAGGAGATTTAATTGTGATGGCTACTGTGCATTTTTTTCGCATCGCGAAGCACTGGTTAGGAGATTCCCGCAGATTTTCTTCATAGGCGTACTGTACCCTGTCCTGATGCTCTTCCCCTACTTTCTGGTACTTGTCTCCCTCTCTACCCGCCAGATTGTCTCAAAGCTTCCCCAGGCCGTAAAACTACGATAGTATTTGAAGTTAATAATTCACAGTCCAGGAATCTCTCTAAAGTCTATATATGAGCTGAAAAAAATCGTAGCAAGAAGCTAATTATTTGTTCAATAGAAATAAGGAAGAGTTATTATAACCCAGGCTGTGGTAAATATTATTTTATAATTAAAATTATTTGATATTGCAAATATCTTTGGCGGAAAAAAATCTTTTTCGTTTAAGGTCATACTTTGGAAAAATAAAATGCGTCATATCCGTTGCAAATGAAGAAGAGTAACGCACGAATTTTATTGGTATAATTTACTTACAAAGAACACTTTTATGGCAAAATAATGAGCATCAATTATCGCAGTTTTCTCCAAAACTTTTCAACCGATTAAGTTGCGTTAAGATGAATGCGCCATATGAATGACCATGTAAAAACATCTGAGATGAACTAAAGAGACGGAGAAAATTCTCATTCTCTGTGATTACACCTCCCTTGCATTTATTAAGAGATAACTAGAGGCGAGGAACAGAATGAATAATCGCAGATGTTTTGTCAGTTAAAACAATTTCGAAAAAAAATATCAAATCACTTGTAAATCATTTCAACAACTGGGTGTTTAGGCGTTTGATATGATGTCAGTCTTATCACCTCTGCTCATCGCATACATTTTATTCATTATATCCAAAAAGAGTATACCTACTCTTCCCTCTGGCCAACTTTCACCCCTGTTACATGGCCAACAATGCATTGAAATATCCAAGATGGAGTCCATGTTGCTTGAATTTATTAAAAATGTAATTTAAATGACAAAAAAGAATTTTATAATAAAGCTAACGATGGATCCGAATTGAGTTCAAGATATATGAACCACTACCTTCGTCGCCTGTTGTCATTAGTCAACCATCTTCACAGTTCCGCGGCCACAGCAGAGACGTGAATTAAATAATCCTCATAAAGTACGAGTTTCCCATAGAGCTATTTTAAAAGTCAGTAGGGTCGTTTGGTTTCATTCCCCTCATGAAAATAATTTACAAAGCTACATTTTCTCGCTAACCTCGAAAACTAAAACATTTTCTTTCCAATGGTTATGTGGAATGACATCTCCTGAATCAAATAAAGAAAACCGCAAGTCTCTATCTTCAATAGTTATCCCGTAGCTGATTGATATATAAACACGAACAGAGAGAAAACACGGTTGCTCAAAACTGTCCGCGGCCGTTTTTACCACAACGTCATAAAGAGAAAATTCTATGTGGTTAACTGAAGAAGCAAAAGGATCTTTCCTATTGGATGGCCTTATCAGTTTTAATTCCGAACAACCGTGGGTTTATATTATTAAATCCTAAAGTTATATTCTTATATTATTGGCGACAAGGCTTTAATATACGCGTGAAGAAAATTATTTGATATTTCATGCGTGGTTTTTGCGAGGATATTATAATGTTATATGCTGAAATAATTCTGTGAAAACTGTCACGCATGTGCTGTCAACTTCTCTGTGCAGTGCTGACAGTTTCTTCTGGCTGAGGATGACGAATTCGAACAGATTAGAACTCCCTTGTCCATCCTCACTTTCTCCATTCATCCCTCCTTCTTCTTCGCCAGTCTCCCTTCCTTTTCCCTCCTCGTCCCATTCAATTTCAACCCCCTCTCCCCACCTTCTCCCTTACAGTCCCCCCCTCCCTCCATTCCATTATTCTCCAATCGACGCTCCCAGCCATCCAGGCGGCGGCATCGCGGAGATTAAAATAACCTCATCAGCAGACGACCCCAAAGGCTCTCTCCCTCCTTCCCTCCCCTCCTACATCTCCCCCTTCGACCCTTCCCACTTTTTTTTGCCTCTCCTACCCTCTGTCTCTCTCTCTCCCACCCCTCCTTTCTCAAAGCTTCTCTGCGTTTGCTACCCCCGAACCTATTCTTTTTTATACTCCTCTACGTTTAAATTTTATGGGTATCGTGCAAGCCGCCTTAAGGGTGTGTGGCAGGGGGTGAACAATTTACCAAACAGGCGATACGTACGTGCACTAATACATCAAATACTATTAATAAAGGGAATAGCGTTAGCTGTGCATAGACTGGCTAAGCGAAACTAAAATATTGGTGTCTGAGAAGGAATATAATATTTTACCAGTGGCTTAGTCATTTCGAAATACTAAGACGCAATTTTCCACAAGAATAAGGATTTTATTCGACCGGTTTCGGTGTACAACAGCATCGTCAGGTTTTGTACACCGAAACCGGTTGTACATCGTGTTGTACACCGAAACCGGTTGAGTAAAAAACCTTATTCTTGTGGAAAATTGCCAGTCTTTTTCTTTCGTTATGATATTCCACCAAATCAGCCTGAAACAACTACTTTTATGCTTAAGCATAACAAATGACTAAGTAGTCATTTGTTGAAAAGCTTCAGGTTTTATTTACCGTTGTAGTAGTTGAATGACAATTTTATAATTTGATCGAAATGCTAAGGATATATCGCACCGTCTAGTCGGTCTAGTCTAACTTACTAAGAAATAGCCAGAAATAAAAATAAAATTTCGTTGCCTGGGGCGAGATTTGAACCCGCAACCAATGGGTTCTCAGAGCGGCGGCGCCTCTTAAATCTGACAATCGCCGATGGCAGTTTTTATTCCCATGGGTGCAATTAACAAGAATAGTATAGGAATATACTTTTATCAGTTTACTTGAGACCATTTACAACACTTTCCTATCCAGTTATTATGTTATCTATTGTTATCTGATATCGTTCACGGAAAAAAATCAAATCTACGGGAAAAGGAGCTCAAAACGTCAAATTTGGTATTCTTTATATGTTTCTAACGCTATCGCTAACTGATTAGTTTTAAATTTAATTAAAAGATTAATTGTGAACTACTCAAGGTATGCTAGAGATTCTATTCTATGAGGTTTTAAGTAAGTGTGAGAGACATAAAATTACAGACACTACGATTCGTTCTCTCTGTTTGCAGACGTTCCTTCAGTGAGACTTTTAATATTCTACAACCATTCAATCTTTCCACACTTGAGAAAGGATTTTCCGTGGCAACTTTAGTGCTGGCTTTCCATTCTCAGGCCAGGAGTTCGATTCCCGGCCATGTTCGAGAACGTTCGCTTACTTGGGTGCTGTACTCCGTCCGTCGGAAAGGAAAACTTATGGTAGAGCCATTTAGGTATTAATTACTTTGAGCATTGCTATTTTATTTATGATTGCTCTTCTAAATTGGCAGTTATCCAAGGATGCAACTGACAGTTTAGGTCATTAGCGAGAATGGGGACAGGGGGGTAATTAGGTAGACATAGGAATGTTCCAGGAATGCAGGTATGATGGATAACACCCCGGCGTCAATATTAGTGAACTCGTAAACGAAAGACGTTACGGTTTCCGACCCATCCGACAGACAGAGTAGTGCATTTCAAGTGTTCTCAACAAATGAAAAACATAAAAGAGTAAACGATGAGATTATGAACATAATTTCCCAATCATAATTAAAAATTGATTGCAATACAAGTGATTTGGAAAATTGATTGCATTCAAGTGGGTACTAGCAGAACACTGACTAATACGTGCCATTTCCGGAATCTGAACCCAGATCTTCTGGAAGCAATTACTTCAGCCACGGCAGCAAATTGATCTTTTCAATGATGGCATGTCATCTATATGGGACTCTAAAAAAATAATTGTTTTTTGGCATTTGAGTTTAAAAAAATATGATTTCGCCTGTGGTAATTTCCGAACAAATGAATTAGGTATTAGCTCAATTTTCTCGTTCAATGTCAATATTTTAACATCTGTTATTTTCCTTTTCCTAATTTTCTCTAGACCGAATCATTGAAGCCTCGTAATTTCCTTGAAATATACGCAATTTGCTGGAATAGCTCTTCGGCAATTTCAACGGGATTCATATGCTTTAGCTATCAATAGAAATTCACGATCTTTTCTGCAGCATTTAAAATACTGTTTCTCATATTATTTTTTTCCCTTTTTCATATTTTATAACATTATCTTATTGAAATCTCAACATTTCTCGTGGAATATTCCACCGAGGTTATTTACTAGAATAGTGGAAACTTCGTCATGTGATGCATCGCCCATTTTAGCTACCAATTTTCGCATTAAATAGTTTTTCTCGGCTTTTTCATCAATGATTTTTCTCGACTTACTTAGAAAGAATTTATAACTAGAGTTATAAATTCTTTCTAAGTGATATGTCACAGCGTGGCCCAACTAGATGCATATTTCCTACCCGGTAATCTGCGTGTGTATAATGTGATTTTTATACTCGCTTTAACTTGAAGCCCGTTCCTTTTGAGTTGGGCTCGCGTCACGGTAATTATTTGTTTATTGGAGCCGCTCCAGGTTTTCTCCTTGACAAATAACGCCAGATGAAAGTACTGGGCTGAATCCTTTTACGTTTCGGAGGGACACACGCAAAACTATCTGAGCCTTAATGCATGTGAATAATGCAATACGAGGTTCTCACAGAGCCAAATACTGGGATAACAATGGAAGGATTTCTCGTGGGGATACGGCGGGGAAATATGAAACATTTTCTCCTCGAGATTTTTAGTGAATAAGGGATAAAATGCTCGTTGTTGATCCACTTTCTGGGATTCTCCCCCCCCCGCATCCCCCCTCACCCCTCCCGCTCTCGGCTCGGCTCGAAAACTTCAAAGAGGCCTTAATCTACATCTATTTGGGAGATTGTGAATGCCTCTTTCCCAGTGGACCAGTGGATGAACCAAAAGACTCTCCATTATGCTTTGTATATTTAAGTAAAGGGACTCAAAAAGCATAAATCCTTTTTTTCGCGTGATTCAATGGAAGATGATTTTGAATCTGGTGTCCCGAGACCAAGAGCTCTTTGTCGTTACTCCCGGCTATCTTTTACCGAGTCCAGTTCGGTTTTAAAGAAGCCGTGCAAAAGATCGTTAACAGCAAATGTTGCTAAAGCTACCTGGCGTTTATTCAGTTGAATTAGGGGTTGGGAAACGTTTTATTTTAGTAATTCAAAGCTTCATGTCCTTTGTGAATGCCACCGTTTTTTTGGTGGGTACTCTATATTGTTCCATGGGTATTTTGAACATATAGCATACCTTCGTCTTAAAAGTTCACTTCTTCTTTATTTATTACCATTTTTTCTTCTTTTATTGTGAAAGTTATTACTCTCTTCTTAATGCATAACAATAAAAATTTTCTACTATATTAATAATTATTTCATGAAACATTTTGACAGGCCTCCTCATAATTGACGATACATCGTTGCTGCAAACAACAAAAGACGGTATCTCGTCGTATTGCACTAAAAGAGTGATATCTCAATATACGAAAAGGCTGGGCTTATTTGAACGAACACAGAGTTTGCCTAGTTCTAGATTGCTCTAAGTTATTCTCAATCTCATTCATATTTCACAATTGATAAAATACAATTAAAGTGCAAAAATATGAATGTCATTGATATATAAGACACATTCACATATGTACTTTTATATTTTATAACATTTATTTTATCCCTGTACATTGCACAAAGAAGGTATAATACAGGACGAATATTTAGTACAAATTTTGGATTTCAGGCTGAAATTTCCCCGTATTGCAAGCTAATGATGGCTTGCTCTCTCTTTGATTGCTCCTGGCTATACATTAACTTGGTCATATTTATTTGCAAAGTTAAGAAATTATTTAAAAACATAGATTTTTAGACATGTGACACACCGGAAAATGGCAAGTCTTACTTACTACTTATTTCATACCAGTATGATAACCAAAGCATACTACATTTATGTGTTAACCAAAGTGTAGTACAAACTATATGTCATTTGCTGTATAATACCAGAATGATTTCTCAAATAACTTCCTATTGCATTTGGCGATTTTATCTTCATCGTAAAAAAGTTGAGCCACGTGAGGATGAAAGTTGACTTCAAGACATTTCATCCTTATTCAATAATTTTTATTGTGAGGTGCAAAGCGCCGAATTGATGATAACGTGCATAGGGCGTCGACAAAGTACTTTTACTCAACTCAAAATGCATAAAAAATTCAAAATTCTTGAATTTGAATTATTTAAGGGGGTTCTATACCTCCGCAGAAAACGGCTCTGCAGACCCTTGCGAGATCGAAGATAACGAGTTTAATATAAGTCGCAGAGCTGATCGGGTTTCACTGATCGTTAGATTAAGGATCAATGTGAGCGGCTATTTGAACAGAATTTTCATTAACAGTACTCATTAAAGAGCTTCAGGCACTGAAAATCGTAAAAATAGCCTGATTTCAACTTTTTTTCCTTTGACATTGAAACCGTAATGGAAACATGTGTTCAATTATCCGCTGGGATTCATCCTTCTCTTCTACTATTATATCAAACTCAAAGACTTTAGGTGCATACTAAAGTTGCTATTTATTATTTTCCGAACCATGTTTTCACTATTTTACGTGCTAAAAATCTTTCGTTCCGTGGCGCTGCTCTAGTCCCCCCCCACTCCCGCTAACGTCACCCTCCACCTCCTGGCTCCTTATCTCTCTCTCTCTCTCGAACCATTCCAAGGCCACGTCCGAGCCACTTCGCCTCCCTCCGGCCCCTTGTCGAAAGCCAGAGCTCTCAGACCCAGCGAGCTCAGCAAGGATATTTTTTTCATTAGCAGGCAGGCACGTAGCCAGAAATTTGCTTCGGGGGGGGCTAAGTTTAGCACGTTTAGCCTAACTTCAATTCAGCCTTGCCCGTCGGTACCGACATGAAACAAATGTCTTCCTTCATTTTCAGTGCTCGGTATTTGCTTTCACAGTGCCCATTCCTATCTGTTTTCTCTGGTTAAGCTCACTGTTTATCCTGTCATGAAGCAGTTAATTTAACCGGCCCCAGAACAGAAGTTCAAATCATGCATACATATCAGATTACTACAGATACATACATATCAGATTGGTAGATTAAATAGTGGGTCGATAAAATAATTATCGGGGAAAATTCTAGCTGAAAAAGAGCACCAGGAGAGAAATAGATTGGGAGAAATAATTTCAGTCATAGTAGTGAATTGTCGTAGTTTAAGAAATAAAGTAGCCGAATTTCACCACCTCATAAAAAGTACTGATGCTGATATAATCGTACGCACAGAAAGATGGCTTTCGAAGGACATATCAGATATGAAGTATTCCCTAAGTGTTTTACCGTATACAGAAAGGATAGAGTAAGCAGAAACGAAGGAGTATTATTTATAGCTGTGAAGGACCCGTATGTTAGTAGAAGAAAACTTATTTCAGAGCGAAGTGTAGTAAGTATTTGGTGTTCCGTTAAAAGTAAAAGTAGTGACGCAAAAAAAAGATATATGTAGGTGCATATTACAGGCCACCGGATGCAGACATCAATTCTATAATGGAACTAGAGTCAGAGATAGGAACATTGATTTCTCGGAACAAATACAGAGGAATAATAGTAGGCGGAGACTTCAATCTCCCTTCGATAGACTGGAATACGTGTAGTTTTATAACAGGAGGTAAGGATAAGTAACTCTGCGAATCACTGTTGAACACCTTTACGTCACATTTTTTACATCTACTTCTACATAATACTCTGCAAGCCAACATAAAGGTGTGTGGTAAGTGGTGAATTCTCACCAAACATGCACTACATATCATGCATAAAAAAAGGAATAGTACTCGTATAGGTACTGTTCAAAACTACGCTATTTAAAAAAAGATAAAAATAGCGAAGCATACATTCAAAAACATGCCGTTAGTTGGGTTAGCTATAAGTCCTTATACCAACATGCAGGTACCAATGTTATCCATTGCTACAATCGTACTGGATATATTTACCGTTATTCATATCCCTCAATGTACGTAGAAGAAAGGGCATTTTGAATCTGTCAGTTTGGCAATCATTTTCTCTAATTTCGTGATTATGGTCCAGTCTACCATAGTAAGTTGGGGTTCACAAAATATTTTTAACATCATCACTGAAAATATGGTCTTGGAATTTGTTTTAAGAGATTACGTCTAAATTTCAATCTGCTACGATCTTCTTCAATTCAAGTGCTAAGAGGAGAGCTATTCATTTTCCAAAAATTCATCAAGAGACAATTATTAAATTTTAATTCTAAGTGCCATGTATCACACCAATCTTCAATTGCTTGTAGGTCATCATTTAAATATTCTTTATCGTTGGGGCATAGAATTCCCCTGTACACTACAGTGTCATCGCCAAATAGACGAAGCTTACTTATGACAACCTTATTGATATCATTTATGTACAGGAGGGACAGGAGTGGACCTATCACACTACCTGATGAGACACTCAAAGTGACTTTAATTGCCGGTGAGGTAACACCGTCCTAAACAACCCTTTGCACCCGATCATGCAGGAAATCATTTATCCATGATTTAATGTTACTGTCTATGCCATAATATTTTAATTTCAAGATTCGTTTGCTATGAGACACCTTCTCGAAAGCTTTTTTGAAATCGAGAAATATAGCATCCACTGGAATATAATTTTCGCCAGAAACTAAAATATTGTGAGAAAAGAGAGCAAGTTGAGTTTCACATGATTTGCTCTTCCGGAACCCATGCTGAACATCGGCCAATAAATTCTGGCTATATAGTTGTCCCATGACTGAACTAATAATTATTTGTTCCAGGACCTTGCATGAAATGGATGTGAGGGATATAGGTCTGTAGTTAGATGGCTCCTCCCTATCACCACTTTTAAAAATGGGTGTTACATCGGCTGCTTTTCAGTCCATCGGTACGACGAAACTTTAAAACAACTAGTAAAAGAACCGACCAGGGGAGACAACATACTAGACTTATTCGCAACAAATATACCCGAATAAGTTCTAAATGTAGCTACAGACAGGAATTAGTGATCATAAAATAGTTCATGCGATATTGAATGTAGGCGTTGAAAAACATTATAAACCAAGGAGGAGGGTATACTTATTTGGCAAGGCTAATTAACGACGGTATGAAAGAGGAATTAAGGGAATCGTTTAATGTATTTAGCGAACAAAGCAAAGGATTAGATATAGAGGATTCGGGGAGAGAAAATTATTGAGGTCACCCGTAAAGCAGTTAATAAATATATACCAAGTAAATTGATAATACAGAGCATAGGTGGTATGACGCAGAGGTTAGGAAATCACTAAAGCGACGAAGGGTATGCCACGCTGAGATGAAAAATGAAGGACAGGGTCTATCGGTAGAGGAAAAAAATGAGTTAGTTCAAAACTATAAAAAATCGAGAGCATTAGCAAGGAAATCATGTCGGCAAGCGTTATCACACTTCAAGAGCAAGATGTTAGGAGAATATTTAGATAGCAATCCTAAAGTGTTTTGGTCATATGTGAGAGAGAGAACTTCAGGGAAATAGGTCCACAGTAGGTACACACACTTAAAAGTGATAAAGGAATTAGAGTCACCTGAGGGTTTTGAAAATGCCAATACTTTAAAAGCCTTCTTCCAAAGCGTATTCAACTCATCGTCACACATCGCAGTGAAACCTCCGCCGAAAACATTCAGTGAGCAAATGCCCGAATTAAAAATTTCAGGTCGCGGAATAGAGCAGCAGTTAAAAAAACATTAGTAAAAACAAATCACCAGGTCCCGATCAAATTCCTTCCCGGGTATATAAAACATTAGCTTCTGAAATAGCCCCCTATCTAGAAATAATATTCAATAAAACACTAAAGAACCGCACTGTACGCAAGGATTGGAAAGTAGCTAACATTACACCTATTTTTGAAAGCGGTGATAGGAAAGAACCTAGTAACTACAGACCCATTTCACTCACGTTAATCTCTTGCAAAGTATTTGAGCACATTGTAGTCAGTACAATCATGGGGCATTTGGATATCAGGGATTGCTCATAAACAGACAACGTGGGTTCCGGAAAGGTAGATCCTGCGAGACACAATAAGCTTTATTTGTACACGATATTTTAGTCAACGGCGAAAACAGTACTGAAGTTCATGCGATAGATTTAAGATTTTAAAAATGCATTCGATAAAGTACCACATGATAAATTAATCTTGAAATTAGAGAGTTTTGGTTTAAATAATGACGTTGTGTGTTGGATAAAAGAATTCTTAAGTGGGCGAGAGCAGAGGGTTGTCATAGATGGTATCATGTCAGACACAATCAAAGTCACATCGGGAGTTCCCCAGGGTAGCGTAGTTAGTTTTACGCTTAGACTTTTTGCAGACGATACTGTAGTGCGCAGGGGTATTTCAGAAGAAGACAGGAAGCAAGGATTTAGATATAATTCAAGACATGGAGGAGGAATAATTCTATAGAGCGATCCTATAAAATTAATAACACGAAGGTCGAAAGCGTTGAAACCATTAGGTATTTAGGTGAAACAATCACTAAAGATTTATCGTGGGGAAGACACATCCGGGAAATATGCGGCCGAGCGAAGAGAAAGCTAGGATTTATAAAAAGAGTACTTGGGAAATGTGATGAGAAGACAAAAGAGCGATGCTACTTTTCACTAGTTAGGCCCCACCTTGAGTATGCAGCCAGTGTATGGGATCCTAATGAATTAGGTTTGATGAGAGAACTAGACAGTGTGCAGCGTAGAGCAGCTAGGTTCGTCAAAAGGTGTTACGATAAGTTGAGTAGTGTATCAGAATTAATACAAGAATTAGGGTAGGAATCAGTTTAATCCGGATTATCATGCGCAGTTAAAATCAGAACGATAAAATTTCTTGGAAAAAGTTTCGGGTCCCCCTCCGTATCGCCTGGGAAATTCGGGACCCCAGGCCCTGTTCTCAAAAGTAAATTGAGAAAAGTTAATTGAGGTAAAATAGTTAAAATGGGGAGCTTGTGTTCAATAAGCTGACAGTGAAACGCAGAATAATGGTCACCTGGCCCGACCGAGTAACCATTTACCGTGAAATTTAATATTTCCTTTTTAATGCATTAGAATGGATCTACAGTAACTGGATTACTCGTGCAAACTATTGTACTATTTAGGATCGGAAAAAATTGCTTCCAACACATATTGGATAAAAGTACAGGGGGTTGACTCCTTCAAGCACCAATCTTGTTTATGTAAGTAATGCTAAATGGAAGCGTATTTTACGTTTACGTCCGAATTGGAAAAAATCCGAATTTTACGAATATAATCAACATTTTCGTAGAACTGCAGTTTAGTTTTTCTCGTATATTTCAAAAAAATATAGGAGACATTTCATCCCTCTGAAACTGCGGCACTGCGATTCAATAACTTTTGAAAGGCCAATTTACAAACGTAAATTCCTGCTTGACTTCAAATGATACCACTGAAGAGACAAAGGAAGGAGACAGCTTATGAGCCTTCTAGAAGAAAAATGTTTGATATAAGACACCGTTTCACTTCTCTGTTAGCTCTGGGAAATAATGCACCATTTAGCTGCAAATACTGCAGTATATGTGCGAAATGCAGAACTATGAAAACACAGGCCAAACAGCATATGTGCTTCAAGAATTGGAACAAGTCCTCGACGGAAATGGAAGCCGACATAATTGTCGAGGGATTTAAAACAAGAGTAGAGATGCACAATTTGAAGTACCACCGGCTTATAGGCGATATAATATGATGTGCTTGTCATGAATCTTATAAATGGGTGTTGTGTAATTAGTTTTATCTTTCTTCACGCAAATACGATAAAATTTCCATTTAATTCGTAGGGGATGGCGACAACAGTGCTACCAAGAAATTGGCCGAACTTCTTCCCTACGGCGTTGATCTCGCTGTCATTAAAATAGATTGCACCAATCACTTGCCGCGATATTGCTGTAAGAGGTGGAGAGAAATAGCTAAGGAAGCAAACTCCACAGAAACAAGATAGACAATATTAAGGCGATGGACCGAAGGATGCTAAGAAACATGCATGGAATTAAATAATGGACCGCAAATGACACAATATACGAAAAAGCTACAATTGACCCACTAGAAAAAATAATAACAAATCAAAGTACGAAATACTACAAAACGATAGAAAACAGTGAAAACACAGCTATGGAATGTGCAGCCTTAAATAAAAACAATCCAATTGACAGTTTCCATAGACCGAATGATATTTTAATGAATAATTAAAGATCCTAGTCGGTTCCGGGATTAAAATGACACATATAATAAGCCAGTTTTTGGCATACTATGAAATAAAGTCACCCTAGGGTGACGAGCCATCAGTCAGTCAGTTTTATTTCATTGAATTACTGATGCTCAATTTTCTTTTTTAAGATTCTCTCTTTGGACTTTTCATCTATCGAATAAATATAATTTACCGTAGTCCATAAAAAGTTTTGCTCCAGTTCACACTTACAATGACGTTGTGTTTTAGTTTTTTCTCGATCCCATTTAATTTCTGGACAAACTTTAGACGGAGTTACACTCGTATTTGAAAAATCTTGCAATAAAGAAATTAGGTTTTAGAGAAGCATTTTACTTCTGTACTGAAAATAAATAGCCCCGAATATTTTACCTGGTAGCGAGAGTGGACTAAATCCCACTTATAGACAAGTTACGTTCGTGTTAGGTGAGTAGCAAAGATAAGCGGATAGCTAAGATGAGGAAGACGAATGAATCACTCGTAAACAAAGATTCCCTCGGCCTTCGTCCAAGGGGTCGAGTGACGACGTGTGACGCAATAGGCGATAAGGAACATTTGGACCGGTGGTCACTCATTGGTGACTGAATAAATAAGCCACTCCCCAAACACCCCTCAAAGATGACCCTCTCCTCCCAGTAAAGTTACCCATCCCACTGAAACTGAAGCGGCGGCTCTCGGAACTAACCCCCGTGGCGGTTACTCAAGAGATATTGGTTTGGTATAGAACAGCCTTAAGTTATTCAAGGTCCCATAATTCTGTGAAGTAGCCAGCAGCGACGATTCAATAAAATTAATTATACTATTCCCAAAACTTACCTTACAGTGTATTCAGATGAATTATAAAGCAGGTTCAGTGCAGGTTCAATGCACCTTCAGGTGCATTGTATTCTGCCTGAAAATGTTCTAAGCAGCGCTAGTGATTGTGCAATAAAAATTCCAGTAATTTGGAATGTGTCGTTAAATTTATGATGTTAATACTGCTCTACCCTGGAGAAGCCTCCAGTATCGGATATGAAACGTGGGATGGAAACGTAGGATGACGCAAAGCTTCCAAAATTTTACAATACCATAATACATTTGCTATGATTTGAGCAAAGGTAACTCTTTTTCACCTCACAAATTTTCTTAACAAGTGATGCATATTTAAAATTATAAAAATTGTCAACCAGCTCGTAATTTGACGACCTCACCGTGAGAAGCGTTTCTTTCGACCGTTTTTCACATCCTATCAAAACCCACCTCGAACACTGGCGTTCACAAATTGAGGGATAAAACAATTTTTTATTAAAATAATTGAAAAAAATAACTTGGTCAAACTTGGTGTGTTTTTAAAATATAAAGCCTTTTTTAATAACCAAACTGCTAATGTGGAGGGTTTAGTATTCAAAATAATATTAAGAATATTTGAAATCTTGAGGTCTAAATAACACGAGTTAAATGGATTGAGGCGTAATGTCATGGAACTAATTAAATCATAATCTTATAGACAAAAGATCACAAGCACTTCCCACAAAATGTATATGATCTAAGAAATGGTTACACTTTGAGTCATTATTATTTGATGGTCACTCAAAGCGTCAAAACGTGTTGAAGAGTACAACTTTTTGTCTGGAGGTACATATGCCTACATGATTTTTATTTTCCCCCTTGTTTGTGATCGGCAACTAGTAATTGGTGAATGTGGAAATATTGTTAAGGAAATAAATCAAGAATATGCTCCTTTTGGGAATATATAATATATTACCTAATAATCTCAAGTAAGTATATTTCTTACTGAATCTGGGACAGAGACTCTGTAAGGATTTATGCGCGAAAGCAGATTTTTAAAGATATTTTTTAATAAGAAGTTTGACTATTGCCTGTATAATAGTTTTGTTAGTTGAGGCTCCACGGGGTGCAAAAAATGACGATTGTATTTTAGGTACAGAGTTAAAATGCTTCGGATGACACAGGTGGAAAGCCATGTCTTTTAGTGAATAGTGCTATGTGCCAGGATCCACCATTTGACGTCCCACCCAACGGACGGTCTACTTAACGTGACTTTCTCTCCACAAAGCCCAAAAGAAGGGACATGTGAGCTACTGAAATTCTTCTATGTTGCTTGGATTCGATCCCGGGCCCTCGAGATACGATGGCAGTGCT
This sequence comes from Platycnemis pennipes, assembly GCA_933228895.1. Classification (NCBI taxonomy): domain Eukaryota; kingdom Metazoa; phylum Arthropoda; class Insecta; order Odonata; family Platycnemididae; genus Platycnemis; species Platycnemis pennipes. The sequence goes on along the minus strand of OW121852.1, from coordinate 31,552,559 downwards.
ATATTCAGCGCACGTTAACTCGATCCACACAAGAGGAGCCAAACACCTCAGCTCAATGATGGTACTTCCCGATACATGGTAAAACTTTTGAAACGCGAAGGAAGGGAATGGTGTTTTCTGAAGAATTCTGAACTAATTTTATTTTCGATTTTGCAGATAAGTAGAGATGACAAGTGCTGTGATGGAACAGAAATTGTGCAGGAAATGGAAGTTAAGAGGAGAACAATTTTAATGGAGGAAGAATACATGTTATAACTGCGTAAAATAAAACGAACTGGAAATCAAATCAAGGATATTCAGGCTATGAGTTGCCATGCTTCACCTCTGTACTAATTTGACGAAGCAGTTGGTATTATGCTATGGTTGTTGAATGCGATTCTTGTCATTGTGCAGTCCCATGTTCAGTGGAGATGGTATCATTTAAAGCAGAAAATAGAATGGAAAACTTCCCAAACGCATGGTAATATTGTTAGACTAAGCAATTTCTCATATGCGCAAAAACAAAAGAAATATGAATCATTATGTGTATAGGTATCCAAGTTATGGTGACGTATTAATGTTTATATGTTTATGTTGATTGAGTTCTTGTATCGTAAACGTGACTGTACGAATTCTTAAGAAAATAAAATAATAAGAAAACCATAAATTACAACAAAAATGAGAGGCAAAAAACCTCTGTTCTATTTTGACACATTTTAACATGCATTTAGAACGATTTGACGCTGTTTCAAGTCGTGAAATTCATTGAGTACTGCACAACAACAGACTTTAGGAAATCGAAAATAATTGCAAAAAACTAACACTATAAAAGGTTTTGATTGTGTCCTTGACGTAAATATATCATTATCATCTTTGTTTTTAGTCCGCACCCGCACTCGAAGGGGTTTCAGATAGGGAGAAAGGGTACAAGAATGGAAACAAAATAGTAAGGAGAGAAACCCGGCGTCGGCCTAACATGTATTTACATGGTGTTAGGCTCTCCACCAGGCGTTTTATCTTTTAAAGGCTAAAATTTGCTCATTGACGGGACATATGAATTTTAATTGTAAAATATCGTATGAATCCTGTACATTTTTATTCCGAGCGTATGAAAGAGCGGTCTTTTATTTGAAGTTATCTTATGCCCACATGAGAAAGCATTAGGCTCTTGGGCTGGGGCTATCCTTTCCTCTAACATTTTGGTGAGGGTTTTTGGATGAAAGTTAGAAAATTGCCCTAACCATAAAATCAAAGCGAGACATCATTCAGAGACATCCACTCCGAGGCGTTCCGTTGTTTATTTCACATCTCATCGCCTCGTAAATGGATATGCGGCTTATACATTTTACTCTGATTAAAAACGAGTCGAAATCTCGGATAATTAAGAAAGTACCCTCCTACCTTCCAGATATAAAAATAAAACGCCGAATATTCCCACTTCAATTTTCCCTCTCTCCTCTTCCCAGCGCGAAAAATGAATATTCTTTTTAATCCTTGTTTTCGTCCCTTTCTTTTCCAGAATCATCTAACCCTGTCCCTTGAACTCTCATCTGCGGTCGCCATTTGCCATAATACTGCCTGCTAAGTCGCTGAATGTTTTAATCCTCATCATATTTCCCTGAATGTCCAAATGGCCCTTTGGTCATTTAAGAGAAATGAGTCAAATATCCATTATAATTAAAAAGTGCAAAGAATCCGGAGAACATTGAAAAGACGGATGAGATTATAATGATGACGGGATGACGGATCTAAGGGATGAATTTATATCCTAATCATTCTTTGCTTGAAATTTTAGAATAATTATAAGAGGGAAAATATAACAGAATATTTTTCCAGCTGGAATTGCCGGTATTTTCAAACTTAACTTCTTATTGCCGGTATTTTTAAACTTATCTCTCGTAGTTTAGTCAATTTTATGAATTTGAAGGACGCATTAGGACAATAGGATTTTTTTTGCATTGCAATATTTATCCGCGACGTACCTTTTAAAAAATACGTGCTTGAAAATGAGGAAAGTTGATTTTCGTCTATGTTAATTTCCTCGTGAATGAAAGCGTAGATGAAATGAATTAAAAACACAAACTGTATATAAATCCACTGAAATTTATTTGTTACAACTAGTTTTGACATAAAGGTTTCCAGAAAAACATAAAAACGTGTTTAGGTATTAGCAGTTGGAGCACCAAAATTTTTTTGGTGCTCCAACTGCTACTTACATCGTAACGTCTGACATAAATACTTCTCCTAAGCTTAATCAGCGGGCCATGATAATTATTAAGCCGGTCGTTAACGCACCGGCCTGATAACTCGAAGGTCATGGGTTCGAATGTAGCCCTGTGAATAGAAGTATATGCTGTAGGCTTAGGATAAGGTATCAGCTGAATTATTCGGTGCAATAGGTATATTCTTAGCAGTTAGAGCTCTTATAATGTATTTATATCACAATTAATATTTAGACAAATCTGACATAGCCGTCCAAATTTTATTCCAATTATATCAAAAGTGTGAGTGGAAAGTGCCTTATATAGTCACTTCGGTCTCATGGTCGTTCTCATAATTTCTCTGTCTCGCTCTTCTCTATTAAACACGCTCCAATTTACCATCATCATCATGAACTACTCACCCACATTTATCCATCAGGCTGATAGACGGCTTGCAGCAGATAGAAGTGACTATGGGTTCAATTTCACTCGTTACTATCTGTCCATTTCAACTTAATTTACACCTCTGCACACAAGAGATTTCCAAGAAGAGCCTTTAAGGTGGTGCAAATCAGATTTGAGATTGCTTAATATGCTACTATATATAGATCACTACTTAACGTGGTGTAATATCAGCTGTGCATATCATATTTATTATGATTTTTTATGACGATATAATTGGTTTACTAATTTGATACCTTCTATTCTTCTTTTACCTCTGAATAGTTGAATTGGGATAATCAATAATTGGATCAGTCATGGACGAAAGAGAAAGCATAGTTACTCATCAGGGAAATAATTTTATTTGAAAAACGTTTTCGCGCTAGGTTTTCTGAGTCATTTTATTTACCTCAGGATGAAAATAATATTGATTGAAGCATATTACTTCAAGTATTTTTGATGATTATAATTCGCCAAGAAAAGAGCATTATTGCAGAATATCTCTCCAAATGAAGCAATCATCATAGCAATTTTCTAATTACTCCAATAGTATCAGGTGCCATCATTTCCATAAAATATTTTCTATGTTGCTCATAACATACTCATACAAAACGCTTCCTTCAAGGTACGGAAAAACCACGTTTTATTTGTGATGCAGCTCTCGTTAGTCTTTCAGACTCGAAAAAAATTGAAATCTCTAGAAACATTCAAATTAGCATTTTTGTGACAGAATTAAAAAAGAATTGACCAAAGTGCTTTAAGTAACTGGAAAATATTTACGATTAAACGAAACCTTAGTTATTCTAAACAAAGGTCTACTTATTCAAATTCTACCGTGAACTATAGTTTTTGAGGGTTAGCAATCTCGAGTGTGATTATTTTACACTAACTACGATGAAATCAGATAGAGAGAAGGTAGGTATTGCATTTCACGTAAGATGAGAAAGGTACCATTTGTTGTACATACAGATAAAATGGATATTATGCATCGTACGATGTTGTAAAGTGATTAAGCAGTAAAAAGTAAGGCGGGAAAAGGGGTTTTTGGTATCGCCCAACTCAAGAAAATAATCCATCGGTCTATGTGTAGGAAAAATACATATTTTTTGTGTTCTGCGATCCAACCAACTTGACTATAGAAGAAGACGGGACGCAAAAGAATTTCCGATTTAGGAGGCTTGCTTGGGAGGAAAAAAAAAGGTGGAATTGGAGATGGATGGAGGGGGTAGGTAAGGGTGAAAGAGAGGGGAGTGGGAGGACGGCAAGGAGAATAAGGGTGTTCCGAAGTGAAAAAAATATGTATGTATATATATATAAACGGTCGAGGCTCCCTTTTTCGATATGAACTAATGCATAATTTTCATTACTGAGACCCGGCGTTCCGCGTAACAAGGGAAGAAGCTGCGTGGGTGGGTGAAGGGGTGGGGGGCGGGAGGAATGAGGGGAGGGGTGGGATTTTGAAGGAGGGGGGGGGGGTGGGGAGACAGTGTAGGGAGGGAAACGAAAAAAAATTGAAGACTGGGTTTGGAGGAGAGCCGAGAGACATTCGGTTTACGCCTGAAGTGACGCACAGGATGATTATTGTATCAGGGGGCGGGGGCGGGAGGGTGGAAGGGGAACGCTGTGATATCACAGAAAAAAAAGCTTCTTAGAAGAGCTGGTGAAGATATCTAATCGGAGTCTCCTTAAGGAAATTCTGATTAGAGATAGTGATAACAGACAGAATTTGATGCATGATAGCTTGATGGAGACCGTCGTTGAGGGAAATACGAGAATAGGAAGAACTGCAAACAGGGGAATACTTGGATGAGATACGTGGAACCATAATCATGAATTCTTTTTATTAGATAACATAAAGCAATATACCTTACATACCTATTGACTTGGTTGGTTGACCGTACTCCATTCGTACTCTTATGACACTAAGAAAGTTTGTGCTCATCATTTAGTCGTACGCGACTAGTGGCGGATGGAAATCTACTTCATCATCTGAAGTAATCGTTTGAAGTAAAAAGTAACATCAATATCTATTTTCTTTAATACGAATTAAAGCAGTTGTTGGTTTTCTTACGATCTATAAGGCCCCAAGCTAACCTTTTACCCTGCTATTGGACGACTTGTCATCATATGTTCTATTTATAGATTACAGCGTAGGTTAAAGTACAGATTGAATCTATTAGAAATTTCAGTCGGATAGCTTTACTGAAGATGTTAGGCAAATATAAAAAAAACCAGCGTATTATGCTAGATTCGACCAGATAAATAAGATTAGAGAGATAGATTTTCGTACCGATATATTCAAAATGGCATTTTTCCCCCGTACTATAAGAGAACAGAATAGGCAGCATAGCAAAGGAATAGGTTGGGGAAATATTTTAGAGTATTCTGTAGTGCATGATGCATGTATTAACCCCTTAAATACTATAGACTCTAACAATCATGTTGCATGAGACAATATAGTTGTTAGTTTGCATGTTAGTAGTCCATGCTTGGTGATCCTCACCCTCTGCCACACACCCTCGCGGTGGCTTGCAGGGTATCGTGTAGATGTAGATGTAGATGTACAGCTTTGGTTATCTTATTCAAACCCCCTTTTCTCGTTTTCCAGATTTCCAATCAATTAGCTTTCTAATTCTTACAGTATATTCATTTCTCTCACGTCATGCTTAATATTCCTTATTGCGATTCCTTTCTGCTTATCGGGTTTAGAATACAAACGCCTCCTTTCCATCATTATCATCGCTTTTAAGGATAAATCTTGAGTGACCGTATACTTCTGTCCTAATCACATAGTTCACATGTATCCAGTTATAGTATACTCATGATTTTTTATACATGACTTAAACCTATTTACGGTAAGGTTGCGATAAGAATTTAGAAAGGCAAAAGCAAAACGAGTAAGTCACATCAAATCAATATTATTTGACGTTCCTTTCAACATATGGCGTTGGATTACATATACTTCTGGATAAAAAATTCTGCCAACTTATTTTTTTTTAATTCTAGAAAAATCTATCCAGATCTATTGCGATGATTGGAATGCATATATATATTCTTTTTTTTTTTAACTCTTTGCTTATTTCCCATTCCGTTTTCAATGAAATCGTCTCAGAAATGTGAATGTTTTCTGGCTTAGCACTGGAAAAATTGCTAGCAAACCGCAATCGACTTGGGTCGAGTTGAAATTTGATGCCGAACGGCAAATCCATTCAAAATGTTTTTGTGGGCAGGAATCATTAATACTATTTCAATGATCAGCATTTTTGCGGTAGTAGGACAATATAATATTGAAAATTATAATTATTGAATGGGAGTGGTAATATTTAGTCGTTAATAATTGAATACTTGATGATGTACAGAAATATAGTGGGAAAATATATCGTAAAGGGCCATCTTTCTAAGATAGTTTGAAATAAGCTCTTCTGAGATGTTTTTACCCACTAAATTCCTACTCATAATGACATAACTCTTTTATTTGGCACTATTGATGATAACTCCGTCTTCTTTCTTCCTCGTTCTTTCAACTCAGATTTTCCTAGACGACTATCTTTGAGAGACCATTATGTCGTTAGAAGTGTCAGAAAAGTTTGTCCCATCTTTATTTCATCTTTTCCATTTTAAATACTCTTCATTATATTTACTCGGTCTAACGTTTATCAACATCTGGAAATGTCTGATTATAGAAACGGATGACATGCGGAAGAGCATGGTGATGCATGGTAATATCACAATATTTAAGCTGTGAAGGCCATTCTTACCTACCTTCCACTCAACAAGCAGTTTAGATATCCCATTAAGCACCACTGTACCCAGATGTTCCTCTCAGCTTATGGCGTGTAGATCATGAGGAAGGGTAGTGCAAAGGCATGAACGAAGAAAAGAGTTGGAAATGGTGTTAGGCGGAGGAAAAATTGGGGTGCAAGATGAAGAAAAAGATTATGGAAGAAACGGGGCTAGCGGAGGTATTTGTAAAATAGTTTTAGTGAGAGACTCCATCAGGTTGGAGGCACGGCTAGGAAGGGGTAGTGGGAAGAGGGTATGAGCTAATGAAGAACATGAATGCGAATAATTTAAAGTAAATGGAATAAGACACGGACATTGCGTATTTAAAATGGACGAACACCAAAGACTGAAAGGATAAGATGGAAGGAGGACTTTGACAAAGAGAAATCGACTGGAACGGGAGTGGAGCCTTGCATCTCCAAATTGAAAAAATATCTTACCATATTTTCTATTTCCCCACAAACCGAGTATTCCCATATGTATCTTTTTGGTGATCCCTATACTTCCTCTATTATTTGTCATGCCTTGTACAATAATAATCGACATTGAAAGTATTTCAATATGGAATATTAGCGTATATGCTTACGAATTTATTTAAACCATTAATAATTTAAAATCAATGATACGATTGCACGTAAACCACTCAGGCGTTAGTTAAATCAACAAATAGAAGCCACATTCAATTGATTGCGAACAAATGCAACAATGTAAAACAGTACGAAAATAAGGGACACTTACAGGTTTAATTTTGAAGTTTCTAGTGACATCCTATTACTGGCAAAAGCTCTTTTTATTAAATATATATATACATATATATGTATTTTATATACACGAAGTCGCAGTGGTATACAAAAGAATTCCTACCGACGAACCCTCAGGTTTTTTAATTCGCTCAGTCCGCTGAATGCTCTCTGCAGATGATTTGATGGAGGAAGCGAGAGGGGGTGGGTTTGGGGGGAAGACAGGGGTATACAAAGGATATGGGCGTAGGTGGCGAAGAGGTTGGGGAAGAAGGGGTTCGTGGGAGGGTGGGGGAGCGGGGGTTAGGGTACGGCCAGTTTCAGGGGAGAGGGGGTTTTCAAACATTTTTCTCCCCCGCACCCTTCTCCCTCTCCCCTCTAAACTATTATATTATTCCCATACTCCTGTCTCATCACCGAACTTCGAATTTGGCCACCAACCCTCCTACAACACAACTCAACAGTGGAACTCCCCCCACTCGCGACGCTATTCAGTTTTATCACTTTTTCTATGAAAGCAAGTAATAGAGGATTTTAGAGCATTGGGAAGGTTTTCCCTCTTCACAAATCTTGTAAATAGGTTGGCTGCTTCAAAGTTTCATTGCGTTTGGTTACGGGAGGAAGTTACGGATGTTTTTATCGGAAGCCATTATGTAATATTGTGAAAATCCAAAGCACATTTCTACAAATAAACAGATGTATAGAATTCAACAAAATGCGTGTAAATCATTCACTAATCTAGATGCAACAAACTATCTGCTGTCGTGATAAATTGAATTTGTCTTCTTGATGAAAAGCTAAATGTTTTCTGCGTCTTCGTATTTCGGTGTTGGGCGATATTTCTATACAACGGCCACCATATTTGTATGCAAATGCATGGATATGAGTATAGAGTATGTAAGTAACATTGCGGCATCGACTTAAGTGGCACATAACTTTTGCTTTAATTGTAGTTTTGTTATTTTATTGTAATGGTGCGATATGCCTTTACGTAACGTCAACAGTCACGTGGACAAGTTAACAGTTCTCCCACTATTAAAGAAATTTTATCTTCTCACAGGAGAAATTCCTTCATCATCAACAATCCTAGGATTGGTTTGACGCAGCCCTCCACTCGATTCTTCTATCGGTCAACCTCTTCATATTGAGGTAGTTCCTCTCTTTTACATCCTTCGCAACTTGCTCTGTATACCTCATACGAGGCCTGCCTTTCCATTCTTCCCTTTCACTTTTCGCTGGATGATTGTCTTCATCAGGCCATCGTGTCTTAAGATGTGGCCTATTAAGTGGTCACGTCTTCTTTTTATTTTTATTTATATGTTTTCAGCAGACATCTCTTTTCTCCCACTCTTCTTAACACTTCTCCGTTCGTAGCTCGATCGATCCATTTTATCTTCAACATTCTTCGGTAGCACCACATTTCAAATGCTTCCAGCCTGGACTTCTCTGCTGCTGTTATTGTCCATGCTTCGCTGCCATATAGTAGAATGCTCCAGATGTATGTTCTTATGAAATGTTTTCTCACTTCCACGCTTGTATTTGCAGTTGTAAGCAGAATCTTCTTCTGGTAAAATGTCCTCTCCGCCTGCGCAATTCTACTGATAATTCCTCTTTTACTTCGTCCATCGCTGGTTACTCGGCGATTCCTTCCTCCTACTGCATACCAATCCCTTAGTTTTCGTTTAATTGATCTTCAGATGATATCTGGTAATTGTTCTTTCCGTATGTTCTAGTATCTTCTTTAATTCTCCTTCTGTTCCTGCCGTGACTAGACATTCCTTGTTATTTCATAAAAAACACATAATCCACCGCTTCAAGGGGCAGACTACAAGATACTTCTCGATTGTGCCACTTCGATTAGAAAAACTAAAGTGATGGAAGCCATCTATGGAAACCTTCCAGTACTACATCCAAAACGCAATACAGTTTTGCACTTTATGGTGAGCCCTCTATGTTATACTTAGTCTATGATATGAGTGAGAATATATCATATTTTGCCTATGTTCAGAAGTGTAGATAGCACTGTACTGAAATAAATGTACATAGTTAATTAATTGTGTGTCAGAAAATCATCATAGCGGGAATAACATCGTTTTTCCTTAAATTTTCATCATTGAACTCAGGTATTTAATATTTGGCACTTGGTTAACACTTCTCACCATTCGAATTCCGGAGAAAGCCCGAGATTGTTCACTTGTTTAACGGCCTCCTCTTGAGTGGACAGCAATTAAAGTTCAGTGCTCCATCCGTAGGACGGAACGTAAACTCCTTGGCTCCTTTCGTTAGGAAAATGCGTATTCCGACGCCGGGTTTCTATCCACCCTTCATCTATATCCTGAAAAATTCCCATCTTTACCGTGAAACCCACCTTTCTAGATAGCGTAAATGACTTAAGCATCCCCTGAATATCTTCTTTCATATAAAAACTCTTTTCGCGAAACATAAGACAATCAAATGGCATTTAGCCATATAGGTACTCTTTAAGCACGATATACCTCAGCAAAACCTATGCCATACGCCCAAGTGGCGTAGCGGCTTGGAGGGTAATATGTAGACGCAGATGTAATATGTCTCATATGAACACAGACGTGTTATATATAACCGCTGAATGTACTGGAACTTCATTATCGGTGCGGAACTCGTAGTAGCTCCTTGCAAGAACTAGGGGACATTGAGCAAAGCAATCACATTTAAATGCGCAGTTGTGGTCTTCAATTGTTGCCAATGGCCAAAACGGAGTTGTCTGAACTTATTCTACAAAAAAAGGATCATGAGAAAACTATAGTGATGCTAGGTTACATTGATCAGGCACCATGCACTAGATCTTGTACAGAAAATACTATTGTGTGATAAGGGTTCTCGGAGGTTGGTGATCTTTTAATTCGGCTGAGGTTGTCTGGTCAGTAACGCGGTGGCATTACAATACAAAGGTCGCAGAATACCAGGGGCGGGGTCAGGGGCGGATTCAGCATCAAATTTGGGGGGGGGTCATGACCTGGATCTGGGTAGTGTGTCCCCCCCCCGCGGGGCGTTCTCCCGCGGAATTATTTTTTTACGCATTTTGGAGCCTAAAATTTCATTTGTATTCTTAACAACAGATGAAATTGAACAATTTTAAACATTTAAGGAGTTTAACAATGGAGAAAAAAAAGCCAACTTGAAGTTTAAAATAATTTTAAAATATTAATGTTTCATACAACAGAAAATTTGAAAAAATTTCATTGGAAAAGGTTTACAGTTGTGATAAGCACATACACAAAAGAAAAAAACTGATTAATTAGGGTCTTACTAAAAAGTTTGAGTTGGGTGCTAATATTGCTGTACGGTATTATCTGTATCATGAAACAAAAAAAATTATAGAAAGCCAACTCATGATCAGTTTTTTCAAATTACGAAAGAGGGGAAATATAGAAAATATTTAAATAAAAATGTTAAAAAAACCGAGAGCTGAGGTCATTTGCGCCATTTAGGATAGGTTGGTAATTGGTCATACAATAAAATTGCGATGGAAAAAGAAATTGCAAGAGGTAGTTTCGATCTAAGATCGTTCACATTGAGAACCCTTCATTTTAGCCCTGACCCAACTCTCCTTATTAAGAAATGGGTAATTTTAAGCGTTTATGATAGTAATAAGACACTTACCTACTTTATTCGTAACCGAACTTCCCTTACTGAAAGATACGTAACTTTAAGCGTTATCATTGTAATAAAATATTTCAAAGTCGTTTTCTGTTGAAGTTGTTGGAGTTATAAACCAATGTAGGGGGGTTCACAGTAATTGCCATGCGAAAAAATTCACCTGGACCGGGAATGGAACCACGGACCTTTGGCTGCCCAGACCAGGATCCCTAATTCGCATGGCGATTTTACCGAGTGGAAGAAGAGTTCTCGGGTTTCCAACCGGGTCCAAGTGTTTTTAGGCACCAACGTTTCGAAGGCTAAGTCCGCCATCGTCTTCAGGGTGAATACACCTTGGCCTTGAATAGCCTTCGAAACGTTGGCGCCTAAAAACACTTGGACCCGGTTGGAAACCCGAGAACTCTTCTTCCAGTCTATTCGCCGGGAAAAACTGAGATCCTTCAATTTTACCGAGGTTCAAGGTACTAGATATTGAGCCCTCGCGGTCCATCAAGGATGGTAATGCAAGGGAGAAAGGGCTTCATAGAAGCCACGACCAAAGGTGAACCCCATCCAGCGCTAAAACCGCGCTTGGCGGTAGATGTAGGATATTCCAAGCCTGCCGCGTGAACGGCAATTTATAAGCAAACATCGAATCCTTACTTGTTCTGAAGATTTAAGTGATATGGAGTGGAAGCGAAACATGATAACGCAGGTTCGTGTTTTTTCTTTCTGTGTTATCGAATCCTTAAATAGTCATATTTCTTATTTTATATGTATGCCTCCAAATGGTTTCTGATGTTCTGACCAATCACAAATTTTTGACTTTCTTCTCTCTGACGCCGGGGTAAAAAATGTCACTACTCAAAATTATAAAATCCAGCGACCAGAAAAATATGATCATTTTTATGCCCTTCATTACTCATCTCAGCTGACATCATCGTTGCATCGGAAAACGATATCTATTAAATATCAATTTAAGATACGATCAACGATATCAATTTTACATCGGAGAAAGGTATCATTTGTGTCATTTTTATATCGTAATTATCAGCCGATGTTAAAACGACATTGGTGACGTCAAAATGACATTGGGCCAACGTATAACTACCATACGATACTGCTTGGGTCGTATAGCCTTCCTCTTATCCTTCCTTATTTTCTCTTTTTCCTCGTCGATGAAAAATTTCAGGGGGGGGTCTAATCCCCCTGGCTACGCGCCTGGTGCGACCCAGCTATTCCATATTATATCATATATTGCCTATTCCTACTATTCAAGGGTAGGTGAAGACTCACTTGTCTGTCAGTCGAGCTCCACGAGCTTATCACGAGACATCGGAAATTGCCGAACATTGCCGAAAGCACTGAGGCACTCCCGACTATGCGGGCTCTGTAGCTGTGTCCCAATTCACCAGATAGGTATGTACCATCCCAGAATTTAGGGATGACGCCATCTTGGAAGGGTGTCCCAACTCGTTAGGCATCATAAGGGAGCGGATTTAGGTACCTTTTTCAGCCGCCAGATTTGGGCATCGACGAGTGCATCATTTTCCCATGATTTAAAGAGAGAGCAGTGGACTCGATGAAGATGGCTACCGACGAGGGAAAGTATTTTGGCTGAAAGTTTGTTGATATTTATATAATTAGTCGTGTTGATTCGTTTATCACAATAAAATATCGTTATAGGGAGTAGTGACATGACGGGAAGATTCATTCAGAAGTAGGAGAAGGCCGAATTGTTCCACATTAAAATAAAGGTATTACCTAAATTACGGAAAATATGCCAAGATGCTAATCTACGGTACCCTAAACTCAAATTAAATTCTGTCTATACACAATGGCAAGAGAAAGTTAACAATATGGATTGTGTAAGATTTTGTACATCATTTGTAAGGAGGGCTCCTTAATCATTCGTCATCCCTTTCACATTATCTTGTTTTTCATCGGTTTCCATCCCAGCAGATGGCAATACCTGCGTAAGGATGTCCCATTTCAAGCTCCCTTTTAGGTTAGCCAGCTAAATTTTAGGCACCCAAATCCATGCTTCCTAATGCCTAACGAGTTGGGACGCAGCGTATTTTATTTTTGAGCTTGTTTTTACAGTAGGGAGTGCTACGATCTACGATTTATACAACTCAAACTTCTCTCACGTTTTGGATTGTAGCCAAGCATTTGCATATACACTCCCTTAAATCCTTTACAAGGATACAAAAACTACTAAACTAATAAAATTTAAAAATTTTGATAAAATTTGGGGGGGGGTCATGACCCCTGTGACCCCCCCCCTAAATCCGCCACTGGGCGGGGTGTGTTTGAAATCATCTGGATTATCTCGAATAGGTAACCAAGGAGTTACATGGTACAAACCCGAATGGTTTGCAAATTTAGCGTGTCTGAATTTCTTCCTTGCTTCTTCCATCGCTGGCCATTCCAATTTCCAGAAAACGATATTCTCTCACCTTTTCAATCTTATGTTTCCCTATTTTACATTTTTTTTAGCCTCTTCACTTACATTATATACAATCTTAATTTTCTTTTCATTGGTCTTTAATCGATACTTGGCCAACATCTTTTCCATATCCTTAGTCTTCCTTAAAATTCTCTTTGTTTCTTTCATGGCCACAATGGCATCAATGAAATAAATGAAAAATAATTATTCGGCAAAATTATGTGCTCGTGTAATATTCCTTCTTTATTCCTTCGGTAGAACTTTTTCTAGGTCTCTCTTCATCTTCACTTAGGGTAGCATATCAAAATTTGTTTTGAGAGTCTAACATTCCCCATAAATTTTACATATTTACGTCCATTCTCAATGGATTGCTGTCATTTTATGCTGTCATGTTATCATGATGTTATTTATATTCATAGCATTTCCTATTATTACATTCCATATTCTTTTTCTATTTGATTTTTCTGCTGCCCTCCTCTCCAAGTCCATTTCGGTAGTCAATGATAATCTTTCAGATTTTTCCTTTAATGACCATACTTCACAGCTTCGAGTTACGGTACTACCTGTGCGTTGAAAACGCTTTGTTAGTTTTATTTCGGTATAGCCTAGTATCATGATTAACCATTATTAATATTCAAGGCTTTTTACCTTGAATGCGCCGTTCTTTATGGCTGTATCCAACGTCTATCTTTCTGTTATTTGCTTCCCAACTACTCATACTATTTGCAACGCATTGTATGTTGCCTGGTTTCCAAAATAATATCCCACTACAACTATCTAGTAGCTTAATTTCGAAACATTAATCTTGATGATATTTTTGTTCATTGCAATGAGTGATATGTTTCAATGCTACTCTTGGCACATTACTTTGGTTTATTTGGCCATTTAGGAATTCAGGAAGCGTCTGAATCGAAGTTCACTAAAGGAGCATAAATAATTCCTAATGCACAGCGCAAACCAGACAAGAGTTTAGTGTTTTCATTTGGATTATCGCGTTTTTTCTTTGCCATACTTCAACCTGTTTTTCTATCCCTACAGGAGGGCACGGCCTTGGGTATATGGACTCATTTTCCTAGTCTAAGCGGCCGTAGATACGTTCATTCAACCAAGAAAGCCTCGGTCGCGTGGCATTTTCCGCCTCTCCAGCACACACAAGAGCCCCCTCCCTCCAGGATCCCTGCCCTCTCCAACCCTTTTATCTCCGTCCGTTTGAATGCCCTTCCCCCTCCCCCATGCCTTTTGTCCTCTTACCCGCCTGCCCGATCCCTCTCCCTCCGACCCTCGAGCGCCGGAACCCCTTTGCCTCGTGCCTGAGGGGCGACCCCTATTTTTTTCCCGGGCGGTCTCTCTTGTCCGCAGATGGGATCCTGCGGACGCCGCGAGGCGAGGGGTGGAAGGAGGGAAGTGCCGCATCCATTCGTGACCAGATATTTCGTAATCGACATGTCCCGAAGGACTTTTCGCCAGAGACAGTTCGTAACCGCGACATTTTTGCCTGTGATATTTCGTGACCAAATATTTCGTAAGCGACATGTCCCGACGGACTTTACGTCAGCGACAGGTCGTAACCGCGACATTTTTGCCTGTGATATTTCGTGACCAAATATTTCGTAAGCGAATTGTCCCGACGGACTTTACGTCACCGACAGGTCGTAACCGCGACATTTTTGCCTGTGATATTTCGTGACCCAATATTTCGTAAGCGACATGTCCCGAAGGACTTTTCGCCAGAGACAGTTCGTAACCGCGACATTGTTGCCTGTGATAATTCGTGACCAAATATTTCGTAAGCGACATGTCCCGACGGACTTTACGTCAGCGACAGGTCATAACCGTGACATTTTTGCCTGTGATATTTCGTGACCAAATTTTTCGTAATCGACATGTCACGAAGGACTTTTCGCCAGAGACAGTTCGTAACCGCGACATTTTTGCCTGTGATATTTCGTGACCAAATATTTCGTAATCGACATGTCCCGAAGGACTTTTCGCCAGGGACAGTTCGTAACCGCGACATTGTTGCCTGTGATATTTCGTGACCAAATATTTCGTAATCGACATGTCCCGACGGACTTTACGTCAGCGACAGTTCGTAACCGCGACATTTCGTACCCACGACATTTCGTTATTGAAATATACGTAACTTCCGGCTTCAAAAACGCTACTATCCATCTTCGATGATGTAGTAACTCATGTCGTGTTGAAACATAAAATCAACTGTTGGCAGAGTAAGAGAAACATTGAAGAAGAACGGGGGGTAATTACTCAGAACCGAAATCGCTATTTTGTACACGATATCGTCAGATGGAAACAAAATATTAATTGAAGTGAAAAGACTCATCTTAAAGCCAAAGGTATTCACTCATGAATCTAAATTAAAATAAGCAAAAGGTGACGCCCAACGAACGAGCTGAATTGAGGATATCTACGACTTCCACCTACCGTCCTTGACTGTTGGGGAGTGGAGATGAGGAGGGGAGGTCTGCCTGAACAGATCCTGTCGCAACCGCTTCCATTGGCAGAGTCAGATGTGGGTTCCCCCATTCTGATAAGGCGAACGATCTTCGTGGTCTCAGTTGTAGGTGGATGAAGTGGATGGCGTACAAGTCCTTTGCACGCTCACTTTCCCGAAAGAGTTAAAAACATCAGTTTTTCACTGCAATTAACTCGAGAATGGAAGAACGGAAAAATGTTTTTTTTATTTTACAAACTATCAGATTCGGCAATAGAATAATTCGGTAACCGAATACACAGATGTTATCAACAATTCGTGGAAATGTAACACGCCTAATGAGCCACGATGAATGCCTGAAACAATAATTTATCGAAGCCCTATAACTCCTTAAGAATATATTCATATCCTAGTACTCTAGCAAATCGATTATTTCATATTTATATAAATTCTAATTAACATCACCAATGATCCATCAACAATAATGGTTTCTTGGAAAGTTCCGGCCTGACATATTCCGGCGTATATTGAGAGTTAGCTTCCTAAATTTCCCTCTTTTGACCTTGAAATAGCATTTAATAAATCCCTGACCGAACACGTTATACCAATGGATTGGAAGCAGCCGATGTAACACGCATTTTTAAAAGTGGTGATAGGGAGCAGCCATGTAACTACCGATCTATATCCCTCACATCCATTTCATGCAAAGTCCTGGAACATATAATTGTCAGTTCAGTCATGGGGCACATAGATAGCCAGAATTTATTGTCCAATGTTCAGCATGGTTTCCGGAAGAGTAGGTCATGTGAAACTCAACATGCTCTCTTTTCCCACGGTATTTTAGTTTATGTCGAAAAAAATTATTTCAGTGGATGCAATATTTCTCGATTTAAAGAAAGCTTTTGACAAGGTGTCTCCCAGAAAACTAATTTTGAAATTAAAATCTTTTGGTTTAGACAGTAATATTATATCATGGATGAATGATTTCCTACATGATCGGGTACAAAGGATTGTTTTGGACGGTGTTACTTCCCCGCCAAATGAAGTCACTTCAGGTGTCCCACAAGGTAGTGTGATAGGTCCACTCCTGTTCCTCCTGTACATAAATGATATCAATAAGGTGGTCAAAAGTAAGCTTCGTCTATTTGCCGATGACGCAGTAGTGTAATGGGAAATTATATGCCCAACTGATAAAGAATATTTGAATGATGACCTACAAGCAATTGAAACATGGTGTCATAATGGCAGTTAGAATTAAACTTAATAAAATGTGTAGTAATGAATTTTTGGAAAAAAATTGTTCTCCTCCTAGCACGTACAAATAAGTAATAATGACTTAACAAACGTGGAATTCATAAAATATCTTGGAATAAGACTGACATATGATCTTTCCTGGGGTAAACACATACGTGAAATAATGGGTCAAGCTAATCGTAGACTGGGATTCATCAAAAGAGTATTGAGTAAATGTGACGAGCATGTAAGAGAAATTGGCTACTTTTCCCTTGTTAGACCTCATTTGGAATATGCTGCCTCTGTATGGGATCCCTACGAAATCGGTCTAAATAACGAACACGGAACGTGTGCAGCGAAGATCGGCAAGATTTGTAAAGGGACGGTACGATAACTATATTAGCGTAACCAGTCTATTAAATGAATTAAAATGGAAATCATTGTCAGATCGCAGGTGAATGTTAGACTTAATCTCCTAAATAAATTCCACGATAATATTCTCAGTTATGACGTTAAAAATATTTTGCGAACCCCAACTTACTACGCTAGACCCTACCATAATTAAAAAAATAGAGAAATTGATTGTCGAACTGACAGATTCAAAATGTCCTTTTTTCCTCGTACAATTAGGGATATGAAAAGCCGTAAATATGTCCAATATGAGTGTAGCAATGGATAGCATAGTTAGTTGCCTGTTGGTGTCAGGACTTGAAGGTAACTCAAGTAACAGCACGTTTTTATATGCTTAGTTTGCTATTTTTATCTTTTTAAATAGTGAAGTTTAGACTGATATATTAAAACTAATCCTTAAAATGCATGATATGTAGTGCATGTTTAGTGATAATTCACCCCCTGCCACATATCTTTATGGGGGCTTGCAGGGTATTATGTAGATGTAGATTCCTATCTACCCAGTAGCCATAACTGTCGTCTAATATACAAATTCCCTAAACTATGTACCTTCTTAATTATCAACTAAATTTTTTAACTGGAAATGATGATTGATTGACCTCTACAATCACAAACAATGATTTTAATGCGTCGCCGTCACTTGATTGGCAACCCCAAGGAGTATCGGCACGGGATATTCCACTGCCCAACTAAGGAATAGACGTCACGTGTATTACCTTTCGTCTGGTTCTTACGACCTATCCTGCGTAGGCAGCTCTATCAGGAGAAACTTTCATTGCTCCTGCCAGTCCAGCCCTAGGATTCAAATAAGCACATGCTGGCCTTTCATATTAACTAATTTCAATTTATACCAAAAGAGTCATCAGATTAGGGCACCAAAAAGTTTTCAAGAGTTGAAAGAATATTGTTTTATGGGAAGTCGAGTTAACCAGCGATGGACGAATAGAGGAAGAAATATTCAGTCGAATAGCCCGGGCTAGGGGGACGTTGTAAAGGCGGGTGTATAGGAAAAATTAGCGTGAAACCCTTCTTACGTTACGGAAAGATTACCGTAAGGTTTGGTCGATTTGAATTAGTATGAAATTAACTTAAGAGCGCAGTGTCGTGGTCACTTGTTTCAGCGCCTTTCTTCAGTGTTTTGTTCATATTGGTCATGTGTCATGGGAAGAAAACATTTACGGGATGAAAAATATTCAGTAGAAGACTACTCCTTTTCCCTCTAGACTTTACGGCAGTTTTCCCGCGTATTATGACAAGATTTCCAGAATCTTTCCAGCAGTGATAACTGAAGAATATGCTAAGCGCTGAGCATTAGCGATTAGTTCTTTTAAAATACGGATAGATGGCGTTCAGTCCACGATAATTTTTTTTTATACACGCCCCATGGGCGTTTAGTTAATTTCACGTTAAGTGCTTAAGTTAATTTCGCGCTGATTTTTTTCTATAAACTCGCCTTAACCGAGTAAGAATCTACTTGCAGCTGGGAATTTACGCGTGGAATTAAGGAAACAATCCTCAGAAAATACATCTGTAGCGCGCTTCTTCATGGCAGTGAGGCATGGAAAATAACAGTAGCGGAGACGTCGAGCATAGAAGCCATAGATATTTGGTTCTACAGAATAATGATGTAGATAAAATCGATGGTAGAAAAAATATGGTAGTTACCAACAGACCGATAATGAAAAGTCGCTTACGATACACCATTCACGAAATGTTTGCGAACTGAAAAGGAAACTGGATGGAGCGATTACTCAGGACGGTTTATGGGGTAGCCGCGAGTTGCTCTCAGGACGAGACTGGACAAGGAAGGATTTTGGACGCAATTGGGCCGAAGAATCATTATAACCATTGCATTAATTTTCTTATCTTGTTCCTTCAAGTTTTTTTTGCTGGAATCAATTGAAAAAAACAGCTCTCCGCCTGGCTAGAGAATACCTTTTTTATCTCCTTTTTCTCCCCATGACATATTCGTTGCAATTTGGAATCGATTTTTGTCCTCTGATCGTCACGCCTCTAATTGAATTGATCTGACTCTTTGGACCTCTCTTGGATATCTCTAGCGAGTGTTTCAGTCAAATATGCAATTTTTGCTGGAGGTACTCGAATCGCTGAAATTGCAGTAGGTTTCAATTCTCTGGAAATTGACGCTGTGTTTGCTCTTTACATAACTGGAGACTTTTAGCAATTGTTGACATAAATTTATGGAAGGACCTAACTATGCTTATGGGAATTTTAGGGCAAGACTTGCGGGAAAAAAGAAAGTTCTCTCCTGGTAGGGCTGCTCAAGCAGGATCGGTCTTAGGAACTACTTAGATGAATGGTAGTACACCTGACGTCTATTCCTTAGCTAAACAGTGTGGCATCCCTTGATAAAAACTCGTGGTTTAGCCTATCAAGTGATGGAGACGCACTAAAAACATTGTTTTTGATTGTAAAGGTAATCGCCCATCATATTCTTGTGAAAAAGTTTAGTTGTTTATTAAGAAGGCCTAGGTCCATACCTCACGACGTTCGTTATTCATTTCATTTATCGACGCGAGAAATTTAACTTGATGCATAAATGCATGAATATTTTGGATTATACCTGTAAATTTCCTGTTGCGAAATATCAGTTACTATTACTAATTGATCTATTGAAGTTATCATAGCGTTTCTTACTCGGTTTCGGATGCTATTTTAAAATGTTTTCCAAAATAAATTCCACTGCCGGCTTAGATAATCTAAACCACAATTTGAAATCATCTTCCTCTGCATACAAACATATCATATTTTGAGGGGTCTTTTGTGGTTCCTTATGTGGGAGTAATAAATAATTATTTCCACATATTCGCCTGAGGACACTTCGCATTCAGCCATATCAGTTGATTCTCGATTTGATCGTCCAAAATCAGCGGTCAACTTTACAGGAGATTTGATCCCCGATCACTGCTGGTGAAACGAAATCAACAAAATCGCCGATCAAATCAAGACTTGATCGCCGATCAAGGTTTGATCGTTGTTGGTGAAACCGGCCTATAGTGTAGGGTATTTTTCATTTGAGTGACAGGTTTCGTAACTGGATAGGTAGGGATATGTCTGGCAGGACTTCTCCAAGAAGCCATTGCTGTGGATGGGTCAGTGGTGATGATCATTAATTTTGTATAATACGAAATCCTAGACGCGCTCGAATGCTAGGATACGAATATATATATTATTAATCAATAATTAGGCTTAGATAATTATGCTTTCTGGAAGAAGCGGTATATAAACGCTAAAAAGGCATACAATAAGCATAAAATAAGATTAATCCTTTTTTAAATGCTGAATCACGAAAACCAATTAATATTTTTTAACGAATGCAATATTGGAAAGAATACCCGTTGCATTCCAGTGTAAAATATGGTTATGCTCTTCACGTGTAGTTGTTAGTCTTCTAAGTAAAATTTGAAGGGAACATTTTCTTTCCTAAGATCGGTTTAGAGCTAATGTTCCATAAACGGTAGAGGTGACTGGAAAAGTTTTATATTAAATAAAGAATTTTGATAATACTCGAAATATAAGCTATCAGAGGTGATTTAATAGTATTACTCTCTTTCGTGTGAATTCGGAAGAATAAGTTGTGGTTGCCTGATTCTTTGACATTGTTGATTGATTTTTGACAAATTGGCTTTCAATTCGTAGTGCCTCCTCTTCAGAAAGGTTATATTTTATTTTCCATAGTAATTTTCATCTATTTTTAATATTTTTACCGATGCATAGATACGTGTTTTTATAAATGTGTATGTATTCGTAGGTGATTATGAGTTAATTTAATCCAAAGGCATGTATAAATTAAAATTTCACGAATGTATAAATAATTATCATAATTTTGGAACCATTCCATAACGATCTAATCTTGAGTAAATGATGTTTAACACTGGATGTAGCGATGACTTACATATACTTGTGCACATTTTCGTATTAGCTCTTTAAGCTTGAAAAATTCTACTAGACCAAATCAAACAATTTTAAATATGATTCGAGGATGGTTAAGATCAAAAACTTTTATTGATAGAATACGAATACATGGCTCAAAAGTTGAATGATCTTCTGTCCCCGAGTGCCTAGTGGTATGTTTTTAAAAATCTTACATATCTTCTATGTAATGTTATGTTGTTGCCTGTATCTTTCTCAAATTGACGAGATCTATCGCTATGTATATATGGATAATGATCGCAAAGTGGTGTAGTCATTTAGAAGCTAGAGTTATCATTTTTCTTTCCTTTTTCTTGTTAAATTCTTAAATTTTGCAGTTAATGTAGCAATTAGTAATTTGAATGTTCGCCAGATTTAGAACTATGAAGCGACAAAAATGTTTTCATCTTACGAAACGGAAGGATATTCACATTGGAGGTACAATATCCTTAATCTTAATTACTCGAGAACTTGAATAGAATCACTTTATTTCGATGGTGAACACCGTTTGGGACCGAAAGAGGAGAAATCAACAAGCCGTTTGGGGTGTTGTTCGAATTACGTGCAGGATTAGAAGGAATCTTTTTCAAAAATATCCATTATAGCATTGAGATTAAATCCATCCCACTCTATCCACTTTATAATTCCATCACTTGACTCTTCGAAGAGGATTAATCTGCTTTTTCCTGGTTTGGAATATTGGATGAGATTTACGTTGAGGGACTCCGGAGGGAAAGGGGATGAGGAGGGGGGTGTCTGGAGGGGGAGGGGGATGCATAGAAGGAAGTAAGGCCTCCGATTAACGGGACTATCGACGTCATCCCCTCCTCAATCTCTTGCTCGGCCATTGTTGCTTGTTCGGAGCAGTTCGCCTGAGCTCGCCAAAGCCCAACCCACTTAAATCTCGATTGATTCCTGGTTCTGCGGAATTGACGAAATCAGTTCTGGGGGCTCTGTGACATTGTGTTCCTCTCCCCCTTTCACCTTTGCTAAAGCTTTCTTTCTTTCATCCGTCACACGCCCACCCTTGCATTGTGTCATCCTCTATCTCTCTCTTCTCGCCTGATTGTTATTCGATTTGCTTCTCTTCGGAAAGGAGAATTTTCTATTCGCGATTTCATTCGCTCGCTGCAGACAAAAAGGTTTTTCCGTAAAAAAATCCCATTTAATGCATTATGTTTCCCCTTAAAATGCCAAACGCTCTTGTGTTAAGCAAGATGACAATACCTTTTTTAAACAATCCAATTTTCATTTAATTAATCTGAATTTTCATTTAAGAAAGGCGTTTAGCCTTTCTTAAATGAAAATTTAATGTTATTGAACGTCATTTAGCAAGGGCATATTATAGCTATCAATTTTTTTGAGATAATCTAATGATAATTGTTAACCAGAAAATATCATAAATAATTAAAATTATTTTTTGGAAACATCCACCTAAAAAGCAAACGACTGCATGGGATTGTTTGAAAGTCTTCAGCGTTGCTAATTGAAATTAAATGATTATTTGGCCTATGTTCTTTATTTTATTTTCAATTTTAATTAATTATCTTCTTTTCCAGTTTTTCTCTGGTATGTTAGGGGTTGCAGTTCTTAGCTTTTACACCTTTTATTTTTCCAAGTCTTTTTCGACACTTCTAAGTGGCTTAAACCACCTTATTTGTTAGAAAGTAGGTTTGTGGTGCCTCGATGGCATCTGTAATTCACAATTTAATTTTCTGTCACCTTCCCAGAATAACTATTGCAAATATAGCAAATTTCATCAATGGAGACGTATAAAAAATATAATCTGTTTTCCGCGTAACTGTAGATGAATTTAGATTTTTTTGCGCTTAGTTTCTTCAATAATATTATGAAAAGCTCTTTCAATTCAAGCTCTTCTTCTTGCTCCTTATGTATAATTTAGTGTAAAATAATCTTTAGAATGCACAGAAAAGGAGAGGCAGTTGGAGAAAGAAGAGGCCGTATGGCTTCAGTTTCACTCTATACTCACTAAGTTTGTTATCACCTGGTGCAGAGTTGAGTTATTCACCATTACTCCATCTTTACAGAGAGGTTCTTGGTTGTTATTACTTATCTTAACTCTCTTATCAATGAGTTATTTATGTTGCGAATTTTGTTTCCTATGTTAACAGTGATTTCATCAGTTTAGTCATTCATATAAAATTTACTTGAATCTAGTCCGGAACGTAACTAAGGATAAATTTTTAAGTAATTGATATCAGCCTAATTATTCAGTACATATCAGGCATTTAATTACTCCACTTTCTTACATCCACTTCCAATACCTTTTTTTATACGTTTCCTCCTTGTCATGTTTCGTCTTGTCTCTTGCATAACTACATGTCATCAGTGCCGTCCTCTCTCATGGTTAAAATTTCTTTCCTCACGTCCTCAGAGGAAGATGTTCCTTGGGAAATTCAGCCGACCAATCCATGTTCTTTGGATCTCCTGTTATAATCCCTTCCCCAATTATTTCAAGTCGTACTGGCCTTCTCTCTATTTAAAGTTTTGATCTTCCAACTGCCAAAGTAACTTTATTGCTAAGGTAAACCTGAGCTCCAAATTCGCAATTCCTTATTCATGGAACAATGACCCCTGTATACCTGTTCGTCTCCCTCCCCCTCCCTTCTCTGATTATCTTTGGAAATTCTCTTTCCCTGGTTTCTCCTACCTTGCATGGAGTTGTGACTTCAATTTGACGTCTTATATTTGGGTTAAACTTCCTCGTCAGTTCTGCTTTTTTGCCTTCATTACATCTTGTTGCCAATATTTCAATATTTTTTCACCATTTATCATTATATCTCGCCGAAGATATGGCGCTTTCTTGTATATGTTTAATCATTGCACGTATTCTCACGAGAATATTTGAATGCCTTTCTTCCTACTTTTTTTTTGGCCGATGTGCCACCACTCCCCACGAACTCAAGAAGTTCCTCCCCTTCTCTCCCAGGGGGGCCAGAGCATTCAATGTTCGCTCATTTGGTTTTCTTATCCATGATTCGGCAGCGAGGAGGCTTAAGGTATACGAAGTTTGGCCCATCACCATCTCCGATGCCTCGTGGATGCAATCCGTTCCCCTTTTACTCGGTATCTTTTGTATTTCTTTGTTCTCGAGGGCCGTTGATCATTCGATCCCACTCCCCCCAACCACTCCCGGGAACCGAAAAAAACCGAGACGTTATAATGGTGAACCCCTCACCCCAAATAACATGCGATCATTCTTTTTTGGAAGAAGAAGCCAAGCCTCACCTCTCGTCTTAATCTAACTCAGCTAAAGTTTAAAAATAGAAGAGTTAAATCAAGTAAACTTATTAAAGTTATTCCAAACCGTTTATTGGGTACAGCCCGACTGGTTTCAACACTGCCATATCATAAGCAAGGGACAATACAAAGCTTTCCAGTGGTGGGTTCATATTTATACTATTTCAAGGGGGGAAGGGAGGGTTTGTATGGGTATATACGCGGGGGTTTATTGAATTTTCTTTACTGGATAGCTCAACTCACCGACAGATTAAGGTACAAAGAGATTTAATTTTATATCAGTGACAAATCTTGTTACTGTCTCTTTTAATTGGAAATTTCAAGTGTTTTGTAAACAAACATGCTCTTCATGACAACTCATTGTTTTCTTTTCTTAATTTAAATTTACATTTGGATAATTAGTTTATTATTTCAACAGGGTTTTAAGGGCGGGAAGGACGACTAAGGGCTAGTATCAGAATCTCAACTAAAGTCTCGCTTCTACTGCTTATGTTTCAAAATCTCTACTTTCAGTCAAATCGGTATGCACATTGAAGGTTCCAAGTTGGTATCACCACGCTTTATGCCGCTTTGGACCATATAATGAGGAATCTTTATACCCTTTTGAACTCGCAATAGAGATTTTATGACGCAAGCAGCGTAAGTGAGGCTGTAGTAGAGATTATGATATGTCTCTGTCATATTCAGAATATCAACTCAGTTCTCTGTGTCCCGCTGAGAAATAATACCACATTTGAAGGTAGAATCTGTGATCTGAAGATAGAATTTCCTATTTGACTCGTTGTTGGGATTTTAGGACGTAAGTGGTAGAAGCGTGACTGTAATTGAAATTCTGAATACGACTCTAATAAGCATTGGGCTGAAGGATGGCGTAACCGAACATTGGGGGGGGGGGGGGGGGGGGGGGGGGGGGGGAAGGACAGGAACAAGGTAAAGAGGAGAATTGCACAATGGAACCACCTAGTTAAGTATCCTCTTGCCATAATAATTGGCATATGCCATGACTTCAAAGTTCTCAATGAAATCCTGCTTTGTGCCTTTGTCACATACAATTAAAAACTCCACTTTGAAATCAGACATATGATTAAAATTAAATAAATGACTGGCTAAAGCAGATTTGTTGTCAAAATTAGTGAAAGAGGCGGACGGCGTAACCGAACATTTCTCTATCCCTTACCTAACGAGTCCAGACATACAAACAAATTCAACACACGGGCAAGTTCTCTGAACTCAACTCTTTCGTGCGACAAGGTCTTCTGTAGCAAGGATACTGGCGTATAAAGCCAGATTTGATCAGGAAAACAAGACTAGAGAGGTAGACTTCCAAACAAATATATAGCAAAAATATATAGCTTCCCTGGAGCAGCAACAGAATTATTATTAATGCTGTAATAATCAGATAGGTATATGTGATGTTGGTGGTCTGTAGCATTAGCGAAAAAAGTTTGGAGTTTGATGAGCAGTGAAAGAAAAAGAAAATATCTTAACCCATATTGACTGCACAGTTGATGGTATATTTGAAAATTATTACCTACCTATTGCATTCAAACAAATAAAATCAGTGGAAGTTATAGTCCTTTTCAGAAAATAATTGCTACATTTCACCTCCCTAGTGTATGATCAATTAGCCCGTTTGTCGTATAAAATTCTATCGTATATTTGAGTGCACGTGTGTGATATATATTTAGTTAAGATGATTAACCCCCTGTCATACACCCTCGAATTGGCTTTTAAGGTACCTACTCACCAGGGGTAGATGCAGTCACACTTAGCTCGCCTCGGAATATATTGGCCAAGATGACATTGCCTTCCTTCTAATCTACTCAGCCTATGGTTGTTCGATACGTTACGTTCAGGGCCAATTGTATAATACTTGGATAAATATTTTCGAAGTCTAAAAAAACAAACAAATTTGGCTACGCTCTTCTGCAACTAAAATCCATGTCAACTACTCGCTTGTCTGATGAACTTTTGTAACGAGACGATTCGACAGCCACCAAAGCTAATTTTCGTTCACATGAACTGCTGATGAAAGCTAATTAGACATTGTTTATCGGAACCTTAGTGTCAAACGTAGATAAAAACAATAATCCAGTGAGGCGACGACTTATCGAATGGTGACGGGAATTTTTTGACATATCGAATTTGTGAATACTTTCAACGAAATGTAAGTGCTGATAATTTGTTCCCGCATAAAAGTTTGATTAAATTATTGAATTTCGATAGTATGATCCGTATCGAGTTGACAAATAATTATGTTCCATACCCATATCGAGGAGTTGGTTATTATCTTGCACGATAAGTTGCTGATGGCTCATATTGGAGTACTGATGGTCATAATCATAAAATCGGTAACATCGGAGTAATAAACGTAATTTCTAGTGAAACGTCAAAAATATGATTCTTTATGAGATAATAATCTGAGATGTCTTGGAGGTGATAATATCGTCCATAACGAGCATTCGATGATTATAATCATCCATACATGGATGCGTCGACAATTCCTGCCTATGTTGACCAATCAACGCCAATGGTCACTGATTAGGGCGATGTCAAAATATCGGCATATCTTCAAGGTATCTCATAGTCCCATCTTGGCCATTTATTCGATTCGCAGCACCCTTGCGTCGTCCTTTTTCCTTTTTATTCATTCCTTGCCTCTCCATCAATCCATAAAAATCTTCCATCATCATTCCATCTCCGTCTTTCTTCGACTCTTCCTCCCCCGTACCCTGCCCAGTTTTCGAACACCATCGGATCGTTACCCCAAACCCCGAAATAAAAAATTACCACCCCCTATCCTCCTTCTCTTTTGTCATGGAAAGAGATTTCCCCTTCCACCTAATACATTCCAAAGAGAGGGAAGCAAGCTGTGTGTGTGTATGTATGTATGTATGTATGCTTATATATATATATATAAATATATATACATGCACACATTTTTTTCTCATTACATTGATGCAATGAGTCTCGGACATTGAATGCTTCTGCGGCATAATGAAGACAATATGAATACCTGGTCTATTTTGTGTGTCCCTTCATCCTGCCTCTTATCACTCCCGCGTAATATCTTTTTCTCCCTCACGCCAACTCCTTCCACACAGGTTCCGTCGTTCGCTGGCCTCACATCTCGTTCAGAGAACTCCTTCTCCCCCGCTCCTTGAAGCCACCTCCTTAACAATCCTCCCTCCAACCAGAGAGAGAGAGAGAGAGTGAGTGACTCTTCTTCCCTTCAGGAGAAAAAAAATAAAAGGTAATAAAAAGAAAAACATAACCCACCCACCAAACCGTGCCAACCCGAAAAAAAAGTAATCCCTCTTCGTTCTCCATCCATTTTATCATCATCATCATCATCATCTTTTTATATTTTTAATATTTCTGAGTCCCTGAATATATAATGTATATAATAGCGTGGGTGGAGAGAGAGAAAAGGGGGTTAAGGAAGGGTAGAAGGAGGAGAAGGATATTTGATGATTTTTTCCCCCCGTAGCATTGTTTGCGTAACAAAGAAGTCGTTATCAAAATATGTGCCCGTAGGATAAAAGGGATATAAATGTAGGGATGGGTAAAAAATGGTTTCGGGGGTTTTTTGGAGGAGGGAGGGAGGTCGTGGGAGGGGTAAGGTCTTGTCGAGGAGGGGGGGAGGGTGGAGGTAAGGTTTGGGGGTGGACTGAGAGTGCCACTCTCAGCCCCTTGTTTCTCCTCCTTACCGGCATGCTTCGCGGCATCCCTTCTGCTGGCTCCCGCCTCAGAAATCCACGTCCAGAACCCCCTTGTTCAAATTCACCCCCCCCCCCACTCCCACCCATCTCAACCCTAACTCCCCCCCCCATTTTCGTGTTTTCGTAACGAAAATTGGAAAAGTTTCTATGAATTGAGGTTTTTCGGAGAAAAAAAATATTTTTTTTTCACTTTTTTTTGGTCTTCCGGAAAAATAGCCGTCAACCTCGATTGTTTCATCTTACAAAAATAAAATGTGATACTAACACGTGAAAAGAATGTGTTGGTTTTTTCTTAAAGTAAATGAATATACGAACCCCTCAATAACATTCTGGATACGGGATCTTTCCAGAGCCTTTTTTCCTCGATGCTCGACGCGAAAGTGGAAATTCCAACGCATAACGCAGAATCCTTTTTTTTTGACAATGTTATATTCTTTAAGCAAGTGTCGGTTCAGCGTACGTGAACGTAAAAAGGCCACTTCGCAAGTTGCTCTGGATTAACAGGATTTTGCGTTTTGCGATGGAATTTCCACTTTCGCGTCAAGCAGAGAGGAAAAAGGGCTCTGGAAAGATCCCGTATCCAGAACTAACCATGTTATTGAGGGGCTCGTATATTCATTTACTTTAAGAAAAAAGCAACACATTCTTTTCACGTGATAGTGTCACATTTTATTTTTGTAAGATGAAACAATACAGGTTGATGGCTATTTATCCGGAAGACAATGTTATATTCTCTAAGTAAGTGTCGGTTCAGCGTACGTGAACGTAAAAAGGCCACTTCGCAAGTTCCTCCGGATGTTCTTTCCGGGCATATTTTTTCCGTTCGCTCATCCCGAGGGAAACTTTCCTCTTCTTCACTTGGAGCCAACGTGGAAGGCTTTCATATGCATTTGCCTTTTGTGTGCGTGTTCGCTCTCGTCCTTTGACAGAGCGAAATGTCCCTTTCATTTCTACCCTTTCTATACCGCTATCCGCATCCTATTTGCTTTCAATCGGAGGTGAAGAGCCCTAATGAGTTGTCACGCGCATCGGCCATGGGATGCTATCTGGCACATTGTCTCATGGATTTCCACAGGAGAAGTCTTGGCACAACGGTTACTCTCGAGTGACGCAATAATAATACCATGAGGAAGCAGTTCTACCTTTGCTGCACCAGTGGGGTTATTTTGTAATCTCACTTTAGTGAGAATACGTCATAAAATGTCACTTTTTCGTAGTTAAACTCCGCCACCCAGGCAGCGTGACCATCTTCGGATCTCAAGCGGTGAACTGCCGGTCATGTGCTGGCCTTTTAGACGATTCATCCGCTCTGATCCGTATCTTTCGACTCTTGATCCTTTTCATTATCTCCGCCTGCCATTAGTTCCCCATCTCATCTTCATAAAGAACGTGAAATGGAGCCACCATCGTTTCCACTTGAAGCTTGAGTTGGAAAAAAAGCAAGAGCGAGAAAGATACAAACGATTTTACATTGTATTTTTGGTATTTCCACAACGTGAAGAACTTCAGCACACCGAGATCGGCAACAGATAGAGCTACCAACAGGAGCATCGACAATTCACGAACCGTTCGTGAGCCGATCATTAAGAGAGCGAAACGGATCTCCCGCCTTCCCGCAAAGAGTCATTAAAAAGGTGAGATTGCAAAATAACCCCCCAGATAAGGACGGTAGAAAGCTACGGAGTATCAGCAGTTATTCGCTTAAGTTCGATAACCATCCGAACTTCATCCCCGTGTACACTGACGGGTCGAAGACCGCGAATTCATGTGGGTGCGCCATCGTTTCCACATGTCACGGATAAATCAAGGCCAGACTTCACCCATACTGCTCTGTTTTCACTGCGGAACTCACTGCCATCAAGTTAGCCCTAAGAAAGATCAAATGCAGCAATGCCTTATTTCTTATTTGCTCCGACTCTTATGGCGCCCTTCAGTCCATATTCGTTTACTCGCCTACTCACCCCATTGCCCAGGATATACAATCCAGTATCCTACACCTATCCAAGAAGAGCATCTCCTTAGCCTTAGTGTGGGTACCAGGATATTCTGGCATTAGCGGAAACGAGATGGCTGACAGCGCGGCTTAAGATGCATTGATCAATCCCAGTGAAAACTTATATAGTGTATCCGCAGAGGACCTTCGGTCTACGTTAAGGAGCCTTGTATTGAAAAAGTGGAAGGATTTCTGGGAAAGGACCACCAACAATAAACTCCGAGCGATAAAATCCGATGTGTCAGCGTGGGACAATTCTGTCCGGAGTGTTCGCAGGGAGGAGGTCGCCATCACAAGGCTGAGAATAGGGCATTGTATTCTGACGCATTCCTACCTGTTTACGAACGAGAAAATTCAACCTAGATGTGATGATTGCGAATCTCCTCTCACCATTAGGCACATCCTGACGGAGTGTACAGTGTATCGGACTGCTCGTGAAAGATTAGACATCCGGGGAGATTTAGATCGGATCCTTGGTGATAAATCAGACGAAATATCAAAAGTCATAAGCTTTTTACGCTGCATAAATTTTGCTTTAAATATTATCAAATTTTTTAAAATAATACATTTTTAGGTTAATTTCAGTTTCAACTACCACATATTCCGGAAACTTAAACCCTGAAATGTAAATTTTATGATGTATTTAAAAATATTTAAAAAAATAGATTAGCAAGCGGTGCAAAATGACCTCAGCTGTCGACGCAACCTTACAACAACAACTACTAATACTACGGTATAAAGCTAAGAATACTGGCAACAATTCTGAAAAATTTTCAGAGATAGTACTTTTTCAGAGGATTCTATCTCAATTCCAGGGATACTATATTAATTTACACACTCCCTGCTCAATTCATTTACCACCTTCACTCATCTCGGAGGGCACTCATGGGACAGAATGGGGTCGTTTACTGTAACTTTTTTATTGTCGAATATGATAGAGTTTGTAAAATAAAAAGACCCGTATTTTTCCGTTTTTTGATCCGTCAATTATTTCTCGAATTATAGGCGGCGAAAATCTGATGATTTTAACCCTTTCGGAAAAGTGGGTGTGGTGCAACCTCTGACGTATTTCGACTTCGTCCAATCACAACTGAGCCCGCGAAGCTAATTCACCTTATCGCAACGGAAGGACACAGCTGACTCTGCCAATCGGAGCAGTTACGACAGCATCTGTGCGAGCAGACCTTCCTCCACTCCCTTCCTTCCCCTAAAAGCAGTCAAGGACGGGAGGAAAATGACGTAAATGTTATCAAATCAGCTTTTTCGGTGGGCGTCATCTTTTGTTTATTTTAATTTTTGATTTATGAGTGAATGGTTGTGGTTAGAAGATTAATTTTTTCACTAAATTTCTTTTTTCCTTTTCATCTAACAATTTCGTGGACAAAATTGCGATTTCGGTTCCGAGTGAACACCTCCATTGGGCTTTAAGAAAGCCGCTCTACTTCTATTAATTACCACAAAGAGCGATGAGCAACGAATGACAGCTCATAATTTCTTCGAATATGAAGAGAGGCGAAAATCTCAAATCGTCAGTGTTCGGACGTGTCGTTCGTAGCTGAAGAAACAGCTTTTTCATGGTGACATCATTTTCTTAACTTTGGTCCGAGGTCATTTTAATGCCTCTCCAAGCAGTTTTATTTTCGAACAAATGCACATATCTTATTCTATATTAAGGGGTCTTTTATACTTGCCTTTTAAACGCAGTTTGCTAAAAGAGAGTTACTTTAGTGTAGGAATATTTGAGAACTCTAGATTTGCCGCATAGTTTTCTTGTTGTTCGGTCGCCGTTTCTTCATTGGAGGTAGTCTTTGCCATTTTATATATGCCGGTAATTTTTTCCCACTGTCGTAACTTAAATATTGATCTTAAGCACTCCCTTTCGATTTTTTCAATCTTGTCAAGTGCTGCTGCTGACATTAAACCACCCCAAGCCGGTATAGCGTATAGCAGCGTTGATCTGATAAACATTTCGTATATTTTCTTTTTTATTTATTTTGAAGTTACATTACTTTTAAGGATTGGCGATAAACCGGATCTCATACCAAGTGCCTTTTGGCCTTACTTTTTGAACTTGTTTGTCCATATATAATTTTTTTAAATCTATTTTAACTCTCAGATATTCTGCGTGGTCGGCCCATGGGATCGGATATTCTTTAATTCATAGGCATGAGGATGCTGGTGTCGCTTTCCTCGTGCTCGAGAAGATGATGGCCTGTGTCTTTTTAGTATTTACTGCCAATCTCCATGTGACATACCACCTTACGGCCTCATCAAGGGTCTCTTGAGCATACTCTGAGCATAAATCATCAGTGTTTTCACGTCTATACCTTCATTTATTGGAGCTTCAGGCCGGGAGGAAAGGTACAAGGATGGAAATGGAAGAGAATGTAGAAAAGATAGAGAGAAACCCGGCATCGGCATTAGCCTGCTCTTAATGAAATGCACCAAGGGGACAGGTTGACGTCGTATCCGACGGACGGAGTACTGTACTCAAATGCTCTCCACATAAGACTCAAGTAGGGGCCGGTTTACCAATGAAATTAATCTTCCACTCCCGGGACTCTTCCAATGAATATTCAGAACTCTAAGTACTCCGTCTGCACTGCAGACGGGCTGCAGCAGGTGAAAATTGACAAAGGTAACAGTCACCTAATCCTAGAATCGAACGAATGGCCTTTGGATTTTGTCGGGTCACTGCTCAACCATCATTCTACAAATCCTGATTCCAAAGTGATGCGTTAGGAGTTAACCTATTCATCATCATCATGGGTCAACAATCCTAAGATTGATTTGACGCAACTCGATTCTTTCATCGGTCAACCTCTTCATATTAACGTAATTCTTCTCTTTTACATCTTTCACAAGTTGTTCAATATATCTCACACGAGACCCTTTTCCATTCCTCCCTCTTATTTTTCCCTCGACGATTGGTATAAGGACTTAAAGCTAACCCAACTAACAGCATGTTTTTGCATATATGCTTTGCTATTTTTATCTTTTTTTAAATAGTGTAGTTTTGAACAGTACCTATGTAAATACTAACTAAATGCTTACTTTGCTGTTTTTATTTTTAAATAGTGCAGTTTAGACTAATGTATAAACACTAATCCTTTTTTATGCATGATATGTAGTGCATGTTTGGTGAGAATTCACCCCCTGCCACACACCTTTACGGTGGCTTGCAGGGTATTCATCTACATCTACATCTACATCTACATAATACCCTGCAAGCCACCACAAGGGTGTGTGGCAGGGGGTGATTTCTCACCAAACATGCACTACATATCATGCATAAAAAAGGAATAGTATTAATATAGTAGTCAGAACTACACTATTTAAAAATGATAGAAATTGCAAAGCAAACATGCAAAAACATTCTGTTAGTAGGGTTAGCTTTAAGTACTCATACCAACATGCAGCTACCAATGCTATTCATTGCTACTCTCCGATAGGACATATTTACCGTTATTCGTATCTCTTATTGTGCGAGGGAAAAAGGACATTTTGAATCGGTCAGTTCGGCAATCAATTTCTCTAACTTTATGATTATGGTCCAGTCTGCCATAGTAAGTTGGGGTTCGTAAAATATTTTTAACATCATCACTGAAAATATTGCCTAGGAATTTGTGGAAGAGATTAAGTCTAAATTTCAACCTGCGATCTGACAATGATTCCCATTTCAATTCATTTAATAGACGGGTTACGCTAATATAATTATCGTATCGTCCCTTTACAAATCTTGCCGATCTTCGCTGCACACGTTCAAGTTCATTACTTAGACCGATTTCGTAGGGATCCCATACACTGGCAGCATATTCCAAATGAGGTCTAACAAGGGAAAAGTAGCTGATTTCTCGTACATGATCGTCACATTTACCCAATACTCTTTTAATGAAACCCAGTTTGCGATTCGCTTGACCAATTATTTCACGAATGTGTTTACCCCAGGAAAGATCATTTGTCAGTCTTATTAACGTATTATGTAGATGTAGATGATTGTCTTCATTAGGCCATCGTGTCCGTAACCGCAAAGACACTTCCCGATTCGCCAATCATTTATTACTTCACAAAAACGGCAGTGGTTTTACACCAAACATATTGAACGTTGAAAATAAGGGTCCCAAGTTGGACGATTCCCGGCAGTGGCGGATTTTTCAGTGGAAAACCGGTCTACACTTGAATGCCTAGTGGAGGGCATTTCAAGTCAAGTACTCCGTCCGTCGGATGGGACGTAAAGCCGTGGTCCCCTTGGCGCCTGTCGTTAAGAGTAGGCTAATGCCGACGCCGGTTTTCTCTCCACCCTTCCTCTCTTTCCTGAAAACTCCTACCATTACCCAATTATCCACCTGTCCTAAATGGCGCAAAAGATCTCAACTGTCGGTCGCCTCCCCTGAATAACCAATCAACCCAAGTTGGATGGTTTAGAGGAAATAGAAATTTCAATCTGTGTAAATTCCAAATCTTGTGAGGTTTTGAATGAACTATTATGTCTATCCCGCTCCCCTCTCTTAAACCTCCCTTTCCCCATGAGCTCCAACGCTTACATCTACATCTACACGATACCCTGCAAGCCACTGCGAGGGTGTGTGGCGCTTACGCCTCGGTCATTCCCCAGACGGAACCCTAACCACCCCCGAGCAAACACACTAACTTATATGGGTCTACACGAACTCGACAACTCTACCTGTTCCAGGTATACAGCCGCACACGAACTCGCCAACATCCTTATCACGGACCCCATACCGTCGCACACGAACTCGCCAACTGCTGGCCATAGGTAGGGTCCCTTTATACTCCAGGTATACCTATAGTAACTCGCAAACAACGACTCGAGTGGACGAAGGGTATGTAGCAGGGGGTTTAGATTGCCAGGCATGCACTATTGACATGCAAACAAGCTACTATAGGGTCTCATGCAACTAGATTTTTAATCTAGCACGATATACAGATGATTTTAGTAAATGCCTAACATCTTTGAACAATGGTGTCACACATGACAGTTAGAATTAAATTTTTTTTAATGATCATGTACGAGAAGTCAACTATTTTTCCCTTGTTAGACAATCAAGGCGCACGTTCTGAAAGAAACGTTTGGCTGCAGCCAAAAGTAGTCGACGACGATGTAAATCATCCATAGTTACGAAGTTGTCTACCGTACATGGCGAACAGAAATGATACGATAGGGGACGATAAAAATGATCGTGTGAGCGGCGAAATGATAGCTTGAGCTATCATTTCGCCTAAAGCCTAAATATCCCTTTATTCGCCATATAGCCTAAATGATCCCTTTACAGGGACGAGAAAAATGATCGTGTGATTCGGGCTTAATGGATTTGAACGTGCGCAGCCAAGATCGGAAAGATTTGTGAAGGGACGGTACGATAACATTGTTAGCGTAACCAGTCTATTAAATGAATTGAATTGGGAATCATTGTCATATCGCAGATTGAAATTTAGACTTAACCTCTTAAACAAATTCCAACACCATATTTTCAGTGATGATGTTAAAAATATTTTGCGAACCCCAACTTACTATGGTAGACTGGACCATAATCACAAAATAAGAGAAATTGATTGCCGAACTGGCAGATTCAAAATGTCCTTTTTTCCTCTTACTATTAGAGATATGAATAACGGTAAATATATCCAGTACGAGTGTAGCAATGGATAACATTGGTAGCTGCATGTTGGTATGAGGACTTAAAGCTAACCCAACTAACAGCATGTTTTTGCATGTATGCTTTGCTATTTTTATCTTTTTTTAAATAGTGTAGTTTTGAACAGTAGCTATACAAATACTAATCCTTTTTTATGCATGACATGTAGTGCATGCTTGGTGAGAATTCACCCCCTGCCACACACCATTATGGTGGCTTGCAGGGTATTATGTAGATGTAGATTTAGATTCAAAATGTCCTTTTTTTCTCGTACAATTAGAGATATAAATATCGGTAAATATCAAATACGATTGTAGCAATGGAGGTTATAAACCAAGGAGGAGGGTATAATTATTTGGCAGAGCTAATTGGTAGCTGCATGTTGGTTTGACGACTTAAAGCTAACCCAACTAACAGCATGTTTTTGCATGTTTGCTTTGCTATTTTTATCTTATTTTAAATGATGAAGTTTAGAACAGCATATAAATAATAATCCTTTTTTAGGCATGATATGTAGTGCATGTTTTGTGAGAATTTAACCCCTTTCACACACCTTTACGGTGGCTTACAGGGTATTATGTAGATGTGGATGTTGGCATAGGCCTGACTCGAACGAATTTTACGAATCCTACTCTACGGTTTGCTACACTAGTTCGTGTAGGGTTTAGCAAACTTTTTCCCATCCCAAGCTAAAATATCATAAGAAAAGGGTTCAAGTTGAGCTTGTTGGAAACGCTTGCCGACATGATTTCCTTGCTAATACTCTCGATGTTTTATTTGCTTAACTCCTCTTTCATACCGTCGTAATTAGCTCTGCCAAATAATTATACCCTCCTCCTTGGTTTATAATATCTTTCTAAGCCTACGATAAATTTTGCATGCACTATCTTATGATCCCTAATTTCGGTGTCTATAACTATATTTACAGCTTTTTTTCGGTGTATTTGTTGCTAAGGTGTCTAGAATGTTGTTTCCTCGTGTAGTACGGATTTAGATGCAATTTAAGAGTGGTGCGACAAATGGCATTTAAAACTTAACCATGAAAAGTGTGTAGCTTTCTAACTGAAAGGGAGAGTTGTCCAGTTCGTGTGTAAGGATTAGCGGACCTTTTCCCATCCCTTCCTCGCGGTCGAAAAAGTTGGCGAGTTCGAGTGTGCCCACTTATATCACCACCCTCACCCGACCTGTCAGTCCTCGGTCACTTTCCCTTTCCCACCCTCTCTGCGACTCCATTCCTCCCCCACCCCGACTTCCACCAGACCTGACCTCCGCGCCACCCCTGAAAACACCCTAATGCATCACCAAGCTCACCCGACCGGCCAATCCGTGGTCACTTCCTCTCTCCATTTTTTTTCACCATACATAAGGGGCTGATGCAGTATTTTGTATACCCACCTGAAGATGCTGCGCCGCAGCGAAACCATGGTTGTGTCGAAATAGAAGTTTTGTGGAATTGCATTGTTAGTTTTTCTCTTCTCCAGTGAATAAAAATTCATTTACTCAAGGTTACCGTCATATGTAGAGCCTAAGTGCCTAAGTTACTTGAATGCAAGCGTTGTTATAGTCACAGCATTTCCTGGTTTCAATCGATGTCCATGTTCACTGACTTAACTGGAATACTAAGTGAGAGATGAGGGTAAGGAAACAATGCACTTCCACAAAATATATAATTTATTCACTCACGACCATGGTTTCGATGCATAGCATCATCTTCAGGTGTCAAATATAGAATTTTAAGGCCCTTATATACAATTTAACAGTGGGGGAGGGAAAGGAAGGGGTGGTGGGTTGGAAGGGAGGGGTATGGAGTGAAGGCCCAAACCGTGGTTAGTGGGTGTCACCATCCCCTGCTGTTACGGTGGAGTCCTGTGGGGAGGGAGGAGGGGGGAAGGAGGGGGGAAAGAGTGGGTAAGGCAGGATTATTGGACTCAATTAAGAATTTTAAGAGAGGGGAGCGGGATGGGGACAAAATTACGTTCACCACGGTACAACCGTTAGAATTCAAATGCTGATATATCTCCAGTTCTTCCAAAGAGTCTAATTTTCTGTCTTTCTCCTCACAGTGTAAAATTTGTGGAACAAAGTTGCTATCGTGTCCGTGGGTTTGTAATTATTTAGCAAACTGTGAGTTCCCAGTGCTATTGATGAAGCTTGCTCGGTGCTCTTTTGCCCTAGTTTCGAATGTTCTTCCCGTCTGTCCTATGTATATGGCATCGCAGTCCGAGCAGCTGATTCATAATTCATTAAGTGAGAGGATGACCTCTCACTGTCCACTTTGTTTGTGGGTATCCACAAGGATTACATTGTGAATTTAGCAAACACTGGGTTGTCTCATTTCTCTCTCTCATCTCTCATTGTTTCATCGTCTCATTGTTTCATTGAACAGAGGATTGCCATAATGTCTACGCCTGTGTTCTTCGCATTTGCCAACATATCTCATCTACATCTACATAATACCCTGCAAGCCACCACAAAGGTGTGTGGCAGGGGTGAACTCTCACCAAATAGGTATGCACTACATATCATGCATAAAAAAGGATTAGTACTTGTATAGGTACTGTTCAAAACTACGATATTTAAAAAAAGATAAAAATAGCAAAACACACATGCAAAAATATGCCGTTAGTTGGGTTAGCTATAAGTCCTTATACCAACATGCAGCTACCAATGTTATCCATTGCTACACTCGTAATGAATACATTTACCGTTTTTCATATCCCTAATAGTACGAGGAAAAAAGGACATTTTGAATCTGTCAGTTCGGCAATCTATTTCTCTAATTTTGTGATTATGGTCCAGTCTACCATAGTAAGTTGGGGTCCGCAAAATATTTTTAACATCATCACTGAAAATATGGTCTTGGAATTTGTTCAAGAGATTAAGTCTAAATTTCAACCTGCGATCTTACAATGATTCCCAATTTAATTCATTTAATAGACTGGTTACGCTAATAAGGTTATCATACCGTCCCTTTACAAATCTTGCCGATATTCGCTGCACACGTTCAAGTTCGTTATTTACACCAATTTCATAGGGATCCCATACACTGGCAGCATATTCCAAATGAGGTCTTACAAGGTAAAAGTAGCTGATTTCTCGTACATGATCGTCACATTTACCCAGTACTCTTTTGACGAATTCCAGTTTACGATTCGCTTGACCCATTATTTCACGAATGTGTTTATCCCAGGAAAGATCATTTGTCAGTCTTATTCCAAGATATTTAATGGATATCACGTTTGTTAATTCATTATTACTTATTTTGTAAGTGCTAGGAGTGCTATTTTTTTCCAAAAATTCGGTACAAGACATTTTTTAAAGTTTAATTCTAACTGCCATGTATCACACCAAGTTTCAGTTGCTTGTAGGTCAATATCTAAATATTCTTTATCATTTGGGCATAAAATTTCCCTGTACACTACTGCGTTATCGGCAAATAGACGAAGCTTACTTTTTACCACCTTATGGATATCATTAATGCACAAAAGGAATAGGAGTCTATCACACTACCTTGTGGGACACCCGAAGTGACTTTAACTGCCGGTGAGGAAACACCGTCCAAATAACCCTTTGAACCCGATCATACAGAAAATCATTAATCCATGATATAAAATTACTGTCTAGCCCATAAAATTTTAATTTCAAAATTAGTTTGCTATGAGAAACCTCGCGGCTGAACTTAAAGCCACCGAGTGCGTCCACTGGGTTGCGGATGGTGGGTCGACCTCTAGATATAGAGGTTAGCTGCGAGATAAGCGAGTTTACTCGTCGAATAAGCAGTCGTGGACAAAAAGCGACGGCATTCCGAGGGCGTATTGATCTATATCCTTGGGTAAGGTAGGCCTTAAATGATACAGAACCTGTGAAGATGCCGTGACTTGGCGAGGGCAGCAGCTCTTCTTCACATGAGGGAAGGTGGAGACCACAGTGGTCGGTACAGCAACACTCATTTCACTACAGGCGTGGTAACATTTAATTTAACGGCTGTGGTACTGCGATGTGGAAGGCAAGGGGAAACCACCACATTGCTCTCCCGAGGAGTCGCAGCTACTCCGCTCTTTCCTTTATTATCAAGACGTGATGGCACCCTCTAGAGTAAAATATTCCGGAGGTAAAATAGTCCCCCATTCGGATCTCCGGGCGGGGACTACCCGAGAGAGTACATCAGTCAAGTGTGATAGTCATTTTAGGGTAGGAACGTGGAACGTGCGATCACTTCGGACCTGCGGAAGACTGGAGAAGCTGAAGGTGGAAATGCGGAGAATGGACCTCGATGTATTAGGAATCAGTGAAATGAGATGGCCCGAAGAAGGAGACTTTTGGAGTGGAAGTTATAGAATTCTTCACACCGGATCACTGAATGGTAACGCTGGAGTAGGCATAATGCTTAGGAAGAGTGCGGGACTGCGTGTGAAGAGCTTCCTGCAATACAGTGAAAGGATTATAATGGTTAAAATTGAAACTAAGCCTACATATACCATTGTGGTGCAAGTTTACATGCCTACGTCGGACTACGAAGATGAAGAAGTGGAAGACGTCTACGAAGATATCACTGAAGTAATAAAACAGGTAAGAAGAGAAGAAAACCTAATTATTTTAGGAGACTGGAACGCTGTCGTCGGCGAAGGACCAGATGGAAGAATAACTGGAAAATATGGATTGGGAAACCGAAACGAAAGAGGAGAAAGACTGCTGGAGTTCTGCACACTACATAAGTTAGTGGTTACTAACACATTGTTTAAAAATCACAACCGAAGAAAATACACGTGGAAGATGCCAGGAGACAGGAAGATTTCAAATAGACTACATTTTAGTGAAGAAGAGGTTCAGTAATCAGGTGAAGGACTGCAAAAGCTACCCGGGTGCAGACATCGACAGCGACCATAATTTAGTGATGATGAAATGCCATCTGAAATTCAAGAGATTGAAGAAAACAGTAAAGAACATTTGGCAAGTAGAAAAAGTAAAGGAGACTCAACATCAGCTGGAATTTCAGACAGCAGTAGAAAACAACATAGGAGAGGACCTGACTGAGAAACCTGGAGAAGAGCGTTGGGAAAACATCAAATGTGGACTACAGAAAGCCGCAAAAGAAGTTATTGGAAGAAGAAAAGTTGTGAAGAAGAAACCATGGATCACGGAAGAAGTCTTAGTGCTGATTGAAGAAAGGAGAAGGTACAAGAATGTGAAACTTGAAGAAGGGCAGCTTTGCTATAAAAGAATTAGGAACGAAGTAAGTCGCAAAGCCAGGAAGGCTAGAGAAATGTGGATGAACAATCTGTGTGAAGATGTACAAAACAACCTTACCATTGGAAAGGTGGAAGCTGCCTATAGGATAGTGAGGAACCACTTCAAGGAACGGAGCGCAAGATGCAATGCTATTAGGGACAAGAATGGAGAACTTTTGATTGAAAATGAAGACAAAGTGAAGAGATGGAAAGAATATCTCGAAGAGTTATACAACGGGAACGATCTCAGCACGAAAGTGATTGAAGAGGAAAGCGAAGTCGAGAAGGATGATATGGGAGCATCAATATTGAAATCGGAATTCGACGCAGCAGTAAGGGACCTTCGGACGAATAAGGCCTCTGGTATTGATGATTTCCCTGCAAAACTAATTAAAAATTCAGGAGAGAAGACATTAACTTATCTTTACAAAACCATCTGCGACATGTACTCAACAGGAGAAATTCCAAAGGACTTCGAGAAAAACATCATCATTCCTATTCCCAAGAAGAAGAGAGCTGAGAAATGCGAAAATTTTAGGACTATAAGCCTGACGACACATGCATCGAAGATACTGACAAGGATCATCTACAGAAGAATAGAACGAAAAGCAGAGAAGTTCCTGGATGAAGATCAATTCGGATTCAGGAAAACTAAGGGTACAAGAGAAACAAAATTGGCCCTTAGGCTGCTTATAGAGAAGAGAATGGAGAAGAACAAACCGACCTTCATTGCATTTGTGGATCTAGAGAAGGCTTTTGACAACGTGGATTTGAATTCAATGCTTGATATTCTGAAAGGAATTGGAGTGTCGTACAATGACCGAAGAATTATCCATAGTTTGTATAAAAACCAAGTAGCTGTGATTAAATCTGGACCCAGCTGTGAAGAAGCAAGAATAAGGAAAGGAGTGAGACAAGGCTGTGCACTGTCTCCCGTAATTTTTAATGTTTACATTGAGAGAGCCATCAATGAAGTCAAGGAGAAGTGTTCTGGAGTGACCATCCACGGAGAAACAATCAGCATGCTACGATTCGCTGATGACATAGCTCTGATAGCAGAGACAGAGAAGGAGCTGAATAAGATGCTAACAACCATGGAAAGGACAATGGCCAGACATCAGCTGAAGATCAATAAGAAGAAAACTAAGATATTGGTGTGCAGCAAAAGAGAAGAGGCCAAAACCAACGTTAAACTAGGAAAACAGAAACTGGAAGAGGTGAAAGAGTTCTGTTACCTGGGTAGCAGAGTAACCAACGATGGACGAAGCAAGAAAGAAATAGTGAGTAGAATAGCCCAGGCAAAGAGGGCATTCTATCAAAAGAAGAATCTACGTACAGCTGGAAATACAAGCTTGGAAGTAAGGAAGCAATTCATGAAAACGTATATCTGGAGCATGTTCCTTTACGGCAGTAGGGCATGGACGATGACAGCAGCGGAGGAGAAAAGGGTGGAAGCATTCGAAATATGGTGCTATCGAAGAATGTTGAAGATAAAATGGATGACCGAGTGACAAATGAAGAAGTCCTAAGAAGAGTAGGAGAAAAGGGACGTCTGCTAAAAACTATAAAAAGAAGACGGGGCAACCTAATCGGCCATATCTTAAGACATGATGGCCTGATGAAGAAATTCGTCGAGGGAAGAGTGAACGGGAAGATTGGAAGAGGCAGGCCTCGTATGAGTTACAAGGAGCAGGTCGTAAAGGACGTGAAAGAGAGAAACTACGTCGGTATGAAGAGATTGGCCGATAGAAGAATCGAGTGGAGGGCTGCGTCAAACCAATCCTACGATTGTTGACCCTTGATGACGATGAGAAACCTTGTCAAAAGCTTTCTTGAAGTCGAGAAATATAGCATCCACTGGAATATTATTTTCGCCAGAAACTAAAATATCGTGGGAAAAGAGACTGTAATGCATTCGCAGAATACAAAAGAAAAACACTTGGGGAACAATTGAAGGAAAATCCAAAAGTCTTTTGGTCCTTCGTCAGGGAAGTGCAAGGCCATAAGTCTGCCGTCCATTCACTTAAAAATGATAGGGGTGAAATGGCCACAAACACTCTTGACTAAGTTAACTTGCTAAATTTCTTCTTCCAAACCGTTTTTAACCCACCTTCCGGCGATTAGACTGTCGTCTTACCTGACCTCTATCAGCGGCTCATGCAACCAATAGAAATTTCCTGCAATGGTATTGAAAAGTTACTTAAAGATCACTGTAAAAAGTAGATCTGATTTTAAGGTACAAAAGTGATCTGAATTTCAGATGCAACAATTTTAAGACAGGGTATGTTGAATTTCAGCAGTAATATCTTGTCTAAAAATAAGGCAGGTGAACGACTGAAAATCAGACCAAATGGACTTATTTTCAGATAGGCCTATGCTGAATTTAAGACAGCCCTGGTCTGGTAATAATGCGGGTTGCTATTGAAATTCAAGTCTACTCTGAGGGGATGTCTTATTTTAAGGCAGGTGCAGGACTGAAAATCACACCGGGTGGGACTTATTTTAAGATAGTCAGCATGGGCCTATCTGAAAATAAGTACCACGTAACGATGCGGGTTGCTATTGAAATCAAAGCCTACTTTTATGCGATGTCTAATTATAAATACTAGATATTTAAACACTTCACATGAACACAAACCAAAACCCTAAAGTTTCATATTGTTATTCGATGATACTGTTTCACTGACTAAATTCTTCAATAGAGCAAACGTAAGTCATAGAATTTCAATTGAAAAAGATTTCAGGACTGAAATGGGAACACATGGACAATAACTTCAAAGATAATATGAAAATATGTACTTTTATTGGAAACAAGTAATCCATACAAAGTCTTCGATACCACAGATGTGTGCCAGTATCTTCAAACCGAAGCAGGAACTCTAACTTGATGAGGGCGACTATTTTTTAGTTCTTACAACCCTGCCGCGTAGACGAAATAAGGAAGTTTACTCTCAGAATACGTCACTCAGACACAACTGGCTCCCTTCTGCAAATAAACTAAGTATCATTGCCACATTCTCACACCATTAATTCATCGCACGAAACTTATTTCACCTACTTACAATGAAATTTGGCTAGACTTCGAATTTTACTTCCTTACGCTTCGTAATTCTTGTTGACATCCTGCTCCCTGAGGTTGAATGAAAAGCACTGCGTTTTGTTTATCCTGCTCCCTGGTTACGCTCCGCCCATAAGTCTCTGCTATTGGCTGGTTAGCTCCAATTGCGGAGCCAACCAAGGCTTGCTTATTTTCAGCCCGGGTGATCTGAATTTCAGATCACAACCATCTTATTTTCAACATGCAGTGGTTATGGTCTTAAAATAAGACGAGGGTGTGTCTGATTTTCACGCATCATGAGTCTTAAATTCAGATCACTACCTTAAAATCAGACAGCGCTTAAATTCAGATCGCACTGAAAATCAGATCAACTTTTTACAGTGATATAAGCCCCAACAAATCTCCTGGCCCTGATCGAATTCCCTCCCGCGTATATGTATAGAGAGCTAGCCACCGAAATTTCCCCATACCTTGAAATAGTATTTAATAAATCCCTGACAAAACACGTCGTACCAATGGACTGGAAAGCAGCCGATGTAACACCCATTTTTAAAAGTGGTGATAGGGAGCAGCCATCTAATTACAGACCTATATCCCTCACATCCATTTCATGCAAGGTCCAAGAACATATAATTGTCAGTTCAGTCATGGGACACCTAGATACCAAGAATTTATTGTCCAATGTTCAGCAT
The DNA here is from genome assembly GCA_933228895.1 of Platycnemis pennipes. Lineage (NCBI taxonomy): Eukaryota > Metazoa > Arthropoda > Insecta > Odonata > Platycnemididae > Platycnemis > Platycnemis pennipes. Next base: position 31,507,708 of record OW121852.1, on the reverse strand, counting down.
GGCTTCCGAAAGAGCAGATCGTTTGAACTCAACTTCCTCTCTTTTCCCACGATATTTTAGTTTCTGGCGAAAATAATATTCCATAATATAATTCGTGTTTTACATTTTATGGCCGCATTTTTGTGAAATGTCGCGTTATGTCGATAAAGCGATTTCCTTGGATCTCTATCTATTGGCCCTAGATCCAACATTGCGGTCTATCAGGGATAACACTTACAATGTGTTATAGTCCTATGCTTTCATGGTCTTTCATGCGTTAAGCGCATCATCATCATGCTCCCCATCCCTTCCATTCCTATCCTTATACCTTTCCTCCCAGTCTGAAGAGCCTATTAGTGCGGAAACAGACTTGGAAACACCCATTTTAAAATTCGTTCATAGCTCTCCACTTATTAGTACTCCTATCAACTAACCCTTCATGCTTTTAAAATTTTTCTTTTTTATGTCCTTCACTACTTTCTCTATGTTTGTCATACAATGGATTCCTTTACCATTCACTTTCCTGGAAAGGACCACCCTCAGCAGAAAATCATTTCTATGCAATAATACAAAGAATATTACGCTGTTTCGGATTCGTTTTAATATTTTCTACAGACTTTACTTTTCTCCCACACCCCTGTAAAGTTCTTCTACTCAGTGTTTCTATTTTATTTTCCTAACACGCACGAAAATAAACATTTAATGCTTCCAATTCCAAAGCGTATTACGCAACATTTCTCGACAGAAGCAACGTGCTTCCCTCATGAGGGCAAATAGATATATCAGTGCTGGAAAATATGAAAAAAGACTATCCTAATCTCGTTTTTCAGTCGTAACATGGTGGAATCTACTTGCATCATTCTTTTTGGCAGTGAGGTATGGATGATAAGGCGACAGCAGCTAAGAAGACAAGGCTAGTAGCATTTGAAATGTGGTGTTACCGACGATGATAAAATTGATCGACCGAGTGATGGACGAAGTCCTATGAAGAGTGGGGAAAATGAGAAGTCTTCTGAAAGACTTAATAAAAAGACGAGATTGCTTAATTGGAAATATCTCGTGACATGATGGCCTGATGAAGACAATCGCTGAGCGACAAGTGAACGGGAAGAATGGCAAAGGAAGGTCTTGTACGTAATGTGTAGCGTAAGTAGTGAACTTTTTGAAAAAGGAAGAACTATGTAAAAATGAAATGCCAGCCAATTGTAGAATCTGAGCAGAAATGTATTTTTTATATAGGATGCAAAGAACACACTTACGTATAGTCATGAAACTTTCTTCAAAACAACCTGGGGAGACCTTTTTCTGAAGTTAAAAGTCATGAAAACCTTGGCTGACTCTGTACCATTTGCGGTAAGAACAATAACTTACTCTTATCCTGGAAAGATTCAGCGATGCCTTTTTCCGCTACAGCATTTTCTTCCAGTGACATTTATTACGATACGTATGATGATTCAAAAATAAGTTTTGTACCATAACACTGTGTAGAATCAAGGCGATATTGAATGTTTTATGATGAAAATACTACTCTGAATGCATTCAAACAAATCCTATATTGGTGACTTAAATTACGCTTAGTAATCTGCCAAGGAATGAAACCAAGAGTAAAAAAAAAATTAACTGCATACTATTTAATTATCATGAATGGATGATGATAATGGAACAGTTTATCATTACTTCTTTGTAGCACAGAGATTATTTAGGGAGAAAACTAGTCATATACCATCCGCTAATCATATATCACCCAGCAATAATTCCTAATTCACGGAACTATTTACTTCTACGTAAAAAAGGCTACGAAGATTTGGGTATTGTAGTTGTACAAGTGAGTTGTTCGTACATTTTCCTATGAATTATATAGTTTGAATTCATGTTCATTAGTACTGGTACATTATGTTGTTTAATCTTGCGTGTAATACAACATAGACTCAATAGTTTAATACTAGGCAGCGGACACGTAATTGTTCAGTGCCTCTTATGCCTGTGTATGAAAGGTTTCTCCGTGCTTCCAAAGGAAGCTTTTGAATGTTTTGATGAGTTCAAAAAATTAAAATGGTCCCATAAATGCATAATTCGCTATAAATTAGTACAATTTACAATAAAGTGCATTGAGATAGAAAATCTGTACGCTTCATTAATAAATGAGGAACGCGTCCAGTTTATGAAATTAGAAAATTTATTTTCCTGAGATTTTAACTCCCATCCATCGCCATAAAATATTTAAAGTCTCCAATTAAATTTTCAATCGTAGTTGTTCAATAGTTTAGGTCTAATTGTTATGGAAATAGATGTGCATGAAATGTGATATCTCATTGTGAATTTCCACCAAAGGATTCATCATCGTATATAACAGTATTCAAAGTGAAGGCGTCTTAATCAGGACTTTGTAAATGTAGGTACCTGAAGATGCCGTTTATGCATTCAAAATTACCCTTTACCATTAAGATTCATTTGTAGGAAAGATAGATATTTTCTAGGACCGCGTATTTTTTTCTATGCTTATGCGTGACTTATGATCTCGTCAACCGTTTTCAAAGTGAAGGCGTCATAATCAGGACTTTGTAAATCTACCTGAAGATGCCGTTTATGCATTAAAATTAACCTTTACCATAAAGTGTCATTTTTTGGATAAATAGAATTTTTTCTAGGAACTTGTATATTTCTTTCAATGCTTATACTTGGCTTATGATCTCGTCTGCTTCGCAGGTTATCGACAAAGCTCCCGGCGCTCCTCCTAATCGTCCATAAAACTCCTGCTCGCTTCTATGAGGCGGGGATTGTTCTACATGCGCTGTTGGTATCTTTCGGCAGCAGGGAGGGATATATAGACGAGAACCTCCTGTCCCCAATGAAGCCTCGTGCACGTATATACATGCGGCGGCCGGCTTAGCATTGTTCACGTCTCATGCGACCGTGGGAATAGATTTGCTGAGCGGATAGCCGACCCAGTTGGCCCACAGCAATTAGTTCCTTTAATTACTACAGTTTCATCTCCCGCGGGAGTTTTACTCCCCTTCTGTCGCGGGGAAGGCCGCGAGTGTGAGCCTGCATAAACTCCTCTCGCATCCCGGACCGAAACACAAAACAGGGGCGATTTCATTTTTCCTCTAATGCCGTCCGATTCTTGTGCCTTTTTTTCCCTCCTATCTCCCTCCCTCTCTCCCGCGCCAGCTTTTATTTTTTCCCTCCACATCCCTGAGTCCGGGAGATTGCTCTTGTTCATGCCTCGGTCCGTAATGACTCTGATGCGATGTACGCCTCTTGTTTCTCGTTTGTTTCTTCATATCCATCCGTCTCCTCCCCTATTTCTCTCTCTCTCCCCCCCCACACAAGACTCCCCATCATATCTGGTTCCTTTCATTCTCCATCCTCAAAACCCCACCCCCTTCCTGTCCCTCTCCAACCCCCCTGTACCCTCTTCTTACCCCCACCAGCACCCCTATACCTTACCCCCAACCGGATGCCTCGATATATCCAGCTCATGCCCCTTACGCCAAAACATCTCGTCACCAAAACTCATTTCCCCCTCTCCATCCCCCTCTTTCTCTTTTTTTAAGCAGTCGACCACGTCGTCTCTACATACATATATAAATATATATAAACAAAAACATACATAAACACATATAAACCCAAACACACACACACACAGAAAATCCTTCATTCTCCGCTACCCACCCTACTCATCCAACCCCCCAGGAGCGCCGTTCCTCGTCCCGCTGGAAATCATTCTTCCTTTCTTCTTTTTCTTTAATCATTATCGTCTCTTTGCGACGGGGAAACCATCGTTCTCTCAAGCATAACGGTGCTCTGAACGACCGCGCGTCCCCAAGTCAATTTCGTCTTGCGTTTCTCACGTGCGTATTTATATTATTCACCCGGCGCCATCTCTTTCCTTCAACGCTACGTTTTGGGTGCATACAACCTTCGTTTCAAGCAGCGTTAATTACCTCGTTTTCCCTTATCCTTCTCAAAGTCAGGTTTTCTCCAACACGTACCTATTCAACTTTTCTCACCCCTCCAGCCTACAACGATCCGTTGCGTTCATGAAGACGTCCCCCCCAGAGTTGGTATTAACGATTAAAAAAATTACCGATCAAAATTTATCGTTACAAATGTGGTTAACTATTTAATTAAATCGTTACTTTTTAGAAGAGTTGACTTTCAACTTTAAATCGTTAAAGTTAAGCATTAACCGATGCGAAGTTAACTTCAGTTAATCTTTTTCGCTAATTTTTGGTGAATTCCAACCTGTCCGAATTTGGGTGCAAAGGTTGCACAACAGATAAATGGGAAAATGAAAGGGTATCTAAGAATACTAGAGTATTTGTGCAAGAATGCAATGAATAGGCCAAGACGAATACACCCAAACAAAAGCGGGCCTGAGGGGAGTGACCGCCAAAGTTAAACAACGCACCTTCATACGAGAAAACACGAAACCACGCGAAGAAATTTCCGAGGGCTCATATGCCTTACTCTGTGACATCATGTCGTCAATACTACATAGTTGAAGTTGAGAAAGAAGGGTCGCCGAAAAACCTATGACGGATAACGAGGGCGAGGGGTTCATTCAAACTAACGTATCTGTTACAATGCGCCAGTTTACGCATGCCTTACATCCAGCGACAATCCGTCGTCAAAACATCAGCCCCCAGTGAATCGCGAGAAAAGGTGCGCAGGCACACCCTTAGAATCTACTAACTCCATAAAACTAATTAGTTTTCACGGTTTTCACTGAAGTTTTACAATTGTGTGGTGATACTTCAAATCAGGATATGGGGATCGATTTCAAAAACTAACCTTAAAGCACTTTATACCGCTCAGAACATTCTTTTGCGGCAAATTACAGACGCACCATGGTTCGTAAGAAAGTCTTACATTCACGACAACTTAAAAATCCCGGAATCGGAGATCCACCTCAGAAAAATCTCCGAAACCTTTCAGCAGACACTAGGAAAGGTGACCAACAACACTCTGGACACTAAATGGAATTACAACGAACATGATATTGAAGTAATTGTAAAGTATTCTTCAATTATTCCTTCATTATTATACCCTCATGCGCCAGAATACTTTATAAAATCCACAATATGACATCCCATACTTCTGTCGAATTGGTTAGGGTAGAGCTTACAAAATACAGAGCTCCAACTGTGCATGAAAGTTACATATCAGTGTATGGAAACGTATATTATTTCCTTCTACCACCAAGAATATCTGGATCACGGAATATTACTCATAGTGGGAGTAATAGAAGGTGCTCAATGGCCTCTTTAGGAAAGAACCCTAGATATCTTGTCAATAGTCACATGGTTTTTTTATGAGGGTACGCAGTCCAGCTGTAATAACTATCATTCCGTCTAATCTAAAACCAAAAACACTAAAACCAAAGAGGAATTTTAGACTTAGAAATATACCGACGTTATGTTCCACAGAATGGGATCGTTTACCATACATTTTATTGTCGAATCTGATAGCTTGTAAAATAAATAGACTCGCATTTTTCCGTACATCAATTCGTCAATCAGCTCTCAAGTTAAAAGCGGCAAGAATCTGATGTTTTTAACCCTTTCGGAAAAGTGGGCGTGCAAAGGAGTCGTACGTCATCCACTTCGTCCAATCACAACTGAGATTGTGAGTCTCCTTTGCCTTATCGCAATGGGGGGCACACAGCTGACTCTGCCAATGGAAGCTGTTGTGCCAGGATCTGTGCGAGCAGACCTTCCACCCCACCCGCACTGCACTCCCTTTTCCTCAAAACAGTCATGAACGGGAGGTGCATGACGTATATATCCTTTACACAGATCGTTTGGTGGGCGTCACCTTTCGCTTATTTAAAATTTTTATTTAGGAGTGAATGGTTCTCGTTATAAATTAATTTTTTCACTAAACTTCGTTTTACTTTTCCATCTAACAATTTGGTGTGCATAGTAGCGATTTCAGTTCCGAGTAAACGCCCCCATTGCCTAATTACAGACGTAATCTCAGGATGCTGCAGTAGGAAACGTTGAGTTTGTGTCCGTGTCAGCCACCAAAGTTATAGCCAGTATCAGGCCTTTCACCAAAATAAAATATTCAATATTTATTAAATTCTTACGTTTTTACTAGAGTATAGTTCCTAATCCTCTCTAAGCATGATGTACAATGTATTTTTGTTTGAATTCACCCCTGCCACATGCCTTTCTGGTGGCTTGCAGAGTATTATGTATATGGACGTAGAAGGACAACTTACTTCGTGATAGTCTCATATCTCGATGGGAAAGGTTTGAGCAGCAGTAGGCTTTTCATGGAATACCCACTTGAGTGCCGCTTCAAGGGAACCTCAAGTTCACTAGTACGTCCGTCGGGTGGGATGTTGAAACGTGAGTTCCATGGCGCCTTTCATGGACAGTCGGCTGGTTCTGGAGGCTAGTTTTTTCTGCCCTTCTTCTTATTCAAAAATATCGCCAATACCTCCTCATCTAACCTGAGTGGCATGTATATCTTCTGCTATCATGTGTATCCAAAAGTAAAAAAATGCAAACATAATTTCATGCTTTTGCCTTTGGTAAAAGATAAAATGATCTTCATCAAGAAAATACCAGAAGTTATGACACTAGAGGAAAAATTGATTTTAAATATTTGTATGCACCTGAAAATTACGAACAAATTAATTTTTCTGGTAACTTTACAGACACTGTGCTCCCTCTACACAAGCTCTCTGAATATTAGCATACGTATGCCTGCATCCGTTAATTCCTATTTTTCTCTCTCTTCTTTGGTTTCATATCGTTATCTCTGCCACCACCTCAAGCATGGCTTCCAAAATTAATTCTATCCGCCTACTTTTTTCCCTCCCAACTTTCCGCTGCAACTTCTTTCTCCCTTCCTTCATTCCGTCAGGTGCATCACACTTTCTCATAATTTTAGGATACAATACGTTCCTCTCTAATGGCTCCCAAAAGTTTTCCCCTGGAGCTCAGTTTTGAAGAATGTGTTCAATGAGTACCTACTTTTGTTCCTCAAGCATATTTTGTTTTTCACATAAAATTATTTGGTAGCTTATATTTCCAATGAGTAGGAGAAAGGAAGCCAGGACCAATGTTAAACTAGGAAAGCAAAAAGTCGAGGAGGTGGAAGAGTTCTATTTCCTGGGAAGCCGAGTAACAATGGACGAAGTAAAAGAGAAATTGTCAGTAGAATTGCCCAGGAGACAAGGGCATTTTACCAGAAGAAGATTCTGCTTACAGCTGCAAATACAAGCGTGGAAACATTTCATTAGAACACACATCTGGAGCATTCTACTATATGACAGCGAAGCATGGGCAATAACAGCGGCAACAGATAAGTAAAGGCTGGAAGCATTCGACATGTGATGCTACCGGAGAATGATGAAGATAAAATGGATCGATCGAGTGACAAACGAAGAAGTCTTAAGAAGTGTGGGAGAGAAGAGATGTCTACAGAAAACCTTAAAAAGAAGACGGGACAACTTAATAGGCCACATCTTAAGACACGATGGCCTGATGAAGACAATCGTCGAGGGAAAAGTGAACGGGAAGACTGGAAAAGGCAGGTCTCGTATGAGGTATATGGAGCAAGTTGTGAAGGAAGTGAAAGAGAAGAGATATGTCAATATGAAGAGGTTCGCCGATAGAAGAATCGAGAGGAGAGCTGCGTCAAACCAATCCTGGGATTGTTCACCAATGATGATGATGATGATTTCCAATGACAGAAGAATTATCCACAGTCTGTTCCTGGCACTTCCGCTAGAACCCATTTTTGGCCTAGGCGGGTCTTATTACGATAAATTGCAGTTAAAAGAGGGGTTATTTTGAAAAAGGCATTCTCTTCTGTGACTTCACTCGAACCACCTTTAATCTCTTCAATTCTCACCACTTTTCCGTCTTCTTTCTGCCGTATTAAAGTGCCAGGAACAGTCAAACGAACTTATAGCTGTGATTAAATCTGGACCCAGCTCTGAAGAGGCAAGAATAAGGAAAGGGAGGGAGAAAAGTGAAAGTTAGTCGGGTCTTCCACCGTGTTAAAGGCTCCATCTCTGCCGACGTTTCGGAAAACGACTCGTTTGCCATCCTCAGGGCTATGATATGCCGTGACAAATGTGGACGACCCATTCCTGATTTGGTCCCACGGGATGGGATCTTTGGACTTGTTTTTGGAGCACCCTTTGGTAAGCCTCCCAGACGAATGACACCACCTGAAAACGACTTTCATACAGAATGGGTTCAGCCAAAGACAAATTTCTTTGGTATTGAAAAAGACCTTCAACACAAAGAGGAGCCTCACGGAGAAAGCAGACGGAAGACCTGTGGCCAAGGGCTTCCTGCCTTATGTCGGAACGATACCTGGGAAAATTCAACGCATACTGCGGAGTTACGACATTTAAAAAATGCACCTAGCACCACAAAATTAGAGATTAGGTGGTAAAGGAAAATGACCCAATTGGCCTGAAGACGCCGCACTATGGGGTACAGTGGTAGCGCTCACTTTCAAAATCGTAGAACTTTTGAATGAATTAAGATATTAGCATAAATGATTTTTTTTTGAAAGGTAAAACCCTAAGGAATAGAGGAAAAATATGTATCACATGAAACATAACAATAAAAGTCTGCAGAAAGTGTGCGAATGCCGTAATTCTTTCCAATTATTTTTATAGACTAAAATTAATCGGCGAAAAATAAATGTAAAAATAAAATTTGTAACAAAAAATTATTTATTATTTCGACTTGGTTTAATCTTATTATCAATGATGTGAGAAAAATAGTAGATAATATATATTTCTGTTTTTAAGCATTTATGTTTCGCCGATTTATTTTAGTCTATAAAAATAATTGGAAAAAATTACGGCATTCGCACACTTTCTGCAGACTTTTATTGTTATGTTTCATGTGATACATATTTTTCCTCTATTTCTTAGGGTTTTACCTTTCAAGTAAAAAATCATTTATGCTAATATCTTAATTCATTCAAAAGTTCTACGATTTTGAAAGTGAGCGCTACCTCTGTTCCCCATAGTGCGCCGGGAGTCTACCAGGTCCCATGTGAGTGTATGTGGGAGAGACTAGCCGGACCATTGAGACGAGATTAAAAGAACACCGGAGACATTTCCGTTTGGCTAAACTTGACAAGTGGGCAGTGGCAGAACACGGCATCCTCAACGATCATGCAATTTTGTGGGACAAAACAAAATTACTTGCCCACTCTCGAGTCAACTGGGACCGGCTGATCAAGGAGGCCGTAGAGATCCTCCTCAATAGGAATAATTTTTAATCGGGACACTGGATTCCACCTCAGCAACACCTGGAAGCCCAATATGAAATGCATCCGGAGCATGAGACAGAATGACCAGCCAATAGGAGGAATCATGGAGTTAAGCCAGGATTTCAGCCAATCAGGAGACACTTGACGTCCTGGCAGAATACAGCCCTGAGGATGGAAAACGAGTCGTTTTCCGAAACGTCGGCAGAGATGGAGCCTTTGACCCGGTGGAAGACCCGAAAAACTTACACATCTAATACGCCGGGAAAACACCAAATCTTACATCACTCAGCTCTATGGAGTGAGAAAAGTCTGTGCAATTTCTCCCGTAGTTTTTAATGTTTACATCAAGATAGCCATCAGTGAAGTCTTCTGAGTGTGACAATCCACGGAGAAGAAAAAAGCATGTTGCGATTCGCAGATGACATAACACTCATAGCAGAGACAGAGAGGGATCTGAACAAGATTCTAGTAACCATGGAAAGAACAATGGCCAGATATCAACTAAAGATAAATATGAAGAAGACTGAGATATTGGTGTACAGCAAGAAAGAAGAGGCGAAAACCAAGGTCAAACTAGGAAAACAAAAATTTGATGAGGTGAAATAATTGTTTTAACTAAAAAGCCCAGTAACCAACGATGGACGAAGGAAGAAAGAAATAGTTTGTAGAATAGCCCAGGCAAAGGGGGCATTCCATCAAAAGAAGAATCTACTTACAGCTGGTAATACAAGCGTAGAAGTAAGGAAACAATTTATAAGAACACATCTTGAGCATGTTTTTTTTACGGTAGTGAGGCATGGACAATGACAGCAGCGGAGAAGAAAAGGGTAAAAGCATTCGAAATGTGGTGCTACAGAAGAATGACGAGGGTAAAATGGATTGACCGAGCAATTAACGAGGAAGTCCAGTCTGCTGAAAACTCTAAAAAGAACAAGGGACAACTTTATCGGTCATATCTAGAGACACGATTGCCTGATGAAGACAATCGTCGAGGGAAATGTGAACGGGAATATTGGGAAAGACAGTCCTCGTTTGAGATACATGGAACAGGTTTTGAAGGATGTAAAGAGAAGAATTTGTCAATATGAAAAGGTTGGCCGATGGAAGAATTGAGTGGAAAGCTGAGTCAAACTAATCCTAGGATTATTGATCTGTGAGATGATATTTAGCTTATATTTCAGTTCGGGAGTTTTAGTTTCTAGACACCAGATGGCATTTAGCAGCAAAGATTCTTGGATGACTAGCTATATGCTACCAATTATTATAATTCCGATGTATTAAAAACTCACCGGGAATAGGATTTAATTTTAACCGTTGCATCGCCATCTGAGATCACATTACACACATATAATTATACAGATAAAATCATCATGATTTAAAAATGTAACAAAAGCAGACATTAAAATGCTTTTCAATTATCTTTAAAAAAAACCTTCATCCCTCGGCGTTTGTGAAGCAATTAAAAATGCGCTGGTGTCATTTAATAGTCTACCTGAACTAGGAATGCCACATCGGCTATAAAACATCGAGTGGCTAATGTTTCGATGTTTATAAAAGTACTCACCATTCACTCATTATTCATCGGCAAAAAACATCGATGTATCGAGTTTTTATGCCTTCATATCCGAGGTTAGGTATTATCACAGAGGTATTATGTATTAGGTATTATGCATCAGAAATTTTGCATCTTCTTAAAAACTTACAATTTTGAAAGTTATTCGGAAATCGGACCTTATTTAGTAAAATATTGATAAATAATACGCAAATATTTTTCCATTGAATTTATTTTTAAGCATAGAAAACATCACTGTTTCATAATGAAATAAAGATAAACATAATACAACCAAAAACAAATAACACAATAAAGTGGGTGTACCTGTTCCCTAAAAATATTCTTGGTATTAAATAAGCTTGGTAGTATAAAAAAATCAAATTGAAAAACAGTGGGTTTAAAACGTTTTAACCTCCCAGTATCGGTAAGGAACACTCTTTCCTTAATATGCAGCGACCCCAACCTACTCCTGTTATCTTGCACCACCAAGTTGAGAGCTGATACAATCCTCTCAGAAGGTACTGATGTAGGCATGGCGGATCATGCTCTTGGAAGGCAACACTGGGATGAAAACATGAACGATTTTATACCTTCACTTGTTTCCCTACACGCGAACGATAGATGGCGTAGTTAGGGAAGGTTCGTTCGTATTCTTAAAAGGCTTATGATAATCAGAAAAATTAATTATTGGTCAACCAAAAACATTTTTTATACCGCTCGTTTCCTAAAACATCGCTGCGATGTTGAGTGTTTTGAAAACATCGAGTCGATGTTCCATCGATTGTCTTACCACTCGATGTTTTCGATGTATCGGCAAAAAAAACATCGAGTAGTCCGATACATCGATGTCGATGTGACATCCCTAACCTGAACAGCCACAAAAGCTCAAATCGTTATGTGGAGCTACCACATGCAGTCCGGACATGTCTCACAGTTTCAGTAGTACCGTATGTATATTATTGATTGCACATGTTTTCTTGATAAAATAGCTATCCATCGATTAGTCATGGAATAATAGCGGAGTTGCTGGAGAAAAAACTCAATTATTTCTTGTTACATAATTGAAATATACAAGTATCTCTCGTATGGTCACTCGTAGTATAGGTATTATTTTAGTTTCACGTATCATTGCTTCAAGTTAATTTTTACCTTCCCAATATTTTATGATATATTTTTTTCAGTGTAAAGTCGTGTCCGGTTCTAGTTTATTTTACTGATATTTTTGCAATTACGGTCACAATATATGTTGATAATTGGTTGATTAAGCTACTACTATCATGCTACTTACATCGTTGGATGCTCTGTGATTATATGGTGGACTTATAGCTTAAAATATCACCGTCAGAATCTGACAGTTACTTCAACAATTAACATCAAGTCATTACCATCAAGCAACCCCGTGGTTGCGGTAGGGAGTGAGTAATAACTATACGTCCATTATTCACGGGCATGATTAGTTAAGTATAACATAATTCATGAAAATTTAAACCACCAATGACACGTGGAACTAAACGATCAGTGTCTATGGAGGAATATAGATATTTGATTTTGATAAGTTAACGATTAATATAAAATAACTAGAGTAATAATGTAAAATAAGTGCTACATAATAGGGTCGAATGCTGGTATATTGTTATTATCTACGTGGTAATAAAGTTATTTGTTGTTAATACATTCATCATGCACCACAGAGTGCTTTAACAATATTTTGCCCACCCATACCTTTGCTATACGGCCTATTGTGTTCTCTTCTATGCGTTCTCTTCTGTGTGTGAGATACGGGGGAAAATGAAAAATTAAATATATTGGTTCGACAATCTATTTTCTTCTTTATGATAGGTGAGGGCATAGTTCACCCCGTACTTAGCCATTTGCGTGTATAATTCCCACATTCAGGGTAGGGGGGCCAGTTCCTTTCCCGTGGTCCCCTGCGATATCCTACGAAGTTCTGAAACGCAGAAAATTGAATCGCGAGGATTTAGCTGGGGATGTCCAGAAATGCTACAACGCGGGAATTGAACCCGGAACCCTCCGGTCGGTAGCTCAGCGCTCTACCCACTCGGCCACTACGACCCCGTGAATATCTTTGTAGGCTCCACAAAAAATAATTTATTGTACGATCAAGGTTTCGCCTGTCACGGTATTAGCATATCTGATGATAGAGGATTAATTATTTTTTCTGGAGCCTGCAAAGTTACTCTAATTATTTTATATAATGCAGTGCTTACACCGAGTAAAATTGATTTTGGCTAGCCATGCGTAAGAGTTTTACATTGGTTGGTTACACTCTAGGTGTTGTTGATAGCGAGACAAGTAGTAGTAATTTGAGTGTAGTATACTGAACTGTAGGCTACGTCTAAAAAAAAGTTTTCAAATTGCTGCTAAATATCATACTTAGTGTATAAAAAATACCGCTGCAAATGCTTTAAAAATAATAGTAAAACATTGTTTTTTCCGTAATCCTCGTGAAAAATATGCCTGGTTATGGCTCATCCCCTGCCAACACTCTTGTGATTGCATTAACGGTATTATGTAACAGTTAATTAAATGGTAAAGTTATATTTATTTCAGGTAACCCACAAATCTCTCTACATACATTTAAACAACCTATCCGGTTTCTGCGTTCCTTATTAAAATCTTTTAATGTCCGCAGGAAGAAAGCCATTTCAAACATATTATCAAGGCAACCAATAGCTCTAACCTTGTTCTTCTGATCAAATGAAGCGTAACACATGGGTGATTTTAATGTATCTGTCTCTGAGATCATTGGAAAACTAATCAGCTTCAAAGTTTTTTTAAAATTTCCAGTCTAAAATGTAGTATATGGTCTATTATAACGATCCTTAACAAATCCCATCAGTTTTTCTCTGTACACGTTCTAATTTCTTTGCCAACGCTTCCTCGTACGGGTTTGTCATCTTAACACCTACATCTACATAATATCCTGCAAATCACCATAAAGGTGTGTGGCAGGGGAAAAATTATTAAGATTGGCTCCAAACTTCTAATTTTTCAAATTCCTTTAATACCACAAGCCGGCTGCCCTTGTAATCTCATCACATAACTTGGAGATTATTTAATTTACTAAGTTTAAAATTTGCACAAAAAATTCCATCGTTTGTTCACACGTATTTGAAAAAATTGAGAGTATTCAGAGTGAAAAGCGGCAAGATATTGACTGTTTACCACGTAGATACAATTTTTATAAGATATGGACATTATTTGTCCTGGAATTCGAGGTATAAGGTTGCGTTAAATGCATTATATCCCGTGTTTTCTTGGTGAATTAAGTTTTATTAAGAGTGAAACCGGTGGTGTAGCTTCTGTTAGTAGATAATTGGTTATTTGACGTCAATGAGGCATGCCTGGAGTCCCATGCAGCAGTGGTAATAAAGGGTTCAACCTTCATAGGTAGGTAGGTATATCAATGGAGGCACTTGCGGTGCGGTTATTAAATTTTAAAGTTAGTAAAACCGCTGGTAGTATTGACACGCGGCATAACGCCCGTGTCAATGTCACACGTCACGATATCACGTGATGCAAACAAAGCAAGCTGGTTGATGTATCGAGCCACTAGACTGCATTTGTAATCGCCCTGTTTACAAATGTTTGCTGCAGACGTGATGTAAGTTTCTGAAGAAATATTATTTCGTCCTAGGTTTTTGATGTTTCTTCTGTTCACGATTAATTTTTCTAGAGCTAATATTTTACTGCTGATCTTTAGATGTATTACCAAAGGGGTCTACTGAGTGAATTGACAAATGAAATATAATATATGCATTGCGTTTCATTAGCAACAAATTACAGCTGCAAATACAAGCGTGGAAGTAAGGAAACAAATTAATCAGAACGTGTGGAGCATGAATCCTTTCGGCAGTGACGCATGGACGATGACAGCAGCGGAGAAGTCTAGGCTAGAAGCATTAGAAATGTGGTGCTACCGAAGAATGATGAAGATAAAATGGATCGACTGAGTGGCAAACGAAGAGGAGAATGGGAGAAAAGAGAAGTCTGCTGAAAACTCTGAAAAGAGGACAGGACAACTTCATCAGCCGCATCTTAAGACATGATGGCCTGATGAAGAAAATCGTCGAGGGAAAAGTGAACGGGACGAATGGAAAAGACAGGCCTCGTATGAGATATATGGAACAGAACGTGAAGGACGTGAATGAGAGGAATTACTTTAATACGAAGATGTAAAAATAGATAGAAGATTCGGGTGGTGGGCTGTGTAAAACCAATCATAGTATTTTTGACCGATGATGATGATAGCAACAAATATGCAAATTTATGTTTTCTTACACTTCTTATCTTCAACTTTCGCCCAATTTTGCAAAACTTAGGAAAACATTAATTATATTGGTGGAAGTGTAAACGCTTGCATTAGTGCCCTTTGTAAACTATTGTTTTATACAAATCCCATTTGAAAGCTAGAGACACCCGAGTTTGAGTATTTGAAACCGTATGGTGTGACTTTGGTCTCAAACAGGTAACCAAGGAGTCACGTGGTACAAACACGAACGGTTCGCAAACTTCTGGTTGTTTTGAATCGCGTATTCTAATCTCATCTACATCTACACGATACCCTGCAAGCCACCGCGAGGGTGTGTGGCAGGGGGTGAGGATCACCAAGCATGCACTACTAACATGCAAACTAGCAACTATATTGTCTCATGCAACTAGATTGTTAGTATCTATAGTATTTGAGGGGCTAATACATGCATCATGCGCTACAGAACACTCTAAAATATTTCCCCTACCTATCCCTTTGCTATGCTGCCTATTCTGTTCTCTTATAGTACGGGGGAAAAATGCCATTTTGAATCTATCGGTACGGCAATCTATCTCTCTAATCTTATTTATCTGGTCGAATCTAGCATAATACGCTGGGGTCTTTAAAATGTGCCTAACATCTTCAGTAAAGCTATCCGTTTGAAATTCTCTAATAGTTTCCATCTGTACTTTAACCTGCGCTCTGATAATGATTCCCACCCTAATTCTTTTATTAATTCCGAAACGCACCTACTGTTTTTTCTCGAGTTTTTCTCATCCAACTCGAGCATTTAGCCCCCAAACTAGGAAAGCTCAAGTAAAAGCGATGAGTAGGATTGTAATGACGACTCAAACACACCAAAACTTGGGAACCGTCGTTTTTTCCCCACGTGACTCCTTGGTTACCTATTTGAGACAATCCCGGCGGTATCGAACACATACGGTATTTGCTTGATTCGTTCTGGTCTTATTTAGGTACATAACTAAGGACTCACTCGTAAGATTCCATAGTAGCGAGTCCTTAGTTACGCAGAGAGATTAATCTCAAACGATTTAAGAGCACCCTTTGGTTTCTAGCTGGTAAATTACTAAACCACTCCTAATATCTACCCTTCCATTGTAATAGGTCTCTGATTCCACGTGTTTCAAGATGTTTACACGTTGGGGAGGATCGGAGAACAATCGAAGGGTGGATAGGGAGAGGGGGTTAGGAGGGTTAAGGGAGGCAAAGGTGAAACCGAGAGGATGGGAAGGGGTGGTTTGTCGTGCGAGGGAATTAGAGAGGAAATGCGGAGATGATGAGTTGCGGTTCGGGGGAGATCTGGCTGGCGGAATGGTTTTTGAGGGGGAGGAATTTGGCGGCGGGGGTGAAATCAAGGGTTTCGCAGGGGTGGCGTGGTGAGGGGGTGGTTCGTTGTGGGGTGGAGGGTTTCTCCCGCCCCCTTTGTCGCTCCGGAGAGGTGAATCCGGGAGGTGGGTGATGACATTCATGGCGATGATGAAGATGACGGAGTCGGCTTGGCGAAATAGGCTCTCCTGCCGGGAGCTACCCGCCGCCGGTTCGGTTCCTTTCTTTTTCATTGCTTCGGCGGGATTAAGACCCCGGTAACGCTGTCAAGGGTGGGGCTTTCGTCTCGGGACCCCCGTTTACCTCTCCCCTGCCCTAAGATTTGACTTTGGGTGACCCTTTCGCAGCAGCACCAACAGCCCCCTCCCCACCAACAGCCCGGGGTCAAAAAGTGATCAAGCCGAGCAAAAACAAATGACCTTTTAAGGCTATCGTTCTTTACTCTAGATACTGCATACGTGTGTAATTACTCTGCTTGTAGCTATTTCTCTTCTTAAAAAGATAAAGACAAAGCTTTTGGTGTTCCTAAGCGACGTGCTCATTACATTAACGTTGATGCAACGTGCCGAATCTAAAAATTTAACTATTTTTAAATAGTCATACCGTAGTTATCTGCTCTACATAATCAAATCGTCGTGTACGATGCTGGCAGTCTTGCTTTTGATGTTCATAACATAAAAATGATTATGTAAACGTCTGATTTATTTAATAAATAAGGGTTTGTGGAGCTGTGGTAAGTCACTATTAGTACCTATGTTTTATAGCTCCTTAATTTACTCCGATCATCTCTTCTTTTTGGGCGAAATATTGTTTCATCGATTTGCATTTTTGCGATCCTAAATCATCTCGTACGCGCAATTCTTTGAAATAGCGTGCAGGGCGCTGAGTATAGGTATGCTGATGTTGTTTTGCATTTAAACGCACCCAGAGTCCTCTAGATGGCATTCCCAACACTACTAAGTTATTATTTGGCAATGCAGAGGACTCTGAAACGCACCAATGCGTAATACGTTAATGTTCGGAGTCAGATTATGATCGAGCAGTGCCGAAAGACATTCGTTAAATAGAAATTAATTTTTTCCTTCAGCTGACTGAGCTGTAATCTAACAGAACGAGATTTATCAGCATTAATATTCAGTTGAATCATTACGACAGTGAACTAAATTGTTCCACCAATAAGGTGTGGAAGTTTCTGTAAACTGAAAGGAAAGAGTACTACTAACTGAGATATTACAAAATTGAAAGGCATAGAAAGAGCAATGGGGACGTTTACTCGGAACCTAAATCGCAACTTTGTACACGAAATCGTTAGATGGAAACGAAAAATGATTTTTAGTGAAAAAAATAATCTTCTAACCACAACCATTCACTCATAAATCAAAAATTAAAATAAGCAAAAGGTGACGCCCACCGAAAAAGCTGCTGTGATAACATTTACGTAATTTTCCTCCCGCCCTTGATTGCTTTTCGTGGAAGGGAAGGGAGTGGAGGGGGGTTCTCGGAAGGTCTGCTCGCATAGATGCTGTCGCAACTGCTCCTATTGGCAGAGACAGCTGTGTCCCCCCTTTACGATAAGGCAAAGTAGCTTCGCGGGCTCAGTTGTGATTGGACGAAGTCGTTATACGCTAGAGGTTGCACCACGCCCACTTTTCCGAAAGGGTTAAAAACATCAGTTTTTCGCCGCTTATAACTCGAGAAATAATTCACGGATCAAAAAACGGAAAAATAAGGGTCTTTTTATTTTACAAACTATCAGATTAGGCAATAAAAAATGTGGTAAAGGAACCCCATTAGATAATTACCATCACACAAGGGCACCCCTGCCGTTTAAAGAACAGGTTTTTCTTTTTCAGGATAGAGGCATTCATTTCTAGTTACAGTATTCTCTATCTAAAAAGATCCTCCAGCTATTCACGCTATACCGCACCATAAAACTTCAATAATTCTACTAGCTACTAGCTAGTAGCTACTACTTCTAGTAGCTACTAGCTTCCGAAGATAAACTACGTATCGTAATGTGGTGAACGAAGATAGATCTGTGATGAGGATTTTAATTGTAAATGTTAATCAATTCATTCTTCCTGATTTGAGGTTATCATGCATAAAACACTGACGTTTCTCAACTACTCATTTTTAATCTCCTTCGCTATTTAAATAATTTTTCCCTTTCCATATTTCTGCCGCAACTACTTGCCATAGCGTATTCAGCGCGCCATAAGGAGGTTCCACCGTGACTCCACGCATCAAGATCCCGCAAAAGAGCTATGTTATTTAATGAATAAATACCGAGCCAGAAAAACACCTACATGGAAAATCATCTATAGTGTGATAACGCACACGCAATAATTGTATGATCATGCTAATATGTAGCACGCTGTATTGGCATTATATTTTTTACAAGCTCTTTTAACTCATTTTGATTTCGGAACATGACTGACGTGTTGTTGCCACGTTTAATTTAAAAAATGAGAATACATGCTCAATTCCACTAATACGTATTCCAGAATAGGTTAAATATTTTATTACTTAGTTTTAAACTATTCCCTGGCAAATACCTACAACTCTTTGTTTTGATTCTATTAATATTCATATTTTTGAAAATGGGGTCGTTTACCATATTTTTTTAAATTGCCGAATCTGATAGAGTTTGTAAAATAAAAGGACCCGTATTTTTCCGTTTTCTGATCCGACAATTATTTCCCGAGTTATAAGCGGCGAAAAACTGATGTTTTTAACCCTTTCGGAAAAGTGGGTGTGGTGCAACCTCTGACGTGTATCGACTTCGTCCAATCACAACTGAGCCCGCGAAGCTACTTCGCCTTATCGCAAAGGGGGGGACACAGCTGACTCGGCCAATGGGAGCGATTTCGACAGCATCTGTGCGAGCAGATCTTCCGAGAACCCCCCTCCACTCCCTTCCCCCTCCCCTGAAAGCAGTCAAGGACGGGAGGAAAATGACGTCAATGTTATCACAGCAGCATTTTCGGTGGGCGTCACCTTTTGCTTATTTTCATTTTTGATTTATGAGTGAATGGTTGTGGTTAGAAGATTAATTTTTTCACTAAAATTCTTTTTTCGTTTCCATCTAACGATTTCGTGTACAAAATTGCGATTTCGGTTCCGAGTAAATGCCCCCATTGTTTGGCAACAATGACGCTGCTACCATTTGGAAGCATTGGTATTAATTAAACCATGTCCATAACCAATTAAATGTTTAAATTGAATAAAAAATATATAAGGACCTTGGTAAGGTATATTCCTAAATTAAGTTAGTAAATAGGCTTGTAAACACGTTCCGTCACAAGTATCGTTGTCATGAATAACAAAATACTGTAGCGCCACTTTCATGTAGCTAAGGGCTTTCTGCTTTTTTTCGACCAAAAATGTATTGATATTAATAAAACATGTGTGGTAACTTTTTTACCTAAAATTACTTATCTTATATTAGTTTTTTGTCAAAACGACATTTATATTTACATTATTAATTTGAAAATTTTACTACAACGGCCATGCTTTGCCGTATAACCACGCACAAAATTGTTCATTTTCAACGTCTTTTTTCTCCAAACATATGATGGAAGGGCCACATTAGTTTATTGTCAATCGATAGAAAGGCCAAACCCTGCCTGAAATATGCCCTGAAAATTTCACAAAAATTATATTTACTTCATAACTCGGTGGAGCTTCCTTAAGGCAAGCGTTAATGATAATGATATTTTGGTGCTGGAGATCATCCCCTAGATGTTTACGTGGGTCGTGGACAAAGCATGTAATTTTTTCTCCCGTAACCACTCGAGTTACTCCATCTAGTGAGCTGCAATGCCTCTCACCTTTGCATTCATTTGCCTGGACAGTGATGGGGAGGGGATTATGAGGTTGAAGGCGACCACGGCCTCAATCTCATCCAGCTAAATGGACATTCTTATCAGTGCTTAACATCTTATTCGCCCTCGGTTCTACCTCCCATCCCTCTGGTGTCTCCAACCTCCACCCCTCTAACCGACTTCAACCCCCTCGGATCCTTAATCCAACCCTTTCACCCCCATCCCTTCAGCTCCCATTCCAATCCCACCCTTCTCTTCTTCTTCCTCTCACACCCCCCCCAGAATCTCTCCCTCCTCTTCTCATTCCTTCCTCCCCCTCCCTCCATCCCTCCCTCTCCCCTACCCCCTACTCTGAAGGCTGAGCAAGTAATTATTCTCCCGTAATCCGAGAGATTCCCGATTAATTGATTGTTGCAATGCAACCCTGGCTAAATGATTACTGCCGCGAACGTCACCAGTCTGTCGCATTTCTTCTTGGCTTTTTTCATCATCATCGTCGCTTCAATCCTGGAGACCAGTTTTTATTTGCATGCATGTATTTGTATGTATACATGTTTTATTTCTTTTTTTTTATCCGTTTTTTCCAAGTCTCCGTGCATTTCAATTATCTCCGCTCGGCGTTCCGAAACTTGAGGGGGAGGTGAAGTAATAATCTTTGGGATTCCGTTTTTGTTTCTCGTCTCCGAGAGGTTATTGCTTCGTGCCGCGAAACCGTGATACACCCCCCTTTCGTGGTTAACCGGTCGGACGTGTCATTGGAAATGTATAAATTTCGAAAGTCACGTAAAGCAAAGGAGGGCATGTTTAATTTTAAAAAGAACCTAATGTCGACATGCTCGTGATTGATGAGTGAGCTCAAGAATGAGTTTAAGCTTAAGGTTTCTAATTCCAAGCATCTTAATTTCCAGATTTTTATTTGCCTGATCAATAATGTACCTTATAAACTCAGAATGATACATATAAGTAATACCCTGCGGCCTGCAGGCTGCAGGTCATAATGGGGAGGGGTGCGGCGATAGCAAATGAAAGATCACATGCACGCACTACTTACAGGCAACTAAGAGGTAACATGATAATATTTCTGGACACATGTTAGATATAAGAGTCACGTGAAATTAAATAGTTATTATCTACACAGTTATCACGGGATTTCTGGTTATAATGGCATTTCTTTAAATATATTTCCCCAACATGCGTATGTTTATAATGCTAAAACATGGTTCATGCACTACGGACAACTTTAACAATATTGTAAAAATCATGTTACATTTATAAAAATTATAGTCTCCATTACATGTTATATGTTCATATTTATATTAAACCGGTTAGGTTTTACTTTAGCAACCTGCTAAGTAACGGAGTTGTTGATAAATAAACAGAGAAGGGTTTGGGTTCTGGATTGATAGAAATGAAGGAATTGAGATGTGGTTTTTGTGAGGTCACAAAATTTTGTGAAAGAAAAAATGGCAATTTTCCACAAGAATAAAGATATTTAATTTGACCGGTTTCGGTGTACAACACCATCTTCAGGTCCGTACACCGAAACCGGTCAAATTAAATATCTTTATTCTTGTGGAAAATTGCCATTTTTTCTTTCTCTATGGTATTCCACCTTATTAAGCCTGAAACAACTACCTTTATACAAAATTTTATGTTTAATAGGTGTGAGAATTGTGAATGATATTGTATTTTATTGCTTGCTTCTTTTATACACTTGGTGTGCATAAAACTTTGGCGGTAATTTATCAAAATTACCTAGCTCCCAAGAATAAAAAAAGCCAAAGAACTCTACTCTACCTTCAAAACACTAAGGTGGCCAGGCTGCTGGGGATATTGTATTTTTCGATATAATGTTTCATTTATCTATCCCTGTATTATGCTTGCCTATCATGTTCTCTGCGGGAAAAAATGATATTTTAAACCGTACCTCCGTTTCAACGGTGAAGACAGCATTGCAAATATTGGAACATATTATTAGTTTTTTAGGCAATCTTGTCATTTTGGTTCCTGATATTTATTTGGGTATATTAATTGAATACATGTTTAGCAATGCTGCATTTGTCATTGCCACCTTTTCATTTTGTTTTTAATCATGAACAATACTTGAGTGGGTTGCAATAGCTTGAGTGGCTGCTAACCGGAAGTCATGGAGTTCGAAGGGGAGTGTCTTAGACCTGCCGGAGGAGGTCACTTTAACTTCCCGGGACATGAGTTATTGTTCATTGACCATTCTATTGTTTGATTTCTCTCATTTCAATTTCTAGGTTCTAGGCATTGGCACGCAGATCGTCATAGTCATAAATTCACTGAATAAACAAAGACCATTATTTTTATTAAGATGTTGTCCGAAGACGAATGTGACATCCATGCCGTTAGCAGGATTCAAACCCGGGACCTCTTGGTTCCATACAATACTGAGCTTGCTACCACGGTCAGCTTTCCGAAACATCTTTACCACTGGTTCTTGATGGAAGTTCTCTCGTGCTACCAAAGTCCTTTCGCCACTGAAATTCCTTTACGCATGTGTTTGGATGCACGGTTTGTTCACCCCATAAATGTGATAGGCACAGTGGCCATAATGGGTCCATTGGAACGCTCTCAGCACTCTCTAGGGGAAAGCGGTGGAATTGCAGAAGGGAGAGTGTGTGGTTGTTATCAAGGATTCGCCTCTCTCTCGTCAAAGACGCCACTGGTCAGTCGGGTCCTCCTTTGTCCCGAAGAAGAGGTTTCCCTGATTTCAATCTCACGTGTCACTCCTCAATCTCCTGCAACCCCCCTTTTCCAGCAGATATTCTCATTCCCAATTATTTCGCACCCCTATTCAATTGCCACCCCCCCCTCACACATCTCTGTCGGAGGTGGTCTTTCATCGAGTCACGTGATAAGGATGACCCCCCCCCCCCCCCCCCCCCCCCCGGAGGTCTCTCCCTTTCTCTTCCTAAAACCGGCCATCCTCAGAACCATATAGGCACAGGAGAACCCATAGTTTGCCCAACTGGCCTTCGGTCCCTTTTGGGAATCATTTATACAAGATATGTCGAGAGCTTACCAAATATAGCCCGACATTTTCCTCGGAGGGTTAGATTGCGTCAAATTAACATTGGATTGATCTAATATAATCTTAGGTGGCCTGAATTAGAAATCATGGCAGGCAGTTACTCTAACTAGAAATACAATATTATCGATTTTACAATCCCATTTTCAGAGCTTAACTACCTCTTTGACTACTAAGTATTCAAGATGTGCCGAGAGCCTCTTATACAGATGATAGCCAAACATTTTCATCGGAGAGTTAGAATGCGTCTAATAATTATTGGATTGATCTATGTCTGCATTGTGCCATGCACAAGAGTGCATGGAGTTACTCTACACCAGGAATACAACATTAACGATTTAGCAGTCATATTTTTAGTGCCTACACTACCTCTTTGACTGTTAACTTATCTAAATTCACTATCCAGAACATCTATCAACAGATTCAGGCTTGATATAGATATAGGAAGATATTCATAAATGAAAAACTTTAAGCAATTTTCCACAGATTTAGTAAACACGCTACGCGTTTCAATTCACGGAGTCATCATCGAGTGCAAAAAATAAAATAAAAAAAACTTTTTTTTCTTCTTTTTTTAAATTGTCTTGCACCCGATGATGACCCTGTGAGTTGAAACGCGTAATGTGTTTATGAAACCTGGGAAAAAGGGCTAAAAGATTTTTAATCCAGAAACATGGCGGCTTCTGTTTCATATGGTGATCTCCCAGTTAAAAATAGCAAAGTAAGGATGGGCAAAGGATACTTGGACAAAATATTTCGGAGTACATGCCAGCCATTCAAGAATCTGCAGCAGATGCACTCATCCGTTGTTGTTAGAGTTTCAAGCAGGCATTTTAAGAGATAAATGTCACAAATCAACATTATCCATCCCAGCAATATTCCCAGTAACGCCAATTTAATTAATTATTTCTTAATTTCTGTCTCTTTGCTCGCGGAAGAATGCAATTTTAAACCTCTCTATCATACTATCACTCTGATTTTATTTTTATCGATTAGTTTTCAATAGTGCGCAGGCATTTTTGACATATTTATTATTTAAAATAGTTGGAAAGGGTAAGGTCTTCTTTTTTTTTTAGTGTCCGTGCTACACTCTTCGATATCAAAGAGTGCAAGGGCTTATTTTTACTTATTAAACCCGAATAACTTTGACAGACGAACAAAGCTTTGAAATAAAAATTTGCGTCTATAGCATCGTGAAATGTGACAAAGGCAACGAAGAAAATCAGGTTCGCGGTTATTATGGTGAAGAATCCACCCTCCTTTCCGCGGATGAACATTCTATAATGTATATATATAATGATCACATAAATCAAAATAATTTTTCGAAAATGTTACTGAACTAATGCCGTTAAATACAAGGCTCTGTTATCCCAATGGTCACATTGTTCACCTACTGAGTGGACGTTCTCAGTTTGAATGCGAGATATGCCATGTTTCCAGTTTTTCCAAAGTGATAAGGATATTTTGGTAGGTTAATACTAAACATTTCTACCCCGGCAAAGGAAAAAGCGCTAGCCTTTCTACTCAGATGTATGCATTTTTACCCACGTTCGACTTTTATCGTCAGCAAGATCTTGCTGACGGTCGACCGGACTGTGGTTTGTACTCTGTTGGTGTTATGCCTTGATATTGGAAATTGATTGCCGAACCGAAAGATTCAATATGTCCTTCTTTCCTCGCACAATTAGGAAAATGAATAACTGTGAATATATCTAATGAAATAAATACAAGTGTATCAATGGATAGCATAGGTAGTTGAATGTTGGTATAAGGACTTTAGGCTAACCCGATTAACAGCATGTTTGTGCACGCTTGCTTTGATATTTTAATCTTTTTCAAATTGTTATGTTTCGGCCAGAATATAGTTACTAATCATCTTTATGCATGATGTGTAATGCATTTTTGGTGTGAATTAACCCCCTCCCACACACATTTATGGTGGCTTGTGGGGTATTATGCAGAGGTAGATGAATAATTTACTCAAAGATTAGCCAAGCTTTCCTCACATCGGGCTACTCCGCTCCATGAAATTTGGAGAACAACAATAAACAGCTGGAGAAACAAATTGAAGGATCGCGAACTAGCCGCGAGGCCCTAACGGCGTTACCCGCTGAAAACGCACGATGCCTCGGTAGCATAACTGGTAAAGCACCTCTCCGGGGATTCGGGTTCGAATCCCGGTCAAGGCGAATGATTTTTTCTCTGTGGAATTTCAGCTGGAGAAACGTTTTTTTCTTCGGTGAAAAGTAGCATTTGGGAGTGATTTTATTTACAGGCTTAAACCAACCTAGCTATATTTTTTCTGAATGAGCGGATGACGATAATATGGCAGTACTAATCCAAGTATCCTACATAATACTCATAGAGCTACTGCAATGGATTTTGGCAAGGGATACACCAGCCCTGATCACCTTGAAAAAAATACGCTTTGGGGAAGAATATTGACGAAAAGGAAGACTTTACAAGGTGAAAAACTCATTTTCCACTGTCATCCTGTTTGATACACGGGGAATGTAAAATTTCTGAACATGTCGTTAATAAATCCTCTACTTAGATTTACTCATTCTGCTATAATGATGCAATAATACTCTGTGAGGGTAAAATATATCCCCTCATATCCATATGCAATTGGTACTAAATATTGTGTTCTAGTTCTTTCATTCAGGTTCACAACCTTCTAGTATCGTAGATTACTCATGCAATGTAACCATAGAGACAGTTAAAAATAAACTTAATTCATTGAAAAAACGACATAAATAAAACATCATTGGATTTAAATAATGACCAAATAAACACGAAGTTGCTAAATTTGACTCATGAGACATTCCAATTCTTTAACCTGGATGACAGCAAAATGAGTCATACATATTTGGATATTTTTTTAAACTTATGTTAGCCGGTTTTAAGCATCTGATTAAATGATAACTTTTGCTTATAAAGTGGTAGTATTTTAAGGTTATCGCCTCGTGAACATGGCCAGGTTCTCCACTAACATGAGCTTTAACGTCAGAGGGAAATATCCAAAACGACATTTCCTACACTCGGAGAACATTTATTCGGTCGTTATAAAAATTATCAGTGAATCCATTTTGGGAACTATGCATTGTTTCTGTATCCACACTGCAAGCCACGAAGATGATGCATAACCGTATGAGAGATTTCCACACCGTAACGTGTATTTCGGTCGACTTGCATTGAACGTTTGAGACTGGTATTTTTCATGAGAGAAACATCATGTTAATGTGCAAGGAGAGATGATTAAAAAAATATTTTAATCACGTGATACGCCACGGCGAAAAACATTAAATTTTCTTCTACAATGGCTTTGGAAAGGGATTTAATCAGCATATGACATTTATGCCTGGGCTGCTTCCTTTCCATTCAAAGCTGAAATGAATAACTTTCTGCGCACCCATCACGTTTTTCATCCACGCTATTAAATTTATTTTATTTGTTCGTTTCTCATTTTTTTTTCGAGTTCGCGTTCGCATAATTTTAATTACGTCTTTGGGCTTGCCGGAGTGGAATGCAAATTAGGCTTGTGTTCGTCACGATTCGCCCTTTTCCACCCCCATCCCCTTCTGTTTCCCGTTGTTTCCCATCGCCTCACTCTCCCCCGGCCCTGCTCATTCAAATCGAGCGCGATATCTCTCCTGCTTAATCTGTGAGTACTCTTATTTCTACATAAAATATATGTATGTATGTATATTCCAGGCGAAATGAAAAGTCTCTCGCCTCCGGACGACACCACCAACCTTTTCATTCCCGTGATGAAGCGAATTTCTAATTAGTAATTCGTTGAGCACACTCTCTTACTCTGTGTGCAAAATAAGGTGAATGTTCTATTTTTTTTTCCTTCCCCTTCCCCTCGTGTCCACTCTTGATTTTGAGAGCGAGGCGCCCGTCTCCCTGAATATATCTATGTGAGCTACTTCTGTTTGATTTTAATACCCCTTGGAAAAAAATGGCATTGGACGAAAGTTACGTAGCCATATTCATTTATCTCTCCTACGCGTATTGTACTTGCTTTAATGTTTAGATGTTCCTAAAATACTTGCATGGTGATTCACCATTACAATTACTACTCCATTTGGAAATGTATGACGGAAAATAATATTTTTTTAATACTTTTATCATCAAATCCATTCATTCTAAGTAATAATAATTTGCGAGCGTAATGACTTATTTTTGATGAACGGAATGCATTTTTAAGTTTTGGAAGGTAACGTGTTGAGTTTGACAATTATTTTGCATTGATAATGGATGGATTGTGTGATGTAGACACGAGAAAATTGGGTATTATATCATGAAAGAGAACGGTTATCATTACGAGCTTTTATTTATTAACGATTTCTTTTATAAGATCAACATATTTTCTATCCCTCTTCAACTACTGGCAAATATATCTTTTCCGTTACTCTTTTATTGTTTACCAAGAATTCTAACTTCAAAAATTACTTTCCCATGCTCCTTGATTGATGATTAAAAATACCTATCCTTCCACCACCTAATTTAAAAAGCACAATTGGTGGGTGAATTGGTTTGGGAACCTATTAGTCGAAGTGGTGAAAAAAGATTTGATCCCAATGGTCCACAAGAAATGTTCTTTTTGCCTATATATGCATTTTTTTATAGCTGATAATGAGTATTAATGTCTAACTGGCCAAAAATATAACACATTCCAGTAGAAAAGCAATTTCTACTTCATCCACTGAAATGCCTCATAAAATCCATTAATATAGGAAGAGAAGAACAAGATCACTCTCCATACTGGTTTTTAGTTTCTAAAAAAGGACGTTGGTGAATTATATCCAATATAATTATTTCAGATGATTTTACTTATGCTCTGAACAATATTCTTGCCTGAAATATACTACGCTGTGAATTCAAATTATGCACGATAAAACGCTTTAAAAAGCCCAACACATTCATTTTTGAACTCATTATTCATTCAATGTTGTACTTCACGTGAAAAACATAGAATTCAGGTTAACATTAAAGGCGTTATTGAGATTTGAATACCATGCGTCATTAACGTCTTACATAGTTGAACATACTTTTATAACTCTGTCTATAAGAATGCAACACTAATCTATATCTACATAATACCCTGCAAGCCTACATAAAGGTGTGTGGCAGGGGGTGAATTCACACCAAACATGTGTTATCATGGGTTAAACGTAATATTAATTATACTGTAGTCTAAACTTCACATTTTGAAAAAAAGATAAAAATAGCAAAGTAAGCATGCAATAACTTGTAGTTAGTCATGTTAGCCTAATGTTATTATACCAACATGCAACTACATATACTATCCATTGATACACTTGTATTTATACTACTAATGCATTATTCGATTCGTGATTCGATACGATATTATGCAATAAATAGCACGATAACGTGTAGCACGACAGTAGCAGGATAACCATGCAAGGTAAGCCTCAAATGCATAAAATTCGCTGTAATTATTTATTAATTCTACGGGAGCAAGATTTGTATCTATAACATTCAACATTTTTTTCATTATGCGGCTTCTATTTTGTGATGTGGTCATAAACGTTAAAGAGTTCAAGAAAGTGTCAAGAGGTGATAGCAGGAGAGTGCCCATTGGAGAGAGCCCTTTTGGCAAGTTCTCGTAGTCACCATTACAATCATTTTCCATCGTGTGAAGTCGTTTCTTCGGACGCCATCTTGAAATTCGATACACGAGTTATTACTAGCAATATTCTCGTCCTTATCGCATGGGCAGGAATGAATATATGTGAGGGGCAAATGCAAGAATTAAAGAAGAACCATATGGTATTGAAAGTAGAAAGCATGATTCAGTTTTAAAACTACAATCATCAAATTCGGATTCCATGATTCAACTTTTTTTTATTCCAGTTATCAAAGTTTAGTTATAACGCTATTATTATTCTTGCCACATTATTCCCTTATTTATTCACTTTTTCAACATTGCTTCTCTTCCTGACGTAGAATTCCCTGTTCCTTGATTCAAAATTAATTATGACGGCTAAATATCAATGTCGTAGTCTATATATTTTCACCTTGCATGCGTTCGTCAAAAATCGATTTCAATTTTCCCGGAGAAAGCTGTTAGCATAGGTCATTGATGATAATTTCGTTAACTGTCTGTTTTTCTCCTGTTTATCCTTCTCGTCCTCTTATCACAATGTAGGTACTGTTGGGTATCGGGTCGGTGAGGTAGGTTTTGGTACTGGCATCGAATTCTATGGCTTTGGGTTCGAGCCCTACCTCACGTAGGTACCCAGGGGAGTTGTGTTTGAAATCGTCTGGATTATCTCAAATAGATAACCATGGAGACATGTGGTATAACACGATTGGTTCGCGTATTTTGGTGTGTTACCGCTGATTACAGCCTCACTAATTGTTTACGCTTGTGTTTAATCTGATGTGCGGGTTCTATAGTCGAGACAGATGAGAAAAACTCAACAAAAAAGTAAAAACAATTAATGATCTTAATGACGCAACGATTGTAGCAGCGATTGAGACACTAAATTTGCAAACCATTCGTGTTTGTACCACGTGACTCCTTGGTTACTTATTCGAGATAATTCCGGCGGTTTCAAACAGCCATGCAGGTCCCTATCGAAGTGCCGTGTGGAGAGCACTTGTAGTTCAATACTCCGTCCTGTGGATGGGACGAAAAACTGAGGGCCGCTTGGTGCCTTTCAAGTCGGGAAGACTATTGCCGACACCGGGTGTCTCTCCACCCTTTCTTTCCTCTCAGTTGTCATCCCATCTTCATCCAACTACCAATATATCCTTAAAGGAGCAAAATAACTATAGTTATCTGTAGGCAGCTTCCGTTGAAACTCCAATTGCAACAGTGTGCTGTATTTTGGAATGAAATTCTAAAGGTTCAATTCATATTCTCATCACTTGAAGACAAAGCACTTTCCATAGACCAAAACAGTATTGACTATTCTCCTACTTTTTTCACAAAGCTATTTTAAATACATTTTCAAAAGAGTGGAAAAACCGGTATGAAATGAAAAAATCTATTATGGCAATGAGCCATTTACGTGATAGGTAATTTGGTGTGAGATAAAATTTTTCCAGAAAGTAGGATATAATGGATTATTGGCACAATTGACTCAATTATGTATTCGTTTTCTTTTGATTAACGGAATAGTGTCCTAAATTTGGTGAATTGAATAGTTAGGGAAGAGACGTTAGGGAAGGAAGGCATTTCGAAACATAGCCTGAGAAAAATATTCACTAAATTGGAATTTGCCAAGTAATAAACATTTTTTGCGTCATTTATCTCCTCCTCCTGCGGATTTTTGCTGGCCATTGCACTTGCCTGCCAATTAAGACGTCGTGAGTTCGAACCCCTCCAAGGGGATCGATTCCGCCTTTAAATTAATCTTTGAATTTAGCGCACTTTATTCAAGTCTCCAAATTTTCCGAACGAAGCGTGTAAGTACTGATATTATAGGAATTGAATATTGCATCCTGCATCTCTTAGAATTTCATTAGTCATTGTAGCAGCGTGGCACCTTGCATACGTGATCAAAGATGTGGACGAAGCACCTATTTGGAGACGAACGTCGTCGACAACGTTTCGGCCTGACGCACGCTCAGCTTCTTCGTGGGTGGTGGTGGGAGGGAGGCCCAGCGCGTTGCAAAGCATCTCGATGCGAACGGAGAATGAAGCCAAATAAAAAAATGAGGAAGGAAATGATAAAGAAATCAGGGGAGAGGGTGAAGTACGAAGGAGGTAAAGAAGGGAGTGAAAAAAATCTCCCCGTTCTCTGCTTAACAGCATAATTTCAAAGTTTCATTTCAATTACTCTTTTCCAATAACTGCTCCGCCTTTTGTGAAAATATAAGAAGGTTTCTTCCCTACAAGCCTCTCTCTTTTGTTCGGTATTATTGATGCAGATACGAAATATTTTCATTTTCCGAGCAAGGCATGCTGTTCTTCATTGTTGTCCTCCACTCCCTCCCAACTCCCTTTTTACTCCCCCCACCCCACCCCATCCCCTCCTTCCCCCCCTCCTCTTCTCCAACTCCCTAACCTCTCGCCCACCCGAAAAAAAAAATATATATGCATATATATTTACGTGCACACATAAATAATATAAAATAAATGAATGAAGGAAATTTTCTTTTAATTTTTTTTCGTCCGCTCTTGGTGAATATCTTCTCTCTCTATCTCGCTACCAAAGCTACCAAATAAAAAAAATTGAGGGACGAAACACGTTTCCTATTTCACATAAGTGTGTTTTCTGTTCGCGGAATGCATCCGGGAGGAAGTAACTCCATGATTTCTCCCTTTCCTAAATCGCTCCTCGTCCCAACACAACGTGGGGACACACACCGTGAAAATAATAAGCGAAAGAGTGGATGGGAGGTATTTAATGAATTGCCTTTTCCGAGTTCAGTCGTCTCGGTACGTCGATGCGTTTCTTCGGGACCGAAGGGTGGCCGTTCGCGGGAGGAAGGTCTCAAAATGACGACCCTTTGATTATTTTTGGTTCATGGATCCGTAATCAGACGCCGGGCAATCACATAAATACGCGAGGGCTTCTCTTAGTGCTTCATCTCCTGAAAAGTAAGGCCGCATTACTTTGTCCCTCAAAAGGAGATGCAAACGCTTTCTCCTGTCGTTGATATTAGGGTAGGTGACCGACATTTAAAATCATTTAGCCATAGAGAATAATGCGAGGATATTTATCATTTGCCTATTATATTTTTTATTTTTCATTTCCATATTCATAGAGTAATGAGACCGAATATGAAGTTGCAAGAGTACTTGTTACTCGCCTCTACGAACCGGGTTCGGAGTACTGTAGAATTTTCAATACAAATTTTTCTTGTGTGCCGTACCGAAAGGAATCGGAGTTCATTGCTCCTTCAGTCAAATGATTCGTAAGACTTAGGTCCCCTTGCACCTTTCCCCTCCTATCACATGCTTTTACTTATCCTATAGATCTGAATCGTCTTTTATAGTGGAATGGGAACCATTGTTAATGATGGGTAGTTGATAATTCTGAGATAGGGTCGGAATTATTGGAATGTATTGGCTCTCCCGTCTCTTAGCGGAAGGTGCCAAGGGGTCAACGATTTAACGTCCAAACCTGACGGACTGGGCGTTGATCTCAAAGTGCAATCCATAGGTACTGCATTCAAGTAGGGTCAGGTAAATAACAGAAAATATCTACTACTGTCTACTATCTACACTTCCTCCACCAAAAATGTTGCGATTTAGGAAATTATTTGCACGAGAACTCTCCACAAAAAAGTAAAATTGCTCTTATTACCTAAATCATTAATGAATACCATCACATCATCTAGAGGTGATATATAATACACTTCGTAATTCATGTCGTGAAGACTGGAATTTATCACAGTATCTATGCTAATACCGAGCAAATTACGGGGATATTTGGTGCCCATTACAAAATGTAACCAAATCCATTGGATTAAAGTTTCAAAAGCATTTCACTTCCATTATTTCGGTATTTCCACTTCCACTCAATTTCCTGTGTGTATCGAGAATTTAAGATTATGTATCTGGGAATAATTAGTTATTATCAATTGGAGAGATTATGTGTAACCGTAGTGGTATAAATCATCAACGTCGAGAATGTGTTCTTGACGCTGATACGAAGTTGAAATCTTTTTTATCGCAATCATACCCCTTAAAATGCGCCTTGGAGTGTTGTTTTTTTAACCTATCGGGATTATCTCAAATAGGTAACCAAGGAGTCACGTGGTATAAGCACGAATATTTCGCACTTTTGGTGTGTTAAAACCGATAATTACAACCTCATTCTTTATTTATACTTGTGTTTTATCTCATCTGTGGTTCTAATGGTCGAGACAGATGAGAAAGCCTCAAATTAATCCTCAAACCATAAACAATTTATGATATTGTAACGAGCGTTTAGACACACTAAAGTTGCAAACCATTCCTGTTTGTACCACGTGACTCCTTGGTTACCAATTCGAGATTATCCCGACGGATTTAAACACACTCCTCCATGACTCATGAATATTAATACAGAGGTAAGGTTGCATCCAAACAAAATAGGCATTTGAACATAAGATTACTTCAAAATGTTACCGAAAATTTTGAAGTAATCTTAACGTTCAACGTAGTAATCAACGTTTCAAAAAATTACCGAGCGATGTAAACCGTTAACAAACACCAGAGAAAATTTAAGACACACACGACCCAGGTTTTGAGCAAGTGATGGTGATCGTCTGATGATAACGATCAGTAGTTCGAAACCCGGGTCTTGAGTGTGTTTCATTCTCTGCGGATACTTGTAATATTTTGTATTTTACGGTAAATACTCTTGGCAATGGAGTACCACTACTTCTTGATCGTTCCTAGGCAAACATTTCATTATATTTGCCGCCGGTTTTTTTTCGCAGCTGAAACCGCTCATTCGTTCATAACTCATGAGATTATGCACGCCGAGTACTTTCTTTTTTTTAACGCGCGACCTGCTCTGAATTTAAAAATCGTGATAATTTTTATAAAAAGAGGAAGCGAAATGAATGCGAAGCCTTAGGAGCCCATGGAGTCTTTCTAGAATCCATAACGCGGGGCGGGAAATGAAAAAAGCTCAGCATTGCTTGAGTAAGTAATTCATTTGAGTGAGCTCGTAAGTTTTACAGCATGCTCGGGGAAAAATATATAAAACGCCCCGCGCGCGCAAGTTTATTTACACGGATATACGATATTACGGCAGTGTGCGCGCGCGACAGCGACCTCTGCAACTTTGATAATTGTTTTTTCGGGTCAAAGAATGCCTTCTTTTAGACTAATGAGATTCTTTTCTCTCAAGCGAAAATCCGCGTTGATGATGATGATGATGATGAGATATATATATGTATGTTTGTAAATGCATGAACCCACACACAAACACAGGTAGTCACAGAAAACGGAGGGAGGGGGAGGAGAGACAGAAACAGCTTTGACGCAGGGATACCTTAAATTAAAATGGTGGAAAAAAATGAAATATTATCCGAAGCGACTCTTTTTCGGACTGCTTTTTACGGAGAGATGAAAAAAAACATAGGTATTATATATATTACGTTGAAGGAGAGTAAGGCGCATGCGTAGGTTTCAAGGAAAGGAACGGGAAGCTCATTATTGTCACCACATATATCCGCGAAAAAAATGATATTTTCTCAACCTTCCACACAGAAGGAGTTCCATTACTTTTCACATATGTGCCGACGTTTTCGCATAAGCACGTAAAATGAGGAGCGCATGTATTTCATTTTGTGGGTATACCTACTTGTATTTCCCAATGTGTCGCCGTGTTTTTCGCCATAAAGTCAGTCATGCCGAGTCGATTTCCTGAACGTAAAACAAAAAAACATAAAAAAAACAAAAAATGCAAAAATATCGCGAGGCGAGACGACGGGAGTTTTTTCGTGCAAGACGACAGGGTGAGGGTGAGTATCCCGGCGTGGAGGGTCCAAGGGAAGGGTTTTTAAGGGGATGAGAGGAGGGATGCGGCGATGGAAAGAAAATACATCCCTCAAGGCGGATTTATGTGCATAAAAATAAGATAAAAATTGGGAAACAGTAGAAAGCGATACTGCGGAAGCGACGAAACTACGAAATTTGATCTCAGATCCTTTTTATTTTGTCTCGTCGCGTCTTCTCCAATTTCCACGCACATGAAAAGGGTCTATGCACGTATACATGCTTCCTTTACTATATATATGTATATAAATATGTAAATACACCCATATATAGATAGTGTGTATATATTTACATTTTTGTATATAATGATTATTTTTTTATTCTCTCGCTCGGATTTGCCACTCCACACTCCGTCGTCACCCCCTCCTTTTTTTTACCCTCGCAAGGCCCCTTGCCAAGAGCCCCGCACACTCATTTTCATCCGCTTCAATTAGCGACAACAACAACAACGCCACGGAGTCGAGGTGGGGGGCGGGAAAAATAAAAAACAAAGGAAGTCGACACAGCGTTGTGCACTCATTTACTCAAGTTCCTCTCCGTCATTCCTTCTCGTCATCATCATATTCCACTAGATTGAAATGAAATCCCGACTCTCCCTTTTCCTCCCCTCCCCCTCCACCCACACCACGTCCACCCCCTATTCCGCCACCCCATCCCCTCCCCTCAAAACACCGCCTCCCGACACGCCATTAGATATCTCTCTCTCTCTCGGAAGTGAACGCAAGCGCTCCCGCCAGGAGCTCGAGAGATAGTCTTCATCCCCCGCCGGCGTCAACGAGCGTTGCTATGGGTAACGGGGTGGGCGGGGGGCAGGAGTGATCTATGCGTGCCACTCTCTTGTCCTTTGGGCGTCCAAGATTGCGTTCAGCCAGCCAGTCGAATTCAATTCTCTATCCGTTTGAAACGCGGTTGCGTTGATGAAGGCTTCAAAGGCATCGGTTGCTTTTGACATTTAATCATCTCCACGCCGCAAGCACCCACGCATTTACATTATGTGCGCCGTATGTAAGAACGGGTTCTTATTTACGTGCACATCTAAATAACCTAATTATTGATCTTGTACCTCCTTTTATAAACAAAATAAATCTTTGTCCTATTCCACATGATAATAATTGAATACTGCTTGACCGGTTTCGGACTTTTCAGGCCATTTACAAGAGCTAAGGTTGACTAAATGACGTGAAAGATCAAAAGCGTTCGAGTACTATTTCATTATATTTATTTAGAAAAGAATGAAGCTTTATTTTACTTGTATAATGTCGAAATTTCACCAAGTGAACTTTCCTGATTAAAACAATTCTATGATCCTTTTCATATGTTTCCGATATTTCTGCAATTCCTTAAATTTAAATGTACTTGACTGAAATATAATATTATCTAAGTTTATAGTTTGATTCGTATTTGATTATGTGTAAAACTATTTTTGAATAAGTGGATGCAAATGTAGGTATATTTATGCATATCGCATGTCATTAAATGTTTACAAGATAGACTAATGTCTCAGCCAAGGGAAAAGCATAGATTACACATAGAAATTGGCTGTAGATTTCATTGGCAAGGTATTCAAACTGCCGAGGTTACATCTCAACTCCTAATTTAAGCCAATGCTGTGCCAGATTCTAAGACAATCGCAACATCCATATGTGAATTGGAACTCGAACCTGCGACCTTTGAAATACCAAGCTAGCTAATAACCTAACCACATTGACATAGCTGAAAAAAACCTGTGTTCCGAGGGAATATTTTAGTCATCTAAACATCATCACATCACATGACCGAAGAGTCATCTGACTCTTCGGTCAGAAACTGTAATGAGTGCTGACCTAAATGAATGTGTGAATTCTCTAAATAAATTTCTTTTTAATGTGTGAATGGGGTCGTTTATTCGGAACCGAAATCGCAATTTTGTGCGAAATTGTTGGATGGAAACGAAAAACGAATTTTAGTGAAAAAATTAATCTTCTAACCACAATCATTCACTTATAAATCAAAAATTAAAATAAGCAAAAGGTGACGCCCACCGAAAAAGCTGCTTTGATAACACTGACGTCATTTTACTCCCGTCCTTGACTGCTTTTATGAGAAGGAGAGGGAGTGGAGGGGGGTTCTCGGAAGGTCTGCTCGCACAGATCCTGTCGGAGTATCTCCTATTGGCAGAGTTAGCTGTGTCTCCCCTATTGTGATGAGGCGAAGTAGCTTCGCGGGATCAGTTGTGATTGGACGAAGTCAATGACGTCACCACGCCCACTTTTCTGAAAGGGTTAAAAAAATCAGTTTTTCGCCGCTTATAACTCGAGAACTAATTGACGGATCAAAAAACAAAAAAATACGGGTCTTTTTATTTTACAACCTCTATCAGATCCTGCAATAAAAAAATATGGTAAAGGACCCCATTGCCTATTTCCTTCTTTTTCTCACCTGAGATCTCACGCCACATTTTTATATGCGTGTACACGCTCTTATGTGTTGGAATTTTAGTTTTATACATTTTCCTATGGAAATACGCTCTGCATACAATGTACTCAAATAAATACATATCACTAGATGATGTGGTAACCATTTCACAGAGACCCGTGGTTAGAATTTGGTTGATGCCAAACTATATTTTTTGAAATCCAAAATTCGTCATCTTTACTCAACGTAATGCAATCTTCGTCCTTTAACACTAGAACGCCCATAGGGGTCATTTTGACCCAATCGTATTTTTAAATTTATTTTTTGATCTCATTTTTTAAGAGAACAGAATTTCCTCTCGTGACTTTTAATATTTTTAATAGGTGTTCACTTACATTAATTTTTACCTTCCTAAAATAATCCATTGAGGAGTTAAGTTATATTTTACCTTGAACGCCCAAATGGGGTCATTTTGACCCAAGCGTTCATTTGCGAGCTTTATCTCTGCTAAAGGTCCTTTTATTTGCATTTTTGTATCATTCTGCTGCGTATGTGTTCACTGCTCTCTCGTCTTATCTTTTTCATTCAGTTACTTATCTTCTAAGTTCGTATCAGTTTCCAAAACAGTTTTGTTTCCTTTCCCCATCACGTCCTCACTTTTCGTTTTGCTTGCATGTGGAAGTATTTAGTAATTACTTTGTTGACATCATCATACATTGTCAATCTCTGCGAGGTGAGGAGAATGCAATTTTGTTTATTTTGTTTTCGCACGGAATTTATCTACCTAGTTGACTCCAAATCTGATTATCTCTTTTCGGATGACGAGTGGAGATTAAAACTCGTTCTCACAATGGAAAAGAAAAACCACTTTGTACATTCCAAACAAAGGTTTTATTGGTTTCTACCATGATTTCGACAATATATGACATCATCAAGATTGATATTGACGAAACCATGGTAGAACCTTTGCGTGGAATGTACAAAGTGGTTTTGTTTTTCCAATCGAGTGGTTCCACAAGGTAAACCCTCAAACTTAGAACTCATTCTCACAGTTGCAGTAAGTGAAGTTCGTGTATATGTTGCCCATTGATCGTGGCTTCTAGGGACGAATATACGGTGTGATCGTTATTTTGAAGATAGCTGTAATCAAAAATTTCTCAAAGACCAGCATAATGTTCTGCCGACATTCTTGCGGAGCTGTATAAGATTCAATAAGATGAGTCAGATTGTGGAGAGTGTTCATTTGACAATTCCGACGGCAAGCTGAGATTTGAAACTTGTGAAAAATAAACATAATCCTCAGAATGTGACGATAAGTACCCGTTTGATGATCTCAGTAGAGACACAAGGAGGGGCGGATCTAAAATTAAGCTCACTATTTGATATAATATTCATTCACTATTTTCAAGGCACTCGGGGTCAAAGCAATAGATACCCTTGGAATAATCAAAGATAGCTATGACAGTGGAAGGCCAGCAGAGAATTTCCAGAAGCGTGAAATGATTGCAATCCCGAAGAAGCCAAGGACAGAGAAATGCGAAGAATACCTTTAGCCTGGTGTCACACACATCGAAAATACTTACTAAGATTATTAGCAGAAGAATGGAAGGGAAGATCGAAGGTAATCTTTCGGAAAATCAATTCGTATTCACGAAAAACCAAGAAGCTAGGGAGGAAATGCTCAGCTGAAGGATACTGGCCGAGAAAATGATACACGTAAACAAGCCGTTGTATGTGACATTCGTGGACTTGGAAAAGGCCTTTCACAACTTGGAATGGAACAAGAAGGAAGATAGAAGACAAAATAAATGAAGTATTCAGATAAGGATGCAACCTCTCCCCAGCGTTATTCAATATATACTTGAAAGAGGCAATAAGAGACACAGAGGAAATTGGTATCAAGGGCATCAAGGTGAATGACGAAGAAATAAACATGCTCTGGTTTGCTGATGACATCGCAGTTGTAGAACAAAGTCGAGAGGACCTACAAGCATCCCTGACCCATATGGACCAAGTACTTCAAGAATATAATATGAGGATCAAGCATGAAAACTAAAATCCTAGTGTGCGGAAGAGAGAAGCTTAGGGCAAATATCACAATTTGAGTGAAATTGGTACAAGGAGAAATTAACCTACCTCAGCAGCACTATAACCTGGGATGGAAGAAGCTCAACGGACATCAAGCAAAGAATAGCACAAGCTAAGGAAGCTTTTATGAAGAAGAGACAACTACTGTACTCAAAGAGCCTACGGCTGCAAACAAGGAAGCCCTTTACCGTATGGAGCGTGGTACTCTATGGATCAGAGACATGGAAAATCGGGAAAGCAGACCAGCGAAGAATTGAAGCCTTCGAAACATGGTGCTGGAGGAGAATGTTGAAGATTAAATGGACAGATAAAGTGAGGAACGAAGAGGTGTACAGAAGAGCAGATGAAGAAAGGACAATATGGAAAACCCTACGGCATAGAAGAAACAGATTGATTGGATATACCTGGAGGCACAATGAATTAGTTAGAAATATATTAGATGGGAAGATTGAAGGGAAGGTCCCGCGAGGAAGACCAAGGGCAAATAAAGAAGGACGTGAAAGAGGAAACACACCAGAGTGTGAGGGAATTAACACTAAATAGGGCGTAATGAAGGGCTGCAGTAAACCAATCATGGGATTGAAATACTGATGATGATGAAAACTATTTTCTTTAGGCTACTAAATTTTTTTACATTTTTTCTGATGGTATTTCTAATTTTGGTGGGACAAATCATTCATAACTCAACAGTTCAAACTGCAAAAACAATAAATAAATACATTTAAATAAAGTAGATGACATTTGTTGTTTACTGCGTGTCACCATTTCAGGCAAGAAAAAATGAAATTGAAGAAAATCGAGAAAATGATTCCAACACTCAAAGTTGGTGTTTCAATAAATAGTTATATCGAGAAAAATATTACTATAATGAAGTGAAAAAATCGATGAATGTGAAGAATTAGGACATCATTTAACGAAAAAACACTAAAAAATGTAAAAATATAAATGCCTTGTGATAAATTAACTTATTAATTATCTGGGGTCAAATTGACTCCATTTGGGCGTTGAATGATGTCGAAAAGTTCGGGCGTCCTAGTGTTAATACGCTACCTTCTCAATTTCTATGAAAATATGAATGTTCTCCAAAAAATATATGTACTTCCACATTATGGCTGGACTGGTGATGTCTGGCTTATCTATCCATCATTTGAGTTTAAACGTACGTTAAAACGTAATAGTAGTTATCTGGTAATTAAGGTTGTGAAAGGTATTGCAATTAGGGTTAAATTCAGATAGATGTTTCAAGTATAAATGGTGGGCATTGTAATATTTCTCCTTTCTATATTCCTTTATGCGTGTGAGATATCTAAATGCATGCTGGCATGATTCACAAAACTTGAAGTACCCAATATGAATAAAAACGCGAAAAAATATCTTTTACAATTAAGTTCCGAAATTTTTACTGGCATATCCACCACTATGGAAAGTTACTGGACCACCGGAATTTAATTTTTTTTGAAAATTAAATTCCGATGCGCCTCTTTAGTAATCAAATTCTAAAATATATAAGCGTTCAGTGTGGTTCCTTCATGTTTTTATCTTGCCATCTGGGTTAAATCTCTGCGAACAAATATGTAGTTACGTGCCTCTAGAAGAAAAGAGTTAATTTCTGCTTGACAAATTTTGATCTCTCAAGTTACTAACCAGCTTTCTTCTGCCATAAATTCCACTCTATCCAGCATAATATGGTGAAACAGCAAGGGTTAAAACTAAATTGCGCAGGTTTGACTATACTATTATTTTACTATCTAATACATAACACGTATTTCAACGCTTAAGGCCTTATTATCAGGTCTACTAATAATGACGTCAATATTGACCTGACGATGACACCTTAGGCGTTGAAACAAGTTCTGCGTATCTTATATGGCGCATTAAAAATAATTGAACAGTAAAACTTGTGCGGTTTAATATTATTTATTCTATTTCCTCAATTATTTCATCCAGGGCCAGTTTTACTCTCTACTTTTATTTTCTCCGTATTTGTATGTATACTAATAAAAAAATTAAGGATATTTCAAATTAGTTATCGAAATAATTTATATTTTGTGGTTTGCAATCTTTAGCAATAATCAACACTACATGTGGTTTGCGATCACTTTTAGTCCTATAAGTGTGGAAAAACTAAAGTTCTTGTCGTACATATCCTGATATTTCTTGTGGCTTCCATTTTGTTACAATCATCGTTGAGGTGGAAGCGTTATATTTCTCGAAAGATGAATGGGACGCACTTACAAACGTCAAAACCTCCTCAATTTTTTTAGGGAGATGTTGTTGAACCAAATAAGAAATATGAGCAACGAGTATAAACATGGTATTCAGAGGTTAAATGGTGGGTTATATGAGCCGATGAAAGAGTGCAAGTCGTGTACTTTTTAATTATTCTGCTACGCTTAATGCTAGCTAATCATTGTAATCCAGTTACCGTGGCATTATTCTTCAAAATACTATCGTCATCATCGCTAAACTTCACTTTTTTCCAAAGGATACGCAAGGATACTAGAAAAATACTACTGTATGCTCATTAATAATTTTTTTCACTTCTGCAGGGCGTTGGTGGATAACGCAATTCAGCTGTCCGACGAAAAAAAACGATATCTGCGCATGTAATTGGCGCACAAATCGCCTGAAAATCTGTGATTGTGTACGACCGTTAACCAACTTCTTGTACAATTTCGTGGTCAAATCTCACCGTTGAATTTTTGCTATAAGGTCTTGCACAAGAAATTTCACCGTGTACAACCGGCTTAATAATGGCTAAAATCTAAAGAGGAAAAATGTTGTGAGAAATGAAATGAAATGCAAAGTAGGGGGGGAAGTTCAGTTACAGCAACCTCTAACAAAGCAGACCCCAGCCAGGGAAAAAATAAACAAAATGAAATAATACATGTGCAATACCCTTCTCATCACCTCGCTGATTACGCATGCTGGTCGATATGCTGGTACGAGGTATGCCGAGTGGTGGGGAGAGGGTTGCGGTTGACGCGAGGAATATTGAGAATAACGAGAATGAATTCCTGGACGCAGATGAGGATTTCATGTCACCCCAACCCGTAGTTCTTTTATTTTAGATAAATGTTTCCTCTCCTTGCAGCCAACCTTATCCAAATCCATCCCCACTTCTCCCTTAGCTCAGACTCGACGCAGCTCGCGGCGATGCAGAGGGAGATGACGAGTCACAAAGATTCGCATGGAGCGCTGCTTGTTTCGAGTTTGTATTTCTTTCCGATTCGGCGGGGTGGAGTGAGTGGTGGAGGACCCACCCTAATCGGGGTGACGGGAAGATTAAGGGATGCGATCTAGTTGTGCAAATGGAGACGAATTACTGAAGCTACTGGGATGGGAAATTATCCTTTCCGTCCTAGTAATAGTGATGTCACTATGCAGCCGAACGGGATCGGTTTGGTTGGATGGCTCCCATCCAGAGATCCCGGGTTTGATTCCCGGAAGTGCCTGATTTTTCTGCGCCAAACCGGTCCCTACTTCAGTGTCTAGTGGAGGGCATTTTTGGTTCAGCACTTCTTCCGTCGGATGGGACGTTAAGCCGTGGTCTCCTTGGCGCCTGACGTTAATAGCGTAGTTTTGAACAGTACCTACCCATACAAGTACTAATCCCTTTTTTATGCATGATATGTAGTGCATGTTTGGTGAGAGTTAACCCCCTGCCACACACCTTTAT
Organism: Platycnemis pennipes; assembly: GCA_933228895.1. NCBI lineage: Eukaryota > Metazoa > Arthropoda > Insecta > Odonata > Platycnemididae > Platycnemis > Platycnemis pennipes. The sequence continues at coordinate 31,464,783 of OW121852.1, read as the reverse complement.
GGTGGCTTGCAGGGTATTATGTAGGTGTAGATGAATAGTCGGCGAATTCCACGCCGGGCTTCTCTCCACCCTTCCTCCGTTCCCTGAAAACCAGGGATGTGACCGGAAAAGGCACGTTACGTTTCGTGCCGTACCTGGTAGGCACCCGAACTCCGAGTCCAAGCCTCGGCTTTGAGTGAGACCGAACCCTTCACCGCGGGTGGTTTATAGCACCAACTGAACTGTCGCACTATAGATTACAACTTCTTAAAGTTAAACATAAATCGCATAATTATGTTAAGCTTTGTGTTGTTCTGTTCACGTTGATGAAAATGGTTTTTTAAACAGTTATACGATATATATTTTTAAGTGCATTAGTATTTTATTATATATTAGTATTTTACGTGCATTAGTAAATCAAGCCAGTTTACTGTACTTTAAATTACTAAAGCATGTAAATTGGTTAATATCTATCGTATTACTGCAATGAAAAAACCATTTTCATCAGCGTGACTGGTGTAACACAAAGACGAACACAGCTTTGTGATTTATGTTTAACTTTAAGAAGTTATAAATTATAGTGTGACTGGTCAGTTGGTGCTTTAAACCACCCGTGGTGAAGGGTTCGGTCTCCTTCAACGCCGAGACTCGGAATCCGAGTTCGGGTGCCTCCCAGGTACGGCACGAAACGTAAAATGCCTTTTCGGGTCACATCCCTGCTGAAAACTCCTACCAATGCCGAATTACCCACCTATCCTAAATTGCGCGAATTACCTCAGCTGTCGGTTGCCTTCCCTCAAAAACTACCTGATTAACTACAGCAGAACCTTCTCTAACCAATAACTACTTTATTAATCTGTAGTAAACAGTCATCTAGCTGATTTTGACACTATGATAAACAACAAGATATGGCGCTTATTCCACAAGTTTTATTAAGGTACAACGCGTTTCAGCGGTTAAGCCATCATCAGGTACAAAAATTGTGAGTCCAGAAAGCGGTATATATACCCAACTAGGAGGGGGTGGGGGAGGGAAGTGTTGGGCGAGGGGAGGGAGGTATTAGATGGGGAGGAGGAGGTGGGAGGGGGGACACTGGTGGCGAGTCAATGGTTGATTTAGGGAAAGGAATGGCTAGGAGTGGGGAGTGATATTTAAAAAGCTGGTCGTTCATGAGGAACTCCTCTCCTTGTTGAACAATTTCAAATTGTTCTAGCGCGTCCAATCTCCGGCCTTTCCTCTCCACGTGGAGTATCTCCGGGTTGAATAGGCAGTGGTGTGCTGTGTCCAAGAGGTGTTTGGCGACGAGGGAAGATGGGTCCTCTTTCTCCCAACATTTGCGGTGTTCCCTCATACGGGTGACGAAGTTTCTACCTGTCTGCCCAATATAACACTTCGCACAATCACTGCACTTAATCCTGTACACTCCCGACTGGAGAATGGGGTGAAATCGGTCCTTCGAGTGGCATAAGAGGTTGCTCAGCGTCACTGGATTGTAAAAGGAGATTCTGAATTTGTCTTTTGGAAAAGTTTTGGCTATTTTGGAAGAGAGATTGCCAATATAAGGCATTATATATTGCCAATATAAGGCATGCCTTGAGATGCCATGAGATTGGACGCGCTAGAACAATTTGAAATTGTAAACAAGGAGAGGAGTTCCTCATGAACGACCAGCTTTTTAAATATCACTCCCCACTCCTAGCCATTCCTTTCCCTAAATCAACCATTGACTCGCCACCAGTGTCCCCCCTCCCACCTCCTCCTCCCCATCTAATACCTCCCTCCCCTCGCCCAACACTTCCCTCCCCCACCCCCTCCTAGTTGGGTATATATACCGCTTTCTGGACTCACAATTTTTGTACCTGATGATGGCTTAACCGCTGAAACGCGTTGTACCTTAATAAAACTTGTGGAATAAGTGCCATATCTTGTTGTTTATCATGATATCATTCCACTACGTCTCGCCGGACACAGTTACGAAGATTTTGACACTATTATATAACATGTTTCCATATAGTAGCCTAATTGCATAGCAATAGTGCATGTTTGTTGACCTTCACCCCCTGCCGCACACCATCTTGGTAGCATGCAGAGTATTGCATAAATGTAGATGGAGACTCCTAGACCTCCTAGTACTTAATTATTAACAGCGGGCCCCTCTTATCTCCCCTCCCGTTAGTGCTACGTATTATGCAGATGATCCCGGATAAAATTCAACATTTTTCTTATTCGAACAAATATTATGAATGGATCAGTAGGCGTTAAACGTCACGATAGCACATGATGTAAAAAACCAGGTGGATTGTGGGATATAACCGCAAGATTATTGCTGTAAACACCGTAACTGATGTGTTTACTGCAAGGAGGTTAGAATGTGCTGAAGGATGATGGATTCAGAAGCAAGCGGTCCATCTTGTTAGGTAAGGACATACGGGTTTGCTGCTCACACAGATGATGATTTTGTTTTTGCACGCAGTAAAATTTAGAGTATTAAGTTGGAAAATGGAATTCATTTTTAGGAGTCGTCAAAAAAATACCGAGAAAAATGCGAAAAGCCGCAAACGATCGACAGATACATAGGTGCGGAATAGGTTAACTATTTCAGTAATAAAATTTAACTCCCAGGGGAATAAATTGCATTATTCCCCTCTTTAAATATTCTTAGGAAGGTTATATTATACCACTCTGATGAAATTTGGGTACTGTTTTATTGTTATTTATGTTTGGACACAGGTAAAGTCTCCATAAGAGGCCGTAGAAAACGCAATGTTTTGAGCGAAGTAGGTGGGGCCTAATCGTTCCCAAGCACCCCCATTCCGGCTTCATTGTTACCTATAGGCAAGCATGGCAATGCCTCCTCCTGTTATTCTAACCATCTTGGTTTACTGCGGGTGTTCAATTAGTGTCCTATAGGATATATATGTATTTATTTATCTATGTTGTTGTAGCATCTATTGATTATTATGAATAATTTTCCAATAGTTACTAACTAATTAGTGTTTACTGCTACTACAATCTTTATAAACAATAATGACTAGAGCTGGGTCGTTCATGAATGAATCGTTCAAAATGAATGATTCATTGGAGGAATCGAATGAATCGATTCTCGCCCCTCGTTCTAAATGATTCTTAAAGAATCAAGTCGTTCGTAGTTCATGAAGAATCGTTGATTCATAATGAATCAACGCAATTATGAATGCGAGCAGTTGATTCTTGAGAATCACGCGTCGTTCTATGACACTCTTAAATAGCTGGACCACTATTCTATCATTCTATTGAATCAATTATGATTGTAATGAGGTATAAATATGAATAAATCTTGAACCTATAGCTTTATATATAAATTTATTTATTTATATACAGCTAGGTTCAAGATTTATATATTATTAAAATTCCTTCATTTTACCCTAGGGTTCTAGAGTGAGAGCAGATATTGAAGAGCTAGAAGTTTTCAGGTTTGTTATTTGCAGTTTGTAATGCACGATTTAATTGATTTTAGATGGCTATTCTGTTTCTCATTATAGGAAATTCGTTAGCGGGTTGAAGGTAAAAAACTTGAGATGTAAGTAGGCGATGCAAGAGGAGACAAATGTTTTGTTGACGACGAGCTCCTACGTTTATCTCTAAGTTTTTCGAAATTTGTTTCTACCTAGGATAATGTCAATTGACCGAAGATCGTATGTACAACGATAAAAATATAGGTAGTAAAGAACGTTCGCCTGACAAAGTTTCTCTATTAACGCTTTCTTATCCTACAGGAAAATAAACTCTTCGAGAGGATAACTCATTGTTAAAAAAAATAGAAAATTCTCAAAAAATTGTTTGATTTGCCATTTCAATTAACAACAAGAAAAAAATTAGCCTTTAAAATCAAAATCATCACATCCTATGAAGTAAGCTAACCTGTACAGTCTTTTGGAGAGAGATAAGTAATAACCTCAGTTGCATTTTCAAGGTACCTAATAAATAACAAATGCATGGTACATGCCAAGACCATAACACTAATTGTTAACATAGTTCCATTTATTGCACATCTTTACAACACTAACGATGGAAAAAAACTTAAAATCAAGACCATAACACTAACATAGTTGCCATATATTGCACATTTACTTTACAACACTAATGATGGAAAAAAACAAAATCAAGACCATAACACTAACATAGTTGCCATATATTGCACATTTACTTTACAACACTAATGATGGAAAAAAATTATTTACAACATATGGTATTCTGATGGAGAGGAAACAAAACATTGAGCTGATGTGCAAAAATTAAAAAAAAAATATTAAAGCTGAAGGTTGAGATTTAAAAAAATCAATTTGGTTAGCCTCTTGGGTGTAAGACTGCGTCTTCTCTCCGACAGAATGGCCCCTGCCTTAGAGAAAACCCTTTCACATGGCACTGACGAGCCAACAACACATAACCGTTCTTTCATTACTGCAAAGAGTCTGTGATAGATTTCACGATTCCTCCACCACCACGTAAGTGGATCTCCATACCGCTCCAGGTGTGGTTCTCCCAGGAACTTGTCTATCTCTATAATGGCAGCAGCTGTTGGGGAAGGGTCAGGTATTTTCATGTTTCCATAAGCATCCTGTGGGAAGTGACTCAGTAGATTCTCTCTCTTGTCGCAGCTGATTTTGATGTTGTAGAGATTCTTGGTGGTTATGCAGATTTTGATGTTGCAGGTTATGATGTAGCTGCTGCCTTTGCTATCAATTTTTTTTGTTTTCTCCACAGCTACATCATCATCAAACCCCACTTTCTTGAATCGAGGATCAAGAAGAGTTGCTTCAGCAATAATTACATTCTCCTCTATTCTGTGGAATCTTTTTGTTATTTCATTTTCAATATTTTCCAACATCTGTTTAACCTCATTATTGAGGCCCTCCTTGGCTTCTACAGTTTCAAAATATTTGCTAATGCCTTGACTTAAAGGTATTATTTTTGATGCCGTAACTTGCTTTTCTGAGCTTATCTCCTGAGTAATTTCGTAGAATGGCATCAGTAATGTGCATATTTCCTCCATGACTGTGAAGTCTGTAGGGTTAAGTGAAACTTTACAGTCTGTCATTGAAAGAGCTGCCAGTCAAGGTTCTTTATTTTTAATTTCCGACTGGAACATAAGGAATGTAGAATTCCACCTGGTGGGAACTTCTTGCTTGAGTGTCGGGTAGTTCCCATGATCCTGAATTTTTTTAAATTTGAGATTTGCTGAAGAGCTCCTTTTAAAATATTCAACAACACTCTTCACTTTAGTTTGAAGGTCTTTTACTTCTTTAAGTGAATTTTGCACAATTAAATTTAAAGTATGGGCTAAGCAAGAAATATGCTTCCACCCCAGATACCTTGCTGCTGATAACATATTTGCTGCATTGTCAGAGATTATAGCAACCACTTTGCCCTCCAGACCCCAATTTTTTATTACATATAGAATTTCTTCTGATATATGGACTGCAGTATGGTTTGACTGGAAGCATGAGCAGTCCAAAAGAGCTGACTGCAGCTCTCCATTGGATATAAAGTGAGCAGTTACAGCCAAGTAATTATCATTGTTGGCTGATGTCCATCCATCAACGGTGATGGAACAAGCTGTTGGTTCTTTTAATTTTTTCCTGAGATCATCAGCAGTCTTAGAATACAAAAGCTCTAAGTAGTTGTTCGTCAAGGTCTTTCTGCTTGGGAGACGATAATTTGGCTTTAATAACTGGACAAAAGCTCTGACGTCAGGTTGCTCCACTAGGCTAAAAGGCAAATACTTGGAAACAATCAATTTCAGCAAACCTTCGTCAATGCATTGGCTTGCTTTGACTCCCAGAGGACGATGTATGAAACGGCTGAGTGTCATTTGATGGGTAGTGTCCGAGGGGGTGACTTGAGGGTTTACCATGTTTGCACTGGATTGAGAAGGTATTTGGGTTATATCAGATGTGGTTGAGGTTGATGCTTCGGGCAAATATAAGTCAGTAGTATCACTAGATTGAAACGTTTCCAGGGAAACTTCAGAAGTAGTTGACGCTGATGCTTCTACCGACAGTAAGTCATTGCCGTCATCAATCAGTGGACGGGCCCTCTTAAGATCATTGCCTAATGTGATTGATGGATGCTTGATTTTAATATGCCTGGATAGATTTTATGTTCCTCCAGAAAATGAATACTTTTGTCTGCAGAACTGGCACTCAGCTTGCTCATGTGACACTTTAGAGAAGTAGTGCCATATTCCACTCCATTTTCTCTTTGAATCCATTGCCTGGATGAGTCATGAACCCATTTCAGAAAAATTATTTGTAGAATAATATCAATATTTTCCAAAGGGGCAAGTAGAATACTTGTAATGGCTCTCACCTATATTCTCAGCTGCAGTTGAACGTAGTTTCTCTGGTTTTCAGAAGATCTGTAGAACGTCCGTGAACGATATATTTAGGTAATCTGATTCCAAAGACACCAAATACAATGGCTGTTGACAATCGCTTTAACCTCTCAACGCCGTTATGCGTACCCAGTAAGCTCGACTAAATCACCATATACTGCCGTTGAGGGGGTCCTGTATCAATTAAAAAATACTGATGCTACGGTCGCCCGAATTCAGCTTCGAAGGAGGCCGCTACAATCATTGGAATGGGAAGCATCACTAAGTGGAAGGGGGAGCTCGGCGAAATAAAGAAATTTAGAGGAAGGGAGGACCCTGTGAGACAAAGGATGGTAGAAAAACTGACTTGACACGGTGCGGTGTTATCTTTCAGGGTGAAGGTGAAGAAGAAAGACTGTAAAGGAGAAGGATAAATACAGGCGGTGGGCGTAATAAATTTTCAATTTATGTTTTCTACTTTGTAGAAATAGAATGAGAACCTTGGCTTTTTATATACGTTTCTGCAGAGCCTATCACTATGTTATAAATATTTACATGATAAATCTGTTCAGATCGTCGCATGCATTCATCTATACTCTAACCATGTTAGAAATCAGATCAGGTCTACCTTTGATACTGAACGAGCAATTTGCGATTAAGGAAGAGTCTGCGAAGCTGTTTTCCGTGGAGGTAGACCTCGCGCGCGATTTAACAGTTGCAAACTGAGTGCAACAGGATTGTTTAAATGAAGTCTGTAACACTATAATCTAACACTTACTGGCATCAAAATAATGGAAATGGTCATTCAATGCATCTTGATGTGTGGATGAAGACATTAATGATATTCTAAATAAAAGGACACATATGGCATTACAAACACTTCTGAAAGCTTCAGTAGTTACTCCGAGGAATTGATAATGGGTTAGGAGCAATGAAGTATAATTCGAATGATCATGAACAGCATATTATGTTACTGTACAAAACGCAACAAATCAGTATGTAGGTAAAATATTTCGCTTGACATATTTTCCGCATATGTTGACGAAAATTTGCTCAACATTTCTTGGGGGCTTATGCTCAAAATATGCCCGGTGTGTGTTCACTGCATATGTGTCTGGGCAACTTTTGAGCGTATGTTCAGCATATGCTCACGTCATGTGAAACGAATATTTTCCTCACATCCTGAGCATATGCTCGACATTTCTTGTACTACTAGGGGTGGAGTATCACGAATAATTTCGTGGCTACTGCGCCCCAGGTAAAACTAGGTTGACAGCTGTCTTTTAAAGTGTTCCGTAAAAGGAATTACGCCAATTTTTAGGTTTGCCGACAACGAAACCATACTTTTGTCTTAGGTATTAATTGTTATCTCAAATTTTTATCAGTAGCGAACAATAATTATTGTTCGCTAAGGTTCTTAACCTTAAGGTTCGCTAACCTTAAGGTTCATTTCTATTAATTAAAATTTTATTCATCAATTAAGGTGATATATAAAATAAAAACTTCCAAGAATTCCTGGTCGAATTTTTCGTGGAGGTTAACAAAAGAAAGCTAATGCTTTACCATTTATCGCACTCTCCAATTTCAATAAAATCTGCATCATCAAACTTGCGAATTAAAGCGAATAGTCTTCTAGGTGATTTTCGAATTATTTTGATTCGCGATAATCATAATTCATTTGGGTTCGCAGGATCCATTTGGTTCAAGTGATTCTTTATGAACGATTTGAAAGAACGATTCATTCACATGAAATGAATCGCATGAATTGAATCACCGAAATGAATCGAAATCCCACCTCTAATAATGACAGAATTTGGGAAGTGAATTTAACTATGAAAGGGCTACTGGCAGAAAAAATAAATCACTAATGAAATATATTAACCGTAGAGATTTAAGTATCATATTTCGCCATATTTTCCTACTTCTTATTACCATCGTTCGACGACTGCAATAATACTTGGAAACACAGTCACTTAATCGACAGAATTTGCTTAATCGACTTAACTAATCACTTGCTACCGTTCTGGCTGTAAAACTTACATTATTTACTACCTATGAACGCAAGTGGCACCTGGCGACAAGCTGGTAAGTTAATATGCCACGCTCATTTTTGCTACTCCATTCTAATAGAATTTGTAAGCCTTCGAATATGTATTATTTAAAATATTAAGGGAAAGATTTAGTCTTTCCTTCTCTGGAGCTCGATCACCCCTGCGATAAAAGAATCGAGCAGGTTTATAGGGTGAAGTGAAGGAAAGAATGGGTTGTTTAATGGTGAAGAAGGGTTTAGGAGATCCTATAACCCTCTCATTATTCTACCATTCCCCATCATTTGCTTCTCTTGTCCCTCCTTCGCGTTTATCTTGCAAGATTATGTTGGGCGGAAAATAAGATTCAGCGGGGTGCCCAAGCGGGGAACTCCGGGTTTGAATATGTACAGCTGCATATTTAGTATTCCGGACAGAATGAATCACTTTTTCTCTCCTCTTGTGCGCGTGAGAAAGAGAATGGTTGGTGAGAATCGTTTCATCTCCCCCCACAGATTTTGTGTGCGGTGGTATGAGTCCAGACAGGCAATGGAGCAGCTTCCTCTATCTTGGTAGAGGTGTGGTGAATCTTTTGGGAGGGTCCTTCTGCGTTGTTTTCGCGATAAACTCTGGTGTGGCTTTAGGCGTGGTCGTTAGGGGTTAATTGGACAGTGTCTATCAATAACTGCTGCTTCTTTGAAGGCTGGATAGCAATCACTTGGTCATCTGCACTTACCATCATTTTACTAAACTCAACTATATCTTTGATATTGCTGGCAATTTTCTATTGCGGCAATATTTACTTGATAAAAATCAATGATCGCTCTGTAAAAATACTATCCACAAGTTATCACTATTTATTTCATTTGTTATTTGTTTATATTTCACAACTAACTTTTTAAATTTAGTTTTAATCCCTAAGGTGACGCTATCTGCTACATATTAGTTTACTAGCCAGAAATATACACGCCGGACAAAGAGGGGTGAGTTACTCTCCGTGATTGTTATGAAGGTTCTTGTAGTGAAAAAAGTGCGTATGAGGAAGTGAAAGGTAAGGGTTAAAGTTTAAGGGTGTTATAGACGTTAGGTAAGTGCGGTAAGTGTAAGAGACCGATGCAGATTTTTTTATTTGAGGGACCAAGCTTATCATTTCGAAAAATAGCTTTTTTGTTTCCCGCACGAAAAACGAATCGTCAACTATTTCAGAAAATGATTGCAATTATCGAAGTAGTTAATTTGATAATGGTGATCATTTGTTGGAGCAATGGTCACCTATTAAATATAATGGACAATATTTAGCATAGGGTGTGTTGGACCTCACGACGGGGGACTATGGAAGTTAACTCAAAACAGGCACTCTCGTTGTGGGTTGTGGAATATCCAAAAGGGAAAAATAGTTCTCAAAAAACGTGTCCAATTAAAACTATGTAGTAATTTTGTTCCGCCCCGAGGCTACTTTATACGCTCTCTTTCTGCTGATCCTCGTCATGCATGCCTCTACTCAAGGTAAATTGTGCTTTTATATGGCCAGTCAAAGTTTCACACGGTAGTACTTGGGCAGTTTGCTTTGAACGTCTTTTGAAATGAAAACAGGAACTTAAATTTATGTAATTTCATCTTCCCCTTGGATGTTCTTCCACGCTTGACGTCTGTGTATTCCTCGCACACTATATCACAGGATACATGATGAAACTTCCTTCTGGATACAACCGGAATGACTGTACTTCGCGGTCTATCGGAAGGAGATTCTTATTCTTTCCTATTGATTCACGCATTTTTTTTCACTTATTCAGCGATTTATTATGATTTAAAAAAAATACTTGTCGTATTAAAATGCAAATAGATTTTGATGAAATTTCATAGTTTTGGGAATCGAAAAATACGTTGTTTCAGCACAAAGAAATACTTCTGGAGGCTTGTATTTCATGATCATTCAATGGTTCACATCTTTTCGTTTAGCACTTACCAAATGATAATCACAAAGCGAAAGTTCACTGATGGATTTTGAACTTCCTTTGGATTATTTTACATACAGAATTTCTTAGCAGCAGTCTCTGAATGTGCGGCTGGACATTGAATAGAATCATCACAGAAAGAAATAGATCTAAAGCAACGAATCATATTTGATCATAAGGATATATACTTATAGACAATATTTCGTCACTCTCCGCTCTACAATGTCTATCCTGATTTTCCATCCGCAGCCCTTATTCTCGTTGTCTGGAAGGAGGCTTCTAATAAGTTGTGTATTCATCTACAATAAAAGAGCGATGTTACTTTTCACTAGTTAGGCCCCACCTTGAATATGCAGCCAGTGTATGGGATCCTAACGAATTATGTTCGATCAGAGAACTAGACAGTGTGCAGCGTAGGGCAGATAGGTTCGTTAAAAGGTGTTAAAAAGTGAGTAGCTATTAATTTTTGGAGGAGGAATAATTCGCTAGAGCGATCCTATAAAATTAGTAACACGAAGATCAAAATTGTTGAAACCATAAGTAGGTAACATAGGTGTAACAATCATTAAAGATTTACCGTGGGGAACTCACATCCGGGAAATATGCGGCCGAGCCAAGAGAACGCTAGGATTTATGGAAAGAGTACTTGGGAAATTTGATGAGAAGACAAAAAACGATGTTACTTTTCACGAGTTAGGCCCCACCTTGAGTATGTAGCCAGTGTATGGGATCCGATTGAATTAGGTTTGATCAGAAAACTAGACAGTTTGCAGCGTAGAGCAGCTAGGTTCGTTAAAAGGTGTTACGATAGATTGAGTAGTGTTTCAGAATTAATAAAAGAATTAGGGTGGAAATCATTATCAGAGCGTAGGTTAAGGTACAGATTAAATCTATCAGGGAAATTTCAATCGGATAGCTTTACTGAAGATGTTAGGCAAATATTAAGAAAACTGGCTTATTATGATAGATTCGACCAGGTAAATAAGACTAGAGAGCTAAATTGTCGTACCGATAAATTCAAAATGGCATTTTTCCCCTGTACTTTAAGAGAACAGAATAGGCAGCATAGCAAAGGGATAGGTAGGTGAAATATTTAGTATCCAGTAGTGTATGATTTATGTATTAACCCCTTAAACACGATATATATTAACAATCAAGTTGCATGAGACCCTATAATTGCTTGTTTGCATGTTAGTAGTGCATGCTTGGTGATATTCACCCCCTGTCACACACCCTCGCTGTGGCTTGTAGGGTATCGTGTAGATGTAGATGTAAATCGAGCAAACCACGGCAGTGTGGTGTGAAAGGGGATGGATAATCGCAGAAAATACATGTGAATCATATGTATACTTGAAAATTTAAATGAGTAATTCCTACTTCTCGAGAACGAGAATGTGTTATCCACACATGAATCATGAATATATCACGGTTAACTCCCGATGTCGTGTTTATGACTGGTAAAATTGCACCGATAATGTGGAAACACGGATATAATCCACTATTTGGTTCTATCCGGATTATTTTCTCTACGTTGCGCCGCCAAAATAAATAAAAATCCCTAAGAAAATAACACGATCTGTCAATGGAAAGAACCTCGCCGTACACAATAGCATTTTATGGCAAAAAAGAATCCAGTAGAGGTGTCCCGGCCGCAATTAAATGTTCGCAAGTCTCGGGTGGCGACACGAAGCCTGGCGTAAGACATCGGGCCAATCGACAGGGCCGTAATGAAAGTCACGATTGGAGGAAAATAACGAAAGTGTACTTACCACTGCCGATACACTAAATGGGTTGGCGATGCACGGATAATCCGCAGCCCGGATAACGCGCTCATGGATAATCGTGAGTTTACTGTAACGCGTTTTTATAATTAGTATTGGCCAGAAATTAAAGATTTTATTTCTAAGTTAGTCAAATGCAAGGAATGAATTATGCCTATATGATTTCAAAAATGACCATGGTATTGCGCATTTAACCTGGCTTTTAAAATTAAATGCTCATTTCATGCGTACTACTACCTACCTACTTCATATCAACCTATTGGAATACAATGTGTTACATTTTAACATTATTTTAATTATTTGTTTGCATATCGTTTACTGTAAATATGAAGAGATTAGCCGAAAGAAGAATTCACTGGAGAGCTGCGTCAAGCCTATCCCAGGATTGCTGACTAATGATGATACTTTACCATTTTTAATCATCACTACACTCTCCTTATGTGTCAAAACATTTCTTCCATTGTTATTATTCACTTCGTGCCTTCGACAAATTTCTTCATCAGATCATCATGTTTCAAAATGCGTCCAATTAGATTGTTTGGTCTTCTTTTTGAAGTTTTCATGAGACTTCTGTACTTCCAATCTGACCAATTCTTTTATCACTCGGTCTATGCATATCATTTTCATATTTTTCTATAGTACCTAGTGCTTTCATCATTAAATTGTAATATATTCCTCGTTTCTTCGGAGGTCGGGTTGGCGTGTTCCCCAGAGCACATAACGACCAACGCGAGGGATTGGGTTTGAATCCCATCACTGGCTTATGTTTCAGTGGTCTCTACTTGAGTGAGTCGTGTAGAGCACTTATAGTAGAGTACTCTGTCGGATGAGACATTAAAATTTCTACTTCTTGTTGCCTTTCGTTAAGAGCAGCCTAGCTAGCAGGTCGTACCTGGCTTTATCTCCACCCTTTCTTCGTACCCTGAAGAACTCCAGCATCCGTGTAACTATCAAGTGGCGTACGCAGGATTTCCTTCTGGGGGGGAGGGGTTTATTAATATTTACGTGGATCATCATAAAATAATATTTAGATTATTATTCACTAAAACAATAATTAAATTAGCATTCTATTTTCGTGAAGACGATTCAACAAAACTTTTCAGCCCAATAAGCAAAATTTTAAAAGCCAGAGAAAAATGTACACAATATGGTAAAATACGGGAAATAGTAAAAAACACGAAGTGAATATTAACAGTGAAATGATAAATTGGTTTCGGCTCGTCCATATGTGACTTCCTTTGACATCAAATTGATGCGTGAGAATTTTAAAAATGTTCGCACCATGTACTTGGTGTTATTACTGCAGGCTCTTACAATGTGTGTGTCTTGATGGCTTTATCGGCATACAATACACATAACTGATACACATGTTTATGGGGGGGGGGTTTAACCCCTAAACCCCCATCTGTACGCCACTGTAACTACCCTGCTATCCTGAAAAGCGCAAGTTTCCTCATTTGTCGGTTTTCTACCCCAAATAACTATTGGTACTACTTGGTGTATCCATTATAATGAAATAGTGGATTGGTACCAGTTGATTGTAATGACTTAAAAAGTACAGGAATTGCAACATGGTGCTACCATTAGGTATGTAGATACCTCATGACGACACTATTGTGGAGGCACGTAGCCAGGAGGGGGGGACTCTTCTGAGGTTTCAACCTCCCCGGAAATATTTTCCCAATAATTTGGTGTATTGATTTTGATTGGGCATAATAATCCGTGATACACTGCGTATAATTCAAGTGGCTAAAGTCTGTTTCACGCGATACTTGATCCAGCACAAGGTCGATTACCTATACTAGCAAGAATGCTACCTTTCCAGTATCGGGTGATAAGAACCAGTATGCTGGCTATCAGGCATGCTCGTTAGCATACTTGCTGAGCTACTGGATTTCATACTTGATGCGGTACTAGATTTCTAGTAGATCCCAGTAAAACCTAGTAGCCATCGACCAATCAAGTCACGAGACGCTGTGGGAACTTCTATTTTTTTAAATTAATATGGAATCATATTAAATAACCGCTTCATAGCAAGCACATGTTAGTGGTTACTTACACTTTGTTTAAAAATCACAACCGAAGAAAATACACGTGGAAGATGCCAGGAGACAGAGAAAGATTTCAAATAGTCTGCTGAAAACTATAAAATGAAGACGGGACAACTTAATCGGCAACATCTTAAGACACGATGACCTGATAAAGACAATATTCGAAGGAAAAGTGAACGGTAAAAATGGAAAAGGCAGGCCTCGTATAAGTTACATAGAACAGGTCGTAAAGGACGCGAAAGAGAGGAACTACGTTAATATGAAGAGGTTGGCCGATAGAAGAATCGAGTGGAGGGCTGCGTCAAACCAATCCTAGGATTGTTGACCTTTGATGTTGATGAGCAAGCACAAGGTCAATGATCGTGTAAAACTTCCGAGGACGGTTCCAATCATGCTAGATTCCGTCCTCAATATCAAGTAGCGGCCAGCACACTAGATCTTGAGCTGGATCGTGTGAAACGGGCTTAAGGAGGATTTGGGAGCGGAGAGGAGAGAGAATCAGACTGTAAAGAATAAATTATTAACCACACACATGCATCAAACTAGTGATCACGTTTGATCACTGGTTTGATGCATGTGTGTGGTTAATAATTTATTCTTTACAGTCTGATTTGTGTGCATGCGTTGAGCGTCTGTTCTTGGGCCGGTCAAATTCACTGCTTCATATCAGGGTAAGCAGTGAACTTTACCAGTGAGAAGAGAATAGAGTGGGCACTATGAAAGTAAATGACAAGCAATGCAAACCAAGGGAAGAGATTTGTAACATGTCGGCACCGATCGGGCAAGGCTGATTTGTTTCAAGACTTAGCCATCGCACTGCACCAGACTTAGCCACCTCCGAAGCAAATTTCTGGCTACGTGCCTGCCATAGTGTGTTAACATCAATAAAAAGAGGATAAATACAAAAGTTGATTGTACTTATCCTCTATGTATCACGATTCTGTTCTACCATTTAATACTTGTTACTGTCTATTCTATCCACCTTATTTCCATCCTGCCTCGAAAACACTCTTTTTCAATTTTTTTCCTTTTGGTCTCCTTTACAGATTTTTTCACCATGGTCCATCGGTGTTTACTTCAAATGCCTGTACTGAAAATTTGGAGATGAATGTGAACCACGTTTGGAGGTAATAAGGTAGCTCAAAAATGTGATGTTAAAGTACGTTATGATATATGCTTGTCAATGGTAAAGGTATTAGATGCATGTCACAACCTAGCTTTATGTTATGTTAAGTATCTCCGATATGAAAGGATTGTCAACTAGCTGCGAATGCCTTGGCTGAGTCACCAACTGCAAAATGCACAATAGATGGATTCCACAAGGAAAAATTCCACCTCAATCGGGGTTGGGACCCGGACCCACTGATTTCCGGCCACGTATTTTACCAGTTAACCTACCAAATGAATGATCTTGGTAGTTGAAAAAACTTACTCGCGTTTTGGGCGTTAAGAGTTTAGTGATGAGTCAGCGGCGATGAAGTCGTGTTTAGAAATAGGACCACGATGGGAGTGATTAAAGCCCGTTCCATACGATACTTTATCCAGCACAAGGTCCTACCTATACTAGCAAGAATGCTACCTTTCCAGTATCGTGTGAATAGAACCAGTATGCTGGCTAGCAAGCATGCTCGCTAGCATACTCACTGGGCAACTGTATTTCATGCTTGATGCGGTACTAGATTTCTAGTAGCTCTCAGTAGTACCCGGTAGCCATCGACCAATCAAGACACGAGGCGCTGTGGGAGCTTCTCTTTTTTTAATTAGTATAGAATCGTATGAAATAATAGCTTCATAGCAAGCACAAGGTCAATGATCGTGTGAAACTTCCCAGGACAGTTCCAATCATTCTAGATTCCGTCCTCAATATCAAGTAGCAGCTAGCACACTAGGTCTAGTGCTGGATCAATTATCGTGTGAAACGGGCTTAAAGAGGAGTTGGGAGCGGGGAGGAGAGGGATGAGGGTGTTATAAGCGGAGGAACGCTGAATTACGCCCAATCCTTCTTTCTCGCTCCCTTACTCCGCGGCCCGATAATGAATATTGGGAGAGGTGGATAAGTTTATTTTTTTTCTTTTTTTTTCTTTTTCCCCAGGAAAACGGAGTGGGGAGGGTGAGAGGGAGGTTTTAGGGCATGGAGCATGGAAGGGTTTTAGGGAATTACGGAACAAGGTGACGAAATGTGGGGTGGAAAGCGAGGTGGTGGTTACGGAGATCTCGCCTCGGTTGGGAGGGCACTGAATCCGCGCTTAGCTGAAGGTAGGGGTGACGTCGCCTGGAGGCTCATGGGAAATGTGCGCGGAACGAATTTCAACCGCAAGAGCAGACTGAACAATTAATCGCCGGTACGCCACCGTTGAGGTCTACACCCCGTGGTTTAATCACTCCCGTCCGACTCGGCAATGACGAATGGACCATAGATGACACAAGTAGTAGTTATTGTACAAATACCGACAGCTAAGGTCATTTGCGCCATTCCAAATAGTTCAGTATTTGGTTAGAAGAGAGCACTTTTAGGGATACTAGGAAGAGTGGAGGAAAACCCGGTATCGGCCTAAATATACCCACAGGCGCCTATAGGTCCATAGTTGAACATCCCTTCCGTCGGACTGCGCACTGAACTCATGGTCCTCTTCAAAGCAACATTTGAATTATGGTACTCTTTATATTTTAAATGTTCTAAGAAGAGTGGGTGAAAAGAGAAGTCTGCCGAAAACCCTTAAAAGAAGACGGGACGACTTGATCGGCCAAATCTTAAGACAAGATGGCCTGATGAAGATAAGCGTCGAGGGAAAATTGAACGCAAAGTATTGAAAAGGCGGGCCTCGCATGGGATACATATATGGAACAGGTTGTGAAGGATGTAAAAGAGAGGAATTACGTTGAATTGAAGAGGTTGGCCGACAGAAGACTCGAGTGGAGGGCTGCGGCAAACCAATCCTAGGATTGTTGACCGATGATGATATATTTTAATCGTTGCAAAAACAGACTAGATAGTCTCAAATACATGCTTTTAGCCATAAATTACATATATCCTTTTTGATGAATTTATGTGGCAAAGATGCGTATTTCAGTACCACCATGTAATCTCCACATCATTTTTGGTACACTTTTGCGCAGAAAAATGCGTACTGCATACGGAAAATTATGGTAATATAATTCATTTATAGACAACCACCTGGCATGAACTCTTTCTCAACAATCTCATAGTTGACGGAAAACACAGCAATTTGCGTTACCAATTCATTCTTCTTAGATGCATTTTTAAAAACAGGGTAGAGGGACGCCTTGGTATCTTAACTGGCTGAAATACTTGAACGGTTAACGGGGTATTCAGTTTCGAAATCCGGTCAAGGTGAATGATTTTTCCCATAGAAATATTTTTATTTCTATAATGGATAATAATAGCGGGAAATTTTTACATATCGAAGAAATCTGGTGCTTTCGATGACTGATGGAATGTGGCTAACTCCTGATGCTTGGAATATTTGATTTGGGGGCCCACCTAGTATCTGTCCGGAACCACTGGTGGTTAGGAGGTTGGGCTGCTGACCGGAGGTCTCCGTTTAGAAACCGGGAAAGGTCACTTCAGCACACCTTACTACCTAGCATCACAAATAGATTGAGGAGGAGGAATATATTTGTTCAATCTATATTTTGGTGCAGGATTCCAACACCAGGTTGTGGTTGGATCAAAGTGGTAATAATACACTCGAGAGGTCATCGAGACTGATTTAAATCAAGGAAGGTAAATAATTTTGATAACCTCGGATAAAGGGACTTTTTAGTAGCGATACTATATAGTAGCGGATGAGGTTATTTTTGCATATGATAAAAAATAGGACATTAAGATGAATATTGGAACGCATGTTAGCATTTCGTTCAAGAAACGGATTGCGCAAACATAAATACAAACGCCAAACATTTAGTTTCAAACGGTTACGTTTGAAATATATAGGAGTGAAATTAACTGCCAAGTGATTCGAGATAATTTATACCTCCCTTAAAAAGCCTTAGGAAGAGTAATTAAAATCGTCGTGAACAGATTTTTCGTAATCGGTTACACCTTGAGTCACTGCGAAGGCAAATTGTAATAGTAGCCAAATAAAGAGTTATAGAACATAAAGAGTTTTAGCAATAAAAGTATTGAGTTGAGAGCTGCGTCAAAATAATTTAGGATAAAATGATAAATAATTACGTGAAATGAAATTAGTATTTTATTGCTCAGTAGGAAATTGAGCATATTGAGGCTGGAGACCTACGAGAAGAATCAGTTTAGCGTGGAAAAATTCGGAGTAAGTGAGAATGTGCTAGAACAAAGAAAAGGTTTTTTTTATAGAGTGGAGATTGGTTGGAAATTCTATGATATGAAGAGAGAAACAGTGTATGGAAAGAACCCTCAATGAATGTTATGCAATGAAGAGCAGAGAATCTCCATCTAAAGTCACCCATAAGGGTAGAAAGTTATCAATCAATCACCTATGCTGTACATCGACCCTACTGTCTGTTTACCTACGTTATTATTCACGACTAGCGAAACTACTGAGATGGGCCGTTATTGGCAAGGAAGGAATACGTTGCGCTCGAGCGAGACACTGGAATCGGATACCCTTCCTTCGCTTTGCGCTGAAAATTAGCGAAGGCGCCTATATGATCTCCCGGCGCCTCTTCCACCCCATACCCTTTCACAAACCCCTCCCGCCGCGACCCGGAATGTAATCAAGAGAAAGGAGAGGGAAAAAAACATTAGAAGAGGGCACAAGAAGACTTGCCCGGGGGAGGGTCGGGGGATGGAGCTCGGAAGGGAAGCGTAGGTGTTGGGGGTTGACCGGGGAGGGTTGGTTTTTTGCGGGGGAGGGGAGGAAAAAAAAAGAGATGGAGGGTGGTAGGAGAGGTGAGCAGGTCGCGAAAGACTGTTCCACGAGAGAGGGATGCTGGATCATATTTGATGGAGTTTCACCATCATCGTGTTAATTGAAAGGGTTGAGTAATATGCATGACGATGCGGCTGCTATAAAAAAATGAACGAAAAAAAATGAAGCGGAGGAAAAGCCTCGGCGCATCGCTGTGATTATCTGAACTCATTTACTTTAACCCCCCTACACCTTCCTCCCTCCCCTCCGAGCCCCTTACGGTGGGGGAGGGGAGTTGAGAAAAAAAAAAGATATGAGACCCCTTCCCATAATCCCTTGCTCACCACCAAGGAAACATACCTGCCAGAGACGCCCTTCACCCCGCCCCATTTGACTCCCCCTTCCCTTCAGCCCCATTTTTTACCTGGGGGGGCGCATTTGTTTACTTTTGTCTCCTTTGAGCTGTGTGCCACAAGGGTTATGCCCTGGACCCTTAAGGCTTTCTCGTTTCGGCTCCTTGGTTCGAAATCGCATGAACGCGGTGTGGGCCTAGCGAAGCGTGTTACAGTACACGCGTCTGCTTTTTCATTTTTTTTTTGCCTTCTCAGATTGCAGACGGGCGTCTCGTCACTTTTGTTTTTAATTTGCCTCTCGTACTCAAATTCGCCTTCCCTCTCATGAGAACTCGTTTGGCGCTTTTCGAATAGTAATGGTGATTTTTCATGGTTTTTATACCGTTTTATTTCCTATTAACATCAACATAGAGCCCGCCATTATTTGAATATAATGGCATTTTTAGCTTAAAGGGGATTTTCCGTCATTTATTTGTGTATTTTTATTCTACTATTTGGGTAATAATATTTGATCTTGTTTCAGAATAGAATTGCCCTTTAAAATCCTTATTATAAGCTGCATTTAACTGCTTTTAAGACTTTTAAAACCTCAAAAAATAAAAAAAATGAAAGAATATTGGAGATATAGAGGTGAATTTTGATGAAGATAGTTATGACACTTTTCTTCACTGTAGGAGGGAAATCATCCTGTAACGCATCAGAAGAAAGAAAAACGTAGAGGATATTTGTTAGAAATGCGCTTTGTAAGAAATTTTGCTTGATTACTCTGTGATAGAAACTGTAAAAACAAGCAAATTGGGATGGAGACTCATAGATGTGTTAAATACTAATAGTTTCTATTACTATAGATAATTCTGTAAAAATAATTACTATTTTCTGCCTGGGTCAATTTAAAACACCATTCTGTAAGAAATTGGTTTTATTTTGGCAGATACAGTAATGTTTGGATCACATAAGAAGCACTGAGGAAATACATAAAGCTAAAATTTACACCTTACCCGTTTACATACGCCTTACAGTGTTTAGAGGTTGTCTTTATTCAAATATAGCTTTATTTTACAAAACGGTTGATGTACCATTTCGGATTAACGATAATGAAGAAGAGTTATGTGTACACTGAGTAGCAGATAAATACGTGCAGATGAGGGTGAAAGAAATGTAAGACTGCCTGAATATTTCAGTAAGAAGTAGGATTCAGATAATCATCCGTGTATTGAGAGATTATGGTGCGATAACGGCAATCTCTCGGCTAAAGTGAATTAGGAGATTGGCAAAGGAATGCCTCGCTGGAGGTATGTGCAGCAGATAATAAAGAATGTGAAATCTCTCTGATTGGCACGGTACATGATCAGTAGCCCTGTCCGAATCGTGTGCTTCTAGCGCTAAGCATACTACAATGGTTGCTTCCGGGTGGAGGGGGGTTTGTCGGAAATACCCGAAGCATGTCCGAACGCGAAATACTCTAGGGGAGAAGCATGCTATGAAGCCAAAGCACATAAGCATGCTTCCATGTAGTCTTCGAAGCATTGTTGACGAGAATAATAAAAGATGGCGGAGCCGCTGGCTACTTACAGACGTGTAAAGTGTCTATATCTTAAAATTAGTATATTACGATAGTACAATTATTAATGTACATATTAATTATAAGATTAATATATTTATCATCGCTCTTTTACTTCCGGTCAAAAAATTCAATAAATACTGCCTTCTATCGTGTTTCATTATACCTAGAAGTTTTTTGTTACCACTACTGCTTAACGTCGCTCCTTACCGTAGACCGTCCGAATATTAAGCATTCTTTCCCAAGAATGCTTCATTGTACGTCAGCAATACGTCACGTGCTTTGCCAAAGCATTCTTGGTTTTCGGATAAGCTGGGTTCTGCTTAGTTTTAATTTGGTTAAGACAATTGTCATCCCGTTTCTACGCAGATTTCCAAAGATCTTAGTTTCGGTGCCCTAAAACTCCTGATCATTTGAATGAAGTTCCAAATGTAAATAATCATATCTCAGGCATCATAGTTTTGTTTTTTTTGGTAACAATACAATCATCTAAATACCGCGTTGAAATCCTCATGCATATTTTATTCCATTTCAGCAGATTAGAGTAGACGCTCAGTATGGGGAACAAGTGCACACTATGCGCAAAGAAATCTTTACACAATAGTGAAATTGGCTTTGGACCATGGGATTCTGGTTTTACCAATGTAAGTATTTATAATTTGTAATATTCAAAGGCAATCCTTTTTGATCTAATGCGAAGGCCAAAAATGGAAGTGTAATATTACCACGGAAAATGAACAGTATTTTAGCGTTATCTGCACTTAATATTCCTTAATTTTGGTTAATTTCAAAGCTTACCTTGTCGTTAGTGCCAATAAAACACATCAACAGCGTATCAGGTATCTTTTCATCGCATTCACTTTTGTAAGAAAAACCAAAAATTCATTCTTTCTAATAATAATGAATCATGTATCTGAATGATTTAATGAAAACCAAGGTGGCATTGAGACCAAAAGGGCTGAGAAATCTAGGAGCATGGCGTCCATATGAGGAATAATATTTCCTGTCAAAATGAGTAAAAGTCTAACTCCTTTTTAAATATATCTGACTACCCTGTGTGCAGTGACACGGTAACTGTAGCAACACATCACGTTTTGTGCATATATGCTCACTTGTAACTTTTGGCAATCAATCATTAGGTTTTCGAGATTTTTTACACCATTGTTCCTGGATATTTTCCTGTTGTCTGTTTTCTTGTAATTGATACGTCTTTTCCTATCCTTTTGATATTTATAACCGAGTCTAGTCCTTAAGTTTTCCTCAAATTTTATTTATAATTTCATGCCTGGCATACTTTTGTACCGTTTCTATAAATATGTTTTATAACTTGTACAGGTTCAATAATAGTTTATCAAGTTTGATTTCATTTGTACACCATTTTTGAGCATTTTTGACTAAAATGACCTTGTTAATAATTTACTTATATTTTGCTTTGAAAGTTTTTGGTATCACTGTAGACGAAGGGGCAGTTTGAAGAGGGGACTATTTGGGCTCAATTTCACCCCACATAATGTTACAAATTATAATTATTCATCAACCTCACAACTTAGAGTGTTTTCGGAAAATAATCACAATTCGTGGATTACAGCAATCGCTCAGCTCGTAGGTCGCGAGTCAGTTACGCAGGCACTGCGTCAACTTTTTCCGCGTGCGAAAAAGGTGCCGTCTTCTCCCGGCTACCTCAGATATTTTTTTTCTTTTCACCTCCACCCCCGCTTCCTCCCCTTTCCCCACTTCCCTCCCCTCGAATCCTGCCGCCTTACACCCTGAGTGAGTTTGCCCTAATGACAACGAACTTTCTCCTCTTCCCAGGACTACATTTTTATTTAATTTTTGCAGAAATAATATTTTTATTCCTTCTTTCCAATCCTCGCGTCTCGTCTTTCACGATGGGAAAAAAGATGGCATTTTTTCATCCCTCACCCTTGGAAGCAGTATACCCCATCCTCCCAACCCCCCTGGACCCAGCAGCCAGCCTCCCACCTTCATTTCCTCAAGCCTGAGATCTCTTTTACCACCTACGACCCTTCATTTTTTTTTCTGAGCCTCCCCAAAGCAAAATCCTTTTAGCCATCCCGCCAACACCCACCCCCTCTCCCTCTCACTCCTTTCTCTCCTCCCGCACAACGCCTCTCTTTTTTTTTGCCTCACCCCTTATTCCCCTCCCGACCCCCAACCATATTCTCTCTCTCCTCTCGTGACTCCTTATGTCCCTGCGTGCACCCTACAGTCGCCTGAGGAGCCGCCCCTGGCTTTCCTCACGGCACTGCGCTCACCAAATTATTGAGATGCACCCTGATCCTTGTCGCCAACTAGAGTATGGTGACTTTACTTCGCCTCTCTTAAGGCGAGACGAAAATATTCCCAAGTTCGTGGCAAGAAATATCTTATCTTCCTCCTAGATTAATAACGGCTTAATAGACATATATTACTTTGCATTTTAATTATTATATTCATTTATGATATTTATTGAATGTAAAAGTCATGTGTTTTCCCTGCGCATTAATAGCTATTAGCACTTTTTCTTATTTTACCAATTCTCATTTAGTAACTAAACAACTTAGCAACTTGCGTAAGTGACTTATTCTTGTGCAAAGGGTTACTTTATTCCCATCTTTTAGTCCTGTAATATAAATCATTGAAACATCTATCAAATGTCAAATTGATTCATTAAATAGCTCCCAGCTTCTTTCCGTATATCTAAAACTTAATATGGCTCTGACTTCTAACTTATATTTACCTAAGATACATGGCATAGGTGTGATGTTCCACAAAGTTTAAAATTACTCACTTTCTTCTGTGTCCATAGTTATTTTTTAAACAATTTGTACTAAAAATATAATTTCTAAGATCAAGGAGCCATTATTTTACGAAATTTATTTATTAAATAAACGAATTCTGCTTTACACACGAGATTGTAGAACACGGATGCATATCAGTCACATGAATTCAGATTCGGATCACCATAAATACATAATTATGATAATGTTTCCTCTCAATTAGTTCATTTAGGACTCCTGATGAATACGATTTGGAATGAGATGCATCGAAAAATGTGGTAGAGTTTATTTCATTTCGAGAGGGTTAGAAGAATATGAGTGCTTCAGGATAATTATGATCGTGCATTGCTATTGAGAGAATCCCCGTTGACCCATCAGTAAATGAAATTCATATCGAATGATGTTACCAACGATGAACGAGGTAAGGAAAAATTAAATACTTGATTTTATACTTTTAATGGAAGCTTCTTTGCAAGTTTTTTCGTAGTAAGTGAAGTCAAAGACTTCTGACGAAAGATTTAATTGCATCTCCTGTATATTTGTATACCTGATTTTCATGGCCCTTCAACTGTTGTATTTCTCAGCACCAAAACCTGCGAAGATCGGTTTGGTGTTGTCAATGCGGTACCGCCCTCTTATCCTGAGGATATGGTTTTGTTTTCCGGCCGTGGCAGAAATCTCTAACTTGTATCCTGGTCACTACCTTAGTCCTGTGTGGAGAGTAGGTACTTCAAGTTCAGTACTTAGTCCGTCGAATGGGTCGTTCAAGCTTGAACCCTTGGCACTTTTCATCAAAATTTGGCTATAGCCAACCCTGGGTTTCTCTCCATCCCTCCTCCATGCCCGACCCAAAATGACACAAACTATCAACCTATCCTTAAAAAATTCCACAAATGAAGTCTGCAGTCTCTCCCGAATAACAATTACTAATAAACTAAAAGACAACTGACCAAAAACAATTAGAAACCCTCCAGTTTCCAAAACTGACCCCGTCTAATTTCAAACAAAATATTCTGTATAAATATATAAAGATATTTTTATTACTTATTATTACTTTATTATTACTATTTTATTACTACATATAAATTTATTTTTTCGTCATGTACTGCTCTCTTCTCTATATTTTTATTTTCTCCAATCAACATGTTAGGGGATCGGGTTGGTGTGGTGGCTAGAGTACTGGCCTCCCATCCCGAGGGCCTGGGTTCGATTCCCGGCAGTGGCGGATTTTTCAGTGGAAAACCGGTCCCCACTTGAGTGTCTAGTGGAGGGCATTTCAAGTACAGTACTCCGTCCGTCGGATGGGACGTTAAGCCGTGGTCCCCTTGGCGCCTTTCGTTAAGAGTAGGCTAATGCCGACGCCGGGTTTCTCTCCACCCTTCCTCCGTTCCCTAAAAACTCCTACCTTTACCCAATTACCCACCTATCCTATATGGCGCAAATGACCTAAGCTGTCGGTCGCCTCCCCTAAATAACCAATCAACATGTTAATTGATTACAGCTTACAGATTCGTTATTTCCTAGATAAAAGTACATTCTTTTATGTAAGACTTTGGTGATTAGAATGGATAGGAGGAAATTCATAACTTAAGCTGGCATCTTAAGATGGAGACAATAAAATTTAGGGAGCATTAATACAGTGTATAATGCCTGCTAGTAGTAATATTCTACGCGGAATAAAGTTCGTGCAAAGTGGAGTCCTAGAGTATCTGGTCTCTCTACTTCTTTCAAGGTGCATGAAGCTTGACGATTAGACGATGCGAAATACTCTTAGCCGTTGGAAGCACTTGAAGCCTACTACTGCTCACGGAGGCGGAATACTGGCTTGTAACTTTAACTTGGTGCAAGGTAAGCCGATGCATACGCTTCGGATACAATCCTTGTTTGGTTATGAGAGAGACATAAGACATGAAAAGGTCGAAAACGTAAGCTCGGTAGGAAATAAGGCAAACAAAGCTATGAAGAAAATAATTGGCATCGAGAGAATAGATGAGTACTGGTATTACGAGCACAAACAGATTGACGTATCTTTTTAGTAGCCTTGGTGTTCGTAGATCTAACAGCTAAGGTTATTTCGCACCATTTAACCTATACGATCTTAACCCTTGCCCGGATTCGAACTCTCGAATTTAGGTTTGCTAAGCCAGAGCGTGACCATTTTTGCTATTACGGACGGCGATTGACTTAAGTATAATGAACACATTTGTTTCACTACAGTTGTACAAAAATACGGCAGAATACGAGTGAAATTAGGCATTCCAGTAGAAAAGGTTTTCTCGTGTTGGGGTTGCAATTACTTGAAAATGCCAGTGAACAGCAGTTGTGCGAATACATAACCAAACAAACAAAACCGCAGTTAAACTTCTCATCACAAATGTTTTCGTGCTTGTTGTAAATATGTCGTCTTTGCACACAAGTAATAACAGCACAAGTAGAGAAAATCTATTCAGAACCATTGAGCAAAACATAGTTATTTAAAAAAAATACTCATAGATACTAGAAACCCTTTACTTCAATGAGACCTAAACATTAGTTTTTCAGGGGGATCGGGTTGGTGTGGTGGCTAGAGTACTGGCCTCCCATCCCGAGGGTCCGGGTTCGATTCCCGGCAGTGGCGGATTTTTCAGTGGAAAACCGGTCCCCACTTGAGTGCCTAGTGGAGGGCATTTCAAGTACAGTACTCCGTCCGTCGGATGGGACGTTAAGCCGTGGTCCCCTTGGCGCCTTTCGTTAAGAGTAGGCTAATGCCGACGCCGGGTTTCTCTCCACTCTTCCTCCGTTCCCTAAAAAAAACTCCTACCATTACCCAATTATCCACCTATCCACCTAT
This sequence comes from Platycnemis pennipes, assembly GCA_933228895.1. Classification (NCBI taxonomy): domain Eukaryota; kingdom Metazoa; phylum Arthropoda; class Insecta; order Odonata; family Platycnemididae; genus Platycnemis; species Platycnemis pennipes. The sequence goes on along the minus strand of OW121852.1, from coordinate 31,438,264 downwards.
GGCGCAAATGACCTCAGCTGTCGGTCGCCTCCCGTAAATAACCAACCAACCAACATTAGTTTTTCAAAATATATTTCAACATATTTTAGTTAAAATAACAAATATAAAACGATTGAAGGTCACCATAATATTGACGAGGTCCATTAGAAGTTATACAAGTATGGAGAGGGACTATAACAATTCTTCTCTGATTTAGAGAATTTATTTAGGACAAGTTGTCTTGCATCGCTGCATATTCAAGTGAAGATTTCAAATGAAGCAACGATCCGCCCTCAACACAAGTACAATGCGAGCACAACCCCTCTCCCTTCTTTTCCAACCCCCTTCATTCACTCGGACCCCAGCTTTGGCGCCCAAGGGTTCCCACCCTCACTATCACAAAGAGTACGAGACCCAAAGACGGACACCGCCAAAGTCCCGCAGGAAATGGGGGATGACCATCGCCAAGCACCAAAACACTTGAGCTTTTTTTTCAAATTCTTTGTCTTTCACGAACACATAAACCCTTCTTCTGCCCTGAAATTAACCCCCAGGTTTCCTCTATGCTGAGGTCCCCACCTTCTCCTTAACGTTTCGATATCTCATACTCCTTCCCTGAGGTCTTTTACATAGATAGAACTCCACTTGGGTTGTGCTAGAATTTTGTACTTATTATTGCTAGGACAAACATTCTAGCCTATCGTTTGAATCATCAAAATTAGGACCTTTAGCTCTAACATTCTACCTTGTTCCTTTGTTTTGCAGGAACCCATATTCCTTCCACATTATTATTGTGCTCCCCAGTTGATGGATGAGGTAAATTCTCGACTTGATTACAGTCTGATTTCTGAAATATTATCCTTGATGATGAAGGATCCCTTTATAAATCGCCAAGTGATCAGATATTATTAACTTACCATGACTTGTAGTAACATTCAGTAACGTACCTGCCGTTCTATTGACACAGCGTTTAAAAATCACCTTCGAACGCTGGTTTCTATAGGAAATTGTGTCCAAAAACCCGGGTCAGGTCGGTGTAGTGTAAGAGTACTGGCCGCTCACCTTAAGGGCTCCATTTCGAATCCAGAAAGTGCACTATTAAACAGTTGGGTATGGGCGCGAGGGGGATGTCAACTTTGGGTTTCAACATCCTCCTACCCCTTCCATTCCTATCCTAATACCTATCCTCCCGGTATAAAGTGCTTATAAGTGCGGGTAATGACGTAACACAGTTGATGCTGTGCTAATTCTGCTTATATTAGACTTCCTTTGTGAAAAGGCACTTTCGTCTATACATCTCCACCTTTAAATTGTTTTCCTATAAGTAATACGCACAAACTTTACAAACAAACGTTTAACAGCCAGTTACTCTCACGCTATCTGTTCTAAATTCACCATTACATGACTTGAATTCAGTATAATATCAACACCATCTGTACAGAAAATACACAACAGTCTCCAAATAAATTTTCTTAACTTTAACTTCAATCAAGTATTCCTTATTAGATGCATTGAATTGTGGCATGATCTTTTAAGATATCGCCACATCTGCACCTTATCATTAAAGGGCAAATATTTCTTGCCCTTCATTACAAAGTCTTAAGGTATATTTTAAAATGACTAGAATTTAAAATGCTGAAGACACCGCGCAGCATGGTTGTTTATCCTCTTGCACCTTATCTGGAGCAAGTGATTGAATCAAACCCATAATACACGATAGAGCAGCCTAAAAACACATGGAAAACCGTCATAGTACATGAAAGTAAACATCGACAGCAAAGTAAACGACAAATGCCCACCATATAACTGACAAAGTACCATGCAGCAACCGCTTTCTGAAGAAGACTCCATTCCTGTCTTCATTAACTGACCTTATAACTTCTAAGACACCACGTTATCAGCTCACAACCCTACAATTAATCATCAAATCCCAGCATATATAATGTATACCTTATTTTGAAATTTTCCTCTGTAACTGTTGCGATACAGCATTAGCAGTCATGAATATATTCTATTCAAATCTGTGGAAATTGAAATCATTTCTTGCTATGATTCCGTTCCACCATATCAAGCATGAAAAACGTATGAAAAGTATATTACGCTGAAGAATGTAAGTATAGCAAGCGTAAAGACCAAGTCAACACAGAAAACACGGCCATGTTCTAGCGTGACTGATAGTCACTTATACGGAATTTATGGCATTGGTTGCGTAAAATGCTTCTATTGTATGGCTCAGCTGTGAGTTACGTTCGGATCACAATAACAGAGCCGAACTGATGCCAAAATATTCCCAGAATTAACATAATGGACATTAAGTCTTTAGCAACTGCTGTTTATTTACGTTGACTGCATCCTCGTTTGTTGACAGAGTTAGAGCTATGATTTTGCACAAAACTTGTGAAGGGTGTGTGAATGAAAATTTTTATTAAATTAGCTAACTCAATAAGGCAGTAGAACATCAGAAAATATCGGCAATGAAAACACAATCGTCAATGTTACAGATACGCAATCACAATTATTTTAGGACATAATTTTTTACTTAGACTTTTCTTGATAATATTTGAGTTGGGTCTTATTTAACCTTCCGTGTGGCACGAATTTAGAAATCCAGTTGTGGATCATTGCTTGTAGATTTAGTCAACAATTTAGTTCTGCCACATATTAACTTTTTTAAGTAAAGTACCTTTTTCAAGGAAAATAAAGTTTTCCCACCAAGTATGGTGGATAACTACAGCATAAACCTTCGCGCTGTCATTGTTGGACTATCTTTTATTCTTCCTTTCTCAAAAATTAAACGGTTGTTCTACATTATCCTCTCTGCTATCCTTTTATCATTTCATCGTCGCTCAAAAAGTCCATATATCCTTTTGTGTTCTCATTCCTTCTTAAACGTTCTCCTTTCCTGGTAAGTATAACGGTGTTATATTTCTCATCTTGAGAAAAAGAAAAGAAACGTATAAGATCTGGAGTGAAAGAAATTTGACAGTGAATGCAACGCACTTGAAGGTGCTACGTTTTTGCTCTCACCTGTCCTTTCTTGCGGAAATTTCACGTACCCTTCTTCATTAGCATTATCACCATTCAACATTCTCGAAATTACTTTGCCGTAGTTCTCCACTCATTTCTCCTATCGGAAAACTTCATTATAAAAAGTTATTCTTCTTTTCCACATCCTTCACTACTTGCTTCACTCTCGAGGTCTTTTTTGTCCATTTTGCAATTCACATCTCCTTCGATGATTGTGTTCACCAGGACTTCATGATGGGTGTTCCTCACTTTTTCTCTCAAAGAAGGGCAGGTAAAGATGTAGCAGGCGAAGTTCAATACCTTTTGCGCCACTCCAAATATTCTTCGAAATGTTTGCGACACAGCACTTAAGAATAATGAGGATTATGAAGCGAATTGTGGAAATGTTTTGAAGTGGAAAAGTATAAAAAGGTTATTTCGCACCGTTTTGGCCTCAACTGGAATATTAATCAAGCATCTGGGATTTCATGAACAGAGATTTAATTCGGGAACTAGATAAGGAAAGCAACACATTTCTTAACAAATTCATATGAAGGCATAGAGTGTAACAGAAATGCGGAGAAACCGGCCGGGAATCCCAAGAGACCAAGAGGACGTTTGCTAGATTGAAAGTATTTGTAAAAAATGAAATCGTGCAAGTTTTAGGCTTGCAATGCAGGCATATTTTTAACCAGGCACCAAATCAGCAGAACAGATAGAGACTAGTTAAGAGAAATAAAACTTAAAAGATATACAAGAATTCGTTTTCCCCAAGCACTATACACGACTACAATGCAAAAACAGCGTAATTATTTAAAAACCCATTGCACAAAATACTTCACTATTGATTAACAAAGTTTTTTTCAGCTAAATATCAACTCCATGGCTGATGACCTACCCCCCCACTGCTCTATCACTGCCACACTGCTCTTTTGGAGGCTTTCAGGGTAAAATGCAGGTAAAGATCGTGTCTCTTGTAAACCTATCTTTTAGTCACATTTTTAGCCACCCTCGTGTCATTCCTTTCTCTTGTCTCTTTCTTCTGTTGCACCATTGTACATTTGTCTTTCACTTGCTAGCCCTTAACGGTACTGCCTCAAGTCTATACTATCCCCTTTCACTTTGCCGTCAGAGATTTTTTCATCGGCGCCAATGATAACCAATCCCCTACCTCGGCACTTCAGAGGCAGTTCTCTATACGTAGTCCAGGGGTTATGGAAATAACCACTCTGTATAAATTCACAATTTTTTGATGGAAACCGACCCTGGGGGGTTGTGTTTGAAAGCGTCTGAATTATCTGGAATAGGTAACCAAGGAGTCACTTGGTGCAAACACGTAGAGTTTGAAAATTTAAAATGCCTGAATCGCTTGTTATAATATTATTAATTGTCTTCAATTCAGTTTTTCTCATCTGTCTCGACTATAGAGCCTCCTGATGAGATAAAACAAAAGTGTAAGCAACGAATGAGGTTATAATCAGCGGTTTTAACAAACCAAATTTTCGATCCATTCGTGTTTATACCACGTGACTCCTTGGTTACCTATTTGGGATGATCGAGACGGTTTCAAACACAATCCCCCAGGTTTCAAAAACTCTTTGTCATTTTCGAGGTACAGATTCAGATTCGTGGCGTGGCTTAGCATATATATTTAGGGTGGGAGGGGGAAAAGAGTAGAAGAGAGTGGGGAGAGGTCGTAAGGCTGAGGGTGAGGATAGGAGGGGGTGGGTAATACAAGGAAATCGATAAGAAGAAAGCAGAAAGGTTATGTTATTGGGGTTCTTTATGTAGAGAAACGAGAGCAACAAGGAGAAGGACGATTGCTAAGAGGGCAGGAGGTTGCTGGTATGGGAGAAACTGATTTTTTTAGGAGAGGAGAATGGGTGGAGAACATGCGGTCATTGTATGAATGAATTGGCTGTTAGAAGTTTCAAATTGTTCTAAAAAACTCAGCTTATAGCCTTTGCCACCTGTACGTAAAATGTCATAATTGAAATTGCAAAACTAGTTATTTGACAGCAAAAGTTCAACAAAGTTTGAATCACAATTCCCATATATATCACAGTTTCCGTGCTCTTTCACTTGGTCTTTAAATTCACGTCCAGTTTGACCTATATAACAGATGTCACAATCGTCGCACTTAAGTCTGCATACTCCACTTTTATCTGTTCTCACTAACTTGTCTTTGGAGCGAAAAAGCATTTTATCCAAATACCATGAGTTTTAAAATGATACTCCACGTGTTTCGTCAGAAATTAGTTTCTCTAGTTTGCAAAAAAAGTGTGGATCTATGTCGAATGATTATTTCAATATGAATATTCGGAAATTCCACCAAGTTACTCCGGAAAAGATTTCCTGTATTCAGAGTTCACGGGTTTGACCCCTGGCCGGAAGGGTATTTTTGATATCTGGGGTGTTAAATTTTATCTTCGTAAAACTAAGATTACGGTATGATATTTTTTACAAGGACTAAGCCCCCACCTACACTCCCCTCCCTTTCTCTCAAAACAGTCAAGGACGGGAGGTCGTAGCTCGTTCCGTGGGCATCAACTGTTGCTTATTTTAATTTTTGATTTATGAGCGAATGACTCTTGTTAGAAGATTATAATTTTTTCACTAAAATTCATTTTTTATTTCCATCTAACGATTTCGTGTGTAAAATAGCAATTTCTGTACCGAGTAAATTATTTTTTTCACTAAAATTCATTTTTCGTTTCTATCTAGCGATTTCGTCTCCAAAATAGCGAATTTGGTTTCGAGTAAACGCCCCCATTATTAATTTATGTTTCCTAAAGCTTGCATTGACCAATATGACAATATATACATAGCTGGGCAAAGTTAATCCAAAAATTAGCTTCGTTAATTCATTAAAAGCTACTCAAAAAGTAAACTTCGTTAATCGTTAAATCGTTGTCTTTATGAAAATTTAACGCAAGTTAAGGTTATCCGTTAAAGTTAAAAATGTATATGAAGTAGTAGGCAATTTTGAATTATATGCCACTTAACATTTAGGTATTTTTTAATGCCAATGAATATAAAAAGAATTTCGTGGTCAAAAATACTTAATGAACAGTATAGCTTAGGTAATGTAGACTTATACACATGAGGTATGGAGTTTCATAGTAATATACCGTTTCCGTCAGTAAAGTTGGACCTGACGCTGTTTGTATTTGATTGTGGAAATAGAAACCTTGGCATGCGCCGCTACCGGTAGCTGTAATACCAAAAGATTCACCAATATTTTGCTGGCGTAGTTTTGTGCCATTAGATGGTGAAAAAACTATTACCAGTCCTATTGACATAAGACGATTCCACAGCTCTTGAAGAAGCCTTAGGTTTTCGTTTTCCCGCGAGTTGATCCTGCCTTTACTTTTTCTTCTAATTGAACGTATTTAGATGCATACGTCTCTTCATGTCTTGTTTATTGTTTTGGGTGGAAACGTGAGCCTTGATGGTGTAAATTTTTTCTGTAAAAGTTACGTAAAAGTCTGATAGCAGTACAAACGCTGAGTTTCCTAGATTGAATTTTCAACACAACTCCTTCAAAAAGTTATTACATGGCAATCCAGATGGCTCTGAACAAAAGTAACGGACTTAAATTAACGGAATTAAAAGTTAACGGAAGTTAATAGGACCGTTGATAGTTTTTGGATTTAACTTAAAAGTTGAATCGTTAAGCAATATGTTAACTTCGTTAATTAACGATTAACGGATTAACGTTTTTCTGATGAATGTATACCATATCAATTACAAGATACAACATGACTAAAATTTATTTTTTATTTCCATTACCGATTTCGTGTGTAAAATACCAATTTCGGTACCGAGTAAATTTTTTTTCAGTAAAATTCATTTTTTGTTTCCATCTAGCGATTTCGTCTCCAAAATAGCGATTATGGTTTCGAGTAAACGCCCCCATTATTAATTTGTTTCCTAAAGCTTGCATTGAACAATATGATTAAATATATACAATATAAAATGCAAGATACCAAATTACTAAACGGTTCTACCACTCGTAGAAGTAGAATCAATGTAATTATTCCGTAGAACTGCAGGCTTCAGGACTGTCCTATTCGCATTTTCCGTTTTCACTTTCCTCTCCGCTTCTCTCCGGCTGCTTTTTACACCATTTTCAAAAGACGCCCTCATTCTTTTCACTCATATTTCCTTCGTTCCTTCGCATTTATTTCGGGTCGGGAAGCCTTCGCAAGCGCCCCCGCCTCGAGATAGTCTTTTTTTCTCTTTCTCTCCTCCTCCTCCTCCAACTCTTTCTCCCACGAATTAATCAAGTTCCTCCTCCTTACTATCCCGGCCCTTTCTTACCACCCCTACGAATTTCATTACGCGTGTCATGCCATTTCACTTCGCATCCCTCTTTTTTTTCCCTCTCCCTCCCCCCTTACCCTCTCTCTCTCTCTTCCCTTTTCAACCCCTCCTCTGAACCCCGACCCGAGAAAATCCCTTGTCGCCGAGACCCTGGGGCGAAGGACGTGCCAGAGACGCGTGCACAAGTTCAACGCGGCGGACGTAAATGGGGGAGAATGATGACTTCCCTCGACTCTCGTTTCGAAGATTTCATCATCACAACCTTCTGCAGCAAGGAGGCTGCCGAAGACCCGTCTAAAATTCACCAAGCCATCATAATCTGTCTTACTTGTGCGTTCTCTTACTCAAAACTTGCAGAAGTTATCATATTTACTATATCTGTCGTCAAAATCTCTGTGAATAAATAGCGAGCAAGGTTGAACAGCAGACAGCTATATTTCTTTTAAACATGCAAATAAGTAGCTGCTATGTGGCTATGGAAGTTTCAAGTAATTTTAGGCTTAAAAAATTTTGAGTGTTTAAAAACTATAAATAAATGTCTAATGTTTTGTTTATTCTTTTTTCTATATAATTTATTTTTACCAACCAAAGATAGACTAAAAAATTATTTGTTATTGAAATGGAGGGCAGGTGAATGTCAAACACTTTTCTCTCTTTGTCAACGTTTTGGGATTCAATTATTTCAGGTCAAGACCAAAAAGGATAACACATTTGAAGAATGACTACTACATTTAAAAATAAATATACAATATCTAATGCTGTATTTACCTCTGAGAATTTTCTGTAAAAAACTTGAGACTTATTTTTTTCATACAAAATATAGGAAAATACATGAAAATTTGGCATGGAAATTTAAGAAGCGAAATTACTTTAAATAATTTTTTTTTGGAGGGGGAGGGAAATTTGAATGCGCGAAAAAGTTTTCGCAGGTGTACTGGTAAACGTAATATGAATTATTGAACGAATGACCATAACATTTTGAGGGTCTTTAAAATATAATGGGTCGGCATTCGGGTTGATGAGGTGGCTAAAGTGCTGGCCTCCCATCCAGAGGCCTTGGTTCCGAAACCCAGCAGTGTCAAAGATTTTTTTAATGATATACCGATCCCATGTGATTGCTTAATAGAAAGCTCAGTACTTGAAGGTCAAGACCATTTTGGTGCCTTTTGTTCAGAGTAGGCCAATGGCGATGCGTTGTCTATGAGTGTTTTCAAGCCAATTTATTGAAATGCGTAATACGACAATTTTTTTTACTCAGTATACTCGAAAACTTTCACTTGTAAAGACGTTTGTAAAATTATCACAGTTAAAATTTCACATATTTTCAATGCGTTTAACTAGCATTTAATTTAGTTTTGCCTTAACAACCGGTGTTTCAAGATATATCTAAAACCATCGTAAAACATATCAAATGCAAATATATCAAATTTTCTTATGTTTTTCACAATTTATTTTGCCAGTTTACATTAAAGCCGAAGCATAGATTGTTTTCAAAGCCCTTATTTCCACAATATTGATTTTTCACAATTTTCCACAGTACATCTTCATTTTTCCTATCATTGGATCAAGCTTTACACCCGTATGTCACTAATGATCTTATGACCGATTAGTACAATATAATTTTTCCTCTGTCTATGCCTGTAATGTTTCTCATAATTATAAAGTTGGTACAGGAATGAAGAGCAAAATTTCCTGTAGCATGATGTACTCCGGATTTCTTCTTCTAAATCATTATTGTGAGTGACGATTGAACCATAATATTTCAATGATCTTTCTCCCTCAAAAGTAAAGAACCATCGATTCCATCCCTGTATCCCATAAACAATATGACCCATGTTTTGTGTATACGTTAAAATAATAATAATATTGGGAAGTTGAATTTCAGACCTCTTTTTTTTAATATATTGATGATTTTTCGGGAGTTTAGGATCTTTTTTTGAAAATGAAAAAAAATTTAACTTTTGACCGACGTTTCGGAAATTGTATATTTTCCTTCTTCAGGGCTAAAAATGGGATGAATCACCAGTGAATATAGGAAACATGATTTACAGGATGTTCACAGTGCCAAATACTTTACAATATAATTTTTGTGCAAATTTTAACGCCAAAAAGCACCTAAACTCCCGAAAAATCATCCATATATTTGATAATAATATTACGAAATCAATTGAATAAATCGATCCCCGAGACAATAATGCGTTCGCCAGGCTACCCATACTTCGCAGATTTAATTACCGCCTCTGGCACGGATGTCATGATTGTCTTAGCAAAGATTTTAGCTCTGATGAGGTTTTGAGAGACACAATTGGCCGATAAAGCACGTAAAATCTGAAATGCTTATTACATCGACCGCATAACATAAGAACGATTAAAACTAAAGTTATATTGAGTAATTAGTTACATAAATGCACAAAGTTAGGATGGAATGGCAGAGCTTCAGACCAGATTCTTGATGCGTATTTATTAATGAAAATAGTCGCATCTGCATCTAAATATACGAAGTACACTGCAAGCCACCTCGAGTGTGTATGACAGTGGATGAAAATCACCATATATGCACTACTGACATGCAAATTAAGAGCTAAAATGATATTACTTTCCACATGAACACAAGTTAGGCATAAGAGTCACGTGTAACTAGATGATAAGTGTCTGCAAGTGTCGCTTTGGTATTAGCACGAGAATTTTTAGAGGCAACATTGGCATATGATTATGAATATCCTAGCCTATAGGGGACTCAATATAGGGAACTGGAGAGGTCTGAGCCAAACTAATCTCAGGATTTCTGAACTTCGATCATGGAGTCCTGCGAGAAGACTATTCCCATTGTATTTATTCGTCAGACAGACGGAACGTAAAAGAAAATATCTATTTGTGCCTCTCGTAAAGATGCCAATTTCGGAGATATACCTAATGGATGAAGAATCTACTAACAGCTGGAAATACAAGCCTGGAAGTAAGGAAGCAATTCATTAAAACGTATATCTGGAGCATGTTCCTTTATGGCAGTGAGGCATGGACGATGACAGCAGCGGAGAAGAAAAGGGTGGAAGCATTCGAAATATGATGCTATCGACGAATGATGAAGGTAAAATGGATCGACCGAGTGACAAACGAAGAAGTCCTAAGAAGAGTGGGAGAAAAGAGAAGTCTGCTGAAAACTATAAAAAGAAGACGGGACAACCTAATCGGCCATATCTTAAGACACGATGGCCTGATGAAGACAATCGTCGAGGGAAAAGTGAACGGGAAAAATGGAAGAGGCAGGCCTCGTATGAGTTACATGGAGCAGGTCGTAAAGGACGTGAAAGAGAGGAACTACGTTGGTATGAAGAGGTTGGCCGATAGAAGAATCGAGTGGAGGGCTGCGTCAAACCAATCCTAGGATTGTTGACCCTTGATGATGACCTAATGGATGTATTGATACATGGAACAAGTCTTGAAGGATGTAAAAGAGAGGAAATACGTTAATATGAAGAGGTTGACCGATAGAAGAAACGAGTGGAGTGGAAACCAATCCTAAGATTGTTGACCGATAATGATGCCGATTTCGGGTTTCTCTCCACTTGCTAAATTCTCCTTCTCTCTTATTCCGAATCCTTAGCTTTAGCTGGCAGTTAGAATTAGAAATTTGAAGAAATGCGCGATAATGAACTTTTGGAAATAGAATAGCTTTCCCTGGAATGATTATTACATTAGAGGAAAGAAAATATGTTAATTAAATACTTAGGCGTCACCATCACTGAAGACATGTCATGGGGGAAACACATCAGGGAAATGACTAGTGTAGCAAGCGGTAGATCAGGATTCGTACAAAGGGTTCTAGGCAGATGCGATGAGAGAGTGTATGTATGTATACATATGTATGATGAGAGACCCGAAACATGAGGGCTGAAGACCGGAGTGGGTTGGATGGATCTTCCTCCAGTAGACAGGGGAGGGAGAGAGAGTGAGGGGAGGGGGAAGAAGGGAGGGGAAGAAGGGAGGGGAGGGTTTGCGACTCGGCAAGAGCGTCAATGAGGATCGCGGCAGATGGGCCATTGTTGCCCCGTCCCCCTGGCGACAATCGGCCCTACTACTTCGCCCCCTTCCCCCCCTCTCGGAACAAGGGTCTCTCTCCCCCCTCTCCTCTCTTTAATTTTCTCCCCCTCCTCCATGGACCGGCCCTAAGCGTGGGGATATGTGAGGGTTTTTTTTGGGGTGGAGGGCGTGGATGGGGGAAGCTAACCAAGAGGGTATCCGCTCTTTAAAAAAATAAAATGTATGTATATATGAAGAAGACCTCTCGCCACCACCTTTATGTACCCGAACCGGCACTGGAGGGAGGAGAAGGGGTTGGTAGGGGTTTTGAAGAGGTTAGTGGGGGGGGGGGGATGAATGTTTAGGGGGAGGGCTGGTTGGTGGATTAATGTCGCGACAACGAGGGGGCGAGCGTAGAACTTTAACCCCTTGGAAGCGGAGGCAAATACTTGCTCATCTTTCGCCCCATTTAAATATCTCAGTGCTTGAGTCACGTTGTGTGACCAACGTTGTTTTTGGTTCGAGAAACTCACCCCTTCTACTCCTTCCTCACACCCTCCCTTGCTTGTTTGCAAACGCCCACGAAGCCGAAGGGTGTTTGATTTAACCCCACGGTCGGAAATGGCTAAAGCGACCCGTGATTTACAATAAAGGGACCCCCACTGAGATCAATTGCCCACTGTGTAATCCCTCGTGGGTATCGAACTCACCCTGATAATGAAAGGATACCTAACTTCCAACCAAACCTGACTTATACGTCTCAAACATGGGTGCTTCTGTCAGCAAACGATCGTCCACAGCATTCTTACCCTGCCACACGCCATTACTAAAGCTCGCAGTGCAAATACGTAGGTGTAGCTGAAGATGTCGCAAGAAAAGCTGAATTTTACCTATTTCGAAGGATATAAAAAAGGCAATTTTCAGTTTTGGATTTATTTTTATGCATTTGGTAGCATTTTCTTGCAGAAATTATTGCACATGTTCACTTAGGCTGTATCCGACTTCATTAGCCATTAGGAATTAGCCATGTTCCTTTAGCCATCGAAGGTGCCTGAATTACCCAATGACTAAAGGGAGCACGAATTCGGACGAAAGCTACAGTGTCGCAACCTACGGTATAACAGTGGTACTTGAAAACAAATGAGGAGCAAAAACCTGAATTGAGGTATTTCACTCGCGGTCATTTTTGAAGAACTTTTGTAAAAGTTCTTTTGTTGTTTTTGGAGTCAAAAGGATGATTACCGGAGATATTCTGTTTTGAATTAAAAACTATTTTCTCAGCAAATCTACTAGCTTAAGCTCGAGCGTTGACATAGATTGTTATTATATTATTATTTGATCAAATGCTCGCTGTAGCGGTAAGACTCTCCATTTTCGCCTACGTCTAGCATTACAAAGCCTATATTTCCAGATATTCCAAGTAGCAATCACCTTTCGGTTATTATTTTACGTAATTTAATGCTTTTTCCATTATAATTACACAGACTTTGTTTTGAAGTGCTTCAATTTACAACCTAATCCATGGTTACGTCCAAGTGCAATGTCGTACCTAGAGTACATCTATTACAAATTGTTAGTGCAGATAATAAAATGGAAAGGAACAGATCTGTTGGTGAAATACCCGGTTTGGTGATGAAATCGGGGCTGACGGTATTCATTTATTTAATATGGGCCGCGTTTTATTACAAATAATGTACAAGCAGAAGAGAAAACTACCGTACGAGTTTCAAAAACTCATATCAGCAAATTAGCAAATTCAACCGCTTGCCTCACAATTATTGTTTAAAAAACAGAAAAGCAATTTATCTCACCGATTTATAGAAATATTTGTGTTCTTTGAATATTTACCACTCCGAGTTTAATGTCTTAGCAAGATATAGTCATGAATTATTTTCCGTTATACACTTAGGAATTGCCTATTTAATTTATATTTGTCATTGTTAACATTTGAATTTCAATCTTTCTGATAGGAAAAAAACTCACACTAAATAATATCAAGCTCACACATGAAGTATTTCGTCGGCTCCTTTATGAGCAATAAACAAGGCGCAAGTAATTGTTTACATTTAGTTACCACAACAACCATTCTTCTACCCTCCAAAGGCGCTAAGAATTATGGGATGGTTTTTAAAGATGGCGACTCAAAAGGATACACTTCATGCTCACTTTGCTGGAGGCAACATTAGATGGCTAAATTCGGTGACTAAACTGATGCCTACGAATTCGAACACACTACAAGATGGCTTCTTCCCTACGAAGGGAGCATTTAGGCAGCTATTTGGCGAGTTCAGACACGGCCTTAAATATTTGAGACCACGCCTATTCTATTTAAAAGCACATATTGTCGCACTTTTTTCCATGGGGATGATTTTTTTGTGAAAATTATGTGCTACATATACGGATAGGAGAGGTCAGGGTTCAAAAACGGATGACACCTCTCTGGACAACCCCTTCTAAAACCCTCATGGTGTGATTTACTGAGAGTCAGAAAACGTCGTGGGAAATCACTGGTTACCAAGTGATAGGAACTGCCCACGCTACCCTGAATGTGTGAATTTCACGCCAGTGGCATAGTATGGGGTTAGCGCTAACCTCACACATGAGACCTGCCATCGGGTTGAACAAGACGTGATTGAGTGATATCCATTTGTTGCTTTTTTTTGTTTTTATAATAGTAGCCCAAAAACAGGTACATATTAGGGGTTTCCTAGTGTTTACTTATGCTTTTTATTACTGTAACATTTAATATAAATTCTAAACTTCTAACGTGACTAGCGTTCTAGGAGTAAAGGTATCAACACTGCAGTTTACTTACAGACTTTTATTATGCACAACCATGGTTTCCTAAAAGAGTTATATCAGCATTAGATACAGGGAGAGAGAAAGAGATTTTTAAAATATGCATGTTAGTATGGAGAAATGGGTAAAACCTATTTGTTAGGTTACCATTTAAAGGTCAATACAAAAGTAAACTAATGGATTAGAGGCACTACTGAGGTGACTACCGACGCGACGGTCAAACTTCTTAATGACGGCCCTTGCTTGATTAGGAGCTTAATACCACCCTTCGCGAGCTACCTGAGACCTAGACCATGGGCGATATTGATAATTCAACATCGGGATACGATAATGGGGTCATTTACCATATTTTTTTATTGCCGTATATGATAGAGTTTGTAAAATAAGAAGACCCGTATTTTTCCGTTTTTTGATCCGTCAATTATTTCTAGACGTTATATTTATAGGCGTCGAAAAACTAATGTTTTTAACCCTTTCGGAAAAGTGGGTGTAATGCAACCTCTGACCTATAATGACTTCGTCCAATCACAACTGACCCCGCGAAGCTACTTCGCCTTATCGCAAAGGGGGGACACAGCGAACTCTGTCAATCGGAGCAGTTACGACAGCATCTGTGCGAGCAGACCTTCCGAGAATCCCCCTCCACTCCATCCCCTTCCCATAAGAGCAGTCAAGGACGGGAGGAAAGTGACGTCAATGTTATCACAGCAGCATTTTCGGTGGGCGTCACCTTTTGCTTATTTTAATTTTTGATTTTTGAGTGAATGGTTGTGGTTAGAAGATTAATTTTTTCACTAAATTTCTTTTTTCGTTTCCATCTAACAATTTCGTGTACAAAATTTCGATTTCGGTTCCGAGTATACGCCCCCTTTTTATAGTATCGATATGTGGCGATAACGATAACTCATATCGTGACGATAAATATCGTCTTATCGTGCCTTGATAAAATATCACGATAAGTATCACGATAAAATATCACGATGAATATCGCGATAAAATACCACGATATCGCGCCCAGATTAAATATCACGATAAATATTGCGATAAAATATCGTGAGATTGCGCTCCGATAAAATATCGCGTAATCGCGCCCGATAAATCATCGTGATGTTGCGCCGGAAAATCGTGTCGGAAAAAGACAGCCGTTGGGTCGGCCTTCGCGTAAGCTGGAGCTAGTACGTTTGAAAACTTACTATTCTGCTATCTGCTAATTCAAATTCTTAGCAGTTCTATCTCACTCTCTCTTTCAATTTCAGTGGTTGATAGTTTATAGGTGACGTCATGATCAAATTTTGGAAGGAAAAGAAAAAATTCTGAAGTAACTGAAAAGGTTTTTGCTATATCACGATATTTTATCGCAATATATTCCACGATATTTTACCGCGATATTTATCGTGATATTTTATCGGGATATATTTATCGTGATATTTTATCGGGGTGCTATATCGCGATTTTTTATCGGGCGATATATCGCGATTTTTATCGAGCAACGATGCATCGTCAATTTTAAAAACTCAAAATCGTACTCGCGATAGATTAAAATATCGCGATATGTTGCGGTATATCGATATATCGCCCAGGTCTCCGCGGGTGGTCACCCAAGTGAGCTTGACCAATTAGTTACCTTTAAAGTTTATAAGTTATAAACAAGTGTCAATTTTTCGTGTTCGTGATTGCAACACAGCAACATACCTATTTTGTTTCATAAAAATAAAGAATAAGAATTTTAGTGAAATGACATCAATGCAATCATAGTGTACACTCGGCAACGCTGTAGCAGATCACGTGGTTTCCATGGCCAGGGTTGGCAGATTGAGGTGAGTGAGGATGGAAACGAGGAATATTACGAGTGAAGGGGTGTACGGGTGGTTTATGTATGTGCTACTCCTGGGATTTGAGGAATCTTAAAAGCTGGGACATAATCAGCGCAAACGGCTGGCGTGAGACGGTTACGTGAATCGTGATACGGTAAGTTTTTCTCTAGTGGACACGATCAACATACGCGACTCGCGAGTACGGAAGAATTGACTGACGAAATCCAGTGCAAAGAAAATCCGTAGCGAATGTAGAAGGAGCAAAAAATTATTTCACAAAACTGTAGAGGTATTCCACGAATTCATGAAGTTACCAGATCACTTACGTTCCTTATAATTCACAGAAATCAATTCGTGAAAACCGTGTGTAATCCTTCCTAACGAAATGTTCACTATCTCCAATGACAACAATGGCAAACAAGCTCTTTCATGTCATTAGTTACCATATATAATCTCACTAAAACACAAACTTCAAATAAGTATTCAATCATTGATTCACTCATTAGAAAAAAAGTCATGGAATTCTCTATGATAAAATAAAAGACAGAAATAAGTTTTCCAATATTTGAGACTAAAATTTATTTCAGAAGAGGCATGCATCCACTTGTATTCATTGGTTTTCCGTGTACGTGAAACGTGAAAGATGGGAGATGACCATCTCTCACGTACACGTCTCACGTTACGCGCTGGTTGTGTCCGTTTCCGTTCTCCCAACTATGCGCCATCTACTCACGTTTCACGGTACGCGTTTTACGGTACACGGTTTACGGCACACGTTTTACGGTACACGTTTTACGTCACACATTTCACGGTACACGTGTTACGGTACACGTTTCACGTCACCCGTTTACGATGATTGTTTCCCGACCTTTTTTTTTACACTAAGAACTGCATGCGCTGTGTGAAGACTATCTTACAGATTGTGGATAATACACAACTCACGATTTGTGAGGAATGTTACGGGTGTACTGAGTGCATATAAAGTACTAGGTATTGCGTATTCTGTGTGAGGAATCTTACGGGTGTAAAGGATTAGAAGAGAATTAAGGGACAAAGAAGAATACGTGAGAAATCTTAGGGTGGTACTAAGTATTGCGTGCACTGCATGAAGTATCTTATTGCTCCATTTTTAAAAAAAGCAGATTGTAATGTGTTCAAGAGTCTACAAATAGATACTCTTCCCGAATTCCAAGAATCAAGCTTGATGTCAGACACGGAGGGTACGCCTGTGTTACCGGCAAAAACCTCCCCTTTTATGCATTAAACTTCACTTCCGTTTATTAATATTTATTTGAGTATTCAACTTCAGTCTAATTCAGATTGGCTCACAAAAACCTACCGTCTTACGTACCCAAGCTCACAACGCATGAGAGAATACCGGAAGCCCTTAGCGAACGCAAAACTAAGTATGTATGTACTAGGGACGAAGAGGGAAAACCGGAGAGATAAAGAAAAGAAGGAAGAGAAGCGAATGAAAAAAAAGCGAAGCGGAAACTTCCAGCCATTTGTGCGCGACATTTTCATACATTGAAAGGCCGTGAGTGGAATCTGGTAAGAGAAAGAATTGCGGACCATTGAGGACTTGACGACATTAGCCATTGCGTTTCCCCGGATTCGAAGAAAAAACACCGGACGTGCACAAATAGGGGGGGGGGTGGTGGGAAGCAGGCAGGAGTGAGTGGGACAAGGGTGGGAGGGACAAGAAAGAGGGGTGATGAAAGAATCTCGAACCTTAACCACCCCCCCAAAAAAACACACGCACGCTTACACACATGAAAAGCTTAAATTCGCACGAAAATAATGAAAAAAATTGAAAAATAAACCACAACCCTCTTACTACACCATATCTTCGGCGAAGTAAACAAAAAAAAAGAAAACAATGACTCACGGAAGTCGAAAAAAAAATTTTTTTTAAGGATGTAAAAAATAGCCACCCCCTCGTCCACAACGCGCGAAACGAAATCATAGGAGTAGGAATAAAGAAGAGGGAGAGGAGAATGTAGGAACAAATGAGAGGGGGAGGAGGAGGAGGAGGTGGAAAGGGATGAAAGGCAAGGAAGAAAACAAAGGAGATGGGATTAGCGCATGAACGGGGATGTTTTTTTTTCCTTCTCTCTTCGCCGCGCGCTGGAAATAGTGGGATGGATAAAGGCTGTGGGTTTGAGAGGAATGAGAGATGGGGGTGGGGAGGGAGTGAGGGAGGGTGGGGGGACAACAAAGGACTTATGGGGAGGGGGTGGGGGAGGACGGCAATGATGCAAACAATGACTTGGACCGCGGTGGATTATATTGCGTGGTGAGCACAGGAGGAGGGGGGGAGGGGGTTAGGGAGGGAGTGGGGGATGAAAGGGAAGGGTGGGGAACTGGGCTTTATCGAAGGAGGAGAAAGATGGACGAAAGCCATGTGTGTGTGTGACCACATGAGGTGTCAGTGCTGCCAACTGAGCTTCCTGAAGTTATCCCAAGGGTAAATATTATTTCATTTTTCGAGCATCATGCATTCGATCGCATTATCTATGATATAATGTGTGAAAATTGGTGAAATCATCTCGGGCTCTCCAGGGGGGAGGGGAGATTGTGTTTGAAACCTTCGGGATTATATCGAATAGGTAACCAAGGAGTCACGTGGTATAAGCACGAATGGTTTGCAAATTTAGTTTGTCTGAATCGCTCGTTACATTATCAATAATTGTTTTCACTTGAGGTTTTCTCATTTGTCTCGACTATAGAGTAGTTTCAGCTGTTTTAACACAACAAATTCGCGAAACATTCTTGTTTATACCACGTGACTCCTTGGTTACCAATTCAAGATAATCCCGACTGTTTCAAACACAACCTCCTTTGAAGCTTATTTACTGTTCTCTGCTGCATACCATTTTTTTCCTTATATTGACCCTCAAGTTATATCTAGTTCGTATTTTTTTCTTAGTTAACAGGAGTCATTTAAACATTTTTAGCACTCTAGTAGGGACCGAAATGAAAAAAATATGTGCCATACCAGGATTCGGACCCAGACCAGGGAGGTTGTGATTGAAACAGTCGGGATTACCTCGAATAGGTAACCAAGAAGTCACGTGGTATAAACAAGAATGGTTCGCTGATTGGATGCGTTAAATCCACTGATTGCAGCCTCATTCATTGTTTATACTTGTGTTTTATCTCATCTGGGGACTCTACAGTCGAGTCAGACGAGAAAAACTTAATTTAAAACAATTAATAATATTGTAACGAGCAGTTTGGACACACTAAATTTGCAAACCAGTCGTGTTAGTACCACATGACTCCTTGGTTACCTATTCAAGGTAATCCCGATGGTTTCAAATGCATCCCCCCAGACATTTTAAGTATTCATATTTGTTGACATTTTTAATACACAAGTCATCGCTCATTTCTCATTCAAGAATTTCGAAAATCTAGAATTTGTAATTCCTTGTTTAATATATTAACGCATTAGAATTGCTGACGGGATCAGATTCGTCAGGTGGCAAGAGTATTGGCTTCCCATTCCCATCCCATTGGGACCCGAGTTCAACTTCCAGCGGCAGCAGAGATTATATTGGTATGCCGGTCTCCACTTGAGTGCTGTATAGAGAGCTCTCAAAGTTCAGTACTCGGGTCAGTTACGTACACTCCGCCAGGTCGGACGTTAAACCGTGGACTTCTTGGTTGTCTTTCGAAACCAGACGAAACCAGATTTTTTCACCATTCCTCCGTACCAAAAAAAATATTCCTAGTTTTTCCCAAAGTCCGCCACACATCTTCGATGGTGAAAATGATATAAGCTGTAAGTCGCCATCTAATAACAACAAGAACAAAAGAGAAAAATTACTTAGGATATAATTCGACCGAGTGTCAGATCACAGGACTTAGGCTTACCGTGCCAATACGCTGATTTATATGTGCTGTCAATGATTCATTATTTCGGCCAGCGGAATTTCGGCCAAATTTCGTTATTATGTTCCTGAACCTGGTGATTGTTTTACGACGGTATTTTCCCACTACTTAACTGAGTTTCAGTTTAAAACGTCAGTGTGTGAATTTGGCTGCTTGTCGGATTTTTCAGTGAATGATGAACACACTGACGATCACCCAAATGGTAAATGTTATCCCAGCCAACGCTGGGAAAGACAGCATTTGAATCCATATTAAATTTGAATACTTTTCCAACCTATTTTACTCGACGAGAGTGAGTTATTCGCTCTATAATACTAAAACTTTTATAAAATATTAAAGTTTTGTCAAGAACGTGATATATTATAATAATATAATACCTTAGTTTGTTTTAAATTATGCTGTTGACGATCTTGATTGAAGCTGAATTTACGATTTTGAAGTTAATCGTAATTTCAGTGCCAGCGGAGTGCACTTCGCCCGCACTCGTTAAGTTACAGGCGGAAAAATCGCGAATCTTTCGGCGTTTTCTTCTTGTTTGTGCGTTAAATCCAATTCGGAATGCGTGCTCATGTATGAAGCTCATGGACGCACAACCAATTAGAATTACAGTGTCCGCACCTTTTTCTTTCTCCGTACATTAACAACACCACCGCGAGCCACAGTTGGGAACGCAGTACTAACTAATTTGTTCTTTATTTTTGTTTTTTTCTTGTATTTTTTCTCTCTTTCGAGAAAGGGTGATAATGTGATTACAATCGGAGGGGACTATTGCGGGAGGAATGGGCTTTGCAATGGGACATGAGATTTTTTTCAAGGGAGGTTGTTGAGGGAGATGGGGGACGCATGCGTTAATTAATTAGCCAAACTCCCGCAGACGTAGCCACGGGAACTCGATCGACGGAGCTGTCCAGATGACGAAACAATCCCCATTCGACTCCCGTGGGCCGCATTTGACGGGACAATGGCGCGCGACGAGGGGAGCCTATGACGCGAGACTTCGTGGCTAACTGCTCGGCTGGGCTTTCAATTATCCCGAAGGGAATTAGTGGAATCGCGGAACAACTACGCAGGACTTGTGCGTTGGCGGAACTCAGCGATCGATACGGATCGAGTGATATGTCGGCCATTGTTGCCAGATTTCACTTCGCGTGGGCATCTGTTCCTATGATAAGTTAATCGTCTGTGAAGTTGTGTACGCACATCCATCCTGACGTTAGACAGCGATGGAATAAAAGAAACATATCTACAAACATCAGGGCGTGTATTTTTGACCGTATCTATTATGTTCCATAGCTATTGCAAATCGTAGGTAACTATTGTGTTTGCAATCACAATGTCTTTTTTCTGATGTTAACCTTAGATTTGTCACTAGAACTAAAAAAAAAAGTTTGTCAAAATCTCGCTAGAAAGGACGCCATAACAGTAGAAGTCCAAGTTTAGCAGTTGGCACTCGCGGCTTTAAATTTTCTCTTCTCTTCATATATCTTTTTTTCATGCATACGTGGATGTGCCCGTGATACCGCCGGATGCCGCCAGGTTAGCTCTACTTGACTCTTCACGCTTGTGAAGAGTCAAGTAGAGCGCTTGTGAAGAGTCAATTCGGTGCGCTGATTGGATCTGGGGCCCTCTGCCCTGAAAAATGTGTCGCATAAAATCCGTAAGATCTGAGGAAATTTATGTTTGGAACCCCTCGTAAGGAAAAGTAAAGTACTACCTAGGTTACACAAGCAATGGAAGGGTGGAGTAGATTGAGAAACTTAGTAATAAAAGAGTCTGAAACGTGAAGACTGTTGCCGTTGATAGGTGGGCGTATTGAAGAGTCTTGAACAGAGTCCCCTGCATGGCTGCTACTCAAACTACCAAGTTTATAGACATTGCAGATGGGTTGTAGATATGTTCAAGGATTTTTGTCATGAAGAAAGAAAAGGCAGACATGCGACAGTTGCGCCAGAGGGAGAAGATTTTGTAAACTTCAGTACTTCACACTCCATCCTTAAGTTCATCAAAGAAACGAGTGTAACATGCAAAGCACGACCGTGCTTGATGATCCATTAACGAAGTGTGACAATGGGGGCGTTTACTCAGAACCGAAATCGCAATTTTGTACACGAAATCGTTAGATGGAAACGAAAAATGATTTTTAGTGAAAAAAATATTTATCTAACAACAATCATTCACTCATGATTCAAAACTTAAAATAAGCAAAAGGCGACGCCCACCGAAAAAGTTGCTGTGATAACACTGACGTCATTTTCCCCCCGTCGCTGACTGCTTTTCTGGGAAGGAAAGGGAGTGGAGGGGGGCTCTCGGAAGATCTGCTCGCACAGATGCTGTCGTAACTACTCCTATTGACAGAGTCAGCTATGTCCCCCGCATTGCGATAAGGCAAAGTAGCTTCGCGGGCTCAGTTGTGATTGGACGCAGTCGATATACTTCAGAGGTTGCACCACGCCCACTTTTCCGAAAGGGTAAAAAACATCAGTTTTTCGCCGCTTATAACTCGAGAAATAATTGATGGATCAAAAAACGGAAAAATACGGGTCTTTTTATTTTACAAACTCTATCAGATTCGGCAATAAAAATCATGGTAAACGACCCCATTAACACTTTACATTGCACACATCAGGAAATACCCGAAATGTATTTTTTAACGACCGTACTGAGTATCTACATCTTATAATTTGCAATATAATTGTTTAAGTTGCTATTTTTTAAGGAAAAGACCGGCAATAAGGTTATTTTTGCTGTTTAGAGTAAATTAATAGAGGTAGCGATTGCTCAGGGAACCTAAAAATGAAGGAGAAAAACCACGTGTTAGAATCTGCCATCAAAAAGGGCCCAGGATTTAAAGAATCTTCCAGCTTATGGCGTGATGCGATACTGTTCTCCATACAGTAGTCAAGTGCGGACCCTTATACCTATCGCTGCGAGGACTTCGGTCTATGGGGATGAAAAACCAGACTTAAAACCATCGAACCAATCAGATAACAATTTTATTCATGTTAACATAGTTGCATTTGAAGCCTCATATGATGAATTATAATTACTATAATTACTTTCCTTTGGGATTTTGTTTTGCAAGGCATGCAATTCTCCGTCATCGTTTCTATTTCTAAGTGTTTTGCAGAGTATCATAGTTTTTTATCGGTACGAAATAAACAATGCCATCTACGAGTTCAAATTTAAACCTAAAATTAGTATTACCTACAGACATGTCAATGGGATCGTTTACATATTTTTGTTTGAAGCCGAATCTGATAGAGTTAGTAAAATAAAAAGACCTGTATTTTTCCTTTCTTCGAACCGTCAATTAGTACTCGAGTTATTAGCGGCGAAAAACTGACCTATTTAACCCTTTCGGAAAATTGGGCGTGCAAAGGACTCGTACGTCATCCACTTCGTCCAATCACAACCGAGACCGCGAAGCACTTTCAACCAATCACAATGGGGGACACACAGCTTACTCTGACAGTGGAAGTGGTTGCGACAGGATGTCTACGAGAAGACCTTCGGCCCCTACCTCTACTCCCCTCCCTTTCCCTAAAAACAGTCAAGGCGGGAGGTGGATGACGTAGATATCCTGTCGCAACCACTTCCACTGTCAGAGTAAGCTGTGTGTCCCCCACTTTCAACCAATCACAATGGGGGACACACAGCTTACTCTGACAGTGGAAGTGGTTGCGACAGGATGTCTACGAGAAGACCTTCGGCCCCTACCTCTACTCCCCTCCCTTTCCCTAAAAACAGTCAAGGCGGGAGGATGACGTAGATATCCTTAACGCTTACCGTTCGGTTGTCGTCACCTTTTGTTTATTTTAATTTTTGATTTATGAGCGAACGGCTCTGGATAGAAGATTATTTTTTTTCGCTACATTTCGTTTAACGATTTCCAGTACAAAATAGCGAGTTCGGTTCCGAGTAAACACACTACGCACTGATACTTTTTTTTTCTCACGTGCCTTTCATATTGCGTTAGCATCTCCAATACTCCTCCAAAGATGCCTCACACACTCAAATAACCACTCCTGAAACTTACATCAACACAACTGCGCTTGAAAATTGAGCATTTTCCACTGTGATAGGTTTCATTACGATCAGGTTTCGCTTTTTACACAATCTCAGTTAGACCAGCAGGTTCAGGTAAACCTATAGATTCACCTGAAGGTGCTGTAAAAAGCGAACAATGGTCATAATAAATTCGTGAGGCTTGGTCGGCCATTTATTCCGGTACAGACATACGTGCTGACTGCAAGCGCTGCTCACGGATTTAGTTGGCTTGAATTCGGTGAAATGAGTACCATTTAAATATGTGTTTCTGATTTCTTACGGGTTAGTGCATTTTCACTGACCTGAGACATGACGGGAAAATATGGAACTCCTTCGACAACGTCGTTGATTAATTTAGTTTCAGATTTAGGAATGTTTAACAAAAACTTGAGCAGTAACGTAAAATATAATTTGAATTATAGATTCGCGTAAATAGGGAACTTAATATGCCTAAGGTACGACAAGTATGTAGTTTGAATAGGTTTAAACAGAGCCCAGTCTGCATCCTGGCCGTAATGATGTGTCCAATGCTTTAAATCATATTTATGGTTCCGATACTGACTTGAAGCCATACCCAACTTCGTAACATAAATTTTTCAGCCCTTTCATGAAAAATTCTTAAATATCTAATGACAATGGGGATTTTCATATTTCTTCCTGCCAATGAATATCAATGGGCACCTTCAGCTAGAAATAGGGAACAGTATTCCCAATTTTTAAAGGTGGTGGTTTTAATGCTGATAGTATTTATGTATATCCGTTGGTGTAATTTATTTTTGAGTGAAAAATAGCTCCATATTTCAAGTTGGGATTCGTCCTTTGCAATAAATGTTAAAATATTAAGATTATACATCAATTTGCCTTTTCTCACTCCCGTTGAATTTCGACGGGAACTTCAGCTAGTATTCATAAATGTGACGGCTCGTAGGATATATTGTCATTTGGTAACTGGAAGTGCAGAAATCGACTTCTGGGGAGTCGGGGGAACTAAATTTTCATCATCAAGTTAACAAAGACACGTGGTATTAAAGTTATGGCGAGGATGAAAAAGCTATTATATGTTATACATTGTCAATTTTGATATAAATTCACACTATCAATGAAACAATACGAATGTTGACCAAATCGGAAGAAGGCTTCGAAAACACGAAAATGTAACTATTATAAGGCAGTCTCAAGTTACAGGTTAACGTGGAACCTATTCACGTAGGTAATATGCTTGATTATGGATGGTTTCCTTAATGTTGCATGAAGGCCTTAAACTATTTATAAAAAATATACCAATTATTTCTTTGAATATTACATATGTTGAACCAAGTGAGTGTCAAGGAACTGACAATAGGAGAGGTACAATGTTCATCCTAATAAAAGAGGCTAACATCAAGTATTCATCATGTATTTTTATTGTACTATTGATAATTTCATTATATTTTGGGAAACGAATGTTTGATGAATATTGTCGTTAAAATAGAACATTAATGTTATATGAAACTTCATGCAATAGTATTTGAAACTGTGTAATAAATATTTTTATCATTTTTTTTAAACTGATCGGTAAAAATTATTATTTATCCACATACTGCATATTTAAGAGCTTAAAAGTAAATTTACTGCGTATGAAAACTATTTTCTGAAGAGGACGGATAGAATGTACGGTGTAAAAACGAAAAACTCACATTATTGTCTTGCAAAACGAAGCAACGACGGTGATAGAATGAAATTGTGCGTGCTCGCACGGTGAATGTGCCTGACTATTGTAGAAGAATCGCGAAAAAAATGTACAAAACATCGCTGCTAAATTTAGAGTGAATGAATAATTAGTGTGGTACGTGACTGAAATTAATGAGGAACCTCGCGGGTGGAGGTGAAGATTCAAAGGAAACACCCATATGCTTTTTTGCGTACCTAACGGACGAGTCCCGTTACGATCGATCGAGACAAATATGCGTGCGTGAAGGTATGCTTAATGCATACGATCAATGAGAAAAATTTTTTTGGCGTATCTTAATGAGCACATTACGCACTCGTCGAGCGATCAACAGCGCGTTGATATCTCCGATGAATACCAATAAGGCTTGGTTACGGAACTACTGTGGAATTGTGGGTACTATGAAGCCGGATGATGTCGGCTGGCTCCCTTAGGGGAAGTGATCAAATCATATCTCCCCCTCTCTCTCTTCCTCTCTCTCCCCAACCCCTTCCGTATCCTTTCTATCCTTCCCTCACCCTATATCTCTCTCCCAATGGGGTTCCTTCTCCTCCTCTCCCTATCACTTCAATACCCCCCCCCCATCATCCATGCCTCTCCCTGACATTGAAAAAGAGTGAGAGACAGGACCCTGGAAAGTGATTTCCAGGAAGATTACCGCGTCGATTCCACCCCATCTGCCAAGGGATGAGGGTGGGTTTTAGAAAGGGAGAAGGCAGAGATATGTTGGGGAAAAAAGAACTCCAGGGGCCTCCCAGATATATAATCCGAGAGCAAATTAATTGCGTGGAATCAGGGAAAAAAATCAAATAGAATCTCGCGTTCGGAAACAAGGCACTCACATTAATTAAGTATCTGCTCATTCGCGTCGGGCGTGCGATAATGAATCATTGAAACGCACGGTGTGCGAAAGGCGTGCGGAAAAAAAACATATGATGCTCGTGGCGCGTGATAAGTGTGGCTAACCGGGGATGAATTCTCATTGAGTATAACAGAATGCGGTCTCAAACACTGACAGGCCTCTGTCAACCTGCTCCCAACGTCGTTTGTACACAGTGGTTACCATCGTGACCGCGGAGACTGATTACAGTGTTTTAAAAATTAATCTTTTTTCTGTATCACGAAGAAAAATAGTAGATACTAATAGAATTGTTCACGCTGAACTCAAATATGTATGTGGTTTTGTCCATCAGCTGTAGTATTCATGAGATACCCTTGAAAATCCAAAAAAAATCCAGTTAATCCGATTAATATCAAATATTCATTTAACAAACCTACTCTATTTCCACCGTAACATATAGCAACGATTCACAAATCAAAATACTTTGCATGAGTGAAGGTTATAAATTTTATCCTTTGCCCCTTCAACCACCCAAAATTAAATGAAACGGACTTTTTCATAAAATTCGAGTATTTCTTCGTCACAGCCCTAGACCACGCACTTGCTAGTCTTAAATTACTGTTTCTAGAAAAAAACAAAGCAAAGTTATTACAACACATGCAGAGGAATGTTTCCAAATATTGGTCACTAAGAATACGACGGAGAATATCCTAATAATGTAATTTTTTCTGACTAGATTGGTTGGCGAGAGAAGGTGATAATTCCATCCTTGAAAGGTTAAAAAAAATTGCTACTAGTATGCGAAAAAATAAAGTAGATACGTTGGAGTGAAATGATTTAAAGTTCAGAAGTCGTCTAAAAATATTTCGTACCTGATCTTTTGCGTAACTTTGCCTCAGGAATCCCTCTTTATCAGAAGGTTTATCAGTAGTGGGACAGGATTAATTATTGTACCTACCGAAAAACAGTCTGCTATCTACACGGCATAGATTAAAGATTAACTCTGTAGCTGATTCATTCTTCTTCCAATAAAAATGGGCTTCGGAAGTAGCCCTAATTGAGTGGACGTGATTTTTTTTATTGGCATGTTGTTGTTGATGGATGCCTCGAAGAATTAACTAATGATATATGAAATTATAATATAACCTATTGTTTGATTCTTGAAGAACCCTGATGGATGATCAGGATCGCCTCTCAATTTATCCTGGAGATGATGAGTAAGTTGTTTGTCAAAACGTCGGCATTAGAAAGCCTCACCCGGTGCCAAATCCTCTGTACATTTTACTGTACACTTTAGGCTCATAACATTTCCCCCGTACACGGGAATCCTTTGTAGTTTCCAGGAATATATTAATAAATGATGAACACCATTATAATGCACCTAAACCACAATCACCATGAATGGTGATTTTCATTGGCTATCATTTATGATTATCGCTGAGTGTTAATGATTAACATGGAAAATAATCTTCTCACTCTAAATTTGGTAATAGTTTTTTTGCTTAAAACCATGGCGACGGTTGCGTCGCGTTGCTCTCCAACATCTCTTCACGCTGAACGCAGTTGCGAAATACCTCCGCCGAAAAAAAGGACGCGCGTTGAGCGTCAACCATTCTATTCATCCCGTCGGAGACTGGCGGCTTCGCGCCGGCGACTGACGGTGTAATTTGACGATTCATTTAAGGAGGTTGGCTCGCGACTGCTTGAGTCAAGATGTCTAAGGAATCTTATTAAAAAGTACGAGTACATGCCTGCTAAGTGATCCTTACTTCGCAAAGAAAATTACCTAAGCTATTGAAAGTCATAAGTATCACAATAAATACGATGGAAAGTCGAAGGGTTTATTTTTATGATAATTTTAAATAGCTCGACGATGGAGTCAATTCAGCATTTACGTTACAGAAATAAATTCATGTACTCCATGAATTTACTAATGTATAACTCCAGAATATTACTATCAAACGTCATGTTATAATATTTTTCTGAAATATTCTTTAATATCTCATTAGTAATGATATAATTCATACGCCATACATTTTGGCTAGAGCGACCGCAGCGCCACTTGGAGTCAACTAACGTATTTCATGTGCTATAAGCGCAGAAATTGGTGGATTTAGCGAAAAATGCGCTAGATAGATGCCTTTTTTTCGTGTCATTTTATTATTTTTGAAATTACGCATAAAAATCAGTATTTTTCAAAAATGACATGTCACTATGGTATTTTTAAACATTATATTCCCATGTGATGGCCATTCTCGGCGTTAATCGTATGTAATTTCAAATGCAATTTGTGCAAAAAGGAGTATCGGTTGGTATAATTATATTTCTTTATTAGATAGAGGAACTTTAGTTCTCTAAGTGCAGAAAATATAAAAAAAATAAATGACTTTCACTTTTCGGATCAACCTCCTTAAAATGCCGTCCGATAATCCTCCGTTACGATTCATTCTCTTAGTCCTTAGCGTGGACCTTCTCCCCTATAAGGAGGTTGAATCGTTAAATGAAATATGTGTATTTTGTTCATACTTTATACTCTTACAGAAAAAAGTATCCTCTGTCTAAATTAGTCAACAGAAATCCCCATGCTGCAATACTTTTGCCACACATAGCAATTGAAATTACAAGCACCTAATGAAGAGAGGGAATAGTTACTAGCTAAGAAAAAATCTGTTTTTAATTCGCAATTGTATGTCATCTTTTCAAAGAAGGTTTTCAAAGAACTGTTATCAAATTAGCATTTTTTTGTGAAATAAAATAGTAATACTAAAGGATTGCCAACTAGCCGCGAATATTTCAACGAAGTCTGTGAAATGCCTGATTGCAGTATTTCCAGATGGAAAAAATGCACCTCGACTTGGCCTTCCACAGGAGAGAAGGAAGGCCTGATAGCTTAAGTGTTAAAGTACCTGGGCGGAAATCAGGGGTACCGAGTTCAAGTCCTGGTCTTGGTGGAGTTTTTCCTTGTGGAAAATGGTATTAATTTGAAGGTACTGTTCTACCTTAGTTTCAAAGATATTAATTTTTTTCGTGATGGCGCTTTAAGAATGAATACATTCATGGTAAAAAAGACTCTTAAGCGGGTAAGTGGTAATATTTCAGTTTACTTCTAATATTTAGATAGCTAATGATGATTAATGATCATATACATTTAATTATA
This sequence comes from Platycnemis pennipes, assembly GCA_933228895.1. Taxonomy (NCBI): domain Eukaryota; kingdom Metazoa; phylum Arthropoda; class Insecta; order Odonata; family Platycnemididae; genus Platycnemis; species Platycnemis pennipes. Next base: position 31,408,673 of record OW121852.1, on the reverse strand, counting down.
TCTGAAGCATGATTATATTTTCACTTTATTTCTAGTCAGAGAACATTACTCACTACAATTATTTTCTCATCACATCTTATAATAATCGTTATTATATTACGATTACTTTGTGATAGATTAGGAATTTTGAAATTGAGAAAGCAGTAGTTTTTCTACACATACATATCCAAATAAGTGGAATTTCTCGGACGTTTTGACTCACACGGTCGCGATCCTTAACATCGCGCAAACTCGTTCTTACTTCCTGGGGGGAGGGGTTGTTTCAAACCGTCGGGATTATCTCGAATAGGTAACCAAGGATCACGTGGCACAAACTCGAATGGTTTGCAAATTAATAGTGTGCCTGAATCGCTCGTCATAATATCATTTATTGTTTTCACTTGCGTTTTCCTCATCTGTATTGAATAAAGAGCCCAAAGATGAGATAAACCATAAGCGTAAACAATGAATGAGGTTGTACTCAGCGGTTTTAACTCACCAATTTTATGCACCACTCCTGTTTATACCACGTGACTCCTTGGTTACCTATTCGAGATAATCCAGACGGTTTCAAACACAACTCCCCAGCACGGAAATCATCTAGTCCAAACATCAAGCAGATGACTCCTCCTCTCACCAAACGTTCCCCTTGCAAGGTTGATAGGGAGGGTGGGGGTGTCCCTACCTCCGCTCCCCCACGCATTAATACCCTTAAAGGGAGAAGGGCTGTTGGGCGTCAACTGCACATGCGCCATTCGACCCGGTCCAATGCCCTATTCCTTCCACGCTCAAAATCCACTCCCCTTCCCTTTTACGATCCGACTTCAATGAAATCTCCACCCAAAATAAAGAAAAAGAAGAAAACGTAGCGACGAGGGAGAGAAAAAAAAGAACGCCGAGCCGCGCAAACACTCTCTTTCTCTCTACAAGCATATCCACTCGTTTTTACTCACTTCTTTCGGCCGGCGCTCTTTTTCTCAAGCATCGCCCCTTGGAAGAAAAGGGGAGGCTTCTAAGCTCCCGTGTTCTTCAAGTAACCTCCCTCTCGACTTAAGACATCTTCCTAGGGGATCGGGCACTCCCCCTCCTTGAGCGGAGAACGCGAAAAAAAAATGGAGACAATGGATTCAAGGAAAACTCGTTCTCGGGCGTTGACTGACGTCTCCATAAATGCAACGGCGGACATTTCAAACAGCGTCGGCACAGCGGAGGTGTGAATTTCGGAAGTCGTTTGCCCTTTGTTTTTCTTGTTTATTTTGTCCGTATCGCTTGAGGCTTATCGCTCAGCTCTTAGAACTCGATACATGACTCCGGTAGTAAGCACTCAGCCTATAACACTAAAAAATATAATTTTGCAATAGGCCAAAATAAAAAAGATTTTAACAGCTTTTGAACGATTGCATTTAGTTCAAAGTTGCTTCATTTTTTTCACTTTTTGGTGAACTGCAGCCCACCATATTTCCGCGGCCATTGCTATCTCTATCATAACCTGGGTTTTCCTCCTCTCCTAAATTCCTCGAAAACCGTTTCCTTTAAGGCTTCCCACGATTAAATTTTTTGACATACCTTTGTCTTATTAACGCCTCTGAGTGTATTTAATCCAACCTAGTTCTTCTCTGTTCACTCCATATAGATGTTTTTTAACTTGCGTCTTCTTGAAACTCATTCATTTTTCATTCTACCCTTTCAATTAATCTGGAGCATCCAAAGCTTTCTTTCTACACGATTGGTAGTTTTTTCGGAGAAAATAACTTAGAATCTTTAATTAATCTTGAATCTGGCTGAACCTTTTGGCGGAAAGTCGTTTTCTGCTTATTTTTATTCCATTTTTTTTGTACACCTGTTTAAGGACAGTGTTAGAAATATATCAGCCGCCCAGCGTCAGAAGGAATGGATAAGTGTATAGTGTTGTAGCAAGACCTGCAACATTATTTGATACAGAGATCGTTCCACAAGTAAGGAAAATTTAAATAAGACCGTATCTGGCGTTAAAATGATTTCTCCTTTCTTTCCTAATTTCCTCGAAAGACCATTACTTTAATGCTTTCCTCGATTATGCTGTTGACATTCCTCTGTATTATTAATTCTTTTGAGTGTATGCTCTCCAACTTTTATCTTCTATTTTGTACTCAGCTGCGCACGTACATTTTTCATTCGACGCAATTCAGAGATTAAATTAACCTGCACAAGTTGTACTGCACACTTATACTTATTGCTCACATATGCATGGACACCTTTACTTTAAATGTAAGTGGATGGCACAGTTTGTGCAGGTTAATTTAATCCCAAATGGAAATGTGCTTTAAAATCAAAATTAATCCATACCAACTTCGAAAACAATCAACGCTATGCATCAAAATGGGACCTTTTGACTTCAATGCAGGGAACATAGCGTTTTTCCCACATTTCGTAACACTGCTTGAATTCTTCTTCTGAGATGGTCTGATAACTAACCTGAGACCAAAATTAATCTCGTTCTTGACTTGTGGGGGCGGTAAGAAATTACCAAGGTCCAAGTCAGGACTGTACGGTGGATGACAACGTACGGCGATATTTTTCAAAGCGAGATTCCCCTTCACCAATGAAACTGCGTGTGGTGAAACTCACTATGTCCTTGTGGGGTATCCATTCGCTACGGATCTCCTGTCAGATCCTGATGGCCCTTTTCGAGTTATTCCTCGTTAAAAGCCGCATTTACTGTTTTATCTGGTGAAAAAAAAAACTCGTTGTGAATTATTACTTTTATGTAAAAAAGATAATCACCATGCTTTTTAGCCGCGATAACGTCATGTAGAAACTTCTCTTCAACGTCGGTAGGGCAGTTCATCCCTGGATTTCTCCCAGCTGTCCTTGTGCCACTAGGACACCTATTACTGTGACACACTTTCAGTACCATATTAACTTGATTCAACATCTCCTATGTATCAGAACTCAATATGTTCAACTTAATTCAGAACTTTATCGCATAGCTCTTCTCTTCCAGTGTTTTTTAACCTTCTTGGTGTATCCCAATGGTACGAAGATGGCTTTATAGAAACTATCGCTTTTCAAAGCTGGCGCTCAACCATCACCTTTCCCAATAGTTACGATTGACTGGCTAAGTATAAGAAGGGTGGATAAAAAAGTATTAATTGCTTATGAAAAAAAATTGAACATGAAGCCAAAATCTGGGAAATCAATTGAGAGCAAGAAAAGACGATGGGTGTGGCTGAGATATGGGGACGCTGAGATGGATGTGTATACAGATAGATAAATGAACGTCTTTATTAGGATGAGATTGAGCTTCTAATGATCTCATCATTCATCTACCCCAGAGAACACAAGAATTGCGTGAGAAACACCTACATACACTCGAGAAATAAAATAAAAGATGTAACCTTCTCCCGGTCACGTTTTTCTTTCCTATTTAAAACAAATTCAATAAACCTTCGCTATTACACAAACACTTAAAGGGCTTACCTCCTGGCTGAAGGGATTAATGGTTATTATTGTACAACACGCGACAAATAAAATAAAAGTTGTAAACTCCTTAGAATTGTATAACACATAAATAACAACACTTTGTTCAATCATTTAAATAGTTTAACACTTTCTTTTAATGAGAAATTAACTTTTGTGTAAGAAACACCAATATTTAGAGCTTTGTAAAGATATATTGGCCCCAATTCACAATGTTAGTCTTTATGCTCCAATCTCAAATCAATTACGTTATTTTTCAGACAGCAATAATTTTAGTTATGGAGGTTATTGTATTTCTTTCTTGGTAAATGTGAGCTTTCCAGTCGCGAACTTCAAAATATTTTTTTCACTCCAAAAAATCGTAGTTTTTCGATGAAATTTTCGGAACACAACCTGCTAATATGGCAATTTTCGATCGCTATAAAATAATTTGTAAAAGTTAAAAACTCACGATTTTGCAGCATTTCAAACCCATGAGGTGAGTGTTCGCAGCGCCGCCATGTTTTATTATCCTTAAAGGCTACACTTAACGGTCGCTGGGGATTTCTGCCTTCACTCCTATGGCTGCAAGTATGGGTTCGCGGTCTGTCTACTTCCTTATCTTCAGATTTCTAGGCCATATGGTTTATCTCTTGAGTCTCCTGCCCGATTCCTTCCTGGCCTCTCTATAAATTTCTGGTTCCCCTTTCGTCACCTGGATACCGCCTAGTCTCCGCTTCCTGCCGTCTTTATTCCCCGGCTTTTGTACTTCTTTCCTCCTTCGCGTGCCTTTTGATCTTTACTCCTCCACTTATCTCTCCTGACTCCCCACTGTTAAGTCTCTCTCCGCATCCCTCGTTACTTATTGTTACTTGTTTACCTATTATTTTTCGTCGTCCTGAACTCCCCCGATGTAAATATTGATTTATTTTAGGCGTCCCTAGTCATCTATTGTTATATGCTATTTTATTATGATTTATCTACTATTAATTTGATTTGAAATTTTATTTTCGGGTTTTATTTATGGTGGTTTGGTTACAAAGAACATCTTGTGAAACAGAGGTATCTTCTCTTGCCACCTGAATACAATTAGAAGTTTTCATGCCCATTTAAACCTCCCTGAACCGGGATGAAAAACTGTAATTACAATGTAGAAATTGAATACGTATTAGGCAAAGTGGTTGACACTTTATTTCGCTGCTAAGAGAGTAAAGATCTATTTTGGGTATGTATAAGCTGTCGGAAAATATCTGCCTGTCTGAATCTCAGTTACTTGGGTAAATATTCACTTACGGTGAAGTCGCATTCATAGTCGCAATTAAACTCAGATTATATTCAATCATCGATTACATCTCTGATTAATCACAGTTTACAATTCATAGTCGTTCAGAAATCTCTAATTGGTCAATCTCTGTTTCATCAGCCGTTGATTTTATATGTATTTTTATTCATCGACTAGTAATTGATTATTTCGTAAGAAGCGTAATTAAATTGAGTTTGGCTGACGGTATTGTTGTTTACAGCGCATGTGTTTGGTTTTTGTACTTGAAAACGAGTTTTTTTGCTATTTTTAACTCAGGTGTGGTGGATTTTCCCCATGAGTTAGTGATTTATCATGTGGATGAGGATGATGGATGTTTGCTACAGAATAGCATACTCAGTAGCATCACGAGTATTAAAACGTAAAGAATTATATATCATCATTAGTCTCATGGTCCACTCCTTTAGAGGATGATCCGTTTATACAGGTAGGCAGATTTATTTGTTAAAAGAAAATTATCAAATATCTTTAGGTATTACGAGGGTACTATAGCAAATGTTCCACAGAGAAAAAATCATTCGCCTTGACCGGGACACGAAGCCGGACCCCCTGATTTCCGGCCAGGTACTCTACCAGTTGAGCTACCAAGGCGTCCTCTTTCTCTGTGGAAATTATAAGGCTCTAAAGGAACAAGATGTTCACAGACTGCTAGACATATCAATGTCATAAGGCAGCCAAGTCGTGCGCATAGCGCCACCGTCCACGAGGTTAGGGCCACGTTGAAACACTAAGGTGCTTACTTTTTAACGAATTCAAAGCACACGAACTAGCCGTGAAAACTTTCCGCGTTTCCCGAAAACTGTGAAAGTTTTCACGGCTAATTCGTGCGCTTTGAATTAATTACCAGGGTAGTTCAATAAGCCCTTAGAAAATCCAAGTGATTGCGATCGTAGTATGGAAAATGCATTTTTCCGTGTAAGAAGCGCTCCTAACTATAGTATAAAATAGTCAGCTGTTAGATTTTCAGCTGTAAGATTCACATAGTTTCATTGATGTTGTCGATTGAAGTCAACAACTTTTTTTTATTTATAAAAATGGAAGAAAGTGAGTTTCGTGCGGTGATAAAACATTTTTATTTAAAAGAGTTAATGCCGAAAGAAATCAAAGCCGAGTTAGACAAAGTTCATGGCACATCTGCTCCTGCGTTTGCAGCTGTTTACAATTGGGTGAATGGGTTTAAACGTGGCCATTCATCCACAAAATATGAACATCGTTCCGGACGCCCTATTGAGGTGTCTACCCCCAAAATGAATGACAAAATCCACGATATGGTTTTACGTAATCGACGAATCAAAGTGCGGGAAATAGCTGAGGCCACAGGTATACCGCAAGGCACTGTCACTTCAATTTTGCACGAAAAATTATACGTGAAAAAAATCTCGGCAAGATGGGTGCCGCGTTTGCTCACAGTGGGGAATAAACGAAATCGTGTGGTCGACTCTGACCCTGTTTTGGAGCTTTTACGTCGCAATCCTGAGGAGTTTCTGCATCGATACATAACTATTGATGAAACATGGATACATTACTACACTCCAGAGACAAAAGTACAGTCAAGACAATGGATTTTTAGTGGCGAACGGTCTCCGAAGAAGGCAAAGACGGTGAAATCGGCCGGCAAGGTTATGGACACGGTCTTTTGGGATGCACGCGGAAACATCTACATCGATTACTTGGAAAAGGGAACAACGATAACAGGAGAGTATTATGCATTGTTATTGGACCGGCTGAGCGAAGAAATCAAGGAAAAACTTCCTCATTTGAAACGGAAAAAGATCCTCTTTCATATAGACAATGCACGGGTGCACACCTGCGCAGATGTGATGGCCAAAATCACGGAATTAAAGTTATAATTATTACAACATCCACCGTACTCACCATATTTGGCCCCCAGTGACTATTTCTTATTTCCTAACTTGAAGAAATGGCTTTGTGGACAAAGGCTTACGTCTAACGTGGATGTTATCACCCAAACCAATGCCAATTTTGAGGAGCTTCCGAAATCCTACTTTATAGACGGCTTAAAACATTTGGAAAATCACTTAGAAAAATGTATAGAGCTGAAGGGAGGTTTTGTTGAAAAATAAAAAAAAATCAATAAAAAATGTTTTTTTCTACTATTTTCTAAGGACTTATTGAACGACCCTCGTAGCTATTAAACTTTTTGCGATCTTTATCATTATTGATCTTCCCGTACCTAACGCAGGGGCACAGAAGAGCTTTTTTTTCTCGTTTTATGCTATTTTGGTACAAGAATATCAAGAAGGAAGTTGATGAGTAGTGATAAAATTCAAATCGTAATATTATCGTGAATATTAACAGTTAACCCTTTTGCGGCTTTTTACTAATCCTAAAAATGCATTAACTTTTTTTTTTAATCGATCTACTAGACGATCTGATTTCTTACGACTTTTCCATGACAACTTGAAGTTTTAGCACAACAAGAATTAAATGTGGTTCGTATTAATATATGGAATTATTAAATTGACTATAATTTACTTGTGACATTTTTGAGGGTGCTAATGTATTTACCGAGCAATGTATATTGTCACCCTTCGAAGGGGAAAACGCGAGTGAGACGTGAGGGATGGAATATGGAGACGTATCAATGTAATTTTTCGCGGTAGGGAGGAGGGTCGACGGGGATTGATCGATATGAACATGAATATATACAGCTATATATAACCTATTGCCTTCACATGTGCGTGTATTCGCATTTGCTCATGATTTGTTCGGGATGTGGCGTATTTAGGAGGGGATTACTGGGCGGGGGTGGGGAGAGAAGATCCTGGTGTGAGAAAGGGAGAGAAAAAGGGAAGGGGGAGATTCGATGGGAGGAGAATGGCGTTATGAAAGGTGGAGGGGTGGAACGGAGACTGATGGATGGAAATGGAAAAGTAGATGGAAAGGAAAAAAATGAAATAAGGAAAATAATATGAATGGAAGGAATCCCCTTCGGATAAGGCCTGCGTAATTATCGAAATTAAAAAAGCAGCGGGGGGGGGAGGGGAAATATGGACGAAAAAGGGGAGGGAGAGGGCAGCGGGAAGGGTGAAGCGGGTTGATGGATGTAGGGGGTTAGGGAAGAGGGGCAGGGGTTCATGGGCAGTTGGCACTCAAGAGGCGAGGTGACATGGAAAGGAGATTATTTCTCGATCGACAGTTAACTCCGGCCTAGCAACTGAACGCGTTGCGCATCCGGTCGCTTCCACCATCGTCCGCCACGTCAGGTGTCCCTCAAGGAAGCGTAAAAGGCCCACTTTTATTTCAAAAATTATGTGATTCACGAAAATGCCGAGGCTGACAGCAAGATCCACCTTGTTCTCGACGACGGCGCAGTGTATCAGTGAATCCGTGACGTTGAGCATAATATGGAAGCGAGAGAGAAAGATCTGAATTAATTTGATGACTTTGAGTTGTTCCACGGCTTTAATTGTATTTAAAGCCTATGGCGGCAGTGAACTTCTTCGATATTCATCAAATATACGTGGATTCCTAATTTGTCTATAGGGATTCCTCAAAAATTGCTCGGGGTGCACAAAATATGGAAGTTAGAGACTTTTTCTGCTCCACCTCGTTTCGTTTAGAGTACGACGCTAATATAAGGAAACTATGTAGCTTTGATAAGTGAAATAGAATGATTTTGAGGAAATACGTGGAAATAAACATTTGAAAAATGAGTATCTCTTGCCCAAATACTTATTGGGCTTAAGATAGTGAAATATCGATAGTAGAAGCATTACATTCCCATAAGCATCACTAATTTTCTATATTTAGGGAACTGTGTGCGGAAAAATATTCACCTTATAATCCGTCAATTAGAATTCGCAAAAAAAGTTTGTAAATTAGAGTGATGGAAAATTAAGAGAAAGTCCTACTTTTGCATTGTCCGATCTCATTTAAATAACGCTGCTTGTAAATGGGATTCATAGGAGATAAGTTCGTTCACGGAAGCAAAACACAGGCAGGAGAAGGTCCGGAAAAATCCTGCCTCATCCTATCGGAAGGGCAACATTTAAGTGGGAGCTGATAACCTTATTTGCAGCTGGGAGGATGGGTACAGGTGGCGGGAATTCAATTTTATTTTCTTTTTTCAATGCTTTCCACTTCTATCTTTCAGGAGAGGCGTCCAGGTGAGCGTCCAATGAGATGAGAATGTACTGGAGGAGGCATCGCAGTTGATTTGAGAAGCAAATGGACATATTAGTAAGTACTTACATACGAACATTGTACTCGCAATGATACGAATGAAGTTGTTTTTGCGCACGGTAAAAATTAGAATAGTAAGATGGAACACATTTTTAAAATTCACAAAAAAACAGAGGAAAGTGCGCGAACACGCAATGAAGCAAAACATATGCCATTATCATCATCGATCAACATTCCTAGGATTGGTTTTACGCAGCCCTCCACTCGATTCTTCTATCAGCCAACCTCTTCGTATTGACGTAACTCCTCTCTTTTACATCCTTCACAATTTGCTTCGTATATCTCAGGACTGCCTTCACCATTCTTCCCGTTTACTTTTCCCTCGACGCTTTTCTTCATCAGGCCATTGTGTCTTAAGATGTGACCGATTAAGTTGTCCCATCTTCTTTTAAGGGTTTTCATTATACATCTCTTTTCTCCCACTCTTCTTAAGGCGCCGTGGTACATGATTATTTTTTCGCTTTCGAGTGCTGAGATGATGGAGATAGTTTTTCCGTCGACCGGTAGAGTTACCAGAGTCGGCGCCTACCCAACCAGCCATATTTTTGTTCAGTGTCTCCTCTACACTTTAATTCTTTGCGCAGAGGTGATGAGGCAATAACGACCCTTCCCTCTCATCCCCTCCGTCCGCGGAGTTTTCCATTGCTGACCACTAGACGCAATGTTGCCATTTCAACATACGATGGGACCAAACTGTTTGGCAGACTCCACATTATACCATGTGGCAACGTGGAATTCGCGGAAATGCGTTCGCTACGTTTTTCTAAGAACCGAGCCGGTCTGGTCCTAGTGGGGTTCGTAGCTGCAGGAGAACGCGTCCGCGGTCCAAGTCATGAATAGACTTCATTTTTCAGGGTAGCCGCTAATCAAGCTAACAAGTAGCTAATCAAGTTCACATAAAAAGAGTAATAAAAAATAGTACATATTCCCCATTGGAGAAGCTCATCAAAGACTGAAAATAGAGTCGTCTAGCGCTATCAGTTTTACGAATTAACTTGGTAAATAAAGGTCACGTAATCACTCTCTTAATAGTAACATATCGCAAACGCTCGCGTTGTTAAGTTCCGTGATGGAGCCCAAGGTTCCCATAAAATATGTACTTTTGTAACGCCATGAAGAAGTTGGATGCACGTGTTTGCTCATGCTTTACCTCACATGAATTTTATTTCAAATAAAAAAGAAATAAATATGCATCTCAATTGCGTTTTGCGCAGTGGATACTGCGTTTTTGCAATAGGGGTTGACATGGCAAAGGGAAAGAGGGTGGTTTGTACCCTGAAAGGGGTGGGAGTACAGTACCTACGGTACGGTTCGAAATTATTTCTCTGCCAGAATCACGGCAGGAAATCACGATATAATTTCTCGTGCCAAATGGATACTCTCCATGCCTTTATATTTCCTCCTTCCACCATTGAAAAAATAAATATCTACGGAATGTGACTTGTACATCTGAATCTAAATGATGCCCTACCAGCCACCCACAAGGGCGCCTGTCACTGGTTGAACCATCACAAAGCAGCGTGAATTTTATTTACACTTACTATCATGCAGTCATCTAAAAATACTAGTCCGTACATGTGCATATTACATGCAAAAAATTAATCTACTTTGTAAAAAATGTTGAATTTGTGAAAATGGTACAGGGGTAACTAAATTGTCAGTTTACACGAATTAATTTGAAAATTATTATTGATTATTTAACGAATTAGTCGAGAATTTCTAAAACTACATTAAATATTAATCCATGTTTTCCAAAAATGTGTGAGTCAACATGATAATGTAGAGAAATTACTATTTGCCAGCCGAATTCAATTGAAAACAGTGCCTTGCTTTGTAAATCCATATGTATCTGTTCTACTCCAAGAATTATTCTCAGCGTACTACGTCATCACGAGGTAAAAACTACAAAATATGAGAATTATTATTAGTTGCAGGGGGGTGTGGAAAACATGATTACATTTTCATGAGGTTGGGTACGGCACAAGTGTCCATTACGATGAGAGAGGGAATGGATAGGGGGGCAAGTGAATCTTTTGCAAAATGCTCACCTTTTATGTATTTATTTTCATTCTTTTCCCTTTCTTCTGGCATCTTCAGGCAAAGAACTCGCTTGTAGTTAAGCAGTATCCTCATATTTATCGAAATTTAAGGTTATTTACTATAATAATGACTTTATGCTATATTTTTCTCGACAAAAACACGCACCTGGGGGGCTGTGTTTGAATCCGTCGGGATTATCTCGATTAGGTAACCAAGGAGTCACGTGGTACAAACACGAATGGTTTGCACATTTACTGCGTCTGAATCATTGGTTAAATTATCATAAATTATTATTATTTACAGTTGTTTTCCCATCTGTCTCGACTATTGAGCCGCCGGATGAGGTAAAACACAAGTGTAAACAATGAATGAGGTTATAGTCAATGGTTTTAACACACCAAATATGCGAACCATTTGTGTTTATACCACGAGACCCCTTGGTTACCTATTTGAGACTATCCTGACTGTTTATAACACAACCCCCCTGGTTTGGAGACAGAGACTGCCAAACACCTTTTCGGTGGATTGCACCGTAACACTTAGATGTAGATACTGTGCCCATCCCTAGCTTCATCTATTGTTTTTTTATTTTCTATTTCTCTATTACATAAAAAAGTTATAAACATAGTGCATATTCTCCATTGAAGAAGCTCATCAAAGACTGACAATAGTTGCGTCAAGCGCTAACAGTTTTACTAAACAACTTGGTAAATAAAGGTCTCGTAATCACTCTCTTAAGAGGAACATATCGCAAGCGCTCGCGTTTTTAAGTTCCGTGATCGAGCCCAAGGTTCCCATAAAATTTACTTTAGTAATGCCATGAAGAAGTTGGAAGCAAGTGTTTGTTCGTGCTTTACCTCACATGAATTTTATTTCAAATAAAAAAGAAATAAATATGCATCTCCTTCTGCTCTTCTTGCTGCAATAATGTGGAAAAGACTGGGAACTACTATAAGAGATCCAAAAGAATCCACATTATTGACAGTGCATATTTCCATATTATACTCTTGCATGGTATGGTATGTCATCAACATCATCATGGGTAAACGATTCTAAGATTGGTTCGACGCTGCTTTCCACTCGATTCTCCTATCAGCTGAGATCTTAAATCATCATCTGTAAATATATCAAATAGTATCAATTCTAGTGTATTAACGGATAGCATAGGTGGTTGAATGTTGGTATAAGGGATTTAACCTAGCCCAACTAACAGCATGTTATTGCGTTTTTGCTTTGCTATTTTTAACCTTTTTTATATTGTAAAGTTTAGGCTAGAATATAATTACCAATATTTTTATGCAAGATATGTAATGAATGCTTGGTGGGAATCCACCCCCTGCCACACACCTTTATGGTGGCTTGCAGGGTATTATTTAGATATATATCTTTATATTGATATCAATCCTCTCTTTCACATCCTGTGTAACTTGATCCTTATATCTCATCCGAGACCTGCCTTTATATTCTTCCCATTCACTTTTACCTCGAATAATGTCTTCGTCAGACCATTGTTATCACGATATGGCCGATTTAGTTGTACTGTCTTCTTTTTAAGATTTTCAATTGTCACTACGTCTTCTTTAACCTCTTCGTTAGCTATCTCAGTTGATGCATTTTATCTTCACCATTCTTCTCAAGCAATTTATATTGGATACTCACAGCCTTGACAATATATAGATAAATATATACCTACGATAATTATGTAACATAATGCACAGGTACATTGCCCACGAACTCAATGAAGATTATAAAAAAAATATGGCCCGGAAATAAACACAGGAAAGACTCAGAATGTGCTTTTGACGAATGAGTTTGAACATTGTATTAGAATATGGGCAAAAATTCTAAGGAGTAAAAGTACTTTGATACTACAATAACTCAGGACCAGATACACCAATGCATAGGATTATATGCATTGTGGCTTTGCATATATTTTTTTCCCCTTCCGAGGTCCTTGAGATAAAAGTTGCTTAACTTTTATCTCGAGAGTTTGAATTTTCTGGAATGAATTTCCTTAGGCGAATTCTATTCACTTTGCTTGAGGGGAACCGTTTTGCAGGTCAATCCCTTTGCTTAGGATGCAAAAAGTGACCAAGAGTTTGCGTCAATCAATCCAGTTTCATCGTAGGGAGTCCTTTTACTTGTAAAAAAACTCAGGGTCCAAGGACTGTCTACACACAAAAACCATCATTTATTTGCCCTGGAGATTTTAATGCAAAATCCGTATAAAACCATGAAATGATGGCTTTATCTTCCCCTGCTGGTAACTCGCGGGGGATCTGGAGATTCCGTTGGAGAGTAAACTTTTATTTACAACATAAAAAGCTACGAATGGCAAATGTTAAAAAAAATAGCAGCGGAAAATAAAATGCATCAGGAAGGAGCATGGGAGATGATGCCTTTTTGGCTAAATGAAAATGAGCGGACATTTGCATGACGGGAAGAGTAAATTTTTGTTCCTGTTTCCCCGGAGAGAGGGAGAGAGAGAGAGAGAGCTTTACCGATTGGATATTCAATGGAAAAAGAATCCCGTTTCCCCAAATTATATATCGGAATGGGAGAAGAGGAAAGAAAATAAATAAATAAAACGTTTCAAAAACGGGAGAGCCATCACATTATTCTGAAAATATTGGTTTCCGGCATCCGCTTTTTTCGATTAGTTATATAAATGTCCGCTCGAATTAATCTCGGAAACAATTTTCAGAATGAAGACTGCATTTGCAAAATCCATCGACATTAATCACGGGACACAAGGGGCTGGATATACAAACCCAAAAAGCTCCAAATGGACATATTTCTCGTTAATATCCGCTTGATCTGCTGCATTCATTTTGCATTTAAAGTATACCATGGATTTGTCAAGGAAAAAATGTTTAAGTATGCATATAGGTATTTGTGTGGAGTAACGTGGGATGTACCTCGAAAAATAGATTCACATGATATGATCTGAGAGCTAATAAAAAAATAGAAGATAAAGTTATGATATGCAGCATCATCATCATTAGTATTTTAACCCTAGGATTGGTTTACTGCAGCCTTCCATACTCTCCTATTCAGTGTAAATTCCCTCACACCGTGATATGTTTTCCTCTTCACGTCCTTCTTCATTTGCCCTATATACTTGTCGCTTGGTCTTCCTCGCGGGATCTTACCTTCAATTTTCACTTCTATTATATTTCTTACTAATTCATTGTGCCTCTAGGTATGTCCAATCCATCTGGTTATTCTTTGCCGTAGGGTTTTCCCAATTGTCCTTTCTTCATCTACTCTTCGTACACCTCTTCATTCCCCACTTTATCTGTCCATTTGTTCTTCAACTTTCACCTCCAACACCATATTTCGAAGGCTTCAATTCTCCGTTAGTCTGCTTTCCCTATGTTCAATGTCTCTGATCCATAGAGTGCCACGCTTCATACAAATGTTATGATGAAGTGCTCCCTTACTTGCATCCGTAGGTTATTTGAGCACAGTAGTTGTCTCTTCTTCATAAATGCCTCCTTAGCTTATGCTATTCTTCGCATGATGTCCGTCAAGCTTCTTCCATCCCAAGTTATAGTGCTGCCCAGGTAGGCGAAGTTCTCCACTCGTTCAAATTTCACTCCTCGAATTGTGATATCTGCCCTCAGCTTCTCTCTTCCGCAACTAGGATTTTAGTTTTCTTCTTATTGATGGAAATATTATTTGATACCAATTCCCTATACGTTTCTTATTGCTTCTTCAAGGTATATGTTGAATTGCACTGGGGAGAAGTTTCATCCTTGTCTGACTCATTTATTTATTTTATCTTCTATCTGCCTTCCTTCTTTCAATAGCATTATCGTGACCTGGTTCATGTAGAGGCTATAGATTATTCTTTTATCCAAGTAGTCTATTCCATAATGCATCATATGAGTAGAAATTAAGACCAATATTCGACTGGAGAACTAAAACATGGAGGTGTGAAGAGTGCTAAAACTCTTTTCATAGGGAAAGTTATCAGCCATCGATGAAAGAGAGTGAATATATTGGTTTTCCAAACATAATACCAACTAAGAGATTGGAATGTGATCTTGGAAGTAGAAAAATACTATTACAACGTACCCCATTGTATACAGTGAAGCATGGAAAATAAGTGATGTAGAAACAGAAGTATTGGAAGCATCATAACAGAATGGTTTCGATCAAAGTGTATCTCGTACTACTGTTTTATTTTGAAACAGAAAGGATCATAATTATATTTTAAGTCGTCTGGGGAGAGATGCACAGGATTACAGTGGAGAATTAACGTAGAAGAATAAATTTAATATCAAGTGTTCAAATGAATATAACTGTGTCCGGCGAGACGTAGTGGAATGATATCATAATGAAAAAACACCAGAGATAGAACTTATTCCACAGATTTAATGGTGGTACTGCGCGTTTCAGCCGTTAAGCCATCATCAGGTATAAAAATATTCGGTCAAGAGAGCGGTATATATACACAACTAGGAGGGGGAGGGAGGTGTTGGGCGAGGGGAGGGAAGGTGTTAGGTGGGGGGAAGAGCTTAGAGGGGGGGAACTGGAGGCGAGTCAATGCGTGGTTTAGGGAATGGAATGGCTAGGAGTGGGGAGTGACACTTGAACAGCTGATCATTCATAAGGGACTCCTCCCCTTGCTGAACAATTTCAAATTGTTCCATTCTCCGGCCTTTCCTCTCCACATGGAGTACCTCCGGGTCGAACAGGCAGTGATGTGCTGTGTCCAAGAGGTGTTTGGCCACGACGGAAGATGAGTCCTCTTTCTCCCAACATCTCCGATGCTCAGTCATACGGATGGCGAAGTTCCTAACCATCTGCCCAATATAGCACTTCGCACAATCACTGCACATTATCTTGTACACTCCCGACTGGAGGGTGGGGTGAAATCGGTCCTTTGAGTGGCACAGGAGACTACCCAACGTCACTGGATTGTAAAAAGAGATTTTAAGTTCATCTTTTGGAAATATTTTAGCTATTGTTTAAGAAAGATTGCCAATATAAGGTGATCTACACCACTTCCTAGGTTCTAATGGTGGCACTGAAAGAGTGTTAATATAATTGTTGGCCAACTTCTGGTGTTTTTTACGCAGAATGCTATCGATTATATGCCCTTGATAGCCATTTACAGAAACAATATGTCTAATTATCTCCAACTCTCTGTTGAACTCAGGGTGCTGCAAAGGTAAGGACACCAGTCTGTGAAACAACGAGTTGAAAGCTGCAAGCGTATGAGATATGGGATGAGAAGAATCCATTGGAATAATTGCGTCATTATAGCACTGTTTTCGAAATACTCCGAAATTGTGTCTGCCGTTAACTATAGCTATCTCCAAATCTAGAAAGTTCAACCGTCCTTCAGTGTCTCTCTGCATCTTAACATTGATACAACGGTGTTGGCTATTTAAAAAACAATCCAGCTGACGATGGCTATCGGACCAGC
Organism: Platycnemis pennipes; assembly: GCA_933228895.1. Lineage (NCBI taxonomy): Eukaryota > Metazoa > Arthropoda > Insecta > Odonata > Platycnemididae > Platycnemis > Platycnemis pennipes. Next base: position 31,392,252 of record OW121852.1, on the reverse strand, counting down.
AGCATATAACATCATCCACATACCTGAACCAATGCGTCTCATTGTTTAAAATAAAAAGTCAAGAATTAAACAGCTTAGATCGAAAATTCTCCATAAAAATCTCAGCCAGCAATGGGGAAAGGGGAGAGCCCATGGCTAGGCCTTCCGTCTGGTGGTAAAATTTGCCGTTAAAAAGGAAATAATTCTGTTGGACGCAGGTTTCTAGGACGAATTTAAATTCCTCCATGATGACGTTATTGACTAGCGAATCTTGTAGCATAAGTCTCGTCAATCTAAGTGTCTCTTCAATGGGGACCGAAGGGAAAATATTATCGACATCGAAAGGTATCAATCTGAAGTCCATGGTGGATTGATTTCATAAAAAGTTCCGCTAGTTGAAAGGAGTCTAAAGCTAGTCTAAAGATGCCGTTGAGTTTGGCTGCCAATTTGTGGCTCCGTGCTCCGATGTTTGGAGACCACGGGTCTGATGGGAGTTCCCTCTTTGTTAATTTTGGGGAGGCCAAATAATCTGTGGGGGGGGGGGAGTGGATTTATTTGAAAGAGCTTCAATTTCTCCTACTCGTTAAAAAGACCCGAACATGACGCTAAGGCCATCGTGACGATCCTGTGAAGAAGTTGAGTTGGATCTTTGGGGAAGGTAATACAAGAATTTTCACTGAGTAAATCCGCGCATTTGCTAAAATGAGCTTCTTTATCCATGATCACGATGCTACTCCCCTTGTCGGCTTTGGTGAGAACTAAGTCCTTGGTCTCTAGTCTCCTGTTAAGTGATCTGACAATTCTCCGTAGGGGGAATATTCACTTTCCTGTTCTTAGAAATGCTGGCCCACCCGACGCGAGAGGTTATGAGGTCCTCGCAAATGTGCTTCACACCGGATTTCCCGCGATCGATGGCCACCTCACAGTGTACAGCCAAGTTTTTAATGGGCCGTAAGGATGAAGTAGGAAGAGAGAATTAGAAACCTTTTCGAGGGAGGACTGTTCAGATGGTGAGAAGGACGAATTGGATAGATTCACAACACTATAGTAAAGCATATGGTCGCACTTCTGGTCAGGGAGGGGGTTGTTGTTAGTAAGCCTCCTGTGCCACTCGAAAGGCCGATTTCGCCCTGACCTCCAGTCGGGAGCTGTGTCCAAGAGGTGGCCAAACACCTCTTGGACACAGCATACCACTTCCTGTGTGATCTGGTGATACTCCATGTGGAGAGGAAAGGCCGGAGAATGGAACAATTTGAAATTGTTCAGCAAGGGGAGGTGTACTTCATGATCAGCTGTCCAAATGTCACTCCCCACTCATAGCCATTCCATTCCCTAAACCACGCATTGACTCGCCACCAGTGCCCCCCTCTCACCTTCCCCCCCACCTAACAACTCCCTCCCCTCGCCCAACACTTCCCTCCCACGCTCCCTCCTAGCTGTGTATAAATACCGCTCTCTTGACCGAATATTTTTGTACCTGATGATGGCTTAACGGCTGAAACACGTAGTACCACCATTAAACTGTGGAATAAGAGCTATATCTTGTGTTTTTTCATTAAGTGTTCAATTATATGCGAAGAATCTAGTAGAGAGAGTTTTTTCGGTCAATTGTAGCTTTAGTGATTGATGTTGGTGCTGATAATTATGGTAAATGGAAACCCTTGCATTATCTGGCTTGCATCTCCCTAAGGAAGAAATTATGTGAGCAACGGTGTTGAGGGCTATTCCACCACCACCACGATACCAACGAATCAATGTTACGGCCAGAATTTAGATTTGAGGCCTAAATTATGGCATAAGAATTAACGATTTCTACCCTTTGCACATAGGTATTCATAAGATACTTAATTCCCATTTCAGTGAATATTTACAGTTAACCAGATACCTACCTTATTCAGGAAGGACTCGATACTACCGAGTGTGGATAGTGATGTCCTTTTGTCGTCAGCTCAAACACGTCCCCAAATTGGCATATATTCACTTTATGTATCGAGGTACCTTCATAACTTAATAGTTATTACCGAGGATCGCGAAATTCTAGAATTTTTGTAATGTGTCCTCTGATGGCGTCATACATTTTATCGTATTTATTCATCCTATTGGATTTCGCTATAACTATTTGAGGTGCAATTATTTTTGAAGGTGAACAGTGGATTCTCTTATTAGTCACTTGTAATCACCTGGTTAATAACTGTAGTGTGTGGTAAAATTCATTCCAGTATAATTTCGGTAAAGATTATAATATTGCAAATTTTTCGCAAGCATTCTTGCAACAACTGTTAACCTGCTATGCAGGACTCATCGATGCGGTGGAATCAATTTCTGTGATTCGTCCCAGGGTACTATATTCCGACACAGAAAGATACAGTTCCACCTGAATACAAGATTTAGGATGACCTCGTAAGACCCTTCCGCGAAATACTCGAAATCTTCATTTGCATACGATAAGGAGCTAGAGACATTGAAGTTTTTAAAATAATTTTTGTAAGAAATGAGGTTCTGATTTTAACTGTTTATAAACAGTATTAAAATTTGATCTGCTCAGTTGAAATGGACGGTGTTTACTTTAGGACAATTTTATGGACTCTTGGCTATTTACTGGAGAATCTGGGTTCATGCCTGGAGGAGGATTATTTGGGCACATCGAGTTCTACACTAACTGAGTTTTCTCTTCGCACATAGTCTGTCAGAGAAGCAGGTGGAGGATATTTGCAATAATCTGGAGACAACCGTGGTTCCCAGATTATTAACAGGGTGGTTTAGTAACCAAGACGTCACGGGTTCGAATCCATCCGAGGGTATTTATGTTGTGAATGTTTTAGAATTGAGATGAGGATGCACGCTGTGGTATAAAATACAACACAATCCGAATCCGCAAAGGAAATGCATTTCACGAGCGCTGAAGACCTGGAATTTCAATGTCACTGGTACGTTGCCTACACAATAATGTATACCCCCTGTCAAGAAGTCGGTAGTTCGCTGGCACAGCAGATCTTATCACAAGTGCTACTTGACTCATAACTTTTGAATGCTTGAAAAATTATCCATTATATCCCCTGAAGCCAAGGAGAAGTGTTCTGGAGTGAACATCCACGGAGAATCAATCAGTAAGCTACGATTCGCTGATGGCATAGCTCTCATAGCAGAGATAGAGAAGGAGCTGAAAAAGATGCTAACAATCATGGAAAGGACAATGGCCATACATCAGCTGAAGATCAATAAGAAGAAAACTAAGATATTTGTGTGCAGCAAGAGAGAGGAGGCCAAAACCAACGTTATACCAGGAAAACAGAAACTGGAAGAGGTGAAAGAGTTCTGTTACCTGGGAAGCAGAGTAACCAACGATGGACGAAGCAAGAAAGAAATAGTGAGTAGAATTGCCTAGGAAAAAAGAGCATTTTATCAAAAGAAGATTTTGCCTGCTGCTGCAAATACAAGCGTGGAGGTGAGAAAACATTTCATTAGAACATACATCTGGAGCATGCTACTAATCAGCAGCGAAGCATGGACGATAACAGTAAGAGAGAAGTCAAGGCTGGAAGCATTTGAAATTTGTGCTACCAAAGAATGATGAAGATAAAATGGATCGACCGAGTGACAAACTAAGAAGTCTTAAGTAGAGTGGGAGAAAAGAGATGTATAATGAAAACCCTAAAAAGAAGACGGGACAACTTCATCTGCCACATCTTATGACACGATGGCCTGATGAAGACAATCGTCGAAGGAAAAGTAAACGGGAAGAATGGAAAAGGCAGACCTCGTATGAGCTACATAGAACAGGTCGTAAAGGACGTGAAAGAGAGGAACTACGTTAATATGAAGAGGATGGCCGATAGAAGAATCGAGTGGAGGGCTGTGTCAAACTAATCCTAGGATTTTGGACCCTTGATGATGATGATACCCCCTTTCACATTTGCAATCCAGGGTACTCCATTGATTTCAAATATGCATGTCACTTAAAAAAATTATAGTTTAGACTAGTTAATTATTACAAATCCTTTGTTATGCATGCATTGTAGTGCATGTTTGGTGAGAATTCACCCCCTGCCACACACTTAAATGGTGGCTTGCATGGTATTATGTAGATGTAGATGCAGATGTCACAGGTATTCAATTATCAAAAATAGCTATAGGTATAAGGAATTCCCTAATCCACTTTTTTTATCAGGACCTATGCGGAGGCATTTTATGTAGAGATGGGTCGCATACCAGATTTCTCGTATTCGAATATTAAGTCGTGACTCGAATATCTCGAATTTCGAATAGTAGAATGGAAAACGACAGGCTAATTGTTATTCTACAAATAATATACAATACAATAATTTGTTGCCTGCTGAATTAAATCGCTACAAGTTGATTGAATGAAAAAAGTTAATTCATGTTTTGAGAAGTCAAATATATAATAAATTAGTATTTTTTCTACCAATTTTGGGTTGTTGAATTGTTGAATACGATAACTTTTATAAGCCTGAATAAATGAGCAGAAAGTACTTTGTACACCATGTCTTGTCCAGTTTGGAATTAATAGGATGTAGTCCATCAACTCGCCAAATATATCGTAATTAGCATGATTATTCGATATTTCGAGCATCGAATTTTTTCAGCATAATTATTCCAAGTCTCGAACATCAAATATTTTTTAGTATTCGAATACCCTAGGGTATAGTACTGGCACATCTCTAATGTTAAATCTATGATTTTCCCCCCAAAGTCTCGGTTACATTGGCTCTATTTTGCCGTGACCGGTAATTCAAGATTTCGTCATTTCATTTCAAACGCCATGAATTCATCCTAGGGTTGGGATGATTACATTTCCTTCAACGGCGCTTCGTACTTTGTTAGTCATTTATCGGAACGCGCTTATCCAGGACGAAACCTTGAATGGTGGTGCAAATTACGTCGCAAAATGGCGGCCGAGCGAATGCCGCGGTGCCTAAGGAGTTAATTAAATCTCGTGCGGTAATTGGAAAAACGGAAACGTTGTGTTCCATCATTTTATTTTCTTAATCGCCTGGCCTGAAAAGTCCAAGCAGAGGAAAAATGAGGCGAGGAACCCTTTGATGATCCGTTTTCCTAACCCCGTAGGACTAATCTAGCCGACCGCACTCCACGTGCGATTCTGAAATAAAAAAGGAAGTAGAATTATATAGAGAAAAAAGAATATGAGCGGATAAATAAATATATCCTGCCTGCGCTCTCCTGGACTCAGCTATTCAGTCGTTCGTTGCAGCAAACACAAATCCATGCAACCGTCATCGAATGCCGCGGAAATGATTAAAGCCCCCCGTCCCATTTTATTTTACTTACCGATCTCTTTGTTCAGACTCCCTGTTTTTTTTTGATACGTTATGAGGTATCCGTTTCGAAATAGCCTCCCCAATGTGTCTGTGCAAACGTAGGGGGGGGGGGGGGGGAGGAGTAGGAAATGGTGGGGTCCACGCAATAGGGGTTGATATGGCAAAGGGAAAGAGGGTGGTTTGTACCCTGAAAGGGGTGGGAGCACGGTACCTACGGTATGGTTCGAAATTATTTCTCTGCCAGAATCACGGCAGGAAATCACGATATAATTTCTCGTGCCAAATGCATACCCCCCGTGCCTTTATATTTCCTCCTTCCACCATTGAGAAAATTAATATCTACGGAATGTGACTTGTACATCTGAATCTACATAATGCCCTACAAGGCACCCACAAGGGCGCCTGTCACTGGGTGAACCATCACAAGGCATGTATTTTAAACCAGCGTGAATTTTATTTACACTTACTATCATGCAGTCATCTAAAAATACTAGTTCGTGCATATGCATATTACATGCAAATAATTAATCTGAAAATGTTGAATTTGTGAAAATGAGACAGGTGTAACTTAATTGTCAGTTTGCACAATTACTTAATATGATAATTATTTTTGATTGCTAAACAAATTAGGGAGAATTTCTATAAATACATTAAATATTAATCTATGTTTTCCAAAAATGTGTGAGTCAACATGATAATGTAGAGAAATTACTATTTACAAGCCGAATTCAAATCAAAACAGTGACTTACTTTGTAAATCCACATTTATTTGATCTACTCCAAGACCTATTCTCAGCGTAGTACGTCATCACGAGGTAAAAACTACACAAGATGAGAAATATTATTAGTTGCAGGGGGGCAAAACATGATTACATTTTTATGGGGTTGGGTACGGTACAAGTGTCCATTACGATGAGAGAGGGAATGGATAGGGGGGCAAGTGAATCTTTTGCAAAATGCTCACCTTTTATGTATATATTGTCATTCTTTTCCCTTTCTTCTGGCGTCTTCAGGCGAATAACTTGCTTATAGTGAAGTAATATCCTCATATTTAGTGAAATTTAAGGTTATTTACAGTAATAATGACTTTATGCTATCTTTTTCTCGACAAAAACACGCGCCTGGGGTGCTGTGTTTGAATCCGTCGGGATTATCTCGAATAGGTAGCCAAGGAGCCACGTGGTACAAACACGAATGGTTTGCACATTTACTGCGTCTGAATCACTGGTTAAATTATCATGAATTGTTTTCAGTTGTTTTCTTCATCTATCTCGACTATTGAGTCCCCGGATGAGGTAAAACACAAGTGTAAACTATGCATGAGGTTATAATCAATGGTTTTAACACACCAAATATGCGAACCATTTGTGTTTATGCCACGTGACCCCTTGGTTACCTGTTTGAGATTATCCCGACTGTTTCAAACAAAACCCCTCTGGTTTGGAGACAGAGACTGACAAACACCTTTTCGGTGGGTTGCACCGTAACACTTAGATGTAGGTGTTGTGCCTATCCCTAGCTTCATCTATTGTTTTTTTTTCTATTTCTCTATTGCCATGTTCTTCTTTGTTTATTGTTTTAGTCGTCATCCCAAAATGAAAGAGTCCGCAGAAAACTGCCAAGTAAAAGGAAATCTCTGATGTAGAAATGTGAAAAAAAGACGGTGACAACTTAATAGGACTTTTCTCATGGCAGAAATCTTATGACCAAGGTGAGTGATGCTGGTGATACCTTTAACTACTCTAACATGATATGCATTTGCATCTTCTCTATGCTCTAGCATGAAGCTAAAACCTTTTTTCTATAACGCCCAGTTGATGTGAACTTTTCTGACTAGAAATTTTCAGAAGGGATAGAAAAAAATAATCTTGTTATGATCAATTTTCAACGCATTACCTCTGTTATATTCAACTGCAGATAAAACATCAATAGATAAATTAAATAATAATAATAACTTGCCTAAAACATTGAAGACCTAATTCTTGCAAAGAAAAATGAAAATTCTGTAGGTAAATGAATTTATTTCGGGCTTTCCACCAACCAGGAGTAGCCACCGATACGTCGCCAACGAATTACCTGATCCAAAATATCAGCTACAGCAAACGCCGGGAAAGCGCAAAGCCCTTCATTAATGTAAATACCGCTACATATTTAGCTTTAATAATTTATTGTACTTTGAAGATTATTTTTCCACTTAGAGAGTACCTAGTATTTTTCATTCTTTAGAACATCAAGTTTCCTGAAACGGGACATGGACACGTCACGCCTTCATTTGCTTTCCGACCCATTCAATAGGATTGAACATTTAACCACGGTAGGTTAAAGGTCAAATACTATAGGCCCTCCTAAATGTGGTCTTTGAGGTAAGATATCCTTGAGGAGCGTGGTCATCTTCATATTGGAAACAATTTTTTCTCTAGCTACTTTCATTACTCTCCCCCACCATGCATAACGGCAAAGCAATATCTTACTCCGAACATCAACTTCTCTAAAATAAACAAAAATTAATAAAAATTTAGCTACTGCTATAGAATTGAAAGATCTTAACAGTAATAAGTTTAAATTCCCGAATGACAAATTAAATTTTAAAGAACAGTTTGAGGTACGGACTCGGAGCAAGAAAATTATGGCACGATATTCTCTTTGGTACCACAAAAAAACGGAAAAAATACGCTGCCTTAACTTACAGCCATTTTTGAGTAGCAGCTCTTTTCTCTCTGCAACCAGCGCACTGGAGTGAAAGATTGAAAAAGTTGAAAACCAGTACTTAGCGTCTATAAAAATCCCATTTGGGCATGGCGAAATAAAAACGAGTTGCGATGCGCTCATCTTCTCATTCACGTGAGCAACGAAACTAATTTCCTCGCTCTTTTATTTTCCATTCACCGCTGGGGAAAAAAAATAATGAAATAAAAAACAACATGGAGGAGAACACACAAGCGCATTTAGCTAAATAAGCGCAAGGGCCTCCGCTAATGAAAAGTAGATCAACTGAACGGGCTAATTTGAACGATGCCTCCTCTCCGCACAAGCGGTCCTTTTTTCCTATTCCCCCTTATCTCCCTTGCTATTCCCCCCCCCTGCTTCTCCACCCTTATCGTACCTGCCCTCATATCCCTCATCCCTTTTGTCCCCTCTCCCTCCCTCCCATCCCCCATTCCGACTCTTCACCCCAACCTCCGACCTCTCCTCCTTTTGTGCATCGCTTTCCCCAGAAAGCACGGCCGATGCGAAATAAAGCAAATCAATCAATCAGCCAATCTCTCGCGATTCACTTCCGAAACAAGGTAATAAAAGATGGCATGGCGGAGTGAATTATTCGATCCCTTCCGATGAGTGCATTTTCCCGCTCTTTTATTTTTTATATCCTCGAAACCTCCTCTCTTCCTTTATGCATTACCGGGGGTTTTTTTTATCCTCCCTGCCCTTCATGTTCGTGGAAAAAATGGTTTTGAAAAAATATCCTGAAAGGGTTTTGCAGTACACGATTATCCACACTGTATCGCGATCTCTTTTCGTCCTCACCCCAAACCCCCTCGAACACGAAAACTCTCGCGTTTCGTTTCGTTTTTTTTTTGCTATACGTTTGCCCACGTGAGCATTCGACTCCAATCCGATTGCTGATTGGATCTCTCACCGATCCCCTCCCGAACCAACTTCGGTCCCCGGATATATTTTCGTTATTTTCCCCACCTCCTGCACGACGCAGTTTTTCGCCAGTGCTTTTACGGTTACAGAGTAATATATTTGGAGTCGTTCCGATGGAAATTATTTTTGTCCTCTAAATGGAACAAATAATTGCGACATTTATAATATGTTTTCCCCGGAAATTCGAACCGGGAGGACACTATACTGGGTATTATCCTAATTACGAAACTGCCAGTGACGATAGAGAAACATTAGTGATGCATATGTGATAATAGTAGCGTAATTTACATCGTATATTACCTGGGACAAAAATGGAACCTACCGAAGAACCAGGAAAGTAGCACATAATCTAATGACATACATTTTTAGGCAATTCTATCTGCAAGAGCCATTAATTAGACGGCTAGTCTACTCAAGTACAAGGGTATAATAGAGAAATGTATTGGTATCTTCATGATTTTGAGGTAATACTGCGTCGGTGTCCCCAAAAAACATGGAGAAACCAACACAACAGCGCTGCAAAAACCTCAAGCAGAAATAGAGACATACATTTGTTAAAGATGTTACCAGAATGAATTAGTCACTACCATTAATTAATGTTTGTTTTCTGTCTTCATTGCAGAATGTCGTTTCGTTCTACTCGATTCTCTGCTCTCTGAACAGGGCCAGAATCGCTTCTTTTGAACCGTTACTTTTTCTTAAAAGTATATTGATCTTCCTCTAAGAATTCTCCTGATTTTTGTTTAATTCTTCTCCAGATGACTCTCGTCAATATCTTCAAGGCAATAGTCATCAGGCTTATGTTCCTAAAATGTTTACAGTCCTCTGCCCTCTTCTTGTTGGGAAGAGGAGTGATAATGTTCTTGTTGAAATCAGTGGGTATATCTCCCATAGGATAACATCGCGGATCGTATTGTAAGGCAGAGTAAATGTCTTATCTCCTGCAGTTTTAATTACCACTACAGTATATCGTCAAATTCAGAAGCCCTTGTGTTTCTCAGGTCCTTAGGTTTAGGCAGGTTACTGCTGCCTAGAAAATCTCAAGATCTCTCCTAGCCTGCCTAGAATATCTCACCTCTATATCTTCCTTCCCAGCATTACTTTCTTCTTCCACAGCATTTGCACTGTGATTGCTTCATTGCATATCATCATCATCGGTCAACCATCCTAGGATTGGTTTGACGCAGTCCTCCACTATATTCTTCTATCGCTCAGCCTCTTCATATTAACGCAATTCTTCTCTTTTACATCCTTCACTACTTGTCTCACACGAGGCCTGCCTTTTCCATTCTCTCCGTTCACTTCTCCCACTTGTCTTCATCAGGCTATCTTGTCTTAAGATGTGGCGATTAAGTTGTCCCGTCTCTTTTTTGACTTTTCAGTAGACTTCTCTTTTCTCCCACTCTTCTTAACGCTTCTTCATTTGTCACTCGGTCGATCAAATTAATCTTCATCATCCTTCGGTAGCACCACATTTCTAACGTTTCCAGCCATGACTTCTCTGCTGCTGCTATCGTCCATGCTTCACTGCTATATAGTAGCATGCTCCAGTGTATGTTTTGATGAAATATATTACTCACTTCCACTCTTGTATTTTCAGGTGCATGCAGAATCTTCTTTTGTTTAATGCCCTTTTTGCCTGGGCAAAATTATGCTGGAAATTTCTGTTTTACTTCGTTAATTGCTGGTCACTCGACTCTCTAAGTATCAGAACACTTCCACCTCCTCAAATATTTTATTTTATAATTTAAAATTGGTCCTGGCTTCTTTTTTCCTACGGTATACCAATATCCATGGTATACTTGTTCCAAATAATGCTTATACTCCTTCACTTTTTATTGATTTTCAATCGGACTCACTTCAGTTTTGTTTGTTATGGTATTGCAACTTATAATTCGTTCCTTGAGGCGGTTAGTGACTACCCTACAGACAGCTTCCACATTTTTGTGTTTTGAGGCTGTTTTGTACGTCTTTGCATAGACTCTTCATCCATTCACCTCTTGTTAAACCGCGCTATGTGAGCTATGTGAGGGTTTACTGAATTGCCCACTAGTGTCATCATCAGGTATGATGACAGCATAGTAGTTTGAGAAACGTGGAGTTGTTATGTTATAACAATAAATAACTATGGTTTGACTTTCAGGTATTACATACCTATGACACCATAGTGTGTTGAAAGCCGTGCAGTTGTTACATTTTTACAATGAATTAGTGGGTAGTACTAATTCATAATTCATTTTATAACGCAAGGCTTCGTTGTCGGCAATCACACTTCTTTATGCCTGGATAGTTAAGAAAAATGAAATAGGAAAAAAGTCTTTATCGAAAAAAGTCTAGGATGAAATCTCGATGCCCTGTTGCACTGCTGAAATTAACTGGTTCCATGCATATAATAAACGGACGTTTGCAATTTTTCCTGGCATTATGAACTCTCTGTCTGGTGTAGAATTGGCGTGATTTAAATATTTCCCGCGTAATCACCAGAGTTTATTGTTAACCCGTCAGACAAATCATCACCAGGGGTAATGAATATGTTTCACAAAGGAGTCCACCTGGAGATGGCGCACAAAAGTATTTGGCTAAATAATACGAGACCGTGGTGATCATTTATTGAGAATCTTCGACGCATGGGATATGGAGCCCTTATAGGACCTCGTTATTCAGCACGTAGTCGTAATCAAACGATGCGAAGTGAAAAAAAAGGGGGATGAAAAAACTATGAAAATGACTCTCCGATATACGCAGCGAAATCATGACGCGAAATACCCTGGTGCGATATCCTGATGATTTTCGTTGCGTGAACCCTGTCTAAAATTAGTACCTATCTATATTGCGCTCTTCAACCCCCTCGCACCTCCTGTATTGTACTTGGAAAGAGAGCCATTTCTCATTTTACAGTGAGAGAGCTACTACACTCAACGTCATTATTAATATATTATTTTTGTCTTCACAGCCGATATTGCACCTACCTTGTTTGCTTGTAGCACGAACAAGAATAGACAGAGATTAATATTAATTTGGAGCTACAATAGGCATAATACAGTTGTACAGTACAATACTAATCTCGACGGAGATATATTACCATACGACCTCTTCCCAACATAGCTAATGAGCTGTACATAAACCTCTGCATAATACCCTGCAAGCCTCCGCAAGGTTAAATAGCAGAGGGGGATCTATTACCAGGCGTGATTTTTAAATTGTAAAAGAATAAAATTTACGAGACAGGTGCAACTGAATCCTTAATATCTACGATGTATTGAATTAATTATTTATTATTCAGACATACCTATGTTGAAATACGTATCATCATCGTCATCATCATCGTTGGTCAACAATCCTAGGATTGGTTTGACGCAGATTTCCACTCAATTCTTCTATCGGCCAACCTTTTCATTGTGACGTAATTCCTCTCTTTTACATCCCTCACTACCTGTTTCATGTATCTTATACGAGGCCTGCCTTTTCCAATCTTCCCGTTCACTTTTCCTTCGACGACTGTCTTCATCAGGCCAAGATATAGCCGATTAAGTTGTCCCTTCTTCTTTTTAGAATTTTCAGCAGACTTCTCTTTTCTCCCACTCGTCTTAGGACTTACTCGGTCGATCCATTTAATCTTCAACATTCTTCTGTAGCACCACATTTCGAATGCTTCTACTCTCCTCTTCGCCGCTGCTGTCATCGTCCATGCCTCACTGCCGTAAAGAAACATGCTCCAGCAGTGAGGCATGGACTGTTTTTTTAAATTTGTGTATTAATTTTTATCTCCCAAAACATGCCTAAGCTAACAATGTTGAAACATGAAATGTAAAAAAATTATCGCTACAGGCAACGCTTCTGCATCTATAGTAGGTGCGTATTTTAATTTCCAACCGATATCTTCGATATAGAAGTTCTACTGTCTATAATTGTGTGCAAAAATAAATATTATCCGCACGATATAACCTGCCATTGTACGCTGGTGTTTTAAATATTGGAACCTCTTCAAAATATCTGTCCGACGTACAATTTTAGAGGAATTTACTCTGCATTTTAACTTTTGTCCTGATGATTCCCAGCCCAATTCTTATTATAGTAATTACGATACACTAATAACTTAATAATGGCAAGGAATAATAAGTTAGGGGGTAAAGAAAATGGTTGAAGGCATTATAGGAATTACCAATTGATCCTTAAAGATTTGACGTAACTTGACACTCGATATTAGCCATTCTCTTTATTTATAATTTTTCTTTTAACTCACTCACTACCTTTTCCACACTGTGGATCATTCTTCGCAAGTAGTGTTAATAGTGAGGGAGGTGTACAAAAGAGTGTGAAAAGACACTATGAGAGGAAAGAGGAGCGGCGTCAAACCAATCCTAAAGGCTGGGAGACAATCAACGTAAACGAGTGACGTGATCCGTTCAAGGTACACGCCCTCAGGAAAAAAAATGACTGACGAAGGCGCAAAAGGGAATCCGTAGCGAATGTACGAGAATTGTAAGCTCCTCGTAAACAGGAGCTAACAATTAATTTTCCAGACTGTAGAGGTACTCACGCATTCCTTGTCGTTAATAAAGTTACCAGATCGCTAAAGTTTATTATAATTTACAATAGTTAATTATTGAAAACCGTTTTTAATCATTCCTATATAAGTTTTCACTACTTAGCCAATGGCAATAATCGAAAACAAGGTTTTCATGTCATTAGTTACCTTGTAAAATCTGTTGCCAGGGGGGCTGAGTATGAAAACGTCGGGATTATCTCTAATTGGTAACCAAGGAGTCACGAGGTATAAACACGAATTCTTCGCAAATTTAGTGTCTTAAAACCACTGATTACAACTTCATTCTTTGTTTACACTTGTGTTATATCCCATCTGGGGGCTCTTTAGTTGGAATAGATGGGAAAAACTCAAGTAAAAACAATTGATGATGTTGTAAAGAGCGATTCAGACACATTAAATGTTGAAACCATTCGTTTTTGTAATACGTGACTCCTTGGTTACTTATTAGAGATAATCCTGACGGTTTCAAACAACCCCCTTGTTTACATTCGGATTCCCTTTTTTGCACCGTCGTTAGTCATTTGTTTTCTGAGAGACGCGTATGTCGATCGTATCCGCTGGAGAAAATGGAAAGTTATGAATAGGTATGTGCTATAATATAATTTTTCATTTATGAGGGAATGGCTCTTTCTAGAAGATACATTTTTTCGCTAACATTCATTTTTTGTTTCCATCTAACGATTTCGTGTAGAAAATAGAGATTTTGGTTTTCAGTAATCGCCCCCATTCTTTTCATGTTTTCTGTGAGCAACTCACGTCAACCTTTACGTTGATTATGATCCAGCATTTAGGAATGAAGGCCAGTGATGATGTACCCTTTTGTACCAAACATTGTAGAAGGGCACGTTTTTCAACTGATTCTACCTGGAGAAAGACGTATATTACGTGTTGACGTGAACCTCTTGAAGATATCTACACCTAGACTGTATGTTTCTCCATCAATACTATCCTATTACTCACCTGCTCAATTTTCAACTAACCTATAACCCAACATCCTCTACCTACTAGAGATACCTTATTCAATCTTCCCTCTTTCTGTTTATTGTTCCATGTTTTTTTCCACTAGAGGTCGAACCGTTTCATTCCATACCAGTTTGTAATGACTCATCGCATTCCAGTCGAAAGGTCCACTGGCATAAACAGTGCTCTTGTACTTAAAAATCCCACTTTTTCTGCAGTTTCTCTCATTTAAGCATCTCAGACTCTTTACCCATTATTCGTCTCTAACAATGTACCTAAATAGATTAAATATTTCATCTTCTTTTTGGTAGTGTCCTTATTTTATATTTTTTCTTGATTTCTTGGTTTATATATCGTTTCTTTTGTCCTGGGACACATTTATTGTTATATGCATCTATCAGTTCATCTATGTCATAAGCTACAAGCCACAAAACTGCGTGTGATTGAAGACTTTAGGGCACTATCTCTTTTCTCAATATGGCGACATGTATGTAGTGGGAACAGTTGTATAGTAACAGGGAGCGAGTCTTTCAACAAAGGATTATTTTATTTATATCGGATATAATTCACATTTACGTATCATCATGTGAGCTGCCGAAGTTGCGTGTGGCAGTAGCAGGTAGGTCACCGGGCAAGAATTATGATTTGATTTAAAAATCGATTAAAAAAATAGGGGAATGATAATGAACTGCAATTTGTATTTTATTTGAAGTATTATACTTTTTTGCACATTTAGTCGTGCATGAAGGGCGGTAGAATATAATTTTTGATTTATGAGGGAGTAACTCTTTCTAGAAGATTAATTTTTTCGCTAAAATTCCTTTTTTTGTTTCCATCCAACGATTTCATGTACAAAATAGAGATTTTGGTTTCGAGTAAACGCCCCCATTTTTCTGCAGGCTGATTTCTTTATATTTAAATACTTCCTCTCTTTTACATCCTTGATCACTTGTTCTGTACATCTAATACAAAGCCTTCCTTTGTATTTATTCCTTTTTTTATTCATATAAACTCGTACATTCTTAAAAGAAACGAGAAAGAGTGCTTCAGATAACTGTTATTCCGTTGGTGTAGGGTTAATTCAATTGTGGCGTATTCTGAAGCAAACATTGGTGGATTGCGAGAACTTCAGGGGGGGTTTGGGTCTTGCATGACAACGTGTACATCTCACTCCGCCACCCCTGTTTCTCGTCCTGCTCGTGCTTCGGAATCCGAACACCCCTGCCACACCCACACCCCCCCCCTGGGTACCTCCCCCTCATAAATAAACCACTCCCACTCACCGATGCCCTGCTCCCTCACAAACCGTGACCTCTCCACCGCAAGGCCGGCTCTCCCCTCCTCCCGGAAAACCCTTACGCGAGCACGCGGCCCTTTCACCAATCACCCCCCATCGCCATCCCCCGTACCCTTGAAAGACTCCCTTCTCCCCCGAAATCCCAGAGCAACCCTTTTATGGCGTCAGAGACCGAGTTCCCTCCTTTCTTTTTACTTACGTTGTTAATTACCGAAAAGTGCCTTCCTCCAACCTCCTTTGGCATAAAAGGGGGTAGGGCTGATTAATGCCTCTGACGGACGTGCAAGGGGTGGTTGCCGGATGAGAAGTGTGGATACGATGCTCTCCACTGGGGTGCGTTATACGCTAGCCCCTTTTTTTCACAACCCTTCCATATCCCTCTCTCTCTCCAGGTTGGTTTCCATAGGGTGGAAATGCGTTGGAATGGATCTGGGGGGTAGTGAGCGGGGTGGAAGCGTTGAGGTGTGGGGTGGAGACTGCGGTGGTTTTAATGGCTTCGAGTGGAGGGAATTTTCGGGTGTATTGCTCCTGGAGGTGAATGTGTGGGCAAGCTCGACGTTCTTTTTTTTCCCTGGGATTCTGGGAGCGTCCAGTAATCGTCCAACGCTTTTTTTTGGGGGGGTCAAGATTTGAACCTCCTTTCCCCACTAGTAATGTTCCACGAGACTTATTCCACCACTTTCAACTTTCTCGCGAACGTCCTGACATTTTTCTCACACGCAGTTTGCTCATTTAAGCGTTAAATGCGCAGGCGCCCCTTATACTCTTTTGTAAGCTTAGTATTTTGAAATAGGCTTTCAGTACGAGGATAACTCATTTCGAAACATAATGATCACAATAAAAATTGAAATATTTCTATTTGTTCTATACCATATTGTCTCATTTGTTCGTGTATTGGGATTATTTTAGAGACATTAAGTGTTATATAAACAAAATATTTCTCGCATGTTTTATAGGAAATTTTAATGGCTTCTAATAATCTTCACATAAATCATTAAAACTTTCTTAAAATTTCAAATTGACTGTATTAAGATTTGTCAAAACAATTATTAACCACAATACTGCAAAAAATAATTTTCCCCGCAACGGGGAATATGCATGAAATTTGTTTCTCGAAAATGAATGATGTGCTTGATGCAAAATTTTCTCACCAATTTAAATATATGAGCCAAATTTTTCTACGCCCAAAACAAAGATTATCTAATGATATTAAAATGTTCCCGGAAATTGATGAAATTCACGGGACCAGAAACGCCTTCTGACGTCACTGCACGGTATAGGTTCCATATTGCTACAGAGAGAGACATTTGTATTTAAAAGAAAACGAAGTGAATATATTGTTTAGAGGTTTTTAGCCGTTTCTCGAACGAAACGATGACTGAAAAAAGACTTAAAAAAGTACATTCCGACAATTTCCTTTGGTTGACTCCCTTATGGCGGCGTTGTTCTTTAAAAAAAACCAGCGTTTGCATAGACTTAGTAGAACTTTTTGGGCACTAAACAGGCATTATATAATTAATGGACGATTTTCTCGTTACCATCCATACTACGTAAATAAAAAATCGAAATACAATCGTTTATTGCATTAAACAAATGAGATAAATACATAAATTATGGCCAAGTATTCATTCAACAACTTACCTCCACGCATAAACAGATAAACAACGCCCATAGTGATACCGTGCCGTGACGTCATGCGATGACGTCGTGTTTTTAAGCTGCCGAAAAGTTACAATTTTCAAAGAGTAATATCTTTGTAACGCAACTTAGTTTTTCAGCAAAATTTTCGCCAAGCACATTTTAGCTAATAAAATTCACATTCAAAGAGTTATATAAAATAGTGCATGTTCCCCATTGTTCACCTTCCGTGATCTAAAAACACACTTACCTAGACTTCCTTTAAATGCTTGTAAAGTAATGCAAACTTAATGCTCGCGGAGTGGTAATACAAGTGAACTAGTAGTCAATAGGCGTGGCATAGTAATTAACAAGCTGGACGCCAGGTGTCTCTTGCGTTCATGTGGGATAAAAAAAATGTTGTTTACAGCCTCGTGTGTTAACTAAGTTTGCAGATTCGAGTAATGCTTTGCTAAGTACTGGGACGAATCAGCGAACGGCGAGGGATATATCTGAAGGATAAATGGGAAAATAAATTAATTTCATTCTTATGGCTATACTATTACATTATCTATCTATCTGTTCTAACTGGAGCCGAAATAGCTCATTTGGGAGAGCGTGACTGAATATCTAAAGGTCCCTGGTTCAATCCCGGGTTTCGGCATTTTTTCTACCAGCCCCGGTGGTGGCGGGGTACATCCCTCACCTGTCGATCCCAGGGTCACGGGTTCGAATCCCGCACGGAGAGGAATTTCACCGAACGGAGCATGGATGTTTGTGACGTACTATTGTAAGAGAGGCCTTGGATTCCTATATTCGCAGATTCAATAAAGACATGTTTAATTTTTTTACTATATTTTTCACCTGATTTCATTTAATAGAGCCTTGTTCCGAATGGAGCAAATAAGATTTAAAGGGTTTCAGTGATCAAAGAATCGGCGTAGATTAATAAGCTTTGACATCAAATGTGCTCATACTTCATTGGAGATTTCGGAGGCTGCCGGCAGAAAAGTAAAGGATGTGGTCTCTTCCAGGCGTCGTATTTTGCTGACTTGCAGACTGAAGTGTGGAAGAATTTATGTGGAAGTGTGCTATGTTCCTCGGAAAAAGAAGATGTAAGGTTACTATACTTCGTAGTAGGAGAAAAAAAGGAAAATACGTTTAAATAGACAACCCACACGTGTCAGTCTGCAGCTCAATCATAAGAAAAAAATTCAGACTCTTGAGGAACTTTACAAATGGGCCACATCGAACGTGAAAGGAGTATTAAAGCTATTGACATGTGGACGGATACAAACTTTTGCTGGCATGAACCGGTAATTATTTTGTCTTCCTCATCTTTTCTTGCACGTATTATTTGAAGTGTCTGTGAACATTTTTATTAAGTACTAGCTGAAGGTGCTTGTTGAAATTCAACGGAAGGGAGAAATATAACAAATACGAATTGTATTAAGTAATTTAAAAAATTTTCATGAAGGGGGGAAAACGAATTTGTGTTATGGAGTTAGCCATAGCTCCAAATCAGTATCGGAACCATCATCATCATCATCGGTCAACAATCCTAATAGAGCAAACAATAGAAATCAAACAATAGAAATCAGTACGGAAATGTTAAAATTTTATTTTTCCACGCACCGACAGAGAAATTATAGGCAGCATAGTAAAGGAAAGGTAGGTAAAATATTGTCTGTTGTGCATGAAGCATATTTTCATCATCATCGGTCAACAATCCTAGGATTGGTTTGACGCAGCCCTCCACTATACTTCTATCGGCCAACCTCTTCATATTCAGGTAACTCCTCTCTTTAACATCCTTCACGACCTGTTCTATATAACTCATACGAGGCCTGCCTTTTCCATTCTTCCCGTTCACTTTTCCCTCGACGATTGCCTTCATCATACCATCGTGTCTTAAGATGTGGCCCATTAAGTTGTCCCGTCCTCATTTTAATGTTTTCAGTAGACATCTCTTCTCTCCCACTCTTCTTAAGACTTCTTCGTTTGTCATTCGGTCGAACCATTTTATCTTCATCATTCTTCGGTAGCACCGCACTTCAAATGCTTCCAGCCTACTTCTCTGCTGCTGTTATTGTCCATGCTTCGCAGCCATATAGTAGAATGCTCCAGATATATGTTCTGATGAAATGTGTCCTCACTTTTATGCTTATATTCACGGCTGTAAGCAGAATCTTCTTTTGGTAAAATGCCCTTTTCGCTTGAGCAATTCTACTGGTAATTTCTCTTTTACTTCGTCCATCCCTGGTTACTCGGCTTCCCAGGTAACAGAGCTCTTCCATCTCCTCATTTTTTTGTTTTCCTAGTTTAAAATTGGCCCTGGCTTCTTTTATCCTACTGCATAACAATACCTTTGTTTTCTTTGTATTGATCTTCATCGGAACCATTAATATAATTTAAACTAATGTAAACATACCTATAGGTATACTGCCTGGACTCATATGTACTTGAACCTTTACAAAAGTAAGAATGTTATTTAGTAACTTTCAGACCAAAGAAACAAAGGAAAGTAGTAGGGGAGGTGCATACGAATGTCAGCTATCGTTGACAATGAGGCCAGATTCGGGTTTTTGGGAATGGTAAGACCCACCTCTACGGTAAATTATGTTTTCTCTGGCATTTTATGCATGTAATGCTCGTTTCATTTCTCCAATTTCAGGACAGTGGCGTCAATGAACTTCCTATTGATACGTATTAATGCATTTGATTCCAATTAGAGTAAATTCTATTCTTTTAACCTTGTACAGATTTAGCCTACTTAAACCAGATACTTGTCGCTCAGTGAAAACTTTCTACTGTATATTTAACGTTTATTAGAATTTTTTTCATATTGCTAAGATTACACTTCATTTAAGTTTGTTATCACGTTCTTGCGTCTTAAAATGCAACAATTTTGGAAGTGGTCCACTTCGGAATACGGTATAAATCCATAAAATGTTCACCTTTTGAACCCCCCAGAAACTTTCATTTAAATTCTTTTAGTTTTACCGAATGCAAACCTACATGATCTGAGAGTAGCGCGGAAAGTAAGCCCGTATGATTGTTCCGGATGAAGAGGCCGATTAAGATACAAGAATTAGCTGCGAAACTTCTTTTAGTACCTTTCGACATCTTCACGAAAAGAGCAACGTTCCTGTTTCTGGAATCGCTTTTGGACGAACTTTTTTTTAGCATCATTGCAATGGCATCAATGAACATTCCACGGATACGTATTGAGACATTATGCTCTATAGGAATTTGAATTTTATTCCATGTTTGTTAAAATAACTCAAATCTTAAGCTCTCTCCATCCCCAATGATTATCTCTTCTCTTCATGTCCAAGGTTGGTTCAAATGCACAAACCCGTAAAGAAAAATAAACATTCATAATTTGAACACCGCTGAACCATTCATTAAATACTGCTAATTTTAACCGAATGCAAACCTTCTAAATCCGTGAGTAGCACTGGCAGTCATCACGTATCTTTGTGCGGAAAAATATGCCTGACCTTGCTTCACGAATAACCTACAGTGCCTTCAGTACCTTCCTATATCCTCGCGAAACGCACAATGCCGTTTACGGCATACCTCTTTGACGAACTGTTTAAGCAGCAACGATATTTTCATTTCGAAGATGACAATAGTAAAGGCCTTAGCAACGTTCGGAAAAGAACCGAAAATATCAGCAAATTTCAACGTAAATTACACATTTCCCAGAAAACTCGAGGGAAAAGTTTAAATCAGTTAAAAGAATGAGAAACTTTAAACATTTTCACATTAAATACAGAAAAAATGAAAGACATCGATTAATATTTAGTTATTTTACTGAGTGAAAGAAAAAATTCTTGCGCTACCTTAAATTGAAAAAGTCCATTTAAAGCAATGTAAATACATAATACAATACATAATTGGCTCCAAGATTCGAACTCGGGCCCTGAGCCTTTTTTTTACATAGTCTATAGCACCTTCCGGTGTATACGCTAGAATCCTACAGAATTTCAGCTCGATCGGTTCATTAGTTTATGAGGAGATACGTAACAAATAACTGGCAGACAGACACTACTTCATTTTTATATATTAGGCTTATCTCCTCAATACTATTAGTCTCCTCAAGACTAATCGTTGAAGAATTAGAAGTGCTCTATTTGGAAATTTGAATATAAATCTATAGTTTAAGGGAATCTTCGCCATTCTGGGGCACCAAAATGATACTTATATTTTACAGCCGTGAAAATGCCAACTGTGCTTCTTGACGAACGTATTTAAATTCTACGAGACGAAAACGCCGGTTGGAACAGCTAACGTTTTGAGAAACACCCAACAAATATAGCTGTCTGGAATACAAGGGCTGAAAGGTGTCGCCATCATTCACGCATGCTTAGAGAAATTTCTTAACTTCTATGTTTCGCTACTATTTTTTATCACCCAATGCAAAAAATGTTCCTGTTCCTTGGGCATCTTGTGAAATAATACTCCCAGACTTTTGCTAAGGCTATTGCAGTATGGCACGAGGAAATACAGCTTATATTGGAATATTTTTTGAGATTCTTACAAATGCTGAAATGAAAATCTCCACATGTAAATCGCGAGATTTTTTTTTACATCACGAATATTCATGACGTTTTAGGAATGCTCGTAAATTGGAAAATTCTTCCATGACCACATAAGTAGAAGATTTGAAATTATTTCAATCTATTAACTCTCGTAATACCATGTGTATATTTCGAGTTTTTCTATTTCTTGAAGTTAGTTTAAAACATTTTTTTCCGATAAACAGAACAATTACAAAATATTTCCATGCTATAAACTACAACAAATATTTAAGAACGAATTTGTGAATCGGTAACAAAATCAATCCTTGCATCATTAGATAATCAAGATATTTTATCAATAAAATTCGCCCAAATGTTTAAAATTTTTTTGGAAAATAATTTACTCAATTCCATATCATTTGTGACCAAGCAAACTTTTTACAAAAATTGTTAAAAACTCTTAGCCAGACATCCAAATCAAGTGCTTTTTTCAGACTCTATTATATTAAATTTTTTAAAAGTTTGCAAACACATACATTATTTGAAAACTATTATTATTAAATAAAGAAAATAGGATATTGTTTTCTTTTGGAAGGTTAAATTTGTCTTTTGCTAGTGTATACGTAAATGCTAGGGTATTTTGTAAATGTAGAGGTAGCCCTACCCCATGTTCGATAGGCTACGATGCCTATATTACAGTACATTGATGATACAATTATATGTAGGCCATTCATGACTAGGGGGAAATTAAAAACTCAATTTCATCCTCCTAAGGAATAAATCGCCTGCATTTATTGGCTCCTAGCATCCTGCAAAGCCCTAAAAGTTGAGGGTAACTCTGTAATATGCATTAAACTCGGGTAAATAATCCTATTTGACCTAGGATACGCTTTACCTTTCGGGCCAACCAGAGACGTGAGCTTTCTGTCCTCATGTAACGTGCGAAATTGTAGTATCTTCTAAACGATAAACCAAGCTTGGTTGTATTTTTTTGACGAGCAATTGAAAAATGCTATTAATTGTAAAACATAAGCACATAACTACAGGAACGAGTGGGTGGGATAAACAAGCTATTTATGCTCAGCTTGGCCCAAAATAAAATTAGTAGCAGCAGTAGTCTTGGGTAAACCCATAGATTTACCATGGAAACCCATTAGACATAGAAACCCATTTAAGGTACTCCAACAGCTAATATATGCCTAATAAAGCTAATATTTATGCATCTATATATCGTATCGTTCAATCTAATATCTTGATCCTGGGACAAACACAACATCTAAGCCCTGAGCGGGATTAAAACCCGCGACTTCTTGGTTGCATGTCTAGCGCGTTGCTGACCTGGCTTCCACGGCAGGCGTTAAAATTAGTATCTATATCTCTATATTCCGATATGATGGAACGTTGAGTGAGGGTTCGTTGAAATGTTTTCATCTATTACTATCTATGTACTGCAGTACAATAGCAATAGTATTGTGTAACGGACTGAATGATAGTAAAAGGACTTCCGTGTTTAGACAAAATGCTACAGTAGGTATATGGGTGCTAAACAAATGTATCGCATACGGGATAGTGAAGCAGGTTATCTTAAATTTAAAAAAACTACGTTAATATTTGTTAAGATTTGTTAAGATAAGTTTTCCTATCTTGACATGAAAATGTAACGTCTTCACGTGAAGTGATGACTATGATTATTATTAATATCATAATTTCATTGATTATGGAAGTTTAGTTCGGCATATAAATAAATACGAGTGCATTTAAATATCCTCGAACAAGAGGGAAAACAATATGGTTTCCAAGCAAGTGCTATTATTTCACCTTACTTCCGTATTTTGCGAACCTCTAAATAGGTAGCGTTTGCCAGGCTAAAGTGCTTGTTTTCAGCAGCAAGTACTTTACGAGTTTCTGTTACCTTGGTATTGAATTCAAGCAGAGCACATACTGAATCAATGTCAAAGAGCACCCAACTCAAGTAATCGTATATAATATCTTTGTTGCCAGTGGCGTACCCACGGGGGGATAGGGGGTGGCAAAGGGGCCCTGCCCCCTCTTAGCTCTCAACAAAACCCAAATTAATCTTTTATTGACAAGTGAGTGTCACATGGTAGCGGCAATTGGGTAAATAGCCAAAACTCGTTAGATCATTTTACTCGAGTATGACTAGGCCAATGAATAAAGAATGGCTCTTTTATTTGTGTTGTGACACAACTAAATTAGCATAGGATTAAAAGTTTATGACTATTATTGTTTATAAATCTGATGTGACTACTTATAGGATGCATACATGTAAAAACTAATATGGCTTACTATAAAATTCAAAATATACTGATTGGTTTACACTTTGCAAAATATTGGGCAGATTCCGTGCCCCCCTATAAAAAAATCCGGGTGCGATCCTGTTTTTTTGTGCTCTGTAAATAATAACAACAACTAGGTATGTTTTACTGATTAAAAGATAAATTATTACGATTTCAAAGGCATTTTAATGTGACTTTTGCACCATGCGAAAAAATTATCTTTATTTAAATTTAAGTATTATATATTTCGCCTTCAATATCCGTATAAATACTTTGAGAATATAGATAAAAACTGAGGATGCTTGACAAATCGTTAGCAAGAAAATTGCGATCCCAGAATTATTTTTATATGACTCTACGATAATTTCAAAAACAAAAAAAAAATAGTTGAAAATTTTCTATTACAGTGTCGAGAAAATTTTCTCGGCCATGTTTTCCTTGAAAATAGCGTCTTTGGGAGAAAAATATTGCCCTTGAGAATGACATTTTTAATGATGGTTTATCGCAATGCAATGAAAATATCCGCTAAATCACGCCTCCCTTGTTTCGACAAACACATTGAGTATGAAGAATTTTAAACCTTGTAAAGCCAGAGACTTGTTACCCACCAATACAATCATAATATAATTAGTGCTACCGAAAAAAACGAAAAAAATAATATCGTAGGCGAGGGTGGGGCTAAACGGATCGTTTTTCGTTTGCGGCGTCCTGGAGGGCGGATGTAGGCAATTTTACTTCTGAAAAATGGTCTGTCTTGTAGAATATTTTGTGCTCTATAGCAGCTACAAACTTTTCAAGTCATATGAGTATGTTTTTATGGCCATTTTTGGAAAGTGCGCATCCGGTCCATTTAGCCCGACAGTGGGGCTAAATGGGCCATGGGTGGGGTTAAATGAACCATAGCGTGTTTTTAAGATAAATAAGTGTTTCGAGGCGCCTTTAGAAAGGAGAAACAGAAAAACAAGTGAATTAAAAGTAAAAGAAGCGATTTCGCTAACAAAAGTAATTTATTAATATATATTTAGTTCCTCGACAGAAAAATGTTCGAATTAATTTATGCGTGGATTTTTCGCGGTGCGTCCGAGCTTCTTTGGAGCTGAGAGTGCACTTTTGCGGGCCTCCGCGGCATTCTGCTCGTCCAATAGATCCTCCATGACTTCCTTCCCCATGAAAGCAAAGAAAACGCCAAAATCCATGCAAAAATTGCGGTCCATTTAGCACCACAGCAAACTTTTTTTTCCGAAACACTTTTTTTCCGAAAGAGTTCCTACCTACTTACCTATTGTACCGAAATTCACAATAAAAACTTCACAAAAACTCTCAGCAAACAAAACCTTCGGATCACTAAATATTCATCTACATCTACATAATACCCTGCAAGCCACCATAAGGGTGTGTGGCAGGGGGTGATTGCTCACCAAACATGCACTACATATCATGCATTAAAAAGGAATAGTATTAATATAGTAGTCAGAACTACACTATTTAAATAAGATAGAAATTGCAAAGCAAACATGCAAAAACATTCTGTTAGTAGGGTTAGCTTTAAGTACTCATACCAACATGCAGCTACCAATGCTATTCATTGCTACTCTCCGATAGGACATATTTACCGTTATTCGTATCTCTTATTGTGCGAGGGAAAAAGGACATTTTGAATCGGTCAGTTCGGCAATCAATTTCTCTAACTTTATGATTATGGTCCAGTCTGCCATAGTAAGTTGGGGTTCGTAAAATATTTTTAACATCATCACTGAAAATATTGCCTTGGAATTTGTGGATGAGATTAAGTCTAAATTTCAACCTGCGATCTGATAATGATTCCCATTTCAATTCATTTAATAGACTGGTTACGCTAATATAATTATCGTATCGTCCCTTTACAAATCTTGCCGATCTTCGCTGCACACGTTCAAGTTTATTACTTAGACCGATTTCGTAGGGATCCCATACACTGGCAGCATATTCCAAATGAGGTCTAACAAGGGAAAAGTAGCTGATTTCTCGTACATGATCGTCACATTTACCCAATACTCTTTTAATGAAACCCAGTTTGCGATTCGCTTGACCCATTATTTCACGAATGTGTTTACCCCCGGAAAGATCATTTGTCAGTCTTATTCCAAGATATTTAATGGATTCCACGTTTGTTAATTCATTATTACTTATTTTGTAAGTGGTAGGAGGAGAGCTATTCTTTTTCCAAAAATTCATTACAAGACATTTCTTAAAGTTTAATTCTAACTGCCATGTATCACACCAAGAGTGTATTCTGAGTGACCGCACGATAACAAACACCAAAACATTAATGTGTTTGCATTGTCACAAATGGCGAAAAATGGCTGACGTTCCTTTGCAGTGCCAAAATCTATCTGCGGTAAAAATTTGAACTCTCAAAACAATTGAACGCTCATCAAAAATGAGCGCATATTAAAATTTAAAAAAATCAAATGCGTTCCATTTAGTCCCACTCTCCCCTACTGCCAGTTCATTTCGTACGAAAATCACCTCACCATGATTAACCCACCTCTGTGGAGGTTGATAAGATATCGGATCGTGTGAATGACTGCTTACGTAAGACGAGAGGGGTCTAGCATGGGGTGGGGGGCGGAGGGTTGGGACGGAGGAAGAGAAGGAGGAGGATAAGGGGAGAGAATCAACGTCCAGAGAGAGAGCAGTTTTGGTGGATCGAGTTGAGGTCCACGGTTTTGAGAGACGAGCGAGAGAGGCCAGCACTCTCGTGTAAATGCGTTTGAGTGAGAGTCTGTCTGTGTGAGCTCGACTTTGTGAAGGGGAGGACTGGCTGGGGGGGCATTGCGGCCATTTTGGGGGAAAAGGGGTAAGGCTTCCATTCTGCCCTACACTCCACACAACCCCCCACTCCCCTTACATCTCCCCTCTAGCTCTTGAGGTTAGCTGTCGAAATCTAAAGGGCAGTGATTAGCAAGCAGCGGAGATTAATTGGCGCAGAAGAACAACGAAATTAAAAAGGGTAGGGGATGAGGGAGGGGAGGTTAGACCCTGAGAGGAGGATGGATGCCCTCTCTCTCTCCCTATTTCCGGAGGTAGTAGGGGTCCGCGTTAAGGGTTTCGAAGGGGGAGATTGGGTGGGAGGGGTTAGGGGAAGGATTAGTGGGAATCTTATTCAAGCGGGTTCCCCTCTTGGCCGCCTGCTGGGATAGCTCCTCGCCCAGATGTCCGGAATGAGCGTGATGACCGCATCAAACAGCCTCCCCGGATGTATATAACCCTTTGCCGACTGATTCCGCCCCCATTTCTCTTCCACTCCGGCCTCTCCACCCTGGCTTTAAAAAAACAAAACCTCACCTCCATCCCTTCATCCGGCAGCCCTTAGCCCTTTACTTGCTCCCACGCGATACCCCTTCCGCGTCTTTCACCTCTTTTATTTTACGCTCGAAAGTCTTCTTAATTAATCATCCAGCATCCTGTTAATTTATAGCTTTATCTGGCTTTATTTTGTGGGTGGGCTTTCGGGGCTGATAATTCAGAACGTCGAAAATTTAGAAAGCGAGAGAAAAATAAAGACATCAGGCTACCAAGTGGGAAAGAGAAGCTACATCTACAAACGCTGAATGCTTTTCAAGCCTCCTCAAAGATGTGTGGCAGGAGGTGTATTGTTACATTATATGAAACACGATTTATTAGGAAACTTCTTGATGAGAGGTTTATTTTAAGCACTATGCGGGGCAGACCAGGCAAATTTCACATCTTTCACAAACTGCTAAGAGAGGGTTAACACATATTAACTAATACGTCGCACCTTTCATGCAGACGTGAGAGATCACGTTAGTGCGATGGCTATAGTGTTGGCATTACCATTCCGAGAGCATGGTTTAGCGTGCCAGCAGTGGCATAGGTTCTTCATTGGTAGTCAAGTTCAAGCTGCATGGAGAGTACTTCTTTAGCAGGCAAAATACCCCACTTAGTAGCACGAGCAAAAGGTGATTCAAGTCCTCATTTGCTATTTCCGTGAGAGAATTTTTCGTAAGAGTTCATCATTTAAAAAACGTGAAATAAATAATTCGTTCGAAGTGCTATTATAATAGATCGAATAGGCAATTTTAAAAATTCAAATTTCGTTTGTGTTAGCAATGCACGGATAATGAGGGAATCATTAAGCTAGCTGGGGGTATGGGGGAAGAGGAACAGTGCGGGGAAATACTTAAATTCCGCACGAAATCTAATTCATTGACTGAGTTGCTTATTTGACTCGTTCCAAACTGGTTCCTTTTCATAGTTCTTCTTCCGGCGTTGTGACTACAGTACTAGCCTCTCTTCCAGAGGCACCAGGTTCAAATCCCGACAGTGGAAGGGATCTTTTATTGGTATATTGGTCCTTATGTATTGGTATATAAGTAAAAAAAAACTCTATTTGCTGTCCTAATAATCTCCTCGGTAACATCGATTTAATATGCTGCTGTCCTTATATTGCACGAAATTACATATATAACATCTGTCTTACTACCTATCTAATTAAATTATAATGATCTAACCTACCGTAACGCATGGTAAAATATGCCGCACCACATGGATTTGATCTCTGTGCGCCCTTTAGAAGTAGAAATGGAGTACGAATACAATTGAACTATATTACTATTTGCCTGGTAAGCCACTAAGTACCATCTAAATCTATTTAAAATGTGGTGAGCTTGAAGGTGTGTTATAAGAGGAGTATAAGCAACGAACGGGAATTACATAAATGCGTTAGTAGGTGGATAAATGTGATTTAATTCGGGAAAATGCTTACAATGTATGCAGCATACACGTTCAAATAAACGATTTTTATCAAAAAAATTTATAATTTTGTTAGTAATTTTGTCACATATGGAATGGAAGAGATGTAAATTTGTAAATGTGCATGCGAGCGTGCAGTTATAATTGGTAGGTGGACCCTTTTTTTTCAGATTCAGTAAAGGCAAACAGTGTTTCACCGACTTTTTCGCATCCTATGTAACCTATTACGATATTAGTTTGTTTAATAATAACAATTATAATAAATTTAATTGCTTCCAAAGTAAACCATTACAAAGTGTAACATTAGAAAAAAATGAGTTTATGGGGCCAAGGACATTTAAAATCTGTACAAAAATTGCACTCTTCAATGTAAAATCATAATTGAATCAAGCGTATTAAGCATTTAGTTGTAGTTTCTGAAAAATTACAATTACCTATTCCGATAGCAGTTTGCCTATGATGATCCCTTACGGTTATTTTTACTAGGGCTGAGTACGTGCGGTTGTTTCATATTAATCCTACATTCATCGCCTCACTAACCCAAATTCGAATGATATTTCGGGCTGCATGAATATTGTTGATGCCTAATGCTTAACAGCAAGTTTCTGAAAAAATATTGACTCAGATGGTTAGTTGCACTGAGTCCGAACGTGGGATAGAATTTACCCTGAATCCTTCCTTCTACTAGCTTCGGAAAATTTGAGGCACCTAACATAGAGGGCAAAATGTGGTTTTGATGAGGGAGTAGTGTTAAGAATGCCGTCTAGAGGACTCTGATATTAAACCCTTAAGGGATTGAAACCTTGGTATTTTTAATGTCATTGTTGCTTTTATACGTAGTAATATATCTTTCTCAGTAAAAATAATTATAGACTAGAATGATGTTTGTCCTTGCACATTCCTCAGATCCTTAAGGATCTGCGAGTTCATCTTTTTTGCTCTTCTCGTCCCATCCTGCTGATGTTATTGAAAGGAAGGCCTAAAAGTCGAAATGAGGTTTCAAGAGACAAGGAAGATCCCTAGGCTTCGGACCCGATCCTATCCCCATCCCTTCCATTCCTATCCTTATACCTTTCCTCCCGGTCTGAAGCGCCTATTAGTGCGGAAACAGACTTGAAAACACCCATGAACATGAGACAAGGAAGGAAGAGACCCCATCCCTTCCATCCCAATCCTTATACCTTTCCTCCCGGTCTGAAGCGCCTATTAGTGCGGAAACAGACTTGAAAACACCCATGAAAAAAAATGAGACAAGGTGAAGATTGGAGACCCCATCCCTTCCAGCCCTATCCTTATACCTTTCCTCCCGGTCTGAAGCGCCTATTAGTGCGGAAACAGACTTGAAAACACCCATGAATAGAGACAAGGTTAGCCCGGGCGCTTCGGACCTTATCCTATCCCCATCCCTTCCATTCCTATCCTTATACCTTTCCTCCCGGTCTGAAGCGCCTATTTGTGCGGAAACAGACTTGAAAACACCCATGATGAGACAAGGTTAAATCACCCCTAATTTTTTCTTGCTGCATTGAAAATTGACAGCCGAAGGCGAACAATAACCTTAAGCATGTATCAAAGGAGCTAGAGCCTGCACAATTTCGAACGTATTATACAACAAAGATTATAATACACCTACACCAATAAAAGTACAAGTAATAAATAAAGGATTATCTTTGAAAATGATACATTAGGGATGCCACATCGGCTAAAAAACATCGAGTGGTCAATGTTTCGATGTTTATAAAAGTACTCACCACTCACTCATTATTCATCGACGAAAAACATCGATGTTTCGATGTATCGAGTTTTTATGCCTTCATATCCGAGGTTAGGTGTTATCATAGAGGTATTAGGTATTATGCGTCAGAAATTTTGCATCTTAAAAATTTGCAATTTTGAAAATTATTCGGAAATCGGAACATAATTACCTACTAAAAAATTGATAAATAATCCGTAAATATTTTTCCATTGAATTTATTTTTAAACATAGAAAACATATCACTGTTCCATAATGAAATAAAGATAAATGAACATAATACAGCAAGAAACAAATAACACAATAAAGTAGGTGAACCTGTTCCCTAAAAATATTCTAAGCTTGGTAGTATAAGAAAAATCAAATTGAAAAACAGTGGGTTTAAAACGTTTATACCTCCCAGTGTCGGTAAGAAACACTCTTTGCTTAATATGCAGCGACCCCAACCTACTCCTGTTAACTTGTACCACCAAGTCGAGAGCTGATACAATCCTCTCAGAAGGTACTGATGTAGACATGGCGGATCTTGTTCTTGGAAGGCAACACTGGGATGAAAACATGAACGATTTTATGCCTTCACTTTTTTCCCTACACGCGAACGATAGATGGCGTAATTAGGGAAGGTTCGTTCGTATTCTTAAAAGGCTTATGATAATCAGAAAAATTAATTATTGGTCAGCCGAAAGCATATATTATACCGCTCGTTTCCTAAAACATCACTGCGATGTTGAGTGTTTTGAAAACATCGAGTCGATGTTCCATCGATTGTCTTACCACTCGATGTTTTCGATATATTGGCAAAGAAAAAACGAGTAGTCCGATACATCGATGTCGATGTGACATCCCTAGCCTGCACAATTTTGAACATGTTATACAACAAAGATTATAATACACCTACACCAATAAAAGTACAAGTAATAAATAAAGGATTATCTTTGAAAATGATACATATCTCACGGAAGAAGTCTCCGTTGAACATGATTAGAACCTTAAGGCATAACAACTGCTTATGGAGAAGGATTAAATCCTACCGACTTCCTGTCCCTTGATTATGTACCCTCTGTGCTGGAGACGCTTTTCTCGGTTGGTTTAAAGCCCGCTATCATTGCCATTACAAAATACACCCTCATTCTTTCCATATTCCGCGGGAGAAGACGCAGTTGAGAAACTTTACCCCTTTGTTCACGGATACATGTGCTCCGTTCTCCTGCGACTACCTACTCGTGCAAGCCGCGGGACTGAATAAAAACGTTGACTACATTTGTTCGTCCATTTCTTCACCGACGTACCGCGTATTTTTTTAGATATCATGACACTTCTCTCCCTACTCATCTAAACAGTGTGATCATCAGACTCGAAAAAGTCATGGCATGAGAAAACCCTAGTGGCGTACCCCACTTCAGATCGCTATTCTTTACATTTTAATCGTTACTTACGGGTCGACGGGCTGATTGTGATATCCTTCTAATTTTTTTTTTGGAGGGAAAAATTTGTTTCCGCCGGAAAAGTTGCGAGTTCAACAATGGCAATGGGACTGCAATTAAGGGTATAAGGTTGGGGGGAGGGACACCTATATGAAACCAAATACGGTATCACTCATTCCTCAAAGTAGAGGGGTTTGGGGTAGGAACGCCATCTACCATGCACATGTAAACATTATCCGTGCATTCTCCTCTCGCTTCAAGTGTTCCAGGAAGCACACAGCAGGCTGGCACCCACTACTTGCCGTGGCGGGCGGAAGCCAGCGAGTATTAAAAAAAAAAAATCGCAGCGAAATTCGCAAGACAAAAGGGAGGGTAAAAAAAAAACGTCACAGCACTTTTTAAGCTATTACTTTACGTACCATTGTTTCCCAGTGGATGGTTCCGTTCTGCCCTCCTTAAGTCTTCATTGTCCTTTCTCCAAATCTTTTGTGGTTGGCACGAAAAAATACGAAAAACAGTGTCTTCGATGAGTTAAGGAATTTTTTTTTCTCGCGGGTGCATTTAAAATGAGGAGAAAGGGTGAATGTATGCAATTTAGTCGAGTTCATGTGGTAATATTAGAGGGAGGGTTTCCGTATCAATTCACGGGGCGCCGTGAAGCACAGGAGAAGCGGAATTTGCTCACCGCTTGCCGCAAGCGCGTGCAGCGGAGGGAAAGCGGGAGACGAGCAAGGTTCGAGCGGAGAAAAGGTTTCCGTCATCTGATTCTCAGGTCTCTGATTATAATTGTTTAGACGGTTCCTCGATTATCGATCGGTTGCAGCGTTTTTGTAAAGTTCGATCATGACTCAAAATTCTCCCTATTTAAAATGGCTCAACCAAGCATAATCCCTCTCTTTCATATCCTTCACTACTTGCTCCATAATTTTCAGGCGAGGCCTTCCTTTTCCATAATAACCATTCAATTTTCCCTGGAAGATTGTCTTCATTAGACCATCATGTCTCAATATATGACAGGTTGTGAGAATTAAGTTGAACATTGGTCGGGCCCCCTCCCTTCTATTGAAGCCTTTGCTTTCTTTTCGTTGATCTTCAAATGGTATCTGGCCAATGTTTTTTTCCATTTTAGCACGTCGAATACCTCTCCAAATCCATAAAACCAACAAATTTCTGTTTGCTATCCTTCATTTTCTTCCCTTACAATAGCCTAAGACCCAAAATTGCTTTTCTTGTGTCCTAACTTTATTGCAATCAAAATTTGTCTCTATCCTTGAATTCCTCTCATTTTCGTTCTATTCTTGTGTAGATGGTTCCTGTCAATGTTTTCAAGGAATGTGTCATCAGGATTATGTCCATATATCATGATATAATTTAGTTTAACGACTAGCTCTACCTATTACCAGTACCTGGCAAACCACCTCAAAGGAGTGTGGCAGAGGGTGAGTCACCGAACATGCATTATGTTATGCAACAGTAATAACTAAAATATTCTGTCAGAGAAGAATACTGTAGGAATACAAGAACTTGAAGAGGTGAAAGAGTTCTGTTACCTAGGAAGCCGAGTAACCAACGATGGACGTAGCAAGAAAGAAATAGTTAGTAGAATAGCCCAGTCAAAGAGGGCGTTCTATCAAAAGAAGAATCCACTTACAGCTGGAAATACAAGCGGAGAAGTAAGGAAACAGTTCATCGGAACATACATCTGGAGCATGTTTCTTTACGGCAGTGAGGCATGCACGATGACAGCAGCGGAGAAGAAAAGGGTGGAAGCATTCGAAATGTCTGGCTACCGAAGAATGTTGAAGATTAAATGGATCGACCGAGTAAGTAACGAGGAAGTCCTAATAAGAGTAGGAGAAAAGAGAAGTCTGCTGACAACTCTAAAAAGAAGAAGGGACAACTTAATCGGCCACATCTTAAGACAAGATGGCCTGATGAAGACTATCGTTGAGGGAAAAGTGAACGGGAAGATTGGAAAAGGCAGGCCTCGTATGAGATACATGGATCAGGTTGTGAAGGATGTAAAAGAGAAGAATTTTGTCATAATGAAAAGTTTGGCCGATGGAAGAATGGAGTGGAAAGCTGCGCCAAACCAATCCTAGGATTGTTGACCAATGATGATGATGAGAGTAATACTACTTGCAACACGTTGGCCAAGCACTACAAAGCTTAATACCCTTAGGCACTACAAAGTCCAATGCTCAAAGTACACTTCAATGCTGACCTAGTATCCAAGAATATATTTAATAATGAAGGGTAAACATGCACACTTATTGGCTCATACAGATGTGTGAAAAGCATCTGAAATAATGTACTAGCAATCATATTTATCTCCAATGTAACTTCGGATAAATCTATTGAGTGAATTCATGGCAAGTCTTCATCTCCGTTGACGTTTCGATGAACGACTCGCTCATCATACCCAGAGCCATAAAGCAACATTTGAAACTTCCCTTATATCTATACAGTGTCTTAATATCTATATAGTCATTTATTTTATCTTTATTATCTAAACCAGGGGCGAGAAACGTTTGAGGCGTAACAGCCAGACCTATTCCTCAAAATAATTAAAAATATGCTAATTAACAATAATACTTATATGGATCTTGATTAAAATAAGATAATTCGTACAAAAATTGATCTCAATGATTGCAGTTAGTCATAACTTTCAGTCATTTCAGTTTATGCAGAACCGGTTTGCAACTAGCAGTTTTCAATTTAAGGTTACCCTTTGGTTTAAAATGTTTATTTCATATCGTTATACCTGGCTTATATTTATTGGAAAGTTTTGTCTACATTTCAACCTGTAATAAAGTTCTCATGTTATTTTTTAAAACGATTCCACTACCACTGCATGAATGGAGTAAATGCCTCTTGTACTGCGTTAATAAAATAAATCCCAATTTATACAATAAAATCACTATTTTTAGATTACTGCTTGGGAAAATTTATGATCCCATCCAAGATCGATATATGAAGATATTTCGTAGGATTTTTGCAGTGAGGCGAGTCTAAGAAAAGTCAAATCCTGAGATGCATGAACTGAATCGCCGGAAATTTTTTTTCTAATTTCCAACAAATTTTTATAGGCCATCTGTAAGTTGAATAATGCCAAAGGGGGTAGGAGGGTTGGGGTAATTGTTACGATGAGAGTGATACCGGCAGGTCCAGTCGTCACAAGGAAAATGCATTAAAATTCGACTAACTGCATCACAGAGATATAAATATGTGTAAAAGAGATAAAGAATGTGCGAAATCTTAGCTGATCACAAATTTGACTTCGATTTTCCGTACTGTGTAAGGACGATCTTCAATTATCAACTTTCTCGACTTCTCGAGTCCTTTGTGGTCTCCCAGAACGCTGCTTACTCTTCCTATACGTGCGACAATATTATATTTGGTTGAAACACTAGTTTGTTTAGGTTTCTTAACAGAATCCTCTCAAAACACTTGAAAAATCTTACGTAATTCTTCGGCCAGTGAATTGTCCATTTCTGAAAAAACTTGATACAGCCCCCCTACTCAATGCACATTTTGACATATTCTTCTGACACTGTCTTAAAATTGCATTTTGTTTCATTAGACCTGAATAAATAGTTTCCGAGTTCTTTAACATCAACTGGAGAGCTGCTTAAATTTCGAACCTTGGACATTTAAAAGCCCGGCCACTCAGAGATATAATTAGGATTTTAAGCCGTTCTTTGAAGGTTAAGACACTATGATAGGAGTCCCATAGGTTACGTATAGAAAAAGTGGAATGAAGTCTATTAGCTAGTTGATGGTTTTTTTTGAAGCATTCGCTTTCATAAGGAGTACAGAGAAATTATGAAGAAGAAAGTTACAGACCATAAATGGTTGAATTGTTAAATCGTGGTGGATCGAACGGCAAGGTTATTTTCTGCTGAGATGATGATTTAATTTATTAATATAATGCATTGAAAACTACATTGTACGAAAATATACAATCTTATTGAAAATTGCCTTCTCATTTGCTTTGTCACGGAGACTGTCATGTCAGTTGAAACTTAGTATAAGTAAAGTATAAGTTAAAGTATATGTTGGTCCCGGAGCTAAATCTTACATATTGCCCCTGTTTTCCGCGTAAAATCATCATTGCGTAAAAGTGATTCTAATTAATCTAATGTAAGCCACGTTGGGAAACCTAAACATCAGCATTTTTCTTCAGAATCCAATGCCGTATATCAGCAGTTACAAGCATGAATGACGGCACATGCTCTTTCTTTTGATAGAATAGTTGAGGGAACAGAAATGAGGTATATTCGTTGTTAAATTTAACTTTTTCGAGATGGTAAAAAAATAAAGCTGCGAAATTGGTTCAATAACATTCAGTGGTCCTGTTTAAAACAACTGCCTTGCGGTGACCGAAGAAAAAAGTTGGCAAAATGGCAAGTTAAAATAAAAGATGTTCATATTTTATTCTTGATGATATTTTCAGAACTATTTTTTGATTCACATAGTTCATGTAAATAGGTATATTTTCGACAAATTGCCTGCTTCGAATAATAGCTCTTTCTCAGGATCAATAGAATAATCAGTTCACTAACTAATTCAAAGAGGTAGATGAAAATAAAAATGACTTCATTAACTTCAAAATGCTTGTTATAGTTGCTGGTATGAATAAGAACATTTGGCAGTGATACTAGTTTGTATAAATAGGACACTGTGGAACGTATTTCATCAAATTATAGTAAAATGTCCTTCATGGATGACAATCTTTTCAGGCAGCAATAACTGGTTCTCGATCTTTTCTTAATAAATTCGTTACTCTAAAATTAAAAGAACAATTCATCCGATTTTAATTCGTTTTCCTTGCCATCGGAGATTAATGCGAAGGAGTCGAGTTCAGCAATCTTGCCGTAATCTAGGAAACCAAATTAGTAGACGGTGTAATAAAATTGCTCCATTGTTCATCCGTAAAATGATAACGAAATGGTAGTAAAAAAAATAAAAATCTCCACCAATCAATCATTCGCGGTCGCGATGACGTCGCGGGAAGAAGGAGGAAACAAATGAAGGATGCTCTGCGCGGAGGCAGACTCAGCAGCGCACTAACAAGGGGCGCACGCACACAAGCCAGCAATCCAATCAGGACGCAAAAGGGGAATGAATTTCCCTGTTCCGAATTAAAGGCACACGAGCTCCCCGGGAGCACCTGATCCCTCGTTCTCGCTATGGAATTACTCCTTGATGGGGCTGCGAAGAGGCGGACGAAGAAGGAGGAGTGAAATGGTTGCTGGTGCTTGGCGTTTGAGGAGACTGGATTGGAGGGAGGGCTAGATTGAAATCATTTCGCACAAAGCAGGAGGTTGCTAGGAGAGGGAGTGAATGTAGTCGGGGCAAGGGAGAGAGAAAGCGGAGCGGAAATGGCGTTTGCTCCCCCTTCCAAAGGTTTACCTCCTCCCCAGAAAGCCCTCGCCTCGTAATTAGTCGGGAACTGGCCTCTGAAACAGCAAATTCTATTTATATTGCACGATACTCGTTCTAATCGGAATTCGAGAGTTCAGGAAAGTAATGCAGTAAATTGATAATCATTACCATATTACTGAACATGTTAAGAAACTTGACTTTGTACAATTCCACAAAATGATTTATTTTCCGATCGTTTGAGCGTCATTGTCAAGGTACAACAAGGTACAAGGTACAATGTACAATGTACCTTGACAATGACGTTCAGACGTCGAAATCGATAGGAAAATAAATCATTTTGTGGAATTGTACAAAGCCAATTTTCTTAACATGTTCAGTGCAACTAAATTCCACCAAGTATCGCCTGCCTCCATTGATATTATTACCATATTAAAGTATCGTCAACACCCCCCATTGATATTATTACCATATTAAAATATCGTCAAAATCCTCGTCATTAACAGTCCTCAACTCTGAGGTTGCTTTGACGCAGCTCTCTGCGTCAGTAAAATTACTCCCAATTTATAAAAGAAACTCATTATTTTTTAAAGTACCTACTGCTGGAGAAAATTTATGATCCCTTTCAAGATCGATATGTGAAGATATTTCACTGGACTCCACATTCGCGCAGTGTGAGGCGTGTCTAACACGAAGTCCATGCGTTAAATTTGGGAAATCATGAACAGATGCGCCGGAAATTTTCTGTTCAATTACAACAAATTTTTATTGGCCGTCCGTAAGTTACGTAGTGCCCGAAAGGGGGGTGAGGAGTTGGAAAAACTGTTACGATGCACTTTTGAGAGTGATGGTGGGGGGTCCAGCCGTCACGTGGGAAGGAAAATACACTCAAAATCACCGAACTGGATCACAGAGACTTTCATAAATCATGTGCGAAACCTTAGCCGATCCCAAGTTTGCCATCGATTTTCCTCCCTATGTAACGACGATCTTCCATTATCAACTTTCTCACATTCTCAACGATAGCTTTTATGCTAGTCCTTTGTAGTTTCCCAGAACGCTGATTACCCCTCTTGGATATGTGTTTATTTTTCTTTCAATTCACTGTAAAAAGATGATCTGATTTTAAGGTACAAAAGCGATCTGAATTTCAGATGCAACATTTTGAAGACAGTGTATGTTAAAATTCAGCACTAATATCTTGTCTAAAAATAAGGCAGGTGAGGGACTGAAAATCAGATCAGGTGGGACTTATTTTAAGTTGGGCCTATGCTGAATTTAAGACAGCCCTAGTCTAGTAATATTGCGTGTTCTCGCACCATTAATTCATCGCACGAAACATATTTCACCTACTAATAATAAAATTTGACTAGACTTCAAATTTTCTTTCTGTACGCTTCGTAATCCTTGTTGAATTCCACCTCCCTGGTTGCGCTCCGCCCATCAGTCTCTGCTATTGGCAGGTTAGCTCCAATTGCGGAGCAATTTCAGATCACAACCATGTTATTTTCAATATGCTGTTGTTAAGTTCTTAAAATAAGACGGAGATATGTCTGATTTTCACGCATGTTGAGTCTTAAATTTAGACCACTACCGTAAAATCAGACAGCGTTTAAATTCAGATCGCAGTGAAAATCAGATAAACTTTTTACAGTGTTGAACTACTAGTTTTTTTAGGTTTCCGAATTCATCATCCTATATGAATTCTTCCATTATTATTTACATAATTATTCTTTTTTTGTATCTATACCTGCTTGCTCCAAGTATGTATGTAATTAGTTATTCTCTTTTACGCCCTTCGCTATTTTCTCTATGCATACACAATATTTGTAGTCCTATTTTGGTATTTTTTCAATGAATGCCCCCTCGAAGAAAGTATTACACCATAATTGATCCTAATAATGGTTTGACATTATCAGGATCTCCTCCCTATTATTTTATTGGTCATCTAATACGAGGCTTTTCTTTGCCATTCTCTTCATGAACTTTACCCTCGAAGATTATCTTCATGCCTGAAGATGCTCCCATAAGGTTTTTCGCAATCTTGTTAAGTATTTATTAGACATCCATTTCTCCGCTCTTCTTAAGGTAATTATGATAGACATTTGGCGTAATGTCCAGTAATTCATCAGTATTTTTCAATATTGTTACTATCATTAATCAAATTATATTTAATAATTAGCATTTTCCGATGTGATGATCATAAGGTGCATCGGCCATTGCGAAATAAATGTATAGCCATTTGTGTTTAGTATCATCGCATTTATTAAAGCATGAAAAGTGAAACCAATGTTTAAAATTACGATAGAAGGCGTCGTCAAACTGAATTGAACAGAGTACTAGTGTTTGCATATTTCAATAACCTAGCGTGACACAAAAGACGACCGGTATCAGCTATTCCGTATTGGCTTTAGTAGGATGCATTAAGTACTCAAACGTGAATTCATCTTAATTAACTGAGAAGGAGCTAATCTGCAATGGCAGCCGAATATTGGTCAGCAATTTGATTGACTTTTAGTATTGCTGTAAAGGTAACGTAATTATCAATTTCTCTGCACTCAATAATATTCATCCGACTTTTATTCACTTTTTCTGCTTTTCCTCGAAATTGATCGGCAGTAGCATAGTGTTTCACTCTGATGAGATGATTTTACATTGACTTTTCACGCTTGCCGCTTTCATGACAACATTATTGTGTGATAATTTTTTATTCTTTTTATACATTAATTATGTATAAATGATAAACTTTTATTCGCTTTTTCTGCTTTTCCTCGAAATTGATCGGCAGTAGCATAGTGTTACACTCTGATGAGATGATTTTACATTGACTTTTCACGCTTGCCGCTTTCATGACAACATTATTGTGTGATAATTTTTTATTCTTTTTATACATTAATTATGTATAAATGATAAACTTTTATTCGCTTTTTCTGCTTTTCCTCGAAATTGATCGGCAGTAGCATAGTGTTACACTCTGATGAGATGATTTTACATTGACTTTTCACGCTTGCCGCTTTCATGACAACATTATTGTGTGATAATTTTTTATTCTTTTTATACATTAATTATGTATAAATGATAAACTTTTATTCGCTTTTTCTGCTTTTCCTCGAAATTGATCGGCAGTAGCATAGTGTTTCACTCTGATGAGATGATTTTACATTGACTTTTCACGCTTGCCGCTTTCATGACAACATTATTGTGTGATAATTTATTTTTTCCCCTAGAGAAAAACTTGGTGAGCTATAGTATTGCGTGATATCACCCCATTACATTAGTGTATGCATAATCTTTGATATGGAAGAGGAAGGCGTAGAGTCTTCTTAATTATTAAGAGAGTGCATTGAGCGAGTGTAAAATCCTTCAGAAAAACTGT
Organism: Platycnemis pennipes; assembly: GCA_933228895.1. Taxonomy (NCBI): domain Eukaryota; kingdom Metazoa; phylum Arthropoda; class Insecta; order Odonata; family Platycnemididae; genus Platycnemis; species Platycnemis pennipes. Next base: position 31,351,389 of record OW121852.1, on the reverse strand, counting down.
CGCACAGTCTTTTACTTCGTTAATTGATGGAATGGTAATGTAGTTAGGGAGAACTGCGAGACAATACAAGGGTGTATGGCAGGAGGATTGAACCTAAATTTCTCATCAGTTAAAACTTATCCGTGTTCAGATATAAAAAAGCTTTTAATTGATGCTACCGTTCCTCTAAATTCGGCACTTATCCGTCGCCAAAGGGTTATCAAATTGTTAGGGCGTTGAATAGGACGTTAAACATTCCCGCTACTAAAGCCACAAATTTTTATGATTTAATTTAGTGTTTAACCTTTTTTTATCGGTGACTGGGTTATTAGGTTAGTGTGGTATGTGTGGCTTTTTAATGCGCATCAAATTTGGCATCAGCCATTATCCTCAGTACCTTTTTTTTAATTAAAAGTACACTTGCAATACCGGTGCAATTGTCCCAGAGTCGTGTTCAATATGCTAACCAACTTTGAGATTACGCAAAATAAATGTTACATAGATGCTTTCTTGGTATCTTGGATTTGAGGTATGCTGTTTTAGGTAGCTTACTGCATAAATAATTAATAGGCATATTCCAGGACAATTCGTGTCTACATACAAACCCAGAAGTTTCACACAGTTTCCTGGCAGGTACACATCCTTCAAGCCACACATCAGCGACTGAGTCTTATCATCGTTAAACTAGAACTTATTAGCTGTAAACCATGTTAGGCTTCCTCAAAGGCTATCGTAGCCAGGGCATTAATGTCATATACTTTCCTTTCAGACAAGTAGAGGGTAGAGGTAGGTAGATAGGATTTTGTTTATCAGGTGCGTCGATGTCTGAGGTCATTTTGTACCTTGATCTCTCCATTACAGGTATATTTCAGTTATTGAAAAGGACATCTTTTTAAAACCGGTTTTAAAATACCTACTGATATTAATGAAACTGAACGTGTCATATTTTTTTTTAAATGCCAGTTAATGGTAAAAACCTTATTACATTATCGGTGTGCTCGGGCTTGTTGCCTTGGATTTGGTCAATGTTTCCAGGGGCCTTATGCTCGAAATTCTGTTCGTATACGAAAGAGAAATTTCGTGTGAGTCACGTGGTACCAACTCGTACGGCGGAGGAAATCGGTATGCTCTAAGCGCGGAGCGGGTGAATTCAAATGACTCTTCAGCTCGTACCTTCTCTTCTCTCTTCAGCAGGGACCGGACGAGTTCCTATACGAACGGAGGCGTTGAGAGAGAAAATGGCAGCTGCGATGTTTCGTCTTCTTCTACTCAATCACGAAGAAGAGAATTTACAAGAGGAAAGGCCTCAGCGAATCATGCGAGTAAGGATTTCTCCATTTCATTTGGAAGATAACATATTTAGAAGGCTGTATAGAATGCCTAAGGATGTAGCAGCTGATTTGATAAGGGAACTGACTCCTATCCTAAGAGTACCTTATCGATTCTCAGCAATAAGGTAGAGCGAACATTCTTCTGAAAAATGTAAAAAAACTCTACTGACCTTCCACAAACTCCAACGAAATGAGCTTTTGTTCCTCGCTGATATTTGACGTTTTTACCTTAAACGATATTCTTTCCGTCTTGAAAGTGGTGGTGTAAGTGGAAGTTGTTGAAAACGCATTGTTTCAGGATGCATAGTGACGAACAGCATTATGAATTTCGCGTCAAATAAGTGAATCAAGGCTGTGATTGGCTGTGGCTTCTCGCACAGCAACGTAGACCAACGTTGCCACATTGAATCGTACGAAAGCCGTGTTCCCTCGCGCGGTCGGATCCGCATGTGCCTCGAGCATACCGGTCTTTCATTCGTACGTGCCCCCTACGGATTCCGCCGTGCGAACGAGAGCCATACGAACGGGAACTCGTACACTTTCGATCATAAGGCCCCGGGAATGTTTAACCTTTCACGGTCCACCCGTTATCCATCACACTCCGTCAGGATGTGCAGCACACTAAGGGAGGAGTCGCAATCCTCGCGACGAGGGGGACTTTTTTCCTCTGTAGAGAGATATGAGTGCGTTAGGGCACAGTGCCCTATCCTTAGCCGGGTGATAGCGATCTCCTCAGCGTGGTTATTCCTAACGGAGGTGGACACACTGTTGTGACAGGTTTTATTGCCCGAAGTTTGTTGCCGGTCAGATTAGTCCAGTAATCTTCGCACTTTCTCACTGTTTCATTTCTTAACGCCACCCTCAGGTCATATACAGGGACTAAATGTGACAGTATTTCTGCCTCATTCAAGGCCCCTTTAGCAGCTAAGTCAGTCCTCTCGTTACCGCTTACACCAGTATGACCAGGAATCCAAACAAAGGATACATTGATTCCCTTATTTTTTAAGGGATAGAAGAGAAATCTGGATATCTTGGACAAGAGGATTACTGGGATAGAATTCCTGAATAGACTGTAGATCGCTGGCAGAATCGGAGCAAATAAGAAAGGAAGAGTTGGTGCATGTGATATTAGATAGGGCTTATTTGATTGCACTAAGTTCAGCAGTCAACACTGAGCACATTGAATTGAGTTTTACCGTAAGCACGCCGTGGTATGTAGATACTGCAGCGCATCCGCAAGACGTATCAGATTTCAACCCATCTAGAGGGTAGAGTCATCAGCATAGTGGAGGGACTTAACTGATACATTTGCATCTAAATCATTTAGCATGATAATGAAAATAATAGAAGATGCCCCATAAAGAACCATGCTCCAGTTGTAGGTTCCAATGAATTACTTTTTTTACTTCGCTAATAGCAGGTTAATGCCGACGCCGGGTTTCTCTCAACCCTTCCTTCACTCCTTGAAAAAGCACTACTTACTTCCATGTAATTAAGATTAATTAATACTAGATGACACAAGACCCAATTACCAATAGTCTCAAACGCGAGAAAATTGCCAGCTTTTGGTTGTCACTGCTGCTGCTACCGCAAAATCATCACTCCTCATATTTCCTTCCCTTCTCATAGCTTCACTTCCCTCTTTCACTTTCTGCCTCTCCATCTTCCTCCTACCCTTCAGAAACTTAACCCTCATCCGCTTGCTTATTGCTCTCATTATTACGTCGAGGCACAATGCTTTAATTAATGCAGAGGGATACTGCTATGGTTGACAGGAGAGCGGAGTCGGCGACAGTCAATGGAGGGGGGGATGATATTTACGTCATAGATGGAAGTAGATGGGGGTAGGCAGTGGGGGGTGGAAGAAGAGAATCGGCTGGGGTACATGGGAGGGGGAAAGGGTTCGAATTCAGGAGTAAAAGGGGTCCCTTTTCGACTCCCCGGTTATTAATGTGTGCGGTGACGGGTTGTACATCCCTTCCCCAGGCAGCCATCTTCCGTTCCCTCTCCCCTGATTCGCCCGTCCTCCCCCCCACTCCAACCCCATTGTCTCCACTCGAGTTTCTTCATTAATTAGTTTGTAGTGGCGCCGCCCACAAAGAGCCACACCCCCTCCCCCACCACAACTGTCGCAGCCATGGCAACAGCCAGGGACCGATGTGAGGGAGGGAGGTCAAAATGAATAACGGCGCGCGCACTGCGGGATGTAATGAAGGGTTGGTACGTAGACGTGAGAATAGGTATTGTTAAAAACTTATGCATCATAATTTTCTGCATATATGTAGTACGATTTTCGCCCGAGAAAATTTAACGAAAACGATGGGTGCCTATTATAGATGGTTAGAAATTTGTTTTTGAGATTATGACGCTTTTAAATTGGCTGTAATTGAAATTTAAAATCATCATCCTCAGTCAAGAATTCTGAGATTGATTTGATGCCGCTCTCCAATCGATTCTCCTACCCGATAATCTATTCATATTCGAATAATGGAATTTAATCGGAACCGAAATTGCAATTTAGTACACGAAATCGTTAGATGGTAACGAAAAATGAATTTTAGTGAAAAAATTAATCTTCTAACTGCAACAATTCGCTCATAAATCAAAAATTAAAATAAGCAAAAGGTGACGCCCACCGAATAAACTGCTTTGATTTCATTGGCGTCATTTTCCTCCCGTCCTTGACTGCTATAAGGGGAAGGGAAGGGAGTGGAGGGGTGTTCTCGGAATGTCTGCTCGCACAGATCTTGTCGCAATCGCTCCAATTGGCGGAGTCAATTGTGTCCCCAAGGCGAAGTAGCTTCATGGGCTCAGTTGTGTTTGAATGAAGTCGATGACGTCAGAGGTTGCACCACGCCCACTTTTCCAAAAGGGTTAAAAACATCAGTTTTTCGCCGCTTACAACTCGAGAAATAATTGACGGATAAAAAAACTGAAGAATACGGGTCCTTTTATTTTACAAACTCTATCATATTCGGCACTTAAAATATGGTAAACGACCCCATTCTTCTCTTTTAATTCTTGTTCCATGTACAGTCTGATCTCCCTTAAGGGACACATCCAAATAGCGGACGCCTCCTAAAAACAGGAAGGCTTATCTAATACCTCCAAAAAACGGGCATTCTTAATAATGAACGTGGACAAGAGTGAGTAACAATTTTTTGGGTAAATTTACCATATTTAGTGCCGAATCTGATAGAGTTCGTAAAAGTAGAAGACCCGTATTTTTCCGTTTTTCGATCCTTCAAGTAGTTCTCGAGTTATAAGCGGCGAAAAACTTATATTTTTAACCCTTTCGGAAAAGTGGGCGTACATCGACCTCTTATGTCATCCACTTCGTCCGAATATTTAGGCAAAGAATTTTCAAATACCTGTTTCAAAAACAAAGAGATAATATCGAATGATGGCCTTACCAAAACAAATGTAATTAATGCAATGTTCACATGTCATATTTGTACATATTTTTTGTTTTTGTATCAGTTTATGCATTGTCTTTTTGAGTTGCCTATATCACCTTATTTACATTTTTTCTTCATTTGTTTCCATTACTTTAAAAAAAATATTATCTACTAAATTATGAATACCCGCTAAATACTGTAAAATATGCACAACACGGACGATTATTCTCATGTTAACTTATTGAATTCTCATATGAGGCTGAGTAGCCTCAGAGTGTTTCCAATTTTTTTTTTTAATTTTGTAATGTAATTATGAAATAAAATACCTTCTTCTCTTCGTCCAATCACAACTGAGCCCGTGATGCTACTTCGCCTTTTCACAATGGGGGAGACAACATCCTACTATGCCAATGGAAGCGGTCGCGACAGGATCTGTGCGAGCAGACCTTTCGATACCCCCCTCCACTTTCTTCCCTTCCCCTAAAAGCAATCAAGGCCGGGAGGAAAATGACGTCAATGATCTCAAAGCAGCTTCTACGGTGGGCGTCACCTTTTGCTTATTTACAATTTTGATTTATGGAGTCAATGGCTCTGGTTATAAGATTAATTTTTTCACTAAAATTCATGTTTCTTTTCTATCTAACGATTTCGTGCACAAAATTGCGATTTCGGTTGGGCACTATAACCTAAAATTTGAGAATTTCTCTTCCCCAGGAAATAAAACCACATTTCATTGAGCAATTATGTTTACCTAAGAAATTTTTCCAGAAAAAAATATTTTCTTAGAAATTAGGCAGCAATCTGGTTGTTTGTCTATGAGTTCGTTCTCCTTTCCAGTCACTGCTTACTACACTTCTACCTATCTCTTTTCTCTGGACCAAGTTTTTAATTCCTGTTTTGGTCATTATGATAGCAATAGTTTCTCTATGGATAAAAAATATATCGTTGTTTCATTCCATAAAATTTTTGTTGCGAGAATTTTTTAAAATTAAAATTTAATGCTCCTTATCAAATGCCTTTATATTTTAATCAGTAGTAGTTAGTGCACGTAAAAATCTGTCCTAATTCCGCCCCCCCTCTAAATGGCGGACAATTTTTACGGTCACTAACGTCCTGCCATCGGGAGATTTGACTGTATCTAATTCAAGCTCCCCCATTTTCATTCCTTTCTTTATCTTTTCCCCAGATAATTGCCTTCATCAATCCATCGCGCCTCAAGATATGGCCTATTGAGTTGTCCTGTCTCCTTTTTAAAGTTCTTAGAGTTTTCTCCCACTCTTCTTAAGACTTCTTTGTTAGCCACTTGGTTTATCAATTTTATCTTCATCATTTTTTCGTGGCACCAAATTTCAAATGCTTACAACCCTGACCCCTCTGCTGCTGTTATTGTTCATGTTTCTTTGCCACAAAGAAACCTGCTCCTGTTTTTGTGGTAATGAAATACTTCCTGACCTCCAAGCTCGTATTTCCAACCATAAGGAGATTCTTATTTTGGTGAAATCTCCACCGTATTGCTTCGTCCATCACATATAATTTGGCTTTGTAAATAATGATACTATTTCAATTCGGCAAGCTTTTGTTTCCTTGTTTAACTTTTAGTTGGTCTGCTTTGACTTCTCTTAATCATATGCCTTAACTCCCCTTTTTCCTTCTCACACGAACTTTTCGTGTCTGGCAGAGAATCTATTTAAATGAATTGCTACAAGAAGGAAAGCAAGTTGATAAATAAGTATTGCGGCTTCGATTTTTATTTTTCTTCCTAGCTTCATTGCCCATTACTATTGGTAAAATTCCATAAATAGGTAGTGCTGCGATTTATATTGCGCTAAATGTTTGGGAAAAGAAATGAGCACAAAATTTTGAATGTAAATCGAGTTCCAGCCTGATTATCCTTGTACCCTCAAAATGAATATATTTCCGAAGGCGCGTGCAATAATTTTTTCCCCTGTACCTCATATCCAACTTCAAAAATACGTCATAATATTAGCTAAATTAAATTATATATACATTTGGCATGAAAAAAACCCAAAATGTATAAAAACGCGATGTTTATTATATGTCAGTTGAAAAATGTATTCTCAATGATATTCTACCAAACTTCATACGCACTTTTCCTCAGAATTTTTAGTACACTACACTCTCACTAACGGAGCCATTTTCATCTACCAGACACATGAAGATGACTCAGCGTGCTAACTTTCGTAACGCTTTAAAACTCTATGGAAAAGAGAGAGTGTTGATTAATAGTTTCTGGCGTCACTTGCTAGCACTCATCATGAATGAAAGGTTAAACTTTGAAATTCCACAATACATTTTAATGCAGTACGGCCATGGTTTTGACAGTTAACGTCATCTTCAAGTGTAAAATACAGGTCTGTGATCACTTATATACATGTTGAGGTTGAAGAGGGGGATGTTTTGGCTCGTACAGGGTGAGGGGAGAGGAGAGAACGAGTGTTCCTTAGTTGAATATTTGATCCTTTCCCACATTTAGCATTTAGTTTAATTTTATTGTTGTTCAACATTTATAATTTTACTAAAAATTGCTTAGACATGTTTCTTATTAATAACATTATGCTATTACGCTATTTAGCGTAATTCTAGATGAAAACGCTACCGAGCGGCATATTTTTAAGATAAAACCATCATGCTGGTATATGTTTTAGAATGTAACTTTTTCACGTAAGATTGAGAGCAATATTAAAAGTATTAAACATTTTCGGCGCGAGATTGGGGCTCAATAGCCTTTCTTTCCACCAAATCAACGCCAATTACGAAAAAATAGTTCCTGAATTGATGAGAGCTTTGACGTAACTACAAATGACGATAGAAATATTTTGATACTTACAGCATTTGAAAGGAAATAAATATAAAGCTAACAAGAAATTATATTACATATGTGGAAACATTATATGATCATTTTTTTGGAAATAATCAGGATATGTATCAAGAATAGTCATGCAAGTAAGCCTCATATTTTCAGGCTTATTTGCTTATCCGCTTGAAACAATTGAATGGCATGAAATAATTGAGAAGGTAACTAACAAAGCGGTGTGCATAGTGTGTGACACCATATGGGTCAGTGATTTTGACAATTATAAAGTAAGAGGTAAAAAGGCGACTTCTTGGAGACATTCATACGAATAAACAAAGAAATAATGAGGTGGATACATCTAGTGAGAAAGGGTAAAGAACAGGCAAGAAAAGGGTTCTGATGATTAGGGTTAGAAAGAAAAACCGGATTGCGCATTCCCTGGGAAGAAGGAATCTTTTGTAAGCGAACCGATTAGAAGAAATGGTGGAAGAAAGGTGGGAAAGGGGAAAAAAAATAAAGCAAATGCTGGAAAACATCAATGTAGACGCAAATTGCGTTGCCGTGAAGCGATTGGCTGAGGGAGGAGGGGGGGGGGGGGTCGGGTTGGTGTGGTGGTTTGAGTACTGGCCTCCCATCCCGAGGGCCCAGGTTCCATTCCCGGCTGCTGCGGATTTTTTCAGTGGAAAACCGGTCCAAACTTGAGTGCCTAGTGGAGGGAATTTCAAGTTCAGTACTCCGTCCGTCGGATGGGACGTTAAACCGTGGTCCCCTTGGCGCCTGTCGTTAAGAGTCGGCTAATGCCGACATCGGGTTTCTCTCCACATGACCTAACGCCTAAGAGAAGGGTGGGGGTCGGATCAATGTCCTATCGAGAGGGAGGGGGGGACTTCCGTTGGGAGAAAGATACATTCATTCTTTTTTCCAATGATAATGATGATATACTTCATAAAAAGTGAATAGCGTAGAGAGAAAGGAAGCAGGTGTTTATGGAATATGACGGCTCTGTCATTCTCAAAAAGAGAGTTTACGTCTGGCGTTATGTTATTTAGAGATGATTTTAGAGAATGTCTTGCAGTGTTACAGGTGATATTGTGTGGGTGGAGAGATTTTAAAAGTGGTAATTCAGCGTTACGTGTGGAGTTTTTTAGCCATGTTTAATCATTCACAAAAACTAAGGGTTTATTGGGCAGCATTACGTAAATTAGAGGTAGGGTGCTCATAGGGATGGTTATGCAGAATTGAAGATATGCAGGGAGGCAAAAAAAAAATGGAAAGATAACATGCGTAATATACTTGCACATTATGCTCCCTTAAAATCTTCGCCTCCCATCTTCTAAGCCTCTCCCTGGTATTCCACCCATACAAGCCGTCCCATTGTCCTCCGATTCCTTTATCCTTCCCTTTGAAGTCCTCCTTTCCATCTCTCTCTCTCTCATGCGTTCTGTATTCCCTGGCGTCTTACAGAACAGCGCAAACCAGCGAGTCCCCTTTTCCTCTACCACCCTTGCACGTCACTTTCACGCGGAAACGCGAGCAAGGGGTCATGCCCTTTTTATTCCTTGCGAGTTCACGATCCACTCATTTTTCCAAAGGGGAGAGCTCAATATAGGGCATTTGGTTTTCGTGATAGCTATAGTACTAGCATTTTCATCCCTTTTGGCTACCCGGGTTTGAAGCCTAGCTAAGAAAGAGTTTTTTTTTCAGATGATCACCGCTCCCTAATTGAGAGCAATGTCGGGAGCACTTAGAGTGCAGTACTCTGTCCACCAGGCTGGACGTCAATTCGTGAACCCTCGGTGCCTTTCATTAAGAACAGACTAATATCGACTCTGGGTCCAGCACCCTTCCTCTGTTCACGGAAGAACTCTTACCTCAATGGAACTATCCACCTATCCTATCGCTAGCCTGGCCACCCAAAGGTCAGGTGTTCGAATCCCGCCCACAACATGGATGTCGTGTTTGTCCTAGGGGTTAAAATCTTAGAGAAGGAGTGCGCAGTAACCTCAGCCGTAGGAGCACTAAAAACTCAAGATCACTCTTAACCAGGCACGGCTTAAGGCGCAGGCGACCCGGGTTCGGAGCGCCACGAAGGAAGGTGCGCCGTGGAAATGGAAAAACTTTTTTCATTCAGAGAATTGACAATTTACTTCATGTCCAACAAGCAAATTTGTTACTTTTTACTGCTTAATATTTACTACTACGTTTCAGTGGTGAATACATGGACAACAGGGGTTGAAAACTGGGGGGGGGGGGCGGAATAATTTCTCCTCCTGGTTAAATTTTTGTCATCAGCTGGCCCTGGTATTAACCCTACTCGAGTGCTGTGTGAAGTGAGTCGGTAGATGGGACGTCAACCTATGGTATCCTTGACGTCTTTAGTTGGGAGTGGGCCAATTCCCGGCCGAGTTTTATTCCACCTTTCCTCAGAAGCATGAAAAAGAAAGCACACATCGAATTTTTCACAAATCCTCGATGGCGCAAATGGTTTTTTATTGCTGGTCACCTTCTCCGATCGAATACTAAGTTAGGTGAAAAACGTAGTTTCCGGGGTATTTGGAGGAAACAAGTTTTAAGCTGCGTAGCTTATGGAGAAGCTTTAAGAGAAAATAATAGAGGAAGAAATATCGTGAAATCTCTGCAAGGATGAAACCTCGATCGCCGTACTAAACGGTCTGATGAACGCATACATTGAATGAACGGATTAAATTTGTGGAACTGCAACATGATTAAAATAAAACCGAGGCAATTCACTTTGTCATAACCCACGTGTATTTAATGGCTCAAACCGGTCTCAACGTCACTATCAAGAGGTCTGACAGGAAACAAGGGTATGGCCAGCTTTTGAATAAAAGGGTTACTGGGGGTGCGGTAAGTGGGATGGAGGGGGAGTTCTGGTTAGTATGCGGTGTGTTTGGGGGTCCCTTTTTTGGAGAAAACTTACAAGAAAGAGGAAAGAAGGGGGTTTTCATGGTTACGGAGAGAGGGGAGGGTGAGCAGAGTGGGGTGGGTTAGGCAGTTCGACGGTTAACAATGAAAAAGGGTTCACAGGAATACAGTCGTGTACCAAACTGTGGCCATATAATTTAGAGCATTTTAAAATTTCAAAAGATTCCAGGAAATTTAATTTGGCAGTTTTTTCTCATGATTTAGAATCTTTATGTAGATGTAATCGGTGAGTAGAATAGTAATCGTACGTAGAAGGTTACATTTGTATATTTGTGACATTTTGCATACATTTTTGAAGAAAAAATTACTTGTTGGCAATGTTTAGGAAGGGTATTCTTTGCACTTCACACTTACTTTGCTTCCAGTTTCTCTTATGTAATAGCACTTGCAGTTCGGTGTATCAAAATGCAGTAGGTTCACTCCGCTTTTGTCATTTTGTTGACGCTTATATTTGGAGTTGCACAACAGTTTACCAATAGTCACCGGGTTATAGAAACACACTTTCATATTTTCTTTTTCGATGGGTTTCACTTTTTTGTAGGACAAGTTCTTAAAAGAAGGGTAACTTCTTCCACTTTTGGTTGGGACTTATGACTGGGGTAAGTGAGGTAATGAATCCAAAGGCATTTCTTCCTTAATTTTCTGTTTAGTTATATCTCAACTAAGGACGTGTTGTAACCATTCTGTGTGGATATTTATCTGATAATATTAAACTGTTTGGAATATTCTGAATTGGATAGAGGGTTGGAAGTGAGGCGATATATAATGACGTGGAAGGTTTCATGTAGGAGGGAGGTCATTGAATTTTCCAGACTTCAGCATAGACATATTATAAGCTTCGAATAATGCCAATGTAGACAAGTTTGATTCCAGAAGAGTAAAATCAAGAGTTGCATCATTTATTATACCTACAATAGTATGTGTAGCTCCCTACGAGTCACCTCAAGGGATCAAGACAGATGGTGATTTTACACCTGGCCTCAAATGCCATCAAATGAAACCTATTGGTAGTGAATTACATTACACATTCTACTCTTATTTTACCATTCATAATAAAGTGGCACGGAGTAAGATTCAAGGACCAAGTATTCAGGTATCAGGTATTAAAATTGAAGCATCTCACTGCGGTCAAGACAGGATGCCTACATGCCGGCAAATACCTTTAGATGAAACCATAGGGCAGTTTCCTTAATCAAAAAATACCTTCGGCAGGGATAGACCTCGTGTGAGATACATGGAACAAATATTGAAGCATGTAAAAAGTGAGAAAGACCAAACTAAGAACAACTGAAAGAAGAATCACGTTTGTCAAAAGAGAATTCAAAAAATACTCAAATGAATAATTACAATTTATTTAGCTTTTTGATCGAAAAGTAGATTAGGCGGCCATGAGGCCTGAAAACATTTCGGTCATAGAAATGACAGAAAGAGCAATAAGGAGATGTAATGGAGGAATCAAACGACAGCGATGTCAAGTTCAGGTGTGAACTTCGGCTACTCAGGCGAAAATCCTGATTAAAAATTTGGCTTAATTAAGTTACAATAAATTAAGCCTTTGTTTGTTTTATGGGAAATAAATCACCAAAATGCAGTCACAACATTATTTCCCAATCCGTTCCAAGGACAATTGGAACCATGTGATCTGGTATTTATCCGCTTACTGTAAGAATAAAGATATCCTGTTTGGAGCTAGGATTCTTCACTCGGGACTCCAACAATGCCGAGAACCGCGTAGGGGTGGAGAGGCGCTCAGGAAGGCGAATGAACGCTTCCCTTTCAAGTGACTGACGCCAGAAGGGTACAAAGGGGTGGAGAAGGGTATAGCGGATCTGCAGAAGGGGGTAACAGTCTTCCTATTCCTTCCCACTTCTTATTCCAACCTCGTGCACCCCTTCCCCGTTGTATTATGGGAAGGAGACCCCGAAATGATTTAGGGAGTCACTCTTTCGCGAGGTGAGGGTAGAGGCGGGGCAAGGGCTTTTTTTTGTTTCACTCTCCCAGCCTCGAAAGGGTCATGGCGTCGAACCAGTCTCGAGAAAGGGTAGGAATGACGGTGAGTTTAGCCCTGGCGGATGGAAAGGGTAAGGGGAGAGCAGAGACAGCCGCAAATTAATTACTCCGTAATAGATCACGAGAGCTCGCGGTGCATTGCGCTCTTCTTTTTTTTACATCCGCTTCATCATCATCTTCATCATCAACATCATCCTCTCCCGTTTGTATCGCCCTAGATATTTATCCGCTTTCCTATTTGCCAACACCCAACCAGGAAAAAAAATAACTTCTCCGAAGGAAATCCCCTTCGGGCTTTTTTATCCGTGTATCGACTGAAGTGTTGGCTTCCTTTTTGCTCTTTGCGTTTTTATTATCATCATCATTTCACTCCCTTTTCGTTACGTTTTTGTTTTTCCGTCACTCCCCCTCCTCTCCCCTACTCATCTTTCCTGTCTCCTCCCCTCGACTCTCATAGTTCGTTATTTTCCTTTAATACTTCTATCTGGGCGTTCTTCGATTGTTTTTAATTATTTTCCCCCGTCATGGTTAAAACATCGATTTCCGCTGCGCGTGTGTCATTTGTTTTTTTTTCTCGTGCACGCCGCGCCTCCACTCGTGTCTTTTTTTTCGCCAGGCGTTTCTGGAGGGAAGTATGACTTCGACGCGGGATTCGCAATTCTGGTTTGTGGTCTCCTTAATCGAGTGACGCCAAGAGAGAGCTTTTGTTTGTTTCCCTGGCGCTAAAACCGCGGCGAATGTTGGCACTTGAATGCCTCTGGCACGAATTCCAACAACTTCTAACTGGAATGGCGCTTGCGTAATTATTATCGTTCATCCCCCCTTTCTTAACGATTACGATCACTACGATTTCTTTAATCAAGTCCAACTTTTTTAATCACCCAGTGTCAGAAAAATTTACTCTAGTACGTATAATGCCGGAGCAATGTTTGGGAGAACATTTTTTTTTAGTTGTGCTAACCACGTGATTTAGAGTTTATTATATTTTATTGGATAGCTACTTGTGATTGGACCGCAATGAATGTGAAAATCTTTCAGGTGGTAACTAACTATTTTATATAGATTTTAATCAACCACACAAAACAATAGGTTCTAATGCATATAAATCTCGATCCACTATTAAACTATTGAACTTGAAGCTGTCAAAGGGATGCTCATAATGCTTTCATTACGTACAGATATTGGAAGATTTAGTTCTTTTATAATTTATGACTCTGATCACATTTATCAATGAGGCATTCAAGGCAAGGATCATATTTATTGGTGAAAGTTTTTTCATCTTTTCTATGCGTCTGCTGCTTACTAAGAAAAATACCCAATTGCGTCAATGGAATTTACACTGATAAAATCATGCTGTTCAATGTATTTCTGGAAGTTTCACTTAAAATATAAAAGTTAATGGTTCGTAAAAGTGTCAATACTTCATAAAATGGAACTTGATGATATTAGAATTAAATATCGCTTGACAAGAAACTGATAAAAGGTAAGAATTTTTCCAGGAAAAGCTATACGGTACTAAAATATAAATGAGCAAACTTGATTTCATCATTTTTATTACAATGAATTGTTTCCACCATGTTACAATGAATTGTTTCCACCACGGCCGATAACACCAACTATACGGTACTAATTTACCTTAATTTATGACTTATTTTACAGATGACCGTAATTATTCCAGAGGAAGTTGTTTGTTTGCAGAACTTTCACCTCCCTTCAATGAGTCCCCACTTATGGAAAAACTCTTTTATTCACATTGATGTGCAATGTTTCTCACAACAATTCTCTTTTTTCTTTTTTTCCTGAATCTTCCCGAAGGGAACGGCATTTATATATCGCATAAATTGAGAGATTTTCCACGAAACGTAAGCAAAATGGATTATACTCGAGTTTTCTTACTTAATTTAACTTTTTTAGAGGGCAAATTTAATTATTCCAATTCATTTTTATGAGTGGATACTAAACTTAAACTACCCAAAATTTTACTGCTTAGACGATAACAATGGTGGCCCATTTCATTTTCATCTACGTACTGTGCACTTAACTCGAAAACAATAGTGAAGCGAATTTCTTCATGGAAATGAGGAGCCATGGGAAAGAGGAGTTGCAGAAAATTGAAAAAGGGAAGCATCTTCCTGTAATGTTTCAGATTATTGATGAAGAGCAAGTCGATATACTAAATAAACAATGAAAACAATTATAATAGATTGTGCTCAGAAATACTCTCTAAAAATACTGTGAAAGAAAGAAGAAGAATCTTACATTTTATCAAATTTTGGGAAAGAATTAATCCAGTTATCTTTATTTATCATGAGGACAATTTTGAAACAAGCTGAAGGCAGTTATCAAGAAAAAAAGAATGGCGAAAATTGCATAGAATTCGAATGTAACATATATTCAGTTAAAAATATTAAAGGCTCTTCTTCAATCACTCATGCTTTAACTTCGGAGTAAGGTGGTCAACAGGTAATTGGAGTGAAGGGCCCCAACAGTTAATTGATTAAATTGTTAAAAATTTTAAAGTGGCGATCACTAAAAGTTCCCACCTTTTTATTCAAGGAATCATTTCTTCGACACATGGGTTGATTAGTTACATTCTTTACAACTAATTATCCTCATTTATGGATTTCCTTAGCTACTCTCAGGCATCTTGATATAATCCATGATTATGGCTATTCGATCCTCGTGTTTCTTTTTTTTTCTACAATCGAATCGAAGTCCTTCCAATGTCACACCCTCTTTCTCTTTGATCTTTTGGGTTTTTCCGTTATCTATCTTTGCCATTGTATATTAATCTGAGCTTGCACCCAATGACAAATTGAGTACTTTAAGTGCCTTCCCTTCATATTTGTTCGATTGAAACTAATTCTTAAGGGGATATTATATGTTCTGTTGGATGTCACATTTGATTTTTCAATGCGAATGTGATATTTCAGTTGTTTTTCACTTTTAATGAAAAATATGCTTCCGCAAAACTCATAGTCGTTCTTTAGTCTTTTTATTAATTTATTTTGTTTTTTGAATGATAGTTTCGGGTGTAACTTGGTGAAATCAATTCTACTTAGTAAAGAAGAAAAAAAACAATTAATTTGTAAGTCAGCTAGAGATTTATTAAGCTCTTTCCCGAGTTTCAACGTAAAACGTCATCTTCAGGTCCGGCGTATGACATCTTCATTCATTTCTTGTCGGCATCATTTCTTTTACCACGCCAACAACATCTTCTTTCCAATTTTATGTTCATCCTGAATTTATACACATTCCCATCTGCAAAATTCACATTCATCCGTTTACATTTCTAATAGATGCAATAGTGTTTCCGAGAACTTTTGAATAGTATGTCGATGTCACCATCCCTATGAGCAATCACTTTCTCAAGGTTCACTTCATGGTATTCCATCATAAGAGGAAGAAAAGGCAACTTTTACTGATACTACTAGATTTATTTAAAAACCAGACCCGGGTTTCGATGTGGTTTCACATCATTTTCAGGAAAATGGTGAGGGAAGCACAAGCCTAATGTATAGTAAAATGTGTGGTGGGGGAGGGAGGTGTGGGATAGGTGGAAGGAAAGGAACACAGGAGGTGAACGCGAGAGCTGCACTAAGAGGGCAAAGAGAGAGAGAGTTAAAGCTTTGAGGATGGTGGAAGATGCCGGGAACAAACATTCATTAACAAGGAATTTATCTCCGTCAAATTTTTTTTTTAATCTCCAGCTGTTCTAAAGCATTTAGCTTTCGTCTATTTTTAGTATAATGGAGAGGTGTCATAGTAAAATCACTTTTATATCCGTGGGCTAAAACATGTTTGGCGAAGTTGCTTCCGTTATGATTAAAATTTTAAAAATCCCTTGTGTGCTCCTTTTGCCTCGCTATGAAATTTCTGCACGTCTGTCCAACATACCGTCCACCACAATCACTGCATTCCATTAAGTATAGACCACTTTTCTTCTGAGGGTCAATGGGGTCCTTACAGTTCGATAAAAAAATGTTCCAGGCCTCTTCCCCGATCCTCAAAGCTTTAACCCCCTCCCTCTTTGCCCTCTTAGTCCACCTCTCGCGTTCACTTCCTGTGTTCCTTTTCCTTCGCCTCTCCCACATTCCCCGCACCACACATTTTACTATGTATAAGGCTTGTGATTCCCTCACTATTTTACCTGAAGATGGTGTGAAACCACATTGAAACCCGAGTCGAGTTTTTAAATAAATCTAGTGGTATCAGTAAAAGTTGCCTTTTCTTTCCCTTACCATCCCTAAGGCAACTGCCTATACCCATACATAGCACATATCTGGATCACAGCAGTATGCGTCGCATCAAGTTTAATATGAATTTTTAATTTTGATCACATGCTCCATATCCATTGCATCTCTTTTGAATTTCCCTTTTCCCTTCACACACATACAATTTTTCTACTTGTCTTAGCCTCCGTTTACAAACCGTTGAACATTCCGTATCCCAGCACTATTCCTCTTGTAACAGCGACGTACTATCACCCTGTATTGAGTTCTGGGATATCATTATCTTTATGAGTATATTAGGAAAATATTTTTGTGCATCTGATAGAGGTACTGTGGAGAGGCTCTTTCTTAAGCTCTAATGAATGGTCCACTGCTGCAGAGAGGGGATCGGATAGGATAGGGACTTAGAAATAAGGCAAGCGATAAGTGGAACCTATCACCGGAAGAGTAATGCCAGTGAAGTAGTAAAGTGAATAATTATAAACAATTACTCTGCGTGACTCTCAAAGTTGTTAATAGTTCATAAAATGTAATTTATACAGTTATTATATAGTATATTTATTTCATATGTTCATAAAATTACGTTGAGCCAGGGAGATCGGATTGGTGTGGTGGCTATAGTACTGGCCTTCCATCCTGAGGGCTCGGATTCGATTCCCGGCAGTAGCAGATTTTTTAGTGGCAAACTTGAATGCCTAGTGGTGGTCATTTCAGGTTCAGTACTCCGTCCGTCGGATGGGACGTTGAGCCGTGATCCCTTTGGCACCTGTCTTTGAGAGTAGGCTAATGCCGACACCGGGTTTCTCTCCACCCTTCCTCCATAACCTGAAATATTCCGACCATTACCCAATTATTCACTTATCCTAATCGGCGCAAATGACCTCTTCTGTCGGTCGCCTCACCTGAATAGCTAACTAACTCCTCTCCTACAGAGCTACTCATTAAATTCTTTGAAAGCAATTGAACTTTCTTAGCCAATAAATTTTAAATAAGAGATAAATTGCTCAATAGCGTTAGTATAAAATAGCTAGAGCAATGGACTACTGACCAAAGGACCTAGTAAAACAGATGGTTTCAAAATTTTAATTAATGGACAGATACGTTTAGAGTCACGGCGATTTGAACCCTCGGTTTTTTTTCGGTTGAACAAAGTTCAAAGTTGGTTGCTATCTCTTTGAACATGCCCAGCTAAATTAAAAGCTTCAATGGTCGTATTCTTGGATATCTTCTAAATGCCTGATAAATATCTTGTTTCGCCGGGAAATGAACATGTCCTATGATACTACTGGTCTACCTTCTTTGTGAGCTCAGCTCGCGCCACCGTCCTGTGTATGTTACATAAACTTGGGAAAAGGTGATTCTGAGACATTATATTTGATTAATTTTTAAAACAATTTTAACCTAATTTTTTCGTTAATTTACAGAATCATACTGCATATTTCTTCGTGTTAGGCATAACCAATTTGCAGTTTGCTTCGTGATACAGCTTGTAAGAATTGAAACGAGTTTTTTTTTAAATATTAGTTCGTATCATCGTTGAAATCATCGTCCCTCCCTTATAAATCATTTTTTCTTCTACTATTCTTACAATTCATCTACGGCACATAGGGTTGGGTATTTGCGTCCACCACCAAAATGAATGCAATATTTTCCAGAGTATACAAAGCTCTACCTACTTAGGACGTTCATGATCGTCCGCGTGTTTTTGAATGAGAAATGTTTGGTCAAAAATCCGGCACTCTCCCTCTGATATGTGAATCCACCGCTTGTTCGTCATTGTCGCTCAAACCTCTTTCTCCCTTTCTGCCCATTCTTCCTCTTCACCCCCATCGATCCTTTCTCTTCTGCCCCAGCCCCCTCTCCCCTCTTGTGAAGCGTCTTCATTCTCCCGCTCGTCTCGCATCCCATGCCACGCTCCCCATCTACGACCACCCCACTCCATTTCCCTTTGTCACTCCCCCCCCCCCATCCCCATCCTCCCTCCGCCACCGCCCGCCCTACTTGAGCGCAATGTTCCGCGCTCCCACCCTTGCGCATTGATCTGCTAAACCACGCCCACCGTCCCATCCCTCCCTCCTGCACCCTCCCCTCGGAACCAAAAAAACCCTCCCTCTTCCACCCCCCCTTCACGGTCCTCGCCCCCACCCGGGGGCACCGACCAATGAATGAAGGGGGTAAGGAGATGATGCGAGGGTTTTGCATGGGATAAAGGGGCAGGGAGAAGGGGGGTGGTATTCTTAGGGGTGAGGGTGTTCATATCCGCGCCGCTAAGCCCTAAACCGCTCCCCCATCGTCCGTATCCTCGTCATCATCGTCTCTCCATCCAACTCTCTCCTTCCTCCTCGTTCTCTCTCTCGTTCCACGCGAGCCACGTGCTAATAACTACGTGAGATTGCTGGAATGAGTTTGAAAGAGGGAGTACCGCAAGGTTCCGTTTGAGGTCCCCAGAATAGCAGGCGTTGATTGCTTCGTGTATTGTTATGGATGGAAATAGAGAGACCGAGGAGATGAGTCGGGAAATGGCAGGATAGAGAACTGGCTAGAACATGGACACAAAAATTATTCAACCAAAATTATGAATAGACCATATTATATGCTTTGAAGTCGTTCTTGGAAAAGATAGGTGAAATAATACAAATACATCAAATATTAGAAAATAAAACTAACACTAAAAATAATTAAATCAGTCTATGATATTAATTGTCAACCTATCAGAAAACTTGTGCCGGAATAAAGATGAGTGTCATCAGTGAAATCATTACAAAAGTTAACGCTTTTCTATCCTGGAACAGGCACAAACCTTTTCGTACCTTTTGAGTAAAAGGCATTGCTTACGGTATCCGTGGTTGTTATTTCATAACCAAAGGTACTTGGTACCCAAAGATAGTTGGTTAAAATCCCAACATTGGCATGAATATTGTATTAGTTTTAGGATTTGGCTCTGATTGGATGGTGTGATACCTCAGTACAACCTCATCTTTTAAAAGAAACGTTGTCACTCATTTGTGCAGAAAACATCTACTTATAATAATCATTGCCCTAACAATTGCTTGTTCATGAAACAAGGGAGTAAAAGAGCTATCACAAATTTTTTCTGCTCAAGCACTCTTCGCATCTTAACTATTAATGGGGAAAAAAATTGAGAATATAATTGCTCAAATGTATAATGGATTTTCTATCTAAAATCTTTTTTCTTTAAACATATCTTATATGTTGCAATGATCATTTAATTTTATTTTCAAAATGTCTTACATACTAAATTAATCATTTTCTTTTGGCCAGAAACATCAAAAGATGAATAACTTCGGACAATGAATAAACTCTTTGTAGCGCTGAGCTATCTCATTTTCTATATCAAGACTGAATCCAATCAAGATGAAATTATAATCTCAAATTCATAATCCACTCTTAAAAAAAAGTTCCTTCTCTGAACTTTTTTATTTCGCTGACTTTCTTTTGAGTTTTTTCCTCACGTTAGTGTCCAGGTTAGGGCACTGGTTTCTCACACTTCGGTTCTGGGTTCGAGTTATGGCATGGCATAATTTTTCCATGAAATCCGGGTCACTATACGAACACTATTTGGACGGAACTTCAAGTTCAGTGATTCGTCGGGGAAAAAGTTTATAAAACAATTGGGTTTAGCGAACGGAACTTTCCAGCGAAACCCATACCACGACGTTTTATCGACTCCCCTCTAAAGAGGACAAACACCGACCCTGGATTTCATCTCACCTTTCTTAAGCTCTATACATCTTTACTCTTATCACATTCTCACTGATTCTTAATTATCCAAATACCGTTAATTGTCGGCTACTTGTCCCAATAACTACAGCAGAGTTTACTTCGTACAACTACTACAAGTACTTACAACTAGAGTTTAATTCGTACTGCATCATCACCCTCATCATCGGTCAACAATCCTAGGATTGGTTTGACGCAGCCCTCCACTCCATTCTTCTATCGGCCAACCTCTTCATATTAACGTAGTTCCTCTCTTTCACATCCTTCACGACCTGTTCTATTTATCTCATACGAGGCCTGCCTTTTCCATTCTTCCCTTTCACTTTTCCCTCGACGATTGTCTTCATCAGGCCATCGTGTCTCAAGATGTGGCCTATTAAGTTGTCCCGTCTTCTTTTTAGAGTTTTCAGCAGACTTCTCTTTTCTCCCACTTAAAGACTTCTTCGTTTTTCACTCGGTCTTTCCATTTTATCTTCATCGTTCTACGGTAGCACCACATTTCGAATTTTGCCACCCTTTTCTTCTGCGCTGCTGTCATCGTCCATGCCTCACTGCCGTAAAGAAACATGCTCAAAGTGTACGTTTTTATGAATTGTTTCCTCACTTCTATAAACTTGCATTTCCAGCTTTGAGTAGATACTTCTTTTGATAGAATGCCCTCTTTGCCTAGCGCCCTTTTTAGCCCTCGAGCGAACTTGACACTTTTGCGGAAAACCCTCGAAATCAGGATCAACACCCTTTTTCCTCTCTCTCTCTCTCTCTCTCCACGCTTCCCTACTTGGGCGCTAAAGGATACGAGGGGATTTCGGTCGTTTTCGGAGCAGTAGAAGGGCCATCACGCCCACTTCCTTCCTTGTCTTCGACCCACGCCACCCTCGTCCCAGCCGGAGGAATCTCTGCGTGTGGACATGAATCCGATTATGCGGTTAGGAGCTCGGAGAAGGGTCGACCCTGGGATGGAAGGGGTGTGCGGTGGAGTGGTCAGGGGGAGAGAGGGGAAGGTACCCTTAGAGAGAGAGAGAGAGAGAGAGAGAGAGAGAGAGAGAGAGAGAGAGAGAGAGAGAGAGAGAGAGAGAGAGGGGGAGGGCTCGATATCCACAGGGTGTGGGGGAGGAGGGGGTGAGTCGGGAAGGGGCGTGGTCCAAATCCCAACCCCTCCCACCAATCCGCTCCCCTCCCAACCCCCTCTCCCTACCCTCACCCCGCCCCCACGTTATATATGCCCCCTCAGTCGGCTCGGCGACGCGAGTGTCTTGCCGTGTTCCGTTGTTGGTGTTCGGTTTTCTGGAGAAGCTGCGGGGATCGGCGGACATGGCAGGGCCTTTCCTATCACCGCTCCCGGGAGATCTCCTCTCGGAGTACATGTTCGGCAGAAGGAGGCAGGTGAGTGATTAGAGGACTTAATTCTTCTAGATCACGACTGCGTTCATCAGGGTCGTTTTGCACGAAGGCGCGACTCGAATCAGCGTCAATTCATGGGGACTGGGTGGGAAAATGCGTGGAAACGGAACAGGGGGTACCTACTTCCAGCGTAGTCGTGCGTGCATTTGGGAGTTTAACCACGCAATTCGGGTATTTGTATTACCTTTCCATTAACCAAACTTCACAATCGCAAGCATATCGGAGAACGGCTCTTTTTTTAAACTCGGCTTTGATTTGTAACATCAGGATTCCAAATAATTCTGTCCATTAATTCGCTCTAGACACGAGCAGGATTATAGCCAATTTTCGGATTCTCTTTACGTGAAACCAGAAACTTATATGGATTAAACACTTTGTAATCTTTGTGATCCCCGCAGCAGTAATCCATAATCCATATCTTGGATGAATTCTACAAAGCTGGTTCGCCGACGATTGAATTTTATCATTATGGTCATATTCACCGCTATCATTTGATCGCTGACCCTTTGACCATCTGACCACCGTTGAGCTAGTTCGCCGATTACTGGTTTTATCAATACGTGGTAGTTGTTGCTACATGTTTTGCTAGTTGACCAAGTGTATAGCAAAAATATTTCTGTTTTCAAGTTAATGGATTATAAATAACATACGAGGTCCACGGCTCACTCGGGATGAAATTGAACGCTACCACATTTTGTCCACACTTAATTTACCTCCATTCCAGGTATCGTATTTCATGCAGTGCTTCTAAAAGAGCATATATAAGAGCCGTGTAACAAATCAGAACCGGGTAAGATTTGAATTACTGTGCATCCAAGTTATTACAGTGCAAAGTGTAACAGTATATACAAGTGCATTCAAGTAATTTATTATATCCGGCATGCAACTCAAAAAAATAACGCCTCAAAACGTTCAGTTTACACGGTAAGGGCATAGAAGCATCCAGTAGCACATTATCAATAAAGATTTTTAAAGTTTTAAATTAATAAAGATTAATAAAGTTTTAGCTGTCGACGAAGATTCCACAAATATCGCACCGTATTATTTTTTATATGAAACTTTTTAAAGCGTGTTTCAAGCATGAGTCAATGGTTGGGCAAAGAGCGTGGAACTTCGTGAATGATTGTTGTGCTAACAGTAAAGCAGTACGTACTATAGTGTGAAACCATTTAGTTCTTCATTCAATAGCCATGTATTTTACTTTGAAGACTACTTTACTATCTATTGCTTGTATATAAAATATTTTCTCGGTGAAATTGTTTTGCTTTCTTCTTTCAACACACATCTCGGTAGCTACAGACTATGCGTAATCTCTTTTTTAAGCATTTTCGTGAGAACGTGAGAACTTTTTTTTGCACGAACTCAGCTTTTGTGTAAGAGCTTGCATATTTTCTGTTGAACTCCCCTCTTCCGCCATATTTTACTCCTCTCTGTCACCACTAAATGATAGTATTTTAGGATTTTCATTAATTGTTAACATTTACTGTAAAATATGGGAAATATCAAAAGAGTCAATCTCTTAGAAGAGAGTCACTGGGCAAGGCTTGCGAATGAGCTGTTTGTCTCACTCAAATTGACGAATGGGAAGTCTACGGGAACGTAAATACTTATATCCGTTTTTAAGATAAGTACCTATAGCAATAATGTCACATGAGCCTCAGCATGTAAGCCACTCGTATAAAAAAACCGACTGTGCAAATTTTATGGTTTTCAATAAATTCTCTATATCAAAATAAGGTAGATTTGTGGATGCTTCTAATGAATATAATGAGTGTTGTTTTGGCATGTCTTTTTGGTAATTATTTATGCCTCTGAATAATGATCTTTCGTATCAAATAACGTTAATTTTTATGAGTATAACATGGAGAGTATCTATAGATCTATTTAAATTCTTTGTTCTGGAGACGTTTGGGTAGAGTAAAGTGGATTCCACGCTACAGAACTCTGCTTAGTTAGTAGGTTTCTATGCCACCCGAGTTACGCTGAAAGTTGAACCTCCTACGAGAATATTTAAAGGACCTGCCTATCCAGTAGATGAGAAAATTTATACTGTTAATAGGCGCATAAAGACAGAGGTGAGCGTTTATGCGCGTTCAGTCAGAAACATTTTAATGTCAAACCTTATTTGGTGACCCGCACTTTCTGATGTTGGTCGAAATCATTCCTAGGAAAAAACGTATGTGTGATTGCTATGATTTATCCACATACAAATAAGGGTATCAAACCAGAATTTTATATGTGGTTTGGTCAAAGAATCATATGCATGAAGTAGTTGTTTTTTTTCACAAGAGGCTGGTCGAATAAATGTGGAAAATTTCACGTTAATTTATACGTTCTAGTATAGAAAACAACTTCAGATTATCTACGACCTCCAGATTTAGTCAAAGTTATGTAAAACTGGTAAGAGATTTCTGAAGTTAATAGGTGTATTCACCAGTACTGCTTAACCATTACTTAGGCCTAGGCTAGTCTTAGGCCTAACGAAAGTGATGATTCATTTTATATTATAGATTACAATTTCATATAACTACCAGTACTATAACTCTTCGACCAAGAGAGAAATGCAAATTTTTCCATCACTTTGTGAATATTTTCAGGGAAATAACACAACAAAATCTCTCTCTAAATTATTAATAAAAATTTTAATTTCTGCATACTAACATGCAAGAATATCTTCATGAAATGACATGTGCCTATTTTGGTTTCTTTTCCCTTTGTAATAAAATCTTCAAATGATCTTTACGTATAAAGTCGCGCGTTAGATATTGCCAAAATTTATTGGTAGGCTTCTAAATAATCTTCTCAAAACATTACCAGCACCAACGATTGGCTGCTTATATTCAGGGCATTCGTTTTAATTGATGAGGTCAGTACCACGTGTATATCTATTCATATTTCAAAGTTATGCTGATGGTCATCTGTGGGTTATCCATATGAACATAATAAGAGGAATATATCCTGCCTTTGATAAATAATACCAGTGGCTTTCGGTGATATACACATTCATATAAATCCTCTCTCGATGTTAACACGCCTGAGTTTTAATCAAGATTTGAATTCTTAGCTTGATATTGATGGACGATTATTCACCGGTATGTACATTGAAATTACTGACGTATTTCAGGAAAACCTTTTGCTCCATTTTCTTCCAATTTTTAAGATCCTCTCACCATCTCTGTATCAAACTAATAAAATTCCCCATATTATGATTACAATCAATACTGGGATGTGCTGTATGCCAGTGTTACATTAAATTAATAACTCCTTTAAACTCTTATTGTGTGAATTCTAAATAATTTCCTTGTCATCAAAGCAATTAAATATAATTTGACTTATAATGATTATAATTAGAATTATCTCTTTGTTCTTTCCGAATAAATGTAATCAATCCATTTTCATGTTTACTTTAACTTTACTTTATACTCCCTACCGTTTTAGAATGCTTACCCGCGTCTCTATTCTCTCTAAAATAGTGCTTTTTTCCTAGAGACATCTATATTTTCAATAGGAATTTAGTTTTTGTGCCTTGATGAATTTTACCTATTTTTGTTGTTAACGTATTGTTTTCGTGAATGGAAATCAGAATTAATTTAAAATGTACATACTAATGTTTTTAAAATTTCGGGATTGTAGTAAATATCGTTACTATACTAAATAATTAACATGTTTCAATGCTCATATTTCTATTGAAGATAGTATAAATTATGGTGCATGTGGGTTTTATATCATGCAATATTGTAATGATTTTCTATGTCATTCTATCCATCTTCCTTTGCTCGATTGCTCTATTTTATTGCATCAAATAATCAATGACAATGAGCTTTGCTTTCGTAAAATATTTTTCTCGGTTGAAATTTTTAATAACATGCACGATATTCAAAATACAATATGAAGTAGATGACCTTTTCAGTGAACTGCTATCACCCTGAAAGAAAATTTTACCTTGTCAAGTTTTTTCATTTTTAAACCCTTAAATGATACCAGCATCTTACACATTGAAATAAAATTTAAGCCATTACACAAGTGGAAATTTTTCTTCACCAGGAAAAATATTTCAAGAGTTTAATTAGAATTAATGCAAGTTATGCTTCGTTAACGTCTTGAGGCCTTGAAGACATGGAAAACATTTTAAATGTGAAAACAATGATGAAAATTTTAACGAATCTCGGGAAATTTATGGAAACACTGTAGGGTTCTCAAAATCACGCATTTAAACGATTAGACTGGTCTATGTGGTACATCGAGAAAATATGTAGGTTTTCCTTTACAATGATACCAGCATCTTACACATTGAAATAACATTTAAGCCATTACACAAGTGGAAATTTTTCTTCACCAGGAAAAATATTTCAAGAGTTTAATTATAATTAATGCAAGTTATGCTTCGTTAACGTCTTGAGGCCTTGAGGACATGGAAAACATTTTAAATGTGAAAACAATGATGAAAATTTTAACGAATCTCGGGAAATTTATGGAAACACTGTAGGGTTCTCAAAATCACGCATTTAAACGATTAGACTGGTCTATGTGGTACATCGAGAAAATATGTAGGTTTTCCTTTACAATGGTTTCAGTTGCCTGAGTTTCCGCTGAAGAATATTATGAATAAATAATATTCTTCAATAATCAATGTTTCGTCATAGACATGCATACTCTTCACTTTTGCTGTTATTCTTTCTATCATTGCTAAGAGTTGCACATCTTTGCGAATATTCTTGATCACACGATGAAGATAAGGCTGCATAACTTCGTAGCCAAGAAGTGTGCATTAGTAATTAAATTCACTAGCCTTTGAATGTTCAAATAGCTAAATTAATATTGAATTTGCCGTGTCACTTTTATTTCTGTCACTTTTACATGCGTTGATTAATATTTTAATGAGAATTTTTAGCCTATATATTTCAATGCAGGAGTTCCTGTCAAACTCTCACGGCTCCAACTAATCAGTATTTCATGATCTCATTTAGAAATCAGTTTTGGCACCAATGTTTCCTTACGTTGCCGAGAGTTGCAGAATTTTACGTAAATTGGCTAAACATACAATTTTCACAAAACTGCAAAACTTCTATTCTCTTATTAATTAATCATCTATTCTTCATGATACTCTTCATTAGATTATTTTTTAAGATTAAAACCTTCGTTTCACAAGCCCTTCATTACTTAAATGGTCTAGTAAGAAATGATATACAGTGTAATATTTTTATTGCTACTCACAATTTTTCAAACGTGTGTAATAAATAATTCTCTTTTCGTAGTAATGTGGTTTTTTGGGTTGTTCCGCGATGTCGTAATTGACCACATACGTTTCCCCTCTTCAGGGTAGACTGTAGTCATTCTACCCTGAAGAGACCTCCAGCAGTGGAGTGGAAACGTAGGTGGACAACCACGACATCACGGAGCAACCAAAAAAACCACATTACTGTTGACATGGACCGCGAAAGTTTCAATCAATTGACGATAATTCTCTTTTCATTGGCCGATAGAGGAGGAATCGAACCACTTTCACGCCGCAGCAGCTCCAAGAACTCGAGTCTTTGTTCCAGAAGACTCACTACCCAGACGTGTTTCTGAGAGAAGAGGTGGCTCTGAGGATTAATCTCTCCGAGGCAAGAGTGCAGGTAAGAATAAGGACGTGCTTCGACACGATGAAAAGAAGATTCATCACAGAATCATAAAATTCGTCCAAATAGACCTTCTTCAATTGTTTTTTTTGTAACTCTTGTCCATTGAAATTGAAATAAAAACGTAACTTGGTTGTTTCACATAAAAATTAATTATTACACGACGCGGGCTTCTTCTAGAATCGACATATTCCTTTCCATCACCTGAAGGGATTCAATCACCTGAAGATATCGAAACCCGGATCGTTCAATAAATAATTTTCATGTGAAACAACCGTGTTATGTTTTTATTTTAATTAATAAACAGTTCCACAAGGTTACGTTGGATACATTTAACTATTCTCTTGTCCATACTTATGTATTTTTAATCTATCCTAAATGGTATATGGTTTCATATTCCCCTCCTGACAATATTTCCCCCCTGCCACACAACTTTGAGGTCATTAAATAGTAGGGCAATCATTAGATGCAGATTGCACGGATGCACCTAATCGATAAATGAAGTATATCAATGATTTAAAAATAATTTAGTAAAATTATCATGTTCGTATTTCATACAGTTAGTTAGTATTAACCCCTCAAATACTAATGATACTAACAATCTAGTTGTATGAGACCCTTTAGTTGCTTGCTTGCATGTTAGTAGTGCATGCTTGGTGATCTTCACCCCCTGCCACACACCCTCGCGGTGGCTTGCAGGGTATCGTGTAGATGTAGATGTAGATGTACAGCAGTACATTCTGCCGAGAGACGGGAATCGGAGATCGGGTTGGCGTGTTGGCTAGAGTACCTACTGGCCTCCCATCTGGCCCAGGGCCCGGGTTCGATTCCCGGAAGTGGAAGATTTTTCAGTGGCAAACCGGTCCCTACTTGAGTGCCTGGTGGAGAGCATTTAAGGTTCAGTACTCCGTCCGTCGGATGAGACGTTAAGCCGTGGTCCCCATGGCGTCTGTCGTTAAGAGTAGGCTAATGCCAAAGCCGGTTTCTCTCCGCCCTTCCGCGGTTCCCTGAGAACTCCTACCATTACCTAATTTTTCACCTATCTTATATAGCGAAAATGACCTCAGCTGTCGGTTGCCTCTCCTAAATAACTAACTAAGGAGACGGGATCCATTGCACTTCTGTTTAATCTATATTTCACGGATGAGAAGAATATTTGATGGCTTAAAACTGAGAGAAAATAGAAATGGATATCGGGTTGACCGTGATCTGTTGACCGGTAACTGCATTCTAACCCTTTTTTAATCCAAGCACTGGAATAGGCTTTTTTCAACAGAATCGTTGTCCCTTCATTTGCATTATTCCGTCCGTCAGATACAGTTAAACAGTGGATCCCTTGGCTGAGAGGCACCTAAATCCGATGCCGGGTTTCCTCCGCTTCCCTCTTCCCAAATACCCACCACAGTGGCTTCTCATCCCGTGGGCCCGATTTCAAATCCCGTAAGGGATATCCCAGAGGAATACCGATTCCCACTTTGAATGCCATGTAGAGAGCATTTCGACTGCTGTACTCCGTCCATTGGATGTTAAGCCATGGACCCCTTTTCACCATTCGAGCTATTGCTGGCTCCGGGTTTTCTTTCCATTCCACCGTTCCCTGAAAAACCCTACCTTTTACCCAAGCATCCATCATTTCTAACTGGTGCAAATGGCACCACCTTTCGGTCGCCTCTACCGAGTAACTAGCAACCGAATAACCACTTATCCTTGGTGGATACGAGGGTATTGGTTAGACAGCTGAACTCATTTATAGCAGCTCAAAAAGTAACCAGCATTGAGCACAGTGGGGGCGTTTACTTGGAACTTAAATCACTATTTTGTACACAAAATTGTAAGATGGAAACGAATAATGTGTTTTATTGAAAACACTAATCTTCTAACCAGAGCCATTAACCTAGAAATAGAAAATTAAAATAAGCAAAAGGTGACGCCCACCGAACTGGCTGCGTTAATTAAGGATTACTTCGTCATCTACCTCCCGTCCTTGACTGCGTTGAGGAAGAAGGGGAAGGGAGCGGAGGTGGGGAGGGGAGGTCTGCCTGAAGAGATCCTGTCGCAACCACTTCCATTGGCAGAGTCAGCTGTGACAAGAAGTGTAAGACCCCCATTGTGATAAGGAAAAGTAGCTTCGCGGTCTCAGTTGTGATTGGGCGAAGTGGATGACTTACAAGTCCTTTGCACGCCCACTCTTCCGGAAGGGTTAAAGACATCAGTTTTTCACCGCTTATAACTCGAGAATTAATTGACGGATCGAAGAACAGAAAAATACGGGTCTTTTTGGTTTACAAACTATCAGATTCGGCAGTAAAAAATATGGTTGAACGAAGTATAAGTAAGCAAATTTTCATCAGGGTAAATTCATCGTCATTTTTTCGTTTTTCGCAAGTTTCCATGGTCTAATCTCAATATTATACTTCGATGATAATGTTATGAAATTAATATCATAGACAGAAGCTTAGTGAAACAGTATCACATATCTTCAATGTGGTAGAAGAACGATATTGCCGAGGTGATTGATTTTAACATATGGAAAACCATTCATAACCTCCTCTGCCCTTTCAATGGGGATTTTGGTGGTGGTTATTTTATTGCTAATCAGCGTAATGTTAAATGGCTCGGGATTCCAGTAGGAGCCCTTGCCTCTTTTTGTCTCTGCGTGGATGGTGAGATTCTGGTCAATACTGCTCATATTAGGTATCATAACATTTTCTCCTATATCTAGGCAACTATCAGTGTGAGGGCAAAGTGGTTTCCATAGTTAATTTGTTGTGGTAAGACCCACCATCTGAGCGGCTTGGAAATGTCATATATTATTCGTTTCCTCCAGAAGGAATCCTCTCCTTCGCCAAGTCTTTATACCATACCGGTTCTTAACTATGGTACTTCAGAAGAAAATAAATGTAATTTTTCAATGCTTGTAAAGGTTTAAAGTAAATAACTTTGTCAAAATACATATCTCATCTCGGAAAACTCATAATTTTTCAAATCAATTTCAAAGAAAAGATCACTTTGCCTAATTTTACAATCAGTGATGTGTAATAAAAGTATATATATTGAATCTAATTGAATTGGCTGATAATTTTGAAAATAATCAAAATATTTGAGATGTGAGTAAGCAATATTTCTTGTTTGAACTCACGAGTGAAAATGGCAACAATATTGAGGATTCTCATTCAGCCCGTGATTCAATTAGCTGCTAGTTTTTCAGTAAGGACACGTGCAATCCAGTTCCGGGTTACTAAGTGGGATATAATGTTAAAAACCCAACTGGAATACAGTAATTTATTCAAGTATTTATTCAGTAATTTATTCACGAGATGTAGAGGAGTACAGTAATTTATTCAAATGTTTTCACGAGATGTACTATGTTTACTTAGTTTCAGCTAATTTAACTGTTGTTTGGTGAAGAAATTATTCTCGGTTCTTACAACTTCATTGTAATTACAAATATCTCATCCAGATGATTTTGTAAACACCCATTTTTTAAAGCTTTCAAACCTTCTACGCAATGCTAGAATAGCAGGAATATGGATTTTCTGAAACGTTAATATTATAGCTAACAAATTAGGCAATATTTTCACTATTTTATAGGTAATTTGTAAAAGTGTCGACACCTTTGTAACAAAGGTATCACCATAGAAGCTAGAATAGGCATGTTATGAGAGAAGTTTGGATATTTCAATTTTCCACGCCTTTTCCAACCTCTCTAAGTGTATTACGCCTTTACAACTTCCATGGTACCACATTTTCTGGGGAGAAAATCCCGGATGGTAATAATATATAACGAATTAATTATTATAGGAAGCATATGGCAGTCCCTTGCACGAAGCGTCCGTCCATTTTTCAAAGTCCTGGCTTCAAATCAATGCTGAGATCTATCAGAAATGCACGAAATTTGTAACGTTGTTGGTTGAAAAAAACGGCCCCAAGAGCTGAGTTTACGTCGCACCAACTTACCAAAGTCAAGCATCAATGTACCCAGTGAGACGTTCATACTAGCGTGCTTCTGGCTGCCTAGCCGGCATGTTACCATACTGGCTGCATTGATCGGCATCCCAGTCTTGAGCAAAGGCTGGAACAAATATTTAACAAACTTCTATTTCGTTTCCCTGCATCAAATATTTTTTTAATATTTATTTGAGCGAAAATATTTTAGATTATAGGATCATCTTGGAGCTATATTTTGACGCTATAATTTATCATTGGTAATGTTAAACATTCCTCTAGAATTATTGAAGATGATTTTAAGATGGATTGCCGAAGAAATTACGTATCTTTACGCATGAGAATATTATCTGTAGGTGTATTTTAATATTTGAAAAAGATAAAGAGAGTGCGCTCTGCCGGCATAAGATCAATATTTAATTAACTCTTGGAATTGTAGTGTGAAAAGTGACAAGTCACTGTCACATGGTAGCGGCAATTGGAAAAATTGGAAAAACCTGTTACATCGTTCTACTCGAGTATGATTACACCTAAGATAAACGAAAGGCTCTTTTATCTGTGGTTTGACACAACCAATTTAGCACAGGCCTAAAAGATTATGACTATTTTTGTCTGTACATCTGATATGGCTTGAATTTCGCTTCGGACCTTATCCTATCCCCATCCCTTCCATACCTATCCTTATGCCTTTCCTCCCGGTCTGAAGCGCCTATTAGAGCGGAAACAGACTTGAAAACACCCATGATGATATGGCTACTGTACTTACACTCTAATCCCTTCCATTCCTATCCTTATACCTTTCCTCCCGGTCTGAAGCGCCTATTAGTGCGGAAACAGACTTGAAGACACCCATGATGATATGGCTACTTATAGGACGTAATGTATGTAGTACCTAATATGGTCTACTATGCCTTCTATAACATTCAAAATATAATGATTAAAATAACATTGTGGTCGCACTTTGCATAAGATCGGGCGGGTGCCCCCCCCCCCAATAAAAAATGTCTGAGTTGGCCACTGGCCCAGAGTACCCTTGATAATGACACGAGAGTGTCAAAACCGGTAGGGTTTGGTGACTCGACAAAGTGTGTGAAAAGTACATCGTTCAATTTTTTTTGTCACTAACGCAAGGTTTTGTAACTCAGCGATCGATAACCACACATTCAGAGGCTCTTGACCAGCTGTTCTGTAAGGTCCACAGTTTTTTTTTTACAGTTACGTACCGACGTTTGATCCGTCGAGTGGAATGGGTATTTTGATTGTGCAACCTGTCATGTTTGTTCTTCTCTCTCCATGGATCGGCAGGTATGGTTCCAGAATAGGAGAGCCAAGTGGAGGAAACAGGCGAGGCTACAGCTTCTTCAAGACGCCTGGAGGATGCGCTGCTTGGGTCTCGGCGCTCCCCCTCTGTTGCTAGGTGAGGGCTTTTACTTGCAACTGCAAACAACTTAAGGAGCTTCCACCGTGACTCCGCGATTCCAAATCGCTATTGAACTTAAAAGAGCTATGATTTTTAATGAATAAATACCGATCCAGAAAAACACCTACATGGAAAATCATCTATAGGGTGATAACGCATATACAATAATTGTATGAGTATGCTAAAATACAGCGCGTTGTAGTCGCATTCTATTTTTTAAAAGCTCTTTTAACTAATTTTGAGTTCGGAATATGACTGAAATGTTGTTGACACGTTTAATTTATAAAGTGAGAATACATGCTCAATCCTGCTAATACGTATTCTAAAATAGATTACATATTTTCTTACTTAGCTTTAAACCATTCCCTTGCAAATACAACTCTTCGTTTTGAATTTTATTAATATTGATATTTTTTAAACGGTTTGGCAACAATGACGCTGCTACCATTTGGAAGAATTGGTATTTATTACACCATGTCAATAACCAATTAAATATTTAAATCAAATAAAAAACATAAGAAGTACATTTGTAAGGTATATTCCTTAATAGGCTTGTGAGCTCGCTCCGTCCCAAGTACCTTTGCAAATGATAACAACGTACTGTAGCGCCACGTTCATGTGACTTAAGGCTTTTCCGGTTTTTTTTATAGCAAACATTTATTAATATTAAACAAGTGTGGTAAGTCGAGCACTTTTTTACAATGCTAAATTCTACATAAAATTGCGCATCTCATATTAGTTTTTCGTCAAAACGACATTTGTCTTTACATTATTAATCTGCAAATTTTACTGCAAGAGCCATGCTCTGCCGTTTAACCGCGCATAAAATAGCTGATTTCCAAGGTCTTTTTTCTACAAATATATGATGGAAAGGCCTCATTATTTTATTGCCAATCGATAGAAGGGCCAAAAAATTGTGTGCTCTGAAATTTTCACGAAAATGACATCTATTTCATAATTCGGTGGAGTCTCCTTTAGGAGTAAATTCAGTCTTATCATTTATTATCTTATATATTATCTTATACAATTTCAAGGGTTTAAACTAAACTGCTTGAATTGTACTGTTCACTTCTTTTAAAGATCTACTTATAGTGGGTACATTATCATTAAATTGTAGTACAATTTCTGCATATATAGAGGAAACGAATTGCGGTGAGATATGGCAGAATTTTTCCATTATGGATAAATAAATGAATTTAGAGCACTCCACGGTATGTTTTATTGGGACGACCTAGGTTTCGACACGTAGCGTCATCATCAGGTCTGATGATGATCACTAAGTTCTTTCATTTATACACATTTTCTGCATTTTAATTTTGATGTTCAGGAGGTTCCATCCCAACTGCGGAATTCAATAAAAGCGTAACTTTTACATCCTTCACAACTTGCTCCACTTACCTCATATGAGGCCTGCCTTTTCCAATCTTCCCGTTCAATTTTCCCTAGACGATAGTCTTCAACAGTCCATCATGTCTCATGATATGGCCGATTACGTTGCCTCTTCTTCTTTTTCGAGTTTTCAGCAGACTTTCTTCTCTCCTACTCTTCTTAGGACTTCCTCGTTACTTACTCGGTCGATCCATTTAATCTTCACCACATTTCGAATGCTTCCACCCTTTTCTTCTCCGCTGCTATCATCGTCCATGCCTTAATTTTTACTACTACGCGTAAATAAGGAATATTTGTTACAACAGTGTTTGATAACCAGGAGGGAGTGCCGGAATACTCTATCACCCAGGTGAAAATTTTGCCTTAAGCGGGTCTTGGTAATAGAAGAGCATACTATCGAACAAATGATGACTAATGATGGCCCTCTGTCTCTTTCATTTCCAGAATAAAAATAAGGTTGACAATCAATCCCTTTACCTATTTACCCCCCTGAGCCGCAAGGTTCTTTGATTCCTCAATCAATAACGATTCTATGGGTAGTAAATTATCGGAATAATAATATTTTGTCTATTCAATCACATAATTTTCAAGTTACATCATTCAACTCAACAAGCAATGAATTGGAAGTACCTTACCTAAGAACATACCTAAGTAGGCTACACTCATATTTATACTATTGGATATACTTACAGCTATTCATATTTTTAATTGTACGAGAAAAGAAGAACTTGAGTCTGTATACTTTTTTACTTTCAATGTATGAAGAATGGCATTTGGTATAAGTGGATTTAGAGGTTGTGATGAAATGTTTTCGGATGTTAATAAGCTATAAGTGTCTTTTATTTTATCATATTCTATAAATGCATTTAAATGCCAAAATTTCACAGAATTTTCGTTGGTTATCTACTCAAAATGCAACATGCTACCGTACGTTTTGAGCTTTTTGGATGGTATTGTCCTAGGAATGACTTTTATATCATTATTGTTAGTTGGGGAGGTGACCGAAATCTGATATCATATGTAGGAAATCGCAGGTGGCCCCCCTACCCTGAATTTGTGAATTTCACACGCCATTGGCTCAGTACGGGGTGAGCTCACTCTCACAATCACGATGCCGTGACTTGGCGACGGAGGCCGCCAACAATTACGCTTCCCATCACCCGGAGGATAGGACAGCAGCTCTTCTTCACATGATTGAAGGTGGAGATCACAGTGGTCGGTACAGTGACACTCATTTCACTACAGGCGTGGTAACATTTACTTTACGGCTGTAGTATTGCGATGTGGAGGGCAAGGGGAAACTACCACATTATTATCCCGAGGAGTCGCAGCTACTCCACTCTTTCCTTTATTATCAAGAGGTGATGGCACCCTCTCGAGTAAAATATTCCGGAGGTAAAATAGTACCCCATTCGGATCTCCGGGTGGGGACTACCCGAGAGAGTACATCAGTCATGTGTGATAGTCATTTTAGGGTAAGAACATGGAACGTGCGATCACTTCGGACCTGCGGGAGATTGAAAAACCTTAAGGTGGAAATTCAAAGAATGGACCTCGACATATTAGTAATCAATGAAATGAGATGGCCCGAAGAAGGAGACTTTTGGAGTGGAAGTTATAGAATTATTTACACCGGATCACTGAATGGCAACGCTGGAGTAGGCTTAATGCCCAGGAAGAGTGCAGGACTGCGTGTGAAGAGCT
This sequence comes from Platycnemis pennipes, assembly GCA_933228895.1. Lineage (NCBI taxonomy): Eukaryota > Metazoa > Arthropoda > Insecta > Odonata > Platycnemididae > Platycnemis > Platycnemis pennipes. The sequence continues at coordinate 31,315,457 of OW121852.1, read as the reverse complement.
TCCTGCAGTACAGTGAAAGAATTATAATGGTTAAAATTGAAACTAAGCCTACAGATACCATTGTGGTACAAGTTTACATGCCTACGTCGGACTACGAAGATAAAGAAGTGGAAGTGGTCTACGAAGATATCACTGGAGTAATAAAACAGGTAAGAGGAGAAGAAAACCTAATTATATTAGGAGACTGGAACGCTGTTGTCGGCGAAGGTCAAGATGGAAGAATAGCTGGAAAATATGGATTGGGAAACCGAAACGAAAGAGGAGAAAGACTGCTGGAGTTCTGCACACAACATAAATTAGTGGTTACTAACACATTTTTTTTAAATCACAACCGAAGAAGATACATGTGGAAGATGCTAGGAGACAGAGGAAGATTTCAAATAGACTACATTTTAGTGAAGCAGAGGTTCAGGAATCAGGTGAAGGACTGCAAAAGCTACCCGGATGCAGACTACGACAGCGACCATAATTTAGTGATAATGAAATGCCATCTAAAACTCAAGAGATTGAAGAAAACAGTAACGAACATTTGGCAAGTAGAAATACTAAAGGAGACTCAATATCAGCTGGAATTTCAGAAAGCAGGAGAAAACAACATAGGAGAGGACCTGACTAAGAAACCAGTAGAAGAGGGTTGGGAAAACATTAAATGTAGGTTACAGGAAGACGCAAAAGAAGTTATTGGAAGAATAAAAGTTGTTAAGAAGAGGTCATGGATCACGGGAGAAGTCGTAGACTTGATTGAAGAGAAAAGACAATACTAGAATGCGAAAACTGAAAAAGGGCATCTTTGCGACAAAAGAATAAGGAAAGAAGTAAGTCGCAGAACCAGGAAAGCTAGAAAAACGTGGATGATCAATCTATGCAAAGATGTACAAAACAACCTTTCCCTTGGAAAGGTGGAAGCTGCCTAAAGGATAGTGAGGAACCACTTCAAGGAACGGAGCATAAGATGCAATGCTATAAGAGTCAACAATGGAGAACTTTTTAATGAAACTGAAGACAAAGTGAAGAGATGGAAAGAATATCTGGGAGAGTTATACAACGGGAACAATCTCAGCACGAAAGTTGTTGAAGAGGAAAGCGAAGTCGAGAAGGATGATGATGATATGGGAGCATCAATATTGAGATCGGAATTCGACGCAGCAGTAAGGGACCCTCCCCGCTGGAAGGATTATATCCCCGCATAACTGATAAGGAATTCGGGAGAGAGGACATTAGCCCATCTCTACAAGACCATCTGCGACATGTACTCAACAGGAGAAATACCCAGGGACTTCGAGAAAAATATCATAATACCTATTCCCAAAAAGGAGAGAGTGGAGAAATGTGAACATTGTAAGACTATAAGCCTGACGACACATGTATCGAAGATATTGACAAGGATAATCTACAGAAGAATAGAACGAAAAGCAGAGGAGTTCCTGGATGAGGATCAATTCGGATTTAGGAAAAGTAAGGGTACAAGGGAAACAATATTGGCCCTTAGGCTACTTATGGAGAAGAGAATGGAGAAGAACAAACTGACATTCATTACATTTGTAGATTTAGAGAAGGCTTTTTACAACGTGGATTGGGATTTAATGCTTGGAATTCTGAAAGAAAATGGAGTGTCGTACAGTAACCGAAGAATTATCCACATTTTGTATAAAAACCAAGTAGCGGTGATAAAATCTGGACCCAGCTGTGAAAAAGCAAGAATAAGTAAAGGAGTGAGACATCTGTGCACTGTCTCCCGTAATTTTTAATGTTTACATCGAGAGAGCCATCAATGAAATCAAGGAGAAGTGTTCTGGGGTGAAAATCCACGGAGAAACTATCAGTATGCTACGATTCGCTGATGAAATAGTTCTCATAGCAGAGGCAGAGAAGGATCTGAATAAGATGCTGACAACCATGGAAAGGGCAATGGCCATACATCAGCTGAAGATCAATAAGAATAATATTAAGATATTGGTGTTCAGGAAGAGAGAGGAGGCAAAAACCAACGTTATACTAGGAAAACAGAAACAAGAAGATCTGAAAGAGTTCTGTTACCTGGGGAACAGAGCAACCAAAGATGGACGAAGCAAGAAATAAATAGTGAGTAGAGTAGCCCAGGCAAAGAGGGCATTCTATCAAAAGAACAATCTACTTACAGCTGGAAACACAAGCTTGGAAGTAAGGAAGCAATTCATCAAAACGTATATCTGGAGCATGTTTCTTTACGGCAGTGAGGCAAGGACATGACAGCAGCGGAGAAGAAAAGGGTGGAAGCATTCGAAATATGGTGCTATCGAAGAATGATGAAGATAAAATGGATAGACCGAGTGACAAATAAAGAATTCCTAAGAAGATTGGGAGAAAAGAGAAGTCTGCTGAGCACTATAAAAAGAAGACGGGAAAACCTAATCGGCCATATCTTAAGACACGATGGCCTGATTAAGACAATCATCGATGGAAAAGTGAACGGGAAGAATGGAAAAGGCAGGCCTCGGATGAGTTACATAGGACAGGTCGTAAAGAACGTGAAAGAGAGGAACTACGTTAATATGAAGAGGTTGGCCGATAGAAGAATCTAGTGGAGGGCTGCGTCAAACCAATCCTAGGATTGTTGGCCCATGATGATAATGATCCTTAATGAATCCTTAAAACGACAAGATATACGCAAACAGTTAATAGATTATCTACTCTTTCTCTGTTATTTGTTACTGTCTCTCTTTCCGGAGGAGCTACCAGAGCCACTGACCCTGATTTAGTTTACATAAAATTCTTTTTTGCCTGTTTTGATAATGCCTGTTCAAACATTTCCTCCGAGATGAGATTTTCGTGATACGTACGCTGTTCTGGCAGCAAAGCTACTCCAGACTAAATGAAAATCTGGGATCTTATTCTGATGAGGCAAGCCACTATTGAGCCACTGCAACATCGACGAAATTTGATAGCTTCCAATTTTTAAACGAAAAAAATAGATATTTGTCGAGGTCGTGATATAAAATGCTTTACATTAATAAGAAACAGCTGAATAATAGGCCTCATGTGGGCGTTTTGCGGGCTTAAATTTAGGTAATTCTGAAAGTACGAACCATATTAATATAAACTGACGGTTCAGGTCTATCAGGTAATTCAAAACAGGGTCCCAAAAGCATTTCTTAATTCGGTTCGTGATGACACAGTCTGGCGTTGACAGAGGTTCGCAATATTCATTGTATTGCGTTAAGAAAGCTAAGAATCCAATGAAAAAAATCCTTGATATTACGATTTTGGGGATTTCACTTCTCTCATCCATTAAAAAGATTCATAAATCATTCCGTATCTGCGAGAAGAATAGCCCTAGTTGAGGATGGGTTGGTTTGGAGGCTAAATTACTGTCTTCCCATTCGGATAACAAGGGTTTGAGTACCGTAGGTAGGTGAATTTTACGTTGGTCTACCAGTCAGAAATTAAGTGGTGATTGTAGAGCAACTCAAGTCCAGTGCTCCGTCCGTTGGTTGTTACATCAAGTTGTTAACCCCTTGGCGGCTTTCCTTAACACCACGCTACACTCTACTCTTACTCTACTTTTGGTGCAAGTTTGGTGTTAATTAATCCCCTGCCACACACCTTTATGGTGGCTTGCAGGGTATTATGTAGATGTACTCTTTAGGTGCAAATGACCTGAGCTAGTGGTTTCCAACCATTGTACCACGGCACTTCAGGGCGCTGCGAGATTGTAGCGGAAAAACGAAAAAAATGTTTAGCAGGACCATATTCAACTTAAGGTTGCTTTCGCCCGACAGATGGTGAAAGTAATGGAACATCTACAACCACGCGATACCCTGCTTGCCACCGCGAGGGTGTTTGACAGGTGGTGAAGATCACCAAGCATGCACTATAAACATGCAAATAGGGTCTCAGGCCACTAGATTGTTAGTATCTACATAGTAATTAAGGGATTGGTTGTTATTACTTGCATCATGCACTACAGATTACTCTAAAATATTTCCCCTACCCTAAAATATTATCCCTTTGCTATGATGCCTATTCTGTTCTCTTATATTACGGAGGAAAAATGACATTTTGAATCTATCAGTACGACAATCTAACTATCTAATCTTATTTATCTGGTCACATCTAGCATAAAACGCTAGTGTCTTTAATACATGCCTAACATCTTCAGTAAAGCTATCCGTTTTAAATTCCTGCAATAGATTTAATCTGTACTTTAACCTACGCTCTGATAATTATAAGGGAAGCACTACTTTCGACCTAAGGACTAATTACTGTAGAGTGCCTATTATCCTTGGTTATGGAGAGGGAAACCCAATTGGACAAAAAAATATGAGAAGGTTACTCCAATGTTGTAGCATCCATTTGAAAGGTGCCACCAACCTAAAAGTTTGGGCATCACCGCTTTAAACTGCCGTTCGCCTCAGTAATTTACTAAAATAATAGACCCGGTTCTCATTCAACGTTATTGGGTGGTTTGTCTTATTGTTAGTGCAGTGGCTAGACTACTGGTCTCCCAAAGAGAGGGCTCGAGTTCAAATCCCGGCTAGTGGAAGCTATTATTCTTTGGTCAACCGGCTCTCACTTTGTGATTTGTGGAGAGCATCCGAGTGCAGTATTCCGTCCGTCGTATGGGACGTTAAGCCGTGGTCCCCTTGGCACCTTTCGTTAAGTGCAGACTAATGCCGACTTCAGGTTTCTCTCCATCATTCACCCATTCCCTTCCACCCCTCTCTTTATACCTTTCCTCCCGGTTTTAAGCGTCTATTTGTGCGGGTATGTAGTAGAAAACTCAGATGATGTTTCATAACTTACACCTTGGTGATGAGTTGTTCACGTACTTCCACGCTTTTGAAATGTCCTTTTCTTGTCCTGCAAGTGAATGTTATCGTCGCGCCGTTCAGGCTCGGCACCCCCCCACGTGCCTACGCCAAACGACGACGCCCTCTTCTACTTCGCAGGCCGCCCCCCGCCCCACCCGGGGCTGTCGCCCCCCCTGCCCGGGGCCGGAGGGGGCCCGCCCTCGCCCCATCAGCCCGACCACCACCAACACTCGCCCGGCCGGGACTCCTCGCCCCCAGCGGCGCACCCGCTCAAGATGCCGCCCCCGCCGCCTGGGCCCCAAGGAGGTCACCAAGTAGGTCACCAGGGGGGTCAGGGGGAGCAGGGGGAGGCAGCCGCGGCGGCCGCACATGCCGCAGCTGCTGCCGCCGCCGCTGCCCTCTGCCGCGAGAGCTACAATCGCATGGTTCAGAGGTCAGTAGCACAATGGGGTCGTTTACCATATTTTTTATTGCCGAATCTGATAGAGTTTGTAAAATAAAAAGACCCGTATTTTTCCGTTTTTTGATCCGTCAATTATTTCTCGAGTTATAAGCGGCGAAAAACTGATGTTTTTAACCCTTTCGGAAAAGTAGGCGTGGTGCAACCTCTGACGTATATCGACTTCGTCCAATCACAACTGAGCCCGCGAAGCTACTTTGCCTTCTCGGAATGGGGGGGGGACACAGCTGACTCTGCCAATAGGTGCAGTTACGACAGTATCTATGCGAGCAGACCTTCCAAGAACCCCCCTCCACTCCCTTCCCTTCCCCTAAAAGCAGTCAAGGACGGGAGGAAAATGACGTCAATGATATCAAAGCAGTTTATTCGGTGGGCGTCACCTTTTGCTTATTTTAATTTTTGATTTATGAGTGAATGGTTGTGGAAAGAAGATTAATTTTTTTTCGTTTCCATCGAACGATTTCGTGTGCAAATTTGCGATTTCGGTTTCGAGTAAACGCCCCCATTGCCAGATCAAACCAATGCACCAATTACCAGCCTTTTTCCCCGATATACCACACTTCAATTGTTATCCAATTTTTTCGTCCAAACGTATTTCATCCACATTTTGGTTGAAACAGAAGTGGTGTTCCCCAGGGAACAGGTTTTGGTCCAAAACAGACGAGCCAATGGAAGACGAGGAAATAACAAATTATGAAAATGGCTGCCACAATTTGCGGAACGTTATTTTTAGCTATGGAAATGGTGTATATTTTGAATTAAGTTTATGCAAACAATTCGTGCATTAGGTGTCGTGTATAAATTCCCCATTCCCATGCATTCAAAAAGTTCACGCAATAACTGTCTCAGGAATCCACAATTACTTTTGTTCCACATGTGACATAATAGTAATGCTCCAACCCAAAGAGCTCCAATCAAACCACTCAAAGCATATAGCGATGCTTACTTTTTTGTGAGTCTCTGGTTGGTTGGTTTCATATCTTCGGGTGAAAATTCAGAGCAAGTTTTGTCTATTTGTTCCAAAAACTTGTACCAAAATGTTAGACCTAAATACATTTGGATACCATGTCCACTATGGCTGACATGACTCTCGGTCCAAAGAAGTTGCATAAAATTTGTGTAAAATTTCTTTCCAAATTTGACTGTGGGATACTGAGTTTATGTACTTACGCCTTGGTACACCTTTTACCTAATCTTCCCACCACTTTTTAAAAAGGTTCTATTACATCATTGGGGTTTTTTAATACTCATCCCAAGGAGTTACTCTTATGATAACATATTTTTAAAGTATCCCTTGGGATAGCGTTAGAAACAGAATAATGACAGAGGCCCGACAAATGGTAATTTTAACCATAAGATATCTTTTCCTTCTTGCAGCCTGAACCCCGCCGGCCTGCAGCTCTGCGAGAAACTCAACCCCCGCCTGCAGACCTCCGCGTCCGCCTCCGCCCCCACCAACCTCTCGGCCAACGCCCCCTCGCCCCCTTCTCCGCCCCCGGCTCACTCCCCGCCCCCCGCCGCCCACCACCCCTCCAGGGGGCCGGTTCCCTCCCCACAGTCCCGCCCCCCCTCCTCCCCGCCCGGAGCCACCTCCTGCCCCTGCATGGGGGCCATCGTGAGGAGACCCAGTCTGCAGGACGACCACGAGGGTCCCACGGACCTGAGGCACGGGGTCGGCGGGGGAAGCATGAGGCCCCACGAGGACCCTCCGGAGGATGAGGACGAAGAGGATGAGGATGAAGAGGAGAGGTCGGAGGGGCAGATGCGGAGGTCGCCGCCCACCAGCTAAAAGGACCACCGGTGGAATCGACCATGAACACTTCCAGAAAGAGGACGCGGGATAAATAGGTCACAGAGTAAGGATCGCGAGTACCACCTTCGCGACCCTTTGGTGACCTCAACGCCTCTGGATAATGCCCCTCCGAAATAAAGTTCAACTTCCGCCGTTCAAGCTGCTTCACCATCGAGTATACGCGTGGAGATATGAGCGGTGTGTAGTGCTGCCGAGACTGCTGAATCATCTTTTCCAAGGTTTCCGTTGTGAACTTTACAGAACTACCAAAGAAACTCTGACATTACGAATTGGTGCCGTTATGGACGACGATTTTATGGTGGCATCGGCTACACGGGCCTTCTTAAAAGGCTCTGAAAGTTCGTGGTCTCATTTAGGGCCTGAAAATGCCAATTATCAACAATCGAGTCTTACCCTACGCCAAGTGCAGTTTCTCCCAGCTCTCTCTAATTAAGAAGAGTTCCCTTCGAGGATTAGCTGTTATTTATACCCATTGACTCGTTTTTGTAATACATACATTGTTACTATTAATCTCTGATTTGATTTGTCTCCTCCTGGTTGTAAAGCATTAATCGCAATATATGTGCACGTGATTTAGTTATTGACAATAATTTATCTTATTGTTGTTGTTGTTGTTTATTAGGGGACAGACGGCTTATGTAACCAGGAATAGGTGGGTGTTCGAGGGAAGTTAGGATTTCCTTTTGGCAAAGTAGGAAGAATGGAGAGAAACATGCTGTTGGCATTAGCCTGCTCTGAGCGAAAAGCACCAAGGGGTCCACTGTTTGACGTCCCATCCTACGGACGGAGCACTGAACATGGTACTACACTAGTCCAACACAGCACTCAAGTAGGAATAGGGATTGTTTAAAAATATTTCCCACTGCCGAGATGCGAATCTGGTCCATTGGAATGGAAAGTCATTTCACTAGCCGCTAAAATGACTATCCCCGCGGACTAATTTTTAGAAGTTGATTTCAGCCAATAGAGGAGGCTATGTCTGCCTTTGGAGATAAAAATTGCCAAACTTTTAAAACAATTTCTTTTTCCCATAAATACTCATGGCTGTCCCATCTAACTTAAATTCCGACCGCTACAAACATCAAGTACAGTTTTTTTTACCGTCAACTATTGGGAATAAAGTAATTTTGGGGAAGAAACTTAAGTATATTGCTTAACGCTTTGCCAGAAACCTCAAATGACCAACTAGGAGGTCAATTGATCGGCAAGAATGCTTGTAAGTAGGATAGTTATGAAAGGAGAACATGAGAGCTATTGGAGAAATGATTATGGACTTTCTTTCGTAGAGGAATTCATTACTGGACTTCCTCATTACGGCCACTTCCACATAAGGGAATTTAAGTGAAATAGTTAATTAATTCATTATTTAAACTTTTGGGATAGCGTTTCCGATCACCTAATTGAAGCCGTCGCTGTTTATTGCGCACACATATTTGCAAAAGGAATGGAAAAGAGCGACAAGGCGAAGTTTATACTACATTCCATACTTAGAAATCGATTTGACACAATGAACTTAATTTGGCATTAATTGCACTACTTTCATTTTTTAAACTATTTTAACTCCCAAGGTAAAAAAGCGTCGATCAAGTATTGGATTTGTAGATCTACCCACTCATAATTTACCTACTCGTCTGCTCTGGTCTCGAGACAAAATCATTATGTTATCATTAATCTGACAAACTTGGAACAGCATCTCGCAACTTTTGTAGCTTCACAGGCGAAGGTAGAAAATTGTTAAGTTGCCTTCAATCACTTTTAGACCATATTTGACTCTCCAAAAAGTGAAGTTTTTAAATTATACATTTTGCTATCTGTCAATTTATGAGTGAAAGTGGTGGAAATGCTTTTAATTATCTTTTTTTTTTAACCAGGAGGTTAATCGCCTCTAGCTCAAGGCACGAGATCATTTGATTGTGAGATACAGTGCATTCATTGGCTTACCCTTGAAAATTAATTTTCTCAGAAATTGATCTAACGCGGAAGGTACCACAGCTCTTTCTCATATCTAACAATTGAGTGTAATTAGAAGTCCTTTTCTATCATGATTACGGTTGAAATTGATCGTTATAACAATGTATATCTATAGTCTGATTCACCTGTAAATATAAAAACCTTGAACTTAGTACCTACCCTAGTTGGTGTTTCAAAAGACAGTGAATGTTACTGTGAGCGACTCAAGTAAATCAGTATTAATTTGTTCCTTGTTCTCGATAGTAAGAGGGGAAATTTATTTTATGGGTGAATTGCAACAGATAAGCTCAAAGCAAAATGATTTAGTAGTAATCCTTGACTGAGTTAATCCTTGTAACATGTTGTTTTGTTGTAAATAGAGAGCAATAAATATCCTACGATTATGAAAACCTGAAGTGATTACATAGATAATAAATATTTCTTAAAATTATTATGGTTTATTCTCTAGAGGAGTTTCTCCATCCTTTATGCTAGAAAATTGCATTCGCGTGTTCTTAGGTCTATCAACATAAATAGACGTGTTTAAAGACGAGACTTTTGCACTGTTCTACACATTGTGTTAATTGCCTCAACTATTTATACAGGTTCAAACTACTTATTGTCAAAACCTTAATATCATGGTGTGGCAGATTTTGTGATGCCGAATACCTAAATATAAAATATCAATGAAGAAGATATTGTTCAATCTGAAGTTCGATCAGGGTTCGCGAAGGTCAAACATAGTAAGTAAGCACAGTCAAAATATATGTAAACATTCATCTATTTGGTTAATTGGGTGGTAGATCCTTTCTCCTTGTTGCGGTTTTCAGAAAGATCGGTTACCTACTTAGAAAATTCACGCAGCACTCCTTCTAATTTTATCAGTAAAAATATTAGGAAAAAACTGAAGTTCAATCTTAATTGTTTTAAAATCGTCAACGGTATATGCTTTTTTGTTTTAATGACCTGTTGAAGTCCACTTTTTGGGTAGAACTACTCCAAATATTGCTGCCTAATAGCTTTAGAAACTTTAGCATGTTATTTGCGAATTTAAAAATGGCTGGAGAACGCTAATCGTTTTTCAATTGACTACCGCGCCACTCGCGCTATTTGTAAACAGGCCCATACGAGCTGGTGATGTTTGTGTTCAATAATTTAATTTCTCATTGTTCGAAAACTACAAGTATTTACTGAAAGCATTGATGACAGAATGAGTAAGGTAAGATTTTACTTGAGTGTCATTTCTATTGTTTCCTCATCATACATTGGCGAAAATGTGTACCTAATGTTAATATTTCGTTTGTTTGGGATAACCACTGTTCATTGAAAGTTGTTTACTTTTTACGAAATTTTGCATCCCAGTGAGTAGAAGTGTTTTAATACTTTGTAGAAGCTGTAGCGTGTTCCAGGTAGCTTATGGACATCTTCATGGCATTCCACAGAATATACCTACTATTAATAATGACGTTTTCTGCCCACATTGTGTTACATATATCAAGTGACATTGTGTTACATATATCAAGTGCATGCCAGTAAGATGCCCATTAGAACAAGTGTTGGGATTGAGAAAACTGTAGCCAGAATTGAAAAAATATTAAGGTTTGAGAATTGGCGAGGGTAATGATATCGCCATGTAATAATTTAAAATTTGAGATTAATTAATATACGTTAACGTAATGGTTTCTTAATGAAATGTTTGCTAGGATATTTTAACCACATCATAGGATGGGATTAAGGAGATTTGCTCTGAATAAAGTATTGTTTTAAGAGGAATTAATCGTCACTTAATGTGAACTGAATCCGAAGTTTAATTTTATTTCGAAATTGAGAAAATTGAGGCAATGAAAAACAGATGAACTTTTATTTAATGTAAACTGCAGGCATCAATTGTAAATGGCATAGTGCTGCATAAGCACTGTCTTTATAAACTTCTTTAATAAATATTTTGATGCAAAATGGCTCATGTCAATTGAGTTGCAGGTTTCAAATAGTTTTTACTTTGTTTTGCAATATCATTGCCAAAACATTATTACGTTGACATTTTTATAATTGGGCAGTGTAGAGTTTCTTGGAGGAAAAAATCATCAGCTTTCATTCTGGATGGGAAGTATTTTAATATGGTGGTTTTTGATGGAAATGCTTTAAATATTGATATTTCGGTGGGATATGTGTTGAATTATACAGCCCATGGGTGTTGGATGTTTCGTTAAATAAAAGCTACATAAGTACTTGATCAATCAGATCAACTTACAACAGTCGCAAGGTAGCTTAGCTACTGCAAAAAATCAAGCATGGCTGTAAACCAATCGACAGACAAAAAAGAAGATGCCGAGGGACGACAGTACTGTGCAAGTGTGGTAGTTTTAAGTAAGAGAAGTTGTCACACACCAACAATATGAAAAAAGCTTGAAGTAGAGTTTGCACCTAAATAACTATATATACCTCGGTTTCAAATGCTCTGAGGTATTTTTGTAGGCACAGAAAATAATCTAAAACAATATATATAGTCAAAGTCAGAGAGAGGGGATCACAATGGAAGGGTGGGACATATTAGTTGGGTTTATTTGTGTGTTGATTTTGTGTTTTTCATCTTCAATTGAAATGCAGTTCCACCAAGTAGGTATTGCCTAAAACTATTTATTTTATTGAAATTTTTAAATCTAATATTGATTATTGGATGTTCATTCTGACTCTATGAAACTTATAAATTCTGAATACTGACTCACTATTTCAGTGTAGCAATATTAAAAAATGACATTTGTCCTACAGATTAATTAGATCGAGGGCAAGAGGTAACCTATTGCAGTGATTATGGTGATCAGCATGCCATCTGAATCCATCTTTAGCAGGGGCAGTAACATTTGCATTCGCAACTCTCTTTTTCTTGGGACAAGGCAGAGCTAATGAGGCCTTCATTCCTGTCCATGTGTTATGTCCAATTTATCATATTTTGCAATGTTTTTTTTAACACTCATAGCCTTTGTTCAATATCAACATACATATCTACAGAAGCTATACCTGTCTTCAATCATCATTCCATTAGAATATCGAACCATAGAATATTTCAGATAGGACTGAAGGCATCACTTTGTGGAATTTAGTTACGCTATTCATGGTAATGAATAAAATAAAAACTTTTAGTCTATTCCACACTTTTTTAATAACCGACCTAGGTTTCGACAAATTTTTTTCATTGCCAAGGTAAGGTAATGGTACCAGTAATTGACCACTTAAGGTTTTTTAAATCGTAAATTTGTTTTCAAATAATCTTCTACTTCCGCAAACCAATGAGAAATATATTCTTGTGTCACCGATGCCCAAGATACTGTTAGGTTTTGGCTTATTCGTTGAGATATATTGCTATTTCCGCAAAAAGCCTTGTATCCATGTCCTCCCCGGACGGTTGTCATAAAAGGGATTGTGTCTACCAAGGTCTGTCATCAGACGCTGCACACTGTCTTGAAGTTGCTTCACAGGTACTGGAAACTTCTGCCATTTTTAACACCCAATTAGCAAGAATAGTTTCTTCTTCAGGACTTAGAATGGTATGGGGTCCCATTTTTCTTTCAATTGGTGACTTCCCTTCCACTTTGTATAGTGTGATTCTTGGTACACCATAATTCTTTGCTGCTGTATGGACTGGTGAGTTGTTTTTCCTCACATCATAGATGCCTTCCTTCATCGTCTCCTATGTGTAACAACAAAACTGGCCTTTAATAGCACGCATGGTTAAGCTGCAATATTTAAAATAAATAGATTCAGAAGTTGACACACCAATAATCTAGTAGTTGACCCCCGGTCATCTATTAGTAAAACCTAATCTGTTACACAAATAATTATATACAACGTTTTGGTATGCTATTAACATTATAAATATGTCAATTATGATGAGTTTAAAGAGAGGAAGGAATCAGTGAGTAGTTGACCATCCCGGTCAATTACTGAAAATTTGTACATTTCTGATTCAGAATTTGACCACCCCCATAACTGACTTCCAGATAATAGTAAACAGATGATAAACAACTTTTTATTAATATCAAACATCCCTATATCAAAGGTAAATAACTGTATTGAAATATGAAGGTACTTACCACTTTAAATCAGCCTCATCCACAAAGGCTCCTTAGCAAATGGTGGTAGAAAACTTCAAAATAAGGCAACAGCACTGCACATGAACACTGATTGTCAGCCACCTTAATTCTACATGTCACCCATGTGCACCATGTTTTGGTTTTTTACAGCCAAATGGCAGGAGTGTACTTTCCCACTATTTTTACAATATTTGAACCAGAGTAAGGCTTATTTTAACAGTTTATATCCTAAATGGTCCACTACTGGTGCATGGTCAATTACTCCCTCATTTACCTTACCTTGTATCTGAGTAACAACCTTATATATCCACCAGGTCATTGGGGCAGAAGGAGGGGGATGAGTGGGGATTTGGGAAATTACGGAAGGGGAGGGGGAGAAGGTTAGGTGAATGAGAAGGGGTGGGAGGAGGGAGGGAATAAAGTGACCTTAGCTGAAAGTGAGTTGCATGGTATGAATCAGCTAGGAAGGGGGATTTTAAGGAGGGGTGAGTGGGTAGGGAACATATAGTCATTACATAATCGTTCTTTATCCGGGCTATTCACAATCTCAAATTGTTCCAAAAAGTTCAATTTCAGCCCTTTGTTACACATATGTAAAATCTTGGGTTTAAAATCACTAAAATGGCCCATTTCACATAAATGTTTTGACAACCCAGATTTGTCGTCATGTTTAATAACACACTGTTTATGTTCCTTGATGCGAGTAAATCTCTTTCTACCAGTTTGACCAATGTATATCTTGTCACAGTCTAAGCACTTAAGCATATACACACCAATCCTGTCCAACTCATCAGTTCAATCTTTTGAATTAAACAAAAGTTTACCGATGGTCGTTGGTTTGTTAACAGATAATCTCATAGTGTCTTTAGGAATTATATTTCATAGCTTGTATGTTATTTTGTTAACAAGCAGGAGCACTCACCATCTCCTAGGTCTAGTAAAAATAGCAGAAAGATTTGTTAAAGTATTGATAGTGGTCTTTTTCCGTGCTCTGTCAAGGAGTTTTAAAATTAAAGAATCGTCGAAACCATTTCGGTTAGCTAAAAGTTTGATGATGTCAAACTCTTTATTAAAATTATCTTTTGTCATGGGGATGTTGAGCATTCTATAAATCCACGATCTAAAAGCTGAGATTTTATTCGTGAAGTGATGGCATGAGTCCATAGGAATAGTGACGTCTGTGAAAGATGGTTTCTGATAAATTGCAAAGTCATGTTTACCATCTTTTATTTAGATGGTCAAGTCAAAGAAATTTATTTTGTCATTCCCGATTTCTATGGTGAAATTAATGGCATCATGAAGGGAATTAAGGAATAGAGTGAAACTATTGAGCTGCCGATAGGTACTGATCCATGCACACAAAATATCGTCAACGTAACGATACCAATAAAAAACATTTCTCAAAAGTGGGTGATTAGATTTAAAAAGGCTACATTGTAAATCGTCCATAAACATGTCTGCTAAAATAGGGGATAAAGGTGATCCCATTGCGAGGCCTGTCGTCAGACGACAGGCTCAAGATGGACTCCTCTTTGAATAGGGGCTGATGTTTCATTTTATACACTCGTTTCATATTTGTAACTAAATTGGAGGTGTGCATTTTTCCTGTACATCTACTTCTTCACATTCTATGAGCTGCTGTGTGGCATGTGGTCATCCTCATCATTGGTCAACAATCCTAGGATTGGTTTGAGTACCAAGAGAGTACATCAGTCAAGTGTGATAATCATTTTAGGGCAGGAACATGGAATGTGTGATCACCTCGGACCTGCGGGAGATTGGAGAACATTAAGGTGGAAATGCAAAGAATGGACCTCGGCATATTAGGAATCAATCAAATGAGATTGTTAGAGTTGTAATCTAATACACAAATATGGGTTGGCAACATTGTTAGAGGTTAAATAATATCTTGAGATATCGGCTTTAAACTAAGATGTTTTAATAACGAGTCACAGACACATCCAAATTCCAGTTTACAAATTGAACGACTGACAGAGAGTTGACAACAACAATATAGATAAATAGTTACTGACATAAATAGCAACATATGTTGCCAACCCATATTTGTGTATTAGATTACAACTCTAACACCCTCACTTAATCTAATAGGTATATATATATAAATCATTAAGATTCTGCAACCAGTGCTTTCTTCCTGTCATATGGACCGTAGCTCCGGAGTAGATGGACCAGTCAGCTTCACTCGCGATGTGTTTGGCTCCCAAGGCTGCCACAGAGAGAAGAGTTCTCTCCTTTTTCATCGCCGTACTCGGTACAGCTGATGGTCCTTGTGCAGTCCTGGACCCATGCGATGAACCGCTACTGTGTGTCTCGTAGTTCCATCTGCTCCTGCATTTGGCTCTAATGTGACCAAATTTCCCACGTTTCTAGCCACTTGCACTGCTTTACCAGATTGTCGCCCGGAAACCCCTTTACTTTTTGCCCACAACGCGGACTCGTTATTTTGGCCCCACCGACTGTCCTGAATTAATTTGGATGTGTCATCTGCGGCGTAGCCTTCAACGCAACCTTCATGCACTAAATACATCTTCATTTGGAATGTCCAAATATTGTAATTGTCCCGTCCATCCAATTTTTCCATGGATGCCAAACCAGTTCCAACTGACGCCTCAGCCATTTTTCGCTTTAACGATACAATACGTAAAAAAAAATGCACTCGCGTAATGTTGCAGTACTATTGAAGCACAACTGGTCCTTTTCGGTCGCCTGGGCCCATAACCTGTTAGAGGTTAAATAATATCTTGAGATATCGGCTTTAAACTAAGATGTTTTAATAACGAGTCACAGACACATCCAAATTCCAGTTTAAAAATTGAACGACTGATAGAGAGTTGACAACAACAATATAGATAAATAGTTACTGACATAAATAGCAACATATGTTGCCAACCCATATTTATGCATTAGATTACAACTCTAACAGAGATGACCCGAAGAAGGAGACTTTTGGAGTGGAAGTTATAGAATTATTCACACAGGATCACTGAATAGCCACGCTGGAGAAGGCATAATCAGGAAGAGTGCAGGACTGCGTGTGAAGAGCTTCCTGCAGTACAGTGAAAGGATTATAATGGTTAAAATTTAAACTAAGCCTACAGATACCATTATAGTACAAGTTTACATGCCAACGTCGGACTACGAAGATGAAGAAGTGGAAGACGTATATGAGGATATCACGGAAGTAATAAAGTACGTAAAAGGCAAAGAATACTTAATTGTTTTCAAAGATTGGAATGCTGTTGTTGGCGAAGGTAAAGATGGGACAATGACAGGAAAATATGGCTTGGGAAATTGAAATGAGAGAGGAGAAAGACTTATAGAATTCTGCACTCAACACAAGTTGTTGGTGGAAAACACATTGTTTCAAAACCACCAATGGAGAAGATATACCTGGAAAATGCCCAGAGACAGAAGAAGATTTCAAATTGACTACATTTTAGTGATGCAGAGGTTCTGAAACCGTGAAGAACTGCAAAAATATCTGGGTGCAGATATCAACAGTGACCACACCTTAGTGATGATTTAATGTCACTTAAAACTCAAGAAATTGAAGAAATCAATGAAGAGCATATGGCAAGTAGAGAAACTAAAGGAACCTCAACAATGGCTGGCCTATCAGAAGGAAGTGGAAAACAAAATAGAAGAGGATTTTAATGTGAAATCAGTGGAAGAGCATTGGGAAAACATTAAATGTGGACTACAGGAAGCCGCAAAAGAAGTTCTGGAGAGAAGAAACATTGTCAATAAGAATCCATTTATTATAGAAGAAGTCTTAGGATTGATTGAAGAGAGAAGAAAATATAAAAATGTTGAAACTGAAGAAGGGCAACTTTGCTAAATAAGAATCAGGAATGAAATAGACCGTAAAGTAAGAAAAGCAAGGAAAATGTGGATGAAGGATCTATGTGAAGATGTACAAAGCAACCTCGCAAAAGGAAATGTGGAAGTTGCCTACAGGATGGTGAGAAATCACTTCAAGGAATGGGCTGCAAAATGTAGCAGCATCAGGGACAAGAATGGAGAACTCTTAATTGATAATGAGGATAAAGTGAAGAGATGGAAGGAATACTTGAAAGAGTTGTACAATGGAAGCTATCTTATAGGGTAAGTAATCGAAGATGAAAATGAAGTCGATAAGGATGATTTGGGAGCCCCAATCTTAAGATCAGAATTTGACATAGCTGTAAGGGATCTGAAGATAAATAAGGCTTTGGGAATAGATGATATTCCTGCAAAATAATTAAAAGTGTCAGAGAGAAGACATTTACTCAGCTGTACAAAACCATGTGCGATATGTACTCTACAGGAGAGATATCCATGGACTTTGAGAAGAATATCATCATCCCTATTGCCAAAAAGAAGAGGGTTGAGAACTTGAACATTTTAGGACCCTAAGCCTGACAACACATGCCTCAAAGATATTGAAGAGAACCATCTATAGAAGAATAGAATGAAAAGCTGAGGAGTTCCTGGATGAGGATCAATTCGGATTCAGAAGAAACAAGGGCACAAGAGAATTGATATCAAAATAAACATATTCTATGGGATCCTTTCCAAATTGCTGGATAAATATGCACCATTGAGATTCTTCTGCACCAGGCATAAACCTGCCCCTTGGCTGACACCTGATGTACGACTCGTGATGAAAGAAAGAGATTGCAAGAGAAAGAAATTAATCAGATCAAAAAACCCTAATGGTTAATAATAAAACCCTAATACTCCTAATGGTTCTCCTCCGTTTGAAGATCTCAATGATTTTTTCTATCATTAGGTTGGTGTGATGGAGGTAAGTGACGAAGATCATTATTTTTTGATACTCCGGCCAACCGTTCGCCTCAAGCAAGTGTTTCGAAATACATTGGCTGTAATTCATATTTTTATTATTCATGTATGTAGCCCATTATTTTTATTTCTGTATTTCTCTGTAATGCAGATTCTGAGAGTACATATTTTTTTTGTTTTTCCATTTTCTTTTGGTCATCATATGTATATGGTTTTTATATGTTGCCCATTATATTTTTATTTTTGTATTTTGATTTAACGCAGTATCTTAGAGAGTTTAGCTTCTTTTTTTTCAATTCTATTATGTCTTCCATTATTTTTGTATTATATGTTTTTCATTTGTTTTTCTGTACTGTATTGAAATGAATGGGAGAATGTATTTATTCCATTAATTGTAATCCATTTTAACCTAAAGTCCAAAGGAATAGGTTCTAGAAATTGATTCTATTCTATTCTATCGTGGTAAATATCTTTGATGCATGTGTTATCAGACTTATAGTTCTAAAATTTTTGCATTTCTCCACTCTCTTCTTTTTGGGAATATGAATGATGATGTTTTTCTCTAAGTCTTGGTATTTCTCATGTTGAGTACATGTCACAGATGGTTTTGTAAAGATGAGTTTATGTCTTCTCTCCTGCATTTTTTATTAGTTGTGCAGGAACATCATCAATACCAGAAGCCTCTTTCATCCAAAGGTCCCTTACTGCAGCGTTGAATTCCGATCTTAATACTGATACTCCCATATCATCCTTTTCGACTTTGCTTTCCTCTTCAATCACTTTCGTGCTGAACTTGTTTCTGTTATATAACTTCCAGACATTCTTTCCATCTCTTAACTTTGTCTTCATTTTCAATCAAAATTTCTCCATTCTTGTCCTGTACGGTATTGCATCTTGCACTTCGTTCCTTGTAGTGGTTCCTTTGGGCAGAGTAAGGTGTTTCAGCACAATGGCAAAATTTTAGTGCTGGGGATACATCTACATCTATGTACTACCCTGCGAGTTACCACAAGAGTGTGTGGCAGGGGTTGAAGGTCATCAAATATGCACTATTGACATGCAACTAGGCTACTACATGGAGACATGCTAGATAATAGGGTCACATGCAGCTAGATGGTTATTATCTATGTAGTTATAAAGGGATTAATGGTTGTTAATACATGCATGATGCACTACAGACTACTTGAACAATATTGAGAGTGGAGCGGGATTGTATCTATCCCGCTCCCCTCTCTTAAACCTCCCCTTCCCCCCGAGCTCCAATGCTTACCCCTTGGTCACTCCTTCCCCAGGCGGAACCCTAACCACCCCTGGGCAAACACACTAACTTACATCACCACACTCAGCTGTCCTGTCAATCCTTGGTCATTTTCTCTCTCCCACCCTCTCTGTGACTCTATTCCTCCCCCACCCCGACTTTCACCAGACCTGACCTCTGCCTTGCCTGAAAACACCCTAATGCATTACCATGCTCACCCGACCGGCCAATCCATGGTCACTTTGTCTCACCCCCCCCCCTCCGACCGCACTCCCCCCCCCCTAACTTTCACCATACATAAGGCCGATGCAGTATTTTGTATACCGACCTGAAGATGCTGCGCCCCAGCGAAACCATGGTCGTGCCGGAATAAAAGTTTTGTGGAATTAAATTGTTAGTTTTTCTCTTCTCCGCTTGTTAATCTGATCAAACCTAGCATAATAGGCAGGGGTTCTTAACATATATCTAACATCATATAGAATAGGTGGTTAAGAAGGCAATACGTAGGCAAATTGTTGTGAGTGGAATTGGGGAAGTCAGGGAAAAGAAAGAGAAAAGGGAGGAATTGAGAGGAGGTGGCCCATGACTGAATGGTAGTTGTTGCCAGGGTTGAGTGTGGCATTCCATCGGTGTTTAAAAATACCAAGGGGGATGACCACTTCCATTGTTAACAGAGGAAGAAAAAAGTTAGTGGATGGCAGTGACATTGGTGTCACAAAAAAGGCTGGTCAGATGGATTTGCTGGAAAGTTGATCGGGGAGGTTAAAGGTGATGAGTTCTTAGCACATGTTCTTTGCAAAGTCTGATACATATTTTTTTGCAATACTGTGACAGATTTCAGGACTTCCAGAGCACCTAATTACAGTCCTTTACTGGCTCTATGTAATAGTTAAGAGATAAAAATCACTAGTTTGTTGCTCATGTATTTCTCTAAGGAAGATTGCATTCTATACATCGTCTATTGGTAGTGTGAAAAATATGTGTTAGGATATCTCCAAGAAGTGGGCATTCATTTGATCTACCAAAAAAAATGGGATGTTCATTGCTTTATGCCAGAATTTTAATTTGTCCTGTAAGTTTTTCTCAGCTCTTTAATCATTTCTTGACTGGTGGGAGCAAGGGTCCCATTGCAATTTTCATGCCATATAGAGATACATATTTGAAATATTTTTTCAGATCAATTAGGGTTGAAATATCTTTTAAATTCCAAGCAGCTATTTTATTCTCAATTCCTTCTATTTTTGTTGTCATATTTTGGGTTTGTTAACTCTTAGATAATTATTAGTGAGCCAAATTTTCCAGCATATGTTTTTTATAACTGCCAGTTTCTTTATCAAAATACAATGCAGTAGGTGCTTGCATATCTTTTATCTATTTTATATCTATCATCGATCTGGATTTTCATATGAGATTCTTACCGACCAGTGAAGACCAATCAAGATTATGTACAATGAGTGTTTGTTCAAGCACTGCTTCATTAAAGTACTCTCATTCATACATGTCATGCCATGGTTTAGATATCTCTACAAAAGAAATACCCATGAAATTTAAATCATTACTAAGGAGCAACAATATGTAGTTGTTAAAATAATGTATTTATCATTTATTTCTTTGCCATACAGGAAGGAACACAGAGTCATAATTCTGTACATCAGGCTTTAAGTTTCAAAGCATAATAGGTACTCTCACATTTTGAGGTTCGTACTTGCAAAGTATTTTGTCTCAGTAAAAATTTTAAGGCATGGTGCAGTCATCTCTTTGTACATTTCCTGGCCAGTCACAACCCTTTGAATTGGGGTTCCAAATTGTTCCATTTTCACATGTGAAGAGGACAGCTTTGTCGTGGTTGCATCGGTAAAACTGCAAAGAAAGTGAATGGTCATAATTCAAAATTTGAGAATCAATGAACATGTCATTCTTTATAAGACATTTGATAATGGATTAATTACTAGCTGATTAGAAGCCCTAAATTTATTTATCTGTAAAGAAAGAAATAATTAATCTACCGTAGTTATTCCCACCTGTGGTGGCCCAACCCCCTTGATTTGCTCGAATGCCATTAACTTACAGTTGTTTAAAACAATGAACTTTTTTCCTACTCACTTCTTATAGGACTAAATTTTCAATGTGTTTAAAAGAGATAATGAAAGTAAACTAAAGCAAATCCTTTGGTAGTCATGGTGAATGTCTTTGAAAACCAAAAAAATTACAAAATACATGTCAGTAAATTTTTTCAGTTTTTTTTTATTTGAAATAGAAAACTACATTTCATCATAAAAAATAGATACATATTAAATGGTATATATTATCATTTTTGTACCTCATATATGGTGTTTGTTGATTAATAATAATGATAATTTCATAATTTTATTTTTTAATAATCACCTAATGCTGAATGTTGAAAGAATTATCTTAACGTGTACACTTACATTAAAATTTTATTGTGCAAAAAAAATTGAACATCAAACATTTTGGTGAATAAAACGTAGGCCTTATTTGGTAGGTTAAGAAAATCAATGATTTATCTAGTTAAAAGTTTGAGTGACTTATGGTTTGGACATTGCATATTAATGTTGCATGAAAACATGATTATAGATATGCGCTTTTTGTAAAATTATAGAATCTACATCAAAATTCATATCTGCAATTGTAGCCCATCTAGTTCAGGTTTTAATAGAAATAATGCAGAAGTAATTAACATATATGATCCATTGTTAATTACTGTGTACATACTTTCTTCTCCTCCAAATCAATTGTTTTTTCATAAATTTTTAAAAAATGTGGAGAAAAACCTGGAGTGGTATTATCCACACTATTAATTACTGTCACCAATCAAGGTTTTAATATGATTCACTGATACCATTTCAAGTTTTATTTATTTTTCAATGTGCAAGAGTTCATACTTAAAGAATGAAGAAAAAACATGGTATTTCCACAGCTATTTATCTCATACTATGACTATGGTTTCCACGATTAATGTCATCATCACCTGATGATGACATAAAGCATCAAAACCATGGTCGTAGTGTGAGATACCACTGCTCTGGTGGAACTGTGGAAATACCAAGTTTATTCTTCATTCATTATGTATGAAAGCAAAGTCCATAAAGTAAAGCCTGAAACCATCAATTTTATGTAAGAGTTCCACAAAGTGAAGCCTAATACAGTTTTTTTTAACCATACATGTTAGGTTTTTCACGTTCTTATGTGTATTTAAGATTATTATCATTAAATGATTTAATTTGATGACTAGTCTGACAGTATGAGAGTGAGAAATTCATGATCTATTTTAATTCTATAATGTGAGGTTGATGCAGGGCTACACCCTATTTTTTTTTTCGTTCTTTCCAATTTGTCATCAGTGGCTCAACAAGATAATTTCTCTACTCATTCCAATTTAAGATGGTTCTGATCTTTTATAGGACCTTGAATTACTACTTTAATCCATTTATTTACATTTGATGTCCCTCATTGCTCATCAATGTTTTTTCATAACATTCAATAACATTTCTTGGATCTTTCATAGACTAAGGGAAATTTAGACCTTCACTTACTTTGTTACATTGTGGGTGTGGATAGTATTCCTTTGTGCCATTGCAGTCCGGCTCTTCACCTGATGGTGGCTTCGATGCAGGGACATCAGGTTTTTGAGGAACGTCAGGCTTTTGAGGAACGTCAGGCTTTTGAGGAACGTCAGGCTTTTGAGGAACGCTAGGCTTTTCAGTGGTGACTGGCTTGAACATGTCTCCAGACGTTGAGGTAGTTGTGGGCTTGACAGTGGTTGGTGCCGAAGTGGTGGTTGTTGGCCTTTGAGTGGTTGGTGCAGGTGGAGGCTTGGGCTTAGTTGGTGGTGCTGGACCACTTGGGGTGGTGCTTGGAGGCCGGTCCCACTCAGGCTGTTTTCATTGGAGAAATGTGTCTCTATTAGTTAACCAGATGTAAACCCATTTTAGCATATTATACATACATAGTTCTGGTTGTTGTTAGGTGTTGGAGGTGTTAAGTCAGATTAAAGTCATTTGCACCATTAAGGATGAGGTCTTGGTGCATACATGTACCAAGTTGGGTAGCTGAAGGCATATGTCCATGGTTTATTGTCCCATCTAATTAACAGAGCTCACACTTAACTTAATAGTGACCGGTGCACCACTCTGAAATGTAGCCAATGAGATTTACTTGGTGTCTAATCTCTCTGACAAACCACAGACAGCGTGGAGTTGCCCCCTTACCTGGATGTGTGGATTACACATGTTATTGAGCTTAGTATATGGTGAGATCTATCCTCACCAGCTAGACTAATCTATGGGCTGAACAACTTGTCTATCTTTGGTGGTGATTCACCCCCTACCACTCACATCAAGGTGATTTGCTGGGTACAGTGGATGTAGATCTTACTGACCTTGCTTGCATGACAGACCTCTTGTTGTTGTTATTTAGGGTAGGTGAAAGCAGGCTATCATTTGTGCCATACAGGATAGATTGGAGGTAGGAATTTTCCATTGAATGAAACGATGTCAATAAACCCAGAATTGGTATTAGTTTTCTCTCAAGGTAAAGCACCAAAATACCCATGGCTTTAACATCCCATGTATGAGTCAGGATGGAATGAGTCAGAGTTAAGACCATCAAATTCTCAAGCAGTGAACTTGAAATTCCCTCCACTAAGCTCTCAAATAGTGTACTACTGAAAAATCTGGGCTTTTGGAACCGGAGACCAGTCAGTACTGATATATAAGCATATTCTGTGAACATTTCTGCTATATTTATATTCTGAACCTTAAATACTGTGCATGCATGATGAGATTCTTCCAAAGCAAGAGAACATATGCCATTTAAACATGATGCTAGGGAAGTGACCTATAAAGCAAAGTTCCTGCATATGCGTTTTTTTTACCCATTGGGAGCCAAATTGTTTGAACATTGGATTATTTGAATGCTAGAAAATAATGCCATTTATGCACAACTGATTTGGTTGGGAGTTGTGAGCTCAAAAGCAAAGCTCCTGCATCTACAGTTTTACATTTTGGGGCTCAGAGTTGCTGAATATCAGACCCTTCTGTTACAAAATGACTTGTGCGAAGCTCTACCCTCAGTTGTGATTGCACCCTTTTCTTGAACTTGAGGACAGAGTAACATGCTTGCATCTTCAGTTTTTGCACCACAGAAATACAATATCAATTTTGAACTCTGAAACTTAAACCTGAACATGAACAAATTCATTCTTTTTCACTAAACTATTGCATATTCATTTATATTGAAGGAGTTCTATTGGAAAAAAAAATCATGCTAATGGTATGATATGTCACAATTTGCTAATGGCGTTTGACTGAAGATCTATTTTCAATTTGCGTAGTTGCTGAGGAAAGGTTATGGCACCCTGCTCACTTATATTACAAGGCTTGAAAATGCATGCTGCATTTAATTCCAACGATTCAATAATTCTATTTACTCACCCTAGGTGTGGTTGACACTGTTGGAACTGGGACTATGTAGTCTTTCATGTTTTGGTGAAGGACTTTAATTAGAGGGTTAACTTCTCCACAGATGCCATGGAAGTCATCCATGTCAATGGCCCATGTCATAGCTCCTGCATATCCCTTTTGTTTGATGAAGTCCATCTTTATTTGCAAACTCTTCTTGTCTTCATAACCAACCCATTGAGTGCCTGTTAGAAAATAATTTGAGAGCATCAAATTAATATAAAGTGCAATTCCTTATCAGAAAACCTCATCATCATCCTCTATATTTCTTTTTATGGACAGAAATTTCATTTATGTTAGGAGTAAATTTTGGTATTATTTTTTAACTCTGTACTATGTGAAGCCACTGCCTTTGCAGTCTTTGTGATATCCTCTTCCAGCAAGTGACAGTTATACACATAATTTCTTAGTTTAATCTTAGAGGTACCTACATTCGAATAATTAAGTCTTTTTTAGTTTTGTGATACAATGTCTAACCAATTTCATTGTTATTTTCAAGTTTTCCGAGGCTATTATAATTTAGAAAATGGAATAAATGTGATAAAAAATTTTTCTTACCATCCTCTCATGTACAATTGTGTCACAAAATTAAGTTAAATTGAAAGTTATATAATTGACCTTGGATATAAAGTTTTCTTGTTAGCGTTTAACGTTTTTCATTGGCTCTTGCTATCCCTTGAGGAATGAGTCATGTCATATCATTACATAGAATGGTTTTTTTCATCTGGTAAATTTTTGTGTTCCACATTATGATCAATTTTTGGCTTGTGAGGAAATATCAATGGTTTAATGATTGATGTAGAAGGCATTTCTGCATGAAAATGATTGCATAAAAATTATCTTTTGTGAATCCACAAAAGTCTATTGCATACAAGGAATGTAGATTCTTGGATATACAGTACATATATTTAATTTATTGGGGCCATTGTTTTTTCTTGCATTATTGATACAATCGATTCACAGTGAACTGAATAAACTTTTTAGCTTTGTTTTTCCTGTAGCATGTTTCATTAGGTAAATGTTTGGCACAAGGGGAAAACATTGTTTAAAACATTAATTTGCACAGGACTCAACTTCAGAACCTCCTTACTCTTCCCCCAGTTTATCTGAGTCTTAATTTCACTCTGGCTTTTTGTATCCTAAGGTGTCAGGTTGTGTGGTAATTTGCCAAATTGAAATACATATTTCTCTGTCATGTTGATCAACAAATTTTAGAATTTCATCTGAATTTTTACTCACCAGCATAAGCATATGGACAAAAGCCAACATCATCCCACTTCTTCGTCCAGTTGCTATCTTTTTTGTCCACTCGGTCACATATCTGTATGATTAATGTTTTCAGAAATGAGCAATAAATTGAGCAAGAAAGGTGAACCAATTGATGCAGTCACAGTCTTTGAAAATAATGTCCTCAATATCAATGTCAAATATCATTTTATGTTTTCCTTTCAAAAGGACGTTACCTCGTAATAGGCGAGGAATCCTTTGGCTGCAGTGTATTCTCCCTTTGCTCCACCTCCTGCTTCCTTATTGATGTAAGTCCCAAGGCTGTAGTCATTGTTGCTTGTGGAGAGTGTGAATGATCTTCCATAGAATGGAACTCCGACAACAAGGCGGTCTGGAGGACAACCCATTTGAACCCAAAGCTCCAAGCCATCATTCTGGAGTGGAGTTAGAAAATTCATTGTCATCACATTGTTCATCATTAAAATCTGTTTTGTGTTACCATATATGTACTTGTTACTTTCATGAATTACTTATATGCATTTGTCATTTCTTATGTAAACCTATCTTGTTTTCTTCACTTTGACCTTGGGCTAGGATCTCACTCATATGATACTGATACACATTAACCAGCAATGAAAATGACATTTTGCTGAAAAAACTTGAACTTGTGAATTAATGATAAAGAATGGGTCGAAATAACAATATAATATTTTCCAAAGAGTGATTCTATGTTTGCATTTTAGTCATGTATTGTGTATGGGAAAAATTAATTCTTGTATCTCTCTGCCTGACTGACTCATGTGAGTTGAATTTTTCAAGTAACATTTATCTTATGGACAAGCTTCTATAGACCATAGCCTCTAGGGTTTCCCTACTGAACCGATAGGCAAGTGACACTTTCTGTGTGCACGTAGGAATTTGTTACAAAAATATGTAGCTTTATTTTGGCTCTTATTTATTTCTTAACTTAAATCTTTATCTTTTAGGTTACAAATGCTCTTTGCATACTACATGTGAGGCCGTACAAGTGTGAAATGAGATCTTTCTTTCACCTTTCACTTCAATACTTTCCATAGGTCATTTAATAAATCCTAGTCTTTCAATACTCTTCCATAATTATTTCGACTCTGACTCCCTAAAGATTGATTCAGATTTATAGTGATGTCCATATAACTTATCTTGTTAAACGAATGGGAACATACATAATTTTAAGGTTGTGGAATATTTTCTCCCAAAATTATATTGGAGTGCATTTTTTAGAATCCTTTCTAGCTGAAATAACAAAAGTCAGTGGGTGGGCAAGGGTCTTCTGAAGCCACCCTTTGGATCCATTGTGTCAGCCCACATTTTACCTGCCCACGACTCCCAGACATGGGGTCAGAGCAGCGCAGTAGAAGTATGGAGAAGGGTCTCCCCTCCAATCTCTGTCTGTTGTTTAATTTCGGTATTCTGATGAGAACTGGTGTTTCAACATGGCTAGGCCCTTACCCTCTCCTTAGTGTTGAGTATGTGGGTCTAGCTGACATACTTGACACAAAAAATTAAAATGTTAAAAATGATGAATATGTAGCTATGTTTTGTAGCGTAGCTGAATACAATTTTTACATGCTTAAACATTGATGAATCAATAGTCTCAAGTATACATCAGTACAATGATGGAACTGTAAAAAATGAGCAAGAATGGTGACATTCAATGAATGTGATTGTTTTATGCAACAAGGGTATCTGTAACTGCATAGGCTTCTTTACATGAGTCTTGTCCTCTCCCAGTTTGGTGCATGTAGAAATACACAGTGAAATTTACATTTTGTAAAGCAACAAACTGCATGAAAAACTTATGAAAAGTAAAAATTATTGTACTGAAATTAGGTAATCGATTATACTTCCATGCTTATCTCCTTACTATTTCCCTAATTTAAGGCTGTGAAGTTTATGGATTGTTTAAAAATAGCTCAAACAAAGGGTAATGTGAGTCAGGGGTATCATAATGATTATAGTTGGGAGTAAGGTCTTGCAAGTGTCCTTACACCATATTTTGTCATTGGCTCAAAAGTTTCTACAACTTATTCTTACTACACTGTATTTTATAAATACTTACCACATTGAGTTTCTGATATGCCCATTGGTCATGGGGCCTCTTATAAAGTGGACTGTGAACATCAGCAAATCCTGCCCAGTTGCCTCGTAAATCATAAGACATCACATGAATTGCATCAACTAGTCTGTAAGGAAACAATTTAGATTTTTAACCTATTATTAATCATTTTAGACAAAATGCATAATTTTTTTGCATTTTATGTACATATTTTCATTTCAAAAGAGCTAATATGGGAGGATAACTTGTTGTAGAAAGCTTGAGTTTTAGGCACTCCAATGGCTTCCGTTGTATCCTACCCAGACGAATAACTTCCTGGAACTCTTTTTTGGCTTGAAAATACTTTGCCAGGTATATGAAATCGCTAGTATAGATCGCTAGTTTAGGTTTGAAGGAGTTTCAATTTTCATGCTCATCAATTTTGGTGAAAATAAATCGTATATTCTCAAAAGTTACTTTTCTAATATTAGTTGTCTTATATTAATTTTATAAGGCCTTTTAAACAACATCTTACTCGCATAGGTCAGGTACATGGTATCCCTCTTGCAAGCGGAACTTTGCTAATGGCACTGCCATTGTTATCTCCCATCCTTTCCCAGCAGCCAAGAATGCTGTTCTAAGTTCTTCCACAAAATAGAAGAAATTGTTCTTGTCTGCTAGCTTTCCACCTCGGTCTGTTGCTCCTGGGTACTCCCAATCCAGATCAAATCCATCAAAGCCATATTTGTGCATGAATTCTGCAAGAATGATGTTACAATATTAATATTACTTTGAGCTTGATCAGTTCTATATTGCACTAAGCATATATAACATATTATCTCATGTCAAGGGTAAATGATGACTTTGCTGAGAAAAGGAGTTGTTATGTGCCAATATTCTTTACAATACCAGTATAGATTTTGGGATAACTTGAGATTTGTGGTTCAAATAACATGTGTTAGCATAATATCTGATATTTAAACTTAATTGCAAATGTGCACCTCCAAAATATGCTCTGTCAATAACCTTGGAATTAACTGATGGTGCTCTTTAACTGCTGATTAACCTTAACCACACATCATACACTGAGTCCAGAAGGGATGATTAAATAAAGTGAATTTTTCCAAAACCAGTAATTTGTTGCATTTGTAACAGCAAATCCATATCCCACATGCATACGTCTGTGAAAATGTGCTCAAGTTAACAAACACAAGCAAACTTTCAGGTACCCTTTACCCTTCAGGAACTGTCGGTAATTATAGAATTAACTTTGTGTACTGGAGATTTTTAAATGCCATTCCCCAACAGCCATGAATTTTCTTGGATGATTTTTGATGTTTTACACTCAATAAATTAATAGTTCATACCCCAAAAACATTTTTAAATATTTTCCTTAAGCCTGTATAGAGAACCAATAAGTTGCAATGCACATACAAAATCATTCTGTTTTAAACAAAAAGCTCAATAAACTACATTAAAATATGACTATATTCATAACCAATCCATAATTTATGGCATTCAAAACACTGGTGAACTAATGATCTACTGCAATGTGGTAACATCGAAAAGAACTTCCACTTGAGTTGAACGTGGTATTGAACCACTCGTGGATTTCTTACTTCTTCCCTTAGCTAAATTAAGAGTTAATATTTTCACTCACCGACTACACTGCGAATGAATGAATCCCTTCTGGCCTTCACGGACACCATCTCTGAGTATTTCCTTCCTCCCTCTCCCCAGCCTCCCACAGCAACTTCAGTCTTGAGGCCTGGGTACTTCTTCCTGAGATCAGTGAAGTTCTGGAATCCACCTTGCTCAACATCAACCTATGAAAAAGTGCAAAAATAGGATCAATGAGCAGCATGTCAAATTACCCATGTTATGATGAAAAGGTCAACTTTTGCTTGTCCGCCAGACTGTAATCTGAGTTGCAGGTAAATTATTCATATTTCTATTTAACTCTATATACTTCTTATTGTTCATTTTATGAAGGACAAAAATAATGAGTGAGAGTCAATGTGTTTATGTATAGTTGATACTGGTGATGCCTCTTCTTATGACTATGGTTTAATTTGTAATGCTCACTAGCTAATGAAAAGGTCATGGTTCAAATTGTACTCAGTTACTTCTAAACATTTATGTGCAGCAGTATCCATCCATCTTTAACTCATTCACTGCGACATGCAGGGATGCCTGCACACATTTTTAAAGCCTTTAAACAACAAGTTGGTACATTCTATGGGCCAAAAAGAAAAAATTTTCCTTGAGCATAAATTGCGGGAATTTCTAAATATTTGAAAAAGCTTCAAAATATTTTTTTGCACTGTCATCTTGTCAGAAATTAAGATACACTTCGTTCATGCGTGATGATACATTTCAGCTGTATATTGTGGTAAATGCATTTGATATTTTTCTGGATTAATGACACTGTTCTGGAACTAGGATCAATTCCACTGGTAAAATAAAAGGGTTAAGAAATGTCCTCCTTTAGTTACTCATGCATCCTACACCTCAGGATACCAACTAAACTGCTAAATCTCCTCTCATTAAATAATCAGTGCAAAGATTAAATTTATTTTTCTTTTATTCCATAAGTGTTGTTCTAAGACCTGCAAAATACCATTTCCCCATATTAACTGTCCATTCCACCTAAAATTTTGTAGTCGACTACAACTCCTCCCCTTCCGTGCTCGAGACGTCCTCAACTGCCTTCTTTTCTGCCCATCTCACCTTCTTCATTGTTCTCCTAGCTCATGTGCACATCTCAAAATAGACAGTCTATTGTTATATATGTAATCTTTGTTATGTTGGCAGTTGTGCAGGCTACTTGCGTGGTGACAGCCAGGTGAGGTTGGAACAGTGAGCATGGAGCGGAGTTTAAGCAGAGTTCTGTGTCCTGCAAGATACGGTTGTGCGTAGTATAGACTATCATCATACTATTGTGATCATGGCAATTACCTAACTCTTGGTAACAGGACATATATAGTTTAATTCCAGCCCTTTGTGCACACAATGACATACATAGGTGTATCCAGGGGGGGTTTGGGGTTTGTAACTCCCCCCATTGATAAAAAAAACTTAAAAATAATGTGTTTAACATGTGCTAATAGTGCAATTATATCAAATCTACGTTGCAACTATAACAGTAGACAGACAACACAGGACTTTGCTGAGTAATTTTTGCAGAAAGACAAGTTCATTGCTTAAGTCAGTAGGGGTGTACTGTATAGGCTTGGGTGCCGAATACGTTTTCGTTGGCGGCAGCGGCATAATCGGCGTGGACCTGTACATAGCGTAGACTTTCGTGTACTACCTTTTTTACTTTTATACCCTCCTTTATTCTATTTACTCAAATGCCAAGAGAATACGTAAAACTTACAGAGTTACAGCAATGCAAAGAGGGACCTCATAGAGACACGCATCGCAAAGCTGGAGAGGCTGGTTGTGGAAATAAACTCATGTGTAATGGGATGCAGAAAAGCAGAGTGAAAGGGCTACTATTTGGCCCCTTGATGAAGCACTCTGCCTTCGAGTTAGTTTGCTGTTTGTACTCGGTATTATGCTTCTTAACATTACAAAATATCATTACTTAGGCCTACTTAATAGGTATGCTACTGACAATCTGAAAATTTTGTATAATATAGAGTTTCCTTACAAACAGAGTCCTATTTTATTAAAAAACTTCAATATAAATTTTATTAAGTAAAAAGAGTAAAATTTAAATCTCCTTTGTAATTAGGCTTCTAAGTTTGATTCTCACCCAAAGTGTGTATTGTAAGCATGTAGTACATATAAATTAATTGTATTTATTAAAATTAATGTTTTCACAAGCCTAGTTGAACTACCATTACTCATAAGACTACAATATGAATAACATAAAAAGTATTTAAAAGTATCATCGGTTTTCACTAAGCACTCAAGTTATAGCAGGTTTTTCTCAAATATAAAAAAAGAACAATGTTACCCTCATAAGGCCTTAAACCTCATAATTTTGTTGCTTAATTAAAAACTATTTTTAAAAGTTTTGATTCAAAACAGGTAATTACTAAGTGAATTTTAAGACTCAGAACACCTTCAAAATGTCTGTTTAATATGTATTTTTTTCAAAATTCCCGAACCCCCATTTACATGGGGGGTATTCCTTACTCCTGGGTGGTAACCCACCCCTTCAGATGTTTCTAGATATGCCTATGATGACATAACATCTATATTCATCCTTTTCTCATCTTAACCCTTTTACTTCCAGTAGGCCGATATATCGGCCCTCTATGGTTGTGCGAATACTGCCAAGGGACGATATATCAGCCTACCTGCATTACATCATCACATCTTTGTAATGGTTACAATTTCTTCAAATCAGAGACAGCATGAATGATTTTTTCATCCCCATAAAAAGTGAAATATATGATCAAAATTGAGAAAAATGAAAATTAATATATTAAAATTAAGTGCTTCAAAAATATATCTTAAATTAATAATCTTACAATTTTCACGCTAATGGGCTTGGCAGTTTTCACACAGTCTACTTTAAAGGGGCTGGCAGTAAAAGGGTTAAAATCTTTTCATAAAATCTCAAAATCTATTTTCATCATCTTTCCTTTGCCATTTTTAGAGCCGGCTTCTCTTTTGAAAATATTTATAAAATCTATAACTAATACTTCAAATTTTTGTATTTTTACATTTTAAACTTGCAAGAATTTACTTTGCAACTTAAAAAAAAGCTGGAAAAAGTATTGGCTTATAGCATTTTTCACTCAAATCCCAATGGTTTTATATTGGTCAGCAGGCACCATTAGGGTTAAAGTCCATGTGTTAGCAACATACAATGCCATACTCCATGCCATCTTCAATCTTTTCTTATCTTTACTTTCTACGAAATGTGCCAAACATTGTCTACCTCCTAACTCATGACATTAATTCCCATAAAATTACTTCTCCTTTTTCATCTTCTTTTTCTCCCTATAGTTACATTTAGGGCTCCTCATTCTCTTTTTGCGGCAAGTGAACGAACTCACCATGCAGCTGATCCTTAAGGCCTGGGTACACGATACATTAACACAAACAAGTTAATGTCTAAATGAATGAACGCGAGAATGCACCGTGTAAACACACCAAAATGTACAAATGAATGAATGCGTGAACAGAAAATAGAACCTGTTCTATTTAGTTCATGCATTTGCACAAGTTGCACTGAAACCATTCACGCAAATGTACATGAACCCGTACGTGTTAATGCATTGTGTAACCAGGCTTTTAGAGTGTCTTTCTGGGTAATATGCAAATGCTCTAAACCAAGTCTTAGTCTCCAATACCCTCAGCACTGATAATACATTGTAACAGTTCACCCTACCCGCTCTTTACATTCCAAAATATATGTACGTACAACCCCTTACATACAGTTCACAGACATACCTCAGGGTCCAGAATGAGGATTTCCCAGGTGACGTTGGACACTCCGATGAAGGAGTAGATGACATGGGTGCACATCTCGGAGGGCATGTCATCAATGCCATATTTTCCAATGCCGGGGCGATAGATGGCCCAGTTGCTGAAGTAGCACACAATTCGAGCAGACCTGTCACTATTTGTCCTGCTATCAACCACTGCTTCACCTATTATGGTGGGGAGAGTATAAGAATATTATTATTTACAGTACTTTTGGTAGTCAATATTCATAGCTACCTATTTTGAATCAGTATTCAGTGAGTTGTTAAAATATTTTTCAGAATATCAAGAGTCCAGTGAGAAGGTTTTCTTTGCATATTAAAGCTCATATTTTAGATGGACTTGGGTTTTCAACTCCACTGTTAGGCTTCTGTTTACCTGTGTTAATTCCACTTTTAAATAATTTATTTGGCTGCAAGCATTTTGTATTTGATCTTTCTTCTCATATGAGAGTGGAGTTGTTATGATATATAGTTACCAGAATGCATTCTAATTACTTCTGTGTCTGTAGCTTTTATTGCTGCATTTAGGATGTTAGGATAGGAAAACTCCTGCATTTACTTGCAATAGGAGTGTAAAACTTTGTCTAATTAAGGTTTTTATTTTATTATATTTTCATGCATAAACGTTTGTGTATTCCATGAAAGAACCAGGTGAATTATTTCGCCTGGAAACCTTTTTAGATCCTGATCTAGCTTTTTATTCATACATTTCACTTCCAGAATTTAATTCTACATCCTCAATTTAGTGTGTAAATATTTTCTTGTGTGACTTTTTAACATACACAATGCCTCCTTATTCGTATGTACGTTATTCATATTTTTCCGTTAAATAAATTTATTTTCTAATCCCATCAAAGTTCCCACAAAACCCCATGTATGCAGTATTTATTTGTTTTATTCATTCTAGTTATGCTGGATTTTTAAAATTTTTTTCACTCCCCTAGTCAATGTGTTATGTTATTGAGAGTGGCTTTCAGTATTTGGTTTCATGTTGGCATACAATCCGAACTGATGCTGTCGATTCCAGAGGCAGACGTGCGACTCAATTTAAATTGAATTAAAAATGGCGGGACCAGAGTCCTTTAGACGGCATTCTCAACACTATATAGTTATTATTTGGCATTCCAGAGGACTCTGGGCGGGACAGTATACTGGCGCTACTAGTGGCAGAAATTTGAACTCATTCCACTCAAGTACTTCGGCGGAGAATTCAACTGTCAAAGATTTATTGCAGTGCGTGAGCTGCAGTCGGGGATAAAATTTAGCGTGGAAGGGAATTAGGGAAGTGATTTAAACAATGAAGAAATGTGTGCAAAATTACATTGTGCTTATACCATTCGAGAAACGTGAACACCGTTCTAATTACCAAATACGATTTGTCGTATTTTGCTATCAGTGTCTTCGTTCTAATTTGTCCTTAAACAATTTTGAATTTTGTAATGAAGGTTAAGGCCAATTAGCTATTAGCACCGCTGTTTATTACTGTTACGAAGTTAAGTTAACTGAACTGTTAAGTTAAGTTAAGAACTGTTACGAAGCGAAGTTTCCTTTGGTCCTTGGTCAGCTGAAAGTTTTCTTCTCGATATGGCAGTGGTAAAGCGAGGCTGGGAAAAGAATGACTGATAATGAAGCGAAAAAGCTGGAAGAAGTAAATTTGCGTATTCAAACTCGTGTTGACCCGGCTAAACGTCATTAATAGCTCTCGATTAAGTACAAGGAAAATGAAAGCGAGTAAGCTCAAAGTTAACCGGCATCTTTAATCGTTTCTCTCAAGTTTTTACCATCTACAATTTGCTTGTTTGCCTAGTATGAAGGCAGACCTAATAAAGGCATTTTGCTTCCTATAAATAAGTTACCCATAAATTTTGATTTGGGTGATCGAAATCGATAAAATTGGATTTTCTTGAGTCTAATCGATAAATTGTGAAAAATTGAGCTAAGAACTTACCCAGCGGCAACGCTATCACAAATAGGACAGCAACTGTCCAAATCAGTCTGGTTCTCTCCATTTTCACAAAGCCAGGCAACCTGCAAATAAAAATAATCATTTTTATAATATACCCTTTTTTGGAATGGTGAAATCCTACATATCACTGAATGCTTTTCCTATCAGCTGAAGCATATTGAAAATATTAATTAGAAATTATTAGTTAACGAATTGGAATTTCGACTAAAATCACTACGGGTGAATCATTTTTGATCAGATATGCCTTTAATTAGTCTACGTCATTTTATGCTGGCTGGACTACGCTCCTCTTGGTGACTGCCGGTCAAAACTATAGCTTTATTAGCAGTGGGATGATGAGAAATGGAGAGTTGTGGTGCCAATACGACACATACTGATTGGGTGGAGTCATTTGCATCCAAAACTGTAAGTGGGACCTCACTTGCACATACGGCACGCGAATTCGAACATCGAAGACCGCCGGGAATTGCGCTTTCTCCCGTCTTAATATTTCCGGTACGACAATCGTTCCACCGCCTCACCATTAATGAAACCCGAAAGAAGTCTGATTGTAGTGAAGTGCTTTAGTTCCCGCTGCGTATTATCGCTGTCATTCCTTTGCAGTTGAACGAGTGGGCCCTTTCAAACAAGTCGATTCAAAAAGTTTTTATTGCTGTAAGTTGCTGTTAAATTGTAACACATTTAAAATATTGAGGTAAGATATTAGCATTTATTTTCAGCGTAACGCCATGATTCAGGAACGCTTTAATATTCAGTGTAAGTCAGCTAATAATTAAATCTATGGAAAACTGTATTCATGAATGCACCTAAGTCGTATTTGTACAACTGAACTGCATTTGGTTTTTTCTGCGCGTCCAGTGTATTTTAGGAGCAAATAAGGAAATCTGCTATTGCCTGTAAAATTGCTGTAATCAATAAATCTCTCTCTAGAGCTGATTTATTTAACTAAAGTAACCGTGTAAGTTAAAATGATTTGAATATAATTTCCCGCCCGTGGAACCGAATCTAGTGTAATTTATGTCCGAAAAAATTGTCTTTGTCGAAGGTTGACCCCTTGTCCTTTGGATATGAAGCCAGGATTCTATCCATCGCATTTCTCAGATAACATTTTTAGTGTTCTTATTTGTTTACTCCAACTCCAATCTAGCCAATCGTTCTTGCATAAATCTCACCGTCAGGAATCTTTCGATACATTCTCTTTTAAATTTTTCTGCCTCTTTCGAATTGCTCCCGACAACTTCTTTTACTCAATTACCATGCCTAATTCCTTTTATTTTCGTCTTTCTGTCTACTCAGTTCGCGTTTTCCTTCCTCCTTCCAAGCTACAACTCGTAAGCATCCAGTCCAAGTTTGTTCTCCTTCCAAGAAGATTTTCACAAACATTGAACGCGACACTACGTATAAAATTCTTGACCCTGTTTTCTTCGCGTATTTATTTAACGGGCCATTGGTAATAATTCCTTTCTACCCGATTACCCTTATTTTGCTCTTGTCGAACTATTTCTTACACTCTGGTTGGATCCTACTTGTTAGGGGATTGGGTCAGTGTGGTGGCTAGAGTACTGGCCTCCCATCCCGAATAGCATGCGTTCGAATCCCAGGAATGGTTAAGTGGAATGCCGATCTCTATCCGAGTGCCGCGTGGAGAACACTTCGAGTTTCCTTCCGTCTGAAGGGGGTGTTTAAAATATGTATCCTTTGCTGCCTTTCTTTAAGAGCATGCTAATGCTGACGATGGGTTTCTCTTCACCCTTCCTCCGTTTCCTGGGAAACTCCCACCTCCACCCAATTACCCACCTATCGTAATTCGTGCGAAGTACCTCGGACGTCTCCTCCGTGTAACTCAGTTACCCACAGTTCTGCTCAGCATGATAAAAATACCGTCGATGAAGTGTTTTTTTTCCCTTGGATTTAAATCGTTTAGAATCTGAAGTTGGATGGGCACATCTCCTGATATACATATATTTACATACTTTTTTTGTAAAATTTGTATTCGGAGATGCCATTTGAATGCATTTTTCATGCACGCGCTCTTCCCGAAGGCTTTCTTGCTTTTACTTGAACGTGGGCCTTGGTTTTACCGCTCACAAGCTTTCTTTCTTCCTATCCTTATAATGCATAAAATTCTTCTTGCTGTTATTCAGGCGTCTTATAGGGAAGTATTATATTTCTCAATAATATTTATGAAACCGCTTTTGCGCCTCGACGACCTCGGCCCGTGACTATAACCCCCACTCTCCCTCCCCAGTTGAAGTCTCCCCCCCCCTTAAGACATCAATTATAATATTACCCAGTTCTATTTACGGCCGGCGAAAACGTCTTCGAGGCGCCCGCCCAGGACCCACGAAGGTAACGCGTGTGGGGCCGTCTCAGAACGACCTTGATCTTGGGACCAAGAGTTGTCTTCTTTTTGTTGTCTTGTCGCGGGCCAGAGATGGGGAGAGGGGAAGGAAGGAGGACATAATGTAAAAAAAGTTAACACGTTCTGGTTTCGGTAGATTTAATGTAAACTGGAGTGGGCGGGTCCAACTTGACATTTTTCTTTATATTATTTTTTCCGGTTTTCGGCTGGGGTAACTGACCTAAGCGGAAGGTTGGTTGGCGTGTGTGTGGGGAGGGGGGGGGGGTTAGGAGGGAAGTATTCGTTTTGAATATCGAATGAACGGATAACCTTCCACCGCCTTAAGTGGTTCCATCCCACGTCTCGATACGGTATCCTCCTCTTCCCTTTTAACCCTGAAGAGATTTGAACTCAGTGACCGAAAGCTGTGATAGAAACTCAACGTAGCCGATTTACCTGTATGTTATAGTAAGGTGGCTCACGATCGTGAGAGTCAAAAACCGCTGAGATATTCCAATTCCTCTGGTCATGCTTGTTCGACGGTAAAAAATAAGAAATACTGCTCTCTCTTACAAAATGACTAAGCTGTTGAAAAGCAACATTAACGTACTAAAAATGCAGAGTGGTGATAGAGAAGTGTTTAGGTGAATGCTTCCCTAAGACAAATGGATTCAAGATATTAATTATGGTTCAGATGTGAATGAATTGATAAAATACTTATGCCGTTAGTTACTATGGGAACATTTAACGTTAAATTTTTGCAATTTGAATATTTCCTCAAATTCACTTTAAAATCTCTTCTATCATGAATTTATTCATTTTTAAATCAATAAGGCAATGCCGACGTAAGCCTCCGCTTTTCAATATTTCATGCTTCGGAGTTATTTGAGAATTTTAAGTGAACCATGGATTGAAGCGTTTCTGATTCCCCGGTCAATTGCAGGGCCAATTCAATCTCACTGATGTATTTAATTTTCGATAACTGCAAAATATACTAATATCATGAAAACTAAAATGAGTTGGTGCCTTCTTATTATTTCCATTTTATTTTCTGGGAAAATTCTCATCTAAAATCAGTTAATTGAAAAGTATCCTTTTGTTTTCGATGTAAAAACATGGCTTTTTCATATCCGACGTTCATTTTCTCCATTAAGCGTATGCAATTTCAACTGCGATTTATAGTAAATATAGTATGGATGAGGGATTTCTGTTGAATAATATAGATACAGGACCTTTTACTTCAGATATACCCAAATTATGAAGAATGTGACGTGCATTATATTTTGCTATTCGATTTCCTTAAGTCGTGTTCGAATTCATAGTTGGGGTTTGGGTTGATGTGGAGTTTGGGGAATGACCTACTATTTTAGGGTCCCAGGTTTGAATCCCGGCAGTGGCATAGATTTCCCATTGGGCTCCTGCCTGATAGAGCTGCGTGGAGAGCAATTAAAGTTCAGTACTTCGTCAGTTGAATGGGATGTTAAACCGTTAAACCCTTGGCGCATTTATTTGAGAGCAGACGTAGGTATACCGACGCCGGGTTTCTCTCCACCCTTCCTCCACTCCCCCACAAATTCCTGCCCACATGTGATAAATGGCGAAAATGGATATAGCTATTGGTGTCCTCCCGAGAATAACAACAGGCTTTTTAAGAGCTAAATTTTGTATCGTGACGAGTTTTACCACGTTATTTAGGGTGAAAAGACTACAGTTTCGCCAGAATCTCAGTGGGCATCTTCATTCCAGAAGAATCAGTTTTCTTTTCATCATCAATAACCAGGCGAAACCCATCATAACGCAGAATTTAGCACATCAACACCACGTAAACTTAGGTTTATACAGGATTGAAAATTAACATTTGCTTCGATTATGGAAACAAATTGAGAATAGTGATATAATTCGTCGTTTCGCAGTGGTAATTGGTATCATTTACTTTAAAATTGCTCATTTTGAATATTTTGTCGCTGAAAACATGAGGCAAGAAAAATATCTGAATGATCCATACGAAGTTGTTATCAGCCTGTTGAACGGTACGTTGGTTTTAGAGGAGGGTGGAGTGGGAAATGACTTTCTGAGGGATGGGTATTGGGAGAGGAAGACCTACAAAGGAGTTCTGAGCGGGGTAGGTGAAGAAAGGATGTTGTTGGAAGAAATTGGGAGGAGGAAGAAAAATTGGGTGTTGGAAATATAGAAAGACAATTAAGTCTTTAAAGTTACGATGGAGATGAGAATGATGAGTGAGAGGGTAAACTGTTAGGATTCTGATTAGCGAGATGAGTATATGAAATATATGAAGATTTAATGTGAATAGGGGTATAATAAGAAGTAGAAGGTATGAAGAATATAAAAGAAACGTAGCGTAGAGCAGTTGCATACGCAGGATTTCCTTCTGGAGGAGGGGGGGGGGGTGCATTAATATTTTTGTGCATCATCATTAAATGATATTTAGATTAATATTCACTAAAAAAATAATTAAATTAACAATCTTATTCGTGAAGACAATTCAACTATATTTTTCTGCGCAATAAGCCAAATTCAAAACGCTAGTGCAAAATATAGAAAATATAGCAAATTACGGAAATGTTTTTGGGGGTTTCAACCCTAAACCCCCTCCCCCCGTCGGTGCACCACTTATGTAGAGCATTTGTAGTGTTCGGCGACAGGAATGGCTTAGGGATAAAAATGTGGTTGATCAGGCATCAACTTCAAAAGCCTACCATTATCGGTATATCACTGATGATGAATATATCCTCGTCGTTCAGGCAGAAGTCACAAAGTCAAAAATTGGCGATTTTTAGTTAGGTGCAAAATTAACTCTATACTAACGAAATGAAAAGCAAAAATAGTGAAATTGTTGTAAGTGGTTGGAAGTTATCATAGTAAAAACACCAAAAAACATGAATTGACTAATAATGCAAAACTGATTTTAGGAGTTGTTTGAAACCGCTATAACTCAGTAGCAAGATTTTTAACTTAGTGAATTCTGCCTAAACGACGACGATATGTGGCATCTATTTGTAACCATTATGCTAAGCGAATTATAAAAAACATTTTTTTCGCCTGATTCCTTTAAAGCAAAACGTTCAGAATATATATTAATTAAATATGATACAACGACTGTCTCCAAAGTAAAATCACAGTCTCTTGCATGGTAAGATTTTAATCAGTCGTTCTGCACGGAAAGTAAGTGCCTTGTGCGTTTGCCAAAAGAAGTTTCCTAGGTCGCAGATCGAACCGCGGATCTTTGGCTAGACGGGTCAATGCGCAGGCAACCACACTACCTAGGAATCCCAGTCCAGGAATACTTTTTTTTCTTTAGCAAGTTTCAACGCTTTTGAGGACACTGGGTTAACCCTGTCCATTATGTTACGTTACGTAAAAATAAATTTTACTTTCTGGTGGGTATATATTTTTGCCCTCGGGTGTCGTGAAATTGATTGCTTATCGATTCTATCGTAAATTTGAAGATTTTGGCGATTATT
Source organism: Platycnemis pennipes (assembly GCA_933228895.1). Lineage (NCBI taxonomy): Eukaryota > Metazoa > Arthropoda > Insecta > Odonata > Platycnemididae > Platycnemis > Platycnemis pennipes. Next base: position 31,274,275 of record OW121852.1, on the reverse strand, counting down.
TATAGCTTTTTTGTGACAAAAGCGCGTGAAAGAACCGAACGGTTTGGGAATGGTGAAGAAAATGTATTGGGAACTAATAACTAGACGTTGATGAGTGTTCCATGTGCCTGGTTACCGCACCAATTGGATTACATCTATAGGATTCGGCGGCTGAAGATCGCACGAGGTCAAAAGTGGGAGTCGGCACTGATGACCACGCCCGCGTCCACATAATGGGACTTGGCCCTCCCAAGGTCACGGACTCCAAAGCTACCTCGCGTTGACAACAGGACCTGGCTCCCTTGACAGTTTTTACCGCGTGCCTGATTGGTCAGTGAAACACGAATGGAGAAGAATCTTTTGAAATAGTTCCTTTTAATGTATACATTTGACGTCGAAGTACCCTTTTTTATTTGAGTATCGATCAAGATGATTATGCGTTTGGCGGCAGTTGGTAACATTGGGTGTGAGCATTATTCTTTTCAAAGTTAGAGCTGCTCGCGATGGTCAAGTCAAATCGCTGGCTTGTTCTAAATATGAAATACTTATGTAACTCTATTATAAGCACCTATATTACATAGTGCCAACACTATATTACAGATAAATAACTCTTTGGAGTAGGTGGATGAATATCGGCGATGGGCGAGAGAATGACAATTTTAATAATGACGGCGCCCATTTAAATGTGTAATGTTTCAATGATTATACCATTTCTATTTCACTCTGTTAATCTAGTGTATTTTCACTTGTTATTAAGTAAAATGAAGTTATCAAATGGGTATCGGAGGGGGGTTAATTCAAAAGTACCCGCAGGTAAACATCTAATGTACTGAAAAAGTTGAATAATTAAGGTGGTGTGGGAGCTGGTTAGTGGGGGAGCTTTCGCAGCTCTTTACCAACCTTGAGAGAATGCCGCACAAACACAAAGTCATGGAATCCCAATCCCGCTTCGAACCTAGATGTCGGTTTGTCATAGGATTAAATTAGGTGTGATACCGTACTATACCATCCTAGTCGTTGGAGCACATCGAAACCTAATTCTAATGCTACCTCAAAACAAGAACTGAAATAATCAATTTTCTGGTTCCGCAAGGTTAAAAGCAGTTGCGTTTAAAATATATAATGCCTATTTTCATAAATGTCGCACGTACGCTTAAGTTTTTCCTAGTATCCGGTTGAATCGCAACTAAAGAGTTTTTCAGCTAAAACGGTCGATCTGTTTGGTACGGACGAGAAAATAAAATATTTTCTAAGCGTATGACATTCACATCAGGGTAAGGGGAATGGACGATTCCTTTCCCTGTACATTCAATTGTTTATCAATAAGATCTGGTTAACAGGAAAGAAAACAGCTTCAGTTCGTCTGTACGTATTTAAAAGCCTCTTTAAAGGGATTCGAACCCGGGACTTCCGGCCAGCAATCTAACGCCCAATCTACTTGTAAACTACGCTGTGTTAGTTGGAGATGCTGAAGCTATAAGTGTTTCACCTCGCTTTTTGCGCTGTCTCAGAACAGAACATTTTGAACAGAATAGGCAGCATAGCAAAGGGATAGGTAGGGGAAATATTTTAGAGTATTCTGTAGTGCATGATGCATGTATTAACCCCTTAAATACTATAGATACTAACAATCAAGTTTCATGGGACAATATAGTTGCTGGTTTGCATGTTAGTAGTGCATGCTTGGTGATCTTCACCCCCTGCCACACACTCTCGCGGTGGCTTGCAGGGTATCGTGTAGATGTAGATGATATACATGTAGATGTCTCGCATTAATATTTTCTCTGCAATCCTGGGAGGGTTTCCTGCGGGATGTTCGTGTCTACGTCACCGAACGACTCCTCGGTGTTCGTGGGCCATCCTCCCATTGCCAACCTTTTGGTGCCTCCTCCTGCACCCTCCCTGGATACCTCCCGACCCTCCCACCCCCTCCTCCAGACGCCTGCTCCACCCCCTCCCACCTCCTCTCACCGTGGGAGTGGCAAGGGGTCGCCCGCTTCCTCCACATCGCATGCTACGCAGACCCACCCGCCGACCACGACGACCACCTTCAAAAAGGAAACCACTGCGATGACTTTTGAACCGGTTTAAGGGACATGGGACCAAAGATTGCCAAACGGGACTTTTTTTTCTTATTTTCTCATTCCCGATCCACGTCCTTCCTTCCTCCTCTCCCGCTCTTCCCCACTCTCTTTTATCAGCTTCGTCGCTTCTGATGGGTACCTCTGCATCCACATATACATGATCTGAACTTCTCCAATACCCTCAATCTCGATTTAATCCAATTTTCGAGACTCTGTAGGGATGCTGTCCAAGAATTCTCTCTGTTTGAAACTCATCGAAGATGTAAGGATGATCGTGTTACTTAAAAATGACGCTTTCACAGTATTTTTACAGGATTTGGGTTAAAATTCTCCATGGAAAAGGTTGTTGGAGACTAGGAATCGAACCACGGTTTCTGACTTGAAAATGACTTTGTAAGTTGATACCCAGGTGGCCGGTAGATTAATTGGGGTGTGGATTTTACCAAGTTATTTCCTTTATTCCTATGGCATTTGGCTTGCTGTTGGCCCTCTCTGCAAAGACCAATTTTAGGGGTTTCTGAGATAGAAAACTAAAGTAATGCTATGAGGTTTGTCATTAGAATGTTTTGTAAAATGTTGAAAGACATGCTAACATTTTTGGGGCACAATTATAATGATGTAGAATATGCTTTAAAAAATTGAAGGAAAACTATCTCGAGGAAGATCAGTGACCATGTATGAATTTGGTTTATTTTATCATCAAAAGAACAGTTTTTATCACAACATCTCGCACGTCCTTAATATTACAAAAAAACAATCTCACGGTTGTGAGGGAGTCTTTATATTTTACGGCAAATATTGATGGAAAAAAATTTTTAGTGTACTGCGCTGAGGTGATCTACTCCCAATGACTTCCACCCACGACGTCCCATCCAGCATTTGTTTTCACTGTTGCGGTCATTGACATGCCAACCTCACATTCCGCCGACGATCATAATTTTGAATGCAAGACGCGGGAGGAGGCGGCAGATTCCCGGTATCAATATCTTGATCCCATACCAAGTTTTGTCTACCTTGCTGCCGTCACACTGTCTCTTTTGCGCACGCAAACAATGTTTGCAAGCTTAAGGAAGGATATGCTGCTGAGAAAGCATTTTAAAGATTAATTTATCAATGTCGTAATAGATGAAAAAACTTTTTAAAGACATGCGTAACAGGCAGTTATAAAATATTTCCAAATATCTTCTTTTTTTGAAGACTTTCGCAGTTTTCTTGTCTATGAAGGATGATTTTTTTCGGGCAATGCTGCGTTATGTACATTTTTTTTAAAAACTCAACAGTTTTTTTTCTCGCACAGGAAGCGTCTTCAAGAAAATGAGTGTTTGTCATCTTCAGCTCGGTCTTATATAGAAGCATCAATCTCCGTTTCACCATTTTTGGGCCGATTGGAATCTTGTGCGGGATCATGGGTGTTTTCAAGTCTGTTTCCGCACTAATAGGCACTTAAGACCGGGAGGACAGGTGAAAGGATAGGATCGGAAGGGATTGGGTCCACACTCCTTGTGCGGGAGACGTTAGCCGTTGGGCTTTTGCCTCTCCAAATATCCTCTATACCAGTGGTTCTCAACCTGGGGGCGATCGCCCCCAAGTGGGCGATTTGGGTTATCAGGGGGGGTAATAAGTAAGTGGGGGGCGAGGAGTATTCAATGGGGTAAAATTAAAATAGTACTGTACAGTAGAACCTGTACAGTAGAAGTTGCTGGGTAGCACGAGTTATCCGCCTTGGTACGAGGTTCATCGCCATCTCGCGGTAAATAGCTAAAATGGTACATAGCGCTGATAAACTCGCATAAACATGGAAGAAAACAGGATAAAGTAAAAGATTATTAAAAATATCCGATACTGTTAAATATATTGGTAGTGGTGTAAGGTGTTATGAAGAAGGAGAGAAAGAATTACTTGCTAATCACGAATTATATTGTGGTGTGTCTAAATAATTATTAAATGAAATAAAATATTCGCGTTGTGAATCACATCGTCTGCTATACATGACAAATATGCCATATGAAATGAAATATATTTCATTTTAGCTTTAATTTTTGTTACATTTTTATCACAATTCACACTAATATTTATTTCATATCACATATATGTCATGTATAGCAGACAATTTGCCACTGACCTACATTCGTCTTCAGTCTTCACTAGCCTTTGTGTGCTAGTCTAGTCTCACCATCTGTTTTTGTGCGTTTGTTTTGAAGTGTAGAAGTTCATGCACAATGGATTCAAAAAAGAAAAAGTGTCGTCAATACTCAGCTGGGTTTTTAAAATACGGTTTTATCAATTCACCGCAAAATGTGCAGTTTCAACATTGTCTTTTGTGCGATAAAACATTCACTAGTGATGAAGCCATGAAGCCTTCGCGAATGAAAGATCATTTATCAAGAGTACACAGTGATAAATTGAGTAAAGAACTTAGTTATTTTCAACACCTCAAAGCTAAAGCAGATAAATAGCCTAATGTGAGTGAATTATTTAAAAAAAACGAGCAACCATCTTGACAAACGTCTTCTTGCTTCTTACGAGGTGTCTTTTATCGATCGCTAAATGTGGTAAACCTCACACAATTGGCGAAACTCTTAATTTACCGGCTACCAAAAAAATTGTTGATCGGTTCCTTTGAGCAAAAATACTGTTTCCAGGCGAATTGACGAAATGGCCACGGACGTTGAATCCAAAATAACCAATTTGTTGAAAAAAATAAATTTGCAATTCAGATTGATGAATCAACTGTGATTGATAACAAAGCAATGTTATTAGCTAATGTGAGGTTTATCAATAAACAAAAGGAAATTACCGAGGAAATGTTGTTTGCTAGAACTTTGATCACTGATACCAAGGGATCGTCTTTTTAAAGTGGTGCAAGATTATTTTGAGGAAAAAGAGATTCCCGTGAGCGCTTGCGCAACAGACGATGCTCCTGCCATGTCAGGTCGTCATGCTGGGTTTCTAGCCCACCTTAAGAAAGAAGTGCCAGAAGTCATTACTATTCACTGTGTCATTCATCGTCAACACTTAGCTGCGAAAAAATTGAGTGGTGTCCTTCTTGAAACCATACAACTGGTTATTAATGGTGTCAACAAGATCAAAGCTAATTCCCTCAATGACGGTCTGTTCCGACAACTTTGTCATGAAAATAATGAGGAATTCGAACGCTTGCTTCTGCATGCGGCCGTGAGGTCGCTTTCCAAAGGAAACAGTTTGTTCCGTTTCTTCGAATTATTTGACACGGCCGTCAGTAACTCAGCCCTCGGGATTGGAGACCAATACTCTAGCCACCACACCAACCCGATGGCCTAATAAACCGTCATACCACTCACTATTGAGATGGCAGCTAAATGTTTATATACATAATTCTACATAATGTTTATTGTATCATTTCAAATATTAAACATATCTACAAAATGACGTCCGAAACATTATCGTTTGGGATTCTTCATTTAAGAACTAGTTCCAATTCAAATTTGGAATTTCCCACACATTGACGCTTAGAGAAACAATTAGATGTTGAAAACTGTAATTCGTCAGAGAATTGTGGAAAGGCCGTTTTACACGGCGAATGATCATGCGAATGAAATCATGCGCATGAAGTTCATGCGTCGTGTAATACGAAAATCTCCTCACATGAAATTCATTCGTATGATTCCTTGAATGATCACGTGATACGAGCGTACGACGTCCGTCTTTGTTTTATGGGCGGGTAGAAGAGGATTCAAATTAAACAAGTGCAGGGCGAAATGCAATTATAATTGGTTTTCGGAGCTTTTCGTGCTTATACAATTAATTTGCGTTCCCACGAATCTGTATATCCATGTTCATGGGCGTTCCCATGAACTATATATAAAATGATGTAATTCTTATGGGTAATTTATACAGGCATTCGCCTGGTGAAGTTCTTCAATTAATCACGTTTTGGGCGAAGGTTGAGTTGAAAATAATATATTATGCGGGTATTCTAAGATTTTGATAATTCTTGTGACAAGCAGGCATAGAGTAATAAAGTATTAGGACAGACCATGAAAATTATAACTGAAAACAATCCATTGAAATATCTCCTTCGGCACTTTTCCGTTGTCTCTCACGCCATTCATGAGGATGTCACTTGTTGTTTGTTATCACAGCTACCACGAACTGGGATAAATTAGAACAAATAGCACGTATCTAACCTCTAAATAGTACACTATCTATTCCGATAGATGCTTCTACACACTTCATGCATAATTAAACCTATTTTAAATCAGGGAACGTTATAACCGTATACGGTCATGATACGATTCGCCCGTCGCTAAAAAATCTTAGCGTAACAGCCAGCCGGAAACGAATTGCAATGTGTCAATATAATTGTAAACATGTATATCAAAGGTTGAATAAGGATCTCTTATCACAGCAATTGTTACTCTCGTCGTCGTGTCCGATCTTTCATAACCATGTCTGGTGAGATTTAATATAGTATGAAATTGCTCCAGCGTCTTTCTTAATAAATTACGATAGTCCTATAGTAACAGTTCATTTTAAATCAGACCTAGCACACTTTAGCCTCTATTTCTCCTCTCCCCTTCTAGCTTTTTCCGGCAAAATTGTGGCCGCCACTATTGTTATGGGCACTTGTAGCAGTAGATGTGAAAATTAAACCATACCGATCCATAAATTTAGAGCTCTACTTTACTTCAGATCAACTTAAACCTCAGTATCCAGAAAACTTCGTTTAATGAATATTATAATTATTAAATATACACTATACTTTATTTAATATATATCACGTGTATCCGACGACACAGACGACGTAAACAATCCATTCCGACCAATTTCGAACATCGATACAGCTGCGTTCCTCGGAAATCTCCCATGATTCGATATGTACTATCGATAGGCCTACCACTGCGCATCCTTTCTGCACATAACATTCAAGGAATTAATGCGAATGATCATTCACCGTGTAAAACACCCTCTTCGATTACACGACGCATGAACTTCATGCGCATGATTTCATTCGCATGATGATTCAGCGTGTAAAACGGCCTGAAGAAACAGTTAAAATACGGAAATGCGCTGTTGTAAGCGTGGAGAACTGACTTCCCATTTTGAGGTCCCGGGTCAAACTCTGGCCATGGCAGAGATTTTTATTGGAAGGTCTGTTCTAACTAGTTTGAGGTATGGAGAGCAATTCACGTGCATTGCTGCGTTTGTTAAATCCTCCTGCTGCCTTTCATGAGGCCAATGCTGACACCGGGTTTCCACCCTTCCTCCAAGTCCATATAGTCCACCTACACCGTTCTAACTAGATGGCACTAGTAGTCTTTGATATTGATCGCTCAGTGATAGTATCAAATAATTAAGAGCGAACTATATATTTTGGTTGACAAATTATCCTTGCTAAAAATTTTTTTATGTCTACCAGTGATAACTATTAACTCTTTTAAATTTAATAGTGATCGTGTGTTTTCATTCAGTATAAATTTAAAGAAGCCGTAACCATAAGTAAATTCAACGTTTTAAAAGTACTTCAAGTTTCTAATAATTAAGAGCAAGAAATTTATCTGAACAAAATATTTGGCACGTGAGAGTCAGCGAAAGCAAAAGGAGAAAAAATATTAACTGAATGAATTTTTTCACGGTGTATTTTGTTCAAAGTACTTAAGTATTCTCTAGCGTCTCCATTGAACAGTTAGGCACCTCGGAATCAATGAAGCGGTGCATGCCGGGACAAAAGACTTCCGAAGGTTTGCGTGCAGCTTTTTTAAATACGCGCACCACTCCACCGGAGTGGCGTTTTGTCTACCGACGACTCTTCCCAGGGAAGCCTTGAAATTCACGTCTCCGAGGAAGGCAGTTGTTTTACGCGAGACTTGTCATTGAACCATAAAGCAATTTGCGTTTTCAGTGGATGATATTAGATCATCAGATATCAACCGATAAATCATGCATTGCTTTAACACTAGTAACTCTATGCTCTTACATGCCTTAATAGAGAATCATCAATTGATACTATGAATAAGAACGATGAACTACTTCATTGAAGCAAGTTAGCAGAATTCACAATACAATTCCACAGAAAAAAAAATCATTCGCCTTGGCCGAGACTCAAACCCGGATTCCTTGATTTCCGGCCAGGTGCTTTAACCAATAAAGCTACTGAGGCGGCATATTTTCCTATGGAAATATTTGAGGCCCCAAAGGATCAAGATATACTCGAACTGCTAGACATACAATGTCACCAAGCAGTGATGTCGTGCGCATGGCGTCACCGTCGAATTTTAAACACTAAGGTGCTTACGGTATTACAAATTGAAGGACCACGAACTGGCTCTGAGAACCTGAACGGCATTACCCGCTGACATTGCACAGTAGCAGAACTCCGTAGAGAAATAAATCATTCGCCTTGACCGGGACTCAAACTCGGATCCCCTGATATCCGGCCAGCTGCTTTACCCATAGATTTCTTACATATACATTATTAGCGAGCAGTATGCGTTACTTACCAAAAGTGCCTAGCCCATCATAAACAGTAAATTTTTATGTAAACACTAAATGTGAGAGTTGCATTTACCTGTTACAGCAGTTAGCGTGTTATTTCGATGCATGACTAAAGTGTTTCTGTAATTGATTAGCATTTAAAATTTTTGTTGCTTGTTAAGTAGAGCAAATCTCGTAATCGTATACCCCCTGCCACACACATACAAGCTGGCTTGCAAGTTACGCAGTGGAGATAGATACGGAAATTGACTGTTAAAAAAATCATTTTCAAGTGAAATTCCTCCAAAGCCTACGATTAAAATTATAAGCTAGTTTACGCAAGGGGTTTTTGATGAAAAATGCGAGAATATTTATTTCCAATTGCTATCGTAGAGATAATATTTTGAAATTGATTCTGTTTATCTTTGCGTACGTGTTTGTTTTCCCGTGACGTAAGATACGAACTAAGTGATGGGAGTCATGTTATGGGTGTCGCAGGGATCTGTGTTTGTTTATTGTGATCTGAAAATACCTCTCTTCTGAGGCCTCCATTTGCGGAGCACTTGTATTACGGTAGTTGATTCCTTGTTCGCTAAGTAGGCGAACAGTTATGGTATTAGCTGGAAACCAGATCTTATGCATGTACCAAGTCGTAGAAAGAAGAAAAGGAATTGCTCTAAAAAAAAGCACGGTTCTTCAGGAAGTGGTTGGATGGATTTTTTTCTCTTAGTAATTGACTTTCCACAACCTTTTACGCGGAGACAGTTATTTCTCTCTTGGCCTGATAACGATATAAATAGACGGCTGAACTTGACTGAGAGCTAAGAAAAGGTTTCCCGTAACAGACCTTGAGGAGTTGAAAAAGCCAACATCATGCCACTTTGGAGGCTGTACATGTGGCGGCTTTTCTTTCTAATGAAGCTAAATTGGGACGGCTGATTTAAAAAAAAAAATTACTTTGAATACACATCCAAGCATGTATTTTGTTCACGCCAAATATACAGGGTGTGGCAACATAACTTCCTTTTTTATATGGACACATCCATATAAAAAAGGAAGTTATGTTTATATAGACTTGAGGCTTTACATCTCAAAAATGGATGAAACAGTTTTCATTCTACGTATATCAGCGTGCAGGTAATGTAGTTTCACGTTTAATCATGATAAAGGAAAATATTTTCTAATTATTTTGAGGTAATGCACAATTAACTAGAAATTTTAATGGGGCCATATTAGTACTTTTTTCATGGTGTGAGAGAAATTTCAAGTTTTTACTTTTTTTTACAGTATTTTAGACAATTTATAAAACATAGTTTTCTCCGTAAGCATGTCAGTGGGAGACGTGCAGCAAACATCATCATCTCCCTATAAAAGTTCTATTTCAATATCATTTGCATTATAAAACTTAACTTACCGCAATATTTTATATCAAATTTGATATTTTTTGAAAACGAGTGTGATGAGCAGACAATGACTATGAGAGGCAACGCCGTACAATCTACGCGCTGAGTAGGCCTCCTTCGCTTTGAATTCGTTTTCAAAGAAATATATAATTCGATATAAAGTACTGTGGTACGGAAAACTTTTTACGTTATTGAAATCGTAATAGAAATTTCAAAGGAAGAGTGAAGATGATGGTGTTTGTCGCAGGCCTCCAACTTGCACACTTAGGCTGAAAACTATTGTGTGTTTCATAAATTGAATTAAATAACGTAGGGGAGAGTGGGGCTAAATGGCCCGCAATTTATTTTTTCAATTTCAATTTGCGCTCATGCTTGATGAGCTAGAGAGTTCAAATTTTTACTGTAGAAGGATTTTGGCACCGCAAAGGAACGTCAGCCGTTTTGCTCCATCTGTGGGAATGCAAACCCATTTGCATTTTGGTGTTTGTTATCATGTGGTTACTCAAAATATTTAGTGCAAGGTTTTGATTCAGGAAAGTTTTTATTTTGAATTTTGGTACAGTAGGTAAGTGGATAGTGCTATTTCGGAAAAAAAATGGGGTTGAGGGTATCAACTCGTTGATTTCTGTTGTGCGCCTTTGCCACTGCAAAAACTTTCTGTGGGTCTAATGGTCCGTTTGCTGTGGGGCTAAATGGACCGCGTGTTTGGCATGCATTCCGGCGTTTACTTTGATTTCACGGAGAAGGTAATCATACAGGATCTAGTAGCTGAGCAGGATACCGCGGAGGCCCGCTAAAGTGCTCCCGAAAAATCCACGCAAAAATTGAGTTGAACATATTTCTTTTCGATAAATGACATGTGTATTAATAAGTTATTTTTGTTAGCGAAATCGCTCATTTTATTTTTAATTCACTTCTTTTTCTGTTTCTCCCTTCGAAATCCTCCGCGAAACACTTGTTTCGTTTAAAAAACGCTGTGGTTCATTTAGCCCCACCGTGGGGTTAAATGGACCAAATGCGCACTTTCCAAAAAACGGCCATAAAAACATACTTTCGATGCACATACGACTTGACAAGTTTGTAGTAGGTTTAGAGCACAAAATATTCTGCAAGATAGACCGTTTTTCGGAAGTAAAATCTCCTAAATCCGCCCACCAGCACGCCGCAAACGAAAAACTGTCCGTTTAGCCCCACCCTCCCCTAAAGTTTTCAAATTTCAAGTGTACTCACTTCAACGCTCAATTATGGACTGGGTTTTGTAAAATAGTTATCTGTCATGGAGGTGATTCGAACCGTGGCGCTTTGGGCAGGAGGCTATGCCGAATTTTTCGCTGCGAACCGGAGAGTTAAATGATTATCTCTTGAGGAGACTTGAGGTATTACCGCTCCTGTGCGTAGTCGTAAGTCCGTGGGCGGTGCCCCACCTCGCTTATTAAACAGTGGCGGAGTTGAACTCCCCAACGGGTCGCCCACACACGGAAGATTCGCTGCAGCCCGAACGCATCCGCACGTGTCCTCTCGTCTCACTCGGGTTTTCCGCGTCGTCTTATTTTTTTTGGCACGGACTCATCCTTAAGGGCGCTTCTTCTTCCCTTGTCCTTCCTCCTTTCGCCGCACCCTCCTCGCCGGCATTCGTCCTTGCTCTCAGGCCGTCCACCTTTCCTCTCCCTCCCTTACCACAACTCATCTCCTTCTTTATGGATCTCTCTTCTTTCTCTCGCTTCCCTTCTCTCCCTTCCTCTCTCTCTCTCTCTCTCTCTCTCTCTCTATCTCACGCCACGACTTCTGATCGGGTTATCGACCTTTGCGATCGCAGCTCCAAGTCACGGCATTTTCTTTCTTTTTTTTCCACATATTCTTGGTCTCACCTTTCTTCTCCGGTCTCATGTGAATTTGCGACTCGAGTTGGGATTTTTTTTGCGCAAGATAAATTTCTCCAGCGAACGTAATGCAGAAATATTTGACCAGTAATGGCTTTAACTCTAATTGAGGGATTGCTTATTTAATTTTTTCCTTCGTGGGAACATTTTGTCCTGAAGGGAAACGACTCATCGATTTATTTCTTCATTCGGATATATTTCTTTTATAAAAATGAGGTTCGTATTTCTGATCAATATCATTCGTTCCATGGATAAGTTCCATGAAAAAGAGAGAAGAACCCTACTAAATGTAATGCGAGAGATTAAATGTGATTGTTTTTCTTTGCGTTGCAATTGGTAATTTACTCAATGTCTAGTACAACTATTTAGTATTTTGACAATTAATTAAAAATAAGTTGAAACTAATGTTGATGACATCTAAAATATTTCTTTGTTATAAACTTGGCAAAAATTTTTAATGCATCACCTGCAGCTTGAAATTTAATAGAGAAAACTACCAGAACAGTTTTTCCGAGGAAAGAAATGTAGGGTAATTATTAGAATAACGTGAAAAAATTATAGAATATGTGAGAATTTTAGCAACTGGGTATTATCTTGGACAAAAATTTTGTGGTAGCATTGATATTTAGGTGAGAATCAGGTTGGATTAATTTTATCATTATTTAGTTGTAGATAATTATTTTTTGTCAGGGAATTTGTCGCTAACTTGTCAGGTGTTGAAATTCATTAAAATCACAGTACGAAGATTATATCATATGCATAAGCGATTTTGTATTATGTAAGCTTGCATTAAAGTGGCGTGGATCATTCAAAATATTTATTCATTTTGAAGTAATTCAGAAATTTCCATCGATATTTCCCGCCAATGGAATTAACGTTTAGGTATAAGTTCAATCCTCAAAATGGACTTCATTTTGTGATAATAGACAAAACTTAGAGAAATTATTCGGTTCAGTTATATTTTACTGGAAGTAATTTTTATCCTACCCAGTTTGGTAATTAATAACCAATATGATCGGGTTATCCGAAAATATGTTTCGTCGTACATCACATCTTGCAATTCTAGCCAGTAGCAGGCTTCCTTGGCTTGGAAATTGAGCGTTACTTTTCCATATAACTTTTTTAATAGCAGTGCCTTCCGGACGACAATACATGCACGGTTATACGATGCAGGTATCATTTAGCAAACGAAAGGAAAATGCTTATAAATTACCCAACATAATTACACTATCGCATGTGTCAGCTAAAATTAGTATGTATATCTCCGGACTCCGATGTGATATTACGTTTAATAAGGTATCTTTGAGACTCTCTCATCGAGTACTATCATTATAGTGAATGATAATAGCAACGTTGTTATTGAAAAAAACTGAATAACCATTATTAAATAGGTAAACATTTAAATGTCGCGGCATATGGTCGCTAAACGTTTTCAAAAGTACTGCGAACTGATATGGGCCAGTGAAGCAGATTATAGCATATCCAAAAACTGATTTTTTTCGTCAATTCCCTGCCATAGCACAATAGCAGCCATACATTACAAGTTAAGTATTCTACTCTCCAAAGGTCAATGAATGTGGCTCCGACACATCCGGAAACCTATTTCTACGTCATCCGTTGTAATCGTTGTATACGTATTAAGAATTTAAAGCTAATACTCATCATAAACAAAACAATAGCCCAAGTAGAGCCTATTTTATCATTACCCTCGTTTCTGAAAATGCTTGTTGTGCTAAAAGTTGTCATTTTTATCTCTTACGCAGGCTTATCGTTTGATGTCTGAGGCTGTTTTACGCTTGTAGTCGGTGTTTTATCGACTTATTCAGTTGTCAAAGAAATAGTGTAGTTACATGCCCTTGCCTTGACTTGGAGCGTACCATTTTGAATTCAATAACGTCAACACCAAAGAAGGGCTGACGATTCCGCTCGTGGATATTTATTTGACTGCTCGAGAAAGCCACTGCCTTCGCAGCTCATGTGAAAGGTAAGACCACCTTCTTAAATCTTTGAAGTAGCGACCATGAAGAGACTCTCCTCTTTCCCAAATAAAGTTAATCATTTAAGGCCGACTAACGTTGATTTTAATGGCATATCATAGGAACCTAACTTTGAGTTCGAACTCAATGTTATTCAAAATGCCATAGGCTGAAGCCTACCAGTAGGAAAGCTCTATCCTGTCTTAAGTTTATCCAAAAGAACCTTCCTTGTAAATTCCATATTATTACAAATTAGAAGAAAAAACTGTGAGTGAACTCTGCGGATGTTAAAATTAACATTGTGAAAATTTCGTAATGGAAAATTTAGTTAAATTATCTGGCATGGTCATGTAACTATGGGAATTGTACTCTGTCGGGAAACTATAAAGGCGGCAGGTTAGACTACTGATTTGATTTTTCCACATGCCTTACCATAATTTTTTGTGTTTTTAAAATCTTTCCTTATTTCGTCGTGTAAGTGTCTTATGCCCTTCATTTACTCATGAAGCAAGGAATTCATCTTGAATACTGCTATCTTAAGTTAATCTTCTGAACATCTTATCGCCACGAGTGGCGCTAGAGCAAAGCCATAATCGCTTCTGATTGGACTACATAAGACTTACTCCTAATCAGGTGACGTAACGGCGCAGCTTCAAATATGAAGATGAGACACTTTCAGCGTTTATGCCATTAAGGCGTATAACGACCTCTTTCCTTACTCTAAGAACTCTCACCTCCTGATATCATGAATTAAGTCCTTAAGTTATTTTCACATATTATTTCTGCTTGTACCGCCTCGATTAAAGAGTTGAAGTTTTAGGCATGGTTTGCAGGGATTGTGGCCATGTTTTCGCTCTCCTGAGGGAAATAATAAAATATAAGTAATATATCTCGGAAGCGTACCAACATTATGAAGATCCATGATCGAGCCTGTGATCTCCAATCACGAAGGTTGGTTCTGGCTTACGGCTGTATTACCAGTATCGTCATAGAAATTGGCAGATATGATCGTCTTTGCCACTTGAGTCCGGAACCAATCAACGCCAATCCTTCTTTCGGTTATGGATGGCGACTCAAAGATAAGAGCGCCACCATCTTTCATCCGGCCATTTGCCAACAGTAACCAATAGGGTCTCACATCGTGGTCACATGCCTCCTGCATTTACATTCTACGAGATATTGATGGTGATGCCATTCTGTTTCTTCCATCGAGATTAAGTATATAGATAAAACGGAATTTACGCATCCTGTATTACTCAGAGTACTTGAATGGTGTATTCATGCATATGATAGGAACAGCATACATTTCATTGAGGCGTAATAAATTCACTTTTTTATCTATAGCCTCAGTATCTTTAGATTTACGGCAGTAATCAAAATGGTACAAATAGAAATCTCGTAGAATCAACATCGGTAGCACGTCACCACAAGACGAGACCCCATTGGCTACGGCTGGCAACTGGTCGGTTGGAAAACAATGGTCGGCCTATCTTTGAGTCGCTATCCGTAAATGAGATAACTGGTAGCCTCTGATTGGTCGCGGGTTCAACCGACAATGGCTACCAATCACCATCCTCTAACAAAAATGTACTGAAGTCGGCATCAAAGCTGATTTGTGAAGTGAGGTGAGCCATCTTCGTAGGTACAGTCACACGAGCTTTCTACTATACGGATGAAGTTGTCTTTGCGCTCGGTAAAACTTAGGACAGTAAGATGAGTATTGGAACAAATTTTTAAAATTCATCAAATTAACGGCGGAAGGTGCGTAAACCAGTGCCTAATTTGTAGTTTAAATAGATTAAATCCGAACCAGTTTAAAAAAATAGAATTACATTCCTGTAGATTAAAGTGCGTTAATACCGCTCTTATTTAGTCTTAGGAATATTAACTGACGTCACTGAGATGATATTTGTGTGACATTTTATTGTTTTATATGCTTAAATAAGCATGCAGTCTGCTTAGTAGCAATAGATAACGCACTGTTTTGTACTGAGAACGAGAGCTGGTTACCACTGATTAGTCGAGGGATCAATCGCCAATGGTACATGGAATGACACAGTACGTTTTTGAGCCACATATTCGGGTATGTACTTACCTTTGGCTCAGAAGTAAAATCAATATCGGAAATAAAACTAGTTTCATTTGAAGAGCATATATTGGAATTTATAAATGGAACATTTATGGTTTCAATTACTGATTCCGTCTAGGAATTGGGTTTTAAATGAAAAAAACTATTTAAAAAGCGGGGAAAGAGAACTTCAACTGGAAATGCAAGATCACTGCTCACGCAAAAATAACAACAGATGTTTAAGATATTTTTTATTTTAGTAGATATATAACTGATGCCATTACTTGTTATTATGTTGCCTTAGATTTTCATAAGAATTTCATTTTGAAGAATAAATTATGGCTTAGTAGTAGAATTGCCACAGGGAAAAAAGTCCACCGTGACTGAGACCCGAACCTGAGACCATCTCATTTCCGGCCATACTCTGGCTATGTTTGGCAATGCTACTACTACTACCACCATAATACTATGTGCGGCAGGCCGGTAACATCATGTCCTTTAAGGCCTTTTGAGTTCCACAGGGGAGAAGGAAGACTTGATATCTTAATTGGCAGAGTACCTCACAGGAAATGAGAGTGTTCCGGGTTCGAGCCCTGGTCAAGGTGAATTTGCTCTATGTGGGAAAAATGCTTGCGTGAATTTCAGCGGGTGACATCGCTAAGGTATTCGCGGCTAGTTCCCAATTCTTGAATTATACATTATGGCTATTGAAAAAAATTTCAAGTCATAGTATGGGACAGGTTTGACTCTTCCTTTTTAAAACTTTGCCGACCCTTGCTTTAGCACGATGCGGATTTTAAATTGCCACCGTGTCACTTGCGCTTTCATAGCTTTAAATGGGACATCCTCGAAGGGTATCCCATGGGCTGGCGTCTTAAATGTCCCCTATCCGTTTTCCCATTCATTATCCTTCGACTGTTGCTCCGGGAGACGGAGGCGTATCTCGTGAAGACAACGAGCGCTCATTGGGAATTCGAAGCGTGGCCGAGACACGCGTGCGTGCGGGGTGAATGCGAATCGTGTGGAGGAGAGAGGGAAATAGCCAAGGCTGGCGGAGTACGTGGGAGCATGAAGGAGACATCCTGCTCCTCGGAGGTACATTCCTCAAGTTCAGACATAGTGTGTACGTGAATGGGGGAGGAATGGGGTGGTTTACCATATTTTTTTTACTGCCGAATCTGATAGTTTGTAAAATAAAAAGACCCGTATTTTTCCGTTTTTTGATCCGTCAATTATTTCTCGAGTTATAAGCGGCGAAAAACTGATGTTTTTAACCCTTTCGGAAAAGTGGGCGTGGTGCAACCTCTGACGTATAACGACTTCCTCCAATCACAGCTGAGCCCGCGAAGGGACTTTGCCTTATCGCAATGGTGGGGACACAGCTGACTCTGCCAATAGGACAGTTGCGACAGCATCTGTGCGAGCAGACCCTCCGAGAACCCCCCTCCACTCCCTTCCCTTCCTCGAAAAGCAGTCAAGGGCGGGAGGAAAATTACGTCAATTTTATCACAGCAGCTTTTTCGGTGGGCGTCACCTTTTGCTTATTTTAATTTTTGATTTATGAGTGAATGGTTGTGGTAAGAAGATTAATTTTTTCATTAAAATTCCTTTATTCGTTTCCATCTAACGATTTCGTGTACAAAATTGCGATTTCGGTTCCGAGTAAACCATTGTGTGGATCCGAAACCCGGACCCTAAGGAAATGGGATGGATCGGATTTTGGGGTTTGGTACTGGAAAATGTATGAGAAAATGCAGACCTCATCTACATCGTACCCTGAAACCTAACGCAAGGGTGTGTGGCAGGGGGTGACTTGCATACATAATATCGACGACGAAACAATCGATTTGTTCCAAAATGCACTGCCGGTTTCGTTGATAGTTAGAGTAGCAGGAGCCCACGGTGAATTCACGTGCAGTACCTTATAATTATTTGAGAGATTTGCTCGATAGCTTAGGTAATTCGCGCCATTTTGTATGGAGGGAAGTATTTTTCAGAAATGGAGGAAGGGTAGATGGAATCCCAACGTCGACATCAGCTCTTAACGAAAGGTGCCAAAAGGTCCACGGTTTAGCGTCCCATCCGACTGACGGAATATTGAAATAGAAGTACTCTCCACAAGGCAATTAAGTAGGGACTGGTATACAAAATAAAATATCTGTAACGGATGGGTTTCGAATCCTGGTCCTAGGGTAGTCTAACGACCACACAACACTGATCCCTCCTTCTGCCTTCAAACTAACACTGCTAGATATTATTCTGGTATTTCCTATCAAGTGCTTAAAATGCAGGTTGATTTCAAATATAATTACCTACGTGCTTATGGGGTGAACAGATAGGGTGTCTAAAATCTTTGTTCCCATCCTAATTTGATCCCTGGGGATTTTGTTCAGGTAAATGATAGTCTCTGATTTTCTGCGGAAACAATGTCGTTTGCAACTTCTTTTTAATGTATATATTTCCCTAGTTTCATTAGTATTTACTTCTTGCCATGGTACCCAGATGTTTTAATATATCTTTGACATCTTTGGGAAAGGAATCTACTTAAAATACCCTACTGGTAGTAAAGAATCGCTATCAGACTCTTTAGACTAAACGATTTAAGTACTTTTGGATCTGATCTTTTTTTTATTTCGTTAGAGATAGATTGAGTACATCCGTGTTATACGCTCTTTTCTATAAGGAGAACAAGGTTGGAGAGGCTACCGTGCGAATGGATGCGAGTAGATTGAATAGGTACGAATAGATTTAGATGGTCTTACTTCCCACAAATTATTTTTTGTAATAGGCTCCATGGTAACCGAATCGGTGAATGTAATGTTGATTGTTTAGTCTCTAGTGCTAGAGTGAAGGGTTCCATGGAGACGTATCATTATTGGATTTTGGACGTCTTGGGGTGGTTGGTGTCCCTCGACGACCGGTCATTTTGAACCTGGAGAAACCCGTTGGAATTCTGTAGAAACTGTCCTCAAAATACACCAACTAACGCGAGAAGAGACCCGAGCAACCAAAAAAGTCTGTAATATTCCTGAAAAACATTGCTATCTGTAATAATATATGTTAAACAATATCCCAGCAAGCCTAGTGTAAAAAATATTTTAGTGCTTTGAGACAAATGTTTTACTGATATTAACTTCTTATGATAAAAGTTACATTCCTTTGTAGTTGCGAATGTTTTGTTACACATGCCTGATGAATGTGTTGCTAACACCAATTTTTCGTACCACAACGTAACGTATAATTTCGTTGTGCTTGTACATTTTGAAGAAAGGATTTGTAGATTCTGAAATGTGATGAGACATCCTACGTACCTGATGTTTGAGAAAGCAGAATGAACATAATTTGGAGACTTTTGAGACGTTCCTTTGAAGGAGGTTGGGGAGAGTAACTCTTTGCGAAAAACTGTTAGATTTCAACCGTTACTGTTGAATTACAACAGTTGACACAATTTAATGTTAAAAATTTCAAAAGTACCTATTGATACGACTTTTGGTCCAATGTTTCTGTTGGAATTTCCAACAGTTTTTTCGAATAGGGAAATTGGACAGAAAAAGATAAAAGAAGAACCGTTATGCATTCTGGACAGGCAGAAGAAAGAGTTAGGAGGAACTCGAAGGAGGGAGTGGATGAAGTGTATTGAAAGACAAAGGTTTCCTTAAGGTAAAAATTGAGAGGGGAATTATGGTGAAATTAGGTTTGGAATGTCTAGAAGCATGGGAAGGTGAACAACAGTAAGACTTGAAGAGGAGTTCAGTGTGGAGGACATCAAGTTGGAACTGTCCAAGGCGCTACCATCATTGCTAGAACTTTTTATGACTTTGTATGAATTCACTTAATGAATATTTTGTTACGACTCACCCCCTGCCACACACCTGTGAGGTAGCTTGAAGAGAGTAGAGATAGTAGGGGGTAGTATTTCGTGTCCCCGAGACACAGGCTCCGGGGAGTCGATGAACCTGGAAATCGACGAAAGCGAAATGACGGACTTCAGCGCAGAGCCATACGCCTAGATGAACTTCCTTTCTTCTTCCGTGAACGATAAGGAAGCTTAGTGTGGCGCATGATCCGGCGTGAGGGACATGCATTGACGCCTCGTGACGGACACCTGCCTTTGGGGCGTTAGCGGAGGAGGGGGTGGGGGTCGCTATGGAGAAGAGGACAAAGGGTTGAGTCACTGAGGGACGTTGTCTCCACGGACGACTAAATGCTTGTCATTTCCTAGAACATTTGAAAGCAGTCAACAATAGGAGTTGGAGGTATATAAAAAAGTATCGAAACATCGGAAGGCGATATATTTTAACTATGATTTTTTTCATAAAGGTGAATTTATATACGTACAGTGAAGATACTAGGGAAAACTTAGAATATGTGCTGTGGATTTTGCTGCAGTGATTTGAGTGAATTTGAGTCGGTAGTGATTTTTGTATTAAATATTCATGTTTTAACATTAATAAATCATGAACGCTTTGAAAATATAAATATAAGTGAAATTAATGAGCAATCGATGCTTATTGAATTATTTTGAAGAGACTAACAATTTTTATGTGCCTCTTAGTTTCTTGTCTACAAGCTCTGTACGCTCGGATTAGTATGATTGCATACCTGCATGATAGCAAAAGTACATTTAACTCACCTTTGTCTTAAAATACATGCTTGGTAATGGTTCATCTGCTGCCGTGCAATGGATGCGGAATATATTATGTAGATGCTAAGATCTCTACATTATTCAATACATTTCAAAATTGTCGAAGCATTGTATTTTTTACTGCCATATTTGATGATGTTTAGTATCCATTTTCGAAATCTCACCAACCATCCTGAATTTCCATCTGGATATCATCACCTTAGGGGAGGTCTGGGAACGCTCAAACCATGCCACGCGTGCGGTTGAGTGTTAATTTGAAGTCAGTTTCCATCCCAGTCATTTTTTATAGCCCAATCTATAATTTAGTGGATGAATACGAGATACAAATGAAGGAGACTTGATTTTGGAATCGGATATTGCGCATGGATGTGACTAGGATTGTAAAAAAATGATTTTATATGTTTTTTAGTTAGTCCAAAGTTTACGGAAATTAGCTTGGGAATCACTACTGCAGAGCAGGGTAAATTGCAGGTTAAATCTCTAACAGAAATGTGAGGTATATTTATAAATATTAATAAATAGTAAATATATTAGAAATTTCATTTTTTGAATTTATTTGATGGAGTTCTAACATGTTTTTTTTGCGTAGAACAAGGTATATTAGTTAATATATGAGCGAAATCCCCGGAAAGATAGTTAATTATAGGAATCGTGAATCAATGTTTGTTTCTCACGTCTTCATGAAATTTTAAAGGTACAATATATAATTGTTTTTTTTCCAACATATTCCCGTATATTTGGATGATGGGAAGAAATATTTGTACAAGAAAAATTCAGTACTACTAGGATTACTGACAATTAATTGATTGAATAATAGTGAATGTACATTTTATTTAAAGAAACATTTTTCCTAGTTGAATCATTGTTTAATTTTAGAACGTAGCCTTTACTAAGCCATATTATTATAATGTAATATTATTATTAATAATATGACTGTAGTTCATTCTACTGTAGTTCGTACATGTTGTGGATTCCTACCCTGATATACTCCTTTGTGGTCACTTGCAGTGTACTGTGTAAATGAGTGAAATGAAATCCCGTTTATTATTTTAATATGAAAAGTGCGCGGTTTTGGTGTAAAAATGAATCTATGAGCAAGCATTTTGTCATTTCCGTTTAGTCTACGTTCAAGATATGCTTCTTTTATGGGCAATAATATTGACAATAAAATTTACAATCGTATTGCATAATGCCGTTAAAATTTTTTTTACGGGTTTCTTTACCTTAAGGGTTCTATGCTATGTCGGTTACAGTTTTACTCTAAAGTATCGCCGGAAATAATGACTGGAACGGTCAGATAGGTAAACTGCTCGCTGTTTGCCGTTGTGCCGGGGAAGAGCGAGCTGTTTCGGAATCAAAAGAAACAGAAACGCCTCGTCAAGCGCACCGGGACATCGCGTCCCCGTGGAAATTGAATCGCCACCCTCTCCCCGTCCACTTGAAAGGCAAAAAATTGCGGATCGTTAAGTCGTTACTCTGCATTCTAGAGGGAGAAAAAAAGAAAGAAACTGGATGCGCTCTTCACTTTGTGGTCTTAGCGGTAAAATTCCCGCTACACCGAGGTACCAGTGAAAACAATTCGTGCTCTTTCAATTTTCTCCTGGATTCAGAGGGCTCTGTCTCTTCATGTGGAAATAAACAGCGAAATGCCAATGCAGACCCCCTGTGTAAGCAAAAAGCGATTACTAGACACCGAGCTAGATTTTATTTCTCACTAGTGCAGACTTATTATGATGCATCCCATATTTTTTTACGTTTTCATCGAGAAGACCAAAACGGAAATCAAAGATGCCTCACTCTGAATATCAAATGGGAAAAATCAACATGCTGCAATCCATAGATGATACATGGCAGGGACTGAAAGAGATTCAAGGACGACTAATTGGCATTGAAAATTCATTAACTAGGTATCACTTCAAGTTCAATGAATTAAAAGTAAGGTAATGGTATTTAGTAGGAGGGAAGAAGCCAAGGCCAATGCCAAACTCGGGAAACTAAAGTTCTAAGAGGAGAAAGAGCATTACTGCCTGGGTACTAATACCTAGTAATTGAGTACCTTTCAGTGAGATGGTTCATTGCAAAAATTATTTCTCCAAACTATAGTATAAATATATGTGAGACGTAAGATAACGTTATTTTCCATTTACTGCATTAAATTCAATCTATTTATTGTAATCTGTCAGTCAACCAATCACGTGGTGTCCGAAGATGTTGAAAGAAGTAGTCATTCGAATAGAATGTCGGGTTCTTCCCCAAAAAAACAACCATTCAACATCTCGGAGACTGTTCTGTACCGCCACTTAACTCGTTCACATAAGAGGTCGCCCTAGGTGGAAGGCAAACAAAATTTAAGAAGTAAATACCGCTCTTCTGTCGCCTTATGTAATGGTCGCGTTATCAGCGCAAAGTAAGCGGACGGCTAGATTGGAACTTTGAAAAAAAGTATATTCTCGGTTCCACTCGGTTCCACAAAAAGAGCTCAAACAGCTTAAGTGGCGTAGGCGGATTGTTTGTCATGTGAGAAATCTTACTATAAACAAACTTTAATAGTAATCAGAGTTGAATATCCATTTCTTTTTTAATGCCATACCAAGCTTTTAAATTCAGAACATTAATTTGTTTATGCAGGAAAATATGGCGAGCGAGACAAACTGTCTACAGCTGGACAAACTCTCCTACTTCCATTTTTTCAATTATAGTCATTCGTTCTGAGGTGATGGATGATATCTAACGTAAGAAGAAGCTCTTTCAGAATTGCATTGGATCAGTCAATCACGGTCGTTAGCATTACTGGCTTCATTATTTTTCCGCTAGATTATATGGTATTCCTTCTTGGTTGAACTGTTCTCCTGCGTAGTTTTCCCCAATAAAAATTTATTTGCGAGGGTATTTCGTTACTTAGGAATAAATACTAACATTATGGTTGAGTTATACAGCATTATTATTATAATATTAAAATATTCAAGGGTAAAAAACTTTCAGTACATTTCCCCGCATTTGTGCATTCCTCTCCATCAGTTCCTTATTATAAAGGCTTGTCAAAATCCAATTAATTACAAACTCAACCGATTTTAACTACAAATAGGGATTATTTCGATGAAATAGTTTTTTGAAAGCTTTTTTTTATCCTTTGCACGACATTTTACAGATCATCATGGCTAATTCATATTTATCCTTATGATAATTTGCATCGATTTTACTGCACCTTGGGTTATCTACTTTAATCTATTATTTGAAATTGTATTATATCAGGTAATTATCAGAATAAATAATCAGGATAGTGACAGTGAACGCGTCGTGATAATCTAAGATCGACTCCCAAAAAAATCTTTGCAAATGGCGTTATTCTCCCCTCGCATCTATTTCATTTGATATTAGACATGCCCTTTAAAGATAAAATATATACGTAAATTATATCACATAGGGATTGAATTATTGTGACAGCTAGAGTACTGAACACCCATCCAGAGTTCCCGGGTTCGAATCACAGCAGTGGTTGCTTTTTCATTTGGATTACCGTACCCTATTTTGAGTACCTTGTGGAGAGCACTTCCAGTACTGTACTCCGGCAGTCGGATAAGACGTTAAACCTTGAACCCTTGGTGAATGTGCTAATGCCGACGCTGGGTTTTTCTCCCTCCCTTTAAAACTTTCCATTACAAATGCAATGTACTGAGATAAAAGGAAGAATTTAATGTTAATATAAGAATTTGGGTTGGTTTAATTAATGGAATTATTATTAATTTATAACCCTTATTCTTCTGCGTTCTCACGGGCCCGAGTTGATATTGGTGGAGTATGTAATTATTTCAGTGGAATCACAGTCTCTAATCATGTGCCCTGTGGAGAACATTCCAAGTTCAGTACGTCACCCGTTGGTTAGGACGTTAAACCGTCGATCTTTTGGCTCATTTGAATCATATTAGACTGATCGCAACGTCAAGTCTCTCTCCTCAATACTTCTCTATTGAAATAATAATATTGCACTTGTACCCAAATACTCGTCTATCCTTATGAATTTAAATACCTCAGTTTCCGATCGCTTTCTCTTATCTAAAAACGGGAATGTTAATTCAGACAAGTATTATGAGGATAAAATCCGTTGCTTTATGATTAGTAGTTCATCCCTAGCATTCGATATAAAGACTCATGATTCCATGTTTTCAGATATTTATTGCAGTTTTAACGCGTGTAACAATGCTCTCTTCTCAAAGCGTGTCGTGAAACGTAATCATTCATAAACTAGCTCAGTTCGGACCTATGCGAAATATCATTTCTCTCGTTCCAAATTCATGTAACTTACTTGAAGTAGGATCTACTAGGCACTTGCATCTAGACTTATTAAGTTGTAAGTATGGTATGGAGTAGCCAAAGAATAGAAAAAATCTAAATAACGTGAAAAAAAATTCCTAAAATACCATTTTGAGTATTGAAAAAATAGTACAAACATTTTAAAACATTTCCTTATCGTATTTTTCTTGCGCGTTCAGAAGTTATTTAGGATAAACTTAATGTGTGACTTCATATTTTTGGTGATTATTTTACTAGGTAGAGTTACGCACACCATTATCTAAAATCATAAGGCTTTTATTCGTAATCTACGCTTACACCTCACTTGATGGTAGTGTTGAGTACAGATTTATTTTATGTTGAATGCATATCAAGTTTTCGTTTAAAGAATTGATCCTTGTATAACTACCTGTCATAAATCAAAACTCTTTTTCCTTCAAATAAGTCGTAATCACAGGCGTGCTGTAAATGGGGATGATTTGGCACTAAGGCGATAGAAAATCAATTGATTTCTAGAAATTGCGCGTTCTCGTGATTAATATTCTTTTCTTTCAGAAAGTACCTTATTCAAGCTTCAATGAAGTACGCTTTTTATTACTTTGCACCTTTAGAATTCTTTGAATTCAGGGTGATTTGGGATAACAGTACAACTGAAATGAAGTGTGTAAATTGTTATTGTACATCTTAGAACCTCTTAACCTTGCTAAATGATTCTTGTATATATCATCGAAAGATCAGCGAGCCTGTTCTGCTTGTTTCCTTTGAACCGCGGCATCTTCAAGTACTTGTAACCATCGGTTTTCGACCTATTAAAGGGACCGCGAGCTCACTAACCTTAACGGATTTACTCGCTGGTATCCCTGGCGTAAGAATTCCACGGGGCATAGGAAAACTGCATAGACAAGTAGCAATAGCTTAGTATAGATTTTACGTATTCCTACTGCTTAGGTTATATTATACCAACCAAGCCTACCTAAGACCTAAACTAAAACATCTATTTTTCTCGTGGCATTCAAAACCTCGACCCATGGCATTTGAAGATCTTTTTTTTCTTATTCTAATTCGATTTATTTCAGAATTTTAGATTAGAAATAGAAGTCGCAATGTAGTTACCAGCAAAAGGTGTGATTCCTTGACATGTATACTAGGTGTTTGATCACCCCCTGCCGCACACCCTTGTGGTTGCTTCTTGGGTATTTTGTGGGTATAGATTACTTTAGGGACCCACAGCCGTCAACTTTCAATCTGACGTCCACAGTCGGGAATATTGATCGGAAATCGAACCTGAATCCTTTGATATCGCACCTAGTGAATCAACTGGCTAAAACACTCAACGCGATATCTGCAATCTACATGTAATCATACCGTGCAAGACATCACAAGTGTGGTGGACGGGGTAAACCATTACCAGATATGTATCATCGTGGAGAAAGCAATCATATTAATAGTGATTGCACAGCCAATTTCGCCGACAGCTCCATATTCACCAAGGGAACTCTGCGATTTCACTTGAAATACAGCTTCCAACTTCACGCTAATATCACTGCTAACAGGGCAGGCATATCTGTAACTCAGGAATGATTTTAGGAGTACCGAAGAAAGACAAAGACATCATTCGTGGGCGTGACGGGATTCAAAGACGCGTTCTTTGCGGTATAGAGCAACTTCAAATGCAGTCGATACTCGTTTTTATAAGGCCTGGTTAAAGGTTTCGACGATTTGATAACTGCCGATATTTCGCCTCTCTATATTAAACAATAATGTCAAATAACCGTTTGTTTGGTGTCCCTATGTAGCAGGAAGTTTTGGTAACATCCTAGGTAACTTAGTGTCTGTATGAATCAACCGTTAGGGTTATCTAGAGAAAAGATCGGGCCTAAAAAGCTTAATTGAACTAATTGGCGGCATTTGAAACGGATAAAATGGTTTGAATAATAAGAGAACACTATTGTCGCTTATCACCAGGGTTGGCGGCAACGATTACACAAAGAGTAGACGGGAACACAGCGATTCTTTCTGGATCTCTGTACTCACCCTCTGACTGGCGAATGTTCCTTCCTGTAGCTGTAGAGTGTAATGCCTGAGAAACGGCCGAGTGATCCCACCGGCGGGCGACCTCCTGAGTGTCACTAGCCGGCCGACGTCTCCGCGACTCCTTTAAGTAGCAGGGCAAGGAGGGAGGGAGGAGGTAGGGTGGTGGGATGGGAGGGGGAGGACCTATCGGAAGGATTGGAGGGGAGGAAGGAGTAGCAGAGAGAGGAGCGAGGAAGATGTGGAGGAAGAGGTTCGGGGAGGAAGAAAGGAAAAGAAAGAGTAAGAGGAGCTGTGCAGACGACCACACTTAACCTCCATTCTTTCCTCGTTTATTTTATCAACGAAATGCATATTTGTACCTTGGAATTTACCCACAAAATATCCTGAGTATAATTTTTTCACAGAATCAATACATTGCTGCTTCTTCTTTCAATTTGAATAGCTACATAACACGTTGATTCAACTGTTTTTCTTTTTGTCCTTCCTCTTTCGATACCCTTTCACTTTTTTTGTATTCCCTTTTTCCATCTTCAGTCTCTTTCTGGCTTATTCTCGATTTCCCCCCCCCCCTAAATCACGAAACCTGCCACGTGTCCATCCTGTATGAGTCACGTTCCTTCATTCTCTCCAAAGTGATTTCCCGCTCTCGCAAGCACTTTTCCATATTCACACAATCCATGTACCCTTTGTCATTCTATCCAAGATGTACCTTCATACCCTGCTGGTTAATTTCGTCTGTTTCATTCTTATCAAGTTTCCTTTAAACGCAAATCTTCTTTTCCGCATGTAATCCGTTATATATTTTTCTAACAAGGTACAGCTCCTGATTGTATCATCTCCTTTATAATTCGCTGTCATTGAATTCCCTTTAAGTTCTTCTCCATGATCTTCCTCTATTTAAATTCCTATATTTCCCTCTCATATTTCGCATCCATTGCAAGGCATTTAGCAGCATAAAAGCCTTATATTGCATTTATTTCTTTATGCAACATAAATTCATTTGTTGTTATTATGTAACGCATTTGAGTATTTCCGTAACCTGTAATGATGGCTGAGTTCTACAGTTTTTAGACATGATGCATTTTAAAACAAGAACTTTTATCTTGTATGACTCTTTGTTTCCCATGAATTTAACAATCGCATCACATATTGCATAACTACATCTGTATACTCCTTCAAGTTATATCATAGAGTAAGTATAATATAAAGGGATCACCGCATAGGGAATAACTGTGATACGTTTTGGATGTAGTACTGGAAGGTTTCCATAGATGGCGAGGGAAGAATTTTTCACGTTACGTCACTAACGATATATATCGTTTCCATCGCTTCGTTTTTCTAGTCGACTGAAGCGGCACAATCGAGAAGTGCCTCGTAATCTGCTTCTTGCAGCGGTGGATTATGTGTTTTTAACAAAACAACAAGGAATTCCGCCTATGACAAGATATGTTTGCTTTAATAGTGAGAGGAATGTTAACTTACCCATATGATTGTTGACGTTAGATAAAAGCATATCGCACCATTATAATAAAATAACAAAATTACCAGACCTGCAGTCATGTGCCGTTTAATTTGATTTGAAAAACGAAAGCAATAGAAGCGATGTATATCGTTTCTCACGTGACGTGAAAAATTCTTCCCTCGCCATCTATGGAAACCTTCCAGTACTACGTCCAAAACGTTTAACGGTGTTGCCCTTTGCGGTGAGCCCTCTATATTATACTTACTCCATAGTTATATGTATGTGGTTGGGTTGGTGTGGTAATTTAAATACTGTCTCCTACTCCGAGGCCCGGGTTTGATTCACTGCAATGGCAGAGATTTTTCAGTCGTTAACCAGTCCCTACTTGAGTGCCTTGTGGGCAGTGCTTCGAGTTCAGTACCTCGTCCGTCGGATGGGACGTTAATGTGTGGTCCACTAGGCGCGTTTAGTTGAGAGCAGGTTAATGCCTACGCCGAGTTTCACTCAATTCTTCTTTCTTATCCGTCCCATCTTGTATCTTTCCTCCCTATTTGAAGTAACTTCTAAGTTAGAGGATAGGCTCGATACCAAAGATGACAATATCTTAAGCCATAAAAATACAAGATATACGTCTTGTGTCCCTCATATAATATTGTAATGATTTTATTACACTTCTTTGAGGAATATTTCATGATATTCATGGGGTTGGGGACTGGTGGAGAACTATTGAGGTCGAGCATGTGCTGGAGATACCGAAGGTGAGAACGAAGGGGCATTTCCTGATTCCCAAGGAAGCCTTGCTGTCCCCACAGGGTTGTTCGGATGGCACACGTACTCTCCTAGAAGTAGGCTTTCGTCAGAGTGGCAATCTTCCAGGGCTTATTCAGCGCGAAGGAAAGAGTGTACTTTACTATGCAAAAAATTCCCCGAGCCTTCATTTGTGACGCGATCAAAAACTATGAAAGTTTTTTTTTTCCGAGAATCGTATTGAGTCGTTATGCTTCTCACTAACCGATTCTTTTTTTCGCGTAATAATTCGTGGAAAATCCTCCAGATTTGATGGTGATGTCGACAAAATTCAAGGATACTGTACGTACGGTATGTACATCATTAATCAAACTTCCAATTTTCCTTACTCTTTTTTTATTGCAATGGCGGAATCTTGATAAGTACAGTTCGGAAGGTTTTGCGAGTGCGCATACTGACGGCCTACTAAAAAGCGTGCAGCATTTTAAGATATTTTTCGGTAATGTGAACAAATCAAGACTAACATGGATGTTGGAGTAAATGTATAATGTTCTTGTAATCATAGAAATAGGAGGCAAGTTAACTTGGTAAAATTTCGTCATTAGATAAATAAAATAAAACTTGGTTCACTCAGCTATTGTAAATGACCTAAAAAGGTCAAAACCGGTCGAGCGGCATTTAATAATATTTGTGTGGAATAGAACAACGTTTTACTTTGTTTATACTCGTAATTAGTCAAAATTCTGTGACCATCATCATAATCATCAGTAGGGACCAGCCGTAACATTGGTTCGACGCATATTTCAATTGAATTCCTCAATTTTTTTACTTTACCTCCTATCTTTTCCATTTTCTGTTTTACCTTCTTCACTTCCAAAGAACTCTTCTTCTACATATTTCCACACTTTCTACATATTTCCACACTTTCTCCAAATATCTCACACGAGGAAATTCTTTACCAATCATTCCCATTCTCTTTCTTGTCAGTGATGGCTTAAATGAGAAACGAATCTCACAAGTTGTGACCGAGAACTTTATTTCGTTTTCTTTGCAGCATTTTCATGAGATTTTCTTTTGCTTCTAATCTTCTTAAAAATTTTGTTATTAATCTTTAGTGCACGGTTTATGTTCTATGTAATAATTCATTGATCATCAAATTATTTTTGCGTCTTTTTCTTTCAAAATCGTTCTGTCTTTCCCATTTTTCTAGAGCTGTTATTGTTCGCAAAACTTTTCTGTAATAATGGGACATTTTGCGAATGTACTTTTTAGTGAAGTATTTTCGTACTCCAAAGCTCGTATTGTCTTGTTTGACATTACTCCTTCTTGAGTGAACTCTGTGCTGGCATTGTTGAAAATATCATCTTTTTATTGATCTTGTTTCATTTATTGCTTACAATCTGCTTCCCCAATGACAGTTCTCTTATAGGAAATAGAAAGAAACCGGAGTATTATTCAGGCAGCTGTAATGCATACAGAGTATGGGTAAACGAATTAGGGAAAAGAATAAATGTTTAAATTAACCTTTTGGACACATATTTATTATTTCGCACTTCATGTTCCTTTGGGGAAATATAAATTTATAGGTGTGCCTTCAAAATCGTAGTAGCAGAAAAGAAGTAATACTTATTTTTGTAACCACCTATGACAATTACTCTCAGCTCGCTATATTTCGTAAGCCTCCTTTTTAAGATTAAAAGTTCTCCAAATCTATCGATTACAAAGCTTGTACAATGGATTTTATTTTTATATATCCCAGAGACTTCAACCAGCGAGGGGTGGAATTATACAAACGGCTGAAGAAATTGTGGAATGGTGGAGCCAAAATGCCAACTCTAAGTACTTGTCATGTTCTATGTCGTAGTTTTATTATAAATGCCAAGCCAATTCCACGAATTCATGCCTCATACTACGAAGTTTGTCATAGTGCTAGTTATTTTTTATGTTTTAGTGGAAATATGCCCTCTTTTTAGTCTTGTACCAGCTTGGATAGACGATACGGCATTTCTTGCATTTTTCAATTTTATGTATGATTTGTTCTCGCAGTATTTGATAACAACATCCACTTCTCATCCTATAAAAAACCACGCTCAGCGCTCATTATTCCCCTTCATTTGAGTTCGTCTTACTTTCTGTTTTTTTCTGTATTTTTATCACGAAAGCGTTAAATCTTTTTGATCCCCGTTCTATAGGATATAGGCGCTCCATTAGATGCTCTGGTATTCTCCTTTCCTTAGCATCAAGCAATTAATGACAGATTAGGTTTTCTTTTTAGAGTTATCTTCAGACTTTTCTTTTCTCCCTTTTTTCTTAGAACGTTATCGTTTGTCACTCAGCCGATTCATTTTATCTGTGTCATTCTTCAGTAACACTTCACTGCAAATGCATATATATATGATATCCATTGGGAACAGTTGTCCTGAAGTGATGCCTAACTTGCGTTAGACTTACTTACAGAAGCACGTTTGAAGGTTTGTTAGAGTACTTTATGCTTTTCAAATGCGCATGAACCAATCCAATGCACCAGAAGGGGTTCAAGGGATAAAAGTTGTGATTGGAATGCAGTTTCAATAGTACTTTCTTCCACCTCAAACCCCTGCTTTCGTTTCTCCAATGTTTCTCTGCTCCAACTCGAGTGCGGTGTGGGAGGTATTTTGAGTTCATTTCTCCGTCCGTCGAATGGGACGTTAAACCCTTCGCGCCTTTAGTTGGGAACAAGATAGGTAATACAGACGTCGGGTTTCTCTCCATATTTTATTGTATCCGTTATCTGTGACTCCATACATCCCTACCTATGGCCTAATACCCACCTATTTCAAATGGCGCCAATGGCTTTAGTTTTCGCCCACCGTCCTTAATAACAACACAAACTCGCAGCAATGAATTTCTACGCTTAAAGCGGTGTATATTGAGATTCCATTTGCGGGAAAGAAATAAATTAAAATTTAAAGGAAGATATTATACTGTTACGGCCTCACCTGGAGTATGAAACATGAATTTTCCTCCAAATGAATAAATATTTACTCCTCCAATGAGTAAAGGTAATTATAATAAGGAAGTGAATGAGTTACGAAGGAAATAGGGGTGTTTTGTTTAAAAAAATCTTATGGAGGAAGAGAAAGTGTAGACCCTTGACTAGACCCTTGGAAGAGCTTCGTTCGAAAACGCATGAGACTACTAGTAGAAGGGTTGTTCACAAGATTATAGTCTGTTGTAAAAAAAACAAGCCATACCAATTCGGATATGACACTTAAGACGTATTTATACTCCCATAATACATCATCAGAGAAGACAGAAGCTACACATTAAGAGAGATCAACTGTTGGACTGAGAGATACCAGAACTTGATTTTCCCACGCAAAAAACATGACTAAAACGCAGTGTTTAATTCATTCAAACGCGTTGCACATGATAACGTCAATCAATATTAATTAAGGAAGATTTTATTCAGCTTATTGTCATATTTACTGCCTGTACCTACCAGCCCCTGCCATAAGCCTTTACGGCGGATAAATGGGTATAATTTAAATGTAAATTAGCGTGAATTGCATGGATGAACGCGAGGAAACGAAACGGGGGGGATATTTTCAGCTTATGCGTTGTTGAATTTGTGATATTTTCCATGAATTTTGTCGCCTTGAGCATGATATTTTCACTGCGTATCAGACCTTGCATCAGATTGCCCGAAGCTAAAAACGGTCTTTCAACTCAGATTTTCGCATCAATTCTCCCCCGCAGCGCAGCGTGGTCGAGTGAGTCATTTTTATCGCGAATCGCCGTCGTGAAGGAGTGTTTACTTTCCGCCAAAGCATCCTCGAAAATCGCGACTCGAGGAAATCATAATTGCAACCTCCTTAAAGAAGTCCGTATATCCTCCCCGCACGAGGAAAGGCTTTCGTCACAGCCGTTTGAATTTTGCCGAAAGTGAAACGACCTCCGGTCAAGGAAAATCCCCCATTTTTTGTCTCGCTCCTCAATGTAAATTTGCTAAGAATACTCGATGCTGAGAGGTTACAAACTGAATGGACTCTTGTCATCATCATTATCATAAGTTATCCATCCTCAGATTGGTTTGACGCAGCTCTCCACTAAGTTCTTCTATCGGCTAATCTTTTCACATTTACGTAATTCTTCTCTTTCACATCCTTAATCACTTGTTCCATATATCTTACACGAGGCCTTCCTTTGCCATTCTTCCCTTCCACTTGTCCCTCGAAGATTGTCGTAGTCAGGCTATCATGTCTCATGATGTGGCCTATCAAGTTGTCCCGTCTTCTTCTTAGGGTATTCAGAAGACTTCCCTTTTCTCCCACTCTTTTTAGAACTTTCTCGTTACTTACTTGGTCGATCCATTTAATCTTCATCATTCTTTTGTAGCACCACATTTCGAATGCTTCCACTCTTTTCTTCTCCGCTTCTGTCATTGTCCATGCTTCGCTGTCATAAAGAAACACGCTCCAGATGTACGTTCTGATGAATAGTTTCCTTACTTCTACGCTTGTATTTCCAGCGGTAAGTAGATTCTTCTCTTGATAGAATGCCCTCTTCACCTGGGCTATTTTGCTGACTGTTTATTTCTTGCTTCGTCCGTCGTTGGTTACTCGGCTTCCAAGGTAACAGAACTCTTTCACCCCTTCCAGTTTCTGTTTTCCTGGTTTAACTTTGGTTTGGGCCACTTCTCTCTTGCTTTACACCAGTATCTTAGTCTTCTCTTATTGATCTTCAGCTGATATCTGGCCATTGTCCTTTCCATTGTCATCAGAATCTTATTCAGATCCCTCTCTGTCTCTGCTATGAGTGCTATGTCATCAGCGAATCTCAGCATGCTAATTTTTTCTCCATGGATATTCACCCCAGAAGCTTCTCTTTGTTTTCTTTGATGGCTATCTCGATATAAACATTAAAAATTACTGGAGACAGTGCACAGCCTTGTCTCACTCCTTTCCTTATTCCGGCTTCTTCACAGCTGGGTTCAGATTTAATCACAGCTACTTGGTTTTTATACAAACTGTGGATGATTCTTCGATCATTGTAGGACACTCCAATTCATTTCAGAAGTCGAAGCATTGAATTCCAATCCACGTTGTCAAAAGCCTTCTCTAAGTCCACAAATGCAATGAACATCGGTTTGTTCTTCTCCATTCTCTTCTCTATGAGCAGTCTAAGGGTCAATATTGCTTCTCTTGTACCCTTATTTTTCCTGAATCCGAATTGATCTTCATCCAGGAACTCCTCTGCTTTTCGTTCTATTCTTCTGTAGATGATCCTTGTCAATATCTTCGATGCATGTGTTGTCAGGCTTATACTTATAAAATATTCGCATTTCTCCGCTCTCTTCTTCTTGGGAATAGGAATGATTCTGATATTCTTGAAGTCCATTGGTATTTCTCCTGTTGAGTATATGTCGCAGGTGGTCTAGTAAATGTGGGTTAATGTCTTCTCCTGCATTTTTTATTAGTTCTGCTGGAATATCATCAATTCCAGAAGCCTTATTCATGCGAAGGTCCTTTACTGCAGAGTCAAATTCCGATCTTAATATAGATGCTCCCATATCGTCCTCTTCGACTTTGCTTTCCTCTTCGATCACTTTCGTGCTGAGATTTTTTCCGTTGTATAACTCTTCCAGATATTCTTTCCATCTCTTCACTTTGTATTAATTTTCAATCACATGTTCTCCAATCTGATCTTTTATGGCATTGCATCTTATGCTCCATTGTTTGAAGTGGTTCCTCACTATCCTATAGGCAGTTTCCACCATTCCAAGAGCAAGGTTGTTTTGTACATCCTCGCGTAGGCTCTTAGTCTATATTTCTCTAGCTTTCCTGGCTTTGCGACTTATTTCGTTCCTTATTCTTTTGTAGCAAAGCTGCCTTACTTTAGCTTCCGCATTCTTGTACTTTCTTATTTCTTCAATCAGGCCTAAGACTTCTTCCGTGATCCATGGCTTCTTCTTGGCAACTTTTCTTCTTCCCAGAGCTTCCTTTGCGGCTTCTTGTTGTCCACATTTAATGTTTTCCCAACGCTCTTCCACTGATTTCTCATTCAGGTTTTCTCCTATGTTGTTTCCCACTGCTTTTTGAAATGCCTGCTGGTGTTGAGCCTCATTTAGTTTTTCTATTTGCCATGCGTTCTTCATTGCTTTCTTCAACTTCTAGAATTTCAGATGGCATTTCATCATTCCTAAATTATGGTCACCATCAATGTCTGCCTCACGGTAGCTTTTGCAGTCCTTCGCCTGGTTCCTAAATCTCTGCTTCACTAAAATATAGTCTATTTGAAATCTTCTTCTGCCTCCTGGCATTTTCCAAGTGATTCTTCTTCGGATATGGTTTTTAAACAACGTGTTGGCAACCACTAACTTATGCTGTGTGCAGAACTCCCGTAGTCTTTCTCCTCTTTCATTTCGATTACCAAATCCGTATTTCCCAGTTATTTTTCCATCTTGACCTTCGCCGACAAACGCGTTCCAATCTCCTAAAATAATTAGGTTTTCTTCTCCTCTTGCATGTTTTATAAATTCCGTGAAATCTTCGTAGACATCTTCTACTTCTTCATCTTCCTAGTCCGTCGTAAGCATGTAATCCTGAACCACTGCGGTATCTACAGGTTTGGTCTCGATCTTCACCATTTAAATCCTCTCACTGTATTGCATAATGCTCTTCACACGCATTCCGGTGTCTTCCTGAGCAGTATGCTTACTCCAGCATTACCATTTAATGATCAGGTGTGTATAAGTTTATAGCTTCCGCTCCAGAAGTTTCCTTCTTCGGGCCACTTCATTTCGCTTATTCCTAATACGTCGAGGTCAATTCTTCTCATTTCCACCTTTAGGTTTTCCACTTTTCCGCAGGTCCGAAGCGATTTCACGTTCCTACCCTAAAATGACTATCACACTTGACTGATGTACTCTCTCGGGTAGTCCAAGCCCGGAGATCGGAATGGGGACTAATTTACCTCCGGAATATTTTACTCGAGAGGGTTCCATCATGTCTTGATTGAAAGAAAAAGTGGAGCAGCTGTGACTCCTCGGGATAATAATGTGGTGGTTTCCCCTTGCCTTCCACATCGCAGTATTACAGCAGTTTAAGTAAATATTACCACGCCTGTAGTGAAATGAGAGTCGCTGTACCGACCTTTGTGATCTCCACCTTCGCTCATATGAAGAAGAGCTGCTTCCCTCTCCTCTGGGTGATGGACTCCATAAATGTTGGCGGCCTCAAATCGTCAAGTCATGGCATCTTCACAAGTTCTGTATTATTTAATGGCCTACCCTCCCCAGGAATAGACCAATACCCTCTCGGAATGCCGTCGCTTTTTGTTCACGACTGCTTAATCGACGGGTAAACTCGCTTATCTCGCAGTTAACCTCTATATCTAGATGTCGTCCCACCATCCGCAACCCGGTGGACACACACTCGGTGGCTTAGCCGCGAGATGGACTCGTGGTGCTTTTTTATTGTTCTGAAATTTATTTCATTTGTTGTTTAGCAGTGTATCATTTAAATTTATTTATTCATTCCGCTGAGATCATCATCATCAGTCAACAATCCTAGGATTGGTTTGACGCTGCCCTCCACTCGATTCTTTCATCGGCCAACCTTTTCATTGTGACGTAATTCTTCTATTTTACATCCCTCACTACCTGTTCTATGTATGTCATACGAGGCCTGCCTTTTCCAATCTTCCCGTTCACTTTTCCCTCGACGATTGTCTTCATATTGCCATCGTGATATGGCTGATTAGGTTATCTTCTTAGCAGGCTTTTCTTTTCCACCACACTTCTTAAGAATTCTTCGTTTGTCACTCCCTCGGCACGTTTTATCTTCATCATTCTTCGATAGCACAACATTTTCAATGCTTTCACTCTGTTCTTCTCTGCTGCTGTCATCGTCCATACCTCACTGCCATAAAGAGGCATCTGTCCGGATAGATTCCTCAAAAAATGTTGCCGGCAAAATTACCAGTCTCATTACGGTAGTATCCTCAATCATTTATTTTCCTGTTTGTCAGGGACTGTTTACACCGGGTCGTATCTCATTAAAATTCGTCCTCGCGGCCCATTTTATGATGACTAAGTAAGAGGTTATGGAAGCGCACATATTGTGAAATTGGAAGTATCTCGTTTGTCACTGCCGATGATGCCTTGCTTACGTGGTGAAGGTTTAATGTATTGACCGTTTTGAGATTGATTTCATTCCTTCAGTAGAACACTCGTCAAGGAAAGAATTTGGTTCTTCTGACGCGACGCTGGAAATTCCGGTTATATAATTGCCTTTTTTATTTCTTTTTTTCTCCCAAGCAAACTAATTTGTTTCTCCATCCCCCCTTTCCCCTGCCGCCTACAGGAGCTAGGTTTCTCAGTAAATGATGGAAAATTTTGGGTTTCTCGTTGTTCAGTTCTTGGAAAAATAAAGATAAGGACCTCACCAGAAGATGTATTTTTTTATTCCTGGATGACTTATCGCTGGGTTTGAGTCCGTGTTGAACGGTGAAAACGCTGGGTGGATGGGATTTCCATCATATTCAGCATCTGTGGATCAAAAGTTCCGAGAAATTCTGATTCACCTGGACCTTTGTTCTAATTAGAAGGCTCAAAAAAATATTCAATTCTGGTCTAACGGCTATGATTTTCAGTTCCAACGACTAGGCTTATTTCCCACCGTCTAATAATAGTAGTAAGGGGATCGGGTTGGTGTGGTGGCTAGAGTACTGGCCTCCCATCCCGAGGGCCCGGGTTCGATTCCCGGCAGTGGTGGATTTTTCAGTGGAAAACCGGTCCCCACTTGAGCTTCCCAAAAGAATTTCTACCTCTTCCCTAATACCAACCTATCGTAGTGAAAATACTTTCTCTCAGTTATCTTCCCCAATTATTTACAACATAAATACAATGCACAGGTTGGGTTACTGACATGAAGTTATTACGTAGTTAGTTAGTTATTCACCTACATGTACATAATACTCTGCAAGTCACCATAAAGGTGTGTGGAGGGGGTGAATTCACTACAAACATGCATTACCTGTCATGCATAAAAAAAAGATTAGTAATAATATACCTACTAGTCAAACTTTCACAATTTAAAAGGGATAAAAATAGCAAAGCAAGCATCCTAAAACATGCTGTTAATTTGGTTAGCTTAAAGTCATTAAAACCAGCATGCAACTACCTATCCTATCCATAAATGCACTAGTATGTATGCTTTTGGATATATTTACAGCTATTTATATCCCTAATTGTACGAGGAAAGTTATTCATTTTATAAGGATACGATAGTTATTAATGGTTTACAGACAACAGTTAAGATATTTCACGTCACTTACGATAGATGAGTATTTGGATATAGCTGCCATTTCCAGGGAAGGGAGAAAGGGTGGAGGGAAACTCAACGTTGACATTAATGTGCTGTCAACCAAAGGTGCCGTTGGAGCCAGGGTTTAGCATCCCCGACGGACGGAGTGCTGAACCGTCTCCACGCAGCACCCGAGTGGGAACCGGTATGCCATTGAAAAATCTCAGCCACTACCGAGATTCAAACCCGGAACCAATGAATAGGAGGCCGGTACTCTAGCCACCATCCGATCCCCCTGGTCGGTGGTCACGGATTCAAATCCGGGTGATGTCCAGACAAACTCAATCTGTACGCTTTTCAGACAACTAGATCTTTCTTGCCTAAGTTAGGCGTCCCAGGAAAGAAACTGTCCCCTCAATCCTAATGAATGGGTTTCACACGCCCTTGGGCTTAATATCAGGCGAGATTTACTATCAGCAGCCAGATTCGGGTTGAACACTTGTGGTTTATTTTGGATAGTAGATGAATGTTTCTGCTCAAAAGCAACAGCGTCCTCCAGAAGAGGAGGATATTTATCTCGGGATATCGACTGACCACTAAATTAATAGTGTTATGAAGCCGGGGTTCCCAACTATTTTAGTCTAGCATCCCACTTTGCATCCTCAGGGAAGCCAAGGCCCACCAAGGTAGAAGCTTGCTTACAACAAATTCCAAAGGTAGATACAAAAAGAGGGTCACTTTTTTCAATGTTTTGCTCGTATGATGGTGAATAAGTACGTATGAAATCGATTTCAACTCCTGATGATGACCTGATAAGGTCGAAACCGGTCGGTCAATAAATTGTTGTGGAATATAGTAAAGTTAATTATTTTCATCACGACTAAGTACGTAGCAGACTTACCCATTGAGTTATCCTAGCAGAATTACAGGGTAGAGAGCATATTCAGCCAGCTTCACCTAGAAGGCTTTGCATTTCGACTAGTAATACCTGCTTCACCAGTTTGGAAAATGCTGCTATAAAGCAGTGTTGCAGTCTATTTGATGAACTTTGTTGCTTATTTGGTGTTTTTTTCCCTCTGATTGAGGTACATCTTTTCTTC
This sequence comes from Platycnemis pennipes, assembly GCA_933228895.1. Lineage (NCBI taxonomy): Eukaryota > Metazoa > Arthropoda > Insecta > Odonata > Platycnemididae > Platycnemis > Platycnemis pennipes. The sequence goes on along the minus strand of OW121852.1, from coordinate 31,234,867 downwards.
CCTCTTAGTATATACAAGGGAACAGGAGCACAGAGAGGGGGAGGGGGGTGTCTTGGAGGTTAAACACCTCTCCCCCCCCTCCCAGATGAGCAAAAAAAATTGTGACGAACTTGCTAAAAAATCATGTAGACTCAATATTTCTTTGTAACTGTAAACAAACAGACTTTTTTTCTGCTTTAATAGCTTATCATGTTTGCCTACCTGCAGTCCGAGTATTTAAGTAACACCTAGTCTTTGGGAATGATAAATTTTGCATGCATCACATAAGTTTCCTCAGTGTGATAGAATTGTATTGTTTCGAGATATGCCTGAAGTTCATTTGTTGTGATTATTATAAATCATCTTGCACCATGATCTTCTTCAAATTTAAAGTAAAGACTTATTTTAAAGAAATATACTTTCAGTTTTCTTAAATTTTAAAATAAAATAGCCCTTTAAATAATATTTTATTTTCAAATGTCAAAAGATTACTATTTAAATGTAAGAAGATTAATAATAATAATGTGATAAAATGTCCGCTAAATACAAAATGCGAATGCAAGGCACATTTTAGCCCTAGGTAGTTGTAGATGGCTTGTATGAACCATCCAATCTGGTGAACCCCCTCCCCCCCTCCAAAAGATATTTCTGGCTGCACCCTTGAAAGTGAATATACCATTGTTTATGCAAGCTGAATTATTCCTCACATCCATTATATGGTTTAGTAATACATATGATATATTTAACAGTTGTGTTTACCAGAAAAATATTCAGCTTTCCTAGTCGGATGATTATCATTGAATGAAGGGCATTAGGAGCAGATATGTATTCCTTTTAGAATTTGATTAACCCTTAATTTTCACTTCCATTTTTCAAAACTATATTTATTCCCCCATTTGAAGCTAAATTTTGGTTGCCCCTGATGACCATTGCCATGGATGCAATCTCCTATCCAAATAAGAATATTATGTATGGAAACTTCTTGTGATACATAAAATATTTTTCTTACTGAACGCATAAAAAATGAATTTCTCAAGTCAGGTCTGGTACGAAACCTTCCCTCACCTTATCTGTTACTCTGTCAGCAACAGGAAAACAGAACAGAATGGAACAGCACTTAGTAATTATTGCATTTGGATCAAATGTTTACTTAGAGGGGATGTTGTATGACCTGGAACAGATAGGAATATTTGCCCAATAAATAGGTATATTGAACAAACTGGTTGTACTCCATTCAAAGACTAAGCAATGTACAAAAAATGTGGAATCTGATTTATTTGTTTATAGTTAAGAAACATAGAACTTTGTTTGGGTTGGGGCCACAGTGGTTGTTTAAAGCTTTGAGGCCCAGAGGCTTGAATTGTGATGTGACCTCCAATAGGACAAACAAAAGTAGCCAGGTAATTACGTTGCTTCAAAGGGGCCCCTCTGGAATCTGGGGTCCTGAAGCTTTAGCAAGTTAATTAGTTTCATGGTAGATCCACCACTGAATGGTCATCAGTGGCATAGCCAGGGGGGGAGTCCGGGGGGTCCGGACCCCCCCCCCGAAATATTAAGACATATAAAAAAATTAATTAAGCATGGAGCAGGGGAAAGTCTACAAATAATAAATTATCATACCGTTGTTAAAAAAGGTTTGTCCTTTTGTATAAATAATAAATTATCAAACAATACGTTAGGGCTCGGCCGTTCGGGTAGAGTAATGGCGGTGTTTGTATAGCTGGCCGAGTTTCGACAGTGGACTGTCTACTGCCTAGTTCGCACTCCAGCCACATTGAAAAATGAAGTTTTTTCGATTATGAAAAGTCTTAAAATTCGTTAAAAACAAATAGTTGCAATTAGTACCTGTTTTTCAAAAAATTTCCCACGGACCCCCCTGGTTTTGGACCCCCCCCCGAACGAAATACCTGGCTACGCCACTGATGGTCATAGAGGTTTTGAATTTCATATCTCATCCTAGAGCATTCAGTTGATCATATTGTTCTTCACTTTAGTGGATACATGCAAATATGTATGTATATTGACAACCCATTCATTTCTAAAATTCTTATAGCTTGGGATGGATCAAAGAAGTCTGGATCCTCTTGACCAGCCACATCCCATCTAAAAGGTTTTATGAATGCTGTATCGATGTACATCCTATGGAATGGAAAGATATGGAAAATAATTGCTTCATCTATGGTAAGTCATTTCCAACAGTACTTGAATTAATTTCCATCTTAAAAACATTTTGGTCTCATTAAGTTGTACTGATAGTAGGTGGTGAATTTTTCATAGAATTATCTCCATTTTATGGCAAAAATATTTTTACCATATTTTTTTATTTCTGAAGCTGATAGAGTTTATAAAATAAAAAGACCCGTATTTTTCCATTTTTCGATATGTCTTTTAGTTATCGAGTTATAAGCGGTGAAAAACTGATGTTTTTAACCCTTTTGGAAAAGTGGGCATGCATGCGACCTCTTACGTCACCCACTTTGTCCAATCACAGCTGAGACCACGAATCTACTTTGCCTTATCGCAATGGGGAACACACAGCTGACTCTGCCAATGGGAGCGGTTGCGACAGGATCTATGCGAGCAGACCTTCCGGCAGCCCCCCTCCACTCCCTTCCTTTTCCCTAAAAGCAGTCAAGGATGGGAGATGGATGACGTTAATGATCTCAAAGCAGCTTCTTCAGTGGGTGTCACCTTTTGCTTACTTTAATTATTGATTTATGAGTGAATGGCTCTGATTAGAAGATTAATTTTTTCACTAAAATTCATTTTTCGTTTCCATCTAACAATTTCGTACTTATACAAAATTGTAATTTCGGTTCCGAGTAAATGCCCCCAAAAAATATAATAATCCATTGGTGTCCATATCTAATTATGAAGTTTGTAATGCAATATTCAAACTTTAGTGTTTTAGGCAAGACCTTAAGGGAACATGAGGTTGTAAGGGAAGGATAACCTTCTAAACTTATCCCTTCACTTCATGACTTCTGTTGCATTTTCCCTTGCTCATCCCTATCACCCTGGAGATGAATTATGATTGCTATAGTGCAGCCATATAGATATTTGACTTGAAATTACATAATTGCCATTGCTCATTCAGATTATTTACTTGAAATAAAAACCTGAGAGAAGAAAATTAATAAAAATCAATGGTTCACTTTTATTTCAATCAAAATGTTGTCTTATGCAGGAAATAACATTGAAAGATTATTAGATCCATATTGAGAAAATGGAAAAGAAGTGAACTGCTTATTAAATCTTCACCATAAGAAAATTTACTTTGTCCATTACACATTCAGGGGCATCGGAACTATTTTTGCTGGGAGGGGCCAACCTTGTAAAGAAAAGGCCTGGTCTTAAGAAAAGCACACATTATTTTGCAGATAGGAGGGGGTAGAGACTTGAATTCCACTAAAATAGTATATGAAGGTGGTAGAATATGTGTCAGAAGGAAAAAAGCAAGGTGGAAACAAGTGAAATTTAATTTTTATTAATGAAGACTACTCATTCCTCAAGTGCCCGGGGCAAATTCTGGGATGGTCTTTGTCCCTCTTTGCTCCCCACTCCCGATGCTGCTGTAAACATTTCATAATGAAACGCATCATGTCCTGCTAGATATTTCCAGTATCACCTTTGATGAATAATCCCTCATTGCCATGAGTATCTGCATTTTATTTTGAATGCTCAATTCCAATGTCCATATTATGTGAATGTTTTAATAATCAAAAGTGAACACGACAGTATATGCCGTTTTCAATATTAAACTCCCAATTCTTAGATAATATTTTGGAAAGTAGTGTATAGGTTCTGCTTGGCCCAATAAAGTTTCTCTTTTCCTTGATCGGTGCACTCTCTAGCCTTCATTCCTTTCTTTGTGTCTGGAAATGCTCTATTCAGAATGACTGACTGTAGTCGTGGAAGCAGCGCCTTCAGATTGATGCACCCAATTAGCCTGTAAAAGAATTACATGAGTTTTTGGAAAAATAACACTATTTCAGTATAAATATGAGCAACCATTAGCATTTAAACTCTTCGGACTTTGTATCCTACATAGGCTACCTCTAACATTGCACTTTCAAGTGATGGTTTTGGGATTGTCATTTTATGTAATGGAATAGGTTCAGGTTGACTGAATTGCTTTATCACTTGTTTTTTGAAGTATTTACTGAGATGAGGCAGTGTTACTTACCCATAGATCTTCACTTCCCCAGGGAAAGGGTACCTTGTAGTCCTTTAGGCTGTCAGATATTTCTGTTATTAGGGGATTAACCTCTCCACAAACACCTTGGAAGTCATCCATGTCAATATTTGGGATGATCACACCAAGATATCCATTCTCTTTAAGCAATTCTGTCTTTCTTTGGATACTTGTCTTGTTCTCATATCCAACCCATTGAGTTCCTGTATTCAGAATGATAAGCAGATGAATGAATGGTAAGCTTTCTAGCTTACCATTCATCTGCAGTGGGGAAATAAAACAATGTTGCATGAAATATATTTCCTCATTCATGTACTGCAGCTTGGTGATTTTTAACATCAAGGTTTTAGCCCTGTAGTGTACCTGGTATCACTGTATGTCATATATTATTTCCCATACTTCTTCGTGTTTTTCTATGCATAGGAAGTTATGGCTCAATTTTTAGACTTTTGTGAAGAGAAGTATTACCAATTGGAAATACAACAAAGCATTTTATCATAAATTATTTCCCTTCTACAGAAGAAAAATAACTGATAGTCTGTAAGAAAATATCTGATAGAAGTATCTAGTTAGTATTTTTCATAATAAGCAAAAAAATGTCAAATCACATTTAAAATCATTAATTCTCTAAAATGTTATCATGGATGTATTATCAAAGTAGAGCCAAAAATATCAAGTTTATATACGCATAAGCTTGCGTTAATACTATTTTTGGTCAAACTGGTTACTTTTAGTCAAAAAAGGTTCTTAAATAAGATTGAAAACAAGCAATAGATAAAATAGAAGTGAATAATATCAAACTTTCACTTAATAAATATGGTCATATAGCTGAATATGTACTAACCCATGTAGGCAAATGGACATAATCCAACATCATCCCATTGCTTTGTCCACCCAGTATAATCTGCATCAATCGCCATGCATATCTATATGGAGAAACAGCAAGGTCATAAAAAATGAAAATTGAATATGACTTTACTGATCAACCCAAAATTAAGTTCTGCATTTATAATATTACACCTTGGAAGGAATCCGTTGGCATTGAAAACTCCTCTAAACAACCTTTCTGTTATCTGTTTTGAAATGAGATAGAATAATATACCACAAATACTGGTGGGTATTCCATCCATTGCAGTTATAGTGATTTTTTATCAATAAATGATTACATGGTCATCCCAATGTAGCTCAGTATTTTGCCCAATAATAGCTATGTACTTCCCTTAATATAAAGAACTTAAGGATTCATTTAGCCTGTACATTTTTTTGTACAGCTTAAGGGTGAATTATGTTAATTATTTTTGCTATAAAGTAGGTTTGCCTACTGTTTTCATGTTAGCTGTAGCCCGGATTAATACCAAATTTCAATTTTTAAGTCCCCTTCCTTGGTCATTATTCCTGAAAAGATGTGACCGGGAGACAAAAAGGTTCTTTAAACTTATAAATACAATGAAACTGGCCAGATAAAACTCAGGTCTCTGTAGGAATACACCTAGGTGTGGTAGAGGTGGTAGTTACCCTACATTTCCATTATAGTAAGCATTTATTTTCAAGAATTCATTAAAAATTATATTATTTATATGTATTGATGCATGGTTATAAACATGTGCTTGAGAGTTTTCAACTTATTTTAACCATTATTGATATTTAATGGATAAAACATATGATAGCTTAGTTCTTACTTCTGGTGCAATTGTTATAATCACTAAGACATCAATAAATAGCTCACAATCAGAGGTAAGGTTAACCTTGCATTTGAGGACGTTTATTACAATGGAGAAGCCTAAAAAATTAGGCTTATTTCTGTCTATAATAGATAATAGTTTTTATGCTTTTGCTATAGTATTCTCTATTTCAATCAGGGAGCTCAGCGAGGGTTGTTTGAGTGACGTAACATAAGCAAAAATCCAAAATTTCTTGTTTTGTTCAACTGATTAATTTTTGTTAAACTGTGCTCCTCACAGTTATTTTATCCTTATTTCTGCTGTATATTTTTTTTATTTAATCTACCCATGTAATCTTCAGCAACCTCCACCAAAGTCAGCACTCAGATGGTACATACTATTTCCTTATGATTTACTTTTTTGATATGCCGTAATACTTTATCAATGCTTATATTTCACACTGTTCTATGTCTTACAATGCACTGAAAGTATCGAGATGAAGCATATCATGCAACATGAAATATATTTACAAAGTTATATAATTAAGCTCTAAAAATCAAGTCAATTTGAATGATTGCTCCACTGTTGCAGTGATGCTTTAGAAATCTTCCCTTTTAAATTATCATAGTACAATTGCTCTTTTATTACCTTAAAGGTAAATATTTATGAAATAATTTGAATGAGTGGATCTCACAATATGTATGTGTCTTTTCCTGCAGAGTGGGTTGGATCTTTTTATGGCTACCTGTTATATATTATGTAATCAAGTATTAATTAGCAATGTGCATGAGAGTGGAGTGATATGCTGTTTTAGTGAGTGAGACTGTGGTTAGTTATGATAGAGTTTTAAACCAAATGTCAAAATTCACAGTGTAAGATTGAATTGCTATTTTTATCCATAGGCAAGAAATATAGTGTAAAATACGTATAGGTACCTCTCTTGTAAAAAACTCAATCATATATCTACTTTGCAATAACTAACACTGAGCTCTTCTTAGGTTTGACATTTAAAATAATGAAAATATTAAGCATTTGATTTACCTCATAATATGACAGGATTCCTTTTTCTTGGGTAAAAGCTCCTGCATCACCTCTGCCATCATGCTCATTGATGGAAGTTCTCAATGTGTAGCTTATTTTATTGACTGGAAGGGTATAAGTGCGACCATGGGGTGAAATGCTCATGACAATGTTGTCTTTAGGGCAACCCATTTCTGCCCAAATTCTCAGACCGTCCTCCTAAGAAAGCAAAAACATGTTACATTTAGCTACAGTGTGTGTTGCTGTGTCTGAAGCTTCATACCTAGGCTGAAATTGGGATCTGGAGTAAGATCAATGCGAAAGGGACCTAATTTTTTTGTTTATAGTTTTTTTTTTTTTTTTAGATCTTACTATTAAACATGCTTCCTAGTTACAGTGTAGTATGGATTAGAATCCAAAAAGGTGCCAAGACTGGAAGCATTGATAATGTTGTATCACAGAAGAAATTAGATGAGGATGAAATTGATTGATTGACTCAATAACAAGCAAGGATCCCCTAAGAGGACTGGAAGAAAAGAGATGTCTGATAAAACCTTAAAGAGTAGATGGAGCAACCTATTCAGGTTGATTGATAAAGGCTATCATCAAGGAAAAATAATGGTAAGAATGAGGAAGGCAAGCCTCACATGGAATTTATGAAGGTTGTGAAAGAAAAGACTTGTGTAAATATGAAGAGGTTAGCCAACAGAATTGAAGAAGAGAACTTTGTTGAACTAATTTTAGATTGACACTGATGATGATGATGATGAATATTTTCTTACCATGAGCAAACCTGGGAGCACTTGAAATTTGTTGTTATGGAATGGTGATGAAAATGATTTAGATAGATGGATTGACTAATAGAGCATTTGTAAAAAAAGTTTGAAAAAAGAGAAATGTAGTGAATGCTTAAATGGCTGGAAGGGAGAACCTAATTGGCCATATCTTGAGACACGATGGTCTGATGAAGGCAGCTGTCAAAGAAGAGTGAAGCAGAAGAATTGGTAAGGAAGGCTTTTTAGTCGTGGCATAGTTAGGTTTCTAGGTGGTCCATCTGCTAGTATTATTTTGCATCATCATCAGGGAGACCTCACATGGCATATCTGGAGTAAATAGTGTGTGATGTAGAAGAGAAGATAATTTCAATTTAGGAGTTTAACATTTGGGAAAATGAGATAGAGAACTGAAAAAAACAATGTACTAACTAATGTATTGACAATGCCCTTGCTAGTAGCTTGCTGTTTACCATATCTGGTTGCTTTACTGTATCATTGAATAGTCCACCTGATTACATTAGGACTTTAAGAATTAGTGATGGTTTTTACTGAATGCAATATTTTTCTAAATACTCTGAAGCAATTTTTAGACAAATTTCTGTATTACTGTATATATTAGTAGGTATTTCATTTATACTTAGAGAACTTTTTATCCAAAATTGAGGTATATACATTGGTATTAGTGGATCAGAAATATTGGCATGTTTGAGCATTTAGAGCTATGATGCCTTTGTAGCTTATTCTATGCATCCAACTTACCACGTTGAGCTCCCCATATGGATCCACATCAAAGAATCTTCGATGGAGAGGGCAGGGAACATCAACAAATCCATCCCAATAACCTCGAAGATCATGTGTCGCCACATGTATGGCATCAACCATTCTATTTTAGAGAATAAAATTTATTGTGATCACCATAGTAAACTTTTTTAGGGCTTGCTTATATAGCTGCTAAATCTTTGATTCTAAAGTAGGTGGGGACTTAATAGATAAGTGCAGACTTAAGTCACCATTCTGTGAACCCAATGTGTAAATGTAGGCAGCAAATATAACGATTGCATAGTTAAGTATGGATAAATATGAAATGTAAGGTGTGCTCAAACTGGTTTTATTTTTATAATCTCAAAGAAAGTAATTTAAAATATTTCGAAGCTGAAAATGAATAAAAAATGCCCCAAAGAAAAATTTCAGTGTTTTATAGCATATGAGATGCATAAATGATTATGAAATTATTTTCAAAAAAATTATACATAATTCACCATGCTAGAATAGCCCACAATCAATACAGTCGAGATCGTACATACCTCCAACTCATCGAAGCAGCAGTTAAAGCAAATAAGTAGTGAAAGAAGCAGATAAATATACCTTCCCATATTGACTCAGGATCCAGTCCTAATTGAGATGACAGTAGCTACTTCAAAAACGAAGTACTTATTGTGATTTCAAGAAATGCTAGGCATTCGCGAACCAGCGAGTGCTGTTAATGGTCCTAAGGCACGAAATTATGGTTTTTAAATTTCTCATGAAAGTTTTTACAGTATATTACCGTAGTGACTCGATATTACGGACGTCAGTAAAGGGAAATCGTCATGACGAAGGCAGCTTGCAGTGCCAGACCAAATTTATGGCACAAATAAATGGGATAATATGCGATATTTCGAAATTATGGAAGTATTAAATGCGGTTGTGGTCCTGGAAAGAAAAATATCGCTTTTACGGAAAAGGCCGAAAAAGATAATCGATATTACGGACGTCTATAACGGAAAATCGTCGTTACGAAGGCAGTTTTCGGCTCCAGACCTAATTGATAACCCTTATAAATGGGATGGCATGCGATATTTCGAAATTATGGAAGTATTAAATGCGGTTGTGGTCCTGGAATGAAAAATATCTCTTTTACGGAAAAGGCCGCAAAAATTAATCGATATTACGGACGTCTATAACGGAAAATCGTCGTTAAGAAGGCAGCTTGCGGCTCCAGACCAAATTGATAACTCTTATAAATGGGATGACATGCGATATTTCGAAATTATGGAAGTATTAAATGCGGTTGTGGTCCTGGAAAGAAAAATATCGCTTTTACGGAAAGTGCCGAAAATGATAATCGATATTACGGACGTCTATAACGGAAAATCGTCGTTACGAAGGCAGCTTGCGGCTCCAGACCAAATTGATAACCCTTATAAATGGGATGACATGTGATATTTCGAAATTATGGAAGCATTATATGTGGTTGTGGTCCTGGAAAGAAAAAAATCGCTTTTACGGAAAAGGCCAAAAAGATAATCGATATTACGGACGTCTATAACGGAAAATCGTCGTTAAGAAGGCAGCTTGCGGCTCCAGACCAAATTGACAGCTCTTATAAATGGGATGACATGCGATATTTCGAAATTATGGAAGTATTAAATGTGGTTGTGGTCCTGGAAAGAAAAATATCGCTTTTACGGAAAAGGCCAAAAAGATAATCGATATTACGGACGTCTATAACGGAAAATCGTCGTTACGAAGGCAGCTTGCGGCTCCAGACCAAATTGATAACCCTTATAAATGGGATGACATGTGATATTTCGAAATTATGGAAGTATTAAATGCGGTTGCGGTTTTAGAGCGATGAATATAGTTTTTTCAAAAAGGCCGTGGCTGTTAAGGCATACACTATGTGATGAAGTAAAATATATAATATTCCGTAGCGTGACGCCGGAGCTCGGCACTCCCCCATGAGTGAAGAAAATGTGACTTCGAACCCCTTGCCATGGCTTATAATAAAATGAATAAGGTGGTAAAAAATTACTACTTATCTTAATTGCCTCTTAAGTCATTAATTTTCCTGGTTATCCATATATGGCATTTTTACGTTTTATACTCAAATTTCAGCCCCACGTATGAAAAATTTTCAGTGAATACACCTATCCCACGTAGGAAGTCGCAGGTGGCCCAGGTAAAAGAAGGGGCCACCCTGCCTTGAATGTGTGAGTTTCACACGCCAAAGGCCAATGACGTAGTAAGGGGTGAGCTCTACCCTCACCTATCAAAAACCAACCCTCGGGTTGAACACTCATTTATATCCCATGTTTACGCTATGTTTACGCGATATATTAATTTCCGTAAGTCCTCATTTCGTTTCATTGAATAAAAAGGGTTTCCCCTTTTGGCTTCACCTTCTTTATTTCAACAATACCCTCTAGGTTTTGCAGGTTTTTTCAAAATACCGAGGGCTATAAGAAGTGCGTTCTTGATTTTAAAAGGTTTCTACGGCGTGAAAATAACTTACGTGGATGCGAATAGCATGATAAAATGCAGATATAACACCCTGATGATTATCTCAGATTATAATCTTAGACGCGAAGAACCTGCGATAACCTTCGAAGGAATTTTTTGCTGAGAGGATATGTAATGTATCTAAAAAGAAGTGTAAAAGAAAATTGAAACCGGTCAGGTACCAAGTGAAGTCCCTATTTGTTTTATCTAAGAGTGATATTGGAATTTGATTGGGCCAAAACAAATCAGCGTTCAATCCGAAGGTTGGTTTATGATAGGCGTGGGTAGAGTTTACACCGTACTAACCCGAGTGTCAAAAAAATATTGAAAAATGATTTAAAAATATTTTAAAGTCATTTAAAAATCCAAAAGTCATAATATAGCAAAATTCATGAGTTTTTCATAATTTTAAAATGATTTTAAAATAATTTTAAAATAATTTATTAAGTACTGCTCTTCTAATGTTCTGTATCATCCTTTCATGTTGTTGAAAACATTTATAGGAATTCTAACTGAGACATTTTCATTGCATAAAAAGGTGTTGCAAGCATTTTAAATTTAAATATATTTTGATATTATTTCAAAATTATTTCTATACAATTTTCAAATAATTTTAAAATTTTTTCGGCGAGCGTACTACTGGTTTCTCTGGGGCCAGGAGGATCGGTGGGAGTGAAAGTACATTTGAAGTGTGTTTTTAAACGCGATTCTCGATCTTGGAAAGCGATTGAACATCGATCCAAGGATGATTTTTTTCAGTTCCTCGTAGCCGGTATTGGACTATCGGATTTTTTCGGCGTGCGTACCTTAAGCCATTGGCGTGTGGAATTTGCACAAATTCAGGGTAGAGGGGGCCAATTTCTTTCCCTGGGCCAACTGCGATTTCCTTCGATGTTCGGACACATAGAAAATAGAATGGCAAGGATGTTTAGTGGGGTTTTAGAAAGCTTCTGCTCGGGATTTGAACCCAGGGCCCTTCGGTCGGTAGCCCAGCACTATACCCACAAGGCCTCCTTGATGATTGGGCTAGCGCATGAAATATTTTTTTCCATGGCGATGTGCTGTTGTCATTTATTAAGTAAACATTGAGTCGCTTAACTACGAGTATAGCCCTTGCATAAAATCGACATGGTACTTACGTGCATAACTCCGGGACGAAATACCCGTCCTGTATTCGTTGTTCTGCAATTGGGACGACCATACTGATTTCCCATGAAAAACCTTGCGAATCGAATGCATTTCTCATCTCGCGAACAAAATTCAACAAGTTAACCTTGTCCATTTCGTTTCCTCCTTTGTCGATAGCACCTGCTGTCGGCCAAACCAGATCCAGGCCATCAAATTCGTAAGTTCGTATGAAATCTGCAAAAAGATGGGGGATATAAGTCACCACGGGCAATACTTTCGTGCATATATTTTCATACAGCGACATGAGAAATGAGTTTCTTCATGGCACAAATCTGCAATTTACTCATTCTAGAATGATTTTAAGAGTGATAATGATATTCTGTGGAATGACAGTTATTTATTGTATTTACTTAGCGACTGAAGTATACTTTAGTCACTAAGTCTTTTCAGTGACCTAGTCAGTTGTTAGAGTTGTCCAGCATCAAGTAATATATTGTCCTCGATATAAACTCTATAACGCAATAGAGTGGTGGCAGCCAACGCGACATTATGCGAGAGTAATCTTGCATTAGTTTATAGCACGTGGCACCGCGCGATATGTAGAATTGAAACTGCGAAATCAATATATCGTCGTCTTTCGAGGTGATCTTCATATCGCCGTGCATTATTAAAACAGTGTATCACACTACCAGATACTACTAATGATGCTTTGAGCATCAGTAACATCGGTGTTATAATCTGCAGTCATGGTTCTTAACACAGAATATTATCCGCAGGTGTGAGTGAAATGAAGTGAACTAAGTAGGTAATACAATTTTAATTTCATGGATATGTTTTCCACACGTCAGCGACATTTCATTGAGAGGACAGTATTTAGGAGAGCTATGAATACTGCTTCGCAACTTTTCACACATAAAAATCGTTTTAGAAGTCACGAGAGCTGGAAAAGAATAATAAGTTTAAACTATAATGTTCATCTTGAAACATTTGAAGTGTATTAAATATATACGTAGGGGATAATCATACTTGAATTAGAGTCAAAGATGCGATTAGAATTTTAAAACGTTGTAGTACGGCAGTGCACTTAAAAGTTCAAGTTTTAACGAAATCCAGGGGTAATTCTTGAGAAAACTGGATATTGGATTGAAAAATGTGGTCAAGGAAAATTCTGGAAAAGGCGAATTTGGGAAAATTGAGAATTATTTATAATACGTTCCTTGGAATAACATCGGAAATGATGTTTTAATGCATAGTAAAATGAGTCATGAAAATACGAGATAATGCAATTATCAAAGAAATATAACTCGTGTTCTCAATTATTTTATACACCCAGATTATCAACAATGGGGATATTAAAGCAAAAAAGCATACCAGATTCTCAGCAGTGGTGTAGCTAGGTCCCCGGACCTAACTACACCACGTCCCCGGACCCCCCGGGCGCAGTGCCTGGTTGAGAGGACAACTAGAGTATTTGGCGCCCGTAGTAGGGAGGTTAGAAAATGTTTGTAATTTGCATTAGTCATTGCTCAACTTTGGATCTACTTTGAAAGAATTTATGATGCATAATTAAGAAGCCTATTTCATGCCTTTGAAGCAAAATTCATTTTATAGAATACCCACCAAACCGTCTTCGACAAAATGAAACTCATTGCGATCCCTCCGTATGAGACGCTAGCACTCGAAAATTTTGAGTTTTTTGGTTCCCAGGGCACCTGCCTAAACTGCTATACCCTAGGCCCCCTCCCAGAAGCGCTAAAGGCGCTTTGATGCGATACGTTATAGCGCCACGAATTCTTATTTTTTTTAAAGCAGGATAATGTTGGAAAAAAATCAGTATCTTTAATATACAACTCCATATACCCTGATTATAATGCGAGTGTCTTCCACTATTTTCAAGTGAAACCTGAGACACAAATTTCATCTTGGCCTTGGTCCGTTTTTTATTTTCCTCTCAAGACGCTTATCCAGCATATTTGTACAATGTAGCATCGCAGCTACAACAGTTACAGCCAGATACAATTCCTCTTTGGATTCAAAAGTGTATCTCAAATACTCAAAAAGATAATGGGATAATTTGGAAAAGTTTGAACATTTCCCGATTTCCTTTACATGTCGCGATATAATAGGAGAAAATATTACCAGGATTACACAAAATTTGGCAGAAATCGGTAAAGCATTATGTTTCAAAGAGAATGACAGGAAAACCACCGGGCCAGAACCTAAAACAAACACGCAATACTGCCGCGAATGTAGCCAAAGCAAGCGTGATCTGATAACTCAGGTGGCATCTGACGAGCCTCGATCAAGTATCAGTGTGTATTTATTCAGTGGCGTTCCGACGGTGGATGGGGTTTACGGTTTAAACAACCCCTAAAACATTCCCGTAATTTATTATATAATTTATATTTTGCACTAGAGTTTAGAATTTTTTTTATTAGACTGAAAAATACAGTTGATTTTTCTTTAAGAAAAGATAATGCTAAATTCATTGCTGTTTTAGTGACTAGTACTCTTAAATATCATTGTATGGTGATGCACATAAATATTAATGAAACCCCCCTAGGAAGAAATCCTGTATGCGCCACTGTATTCATTATATACCATAGTATAATATATGTAATTATGGTAATTATATAATAAATCCACACCAATATTTCCATACACTATACAGGTACGATATTGACTTATTCACGAAATTAACTTTGACTATACCCGATGATTTGGATTAATGGAGCCTATTACCATTATTTTTCGCACTCTACAAACCTTAAAATAATGCCACAAAATATAGGATTTTATTCTTTGAAACTCCAGAAAAGTGTGACGGACCTCCTTATGGCTCACATTTTGTTTCGAAGGAGCCAGGAGAGGGCGCAAAAATTGATTTTGTCCCCGGACGATGATGATCCAACCTACGCCTCTGATTCCCTGTGGCATGGATGATGTTAGACTGAACAGTATGGAAAAGTCGATGACAATTGATGATAAATTACGTGCCAAGGGTACAATGTGGCATAAAATGAATATTTTACACTCAGCTACCACTCATTTTCATGAAAGTACATTTAGGTTAGCTACGATTTAGTTTTTATTGCCTCGGCTTGATATGGTAAGAGAAGGTTAATGTTGGTTAATCAACTTGCATGCGGATGAACTTTTCAAATTTAATGTTAACAGTTGTTATAGTTTTGACAGTTCTCGATTCACATTAGTCAAGAAATGAATTTAATATGTTCGAATCAAAATGTTTGGAGTTAAATAATGCGTAACCTTAATATGGATATCAGTTGTAGTTTATGAGCGTTTCTATTTCAGAATAATGGTCACTTACTAATTATGCTGGCGATAAAAGTCTTTCTGCGATCATTATCGCTGACAAGTTCGGAATACTTTTGTCCACTTCCTTCTGATCCGCCCAAGGCAATGAAAGTTTTTAGCATGGGATATTTAATCTTCAGGCCAGTAAATTTGTTGAATCCTCCATCGGTGATCTCGTTCTTGGAAATAGATTATAAATAACTTGTATCAGTCTTGAAAATTGCCTTACACCTTACTTCTTTATGTGGTAAACATTATTGAATTATTTTTTATTCATTCCATAGGACTTGGAAATAGCCAAAACTCATGTTTAGAATGTGTTTTTAGGAAGTGTATCACCAGTGCACATATATTAATGTGAAATGGTGATACTTATTGCATGTATATTTATTTATCCGTTTCCATTCAATTATACCTTTTTTGTCCATTTCCTTGGATATATGTCGTTTTTAATATTTATCCGAGAAGATTTTAATAATATTCGTGGCATAGCATATTTAATTTAATTTAAGTTTTAAAAATTTTGTTTCTCTCCCCTACACCCGTTATTGCTGGCTAAAAAGGAAACATTCGAAATAAATTAGAGAACAGTTAAATTTCACTCGCTGTCTTACAACGAAATATCAGAAAAATCGTTGAGGAATTCCAAAAAAATAATATATCTATATTGGATTGAACGTGTGGGCAACTTTACAGAATCATGTACTCAACTATAGAGATATCAAGGGACTTTCGTAATAACCTCATTGTAGCTATAGCAAAATAAAAGAGGACAGGAAATGATGTAACACATATGACAATACATCTGACAACACATAAAGATATTGACAAGGATCATCTAAAGAAGAATAGATCGAAAAGCAGGGGAGTTTATTGAAAGTAACTTGAAATTGGGAATAGACAAGCGATAAGAGAAAGACATAGACAATAGATAAAGAGAAATAGACAGTAGATATGAGAAGCTTTAAGGAAAAAACAAAATGCTAAAAAACAAAGAGGTTAAGAAAGCGTATTTGAAAATCATTTGATAGTGTTTCCTGACATGTAGTATTTCGCATTTTGAAGGGAATCAGAGCATAGTAAAATCACAATAGAGAAATCCTCAGCTTGTACATTTGCCATCATTCTATCCAAATTACCCGTTCTTTTCCTCCAAGTTACCAACGAATTTGCCTACGAATATTCTTCCTTGTATCAAGTCATTGAAAGCACCCTCTCTATTTATTACCTGCTCCATGGAGACCTTCTGCATTCTTATAATTTCCTCAATTAACTTCCTTTCCTCCGTTACCATCTCTACCCCTTCCTTGTTCATCTTCCTTCCTTCCCATTTTATCTTCTCCTTCCTCCTGTAAACTCATGTCTCAAGTAACTTAGGTCATAATAAGAACTGCTAAATTTGAAGTTGAATGAAAATCAAGCAGCAAATTTAGGGTACTTTGACCGCTTTTAAACCACGGTTATTAAAGTGGCCTGTCAAAAACCTAGACTTTTCGACCCTAAAACCAGGTTTGCTGCCATTTTTGTCATGTTCTACTAAAAACTGCGGTTGTAATCTCAATGTTGGCAGTTTTCTTTCATTTATCCTTTACAGAATGAGAGAATATACTGTTTGTTAACAAATGACTAGTGACAGTACCAATTCCATTGGGAATCTAGGCTAGGATTTTAAGTATATTCTTGAATATTAGTTTCCGTACCTCTTTATCTAGGACCAATACTTCCCATTTGTCGCTGGATATGTCAATGTAGTCGTATATGACGTGTGTGCAAACGTCTGCTGGAATTTTATCGATCGAATAGGATCCGATCCCTGGTCGGCCGATCGCCTTGTTGCTGTAGCGGCATATTATCCTGGGTGATCGGTCTAATTTGATGGCAGCTGTCGGGATGTCAACTTCGGTGTGCCCTGGAAAGATTGAAGAGTTAATGGAATTTAATTAACATATACTTGATCATACAAGTGTTATTTGTTGATTTTTATTAAAATACAATCAGTGCAAAGAAAGGAAACCACATGTGAATCTCTCTTGTTGACCCCACCCCCTTGCCCTCCTATAACGTTTCATAACTTTCTTTAAAACCCCCTTTATAGAATAACCCCGCCAATATACTATGTATTTTTTTAAAATTAAAACGGGCACTTTTAATAAGTACGAGTGTCTTGCGAATTTCACAACAGTAGTATTTCATTAAACAATGTGTGTGCACATTTGATACCTGAACAAAGAATTGAAGGGTGGACCTCGCCCCACATCTGTCGATATTGCATTGTGACTGATAGCCGGAAATTCCTCTTCCCTTAGCGCTACGCAATATATGGACGGCTCCTTGTTAGCTATTTGTGAACGAGATATCGTAATCGAATGTTCGTAAACGAACACTTTGTAGCGCCGAAATTTTGTAACATTTATGTAAGATTTGGTGTTTTCCCGGCGTATTAGAGGAGTGAAAGTTTCTCGGGTCTTCCACCGGGTCAAAGGCTCCATCTCTGCCGATGTTTCGGAAAACGACTCGTTTTCCATCCTCAGGGCTGTGGATGCAATCATTCGAGTCGTTTTTCGAAACGTCGGCAAAGATGGAGCCTTTGACCCGGTGGAAGACCCGAGAAACTTTCACTCATCGGGGCATTCCATAACTGCGCATATTGTGGCCACGAATTTTTTTACCCACCATCTTTCAAAGCAGCGACATTTCGACCATGATATTCTGTAATATGCTATTTAATGAATGCATATATTGGAAGGCGGTCATTTTGCTGCCAATAGTTTTGTTGTGGGTTAAAAATCGTCTGTAGGAAAGTAATAAGAAACATCATAGCAAAATTCACGAAAAGTCCTTGGAAAATAATAAACACCTGTGTTCCCCGATCAGGTAGGATTCGTTAGGAAAGGAAAAATATGTAATACAATGCTACTTCAATCTTGAGATTGTGAAAAATGTTAATTTTAATTAGCTGCGAAACTGTGTTTTAAGCAGAAATATGCCGGGAACAATACTGTTCGATTGAGGGGGTTTTGTACTAATTAGCTATTGTATACTGTAGAATTTTCTACCGATATTTTTATACTATATGAAAATGGAATAATGATTTCTACCCAACTTCTGACAGCGAACCGACCGGACTTAGTAGGCGGACAGCCGCGCATAGTAACTACCGAAACGTCTGTTTACGAAGAGTCGGCCACGAACAGATTTGGTACGTTTTCGTTTTATTTCAATCATGAAACACCATGCTTGTGCTTTTTCAATTACTTAACATTCTATTGAGGGAAGTGCTTAACTCACCAACGGTAAAACAGACCAGGAAATAGGTCCCGAACAGGAGAAACAGTCCGGCTCTGTCAGACATGGTAGCCTTCTGTAACCTGTTAAGTAAAGTTTGAGTTACTCAACCAGTAGTTTGCTATATAATGTGAGCATTTATTTTACTTCAGCTTAGGAACACATAACCAATAGCTTTATTAAGGCTCTTATATATTTTTTTCCTCTTCTTCCTCATTTTGGCCTGCTACAAGGTCCTTAGGACCTCGAGCCTACTATGACAGCGTTAATGCAATTAAAATCAGAAATTCATGTCTTTATGTTCGTCCTGCATTTCTCATGTCTCTCACTCTGGGCTCACCATCTATTTTATGATCATTATGATTGCGTTCTGGATTTCATCTACATCTACATAATACATTGCGAGTCACGTCGAGGGTGTGTGTGGCAGGGGGTGAAAGGTTGCCATACATGCATTACTTACATAGAACTGAGAACTACAATGCCGCTACTTCATGGAGAACAGTTTGATATAGAAGTATCGTGCTACTAGATGGTTACTATTTAGTACATATTAATGAAGTGATTACTGGTTATAAAGGCATTTCTCTAATTATTTTTTCTGTATTTCTACAGCAGTCATGGTTTGGTAATGGTAAAATATGCTGGCAGAAACAGAAGAAAGAAGACACTAGGAAATATGGAAAGAACAATGACCATATATCATCTGTAGATCAATAAAAAGAAAACCAAGATATTGGTATGCAGTAGGAGAAAGGAAGCCAGGACCAATGTTAAACTAGGAAAACAAAAAATCGAGGAGGTGGAAGAGTTCTGCTACCTGGGAAGCCGAGTTACCAGAGATGGACGAAGTAAGAGAGAAATTGCCAGTATGATTGTCCAAGCAAAAAGGGCTTTTTACCAGAGGAATATTCTGCTTACAGGTGCAAATACAAGCATTGAAACATTTCATTAGATCATTCCTGAGCATTTTACTATATGGCAGCGAAGCATGGACAATAACAGCAGCAGGGAAGTCCAGGCTGGAAGCATTGGAAATGTGGTGCTAACGAAGAATGATGAAGATAAATGGATCGATCGAGTTACAAACGAAGAAGTGTTAAGAAGAGTGGGAGATGAGAGATGTCTACTGAAAACTTTAAAAAGAAGACGGAACAACTTAATGAGCCACATATTGAGACACGATGGCCTGATGAAGACAATCGTCGAAGGAAAAGTGAACGGGAATGTTGGAAAAGACAGGCATCGTATTAGGTATATGAAGCAAGTTGTGAAGGATATAAAAGAGAGGAGCTACGTCAATATTAAGAGGTTGGCCGATATAAGAATCAAGTGGAGAGCTGCGTCAAACCAATCCTAGGATTGTTGACCGATGATGATGAAAATATGCTTCAACTTCATGCACAACAGACTTACAATATTTTACCTACCTTTCCCTTTACTATGCTGCCAATAATTTTCTCGTACGGTGCGTGGAAAAATAAAATATTAACTCTCGGTACGGCAATCCATCTCTCCAGTCTTATTTATCTGATCAAATCTAGGATGATACGCAGAGGTTCTGATCATATTTCTAACGTCATCTGCAAAATGCATAACTAAACATATCAACATGCTAAACATATCAGCTTCGTATGTCCTTGAAAGGTTTAGCATAAATTTTAACCTACGTTCTGATTGTGATTCTCATCCTAGATTTCGTTCTATCTTGAAAACCCTTAGGTGTTCTCGATTCAATGCTTTCCCTGTCGCACACCTCTATTACCTGCACTCACAATTCCTGCATGTCTAACTGTACCTCTTGAAGCCATCGTATCTTGTTTCTTTATTCATTAAATACATTTAATATAATAAGAATGAATAAACTTGATTTTTCCACAAATTTCTTTATTGGTAAGTCTTTCAAAGACTATCGGCAGTTGTTCCCGTAGAGCCCTTCGTTTCCTGGTGGTGTCTGACATCATTTTCTTATTTTTATGTATTAATTTTGTCATGGCTCTATCCGTTTGTATTTGACAAAAGAAATTTTATGCTATATATAATAACCTACTCGGATTCAAAGACCGCGAACTTGAATTCGTTTAAGTAAGCACCTTAGTGTTTCAAATTCGGCTTAACCTCGTGGACAGTGGCGCCTTGCGCACGACTACGGCTGCATTGTGACATGATATGTCCCGCAGTCCGTTAACGACTAGTTACTTTAAGCCTCGTTGATTTCCACAGAGAAAGATGACGTCTTGGTAGCTCAACTGGTAGAGTACCTGGCCGGAAATTAGGGGGTCCGGGTTCGAGTCCCGGTCAAGGCGAATGATTTTTTCTCTGTGGAACTTCTTAACCTACTCGGACTTTAAGAAAGAGAAATAAGTCAACTAACTACAACTCCTTGGAATGATAGTGTGGTACTTTTCCCCTGTCTTCATATCGCAGAAATGCATTCTTCGCGGTTATTTTTACCACTTTTGGAGTATAATGAGTGTCGCTGTACCGATCAGTGTGGTCCTTACCTTTACCAATATGAAGGAAAGCTACTTCAATGTCTTCCGGGTGATGGGTTGTGGGATTTATACCACATAATTTTTGGCATTAAAGAATGATGAAGATACGTTAAATGCACTGACTGAATTGCAATCGGAGAAGTCGAGAGTTGATTGAGAGAAAAAATAATTCTTATGCAAACTTTAAAGAGTAGACCGGGGAAACTTAAACAGACACATATCGAGATATGGTGGCCTGATGAAAACGTATTCCAATGGAAAGGTGAACGGGGAGCCAAAGGAAATATTAGGATTAAAATATATGGCGAGGGCGGCAAAGGATGTAGGGTTTGGTAGCCAAGTAGATTGAGTGCTAGTATGTCCACCGTAGGTCCCGGTAGATACATCTACATCTACATAATACCCTGCAAGCCACCACAAGGGTGTGTGGCAGGGGTTGATTGCTCACCAAACATGCACTACATATCATGCATAAAAAAGGAATAGTATTAATATAGTAGTCAGAACTACACTATTTAAAAATATAGAAATTGCAAAGAAAACATGCAAAAACATTCTGTTAGTAGGGCTAGCTTCAAGTACTCACACCAACATGCAGCTACCAATGCTATTCATTGCTACTCTCCGATAGGACATATTTACCGTTATTCGTATCTCTTATTGTGCGAGGGAAAAAGGACATTTTGAATCGGTCAGTTCGGCAATCAATTTCTCTAACTTTATGATTATGGTCCTGTCTGCCATAGTAAGTTGGGGTTCGTAAAATATTTTTAACATCATCACTGAAAATATTGCCTTGGAATTTGTGGAAGAGATTAAGTCTAAATTTCAACCTGCGATCTGACAATGATTCCCATTTCAATTCATTTAATAGACTGGTTACGCTAATATAATTATCGTATCGTCCCTTTACAAATCTTGCCGATCTTCGCTGCACACGTTCAAGTTCATTACTTAGACCGATTTCGTAGGGATCCCATACACTGGCAGCATATTCCAAATGAGGTCTAACAAGGGAAAAGTAGCTGATTTCTCGTACATGATCGTCACATTTACCCAATACTCTTTTAATGAAACCCAGTTTGCGATTCGCTTGACCCATTATTTCACGAATGTGTTTACCCCAGGAAAGATCATGTGACAGTCTTATTCCAAGATATTTAATGGATTCCACGTTTGTTAATTCATTATTACTTATTTTGTAAGTGGTAGGAGGAGAGCTATTCTTTTTCCAAAAATTCATTACAAGACATTTCTTAAAGTTTAATTCTAACTGCCATGTATCACACCAAGTTTAAATTGCTTGTAGGTCAATATTTAAATATTCTTTATCGTTCGGGCATAGAATTTCCCTGTACACTACTGCGTCATCGGCAAATAGACGAAGCTTACTTTTTACCACCTTTTGGATATCATTAATATACAAAAGGAATAGGAGTGGACCTATCACACTACCTTGTGGGACACCCGAAGTGACTTTAATTGCCGGTGAGGAAACACCGTCCAAAACAACCCTTTGAACCCGATCATGCAGAAAATCATTAATCCATGATATAATGTTACTGTCTAACCCATAAGATTTTAACTTCAAAATTAGTTTGCTGTGAGAAACCTTGTCAAAAGCCTTCTTGAAGTCGAGAAATATAGCTACCTTTGGACGTGTGCAGTCACACCCAATTCGTGTTATTTATCCTTGGAAACAGATCTTCCTGAGAAAATGTGGGCGTCATAAAGCGTCATAGAAACTGGCCTTCCTTTAGTGATATATGAAATTGAAAATATCGCTGTGCTTAGTATTTGGCGATACCTGCCCTATCCTTCAAAACCAACCTTTTCTCTTTCGTTTCATATTTCTTTGTGAGGGTTCATACATACATAAGACCTCGCCACTCTGGAATAGTTAGGTATCCCTTTCCTTGTGACGCGAAAGCGACCGGGATCATTTTATGTCTGTTATAAATGATACTATTAATAAGTCTATTTCCATCATGTTTACGTTCTCGACCATTTGTGAGATTGCCCTAAGTGTCCAAGTACCCAAGTGTCCTCACATTTCACCCAAGGTACAGGAAAATATTAATTTCTCATCCAAGGGTGTGAAAGTTTCACTTGAGAAATAATGTAACGTCAACTGGCTTGTCTGTACTTTGTGAAATGGATTCAATTTCAGATTGATCACAACTTTATCAACTTAACTTTACGTACTGAAGGCCCTGAAAGAAAAGACTAGAGTAAATGTGTGGAGGAAACAACTTAGGATAACTAGGAGCTATATGCTACTACTATCGAGGGATTCTGCTCGTATATTGAACACAGATTCTTATATATCCGCATTTAATTTAATGAAACACTCAAATAAAAATGAAAAAACTCCACTAAACACCTTATTGAATTAAAAGAGTCGTGAATAACTTTATTTTAATCGATGTCGCATATCGTAAGATGTCACGTATTGTTTTCGTCTGATGGCATTTGCGAGCAATTACCTTCTTCTGATTTATGCTGTTGATCTCTCAAAGATTCCTTTGGTTATTCCTTTGATGAGCGGCATGAAGGAAGTGATTCCACAGTTTAAAACAAGAAAATAATAGACATTTATCCATCGAAGGATGACGTCTATCGTAAATCTTTCCTCAGGGTTTCTTGCGTTTGTTTTCCTCTGGTCATTGTTGATGCAGGTAATATTTAATGTCTAATATAACGAGTCCAAGTGTTAGGATTACGAAATAAGTAGTCGCGAAAACTTCATCACAAACAACCGTTGATATTCTGTTTCAGATTTTCCACAGAAAATAATTTCCAACTTGATCGGGATTCGAACCCGGTATCCCCTAATCTCCGGCCAGATACTTAAACCAAACTCAGCTACCAAGGTAACCTTTCTTGGGAATTTTATGAGGCTATAAATGAAAAAGATACTAGATGAACTCCCTAATATCATATACCTTTAAAGACTCGATCAATCCACATCGAGAAGGATGCCTTGGTAACTTAACCTGGTGAAAATACCTGGCAGAAAATCAGCGGGTATCCGGTTCCATTCCTGGTCGGTATGAATGATTTTTTTCTGTTCGAATTCTAAAGGGGTTTAAGCTTAATTGTCTTGCGTTATTTAAGAGCAGTTATAGTTTTGAAACGTGATTTCGTCATAAACAGGCTTGATAAATGCCTTGCAGAGAGTGGCTAGGTTTTTGAAATGGTTAGCGAAAGATTCAGTAGTGTGTACAATTTGAGATATTTAATAGGCTGTGGATCACTATCATATCGTAGATTGACGTCATGACTAAATCTCTCAAAATAATTTAAGACGTATGCATTTACTGAAACTCTTAATGGTAGCTAGGTATATTATAAACCCTACATGTACTGTGGTAGATTTAGTTATGAAGATAACATTAGATTGGTAGATATTAAGGCAGATAAGTTTGAAATGTCTCTTTTTATTTAAACGACGGGAAAAATATTTGATTTAAACTTATATAGAAAGTAGACAAAAATATCGGTAGTGTAGATTTACAGCCGTTTTGGTATATAATCAGGAACCAACAAATATGAATGCATGTTTGTAGTTATTCTTAAATAGGCATCTTCTTAAATACTATGTAAATATTGGTCTTTTTATTGCCTATCCCCGATAATATTAGTGTTTGTCTCTTTGCTATCGGTGCATGTATTTAGTGCAAGTTTAGAAAATATTCATCTCCTGTCATAAATCCCCACCGACTACTTAGTAAATATAAGATGACCTGAGAGACCTTTTTAGAATGTTTCATTGAAATATGGTTATCCTGCGACTGTGTACAATACGCAGGTAAAGGCATTTATTTTCTATCTAAAGACAGTTGGTGAATTTAATGCCATTTTTCAGGAGTATGATAGTGAAGTTAATGAATGAGCAAGGATTTGAATGTAAGCATCCGGTAAAAAATGCAAACTTAATTTTTTGTCCGGATAAATAGATGAGTGTTTCTCAAATTTACAGCTTTTTTTCATTGTTTTTTCACTTCCTCTCTTCACTGTTCTTTTATCGCAAGCTAAACTAATCTGTGGATGAAATCTTCATCGTTTACTATCTAAATACCTATGCATTTCTGTACCTTCGTCTTCCTTTTCTTTATTTTCTGCATAAATTACTTTTTTCGGATTTCATTGCCCTCATGTCATTGTCAATATATACATTTCCATCCGCTTCTGTAACATTCTGCATACATATGCTCGCAGAGTTATACCCTAGTTTATAGTCGTTTTTTTCTGCGTTAATACCATAGTTTCGGCAGTAGTTCTGCTTAAATTCGACCGCCTCTCCTGTATTCGTAGCGACGATGATCTCCATGCTAAGACATGATTGTCATTGCTATTTTTCCTCCGTGACCGTAAAGAGATTCCTCAAGAGTCACGCGTGCGAAAGATAAATACGTGCCAGTATTCAAGTTTTTTTTCTGGATTATTCCATTGAAATGCAGGAGCACAATGGAGACTTGTCCCTTGGATATAATGGACGGGAATTTCTTCCTTGGTAAAAATAGGATTTTCCTGATTATGACTTAATCGTTGCAAGGATACTTTATTGCGAGAAATTTGTATCCGATTAGAATGTATTATAATATAAAAATGGAGTCGTGATTCATCGAGTGATCATGTTTAACATGAGGATCAGGTTTCTGTACTAGCTTTCCATCCCGATACCCCAGTTTCGAAATTTTGAAAGTAGCACAGTTCTTAAATTGGTATGCCGTTAACCATTTGAGTAAGTTCAGTACCCCGTTCGTCGAATGGGACGTTTAGCCCTTGTCTCGTGGGAATATTTCGTTCAACGAAGTGGAAGCCGGGTTTATCTCCACCCTATATTCTATCCCTGTAAAATCTCCATTTTTAGCTAAAATGTCGCTTATTCTTAATAGCGCAATGGTACTTATTTATCGGTCGACTCCCCCAACTAACTATGTACTTAAGTTCTAGTTAAGGAGGTTGGCTCGCGACTGCTTGAGTCAAGTTGTCTAAGGAATATTATTAATTTAAGTACGAGTACATGCCTGCTAACTGATCCTTACTTCACAAAGAAAATTACCTAAGCTATTGAAAGTCATAAGTATCACAAGAAATACGATGGAAAGTCGAAGGATTTATTTTTGATGATAAATTTAATCAGCTCGACGATGGAGTCAATTCAGTATTTACTTTACAGAAATAAATTCATGTGCTCAATGAAATTACTAATGTATAACACCAGAATACTACTATTAAACGTTATGTTATAATATTTTTCTGACATATTCTTTAATATCTCATTAGTAATGATATTATTCATACGCCATACATTTTGGCTAGAGCGACCGCACCGCCACTTGAAGTTAACTAACGCATTTTGTCTGCTATAAGCGCAGAAATTGGTGGATTTAGTGACAAATACAGTGGGTTGATACCTTTTTTTCGTGTCATTTTATCCCTTTTCAAATTACGCATAAAATATCAGTTTTTTGCAAAAATGACATTGGTATTTTTAAACGTTATATTCCAATGTGATGGCCATTCTCGACGTTAATCGTATGTAATTTCAAATGTAATTTGTGCAAAAAGGAGTATGGGTTCTATAATTATCCTTAATTTATTCGATAGAGGAACTTTAGTTCTATAAGTGCTGAAAATATAAAAAAAATGACATGACTTTCACTTTTCGGATCAACCTCCTTAAACTCTTTTCCGCCATGGGCTAGCAAGTCTCATTTTCCTTTAATTTGGATATAATGCGAGAACTATTGGAGGCGCTTAGACATTATTATGGACTGTAAAAATATTGTAAAATAAATAAAAAGGTGTTTACTGATTGTTGAGAGAGTAGCCATCACAAGAACTGGTTTGCACTTAATTTTACTACCTATCGCTAAATTAGAATATTTTCGCAACAGGTTATGGGCCCAGGTCCTTCGAAGATATTAAATAACGGAAGTAAAGTGAAGCGATAATAAAATTAAGTACAACTCAGTTCTTGTGATGCTACTCTCTCAACAATCGGTAAACACCTTTTTATTTATTTTACAGTATTTTTTACAGTCCATATGACAACCGTTGCCTTTAAACCAATTGACCGGCACATATTAATTTAAATATCTAATTTTAACAAAAATAAATAGACTTGCTACTATTCCACGGAAACATTTAATGTCCCTGATTCCCTACTTTCGACGCTTTTCAGTCCCTATCAAAAGGGCAGTTAAGCCTTGGTGACGTCTTATATACCTCTCAAAGAAATATGAAACTAAAGGTGAATGAGGAAGCTATGGATTGCAGGTTTTCCGAATGGATTGTAGGTTTTCGCAATTCGTTTTTCCTACCCCTTCATCTTTGGTTTCGTAGTTCCTTCGCTGGAGATGGTGAGCTTAGCCAGAAGACTCGTGGAGAATTAACCAATACATAATAATTTATATCCGGTGAAACTGACACAAAGATGTTCCACTTTTAGAAAGCATGCTGAGAGATATACAAGAATAAGTAACACATGCATTGTGAATATATTTGTTCATGCAGGCATTTATAAAAGAGAAAAAAATAGCAATATCTACCAGTAGTAATCACATCCCTGGTAACTACGTTTCAATATACATTAATCAGTTTCTGTGCTAACATTTTATGCAATTGTATTAACAAATGTAAGGATGATCTTTCTATCAAGGTCAATCGAAGTCGCATGCCTAGGTGAAGTAGGTCGCGACGAAATATCGATTCATTCAATCTATCGTTATTGGAGTCGTTGTGAATCTGTATAGCAATTGTAAGTGTTGCGCATTATGGCTACTGTCTTTTGTGGTCCAAAATATTACACTCACCCCATTTTCCTGTGATGAACCCTGATCTGGTCTTTCCGAGCGGGTGAATCGGTCGTGTGAATCCGGCGGGGAATGATCAAGGTTTTAGTGCTCTTCATCCGCAGACCCAACTGCCATTGACGAAGCAAGGCGATGAGGCCTTGCGGGAGGGGGAAGGGTGTTTGCCTGGGGGAGGGGAGGAAGGATGAACGAGGAGGGGGAAGTTACAGCGGTAATTGTGGTGAGAGCGTATCTGGAGAGTGTTGACAATGCGGTTCAGTACATTAGTTCAGACCGTTCAGACCAAAATATGTTTTTTTAGCGAATAATTCATTGACATTTAGAAAATGTGGTTATTTTTCGTCTTCTATCATGAACTCCGATGTACATCTGCTGTCACTACTATTTTTTTCTGATAGCTCGGACCTTTCTCAGTAAATAAGTCATTTTTACTACTTAATTGCATTCAACAGTATGTTTATAATTTTTTAAAAATATTTTCGTTGAAAACATTTTTCCACTGAAAAGTTTCGACACATTAGCTCGTCAAAAAGTTTGGCAGTGAAAAATCACACAGCTCTTCCTTTTCTACCCGTGAAATATTGGAAGTTAGGCAAACTTTGGGACGGATTAGCCTTATTATAGACGGATTAGACGGGCCGTGGATCGGCAAATTACGGCTCGCGAGCCACATGTGGTTTTTTCCTTCATACCTTCATGGGTGTTTTCATCCTACATGGTGTTTTCAAGTCTGTTTCCGCACTAATAGGCGCTTCAGACCGGGAGGAAAGGTATAAGGATAGGAATGGAAGGGATGGGGATAGGATAAGGTCCGAAGCCTCCCTACTTTTCGATGGGAGCGTTAATTGTCATGGGTGTTTTCAAGTCTGTCGATGTTATTTTTGAACTAGAGAAAAAGTAGGTAAAATCAATATGTGAACAAGGGCAAACTGATCAGATTCCAGTATATTGGGTTTAGCAGCTATGATACTGGCATGTGAAAAAAAGTTTAACGTTTGACTGGTTTAACGGTAGACCTGTCTCTCTTAGTTAAAACGCAAATCGTGGTTCTTTGTAAATACAACCTGCGAATGTTTACATGGTAAAATCGATTTTCCTAGAATTTCCTAGAACCCACGGCCTCCGTGTTCAATGCTAAAACGGCTTCCAAAGGGTCCTTATATCCTTTATACAGGACAAAATATTCTTCATAGACCTGTCTTTCATAGTTAAACAGCAAATTGTGGTTCTTTGTAAATATTGCGATAATATTTATAAGATAACATCATTTGAAAAACGAACGGCTTAAAATATGTACTCCAAAGATTATAAACTTTCGGTCAAGACAATTAAGAAATTATAGGAAACTACCCTATTATATTTATATAGCTATATTGAGTTGCGTATGTAAAGTATATTGAATATGTATATTGACATTGACAGTCACTGTCACAATCTCTTTCAATAGGCTCATTCAAAAAACTGCATGTACTATGGCCCTGGTAAAGTGCTAGGCTTTATTTACTTCAGGGTGAACTGCTAGCTACAAGCATGGCAACATAAGTGAGGCATATATTTGCGTCTTAGATGACGATATAACAGGAATTTATAATGTATTTAATAACTAATTACAGTTTTCATTTCGTACCTGACAGTGGTACAGTGAAAGCAAAGGATCTTAATTTTCTGAAGGTGAGTTTGGAAGATACTGATTTTATTTCTGTTCATTGAAGCATCAATAACTGCTATCCTCACATGTCCTCATGATTCATTGACGCTTTGATAAGGAGAATTCATATTTTGTTTGCTGAATTAAGTTGATTTAAGTGTTGATTTTATAGTTTCCAGGCTAATAAAGAAATGATCAATTACTGGAAAGATATTAGTCTTCATTTCATTTGATGTATCGTTCGTGTGGTTCTCTTCTGCCAGATAATATCTGAAAACTGGCTGTGTTACCTTACGATTCTCCACCATTCTCTCTATATGTTCTTGTTTTTAAAGTGAACCACTTGCAATTTCCATCAGTCTAAAGGTCAGAGACATTGCTTAAACCTATAATGGGATTTTGCTGCCACACTGGTGATAAAGGCAGGCTTTCTGTTCTCTTCATATTCGTAGGCTATAAATTCCTTTCATATCGTCATCTAAGACGCAAATATATGCGTCACTTATATTGCTATAATTGTAGCTAGCAGTTCACTCTGAAGTAAATAAAGCTTAGCACTTTACTAGCGCCATAGTACATGCAGTTTTTTGAATAAGCCTATTGCAAGAGACTGTGACATCTGTCCGAGATTACATTTCTAATTCTATTTGTAGCGTAAAAAAAACTAAGTCAGTTCTTTGCAACATTGATGCCAGATGTGGCATTTCCAGTCATTGTATATGATTCTTTAAGCAGTACACAATACAACTTATGCCTGCCGCATGCGAGAATTCATCAGAATTCCACCGTATCCGTTTCAGGTGATTATGGCACTTCGTAGCTCGATTCAATTGATTAAACTAAAGTTTACTTCGAATAGGTAAAGCCGATCCCAAGTCTTGCTGCAACTGTACAGAAACCCCAAAATTTTGTCGCGTATTTTATTGTTTTGTAGACACATCTTGTATTTTGCGTAAAAGTTTTTTGTAATACATAGTGACTGACCAATACAGTGTTAGCAGAAAATTCCAAACTAGGGTGTGTATGTCCCGCTTGTCCACCTGTAACTGCCCGAACCCTTTCCTTGCTACGCTTCTCCGCTATTAATTTACCAATATTTTTCTTTTAACAATGTAATGGCATTTTCTTCCAATTCAGTGCTTGTAGGCCATTCTTCCTCTAGAGAGCCAATTTCAACGATGCTTTTAAGAATGCTCGGGTTCAGCTGACTCAACCAAGGAGGTTTAAAGGCTTTGGCACACAGGACGCGGTCTGTCGCGGCGGGCAGCGACATCTGTTCGCCGCGACCCGGCGATACCTTTGTGGGACACAACATTGCATCATCCCTGTCACAGACGAGGCGATCTGTCGCAGCGATACAGTCTTGACCGCGGCGGCAGGCGACACGTTTGTACAAAATCACAAAATTATCGCACGATCCAGGCGATCCACATCAGTTCTGAAGCAAAAGGTCATGTAGTTCCTCGAAACTTTGTCTTGACATGCGGAAATATACTAAAAATCTGTCTTCATGTGACTGCAGCTCCCTACAGAGACGGTGGTATTCATTAAGCTCTTCTCTTTTTTCATTACTTGAGTGCACCCAATATCGTCTTTTTCTTTTGCTACACTGCAGTGCTAAAAGAAGCAGGAGCTCCTCCTCGTCAGAACTACTCATTTTACAAGAAAAGCCTCCAGTACAATGTAACCTGTGCAAAACACTACTGCGAACCTTCTCTGCGGAAAGCTATCACAACACTGGATCGCTCACACAGATATCGCTCCGTATGTGACGTAGCCATATCGCCGACCGCCAAGAAGATCGCGCGGTCGCTGCCCGCCGCGACAGACCGCGTTCTGTGTGCCAAAGCCTTAAATGTACTGAAGGAGGCATCATAGATGTTCGAGAAGCCAGCGGCCAACGTGGTGGTAAGGCCACACGGGAATGCTACTCGCAATACTCGTGAGGATCAAATTATTTTTGTGCGCGTTAAAATAGACCAGTAAAAAAATCTTGGTTGGTTACTCAGGGGAGGTGACCAACAGCTGAGGTCATTTATACCATTTAGGATAGGTAGGTAATTGGGTTATGGTAGGATTTTTTAGGAAATGGAGGAAGGGTGGAGAGAAATCCGGCGTCGGCATCAGTCTACTCTTAACGAAAGGCGCCAAGGGGACCACGGCTTAACGTCCCATGCGACGGACGGAGTAATGATATTGAAATGCCCTCCACCAGGCACTCAAGTGGGTACCGGTTTTCCACTGAAAATTCCGCCACTGCCGGTAATCGAACGTGGGCCCTCGGGATGGGAAGCCAATACACTATCCGCCATACCAACTCGATCCCCGAAAATTAATGGAATGCTTTTTTAAATTTCGTCAAAAAACCGATAAAAGTTCGCAAACACAATACAAGAGCTAAATATGTAGTTGAAATAGGTTACATTTGAACCGGTCACAGTAGTAAATTAAATTCTTAGTGGAATTTAATGCATTAATTCCTCCCTTAAATAACCTTAGGAAGAACTGCTAATGTCGGTGTGGTGAAATTTTGGTTCACTTTCATTGTTATTTACGTTTGAATACATATACAATACATAAGACTGACTCATGATGTTTCTTGGGGTAAAAACATATGAGAAACAATGGGTCAAGCTAATCGTATCCTGGAATTCATCAAAAAAGTACTGGGTAAATGTGACGATCATGTACGAGAAATTAGCTACTAATCCCTTGCTAGATCTCATTGGAATACACTGCCAGCGAGGATCGGCAAGATTTTTAAAGGGATGGTACGATAACTATATTAGCGTAACCAGTCTATTAAATGAACAAAAATTAGAATCATTGTCAAATGAAATTTAGACTTAATTTCTTCAATAAATTCCAAGATAATATTTTCAGGGATGACGTTAAAAATATTTTTCAAACTCCAACTTACTTCGGTAGACCTGACCATAATCACAAAATTAGAGGAATCTATTGCCGAACTGACAGATTCAAAAATACTTCTTTCCACTTACAATAAGGGATATGAATAGTGGTAAATACATATGTTCAATACGAGGGAATCAATCCAAAGTATAGGTAGTTGCATGTTGGTATAAGGACATGAAGGTAACCCAACTAACAGCACGTTCTAGCATGGTTGCTTTGCAATTTTTATCTTTTTTAAATTGTGAGGTTTAGACTAATATATTAATACTAATCCTATTTTATGCATGATATGTAGTGCATGTTTGGTGAAAATTCATCCCCTGCCACACATCTTTATGGTGGCTTGCAGGGTATTATGTAGACGTAGATGTATGAGAGGCAGTATAAAACGCAATCCTTTGTGCGTAATAGGTGGGACCTAATCTTTCCCAAGCACCCATTTACTGGCTTCATTGTCATCATAGGCTACTATGCTAAAACCTCCAGGACTCAACGGTTGAGGAACCGTTGGGATCCTTTTTGCTGAACACTTGGTGGTTACTCACCGGTTAGTGCAACGTATCAGATACCATTTTTCCCTCGGAAATTTCGGACCAGTGAATAGGTTAAAAATTTTGCAACATAGCAATATGGCGGCGCTCATGAATTCGTCAGCAGCTATAACCTGTACTTACAATTACTTGGGAATGACATTGGAAAATACTGATAGCGTCGATAAAAAGGTAGCTTTGAGTGCAGGTTTCAAATTAAATATTTCATGGAATTGATTTGGTAGTGTCTTATAAATTTAGTGGTGTTGTACATCAAAGCTTACTTTCCTATGTTTACTAAAATATCACGTGACCGGTGAATGACGTAGCATCTTGGCTGGAATCGTTCATGTGACGGTTATGAAGACAATCGTTGACGGAAAAGTAAACCGGAAGATTTGAAAAGGCAGACCTCGTATGAGATACATGGAACAGGTTGTGAAGGATGTAAAAGAGAGAAGTTACTTCAGCATGAAGAGTTTGGTCGTTATAAGAATCGAGTGGAGGGCTGCATCAAACCAATCCTAGGGTTGTTGGCCGATGATGATGATGACGGTTACATTAAGTGGTCACCGGTGGCTGACCGGTTATCCACGGGAAAGATCTGCTGAACCATTATGCCCCTTTAGCAATGCCAGGACTCACCAGACGATAGTAATGAATTGATGCCAACTTAAGAGTATTTTCAATTCTTATGTCAGGTAAAGAAAGAAAATTATTTTCACCAAAAATAATATTTGTCTCATCATTTAATATGCTGTGAGCGTGGATGATACTTCTCTTCATAAAGATCGGCACATTTTGTGCTCGGTGCTAAAAACTGTAATTCGACATGAATTCAACCACACAAAAAAAATACTCCATCAAGGTACACCAAATTTGTTTTGCTGCATTCAGGATGATTCCGCGCAGTGATGCAATTGACTGCAGGTGGGAAATCGCGCCAACTGAAACGGTGAACAGAGAACAATTAGTAGAAAAAATTGAATCTAATTTCTCTTAATATATTTTTCATGAGGCTTTTCATTGCGCAGTAAGATGCATGGAGAGATGTGCTGTAA
Source organism: Platycnemis pennipes (assembly GCA_933228895.1). Lineage (NCBI taxonomy): Eukaryota > Metazoa > Arthropoda > Insecta > Odonata > Platycnemididae > Platycnemis > Platycnemis pennipes. Next base: position 31,200,770 of record OW121852.1, on the reverse strand, counting down.
AAATTGCACTGTATTAACTAAAATAGCAGCGTGGTGAACTGCATTGTTTGCATGTGGAGCTGGGTCGATGTAACCACCTATTTTAAATCATCATTCCCAGATATTTGCGTTTACTCTTAAAATTAAAATTAATTTGTTTTTTTTAAGTGCTCGGTCTAATTTGGTGCAATTTTATGTGAAATATAAGTGTCGCATTTATGTCAATTATTTCCTTGTTTTGAATGTTAACTAAACGAGCTTCATTCTCTTGTTTAATTTCGTCAGTAAAATATACTCCTTCGTGAGGAACTTTAGGAAAATATTATAGATTTCATTTTTCTAGCTGGCGTATACGCAAATCAGATATTTACCAAAGGCTTATCCTTTCGGAATCTATCGGAATATTGTAACACATAGAGTTGAGGTAACCCAGCAGAATGGGCTGCTAACAAGGTGGCAACTGTGTTGACAGCTGAAGTCATTTTTGCCATAAAATACTCTCGTGCAGCCGTGAACGAATAGAGTTTATGTGAAATGGTATAATCTGCAAATCCATGTATCATCTCACCGTTTCACTGTCGAATCCTTGTTCCGGAATGGGCACTCTGTATCCCCTCAAGCCGTGAGCCATTTCTTTAATCAGTGGGTTAACTTCTCCGCAAACGCCGTTAAAATCGTCCATGTCAATGGCCCAAGTCATGGCGCCGAGGTATCCCTTTCTCTTCAACCACTGCATCTTCACGTGGATGCTTCTTTTGTTTTCGTAGCCGACCCACTGGGTTCCTTCATTGAATAAAAAACAAGGGAAAATGTTGGCGTGAAAAAAAAAACATCTTAAACTACTGTCGTGGAAAAAAGTCATGACACTCGAGTTTACAAATCAATGACAGTTGTACGCGTAGTCCCACATGAAAACAAGTTATATCAAAAATTAGCAAATTTAATTCTGCGTTTAACTATGGAAAGTGAAAATTTTTATTTTAACTTGTTAAAATTTTATTGTCTGTGAAACAAAAAGAGATGTGCCACTGCAATGAAAGAAAATCGTTTTAAGTTAAAATGCAACAAAAATGTATGGATTCTACACATGGAGCGCGGGGATGGTGTCGAACGTGGCAACGTTGCACGGAATCCCAAGGACATGCGTCCACTTCCTCCCGCTCGCCTCACTCCCCTTGTTGTTGGAAACGCCGAATTAAATCTAAGCGCACATAAAATAAACAACTAAATAAATTCTAAATATCGAGAACCGATTAGCCTTGTATTACCATAAGCTCCATGACAGGACAAGATTCGTATCGATATGACCACGAAGTACTGAGAAAAAGTTGTTTCACAAAATTTACAAGAACAATTTTATTTAAACTTCGATTATCTTAAAACTTGGTACATACCTTAACAACAAGTTCCTTTATGTTGTATTAAAGTTTGGTTACAATCCAATGAATACTTTAAAAGTTATGCATTTTAAAAGTGAGCATTCCGTTTAAAACGGTGAAAAAACCGGCACTTTTTTTGTTTCACAGACAATAAAATTTTAACAAGTTAAAATAAAAATTTTCACTTTCCACAGTTAAACACAGAATTAAATTTGCTAATTTTTGATATAACTTGTTTTCATGTGGGACTACGCGTACAACTGTCATTGACTTGTAAACTCGAGTGTCATGACTTTTTTCCACGACAGTAGATATGGAGGCATTGAGAGAGGATGATGGTCTTAGGAAACGCGTAATTCATTTGCCAATGCGACATTTGTGTAAAGGGAAATTCATAGCCCAAACAATGAATAGTTTTTCAATGATGTACTTGTAGCATTTGAAAACTGGTGTAGTAAACGGAAGTTGGGATCAAATTTGAAAAAAAATGTGTAGTAATTAATGTTTGGAAAAAGGACTTGAGGTCTTCTAACACTTGAGACGTTAAGAATGACAACTTGGAATTCATTAAATATCTTCGAATAATGTTAACACATGGTCTCTCTTGGGATAAACACATACGTGACATCATGGATCATGCTAATCGTAAACTGGGATTATTCATAAGAGTAGTACTGGGAAAATTTGACGATCATGCATGAGTAACTAGCATCTTTTCCCTATTTAGACTTTAATTGAAATACGATTTTAGTATATAGGATCCCTATTAAATATGCTTAAATTATGAACTGGAGTGCGTTTAGCCAAGGTTGGCAAGATTTGAAAGAGGGCAATATGGTAATTATATTTCTGTTAATTAAATTCCACGGCAGTATTTTCTTTGATGATTTAAAAAATAATTAGTGAAGTACAACTTACTTTTATAGGCAGGACCATGAACATAAAATCAGGGAAATTGATTGCCGAACCGACAGATTAAAATTTCTTTCTTTTCTCGCACTCCATACGTATGGATCTGAATAGTTGTGAAAGTATTCAATTGTATACATACAAGTGAATCAGTGGATAGCATGGGTAGTTTCATGCTTGAGCGTGCTTTCTTTGCCCTTATCATCCTTTTTAATTTGCTATGTTTCGACCAGAATATAGCTACTAATCCTTTTTAAGCATGATAGATAAAGCATGATCGGTGTCAAAATTATCCCCTGTCACACACCTTTATGGTGACTTTCTGGGTATTAAGTACGCATGTAAACATGTGTATAAGTAAGTTAGCACTATTAAACTGTGAAGTATCATGCACAAGGGCCGTGTTATTCAAAGTTATCTTTTGTTATAGGTGATGCTCTAAAGTAGATCACACTAATTTATTTACTGTTCAACTCTAAGGTTGGTTGGTTTAATAGGAGGAGGTAGAGCCCACCCCGTATTAAGTCATTGGGAGCGTGAAATTTACGCTTTCAGGGCTGGGGGCGGGGAGGGGGGTGCATTTCTTTTTCCTGGGACACCTGTGGTTTTCTACGGAGTATTGGCAATCAGAAATCGCACCTGACAGGTTTTCAGGAGGGGGTGTCCGGAGATACATCACCCGGATTAGAATCTGAGACGTAGGCAAGAGACGATGTAGGTAGCCCAGCGCTCTACATAATGATGTATACATATTCACAAAAGTACATAGACTTGATTTTGAAGCTTTATATCTCAAAAACGGATGTGACTATATTCATACAAGGCATTCATAATGTATATAATTAATTCTCACTTTAAATGCTGGAAAATACTTTTTTAATAATTATTTTGAGGATTTTTTGCAGTAATAATTAAATATGAGCCCATTTTTTTGGTAGTTGAGGAAGAAAGCATCACTTTGGTATCGCTTAATTGAGTGTTTTAAAGGGAATCGGCATATTTGAAAAAAAATTTGTGACTTACTGCAATGTTTGAAATTCGTTTCAAGAATAACATATTTGAAATATCCATTTCGTATTCATAAAAGCTACGGCGACTGTTTTTTATTGAAAAAGGGTGCAAAATAGTAAAGCATCAAATATTTCATCAGCGCTTCGAAACTTTTTGGCATAAATTGAACGGTAACGAAAATTTAAGCATTGATTATTATCAGCAGACACTTACCTGAGTAAGCAAAAGGGCAGAATCCAATTTCATCCCATCTTTTCGTCCACTCGCTATTTTTCTGATCAACCTTCATGCATATCTGTGGGTAAAAATTAAAACTGTTTCTAATTAAAACTATTCCATTGATTTAAAAAAAATTAACATCTGGAGCTTACTTCTCCATTGTGCTGAGGCGTGGAAGGTAACAACAGCACTAGAGGCAAGATTGGAAGCAGCCAAATTATGTAGCATTACTAGAGCTGAATATGCAGTTTCAAGAAGTTAAATTCGAACCGGCTTTTGGATATAACGTTAATTCACAGGATAAACAATTAAATTAATGCCACCATTCAATTGACTTAACTGCGAAGAAACTTGGTCGCGATCTCAATATTAATTATGCTTTGTAAGCACATGCAGTTCCCATAAGAGGGAATTAAAGACGGTTTGTTTTGTGCCGAGAGGGCGGGGCCTAATCCTTCCCTAAGCTCCCCCATTTAGGCTTCAACAACATCCGTAGACCAGGCTACGTATGCCGCCTCCACTACATTCTAACCTCCTCTTGTAAAAAAGTTCAAACATCCTTCCTTCGACTATGGAGCAGATTGAAAAACGTCTTAAGAAAAGCAGTAATTTCCAAGTGCCCATTCCCCAATATACCATAAAATGTGATAACATAAAAAAATTTCCTTCGGGCCGGATTTGAACCAGCGACCTATGGATATCTGACTTCAATTCCCTCTACAGTCCACCGCTCTACCAACTGAGCTACCGAAGGGCATGTGTTGAATGATAGGAAATTGAGACCAAACCTTTACGAAGCAAATATTTTTGCAAGGAGAGCAAAACTTCGAACCGGAGTGGTGCTTCTCCTGTGACTCGAGCGCCTTCGAGGTATTAAGATATACCAATCATTCAAGATTTAGTTATCCAACAAATATTAGAAACGTAACTCTACCATTTTGTTAATTTTAATGGCACCACACGTACACACTGTACCGCATCACGCAATTTGAAGAATGTCGTAATAATAGCTGATGAAGGTACGTCATAAAGGTACATCGTCTTTAGTCAACAATCTGTAGACTCATTGATACAACTCACCACTCGATTTTCCTATCAGCCATCATCTGTTTATCAGCTCTTCGTAATTATATATATATGACTACCTGAGGTTGAGATTCAACAGGAGAGATAAAAATCAAATGTACGCAATCTATTAAGAAATTTTAACTTTTTTGATGAATGCGCCATACCTAAATTGTGTATTGGAGCTATATTAGTCTCAAGGTCTATATCAAAACCATAAGGATCAGAAGAACAGTAAATTTTATAGTTATATATTTAATTTAGAGTAGCATTGAGAGTAAATATTAAATCGGGTGAAAGAATAAGAATGTTTAAAGTTTTTACCTTGAAATGCCAAGGGAACAAAAGAAAAAAAAATGTTTTTTTTCCGTGTCCTCCTCGTGTATTTATTCCCAAACTTCATTGCAATGGTACCAATGAACTTTCTATGGTTACGTAATAACGCATTTTCCCACTGGGATTGGAATACTCTTCCTAAAAGCTGGCACAAATATAAACTATTTAAATTGCATACCTATCGTTCCGTTGCCTATTTTACGCATTATTATAGTATGAACCATTTATTTTTTACCTTACTGCATATGTTTTTGTTAAACTTTATTCAGAGTTCTCGCTAATTATGTTTATTTTAGTAGACATCATTTTGGAAGCTTACCAGTAATCTTCCTAAAGTCGCAGTTTGGTTCAAATCAGGGAAAACCCGAAAAGAAACTTGAAAAACGTTCACAATTTGAACTCTGCCGAAACCTTCATTTAAATACTCTTAGTAATACTAAATACTTACCGATATACTTGAATAGAGAGTAGTGCTAGCAGTCATGAAAAGTATAAATCAGTTTTTCGGAATCCCAAATAAAAAAAATTTAAAGATTTAGAGAGAAGAGAAGTATGTTGAAAACTTCAAGAATGAAGACTGTATAATCAAATCGGTTGTCGTTTGACATGGTAGTCTAAGGTAGTCATCGAGTACGGTATCAACCGTGAAAGGAGGTCTCTTATGAGATATATGTAGAAAGATGTAAGAGATGTAATTGAGAATAATTATGCCAATGTGAAGAAGATGGCTAGCTGGAGAATATTATTTAGAGTATCGTACGCCAAAGCGAATCTTTTGATTCATGACGGGTGGGCTGATGATGGCGAGATCTTTAATTGCACTTTTGTCCTTTCACGATAATTTTGAGAACACAAGTGTGATATTGGCAACCATAAAAGAGATTGACAGTGGTACGTATTTAGCAACTTACCTAGAGCACCTAGAGAAAGAGATAATTTCGTTTGAGTTCATAGTTATGTCGTGAGAGTTTTAATCGCCTGGCTGGGAAAATGAGAGTTTTAGAACACGTTTAATTGAAAATGCCGAACTTTTTTTTCCTTTATATTCTAGTAATGCAGGTGACATCAGCCACGTACGAACTTCTTGGCCTTACAACTGTGAGCTCTGGCTGCACAGGCCATATTTTGCTATATTTCTATTGTTGTTGATCATTAATATATATTTTTTTATTCTTTAATACAGATCGGCTTATTTTAATTTCCACGTATCACATTGAACTACCTATGCATACGAGTGTTTGCATAAATGGGTATTATATTATACAATTGGCAGAAAATAGGGATTACTGAATAGGATTAGGAATTAAATACATTGAGTGATCAATGGTTCATTATTTTGTTACTGTATGGCTTTTGGAAAGTATGAAAAAGTTCAAAATATTTTCATTTAACATAACTCCAGAAAAAAATATTCAATTCATATTCTGCTTGCTGCATGATAAATGCGTATGGAGATATTTTCTCCCGTTGAGAGAAAGCACGTGAAACCATAGAAGGCAGTTGTTTGTAATGTGGATATTTTAGCAAGCGAGAAAAGTTCAAAAAAATGCGTGTCCACATTCGTCTACGCAATACCCTGCGAGCCACCACGAGGGTGTGTAGCAGGGGGTGAAGATCATCAAACATACACCATTGACAAGCAACTAGGATATATAATGGAGACATGCTAGATAATAGGGTAACATGCAGCTAGATGGTTAGTATCTACATAATAAGAAAGGGATTATTGGTTGTTATTACATGCATCATGCACTACAGACTACTCTGACTGTATTTCACCTACCTATCCCTTTGCTACGTTGCCATTGTTCTCTCTTATGGTACGTTGGAAAATTTGACATTTTAAATCAATCGGCACGGCAATCTATGTAATCATGTTAATCTGATCAAACCTAGCATAATACGCAGGGGTTGTAAATATATATGTAATCCCATCTGTAAAAAAAAATTGGTTTCGAATTCACTTAAAAGGTTTAACCTAAATTTTAACCTGCGTTCTGATAGTAATTCCCATCCTAGTTCTTCTATTAATCTCGTAACACTTATACAATTATCACAACGGTCTTTAACAAATCAGGCGGATCTTATTTGCACACGCTTTAATTCTTTTATCATACCTTCCTCATGCGAATCCCATATACTAGCGACTATTCTAAATTAGTCCTGACAAGAGTAAAATAGCTTCTTTCTCGTACTCTCTCACCGCATTTGCCTAGAACCCTTTACACGAATCCTAATCTACGGTTTGCTACACCAGTTATTTCCCTGAGATATTTCCCCCATGGCATGTCTTCAGTGATGGTGACGCTTATGTATTTGATAGATTCTACGTTAGATATTTTCTTTTCTTTGATGTATTAATCATTCCGAGAAAATCTATTCTTTTTCCCAAAGTTCATTATCGCCAATTTCTTCAAAGTTAATTCTAGCTACCAACTATCACACCAATCATCAGTCGCGTCTAAATCGTTAGCTAAAGACTGACTGTCCTCTTCATTTCTAATTTTCTTATACACTACTACATTATTGGCAAAAAGACGGAGCTTGCTATTTTTAACTACTGTATTCAAGTCATTTAAAATAACGTAAAGAAGAAATGAAATTGGGCCTATCACGCTTCCCTGGGGAACACCCGATGTAACTTTTACTTCATCTGAGCTGACGCCATATAATGCCACCCTACCATAAAAGCATCTTAACCTGTGGAATACTTGTTGTGAAGATTTTTTCGGTTAATTACCTCATAATATGCCTGGGTTCCTATAGCTCCAGTGTACTCCCCTGCGTCACCGCCACCAGCGGTTTGATTTATTGATGTTCCTAATTCATAGTTGACGTTACCGTCCGATAAAGTGTAGGTATGCCCGTAGAATGGAATACCTACGACTAGGACATCTTTAGAGCATCCCATCTGAACCCAAAGCTCCAGGCCGTCTGCCTGAAAAGTAAATTCCAGAACATTATATAAATCGATTTATCCAAGAGTTGTAGTTCCCCATAGTATGTACTATGGGGAAGTATCCGTTCCACTGAAAAAATAGCAAGTTTTGTTTTTGAGAATGTATGCAAATCATGATTTTTCAGGACCTATTATTGCTTTTGGAAACATATATTCGCTAAAATTATATTGATATTAATTATTGATATATTGATATATTAATTAAATTGGGTGTTAAGCATACATTTTGGCAAGACTAATCATACATCTGAAAAATAGTGAAACAAAACCCAAATAAATTGCTGTGTAAATTAATTCTATAAAAATATCATAGAAATATTTCAATACTACCAAATTTGTGGCGTTCTCTAAAATGGTGTCGTAGGTTTTATAGAAGGCGACCGAAAGCTGCATTCAATTGTACCGTCCGCTGTTGCTTCGTATAGTTTCACCCCATGGTTTGGTTTGATGAATGAGGGCAGATCTCTCCAAATATGTTCTAAGCCTAAAGGCGTGTGGAATTTGCCTATCAGTGTAGAGGAATAGTACCTTTCGCTGTGCCGCCTGAGGTCTCCCAAAAAGATCTGGCATTCAGAAAATTACCCAGCTTGGGTTTGGATGAGCATGTTCAAAGGACCTCCGGTCACTACCCAACGCTCTACCTCCAAGACTAGTGTATGTATAGTATACGGACGAGGTCCCGTGCTGCAACCAACTTCTAGGGAAGGTCTTGTCTTCAAAGGATCCTTTGGAGAATTTTGTTTTATATTTGCCACTCATTTTTGACCACCTCACACCCTGTCACCTACTCCATCCCACGGCTCCCACATTTCTTTTCCCCACACTGGTTACTTCTGTTGACCACCAATAACCGTCCACTCCCACCGTCCTCCCCTTTCCTCCCTTCCCATTTCGTTTCTTCATATATATGTTGGTGCATCTTATTGTTAGATATACGCTACCTGACGATGCTGAAATACAGTGAAACCCGGTTCGTAGTAAAGTTTATTTTTGTGGATTTGACTCGTGTATTTTCTTTCTGTGTTATCATGTTTCGCTTCCACTCCATGTCGCCTGAATCTTCAGAATTAATAAAGCGATTACATTAAGCTATTTATTTAACAATGAAAATTTTCTACATTACATATAATATTACAAAGAAGGGAAAGTTAATTATACAATTTTTTAAACAGATGGTTCCAGCATTTTCCTTGGATTGGGTAGAAGTTGGGCTCGTAGGTCAAGAAAATTCATAATTTTATGGCATTTACACCAAAATATTTTTCATAAATATTACTCTTGTGTGATGGTTAGTAAAAGTAACATATGAATGGTTTTTCGTGAGTTTAGGTCTTTTATTTAAATGAAAACTATTCAACTTCTGGCCGACTTTTCGGAAATTTTATTTTTCCTTTTTCAAGGCTATAAATGGGATGAACCACCGTTCCGGTGACGGTTCATTCACAATAGATTGGTGGAAAAAACCACACAAAACCGATAGATACCTAAATTTCCATTCCCACCACCCTCTGAACCAAAAATTAAATACAGCTCACGCATTAAAATTCAGAGCACTCAGTTTAAGAGATAGCATTTTCCACGAAAAAAATTTAAAAATTGTTGAAGGAATTTTAGAAAAAAAACAATTTTCCAAAACAACTTATCCATTCAATAATACACTCGAAAAGAATGACATTTTCACCCACAAAATACTACACAAATTCAAGTAACACGTCAAACACAACAAAAACCCAATATAGGGGAATTATTTATGTAAATGGATTATCGGAACAAATAAGTAGTCTTAAAAAAAACGGATTACAAAATAGCACATAAAAATCACAAAACTCAGCATAAACTTTTATATTAAAAACTAAAATCTGAAACCCCTGATCAATTAAAAAGTAATATCGTTTATTCAATACCATGTAACAATTGTAATAGTAACTATATAGACCAAACATCACAATATTTAAAAAACAGACTATCACAACAGAGAACATCCATAAAAAATAAAATACAATTCTGTGCATTGACAAATCATGCAATCGAAAACAGCCATACTTTTAATTTCGACCAAACAAAAATTTTAGACAGAACAAAATCTATCAAAAAGGTTATTCAAAGAAATGTATCATATTAGTAAAGATCCAAATTCAAGTAATAAAAGAACTGACATTTGTAATTTAAGTAAAATATATACTAATTTAATACATCGAAATTAAAAAATCATAACGTATAGACCTTAACAACCAATTTATAAACAATTTCAATTATTGAACTGAAGGTATGTCAAAAACTTTTTTCCATGTAATCTTTTGACGTTAAAATTTGTAAAAATTATATTGTAAAGCATTTTTGGCACTGTAAATATCCTTTAATTCATGTTTATTATTATTTTAATGTTATTGGTGGTTCATCCCATTTATAGCCTTGAAAAAGGAAAAATAAAATTTCCGAAACGTCGGCCAGAAGTTGAATAGTTTTCGTTTAAATAAAAGACCTAAACTCACGAAAAACCATCCATATATTAATAATAAAGAGGTCTGGATTTCAACTTACCAATTAGTAAAAGTAACTTTGGTGCCTAAACAAATAGCATGTTATGTGTACCTACGGCTTAGCCTCAATTAAAATTTTATAACCCTATATGCATGGGGAAGTAAGAGATAAGTCTCAACTAAATCAGGCATTTACTCACCACATTAAGTTTCTCGTACGCCCCAACATCATGAGGTCTTCTATAAAGCGGACTGTGTACGTCGGCAAATCCGTCCCAGTTGCCACGAAGGTCGTACGACATCACATGGATCGCATCAGCCAGTCTGTTCATAGGAACAGAAAGATTATTGTCAGCTACATCATTAAATAATATCACATCAACGCGTGAACAAATATCGTATCGAAAATTAATGTTTCAGTCTAGCTCTTAATAGAATATTTCGTTGCCTTGTTCATATTGTGTTGTAGATATTATTTACCTCACCGAGGATTGCGGTGTGAAAAGTTTTTTATGATTTCTCGAACCTATTTTTTATGCTAAAAACAATTTTCATCATCTACACATTAAATATTAGTAGTAATTCGAGGAATGCGGCCTACTTCTAAGGTCAATAGTGCTATTAAGGATAAGTCCGTAGGCGAAACAAATTAGATATAATCTGTTTGAAATCTATATCACATTTTTGGGGAAATGAAACCTAACCTTTGGAATTGAAGGCCAATAATTTCAGCTATCCCACTAAACCAATTCTCTTGCCTCACTTGTGTTTCAGACATCACACAAAAGGTACACTACTTAAAATGACTAACTTAGTAGGAAATATGTAGATCCAAATGGCCTTATATTGGGGCACAGGAGAATTGAGTGAGAACAAGCTTGGATGACCAAAATTACGGGGGATTTTATTGGTATAATGGTCTCCACTAGATAACTTTGTGTAGATAACTTAAAAGTTCAGTACTCCGTTCGACCATGGGATGTTAAAGCTGGGGCTCCTTAGTTACTCTCGTTAACAGTACGCTAAAGCCGATGCTGGGAGTCTTTCCAGCCCTTCATCTGTTTCTGAAAACTTCCTATTCACATCCAACCTAACTATCCCTGATGGACACAAACCCATTGCTACCGGCTGTCGGCCGCAAGTAAATACCTACTTATAACCTGACGGTTTTGACGATAACCTCTAGATAAGTGGTTCTTAACCAGGGGTCTTTAATCCCCGTGGTTGAAGAGACTTCCTCAAAAACGTGAGGTTACGATAAAAATATATTTTTATTGTGTGTTTTCTGCCGGTATAAATTTATTCACAGTTAGGCATATAATTTTTTTTAGAATTTGGACTGATTTTGGCAGAAAGATAATTTTCAATACAATGCTATATATTTTATTTTAAATATTTTTAATTTTAATGGGCTTATGTAGTAAATTGTTTGTAATTGAACACATTTTCATGCAAAGGACATATCTGTTTCTACAGTGAACATAGGGTATAATAGAAAATCATCGTGAAATAACTTATATTCACTATACGGAGTGATTTATATCATAGAGTAAGTATGATACTGAGGGTTCAATGCACAGAGCAAAACAGTTATACATTTTGGATGTAGAACTGGAAAGTTTCCACAGGTGGTGTTGTGAGAATTTTTCGCATTACGTCACAAACGATATGCCCAAGGGCAGCAGTAGCGGCAGCAAAGCAGGCAATTGGCGGGAGTTTTTAGTCGCTTTCAATTTAATGCGCAATGGAATCCATAGTGGAAGTTGTAATAAATGTTTAGGGATTATCTAAATTAAGGGAAAATGGGAATTGTTGATGCTTATGTTTTGTATATAATTCTTGAATTCTACAATGCGGGAGCTGGAATTATTTCCTCTTATTATCTATTATCTGAAGAGGAGTCACTTAAATAGGAAATGCAAAGAATCTCAGTAGTCATCGATCAACATAGCGGTCTCCAAGCGAGTAGCCATGTTGAATTCAAAACTCAGATGCAAAATCAATTAACAAAGGATGAAAGAAAAACACATCTGGCGAAACTTCATTAGTGCGTGAACTAATATTCGTAAAACTTACTAGCATTAAGGATATTTCTGTGGAGATTTGGATGGTTACCTGTGTTAGGTAAATAGTTAATTATATTCTGCCGACATAAAAATGTTAATTCATGCACAAATTTCAACATATATATTGAATTCAATGCATTCAATACGAGTATACCTTAGTAGCTCTATGTAGTCATCGTAAATATATGTATATATTTTATAATGTCAGGCCTGATTCCATCAGTTTTTACGTGTAGGTACTTTGCAATTGTTGCACAGAGATTTTTTCTTAAAGCTATTTCGCCATTAAAATAAATATGTATAAGGTTTTATGTTTATAAGGTGTTAAATGTATTTATAATTGAGACAAATATTTTCTGCATTTTCACGCCTCTATCCATCAATTTTCAAAGTTTATCCTGTATTTTTTTTTATTCTTTCACACGAATTCGAAAGTGGCGATCGTAAATTTCCCACGATACGGACGGCAGCAGCTACTACCGCCCGTTCCAAAATTGCTGCTTTTGCCACTGCGGCAGTACTGTAATCCGTTCCAATTGACGGCAGCACAGGCAATACTGACAGTTATTTTCGGAACGCGCCCTGTATATAGGATAGGAATGGAAGGGATGGGGCCAACATTGCTCTCACTATTAAAGCAAACATATTTTGTCATAGGAGGGATTCCTTGTTGTTAATAAAAACACATAATCCACATCTGCAAGGAGCAGACGGAGAAGAATACAAGACGTTTCTCGATTGGGCCACTTAAATCGATTACAAAAACGAAAACGATGGAAGCGATATATATCGTTTATGGTGTAACGCGAAAAATACTCCCCTCGCTATCTATGGAAACCTTCCGGTACTACATCCAAAATGCATAATGTACGAGTTCGTTTTGTACAATAAATCAGCTACTTTTCCCTTGTAAGACCTCATTTGGAATATGCTACTATAGTGTCTGGGATCGCTACGAAATCGATCTAAGTAATGAACTTGAACGTGTGCAGCGAAGATCGGCAATATTAGTAAAGGGACGGCACGATAACCTTATTAGCGTAGCCAGTCTATAAAATGAATTAAATTGGGAATTATTGTCAGATCGCAGGTTGAAATTTAGACTTAATCTCTTAAACAAATTTCATGACCATATTTTCAGTGATGATGTTAAAAATATTTTGCGAGTCCCAACTTACTATGGTAGACTGGACCGCAATCACAAAATTAGAGAAATTGATTGCCGAACTGACAGATTCAAAATGTCCCTTTTTCCTCGTACAATTAGTGATATGAATAACGGTAAATATATCCAATACGAGTGTAGCAATGGATGACATTGGTAGCATGGATGACATGCAATGTTGGTATGAGTACTTGAAGCTAACCCAACTAACAGCATGTTTTTGCATGTTTGCTTTGCTATTTTTTTAATGGTGAAATTTAGTACAGTATATAAATACTAATCCTTTTTTATGCATGATATGCAGTGCATGTTTGGTGAGAATTCACCCCCTGCCACACACTTTTGAGGTGGCTTGCAGGCTATTATGTAGATGTATAACAGTTTTGCCCTATGCGGTGAGCCCTCTATATCATACTTAACTTATATTTAATTATATGGAGAGCCCAATTTAACTCTCCATAGTGAATAACAACACTATTTTTGAGAACATGTTTTGAGGAATAAAACTATGTCACTATCCTAAAAATTTAAGAACTTCTACTTTACATATTAGCAACATTCAAGGACACTTTTCTATGCGAAGATCAGACGACTTACGCGCACAGTTCTGGCACGTGGTACCCGTTTTCCACACGGGCTTCTGTCATCGGCACCGCAATTGTGATTTCCCATCCTTTTCCTACCGCTTCGAACGCCTCCCTTAGTTCTCGCATGAAGCAGAGGAAGTTGTCCTTATCATCCGCGTTTCCTCCTCTGCTTGAATCGCCGGGGTATTCCCAGTCCGCGTCCATGCCATCGAAATTGTACAAGTTCAAAAGGTCTGTAAAAATAGATGGAGTCGAAACCAATCTTTAGGGTTTTGCATCCCTTTTTCTCACTCTACAGGTAATATGAATTGAAAAAATTATCAAGTAGCCGCGAAAAACATTAGAGAAGGTACCCACTTGTGTGAACAAAAGCAAATCATTGAATTTGATTTGGATTATATTTCGGATCCTCCACGTTTCCGGTTAGGTATATAGGCCACTTAACTTGACAAAGGTAGCCTTATTTCTTGTTTTTTTCCTAAAGCCTGTACAGAAATTAGATGTTAGGTGAACTACCGTATATGAAATTTCACATTAAAAACTTTTCAAAGCTTATTCCAGTCGTCCCGTGCACGTGTTAATATTTTTAGTCTGTTGAACTCCTCTCCACACGTGTCCACCTAGATCTTATCCAAATTTTATCATTTTTCTCCATGATACCTACATCTTCTGGGCACTACCTAAGCCAACACGTGGGGGTGTGTCATTCACCATCCGGGTGTGGCAATCACCATACGTGCACTACGCCATTCGACTATTTGCCACAATTCTGCTGTGGTATGGTGACGTGTTCCATATGCATTCTTTGGCCACGAGCACCTAATTGCTTAGTATTTACGTATTAATGTAGTAATTATTAATTGCCTGGAAATTCATACAAAACTATTAATTTAAATCTCCTCAGGACTTTATAAGTTAGTATTTTTAACACATTTCTATACAAATAATTGTTACAACATTTCACCTACTTATACTTCTAATAAGTTACCGATTGTTTACTCATATGTTTCACGAAAGAATGAACTTTTAAATCTCTCGGTACATCAGCATATCTCTCTAATCATGCATTTTCGCTAAAATCTTTTGTAATACGCCGGTATTTTCAATGTATTTCTATCTATTTGCATCTACTTGCCGATTAGACTCTTGATGAATGTTTTTCTGCGCTCCTTATCGCTGACAAGTTCCGAGTACTTCTCTCCACCTTCACCCCAACCTCCGATGGCCAACATTGTTTTCAGTCGTGGGTGCTTCTTCTTAAGGTCGGTGAAGTTATAGTAGCCCCTGTTGGTGATGTCATTCTGGGGAAAATTTCAGGACTTAAATTAATTGCGGAATCAAAAAAGAGTGCTCTATTGTAAATTAAGTATTGTTAAGTAGATAGTAGTAAATTTACTTGTAGAATCCTAGATAATTAGGTATTAATGTATGGCAGTTATAATATTGTGTACTCGTCTTTCCATAAAGTCGAGTTACCAGTTATAAAGTGGCTGACAGAGAAATGAGGAAATAGTCAGCAGAATGTGGTCGTTTACCATATTTTTTTAAATACCGAATTGATGGACTTTGTAAAATAAAAATGCCCGTATTTTTCCGTTTTTTGATCCATAAATTAGTTCTCGAGTTATTAGCGGCGAAAAGCTGATTTTTTTAACCCTTTCGAAAAAGTTGGCGTGCATGCGACCTTGTACGTCATCCACTTCGTCCACTCACAACAGAGACCGCGAGGCTCCTTCGCACGATCACAATGGGGGACACAAACCTGACTCTGCCAATGGAACCGGTTGCGACAGGATCTCTGCGAGCAGACCTTCCGACCCCCTACCCCCTCCACTCCCTTCCCTTTCCCTAAAAGCAGTCAAGGACGGGAGGTGGATGACGTAATAAGTCTCGAAGTACCTTGTTCGGGGGGAATCACCTTTCGCTTATTTAAATTTTTGATTTAAAAGTGAATGGATCTGGTTAGAAGGTTAATTTATTACCTTAAATTCATTTTTAGTTTCCATCTAACGATTTCGTCTTCAAAATTGTGATTTCGGTTCCGAGTAAACGCCCGCATTGCCACGGTGTAGAGAGCATCCTCATAAAAGCAGAAGAAAAACGGAAAACACTGGCTCAGAAGCTCCTTATTAAGAAGAAGCTCTTTATGACTTATATCTGGAGGATGCTCCTTTAATGAAGCGAGACATAGAAGATAACGCATGCAGAAAAGTCAAGACTTGAAGGATTTGAAATTGGACATTGCAGAAAAATCATGAGGATAAAAATAATGTATTGGCATTGTGGAAATTGAGAACGTCCTCTGAAGAGTGGGAGAAAAGATAAAGCTAGTTGAAAATTTAAAGACAAGATGGGACAACTAATTGTTCGCATAATGAGACTTGTTTGTCAAGTGAGAACAGTCGTCGAGGGAAAAGTTAACGGGAAGAATGGCGAAGAAAGGCCTCGTATGAAATGCACGCATGGAGAAAATGATGAAGGTAGTAAGAGACAGGGGCGTCGGAACTATTTTCGCTGTTGGGGGTCAACCTTGAAAAGGGCCCGGCTCCTAAGAAAAGGGCCCGCATTTTTTTGCGGATAGGAAGGGGTAGAGATTATAATGTCGCTAAAAGAGCAATATGAAGGTGCGAGAATGTGTCAGAAGGAAAAAGCAAGCTGGAAGCAAGTGAAATTTAATTTTTTTTAAATGAAGACTACTCATTTCTTAAGGACCAAGGGCAAATTCTGGGGGGGGGGGGGCCTTCGGCCCCTTCCTGCCCCCGACTTCCGTCGCCCCTGGTAAGAGTATAGAATTATGTAAATAGTAGAAGTTTGGCTGATAGGAGAATCGAGTGGAGGGGTCAGTCAAACCAATTTCAAAGTTGATGACTAGTGATGGTGATGCTGTATTGAGTGAATTTTATCTATACATTCAGTATGGCCAGTCTATTAAATGAATTGAAATGGGAATCATTGTCAGATCGCAGGTTGAAATTTAGACTTAATCTCTTAAACAAATTCCAAGGCAATATTTTCAGTGATGATGTTAAAAAGATTGTACGAACCCCAACTTACTATGGCAGACTGGACCATAATCATAAAGTTAGAGAAATTGATTGCCGAACTGACCGATTCAAAATGTCCTTTTTCCCTCGTACAATTAGAGATACGAATAACGATAAATATGTCCTATCGGAGAATACCAATGAATAGCATTCTATCTTTTTTAAAAGAGGCCTTCCTTTGCCATTCTTCCCATCTGCTTATCCTTCAACGATTGTCTTCATCTGCATGTTGGTATGAGTACTTAAAGCTAACCCTACTAACAGAATATTTTTGCTTGTTTGCTTTACAATTCCTATTTTTTTAAATAGTGTAGTTCTGACTACTATATTAATACTATTCCTTTTTTATGCATGATATGTAGTGCATGTTTGGTGAGCAATCACCCCCTGCCACACACCCTTGTGGTGGCTTGCAGAGTATTATGTAGATGTAGATGCATGGCGACTTGGTAGACCTGATAACTCTTTTCTACGGATGTGTTCTTAGTTAATAATTTTCTTACCTCTTCGTCCAAAACGAGTACCTCCCAGGTGACGTTAGAAACCCCAGCGAAGGCGTAGACGACATGTGTGCAGAGGCCAGCCGGAATATCGGATGTCTTGTAGCTCCCTATTCCAGGACGATAGATTGCCCAGCTGGCGAAGTAACATGTTACCCTGTGTGACCTATCTTCGTTGTAGGGAGCTAACGGGTAATACGAGCTGGCAAAGCCTAAAAAAGGAGACAATCAAGAGAGTTTGTCACTTGACTTAAGGCAGTCTCACATTTGAAGTGCCTCGTAGTGGTACCCTCTGCCAAAAGGCTTTCTTTGCTGCGGTTAGCTTTGAAAGTAGGGTGCCTATTTTTCAACATGTCGGTTGCTAACCGTAGTCAAGAGGGTCTCATCTCGTGATCACGTGCTCTTTTTTTGCAATGTAAAAGATATGAGTTTTTCTTCATAATTTCCGACCAAGTCCTCCAAATATTACGAATAGAAATGGCGATAAGTACGGACATTTAATACGACCATATTACAATTTTTGCGTAATCTATAGCATAGCATCTCACAGCTTAGCATAATATAAAATAGCATTATCATCATCATCATCATCAATCCTCAGATTTGTTTGACGCAGCTCCCCACTGAGTTCTATCGGCCAGCCTTTTCTTATGGACGTAATTCTTCTCTTTCACATCCTTCATCACTTGTTCCATGCATCTAAAATTAGGCCTCTCTTTGCCAGTCTTCCCATCTACTTATCCTTCAACGATTGTCTTCATCATGCTATCGTGTCTTAGGATATGGCCGATTAGGTTGTCCCGTCTTCTTCTTAAAGTATTCAGTATTTGTAAAATTGTAACTTTTCTTAATTAATGCTTCTTTAAGATAAGATCTATCTGTTGCTTATTACGTGAAGAAAACAAGCATTATAGCATCATATAATATGTTAAAATTGTAACTTTTCGTAATTAATGCCTCTTTAAGATAAGTAATGCAACATTATCTATTCTTATTAAAGGTTAACTGGTAGGATGGAAAAGAAAGGCCACATGTAATATGTATATAGCAATTAGTGAAGGATGCAAAACAAATGTCTTTTGTAGATATGGACTAGCGTAGTAAATATATAGATAATATTAGGCTTACTTTGTGAAATACCTACTCATGATTAAGAATATTAAAAATGTAATTTCTACTTACTCACTGCATTTAAAATCATACTGGCCATGATTTCAACACTCAGGTGCCACTTTAAAAGTCATTATTATTATTACTTTCATAATCGCAAAAACCAAGAGGCTATGTGGATTAAGAATGTATTGCTATGGTACGCCAAATAACCATAGGATTGACAACTTGAATTCAAATAATGCTTTCTCGGATCATTATAACTTCATTTCTCTCTCGGACTTTTGACGAAGAGAAACTATTTTTTCTTCCAGATGCATAAAACCACTGTCATATGCTGGTGAAGTCTTCACGGGTTCTCCACCGGGTCAGGGAAACGGCTAAGGCCGACGTTTCGACGGCTAACACTGCCATCGTCCTCAAGGCCTAAGGCCTGACACTCAACGCCCTGAGGACGATGGCAGTGTTAGCCGTCGAAACGTCGGCCATAGCCGTTTCCCTGACCCGGTGGAGAACCCGTGAAGACTTCACCAGCATTATACGCCGGGAAAAAACTAGATCCTACATCACTGTCATATGGTTATTTTGTTTCTGATTCTAAGGCACACATTTTCTTCTCTCTCAGACCAAAACTATTTCTTACCTGTGAAAAAGGTGAGCAAAACAATTGAACTAAGACCCAGGAGCGGCCTTGCTTTTTCCATCGTGGATGTTTTTGGGTACCTACCTTAGAATTAGAAAAGGAAATATTAAACATACTGAAAGAATATTTTATGGCAGTATATTGGCCTCAAAATGTCATTGAAGTAAATTGAGGTTGAGTTTAATAAGAAAACTAATAATATTAGTGTGAATTTTGCTTCCAGATACACTATCAATAAAGAAATAAAATAGAAAACATTAGATTGGTTGTAAGGTGTATCCAAGGGAGCCAACATCAGATGAACCATGGATTCATAATAAAATATAAAATTAATATTATAGTGGTATAATTTTTTCAACAAATATATGACTGGAAAAGAAAGGAAAACAGACAAATCCTCCATACAAGTAGAGTATAGGCGTCATTAAATACTTTGAAAAAACATGTAAATTAAATGCAAAATATAAAAATCAGAGATTAGGTACATTAAAATACATCCTAATCCCATTTTATATCTAATCAGTTGCTTATTACGTGAAGAAAACAAAATAAAATTTCTATATCGTTTCTTCAATCACCAATTTTCAACCTCCTTTAAAATGTTGCTAGTATTTTTGGCTTTTTTTATGCTTTCAGGAGATGTGACATTATACTGATTACAATAAAAGATTTTCTGAATAATTTTCCTTTTGGTTTAGATAATGATGCATTTTTTTCTATTGAACCAGAAACATGCGCCTCCCACTGCAGACTTGTATTATAAAGCTCCTTTATTAAAATCTTAAACCAAGTCTTTATTAAAATGCAGAAATTGCAGATGCAGTACATTCAGTTCTAAAATCAATGAATCGAAATACCAAGAGAACCTAGTTCAAGGGCTGAAACTAGTCGTGGAAAAAAATTACAGAGTTTCCCAATGTTTTGCATAATTGAAGAAGTTCTACAAGGAACCATTTGTTGTGACAAAAAATTAACATTAATCGTTATCCTGCATAATATTTTTCGTAAGTTCGTAGTAAAGCCCAAGTCTTCCAAAATAGACTATTTTACCCTTTGATAGCAATTATTGTAATGTCAACAGAACCATCGCTGATTGTCCCCTGAGATTATTGAAGGACCATATCAAGTATTCGTAATGTAGTTGTAAAACAGATACGACTCCTTATTTCTTCTTGAATTGACGTGAATACATTTTTACATGTGTTAACATGGGTTTTTCGCGCTTAAATTTTTTTTCTAAACTGAAAACCGTAGTCAGAATTTTCATTATGTTGTATCAATTTTTACGCTTACTCGTAGCTTAGGTACTATCTGTATTACTTTACTGAAAGGGTCGTTAAAAATGGCAATCCTAGTTGAACTGCCTGTCCGATTTTCATTTCACATTTTAGAGCATATCTTTGAAAGTAGTTTTTTCACGGTCAATCACTGTTACATACATTTATTGGTTACTATATAGATGATAAAACATTCCCTTCAATAATGATTAGGTAATTTATTTTTCGTTACTCTGACCGTGACTTTAAAAGCTTTGAATGTTTATGGTACTAAACTTCATTTAGCACGTTAGAACGATCTTGCATGTCAGTAATTATTACTGGGTAATTTATCTGTCTTATTTAATATATTCTACATCTCTATTTATACAAGGTACTCATAGAAATATGTTCGAAATTGATGCAAAAGGCTATTATTCTTCTCTTGACTGGTGGTAGATTAATCTTCAATTACTGGGTGGTAGTTCTTATTTGTATTCTTGTTATATATTTCGAACTCACTGTCGAAGTCACCAAAAGTCTCTATCCAATTAAGAGATTACTTTGAAGTCAAATACTGCTGCAATGAGTTTTTTTCCTAATTTATGTGATAAAATGTTTTGAATGTTTTTTGCACAATTTCATGGAAAGAAAACCGCCTCAATTCGAAGGAATAAATGAACAGTAATTCTATGATTAGGAAATTGAACCAGTTACGTCCAACATACCCATGTTGGCCTTTGTAAGAGGCAATCTGGGATTAATTTTTAGTAAGATGGCGAGGCTAGGAAATTACAGTGTAGCGTTTGGAAGTACCTTCATTTTTCCAAAGGACCCCGAGCGTACTGCGATATTTCTTGGATAAAAGCCTGTCACGCCTTACCATTAGATTTTCCCGGTGGAAAATATTTACCGTATGACCAATAGAGTATCAGAAAAGGAAATATTGTACTGTACTGTACCATGTACTGAAAATACACTGTGCTGCGCTCTGATAGTTTCACGAGACAATGAAATTATGTTTCTTTTATATCTGACTCGACTTAAACGAAATTTGTACGTTTTTTTATGGATTCCTAAGATAAAAATTCAAGAAGATGTAATACTAGGACTCAACCCTAAACCAGCTCTCCGAATCACATTTAAATAAAATGAAAATTGGGGGAAAGATGATAAATGGAATTTGGAAACAAATGTATTCTTACTCCGTTTCGCCCTCTATTTAGATATAAGTAGGTACTAGAATAAAACTAGAAAATCCCTCAAAGACACCATCAACGTCGATTCCTCGGATAAATTACAAGAAACTTAAAAGGGAAATAATAAAGATGCCGTTGCAAATGCGGAGGAAAGGACATAGGAGGTGAAAAGTGTTCAAATTGAAACCTTCGTATCAACAGAATCGTTCACCTACCTCGGATGAATGTAACAATTGGATGGCAGAAGCTCTAATGGCTGCGAGAAAAGAACAGCTCAGGCTAATAAGGAGTTCACGTTGAAGAGTCGATGACTCCGTTCAAAGCAGATAAGTACAGCTGGATGCGGATTTCGTGAAGGAATCCGTGTGGAGAGAGTCTCACGTACAGGCAGGTGTAATGGGCCGTTGGAAACGTTGACAAGAGAGAATGTAAGTCTTTGAGACGTGTTAAAGGCAGTCGCATGGATAGCATGAAATTGATTATTAAATAAATAATATTCTTTTCAAATTAAGTTTTGTCACTGAAGTGATGTGGATTCCCCTATAACATTGTGGCAAAATACACCGCTAGTTTTGTACGATGGTTAAAGCCATTGGTTAAACGTTTAAATTAGTTGACTAAAGAGAGACTTAGGGAAGGTATTCAAACGCCAATGATGTTAACGGGGCTAAATTTAGATTGAGTAAAGTTGACTGAAAACTAAGGCCATTAAGAATTGGTGGATATTTGAAAGAGGGTAAGGAGTTTAGGGGCTGGATGAAGTGTGGCGTCAAACTTTGCATCTTTATCTACGAAATATCCTACAAGCCACCATAAAGGTGTGTGGCAGGGGGTGAGTTCACACCAAACATGCACTAGGTACATATATTGTATAAAGGATTATCAATTATATACTAGCCTAAACTTCACAATTTAAAAAAATCTAAAAATAGCAAAGCAAGAATGCAGAAACATGCTCTTAGTTGGGTTAGCTTAAAGTCCTTAATACAACATGCAACTACCTATGCATCCATTGATGCACTCGTATTTATGCTATTGGATATATTTACAGCTACTCATATCCCTAATAGTACGAGGAAAGAAGGACATTTTGAATCTGTCAGTTTTGCAATCAATTTCTCTAATTTTGTGATCATGGTCAGGTCTACATTAGCAATTTGAGGTTCGCAAAATATATTGAACGTCATTTTTGAAAATATTATCTTTGAATTTATTTAAGATATTAATTCTAAATTTCAATCTACGATCTGACAATGATTCCCATTTTAAAGCATTTAATATACTGGTTACGCTAATATAGTTATCGTACCGTCCCTTTACAATTCTAGCCGATCTTCGTTACACACGTTCAAGTTAATTATTTAGGCCTATTTCAGATGGATCACGTATACTGGCAGCGTATTCCAGATGATCTAACAAGGGAAAATTAGTTAATTTCTCGTACATAATCGTCTCATTTACCCAGTGCTCTTCCGATGAATCCCAGTTTACGATTAGCTTGACCCAATTTTTCTCGTACATGTGTACCCTAGGAAAGATCATGCGTCAGTCTTATTCCAAAGTATTTAATGGATTCCACGTTTGTTAATTCATCATTACTTATTTTGTACGTGCTAGGAGGAGAACAGTACCTTTTCCAAAGATCCATTACTACACAAATTTTTAAATTTAATATTAACTGCCATGTATCGCACCATTTTTCAATTTCTTGTAGGTGATCAGTTAACTTTTCTATATCGTTTGAGCATTGAATTTTCCTGTACACTACTACGTCATCGGCAAATAGACGAATCTGCCTTTATGTCACCTTACTGATATCATTTCTGTACAAAAGGAAGAGGAGTGGACGTATCACACTACCCTGTGGCACACTGGAAATGACGTTTTGCCGGGGAGGCAACACCGTCCAAAACAACCCTTTGCACGCGATTATGTAGAAAATCATTTATCCATGATATAGATTCAGAGGCTTCACAAATGATATTGATTCGGGATTCAGGTGAACTGAGCATTAGCTTCGTGCTGAGAGGGGCATTAGTTTTGTGTGGGCATTAGGATGTGGGCCTGCTCTCAACGTACAAGTCGCCAAGGGGTTAAAGTTAAAGATCCCATCCGATGGATGGGTGATGAACTTAAATTGCAATCAAGAAGGAACCAGTGTGCCGATGAAAAATCTCTGCCACAGTTGGGACTCGAACGCAGGCCTTCAGGTTTAGGGACCAATCATCTAGCCATTTCGTCAACCAGTTCCTCTCCATTGCCATCCAAAGTTTTTGGCACTGATGGAAACTCTAGTTTAGCTGACCTGTTGTCAACGTTGTGTTTAATGGTACCCAATGAACTGCTGTGGATTATTTGATTATGAAACATAGTGAGGTAAAATTTTGTAAAATATATATCTCGTCTGTCCTATATAAAAACACTTCAACAATTCATGAGCTACTCCATCTTTATAAGTATCAATGGATTATTTCGCAATGTAAATTTGAAGGCTTGTTTTGATTCCAAAATGACCATTGGAAATTTAGTTTTTCATTCTAAGGATGTTTTTATTCCTTTAGACAAAAGTGAGTGTATTTGTTAAGATGTGATACTCAGGTCTGCAATTTTTTTTTAAATTGAACAGATGGGTAGAAGTTTTAAGTTTTAGCCGGCACATCATGACACGACAATGTCAAAACCAGTAGGGTTTTTTACTCAATAAAATGTGAAAAATACATCGTTCAATTTTTTGTCTATTGCGTAGGCTACTAGTTATATAGAAATTAATCATTTTAACTCATTTGGGTCAGGTTCAGCAAAGTTCACGTATTAATCAACATCCAAGGACGTCTAAATTTAGTTATAAACTTGCCAAAAAGCCTAAAATATACGCAACCAATTATAGTTATCTTATTCGTATTTATATTTAATCTTTTATTATCATAATTATTAACTGTACCTTACTAGTGTATGCAATTTCCATCCTTGAAGAATTTAAATTTAATTTATCTTACGCTATTTTCTTTTTTTTTTTGTTTTTTTTTGTTGACATAGCTGCTGATAATGGTTATAAAGGTTGTATTATAACCGTGTGAGTGTGCTATGGAATACACTCACTTGAATCTTTAAAAAATTATTTTCATCCGTGACCTTACTTGAAAACGACCATCGTCACTGTTCATCAGTCCTACGATTGGTATACATTCTTCTCCACCCAATTATAATATCAGATAACCTCTTCCTGTTAGTATAAATTTGCTCTTTAACATCCCTTGCTACTTGCTACACATATTCAATTCGAAGCCTTCCTAACCCATTCTCCTTACCTTTCCCTTGGTGACTGGTTTCATCAGACAATCATTTCTCAAGATATGGTCCATCAGATCGCTCCTCGTCTTCTTTCAAAACATTTCAGCAGGCTTCCATGCGTCTTTTCGCGTATATACGGCTTGGAGCACAATTCCTCTATCAAGGAGAGAATATAACACCACATAGCAACAAACTTTATTTTATTTTGGAACGGGGAGAGTTTTCTATGGCAGTCACATTTTCAATTGATGGTCCATGAGCATTCCTGGCATTTATTTAATGAAACATAAAGACTAAATACATATGTACAACTCTCATGAGCATACAAAGAAAGAAGCGTTCATTACTTCTTTCACAAAATTAAGGCATCGTGCAGTCGTCTCTGTGTACATTAGCTGGCCAGTCGCAGATTTGGGTAGTTTCGCTCCAGATGAGGCCATTTGGGCAAGTGTCCACCTCAGGCTTGCCAAGCACGCAGCGATAATACTGTTGAAAAAAGTAATACAACTTTTAAGCTCGGACATATTTTTTATTTTTACATGATTATTTCTATTCCAACGATGACGGTTTACTCAGATTGCCCTTCATATTCAATGCTAATCCTAAAATATCGAGAACTTAGGCCCGTGAAAATTTAATGAGAAGCTTTTTCGTGGTTTTATTATTTTCCCAGTATAGTCGTAAAGACGGTTAAACGATGGATCACGTGTACTCAATCCCACAGTCTAACATGATCAGCAACCGGAAGCCAATCAAAATTCACATACGTGACGCGAACGCCAGTAGTCGCCAGTGGGACTAATACTGTTCACTGTATCAGACATCACATGGTGGAAGTGAGACATATCGGGTTAGTAAAAAACTGTAGCAATTTTCCACAATAATATTTTTTTAATTACAAATTTACACTGCACGTGTTTCAACTTACTAAGGTGTACACTCACAAACTTTCCGAAACCGCAGTGCATTATATGTGAAACGGGAAGGGGGTGGGGATAGGAGAAAGTGGATAGGGGGGGAGAAGGGAATGTGTAGATGGTGAGTTTGGGGAGCATTATGGAAAAGAAAGAATTGTGTTAAGCACTCTATAGAGTTTGTCCTTAGAACGGGATTAGGCAAGTGGTAGGTATTTGAAAAAGTAATAGCAAGCAATCGGGAATGCATCCGGAACAGTTGGTCATTCAAAAACGGGTTCTCATCGCTATGTATAATTTCCCACTGCCCCCATACGTTTAATCTTGGGCCTTTTCTTTCAATTTGTAGAATTTCTGGTTAAAAGAGGCTGTGGTGCGATATCTCCGGGAGGTTTTTGGCAAGCAGTGACGATTTGTCTCCCTTATCCAAACTACTTCTATGCTCTTGTGGTCTAGTGCCAAAAATCTCTGCCCGTCTGTACAACGTAATATTTCTCACAGCTGAGGTACTTGACTCTATAGACGGCTGGATGGAATTTTGCAGCAATTAGACAAAACTTTAGTGAAGCAGAGATTTAGAAACCAAGAGGACTGCAAAAGCTACCCTGGGGTAGACATCGGCAATGGCCATAATTTGGTGATGATGAATTGCCATCTAAAATTCCAGAAATTTAAGAAAACAAAAAAGAATATATGGCAAGTAGAAAAACTGAAGGAGAATCAACATCAGCTGGCATTTCAAAAAGCTGTGAGAAACAACGTGGGAGAGAACCTGAATGAGAAATCAGTGGAAGAGCGTTGGGAAAACATTAAATGTGGGCTACAGGAAGCCGCAAAAGAAGTTTTTGGAAGAAGAAAAGTTTTTAAGAAGAAGCAATTATTCACGGAAGAAATCTTAAACTTGATTGAAGAAAGAAGAAAGTACAGAATGCGAAAACTGAAGTAGGGCATATTTACTACAAAAAATAAGGAACGAAATATGTCGCAAAGTAAGGAAAGCTAGAGAAATGTGGACGAAGAATCTATGCGAAGATGTACAAAGCAACCTTTCACGTGGAAAGGTGGAAGCTACGTACAGGATAGTGAGGAACCACTTCAAGGAACAGAGCACAAGATGCAATGCCATAAGGGACAAGAATGGGGAAATTTTGATTGAAAACGAGGACAAAGTCAAGAGATGGAAAGTATATCTGGAAGAGTTATGCAACGGAAAAAATCTCAGCACAAAAGCTATTTAAGAGGAAAGCGAAGTGGAAAAGAATGATATGGGAGCATCAATATTAAGATCTGAATTCGATGCTGCAGTAAGGGACCTAATTAAAAATTCTGCTCTATTCGTAAAACGTTATTTTAATATAATTAATTTTTTAAATTTTATTCACAATTCCTAATACTTTCTAGTAAACCTTTAATCTCTTTATTTGTTAACATAATTACATAGCTACTTTATATATACACATCATATTTTCTGGGCCTTTAAATGTTCATAGTACCGCATTTTTAGATGCCCCATAAGTCCCACATTTTATTGTCAAATGTGTGCTGTACATTCTATTTTTAAAATTCCCCACAATTGGCTTCTTCAAAGTCTGACTGCTCAGACTTAAGCGGAATGCGTGTCTTAGATTGAGTACCATTCTTTTTGAAAATTAAACACGCGAAAACCAATATCATAGCTGATAAAGGGCTCTGGTGAACTGAGGCTAGCGAGTTTGCTAAGGCTGATTTTAGAAAAAATCAAAAGTAAACTAGCGAAAATTGAAACTAGTTTTAGAAAACAAATCTAAACTAGTATTTGGGAATACTCAATAATTGATAAAGAAAGCAAAACTGAACTAGCTTTGGGAAAAACTAAAAGATGTTTTAGAAAACAAATCTGAACTAGTTTTAGTAACACTAAAAATAGTTTAGAAAACAAAAGGAATAGTTGCGGAGAAAATAAAAAATTGTTTTAGAAAGCAAAACTGAAATGGTTTTAGTGTTACTAAAACTAGTTTAGAAAGAAAAGAAATGGTTTTGGAGAAAATTAAAACTTGTTATAGAAAACAAAACCAAACTTGTTTTTGGAAAAACTAAAACTTGAATTAGAAAACAAAACAAGTTTTAATGCTACTAAAACATGTCTTAGAAAACAAAACTAAAATAGTTTTAGGGAAAACTAAAACTTGATTTTGACAACAATACAAAGCGAGTTTTGGCATTATTAATACATGTTTTTGAAAAAAATAGCTATTTTCAGCCAAAACTAAATCTGACGAGTGTCTGAGGTCTTGCCCACCAAGCTTACCTTGTCGCACTCTGGGTGCGGGAAGTACTGCTGTCCGGTGCTGCAGTCGACCGCCGGCGGGGAGTGGGGACCATCGTCGTGAGTGGTGCCTTCGCCGCCACCTCCTCCTGCGGTAGTCTGCTCAGGGTACCCGCTGGGTGGAGTCGCAGGTTGAGTGGGGATAGGGGGACCGTCTGGCGTGGTGCTAGGCGGGCGATCCCAGTCGGGCTACAATTAGAGTCGGTGCTTTTAGTGATGAGTACCCGTCAAGCCACCTCGAGGGTGTGTGGCAGGGGTATATCTACATCTACATAATACCCGGCAAGCCACCTCAAGGGTGTATGGCAGATGGTGAATTCTCACCAAACATGCACTGCATATCATACATTTAAAAGGATTAGTATTAATATATTAATCTAAACTGCAAAATTTAAAAAGATAAAAATAGCAAACTACACATGCAAAAACGTGCTGTTAGTTGGGTTACCTTCTAGTCCTTACACCAACATGCAACTACCTATGATATGTATTCAATCACTCGTATTAGACATATTTACCGCATATCATCAAGAAACATACATTACATACTCATGTAATTCTCAGGTGCAGAACTCTCAACAATATTTTAGCTGCATGTGAAATTAGACTTAAGGCTCTGTTGCTCTCACTTTCTGGTGTCTGCTTTTTTGGAATTGGTATCATAACCTTCTTTAAAAAGTCATCTGGCCATATTCCCTTATATATTTTGTTACACATTTCTCCTATTTCATTTTGGCACTATTCTACTAAGCACTTAAAAAATGCAACAGGAAGTTCTTATTGCATTGCCATTCTATTTTTCATATTCTTTATTGCTTGTACTATAGGTATGTACATTTAGCTAATAGGCACATTAGTACTTAATCACGAAATCGCGTTAGTTATGAAACCACCGTGCACAAAAACAAGTGTTTAGTATTTACGTAGTAAGGTAATAATAATTAATTGGTTAGAAGTTTGTTTAAAATGTTGTTATTTATGATTTCCATTGAGCGTGCAAACCTGCTCTTAACATGAGGTAGCATTGGTCAGGGGTCGGCAAACGCTTGAGACGAAGGACCCAAACCTGTCCTTTACAGCGACTTCAATTTTTATCGAGTGCAATAATATATTTTTTAGCATTGGCAGTTTAAGGGAATAATATAAGAAGTAATAATATTTATATCTCTGTTAACTTAAAAAAGTCGCTTAAAAATTACTCTCGTTGATTTTGTATTAGCATTGAACTTGCATTTCCTGGGAGAACTCATTAGTGACTGGTTTCTAAATAGTGTTCTTTATTGACAGAGAAAATGACAACGTATATTTCACTAGTATATTTATTTACGGTGCAACTAGTTTCACTAGATGATGGCGCAGAGCGCTGAAACTAGTTGTACCGTAAATAAATCTACTAGTGGAATATACGTTGTCACTTTCTCTATCATTATGGATTTCCACAGTGTTAAGCCTGAATCCTTCAAACTTAGTGTTCTTTATTTAACATACGATTCCCATGAAGAATTAGTCAAACTATGTTACTTCCATTGACATATTCAAATAGATGATATTTTAATTTAACTACGGAAATTGTACGTATTTCCATTGTTGTGATGATGTATTTCGCCATAGGATTTTTGTGATCAATTGATGATATAACTCAAGGATCTAGTCTAGATATAGTAGACTAGTCTTATTTATAGTATCTTGTATATCACAGTTATATCACGGGAAAATTATCTATCAATGTTCTAATGTTGAAATGACATAAATCATCCCAGCTCATCGTCGCCACTTCAGCCGTATATTATTAAAAAAAAATTACGGTTTTCATAGATTAATTATCCTTTTGTAAAATGGGGTGTGTAATTTTGTGTATCATCTTACCCTTGCAGTTGTGGTCCCCAAGGGGATCGGGACCTTGTATCCCTTCATGCCCTCTGCCATTACTTTGATGAGGGGATTCACTTCGCCGCAAACACCGTGGAAGTCGTCCATGTCGATGGCCCAAGTCATAGCTCCGAGGTAACCCTTTGTCTTAAGCCAGTCCATCTTCTTCTGGACGCTAGTCTTGTTCTCATAGCCAACCCATTGAGTTCCTAGACTCGTGCAAACAATGTGGACATTTTTATTTAAAATTCAATTCATCAAGTTCCAGGTATTGCAAAATCACGGTAAATCATGGTAATTGTGTACTGATTTTCTTGGATTTCCTAGAAGACACCTAAAGCTGTCATTACTTAAATATCATTATCACTTTTGGAGTCGCTGTTAGTATTATTTTGACTCTGGTAAGATCCTAAAATATCCATGCAGTAGGTACAAAAATGCATTGAAATAAATACAAAGGTCTTATTAGTATTTCAGTTTTTTTATAATGCGTATTTAAAAAATCAATTATTTTTTAAAAACATGCAAAAGTAATTATTATTTTTTGATATTAAGACTAAATTACGGAAGCTCCAATTTGATGTAAGAATGCTTAATTTTTCTAAAGAAAATGTCAAGAGAAATTTCCACGTTGTCTACTAATTCATTTTAAATACTATTAAAATGATCTATACAAACCCACGCAAAGTGGCAGACAGGGAAAATTATTATGGTACCTCATGACGTGCACTCCATTGAAAGGAAGATTCTAGTTTTTAACAGACATTTTCAGATGAATTTTTCCCGCACCTCATCCTTAGAAGTTAGGAAAACAAATCCAATATTTTTTAAAAGGCAATATCTTTATGGGACTAATATTAATAAGTATGCAGCCTTATGTTTTTTTCCAATATCATTGCTTATACTTTTGACCAAGTCTCTTAATTAAGCGATATGAGAAAACGACAAATTTTACCAGAGTAAAATTATTCCAACTTATGGTGTAAGGTGCTTGTTTGGTCACTTACTCAAAACTTACTTATAGAGTATATCTGTCTGGAGGAAGCTTATTTATAACATCTAACAAGAGATAATGAAAAAATAATAGCCGCGGAAAAGGCTAAACTGGAAGCTTTCAATTTTGGTAGTTAATCGAATGATGAAGACAAAATCGATTGACTGAGTTGCTAACAAAGACATTCTTATTACAGTGGAAGATAATATGGTCTGATGAAAACTTATAAAAACCTTAAGAGCATATCTTGGGAGACAATGGCCTCGCAAAGTCAGACCTCGATAGAGACGTGGACAAGAACATTATTGAAGGAAAAACCAGAAATATGTAAATGAAGCAATTTGTAAAAGGTGAAATGGAGAATAATTTGCCGATTGGCAAGAGGTCAGCTGGTACAAGAATCGTACAAGAGCTGACTACCGAACAACCCTAAGATCCGATAGTAGACGGTGAGAGTTAACTATTTATGTTGACTAATATTACGAGTAATTATAGTTTACAATTAGGTTTCATGTTGGGCAAAATACTAAGCTAAAACATTTTTAAACATACTATGCTTTGGTATTTTGCGGAAAATAACGAACAATTTAACCTAAGCCATTGTAGTGCACATAAACGAATGCTTACCTTTATAAGCAAAAGGACAGAATCCTATTCCGTCCCATCTCTTTGTCCAGTTGGTATCAGGAGGGTCTACCCTTGCACAAATCTAAGGGAGAGAAGAAAGTTAAAATGTGCCAACGACTAATAATTATCGATAGAATGCCGTTTAATATTCAGATGAGAGTTACTGTGACCATATTACTGTAAAACCAAATTTGATAACATATTTACGGCCCAAGATACTCTATTTACTGTATTTTAATAGATTGTATGTAACTTTCTGCGTCTAATTTATAATTTCCTGTCCCCAAATATGATCTTTGAAAAGAGATTTAGCATTAAAGTTTGCATTAAGGAACTAAACACTGTGGTACGGGCGAAGGAAATCTTCAGCTGTTACTTTAATTATGTTGGATGGTATATCAATATTAATGATATATTAATATAGCCAGTTCAGATATATTCATGTTGGATTAATGTTGTCTCGTTGTTGCCCCGAAATTTGCAAAGGAAACACGAAGGTTAGAAAGTACTTGAGGAGGCATCGTAGCAGATTTTTGAAGCCAGCGGCCATCCTGATAGGTACGGACATAATGCGATCGTTACTTGCGACACTAGTACAGATGAAGTTGTTATTGTCACACGGTAAAACTTTTTCGTGAGTTTTAAGATGAATAATGGAAAGCATTATAAAATTCCTCAAAGAAACAGGAAAATGTGCAAGCACGAACCAAGAATCAAATATGAAGTTTATATAGGTTTATATTAGGGATGGGTCGGTTCAGTTCTTCGGTTCTCGGTTCCACCGGTTCTTGAGCTTAGAACCGGAACCGGAACCGAGGCCAAAAATAATCGGTACCGAAATGATTGGCGCGAAAATCAGTTTGAAACCTACTCACACTCCGAAAGTGGAGGCTTCACATTAAAAGCTGGTGAAATAGTGTACTTAGATGCTTCAAAGTCGCGAATTATTCTAATTCAGTCTC
This sequence comes from Platycnemis pennipes, assembly GCA_933228895.1. Classification (NCBI taxonomy): domain Eukaryota; kingdom Metazoa; phylum Arthropoda; class Insecta; order Odonata; family Platycnemididae; genus Platycnemis; species Platycnemis pennipes. Next base: position 31,167,901 of record OW121852.1, on the reverse strand, counting down.
TGAAAATGATTATTGATTACCTTATTTTACCATTGAGCAATGCAAAGTAAGTGGTAAATTAAGAACCGGAACCGAGAATCGGAACCGAGAACCGATGTTAAGAACCGAACCGGAACCGGAACCGATAAAAAGTGGAACCGACCCATCCCTAGTTTATATTCTAACCTGTTTCAGTAATAAAATTATCTCTCAGAGAATACAGATGTATTAATTACTACCTTTAATAGGATTCGGAAGAAATACTGACGCTGCTGCCGGGAAATTAGGGGACATATTATTTGTTATTCATGTTTTAATACACATTCCTCTAGTCTCCATAAGAGGCCATATAAAACACAATGGAGTAGGAATAGTACGGAGTTGGTTGGGCCTAATCTCATCCAAGCACCCCCATTCTGGCTTCATTGTCACCAATAGGCTAGCATGCCAATGCTTTCTCCAGTACAATCTAAACCTCAGGTATTTTAGGGGAAGGTGTTTTTAAAAACTTTTCTTTATAGATTATATTTTCCTAATTTTAATACGTATGGATGAGTATGGATATTGGAAGATGGAGACCATAAACAGCCATGAACTGCTTCAAACTAAATTTTTCTTGCAATCTTCTTAACAAGTTAGGATCCTGGAGCTTCTTGACTAATTATGAGGTGAAGTTATGGAATTATTCTCATTAACTCATGCGCTTGGATATGGTTTTCCATAAAGAACAGGTTTCTCAATTTATAAATCTGTCTGTTTACGATAGTTACCTCATAATACGCCAGGGTACCTTTGGCACCGGTGTACTCTCCGGCATCTCCGCCTCCCGCTTCCTTGTTGATGTATGTCCCCTCCTCGTAGTTAGTGTTCCCCACTGACAGGGTGTAAGTTCGGCCGTAGAAGGGCACACCGACCACAAGACGGTCTTCAGGACAACCCATCTGGACCCAGAGTTCCAGGCCATCGTTCTGGAAAGTCAAAGAAACGTCACCTGTGTTTATTCAATGCATGAAAGAATTTTGAAATCATCGAAAAATAAGTCTTAAATTTGAGAAATACAAACACGGTGTGACTCAAAATCGAGTGACGTCAGCTTACATCATTTGTTTCTCTATTACGAAACTAATTTTATAGACTTTGCAGGAGATGCAGATTAAGGAAGCAAGGTATTTAGCTAAGAAATAATAATAGATACACCCGATTACAAAAATGATTTATGTTATGCATCTTAGTACATAGAAATGATGATATATTATCTATGATGAGAGCACAAATGGATGATTGTATTGATAATTTTCCCAGAGGAATATTGTAGTCATATTTAACACTCCCATAAAGATATTGCCTTTTAAAAAATATTAGATTTGTTTTCCTAACTTCTAAGGATGAGGTGCGGCAAAAATTAATCTGAAAATGTCTGTTAAAAACTAGAATCTTCCTTTCAATGGAGTGACGTACCGTAATAATTTTCCTTGTCTGTCACTTTGCGTGGGTTTGTATATATCATTTTAATAGTATTTAAAATGACTTAGTATGTAACGTGGACATTTCTCTTGACATTTTCTGAAGAGCAATTAAGCATACCTATATGTTCAGTTTGAAATCATGGTTGCTGGGGTCGTAGAAGTCTCTTTTGACTATAGTGCACTATATAAATTCTACATACATGCTACATTAAAGCGTTTACGTACCACGTTAAGCTTCTCATATGCCCATTGGTCGAAGGGCCTCTTGTAAAGTGGGCTGTGGACATCAGCGAAACCTGCCCAATTGCCTCGAAGATCGTAGGCCATCACGTGGATGGCGTCGACCATTCTATTGAAATAAAATTACATATATGAATATCACCATAATGGTTTTCACCCTGTTATTAGATAATATTAATGCGCTAAATATTTATTTCAAGGTTTGAAATCGTCGATTTTTACTTTATATGTACCTTCAAACCATATTTTTGTATTTCTCTTATGCCGTACACAATATTTTGAGAAAAACCATCAAAATCTTCGTTTGAAAATATTAAATAGATGTTGCGTTTAATTTGTGAAAATACACATACTATGAGTATTGCATTAGATCTATCTCACAACGTCCTATAAATGATTAAAGTCTTTGTTTGGCATCTTTATAAGGGTGCAATATATTCCTATACAAGTTATAATTGGAATGGCATTGACGTGATGCCATCTAAAACTCGATAAAGACAAGACGGTTAACGGTTGGCCTTCAAAAAGCAGAGATGAAGCACATCATAAGTATCGCAAACAAACGCTTTAAGGTGCAAATATGACAGTGAAAGAATATTACAATTTTGTAATTACATATACCAGCGAAGTACGAAGCAATAAGGTTATAAGTACAGAGTTCCTTAGCCTAGTTGAATAGGGGATTCTACCAAAAGTTAAATCCGTCCTGTGAAGATGAAAGCATGGATGTGAGGATGAATTTCATAAGAACTTAGGCTTATTTGTGGGGGTGAACCATGGACATTTTAAATCATTGGAAAGGGCAAGATTGGCAATAACCACTAACTCTAAGAGTTAATGTTATCACTAAAACTGGTTCGAATATAACTTTTTAAACTACGTATTTGGCGATTTTCGATGTTCTCTGTTTCTTTGGCAAATGTTTAAAAATGGATTTCGTTTTTCATCTTTGCACTCTAAGTTTTACCTGGTACAAAAATAACTTCATTCGTAGTGTTTCGATTAGCAAGAACGTATCTCCTTGCCTACCAAGATGTCCGCTGGCTTCTCAAATCAGCTGCGATGCCTCCTTCTGTACATTCTAACCTCCTTGGCGAAAAAGCTTAGGATATATGACTGCCGATGATGACAGTGGCATAAACAAGCCGATAGATAAGCGCAGAAAAAGGAATTGGATTGAAGTAGCACAATGTTTTTCATGCAGTAAATCGGCATTTGGTGGTGAAGAGGATAGAGAAACGATACTGAATTGCATGAATTGTTAGGTTGTATGTCCGTCATTTATGCTACATCTGTAGGAGTGTATCAGATAGTCATGCAGAAAACAAAAGTTTCTGGAGTTAAAGTCGTTAGCCGAAAAGGTGATTCCCCATACGTTTTTACACAACATCGTTTGATAAAACGATAACAAACTCTCTTTCCGGAATGTTTCCATAATTGTATGTATAAACTTGTCTTATAAAAACCAGATGGCCATAATCAAATCAGGACTCAGCAGTACAAAAGCAAGCACAAAGAAAGGAGTGAGGCAAGGATGTGCACTGTCTCCTGTACTATTCAATGTCTACATCGAGAAACCCATCCAAGAAGTCAAATAAAAGTCTCCTGGAGTGAATATCCACGGGGAGAAAATCAGCATGCTACGATTTGCCGATGACATAGCAGTCATGGCAGAAACAGAAGGAGATTTAAATAAGACTCTAGGAAATATGGAAAGAACAATGACCAGATATCATCTGAAGATTAAAAAAAAAAATTAAGGTATTGGTATGCAGTAGGAGAAAGGAAGCCAGGACCAATGTTAAACTAGGAAAACAAAAAATCGAGGAGGTGGAAGAGTTCTGTTACCTGGGAAGCAGAGTAACCAGTGATGGAAGAAGTAAAAGAGAAATTGCCAGTAGAATTGCCTAAGCAAAAAAGGCATTTTACCAGAAGAAGATTCTGCTTTCAGCTGCAAATACAAGCGTTGAGGTGAGGACATATTTCATTTGAACATGCATCTGGAGCATTCTACTATATTCAGCAGCGAAGCATGGATGATAACGGCAGCAGAGAAGTTAGGCAGGAAGCATTTGAAATGTGGTGCTACCGATGAAGATAAAATGGATCGATCGAGTGACAAACGAAGAAGTGTTAAGAATAGTGGGAGAGAAGAGATGTCTACTGAAAAAATTAAAAAGAAGACGGGGAAACTTAATGGGCCACATCTTGAGACACGATGGCCTAATGAAGACAATCGTCGAGGGAAAAGTGATCGGGAAGAATGGAAAAGGCAGGCCTCGTATGAGGTATATGGAGCAGGTTTTGAAGGATGTAAAAGAGAGGAGCTACGTCAACATGATGAGGTTGGCCGATAGAAGAATCGAGTGAAGGGCTGCTTCAAACCAATCCTAGGATTGTTTACCGATGATGATGATGAAACTTGTCTTCGTGATTTAAATATAATTAATTAAATTTCAGGACTGTACAAACGTTCTCTGCAGTTGCGCCATCTTTATTTACAATGCCTGAAGATACCTTTGCATGATGTTGGCGAAACTGCAGAAACCAGATGTGCAATCTTTGTATTTAATAAATTAAAATTTAGTAAGACATGTTTATGCATTCATGCAGTCTAGAAAATCTGTTATTTCGTCGTAATTACTGCCCACAGGTTAATAAACAAGTTTGAAAAATAATATACTGCATATTAAAAAGGCAAGAATCTCACCAAAGGCTGAGCTGAACGGCAAGCACCCAATCTGATGATGGAGAGCGGAAAGTACAAACGATCTTTATCCTATCACTCAAAAAAAGATTTCACCCAATTTACTATTCAACTGAAAATATTCATACGGCGTACTACTACTACTCTTATCCCATATGTTCATACTTAAATCTTAACTTTAGCGCGCACATCTAATTAAGCATTTGAGCAAAGAAGCCACTTCCGAAAAACATCTAAATATGTCTTCACTCATTTGTTAGCTGAGGTATCGCTGCAATTTGTGACTAAATAAACGCAGGGTTTTTTTTCTGAAGTGGTATTACTTACGCGCACAGGTCTGGGACGTGGTATCCATCCTGAAGGCGGAACTTTGCAAGCGGCACTGCCATTGTTATCTCCCACCCTTTTCCTTCTGCGTCAAAAGCTCGTCTTAGTTCTTGCACGAAGTAGAACAGATTGTTCTTGTCAGACATTTTGCCTCCTCTGTCAGTTGCACCAGGATACTCCCAATCAATGTCCAGCCCGTCGAAGTTGTATTTATTCAAGAAATCTGCGAAAAATACGACATTTTTAATTACAAATTTACTTTTCTGCAGATTTTCTCAATCCTGTAATGTTTGTCGTGAATATCGATAGAGATTTATGGTTTTCTCTTGAAAAACATATCAATGAGCTTTATTTCGGAACAATTGGTTCATTATTATTTTTCGGTAAAATCTTTACAATGGCACTTATTTCATGCTTATGGATTTCAAGGATGAGGAGATAACAAGTTTCCTTTCACTGGAATAAATAGGTATTTATCTGTATATCCCTGGGATGTTAGCTTCAAAAAATGCTTATTCAATGAGAATGTGTGGTTGTGGTATGTAGCGTGTTAAAAATTTCATTTATTGAATGTACTCATCATTTAGTAAGAATTTGCTATTTATGCATATATATGTTAATATTCTAGGATGGGGTGTATGCATTTCTAGCAATACAATTAAACTATCATTAATCTCCCCCTCGAGGGAAAAGTGAACGGGAAGATTGGAAAAGGCAGGCCTCGTATGAGATACATGGAACAGGTTGTGAAGAATGTAAAAGAGAAGAATCACGTCACAATGAAAAGGTTGGCCGATAGAAGAATCGAGTGGAAAGCTGCGTCAAACCAATCCTAGGATTGTTGACCAATGATGATGATGAATCTCCCCCTTTTGAGAGATATTAGAAGCAAATGAAAATTGAATGTATGGGACTTAAGATAATGTTCAATGGGCTAAACTAATTTAGAGTTCATGAATATAATTATTCTGAAAGTTATAATGGTAGCGAAACATAATCTCATTAAGAAAGCAGGCTACATTATTAGATGAGAAGGGGTCATTCAATTAACCCTTTGAAGTCAATGTTAGGGTAATTAGGGAATTTTTGTCACTGCATGTAGATTTCAACTTGATTTTAACCTTGATTTTTACAATGCAATAAGGTCGTTAATATTAGATTGAGTGAGATTCATCCAATCATAGTCTCTAACTTGCCACATGGAGGTTGCCATAAAGCTGGAGTTGTTGGAAGAGTTCAATTATTTCAGGAGACTTTAAAATGAAAGTCAGTTTCAGTATGGGAAGAATCGCGTTGGCTAACAAAGCGTTGTTGAAGAGGAGGAAACATTTCAGATATTAATGAATAGGCCAGAGGGTCGGAGACATAAAGTAAAGATTGGTTAGAAATCAAATACTTATCGTTGAGTCGCATGGCACAGAAACCTGGTATTTTTGGAAAAAGCTTGAGGAATAAGTAAGAAATTTACTTGCAAGACAATAGAAAAGGCTATCTGAATGGATTATGTAAATGATACAGGTATATGACTATTCAGCATAGTAGGGGAGAAATGGAAGATGATCGGATGAAATGGATAATTTGGCAAAAAAGTAGACGCATCCACAGGTGACGGAATGCGGAATATGATGTTAAGGAAATGAATGGTTTTTGAACTCGTGAAAGAGTGTAAAATAATAGATCGTCTTTAAGATAAGATGGATTATTATGATAAGCAGGGAGATTAGATGGAAATGTAATTAGCAATTTGACAAAGAAAACGCGATTGAAGAAAGATCTGGTGCTTTCCCGGCGTATCTGCGCGTGAAGGTTTCTCGGGTCCTCCACCGGGTTAATTCGTCCATGTCCGCCGACGTTTCGATTCCCGACTCGGCAATCGAAACGTCGGCGGATATGGACGAATTAACCCGGTGGAGGACCCGAGAAACCTTCACGCAAAATGCGATTGGTTTAAAAGAGAATAAAAGAAGTGAAGAAGAGGGACTATTCAATAAACCTGCCAATAGAATTTTTTTAAAATATAAACGACGATTATTCTTTCTCGTTGAAAATTTGTGATACTTGCCGATAACACTCCGGATGAATGAATCCCTGCGCGCCTTGACCGTCACGAGTTCGGAGTACTTCCTTCCACCTTCACCCCATCCTCCCATCGCCACGGTCGTCTTGATTCCTGGGTTTGTCTTCTTTAGGTCTGTGAAGTTGTAGAAACCTCTGTTGGTGACGTCATTCTGGGGGGAAAAAATAAGGAATAAAATATAGTAAGGAAAATCCTAAGCACCCAAGTATGAGCTTTTTCCGGGGTTCTCATGGTAAGGATCAGACTGGGAGTGTATCTAGTATTGTGGAGGAGAAGAACTTATAAAAAAAGAAGGCTGTGGTGCACGAAATGCAAAGAGACAGGATGCATCAGAATGAGCAGATTTAATAGAGGAACGGTAATTGTTAATTTTGATAGATAGGGAAGTTGTGCTTTTGCCAGCGTAAAAAGATGAGCAGTAGTTACATGTCAGGGTATACCTACCTATACCTAAGTTGCTACACATAGTGTGATTACCTTATGCGGACTTACGAAAGTGATAAATAGCGTCAGAATGGAGTACACACATGAATGAAATGCTAGGTAGAATAGAAACACTACATTGGAACCAATCTTTAACGGTAGAAAACTATCAATCAATCAATCAGTCTGTTTGGGTAATATATTCTCAATCATTTCCTGCTTATGCGAATATTTTAGCTGTATTTAATTTCAAATCTTAAATAAAGTCCTTTCTGATTGTATTAGTATTTGATGCAAGAATAAGTATTATTTTGTGTGTTCGAATGCATGCCATCATCGCTAATTTTAGAAAACTTATTAAAGTGCAATCTCATCGGTATATTTTTGATGAAAAAATGTTTAGCTTCACCTGAAATTGTTTTTGCAATTACTTTGATTTGGATGCATTGTTCGAGCACTGTTTTTGAAGCACTGTTTTTGTTTTTGTTCTTTGAAGCACTCGAGCATTGTTCATATTGAAGAAATGGATTTGAGTCGCGGGTGTTTTAGACAGGACTGGTCATTCTTAGAGTTCTTGTTTTTTCCTTCCTCGCACTCCCTTTGAATCTCCTATTGCCCCTCTTCCCCCTATCATCCCTCACTTTTAACGACCCCTCAAAAAACCCCCACCGTTCCTTCATAAGCACTCCCGCGAAAGGAAGTTTTATACCTGGTGGTGGCTTAGTAAGCCAAAACACGCGTATTGCAATTTAAACACATTATATGTGAAAAAGGACCATCCTTTCACTCAAGATCTAGTGTTTTTTTGTGGCGCAAACTTGTGTAAATGTTTGTCGGGTGTTCCACCGGTTCAAAGGCTTTGTTAACTTAGCTGACGTCTCTAAGTGCAACTCATTCTTCATTTCCAAAGTTTCTGATTTGTTTAACAATTTTTCCCACTGTTTCTCCCTGTTAGGAGTTTTTCTGATTGGTCCAGATGTTATTTTAATTCTGTCTTAGTTATTGACCGTTGGCCGGTCACCTTCCCTTATAGCGTGAATGCAATTTAAAAACGGATCCGAAGTATAAAATAGATGAAAACCCTAACCTCAGTTAAAATTATTGACCTCTAGGTGGATCTTGATTGCTTCCTCATTAATTCCCAATTGAATTAGCAACAAATTAATTTTATTTTACACCGCTGAATTGCGTGGCTTCTTATAATTCCGCAACTAATAATGCCAATTTTTTTCCAGCTGGGTTAGCCTGAATCATCTTCAATATTCTTTATTAATCTACTATCAACGTTGCGGTCAGTCTCTCCCACTTGAAAATGAAGGACGTGTCGCACTTTCAAACGTCGGCTGCAATAATAAAGCTCCTCACCCGGTGAAACCTTAATGCCATCCTTTTTATTCGACTAGTCTTTTTAGTTGAATCCTATCCTTTACCTCTTCATCCAGGACAAGAACCTCCCAGGTGACATTAGAGACTCCGATGAAGGCGTAGACGTGATGTGTGCAAAGATCCGCCGGAATGTCAGAAATCTTATAGCTTCCAATTCCAGGGCGGTAGATCGCCCAGTTGGAGAAGTAACATGTTACCCTTGATGAACGGTCCTTGTTGTAGGGTGCTATGGGGTTTTCCGGTCTTGCGATCCCTGTAAACGAAAGATTATATACATTTGGTTGCGTAAGTTTATGTGGGAGATTGATAAACCTGCAGAACTATTCATTTTGCTTAATCCCAGAAAGCCGACAGCAACATTATATCGATGAAACACTGCCTGCGATGATTGCAGGAAATCGCTACAGACGGTTTACAGACCTCTATTTACCAGGTACTTGAATTAGGTTCAATTTAGTTGTTTTTTGGTGAAAAGGACATGAGTGCTGAGATAATTTTTGGAGAAATCATTTTATGCCATGCTCAATTTTGCCTTCCAGTCCGTTTTTAGCACGGTATTATATTTTCCTACCAAATAGTGGTATAAAGTTTAATAAATAAAATACTCATACTAATAGTTACTGTTATTTTAATTTGAGGTTACCTTAGATGTCATTAGGTCATATAATGCTAATAATCTGCCAAATAAGAAAATGAAATAATTTTCATTTTATGAACTCACACTGATTCATGGTTTTATCTAGTACGCCTGTGCATGCTACTTATTGAATGGGTATCCGTCGGATATCCTCGTAAAAACACTGAACTCTTTAAGGTGCATGTCTTATATAAACACCTAACCTTGTGCTAAGTCCTACTCACTTTAACACAGCAATATAGTGATTGGAATAATTTCTAGTAGAAAAATATATCATCAATCGGCTTACATCTATGTTTAAACTATCTGATTAGCATTTATTTTCCTTTAATCTCTGAGTTGAAGTGAGTTTTCGACGTAGTTGGTATGGCAAACTTTTTTACCGTTTATTGTTGGATATTTGTGAGCACTTACGGTTTATTAGTAATTTACAAGAATATATATTTATCGACCTTTAATAGAGGGAAATACGAATCTCTCAGGCAGTATTTCATGTGCACTGTTACATTAGCAATAGTGGATGGGGTTGTTGTGGATGCTAGAGTAGGTACTAGCCTTTAATCCATAGAATTATTAATTGGAATACAGGTATGCATTAAACAACATGGAAACTAATGTTACATACGAGTACGTTGCGTTTGATGAATATGAATAATGTTTTGAATGTAATGTTTTAATATAATATTCATGCTTAAAAACAAAAGTAATTTTATGTCAAAACATTTCAATTTCATTCTGGTACCCAGTAGTGAAGTATATAATTATAGCTGGAGAACAAAATGCGATTCCCACATTCCTAATAGAATGAGGGCATCATTTCAGGGCTTGATTTATTCAGTGCACTTCCTATCGACATTATTTTAAGTTCTGATTTAAAAATCATGAAAAGCCTAGAGACGTTAAATTGGAGATGAATAGAATTAATTAAAAACAAATTTTCGTATCCAAATTGTTGTTAGACGATGTAAAGGAATATGTAGCTATTCTGTGAATTTCGTTGCACGCGTTTGTAAATCTAAATTTATCGTGTCTTACTTTGCATGGAAAATTAGGATAGCTACAGTTGAATGAATGAACATTATTATTATTAAACCTTTTGTCAGCAGATAACCATACTGTGAGTACTGTAGTGTGCAAAACATTTCAGAATAAATCGAAGTCGCATAGGAAATAAAGTAGCTTAACTAGTACTACAGCTTCGGTGGATGAGGGCCCCTCTTTTTTTCCTTCTCTACTCAACCACGAAGGTGAATGGAGAAGAAATCAATATGTTAAGATTTGCAGGTGATATCGCTATCCTAGCAGAGAAAGAAGAAGACCTTCAAACCTTGATAAGTGTAATCGAAGAAATATTTCAACAATACAACATGAAAATCAGTAAGAAGAAAACCAAAGTGCTTGTATGCGGAAGAGAGAAAATGGAAGTCGACGTCCGCCTCAAAGGAGAAAGATTAGAGCAAGTAGACTTATTCACCTACCTGGGCAGCAGTATTATATGGGAAGGAGTACAACGCGGATCAAGGAGCACAACGCAAGTATCAAGCGCAACATAGCCCAAGCTAAGAAGGCATTCATGGAGAAGAGGCAGCTTATATGTTCAAAGAACATCAGATAGGAGACAAGGAAACAGTATGTTAAAACATTATAATGGGCTGTGACATTATATGGATCAGAAACATGGACCATTGGGAAAGCTGATCGGAAAAGAATAGAAGCCTTCGAAATCTGGTGTTGGAAGAGGATGCTGAAAATCAAATGGACCGAAAAAGTGAGAAACGAGGATGATACAGAATAGCAGGTGAAGAAAAGAGATTATGGAGCATCATACGACAAAGTAGAACAAGATGGCTTGGGCACACCCTGAGACACAACGAATACGTGCGAAATATAATGGAAGGAAAAATCGAAGGGAAAGTGCCACGAATACGACCGAGAGACAAATACTTAGGACAAGTGAAGAAGGATCTGGGGAAGAAGAACTATAGGGAGGTAAGGGAATTGGCATGGAACAGGGAGGAGTGGAGGGCTGCAGTAAACCAATCCTAGGTTTGAAATACTTAATGATGATGACTCAACCACCGCCGCTTCGACCACCCACCCACCCCCACGTCCAGGAAATATTTGCTTTCTTTTAAAGTAAACTCTACCTTTGTCGCCTTAGCAATAGTGCGTTGTTGTTAATAAAAAATGAGTGAAGTGAAAATGAATGAAGTTCGGCCAACGCTTACGTTTTCTTATAGCTTCTTGATGAGAAGACAAAAGAGCGATGTTACTTTTCACTAATTAGGCCCCACCTTGAGTATGCAGCCAGTGTATGGGATACGAATGAATTAGGTTTGATCAGAAAACTACACAGTGTGAAGCGTAGAGCAGCTACGTTAGTTACAAGGTGATACGATACGTTGAGTAGTGTTTAAGATTTAATACAAGAATTAGGGTGGGAGTCATTATCAGAGCGTAGGTTAAGGTACAGATTAAATCTATTAGAGAAATTTCAATCGGATAGCTTTGCTGAAGATGTTAGGCACATATTAAAAACACCAGGATATTATGCTAGATTCGACCAGATAAACAATATTAGAGAGCTAGATTGTCGTTCTGATAGATTCAAAATGGCATTTTTCCCCCGCACTATAAGAGAACAGAATATGCAGCATAGCAAACGGATAGGTAAGGGAAATATTTTAGAGTAGTCTGTAGTGTATTACGCATGTATGAATCCCTTAAATACTATATATACAACAATCTAGTTGCATAAGACCTTACAGTTGCTTGTTTACATGTCGGTAGCGCTTGGTGATCTTCACCCCCTGCCACACACCCTCGCGGTGGCTTGCAGGGTATCGTGTAGATGTAGATAGCACCTGGGAGGCTATGTTTGAAACCGTCGGGATTATCCCGAATAGGTAGCCATTTCTTAATTTTTCTACTTCTTAAATCTTAGTACTTGGAAATCTAAGTCCTAGAACTTTAATATATTAAACCAAATCGCCGATAAATTGATGTGTTTATTCCAAGATCGCTACAAAATCTAGTGTCTCTTAGAAGGAACTTAAAAATATGTTTTTGTTTGTTTTCAGTGCCATGTGGTACAAACAGGAATGGTTCACAAATTTTGGTGTGTTTCAATCTCACTCATGGATTATATTGGAGTTTTTCTCGAGCATAGAGTCCTCGGATGAGAAAAACTCAAAGGAAAACATTTAATGATATTGAAACGAACTATACAGAAACACTAAATGTGCAAACCACTGGTGTTTATACCTTGTGACTCCTTGGTTACCTATTCGAGTTAATCCCACGGTTTCAAACACATATGCATTTGGATATAAATTCAACTCTCAGCTTTAAAAAAATATTAACAAATATATATTTATATAGTTCCGAATGTTTCTGCTGGAAGATTATTCCTTTATCTCCGTTTTCAAGATTTCATCTACATCTACATCTACACGATACCCTGCAAGCCACCGCGAGGGTGTGTGTGTATTTCCCTCCTTTTAAGACTGTGAAGAGACATATATACTCACCGGTGGCAAACGTAAGGGCGAAAATGGCGAAGAACGCCAAGAACATCCCGGCTCTTTCCATCCCAGCAAGGTTTTTCAACCTGGGGAAGAAAATAACGCTGTACACAAAACAAATAACTTCGAAATCTAAGTCCTAGAACTTTAATAAGTTGAACCAAATCGCCTATAAATTGATGTGTTTACTTCAAGATCGCTTTAAAATCTAGTGTCTCTTAGAAGGAACTTAAAAATATGTTTTTGGTTGTTTTCAGTGCCATCCATCAGCCAGCTGTCAGATGACTCAACGGTCGAGAAACGTGATGTTCAACTTATCTGATTTTCAAGATGCCTTATGGAAGCGTAACATTTTTACGTCTGCGGATGCTTCGATTGGTATTTGCGACATTCCCGCCGGTAGATGTTGTTAGGTAAGTTTAATCTTTCTGTCATTTTATTTCTAGACTTTTCTCTGTATTTTAGGTCATTTTTCTTCATTTGTAAGTTATAGATGCGTTGAAAGCTAAATCTATTCTATGAACAAAAACCAATAAGCCAAAATGAAAACCTTTTTGCCCTATTGAAAGTTTTAGTGCACGCTGGGAAAGAAAATCATTTAAATAAATAAGATCGTTCTTATGGAACACTGCCGAAAGATAGTATCGCATTGAATGAGAGAAAATCAATGTCTGAAAATAGTATCCGATTATCCCACCATATGATTAACTGAGCACTAAACCCTACATGTGGCGGGAGAAACGTCTTGTTATGGGAGGTCTTTAGTTTCTTCCTAGTGTTTATGGTTTCTGAGAAAGATCTGGTACCAATAAAATCCCGCAACTTATGTTTATATTGGTTATATTCAATGAGACTTGTTTCAAATTGGACCAGGATCGTACGGTCTATAATTCAAATTCATAATTGCTAATTGTAGCTAGGCTAGGCTCACACCATCGTCGGCCATTGACTCATTAAAAAAATACTTCGGTGATATTTAAATACCTTGGCATTGATGAAGTATTTCTTGTTCGTATTTTAAAGGCTTACTCCGCGTTTGTGATAATTTGGAGATTTTCAGGAGAATTTTTGACGAGCTGCCTTTCGCTTCATTTTTTTCAAAGGCCAAATTTCACCTGCGGTTGCAATGAAAAACAGATTGCTTCCAATCGTCCATAAATATTATTATTGCCATATGAGGATGCATCAGGACTCCCTACTTCGTAACAAATTGTGTCTTTGCCTAACAAATCGTCCTAGTCTATCATAAATATGAAAAACGACTGTCTTTTGTAGCATACTTCCCTCATTTATGGCCATTGTCTTCGACAGCCAGTTAAGGCGACCATTTTTTTTGTCTTAGATCTCTTTTTTTTATAGAAATTCTCGCATCACTGTACTAAAAAGACATAATGCTACAGATTTCATCAATTTTTGGTAAAAAATATCAAGGTATGTCGCACTAAGATGCTTTCATTTAAATAACTCCTATGAATGGCAAGCGATTATGAAGGCAATGGTACAAAAACAGAATTGACTATTGGCGTAAGTTTTACGTTTTCCTGAACTTGAGCTGAGAAGCATTTTACATTTTGCTAGTTACACTTCTATTATAACGTGTTTGCTTGGATATTTTATGTAAGATAAAAATTATGATGTATTTCAGTGCCATTAATTTCAAGTTAGTAGATTTATTTTGAGACTCATGCCTAAAGTACTTTTTATGTCAATATTCCAAATCTCCTCCATGTTCTTTCTAATTTAAATTGACATTATTTGTTATTTTTATTCATAAATTTCCAAGTTCAGAAATATAGCCTGCTACGTAAAGATATAAATTATAATTTGCGGAGATGAGTAGATGGAATGTACATCTGAAAAAGTGAAAAAACAATTAGGATGCAACTCTGAAGGACATCGTCACTTTGATAATGACTGAAATACATCGACTTCGGTGAGGTTTCCCGTGATTACTTGAATGATTAGATAGGGCCTCTGCATTCTTGAAGATAATAGATTATAGCCTTTGGTATTGGTCGCATATGCGTTATTGCCTTTTGATACAGAAAAGGCTTTGGGCAAATGTGGGCCCAGGAGTTATAAAAATAACTTCGGAGAATGATAAATCCAGTACGGATAGATAATGGTAGTTAGTCATATGTGCTACGACTAAAAATAGCTTCGCAGATACGTGAAGAACTGGAAGTGGAAAGAGTACTACACCTTATCATCATGTCATTCAGAGAGACTTCTTTACAAAAAAATTGATTTACCTGGTAAGAAACCGGAGTTAGAAAATTCGGAAAACGTTTTGTAAATCATTGTTCCAATTTATGCTCTGCCTTGCCGCAAGTTATAGAATTCGTTAAGACTGTGATTTTTGTACATAAAATGGCATTGTTGAGCATCAAGAATAACAATTCATTTCTAGCTAATGTCCGTGAGCATATTGTTCTCGGTTGATGAATGGGAGAAGGGGTGAAGAGAAACACGGCGTCGGTATGTGCTTAATAAATAAAATATAAATAAATATCCAAAACGGCTCCGCGGTTTGACCACCTATCCGATGGAGTACTGGACTCAAAGTCCTCTCTGCACGGAACGAAGTGATGTATCTGCCAATGGCAACCACTTCATAGTTATTAATTTGCAATTCAGAGGACTCTGCTCTAAGTTAGCTACCACCGTCACCTAGCATGGGCATAAGGTGATTACTCATGAATTCATTGCTAGTGTATTGTAAAACTCAAAACTAGCTTAGTTGACAATGGCGGATGTTTGCGATGGGAAATCTTGTTTAAAAGCGCAACATTCTTACGATGGCAATGATTACCCAGATGTTAAAAAGTGCGCAGTAGTCTCTCAAAGTATCCTTCCTCTTTTTTTTAGCTAGTTTTTTGTAGTAAGTTCAACCCGGAGTTCGTCACCGCTAGATAACACTCGGTTTAGCCACCCAACAGTGGGTCACACAACTCTTGGATTTGCACGTAAGTGTATTAGAAACCCTTGGTTTTATATCAAAATGTCTTAGCGATGACTGTGATCATCCCAAAATGATATAATAGACTTTAGTTTCACTTTTGGCTGAATCTAAAATGGAAAGTATTTGCATACCCATGGCATCACTTTCACTAAATATCAATAAAGGGTATAAGATTCACATTATTGCTGGAAAGAAATAGACTTAGTACTACTCCACAAAAACAATTACTAAAATGTTATAATCAATTGATAGTGATGTGAAACGGTTGAAATCCATGAAAATCATTAAATATTTCTTTGAAAACAAAGTGATAGCTATTGTATTTACGTCATGTCAAGTATCCTTGCATTCTATCTATTAAATCGAAATCAGTGACATTAAATATTAATGTCATTGATTTCACATCGTGCATGCTGAGATTTATAGCTATAGACCTTACTTTCTTAATACTACATGACCTCCTTCGCGTTTAACCGATTTTTAAATTTGCAATTTTAGCTACTCAGTTCACGCATCATCATTGCATCAATTGAAATTCCATGCCTTAAAATATTAATTGTAATTAATGAAAAAATTAAATTCGGATTTGAAATGTTGGGAAAATTATAATTTTATGCTTTCGAGCCCATTTTGCTGAATTAGCACTAATTGTAATTCATGGAGTGAATTGACAGCCCAAGCAATTCTTACTAGTCATTCTTGTGACAGGATAGAACTTCTTTTATCTTGAGAGTAATGAAGTGTCATCAAATGAATTGCAATCAAACCTGTCTTGCCCTTATCAATTAAATTTTTAATTGCCAATGTTACACAGTCGGTAACCCTAAGTTAGCCTTTGGTAACGGCCGCATTAGCTTTCAGGTGACGGCCTGATGAACGACAGTTTTTTTGCCTTCATGCCACTCCTCTCTGCAGTTTGTAATGGAAAATAATTTGGTGGATTGGACATCTATAATATATTCCTGCTCCCTTCCTTCTAATCCATACTACCTCGCTGTAAACACGTGAATAGGACGAGTTGATTTTAAGTGCAGGTACTCACCCTCTCCTAGGATTAGAGACAACGGCTATCCGTCGAGCAGGCTTTCCTTGTCAGTGCTCCGTTGAGGAATGTACCTCACCGACAACAGGAGAATGGAGGGGCCGGGCCCTTTAAGTAAGAACCGGGGCCGGGGGAGGGATCGAAATGCAATCTTATGATCGAGGCATGAGGGCAGTGCAGGGAGATAAGATAGAGCTGCAGATAGCGAAATTGGAAAGGAGGACTTCGAAGACTTAAAGAAACCTTGCCTTAAAATCATTGGTACTTAAATTCGGGAAATTATGTTGCTGTCAAGAATAATGGCTTCACATACACATAGACCGGGTTCAAAACCCGACAGAAGCGTCGTTGATATCCATTGTAATGGATTGCTTCCTCCCCTTTGTTACTTGCTGTTGTACTGAATATGTAGAGGGTCGGGTTGTTGTCGTGGTAACAGCACTATCCTCCCATCCCAAGGGTCCGACTTCGAATCTCAGTAGAGTTAGATTTTTCATTTTTTTATACCCGGCCCCAATTGAAAATAGTGCAATAGGAAAACGATGGAAAATGGAACAAACTACCTTATTATGGTGCTGTCTAAAAAAATTAGTAATATTTTCCCGAAGGACCATTTTAGAATAGCCTTCTATAGTCAAAATAACCTTCGGGCATTGATGAGCAATACAAAGGGCAGGACTGACCCCTTGGATAAGTGTGGTGTATACAAACTGCCTTGTAAAGACTGTGGGGAAACGTACGTGGATCAAATGGGAAGTTCATTCCGCACCAGGACCAAAGAACACCGGAGATGTTTTCTGTATGGGAATGTTTCCCAATTCCATTTCGCTAAACATCTGACGGAGGAAGGGCATGGAAGTGACTACAAGCCAGAAATATTACACGTGACGAAGAAAGGGTGTAAAATGGACAAGTTAGAAGAGATGGGAATAGTTAGACACCGGAAAAATGGACTCATTTTAAATGACATCATATTTGACAAACCCTCCCCACTACTTGAAACCTGTGTCCGGCGAGACGTAGTGGAATGATATCATGATAAACAACAAGATATGGCACTTATTCCACAGGTTTTTTATTAATGGTACAACGCGTTTCAGCGGTTAAGCCATCATCAGGTACATGATGATGGCTTAACCGCTGAAACGCTTTGTACCACTAATAAAAAACCTGTTGAATAAGTGCCATATCTTGTTGTTTATCATAACTTGAAACCTCCTTGTCATTAACAAATGGGAAAATTTAACTCTGTTGTGAAAGTTTTTGGGAAGAGGGACTCATATTATGTGACTTAACCCACGCTGCCCACGGCTTACGCTTCCCTGGTCAATAGGGATATGTATTTGACTAACTAAAATCAGCTGTGTGTTCAACTCTGTTTTGAATATTTTGCGTTATTCAACTCCACTGCTAACTCTTCCCTGTTTAGGGATAAGAAGTTAAACCCACACTGTATGCCTTTCTAATGACCCGTCACCCTCACACCACTATTCTCAGAATTCACCTGACTCCTACCCCATCACACTACCACCCTCCCACAATCCTCCTGGTTTTAGAGTAAATATACCTCCGGCTATGATTCTAATGTTTGTACCTGATGATGACGCCTTGGGGTTGAAAATGGTAGCACCAGTAAAATCAGTGTGGATTGAAACATAGTTGTTATTGTCATTATTCAAGTAAAAAAACAATAATTCGTTAGCTGAGTACACGAATAAGAAAATGTTTTTGAATCCACAGAATTAGTCCACCTTATTATTAGAGAGATGACCAAGTGCAATGTGAAATAGGAATACTTTAGCATCAGAGATAAAACCTAAATGAAACCTATCTTAGAGGTAACCTCCAGTGGTAGCATATTTAATGCATGTAGATACTTATTTTACCAACGGCATTTTGCCAAAGGAAGATTCTGCATACAGCTGCAATACAAGCGTGGAAATGAGGAAAGAATTTGATAGAACATGCGTCTGGAGCATCATACCACATGGCATCGAGGATTGACCATAACGGTGGTAGAGTATTCAAGGCTGGAAGCATTTAAAATTTATGTACTTGTATTGAATAATGATGAAGATAAAATGGGTCAATCGAGTGACAACGAAGAAATCTAAAGAAGGGTGGGAAAAAAGAGAAGTCGGCTGAATACGTTAAAAAGAAGACGGGACAACTAAATCGGTCATATCATGAGACACGATGGCCTTATGAAGGCAACCGTCGATGGACGAGTGAACTGGAAGAATGTCAAAGGAAGGCCTCGCGTGAAATATATGGAAAAAATAGTGAAGCACTTGGAACAGAAGAATTACGTACCTCATATGAAGAGGTTACCTGATAAGAGAATCGAGTGGAGAGATGTGTCAAACCAATCATAGTACCATGTGCATGTACTTCTGGCTGATGATGATGATCATCCATTAGATACGCTAGAATATTTTCATCATGAATGAAAATGTCGTCTCACTAAAATAATTTTTCGCAGCACATCCATCCGTACGATATCGTGTATGAGAAAACATAAACCATGAAAACTTGAACTGTGGTCCCCTTGGCGCCCTTGGTCAAGAACCAACATATGTTGACGCTGGGTTTCCCTCTATCATTTTGTATCTCGAGGAGTACCTCAAGGCTCTATCCTCGGACCTCTTTTATTCTCTCTTTATATTAACGACTGTCCATTATCACTCAGAAACTGCAAACACCATCTTTACGCCGACGATTTTCAAATATATCTAAACTCAACTGTTGACAACTTACGTAATAATTTGGAAAACATCAATAATGATCTTGTAGAAATTAATAACTGGAGCAAAGCCAACTTCTTAACAATTAATCCTGACAAATCACAAGCCATCATAATTGGATATCCGAGAATTCTTGCATCAATTAAAAAATCTGAGCTTCCGCCCTTACGAATAAATGGTGATCCAATTCCTTATTGCGAGGCAGTTAGAAATTTGGGGATATTAGTAGATGAAAACCTATCATGGTCGTACCATGTAAATAATATCTGTAAAACCGTCAATAAATCATTATTTCCCCTTCTCAGATTGAAACATGTGATCCCCACATCTCTTAAGGCACAGCTGGTTTCGGCGTTAATATTACCGCACTTTGACTACGCCGATACAGTTTATCAAGATCTATCACAAGAATTGTCACTAAAACTTCAACGCTCTCTGAATGCATGCATCAGGTTCATTTTCAATCTACAGGTATCAGATCACATCACCCAATACATAAATGAACTATCTTGGTTAAAACTTAGTCACAGACGACAACTTCACACCCTCTCTCTTCTTTACCAAATTCTGAATACTAAAACGCCTTCTTACCTCTTTGAAGAATTCAAGAAGCTGAAAAATGTCCATGAATCCAATACGCGAGGAAATCATAAGCTGGTAATACCTCTCCACCGGACTACTATCTTCAATAAATCATTCATTGTCACTGCATGTCGTGAATGGAATAAACTTCCCTTATCCTTAAGAAACTCTCCATCACTTCCATCTTTTAAAAGGGCGCTACACAAAACACTTCTTAAAGTTCAGCAGACGGGCACATGAGTATCACAAGTCACGGGCACTCTCTCAATACACATGATAGATTAGAACACGGATGGCAAGATAAACGGCACACATTTAACACCATGTTGATGTTTGTTTTTGTTTATTAATTTTTCCTTAATTCCCTTTTACCTTTTTTTTCTTTTTTTTCTCCCTACCTTTTGTATTTATCTTTTCTTGAATTTCATTATAATATACTTATTTTCCTATGTACATGCTATTATATTTGAGTTATTCTTAAACACTAGCTTTACTGTCAGTAGGATTTCGCAGGTTTTTCACACCCCCCTTCTTGTGTGGGTGTTTTCCTGCAGTGGGTTTTTGCGTAAAGGATGTAAGCATAATAATCCTCACGTTTTTCCCACATTGTAAATTCTCTCACACACTATTAAATATGTAATATTGATATATTGTGTATGTATATTTCTTTGTGTTAATTTTTCATTATTTGATTCCTATAAGTGTATTCTTTACTTATTTTTTTTCGGATTGTAATTGTTTTAAGTATTGACCACTATTTCTTTTACATATTTATTTTGACGAGGGGTTAGATGGCAGAAGGGACAGTTTTGTCTCAATCTCGCCCCAATAAAAGACCTTTTATTATTATTATTATTATTATCATTCTCTCTTACCCTTCCATTCTCATTATTGCATTTTTCCTCCTGGCCAAAGCCCCTTAAAGAGTGGGGCAGTCTTGGAAACCACAGATGATATGCGGTGATTACCTTTTTGCAAATTACCTCGTGAAACCAGTGCGGAAAAAAATGACTTTACTAAAAAGAAAGTTTCCGTATGACTTACCGATCTGGAAATGGTCTAGTGTTCGGCGCTGTTTTATTGATCTTAATATAAGAGATGGCGTCTAAGCAAAGGTTTGCGTTAAAAACTCTGAGCGTTTCACGAAATATTAAGCACAAACTATAGGATGACCGCGGGGTATACGTTGCGTGAAATTTCTGTGATTTCTCTCAGGTGGGCGAAAATCTGGCCATCCCAAACTAGTGATTGTAATCTCGGGGAAAATTATATTTCCCTTTATCCCGGGAAAACCGATTCAACTCCCGGGAATACCGGTTGCATGATAAAGTGTGTTCATGTGGCTAATTTTAAGATAGACGTACTCCTGGCCGCGTCACTCTACCATGTTGGACGAGAACTAGGACGACCCTGCGTTTCTTCTGGATGTCGTATGGCTGGATATACTACGAAAAATTCTTTTAGCGAGACAAAGTTTTCTAGCATGATGGAAATATTACAGAATGTCTTATGGGTGATCATAATCATCATAAGTCAACAATCCTAAGACTGGTTTGACGCAACTCTTCACTGGATTCTCTCATCATCTAACCTATTCATACTCGCATAGTTCTTCTCTTCAACATCTTTCACTGCTTACTCTATACGAAACTTTCCTTTACAATTCTTCCCGTTCAATTGCCTCCCGACGATTGTTTTCATCAGGACATCATGTCTCAAGATATTGCTAATTAAATTGTCTCGTCTTCTTTTCAAAGTTTTCCACATACTTCTTTTTCTTCCACTCTTTTCACGACTTCATAGTTAAGTTGGCTTCATAGTTAAGAGAACTATAGTTAAAATTGAATGCAGAGTGCTGTGATCAAATTTTTATGGATTTTTTAATCTATGCGGATTTCAAGAGCTATTTCGCTGAAAAGTTATTTTCTGATAAACGTATGTGCATATCTTAATCCAAATTATGTATTTATATGTTCAGCAGTATATTTCCGTGACAGTAAAGGTAAAAAGGTTTTAATATTTAGCCCTTCGTTGGAGGCCCTAAAAAATCGCTGCAAACCATAACCGAATTATGAAAGTTGGCTAAGTTGACCCTAATAAGGGTCACTTGCTTCTTAAAAAAACAAAAAAGAAAATCTAAGAAAGTGTTACCGTTCAAGAAAAATGTTCAATACATTGTGGATGACAGAGGAAACGACATGGTACCTACGGTGCTTCCATATTCTAACTTCTTGCAATTTTTTAGGGAATATAAAATATACACTCGCGTCATGTACCAGCTGGTTAATTTTTTCCTGTAGTGTTGAAATATTTGTTACATACTTCATTGTTTTCCTCTTTTAGCCGAGTACGTCTAACTTATTGGTTATGCATACATTCCGCAGTATTTGGTCGTCTTGATCTTGGCCCTGTGGTGATTTCAGGAGATGTGTGTCCATAAGCTTCTACTGCAAATCAGGATACGATTATCTCATTCTGATTTCATTGCAAACGACGAAAGTTTGAATTATCTTTGTGACCGAGATTAAGAAATGTCATTGAAAAAAGATATGTGAATATAAAAAGCATTGTTGTGAAGCTTGATACGAATCACGGCGGATAACTTATCTTGTTGTTACGTAGTGCCAGGTAATGAAAGGAGGTATCCAAGATTTACCTATTGGCCTTAAATATGGAGAAGTTACCTTTATCTTAGGTTGCAATCCACTTTTATTACAATCAATACTTTAGCATACTAGTTAAGAGAACAATAAATTTCGAATCAAGAAGAATACCAAAGCCAAAATCAAACCATTGTTTTACTAAAAAAATTGACATTTTATATATAGCTAAAATACTCTTTTATGGCTAATTTTTATAGCAATCAAAGTAATGCTATGACACACGCTTATAATAATAAATAATTCACCCAGATCATTCAATTCTACACTTTTCTGAATAATCTGATAGATTCAATGAAACAAAATTAGTCAAATTAGAGAAAACTTGTAAAATATCTTCTCAAATTTAATGATAGCAAAAAATGAAAAAGATTACCTGCAACAGTTGAAGAGCATAAGATGATTGGTGGCGGTGGCGGCGTGGTTCCTCGCCTGCTAACCCGAGGGTCGCGGGTTCGAGTCCCGCTTGAGTGGGTTTTTTCACCTCTCAGGGCATGGTTGTGTGTGCTCGTCCGTTGTTACATGTTAAATATTCCGATGTAAAGGCCACATGTGCTGTTTTCGGCGGTAGTGGAAAAAAAATAAAATAAAATATTGAATTCGGGAAAAAACTGGAAAATTTGTGAAGAGTATTATCTGTAAAGTAGAATAAATCTGATTGAATTAACTGGACAGATTTAAACTGAAAACCACAGGATTATGGACGATCTACCTGGAGAAGAATATACTAAAACTGCGCACATTTAGGAAATAATCTTTAGTGCATAAACGGAGGATTCTATTTTACGGCTTAGAACTCAAAGAGAGCCGCAGTAAAGCAAAGCTGGAAGCATTTGAATCTTGTTATCACATATATATCAAGAGGATAAAATAGGAAAAACTGCACTTGAACCGGGTAAATAAAGAAAAGTTTTGAGAATAGTGGGGGAAAATATTGGGAGAGGAAGATTCTGATGAAATCCATAAAAATATTAATGGTCAAACTAATTGGAGACACCTCGCAGTATAATGGTGTTATTGAAATATCCGTCGTGGGAAAACTGAAATGAGATAATACCAAGCATAGGAGATAATTGCTGGTGAACTATATGTGGCAGGAGTATTGAATGATATAAAAAAGAAGAATCATGCTAATATTTTTCATTGGTTGTTGGGTAGAAGACTCGTACCGAGAATCGTGTTAAAAAACTGCTATGCTCATAGAGTAGTTGAATATGATAAAACAAAATTCCTGTACTTCCAGAAGGATAAGTAATAGTAATCTGTCTGTATATCTGTTTTGTTTTAGACATCTTTATTTAATTTACAGCCATTCATGTGTTCATAAATGATTAAATTAATTGGATATGATGTTGTACTCAAACGTTGCACATGCATGTTGGCATATTCAACTTGGCCAAATTTGGTTAAAAAAAGATAAGTTATTGTGTAAGAAAGCGATGTCCTCGTTCAGTCTGCCCTCCTATTTCATTTCATCTTTCAGAGACTTCTTTTCTATTACCCCAAAGTAGCATCATATTTTATTTAGTTTACTGTCCCCTATGGAGTGTTCTGTATTTTTTTCTCGGGGATTAATGTATGAGGTTGAAAACACGGATTTATTTTAGCCACGCTGCTGAAAAGCAACTGGTACTGTACTTTTCCAAAGTGCTGGTAATTTATTGGAATACACCTATCTTAACGTAAGGGCACAAGTCTCTAACATTCTAAAGACACTTTAATCCTCTGCGATTCTTAAAACGCTCGCTTTGTCAAGTCAATCGATTTAAGTGATCGTACTCAACGATAAAGGTTTACAGAGTGGTCGGATGTTCATCCACCAGCTTTATCTCCGATTCTCTTGATTTTATTTCAATTTATTTTCTGATTCTTAATCTGTATTCGTTCAAGATGACCTCGGTGGCAAAAATAATTTATCTCTGCAAGTTTTATCTGTTGTGAACTCCTGTTAGATATCGGCTTAACTGATAATATACATCTTTAGTTTTAACAAACGTCCCACTAAGGTATGATTTGGTGAAGCATAGAAAAATAGTATTGCCTGTCTCTGCTGTTAGGAGAAGCTTACTCTCTTCGTTTTAGTCCTTGCTGCTTTATTCGGAAAGCCTGTCTCTTGATAGCTTCTTCAATATATCGCCAATGATATCAGCGAAGAGTCAATATATGTTATAATTACGTAACATGTAGCACTCATGAATAAATAATCTTTTTAGACATTATTCCTCGTATGAGGTACATGGAACAGGTAGTGAGGGTTGGAAAAAAGAAGAATTACGTGGCAATGAAAAGGTTGGCCGATAGAAGAGTTGAGTGGAAAGCTGCGTCAAACCAATCCTAGAATTATTGACCAATGGTGATGATGACACATTATTCAATGAATTTTCGCTCTTCCGGTAATGATCATTTAAGGTACCTGTTGGCGAAAAGGACGTTATTGAGGAAGATAAATGTTTAAGGAACTGGACGACATACTTTCAATTGTACTAGGAAGGATTAGGTTCAAATTCGTTGCGGGCTGCAACGTATGTGATAATATTTGCACTTGTTCTTACTGATTAGCTCTTTTTTAGAGTAATTAGAGTGAGGTGAATTACATTGGCATTGTGTTGTTTAGTAGTGAGCGATGTTATTGTGAAGATAGTTACCATTATAATATGAAATCATGTTATTTCTGTTTTAGAAGAATTTTTAATGAGGAACATGTTATATATTTTAAAGCATGTCCGGTCTTTTAAACATGGTGGAAACTTCAATGACAAATTATAATATTTATTGCGAGTCGTGCTAGTCATGTGGGAAAAGTGCCTACCTGGAAAACCATAGGTTACGGGTTTGGATCCCGTCCAGGGCACAGATGATGCGTTCGTCTTAGAAATTGGTTTCGTATTTAGTTAGATTCGACTGTGCAATATATCCTACTCGACCGAAGGATCTGAGAGTGGTTATTATAATTCTATCACTGAAAAATAACAATGGGTGTTTCCATTTCGATACTTTCATACTGTATTTCCTAAGTAATTACGTAAAATATTATCTCTCATCATTATTATGATGAGAAAGAAGTCTTGAACAAGCCGACGTTCATTGCATTTGTGGATTTAGAGAAGGGTTTTGACAACGTGGATTGGGATTAAATGCTTGGTATTCTGAAAGGAATTGGAGTGTCATACAATGACCGAAGAATTATACACAGTCTGTACAAAAACCAAGTAGCTGTGATTAAATCTGGACCCAGCTGTGAGGAAGCAGGAATAAAGGAAGGAGTGAGACAAGACTCCCGTAATTTTTAATGTTTACATCGAGAGAGCCATCAATGAAATCAAAGAGAATCCTTCTGGAGTGAATATCCGTGGAGAAAAAATAAGCATGCTGCGATTCACTGATGGTATAAGACTCATAGAATAGACAGAGTATCTGAACAAGATTCTAAAAACCACGGAAAGGACAATGGCCAGATATCAGCTGAAGATAAATAAGAAGAAGACTAAGATATTGGTGTGCAGCAAGAAAGACGAGGCCAAAACCTACGTCAAATTAGGAAAACAAAAACTTGAAGAGGTGAAAGAGTTCTGTTACCTTGGAAGCCGAATAACTAACGATGGACGAGGCAAGAAAGAAATAGTTAGTAGAAAAGTCCAGACAAAGAGGGCATTCTATCAAAAGAAGAATCTACTTACAGCAGGGAATACAAGCGTAGAAGTAAGGAAACAGTTTATCTGAACATATATCTGGAGCATGATTCTTTACGGCAGTGAATCATGGACGATGAGAGCAGCGGAGAAGAAAAGGGTAGATGCATTCGAAATGTGATGCTATAGAAGAATGATGAACATTAAATGGATCGACCGAGTAAGTAACGAGGAAGTCCTAAGAAGAGTAGGAGAAAAGAAAAGTCTGCTGAAAACTCTAAAAAGAAGAAGGGACAACTTTATCGGCCATATCTTGAAATATGATGGCCTGATGAAGACTATCGTCGAGGGAAAAGTGAACGGGAAGATTGGAAATACCTCGTATGAGATACATGGAACAGGTTGTGAAGAATGTAAAAGAGAAGAATTACGTCACTATGAAAAGGTTGGCCGATAGAAGAATGATGATAGAAGTGAACGGCGTTGCTGGAGACCAATGGGGGATGCTTAAAGAGTGGATGCAGCCAGCCAGACTTACAATTAGACTTTTGGATAGGCACAGCGCTGTTGATATTTCTTAGGGACAGGTATGACTAAATACCGCTGCCAGTGATGGTTAGTGTATATTTACTTGTTATATGTCGTCGCGTAATCACGTGCGATGTTCTATACGTGAGATACACCCCGTTTAGCAATGGGAGTAGCAATGCAGGCAGCGTGACTTGTGACCTTGAATCGTCTCTTTAATAGATTTTGGATCCTTGAACGAGGCACAGACGTCTTGCTTTTGATGTCTCCTCATCACGATCCGATCAAGCGTGTACAAATGTTCTGCGGCGAGGGTGACGCGACCCCGAACGGTCAGTCGAAGGCCGATGGAAAAGACCTTTGGGTGGGAGGCATTGTTATATCGCGGATCAGTTCTACGCCTCCGGGAATCTGGGACGTGAGGTGGGAACGAATATTTTTGGACTTGAGGAAATGCGATTCTCCACTTTTCTTCCGCCAATCCCATTTCGAAGGTGAAATGGATGACTTTTTTCTTTTCAAACTGCGGCATCGTTTGAAGGCTTGATCTCATGGTAGGCCTCTCAGCCTGGGAATTAGTTTTAATTTCCCATTACAGGCTTAGCATTCAGTCAATTATAGTCAAGGGTTGAAGAGTGCTGAATGAAGGTCCACCATAAGACCCGTGCGACCGCCCGGGGCGCCGCGAAGGAAAGATCACGCCGTGGGAATGGAAAAGCACTTTTTTTTCGGAGATTGACAACTTCTTTCATGTCCATCCGGAAAATTTACAGATTTTTTCACTACTTAATTTTTACTACTGCTTTTACTGGTTATTATTTGTTAAAACAGGGCTTTTCGTCTCAAGCCGGTCCTGTCTATATGCATTCATTTATAGGGATTTGAACCCCCGATTATGTGAACCTGAATACCTTAGTTTGCATCCATGGAGAAATCGTTCGTCGTAAATAGCACTAATCGCCGTAAATATCGAACAATAAGTGTTCAAAAATTGATTGCAAACGTGTACCATATTTCACTCCGTATAAGAAGCAAATACATCTTGTTGTGTGAAGGTTTCTCGGGTCCTCCACCGGGTTATTGCGTCCATGTCTGCCGACGTTTCGATCCCCGACTCGGTCATCGTCTTCAGGGCTTCTGAATGAAGGGCTTTTCAGAAGCCCTGAAGACGATGACCGAGTCGGGAATCGAAACGTCGGCAGACATGGACGCAATAACCCGGTGGAGGACCCGAAAAAACTTCACGCAGAAGATATGCCGGGAAAGCACCAGATCTTTCTTGAAATACATATTGTTTTTATGGTAAATTATTGAAGCTTCTTTGTATAATTTCACCAAAAATAAATTCCTTATACATTCGAGAAATTTTCGAATTCGTTGTCAGCAATTATGTACATTAATAATAAAATACATTAATTAGTAACACGAAGATCGAAAACGCTGAAGCCATAAGATATTTAGGTGTAACAATCCCTAAAGATTTATCGTGAGGAAGACACATAAGGGAAAAACGCGGCCGAGCGAAGAGAAAGTTAGGATATATAAAAAGAGTACTTGGGAAATGTGATGAGAAGACAAAAGAGTGATGTTACTTTTCACTAGTTAGGCCCCAGCTTGAGTATACAGCCAGTGTATGGGATCCTAATGAATTAGGTTTGATCAGAGAACTAGATTGTGTGCAGCGTAGAGCAGCTAGGTTCGTTAATAGATGTTGCGATAGGTTGAGTAGCGTTTCAGAATTAATACAAGAATTAGGGTGGAAATCATTATCAGAACGTAGGTTAAAGTACAGATTGAATCTATTAGAGAAATTTCAATCGGATAGATTTACTGAAGATGTTAGGCACATATTAAAAAAAACCAGCGTATTATGCTAGATTCGACCAGACAAATAAGATTAGAGAGATAGTTTGTCGTACCGATAGTTTCAAAATGGCATTTTTCCCCCGTACTATAAGAGAACAGAATAGGCAGCATAACAAAGGGGTAAGTAGGGGAAATATTTAAGAGTATTCTGTAGTGCATGATGCATGAATTAACCCCTTAAATACTATAGATACTAACAATCAAGTTCAATGAGACATTATAGTTTCTAGTTTTCATGTTAGTAGTACATGCTTGGTGATCTTCACTGCCTGCCACACACCCTCGCGGTGGCTTGCAGGGTATCGTGTGGATGTAGGTATACGTAGTAGTTTTTATCGGGCTAAGACGACTGTTAGTCAAGGTCGTGTATGACTCTTGAGATGCCTAACTGGATAATTGGGCGCAGTAGGAAATTTTTCAAGGAACGGATGAAGGGTGGAGAAAAGCCCTTCATATGCTGACTGTAAACGATAGGCCTGGTTTTTTACGTCCTATCCGACGGATGTAAATGTTTAACTTTAAATGCACTGCGAACAGCACTCAACAAGGTACATACTGGCATCTGACGGAAAATCTCTGTCTCTACCGAGAGTTGATTCCCCGACACTTGGGATGAGAAGTCTAGAAGAATACCCTAGTTGCCAAAAAAATCCGATGGCCATCTTGAAATCTACGCTCAATGATTTTGTGCTTTCCCGGCGTATTATTTGAGTGAAGTATTTTCGGATTCTCCGTAAGGTTAGGCCCCTAAGGGCCGACTTTTCGATGAACAGCTTCTCCATCGTTCTAAGGGCTGGGGATGGATGCATTTCCCTGGAAATGATGGACACGTTATCTATCAAAACGTTGGCCCTGAAAGACCTAACCCAGTGAACCCGAGAGACCTTCAGGGTTGGGGCTGGATCCAATTCCCTGAAAAGGATAGACAAGTTATCTATCGAAACATTGACCCTGAAGAACGTAACCCATCGAGTTCGAGAGACCTTCACCCCTATCGATGATTTGTTACGAATGTTTTGAATCTAACTCATATTCGTGCCTAATTTAATTTTGATGACCGAATGTTTGATGAGGTAATCTAGCACGGAATATTTATCGAGTTCTGTGAAATCATTAGACTAATGATGCGTAGAGTTCATCTCCGTAAGACATTCCTCGCTGATCATTGCCTTACTAACGCCCTGCAGTCATTTGGTCTCGTCACTTCTCTTTCGAATTACACTGCATCGCAAGCTTCCACCGACGTTATATTTCATACGGCTAATGCACTCCGTGATTAATGCTCACATTTGAGAATGAATTGAGGTTCGTTTCTTGAAATATCTGTGCAGAACTAAGCAATTATCATGCTGGTGTAGTTTTATTAAGATCTTCCCTTTAAACTCAAGGAGAAAAATTTAGACCCGAGTTACTATTATCCCTCCCATGTAGCATTTTAAGTGCTGCTTATTCTTTAGGCTCTTTTGCGATAAGATATTCGTATAATTTGATTAATAACAGTAAGATATCTTGTTGAAAGATGGAACTAATCAGTGAGCCAAGAAGAAGATTCAGCTATGAATAATCTGTAAGTGTTCACATTAATTTTTTTCGCCGTAGCTCAGTAAAGAGTTACCATAATCAATCCTTTGATACACAGTGGTTAAGTGTTTTGTAGCTCTTATCCTGAAGCTATTCATACTGTTTTATATGATAATTGACAATTTTAAGGGGATCGGGTTGTTGTGGTGGGTAGAGTTCTGGCGTCATATCCCGAGGGCCCGGGTTCCATTCCCGGCAGTGGCGGAGTTTTCAAAGGCAAACCGGTCACAGCTTGAGTGCCTAGTGGAGGGCTTTCCAGGTTCAGTGCTCCGTATGTCGGATAGGACGTTAAGCCGTGGTTCCCTTGAGGTCTGTGGTTAAGGGTAAGCTAATGCTGACGCCGGGTTTCTCTCAACCATTCCTCAATTACCTGAAATGTTCGTGCCATTACCCAATTACTCACATAGGTATCCTAAATGGCACAAATTACCTCAGCTGTCGGTCACCTTCCCTGAATAACTAACTAACTAACTAACTTGACGCGTTTATGTTTAGATCGATATGATTCTTTCAGTAAAATATCGCAGTCTTTACGCTTTTGTATCTGAATCATATAAAAACATCTCCAAACCTCCAGGCCTTGAAACGTGAAGGGCTACAATATTTATCTGTTTAGTTGCATTGACAATTGAATTTTGAGTGGTCCCATTCCTTAAAATGGTATCTTTTTTATTTCATTATTATTATATTGAATGAAACGGAATTTATCAGTTTCTTTGAATCCTTCATCTGTGGTTTTAGAACAATCGCAAACAAAGCTCTTCAAGATTAATCTCATACCCAGTGCATTAATGTTCAGAGATAAGGAAGCTAAATAACAATGATTGTCTCAGTGGCCGCAAGTAAAGAAGCGCTGTTTTCATGATCGACTCTTGATAGGAAAGACAATTTCCGCCACGATGAACGACTCATGATTTGATTTTTGCATAATCAGCAATAAATTTTCAGGTGGAGATTATCAACATCTCCGTTGTGCGCAAATGGCAGCACAGTCTGGATCTGATGACAACTAGTGAGCGCTTGCGTGAACATCACTTCCTATGATTCATTTAAATACATTGATGATTTGTACCTATGTTTAACGATGTTTAGTTTTTATAGTTATAGAGATATTTCATAAACACTCTGCCATTGATTGATACCACATGATTACAAAATAGCTTACCTATACGCGAGATGGTATCTATTCAAATAATCTTCGTTGAGGCATGAATGTCTGTGAAAATGGTGAAATAAATGGAAGTTATAAGCCCATGATCAATGAGCTCTTGAACTTAATGTACAGCATAATAGTTTGCCAATCAATAGAAGCGTTAAGAAACGAATTAGAATCATTAATTGAAAATTTTTCTTCTGTAACTTAAAATCATTTTCCCTTTTGCTAGAATTTCCCTTATGTCCTTTGCTATATTGTTTGTGCATACATATATCATGAATTATTACAGTGTTGCTCAGGTTATTAAGGACCGCTGCATGCGACGGATATGCTAAATAAGTACGTTTAATTGAGGCTTTAAATGAATTATGTAAATTTATATGCAGATAAAACCATAAATTTAACTGTTGTAAAAAAATGAATAACGCATAGAGGGCGCACAGGTGGTGTCCTTGATGTACAGGTTGGTCGGGCGATCATTAAAGCAGTAGTGGTTCAAGCAGCTGGTTGTCTTATTGCATGGGTCTGCCTATCCTCGAATACCACATGGTGGCAGCGGTAAAAAAAAGTTTTCTAGTTGTCCTTTTGTCGTAATGGCTTCAAATAATCAATTTGAGGCATCGGCCCAGGGATCGTCGATGGACTGGTGTGGAAATCTCGCCACGAACTGGGGGATTTTTAAAGAAAAATTCTCCATTTACGTAGAAGCTTTTCTTAGTGATAAGGCGACAGATAAGAGAAAAGTGGCACTTCTCCTATATTATATGGGAGAGAGGGGACACGAGATATTTAGGTCATTTGACCTAGGCGAGTCAGATCGGGCGAATTTGAACACTGTTTTGACAAAGTTTGATACGTATTTTATCCCGGCAAAGAATGTGACATATGAACGTCATAAGTTCTTCAGTAGACATCAGCTGCAGACTGAATCATACGAAAGTTACATGGCAGCTCTGAGAAATCTAAGTGTTTCTTGCGATCTAGGCTCTTTGAGAGACGAGCTAATCAGAGACAGATTTGTTAGTGGAATTCTGGACAAGGAGGCCAAAGCGTGTTTGTTGAGAACGTCAGATCTCACTGTTAACAAAGCATTGAGTATATGCCAGGCTAAAGTGGTTGCTGATTTGAGAGCTGATACCCTACAAGTTAAGCAAGAAGAGATTCAGGTGAAAGAAGAACCGGTTGAAGTGGATGTCCTGGAGAAGAAGTACGATGAACGAACCAGGGGGGACCGAGGCAGACGATGGTTTGGAAGACCATCTCCCAGCAGCTGTTCGTCAGGTAACCGGTTTCAACATGCAAGCAGAGGTCTTCTATCACAGCCGAGGAAGTGCAGTAGGTGTGGACTATCTCATGACATTAATAGATGTCCAGCCTTTGGTAAGCGCTGTTTTAAGTGTCAGGTGCCTAATCATTTTGCCAGCATGTGTAAAAGTGTGATACCAAGGGAAGTAAATGAAATCAATTTCAAAAGAAAAAATTCGAATAGTGATGGTGAATCGGACGATGAAAATTTTTTGATCAATGTGATCAGTAATATCGGCAATAAGGTTGTGTGGACTGAGACTCTTTTGATCAATAATTTTAATGTACAAGTAAAAGTTGACACTGGTGCTGAATGTAATATTATGTCGCTCAGTCAGTTTGTTAATTTGAAAGTAAACCAGCAAGTAGTTAAACAAACTAAAGCCTCAATTATATCGTTTACAAATGGGAAAGTTAATGTAGTCGGTTACTGTTTTTTGAGTTGTATATTTAAAGGGTGCACTTATCATTTGAAATTCTATGTTGTCAATAGTGATTGTGTTAACATTATTGGTTTACAGAGTTGTTTAATGTTAGGGTTAGTAGCTAATACTATTTTGGACAATGGCATTTGCCATAATGTGATAGATAAACAAAAAATAAGGCAACAGGTTAATACACTCAATATTGAAAGTGAATACTTGGAGTTATTTGATGGGGGGCTAGGTCTTATTCCGGTCACCATTCACATAACAGTTGATCTACTAGTTAAACCAGTGGTTCTTCCACCAAAAAAAATCCCTTTTTCATTGCATGAAAAACTTAAAATTGAATTGAATAGAATGCAAGATTTAGGAGTCATTGAACCGGTGACCACACCAACAGATTGGGTGAGTCAGCTTGTGATTGTACAGAAGAAAAATGGCAATATTAGGATCTGTTTAGACCCAAGACCTCTAAATCGAGCAATAAAAAGATCACATATTCAGTTTCCTACTTTCGAGGAAATATCTTTCAAACTTAGGGGTGCCAGGTATTTCACAAAACTTGATGCAAACTCAGGATTTTGGATGCTCCCATTGGATGAATATAGTTCTCGGCTATGCACATTTCAGGCAGGACCCTTTGGCCGCTGGAAATTTAAACGTCTTCCTTTTGGTCTTAATTGTGCCCCAGAATTATTTCATAGAATTGTGTCACAAATTTTTGAGAATATTGAAGGGGTGGTTACATTTCAAGATGATGTATTATGTTATGCAGACTCTCTGCAGAAACTAAAAGAAACTGTGTCCTTAGTACTGCGAAGGGCAAAGGAAAACGGATTCAAATTTAATAAAAATAAATGTCAATTTAATGTAACTGAGGTAACATATCTTGGTCACAAATTTAGTGCTGAAGGTGTTAGGGTTGACGATGAAAGAACAAAAGCCATTAGTAATATGGAACCCCCTAAAAATAAAAAGGGTCTACAAAGGATACTAGGAATGTTTAATTATGTTTCTAGGTTCATACCAAACTTCTCTGAAACTACTAAACCATTGAGGGAACTTCTAAAAAATGATTCAGTATTTGAATGGAATGGTTCATTGAGTGAGTGTTTTGAACAATTGAAGAGTAAGCTAATTAAATCCCCTGTATTGGCCTACTACAATCCCAATAAGCCCTTAACGTTGTCTGTGGATGCTAGTCAGTGTGGGCTAGGTGCAGTATTGATTCAAAATAATAGGCCTATAGCATATGCTTCAAGGGCATTAACTGAGACCCAGACAAGGTATGCTCAAATTGAGAAAGAAATGCTAAGTATATTATTTGGGTGTGAGAAGTTTAGACAATTTGTCTTTGGCAGATGGGTAAAGGTGGAGACTGATCATAAACCATTAGTCTCGATTTTTAAGAAGCCACTTGATAAAATACCAGTACGTCTGCAGAGAATGATGCTTCAACTTCAGCCTTTCACGTTGGAGGTTTCCTATAAGCCGGGAAAATTACTATATATTGCAGACACATTATCAAGGGACTTTAATGTTCATAGTGTGGATGAGCAGTTTGATTTTGATAAAGACATAGAATTGCAAGTGAATATGTTAATTGATAATTTTCCTATGACCGAGAATAACTGGGAATTGATAAAAACAAAAACCATCGAAGACACAGTGTTATCAGGGTTAAAGAATAAAATAAGATGTGGTTGGCCCAGGTATAAGAAAGTATTAAGTGATGAGTTGAAGCCATTTTTTGATTTTAAAGATGAGCTTAGTATTATTAGAGATATTATATTTAAAAAGGATAGAATTGTAATTCCCAGTTCACTTAAGTCTGAGATGTTAGAAAAACTTCATGTTGGTCATCCTGGAATAACTCGGATGAAAGATAGGGCCAGATCCACTTTATTTTGGATTAATATGAATAAGGAGATTGAGGATTTTGTGAAATCATGTGGAACATGTGCTAAATTCCAAAACAATAAAACAAGTAGTCCATTAATATGTCACGAGGTTCCTGAGTTGCCTTGGTCAGATGTCGGGGCAGATACCTTTGAATTGGACAATAGGAACTATCTGGTAGTGGTGGATTATTTATCTAATTTTATTGAGACTACCGAACTACATGGCATTAAAAGCAGTACTGTTATCTGCAAACTGAAATCAATTTTCAGTAGGCATGGAATTCCACATAAGTTATATACTGATGGAGGGCCCTGTTTTGCATCTGCAGAATTTAGGAGGTTTGTTGGTGATTGGAATTTTGGTCACTACATGTCTAGCCCTCATTATCCCAAGTCCAATGGAAAGGCTGAGTCTGCAGTTAAAACTGTAAAAAATGTACTGAAAAAGGCACGGGATTCAGGAGATGATCCATACCTAGCACTCTTAAGCCTGCGCAATACCCCAAGAGGAAGTGTACCTTCACCAGCCAACATTTTAATGTCTAGATCATTGAACACCAACATTCCAGTGTGCTTTGAGTCGCTAAAACCAAAAGTAGTAATTAAAAAGGCAAGAGATGAATTAATTAAAACTCAAAAGAAAATGAAAGAACAATATGATAGCCATGTTCACGCAGAACAAAGGTTCCATGTTGGGGATGGAGTCTCTTTCCAAAAGTCGCCCAAATCATTATGGAGCCCTGGCCAAATTGTAGCTCAGTCTCCTGAACCTCGTTCCTATATTGTCAGAGACTGTGGAGGGAAGGAGTATAGGAGGAATAGTATTCACATTTCCCCTCGGTGGTCAGCCACCAAGTCCAATAGTGGAAGTCCGCTGATGGAAGGTAACCGAGATCCAGAGGAAATGTTTTTAGAGAAACTGGATCAGTATCATACAAGATCTGGTAGAATAATAAATAAGACTAGGTTGTTTGAATCATAAGAATTGATGAAATCTGTTGGTTATTAGTGATATTTATTGTTATTATTGTCATGAAATTTGTTGGTTATTGGTGCTATTTATTGTAATTCTTGTTACTTATTGTTGTTATTTGTTATCTACCATTTATTATTATTGTGGTTATTTATGATCCACCATGTTCTGAGTTTTTTGGTGCTTATCGTTATTATTGCTATTCATTTATTTATTTTTGTGATTTGCTTTATCCTCTTGCATAAGATGTTAAAAAACTGAGGAGTGTACGTGTTGTAAAAAAATGAATAACGCATAGAGGGCGCACAGGTGGTGTCCTTGATGTACAGGTTGGTCGGGCGATCATTAAAGCAGTAGTGGTTCAAGCAGCTGGTTGTCTTATTGCATGGGTCTGCCTATCCTCGAATACCACATTACATAGTTTATTTTTTATTTAACTAAACTCTTGGTCCCTTTAATAAGTGAAAGAGTGTAATTTTTTTGCTTTTATTCGAACGTGAAACCGTCTTCCTCAGTTTTTACTGAGATCGCATTTTGTTTGAAAATCTCTCCAGGAAAGAAATTCATTTACCTGGTAATGCAAGCTTGTAACTGTTATACCTTTAAAAATGATAAGAAAACCGGTAATATTATATCTTAGCGTGGCCAGCAAGTTAATAAAAGCTATCACAAAAATGTTCCTTGACAAACATTTTGGAACAAAATTTCTCTTTACTATTCAATGGCAGGATATTCCTTTTTTACTTCTCTGTCACTGTTTAAATGTATATGTCTCGATAAAATTATTCATGCTCCCAGCTCAATTAGATTCTCTAACTTTTGCATTCACGAAAGTAAACTACGTAGTAAAGAATTATTTGACCCCGAAAATGTAAATTCCAAATGATCGAAATAATATTACTTGTTATTATATCATTTTGCTATTTTTCTTCTTATATTTCTGCAAATTTTTCTATTAACTATTATCGGATCGGTTTCTCTAGCATTTCCGTCTCTCAGCGTGACGCTGGAATAAATTCACCTTTGAGCAGTCTGCTTGCTCTTTGAAAGTAAATAGAGCGAAAGTTAAAAGATCGTGGATAGGTAATTATTCCCATCGTTAAGCGTGTCTTCACTAGACGTTGATGCAAAAGCACTGTCCGCTCAATCCTGCATAATCAATGCGGCATGGTCATTGGAAAAGTATGTAAACACACTATAGCCGGTGGTCCTCCGTTAAGTTCCTCCCCCTTCCTTTGCCGCCCCACTGGAAAACAAGTTATCAAGAAGATGAATGCCCTCTACGGAATCTGGTCATTATTAAGGGCTACTACATGCCATAAATGACTTGAATGGAGATCAGCGTAAATTCTCATGAGTTACCCACTCCTTCTTCCTGCCTACATATGCTAATGGGAGGAATCGGCCCTGAGGCAATGAGTAGTATTAACGATGGTCGCTATGTTCAGAG
Source organism: Platycnemis pennipes (assembly GCA_933228895.1). Lineage (NCBI taxonomy): Eukaryota > Metazoa > Arthropoda > Insecta > Odonata > Platycnemididae > Platycnemis > Platycnemis pennipes. The sequence continues at coordinate 31,130,331 of OW121852.1, read as the reverse complement.
CTGCTCAGGTCATCAAGGAAATCATTTGACACGGCTCGCCATATTGGAGATTTCTTATAATAATTTTAGAAAATTTGCGTACTTTTTTCAAATCATTAATTAGGAAGAGGGAAATGCTGATGCTCATCTAAGGTTATGCAGCTTATTCGGGAAGGAGGTATTGGAGGGTTGGGGGACAAGATCCGTATCTCATATCGTAGACACCTTTTGAAGATTATTAAAGAAACCACAGATGTTTCTGTTAATTTTTTGCACAAGATGTGTTGCATAACAAAAGTAAAGATCTTAATGCCAGCAAATTTCATTTTTTAACCATTATAATTGTCGCTCAGGATTGTGAAGAGGTTAATTTTGTGAACACAATGATCCCTTTAAATCAGAGTTTACAAATCAGGGGTGAACGAACCCCAGGTGGTGTGAAAAGCCTCTTTAGGAGTACAAAATGTTGAATGTTTCGATGAAAACATTTCGCCTAATTTATGGCTGCGGTGACTAACAAGTAAACGCTTTTTGTTGATTTTCCGATTTATTTCAGCACAATGAGATTCTTTCTTCTTCTCTTCTTATTCTTCTTAATCTTGTTACCACGGAAAGTTCATTTCCACTTTTAAAGCGCGGACATCCCAGTTTTTTTATCCGTGCTATATAAAAATTCGATATGTTTTGGGAGATTCGAGGAAATGTTTTGGAACATGGAGGGGTGTCGGTGGCTTACAAGGATAAAAAACTATTGGTCGCCTCCTGCCATTAACTAGGCAACTTAAAATATCAGCTCTTTCACATTACTGAGAATCCCAGATTTATCGAACGGACGGCTCAGAATGCATCTCCTTACGGAAAATATTTGAACGTGGAATTTCGGAAATCTTCCTCTACACTCGGTTAATATTTTTATGGGAGGACATCTCAAAATTAGATTTTTCTAGTAATAGCAATATAGAGGTCTTACCGCATAGGGCAGGGGTGGCGAACATTTTGGCGATTGAGTGCCAAAGTTTATGAAATAAGGGTATACTCGCTCGAATCGCGTGCCAAGCCATCGAGTGAGATAGATGTATCGATCGAGCGCCCTGTCAGCTCCGCGTGCCACTTTGGGCCACGCGTGCCATAGGTTCACCACCCCCGGCATTGGGCAAAACTATATATTATACGTTTTGGACGTACGAGTTTGGACTCGTAGTACTGGAAGGTTTCTATAGATGACATCGTAAGAATTTTTGCATTACATCAAAAACGATGCATAACGCTCCCATTGCATTTCTTTTATCTCATTGAATTATGCGGCAAGTAACATATGCTATTGTTTTTGTTTTGATATTTTATTATAATGGTGCGATATGCCTTTATCTAAAGTCAACAGTCACATGGATAAGTTAATATTTCTCTCACTGTTGAACCAAACACTTTTGTCACAGGAGGGATTCCTTGTTGTTTCATTAAAAACAGAAAATACACAGCTGCAAGGAGCAGATGGAGAAGACAACTAGACACTTTTCAATTGGGTCGCTTAAGTCGATTTGAAAAAAGAAAGCGATGGAAGTGATATATATCGTTTGCGATGTTACGCGAAAAATTCTTCACTTGCCATCTATGGATATCTTCCAATACTACTTCCAAAACGTATACCAGTTTTTGCTATTACCGTAGAGGTAGGTCACCAACATCTAAGGAACTTTGCACCATTTGGAATACTCAGGGGATTGGATAGAGAAAGACATTTTTCATATACGGAGGAAGGGTGGAGGAAAAACCGGTGTCTACATTATTCCTTTTTTAGCGAAAGACACCGAAAGGTACTCGGTTTAAAGTCCTATCCCATTTACAGAGTAGCATTGCAAGTAACTTGATCTATCTTCAAAGCTCAAGAAGGTACTGGAATACCAATGAAAATTTTCTATCACAGTCAAATTTTAAACCCGGATCCTCTGGTTAAGAGGATAGTACTCAGGCCAACCACCAATTGTAGCTCTTAAGATGTTTATGTTAATATTTTAAAGGATATGTCTTTTTGAACTGGGAAAAATATTCTCTACGCCAGCGGATTTCATTTACTGCTGTATTATGCATGCGTAGACATGCAGGTAGAAAAAATCTTGCTTGTTGTCATTTTGTTTCCTTTGTATGTTCTCACGTCTCTTGGTTTGAGGCACGCTCTTCTCGTTTCAAAAGGAAGTCTACATTCTCGGTGTCTCACCTGACCGTGCAATCTAATAACGGTAGGAGCGAGAGAGTTGAGGGAGAGGGTGGGCGACGCGTTTGTTTTGTTTTATTCCACCTCCTCTCCTCGCCGTGTGACGGCTCTCTCAATGCCACCCGGAGTCGCTGACCTCGCACTTTCCTCTCTCCGTCTACCTGTAGTTCTCAAGTCTGCACCCGCACTTATAGGAGCTTCAGACCGGGAGGAAAAGCAATAGAATGGGTATTGAAGGGAGGAGGAAGGATGGAGAGAAACCTGACGTCGGCATTAGACAGCTCTTAACGAAAGGCCCCAAGGGGAGCAATGTTAACGTCTCATTTGACGGGCGGAGTACTGAACTCGGATACTCTCTACGACTCACTCAAGTTGGGGCCGGTTTACCGTTGAAAAATTAATTCCCACTTCCGGGATTCAAACCCGGGTGGTCTCTGAATGAGAGGCCACTACTGTAACCACTGCACCGAACCGTCCCCCTATCTACTATCTTTCGTTTTTCTTATTGGTCGTCCACTTCCGTAAGCGTTATTGCGGGAATTTTAACCCTCTGAATCTAGAAGGACTGCGTTTAATTCCTTGTTCAGATAAAATTGAGAGATAATTGTTTGCCCTTATGTTTTGTTACCATAATAAAATATGTATGGTACGGTATTTCTTGACTGGATCACATTTTCAAGTCCCGTTTTAATACTTTTAAAAACAGGACTGCTTTAATGGTTTGAAGAGAATTGGGGAGGCGTTAAGTGACCGCGGAGTTATCCACAGTATGTAATAAAATCGGGTGACATTTATGTAATCCATGTTCGGAGCTGAAGAAGCAAGAATCATAAATATGTATAACTAAGGCCAATATGCTTGTGCGGAAGTTTTCGCTCACTTCAACCTCCCCCTCTATCCCAAAACACATGAATTTGTCTTTAGCTGCATTGTTGAAATATAAAAGTTTGTATACAGTTAGAACAAATAGTTAAATGATGTGAACACATTAAAAATTATTATAACTATTATTAGTTACTTATTTTCGCAATTAAAATAAATATACATGTCTCCTGCTGACAATTAACTTTTCTTTTTCCTTGTTTATTTACGTCTCCATGTGGGCATTCTTGCTTCGTTACGCAAAAGGTATTTATGTTCTCATTAATAATGTATTTTACGTTAACATTGTAAATTCATGGTTAAAAATAGATAAAAATATTCTATCCTCTGATATCTTACTCTTTGCTATGGGCTTTGGTTATCTGTCCGGTAGTTTATCTCTCTCAATTTATCACTTCTATCTATCCGGTTGATGCAATGCGGAGCTAGAAATATTTCCGCAGTTTCAGTTTCGTATTCATTGGATTTGAATTTTTTTAGTCCGTTCAATGGTGTGGACTACTCCACTGCATTAAGAAGAATTTGCGTAAAACTGGGAATTCAACCTTTTGGAATTTGAGAAAACAGTATGGTAGAACTTACAAGTTTCGCAATTTCCTTTAAGTCCATTAAACTGCACGATTTGTATTACACACTTACATTAAAATGTACCAACTAATGCATAAACAACACACGTTTCAATGCCTAAGGCATCATCAACTCTACTCTGTGCTCTGTAGACTGATGGTCTATCACAGGTCGAACTGATAGGCCCTGGTCCTGCAGAACTGACTCTGACGCCTAGGCATTTAAACGTTAGATTTGTATACATTAGGGAGTGCTTTGAAATAAGCGGGCAGTACAACTTTTCCAGTTTAACTTAAAATCTTGAAATACTATTCCACCATGCTTCGCCGAATATGTTTCAAATTATTCTTTCACGGCCATTAAGGAATAGTAGATTACAGTCGTAGTAAATGCAAGACTCGAGGCATTAAAAAAGCGGTATCACATAAGAACGATGACTACGGAATGGATAGGTGAGCTAACAATGAAAAAGCCTCAGAGAAGAGTGGTAGAAAAGAGCCTGCTGCAAACATTGAAAAGAAAACGAGACAGCTTAATCGGCTATTTCCTGGGAGATGACGGTCTGATGAGGAAAATAATCGATGGAAAAACTAAATGGGAAGCTTTGTAAAGTAAGGTCTTGTGTGTGGCATGTGGAGAAAGTGATGAAATAGTTAAAAGAGAAGAGGTGCTTATAAAGTGTTAACAGCCTTGATAGCAGAAATTCCACAAAGAAAAAATTTAATCGCTTTGTCCTGAACTCGAACCCCCGGATTTCCTGTCAGGTGCTGTAACCATTTAAGCTAACAAAACGTATTCTTTCCCTGTGGAAATCAGGGGATCCGTGTTCGAGTCTTGATTAAAGCGATATATTTTTTCTGTGTAATTTCCACTATCGTGACATTTCAGCGGGTAACGCCTTTAAGGTTTTCGCGGCCAGTTCACGATCCTTTAATAGTCTTGATGGTAAAGATCTGCGTCATACAAATCTTAAGAGTAATTTCTAAATAAGATGGTAATGATATATAGGGTCACATTGCCCTTTGAGAATCCACCAGTGTCTAAATCATGGGACACGGCATCGACCAAATCCAGAAGGATAGCCTACGAGAAGGACGCAATGCATTATTCAGGAAGAGCAAGACATTCTTGAGCCTCGACAATGCCGAGGTCGTGACGTACGCCTCGACGGACTCACCAAAATCGGGATCAGTCGAGGCCGTGACGTCAAAATGTCGTCATTGTTGAGATCCTAATACGTAGGGTCCTTTAAGAATGAGACTCCTAGAAGTCTTATAGAGACCTGGTGGAAGTATTTTCTGATAACATTTTTACTTGCCACTAATGCTTCTATCACCATAAGTCAACAATCATAAATCAACGACTATGCAGACCTGCGGCCTGCTTTGCATGCAGTTTGTCTGGTGTGCTCTTGAGGTGGACTTTGTGTTCTAGTGTCAAATAAGGTTTTAAAAAGTTTTTGGAAACTACTGATGACACATTACCAATAGGTGGCACTAGAGCTTGTGCTTCAGGAAGGAAGTTACTGCTTCACTACTCAAAGTAGTCTTTACATTTTTTTACACTTTTGTGTGCCAACTTTTCATAAGCATTTCGTATGCAGGAATAATGAAGAAAAAATGAAAGAGGTATGAAGGAATTGGCTACTTTATAAATAGAGAAATGTGTCCCACTCTAATTACCCTATATGTTTTTGTACTTTTTTCTACTACATATTTTCATTATATGTTGTCTCCCCCTCTCAAAAACCACGTTTTTTTGCATTTTTCTCTGCACTACAAACTGCCAATAATCCAAAACTGCTACCAAATCGTACAGGCAGAATCCACACTCAACGCACCAAACCTAACCCTTTTAGCTTAACCAGTCTATTACATTGACTAAAATTGGATAAATTGTCGGATCGTGTGTTGAAATTTACACTTATCTCTTGAATACATTCCATTGTATTATTTTCAATGATAACGTTAAAAATATTTTGTGAACTCCAATTTATTATGGTAGACCTAACCATAATCAAAAAATTAGAGAAATTGATTTGCGAACTGACAGACTCACAATTTCCTTCTTTCCTCGTACAATTAGGGATATGAATAGCTGTAAATATATCCAATAGCAAAAATACGAGTGTATCAATGAATAGCAAATGTAGTTGCATGTTTTTATTAGGACTTTAAACTAGCCCAACCAACAGTTTTAGCATAGTTGCTTTGCTATCTTAATCTTTTCCAAATTGTGAAGTTTAGACTTGTATATCAAGTTTATACTATTATATCAAGTTTAGACTAGTATATCATTAGTAATCCTTTTGCACGTTTAATGCACGTTTGGTGTGAATTAACCCCCCTGCCACACACCTTTATGGTGGATTGCAGGGTATTATGTAGATGTGATAGAAAATACGATAGCCAGTTTTTTTCCATCGTTGTTGTTCACATTAAATGAAGAAACATGGGAACGATATTCTATCTAATCAACCGATAAAATAATTAGGTTAGTACATCTACATCTACATAATACCCTGCAAGCCACCATAAAGGTGTGTGGCAGGGGATGAACTCACACCAAACATGAATGACATATCATGCGTAAAAAAGTATCTGAATTAATATAATATTCTAAACTTCAGTTTTTAAAAAAGATCAAAATAGCGAAGCAAGCACGCATTATGATGCTGTTAGTTGGGTTAGCCTTTGGCTAGCCTTTCTTTTTTTAAAAAAGAAAAATTCTTTTCAGCGAGTCACTCTTTTCAAGTCTGGTGACCTATCACCCCCTGCCACATGCCTTCGTAGTGGCTCATAGATAAAATGCAGATTATAGACATAAGCTCTCTCTCTTTATGTATGTATCTTCATTTCAATGTCTTCCCCTTCGTCCATTCACCCGGAGAAACGAGTGAGTTTAAATTCTGCCTCGGTTAACGGTCATCGTGTGCATCCGTGGGTGTTGACCGTAACTTACACCGGGAGCTGATCCTTCCGACATTTGTGGTCACATCCAAGACATCAGCATTCCGAAGTATTTTTTTGCAAACCATCACCTGGGATTAGCTTTTTTCAACTTCTTTTCTTTCGCTCGTAAAAGCCGAGTGACAGGTCATATCTTGGCAGGAGGCTGGAATTGCTTCAGATGTTCCTTTCCGATTGAATATCTTAGCGCGGATGGAAGTCAATTTTTTTCGATATCAAGCTTTCTGAATAGTTCGTTGGCTAGCAGTAACGTATAGTAGCCAACTGGTAGTGAATATTTAGCGTTTAACTTGCCTTCATGCTGAAAAATCTCGTTAAGAGATTAAAATATATGATTGTCGCTGAAATGATTTTACCTTCCGGTACTATAAAATTAGCTTACATTATAAATATTGCACGCTGTTGGCTTCATGGTCTATCTGCGGTAAACTGCGTTAAGGTTTTTCTCGGCTAGTTGTTACTTCTTTTCTATAAAGAAGGTTATGTTGCAATTTTTATTTTGAAAGGCAGTACATACTTTTGCCACCTACAAATTCTAGCTTCTTGACAATTTCGTCTTCAGTCTTTTCTCTACGTCGATTCTCATCTCATATATGTTTTAATATAATTTCTTTGTTCTTGTGTGAGATATTGTCGCCCATTAAAGAAAAAAAAGGCTTTTTTTTTAATAGAAGAGAATGGAATTGATTTGGTAAAAATTGAGGTCCTTCCATTTTAATCAGCATTTTTCAAATTCGCAAATCGAAAAATAAATGTTTTTCTTAGGTATCATTTTGGACGAAGATTGGGCAGTGTGCCAATGACTAAAGAAGGTTACATCTACATCTACATCTATACGATACTCTGCAAGCCACCGCGAGGGTGTGTGGCAGGGGGTGAAGATCACCAGGCATGCACTACTAACATGCAAACTAGCAACTATATTGTCTCATGCAACTTGATTGTTAGTGTCTACAGTATTTAAGGGGTAAGACATGCATCATGCACTACATAATACTCTAGAATATTTCCCCTACCTATCGCTTTCCTATGCTGCCTATTCTGTTCTCTTATAGTACGGGGGAAAAATGCCATTTTGAATCTATCCTTACAACAATCTATCTCTCTAATCTTATTTATCTGGTCGAATCTAGCATAATACGCTGGTGTTTTTAATATGTGCCTAACATCTTCAGCAAAGCTATCCGTTACAACTACATGTACGTAATACCCTGCGAGCCACCACGAAGGTTTTTGGCAGGTTAGGTCATACCAAGTAGTAATTTAGCATAAGGAGTGACATTATGATTAGAACTACCGCGTTCCGAAATAAATTTCAATGAGCGTATAGGAATTGTCTCTTTGCTTTATTCAAAAATGTAAAGCCTAGATGATTTTCATAAAATTGAAGTTGCGTGAAAAAGTTCTAAGATCACGAGTTTTTAGCTAACGCTGCAACATATTTCTAGCCACTTACTATATCAGGAGGACAGTTAAAGCCACAAATTCGGAGAGATTTACTGTCGGTCCAAGAATAAACACAATTCTTGACTACACGCCAAAAGTATTAAGATTTTTTTATGTGGAAAATACCATTTCCACGGTAGTTCATCTACCTTATACCCGTTAGTCGGCCCCTAAGTGACAAATTAATGCGCTTCTAAATAATAATTGATCGATCCCTTTCAATAGCCCACTTGCCTTTTCCAGCGAAGTTCTGACACAGAAAATAGAATCGCGAAGATTTTTAGGTGGGGTGTCCAGAAAGCTACTGCCTGGAATTCGAACCAGGGACCCTAGGGTCTGTAGCCTTAGCAGCATAATGACTCCAGAATGTGTTCTTGTGACTGCAAATAGTGCGTCTCTGCCATCTTTTGGAGGAAGAGGAAATCTAGTGATGATTCCAAGATTCAGTTTCCAACGATTGTTTTAGCCGTTATCTTAGGTTGAGATTTTATCTAACCTTGTCTTATCTTCCTCTTAAAGAAAAACAAGGTTTGATTGATAAAATTGCATGGCAACCGTGTGCACAGCAACTACCTCTTAAAAACACTTTTGGTGAATCCCCTCTATAATCGCTTGGTTTCTTCGCATTCAAATTGATCGGATCGGATTGAAATACGTAAAAATACCCCCTTTTACCTCCCTTAGGACCATAAGGGTCCAAAAACTTTGGCTCCAGCCAAAGTTTTTGGACCCTTATGCTAAAATTTTTAATAAACATTTGTTATCATCATCATCATCATCATTATTTCATTTCTAGGGTTGGTTTACTGCAGCCCTCCATTCTGCCCTATTCAGTGTCAATTCCCTCACGCCCTGTTGACTGATGATGATTATTATTATATTATAGGGCTGCAAAAGTGGCGTAAAAAATAAAATTCAGATGCAGTCCATATTGCTGCATTGGGTACTTACGGAGGCAGTCAGCATCTTTCTTAGCCATTCAAGGATTTTTATTGTCACATTAATTGACAAGGAATTGTGCAAATTTTAGCTGTAATATGCTCAGGAACTCAGATTCTTTCAAACATTTTTATTTTGGCTTGTTTCCAAAGAAATCTTTTCGTTCAGCAACACGACTCAGAATGTTTTTTTTTTTAGTGTTTGAAGTTTAAATGAGGAGGTTTGATATTCCCTACGTTTTTTTAACTCAGTAAACAAATAGCACTGTCTCATCTTAAGCCCGGTTCACACGGTGCGTTTTCCCGGATGGATTTCTTGCTTGGAGTGCTGATGGGTGCCGTGCGTGCTCGCTTGCTGGAAACGCTGACTGCTGAGGGCTGCCCTGGCGGCTATCTTGCTTGATTTCGAGGTTAGGTCCGGTGCTATTTTCCTTGCGTGTTTCGCAAATGGCTATTGTTGCCGGCCAATCATCGCTCAGCTTTGCATCACGTGATCAAAATACAGGTTCTGCCTTTTTCTGCTTTTAATAGCATTGCATGGTCGATATTGTGTTTAAAAATGAGTGCATATCTATAGACTAGGGATCAAGTTGTGGTGCTTATCGAAGCATATAGTGACGAAACTTCTTTATATGCAGTTCGTAAGCGGAACTAATACAGTAAAAATCTTCGTACTGAGGCTCTAAGAATAGCAAATAAGGAGGATAGCTCGCCACCTTCGTTTACCGCTTGGTAGCACGCACGAAATTCAGCTAGCTAGCACTCAAGGAAAAACGCACCGTGTGAACTGGTCATTATGACAGCTATAGAGTTTTTTTTTAATTAACCTTATTACCATTGTTGCTATCATCATCAACGTGACAACTAGTTACCAGTCATAAGAATGGTTTTATGACGCTGTTGACTCAGTTCTCCAATCAGCTGACCTGGGGCTCAATTCTGTAAAGTCGAATTCGAGATTCCGACGCCACAACTACACCTATAGGTATATGGAAAAAACGTCGTAGTTGGTAGTGCAAACCGTGCTCTCTTGATGGCGCGACGGTCACCCCAGCTCAAGGCGACGGAGTCGGATCATTTCGTTCATAATCCGTCGCCAAATATTTTCTGTCGAGCAGGCGCTACTATCGCGGTTAGCTCCCAAGTTGGCACCTATAGAAGCTGCGATTGTTGCAGACGACTTGTTGATATTTATCGCGCGGGATACGAGGTGAGAGTGCATCTAATTCTAGCTAATGATTAAATCTTTCATGTCTCCTTTTCCTTGCCGCTTATACAGTTAGAAGTATATAAAACTATTTGTTTTGTTTTCAAATGTCGCCATGCAATGTTTTTGTTTAATGTTGATTAAAATTTTTCAGGTGGACTAGACATATAGGTTTTTTATTCGTGTAAAACTTCTACGTAAGATTTTAATGCTACTGCAGGGACAATCTATAATATAGAGAGAGATGTTATCTCTAAAATTAAAGCTCCTTGTAAATCACATTGCTTGAGAAAATCTCATTATGCTGCCTTGCTTTGTATGAGTACCTTTCTTTGTGTGGTTGTGTTCTACCGACAAATTCTGACACTGTATGGACGGCCCCCTGTGTGGCAGTCTTCCTCCCCCCCTCCCCCGCCACACACCTTTATGGTGGCTTACTGGGTATATGTAAAAGTAGACGTCCTTGGTCTTCGGACGCGCACATTATCGCAGGATATTGTACATACGGTTGTTGCATATTTGTTATCTGCTACTGTGATATCATTCATTCTAAATCAATGTACTATTTAAATAGAAACATAGGCGGACGTACGACGCATAGACACGAAGATGTAATGATTCACTCGAGAAAAAAATATCATTATAGAAGCTGTCGACACAATCAATTGATAAAACCAAAACATTTCGTGATTTAATTCCAAAGGTGTTATCACTTTCAATTTTCAGAAGTTTCACTTTCTTAATTAGTTCGCCGTATTTCCATACCAGCATATATTGTTAGATTTTAAAGCGTATATATTGATTACAAACATCAAAAGTAAGTCATGTTGATTAACTATTGTTAATTACCTCAGCTTGTTCCCTCCATTGTAATAATGGCGCGCCGAATAGACATAACGCTGGATAAACAGTCAACTGTTATACGTCGTTACGGCGGTTAACGATGTTCGCGAATCGTTCGTCCCGGTGACCCACGACTCTCCATATGGGCCAAAATTCTTTCGACGTTACAGAATAGGCCCCCTGATATGAATGAGCTGTCAGTGCCATGCTAAAATTATTTTTCTATTATTTTCAATCCATCACTACTTGCACCATGCATGAAATAAAAGACCTTCCTTTGCATTTCTCGCCGTTCATTTTTTCATGAATTTCTTCATCAGACCATTATGTCTCAAGATAAGAACATAAGTTGTCCCTTCTTTTTAGAAGTTTTATAATTCTTCACGTCACTCCGACACTTCCTAGAACTTTTCCGTCTGTCCCTCGGTCAGCCCATTATACCTTCATCATTTTTTTTGAAACACTACATTACTAATGCTTCTAGTCTTGATTTCTCTGCTGCTGTCATCGTCTAAGTCTCACTGCCATGGAGAAACTTGCTCCAGTTCTAAGTTTCAGTGAGGTTTCTCCGTACATAACAGGGTCAGCACATGTCTGAAAGTAATAAATATGCTAATATAAAAATTTGTCATTTATATATGTGATACTGCACTATCTTATGATACACTCAAAAATACATTTGGATGAGGCATCCAGTTTTAGCTCGATAAGAATTAGTTGGTCCTAATACCAATTATAATTGATACGAAAGGTGAAGTGATTGATTAGGACATCCGATTTGATTTTATAATCGCTATTTGGTCGGCACACCATTGTTATAGCACAGACAGCTGTTCTGCAGAGCAATATTTCCAAGTTCTGTTTCCGTTAAAACTGCACAAATAGACACATTTATATAAACTTCAACTATTCAGTTGCTTATTACTATCAATAGCGTGAAAATACAAGGAATTTTACTTGAGAAAACGCGTGCTCACATTCGGCAGTAATTTCCTCCCGACTTACGATGCCCTCCCACACACCCTGCCGTGTCCCCTGCCACACACCCTCGAGGTGGCTTGCAGGGTATGTCGTATATATAGATATACGATGCGGTATTATGCTTTCGTCAATATTTGCAAACCGATCGTACCGATCATAATATCGTTATTTTCACTACATATGTACTATTGCATTCTCTTGCGATGTCCGATACACGCATGCCTCGTTTATACTTGGCAATCATTTCCTTCTTCAATTCAATTGTTGGCCGCTGCCTTCTCACTGAACTGCTACCATCTCTCTTAAACTCCTTTGGTGCCATGATTGAAGGCTTGATGATTATTAAAATGAAGTAAAAAAATCACTAAAGAGGAAGGATGCACGATCGCACAGCTTACTTTGTATCCATTTGGGATCGCACAACACCGAACACAAACATGGCCGCTACACATCTGTTCGCTAACTGAAATTTTGTTCGCTATCCGAGGGAAATGTTTAGCGAAGTTTTTGGTCGTTATCCGAATTGTTCGTTATCAGAGGCGTTCGCTAACCGATGTTTCACTGTATGTACTATTGCATAAAATTTAAAATAATTTCAAGGATATGGCAGCGGAAATAGCCATAGCAATTAAGGTATTGAAAAGTATTGAAATTTCAACTTCTTAGTGATGAAGTTTTTTGAAATGGTTTAGTTAATTGCTTTATAAGGAATCGGACATATTTATGGAGAACATAATATGATGGCAGTATATTAGTGATTCTATACTAGAAGCGAGCAGTGGAATACATTGATGAGATTGATAGAATATTGTGTAATGGACGTGATGTTGTGTATTTAGGTTGTGATGAGATACATAAATTGTGTTTGGATTAAATTTATCATGTATAATAAGCTGTAATACCTGGCCAAAATCTGTGTAAATACTTGTAGTTTATTAACTTCCCAACCGGTCATCTTTGTGAAAATACTTAACAATAATTTGTGTGTGCCTTTAGGCTAATGTATGATTGCACACCGCCATATAATATGGGAATCTGTATGTCCCTTTTTAAAAGAGGACCTATTTTCCTCTCTTCAAAAGTAAGCATTGTGTGAGCATGATGACTTGGTTAACTTACCATTCATGCATGATATTTAAACCGCCTCATATCCAATAGCAGGAATGAATACGTAGTCAAGACAACATAGCAATTACTTGCTGTGTCCGCTGAAATTGGATGCGAGAGCTAACTCTAGTACTGAGTGAGGGTCCAAGGGAGTTTGTCCATTTTAATATGGCTGCCGCAACTAAATAATTGGATTGCGCCCCAGTATCCAATAAAGTTGGTTGCCATGTCCAATTGTTGCATCTATTCTTTTTTCAACGACATGCTACTGCACATGTATATGTACATAACTTGCTACGCATTTTCCTAACATTTGACTTTTAGCTACGTGTTTTATCCTTGGGTTTTTCCCTCTCTCATGCATAGGTTGTCATATTTATTTACACTTGCGTATCCTTTCAGTAGAGCTTTAAATAGCATAGTTACATTTTTTGACTTTATATTATTTCCTTGCAAATGCGTAAATATTAGAATGCTCTCAACCAATAAGAAACTTTAGTCACTTTCACAGGATTTTTATTAAACATTAATGGTATGTTTAATAAAAATCCTGTGGAAGTGACTAAAGTTTCTTATTGGTTGACATCATGACAACCTTCCACCACGTCAATGCTTCGAACTTTGATTTTATTAGAATGCTCATAAACCTTTTGTTAATGATTTTTTTGTTTACGTAATGTTTGCTGTGAAAGTTTTGTGTTTTGGCAATACTGACAGTGGAATATAATGGAGGAGAGATAATGGGACTACTAGATTTCAATCTCGTCCCAGGCTAAGGCCTTTATTATTGCTTAACTCCCTTCAATCTGAATCTTTAGGAGTCTGTTTCCTTTCAATAATGCCTTTCTGCGCTTTTTCCTCTTAAAACACCTCCCTAAGACTAATTTTCTTAACATGCTATACCTAAAACTACGTTCTTTCACTCTCCCTAATGGGCAGTTTCCACTCTCCTCCTAACTATTTCCTCAAAAGCCTCCAACCTTGGTTTGTTCTATTTCCTTAGTAATTCAACATTCGCCATCATGCAACGTCCCAAATCCATGTGACGGCCTTAATGAATCTCTTCTTTTTCCCTCTACTTACATTCCTGTCGCTGAGTCCTATCCGTGAATGCATTGTTGTTTCGTCAATAACTTACCTACTTCTTTTTACGTTCTAATTTCTAAACTCGTATTCATCCACAACGCTGCCCAACTACGTAACTTTTCAAATCTTCCCAAATCGTGGCTATCGAATAAAATATTTTACATAAACTCCCTGTCTCTGGATAACCGCATTCATTTTATTTAATTGTGGGTAATCTTCATCCTATACTTACTTCTTGCCCTTGCCTTGTAAAGCAGCCAACAATTCCTGTGGTCTGAATGGCTGAAAAACGCCTGTTTATCTAAGGATGTGGAATGTGGAGAATGATATCTGCTTAAGGATCATAAGTCGACTCAATATCGTTCGTGATACATTTTGTTACAAAATGTATCAGAAACATGGAGGTTTGCAGGGGGTGGATGATCACCAAGTATTATCACTCGGAATTAAGGGCAAATGGAGTTTGATTAATTTTGTTGGTATTAATGATGGGAGAAGATCTTAGGAAACGCGAGCTACACGGAAACAGATACGCAAAGGAAAGTATCTCTATTCATATACTCTCTGCAGGCGAGGAATGGATTTCATGTAGATGTTATCATTCAAATTGCATCATCATGAGTGAATCACAGGGTTTGACCACTACTGCAATGTTTTATTTCCTCCGAAAGACATTTTCTTCATTCATTTTCTTCCCTTTGTTGATGGAACAACCATAAACTCTCAATTATCAACTGAGGAAATTGAGTTTAATTGTACTCGTCAACATTTGTGTACTAAAACCTTATTATGAGGGTAAATAATTAAAATTAAAATGAAATAACATTAGAGTAGAAATATTTAATGCTTTTTAATAAAAACAAATAAATTATTACATATAAATTTCGTTTAGTAATTATTTGATGGCTATAATTTTCATGGCCTTTAATGTATTTCGAATTCATTGACATTAAATCTCTGAATTGAGAAGATATATTTATAAATATATTTTTAAAACTATTCTACCATTAAAACTAGCTGATCCTGTGTACTTAGTTGCAATAAATAAAGTCTAGAGTTTTCACAAATGAACATAAAATACCCATAGGTAGGAGCTATAACACTTTTAAAACAAAGTATTTTCAAGCTACCACCGTAGAAATAAATATAGAAATGCCTTTAGCTGAGTATGAATGGGGTTAGGAACCGTAATGTACTGTTGTAGTTGAAATGAATAGCGCGTAAACAAATATCGATAAGGAATAACGCACTTTTTCCATTTAATTTCGGCTTGTGCAATCATAACACAATAAACGATGTTACCATACTCCTGATCTCCGAGAAAACCAACTCACCATGTTCAATTCGTTAAGTTTTCTGTCATTTTTCTTTCTCTTAAATTAATCACATATTTCCTGTGAAAATGCATTCATTCTTTACTATCAGTTAATGAAACTTATGCTAATATCCACTTATTATTCTCATTTCTTACATTACAGCGAACTGTAAGATCTCCGAGAGTGGAACTGTCATTTCTAATGAGGATCTCCGCTTCGTATTGCATAAGTAATGAATTTGTGATATTTCCAAGGGGGGGTATTTAACCACACCTTTCTAGTGAAGCGCTGGGAACAATATCCCATTCGTCAATGTTTTTCATATTTTCGTTCACCCTCTCGTATTCCCTCAAACTCAATGTGATGATTGAAAGTTACCACAGATGTTAACGTTGCGTTATCTTTGTGAAAATATTACTGGAGCGATGCAGTATTGGAGCATCAGTGGTGAGGTCCATTAATGTGTATCAAATACACATTGAATTCGACAGAAATCCGCTGTTCCAAGGAAGTCATCTCACTTGATTTCTCGTGTGCAATGACAACACGTCTGTGCTTGAGGCTCGATGGATTTATTGCAGCGCATTGACAGCGCTCGCAAGCGCCGCTATGTGAGCGCTGGGGTTTCGCTTTCGGCTGCGTTTACAGTCGGTCGAGACGGAATGAGAAGCAGTCGGAAATGAGGATTGCGATGGTGGCGATTGCGTCTCCAGTCACTGGGCGTCCACTGCCGTTGGCTGAGAGCCGATATGCAGCGAGGCTAGCGGGTGGAATAGCTTCTTGAAGAAGTAATATTCGTTGGAGGTTTTGTCGTCGGAAGCGAGGACGGCCAAAGCGATGACCAGTCCGATGATGATGAGGCTGAGGAGGAGACAAGAGGTCATGAGGATCTTCTCCAGCTTCGTCCTCTTGGAGCACATCCAGTACTGCTCGCGTTGGACCCTGAGAACAGTTCAGGAATAAACATGAGCTGTTTCGCTTAAGAAAAACGAGTGAACTTTTTCTATAGTTTAGAGCTGAACTTCATGAAACTTTACTAAACTTTTTACAGTCGTTTATTTGAAAAATAACCAATAACGACCGGTTTTCATGATTGATTTCGGGTTGGCGTGATGTCTAGAGGACTGGAACAGAGGAGATCACAGCTCTTTCATTTTCGCTGACACTATTGTTATCAATTATGCTGACTGATCTTGCACTGTTCATTGTAACCATAGTATTGATTTGGTTTACCTAACTGAGAATAGTGATTTGAAGTGTCAAAAAATTGAAGAGTTGTTGTCGCATTTCTACTTTCTTAAGCACAGATATAAGATTACGAATAAGCGATCGGGCGCGCGTTATGGAAACCCGTCATTGAGTCCCTGATCGATGGTCCCGGTTCTTGGTGTCAGTGGAGAGAAGCTTATGAAGAGTTTCGAGTTAGGCTACTAGTATATTTTATCACTAGATTAACTAGGTATTTACCTTCGGAACTTCATCATGAAAAAGGATTTTAAATTTAAAACAATTCATGCAATTTTAATTGAAGAAAATAAGAACGGCTGCTTCAGCCAACAGTGTATATCATCGGTTTAATATATTGAATGTTTCCCCGCTTTATTTGCACAGTCAGTGAAAGCAATGACGAGGTTCCGATCTTCAATTCATGATATCTTTATAGGGTTTGGTATCGTTTTAGTAGCCTGCCTTAGTCAAGAATAGACCAGTACCTTCTCCAAACGTCTCAGCTTATAAGCTGAGTGAAGCTCCATTTATTTACATGCTCAGAACTATTTTAATGTATTCTGTTATGTTTAAGCTCAAACATTAATGTATTTTTTGTATGTTTTTATTGGACGAAGAAGTCCAAGAACATTAAAATAGTTCTATTGTATTCTATTAACTACTGTGCAGAATGAAGCATATTTTGAATTCAACAATTTGATGAGAAAATAACTTGTAATAACTTCTTATTTGACGAGTTGAGTCTATTATATCGCGGTAAACCTTTAAACATTTAGTGGTCAACGACCCTGCATCCACAACCGGTTGGACATACGGTGGCTTTAATGTTACCCTAGAGGGAAATAACGAAGGAAAAGAAAAATTTCTGGCGGAGTGGTGAATCAAAACTAAGTGGACCTTGAAAAAAAATCTATAGCGGCTTATCACAGTGACTGGTAGGAAACCTCTATGGCCCACATCCCTAGGACCCGGGTTCAAGTTCTTGAAGTGGCCCATTTTAAAATGAGATCCCTACCTCTTCTGGTTTACTGTGAGGAGGGCACTTCAGTTCATAATTCCGTCCCTTGGATAGGACGTAAAATAGTGGACCCCTAGGTGTCTTAAGTTGAGCATGCTCAGATGCCGACACCGGGTTTCTGAGCCCTTCCTCCCCGCACGAAATCTCTGCCTATTGCCGAGTTATCCTAAATGGTGCGAATGACCTCAGCTTTCGATAGCCTCCTCTTATAACAACTACTCTATGATTAATTTATTTACATGCTCAGTGATAAAGACAACTAGGATTCAATATTTATTTAAAAAATATTTTTTCACCTCCTTTTAGCCAGGAATGGTTATGATTTAAAATCTATGCAATGCCTTTAAGAATTTGCTGTTTTATTTCTTCTGATTGATTCAATGCAACCGCTTTTCAAATGTTTGTATCCTGTTATGCTTTAAGCTCAATCATTAATGTATTTTTTGTATGTTTTTAGTGGACGAAGAAGTCCAATAACATTAAAATAGTTCTATTCTATTCTATTAACTACTATGCAGAATGAAGAGAAGGTATTTTGAATTCAACAATTTACTGAGAAAGGTACCACTTGTCCCCTTTTGGGTGAGATCTGAAGTACGGCATCATCAACAGGATGAGTTATTTAAATAATTAGTATTTTTTACGATTTTAAATTATAATGCTGTACCGCTTTACAAATGGCCAGTGAGATGTTCTGGTTTATTTTCGAAGTCAAACCTCAATATTATATATTTAGAATCCAATATTCGCATGGCATATTTCCTAGCTCTGTAAGTTTCTTTGATTGTATTCCAACAGGAAGGTTTAAATGAATGCAGCATGCCTGGAAATTATGACCTTAATGGAGCAGCTGTAATGCTGGGGAAATCACATCCAGAATAAACCAACGAACGCGGTGACAACTCGGGAGGAAAGGAGAGATTAGGTAGGCATGTTACAGAATAAGTCCGACAACTTTTCGAACTCCTTCTTCCCTGTTTTCTCTTTTCCTACAGAATACCTTTTCTTGGGTTGTTGATCTAGAATTCCTTTCTACACACTTGCTTGAAAATAGTAGGGGTAAAAGGTGGGTAGTTTGCAAACGCACGTATTATAATGTATCTGTAGTATGCGTAATGCATCTTAGGTGAATTTGCAATTGAGAGCGTTCCAGGGCTGGATTAAACACAAACCAATATAAGAACGAGTTTATGGAATCTAGGGAAGGGAGCATTACAGAAATTTGTATTTGAAAACTTTTCAACTATAAACGGAGTATGTGTACACAAAAAAGAACGACACATTCCATCTTTCAGTAGATTTTGCTCAATTTCTAAATATTATATTTTATTTTATGGGTAATATTGATTATGTTTTGAAGCATAAATAAATCAGTGTTCAACCTGAATGCTGGTTTTGGATAGAACAGGGTAGAATCTCACCCCGCACTGAGCATTTAGTGTATGAAATTCACACATTCAGGGTAAGGGGGCGAAGTCCTTCCCCTGGCCACCTGCATTTCCATACGAAGTTCTGACACACAGAAAATAGAAACGAGAGGTGACCAGAAAGCTGCTGCCCGGGATTTGAACCTGGGACCCTCCGGTCTGTAGCTCATAACTCAACTAATTGGGACACCACGACCCCCTTTTGAATTAATAAGTATGTACTTAAAATCCTTTACGCGTTTAGAGCCTCTACGTGTCTCATTTCGGCCAAGTGCGTTGATAGGAAATGCCGAAAGAGTGAAAAAATGCCAGGCATCGTAACAGTACGCCAGGAAACATGTCACACCTCCTTAAGGAGGTTGATCCGAAAAGTGAAAGTCATGTCATTTTTTTATATTGTCAGCACTCATAGACCTAAAGTTCCTCTATCTAATAAAGTAAAGATAATTATACCAACCAATACTCCTTTTTGCACAAATTGCATTTGAAATTACATACGATTAACGGCGAGAATGGCCATCACATGGGAATATAAAGTTTAAAAATACCATAGTGACATGTCGTTTTAGTAAAAACTGTTATTTTATGCGTAATTTCACAAGGAATAAAATGACACGAAAAAAAAGGCATCAACCCACCGTATTTTTCGCTAAATCCACCAATTACTGCGCTTATAGCAGACGAAATGCGTTAGTTGACTTCAAGTGGCACTGCGGTCGCTATAGCCAAAATGTATGACTTATGAATAATATCATTACTAATGAGATATTAAAGAATATTTCAGAAAAAATATTACAACATAACCTTTGAAGTAATATTCTGGTGTTATAAATTAGTAAATTCGTTGAGTACATGAATTTATTTCAGGAACGTATATGTTGAACTGACTCCATCGTCGAGCTGATTAAAATTATCATAAAAAATAAATCCTTCGACTTTCCAACGCATTTATTGTGATACTCATGACTTTCAATAGCTTAGGTAATTTTCTTTGTGAAGTAAGGATCACTTAGCAGGCATATACTCGTACTTCAATTAATAAGATTCCTTGGACAACTTGACTCAAGCAGTCGCGAGCCAGCCTCCTTAAGGACTGCGTAATAAAATACATGTGTGTGCAGCCATATATTGGAATGTACACGCTGGCTCAACCACCTACGTGCATGAGGAGTCGCTGAGAGCCAAGGAGGTGACGCTGCAAGGGCTGACGCTGGACTGCGTGCTCAGCGTAGAAGTCTTTTGTCCCTTCCGAGGAAACCGCGCGGCGGACGGTGGCTCCAACTGGTGGCGCGGCATTTGAATCTTTTCTTCTTGCGGTCGCATCATATTGCTGCTTCAGACGGAGTGATTCGAAACGATTGGCGGGTAACCTGGAAACAAAAAACGTTATATATTTCTCACTAAACTGATGCTGTAGCATCAATGTTAATTGTTTGGGTTGAAATTGTATGCTACGATATACCATAAAAAATATTATCACAAAATGTAGATCAATCGTATAACTTCTGCCAGTTTAAGACTTTTGAGTTTGTCGTTCACATTTACGTGAGCCATTTTTATGGTGTATATGTTTCTTTTTCGGACAATCCGTGAGAAAATTGCGCATTTCTTACTAAACAAAGGAGTAGTAACAGAATAGTAGATTAGCATAGTAAATTATTGCGTAACTATACCTGGAACTGTTGGAAAAAAACCTTTCCCCACACACCACACAATGTTTATTATTATGTATCTTTGTGGCAAGATATGATTTCTTCAAGAAAATGCACATTAAATCCAAACTTTCTTTTACGAAACTCATGCCAAAGTTAACTCAATGTTGATGGAAGTTCATTTCCTTTGTAGATTCCTTGAAACTCTGTAGCAGTGACCTCAGTATTAAAAACATCTGTAACACTTTCTGATGTAGGTATAACTTAGTTAACAGTATCCAGTGAAAGTATGAACTATGTTCCTGTTCTCAGTTAATATTCAAACCATGGAAACTGAGAGTAACACTACCGTCGTAGATTGCAAATAGATCACACCAATAATTAGAATTGGGCACCTAAATGCAATAGTTAAAAAAAATTTATAATATTGTTTTTGACCGTGTTCATTTTATTGATGACTACGTTCCTTAGCTTTCGTGAACCTTTTTAAACGTTACATTTTAGGAAGGAACGCAATCGATTTGAATTAATTACGGAGCAGTAATGACCTAATTGAAACACTTTCAACGAAAACAATGAATCGTTTTGCACTATTAAGGGACCAATAGATTATAGTAGATACGAAAGAACTCACCTCTAAAAATATTATTAGAAGTCTAAAGTAGGATGTGGTTCGTGGAGAGAAACGTAAGCATGTTGATATATCATTTCACTCCTGTGTATAATGGCCATTTTTTCAGGAATGAATTATATATTTATTATTTATTTTTCGTAAAAATGAAGTATTTTTAATTTTATGTAGTTGGCTCTGCTCTTATTCAAGAATGAATTTCGGACGTATCCCTCTATATCAAGTCTTTATATTTGTTCTAGATTAGTACGGCTCTACAAAGTTAATTCGATAGATTACACCATTTTGGTGAGGTATGTCTGCCATGAAGGAAAGCATTTTACAATATTAGAATTTAAATAGTCTTTGAATGCCAAGGTACAAATTCAGTTATTTTCAAGCTCATCAACCATTTAAAAATAGATAAGATTTTTAATGGAAACGTCAATTTAAATATGAAAGGAGTGATCTGAGCATGGATACAGTTAGGATTTTCTCTTTCTTGATTAGATAACTTTTTACAGTGTGAAAATGAACGGAATGTTGAAATTATACGTCATGATTGTCGAGATGACTGGGTTGATTAATTTTCATAAAATAGTTGCATTTTGCCGCAATATTTGACTCATATTTCATGGGATTATCTCAGTGATCTTTAGATCAGAGAAGATTTATCTCGACAGCATTACATATTATAACAAGAGAACTAATTTCTTCCGAAATATTAGTTGCTGATGATAAGCGATTATTTGTGGCATTATGGTAGGAAAAAAATGGGGATCATGTAGATGAGGAACTTTTGGTATCAATACTGGTCCTTTTAATGATAATAGTTTCCAATGGATCATATATACTACTCTGGATAAACTTATATAGCATTTGAGGTTACTTTCCAGATAAGGGTTGCACGGAGATGAAAATGAGTACATTTTCAGCCCTTATCAATGAATCAGTATCAATAAATCTGGATTTGTACCGATACATAAGCCTCCAACTTTTGCTATTTAGATTATTTTAATTTTTTTTAATTACGTCTTGCATATTACTTATTGTTCCTATGGGTGTCGACCAACAAACTAGGTTTTCTGCGCCATTAAGGATATATGGGTAATTGGGTAAAGCTAAGACTATTTTAGGGATAGGAAGAAGGGTGGAGAGAAATCCGAAGTCCCCTTTAAAGGAATCTGGCAAATGGTTAACGGATTAACGTCCCATATGACGGACGGAGTACTGAACTCGGAAGTGCTCTCCATACAGTACCAAGTGGGGACTGGTATACCAATGAATCATTTAACGCTGCCGGGACCCCTGGAGAGATAGTTCTCTAGTCCTAACGCCAAACTGATCCCTTAAAGTACTTCCAATGTACCTCTCAAGTAGGAACCGGTATACCATTGAAAATTCTCTACCACTGTCGGTATTCAAACCTCAGCTCTCCAGATAGCAAAAACTATTTCCTGTCTTAACCTTTAACTCACTCCTTGGTCAGAAATGGAAGTAAGGCAAATGCGATCACCACGTCGTTGGCTGATACTGCGTCATCTATGAGGTCCATCCGTATCAATGGCAAACGTTAGTTTTATCAAACCACCTCCGCAGAGTCATTAAAATTGGGTCGACAGACTGTGACGCACGGATCAGCGGTTTGGAAAGATGTGACGCTTTGATGTTTTGGCTGGCGTCACTGGGAAAGTAGTGATCATGGAAGATACTTAATAAAAGTTCACACATCGCATTACATATGTGTATTTGAAGCCTGTGCCCTACTCATTCTAGAGGCCGCTATTCAGGCCTTAAGAAACGTTATAAGAATCCAAACAGGAGGGTAAGGAGGAAGGATGGAGAGAAACACGACATCGTCATTAGCACTCTTAACAATAAAGGCTCCAAGGGGACCACGGATTAACGTCCCATCCGACGGTCGGAGTACGGGACTCCGAATGCGCTCCAAAAAGCGATGAAGTAAATGCCGGCTTGTCAATGAAAAATATATTCCACTGTCGGGAGTCAAACTCGGGGCCCCTGGGTGAGAGGGCAGTACTCTAACCTCTACAGCAACCCGGCTCCCTAAAAGTTCACTTATATGCCCAGAGGCGATGTATTAAAAAATATATCTTCTATCCGTTGGTTGTACTTTAGAATATATATCGATATGCTCGGCAAAAGTTGGCATTTATTGTAATTAGTGCTTCTCTCATATGCTTTGACTATTTAATAGCAAGTGGCGTGAATATAACATAAATTGGTGCGAAGGTTTCCGCGGCGTCGTTCAGATGTTCTCTGCATATCGGGTTCTGCGTCCGCGTATGTTGACTGGGGGTGACAACAGTTTCGCTAGCCGTCCTGCTAGCGTCACCTTCGACCTGAAGACGCTAGCAGGACGGCTAGCGAAACTGTTGTCACCCCCAGTCAACATACGCGGACGCAGAACCCGATATGCAGAAAACATCATAACATAAATTACAGAGAAAATAGAAGAACATTACGTTAAATCAATTACTTTCCAAAGATATGATAGGCATCCAAAAATAGGAAACTCACAGAGTAGTAAAAATCCTGTTGTGGAGTTGTATACACGAACTAACTTTGTGCTCTGGAAACGTGAAATCCTTATACTTTGTCATCCTTTGCGATGCACTCACTAGCCGTGAATTAAATTTTACTGAATCTAGGTATTTTTAATGTACTTACCGCCGATCCCGGAATATTTTTATGGCATTAAATTTGTAAGCTTTAAAAATTTAATACAAGAAAGATAACGAGTACCAGTTTGTAAAAAAACACCAATGATGATATCGATACACCTTTAAATAAGCATGCCAATACTAATTAGTTCTAATGCTAAAACCAATACTAATCTATTAGTACCTATTGGGTTATTTATTATTAGCTTTGGTGTATCGGTATATATCTCTCATCACTTTAAATTACTACCGGAAATGACGCGATGGATAATTATGAACGAATTAGTAATAATAATTAGTTCATAATTTTCCATCGCGGTAGGTAATTCTTCTTTTTCAGGCGGGTATCATTTTAACGCATTTCTTTCTCTCTGGCTGTAATGGATAGTATTCGAAATAATTTTACGCGTAAATTTCAACAATATCTAGGAGCGCCGCAGACTAACCGATAAGGAGAAACTCGACGTGATATCGAATGTAAACAGTGATGCATCTTATATTTGGATAAAGGTTTGTTTCAGCAGATAATCAGAGCAGGAAAGATTCTCCTGGCACCTAATACTCTAGCTCGGAGTTTTGCCTATATGCTAGTTGAGTTTTACTATATCAAGTCACAGAACACTGGAGTAAATAGGTTTTCAGTTGCTCCTATCGCTCAGGTCGTACTGTACCATTTTAACTAACTTAATCCTAAAACAAGCACTAAAAACCCATACCGTATGCAGGCACGTAGCCAGAAATTTGCTTTGGGGGGGGCTAAGTCTTGCGTAACTTGAAACAAATCAGCCTTGCCTATTCGGTGCCGACATGTTACAAATCTCTTCCCTTAACTTTCAGTGCTTGGTATTTACTTTTACAGTGCACTTACTTATCTCTTCTCACTGGTAAAGTTCACTGCTAAAATCAGAACAACAAAATTATTGGGAAAAAATTTCGGGGGGGAGGCTTAAACACCAGAAGCCCCCCCTGGCTCGTGCCTGGCCCTATGCAGCATTTGAACTCGAGACTAGAGGTCTGGTTTTACATCCCAACATAGTTCCCGGTTCGTATTCCGGCAGTGGCAGATTTTTGCTGGTATACCAGTTCCCATTTGAGCGTTTTGTGGATAGCCGTTCAATCTCATTACCAGTACTCCGTCCGTTGAATGGGATGTTCAACTGTGGACCCTATGACGCCTTTCCCTGAAGAGTTAAGCTAATGCCGAAGACGAATTTCTCTAATCCTTCCTCCATCCTACGAAAAATACATATTTAAATCCAATCATATACTTATCCATAGCTGATGGTATTCTTCCCTCAAGTACTCTTGCTTACTGAATTTTCTTGGAAACTATTTTTTCATATATTTGTCCAGTTATCCACTTTTCTAATTTGCACAAATTACCACCGCTGTAGGTTGCCTCCTCCATAAAACTGCTGCTACTCTTCAGGCTATTAGTACACCTCACAAGGAATAGGGACTAGTGATCTGCAATCCACGAATGAAGTAACTGGGATGCTTGAAAAAATTAAACTCAACAGTGTTACCCGCTAATACGCATCATCTGCCTTGACCATGGATATCATTCATTCATTCTTTTGATTCCCGGAGACTTTATTTTATGCAGTAGAATTGGCTTGAATTTAACGTATTTTAACTACATATATTATGCCAATTTGCTTGTCTCTGCACTATCAACCATCAGCTTGACAAATTTAAAAATGCATCTATGATTATTTTATCCAGCCAAATTTTTTGCGTCAAATCAACTGCGGGAATATGACTCCACCGCCAATTTTCCTACTAATGTGGATTGTGTTCCTTCGCTCATTCACGAATACTTTCAATGGGAAAGTATTGATACCAATCTTAGCGTTCCTCGAACGAAAAAGGAAATTGGACCACATGCAGTAGCTGTCGGAGTATGGGAATGTGAGTGTGCGAATGAGTAATTATAATGAAAAACCAATTGAAAAGCGAACATGTCTCTAAATATTCTTACCGTAGTAAAGAGGAATCGATGATAAGAATGAATATCACGTTGCTTGTGGAAAAAACTTTGGTTGAAACGAAATATTCACGTCCTACTCCAAGCAAATAAGGTTGTGACGATCGTGGAATCTGAAATTTGAACATGTTAACCTGAAATAGGCCGCGAATACTACATCAGATAAGACTGAAGGCGTCACTTTGTGGAATTTAGTTACACTGTTCATGGTAACGAATAAAATAATAACTTTTCAGTCTACTCCACACTTTTTTAATAACCTTGAGAACCTTGAGAATGACAAAATTTGTTGAAACCTAGGTCGATTATTAAAAAAGTGTAGAATAGATTAAAAGTTTTTATTTTATTCGTTACCATGAACAGCGCGAATACTACACTGAAAAAACACTTTGGATATGAAAACCGTAGGTTTGGATGGCACACCCAAACCTGAGGGGAAGGAAAGGACTTGCCCATACATTTGGATGTGTCATCCAAACGGAATGGGTGATGACAACACCACCTAGATTAGATTTGCCTAATCTAGGTGGTGTTGGTGATGAGGAGTTGGATGTGCCACCTACTCCTTTGGGTGCTGCATCCAAAGGAAGATGGACCAGTACTTTGGGTGTGAGAACCAAATTGTTAGGTGGCTCATCAGGACAACGTTTGGATACCGAATGAAAATTTTAGATGACCAGCCCAAAGACATGTACCCCTACCCCTTCCTCCCCCCTATTAAACCCCGGTATCCTATAATATTTTTCTTTTTCAACCCCTTTTGAAATAGGGCAGTAGGACAGTGCAACTAGAAAAACGAGAAAACTGGGCTCTATGGTTGTTATAATTATAATGGGGTCGTTTACCATAATTTATTATCGAATCTGATAGAGTTTGCCAAATAAAAAGACCCGTATTTTTGATCTGTCAATTATTTCTCGAGTTATAAGCGGCGAAAAACTAATGTTTTTAACCCTTTCGGAAAAGTGGGCGTGGTGCAACCTCTGACGTACATCGACTTCTTCCAATCATAACTGAGCCCGCGAAGCTATTTTGCCTTATCGCAATGGGGGGGACACAGCTGACTCTGCCAATAGGAGCAGTTGCGACAGCATCTGTGCGAGCAGACCTTCCGAGAACTTCCCTCCACTCCCTTCCCTTCCCCTAAACGCAGCCAAGGACGGGAGGAAAATGACGTCAATGATATCAAAGCAGCTTTTTCGGTGGGCGTCACCTTTTGCTTATTTTAATTATTGATTTATGAGTGAATGGTTGTGGTAACAAGATTAATTTTTTCACTAAAATTATTTTTTCGTTTTCATCTAACGATTTCGTTTACAAAATTGCGATTTCGGTTCCGAGTAAATGCCCCCATTATCAGGTCAGGATAACTGACAGGTCACTGTAGCTAACCCATCAGTCACTCACTAATTTGAGTGAATATCATGTTTCAGGTCTCGAATAGCCTCTGATTAGTTGAAAAATATCTTCTTAAAAGCCAACAGGAATCCATTGGCTGGGAGGATATCTTCGTTGCTCAAATGCCTGAACCGGTTTCACGGATATGTTTTTCCCTGTGGAACTTTTACTTCCGTAACCTATGCAGCTTAACTTCCAGTAAAATTAGGATGCCTACTGTTGCTTTGTAGAAATAGTAGAGATCTGAACTTTGACGTTCTCTACAGTAGAGATGGGAAAGTTTGGCAAAACGTGTTAAATATCATTAAGAAAAAAAGGATTATTTTTCTTATAGAATGGTATGCATCTCGGGTTGATATCATCCCCCTACTTGATATATATACCATCCTAATAAGAGGATTTCCTCAACTTTCTCATGTTCGAAACATTATAGAACATTCGGCATTACAATAGGGTATAACTTTTATCACGGCCATAGTAGGTTCATATATACATTCCTAAATCATTGTACACATTTTCGCGGTTCGATCGTCTTTGGTAGTTTTCATGTGCGTTCGAATCACAATTCCTTTGAAGACTACAGATTTTGTTAAGGGGTAGTAGAAATTCACGCCAGTCCTCCTTAGTAAAATAAAATAATAAGAGCTAGGGTGAATGTTTCTGAAAGGATTGGGAGTGTAGATAAGAAGGGGCCTTATTTATTAACTCACGGAGGCATCATCATTGCCGCGGGTGCCCTAAGGCTAAGGAGATTAGGTACTGGAGGAGGCATCGCAGCTGATTTGAGAAGCCAGCGGCCATATTTGTATGCACTGGCATACTGGGTTTGCTACTCGCGATACAAGTACGGATGAAGTTCTTTTTACGCACGGCAAAAATTAGAGAAGTAAGACGAATAATGGAATGCATTTTTAAAATTCGCCAAAGAGACAGCGCAAATTGTGCAGAGACGATAAAAAGCGCCAAACATATAGTTTAAATCTATAAATTCAGTCATTTTTAAAAATTAAATTAGCTCTCAGGGTAATAAAATTCATAAAGACCTTCATTAAATAACCTTAGCTAGATTAACTTATGCCGCTGCGTTAAATTTTGGGTACGTTTCGATTGTTATTCATGTTTTGATAGACATACAGCATGCATAAAAGGCCGTATGGAATGTATATAAGTGCAGTCTCGATAAGAGGCGGTATTGAACGGGAAATTTTGTGCGGAGTAGATGGCGCCTAATCCTTTCCGAGAAGCCATATTCTGGCTCTATTGTCCATAGGCTAGAATGCAAATGACTCCAGTACATTCTAGCCTCCTTGCCTGAGGCAGCGCATTGAACTTTCGAATGTATATTTAATTATAAAAATTTAAGCTCTTTAAAGCACTCAGGGGTCTCTAGGCATTTTTGTGGTGAAGAATATGAAAAATGGGGAGCTTTTTACACAGCTGCGAACGCCAAACCATATATCTACAATCTTATCAATCTCGCAGTTTCCATAGAGAATTTTCTGCTTTCTTATCGTTCACGGGAAAGAAGGCACTTCAAATCTTCCCGTAGCGCAGCGTATCACTCCGACATATGCTTGCTATCAAATCATGCGTGTTCAGACGGACTATGCAGAGAACTTTAAACACCAGTGAAAAACTTATATTCTATGAAACGAGTAGGCGAAGTTTATGGCCTATAGCCTAACCTTATATCTGTCTGATGGTTCTCTACAAAGCTTCAATAATAATCTTCAAGCATGGAGTGCTTTTCTAGCCATCTCCAGAGTGTGTGGCAGGGAGTTAATAAATCAATAACCAATCATGGATTACGTTCATGCTCTAATAGATACATATTAATTGACGAAATGGAAGTGTTTGTTGTCCTTGTGATAGATACTTGTAACACATAGATTTTGCTTTGTGTAGAGCACCTGAAGTGCGTCTTATCAGAATACAATTGCACCTTATTACAGTACTGGTAATGGTTCAGGGGGGCCAACCGGCAGCTTAGGTCATGTGTTCCATTCAAGATAGGCGGATATTTGAGTGAGGTAGAATTTCTCAGAGAACGGAGAAAGAGTGGAGAGAAATCCAGTGTCAGCATTATCCTGTTCATAATCTAAGGCGCCAAGGGCTCCATGGTATTATGTCCCATCCGACGGACGTGGCAATGAACTCGAAGTGCTATCCCCACTGCACTCAAGTATGGATTTGTATACCGATAAAAAAATCTCTGCCACTGTTGGGTATAAACCGGGATCCTCAGGATGAGAGGCAAGTGTTCTATCCATTACACCAACCTAATTTCCTTCTTGTTGAAACAATACTTTTTCTACAAATTTTGGTATTTTAAAAATATCCGTATTTTTCCTATGAAGTCTTTCTTTCTTAATATCTTCTTCGTTCCTTCATGCCGTCCAGTACACCTATTATTTTCTTCCATTTTCCTCAGAAATAATGAAAATGGACAATTTTCACAAGTAATTATCATTATTATTATTTGTTGACATTACCTATTCTTCTGAGTATGATTCGATTCCACACTATATCGTCTGAATCATTTGAAAGTATTCCATCTTCGTCGATAACCTATCATTTCCCTTCTATTCTCTTCTTCAATTGTACGAGTGGGAACCGGTACATAAATAAAAATTCTTTCTCATCACCGTGATATAAACCCGGGTCCTCAGCATGGGAAGCCAGTGCTACATCATCCTCTTTCCACAGATAGGAGAAGAAACTTCAGAAGACTCGGTAGACTGGGATGATTTTTTTATTAGATTGCTTATCGGGTACTGGATAGTAGGTAGATGTAGGAGTAAAAATTAGCAATATTGGTATCTTAAATTTATGCGAGCTCGTGTATTGCGTACTACTGTTTGCACTGACCCTTTTTTCTCGCGAAAATCTAGACCAAAACGGAATTAAGGGTAAAAACCCCTTCAGTTGTCAGTGTATTATAATTACTTCCATCTTTGACATATCAGCAAGATATTCTTTACAGAAAAATCGTTCACCTTGACCGGGACCCAAACCCGGACCCACTTATTTCCGGTCAGGTGCTCTACCAGTTGAGCCACCAAGTAAAGAATGTGCAATTTCAGCGGGTAACTCCGTTAAAAGATTTCGAGGATAGTGTTCGAGCTGTTAATTCGACACATCAATTCATGTAGCTAAAGGCAATAGTTCGGTTAACCATCAGTTAGGCTTAACACTCACTTTGCTGATTAGCAGGATCCTCGGAGTTGCACGAGTATCCTTCGGGAGTTCTCCAGATCACCAAGGAAACCCAGAGGCACTTCCGCAAACAACTGAAGGTCGCGAAGATGATTCCCTCCGGTGATGTCCAGGTGTTGGCCAAGTTTGATCGGTTCCGCAGGCAACGAGTCGCCAACAAAACTCCCTCTCCGATGACTTCTTCCGCTCACCTCTGGCAAAAAACAGCCTCCGCTTCGAAGAGCGATAGTGTTGTGGTCGTCAACTCCGCTTCCCTCATTCCAATCGTACGCGATCCGCGAATTTCGCAAGCTATAAAGTAACCTTCCTCCCTCCCCCACCTCTCTCCCGGCAACCCCACCTTCGGTCCTGCCCTTCGAATGCTGCCTTATCTATCCGCTGTCCACCTGTGGAGAAGACGTTGTTTCACGTACGACATGTGGAGGCGATCCGACGAAATGGGTGGCCGAAGGTTTTCCTGTTGGTTGCGGGAGGAGTAGGGACGGTAAGGCATAATATCTTTGACCAATCGGATGTCGGGATCGATCCACCATCGTGCGTAAGGCCTAAGCTTTTCGTTCTTGTTTCGGGGAATATACCCATTTCTCCGAAATCGAATAACATATATTTTACGATACGTTGACAACCCACAATTACGTGTTTTCCCTATTATCCAATAACATATGTACATATCTAGAATTATTTGATTCCCCGTGAGCCGTCTCAAGGGTGTGTGGCAGCCCTTAGCATAGTTTTTTTTGCTACCAGACTGGTTAGCCTGATCGTGGCTGCTCAATGAAATGTGCGTAGGTTCGAAACCAGCTTAGGAAATGAGCCTAGAAAATGATGGTTTTCGTAGGATTGATAATACTAGTAAGTATTAAGTTTGGTTAGAACAAGGATCGGTTAGTATTTTTTGGCGGGAAATCCAGACTTGCAATAGAAAAATTTAGAATTTTTACGAGAGCCATGAATGAATTATTTATTCGAACAAGAAATATTGAAAGTAATATAGGGCAAGATGTAATATCAATTATTTCCTTAATAAAACAACAAATCAGGCAAAAATGGACCTTATTATTTTTGATCGAAATTATCAATGAAATACAATTTTACCGATGTCAGTCTATAATTATTTTATTAATCCAACTATGATAGTTTTATATATGATCGAAAAAAATAGAGTTGGTACTATTCCACGCAAACATTTGATTATGCCGATCGTTATCGAAACACAACGTTTAGTTCTTTCCACCATGACTAGGTTCCACAAAGTGTCCTCGCATTTCATTCAAGTTCTCTTTTATTTTAGTGTTCAATTTCGCTCAAGAGCCACGGGGACGTACCCAAAGGCTCGTGAGCCGCGATTCGCCACTCCTGGGCTAGATGTTGCGAGATATCCTCTGCAGATAAAGCTTCTTAAAGCCTAATTATACGACCATGGCATTTGGCTGAATAAGAGAGTAAAGAAATCAGAAATTCGTAATGACATAAGAATTCGATTCCATCTTTCGAATTTGCTGACCGGGACCCGAAAATGTAAATGTTTTCTACATTAGAAAGAAATAATATTCTTTGAAAAACATTGACTGTGTCCTAGTCCTATATTGTGCGTGGTGAAATTTGGTCTTTTTTCCGTCACATGAATGTGAATTCCTGATCCTAATACGATATTACTCCCTGAATAGAAATATATAAATTTTTTTTTTTGCCCACCAGCCATAATTTTCACGAGAAACCCAAGAAAATAATCAAAACAACCTGGATTATTCAGTTTGTATTAATTTATTAGAAAAAACCGACAGTGCTTCCTCCATAATTATCGTAGAAGAACGATTCAAAAATTAGAATACTGTCCATGATCAAAACTTTGATAGAAATAAAATTTGCTAAAGTCCTGTACTGTACGTGGTGAGAACGCGGTGCGCGGTGAAATTTGGTCTTTAATAAAAAATGTATTTGTATATATTCCTTGTTTGGGTGTGCTCCGCGTACTTTACTAGTTGTGATACATGAAGTTTCGTGGCCGTTGCTGGTTACTTTATCAAAGGGAATAAAGTATCTGTCGAGTTGGTGGAGTTTATATAGGGGTTCCATGGAGGGTAATAATAATAATAATAAAAGGTCTTTATTGGGGCGAGATTGAAACAAAACTGTCCCTTCTGCCATCTAACCCCTCGTCAAAATAAATATATAAATAAAATAGTGGTCAATACCTAAAACAATTACAATCCGAGGTAAAAAAATCAGTAAAGAATACACTTATAGGAAGTAAAGAATGATAAATTAACACAAAAGAAATATATATACACAATATATCAATATTACATATCTAATAGTGTGTGAAAGAATTTACAATGTGGGAAAAACGTGAGGATTATTATGCTTACATCCTTTGCGCAAAAACCCACTGCAGGAAAACACCCACACAAGAAGGGGGGTGTGAAAAACCTGCGAAATCCTACTGATAGTAAAGCTAGTGTTTAAGAATAACTCAAATATAATAGCATGTACATAGGAAAGTTAGTAGCTTATAATGAAATTCAAGAAAAGAAACATGCAAAAGGTAGGGAGAAAAAAAAATAGGGAAAAAATAGTTAAAAGGGAATTAAGGAAAAATTAATAAACAAAAACAAACATCAACATTGTGAATGTGCGCCGTTTATCTTGCCATCCGTGTTCTAATCTATTATATGTATTGAGAGAAAAGGGGAGGAATGGAAGGAGTAGTCATTGCATTTTTATTTAGGTTCAAAGCAGGGTCCCAGGTGTGGCTGATTTGGAGGCCACAGTCCCTATTGTAATTATGCTTGCATTTTCTTATCTCCAAAGCTTCGTGGATCAGCCGGGGCTTGAAGTTTTTCTCTTTCGTGATTATCTTTGTTTGTTTGAGGTCATTCGCGTGTCCCGAGGATGCATGTTCCACTACGGCTGATTTTAAGGGTTGTCCCTGTCGAATAGCCCACTGGTGTTCTTCTGAGCGGGTTTTAACGGGGTACGCCCGAACAACGAATATATGCAGCTATAATGACCCGCGAAAGTTTCAACCAAGAATTACGACGCCTCTACGGGGATTCCACCTTCCTACGGGGATAGTGTTCAACCTTCACGGATGGAAGAAATTCGACCAACTTCGCTGCAAGAAGTCATCCCTTCTCTGCCAACTGGCCTTCCTTCTATGCTGCCGAGATGAGGAAATCATACCAACTTTTCTTAGACTGCATCGCCACCTTCATTCATGCCGCACGCCGATGATCCTTCGAAAGGCCTGTACGTTATTACCACGAGCACCCATCCAAGAAATCCGACGTGAACTAGGCAAAGTCGGCAAGAAACTACTTCATATTCATCTGTTTCTAGCCAACTCAATGAAGAACGAAGACTTTGATCGACTGGACAAAATGATAGCGGCCCACGTGGAATCCGTTGCAGAAACTAGGAAGAAGAATCAACAAAGAAAACTCGGGAAACTAAAAGACTCTCAGAAAGCATCCATCCCATTAACGGAACCAGATGTGATTGTAAACCTTTCAAGACTCCGACTTGATGCCACATTGAAATCTCGTAGTTATTGTAGATGTTCTCTAAATAATAGAGCATAGCACTTTCGCCTGTAGAGTTTTTTGTTTGTCAAATTACACTGTAGAATAGATAAAACGACAAATATATACTGTAATGGTTCAACGGCCCGGATGAAACCTCTTTTTGGGCCGAAAGAAACATGTACAAAAAATAAAAAAAATCTTCGCGAATCCTTCGCGAAGGGGTTCCCGACCCTGTGCAATTCCCTTTCTTTTACGCGCTCCCTGGCTTTACCGCCGGGGCGAAACGTATGAAGGGTATGGAAGGAATGTGGTGGGGATCGGGGTGATAGGGAGCCTCGCCTCCCGACCCGCGGAAGAAGACGACGCACACACCTTTTCATTCATCAACACACACCACCATTGGCCTCACGGCGACGACCACGTCCTGGAGCTCTCCGGTCGTCCGCGAACACCCTCCTCACCCTGTCCGGCCCGGTGACGGCGCAAGCCTCCTCAACTCGTCCGCCCTTGCGACGGGCACAACTTCGCCCGTGGCTCACTTTTTGGGGAATCTCCTCAACTCGTCCGCCCTGGCGACAGGCACAACTTCGCCCGTGGCTCACTTTTTGGTAATCTCCCCAACTCGTCCGCCCTTGCGACGGGCACAACTTCGCCCGTGGCTCACTTTTTGGGGAATCTCCTCAACTCGTCCGCCCTTGCGACGGGCACAACTTCGCCCGTGGCTCGCTTTTTGGGGAATCTCCTCAACTCGTCCGCCCTTGCGACGGGCACAACTTCGCCCGTGGCTCGCTTTTTGGGGAATCTCCTCAACTCGTCCGCCCTTGCGACGGGCACAACTTCGCCCGTGGCTCACTTTTTGGGGAATCTCCTCAACTCGTCCGCCCTTGCGACAGGCACAACTTCGCCCGTGGCTCGCTTTTTGGGGAATCTCCTCAACTCGTCCGCCCTTGCGACGGGCACAACTTCGCCCGTGGCTCGCTTTTTGGGGAATCTCCTCAACTCGTCCGCCCTTGCGACGGGCACAACTTCGCCCGTGGCTCACTTTTTGGGGAATCTCCTCTCGGGCGTTGCTGCTGCCGGCTTTTATATCCCCGGGGATGACGATGGGGTGGGGGGGGTTCTCGATGTGGGTGGGGGTTGCACTGGGGTTATAGGCCACCGTGGCCACAGGCCCATATCACCTCACTTGATTTTGGTGACTCATTCACTCCCGCTTTCACTCAGTCTCACCCTCCTCCACGGGTCGAGTCTAGAGGGGGGGGGTGAGGGTGTGAAGGGGGGGGGGAGGAATGCGGTCGGGCCAGGGAGCATAGTGTAATGGTCGTACCATTACATTGCCCCTCCCTAAACTGTGGATGCCGCTCTTCAAGAAGAGAAGGATCCGCAGTTTACTAACAAACAAAGAAAACAAACCCAAACGTTACGGCGACTCGCACGTAAACAAAACGAAATCTAACTTTTTGAAAACAAAAAAAAACCTCTTTACATTACATAGGTTCGTGATATACTTTTAAATTCCCGTAATTATAAATTCCGACTTCTTTTCCATCCCGATCAGACAGGTGACACGAGTTTGGCCCCGCCTGGCGAGAAATGCGAAAAGGGCCCGTATATAAATGAAAAAATTTGTGAAATAATTTTTGTTTTGAATCGGATGACCGAGGGGTTTTCAGGAGGACTTTTTCTCCCACCCTGAATTGATGTCCCTTGGCACTTTGCCGTTCTTTTCTTTTTCGACCTGCCAATTCTATATGAACTCTCGCGAGCTGCTGAATTTCTTCATTCGATTCTGGTTGCCGCGTTAGCAGTTTAACAATCTCATCTTCGCGCCTTGGTTTCCGACCAATTTGAAGTTCCTTTCCTCTGTTTGCACAAATCAAAAAACTTTTGTTTAACGGTAATACCGGTATTTTCGGATTTCTTTCTAGAAGCTTCTTAAAGAATTCTTCCTCAATTGCGGAAACCTCGCTCCCGGTGTCAATCAATGCTAACGCCGTCTCTCCCATACAGTTGACTTTGATTTGGGGGCATTCCCTCCGCGGGAGAGCTGCCCCTTCTTCCGCCATAAGGTCATCTAATGGATTCCCTTCTAAAATGACGGTAGCCACTATCTCCACTGTCTCTTTCACTTCGGGATCCGCGCCGGCGAGACTATTCGACTCGGACCCTTCTAGTTTTCCCGTTCCGTGCTTTGTACTCGGCTCCTAACCTGGGGGTCAGTAATCGTTTCCTCCCTCGCACCTGGGGATTGTGAATCATTTACTTGCTCCCTTATGGTATCCCTCACGTTATTCGCTTCCGACCTGTTTGTCCCTCTCCATCGACTGTTTCTCTGCCATTCTCTTCGACTGGTGTTTGCCCCTCCTGACCATTGCATTGCGTTTACACACGGTGGCCTTTCCCTTGGCGGCGGCCTAGCATTCTGCCCCTCCTCTACGCTTTCGTCGTAATATTCTAACAGAATGACTAGTTTCTCCAAGTCCATCGGCTCCGCGCTTCTTAAAAGGTTTCGCACCCATGGAGGGAATTGGCGTGTGAGAAAGAATTTAAGTTCCTCATCACAAATCGGGGGCTCACAAGATCTAGCTGACGCAATCTTTTTCATCGCATGTTCACTCATTTTGCCGTCCCTCGCACGCGAATAGTACC
Organism: Platycnemis pennipes; assembly: GCA_933228895.1. Classification (NCBI taxonomy): domain Eukaryota; kingdom Metazoa; phylum Arthropoda; class Insecta; order Odonata; family Platycnemididae; genus Platycnemis; species Platycnemis pennipes. The sequence goes on along the minus strand of OW121852.1, from coordinate 31,093,406 downwards.
CCGTCATTACTTTAGCTCGATATTCATACCGCGCATTCTCACCCCAATATCTCTGCAAAAACTTTTGTTTAAGTTCTTCGTACGTTCCAGGCACTGGAAATAAGGCATTTCTCCACAATCGAGCATTTCCCTCCATCATACTTAGAAAAAGATATGGCCATTTAACAAGTGGGATAGCGAGCAGTTTCAAATACTCCTCTGCTTCACTCACGAATATTTGGGGGTTTTGATCCGCTCTACCTCTAAATATTGGTTTAATTAGGCCGATATTGGGCGGAGCAACCGCGGTGGTTATAACCTGGCTGCTGCCTATATGCTCCGTGCGCCCCACCCTGTCACTTAGCCTGTTCAACCTTTGAGCTAAATTTTCTTCGCGTCGGGCCGCCTCTACCTTCTCTGCGATAAATTCATCGGATATTTGACTTATTTGAGCCTTTAAACCCGTCTCCCTCGTTATGGCTTCCTGTTCCTTTACCTCAATGGTTTGCGTCAAATTCTCGCGAATACTCTCTACTTCCCCTTTAATTTCTGTTTTCGCGTTTTCTATCTTACCGTTCATCATTTGCAACATTTCCCTGAACTGTCGATCTCTTCTTTCTTCCTTCGCCTCTTCCTCCCTTCGCCTCTTCTCCTTCTCCCTCTGTCTCTTTTCCTCCTTCGCTTCTTCCTCCCTTCGCCTCTCCTCCTTCTCAGAAAATAAGTATCTTTTGAATTCTGACATAAGATCGTTCGAATCCGGTGAGGCCGGTAAGGACTTGAAACTAGTAGTCGACCAAGCGGCCGATTCATCCCCGACTACTCCTACCTCACTCGCCTCACCGTCCCCACTATTGTCCGAAACCTCCGTCTCATCGATCCTCCGTCCCTCCATATACTTCGTTTCCTTCTTTCTATTACTCATTTTACTGCCAGTCCAAATTCCCAAATAATGCGAAATAAAACTTCCTTCCGTCTTAACCCTCAATCATGCGTTTCCCGTGACTAAATGCCACTCACACACGTGAAAAATTAACGACAATAAACAACAATCGGGTCCCGGATTCGGGCGCCAGATGTAATGGTTCAACGGCCCGCCCGGATGAAACCTCTTTTTGGGCCGAAAGAAACATGTACAAAAAATAAAAAAAAATCTTCGCGAATCCTTCGCGAAGGGGTTCCCGACCCTGTGCAATTCCCTTTCTTTTTCGCGCTCCCTGGCTTTACCGCCGGGGCGAAACGTATGAAGGGTATGGAAGAAATGTGGTGGGGATCGGGGTGATAGGGAGCCTCGCCTCCCGACCCGCGGAAGAAGACGACGCACACACCTTTTCATTCATCAACACACACCACCATTGGCCTCACGGCGACGACCACGTCCTGGAGCTCTCCGGTCGTCCGCGAACACCCTCCTCACCCTGTCCGGCCCGGTGACGGCGCAAGCCTCCTCAACTCGTCCGCCCTTGCGACGGGCACAACTTCGCCCGTGGCTCACTTTTTGGGGAATCTCCTCAACTCGTCCGCCCTGGCGACAGGCACAACTTCGCCCGTGGCTCACTTTTTGGTAATCTCCCCAACTCGTCCGCCCTTGCGACGGGCACAACTTCGCCCGTGGCTCACTTTTGGGGAATCTCCTCAACTCGTCCGCCCTTGCGACAGGCACAACTTCGCCCGTGGCTCGCTTTTTGGGGAATCTCCGCAACTCGTCCGCCCTTGCGACGGGCACAACTTCGCCCGTGGCTCACTTTTTGGGGAATCTCCTCTCGGGCGTTGCTGCTGCCGGCTTTTATATCCCCGGGGATGACGATGGGGTGGGGGGGGGTTCTCGATGTGGGTGGGGGTTGCACTGGGGTTATAGGCCACCGTGGCCACAGGCCCATATCACCTCACTTGATTTTGGTGACTCATTCACTCCCGCTTTCACTCAGTCTCACCCTCCTCCACGGGTCGAGTCTAGAGGGGGTGGGGTGAGGGTGTGAAGGGGGGGGGGGGGAGGAATGCGGTCGGGCCAGGGAGCATAGTGTAATGGTCGTACCATTACAATACATATCAAAAAATAGGTAGCAAATGTAAGTAACAATTTGAATACGATTTTCACATGATGGATTTGAAGTTATTAAGTGTCATGCCTATATATTTTTGGATTCATTCGCTAGGTTCACTCAAGTCTTCTCCACCAACATTGTAAAGGCAATGTTTAGTAACTACATATACAAAAATCCAAACAAACGTATTCTAATAAAATACTAAGAAACATTATTATAGTGTGCACATGCGAGTAACCGTTTTCCACGAAAGGAAAACTCCACCTCTCTATCGACTCCCATGAAAACGTGGTGAGTGCAGTTGGGAAGGGATGATTTTTACATTAAATTTATTCGATGTGATGTTCCGCCGTCATCTCGAATTCTTCCGGCGAGTGGTATTCCCCGTGCTATTGAGCGCCTGATGGTGAGTTATAAATCGATTGCAGGACGCGGAAGACTAGTGGACTGGGCACATGACTGCGATAAAAATGGCCGTGCGTGTGTGTGTGGTCAGTCGCGCTGTCCTCAGGAGTTTCCCGCGCCCCCTGGAGACAGATGGGAGGATCCACGTGGATAAAGCAGGTGGCGATAATCGATAGCACGAGAGTCGCAGTTCAGAAAGGGGAGAATTTTGTTTAGACACAATTAAAATCGACAATCGATTGCGTCATGTTTTATGGGAGGCAATTTTTTAAAATTGTAAATAAGAATTCCGTAACGGAGAGATAAAGCTACATTATGAATTCATCCTAATTTGCAAATAATAGTGATCACGTAAATGGAAATTGTTGAAAATATATTGGTATTGAAAAATACATACGGTATTTATAATATATAGATGTTTTTTTTCAGGAGTTTACGTCCTTGAGAAAATGAAAAATTTTAACTATTTGGCCGACGTTTCGGAAAATATATTTTTTCCTATTTCAGGGCTAAAATGGGATGAACCACCAATGAATATAGGTAAAATGAGATCAGATTTTAGTTTTGAAGATTATGTTGAGTTTTGTGATTTTTATGTGCTATTTTGTATTTGTTTTTTTTAAGACTACTTATTTGCTCTGATAATCCATTTATATAAATAATTCCCCTGTAACGTCGGCCAAATAGTAAAATTTTTCATTTTCTCTAGGACCTAAACTCCTGAAAAAACATCTATATATCAAAATAGAGGTCTGGAAGTTATCTTACCAAGGTATTTATAATGAATTAGCTGAAGGTTCACGTTGAAATTCAACGGGAGAGAAAAAAGTATACATTCATATAAGTATTTTTGAAATTGTCCATAAAAAGGACGAAGCTGATCTTGTGTTCTGTAGCCGCAAATAGCTTCTGGCATGTCTCTTTGTACCAAATGTTTAAGTATCGTTGATATTTTTGTTCGGAGGAAACAATGTCAATGGCCTAAGCAAGGATCTGAAAAGAACCAAAAAATAAACTGCATTTCGACGCAAATATTCGAGTGTTTGTAGTGTTTCGGTGGGTGAATTAATTCTCCATGAAAACGCAACGCACATATTGTAATTGTAATTTTTGTAAGTTAAACAACACGGCTTTATCTTCTATGTGGTGGACCTAAAAAGCTACATTAGTATGAAATAAATATAGTACCTACTTACCTTAGCAATAATCTACAGACCCTGGCGTGAATTTCCATTCCATGTCTATGCTGCGGTTTCCAAGTAAATAAAATATTCAATTGTGGAAGTAGTGCAACAATTTGAGATTTTCGAGCTAAAAATTAAAATTCATGGAAAAAGCGAAGGGTATACGGAAATTGAATGCAAGAATAAAAACATTTGTTCCTTCAATTATCTAAACATTAAAATTTCAAATCTGTATCATAAGTATTGGCGATTAACCGAAGCAAACGAAAAAATCTCTACACCAAATCTTTTGCTTTTCTTATGGGAGTGAACGTTGGTAAAAAAAAGGCCCTCATAGGGGCCCCTGGGGCATTTTTAATGTAGCCTATGTTGCGCGCAATTGATTCCTGGCATCAAAAATTCCTTGTATTCAAATTTTCAAGAAAATAGTTAGAGCAGTCCGCGAGAAAGGTGCGACAAATGTGCGTACAGAGATTGCTCGCTCAATATAATTGGACTAATAAATTTTTGCTCGAAAAAAGCAGCAAAACCTGTTACATGAAAGTGGCACTACAGTATGTTGTTAACACTGGCAACGGTACTCGTGACGGAACGTGTTTATGAGCCTATTTACTCACTTAATTTAGGACTATACCTTACCAAGGTCCTTCTTATATTCTTTGTGCAATTTAAATATTCCTATTGGTTATTGATATAGTGTTATTAATACCAATTCTTCCAAATGGTAGCAGCGTCATTGTTGCCAAATATTTTTCCGAAATATTATTGTTAATAAAATTCAAAACAAAGAGTTGTATTTGCAAGGGAGTGTTTAAAACTGAATAAGAAAATATTTAACCCATATTAGAATACATAGTAGCAGTAATGAGCATGTATTCTCACTTTGGAAATTAAACGTGTCAACAACAGCCATGTTCCGTAGTGAAAATAAGTAAAAAGAGCTAGTGAAAAATGGAATGAGTCCACAAGGTGCTATAGAATAGCATGCTCATACAATTTATTGTGTATACGTTATCAAACTATTAGGGATGTCACATCGACATCGATGTATCGGACTACTCGATGTTTTTTGCCGATACAACGAAAACATCGAGTGTTAAGACAATCAATGGAATATCGACTCGATGTTTTCAGAACACTCAACATCGCAGCGATTCTTTAGGAAACGAGCGGTATAATAAATGTCTTTGGTTGACCAATAATAATTATTGATTAATAAGAATTATTCATTTTTCTGATTATCATAAGCCTTTAAGAATACGAACGAATCTTCTCTAATTACGCCATCTATCGTTCGCGTGTAGGGAAACAAGTGAAGGTATAAAATCGTTCATGTTTCATCCCAGTGTTGCCTTCCAAGAACATGATCCGCCATGCCTACATCAGTACCTTCTGCGAGGATTGTATCAGCTCTCAACTTGGTGGTTCAGGATAACAGCAGTAGGTTGGGGTCGCTGCATATTAAGCAAAGAGTGTTCCTTACCCATACTGGGAGGTTTAAACGTTTTAAAGCCACTGTTTTTCAATTTGATTTTTCTTATACTACCAGGCTTAGAATATTTTTAGGTAACAGGTACACCCACTTTATTGTGTTATTTGTTTTTGGTTGTATTATGCTTATTTATCTTTATTTCATTATGAAACAGTGATATGTTTTCAATGTTTAAAAATAAATTCAATGGAAAAGTATTTGCGTATTATTTATCAATATTTTACTAAATAAGGTCCGATTTACGAATTATTTTCAAAATTGCAAGTTTTTAAGAAGATTTTTTAGTATGCATAATACCTAATACCTCTATGATAATACCTAACCTCGGATATGAAGGCATAAAAACTCGATACATCGAAACATCGATGTTTTTTGTCGATGAATAATGAGTGAGTGGTGAGTACTTTTATAAACATTGACCACTCGATGTTTTTTAGCCGATGTGGCATCCCTAGTATATGTTACCAGACTATAGTAGAATTTCCATATAGGTATTTTTTCTAAATCGTCATTTATGTATTAAATATCACAGCTCTTTTACGGCATTTATGTGCGTGGAGTCACAGCGGAACCTCCTTAATCATCATTATGATCAAGTGGCAAATTATCACGTATCAAAAGGGTATATCCCATTTTTGACGACCACAACCGACAATACAACATACAAGAAAAGTCAGAAAAATTGGAATACTTATCACAAAAAGCGCAATATAAATTTCCGAATAATAATAATTATAAAACGATTACTTTCAAATAATTAATTTATATTTCCAAGTCATATATTTATTAATAAAGGAATATATAAAACACATTGTTCAATTTGTGAATTATGGACTATTTTTTCGGTTATGTAAAGAAGAATGCAATAATATTCCAAAGTTGATGTCATTTTACTATTTTGCCATCTGTTGGTATTTTGTGGAGTCTGATGGAGTAAATTCACCGAAGACCTAACCTGCTTAACCAGTGGACATTTACACCGTTGGAATACCTACAACCTCCAATTCATTTGCATTTGTTTGTTTCATCTCGCTGCAATTTTAAATTGAAAGAAATTTCCATTGCAGTTTGCCAAATTGTTTTAATGATACACCGCATTTTTTCTCTACACTTTCCAGATCTACCTTTTTCGCAACCATAATATTTTTTGCTCAATGCATCTCGGAACTGTCAGACAGAGCATTTAAGTGTGAAATTCAGGTCATGTTTTGAGGTTCACTTGTATTTTAAAAAAGTGCGCAATGTAATAACACGAAATAATGAATCCTGCCGGAAACATTAAAAAGAAGCTCGTACATCCTTATCGCCCATACATTTCTTATTAGTCTAAGACATGTTTTGACAATATAATAAGAATGAATAAACTTGATTTTTCCACAAATTTTTTATTACTTTCCACTACCCGGGTTTCGACGGTTAAGTCATTATCAGGTGAATAACAAAGAAACAGTTTTTCCACCAAGTATATATACAAACAGTGAAGAGGGGCGGGTTTAGGTTTGCTAGGAAGGATGGTGGGGGTAAGAATTGTCAATGGGGCGGGGAAGGAGGGTGGGGGTAAGGAAAGTCAAAGGGACAGGGAGAGTGGGGGTGGTAGTTTGAGGGAAAGGTTTAGCGTTGAGAGACACATTGGGTCGTTATGGTGGGTCGGTGTCCCTGAACAGTGAGAGGTCTAGGAGGGGTGAACGGGAGGCATATAACAAATCATTGAGTATTTCACACTTCGAACCAACTGTTTTCATAATCTCTAGCTGTTCTAGAGCATCCAGGCGGAGGCCTTTCTTTTCCACATGGAGAATTTTAGGGATGAAGTCACTCACATGTCCTTTTTCCAAGAGGTGTTTCGCGAAGTGGGAGGTGTCGTTTGAATTTTTGAAACAAGCCTGATTTACTCTCTGTTTAATTTTCCGTCCTGTTTGACCGATATATACGGCCGAGCATTCGCATTCAAGCTGGTGCACTCCGCTCTTTTTTAATAAAGGGATTTTATCCTTAGTTTTGGAAAGAAGATCCTGAAAGTTAGCTTTGTTGTAGAACGCTGGTTTTATTTTGTGTTTAGGCAGGACTTTCGTGGCTGTGTGGGATAACTGGCCAAGATATCGTATTCTCTTCCACTTAGCATCCGTATCACTTGCTGGGGAAGAGCTACTATAGATGGAGTTTATGGCTATCTTGTTGAGTTTCTTTGGTACAATTTCTCGATTAGCTGTGGGGGATATCCGTTATTAATAGCTATGTGTTTAATAGTTGCCAGTTCTTTTTGGGTGCTGTTAGGTGACATCGGTATAGTTACCAGGCGGTTAATCATCGAATGAAGGGCAGCATGTTTTTGGGAAATGTAATGTCTTGATTTGGCGTGAATTATTTGGTCAGTGTGTGTGTCCTTCCTGAAAATCGAAAATTCAAGTTTACGTTTGTTTTTGGAAATAGTGATGTCTAAAAAGTTGATAGAGGCTTCCTCTTCTTTTTCCAGAGTGAAATTAATAGTTTTACTAATGGAGTTCAAAAAGTTCAAAAATCTGTCTAGTTGTCTCTCAAAGCCGGACCACACACAAAAAATGTCATCGACATATCGATGCCAGCAGAAAATATTTTTTACCAACGCATTTTAAGAGGCAAATAGATCACTTTCCACAGAGTTCATAAAAATGTCCGCTAGAAATGTTTTGACAAAGAAATTACTTGTGAGAAAAATAAATGTAAACGATAGCAAAGAATGACCTCGTGTAAGATGTGAAGTAAATATTTTAAGGGTCTGAAAGCGTAAAAAAAGTTTTTCAGAGTTCAGCTGATTGAAGATTTGATTGGGTATCTGAGTGAAAACAAACTATTCTGACTCGTCGAATATTATTGACTGATGGTTAGGAGTCGTGATGCTATTTTTTTTCACTCACTCAGTGATTCAACCCGAAGGTTGGTCTCTGATAGGTGAGAGTAGAGCTCACCCCATACTAAGCCCATGGCGTGTGAAATTCACACATTCAGGGTAGGGGGGGGGGCAATTCCTTTCCCTGGGCCACCTGCGATTTCCTACTAACTTCTGACACGTAGAAAATTGAATCGCGAGGATTTTAGATGCCCAGAAAGGCTCTTGCCCGGGATATGAACCCGGAACCCTCCGGTCAGTTGCTCAGTGCTCTACCAACTAGGCCACCACGACCCCCTATTTTATTTAATCCGTTTAACATTGTGTGTGCAATAGACGTAGAATTGAGTTCCCATAACATATGTTCTGGTAAATGAAATCTTAGGTTCCACAATAGCATTGGTGCTGGCCAAGAATGGTTTAAGATTAAGAATTACATGTGCATATATTCTGCCTTACGTACCTTTGAAGATAATATGAACAATGAAAAGAGTGTCATAACACTCTCCTTATAGTTGTGTTACTTCTTTATTTTTAAATCTAAATTATGCCGTACTCAATGCATTCTAGGATCACGAAGCCGCTAGGCTTAGCTTAGTGGGAACTGTAGATAATAAGATAGTAATCAAGCGAATGACCGATTCGACCTTGGCGGTCAGAATATCGGTTTCCGTGGTGGTGAATTACGTTGGAAGCTACGAGGGAAGATTCCAAAAAGGTTTCCATGATGAAAAAGATCACTAGGTAAAAAAATAAATGCAGCACTGACTAAGGTTTCAGCAAATCAGTGCCATTTTCAAGAGTCTGAGTTCCTGAAACCTAAATCGGTGTTCAATAAAAAGTATGGATTTTTAGCCTGTGATCTTCTCTTTCATCATGGATATTCGTAATTTCCACAAAGTTACGCCTAAAAACATTTCAAAAAGGTTTATTTACAAGGAGGTATGAATGTATTTGAAGGAGGCAACGCAGCTAATTTGAGAATCCAGCGGCCTGCATGAAAGGTACTGGCATTCATCCACAAATACGTAATATCTACTTAGCGAGCACCCACGGAGGTATTTGGCAGGGGAGGTATTAATCAGTGAGTTAGTTATTCAGGGGAAGCAACCGACAGCTGAGGTCATATGCGCCATTTTGGAACGGTGGGAAATTGGGTAATGGTAATGGAGAGAAACCCGGCATCGGCATTAGCCTACTGTTAACGACAGGAGCCAAGGGGACCACGGCTAAACGTCCCATCGGACGGACGGAGGTCTGAACCTTAAAGGCCCTCCACTACCGGTTTGCCACGGAAAAATCCTCCACTGCCGGGAATCGAACCCAGGCCCTCGGGATGGGGGGCCAGTCCTCTTCCCACAACGCCAACCCGTTCTCCAGAGGAGGTATATTAGATTGATATGGCCGTTATAAAAGGTCATTTGTGGATGTGTTCCTGCACATTCTCTAACTAATGTTTTCCCGTCCGTTGCAAAATTCCGTCACCCGAGTTTGAAGACTAATATCTCAAAGACGGCTCAATGGATTTTAACATGAAGTACATCAAATTAAATCTTGTTTGATTTTGCGTTCAGTGATGTTATACAATATTTTTCGCCGTTCGTAATAATTGTAGTGTGTGGTTAAAAACGGAATTTTAGCGCATTTTTCCGGGTACTGGACGGTTGTATCGCATTTACGGCTTCGTAATAACAAAATGGATCGAAATATCAAAATTTCCTTTTCGCATATTGTAGCAAGGATCTTTCTAAAATGATCGCACGTAGTTTCATATTATTTAGTACATTAGTATTTTAATTGTTGATGAAAAAGTCAGACTGCGTTATTTTCCGTTTCGCGCATCCTTGAAAATCGCCGTTTGGATCTTCTTCTTGCTCTCGAGCTGATCACCATTAATCCACTAATAAAACCTTAAAGGAATATCTTGGTTATTCAGTATCGATTAACATTTATTTTGGAAAAACAGCGCGCTGAGCTGCCAAGACGATGCCCGGAAGAGAGAGGGAAAGTCGTGCGGTGTTGCCCAGTCAGAGATTTGTCCGTAAAGCGCGCGAGGATTGCCCACTGCCTTGCATTTACCTGCTGTGGAAAACCAGTTGCAATATCACTGTGTATGAATCATTAGGACTAGGTAAATAGTGGCAGAAATGGTTATTTTTAAGAATGATCATAGGTGTCATTGTAGAACTGTGTGGAAACATACCGTTGCTATGCCTCCTCGTGCCAACTTTCGGATACGGAGTTGAGGATAGTTTTAAGCGCCATTTTAAGCTCACCGACGCGTCGCCGAAGAGGCGGCAACTTCATTGAAGATGCCGCGAGAAAATTAAAGTTGATCACTTCACTTTTGGAGTGATTCGAAGGACTTTACACGATTTTTTCCTGAGAAAAGTATTGCCAACCGTGGGGAAGGTGCATTTGAAGATGCAAGAGTCCCTGGTGTCCCTTACGGTCAAACCTCTGACTGGGCAACAACGCACGCCTCTTACTTTCTCTTACAGGCATGATCCTGGCAGCTCAGCGCGCTATTTTTCCAAAGTAAATGTTAATCGATACTAATTAACCAAGCTATTCCTGTAAGGTTTTATTAGTGGATTAGTGGTGATGAGCTCAAGCGCAAGAAGAAGATCCAAACGGCGATTTTCAAGGATGCGCGAAACGGAAAATAACGCAGTCTGACTTTTTCATTAACAATTAAAATACTAATGTACTAAATAATATGTAACTTCGTGTGATCATTGAGAAAGCTCCTTGCTACAACATGTGAAAAGGAAATTTTGATATCTCGATCCGTGTTGTTATTACGAAGCCGTAAATGCGATGCAACCGTCCGGTATCCGGAAAAATACGCTAAAATTCCGTTTTTTACCACACACTACAATTATTACGAACGGCGAAAAATATTGTATAACATCACTGCTGCTGGCCCCATGCCCCGATCCGCCAAATTCCCTTTCACGACTCGCCGTTCGGCCGGCACCCCCCGGAATATATACCCGGCGACCACAAATATGGCCGCGCGCGCATACATTCAGAGAGGTACCGCCCGAGAGGGCTCGTCGGCATGGTTTTGGTCGGACGAGACGTAGGACCAGGTCACGGTCTGTGACAGTACATCTTTATTTATTCTTAGGTACAAGTTACAAAGAATATCGTGGGTCCGGAATAACATACCGTTGCCCTTCTTTAAATTATACAGAGCTGTTTGGTTATCCAAAAACATGTTGATATGAGTATTACTTAACCCAATGTCATTTAATAGTAAAATACATTCTTGCAAACCCGATAGGGCCGCATATAACTCGATTGCATTGATGTGCCAATCCTGGGGCAATTCAAATTGTCTTGAGATTTCCCATTGTGGGATCACTACTGCGCCCTGTCTGGGCGTAGCGTCAGTGTACACATTTATTGATTCTGTTGGACGACACAAAAACACTGTTTCATTAAACACCTCTGTCTGTATCAGCATTCGCCACCATTTGTCAAACTAATTAAACAAGCTTTAATTTGATGTACTTCATTTTAAAATCCATTGAGCAGTCTTTGAGATATAAGTCTTCAAACTCGGGGGACGGAATTTTGCAACGGACGTGCCTCCAATCTATCTTCCCGTAGAAGGTCACCCAGTTGACCGAAATATCGGTATAGGAGTCTTCGAATAATTACCTGTCAGCTGATTTTCTCCCCGAGGTCCCTTGTTTCATGAAAATAATTCTTTGACTTCTTTGATGACTCTTTCGGCTACTCATTCAAAAGTGCGAGAAATAAAACAACTTGCTTTCACTTCTTTCATTATCCTGATTTGATCGCGGCGACCAGAATTTTAAAACACTTTAGATATTTCTTGTCGGTAATGAAAGTGTCGTTAGGCTCATGGTCCTAAAATTTTCTCAGTTCTCAGTCCTCATCTTTTTTGAAATATGGACGATAATTTTTCTTCTCTAAGTGCGTGATTGTCTCTTTTGTTGAGTGCAAAGATGAATTGGTGAATTCAAAGTAATTTAACCATTATTTTCAACGCTGGAATTCCTCTAACTTTCGATTTATTTGAATTTGTTTGTTCTGTTTCAATGCAATAAAAATTAGAATAAATAATTATTCTCCGCAATTTGCCAATTTGCTTAATTACTACACCTTCAGCCAAGTTGCACGTCAATAGTGCACGTTTGGTGATATTCAACCCATGCCACACACCCTCGTGGTGGCTCGCAGAGTATTACGTAGATGTAGATGTAGATCTTGTCTTCATACACTTTGCAAATTTACCGGAACCATAACGGTTTTTGCATAAAGATTCCTCAGTACTTTCAGAACTAATCATTTTAGCATTGCATTTCAGGTCCTTTTGACAGGTTCACCTGTATTTCAGAAAAAAAGTGCGTACTGTAGTGGACTAAAACATTGAAACCTGCCGGAAAGTCTAATAATTAGCATATTCATAGTCTGTTGTGCACGAATCAAGTTTTAACAAGCATGCTAGTAAAATAAAAATAAATAAATTTAGAAAATAAACTTTCTATCCATTATTTACTTCGCTACTATTTAGACAGTAACCATTTAGTTGCACGTGACTCGGTACCTTACACGTTTTCATGAAGTAGTTGCATTGTCGCTCGTAGTTACACAACAGTAGGTCATGTTTAGTGATCTTCACCCTCTGCCACACACCCTCGCGGTAGTTATCGGGGTATTTCGTAGTAGTTGACGTAGACGATATTACTTGGTATACAACACACTTTGATGACGACAGTTGTCGAGGGAAAAATAAAAGTGGCGGACGGCAAAGGAAGACCTCGCTTAAGAATTAAAAAGTTTACAGGTGTGATAGAGGAACATGCTATGAGGAGTTCAGCATATCTCCATCGGAGTTTTTCCATTGTCTCACATGAGGATGTCATCTGTTGTTTGTTATCACAGCTACCATGAACTGGGATAAATTAGAACAAATAGCACCTATCTAACCCTTAAATAGTACACTATCTATTCCGATAGATACTCGTACAAACTTAATGCATAATTAACCTTATTTTACCCTAATGAATTCTTGCCGAGTAATCAGGGAACGTTATAACCATCTACAGTCAAGGATACGATTCGCCCGTCCGTCGCTAAAAAAACAGCGTGACAGCCAGCTGGAAACGAATTTCAAAATGTCAATATAATTATAAAAATGTATATCAAGGGTTGAATAAGGATCTTTTGTCGCAGTAGAAGAAGCAGTTCACTATTAAATGGCACTGAGTTTCCGAAACCCTGGTCGGTGATTATTAAAAATTAAGTGTGGAGCATTACTATTGTATTTTATTATGAATGTCAGTAACTTCCACAAAGTAACGCCTGAAATGACTTCTTGTATTTACATCCCGATGTCAGAGGCTAACACAAAGAAGGAAATGCTCACCATAAAGGAAATTACTATTGTAGACTGGACCGTGATCATAAAATTTAAGAAATTGATTGCCGAACTGGTAGATTCAAAATGTCCTTACATCGTACAATTAGGGATATGAACAGTTGTAAATATATCCAGTAGTATAAATAAAAGTGTTTCAATGTTTAACTGGGTATAGGTATTTGCGAGTTGGTATAGGGACCTTAAGACAATCAAACTAACAGCTACGTTATTGCATGCTTGCTGTGTAGTTTATTATTTTATAAATTGCGAAGTTTAGAGTGAAATATAAATACTAATCCCTTTTATCCATGATATGTAATGCCTGTTTTGCGAGAATTCACCCCCTGCCCCACACCTTATTGGTGGCTGCATAGTATAATATAGATTTAGATATAGCCTTGTCATGGTCGTCCCTGATAAACGTATACATGAAATCTGTAGTGTTGATACCTTTACTCCTACCAGCCTTACGAGGATTAACTGACGCCGATTTGTTAATTTTTTGGTGTGTTCTTATTTCTTTCTTATTTGCCTGGCGTTATCCTCATCTTATCTACTTCAGAAATCAAAAATCATCTCAATAAAAAAATCTCAATTTCCTATTTTAACCATCCTGCCTGAAGATTGTCTAATTCTCGTAGTGCTATTAATTTGCTTGTAGAACGTTCTTTGAAAATTAGTGTGAAATTAATAATTAAATTTTAATAAATTAAAAAAATACGTTGACAATCGGTATAAAATAATCTAATAATTAAAAATTTTGTTTTCCTTTTCACTCTCAATGTATCATGCGCATGAAGAATTTTTTTACGATAAAATTTTTGAGTAGTTACCGTTTGATTACGTTAAATTTTGTCTATGTCTTTATTGGAGGAAAAACTGTAAAACATCAATCATAATCAGTGAATTAGAAGTGGTAACCAATGGAAAATTCAAGTTTTGTTGCTTTAATTTAAGCATACGTGATGCTTGATTATACTAAAGTGTTAAATTTTTTATAAAATAATATAAAACTTTGTAAAATCAGCTTACTTTTAACATGAATGTTTTAATAAATATTATGGTGAAAAACATAGTCATTGTGAAGTGGTTTTAATTCTTAAGGCAATATATTTGAATTCCCTTGTTGTAAGTCTAGAAATTTCTTTTTTTAATTTTATTAAATAGTTATACATTTTTTTAATTCACATAAGTACATACTTCTTTCTTAAATGCGTTATTTTCAACAACCTTTCTCATATTTGCCTCAATAGCCATCATTTCAGTGGCACTTGAGCACCCGAAGTAATTCCTAGGTACCAAAACGAATGAAAAGTTACACATAACCACCTGATGTATACAATATAATTCCAGCTAATATGAATGAGTGATTGCATGCCTTGCTGATTTCTAGGGAATATGGGTAAACACAGTACTCTTTTTATTAGTAGCTACCCATAAGAAAACGTATGTGCATCCTATTTTTCTTCTTCCTTATCCAGTCGTTGGAATCTTCAAAAAACCAACTTCTTTCTTTCTTCATTGTCTCATCAGAATAGTTCTATTCCTCCCATATATATAATCAATAAAAAAATATTTTACACAAGTTATTTTAGCAGTTAAATTTTCGTGGATTTTATAACTCATGCGATGATCTTTAGTTTTAAAATAAATTTCTTGTCGGGTTGGCGTGGGTGCATAGTAGGTACTCGCTTATAGGGCCAGGGTTTTAAATGGTTAATTTTATATTGATATTCCGCCTTCGAATCCCGGACTATCAATGATAAATCATCATCATTGGTCAACAATCCTAGCATTGGTTTGACGCAGGCCTCCGCTCGATTCTTCCATCGACCAACCTCTTCATATTAACGTAGCTCCTCTCTTTTACATCCTTCAAAACTTGCTCCCTACGCCTCATACGAGTCCTGCCTTTTCCATTCTTCCCGTTTACTTTTCTCTCGACGATTGTCTTCATCAGGCCATCGTGTCTTGATATGTGGCCTATTAAGTTGTCCCGTCTTCTTTTTAATGTTTTCAGTAGACATCTCTTCTTTCCCACTCTTCTTAACACTTCTTCGTTTGTCACTCGATCGATCCATTTCATCTTCACCATTCTTCGGTAGTACCACATTTCAAATGCTTCCAGCCCGACTTCTCTGCTGCCGTTATCATCCATGCTTCGTTGCTGAATATACTAGAATTCATCAGATGTATGTTCTAATAAAATGTTTCCTCACTTCCACGCTTGTATTTGCAGCTGTAAGCAGAATCTTATTCTGATAAAATGCCCTTTTCGTTCGGGCAATTCTACTGTCAATTTCTCTTTTACTTCGTCCATCGCTGGTAACTCGGCTTCCCAGGTAACGGAACTCTTCCACCTCCTCTATTTTTGTTTTCCTAGTTTAACATTGGTCCTGGCTTCCTTTCTCCTATTGCATACCAATATCTTAGTTTTCCAGTGATCAATAGTGACGGGATATGTTGAGTACAGCATTAGTGAAGGAGAGAGATAAAGCACTTATACTTCTAAAGTATAATATTCTTTTCCCACAAATAATTTAAACTTCTTCGTTGTCAGGTGACGTTATTATCGAGTGATAATGCAATAGAAAGAGGAGTTTTCAAGGCTTGAGGTGAAGTAGAGTAATCTTGTTAAGTCAGGTAGGACATTTCCAATAAAAAAACGGGGATCAATCTTTGGCTTATTCTTATACAAATCCCTTGAGTGGTTCATTTATGCAATTTTAAAAATACAAGAAAAACTGCATCAGTGTTATTTCAGTAGCTTTTATTTATATTCTCAATTTCCTCTTTACAGATCTTATGTTCATTTCATATTTTACCAAACTGATTTTTCTTGATAAAAGGTACCTCTTTATTGCTCTACAACACTACAGCATGCTCAATGTTTAAGAAGCTTTGGCAACAGCAAAAGTATCACTATCACTAGTGGTTTGTCTTTAGTAAGTATGTATTCGTCTCATTCAATGTAAACGAGACGATATACATGGTAACCATTTTCATCACAACAACAAATATAACAAAAAAATGATCAAAAATCAACATAACAAAAATATACGTATAGTATATTTATAAATGGTAACGAGTGCACACCACAGAAAAATTACACTTTCAGGCACTTGAAATATAGCATGTATTTATGCTCAGTGCATTTTCAAAAAAAAATATATCCATGTCATTAATTTAACTTTCATACCAGCTTGTGGAAATTAATTTCATATCCACTGCACACATATATCTTACCTTCTTATAATAATAATTCGTATCTACTTATACAGTCGATTATGCACGCTATAAATTTTCTTGCATGGCTTACACGCAAGTATACGATAGTTATGACGGTCTCATTGTTAACTTGAAGAGCAGTGCGGTGTGCATGGTCCTTATATAGGGATCTTGGCGGTGTGCTTGAAATCGTCGGGATTATCTCGAATAGGTAACCAAGGAGTCACGTGCCGCAAACACGAATTGTTTACAAATTTGGTGTGTCTGAATCACTCGCTGCGATATCATTAATTGTTTTCAATGGAGTTTTTCTCATCTGTTTCAACTATAGAGCCCCCATATGAGATAAAACACAAGTTTAAACAATTAATGAGGCTGTAATCAGCGGTTTAATCACACCAAATTTGCGAAACATTCGTGTATGAACCACCAGGCACCTAGGTTACCTGCTCGATAAAATCCCGTTGGCTTCAAACACAGCCCCCCACCTCTCCGAAATATTATTAAGTCTATATAAATTAACGTAATTGTTTGAGATCTTTTATTGCATTTAAATCAAAGAAAAGAACCTTATTCGGTATTAGGGCACATATCAATTATTCGGAGTACATATAACAATTTAGTATTATTTTCGATATTTTACTGCTCTTTATTTATCATTTCAATTATTGCAAACTTCCAATTTGACGAGTTTTGGCAAAGAATGTGGATAGTACTTTAATAGTTTAAACATTAATGATTGAAAACAGTGTTACACACTTAACGCGTAAGACGTGATTGATTTGGGATGGAGATGAATTACTAGGGTTATACATTTATGAGATTTTTGAAGAAATAGGAGATAAATGACCTTAACAAGGTAGAAGGGCCCTTGATGGTTATGGCATAGTAGTTATGTTACTTTAGTACCGTATTGGATGAAGCTGTGCATATTGGTAATGTATGGAAAAGAATTGCTTTGGCTAAGAAGGCTTTCGTCAACACTAGAGAACTTATGACGAGTACATTGAGCAGCGATTCTAAGAAAAGGTTAAGGACGAATTAGATTTATTTTTATCTTACGCATAGACACCAGAGCAGATATTCTCAAATGTGGCCACCTGTAAATTTTGCTGTGCTCACAGATTCAGTTGAACACCTTTCTCCAACTCGGTAAAATCAGTAGAAATTATATTTGACGAAGAGCTTTAGACACTGCCCTCGTTAAGGGTGATGCAATTGAACCCGTAGAAGGCATAGTACCTTAAATTATAATTAGTAATGCATTAAAAACACAAAACTCAAAATTGCGGCCAAGAGTTAAGTGCGGCCGGATTACAGAAAAGAAATTGCCTGAATTTATTGTTTGCCTACAACTATCGTGAGATTCTGAAGTTACGGAAAAATTAGCGCAAGAATTGGTCGAATTTCAGTGAACGTGAAATTAACTTGATAGCGCAGTGCCGCAGTCGTTTATTTCAGCGCCATTATTCAGCTTTTTTTTTAAATTTCCATACATGATGTGAATTAAACACGACGGTTATAAATGTGCAGTAGAAGTCATCTCTTTTTCCTCCAGACTCCGGCAGTTTTCTTGGATATGACAAGAAGTTTCCAGAAACTTTCCGACAGCGAATACTGATGAATATGCTAAGCGCTTAGCATTCGCTATTAGTTATGAAAGCAGGGATAGATGGCGTCCAGTGCACGATATTTTTTTATTAACGCTCCTAGGGCGCTAAGTTTATTTCACCTTAAATACTTACTAAATCTGAATCCGCACTAATGTTTTCCTGTATTCTGGCTTTAATTTTCGGTCACCACATGTGTTGCCTCTGAAAATATTTTCAATAACCCCCTGGTCTAGGAATACGGGCATACATAAGATTACAAGCTTTGGAAACGGTGAAAAGGAACAGATAGGGAATAGGTTAGCATTCGCCATTAGTCCTAAAACCTTAGAATGATGTCGTTCAGTCCACGATATTTTTTTCATAGACACTCCAGGAAGAAAAAAATATGTAATATGTGTAGCATGCAAAGTAGCATTATGCTACTTTGAAGAAAAAGTGTAGTGATGTAGCCGATTGATGTATGAGCCACAAATTAGAGTAGAGACACTTCAAAATCTACTTTAACTGGTAGAATTAATGTCGTGTTCTTTTGCGTCCATGAGTGAAATTTTGTTTATAGAGTAGTGCAGATGGATCATTTATAGCCAAGCGACAAAATTGCATAAGGCCCTTGGTCAGGTATTGATAACCAAATATTTTTGACATATTTGGACTGAACTATTGGTGCAATGTTTCTTCAAGGCAGATTAATAAAATATCTTTCATGATTATTCTCCAGAATTTCAAAGCTGGGGTTCAAACTGTTTTTCCTGAGGATTTCTTTATTTCTACACAAGTATTAACCCATAATATTCTGATTCAAGTCTTTTAGTCCATCCTTTCTGTTGATTACTCATAACTCTTGGTCCCATAGTTCCATCGATATTATGCAACTTATACTCTACAGCAGGATGAGCAAACTTTGGACTGTGTTACGAGAAAGTCATTATAAGGAAACAGATTTAAACGAAGCATAAAGAGAATTGATTTAAAATATTTAATTATCATTTTAAGATAGCACTGCTCAATAGTAGTTGAAGAGAAGTTTAGAGAGTTAAATTAGTGGGTGACTATTAGTAAGCGACTCTTAGAAAGATGTATAATTTGGCTCACGTATGCCGCACGTATTAATATCAATTATTCTTCTAATATCAATATCGTATTAATATTCTTCCTATTACATTGAATTGTGCATCTTAAAATATGTATCTTGTAGAACACTTTGAGTGTAATTAATATCTCTTCTTATGATTGATTATTTAGAGGCTTACCTCTAGCTATTGAGTATTTTCTCTCAAGTCTTTTATGTCCGTAATGTTCTCATTTAAAATGTTTTTAGTGACCTATGATTCCATTTTACGTTTGATCTTGAAAATCGGGCAAACTTTATCTGTTTTCAATAAGTCCAAGAAGGGCACAACGCATTTATACCTAAGTATAGAAGTTTACAAGAAGTCTTTGCTCCCAATACACATTCAGTCTTTTACCAGCGTTCCAGTGGTAACCATTGCGTAAGATAAAATATTCGCAAGATAAAATACTCAGGCCATTCTACTCAGACTCGTCAAGTCAGCGTATAAATGACGAGGTTTCAGAATGATTTCCGTGCATGGCTGAAGCCACCGCGAAGTATTTCACACCGTTCCGAAGCGCATATCAATAAGGTACGTCTTTATTCACGGGTTACATCACAAGATATCCAGGGGACGTAATGGACACTTTTCAAAATTGGTAACTAAGGCACATCATTTTATCGGGACATTTGAAGACCGGGGCAGGCACCTATTATCCGTTACACCGGTTTCAGATGATATAAAAACCAAAATCACACATTGCTTGATCACGGACCAGAGTTAGTGCGCCATAAAGGCAGAACCTAGAATGACTGCCTTAGCCTTCGTAGAACTTTCATGATACAATAAATTGTGTGAACTCCACGCATGTCTTGACCGAGTGGTAACAATAGATCGCCCAGCGTGATTTGAAGAGAAAGCTTGCAGTTACTGCAATGATCTCGCATGGATTGGGAGCTGCAAGGGATATTAAATCAATTTTTATACTGATTTAACATATGTTGCAGTATCATAAAATCACAGCAAGTGTGCCGACGACCATATACGATGCCCTTGCTCTAGTTCGCATGATGATGCTCGGATGTTACTTTGGCGAGCATGGATGGAAATGTGGTGGATTATCACAAATTCACAACAAATAGGTATATCAAGAATCACGTACGATACCTGGTTCTGTATCGCATGATGATGCTCGGATATTATTCTTGCGTGCATTGTTGAAAATGTGCAAGATCAAGTCAAGTGTGAAAAAAGTCTTTAAGTCTCTTCCTGTCTGAAACATCGCCCACTACGGAAGTGCCTTGAGTTTGTGTCTGTTCACCCTGCACCACCTTCGTGAGTCTTTCTCCGTTGACTTGCGCCTTCCAATGACTTCAGCTCATAAATACTTACTCTCCCTGAGACGCTTACTCTCTCAATCTCCACTCGAAGTGCATCCTCAGGCGCGTTCGATGTCACTGACTTAGATCAAGGGGCGTCGCGCACGCTGGCGCGCATCACCATAGGATACACTTGTTTGGTGGGTTCATGGGACTCCCGGCGGGGCAACCCCACGCCTCCGAGAACTCCTTCATGTTGGACAGCGTGCCGATGACCCGGAAGCGGTTGGGGGCGTGAACTCCGTTGACAACCCTCGACCTCAGGGCGCCGTTGGTCGCATGACCACACCACATCTGGAGAAGAAGGCATAATCAGTGTTGTCATTTATTTTGTTGCAAAATCCCCATTTAAAAGTCGCCAGAAAGTTTAGCCGAATAAAAGAAAGATCAGTGAAATAAGGGATCGGGTTCGTGTGATGGCTAGGGCACAGTCTCCAATCCTGAGGGCCCGGATTTGAATCCCGACAAGGCGAATTTTTTAATGGTATACCATTCCCTACTTGAGTGCCTTGTAGAGGGTATTTCGAGTCCAGTACTTCGTCCGTCGGATGGGACGCTAATCCACATACCATTTGGTGCCACTCGTTAATGCCAGCGCCGGATTTCTCTCCCCCCTTCCTCCGTTCCCTGAAATTTCCTACCTTCTCTCATTAACCCACCTATCAGCCTGGGTGAAAATTACCTCAGTTATCGGTCGCCACCCCCAAATAACAACACTTAAATAAAATGTTGCTCTAATTTCTATTTTTACACATACTAACAGTATAGCATTTTTTCTAATGCAGATTAGATTATCTAAACAAGGGGTTTGTAGCAAAAAAACTTTTAGAATCGTACTATTATGGAAGCAAGGGGATAACTTATATAAATCCGCGCTTGTGTATTGCTCGTATGCCAATGCAATATAACTTCATAGAAATAGATTGTATCAGCCTGAAGTTACTTTATGTTAATTTATTAAAACTCGTTACATTGATGATAACTGCCTTTATCTTTAAAATTAATTTTCCTTACTAGGTCATCAATAACAGACAATTTACCCACCCTCTGTACATAATAGTATGATTCTAAAAGTTTTTTGCTACAAGTAGGTAAATGTAACACGTAGGTAATCCCAAATCGTTGATAACTCTTGAAAAAAAAGTTTGCCAGCTCATAATGGAAGTTGATTGATTTAGCAATATGGTTGCTGCAATGGCAACTCACTGTACGTGATCATTCAAAAGGCTGGGATATAGTCAGCTTGATTCCAAAATTGTAGCCGGCCGCGCTAGCCAGGTCGGTAACCTAAGAGTCGTGGGTTTGAAACCGGCCCAGATCATGTGTGTTTGGCTTTGGCTTAAAAACTTAGATTAGGTGATGCGATATAACCTTAGCCGTTGGGGTGCCTAAAAACCCAATTCTACTACAACTCCAACTAGTAAAAATATCAAAACTCAAGTGTGGACGGATAACGATATGACAGATTCCATTTTTGGATTTCACACTGAGGTAGAGTCTTAAGCACAATAGTTCGCTTATATATGTGCAACAAAAAAGTATATTGGATGAGTCATGCATGAAATGAATCATGGAAAGAGAGTAGCCGTTGTGTTTGTAGAAGTGGTGATTCAGGGGAGTCAATCAACTTGATGGTTATT
This sequence comes from Platycnemis pennipes, assembly GCA_933228895.1. Taxonomy (NCBI): domain Eukaryota; kingdom Metazoa; phylum Arthropoda; class Insecta; order Odonata; family Platycnemididae; genus Platycnemis; species Platycnemis pennipes. The sequence continues at coordinate 31,071,128 of OW121852.1, read as the reverse complement.
TGTTGTATTCTGGGATAATTAGTATTTGAGAAATGTTCAAGATTTGTTGGAAGCAAAGGCAGTATGAGGAGAAGCTGGAAAAGAGTGTACATTGAGCTTTTTTCGTGATATTTCATCCCCTGCCGCTCTCCATCGATCTTACTTTGGTAGATGTAGATGAAAATATGATGGGGAACTACTCCTTAGCCAACTGTCCGGGACCCTGCATTTCTTCATGTTTGATTTAGGATGGCAGGTACAACCGCACGCTCACACACCAATTACATGCACGTATATATGTAAGTACACATCAATGTTGTACCCAAAGTATTAATGCCCTTAGATACTTTGCTCGAAACTGCTTCCTCTCGCCGTTACATGGATTCGATACTCACGTGAGCGAAGCCGAGGAAGAACAGCTGATCGTGGGTGTACTCGGACAAACCCGGAAGCAGGGGTTCCTGCGGGTTGCGATCCCGGAACTTCCGGTACGCCCGCAGCGCTTCACGTAGACCGCCGTTGTCTGCTATATTTTCGCCCTGAGTGTTGACGCCATTCACCTAGCAAGGGGAGGGGAAACGACAAATGGGGTTCAGCATAGTTTTCGTTAGGTACTCCTTATACTAGTATGCAAGCATGCGAAAGTTTTAGTTGGGATACGCGAAAACTAGAGATGAGTCGATGCCAACATTTATTGATTCTTATACCGGTTCCGATACATGAAAATCGATTCTTGATTCTCTTCACTGATACCATAGACCTATACATATATGCCTATTTTTACCTAGTTTTCTTATACATTATTCTGAAGATGTTCCATGAAATCTAAAAATACAATTTTACAATGTAAGTACTACTTGAATATACTATTATATACATCGGGAAAAACTTCTGATATTGCACTTAAATGGCATTCTGAACATGAAAGCTGTTTGATAATACAGATTTTTATATTTTTCTTACAAAAGCATGTCTAATAACAAAACATGTTAAGTATAAGATAAAAAAATGTAACATTTCCAAAATAAAATGACCGTCATGTCATAAGTTTAATTTTAATATGATTAATAATTAGTTATAAGAATAATGCAAGTTTTAAGAGATATTTAAGAGATAGTTTTAACGAGGTAGACAAAAAAGATTAGTAGAGGTGAAGTTGCTGGGTGGAGGCTGTTGCTGGCTCCCTATAACAACTACCTGTACTGCTTAAAGGCACTATCTTGTTACATATGATATTGGTGATTGATGATAAAAAAATTTTAATCACTTGTCAATTATTCATCGGCTCAATTATGTAGCAGAATGATATCAGCTTTCATCATGTTGATCTGCATGGCATTTTGCTCTCCTTACCGTGAAATTTCCCCCTAGTTGCTTGACAGGGTATGCTCCATACTGCTCAACTATGCACCTGACCCTTTTTTCATATTCCTGTAGTGTCTCCCTACTCCACCACATCCTCAAGTTTCCATCTTTATCGTATCTCCGTCCTGGAAAATAAAAATCGTTGAATTATACTATCCGGATCAGTTTGCAATCGAGTTGGATTTAAACATCACTGTCACACCAGAGGGGTAGAAAATAAAATCGATATTTTTGCGTCCATGAAATTCCCCTACATTCATTTGCTTCTGTGCATAAAACCAACTTCGATATGTATGATCAATGCAAAACTCAAGATATCATACTTTTTAAGGCAAAGTCAATGTATAAATCAAGCACAAGGAAGCAGATCAGTTTACACTTATGAAGCATTTTTGTTGTAAACTTAGTTTTACCTTTCAGGCAAGCATTGGGCCCCTTTGAACAGAAAATAGAGTAATACGTTTACATGTAACGTTTGAAATTACAACATCTTCTAAGCAACAAAGTATGTAAGATTATACGATACAAAATTTGATAAACCCTAGAAAAAATTTATTCTTGAATTTTTCCACCGCCTTCCAACATAGCAAAAAATGTTTTTCACCTAATTCTTTACATTATCACAACTTTATTTCTTGTCTCTAAATATCGATCGATGGATTACCCAATAAAGTTATCAAGAAAGCTCACCTGATTATAAAATTGTTTGCCCTCACAAGAAAATAACGTGAATTTAAAGTATCTGATAGATTTTTTGCAATTTAGCCCAAAACTTGCGTAAAACTTATTACAGTTACAAACTTATTTCTTCCACCATGTTAGATTTTTGCTAGATGTATAAATTAAGTTATAAATGGCTTCTAAAATTGGTTTTGTATGCCAGGAGAGTACAACATTACAGTTCAGTAACTTTCTTTTTAGCAAAAATGTGCTTTTGCAATGAAGTGTATGATTTAACTTTCGATGTTTTTTTTTTATTTCTCCTAATCGGTTTCAGGCATTTTTGGATTAACGACGATGTTGTAACTTAATTCGTTCCACGAATGTTATCAGTCTTAGTCTTAATCAGTCTTTCCCGCTAACTCAAAGACGTCATTCTAATGTGTACTTTTCCCTTTTTCAAAAAAATTTTTCCTTATTGAATCGGCAAACTTGAATGTTTCGAAAATTCCCTTCATGCATTGCTGCCTATAATTTTTTAGCTGAAGCGGAAGAACAGAATGGAACCTATAGACATACATGTATGTCCTCAGTATCGGAAAGAAGGAAAGATAAATTGAGTCGCGGACGCCTTACTATTTTTAAATCTGAACTAAAACAGTTTATGTAGGGGAGATCTAGTCTTTTAAAAGCGTGACGCTGAGAAAGAAATGTCAACAGAAAGTAGGACACTTGGTAGCGATATCCGACGATGACTGTGGCGTTCTCCGATTACGTCTTGTTTGATTAAAAATGTTATCTAAGCCACGTTTCCGCCCCTTAAGCTCTTCTCCTCTTGAATCCAAAATTCGTACCTTGGTCGTCGAAGCCGTGCGTCAGTTCGTGCCCCATGATGGCGCCTATTGCTCCATAGTTTAAGGATCTGTTGAAAGAGAAAACAAAGGCGTGCATTAGTAAGTCATTCACGTCCACATTTACAGAACAGGATAAGTATAAGTCCTGTGACGATAATGGGCGTTGTTATGTAGCTGATAAAAGATTTTGGTTTGTTTACAAACAATGGTGATATATTATCGTAGACATTACTTTCTTAAAGGCCATCAAAGTATCTCCCGATCGGAATAAGTTGGTGAAATAAATCAGGTTCTTTTGAGAAATTCAGTTGGCTACTCTCATACCGCAGAAAGAAGAAGTCAGCGGATTAAGTCGGATGAAGCCTTTTATGAGCTGAAGTTGATAATTGAAAATTATTTCAATATAAAGTTAGGTGAAATTTATTTGTTGAGAAAATTATAGTGCAGTTTCTTTTTTCCTTTTATTGAATTGCAAATTAATTGTATACTTACTCCAGGCCTAGTCCATAGAAGGGTGGCTGTAGAATGCCGGCAGGGAATGCTGGAAGTAATAGAGTTGTGGGCCATCATTACAACACATCTGCTATTTCATCAGAAATGTATTTCATATTATTATTTCACTCGATTCTCCTAGGTAGAGAAACTCATTATGCAGTAAATATGCAATACTGTGCGAATTTTTTTCCGATTTACATAAATGACTTTGTAAGGAAGAAATGTGTGATATTGACTGCAAAGTGAATCTTGTACATGTAAAAATACATGGAAAATTGTGGAATCCTCTCCTATAAGGACATTAGAATTGGGAAAAAAGTTTAATTTGATCAAAATTCTAAAATTGCCATGGTAACGTACGAGACTATATTGGCATTTCGTTCATTATATAATACTTCGTCAGGCAATAATATTGCCTTCTAAGTAAGCCGAAAGCGACTCCTCGGTCCGTACAGGGTTGTTTGAACTGATATACCTAATCAGATATCATCCTCTCAAATTAATATCAATATCAGCCAAAATCAATGGTGGTATACGAATCAGATGCCACACATTCTTGGCAAAAATGGAATGTCTTCCGGTATTCAAACCCGGTTGCTAAGGGTGAATAGGATTCTTAGCTACGATAATATCCTGCATTCTTTTCGCTCGCCGCTGAGTGAATTCCTGACAACTTTCCTGACATTTCTTACATATTTAATGCCAGTCCGTTGTCAATGCGCTAACAGATGTTCCTCATAAATCCCTTATTTATTTCTCAAACTATTTTATGCACGTATTATTATGAGTGTCGTTATTGTTTTCAGAAAAAGTGAATTTGAAATATATATTTATCCATACTTAATGGAAGACTCAACACCTTCTCCGTAGATAGTCCATCTCAACCATCGGACCTAGAGTTGAGAGGTATTTCATGTCAATAGTCAATAGCCAGCTTTAGAAAATTATTTGTTGAGCGGGTACTATCGTTTCCGAATATTGTATGTTTTGGCCAATATATATTGAGTATCAGCATTTCCATATTGATTACTGGAATCAATATTTCAATATTGCAGTGTTATTCTCTGCGTTTAAGGTACCTTGACTATTCACTTTCTGCAACATGGGGATGCTTTTAAGCGTAAATACAAATGTTGCTTGCCCAGATAAACAGAGATTCAGATAGCTCGCTAGTCGTTGTGATCACTGTTGTAGAGTTAATATTTAGTTTTGCTGTAATTAATTACTACCATCTTACAAATATAAGTATTTCATATTGATATATTGGAACACTGAATGTAATTAATCAGTATTTATGCATTTATATTTTGTATTTCGATACATAAATATCAATTTATATTTCGTAGAAGTTATTTGGGGAAGGTGACCGACAATTAAAGTAATTTGCGCCAGGAAGAATAGAAGGGCCACTGGATAAAGGTATAAATTTTCAGGGAACGGAGGAAGGGTGGAGAGAAACCCGGCGCCTAACGTTACTAGCCGGCTAATACCATTAACCTAAGACGACAAGGGGATCAAGTTTTTACGTCCCATCTGACGGACGGAGTATGAACTCAAATGTTCGACACAATGCACTATACACAATACAATGCAATACACAAAGTAGGGACCGGTATACCAAAGAAAAATCCGTCAGTGCCAGGATTCGAACCCGAGTCCACGGATTGGGAGACCAGTACTCTAGCCACCAAACCAATCCGATTAGATTATAGATTATCATTATTTATGTATTGATATATTATGAAAAAATTCAATACCCGATTATGGATATTGAATTATCAAACCTCTACTGTTGAAATTTCGGTAATAAAATACTGAAACATAAATACAGCTTTGGCCTTCACTAGATGGGATTTTTCCGTAATCTAAAATAGCTAAACTTTTTGATGTGCTACGAAACTTTTCATTTAATCTAATAAAATGCTTTTGACTTTTTTCAGTCCATAGAGAATGACTCGTACTTGAGGAAACCTGTTTGGCTGAAAGTTTTGTGAAATATCCTAAAAATTAATTATTTTCGAAAGTAGAAACCAATATACAGAAATAGCTCGCATCTCTGACGGGTCGGCACCCTTTTTAGCGTCATGTGATATGCTTATATATAAAGATTGTTTCAAAAAGGGCTGACTTTTTCAGTCAACCGCCTTCCGAGAACTTACTGACTGAATTGAGGATCGGCGAATAGAAGGCGTTGACTGTGGTTGCCGCGGTGATCCACCTGTCCTTGTCCGATGTCCGTCGAATGTCTTCCAGGGCCCTCCTTAGGGACGCCTCAGACAGACGAATGTACGTCTCGAAGAGCTCGCCTTCAATCACCTCTGCCTACGTCAAAGAAATGAACATTTGGAGATTAGAATCATTATACAGGGTGTTAAAAAAGATATCAAATTTAGCGATCATCTTCATCTACATCTACATAATACCCTGCAAGCCACCATAAAGGTGATTGGCAGGGGGTGAATTCTCACCAAACATATCATGCATAAAAAAGGATTAGTATTAATATACTAATCAGAACTTCACTATTTAAAAACGATAGAAATTGCAAAGCAAACATGCAAAAACATGCTGTTAGTTAGGTTAGCTTTAAGTGCTCATACCAACATGCATCTACCAATGTTATCCATTGCTACACTCGTATTGGATATATTCACCGCTATTCATATCCCTAATTGTACGAGGAAAAAAGGACATTTTGAATCCGTCAGTTCGGCAATCAATTTCTCTAATTTTGTGATTATGGTCCAGTCTACCATAGTAAGTTGGGGTCCGCAAAATATTTTTAACATCATCACTGAAAATATGGTCTTGGAGATGTTTAAGAGATTAAGTCTAAACGTCAACCTGCGATCTGACAATGATTCCCAATTTAATTCATTTAATAGACTGGTTACGCTAATAAGGTTATCGTACCGTCCCTTTACAAATCTTGCGGATCTTCGCTGCACACTTCAAGTTCATAATTTAGACCGATTTTGTAGGGATCCCATACACTGGCAGAATATTCCAATTGAGGTCTAACAAGGGAAAAGTAGCTGATTTCTCGTACTTGATCGTCACATTTACCCAGTACTTTTTTGATGAATCCCAGTTCACGATTCGCTTGACCCATTATTTCACGTGTGTGTTTACCCCAGGAAAGATCATGTGTCAGTCTTATTCCAAGATATTTAATGGATTCCACGTTTGTTAGTTCACTATTACTTATTTTGTCTATATTGTAATTATTTTAAATTATCTTGTCTTTGTCCATGCAGATTATGAAGGATACTCAGAGCATTTTTTACAACAAGGTAACAAACGTTTTTAATATTGCTGGAACTTTATGATATTGTTTTTTTTCACTTCCTTCATTTCTGTTATGAGTTTAAATGAGTAAAAATGACTATATATTATGAGTAGGTAAGCATAGCTACACTCATAACTTTATTTTTTCCGACCATGGTTTGGTACTATATAACAACTTCAGGCCAATGTGGTATGAAATGTGGTCTATTATCCGACCTGTTATGCTGTTAAACTGTCACGAAACCATGGCCGGAAAAATATAGTAAGATTTGGAAATAACAGAGTAGAAATACATTCAAACACCTCCTTCGATAATATTGAACTCCACAAAGTTACGCCCTCTATTGAAGTTTTCCTTGCGGAGCTTTCGCAAGGAGATGGGATATCTCCTCAGACTCTTGCAGTCGTGGTGCATTTAGATTATGAATCAAGGTGGTGGGCTTACCCCTCCGTAGTAGGCCTCGAGCTCGCCAGGGCCCAGGAGCCAGCCGGGGAAGCCGATGAAGGGCCTCATGGCCTCCAGCTTCTCCAGCGTCCTACCCTTCGTGCCAGAGTCCATCCACTGCAGCTCCTTCACGAGCTCCTCGAATGCGTGTCGCACGTCGTTGACCATTTCCAACGCCTGCAGTCGGCGAGCAGTGAGAAAAGCGGAATAACAATGAGGATATGTGAACAGTTAAAACTAACACATCAGGTGAACCTTCGCCGGTGTCAATAAAATTTCTAAGGAACATTTAGAAGTGTTTCTTCTAGTTTTTTAACTGCGGGCCCACCAAGTATGCTTGACTATGGACCATACTGGATTTTGTCTCTTCGTGAAAACAAGTTGTAAACAGCAGCTAGAGAAATGCTTGGCAAAATTCCACAGACATTTTATTGACACCGACTTATGTTTCAGTAGGCATTACGATCATCATCAAAGTGACCTTGGTGATGATAGTAATGTCGTAGTAGTAGTAGTTTTAGTTTTTAAGGTGCGTCGACGGAAAGGTCAATTTGCACCTTGTCAAAATATTTTATAAACGAGTACATATGCTCATTAAAAAGTGAGAATATAAAAAGGTAGGTATGCTAAAATGTTAGAGTTAAATTTTTTTTAATATAGAGGTAGGTATCTGTCAAGAAGGAAAGTAAACGGTCGATCATTTTGGGGTCATTTCCTAGGATTTGTCCTAGATTGCCCTCAACGTTTAATCTTTCTCTCGCGGCACGATAGACATAACACTCCGTCAGGAGGTGCCTCACAGTGAGGGGGGAGTCGCACCGATCACAACGGGGTTGGATCTTCTCCTCCGTAAAGAGGTAAGAGTGGGTCAGGGCACTAGTATGTCATTCGAATAAGTCGATAGTAATGTCATTCGAAACCTAAAGAGGGATCAATATAATTCCAGCAAAATATTACCAAGTGTTTCTCTTAATTGTAAACGTGCAGCCAACTGAAGCCTAAAGATTGACTTTTTATTCGTTATAAAGAGTTAAAAATTACTAGACACTCAAGCCATATTCAATCCGTAACCTAGAGGCATTAAATGAAGCCGACGTTGGGTGTAAGTCACCTTTGTGGTGAATTGTGTCCGAGGTCTTTAGGCCACCGATGTTAGAAGACTCTGGAAGTACCGTCGCAGCTGATTCGTGATTCAAAGTTGGCCATGTTAGTCGACCCAGACATATAGCTCTTGAACACATCTCGCGCTTACGGCATTCTCTAACGGATTTAGCGTATGTATGGACAAGCGGTGAAACAAGAATGAGGTGAATTATGGAATGCGCTTTAAATATTGGTCAGAACAACAGTAAGAGGTGCCCAAATATGCAAGCAAAAGCCAAATATGTTGTTTAAATGTATTAAATTTTAAGCAGCTTTAGCAGTGGAGTGGAGTGCATCAATATTCCCCAAAAATTTCTTTACGGCGAGGAAACTTGACTTGCTCACTTTAGGATACGATCCCATTGTTAATTATATTATAATACACATCTCTATAAGAGACCATGGAATACGTAATGTTTTGTTTCGACTGGGCGGCCTTAATCCTTCCCAAGAACCCCTACTCAGGCCTCATTTTCACCCATAGACTAGCATGCATATTCCGCCTTGCCTAAGTACCTTTTATAATGCCTCCTTAGTAAGCATGCATGCATGCATGCAACCAAGCATTGAATCCCAATCCACGTTGTCAAAAGCCTTCTCTAAATCCACAAAAGCAATGAACGTCGGTTTGTTATTCTCCATTCTTTTCTCTATAAGCAGAGCATAAGGGCCAATATTGCTTCTTTAGTACCCTTACTTTTGCTGAATCCGAATTGATCTTCATCCAGGAACTCCTCTGCTTTTCATTCTATTCTTCTGTAGATGATCCTGTTCAGTATCTTCGATACATGTGTCGTCTGGCTTATAGTCCAAAAAGTTTCGCATTTCTCCGTTCTTATCTCTTTGGGAATAGGAATGACGATGTTGTTTGCGAAGTCCCTGGGTATTTCTCCTGTTGAGTACATGTCGCAGATGGTTTTGTAGATATGGGTTAATGTCTTCTCTCCTGCATTTTTATTAATTCTGCTGGGAAATCATCAATTCCAGAGGCCTTATTCATCCGAAGGTCCCTTACTGCTGCGTCAAATTCCGATCTTAATATTGATACTCCCATATTATCATTTTCAACTTCGTTTTCCTCTTCAATCACTTTCGTGTTGAGATTGTTTCCGTTGTACACTCCTCCAGATATTCTTTCCATCTCTTCACGTTGTCTTCATTTTCAATCAAAAGCTCTTCATTCTTGTCTCTTATGGCATTGTATTTTATGCTCCATTCCTTGAAGTGGTTCCTCACTATCCTATAGGCAGCTTCCACCTTTTCAATAGCAAGGTTGTTTCGTACATCTTCGCATAGATTCTTCATCCACATTTCTCTAGCTTTCCTGGCTTTGAGACTTACTTCGTTCCTTATTCTTTTGTTGCAAAGTTGCCCTTCTTCAGTTTTCGCATTCTTGTACTTTCTACTTTCTTCAATCAGCACTAAGACTTCTTCCGTGATCCGTGGCTTTTTATTAACAACTTTTCTTCTTCCAAGAACTTCTTTTGCGGCTTCCTGTAGTCCAAATTTAATGTTTTCCCAACGCTCTTCTACTCGTTTCTCAGTCAGGTCCTCTTCTATGTAGTTTCCTATTGCTTTCTGAAATGCCAGCTGATGTTGAGTCTACTCCAGTTTTTCTACTTGCATAATGCTCTTTACTGTTTTCTTCAACTTCTTGAATTTTAGATGGTATTTTATCATCACTAAATTATGGTCGCTGTCAATGTCTGCACCCGGGTAGCTTTTGCAGTCTAGAACAATATTACAAGATTTGAAGAGATAGAATATCGTATTGATAGCTAGAACATGTCTTTCCTCCCGCAAAATACAAGAACACATATACATTTCGAGAAATGGGATTATTTCTCAGTGGAGAACAATGCCTTCCCAAAATAGCATTAGGAAGAATTACTGACGCCACGACTACGAATTTCATGTACGATATCTATTAATATTTTAATACACGTGCAATCTCCATAACAGGCTTTATATGTAAAACGCTATGGTTTGGGCTGGGGAGGTGGGGCCCAAGTCTCCCCGATAACTCCCATTCTGGTTTCATTGTCATTCATGGGATAGCAGAAATATGCCGCTTCCAGTACTACCCAGCCTCCTTCCCTTACGCATCATTAGAAATTGCCACAGTAATGAATGTATTATTCCGTGTCCAACCGTTTGGATTCCAAAAACAGTCAATACGCTGTCCATGAATATATGATGATTTGCCTTTTGTTTAAATTTATTCCAATTTTTCAATTGAACTTACGAGTAAAGTGAATTGAATCATTTTATTTCCCATCAATCTCTTATTATTGGGACTGCAATCTCCCTCCATGGCAATAGTTGAGCCTTAATAACCATTGAAAGGGTAAGAGAGAAAATTCTAAACGTAAGACTAATCCCAGCTCCCATTATTTTCACCCCAGGAACTCTTAGGAATGAGAAAGCAGAAACATATTTGAGAGAGAATTGCTTGTCGTGTCTGAAGCTTAATAAATGATATCCTCTCACCCTTAACCTCGGTGAGAAAGAATGTGTTCTATGAATAGCCTTGAATCTTTTATCACGGATGACACCCAGAATTTAAATAAAGAGTAAGAGTGAGTAAATGAAGCCGCTCCTGGACCTCTGTGAGAAACCGGCAATGTGACCAATACATTTATTTATTTTATTTATTTATTGTTGTTAATGTTTACCCAACATATAAATATAATTACAGGGTAAACAATTATTTATCGAACAAGATAATACAATATTATTAGCACTGGTCAAAACGCTAGAAAAATAAGATAATACAAATATTAATAACATTGAACATTTGTAAATATCTATCAACTATCAACAACATTAATAACATTAACATAATCAACGTTACATGCGATAATATATTCCAGGTTTTCCCCGTAAGTCTCGCTTGTCCAAGATCTACTGTAGTTACTATAGTGAGTCGTTATGGAGCCTATTTTAGCATAACACATTTGATCGCCTGTGTGCAACTTAATCAACACGCACATTTCTTTGCCACTGTTCACGTTTTTAAATGAGACCCTATGCTGAGGACTGTTTGAGAAAGCTCTTAGAGCATATGCCATTCTTCTTAAAATGATTAGGAGCAAACATACGCATGTTAAATCTTTTTATAAAAATATACGCTCGCATTTCAGCCTCGTGGTAGTTTAAAACTTTTTCTAAAAGGAATTGCTAGGCATATCCATTGGCTATCAGCTTTTATAAACGACTCTAACTACCAACTGTTCCCTCACTAACGGAGGCGAGGAACTGGGCTATTAAGATTAGATATTTGCCTTACCTTTTCTTTTTTCTTATCCTGGAAGTATTCCTGGACGTAGAGGTAACTCACAGCCATACCAAAGTTTGAATTAACGTTACCGGTACATCCTTTCCACCTTTTAATATAAGGGGTAGAGACAACAGTTATAGCAGCAAAAAAGTACAGAATAATGTATCTACATGTCATAAATTTCATCATCTCTTTTATCGAAATTTAAGCCTTCTTTAGTAGAAAGGTCGTCGGGTAGCCAAAACATGCAGTTATGGATCAGTGCTACTTTTTTTATTTGCTTCCAGTCAGCATTACAAAATAATGAAAGTAAATAATGAAGGCCATTTTGATATCTTAAGGAAAGGTACTTTCCGTCTATGTGTCCATTATTATTGTAGTACCTTCTGGAACTTTTACAAAGAGCTGCTGATTACAAGCGACTCTCATTATAGCTGTAACACGAATCACCGGCGATAATTGGGAAAATTAAATAGAAAAGTATTTGTGAAAACGATTATACTTGCAAAAGTACGTACATTAAGCTGGATTGAACAATTTTGGACACATATTCATGCAAATCTAGTTATCCAATTTATTGAAATGGGGTTGAAAATTTTCTAATTTATGATTTTTTTTAAGGTTTTAGCCATACCTTGGAGATCTCTGACTTAGGCCTAACACTCTTTGGCTAAAACGGAAACCAAGGTCCCTGAAGTCTTGGACAGTCAGCGGCGCCAGCGTCGAAAATATGCTCCACCACAAGTACCGAACTAAGGAGAAGAGAAAATAAAACAGTTTGGTTGAAGTAAAACATTGAACAAAATAAATTTTATAGACAAATAAGAAATATTTTATTCACATAAACAAATATTTTAACAAATATTAAACATTTTGTTTTTCATATATAGATTGTACCCATCAATGAGCTTGAATACAGTCCTAAATATTCAAATTGTTCCCTCTAGGCTTAAATTTGTCAATAGGACTGAAGACACGATTAATAAAGGGGGAATGCAGCTGGAAATATGGCTAATTGTAAGTAAAACAGAAAGCAGGTGCCAACATCTATTCATTTTGAAAATATAGGCACCTGCGTTACATGCTGCTTTTTGAAACTGACAGACCAACATCAAATAGTTCTTTTCGTCTCTTTGTTCATAAATATGTTGGAAAAATGAAAAAAATTTGCTGACAAACTTTTGTATCTTTATTTTCAACTCACTTATTGTGCTCCTCTTCGTCCTTGAGAGAAGGTTCGCCAATTTCTGGAGGTATGTTGCGTCAAGCACCACCAAGAAGTCATTGTTGAAATCCAGTTTTACGTCCGTGTTGTCGAAAACTTTCATTAAATACTTGACCCAGTCGAACTGATAATTGAAGGAAGAAAAATATTGAAATAAATAGTGAATACTCGTTAGTGTTATCGGAATACCATAGAGTATATGCGTATTTCCTGCTGCACGCTGGTTTTTGTTAATTGTATTGCTTTTATTGTTAATGGTATTTTGAATAATAATAACTTCAAAGATTTCTTTTTAATTATCATCTTTTTCCCCAGTGAATTGGAATTTGTTACACTTTTTTTTAGGAATTGCCAACAAAATTAATGATAATGATTCCAACAGATCCAGGCTTGGTGTACTGGGAGGTATCCATAAATGAAAATCTTAAAGCGCTTTACCACAGGTTTCTGATAAATAAGATCCTTTCACAGATAAATCTGTGGAAAAGTGCTTAAATTATTTCATTCGCAATGGTTCTCTAGCAAATTATTAATATAATTTTTATTTTTTCTTTAATGCATGCCAGGGACTCAAGTAAAAAAGGCTATGGACTAGAATTTTGCTTTTATTTAAGGGTTCAGGGAGTAAATAAAAGGGTAAGTGGGCGAAAGGGGAAGGTTTCAAGAGTGGAGTGGACGTTAGGTTATGGAAAGAGGGAATGGTGAGGAAAAACCAGGTGTCGGGTTCTCAAAGAAGAGCGGCATGAGGTCTGCGGTTGAACGCCCCATCCGACGGACCGAGTACTGAACTCTAACCTAAGTTCTCTCCACATAATTAGGGATCGGTTTCAAGTGAACATTTCTGTCAATGCTGGGATTCAAATATGAGCCCTCTTGGTGAAAGGATATTACTGTAGCAACCTAACCTTCCCAATCTCCTAGATTTGAGAGATTAATCGAGCCGACCGGACCTTAGGGCTAGTGACAAGAATTGTTGGTGATATTGTTTGAGCTTCATCTCACCCTCATCCCATCGCCTGTAGCCGATTGTTCAACTTGTGCGTCGGTCAAGTTTTGCAGTTCGCCAGCCCTCAGCTCGTGGAATAAGGAATTGACGTCTCTCCGTTGCTCTGAGGTCGTTATTATCTGAAGAGGGAGAAAAAAGAAAAACATTATTGAATGTAATATTTCTGGTCGAGGTTTCCAATCCGTATGTTTTCCCAAATTCTATTCTAGTTGGCTCTCCATAAAAGTGTTAGGCTTAGGAGATGATTAAAAAATGGTATAGAGAAAACTTCATGTAAATGTTGGTACAGATTTAGTTTTTCTAAAAGATTCTTTGTTTTTCGTGATAGAAGATTAAGTGTTAATTATAATATGCCGCATGAAGAGTTAAAAATGTCCGAAAGGTATTTATTTTTCACTAAGACTATAATCTCGAAAAAATATTCGTGAGGATTTTTCTGCGATGGTTTAATATCTGGTGCTTTTCCGACGACGAGCATGAAGGATAGTGTGTTATGTCTTACACAGGGTTTGAGCTCAGTGTTAAATTTAAAGTTTGCTGTTTTAAATGTTTGGTTCGGCTATTATCTTCAAGTCAAATGATGACCTGTCTTCATTTTAGCGGTCTTGTTTAACTGAGGCCTCAAGCCAGGCCTCAAGTCAAGGCCTTAGCGCTCATCTTTGTCTGAGGCCCCCGCTCGGTCAGCATAAAAATCTGATTGTTGGTGGTTGAAATGGCCAATGTTCACATATTGGGTTTCAATTAATTGATCAGGGGTTTTGCCTTGAAGATGGAGTGCGAGTCAAACGTCGACTTGTCGGTCTCTCTGAATTATTTAACTAGTTGGAACCCGGAGTGGATTTCCCTCATATTTTTCTATAATGTTTTGAAATTTTTTTTCTAAAATCGAATTAATTGAATGTACGTTTACGCATAAAAACATTTTGTGTATTTCCTTCGGCATGAGTTTGTGTGCTAAGGGTCGCCACTCACCAAGAATGGGTTAACACACACGTAGCACTTAATTGGTAACTACGTATTTTCATCTATGTTCATCCTTGGCAAATGGGTCCTTAGAAGAGCATGTTTATTTATTTAAACTTTGCTCAACTGTTTATCAAATGCGTCCGTTTATATTTAATGATCCCAACGATGAGTGATTCTTTTGGCTAATAGGTGCAGATCCAAAAATTCAATGTTTTTACGCTAAGGTTTTCTCATCATAATCTAATCTGAGTAAAATCACAATTATTTTATGCGTCTTAACATATTTCATAATTAGTTGATGGAATACAAAATAAATATCTTCCGGGATTTTGCAATTACGTTCCGTAAAACTTAGGAGGGATTGCTTTTCTACATATTTCTCTGCTTTTACTATTTTTTTTAAATTTACCTTTGCCAGATTCGTGCTGAATGCCAGTATCTCGTCCGCAAAATCAGAGGCGGCCTTCTTGACCTCTGGTGAGTTGAAAACAGCCGGCGCCCCGGACGCCGGCGCCAGACGAGCCATCTGGACCCTTACCATATCCTCCACGTAGATGCGGTACTCCCTAACCTCCGTGGAGAACCTCACAGGATCCAGCAGATATCGCTCGTTGAATCCAGGTGACACCTGGTCCAGCTACAGCAGATGGATACAGAAAAAAACATTGGGTGAGTTCAATAGGGATATCTCTCTTTCAATACACTTGTCTTTGTCCTATCGCTCTTTATCTCCTAAATTCTGCGCAATATGTGAAACAGCCTTTTTTCTACCTCCTCTGGGCCGATTACCAAGTGATAACTATGTTAGCGTTAGCTATATTAGCGTAACCAGTCTATGAAATGAGTTCAAGTGGGAATAATTTTTAGATCGTTGGTTGAAATTTAGGCTTAATTTCTTAAATAAATTTCAAGATAATATTTTCACTTATGGCGATAAAAACCAACCATTTGGCTTGAACCATCAAAAATCAACCTTCGGGTTGATTCACTGAGTGAGTGAGTGACGAAAAAAATATTTTGCGAACCCCAACATAATGTGGTAGATTGGACCATAATCCTAAATTGGAAAATTGATTGCCGAACTGACAGATTCAGGATGTCATTTTTTCCTCGTGCAATTGGGGGTGTAACTGGCGGTAAATGCATCCAGTTCGAGTGTATAAATGGATAGCGTAGGTAGTTGCATGTTGGTATAGGGGCTTTAGGCTAACCCAACTAACAGCATGTTTTTGCATGCTTGCTTTGCTATTTTTAACTTCTTTAAAAATTGAAATTTATACTAGTATCACTCTAGCAGTTAATTCACCCTCTTCCACACACCTTTATGGTGACCTGGAGGGTATTGTGTAGATGATGAAAATATCAAACTCACTATGAAGTATCCATAGGTTCGATCTAAGAGGAAAGGACTGGGTACTCTGGTCAGTATTGTGTCGGCATCGCAGCGCGAAAGTCGTGGGTTCGAATGTGTATAAACGTTGGTGTTTTCTGCGTCAAACCAATCGTAGGATTGTTGACCGATGATGATGAAGAAGATGAAGGAAGGAGATTTTCAAAGCGTAAAAATCCTTAAGTAAAGGTTAAAGTTTTTTGGGAAAAAAAGAACTTTTGGAAGCTTGCTTG
Organism: Platycnemis pennipes; assembly: GCA_933228895.1. Taxonomy (NCBI): domain Eukaryota; kingdom Metazoa; phylum Arthropoda; class Insecta; order Odonata; family Platycnemididae; genus Platycnemis; species Platycnemis pennipes. The sequence continues at coordinate 31,054,799 of OW121852.1, read as the reverse complement.
TATTGAAAACAAACAGTTGCTAGATGGAAATGGTTTTTGCGGTAAGGACATCAAGTACTATGCCAAGTATTCTTTATCTGGAAGGTATTTAGATTACAGTAGTTAAGACTGTTCAGCTATTGGAGATGTGTGGTAGGATTCGCTAAATCATTACGTTAAACGTTTTCATTGGTCGTCGCATACATACCACCATGACGTTCCTCGAAGTGTTCCGTAGATCTTCGGAGACGTAGAAACCAACGAAGATGCTGAGGCCGAGGATCCTCTGAGCCTTGGCGATGGTGGTCAAGGGGTCGAAGTCCGCGGCCACGGCATGTCCAGCGTCCCCAGGTGGCCCCGAAGACAACCCGAGTCGCCTCAACACCTTGAGCATCGGCTCTACGCCGAGTGACTCCATACGAGCTGGTCAGAGAGAGAGAAAAGCATTGCATCTAAGTCAGCGTTCACAGAGAACCATGGTAGAAGTAGTTATTTAGGGCAAGTGGCCTACAGTTAAGATTAATAGCTGAGTAGCTGGGCAGAGGTAAAGCTTTTTAGGAGAACGGAGGAAAACCCGGCGTAGGCATCATCGTGCTCTTAACGCTAGGTTTCACCTCCAATCTCATGGCCGAAGTACTAAAGTTGAAGTACTCTCCACATAGCGGAACACACAACTAGGATTGAGTATACCACTTTCAAAAATTTATTAATAAAAATATTTTTTTAATTTGCTTTTTATTTTTTTATAATAAAACTAAGCAAGCATGAGGAAAAATAAAATTGTACGTGTAAACAACCAGCATTTCTTCATAATTGTACTTTTTTCATGTTAATATGTTGTAAAATAAAGAATTTTTTAAAAGATGAGAGAAAATTTCTTTAAAAAAAGGGCTGGTATTTTTAGACACTTACGCGGGAAAAGTGCTTGGAAGCAAAAGGGTTAACCCTTATACTCCCAAGCGGCCGATGTATCGGCCGCTCATTTCGGAGGTTATTTAAGTGTTTTATTTTGTTTCTCTAACAAAACTAAACAGAAATGAGGTAAATAAAATTGTAATTGTAAATTATAAATATTTTTTCATAAGTATGCTTTTTTAATGTTAATTTGTTGTAATAATAAGGCAACAAAATTTTTTTAAAGTAAGAGAGAAAATTTCTTTAAAATATGACTGGTATTTTTGGAAATAATACCTGCCATTGCAGATATTCGATCCTTGGTCCTCGTCATGGTTGACATATTCTCTGACCACCACACCAATGCACTTGTACTAATAGTGCTGCTTAATTAAAGGATTTCCTCTTGTATCAAGTAGAAACAGCACAAGGGCGGATTAACCTTGGGTTCAGAGTGGTTAGAAAATTTTTACGAGTTTGTGTACCTTTGTAGCCGAATAACATGAGTATTAGGTGCACTACGAAGGAAGTAGCTAGTCAAATCAACCAGGCTAGAGCAGCCTATAACAAGAAAAAGGGGATTTTCACCTCGAAAAACATGAGTTGTCAGCTTAGAGCCTGTCTGGAGAAGACAGATGAAACATTTGTTTCACACCCACGGTTCGAACCCAGGCCCTAGGGATTGGGGATTACTCTAGCTGCCACACCAGCCCAACGGAGACTCGAAGGTCATCGGAAAGCATTCAACATGAACGTCCACTAATAGTGTTGCTCAATGAGAGAAGACTCATTAAAATTAACCATTGTAATAAAATCATCAATTTTAAGAGAAAAAATTTAAGCCTTGCGGAAATTTTTCGAAGTACTCTGGAGCATTATGTCTATATGCAGTAGACTAGAGGTTCCCAACCTAGTAGGGTACGCGCTTGATTATTTACGGACACGTGAAGAACATTTAATAATGGTTGGAGAAACAGTAATCACAATCGTGTATCTTAATATTTAACCCTGTTATGTGCGTACTGCCAGAATTGCATTTTATACGGGTAATAAGTCGTTTTGTTGGCGCCTCCGCTACGGATTTGGCTATGAATGAACAGCAGCCACAGTTACAAGTGTTAAGAGTTTGAGATTAAGTGAGTGAGTGAGAGATCTGTTAAGAGTTAACAGATTAGAGAAACGGACTACCGAAGGGTCATTATGATGGATCGAAGATCCTAAGATTTTTTTGGCGAAGTTCTCCACTCGAATCTCGTATCAGTTAACCTCTTCATATTTGCATAATGTTTCTAACAACTTTCTCCATCTATCTCATCTGATCTTATGCCTTTCTTTTCTATTCATCCAATTCACTTTTCCCTCTACGATTGCCTTCATCACACCATCAAGTTTCAAGATATGGCCGATCAACTTGCCCTGATTACTTTATAGGTTTTCAGGAGAACTGTTGTCGTGTTGAATACATTTTATGCTAGCGTGTTAAAATTACTGTTTTTTCGAAAATTCGATCGTGTGCCAATCGGCTGCATCCATCTTTTTCCATCGATCGCTGCCATTTGACGCGAATAGCGGTTTTTCTCCTCGTTTTCCGACCCTCTCATCCGTTGAATTGGTTTCGATAGCGGAAGTGCCGCCGGAGTAGAACAAATGAGAAAAAGAAAGAAGAAAAATAAAAGAAATGAGAGGGTTACGTGGGTATCCAGTGTGCCGAGGGAGACGGATGTTTGTAGCCGTCGGGTCAACCCTTATACGCCCACAGTGGGGGGTGGAATGGGGAGGGGGAGAGAGGGGGATGAGGTTGAAGGATTCCTCAGTCCCGCTTGGTTGGCCTCGCCGCCGTTACCCCACGAATCCGAGGGAGAAAGTAGCGGAACACGCTGAAACGAAAACTGAGTTGATAGTAGGGAGGAAAATCCATGGAAGTGGGCACGGTTTGGCCAGTAATATGCGGCACGAGTACGAACTTCACTGAAAAATATTTGCGTGGAATACAGCTCCCTCACGAATCTCATTCGTACGCAGAAGCAGGATTTACGGAAAACTCTCCTTTTTAGTGGCCCATCAGTCACACAAAATGAAGAAAATACATGCCGGAAAATATGAAATGATATTCTCACTCACAAGCACACCCTCGGTTTTGTACGTGGAATGCAGTCACCCTAGTGAAACACAATCTGAGTGTCATTAAGATTAATTGCTTTGTAGTTTCTAGTAGGATTGGCAATGCTCTCGGCGTGCTGATGGAATCGTTATAATTTTACAGGTCTGGAGCAGTTTTTCCCAAAGTTGTGGCAGTTGATTTCCCGCCCCGTGTGCAGTAGTGGACTTGATTGATCTGCAACTAATATTTGCAAGCATAATGTTTTAATTGGTGTGTTAATTGGCAGGTAGGATTAAATTTGAAGAAGAGTGGTAAGGGTGTTAACCTAGTCCTCGGTAGGTCAACACCTATTCTTCTCCCAGTAGAAGGTTCCCTAAATCAGCCGAAAAACCGGTTTCGGAAATACAGTTTCCGTACTTTATTGGCTTTCTGATATTCCTGTCTTTGGACATTTTCAATTACGGGAATGTTTTGGGGGGGATTTAACCCTTAACCCTCCCCCTGTCGGTACGCCACTATTTACCACCGCCGGGATTCATAATCGAACCCTCAGGACTAGAAGGCAGCACATTTGCCGTACCCGTCTGGGATTAAAAAAAAAAGATTTATTGAATAATCCACGGGTAACAGAGGCGTGGATCATCGATGATAAAATGATTGATAGAATAAATACATGAGAATGTCAAATACAACTGTGGTGACATCAGGATTCGAACTTCTGCCAATGGGGTTGGTAGCTAGTACTCTAATCTCCATGCCAACGATACCAACATGATCCCCAGCAGTTATGAAATCTATGAAGTGCCAAACCTACTCCGTCCCATCCTACAGGCGGACTCCAAGTGCTCTCCTCAACATGGAACTCAAGTGGAAACCGGTATAGCAACGGAAAACTTTGGCCCCTGCGAGAACTTGAACCTGGACCTTTGGGAAGAGAAACTAGTGACCTAAACGACCTAGTCCTTTTTCTGGAAATTCATGTAATTTTCTAGCTGAGCGTGGGTCTGATGGTAACAAATTATACCAGCAATCACAATGTCTCTTTGTTGAATTTCATCACCTATGGCTCTAGTTGCTGAAACCATGGTTGCTGATTCATTAGAAGCATTAAGTAAAACAGTGTTTTTTTCTTTTCATTCCCAAATGAAGTGTGCAGAATTTTATTACGTACCTTATTAGCGACGCCTCATACCTTTTTTTTGCCTATTTCACAGCTATCCTTGAAATTTCATGTTGCTGCCTTCAACTACCCATAATATCTTACGAGTTATTCCATTTCCATGATACTCGGCCGTCATTTTTTTCCTCCATGCATAACATCCCTTAGCCTTGATTCCTACCTTTATATGGGCATCAAAATGCCTGCGATATTTTGGGATAGCTCCATTAGTCATAATCCAAGTTTTAACACTCTTCAACGCAACGTTTAATATCAACATTCTCTCTCGCAATACTTCTTAGTTAACGTGAACGCTTAATTCTCTTTTTATTTTGGCAGCCCGCAATCGAATACTATCCGTTTTCTCGATATTTCATCTCTTTATTCCTGCGATTCATTCAGTCTCGAGTTTATGGACCAGTCACAAACGTTCAAACGTTCTCTACCAAAGGTTAGGTATGAGTAGCGAGGATAGAGTTCATGAATTACGAAGTACAGCAGTATAAAATATCCGTTTGTTAATGCAGTAATACCTAACATTTCATGTTTTTCGACACCCTTCAGCCTCCGGTTACAATCTTGAGGTAAACTTTAGATTTTTTTATCTCTCCGAATTGGCTTCCCTCGCCATTACCAAGGTTAATCGGCACTCTACAGTAACTAGTCCTTAGGTGGGAAAAATGGCTTCCGTTACTTTCACGATCTTACCACACACTACCTTGGGTACCACTTCATTGTGGTACAGTGGTAACAGTTTCTACCCTTCACCACCTGTGTTTTCGTAAAAGATCTGGCTCCAAGAAAATAACGCTATTCGGATACGTGACCCAAGGCCTTGACCGTCTTTTAGCAAACTGTTAATGCTGAAACGACTTAAAGTCCGGTCTGGTTGATGAATGAAGAGTTCATCAATTACTTGGCCTTGAAAAGTGTGCATTAGTGATGGGTCGTTCGCTTTCGATTCGTTCAAAACGATTGAATCACCAAGTGAATCAACAGACTCGTGATTCATTGCGTGAAAACAAGTCGATCATCAATCAGTCCCACTTCCGGAAATGCGTGCCGGGACGTCTGCGGAAATTTGAAGGGTTTGAAGTTTGGAAAACACTAAGGAATTGATCGAGAAATGGAATGCCACAATACTGATGTCATGTATCAGTTCCTGATTCCTGCATAAGAAGTATCGGTTATGTAAACGATTTTCAATATGTGAGACGTCGATTGTAGTGACCACCGAATCCTTCGAATCTGTTCAAGTGGCAGATAAAATTAAGCCACAGACAAAGATGGACTTAATTCGAGAAAACTATTGGAGAAGCCAAATCATTGGGCAGTTCACTATTACTCCCGAAAATTTTCGGAGCACGAGTATGAAGTTTAAACTCAAGTAAGCGCGAATCGCGAAGGGTGATCGAGAACGAGAATCGTGAAGGGGAATGGTGAATCCCGCATGAAAAAAGAATCGTGATTCTTCAATGATTGAATCATTCAAGTGACTCGAATCAAAATGATTGAATCACTAAAATGAACGACTCGACCCATCTCTAGTTTGCATGTCATACTTCACTGTAAAATGGGAGCTTATTACGTTCCTATAACATCTGTAGTTTCTCGGAAGGATCTAGTATTTATAAAACCCACCAAGTTGAAGTAAGTCTGGATATACACCGAAAGTTTCTCCCAGACTCGAATCCTCCGTTCAATATCTTCTAATTCTACCCTCTGTTATATAGCAGATAACTTCAGGCTTAACTATGTGATACCTTTCCATAATGGAAAATAAAAGAATGAAAATTAATTAGGTTCACTTTATATCTAAACAGGCTCGACCCGGGTTTCATAACGTAGTTACATCTTCAGGTGACTGTTCATACATACATCTTCATTATATAACAAGTTGGGTGCGACAGTAAGGACATCTATCTGTCGGAAGGGAATGGGGTGAGTTGGGAGTGGGATGAGAAGGGTTAGAGGGGGAAGGAGCGGTGATAGGTTGGGTAGAGGGATTTCCCTGCGTTGATGTGTCTTCGACCAGCACCCATTCCCATGTAGCTCCCATTGTACAGTGAAGTATGACATGCACACTTTTCAAGGCCAAGTAATTGCTGAACTCTTCATTCATCAACCAGACTGGACTTTAAGTCGTTTCAGCATTAACAGTTTTCTAAAAGTCGGTCAAGGCCTTGGCACACGTATCCAAAATAGTGTGATTTTCTTGGAGCAAGATTTTTCTAGGAAAACACAGGTGGTGAAGGGTAAAAACTGTTACCAGTAGAGTGAATGAGGAAACGAGAGGCTAAGGAGGGTTGCGGTAAGGTGGGTGAAGGAGGAGAAAATAAAGATTATGTTTTACAAGGCTCAATAGTCAATGGTAGTTCATAGGTCTGTCTGTTGATGATGCGGGCACTGGGATATTGATTTCCCGGAAATGTAATGGCACATAGGTCACTGGGGGAATTTTTACGAGTAGCACTGATTGGTACAATTTCCAGGAATATGATAATGGGGGCGTTTACTCGGTACCGAAATCACTATTTTGTGCACGAAATCGTTAGATGAAAACGAAAATAGAATTTTAGTGAAAAAATTAATCTTCTAACCACAACCGTTCACTCATAAACCAAAAATTTAATTAAGCAAAAGGTGACGCCCACCGAAAATGCTGCTGTGATAACATTGACGTCATTTTCCTTCCGTCCTTGACTGCTTTTAGGGGTGGGGAAGGGAGTGGAGGGGGATTCTCGTAAGGTCTGCTCGCACAGATGCTGTCGCAATAGCTCCGATTGGCCGAGTCAGCTGTGTCCCCCCCATTGCGGTAAGGCAAAGTAGCTTCGCGGGCTCAGTTGTGATTGGACGAAGTCGATATACGTCAGAGGTTGCACCACACCCACTTTTCCGAAAGGGTTGAAAACATCAGTTTTTCGCCGCTTATAACTCGGGAAATAATTGACGGATCATAAAACGGAAAAATACGGTTCTTTTTATTTTACAAACTCTATCATATTCGGAAAAAAAATTTGGTAAACGACCCCATTGCTCACAGATGGGTGATCAGTGTGGAATTATTGGTTGTCACTGTACAAGTTCGTTTATGGGGATGGAAAAGAGTGGTGAGTGGGAGGGAAACACTTGCTCATTGGCCAGGGGGATGTTGTTCTTTAAATGTTGGATTATCTCCAACATTTCTATGGCGTCGAGTCCCTCTTGTTTCCCTCTGAGTGGAGTATCTCCGGCGTCTCTAGGCGAGGATCTCCTCTATCCCTCCTCATCCCACTCCCAACTCACCCCACTCCCTTCCGACGGATAGATGTCCTTACTGTCGCAACCAACTTGTTATACAAAGATGTATGCTGATCAGTCACCTGAAGATGTAACTACGTTATGAAACCCGGGTCGTGCCTATTTAAATATAAAGTGAATCCAACAAAGTTTCATTCTTTTATTTTCTACCCTCTGCGTTACCACTCTGTCCTCTAGATTAAAATAATCTCCTCCTGCGGACGGATTTTATATCGAGAGTTACACGTGAAGTTATTTAAACCGGAGCACCTCAAGTGTGCACCTGTTTGGAGATTTGGAGATAACCTTTATCGACTCCTTGGAATTTTTCTGCAGGAATCGGCATTTGAACATCGGGTGCCGTATACTGAAAAAAGGGAAGATTGATGGCCGTCTTATGAACGGGAAACTCTTCTTCCCTTCTGCGAAAAAACGTGGCGGGAACCATGATTTTCCTCAATCACCGACGTATTCTCTTTCTGTGCAGGGAATTTCCTGCTAAATATATTTATTATAGAATATCTATTCACCTAAACTCCTGTCCAGGGGAAAATACGCTCACTCTTCACAGAAATCATCGAAAACGAAAATCAATCGCCTTTCAGTTGGCGCAGAGTTTCGAAGTTTCTCCGCTACTTTAGCAGACCCCAACTAATTTCCAGTCTTCACCTACTGACCGCCTAGTCAGGGTCCCATAGTATATCTACATGCATGCACCCCCTGCGAGCATCCGCGGGGGGTGGCGCAGGTGGTGAAGATCTCCAAGCATGCACTACTTATGTGCATCTAATAGCTACAATGCTGCTACTTCAAAGAGGCATGTTTGATACAAGAGTCACATGCAGCTAGATGGTTTGACTCTACATAATAATGAAGTAATTACTGGTTAGAAAGTCATTTCTTTAACTACTTTTATCGGTACATCCCAAGCTTGCTTTGGTTAGTAATGATAAAACATGCCTCATGCACAAGAGTAATAATATTTTGTCGAACGCAAGTTCAGTATGAAGTCTTCCTTTTGGCTATCATACGTATTTGAATTTTGGTGTAAGGACTTAAAAGTAACCCAACTAACAGCATGTTTTGAACGCTTTTCTATTTTAATATTTTTTTATTGTTTTATGGTTCAACTAGAAATTAGTTACTAATTGGTGCAAAGCATGGCATTCAATGCATTTTTGGAGTGAATTCACCCCAATTATGGGTGATGATGTAGAAAATCCGAAGCTTTAGCTGATCCAACATCATCATCCCTTATAACAATAAATGACATAACTATAGCGATATAGTTATTATTCAGGGGGGGGGACTGATTAATCGAGTCATTGCACCGTTGCGAGCAAGTGAGATGTTAGTTATAAAGTTAGAGTTTCAAATTTTACGCAGGACCAAAAAAGGTTCTAAGCTGGAATTTTTTCTTTAAATAACTCAAGTATTAACCGAAATTCCACCGAAAAAAATGCAATTTAATGCCTAGCTTCGAACTCAGGACTTCTGGAGAAGATAATAATATTTGAATAGCATATCGATCCAGTGGCGCACCCAGGAATTTTTTATGGGGGAAGGCGCCGCCATCTGCCCCATAGTTTTCAACGTGTGGCCAAAATGTTATTTTAATCAGTTTATTTTGAATGTTATAGTAGACTATATTTTCTTTAATGCAAGAAGTATCCAACAAATATGATCATCCTTGTCCTGTCATTCTCGAGTAAAATGATGCATCGAGTTCTTCCTCTTTTTCCAATTGCTGCTACCATTGGACAGTGACTTGTCAATTAAAGATTAATTTGGGTTTTGTGGAGAGTTAAGGGGGGAAAAGGGCCCCTTTGCCCCCCCCTCTCCCGTGGGTTCACCACTGTGTCGGTCTGTAGAAACTAAATGTAAAATCTTGTACTTCATGACTCTTAAAAATTTGAAATCCGAGATTATTTTTGTACCCTTCCGTAGAAAGTATGAAGGCAATTATTTTATTGCTTTCTTACCTGCACGCTTATTAACTGCTGTATGCATACCTGTAGAGTTACACTGACATTTCCTGCTAATATCTATCTAAAACTTCAATACTGGTTTTGCATTGTTGTCAGAATATTGTGAGAACATATATTCTCACTTCAACAATACTATGCTTTCTACTGCTAACCCTAAAATTTTTTTAGATTAAATAAGATTAAATAAAGCTCCTAGAACTCATTGTTACCGGTTTTCTTGCTAAAATGGCTATGCGATATTCTAACGGCATTAAAAATAACACAGCACCAGCTGTGCCTTTACCGTGAACGACAGAGATAAGACAAGAGAAGACGGCCTATTGTGATAAGACAGCGACCAGACGTGTCGTGAATTCGAGTTATTTCCTACTCTTCTCGCATATCAATCGATCCTCTCGATGTTATCAAGTTCTTATCATCTGCTTTCTGCCTGCGAAATATTATGGTGAAACAAAGTAGCAATCCGCATTTCGAATGACTACTGTCGTCTATCGTAAGTAATTAATCCAGCTCATTCCCTCGAAATATGAATGCGTTGAAAGAAATAAGGGAGGAGGGTCGGGTTAGTGTAGAACACGGTCTTAGATTACGATATACATATATTCTAAGATCGTGGTGTAGAGGTTAGAGTACTTGCATCTCACCCCAATGGCCCGGGTTCGATGTCGGGAGGGGATCGGGTTGGTGTGGTGGCTAGAGTACTGGCCTCCCATCCCTAGTGGAGGAAAGGAATTTCAAGTTCAGTACTCCATTCCGTCGGACGGGACGTTAAGCCGTGGTCCCCTTGGCGCCTTTCGTTAAGAGTAGGCTAATGCCGACGCGCCGGGTTTCTCTCCACCCTTCCTCCGTTCCCTGAAAACTCCTACCATTACCCAATTACCCACCTATCATAAATGGCGCAAATTACCTCAGCTGTCGGTCGCCTCCCCTGAATAACCAACCATCGAACCAATCGAACTCGGGAAGGTAGTATTGTCCATTAGTAGGAAGTTTGTGCTTCTTCTGAGCATAGTGGAGAGATTGGGGGCGTTTACAGGGAACCGAAATCGCAATTTTGTACAAGAAATTGTTAGATGGAAACGAAAAAATAATTTGAGTGAAAAAATAAATTTCTAACCACAACCATTGACTAATAAATCAAAAATTATAATAAGCAAAAGGTGACGCCCACCTAAAAAGCTGCTTTGATAACATTGACGTCATTTTCCTTCCGTCCTTGACTGATTTTAGGGGAAGGGAAGGGAGTGGAGGGAGGTTCTTGGAAGGTCTGCTCGCACAGATCCTGTCGCAATCACTCATATTGGCAGAGTCAGCTGTGTCCCTCCCTTTGCGATAAGGCGAAGTAGCTTTGCGGGCTCAGTTGAGATTGGACCAAGTCGATATGCGTCAGAGGTTGCACCACGCCCACTTTTCCGAAAGGGTTAAAAACATCGGTTTTTCGCCGCTTATAACTCGAGAAATATTTGACGGATCAAAAAACGGAAAAATACATATATTTTTATTTTATAAACTCTATCAGATCCGGCAATAAAAAAATATGGTAAACGACCCCATTCGAGTCTTGTATCCCGTCTGTCGGATGGTGATGACGTCAACCGTGGTCACCTTGGCATCTTTCGCTAATTGTAAGAGCAGGCTAATTCTGTCATAAAACCTTGCATATTTATGAGAGAATGAAAGCCAGTTCGAATCCCATACAACCAAATGTCGCTGGAATATTGGAAAATAATCAAACAACATTGTGCAATCATCCCTTAAAATTAAACCATGAAAACATGTGCAATGTACGTGCATTGCAAATTTTCAAAGTACATTGAAGTAATGATTTGTTTTAGCACGATGAGGGCCTAATTGAATTCGATAGGATATTATAGACTAGAGCAGGATAAGAGATATAATTAGTTTGGAAGGGTTTTATGGCTAAGTAGGTGAGTATTTTATCAGCAAAATAATGTTAACAGAACATCTTGGCCTCTTTCATCAACATTTTTTCCTTCCCTTGGTTGTTGCACTGGACCGAAATTACGCTTCCTGATTTGTATAGCGTCCATCCGTCTCAGGTTAGGCCCATGTCTCTCTTTATCCTACTGACCAGCTTTAAGTCATCCTTACTCCTTTCACTAAGGTAGAAATTAGGGGAACGTAGCAGGTAAATCCCCAAATGGGAGACTACGGGAATAAAATACCTGTATTGACCAAACAGAGAGGGATTTGATAATGAAGAAGTATCAGGATGTGACTGTCCTTTGTATAACCAGTGCTGAATAAAGAAGATGACCAATCAGCGGATCGAAAAATAACGAATTGAAATAAGCCGTTTTTCATATGAATAGACCTGACATCAAAAAATATTTTTGTAAAACTGAGAGAATCGGTGCGGATGTATCTATACTTTAGTTTTCAACTAACTTAATTAATTAGCTTGTTGAATTCCTCCAAGCGTTCCTTTTTCTTTACGCGTATTTTTGGAAATGGCAGCCAGGTTTTCCCTGTGCCTTGGTGACACACTCCGCTATAGGTGTCCCTTTCAATACAGTAGAACCTCGATAAGATGTGTCTCAAGGGGATTAGGGAAACAGTCTTACTATCGAGGTGCTCTTTTTGTTGAGGGTCGTGTTATCAAGGTTATTTTGGCTATCAGTCGTGTTATCGAGGTTAATGGAATAACTAAATCCCTTCATAACGAGTGAATTTTAGAGCGACCCTTGCCAGCACGTTTGGTTTTAAAGTACAATTTATAGTATTGTTATATTGTGTGACAAAATTTGCAATAGGTTAGTGAAGTCAAGTTAAGAGGCGTAGACGTCTGCAGAAGCGTTTTTGGCAGTGGTATCCGACAGCCTTAAAGGTTGACCCATTCATGTATAGAGTCACGTTATCGAGGTTGACTTCTCAAAACGACTTGTTATAGAGGTACTGAGTTACATTGTGAATTGGAAAAAATCCGTGCTATTGATGTTGTTTGGATAATAATAGTCGCGATACATAGGTTAGTTTAACATTACCTATGTGTTATGGCAATCTCAAGGGGACATGAAAATTGCACTTGTAAATGAGGTTGTCGTGTTATTCAGGGTCGTGTAAGCGAGGTTCTACTGTACTTTACCCTCTCGAGAGATCTCTCTATTGTGGTGACCATGAGCCTCTAATGTCTCAAAATACAATGTCGTGTATATGAGTGTCGTCGTTACCTGTTGGTATTCCATAGACACCGTACCTACTCTGCCTTTTGCAAGACATATGCATTGGTTAATCTTCTCTACAGAGTATTTTAAACAACCGCCTATAGCATTACATCTCCAACGCATCTATCCTTCACTTGTTTTCATTTCTATGGGTCCGTGTATGTTACAGTTTCGTGCAATAAAACGCTTCAGACAAAAACCTTAGTGAATTGTTTCCTTGCATCGTATTCGAGGTTCGCATCGCGAGGTGATAACGGTACTGAAATCCACTCGGAAAATCATGCAAGTAACGAATAGAAACGAACGAGGCCGAAGACTGTGTACTCTGGTGTCAAAAGTCAGGAATCGATTTTAATCTCAAACGAGAGAAGTGTGGGAAAAAAGTAAGTGTTGCAGTTTTCTGGTGACGTTTTCTCTTGATAAAGTGAAGTGTTATCGCTCAAGCCCGGTGATTTATCGCCGGTCAATTAATGGTGTCGTGATACGGGGTAAAATTGCAGTAAATCAAGAAGGGGGTGAAAATTTTAAGGTTGCATTTTTGTTTATTTTTGCTCGCCCTGTATAATTTAATCGCCCAATGCCGGTCAAGGCAATCGGCTCCGAATAGAAATGCGTGTGAATGAAAGTTTCCTTTCTCGATATCTGTTTTCCCTCAAGGTTACTTGGTGAGAAATAGAACTCGAGATAAATGATTGGAAAACCATGTATTTCTTTACTCTTGACGTTGGGTTTGGGAAATGCCCAAATTGCCAGTGTGTAACTTCTGCTAGCCGCTTGTTCTACTTGTCTTGATGAAAAAATTTCTGCCACTTGGCTTGGATTAGATTTTTCATTTTTTGTGCATCAGTGAATTTTATGAATACGCTTTTACTGCTAATTAAAACTATCACTGCATTGGCATACTAATCGTGCTGCTTGATCTTCCCAAGGGTTCAATCAAGTAACAAAGTAATAATAATTAATCTTAAAGGATTAATTCTAAAGTAGTCGTGGCACCAGTTAGATATCTTCCAGGGTGTCTTCCGCATTGGTCCATTTTATTTGTACGACAGCTTCACCGACGTTACAGTCGGCTCCTTCACGTCAGCTGTGTTAAAAATATATTTCTTTCCTCGATCTACTAATGGACATGAAGAGTTGTGAATATATTTGATGATATATACACTAGTAAAGGACTTGTATATCAAAGACCAGGAGACTGTATATCAAAAGATAAACTAGGTACTTCAATATCAGTGTAAAGAATTTTAACTAACCCAACTATCAGCATATTTGTGCATGCTCGCTTTACTCTTTAAATCATCTTTAAATTGTTATATTTTGACTAAATATATGGATACCTACTGTGACTACACTACCTATCATCCTCTTTAAGGATCCTTAAAGAGGATGATAGGTAGTACATTTTTGGTGAAGAGTCACCTCCCGCTACACACCTTTATGGTGGCTTGCAGGGCTTATCAACGTATAATGTAGATGTAGATTTTTTTATATCCTTGAGTTACTATTAGCTATCATATGTATCTCTCTATCATCCATTAAATATCTTGGAATAAGACTGACACATGATCTTTCCTGGGGTAAACACATACGTGAAATAATGGGTCAAGCGAATCGTAAACTGGGATTCGTCAAAAGAGTACTAGGTAAATGTGACGATCATGTACGAGAAATCAGCTTCTTTTCCCTTGTAAGACCTCATTTGGAATATGCTGCCAGTGTATGGGATCCCTACGAAATCGGTCTAAATAACGAACTTGAACGTGTGCAGCGAAGATCGGCAAGATTTGTAAAGGGCCGGTATGATAACCTCATTAGCGTAACCAGTCTATTAAAAGAATAAAATTGGGAATCATTGTCAGATCGCAGGTTAAAATTTAGATTTAATCTCTTAAATAAATTCCAAGACCATATTTTCAGTGATGATGTTAAAAACATTTTGCGGACCCCAACTTACTATGGTAGACTGGACCATAATCACAAAATTAGAGAAATTGATTGCCGAACTGACAGATTCAAAATGTCCTTTTTTCCTCGTACTATTAGGGATATGAATAACGGTAAATATATCTAGTACGAGTGCAGCAATGGATAACATTGGCAGCTGCATGTTGGTATAAGGACTTATAGCTAACCCAACTAACGGCATGTTTTTGCATGTAAGTTTTGCTATTTTTATCTTTTTTAAATAGCGTAGGTTTGAACAGTACCTATACAAGTACTAATCCTTTTTTATGCATGATATATAGTGCATGTTTGGTGAGAGTTCACCCCCTGACACACACCTTATGGTGGCTTGCAGGGTATTATGTAGATGATAATGTATACCTCTAATCCAATGACATTGCCTTATGATTTAGGACTTGTGACCGATTAGGCTAGGTGTAAGCTCAAATAAGGGCGAGAGATATTTCTAAACACGGAAAGTAATGACCACTATCGTAACACTCCTGACCTGAAGTGACTGTAGCTGAAGATTCCTGATCTGAAGTTTTGATGAATCAGCGTTTGTGAAACCGTTGTCTGAGCATCAAAACCCAAAGTGGAGGACAACTCAGAAGAAATCTGAATTCAAAATCTCACAGCGAAAGGCTACACAAAGAAAATAAGTAATTGGGTTTGTTTCTCAGCATTCCCACGATTCTATTCTCAAGGATTTTCATTCAAGCTCTGCAAAATATTTTATAAAATTTTAACCGAATAACAGTAGTTGATGCGATCCTTCTTTGCCGCCTACATATATAGTTTCAGATCAAAAGGGTATATTATGATACTAAAATTTTCTCGCAAAATATTATCTTTTCACTGTGCTGCTAGCGAAAAGAAATATAATTCAAATTAAGAGGAGCAAGAATTTTGTAGTCATAGCGTATCACTGGAAGTTATTGATTGATGAATGAATTCTGATAGCCTAATAACAGGGAGGCATTTTAGATAGGATGAAGAATGGTGAATAAATTAACATTCTCCGGTTTTATGATGACATCGCAGTTGTAGCAGAAAGTGGAGAGGACCTGCAAGAATCCATGACCGCTATGGACCAAGTACTTCAATAATATAATATGAGAATCAATAAGAAGAAAACTAAAATCCTAGTCTGCTGAAGGTAGAAGCTGAGGGCATATATCTCAATTCGAGGAGTGAAATCGGAACAAGTGGAGAACCTCATCTTCCTCGGCAGCACTATAACTTGGGATGGAAGAAGGTAGACGGATATCAAGCGAAGAATAGCAAAAGTTAAGGAGGCGTTTATGAAGAAGAGACAACTACTGTGCTGAAAGTACCTACGGCAGCAAACAAAGAAGCAGTTCATCAAAACATTCGTATGGAGCGTGGCACTCTATGGATGAGAGACATGGAACATCGGGAAAGCAGACCAACGAAGAATTGAAGCCTTCGAAACATGGTGCTGGAGGAGAATGTTGAAGATTAAATGGACAGATAAAGTGAGAAACGAAGAAGTGTACAGAAGAGCAGATGAATTAAGGACAATATGGAAAACCCTACGGTAAAGAAGAACCAGATGGATTGGACATAAATTGAGGCACAATATATTAGTAAGAAATGTAATGGAAGGGAAGGTCCCTCGAGGAAGACCAAGGGACAAGTATGTAGGGCAAAAAAAAGAAGGACGTGAAAGAGAAAACATAACATGGCGTAAGGGAATTAAAAATGAATAGGGCAGAATGGAGGGCTGCAGTAAACCAATCCTAGGGTTGAAATACTGATGATGATGAAGAGTGGTAGTGAAAATACTTATTTCGAAATATTTGTGGTAAGCTGCGTTCATGGAAAAAAATCTACACCAATATGACACCTATCCCAGCCACCACGTTGGTTTGTGGCACGGGATGGCTCCACACCAAGAGTCAATTATTGACGAGCAAACAAACATATTGATAGTGATAGTAAGTTATAATCATGTCAGTGACAAAATTACCGGTTTTACTGTTAAATCAACTTATTTTCCTAAGGAAAACAGGGCAAATGTCTTGCAAAAGAGCCTCATACTTCAAGCATAAAGTATGACGAATGGATACTGCACAAATATTATTCAAATATTTCTTTGAACGAGTAATTTTTCAAGGCTTGCGATACAATCATACTTATCCATTTAACAACGTAATTTATTTAGTGAGTCAAGCATGCATGTAAAAAACTGAAAAGTAATCCTTATTACTGGTCCTACTTTATCTTCCTCTTACGATTACAGTCCCTCATGGTACGCGGATCTTAAACCTCTCTTTTTTACCATATAATTTTTATTTTTGGTAAACCCTACCATATAATGTTAGGGATTCAAGTATAATTTACATGATCTTCTTCAAGACCACTGGTCTCCAGAAAAGGTCTGCTTTGAACTTCTGTATTAAATTTGGTCTGCAGTTCGACCTTATACTTGATACTGATTCCCAAACAATGTATTCTAGTAGGAAGAAATGCGTAGTTTATTTATAAAATTTAAAATATTTTACGTGGTGTGATAAAAAAATAACGGGAATAACATCTCACTGTATTCTTCGATTTCAGTGACGTGGTGTACCATAAGTTCCTACCATATGGTCGACTGCCTTAAAGCCCGTTTCACACGATACTTGATCCAGCGCAAGACCTAGCCCCCTATTCTCGATGTTCCCGTGACTTAGGTTACCATGCGTTCAGCGAAACCGAGGTTGCGTTTGCCGCGTATTCCCATTTCGCGTGATCACCCAAGTGATAAGCTTCGGGGACTCTCCGCTGATCATGACGACATACCAAATACGTCATCAATTTTGGCCAATCCGGCAATGGCAAGGAGGGGGGAGAGAACAGATGAGCAATGAAATGTGGTATGCGTCGTTTTGTTTACTGAAGTTTACAGTTTGTTTACAGTAAGTCATCATCCATAATGTTAGTTAAAGAATTTGCAAATGTTTTTATTTTCGAAATACGAATATATTAAATTTCATCATTATGAGTTGTTGAATAATGGTCTAATCATTCGTCCTCTGATAAGGTAGGGTGAATATATCTCGTAATAGTTCTTATCTTATGCCGAAGGACAAAGCCAACTGCCGAAAAGTTGTGATCAACCCAAAGAAACCTAAAGAAGACCGTGTCGCAAAAACAAATAATTCTTGTCCTACCCACGCCGATAGGTATACTTCTTGTTAATAGAAAGCAATACATATTAAATAGCCATATAAGATGTTTATTGTACTAATGAGATGTTTATTGTACTAATGACGAGAATTAAGTTAATTGAACGTCATGTGAAGCAATAAGCAAAGCAAGTGTTAATCAATAGCGGTTAACATATTGAAAGAACTCGTCGAATGATGTGCTAATGTAGGAATATTTCTTAAGTATTGGATTACAACTTTTTGTTAACTCTTGGAAATGTAGAAGACAGGTCAACACAGTATTCAACATTGCAGAAAAGGAGATTAATTATAACTCGATGCAAAGAAATTCATGTCAGGGATTTTCCTTGTCAAGTTACTATGCAAGTGATGACACTATACTTCAGCATTTTGAACATATGAATGTGCATAGAATATGCCTAAGATGAAGTAAATGATTAATCACACTTAGACCATTAGGTATAGAATTGTTTTCACTTCATTACAAATTTAATGTTTTTTGAATATTTTGTCAATTATTTTGTTAATATAGAAAACAAATAGGCTTTGACAATGATGTTATAAGCAGTAACTTACACAGAAATATTTATCTATCTTGAGGAAATGCATTGCTCTAGTAGCAATAAACTATAACTTTTTACTTTAAGAAGTTAGGTTACATAAAATTTCAAAACCTTGCATGCTTTGAACCCAATTAGTTAAAAGGCCTACACTAGCTGAAATCAGAAATGCATGAATATGAAGTCAACATTAGGCATAAATCTTCCTGGAGTGTCCAAATTTTATATGTCTGCACCTACCTACTGAATGGAAATTCAAGTTGGGAGTGCTCTGTGTATCAACAGAGTATAAATGATCACTAATATGCACTAGATCATGGGTATGTGCTTGTTTCTTAGGAACAATTCTCACAGATGGTGCATTCTTTGCATACATGTTAGCCCAACCATTAATGCCAAGCCATTCTATTGTCACAATACTGTTAGTTTTCTTCACACTGGATTGATTAAATTGTCTAAGATAAAGAGAACTAAGAGGGTGGGTTAAGAAGGACAGCGCTTAAAAATAAATGAGGGTATGATGCTTGGTGAAGGAGTTGATACAACGGTGTGTGATGTTGGAGTACAAGAAACCAAATTTTAATTCCATTTGGAAGAGCTCTGGTGCCTTAATGGAACATTACCTACTGCAAATACTGCCAACTGAGTTAGGGTAAATTCCAACAGAACACCCATACTGATATCATAACAAGTACTGGCATACATCAAAGGTTAACCATTAATTTCAAGCCACTGTATCACAAGACTAATTGCATTTTCAATATTCTGGAAAAAGGTATGCTTTGGAGGTGGGCTAGGAGGTGATCAATCAATCAATGCAAATGATTTTATAAGTTGGATGGATGAAAATCCTCAGGAAAAATAAAAGTTCCATGAATTTTGCTGCATGCAGATTATTATGGATTGAAAATATTTTGCCCAGGAAGATGAAAAAGTGGCTGATGCTCTTAGTGTTAATTACTTAGTGGAGTAAACATTCAAACATATTTCATGTAGAGTAACATGGATAAGAATGTGATGTTATTACATCACAAAATATAGATACATGCCAAATGATCAGACTAGTCTGCTGCTTGAGTTCATTAAAATGTGGGGCCTTATTATGATGTTGTCAAGAATAATTTTGCATTTCCACTACATGAAATAAATAATGCTATTTTTTTAAATCTCTAACTTTTAATTTGCATTTTAGCACTGTCAATGGAATGCAAAACTATGATGGTATCACACATCACTGTGCATGTATTGTAATGAACAGATACATGAAATTCTGACAGCAAATAATATCCATCAGGAGAAATAAATATATGTCATGGAGCACCAGAAAATTTCCTTCAAGGAAATTCCTTGGAATCACCGCGACTTGAATTTAAGTTGTGTGATACAATGTGTCACAAAATGGCAAGAGCAATGTGTTACAAAATAGTTACAAGGCCATTTGAGAAACATATATAATTACGAAGTACACAATGTAAACAGCAAAACAAGTAGTCATCACACTACGATCATTCTGATACGTATCTAGTACAAGAACAAATACGTCAAAAATTTAACAAGAATTCGTTTTTTAGAGCACGCCATTATACCACTTATGTTATAAATCACCCAAAATTGTCTTTTACTCATCATACTCGAAGTTTTACACCTCTACCAAACAGAAATGAATTGTATCACGCAACTGATTTGGGTGATAGATCTTGCGATAGCTAACCTAGGCTGTAACCGGCCAATAGCAGAACCGGCATAAGAATGTGCTCTCTGATTGGTGGAGCGTAACCTGTGAGCGGGAGTTTAACACGGATTGCGATGCGTTAAGAAAGAGAATTCAACATCTCACTTTTTGCGAGAAACAGGCGACTCGCCCTGGTTACGGGGCAGGTTACGAGAACCAGAATAGGGCCCCTAGTGTGCTAGCCGCTACTTGATATTGAGGACGGAATATAGTATGATTGGAACCGTCCTGGGAGGTTTCACACGATCATCGACCTTGTGCTTGCTATGAATCGGTTATTCCATATGATTCCATACTAATTAAAAAAAAAAGAAGTTCGCACAGCGTCTATAACGAGACTTGATTGGTCGATGGCTACTGGGCTACTAGGTCCTACTAGAAATCTAGTACCGCATCAAGTATGAAATCCAGTAGCTCAGCGAGTATACTAGCTAGCATGCTTGCCAGCCAGTATACCGGTTCTGTTCACATGATACTGGAAAGCTAGCTTACTAGCGAGTATACTAGACCTTGTACTGGATCAAGTATCGTGTGAAACGGGCTTAAGGAATACTATCTAGAAGTTATGCGCCGGTTGCGTGAAGCAATCCGACGAAATAGCCCAGAATTTTGGCTAAACAACTCATGGAAATTCCAGCACGATAATGCTCCCGCTCGCACCTCACTGCTTGTTCGTCATTTTTTGGTGAAAATACAAGTCGTTATTTTGCCTCAGCCACCGTATTCGCCGGACATGGGCCCCTTTGACTTAATTCTATTCCCGAGGCTAAAGAGAACCACAAAAGGACGACATTTTTCCACCAATCATCTACATCTACACGATACCCTGCAATTAACCGCGAGGGTGTGTGGCAGGGGTGAAGATCACCAAGCATGCACTATTGACATGCAAACAAGCATAAGTATACACAATGTATACTTAATGGGACTAACAACTAGGCGGACTGGATTATAATTTAAGAACAGCAATCATTTTTCAATTTTAAAGTGCAGTAAATAAAGGATAATAAATGTGCATGCCTTGCGAAAATTATTAAATAATGAATATCACAACCAACTAACATTAAAAGTCACAATATGGAGATAGTTTTCAAAAGACCAACAACTTCAAGGATCTACTTTTCACTTGCTATCACAAGTGCCTACGTATACTGCTCCACCAATATACCAAACAGAGGAATCACAAGTCACTACGCAGCAGAAGAGGAAAACTTGAATTACAGCTCACTCCAACTTGCTAAAATTTTGAAACCATTGATGAGATATGAACAAAATCGGTGAAGGAGCTGAACTCTATACCGGAAAGTGAGTTCCTGAAGTGCTTCCAAGATTGGAAAAAACCCTGGCTCAAGTGTTTTACATCTGTTGGGGATTACTTTGAAAGGAATAACATTGATGATGGTTAATAAATAAATATTTCTTAAGAAAAACGGAAATTCCCATTTTTTATCACACCAAGTATAAGGTAGAAAAATACGTGTTAACTGTAGTCATGCTATATGTTTATCAGTAGAATTTAGGAGGATTTGATATGAGTTTTCCCTTCCTGATTATTCAGTGGGAATACCTTTCGCTCCAGGGGTGATTTCGAAGATAGTGTAAGCGGTGTGCAATCGGTTGGTATCATTATGTGCCCCAAACGGCCGTTAGCGAGCGGTAAAAGTGATGGATGCTTAGCGAGGGCAGCGGCTAGGGAACTCTTCCGAAAATCCGCAAAAGGATGGATGACTGCTATTCGGAGGAGTGTGAGGAGGGGATGGGAGGGGAAAGTGGTGGGGATTGACCTGTTTAGCGCTTGAATTCACAGGAACGGTCCGTAACGTCAGTTATAGTGGCAGGAGGTGGAGTTTTTGCTTATAGGCAGCTAAAAGGAGGTGTGAAAGGAAGCTTATAAAACCTACCGTAGGTACTTCATGCTAATCTTCATTTTTCCCG
Organism: Platycnemis pennipes; assembly: GCA_933228895.1. NCBI lineage: Eukaryota > Metazoa > Arthropoda > Insecta > Odonata > Platycnemididae > Platycnemis > Platycnemis pennipes. The sequence goes on along the minus strand of OW121852.1, from coordinate 31,032,864 downwards.
TTCCCATCTACGACTGCAGCCAGGCGCCTGGATTGCCTAAAATCTTTTTATATTCACACTTCATTAATCAGGATATGCAGAAGAAATTATTTTGGACGTATTGTTATCAGTAAATAGAGGCAATATTACGTTTTTTCGTACAAAATAGAGACTGCAGTGCAAACAAAGGATTATTTTATAGGTTTGAGAATATTATCTCGCCAAAAATATCCAAGAATAAAAAATTCTCGCGTAGACGTGCAAAGATAAATGTATAAAATGCACACCATCAACTCTCTCTGTCTTCGGCAACTACGTTTACATTGAGACCTAAGAATATTCGGGAGCTATATGCGTTGCAAGTCGTCAATACGACACTTCGTGACCCTCGCTGGTCCTCCAATCCAGGGTTATTATTGTCCACTTTCGCCGATATGTATATTTGCCGGTCTTTGAGTCATCTGCATCTACATCTACACAATACCCTGCAAGCCACCATAAAGTTGTGTGGCAGGGGGTGAATTCTCACCAAACGTGCCCTACATATCATGCCTAAAAAAGGATTAGTATTCATATACTGTTCTAAACTTTGCTATTAAAAAAAAAAGATGTGTCATGTGGGAGCTGTGGAAGGCAGGAGGAGAGAGAACGGTAAAGATAATGGGTGATTGCGTCTTTTATGTTGCCGATCCTGTGTTGTTGCTCTCAAGGAAGTTAAATTTTACTGGAGGAAGCATTGACATGCTAATCCTATGGGTGACAATGAAGCCAAAGAATGGGGGTGCTTGGGAACGATTAGGACCCACCTACTCCGTATAAAAAATTGCGTTTGACACCGCCTCCCATGGAGACAGATTGTGCATTAAAAAATGGTAAAAATTCTTAATGTTGAAGTTAGAGAGTTTTGGTGTAAATAAAGACGTTGTAGGCTTTATGGATAAACATGTGCACTATTGTGTATTATATTATATAAAGGTACCTTATTTCTAGGAAAACTTTTTCCCTAGAAATATATTTTCAAGGGAAAATTGTTCCCTAGAAATATATTTTCTAGGGAAATTGGGGGTTCAATTTTCTAGCGAATAGCTAATACTTTTCTAGGGCAAATTTGTGAGGAAAATTTGGAGGGAAGTTTCCAACAGGGCTCCGTCTTCTTAACTCAATTGAATCCTTAAGAAAAAACAACCACCCGGTTAAACGCAATTAAATAGTATGGATGCCGTTCAGTGCGCTGATGTCAGCATGTAGACGTGAAAAAAAATCGGACTAGGTTTCGCCCCAGAGAAATCATTTGTTTCGCCACGATCGGCAATTGGTGCTCCTTCGTGACGGGAACGGGATAAGCCGTGAAATAGGTGACGGAAGCAATCAATTCATTTTCGCTCCTCGGTGAAGATCATTAGTCCGATTTTCTGCAGTTAATTGGCGCAGGCAAACCGCAAGACGCTGTCGCCCCCTCCTTTGTCTTCTGGTACAGATGACGTGCGTGGTAGTGGCACTCGATGCCCTTCTATCGGACAATATTCGAGGCTCCGCCAGTGATTGTCGAACAGGGGCTTTGAGTCAATTTCTCCGCTTATCGTTTCGCACTCAATTTGACGGCGTCTCTTCCAAAAGAAAGTTTTCGATTGGTGGTAGATTTAAGCAGCCAGATTTCGAAGTAGCCAATTCTGGACATGTAAAAGTACAAGTACCTATATCTATTTATAAAATGCGAGGCTAGCGGGATCTTCAAAAATACGCCCGTAAGAAATCGCTCATGTTAAGAGGCCAAATAGTATTATCAGTACTAAAAAATCGATCAAAGTTTTATCAGGCATAACATTTAAATTTTTGTAAAAACTTTCTTTTAATTTTCTGCTGCAGGCTTTCGCAGCGATATGAGTGAAGGTTTTGAGTTTCCGGGTTTCTCTGCTGCGTTATTCGAATATTCGGAATATTGGATTAACGCAGCAGAGAATCCCGGAAACGCAAAACCTGCATTAAAAAAAATATTCATTGGAATCGCATTCATACGCATATTGATGTGGCAATTCAGTAACAAGTCTATTAGCAGCATCAATAGCAGGCTTTTTAGTCAAGTGGGTAATTTTCGTATTCCAATGTAGTTCCAGAGCTATAGAAAAAACACCTGGTAATTTCTGCAAAAGTATATGAAGATCAAAAAACTTTATTTTCTTATTTTCCTCAGTTAAAAATTCGGGCCCGATGTCAGTACTAAAAGTATCGATTGATACCGACTGATGCCGACACTGACCTCTGCACAAAAATAGCGACAATATGTGCAATATACCATCCGTTGACAAGTTATGAAATCGGTTGTGCAAGTTATATTATTTTTTTGTCCAATTTCTCGGATATTGGGAAAGTTCTGTTAGACCAATAGCTCAAAACTGTTTCCTGGTGTCACTAGTGATGTAAACACAAAGCATACGGAACGAAATATTTTAATACGGAACTTTTTTCGGGACTCATCACCATACGGAATAAACTATAGAAATCCGGGACGCTCAAGTCCAATGTGGAGTGATTTTATACCTTACTGAGTAGGTTAATCTATTACATTTTTCTTGGTCATTGTATCTTTAGGAATGAAGTACTTCCGGTGAACGTACACATTTATATCTATGAAGGGTGTTGGGTTGATGTAGTGTACCCCAACACCGAGTGCTCGCGTTCGATAGCCGGAAAATGAAGATAATTTTATTGATGGACCTTTAGTGCTTTTTTGGCGAGCAGTTAGAATCCTATACTCCGTCCGTCGGATGGGACGTTAAAACAGTGGACCCCCTTGGCGAATTTAGTTGATAACAGGCTGATGCCGACGACCGGCTGCTTTCCGTCCCTACTTCGTTCCTTGAAAAATTGCTCCCCCTATATAGTTACCCAACTATAATAAAACGCAAAAATGGACATATCTGTCACTCACCTTCTTGCATCAGATTCCCTTGGAAGTTAATGTTATTAATAAAATCGGTTCAAATGTAACCTATTAAAACTAGTTATTTTCGCACTTTACTATGTGTATTTGCGACTTGTACAAACGAATTACATCATTTCATCTTACTGATTTAATTATTACCGTGTGATAAGCAACTTCCGAGAATCGCCAGTGACGATGAGAATGAGGTGGAACTCGTATCTACGTGCCTAGCAAGATGGCCGCTGACTTCTCAAATCAGATAGAATGCCTCCTCCAGTAGATTGTAACCTTCTTGCTCGAATCTCAAAAATGGCGAGACTGTAGCGTCAAACTCGTCGACAAATCAATAGTTCACGTACCAAAATCAGGATCAATGTATTCATAACATTTCGTTCCCTACGTTCTTGAGTGAATATCCACGGAGAAAAAAATTAGCATGCTGCGATTCTCGCTGATGACATATCCCTCATAGCTGAGTCAAAGAGGGATCCGAATAATTAGATCAGTTCTGGCTCAGTTCTTGGCCCTCTTTTATTTTCTCTCTATATCCTTGACCTCCCAAACTGTATTGAGCATTGTAAATACATGCTATATGCTGATGATTTGCAAATTTACTATCATTGTCTTAAGACTGAGTTGATTGATGCAATCACGAAAGTAAATCATGATGTTAAAGCCATTAGCTCATGGGCTGTTGGTAACAATTTTGTTCTTAACTGCAACAAAACTAAATCAATTGTACTTGGTACCTCAAATTTACTCAGAAATGTGGATGTAAATGCTATACCAAAAATAACAGTTGGTGACACCGAAATATCATAATTAAATTGTGTTAAAAACCTCGGTGTCACGATGATGTGTAACTTGTCTTGGCAGAATCATGTACAAGACGTGTGTAATAAGGTTAATATGATCCTCTACCAGCTTAAAGCCCAAAAAGGCCTTCTACCACCTCACCCTCGCAAGCATCTAGTATCTACGCTCATTTTCCCTCACATCGATTATTGCTGCCTGGTTTATCAGGATCTAACTGAAGAGCACAATGCTAAGCTTCAACGCCTATTAAATATGTGCGTTAGGTTTATTTTCAACATAAGTAAGGATGATCATATTTCCCCTTATTTTACCCGTCTTGCATGGTTAAAGACAAAAAATAAGAGAAAATACTTGCTTGGTACATACCTCTACTGTCTTTTCAAAAATGAACAACCTAGTACCTGAAGCAATTTTTTTCTGTCAGAAATAATAAGTCCAACATTTTGACTAGAGTGGCCCCCCATCACAGAACAACTTATGAAAAATCTTTCTCTGTGGTCGGAGCACGATTATGGAACAGTGTTCCAAAGGATGTGAAGGATTCTATCTCTTTGTCTGTTTTTAAGCAAAGATTTTTTCGCTATATACAAACCCTCGAAAGTGTATAACTTCCGTTGTTATTTCTTCTCTCTTATATTCTCATGTTATTTTCACTATAATGTATCCGCCCATCCCTTTATTTTCCCCATATAAATTTTTGTTATTTGTCTGTTATGAGCTCTATTGTATTGTATAACCCCATTATGTTCTTAATGGACCAGTCCAAGAACAATAAATAAATAATAATAATAATAATAATGTGCTAATAACCTTGGAAAGGACAATGGCCTTATATCAGCCTAAGATCAGTAAGAAGAAGACTAATTGTAAGATGTTGGTATGCAGCAAGAGAGAAGAGACAAAACCAACGTTAAAGTATGAGAACAAAAACTTGAAGAAGTGAAAGAGTTCTGTTACCTTGGTAGCCGAGTAACCAACGACGGACGAAGCAAGAAAGAAATAGTCAGAACTGTGCTGCTACAGAATAATGACGAAGATGAAATGGGTCCACCAAGTACGCAACGAGAAAGTCCAAAGAAGAGCGGGAGAAAAGAGGAGCCTGTTGAAAACTATAAATAGAAGACGGGGCAACCTAATCGGCCATATCTTAAAACACGGCGGCCTTATGAAGACAATCGTTGAAGGACAAGTGGACGGGAAGAACGGCCAAGGAAGGCCTCGTATGTGATATATAGAACAAGTGATGAAGGAGGTGAAAGAGAAGAAATACGTCAATATGAAGGGATTAAATGATGGAAGAATTTAGTAGAGAGCTGCTTCGAATCAATCTCAGGATTACTGACTAATGATGGTGATCCAGAAACAGGAAGTAAAGGCACATTTTTTTTCGTCAGCCACGATTTGAGAAGAAGTGAAAATTTACGTACTATGACAGCGTTATGGATGAACACAAGTTTTAGAATTAGACCATAAAAAAGTGGGTAAGTCATTAACCAAACAAAACTGCATTCTTAGAGAGGAATCAGCGACAGGAATCTAAGGAGAGAAAAAGAGAAGAGATTCTTTAAGACCGTTACATGAGTAGAAGAGGTGATTAAGGATGTGAAAGAGAAGAGACACGTAAATATGAAAAGATTAGCTGGTAGGAAAAATCATTGGAGATATCAGGCACGTAATAGAAATTTGCTTCGGAGGGGGGGTAAGCCTTGCGTAACTTGAAGAAAATCAGCCTTGCCCATTCGGTGCCGACATGTTATAAATGTCTTCCTTAATTTTCAGTGCTTGGTATTTACTTTTACAGTGCCCATGCTTAACTCTTCTCACTGGTAAAGTTCTCTGCTAAAATCAGAACAACAAATTTATTGGGAAAAAATTTCGGGGGGGCTGAAGGACCAGAGGACCCCCCCTGGCTACGTGCCTGGGAGATATGCGTCAAACCAATCTCAGGATTGATGACCGATGATGAAGATGACGTTACTTAATCAAGAGAAGCTTTTCTAAGCACATTCCTCCGCAGTTGATATAGTTACGAATGCATCCGGAGCCTCAGCTGAGTATGAAGGTAAATCCTCGAGACGCGATCCGCTTGGCGGAGATCTGAGTGGAGGAGGAAGCAGAAAGTGACTCACCCGTGTCCAGACACGTCCTGTAAAGCGCTTTCGCCTGCGCGACCGGCAAGGGTTCCTTGGACGTCGAGTTCCGCTCCAACAGACCTTCCGTCCAATGGTTGCAGTTGGCGGCAGGTCCGGATTGTTGTGATGTAGATGAGGTGGTGGATTGCAGGGGAAGGGGGTGGAGAGATGAAACAGAAAGAGAGATCATTTTTGAGTGTGTCGTTGAGAAAGCGGAATTGGGAAACGGGGGAAGGGGGATTTAGGAAGGGTCGACGAAGCGGAGAGGAAAGCGAGAGTGGAGACGGTGACAGAAAAAAAAAATACGGATGCCTTCCATTTGGTAATGGAAAGAGATTTCCAAGACTTTGTGTTTGGAGAGGACCTGGAGAAAGGTAATGCGAAAAGATTATTTAAAAAAAACGATGGAGTACCGCATTTATCTATTCCAGGGGTCACAAATATAATTGATATTGGCCCACAGGGTACCTGTCCATGTGACATTGTTAAGGGGCTGTTTATTCGAGATAAGGAGTCGATGAAAAAAGTTCATTGAATATGACTAAAAATTACAAACTTAAAGTTAAATTACGTAAATATTATTTTAAAAATACTTGTAATATTTTGCGGGAGAAAAAGAAAGCCGGCCGGTAGGGATCGCCAGATCGTTAACACGCCGGATATCAACCCAAAGGTCGCAGGTTCGAATACCAACTTGGAACTGATTGTCATGGCTGTTAACAGCTGAGTTAAGAGTAGGTAACTGCCTTAGTTTAATGTAAATGATAAAATCACTCAATTTGTGGCTTTGGGGATATTTTGACTAAATAATCTCTTCTTCCAGCCCCTAGTCAGGACTAATAATACTATTTGAACAAGAAAGAAAAATAAATTCATAAATAAGTACGAAGTGAAATACAAATGACGATAAAAAGGTATGTCCTGGCAATGGTAAAAAGTATGTCATGGCATTTTAAAGGCAGTCCAAGTCTCATATGAGAATAGCTAACCACAAATCAGGTTGTGGAAAATAAAAACTACAATGAAATGATACACTACAGTAAAATGTATATAAAATACATCTACATCTACATCTACATCTACACGATACCCTGCAAGCCACCGCGAGGGTGTGTGGCAGGGGGTGAAGATCACCAAGCATACACTACTAACATGCAAGCAACTAAAGGGTCTCATGCAACTAGATTGTTAGTATCTATAGTATTTGAGGGGTTAATACATGCATCATGCACTACAGAATACTCTAAAATATTTCCCCTACCTATCCCTTTCCTATGCTGCCTATTCTGTTCTCTTATAGTACGGGGGAAAAATGCCATTTTGAATCTATCTGTACGACAATCTATCTCTCTAATCTTATTTATCTGGTCGAATCTAGCATAATACGCTGGTGTTTTTAATATGTGCCTAACATCTTCAGTAAAGCTATCCGATTGAAATTTCTCCAATAGATTTAATCTGGACTTTAACCTACGCTCTGATAATGATTCCCACCCTAATTCTTGTATTAATTCTGATACACTACTCAACCTATCGTAACACCTTTTGACGAACCTAGCTGCTCTACGCTGCACACTGTCTAGTTCTCTCATCAAACCTAATTCATTAGGATCCCATACACTGGCTGCATACTCAAGGTGGGGCCTAACTAGTTACATACATACAGTTATGACAAAATGTTAACTCGTATTCTGAACAAAAATATCTACAAAGAAAAATGTCCTCTCAATAAAGGGGTGTGAAAAACTACAAATTGAATACATCACGAATTATCTACAAATACATGTTTTTACTCTTTCGTTGTTATAGGATAGAAAATATGGTTAAATGGTGAAATATAAAACTGAAAATTGGAACAGCTGATTCTAATTTTCCTATTTACTTTCTTGTGCTATTATATTACTAATATTGCGAACCCCAACTTCTATAGTAGTCTGGTCCAGAATCACAAAATTAGAGAAATTGATTGCCGAACTGAGAGATTCAAAATGTCCTTTTTTCATCGTGCAATTACGGCTATTAATAGCGATAAATATGTCCAATGCGAGTGAATCAATGTATAGCATAGGTAGTTGCATGTTGGTATAAGGACTTGAAGGTAAACTAACTAACAACATGTTTTTGCATGCTTACTTTGCTATTTTAATCTTTTTAAATAGTGCAGTGTAGACTAATATTTAATACCAAACCTTTTAAATGCATGATATGTAGTGCATGTTTGGTGAGAATTCACCCCCTGCCTTACTCCCTTGGGGTGGCTTGCAGAATATTATGTAGATGTAGATTTACAAAGTATGAAGTTGACTTTTTGCTTTTCTCATAATATACAGCCAGTATATACAATCCAGTTGAAGTAAGTTGGTATGCTTCATTTCGGAATTATGAGAGTTTCTTGCGAAGAACAACTACATTTGTAAATAACGTTGTTATCATAAGGCTGTGCAGTATAAATGATACGAAAAGTGAATGAGGTTCACGAATGCACTTCCTTCTGGTGTCTAATAATGTATTTAAAAATACATTAAAGTTTCATTCACGCATTGTTTTCTATTATAAGATTATGAAGACTACAATCTGCATATACATGAAATATCAAGTTTAAACTGAATTTGTGTGGTTTTTTTATGAATAGCTCTCTGTTTTTTGTATATAAAACTAACATGAGAGCTTAACACGCTTATCATTAATTGTGATTTCTTATTGTTTTGTACTGTAACCATTATCACATATACTTACTTATACCCCTGCCACACACCCTCGTGGTGGCTTGCAGGGTATTACGTAGAATGTACGTACAAGATTAGAGAGATAGGTGGTCGTACCGATGGGTTTAAAATGTCATTTTTCCCGCGTACCATGAGAGAGCACAATAGGCAGCGTAGCAAAGGGATAGGCAGGTGAAATATAGTCAGAGTAGTCTGTAGTGCATGATGCATGTAATAAGAACCAAAAATCCCTTTCTTGTTATGTAGATACTAACCATCTAGCTGCTTGCGACCCTATTATCCAGGATGTGTCCATTAAATATCTTACTTGCATTTCAAATATGCATGTTTGGTGATCTTCACCCCTGCCACACACCCACCTGGTGGCTCGCAGGGTATTACGTAGATGTATACTTGGAGGACGTTTTGATGATGATTCGCCTCCTGCTATGCAACGTCGAAGTGACTCAATAGATGAAGACGTCACGAAAGACGTAAATGCAGATATGACTGTACAGATGGGGTGCTCATAGGTATCTATGATAAAGGAATTAGATCATGTGCAAAGGAGATTAGCAATATTTTTTTAAAGGCCATTATGATAATTGCATTAGTGTTAAGAGTTTAACATAAAAACTAGGATGGGAATTGCTTGCAGAACGCAGGTTAAAATTTAGGCTGAACCTTATAAGTACATTCGAAGCCCATTTATTTATTAATGACGTTAGCGATATATGTTGAGAACCCCTGCGTATTATGCTAGGTTTCAGCAAATAAATGCTATTGATGAGATAGTTTGTCTTACCGATGGATATAAATATTATTTTTCTCGCGCACCGCAAGAGAACAGAATAGGCAGTTTACCTACGGGATAGGTGGGTAAATAAATTTTTCAATTAGTCTGTCGTGACTGAAGCATGTTTTAATATTACTAACATGCTAGGGAAATGCAGATAAGTATAGTCGGAGAAATCTTTCTTACCAGTAATCACTTCGTACCTATGTAGACAGTAACCATTATGTTGTATTAGATACCTATGATGATGTACCTGGCGAAAATAATATTCCAGTGGATGCTATATTTCTCGACTTCAAAAAGGCTTTTGACAAGGTTTCTCACAGCAAACTAATTTTGAAGTTAAAATCTTATGGGTTAGACAGTAACATTATATCATGGATTAATGATTTTCTGCATGACCGGGTTCAAAGGGTTGTTTTGGACGGTGTTTCCTCACCGGCAATTAAAGTCACTTCGGGTGTCCCGCAAGGTAGTGTGATAGGTCCACTCCTATTCCTTTTGTATATTAATGATATCCAAAAGGTGGTAAAAAGTAAGCTTCGCCTATTTGCCGATGACGCAGTAGTGTACAGGGAAATTCTATGCCCGAACGATAAAGAATACTTAAATATTGACCTACAAGCAATTGAAACTTGGTGTGATACATGGCAGTTAGAATTAAACTTTAAGAAATGTCTTGTAATGAATTTTTGGAAAAAGAATAGCTCTCCTCCTACCACTTACAAAATAAGTAATAATGAATTAACAAACGTGGAATCCATTAAATATCTTGGAATAAGACTGACAAATGATCTTTCCTGGGGTAAATACATTCGTGAAATAATGGGTAAAGCGAATCGCAAACTGGGTTTCATTAAAAGAGTATTGGGTAAATGTGACGATCATGTACGAGAAATCAGCTACTTTTCCCTTGTTAGACCTCATTTGGAATATGCTGCCAGTGTATGGGATCCCTACGAAATCGGTCTAAGTAATGAACTTGAACGTGTGCAGCGAAGATCGGCAAGATTTGTAAAGGGACGATACGATAATTATGTTAGCGTAACCAGTCTATTAAATGAATTGAAATGGGAATCATTGTCAGATCGCAGGTTGAAATTTAGACTTAATCTCTTCCACAAATTCCAAGGCAATATTTTCAGTGATGATGTTAAAAATATTTTACGAACCCCAACTTACTATGGCAGACTGGACCATAATCATAAAGTTAGAGAAATTGATTGCCGAACTGACCGATTCAAAATGTCCTTTTTCCCTCGCACAATAAGAGATACGAATAACGGTAAATATGTCCTATCGGAGAGTAGCAATGAATAGCATTGGTAGCTGCATGTTGGTATGAGTACTTAAAGCTAACCCTACTAACAGAATGTTTTTGCATGTTTGCTTTGCAATTTCTATCTTTTTTAAATAGTGTAGTTCTGACTACTATATTAATACTATTCCTTTTTTATGCATGATATGTAGTGCATGTTTGGTGAGCAATCACCCCCTGCCACACACCCTTGTGGTGGCTTGCAGGGTATTATGTAGATGTAGATGTATGTTGATCGTGAGTCATGCCTAACATGTTGCCATGTAGTAGTATCATTGTAGCTCTTATCTGCATGGCAGTAGTGCATATGTGGTGATCTTCACCCGCTGCCACACATCCTCGCGGGGTATTAAGTAGATGTGGATGTAGATGTATTCTGGTGCAATGCGACAGCTGAACAATCTGGAGCTCGGGGAATTGAAGCTATAACTATGTTAGAATAAATTTTTATTTCTGTTTATAGCATTTCTTTACTTTTTTCACAAGCTTTGACAAATATGGGTTACCCTTTGTGGATTCATTGGTTATTTTCTTTTGGTGATAGGCTAATCATCAAAACTATAACATTTATTGGCGATTCGCTCATTCACTCGATCATTATCGTTGGTATCAGTCGTATAAATCTTTTGTTTCAGATCCCTCCGTTAAATTCGTTAAATTGTAAAGTCATCATAATATTGTCTTTATATTCTTTTGAGATCCTCAGGCGCTATACCGCGTATCTGATGCAAGATCTTTCTTTAATGTACCTTTTCTCATAATTAATTTTTTTCCTCATTTTATCTTCATACATTAACTCCCGATTATCCGTGCGCGCTTTATCCGGGCTGCGGATTATCCCTGCACCGCTAATCTATTTTGTGTACCGGCAGTGGTCTCTAAAGTAAGTAAATTTTGCGATTTTCCTCTAATTGTGACTTTCACTACGGCCCTATTGACTTGTGTCTTGCGCCAGGCTTCCTGCCGCCACCCGAGGTTTGCGAATATTTAATTGCGGCCGATGTGGCCCTAGGTACTGGATTCTTTTTTATCATAAAATTTTCTTAGGGGTTTTATTTATTTTGGCGGCTTACCGTGGAGAAATGAATCCGGAGCGAACCAAACAGCAGATTATCCGTGTTTTCCGATTATCCGTACACCCTTTACCGGTCGTTAGCACGGAAATTCGGGAGTTAGCTGCAGGTTAATAGTGTCTCGAGTATTTCCTCGAAAAAATCCTTTTTTCCTCCCTACTCCTGATAAATTATGTACTTAGGTACTTGGTCTATCTGTTTAGCCGAAGAATTATTTCTTTTGGTTATCAAAATATAAATTCTTATGCTAATGCTCTCCCAGCTGCTATAATAAACCTCACCATTTTTACACGCCCTTAAAATGGGATCCTTTAAAGTATTACTTTACTCCTAGGCCTGTCGTTCCATTACCTTGAACACTTCTCTAGTGAGATTATGCTTTCTTTTTCTTGGATATGTTAAACACTATTGTGACCCTGATTGCTTTATCGTAAAAATACATGAGGTAAAAATATATGCGGGTTGACCACACTTTAGTGGAACATTAAAATACAGGAATAATTTTTTGGATTGCTCACAAGGCTTTTTGGTGAAAATCCACATTGAATTGAAAAAATAGTATTACATCGTCTATAGTTTTCAAACTGTTTATCTTGGTTCCTTGAGTAAGATATGCGAGTAAGGTGAGAGCTGTAATACTGATGTAAAGAGGAATTTTTTTCCTAAAGAGGGGTTTAGCAACAGTTAAGTTCAGAACTTTTGCCGAGAACCGTGGGCAAACACATATAGAGAAGACTAATAGACCCTTCAGCTGCGGCAGCTAGATTTTCGCCTGTCGCTTTGTGCGCAAGCAGGGTCTTTTGCCTGGGCTCTCCGTTCCTTAGGGAAGGGCTGAGCAGGTAGAAGAAGACCCTTCCTTCTCTACCTTCTCTTTCTTCGTTCCCTGGGGGGGTCGGCCACTGGTGACCGCGGGTCGACCACGATTTAGTGGAACATAAAACTACAGGAATAAGTTTTTAGGTTGCTCACAATTTTCGGTACAAAGTTAGATATTAATTTTCCTAGCAAATTTCTATTCGTTATGACACCGAACGCTGTGTAAATTTGTAGATTGTCGCCTATATAGATTCCGACCTATTGATGTACTTTGTTCGATGTTGAATGCCGGTGCGATGGTATTCGCTATTTTTATCTTTTTTTGAATTTTGAATAGCGATGGAATGCGGCCCTTAATGACAGGTGAAGAGTTTGTTTAGGGTGAGGACTGAGAATGGCCAACTGCTTATCTCTGGAAAGAAAGAGTTCAGGTAATAATTATAAGAAAGGGCTCGGGTATCATGAGGCTGGATACGGTCAAGCATGTAAGAACGTTTCTCCCTATGTTGCCCATGAATACGTATGTATTCCCCTGCCACACACCCTCGCTGTAGCTCGCAGGGTATATTGTAGATGTAGATGCAGGAGGGCAGCGAGGGGGGAGGTTTGTTGGTTAGCTCCCGCCTCCCCAGGGGAACTAAAATATTGCCACGAACTTGCTAAAACATCACGTAGACTTAATATTTCTTTGTATCTGTAAATTTACAGACTTTCTTACCGTTAGAATAACTTATTATTTGTGCCTACCGGGAACCTGAGTATTTAAATGATACCTTATCTTTGGGCATAATAACTTATACGCGCACTATAAAAATTGTTCTGTGTGATACAATTATTTTCTTTCGAGGTAAACTTGTAGCTCGTTTTCATTAGTATTAATCTTCTTGCACTGTGAGCTTCTCCAAATTAAAATAAAAGAGTGATACTTTGAGTTTTTATATTTTAAAATAAAATATCACTTAAAAATAATATTTTATGCTAAAATATCAAAAGAATAGTATTAAATATGCAAGAAGATTAATAATACTAATGTGATAAATTGTCCATTTAGTACAAAATATATGTTAAATAAGGCACATGTTAACCCTAGGTAGGGGTAGACCGCTTGTGCCTACCGTCCAATCCAATTGGACCCCCCCAAAAGATATTCCTGGCCGCGCCCCTGTGTAGATTTATATATTACTTTAAAGGAGTAAAATGTAGTAAGAATGGATTTGAATGGCTCCGATACCTGGATTCTAGAATGACGATGAAATATAGGAAACCTTACAAATGTGGGTATCAAAGAGAAGAAAACGTGATGTAAGAATTGTAGTGTAACCGATTAAGTGTATAGCTAAATGGGTAAAGGAAAACAAATTTTCGTGGATTTAAAAAGAGCCAGATTACATGATGGAAACTACTGGCTGGATAGGATATTGAAGACATTCATTGAAAGTACGTTGCTCCGTAAGCGAGGACGAGAATTGAAAAAAAACGATTATTATGAAAAAAGAGTAGGATATGTGGTTATCGAAAGATACAGATACTGTTGGAGTGGCTAGATAAAAGCAATGCGAGATGCAATGCAAGACTGAGAGGTTAAAAAACTCATTTTTTTCCGCGAACTGTTGGGGTCAGTAATGTATTACAGTGAAGGTTAATACATAGGGGCATTAGAATAGGTATTGTAGGTGAGTTTTCTATAATAAATTATTTTCATTTTTCAATTTCAATTTGCAGTTGCAAGAAATTTTGCTATTCAATTTTAGTATAAAGCAGTTAATGAATACATTTATGGGAATGCCTGACTAATCAATAATTGTTGCACCTCTTTGTATATATTTTTTGTATAATTACGTTACACAACATATACCTATTTCATGGACAAACTAGAGTTTTTACATACCTGCATGATAGTACGAGTAAACGCGTGGGGTATATGTAAATTAGTCTGGACCCCGAACAAAATCTTCCCTAATCACTGGGTATCATCACTAAAGATTTATCGTCGGAAAGACACTTCCAGGAAACATATCTACGGCCGAGCCAAGAGAAAGCAAAGATTTATTAAAACAGTACTCGGGAAGCGTGATGAGAAGACAAAAGAGCGATCTTACTTTTCACTAGTTAGGCCCTACCTTGAATATGTAGCCAGTGTATGGGATCCGAGTGAATTAGGCTTGATCAGAGAGCTAGACAGTGTGCAGCGTAGAGCAGCTAGTTTAGTCAAAAGGTGTTACGATAGCTTTATTGGCGTATCAGAATTGATAGAAGAATTAGATTGGGTAACATTATCAGAAAAGTTCAGGTTAAATCAATTACAAAATTTTAAAACTGATGTCTGTACTAAAGATGTTAGATACACATATTTTAAAAACCCCTGCGTATTATGCTAGATTCGACCAGAACTATAAGATTCTAAGAAGATATCTAAATAAGATTAGAATGATAGATTGTCGTACTGATAGATTCAAAATGTCATTTTTCCCCCATACTTTAAGAAAACACAATAGGCAGCATAGCAAAGGGATAGGGAGGTGAAATAGTATTAGTATGTCGTGCATGATGCATGTATTAACAAACAACCCCTTAATTACTATGTAGATACTAACAATCTATTTTCCTGAGACCCTATAATAGCATGTTTGCATGTCTATAGTGCATGCTTGTTGATCTTCACCCCCTGCCACACACCCTCGTGTAGATGTACTATCAATCAATCTTCCATCGCTAATATTTTTCTCTCCGAGGAGAAAAATATTCCACTTCTATCAGCTTTTGTTCCCATGAACTAGTGTATGTTTTACTCTACCCTCGCACTATATAAAATTGCCTATTTTTTGCGTGAATTATTTTTTGGTGCCTATCTTTCTATGTGCATCAGAATTTGCCGTATACCTTTGTGTGCATTGGTCACAAGAGCGAGTTACATTGTGGGCCTAGCTTGCTATTCTTTCAGCCGTGGATACTCTTCTCTAGAAGTCTATTGACATCAATAAGAGCTATATCAATATGCATGTTGGTATTCAAGTGGGATAACGCTAGTCAGACGTCAAATTCAAAACTCCTTTAATTATACTTAATTCATTACCGCAAAACCCAGATTTAATCACAACCTCGTGATCTTTCCCCAAACTTATCATTAATTTTCTGATATTGCACAATATCAATATGCTCTTTAATAAGTATTTGAAGTGATTCTTTTCATATGGCACAAAAATAGGTTCTCCCCAGATCAATTAAAAAAATAATTATGGTGTTTTCGTTAAATACTTTTTTTTAGCAAGGTAAAAGTATTTTTTTCCTATGCAAACTGGAGATATGAAGAATTTCCTTTTCTTTTCACTTATTTCTGTACTTGCCGATATACTTTTAATAAGATACGTGAACGATATCTCAACCTAGCTTGCCATAATTACTCATGGCGAAAAAAATTTTGTAATCATTTCATATTTCCATGGTCTAAGCTCCAAAATATTGAATATTTTTGAAATATTTTTTTAAGACCTCAGCTGAGTTTTCCAAAGATTAGGAGGAAGTCGTGGGTGCAATCGTTTAACAGTTTTCTGTATGGCAACAGATTTCTTGTGTTTTTTTTCTAAATAACAAGAATAAATCGTAGTAAGATGGGTATGTTATCACTAAAAAGACCTTGGGTCATTTTTATTTCCCACTCTTCTCCCAGAACTTGGCGTATTCGACTTGGCATCAGACTTGGCGAATTGATTGTGTGTAACCTTATCTTAAATCTTCTGCATTATCTCCTCGGGAGGCTTCAGTGTCATTCGACCCCATTTCTTTTTTTTGTCGCAGTGGTTGCCGTCACGTAAACGGTAGCGCTCATTCTCCATCCATTCTCTTCAAGTGACGTAAATCAGAAAGCCCGGTGAAATCCTCAGAAAACTTCTTCTGGTGATTGAAATTTAAAAGTAAATCAGTCGTGGGGTGTTTTCCCGGTGCAAGGATCGATAAACCTTTTAGAATTGAGTCAAAATTGCAACTCACAACAAGTGTGAAATTTTTCGAGGGACGAGATTGATTAACTCAAGTTTGGAACATTTATAGCAACATGTTGTAGCAAACAATGTAATTTATATGATTAATAAAGTAGTGAACGATTTTTTTATGCGATGAAAAAGAGACAAAGGCGATGAAGTATGTTTAACTGATGTTAAGAGAATGGTTTGAAGTATGGCCCGAGAGGACCCGAGTTCGATTCGAGCCGAGCCCCAGAAGTGGCGGAGATTTGATTGGGCAAATCCCTTTCCCTTTTTAGGTGACGTGTAATCGCTTATCGCGTCTAACTTTAGAGATATTTCGTGAACACTAAAAAGATGAATGCCAATGCCAAACAAATTTTTTCAGGCTTTGATTCTTTACGTAAAAAGATTGACACTTTCATTCTTGGAATGTTTATAGCTTCTTGACCAGTTTTGGTTTGCAAAATTTTCTCTTTGACGCTGTGTATGTCAAGGGAGTGCGATAAAAGTTAATGGAGGAGGAAGATTTCCTGGACTGAGAATACAGCCATGGAGCTTTTGGTTGCCGGGATAATGCGATCACCACCATACCGCCCAAATTTATTGAGGCTATCCTAGATGGCGTTCTTTTGTGCGTTCTAACGCGAAGTTAGAATAAATGAAAACAATGCGACAGAAAGAGAAGACTAAGGATAATTTTGTTGCCAAAAAGTAAGTTTCTGGCTTGAGTGGATGTTTTACTGACAATGAGATGTTGAGTGACTATTTTGAGGCTGATAGTGACCTAGAGTGTTAGGAGATTTTGTCGTATGAAGACCTACCTACAAAACACGGTGCGCTTATGAAATGCTAACCTCCAAAATGATGGCATTGGACACATGCAGAAAGCAAGTTAAATAAAGATATTCCTAGTTCATG
This sequence comes from Platycnemis pennipes, assembly GCA_933228895.1. Lineage (NCBI taxonomy): Eukaryota > Metazoa > Arthropoda > Insecta > Odonata > Platycnemididae > Platycnemis > Platycnemis pennipes. The sequence continues at coordinate 31,015,426 of OW121852.1, read as the reverse complement.
ACTAAGAATAAGGACGTCCCAAAAGAAAAAATTGGGACTCCGGACGCAGACAACCCAAGAGAGCCTTCCTTCCTTACGTCCAGGTCATAACGGATGCAATAGGAAACATTCACCGCAAGCATGAAACCAGAACTGTGCTCAAGCCATATTTAAAAATTATAAACTGCCTGAGAAATGTGAAGGACGCAACACCATTTCAAGTGGAAAGAGCGTATGAGATACCATGCCAAACTTGCTAGAAGAAACATATCGGCGAAACCGGGTGCTAGGTTAAAAACCCGATTAGAAGAACACTTCGTATTCGACTGGGACAACCGTTAAAATCAGCAGTAGCGGAACATGCAGCCTCGGGGTACGCGATTGACCTCAAACAAGCAAAGATAATTGCGAAAGTGAAAAACTTCAAGCCCCGGCTGACCCGCGAAGCTTTGGAAATAAGAAAATGCCAGCAAAATTACGATAGGGACTGTGGCCTCCAAATCAGCCACACGGGGGCCCTGCTTTGAAACTAAATAAAAATGCAATGACTACGCCTGCCACTCCTCCCCTTCTCATCCTTTTCTCTACTTGAAACAACTATATAAAATCCATCAACTCGACAGATACTTTGATGAAGTGACCAGCAACGACCACGAAAGTTCGGGTATCACACCTGGTAAAGTACGCGGGGTACACCCGAACAACGAATATATACAGCTAAATAAAGAGATGTTTGGCTTGGTTGAGGAAGGAGTGCAGATTATTGGTTAAGTTCAACAAGAGACATTGCTTGTGAATGCAGGAGATAGGAGAGTATACCGTTTTATATCCCGTAATATAGGCGAGAATACATTTTATGCATTCAAGAGATGTAAGCAGGTATGTTTTTTTTGGTTAGAACGGACAAAATCCAGTTTGATCGGTTGAATACCAAAAATAAAAGACAGAATCCTGGAGTTTTCAGCATTTTAATGTTAACTTCAAATATTGAGAAACAATTTGGCCCCCATCATGATCAACTGAGTAATATAATGAAGGTGGAGATAGACCTAACTTGACTCCACATTACTTCTTCACTTTCCATATCCTGTATAATAACAAACAGACATGGAGATGCCTTTAACTGTTATCTCCCTGAGTTTTGAAGAAACTTTATGTCACGCAATTAAGTGCATGCCTTGTAATCTTCACCCCCTGCCACACACCCTCGCGGTGGCTTGCAGGGTATCGTGTACATTTAGATTAAACATACCTCAGGAATTCACAGCAAGATCAAATGCACTACTCTCTTCTGTATTTCTTATCGTAATGAATTCATGTTCCATAAAATTTACTTTCTTCATTGCTCTATCATCCGTTACATCTTCGTGGGTAAAAGTAGATTAGCAAGAGCTTTTCCCTCGGCACAGGAGGGGTCGTCCCATTCCATCTTCGACTTGAAGACGTTTACTGCTACGGAGGAGATATTGTCTTCATCAAACACCGACCTAGGCAGATGTACCGAAAGATATAACCAGACATGGCGAGATACTGCAAAATCATTCCTCCTAACATTATTCTCAGCATTTTCTGCTCGATCGTTTCTTGCCATGGCTCTTTTTTAAATGATCGAAAAATGGATTTAAGATCTTGGAAAGAAAATTATCCACCCCAATGACTCCACTGAATTATTTCTGTTACCTCTTAAATTCCTTAGGAGTTGGTCCCTCAAGACTCTGAACTGGTCCCAAGATGAGAGTGTTTCCGGAATAGGATTCCTCTCGATCCAAGACCCGCAGGCAAACTCGAAGAAATCATCGCAGGGCTTCTTCTTCGTGTCCATAGAATCCAGGATTCTGGCGGCTGGAAAAAAATAGAGATTTGGGATCATAATGGTTACCACAGATAAATTGTGCTTATTAGCTACTAACATATCCACGGAACCATTAATATGAACCACTGTATATCTAGGAGACACTCGGGCAATTTCATTAAATTAAAAAAAAAACTTAAGATGGCGCTTCAGCTAAGTTGATAATGACATCTACATCGACGCAATAACTTGCAAGCCACATTGTGAGTGTGTGGCAAAGGGTGAAGATAACATGCAGCTAGATGGTTATGCATGCATCATGCACTACAGACTGATCTAACAATATTTCACACACCTATCCCTTTACTATGCTGACTAATCTACTCTTTTTAGTCCGGGGGAAATAAGGTTTCGAATCTATCGGTTCGACAATCAATCGGTACGACAAAAGAGACATAATATTATACTTTGTGAAAGCCGAACTTAATGTCATCGTTAAAGCTAACTGCCCTAAGATTGAAGTGTCGCAGGTCTCCTCACGATATCAACTCTTGCATTCAATCCAACATTATACACTGATCGGCATCACAAATATAAAATCCTTATATCTACATCTACATAATACGCTGCAAGCCACCACAAAGGTGTGTGGCAGGGGGTGATTTCTCACCAAACATGCACTACATATCATGCATAAAAAAGGAATAGTATTAATATATTAGTCAGAACTTCACCATTTAAAAAAGATAGATTTTGCAAATCAAGCATGCAAAAACATTCTGTTACTAGGGTTAGCTTTAAGTAGTCATACCAACATGCAGCTACCAATGCTATCCATTGCTACTCTCCGATTGGACATATTTATCACTATTCGTATATCTGATTATACGAGGGAAAAGGACATTTTGAATCTCAGTTCGGCAATCAATTTCTGTAATTTTATGATTATGGTCCAGTCTGCCATAGTAAGTTGGGGTCCGCAAAATATTTTTAACATCATCACTGAAAATATGGTCTTGGAATTTATTTAAGAGATTAAGTATAAATTTCAACCTGCGATCTGACAATGACTAAGATTTGTTTCACGCAGCTCTGCGCTCCGTTATCCTATCAGCTAACCTCTTAATATTTAGGCGACACTACTGTTCACACCGTTCAGTATAAATTCCATAAATCTCATTTGTGGGCTTTTTTCCATTGTTCACATTCATTGTTCCCTGAGCGATTGCCTTCATCAAGCCATCTACTTATAAATCTACATAATACCGTGCAAGCTACCATAAAGGTGTGTGGCCGAGGGTGAATTCATACCAAACTTGCATTATATATCATGCAAAAAAGGATTAAATTAATTAAATACTAGTCTAAATTTCACAATTAAATAAAGATAAAAATAGGAAAGCAGGAATGCAATAACATGCTGTTGGTTTCGTTAGCTTAAAGTCCTTGTACCGATATCAATGGGGCAATTTTTGCCAATTTTATAGGGCAATCAATTTCCCTATTTCTATGATTATGGTTCAGTCTACCATAGTAAGTTACAGTTCTCAAAATATTTTTAACGTCTTCAGTGAAAATATTATTTTGGTATTTATTTAAGGTTTTAAGTATAAATCTCAACCTCTAATTCCCATTTTAATTCATTTAATATACGGGTGGCGCTAATATACGAGGCATGTCCGGAAAGTAAGTACCGTTTCGTTCCACCGCCACCACAATGCTAGTGTCGCAGTTCCGCGCATATGTGCTCGTCTTTATGGTTCATTATCTTTCGAATGACGCCGTTACAGCCAGATTGTGTTGTTTTTACATTTGTTAGTGATCGTTTAAAATGTTTAAAACAATAACTGATCCCGCCGACTGTGAAGTGAGTTCTGTAATACGGTTTTCGAACGCAAAGAATGTTAAGCCAGCTGAAATTCATCGTCAACTTGTAGAGATTTATGGTGAAAGTGCAATGACTGATGGGATGGTGAGAAAGTGGGTTAGAAAATTCAATGATGGACGAACCAGTGTTCACGACGAAGCACGGAGTGGGCGGCCTTCTGTTGTCAACGATGGTTTGTTTGAAAAAGTGAATGAGAAAATTCTTGAAAACAGACGGTTTACGATAAGAATGCTTTCTGAAGATTCCCACAAATTTCAAAAACTTTTTTGCATGAGATTGTCTCAAATTGCTTAAATTATCGCAAACTGTGTTCCCCTTGGGTTCCGAATATGCTTACGGATGACCACAAATCGAAGCGACTTGGAAGTGCATTGATATTTCTTACCCGATGTAGTTTTGAGGGAGGTGACTTCTCAAACAGTATTGCGACTATCACTTATTCTTGAATTTGAAGCGTGATTTTGGAGGAAGGCGCTTTGACAGCGATGACGACGGCAAGAACGGTGTTCAGCAATGGCTGTCTTCCCTGGCGACATCTCTCTATGAAGAGGGCATAGGAAAGTTGGTTTCCCGTTATGAAAAATGTCCAAACAATGGTGGCAACTATGTAGAAAAATAGTGAAAGATATACTCTTTCATGTAAAAATAAATCTTGCCTTGAACAAAATGTTTTTAAGAGTTTTTTTCCAAAACGGTACTTACTTTCCGGACAAGCCTCGTAGTTATCATACCGTCCCTTTACAAATCTTGCCGATCTTCGCTCCACACGTTCAATGTTAATATTTAAGAATTTTTGACAAGGATCCCGTGTACTGGAAGTGTATTCCAAATGTGGTCTAACAAGGGAAAAGTAGCTAATTTCTTGTACATGATCGTCACATTTGCCCAGTACACTTTTGATAAATCCCAGTTTACGATTAGCTTGACCTCTTTATTTCACGTATGTGTTTACCCCAAGAAAGATCATTTGTTAGTCTTATTCCAAGATATTTTATAATTCTACGTTTTTAATGTATTATTCCTTGAGCTGTTAGTGCTTTGAGGAGAACTATTCTTTTTCGAAAAATTCATTACTAAACATTATTAAAAATTAAATTCTAACTGCCACGTATCACGCCATTTTTCAATTGCTTGAGTTGGTAGGCCCAAGGTTAGTTGGTAGGGGTGGTTGGTAGACTTGTAGGCATGCTTTGCAATTGCGTTATCGGCAAGCAGACGAAGCCCTCTCTTTGCCACCTTATTGGTATCATTTATGTACAAAAAGAACAAGAATGGGCCTATAACACTACACTGTGGCACCCGAAGAGAAGGAGAACATAGTCAGTAATTGGTTAAGTGGGAAACTAAAATCGGAGTAAGAATTTGGCAGCCATGGGAATCGAACCCACGCCTCTGAAGAGTCTGGTGCCTTAAACCTGCTCCTTAGACCGCTCCGCCACGCTACCGCCAATTATATAAATATAATCTTGTCTCAAGATATGCCCAGTTAAGCTCTCTCGTCTTTCTTGCAATATTTCAGAAGACTTCTCTATCATTCTACTCTTCTCAGGACTTCCTCGTTAGTCACTCGGTCGATCCATTTCTCTTTTTTAGTTTTCTGTTACACCGAATTTCAAATTCTTCCAGCCCTGACTTCTTTGTTGCTGTTACCTTTCATTCCTCACTGCCAGTAAAAAAATGCTCCTGATTTAAGTTCCAACGAAGTCTTTACTCACACTAAGGTGCGTCGCACTCAAGGCTTACGAACTAGCATTGCATGTTTGGCATGTGACCAGAAGTATTTGTTAGCGACTTCTTCAGTAAATCTTCCGCGTGATAATGGGTTGAAGCAGTGTGAATTATTCAGTTAAAATGGATTCGAGTCCATTATTTCATTTCGCAGAATATCAATGGTTTGCTCTTGATGAAGAGTACTTCCAATATGTTTTTATATAAAGACCTACCGTTTACATCATAATAAAATTTCACACACCTTGTAATGGCAATGTAAATTCAACCAAAGCTACTAGAGAGGTACTATGGACAGGTAGTGTACATGTTTAGCTTATCCACATGATCCATTAAATGCGCAGTATATCCCATCATGTTGTATGAAAATTGAACCTTTTTTTGCTTGCTCTGGGTGAAAATAACAGTAATTGCGTAGTATTTTAACTTGTAATAAGGGTAGTCCTCCGCCACACACCTTTATGGTGGCTTGCAGGGTATTATGTAGAAGTACATCTAGATCTACGTAATACCCTGCAAGCCACCACGAGGTTGTATGGCAGGGGGTGAAGATCACCTAACATCTACATCTACCGATACCCTGCAAGCCACCGCGAGGGTGTGTGGCAGGGGGTGAAGATCACCAAGCATGCACTACCGACATGCAAATAACAACAACAACAAACAAACAACACTAACTCTCACTATTGACATGCAACTAGGATATTTAATGGAGACATGCTAGATAATAGGGTCACATGCAGCTAGATGGTTAGTACCTACATATTAAGAAATTTTAGATTTTAAAAAGGCCTTCGATAAAGTTCCTCATGACAAATTAATCTTGAAGTTAGAGAGTTTTGGTATAAATAAAGACGTTGTATGTTGGGTAAAAGAATTCTTAAGTGGGCGAGAGCAGAGGGTTGTCATAGATGGTATCATGTCGGACACAATCGAAGTCACATCGGGAGTTCCCCAGGGTAGCGTAGTAGGTCCGCTTCTATTTCTTTTATACATAAACGATTTGGTTACCGCAGTTAGTAGTAAGCTTAGACTTTTGCAGACGATGCGGTAGTGTTTAGAGGTATATCAAAAGAAGAAGACAGGAAATCGCATAGCATGGATTTAGATGCAATTCGAGAGTGGTGCGACAAATGGCAGTTAGAACTTAACCTGAAAAAGTGTGAAGCTATCAATTTTTGGAGGAGGAATAATTCGATAGAGCGATCCTATAGAATTAATAACACGAAGATCGAAAACGTTGAAACCGTAAGATATTTAGGTGTAACAATCACTAAAGATTTATCGTGGGGAAGACACATAAGGGAAATATGCGGCCGAGCGAAGAGAAAGCTAGGATTTATAAAAAGAGTACTTGGGAAATGCGATGAGAAGACAAAAGAGCGATGCTACTTTTCACTAGTTAGGCCCCACCTTGAGTATGCAGCCAGTGTATGGGATCCGAATGAATTAGGTTTGATGAGAGAACTAGACAGTGTGCAGCGTAGAGCAGCTAGGTTCGTCAAAAGGTGTTACGATAGGTTGAGTAGTGTATCAGAATTAATACTAGAATTAGGGTGGGAATCATTATCAGAGCGTAGGTTAAAGTCCAGATTAAATCTATTGGAGAAATTTCAATCGGATAGCTTTACTGAAGATGTTAGGCACATATTAAAAACACCAGCGTATTATGCTAGATTCGACCAGATAAATAAGATTAGAGAGATAGATTGTCGTACAGATAGATTCAAAATGGCATTTTTCCCCCGTACTATAAGAGAACAGAATAGACAGCATAGGAAAGGGATAGGTAGAGGAAATATTTTAGAGTATTCTGTAGTGCATGATGCATGTATTAATCCCTTAAATACTATAGATACTAACAATCTAGTTGCATGAGACCCTTTAGTTGCTTGCTTGCATGTTAGTAGTGTATGCTTGGTGATCTTCACCCCCTGCCACACACCCTCGCGGTGGCTTTCAGGGTATCGTGTAGATGTAGATGTAGATGTAGATTAAGAAAGGGATTAATGGTTGTTATTACATGCATCATGCACTACAGACTAACAATATTTCACCTACCTATCCCTTTTCTACGCTGCCTATTGTGCTCTCTTATAGTACGCGGGAAAAATGACATTTTAAACCCATCGGTAGGACCATCTATCTCTCTAATCTTGTTAATGTGATCAAACCTAGCATAATACGCAAGGTCTCTTAATATATATCTAACGTCATCTGTGAACAAATCGGTTTCTTATTTGCTTAAAAGGTTTAACCTAAATTTTAACCTGCGTTCTGATAGTAATTCGATGTACCTGTAGATGATAGTAATTCGATGAATATATTCACCCCCTGCTAGGCACCCTCGTGGTAGCTTTCAGTGTACCCTGTGCATGTAAATATAGAAGAGTTTTATTTGGGATTCTTTCTTCAGAGGTAAAGGAAGTAGCACGATATCTTGCCATTTTTTGAACGGTTGCCCTTTCATCTCGACATTCTATTTCAGTCCCAACTTCTTTCTTGCCTACTCGAAGTGTTTCCGCTTCGGCAATTCCTTCCAACTTACTCAATCGTGCATTTCTTCATCGCAGAATCGAAAAATTGGGTGACATCAGCATCGTGAGATAATTAAGGGACTAGACTAGGGAGTAAACGGGAAATAAAAACGATCTCTTTCTTTTAGCGGTCTTGGTCGATGGAGGATGAACCGAGCGTTTACCAATGCTTACTGACTGTTCCCAACCGGTTTCCATGTTTTTCACACGGCCCGCTACGTTTTTACATAACCAACCTATTTCCAAGCAACTCAAGACCCATAATATGGTGCCTTGAGCAGTCATTCAAAAACTTCATCTACATCTACATCTACATAATTCCTTGCAAGCCACCATAAAGGTGTGTGGCAGGGGGTTAACTCTCACCAAATATGCACTACATATCATGCATAAAAAAGGATTAGTACTTGTACTTGGTAGTATTTATTTTCATAGGTCCTCATAGATCGTTCCGTTTGCAGACAACAGATGGCACGACCGTGCTGCAACTTCAGCTTGGTACTATTTATTTTAATTTTACACCAAATGTATGCTAAGAATATCCTAATGTATACTTAGTTAGATGAACCATTATCATACCTTTGTTGTGTGGACATATTTTGTGTATATATTTGTATGCATATGTGATAGATCCTTTTAAAGTTTAGTCGTCAAAATACTCTGTAAAGAATAGTTTGGTAGGGTTTCCTTGTATCCCTCTCATTTTCGTCTTCAGTGGGGTCAATCCTGACCACGTTGACGTATGATGAATGTGCGGTGTGATCACTTTGGTGATTAAAGCACGCCGACCACGTGACATCGCAACGCACGTGGGCGGACTATCTGACATGTCTCTACTGAAGACGAGGAGAAATTAATAAAATGAATGGCACAACTACGTTGGCAAATTAATATCGCGAAGGAAAGTGAAGGCATTGCTGAAATCGAACTTCCTCTATTATTATCTTAGGTAAAAGTATACATTAAATCTCAAAACGGATAGCTTTACTCCTATACTGAAGAAGTTGGAGACATATTTTTAACCCCTGCGTGTTATGCTAAATTCATCTAGATAAATAAGATTAGAGAGATAGATTATCGTACCGATAAATTGAAAATGTTATTTTTCCCCCGCACTATAAGAGAACACAATAGGCAGCATAGCTAAGAGAGAGGCGGTCTAAATATTGCTAGAGTAGTCTGTAGTGAATGATGCATGTATTAACAATCAGAAACTCTTTATTACTATTTAGATGCTAACCATCTAGCTGCATGTGACCTATTATCTAACATTGGTGCGAAGGTTTCCGCGGCGTCGTTCAGATGTTCTCTGCATATCGGGTTCTGCGTCCGCGTATGTTGGCTGGGGGTGACACCCGGTGGGTCACCCCCGTGGGTCACGGTCACGGCCCAGTCAACATACGCGGACGCAGAACCCGATATTCAGAGAACATCTATTATCTAACATGTTTCCATGCAGTAGCCTTGTTGCATGCCAATAGCGCATGTTTAGTGATCATCACCCCTAACCGCACACTTTCGCGGTGGGTTGCAAGGTATTGCGTAGATGTAGGTTAGAATGATTAAAAATTCCGATATAAATTTGTAGGCTGGACCAAAATCCCTTGAGTCAAAACCAGAGAAAATATGAGTACTATTAAGAGACCTTAAGAGCTATAGTTACATTTTGACAGTTGAACGCCAATGAAAGGACTGTGCCAAGGATAATTTTATGCAAGAGAAAAGAAGATTACTAAAGAAGTAATTACTACCAGTATTACAAGTAGAGGCCAAGACTACTAGTAGTGCTAAACTCGGGAAAGAAAACAAAATTAGTGAATTGGTGCTTAATTTGTGGAATCTTTCCATAACAAATAAATCAGGATCTTGTTTTTTCCCGGCGTATAATGCTGGTGAAGTCTTCACGGGAATTTTTCTTGGACCTGACACTCTACGCCTTGAGGACGATGGCAGTGTTAGCCGTCGAAACGTCGGTCTTAGCCGTTTCCCTGACCCGGTGGAGAACCCGTGAAGACTTCACCAGAAATAAATCAGGGACTGCTTAATGTGAATTCCAATATATGTGCAGGTACCTTTTCATCAGGTATGACTACCGTTTTGTACCTGATGATGGTCTGATGGCCGAAACCGATTGTATTTACATGTAAAGTAACACGTGGAATTCACAAGAGGCCATCCGTGTTTTATTTGTTCGGGAAAGAAAAGTTTGCAAATATGAAAGGGTACATCTACATCTACACAATACCCTGCAAGCCTCCATAAGTGTGTGTGGCTGGGGGTGAATTCACACCAATTATGCAATACATTCAATGCATAAAAAGAATTAATAATTGTATTCTAGTCTAAAGTTCATACTTTGGAAAAATATAAGAATAGCAGAGCAGGCATGCAAAAACATACTGTTAGTTGGGTGAGCTTAAATTCCTCACACCGACATTATGCTATCCATTGATGCAATTTGATATATTGACAGCTATTCATTACCATAATTTTACGAGGAAAGAAGGACGTTTGGAATCTAATTGTTCGCTAATTAATATCTCTAATTTAATGATTATGGTCCAGTCTACCATAGTAAGTTGGATATTGTTTGCAAGATATTCCACAGAGAAAAAATCATTCGCCTTGACCGGGACTCGAACCCAGACCCCCTGATTTCCGGCCAGGTGCTCTACCAGTTGCGCTACCAAGGCGTTCTCTTTCTCTGTGGAAATTCTAAAGGTTTTTAACACAGGAGCTAGATGTTGCCTTAAAAGGAGCTAGATGTTGCCTTTAAAAGCCTTTAGCCTACTTCTAAAGCCTTTAAAAGCTCCTTAAAAAGCCTTTAGAATTTCCACAGAGAAAGAGGACGCCTTGGTAGCGCAACTGGTAGAGCACCTGCCCGGAAATCAGGGGGTCCGGGTTCGAGTCCCGGTCAAGGCGAATGATTTTTTCTCTGTGGAATATCTTGCATTCGTGCATCTCAGCGGGTAACTCCGTTAAAGTTTTCGCGGCCAGCTCGCGAGCTTTGAATTTGGATATTGTTTGTTGGGAATCCGAATAACAACTAAATTAAAATAAAGTTGTCTTTATATAAGCAGCAAATTTAGGACAGTGAAGTCCTTTCTTACATTTGACCCCGGAAAGTGATAATTCTCCCCGAGTAGGACTCGAATCCACAACCCCGGGCTTGGCAGGCAAGAGATTTACCTCACCGCCACCGAGACCGCTCATTGTAGTAATGGGCTATGGGAGAAGAAAATAGTCAGTAACGCAGCCCAAGCGAAGAAGGAATCATATCAAAAAGAGAATGTTATTACAGCTATAAGGACAAGCTTAGAAGTAAAGAAGCACTCCATTAGAACTTTCATGCAGAGAAATCTTCCTCATCGAAATGAAGAGTGTGAAAGGAAAGGATGATGAAAGCTTTAAAAAGAAGGCAGATCAACCTACATGGGGATATCTTGAGATATCCCCATGTAGGTTGAAGGTGGTGAAGACGGTCGTCGAAGGAAGTAGTGAACGAGAACATTGGCCTGGCATTAGGGGCGTCGAAACTATTTTCACTGGGGGGTAGTGGAGGGCAACCTCCCCTCCCTCAAGAAGAAGATGTGCTCTGCGGCGATCCAATATTCCACGAACATTTACCGAAAGCACATGAAACTGCCCCAATGACAGTAATAAGTAATATTGTATGGTTGTTGTGTTATTCTATTTTTCTCTTAAAAAGGCAGGAAGGACAATGCTTTAAGTGCCACAAGTGACCACCCAGCGGGTGATCACCAAGTGTTTCAATTTTGTTGTTAGTCGGGTGATCACCAAGTGTTTTATATTTCATGTTACGTTTTTCATATTACTCAACAATATTAGACTGAAAGACATTCAGGGACTAATCCCCCCTCACTTAGAGGGAGGATCCTATCGCCCCTGGCGACCACTGTACAGTGTACTTGTATTTCTAAACTTAGAAAATAAAAGGGCCCGGCGTCTAATAAAAGGGCCCGCATTTTTTGCGGATAGGAGGGAGTAGAGACTAGAATTTCGATAAAAGAACGTATGAAGTTGGTAAAATATGTGTTAGAAATGAAAAAGCAATTTGGAAGCAAGTGAAATTTAATTTTATTAATGAAGACTAATCATTTCCCTAGGCCCTGGGGCAAATTCTGGAAGGGGGGAGGAGGGGCTTCGGCCGCTCCTGCCCCCCACTTCCGACGCCGTTGCCTTGCATGAGATACAAAGAGCAAGTAGCGAAATACGCGTAAGAAAACAATTGCATGAATATGAAGAGGTTGATTAACAGGAGAATTGAATGGGGAGCTGCGTCGAACTATAGTTCACTTTAAATACCTTTAACACTTTAAAAAAAGACGAGAGAGCCTTTATGGAAACTAAGCACAATTTTCCAATAGATTAGAGAGTAGGTATATTTTCCTTGGGGCAACGTTAAGAGAGAATAATGTTTTATAATGTGGTGTTAAAAAGAGCGGTAAGCTGGATAGGCCGAGAGATTGAGGAAATATTCTTGAGAGAGTGGGAGAAAAGAGAAGTGTGAATAGGAATTTAAAAGTAGGTGGGTGGGCGTAATCGGCCAGACATAACGGTGTGATGAACGTAGTCGTCGAGGGAAAGGTGAATTACACGAATATAAATAAGAATTCTTTCATAAGAAGGACTCGTATGAGTCATATGGAGCAACTAGTGAAGGGTGTCAAAGAAAGCCATGAATGAACATTAGGCGGATAGCTGATGGGAGAATCGAATGTAAATCTGTTTCAAACCAATCTTAGAATTGATAATTTGTGGCCATGAATCATACATATAATTGTTTTTCTTGTATTTCGTGCTTTAAATTTAACTAAAATGACCTTTCTTTTAAATCATTCTGGAACGTTTTTTTATCCTGTCGCACATGACATTTTAGGGCCTTCGAATTAGATTTACATACATAATTGTGTTGCATAATGGTGAAAAACTGAGGGAAGAATTCTTTTTGAACTATAAACGGATGGTACTGCAATCTAATGCAGAACATTATCAACGCATGTGCATAGATGCAATGTCTTACACGAGAGTAAACTCAAATTTATTTAGAAAGGTTAGTTGCCGCTTTAGAAATTTAATTTAGAGTCTGGAAAGAAGAGGAGTTAGCAGTGAAAATAAGAATACGCTTAATTTACGACTAGAAATCACATTGTTTCTTGAGTCATAATTTGGAGGTGGAAATCACAAGTGATCTTCATGTAATGGTAGAATACTGCTTCCTTCACTGAATATTACTTCCTTTCGGAGTACAGCTACATCTACAGATCATCCCTCAAGCTTTTTCAGAGGTGTGCGGCTAGGCTTGAAGTATCACCGAAAAACGTCGTTATATTTTCAGGCAATTCCTTCCTTTCAAACGGAAGGCCGAATTTGTGTAATGGAGCTTGTAGTTGAGTATGTAAAACAGATGATTTATGATGATTATGATAATAAGAAGATGTTAGCCGATTGAAGAATCGAGTGGAGGGCTGCCTCAAAACAATCTTATGGTTTGTGATAATGAAGATGCAGCAAAACGTTACGTTGCCACGCATTTAACATACTTAGACATGCACTGCGAAAGAATTCCTTTTGTTAATGAGTCCCCCGTTTCTTATAATTAACTGCGATACTTACTCTAAGACAAGTACCATTGTTGATGTAAATGCAGATCACTCATTACTTATTCAAACTCCAAACATGCGCTATTGACATGCAACTAGGCTACTACATGGCAGATACATCCAAGGATGATAGAGTATCGTAGCTAGGAATTAGATGCAGTAACAGGATTACAATAGGGTTCTTAAATTGAGAGTTGATTACAGAAACACCTTACACTAGGTTATCATCGAGTCTTTACGTCGTCAATTTTGTTTCCTCATTGTAATATAATGGTACTAATTACATAAATTATGTATAAAATAGGTAGATATATTACATGTAGAGTAGTATTGTAGCTCTTATATAGATGTGTGTAGTGCCTGCTTGGTGATCTTCATCCCCTGCCACACAACCTCGCTGTGGATCGCAGTAGTATATATAGCAGATGTATAAATACGGCTGCACCTATACTTCATAGTTTTCAATATAGGTAATAGCGCGTTTTTTGCAGTTATTGCATAAGAAATGCCTTAGTGAGAATGAAATGGCTCTGCACTCTGTCGGAGATATAGCTGCAATCCGTAGTTATTTTAAAACTCTCCAACCGCTCCAACCAAAACGTTTGAGGGTAGTATGCAAGGCTATGCCTTGTATGCTACCCTCAAACAACGCGCCCAAATTGAGAGGTGCACGTAGACGTTGCCAGATTACTTTGAAAATTAATAAATCCATTTAGGATAAGATTTTAGAGTGGATTAGGGTGGATATTCTTATTTAGCATACATTTTTTTATATTTAGATATTTACTTATGGTGTAAACATTATACAAATTCATTTGTTTAAAATCGTAATCACTATTTTGACACTATTTCCTGGCTGGCTAAAGTATTCACAAAAACCCTTTTTACATCACTACTTGAATCTTTAGAGTAGAGTATTATTTTAGCTTTCCGATACCTTTGCCAGTTTGGACGAAGTTTTGTAGTTTTGTTTACGGGTTAAATAGAGTATCCAAAGAAGTGAAATTATTCTGTAGTTTTTTCACTTATTTGGGTGCGAGCCAACTTGCTCGTCCACGTTTTGGTGCCGAACAATATCACTATCCTCCTCATCAAACTTTTCACCGGTCTTTCTTGACTCAGTCCTGCAGTCAGTGACTCTGACTTTAATTTTCTCTGACTAGTATACGTATTCTTAGCCTACTTAAGCGTTCTCCTTCCTACTTCGCTATGCTATATACTGTTTCCATCAACATGATATCTACATGTCGCACAGATAGATTTAAACTGTCATGTTACCCGCGTACCATAAGATAGGGATAATAGGGACCATAATATAATAGCATAGGGTTACGTAGGCATAAAATTGTTAGAGTAGTGATGCATGATGCATGCTTTAGTGCATGAAGTATGTTTTAATATTGCTAAGTGATGCATGCTAAGGAATTGGACATAAATATATTCAGTGAAATTTTTCAAATTAGTAATCACTTTGTAACTTTGTAGGAACTCATCATATACAGGTTGAAATTTATACTTTCTCTCTAAAATAAATACCAAGATAATATTTTCACTGATGACGCTAAATATATTTTGCGAAATTCAACTTTCAATGGTAGGCTGGACCATAATAAAAAAATTAGATAAAGTGATTGCCGAACTGGCAGATTCAAAATGTCCTTCTCTGCTCGTAAAATTAGGGATATAAATAGATGTATTTATATATCCAATAGCATAAATATGAGTATATCAATGGATAGCATAGGACGTTGCATGTTGGCATAAGGGCCTTATGCTAGCCCAACTAACACCATGTTTGTGCATGCTTAGTCCGCTATTTTTATCTTTTTAAATTGTTAAGTATAGGCTAGAACATTATTGTTAATCTTTTTTATGCATGATATGTAATTCATGTTTGGCGTGAATTCACCCCCTGCCACACACCTTAATGGGGGCTTGCAGGGACTTGTGTAGATGTAGATATAGTTGCACGTGACTGCTCTACCTATGTTTTTTTTAATGTGTATAATTGTAGCTGCTAACTTGTAACTGTGCATGTGTGGTGAACTTCGCCCCCTGCCACAAACGCTCTCGTTGCTTAGCAGGGTATTACGTAGATATACATGTACATCCTGAAAGGAATTGAAGTGCCGTACAATGACCGAAGAATTATCCAGACTTTGTATAAAAAATAAGTATCTGTGATAAAATCTGGAGCCAGCTCTGAAGAAACAAGGATAAGGAAAGGAGTGAGACAAGGCTGTGCACTCTCTCTCATAATTTTTAATGTTTACATCGAGAGAGCCATCAATGAAATCAAGGAAAAGTGTTCTGGAGCTAACATCTACGGAGAAACAACCAGCATGCTACGATTCGCTGATGACATAGCTCTCATAGAAGAGACAGAGAAGAATCGGAAATACATGCTAACAGCCATGGAAAGGACAATAGCCAGACATCAGCTGAAGATCAATAAGAAGAAGACTAAGATATCTACTCGTATGCACCAAGAAAAATGAGGCCAAAACCAACGTTATACTAGGAAAACAGAAACTGGAAAAGGTGAAAGAGTTCTGTTACCTTGGAAGCAGAGTAACCAGCGATGGACGAAGCAAGAAAGAAATAGTCAGTAGAATAGCCCAGGCAAAGAAGGCATTCTATCAAGAGAAGAATCTACTTACAGCTGGAAATACAAGCTTAGACGTAAGGAAGCAATTCATCAGAACGTATATCTGGAGCATGTTTTTTTACGGCAGTGAGGCATGGACGATGACAGAAGCAGAGAAGAAAAGGGTGGAAGCATTTGGAAATATGGTGCTACCGGAGAGTGATGAAGATAAAATGCATCGACCGAATGACAAATGAAGTCTTAAGAAGAGTGGGAAAAAAGAGAAGTCTACCGAAAACTATAAAAAGAAGACGGGATCGGCCTAATCGGCCATATCTTAAGACACGATGGCCTGATGAAGACAATCGTCGAAGGAAGAGTGAACGGGAAGAATGGAAAAGGCTGGCCTCGTATGAGTTATATAGAACAGGTCGTAAAGGACGTGAAAGAGAGGAGCTACGTTGATATGAAGAGATTGGCCGATAGAAGAATCGAGTGGAGGGCTGCGTCAAACCAATCCTAGGATTGTTGACCCATGATGATGATATTTATGACCCATGATGATGATGATGATATCTTGCAGCCAACGTTAGGGTGTTTAGCTTGGCGAGAAAGATCACCAAATTTCACAACGTTCATGCATTTAAGAGGTTCAATGCTCCTACTTCCTGGAAACATGCTAGATGTAAGAATAACTTCCACAAAAACAGTTTACATCTTCATGTAAATGAAGTTATTATTGATTACACAGGCATTCATTTAAATATGATATAAAATTTTTCCCTACCATGCATGAGTTAGCAATGCTAAAACAATGCTTTATTCACGTCATAATTATTTACATAATACACTGTGAGACACCGCGGGGGTGTATGGCAGGGGGTGAAGATCACCGAACTTGCACTTACATGCAGTTAAGAGCTACAATGCTACTACATACTTCAGGGTGACATGTGAGATACAAGGGTTACGTGAATGAAAATTTTCAGTACCCACTCAGAAAGGATCAGTGGTAGGAAAGGCACTTCTCCAAATATAATTATCTGTATTTGGGTTGGTTGTGCTAAAACATGTTTCATACTCTACACACTGCAGCAGCATTTTGCGCCTACATTTTCTATGCTGCCCATTAAGTTCTCTTTTTTGTACGCGAGAGAATTGGAATTTCTAATCTGTTCGACCGTCTCTCTCTCTAATCTTGTTTATCTCAAGAAATATATCAGAATTCGTAGAGGTTATTAATATATTTGCGACGTTGGCTCCAAACATATCAGTTTCAATTGTTCTGTAAGGGTTCAGTCTGAATTTTAACCTGCGTTCTGATAGTATTTCCCTAGCAGGTACTTAAATTAAACTCGTAACAATAATTCAATTATCGTAATGAATTTCAACAAACTCTACTTTAAGGTTTTGAATTGTTGTTTCGACTACAATATAGTAACTAGTACTTTTTTGGCTTGATAGGTATTGCATGTTTGGTGTGGATTAACCCCCTGCCACACACCTTTATGTTGGCTTTTATGGTTTTATGTATATGTAAATGTCAGAAATGTTTCTGATCTTCTTTGCGCACCCTCTAATTCATTTAATATACCATCGTATGAATCCTATATGCTAGCGGCATATACCAAATGAGACCTAACAAGTGACAAATTAAATATCTCGCGTACCTTCTCATCGTATTTTCTGAGAACACTTTATACGAATCCTAATCTACGGCTGCTACTTCTTCGCTCCCACGTTGATGTGCCTTCGGTGATGGAGACGCCTGAATATTTAATAAAATTCACGTTCAATATTATAGCTATTTTGTTCGATGCAATAGGTATTTCGGGGGTAGTTATTCTTTTTTCCAAAAGTTCACTACCACTTCACTACTGTTCATCTATCGGACACGATAAATGTGACTCCGATTCAAAAGACATTGGAGCGACAGTTGACGATCGGATCTTGTTCGTGGACACGCACCTGATCGCACGCACTCCGGTGTGACGCAGTTCCCAGCGGCCATTCTCCGCTCAGCTATGGACATCCGCAGAGATACGCCTCTGTCTGTAAGAAAGAAAACAATTATGCAATTATTATTCCCATTTTCTGAAGGCGTAATGCTTTAGTTCTTTCGTTTTTTCCGACGCCATAAAAATAAGGCACAATTCTCTCTCACTTTTTTCTACTGAATTTACCAGCCCAAGCTAATTGAATAAACAGATTTATTCAAAAAGAAATAGCAGATTTCAAACATTTATTTCTTCCAAACTCTAAATCATAGAAACATAATTCCAACGCTTCCGGGCATACAAAAGATCAAAATTTGAGTCAATTGTTCAGAATTTGAACAGTCCGGGTAGAATTTCCAGTTAAGGCCGCAGTGACACTGTTTGTCTGGGTAACAATGGCTGCGACACCATAGGAACAATCATTTGTGTACTGCAATTAGCAAAATTAAGAGTCCATTGTTGAAGTGCAACGTGCTTTTCACCACCAGTTTAACAAACAAACGCCTCGTAACACATGGTAACACAGTGTAACACATGGTGCTCATATTGAGTGCATAAAAAATTGAACTTTTCTCTGTCCAGGAATTTTTGAATTCTGTTTCTATCTTTTGTAGTTTGGAAGAAATTAATGTTTGAAATCTGCTCCTTCTTTTTGAATAACCCTGTATTTACAGCTATTCATATCCCTAATAGTACGAGGGAAGAAGAACATTGTGAATCAGTCGGTTCAGAAATCAGTTTCCATAATTTTATTCTCATGGTGCAGTCTATTATTGTAAGTTGGAATCCGCAAAATCTTTTCAACGTCATCAGTGATTATGCTGTCTTGGAATTTAGTTAAGAAATTAGGTATAAATTTCAGCCTTCGCTCTGACAATGTTTCCCATTTTTGTTCGTCTAACAGACTGGTTGCGCTAATAAAGTTATCATACCGTCCCTTTACAAATCTTGCCAATCTTCGCTTCACACGCTCCAGTTCGTTATATAAGCCTGTTTCGTAAGGATCCCATATACACAGTGTCCTAGTTCCGTTAGGACTGTGGCTATAAAAAATAAATGTCATGGAATATGTTAAAAAAATCACTACATATATTCAAAATAGTCTCCCTCTGAATCAATACACTGCTGAAATCGATTTGAAAGTGTTTTGAAATGGCCGCTCTAGTCCTTTTTAGGAATTGTATTTAGTACTGCGGTACAAATTTCTTGATGTCCTCAATGGCGTCATAACGGTGTCCTTCGATTGCCAACTTCAATTTGGGGAACAGCGAGAAGTCTGCTGGGGACAAATCCGGCGAATACGGTGGGTGTTCGAGGACTGTGATCCCTTATCTGTCCAAAAACTCGCGTACAATCTTCGCTTTGTGGGCTGGGGCGTTGTCTTGGAGGAGCGACCAGGAACCTGCCTTTCGGTATTCGGGTCGGATTATATGAATTTTCATCCACAAACGTTGGAGGATGCTGATATAATACTCAGAATTGATGGCGTGCCCTTCTGGTACCAACTCCTTGTGAATGTTTCCTTTGGAATCGAAGAAAACCGTTAGGATTGCCTTCACATGACTCTTCTGCATGCGCAATTTCTTTGGTTTCGGCTTCTGTGGGCTCAACCACGCTGCACTCTGCCGCTTTTTAAGAGGCTCATACTGGAAACACAATGTTTTATCTCCTGCTGCAATAGATTTCGTGAAATCAGTATCTCTTCAGCAGAAATCAGTATCAGATTTGCGTAACTTAACGCAAAACATGATGTTGCCTCGCTGCTCCACTGCCATTTTCCGACGACTGTCAGGCACATACTGTTGCTTTCGCGGCCAGAACACATGCTGCAGCGATACTAGCGCTTTGAACTTATACACGGATGTAAATGACACTTCAAGGATTGCAACGCCACTACTCACCACCAGATAGCATTGCAGTGTGGAAATTTAAAAAAGCATTCTTAACGGAACTGGGACGCACTGTGTATTGGAGGCGTATTCCAGATGAGGTCTAACAAGGGAAAATTAGCTAATTTCTCGTACATGATCGTCACATTTGCCGAGTTACTGCTCTTTTAATGAATCCCCGTTTAAGTTTAGTTGACCCATTATTTATCATGTGTGTACCCCAAGAAGTAAAAAATCATGTTTTAAATTAAAAAAATTAAAATTAAACATGTCTTTATTGATCTGCGAATTTAGGACTGTCTAGTCCTCTCTTACAATTAACAGATTATATATTCATAAACACCCATGCCCCGGAGAGTGAAAAATCCTCCCCGGGCGGGACTCGAACCCGCGACCCTGCGAACGACAGGCGAGGGATTTACCGCGCCGCCACCGGGGCCGGCCGGGTTTTAGTCTTATTGCAAGAGATTATTGTGGCTTGCTAGACATTATGTACATGTAGATGCACAGGTTTCCGTTATCTGGCAGGCAGGTGTTCACGGTGCGTTGCTCTGCATCGCAGCGTAATCAAATCTTGGGCATCAGCGATTGAACTTTCCGATCGTTAACTATCGAGTGATAAGATGATAGAATCCCTACAATGGGGGCATTTACTCGGAACCGAAATCGCAATTTTGTACACGAAATCGTTAGATAGAAACGAAAAAAGAATTTTAGTGAAAAAATTAATCCTCTAACCACAACCATTCACTCATAAATCAAAAATTAAAATATGTAAAAGGTGACGCCCACCGAAATAGCTGCTTTGATATCATTGACGTCATTTTCCTCCCGTCCTTGACTGCTTTTAGGGGAAGGGAAGGGAGTGGAGGGGGGTTCTCGGAAGGTCTGCTCGCACAGATGCTGTCGCAACTGCTCCTATTGGCAGAATCGGCTGTGTCCCCCCATTGCGATAAGGCAAAGTAGCTTCGCGGGCTCAGTTGTGATTGGACGAAGTCGATCGTCAGACGTTGCACCACGCCCTTTTTTCCAAAAGGGTTAAAAACTTCAGTTTTTCGCCGCTAATACGTCGAGAAATAATTGACGGATCAAAAAACGGAAAAATAAGGGTATTTTGATTTTACAAACTCTATTATATTCGGCAGTAAAAAATATGGTAAACGACCCCATTCATAGGTACTTCATGGTCTTTATCTCGGGGGTGGGTAATCACGTGCAAGTGAAATTAAACGGTTATAGCCGCAATTACAACGGTATCTCGTGAAGGATACGTGCGTATCGTTCACGAGATACCGTGATACACTCTATGGGCATCAATCGCGGAACTCTTCGATCGTTATGTTTTAATATGTTCCATGCGTAACTTTTACGATTTTATATTTTATTCTACACAAAAACCTAACCGCATACAGGTTATCAGAAGATGGAAGTGTTACCACATCCTTGAGTGTGCGAAGTGGTACTTTTCGAACTTATACCCTGAAGCCATTAAGCTCAGCATCAGTAAATGGCTATGAGAACAATTTATTTTACCATCTATTGTTCAATGAACTTTTTGATGGGAGTTCTAATTTTAGGGTTTTCACATTAATTCATAGTCTGAGTCATCATGCTAGTTAAAAATAAACTTAATATGAATGTTGAAATATCTATGAATTTATTAAGTGCTGTTCAAAATTGTTTTATTATCAGTTCTGTCCGCAGAAATGCATTCTATGATAAGATATGTTCCCGAGAAATTAAAAACCTGATATGTATTATGAACGTTTAGAATCGGAAGAGATTGGTTGGAACACCTTGGGAACTAGAAAGTCGTTCGCGATATTAAAATTGTTTGGAACGTTCAAATTACACGTATTTTGATTTACACTGCAGATATATTCAACACTACATCATAAGGAATGACAGAAGTGAAATATTAAGAGAAATCAAATTTCACGCCACATTCTGTTGCTAGGTAACAATTTTTTCAACGAAATGGAAGATTTACGTTCGATTTATATATATTTTAAACATATTTTCCACTCTGAGAAGGTTAACATCGCCATTAATTAGATTTTTGACCCAGCAATTCATCATACTTACTTAGAAACATAAGGAAACCTATGACACCGACAAGGGCCAGGAGAACTAATGTCAGCAGCACAGCCAAGAATATCAGTCTTACTTCCAGGGGTGATTTCACAGGGCGCCTGACAGAAGAAATGAAAAGAGAGATGAAGGAAAAGTTTAATTAACCTATTCAAAATGATAAATTTTGAATTTTACTCATATACATATATATTATAAATTTTACTTCAGCAGTATTTTTTGCTAAATATTAGCCTCTAAATTTGCGAGCCCGATCGAAAATGTTTTTTTATTAATTGTTCAATGTATCTTATTTGTAGTTTCCTCGTCTATGAAACCACAACGAGCCTTGCATAGCATAAACGAATAAATAAAAAATTGTGTTGATCCCACTCCAAACATCATATACGGGTACTACTTACGAACATTAAAACGTACGCTCTAAAACGTTGGGATTCAGGTAATCCAGAGGCAAAACCTGTTTTGAAGTTACCATCATCTTTAGGTTTTTAGACAGGTACCACCTGGTGCGAACAGTATTAATCAGGCATTACAGTTGAAAATTCGTACACGAAATGAATGTAATTAGTTGTCCTCACCATGCAAGGGCGATGAAGGCATTTAGATATCTGCAATGATCACATTTCGGACATTGGCCATTTACAGCCTGAAGATCAGTAATGTGCCCGGAAATGCATGAAGAAAATAAATTAAAAACTATGACCAGATACTTGCAGGAAATCAAAGAGAGCATGAAAGTAAATACGCAAACTATTTATTTTTCCTGTCATAATACTGTAAGTTGATGTTTTCATGTAAATATCATGACACAAGTTCGTGCATGGTACAGAACAGACATCCACAGTATGTGTACCAGGTTTTTGATAGTCTTTATTGCATCTTTAAAAATATTTTTTCTCCTCAAACCTGTGTTAACTTCGCCCTTGCATCTTCATTTTAGAAAATACATGTAATCCACTCCTGGAATGGAATAGATATGCCTAGTTTCATCACTATGTACCTATTACATCTCAGTGAACGTGTAATCCATCAGCTCTAACGAATAAATTCTAAGTTATTTTGAGATCCTAATCGCATAGTGGTATATTCATCTACATCTAGCAAATACCTTACGAGCCACCGTGAGGGTGTGTGGCAGGGGGGTTCCTGGTGCCCGAGTGATTAACTGTTCCACTTATCAAGAAACAAGGAGGTATTCACTGGGGCACATATGTAATATATGTTTGTGATTGTTCACATAGCTGGCTCCCACCCTCAAGGATTATTGTAGGACGTTTAGGATATACACTATTACAAGTTACCCTACGAGATATTGTAAGTGTGTATGACGTGGATTATAGGTCACCATCTGTGAAATTGACATTTTGCCGAAGCAAAAAGTAAGAAATGATTCCTTTAAAAAGTAATAAAGTGTGAATAAGTTCAGTAGATTCCGGCGATATTGCGTGGTATTCGAACAAATCGAAAAGAAGATACCTAAAAATTTGCAATTTACCACAGATAAAAAACATTTATCAGACCTGGGTTTCGTTGGCACTAATACATCATCAAGTCAGGACCTGATGATGTATGTACATACGTAGCAGTGTCAACGAAACTCGGGTCGGAATAAAGGTTTTTATCCGTGGTAAATTGCAAATTTTTATCTTCTTTTCGATAATAAAGTGTGATTCGAATGTAATTTTTTTAAATAATAGTATTGTGTGCCTATTTGTCGTGTATTGTGAAAAATGGAAAACCGAATTCTTGCATCAACTTCCGGCTGTGGCTATAAAATATATCTTATTTTGTTGCTTACATTTGCCATGCTGATGTCGTGCGCGGATATGACTCAAATGCGGTAGTAATTGCAGATAATACCTATCTACCTATACCTATACATAGCAGATAATATCTACGGAATACCCTAAGCCATCTCAAGGGTATGTGGTAGCACTTAAATAATTCAATATGTACATGCAACCAAAAGTGTAATGATACTTAATCATGGAATGGTGATAGTTAAAAATCCAATTGCCACGTGCGAATAAATAATTAGAATATACGTAGGGTTATAATAATTATTTATTGTTCATACTGTCCATATTTAAATGCATTGTTTTACAATTCCGATTGGGCTGCAAAGGTGAAGTTGTCAAGAGTAATTGAAGACCTGAGTGCAAGAACAAGATAATAACCAAAAGTGAAGTTTCGAGAAAACTCCGGCTTGATGGAGCATTATTATTAATTATCTGGTTCTTGCACTCAGGGAGCAGAACGTAAAATTCCAACAATGTCTACTGAACTTATTTAGAACTTACCATCGAAAATGACTATGTCTACTGGTAAAGGGCTTCATGTCTTTGTGGAAATCTCATTTTCGCAAAAAGTGGTCATTATCTGGTTCTTGCACTAAGGTCTTCAATTATTGTTTAATTTTTGATGTACCACCTAGGTTATAGTGTATATAAACTAGGAGGTTATAATGTACCTAGTGGTCGATTCATTGGAATGATAGCCTATAGGTGACGATGAAGCCAGAACGGGGGTGCTTGGGAACAATTAGTCCCCACCTACTCCGTACAATAAATTGCGTTTTATACCCCCTCTGATGGAAACTGCGGGAGTCTCCGGGAGTGAATATCCAAGGGGAGAAATGCAGCATGCTGCGATTCGCCGACGACATATCAGACTTGGCAGAAACACAGGGAGATTTAAAGAAGACACTAGGAAATATGGAATGAACAATGACCAGATATCATCTGAAGCGGAAACCTTAGATCAAATTATCTGAAGATCAATAAAAAGAAGACTGAGGTAGGACTAAGTATGCAGTAGGAGAAAAGCCAGGACAAATTATAACTATGGAATAAAAAAAAGAGGAGGTATAAGAGTTCTGTTACCTGGGATGCCGAATAACCAACGACGCACGAAGTAAAAGAGAAATAGCCAGTACAATTGCCCAGGCGAAAAAAGCATTTTATCAAAAGAAGATTCTTCTTACAAACGTGGAAGTGAGGAACGTTTCATTAGAAAATACACCTGGAGCATTCTACCATATGGCAGCGAAGCATGGACAATAACAGAACCAGAGAAGTCAAGGCTGGAAGCATTTGAAATGTGGTGTTATCGAAGAATAATGAAGATAAATTAGATCGATCGAGTGAGAAACGAAGAAATCTTAAGAATAGTGGGATAAAAGAGATGTACGCTGAATGAAAACCATATAAATAAAACCTTTAACTGATGAAAACCTCAAAAAGAAGACGGGACAACTTAACAGGCCACATCTTAAAACACGATGGCGTAATGAAGACAATCGTCGAGGGAAAAGTGAACGGGAAGAATGGAAAAGGCAGGCCTCGTATGAGGTGTATGGAGCAAGTTGTGAAGGATATAAAAGAGAGGATTTACCTCAATATGAAGACTTTGGCCGATGGAAGAATCGAGTTAGTTGGGTTATCAGAAAGCCCTTATACCAGCATGTGCAACCTATGCTATCCATTGATACTCTAGTATTTATGCTATTGGATATACTTACAACTATTTATATTCCTAATTGCACGAGAAAAGAATGAAATTTTGAATCTGTCAGTTCCGCAAGCAATTTCTCTAATTTTGTAATTATGGTCAAGTCTACCATAGTAAGGTGGAGTTCGCAACATATTTTTGACGTCTCAGTGAAAGTATTATCTTGTAAAAATATCTATCCGTCTGAGCTTAAGTCCACCCACTTTATCTCGGAAACAAGATTTTATGCTCGCGAGATACCGTATACGGCACTGTGTTTCTTGCGCCCTGCAAGGTAGAGGAAAAAAATGAGCTAGTTCAAAACTATAAAAAATCGAGAGCATTAGCAAGGAAATCATGTCGGCAAGCGTTATCACATTTCAAGAGCAAGATGTTAGGAGAATATTTAGATAGCAATCCTAAAGCGTTTTGGTCATATGTGAGAGAGCTTCAGGGAAATAAGTCCACAGTGCACACACTTAAAAATGATAAAGGAATCAGAGTCACCAGCAGTGTAGAAAAAGCCAACACTTTAAACACCTTCTTCCAAAGTGTATTCAACTCATCGTCACAAAACGCAGTGGAACCACCGCCGAACACTTTCAGTGAGCAAATGCCCGAAATAAACATTTCATGTCGCGGAATAGAGCAGCAGTTAAAAAGCATAAGTAAAAACAAAGCACCAGGTCCCGATCAAATTCCTTCCAGAGTTTATAAAACATTAGCTTCTGAAATAGCCCCCTATCTAGAAATAATATTCAATAAAACACTAAAGAACCACACAGTACCCAAGGATTGGAAAGTAGCTAACATTACACCTATATTTAAAAGCGGTGATAGGGAAGAACCTAGTAACTACAGACCCATTTCACTCACGTCAATCTCTTGTAAGATATTTGAGCACATAGTAGTCAGTTCGATCATGGGGCATTTGGATAGTCAGGGATTACTCATAAACAGCCAGCATGGGTTCCGGAAAGGTAGATCTTGCGAGACACAATTAGCTTTATTCGTACACGATATTTTAGTCCACGGCGAAAGCAGTACTGAAGTTGATGCGATATTTTTAGATTTTAAAAAGGCTTTCGATAAAGTTCCTCATGACAAATTAATCTTGAAGTTAGAGAGTTTTGGTATAAATAAAGACGTTGTATGTTGGGTAAAAGAATTCTTAAGTGGGCGAGAGCAGAGGGTTGTCATAGATGGTATCATGTCGGACACAATCGAAGTCACATCGGGAGTTCCCCAGGGTAGCGTAGTAGGTCCGCTTCTATTTCTTTTATACATAAACGATTTGGGTACCGTAGTTAGTAGTAACCTTAGACTTTTTGCAGACGATGCGGTGGTGTACAGGGGTATATCAAACGAAGAGGACACGAAGTCACTTAGCAAGGATTTAGATGCAATTCAAGAGTGGTGCGACAAATGGCAGTTAGAACTCAACCTTAAAAAGTGTGTAGCTATCAATTTTTGGAGGAGGAATAATTCGATAGAGCGATCCTATAGAATTAATAACACGAAGATCGAAAACGTTGAAACCGTAAGATATTTAGGTGTAACAATCACTAAAGATTTATCGTGGGGAAGACACATAAGGGAAATATGCGGCCGAGCGAAGAGAAAGCTAGGATTTATAAAAAGAGTACTTGGGAAATGTGATGAGAAGACAAAAGAGCGATGCTACTTTTCACTAGTTAGGCCCCACCTTGAGTATGCAGCCAGTGTATGGGATCCTAATGAATTAGGTTTGATGAGAGAACTAGACAGTGTGCAGCGTAGAGCAGCTAGGTTCGTCAAAAGGTGTTACGATAGGTTGAGTAGTGTATCAGAATTAATACAAGAATTAGGGTGGGAATCATTATCAGAGCGTAGATTAAAGTTCAGATTTAATCTATTGCAGAAATTTCAATCGGATAGCTTTACTGAAGATGTTAGGCACATATTGAAAACACCAGCGTATTATGCTAGATTCGACCAGATAAATAAGATTAGAGAGATAGATTGTCGTACAGATAGATTCAAAATGGCATTTTTCCCCCGTACTATAAGAGAACAGAATAGGCAGCATAGGAAAGGGATAGGTAGGGGAAATATTTTAGAGTATTCTGTAGTGCATGATGCATGTATTAACCCCTCAAATACTATAGATACTAACAATCTAGTTGCATGAGACCCTTTAGTTGCTTGCTTGCATGCTAGTAGTGAATGCTTGGTGACCTTCACCCCCTGCCACACACCCTCGCGGTGGCTTGCAGGGTATCGTGTAGATGTAGATGTAGATGTTCACTAGTTAGGCCCCATCTAGAAAATGCGGCCAGTGTATGGGATCCGAATGAATTAAGTTTGATCAGAGAACTAGACAGTGTGCAGCGTAGAACAACTAGGCTCGTTAAAAGTTGTTACGATAGGTGGAGTAGTGTATCAGAATTAATGCAAGAATTAGGGTGGGAATCATTATCAGAGCGTAGGTTAAGGTACAAATTAAATCTATTAGAGAAATTTCAATCGGATAGCTTTACTGAAGATGTTAGACACACATTAAAAACGCCAGCATATTATGCTAGATTCGACCAGATAAATAAGTTTAGAGAGATAGATGTCGTATTGATAGATTCAAAATGGCATTTTCCCCCGTACTATAAGTATTAGACCTCATTTGGAATATGCTGCCAGTGTATGGGATCCCTACGAAATCGGTCTAAGTAATGAACTTGAACGTGTGCAGCGAAGATCGGCAAGATTTGTAAAGGGACGATACGATAATTATATTAGCGTAACCAGTCTATTAAATGAATTAAAATGGGAATCATTGTCAGATCGCAGGTGGAAATTTAGACTTAATCTCTTACACAATTTTCCAAGGCACCCCCAAGAGCAATCACCCCCTGCCACACACCCTTGTGGTGGCTTGCAGGGTATTATGTAGATGAAGGCATGAAGCAACTATTCCCATATTGGTTGGGTTTTATTCCTGGTGGGAAATACGTATTTACATTTATTTAGATTAATTTTATGAATTTACGAGAGTGGAAGGCTTTTTCTTCGATTCACTTAATGGCTTATAGGTCGATACATTTATTTAATTTTTAGTTTATACAATGAACAAAGATTTACGCATTCTTATTCTTGCAATCATTTTACGCTTTGCCATCCAGGTTTCTCTAAAAATGTGTTATTTACGAGGAAACTTATTGCTTGTATCGTTTCTTTTCCGAGATGGGCTAAGGGTATTTCCAGTGCCGCTTCCGAATGAAAACATCAATGTTCATTTCTATACCTATGCGTGTCATTAAGGCACGAGTAGTGTTGGGAAATATGATTCTTTTAGAAGAGCTGACTCATGACTTAACGTTCACTTCAGCGAGCGGCTCGCTTAGAGTTACTCTCTTTGGAGTCATTTGGACGATTTTTAGCGGTAATATGGTCTATAAACATTTATTTAGGAATAATGGCACAATAAACATACAAATCGTGATTATTTTTTTAAAATTAGTATTCAAAAACTAAACCGGCGGAACTTTTCTCCTTTCCAGTTTATTCCTCCTATCAATAATAATTTTGCAGCCTTTAGATTTCATCAGCCATTAATTTTGTTACTGCCCCAACATAAAATTCCCTGTAGAACTCAAGGAAAAATTTGCTCGATCCCAAAAGACTCCCTTTACTCGTACCACAGCCATAACTCCATGAGATGTAGCCTCTTTAGAGCTGTCAGCTCGGAAATTCTTACATCTACATCTACATCTACACGATACCCTGCAAGCCACCGCTAGGGTGTGTGGCAGGGGGTGAAGGTCACCAAGCATGCACTACTAAAATGCAAGCAAGCAACTAAAGGGTCTCATGCAACTAGATTGTTAGTATCTATAGTATTTGAGGGGTTAATACATGCATCATGCACTACTGAATACTGTAAAATATTTCCCCTACCTATCCCTTTCCTATGCTGCCTATTCTGTTCTCTTATAGTACGGGGGAAAAATGCCATTTTGAATCTATCTGTACGACAATCTATCTCTCTAATCTTATTTATCTGGTCGAATCTAGCATAATACGCTGGTGTTTTCAATATGTGCCTAACATCTTCAGTAAAGCTATCCGATTGAAATTTCTGCAATAGATTAAATCTGAACTTTAATCTACGCTCTGATAATGATTCCCACCCTAATTCTTGTATTAATTCTGATACACTACTCAACCTATCGTAACACCTTTTGACGAACCTAGCTGCTCTACGCTGCACATCTCTAAGCTTCTAGCATCTCTAAGCTCTAAGCTTCTTATGAGCTGTGAGCTCAAAGACTATTGTGCTGTGAGTTCGAAGACTATTTCGAGCTGGGCGTTAGGAGCTGGGCGTTAGGAGCTGGGCGTTAGGAGCTGGACGTTAGGAGCTGGGCGCTAGGAGCTGCGCGTTAGGAGCTGGGCGTTAGGAGCTGGGCGTTTGGAGCTGGGCGTTAGGAGCTGGGCGCTAGGAGCTGCGCGTTAGGAGCTGGGCGTTAGGAGCTGGGCGTTAGGAGCTGGGCGTTAGGAGCTGGGCGTTAGGAGCTGGGCGTTAGGAGCTGGGCGTTAGGAGCTGGGCGTTAGGAGCTGGGCGTTAGGAGCTGGGCGTTAGGAGCTGGGCGTTAGGAGCTGGGCGTTAGGAGCTGGGCGTTAGGAGCTGCGCGTTAGGAGCTGGGCGTTAGGAGCTGGGCGTTAGGAGCTGGGCGTTAGGAGCTGGGCGTTAGGAGCTGCGCGTTAGGAGATGGACGTTAGGAGCTGCACGTTAGGTGCTGGGCGTTAGGAGCTGGGCGTTTAGAGCTGTGTGTGATGATGGTGGTGTGATGATGTGGTGGTGTTTTCATTGCAGTCAAGAACTCAATCATTAGCAAAGCAGTAATATTTCCCGACAACCCCTTAGAATGTGTTTGGTGTTCATTAACATGCCCTAAATCCAGATCAATATATGTCTGCGCCTTCTATAGGCCCCCAAACACTGATGTTGAGTCATTATTAGAACTGGGAAACCAGATAAATACTATAACGTCCCGTAACAGCGAACGTAATATAATAATAGGTGGAGATTTCAATGCACCATCAATAGACTGGAGAACATACTGCTTCAAAGCTGGAGGAAGGGACAAAGACATCTGTGAGACTCTATTAGATGTTTTCTCCAATAACTCCCTGACACAATTAGCTACAGCACCTAATAGAGGGGACAACACTCTTGATTTACTGGCAACCAATATCCCACAACATGTGACAATGATTGACACGGTTGATGGAATCAGTGACCACAGAGTTATAACTGCAAAACTCTCGCTATCTTTAGATAAAAATTTTAAACAAAAAAGAAAGTTTTACATTTTTAAAAGAGCAGACTTTGCTAACTTTAAAATTTATTTAAGAGATTCCTTATCGAATTTCAAAAAGTCTTCCATTAAGGTATGTACCAACGATTCATGGAAGTCGTTCATTAATATCATGCGCTCTGGGATCAACAGATTTATCCCTAGTAAATTCAAAAAAGAAAGCACTGAACCTAGGTGGTACAATGCCGAAGTGAGAAAATCCCTGAGACGGCAGCGAATATGTCATGCTAAAATGAAAAAAAATAGTAAACATATGCCCACTGATGAGCGTAATGTAATTATTGAAAATTATAAAATTTCAAAATCCACTGCAAAGTCAGCCCTTAGTAATGCATTTGCAGAATTCAAAAGAAAAACACTTGGGGAACAATTGAAAGAAAATCCAAAAGTCTTCTGGTCGTACGTAAGGGAAGTGCAAGGCCATAAGTCTGCCGTCCATTCACTTAAAAATGATAGAGGTGAAATGACCACAAACACACTCGACAAAGTTAACTTGCTAAATTCCTTCTTCCAAACCGTTTTTAACCCACCTTCCGGGGATTCAACTGTCGTGTTACCTGACCTCTTTCAGCGGTTGATGCAACCAATTGACATTTCCTGTAATGGTATTGAAAAATTACTTAAAGATATAAGCCCCAACAAATCTCCTGGCCCTGATGAAATTCCCTCCCGCGTGTATAGAGAGTTAGCATCCGAAATTTCCCCCTACCTTGAAATAGTATTTAATAAATCCCTGACCGAACACGTCGTACCGATGGACTGGAAAGCAGCCGATGTAACACCCATTTTTAAAAGTGGCGATAGGGAGCAGCCATCTAACTACAGACCTATATCCCTCACATCCATTTCATGCAAGGTCCTAGAACATATAATTGTCAGTTCAGTCATGGGACACCTAGATAGCCAGAATTTATTGTCCAATGTCCAGCATGGCTTCCGAAAGAGCAGATCGTGTGAAACCCAACTTGCTCTCTTTTCCCACGATATTTTAGTTTCTGGCGAAAATAATATTCCAGTGGATGCTATATTTCTTGACTTCAAGAAGGCTTTTGACAAGGTTTCTCACAGCAAACTAATTTTGAAGTTAAAATCTTATGGGTTAGACAGTAACATTATATCATGGATTAATGATTTTCTGCATGATCGGGTTCAAAGGGTTGTTTTGGACGGTGTTTCCTCACCGGCAATTAAAGTCACTTCGGGTGTCCCACAAGGTAGTGTGATAGGTCCACTCCTATTCCTTTTGTATATTAATGATATCCAAAAGGTGGTAAAAAGTAAGCTTCGTCTATTTGCCGATGACGCAGTAGTGTACAGGGAAATTCTATGCCCGAACGATAAAGAATATTTAAATATTGACCTACAAGCAATTGAAACTTGGTGTGATACATGGCAGTTAGAATTAAACTTTAAGAAATGTCTTGTAATGAATTTTTGGAAAACGAATAGCTCTCCTCCTACCACTTACAAAATAAGTAATAATGAATTAACAAACGTGGAATCCATTAAATATCTTGGAATAAGACTGACAAATGATCTTTCCTGGGGTAAACACATTCGTGAAATAATGGGTCAAGCGAATCGCAAACTGGGTTTCATTAAAAGAGTATTGGGTAAATGTGACGATCATGTACGAGAAATCAGCTACTTTTCCCTTGTTAGACCTCATTTGGAATATGCTGCCAGTGTATGGGATCCCTACGAAATTGGTCTAAGTAATGAACTTGAACGTGTGCAGCGAAGATCGGCAAGATTTGTAAAGGGGCGATACGATAATTATATTAGCGTAACCAGTCTATTAAATGAATTGAAATGGGAATCATTGTCAGATCGCAGGTTGAAATTTAGACTTAATCTCTTCCACAAATTCCAAGGCAATATTTTCAGTGATGATGTTAAAAATATTTTACGAACCCCAACTTACTATGGCAGACTGGACCATAATCATAAAGTTAGAGAAATTGATTGCCGAACTGACCGATTCAAAATGTCCTTTTTCCCTCGCACAATAAGAGATACGAATAACGGTAAATATGTCCTATCGGAGAGTAGCAATGAATAGCATTGGTAGCTGCATGTTGGTATGAGTACTTAGAGCTAACCCTACTAACGGAGTGTTTTTGCATGTTTTCTTTGCAATTTCTATCTTTTTAAATAGTGTAGTTCTGACTACTATATTAATGCTATTCCTTTTTTATGCATGATATGTAGTGCATGTTTGGTGAGCAATCACCCCCTGCCACACACCCTTGTGGTGGCTTGCAGGGTATTATGTAGATGTAGATGTAGATGTGTGGTGTGGTGATAAAAGAGTACTTGGGAAAAGTGATGAGAAGACAAAAGAGCGATGTTACTTTTCACTAGTAAGGCCCCACCTTCAGTATGCAGCCAGTGTATGGGATCCGAATGAATTAGGTTTGATCAGACAGTGTGCAGCGTAGAGCAGCTAGGTTCGTTAAAAAATGTTACGATAGGTTGGGTGGTGTTTCAGAATTAATACAATAGTTAGGGTGGGAATCATTGTCAGAGCGTAGGTTAAAGTGCAGATTAAATCTGTTAGAGAAATTTCAATCGGATAGCTTTACTGAAGATGTTGGGCATATATTAAAAACACCAGCGTATTATGCTAGATTCGACCAGATAAATAATATTAGAGAGATAGATTTTCGTGCTGATAGATTCAAATGGCATTTTTCCCCCGTACTATAAGAGAACAGAATAGGCAGCATAGCAAAGGGATATGTAGGGGAAATAATTTAGAGTAGTCTGTAGTGCTGATGCATGTATTAATCCCTTAAATACTATAGATACTAACAATCTAGTTGCATGAGACCCTTGTTTGCATGTCAATAGTGCGTGCTTGGTGATCTTCACCACCTGCCACACTCCCTCGAGGTGGCTTCCAGGGTAACGTGTAGATGTATATGTTGATGAACACTACGTATAAAATGCTACGGGCCTTAACACATTCAACCCGGAATATTTCTAGTGTGCAATCATGAAAAACGGAAAGGTTTTTCCTTCACATTAATTTGCCTAGTCAATTAAATGTAATTATAAAATTAGTTTAAAAAAATTTTGAATAACAAAACTCGATACTTTATTAACCCTTTTACTGCCAGCTACTTTAAAGTAGACTGTGTGAAAAATGCGAAGCCAATTATGCCCAGCCAATGGGCAAGCTCATTAAGATATATTTGAAGCACGTCATTATAATATATGAATTTTTATTTTTTTTTTAATTTTGATCATATATTTCACTTTTTAAGAGTATGAAAAAATTATTCATGCTGTCTCTAATTTGAAGGAATTTTAACCATTACAAATACATGATGATGTAATGTAGGTGGGCCGATATATCGGCCCTTGGCAGTTTTCGCACAACCATAGAGGGCCGATATGTCGGCCCACTGGCAGTAAAAGGGTTAAAGACATGAGTTCGCGTCCTTCAGAGAAGTCTTCAGAGAGTTCTTCAGTGAGGTCATCATAGAGGTCATCAACAGACGCGAATGCGCGTCCCTCGGTGTCTTGGCAATGCACCTCGGACGCGCATTCGCGTCCGTCGGGTTGAACGTGCTTGATGGTGTGAATGCTGTTTGCTATTTGCATGTCAATAGTGCATGCTTGGTGATCTTCACCCCCTGCCGTACACCCTCGCGGTGGCTTGCAGGGTATCGTGTAGATGTAGATGTAGATGACTGAGGGAGTCGTGACTCAAATAATACGTCTCTCATGACTCGCAGTTCAATCTACAGAGGCGCTCTTTTGAGCTGACCCGCTCACGCCCATCACTTGGCACCGGCTTATTCTTCACGCCACTCACGCATCAAGCAGGTTTGCACACGTTGAAAATATGAATATTTAAATGAAGTGTTCCGCAGAGTCTAAATGGTGAATGTTTTTCGAATTTCTACTGTTCTTGCTTCCATCATAACTCTCTTGTCCTCTTCATCTGGTAGAAACCTTCGTAACTTGCGGGGATAACTAGTGTCGTTCCAAATTTCGTTCAAGTCAATTCAACTCTTATTTCTTGTCATATTTACTTGTTTCAACGCGATTGGTATTACGATTCCTCTTCCATTACTGCTATAGGTTGGTTTCTAATGTCCCGTATTTCACCGGAGACATGCCCCTGTAGCGTTCTTAGCGCGTGGCGTTTCACAAAAGGAAGTAGGGGAGGGCGTCTGGAGGAGTCATGGGAGGGGAGGTCGGAGGGGGAGCGAGAGAGAGAGAGAAAGCGTGGCGAGAACGCGCTCTGAGATCGTTCCGCCTACAGACAACAGATGGCTCGACCGTGCTGCAACTTCAGCGTGGTACTATTTATTTTAATTTTATACCTAATGTATGCTAAAGATATCTTAATATTTACTTAAGTAGATGAACCATTATTATATCATTATTGTGTGTGCATATTTTGTGTATATATTTATATGCGTATGTGATAGGTCCTTTCAAAGTTTAGTCGCCAAAATACACTGTAGTTAATATTTTGGTAGGGTTTCCTTCTATTCCTCTCAATTTTGTCTTCAGTGGGGTCAATCCTGACCACATTGACGTATGATGAATGTGCGGTATGATCACTTTGGTGATTAAAGCACGCCGACCACGTGACATCGCAACGCACGTGGGCGGACTATCTGACAAGTCACCACTGAAGACATTTAAGCTATCCGACTAGGGTCACACGAGGTTAATATTAAGTGTAAAGTCTTATGGTTTGGATCATTCTCTTCAATATCATCGGAGGTGGTATGGAAATTTATTCCCTTTTCATATACCAAATGTGATGACTTTGAAGATTATAAAAACTTTTCATGGCGGTAGGTGGTGTCAAAAACCTGATTCCATTTCGCAGCATACGGGAAAATAAAATTGTGCAACTGAATGAGATTTCCCTCGCTCCTTTTGGACCGTTCTTTTTGAACGAATCGTTCCAGATCGAACCATCTCCTAAAATTGATTAAATTGAAGTATTCATTTTTCGAAGCATACAAAATTTAACTACAGGATTTCAGGTGGTGACTCATTATCATTCGTGCACAAAATCAATATCTTTTGCTAGACGCTTGATGAAAACGAATCAGTTACATTACACATGCTATGTCATGGGTGTTTTCAAGTCTGTTTCCGCACTAATAGGCGCTTCAGACCGGGAGGAAAGGTATAAGGATAGGAATGGAAGGGATGGGGATAGGATAAGGTCCATTACACATGCTTATCTTGGGTGTTTTCAAGTCTGTTTCCGCACTAATAGGCGCTTCAGACCGGGAGGAAAGGTATAAGGATAGGGATGGAAGGGAAGGGGTCTGAAGGATGTGGTCTGAAGCTGGAATCTGATTACACATGCACTGGTAACGAGGAATCCCTTTCAATCTCTTCAAGTTCCGTTTGTATGTTGCTATTATTTCTTATTATTCGTCCTTATTCTCTCGTGTTATTTTTATTGTAAGATCTCTTCTTTTATTATTCCGTTCGGCAAATGATGCTCTGCCATAATTTACATTCAATGTACGCCCGCACGGATGCAATAAGTAAGAGCCAGTAGAAAAATAATCATAAGATACTAAAACGTGTGGCGGCATCTTGTGGCTGGCAAAATTGTAATTTGCCGAATGAGGCTCTACATCTACACGATACATGGCATGATATCCAAAAGGTGGTAAAAAGTAACCTTCGTCTATTTGCCGATGACGCAGTAGTGTACAGGGAAATTCTATGCCCGAATGATAAAGAATATTTAAATATTGACCTACAAGCAATTGAAACTTGGTGTGATACATGGCAGTTAGAATTAAACTTTAAGAAATGTCTTGTAATGAATTTTTGGAAAAAGAATAGCTCTCCCCCTAGCACTTACAAAATAAGTAATAATGAATTAACAAACGTGGAATCCATTAAATATCTTGGAATAAGACTGACAAATGATCTTTCCTGGGGTAAACACATTCGTGAAATAATGGGTCAAGCGAATCGCAAACTGGGTTTCATTAAAAGAGTATTGGGTAAATGTGACGATCATGTACGAGAAATCAGCTACTTTTCCCTTGTTAGACCTCATTTGGAATATGCTGCCAGTGTATGGGATCCCTACGAAATCGGTCTAAGTAATGAACTTGAACGTGTGCAGCGAAGATCGGCAAGATTTGTAAAGGGACGATACGATAATTATATTAGCGTAACCAGTCTATTAAATGAATTGAAATGGGAATCATTGTCAGATCGCAGGTTGAAATTTAGACTTAATCTCTTCCACAAATTCCAAGGCAA
This sequence comes from Platycnemis pennipes, assembly GCA_933228895.1. Lineage (NCBI taxonomy): Eukaryota > Metazoa > Arthropoda > Insecta > Odonata > Platycnemididae > Platycnemis > Platycnemis pennipes. The sequence continues at coordinate 30,978,207 of OW121852.1, read as the reverse complement.
TATTTTCAGTGATGATGTTAAAAATATTTTACGAACCCCAACTTACTATGGCAGACTGGACCATAATCATAAAGTTAGAGAAATTGATTGCCGAACTGACCGATTCAAAATGTCCTTTTTCCCTCGCACAATAAGAGATACGAATAACGGTAAATATGTCCTATCGGAGAGTAGCAATGAATAGCATTGGTAGCTGCATGTTGGTATGAGTACTTAAAGCTAACCCTACTAACAGAATGTTTTTGCATGTTTGCTTTGCAATTTCTATCTTTTTTAAATAGTGTAGTTCTGACTACAATATTAATACTATTCCTTTTTTATGCATGATATGTAGTGCATGTTTGGTGAGCAATCACCCCCTGCCACACACCCTTGTGGTGGCTTGCAGGGTATTATGTAGATGTAGATAGATATAGATGATACCCCCTGCCACACACCCTTGTGGTGGCTTGCAGGGTATTATGTAGATGTAGATATGTAGTGCATGTTTGGTGAGCAATCACCCCCTGCCACACACCCTTGTGGTGGCTTGCAGGGTATTATGTAGATATGTAGATGATACCCGCCAAGCCACCGCGAGCGTGTGTGGCAGGGGGTGAAGATCACCTAGCATGCACTACCGACATGCAAATTAGCAAATACAGGGTCTCATGCGACTAGATTTTTAGTATCTATAGTATTTAAGGGATTAATACATGCATCATGCATTCCATACTACTCTAAAAAATTTCCCCTACCTATCCCTATGCTATGCTGCCTATTCTGTTCTCTTATAGTAGGAGGGAAAAATACCATTTTGAATCTATCGGTACGACAAACAACTCTAGTGTAACTTAAAACGTCACCTTCCGGTTGAAATTTAGTTGATATTGGTAATATCGACATCGTAGTCACTAAAGAAATTATAGTCAATCGCCGATAATATATGTTGGCGAAGGCTATTCGGGTTCTCCACCGGGCCAAACACTGCATTTCTGCCCACTTGGGAAATTGAGCCTTTGGTCAGAAATGCTGTGTTTGATCCGGCGGAGAATCCGAATATCCTTCACCAACAGTATACGCCGGGAAAGCATCAGATCTATCTTCGATAATTCATGTTTGGTGTTAAATCATCCCCTGACTGACTTTGCGAGATAGAGTTTAGCAACACATAATCAATCGTACATGTAAGCTACATGGTGAAAATGTTTTAATATGAAATAAAAAAGGCAACAGTAAGTAATTCCGTAACTCCGCACAGCAGTAATTCCGCACAAAAATTTCACTATTCAGTAGGTAGCTTTAAGAATTATTTTCCCTGGGCACCATTTCAGCTTACTTCACGTGAAGGCTTTTAGGCATTTAGGCTTGCATGGGTTTTGAGTAGTCGAGTATACATTGATATGTCGCAAGTCACATATTCGAAAAATACTGGCACATTTAATTGCGTCTTATTTTTTCAGCGAATTTGGAGCTGTTAAGTCCTCTCTTACAATTGAATGAACAACCATGCCCCTGTAAGACGAAACTACTCCCCGAGCGAGACTTGAATCCGCGACATCGAGTTTGAAAGGCAAGAGGCAATTCATCTCTATCTCAATCATGCATCGGTCGAAACGTGGTTAAAATGAGCCGTCGCATTGTAATTTGTGTTAATGTCTACGCTGATATTAGCTTCCTTGGCGTGCAAATCTCGTTTTCTTGTTTCCTTTATCCTAGGTAGGCAAAATGAAAGACGACCGGATAAATAAGATTAGAGAGATAGATTGTCATACCGACATTTTTAAAATGTCATTATTTTGATGAATATATGAGAGCATAATAGGAAGCATAGCAAAGGGATAGGTATGTGTAATTAATGTTGGAGTAGTTTTTAGTGCTTGATGCTTGTTTTAGCATTGCTAACACATGCATGCCATGGACGTACAGATGTAAATTTATAGAAAGGCCATTTTAGCCAGTAATGACTTCATTACTTTGAAGATACTAACCTCCTAGCAGCACGTGAAACTTATATCTCATAGGTTTCCATGAAGTAGTTTCAATGTAGCTCTTAGCTGCATGTCAGTAGTGCAAGTTTGGTGATCTTTACCGCGTTGGTACCACAAGAGAACATAAGGCAGCATAGCAAAGAGATATGTAGGTGAAATATTGCTAGAGTACCTAGTCTGTAGTAGGATTTGGGTACCATAGTTAATAGTAAGCTTACAATTAGACTTTTTGAGGACACTACGGAAGTGTACACTGTACAGGGGTATATCATAAGAAGAAGATAGGGAATAGCTTAGCAAGGATTTAGATGCGATTCAAGGGTGTTGCGACAAATGGCAGTTAGAACTTAACCTTAAAAAGTGTGTGGATGCTAATTTCCGGAGGAGGAATAATTCGATAGAGCGATCCTATAACATTAGTAACACCAAAATCTTACTTAGGTATTTAGATGTAACAATCACTAAATAATTATCATGGGGAAGACATATTCGGGAGATATGCGGCGGAGCCAAGGGAAAGTTAGGATTAATTTAAAGCGCACTCGGAAAATGTGACGAGAAGACATAAGAGTGATGCTACTTTTCACTAGTTACGCCCCACCTTGAGTATGCAGCAAGTGTATGGGATCCGAATGAATTAGGTTAGATCAGAGAACTAAAGAGTGAACATCGTAGAGCAGCTAGGTTAGTTAAAATATGTTGCGATAGGTTTAGCAGTGTTCAGAATTATTACAAAAATCAGGGTGGGGATTATTGTCAGACCGTAGGTTCGTAGGTATTTCTAGAGTAGCCTAACATGAAGCAAACCAGCCTTACCCGTCAGGTGTCAACATGTTACAAATCTCTTTCCCTTAATTTACAGTGCTTGGTATTTACTTTCACATTGCCCACTGCTATCTCTTCTCACTGGTAAAATTCACTTCTTACCTTGCTGTGAAGCAGTTAATTTGACCGGCCACAGAACAGAAATTCAACGCATGCACAGATATCTGATTGAAAAGAACGATTATTAACTACACACATGCATCAAACTAGTTATCACGTTTCTAGATACTTAACACTTTAACTATACTCAGGTTAATCCGGATTCTCATGCCCAGTTAAAATCTGAACAACGAATTATTGCGAAAAAATTTCGAGGGGTCGTAGCCCCAGAAGCCTCCCCTCCTCTCCCTCCCCCCCCACATGGCTACGTGCCTGGCTTAGGGTAGCACTTATATTATTATTGTCGAAATTGGTATTTTCGTTGCGTAGATATGAAAAGTATATTCTAAAAGGATTTCATGCTAACAACACCAATAATACCAGCATTAAAGACTTCAAAGATGGACCAAAATATTAATAAGATACATAGTCTCACCTCGAGAAAATTGACCCTTCAGCACTCGCAGAGCGAAGGCTTCCGCTTCTTTGTCGGTGGCGATGTACTTCCAGATCATCACCCGGCAATCCATCGTTGCCCTCGCCATTCTGAGGATATACATTAAAAAACTCCAATTAGGAATAAATAATGACGATGCTATTGTTAACAGCCAGAATATTTTCTTAAGAGAGATGCGTAGCTAATCGAGACGATTCTTCGTGTCATTGGCTTATTCCCATTAGAATATGCCATTCATTTGGTAACGGCAGGTACTCTATTGCATCGGCCGTTTCTTGAAGGAAACGTTTCACTTATCAATTAAAGAGCAATATGTAGACAGTTTGTGGGTTATACGTAATAAAATAATCCCTATCCCATCTGCTTCGGAAATGAAAACTATATGATTACATGGTTTAGAATTATTCTTAGCTTGTATAAAAATCAGATCGCCATAATCAAATCAGGACGCAGCAGTAGAGACGCAAGCATAAAGAAAGGAGTGAGGCAAGGCTGTGCACTGTCTCACATATTATTCAATGTCTACATTGAGAAAGCCATCCAAGAAGTCAAAGAAAAGTCTCCGGGAGTGGATATCCACGGGGAGAAAATCAGCATGCTGCGATTCGCCGATGACATAGCAGTCATGGGAGAAACAAGAAAATTAAAAGAAGACAGTAGGAAATATGGAAAGAACAATGACCAGATATCATCTGAATATCAATAAAAAGAAAACTAAGGTATTGGTATGCAGTAGGAGAAAGGAAGCCAGGACCAATGTTAAACTAGGAAAACAAAAAATCGAGGAGGTGGAAGAGTTCTGGGAAGCCGAGTGACCAACGATGGACGAAGTAAAAAAGAAATTGTCAGTAGAATTGCCAAAGCAAAAAGGGCATTTTACCAGAAGAAGATTCTGCTTACAGCTGCAAATACAAGCGTTGAGGTGAGGAGACATTTCATTAGAACATACATCTGGAGAATTCTACTACATGGCAGCGAGGCATGGACAATAACAGCAGCAGAGAAGTCCAGGCTGGAATCATTTGAAATGTGGTGTTACCGAAGAATCATGAAGATAAAATGGATCGATCGAGTGACAAACGCAGAAGTCTTAAGAAGAGAGGTAGAGAAGAGATGTCTACTGAAAACCTTAAAAAGAAGACAGGACAACTTAATAGGCCACATCTTGAGACACGATGGCCTGATGAAGACAATCGTCGAGGGAAAAGTAAACGGGAAGAATGGAAAAGGCAGACCTCGCATGAGGTATATGGAGCAAGTTGTTAAGAATGTAAAAGAGAGGTGCTACGCCAATGTGAAGAGGTTGGCCGATCGAAGAATCGAGTGGAGGGCTGCGTCAAACCAATCCTAGGATTGTTGACCGATGATGTTGATGAGTCCAATCCTCTGATCTCTTAGGAAAAAAATCGTTCGGGATATTTTTAAACCAGAAGTGAGCAGTATTAATACACAAACAAACAGCTTATGAAAGTGAATTTCGAGTTAAGAGCACTGAGGATAGGATAAAACGACACGTACAGAAATGGCAAGTAAAATCAAACAGTAAGTTTAAAAATGGTGGATGGTATGAATTTTGATTGAATTTACTAGTTAGAACTAGTTATAACATTTATAGCAAATAGAACTTAACCTTAAAAAGCGTGTAGGTATCAATTTTTGGAGGAGAAATAATTCAATAGAGCGATCCTATAAAATTAGTAACACGAAGATCGAAAGCGTTGAAACCATAAGGTATTTAGCTGTAAAAATCACTAAAGATTTATCGTTGGGAAGACACATCCGGGAAATATGCGGTCAAGCGAAGAGAAAGCTAGGATTTATAAAAAGAGTACTTGGGAAATGTGATGAGAAGACAAAAGAGCGATGTTACTTTTCACTAGTTAGGCCCCACCTTGATTATGCAGCCATTGTATGGGATCCGAATGAATTAGGTTTGATCAGAGAACTAGACCGTGTGCAGAGCAGCTAGGTTCGTTAATTAAAAGATGCTACGATAGTACGATCAGTGTATGGGATCCCTACGAAATCGGTCTAAGTAATGAACTTGAACGTGTGCAGCGAAGATCGGCAAGATTTGTAAAGGGACGATACGATAATTATATTAGCGTAACCAGTCTATTAAATGAATTGAAATGGGAATCATTGTCAGATCGCAGGTTGAAATTTAGACTTAATCTCTTCCACAAATTCCAAGGCAATATTTTCAGTGATGATGTTAAAAATATTTTACGAACCCCAACTTACTATGGCAGACTGGACCATAATCATAAAGTTAGAGAAATTGATTGCCGAACTGACCGATTCAAAATGTCCTTTTTCCCTCGCACAATAAGAGATACGAATAACGGTAAATATGTCCTATCGGAGAGTAGCAATGAATAGCATTGGTAGCTGCATGTTGGTATGAGTACTTAAAGCTAACCCTACTAACAGAATGTTTTTGCATGTTTTCTTTGCAATTTCTATCATTTTTAAATAGTGTAGTTCTGACTACTATATTAATACTATTCCTTTTTTATGCATGATATGTAGTGCATGTTTGGTGAGAAATCACCCCCTGCCACACACCCTTGTGGTGGCTTGCAGGGTATTATGTAGATGTAGATGTAGATGTACGATGCAGTAGTTACAATGAGTAGTGTTTCAGAATTAATACAAGAATTAGGGTGGGAATCACCATCAGAGCGTAGGTTAAAGTACAGATTAAATCTATTAGAGAAATTTCAATCGGATAGCTTTACTGAAGATGTTAGGCACATATTAAAAACACCAGCGTATTATGCTAGATTCGACCAGATAAATAAGATTAGAGAGATAGATTGTCGTATTGATAGATTCAAAATGGCATTTTTCCCCGTACTATAAGAGAACAGAATAGGCAGCATAGCAAAGGGATAGGTAGGTGAAATATTTTAGAGTAGTCTGTACTGCATGATGCATGTATTAATCTCTTAAATACTATAGATACTAACAATCTAATTGCATGAGACCCTATAGTTGCTTGTTTGCATGTTAGTAGTGCATGCTTGTTGGTCTTCACCCCCTGCCACACACCCTCGTGGTGGCTTGCAGGGTTGCATGTAGATGTAGATGAAGTAAAATTACCTAATATGTCTCCATAATATATTCTAGTTGCATGTCAGTGGTGCATTGTTGGTGATCTTTACCCCCTGCCACAAACCCTCGAGGTAGCACGCAGGGTATTACGTACATGTAGATGTGAAGTCACCCGTTAACGCTGATAGTGTCCGAAGCCGTGAAAGCTTAGTGTCGGCGCCTCAAGAATGTGTTCAAGGTTAGAAGTGGCCACAGGAACAAAAGTGCTTGCGTTGCGAGTGCGGGAGAAAGCGAGGCAAGGGCGCGAAGGACAAGGTCGAGGGCACCTCTTGCCTTTCTTCCTCCTCCTCGGAGCTGGCTCAAGGTCATGCGAAAGGGAGAGTGCAGCGCTTCGTTCGTTGCCCCGGGAGGCAGTCCCGTTTAGCGTTTTTAGAAGCACCGCTACCGGCGAGTGGAACGTATACATACCTACCGCGCACGCAGGTTCCTCTTTCTTTCGTGTATGCACGTATCTTCCATCCCATCTAGATGCACATGATGTTATAAGAAATCCAAGAAATAAGCCAAATGCACCGATTAGACCCGTGCTCTACATTTTTTGTACGAGAAATCAGCCTCTTTCCCCTTTTTAGACTTAATTTGGAATATGCTATATTTGCCAGAATTTATTGTCCAATGTTCAGCATGGCTTCCGAAAGAGCAAATCATGTGAAACTCAACTTGTTCACTTCTGCAACAATATTTTAGTTTCTGGCGAAAATAATATTCCAGTGGATGCTATATTTCTCGACTTTAAGAAAGCTTTTGACAAAGTGTCTCATAGCAAACTAATTTTAAAATTAAAATCCTATGGGTTAGACGGTAACATTATATCATGGATTAATGATATTCTGCATGATCGGGTGCAAAGGGTTCTACATCTACATAATACCCTGCAAGCCACCACAAGGGTGTGTGGCAGGGGGTGATTGCTCACCAAACATGCACTACATATCATGCATAAAAAAGGAATAGTATTAATATAGTAGTCAGAACTACACTATTTAAAAAAAGATAGAAATTGCAAATCAAACATGCAAAAACATTCTGTTAGTAGGGTTAGCTTTAAGTACTCATACCAACATGCAGCTACGAATGCTATTCATTGCTACTCTCCGATAGGACATATTTACCGTTATTCGCATCTCTAATTGTGCGAGGGAAAAAGGACATTTTGAATCGGTCAGTTCGGCAATCAATTTCTCTAACTTTATGATTATGGTCCAGTCTGCCATAGTAAGTTGGGGTTCGTAAAATATTTTTAACATCATCACTGAAAATATTGCCTTGGAATTTGTGGAAGAGATTAAGTCTAAATTTCAACCTGCGATCTGACAATGATTCCCATTTCAATTCATTTAATAGACTGGTTACGCTAATATAATTATCGTATCGTCCCTTTACAAATCTTGCCGATCTTCGCTGCACACGTTCAAGTTCATTACTTAGACCGATTTCGTAGGGATCCCATACACTGGCAGCATATTCCAAATGAGGTCTAACAAGGGAAAAGTAGCTGATTTCTCGTACATGATCGTCACATTTACCCAATACTCTTTTAATGAAACCCAGTTTGCGATTCATCTACATCTACATCTACATAATACCCTGCAAGCCACCACAAGGGTGTGTGGCAGGGGGTGATTGCTCACCAAACATGCACTACATATCATGCATAAAAAAGGAATAGTATTAATATAGTAGTCAGAACTACACTATTTAAAAAGATAGAAATTGCAAAGAAAACATGCAAAAACATTCTGTTAGTAGGGTTAGCTTTAAGTACTCATACCAACATGCAGCTACCAATGCTATTCATTGCTACTCTCCGATAGGACATATTTACCGTTATTCGTATCTCTTATTGTGCGAGGGAAAAAGGACATTTTGAATCGGTCAGTTCGGCAATCAATTTCTCTAACTTTATGATTATGGTCCAGTCTGCCATAGTAAGTTGGGGTTCGTAAAATATTTTTAACATCATCACTGAAAATATTGCCTTGGAATTTGTGGAAGAGATTAAGTCTAAATTTCAACCTGCGATCTGACAATGATTCCCATTTCAATTCATTTAATAGACTGGTTACGCTAATATAATTATCGTATCGTCCCTTTACAAATCTTGCCGATCTTCGCTGCACACGTTCAAGTTCATTACTTAGACCGATTTCGTAGGGATCCCATACACTGGCAGCATATTCCAAATGAGGTCTAACAAGGGAAAAGTAGCTGATTTCTCGTACATGATCGTCACATTTACCCAATACTCTTTTAATGAAACCCAGTTTGCGATTCGCTTGACCCATTATTTCACGAATGTGTTTACCCCAGGAATGATCGTTTGTCAGTCTTATTCCAAGATATTTAATGGATTCCACGTTTGTTAATTCATTATTACTTATTTTGTAGGTGGTAGGAGGAGAGCTATTCTTTTTCCAAAAATTCATTACAAGACATTTCTTAAAGTTTAATTCTAACTGCCATGTATCACACCAAGTTTCAATTGCTTGTAGGTCAATATTTAAATATTCTTTATCGTTCGGGCATAGAATTTCCCTGTACACTACTGCGTCATCGGCAAATAGACGAAGCTTACTTTTTACCACCTTTTGGATATCATTAATATACAAAAGGAATAGGAGTGGACCTATCACACTACCTTGTGGGACACCCGAAGTGACTTTAATTGCCGGTGAGGAAACACCGTCCAAAACAACCCTTTGAACCCGATCATGCAGAAAATCATTAATCCATGATATAATGTTACTGTCTAACCCATAAGATTTTAACTTCAAAATTAGTTTGCTGTGAGAAACCTTGTCAAAAGCCTTCTTGAAATCAAGAAATATAGCATCCACTGGAATATTATTTTCGCCAGAAACTAAAATATCGTGGGAAAAGAGAGCAAGTTGGGTTTCACACGATCTGCTCTTTCGGAAGCCATGCTGGACATTGGACAATAAATTCTGGCTATCTAGGTGTCCCATGACTGAACTGACAATTATATGTTCTAGGACCTTGCATGAAATGGATGTGAGGGATATAGGTCTGTAGTTAGATGGCTGCTCCCTATCGCCACTTTTAAAAATGGGTGTTACATCGGCTGCTTTCCAGTCCATCGGTACGACGTGTTCGGTCAGGGATTTATTAAATACTATTTCAAGGTAGGGGGAAATTTCGGATGCTAACTCTCTATATACGCGGGAGGGAATTTGATCAGGGCCAGGAGATTTGTTGGGGCTTATATCTTTAAGTAATTTTTCAATACCATTACAGGAAATGTCAATTGGTTGCATCAACCGCTGAAAGAGGTCAGGTAACACGACAGTTGAATCGCCGGAAGGTGGGTTAAAAACGGTTTGGAAGAAGGAATTTAGCAAGTTAACTTTGTCGAGTGTGTTTGTGGTCATTTCACCTCTATCATTTTTAAGTGAATGGACGGCAGACTTATGGCCTTGCACTTCCCTTACGTACGACCAGAAGACTTTTGGATTTTCTTTCAATTGTTCCCCAAGTGTTTTTCTTTTGAATTCTGCAAATGCATTACTAAGGGCTGACTTTGCAGTGGATTTTGAAATTTTATAATTTTCAATAATTACATTACGCTCATCAGTGGGCATATGTTTACTAATTTTTTTCATTTTAGCATGAATTATTCGCTGCCGTCTCAGGGATTTTCTCACTTCGGCATTGTACCACCTAGGTTCAGTGCTTTCTTTTTTGAATTTACTAGGGATAAATCTGTTGATCCCAGAGCGCATGATATTAATGAACGACTTCCATGAATCGTTGGTACATATCTTTATGGAAGACTTTTTGAAATCCGATAAGGAATCTCTTAAATAAATTTTAAAGTTAACAAAGTCTGCTCTTTTAAAAATGAAAAACTTTCTTTTTTGTTTAAAATTTTTATCTAAAGATAGCGAGAGTTTTGCAGTTATAACTCTGTGGTCACTGATTCCATCAACCGTGTCAATCATTGTCACATGTTGTGGGATATTGGTTGCCAGTAAATCAAGAGTGTTGTCCCCTCTATTAGGTGCTGTAGCTAATTGTGTCAGGGAGTTATTGGAGAAAACATCTAATAGAGTCTCACAGATGTCTTTGTCCCTTCCTCCAGCTTTGAAGCAGTATGTTCTCCAGTCTATTGATGGTGCATTGAAATCTCCACCTATTATTATATTACGTTCGCTGTTACGGGACGTTATAGTATTTATCTGGTTTCCCAGTTCTAATAATGACTCAACATCAGTGTTTGGGGGCCTATAGAAGGCGCAGACATATATTGATCTGGATTTAGGGCATGTTAATGAACACCAAACACATTCTAAGGGGTTGTCGGGAAATATTACTGCTTTGCTAATGATTGAGTTCTTGACTGCAATGAAAACACCACCACCTGCTCTGTTAATTTTTTTTAAGATATTATTTCGCTTGACCCATTATTTCACGAATGTGTTTACCCCAGGAAAGATCATTTGTCATTGTTGTTTTGGACGGTGTTACCTCACCGGCAATTAAAGTCACTTCGGGTGTCCCACAAGTTAGTGTGATAGGTCCACTCCTATTATTTTTGTACATAAATGATATCCATAAGGTGGTAAAAAGTAAGCTTCGTCTATTTGCCGATGACGCAGTATTATACAGGGAAATTCTATGCCCAAACGATAAAGAATATTTAAATATTGACCTACAAGCAATTGAAGTTTGGTGTGATACATGGCAGTTAGAATTAAACTTTAAAAAATGTGTAGTAATGAATTTTTGGAAAAAGGATAGCTCTCCTCCTACCACTTACAAAAAAGTAATAATGTATTAACAAACGTGGAATCCATTAAATATCTTGGAATAAGACTGACACATGATCTTTCCTGGGGTAAACACATACGTGAAATAATGGGTCAAGCGAATCGTAAACTGGGATTCGTCAAAAGAGTGCTGGGTAAATGTGACGATCATGTACGAGAAATCAGCTTCTTTTCCCTTGTAAGACCTCATTTGGAATATGCTGCCAGTGTATGGGATCCCTACGAAATCGGTCTAAATAACGAACTTGAACGTGCGCAGCGAAGATCGGCAAGATTTGTAAAGGGACGATACGATAATTATGATAGCGTAACCAGTCTATTAAATGAATTAAATTGGGAATCATTGTCAGATCGCAGGTTGAAATTAAGACTTAATATCTTAAACAAATTCCAAGGACATCTTTTCAGTGATGATGATAAAAATATTTTGCGAGCCCCAACTTACTATGGTAGACTGGACCATAATCACGAAATTAGTGAAATTGATTGCCGAAATTCAAAATGTCCTTTTTTTCTCGTACTATTAGTGATATGAATAACGGTAAATATATCCAGTACGAGTGTAGCAATGGATAACATTGGTAGCTGCATGTTGGTATAAGGACTTATAGCTAACCCAACTAACGGCATGTTTTTGCATGTATGTTTGGCTATTTTTATCTTTTTTTAAATAGCGTAGTTTTGAACAGTACCTATACAAGTACTAATCCTTTTTTTATGCATGATATGTAGTGCATGTTTGGTGAGAGTTCACCCCCTGCCACAAACCTTTATGGTGGCTTGCAGGGTATGATGTAGATGCTGCCAGTGTATGATATCCCTAAGAAATCGGTCTAAATAATGAACTAGAACATGTACAGCGAATATCGGCAAAATTTGTAAAGGGGCGGTACGATAAACTTATTAGCGTAACCAGTCTATTAAATGATTTAAATTGGGAATCATTGTCAGATCGCAGGTTGAAATCTAGACTTAATCTCTTAAACAAGTGGATGTGCAGTGGTGTCCTTGCATCACGGCGTCATCAGAGCTAAACTTAACCCTATCTGCAGCATCTATACTGCTGAACTCTTTGCGATCAAGTTAGCACTGCAACGCATTACGAGCAGTCATTCAAAATTTCCCATCTGTTCAGACTCACTGAGCACACTACAGTCCTTGTCTAGTTGTCATTCTTCTACCTGCACTCGCAGAGGAAGGTCGCGTGGTGAGAGCTCCCGTCTTGAGTTGTGACTTTCACTTTTTTACCTGGTCGCCAGTAGCAGCTTTAACGTTGCCTAGCTGGGTCCGTAGTTTTAGCTCTAAAATTGTGTCGTCCTAGGCTATCCCCTATTTCATAGTGTAGTGGTGTATTTAGTAGTGAGTGTTTAGTTAGTTAGTAAGTGAGTGTGTTAGTGTGTGAGTTTTCTGTGCCTGCTGTGGCTGTAGTCCCTGCCATCCCGCGAGCGTCTGCCGAGAGTGTGTGCCGATAGCGATAAGTAGAACTAAACCAGTATCTTTATTATTTTTATATACTGAGATAAATACAAATCTTCCACTATTGTTTAACATCGTTGTGGCTATTCAATAGTTAGCGTATTTACGTTTCTTATTTATATTTTATCATCACCATAGTTTTGTTTTTCTAAGTATTTCTCAGTTATAGAACCGTTCATTATAATCTATTGTTAACAATATATTTCTAGACTTCACTCGGCTTTAATTTAACTTTATTCGTTATAGCTACACTGCATTAGTTATTGTTTCATAATATCCGTGCTTCCGTACCGCTGTTTAATCTCCGTGATATATATAGACTTGTTCTCCTACAAGTGAATTTCTAATTTAATATTATCTTATTGTTATTTATTCATAGTCCTGTGTAGAACCGTATAATCCATCCTAACGTGTAAGGTGTAATTTGCACTTGTGTTATTATTCATATACAGTTTATAGTAACTCTGTAGTTTGCGTAACTTATTTTAACCTAGTAGATTCATATAGTTGATCTTTTTTATCGCTTATTGTTATTGAACTTAGTTGATAATAGTTTTTTTTAGACATATTTATATTTCCTTGACTAGTGCTTAATCTAGTTCGTCTTTCGTTGATTTTTAGTAGTAGATATTTAATACATTTACTTTAGCTTTATACACATAAATTTTATTTATACATATATAGTTTATACTAACTCTGTAGTTTGCGTAACTTATTTTAACCTAGTAGATTCATATAGTTGATTTTTTTATCGCTTATTGTTATTGAAGTTAGTTGGTGATAGTTTTTTTTTAGATATATTTATATTTCCTTGACTAGTGCTTAATCTAGTTCGTCTTTTTCGTTGCTCCTTTAGTAGTAGATATTTAATACATTTACTTTAGCTTTATACACATAAAGTTTTATTTATACATTTATAGTTTATACTATCTCTGCAGTTTGCGTAACTTATTTTTTAACCTAGTAGATTATACAGTTTTTTTTAATCGCTTATTGTCATTGAAATAATTCGGTAATAGTGTTTTTTTTTATAGATATATTTATATTTCCTAGATTAGTGCTTAATTTTGCTCGTCTTTTTCGTTGCTTCTTTTAGTAGTAGATTTTTAATACATTTACTTTAGCTTTACTGTTGACACTTTTTGCTTCATCTCTTCGTAATCGCTGGTCTTGCGCATCCTACAGCCTACATTCCTCTCGTATACATTCCAGAGCTCCCCCCCCCCCTCCCCCCCCGTGGTTCCCTTCCCAAACCTCAGCCTAACCAAGGTCAACCGTGACCCACCTCCCATCGCGACTCCCTACCGAGCGCTACCCTTGCAACCACTCACCCGTGTAGTTTTTCTACCTGTGTAGTTTACTCCTAGTCCCTGTCCCCTTTGGGTTAATTGGCTTCTGGTGATAATCTGTGGTCTGTATTTGCTTGCTTGCTCGTTTCTTCAAGAGCCTTGTTAGTTATTTATTAGTGTGTAGTAAATAGTAGATTCTTTTACCAGATAGCTCCGCTGCGAGTCTAAGGGAGAGAGATAGTTAGAGTTAGATTAGGATGACTCCCATTAGGTCAATTGTCAACCTCTTCCGTGACTCACCCGATAGCGAGCCCTTGCGGGCTCGAGTCGATGAGCTCGAGAAGACGGTGGATAGTCTTCGCTCTCTCGTGAAACGGCTGGTGACTACGTTGGAACGGTCGAGGGGGAGTGGGGGTCGGCCAAGGCCTTCCGCACGCGTTGGTGCGGGGGCGAGCCCTTACACTGGCGTGGGTTGGAGGGTTGAGGACGTTCCCCGCACACCCGAGCCTCTAGCGGAGCCTACCTCCGAATCCGGGGGAGAGTGGGAAGTGGTCCGTAGGAGGAGTCGTGGGGTCACACTACACAAACGGGGAAATGCAGAGGCAGAGGCTGAGCCTTTCCCCGTTAGTAATAGGTTCGATGGGCTGGCGGAGGTCGGCGCATCGAACGCTCCGCCTCAGGAGACTTCGCCGACTGGGAGTCGGGAGGGAAGGGAGGGAGTATTAGTGATAGGTAGCTCCAATGTCCGCCGAGTAGCGGACTCGATGCGTGCCAGGGCCCGTCGGGAAGGAGGTGGTGAATCCCGAGGGAAAGGTGACGAAGAACGGGTACGTTCCTGGTGTATACCAGGAGGTACGGTGCCCCAGGTGACGAAGGCGTTGAAAGCAACGGTCAGTGCCACTAACTGCTCCAAGCTGCACGTAGTCGCCCATGTCGGCACTAACGACGCCGCGAAACGGGGGTCCGAGGATGTAATGGATTCCGTAAGGGATCTATGCACCGAGTTCCACCGTGTTCGTGGAGGTCTGGGTATCGATATGAGGCTGACTATATGTAGCTTGGTACCTAGGACGGATCGGGGGTCGATGGTTTGGAGCCGAGTTTTAGGCATAAACCGGAGACTCCGTGAAGTCTGTGGGAGCGAGGGAGCTGAGTTTTTGGACCTCGGGCCGGAGCTGGAAACGTGTCGGGTGCCCCTGAATCGCTCGGGTGTCCACTACACGGACGAGGCATCGTCTAAGGTAGCGAGTAGGATACTGGAGCATACACGTAGGGTTTAGCTCAGGTGGTAGCCCAGAGTGCAGGTCAATCCGCGGGGGAAAAATCGTGCAAGAATTTGACAGAACATGCAGAGTAGTTTTAGAAGGTCAGAGAAAAACACATGGAGAGAACGAACATGATAATTCATCAAAGGTAAGAGGTAGACCAAATAGTTTGTCCGTCAAAAAATTATCGAGGAAAATTTTAGTTGGAAAGGAGCACCAAGAGAGAAACAGATTGGAAGAAAAAATTTCAGTGATAGTAGTGAATTGTCGTAGTATAAGAAATAAAGTAGCAGAATTTCACCACCTCATTAAGAGTACTAATGCAGATATAATCGTAGGTACAGAAAGCTGGCTTTCGAAGGACATATCAGATCACGAAGTATTTCCGAAGTGTTTTACAGTATACAGAAAGGATAGAGTAAGCAGAAACGGAGGAGGAGTTTTCATAGCTGTGAAGGACCCGTATGTCAGTAGAAGAGAACTTATTTCAGAGCGAAATGTAGAAAGTATTTGGTGTTCCGTTAAAAGTAAAAGTAGTAACGCAAAAAAGATATATGTAGGTGCATATTACAGGCCACCGGACACAGACGTCAATTCTATAATAGAGCTAGAGTCAGAGATACGCACATTACTTTCTGGGAAGAATGATAGAGGAATAATAGTAGGCGGAGATTTCAATCTCCCCTCGATAGACTGGAATACGTGTAGTTTCATTGCAGGAGGTAAGGATAAGGAACATTGCGAATCACTGTTGAACACCTTTACGACACATTCTCTACAACAGCTAGTAACAGAGCCGACCAGGGGTAACAACATTCTAGACTTATTAGCAACAAATATACCCGAGAGAGTTCTAAATACAGTTACAGACACAGGAATTAGTGACCATAAAATAGTGCATGCGAAATTTATTGTAGGCGTTGAAAGACATTATAAACCAAGGAGGAGGGTGTACTTATTTGGCAAGGCAAATTACGACGGTATGAAAGAGGAATTAAGGGAAGCGTTTAATGTATTCAGCGAACAAAGCAAAGGATTAAATACAGAGGATTCGTGGAGAGAATTTCTTGAGGTCACCCGTAACGCAGTTCATAAATACATACCAAGTAAATATATTAGTGATAATACAGAGCCAAGGTGGTATAACGCGGAGGTTAGGAAATCACTAAAGCGACAAAGGGTATGCCACGCTAAGATGAAAAATGCCAGACGGGGTCTATCGGTAGAGGAAAAAAATGAGCTAGTTCAAAACTATAAAAAATCGAGAGCATTAGCAAGGAAATCATGTCGGCAAGCGTTATCACATTTCAAGAGCAAGATGTTAGGAGAATATTTAGATAGCAATCCTAAAGCGTTTTGGTCATATGTGAGAGAGCTTCAGGGAAATAAGTCCACAGTGCACACACTTAAAAATGATAAAGGAATCAGAGTCACCAGCAGTGTAGAAAAAGCCAACACTTTAAACACCTTCTTCCAAAGTGTATTCAACTCATCGTCACAAAACGCAGTGGAACCACCGCCGAACACTTTCAGTGAGCAAATGCCCGAAATAAAAATTTCATGTCGCGGAATAGAGCAGCAGTTAAAAAGCATAAGTAAAAACAAAGCACCAGGTCCCGATCAAATTCCTTCCAGAGTTTATAAAACATTAGCTTCTGAAATAGCCCCCTATCTAGAAATAATATTCAATAAAACACTAAAGAACCACACAGTACCCAAGGATTGGAAAGTAGCTAACATTACACCTATATTTAAAAGCGGTGATAGGGAAGAACCTAGTAACTACAGACCCATTTCACTCACGTCAATCTCTTGTAAGATATTTGAGCACATAGTAGTCAGTTCGATCATGGGGCATTTGGATAGTCAGGGATTACTCATAAACAGCCAGCATGGGTTCCGGAAAGGTAGATCTTGCGAGACACAATTAGCTTTATTCGTACACGATATTTTAGTCCACGGCGAAAGCAGTACTGAAGTTGATGCGATATTTTTAGATTTTAAAAAGGCTTTCGATAAAGTTCCTCATGACAAATTAATCTTGAAGTTAGAGAGTTTTGGTATAAATAAAGACGTTGTATGTTGGGTAAAAGAATTCTTAAGTGGGCGAGAGCAGAGGGTTGTCATAGATGGTATCATGTCGGACACAATCGAAGTCACATCGGGAGTTCCCCAGGGTAGCGTAGTAGGTCCGCTTCTATTTCTTTTATACATAAACGATTTGGGTACCGTAGTTAGTAGTAACCTTAGACTTTTTGCAGACGATGCGGTGGTGTACAGGGGTATATCAAACGAAGAGGACATGAAATCACTTAGCAAGGATTTAGATGCAATTGAAGAGTGGTGCGACAAATGGCAGTTAGAACTCAACCT
Source organism: Platycnemis pennipes (assembly GCA_933228895.1). Classification (NCBI taxonomy): domain Eukaryota; kingdom Metazoa; phylum Arthropoda; class Insecta; order Odonata; family Platycnemididae; genus Platycnemis; species Platycnemis pennipes. The sequence continues at coordinate 30,960,549 of OW121852.1, read as the reverse complement.
TAAAAAGTGTGTAGCTATCAATTTTTGGAGGAGGAATAATTCGATAGAGCGATCCTATAGAATTAATAACACGAAGATCGAAAACGTTGAAACCGTAAGATATTTAGGTGTAACAATCACTAAAGATTTATCGTGGGGAAGACACATAAGGGAAATATGCGGCCGAGCGAAGAGAAAGCTAGGATTTATAAAAAGAGTACTTGGGAAATGTGATGAGAAGACAAAAGAGCGATGCTACTTTTCACTAGTTAGGCCCCACCTTGAGTATGCAGCCAGTGTATGGGATCCTAATGAATTAGGTTTGATGAGAGAACTAGACAGTGTGCAGCGTAGAGCAGCTAGATTCGTCAAAAGGTGTTACGATAGGTTGAGTAGTGTATCAGAATTAATACAAGAATTAGGGTGGGAATCATTATCAGAGCGTAGATTAAAGTTCAGATTTAATCTATTGCAGAAATTTCAATCGGATAGCTTTACTGAAGATGTTAGGCACATATTGAAAACACCAGCGTATTATGCTAGATTCGACCAGATAAATAAGATTAGAGAGATAGATTGTCGTACAGATAGATTCAAAATGGCATTTTTCCCCCGTACTATAAGAGAACAGAATAGGCAGCATAGGAAAGGGATAGGTAGGGGAAATATTTTAGAGTATTCTGTAGTGCATGATGCATGTATTAACCCCTCAAATACTATAGATACTAACAATCTAGTTGCATGAGACCCTTTAGTTGCTTGCTTGCATGCTAGTAGTGAATGCTTGGTGACCTTCACCCCCTGCCACACACCCTCGCGGTGGCTTGCAGGGTATCGTGTAGATGTAGATGTAGATAGATGTAGTTATTCCTCCAAATGCCCCCTTGTTCAGGGGATACATTCCACCATTTCATCCCTTAATAGTGTAGGTGTAACAATTTCCTTTTTGTGGATCCCTGGACATGCTGGAATAACTGGGAATGAAAACGCCGATTCTGCAGCCAAAGAAGCCTTGAAAAATCGGGATATATACTCGTCGAAGGTACCGGCAGAAGACCTCGGGGCTTCATTACGGGGCTTAGCCCTCGGGAGGTGGAAGGAGCAATGGTCAAACTTGGCTGAAAACAAGCTACGAACAATAAAACCTGGGCTATCAGCGTGGCCCACCTCCGCCACGGGGAATCGCAGGTAGGAGGTCGTAGTCACCCGGCTGAGAATTGGGCATTGCAACCTAACCCACGCATATCTCTTCTCCGAAGAGAAGATCCAGCCCTGGTGCGAGGAATGTAGTGCTCCAGTCACTGTGTGACACGTCCTGACGGAGTGCGTCGGATATCAAGACATACATCTACATCTACATAATACCCTGCAAGCCACCACAAGGGTGTGTGGCAGGGGGTGATTGCTCACCAAACATGCACTACATATCATGCATAAAAAAGGAATAGTATTAATATAGTAGTCAGAACTACACTATTTAAAAAGATAGAAATTGCAAAGAAAACATGCAAAAACATTCTGTTAGTAGGGTTAGCTTTAAGTACTCTTACCAACATGCAGCTACCAATGCTATTCATTGCTACTCTCCGATAGGACATATTTACCGTTATTCGTATCTCTTATTGTGCGAGGGAAAAAGGACATTTTGAATCGGTCAGTTCGGCAATCAATTTCTCTAACTTTATGATTATGGTCCAGTCTGCCATAGTAAGTTGGGGTTCGTAAAATATTTTTAACATCATCACTGAAAATATTGCCTTGGAATTTGTGGAAGAGATTAAGTCTAAATTTCAACCTGCGATCTGACAATGATTCCCATTTCAATTCATTTAATAGACTGGTTACGCTAATATAATTATCGTATCGTCCCTTTACAAATCTTGCCGATCTTCGCTGCACACGTTCAAGTTCATTACTTAGACCGATTTCGTAGGGAAAAATTCATTCGCCTTTCGACCGGGACTCGAACCCGGACCCCCTAATTTCAGGCCAGGTGCTCTACCAGTTGCGCTACCAAGGCGTGCTCAAATATTTTTACATCATCACTGAAAATATGGTCTTGGAATTTATTTAAGAGATTAAGTCTAAATTTCAACCTGCCGTCTGACAATGATTCCCAATCTAATTCATTTAATACTCTGGTTACGCTAATAAGGTTATCATACATCATCGTCCCTTTACAAATAAAAAAATCCTCCCCGGCGGGGAATCGAACCCCGGTCTCCCGCGTGACAGGCGGGGATACTGACCACTATACTACCGAGGATTGTAAAGACTATACACATGAGTGAAAAGATGAATATTTACGGTCCCCTACGCAAAATACTACGCATGCTTGGTGATCTTCACCCCCTGCCACACACCCTTGCGGTGGCTAGCAGGGTATCGCGTAGATGTAGATGTACTAGGCGATGACGAGACTGCTATCCAAAAAAATTTACAATTTCTAAGGCACATAGATCTTTTTAATAAAATGTAGTTTACTGAACAAAGTTCGACAATTTTAAAAATTTTAAAATATAAAGTTACACGGACTAGCTATAGTTTTAAAGTGCTAAATGACCTAAGGTGTCGATGAACCCTAAAAAAACTAATTCTACTACTACTACTACTCTTACTCTACTACTACTACTACTCTTTTTTTGAAAAAGAAAATAAAAAAAAATTTGCAGCATAAACAAATTCAAAGACCATATTTTCAGTGATGATGTTAAAAATGTTTTGCGAACATTTTTAACATCATCACTGTACTTACTACGGTAGACTGGACCATGATTACAAAATTAGAGAAATTGATTGCCGAACTGACAGATTCAAAATGCCTTTTTTCCTCGTACAATCAGGGATATGAATAGCGGTAAATATGCCCAATACGAGTGAATCAATGTATAGCATCGGTACATCTACATCTACATAATACCCTGCAAGCCACCACGAGGGTGGCCGATTCAAAATGTCCTTTTTCCCTCGCACAATTAGAGATACGAATAACGGTAAATATGTCCTATTGGAGAGTAGCAATGAATAGCATTGGTAGCTGCATGTTGGTATGAGTACTTAAAGCTAACCCTACTAACAGAATGTTTTTGCATGTTTGCTTTGCAATTTCTATCTTTTTTAAATAGTGTAGTTCTGACTACTATATTAATACTATTCCTTTTTTATGCATGATATGTAGTGCATGTTTGGTGAGCAATCACCCCCTGCCACACACCCTTGTGGTGGCTTGCAGGGTATTATGTAGATGTAGATGTAGATGAGGGTGTGTGGCAGGGGGTGATTTCTCACCAAACATGCACTACATATCATGCATTAAAAAGGAATAGTATTAATATAGTAGTCAGAACAACACTATTTAAACACTATTTACCGGTAGTTGCATGTTGAAGGTAGGACTTGAAGATAACCCAACTAACAGAATTTTTTTGCATGCTTACTTCGCTATTTTTATCTTTTTAAATAGTGAAGTATTGACTAATAAATTAATACTAATCCTATTTTATGCATGATATTTACTGCATGTTTGGTGTAAATTAACCCCCTGCCACACACCTTTATGATGGCTTGAGGGTATTATATAGATGTAGATGTTTACGATCCCCAGCTCACAGAATGTCTCATACCCTCAACAAACCCTTCTTGCGTCACGGCTTTTCAGCCCAGGCTTGCCATTAAGAATTCTTTGAAACCTGTTGAGAGGATTAAAGTTACAGTTGTTCCTAGTAAAGCAGGACGTGTCTCTTTTGACATCGTGAACTTGTTCACCATGTTCCACCATCTACATCTACATCTACACGATACCCTGCAAGCCACCGCGAGGGTGTGTGGCAGGGGGTGAAGATCACCAAGCATGCACTACTAACATGCAAACTAGCAACTATATTGTCTCGTGTAAGTTGATTCATCTACATCTACATAATACCCTGCAAGCCACCATAAAGGTGTGTGGCAGGGGGTGAACTCTCACCAAACATGCACTACATATCATGCATAAAAAAAGGATTAGTACTTGTATAGGTACTGTTCAAAACTACGCTATTTAAAAAAAGATAAAAATAGCAAAACATACATGCAAAAACATGCCGTTAGTTGGGTTAGCTATAAGTCCTTATACCAACATGCAGCTACCAATGTTATCCATTGCTACACTCGTACTGGATATATTTACCGTTATTCATATCACTAATAGTACGAGGAAAACGTGACTCCTTGGTTATATTTCAAAGTTAGGGAAACGTATTCGAGGTAATACCGACTATTTCGAGCACACACCTGGATGGACACAAACCCACCATCGGTAGTCAGCCGTGGAACTTGTTTTTATCCAGAATTCTTGAAAAAAATTTGCCTCCAGAGAGATTTGAACTCTCGACCTCTGGTTTACAAGACCAGTGCTCTAACCCCTGAGCTATGGAGGAGGTTAGTATCTATAGCATTTAAGGGGCAAGACATGGATCATGCACTACAGAATACTTCAAAATATTTCCCCTACCTATCCCTTTCCTATGCTGCCTATTCTGTTCTCTTATAGTACGGGGGAAAAATGCCATTTTGAATCTATCGGTACGACAATCTATCTCTCTAATCTTATTTATCTGGTCGAATCTGGAATAATACGCTGGTGTTTTTATTATGTGCCTAACATCTTCAGTAAAGCTACACTCTGAATATGATTCCCACCCTAATTCTTGTATTAATTCTGATACACTACTCAACCTATCGTAACAACTTTTCACGAACCTAGCTGCTCTACGCTGCACACTGTCTAGTTCTCTAATCAAAACTAATTCATTAGAATCCCATACACTGGCTGCATACTCAAGTCGGGGCCTAACTAGTGAAAAGTAGCATTTCTCTTTTGTCTTCTCATCACATTTTCCAAGTAGTCTTTTTATAAATCCTAGCTTTCTCTTCGCGCGAAAGCATATTTCCCGGATGTGTCTTCCCCACGATAAATCTTTAGTGATTGTTACACCTAAATATCTTACGGTTTCAACGTTTTCGATCTTCGTGTTATTAATTCTATAGGATCCCTCTATCGAATTATTTCTCCTCCAAAAATTGATAGCTTCACACTTTTTAAGGTTAAGTTCTAACTGCCATTCGTCGCATCACTCTTGAATTGTATCTAAATCCTTGCTAAGTGATTTCCTGTCCTCTTCTTTTGGTACACCACCGCATCGTCTGCCAAAAGTCTAAGGTTACTACTAACTACGGTACCCAAATCGTTTATGTATAAAAGAAATAGAAGCGGACCTACTACGCTACCCTGGGGAACTCCCGATGTGACTTCGATTGTGTCCGACATGATACCATCTATGACAACCCTCTGCTCTCGCCCACTTAAGAATTCTTTTACCCAGCATACAACGTCTTTATTATATCAAAACTCTCTAACTTCAAGATTAATTTGTCATGAGGAACTTTGTCGAAAGCCTTTTTAAAATCTAAAAATATCGCATCAACTTCAGTACTGCTTTCGCCTTGGACTAAAATATCGTGTACGAATAAAGTTAATTGTGTCTCGCAATATCTACCTTTCCGGAACCCATGCTGGCTGCTTATGAGTAATCCCTGACTATCCAATTGTCCCATGATCGAACTGATTACAATGTGCTCAAATATCTTACAAGAGATTGACGTGAGTGAAATGGGTCTGTAGTTACTAGGTTCTTCCCTGTCACTGCTTTTAAATATAGGTGTAATGTTAGCTACTTTCCAATCCTTGGGTACTGTGTGGTTCTTTGGTGAAGCTTGAAGCGACGACTCTTGCGGTCAACCTCTTGAAGTCAGCGTCTGAGCCGGAAGAAGTAATTAAATAAATGTCTTTGTTTTTCAACATTTGTGTTTCTCAAAACTATTTTTGGCATAATCAGCAGACAAATGGGTTAGCAATGGGTTCGCCCATTTCTCCATTACTCGCGGACATTTTTATGAACGACTTAGACAACAAAATTTTTAATGCGGGACATTATTTATTAAAATAAGTTGTATATTGGTATAGATATGTCTATGACATCAATACTAGCGGTGCAAGAACACCCCGAAACGTGGGGGGTGCAAACTCCTTGAAAAATCTGTAAAAGCGGGACGTGGTGTCGAGGATGGTTGCATAACTTACAGGTGGGACATATATTCTGTTAAGTTAGTTCATTCCGTAGATCGCTGTGTTCATTCATTGTAACAAAGTTTCATTGCAATTGTTACACCTCTCTAGAAAATACGTACGATACCTTACGTTGGCGGGCACTCAATAATTAATTACGACGATAATGACCAAAAAGCACGTTTTTTCAAAAATCACTTTTGTGTCATCTCTTTGCAGTGAGGATGAAAATTGCACAATTTTTTTCTAGTCGCAGAGGGCAGCGTCACTTTGATGGTTGTCATAACGATATGAAATACACAAATGAATATTGAATATGAATTTTGCTTTTTTCATGATGTCCTCTGAGTTTCAAATGATTTACTTATATTCGTTTAAATTATTCTAGCAAATTTACGAAACAGGATTTTCTCCGAAAGTATGCAACATTAGAAGCACGCAAACACCTTTTTCAATTTAAAATCTGTAATGAGAATCTATTAACATCATTACACTTGACCATGCCGCAATATTTTATTTGGATTTTATATTATTGAAAACGAGTTGAGAGCGAAGGCGGAAACGCCGAACAATGTATGCGTTTAGTAGAATGATGACCATAAAAATGAAATGCTTATGCTGGTTAATAGATGGAATAATCGCCGTAAATGAATATTTACGACCGGCGTTCACCCAAGGATTGAGGCCATTGAAGTACTCTGAAGAATTCAGGTCAAGAATAATCTTTGCTGGATATAACAAGAGAATGTTACGCGCCCTCAAAGACTAAAGCATTATTGATTCCCGGAGGTATCAAAGTACGATTGAAAAGTCATATACAGGGTATTACACATTACTCACGTGTCGCAGAAATACGCAGAACCAACTAACTCGGTACGGAAATTTGCCATCATTTCATGCCATTGCTTAGTAAATATATAATTAAAGAAATTGTTGTGAAATTATGTTTTCGTTGGACTCAAAATCAATAGTTTGCCAACTGTGTAGTAAAATAACGATAACATTGCCTCTGGCTTAAAATAATAATTATGATGGACAGCTGACCCTACCCCCAACTGATCCTAGGACTATAAAATACAGAAGATGATGTAGTTGAGGTGAATCTTGGTTTTGGTAACGCCATCTTATTTCGGAGCTGAAACTACGGGTAAGATTCACCAAAACTAAGTAAAATATTGCTTCATTTTCGAGCCGCATGGACCAGCACAAATTCTGGAGGCCGTTGCTCAAATTACTTTATTTCACGGAACTGTAATTTTCCACTTTCCGTCACAAAATTCAGGCGCTGGCGATGACGATTCGTCTCGTCCGATACTTGAGTGCGCACGCGTTAGTCATTTATCCCGCTTTCGAACATGTTCACGCTTTAATGCGACACGCCTGACTTCCACCGCAAAAGTAATTTCTTTACTCAACATCATACTCCTAGATCAGCTCTTATTTCGGTAGTGAATGCAAGAGGTCAAATGCTTCCTGATGCAAAGTTACACGATGTTTATGTTTTGAAAGCCTGATGATTAATTATAGAAATGTAGGAGATTGAAAAACGGTGGAAATCATGATTATCTTAAGAGGATTGGGAATATAGTATTTAAGAAGGTATTGGCGGACGAAGAGTATCGGAATAGGGCAATTCTAAGGATTATGGTTAAAATAGGAAATAGAAGGAAGGATTGGGTGTTAATTTTGATGGATGGAGGTGTGAAGTGAGGAGGAATTAAGTCTAAAAGAAAATAAAGAATAGGAATAGTAAGTCAAAATCTACACAGTCTGGTAGAAATGCCAGAAATAGCTTTTAATGAGGCTAAAGCGTATTTCTTCCATTGGTGAAGGGTGAAGGTAACCTAAAAGTTTGCATAGATTCTCGTAGAATCAACTGGGAGTCTAGGAGGTAAAATTTCACTCAAAGATCCAACCAACCCAATCCTATTGTTAAGTCTGTTAGCACTAACGTGTCTGTTTTCTTGATATCGATAGGGGAGAGACAGAAGGCTAAGATTTGTGCGTCGTTTAAGGTAATTGTAATAATAAAAGGTATTTTTTGGGGCGATATTGAGACAAAACTCTCCCTTCTATCATCTAACCCCTTGGCAAAAAAATACACGAAACGTATGATTGTCGTGACTTAAAAGAATTAGGTTAAAAAAATGAGTGAATAATTAAAAAATAGGAGGATATAATTTAAGGAATTAAAGAATGATAAATTAACAAAAAGAAATACACACACAACATGTCAATATTAAACAACAAATTAATTATGGTGTGTTAAAGAATTTACAACTGTGGGAAAAACGTGAGGATTATTATAGTTACACCCTTTACGAAGAAACCCACTGCAGGAAGAAACCTTCTACAAGAAGGTACTAACAGAAGCTACTAACAGAATGTTTTTGCATGCTTGCTTTGCAATTTCTATCTTTTTTAAATAGTGTAGTTCTGACTACTATATTAATACTATTCCTTTTTTATGCATGATATGTAGTGCATGTTTGGTGAGCAATCACCCCCTGCCACACACCCTTGTGGTGGCTTGCAGGGTATTATGTAGATGTAGATGTAGATGAAGGGAGGAAGTGATAAACCTGCTAAATCCTACTGATAGTATAGCTAGTGTTTAAAGGCAAATAATTGCAGATCTTTGGTCCCCTTCCTTACCTTCCGGCAAATTCTCCTACTCTCGCAACACGATCCTTCCTTCTAAACCTCTGCAAAAAATCAGCATCCCTAAATTCCCTGCATCCACCACACACCTTAAATCCCTTCACCTTCAATTTAAACCTTTCCCAGCTCCAGCCCCAGTAGTCGCAAATGACTCCAGCCAAGAAGACTCACCACAGTATCAAGAACCTGCGGCATTACCTATCCCACCTAACCTTGCCAATCTCCTTCCCATCACCTATTCCCATTCCGGCACAGGGCAAGGAGCTTCTCTGCTCCCTAACCTACAACCACCCGAACCTGATTAAACCTATTCCCACGCTATCCTACCCTCAGCATCACCCTAACAAAATAACCCTTCTCTCTCCTTCTCTATTCAACCATATTATGCAACCAGACATCCCTAAATTAATTCCTCATTCACAATAAGCTTACATCTACATCTACATAATACCCTGCAAGCCACCACAAGGGTGTGTGGCAGGGGGTGATTGCTCACCAAACATGCACTACATATCATGCATAAAAAAGGAATAGTATTAATATAGTAGTAAGAACTACACTATTTAAAAAAAAGATAGAAATTGCAAAGAAAACATGCAAAAACATTCTGTTAGTAGGGTTAGCTTTAAGTACTCATACCAACATGCAGCTACCTATGCTATTCATTGCTACTCTCCGATAGGACATATTTACTGTTATTCGTATCTCTAATTGTGCGAGGGAAAAAGGACATTTTGATCGGTCAGTTCGGCAATCAATTTCTCTAACTTTATGATTATGGTCCAGTCTGCCATAGTAAGTTGGGGTTCGTAAAATATTTTTAACATCATCACTGAAAATATTGCCTTGGAATTTGTGGAAGAGATTAAGTCTTAACTTCAACCTGCGATCTGACAATGATTCCCAATTTAATTCATTTAATAGACTGGTTACGCTAATATAATTATCGTATCGTCCCTTTACAAATCTTACCGATCTTCGCTGCACACGTTCAAGTTCATTACTTGGACCGATTTCGTAGGGATCCCATACACTGGCAGCATATTCCAAATGAGGTCTAACAAGGGAAAAGTAGCTGATTTCTCGTACATGATCGTCACATTTACCCAATACTCTTTTAATGAAACCCAGTTTGCGATTCGCTTGACACATTATTTCACAAATGTGTTTACCCCAGGAAAGATCATTTGTCAGTCTTATTCCAAGATATTTAATGGATTCCACGTTTGTTAATTCGTTATTACTCATTTTGTAAGTGGTAGGAGGAGAGCTATCCTTTTTCCAAAAATTCATTACCAGACATTTCTTGAAGGTTAATTCTAACTGCCATGTATCACACCAAGTTTCAATTGCTTGTAGGTTACTCCTTCATTATAGGCTTGTAGGTTAGTAAGCTTACTCCCAAACAAAACATCCCTTCATACTCCCCGGATCACCCCAAACAATACCAACCTAACGAAACAACCCGTCTCACCCTGGATTTTCCCCATAAATAATTCCCTCTACAAAGAAACCCATCGAGCTTCCTACCTTGACAAAATAACCTTTCCCCCCCCCACCGAATTTTTTCCTTTCGATCTTCCCTACCACGACCATAGAGGGCAAACGCCCGGGATGGCGATACAGGTATCCTGAACAAGCGTCAACGTCAGCAGTTAAAAGCAAATATAAAAGGCAGGTGTTTGTTCAGAAAGAGGTCGGAATGAAGGTGGAAACGAAACTATGCGTCGGAATCACATCTGTAACTGTACGGACTACCCTGAAAGCCTCTACTGTCTGTAAAAAAAAGCAAGACACCCGAGTTTGAGGAGCTCTATCGTCTAAACGTCGTTTAAGAGGTAGACCAAATAGTTTGTCCGTCAAAAAATTATCGAGGAAAATTTTAGTTGGAAAGGAGCACCAAGAGAGAAACAGATTGGAAGAAAAAATTTCAGTGATAGTAGTGAATTGTCGTAGTATAAGAAATAAAGTAGCAGAATTTCACCACCTCATTAAGAGTACTAATGCAGATATAATCGTAGGTACAGAAAGCTGGCTTTCGAAGGACATATCAGATCATGAAGTATTTCCGAAGTGTTTTACAGTATACAGAAAGGATAGAGTAAGCAGAAACGGAGGAGGAGTTTTCATAGCTGTGAAGGACCCGTATGTCAGTAGAAGAGAACTTATTTCAGAGAGAAATGTAGAAAGTATTTGGTGTTCCGTTAAAAGTAAAAGTAGTAACGCAAAACAGATATATGTAGGTGCATATTACAGGCCACCGGACGCAGACGTCAATTCTATAATAGAGCTAGAGTCAGAGATACGCACATTACTTTCTGGGAAGAATGATAGAGGAATAATAGTAGGCGGAGATTTCAATCTCCCCTCGATAGACTGGAATACGTGTAGTTTCATTGCAGGAGGTAAGGATAAGGAACATTGCGAATCACTGTTGAACACCTTTACGACACATTCTTTACAACAGCTAGTAACAGAGCCGACCAGGGGAAACAACATTCTAGACTTATTAGCAACAAATATACCCGAGCGAGTTCTAAATACAGTTACAGACACAGGAATTAGTGACCATAAAATAGTGCATGCGAAATTTATTGTAGGCGTTGAAAGACATTATAAACCAAGGAGGAGGGTGTACTTATTTGGCAAGGCAAATTACGACGGTATGAAAGAGGAATTAAGGGAAGCGTTTAATGTATTCAGCGAACAAAGCAAAGGATTAAATACAGAGGATTCGTGGAGAGAATTTCTTGAGGTCACCCGTAACGCAGTTCATAAATACATACCAAGTAAATATATTAGTGATAATACAGAGCCAAGGTGGTATAACGCGGAGGTTAGGAAATCACTAAAGCGACAAAGGGTATGCCACGCTAAGATGAAAAATGCCAGACGGGGTCTATCGGTAGAGGAAAAAAATGAGCTAGTTCAAAACTATAAAAAATCGAGAGCATTAGCAAGGAAATCATGTCGGCAAGCGTTATCACATTTCAAGAGCAAGATGTTAGGAGAATATTTAGATAGCAATCCTAAAGCGTTTTGGTCATATGTGAGAGAGCTTCAGGGAAATAAGTCCACAGTGCACACACTTAAAAATGATAAAGGAATCAGAGTCACCAGCAGTGTAGAAAAAGCCAACACTTTAAACACCTTCTTCCAAAGTGTATTCAACTCATCGTCACAAAACGCAGTGGAACCACCGCCGAACACTTTCAGTGAGCAAATGCCCGAAATAAACATTTCATGTCGCGGAATAGAGCAGCAGTTAAAAAGCATAAGTAAAAACAAAGCACCAGGTCCCGATCAAATTCCTTCCAGAGTTTATAAAACATTAGCTTCTGAAATAGCCCCCTATCTAGAAATAATATTCAATAAAACACTAAAGAACCACACAGTACCCAAGGATTGGAAAGTAGCTAACATTACACCTATATTTAAAAGCGGTGATAGGGAAGAACCTAGTAACTACAGACCCATTTCACTCACGTCAATCTCTTGTAAGATATTTGAGCACATAGTAGTCAGTTCGATCATGGGGCATTTGGATAGTCAGGGATTACTCATAAACAGCCAGCATGGGTTCCGGAAAGGTAGATCTTGCGAGACACAATTAGCTTTATTCGTACACGATATTTTAGTCCACGGCGAAAGCAGTACTGAAGTTGATGCGATATTTTTAGATTTTAAAAAGGCTTTCGATAAAGTTCCTCATGACAAATTAATCTTGAAGTTAGAGAGTTTTGGTATAAATAAAGACGTTGTATGTTGGGTAAAAGAATTCTTAAGTGGGCGAGAGCAGAGGGTTGTCATAGATGGTATCATGTCGGACACAATCGAAGTCACATCGGGAGTTCCCCAGGGTAGCGTAGTAGGTCCGCTTCTATTTCTTTTATACATAAACGATTTGGGTACCGTAGTTAGTAGTAACCTTAGACTTTTTGCAGACGATGCGGTGGTGTACAGGGGTATATCAAACGAAGAGGACACGAAATCACTTAGCAAGGATTTAGATGCAATTCAAGAGTGGTGCGACAAATGGCAGTTAGAACTCAACCTTAAAAAGTGTGTAGCTATCAATTTTTGGAGGAGGAATAATTCGATAGAGCGATCCTATAGAATTAATAACACGAAGATCGAAAACGTTGAAACCGTAAGATATTTAGGTGTAACAATCACTAAAGATTTATCGTGGGGAAGACACATAAGGGAAATATGCGGCCGAGCGAAGAGAATGCTAGGATTTATAAAAAGAGTACTTGGGAAATGTGATGAGAAGACAAAAGAGCGATGCTACTTTTCACTAGTTAGGCCCCACCTTGAGTATGCAGCCAGTGTATGGGATCCTAATGAATTAGGTTTGATGAGAGAACTAAAGAGTGAGCATCGTAGAGCAGCTAGGTTAGTTAAAAGGTGTTACGATAGGTTGAGTAGTGTATCAGAATTAATACAAGAATTAGGGTGGGAATCATTATCAGAGCGTAGATTAAAGTTCAGATTTAATCTATTGCAGAAATTTCAATCGGATAGCTTTACTGAAGATGTTAGGCACATATTGAAAACACCAGCGTATTATGCTAGATTCGACCAGATAAATAAGATTAGAGAGATAGATTGTCGTACAGATAGATTCAAAATGGCATTTTTCCCCCGTACTATAAGAGAACAGAATAGGCAGCATAGGAAAGGGATAGGTGGGGGAAATATTTTAGAGTATTCTGTAGTGCATGATGCATGTATTAACCCCTCAAATACTATAGATACTAACAATCTAGTTGCATGAGACCCTTTAGTTGCTTGCATGCTAGTAGTGAATGCTTGGTGACCTTCACCCCCTGCCACACACCCTCGCGGTGGCTTGCAGGGTATCGTGTAGATGTAGATGTAGATGTAAACGAAGCGATCAATTTTAATGCAACAAAAAGCATACGAGAAAGAGTTGATTTCTACGTTTACTTCAAAAAATCTTCGGCTCCATAGTATTTCCTGTACTTAATTTTTTCTCAAAAAAGTACCCGTTTTTTGCGCGTAAAATCAAGTTGCCCAACTTTGAGCGCTTGGTATTCCCGTAGTTTTTGTTCCAAGAACTTGCGATTTTGATATAAGGAAGCCAGATCTATTAGTAACAGTTTGCAGAAAACAAATTGTTTATACCACTAAAATTGATGGATTTGTTATAAACAACGCAAACCCCTGCTAACTTCGAAACCAATCAGTAAATTGAAAATTGATTGGTACTGTTGTATGCTGTACGATGAATGCAATGCTGGTACTAATAACATTTACATTAAATATCACTAATAAGGACAATATCGCTTATTATTTATCTAGATGTTTCTACACGCGTACCGGCAGCTCCGTCGTGGGAGAGGGAGGAGAAAAGCGGCGCGTGGTTGCCACCGACTCGGTAGTCGGCGCGCTTCCTTTAAATGACCGGCAAGTACAGTAAAAGTATCTGTGTTGCTCCCTTCAGGTAAACTTAAGGATGTTAGGTTGGGGTGAGTTTTCATCAACATGCTTTTCTGCGGCGTAACTTCTAAGCCATAATTACGTTTTCTTTCGGAAGATAATTGCCAGTAACTATTTGAATCGTCGATGAAGATCTTCGGCCTTCCCAACACACGAAGCCTCTTCTGTGCCGTAGGATTGTCACTACTTGAATTCTCCTTGTCACAATCCTTTTGTTTGGCGGCGACTCTTTTCACCGATGTAAAGCTGATACCAAGATCAGACACAGTTTGATACACGGGATAACGTTTGCCCATACTTTTTTCTGCTTCGCAGCGAAAAAAGCAAATGGCACTCAAAACCATTTGGACTTCCGTCTCCGAAAAACCCGTTCTTGGCCGCATGGTGCACCGAAGGAATCTGCACTTACAATAGTCTAATCATGCCTAAAAGCAAACGTTTTGAAGCAACCAGTGGATGATTCATAAACTGCCAGGGTACTGTGCATCACATGCACGATGTGGCAACTGCGCACGGCTTCGAGAGACTTTCTCTTTTCTGTTGCTTTGTTTTGGCCTGCCTTGCTAGGCAGAGAAAAAGCGACAAACAAAAATAATTATCAAACGATATTTAATATACTGCTGGTATTTAACGTGTATGCTCTACGTTCCTGCATTACTTACATTCTACGGCATACAACAGTACCAATCAATTTTCAATTGACCGATTGGTTTCGAAGTTAGCAGGGGTTTGCGTTGTTTATAACAAATCCATCAATTTTAGTGGTATAAACAATTTGTTTTCTGCAAACTGTTACTAATAGATCTGGCTTCCTTATATCAAAATCGCAAGTTCTTGGAACAAAAACTACGGGAATACCAAGCGCTCAAAGTTGGGCAACTTGATTTTACGCGCAAAAAACGGGTACTTTTTTGAGAAAAAATTAAGTACAGGAAATACTATGGGGCCGAAGATTTTTTGAAGTAAATGATCCAACGTAGAAATCAACTCTCTCTCGTATGCTTTTTGTTGCATTGAAATTGATCGCTTCGTTTAGACGATAGAGCTCCTCAAACTCGGGTGTCTTGCTTTTTTTTACAGTCAGTAGGGTGTGTGGCAGCGGGTGAGTTATCACCGAACATACCCTGCATCTACACCAACTTCATCACTACTTACAGGCAGGCACGTAGGAGGGAGCTTCTGTGGCTTCAGACCTCCCATCCGAAGTTTTTTCCCAATAATTTTGTTGTTCTGATTACAACTGTGCATGATAATTGGGATTACAATGCGTATAATTAAGGTGTTAAGTGTCTTGGAAAATGATCACTAGTTTGATGCAGGCGTGTGGTTAATAATTTTTCTTTTCAATCTGAATGCGTTGAACTTCTGTTCTGTAACTGATCAAAAACCTCTTCATAACAAGGTAAGCAGTGAACTTTACCGGTGAGAAGAGATAGTGTTGAAAGCTAAGGGAAGAGATTTGTAACATGTTCGGTAATCAGCCGAACGGGCAAGGCTGATTTATTTCAAGTTACACTACACTAGACTTTACCTCCATCGTGATGATAGATTTCTTTGAATGACACGCGGGTTAAACATACTGAATGTGTTTTCATCCAACATTCAATTAATTATTTGAGATATAGAACTGAAATGCATATGGATGTTTCACGCGTCCACTTTTAGACCATTAAAAAATCACTCTCATAATTTTTATTTTATTTCTGGTGTATCTGCTAAATCTATATGAATCTTTTATCTTGCAGTAGTGAGTCGTGAATTGATGAATCAATGTCACTCAGGATAGGTCGATAATTTGGCGAAGCAATTAATATTTCAGGGACCTGAGTAAGGGGGAAGAGAAATCCGGCTTCGACATTAGTATACTCGTAGCAAATGGCGCCAAATGATTCTAAGCTTAACGTCTCATCCGACGGACGGAGAACTGAATTCTGAATACTGAATCTCTACCACTTCTATGATTCGAACCCGGGTCTTTCGCATAAGAGACCAGTACCTACCCTAACCACCAAACCAGCCCGACCCCATCGATATATCACGTGTAATATGTGCGATTGTATTATCATGCAAAGGGAGTCAATTTTTATAAAAGATTCTTGATGTAACCTTTTTTCATTTTGCTCATTAGGCACTCAGAGGTCAACCGTCTTATGTGCTACTTGGTGGGCATTGAGCTAACCTTAATGATGTGACCACACGGAGGTCAAATAAGGAGCAGGATACTCGTAAAGGAGAAACCTGGAATGTGAAGTAAGTACCTATATAATATCCTAATGAATAAGGTGTCAACACTGAACAGAACGTGTGCAGTGTTAAGCTGATAGGTTTGTTAAAATGGGTTACGACAGGTTTAGCTGTGTATCAAAATGATTAGAAGAAATGGGTTGGGATCAGATATCAGGTTGAAATACCAATTAAGGAGGTTGGCTCGCGACTGCTTGAGTCAAGTTGTCCAAGGAATCTTATAAATTTAAGTACGAGTATATGTCTGCTAAGTGATCCTTACTTCACAAAGAAAATTACCTAAGCTATTGAAAGTCATAAGTATCACAAGAAATACGATGGAAAGTCGTAGGATTTATTTTTTATGATAATTTTAATCAGCTCTACGATGAAGTCAATTCAGCATTTACGTTACAGAAATAAATTCACGTACTCAATGAATTTACTAATGTATAACACCAGAATGTTACTATCAAACGTTATGTTTTAATATTTTTCTGAAATATTCTTTAATGTCTCATTAGTAATGATATTATTCATGCGACATACATTTTGGCTACAGCGACCGCACAGCCATTTGAAGTCAACTAACGCATTTCGTCTGCTATAAGCGCAGAAATTGGTGGATTTAGCGAAAAATACGGTGGGTTGATGTCTTTTTTTCGTGTCATTTTATTTCTTGTGAAATTACGCATAAAATATAAGTTTTTTGCAAAAATGACATGTCACTATGGTATTTTTAAACGTTATATTCCCATGTGATGGCCATTCTCGCCGTTAATCGTATGTAATTTCAAATGCAATTTGTGCAAAAAGGAGTAGGGGTTGGTATAATTATCTTACTTTATTAGATAAAGGAACTTTATTTCTATAAGTGCTGAAAATATAAAAACATGACCTGACTTTCACTTTTCGGATCAACCACCGTAAATCTCTTGCAGAAGTTCGAAACGGACAGGATCTCTGGGGATACTACAAGTAAATTAAAAACACCAGCGTACTATGACTGGTTAGATGACGAAAATAAATGAGAAAAATTTACACTAAGACAGAGATTCTTAAATTAATTTTTCTGTGCAAAGTTAGGGACAATAATAGATTAGAGTAGAGGTATTAGGGAAAAATAAGAATAGATACTACAGATTTTTATATAGAAATTCGGATGTTGTGATTTTTTTTACATGTGCATGTTTCAACCTTGCTAACTAATGTAGGAAATATAGGTTAACGCTAGGAAATATAAATTAATAATTGAATTGATTTATAGAAATGACTAATTAATACATACCTATGAATCATTATGTATGATCTAACAATTTATCGTCATTTATAACCAGAATTTCATGTGCCTTCTATTTTCCTCGAGATGATAAAATAGTGCCTCTCAGTTGCAGGTAAGTAATGTATTTAGAGAGTACTATTTTTTTAATCCTTGCATGGTACTAAGTGTAACCTCATTATCGCTGATTAATGATGCTTGTACGGCGATGGTACACTCCCTCCCAAATACCCTTACGATAGCTTACAGGGTATAATGTAGTTCTTTATAAAACTTTTCTTCTACTGAGACGCGGAACCTTATTCTGGAAAATATTCTATTCGCCACACATATCCTATTTCTTTGTATATTCACATTTTCATTGTAAATTCTCTTACATTTCATCTACATCTATATCTACATAATATCCTGCAAGCCACCATGAAGGAGTGTGGCAGGGGGTGAATTCTCACCAAACCTTCACTACATATCATGCATAAAAAAGGATTAGTAATAAAATACTAGCCTAACCTTCATTATTTAAAAAGGATAAAAATAGAAAAGTAAGCATTCAAACATGCTGTTAGTTAGGTTAGCTTAGAGTCCTTATACCAACATATACCTATGTTATCCATTGATACATTCTAATTGGATATAATTACCGCTACTCATATCCCTAACTGTACGAGGACACAAGGATATTTTGAATCTGTCAGTTCGGCAATCAATTTCTCTGATTTTGTGATTATGGTCCAGTCTACCATAGTAAGTTGGGGTTCGCAAAATATTTTTAACATCATCAGTAACAATACTCTCTTGGATTTATTTAGGAGATTAAGTCTGAATTTCAACCTGCGATCTGCCAATGATTCCCATTTTAATTCATTTAATAGACCGGTTAAAAATCTGGAGGCACTGGATATCGATCCTGGTACCTCTCACATGCTAAGCGAGCGCTCCACCATCTGAGCTACGCAAATATACATCTACGAAATACCTTGCGTGCCATCGCAAAGGTGCGCGCAGGGGGTGAAGATCACGAAGCATGCACTATTTTCAAGCATCTCAGAGCTACAATACTGGGCTCCTAAGTAGCTTTGTGGTGGTTAATGCTCTGAGCTGTGCGTGAATTGATAAGTATGATGTGTAGCGGGAAGCAGGGTCCAAATAATTGCAAATTTGGGTACTACGATTTTTTTCCACCCTATCAAAATCTCTTGAATAATTTGGGCATTAACTCGGGACCGTAATCGTAATTTTGTAAACGAAATTGATTAATGAAAAAAAATGGATTTTAGTGAAAACATTAATATTATAACCAGAGCCAACCGCTCATAAATCAAAAATTTAAATAAGCAAAAGTTGACGCCCACCGAACGTGCTACGTTAAGGATATGTACGTCATCCACCTCCCGTCTTTAGCTGTTGTGAGGGAAATGGAAGGGAGTGAGGAGCAGAAGGTCTACTCGCACAGATCCTGTCACAGCACTTCCATTGGCAGAGTCAGCTGTGTGTACCCCATTGTGATTGGGCAAAGGAGCATCGCGGTCTTAGTTGTGATTGGACGAAGTGGATGACGTACTCGTCTTTTGCACGCCCACTCTTCCGAAATGGTTAAAAACATTATGGTTTTTCACCTCTCATAATTCGAGAAATAATTGACGGATGGAAGAATGGAAAAATACTATTCTTCTTATTTAAAAAAAAAACTATCTGATTCGGTGATATAAAATATGGCAAACGACCCCATTTACGTCGAAAAATTACAATGCGGAAGTGTTCCTTGGTTGAATTAGGCCATGATAACGTTTTTGGATGCGGCAAAGGTTTTGTGGGAAAACTCAAGGTGAAAAGTCAACTCGCTGTAATATAAACAAGAGCTTGAAGATCATTTTGCGGGCTCGCTATCGCCAAAAGTGCCCCTAGTGACTGAATCTTTGGGTTCTGAGTGACGTCAACTCTCTCTCTTTTTTGCAAATTCCTCGTCCCCACCGAAGGTCAACGTCTCCTCGTGCGCCTTATCATGAAGAACAAAGCATTCACGCACTTGAATTTTGTCCTCTTCGATTGTTCATGTATTCTCAGGCAGTCCGAAAAGTGCTTTCCACACTCTTGAGATAAGAACTGGTCCATATCGAAATGGAGTGCCGTGACGTGACACCTCTGGATACAGTGGCATTGACATCCTTAACTTGGATATGAATCACGGCGTTGTTTTTTATCAAATATTTTTCAAGACGGGATCACGCGGGATGTATTTCCTAGCCTTAAGATTTACGACTTTTAGCGCGGAGCCTTGGCCTTAAAGATTTCCTTCTAAAAGTAATTTCTCTCTTAAAGACTTGTTGAACAAAAAGCATTGCTCATGCTGCCTCGATGAAATCTCTTCGAAATGAATGTAATCGTGCATTCTAGGTGACCTCAATATTGCATTTAAAAAACATATGTCCAATTTTTCTCGGTGACCACGGATACCTTCTATTGAAATGAATTGTCTCCAAGCCGTAATAGGTGATCCTTTCGTTTCTGGTATAAAGGGAAAGGGAACTTTCAGGAATTGACAACAGTACCTCAGTGTTTTTTCTGGCCTGAGAAATGTCTTCCGGTCAGCAACAAGCTTCAAGGAGTCTGAAGGAGGTCTTGTTAAAAAACACAACACTTCTTGCATTTCTACACTGAACACTGATGCACTTGCACAAACAAACACTGATGTTGGCATGCGCCACTTGTCAAGGGAAGGTACCTTTCGTTCTATCCCTTCTCCCGTTTTACCTTCCCTTGACAAGTGGCGCATGCCAACATCAGTGTTTGTATGTGCAAGTGCATCAGTGTTCAGTGTAGAAATACAAGAAGTGTTGTGTTTTTTAACAAGACCTCCTTCAGACTCCTTGAAGCTTGTTGCTGACCGGAAGACATTTCTCAGGCCTGAAGAAACACTGAGGTACTGTTGTCAATTCCTGAAAGTTCTCTTGCCCTTTATAACACAAACGAAAGGATCACCTATTACGGCTTGGAGACAATTCATTTCAATAGATACTGTTAGCCGTAAGAGCTCACCGTTTTCACTTGACGGATACCTTATCATACCATGCCTTCTTATTAGGTGATGGCTCATGAAGAGTTTTTTTAGTACATGAATATCACGCAACAATTTGTCATGTTAATTTTGTTCTAAAAGCCACACTCCTTAAAATTCTAAGAGGTAAAACCCTAAGACTAATTTCAAAGTATAAATATATTAACTTTCGTTCTGAAATCAGTCTTTCAGTTTTCAAAATGTTATGTGCCATTAAATCTTTGCTTTTGCCTTTAGCCTTTGCTTTTTTTTTTGCTCTAAGCGACCAATGCTGATTATTTGAAATAAAACGTTGCCAAATTCACTCCGAAAATATTCTGCAGCATGTGTAAAGACGATCTCTTGAAGCTCAGAGAGCCAAAGGCAAAGTTAATTCACCGAGGTGAAATTAGAGAGATGTGGATAACAGGAGAGAAAAGTTTGAAATTCCAATCTTTCAGCGTATAATTTGGTAGTATCATAGATCCAATGTCAATTATCAAGAAGAAATTACAATCGATAAAATAGATTATTCTGCTTTTTTGAATATCTGCAAAATATATAATATGTGTGAAGTGCATCTGCTGTGAATAACATGTATGCAATAATACATATGTGCAATTAATGCATATAGGTTTTATAAAAAAACATTTCTAATTGTGTGGAGTGAACATTATACTTTATAGTGTCTTTCCTTCATGATACTTGCGGTATGGTCGGATAAAGTTAGTGTTATTGCAATTAATAACGCATATAATTACTAGTAGTGCCTTTTTGATGATTATTCACCCCCTGTCGTATGCACTGAAGGGGGAATACACACTCGGTGGAATTATATGCATACATACGCTTTTTTTCGCTAAAACTTAAGCTTCTCGTGCTCTTCTTTTGTTTAAAGTTTAATCTCCGCTGCTGCTGGGTTCAGAGAAATATTTCTATCAAAGAAAAATGCAGAAGTACATGAAAATTTTGAATTGTTTTGCCTATTCCTATCACCTCCTAAAAAGTAGTGAAGTTCTCAAAATTTGAAAACAGGGAGTATTGGACATTTGCAAAGAGCAAAAGAACCTTAATTATCAGTTTCTCATATATTAACATAGGTAGAGCTTAAATAATTAGGTATATTGTTCAGCATTCACCTTCATGTTATTTCATTCAAAGATCAGAAGAGGGACATACGTTATAATTTTTTCACCAGGGCAAATGAAGGGCTTTTTATGAAATTTTCAACAGGGTTTTTTTATGAAATATATTTTTGGTAATAAATTTTGGATATATATTTTGAAGGCTTAATATCTCCGAAGGTAAAATAAAATAAAAACTTTGGTAGGTCAGAAAATAGAGTTAAACTTTAAGATGAAGAAATCAAGAGATTTTAATGTGACTAAGATTTTTAAGGTGTCTTTTTTCCTCGAAACTACGAAAATATACCTAATAAATTGATGAAGATGCCGGTGAGATAGTTTTATAGAAGAGGAAATTAAAATTTTAGAGCTTTTTTCAAAGTATGCTTAAAACTTTAAGCTCATGAGATATAATTATTTTAGACATATCTTGCATATTTTGGTTATAATCGGAATCGCTTATGCAAGATTTGTCCAATTTCCTCATTATGATAAATTAATATTTGCCGTATTATATGTATAATCTCTTGTGTTGACTTGGTGAATTTTTTTAGAGTAGTTTATTCTGTGGTAAACAATTGGGCTGTAAACCCTTCGACAATTTATTCATGATATTCCTCTTTATACACACCCTCAGAGTAGCTTACAGGGTGCACTGTAGATGCAGATTAAAACGTAGGGGAAACGTTAAATTATTTAGTCTAGACATTATCCTAGAGACTTAGGACAACCGCTAAATATATGCGCATAGCAAGTGGCCTTTTATCGACCCCAGTTCATCACGGGTGGCACTTAAAATACCTGAAAACGGATTGTCGTTGCCTAGAAGTGTCTGATGAATGGCCACTACCTGGCTGCGGGGTGGTTGATCGAATGGAAAAGATTAAAAAGAAATCTTCATCACTGGTAGGGAAAGAACCGCGATGTATGAACTGCAAGAAATGACAGCCAGAAAAGAGCTCCGAGTAACGCGCCAAGATCTCTTATCTTGTTGGTTTCTAAATCGTGAGTCACACTTTGGGTTTTCATTTTAGGTATCACTGAAGCTACAGCTTTTAATGAACTTTGGGAATGATTAGAGAAACCATAATTATCACCATCCATCGATTTTAAAATTTATTGACGAAGTTCCCCACTCAATCCTTCAATCGATTAACATCTTTATTTTCCAATAAAGAGCAAAGGAATAATCTCTTTGACTTGTTTTTGAAGTCCCCTACTCAATCCTTCCATTGATTAACCTCTTTATTTTTGAATAAAGAGCACAGGAATAATCTCTTTTCGAGTTTTCTTTGAATCCTTGACTTCTCTGCAAGGATTATCGTCCATACCTCACGAAAATGTAAAATAATGCTTAAAATGTTAACTAATCTGAAGTGTTTCCTTATTTTTTGGCTTGTTCTTCCAATCGCCATCGGTTCAACTCTTGGAAGCTTGTTCCCCTTGCACGGTCTATTCTACTCATTATTTCCTTCTTCCTACGCCCAAATTTTCCACTTCCCCAATAGAATTAATGAGTCATATTGCTTTAACAAATTACATAATTGTAATTTTGTGCCGTCTCTTCTCTTATCATTTGCTCTGCTGAAGTAGGTGTTATCATTTTCCACTTTTTGAAACGGAGCTATGGTAAAACCAAAAATTTCTAATTTTGTACATATCTATGCTAAGACAATTTTTATGGTACCATATGTAATCGCAGTAGGGAAAGCTGGAATATTTCGTGTTGATTTGTTATGTGTTCTTAAAAATAATTCAAGATGTTAAAATGCGTCGTGAGAATTCTGGAATAAATAAAAAAAACTCTTATAAGATATACTATTTGAGAAGGACAGCCTTCTATGGGTAGAGTGGCAAAAAATGACTTAAAATAAGTGTCTGAAGCGAGTATTGAAGAATGTGAAAGAGAAGAATTATGAAAATATGAAGAGAGTGTCACATAAAAATATTGAGTGGAGAACTGAATTAAACTGACATTAATTACATTTTCACTTTCAATCATTGCAAAGTGACATCAATTAATTTAATTATATTACAAATGGGAGACTGTTTTTACCACCACCAGTGGTGGTTCATCAGTATTTAAGACAATATTGATCGCTGAAAGTTTTAGACACTAAGTAGAAAGCTTCATTTGTTGGGACAAAAACCTCTAAAGGGATTGTCAATTCTTAATTAACAAGACGAATCATGAAAGATTAGTAATATAGTAATATAAATGAAGGTGTTTGGCTGCATGTACAATGTTTCCTGGGCAGCGAATAACTGCAAGATTTTAATATTCTCTGAGGAATCAAACTAAGTTCTACCTATCCTTCGGTCTTATTTACTGACTAAAACGTGCCTGGGGTAGGCTTTACATTCTTCTGCATTCCTGTTTCTCTTCAAGCTCTCGGAAACGAAATTTATTTTTCTCCCTCCAGGAAAGCACCGTTGCTTCCCTGTCGGAATTCTCAATTGATTGATATCGATTCCTGAGGAGTCATGCAAATGCCGAGTAGGTGTACTCACGAAAAGATTCGCGAGTCGTTCCTATCGATGGCCTTCTCTCGCCTACGGGTTCAATAACTACTCGAGAGAAATCCTATTTCCATTTCAGTATCGCTTGTGCTAAATCATCCAACTCGAGACATTTCCATTTCCCTCTCTTTGTGGAGAATCTTGCCCATTGGCTATAAATTCATTATTTTACCACACGCTGTAAGTTTTAAAATTGAGGAGTGAGCTCATGCGATATTGAAAATGTAATCCCTTTAATGGTGGAGTTTGGTGTCTCATTGTGCGCTAACTCTCTTGATAAAAAAGTGAATATAAAAATTTACTAATTGCGTCATCTTCTTGTAAGTAATAGCAATTTTCCAAGTGATGTAGTTCAGTGAGCCACGCACAACAATGTATTTATAGCATTTCCTGCCGGTCAAAAACTTGTTTATTTTAATTTTTCACCACATCTCTTTAAAAAAATCTTCTATCGATAAAAGTTCGTTTCGAAGATGCATCCATGTTATCCAGTTACTTTGTATACTTTTTCATTTTCTTCCTTTCGTGTAGATAACATTTTCTTCTTAATGTGATTGAGCATAATCATCTAATAGACGCCTGCCAATTTAACATGCGCTATGACAAATTTAGTGCACTTTCAAGATGTAATTTCAATAAAAATTTAATTTGTTGGGGAGAAATAGCACTAATGACCTTGATGAAAGCTATTGATTTTTATCGCCCCTCTTACCGAGTAGTGAATTTTTTGCATATCGTCAGGTGATATATGATTTTCTAATAGATTTCAGCAAATGCACCTTGCACAACACTAGCATAAGTCTTCATCCTAGCATTCAGAGATGGGTCAGCTACAAAAATGAAATAGCTAGTAACTTTTTGGTTATTTTCTCAAAAAAGTAGCAGCTACCCTATTAGCTAAATATTGAAATATATTTTGGTCTAGGGTAGTATAGGGAGCGTGGTAGCCTTGTGGGTAAAGCGGTTGGCTACTGATCAAAACCAACCTTCCGGTTGAATCACCGAGTGAGTGAGTAGGGTATAATAGCAGATAACACTAAGGCTACTCATATGTATTTTTATGTAAATGTATTTTTATTTACGTTCTCAAAATAGTAGAGTTTGAATTACTTGCTAAACTAATGGGTTTGAATGGAGCTGCACGCATCTTAAGTTCAAGAAAGTAAATTTAATCTAATTTTTGATCCCCCGAGATCCTTTCCCTTCCATTCTCATCCTTGTGCCTTACCTTCCGGACTGAAGCCCCTATTAGTGTGGTAGCAGACTTGAAAACACCTATGTGAATCTAATTTTTGTATGATCAATTACATAATAGATAATTTAATTTTTTTCCCCTATCTGGCATGATGATGGTAGATGAACAGCCTCCTTCAGACCAGTTGGTATGTGAATAACAGTATCTATTGTAATGTTGAACGCAATGTTAATGGAAGTGGCCGATTCTTTGTGGAACTCCGTTGCTAGTAGGTGAAAATATGCTTTGCTATTCCACCGGATTTATTAAAAAGGTTTTATTCACAACTAGTTTCGCTACACCGCAGCATCAGGTGGTCAAAACCTTTTCGCCATCATCAGGTGCTGTATGAACCACCTGATGGTGCTTTGGTGTAGCCAAAATAATTGTGAATAAATCCTTTCTAAAAACAGTGGAATTGCAAAAAATATTTCATCTAGTAATTGCAATGTAGGTACTCAAACAGGGGAACCAAAAGATTAACAAACCTGCCCTCCAAGTAAGTCTCTTGATAAAATGTACAATCTAAACATTGCATTATTTTTGTTGGAAAGCTCTTTTAATTATGGCTCATGTAAACGGAATGCATCCGATACATAGGGTTAGTACTAAAAAACGTAATAGAATGGTAATAATGAATATTTTTTATAGAATAATTAAAAACATATTTTTTTAGGTGTAAGGGAAAGTAGGTAAAGGGCGTGTAAAAATACTCTAAAGCTTCATGGAAGGAAAAGCTATTGAAGCAATAGCGACGTTTCCTGGTGTTTCGCAGATACTCGCTTTCGTAGGCCAAGGAGCAAATTGGAAAAGTAGCTGTTGAGAACGGCTATATTCTACTGTAATGTCTGTAGCTAATGGCTGTAGCATTTATATATACGTACTTGTATTTGTAGCGACCTGCACCTATTGAAAAACATCTGTGTCACAATTCACAAGCAGAGTGGCGCAGTGGAAGCGTGCTGGGCCCATAACCCAGAGGTCCGTGGATCGAAACCACGCTCTGCTAATATTTTTTTCGATCAGCTACGAGAAATTATGGACGGTGTGATTACTTTATTAGCATAACCAGTCTATTAAACGAATTTAAATGGGAATCAGTTTGGATCGTAGCTTGAAATTTAGACTTAATCTCTTAAATAAATTCCGAGATGATATTTTCACTGATGACGTTAAAAATATTTTGCGAATTCCAACTCAATATGGTAGACTGAACCGTAATCTCAAAATTATGGAAATTGATTGCCGAACTAACAGATTCAAAATATCATTCATTCAATAAGGATATGAATAGCTGTGAATATATCCAATAGTATAATTACAATTAATATATCAACGGATAGCATAGTAATAATAAGCTCACCCAACTAACAGCATGTTTTGGCATGCTTGCTTTGCTATTTTTATCCTTTTTTTTAAATTCTGATGCTTAGAATAGAATATAATTGCTAATCATTTTGATGCATTACATATAATATATGTTTGGTGTGAATTCACCCCCTGCCTCGCACCTTTATGATGGCTTCCATCTTATTATGTGTATGTAGATGCAGGGCGATACTACCCATCCGTGATTATATTAACAATAATATCTATTTCTTCTCGCATGATCCACTCCTCTCGGTTAGAATTAGATTCAGAGAAGACCTTTTGAAGGTCGTATTTGACTCCAATACTAAATTGAGCGTATTCTGCCAAATGTGGTGCATAATTTCTAAAGGCCGTTTCACTCAATGCTTACCACAATGCAGTCTGGTGATTATCAAAATCCGTAGTGAACGGATTGGATGGTTGGTTATTCAGGGGAGGCGTCAGACAGCCGAAGGCATTTGCGCCATTTAGGATAGGCGGGCAATTGTGTAATGGTAGGAGTTTTTATGGAACGGAGGAAGGGTGGAGAGAAACCCGGCGTCGGCATTAGCTTACTCTTAACGACAGGCGCCCAGGGGACCACGGCCCAACGTCCCACCCGACGGACGGAGTACTGAACTTGAAATGCAATAGACACTTAAGAGGCGACCCGTTTTCCACTGAAAATTCCTCCACAGCCGGGAATCGTACCCGGGCCCTCGGGGTGGGAGGCCAGTGCTCTAGGCACCACACCAACCCGATCCCCATCCGTAGTGAATACTGCATCGTGTAATACCAGTGTAATTGAATGGAAAACTCTCTAACGCATGGACGACTGTGTGGAAAGTAATCACTGTCCCATTTCCACGTAGTAATCCGCGTAATTTCAATGGTTGGAATTCGGCTACCTTAGGAGGGTAGGGTTCTTTAGTTTTATTACTTTCCTTGTCATTATCACGACACCTTAAATTTTATTACTTTTAAGGACATATTATGGATCTCGAAACACTTTTAAGTCGTTGCAAGGGACAGGTTTGATTCTTTCGTCTCAAAAGGTTTCCGACCTCTTCTCATGAAGTAGGAACAAGATGAGCGTCCTTCTTGCCTTATCTTCCACGTCATTTATTTTATTTTTTCGAAATTATTTTCCCTCTCGCAGTCTTTGGGGTAGGTCGCGAGAGGCCGAACGCACGCCGCTTTTCCTTTGTCCGAGACCACTTTGTCGTCCGCGCCTTTCTCAGGCGCTGGTGTTTCACCGACCCACTGACCTCAGGGAGAAAGAGAGGTCAGTGCCTTTCGCCGCTGGCTCGGAGAAGCGCAAACGTCAGCCTGGACACTTCCTGATGGAGGTGCGAAGGAGGTGGAGCTCTTTCGCGCCCAATGTTACGTACACATCACATGAGTTATAATGTGCAAATGGCTCACTGCTTCTATATTTAGGTACGTACTTATTGTTCTATAATTATAATGAATACCTTTTCTTCGACTATGGCACATAACTATGTGCTTTATCTTGGATATACTTTGTCTGTAGAATTTTTTTCTCGGAGCGAGCAGACATCTTAGGGAAATTTTTTTTCGTAAGTTTGAAATTTTTTATAAAAACTATCCGAAGTATCACTTTGATGAAAAAAATATTTTCATTTGCTCAAATTCCACTTCTTTTAATTGAGTTATTTGTCAACGAGGCATACCCTATGGTAATTCCCCAATGTTCCTTTTTATTCATGTGACATTTATGTCACATTGGGCTTTTATGGGTACGACATGCAATAGTCAGCCACTTCCATCCATAACTTTATTTTTGTTGGCAAGGTTCTTGGACCTTCTTCGTCCTAAGTCTTCTATCCGATATTGTACAAGGGGCATATTTTTTATCGGTCCTGTCACTTTTTCTGGCAATGTATAAGCTAGGACCTTATGCTTGAATTTTCCGAGACCCAATCCCAGTGGATATTCTGCCTGACAATGTAAAAGTAAGGAGCTTGAATTTTCCCGGTCTCGAGTCATCCAGCTAACAATGTCTAAGTGCGTGGATATTTTTTGTCTTAAGTGCTTTAGCTGACATTGTCTAGCTTAGTTGCTGGAATATTGTCAGTCCTTGGTCATCTATTTCACTTTGTAAGAGAAACGCGCTTGAATCGTCTCTGCTAACAGTCTTCCACTTGGCATGCTGCAAGGAAGGTGATAGAGTCGCACTTGTGGATAATTTATATTGTGTGTGCGTTGCCAAAGAATTGCGCTCATGAATAGTTTACGTTATTCCGAAATTGAGGAATTTCTAAGACTTGTGGAGGAGGACATCGTGTATATAGACATTCCTGGAGATGGAGCCATAAATATTGATGGTGATGAGACTTCTGACGAAGATGAAGAAGTTCTTATTTTCTGCGAAAAGCCAGGAGGACGAAGATGCCGCCATAAATTTAGTACAACACATCAATATCCAGCAGGAGAATATAGATCATTTCGGAGCAGAGGTCAGTACTCAATGTTTTTTCTTCATTTTTTGCCCGTGAAATTAATTAACCATTTAGAATATTATTTTCAAACATAACTATCTATTAGAATTTCAATACTTCTCTGCATACACGATTAGACGAATTTCTCATGCAGTTTATTAAAATGTATAAATTTCATTTGGCCACTTCAATATACTTCGCGGTTCCTAAACTTTTATTCACAGCAATCAACTCACATTTCAAATAACCTCCAGTTGGTCCATGATCATTAATAGGATAAAAAACAATTACTGGAGCTCGCAATCAGTCTTTTATTATGGAAGGAATGATACATATTCACGTATCTTCTCTCTCCCGTAACATTAGCAGTGGTAAAGCATCAGAATATCATATTTTCTAGTATTTATAGTTTCAGAAAATTATAATTGATTAATCATCTTTTTTGATTAAAGGAAAGAGATAATTGCTCAGAAATAGAGCAAACGCCCACAGAAAATGTGAATGCTGTGACTAGGAATGGCAATACATCACAAGTTCCATTGGAGAATGCAGCCAGTTCTACATCATCCATTCCATCCATGAGTGCCACACAAACTCTAACACCGGTTGGTAGGAAAAACATCCAATGGAAATTAAGAAGGCAGTTTTTGACCCTCCAAATACCGAATGGTTGGGAGAATTGCCTTATCCTCCAAAAAGGCAAATGTCTCCGTTGGAATATTTCAAGTCTTTCTTTGGTGAGGATATTCTTTCTTTGATTTGTAAGCAATCTAATGTTTATGCATTGCAGAAAGATGGTGTAATTTTAAATGCTTCAGGGGATAAGTACGGACACGAAATCACTTAGCAAGGATTTAGATGCAATTCAAGAGTGGTGCGACAAATGGCAGTTAGAACTCAACCTTAAAAAGTGTTTACCTATCAATTTTTGGAGGAGCAATAATTCGATAGAGCGATCCTATAGAATTAATAACACAAAGATCGAAAACATTGAAACCGTAAGATATTTAGGTGTAACAATCACTAAAGATTTATCGTGGGGAAGACACATATGGGAAATATGCGGCCAAGCGAAGAGAAAGCTAGGATTTATAAAAAGAGTACTTGGGAAATGTGATGAGAAGACAAAAGAGCGATGCTACTTTTCACTAGTTAGGCCCCACCTTGAGTATGCAGCCAGTGTATGGGATCCTAATGAATTAGGTTTGATGAGAGAACTAGACAGTGTGCAGCGTAGAGCAGCTAGGTTCGTCAAAAGGTGTTACGATAGGTTGGGTAGTGTTTCAGAATTAATACAAGAATTAGGGTGGGAATCATTATCAGAGCGTAGGTTAAAGTACAGATTAAATCTATTAGAGAAATTTCAATCGGATAGCTTTACTGAAGATGTTAGGCACATATTAAAAACACCAGCGTATTATGCTAGATTCGACCAGATAAATAAGATTAGAGAGATATATTGTCGTACAGATAGATTCAAAATGGCATTTTTCCCCCGTACTATAAGAGAACAGAATATGCATATGCATGATGCATATATCAATCCCTTAAATACTATAGATATTAACAATCTAGTTGCATGAGACACTAGAGTTACGAGTTTTCATGTCAATAGTTCATGCTTGGTGATCTTCACCCCCTGCCACACACCCTCGCGGTGGCTTGCAGGGTATCATATAGATATAGATAGAACAGTCGCTAGCAATTTTAATTCAAATGGGCATAGTCAAAATGCCATCCATAAGGTTGTACTGGTCGAATGAATGTCGGTATCCTCCTGTGGCCGACATAATGAGTCGAAGTAGGTTTTTAGAACTTTGGCGTTATTTTCACCTTGTGGACAATACCAAATGTGTTCATCACATGACTCAAAATATGATAAACGTTTCAAGGCTAGGCCTTTGTTGTCATCACTAAGAATGGCCCTTCTAACGATCCCTCCAGAAGAATATCATGCAGTGGATGAACAAATCATCCCCTTCCAAGGTCGTCACGTCCTAAAACAATATAATAGAAACAAACCTCACAAGTGGGGATACAAAGTCCTGACGAGGGCTGGTGAGTCAGGCATAATGTACGACTTTGAAGTAAACGTTGGGAAAAACACCTGCGAAAATTATGGCCTTGGATTCTCAGGAGATATAGTATTAGCACTGACAGAGAATCTCCCTGAAAACCAGAACTACAAGGTTGCAGCAGACAATTGGTTTCCATCAATATCACTCGCCAAAGCTTTGAAGGCAAGGGGTATATTATTCGTCGGTATACGGTTCGTGCCGACAGAATGGGCAGGTGTCCATTGAATGCCGAATCAGAATTAAAAAAAAAGAGGGCGTGGATCTTTTGACTGGCGAGTTGAGTCAAGGAACAATGTTTCACTTGTTAGGTGGTTTGATAACAAGAGAATTAATCTATTATCAACCTACGCTTGCATAGAACCAATAGATGAATGCCGTCGCTTCAGCAAATCTGAAAACAAATTTATAGATGTACGTCGTCCTAATATAGTCAGTGAGTATAACAGATTTAAGGGGGGTGTAGATTTGATGGATATGCTTTTAGAACTGTACAGAATAAATGTCAGGTCCAATAGATGGTATATGCTAATAGTTTTATGATGTCTTAGTGCAGCCATTGCCAATGATGACTACTTTACCAGCGGAACTGCAAACAAAGAAAAGAAAAAATTGAGCTTTCTCTTCTAAGTTTCCAATCAATGATTTCATCTGGACTAACGACGGCGGGAAAAGTAGAAAATCCACGGAAAAGGGGCCGTCCTAGTACTGATTCTCCATCTCCGAATGCGCATAAAAAGTTTCGATGTGGTGCAAACCCTAATCCCGTAGTTGACGTACGAAGCGATGGTTTAGGTCATGTTCCGGACATGGTCGAAAAAAGAGTCAGATGTAAAGTCTGTGTAAAATCTGCCACTTAGATGATTTGTACCCAGTGCAAGGTCAGTACAATTATGTTTAACTGTTCGGAAAAAAATGTTATCAAATTTATCATAAACATTAATATTCTTGTTAATGTATTGTATTTGTACTTCATTAAATTGTGTTCTTTGAAAAAAAATTTACACCAAAAATTTACTTTACTATCTGTAATTTATCATTAAAATAAAATTTATTTGAAAGCCTCAGATTTGGTGATTTTTGTTTCCCCTGAAGCCCAATGTGACGTGTACATCACATGTCTATTTCTCAATAGTCAAGAAGGGAAAACGAATGAAACCACTCTTAAGGCTTATTAAAGATAAAAGAAGATATAATTTAGCAAAAATTATTTTTTCTTTCATAAAATAATAATTTGGGCTTCAAAGAGTTGAGTGTGTCATATTCATTAGTACCAAGCAGGACTGTGCGATATGCTGTTTTGCATATCGCACGACGATATCATTCTGATATCGCGGATTCGTCGATATATCGGTTTCGCGATATAAATAGGAAATATCGTGATATGGACATATCGGGATATCGACATTTCGTGATTTCGAGTTTCGAAATATCGGCTCCCGATATCAAGAGCATATGGAGTATCTTCGACGCTAGATCGCATAGCCATAGAGTACCGCACAGCCCTAGTCCCAAGGTACCCGAACAAACATGTTATCTGACAGATTCATCTGCATCTATATAATAACCTGCAATTGGGAAATGGTGGAAACATTTCCGCATGTTTTTTTCATAATGAAGGACGTGTGGGGAGAAACCCGGTTTCGGAATTGAGGCGTTTACCAGGAACCGAAATTGCAATTTTGTACACGAAATTATTAGATGGAAACGAAAAACGAATTTTAGTGAAAAAATTAATCTCCTAACCACAACCATTCACTAATAAACCAAAAATTTTAATTAGCAAAAGGTGACGCCCACCGGAAGAGCTGCTTAGATAACATTGAAGTCATTTTTCTCTCGTCCTTGACTGCTTTTAGGGGAAGGGAAGGGAGTGGAGGGGGGTTCTCGGAAGGCCTGCTCGCACAGATCCTGTCGCAATCGCTCCTGTTGGCGGAGTCAGCTGTGTCTCCCCCATTGCGACAAGGCGAAGTAGCTTCGCGGGCTCAGTTGGAGGAAGTCAATGACGTCAGAGGTTGCACCACGCCCACTTTTCCGAATGGATTAAAAACATCAGTTTTTCGCCGCTTATAACTTGAGAAATGATTGACGGATCAAAAAACGGAAAAATACGGGTCTTTTTATTTTATAAACTCTATCAGATTCGGCAATAAAAAATATGGTAAACGACCCCATTAGCCACCCCTTTATGACAGGCGCAAAGGGGACCGCGGCTTAACGTCACATTCGGCAGACGGAGTACTGAATCTGAAATTCCCATCATTAGGCATTCGAGTTGGTACCGGTTTGCCACTAAAAGTCCCGCCCCTGCCGTGAATCGAACCCGGACCATTGGGATGGGAGGCCAGTGCTCTAGCCACCACACCAACCCGATCCCCGAGACTTGAATGTGTTTGAAATACCCAAATCAAAATTACCAGCTACTCAACATTAGAAGTAATGCCTGAGATCTCATGTTATGAGCCCGGCAGTGATGGTTTTTTATTGGAATGCCGGCCCCTAATTGATTGCTGTGTGGAAAATACTTCAAGTTCAGTACTCCGCCCGGAGGATACTGAACTTCCCGGAGTGAAGAATGATGTGTAAGCCGTGGTTCCCTTGATGCTTTTCATTAAGGCCTCTATTAGCCGTGGCAACCAGACGCGCCACCGGTGACTGAATATTGCATGCGCGCGCATCATACTGCCCTGACCAAGACGCTCCAGGCAGACACACAATCTCAGTTCACAGTCCAAACTAGTGGTGAGATGTTCGCTCTTGTGAATTGAATTTCTGTGTGTTAATATGTTTTCGCCGGGGGCGGTGGTGAATGAAGATGGTGATCGCAATTTGCAAGAAGGTGAAGGTGTTGCTTGTCCAAGTGTAATAAAGTACAATAGTGTGTAATAAAGCCCTTTGGTAAGTCTAGACATCAACATAGGATGCTTCCGAAACCTTCTCACCCTTCGCCTTCTCTTCTTTATGAGAAGAGCTAGCAATAGTACGTCCTCACAACACAACACTATTTTAACCACTACTGTGTGCTGGGTAATTTTTGAACCGATACTGGTGGCGCCACCGGTGACCTGGGCGGAGTAAACCCGAGCAACCAGACACTCCACCGGTGGAACGTCCGGTGGAGTGTCCAGGTTGCCTCGGCTAATAGAGGCCTAAGGGCCGGTTTATCCACCTCTGGGTAGGCCGGTTTTACCCGGCGGATAGCTTACCCGGAAGTCAAATCTCAGAAATGCGTTTATCCACCATCGGTTAAGCATTACCCGCCGGATAGATTTGCCTAGAGCTCCTTCGAGCGCGTAAATTCTTACCCGTCAGATAAACTACCATCAGCGCATCCAAGCGGCGGTTAGGACAACTTATATTGCGTACTTACCTTACGTTTGCCAGTAAACTAGTTAGTCTTATCGTTTTCTCAATACTTATATGTTGCATATTTATTATTATATATGTAGATAAGAAATAGCACGAGTCACTGACAAGCATCGTTAAACAAAAATGTTTGATTTTGTAGCCGTAGTCAATATTATCAATAGTCTATCTGAGTTGTTGCTTATTGCCGAAGTTTCATCGCAGTGAACACCAACATCATATCATTAGTTATGTAGGTATAGTTATTAATCATTAGGTATCATTATATAGTATTTTTTATTCCATCTTTTTCAAGCTTTTTATAGCGAGCAACGGCAGTTCGTATTAGTACATCTTACGTACACCGCACCTAATATTCCAGTAGCAAAACCTATTCCACCGGTTAACTCCGTTGTCATCAGGATGGAAAATAATTATGTTTTACAACATATACTGGACGATGATAGTGATGACGAGGTTGAGTTCTTCAACATCGAGAGAAGGCCATATTTGGTGAGAGATAGAGTCAAGCACTTCCATTTGTGGGACGAAGTGGATTTTTAATCGAGATTTCGCCTCAACAAAAGGACTGTGCAAGACATTCATGGCATTATAGAGCCGGAGATATCACATCCAACAAATAGGTATATTCTTACTGCGTTGTTTTGCCATTGAACGTGTCTCTGACCAACTGTAGTAAAGTACATTTGATATTAACGCAAGTTAAAATCTTTCCGATTACTTAAAATATCGCTGCCTATATTTCTTTAGAAATAATTCATTGTCGGCCATGGATCAAATCCTACTGACGTTGCGATTCTACGCCACTGGAACAATGCTGGTCGCCACAGGGGACTTTATTGGTGTCAGTAAACCCTCGGCTTGCCTCATTGTCAAAATAATGACCTGTGCAAATGCCAGCAATTTTTTAAAAATGCCAACGGAGGAGGACGAGATAAGGAGGGCCCAGCTGCAATTTTATGAGATTGCGAGATTCCCCAGGATTTTGGCTGCAATAGATTGTACCCATGTGAAAATTCAGGCACCAGGTCAGTGAATATCTTCAGGTGTATTTATGCCTTACTTCAACTCTCAATAGGAACATGAGTTCGCTCACAAATATATCAAAGGAGAGGTGCCGATCTTTCTTTAAAACTTTCTGATATTATGAAATGGTTATCCGTTTATGAGTAAGACTGGCTTGGTCGTTACAGGAGGCCCTCCACCCGTCAGAAAGAGTGCCTTCTTCTCATGAACCGCATCTTTTCGTATTTTCCCCTTAAACTTTTGGCGTCTCTGGACTTGAAAAAATATTGAATAGCATTTTATTACAAGAAAAATACGTGCGAATCGCATTAGCTATTACCGTTCCATTAACATAAAATGATTAGAAATAAATAACGTGCGCTTGCCCGGTGGTGGAAGTACAGTATTCCCTGGAAATACGATCCCACGTTTCATCTTTCTCCCTCCATGTTGCAGCATTCGTGGTTTTATTCTCTAAAATGCTCTTGTATTTTAGAGCTACCTCCAGCAGCAACTGTGTTTCATTATTTGTGAATTTATTTCCACGATTTAATTTTTTGTCCATCGCTGGAAAACAATAACGGTAAAACGAAACAGAAGGAATAAAATATTACCTTCCGATCAACTGGTCGCATGAATTCCACAAAATAAGCTGGAACAGAATATCGATGTTATCTTGTTTTCTTATTATAGCCTTAGCCAATCACAGCATAGAATTTGAAATTCGCGGTCGCTTCTGGCCCGCAATCAGCCTTTCAAAACCATGTTGCCAGGTCTGTCCTTCGGGTAGCTACCCGGCAGTTGCGAGTGGATTGGATAAACGGTACGCACGAGTTACCCGGCGGTTAGCGCTATCTTCCGGGTTGCTACCTGGAGATATACCCAGACATTGATAAACCGGCCCTAAGAGCAAGCTAATGCAGACACCATTTTACTCTCCAACCTTCCCTCGTTCCCTACAAAATTTGTACCCCTGTCCATTAATCCACCAGTGTCCATGAAGTAGTAGCGTTGCGTCTCATATTTGCTTGTAAGTAGTTCATGTTTGGTGATCTTCACCCTCTGCCACACACCCTCGCCGTGTGACTCGCAGAGTATTACGTATACGTACACCAACACTAAATTGCATTTAGCAGACCTTAGCTTCGTCAAGTGACCGACGCGTCGGTCACCATCCGGGACTACTGCCACTGAATTTGTGCATAGTCCTACTGGCGTGAATTTAGTTTGACCGAGGAGGCTGAATTTCGTGTGAAGCTGCTGTGTTCCGTGGGTTACTTAGTTTTTCAACAGGAAAATCGGTGGTTTGGTCCCTAGCGATTAGATTGCTTACTCTACGATAATGGATTCCTGAAGTGAAATGACCCCTTGTGACACACGTTTTTGGTTTATTGCGGTGTAAAATGTGTATCGACGTCTATACTCTGCAAGTCATCGCAACGCTAGGTGGCAGAGATTGAACATCAAAAGCCATTCATTAATATCAAGGATTTATATTTTGTTTTTTAATACCTGCTACAAAACTATTTCTATTGTTGTATTCATATTAAAAAATGGAATTTGTCTGAGAAATATGGTGTTTCCACGTGAAACAATACCTTTATGAAAAGCCAACGCCTTCTAGATCGGACACAGTAAGTATGCAAATATTTGTCATATTTTCATGACTATGCAAAACATACTTCAAATGCTCTCATTAAGGAGGTTGATCCGAAAAGTGAAAGTCATTTCATATTTTTTATATTTTCAGCGCTTACAGAACTAAAGTTTCTCTAGCTAATAAAGTAAAGATAATTATACCAACCCGTACTCCTTTTTCCACAAATTGCATTTGAAATTACATACGATTAACGGCGAGAATGGCCATCTTATGGGAATATAACGTTTAAAAATACCATAGTGACATGTTATTTTTTCAAAAAACTGATATTTCACAAGGAATAAAATGACACGAAAAAAAGGTATCAACCAACCGTATTTTTCGCTAAATGCACCAATTTCTGCGCTTATAGCAGACGAAATGCGTTAGTTGACTTCAAGTGCCGCTGCGGTCGCTGCAGCCAAAATGGTTGACGCATGAATAATATCATTACTAATGAGATATTAAAGAGTATTTCAAGAAGTATTATAACATAACTTTTGATAGTAATATTCTGGTGTTATAAATTAGTAAATTCGTTGAGTACATGAATTTATTTCAGTAACGTAAATGTTTAATTGACTCCATCGTCGAGCTGATTAAAATTATCATAAAAAATAAATCATTCGACTTTTCGTCGTATTTATTGTGATACTTATGACTTTCAATAGCTTAGATAATTTTTTTTGTGAAGTAAGGATCACCTAGCAGGCATATACTCGTACTTAAATTAATAAGATTCCTTAGACAACTTTACTCAAGCTGTCGCGAGCCAACCTCCTTAAGTATAATGCAGGGACGAAAAAAATACAAAAATCCGTAATTACTCTCCGGTCTTATTCCCTAGTAGCTTCAAATATAATCTATTACCGACCCTAATCTAGCGCGGAAAATAAATGACTTTTTGAACCTCTCCGTATTGAAATTTATCTCTCTCTCTTATTTTATCATTATGATTTAATCTACCTTAATATGCAGATGTTTAGAAGTTGGCTGTTTGGAAGTGAGAGATGAGATAGGTTAGTGCGATGAGATGGTCTTTACTGGAGCTGCAGATAGTCTGAAGATGAATCCTCTTTCCTTGGGTATCGTGCTTTGTGAAACTTGTCTCGACCCGATTTCCATTACTGCCTTAAGGCCGTATTGAACATCTCCCGGCCTTACCTCTCCCATTTTACTTTCGCCATCCGTCGTCGAAGATCACGTCCTAGCCTCGCAAGAGTCGTTCATCATCTGAGATGAGCCGGAGTACGCGTAATTCCACCCCTTCCTCGTCAGCGCAGTGACTTCTACTTCGTGACTCTGCTCTGGCATCGTCGTCTAGACTAGGAAAAATAATTATTGAGTCCCATCGGATTCCTGAGATAAACAACCTTTTTGACGCGGACGTTGAATTAGGACATACAGGTGGAGAGTCCGCTATGGGTAGCTGCATTGAGTGGTGTTGGATTTTGAAATTTAAGGATGAACTCTGCTGCTTTTGAACATTAGGTGCGTTTGCTGCGGTACTAGTTGGAAGATTGTTTTGCCGAAAGAGGAGTTAACTTATAGGAGAGAATTATGGGTAGGAAAGCTTGGAAAATACTGGTGAAGAGTCAGATGTAGTGAATGGTTAATTACGACTCTAGCATATGGACACCATACGAGTCTCACTCAATAGGGCGACTCCCGTTCGACATTGTTTTGACAGCTATTATCGTAGGATTTTTTTAACTTAATTTTTACTGATGAAGTTTTCGCTGCAAGGATAATTCACTGAGCTACTTCAAAATATTCTTAGTATCAATGACTTTTGACAATGGCGCCATTATTCCTCCAGTTGAGAATAAGCTCACTTTGGACCTATGGACTACATCACTTAATACCTTGCAAGTCACCACTAGGATGTGTGGCAGGGGGTGAACCCTAGCCAGGCATGCATTTTAAATAAAAAAATAATTAAGTTCACACGTACTATAATGCAGACATATAAAAATATGTTGTCCATGCATGCGCTCTTTACATGCAACTGAGAAGTATACTGCTTTTATGCGTATTATGCTAGACTGGACCTGTATCTATCTGAATGACAATCTATCTCTCTAATATTATTTATCTGGTCGAATCTAGCATAATACGCTGGTTTTTAATATGTGGCTAACATCTTCAATAAAGCTATCCGATTGAAATTTCTGTAATAGATTTAATCTGTACTATATCCAACGATCTGATAGTGATTCCCAACCTAATCTTCTATTTATTCTGATCCACTACTAAACCTATCGTGACACCTTTAAATGAACCTAGCTGCTCTACGCTGCAAACTGCCTACTTCTCTGATCAAACCTAATTCATTCGGATCCCAACACCCTGGCTACATACTCAAGGTGGGGCCTAACTAGTGAAAAAAAGCATTCTTCTTTTGTTTTCTCTTTAATATCCCAAGTACTCTTTTTATAAATCCTAGCTTTCTCTTCGCTCGGCCGCATATTTCCCACGATAAATCTTTAGTGATTGTCACACCCTAATACCTTATGGTTTCAACGCTTTCGATCTTCGTGTTATTAATTTTATAGGATCACTCTATCGAATTATTCCTTCTCCAAAAATTAATAGCTAAACACTTTTTAAGATTAAGTTCTAACTGCCATTTGTCGCACCACTCTTGAATTGCATCTAAATCCTTGCTAAGCGATTTCCTGTCTTCTTCATTTGATATACCCCTTTACACTACCGCATCGTCTGCAAAAAGTCTAAGCTTACTATTATTGTCAGCCCTCCCCTCCTCTTCGTCGCAGATTTCCTTTCATGGTCTCTTAGGTCTCAATTTTTATTTTCTCATCATATATATCCCCTACTCAGAATGTCGATAAGCAAACGCATTTACAACATTTGCACAATCTCAACTTTTGAGGAATCAGCCTCTCTCAATTAAACGTCTGTTATCTCTAATGTAGTTGATAGTTATATTTAGAGTTTTTCTGCCCTGCGCCACCTACACTTGAAGGTATTGACTTAGTCAAATAATTTGAGCGCAAAATTGCTAACCAATCAAGGAGAGCCTAGCCTTTGGGTGGAAAAGCTAGCCTATGGGTGACAATGAAGCCAGAATGAGGGTGTTTGGGAACGATTAAGCCCCACCTTCTCTGTATAAAACATTGCGCTTTATACTTCCTCTTATGGAGACTCTAGGCATTTGCATCAAAGCATTTTTAACAATAAAATTTTACCCTAATTTCATCGCTACTGCGTCGGTATGTCTTCCT
Source organism: Platycnemis pennipes (assembly GCA_933228895.1). Taxonomy (NCBI): domain Eukaryota; kingdom Metazoa; phylum Arthropoda; class Insecta; order Odonata; family Platycnemididae; genus Platycnemis; species Platycnemis pennipes. Next base: position 30,919,781 of record OW121852.1, on the reverse strand, counting down.
AAGCTGCTAATGAATAATGAATGAATGAATAGTTGCTAATGAATAAATTTGTTTCCCATGGCGGTTAATTTTATCGCAAAAGCTTGTTCGAAGTTAACCTTTTTAAAGTATATATTTGGGGCATATTTGCGCACCGACGAACTTTTCTCTCTTTCTTTGACGAATTTAAAAAATGCATTCCATTATTCATCTCATCATCATCACCCATCAACAATGCTAGGATTGGTGTGACGCAGCCGTCCACTGTATTCTCTATCGGCCAACCTCTTCATGTAAACATACCTCCTCTCTTTTACATCCTTCACCACCTGCTCTATATATCTCATACGAGGCCTGCCTTTTCCATTCTTTCCGTTCACTTTTCCCTCGACGCAGGCTCCTCCTTTGTCTCACTCTTCTCAAGACCTCTTCGTTTGTTACTCGGTCGTTCCATTTCATCTTCATCATTCTTTTGCAACACCACATTTCGAATACTTCCACCCTTTTCTTCTCCGCAGCTGTCATCGTCCATGCCTCACTACCGTGAAGAAACATGCTCCATATATTCGTTTTGAGGAATTGTTTCCTTACTTATAAGCTTGTATTTCCAGCTGTAAGTAGATTCTTCTTTTGATAGAATGCTCTCTTTGCTTGGGCTTTTCTACTGACAGTTTCTTTTTTGCTTAGTCCATCGTTGGTTCCTCGGCTTCCCAGGTAACAGACTCTTTCACCTCTTCCAATTTTTGTTTTCCTAATTTAACGTTGGTTTGGCCTGTTCCCCTTTGCTGCACACCAGCTTTCTTCTTATTGATCTTCAGCTGATATCTGGCCATTGTCGTTTCCATGTTTATTACAATCAGTTTCAGATTATTATTATCTTATTAATGTCACTACTTTGATGTTTGCCACGTGCAAAAACTTCATCCATAAGTGTACCGCGAGTAGCACACCATCATTTTCAGTCCTACCAGTATTGCCGCTGGATTATCAAATCAGTTCCTCCTTTTGGTCTCTTGCTAGTCTGTTGTTTCGAGAAAAAACAAAACACACTCGTGGACGCGGTTTGCTCGAGGCCGTTCGTTTCGATTCGACTGCGGGTCGGCCAGCCATAAGGAGATCGTCTCATTTCGCAACGCTAACCCAACTCACCCTTCCGTCGACGCAATCGTGACAATGAGTTCCCGGGAAGGAAGCGCGCGCCGCGGACCTTCGCCTGTCTTTTTGGGGCCCGAGTACTGAAGACAAAGGGCTCGACTGAAAATGAGTTCCGCCCGCCTGTTCTTTCTTTCGTTTCTCCTCCACGAAGGGATAGCTACAAGGGATCATAAATCAAATAGAAAATTCCGAAATTGCCTAATTTTATTCACTCTCCATTATCCACTGTTTTTTATTGATAGCATTCGATACTCACATCCATTTTCGATGCCGATATATTCACATCGAAATGAACTTGTCTTTATCTTAAGGCCCTATTACAAATGGAAGTACATTGTCGTGGAAGTCGCTAAAAATTTACACCTATCTGTAAGCATCGACTTCTATAGCAGCATGGGTCCATAGGTACTGCAATAGATACACTGGCAACTATGGTTCCAGCTTCCAGGGAAATAAACGCGTTGCTCTTTTGCTTGGAGGTGGAGTAGGCGATATCGAATTGTATTGCGCAACATCTGTTGTAATTCCGACGAATATGGCCACTAGCAGGACAAGTTTGGTAGTTTATAGTTTTTGTTTAATAATGTTGATATGCAAGGGCGGAGATTCTTCTAACCCTGATGGGAATAAGACTAGAAAAAAGTGCTGTTATACAAATATGTCACTTTATTTCTTAATTATCTAAGTAAGTAGTGATTAATCGCCTGACGCATTACAGTTTAAGCAGCGAGAGGCACAGAAGGTATCGTTACATATCGATATAGTTATATTATCGCTACTGCCATGAAAGCCAACTCTCATGTGTAAATGGGCCTATATGTCAATTATCTATTTATGATAACGACAATCAATATCGAATTTTGCATCCACATTATATATTAATATCAGATATCGGTATATATAAAATATCGATAACGAAAAAAACATGTTCTGGTGAGATCTTTACATGCTATGGTATAGGAATAACTAGAGGCTAGACTAATACTGACTTCCCATTTACAAGGCCATTGTTCAAATCCAGGCAGTGGTAAAAACTTTTCAGAATTGAAATTTAAATTTGAATTTAAATGAATTAAAACCGGTCTGTAATAAAATGTTGTGTGAAGAGTTCCTTATGTTCACTACTCTGTCCGTCGGGTGGGACGTCAAATCGTGATTTCATTCACGACTTCTGCCAAGAGCAGGCTAATGCCAACGCCGTGGTTCACTCCTTATCTCCATTTCCTGTGGATTACTTCCATCTACCGAATGCCTACCTATCCTAAATGGCACAAATGACCTTAGCTGTCGGGTCTTTCCAGAAAAAAAACTAACCAACTCGAATAACTAAAAGATGAAATAATTGTGATGTAATTGGGAAAGTAGACTCGTAGTCATTGAAATCATACAAGAAAAGCAGGTCACGGTGGACTTTTCGGTAGCTGCTATTTTGCCAGTAGAAATTTAAGACACAACCGGTGATGTTTATTTTTCATTCCATTTAATATCAAAAACATTTATGTCGCTTCACCATCTCAGATATTTTAAGAAAATTAGTGCGTTAAAAGAGCCAACCTTTGCGAACGGAATTTCGTTTTCTGACATGACAGAAAACGAATTGTATTTGAAGCATAGGTAAATATTCAAAGAACAATTGATTGCAATAAGTGACAAAGGATTTGATGTTCTCCCAGCTCGACGTATCATCTAAATGAGGGTTTCTTGGGTGTTCCACAGGGTTTGGGGCTCCATCTCATCCGTTGTTTCTAAGTTCCACTTCGTCTTCGTCTTTTTGAACTGGAGACATCTGTCTACGACATTGAAGAAATATTTTTATTCCGGGTAACGACTTCTGCAGACTTTTATGGGTCCCATGTTTAAACTTCCTTCCAAACTAAGATGTTTTGGGGTGAAGAAATACACGTAGATACAGGTTTTGATTGTCATTAAAGGATCCTGGCAGTGCGAATGAAAATTACGAAGTCAGCAATAGCAGCGAACATAAAATAACATTACAACTTGAAGCCATATGAAGCTATGATCCAAGGAATAAGTATTACGCAACTGGCATTGTTCTCTTACGAAACCTTTTCTTAAAAGAGCTAAACTGTGCTAAACGCGCCGTTGACATCATGTTGGATGCACTGTGCTTCTAAAAATACGCTTAGTTAAGACGGTCAATGCCAGACTAAAGAAAAAAGCAGGCGACTTCAGTGATGCATATGCGTCGAGTAATGAGTTTAATAAGAGAAATGAACCAAAACGTTATGGCGTCAAGGGCCTACGGCGTGGTTTTCATTCAACCCTTGTCTTTGCTGTGGAAAATTGGTTTTCTTGCGCTTTAGCTGCTCCATGGTAAATGCAAAGACTAAAACGTTGTCCTTGATATCATTGCTTTGAAGTCATTGAGGCGTATGTGCTTATTATCATCATCTCATATAATATATATTTATCATGTGCCGCACACATGCATACTGTACGATACCAACTCTCTTATGTATCCAGTTATGTACTATACCATAATATTCTCTATAAGAACGACACCTGTCATGTACAGAAAGGAGAGGGGAGTTCAGGCCCACTGTCTTAGGTGTATCTCGGTTAGAATTAAACTTTATCTATAAATTGGAACTTAAATTAGTGATAAGATGCCTAGTTATTTTTTTAAATCTTTCATTTACGCAATTAAAAGATATATATCAATATCAATATATTTTTTTATCTATATAAATACGAACTTGGGGGTCTTGGTGGCCTAGTGGGTAGAGCACTGAGCTACTGACCGGAGGATCCCGGGCTCAAATCCCGGGCAAGAGCCTTTCTGACCCATCACCCCCATCTAAAATCCTCGCCATTCTATTTTCTGCGTGTCAGAACTTCGTAGGAAATCGCAGGTGGCCCAGGGAAAGGAACTGGCCCCCCTACCCTGAATGAATTTCACACGCCATTGGCTTAGTACGGGGTGAACTCTACTCTCACCTATCAAAGACCAACCTTCGGGTTGAATCACTGAGTGAGTGGAATTCGAACTTATTTAGAAGGATTCCTACCGATTCATGAATACAAGAAAGGCAAGGGAAACGACGGTGCTCAAGAGTCGTCTGGTTATACACGGTGGAGATCGCCAAGTAATAAACTTACGAAAAGCATTAAAACAAAGCCAGGGTACAGTGTAGAGTGGATGTATAAAGTGTTTTTTATACATTTCGCTATCATGGAAAAGTTGTGGTGGATCTGTGTCAACGACTCTTGTGTTTTTCTTCCCCTTCCTTTGCAAAACGGTATTCTTAAAACGACGTGAACCGGTATGGTTATTGAGAGTAGAGCTTAGAAGTAAACTTAGTTCAAGGGTGCTTTGAAATACACTCATTAAGTAGGATCAAAATTACTTGTACCGCACGTGTTTTCTGATGCCCAGACAGTCATAAGGATAGGGTCAACTTAATGTGCCCAAAGTCTCCTTCCGGGATTCAAATCGAGATTTCTGCTCATTTCTACGCTCTACCCATCGGACTATAACGCTGATCGAATCATACAGCTATTTATACTGCAGTTCACCCATATTAAGTCCAATATAACCAATTAACATTTATCTTGTAATTATGGTGTCTTTTCTTCCGTCTTGTATAACAATATTTTTTGTCCACCGATGAGTGCAAAAATTCACATATTTTCATCCTCATTTAAGGTAACTAATATAATAAATTGTCGTTTTGATAATCACTGAATGTATCCACTAGCCTTTAACAACCAATTGCGAGGCTATTGGTAGAGTTCAAGTAGTAAATATTATCGTCTGACCATGACACTGTGCGAGCGTTTAAATTATTTGGAAGGCCTACCGTTCGCTTTTGGTCATATTATTTCCCAACGCCCTAATCTCAACAAATTTATATAAGCTCTTGCAGTAAGAAAGCTTGCTGTTTTTTTCAACGGTTCCTTTTAATTGCTTTATGGTACAATTCACACTCACTTTCTGTGTCGTAGCTATTTCTCTGTGATTACCCTCTGAATTGGTCATAATCGAAATGGGGTAGCATGAATTCCAACCTGAATCACTTTGGAATAACAACCAAGCCAACTGATTTCAATAAAGATTTAATCTTCCAGCCGCGCCTAAGAGCGCTTTATATTTTTCAGGCTGAATTCCATGAATTGAGTTATTCTAACTTATTATTTTACCAAAGGCTTTGAGAAATAAAGTGACTATGCAAATGGAAGCTTATGTATTGAGAATTGCAGTTCGTAGAATATAAAATGCAGCTGAGGGATGCAAGCGTGTTGCTATTTCCTATTATAACCCATTCCACAAATACGATTACGTATTGTTTTTTTGTCGTTTAAAGTCTTTTTCTAATGTAATACTTCTGTTGTTTGATGCTTATTTATGGGTACAGAAAACGCAATTCACAAAAAATAATCACTTGAAGCATCCAAGGCTATGATCGTGACTATCAAAAAACGCTCCTATGACAGACTTGTAGTCAAATTTCCTGAATGATTTTATTTATTTTCATATTGCACTTGATTCTTCGAATCCGAAAGTCTGAGTCTCTTAATTATCTGTTATAATACACTACGCAAACACTTTGCGTAAGTAAGTATACGAGGGGATACCATAGTATGTACTTAAAAAAATTTGAAATAATTTAAATTCTGAGTTGGTATAATTTGGTCAGATTACACCTTCTCAAAAGTTAGGAAATACTTTTAAACCTATAAAATTTCCTTGGGATGTATTCGTCTAATGTATAGAATATAAATGTGAAAGAAAGAGTTTAAAATGTCAAAAATGCCACATTACCAATCACTGCGCATTTAAATTTGTGTGCAACTTCAATTTCAATTGATTACGAAGTGACCTCGCTGAGAACTGCGTTCTACGCTGGATAAATTGTCGCATATATTTTTTGCACGCAAAACCCCTCGAAATGGTACTATAAAAACCACACTCGTTTTCTGTGCATCAACAGAGTTCAATTTCCACCTTTGTGGAGGAGGCAATTTCAAAAGTGATAAACTCTAATATCCTTCGCAATCCTTCGCTCTGAGCATTTCTTCATAGGAGCTCGTCGTTCTCAGGCAATGATTATAAAGATACCTTTTTCTTTTTCCGACCAAACAGCATGTTTGTGTTAAGTGAAAATCGACTGTTAAATCATAGAACTGAATTGAAAACGTCCGGAGAAATATTCATCCAGAATGAATGGAGAAATCGTCATTTGAGCAGATTCGTTTTCTTCGTTGAGCATGCAATCAGTTCTCCCAGTGGTTCAATACAATCCTCGTTTCCTTTTCCAGGTTCACTGCCTAAATTATTTAATCAAGATGCGTCATTACAAATACAGAGGACTGTCTATCAGGAGAAACCAAGTGTTTTCGCCTTCGGAACAATGAATTATCAACGCCAGCGAGTGAAAAGCATTGATTCTAAGAGCCACTAGCTGAGTTTACTGAGAGTCATTACTGGTCGTAGCTGATATAAGTTGGAATGAAACATGGTATTGATTTAAGGAAAGAAATCTATGGTGGAGTCTTGTCAATTTTGAGAGTAAAATAAGTAGAAAAAAATAGTTTCAACTGAAAAACTTTTGAATGGCTACTGAGAAACGATGGCGGGATAATTTGAGGAATAGACACTTTTTATATATTTAGAGATGAAAACGCGTGAGAAAGTTATTTTATAATAAGAAAAAGACAAACGTCCGAAAGATATAGGTTGTTAGTAATCCCTTTTGTTTAGTATGGTGATGATCGAGAGCGACTGATAATGGAATTAGCGCAATAACTTCGTTCTATAAACAAAATCTTCTATTTTTTCTGTATGTGAGAAATTAAATACGGAATATATACTCACTAACATTTGATGTTGAAGAGATGAAATGAAAACCGATGCCGTAACACATGAAAAACCTGACCTCCCAGAGTGTGAATGACTCCCGTAAAATGAATGAGAAATATGTGCCATTTTCCATGCGGGAAAAAAATATGCCGACAAGGAGGCTACGCTTAAGTGATGAAAAGAACTGGGTCGAGGAAATTTTTCAGTGAAACTATATACCTTAAGAAGATAAGTAGACACTTTGTTTGACACGATCCACGACTCTCGAGGGATTATATTCTGGCTATGCACTTGCAACCGAAAAAGAGCTCACGATACGCATTCTAAGGGTTGAATTGAGGTCATTGCTACTAAGACTGCCAGGAGGAATTTTGAATATTAAAGATGCTACTAATTTCCTTAAACGTTGAAGATTAAGGTTTGTGAAGATATCCTATATCAAGAGATGCATTTTCTGGGACTGCCCTCCCGGAGATTCAACCGTGGGCATTATTCACCTTAGGATAATGCCATATTCAACGGACTTTCCATGGAGCGAACAGACAAATCGAACAAGCGATATCTAAAATGGATCCTTGGTCTTTGGTGGAAGATTACGAGAAAGATTTACGAATTATGTTAGTTGAAGGGTAGTTTTATGTTGAGCAGAAACATGAACAAAATTTACAAGATGATAAATATTTATTGGGAATTGAAAGGTGGCTGTGGCTAAGAATGGAAAGAATTTTGCGGACTGATGGGGCAAAAATGCATACGTGCTTGAGAGAATAAGCGAAAGAAGAAGTAGAAACATTATGAGAGATATAAGAAAGAGGGTTTTTTTAGCAATCTTCGGCTGATATTCATCGTAAATTGTCTGGGTTTCCCTTGCAGCTATTTTATTTGTGTTGAAGGAATAATTAGCGCAAAAATAAAAAGAAACAATAAATAATTAAAAAAATATTTTGAAATATGGTAAATTTTTCGATTCCGCAAAGTTTTTTATGACTGGATTCAATGCTTTTGTATCATTTACTCCCGGGTAACTTTTTACCGTGGTCACTTCTTACGTACACCTTCGCATCAAACGAGAAACTTATAGGTGACCGATAAAGGTGGAATTAATGTTTTACGTACGGATCGAGGTGATAGAAAATTGAATCTGGAAGGGGAGGCAGTTGCGAAAATAAAAGGATGCCTAAACCAATAGATATTTAAAGGTCTCCCTGCAGCGAGGCTGGTTAATCCATTTCTTAAGTGATCAGAATTATAGTTGCAGTTCTAATTGCTAATTCTTGCCGAATGTACGCAAAATTAACCGTAAATTAATTCAATTAATATGAATTAGGCCTCATGACGAAGCTTCATATCCACGCTCGCCAGGTAGGTGTCAGATGATGGAATATCACAAAAAATGTAATTTAGTTAGCTGTGAAAAGGGTATAATTTTTAACTGTACAGGTATTGCTCATAAGATATAATTTTGGAAACCTTTTTGACTGGTTGACCTGTTGCCGAAAGTTGATCTCAAAATCTCTTGAAATAAGTATCTTATTTTAGTGTTAATTAGCCCACCAGTAAGACACTATAAGTGACTTTGTTTACTTATTATTAATTTAAAGTTTAATTTTTTAATAAGGAATTTCAGATATGTGAAATGAAACGCTTTCCCTTATCCTACATGACCACGTATTTTTCAACGAATTCGCTATGCTTTGGTCCACTCTTATATGGACAACTCTCGCCATACACACCGTAATTATAAGAACTCGTCCGGATTATCATTTAGGATCCAATGGATAAAGGATCCAAATTCCTATAAACCTACCAAAAGTACCACTTGACCATTACGAGAGCTTGGTTGGGAAACCTTGGGGATTAGAAAGTGGATCGCAAGATTAAAGTTATGTACTCGAAAAATTTATATCAGACGAAATGGAATCCGGCATCAACTGCATTTTCAAGCCTGTACACGCACCAATAGGCGCTTCAGCCGGGATAACCGGGATTCAAACCCGCCCTCCAGGTGATAGGTCAGTATTCTAACCACTACAACAAGCCCACCCCGCACGAATCTGATATTTTAGACATATTTTTACCTCCACACTACATCAGCAGCACAGAAGCGGCAACTTATGAGAGCACAATAGCAGAAATTCCAATTCATTTCAATTCAACTTGTATTCAATTTGTCAATTTGTTCAACTTAAGAGAGATCAAATCCAAAGGGGTAAAATAATTAGTTTTTAACACGCACAATATAGGTACCTACGACTACAATGGAAACAAATTATAATTCACTCAAACACATTTAAACACCATACTTCGTTACTAATTTTCAGTTTTTTTTATTCACCTAAAATTCACATTGACCGTTGGTCACTTTCCTCTCCTTGCCACACACCCTTACTGCGGATCATAGACTAAAATGTAAATGTTAATGAAACTATGGCTAGATAAGTCATTCTTTCCTTTGCTGGATTTATTATCACGGTATTACATTATTACATTAGTGGTTACATTACTGCACTGATTGTTAGCGCTGAAGTGATCTAGAATACCAGTATTCGACGCAAGTGACGATATGATCGTGGAAGGCGCTCGCGTAGGTGTAGCTGTGGGTGAATATAACACTTCGTAAGGAACAGAGCGAAACAATTCCCCTCTCATTATATTACCAAGTAATCTAAGGTTTTTTTAGGTGTAAATTTATGTAAACCATTCGTGTGACTAAATTGATGATGGATTACTTGGTCCTTCAAAGTTTTTACTCAAAATGACTCATATCTGAAGGTTGTTTTACCACCCCGAAAAATATGAGTATTACAATGTATACAACGGAGCAATATTCGTAGTAAATATTATTACTGTTGGATTTGGACGTTTATGAATTGTACATTAGTGTAATTGCTTTAGGAATTTTAACGCATGCATGATATTTAACCAAAAATGTATGTATATTTCCAGCCTGTCAAGCATGATGATAGTTTGAAATTAGAAGCTGCCTTGTTACCTTGTTGAATACAACTTGATTTGAAATTTTCAAGTATTTCTGTATTAATTCTGTAAACATAATATCTAAACCTTAGAACCATCATCTCTAAGCCAGTTAACTGATGATATAAATTCATTTAATATATACCTCGCCCGATAATTTTAAATATTTTCCTCTTGTAAACTCGTACCGTTGAACTAGGAAGTTGAGACTTCTACAGCGTTATTTTTTTATCTATTTTCAAAGAAAAATAATCTACTTTGAGTTTTGGACATTACGCACGTTTTGCCTCCTCACCAGATACCTCTCGCGGTAGCTATGTTACTGTTATCGCTAAGTCAAAACACGAACCCTGTGTCTCATGTTACTCCTCCTCCTCCTTCAGATAAGGATGTCTCTCTTCACTGCTTCTCCTCCGGTCTAGACGGGTCCACAGGCTTCCGGGCAGGAGTGATGTCCGTTGTACAGCAACGTCGCCGGAACAACAAGAAGAAGACTTCCAGTGGTAAGGGACTCTGTCGAGGTACGAACGCCACCGAACCGCAGAGAACAATCCCGAGAACACCTCCACAGAGCCTCAAATCACCGCACACCAATGATCAACTAGAAGCGTGTCTCTTTCTTTCGAACTCGGAAGGAACGTATAGTATTTCAGTGTCTCTTGACGTGGACGGTTTCCTTTCTGACCCTCTTGGACGCAAGTCTTTCCGGTTGAAATCTCTTCCCTCCACTTTCCGCGATGTCCACTCGAGAGAATTTTCTCCACACAACCACGCGTAATATCTCTATCTTCTCCTGTGAGGAGGAGAATTTTTCTTCGGCGAACGTTCAAACAGTCTGTGCACAAATTTTCCCCTTCTTAGGAATTTTAGAAGTAATCTTTCGAACTTTTCGTGGCGATTTCTCCTTCCGTCCTCAACCACCTAATTTTTTTTACCACTTTCAACGGCAGGGGACTTTCTTCGGTGGTGATTCGCGGTGTTCTAGTTCGGAGTCCCTCCCAGTCTGCAGCAATAACTCACGGAGAGTCACTTCACCTGAAAACCGCACACTTTTTCGTGGAAGAATTCCCTTCGGTCGTCGGGAAGTACAGGGGTATTGTGAAGCAGTTTGCAGAACAATACCGCCGTTAAGTCCGTCCCGCCTTCGCCTCTGTACTCCGGTAAGAGCCGGCCTTCCTGGTTACCGACGGGACAGATGGCTGGTGGCAGACTGAGGCCTTCCTAAGTCTGGTCGCTGGATGAGGGAGAGATGAGAAGAAGGACACTCTTTGGCGCGCGTACCTCATCCCCTCCACCATCCAATGTTTTACTTATTGTTTCTCCTACCCCTGGTCTTAATTCCTCCCCCCACCCTTCATAGCTCTCTCTCTCTCTCTGTGTCTCAGTCGTACGGGGGTGTGGAGGGGATTTAATTCTTAAGGCGGGGGTGGGTTGTGTGGTGTGAGACGCTTGGGAAATCTTCCCCATGGGCTGGTCGGTGTATTCAGCCAGTTGAATGGAGCGAGGAAGCTTTGGCGGGAGGGGTGGTGGAGGCGGGGGTGGGGGGGGGTGACATAGGAGATAGAGTGGGGGTAGGGGGAATACGGAAGGAGGGGGAGGGTTTAGGGGCGGATGGGGAAATCGAATGTCTTGAAGGAAAGGGTTTGGCTCCAGCCTTTAGTCGTGCTTCAGCAGTTCGGAAGAGGCAAGGCACAGTAGGACACGGTCGGGAAAAGATGGAAAGAAATCATAAACACCGTCACGTTTGTCGAAAAGTGTATATGTGTAGCATCCACGAATCGCAATTTTTTTAAAATACTCACCAGAGCATTAACAATCAGTATTAAGTCAAATAAGGTAAAATGATTCATTGTAATTTACTCGTATGTCGGCATCCATTTGTCGTCCGGGTTAGTTATAGTTTTCAGCTAGAATAATATTTTAATCCACAACTCCTTATTTTTCAAATTTACTTACGAAGATACTTAATCATTCACCATACCTTGAATGTATTACTGCGAAAATAGATCGTAGCAAGTCCTATTTCCGTTAAAAATTGCTTATCGTTTCGATAAAGCAATAAGCAATTTTCAAAAAAATGATCAGATATGTGACGCTACATATTTTCACTCGCAATCAATATTTAACCATTTATTCTGCACATAGATTCGTACCTTCCATGGCGGTATCGTATCCCAGGGTGGAGTATATCTGAGTATTACCTACTTCAAGAGAACATTCAATAAGCATTATTAAGATGTAATGCCTGTGATGATAATATCAACATCGCAAATTTTATTTTAGGGGGCCACTATATATTGATTTTCTTATTTGAATATTAATTATAGAAATCCATATTTAAATATTGCTGTGTTTAAATATTAGGTATATTTTAATTTTCTCTTCAGTAAAATTTAAATAGGTACCTCATTAGCCCAACAGCAAAACCGTTTCGATAAAACGATTTGCAATTTTTCAAAAATTACCCGACATGATATGACGTCACAAGACTGTTTATTCGTAATATAATATTCGTCTATTTCACCTTTTGTTTTCTTTATAGTTTTGTACTTTCCAGAGCAGTGTGGTATACCAAGGGGGTTTATCTGGATAGTATTTCAAGAGAACGTTCAATAACTATTATTTTGATGGGTACAGTCATGTAGTTATGTATTTTGACGCTGGAATACTACAAAAGTGTCGATAAAAATAAATTACAGACGACGATAACTTGGATAATACACTGGGACAGGTATATAGGTCTAATGGACCATTTAGACCGTGTAAAATCAAAAGTTCTCCTAATGCTTTAAGAAAGTTTTTGATTGAACGTTGGTCGTTGTGATCCCCGTGTTGTATCTAAATGATTATATCCATCTGATAAATTTCAATCGTTATATGAATATAATGGAATTTTGTTTACAATATTTAGTTTAATAAGGTGTATTGAGTATTCATTATCCATGCATCAATATCCATTCAATTATTAATTGAATTCAGCATGGAAATGTTAATATTTAACATCTTGAGTGGCATGCCCAGAAAATTTCCGTGGCTTTCTTTACTGTCGATAACTTTCCATCACGGAAGATTTCCTTGATCTACTTGGCGTTTAATTTATTCACTCCCGAAACTTTTATGGGCTAACACTAATCATTCGGAAGTAGTTTATTAATACATTGCAACGAATTGCTATTTATTATATTCTGTAGTATAATTTTTGCGTGCAAATTTCAAAGATAAATCCTCAATCCAAAGCCCGCCGAGTGGACAAATCTAGTTAAAATCAATTCACCATTGGAGGGGTAAGAAATCTTGATTCGTGAACTGCTATGTATTTTTAAATACCACCCAGGTATTTAAACATACATTTGATAGCCCAGAGAGTGAAGCGTTGTGCTGCTTATCGTAAGTGTCGGGATTAAGTTCTGGCGAGGATAATTTTGAACCATTCCACTAAATAAAAGTGCTATGAATTTCTTGGTGGTAAAACTTGGTTGGGAAATCACAGATGGCGCTAGGAAAATGTATGGAAAACCCTGATGCACGAATTTCCTTACGACCTTTGGTTTGGCAAGCGATAACCAGACTAACATATCTTTGGAAGTGATATTTAGCATTTAGGTTTTATTCTTTAGCAAACCTCTGTCTATGAATTGACTCATTTAGGTATTCCTAATAGTTTAATATATAAATGCCATTCAAAACAGATGCTATGCATAGTGTTAAAAGCGTCTGGCCTCCAATAGTTAAAGGTGTGGTTATTAAAATAACAAATTTCTTCTGGAATCGATCAAAAAGGATTTTATGTATTACTGATTCGACTTTATATAAGATCGTAGCTGACGAACTTGTTGCTGCGACGGGCCAAGCAATTGCGAAATATTAATCCAGCGTAATGTAAAATATACAACTTGAATCTCATTAAAAAAATATGCAATGGAGTAATGCTTTCAAGAAGGTGCAAAAGCTCTTATTATGTACTGTGAAACTGTTTTTCAACTGGTGGTGAAAATGTATTTTTTCCTAAGAAGTTTTTACGTATCCTTCGCAGGTCTTTACCCTGCAAACCTTCTAGTCCAGGAGAGAATTTGGGATACTTCGTTTTTTCTCATGTGTAACGGCAAAACGTCAAATTGGCAACCGGTGTTTTTAGGGTATATCGACCCTGCTGATTACGAATTTGTCGGTTGCCAAGCAGAATTTTTCCCTCTAAGGCCGTAAACAAAGATACCAACATAACATACCGAGCAAGAAGAACACTACATAATACCGTTTATTCGAAATTAAAGAGTCAAATTCCTAAATATTACAAGAGTAACATTGTTTATAGCATACCTTGCCAAGATTGTAATAAAATTTATATTGGGCAAACTGCACAATACTTAAAAAATGGAATCAATGGCCATAAGTCTTCAATTAAAACAAATACTGGAACCTGTGCCTTGGCTAAACATTGTTTGGAAAACAACCATTCCTTTATATTTGAAGATGCAAAATCGATCGACTCTGAATCCAACTTTCAAAAGAGGCTTTTTAAAGAAATGGTTTATATAGCAAAAAATCCCACTGCATGCAATAATAGAACCGATATTCAAAATTTAAGTAAAATATACCATAACATTATATCAACTTTATAAATATATCTTACTCAACAACACCATCAACCTGTAAATTCATATTCATTCTATATTCAATTTTGTTAAAATATATATATATATTTTTTTTAAAGTAAAAGATACATACACAAATAAATCTTCTTTGTGTAATAATTTTTTAAAAAATTTTGTTTTCGATTTTTTGTAGCCAAGAAACATAACATTGTTGTTGTTGTTTATAAAAAATTGTCACCAAAAGGTATGTACAAGATTTTCTCTGTAATCATTTTTTTTTCCTCTCTTTAAATTTTGATCCTAGACTGTAAAAATTAATGAAAATGTAAAAAACTTCAATTATGTATCAAATAGCCCTGATGATGCCGCAATAAAGAGGCGAAACGTCGGCTAAATTGGTGTTTTCTCTTATCGACCAAACTACTCCAGAAAATTAACCAATTCTACATAAAAACATAGTGGTCAATAATGTACATCATTATAAGTAAACAAAGATGGCGGGTAAAATCGTGATTTCCTATTCCCGCGACGTTTTCTTCGAAATTTCTATTGTAAACGGCACTTTTTCGGATGCAAGAGACAGTTAATGACTAGAAGGAGTCAAAGGTCACCTGCACTGGTGCCGATGCACTTGGATTTGAAAAATACTTTCCCTCTTCCTTTATTGGCAGACAAGCTTCCACGTGCGTGTAAAGTTCAGGAGAAGTGTCACTCCTGGGAAACATCCGCATGTACACCAAGCCCTGCAAGCCACGATAAATGTGTGTGGCAGGGGGTGTGTTCGCACCAAATATGCGTTTCATATCATGCATAAAAAGGAATAGGAACTATATTAGTAGTAACTGCTTCACAAATTAATAAAATATCAAAATAGCAAAGCAAGCAAGCAATAACATACTGTTGGGTGGGTTAGCTTATGGTCCGCGTACCAACATGCACTTACCTTCCTTATCCATCGGTACAATTATATGTATACTATTGGATGTATTTACTCATAAATTGGATATATCTATTCATAATGCCTAATTGTACGAGAAAAGAAGGACATTTTGAATCTGCCAGTTCGGCAAACAATTCCTCTACTTTTTATGACTATGGCCCAGTCTACCATAGTAAGTTGGAGGTCGCAAAATATTTTTACGTCATCTGTGAATATATTACCTTGGAATTTATTTCAGAGATTAAGTCTAAATTTCAACCGATTCTCTGACAATCGTTCTCATTTTAGGTCAAATTATAGACTGGTTACGTTAATATAGTTATCATAACGTCCCTTTAGAAATCTTGTTGATCTTAGCTCCACACGCTCCAGTTCATTATTTAAGCCTAATTGATAAGAATTCCATTTACTGTTAGCGTCGAAAGATGCATTACATTGAACTTACATAAAAAAATGACAAATGCATTATAGATCTGTCTCCATCAGAAATTATTGAGTCTGCAATACGCTATTCACCACTCTATTAGAGTATCGTTTTGCTTAAATAAATCGATGGGATATTATTAATTCCCTTGCGTTCGATGATATTATTTAGGTGAAAGATGTGAGGCGAACAAGCAATTAAAAAGGGTTTTTAATTAGGAAAAAAAAATTAGGAAATCTTACTTTTGTGCACATCATCTGGTAAATCTACTACTAGTTTTCGTGGCTATTTCTCAATGTTTAAATTAGGGTCCTCCAATGGTGCACCATTAAGTGTATGGATGCATTCTGTGGCTGTCCCTGGCAATGCAATAATTCTCCCACAAAAAACAACAGGTGGAGTGATTGAGGGTGCATTTTTTATTGTAAATCTACATCTACATGTGCACGATACCCTGCAAGCCACCGCGAGGGTGTGTGGAAGGGGGTAAAGATCACCAAGCATGCACTATTGACATGAAAACACGTAACTCTAGTGTCTCATGCAACTAGATTGTTAATATCTATAGTATTTAAGGGATTGATATATGCATCATGCACTACAGACTTCTCTAAAATATTTCCCCTACCTATCCCTTTACTATGCTGCCTATTCTGTTCTCTTGTAGTACGGAGAAAAAATGCCATTTTGAATCTATCAGCATGACATTCTATCTGTATTATCATGTTCATTTTCTTCGAATCTAGCATAATACGCTGATGTTTTTAATATGTGCCTGACATCTTCAATAAAGCTATCCGATTGACATTTCTCTAATAGATTTAATTTGTACTTTAACCTACGCTCTGATGGTGATTCCCACTCTGATTCTTGTATTAATTCTGAAACACTACTCAACCTATCGTAACACCTTTTAACGAACCTAGCTGGTCTAGGCTGCGCACTGTCTAGTTCTCTGATCAAACCTAAATCATTCGGATTCATTTCGGATGCTGCATACTCAAGGCATGCAGTCAGTTCTTCACAAATGGATTAAATTTCCGATGAAGAGTCACAAACAAAGAAGAATTAAAGCACGGTGAACAAATCATTTCGTTGAGATACCTACCAGCTTTTATAAGCATTGGATTACATGTTTGTTGTTAACATACTAGTGAAAAGTAACATAGCTCCTTTGTCTTCTCATCACATTTTCCAAGTACTCTTTTTATAAATCCTAGCTTTCTCTTCGTTCGGCCGCATATTTCCCGAATGTGTATTCTCCATGATAAATCTTTAGTGATTGTTACACCTAAATACCTTATGGTTTCAACGCTTTCGATCTTCGTGTTACTAATTTTATGGCATCGTTCTATCGAATTATTCCTCCTCTAATAATTGCTATAAATATTCCTCTAATTGTATAATTGATTGTGTCTGTTACTCGGGCTTGCATTTGCTGAGACATCTCTTTCCCAATCTTCCACATTTTTCACTTTCCGGCCCTTTACTACGTGAAACCTATACGTCCATTGAAGTCTTTCTTATACTGATGCATTTTGTGAGGCCATAAACTTTCATCATTTTATTTAAGGATCATTTAGGCTGCAATCCGCTATACAACTTACCATTATAGTATCGTGTTGCCTAAATAAACCAGTATAAGATTAGTAATTCCTTTGTGTTCGATGCTAATGGAGGCTAAGGTATTGCATTCAACGGTTGCGCTGAGGAAAAAACTAACAGAAAATACAAAATTGGCCACTCCGAAGGTCGGTGTTATTGGTGATGGTGAAGCTCAATAAGTGTGACCTACTGCTAGCCTAGAGGCGTTACACATCAGGCTAAAACTTGACAGACGTTCCTTTCCCTGTTCTGACTAAGATTTCATAGGGATACCTGATCACTGAAATATCGTACAGGGTTTAGCAGGAAGGTTCATGAGAGGACTTCTTGGTACAATAATTAATAGACCTCAGATTCTTCTTCAAGGGACAACTTTCTCTCTGGATTTGCCTATTGAATGAGTAATGACTAGTCAAGTTACCACCGCGTTAATTTTATCCTCTGGGACAAAAATAAACTTGAAGAAACAATGAATCCCTCATGCATAAGTGAGCATTTGACTACCTTTTATATCATATGCTTCCAAAAACTTTTCAGCTAAAATATCACAATTTATAAAGTGTACTTCTTACCGGGATAACATAACTCTTTAACCTCTTCAGGTTTTTCATTGTAATAATAAGGTTATTTTAGTTTATTTATTTATAATAATGTAATTATTTTACGTTTATGAGAAAATTTGTGCATGTGCTATCGAATTATATTAAGTATCACTCATGTACTATGAGGTTGCGAATTAAAAAAGCGTTGTGTTATCAAATAATCAAATTTATAAAATTCATATTTTAAACGTTTTACCTATAGTAATCATTAATAAGGGCATATAGTAATATTTTTTTGCGAATCCTTACATGGACACCCCTCCAGCCACCTTAAAAACGGATGTCTTTGAAATGCGGAGGGTTGAAGTGAACGAATAGCTTATCTGAGTGCATTGGAAGACGAATGAGAAGGAAGTGTTAAAGATGGCAGGAGGGGGAGTTGGACGGAGAAATTCGAAGCAGACGGTGGATGGAGGACGTATTGAGATGGAATGGAATATTGAAGTGGTTGGTGAAGGGGAGAGCTCTTCTTAAGAACGGAAGAGGAAGTAAGACAATAGAAGCTGTAATATGGCATGCTTGCAGATGTCAAAATTAAAAGTTGGATTTAAATTATTTGTAAACATGGACTGTTAAGGAAGCAAGGTTAAATGTATTTTTTTATTATTAGGAGCGGCGACCAATACCCAAGGCCATTTGCCATCAATTGAGGATTGTCGGATGCTTGGAAAGAGGTGGAAATTTATCAGGGTTCATAGAAAGAGTGAAGGGAAACCTGGCGTTGTCCCTCGCATGCACTTTATGGCACAGACACCATGGCTTAACATTCCCTTCGACCGGCGGAGCGCTGAACTAGTACGTTGAAATACAGGAGCTCAAGCATGGGTTGGTTTTCTACTTAGCTCCTATACACTACTTCCATTTGGGGCGCATATTCCACTTAAGAATCTCCATCAATTCAAAGACGGACGATCGGAATGGTAGGCCGTACTACCAAACAGATACCTCGGTTGCACCATGCTTACATCTCTGAGATAATAATATTCAGGGAGGAACCAAGAAATCTACTATCATCATCATCTTCGGCCAGCAAGGATTTGTTTGACCAATCATAGGAGTGGTTCCTGGGAATCTTAGGTATTATATCAAAATAAAAAGGAATGGTTTGACGTAGCCCTCCTCGATTATTCTATTTGCCAACCTCTTCATGTTAACGTAATTCTTTTCTTTTAAATCCTTCACAACATTTCCATATATCTCATGCGAGACCTGCCTTTCCAATCTTCCCGTTTACTTTTCCCTCGACGATTGTCTTCATAAGGCCATTTTGTCTTATGGCATAGACTATTAAGTTTTCCATTTTTTCTTTATTGTTTTTAGAAGAGTTAAAGAAACAACTCCAGATGTAATTGTTTCCTCACTTCCACGTTTTTATTTCCTGCTGTAAGTAGATTTTTATTTTGACAGAATGCCCTCTTTGCCTGAGCTATTTTACTGACTAATTCTTCCTTGCTTCTTCCATCGTTCATAACTAGACTTCCCAGGTAACAGAACTATCTACTATCAATTATAGTAAAATACTTAATAAACGACACACATATACAGAGGTTTTCAGATTAAATGGAGTCGTTAACCATATTTTTTTAATTGCCGAATCTGATAGAGTTTTTAAAATAAAAAGACTCATATTTTGCCGTTTTTTGATCCGTCTATTATTTCTCGAGTTATAAGCAGCGAAAAACTGATGTTTTTAACCCTTTCGGAAAAGTTCGTGTGGTGCAACCTCTGACGTATATCGACTTCGTCATATAACAACTGAGCCCGCGAAGCTACTTCGCCTTATCGCAAAGGGGGGGCACAGCTGGCTCTCTCAATGGGAGCGATTGCAACAGGATCTGTGCGAGCAGACCTTCCGAGAATCTCCATCCTCTCTCTTCCTTTCCCATAAGAGCAGTCAAGGACGGGAGGGAAATGACGTCAATGTTATCCAGCAGCTTTTTCGGTGGGCGTCACCTTTTGCTAATTTTAATTTTTGATTTATGAGTGAATAGTTGCGATTAGAAGATTAATTTTTTCACTAAATTTCTTTTTTCGTTTCAATCTAACAATTTCATGTAAAAATTTCGGTTCCGAGTAAACTCTAGCTGGAGACCTCCGCTACCTCCCAGTATTAATCGTAATGAAAGACACGTTAACAAAAGTTTCGGAAATTTTTCCCTGCCTCCATACCTTATTCAGTAAGGATTAGAGATTGTCGTGCTTCGGTAATGACGACAAAGTGACGTCCATACCCTAGACAACCCACGATTTTGTTGTGCTAAAAATAGCAGTTATCGCGGTAAGAAGGTTTCGATCTCTGAATCGTTGAATATCGAGATTTTCAGTCTTTGCAGGATAAGGCCCTGGTAGTACGCCTCATCCTTAATTAAGGGTTCCCACTATTCATGAGTTCACGAGCACCGCGTATACGAATGTACGGTGGTGCTCAGAGTGCAAATTTGTTTGTTGTTTGCCTCGTTGCCGTGAGCACCGTAACCCGGGCCAACCTTCGTGTGACCAAAAGTTCCTCCCCCACCACGTTTGGGAGGAGGAAGCGAACGGTTCACTTCCGTTTTCTCGCACGCCTGCTATAAGTTCCAAGGTCACTCCACCAATTAGGGAGTGGAATCTATTGGGCCAACCAATAGCAGCGCTTGATTTGAAAACGGATTATGCAGATTACGGATTGATTATGAATAAAAGAGTATACGCCCAGGATCGTATAAATTACTCACTTAAAAGGATCCCGGTTTCGTGTGACCTTTGCAGACGTCTTGACGCCCGTTAAATTTAAAGCGATTTGTGATTGGAATATACAAAATATAAATCTCTCCTGACTGAAATATATATGAAGAGAGTTTTAAAACAATCATCCTCTAAAAAAAATGAGACTAGTATTTAACTATATTATCGTCTAGGTGACTTTAATTTTCACATCTACCTACATCACATGTTTCATAATTTGAAGAACTTTAAACGGATTAAAAACTTTCACATCATTTTGAACTTTTCACGTGGAAAGTTTCTAAAGCTAACCGTCTGTATTATTTTGTTTATTTATCAATAAGGGGTCGTGGTGTGATAGTGGATAGAGTGGTAAACTACCGTCCTGTGTTCAAATTCCGGGCCTAAATCTTTCTGGACAGCCTTACCTGAAATCTTCGCATTTGAGTCTATGCATTTCAGAACCTCGTAGGAAATCGCGGGTGGCCAGGAAAAGGAATTGGCCTCTTTGCCATGAATGTGTGAATTTCACACGCCAATGGCTTAGTAAGGGGTGAGCTCTACCTTTACTTATGAAAAAGCAATCTTCGGGTTGAACACTATTTTTTCATGAAAAATTAATACCTGAATTTACCGAATTATTTTGGATAGAGTCAGATCGTCAATATCAACGCTTTCATTTTAAGTGAATTTCGCGTTCATATTTCACGCATAAATTCAAGGAGTTTTGCCCTCCTAAAACAAATAATGAGTAAACCGCTGAAAGATCGTTTATATTCTTGGAGAAAAGATATCAATAGATGATATAAATTGAAGGAACTTTAAGAAGAAAAAAAAATGCGACGGCCAGCCGAAAATGGGGAAATAAAATCAGTGGCTGCCTTTTGATGACAACCAAAGTAGCGCCTGTCTCAGACATGATACTGAGGCAAGTCAGTGGGGTAGGTATGCATTGAGTTAAAAAATATTTTAAGTAAACTGAAGCGTAGCAAGTTCCCAGAAGCTAATTCTTGCGTTTCTAACAATATTTGTAGCGGTGCGGGGAGTCTCTTCCTGCTAGTCTTCACTTAAATAGGATATAACATGAGTAGTATAATATAATAGGGTAATTTACTTGTATCCGAAATCCACTGCGGATGTACTTGTATCCGAATTAGAATTTCTGCTAGCTTATCCTCAGCTACAATTCATGTGTTTTCAATCTAGGTGTTACCGACTATATCGCATCATTTTGCAGAGCTTAAACCTAGGAAAATTCTAGGGAAAACAAAGCATCCATACCTTAGACGGAATTCAAACCCAAGACCTTTGGATATTCCGGCTTGTCACTACCGATCTGACTTCAGCTGCTAGCTGTTCGTATTAGGTTTAAGAACATGGATTAGAGAATCATCATCATCATGGGTCAACAATCCTAGGATTGGTTTGACGCAGCCCTCCACTCGATTCTTCTATCGGCCAACCTCTTCATATTTTTGTAATTTTTCTCTTTTACATCCTTCACAGCTTGTTTCATATGAGGGCTACCTTTTCCATTCTTACCGTTTACTTTATCCTTTGTCTTCATCAGGCCATCGGTGTCTAAAGATGTGGCAGAGTAAGTTGTCTCGTCTTCTTTATAGGGTTTTCAGGAGACTTAGAGAAAGCTTTATAAATGTTTTCATTGAAGTACCAAGAAACCAAGTCTGGTCTGACTACAATACCATAATTAACTCCCCAACTGCATTTTTGCAACTACCCTTGTAACTCGAGTGCTTGGCTCGTAGCGTGCGTAGAATACTTGTGTTGCTTCCAAAATACTTCGTTAAAACTTACATTTGGAGCATACACCTCAAATTCAGTTAGAAATGGACGATTTCAGTTGAGAAAATGGAAAGGATGGAAGCATTGGAAACGTGGTGTTGTAGACAAATGGATGAAAAAAGTGAATGAGCTCAAAGAAGACCGAACGAAGAGGGATGTGTGCTGAACATATGATACGGAGACGGTCGTCCATGTCTTGAACCACGATAATGTGATTAAAATTGCCGAGGGGAGCGTGAACAAGAATAATGATGGATATAAAGAAGACAAATGTGAAATTGATGGAGTTATTAAATAGGAGAATTGTGTTTGGAGAATGACTTCAAATAAATTTCATAGATTGGTGACTACTAGCTGCGTAGTTCTATTAGTGATGTAGGCCCAACAAAAGTGGCTTGTATGGAAAAACAATAATATTTTTAATACTATCTCTGTAGGGGAAAGCGGATCAGGTTTGTATGGTGGCTTGAGCGTTGCCTTTCCAAACCCTATGCCCCGGATTCGAATCCCCCCGACGCTGGCAGAGATATTTCACCTGTAAACCTATCCCATTTGCATGCCTTGTGTTGATAACTTCGAGTTCAGTACTCAGTCCTTCGGGTAGGACGTTAAAACGTTGACCCCTTGTCGATTTTCGTTAAGGGTATGCTAATACCATCAGGCTTTACATCAACCCTTCCTCCATGACTTGAGACAACTCCTGCCTCTAACCAATTACCTACATATCCTAAATAGCGCAAATCCCCTTAGCTATCGGTCGGCGAAGAACTACTGCTGCTCTGTTGGGGAAAGTCCTGGCTCTAAGTTGTGGTGGGGAGGTTCTGGGGAGGAGAGTCTTCTGGCGGTAACTGTGGACTTGCACGGTTAATCAGATGTTCAAAGAACGATTCGCTTTTGACTTTCCTCCCCTCCCCATTACGATTTCTTTCACTTTCGAACCCGACGAGAATCGCGACGACTCCGCTGTCGGAAGTACCGATTCGTTATTTTTTTTCATTTTTCCCGTGACTTATGAAATAAAGTCCGTTATAAATGATGTGCGTAGCTGGTGGAAATGCTATTTCCTCTCCTCGCCATGGTGTACAATTGCGTGGTGGTACGTAGGTCTTGTCGTCCAAACATAATAGAAGTTGGCATACGTTATCACTTTCAGCTGTCTACACCATGCTCGCATCATTTGTCACTTGACTCTTGTGAAGGAAAAGTCGAAACCGGTTGATCGGTATGTTTAATATTTTATGGAATAGAAAAAAGTTTTTATATTTTTTATTTATACAGTTCCGAAATTCCTCCTTGTGAACTTCCCGGCTATTTCTACGTCAACGCCTTGGCTACATTTTAATGGTTTTCCACAAGTTTGCTCTGCACTTAAAATAATAATTGTTTCTGTAGGATTTTTATAAATTGAAACAAATATTTACTTTACAATGCCATAATTTTGCCGTGTATAGGCTTTAATACGGAATTCTATTAACAGCAAAATGTTAGCAATAATACCAAACCATCATGCATGTATACCATGCATGTAGCAATAATCATGCATGTTACTGTTTAATTATAATTAAGAAGTTATTTTTATACGAGAATAAGAAAAGGAAAAGTCTCAACATTTCCTTTTTGCTGACTGTGATAGCCAGGTTCCCAACACGCCGGCATGGAAACCCAAAGGTCGCTGTTTCCAATCCTTTCTTGATTGTGGATATTATGTTTGTCTTAGTGTTAGATTAGTGTGAGATGAAGTTACATAGAAGTTTGAGCACTGAAAAACAGTATTCTACCGGTATTACGAAGGCAATAAATTGTTTTCCTCAACCATTCTTTCAAGGCTCCATGAATGTCTGTTTTTGCAAGCCTCTTCCCGTCTCTTAAAGGCGCGTCAAGCCCTGAGGGAAGATGAGAATGAGAGGATAGGGAGGAGGGATAGAGGATTTAAACCCGGTGTCGGTACTGGCTTGAACCTAACGAGAAGTACCAAGGGGACTGCAGCTTAACGTCCCATCCAACGAACGGAGTACTGAACTGGAAGGGGGATCGGGTTGGTGTGGTGGCTAGAGTACTGGCCTCCCATCCCGAGGGCCCGGGTTCGATTCCCGGCAGTGGCGGATTTTTCAGTGGAAAACCGGTCCCCACTTGAGTGCCTAGTGGATGGCATTTCAAGTTCAGTACTCCGTCCGTCGGATGGGACGTTAAGCCGTGGTCCCATTGGCGCCTTTCGTTAAGAGTAGGCTAATGTCGACGCCGGGTTTCTCTCCATCCTTCCTCCGTTCCCTGAAAACTCCTACCATTACCCAATTATCCACCTATCCTAATGCGCAAATGACCTCAGCTGTCGGTCGCCTCCCCTAAATAACCAACCAACCAACTGAACTGGAAGTGCTCCCCACAGGGCACCCAAGTAGGGATCGGTGAATCGATTAAAAATATCTTCCAAACCCGGGCCCTCGGATTGAGAGGCAGGTAATCTAGCATCACACCTAGGGCTGGGCGGTTTTCCGGCCGGTTCAGCGGTTCGGTTTTCTTCAGAACCGGCAGGCCGGTTCAGATGAAGGAAAAAAATCGGTGCACCGGAGAATCGGTTCTGAACCGGTGCATCGGGGAAGCGGTTCTAAACCGGTGCACCAAAGAAGTGGTTCTGAAACACCGATGATCGTTTGCTGCTCGGCTTTCACGCCGCCGCCGTCTCTACTCGCAATCAATATGGCTGACGACCACGCCTGTGAACTTTCCTGTGCTATAAGTTGTCCGCCTGGCTGTCGTCTTATAAATAGTCGGCCGCTATAGTGCAGAGCGAGCTCTCACCCATGTAAAGCATTGTCACACGGGTAACTCAACAGGGTGTATAGATTTTTCATGTTATATTGTTTTTTCGACGATTAAAACGAATATGAAAGAGTTAATTATCCTTCAGGTTAGTGCAGTAGCAATTTTTATTAAACCAACGCGGTTGATTTTGGGAGACTTCGTGGAGGAAGGAGAATTGTGTCAATTTCCTATCTACCTCTGCCAAACGCAAGAAGTGAGAGGATAATGCAACTGCTTACGTCAGCTTCAAAATTCGTGTCCGCAATGCATACATGGATCGAAATTATAGTACATAAGATGCGCCAAATGCAAAAGAAATTTGAACATTTGTACGTTGATTATTAATGCTCAGTATTGTAAGTGCTTTCCAAGGCTTATTTTATGCCAAAGGATGGTTGAGATATTTTAAAATGAATGTTATTTTAAATAATGATAAATTTAAGAATAATACGATTACCTAAGGCAAAATTAGATGTGACACCCTATGTCGCCAGAAATTTTCTGGTGGTTTGCGGGCTGCCAATTTTTAACAGATTCAAAAAAGGCGTCATAGTCAGACCCTCGCCCCGTAACCGTTGCCAAGATGAGAGACAAAGGAAAGTTCGGCGAAGAAAGACAGATAACTATGAGCCGCAGACGAAAGCAATCAGCCACTCCACGCATATCAAGTCTCTGGAAGCACGTAATTCAGATCTTAATTGGAGAGATTCCGTCCGTATGCAGACACCAGTCGCTCTGCCACTGAAGAGCTTTTCATTCACCAGATTTGAGTTAGTAACTAAGCACGACTCTTTTGTTGTTACAACAGCATTATCATCAAGAGTGATAAAGGAACTTGATATTGATGTTCTAACAACGAAACGCGTTGTGCAAAGTGAATAAATATCTGTGGAAATTTTGAAATGCCTTCCTTCAGCAATAATGTCCATTTCATTGCCGTTACAATTACAAAAGGCCATTTATATGTACGCTCAGGCCTCTCATAAAAACCATTGGCTCACGCAAACATTCTTACTTTTTGCTTTTCAGATTAATAAATGTACCCGCGTTATTAAGAAGTATGTACCTAATTTACGGAAAAAACACGTCTTAAAAAACATGTTAAATAAAAATTTTGGCAAAAACTTTTTGGATGGTAAAAAACGCGGTTCGCATGGAAAAAAAGGTCGGTAGAAAAAAATGTTCATAAAAAAATGGTTCAGTAGAAAACACCGTTTTAGTAGAAAACAATGGTTCAAAAGAAAACTCCGGTTCAGGAGAAAACACCGGTTCAGTAGAAAACACGGGTTCGATCTATTGAACCGGTGCACCGTCATCGCAAACTGTTTTTTTCAGAACCGAGAACCGGTTCAGTATTTCCTGCACCGCACAGCCCTAATCACACTTATCTGATCCCATATTCATGATGCCGATTAAGTCTTAGAAGAGCCCAAAACATTGTGTCTGAACACGATGGGCGACCACCCGTATGAGTCAAATTAATGCATCAACATCTACGCGATGCCCTGCAAACCACCTTGTGGGTGTGTGGCAGGGGGTGAAGATCACCAAACATGCATTATTGAAATGCAACTAGGCTACTACATGGAAACACGCTTTATAATGGGATCACGTGAAGCTATATGGTTAGTGTCTACCTCATAAAAAAGAATTATTGGTTTTAAAATAGGTTTTTATAAAAAAAGGTTTTGGAATTTATCTAAATGTTTTAATCTCTATTTACCTACCATGCATCGGTTAGTCATTTTAATACATGATTCATGCAGTACAGTCTACTCTAACAATACTTCACCTGCCTATCCCTTTGCTATGCTGCCTATTGCGCTCTGTTATAGTACTGAGAGAAAATGACATTTTGAATCTAACGGTTCAACAATTTATCCCTCTAATATTATTTGTCTGAACAAATCTAGCTTAACAAGCGGGGGTTTTTAATATATATGGAACATCTTTA
The DNA here is from genome assembly GCA_933228895.1 of Platycnemis pennipes. Classification (NCBI taxonomy): domain Eukaryota; kingdom Metazoa; phylum Arthropoda; class Insecta; order Odonata; family Platycnemididae; genus Platycnemis; species Platycnemis pennipes. Next base: position 30,892,425 of record OW121852.1, on the reverse strand, counting down.
AAATTTCAGAAGGTTTAATCTGTACTTTAACCTACAATCTGATAATAATTCCCTACCTAATACGTCTATAACTTCTAATGTACAACTAAACCTATCGTAACACCTTTGAACAAACCTACCTTTTATATCAGATAACACTGAAGGCGTCACTTTGTGGAAATTTGTAATATTCATGGTAACGAATAAAATAATAAAACTTTTAGTCAATTCCACACTTTTTATATATCCGACCTAGGTTTCAACAAATAATTGTCCTTGACCTATATACCTTGAGAATGACAAATATTTGTTGAAACCTAGGTCGGATATATAAAAAGTGTGGAATTGACTAAAAGTTTTATTATTTTATTCGTTACCATGACTACCTTTTATACGCTGCACTGTTTAGCTGCATGGCTGCATATTCGATAAAGTACCGTAGTAACGTATGCATAAGAAAAACTAAAAACTTCAGCTGGAAGGAAAAAGTTTTCTAGTACAAAATCTCTATCCTAATGCTCCGAGTTATAATTCTGTCGTGATTTTCTCTCGTTATCCGTCCTTGACAGTTGAAGAACACCTGTTGAATTATTGCCTTATATTATGTTTGACTGAATTGCTTTGGTGCTCGGTTAAGCAAGTCAGTGAGTAGAAGTGAAACTTCAAGGCAAGAATTTTCAATCGCCATTTTTTTAAAGAGGAAATTTACTATAGCTAATGATAATGCCATATTCGGAGCATATTTCTACTCTGGGACTAGAACCAAAAAGCGTGTAACAGGCATCAATGGAGGAAATAAAGTAGCAAATCCATTTGCTTACGGCATGGAAATGAAAAATCTTCAAAATGAGTAGCGCTTTCAGGGGTATAAGAATCCATGAATTAAATCTTTTATTTGTATTAATCAGAAGAGAGCGCAAAACTGATGAACCTTTACACTGTAAAAAGTAGATCTGATTTTAAGGTACAAAAGCGATCTGAATTTCAGATGCAACAATTTTAAGACAGGGTATGTTGAATTTGAGCAGTAATATCTTGTCTAAAAATAAGGCAGGTGAACGGCTGAAAATCAGACCATCCAGAATCCTGCTTCCTCTGCTTCCTGCTCAACTGCTCCTGTACCAACCATCCATGTTCCTGCCTCTTCCGTACCTTAAATCCGTGTTCCTGCCTTACAACCAGACAGCGCTTAAATTCAGATCGCACTGAAAATCAGATCAACTTTTTACAGTGTAGTTGCATTTTTTTGTGGCATTATTAAACTGAAAATCTAACTATCTTGTAACGAGCCCTTGGCGATCGTTTAATGGCGTGTGGTAAAATAAATTTACGAAGGAGATTCTATTTGCATTGTGACGGCAGGCCCTCTATCTTTGCAAAGAAATTATTATAACCTGAGGGGTGTTTGAAAACTTCGGGATTATCTCTAATAAGTAACCAAGAAGTCAGCTTGTACAAATACGAATAGTTTGAAAATTTATCATGACTGAATCGCTCGTTACAATATCATTAATTGTTTTACTTGCGTTTTTCTCATATATCTCGGCTATAAGGCCCCAGATGAGATAAAACACAAGTATAAACAATGAATGAGATTGTAATCAGCGGTTTCAACACAGCAAGTTTGAGAACCATTCAGGGATGCGGCCTGCAATGGACAGGAAAGCTCGGACAACAAAGCTCTAAACGCGGCGGCTCCCGAAAGAGACAACTGGATATTCTCCACGCTGCGAAAACTTACGATCAACTGTTACGTACCTCTTTCCTTGGTATCTCTGACGTAAAAACAGTCCTGGAAGCTTCATATGCGTCCCCATACTTTCTTATGCTGGACGAGAACACTTCTGGGTGTCCTGAGCATCGCCGGTCTAATCACATGCTCGGCTCTTTTCCTCGCCACGCAGACGAAGATCAAACTCCTCTCAGTGACATTCACTCTATAGGTTCATGCTCTGATTGTAATTTCATGTATACACCACAGAAAATTGTGCTCTTCCAACGGAGAGGGCATCTTGTAACATCATTTAATCATCATCATGGATCAACAATCCTAGGATTGGTTTGACGCAGCCCTCCACTCGATTCTTTTGTCAGCCAGCATTTTCATATTAACGTAATTCCTCTATTTTACATCCTTCACGACCTGTTCTATATAACTCACGGGAGACCTGGCTTTTCCATTCTTCCCGCTCACTTTTCCCTCGACGATTGTCTTCATCAGGCCTTCGTGTCTTAAGATATGGCCAATTAGGTTGTCCCGTCTTCTTTGTAGTAGTAGAAGTTGTTTAAGGTGCGTCGACTGCTGCGGTCATTTTTCTCCTTTACTCAGTTCGGGGTAAGAATGAAGTTAAAATTTAACCACTTGATGAAATGGGTAACACTATGACAGACGAATATGGGTAAAAACTGAAAAGCAGTAAAAGATTCATATATTGGGTAAACAATTGGCTTCCTGCAGGAATTTAAGAGCGTAATGAATGCATGTAGGATTATCACCAATTACCTGACTCAGCTCACCAGACACATTGTGACGCTCACGTAGTGCCCGATATTAATCTCTTCCACAAATTCCAAGGCAATATTTTCAGTGATGATGTTAAAAATATTTTACGAACCCCAACTTACTATGGCAGACTGGACCATAATCATAAAGTTAGAGAAATTGATTGCCGAACTGACCGATTCAAAATGTCCTTTTTCCCTCGCACAATAAGAGATACGAATAACGGTAAATATGTCCTATCGGAGAGTAGCAATGAATAGCATTGGTAGCTGCATGTTGGTATGAGTACTTAAAGCTAACCCAACTAACAGAATGTTTTTGCATGTTTTCTTTGCAATTTCTATCTTTTTTAAATAGTGTAGTTCTGACTACTATATTAATACTATTCATTTTTTATGCATGATATGTAGTGCATGTTTGGTGAGCAATCACCCCCTGCCACACACCCTTGTGGTGGCTTGCAGGGTATTATGTAGATGTAGATGTAGATTAATGGAGTGTTTTAGTGCCCCTTGGTCCTTGGCCAGTGGTCCTCACGGCGAATGAATCAAAGAAAGGCAGTTGCCGCACGGGGGAAGAATTTCGGGGGGGAGAGGGTGGGGGACTGAAGCCCAAGGATACGTGCCTGCTTGGGAGGTATGCTATAGCCATCTAAACATCTACATAATACACTGCAAGCCATCATAAAGATGTGTGGCAGGGGGTGAATTCTCACCAAACATGCACTACATATCATGCATTTAAAAGGATTAGTATAAATATATATTGTTCTAAACTACAGTTTTTTGAAAATGATTAATATAGCAAAGCATACATGTACATCTACGTAATACCCTGCAAGACACCACAAAGGTGTGTGGCAGGAGGTGAGTTCTCATCAAACATGCACTACATATCATGCATAAAAAAGGAATAGTATTAATATACTAGTCAGAACTTCACTATTTAAAAAAGATAGAAATTGCAAAGCAAACATCCAAAACCTGCTGTTAGTTGGATTAGCTGTAAGTACTCATACCAACATTCATCTACAACACTGTAAAAAGTTGATCTGATATTCAGTGCGATCTGAATTTAAGCGCTGTCTGGTTGTAAGGCAGGAACACGGATTTAAGGTACGGAAGAGGCAGGAACATGGATGGTTGGTACAGGAGCAGTTGAGCAGGAAGCAGAGGAAGCAGGATTCTGGATGGTCTGATTTTCAGCCGTTCAACTGCCTTATTTTTAGACAAGATATTACTGCTCAAATTCAACATACCCTGTCTTAAAATTGTTGCATCTGAAATTCAGATCGCTTTTGTGCCTTAAAATCAGATCTACTTTTTACAGTGAAATACTACCCATTGCTACTCTCCGATTGGACATATTTACCGTTATTCGCATCTCTAATTGTACGAGGGAAAAGGGACATTTTGAATCTCTCAGTTCGGCAATCAATTTCTCTAATTTTATGATTATGGTCCAGTCTGCCATAGTAAGTTGGGGTTCGCAAAATATTTTTAACATCATCACTGAAAATAACCTGCGATCTGACAATGATTCCCATTTTAATTCATTTAATAGACTGGTTACGCTAAAGCTAACTTGTTAGAAAACTGATGGCAATTTGACTCGGAAGCTCCAAGTGGAGATAACTATACTAAACCTTTTGCGGTTATAGTGATAGGTTCGTTCTTGGCCTTGAAAGCTTCTCTTCCCGACCTTGTTCTTATTTCTCTCTCTCTCTGTGTTACCGTTTGCGTTGAATAAAAAAACAGCAAGCCTTTCCCACTAATGTGCTAGTAACGTGCCTAGCCACAAAAAATGGAACCGTTTCTAAGAAAGCTCAGAATGCATTTTGTGGGAGAAGGGGTTGAGGGAGGTGGAGAGTATTGTTCGGTAAGTGGTTTGGACGTTCGCATAAAAACAGCTCCACATTCCACGCTTTCATCTCTCGTTGGGGGATTCGTGACAAGAGAGAGAGGACCGTAAAAAAAAACAAAACACTAACTCGCCGGAGAATGCGCTCATCTTCTCTTTCCTGAAGCCTGGAATTGAAGGTTCCACCACCACTTTTTTTTCAGTTAAATGCTCGCCTCCCCGAACTCCGACATTGTCGGGAAGTGGAGTTGAAGATGACTTTCTATTTCCGATCATCCTGACTCCGACCGTTTCCCTTTCGGTACGGATGTTGTGGGATGGGAAGGGGGGGGGAACATCCACTTCCGATTGGCCGTGTTAGGATGAGCACGATCACGACGAGGCAACTGACTTGATTCGCTCGATCGAGTGCCTCGACCCTAGGCGGAACCACCGCCGTAGGACTGCCCACCCTCGCTTATTAAGGCAGTATCTTACATCCACTTCCACTCAACACCGTGCAAGTCACCGCAAGAGTGTACGGCACGGGGTAAACCATTACCAGACATCAAGAATTCAAATCCTACGTCGGGTACAACATTACAGGCACTGTGGGGTCACTAGCATAGTATTTTATTGCCGAATCTGATATAGTTTGTAAAATCCGTCGTGGATTTTATCTGACTCCGTGGCGCAACTGTAGCGCGTCTGACTCCAGATCAGAAGGTTGCGTGTTCAAATCACGTCGGGGTCATATTTTTTGTCGGCCCCGGTGGCGGCGTAGTTAAGTCCTCGCCTGCTAACCTGAGGGTCGCGGGTTCGAGTCCCGCCTGAGTGGGGTTTTTCACCACTCAAGACATGGCTGTGTGCGCTCGTCTGTTGTTACATTGTTAAATACCCCGATGTAAAGGCCACATGTGCTGTTTTCGGCGGTAGTGGAAAATAAATAAAAAAATAATAAGCAGACTTATATTTCCGTTATTCGGTCTGTCAATTAGGTGTTGATTTAAAAGCGGCGAAAAACTGATGTATTTAATCCTTTCGGAAAAGTGGGCGTGCGAAGGACTCGTGCATCATCCACTTCGTTCAATCACTACTGAGACCACAAAGCTCCTTCGCCTTATCACAATGGGGCGGCACACAGTTTAATGTGCAAATGGAAGTCGATGCGACAGGATCTCTTCAGGCAGACCTCCCCTCCCCACATACGCTCCCTTACCGTTCTTCCTCAAAACAATCAAGAACGAGAGGTGGATGATGTAGTAATCCTTAACGCAGATTCTTCGGTGTGCGTCACCTTTTGCTCATTTTAATTTTTGATTTATGCATGAATGACTCTGGTTAGAAGATTAATTTTTTCACTAAAATTAATTTTTTGTTTCCATATATCAATTTACCTATTGTACAAAATTGCGATTTTGGTTCCTAGTAAACAACCCGATAGCCCATCTAACATTCTCAATGAATTGGAATTCTTCGAAGGAGTAAAGTATTTTCATGGCCAATACTGCTAGTAATAAATAATCATCCATCTAAATCTACATCTACATAACACCCTGCAAGCCACCACAAAGGTCAGTGGCAGGGGGTGAATTCTCACCAAACATGCACTACATATATTGCATTTTAGATCATTAGTACGAATTTATTACTCTAAACTGCACTATTTAAAAAAATAAAAATAGCAAACTAAGCCTGCAAATACGTGCTGTTAGTAGTTAGTTGATATTCTATGGGTATTTCTCGATATCAAGAAAGCTTTTGACAAGGTGTCTCATAGCAAACTAATTTTGAAATTAAAATCTTATGGGTTAGACAGTAATATTATATCATGGATAAATGATTTACTGCAAAAATGTCGTCAGATAGATTCGAACTATGAACGTTCACATTGAGAACTGTGCACTTTACCCCTGACACAACTCTCCTTGCTTTTTAAAGTTATCCTTTATTTTGAATACATTTAAATACATTTTAATGCAAATGTGAAATAGAAACTACCCAATCTCATGTATGTGATATGACCTAAAAGTAATGCAAAAAGATGACTTGGTCTACATGTAGTTTCATTTAGGCATACCTATAATAAACTACATCTGCTATCCTATTTTCCTGGTAGCTTGGGTTAGATTCCAGGTGTGGGAACACCATTTTATCCTTTTTCAATTTGATGTGTTAGTTCGGGTCCGTTTAAGAAATCGTGTGTATTTTGGGCCTCCGTAGCTCAGGGGTTAGAGCACTGGTCTTGTAAACCAGGGGTCGAGAGTTCAAATCTCTCTGGAGGCAATTTTTTTTCCCTTGTTAGAACTCATTTTGAATACGTTTCCATTGTATGGGGTTCGTATGAAATAGACCTTAATAAAGAACTTGGACGTGTGCAGCGAAGACGGGCAACATTTGATTACTAACTATATTAGCGTAACCAGACTATTAAATGAACGAAATTGGTAGTAGGAACGTCAGATCGTTGGTTGAAATCAGACTCGATCTCTTCATAAAATTCCTTGATTATATTTTCACTGATGATGTTGAAAATATTTTGCGAAAACCAACTTGCTATAGTAAGTTGGGGTTCGCAAAATATCATAATAAATATTTATTACTTAACATACGACATTGTATGACATATGTTATGATTATGGTCCAAGACTGGACCATAATCATAACAATTGCGAAAATGCTTGTCGAACTGAAGTATTCTAAATGCTCTCATTTCCTCGCGCAATTAGTGATATGAAATGCTATAAATATATCCAATAGCATAAATGCGAGTGTATCAATCGAGAGCAGAGGTAGTTTCATGTTGGTATTAGTACTTCAAGCTAACCCAACTAATAGCATGTTTTAGCATGTTTGCTTTGCTATTTTTATCTTTTTTTTAAATTTGAATCTAAGACTGGCATATATTTACTAATCATTTTTATTCATTGTATATAATGCATGTTTATCGTGCATTCACCCCCTGCCACACACCTTTATGGTGTCTTGTAGGGTATTATGTAGATGCAGATGGTAGCTTCTATCTAATCTATTATTGCCATTAATTGCACTCGAGAACAAATGAATGTTTGAACTTCTTTGTCATACTTTTTCTCGTCCTCTACTTTCATGGTCCAACCTACCATAGATCGTTAGAATATAAGGAGATTGAGCTCTACGGCCTCTTAAAGTATAAAATAAAATTAAAACTCTCCAATGCCGTAAAAATTGGCAACATTCGTCAAGGTACACAACAACAAATTTCTGTGTTGGAATTGACTCTCCCGCTGGAGGATCAATTCCACAGCGATAAGAAACTACAGCCTCTCAACCAGAAACCATTCTGAGGTGGTTTACGGGAATGTTACTTCCTCACCAGTGACACAACCGCAGACACACACACTCAACCCAATTGGAACCATTCTCAGGGCTGATGGGACCCAGATCAGGATGCATTTGCTATGATTACAAACACACCCATAAGCACTCGGAAAAGTTTTGATTCCCGTAAACCACCACAAAAGGGTTTTTGGTTGAGAGGCTGTGGTTGGCCACTGTTGTGGAATTGACCCTCCTGCACGGGAGAGTCAATCTCAACACAGAAATTTGTCGTTGTGTACCTTGACGAGTGTTGCCAATTTTTACGGAATTGGAGATTTTTAATTTTATCACAATATATACTTAATTATATACCTTAACCGCTGGAGTAGCTGAAACCCATGTCTAATTTTTTTTAGGTCTAGACGTTTCGCTTTGAAACTTTCATATTTACTGTTAGTTTTCTTTTTGTAGCCAAGCACTTTACTACTAGAGGATCGGGTTGGTGTGGTAGCTAGAGGACTGGCCCCCCATCCCGAGGGCCCGGGTTTGATTACCAGCAGTGACGGTTATTTTTCAGTGGCAAACCGGCCCCTGCTTGAGTGCCTAGAGGAGGGCATTTCAGGTTCAGTACTCCGTCCGTCGGATGGTACGTTAAGCCGAGGTCCCCTTGGCGTCTTTCGTTAAGAGTAGGCCGACGCCGCACAGTGGTCCGGATCGCGACAATAAGGGACAAAAATCAGATTTCTTTCGGATTACTTTGAAAATTGTCCTTTATATGTTTTAGGACACGCTGAGTTCATTTTTGCTGTTATTTTTAGTAAAAAATAATTATTTTAGAAAAGATTGAGAATTTTAATGCTAAATTAACCGATAATGAGGAGACTGCATAGAAAACATCTATTACTATTATTAAATATGCATATATATATGAAGTATTTGCATAATATAACTTTTAGGCCTTTCAAGTAGTAAATGTTTTGTCAAAAAATGGGCGAATATAAGGCAGTTGGGGGAATTGATTCTAACGTTGAAGTGATTGCGGCGCGCCGGGTTTCTCTCCACCCTTCCTTCGTTCCCTGAAAACTCCGACCGTTACCCAGTTACCCACCTATCTTAATGTGGCGCAAATGACCTCAGCGTTGGCCGCCTCTTCTGAATAACCAACCAACCTTTATTACTAATTAATGACTATATGAATGAATTGCTGACTCGAAATCTGAGATTCAGTGGTGGCATTGGTTTTAAAACCATTGCATTCCCTAAAAGTAGAAGCTTGTTGTAAAAGTTTGCGCAATAATTACTATTTTTCGACGTGAAAAAGGGCTGAATTTTATTAATTAGACTTACTACGCATTAATTTCGAGTATTTTTTGGTGTAAAATTGTTTAAAAAATTGCGTGGACTAACATTATTCTGCTGACATATATATAAAGAGCACATTGTTTTTCTCCACGAGCGCTAGAAGTGTAAAAAAACTGTCCTTCCATTTTGCGGTGGAACCTTCTTAATAATCGAGAGACGAGACCGAGCTTTTCCTTTCTTTTATACCCTTGAAGAATCGCATTTGTTGTCTTTGCGATTTTTTCTGTCGTTTCCGATGCGCTCTTTCCGGCGAGTGAGTGGACCTTAACGCTTTCTTCCGCGATTTTCGAAAATTAAATTGTGTGCGGCACACGCATCTCCGACGCCGGTCTGTTCTGTACCACGTGCACTTTCTATTGAAACACTCAATTGAGCACGGACACTATGGACGACGCCGCGCCAGTGGCAAACGGTACTCGGTATGAACGCGCAGTCCCCATGCAACTGTTTTCCAAAAAGCATACGCTTTACGATGCTCTCGTTTCACAATGCCTCCTCATCAAGTTTCAAGTTAGACTTTTCCATATTTTTTTAAATCTATAAGTTTTTCAATCTTTTACAAAACTCATAATAATAGTAAAAATAGTCTAAAAGCCGCTTTACACGATACAATTTTTTGTACAATTTCTTGTACAAACTTGTATGAGGAAATTGTACCGTGTAAAGGGCAAATTGTACGAACGCTTGTGGGATTGTCTGAATGACTGAACGGGAAATAGAACCTGTTCCAATTCCATTCAGACGAACACACAATTTCGTTCAGTTTATACAATCGTTTGTACAAGAAATTGTACAAAAAATTGTATCGTGTAAAGCGGCCTTAAACTTTATTAGGACTTTATTAGGACTAGGAATGGATTTCCACAAAGTATCAACCTCAACCATTCATTTCATTGAGCTTTATTTTTTACCTGTTGAGTAGAGATGCAACAAATTACGAATGTTCGATGACAAATTTTATGGTAGAATTTCATACGGTTTTTCTCACGAGCAATCATTTTCTACCTAATTCACAACTGGGTTTTACTACGGTACAAATTTCACTTATTTCAAAATTCGTTCTTTAAGCGACATCGAGTGTTGTGCTGGAAATCTTTGAGTAGGCGGTTTCTGTAAGAGAAATAAAATTTTTAAAACTCTTGCGTTTACTCATCCAATTCCGCTACCCTAAATCCAAATCGTTTGGAGCCTCATTTTGTCGCGGCGTGAAAGTCGCTTGCTCGTGACTCACAGATTAGACGTTTCACCAGTCTTTACGTTTGATTTAGCAGCTTCTATTCGTTATTTTCGCTGCCGCGAAATACCTGTGTCAATCGTGCCTTAATTTCGCCACATCCCAAGTGGACCCGAACGACTTGTTGAGGGAAATGAACGACGCGGAATGGGATTGAATACAAACCGTGAACAAAATGGCTGAGTTTGAAAAAAAATAGAGCAAGTTACCCACGGGTTTTGAAGCAAATCAGCAAATATCTTTGTCTTATTGCCATTTTAGTAGTTCATTTCCTATACCTAATCATCACCAGACATAATTATTGGTATTTATTTGACGCAGATCTCCACACGATTCTCTCACCCGCAAACCTCTTTTTATTCACATAATATGGTAGTTTCCTATTATTTTTGTAATGTTTTGATCAAACTTTTATAACCTCTGGAGTCCTTATTTTAAGCCGTTCGGTTTTTAAATGAGATTAAGGAGGTTCCGCTCTGACTTCACGATTCAAAATCCCGTAAAAGAGCTATGTTATTTAATGAATAAATACCGATACAGAAAAACACCTATATGGAAATTCGTCTATAGTGCGATAACGCATACACAATAATTGTATGAGTATGCTGTTATATAACTATATATTTCCAAAAGACAAACTCAAAATCTCTTTTTACAATCCAGTGACGTTGGGTAACCTCCTATGCCACTCGAAGGACCGATTTCACCCCACACTCCAGTCGGGAGTGTACAAGATTAAGTGCAGTGATTGTGCAAAGTGTTATATTGGGGAGACGGGTAGAAACTTCGCCACCCGTATGAATGAACACCGAAAGTGTTGGGAGAAAGAGGACCCATCTTCCTTCGTGGCCAAACACTTCTTGGACACAGCACACTGCCTGTTCCACCCGGAGATACTCCATGTGGAGAGGAAAGGCCGGAGATTGGACGCGCTGGAACAATTTGAAATTGTTCAGCAAGGGGAGGATTACCTCATGAACGACCAGCTAGTCAAAATGTCACTCCCCACTCCTAGCCATTCCTTTCCCTAAATCACTCATTGACTCGCCACCAGTGTCCCCCCTCCCACCTCCCCACCTAACACCTACCTCCCCTCGCCCAACACTTCCCTCCCCCGCCCCCTCCTAGTTGGGTATATATACCGCTTTCTTGACTCATTGATGTTGTACCTGATGATGGCTTAACCGCTGAAACGCGTTGTACCACTAATAAAAACCTGTGGAATAAGTGCTATATCTTGTGTCTTATCATGATATCATTTCACTACGTTACGCCGGACACAGCTACATTTCTGAGCATTTTCAAATGGACTTAAAATTAAAATTCAATTCTCAAGTAAAGTTGGATTTCTCTATCCTAATTTTTTGCGTGAAATGAATACATTGATGGTGGGAGACGAATCGCAATAAATATATTCTGTTTTCTTTCATGAAGGAAACTACACTACGTGTATATGTATGTATGTCATACGAAGCCTTTTTTTCCAATGCTTCCCATTCAATTTCCTCCTTGACAAGTGTCTTCATCCTGCTATCATGTCTCAAGTTGAAACCGATTAAGTTATCCTGTCTTATTAGTAACATTTTTAAAAGACTTCTCTGATCTTCTGAGGACTTCTTAGTTTTTCCCTCGCGTAATCTATTTTATTTCAACATTCTACCGTAGTACCACATTTGAAATGCCTCCAGTGCGGACATCTCTGCTACTGCCATCATCCATGCCTCAATGCCATAAAGAATCATGCTCTGCATTTAAATTCCAATGAACAGTTTCCTTACCTGCAAAAAATCTACACCCACTGAAGTTAGATTCCACTTTTTGTAAAATGCTCTCTATTCTTGGGCCATTATGTATTCAGAGGGCATTTTCAGTGCAATTTTAATTTTTTTAATAGAGTTAAAACTTTAAAATTGCCTAATATATCTCATATATAAAAATGAAGTGGTGTCTATCTGTCTGCCAGATATATGTTACGCATCTCCTCAAAAACTACTGAACCGATTGAGCTGAAATTTTGTAGGATTCTAGCGTATAAGGTGCTATAGGATATATAAAAAAAAGGCTCAGGGCCCGGGTCTGGTTCCTGGAACCAATTATGTATTTACATTGGTTTAATTTGACTTTTTAAATTTATGCTAGCGCAAGATTTTTTTCTTTTGCTCAGTAAAACAACTAAATATTAATCGATTTCTTTCATTCTATATGTATTCAATGTGAAAATGTTTAAACTTTCTTATTCTTCTAACCGATTTACACTTTGTCCTATTCTTTTCTGGTAAATGTGTAATTTACGTTGAAATTTGCTGTTATTTTCGGTTATTTTTGAGCGTTGCTAAGACCTTTACCATTGTCATTTCCGAAATAAAAACATCGTTGCTGCTTAAACAGTTCGTCATAGAGGGATGCCATAAACGGCATTGTGCTTTTCGCGAGGATATAGGAAGGTACTCAAGGCATTCTAGGCTATTCGTGAAGCAAGGTCAGCCATATTTTTCGCACATAGATACGTGCTGACTGCTAGCGCTGCTCACGAATTTAGAAGGTTTGCATTCGGTTAAAATTAGGAGTATTTAAAAAAATGCTTCAGCGGTGTTCAAATTGTGAATGTTTTTTTTTTCTTTACGGCTTTGTACATTTGAACCTACCTTGGACATGAAGAGAAGAGCTAATCATTGTCGATGGAGAGATCTTAAAATTTGAGATATTCTAACGAACATTGAATAAAATTCAAATCCCTAGAGAGGATAATTTCTCAGTACGTATCCGTGCAATGTTCATTGATGCCATCGCAATGATGCTAAAAACGTTCGTCCAAAAGCGATGCCGGAAAACGTATTGTTCTTTTCGTTAAGATGTCGAAAGGCACTAAAAGAGGTTTGCCACTTATTCGGAAAAAATCATACGGGCTTACTTTTCTTGCTAGATTCCAGATCAAATAAGTTTGCATTCGGTAAAACTAAAAGTATTTAAATGAAAGTTTCTGGGGGTTCAAGAGGTGAATATTTTATAGATTTATACCGTATTCCGAAGTTGACCTCTTCCAAAATTGTTGTCTTTTAAGACGCAAGTACGCTATAAGAAACTTAAATGGAGTGTAAGCTTAGCAAGATGAACAAAAATTATAATATAGAAATACGTCAAATATACAGTAGAAGGTGTGCTCTGAGCGACAAGTACCTGGTTTAAGTAGGCTAAATCTGTACTAGGTTAAAAGAATAGAATTTACGCTAATTAGAATAAAATGCATTACTACGTATCTATAGGAAGTTCATTGACGCCACTGTCCTAAACATTGGAGAATTGAGACGAACATAGAATGCATAAAATGCCAGAGAAAAATTTTTTGACGATGATTTGAGTCCTAACATTTCCAAAAACCCGAATCTGGCCTCATTTTCAAAAATAGAGAGACATTCGTATGCACCTCCCCTTCTAGCATGCTTTGTTTCATCTGGCCTGAATGTTATTACAAAATATTCTTATTTTTGTAAAGGCCCAGGCATAACCAGGCAGTAATTATATGTTTACGTTGGTTTAAATTATATTCATGGTCCCGATACCGACTTGGAGCTTACTTCATAGCAAAAGTTTCTCCCCTAATTTCTTCCCTTCCGCACATCTTTCGCCCCTTCATGAAAACTGTTAACATTTCTTAGCACAATTTGTATTTATTATATTTCTCCCTCTCGTTGAGTGTCAACGGGCACCTTCAGCTAGTAACAAATAAAATATCTTAATTGGTCAACAATCCTAGGATTGGTTTGTCGCAGCCCACCACTCGATTCTTCTACTCGTATCGGCCAACTTCTCCATATTGACGTTGACGTAATTCTTTTTGCATCCTTCACAACCCGTTCCATTTATCTCACACGAGGCCTTCCTTTGCCGTTCTTCCCGTTCACTTTTCCCTCAACGATTGTCTTCATCAGGCAGTCGTGTCTTGAAATATGGCTGATTAAGTTGTCCCGTCTTCTTTCTAGAGTTCTCCGCAGACTTCTCGTTTCTCCCACTCTTCTTAACAGTTATTGGTTTGTCACTCGATCGATCCATTGCATCTTCAATATTCTTCGGTGGCACCACATTCCAAATGCTTCCAACCTTTTCTTCTCCGCTACTGTATTTCCAGCTCAAGTAGATTCTTCTTTTGATAGAATGCCCTCTTTACCTGAGCTATTATACTGACTATTTCTTTCATTGTTTCGTCTATCGTTGGCTATTGGGCTTCCCAGGCAACAGAACTCTTTCACCTCTTCAATTGTTGCTTTCTTAATCTTCATCAGGCCATCGTGTCTTGAGATTTGGCCGATTTTTTCAGTTGCTGTCATCATCCATGCCTCACTGGCGTAAAAAATCATACTCCAAGTGTACCTTCTTACGAATTGTTTTCTTATTTCTACACTTCTACACTTGTGTTTCCAGCTGTAAGTAGATTCCTCTTTTGATAGAATGCCCTCTTTGCCTGAGCTATTCTACTAACTATTTCTTTCTTGCTTCGTCCATCGTTGGTTACTCGGCTTCCCAGGTAACAGGACTCTTTCACGTCTTCAAGTTTTGTTTTCTTAGTCTTCATACGGCCATCGTGTCTTAAGATTTAGCCAATTAAGATATCGCGTCTTTTTTTAAGGGTTTCCAGCAGGCTTCTTCTTTCTCCCACTCGTCTTGAGACTTCTTCGTTTTTCACTCGGTCGATCCATTTTACCTTCATCATTCTTCGGTTGCGGTACATTTCAAATTAGTTAAGAAATTACTTCTCCGCTACTGTTATTGTCCATGTTCGTTGCCATATATTCGCGTGCTCCAGATGTATGTTATACTTTACAAAACAATAACAAGCAGTTTATTTGAACCTACGATCTTCAAATTCGGATCTTGTGTCATAAATATCTATTTTTATTTTTTAAATATTATCAGTCGTTTTCTCCAAGTAAAGAATTACAATTCTAATATTTAAAAAAATAGAAGCATGGATATTCAGTGGATGAGTGAAGAATCTTCAAATATCTCCTGCTTCTTTATTCTCTTTCACTCTCTGCTTCGATTAGGGCACCTGCTGGGACTTGTGAAATTTTGGGGGCAAGTCAGACCTGGGTGTTACGTTATTAAATCACGTTTGCAAACTCTCCACTCAAACGGAACCTCTTTCCTTCCGTACGAAAAAATGTAGCAAAAACGATTCGTGGACCAATCAATGTGGTGCAATCTGTCTTTTTTTTGCAATTTGAGATCGATTTCGTCTTCTTTAGTTTCCTCCCCCGTGACGACAGAAATTAAATGTAGGGGAAAGGAACTGAAAAAATACCGCGCATTCAAATTGTACTCTGGACTTAAAGTTTTAACCACTTTTACTCTGGGGAGGGAAATAATGTTACGGCTTAAAGGTGGAATAGTGTGATTTAAACGCAGAAATTTGTAATTAATTGTGGTTTCAATGGTACGATTTTTTACATCCCATCAGAAGAAGTAAGACGCAAACGGTTAAGTAGAACATTTTTGGACAAGTAGTCATTGATTGGATGGTCTATGTGTTAATCATGCAATACGCGCTTTGAACGCCAATTTTTTCGCTCGCTTTTACAACGCAACGGAATTGAATGCATAATTTTCTGGCTGCATGGGTTGCCACGTACAATTTTTAGGTGAGGTATAAATACTCTCAGGGGTATGCGGTATGAGAATAAAATGTTAATTATATTGAAGTAGGTTAGAAGTGAATTTGGTTAGGCAGGATAAATAGAAAGTATCTGGAAGTTTCTGCTGTTTGCATAAAAGTAGGTACATTAGGCCGTAAGTTCTGACGTTATTAAATGTTATTTTTCCGTGACAGAACTCTCTTTACTCCCCTTCTCTTACAGTGACTCCGCACTTATTCGATCTATACTTTAAGTATTGTCCAAACTTCCTGCACAGAGGAGGAATAATTCGATAGAGTGATGCTATAAAATTAGTATTTAGGAGTAACAATCATTAAGGATTTATCGTGGGGAAGACACATTCGGTAAATATGCGGCCAAGCGAAGAGAAAGCTAGGATTTATAAAAAGAGTACGTGGAAAATGTGATGAGAAGACAAAAGAGCGATGTTACTTTTCTCTAGTTAGGCCCCACCTTGAGTATGCAGCCAGTGTATGGGATCCGAATGAATTACGTTTGATCAGAGAACCATATGTGCAGCGTACAGAAGCTAGGTTCGTTAAAAGGTGTTACGATAGGTTGAGTAGTGTTTCAGAATTAATACAAGAATTAATGTGGGAATCATTATCAGAGCGTAGGTTAAAGTTGGATTATATCTATTAGAGAAATTTCAATCGGATAGCTTTACCGAAGATGTTAGGCACATATTAAAAACACCAGCGTATTATGCTAGATTCGACCAGATAAATAAGATTAGAGAGATAGATTGTTGTACTGATAGATTCAAAATGGCATTTTTCCCCCATACCTACTATAAGAGAACAGAATAGGCAGCATAGCAAAGGGATAGGTAGGGGAAATATTTAGAGTAGTCTGTAGTGCATGATGCATGTATTAATCCCTTAAATACTATATATACTGTCAATCTATTTGCATGAGACCCTATAGTTTGTTGCTTGCATGTCGGTAGTGCTTGCTTGGTGATCTTCACCCCCTGCCACACACCCACGAGGTGGCTTGCAGGGTATCGTGTAGAGATATATGTTGATTAACACTACGTATAAAATACTACGGGCCTCAACTTTATGGTCTGAATGCTATTTTCTATTTTCCGTCTATACCTCAGAAGATGCATGCACGTTTTCATGATGTCTTTGCCTACTCTTGCTAGTATTTTTCTATTTGCTGGTAGATTTTTCTTCTGACAAAATTTCCTCTCCGTTCTGGCTGTTTCAATAATTATTTCTGTTCTCTCTTTGCAAATCGCTGGTTAAATCTTCCGCTTCCCAAAATATATTACTCCTTCACGTACTCAGACAATTGTTTCCCTAGCTTAATATTGAACTTATACTATGCACTTCCCCTATAAACTATAATATCATTTTCATCTTATGGAGGCTAACCTTCAGGTGTTAGCTCGTCAATACGAATGATGACCTCCAATCCCGAAGACTCGGGTTAGAACCCAGGCAGAGGTAGATAATTCATGGTTATCCCGTCCTCTACTCAAATGAGGTGTGAGAAATAATTCAAGTTCAGTAATCTGCCCTAACAGGGTACAAAATAGTGGAACCTTTGTCACCTTTCGTTAACAGTGGACAAGGTCCGGTACCAGGGTACTATACGCCCCTTTAAAAATTCCTAACTCTTTCCAAATACCCAAAGACCCTGCGTAAATAGATTTACATTAGTTGTCTTATAATAACAATGACATAACATCTCCTCGCATCTTTCCTAATTGAAGTGAATGACCATTAGATTGTATTCATTATTTGCCGGGCCGTAAACCAACTCCTGAGGCCTTATCTTCATCTTCGAAAACTTATTTTTTTCTACCTCTCTTCTATGCCTCTTAGTATACGTAATTTATAATATTTCCAGCCTTAAAATTCTAGTTATATTTTCAAAAATCTCAATCCTTAGATCATAAGCTATGTTTTGGTACCGTTCTTCAGTGTAAAACTTTGGGTGCTGTGGTACTATGTGTTAAGCGATGAATTACGACAGATATGCGAATAAAAATGCGTTGGAAGAAAAAGATGAGGAAATGGAAAAAAATGCTCCGATTTGACAAACACCTAGGATCTGCGCTGAAGTGTTGCCTCTATTTTTTTTCAAGACGGAGGAAGTGGAGGGTAGCTTATAAAACCGCAAGCAAGAAATAAATTTTCTCTCCCGCAGCCTCGCCCTCCTCTCCTGTGATATGATGATCGCTCGCATGGATGGGTCGGGTACCAAGCACAGCCACACACTTAGCCATCCGACATTTTTTCCTAGGAATCTTGATATTTCGCTTCAAACATCGATTTCCGAATGAATATCTCATTTCCTACAAAAAATCTGGAGCGGAATATCACTTGGATGATGAAATGGGTACGCAAACGGAAGAATTGCTTCCTTGTTTTTTCTTTTAAATATTCCGGCAAGCATCTGTGAACATCCTCTTGATTACTTAATCGCCGCAATGTTCATTGATTAATAAATACTTCGTGATTTTCATAGGACATTACTTATTTTCTTACAACCTGTTTCGTAACTAAGACGAACTCCTCTGGCTCCGACAGGATCTGGTAGAAAGTCGCAAAGTATTTCTTATTCAATAATCATGGATTTTCATAGCGTCTAATAACAATATATTTCATGCCAAATTATTCTTACTAAGTGTTTAGAACTAAAACGTAAAAAAGTGTGTTGTTATCCATTTCTGGAAGAGGGATAATTCGTTACAGTGATCCTATATTATTAGTAGAACGGCAATTGAAAACGTTGAATCCATAATGTATTAAGGTGTTACAATCACTAATGATTTATCATGGGAAATAAACATCCGGGAAATATGCGGCCAAGCCAAGGGAGCCAGCTAAGATTTATTAAAAGAGTACTCGGGAAATGTGACGAAAAGACAAAATAGCGATGTTACTTTTCAGAAACGCATTTCTGCCTTCGTGGACTACTATCTCCAACCTCATGTCCAGTCCCTACCCTCATACGTCCGTGACACCTATCATTTTCTCTCCATATTGAACTCCATCACCCTTCCCCCCAACCAACCCATTATCATGGCTACCATAGATGTTACCTCTCTCTACACCTCCATCCCACATCATAAAGGCCTTTCCGCTCTCCGCCACTACCTATCACAACGTCCTACGCCCCACGTCCCTAGCACTGAATTCCTACTCGACCTATCCTACTTCATTCTCACCCACAACGCCTTCTCGTTCAACAATCAACACTATCTTCAAACCAAAGGTTGTGCCATGGGAAGTAGGTTCAGCCCCTCGTACGCCAATCTTTATCTCGGCTTCCTTGAAAAGAACTTTCTTCCCCACTACCCACTTAAACCCCTACTATGGGTGAGATACATTGATGACATTTTCCTCCTCTGGCCGCATGACATTGATTCCCTCAACACTTTCATTTCTTCACTTGATGACTCTTCGTCTCTATCTTTCACTTCAACCACCTCTACCACTAACATTTCTTTCCTCGATGTCAACATTTCCCTCTCAGACAATAAATTCAAAACCGCAGTCCACATAAGGCCAACTAATAAACTTCAATATCTACACTATAGCAGCTGCCATCCCTCCCACACTAAACGCTCTATTCCCTTCTCTCTCTCCATCCGCGGCCACCGCATTTGTAATAACCCGGACTCCCTACATGATATCCTTTCGACCCTTCATAAGTCTCTTCTCTGCCGTGGCTACCCAGAATCCCTTCTAAACAAAAAAATCCTTAAAACTCCGTATCAACCTAAACCTCCTCTTCCGAATCGCCACAACTTCCCCTCCATCTGCACTACCTACTTCCCTGGCTCACATTCCCTCAAACTTATACTTAAGGAACTCTTCCCCATCCTTTCCAACAGCAGCTCCACCTCCAAAATATTCCCTGTCTGCCCTTCTGTTACCTACAGACGCCCAGCCAACCTTAGTAGTATTTTCAAAAGTACTAATCCTCTCCTCAAAGACTCCCACAGCATTAAAGCCACCCCGACTCCATGCAATCGCGCGAGATGCAAGACATGCCCTATTTTCACCGCACCACCCACATCTCTCTCTCATCTTCTTAACTCTCTCCCTCACTTTCCATCTTCCTCCTGTATTTCCAGTAATGTTATTTACCACCTTCAATGTAGTCTCTGCCCCGCTTTCTATATTGGCCAATGCACCACACCCCTTAATATTCGCATGAATAATCACCGCGCTTCTTGCAATCCCTCCTCTCCGCACTTCTCTCTCCCTGTCCCCAAACATGTCTCTGAACATGATTCTTCGTTCAACTCGTGTTTCAAAGTTTCAATTCTTTCCTCTCTCCCTCCTACAGATCCACCCGTTAAATTGCACACTATTGAGCTAACATGCATCTATCTTTTAGATGCATGTAAATATCCTGGAATCAATGCGATGCATTAACCCTCCCCCACCCTTCCCCCCACCGTCTCCCCCATCCTCTCCCCTACCCTCACGAGCACCCTCTCCCCCAAGCCATCCTTTTCCCTCTCTCCTTCCAACCGTCCGTCTCCTCACTTGTATTCCTCTTCTTGTTGAGAAAGGTGTCTGTGACCACCGAAATATTCAACTATACGTGTGAGTGTTCTTTTTCTGTGTCTCTATGTTTTATTTTCACACCTGTGATATTGTTTATATATATATAAGAGGACACTTAACAAAAAACATAGATACACGAAAAAAGGAGACACTCACAAAGTAGACTGGGAGACGTTTCGACGCTCATAGCGCCATTCTCGATCCGGAGAGAGTGATGTTCTCCGGGTAGAGTGAGGGGGTGGAAGGGAAAAAGGAGGGGGAAGAGGGACTGGTGGAGGGGAGGAAAAGGTGACCAATGGGGGCTCTCAATGTTGGAGATTGAGACCTGGATATTCCCATGCCTTCTGCCCACCTGCCCCTCAGTCTGCTTCAAACGCCCGCCTAACTTACGTGATATTTTCAAATCCACTAGGCCCTCCCTTCAACCACCATCCACCCGCTCTCCTTTATCATCGCCTTGCCAACGCTCAAGGTGCAAATGTTGCCCGCTTCTCCGTCCCACACGTCCCATCAATCGGTCTTCCACTACGGCGACCTGCATCTCCATCAACACTATCTATCGCCTCTCCTGTAATTTTTGTCCCTCATTTTATATCGGTGAGACCATCACCCCACTGTCGATCCGTATGAATGGCCATCTGTTAGAGTCCATCCCTCACTTAATCTAATAGGTATATATATAAATCATTAAGATTCTGCAACCAGTGCTTTCTTCCTGTCATATGGACCGTAGCTCCGGAGTAGATGGACCAGTCAGCTTCACTCGCGATGTGTTTGGCTCCCAAGGCTGCCACAGAGAGAAGAGTTCTCTCCTTTTTCATCGCCGTACTCGGTACAGCTGATGGTCCTTGTTCAGTCCTGGACCCATGCGATGAACCGCTACTGTGTGTCTCGTAGTTCCATCTGTTCCTGCATTTGGCTCTAATGTCACCAAATTTCCCACGTTTCTAGCCACTTGCACTGCTTTACCAGGTTGTCGCCCGGAAACCCCTTTACTTTTTGCCCACGACTCGTCATTTTGGCCCCACCGACTGTCCTGAATTAATTTGGATGTGTCATCTGCGGCGTAGCCTTCAACGCAACCTTCATGCACTAAATACATCTTCATTTGGAATGTCCAAATATTGTAATTGTCCCGTCCATCCAATTTTTCCATGGATGCCCAACCAGTTCCAACTGACGCCTCAGCCATTTTTCGCTTTAACGATACAATACGTAAAAAAAATGCACTCGCGTAATGTTGCAGTACTATTGAAGCACAACTGGTCCTTTTCGGTCGCCTGGGCCCATAACCTGTTAGAGGTTAAATAATATCTTGAGATATCGGCTTTAAACTAAGATGTTTTAATCACGAGTCACAGACACATCCAAATTCCAATTTACATATTGAACGACTGACAGAGAGTTGACAACAACAATATAGATAAATAGTTACTGACATAAATAGCAACATATGTTGCCAACCCATATTTATGTATTAGATTACAACTCTAACACCATCGTCACTCCACCAAGTCTCCCCACTTCCTCGATCCCATTCCGAAGCACATCGCTTCCCACGGTCACCCTTTCGACCATTGTTTTTCCTTCAATATTATTGAAGTCCTCCCTGAATCTGCCGGTAGTATAGAGGTGAGAACCAGAGAATCCGCCCACATTTTCGTTTCTAAGGCATGGCAATATCCAGGTCTCAATCTCCAACATTGAGAGCCCCCATTGGTCACCTTTTCCTCCCCTCCACCAGCCCCTCTTCCCCCTCCTTTTTCCCTTCCACCCCCTCACTCTACCCGGAGAACATCACTCTCTCCGGATTGAGAATGGCGCCATGAGCGTCGAAACGTCTCCCAGTCTACTTTGTGAGTGTCTCCTTTTTTCGTGTATCTATGTTTTTTGTTAAGTGTCCTCTTGTGCGAACTATTGTATATATAATATGATAATTATATCTCCTGCATAAGGTTACAACGGATAGGTTTACTGAAGATGTTAGATATATGATGAGATCCCCTGCGTATTTTGCTAAATTTGACCAGACAAATAAGATTAGAGAGTTAAATTGTACCAATGTTAGATTTAAACTGTCATTTTTCCCACTTGCCATTAGAGAACAATATAGGCGACATAGCGAGGCAGTTGCAATAATGTTAGCCAGAAAATAATTGGCGACGGATTATGAACGAAATGACTCCGTCGCCTTGAGCCGGGGCGACCATCGCGCCATCAAGGGAGCACGGTTTGTACTACCAACTATGACGTTTTTTCCATATATGGGTATAGTTGTGACGTCGGAATCTCGAATTCTACCATTGAGGTATACCTCTATGAATTCTACTTTGCAGAATTGGGCCCGAGGTATGCTTCCACTTGTATCTTCATTAACCCCCCACAGGTGGCTCTTTATCGCCAACTCCTGGGACAGTTTTCATTGGTTTTCGGTGTACGTGAAACGCGAGAGATGGGAGATGACCATCACTCACGTACACGGCTTCACGTTACGCGCTGTGTCCGTTTCCGTTCTTCCACCCATGCGCCATCTCTTCACGTTTTGCGGTATACGTTTCACGTCACCCGTTTACGTAGATTGAGTCCCGGCCTTTCGGATCAAAGTTTTTTTTTTATGTAAAAGCAAAATTAGGATTGCAGGGCACTATGTGGATGTGGACGAATATTTTCAGACCATCGGATAAGTAAAGAAATAAAGTTTATTTTTATGCGGGCTCGAATAAAGAAAGGTCAGAGGTAATACGAGGCTGGACGAAGGTCCAATGATGGATGAGTGGTGTACAAAAGTTTTTTCCCACTCTCCAAAGATCGGAAGTGGTGAGGCATGACTTTCGAACCCATGCGGTGAGATTGGGACGGCTTACTTTAGATCGTTTTGCTCACTTTAGATTTCATGACAAGCGCACTTGTTCGTGCATGGAAGAATGCAGGTTGATTCTATCCGTGACGGTTGAGAATGGAAGGAACTTACTTAATTG
Organism: Platycnemis pennipes; assembly: GCA_933228895.1. Classification (NCBI taxonomy): domain Eukaryota; kingdom Metazoa; phylum Arthropoda; class Insecta; order Odonata; family Platycnemididae; genus Platycnemis; species Platycnemis pennipes. The sequence goes on along the minus strand of OW121852.1, from coordinate 30,869,044 downwards.
ATTTGAAACTTTGAATTCAGTTTTCCGACCGTGAGATGCGTCGACAGCTCTTGCATTCCTTGGTGGCTTCCTTTAAGAACTGGGTAATGGCAGCGCCGGGTTTCTTTATATTCAGATGTGATATGCCGATGGGCATATAACATCTGGGTGTAAAACTATTGTAATTCATTCTAATTTTTTTCTTGTTAAGGAAAAACCACAGTTTACTGTGGTTCTCTCACTCTGTTTGCGTCACTGTCGAGAGAAAAACCGAAGTACACTTGAAAAATGAAGCAAGAGAAGATTGTACCGTCACGTAAGGAAAGGACAAGGCTGTGCACTGTCTCCCGTAATTTTTAATGTTTCATCGAGAGAGCCAGTATTGAAATCAAAGAGAAGTCTTCTGGAGTGACTATCCACGGCGAACAAAATTAGTATGCTGCGATTCGCTGATGACATAGAACTCATAGCAGAGACAGAGAGGGATCTGAACAAGACTCTAGTAACTATGGAAAGGACAATGGCCACATATAAGTTAAAGATAAATAAGAATAAGACTAAGATATTGGTGTGCAGCAAGAAAGAAGAGGCAAAACAAATGTCAAACTAGGAAAACAAAAACTTGAAGAGGTGAAAGAGTTCTGCTACCTCGGAAGCCGAGTAACCAACGATGGACGAAGCAAGAAAGAAATAGTTAGTAGAATAGCCCAGGCAAAGAGGGCATTCTATCCAAAGAAGAATCAACTTACAGCAGGAAATACAAGCGTAGAAGTAAGGAAACAGTTCATCAAAACATACATCTGGAGCATGTTTCTTTACGGCTGTGAGGCATGGACGATGACAGCAGCGGAGAAGAAAAGGGTAGAAGCTTTCGAAATGTGGTGTTACAGAAGAATGATGAAGACAAAATGGATTGACCAAGTGACACATGAAGAAGTATTAAGAAGAGTGGTAGAAAAGATAAGTCTGCTGACAATTCAAAAAAGAAGAAGGGACAACTTAATCGGCCATATCTTGAGACACGATGGCCTGATGAAGACTATCGCCGAGGGAAAAGTGAACGGGAAGATTGGAAAAGGCAGGCCTCGTATGAGTTACATGGAGCAGGTCGTAAAGGATGTAAAAGAGATGAATTACGTCACAATGAAAAGGTTGGCCGATAGAAGAATCGAATGAAAAGCTGCGTCAAACCAATCCTAGGATTGTTGACCAATGACAATGATGATGGCCGTCACGTAGCACCTAACCGAAAAAAAAGTAATTGATTCTGTCATTATTTCTGGTTCTCCATCACCGTAACAGTCGTCATTCCGTCATAAAAAAATTTATTTAGTTTACTCATCTCATTTGCTTTGAATGAAGCCCATAAAATTTATGGCTTTATTTATATTAATTATCAATAATATTTCTTTTTAGTTAATAAATAATAAATTTAAATTATTATTTTTCCCGCAAAAGTCAAAAGTACACTTGACCTTATGCATGATGCAGTACTCCATACTGATACGTGGCCTTACAGCTTAGAACTTCGCATGGACTACTTCGCCTTTTTCTTCACTCAAATGTAATATTTACCATATAGACTATCATTTGCGAAGAGTCGTGGCTTCATTTGGATTGTAATCTTCCCGTTCTATCTACATAATTTGGAACTAAGAAATATTTACACGAAATGCCAAGAACGGATCATACTGACCATTGCTCTATATTTTTAAAATTTATAATATAAAACAATGAACGTATGAAACATATTTTTCAGAAGAAGGCATGCAAGGTAGGGAAGGTGTTCCAACATCTAAGACCATATTGCACCGTCTGCACTAGTTTAACCCTAGAACAGACACGGAATCCATTACCGAGGCGGGATACGGACATCATGAACTTTGAACTGCATGAGGGGCTCGTGACAGAATTAAATAGTTTGGCCTGATTTTATAAGTCTCTTAGTTTTGCTTTTGCGACATTTAAAAGCAAGAAAGAGTATGTGGACCAAGGTAATTTAAAACGTAAACCTTATGCTACATTAACGTAAGATATACGTCAAAATTGATGTGGACCAAGGTAATTTAAAACGTAAACCTTATTCTAAAATAACGTAAGATATACGTAAAAATTGATCAAATGTAGGTATACAGAATATGTACCTTACCCATAGTGTTAGTTTATGCATCAAATTTGAAGAGAACACATTAAAGTACTCCCGACAGTATTGTAAATTTGAATTGCATTGGTAATTTTGGTCAATAAGTATGGCCTTTAAAGTTAAATTTAAGGTAGAAATGGATAACCCGAATCAAATGGCTTAACTTCCGTAGTAGGAGGAGCGAATCCACGTGAAATAGCTAATTACCGACTAATGCTTCAGATTTATTATAGTATAATATTTTTATTCCTGTTGCAATATTTTTAAGGTTAATATTTTTCACGCATCATTTTTTGTATTTGTCCAAGCAGAAGTTTGCTTGATGCCCGGGAGGGTTCAAATTTTCAACGGTGATTATAGTATTTTCCCGAAGACATTGCATAACTTTTTAATTAATGTAAAACCGTCAATTTATTCTCGAATGTTTCGTGACTTTGAAGTAAGTAAATGGAATCAGACGATTTGAAATTTCTTTTAAAACGTTACAGTGCTTCAATCAAACTCTTTAATGTATGTTCCTACGATCTAAACGACGTAGAACAAACTTGTAGCTGTAGTTGCAGCTCTTTGTGGGGTAGACAACGGGTCGTTTGCGTCAATTAGGATAGGGGAGTGCATTTTTGAGGGAACAGAGGAAGGGTGGAGAGAAACCCGGCGCTGGAATCAGCCTCCTAACGAAATTCGCCAATGGATCCAATCTGACGGACGGAATACTGAAGTTGAAATTCAATCCGCACCACATTGAAGCACCTGTATACCACTAGAAATTTCTTTCACTGCCAGGATTCGAACCTGGACCGTCCGGAAAGGAAGCTAGCATATGTACTGCGGCCACCATACCCTTCCGATTCACTCGAAAGTGAAAATCTAACGAACAAATTCGTCTCACGAAAGCTCGAGGAGTCCGTGTTTCGTAAAGGTTTGCTTCGTTTTCGGATGTCGTTAGTACTTAATCGAGTACGAATTCGGAAAACAACCTGACTTCTTACTTTTATTTGGCCTTCGGGAAGCTTCCATTTAATGTGTTTCCCCAAGCGTCCGATTTTTTTGCGCAGCTCGAGAGGAAGAATGATTCAGAGGAGAAGAAAGTGAAAATGGAATCGGCAGGAAATTCGATTCGCCGGAAGACCGCTGGAAAGTTCGCGAAACCACCGAAAGAGAGTGTTCTCGTCTGCTACCGATTTTCTGCGCATCGGTGGATCGACAGGAATGGCGACAGGAGCAAGGAGAGTCTCTACTCTCCTTGGACGGGAGGTATACATCTCTATGTATCTCTACATCTGCATCCCTCCGATGCACCGCAAAAGACGTGTGGCAAAGGGTGGCATGTGACCAGCCGTAAATAGATTCTATGAAGAGGACATTCCTAGTCGTTGAAGTAGGAAAACAAAAACTTGAAGATGCGAAAGAGTTCTGTTACCTGGGAAGCCGAGTAACCAACGATGGACCCGTCGCACACTGGGCGGAAATCGAAAAAAGCTGGCCAAAACCCTAATTTTCGACTCTTTTCCATTGTTCCAAAAGTGCCGTATTATTGTTCTACAATGTTCAAATATCCCAAAACAGTAATTTTTTAAAATTAAATTGCGTTCGTAAAGTGGATATGATCCTTTAAAAAGTTACGAAAAAAACGTTTCTTGAAATCTACGTTCTTAGCGAAAAATCTCAATGTTTGCTTTACTGGTATGGGGATATAAGTAAAAGATAATTCTTTTGGAGTGTATATAATGATTATGTACACCTATTTAATTGTATTAAGCTATGATTCTCGAAAAAATAAATATTCTGGGTGACCATTATGAACTATTTAAAAATTCACTGTTTTTTGCTTAAATTTTAACTAAATCAGAGATGAAAGTATTCATCCCCGCTTATCCACGCTGAGATATTAACATCTGCAGTGAGACTGAACTTTATACTATACGATGGTAAAATAAAATCCTGCGCATACTTGCGACTTTTCTAGTTTTGTTAAATAATGTAAAGTGATACACGTCCTCTCATTGTCAGACCTTGGCTCCCGCGCGCCGCCCGCCGCGCAGAGGAGCGAGGGAACTTAACATTTTCTATGTTTCTTTAGGAACTCCAGATTAAAAAAACACTAATTGTACACCTTGTATTTTACAAATATCACTTCAATATATTTATGGGCCATTCACAGCTAGTGCGATTTCATCCTTTCGTAGAAAGTCCGTAGAGGTAGGACCCCAGGCAACGGCATACAAAGACCCCAGGCAACGGCATACAAAGACTAAATAAACTTGCCGGGGTTATTGTCCTTTTGTGCATTTTGTTTCTTGCGGCTACTAGTTCCTGCGTGCAAAATGTCGTAAGGGTGGCGACATAATAAGTATCGACTTAGAAAAAGACTCCGGGCAGCGGGGAAACCTGCGAAACACCGGCGGGCGCGGTCACGAACCCATAACCTTTCGGCTCATGCATCGCCCCCTTCTCGGATCAACATTTCATGGCTGAGCGGACCACACCAGTCTATGTTTGACATTCGTTGTGGAAAGGTAGTGCATTGGATCCTTTAGATTTCAATAGTACTATGAGTATAACAAAAGTTACCCGCCTAGAACTGCATAATGTTCTTTTGGAAAGAAGAGGAGAGTCAGCGGAGGTGGAAAAAAAATTGTTGCGCTTTTTATATAACAAATTTAACTTGGGTGAGGACGAATGTGCACAAAATTTGGCCGCCATTTCAGTACAGAAACACTTTTTCCATAGCTATTTTCAGAAGTGGGAAGAATGTTGGCGAAATAAGATTAGATTTCAGAAGAGGCATAGGAAATGGTTGGAACAAGAAATCAAATTCCCACCCGCTGTTTTTGAATATCTTCCAAGCACGTCTGGTTAAGGTGAGTACCCATTTCACGGTGAAAAAACTGATAAATGAATCATAAGTATTTAGATCATTCATTTACTATAATTTTCTAACTGGTACACCTGAAATAACACCTGGTGGAAGACCATTGACATCTTTTGTAAAAGCAAGTGAAGGGTCCAAACGTAGAAAAACCGAAAAATTAAGAAGCAGCACTTCGAAATAGGAATTGTGTGTTGCAACTTCAATGCAATTGCGTGCCTCAGGAGATGATGCTGCAGCAAAAATCATTAAAGAAGTGACAACAACAACACCAACTAGGGCTAAAAGAATGCTGGCCGAATGGAGAAGGAAATATACAAGTCAAACTGAGCTATCGGATGAAGAGGCTATTTCCCTTATGGTAATGGGCCATCTGACAAAGATGCAGTACATCCTAATTCGTGAGACGGCGAAAAAGCATGGCCACATCATCTACCCAAGTTACGACAGAATCAGATTGGCAAAAAGAGCGGCCTACCCAGAAGGGATATCAATTTCTGAAGAAAAATGTGAAGTTAATTTGCAGTCTCTTCTGGATCACACAGCCAGAAGGATTATGTATTCTCTTAGGCGTTTAGAGAAAAACTGTGCCAGCACTTTATGCACCCTCATATGTAAATGGGGTTTTGACGGTAGTTCTGGCCATTCACAGTATAAGCAGACGTGGGAGAAACTTAATGCAAGAGACGAAAGCTTGTTCGCGACATCTCTTGTACCGCTTCACTTGTTGCACACAGCATCAGGTAAACAAATTCAGAAATAGTATAGATAATACTATGCATAACAGTTTGGGTGAATTGAAATGATTGTTCTTTATTTTAAAACAGGTGAATCTGTCTGGGCAAATCCTCACCCATCATCGACCAGATTTTGTAGGCCAATTAGAATCCAATGGAGTCGAGAAACAAAAGATATTTCACAAGAAGAAGAAAGGTATATCAGTGAACAGATAAAGATGCTTCGCCCAATTAAGATCGACAACGATTATTTCAATGACTCATGCTAATATTACGAAGGATATCTTTGGATTATCTCAAAGTAATAAAATTCCCTGCAACTGTTCTTTCCAGGAATTGAAAAGGAACTCATTAACCGATTCGCCACCATTTTGAAAGCAATATCAAGTGAGCAAAAAAATGTATATTATTGCTTTCAAATATTATTGTTATTCTACGGCAAAATTATTTGTAAAATTATATGTATGGTATTATATGCCACCTACCATTCACAAAGTTTTGATTCATGGAGCAGATATCGTTTACGATGCAATTATACCAATTGGCCAGCTTTCCGAGGAGGCTTTGGAAGCACGGAACAAAGAAATCCGGAGATTTAGGGAGCATCACTCTAGAAAAATTTCCAGGTTAACTACAAACCATGACCTTTTTCACAGACTGCTTGTGACTTCCGACCCATATATTTCCTGCACTTCTGAAGTTGCTACCCGGGTGAAGAAGAAAATACCAAGCCAAGTCCGCAAACTTCTGATTCAGGAGACGGATACCAATTTAGAGTCTTCAGAGGAAGATTTTGAATCAGATGAGGATTTCGGTTTCTAAGTACATATTATAAGTGTGCTTTTAATGTTAGCATAATTTTTAATATTTATATCAAAATAAAAATCTACAGATAACAAGTATTTAAAGTAATTGAAACATCTCCATATTAAGTAAAAATTAGCTGATCTTCACCGGATTTTTATTGTATAATTAATTTATTGATACGCAAGTACGTATTGTCAATCACAAGACTAATGTAATTAACGTCATAATACATCTCAGTGATATAAAAAATCCCTGGGGTAAATTTCCGGTAATTTCACTGTTTCTCACTTGATCTGTCTCTCCGCCATTTTGTTTTTAAAGCCTCTCCTGGTGGAGATTGGTTCTCATAAACACTAAAATTGGATTCCTCAAGCCAAAATCTTTTAGAAGCAACAAAAATTAGCTCTTAATTAGGAAAAATGACGCCTACAAGGGTTTTGGCCAGCTTTTTTCGATTTCCGCCCACTGTGCGTCGGTGCCAAGGGGACCACGGCTTAACGTCCCATCCGACGGGCGGAGTACTGATCCTGAAATCCCATCCACTAGGCACTCATGTAGGGATCGGTTTGCCACTGAAAAAACCCACCCAATCCCACCGGGAATCGAAGCCGGGGCCTAGAAATGGGTGGCCAGTACTCTAGCCACCACACCAACCTGTTCCCCCTATTCATTCCCTATTGTTTCAAAGTTTTAAAATCTGATATATAAATTTGAGTGATCCCTCCTGGGGGGTTATTTTGTAATCTCACTTTTGTGAGAATACGTCATAAAATGTCACTTTTTCGTAGTTAAACTCCGCCACCCAGGCGGCGTGACCATCTTCGGATCTCAAGCGGTGAACTGCCGATCATGTGCTGGTCTTTTAGACGATTCATCCGCTCTGATCCGTATCTTTCGACTCTTGATTTGTTTCATTATCTCCGCTTGCAATTAGTTCCCATCTCATCTTCATAAAGAACGTGAAATGGAGCCACCATCGTTTCCACTTGAAGCTTGAGTAGGAAAAAAAGCAAGAGCGAGAAAGATACAATCGATTTTTAATTGTATTTTTAGAATTTGCACAACGTGAAGAACTTATACGTTCTTAAATCACGAATTGTATATTGTCAACAAATGATTTCTAAAAACACTATTGACGTAAAATATAGCGAGAAACAAATGCAAATTCCAATATTGGTAAACGGAAATTATCGGACATGAATTAAATTGGCAGGTCATCCGAATAATTAAAATGATAGGGGCAAACAATTTTTCACTCACCTTCACCGTAGTCCTCCATGTTTGAAGAAAGCGGTCGCCGTTGCCAGGCACTCGTTTGTTTATTCAAAGTAGACGAGATCGGCAACAGATAGCGCTACCGACAGAAGCTTCGACATTCACGAACCGTTCGTGAGCCGATCATTAAGAGAGCGAAACGGATCCCCCGCCTTCCCGCAAAGAGTCATTAAAAAGGTGAGATTACAAAATAACCCCCCTGAGAACGTGAGGTAGGCTTGGAAGTGGGAGGAAAATAATAGATTTTGCAGATGGCATAACAAGGCCAATGGTATAACCTGCCTGTGTTCATTTTGGGTTTCGTTGAGGAGCTCACCATTCATACTGTCCAGTGGGCATGTGTAATTCATTCAACAGGGTAAGGGGTGCGGTTCCTTTCCCTGTGCTACCTGCGGTTCCCTGGGAATTCTGAACTGGGAATGTGACTGGATTTGGTTAGGCATGCCCAGAGGCTTTTTCTGGTATTCGAACCCGAGATCTCCAGTCACGTGCCCATTGCAATGGATGCCCATTGCAGAATATGTTCTACTCACTGAAATGCAACACCATCTACAGATGATATGAAGCAAGATTTATAGCAGGAAAGTTGCATTTTTTTAAAAAAAGGATGAATAGGTGGGGAACTGCATGCAGGGACACCCCCAAAACAAAACCATCATTATTGGTAGGATACCCATGGTGATGATGATGTTAGCATCATCATCATCATGTTAGTAGCATGAGAGCTTTCTGTATTATATATTAATATTTCTTGGAAATATTCTAAATATTTCATCCATGTAGTCCACCAAAATATCTATTAGCTGAATTGCCAATGGTTGTATTGTTGGTCTGATTCATCGATGACTTTTATGATCATCTTTTCATAGCTAACCTAGAACTTTATTACTCAGTACACAGTGCTTGTGTTTGGGAGCATCCCAGATAGCCCACCACATTGGTCCAATCATCATCATCAAGGGTCAGCAATCCTAGGATTGGTTTGACTCAGCCCTCCACTCGATCCTTCTACCGGCCAACCTCTTCACACCAACGTAGTTCCTCTCTTTCACTTCCTTTACGACCTGCTCCATGTAACTCCTACGATTCCTGCCTATTCCAATCTTCCCGTTCACTTTTCCCTCAACGATTGTCTTCATCAGGCCATCGTGTCTTAAGATATGGCCGATTAGGCCGATTGTCCCGTCTTCTTTTTATAGTTTTCAGCAGACTTCTCTTTTCTCCCACTCTTCTTAGGACTTCTTCTGTCACTCGGTCGATCCATTTTATCTTCATCATTCTTCGATAGCACCATATTTCGAATGTTTCCACCCTTTTCTTCTCCGCTGCTGTCATCGTCTATACCTCTGCCGTAGAGAAACATGCTCCAGATATACGTTTTGATGAATTGCTTCCTTACTTCCAAGCTTGTATTTCCAGCTGTTAGTAGATTCTTCTTTTGATAGAGTGCCCTCTTTGCCTGGGCTATTCTACTCACTATTTCTTTCTTGCTTCGTCCATCGTTGGTTACTCTGCTGCCCAGGTAACAGAACTCTTTCACCTCTTCCAGTTTCTGTTTTCCTAGTTTAACGTTGGTTTTGGCCTCTTCTCTTTTGCTGCACACCAATGTCTTAGTTTTCTTCTTATTGATCTTCAGCTGATATCTGGCCATTGTCCTTTCCATGGTTGTTAGCATCTTATTCAGCTCCTTCTCTGTCTCTGCTATGAGAGCTATGTCATCAGCGAATAGTAGCATGCTGATTTGGGCCTATTTAATTAAAATTAAGTTGAAAAAATTAAACGTGTCTTTATTTGATCTGTGAATTTAGGACTGTCAAGTCCTCTCTTACAGTTAACAGATTATACAATCACAAACATCCATGCCCCGGACAGTGAAAATCCTACCCGGGTGGGGTTGGAACCCGTGACCCTTGGATTGACAGGGTCTTATTCCTGCCCCCAACTGCCATTGGGGGCAGCATTAAGGAAATAATGCCTATAAGGAAATAATGGCGTTCATTGACCGATGAATGCCAATGATATGCCAACATTGGCCCAATATTGACGACCCCATGAAACCACATATTGGCTGCACCATGAAACCCCACTTTGGTTACCACTTGAAATTCAGAGTGGTTCTTTTCCTATTCCCCATCAATGCTTCTACAATACTTGTAAGTACAATTACTTCAGTCCGACTATTTCTATGCTCTCCAATATTATCAGAGAACGTAAAAAGAGTCAACTCACACTTCATTGAATCTGCCATTTGTATAATTTTTATTTAGAGATAATTATGTGTCATATAGTCACTCGATTGGTAAATAATTTCCAGAGAACGGTCATTAGAAAATATTGAAAACATTCATCATCTGGCAGACCTGTTTTCATGATCAGCAGCACAGTTTCCATCTCTCTCTTCTGCCTTATTACAAATTGGTTCTAAGCAATTAAACTAAAAATTGAATTTGTTTTTATTCAATCTGGGAAAATAGGAGTCAATGTCCTCTCTTAAAATTAACAGTTTGGATGTCTTAAGCATGCAAACCGGTAGGATCGACAAGCAAAGGACTTAGTTTAGGAGAAGGAATTTTTTCAGCTATTCTGAATGAGAAAAATTCATATTCTGTATGTGCATCCACCTTCAGTTCTGAGAGAGCTCTACCCTCTGAAACTATGATTAAACATTAAATCTCAGGGTAACAGTTCATTTATTGAAGTTCATTCTAGAAAGGCACAGAAATTCAAAGTAGAATAAATTGAAGTGCTAGTCTTTATAGCACTCACAGCAGTGGTAATACCTACTTTTTTTTTAAAACTTTATGCTTGTAGATTATGTCTGTAAAATAAGTAAGTAATTTTTTAAAATTTTTGCTAGTTATATGGATTGCCATTTCTCTACCACTATGTTATAACAGGTATATACTATAATGCAATACTATAACCTAGTCGTTTGCTGGTATGTTAAATAGGTTTAAGACTTCTATCATTACTGAGAATATCCATTGAGAATTTGTCCAACATCGCCTTGTATCATTCCTCACTTGAAATTACTGGCATTACTGGAATTGGTTGACCCCTTGTAGTCTAGCTAATCATATAACTGCAGGAGACTTGTATCCAAATATGTCCGTGAAAATAAATCTGCTGAAATGAATAAAGGCTTTTATCTCAATTTAAAATATCAAGAGTGCCCCCTCATCATTTAAAAAAAAGATATTGATAAAAAATAAAGCAAAATATGTTGAGAGAAGAACATACATCTGGAGCATTCTACTCTATGGCAGCGAATCATGGACAATAACAGAAGCAGAGAAGTCCAGGCTGGAAGCACTTGAAATGTGGTGCTACTGAAAAATGATGAAATGAAATGAAAAAACATGAAAAAAAATATGAAGATAAAATGGATCGACCGAGTGGGAAATGAAGAAGTGTTAAGAAGAGTAGGAGAGAAGAGTGACAGAAAACATTAAAAAGAAGACGGGACAACTTAATGGGCCACATCTTGAGACACGATGGCCTGATGAAGACAATCGCCGAGGGAAAAGTGAACAGGAAGAATGGAAAAGGCATGATGATGATGTTGAGAGATCAACCCAGAATTGGCAAGGGGTTCCTCTAATTACATTTTCTGTTACAGATGGCAATGATCATTCTGCTATTTCTACTTTGAGGTTGGAATGGCAAAATATGAAGCATTTTTCCCAAACAATTTCAGGCAACCACCATCAGCAGTACCTCTGCTTGATGAAACTTAAATTTCAGCATATTTGAAAGCATGTGTGATGGGGACAAAGAAGGAGAGAAGCTGCACGTTAAATACCTGAGCTGCTCATATTCCTCACATACATGAGTTCTTTGTTCGTTTTCGAGTAGTGTGCTGACTAAGGAGCTCCTTGGTGATGGGAAAATATTATTAGAGAAAAGCAAACTTTTAGGAAATTCCTATAAAAAAACAGGTATAAGTTTTAAATCAGAGATGTTATCAACTCTATACAGTTTGATAAATAATTTCCAGAGAACCTTGTTCAGAACCTATAAAATGTTTATTACCAGCAAAAATCAGAATCCATAAAATATTCTTTAAGTTGCTGAGTCGATTTCATGCTTAGCTGCACCATTTCAGTATGTACGCACTTCCAAATTCAACATTCCCGCAATGCTGCAATATTGAGAAAACAAGGTTTCCACAATATTGCAGCAAGGTCGATCTGCCATCTGGGTAATAATAACTAAGTATTTACTAATCTTAAGTAATTTTTTTTATTCAGTAATACTTTCCTGTGAGGGCAGATATTAAAAGCTGTGAGAACCGATTCCTTAAATATAGTCTAACTCATCATTTTAAAACCAGATTATTTTATGATAAATCTCTCAGCTCAAAAGAAAATAGCTGAGAGTATCCATAATTATAGGCCTGGTAAATTGAAGAATTCATATCCAATGATGCTGCCTCAGCAGGTATACCAGTAAGATATTGTGTAGGTACATTCAATCTAATAGATTGCTCTCCTAATTATACTAAAGAGTACTTTGATTTGTAACAGTCATGTCAATATGAGTCCTATCTGGTTTTTCTGTGATGAGGAGGACAGATTTTATTTCAATCTACTCATAAATATGGAAAATTTTCTGAAACGTTGGATGCCAAGCAAGGTAATCTTTGGATTTAGCAGAAACATCGAATTGATTTTACCTTATTGCCTTTGTATTCCTCTGGGAAATTGATCTTAATTATTACTTGTGCCTTGCTGAATCTCATTTTGTACCATTATGAGTCTTGAGTTTCTCCTTATTGCTGGAAAATTTATTTTTCATGCTACCTCTCCTTTCAATGCCTGACATTGTGCCCATTTATTAATAATAACATGATGGCCTCTTTTCCTAAATTACCAGAAATTGAGTATTAGCAGGCCAATGCATACTAAATGGTAGAATTTCATCAAAATGCTTATATGGCATGATTTGTACCATCATTGAAATCGTGTGGTATCTGTGGCCAATGTGACTGCTTCACAGAAACAAAGTGTGGAAATGAAGAAATTGAAGACACTGTGTCTGATGAAGATAAAATCTCTTTCTCCCCAATTATACAGTGATTGTGGAAGATAAGATTTTCATTTCTGTATACAGCTACAAATACAAGCGTGGAAGTGAGGAAACATTTCATTAGAACATACATCAGGGGCCGTATTCTGTAACTTGGGTGATGTCTATCACCGGTGATAGACATCACCGAAAAACTTCACCCGTCCTTGACGTTTCCGATTCTGTAAGTGGGTGGTGAAGTTTCTTCACCCGGTGATGAGGGTGTTATGAAAAATTGCGCCGTCTAGTTCTGGCAAAATTAGATTAGCCAATAAAGAGAGCCAGTTGTATCACATGACCGCAAGGCAGGCAAGTAATGTGCAAATGGTGCAAATTAAATGCTTGTAGTCACGATCATGTATGTTCATGCTTGTAGTAATGGTTTCTCGAGTAATGATATGTTTGATAATATTTATTATGATGTTCTAATAACCCGGCTAGGTGATTATTAACAGTAGGATTAATATATATTACGAAGTGAACAATAGATTACTTTGTTTTATTGAACATCAACAAAAACAATTGCACCATATTCTATCGTGATACGTGAATAAACCACGGTGAATGTGATTAATTTTTCAGTTTCCTATTTTCAACTTCCACAATATCAATCATGAACAGCGTAAATGGTGTTTTACACTTGTTTGCGAAGACTCAAATGTACACAACAACAGTCATTCGCGTAATAAATAGGTATATCATCATCGTACAAGTCGATAGAAAGGGAGCTGCGAAAAACAAACGTAAATATATAACGAGCAACCGAAAAATTTCTTAATTGCTCAAATTGTTTGTGTTAAAATATTGCCCAAATACCTACTCTGAATCTAATCTTGTTTGTGTACGTATAGTAACTTGGAAATGTGATTGTTGGCTTGGTTAACCGAACTTGAATACAGTGTATCAGAACCATATAGACGTGTGTTATTCCTCGATCGTAAAATCGTACGCAATATATTTGCAATAATTTAAACAAACATGATTACTCGTCGAAGTGAAATTTTAATTGGTTCTATTTCGTTGTATACAATTATGTATTTTGGTGTCCATATAATCTTATTACTATACTCGTACAAGAAATTTTGACTTTTCTAAGTAAATTAGAGATGTTATTATTGCTCTGCCATTGTTTTAGCAATTTTATAAATATTTATTTCAATGCTTGTATGTATGTCTTTTTGCCCCTGAAATTTTGGATGGTATGCAAAATTTGGGATAGGTTAACACAGGTCATTTTTTACTTACGTCAAAACACATTAATTTAGAGTTGTATGACAGTAAATATACCATTTTAATTATTGTTATTATAAGCACGTGTTATTTTTTCCGTTTAAATTGCGTCAGAGTCCCTACATTAACGTTATTAATGAATGCACGATGTTTGTTTCTCGCTAACATGATGGCGGACCCTCAATATATTTACGGGGTGATGAGATAAGGGCGGCTATTGAGGAGGTGATGTGATATCACCCTGTTTGGGGTGAAGAACATCACCTCGTCGCGTTACAGAATCGGAAGAGCGGTGATAGGTGATGTTCATCACCGGTGAAGGCTCATCACCGGTGATGACGAGTTACAGAATACGGCCCCTGGAGCATTTTCCTATGTGACAGCAAAGCATGGATGATAACAGCAGCAGAGAAGTCAAGGCTGGAAGCGTTTAGAAGTGTGGTGCTACTGAAGAACGATGATAATAAAATGGAACAACCAAGTGACAAATGAAGAAGTATTTATAAGAGTGGGAGAAAAGAGATGTCTACTAAAAACCCTCAAAAGAAGACGGGACTACTTAATCAGCCATATCTTGAGACATGATGGCCTGATGAAGACAATCATTGAAGGAAAAGTGAACAGAAAGAACCGAAAAGGCAGACTTTGGATGAGATATATGGAGCAAGTTTTGAAGGATGTAAAGGAGAGGAGTTACGTCAACGTGAAGAGGCTGGCCAGTAGAAGAATCGAGTGGAGGGCTCTGTCAAACCAATATTAGGATTGTTGCCCGATGATGATGACTATTTTCATTATGATCCATTTGATATTCCTTATAATAATTTTTTAAATTAAGGAAAAGAACTTGATAAAAGGCTTCAAGTGTGTTACATTTTTCCCCATCTAGTACACAAGTAACATCCCTATAAACCAAATGTGTTGTGAAAACGTTGTGGAAACGTTGCACTGCAACTAAATTGGAGTTGCTGCAACGCATTGACAACGTCGCAAAAGCAGTCATTAGTCCTCTCTACCACGTTCCTGCAACGTAATGGCAACGTAACTGCAACCTTTGGTGAGACATATTTGCAACACTTATGCAACTCCTGCAACGTACTTGCAACATTTATGCAACCCTTTAAAATATCACTCGAGATATGCCTTTGCAGAAAAAATATTTATTCATGATTCCAGACAGGTGTGGGTCAATGCTAATGAGAGAGTACCAATACAGTTTCCAATAATCACAATCCAAGCGAGACGGGTCAAAAACAAATGAGAGGCAATAAAACAGTATATGACTTCCAAAAATCGATATCCAAACAGGTAGGGGTCAAATAATTGTAGAATATCCTACGAGATTCCCAGAGAACACAAAACCACACCGAAAAAGGCAAGCGCTAGACAGAGAGTAAACAAATGGGATTGACGGGATAGCATAGAGTTCGATGTATCGAATATGTATATCGATCTCGGGCCGTCTACTCTTTTGCTATCTTATATGCAATTTTTCTAAGTGCGAAAAATTGTCTCACGACCGAAAAAAAATATTTCACTGGAAAGAGCTAATTTGCTTCAGAAGATGAAAAAACTATAAAAACCCCATATTTGAATATATGCTTGGGGTAAACTGTGTCCAAATCATACTTCGCAAAGCGACCTGCAACATGTCGCAATCTTTCTGCAACCTAGTGAATATTCCACTCCAATATACAATCAGTGTCTCATGAAGAGGAAGAATCGAATTTTAATATATGTATCCTCTGGCTCAAATATTTTGTAATTAAATTTTTCTGACCAAATAAGTGCATTAGCGACGTAATTATGACGTTGCAGAAACGTTGCCAAACGACGTGGCATCCTGCAAACTCATGCAACCTTTCTGCGACGTTTCCACAACACATTGTGTTTACTGGGATATCACCTGGTTGATTGTGATTATGCCTCACAGAAAAAGTATGCAGATCTATAACAAAGAGTCATACAATTATTTATTTTAAATCCCTTTGTAATCAGTTACCCCACAGCAATAGTATTTATCCCATTTTAATTAACTTAATCAAGATGAAGATACACAGATATGAGGATCTGGTCTTCTGTCTCTGTGGCAATTTACACACTAAGCTAAGGATCAGCTAAGGATATGACTCTCTTGTAATATCTATTTTCTCTTCGGTACTTATGAGTGTTACAGTCAGGGTTGCTTAAAATATAAAATGTATGTAAATATCTTTATATAGATAGCTTTCATTTTATCACCTTGAGAAAAAAACCTTAGAAATATGTAGTTGGCAGAATGATATCAAGCCCATCCTGTGGCCATGCCATATGGTGATAATAAACACAAGAAAACTAGCTGAATCGACGTCAGTCTTCTCCCACATCTGTGAATCTGTAGTTAAATTAGCTGACTTTGATGAAAACAATGTTTTCACATCAGTTCCAGATATAATAGCCATTTTTACCAGTTCATTGAGAAAATCTGAGCATGATTAGACCTTTATCAATGGAATAATACATTATATACTCTTTGATTCTAGGATAACTATATTTAAATGATATAATAGGATGACTGATTTTTTATGTGACAGTACCATTTCAAACTTTTACAAACTCCTAAATTTTATATATTGAAGTGGATTTGTATTTTTAAAACTGCTACATCACTGAATGAATCATTTCCATAAGAGAAAATCAGCTCCTCATAAGATGTACGCCCTTACTTAAAATGCTACATATATCCCTTTGTTAGTTATACATATCAAAGATATGTTCTAAATGAGCGACTTTGGTCTAAACATTTACTTCAATGTATTTCCTTTTAAGGTGCAGGAGACTGGATGAATGCATAGCGTTTCTTTAAGTCAAGAGGATACACAACTATTTCCTTCAGCCCTGTATATGCTGTTCTATGATGAATCAGAAAAAAACAGCATGATACATATCATTCTCCACATCCAGGTATGTAATCTCTTACCTTATGCAAATAAATTTATATGTCACTCAATTGCCTTTATTCAATATTTAATTAAAGTATGTACAAGATATTTTGCATTAGTGACCTGAGGTCAGCATTCTATTACTCAGATTTCATGAAGATGAGCATACTGCATACGTAACCTTTTAATAGTGAAGTTTTAACCTCCTTTAAAATTAATACAGAAAAAATAAAATTTGCTGTTATTGAAGAAGATGAGCATGAAAGAAATTAAAGTCATTCCTATTTCATATTGTATTAAGTGGTATTAAACAGCTTATATCTGCTCAATGTGGACAAAAAGATGTATACATTGAATTTCAATCACATTTTCAACATATTTTTAGCATTTCTTCATTGGCACTTATTTTCCTAATATCTATTCCCTTGAATAATATCTTTTTTCTCCTTCATTTTTGTCCAAATATTTTCCATTTCACCATGGTCCAAATGGCCTAAAAGCTTGCTCATGCCTTTGATTCATTGATCGCCTTGTTGGTTGAGGAACTTATGAGTTTTAAAATGCTCTATTGACAGTTAAAAATCTCATTTAGCAACATAAAAACAAAACATTGTACCCTTATTGGCACCCCATTACCTTTCATTTAATCCTCAGTCCAGCTCTACTGTTGCCTCTAAATTTCTCACTCTAGTTCTTTCTTTATCTGTGTACCCCTAGGAAGTCTTCATTCGTGTTTCTCTCTGCCCTGATAATTTCTTTAATCCTCTCTAAATCTACATTTGACATTGCTGTGAGGTTAGCTAATATCATTCTCTCTCCCTATCAGCCCTTATCGTGGTCATACAGCACCTACTTGAATAATCATTTTCTAGCTTTTTCATACATCAATAAAATCATTCATTTTATTTGCAAGGTTTTCATTAATTACAATTAGTTTCACTGACTTGGAGCAATCATCAGGTACAAATCATCTTTAAAACATTACCATTAGAAGTACACATATATAGTTCACGTCAGTGGTTAATTATTACTGTAGAGTGGAAATTGCTGTTGTGGCTGTATCACAATGCCAATATTAGGGAAAGGATGGGCAGTCAAGGGTTAAGAAGAGCACGGGACTTGCACAAAACAGTTTAAGGATACCGTTAGGGGCAAGGTATAAGATCATGGATGGAGTTAGTGGTGGTGGAGTTAGTGGTGTAGAGTGTTAAGTCAAGGTAAATTATGTAGAAAGAAGTGGGAAGTAGAGTGGGAATTATTGTGCATTTTACAGTTTTTCGTTGGAGTCTGCAATTACATACCTCTCTTTCCACGAGAGCTGAATGTGGAAGATTTCAGGAACTAATTCACCCATACGATCATTTATTTGCAAATGTTTTGTGGTAAGGGATGTGAAATCCATATTTTTTAAAGCACTTCTAGTATTTAGTATGTTTGAAGATGCTCCTTTCTGTCTGCCTCACATAGTCTCTGTTAAAATTGTTATAGTTATGGTCATACACTCCAGACTTGAGGACCCAGTCAGATGTGTCCTTTGAGTTAACAAGAACTTTGGAAAGCGTCAATAATAATGCTAATACATAAATAGGTATATTTATTTTCTTTGGCTAATCCACCTTGGAAAAACAAATCAAATTCAACTTGTATACCAGTCCTCATTCCACAGAACAACAAAACGATATCATAAAGCAACGTATATAACTGATAACAGTGAAAATATTCTACATTACGTATAACAGTGAAAATGTTCTGTATGACATATAATCTTTTACAAATACATATAAACTTGGCCTTACAGCAAAAAAAACTGATAGATTTAAAATTTGGCTCACATTTATCAGTAATATACTGCAAATTAGTAATCCAATTATGTACATATTCATTTATTATGAAATTATCTCATTAAAAGTAGGTTTTTATACCCCACAATCCCTTCTAATTATGTTATAATGATGTATATTATTGACCACTATATTTTTATGTAGAATTGGTTAATTTTCTGGAGTAGTTTGGTCGATAAGAGAAAACACCAATTTAGCCGACGTTTCGCCTCTTTATTGCGGCATCATCAGGGCTTTTGGTGACAATTTTTTATAAACATAAGTTGTTTAAAATTGTCACCAAAAGCCCTGATGATGCCGCAATAAAGAGGCGAAACGTCGGCTAAATTGGTGTTTTCTCTTATCGACCAAACTACTCCAGAAAATTAACCAATTCTACTTCTAATTATGTAAATACAATATTTTTGTCACTAGTGTCTCTTAACCAATTAGAAAATTAACCAATTCTACTTCTAATTATGTAAATACAATATTTTTGTCACTAGTGTCTCCTCATGGTTATAAGAAATAAGTTGCTAGTGTGTAACTACTTAGTTTTAGTTGTTTATTTTCTAAATAAGATGTTTATGTTATTATTTTAATAAATATCTCATGAACAGTAAATCATTATCCAGAAGTTAAATGCATCCATATATTTCTGTATTCAACAAGTTCAATAAGTATGACATGAACACTAGTTCCAAACCTTTTTATGCTGACTATATGAGTAGGTACTTGGCTGATGTGAAATCACCCTCTCCTTTATTGGTGACCTTTGGGATGGTGTACAGAGAATCTGTATTCGTATGCATTTGTGACAATGGCTTACATTATATTTTCCCGTGGAAAAAACCTTGAAGTGGAATTTACTTGTTGGAGAATCCTAAGACATTTCGATCTGTACTGGTTAACAATTGGGTTTTCAATTCTGGAGTCATAGGATGAATGTCAGCAAGACTTGACAACAGATTTTGCTGTTTTATGGACAGGTTGCAGCTTAGAAACATTGACTACCATGTTGATATACTTTAGAGATTCAGCGCAATGGTATTTTCCTTACATATGTTAAGGATAAAAGGTGATCAGGTTGGTGTGGTGCCTAAAACACTGTCCTCCTATACCGAGGGCGCGGGTTCAATTTCCGGCAGTGGATTTTTCTGTAGTAAACCGGTTCCTACTTGGGTGCCTAGTGGAGGGCATTTCAGGTCAGTACTCCATCCATCGGATGCGACTTTAAGCCGTGGTCCCCTTGGCACCTGTCGTTAAGATTAGGCTAACGCAAATGCAGGGTTTCTCTCAAAGATACTTATTTAAAATGTGATTTCTCTCACGTACCATAAGAGAGCACATTGTGCAGAATAACAAAGGGCTTGGTAGGTAAAAAAATTGCTGGAATGGTCTGTAGTGCATGATACATTTTTAAGCATTACAAACACATGCACGATAGGGAAATACCGATAAATGTTTTCTCCATCGTCTTAGGCTCAACTTTGTGGAAGTTCATTTTATTGTAAATGAAAAGGAAAACTTTGTTATATTCCACTTTCCGACCCAACACCCACTACTACATTGTATCCACCCGCTAAACATTCACTACATTGTATCCTTGAGGTTTTCCACCCCCTTCCACTACCTTCTTCCTTCCCCCACCCCAATGCCTACCCTGGATGGTATATAAATATCATATTTTTGCTTTTACTCTTTGTACCTGAAGATGACGCCGCTGCCTCGAAACTAGTTGTACCTGAGAATAAATTGGTGGAATATAACAAAGTTTTCCTTTTCATTTACGACCGATAAATGTACCTATTTAGGAAAACGGTTTTTCTAACCAGCATTCAATTCATTGATGTGCAGTTACTAACCACCTAGTTACACGTGACCCTTACATCTAACATGTGTGCTTGAAGTTGTAGCACTGCATCTCATAGTTGCATGTAGGTTAAAGTGCATGTTTGATGAACTTCAACCCCTGCCACATACCCTCGCGCTTTCTCGCAGGGTATTACGTAGATAATTAGATGTTCCTCAAGAGAGGAGTGAGAACAAATCGGAAGGCATGCAACCATATCATATTTTTGACCGGGATTCGAACCCAGACCAATTCTTTGCCGGAACAATGCTCAGTCCATGACGCTACAAAATATTCCTGATACCAAAAGGGACTTCTTAGGAAGATCTACAGGACATCAATCTAAATTTACATTACATCCATCAAGAATGGCACTCATAAGGCGGAATTCGGCTTCAAGGAAGCCAATGTCGACGATCATATGAACTATTACATCTGGCGATAATCAATCATTTCTCAGAACTGAAATGAGTTGCAAGTAACCAGACACTAAGTCTCCACTTTGTGATTTTACCGCGTCTCACTTTATATACAATGTGTGCGTTGAAAATGCCTGAGGGAAAAGATAACCTGGGCCGGGAATCGAACCACGGACTTTTGGCTTGACGGGCTAACGCGCAGATCACCACGCTACCTAATTATTAGCACACCTCTGCAAGCTGGTCATAGTCGCAGAGTCGTAAGTCCGTTTCACACGAAGCAATGAGTGTCACCAGTTGGATCTGCGATCAAATAGAACATGGGCTTTTTTTACGCAAAGTCATTCAAAAATTTAGGCAGATTACCATACGATGATTCTATTTGGATGATACAATATTCAATGAGGATTTCTCCATGCATAAAATTATACGATCACTAGCATTATATAAAATGACCTTTAAGTTCATTAGACGGCGAATATATATGAAATACGACTTAAAAATATAACTTGTCAACTACCTCTGTGGGTTTCAGCATGTGATTTTGAGTGACCCGTAACCATTTTTAAATTCTGTGGTTAAATGTCTCAGCCACGAAAATCTCAGAGGTGATAGGCATTTTTCAGCCACTTTACCCTTGTCCTGTGGTCTTTTTGTTGGGAAGAGAACAAATTTTGTAACAGAAAGGAAGTTCGTACAAGGTTCCAAGCACGTCATCCCAGAGCTAACCAAAAAAAACCCCATACGTTAGCTTTCTTTGAATGAATACTTTTTCGGAGCCGATAATTTTTGTCTGTTCCATTCGGAAGTCGCTGGTTAGCGAGGAACAATAACCCACTTCGCTTCGTAATTTTTGTGATCTCGTACTTTTTTCCTCTGAAATCATTCGGAAAAACCATTCACCAAGTGGACTCGAGGTTGTTAAATAATTTAAAGCTGCTAACGGCTGCTCGAAGAAGAGACAAAGGAACATTGTTACCGTTGAGATTCGTTTTGTTTGATTTAAGTTTTGAGCTAATTTTCGACTCCTGACGCCTCACTTGACTGAAGTCCGTCATATTTCGTTGTCGTATTGTCCGCCGTAGTAATAATGGCAGCTGTTCTATTATAACGGTGAGTAGTCATCGTGGGGAAAGGGATAATTGAAATTAACCAGTCCCAACTTGGTTCTTTTTTAGGTAAATACGTCACCTAGTCTGCACCCTACTTTCTCGTTTCAGTTATTGAGTCCTGAGTGAATTGCCTTTGCGAAGGGTTGATAATTTAAAATTAAATTATAATTTAGGGAGGTTCCACTGAATTGTGAAATAAATGTAATTTTTGTGAAAATTTAATGATATAATTTTCTGGCCCTTTTATCGATAGGCAATAAAATAATGAACTCTTTCCATTATATTTTTTAAGAACAAAGACGTTTCAAATCAGCAATTTTATACCTGATTTACAAGGTATAGTTTAAAACTAAGAAAATATATAACCCATATTACAATACGTAATAGCAGGAATGAGCATGTATTCTCATTTTGGGAAATTAAACGTGGCAACAACACGTCAGCCATGTTCCGAAGTGAAAATGAGTTAAAAGAGCTAGTGAAAAATGGAATGAGTCCACACGGTGCTATATAATAGCGTACTAATTCAGTTATTGTGTATACGTAATATGTCTAAAGATGAATTTCCATATAGGTATTTTTTCTAAATCGTCATTTATTCATTAAATGACATAGCTCATTCACGGGATTTTGAAGCGGAGTCACAGTGGAACCTCTTAAGTGAAAAGAACCTCTTTGTACACCTCGTACCCAACTCCACAATCAACAAGCGAAACGCATCGGTTTTACACCGTAACTAGTGAGAATTTACTACGCGGGACGTACGTGAAAATTAGTTTATCCCTCAAACCGAAGTGAATTGAAGCAAACGTACTTACCTAAATTGCATGAGACGGTGTTGATACTAATGAAATAGAAAATTGGCATGCTATAGTTGAGGTTTTACTTCGTCAAGTACCAGATAGGTAGGGAGTGTGTCGATAAGTTATTATAAGTTAAATCATTATGAAGTGCACCAATATAAGAATAAAAAATATATTTACCGTAGGTTAATGATTGAGGCATTTCGTATTCGTTAACAACTTAGTTTCTGGTGAAATATAAAGTACACTCAATTGAAATTGCAAACAAGAAATTGATATATGTGAATATTTTCACATAAAAGTTTTCCATGAAATGTTCCGACCAAACTCAGAATGAAATTCATATGACTCGGATTCCACGTAAAGATCAGAATTTGATCAGCCAAAAGCCTCTTAGAAGTGTTTTAGCTTACACCAATCTGAAAAGATTTTCTGATTGGTGTAATTAGCCATGATACCATGGGTATGACACGCAGTAACAAATATTTGGCTGAATTGACGCATTTCGGGCAGGGAAGAAAACACTTTCCTGATGTTATTCATCAACAAATTTACATCATTTATCGATAGTTACGCCTAACTTCTTGGGGATAGAGTCGGTATGTATTTTGCATTGGTTCTCTGCGCATTAAGTTCAGTGTTCAGTCCGTCGGATGGGACGCTGAACAGTGGATCCGTTTTGCAATCCACCCTTCCTCCTTACCCCGAAAAACCCTACCCTTAAAGAATTATCCAACTTCCCTAAATGGCGCAAGCAATCTCAGTTGTCGGTAACCTTCCCTGACTCAAGTACCGCTCTTTATTTATCAATTAGATGACATGTGTGATTTCTAATTCCGACCTTTGACAGTAAAACGTCATTTTGTCTTTCTCTATGAAGTCTGCGTTCCGTCATAGCCCCTTTCATTTAATTTCTTCGCCAACTATTGCACTTCCACTTATTTTATTGCCCTCAAATGTTTGCCGAAGAATTTAACTTCTTAGAACTGCTTCAAAAGTGGATGCAAAGCTCTTGGGAATCTATAAATGATTATCTATCTTTTCACAATTTGGATGTATCCAACCAGGTAGAATGTATCACGTTCGGACCACAGCCTACTTTTCTGTGTTGGACAAGGTTTGCGTTTCAAACCTGATCCAATCACCCGTGGCACCTGACCCATTATTTCTTGAATAAATATCATTCTATGAATGGTTTTGAGAGGGCGTGACACTGAACCATTCACACGATGCAGGAAACTCACTTTCCTTCGTGAAACTCATTTCTAAAGATCAAAAGTGAAGTTTCAGTGGACCAGGGATACTACACACTCTCTGCAGTGGATATTCAAATTCTTTCCTCAAATACGCTGTGCTTATGGTTGAAAGACGCTGATTTCTGAGCGTAAACAAGTATTCCTTATGTACACGCCTTATGCAATTGCTCGTTAATATGAAGAGGTCTTAATATTTCAGCAACATTAGCAGTATAATCCTATCTCAGTGCTCCAACCCGAAGGCCTGTTTGGTTGGTCAGGGCAGAGATAACAGAGTGCTAAAAAATTCACACAACAGGGTATGAGGGGCAATTTCCTTTCGCTGTGCCATCTGTAGTTCATCCAGGGAGATCAAATGCCCAGGAAATCACTCAGAAGTAATATTTTTTCCAACTGACGAAAACTACGCATTTTTTAATTGATATTCCACCTATATCTGTTAATCCAGGTACATCTACTACCCAGAAAGTCGCTCAGAAGTAAGTTTTGTTGTAATTGATGAAATGCAGCCATTTTTATTTGGTATTCCACCTATTAAGCAAGAAATAAATATCCAGTAGAATAGTTCATCAAAGAGGGCATTCTATCAAAAGAAGAATTTACTTACAGCTGGAAACACAAGCATAAAAGTTAGGAAACAGTTCATCAGAACGTAAGTACATCTGGAGCATGTTTCTTTACGGCAGTGAGGCATGGAGGATGACAGCAACGGAGAGAGAAAGACTGGAAGCGTTTGAAATTTGGTGCAACCGAAGAATGATTCAGATAAAATGGATCGACCGAGTGACAAATGAAGTAGTCTTAAGAAGAGTGGGAATTCCCGCCACTGCCGGGAATCGAACCCGGGCCCTCGGGATGGGAGGCCAGTAGTAACACCACCTAGATTAGAAATCTAATTAGATCACCTAGATTAGATTTCTAATCTAGGTGGTGTTGCCAGTACTCTAGCAAACCACACCAACCCGATGCCCCACGATCCCCTCCTCGACCAAAAGTTGACCAGTTCGTCTCACAGTTTTGATGCATTGCATTGGAGCGGAGAGAAAAAAGATCTTTTAGCGGATCGGTGCAAATGGATGACGCAGGCTTCCCTGGATGAATGGGCATCGCGCCTGGGCCAACACTCTCGCCAACATCCAACTCGTCCCATGAGTCGTCATTTGCCGGAATTCCCGCAACAGTAAACTCCCGATTTTCCGTGCTAATGACTGTAAAAGGGTGCACGAATAATCGAGAAACACGGATAATCCGCTGTTCGGTTCGTTCCGGATTCATTTCTCTATGCGGTGCGCCGTACAGTGGGACCAAATGCCTAATAGATGGCCATAAATCCCTAAAATAAACTTTCAAATCTAAGTCTTTTATGCACTGTGTTATCTCTAATGTTAATGGCGCCACCAGGAAATGCAATTTACAGGTATATAAGTATGAAAATTCGCGCAAAAATCATTGTTAAAGTGACTATGGCGAAGCTCACTTGTGTGTGTATGCAAACCCGCAATTAGAAGGTCTATTTTAAAGTTGAATTGTAATTCACCAACTCAATCGATTGTAATTTAGTAAAAAGAAAAACCTTCCTCATAGTAAGTAGGTATTATGCATACAAGTGAAAAGTTTATCAAGATTTTTTTTGAACGTTATCTTCATTTTTTACAGTAAGTATTTTTCAACTTTTGTCGCAAAATTTTTGAAGTAAAAATTCAAAAATTTGTATTGCCAAGCATTTCATCACCAAATAAGTTACACGAATTTGTAGCCAAGGATCTTAGCTATCGATTGATGTAAAAATATGCTGCGGTTTAGCAGCGCAAAATGATATTATTGAAGAAAATATGTGCATTACTTTAGTTATAACGTTGTGCGGGTTGCAATTCGTACATGTAATAGCCCGTTACTTTTGTCCGCTCAGCCTTGTCAAATTTGTTTATTTATTTTGGCGGTGCGCCGCCAAAATAAATAATTTCCCTAAGAATATGCCAATACAATCTGCCAATGGAAAGGTCCTCGCTGCACATAATAGCATTTTACGACAAAAATAATCCAATAGAACTGTCCCGGCCGCATTTAAGTGTTGGCAAGCCTCGGCACGAAGCCTGGCGTAGGACTGCTTGATATATCTCATCCTCACCGTGCTTCATTGTAGTTTTTACCATTCAATGGGGAATATGCACTATTTTTTATAACTCTTTGAATGTGAAGTTTATTAGCTAAAATGTGCTTGTCGAAAATTTTGCTGTAGAAAGAAGTTGCATTACACAGATATTATAATTCTTTGAAAATTGTACGTTGTCGGCAGCGTAAAAAAACGTCATCGCATGACGTCACGGCACGGTATCACTATGGGAGTTGTTTAACTGTTTATGCGTGGAGGTAAGTTGTTAAATGAATATTTGGCGATAACGTATGTATTTATCTCATTTGTTTATTGCAATAAACGATTGTCTTTCGATTTTTTATGTACGTAGTATGGATGGTAACGAGCTAATCGTCCATTAATTATATAATGCCTGTTTGGTGCCCAAGAATTTCTACTATGTCTATGCAATCGCTGGTTTTTTTTAAGAAGACCGCCGCCATAAGGGAGTCAACCAAAGGAAATTGTCAGAATGTGCTTTTTTAAGTATTTTTTCAGTCATCGTTTCGTTCGAGAAACGGCTAAAAACCTCTAAAAAATATATTCACTTCGTTTTCTTTTAAATAAAAATGTCTATCTCCGTAGCAATATGGAACCTATACAGTGAGGTGACGTCAGAAGGCGATTCAGGTCACGTGAATTTCGTCGATTTTCGGGAACATTTTAATATCATTTAATAATCTTTGTGGTAGGCGTAAAAAAATTTGGCTTATATATTTAAATTGGTGAGAAAATTTCGCATCAAGTACATCATTAATCTTCGAGAAACAAATTTCATGCAAACTGCCCATTGTTTTTCTCCAAAGATTTTATTTAGGAGATAGTCCTTTTTCAAGATGTATTCGATTTAATTGTTTCGCCTTTTCAGAATTTTTATTGCTTTTACTTCGTTCTTTACTTCGACTCTTTATATAACTTCTTCCTCAGCTTCTCTTATCTATCCATTTGTCTCCTGCATCATTCTTCGGCCACTCCACATTTCAAATGATGTTAGTATTGCCTTTTATGTTCATGTTGTTGTCAGTGACTCACCCCTTTAATAGCATACTCCAGAGGTAACCTATTAAGGCAATTAGTGTTTTCTCGTATCCAATATTTTGCTACCAGATTTTGGTAGTATTTTCATCCAGTTGATTAAATTTAACCACACATCACAAACATGAAACTCACAATCCTCGTCCACGCTTGACTTTTATTAATCGTCACTAAAAAGGTACTGAGCAACTTAAGCGCCATGACATGCGTCGTAAGAAATGAAACTTCTACTGCTAGCATGTCTTATTTTAATTTCTTAATTTTAAATGAATGATGACGGCTAAATACAATTTCTCAACACCGAACAAAGTAATTGCTATCAAATTTTTCGTAGATTATTTCTTGTAGTCGTTGCTTAAATTCCTGCATATCCTTCCGTCAACAGCCAAGTTGCATGTTGTCGTGGCTAATTTAGTGCTAACATAAGTGGCAGTGCACTTTGCTGGAGACCAGGGAATTTAGGGTTCGAGTGTGAATATTCTGCTTCAGTAGAATCATATTTCTAATCACTTCTCCATTTGGGTTTTGGCTGCCGTCGTTACCAGACCGTTTTCCTTAAATATTAGGAAATAACAGGGGTGCCCATTGAAATTATGCGGTCAGGATATAAATAATTAATACTCAGGGGAAGAGAAGTTATTGTAGCCTAAGCATAACTTGTGTTATAGTGTTCTCAAACTCTGCCTTGTAATTTTCCGAAGTTATCATGTTATTAAAACATAAATACGCTAACAAATATTGAGATGGAACATCGTAAAATAAATCCATTCAAATTACACCAAATGGTCATTATCTTAAAAATGATTAGTTTTTAAATCGCTTCCTTTGGGGTTTGCTAGATACTTTCAATCCTCATCGACTGCTATTAGTTCGGGGGAAGCAACACAAATAACCTCAACAAGGATCGAAGAAGAGGCCCGAAGTCCGAATAATTCCTATATTAAATTCACTTTTTTTTAGAAATGGATAGCAAAGATCAATACGGCTGGAAAAAAGTAAAGATTGAAGCTTTATCCTTCAAATTAAGAGAAATGAAAGATATAAGCAAACGATTAGTTGTGTTACCGAGTGAAAGAAGGCTTTGCGTACTAAAAAACTGTAAAATGTAGCGTAAACTCTTGTAAATGCACAACTTCTCTCAGGAGTGGGACCCTGGCCTTCACAAAAATAGAAAAATTTTCTGGGTCTTTGAGGTTAATAGCAACACAATTGCATGTAAGAGCATCTGTTTAGGGATAACCTTTCAGAGATTGAAGCAAACATTGCCTGTCATTGATAAACCACTGCATTTGTATGGAGTTGCCCTAGTAGCATCACCGACTGGTAATTTTTATCATCGACCGACACAGGCAATGTTTGAACTATCATCATAAATATGCCAGAATCATTTAAATACTCTGATACGATACTTGGAATTAACTTTAACTTAACGAAAAAGAGCTTTTAACGAAATAATTTAACCCCATTTTGTCAATATTATTATGGTGAAAAAACAAATGAAATGGATTATTCCTTTAAATGTGTTGTGCAGGGGAGGCCAATTGGATCTGACATAAAAAAACCTTCCTAGAAAATTCTTGTTTTCCGTTGACTGCGTGTGAGCTGCGCTTCTAAATAAATAGATAAATTCATGAATGAAAACGAGATAAGAAACTCAAAGCTTTTCATGGAATGAAACTATGCCAGTTAAGATCTGTTTAATCAACGCTTAATTGCTAGGACTGAACAAAATGCTGATGGCGATGACGGAAAACAAATTATTTCATTTCCTGTTCTTGGAAACTTTTTTCTGGGAATTTTTTTAACGCACTTGTTTGCCTTTTGAAGCGTCTTCCACAAATCTGAGCAACATGGAAGGGTGAAGTAATTTTTATTAGAGTTGGCGACCAAATCTTAATATCATTTGCATCAAGATAGGTGGATAATTAATTCGGTTGTCGTAGAAACCCTCGAGGAACGGAGTGAGGGTGTAGAGAAATGCGACGCCCTCGTTAGCCTATTATTAACGAAATGTGCCGAGTAGTGAACGATTTAACGTCCCATCCGACGGACGGAGTACTGAACATGTAGGGGTTAAGGACCTAACCGAATTTCACTAAAATGTGTTATTCTCGATTCGGGTTACGACAGTTTATGCCATCTTCACGTTGACCTGAAGATGGAATTAACTGTCGAAACCTGGATATCGATAAAAAAATTTGTAGTAAATTCCGTAGTTTGCCACTTTTCCACCATGGAGATATATCAAATTTTTACTTAATTGACACCGTACGAGTTTTGAACATGAAGTGCTAAATTAGAGTTCGGTATTCCAGTAAAAAAATTAAACCGGTCGTGGGATTCCAGCCAGTACCATTCGGGATGGGAGGCCAGTCCTCTAGCCACCAAACTAACCCGATCCTCATGAAATTAAACCAAAAAATTTGTCTGTGCCGGGAAACGAACCATGTATCTCAAGCCTGGATTTTTCTCCCTATTCCATCATTGATGCGTTTGTTAGATGAAATAATGTGAGCTTCTAATTTGGCTTAATTGAAAATCTCCTAAGACTAGAATATCCAAATGCCAAATTAAATTTTAGTGGAACATCGTACGGCCGGTTTTCCATAATTTAATTTGGCATTTTGATATTCTTATCTTCGGACATTTTCGATGTGTTTGTTATTTTATGTGCTACCTTTCAGTATCCCAAATCTTTTCTATGCATGTTTGTCACTGCGTAAATGAGTGTATTCATTTTCTTTTTACGACTAATAACACAGGGAGCTGAAAATACTTATTTATATCTGACAATTTGCAAGGAAAACGTCATGCCGCGCGCTTAGTAGCAATGCGCCGATGTTGAGATGTTGATAATCCGAAGGTCGCCGGTTCAATTCCCGTCTCGGGTATGGGTGTTGTGTTTCTTTTTAGGGTAAGCTCATGCATTCAGTTAAGCTAAAGAGTGCAACATAACATAGCAGTTGGAAGTGGCCGAGGTAGGAAGGTTGGTAACGGCAACCTAAATGCAACCTAAAGGCAACCTAAAGGCAACCTAAAGGCAACCTCAAGGCAACCTGAAGGCAACCTTAAGGCAACCTCAAGGCAACCTAAAGGCAACCTAAAGGCAACCTAAAGGCAACCTAAAGGCAACCTAAAGGCAACCTTAAGGCAACCTTAAGGCAACCTCAAGGCAACCTCAAGGCAACCTTAGGGCAACCTAAAGTCTGAGACACAATCGAAGTAAACGATTGACGTGAGTTGCTTACGGGGAACGTGAGACGGTAACTTTTTCTCTAGCGGACATAATCGATGTACGCGACCCTCAGGAAAAAATTGACTGACGAAGGCGCAAAGGGGAATCCGTCGCGAATGTAAACAGGGATGAAGTTATCAGGGGCCTTATTCTGTAAAGTCGAA
This sequence comes from Platycnemis pennipes, assembly GCA_933228895.1. NCBI lineage: Eukaryota > Metazoa > Arthropoda > Insecta > Odonata > Platycnemididae > Platycnemis > Platycnemis pennipes. Next base: position 30,838,189 of record OW121852.1, on the reverse strand, counting down.
TTCGAGATTCCGACGTCACAACAATACCCATATATGGAAAAAACGTCAAAGTTTGTAGTACAAACCGTGCTCCCTTGATGCCGCGACGGTCTCCCCGGCTCAAGGCGACGGAGTCGGATCATTTTGCGGATCATTTCGTTCATAATCCGTCGCCAAATATTTTCTGGCGAGCAGGCGCTGCCTTCGCGGTGGGCACCTATAGAAGCTTCGATTGTAGCAGACGACTTGTTGATATTTATCGCGCGGAATACAAGGTGAGAATGTATCTAATTCTAGCTAATGATTAAATCTTTCATGTCTCCGTTTCCTTGCCGCTTATACAGTTAGAAGTATATAAAACTATTTGTTTTGTTTTCAATTGTCGCCATGCAATGTTTTTGTTTAATTTTGCTTAATAAATTGTCAGGTAGAGTAGACATATAGGATTGTTATTCGTGTAAAACTTCTACGTAAGATTTTAATGCTACTGCAGGGGCAATATATATTATTGAGAGGAGATGTTATCATGTTGGAAATCACATTGTTTGAGCAAATATCATTATGCTGCCTTGCTTTGTATGAGTACCTTTCTTTGTGTGGTTGTGTTCTACCGACAATTTCTGATATTGTATGGACGTCCCCCCTGTGTGGTGGCTTGCAGGGTGTATGTAAATGTAGACGTCCTTTGGTCTTCGGACGCGTAAATTATCGCAGGATATTGAACGGTTGTTGCATATTTGTAATTGCTACTGTGATATCATCCATTCCAAATCAATGTACTACATAAATAGAAACAATAGCGGACGGAGTAATATATAATAATAATAATTTCTCTAATGATCATAGGTGACCCCAATTACGATCATTGTAATATTTATATGGACAACACATTTAAAAACACCCATGCCCTGAGTTTTACCCAGGCGGGACTCGAACCCGCGACCTTCGGAATGGCAGGCGAGGACAACCCCGCCGCCACCGAGGTCGGCATGCACGAAGATGTAATGATTCACTCGAGAAAAAAATATCATTACAGAAGCTGTCGACACAATAAATTGATAAAACCAAAACATTTCGTGATTTAATTCCAAAGGTGTAATCACTTTCAATTTTCAGAAGTTTCACTTTCTTAATTAGTCTGCCGTTATTCCATACCAGCATATATTGTTACAATTTAAAGCGAATAGATTGATTACAAACATTACAGTAAGTCATGTTGATTAACTATTGTTAATTACCTCAGCTTGTTCCTTCCAATGTAATAATGGCGCGCTGGATAGACATAACGTTGGATAACAGTCAACTGTTATACGTCATTTCGGCGGTGAACGATGTTCGCGAATCGTTCGTCGCGGTGACCCACGACTCTCCATATGAGCCGAAATTCTTTCGACTTTACAGAATAGGCCCCCAGATCGATCAAGTTTACCTATTTAATTCACAAGAATTAATTCGTAAAAACCATGTTCAATCCTTCCAGGGGGGTTATTTTGTAATCTCACCTTTTTAATGACTCTTTGCGGGAAGGCGGGAGATCCGTTTCGCTCTCTTAATGATCGGCTCACGAACGGTTCGTGAATTGTCGAAGCTTCTGCCGTTGAATAAATAAACGAGTGCCTGGCAACGGCGATCGCTTTCATCAAAATCATTTGTTGATAATATAAAATTTGTGATTTAAGAAAGTTAAGTTCTTCACGTTGTGCAAATTCTAAAAATACAATTAAAAATCTATTGTATCTTTCTCGCTCTTGCCCTTTTTCCAACTCAAGCTTCAAGTGGAGACGATGGTGGCTCCATGTCACGTTTTTCATGAAGATGAGATGGGAACTAATGGCAGGCGGAGATAATAAAACAAATCAAGAGTCGAAAGATACGGATCAGAGCGGATGAATCGTCTAAAAGACCAGCACATGACCGGCAGTTCACCGCTTGAGATCCGAAGATGGTCACGCCGCCTGAGTGGCGGAGTTTAACTACGAAAAAGTGACATTTTATGACGTATTCTCACTAAAGTGAGATTACAAAATAGCCCCCCAGACTAAATTTTCACGATCTAACCAATGGCAACAATTGCAAACATGATTTTGAATGTCATTAGTTACCTAGTCATTGGTAAAATCTCACATCAAATATCTACTCATTCATTGATTCCTTGAGTCAAAAGTTAGAAAATTCAAAATGCTTAAACCATGGAGTTAGTAATACAACTACCTACCGTATTTACTAACTCTATGACTTAAACCAATGACTAAAATATCTTTTTCAGTATTTGAGACTAACACTTTAGTTTAGAAGAGGTATGCATCCACTTGTACTTCTATAACTCCCCATAGGTGGTGGCTTCTTATCGCCAGGGACAGTTTTCATTGGTGTTCCGTTACCCGTTGACGTTGATTCTGTCCCAGCCTCAAAGGTCGTGGGTTCGAATCCCGCCCGGAACATTGATACTGTATATTTTAGGCTGGTAAAAGTGGGGATTAAAATCTTAGGTTAGTTGGTAAAATACAGCCTTGGAGCACCTTTGCATCTCATTCTACTGCCGCTGCAATGAAATCGCCTTTGGTTAGATGACTTGGGTCTTCAGCAACGTCTACTTCGATGTTATGTTGAAGAATGTCTTCTTACCTAACGCCAGTTGTTTGAGAGAGGCATTAAAATATCTTTGCATCGGAAATTCTCAGAGTTATTTAAGTGCCGTTCACTTGTCTGGTGTGTGAAATGGACGTCTGTAAACTGGGCGTAGCAAGGTCGACCAGCGTAGAAAACGTTTTGCGTCACTTTTCGAGCAACAATGAAAACCCAGCTGCGTCAAATGGCACTCGGCTTGGGAAATCCTAACAAAAGGTTTCCGATTGTTGTCGCGATGAAAGGGGCCTTCGGCGTTTTTAAAGTCATCGGGAAATGACGCCTGAAAACCATCGAAGGGACATAATTGTGTAGAAGCAGTCTAATATCAAGAGCTTACTCTGTTATTAAATTCCCCAGAAGTTTGAGCTTTGAAACTAACGCCTAAAATCAAACAAAGACTCAATAATTCAGTACATATTTATTATTTTTCCTGCCTTCCGCGACTGTCAGGTTCGTAAATCGCCTGCATGACCGTTAGAAGGTCACGTGGTTAAATTTATTCTCGGTTATAGATGCCGTATTTGTCGTAAGTTCAACTTATGACTAATAGCTCATTAGTCGATTACTACTAGTTCAGGAGTCAATGATTAATACTAATATTAAAGGAGCGAATTAAAATTGTATTAATTAATCGTATGCATGCAATGCCAATTAACCTCAGAAGTTGAAACACCTGGGTGGTCCAAGATGTTTATTGTAGAGTGCTATTATAGCGGCAAAGGAATTGTCTAGGGCTACACTTTTCAAAAAACAATTTTTCACTTATAGCATAAAAATTATGATCGATGAAATATAAGATGTTAATTTTTTTCTTTCAGAAAATAAAGGAAAAGTAAATAAAACACGGTGAAAAATAGAGGGTCAAATGATTTTTTAACGTTAAGTTTAAATTTTGTATTTGTGTTGATTTATCTCTTTGGGTAGTATAGTCTGTATATAGGCGTATACAGAGGTCCCTGAGAATTCTGGGCCATGTGCGGAAGGTACGGCGGTTTCCCTTTCCGAATTATTGAAAATTGTCAAATTTATACACAATTGAAGGGCAACATGGAAATAATCGTTATAGGTTTTTGGTGTTTTGGCCATTTTGGAGTAAACTCTTTGGTGCTAGGCTCAAATTTAAGAATATTCATTTGTAATGTTTGCACCTTTTTAATGATGTACGATTTCAGCTAGGGTTTCATAACTATATATAATTTTCAATATATTCTAATTTATAGATGTTATATTCCAGTCGTTTTGAATATTTCTGTTGCCCTAAAACATCACGAAGCTGAACATTTTTAGAAAGATTTCTCCAAATGGAAAATTTAATGTGACTCCGACCTCGCCAAGTAAATTTTGCGTTCGATGAATTTTCATAATCTGCTATTTGGGGTCCTGTTTTATCATTCACCATGTCTTGTAAATCTCATACAATCCGCATACAACCCTGTGTAAATGTAAATCTCATACAACCCCCGCCTTTCGCCCGCTTCAAGTGTATAAATGCCATGTACTATCCTGTAAAATTTGCCAGATGATGATACGCTGTATCGAAACCGGTCGCAATAAATCATATCCTGTGGACCAGCAAAGTATTTTTTTCCCTTGTGATCACCATGAAGGAGTTCCACAAAGTAACGCCACCCACCATTGCAATCTCATACAATACTTAAAGTAGCTGGTAATTTATTTTGGTACAAGTATAGTGATGTTCAACTTGTTGAAAATTTAATTTCCTGTCAATTTACCCCTGATGACTTCATTTGTATCTTTGATTATTCGTATTAACATGCTGATATGGACAAAATACTATTTGTGTGCCTTGACGTAGTATTGTATGCCTCAATTTTCCTTTTCGTTCGTAGAAAATCTTAAGTTATCAAGAAAGTAAAGATGCAAGGTGAGTGGAAATCGATTCGTGGAAATATGCAGCCTTTTTCGTTTTTATAATCAATAATTGTTTACAACTAACGCAATATTTACCACTATCAAGTTTTTATTAGTAAATATGTTCTTGTATCTATAGTCATTTCCAAAAAAATTATGGATTCAAAATTCCTGTCAGAAGCGTGATATTCCGCATGTTGATCTTCTGCCTTGTTTCTGATAAATAGGCGGCTAGCAATCAAAGCGGTCAGCCATTTCTTAGAAAAATGAGAAGGAGATCCAGTTTCTCCGTCTTGCCCGCGTTTTATCTTCGAGTTGGGATGTGACCGTCCGCGTAGGGTGTTACCTCGTCCGAATCCAGCCCGATGACGCATGAAACAGATGTTGGTGCGCGTCCGTTTCCAAGTATTATCACCTCCGCTTCCTGAGATTTGTTATGCAAATGGTTTGCTCTCCTCTTGATAAGCGTTTTTTTTTCAGAACCTACTCTGGGTGGACGGCTAGGTTTCTTCCCTTCGCCTACATTGCGGCCTTATTCCGTATAGGCGGACATTTCCGAAGGCCTGCGTTCATTACGTAGCGCGAATCCTGGGAATTCCAAAATGGGAAGTTCGGGACGAGTCAGAGTCGATTCCAATCGGTACCGATGCCTGAAGATCTCGTTCCAACCTTCTTTTTCATTAGCAGTCGGCTTCTACGTCATCCATTTCTTTTTTCTCTTCCTTTATTCTTTTTTTATTTCTGGTCACGGAAGGGAAAGGCCCAGAAGGAGAGGAATATTTTGGCCCTGGAATCACCGACGACTTCTCGTCTACCTGCTATGCACGTGCTCTTCGTTAATTGCGTTTGCATGAGGAAAACTTGCGAAGACCTCGCGAAAACCTCTCGAGAAAATCTCCTTACGTTTTGCGGTACACGTCTCACGTTACCCGCTTACGTCAATTGTGTCCCAGTCTTAACTCACCTGCGATACCTCTCAAGGACATGGTATGTGTGGTGGCTAGGGTATTGTGCTCTCGTTCCGAAGGTCCGCGTTCTAATCCCGGTTGCAGCAAAGTTTTTTCATCGGCAAGTCTGCCTCAACTTGAGTTCTGAATATGGCGAGCTCTCCGAATACAGTGCTCCGCAGTCTTGTGCGATGAGTCGATTAATCGAAGTCATCGACGATGATTTCAGTCATCGCGGTGCGATGATTGAAATCGATGACGATGAATGTCATCGACCATCGACGGCGATGAGTCGATGAGAATCATCGATGTCGATGAGTCGATGCGAATCATCGATGTCGATGAGTCGATGAGTTGATGCGAATCATTGATGTCGATGAGTCGATGCGGATCATTGATGTCGATGAGTCGTGATGTGCTGCTGACACAAGAAACGCTACCTCTGCTGACGACCCACAAGTACAAGGGGGTCCCAGCTTTATCCAAATCTTCGGACGTCTTACATCGGTATAGGGACAGGAAGGATGTGTATTCCCGCCTTCAGAAGTACGCGAGAAAATACCTCAGTATTCCTGCCACTTCAACGTCATCAGAGAGGTTCTACAGCGATGCAGGGAACGTTGTGTTGGACGACCGACTTGTACTCACCGATGAAAATGCGGATATGAGAATTTTATTATACCACAACAGAGTTGTTGCTTAATTTTTAACTTGGTTCTTGTTTCGCGCTTTACTACATTTGTCTTGTCCTTCTCAAATAAGTTTGACCCAATTCAACTTCACTTAATGGCCACACCAAACTGCCAACCGAGACATCCGCACCGATCATCGATAGTCATCGATCATCGTAATTCATCGATCATCGACATTCATCGAGCATCGATATTCATCGATAGTCATCGATCATCGTGTACACTCTATTCGATGATCGATGACAGCCATCGTCATCGAAGCATTTCGATGAAATTTTTTCATCGAAAATCGATGACCAAAATCGGTCATCGCACAAGCCTAGTGCTCCGTCCGTCGGATGGGACGTTAACGATATGACCTTTTTGTCATGAGTAGCTTAGTACCAACGTTGACTTACTCTCCACCCTTCTGTCGTTTCCTGAAAACTCCTACTTCTACCCAGGTACCTACTTATCCTGAATGACACAAACGATAATAACTGTATGCACCTTCCCCAGACAACTGCTGCAACTTCCACCATACAGTCATAGGGCCATATTCAGGATCTCAACTGCAGTCTCGCTTCTACTGCGTACGTCCGAAAAACCCTAACAAGGAAACACATTCTTCTAAAGAATCTACCTACAAATGTGGTATTACTTCTCAATACTATTGAGTGACGTAGCGAAGTGAGAAAATATTTTAAATATGACCGGGACAAATCAGAACATCAACTACAGTTCCCCTTACACTGCTTACGTCATGAAATCTATAAAACGAGTTCATACGGGTATACAGTTTCTACTTTATATGGTCCGAAGCGGTACTTATACAGCGTGGTAATGCCAACTTTTCAGGGTTAATGTGGACACCAATTTGACTTGAAGTACAGATTTTAGGGCATAGATAGTAGTTACGAGACTGTAGTTGAGATTTTGAATATAGCCTATAGTCTGTGCTCTCCTCTCCACCTATCTTATCCTCTCCCATACTCTCTTTTTCCTTTCCACCCCATCCTCTCCTTCCTCCTTTGCCGATTCTCCACAGAAGGAATAGCATTTGCAACCGTAAAATACAAAAAAGAAAGTCCACACAAGCTTTCAATTGTGTAAGTGACCTTAGTTGCTGATCGGATTCCCTAGTGACGACAACAAAGATGGAGTAATTTTCTTTTTGTTATTTTTCTTGGCGTTGCCAGGATTGTTGACGATAACTAGGTGCCTCAAGGACATTACATGTGAGTCAAACACATAACTCTGGTATACCTTACAGACTCCTTAAAGGAGATGTTCTTGCGCAGACAAGGGTTGAGAACACTTGAGTGATTAACCGCGATAACGTAACCTGTCACGATGGTATTGCTATAACTCAGCGACTGGAAACTTTGGACAGTGTCTGGAGTATGTGACTGGAAAACAAAAATTGTTCTAGATTGCTCGGACCGCTATTCTTCCGATGTGAGTCCTTGTGATACACAATTTTCTTTCGCCTACTAAGAAAATCCATTGTAAAGAGCGTAATCCTGTAATATTTGGTAAGGTTTTGAAAGCAATCTCAGTACGACTGAAGGTAATTTGGTGACTTCCAGACCAGCTACAAGGAGATGCATAAAAAGCCATCTAAAAATATGGCACTAGCAGGAAACTCATTTGTAATGTATCAACTTAAGAACTTAATTAATTTATTTTATTCTACTCTTCTGTTTCTTTGATAGGAAGCCTATCACGGAATTTTTCATTTCTTCCGGTTGTGCTAATTGATACCTAGCGTCGATTCACACAATAAACTTCACTGATATTACATATTTTTTTGCATTGTATAACTAAATGTGGTTATGGTGCATTGGAAGAATGATGAAGGCATTATCGATAGAGTGAGACTTAAACGAAGAAAGGTGAAGAAGAGTGGGAGGAAGGAGAAGCCGTATCAAGACCTGCGTTCTCTTCATCTACATAATACCCTGAAATCCGCCATAAATGTGTGCGGCAGATGGTGAATTCACACCAAACGTGCAATACATATCATGCGTAAAAAGGGTTAGTAATTGTATTCCAGTCTAAACTTCACAATTTAAAAAAATATAAGATAACTAATCAAGCATGCTAAGGCACACTGTTCGTTGAGTTAGCTTAAAGTCCTTACGTGCAGCTACATATATTATCCATTGATACACATATATTTCTACTATTGAATATATTTACAGCTATTCAGACCCCTAATTGTATATACGAGGAAAGAAAGACATTTTGAATCTGTATGCTCGACAATCAATTACTCTAATTTTACGACTATGGTCCAGTCTACCCTAGTATGTTGTATTTCGCTAAATATTTTACGTCACTTGCAAAATAACTAGCGTTCGATAAAACAAGAAGGAAAAATTCGGTAGCTTAGACTTAGGCTATTAGAAGAAGATCTCCTGCCAAAAGGAGACTCGATTAAATTAAGCTCGAAAAAAGAGCTTGAAATTAAGAAAACACTTCATTAGATCTTTTAGCCGGAGCTTGCGTCTTTATACTTATGAACTCGGGGTTATATAAGCAGCAAGAATAGAAGGCTCATAGAAGCATTTGAGATGAAATGCTGCAGAAGAATGATGTAGAATAAAAGGATAGAGCGAGAGAGAAATAAAAAATTCCTGAAGAAGCGGAAGAAAAGTGAAATCCGTTGCAAACCTTGAAAGGAAGATGAGACCACTTGATTGGCCATATCTTGAAGCATGATTACCTGATGAAGGCAGCCGTCAAGACAAAGGTGATTGGGAATAATGAGAAAGGTAGTTCTTGCATGCAATATATTGGGCAATTAGTGAGGTATGTAAAGCGTTAGAAAAGCGATAGCATTGGAAGTTAGGAAATACTTCATTGGAACTTTCATCTGGAGTGCTTCTTTATTGCAGTGAGGCACAGATGAAAACAGTAAGGACAGGCAGCATTTGAAATAGGACGTTTCTGAAGTTTTGTGAAGGCAAAAGGATCGGCCGAAAAATAAAGAAAGAAGTCGTATATTTTCGTTGTTCGGCTGTACCCCGCTTACTTTACCACGTGTGATACCTGACGTTTCGTGGCCATTGCTGATCACTTTATCAAAGGGAATGTTTATCCCTCTGATAAAGTGACCAGCAACGGCGAGGAAAATTCAGGTATCACACCTGGTAAAGTACACGGGGTACACCCGAACAACGAATATATACGACTTCTTTCTTTGTTTTTCGGCCGATCCTTTTGCCTTCACCAAACCTTCGCCTTGTACAAGGAATATATATCTACAGCTATAAGGACCCGCGAAAGTTTCAACCAAGAATAAAGTAGTCCACAAGATCTTTGATTAGAATGAAAGAAAAGAGAAGTCTAATGAATGCTTTAAAAGATGACGGGACAACTTCTTCGGCCACATCTTGAGACATGACGGCCAGACGAAACAATCGTCGGGTGGAAAGTTATTGGGAAGAAGGGCAAATATACGGAACTTTTAGTTAAGGATTTATATATCACGCAAGTTATCATGTAAGTCATAGTTAAGGATGTCATATCACGGAAGTAATAAAGCACGTAAAAGGCGAAGAAAACTTAATTCTTTTCGGAAATTGGAACGCTGTCGTTGGCGAAGGTAAAGATGGAAGAATAACAGGAAAATATGGCGTGGGAATTGAAATGAGAGAGGAGAAAGACTTATAGAATTCTGCACGCAACACAAGTTGTTGGTGGCAAACACATTGTTTCAAAACCACCAACGGAGAAGATATACCTGGAAAATGCTCGAAGACAGTAGAAGATTTCAAATTGATTAAATTCTAGTGAAGCAGAGATTCAGAAACCAGGTGATTAACTGCAAAAGCCACCGGGTGCAGATATCGACAGTGACCACAGCTTAGTGACGATGAATTGCCACTTAAAAATAAAGAAATTGAAGAAAAGAAGGAAGAACGTATGGCAAGTAGAGAAACTAAAGGAACCTCAACAACGGCTGGCCTTTCAGAAGGCAGTGGAAAACAAAATAGAAGAGGATTTGAATGTGAAATCAGTTGAAAAAAGATGGAAGAACATCAAAATCGGGCTACAGGAAGCAGCAAAAGATGTTCGATGCTCTGGGGAGAAGAAAGGTTGTCAAGAAGAAGCCATGGATTACAGAAGAAGTCTTAGAATTGATTGAAAAGAGAAGAAAATATGAAAATTGGAAACTGAAGAAGGGCAAATTCGCTACGAAAGAATCAGGAATGAAATTAACCGTAAAGCATGAAAAGCAAGGAAAATATGGATGGAGGATCTATGCGAAGATATACAAAGCGACCTAGCAAAAGGAAATGTGGAAGTTACCTACAGGATGGCGAGAAATCACTTCAAGGAACGGGCTGCAAGATGCAACAGCATCAGGGACAAGAATAGAGAACTCTTAATTGAACATGAGGATAAAGTGAAGAGATGGAAGGAATACTTGGAAGAGTTGTACAATGGAAGCTATCTTAGAGCGGAAGTAATCGAAGAGGAGAATGAAGTCGATAAAGGTCATTTGGGAACCCCAATCTTAAGATCAGAATTTGATGCAGCTGTAACGGAACGGAGGATAAATAAGGCATCGGGAATAGATGATAATCCTGCCGAACTAATTAAAAATGCAGGAGAGAAGACATTTACTCAGCTGTACGAAAATATAAGCGATATGTACTCTACAGAAGAGATACCCACGACCTTTGAGAAGAATATCATCATCCCTACTGTCAAAAAGAAGAGGGCTGAGAACTGTGAACATTTTAGGACCATAAGCCTGACGACACATGCCTCGAAGATATTGACAAGAATCATATATAGAAGAATACAGCGAAAAGCTGAGGAGTTCCTGGATGAGGACCAATTCGTGTTCAGAAGATACAAGGGCACAAGAGAAGCGATTTTGGCACTCAGGATACTTACAGAGAAGAGAATAGAGAAGAATCTACCAACGTTTGTTGCATTTGTAGATTTGGAGAAGGAATTTGACAACGTGGATTGGAACATGAATTTAAAACTTCTGAAAGAATTTGAAGTATCATGCAGTGACCGAAGAGTTATCGTCAGCTTGCATAAAAACCAAGTGGCCATAATCAAATCAGGACCCAGAAGTACAGAAGAAGCATAAGAAGTACAGAAGAAGCATAAAGAAAGGAGTGAGACAAGGCTGTGCACTGTCTCCCGTATTATTCAATGTCTATATCGAGAAAGCCATCCAAGAAGTCAAAGAAAAGTCTCCGGGAGTGAATATCCACAGGGAGAAAATAAGCATGCTACGATTCGCCGATGACATAGCAGTTGTAGCAGAAACAGAATGAGATTTAAAGAAGACACTAGGAAATATGGAAAGAACAATGACCAAATATCATCTGAATATGAATAAAAAGAAAACTAAGGTATTGGTATGCAGTAGGGGAAAGGAAGCCAGGACCAATATTAAACTAGGAAAAGAAAAACTCGAGGACGTGGAAGAGTTCTGTTATCTGGGAAGCCTAGTGACCAGCGATGGACGAAGTAAAAGAGAATTTTCCAATAGAATTGCCCAACCGAAAAGGGCATTTTACCAGAAGAAGATTCTTCTTACAGCTGCAAATACAACCATGGAAGTGATGAAACATTTTATTAGAACCTATATCTGGAGCATTCTACTATATGGCAGCGAATCATGGACAATAACAGCAGCAGAGAAGTCCAGGCGGAAAGCATTTGAAATGTGATGGTACCGAAGAATGATGAGGATAAAACGGATCGATCGAGTGACAAACGATGAAGTCTTTAGAAAAGTGGGAGAGAAGAGATGTCTACTGAAAACCTTAAAAAGAAGAACGGGACCACTTAATAGGTCACATTTTAAGGCACGATGAAGACAGTCGTCGAGGGAAAAGTGAACGGGAAGAATGGAAAAGGCAGGCCTCCTATTAGGTATATGAAGCAAGTTGTAAAGGATATAAAAGAGAGGAGCTACGTCAATATGAAGAGGTTGGCCGATAGAAGAATCGAGTGAAGGGCTGCGTCAATCCAACCCTAGGATTACTGACCCATGATGATGATGATGATTAAAGAATGTAAAAGATAAGTATTACTGAAATATTAAGAGTGTATTTTTAGTAAGACTAGGGTGGAGAGTAAATCCTCCCGATCTTAGGACTGGTGACAAGCGATGATGATTAAATTTCGTGAATAAATTTGCTTCACTTTTCGGGCATACTTCGTGTGACTTTGTTGCGGAGTATATTGATTATAACACCAGCTTACTGGGTCAACCACTTTCGCGCAAACTCATTTAGTCAAGAGGGTTCAAACTTTCGTAAAACTTTCAGACAGGTCAGTGTGGCATAAAGAGTTAAGTAAACTTGTCGTGGATAGAATCAATAATTTGAATCGATAGAACGTTGTTGCCGGCCTTCGTCGGAGAAAGTTCTGTGAATGCGTGCACCTAGTGAATAACATTCCGACTGAGAAAAATATCATTTTAGCAGCGATGATCGACAAGGGCACGATAGATAAGGCTATAATTTTCCTAGTTAAATACCTTAGAGGCGTTCATTTTAATAAAACCAGCGTCGCAATCTATTTTTAAAGGTGAAATTGTTTCAACAAATATTTTAAATTCTGTACATAAAATAATATTGATTGAATATTCATTCCGATCGTCAGCGTTACAATCCTGAGTTTATTCAAATAAAATTTTATTCAAAACATAAGTAATGATTTAAATGGTTATACACGTGGAGGGAGTATATATGGACCTTTTTTCCCTTGGCCCAAGATATACTACACGAAATCAGTGTAAGGCCACGTGAAAAAAATCAGCCCTTCAAATTTCCAGTGCAACGTTTCTACATCTACATCTATACGATACCCTGCAAGCCACCGCGAGAGTGTGTGGCAAGGGGTGAAGATCACCAAGCATGCACTACTAACATCAAACAAGCAACTATATTGTCTCATGCAACTTGATTGTTAGTATCTATAGTATTTAAGGGGCTAATACATGCATCATGCACTACAGAATACTCTAAAATATTTCCCCTACCTACCCCTTTGCTATGCTGCCTATTCTGTTTTCTTATAGTACGGGGGAAAAATGCCATTTTGAATCTATCGGTACGACAATATATCTCTCTAATCTTATTTATCTGGTCGAATCTAGCATAATACGCTGGTTTTTTAATATGTGCCTCACATCTTCAGTAAAGCTATCGAGTAGAAATTTTTCTAATAGATTCAATCTGTTCTTTAACTTTCGCTCTGGTAATGATTCCCACCCTAATTCTTTTATTAATTCTTAAACACTACTCAACCTATCGTAACACCTTTTAACGAACCGAGTTTCTCTACGCTGCACACTGTCTAGTTCTCTGATCAACCCTAATTCATTAGGATCCCATACCCTGGCTGCATACTCAAGGTGGGGCCTAACTAGTGAAAAATAGCATCGCTCTTTTGTCTTCTCATCACATTTCGCAAGTACCCTTTTTATAAATCCTAGTTTTCTCTTCGCTCGGCCGCATATTTCCCTTATGTATCTTCCCCACGATAAATCGTTAAGGATTGTTACACCTAAATATCTTATGGTTTCAACGTTTTCGATCTTCGTGTTACTAATTTTATACGTTTAACGTTTTAGATCGGGTTTTTTTAGGAATGTTAGAATTTACTGGTGGAGGAATGGTGTTGTTTACTGGGAACCGAAATCGGTATTTTGTACACCAAATTGTTAGATGGATGCGAAAAATGAATTTTAGTGAAAAAATTAATCCTCTAACTACGACCATTCACTCATAAATCAAAAATTAAAATAAGCAAAAGGTGACGCCCACCGAACAAGCTGCGTTAAGAATATCTACGTCATTCACCTCCCTTCTTTGACTGTTTTGAGGAAGATCGGGAATGGAGCGGCAGTGGGGAGGGGAGATCTTCCTGAAGAGATCCTGTCGCAACAACTTCCATTGGCAGAGTCAGCTGTGTGTCCCCCATTTTGATAAGGCGAAGGAGCTTCGCGCCCTAAGTTGTGATTGGACGAAGTGGATGACGTACGAGTCCTTTGCACGCCCACTTTTACGAAAGGGTCAAAGACATCGCGGGTTTTCACCGCTTGTAACTCGAGAACTAATTAACGGATTGAGCAACGAAAAAATACCGGTCTTTTTATTTTACAAACTCTATCAGATTCGGCAATAAAAATATGGTAAACGAAATTGACATTTGGTGTTGGCGTGCTAGTCTGTGGGTAACAATGAAGCCAGAATAAGACTGCTTGGGAACGATTAGGCCCCACCTACTCCGTAGAAAAAAATTGAGTTGTACAAGACCTCTTGTGGACTAGACTGCATTTGTTTGTAAAAAAATAAATGACAGTGAAATGGTACCCATATTTCATGCTGCGGAGTCAGTAGCATCTTCGTAAGGCTAAATAAAATAGTTAGCAATGCATATGTTTTCCTTGGGGTTAATTATTATCATGCACCAAAACTGGTTTGAAGTCAACCTATATAAACTACATATTTGGTTCTTGCTTTCTGTTTTTTTCCCCCTGTGTTTTCGACGAATTTCAACAATATGTTTCATTATTCATCTTATTAATCCAAGTTTACCGCGTGAAAAAACAACTTCATCCGTACAAGTATCGCAAGAAGCAACCGACCAATATGGCCGCTGGATTCTCAAATAAGCTGCGACGTCCCTTCCTGAGCATTATTACCTCCTTGGTTGGTGGGGATATTGCTGTCGGATATTATGGGAAGTCTAGAGAGAGAGAACGGAAGAACTAAGATTTGGTCTTCCGGCAGTTGATTGAGAGTTCCTGTATGTTACAGAATTAACTAAGGGTGATTCAACGCTTTCTAGGGAGGAAATCTAGTTGCTAATTTTTATATTTAAGTAATTTATGACTGTTGTGTGACCATTACAGTAGGGTGTTGATGTATAAAGTGTTTTTCCCCCTATATCTGTGGGTTTTCTTCAAGTGAACGTTGTTTTGCAACCGTGCAGAAGAGAGAGGAGTTATTTGAAGTACATACACGAGTAAAGAGCATAATTAACTGCTACCCAACATATACTCAAGTAATCTTAACAAAAAACATCGTTTATCGAATAAAAATTTCCAAGTAGCGAGATACATTCTTCAAAAGTGGCAATTATATGAAACTGAAAATATCCGTTTTGATATACCTTAGCCCTTCCAGACCTGGTGTCCATTGTAATGGACCTAGGTTTCAATTTATTGCTACTCTGTACTCAATGTATTCTCACGTTTTTTTATGAGCTTCCGTCACTCAGTGATACTTTGTTGACTACTATGTGTGTGGAGTCGTGTGTCGATAGAGCGGTTTGGTTACGAAGGGAGCTCGTTTCAGAAATGGTACCCACTGCATCAACTCCTAAAGATATGTGATATTATATATTTTATTATTTTATTACTATAGGCTCCTATTGCTTGCGGAATTTTTTAAAAATTCCTCATTGTTTATTAATTGTACTATGAGTCTTAAATTTAACCATTGATTTTTAGTTTTTGCCACGTTAATCGTTAAATGAATGTCCATTATAATGGACATTGGGACCACGAGGAAAGGTCACTTCTGTTTATCTCTTTTCCTTTTTGATAATATACACGTAAGTAAATGCTACCAGTGCAGTGCTGTAATCATTCCATATCCTTCATTTTCTAAGTATTTGTTTTCGAAGAGTTTTCTAAGATAATTTAACACTATTCCGACTAATTATTTATTTTTATTTGTATTTTGTTGCTATATACTCTGGGGTTATATATTTTTAGGCATCGCCATTAGTTTTATTTTACTTTTTTTCATTAATTTACATTTTATGTGATTTAATAATGGATAGTGATTCCAGTACTATAACGTTTTATGTAATTTTTAGATGCATTTAATTGCAATTATGCTGAGCCCATCAGAACAATTATTAGATACTTTGAGGAATCAAATTACTCTGAAATCGAAGGTTTAGATAGTGATGGAAGCGATGCAGATGAGCCAGTTCCCACATCCGACAAAGGCCAGGTATTCTATAATCCAATCTCGAAGAAATAAATATTTATCTTTGATATAGTGTGAATGTTATTAAATGCTACAACCAATTATGGAAAAACTACGGGAACTAATGGTGAAGGTCTGACCAATGTGAAGGTGAGATTGAAAATCCAGCTCTTATAAGTGGACAACCGGAAAACGAGGAAGTGCTGAATTTTGGAGTTACCGACTAAGTCAGCCTGAGGTGGAAATGGCAGAAATACAACCACGCGATTTGATTGCAGAGTACCATAGAGAAAAAAGACAAAGACGAATTTGATGTTGGTTCGTTTGAATTATTTTCCTCACTACATTGGTGAAGATCAATATGAAAACATCCGTCCGTAAAGACAAATAAAAGGATATTGAAATTTCGAGTCAACAGATAAAATTTAAATTGAAAACTCATTGGAATACATATTATCATGGGTCCATTAAACATCCCAAGAGAAAGACTGTACTACGGCAAAGCATTAGGCATGTGTGTGTTTTTTTATGTAGGTAACATTTTTTGCTGAACAATGAAAACGTAGGCTTTTGCATTTAAAAAACTGCAATAGCTACCATATTTATTTTATGTATTATGATAAAGGTTTCTAAATTGCTAAAGAAAAAGTATGTATTTGTTAAATTACGAACAAGTTAATATACACCCTTAGTATACAATACATGAGTGTTTTCAAGTCTGTTTCCGCACTAATAGGCGCTTCAGACCGGGAGAAAAGGTATAAGGATAGGAATGGAAGGCATGGGGTACCTCTCTCCGTATCCACCCTTAGTATAATCTGGTATTTAGCAGGTATGTTAAATTTTATGTCACAAAGGATGGCAACTCAAACCGAAAACATGTGATTAATTTCCATTCCACATTGTTTTGGTGAAAAACACGCTTGAGCAATTAAGGTAATAGGTACGATTCACAGCTTTAAATTGATATATCTGGTTCTCTGGTGTATCGGGCATAAGAAGCATAGACACCTAGCTAACCTATATACTTCCTGATGGACAAGGGTTCTGCCATCTAGTAGTGTATTGAGGCACTAAATTTCAAAAGTAACCTTATAGTCCAAATGTCCATTACAGTGGACATAAAATTATTTCAACAAATATAAGTACAATGGGTATTTAAACTACATACAATCATTATTTAATTTATATAGAATAGGTATGAGCTGAAAAAAATATTTTTCATCGGTTAAAAATAAATCGGGTCTGAAAGGGTTAGTTCTTTAAGGTAGAACCAGCGCTTTGAAGCACTACTTTCATAAGACGAATATAGCATGCCGGAACAACATAAAACTGCTCAAAATGTTGTTAATAATAATTAAAAACGATTTTCAACTATTCAACATGGATATACGAAACATGACTTCTCTTACAACTGAAGTAATTTGGTGATATGAAGAAAGGCATTATATTGACGCCATGTGTCAGAGGCACTTTAAAAACTTTATCAAGAGCAATAATAAAATTTCATAATAATAAATTAAGATATGAAATAAAATAACAGACCTAAAAATCGCTTTTGATCTTTTCATAGAAACTTAATTATAACAAGTTTATTAGACATATTTGCTGACGACGAAATGGACAACACCGTAAAGAAAGTGTAAATATTGACATAGAAACCAATTTTTCACACCAGTTGGACACCAACGTTCGCCTGCGCTACCTCATTGAGATTCGTTGCCTTCTGCTATTAGTTTTCAAGCATTTCTCTTCAGTTTTACAATACGGTATTTTGTGTTGTAGTTACAAATTACGCTTGCTCTATTACATTATAGTGCGATAATTTTTATAACTGAGCTCTCTTGGGCAGTGCAATTTGCCTTTTTGAATCGCCAATTCCATTTGAGGGCTAGAGTTACGGCTTCATAAGTTCGTTTTAAAGGCAACTTTATGTCTTAATATTGTAAGACTAATTGTTTGTAAAATCTAAAGGGACAGAATACTGATGAAAGTATTTTTCAAATCAACTCTTTGAGTGCATTTATTGATGGATGTCGAATCGTAGAAGTAAATGTTTTGGCTAAGCTGATTATTTGTACTGCGTGTAAATCAGTGTTAACGTTAATTGATATAACAGAAGAAATTCTCATCGGACTGGAATGTAATTGGGGTATAAAATGTAGAGTGAACGGTGTTGTAAATACTGTATTCACATCGAAATCTCAAGCCAGCCCGAAGAGGAATAAGCAGTATTTCGATATTAATTTGAAAGCTACAATTTCTTAATGGCAGCTTTAAAATTATTATCACCTTAGTCTTATATTATTTTAGCCAAGAAATGGAAAAAATAGGTACTATTAATGAAAAGAGGAGAGAATTATCTACACATCCTATTGCTGTTTACAGTATGGTGGGTGGAACGTTACCGTTTACATGGATAAAGGCAAGGCTGTAGTGAGTGGAAGGGGAGGGGGTTGTAAACTCCCTCCAAATTTTCATTCTACAGGGTAAATGTATGAAACGTTGAAGAAGGAAGTAGCATAGAGGTGAGATTATTTGTTGTGTATGACAGATAATAAAAAGGCAGCAAAGATGAATTACTATTTTGGTACTGTAAAAAGCATTGTTTTTCTAGAGGACATAGTCTTTAGATCCCAATCAGTAAATCCTTCCTCAATTTTTGTCCTGGCTACGGGCTTGGTAAAAAGTATACTGATACTACTAGTTTGGGCTTCATGGGTATATACAATATTGTTCATATTTGATAAGTGTTTACATGCTTTGACCCGTATTAGAAAATTGTAAGGGTTATGAACTATCAGCTAAGTTAACTGCCAATAATCTTCCATGATGATTGGGATCTCGCGAAACAGATATACGGCTAAGCAACTCTCTTTTGGAGGAACTAGAATTAAGATTTTATCAGAACTCAGAACTTCATTTTCATCAGTTTTCCTTTGAGAAACTATTTTATTCTCTTGGAGAATGCTTGTATAGTTGATCAGTGAGCAGGTTTGGGAAATTGTATCACCAAACATATTAGTGCTATTAACAGTATGCATCGAGTCTAGTTTCAAATTCCTACGGCCATATTATTGACTTATATTCTCACTTTTACTTATTTGGTGAGAAATATATTATGCGGGTGATAATAAATACGTATTCAAAACAAAGTATAATTTAGTGCTAGGTGAAAACGATGACTTTATACTACAAAATATACATTAAAATATTGGAAATATTCTTTTAAAGAACTAATAGACCATCGTGAGTAGCAATAAAGAAGCGACTTTATCGTGTAAACAGTGTTATACCTATTATTTTAGGGATCTATGATATTCTGTGTATCACGACTGCTAAGTGTAAAATATTTTAGCGCACTCAGGTATTCTTCAAGTAACCAGTACTAACAGGGAGTACAGTACAAATGGTACTAATCAAAGACACACTTCATAGCATAAATCGTCTGCAATCGTGACGTAAGGAATAAATGACGGAGGTACTGGGCCAGTTTGTTTTCATGACTCCCCTAACATCGTTGCCAGACTTCTGTCGCTATGGTGGCTAAGGAACGGAAGTTAGACTTTTCATCGTTTTTCAATCATAAATATTAGCCTTAAATGACTGATGAGGCAACCTGAAAAAAATACATGTTATTTGTTAATTATTCAGCCACAATATACTAGTTTTTGAGATGGTGTTTTCAGGGGAAATTTTGAGAAATAAAATTTTTAAGGGAGGGACGTCACCATTCTTCCATAAGAGCAATGTAATTTGAGGCTGAAAATGACGATTTTCAAATCCTGAAATAAGCGTAAATTGGCCGAGGACCCCCAAATATTTTTTCATGGATTGACGAAGGAATGATTTCTCTACAATATATCAAAATATCAAGGCATGTTTTCGGAGGAACTTGTAGTAGAGGTTCTACCTTAATGAGGAAAAATATTCTTGGAAAAAAATAGGAAAATACAATTGCCGTAATTATGAACGTAGAACTATAACGGGGTACAGGCAATGAAGCCAAAAAAACATTGCTTGTACGACACTTAGTCACGAATGATATTTTCTGAAAAATACATGGGTAGAATAGGAGAGTACTGCAAATAATCGACTACAAGTGGTCTAAAATTACGCCTGGGCTCACCGTAACTACTGAGGCGTGAATACCTGACGCAGAATTTTATTCGGGTATGTCTCGAGAAACATGAAGAAAAGGGCAGGGATTAAAAGTGAAGCAGATATTTCTGACTGAGAAATGCATTTGCCCATTCTAAAATATTAATTTTGCTTTCACTTTTGCCATACAATAAGGTGCTTCATTGATTTCTGATATAATGCGCGCTTCGCAAATGTGACTCTAATTCGTGATTGGAAAGTAATGTGTAGCATGTTTATTTAGTATTACTCATATAATATAGTCCATAGAAAAGCATTTGTAAATGGATTTCTAGCACTTTTAAAGATTGAAAGGGACGGCAGCACTGTGATGGTTACAGCACTGGTCTCCAATATCGAAGTCCCTGGATCGAATCTCTGCCAAGTCGGAATTCATTGGTGTACCGGTTCCCAAATGAGTCCTGTGTGGAGAATGCTTCACGTTCAGTACTCCGTCCGACGGATGGGACGTTAAACTCTAGGCGGTCCCTTGGTGCCTTTCGTTTAAGAGCCGGATAAAGACGCGCGTCACCGGGTTTCTCTAGCCGATTAACTGACATTTCGATTGCATAGTTTATATTTAACTACCGGATAATTATGGCGCCTTTAATAAGCTATCACAAATAAAAATATTTATTGAGGTTGGGAGACTGTTATGCATTAACTTATTCATATAGCAGTATGCGAATCAAACCTAATATGCAGGAGGTGTTAAAATGCTAAGAGCATCATTGGGATGCATGTTATTATCAGTTTTATGCCGATAAAAGTGGGGGTAAATGGGAATTAAATTCTCCCCAATACCACTACATTTTACTCGATGTCCGTCCAAACCTTTGATCGCGTTCTACCTTCTCCTAATGGACCCTTGATTCAGCTGTTGAAAACAAACTGGGAAGTTTGTGGGACAGAGCCGCTAGACAATTGTTTTAAACACAGTTACTGATGTGTTTACTGCGAGTGTTATTTATGTATCTTAGTAAATATTCCATTGAAACGCTGCAGTATTGTTTTGGGTTGTTTTAAGAAATCTCCTGAAAGAGTCAGGCAGTATCATTCTATAAGACACCCAAGATAAAAAATAAACAAATTTTCAATGTGCGATTTAACTACACAGTCATGAACAGAATTGTGAAATTTGTTGAGTGCACGAGTTTGCTCCCAGCACATGTTTTACAATTTTTATATGGGACTGTAATATCCGGAAGGAAATTCTTCAAAGGTTCAACAGTTCCACATTTATTTCGCTCTAAATTTCCCAGGAAGAGAATTTGGGCTAGTCGAATGTTGATAGAAAAACATGTTTGAAGTGCGAATTTTTTTTAATGCGTACGACTATTTTATAAGTCAATAACGTATTATTTTAAGCGCTGGTACATTAAATCTGATGCTAAAAAGCACCGTTAGGTGAAATTAGCCTTGAAAGAGAGACCAAAGAAAAAGTGTTACTGATAGATTACTTATGAGACTTTGAAGTAGGAGGTACATATCTCCCTGACATGTTATCGACCAAAGTGTAGTCGCTCACAAGAATGTCTGTGAGCTAACATTATTTATTCCATATGAGAGCTAGAGAAAACTAGTGTCCAGCTGGTAAATTAATAAGCTACGTTAATTACGTCATCCGTTCATTACATCAGTCAACTCCCTTTCCACTCCTACCATCTCCAACACTCTTCGGTTCGTCTTCATTTCCACCCACCTTTTTTTATTCATCCTTCTCCATCACCACGTCTCAAAAACCTCAAGTCCATTTCTTTTTTCTTTGCCCAAGTCCATATTTACACGCTATGAAGCTCCATGTTATGAGTTATGGTGGTATATTTCGGTTTCAAATTTACTGACAATATGTAATATTTGCTCTTACCTAAGGCTAAGGATCTTACATGCTGTAGTGCATGGAATTCTAAGTGAGTTAAGTTAGTAAGCGAGTAACATGCACTACGCCTTACTAGCACGTTTTATGGAACTCAAATATCTTCTTTGTGGACGTTCTAACGCCATGAACAAACGTGTATCCTGCGGATTCTATTCACTGGCAGCTTACGCTAAATGGGGCCTGACGAGTGAAAAGCAGCATGTTTCTGTGAATTTATTATTGCTTTTCCTAGAACCATTTTTACGGTTTGTTTGGATATAATGTGAAGGATGTATGTTCCATGTATTTCATCTGTGTCCGGACTTTAGCAGCTTTAGACCAGGAGGAAATGTATATGAATAACAATAGATGGTAAGGAGGAAGGTTGGAAAGAAACCTGGTGTGCACTCAAGGTTGCGTATTTCGCGTTATCGCAATCAGTATCGATAACGACTACCCCGAAAGTAGCGCAGGGTTAACAATAATTGTCTATAAAATTCGCTCCACTGATTGTGATGTATATGTTTAAAATTTATTAACTGTTACTGGCCACTATAAAATGTCATAATTGCTGTATGTGGTTTTCTTTCTTTAAAATAAAAAAATAAGCACTTTGAAGTGCTACGCGAAAAATGTTGAATGGACCTTTTTCTTCTTTTAAATTAATTTAAGGCATAAGTTAAAGCAAAAAATAGCGATAACACTTGCGCACGCCTTATGAAGATCCATGATCGAGGTCATAGCGTCTGCAATACCCTGCTCTTAGTCAAAGGCGCCAAAGACATCGCGGCTTAACGTCCCATCCGACGGACTGAGTACTGAACTGAAATGATCTCTACAAAACAGGTTTCACTAATGAAAAATATCTTCCACTGCAGGGGTTTGAACCCGGGCCCTGGAAGTGAGAGATCGGTGCTCAGTACAGAGAGGTGTGTCAGAATTAATACAAGAATTAGGCTGGTAATCATTACCAGATCGTAGGTTATAGTAGAGATTAAATCTATGAAAGAACTTTTAATCGATAGCCTTACTGAAAATGTTAGATGCATATTAAAAAATCCTGCGTATTATGCTAAGTTCGACCAAATAAATAAGATAAGGTATAGAGATAGATTGTCTTACCGAAAGATTCAAATGTCATTTTTAGCCGTACTATAAGAGAACACAATAGGCAGCATTGCAAAGGGATGGGCCGATGAAATATTGTAAGAGTAGTCCGTTGTAAATGATGCATGTATTAACAACCAATCACTTTATTGCTATATAGATTCTAAGCATATAGCTGCATTGGTCACTAGGGTTCACTATTATGTAGCGTAGTGATTCAGCGTAGTTCACTATTATGTAGCGTAGTAGGCTAGTCAATAGTGCATGTTTGGAGATCTTCACCCCCCGCCACACACCCTCGCGGTGGCTTGTAGGTTATCGTGTAGATGTAGATGCATTCTACCCACTTAACCAACGCTAAATTTTATTTTGCGATAATTTCAGCGGGTGACTCCGCTAACGTGTTCGCGGCTAGCTCGCAATCCTTGAACTTTTATTTTTCATTTCATTATATTATTTATTTTATTTTTTATTAATTTATTTTTTATATTAGGGTCATTCCATACCATTTCACCAGATTTAAAAAAAAGTTGTTGCAGCACCATTTCAGAAAAAATTCAAATTTAACACTCTTACTACTACATGTCTGCAAGGTTCAAAACCAATTTTTGTTAATTTTTTTTCCATGACCTCAAGGACTTACAGGGCCGCGAAGGTCACAGCGCACTGTAAAAATAACACTTTCAGCGAGTATCGGTAATTACAGTTACTCGAAAACTACAGGATGTAGTAGAATGGTTCAAATACCATTTTGATGGTCATAATTTGAGCTTTCATTTGAAATATTTTTAATAACCTTACTATGTAACATCTATGAGAATGATGAGTACAAAGTTTTGATACAAATTGCTGTTTTTTACAACTCTTGCTATTTATTTTCTTATAGAAGGGTTGTGATCACAAGGTCTATATTTTTGTTATAGTATATTTGGGTATCATAGTTAATGTGTGTAAGAAAAAAGTTGTGTGTTTGTTAAGCCTTTAGCTGTTACAAACTTCCGCAAATAGGAAAAATTGAAAATTTACCATTGTCTGTACCTGTATCTCTGGTGGGGGACTTATTAAAAATTTGAAATTTTCAGTACAATAAGCTATGATCCTATTAAGAATGCAGTAAAAATTTGGAGTATGTGTTTTGGCTCGTTTGGAAGTAACACCAAACTGAATTTTCAAAACATTTTCTCTCGCTCACTTTGTAGAAGCAATGTATAGATTGTTGCATATAATTAAATGTTGCCAGAAATAAATCCATATATTAGTTATAACAATACTATCAAAACTAGTGCCTTGAAAGTTGTATATTTCAGTTCCAATAAGAAGTAGGCACGTAGCCAGAAATTTGCTTGAAGGGATGGGGGGGGGCCTAAGTCTAGTGTTGCATAACTTGAAACAAATCAACTTTGCCTGTTCGGTGCTGACATGTTAAAAATCTCTTCCCTCAATTTTCAGTGCTTTGTATTTAATTTCACAGTGGCTATTCCTATCTTTTCTCACTGGTAAAGTTCACTGTTCACCCTGTTATGAAGCATTAATTTAACCGGCCACAGAACATAGTTCAAACATATCAAATTGAAAAGAACAACTACAGTCAAGCCCACTTATATCAAACCTGTTCATAGCGAAGTTCCAGTTATAACGAAGTGAAGGCTATTCCCCATCGAAGAGAAGCTCGGAAAAACTGATCCACATATAACGAAGTTCAGTTATTACAAAGTAAATATTCGGACCCCTCAAATTCGTTATAAATGGCCTTGACTGTATTAACCACACACATGCATCAAACTAGTGATCACATTTCAAGACACTTAACACTTGAATTACACGCAGTGTAATCCAGATTACCATGGCCACTTAAACTTAGAACAACAAAATTATTGGGAAAAAATTTCGGGGGAGGGCTGAAGCCACAGAGTCTTCCCCCCCACTACCCCCAGCGCCTGGCTATGTGCCTGCTAAGAACAAAATATGTAAGCGGACATTGAAACGTAGGCAAACTATTTATTTTCAATTGTTTTTCCACTGGACTTGCTGTGGAATTGCTATCAGCATGCTACCATTATGACAATATCACAATTTAGGTTGTTCACATAATAAAGGCTAAATGAGTGCCTACTTATTTGTCAACATATAAGAAAGTTCTTGGGTCAGCTGTTCCGTAATATTATGCACTTGACCAGTTTCTGTTGATAATTCGAGCTGAAAAAGAACCCTTATTATATTTTCATTAAGTACCCACGCCTTGTATTTTGTTGATAATTTGAATGCTGTGTTAGGTCCTGAAGGATGGAAGAAGTGCACAAAGTTGTCTCCTTCATTAATGTCTATGCTTTCAACAACTCCAAGCTACCACTTTGAGTCATAAATAATGCCACATAATCATTTACCCTGATACTGAGTTGTGTGTTCGATTTGAGTATTGCTATTTGGACTTCTTCACCGTTATTTGAATTAGATGTTACAAAGCATTTTATATTATTGCAAACAATCAGAATAAAGCAGTGTTTTTCCAAGTGTTAGGAATCCTTAAGGCATTATCAAACCAATCACTCAACCATGTTCTACCCCTGTGATCTCATTGCTTCTTAAATGTTATGCCAAATGATACGCATTGCTAAATTAAAAACATGGAGTCAAAATTTGACTGTCTTTTGTTCTCTGTAAACTGGCTTTAGACACTAAACATTTAACAGTTCCTCCTATACCATCACAAGGACCTTTTCCGTGTGTAGCTCTTTCCATGGAGAAGGTCACTTGTTACGAGAACCAATCAGAAGGCACTTTAAGGCAGAAGGTGCCACTTTAGGCAGAGAAATAAAGATATCAGACAATTCCCTGAAGCTACCTACATAAATCACTACCTTAATTCTTTTGGGATATTGTTCAAAAAACAGTAGGTGTAAACGACACTAATGTTTAAGATTGTTTTCCTATCAGCCTACTGGTAACAGAGCAATCATAGAGCAATTTCAGTGGAAAAACCAGGCTTAATAGTTTGCCAAAATTCTGCTTAAGACATTTTTATTCAAAGTGATACATGAAATCTACAACTAACGACACAATGAATAAGTAACTGGTTTGTAAATTATCAATCAAAATTGGACTTATTTCTAGCAACATTTAATTGCATGCAACAATCTATACATTGCTTCTGCAAAGTGAGCGAGAGAAAAGTTTTTGAAAATTCAGTTTGGTGTAACTTCCAAACGAGCCAAAACACATACTCCAAATTTTTACTGCATTCTTAATAGGATCATAGCTTATTGTACTGAAAATTTCAAATTTTTAATAAGTCCCCCACCAGAGATACAGGTACAGACAATGGTAAATTTTCAATTTTTCCTATTTGCGGAAGCTTGTAACAGCTAAAGGCTTAACAAACACACAACTTTTTTCTTACACACATTTACTATGATACCCAAATATACTATAACAAAAATATAGACCTTGTGATCACAACCCTTCTATAAGAAAATAAATAGCAAAAGTTGTAAAAAACAGCAATTTGTATCAAAACTTTGTACTCATCATTCTCATAGATGTTACATAGTAAAGTTATTAAAAATATTTCAAATGAAAGCTCAATGTATGACCATCAAAATGGTATTTGAAACATTTTACTACAACCTGTAGTTTCCGAGTAACTCTAATTACCGATACTCGCTTAAAGTGTCATTTTTACAGTGCGCTGTGACCTTCGCGGCCCTGTAAGTCCTTGAGGTCATGGAAAAAAAATTAACAAAAATTGGTTTTGAGCCTTACATACATGTAGTAGTAAGTGTGTTAAATTTGAATTTTTTCTGAAATGGTGCTGCAACAAGTATTCGGTGAATTGGCATGGAATGACCCATTATTTAATTTTTACATTATTTCATCTATTTTTATGCTTATTGAATTTATAATTGTTACTATTTATTAATATTATTTGTATTAATTTCATTTTTCATATAGCACGGCCTTGCAAATCGGCCGCCTGATGTCCATTCAACCAGGGGACTGGACGCGACCATGCGAAAAGCGAAGGTCGGAGCCGCGGACAAAAAGCAGTGACAGCGTTCGCGGCGGGAAAAGGTAGGTACATATTCTGCTCGTCAACTATTACAGTCCGCCCAAAGCCATTCATCGCAATGGTGGGAGAAAAAAAAGGTGGAAGAAAGAGATAGGAGGAGAGAGAGAGGGAGAGACAGTCGGGAATACAAAAAGGGGCGGGGGCCTGAGCAATTTCCACCCCCGCACCTCCCCTACTTTCAATCCCTCCCCTCCCCTACTCCTTAGATGTGGTGTGGGAGTCTTTGGGGAGGTTGGTGAGGGGGGGTAAGGGGGGGAGGGAGGAGGTGGGGGCGCTCTTGAGAAGACTGGCATGGTGACGCATGTGACAGACGAAGACACGGAAGACACATATATACATTCCCGCTCCGTCGAGAGAGCCGATCACTCAAAGGCACGCGTCCTACCTGACCGAGTTGTGGACGCGTTCTCTCACGCCTCCCGCATCTGACTGGTCCGCGCTCGCACGAGAGGCCACCTAACGTTCGATTCCGCAATACTCCACACGTGCGTCAGGACGCTGCGTGTATATTTTCACGAATATCAAAATAAAGGAGAGCACGTGGTTCGACTATCCAGAGAAAGGTGTTGGGGAGAGCCGTTGGCATCCCACGAGTAGCTTCGTCGTCGGTTTCCACCAAGAAACACCCAGGAGACGACCCAGTCAGTCGCGGGCGCCACTTTCTTTTGAGCTCTACGCCAATCGTCTCAGGACTTTTGCCAAGGTGGTGACTACCCTCCTGAAGAACGAGGGATATGGCCGAGGAACAAGGTGTCAACAACAGTGAGTGAGAGTTTGTCTTTTCATCTCCCTTAATAAACTTTACGTCGATGGGTTACGGTTCATTTTAATATCCATCCCAGGCATTTTCATCTGTTCCGCTCGACTCGGAAGCACATTAAAACCTATGCAACGGTTCTGGTTCCAACTTAGTCGAATTCCCGTGCAACTCATTTTTTAACGGCAATTTCATTTCGCTCTCAGTATTATAAATCGCTCACAGATGATAAGAAAGCATTTTCTTTCGGAAACTAAATTTAAGTTGTGATAACCCCGAAGTTAACGGAGAATTTTTTTTCCCAAAAATTGACATTTCCTTGTGTTACGTTTTAGTCTTTATTTTCTGTGTGAAGCATCTTGTCTGTTATAGTGTGTCTGCTGAGACTTGTGCTGACTCACCTGGTCAGATTCAGAACCTAAATATTTGCTTGATTGATTTATGCTTTTTCAGGAAGCTAATTAAAGTATTAAAGAATAGTAAAAAATCATTATTATGCTTCAAAGATGGGTTGTGACAAATAAGGTCACCATTCCCTCATTAAAGTGTATGTGTTAAGGTTTTCTTCATGCCGAGATTTTGAATTTTATCAATTGCCAGCTCTATTAACTTCCACTCCACCTAAATTATCTAGTTTGTTTACAAGGATGATGTTCTTGGCAACGCGGGCAGAAAGCGTGATCTCGCGTGACTGGACGACTTATGGAAGGCGTTACTATTTGCCGTGTGTAAACAAAACGACTTGGCTCAAAAGATAAACTTGAACCGTCTATACGCGATAAGTTGTGTTATTAAAACTCGGAAGTGTGATTTATACCATTTCCAAGCATTCATTCAGCTAAAAGTGGCGCTACCTGCGTTGATCTCTTACTTTTTAACGCATGGTTCTAACGCTCATCCTCGGCGTCGAAAGTCCTCTCGTTTCAATGTTGATGTTAGAGTTAAATAGTGTCAGGTTGCCTCTGCGCTCAGTTGGGAAGGTTATCGGAGCGCATTTGATTGTTCATTCATGTCCTTACCCCCTCTACATTTCGTATGCCCTGCGACTTTGGCCACTGAGCCATCTAGAAAAACGATTCCGA
This sequence comes from Platycnemis pennipes, assembly GCA_933228895.1. Taxonomy (NCBI): domain Eukaryota; kingdom Metazoa; phylum Arthropoda; class Insecta; order Odonata; family Platycnemididae; genus Platycnemis; species Platycnemis pennipes. The sequence goes on along the minus strand of OW121852.1, from coordinate 30,809,093 downwards.
AGTTTATGTATTTAGACGGAGTAGATCTACGTGGTCTTGCATGCCCCACTTCTAAGTTACGTTATCCAGCAAATTTTGCTCGAAATCGCGCAACATTAGAAGCGACCCTCCACCAGCAGAATGACAAATATCTGAAGCACTCTCGTGGATTTCTTTGAAGAGTAAACAAGTAAAAAGTGGCGTACCAAGGCTACCTTGGCGTACCTTATGCCCGGGGCTAACTTGGTAGCCGCCACCGGTAGAAAAAAAATATTTTTTCTTAACCTTAAGAAATATGTCTTTCAATTTTTGCGCCCCACCCCTTTACGGCGCCTGGGGCTACCGCCCCGTTCGCACCCCCCTTGGTACGCTACTGCAATTAAATACTCTAGAATATCACCATTGAATATATTTGTGTGGCGGTCGATCCTGATCAAACGAATTGTGGAAAAATGTCCGTGCGAAAATAGAAGAGAGATTTCGCGTCGATAAGACCTCACCTGGAGTGTTCATCGAACATTTGGGACCAAACAAGTAAATATTTGAATTCGTAATAAGATCCAAAGTAAATCAACACTTTTCGAAACAAATCCCAGTGAACGGTAAAAAAAAGTGTCACTCGTCTATTTGAAAGGCTTGGTTTGGAAATCTTTGAGCAGTGGTTCCCAACATTTGACGTTGGCTGCACACTTCAGGCTGATTACCATATTGGGAAGCCGTTCTTATATTTTTATATTTATGCGATTGGTCCTCCGTCTCAATAAAAAAAGGATAATCTGCGCTTTGAAGTAATTAGTCCTAAGGTTGGAAGAAGTGCCTCGATTTCTTTCGCCGTATGTCGGGTCTGAACATGGACAATTCGGGAGTTAGTCCCTCCTAAACGTTTTTCGCTACCTTGCAACCATCTTATGGCACCCCTAGCTGTTTTCCAGGCATTCTGAATTGTCGCGGAACAACGGTTGTGAATCACTGCCCTAGAGACTAGAAGGTTGTTCACAAGATTAGAGCTACTTGAAAAATTCAAATCACACGAGGAACTTTCATCTAAACACTCCACAAACTTATGCTCTTCTAGGGATAATGTTAATTCTAAAAGATTTACCTAGGACTGATAAAAGATCCATGCCCTAGGCAGGTTTCGAGCCCGTGACCTTTGGGTTGTCAGGCCAGTACGTCACCAAGCTGTTCACAATGCCCGGCTTAAATCAAACGAATTGTAGGCCATATACCCCCTCACCGTATCAGCCGAACAGACAGGCTGAAGGGATACAAAAGTTGGAACTGAATGCCATTCCAATACATGTTCGTTTTTCATATAGCTCGATCAAACTGAATAAAAAAGACTACTTTTTATGTCTAGACAGCTACTTTTATGTCAGTTGAGCTGAATGAAGTTCACCTTACCTTTACCAATGTATTTGAATGTTTCCATAGACTGAAGTAGTTGAATAATAAATTAATTTCAATCTTCTTAACACCACAAGCGATAGAAAATGCTAGCAAGAAAGCACGACCCAATATTTTTCTTTTTCACTTTTTATCAGAGTCATCATTGCAAATAATCCCAAAATGATTTAATAGAGTGGCTATTTTTTAAGTTAATTGAAAACACGAATTTGAGTCTGTCATTTGGGACATATTTCTAGCCGTTCACTTTATCAGCAGGACAAATGGAATCCAAAAATTTTAAATGATATTACCTATCTGTCGAACCGAGAGGTGCAAGAATTCGTTGTTTTCTCACGCATTATATACGACTACAATTCAAAAGACTTATACACGACGACAAAGAACGCAATTCTCAGAGAAATATACAAATTATGCTCCATTATTTGTTCCAGAAGGTTTTTTTTCCAACTACCATTTTCAGCAAAATTCTATTTTCCCTGTGATAGTATGCCGCTCATCCTTGTAGTGCCCCGAAGGGTGACATTTATAGGTGCATTCTGTTTATCCTATATTGCCGAGAGTCTCTACATCTGCATTTAGAAAACAGCATCCCAATCGGTGTGTAGTTGCTACATTTATTGGGAAATTTTGCGTTGCATGCCAACATAAAATATCCATCGATTAACCCAGCGTATTACTGAACGCCCATTTCCGATTTTGCATTGGAAAAACGTGGTGTGAATCAGCTCTGTGAATTTATAATTCAAAAGCACTCAATAATGAATCGAATTCCAGTGATAAGCTGGTGGAAAACTATGCGTATTCGTTTGTCAACATTCGACGAGGCTAAGTTCTCTCCCTGGGAGAAGTAAAGCAAACTACATTTGGAAACTTGAATCTTTGAATAATTTTCTTTCGGATAATTCGGATAATTTCGGATAATAATTTTCTTTAGTCCGATATAATCAGGAAAAATGTGTAGGTAGCTCGCTCGCACGCTCGACAAATTTTAAATTTCTGTTCATCGATGGGTATTTCAATCGCACATCGAAAAAATGTTTATTTTTTATCTTTGGCATCTTATAGAATGATACTGCCTGAATCTTTCAGGAGTTTCCTCAGAAGAGTATAGTGCAATATTGCAGCTTTTCAATGGAATATTTACTCAGATACCCAAATAACACTCGCAATAAACCCATAAGTTACCTAACGTGTTTACAAAAATCGTCTAGCGGCTATTTCCCACAACCTTCCCAGTCTGTAGGTATTCACCACGCGAATCGGGAGTCAATTGAGAGAAGGTCGAACGCGGTCAAAGGTGTGGACGGACATCGAGTAAAATGTAGTGGTGGTAGTGAGTAGAATTTAATTCCCATTCACATTAATCTTTACCGGTGCAAAACTAATAATAACATGTATTCCGATGAAGCTTTTAGCATTTTAACACCTCCTGGATATTAGGTTTGATTCGCATACTGCTATATGAATAAGTTAATGCATAACAGTCTCCCAACAACAATAAATATTTTTATTTGTGAATGATTATTAAAGGCGCCATAATTATCCGGTAGTTAAATATAAACTAGGCAATCTTACTGTCAGTTAATCGGTTAGAGAAACCCGGTGACGGAATTATTCGGCTATTAAACAAAATGCGCCAAGGGACCGCCTAGAGTTTAACGTCCCATCCGACGGTCGCAGTACTGAACGTGAAGCACTCTCCACACAGCACTCATTTTGGAACCGATAGACCAAACAAAAATCCACCACAGCATCCGGGCCTTTTAATTGCTTGAAAATACTAGAAATACATATACCTGTGTGTTAACACAGGCTGTGTTACTTGTGTAATCCGAAAGAAACAAACAGCACATTATTTTGAAATCATGAATACAAGTCACATTTCTAATTTGCGCAATATATTTAATCAATGGAGAACCGCAATTGCATGGGAAGAGCGTAAGTAAAATCAATGTTTTAAAATGATCAAATTAATTTCTCTGTTAGGAAATTCTGCTTCACTTCTGCTTCTTTTCTTCACATTTCTCGAACCATTCCCTGATAAAATTCTAAGTGTTATTCATTTTAGTCCCAGTACTTAGGGTGGGCTAATCCCTAGCGTAACGTTGGACCTCTTTTTGATACTCGATTATTCGTACTCCCCTCCTATTCCACCATTGTTTTATTCCGAAAACATTACCCGTGACTAGGTGTCTTACAAGGAATGGTTTTTTTTGCTTTGTTGCCTGCAGTCCATTATAGTTCTACGATCATTATTTTGGCAAAAATATTTTCCTTCTTTTCGTCAAACGATGTTTTTCCAAATTAAAGTAAAGAACTGTAATATATCAAAACGGATATTCCAAGTTCCACTTGATTAACACTTTGGAAAAATTTATTGCACTACTTGGCAATTTTTATGCGGTAAACGATGGTTTATGTTAAGTTTACTTGAGGATACGTCGGTTAACAAATAATTAGCCTCTACACTGGTGTACTTCAAAAAAGCTCCTTTCTTTTCTGCAAGGTTGTAGAACAACGTTCACTGAGGAAAAAGACTTTCAACAATTTCACTTAACTACCGCAAGAGCTAAAAAAAATCAATGCTGGGCTGCTTAAAAAAATCAATGAAAAAGTCTACAGTACGATCACTGCACATGCTTTGCTCAGCTGCAATACAATAACTAACAGGATCGGACTCGAGCAAGTCCTTTACATTAATTCGTTCCATATGAGTGTTATCATCACTCAGGGTCAAAGAAAAATATGACCCGGCTTCCATTGCTGCACGGTGTCCTATCTTCTTTCCGATGGTCCATAGCTGACCTTTGATCTCTGGACTTGAAATCTGGAAAACAGAGGTTATCCCGTACGCGTAAGAATAAGTCGATTAACTGACCCCCATTGTCAAAATTACTGTAGACCAATGGCAAGTCAAAAATCAGTACCCATCTATGTTCATGAATATAAATGCATTTAGAGGAGAATGAATTTAATGCTCTTCGGACACGCTTATTGCCATAATGAGATAAATTCTTAGTTATTATTCCACAAATTTATTTTAAACCCTACCGGTTTGTACGTTATCACGTCATTTCCAGGGGTACGAGGGGAGATTGTACCCTTTGAAAGTGACGCGCTGACATTGAAACCGGCTGGGTTTAAAATAAATTTGTGGAATAATAAGTAAGTGCATTATTTCTTCCTACCATCATTCCAGTAGTTGAGGTTTTACGCTCATTGTTGTTCTTCTTTTGTCTTACCTTTCAAATTTGTTAAAATGTGTATAGTGTAACCAGTCTCTCAAACGTTTTATGTTTTAGATTTTCATTTCTTCAACAATCCTAAGACGACTGTTATCTTCAGTCAAAATGTATCATGATTAAATACCATCTTGTGCAAGCTCTGGCACGGGATGTCCTTTTATGGCACGTTTTAGGACCGGCATGTGTTCACATGTAGGACAAATCTCCCATTTCCTTGAAACTGAGTTGAAAGTCTGTTTAAGCGCATCACTAAACTCACACCTAATTCGTCCTAAATGGGGGGGAGAGTGGGACACCTTCTTGGAAATTGAGAATCTCAGTCTTATACATTATGCCTCAAAGGAGGAACCGCCGCTCGTATTTCTTTCTTGAGTAATCACCCGAAGGAATTAGTCTTAGTCAGACGTTGTTTGTGGGTGATTTTTTTTCAATTGATACTTTTCACTCGTGTAAACAAATAAGTTTCGTTATCGCTTCCACACTAGATCAAACAAAAGTGTTGACTTAAGAATCATACGTCTTACTCATTCTCACGTGACCTCATCGTGACATTACTGAATATGATGTTTTGCTCTGGAAAAAAGGTTTTGTTCGGAAGGAAGGATGCTTTAACTTTTTTTTTCAAGTTTCTGGAATGCTATCTGGTTCGTACTACTATTTCCTCATTTCATATCTCTCGGTTGTGTTTGTAGTTATTGAGTTGTGTGGTGTAGTCGCGAGTTATGTCAGAATGATGTTAATTTTTTTATTCTTTAACAAAGAATTCAGCGCCGCTTTATTTTTTTTGGTTTCATCATGGAGATCAGTGACACCAATAATCGCGGTAAGCTCTCGACCTAAACATGAATGCTTCTGCTTCTGAGGCTTTGTGATACCTACGTAAGTTTTTCAGTTTGTGTGTGCTGGTTTAAATATGGGAAATTATTTGAAATTCCGTCTCACAGAAGTTCTTGGGGGTGTATTTCTTTTCATCGAAGATAGCCTTAACGGAAATTATTCCTATTATGTTCCGCGGCTTTCAAAAAATCTTGTTCCTTAAAAGTTTTTCGGAATACTATGATAGGTATAAAAGGCATGCTACTTTTTTAAATTCTATTGTCAAATACGTCCGAAATAAAATGTTAAGGCCTCAAATATATGTTTGTAACCATATAAAGATTAGCAACATAGCACTCATAGCAGAGACAGAGGGAGATCTGAACAAGATTCTTGTATTCATGGAAAGGAAAATGGCCAGATATCAGCTGCAGATAAATAAGAAGAAGACTAAGATACTTGTGTGCAGCAAGAAAGAAGAGGCCAAAACCAATGTCAAACTAGGAAAACAAAAACTTGAAGAGGTGAAAGAGTTCTGTTACCTAGGAAGCCGAGTAATCAATGATGGACGAAGCAAAAAACAAATAGTGACTAGAATAACCCAGGCAATGAGGGGATTCTATCAAAAGAAGAACCTACTTACAGCTGGAAATACAAGCGTAGAAGTAAGGAAACATTTTATCAGAACATACATTTGGAGCATGTTACTTTAAGGCAGTGAGGCATGGACGATTAGAGCAGCGGAGAAGAAAAGGATGGATGCATTTGAAATGTAGTGCTACAGAAGAATGCTGAAGATTTAATGGATCGACCGAGTAAGTAACGAGGAAGTCCTAAGAAGAGTAGGAGAAAAGAGAAGTCAGCTGAAAACTCAAAAAAGAAGAAGGGACAACTTAATCGGCCATATCTTGAGACACAATGGCCTGATGAAGACTATCGCCGAGGGAAAAGTGAACGGGAAGATTGGAAAAGGCAGGCCTCGTATGAGATACGTACATGGAACAGGTTGTGAAGTATGAAAAAGACAAGAATTACGTCACAATGAAAAGCTGGCTGATAGAAGAATCGAGTGGAAAGCTGCGTCAAACCAATCCTGGGATTGTTGACCAATGATGATGAACCATATAAACTACCTCTCTTGCTTTCTGTTAAATTTTCGCGGAGAAATGTAGGTACTATATGCGAAATAATGTGGTATACTCCATGATTGGTTGTTTCTACAAAAGCTGGCGTTGTTGGGCTTTAAAACTTTGTCTTCAGGGAATAGATGGTGCGTAGATTTGAGGTTTTTAAATGTGAGTGGAATCGTTAAAAGTGAGTAGATAGAGAAACGAACCAAGAAGCGCTGGGTACTGTGTGTGTAGGCAAAACATGCGAACATATATCAACGGAGGCAGGAAAAGGGTTAAGAGGTTGTTTTTTATTTTGAATGCTTTGATGGGAAAGAATTTCGTTCGAACGGATGAGTACAAATTTGGTTTGGTGTGGTGGTTGTAGTACTGGCCTCTCATCCCGAAGGCCCAGGTTTGAATCCCGGTATGGGCAGAGGTGTTTTTCATTGTTCTGCCGGTCTCTACTTTAGTGAATCGTGGAGAGCAAGGCGAGTACAGTACTCCGTCCATTGGATGGGACGTTGAACCATTGACCTCTTAGCGACTTTCGTTGAGAGTTAAGAGAGTTAGGCCGGCTTTATAGCTCTGCGGCGGCCATGATTTTTTTAATTTATTGTTCTTAATGTTTGCGCAACATGCAAATATAATTATAGGATAAATAATGAAATACCAAGCAAGAAAAAACGAATTCTATTTGCATTGTGCAAAAAGACAAGACAAACAAGAAAATATTATTAACATTGGTCATTCATAAATATGAAATGGTTGTGTATGTAACCTGTTGTATGAAAATGTTGTAGGTTGTATGAAACCTGTGTAAATTATTTATTCTACACATCAACAGCATTACCTCAGGGTGATTAGTTTCGAAATTAGCTCTCTTAAAAATTTATTTCTATCTTGATACAAATTAAGTTCATAAAATATTTGCCATATGTAATGCACTATCTTTTAATAGGAGAATTTTTACAGTAGGTATTCATTATTAATATTCATGACATAAAATGTCATCATCTTTCTAACTTTTTCGATGGATTGTGGGAATTTAATTGATTCAACATCGTGCCACATTCCCTTTATTTACTACGTCATGTAAAAATAGAATATAATTAAATATTCTCCAACCAAATAATTTATGGAAATGAGACATATCCAATAAGTCGTTGTATTTTATATGATTCTCTATGATTAAATAAACGATGTGACGATGGATTTCGCCGTCGACGGAACTTGGTGGAATTATTATATCTCTGTTGCGCGGGATGCAAAAAGAAGGGTGCTATGCGTTGAAAGACACTGGAACTTGTCGTTTTGTGCCTCTGATCACGGTTTATTCTGAATTGTTGAGTTTCGTCTCCTTTTTTCCTTGTGTGTAGTTCAATAATGGTTAGCAGTATTTACTTTATTTTGGAGAAGTTTAGTTAATTTTAATTGGGAATAGTTTAGCTTATTGTAATTTTTAAAAACCAGGATCTTCAGCAATATATTGATAATTTCCTGTTTATTAGTTATAAAACTTAAAGATGACATGCCTACTCCAATGAAATATCAGACGACAATGAGAAACTACTCCGCGTGTATTCGCGCAATGCGATAGTTAAAATTTGAGTTAAGCAGGCACGTAGCCAGGGGGGGGGGGGGGGGGCTTCTGGTGCTTCAGCCTCCCCCAAAATTTTTTCCCAATAATTTTGTTGTTCTGATTTCAGCAGTGAACTTGACCAGTGAGAAGAGATAAGTATGGGCAATGTAAAAGTAAATATCAAGCACTGAAAATTAAGGCTAGAGATTTGTAATATGTCGGCACCGAATGTGCAAAAGGCTGATTTGTGTCAAGTTTCGCAAGACTTCGCCCCCCCTCCCGAAGCAAATTTCTGACTACGTCTCTGCAGTTAAGTATTATTTCTGGGAGAGCAAAGACATCCCTTATGAAATTATTATCTCAGCAATTCAAAGCAACACTAATCTTCGAAATACATCTCATACGCACTCATGAAAATACCCAATAGAACACATCCATCAATGCTGGACGCTTCTTGCCCAAGAGAATTCAGTCAGAGTGGAATGTTGCGGCAGTAGCTAGCCAGGTAAGCGCTTGTCTGCGTCGCTCAACGTTCTGACGTCATGATTCCTAAACATGTATTCTCATTGGCTGATATCTGCCGATGAAGCTCTGCTACCGAGCTATAAAGCACCCCTACTGCAGACACACAAGTTGTGGGCCACTTTCCCTGGATACCAACTAACTACTCCTGGTTTTGGTTTGATAAAGCTTTTAGATTTTATTCTCCCAACGGCTTCTTCTTACTTGAACAGATCATCTACACCTACATCTACGTAATGTCCTGCGAGTCACTATAAAGGTGTGTGGCAGGGAGTGAATTCATACCAAAAATGCCTTCAATTCATAAGGTTTGCTACCTACCCCAAATGTTTCACCTTATTTTGCAGTTCTCCCAATTAAATCCAACCTCAAGAGATTTTCGAGTACTGTACTGGCCGATACTTTAGTGTTTTGTAGGGAACGTAGGTTCAGTGAACCGTCCGCGGGATGGGATGTTAAACCGATGAACATTTGGCGCCTTTAGCTTGTGAGTGGTTTAATGCCCGTATCTCTGCCCTTCCTCAGTTTCCAGAAAAATGATTTTTGTTGTCTTGCCAATGTCTTTCCAATAACCGACATCTCACAAATAGTGCAAATAAACTTAGATAACGGTAACCCCTCCCGAATAACTACTTTTACCTAATTATTCATTCCCATAGTGTGATGAAATCTTTTCCGTTTTCGCAGTATTTAACTTTCTGCTTGCATAAGCCCTGGCTTTCATTGTGAGGCAACGGCTTTCCTCAGACCGAGGAGTGTTTTATTTCCTTCTCATGTGAAACGTTCTTCGCTATCTTTATAATTTATCACTAGATACAGTCAACAATTGCGTAAAGGTCCTTAAGGAAGATCCCAATTGTGTAGGGACCTCCATATCATCGGTAGAATACATTAAAAAGGTTTGCTGTTTGTCCGTTTGTTTCGTTGACTATCCGAGCAGCTTCTGGTCAACAACAGTGTTTTTCAATGTATAAGAAAAATCCTGCCATTGATAACGTATTTTGGAAATTAAGTAAATCTTTCACAATGATCCATACGGTCCTGTTTAAATCATAGGCCATCTCCAACCGAATTCCAGGAAATGAAGTGATATTTTGAGGTTCCTCAAAGGGTACTACATTTGAGTTGTTGACTAAATTTCTTCGGGCCTTATAAGATCCAATCACAGATCTCTATGACAAACACGACCCCGTACAAGTTATTTTTAATGGCCATTACGAATGCAAAAATGTGACCAAAATCCTTCAACTTCCCGATTCATTAAATCACCAAAATCATTCGGTAGAGCGAATCGGACAGCTGCTTCGAGCAATAAGGCGGAAGATAAAATTAACTTCAACATTTTCATTTTTCAACTTTCGACATTTTGTTTCATCCTCATCTGACCTGAAGTGGACACTAAGTGCCAGAACCTAGGTGGTCTGAATAAAATTCTCTTTGGAGTTCGATATGTTATTTTCATTTTCCATGATGGATAACATACATCATATCAAGTCAAAATGCATTTCCTTCGCGAGCAATAAGCTTCCGGATGAGTCATCGCCATTGATAATGATAGTGGCAACTCCGATGGTAATAAAAAATTGAAGTGATTCCGTTGAAACATTGTGGTACATACGGGCACCGGGAGGGGGGTGCAAATGGATCAACTTGCACCCCTTGGCTGATAGAAAATTTTGGGAAACGATAATAATTACTACTTTTGTAATTTAAAATGGAAACATTATGTTTATGAGAGGAATCATTTGAAATAAGATCAAGTAGAATATTAATGTTTAAAAGAAACTAATATTGCTTTACGGTTTAAACAAAAGCCTTCTCGGTTCTGCACCAAATTTTTCTATAACTGAGTGTTCACATATGGTGAATATTGTCTTCCCTAGGTATTTAAATTTTAAAGGCTTTGATTTATGGAAAATCCACAAGCAACCAAAAAGAAGCCGGTGTAAAAGGTTAATGACCAGTTAATCACGAAACCAGAAGCCAAACCAGCACCAAGTGATAATAATCGAATCGGCGAGAAATCGCCACACCTGACAACCTATCGCGGTGGGACGGCACTTAATGCATCCACACGGCAGTTTTATTGCTGGCGCCCATGTTGGTATGGATTTTCATTTTTTCATACAGATGTATTGGAAAACTGATTGCCAGTAAATGTAAACGTAAAATGAATTTTTATGTATTGAAAATTATTGGGCTGAAAAGTTTACGATTCTTCGCGAACCTTTTAGCAGAGGGACGGATTTTACCTTATGGTACTCTAATCTATCCATCAAGATCAATAGCCAAGCGAGTATATGGCCTACTTACCCCTTTACTCGCTTGTCAATTGCGTTTCTCTTTGCAATGTTGTTTGTATTGGCGTGCGAGGGAAGACATATACCACTGTCATTTTATCAAAGAAATTTTAAAACTTTCAGTTTTGGTGTCTAGTTTTTCAGTGGAAATTCTCTATTTCTGTTCAAATAATTTTTAACGTTGAGAGCATAGACGAAGTAATAGTCACAACCATTCTTTTTTTCCAAAGTTCCTCCAGACAATGTTTTTTTGGATATAATATTCATCCTGATTCCGCATTTTTCGTGGTTGGTGGATTGAATTAATGAACCCACCAATCATCAAAATTCTTACCGTTCGAGCTATTAACAAAGTTTTGTGTAGAATTACAAAAATTTTTAAGTTTTTCTGTTATTATTATGCAATAGTACCACAAGGTTACACCAGAAAACGTTAATTAAATGGCTGTGTTTTATCAAGGTCCGATATTACAATATGCCACGATATAAATTTCTGTATTTTTAAAACAATGAATTTGTAACCGATGTTTTCATATACCGCTCAAATATGGGTGTTCGTCGTAGGGGGTGAAAGTTTCCCACTCCGAATGCCCGTATTTGAATGTCAATAGAGGTCGATTTTCAACTATTATACCGGTGGTTACTTGATTTCTGTACGGAGAGCACTTTCAAGTCCATTATTACTCCATCCGTCGGGTGGGAATTAAAATTTGGGCCACTTGGCGCCTTTCGTCAAGAGCAGGTTATTTCCGACGACTTTACGCCATTCAACCATTCACCCCTACAGCCCTGCCTTTTTCAACATGTCTTTCGATCCTTAATGGCTCGAAAGACCTTGGTCCGACCCGTTCGACCTTCTAACCTTCTAACACCGAACGAAAACTTAAGTCTTGTGAAAATAGTTTCGCTCTGAGACAAAGAAAAAGCGTCTGGTGAGTTGATAGGGTGAATGAGGCTTGAGGCTTATTATACAAACATGGCTAGGATGAGATAACGTGAGACTCCCACAGTAGAACGGTGCTAATCTTAGATGAACAACTCGTTAGAGTTTTATGATTTTTACCGTTAGGAATCAAATTTGAATTCTACGCTTGTGGAAAGCAAGAAATTCACCTAATCGAAATCATTAAGTCAGTGCCCTCCTCGCAACTGTGTGAGAAACCTGATGTTTATTTCGTTGAAAAATTCCTTTTTTTATGACTGTACTGTTGAAGAAGCAACAGGCAGCTTGTTATATCATTAGTGTCACCAGGCATACGTGAAAAACGCAGGAATTTTTATTAAGAAGTAGGTATTTGTTTTTTGCTATAAGGATGGAAAGCTGGGATAATTCTTTCCTTTTAGGGCTTGCTGTTATTTGAGTAGTTTTATTTTAGTTTGAGAGAGAGAGATAGCGGTATAGCGGAAAAGCAGTTATATCAAAATCTATTCCAAACATCAGAATACCTATTGATAATTTATTCAGATTAGGTGTATAAATTCACGGATTCACTTGTAAGTAAATGGTTCGGATAACAATTTAGGTTTTCATCTACATCTACATAAAACCCAGTTAGTCACAGTAGAGATGCGTGGCAGGGGTTGAACCACTGGATTTTCACCATATACATCTACATCTACATCTACATAGTAGGTACCCTGCAAGCCACCACAAAGGTGTGAGGCAGGAGGTGAATTCTCACCAAACATGCACTACATATCAGGCACAAAAAAAGATTAGTATAAATATCCTGTTCTAAACTTCACTATTTAAAAAAAGATAAAAATAGATAAGCAAACATGCAAAAGCATGCTGTTAGTTGGGTTAGCTTCAAGTCCTTATACCAACATGCAGCTAACAATGTTATCCATTGCTACACTCGTTTGGGATACATTTAGCGTTATTCATATCCCTAATTGTACGAGGAAAAAAGGACATTTTGAATCTGTCAGTTCGGCAATCAATTTCTCTTATTTGTGATTATGGTCCAGTCTACCATAGAAAATGGCTACCATATGGTTCAGTCTACCATATACCTACGCTTAAAAGGATCAAAGCTTAATGGGAAAATCAATAGACCTATCTATTGGATAGGGGAGCTGAATGGAAAGGAAGGCTTCGTATGAGAAGTATGAAATAGGTCGTGAAGGATGTAAAAGAGAGGAATTACGTTAATATGAAGAGGTTGGCCGATAGAAGAATCGAGTGGAGGACTGGGTCGAACCAATCCTAGGATTGTTAACAGATGATGATGGTGAACGTGTAAGAATTGAATTGCTTTTTTCCTCTAAGTCTAGTCTCCATTTTCATCCAGAACTTAAGATTCTTTACACGCAGAGACGCTTAGCATGTTCAAGCACATAGATATATTATATATATCCACACAAAACAAAACTGACAGGTGACGGAAACATAGAAACTCGAAAAGGAGACACAACAGTTTGGACGTTTCCGCGGACATGCCGCCTTTTTCAACAGAAGAGGTTGACGGTCAAGTCAACGGTCAAGACTGTTGAGTCAACCTCTTCTGTTGAAAAAGGCGGCATGTCCACGGAAACGTCCAAACTGTTGTGTCTCCTTTTCGTGTTTCTATGTTTCCGTCACCTGTCAGTTTTGTTTTGTATTTATTATGACTGCGTAGTGCGCCTTTCTTGCGAGTACATATATATGTTTCCTAAGGTCTGCTGATGTTACGTCAATTGGGCAAAGAGTTTGCCGTTTGTTCTTGGAAGATGCCATGTTTGGGAAAGAAACGGATCACTCTCATTCTATTCCCTCCTGAGAAACAACTGCATTGAGCGTGCAACAATGTGTATTCCAGTGAGCTAGATTTTAGTCACTTGTTTGCTGTCAAAGTCTTCGGCACTTATTTACGAGTTGTTTTTTCTCGTGTGTTTGCAGTTGATTAAACTATGACGAGCGGTTATTGCATGTTATGAAACTCTTATGTTTCGCAATGTCACACAAAGAAACTATCAATCGCGACGCTAATTTTCCCTCATTTTGACTATTGCTCATTGGTCTTTGGTGATATGACTCACGAACAAAAAGAGAAACTCCAAAGCCCACAGAACTCCTGTATTCGATTTATATTTAATATTCGACGTGATGCACACATTTCTCCGTACAGAGAAAAAATAGCTTGGCTCAGTGTGGAAGCTTGACGTCATTACATGCCTGGGACATTTCTCTTTGTTCTATTAGGAGAGAGCCTACTTAGTTACCTGTACGACCTTTTCAAAAGCCAACCTGTATCTCGAAACACTCAAAAACTGAGTTGAGACTCTGGGTCATATTAAGAATCTCAACTACAGTCCTTTTTTTACTGCTTAAGTCACAAAATCTCTATTACTAGATCAAAAGGGCATTGCAATTCTCCTCGATATGGCTCGAAGTGGTATGCAGCAAGTAGCTCATAAGCAATAGCAAATTCGCACAGTGAATCTTCACAGCGATTCGACTGGGAGTAGGGATTTTAGGACGTAAGTCGTAGAGGCGAGACTGTAGTTGAGATTCGGAGTATGGGCCTTAGTGTTAGGTTAATGAGCGAATTAGTTTTCAGAGATAGTAGACTGGCCGAAATGTGCCTACGTATTTTTTTTTGCTTCGCTGTATTCCTAGTAACAGATCAGTCTTGGTCGTGGTGCCAAAGTCGCTTGTTTTATTTCCTTGGCGTAAATCGCTTCTGTATTATTTGATGTCTACATCGAGAAAGCCATCCAGGAAGTCAAACAAAAGTCTTCGGGAGTGAACGCCTACGGAGAGAAAATAAGCATGCTGTGATTCACCGACAATATAGCAGTCATTGCAGAAACAGAAGGTGATTTGAAGGAGATCCAAGACAATATGGAAAGGACAATGGCCAGATATAACCTGAAAATCAATAAAAAGAAAACTAAGGTATTGGTATGCAGTTGGATAAAAGAAGCCAGGGCTAATCTTAATCCAGGAAAAAACTGAGAGAATGGAAGAGTTCTGTTATCTGGGGAGGCGAGTAACCAGCGATGTACGAAGTAACAGAGAAATTGCCAGTAGAATTGCCCATGTGAAAAAGGGTATTTTACCAGAAGAAGATTTTGCTTACAGCTGCAAATGCAAGCGCGCAAGTGAGGAAACATTTCATTAGAACATACATCTGGAGCATTCTACTATTTACCAGCGAAGCATGGACGATAGCCACAGCATAGAAGTCAAGGCTGGAAGCATTTGAAATGTTGTGCTACCGAAGAATGATGAAGATGAAACGGATCGACCGAGTGAATAAAGAAAGAAGTCCTAAGAAGAGTTGGAGAAAATAGAAGTCTGCTGAAAATTCTACAAAGAAGAAGTAGGGGCAACTTAATCGGTCGTATTTTAAGACACGATGGTCTGAGGAAGATAGTACTCGAAGGAAAAACGATGCCTCTAGAAAGGGAGGAATGGAAAAGGCAGGGCCGTTGAGTTATACAGGGTGCGTTCCGAAAGTAATGCAATTATTATTTTTTAAAGTAATTTATTGAACAGATTTGCGCAAACACTTAAAATTCTTCAAAGTACTGTCCTTGGGCTTCTACACATTTTTTCCAGCGACTCTGCCATGAGCCATGCGTGCCCTGGAAGGCGTCTTCGGGGACCTCTCGCAAGGTCTTCGTCACGGCTAATTGGATTTCTTCTATGGACGAAAAATGGGTTCCTTTCAGGATTGCTTTAATCCAAGGGAACAAAAAGAGGTCTGCTGGGTCGACGTCAGGACTATAGGGGGGGTGGGGCAGTATTGGCACCTGATGTTTGGCCAGGAACTCGCGGACTCGTAGTGAGTTGTGGCAAGGCGCGTTGTCGTGATGGAGTTGCCAGGTAGTGGAGATGCCATTTCTTGTCCTGACGACCCTTTTTCGGAGCCTCCCGACCACATCCACGTAGTGGGCAGCGTTAAATGTCTGTCCTTAAGGAACAAACTCCTTATGGACCACTCCTTTGCTGTCGAAAAAGACAATGAGCATTGTTTTCACTTTTGATTTGCTCATTCTTGCCTTTTTGTGCTTGGGGGACTGGTTGGTGTGCCACTCAGAGTTGGTGTGCCACTTTAACCACCTCAAAACTTGTGAGTAGGACAGAGTAGAGTCCTAGAGTCCCCATAAGCCTCACAAATCATTTTGTTAGTCTCGTCAAGAGATTTTTTCAGTTTAGCACAAAACTTAATCGGGTAACATTGCTCGATCTTCGATTCCATTTTTTTCCGTGACACGGTCGGCGCGCAGAGGTTTACAATAACTGATGTCCTGCAGCTTTTACAGCTTGGAGAGCACTGAGATTGGTTTTGCGGCAAAGCTTAGCATCTCCGCCACCTACTCCGAGTGGTCCGATCCCACTCCGACCAACAGGAGCTGTGCGGGAAATTTAATTGCATTACTTTCGGAATGCACCCTGTATAGAGCAGGTCGTGAAGGATATAAAAGAGAATAATTAGTTTTATATGAAGATGTTGTCTGTTAAAAGAATGGAGTGAACGGCTGCGTCAAACCAATTTTAGGGTTGTTGACCGCGGATGATGGTGACGCAAATCATTAAAATTTCGCTTCAATCCTTGGGATTGCAATCCTAGAGTGAAATACAGTAGTCTATTGCTTGTGAGCTTGTTCGATCAACAGCAATCTAAATAAATAAATATGCGTTGAGTAATGTGGCCTCGAACGATTCTTAAGACGAATACACCAACAATATCCGAGCTGGGATTCGAACCCTCGACCTTCGGGTACCAGACTGGTGCTTTAATCACCCTATTGCCGCGAGAAATTTATCAATGCCAAGTTGTGAAAGGGAGTTGCTGTGACCGTTTTATTGATTTCGCGAAATAATCGTCTCGTTCCGAAGGGCAATACTATTCAGCCGTGACAAAGAAAACTTATAGAAGGAGAAATGTATGGAACGATTTCCACTGGCCTGTCATTCCCTACTTCATCGGCACCGCTTTTGGTCGGAGTAGATAAGTAGGAATTGTCGTAATTGATTCAGTAATATGTTGGAGGCAAAGGGGCATAATACCGGCGAATTTCAAAAGAGAACACCTTGGCAAAAAAAGTTATTTCTCGTACGGTGCATGTTTTTCTTAAAATACTCGTTAAATAGGGAATTTATCACTGTAATTATGAGCATTTCTATATCCGCAACTAACTGATTGTAGTTGAAATACCAAAAGTACCATAAATAGTTACAGCATATTGATTATTTTTATTCTTATGTATTTGCTTATTATCGATGAAGTTGTTTGTCACCTACAGAGTATTTGCCACTTTAAATTGGTTTTTATGTTAGAAAATTAGAAAAGAGATCAATCCGCAACAACAAAATTAAAACAATATTCATATTTTTTGGAACAAAATCAGGAAGAGGACATTAATTTTTGTCGGAGTGATGATATTAGCGGATGTGTTGGAGTAAAAGCGTTGGTTGTTGAAATCTATCTGAAGTGAATTTTGCGAGATGGTTGGCGGAAGTAAATTGAACCTTTGATTAGGGATGTATATGATTTGCAAATTACACTGCACCCTCGCCAGGGTGTGTATCAGGGCGTGAATATAGACCACTCATGAGTTATCATTGAGTAATTTATCATATTGCTGTGAACCACTCTTATTACCAGATATAATCTGAACACAGCCACATGGAGTTAGGAGTACGAGAATTTTAACAGGCATATATATATATAAACTAGAGAAAACTTTTGACAAGAACTTTGAATGAAGATGTCGTGAAAATGCTAGCGGAAAGCTTGGGAACACATGGATCCGTGAAATGTCTGTAACTGCTGGGATCCGAGCCCGATACTCCGTGATAGAGGGCCAGAACACAAAACTGCCTGATATTTTTGTATTGGTGAATCCATGATTGCCATTCTTGTTCTTATCTGCTACTGTATAGTTTATTAACTTAGTAATGCCCTTATTTTTAGAATACTATTTGAGAAAAATTTTCACTAGAAGAATTAAAAAACCTACCTATTTATTTTACTATGATTCTCTTTTGCCCTTGGTAATATAATGGTTCAGTGGTTGCCACATCAACCAATGACAATTAGATACTGAATAAAAGTGCATCTTGTTCTCTTTTGTTTGTATTGACGACATCCTCGTTATTAAAGATGGCTAAGTGATTTTACGGTTGATCGGTTTTTGGGTCTATTTTTTTCGTATGTGAACATTACATCACTGCGTTAAATTAAGAAGTGTTTCTCCTCCACCCATGCGGAAGGCAACTCAAAGGTCGCGGGTTCGGATCCCGCCCAGAACATGTAAATGGTGTCTGTCCTACCATTTGTTTTTTAAGGTACATGGTGTCATATAACCTCACTCGGTGGATCACCTAAAAATCCAAAAAAATAGTAGCATAAAGTATTATTGTGATGATTATAATGTTGTCACAGCAGAAATATTTTCTATGGTGCATTTGATGTTTAAATGGTTTAAAATTTAAAATTATGGGTTCGCAAGTTTAGTCATTTATGGGAGGCAACATGCAGTAAGGATTAATTGCACATTCTATAATTGGTGAGTGTTTGGGTAATGGTTGGAATATTTTAGACAACAACGGATAGAATATTGAACATTGATTTCCATCGCTTTAGAACTCTAATGAGGACTGTATCGGGTGCTATCATTGGCTCCCGGAACTCGAAACAAAGGCATTTGGATTGGAGCCAAGTACTCAAGCCACAACACAAACCCATAATTCACAGCCACAGGCTGCTATGCATTCCAAATTTATCACAGAAGTTCATTGAGAAAACGGATTGGTATATCTCTACACATAGACCTAAATAAATACCCTACAAGCCTCCATAAAGGTGTAAATATGTATATTCATTTACTATTGACTTTAATTAAACTTCACATCCTTGATAGTTCGAGGAAGGAAATACATATTAAATCTATCGGTTCGGCAATCAATTTCCCTAATTTCATCTTCATGGTCCGGTCTAGCATCGTACAGTTCACAAAATATTTTTAACATCATAAAAAAAAAAAATATTGTCTTGGAATTTATTTGAGAGATTGTCTGAATTTCAACGTACGGTCTGACCTTGATTCCCATTTTAGTTCATCTAATAGACTGATTACGCCAATATAGTTGTCATACCGTCCCTTATCTAACCAATTATTCGCTACACATGCTCCGTTTCGATACTTAAGCCTATTTCGTAAGGATCCCGTATACTTTCAGCGTATAACAAATGACGTCGTGTAAGGGAAAAGTTGCTAATTTCCTGTACATGATAGCCACATTTTTACTGCGCTCCTGTGATAAAATCCAATCTACTATTAACTTCACCGATGATTTCACGCATGTTTAGCCCACGAAAAATCATGTGTCAGTCTCATTCCAACATCTTTATTGTATTCCGCGTTTTTTTTTCAATTTGTGATTGCGAATATACTCGTAGTAGGTAAGTGGTAGGAGGATAACCTATCTATTTAAAAAAAATTATGACTACGTTTTGTGTCAAATTTAATTCCAACTGTAACGTGTAAAAGATACGTATATAGTACCTACATACTACGCACATTTGCTGGGTTTTCAATTGAACTGTCATTAAAATCATTCCCTGGACGATACGTACCTTGACTTACAAGGGGAGTGTCGGAGTTTCAGGTCTAGGTTTTTGACGAAATTTGCCAGGCAGGTAGTCCTTGAGTAGTTATTTACGAATCACCCCCATATAGGATTAAATATCCAGGACCTTCGTCAAAAAACTAGTTTGAAATATTTTATTGCCAATATAATGCTAATAATTAGTCATGTTTAATCAGTGCAGTTTGGGTTAGGGGTAAAGTACCTGCTTCATAATTTCGACGTCTCTGGTTCGAGAATCTCCGCCTACATTTTTTTTTCATCGCAGTGTCGTTGTACGACTGTCTAATTAGTACGTGAAATAGTTAATTACGTTATTTACCTAAATCACGTAATTAATACGTGGCGGAAATGCGTCCGCAAGCCTGTCGTTTTTTGTGTACGGCATTAACGGAAGAGCATGAAGTGTGATCGTGATTTTTAATTTCCGTATCTTTGGCCACGCGGTCCAGACGCACGTACAACATTTATTCTAATTTGCTTGGTGCCGTGATTTTCCAGCGCTGTGCTTTTTTTGGAAAAACTAATCGCAAGAGAATAAAGAACTTAAGCTCTGAAGTCATATAATTGTAAGTATGTACCGAAATGTTCGGGTGATCGGGTGTAATGTTCGGATGGGAGAGAGTCTCGAACCAGGGACGTCGACATTGTGAAGCGAGTACTTTACCCCTAACCCAAACTGCACTGATTAAACATTACTAATTATTAGGCAATTATATTGGAAATAAAATATTTCAAACTCGTTTTTTGACGAAGTTACAGGATATATAATCCTATATGGGGGGTGATTCGTAAATAACTAATCAAGGACTATCTGCCTGGCAAATTTCGTCAAAATCCTAGACCCGAAACTCGGACACTCCCCTTGTTAGACTCAAGACATGGTTGGTCTCCGGTTAGACCTCAAGGACTAAGGTTTCAACAGCACACCTTGGCCTAGAATTGACCGTAAAAGTAAATGGTGGGAGCAGAATTAAAATGTGTTTCTTGACAGGCGTCTATTATGAATTAGGAGCATATTATGAGAGAAAATAAAGTGAAGCAACCTAGTGTAGTGTGTGAGGTAACGTAACTTGTTTTCCTCAATAGAAATCTCTGTAGTGAACTGAAAGCTTGACGCTCGTATTTAAGACGTGCTCTGCCTTATGATTTGTCCAACGTTATTAAGTGTCCAGCTCATTCACTTCTTCTTTACCTTCTGCTTTCCTTACATGGGCGGATCAAGGTCCTCCAGATACAATGAAGTCTGTAGATCCGTCCATCCATAATTGGAACTAACGGCCTTTACGATTTTAATTCTTCATTATGTCCCATTGAACACGTTTTTCTGTGACGCGGGTGAACCTTTATGGACTTTTTAAAGTACCTATTTTTTTGTGGCGAACATAAGTGTGGAATCGAAGAATTATTTTACAGCCTATCACACATGATAAACCATACGACGATTTCGCAAGTATCTTTTGTCAAATGGGTTAAAGTTTTCAGCTGAAGCAAAAAGATTTTAACACTCAACCCACGAATATTGAGTAAAATAGGGCGCATATTATGTTATGATCAAAGTGAGAGCATAGAATCAATTCCTATTTTGTTAGAAATGAAAATTGATTCGAGGATTTCTTCACAAGAAATATTCGTATCATTATGCTATTTTCTTGATAACCTAGCCGGTATTGTGACTCATTGTCAGTCAGTAATGCGGTGGGTACTAGTAAGATCGGTAGCGAAACTCAAATGACACGGGTTCGTATCTTACGCCTGCTACGTCGGTCAGGTCAATAATTACTCTTGCATTGCCATCTTCGTTCGGTGATGTGACGTATTGTTGCCTTCGGAACTTCTTATTGTTGCGCTTGTAACAATGTAGCGTTCTCAACAAAGGTACTTGTTGCCTTGCAAACTGGCCTGATCAATAATTCAACGCGTCATTGATCAGACTATTTGGATTATTGATGTGACCACTAACACCACACCCTTGACCTAATAGGGGATCGAACGTACAGCCATTTGGTTGCACATTACAACCAGGCTGGCACTTAAATTTACCGACCTGACTGCCGCCATCGGCATACTCCTTCGGGCACGGACACTGCGTATGTCTTAGACTATGAATTTGGTTAGATGGTTCGATGATTGGGGATCGGGTTCGTGTGGTGGCTTGAGAACTGGCCTCCTGTTCCGTGGGTCCGTTTTCGATTCCCGGGCAGAGACCGTTCCCTACTTGTGTGCCTAGAGAAAGGTATTTCAGGTTAAGCACTCCGTCCGTCGGATGGAACGTAAAGATGTGAGCCCCTGGGCGCCTATCGTTAAGAGTAGGCTAATTTCGACGTCTCCACCCTTCCTCCAATACCTGAAATATTCCTACCATTACTCAATCACAAATCTATCCTCAGTAAAATACCTCAGCTGTTGGTCGCCACCCCAGAATAAATAAATAATCGAAACGATGAAACCTAGATGGTTGGGGTGCTTAAGACAATGAGAAATTTCCTACCACTAATAAAATCTCAATTTGGGTATGGAATTTGTTCTCGTATTAAAACTAAAACCTTAAATTTACGGTGCAACAATACCTGATCAGTTGAAGCACCGAAATCTCATGCCTAAATTTCATGAAGACTTAGGTGTCAGTTGGTATTGCATGGTTGTAGTTGACCTCTGTTTATCATTATGTTTAGCGCCATTGTGATTCTTTCTTAGATTGGTTAGAAGTAGCTCTACACAAGGCTTTATGCAGCTCTAAAAGAGCGCCACATAAAACACTTCTCGAAATTAAACTGATGGACACACGAGCATCACACCTCACGACCACTTACTCAATGTACTTGTTAGATTCGAACACGGATGGCAAGATAAATGGCGCACATTTAACACCATGTTGTTACACAACATCATGTCCGGTTTTTGTTTTGTCACTTTTCTTTTTTTCTTTAATTTCTTTAATTATCATTTTCTTGAATTTTTTTTTCATTAATTTCTTTAATTATTTTTTTAATTTCTTTATTTTTTCATTAATTTATTTAATTATTTTTTCTTTAATTTTTGTGATTTTTCTTTTCTTTAATTTGATTTTTTATCTACAAATTTTCCTATTTACTATTATATTTAATTTGTTATTGCACTGCTTTTTATAGCTGTGCTATAAAAAGGATTTCGCAGGTTTTCACCCCCCTTCTTCTTGTGTGGGTGTTTTCCTGCAGTGGGGCTTTTCGTAAAGGATTAGGGTATAATAATTCTCATATTTTTTCTCACGGTTGTAAGTTGTTTCGCAGACCATTCTTTGCTGTTTAATGCTGACATATTTTGTATATATTACCTTTTTTCATTTATCATTCTTTAATGCCTCGAAGTAGCTTATGTCCTTTAATGTTTTAAATGTTTATTTATTAACCTCAGATTAAATTTGTTTCAAGTCATGACAATCGTATGGTTTAAGTATTTATTTTGACGAAGGGTTATATGGCAGAGGGGGCAGTTTTATCTCAAGCTCGACCCATCTCAAGACATTTTATAATTATTATCACGCTTGATTCTTGTAACAGGCAATCGTTTAATATTTATATGATATATGCCTGTGTCACATCTAACCGATTGTTACACACATATATGATGACATCTTATTTTGCCATTCTTCCTATTAACTTACATCTCCACTATTGTCTTCATCAGGTTTTCATGTCTCTCGGAATGGCCGATTAAGTTGCCTTCTTTGGATGGTTATTGACCACTTTTATAATATCTGGGTTAATTTATGGAGGTTTGGTCGTCTTTTTTAAGAAGTTCAACTTCCTTTTCTTGCCAACGTTTCGCCTTTTAATTAAGGATTCATCAGGGCTCAAGGATTAACTTTTTTACTGCACTTTTAGTTGCCTCATCTTTTTTTCAGAGTTCACAGCGGTCTTTTTATTTCTTTCATTGACATCGGAGCTTCTTAGTTTGTCCCTCAGTAATTCCATTTTAGGGGTCGTGGGGGTTAGCGCTGAACTGCCAACCGGAAGGTCCCGGGATCAAATCCCGGGAAGGAGCCTTACTGAACACCCTTACCTAAAATCCTCGCGATTCAATGTTCTGTGTGTCAGAACTTAGTAGGAAATCGCAGGTGGCCCAGGGAATGGAACTGGCCCCCCTACCCTGAATGTGTGAATTTCACACGCCGATGGCTTATACGGGGTGAGGTCTACCCTCACCTATCAAAAGCCAACCTTCGGGTTGATCATAAGTTTAGTTTAATTATATAAATTTTAACTTTATCGTTTTTTTCTGTAACACTATATTTATAATAGGTCTAGTCTTTAACATCTTTGCTGGCGTTATCGCCCATGCCTCACTGCTCCTGGGGTAGGTTTTAGTAAAGTATTACCTTGCTTCCAAGCTTTTATTTCAATTTTCTAGATTTTTAAGCTAGAGTTCCCTATTGATGAGGTTAAAATAAACTATGCACTTTTAACCTCATCATGAAGGAATTCCACGTAGTCAAGCCAGACACCGCCAACTTCTAGAGTTCCCTCTTCACTTGGGCTGTTCCATTGACTATTTTCTTCTTTTTTCGTCCATCGCTGTTTACACCACTTTCAAAATGCTTTAGCGGAGGAGACACGAGTCTAGGGGTATTCATGATTACCGCATTCTTCAGAGTCAGGCAAGGCGTGGACGAACCCGTGACGCTGCAACAACCTTGAAAAATCTTGAATTTTGAGTGCCTACTGAAAATGTTTCGTATGGCCTCAACACACAGGTTCCATTACCCACCGTTATTAGATCATAGTCCGCTGGACAATGCTGTTTTAGTTTTTTAATGTTCCTGGATATTCGAATCCTCTAATCTTTTTTTCCCAGGCATTAAAACTAAATGAAAAAGAGCGGACCGTGATCAAAGACAAAAATTACACGGAGAAGTTACAATGTACTTGTCAATGAATTTATGTGTTTCTTAGGTAAGTGTTTTTATACTGCCTAACTTTGATATTTTGAAATTATTTGAAAAAATTCCCGTAGAAACCCGGTTACGTTTTATTGATACTCTTTGATTAGGCCGCGGGTTTAAATCCTACCACGGACATGAATGGCATATTTGTATTTGGCATGAAGAACATAGATTCACTGTATTGTATAAAACAAGCCTATGGAGAACCTATAAAAAACAGGTCTATTACAACTGCTTTTATTAAAGTCAAAAATTTATTGCGAGAAAAATGCGCTGCGGTGTGAACAGTGGACTGGAGTGAGATAGTCTTGGTCGTCAAAAGAATGTGAATTGATTCAGCTGAAGACAACGCCCGCTTTGTCAAAGAATCATGGATTCTACCTTTTTCCATTCATGATTCCTAGCTACGGCAATGTACGTATGTACGCAATGATTTCCGCTCTATTTCTCTCAAATCAACTGCCCAACCGAGAGTGTGGCATGCTACATTAAAATACGACCTGTTCTTAATCACCGCGACAGTTGGGCCAGTTAAGATACATCTACATCTACATAATACCCTGCAAGCCACCACAAAGGTGTTTGGCAGGGGGTGATTTCTCACAAAACATGCACTACATAACATGCATAAAAAATGGAATATTATTAATATATAAGTCAGAACTTCACTATTTAAAAAAGATAGAAATTGCAAAGCAAACATGAAAAAATATTCTGTTAGTAGGGTTAGCTTTAAGTACCTACTCATACCAACATGCAGCTACCATTGCTATCCATTGCTACTCTCCGATTGGACAAATTTACCGCTATTCGTATCTCTAATTGTACGAGGGAAAAAGGACATTTTGAATCTCTCAGTTCGGCAATCAATTTCTCTAATTTTATGATTATGGTCCAGTCTGCCAGAGTAAGTTGGGGTTCCCAAAATATTTTTAACATCATCACTGACAATATTGCCTTGGAGTTTATTTAAGAGATTAGGTCTAAATTTTAAAGATAGTGGCTAGAGATAGGAATTCATAGAAAAATGTTGTCATGTAGTGTTCAGCTATTTATCCTCGGGAAGTGACGCGTGTGAAATGGGTACCTACCCCGGCCAATATGGCTCTGATCAAATGGTGGATGGGGAATGCACGTGATCTCCACGCTATACTCGTATCTGCTGCGTTAGTGGGCGCCCTGACGCAGCAGCTTCACAAGATATCGCGTTGTAAGTCCGTTGTAAGTAAGTTGTAAATAGGCTTGTGTGATTAGTCGATTAATCGAAGTCATCGACCATCGACTGCGATGAGTGATGCTGATTAGTCGATGATTTGATGCGAATCATTGATGTCGATGACTCGTGATGTGCAGCTGACACGAGAAACGCTACCTCTGCTGACGACCCCTTCCAGAAAGGAGCTCCATAAGTACGAGGAGGTCCCGGCTTTATCCAAATCTTCGGACGTCCTACATCGGTGTAGCGACAGGAAGGATGTGTATCCCCGCCTTCAATACCTCTGTATTCCTGCCACTTAAATGTCGTCAGAGCGTTTCTTCAGCGATGCAGGAAACGTTGTGTTGGACGACACACATCTACTCACCGATGAAAATGCGGATATGAGAATTGTATTACACCACAACAAAGAGTTGTTGCTTAGTCTGTAACTTGTTGCATGTTTCGGTGTTTAAAAAATAGGCCTCGTCCTTCTAAATTAAGTTTGACCCAATTCAATCCTCGCTTAATTGCCACACCAAACTGCCGACCGAGATATCCGCACCGATCATCGATAGTCATCGATCATCGTAATTCATCGATCATCGACAGTCATCCATCATCGACATTCATCGATCGTCGTGTACACTCTATTCGATGATCGATGACAGCCATCGTCATCGAAGCATTTCGATGTAATTTTTTCATCGAAAATCGATGATGAAAATCGGTCATCGCACAAGCCTAGTTGTAAACGTGTTGTTACAGACTTCCAACAGGTTCACAACTTTGTTGCAATGCACTACCTTTATAACTCACTTCCAACCTAGTTTCACCGAATTTGCAACGTGACAAAGCGCATTGTAAGCATGTTGTGAGATCATCATTACGCACTTTTGTGCACCCTTAACGACGCAGTTACAACGCGAAGCCAACGCGGTGAAGCACGTTGTAAGTCTGTGGAGAAAACCTACTCGCAACGCACTTTCTCGCGCAGCCCACAGTCGATTCGTAACATGGAAACGCTCGTTGTAAAGTTTGTTCTTATGGACTGCCATTTTATTGAAGAAATTCCTATTTTTCTCTCCTGGAGTTGAAATAACATCAGTTCTGTATGATCTCAACTACCATGCAAATTTTTATCCACAAAATGGTCATTTGGGAAATGCTTTAGGAGCGAAAAATACCCGTGGTATCTTTTAGTAAGTTAATAATCACAATTGAATGAATTCCAGCCAGCAGCTGTATATATACGGCCTCCCAACCAACAATGTTGTTAATCACCCTATCCCTTCCATTCCTATTTTATGCCTTTCCTCCCGGTCTGAAGCGCCTATTAGTCCGGAAACTGACTTGAAAACATCCATGAAAAAAAAAATTATCGACCGAGAGATCCCCAATCCCTTCGATTCCTATCCTTTTACCTGTCCTCCCAGTCTGAAGCGCCTATTAGTGCGGGGACAGACTTAAAACACGCATGAAAAAAAACTGTTATCCGAAAGCGTTGACGGGAAATATATCGTATGAATTAGGTGACTGCTACGATAGGAATGTAGTTTAGGCAGTTGTTTCTAAATGAACGAGAAAAATGAATAAGATATTCAAATAAAATGCACTTATTTTACGTAAATAAAAGCTTATCACGCTCTGCTCTCCTTAACCGAATCCAAGTGTGGCTGAATAAGACGTTCAGGCAACTGGCCGGGGCCCCTTGGTTCGTGTCCAACATGTCCATCCGCAGTGAACTTCGCATTCCTACCATCCTTGACCTCATCCAAAAATGCCTCCACAGTTCTTCCACGTCCATAAAATACTCCCCCAATGAGCTAATGGCAGATCTTTGGTCCCCTTCCTTACCTTCCGGCAAATTCTCCTACCCCCGCAACGAGATCCTTCCTTCCAAATCTCTACAAAAAATTAGCATCCCTAAATTCCCTGCATCAACCACACACCTTAAATCCCTTCACCTTCAGTTCAAACCTTTCCCAGCTCCAGCCCCAGTAGTCACAGAAGACTCCTGCAAAGAGGACGCATCACATCATCAAGAACCTGCAGCATCACCAATTCCACCTAACCTTGCCAATCTCCTTTTCATCACCTATTCCCATTCCGGCACAGGGCAAGGAGCTTCTCTGCTCCCTAACCTACAACCACCCGAACCTGATTGAACCTATCCCCACGCTATCCATAGAGGGCAAACGCTATCCTACCCTCAGCATCACCCTAACAAAACAACCCTTCTCTCTCCTTCTCTTTTTCAATCATTTTAAGCAACCAGACATCCCTAAATTAACTCCTCATTCACAAAACTTTACTCACAAACAAAATAACCCTTCACACCCCCCGGATCACCCCAAACAATACTACCGTAACGAAACAACCCGTCTCACTTTGGATTGTCCCAATTAATAATTCCCTCAACAAAGAAAACCATCGAGCTTCCTACCCTAATTAAATAATCTTTCTCCCCCACCGTATATTTTCCTTTCGATCTTCCCCACCACGACCATAGAGGGCAAACGCCAGGAATGGCGATACAGGTTTCCTGAACAAGAGTCTGAGTCTATTAGCAATAACTTTCTTTTTCAATGTTGGTGCTAGATGCACTCCTGCAAGGTATTTTAGTGTTTTGTATTAATCAATCTATTGGCTACATAGAGTTCCACATGCATATGTGCCCACAACACACACGATAATGGCAACGCGGCTGTAACGCGCTTACAACGCACTTACAACGCGATTTTTCGAACGCAGAAACGGGGTTACAACGTACCCACAACACAGTTACACGATGATTTCAACGCGGTCGTAGCGCACATACAACGCATTTGCAACGCGTTGACAACTGACTCTGTCCAAATTTTACAAGATTGCAACGCACTATTCCAGGTAACAGGAACACACTTCTAACGAGTTTACAACGCGGTATAGTGCATGAAGAACAACGTACTTGAAACGCACTTCCTTCGTCAGGGCAACGAATCTAATTACTTGAAATCGCCACGTTAATTACGGTGGAGTGAATGGATGCCGATGTCTCTTAATTGCCATGCCAGCGATCCCTCTAACAATGACCCAAGGTTGATGTGAGTTCGAAACTTTTGCTCCTACGAGAGGGGTCTTCATAAACATTTCCACCATAGAAACAGCTGGGTGCCGTTATGGACGTGCCAAACCTACATTATGAGCTGTAGCACAAGCATCGAAAATTTCGGGATTTAGCGTAATTACAAAGTGTCATGTTATTGTAGTCACATGATTAATTAGATTTCATCATTACTGGATTGGAGCGTATGTATTGTTTTTTTGTTATATACAAGTGCTGAACATGTGATCTTCCTCCGAAAATATGGTAGCTCGGATGTTTGAATTAAAAAAAAAAAACTTGTACATACCTCACTTCGTTAGATATGAAAAACACCAACCAGCCATAACTTTATATTCTTTGAAAAACGGAAGTGTCCCTACTGATATATTCGTAGATATCTGACATTTCGACACATTGAACCATCCATTTTGGTGATTTATTACAGAAATTGTAAGTTTTTCAATAAAAAATCACATTAGAATCACAAGCAGTATCCATAAAAATTAAGATATAGGGCATAAATGTAAAGAAAATTTCCACTTGAATCAAGTTTATGCGGAAAAAGAGTTTGTTTACACTATCGCTACTGTTTACACTTGTCACTATCCTTATTTTACCGATTTTTTTCTTCTTGATGACTCATAGAGTAAGATAAAAAATCTGTTCACACTCTTCAGCGTACGATAACTATTTAAAACAGCGCCGATTGGCAATTACAAGATTTTTTTCGCCTAGTTCCAGATTTGGAGTGAATCGCCAATGTAACTCTTAAGGTGCATTTACACGTACCAGTTGACTGCTATGGCAGTCAACTGTTTACAACTTTTAAGCCCCAATCGCAACTGTGCATAGCAACTGCTATGTGAGTTCAGGTCGATACTGAACATATGTCGAACACTATCAATCTACGTTCCAGCTATTAGCGAAGTTGAAATCCGTCTACGTTCCAGCGGAAATGTATCCAGCACAATCGCCAACGGTAAGCAATACCAGGTTGATTCCAGGAATTTGTATATGATAACAAGGATATCCCTCCCCGGAGACAAGATTCTACTCTTTAAATAATGGGTAGACAAAATAAATGACAATGGAGTTTATTGCTTGAAGAATTTAGAGAATATTTAAGTGACTATCACTAGTGGCATCAAACGCTTTTTGTGTTATTACAACGCCAAGCTAGCGGCTTTAAACTGTATAGAAGTCGGTGCAAGCCAAGCGTAGCAGTAGCCGGAGCGATATGTCGCACATTTCGTGGCTGTCATAGCAGTCAACTGTTACGTTTAAACGCGCCTTTATGGAGAGCACAGCAATTTGATCAAGTGTATAGCAATTGTCATTGTTGTTGCGAACACTTAAGCAGCGTTTACACGTAGCAGTTGACTGCTATGACAGTTGCGAGATGCGCGATGTATCTATATCGCTACTCCTATGATGCGTCTGCACCAACTTCTATGCAGCTTAAAGCCGCTATTTAGGCGTTGTCATAACAAATAAAAAGTTTTATTTCAATAGTGATTGATACTTAAATTTTCATGATATTTTTCAAGAAATAAAGTCCACTGACGATTATCTTTTGTTCCCATTCTTTAAAGAGCAGAATCTCCTCTTTGGGGAGGGATATCCTTGTTATTATATCCAAATTCCGTCGTGTATTGCTTTCCGTTGGCGATTGTTGCAATTGTGTTGGATACATTTTCGCTGGAAAGTAGACGGAGTTCAACTTTGCTAATAGCACGAGCTAGGATCGATAGTGTTCGACATGTGTCCAGTATCGACCTGAACTCGCGTCGCAGTTGCTATTTACACATTCGACAGGGGCTTAATAGTTGTTAGCAGTTGACTGTCTTAGCAGTCAATTGCTACGTGTAAACGCGCCTTTATCTTGAAAGGAAAGGTGATCGATATCTATCGACCTTGACAATGACCTAACAAGAACGAATCTTAGTAGACAATTGATCGTTGTATTTGCATAAAAATTCGCAATAACTCATATGCGTTTTCGAATCCGACCCAAATTCAAAGACTGAGAGGAATAATACGGACGGGAATAAAAGATTAAGGAGGAAGATATAAGGAGAAACCCGGCGTCGAAAGTACGCCTGCAGTTAAAGAAAAGTGCCCAGGGATCCGCGATTCAGTGGTCTATCCAACGGATGGAGCACTGAACTCGAATTTTCTGCGATAGGAATGTTGTAAACACGTGTCCTGGTGGTTTGCGCAATGACTTGGTAATTCAAACACCCTTTTGTCGGAGCGACATGGAAAAATCCTCCTCATTCTTTGATGATGAACATTTGTCCCTGGCGTAGGTATGCTCTAGACTTTTAAGCATTTTTTCGTCGCCTTTTTTTCGAAACGTGACTTCTACTTTCCCCTTACCAATCTCGCTGCATCAGTCTCCTAACTGAAATAAATGCACAATGACCTCGTCAGTTTATTGTAATGTCAGTTGCCTTATTTAATACCTTCCTTCCAACACTTACAATGAACCAATAAAATTAGGGTGTTCCCTTGAGACATACCTTCCGCATCCGCAACAAAAAAAAGTCTATTATCTTAAGGAGGTTCTCATCACTTCCCGACCTTAGCCTTGTCCCGGTTTTCTTATTACGTCCTGAGCGTGGTAATAACTCTAGACGTCAATTGTCTCCTTCCAATGATGGATAAACACCGTAACTGTCTTTACTTCGAGGAAGACAATGTCATTGTCGTCGTTAAAAAGAGGTCTATTAATAGCGGTAGGCTAGTTTGTGGATAGACTCTGACATATATTCCCCACCTATGTGTCCTCTCTGACTTATTAGTATTGACTTTACATCTACAAAATGCCCTGAAAACCACCGCAAGGGCGTGTGGCAGGGAGTGAAGATCACCAATCATGTACTATTGACATGCAAACAGCTACTATACGAAAACATGCTGGATAATAGGGTCACATTGTTTGTATCTAGATAATAAGAAAGGGATTATTGGTTGTTAATACATGCATCATGCACTACAGACTACTCTAACAATTTGTAACCTACCTATCCCTTTGTTGTGTTGCCTATTGTGGTCTCTTATGGTGCCTACTCGGGAAAAATGACATTTGAAATATATCGTTAGGACAAACTAGTTCTAATATTATTATTCTGATAATGATAATATATGCATAGCATAATACCCCCGGGTACTTTATATATATCTAACGTCATCTGTAAGCAAATTAGTCCCAAATTTACTTAATAGGTCTAGCCTAAATTTCAACCTTCGTTCCGGTAGTAATTTCCATCCTAGTTCTTCTATTAAACTCATAACACTAATGCAATTATCATAATGGCCTTTAACAAATGTAGCTGATCTTCTTTGCTCACGCTCTAATTCCTTTATCATACCATCCTCGTACGTATGTTCTCTGCATCTCGGGTCTGCGTCCGCGTTTGTTGTCCAACAAACGCGGACGCAGACCCGAGATGCAGAGAACATATGAACGACGCCGCGGAAACCTTCGCACCAATTTCATCCTCGTACAGATTCCATATACTAGCGACATATTCTAAATGAGACCTGGCAATTGCAAAATAGCTAATTTATCGTATTCTCTCACCGCATTTGCCTAGAATCCTTTTTACGAATCCTAATCTATGATTTGCTGCACTAGTTATTTCCCTGTTGTGTTTCCCCCATGACAAGTCTTAAGCGATGGTGACTCCCAAGTATTTAATAGATTCTACGTCAGATATTTTCTTCTATTTTATGTAATAATTAAATGGAATAGGAGCAGATCCTATGAGACTTTGAACGCAGCTGTAAAAAACCACAAGGAAAATAAGTGGTCTTTTTTTTTGTTGTAGGTTGTTGGACTTATGCTGTAAAATGGTCTTATACCCCAAGGTGGTTAGCAGTTACTGAAGGACGCATTGTATTGGAATGTACTGGAGGGTGATATGAATTAACGGAAATTGAGTTTTTTATATTACAAAATCATATCTACTGGTGCCTTATTCCTAGCAATAGGCTTTGTATTAATTGAGAAAAAAGGATGTTTACAACAGAAATATTATAGATGGTCTATTAATAAGTATTAATATTATATAATAATAAAATAATAATAATAATTTTTATGCCAGATTAGATAAATACAATTATTAATTATACAGTGATTTGTCTGGAATATAGGTGCTCCATTGGACATTATCTCCGTTTTGGGGTCACCGACTCGACCATCTCAGACAAAATACAAAAATAAGAACATAAAATAAGTGTGTTGCAACTACAATCACATAGATGCTATCATTGGTGCTGGATTATTCTGTAATTAACCTATGGGTTGAAATGTGTAGTAAAAGCAAAGCATTATAATACATTTGTTTAAAGACTTGTGTTTAAGCTAACAGAGAATTTTTTTTACACTTCTATGTTAGATAACACTACAAACAGAATACAATTTAATATGAACAGTGAAACATGTATCTATCAATGATTATAGCTTTTTGAACTTACCTAATAATTATACATTCCTCAGAAATAAGTACTTTGAGACCCTAGCAACAGTTAATCTGTTATTTACATAATCATTATAAATAGGTACAACAAGAAATTAAGTAAAAAAATTGCTTATAGTTGTTATTGACCTACATTCATTTTGAACAACATACAAGAAAATTATATAATCGTTTTATAAAAACATCTTGGAACTTATTATGCACCAGTTACTTATTATTTATATGTTTGCTAACTAACTAATTGTTAAAATAGAATAAAATTTTAGCAGACAGAAAAGTAGAAATCTTTTTTAATTGCACATTCACATAAAAATTATAATTCTTAGATGAAGGATGAATGTTCGTGTTTCCTATTATAATGAGTCGAAGGATACCGCTGCATCCTCTTCTTATTTATTTCTTTAAGAATGTAGCAAATTGCTGAATTTTATGTATCTACTTCCTTGATCAACCCCTTTTCTTATTGGTCTCTAACACTAGCGGGGTGTAAGCCGACCTGGGGGCGTCTGTCAATCTTGAGTTCATTGGTTTAAGCCCCGTCCGTACGTGGAGTTTTTCTCTGCCTGGGGCATGGATACTTATTTTGTTTTCATGTATAAGATTTTGCAAACTATGGTACTTACTTAGGGTAGATAACTTAGGCTTAGGGAATTAGGACAAAGGGTCAAAGTGTGCTTTAATCGGGGATTTCGTAAATAAATAAATATTAGACATCGGTGAATAGTATTGCGGAGGTGACAGATTAATAGTCTCCAAGTCGACTTCCTAGAAAGTGTCTGAACGCGAGCCAAGAGATCGAAGGACGTGCGGGAATCGAAATGGGGTCACTCGTCACATCAACCCTTTGTAACAGCTGTGCTTTTTTTTTCTTTTCCTTTCACCCAATCGGTTAGTTTTCCCCTCGCTAGGAAAAGCGAGTGCGTTGCCATCAGGTATTGAAATATAGAGAGGGGGTTGGAAGAGTTAAAGGAAGAGGTGAGGGGGGCGGATGAGAGCGGAAACACGCCATTGGCTGCTGAGAGGAAGTAGGAGACAGTCGCGCGCTAACGTGCGACATGTCGCCATGGCGGTGCGTCAATATTCGATCGCTCGATCCTCCTTCCATATTCCATCGTCCGCTAAGTGCTGAAGGAGTTGGTTTCGCAACTGTCGGACTTCATCTACATGTTCATGTATATAATAACCTGGAAGCCACCATAAAGGAGTATGGTGGGGACGAATTCACACCAAACATGGACTACAAATCATGCACAAAAATAAATAGTAATTAATGTATGATAGTCAAAACTAGGCAATTAAAAATATATATAAAAATAGCAAAGCAAGCAAGCAAAATCATGCCGTTAGTTGGATTTTCTGTTTCTACACATTGGCAGCGTCGAAGGGAGCACTCATCGATGAAGTGATCTCTTTCTAGAGGTGGTTACATTAGGATCTCTTACAAATATTCCCTGAATAAATTGTTCACCGGGCACTTTATCTACAGGGAATCGCAAATTGACCGCTAAATATGTTGGTAAATCGGGAGAAATTACGAAAATTAGTGCAAAATTTCATGTCTACAGTCATCACATTTGCCATGCTTTAATTTAAGCTATCTCTGATCAGCGCTCAGGAATAATTTATTCTCGAAGAAATTGCTGAGAAATAACTACAAATTAGCTCATTTCATAAATAGATGCTTGTGGGTCATTCTGGAAAGGGTGATAACTGCTTGAGGGTCAATCCATTTTGAATCGACACATTTTTTAGAAATATCTTGCTTCGCCACCTCAGATTTCAGCAAAAATTGGTGCATAGGTAGTGCCAACCTTCCTGATCAAAAAGTCGTACAGACAAAATTTCGCCCCTGAACAAGGGCAGACATGCATTGCGTTAACGCTTGAACAACGCCTTTTACGCATTTTTCTACAAGCTGTAGCAGACCGGCTTTACATGATATACGCATGATAAAAGTGTCAATTGAAACCTTATAAAATTTGCTTGCTATTAGAAAAGTCTTAAATGGACTCACATGACAATGTGAGTCCATTTATAAATAGACAAGCTGACCCGGCCACGCGTTGCTGTGGCTTAATCTGGTTAAATGAAAAGCGCACGTTTATAGTATGTTTAATTTCACAAATCTTATGGGTATACAATATTTTTTTTGGTTCCATTGTCTGTGCAGATATAGACATTGTCTGGTTTGCCGACTCTAGAACACGCAACATACACGTAGAACACGCAACACACACGCAACAAAATACACGTACATGTGAGAAGCAATCCGTGTCTAGACCTAAACCGCATAGTTCTAAAGATTGGCCCTGAGCTTTGTTGATGGTGAATGCAAATACAAATCGAATTGGGAATACAATTACTTAAATTGAAATGGCATATCTGTTGGAATCATAGGAATGCGAGGAATGAAGACATCTTCACCTTTGAAAGTTCATGTCCAGATTGTGGATTCTACGACGTTGCTCATTAATTTATTTACTGAAAGCCGCGTGCCGTTGCAAAGCTTTGGCTGGTTGATATTTAGCAACATGATAATTGGCACGCCATTTTCAATTTCAGTATGTGCGGTGGCATCCCTGGCAGATCGAGTAAATTCAAAAATTCCGTTCGATAACCAATTGACTCATCTGCTTCCACAACATCGTCGATGGTCTTGTACATATGTGCCTGCGTGGCTTAGAGTGTTAGACTGAACAATATTGCTTAGTTCGTAGAAGTCTTTGTTCTTGGCCGCAAGAATAGCTCGTTCACTTAGCCAATTGTGATCCTTATAATTGATTTGAATATTGGGAAATACTTTTTCAACCATTTCTTCTTTTGACGTTACTAAATTGCAAAAGTTATGAGGCAATGAATTTTTCCTGAGGTTAGATCAACCGGCACCTTTCCGTTCCCAATTTCCAGCAATTTATGTGAGTATATTTCAGCTGATCGATTGTTTTGCAGCTGGACACGCATATTTGTATATAATTTTAACGTCTTTACATGTCGTCACAAAGTAGAATATTTCAGGCAAGGATTTATTTCATCCGCTAGTGTCAATCGAGGAATTACAGGTAATGTTTGCCTGAAATCTCGTGCAAGCAATATTAATGCGTTCTCAAATGGTCTCAGGATTCCACGGAAATCTTGCAATGATCGATCCAGAGCCTCGAGCGATGCTTTGTGCACCATTGTGCATTCATCCCAAGCAATAAATTGGCATTTCTGAAATATTTGTACCATGCCGGATGATTTGAATATGTTGCACGTGAGTGTTTCAATGAATTGCAAGTTCAACGGGATGCACATCCCGTCTCCAGTGTCGATATTGTATTCTCGATATTGTACAAACCTTCATGGAGTGAACAAAACAACTTTCCAAAGCTTCATGGAAATTGGATGAATGTTGTGGTAATGCATGAAGTTATCAATATTGCATCGATACAGTATCGATATTGTAATGATACTTTATAAAACTTTGAAGAAAAAAACACCTAAATAATTTCACCTCAATTTTGTATCAATATTGTATCGATGTATCCATATTTTATCGATATTATATCGATACAGTATCGATATTGAATTATTGATTTTATAGAAACCTTCGCGGAGCGTACTCAACAACTTTCCAAAGTTTCATGGCGATCCGATGAATGGTGTATTAATGCATAAAGGACAAACACATTATATACATTCGATACAGTATCGATATTGCAACGATACATTCCTTTTAAAAAACTAAATAATTTAACCTCAATGTTGTATCAATAATGTATCGATTTATCGATACGTTAGCGATATTATATCGATAAATATCGATATTGAAATATCGATTCCGCAGTCCTCTTTTTGGAAATGTACTCAACAACTTCCCAAAGTTTCATGGCGATCCGATGAATGGTGTAGTAATGCATAAAGGACATACAGACACACACACACACATACATTCATTTTTATATATATAGATTGGATTGGATGAAAAACTCTTATTCACATGTATAAGAGTTTTTCATGTCGCTGTAAATGCAACTTCCAAAATTAATTTTTTCCAATAGTTTAACCTAAAATTAAACCAAGAAATTATTTTTTTTAATGGGCCAGTTCTCTTCACTGTAGCACTCATAAGGTACCTGGTGTTTGAATATATTAAAAACTATGGAATAAGATCATTTCTCGCTGAGAAACGATCGTTTGAATTTTAGAAATTTGGAAAAAGGTGGTTTTTCGGAGCTAAGAAAGTCCATATGGGGCAGTGTTTAAAAATATAATAGCATTGATTTAGAAAGTCTTAATGTTAACATCTGAAAATCTATGGCACATTCTACTAAAATTAGTAATCATAGAAGAGTATTGTTCCATAGATGGTTACTCGGCCTGAACGAAGTAAAAGAGGAATTGCCAGTAGAATTTCCCAGGCGAACTGGGCATTTTACCAAAAGAAGATTCTGCTTTCAGCTGGAAATAAAAGCGTGGAAGTGAGGAAATATTTCATTAGAACATACATCTGGAGCATTCTCTGGATAATCGAGTGGAGGGCTGCGTCTATCCTACCTCAGGACAGTTGACCGATTATGATGATAGTAATCAGTAAACCTGTGCAGTGCAATAGTGGATGGCCTAACTTTGTGGAAATCCTTCATGATACGTCGGAAACTTAAATTTATATTGTGTGGAACAGCAGAGTGGTTTATTTCCAACGAAACGTACGCTAAACGGTCGTTCGTTAAATTTTCCCTACCCCCCCCTCCCCCAAATTTCTTTTGTTGAGTTTTTGAAATCAAATATTCATGGAAGAGTAGGTATACATAAAATAGCTAAGACAGTTCATCTATTCAAACGCATTTACATTAATTAGTGAGGATAATACTTTTATTCCTAACGGAGGAGGGATAATGGAGAAAAACTTGATGTAGGTAATATTAATAATAATGAACGGATAACTTCTCTTTCCCCTCTAACATTAATTTTTCCCTGTGGGACCAAAAGATCTCCAAATAATGAGGCCAATGCAATGATATCCTGTAATTTTGCTTATTATTGTAGTATCTATATCTACGACATACCCTGCAAGCCACCTTGAGGGTGTGTGGCAGGGGGTGCATCCACACCAGGAACAATGGCACAACAAACAAAAATGAACACTACAAAGCAAACACTACACTTTTAAAAGTAATTGGGGAAAAAAGAAGAAAAACGACCAACTCCCAATCATGTAGGACACACCCATGAATACCATGCATGCCTTGAAACCCGACACCAATTTCATAGATACTCATGCATGCAAAAAAAGGCATTGCATGCAAGTAACACGTTGATTTGAACATGCAGGTAATAAAAAAAAAATACTATCGACCTACTCTGAATATTACCTCTATAATTATTACCGATTCACGCGACGTTTAACGTTCTGTTCACGAATCGTACGCGGAAAAAATGACATTTTAAACCTGTCCGTCCTGCAATCTATCTCCTTAATGAAACTAAGGAGATAGATAAAGGAGAATTACTGGATAGATTGCAGGATGCAATCTATCCAGTATTTCATCTGTGAAAAGCTCAAATTACCATAATTACACGAGAGCTGACTACTATTTACGGAAATATTACCATAAGGCAACAATGGCAATAATGATTGGAATGAATTAATGGGGACGAAGTACCTAAAGTGTTCGCATGCTATTCCTAGGGGCCACGGATTCGAGTCTCACCTGGGGCGGATTTTCACATTCTAGGGCATGGCTGTGAGGGCTGTACATCGATAATTGTTGAGAGCATCCTATTTAAAAGGCATGAAATTCATGAAGCCTGTTTTCGTGAAGAACTCGATGAAGTCTGGTCGATCAACTTTTTAAGATCTCACCGTCAAAATATGATGAAAGAAACATTGTGATTATTCCACCAACTTAAAAAAGGTGTTGCATTTCTACCAATTTGTTTTTACAGTTTGTAGCAATGGTGTTATTGTGATCTACGAAGAATTTCCCCAACTTCCCACAACAATAGATTCAAAATAAAATAAGGACTTTGTTCTTGGATGGCGTCGTCTCTTGATTGAGTGCAACGTAAAATCATTCGTTTAGTTATGTTCCTCAGTCCTCTGAAATTACTTCGAAGGTGGAAACTAATTTTCATTTTCTTGTTGTTTGAGCGTGAGCCACGACTCAACCACGTTCCGTCACCAGGTAGAACGTGACAGATATTTAGATGCTGGCGTTAGCTCAGGTTTCTTCGCATGTGTGAGGAACCCGTGTTGTTTTCTTCGAGGGTTGTCATTACCATTAATTTCCCCCGCCCTTCAGATGTTGCGTATTCATTGTTTCATCAGCATTTGTTGAACACCCTGACATGACTGGATAAATGAAGTTGACGGTGTCTAACAAGATACCTAAAGTGGAAGGATATCTTGTTGACAGTCCAATATATTGCACCTTTCCACAAAAGTTTTTAGTTAACGTGCTACGCACATCTGCCTCTTGAGTTATCACCAGATGAAAACATGAACCGGTTTGCAAGTATTATTCCCATGCTATACGGTAAGGAAAAGAACTGCTTGCCCCTAATGTCCTTTACCTCGTCCTTGTCGGAACTATATGTATATTGTAACTATAACTATATATGCATCTTTTAGTCGCAGCCCCTCTATTTTTTTCTTGCAATCAAAGCGTGATGGAACCCTCTCGAGTAACATATTCCGGAGGTAAAATAGTCCCCCATTCGGTTTTCTGGGCAGGGACTACCCGAGAGAGATTGATGAAGACTACCCGAGAGAAGATTGATGAAGTATAAAGGGATTGACCGAGTAATTAACGAGGAATTCCTAGGAATAGTGGG
This sequence comes from Platycnemis pennipes, assembly GCA_933228895.1. Lineage (NCBI taxonomy): Eukaryota > Metazoa > Arthropoda > Insecta > Odonata > Platycnemididae > Platycnemis > Platycnemis pennipes. Next base: position 30,769,042 of record OW121852.1, on the reverse strand, counting down.
AGAAAAGAGAAGTCTTCTGAAAACCCCAAGAAGGTGACGGGACAACCTAATCAGCCACATAATCAGACATGATGGCCTAATGAAAACAATTGTTCAAGGACAATTGAACGGGAGGAAGGCCAATGTATGAAACAATTGATGAATGATGTGAAAGAGAAGAAATACGTAAATATGAACAGATGATCCGATAGAAGAACTCAATGGAGAGCTGCGTTAAACCAATCTAAGGATTGATGACTATTGATGATGAGCTATAACTTTGTGGGTACGTTTATATTTTACCGGTTTTGAATGACAAACCGTTCGAGGGAACTCGTTTTCTAATGTATGTATTTCCCTTTAGGATTCACGCAATGCTAACGTAAGTCGGGTGTGTGACTAAGCGACTGATATTTCTTCTTTTCTTCAGCGCCAGCGGAGAGAGCGCGTATCAGATAGGCGTTCAAAGCAGAAGATTTTACGTTATCGCCCCGTTTGTTTGCTGATGACTTGGTCAGCATTATATATATCAACACCTGAGTTGCGAGAGGGGATGCCTGTTGGCTGGAAGTAAAGGCGGCGACTCGAGAGTGAGATAATTGAAGTGGCCCAGTGTTTACTTAATTGGACCTTGAGATTTTGGAACGTCTTCGCATCCTAAAGAGAGGTGGATGCAACATCAACAATGCTCCACCCGCGAACTAATTTTCCGGTGTCCTATCATGACAAGACCGATAAACATACATGTCTAGTGAGGACAGAGATGCGCACACTTCTAAGATACTGGGAAAATAAAATGCGATGTCCTTAATATGATCGAGTGCATGAAAACCTATAGATAGCAACATTAATTACAGATTCATTGAATGGTATTAAAAATCTGGCTTGCACATGCACTTTTCTATACGACGTAAATGGGCCTAAGCATGTCCATTAAGACTTAAAAACAGAATGGGTTAAAAATTACAGTAAACAGTCTTATAAAAAGAAAAAAAAAGACATTTTCAAGATTACGTTAACTTCAAGTTTGTTGATATTTTACTTACGTTTGTAATTTGTTGCTTTGTTTATGTCATTGATGAAGAATTGTTTCATTTATTAAATTATATTAAATTATACAGTATGGGTAAAAAATTACAATAAACAGTATTTGAAAACGAAAAATATGTGAAGACATTTTCAAGATTAGATTAACTTCAAGTTTGTTGATATTTTGTTTACGGTTGTAATTTAGTTGCTTTTTTATGCCATTGGTGAAGACTCATTTTTCATTTATTGGATTACAATAAATTTCACTTAAATTTGATATATCTGTATTTTTGCTACAAAATTTTTTGTGTTTAGAGATATGGAACATTTCTTTGATTATGTAATTGTTTACTTTAATTTTAATTAATTTAATGATTGCAATTTTTAAACACACTGTTTTTAAAAATGAACTGTGAACAATTTTTTATCAATATGCACATCATAATGCACCATGAAGATGGTTATATAAATATCTTAAACGTTGGCAAAAGTTTCGGCCTTTTTATTCTAGTTGCCCTAAACCCCTTAGTATAAAAAATATATATAATAATACTTGCGAATTTTCTTCTCCTTTGCATCATTCACCATTTTCCCCACGTATCTCATGCGTGGCCCATCTTTTGACGTGTTCCTTATTCGCTTTGCCCATGATATTTGCATTCAACGCACATACCATTAAGTCTTAAGTTGGGACCGATAAGATTTCCCTGTCTTCTTTCTAAAGTTGTCACGAAACTTCTCTTTCCCCCTTCTCTTCTTGGACTTCAACGTTAGTTTCTTAGTCTCTCACTCTTATCTCCATCGTTATTTTTAGTGCCATTACTCTATACAGTGTTATCGTTTTATAAGTATGGCCCAGTAAAAATATATCCTCTAATGTATTGGATAACTATACTATAGTCCGATAAGGCCGTCCCATCTTTTTATAGTTCTCATCAGACTTTCTCATCAAGCTTTCGCCTCATTTTCTGAAAAACTCTTCGCTATTCACTTGGTCTAGACACTTCATGTTTTTAAATCATCTATAACACCAAATTTCAAGTGCTTCCAGTCTTGCCTCAACAATTATTGCCCATGATTCATTGTCAAGAATTATTCTCCAGATGCCTGTTTCTAATTAAGTATTTTATTACTTCCCGGCATGTATTTTCAGCTGCTCGGAGGTACTTCTTCCATTAAAATGCCCTTTTCGCCTAACTTTCACGTTCTTCGTGAAAAGTTCCAATATTGGCCAGATTATTGCTTCGCCGAAAAGTGGTAAAGGAATAACAATGAAAGAAAGCATAAATTTCGTGAGTAAAAAGTATTCTAGATCTACTCTAGTGAAGATAAAATAAGATGTTCTTATTTTATCTCGACGATCTTGACTAAAGAATAGTTAGCGGGTCGTGGTGACCTAGTTGGTAGAGTACTGAGCTACTGATCGGAGAGTCCCGTGTTCAAATCCCGGACAAGATCCTTACTGTACATTCCATCTAAATTCCTCGCAATTCGATTTTCTGCGTGTCAGAATTTCCTAGGAAATCGCAGGTGGCCCAGGAAAAGGAATTGGCCCCCCTAACCTCAATGTGTGAATTTCACACACCATTGGCTTGGTACGGAGTGAGCTCTACTCTCACCTATCAAAACCAACCTTCGGGTTGAATCACTGAGTGAATGAGTGAAAGAATAGTTACAAATTATGCTAATATTGATATTTTAATAATGATGTGATAGATGATTCTGTTTGTTAATGAATAATTTTATTCCTTTGAAATAAAGCCATGATAGTAGCTCATATTTTAGTTGTGACGGAAATACTTCATTTGAGAATAGATAGGAGTTTTATTCTCTTAAAAGTGAAGATTTGGCCTTAGGAATCATGTTAACAGTAATTCTCTACCCAACATTTTGTGCCCTTCGTTTAGTTTTCGTTCAACGTTTAAGCTATGCTCCTCCACGGAATCAATTTACAAGAGACGGTCAGCGTGGTTATGAGTCAACACGATTTCTTTCCAAAGATGACCTATAGGAAAACAAGGATCCGTTGCAACAATTCATCTTTGTCACTTGAAGAATTGGTACATGTGATTTCTTCACGGTTATTTCATCCAGTAATTTTTCACCTTGGTACTGAATGACTTCTTTAGCATTTCTTTAGGATGTTTGTCGGAGGGCCTTATAAACGTACATATCATTTTTTAAATCGTCTGAATCACGGCATCAGCTATAAGACCAGAATGTCGATCGATACGGGAAATACGGGAGATACGGGAAATTAACATTACCCTGGAAAATACGGGAAATATACGGGAAATTCGCATAGTGTCCGGGAAATTTCAAGAAATGCTCTGTAATGAAAGGATCCAGAAGATCCCCATATTTTCGGTTGGTGGGACCTTAGCAGTGCGGGAGTCGCAGTGTTTAGCCCATGAAGATTTCGTAACCCACTGAGCGCAAGGTTGTCATTTCAGCGCACTTGAGGCCGACTCGGCAAGTGTGGCAACAGAACACACACAACGTCTGTCGCCCTTGCCACAGTAGTAGGTTTCGCGTCGCACGATTTTGTCGAAAAATGCAGCGTGATAATGTGAATTATCCGGTTCGAAAGTCTAATTTAATAAGGTAGAAAGTTTAATCACTTTATTTTACCTGTTGTACTAGATAATGCATATGGCGAATTATTTTGTAACTATCAGTGTAATTTGGAGCGGTCCAAAATACACGCTCTTCGGTGGTCCGAAATAAACTATTAGGATCAAAATAAAATGAGACTGAATTTCACAGAAATATCCTTTGATACATTAAAGAGAATTATTTGCACTTTTCTACACGAATTATGATAAGAGTGGATTAATTTCTGTATTTGAACTAGCAAAAGTAACTTTATATTTCGCTGTCGCCTTAGGAGTCAGAGCCATTCCAATGGGTGTATTTGTCTAGAGTGTCTTCGTTGTTTATGCTTTGTGTGGGGGAAGGGAATTTCACGATTTCGCTCACTTAGCCTTTATGCCTCAATCACCTGGGCTTGATTGTTGAAATTTGGAGAGAAGACATTCCAAAAATACACCCAAACGTCTACACCCTAAACATGTTGCTACCCTTAATGAATACAAAGTAAAGCTATCGGTCCGAATTACACGCCGGTTCAAATTACACGGACTTCTCCTATACGGGAATTTAGCAAATAATCGTCCGGGAAATACGGGAAGCATACGGGAATTAGAAATTGGGCCGCCGATCGACATCCTGTAAGAGTATAATTCGAATCCTTCACAGATTCACTCAAACTTTTCTCCAGCAGCAAATCCTCGTAGACAAATCTTCATCTCCCCTGTGTAGATAGGTATATATTAAAAACAGCAGCGTATTATTCTATATTCGATCAGATACATAAGATTAGAGAGATGGATTGTCGTACCGTTATATTTCAATTGTCATTTATCCCCCGTTGTATTAGAGAACACAATAGGCAGCATAGTACAGGGATAGGTAGGTGAAATTTTTTAGAATGCTCTGTGGTGCATGATGCATGTATTAAAAACCAACGTAGATGTATAGAAGTTGGTGTGTATTGTTCATCAGTAATATTGTAGATTTCTAGGGCTGTGAAATTGTTAGTCCTGGATCCCTGTACATATCCACATAGGTATGTATTTTCAAGAGCAGCCAATATTGTGGTGGTAAAAAATAGTGGTTTACGATTCCCCGTATTAATGGGCTTAAGCCGCTGTATTTTAGATAGCATAGCTTTTTTCGCTAGCCGATACATGGCACTGGGTGACCAATTGAAATGATAACGAAAGCTTTTATTAACATTATCTTAAGAAAAATGATTTTCATCTTAAAATTCCTTCATTCACAGCACCAAACCGCATTCGGCAAAACTCAAAACATTTCAACAATACATGAAACGCATGTTCTTGCATTGATGCGCACGTTAAAAGAAAGAAAAATTGGTTTCTTATTCTTGCAGTTAGCAATGAATCCAACCAACACCACTGAAAAGAAGAGGTTATCTGATAGGAGGATCCGAAAGACAGCTGCTTCAAATTAATCTTGGGACTGGTTCACGTTGAGTGGTGTGTTCAGGATGATTAATTTCAGAGCAATTTCTGTGACGATATTAAATGAAGTATTTTTCTTCATTTCTGCGCGAACAATGGAAACTTTTATAGAGTTTGGCACTTTTCCTACAGTCCTATTCAGGTTCTGATTGATCTTATGTCAATAAAAAACTTAAATTTACGCGAATAATGAAAACTTTTGCGATTTTTAGCACCGTGCCTAGTCCTATTCCGGTTCTAATTGACCATACATCAATGAAAATCTAAACTTGGTGTGGGAATGTCGTCTTTTACACCAAGCAATAAATTAAGTATTTCAAAGATGCTAATCTGATAATAGATTTGAGGCAAGTCTGGGTGAATTTCCAGTTCCAGTGACCAGTTCATTTACGCTCGTAGGCGAGTAGAAAATAAAAATATATCGCCGAATACATTCAACTCACTCACAAAAATCTTCCTTTTTCTTGCGGGATTCAGTTATCTGTCTTTGAATGCTGAATTCCCTACGTGGTGTGTAGGGGGATAAATACGCAATTTATAAAAGGTGTGTTGGAGACTAAATAAAAAAACCGGGATGTTGGCAATCGGACAACCAGAGGAATGACGAGAACTAGAGAAAATAATGCATTATTTAAGACGCTTCACTTATTCACCTTCCTTGCAAGAATAAAGAAGAGTGTCTTTAATTGAAGTCGCCTGCCCAAGTATTCACATCTTTACCGTCCTTCAAGTAAATTGCGGAAAAATCTTTTACAGTCGTCAAGAGGGCGGTCTTTGTCAGTGTGGAACGTTGTTTACGTAGGTTTCTCTCAGCGTCTATCGATTTCTCAAGAAGCCACAGGCTCGTAGCCAGAAATTTGTTTTGGGGGGGTAAGCCTTGCGTAACTTGAAACAAATCAGCCTTGCCCGTTCGGTGCCGACATGCTACAAATCTCTTCCCTGAATTTTCAGTGCTTGGTATTTACTTTTACAGTGCCCATACTTATCTCTTCTCACTGGTAAAGTTCACTGCTAAAATCAGAACAACAAAATTATTGGGAAAAAATTTCGGGAGGGGGGGGGGGGGAACCACCAGAAGCCCCCCCTGGCAACGTGCCTGAGAAGCCACTGTAATGTATTCTCTCGTGTGTCAAAGTGGACTTCATTGATATCTATGGGCTTAAAATAGCGATGCAGCCGAAATGTTGCGACTTGCGTCAATTGATTGAAACTTTTGCGGACCATATCTATGGTAATGTAGTTTTTGGGCAGCTCCGCGTTGTCGTAGCCAACGAACCAAGTAAATCATAATGCCCTGCATACTTCCTTTATAATACCCTGAAGAGGTCTCCAGCAGCGGAGGGGAAATGTAGGTGGTAACTATGACAACAAGGATGCCCAATAAATATTTATCATTTTACAACTTACTTTATTGGTATGTTTTAAATTAGCAAGAATAATAAAAGGAATGAGGCAAGGCTGTGCACGGTCTCCTATATTTTTGTATTATTACATCGAGAGAGCCATCAATGAAATCAAAGAGAAGTCTTCTGGAGTGAATATCCATGGAAAAAAGTTAGCATGCTGCGATTCGCCGATGAAAAATCACTAATACCAGAGACAGAGTGGGATCTGAAAAGATGCTGTTAGCCATGGAAAGGGCAATGGCCAGATATCATCAAAATATCAATAAGTAGAAGACTAAGATACTAGTGTGCAGCAAGAGAGAAGAAGCCAAAACCAACGTTAAACTAGGCAAACAAAAACTGGAGAGGTGAAAGAGTTCTGTTACGTTGGAAGTCGAGTGACCAACGATGGGCGAGCCAAAAAAGAAATATCAATTAGAATAGCCCAGGCAAATAGGGCATTCTATCAAAGGAGGAATCTACTTACCGCTGGAAATACAAGCGTATAACTAAGGAAACAAGTCATTAGAACGTACATCTGGAGCGTGTTTCTCTCTGGCAGTGAGACGTGGACAATTACAGCAGCGGAAAAGAAAAGGGTGGAAGCATTCGAAATATGGTGCTAAGGAAGAATGATGAAGATTAAATGGATCGACCGAGTAAGTAACGAGGAAGTCCTTAGAAGAGTGGGAGAAAAGAGAAATCTTCTGAATACGCTGAGAAGATGACACAACAACTTAATCGGCCACATCATGAGACATGATGGCCTGATGAAGACAATCTACGAGGGACAAGTGGACGGGAAGAATGGCAAAGGAAGGCCTCGCGCGAGATATATGAAAAAAGTGATGAAATATGTGAAAGAGAAGAAATACGTAATTATGAAGAGAGTAGCCGATATAAGAACTCAGTGGAGAGCTGCGTCTAACCAATTCGAGGATTGATGACTAAAGATGATGATGTTTTAAATTAAGATTTTGTTTGGCAGGTACTTGAACTGAGATGACCGTGGTTGGATGGCTTCCTATCCCCTGGTCCTGTGTTAGATTCTTTGCAGAGGTAGAGATTGGCATACCACGGTCCCCACTTAGTAAAGTGTGGAGTAGAGCACTTAGAGAGCAGTAATCCGTCCGTCGGGATGGAATTCACTTCCACTTTATCTGCATTTATACAATGCACCCTGCAAGCCAACACAAGGGTGGTTGGCAGGGAAGTAAACCTTCAACAATCATGTTTTGTCAATCAGAGAGAAAATCTAGAACCATGAGGGCAGCAAGAAAATTCTACTCCGTTCTTACACTACTTACATGAAAAAAGAGCCACAGTGCCACCACCCCGAGGAAGATATAAAGAATGCAGAAACGGAACGCATGAAGAGTTAGCTATAAATGACATTAAATTCCCATTAGCGGTATTGATAAGATGGCTGCGAAGGAAGAGAAGAAGCAAAAAGAACTTGTACTGAAAAGGACCGTCGGAGAAACGGAGCGAGAGATAGAGGGGAAGAAAAGCTCCATCTATGCACTATTTCCCTATGTAGCCGAACATCCGGCCATTGGTCATGATAGAATAATATGTTCACTTGACGTCACATTCGCAAATCATCGCAAATCTGTCAGTCACATGGACGCATTTATGCGAATGGCAATCATAATAGTGTCCACTTAAATGACCATCAAGACGCCAATTTGCTTATGCATTCCATCTTTCGTGAAATTAGTCCACACGAGTCATTAAGTCTATTTTTAAAAAATTCCTAAAGACAACCATGGTAAAGAAAAAATATATATTTACTTTAATTAGTTTTATCCCTAAAAGTTACACTTAACATTGAAAACTCACTGTTATAATTTATATTTATCGTGAAATATAATATATAATTTAAAATCTTTGACAGAAAAATTAAGCGTAATTCATGTCTTTTTTATTATTGATAAATTCAGAGACTAAAAAGTGTAGGTACCTATTTATCTATGAATATGTAAAATCTAAAAATAAAATATAAAGTGCTTTTAAAGAACGTTGAGTTTGAATGCCATATCATGACTATTTTTAACGCGCATATATTCCAGCTATTGGACGCAAATTTCGGTCCCACATGCCGTAGTCAATAATGCTGCTATCGAAATTGTGATTTTCCCATCATTATTCTTCAAACGAAGTCACTTGCGTGATTCATTAACCCATCCCACAAGCAGCGAAAAAATGCCTCAGGTGTATTCCCTATTTGATCTCTATTCCCCAAAATCACCCCAGATCTCTTTCTCTTCATTTTCAACTTCAAAAGCACGAATAACGGCAATGGATGAAGGAAAAGAATCTAAAATCTGATATTTTGGGCCCTAAAATCACTCTTGACATGCTCACAAGGCAGCTGAGAATGAAGAAAATTAAATCGATCCACCTCTTTCTTTAAATATCATCATCATTAGTCAGCAATCCTGGGATTCGTTTGACGTAGTTCTCCGATGAATTCTTCTATCGGTCAATCCCTTCATATTTACGCATTTCTTCTCTTTAACATCCTTCATCCATCCAAATGTCTTATACGAGGTCTTCCTCTTCCGTTCTTTCCGTCCACTTGTCCTTCAACGATTGTCTTCATTGGAACATCATATCTCATGATGCGGCCAATTAATCTTAAGGGTTTTCAGAAGACTTCTCTTTTCTCCCACTCCTCTTAAGATTTCGTGTTTACTTACTCGGTCTATCCATTTAATCTTCAGCATTCTTCATTAGCACCACTTTTCGAATGATTACACTCTTTTCTTCTCCGCTGCTGTCATCGTCCATGCCTCACTGCCTTACAGAAACATGCTCCACATATACGTTCTGATGAATTACTTCCTTACTTCTAAGCTTGTATTTCCAGCAGTAAGTAGATTCTTCTTTTGATGGATTGCCCTCTTTACCTGGGCTATTCTACTGACTATTTCTTTCTGGCTTCATCCATTGGTAACAGAAATCTTTCACCTCTTCAAGTTTTTGTTTACTTAGTTTAAGGGTGCCTCTTTTCTTCTCTCCTGCTGCACACTTAGCACATCTTAGTATTATTTTTATTGATCTTCAGCTTATATCCTTCCATTGTCCTTCCCATTGTTTATTAAACTCTCGTTCAAATCCCTCTCTGTCTATGCTCTGCTATGAGAGCTATGTCATCGACGAATAGCAGCATGCTAATATTTCTGTAATCAACGGCTAAAGAAAAAAATCTGCTCTCGTAACGCGTCTACAAGGTGCTACACTCAAGTGCATAATGCAGTAAAATTTCCAATAAGGGATACGCGAAGAAAGTTGACCAAATTATGAAGGAATTAGAGTTGACATGTTGACAACGGGAAGCTTTTAGTAAGATATTTAATTTATACAGAAGAATGATGAACATTAAATGGATCGACCGAGTAAGTAACAAGGAAGTCCTAAGAAAAGTACGAGGAAAGAGAAGACTACTGAAAACTCCAAAAAGAAGACGGGACAATTTAATCGGCCATATGTTAATGCCTGAATGATTTTTTTTCATCCATCGGTTGCGGTAATCTTTCATCTCTCAAGTTTTCGTTTTCTTAGTTAAACGGTGCCTCTTCCCTTCTCTCCTGCTGCACGCCTAGAACATCTTAGTATTCTTTTTATTGATCTTCAGCTGATATCTTGCCATATTCCTTCCTATTGTTTACTAAACTCTTATTCAAATCCCTCTCTGTCTCTGCTACGAGAGGTATGTCATCGGCGAATCGCTGCACCCTAATATTTTCTCCGTGGATATTCACTCACTTCGATATTATGTAGATATATGTATCTTTCCTCGAAAGTTATATTACCAATTTAATATCGACGATACTACCAATGGAATGTATTCACTACTCATATCTCCGATGCTTAGGCATACTCGCCTTTCAGCCCCTTTTACTACCGCGCCACCCACATTGATATTGAAATCACCTCGCTAATAAATTCACTTCCCTGATCCTTTGCCAATGGCAGCGATAACGCCACCCCCTGAGGATAAAACCCTCGTCCCGCGAACCTTACCATGTGATCACTTAGCATATATACGTATTTGCCATCTCTCGCTTGACCTGTGCTCGGATTCACACACCCATCCAAAATTTATAACATACAATAAACGTAGCCACCGAGTAATGTGTGGTTTAGGACAGTCAAATCCCCGTGGAAATTCTTCATGGAAAAAACGTTGAGTCGGGTCTTAAGTAAAGATGGGTAAATTACCGTAATTTTCAATTGAGGTAAATTACCGTGGTAAATTACGGTAATTTTCGATAAATTACCGTAATTTTACAGTAATTTTAAGTTTTGAGCTGCAAATCCTTATCAGAGGACTCAAAACGAAGTCAAACAGCATCGAGATATAAATTCCGACGCGTATATCAAACATATCACGACGTTTATCCATTAAAACTCATTAAAAAAATAATAATGAAGTCGGCAGCAATACGCAATTTACCTCTCTTTCGTCACACCATGAGAAATTTTCGTTCCAAAGACATGCCTCTGCGCAATGTGAATTTGTTATTTTACTCTGAATTAATCACGGACACAATGTAAACAAAATCGTTTTAGCTACTTAATTTATAATATCACCCATTCCAATGGTTTCTTCGTGAGTAAGAAATTTTCTGAAAATTACCGTTTATTACGGTAATTTTCAGGGGTGTTGGTAATTTACGAAATATACCATGGTAATTTACGAAAGTTACCGCGGTAATTTACCGAGTTGCCCATGTCTAGTCTTAAGGAGGTCACACGGTGACTCCACGATTCAAACTCCCGTAAAAGAGCTATGCTATTTAATGAATAAATACCGATCCAGAAAAAACACCTACATGGAAAATCACCTATTGGGTGAATACGCATACAAAATAAGCATATGAGTATGCTTCTATATAGCGTGCTGTAGTTGCATTCTATTTTCTACAAGCTCTTTTTACTCATCCTGATTTCGGAACATGACTGACGTGTATTGCTAACACGATTTATTTACAAAATGAGAATACATGCTCAATCCCGATAATATGTATGCTAAAATAGGTGAAATATTTTATTGCTTAGTTTTAAACTATTCCCTTGCAAATACAACTCCTTGTTTTGAATTTTATAAATATTCATATTTTTGAAAATTGCTTGGCAACAATAACGCTGCTACCATTTGTATGCATTGGTATCAATTACACAATGTCAATAACCAATGAAATATTTAAATTGCATAAAAAATATAAGAAAGTGGTTTGAAATGTATATTCCTAAATTAAGTCAGTAAATTGGCGTGTAAGCACGTTCCTTCACAAGTACCTTTGTCAATGATGACAAAATACTGAAGCGCCACTTTCATGTAACTATGGCTTTTCTACTTTTTTTTGGAGAAAACATTTATTATTATCAATTAAACAAGTGTGGTAAGGCGAGCACTTTTTCTCAATGTTAAATTATACATAAAATTGCGCATCTTATATTAGTTTTTCGTCAACATTTCTCTGTACATTATTAATCTGCAAATTTTACTGCAAGAGCCATGCTCTGCCATATAACCACGTATAAAATATCTGATTTTCAACGTCTTTATTCTTCAAATGTATGATTGAAAGGCCTCATTATTTTATTGCCAATCGATAGAAGGGCCAAAAAATGACGTGTCCTGAAATGTTCACAAAAATGGCATGTAATAATTCGGTGGAGCCTCCTTAAGATATGGCCGATTAAATTGTCCCGTCTTCTTTTTGGATTTTGTAACAGACTTCTCAATCCTCGCACTCTTTTTAGGACTTCCTCGTTACGTACTCGGTCGATCTGTGTTGCTACAAATTATATGAGCTTACACGTTTCATTTTCAAAATCCAATGTTAAGATTCTAGAGTGTATTTCCCTTCCACCTTATCAGATGTTGTTGGTTTTTTTCCAGGGCCAATGACTGACTAATGCACACATCTCCGCTTGACATTTTAATTCCCATCAACTGGACTGATTACACTACTCATGTTTTATATCTCTTTTCACTCTCCACCTAATTTCATAAGCATAACTTCAGCCGCAAATTTGTTTCAGTGCGATCCTGTTAAAAGCGCTGATCCTGTTCATTACTGCCCGTTTTATTTCGATATTTGACGATTCGACCATTGATTCTATTATAGCCTCTCCTTCCATGCGACTGTCCATCGAAAAACGACATATCAATCCTAACTATTCTCTTTAAAAATATCTGCATTTCATTATGGTTTGATTTCGTTTCTTGCTAAATTCCGGCAGATGTTTGAGTAGAATGATGCAGCAAATTTTGTAAATCATCTTTTTCATTTCCGTTGAAAGTAATTGACCTGTGATTCAGTTCCTCTTACATCACACAATCAAACAGCAAGTTCCTTACGCGGTCAAAAGTCAAAAAGGCAGCATAGCAAAGGGATAGGTAGGTGAAATATTTTAACGTAGTCTGCAGTGCATAATGCACGTATTAACCTCTTAAATACTATAGATACTAACAATGTAGATGCATGGGACCCTATAGTTGCTTGTTTGCATGTTAGTAGTGCATTCTTGGTGATCTTCACCCCCTGCCACAAACCCTCGCGGTGGCTTGCAGGGTGTCGTGTAGATGTAGATGAGATCTATTTAATGTTCATCATTCTTCTGCCGAAATTAAATATCTCACTAAAATTCTCCCGTTGCCAAGATATCTACTCTAATTCCTTCATAATTTGGTCAACCTTCTTCGCGTACCCTTAGTTGGAAATTTTGCTGCATTATGCACTTGAGTGCAGCACATTGGAGACGCGTTACGAGAGCAGATTTTTTTCTTTGGCCGTTGATTACAATTCCAGGAAGACCTCCGGGAATAGTCGTCGCAGTGACGACATGCTTTAACGCCGCGACCGTCCAAGGATGTCACCTTCCTTCGGCGGACAAGAAACGATCGCGGACATTAACGCAGGACGTGCTCGTTTTTACGAACGCCTCGAAACAAAAGGCAATCGCAAGTGTCTCTATTTATGTGACGCGCAGTAAAGCCCCCCCAAGGTGGGAAACTTAAAAATAATCGGTGCGCTCGAATGGGAAACGTAGTTGGATGAAAATTATGACGACCCCGCGGTGCCAGGGAGGAGGAGGTCACTTCCATCGAGTCATTCCCTTCACGGTTGGGTTGACGTGCGGTCAGTCGTGAAGGGCAAGCGTGAAGACGCTCGTAGACTCATTTTCATCATTTTGATTTCCGATCATTTTCTCGAATGACTTTTCACGGATACAAAAACCTCGAATCTAATATCTCGAATACATTTTTCACGAATATATTTTTCGCGTGCGTATTTTGCACGAAGAAAATCATTCTCGAAAAGTTTAAAACAAGGCGAAAAATACGAATGAGGGGTTACTTACATTTTTTTATCACATGTGTTATTTTCTGTTTCTTTTTCTCCATTAATACAAAACATTTAGCAATGGATAATGTATCAGTGGATGTAATTTTTTACCTTTATGACACATCATATTTAGTTATGTTAAAACACATTGTTTTGCAATTTTTTCAAGTTAAAAATCTTTTAGTACAACTAAACAAGAATGCCTCTGTGGAAATGTCGTAATTAAACAATGAATTAATAACAATTGTCGTCAGGAGAGCTGTATTTTGATTGTAATCGGGAAAATAAATAACGAGAGATATTTTAAATTGTAAATACGTTCAAATTAATTGTCTTTGCCTTTTTGTATATGTATACGCTTTTCTTACTGCCTCAGTTCTATTGCCCTATACAAATGTAAATACTTTAGCTGGGTTGCTTGTGGGATTGTTTAATTTACGAAAGTTTCGCACGTGTTTGCTGTTTATTATTAATTTATTTTAAATAAATGTATTTATTGTAAATATATTTATTTATTATAAATACATTTATTCATTATTTTTTGGAGTTTATTTTTTGAAATAGGAAATACATATAGAAGTTAAGTAATCAGCGACGGGTACAAATATTTAAAAACCCAGGACTAGTTGCAGAAGGATACAACCGAGGAGGTTAAACAAAGTATTGGAAATAATACCGCGACAAATTCACGAATTAAGGGTCTTTTTGTCAATTTGGTCATTTTGAACTGCCCAATATTGATATTTTTAATGCACAAATGTTTTGCATGGGAAAAACAACTTTAGGTTAGTAATTAAACTCATTCATATAAATTACCGAATAAACATTAACTATTACACTAATTTGTATAATCTAACAATCAATTTCATTCATAGCCAACGTTTCACGGGTCACGTAAATGCATGTCTAATATTTGTTCCTCGGAGTGGTAGCATGGTACCTACCTCTCATTGGGGGAGTGGTATATTTTGCAAGAGTGCATGATTGCAATTGTAACATATATCCTTCTGATTTTCAATTCATGGCATGTAGATACAGTGTGCAAGCATGCAAACAAATAACAAATATGCTGTTCGAATAGGTTTATTTCGAACCAGTCTTGAGAACACAATTAATTTTCAGTGGAATAAAATCCATTAACACCCATGTGTAGTCATAGGAGCATTAAGTGACGCCGCTGCTATGACATTCATGCACGACGTCATTGTCATTTATGTTTAAATGCACGAGTGATCTCTCCATGAGAGACCATTAAAAAAATTTAGTTTTGCCATCTCCTTGGAAAAAAAGCTATTGGAACTGCAGGAGATTAGGCTTGAAGTAATGCATAGCTCAAGTAATTACATCGTGTTCTCCGCCTCAAACTTAAAGAAGATTATGGGGATAACTTTCAAGGGCGAAAGTTATCCCCATAATCTTTGTAAGCTCGATGATTGTAAATCAGAAGTCGTCGACCTTGAAAGATGGTAAAAAATCCTATTAACTGATATATTTATTGCAATAGGAATTTCATTAGTAGGCATGATAAAAAAAGAGTCTATTGAATCCAAAAATAATATAGGCATAGGATTTTTTGAAATTTTCCTGCTTTATAAAAACTTCACCTTGACGACGAAATGCATTGCTAGTGTAGACTCACGTACTAAGAATGCATGGGAAAGGTACGTAGGCATTTGAGTCCTCTAGAACAGGGGTTCCCAACCTTTTAGGAACTGCGTACCGCTTGAATTTTTTAGAAAATTTGGCGTCCAACAGTCCTATATTTTTCTGGAAACATATATTTACTGTCGGAAAACTGCCCAATGCCTTGTTTTATTTTATTTAAATTACTGAGAAAACTTCATATTTAATTATTAATCGACTTGTATTTTGGTTGTTTCAACCCTTTATCAATACAACATTAAATATATATACATATTTTGCGCCCTCTGCACCCGGCAGACGGGCAGCCGAGTAAAGTTTGCGTTCTCACGCACAGAGGCCTCTTACTAGCCTATCACTCGTAATCGCTCGTATCACCCAAGCGTACCATCTGAAACGTTCCCGCATACCAACGGTTGAGAACCCCTGCTCTAAATTGCCAATAATAAACATAGTTTATAATTATATATAAATCTAGTCCGCCAATAATAAACATAGTTTATTATTGGCGGACAATCTAGCGGACTCTGCGTTGGCATATAGAAATAGTCCCGACATTACTGCTGAAAGAGAAACTGTTAAAATTTTATAAATTAAATGTGTATCGAGCGGGAACTTGAGGGACTATGTTTGAAGCCGTCGGGATTATCTCGAATAGGTAACCAAGGAGTCACGAGGTACAAACGCGAATGGTTATCCAATTTGGTGTGTCTGAACCGTTCATTACAATCTCACTTAATGTTTTCACTGGAGTTTTTTTTATCCGGGTACTCTTCTTCGAGACGGATGGCAACAAGTAAAATGAAAACCATGAGTGAGATTGTTAAAAGCTATTAAAGCGCACCAAAATTTGCAAACCATTCGTGTTTGTACCACGTGACTCCTTGGTTACCTATAGAAATAATCTCGACGGCTTTAGATAAACCTTCCTTAGGGAGTTGGACTATAATCTAAGACAGCCATGTGGATATATCCCCAACCCATCTTGAATTTTGAACGAATTTGACAGTGTAGAGTTTGTTAACTCATTGTCACATCAGGATCTAGTGCCTGAATTGGGTCTGCTGTGAAATGCCCAATCCTGCCTAATGTAATTGAATTTGCTTCGTCTTCACCCAATCCAACGTGGAAGTGGGCAGGGGAGGACCATTAAATATTAATCATCTTGTCACCCTTCACTTCTTCCTCCTCTTTATAAATGCTTTCCCTCTGTGGAGGTTGGACTGGCCTCTTTGTGAAGAATTAACACACACATCTGAATCACTCAACCCGCAAAGGAGTTTAAATGGCGCTGCAATTTGCATTACAGTCAAACCTTGATAAGCGGGAACTTAGTTCTAGAAACTAGGAATTTTTTCCTATTTATAGTGGTTCCTCATTCAAGAATGGTGAGGACCGTCACTTCTCTCACACTTCTCATTTGGAATACGCTGCCAGTATATAGAATCTTTACGAAATAAGCTTAAATAATGAACTTAAAACGTGTGCAGCGAAGATCGACAAGATTTGTAAAGGGACGGTATGATATTTATATTAGCGCAACCAGTCTAAATGGGAATCATTGTCATCCCGTACGTTGAAATTCAGACTTAATCTCTGAACTAAAATCCAAGACCTACGACCGTGTCCAAGACAATATTTTAACTGCTGACGTTAAAAATATTTTGGGAACTCCAACTTATTATGGTAGACTGTAACATGAATGCGAAATTGACAAATTTAAAATGTCGTTTTTTCCAATTAGGGATACAAACATCTGTAAATATATCCAATAATATAAATACAAATGTGTCAATGGATAGCATAAGTATTTGCACGTTGGTATGAGGACTTTAAGCTAACCTAACTATCAGCATGTTATTGCATGCTTGATTTGCCTTCATATTTTTTTAAATCTTGAAATTAAAATTAAAATGTTAATTACTATTCATTTTTTACGCATGATATGTACTGCATGTTTGGTGTGAATTCTTCCCCTGCCATACACCTTTATGGTGGTTTGCAGGGGATGTAGATGTAGATGTAACCAGGTATTATAAGGAGGTTAAGGAGGTAGCCTCCTCGTTAAGGAGGAGGAGGTAGGGTGGAAAGAAACGCGAGTTGGTGTTACCCTGATCTTAGTACGTAGTGGAAGGCGCCAAGGCGCTGCACTCGAAGTGCTCTCCGGAAAACATTCAAGTAATCATTCAAGGGAAATTAGCTACTTTTCCCTTATTAGACCTCATTTGGAATATGCTGCTAGTGTATGGAATCCTACGAAATCGGTCTAAATAATGAACTTGAACGTGTGCAGTGAAGATCGGCAAGATTTGTAAAGGGACGGTACGATTACCTCATTAGCGTAACCAGTCTATTAAATGAATTAAATTGGGAATCATTGTCAGATCGCAGGTTGAAATTTAGACTTAATCTCTTAAACAAAGTCCAAGACCATATTTTCAGTAATGAAGTTAAAAATATTTTGCGGACCCCAACTTACTATGGTAGACTGGACCATAATCACAAAATTAGAGAAACTGATTGCCGAAATGACAGATTCAAAATGTTCTTTTTTCCTCGTACAATTAGGGATATGAATAACGATAAATATATCCACTACGAGTATAGAAATGGATAACATTGGTAGCTGCATGTTGGTATAAGGACTTAAAGCTAACCCAACTAACAGCATGTTTTTGCATGTTTGCTTTGCTATTTTTATCTTTTTTTAAATAGTGTAGTTTAGAACAGTATATAAATACTAATCCTTTTTATGCATTATATGTAGTTCATGTTTGGTGGGAATTCACCCCCTGTCACACACCTTTATTGTGGCTTGCAGGGTATTATGTAGATATAGATGAAGTAGCTGCCGGTTCACCAAAGAAAAATACCTTCCACTTCCGGAATTCGATACACGGGATACGTCAGTACTCTAGCCAGCAACTAACGTGGTAGCGGAATTTCCACAAGAAAAACATCCACATCAACCGGGATTTGAACACGGATCCCCTAATTTCCGGCCAGGTACTCTACCAGTTGAGTTACTGAGATTACGCTAGTTCGCAATTCGCGTGTTCAAAGAATATTTTAAATTTTTGCGAATGGTATTCGATTTCTTCATATGTTTTCACCGGATCAGTAGAATTAGTATTTTAATATCATCCAACTGCTAGGAATACATGGAAACGTTAAAGGTATCTTAAGCTTAAGCTTAATCCGAAGACTAATATAACATCTTCGTCCGAAGTGAGGTTCAACCCTGTGACCCTTGGTTTGTCTGGCTGGTCTGGTCTTGAGACAAACGTAACACCCATGCACGTGGTGGGATTCGAATCTTTCACTAGAAATTTTCTTCATTCGTCTCCAGCTTAGAGCCCTCGAATGAGAAAAACTCAAGTGAAAACAATCAGTGAGATGGTTACGAGCGATTCAATCTCTCCCAAATTCGCCATTCATTTATCAACCATTCGTGCATGCAACTGAAAGCTACCACGACCTATTTGCATGCAATTAAGAGTACCTGAGCAATGCTGTGAGCTAAAGTGACCAATCCATAACTGCCCACGTTGTTATCTTTGCATCATAGTCACACGTTTCGAATCATAAAAGTTGAATCTCATTTTCGACCGATCGAAAAGATCAATTTCACCCCATTTATTCGATCTATCCTAACTGGTGACCTAAAGAGAACGTTGATATCTAACCATTCCTCCCGCCTCGAACTTATACCACTCGAAAGAAGTTGTAGTCTTGGGATGTTTGATAAGCCAACGGCTCGCATAACCTAACATAATATCTTCATCCCAATACCCTAATATGCCCTGGATGGGATGTGAACACGCGGCCTTTTGCTTATCAGGCCAGTTCACTCAAAGAAAACGCATCACAAGTTATATTTTTATGAACAAAATTGTTTTACTTATTGACAGATAAGTTTTAATGAAACCCTCACGAAAACCCTTGAAAATTATGTGCAGACGTTGAAATCATGGATGGTTTTCATTAAAAACGTAACAGTGGAAAAGTCCTGTAAGTTTATCTATAATAATATGTACATACTCTGCAAGCTACCACAAAGGTGTCTTGCAGGGGGTGAATATTACATATGATGTATAAAAAGTATTAGTAATTATATTCTAGTCCCAACTTCACAATTAAAAAAAAATATCAAAGCAAGCATGCAAAAAGATTTCTGTGTTGGGTTAGTTTAAAGTCCTTATACCAACATGCAACTACTTATGCTATCCAGTTATACATGCGTAGGTATATATACAATTGGATATATTTACAGTTTTTCATATCCCTACTTGTACGAAGAAATAAGGGCATTTTGAAAATTCCAGTTCGGAAATCAATTTCTCCAAGTTTAGGATTATAGTCCAGTCTACTATGAGGAGTTGGAGTTCGCAAAATATTTTTAATGTCTTCAGTGAAAATATTATCTTGGAATTTATTTAAGAGATCAAGTCTAAAGTTCAACTTACGATATGACAAGGATCCCTATTTTAGTTCATTTAATAAGCTGTTTACGCTAATATAGTTATCACACTCTCTCTTTACAAATCTTGTCGGTCTTCGCTGTTCATTTTCAAGTTCATTATTTGAGCTTATTAGGTAAGGGTCCCGTATACTAGCATCGTATCCCAAATCAGGTCTAACATGGGAAAATTAGCTAATTTCTCGTATATGATCGTCACATTTGCTCAGTACTCTTTCGTTGAAACCCACTTTCCGGTTTAATATGCGCTTCCATAAAGCTGTAAAAGTAGAAATAATTATATCCTTATTCTCTCATGTGAATATTTTTTCATTCAGTTTCCCTCCGCATAGTCCCTCCTTTTCGTAATTCGTCCTTAGGATCTGAGAATAAGTATACGACCTGAGTGGCGCTTCGCAGACGAAGGAAAATCAATTGACCGCGGATACCTTCCCGTTGGAGCATTCAAATAGTGGAGCCGTTTTATTTTTTCGTGTATTTTTTCATTTGCGGTCTCTGAAAGTGGGTCATATCGTGCGGTACTTTTTCACTGTCGACATTGCCTCCCCAATATGTATTGGAAGAACAGACTCGTGAATTTCACGGTGCATGGCGTTACTCCCACGAGTCTGCATTTTACATTCACGTTCACAGCATTCACGAGCCGGTCCGATTGTACCGCTGTCCTGGCCAAGTCATGAACTTTTTTCTAGATGCAACCGTTAATGATTTCTCTACTCCCAGAATTGTTTGAGGTTAGTAAAGGGAAAAATTAGTTCACATCTTTCGTTCATTTCCCATTTTTAGCATCATTGGAATTTCGTCTTGGAATAGTTGAGAAGTTATGCGTTCAGTTGTTTGTTTGCTTGTATATTAGGGGGAGACGATCAAAAGGTAAGGTCATTTGCGTTTTAAAGATTAAGTGGGTAATCAGATTGAGGTAGATTAGTTACAAAGAACAGAGGTGAGCTCATGAGAAACCCGGCGTCGGTATTGGCCTACTCTTAACTAAAGGCACCATGGATATTAACGTCCAATCCGATGGATGGAGTACTGTGCATGATTGGCGGCGTTTACTGGGAACCGAAATATCTATTAAGTACACGAAATCGTTAGTTTGAAACGTAAAATTAATTTTAGTGAAAAAATTAATCTTCCAACCAGAGCCATTCGCTCATAAATCAAAAATTAAAATAAGCAAAATCAGACTCCCACCGAACGTGCTTCGTTAAGGATATATACGTCATCCACCTCCCGTCCTTGACTGTGTTGAGGGACAACGGGAAGGAAGCGGAGGTAGGTTGGGGATGTGGAGGGGACGGGAGGTGTGCCTAATCAGATCCTGTCGTATCCTATAAATAATCCACAACAACTGAACAACAAAATATTTTCGTATAAATTTTGGTGTGACTAAAAGTGTGCTGAAGTGAATTTGCTTATTAGCAAATTACGATACAGTCGAATATGCATTGCTTTTCGAAATAATCCAAATGGAGTCTACACCACACAACACCACTTCCATAGAGTCAGAGTTAGCCGTGTGTCCCTCATTTTGATTGGGCGAAGGAGCTGCGCAGTCTTAGTTGTGATTGGACGAAATGGATGACGTACGAGTCCTTCGCACGCCCACTTTTCCGAAAGGGTTTTAAACATCAGTTCTTCACCGCTTAAAACTCGAGAACGACTCGACGGATCGAAAAACGAAAAAATAATCTTCTTTTTATTTCACAAACTTTATCATAATCGACATAAAAAATATGGTAAATTACCCCATTACTCTCCGTAAAGAACTCTAGTTTGGGCTGGTATAGCAATAAAAATAATTTATCCATGCCGGGATTCAAACCCTGGCCCTCGAGATGGGTGGTCAATACTCTTACAAAAACACTGACCCCTTTTCCCTTCAGCTGCCAAGTTTTAACCTTGGACTCGTTTCCCTCCATAATATTTTATTGAGAACAAAATCGCTGTATGGCTATATTAAGGGTATATTATCGTGTTCTTGGGGAGATAGGGAGTGTGCATGGCCAAACAGTGAATTTATGTAAAACCTAGGGATATTGGGAAGAATTTAAAGTGTAAATTTAATCATACCGGAGTTAAAACCTAAGGTACAAAAAAATAAGTTTTTCACCATCACCGCCGTAAGTAAACATTTCTGAGATTGTTTTGATGCAGCTGTCTACTCGATTTTCTTATCAGCTAACCTTTTCAAACTTCTCTTCCAAATTTCTAGTTCTTCTATTCCACATAATTCACTACTTGGTCTATGTACCTCATGAGAGCCAGATATGTCATGGGATTCTTCTTCCAGGAGAGTGCCGTCTTCCCCGCTTATATAATCCTTGCATATGTCTTATAAATTAGGTAAATACTTGTCTACCTAGTGAACATGTACCAAAAAAAGATCTCTGGAACGAAGAAGGAGGAATCTTTGGCAGCATTGAAGTAAGAATTCAAGAAATGGCTTGGATATTGGACACTAAAAGCATTCAAAACACCGCACGCCGGTTCGCTACTACTGATGACGATATAATTTATGAGTAAAACAGGAACTGAGCACTTATTTTGAGGAATTTTTCTGTAATGAAACAGAGATAAAGACTTGTGAATTATAGGCAGAGAACATATCCTTGTGAATTCCATTGGTTTAAAACCAGTGGAATGCACAAGTCTATATCTCTCTATCATTATTAAATTTATGCACTTACTATAGTAACAATTCCGCTGCACACTTCCTATCTCCTCCAGAACCGTGTATATATCATTAATGGTATGTCTATTCAATTTCCAACATTTGCTTGGGCTGGCAAGCCAATGTCGGCTCCACTAGAATAAGGAAATTAAGTATTCATGATCGTTTGAGTTTTTTGCAAAATATGAGGGACGCAAAAACTCTGTTTTCAACAATCAATCTTGAGTCTGAGTCTTTTTATCGATCCTAGACATGAATATAAAAATTCAGAGCATCATTATTTTGGGATCGCTCACCTAACAGTTTTCCAAAATCATTGTGCCCCGTTGGTTGAAGAGTCACTATAAAACGATTTCTTGGGTGGGGAAAGAATTGGGTCCAAAGCAATGTCTATGATCAATGCCTCTTATATCAGCCAAATATAAACTTTATTAAATTTTTATGTTCTGTTAAGCAACTGACGATATTTAGAGTTTCTCCGTTTCGTGACAAGATTTTGTTAAGAATTCCCACGCGTGAAAACTATAGATGTATTACTTTTTCGAAAATGATTAAAATTGCGTTTTGAGTTTATTTAAGAAAGATATCATCAGGGTATCAGTTAATGTTTTTAAGGAAATGTATTTAGGTAAATGTAGAGCAAATAAATAAACGGACTTGTGAATGAATTGTTGGCTCGAGAACATATCCTGCGAACCGTCGAAAATCATATAAATAAATGTATTTTTTTCTACGTAGCTATCTTATATGAATGAAAATATATTGGCATTGGTGAAAAAAAAACTCTGAAGTTTTAGTTTTACATAAAAGAAATGAAGTTGAAAATATGATCCCTCGCTCGACGGCGTATAAAATTAATTTGAAAGCAATCGAAAAAAAATTTTTTTTTCTCGTGGATAACAGTGTAAAGATTCACGTAATCTACAAGGAAAAATTGAGCAAAAAAATGAAAATTCGTTTTCATTATTCTGAGGCTTGAGAGTGCATATGATTGATACAGTTTGCAGAAGAATTTCCCTTTGCGTGTGTTCTCTCCTTAGCACGCACGCAAACCACGCTAAAAGTGACTACTTTAAATGGCGAAGAAAATTACTTTGTGTTTTCGTGGAGAGTAGAATTCATATTGATCCCGGTTTTATGGGTTCAAATGCCATCATATTTCTTGTCACAGATGCCATCATATTTCTTGTCACAGATGCCATCGTACTTCTTGTCACATGGACACTTACTAGAAACATTTTTTTACCATCAATCTTCACTTTCAACCCATGCTTGGATCGGATCCAGCTCCACGAAAACCGAAAACTATTCGAAGGTGACATTTTGGTTATGCATAGGTAATGTCTAAGCGAGGAATCCCGAGTGCTGAAAATGAAATAAGTATGTTACTAAATACATATACTAGAGATACCTGCGTCGCATGCCCCACAGAAAGGATTTGTGATACATTTTAATACATGTTGGCGAGGCAAGAACTTTGCCACCAACCAGTTTTTCCTAAAATTTAAGGCCATTAGATATTACTGCAGTCAGTTTATTTGACTACAATCAATGAGATAAATTAAAATGGTTTCATCAGCCAAACTTCTTTTATACGTATCGCACTTTAACCGTGTTGGTAGGATTATTGGATCATTGGGTAGCTGCAAGAGGAGAGGAAAAAATATATTGGAGAAAGTGAAGCTAGTGAGGCTACGATTACATAGCATTACACTTATTGAAACTCTTTTCCATTTACGAGGGATGATTCACCTTTATGTTAGAACTGCAAAACTTTACTTATTTGTGAAGGATGTATTTAAAAACTGCGCTGCGAATGATATGAGTTTAAAATCGCCATTCACATTGAACCATCTTTACATACGATGGGTATGCAAGTATTTGATTGGGTATTATCTTTGTCAAAGTAGCCAACATTTTTGACTATATTTGGTATTGTATGCAAAGATATATTTGGCATTCTATGCAAAGATATCGTTGGCTATACAAGCGTGGAACGGGGAAAGGAACCATTCTAAACTACATATGAAGCACGCTTCTCTTTGATGTGAGACATGGACGATAACAGCAGTAGCGGAGTCAAGGTGGAAAGCATACAAAATGTAGTCCTAGTGAAGAATGATGAAGGTAAAATGGATCGACCGAGTGACAAACGAAGAAGTCCTGAGAAGATTGGATAAAAAGAGAACTGACGAAAACTTTGAAAAGAAGACGGGACAACTTGATTGGCCATATCTTGAGACATGATTGTCCTGCAACAATGCAAACATGAAGAGGTTAGCCAATAGGAGAATTTAGTGGAGAGATGTGCCAAATAAACATTAGGATTATTGAATCATGATGAAGATGACATATAAGGTTATAGGTAAATAACTACCGTAAAATTATTACTGGTGTTTTGTAAAAATAAAAACAAAAATTAATTAAATTATTAGCATTCTTTCCTTCGCCGTAATAGAAAGGTAAATATAACTTCACTATTCATGCGCCTAAAATACGCACTGCCTTCCTATTTTTTGTGACATTTTGCGACCTCATCGTCACCGTTACAAAATATAAAAATAAGTCATCTATTGTTTAAAAAAGCCTCCATTTCCCTGCCCTAAACTGAAAATGATTTAAGACATCGTCATCATCGCTGGTCAACAATCCTAGGATTGGTTTGCCGTAGCTCTCCACTCGATTCTTCTATAGGCCAACCTTTTCATTGTGGTGTAATTCTTCTCTTTTACATTCTTCAAAATCTGTTGCATGTATCTCATACGAGGCCTGCCTTTTCCAATCTTCCCATTCACTTTTCCCTCGACGATAATCTTAATCAGGCCATCATGTCTTAAGATATGGCCGATTAAATTGTCCCTTCTTCTTTTTAGAGTTGTCAGCAGACTTCTCTTTTCTCCCACTCTTCTTAGGACTTCTTCATTTGCTACTCGGTCGATCCATTTTATCTTCTTCATCCTTCGATAGCACCATGTTTCGAATGCTTCCACCCTTTTCTTCTCCGCTGCTGTCATCGTCCATGCCTCACAGCCATAGAGAAACACGCTCTAGATGTACGTTCTGATGAATTGTTTCCTTACTTCTACGCTTGTATTTCCAGCTGTAAGTAGATTCTCCTTTTGATAGAATGCTCTCTTTGCCTGGGCTATTCTACTCCCTATTTCTTTCTTGCTTCGTCCATCGTTGGTTACTCGGCTTCCAAGGTAACAGAACTCTTTCGCCCCTTCCAGTTTCTGTTTTCCTAGTTTAACATTGGTTTTGTCCTCCTCTTTCTTGCTGCACACCAATATGTTAGTCCTCTTCTTATTTATCTTCAGCTGATATCTGGCCATATTTAAGACATATATAGAAACTCTGGAATAGCAACTCTACGCAACGCACTTGACTGGAGACCATCACTTCTTCATGACCGTGCCATATAGGGCGAAAACTCGGTGCGGACACCCGTCTCTTTTAGTGAATATAAGAATAAACATTGAGAAGAGTTATGCGGCAACGAAGACATTCGCCGATAGAAGAATCGCGTGGAGGTGTCAGCGACAAACCAATTTTAGGATTGATGATAAACGATGATGATGATGTTAATTCCAAAGCCCGAAGTCAAAAAATGAAGGGTCTCTTAGTAGAAGAGTATGTAAGAGTAGAAGAAGTTTTAAGATCTTATTTGGAATACGCTGATAGTATATAGGATTCGTGCGAAATAGGCTTCGCAAGTAATGAACTTAAAACGTGTGCAGCAAAGATCGACAAGATTTGTAAAGGCGCGGTATGATAACTATATTAGCGTAACCAGTCTATTCAATGGACAAAAATGGGAATCATTGCCAGATCGTCGGTTGAAATTTAGACTTAATCTCTCAAATAAATTCCAATATAATAGTTTCTCACTGATGACGCTAAAAATATTTTGACGACTCCAACTTACTACGGTAGACTGGACCATAATCACAAAATTAGAGAAATTTTTTGCAGAACTGCAGACTTGCAGAACTCGAAGAGTATCGAATGTTCCACGGACTCTTGATCGTGCGTACGAACATCGTGGTGGATGTCACTCCTTCGATATTTTTTTTGCGATATGTTTATCAACCCGAATCGATTTTCTAGCCACATGGCCGTATGACAAGTCAGCCTTGTTACAGAGTTACCGCTTTTCATTTCATCTTAAAATATTTCCACGATATACGTTGTAATTGACAATCGGTAATTTTTTATTCGTTTCCGAATGGTAAGTTGCACCAAATGTGTTGTCCAAAACATGAAAGGCAGACAAAATCTCCAAAAAGCATCGATGCAAGACCTCTTTAAAAAAGCCATCAAATTATAGGGTTCTGGTGGTTGCGGCTGCTTAAAAATTGCTTCTCCGCCCCGCAGGCCTAGGTTCCTATCTCGTCAGTGGCAGAGAGTTATCATTGGTATGCACGTCCCATCATAATTAATATGTGTCGAACACTTCCAAGTTCAGCAGCCCGTCCGTCGGATAGGACGTTAAACCGTGCTCCCCATGGTGCCTTTTATCGAGAATACTATCTCAGTTCTGAGGCGGGGTTTCTCTCTACCCATCATTCGTTCCCTTAAAATCCTCCCTATATTTAATTATCCATCTATCCAAATAGCTCAAATGTCTTTAGCTGTTGATGGGCTCCCCCGAACAGCCATAACTACCGCTAGTCATAAATTGGATATATCGGTTTTGATACTAGCTGGATTGAAAGTCAATTTTCAAGTATATTTATATTAAGAGTTCTGGTTTTTTCATAGCAATGTATTTTCAAATTCGTTACAAATGTATCTCCATTTGGATCACCGGATATTAAAATACATATAATCCTATTTCCGTTATTATTTTTTCCTCCTGTGTAGAGGGTAGTTTTTAAAGAGATATTGCGACTGACTTTGCAGGGTATAGGTTTCTTGGACCATGAATCGAACAAAGGACTTTCAGGAGAGAGCAAGGAACACTAAACTACCAATGGCTATTAAAATCAAAGAAAATTTAAAGACAGGTAAAAATTATTTTTCCTTATGTATGCATAAGAAACACCTACGAAACCTCCGCAACACTTTCTTGTGAATCAGAAATCCTTGGTGATGAAGTGGTCAGCCAGTTGAGATACAGCAAGCTCATGGTATAAATCTGACAAATGTCTCACTCACAGGCTTTTAAGGAGGCTCCATCGAATTTTGAAGTAATGTTATTTTTGTGAAAATTTCAGGACATGTCATTTTTGGCCCTTCTATCGATTGGCAATAAAATAATTTGGCATTTCTATAATATATTTGAAGAAAAAAGACATTGAAAATCAGATATTTTATACGTGGCTATACGGCAGAGCATGGCTCTTGCAGTAAATTTTGCATATTAATATTGTAAAGAAAAATGTCGTTTTGACAAAAAAACTATTATAAGATTCGCAATTTTATGTAATGTTTAGCTTTGTGAAAAAGTGCTCGCCTTACCACACTTGTGTAATTGATATTAATAAATGTTTACTCGAAAAAAAGCAGAAAAGTTCTAGTTACACGAAAGTGGCGCTACAGTATATTGTTATCATTGGCAACGGTACTTGTGACGGAACGTACTTGCAAGTTTATTTACCAACTTAATTTAGGCATATACCTTACCAAGGTCCTCTTTATATATTTTATGTAATTTAAATATTTCATTGGTTATTGATATGGTGTAATTAATACCAACGCTTCCAAATGGTAGCGGCGTCATTGTTGCCAAGCAATTTTCAAAAATACGAATATCAATAAAATTCAAAACAAAGAGTTGTATTTGCAAGGGAATAGTTTAAAACTGAGTAAGGAAATATTTAACTTATTTTAGAATACGTATTAGCGGGATTGAGCATCGATTCTCACTTTGTAAATTAAACGTGGCAACAACTCGTCAATCATGATCCGAAGTCAAAATGAGTAAAAAGAGCTTGTAAAAAATAGAATGCAACTACAACGCGCTGTAAAATAGCATACTCATACAATTATTTTGTATGCTTTATCACCCCACTGATGATTTTCCATGTAGGTGTTTTTCTGGATCGGTATTTATTCTTTAAATAACATAGCTCTTTTGCGGGATATTGAATCGCGGAGTCACGGTGGAACATCCTTAAGTATCCAAATTAATGCATGGGTAAAAATTTCTGCTTCCTTGACTACGGTAAAAAATTTTTTTTCTGAAGACACTGATCTAAACAGTCATTAATTGTCCTCTATCCATTGCAAGATGCATTAAAAATGAGGAATTAACATGACATATGACTGATGTGTGACTAGACCCGATTACAAAGCATGGGAAAAATGTTTCTTTGTATGGATTTTCCATTGCCAATGCAGTTTGCGAATTATTTACCTCGATTGTATATGTTATCTTCTTCAAGCTTTTCTTAGATTTACTACTCCGGGCTCCGAAGGAACGAAATCGAATACAGTCATCAGCTCATCGTCCTTGAAGCCTCCGCGAGGACACAGGAGAAAGGAGACTTCGGCTTTTCATGTAATTTGGGAGACCATCCGCGTCAATCGAAGTGGTCAAATATTCATCCCGAAAACTTGGCATTCATCTGTTTCCTTCAGAATTCCGAGCTCTCAAGTCAATGCGGCTAGCGGTAACCATGTGAGAGTTGTGCGTACCCTGAAGCAGCGTTTACACGTAGCAGTTGACTGCTATGACAGTTGCGAGATGCGCGATATATCTATATCGCTACTGCTATGATGCGTCTGCACCAACTTCTATGCAGCTTAAAGCCGCTATTTAGGCGTTGTCATAACAAATAAAAAGAGTTTTATTTCAATAGTGATTGATGCTTAAATTTTCGTGATATTCTTCAAGCAATGAATTCCATTGACGATTATCTTTTGTTCCAGTTCTTTAAAGAGTAGAATCTTCCCTTTTGGGAGGGATATTCTTGTTATTATATCCAAATTCCCGATATCAGTCGTCGTGTATTGCTTTCCGTTGGTGATTGTTGCGATTGTGTTGGATACATTTCCGCTGGAAAGTAGACGGGCTTCGACTTTGGTAATAGCTCGAACTAGGATCGATAGTGTTCGACATGTGTCCAGTATTGACCTGCGGGTCTATTCTCTAATTGTTTACGCGGCCGCGAACACGAGAAGTTCCGTTTCCGCGGTTGGCCCGCGAAAAGCTGAACAACGGTATTCGCTAGTGAATTCGAAACGTAATTCGAGAAGTTACGCGGCCTCCCCTCCACGGAGGTGGGGGGAGACGAACTTCCCCTCCACGACGTCACGATTTTCATGACGCAAGACCACCGAGCCAATCAGAGGAATTCGGCAGTATGTTGTTTTCCTAGCAGGCTGAAAGCGAACTGGGAAAAAGGTGAGTGAAGAAGTTCTTTTTAATTAAAATAATTGGTATATGGTGGGCTACAGCATTACAATTGGAGTCCGCATTGCTTAATATTGTTGTTTGTTGATACTGTGCTTTGTGATGGGACGTAATAAAATCAAAGAATCTAATTTAAAGCGTTGAAATCGTACCTGCAACTGTTAATGGTTTGCTATCTTTTGCATTACCCATTTATAAGTTCTGTTGAAAGAAAACTCGGGTTTTGATCATTGCCGTTGTTTGGTACGTTTTGAAGCAAATAAATTAATTAACTCGGACAATGGGTAGCAGAATTGTTTAGCTCAAAATTTTCTAGTATAAGTTTTCGACTGGTAAACGTCTGTAGCATAGGAAATTAATAAGTGTGAACACATTACTTCTATGTTTTTCTTACCTGTTACATAGTACTTTTAAGTTACCTATATGAGTTGATTGACATTGCTGGAGTGGTGAGAGGTTACCGAATGTAAACAGCCAAAAATACTATTCCATAAAATTGATAGTTTCAGGCGTTAACTTATGGAATTTGCTTTCATACATGAAGAATATACTTGGTATTTCCATGGTTAGTTTTTATTTTTCACACTACGACCATGGTTTCGACGATTAACATCAGCATCAGGCACACACTAACAAAATGTTGTCACTTTGTATATAGTTGAGGGGGAAGCGGGAGGCATACAAAAGGTCGTTTACAATGTTGCAGTCAGCGTGCACACATTTCAGAATTTCCACTTGCTATAGAGAATCTAGCCGAGGGGGGCCTTCCATTTCAAAATGTAATAAGTCCGGGGAAAAATCACTTTCATGACCTTTGTCCAAAAGATTCTTGGCAAAGTTTGAGTTTAAATTTTGGTGTTTGAAACATACAATGTGCTCTTTCACCCTCTCCTGGAACTTCCTTCTCGTTTGGCCGATATAAATCGCTGAGCACTCACACTTAAGTTGGTACAAATCACTCCTTTCCAACTTAGGAATAAAGTCTTTGGATTTGGATAATAGATTTTCCAGGTTAAAATTATTGTAAAATGCTAAGTTTAGGGAAAACGTAGGTAACTTGGAGGGACAAATTACCCAAGTACAGAAATTTCCTCCCCTTATCAACACTGGGAAGGGTTTCCATAAATGGTTTGGACAGCAATCTTTTCCATTTTTTTCTGGTATAATAATTTCTATGTTAATCTTCAAAACCCATGGTCTTAGTGTGAGATAAATAACTGTGAAAATACCAAGTTTACTATTCCATGTTCAATGGTGGTATATTGAGAATTCATCATAGAAGCATTCCTTGAATTTTCATAGTGTTGTTAGGATATAAACGTATTTACTTGTGTCAAGTAAACGTAGTCAAAAAAGTCAAGTAAATTAAAATAAAAATGTTCCTATTACGAAGGGAGCAGTAGTTTTAAATGTTACAATCAAAAATTTAATCATCATATGCATACATGAATACCTACTAATCTACATTTATTCATTTTAGATCAATATCATAAGATGGCAGATGTTGATGGCCATTCCAGGGTGTCACACCAGCAAAAGGAGGACAATATCCATTTTATATTGGATACCTCGTTTGGCAACCAATAAAATTATTGCAAATAAAATGACAAAGCTGCACTTATGGACTCAATTAGCTAATATGCTAACTGCATGCTTAAGTTGAGGAATTAAAGGAATCTTAGAGGTGGGTAAAATTAATCAAATGATATGGCTTTTTCTCTGATTAAAACAATAATCAATGATGACACTAATTTACATTTCAATTCCTCGAAGGTTTCGCAAAATTGGCAGGGATACTATAATAAGAAGACCGACCATATAAAGGCTCGCACTCACTCTCCTCACATGGGTATTGTGAATGTTTGCTAAGTAGTCAAGTGGAATGTATTGAAGTGAAAAATCACTAAGAAATATTGTCATTGACTCCCCTAAAATATTATCCAAGATATATGTGGTGGGTCCCCTAAAGTCTGCCTTGAGTGGCTTGTGTGGATATTGGGGAAAGAGGCAATTTGAGGAGACTTTGAGGCCCACGATTCCCTACTGTGATTGTGGATAGTTACACTCTTCATTTATTTTAATAGGATTTGATTGTTTGTGCCTCCATAATACCTTAATGGCCTGTGCATAACTTAACTGAGGCAATGCTGAAGAAGCACATAATTAGATTTTTAATAAGGCACAGTGATTATGAACCACATTCGTAAGTTTACTGAAATTGAAAGGATTTTACTCTTGGGTAATAGCATAAATCCAAAATATGGCGAATTCATTTACATTAAATTTTGAACAACTATGTACAATCAGAGAAGCATTACTTCTACCCATGTAAATGGAATCTTAAGTGAGCAATTATACTTTCCAAAGAAGAGTACAGGCCATCCCATCTCCCTGCCTACCTAACATTCTCACCTCTATCATTGATGAAGCCTGGCTGGTCAAGTCAATGTATGCCTGCTTGAATAACCAATGGTTTTGGGGTTGAATCATACTCACTCTCCTCACATGGGTATTGTAAAGGTGTGCTAAGT
This sequence comes from Platycnemis pennipes, assembly GCA_933228895.1. Classification (NCBI taxonomy): domain Eukaryota; kingdom Metazoa; phylum Arthropoda; class Insecta; order Odonata; family Platycnemididae; genus Platycnemis; species Platycnemis pennipes. The sequence continues at coordinate 30,736,556 of OW121852.1, read as the reverse complement.
AGTCAAGTGTAATGCATTGAAGTGAAAAATCACTAAGAAATATTGCCATTGATCCCCCTAAAACACTACTGCCATGAGCACAATGACTATTCTCATTGACTCATTACCTCTCAATATCTAATTTAATAATTTTTTTATTTGGTGATATGGAAAAGAGATGCTCATGGAAAGTAATGTATCAGAGGAATCCCAATAACACTGGTTGAATTTATACATACTAAAGAACGTTGGGCCTCAAAGAAAGGCCTCAATTAATTATGTGATACTGTTGTGTTCATTACGATGGAAGGGGATGACTGAAGATTGAATGTATTTGAGGTGTAGATTGTAATGGAAAGAACATTTTTCACCCAGAAAGTAAGATAGTTTAATATCTGGTATGTGTTGAGAGACAGGCAGCTGTATTTATAATAAATAAAGATTGTTATTATTTCTATTTTTTTCTTTTTGAAAATTCCTTGAGTTCACCTATATTAAGACTGAAAATGGATTAGGATATGTATGTTGAATGGTGTGATGCATCATAACTGTTTATATGGTAGTGTTCGACATTGTCTCTAATATAATTTGATTGATAGGGTGTTTCTAAGATGAATACTCATTGACCAAGATGACTTGCGTGAGCTTATGCATCCACACTATACGTGACCACAATACTAGAAATAAACTTAAATGTTAATTATCTCCTCTCAACATAAGCTGAGTGAATGTATCCACTCAACTAGTAGTATCAGTGCTTCTGTCATCTCTTGGATAGCACGAGTGAAACAGGATTTACATAGCCCTAATTTTCGCTGCAACTTCATCTGACTTCTGGGTAAGCCCCTTCACCAAGTGCAACGCATATACATAGATATAGTTTTTTGTCTTAATCCTAGCAAAGATACTAACTGAACATGATTTAAGTGGCTTTCATCCACCTTTAACTCCATTGATACAGTAGTACTTTTTTGGTGCGGAGTTACTCAAGGTCTTAAAATATTTATAAGGTCCCTAAAAATCAGCTTTGGCAGACTGGACATACCCTGGAAGACGTCTTTTGTGACCATGAATTGAAAATGAACAAGTCAGAATTCTCTCAGCTCCTTTAACCTAAATGACTCATTAACAACTCCCTTCTCCTCAAAATATTCAGTATCTGAGACCCATTCATCTTTAATGAGAATATAAAGTGTTTCTTAAGTAAATTAGTGTATCAATCAATGTATGCCTATTTTTCTGGATCATCAACATGTAAACTACCATGAGTATCACAGAAAATTACATTTATCATGCAATTACAAAATAACCCTGAAGGTCGTACAAAAGTTGTACCCCCTGAAGATGACAAATTTAGTCCACCATCATATCACTGAGTTAATGTTATTATTACAGTTCAAATTAGGAATTGCCCTGGCCCAAAGGCAGGTTACTTATGGATGTGTGTATATAGATAATCGGTGCATGTAGACAATCAAAATACACTGAGCAATATAACAGCAATGACATTTTCGATACACTATTACTATACTGTGTTCAACAGCTCAAATTTCACTCTTAAACTTCAAACACAATGTGGCTTTAATATTAATTGAAAAATAGTTACTTTCAATTCAGTGATAATGTAAAAGCTAGTAAAAATGTCTGAAGATTTTTCAAACGCCTATCACGAACTAAGCATAACTTGGACAAAATTATTACAGCTTGATTGATGTCTGTCAAAATACATGACATAGACCATGGTCCAATCCACTAGAATACAAAATAAAACACTCACATATTGTTCACATAAGAGAACAAAAACAAAGTCATATCTTGTCATCTACATATTCTAACACTGAATAATAGGCTTTTCCCTGGAGTACCAACTTAACTCTTTACTTGAAAATATACAAGGAGCTAGCAGACTTCATAGAGTTGAGTTGTTTGTTATATAAAATGGAAGCAGTATGGTGTGGTCCCTTGAAGCCCATATTCAGTTTATGTAAGATTAAGGGAACATCTAGTTTCCTGCGTTAATGTCATACAGGTGTGAAGTAGCATTCACGGGAAACAGGCGAGGGAAACTTTTTACAAACATTAAGCACTGTAGATTAAATATTGAAGGGAAAGTAAGAATGCCTAGTTTTATAAATAGGAGCCAATGAGCCTGACAGGGAACTTGGCATATGACCTTCTCGGCCTGTTTCTGTCGTGAAAAGGCTTTTATAGCCTTACTGTCATTCCCCCAAAAGATTATTCACCTTGAAAGAGTTTTCGAGACACCAAATATACTTTATAAAACTAGTGTTTTCTGGCAGAAATACATCATATGCAGCCACTGAACCATACTTTAATCTTCAAATACTACAACATACAAATAGAATTCAGTACATTGACACAGTCTAAACTACCGTTTACACTTGGACACTGCCTTTAGAAGCACCGAAGTTATATATACTTACATTACACACCCGTGTTTATTATTTTACTGTGCTCACCAACTAATGTTACACTCGGCAAAATCAAACAAATTGTTTTGAAAAAGCAGTAGTTTCCTCTACAAACACAACAAAGAATTGAAGTATTGGCAATATCGTAAGGGAACAATTGGTAACTGCATGACTCGGTATTTAAATAAAATTAGTTATTTTACGAGATAACATTACCTAGCCATACATGAATGGGTATGTATTAATCGCAGCATATGAGATACACAGTAGGAAAACTGAAACAATAACTCTAGAAAACTGATGAATATATCAATCCAACTATAGCCATAAGTACACTTACTTTCATTCACATAACTTTAGCAATTATGAAAGGGACGATTGAACGAGCAAAGGAGATACAATATGATGTGAAAATACTACCCGAGCTTTTACGTGTTTCATGAAAACATGATTACTGACAATATACGAATAAATCAACATAATTTTAACCATAAGTACCCTTACTTAACTTCAATATAACTGCGACTACACAGTATTGACTTCGAAAGAGACGATGTTTGCAGGGGCAAATGCAATGTAAACATACAGAAAATAGTACAATGCAAAACTACTAAACTAGCGATTAAAAGTTTCGTCATAATTACCAGCACATAATAACATTGCTTCCATCACAGAAATAGGAACGAATATTTACCCAACAGCATTAATAAAAGATATATATATCAACATGTGAAGTCGTCCGGTCGTCATGTGTTCGTTTTACGCGGCGAAAAGCCAGTTCTCGCGGCCTACCCCACCGCGAGAAGTCAGCCGCGATATTCTCGCGGCGGAAGTTCCGTGAACTGCTTAGCGAATACCAAGTTTGGGATTGTGACGTCATTTCGCGGGCCGGCCGCGAGACTTCTCGCGGCCGCGTAACTTTCCGTGGCTTAGCGAATAGCCCTGCTGAACTCGTATCGCAGTTGCTATTTATACATAAGAGTAGGGCTATAACAGTTGTTATCAGTTGACTATCATAGCAGTCAATTGCTACGTGTAAACGCGTCTAACGTTTGAATGAAAACTTAAGCGATATTCATCGAGATGGGCACTCGAATACTCGCTGTTGTATTCATTCGTGTGCTCGCATTCAGGGGCGGTATTCAATTAGGCATTCGACTATTCACTGAGACGCTGAGGTAATTGTCCTTGTATTCATTCTGGCACTCACATACTCATCGAGGTATTCGTGTACTCTTGTGTTCTAAAAGTACTTCACCGGGACTCGTGTTTTCCTTGGGTATCCACGCATTTATTCGGTCACTCAAGTACTTATGAGTGTATACATTCGCAAATTCCTAGTTTAGGGTCTTGTGTATGGTTTACAGCCCAGTAAACTTTTCTGTTATTATAGAGGAAACAAATATAGTTTATAGTCCATTCCTAGGTCATCCATGGCAACCAGTATTAATATTTGGAGTTAATGTTGCATTTCCTGAATGCCTTCATATTTACCTTATTGCCAGATAAATATTATAGGTCGTATTTTATAATTTGTATTATTTAAAAAATCCCGTACTCTGGTAATTAAAGTAGGGTTTGAACTCTTGATCTTAATGAATGTCTTGCGACGATACAGCCCCTGCCGTGCTCCTACTTGCAGGTTATTATGTGGATTAATAAAAAAAAATAATATAAGACACTGTCTCCGGCGTTACTCGGTGGAACTGCTTCATAATTAATCAGAAAAAACATTTGGTTATAATTCCGCACTTTATTTCAGGAAAAAAAATAATGGTCAACCTGAAGGTTAGTCATTCATAGGTGAGGGTAAAGTTCATCCCGTGAAATTCTCATATTCAGGGTAAGGAGGCCAGTTCCTTTCCCCGGGCCATTTCCTACGAAGTTATGACAGAAAATCGAATCGCGAGAATTAGGTGGGGGTGTCGGACAGAAGTGTCTCTGCCCGGGATTTGAACCCTTGACCCTTCGGTTCGTACCCTAGCGTTCTACCCACTAGGCCATATAAATTACTTTCTAAATATCGCCAAAATTCTTACCTCTCTTTATCCCTATTAAAATGGTGATTCCTTTCCTCCCTTTCCCACTTAACGAGTAGCATCCCATCAATATCCTTTCATCATTCACTCTTTCCAACTTCTTGTGTTCCATCTTCATTTGTATTATCTCATTTTAGCCAACACGTTAAGACCAAATATCTTAATGCTGCGATCCCAAGCATATGATATACTTCAACTGATATATTGCTTACAAGGCCCCTTCTCAAGGACCCCTCATAAATTCCCTCAATTGGCGTAAAACAAAGCAATTTCAATTCAAATTGCATTATTACTGCTCTTTTTTTAACCATAAAATGGTCCACGTATTCGTAAATTGTCCAGAACCCATGAGTTTAATTAAAAAAAGGCAAATTTCTATTAAATAAAAGTGATTTTTAGGCTTCTCCCTGTCTCTTCTCTACGCTCTATGCTACATGTACGCCTCTATCATCACTGTAACTAAAAGGCTTATTTAAATATGCATGTATGCAAACTAGCAGTAGGAAACTAACTTTGATGAATTATTTTATCGCTTGTTACACTGTTAATCTTATTAATAATCTATTAATGTAGGAACAGCACTTTGGCACTTGCCCCTAGGATATATCTCATTAAAAGGAAGAAAACATGCGCAAATGCGTACCCGGGTAGTGAAAAACCCACCCTGAAAGTGGTTCAAACGCTTGACCAAGACTCTATGAATGAATCTATCAAGCAAATATAATTATCATGGTTAATAGTAATTAGGCGGGGCCGTCGTTCAGGTAGCTAGGGGGACGTAGGTCATTAGAGGGTTCCACCCTCGGTCTCCTCGAAAATCGAACCTCGCCCGTCCCGGCAGCTCAGCGGAGGCAGACCTATCCCAGCGGGTGGGGTCCTCAGGGAAATTGACCACTAGACATGGTTTTGCGATGTTATAAACTTTGGAACATATCAACAATTTATCTTCTTCATTGTATCGTTAATTCTAAGACGCCGAAAAACGTTTTTTGATTGACGCTCTACGATGAAAATTAAGGATTTTCCTATTTTTCCCGTAAAAAGCGGGTGGGATGTGGCAAAGTTGCTACCTGAGATGGTGACTAACGTTACGTAACTAAGGTTACAATAATAAGATAAATAATTTACGCCTGATGATGATGATTATTCATCGGAATCCGGGTCGCTTTATTTTTTAAAAAAGAAGTGTTGTAAGTAAAAGCAATACATCCCAGAAACCTTTGAATGGAATACCACAAAGTTACGAATGAGTTAGTTAATGTTGTTCTTGAAGCAAGTACGGCTACTCAAGTTAAGTTACACAGGAAGTTATCCATCAAGAAACGGATCGCCTCCCTCAATACCTACTTCAACAGCATGTGTCTCCGGCAGAATCTTACCCCATCCTACGTGAACATCACTACATCTTCAAGATCACCAGCCGCCATCCATGCAGTTAGGAAGGCATCAAGTGAATGGATTCGGAGAGAATTAAGAAAATGTACGGAATCCGGGATAGCATTTCTTACTATCTTATACAATGAATTGAAGAAGAGGCACATTGTGTGACCTCCTATAAATTAATGATGAATATATAACTAGGGTAAGCGCAGTTCGTATCGAGCGGCAACCGTCGACCATGTTTACGAGCTTTCTTCGATTTTGAATCGTGACTAGCGGTGACTAGTTCCGTTATGTTATTTGTCGTGAAAATACGAGAGTTTTGCCGGAATTCCATTTCTTAAAACTTTTGTATTTGCACCATAAATTATGCGGCGAAACCCATCAACAGACTCGTATTTCCATAGTTTGTAATTTCGAAAAAAAAAATCACGTTATGTTTGATTTAATAGACCAACAGTGATTTCAGTGCGTATATTTTGTAAAAGTTGCGCCACCTACGAATGCATTAAAAATTGCATTTCTTTCGATACTTAGTCCTGAAACGTAATGAATTCGTGTTTTATCGTTTCATGGCCGCTAACTCGTGTAACGCCGTGGTATTTTGATAAAGCGATTTCCTTGGACCCCTAATAAAGAAATTTCGTTACATAACATATGATCACAATGAAAATAAACAAGACTCAAATCAATTAAATATTAAAGTTCAACTCTAAACAGGAAAAATTAATATTTAAAGATTCTCAAATTACCCACTGTCAAATTTTTAGCGCAGTAAGAAGCTGCTCGTCCTGCCGTGATTCTTCTTCTCCTTTTACTTCTTACTTCTTCTCATAAAAATTAGGTACTACTTTTCATAAAAATATAGTTTTTTTCTTCATAATTAAGTTAAAATACAGTCAGCGTGTAAGTCGCTTAGGACTTCGATGATAGCTTTCATGCTCACAAACATATGAATATAAAAAAGTTTGATAAAGACAGCTAAAGAATCAAAGGATGCTTTGCATGTTAGAAAAAATTACTAGAGTGTAGAAAAAAAGGATCTCTCTGTGTCCATTGCACATATTTTTTAAATTTGAATGCATATAAATATAAATACCTAATTTAAGGAGGAACCATCATTTTAGGCATGCCCGAAAACCTATCCTGATTTTTACATATATTATAGTCCATCACTTTCCCTATCGAATGGTGTAAAAATATTGCTATGTCATCGGCCATATGACGAAGATATATGGATTTGAAAATGAAGGTTTTTTACGTTGAAATGCATTGTCCTTATGGGAGTATGATGACCTTTCTTCACATAAAAATTTTTATTTCAATTTTGGCCCGAAAAAAATCGTTAAAAAAATTAGGGAACGTGCAAGAGATATTAAATCACATAATATATTTTTTCCAGCCTAGGTCATCGGATGTTTAACATTAGTATTTAAGTTCAAAGAACATACTTCCGGTTTTCTTCCAAGGAAGGAGCCGGCAAGCTGCGATGAACAAGGCAGCGTTGCTAAGGAGGTCTTTCAATTTAATTACTCTTACTCAAATTCTGTTTCTTATCATTTTTGTTATTATTATAAATTGTTTTCATAATTTATATTTTATATAACTCAATATAAAGGCCTTAGTGCTGTTTCTAGAGTTAAATAAATAAATAAAATATGAAATAGGGGAATAGAAATTAAGGAGACGACTTGAATTTTAATCTTCATAATGCCTATGTATATGGAATATGTATAAGGTGGTACTCATAGCAAATGTTTCCAACATCTTTGGTGAAATTGATTACTTTGCACATACTTCGTTGGTTACTTTTTTACGGCTGCCAACTTACGTCAAATCATAATGTTCAAACCTATGTGTTCAGAATATTTGGAATTTAGCAGCACCACTTCTTTATCGATCTCACTGCGGTAGACGTTTTTCTTAATGTAAAGGTATCTGTATACAGTAATGTAAATGCACCTATATATGTATGTACGTACATATTCATGCAATCACGTGTTTAGCATTTCGACCAAATTCAGATAAACATAAAGAGTCTGCAGTCTACTAAAACTGGAGAATGATCGACGAACGGAAGTCACAAGAAATCGGGTCTCAGGCAGTAGCGAAAACTTAGAATATCAGAAATCCCTGAAAGCATCTAAAGTTTTTATTAAGGTACCTTGCCATTAGCGAGAATAGGAAGCAAACCTGTTCATTAACCTCAATTTTAAAATTAGAATGCATAATTTGACCGTATGAGTTCAGATAATACAACAGTATTAGTGCAAGCATAATTATTATACCGGCTTTTATGCGCGTAAGTACATCGCATGTGTAAGGTTCGCCCTCCGTATATACAGTACCTTTTTTCATATCCTCTTTAGTATGTCATTTTTCCATAATCTCAGAAGGTAAAGTTTGCCTCAAACATTGTTTTCGGACTCGAACGAAAGATGACTAATTTCATAATTCAGTTATTTGATCATTTATTGGTCACATTTGAATAGCAATTAACAATAGTAATAACATTTATTGGATATTGGCCAGATTATTGTGAGCACTAACTAAACTCGGCCATTTTTTGTTGTGGATCGGACTGATATGAAATGAATGGGAAAGTAAATAAAAGTATTTTAGCAAACTTATATTCACCGAGAAAAGACATCATTCAATTCAATAGCCTACCGTGTGTTGTTGTGGATGTGCTGTGGAATGAAAGGAAAGGAAGAAAAATGATGTTTTTCACAGAAATTCATTTTTTATTGTAAAGCTAATGGATTGACTACATTTTTTTTCTTTGTCCGTTTTCTGCATAAACATAAAGATCGGACGATATACCGACTCTGGAGCCTGAGACGCATAATTGCCCATGAGAGAAGTAGTCGTTTTCCAGATTCAAACCGCACACTCGCAAAGATAGCCCTTGCGCAGGAATTGATAGTCATAGCGAAGGTGTATTGGAAGTTAAAGTTCTAAGTCCAGTCCGTAAGTTATTAAAACTTTGAACTTTCTTTTTTCATAAACCTGCCCTTATGTTGAGTAAGGCTGCCCATTTTAAGATATTTGGATTCAATAGGTTTGATTACTACGAGCAATACGATCGTATTAATCAGAGATCAATACGATTCCACCGAAAATGAGATGGCGAAAAAGTGATGCTGTATTTGATGTATGAATGATGCCACGAACAAATGATTGAAGTAAAAAATAACGGGTGGTGAAAAGGTAAATGATGAATGCAATACCTATTGCGTGAAGAAACACTACTGAATACTTGAAAATACAAAGGCTGCACACTTCTACCGCTGTCAACAAGATACCGTAGGGTACCCGTCAACTGTTTATGCAATCTCGGTGTTGCCATGTGCTTCTATTATACATTCATAATGCAATTTATCACGAAAATAAACAGTCAAGACACATTTTCAAACGTTTTACAACAAAAAATAATTATTTATTTTCCTCAGTTCATTAATAAATATTGTTATCAAATTATGACTACATAGCAACGAATGCTGGAGTCAATACAATATTTATTTTTCATTACGTACCTAAAACTTTTGTTTAACATATTGTTGCATGATAGTGTACCCTGTGGATCTTTCGAATACATATTTTAAAATACAAAAGGCATCACAAAGCCTAAATTCACTCATTACCGCAAATGATATAAATCATTAAACGTAAATACTCTAATGCTCGATCAAGAAAAATAATACGTATAACCATGGTTACATATATGAACCATAAAACAGTGTGTCGACATACATTCATTTCAAGTAACCGTAAAAAAGAAAAAATCAATTTATAGAGTCCATATATTTTATAAATTCGATTTGAAACAGGGAAAGCAGCTAATTGAAGCCTTGAATAATAGTAAATAAATTAAACAAAAAATACAATGTAAAAGTGACCATAAATTATAATGTACTGCATATAAAGAAAAAATCAGAAAATTAAAAATGACAACTTATATTTTATTCAAGGTACAAAATAAAAATTTGACCCTAAATGGCTATCATTTATGCATTTTAATCCAATGAGTGCTGCAGGATAATAATGAGCACTGCAAATAACGTCGTAGAGTCATAAGAAGTTACATCTCATGTAGCTAAAATGCAACAAAATGGAAGTCAAAAATGAATTCTATGCGCATTTGAAGAACGATAATTGAAATTATGAACGATTGATATTCTTTCTTCAGTCCAAATAGTTTCGTTGAATTTCTCAGCAAGCAGTAAATGCAGGGTCAATTTTTGCTTGTGTGCCGCCATTCTTAACAATACCGGAAAATATTTCTTAAAGCTACATCTGCATACAAAAATGTATCTGCTGCAAAATAAACAAAATACTCTCGCATAAGAGAAAACATTTTACCTCAGACCGATTACGACAAATAACCATTGCCTAAAACTTGTACATCATGTAAATTAAAGTTCTATTTAAGCGAGTCCATCAGAGTGGAATCGGCCAAGTGAAAGTCTTTCACCAAGAGAACGTTAAAAAACGCATTGTATCACAATTATATCACAAACCATCAAATTAAAAAAAATCACAGTGAAAGATACAGAATTAAACTATAATATCATAAAGTTTCATTAAATAGATCAAAGATCCTAAATTTAAATTTACAAAGTTCAATAAGAGATTCTCCATTGCGCAAGTTAGAAAGTAGTTGTAAGTAGTGCATCTCTGTTTGCATAGAAGTTGACATCAACGTCAAATACCTGCCAACACTCCCCTAAAAAGTTGAATAATCGAGTATTTTGCTGACGCAAAATCGATCCTTCGCAGCTAAAAGTTTGAGCTGTAGTCAAGAAATTTCGAAGATACCAAAATAATAACACACTTTTGCTAAATGTGGTATCTACTACCATACTACCATAATCTACCATACTACTAGAGCAGAGCATACGGAGAAAAAAAATATATATGAGAGTTTTATATGAGTATTATAGCAATATTTTATTCGACCCACATATATTTTCACAAAATGCGGAGGATATTGGTCCAGTCGGTTAATGTTCTTCGTCTTGGATCCTAGCACCAGAATACTACAACATATAATGCTAACATTAAACGATCCGATCTCAATGAATGGTAAAAAAAGTAATAGTTACTTCAGTTCTGCCATGGCAAAGTTTCTAACCACTACAGAAGGAATCTCTTTGAGTATACCCTAAAACTTGAAGGTTGCCAAATGGCGATTAGTAGTGTAGACTAGAAAAAATTAAAACCTTCTTTTTACAATGTGATATCAAATTAGCAGTGTCACCTTGACACAGGTAAAGCAATATTAGGAAAAACATTTTAATTAAATTAAATAAATAATTATAAATAATACGTTTAACGATAAAATGTATAAAGCAGCAATTAGTATAGAGTTTGCAGTATTATTAAAAACAGAAATGCATTCAGATAATGATAATTTTTCAGATAATACTTTTGGAGAAGATAAGCGAAAGCTAGCTTTCAAATGAAACTGAATTACAGGAAAGGGCCATTTGGTATACTGTTGCGGTAATCAGCATAGAAAGTTGACGGACACGTTGTGGTAAATAAACCCTTGCCATGGGAGCAGTAAATGTACATTTTTCTCTCTTTATAATCCATATTCACCCAACTCGCAGACCCCCAACTGATTTATTGTTGGCGGGGAAAGGGGACGGACAATCATGCTACCACCAAAACACGTAATGATCCAAGAAAAAATGTAGGTACCTAACCAAGAGTACGAGTCGGATGTCAAATATTGTCGAATCACGAATGGCCAATATGACAAAATAAGTACGCCTAATATAAGGAAAAAATGTTAAATCACAAAATTCTTTCGAAAACAGATTATATGAATTTAATTAACATAACTTAAAACTAACTTAAAATTTGTTAATGATTCCAAAAATCCCTATGGTAAAATACGGTGGAATATTTATATAAATGTAATTGCACATGACAATATAAACCGCAAAACATTCGATTGGCAATTTATGAAATATGTCATTCGACGAATATTTTATCACAGATTTCTAATAGGTTTTCGAAGAATATTTCGTCAGTAACCAGGAGTTTTTGTTTCAACTTTCAAGAATAAGGTTCAAATGAAGCAATCCATAATTGTTTTAACAATGAGCGATGTAACAGCGAAGAAATATTTATCAGAGACATGCTGAACACTTTGGACACATGACACACTGAAAATGGCCAATATGATAAAATCAAACAAATATCACTCACTTAAAATTCCACATTGTATTTGAACATACTGGTAAGCTATATCATCCGTATATGTATGAACTACCTCTTCAAAGAGTGTAAGTACTGCGTTATCGAGGTTTTGTCGGAACTCGTGAAAAAATCAATTCCAAAAGGAAGAGCAAATCAATTCAAAACAACTTACATCAACCGCCTTTCAAGCAATCCCCTGGGTGTACAGCAAATAACGGTGTACAACAAATGGTGGAAGATCACTTCATTCATATTAAGTCATGTAGCGCAAGTATTAGCGTTTATTGCATGTGACTACAAGCACTCATGTAAAGGCTAAAGTAACAAATTTGTATTTAACCCTAAATGTTAAAACTGGAGAAATATACCTAGTTGTGTAAATATACAAACACTAATACGTGAATTCAAGTATTTTTGTGTATTATTTTATAATAACAATATCATCACATCACAACAGGACGGTGAAAATCATAGAGCACGTACTGGACTCGTAACGACATTATGATAAATAATGTTCTAATATTAATCACCTCTAATCTGCGGAATATATGTCACTTTATTATCATAATCACAAGTCTTAACATTTAGAAACAGTCGGAAAAAAAGGATTCGAATGCCGAAATGAGTGCTGTTCTTGTAGGCTCAATTGCATAGCATTATTTCTAATTCATAACTCGTACCCGCTAAAGCATGCGATCAAGTATACAAAAGCATGCAGCTTCCAACAGAGTCAAAGATTTTTTCAGTAAAAAATTCATATTCTAGGAAAACTAACGAAAAATCAAAAATAAATAAAATGAATCTGATTACACTGTAAGAGAAATTGGCGCAGCATATCATAGATGAAAAAAACAGAGTACTTAAGAATTATTAAAAATTGAAAACAAACATAAACTTAAAATTGTTAACTCTTGCACCATTTCCCAGAAGGAATGAGTACAGTTTAAAAAAAAATAATATACGCATTGTTGGTTAAAACTAATTTTAAACGAGTCCGCTGCTAAATTTGGGCCCAAAGCAGACTTAAAGCAAATTGCCAATGCAACGAAATTAGGCCATAGCAAGTTTCGTCATTTTAGTCATTCATAATGTGATTATAGAAAGCGCATTGGTGAGAAAGCATAAAAGGGAATTGTGTATGTGCGTACATAACTCATGTGAAATATATAATTCACGTAAAATGAGATGGTACAAAATAAGGAACAAATCAATCAAGGAAAAGAAGTTGCAGCCCCACAAATACAACCTAATAAAATTAGGGAGAGAACGCACACATAAGATTGCAACTTTAAGGGAGAGACAGGAAGTGCAAACACAATGAATAACACGCTACATAGTGTAGAGAGGAATAAAAATATCTCGCAATTTAAAACTAAACAATGATGAGAAAATAAATATTCCAATAACACTAACAATACATAATATTTCTGATTGTAATAATATTCAGAGTAGAAAAAATATTTCATATATGTACCTTTAATACATTTTAAATACTAAACATACTGGGAAAATTTATTTTATGAATGGCCAATATTTAAAAAGTTTAAAAAGTTAAAAATTCCATATCATTTCCTTTCAACAACAAAGATGTTTCCTTTTTTATTTTGACACAGAGGTCTATCGATAAATTTAGTTGCTAACGTATTCAAAATAAAATATAAAAAAAATTCTAACGAGAGATACGAGATAAAATACGAGAAAAAGAAAAACGTTATATACATACTTAACTTCTACAACAAATCCACATCTACTACCAACCATATTTTTCTATGCGTTTTGAAACGTTTTAAAACAATGCATATTTCTTTACACGAGAAACTATAATTTCAATTATAAATAGATATACTTCCAACTAGTGCAACGTTTCAATATTTCGACGTCAATTGCGCAACAATCACAAATTCACCAACAAATACAAAAAAAAATCAGACGAGGTATTGATAATCTCATTGGACTCCCTGGAACTATTGCATGTTTTATACAATTCATATCACCCTAGTAACCGATATAAATCCATAAATCTGAAATTTTCTTTCGAGTGGAGAGAGCGATAAACAGAATTCCGATTCTAATGCAACAAGAGAACATGGATGGAATTTCCACTACCATTCTATTCTCTGTGTACAATGAATAACTCAAGAAATAAAAATCGTGGTCATAATTTAATAAAAAAAGTAACCAGTTAATGGCACTTTGCAGAGTATAATTTCACCGCAATAACATATATCAAAAACATTAATGTTGAATTACACCACAAATATATTTGGATAACATATGCACGATGTGTGTAGAATAGTAAAAGAGCAACGTACTCCATTACAATTAATATTACAAATATTTTTCCACACAAATATGAATGTCAATAAATGAACAAAATATTTAATACAGATTTATTATCAATACAAAAGTTGTAACTTAACCAGATTCCATGAAAACTTTGTAAATAGGACCTTAAATACCTCGACAGAAAAAAGGTGAACATTGCCTGAAATACACTGGATGAAAACAATAACAGAGAATAAACTTTTGATATACATAATTCCTTCGACAAGTTTTTATTTCCTATTTGGGTGTTAGTCCATTTTGGTGTCAGTCAGGAGACAATGATAATTATTATTACATGATCATTACTTCACATGTCAACTGCGTAAATCACTATACATTTCACTAAACAGCATAGCTCGTATAATTACAATATATTTTCAAGAATAGATGAAGTCAATTCATGTCACTAGATTTAAGTGGAAGTAGAGTTGCATACGTCAAGCAACGCTTTGCACGGACAGTAAAAAATGAAAAACCGTGATATAAATGAAGAAATAAACACATTAAAACATAAGAAAAGCAGAATATGATACAAGTAAAAAGATAAACAGCAAACGACAATAGCAAATATTAGGCAGTAAAATGAGTTCATAGTTATAAAGAAAAAACAATGAATTAAATTCCACCTATAATATAATGAAGTTATAGATAGTAGATGAAATTTATAAAGATTTAAATATGATCCAAAGATGGCAGCCATTTGTAGTTATTGCAGCCATTTCGAGCCTCTTTTTTCAAATCATTGTTCCATTATTACAAAGTAGTTTCAATGCAATGGAGTCGTTTCATGACCTAAATATTGAAAAAAAATGTACATCTAAAAGAATAAAATGATGCCACACATAAAGTAAGGGTCAGAGTGAAAATGATATAAAAACACAGATAAAATAAAATTACCGTAAAAACCACCTTTTAGGCACTCATTCGCGTATTTACAATTCCAAATCAAAAACTGGAGAGTGACTTAAAACAATACACCTTATTAAAACATTTTTGACTTGCTCAACACTTAAACACGTTTAAAAAATAGCGAAATATAAACTATTCACACATTTAAAATATTTTAGATAGTTTTATCTAGGTAAAAGTTTTCCTTTACATAATTAAGTCCATGCGAATTCAATGCAACCAACGCCCGAGTGATAACTTAAATATAAAAATTACCAAGGTATTTACAGGTAAAACGTGCTGACCTGATAGCCTAAACATGGAGGAAATCTTTGGTATTAATACTCTAAATAAGAAAAAGGACGAAGGCGAAGAATAGTTACGAAATGAAAACGTAACTAAATATAAACTAGAAATTGGAGGAGGAAAATCATCAACCACCAGGGATATCGTAATCAAAATCTTTAATGATGAGGCAGAAAAGATGTGTCTATTTATATTAAAAACATTGAAATAATCTATTGAAAAGCTGGGTTTGAAAACCATGGTACATATCAAGTTTAAAACAGACGACAGGACTTGGTGCCAAAATACAACCGCTCAAAACTCACATAAGCTTGGAGCAAATATAATCGCAGACCGCAAGGTCATGGGGAGATCGATGAATGAAAGGGGATTTCGGATGACACAAGAAGGGAAACATTTTCACAAGAGAAAATATTTTTGTACGCTCTGTGGGTAATCCTTTTAAGTCTGAGGAGGTTGATCAATGGTAGTTCAGTATAACAACATATAATAACTTTTAAATTTATGTGGTAATATTTATGATTACTTTGAAAAGGGTTATTATTGTATCCAATTATATCATTCACACAACACACTCACTCACGAGCGTTATTCCATGCCGACCCAAGAGGTTACGCCCATCGGCTCATTAACCTTTATTTAACGTGGCGTTTCCCCCTGCGTTCCCCTCCGGGCTTCGCAGAGGTCTATTCCACGCATTCACTCCCAGGGCCAGCGCAAGACGCGAAGATATCAAGCGGACTAAGAACTATAAACTTAGCTCCTACATCATTAAGCCCTATTTTCCCCTCCTAAAATCCAACCACCCTCTAAACTATATCTACTGCTTATATATCCTAGGCCTACCTATTTCATTCGCATACCTATCGGCGCTGTCCCTGTTCATCATCACGCATACACCAGTCAACAAAACACAAACGTACCATTCACACATTTACCTGCAAAAGAATATTAAATGAATTGCGGAAATTCCCGTAAAAGAAAACGCATTAATCGAAAAACCTGAAAAAGAAAGTGAATTAAACCGTCAAAAATTGAACAAGCAATTGCAAAAAATCGTAAAAAAGGGGAATAATATGAATTGATGTCATATTTCATGATACATGAAATGATATCGTAGCGCAAAATGGCGCAGTGAGTGTATTTCCTACCTATGTCAAAAACTAAGAGCCTGTGCACAAGGCAAAACCGGAGTGCAACGACCTCAACTGGATTGACCCGGGTCAAACGACCAATAAACAAGCCCTACTCACTATAAGTGCTAAAGATAAGGTAATAGATAAAATATTGGCAGAATATAAGACCACAAATAAATAAATCAATCAAAATGTACAAACGTAAACTCATAACGCCTTAGTAGCCGTTGGTAGTCGTGGCTGCTCTCTCTTCCTTCGTGTCCGCTGTCACCGCGAAGCAATGGGAAGGGTAGATTCAGGGAGGAGCATAAAAAATACAAGCACACATTTACATAAATTTCAATACACTGGAGTCCATCTAGTCCTCTGGAATCACACCAACTGTTAAATTCGGCACTCACTTAATATACACTGATTCCACACTGACACAACACTGACACCACACTCACTTCTTCTGGTTCACACAAAACACTGACCACTATCACTACACTACTGTCCGGGGCGATGTAGTGATTCTAAAGGAGAGAACGGGTTAATATACATAAAACACAGCCAATTGGATGCGAAGTTGCTCGATTTGTTTGAAAATTCCAAAAATAAAAAGATTCAAATTTGCTGATAGAGAAAACTAGAGACATATGCTATTCACATTAAAAGAGAGGCAGCGTCAGAGGCACCATTTCAGTGAATTTTAAATTTTAATACAAGAGCATTCTTCGCATCCACAAAATAAAGTAATCAGCCAAACGCATCTATCTACCCTATCTACCCTACCGTTACGACGGGCCAGAAGGGCCTTTGATTCAAAATATTGGAAACTGACTACATATCCTACCCTCTATCAGGCCGGGGCGTTGTGGAGGTACCTAAGGAGAGAGCGGGTTAGTGAACATAATAAACATGCAAGCAATACAGATTGAATGCCAAGTTGCTCACATTTAATGCAGAATGCCGAAAGTGAATTTTTTATAAATACGAGGAATGGTCGCTCAGAAACTAAGTGCACCTGGATGCACATCGTAACTGACGAACCAATTCCATTAATTTTGAAATTTTACTCTAGAGCAAGCTCAACATCCACAAAATAATACTATCAGCTAAACGAAATGACCTATCTAATCTACCTTTAGGATGGGCCAGAAGGGCCTTTGATTCAAAATATTGGAAACTGACTACATATCCTACCCTCTATCAGGCCGGGGCGTTGTGGAGGTACCTAAGGAGAGAGCGGGTTAGTGAACATAATAAACATGCAAGCAATACAGATTGAATGCCAAGTTGCTCACATTTAATGCAGAATGCCGAAAGTGAATTTTTTATAAATGCGAGGAATGGTCGCTCAGAAACTAAGTGCACCTGGATGCACATCGTAACTGACGAACCAATTCCATTAATTTTGAAATTTTACTCTAGAGCAAGCTCAACATCCACAAAATAATACTATCAGCTAAACGAAATGACCTATCTAATCTACCTTTAGGATGGGCCAGAAGGGCCTTTGATTCAAAATATTGGAAACTGACTACATATCCTACCCTCTATCAGGCCGGGGCGTTGTGGAGGTACCTAAGGAGAGAGCGGGTTAGTGAACATAATAAACATGCAAGCAATACAGATTGAATGCCAAGTTGCTCACATTTAATGCAGAATGCCGAAAGTGCATTTCTTAAAAATGCGAGGAATGGTCGCTCAGAAACTAAGTGCACCTGGATGCACATCGTAACTGACGAACCAATTCCATTAATTTTGAAATTTAACTCTAGAGCAAGCTCAACATCCACAAAATAATACTATCAGCTAAACGCAATGACCTATCTACCCTACCGTTACGACGGGCCAGAAGGGCCTTTGATTCAAAATATTGGAAACTGACTACATATCCTACTCTCTTACCGGCCGGGGCGTTGGTAAGGCGCCTCATTATCTGTGAAAGGATCTGAATAAAACATCATAAAAAATGAAAGCATTGCTCACAAAAATCATACATCACACCAATGAAAATAGGCACATATAACTCATACAAGAATAAACAATAAACATAAAATTCAGGACATCACATCACATTGAACACACAGTATGCCAACATATCCCTGCCTAGAGTCGACTCGCTAACCCAGGCAAGTGGCCACTTGCCTTATATTTGGAGGACTAGTCCTCCATGGTACCAGATAGAGTCGGTGCCCCGACATCAATTACCGTGTCTTAACACCATTAATCAAGCTTGATTTACCCAAGTACCTTAACATTTTACCAGAGGTATATCAGATCTGATATGATCTAGAAATCGGAGCAATGGGCTCCTATGACAAATACAAAAAACAAAATTAGTCATGGATTCTACCCACGCTTAAACATGCTTACTTTGCCTTTTATATCGAAGAACCTGAAACAAAGTTAGTTCTACCATAGCATTGCAAGCCATTAGCAAACCAATGTTAGTCCTCCTGTTGAGACTCCTTCTTGTTCTTCCGTTTTGGGCACCCATGAAGATTCTTCACTCTAATCCCGTCACCTTCCGTGAATCCACTTTTCAAACCATGTTCGGCATCGTCCTGCAACGACAGAAAAAAGAATTTGATTTAAATTTGCGTGTCGTTAAAACAATCTAAAAATGTACAAATGAATTACTAATATTTTTTATATATTATATCAGTTGTCAAAATTCCTATTCTCTAAGTTATAAAAAGGTCATATTGAAGAATAACATATTGGATAGAATTTTTTTACTACCTACTGTGATAGTATACACAGCTTACATTTTAAAAAAAATTATTCGTGTTATATGCAAAATAAAAATTTAAGGGGCACTAAAATAACGAAATAAGAACATCGAGAAACATGAAGTAAGTTAACAATTCAATGTATGAGTCAATAAGGTAGGATTGCTGCTGAATGCTTTTCATATCATGCTATTTACATATGGCAAGTAAATATTACTAATAAACGTAACTAATAAACTACGTTCACATATATCCATAGTCTCAGTCTTCTGCCTTTGATAACAAGTGTATTGTCCTTGTCCGACTACGTTAGCCAATCACGAGACGGCGGAGAACGTTCGTAGGGGGGCGAAGAAGGCGGGACGATATCATCTGCCATTTCTTAATATTGATGAAGAGAATTGTGGAGGTAGAGATTTAAGGAGAAGACTAATGTAAATATGATGATCTTAGCTTACAAATTAATAAAGTGCGCTGGGTCTAAAAGAAACCTTAGGACCTATGATGACGACATAAATGCAATTATCTAAGAAAAATGTGGAAATCACTTAAATTCGTGGAATAACATGGTTAATGGTACAGATATTGTGCCCAAATATCGATAGATAGGATACTGAGATTATCGAGGAAAAACTAGAGTAACTTTCGACCTAAAACTAAAACAAACACAAGAGCGGTCTTCTGAGCCCCACTTTGAGTCTGTCATCTCCATGACCCTCCCCCCTATTGCAACACATCTTCAGAAAAAATGAACTCAAAACCATGTTAACGCTAATAAATTTAACAAATTAAATGCGAATAACTAAAAATGCGACGCACAGTTCTTTACGATAATATGCTTGAGGAGCAAGAGATATCGATAAATATTCATAGTAAATTTGGTGGGGTAATAGAGTGACATTCCCTAACTTCCAGTTGCCTTGAGCTCAAAATTTTAATAATCAAACTCTAACCTGAGAGAATGAAACTCTAAAATCGAAATTATAGCCGAAATCAAGCTTTACTGATGTATTGTACATGCGCAATACATCACAGTTGGCCTGTCTAAATTTACCTGTCTCTTCTAAGCATTTAGTAATACTTATAACTTGCATGGCATTATTGAGTGAAAGATTATTAAATTTACTACAACACGATAATTCTTTCAAAACCCCTCAGAGGATTGGGATGACTACATCTGTATTGCACCTTTAAAATTACTAAACGTAAAAGCATTTACAAGCGATAGGATATATGCTATTTACTGCATGGAAACGTCTTGAGCTAAGATGTTTCCAAAATAACTTTAAAATTAAAAAATTGTTATTTTATAAATGGATCCTGCTACCGAGCTAAATAAAATGATAAAAACCTTTCCATTCCAGGCCGACAGGAAATTAAAGTAAGCAGAGGAAGTTTAATTTGTTGAAGAGAATTATAAGTATTCAGCAGCATCAATAAAAATGTACTCCTATCCTTTATGGTCTCAAAGAGCGAGTCTCTGATAAACATGGAAGGCTATACCTATAGTCGAAAGGAGAACCAGCGGAGAAATAGTACATACATAATGGGCGGGTTCATATTACACATGCCCATGTACCTTCTCACTCTCTCTATTCATGTGGATTCAATAATGTTAGTTAACGAACATATTTCATGCAAGCTTTTTAACTTTGGTGGAATAAAACAATGTTCTGCCAAACTTTACGTGTACTATAAGCGTTTTAAACGGGGGCATATCATAGTTTCTAAGTAATATTTTGTCAGAAACTCACAGTGCCTTACCCTGAAAGAAAGCTGTTTCACAAGATATTGCACAAATTCGCACATCCGCTATTGCGGTGACCAAAATCAGTTAAAGTTAATATTTCTTCCTTCTTCATCGCCCTAATTGTTTTGTATTCTTCGTTTGATCAGATACTTCTGGGACCACGCACTTGCCTATACGAAATAAATACAGGCAGGCACTGATCATTAATGCGTGATAATTATTATATTCACAAAAGTCACTAACAAACTGGCCTATCGCATGCAGCCACAAAGATGAGTCACCGATACACGCATAATATCACCGAAAGGAGTACACATGCAACAGATAGAATTAATTCAGCAGCCGAACGAAGGTGCTTCATTTTATGTTCCTTCAAGTGAGAGAACTATGTGTAATTTAAACTGGAATTACGAAGTCCGTCATATAAAATTAGGTTATCATATTTTTATGAACATTTTTCGATGACCTAAATGAGTTGCCGTTACGAACTAGCCTCGATTCCCTTGGTTTAAATTTCTTTAAAAAAACTGTCATAACACTGTCAATCACTTAATGCATTAAATCACTTTGCTCCACCCTCGGCGGTAACGGGACTAAGCCATTTAATTATATTAAATTAGATTAATTAATGAACATCACTCCCTTAGAACTTTTCAGCAAACTGAAAAAAATATTTTATTTCTCACCTACACGACAATAAAAGGGGTGAGTCAGACAATATTGAATATAAATCAACAAACCAGGAATGAGATCCATTTTTACATGTTCACTATCATTTTGAATTAGTCTAATTTCACTTGAAGTACACTAACTACAATCTCAACTACTTAAAACATTTTACAGGTGATTCAACAACACCTGACAAGTATTTAAATTCAAACGGGCGAGCCAGATATCCTTTACCCCACGTTCCTCGACATCGTCTAGTGATAAAAGAGATCTTTTCAATGCAATGACCAGCACAAAAATTTTAAGATAAGAAAGTACACCAAATCGAATGCGCGGAAAAACCTTGATGGTTTAAACATGCCATGTTAATTTACTACGGCGTGATTAATCCTGAAATTTAATCTTGCGAACTGAAGGCAAAATGTTAACTCTTTTAACCTATCCTTAGTTATATGGTTTGGATAGAGTACAATGTGATAAACCTCACTATATGATAAACCTCGTGATAAACTTTCCTAAAATACCTAAAGCCTATGGATTTCTGCCATAAACCATTAAAATTAATGGGTTTTAAATATAATCGAAGAAAAGTTTATTCTTATAGTAAAGCCCACAACGTACACATGTCATGTTAGAACGCCGAAATTACTGCTTCGGATTGAACTGCATTGCAAAAACAAAATAAAGCAAATTATGGGCACAGATAGCTAATGAGTTCTATCAATTACATTACATATACGTGGATTAGTCATACAAGTTCACAAACACCACTGATCTTAAAAACAATGACATTTCAAGTTACACGTCGGAATAACTCAAACTATTAAGCATTAATTATTATTTAGCTAGACATTTACCGCGAAGGAATTCAATAATGATCACCAAAGACTCGAGCAATTTGTTTAACGATCCCTCTTAACTAGGGATATGACTTTAATCCAAAGGCTCTTACCCTTATTCAAAATTTCAGTCAATCAGATAACAAAATATCTAACGTTCACGAGTAAACTGTGTAGTATACTTACGTATTCCTAGTTGGAAATCTAAACTAACCGTTCGCGGATGATCTATAAATCTCATGACATATGACGTGGACCCACAAACTCACATTTGAACTCGTTACATTTACCAAGAATGACAGTTATATGCATTTACATACTGGTTTTAAACTTAAGTCTCCATTTGCTCGGCTACATTAAATATTTACGACGTAATGAACACTAAAAATTGTGATTGAGGAATGAATACTGTCCAATAGATTTCACTATTCCTTCAAATAAACGATAAGTGACATTCAATCAAAAAATTCTGAACACGAAAGCAGATGGTAGGAATTCAAGTCAAGTGTCCTTGATCATCAACTCAAAATATAAACTGTCTATACTTTCCGAGTACATTAACGGGCGAAGGCGTGGATAAGAAGTAATTTATCGATATGAATAAATGAGGAAAAATACTCTGAGGAGCAATAATTCAAATTTACCCTCAAATGAAAAATATTACGAAACCCAAAAATGCAAATGAACCTGACCGTACGAACGCGAGAACGACGTTGGAAAGCACAAAAGTCACAGCAAATCTCACGAGAGACTATCTAGTCAATTGGCATTCTCGTTACTAAATCTTTTTCGATCTACGCGCGAACAAGGCACTTCCAAGGCACCATCCTATCTGCTGCTACATAACGAAAAATATTGGTTCAAATCAATAATGATGCATCGTTTTCTATCTTCTAGTGCTCTCCGTCTCGGTCTCCATCTCCGAAGATCAAAAAAGTTGAAACCATAAGATATTTAGGTGTAACAATCACTAAGGATTTATCGTGGGGAAGACACATCCGGGAAATATGCGGCCGAGCGAAGAGAAAACTTGACTTTTATAGAAAGAGTACTTGGGAAATGTGATGAGAAGACAAAAGAGCGATGCTATTTTTCACTAGTTAAGCCCCACCTTGAGTATGCAGCCAGTGTATGGGATCCTAATGAATTAGGGTTGATCAGAGAACTAGACAGTGTGCAGCGTAGAGCAGCTAGGTTCGTTATAAGGTCTTACGATAGGTTGAGTAGCGTTTCAGAATTAATAGAAGAATTAGGGTGGGAATCATCATCAGAGCGTAGGCTAAAGTACAGATTGAATCTATTAGAGAAATTATAATCCGATAGCTTTACTGAAGATATTTGGTACATATTAAAAAAAAACAGCGTATTATGCTAGATTTGACCAGATAAATAAGATTAGAGAGATAGATTGTCGTACCGATAGATTCAAAATGGCATTTTTCCCCCGTACTATAAGAGAACAGAATAGGCAGCATAGCAAAGGGATAGGTAGGGGAAATATTTTAGAGTATTCTGTAGTGCATGATGCAAGTATTAACCCCTTAAATACTATAGATACTAACAATCTAGTTGCATGAGAAATATAGTTGCTAGGTTGCATGTTAGTAGTGCATGCTTTGTGATCTTTACTCCCTGCCACACACCCTCGCGGTGGCTTGCAGCGTATCGTGTTGATTTAGAGGTCTCCTACCTGTGGTAACAATCAGGCTACGCTACTTAAAATTATCATACAATTGTAGTTCAAAAGTAGATTTTTGTCTCAAAATTCGAAAATTAAAGCCTGGGGTCATTCCAAATTAAGAACGAGTAAAATAACTTCAAACACAAATTTTTAACTTTTTGATTTCGTGGTCAATGTAACCAAAGGTTCATGGGAAAATGTAAATGACCTCAGAACAGGAAAATTTAACATTTTTCATTGCTGAATGCATACAAGACTACGAGGCTAATGAAATAGATATCGATCGTTAAGAAATTTGATCGAAAAACTGAAGTAATCGGCAAAAATAAATTAATATTAAAGGGTGCAAGTGAGCATACGAGACTGTACGTTCAACTTCAGTTTCGTAACGGAAATCCTTTAATCTCGGAATCAGATTAATTTCAAACAGATCGATAGAGAACCAGATTTCAATGGCTAACAGCGTTAATAGGCTAGCGTCGAAACGTAGCTAGAACAGTCGAGAAACGTCCGAGAACATTCTAGAGACCCGAAACAACCCTTCGAGATTTTCGGCGGGAAATTGAGAATATCAGAAGACACGACCTGGTATCGATCACAAGTAACAGAATCGCAATAAAAGACGCAAACAACCTTATGCGAAAATAAAAACTCTCGTGAATAAAAAATATTAATAATGACTTACCATACTGAAGAGAGTTACTCGAAGCCAGTCTCTCGAATTCCCAGTTTTCCCTCACCCGTGTGATCGATGACGAAGTTCCAGCTTTATCGCCGCACGTAACTCGAATACCTTCTTCCTGTAACAAATTCGAACCATTAACATGTGTAACCACCACATTCGCTGCACTTCTGCTGTAAATATCCATCAATCTACGGAAAGAGTATTACTTGAAATATTAACAGGGGTGAATTACTATGTAAAACTAGAATTTTAAATTTCGTGAAGTAAATCTCTCGAAATATATCTCTATTCTTCGTACAAAGAGGAAGAGAAGCTACGAAGTTCTTTCAATTTCCCCTCAAAGTCACTGCAAACTCAATGTACGTTGATAAAGAAAACTGATTGAAACTCCAACTTTCTTGAACTGGGGGGCAAGGGCCTAGCCACGTTGATACACCGGTTCCCGTCAGATCACCGAAGTTAAGCAACGTTGGGCCCGGACGGAGGTTGGATGGGTGTCCCCCGTCCATACCTCTACCGTGGTGTTCTTGTCCCCTGTCTGCGTGTGGCGGGCAGGTTAAATGTGGGTTGGCACAATGGATCTAAAGAGGTCTAAGTGCCAGGGGGGCTCCAGAAGGCCTCCGCCCACCCCTCCAATTTACATTTTTTCTTGAACTGGGGCTGAAAACTCACCTGGCCTTCCGTCACCGCGTACCGACGAATACTGAAGACCGATGTCTGATCACGCAAGTAAATGCCACGTTCTGGGATGACGTCAACCAAACTGGACCAATCACCAAAGTGCAATGATAATTCGTCGTGAATTATAATTTCGAAAACATATAAGGAATATCACGGATTTGAACACTCTCTTGCTAATTCTATTACTGGATACACATTTGGGATATTAATATTTCCCTATAATTGCAGCATGGTTTGTTTTCGAAAATAGTTTATTATAAAATTAAGAGCGCCATCGGCTATTACTTCAGTTAACTACTCGTTTTGGCGGGAAAAAGTGACTGAACACGCAGTAGACTGTTGTAATTCTCAACTACCTGAAATATGTGCTAGATTAAAATATTTAGAAAAGAAATTGTTTTCAAACAACTACATATCATAGCATTTTGCACTGAGCAGACGCTTTATCTCTGGTCTACCAACTCTTAAATTTGGACGATATCTGATACCTGATTTCAGTTAACGGTGAGAAGAAATATTGCAGTTTTTGAATTATTTGCATGAAAAATGTTTTCAGATTTACATGCCCGACGTTCAAATGGGAATTTCATTATACCCGACCATGGTTAGAAGATTAGAATAAATAAATTAATCAATAAAACCACTGTAAGCCCCTGCCAAACACCCTTTTGGATGCTTGCTTTCTTGATATAATGGGAAGTATCGAGTGTATCGAATATACGTTGAATTCCAAACAAAAATTGGTACTTGCTAACAGAAAGCTTCCTACCGCAACAACGACAAAATTCGTCAGTATCACGCAGAACTACTCAGGAACGCAAATCACATTTGAACGTGGTAGGTACGTAAATATTGGGAATGAAAGTAAGCCAATTAGATTGCTTACCTTTACGGAAAGTCTTGAAAAGGACCAGTGTGCTCTGATTACTGCAAGGGTAGCTTCACTGCAACAATTCCTGGTTAATTCTTCTTGGCAAGGCACTTATAACCGCGAAGCATACGAACACGTCACAATATAACTTGCTCAGTTATCTTGCAATTCACAAAACTATACCACTACTACTCATATCTCACTTCCGAGGTTATGTTGACGGATGAAACACTGCACAGGTCTCGATAAACCATCACACAAATTCCGAGCAACTTCTTATTACAAGACGGAAACGCCTCCAAGCATTCTCGCACGGATTTCGCATGCTGATCAGCTGTTCGGGATTGTGTTGTTGCCTCGTACGAAGAAAAAAAGGAACTAAATCGAAGAATTGACTCGCTCTTGAACTGGGAAGGCCGTGGTTTTCACAAGCACTGCAATGATTCATTCTCACTTTCGCTCTCGACCTCGAGAACGAAGCATTTGGGAAAAAGACGCAGGTGATTGAATTTCGGAAAAGCGGACCTCGTAGGAAATATTTCAGACTCCGTCAATGAAACTGATGAATTGAGTGAAATATAATGAGCACGCAATGACTGTATTGACTGAAAAGTAATGAGTGCATTAGGTGAAACGTAATAACTGTATTGAATTAAGTGTAATGACTGATATGCAATAAGTGTATGGAGTGACATTTATTGAATATGTAATGAGTGCACTTAGTAAACTAGCATTAGACGATATCAAAAAAAAGAAAGGTCAGTCGAATAAAATTACGTTCCCTAATTTTAGATTTATTTGCGACTCTAAATACTTAAGTTTACGTAGGTTAAGGTTGTTGTAGTTCTTGGAGGCGGCCGAAAACTAAGGCCATTGTCGCCGCTTATCAGGGAAATCAGGGATTCGGGGAAGGGGTTTGAATAGTGGAAGTAAGTTTAAGGGACGGAGGAAGACTAAAAATTGGAAAGCATTAGTTATGTTCCGTTAATGCTTTGTCAATAGATTGTCATTGATTGAAGAGACCTGGTCAGCGAGCGTGGTCCCACCAACATTGGTGCGATACTTAATACATCTACATCTTCATAAACACTGCAAGCGACCACGCGGATGTGTGGCAGGGGGCGATATGTGGCAGGGGACATCACCAAGACCCTATAAAAAACTTATACTGCCAATTATTTAACACAAATAAACCAATAATATGAGTCGCACATGTACTACGTTATTTACAATTCCGTATCATTATCAAAGGTGCATGAATTTAAAAGACTAGAAGATGGTCTTAACTGGAATATTTCGCGAAGGATATTGTGTAAGGTTCTTTTTACACACATATCACACATGTTGAGGTGGTTTTAATTGGTATGCAAAAAATTACGACCATTACTATTCAACGAAAGCCTGAACACGAGTTTTAAAACGAGTGACGTAATAAAGAAAGACAATGCATCACCTCCCATAGCAGGAGGGATTCACGAAAGAGCTCGCTGAGACTTATCACGACGCAGGGACCAAGGAGACCATTGCCGAAGAATTTGTTATTCTTTGAGTAGTCGCATGAGATCTGCTGCAACATTAAGAGCAGTCAAGCATAAAGGCGGATTCAAATGGAAGATTTCGGTGATGGGGACTGATGGGAAGGAGAATGATTGAATGGAGAGCATAGCTGACCGAGGTCATTGAGAAACGGCATTGTTCAGCCTCAATGGTGGAGTATTTTGAGGTCAAAACAGTCCTGTTTTCAACGCGCAAGGAAGAGCAGTAAAAGAGGCCGCTGCGATAACTTTGTGTGAATTCGCCACTAGTCTCATCTAGTAATGAGTTTTTCCAGTGATTATAATATCCTGTCCCCAACCCCTTGATCGGTTATAACTAACAGCATGTTTTAGCATGTATGCTTTGCTATTTTTATCTTTTTTTAAATAGTGTAATTTTGAACAGTACCTATATAAATATTAATCCTTTTTATTCATGATATGTAGTGTATGTTTGGTGAGAATTCACCATCAGGCACATACCTTTATAGTGCCTTGCAGGGTATTATGTAGATGTAGTAACCGAGAAAGGCATTAGCGGCCATAAAGTAGTCACGGCTCAATTTTCTCTGAGAGCTAACAAACTCACGAGCAGAAAAGAAACATTTAATTACTCGGTAAGGCTGATTATGGTGATATCTCTTAGCCGAAAGAGGCGTGTACATGGGAGTCAGCCAAATTCCATATACTTCTTCGTGCCTCACATATTTTGGCGATTAAATGTTCATCCTCCGCTCATGTTCCGGGATTATGGTTTGAAGGCTTCGATTCTTCGCTCTATTGTTTTTCGATGTCCCATGTCTCTGACCTATAGAGTGACTTTCTCCATGCGAATGTATTGATGGAGTGCTTTCTTGTTGGTAACTGAAGGTTTTTGAGCCATGTAGTTGCCTCTTCTTCAGGAAAGGCTCCTTGGCCTGTGCTATTCTTCGGTTGATGTTGGTCATGCTTCCATCGCAAAATATTAACCTTTCCGGAACCCATGTTGGCTGTTTATGAGTAATCCCTGACTATCCAAATGCCCCATGATCGAACTGACTACAATGTGCTCAAATATCTTACAAGAGATTGACGTGAGTGAAATGGGTCTGTAGTTACTAGGTTCTTCCCTATCACCGCTTTTAAATATAGGTGTAATGTTAGCTACTTTCCAATCTTTGGGTACTGTGTGGTTCTTTAGTGTTTTATTGAACATTATTTGTAGATAGGGGGCTATTTCAGAAGCTCTTGTTTTATATACTCTGGAAGGAATTTGATCGGGACCTGGTGATTTGGTGATTGGTGAATATACTAATGATTTTTAACTGCTGCTCTATTCCGCGACATGAAATTTTTATTTAGGGCATTTGCTCACTGAAAGTGTTCGGCGGTGGTTCCACTGCATTGTGTGACGATGAGTTGAATACGCTTTGGAAGAAGGTGTTTAAAGTATTGGTTTTTTCTACACTGCTGGTAACTCTAATTCCTTCTGACCTCCTTGTCTAATTCCTTTATCGTTTTTTAGTGTTTACACTGTGGACCTATTTCCCTGAAGCTCTCTCACATATGACCAAAACGCTTTAGGATTGCTATCTAAATATTCTCCTAACATCTTGCTCTTGAAATGTGATAACGCTTTCCGACATGATTTCCTTGCTAATGCTCTCGATTTTTTATAGTTTTGATCCATGGAATACCGACTCAACGTTATAATTCTTTACCCGGGGTCTGTTTACCTACTACACTTATAGATGGTGTTGGTGGCGTTACTACAAAAAGACCGCTAAATTTGAATTCAACGTGTCGTCGTATTATATATTTCTCCATATTCTTTACTCTTTTGTCGTTTTTCTGGTTTAAATTTAGAGATAAAGAACTTGCTCCAAATACGCAGGGTCAACATTCATCTTCAATCTGCAATAGAAGTGGACTTGGCGTCACAGATAATAAAAACAATTTTTCCAGGCATGGAAATTGATGACCTTTATTGATAAAAAAAATGTTACACATCCATTGCCATAACCTAAACGAATGTTGCATATTTTAGGACAATAAATAATGGCACATTTAACATTTATACAAATATAAAGTAATTATTAATATAAAGGAGGATTCTTACATTGAAGAACCTTGGAAGAAAGAAGGAAATAATGACAAAAGCTGCCAATCTCATGCGAGATTTAGAATGCCACTTAATGGAGGCCAATCATCACCAGGAATGAGAGTGGAGACTGGATTCTTACTGGAGTTTGTTTTCATTTCCTAAGCGCAATTGTTTTGTGTTGATCGTTAGGCTGGCTGATATTATTTGGTCAAAAAACTATTGTAATGCAACTAATTGTAATACGACTAATAATGTGCTACAACGTTAACAGTCACACTGGGAAAGAGGACTTGAAAATAATCAGATTCTCATTAAATCTTCAAATTACAACAAGTTAGTGGAGAACCACTAAACTAACACCTTCACCTAACTTAAGCATACTTTCATAAAAATACTTGGAAACTGTGATGAAATGAAGTATGCAACCCAATAAATCTATGGACAATTATAACGTCTGCATAACAAATATCAATATCAACTACAACCATGAAAGAAGCCTGAATGAATGAGTAAGAGTGAATACCCAAATATGAGTGCCCACACTTACGAGCTGGTTGGCCATACAGTCTCCGTACATTAAGGTTAAGTTCATCTAGGGAGCTACAAGGGTGTTTTTTTTAGTATTTACACAGACAATTAGTTTAGATACAGGAAGGAAATCTATTGCAGACACTTCCATTAGAGTATATCCAAATTCAAAGTTCCTGACAGATCAACACATACAGCAAGGCTGCACAATACAGCGTATTCTCATCTACCAAATGGACCAAAAACAACACAAGAAGCTACTTCGAGATGAGATTCCCATCGTCATCAGTGCGTGCTCAAGTGCGATAGGCAATACTAACGATAGTAACAATTGTCTTAAGGCACTCGAGGGTTACTCACTGATATTGACGCCACCAAGCAGCACGAAAAAGCATATGCGTGACCAAATTCCGATGGTAGAAATGGCTTGAAAATATTGAATGCCAACACAATGCTAACATATAGTAACACAACCTGTATGATGAGACAAATTCATCGAAAAACTTCAATGCGTTACCAAGTGTCCGTTCGTGGAATTCAAATATACTAAATTTCTGGATTAACAGCTGCTGACAGCGCAGAATTACACATTTAGAGGCTTTACGTCGAATTTCAACACAATTATATCACTTGTTATACAGCCAAACTCAGGATAAACGGCCTTAATCACTGTTATTGCAAACGAAAACAACAATTTCTCAACCGACTTCAGCTTAAATGTAGAGGACGTACAGGCGGACTGCGATCTTCGTTTGTCAAAGGTTTCGATGTCGTTGTAGTAAAATTGATATTACGCTTCTAGTAATCTAGATGCAACGTTTTGTATCTAAAATTTAAATTTTAAGAAGAGCTGAGTAAATATATTAATTTATAATATACGAAAACGTTTCATTAATAACCTACTACACTTATAGATGGCGTTACTGCAGGCGGTACCACATGCGCAATGCCAGTTGGACCCTATGTTTTGATCTAACTCATTTTTTTCCTCTACCGATAGACCCCGTCCTGCATTTTTCATCCTAGCGTGGCATACCCTTTGTCGCTTTAGTGATTTCCTTACCTCCGCGTTATACCACCTTGGCTCTGTATTATCACTAATGAATTTATTTGATATGTATTTATTAACTGCTTTACGGGTGACCTCAAGAAATTCTCTCCACGAATTCACTGTATCTAATCCTTTCCTTTGTTCGCTAAATACATTTAAAAAAAAGGCTTAAAATAACTTCCTAAACTTTATTAAACGACTTCAGTAACTCCTGTTCATATCGTCGTATTTCAATCTACAAATGCTTCTCTCAATGCCAACCTTGCTTGACACGTGCTTGAGCTTGGACGCCAAATCCGAATAGAGCGAGTGGCACATTGAAGGGACTCGAGGACACAGCGGGAGACCGTTGGGGGAGGATTGGGGGAAAGTGAAAGTTCGTCGCGGGGCGACCAAGCTATTGACCGTCTTATGCCGAATAGAAGTGCATGGTTTCTTCGTACCTTTGTTCTCATCTCCAGGTCACGAGGGTCGCGCCCGGTGCTATTAACTCCCAATCTCAAAACTCCAAATATTTGTTTTCTTGGCTTTAAACGTAAGGGTCTTGCATATAGATATTCGTAGCAGACTAGGAACAAAATCGCCAAGTCCAAAGGAATATCTATGGGCAGGAGTGAGCTTTTGCAAATGTACATGATGCCTTTAAAAATCTCCTCAAGGGGGTGTGGCAGGGGGCATGCATTAATAAGGAAACACTACCCAATCTAATAAATAAAGTAGAATGTTTGTATGTATGCATGTATGTATGAATGTTATCATCAACAAGATATGTCCGTTATGCAATGAAACTGAATGAATCTTTCACAACTTTGCATGGTCATCTATAACGTCCAGAAATAGGTTTTGAAGTAGTTATATCCCAATACGTTGACATTTTTTTATTCCACGTTCGAAAATGTTTCTGCGATGAATTCAATTGGGATACCAGTTTTTTTTCGGAGAGAGGGTTCCGATTTTTACTCGTTACAATGCCTAAATGTTGGAATTAAAAATTAACCATTTGGAGGCTTAAAAACCGCAATAGAAATCCTTAGCTGCAATAAAGAAGAACATATAGGAGTCACTAAGAGGAACATAGCTTGGTGTCAGGTGCATCGAAAAACTTACTAAAATAATCAGCCGAAGAATGGAAGGAAAGATTGGAGGAAACCTCTCGGAGAACATATAAATGGTAAACGATTTTGGAAAAAAATTAATTATCTGCGATTTCGTTTGATAACCAACTTTCTGTCCCTATAATAACATCCACATCGGTGCTTTTAATGAGATGGTAGCATTAAACTACTTTATTTTTATACTACGGCAGTTTATTATCACCAAATATATTATTTCACCTTTTAGCAACTTCTCTGGCCGTTGATAGTCACCTCCATTAGCCATCTTAGGAAAACTAATAGCCAATAATTTGTCATCACTGAAAAATTACTTCTGAAATTCCTCATCTTTCCCGTGACTCATGTTAACATCTATATCTACATCTACAAAATACCCTGCAAGCCACCATAAAGGTGTGTAGCAGGGGGTGAACTGTCACCAAACATGCACTACATATCATGCATAAAATTTGTAATAAAAATTAAAATAGCAAAGCATGCATGCAAAAACATGCTGTTAGTTCGGTTAGGTCCATCCATCAACTAGGCATTTTACAACGTAGAATGTAATAAGATGTTCAAGATACTGAAAGCAGTTGGAATGGACTAAAACGACAATTAAATACTCTGTCGCCTCCGCAAGAATCAGGTCACAACAGTACGAATGAATGATGGAAGCAAAATAGAAGCCAAAATAAATGAGGAGTTAGACAAAGATAGAGCCTCTCGCAATTATTATTCCATATAATATATAACTAAAATAATCAAAACGAGAAGCAGAAGAAATTGGTATAAAAGTAATCAAGGTTAATGTTGAATAAATAAACATGCTTCCGGTTCGCAAATGGCTATCGCAGTTCTAACAGATAGGCAAGTGGACCTGTAAACATCTTGGAATACTATGAACCTATTTATTTAGGAATATAATATGAGAATCAATAAAAAGAAAGGAGCGAGGCACTCTATGGATCAGAGAGATGGAGCATCGAACATTGAGATCCCAGAATAAGACCCATACAGTCTGTCTCTTCCCGTTCTCTTTTTCGAAACTCACCATCTCAGGTAGCAGCGTTGCCACATCCAACTCGCTATTTACGCGAAAAATAGGAAAATCCTTAATTTTCATCGTAGAGCGTTAATCAAAAAACGTTTTTTGGCGTCTTGGAATGAACGATACAATGAAGAAGATAAATTGTTGATACGTTCCAAAGTCTATAACATCGAAAAACTATGTCTAGTGGTCAATTTCCCTGAGGACCCCATCCGCTGGGATAGGTCTGCCTCCGCTGAGCTGCCGGGACGGGCGAGGCTCGATTTTCGAGGAGACCGAGGGTGGAACCCTCTGATGACCTACGTCCCCCTAGCTGCCTGAACGACGGCCCCGCCTAATTACCATTAACCATTATCATTTTATTTTTTTTATTCCCTCAACCGTTTAAATAAATCCGCTTGCACGCCAGATTTCATGAACGAGCCATTGCCGCTAGTGAGATCAATTTATCGGCATTGTTGACAGATGTCGCCATGGAGAAAGGTAAAACGGCAAAACAAAGGACGTCAGAAATTTGCAGGGTGAATATAATGAGGTTGGCCGCAATGGAAATAGAAAGGAAGGAGGTGCCGGGGAGGGGAGGGGGGAGGTTTGAGGGAGAAATTGGATGGGGAACAGCAAAACGAGTTAAAACGAGACTAAAGTCTTCCCGAGGGCAGTTTTGAAAGCGCCTCGGGCCGCTCTGGCACGGAATGGGGGTCAACGAATCGATTCTCGATCAAGCGCCTCTCTTCCTGCTTGCGGTAAGTCCTTTCGTTTACCTCGCGCTCTGCGACACACGATTGTGTTTTTGTTTTTTAATCACCCACAATTTGTTTGGGCATTTGCGGATATGTTTTCGCATAGCAACGTCAATTTCGCTCAATAGTTGGTTACGTTGGCAATGGTTTCCGCCTTTCTGTTGTTTTTAATGTATTCAAAAAGGCGTGGTTAGATATGTTATATGGCTAGATAATGCATGTATTTTCAAAATATCTAGTACCTCGAACCTCGGTAAAGTTACCATGAGAATTAAGGATCCTGGGTAGCGTAGTGGGCTGCGCAGTGGCCCGGAAAGCCAAAGGTCCGTGGTTCGATTTCAGGACCAGGTGAATTTTTTCTCGTGGAAATTAATGTGAATGGCTAGATAAAGTTAAAAATAAAGTCCTGTCGTGAAGACACAGAAAAAGCTATTACATCACGCCGTCCAACCCATGACAAAGACAAACATTAATGCACGAGGTGGGATTTGAACCTGCAAGTTGAGCGGGGAGCGGCGTTACCGATCCTGCTATACGGCAGCTAGTATGTCTAAAAAAATTTTCATTTAAGAGACCACTTCAATATAATGTTTGATTTGTGGGTTAAGCTAAATATATTTAATGTGTGCCGACTGTGGAAAAAAATACCTGCGGTGTATGAAGGAAGAAAATGTGGTAAAAAATAACGTAACGGTTATTTTTTGCACATGAATTTAACGATAATATTCCGAGAAACACCGTCAATATGAATGAAATATTGAAGCCCTATTTAAGGATCGCGAACTAGCCACGAAACCCTTAGCGTTGTCACCTGCTGAAATGCACGATACCAGAATTTTCGCAAGGAAAAAATCGACCTTGACGGGAACGCGAAGCCGGAACACCCATTCCGGCCAGGCACTGTAGTGCTTTATGGAGCAAATTATTATCATTATTATACTTTATTACAATTCTGCCGGTGTTTACGTACACTGTACACAATTGAATACATTACATACCCATGTGAATTTCGGACTGCACGTCTTCTCTTCCAATCAACGCCTAAAACACCAAATTCAGTTTTATATGTACCTCTACTCTAGGTGGTATTCAAACTTAACAATCCAAGTTAGCCGCAAGCATGTTCCCGAACTCTTAAACCCAAAATGGATTCTAAGTGCGTATGTATAGATGTGTTGGTGACATAAACTCTAGCCGGAGTACCTGCCCAGAATCAGGAAGTTCCGGGTTCATAGTGGAAACAAGTGTGAAAACAACATCGTAAAGTTTTTTTACCCCAGTGATATTGAGATTTTTTTACTTCTGATTCCTCAGCTAAGTGTAATTTTCACGTTTGGTGAATTGTCACCCCCTGCCACGTGCCCTAGTGGTGGATTGCAATGTAATAAGTGTAGGCAGATGTAAATTCTTCCTCATAGATTCTTCCTTTCGTTTAATGCCCTTCTATCTAGTTTCGGATTTGTGTACCTACACTTACCACTCATATATGAACGTTGAGGAATGCATATTCGTCTACACATTCCAATGTATGTATTGAAATGTGCGTTCAGCAGATTGGCCTTGGGAACTAAGTATCTGGTTGAAAAACCTGTTCATTCCACCAAGACAATTCCATTGTCAGCTCCAAGTCCTAGAGACTTGTACTCCAAGTGAAGGCAGCTGGGTCTTATTGGAAATATTGATTATGATGTTTTATTTTCGTTTCGTGTTTTTTTTTGTGTGTTTCGAATCGATTTAGGCCTCATTTTTTTCCAGCACTGTCGCCCTATTTTGAATACAAAGGCGAAAACTCTCGCGGTATTAACCGAATATCTATTATGCATGCCATCAGCAACCATTATGAATGATTTTCGAGACAGTGACTCAATGCCAGTGGCAAGTTCAGCTGCATGAACCTTCTGAGTTGGAAATATTGATTTACTAATCACTCAAAGTAAATGTACAACAGACTTTTTCCTGAGGAATATTTTATCGTAAAAATTATGAAAAATTCGGCCCTAAAAGTAAAATGTGTGTGGAAGAGCTTCATAGTTCCAGTTTCACCGACGACGGTAAAATTTCCCATTATCGCTCTTTACATCATCTCAGTTAAAATTATTATCTCGATAATCTCTCGTTTGCGTTCCACCAATGTTATTATTTTCTCGGTTTCATAAAACCAAGATTTCTCTGAGATCGTTTAGTGTACTAAATTTCTCATACTCCTGACGTCAACAAACAAATAAAACGCCTAACCGGTTTGTAATTCAGCTGATTTAACTTCGTGCTTATTGTAACTAAAGGCATTTCCAATGGACCCATGAAGGGCAAAATATTAACTAAACGTCCACAAAACCACTACATTATCTTCTACTTATATCTAGAAAACATCTATAATCACTTTCAAAAGTCATCATAATGTTTATAAGATATTTCAATGCCCACTTTTCCTAATTGTACTAAACATCTCCCCTAAGATATCACTTATTACTTCACTGTACGTTACGGTTAGGAGATACAGAAATAAAATACTGGAATGAACTTAAATTACATTGCCTTTATTTACAGCGTCTCGAAAACATACAGTAACTGCTATTATAGGTACCTTTCGATCACTTAAACTTAGCATTTCCTTCGTCGTTGTCATTGGTGCCAAGGCCGTTTTACACGGTGAATGATCATGCGAGTGAATTCATTCGCGAATGAATTTAAGTGATGACTTGAAATTGCTTCAGCTTAGGACGTTTTACACGGCAAATGATCATTCGAATCAATTCCTTGAATGTTACGTGCAAAAATGATGGGCAATGGTAAGCTATCGTTAGTACATATCGATTCACGGGAGATTTCCGACCAACGCAGCTGTAGCGATGGTCGGAATGGTTTGTTTACGTCTTCTGCCTTGTTAAGAAGTGATACGTGATATATGAAATAAAATATGGTGTATATTTAGTAATTATAATATTCATTATACAAAGCTTTCTAGATATTGAGGTTTAATTTTGTCTGAAGTGAGGTAGAGCTATTAATAATGGATCGGTATGGTTTAATTTTCTCATCTACTGCTACAGTGTCCATTACAACGGTGGCAGCCACAAGGGAAAGCTAGGAGAGAGAAGAAATAGAGGTCGAGGTACGCTAGGCTTGACACAAAATTAACTGTTTTTATAAGAATGTGAGACCTATCGTAATGAATCAAGGAAGACGCTGGAGCAATTTCATGCTTCATAAAATCTCACTAGACGTGATTATGAAAGATCGGACACGATGACGAGAGAAACAAATTCTGTGACAAGAAATACTTGATCAACCTTAGGTATACATGTTTATAATTACATATATTGATATTTTACAGTTCGATTCCAGCTGTCCGTCACGCTAAGATTTTTTAGCGACGGGCGAGTCGTATCCATGACCGTATGCGGCTATAACGTTACCTGATTACTCAGCAAAAATTCATGAGGGTTACTAAATATATGTTATTATGCTTGAAGTGTGTAGGAGTAAATATCGTGAGAAGTGTATTATTTACATTTAAATAAGATAGTGTTTTAGAGGTTAGAGATGTGCTATTTCTTTTGATTTATTCTTTATAAAACACCAACGTTTCCACGGACGACTCGTCAATCGTCTTCACGGTGAGTGAAGATCCTCTCACCCTGAAGACGATGGACGAGTCGTCCGTGGAAACGTTGGTGTTGTATAAATATTTAATCCGGTGGAAATCCCGAGAAGACTTCACCTGAATTGTTGCTTTTGTGCTTTTCGTAGCGTTTATTAACTCAGGATAAATAAAATCTCAGTTTTTGGGTTCAACTCAATTAGTGCGTTCCTAATACACCTAGTAATTGTCTTAAATAACGATGATTGTGTTCTAATGTCACTAATATCTAAAAGTAGCTCACGAAATCTCCTGCGCGCCATGTTGCTTCTACAGAATTATCTCGGATACTAAGCTTTCACCTGGCCAAAACCTCCGGTAAAATATTAACCGAGATAATTCCCCAAAACCGAGTTAATAGTACTGGTAAAACAGAAAACTCGGTTAATCCAAAAATTTACCGAGTTAAAACGATCATCTTCGTTGGTGAAACTGGCCCTTAATTGTACAATTTAATGTAGAATATGTCAATCCTTCCGCGTGAACGACGGTGAAATTCATATTAATTGCCATGCGAATAAATTCACCTGGACCGAGAATCAAACCACAGACCTTTGGCTTTACGGGCCACTGCGCAGACCACTACGCTACCCAGGAACCCTAATTCACATGGCAATTTTACCGAGGTTCAAGGTACTAGATGGCGGTAAATGTGGTAAAGGTGGTAAATGCAAAAGCGTGGCTTTAGCACTGCATAGGATTCACCTTTGGTCGTGGCTTCTTTGAAGCCCTTTCTCCTTTGCGTTGCCATCCATGATGGACCGCGAGGGCTCAACATCTAGTACCTTGAACCTCGATAAAATTGCCGCTGGTATCTGAAAGGAGTTACCCGCTGAGATAACACAATAGCAAGGTATACGGCAGAGTCGGTCGGAAATGAGGGGGTCCGGGTTCGAGTCCCTGTCAAGGCGAATGATTTTTTTCTCTGTGGAATATCTTGCTACATATTTGGTGACTTAATTTCGCTGATTTCATCTTGCTACTCCAATTTTTACCACGTAAAAAACAACTTCATCTCTGTGGATCTCGTGAGTAGCAAGCCCGTATACCCATATCAATATTTATATGCATAAATTCTTGCATAAACAAATATTTGTTGCATACCAAGATGGCCGCTGGTATCTGAAATCGTGAAATCAGCTGTAATGCTTCATCCAGATTATTCCTACCTGCTTGTCTTCTAACCAAGGAGGTGAGAATCATAGCGCTAACTAAGCTGCATGTTTAGAATGTACTGTAGACGATTTGAGAAGCGAGGTTGGCCATCTTGGACGACACAGATGGAAGGGCTTACGCACTCACGATGCACGTAAAGCCGAAGTAGTTCTTGCACACAGTGAAACTTTAGGTTGTGAGATGAATAACGGAATGCACATGTATCATCACTTTTTAAATTCGACAAATTAAAGTAGGCATGTGAGATAATCACGCAAATACTAATATAGTTGTAATGATATATTTACCACTTCCAACAAATAATTTACGAAAAACTGATTGAACGAACATTTGGAAACTCAAGTACCTATTTTTTTAAGGTATTTTCTGCATATAGACTACCATCATTTTACGTAACTACCTTGACAGGCAAATCGAAAAACAACGAAAGTATATAGATAGTCATGGACCAAAATATGTATATAGCACCAACAGCTTCAACAATAAACTTATGAATATTATCTATATCATCATCATCATCACCATTATTCATCAATGCTGGGATTGGTTTGACGCAGCTCTCCACTGAATTCTTCTATCTGCTGATCTCTTTATATTTAGGTATGTCTTCTCTTTTACATCATTCATCACTTGTTCTATACATACGAGTCCTATACATACATTCGCATACGAGGTCTTCCTTTGCCGTTTTTCCCGTTCAATTCTCCTTCAACGATTGTCTTCATCTGGCCATCATGTCTCATGAGGTGGCAGATTAAAATGTCCCGTCTTCATCTTAGGGTATTCAGAAGACTTCTCTTCTTCCCACTTTTTTAGGACTTCCTCGTTACTTCCTCGCTCATGGACATTTAATCTTCATCATTCTTTTGTATCACCACTTCTCGAATGCTGAATATTATATATGTGACAGAAAGCGACTTTCGAATCGTTGGTTCAACATTTGAACAAGTTACCTCTTCTTTCCTTGCTTGCTAGTTGCCTCCAACACCACTATTACTTAACCTTGCCCTTGTTCGGAAAATTGAACGGGATGTGGGAGGAATGGCAAAGGGAGTCCTCGAATGTGATACGTTTAAAAGCAAGTGGTGAGGGATTTGAAAGAGAAGAATTACGTAAATATGAAGAGGTCAGCTGATAGGAGAATCGAGTGGACGGCTGCGTCAAATCAATCTTTAGGAATGTTGACTGATGATGATGATGACCTTGTTCCCAACCTTGAATACATAATCACCCATAAAGCACTTTCTTCCTTACCCTAAATCCCATTCCCCTCCTCCCGTGAATATAACAAACGGAGGGGCTGTTCCTAAATCGAGATGTCACTTGAAGATGTCTCAGATGCTTTGAAATCGGACGAAGTTGTAATCTACATCAACATCCACGCTAAGTCCTGCAAGCCACCGCGAGTGTGTGTGTGGCAGGGGATGAAGATCACCAAAACATCGAACTACTGACATGCAGCTAGGGTACTGCATAGAAACATGCTAATAATATGGGTCACATGCAGCTACATGGTTAGTTTTATAATATAATAAATGGATTGGTTTTTAATACATGAACCATGCACTACAGACTACAATATTTCGCCTACCTATCCCTTTATTATGCTGCCTATTGTGTTCTCTTATAGTACGGGGGAAAAACGACATAATAAATCTATCGGTACGGCAATCTATATCTCTAATCTTATGTATCTGATCGAATCTAGCATAATACGCTGGTGTTTTTAATATATATAAATAACAACTTCAGTAAAATTCTCCGTTTTAAATGTATGTAATAGATTTAATCTGTATTTTAACCTACGATCTGATAATGATCCCAACCGAATTCTTCTATTAATTCTGATACACTACTAAACCTATCCTAACACCTTTTAACAAACCTAGCTGCTCTATGCTGAACACTGTCTAGCTCTCATATCAAACCTATTTCATTCGGATCCCATACATTGGCTACATACTGAAGGTGGGGCCTACCTAGTGAAAGTAACATCGCTCTCTTGTCTTATCATCACATTTCCCGAGTACTCTTTTAATAAATCCTAGCCTTGACCCTAATCCTAGTAATAACTAATGAGGAAAAATCAGAAAGAGTTTATTTATCAGTTACTAATCGTTTTCCGAGATGACGAAAAGTGACTATGAAAAGGAAATGAGGTCAAGACATTCAATTGTTTCCGTTCCGGCGGTGAGAGAACCGTGAGGATAGCGACGGAAAAAGAAGCAAACGCTTTGAGGAGAAACATGATTTATGCGGCAATCCGAGAGGCTTCATTTTGCCGTTTTCTTAACAGCAAATGGATTAGTAAAGAGAATGAGACACATTTACCTCATACACGTAGGGCTATACAGGCTATGATCTACATTGACATATTATGGCGCGATAGTTTTCAACCGGTTAAAGAAGGATTATATGGAATAAGCAAACTCTTCTTCGTATTTCATACAACAATCGGTTCCATCACTACACCCTTTCTCCCATCAAATCGGCAAGTTTCATCTGCATCTACGCAATACCCTGCAAGCCCTCGCTAGGGTATGTGGCAGGGGGTGAGGATCATCAAACATGAATTATTGACATGCAACTAGTCAACTACATGGAAACAGCTTAGGGTAAGCAAACAGGGTAGTGCGATACGTCCACTCTTGCTCCTTCCGTACATAAAAGTTATCAATAAGGTGGTAAAGAGTAAGACTTCGTGACGCAGTAGTGTACAGGGAAATTCTATGTCCAAACGATAAAGAATATTTAAATGATGACCTACAAGCAATTGAAAAATGGAGTGATACATGGCAGTTAGAATATTTTAAAAAAATATGTTGCAATTAACTTTAGGAATAAGAATAGTTCTCCTCCCAGCATTTACAGTATTAGGAATAATAAATTAACAAACGAGAAATCCATTAAATATCTTGGAATAAGACTGACACATGATCTTTCTTTGGGGAAATATTTACGTAGAATAACGGGTCAAGCTAATTGCAAACTGGGATCCCCAAAAGTGTATTGGGTAAATTTGACGATCATGTACGAGAAAGCTACTTCTCCCTTTTTATACCTCATTTGGAATACACTGCAAGTATACGGAATTAATACGGAATTTGCCTGAATTATGAACTTGGCCGTGTGCATCACCTACTACTGAATCATCTAATATTGATCAACACAGCCAAAATAGTTAACGACATCATTTTATCGCAGAAACTAGCCTCCTGTGGAACTCTTTAAGCCCGTATAGTTCCTAACCAGGGGTGCATATACCCCTAGGAAGCTATGTTTGAAATAGTCGGAGTCATCTCGAAAAGATAATCAAGGAGTCACGTGATGTAGACACGCGAATTTGGTACGTTGAATCCACTGATTACGGCCTCATTAATTGTTTAAACTTGTGTTTTATCTCATTTCCTGGCTCTATAGTCGAGACAGATGAAAAAAACGCCATTGAAAACAATTGATGATATTGTAACGAGCGATTCAGACACACTAAATTTGCAAACCATTCGTGTTTACATCACGTGACTCCTTGGTTACCTATTCAAGAAAATCCCGTTGGTTTCAAACACAAACCCCCTGGTTAGGAACCACTGACCTAAACTTAGGAGTTGTAAAACCCTGACAATGGCTGAGTAATCAAGATTGGAAAACCAATACACGTCCGCGAAATAAGTGAAAGTCATGCCTTGACGTGGGGAAACAAGTCTCCGTCCTCAATTGCGAGTATGAGATAACATCTATTACCTGAGGGAATGAGAGTGAGAGGTAGTGTGACTTTGATGCAATCGTAATAATTTCTCAGTTAGTGGCGACTGGTGATTGAAAATCGGGCGCTCTACATTTCAAGGCCAAGGAAGTGGAATATCTCAAGTCCAAACGTGTTTATCAGCAACAGCTGAGCGAGCTGCAGACTACTCTCGCCTACGAACAGGAATAAATTCAACTGTGACCGAGATTGACGTAAAAACTCCTTTTCCGCACGATAATAAAAAACTTATCGTTTTACTTAATTCAAGAAGGCCCCCATTACCCCATTATATAGCCAATAATTACGAATAAAAACGATTTGCAAGAGTTTCACATATATTTTTACAGAAAAACTGGTAAATAAGGCAATCCACATCATTTCATAACGAAATATTTGAGAAAAAATATTTTCCAATATTTTCATCCGTTTCTGACTGAATAAAGGTGAATAATTAGTTGCACCCATTGAATAACGAAATGTTTGGGACACAATAATGTTTCCAAGATTTTTAAACGAGCTTTTTGCTCTTAAATAAGCATTATAAAAATCACTTTTGGAATTCTATTAATTTCAAAGGAAGCACACATTTATCTGCATTTTTCTACATCAACTACTTATATGGAACCTTGTAAACCACCAGAAGGATGTGTAGCGAAAGGTATCAATTATACTAGGAATGTGTTATCGACAAAAATACAATC
Organism: Platycnemis pennipes; assembly: GCA_933228895.1. Classification (NCBI taxonomy): domain Eukaryota; kingdom Metazoa; phylum Arthropoda; class Insecta; order Odonata; family Platycnemididae; genus Platycnemis; species Platycnemis pennipes. Next base: position 30,692,621 of record OW121852.1, on the reverse strand, counting down.
ATGTCACTATTGACTACCGATTTTACAAAAAATAGCCCATTCAGAAAATATTGTAACTTCCTATGTAATTCAGCTTTATGCCTCCAATAAATATATTATAACAGTCGGATACAATGGACAGATCATATGTAAATATTTCTGATTACGACTCAGGAGTGCAATGAATTTGTATAGATTTGACGTTAGACGTTAAATGCGTTCGAAGCTATTTTCACTCAAATAACAATCAAATAGTGACTAAGAACCTAATTTGAACAATTTTGACCCCCAGCTAAACTCATCATAACATACTTTCACTAATATATCTATTCTTTTCTGCACACTATCTTTTGTCAAAACCATTAATTTTCGTTTGATCTTAAATTGTACATTAATTGCCATGCGAAAAAATTCACTTGGACCGGAAATCGAACCACGGACCTGTGGCTTTCCGGGTCACTGCGCAGACCACTACGCTACCCAGGATCACTAATTCGCATGGGAATTTTATCACTCCAAGTTTTCGCGGCTAGTTCGCGGGCTTTGAATCCGCCTAATATGTAGTATACGCAGGTTAAATTCGATCCAATTTCAGTGATAAAATTAACTCACTGGAGAATAAAATTAATAAATACAACCCTTTAATAGCTTCATGACGAGAATCTGATGCCACTGCGGTAAAGTGAGGTCACAATTTCATCGTCATTTATTTTTTTATTAGCGAATGCAGTCTCCACATGAGGCCGCTTGAAACGCAATGTTTTTTTTTTGACGGAGGAGGTGGAGCCTATTCGTATCCAAACACCTTCCATTCTGACTTCATACTATAGGCTAGCATTCCAATGCATTGTTCTAACTGATTATTTCTTCTCTTCTATCGTCGCCTAGGTTCAGTATGGACGGTTCCCATGACGCAGCCATCGGAGAGTCACCCCGACTTGGTGGAAGTGAGCTCAAGAAGCGCGTAGTAAGTTCATTTTCTTTCATTTCTCCTAACTTCTCCCTCACAATGTGCCCGACTCCTTCGTTTCATTTGCATTTTGCTGCATTTAAGACGGAGTCATCTGACAATCGTGAGTGATGGTAAAAAAAAACTTTTCTACTATAGACAATTTATAACTATCGAAAACGTTTTTTTTTCTTTAACTTTTTCATGCGAAGTTTGTTGCACTTAATATTCATCAGCTCTGTCGTGATAAGAACGCTCCTTTAACTTAAGTATTATTACAGCAAATTCATAGAATATACCGCACAATCATATCAGGATCGTTTTTAAATAAATAACCCAAACTTCTGGTTGGCACCGACCTCATGAAGGTGGAGCTCACCAAATACAACGTTGGCGTAACGGTGACTGACATAGAGTCCTTAACCATATTTCTTTATTGCAGAATATGATAGTGTTTGTAAAATAAAAAGATCCGTATTTTTTCGTTTTTCGATCCCTCGAGTCATTCTGTAGTTAGCGGATGTTTTCAACCCTTTCGGGTCATTCCATTTTAAATCGATAATTTTTTTATGGAATATCTTGCCTCACTATCACATATTTCAACGAAATTTGGTGCACAGACAGTGTCAACCTTCTTGAGTCAAAAGCCGTTCCCTGTTTTCACGCAAAAAATTTCGCCCCTGAATTATAGGCAGGCATAAGTTGCGTTAACGCCTAAAAAAGGTCTTTTTACACTATATTTTTTCTGTAAGCTGTAGCAACGTGATGTGTATATGTAAAAGGTCTTAATAGAAATTGTGTCAATAATTCTTGCTACTAGAGTAGATTTAATTAGACTTTTCGCAAGAATAAATGGTTTTTAGTTGCTGTAAATGCAACTTCCAAAATTAATTTTTTTCACAAGTTTGGCCAAAAATCAAACCAAGGAATAATTAAAGAAACGGGCCAGTTATTCTCACCATAGAACTCATTCGTGCTTAGCGTATGAATATATTAATAAATATGGAATGTAATCATCTCTCACTGAGAAAAGATCACTTGAATTTGAGATATTAGGAAAAAAAAGTTGTTTTTCGGAGCTAAAAAGTCTATGTGGGATTAGGTTTAAAAGTTTTAAAAGCATTGTTTTATAAAATCCAAATTTTTCTCTATTAGGTGCAAAAAGAATTATTTTGTGTATTTTAGGGGTTTGGGAGATATGGTCGGTGTAAAATCAGTGCTCAACTCCCTTAGGTAATTGGCCTAAACAGGCTCGCATTCCAACAATACTATACTTTAACCGCCATAAAATCTCGTGGCGTTGGTTTAAAAGTTAGAGAATCATTGGTTTAGAAAATCTAAATGTTGCTCTGTCAGGTGCAAAAAGAAATATGTTGTGTTTATGAGGGGTTTTGGAGATGTAGTCGGTGTTAATAACAGCGTTCAATTCCCACAGGCAACGTGTCTCAAAGAGAAAAAAATTCATTTTACATTCGTATATCACGTAAAACCAGTCTGCTGGAGCTTGTATAAAAGCAGTTGTAATGAGAAGTTTTTCAGGTGTTGACGCAAAGCGAGTCTGCATACGAATCATGGGCGATCTTTTTTTCCTGCAAAAAAAAGGAACGGATTTCGGGTCGGGAAGGTGTGTCGGGAAGGGAAGGAATAATCTGTGCACGAAATATCGTTGAAATCTCAGATGGTGATGCAAGAAAATTCTGAAAATATACCGAATTTAAAATGGAATGACTTCCGGAAAAGTGGGCGTGTAAATGGCCAAATACGTCATCCACTTCGTCCAATCACAACTGAGACTGCGAAGCTCCTTCGCTCAATCACAATAGGGAACACACGGCTGATTCCGCCAATCGAAGTGTTTGTTACACCCCATTCGGGTTATTTCGACAAGCATTGCATATTCGATTATATCGTAATTTGTGAATAAACTTCAGCACACTTTTTAGTCACGCAAAAATGTGTATGAAAATATTTTGTTGTGCAGCTGAACAAGAAAACTAGTTCACATTAATTGCCATGCGAAAAAATTCACCTGGACCGGGAATCAACATCTAGTACCGTGAACCTCGGTAAAATTACCATGCGAATTAGGGGTAGCGTAGTGGTCTGCGCAGTGGCCCGGAAAGCCAAAGGTCCGTGGATTCGATTCCCGGTCCAGGTGAATTTTTTCGCACGGCAATTAATGTGAATTTCACCACCGTTCATGCGGCAGGATTGAAATATTCTGCAACAAAACTAGTTCCCATACAGCACAAAGTGGTCAGAATTCGTGTAGGTACAGGATAATATCTAGTTTTTACACTGTGTAAAAACAGTTCATACACGTGTCAAAAGGGTGTAAAGTGAGTGTAAAGTCGGCTTTATGTCCGCTAAAAACCAGATAATACTCGTGTATGGTCAAATTAGGCGTTAATTGAAAAAAATGTATGTATTAATTAAGTAATTTACGCAATTCGTACGTAAGATAGGTAAAATGTATCCTGGCTAAACATGCTAAAAATATTTGTAACCAGGGACGGTAGTACAACAAAACTGCGATGGAAAAAAATATGCTGAGATATAATTTCGAGCTCAGATCATTCACATGGAGATTCGTACACTTTACCCATGAGCCAACTTTCCATGATGGTAGATGCGTAAGTTTTAGCATACGCTAACGTTCTGGATGTAAAAACATATTTCAAGCTTTCCTGTTGAGGGTATTGGATTTATAACCAGATAAGGGGGGGTGATTCGCAAGCCATTAATCAGGGGCTACCTGCCTGCCAATTTTCGTCAACATCCTAACATCAGACTAGCATCGGACACTCCCTTCGTAAATTTTTAGACTTTTGAAAAAATATTTCCGTTGACATGAAATTCAAGAAACTATAATATTATTAATCAGACGTGTATAATCTTAATTATAATACACATACCGATATAGAAAACTATATGTGTCTACAGAAAAATACAATATACGAATGCATAACTTGTTCATCGCCTTTCGTATTCAGATATTAAAATTTGCGTATTGACTAGGAAGTAAGTAATCAGCATGGACAATCCTGACTCAAGTGTTCGATCAGAAAATCTTCATTAAAAGTTTATTTAAAATCATGGTGTAATGTTGGGATATTTTGAGTTGAACCTGTTCAACTCAATTTACCCCGAACAACAGCGAGTATTGTTTAGATAAATATGGTGATACACCTTAGCCTAGATTTCGACCCAACCTACACGAATAATTACATAACATGTGCTGTATGGGTTGACTGGGATCATTTACAGGATGCGACAGGATCTGTGAAGTCAGATCTCACGTCCTTGCCTCCACTATCATCGCTATTTTGTCGCTATTTACTATCGCTATTTATCTCTATTGTGCTATTCGCTCCTTGACTATTTTGAAGAAGACTAGAGGGGAAGTGGAGGGGAAAGGTGGATGGCGTAGTTGTCCTTTAACGCAGCTTCCAGTTCGGTAAGCGTCACCTTTTGCCAGTTTTAATTTTTGATTAATGAGTAAATGCCTTGGTGAGAAGATTAATTTTTTTCACAAAATTTCTTTTTTCGTTTCCATCCAGCGATTTCGTGCACAAAATAGCGATTTTGGTTCCAAGTAAACGCCCTATCAGGGTTGGTAGTTATTGTCCCTGTGCCGCCTGTGTGGTTAACCAGGAAATAACCCCACTTCAAGGTTTCTGAACACGTCCAAATTCCTTTCCCCGGATTTGGGCGCAGGACCTACCAAGTACATACAGCGTTAGAAGTACCATGCGTTACCCTCTCAGTTACTTTATACGGTTCCTTTACTCAGTTACAGCTTATATATTATTTATGTTATCAACAACAGCATTTTTAAAACGTTTCGTTTTCGGGTTAACCCGTAATGGGGGTGTTTACTGGGAACCGAAATCGCAACTTAGTACACGAAATCGTTAGATGGAAACAAAAAAAGAATTTTAGTGAAAAAATTAATCTTCTAACCTCAACCATTCACTCATAAATCAAAAATTAAAATAAGCAAAAGGTGACCCCCACCGAAAAAGCTGCTGTGATAACGTTGACGTCATTTTCCTCCCGTCCTTGACTGCTTTTCGTGGAAGGGAAGGGAGTGGAGGGGGGTTTTTGGAAGGTCTGCTCGCACAGATGCTGTCGCAACTGCTCCTATTGGCAGAGTCAGCTGGGTCCCCCCCATTACGATAAGGCAAAGTAGCTTCGCGGGCTCAGTGTGATTGGACGAAGTCGATAAACGTCAGAGGTTGCACCACGCCCACTTTTCCGAAAGGGTTAAAAACATCAGTTTTTCGCCGCTTATAACTCGATAAATAATTGACGGATCAAAAAATGGAAAAATATGTGTCTTTTTATTTTACAAAATCTATCAGATTCGGTAATAATAAAAATATGGTAAACGGACCGGAATATTGCGGACCGAAAAACGAGTCTGCTCATTTTGAAACCTAAAAAACAAACGTTTCATTTTCGTGCTTTTTTCGGACATCCATCAGAAACTGTTTTTTGACGATTATGAGACTAAAAGAAACGTTTTAAAACGGAAATGTGCTGTGTGGGATGTTAATATGCTGTTCATTGAAATTATTGTTTTCTGTTCGTCGCAGTTTAAAAAGAGCAGCGAACCAGAGTCCCAAGTCCGACATTCAGAGACGCCTGCTGGCAGGAATTATAGTTCTGGTGTTTTTATCAGCTGCATTGGTGATTGCTGTTGGTATCCTTTCATATATGTGTAAGTAAATTCTTTTTTTTAAATCCATTGTAAACATTCAAATGTAGAGTGAGAGCCTCTCACGTTTAATAGTAATATCCACTACAATATTAATACACACTAATATAATAGTAATATCCACTTTTAAAAGCGCACCATTGCAGCAAAATTATTTTCCTGGATGGTGTGATTTTCAAAAAAATTCTATTGAATTATAAATACGATATTAAGGGAACAAATAAGTTGACTGCGAATCATTTTTATTGGGCATAGCTCTGACAAAATGGCCATTGGTGAAACTTAATGGTAAATGTGTAGCAATGGCCCAGCTACGTTGAAACCCCAGTTCCAATCTGATCAAGTAAATTTGAACCCGAAAGTGGGGCGACCCTCCTCCATGCCTCTACCGTGGTACTTTTGACCAGGCGACAGGTAAAATGTGGGATAGATCCAAAAAGCGGTCATACTGCCAGGGAGACTCCAGATAGACCCCGCTCACCCCTCACAATTACATTTAATTAAGTAAATATCATCATTTGGATTCATTAAAAGTTCATAGACAAGTAAAGGAAGATTAATGGGGAAAAGCATAATTTTTGGTTGGTGTAAAATAGTTTCCTACTAGTTGTTTTCTGCACAGATCGAAGGTAGAGAACGGATTTATGAATGTAAGTGACTATTTTCCTTTAAATTAATGAAAAATTGACTTGTTTTTATAATTTTTGTCTGATGTTTGAAGGCAGTGGTGTAACTAGGACTTTGGGAGCCCTAGGGCAGAACTTTTGAGTGGGAGCCCTTCAAATTTTATGTCATTTGAACTAAATATTTACAACTTCTAGAATTGCAAATTGGTGCGTCTAATGATAACATGAGCTTTCCTTATGTAAAACTGAATTAATTTTAAATGAATAATTTATTTCCATGGGTGCAAATTGGGATTCAATACAGGCTCCTTCTCGGGCACCGGCTAAGTCTCTGTCTCTCCCTTGATCCCGGCACGCACCCACTTTTGTATCCCCTGGCCGGTGCAGGGTTCTTGAAGTTTCTACTGGAAACAAGATGGGGGAAGGGAGATCCTTCATGTGGGATGAGGGGAAGGAATAGAGAGGGAATGGGACCAGGAAGGCCCACTTATAGACTGGGAGGTCGCCATGAATCTGCCAACACAAATATATTTATTTGGCTTAGAAACAAGCATTAGATTGTAATTAGATGTAATTAAATATATTCATAAGGGTATACAGTATTTATATTCTTTTTTACTTTCGGCCTATTTGGGAATCGGCCCCTTTTGTTCATGCCTAGTTAAGCCTCTGTTCGAAAGGAGATAGAGTAACTTGACTCTGTTCACTATAACTTTAATAGTATGCATTAAAAAGACTTGGCAGGAGTTAACATTTATTTTATTTGCTGCCTAAAAATATCACAGCAATTTATTGTGAGCCCCCAATCGCATTAACACACTCAACGCGGATGCCTTGAATTCAAGGCATGTCTCGTTACCCTGGGAGGTTGATGCCTTGATGTCAAGGCATGGGGTCCCATTATGTTCGTAGCTAAGTAAAAAATTATTATTATATTGCATAAATTTTATGTTTAAAGCATTTATAATAATGTATTTATTCATATAAAAGAAAAAAAAATATTTCGGGGATGAATACTTTTTCATGAAATAGGCCAGCATTGAGTGTGTTAATGTCAAGGTATTTGTTAAAGTTGGCCTGGTTTTTTTGTGGGAATAACTGGTACCAGGCGTTAAGCCCAACGATGTCCCAAATCAATTCATTAGCTAAGTGGGAAGTTGTTCCTTCTTCTGTGAATCTGTAGTTTTCCTTCTTTAGTGCATACACAGGGGCCAATTCCAGTATCAAAATTAATACCTCTATTTAGTAGCAATTAATGCTCTATCCAGTGGACTACATTGCCTAACCTCTTGGATGCATCTCATATCTGCTGTTATCAATCTCATCCTTTCATTCGATTGGAAAAATCAAACTACCTTAATTAATACTTTAATTAGATGACTCAAATTTTGAAGGTTAAATTGCTGTATATCTAATAGATGTCTACTTTTATTGCAGCCAATAAAGCAAGCAACATGACTCCACAACCCCAAGTGTGCACCTCAAATCAGTGTGTTGAAACAGGTAACTTTCAAAGTCAAACTTTCAGAATAATCTGTTGTGTTATATTCACCATTTGAAATTTATGCTTGGATTATTTTTTGCTGCATTTTTGCTCAGCATTCCTCTTTAGAAAGAAAAACAGCACTGTTCAAAAACCTGTAAATCTTTTTCTCTTTAATTTCAGCGGCCAATCTTCTAAAATCTCTTGATTTAGATGCAGACCCATGTGAAGACTTCTACCAATTTACCTGTGGAAATTGGGCTAGTAACCACCCTATTCCAGATTTTACAGCATCCACAGATTGGTTTTATGAGAGGAAGTTACACCTTGCACAGCGAATTAGAAGTATGAATACCTATTCTGCATATTTCCCAAAGTCATAATTATGATTTTTTTCAACCCTTGTAATACCAAGATTTGGTCAATGACACTGTTATGTATGCATCACTGTTGTGTTGGCAGCTGTGTGCATGTTGTGTTGGCAGCTGCGCAGCCTGCATGAACAGTGTCAACCAGGTGCAGCGAGAGCAGTGAGCGTGCAGTCTTGTTGTCTCCCGCGAGTTACGGTTGTCCGTAATGTACTCTTCATTGTACTCTCTCTTTTGCCTTATGACCTAGTTAATAGAGACTTGGAATGGGACACCTATGGTTTATTTCCAGCCCATGTGTACTCAACAACATAGCAGTCACCCAAGCAGTTGAAATTTGAATTTTTTACTATGTTAATTGTTGTAGTCATTCATGCATTTTTGCCCATTCTTCATGAATGCATTCAGAATTATTTTTAAAAGAATTGATTTCCATTCGTGCATTTTTATATAAAAATTATAAAAGGTATTGGTTGAGTCAATGTCACATGATCTTGGCATTTCATGCAACTTTTTTTAAGTTCCATTTTTTGCTGAAAGAACGAGTTATTTTATATGCAAATTATGGTGCTATTCCTTCTCAAATGATCTGTTCTTCACACCATGTAAATATTGCAGTTGTGTGACAATGGAATTTGTACCAGGGTATGCCAAGTTCCACAATAAGACCATGTACTACTGTTAGATGCAATACCTATAGGTACTTATTAGCATTGTGGAAAACATTCCACATTCATCAGTATTTTAGGGCTGCATTTGATGTCATGAATTTTAGGAGTATAACTCTAATATTTTTGATGATAGAATAGCAACTCTTGCAGTGATGGAAAACCACAAGTGATGATGGAATCGATGTTTCTATTTCATTTGATTGGGATGCTTTGTGAGGCTGTAAAATTCCATTTCTGCAGCTTTCTAGAGTACTTCAGTCTTGATGTCAACACTAGTTACAAAAAAGAGAATAAAAGAAAAATGCAGTGCTTACTTGAAAAGAAAAACAGTAGCATGAAATTATGTATGCATTACATTTTAGAGCTGACATGTCAATGGGCACTGAGCTGTACTATGATATTTCTCTCCTTCTTCAAGCTACACTGCTATTATATTGGATTTATTATTTATTTTTTGGCACCTACTTGGAAAATGTATTTACAAATATCTAATTAAGATATGTGTAGCTTACGTTATGTGGAAAATCTAATTTTTTATCATGAAATAATATAGATCAAAAATGACCGTATCCTGAAATTTCTTTTGAGGCATATGCTCTTGGCATTCCAAGAGTTAAAATTGATATCGGAGATCACAATTTTTGTTTAGAGAGAGATGCATACATACTGGAGTCTCTAGATGACATTTATTTTTTTCCACTAACCTGAAATCAAAACAGGTGCTCTTTACTCTGGGCTCTTTAACTATTAATAAATGCACAGACATCCATGCCCCAGTAGTTTCAGGAAAAACCTCTCCCGGCAGGATCCAAATCCGCAGCCCTAGGATTGACTGGCGAGGGATTTACCCCACCACCACTGGGGCCAGGAATACTATCGGGAGACAATTTCCCTCTGTAACTTTATTTAGGCCTGCTTGTGCTACCAAGCTCTCCTATGTTTTATTCCTGGCTCTATTATATTTTTAGAACAATTTATTTGAAACATGTTCTTTTCATCATCATCATCATCAGTATTGCAATGCTAGGATTTGTTTACTTAGCCCTCTATTTTTCCCTATTCAGTGTTAATTCCCTCATGCCCTGGTATTTTTTCTCTGTCACATCCTTCTTTATTTGCCCTATAATATTTGTCCCTTGGTCTTCCTCGCTGGACCTTCCCTTCAATCTTTCCTTCTATTATATTTCTAACTAATTCGTTTTGCCTCGAGGTATGTCAAATCCATCTGGTTCTTCTTTGCTGTAGGGTTTTCCATTTTGTCCTTTCTTCATCTGCACTCTTATACACCTCTTCGTTCCTCACTTTATCTGTGCATTTAATCTTCAACATTCTCCTCCAGCACCATGTTTTGAAGGCTTCAATTCTTCGTTGGTCTGCTTTCCCGATGTTCCATGTCTCTGATCAATAGAGTGCCACACTCCATACGAATGTTTTGATGAAGTGCTTCCTTGTTTGCAGCTGTAGGCTCGTTGAGCATAGTAGTCGTCTCCTCTTCATAAATGCCTCCTTAGCTTGTGCTATTCTTCGCTTGATGTCCATTGAGCTTCTTCCATCCCAAGCTATAGTGCTGCCGAGGTAGGTGAAGTTCTCCACTTGCTCCAATTTCACTCCTCAAATTGTGATATCTGCCCTAAGCTTCTCTCTTCCGCACGCTAGGGTTTTAGTTTTCTTCTTGTTGATGCTCATATTATATTCTTGAATTACTTGGTATATTGTGGTCTGGGATGCTTGCAGGTCCTCTCGACTTCCTTCTACAACTGCGATGTCATCAGCAAACCTTAGCATGTTTCTTTCTTTGCCATCCACCTTAATGCCCTTGATACCAATTTCCTCTGCATCTCTTATTGCTTCTTCAAGTTATGTATTGAATAACACTGGGGAGAGGTTGCATCCTTGTCTGACTCCTTTATTTATTTTGGCTTCTGTCTTCCGTCCGTCTTTCATTTGCTTTGTGTTCATTTACTCATGTTGTTCCAGATTTAGGCTCTCCTTTTCAAGGTCATTAGGGAAGGGTAGATGACCTTCAGATAAGGATTATGACCTAGATCTTTCCGATGAATCTTGAAAACTCTTTCATGGCTCTTCCTTAGACTTTGCCTACATTTTCTATGGTCTTCAGCTGCATGGATGTGTATTATATAAAACAATATTTTAGCAGTTTTAGACATGTTTGTAAATACTCATTTCCATGTGCAATGGATAATGAAAATATTCTGCTGGAAGTAAATACTACATATATTATTATATAAAGAGATCCTTTGTTGTTTTCTTATACAAATTCTAATAATTCATAACTCATTTGGGAAAATATATTTTGGTTGCATTTTTTCTGCTTGTATTTTAAAAATAGATATTTTTGTTATAAGAATAAATATCATATACTTACTGTATGTAATGAAATTAATCCGAGAGTTGCCAGGAACATCAGTTCAAATGCCATGTAAAATATATCGGTTTTTCATAATCGCATCTTCACTGAAATTCATTAACTTGTGATGAAAATTAACTATTTGCCCCTGCCTTAGAAAAAACGTCAATGAGGTTTCTGAGGGTTACCTGACTTGCTACTTCATTGCCTACCCTAGAATGCAAGAGAAATTCAACTTTCTCCTGCACACAGTCATGGCAACAAATTGAGTAGCCATGACTGAAGGGTAAAATCCCATGTGCTGAACTCTTTATTTTCTCTTCTACATATTATGATTTATTCAACAACAGTATTTATTTATAATTTTGCTCCTTTTTTCAGAGGCCTTAGAAAATGACATTTATGATTATCAGCCTGTTCCTGTCACACAAGCCCAAATGCTATTCCAGTCCTGCTTGAACACAAGTGAGTAAGAATGCACGCTGAAATGTCTTTGTTACATGATTAGTTTCATTGAAGATCTCTTTTTGATTTACATAGTTTTCTATGAAAAAATTAATGTTTGGCAGTGCTTGGGCTATGCAAACATTAGCATAGCCCAAGCACTGCTTAGGGCAGGGGTATAGGGCACTGCATAGGGCAGGGGTCTCCAAACTTTTCAGCCCGCGGGCCGCATTACCTACCAAACAACAGTTTGGGGGCCGACTAAATATTTGAGGTCCAAATAAAAGAATCAAAACATAGATGTTGCTTTTAATGTTTTATTTAATATTATTTTATTCAGTTATTATTTAATAACGCATTTAACATGAACACGTGTATTAGTGGGAATGGCAAAATTGTTTCCTGGATGCCAAAATAGCAGATATTTCTGGCTTTAGATTTGATGTCCCTAACATCAACAGTGATCTGAAATTATCATCATACAAGTTTACTCTCAAATTGTTCTTCACGTATTTCATTCTTGAAAATGTTTGTTCACACAAGTATGTTGTTCCAAAGATTGAAAGGTACCTTGATGCAAAAGTTTTGACATTTTTAAAGTCTTCCTTGGGAAAAACTGATGAAAACCCACCAGTCCTTCTTTGAATTTGTCCCTAAGCAGGTCATTTGCTTACAACTCAATGGCCTCCAGCTGTAATTCATCTCGGCAGCTGGCCACATCTGCTTCAAATGGGTTTTGAAACAGTCTCATTACTTCTTCCTTTGAATCCAAGTCAGAAAACAGCTCCTGAAACTGCAGCTGGAGGTCTTTGATAATCTCGCTTGCAAATGACGTGGGGAACTCAGCTGTTGCTTCAGATATGAAGACCTTGCACTACTGAAAGTGCATCAAGTTGTTGGCCTGTACTTGTTCCAAAAACAAGACAAGTTTAGATCTTAAGGCCTTTAGGTGGGTTTATAGATCAGAAAATAGATTTTTCTCTCCTTGTAGTTTTAGGTTCAGAAAATTTAAATTACTAGTTATGTCTGCAGCAAAAGCCGATTTCCATACCCACTCTTCATCAGACAGTAATGACTGTGGCTTGCCTTTACTTTCCTGGAAGTCACCTATTTCCTTTCATAATTCGAATACTCTGCTCAGAACTTTTTCACAACTTAGCCATTTTATTGCTGTGTAGTTCGATAAATATGGCGATTCGGTGTCTGTATCTATCAACATGTCTCTGAACTGTCTACAGTTAAGCCCATGCGACCTTATTAAATTTACCATCTTCACCACAGGATTCAGACCACTGCTAATGTCCACATATTTAGCACGCAAAGCTCGCTTGTGAATAATACAGTGCAGGAAGATTGGTTGTGGAATGTCTTTCTCACTACACATCTGCTTCACTTGTTCAACCAAGCCTTTCTTTATGCCACTCATGTTCTTTCCTCCATAAACAGTCAGGCAACTGAGGTTTGTCCAGTCCAAGTTATAATCAGCAAATGCTTTTTTCAATTCATTGAACACATCCTCTCCGGTAACAGTCCCATACATGCTATGCAGTGAAGCCAGCTCTTGTGTTACGTTCATGTCTTCTTCATTCACACCTCTAATGAACACAAGCAGTTGAGAGGTGAAACAGCTGTCCACCTTGCAATTGAAAAATCGTGAAACATGCTTCCATTTTTCGCTCTTTGAGTCACAATATTTTCATCCATGTCTGCAACATGGCAAGAAATGATATTTTCACCCAAAGCTACATTTTAAAATTGTTTCGAATTTTCTGGGCAGAGTTCCACAGCCACCTCCAACAAGCATTCCTTCACTACTTCACCATCTGTAAACGGTTTGCCACTTTTAGCCAGGACCTAGGCAACTTTATAACTGGGCTTAGTTAAGGATACATTTTCATTTGAGGATTATCTGAACAATGTTCTCTGAGATGTGAGTTGATTTTGTTATTTACAAAATTTTTTCTGCACGGACTTTACCCTCCAACTGTGCATATTTCTCCTGATGTTTGCTTCGATGATTACGGCGCTGGTTTATTCTTTCAGCACAGCCACGGTTTCGTTGCAAATCACACGCAATGCTTTCTCGCCGGATTTGATGAAGAAGTATTTCAAACTCCATTCTTCTTGAAATTGCCGACACTCGTCGTCTATTTTTCTCGGACATCGTTGGGCACTAAAATAAAATGACTTCAACATCAATAAATCGTGAAACGGAAAGTATGTTGCCCAAAATATCGCTCAAAAGCCTGATTACGCACACTAATTTCGTCGCAATTATAGCTGGAAATAACCCGAAACAATTTAAAAAAAATTCTTTCTTGAATTATAAAATTAAATATACCTGAATACAGTCTGAAAATATATCCACTTATGGTAGAAAGATTGTTTCTTTTAATGTTCCCTCTTCAGAATATTCGGAAAATTCTTGTTAAACTAACGACACTCCCAATACTTTATACACATTGTTAAGTTTTTACGCGAAGGAAATTATCACCAAATAAAATAGAGTGCAACATGTTTCGCAATTAGAATTCGTTAACTGACACCAGCCCTTCCTCATCGCAGCAGTCAACCGCAACTGGCAAACTGAGATCAAAATAATCAAGTCTTGAACAAGCAGCAAACCATTTAAAAACTCTACCACTAGATGGCGTTACATCATCTCATTGATCAAGAACACTGTATAACACTTATTAAGTGTTCTTGTCATTGACTGTGAACAGAAGTAGAAAAGGTAAGCAACGAATAAGGTTTTGCTATGCAGTGAACGGTTGGAAAACATAACGCACTGCTGCGCGCCTCTTTCCTAAGTCGGTAAAAACGTTACGTCCATGTAAGCGACGGTTGATCTTGGCAGGATACATGTGAATTTCCGTAATTTTTTTTCAAAGATGAAAAGGTCTCCACGGGCCGGATGAGAGGGCCTCGCGGGCCGGATCTGGCCCGCGGGCCGTAGTTTGGAGACCCCTGGTCAAGGGCACGGTTGTAGCGAAGAGAGATTCTAGGGAAGAGAGGTCTAGGGTATGTAAAACAACAAAGGAGATAGTTCCAGGTGTACATTCTAATAAATACGTACTTTCAAGAAATCAATTTTTGATATGGTTGAGTTTCTCTTCTGAAAGCTATAGCCCTCTTCACTTTAGCTACTCCATCAATTACTCCCATCTCACTTTGTTGGCCTCTGGTTATTTTGCATTGCTGAGTTATGAAAATGAAAGTGCATACCAACTTATTTCAATTTGCTCCTCCTACATATTGCTACACATCAAGAGCCAATTGAACCAGTTTCCAAAACTTAAGTATGATAGCACCTTCCATTATGCTGAATTAATTCAGTAAATTTACTTTTCCATTCTAAAATCTATACTTATAAATTGGCTACATTTACAATTGGCTCTTCTAGAGATAATTCCTAAACTGTGGAACCATATATCTTATGTGCTACAAAGCCAATTCTGAATGCAATTATTGAAATTTGAAGTATTGACAAGAAATATTTAAATCTAAAGCTCTTTCTGTTTAAAATAATGACAACCATGGTGCTTTTGTGTTGTTCCTAAAAGTTATTATTTGGTAATTATTTTGGATGCTATGCTTTCTATTGTGAATTTACATTGCGAAAAATGCTTCATTCTCAGTTCATTGATTTCCAGTACACATATTGGCATGTATGTTTCATATACATGTATCACTACCATCTGTTTACTTGTGCTCATTCTTGTATTCCAGCTGCAATAGATATATCTGGGGTTGAACCAATTCTCCAGGTACTGGATCATGCTGGCCTACCCAGGAAACTGATGGTCAACAACTCTAAACCTTTCAGTGCCCTGTACTCATATCCAACAATGTCAGGTGGGATTTTGACCTACCCAAAACCCAAGAGGTCAAGTTTGAGTGCAGAACTCAGGTGGATGGTCCCTCTTGTGGGCTGCAAGAGAGTACTCGGCAAAGACCCTCTCATTGGATTTGGAGTGCTCCCCCACCCACTGAATAGGACAAATAATGTATTGACAGTAAGTTGCTGATATATTTTTTCAATCATTCCTATATATAATCATGGAGTAAGTATAATATAAAGGGCTCAGCATATGGAGCAAACTGTTACAAGTTTTGGATGTAGTACTGGAAGGTTTCCATGGCAATTAATTTGGGCGATTTTTCAAGTTACGTCACAAACGGTATACCTATATTGTTTCCAATGCATTTGTTTTTCAAATCAAATCAAGCCGCACTTAACATATGCTATTGTTGTAGCTTTGTTATTTTATTATAATACATAAGTTAAAATTTCTCTCACTATTAAAGGAAAATTAATATTAATTTATAATTAATATTAATTATATGAAATTTAGATGAAATATATATTTCATTAAAAATGCATCATCAACTGCTGCAAGGTTCAGATGGAGCAGCTAGACTACAAGACACTTCATCAATTGTGCCACTTAAGTCGATTACAAAAACAAAAGTGCACATATCATGATATATGTATATCTTTTGTGATGTAACACAACACATTCTTTCCTCACCATCTATGGAAACCTTCCAGTACTACATCTAAAATGTATAACAGTTTTGCCCTATGCAGTAAGCGCTCTATATTATACTTACTCTATGATAAAATGTCGTTTAAAATCTGGTATTGGTAAAGTTTTTCATTGGTCATTTTGATGATGGATCATTCGAAGTGTAGGAATGATATTGGATCTGAATTTTGCAGAAAACTTCAAGGAAAGAATGATAAAAATAATTTTAATATTTTACCAGAAATATTTCCCATCCAACAATGCTTTCATCCATTAAAGTATAAACTATTAACTACTTAGCTGGGGTTGAAATTAATCTTGCCATGCGATATAAAAATATGATCTGAGCATGACAAGATAACTCACTTGAAGCTGCTTGAACATCCTTATTAGCCAGCAGATGGTAATGTAGGAAAGTCTTTGTGTAGGGAATGCATTTCCACTAAATCCCACGTCTGTATCATGCAATGGTTGCCTAACCTTCCCAAATGAAATTTTCTTTTTGAAAAACATCATTTGCCCATGATATGACATGTTTTAGTATGAATTTAGTTCTAAGTAAGGGTTAATTTTTAATTTTTAGCTGACCAAAAGAATATGCTAACCAGTTTAGGGACTATACTATCTATCTTTGATGGGAAGGTAGATGCCAGGTATGGAGCATTGTCAATTTTACATTATTACTGGGTATTCCAACATAACTACAGTAGAAGCTCTTATACATATATACTGTATGATGAGAAGTCTTGGGAGCTGTAAAATCACTTAGTACATGTATAAAACTCTTTTTATTATCTAAGACACTTAAATATTCATTTCACAGTCAATTCCTACAACCTTACTGCTATTTTAGCCAATATTGTAGGTGTTTTGCATGAATGGCCAATGGATTCCATTAAGAAAGCTATTAAAAATGATGCCATATTCACAAAAATTTAAGGTGAATCTGATCCTATGATGACTCCCCTTTTTTGGAACTCCTCATGGAGAAAAAAATTAATTTTGAAGTTTTTACTTTGTTAATAGGTCGAATGTGAACTGAAAGTGTTTGAAAAATGTCCAGTATCGACCTGAATTTGCACTGCAGTACACGTTTACAAATGTGAATTGGGTTTAGCAGACAACTGCTTGTGCATGTAAATGCACCTTTTATAACTGAGTTGATATCTCTAATTGGTGGTCAACTAAGATGCGTTATTATGTCACTCTATAAATCCAATACTCCGGCATTGTAGCAGTCTATACCCCGACAACGTATCATAATCATGTAGGGACAATTGAGGGAATGGAGAAAGGGTTGGAGTGAAACCCAATACCAGCATTAGTATAATCTTAATGGAAAATGCCAAGGGGCTCATGGCCCAGTCTAATGGATGTGGCATTGTATTTATAACTCCCTCCAGGGGTGCCGCCAGGAGTATCTTTTGGTGGGAGGGGAGATTCACCTGGATTGGATGGTAGGCACAACCTCTACCAAGGATTAATATGGGCCCTGAGATATATTTTGCAGACATTTTAGCACATAAATATTAATCATCTTTTTGTATCTTAAATATTGATCTCTTGAAATTTCAAAAGAAATTATTAATTTTATGTGGAATTTCATTTTAAAATTTAAAAAAACTCAGAAGTATAGTATTACTTTTAAAAAAGTGTGTTTTATTTTAAATTGTAAGAAGATCATAGTGCAAGAAGATTCATAATAATCGTGACAAACAGCTTCTATACAATTACGAAAGGAATACAGTTCTATCACACCGAGAAAGCAATTATGATGCATGTATAATCCATCATGCCCAAATACAAGGTGTTATTTAAATACTCGGGTTGTAGGTAGTCAGAAAAAGATAAGTCATTCAAATGGAAAGAAAGTCTGTTCATTTACAGTTACAAATAAATGCTATGTCTACGTGATTTTTTAGCGAGTTTGTCACAATTTTCTTACCTCCCCTTGGGGGATGTTTTAACCCCCCCAAAAATCCCCTTCTGCACCCCTGGTTCTCTCAAAACAGCATTCGAATTGGTGCTAGTATTCCACTGAAATATCTCTACCACTACTAGGATTCAAACTTAGGCCCTCAGCATGGGATACCAGCACTCAAGTCACCACACCTACCTGACCTCAGACCTGTCTTCACCATTCTTCTTTTGCACCTCATTTTAAATACTTCGAGCCTTGATTTCTCTGCTGCTGTTGTCGTCCATGCTTCACTGTCAGGAAGCAACATGCTCCAGATATATGTTCTGATTGTTTCCTTACTTCAACCCTTGTATTTCCAGCTGTTATAGATTCTTTTTCTTTTGGAAGAATGAATTCTTTGCCTGGGCTATTTTACTGACCGTTTTCTTCACCTATGATCTATCATCTTCATCTATCACATGTTACTCATCTTC
The DNA here is from genome assembly GCA_933228895.1 of Platycnemis pennipes. Lineage (NCBI taxonomy): Eukaryota > Metazoa > Arthropoda > Insecta > Odonata > Platycnemididae > Platycnemis > Platycnemis pennipes. The sequence continues at coordinate 30,674,090 of OW121852.1, read as the reverse complement.
CCAGATAGCAATACTCACTCACTATTTCCAGTTTTGTTTCATTTGTTTAACATTAGAGATGAGCAAATACTACCCATGAATAATCAAACACCTCAAATACTAGAAAGTAATCGATACTTGAGATCTCAAATAAATATGCTAATAGAATTTGATATTCAAAATCTCAAATAATTATGCTAACTATGCTGTACTTGTCATGTTGGCCAACTACATAACTTATTACAGAACTGGACATAACATGGTGTATTAACCCTTTTACTGCCAGTGGGTCGATATACAGGGTTTATAGGGTCGATATAGGGTCGGCCCTCTATGGTTGTGCAAAAACTGCCAAGGGCCAATACGTATATCGGCCCACCTACATTACATTTTTGTAATATTATATTTCCATCAAATAAGAGACAGCAAGAATGAATTTTTCATCCTGATAAAATTTGAATTATATCATCAGCATTGAGAAAAATACATAATTTATATATGTATTCAAATTAAGTGCTTCAAATATGCCTAAAATTCATTATCTTACGATATTCACGGAAATGGGCTTGTCAGTTTTCGCACAGTCTACCTTAAAGCGGCTGGCAGTAAAAGGGTTAAGACTTTCTTCTAACTTATTAAGGCTTATGTGAGTTGATGTATTCTAGTTGTAGTCGATGTAGTCCAGAGTTGGTTGCAAAATTATTTTATTAAATATTTGACATTTTAAAACCAGAATTAAGTTTTTAAATTTAATTTACTTGTAGCTCCTTACTTCCACAGACAACGAATTAACTAGCATCAAATCAAATAAAAATCAAATAACATCAAGTATATCAATTGTAATTGTAGTATTAGAGGTATCTGAAAGTCGAGATATTCAAGTCGTGATCAGATATTCGAATTTGAGAAATCCACCAATTGACCAATCTCTATTTAACATTTGTCTTGGCCCCTGGTCTTATACAGCATATCATAACCTTTGTTTTATTTTTATTGATCTTCGGTTTATATCTGGATATTGCTTTTTTTCATTTTAACTAGTCTTCTTTTAACAATTTTCTATCTCTACCACCAACATCATATCATAAGTGGATCGCAGCATGCTAATTTTTCCCCAGTGGATACTCATTCCGAGCCAAATCTATTTCTTGTATTTCATAGAGGGCTTTAAGCAAATCATAATGGGAAAATAAATTTTGGAAGTCTGAAGTTTTTCATTATTTCATTAGTCAAATGATGTAACGTCTTGTGTTGCCTCCCCTGGTATTTGATTGGAAAGCATAGGTTGCTTCGCCCAGTATGAGATCTCCTTTGCCGGAGAATGAATTGACAGGAGGGGCACCTGGGAGGCATGCTGGCAGGCATTTGCAGCGATGGCCGAGTTGGACGAGGAGATACAACGAGAGGAGCCCTTGGGCAGGATCCCCGTGGAAATGGAGGAAAAGTGTGAAGGATGGCAAAAAGGCAGAGAAGAAAGATGACTCTGCAGTCTCTCGCTCTCTGTACCTGGAGAGCATGATGAAGCTTTTGGATCTGTGGGAAGCCTTGAAAAACGTCACCATTGATACCACGGTGGTTGTGGATTATGTGACCAATTACCGCTCAGACTTAAGTTCTGGTGGGGGAAAGAAGGATGTTTTGAAGATTTATGCCCAACAGATTGATGCGCTACAAGAAATTATTTTCAAGGTCAGTGAAGTGACATATATGTATGCAACTACAAGTTTTAAAATGAAGTAAATTCATAGATGCAGTAAAAGTTAAAGCATATGAACTTTAATGTGCTTTAATTGTCTTTCATTCTCACAGTGAATGTATTGCCACCAACGAAACATTCGTTGGTGGCAATACATTCACTGTGCATTCTTGTTGTGCATACTTTTGTGCATGCCATAACTTAAATTCTCGTGCATAATTGTTGTGAATGCCATAACTTAAAATTATGGTAGCATTAGTAATGATAAAATACATGTATTTTGTCCTGAAATCATGATTATTCTGTGGAAATTTTAATTTATTATAGCATCAATTTCCCACCAATGTTCAAGAGTTTAACCCTTTCACTCTCACCCCATTTTCGGATTTCAACCCCAGAAAGCTCACGCCTTATTTCTGCATATTTCAAGCAAATGATTTTTGTTAACCTGTTTTTAGGTCATGGATATTGAAATTTTAACAGAAAATGAAAAACATCTTTTAGTTTCTATTTAAAAATATAATGGATGTGTCAAAATAAAAAGTAATTTTATAAAAAATATTTTGTACAAATTTTTTTTTTAACTAGAGCCAAAATATCGGCACCTTGAGCTTTTTAAGGCAAATATGGGAAGCTGATATATCGAGACCTTGAGCGTCTAAGGGTTAATGTTAGCATTAATCTGTCATAGACTTAAAGTCAAGGCAGTATTGCTTTAACATACAAGCAATGAATATTTTGTGCTGAAAAAATTTCTTTTTGTTTGTGCCTAATGTGTGAGTGATGCAATATGAGCTTTCACTTTAAATCTATATGCAACCTTCATTACTAGAGCCCTTTTAAAAAGTCACAAAATAAGTTCCTTGGGAAGCAAAGTAATGTTGTGTGTGGATTATTTTTGTAGAAAACACACAAGTATCTTATTCTATCAAGACATTTCCATAGCCACTTCAAATGATTACCTCAGGACCTCTTTTGTTTATATTCTCTAAGCGGTATTTATGTTGCCTTTTTGCTACCCTATGAAGTTAAAATTGGGAATTTTCATAGTATTCATACTCCATCAGTGAATGAAGTAATGAATATTTTAAGTTTAGCCCAATATGGATGATAGGATAGTAACTAAAGTATAATCTGGAGCTATACAAAACTTTCTCAAACATCCCTTTCAGTTGTATTTGGAATCAGCTGAAGAAGACATAAACATTATGTCTGAATTATCCTCTGGGAAGGATAGGCCTCCACCGTTTGATGAAATGCATGTGAGTGATTTACAAAGGCTGACAGATGAAGCTGCTTTTGCTGAAAATCCAAATCCCAACTTGCGTGTAAGTTTAACATTATTTTTTGCTTTCATCTTGTAGTATTAAACTAGCTGAAGGTGTCCATTGAAATTCAATGTGAGAGAGAAAAATCAAATGTGTATTAAGAAATTTTTACATTTATTGTTAAGGGACAAAACCCAATGTGAATTTTGGAATTATCTTTGAATCTGTCTATATTAGAGTCAAATCTGATATAAACTAATGCAAACAAAAAAACCATCAGTATTCAAACATGCACCTTCACTAATTTGGAAATGATATTCCTAACCTTTTGGGCAGATGGAAACCAAGGAGGTTAGAAGGCTAGAATGAGGCCTGAATGGGGGTATTTGGTTTTGATTGTGATTGTCAATACAATGATTTTGTGTGCATTAAGGCTGTTCTATACCAAACCAATATCTCTTGAGTAACCGTCACGGGCGTTAGTTCCGAGAGCTACCGCTTCAGTTTCAGTGGGATAGGTAACTTTACTGGGAGGAGGGGGTCATCTTGAGGGGTGTTTGGGGAGTGGCTTATTTATTCAGTCACCAATGAGTGACCACCGGTCCAGATGTTCCTTATCGCTTATTGCGTCACACGTCGTCACTCGATCCCTTGGAGGAAGGCCGAGGGAATCTTTGTTTACGAGTGATTCATTCGTCTTCCTCATCTTAGCTATCCGCTTATCTTTGCTACTCACCTAACACGAACGTAACTTCCAGTACAGAAGTAAAATGCTTATCGTGACTTCGACCTAATTCCTTTATTGCAACATTTTTCCAATACGAGTGTAACTCCGTCTAAAGTGTGTCCAGAAATTAAATGGGATCGAGAAAAAACTAAAACACAACGTCATTGTAAGTGTGAACTGGAGCAAAAATTTTTATGGACTACGGTAAATTATATTTATTCGATAGATGAAAAGTCCAAAGAGAGAACCTTAAAAAAGAAAATTGAGCATCAGTAATTCAATGAAATAAAACTGACTGACTGATGGCTCGTCACCCTAGGGTGACTTTATTTCATAGTATGCCAAAAACTGGCTTATTCTATGTGTCACTTAATCCCGGAACTGACTAGGATCTTTCCTAGTCATCAGGTAGTGTGATAGGTCCACTCCTGTTCCTCCTGTACATAAATGATATCAATAAGGTTGTCATAAGTAAGCTTCGTCTATTTGCCGATGACACTGTAGTGTACAGGGAAATTCTATGCCCAAACGATAAAGAATATTTAAATGATGACCTACAAGCAATTGAAGATTGGTGTGATACATGGCACTTAGAATTAAAATTTAATAATTGTCTCTTGATGAATTTTTGGAAAATGAATAGCTCTCCTCCCAGCACTTGAATTGAAGAAGATCGTAGCAGATTGAAATTTAGACATAATCTCTTAACCCTTTGAGTGCCACCGATTTTTAGGTGGGTATTCCCAGAAGTGCCACGGGTATTTTGCTGATTTTGTAGGCCTTTATTCAAAAAATTCTTTTTTGTTTATTTGTTGCTATTTTTACATGATTTCTTCTGCATTTGAAATTGAATGCTTTCTTTCAAATTAACATGAAATAAAATCGGCTGATTTTCTCAATGACACGCAATTGTTTTAGTTTAATTTGGAATTTACAGATTTGAATTATTTTATTTCTCAATTTTGAGCAACAAATCGAGAAATAATATCAACTTTAAAGCAATAAACCATTGATAAATATAAAAGGGTATCATTTTTCTAGGAATTGATCATATAATATCCAAGGAATTTGCACGAATTTTCAATATATATTCGATTGAGTATCACAATGCAAATTGCATAAAATCCAGGGGAAATTATAAAAATTATTGGAGGTATATAATGTGAATATTTTTGCAGACAAGAGAATATTTGGATGTGAAAACGTTACGAAACATGGTATCTGAATAATAATAACAAGAATTTAATTCTGTTATTGCTTACAAAATGATAACAATTGCATTAAAAATTTTTGAAAATATATACTCATTCTTAGAAAACGATGACAACATTACGAACCCTATTCCAAATCAAATACATAACTAATTTTCATATTATTCATAAATATGATGAGACGCACAAATTCCATGTAGAACTTATTCACATTTCATGCAGTTCTAGATCTATGGAAAGGGCCACGGCATTTCCTACTGCATACAGCACACACTTCTTCCCTCCGCCCTGAAAGATTCCTTATCCCATATATTCCTGGAGATACTGTCCTAGGAGTTGACTAACTGGGATTATTACATCTAAGTAACCATTTATTCACAGTGCTATCTATTATTTATGAAAAAACTGCACTCTTGATAATTATTTCAGGATTGTTTAATTTGTAAGTAATATAAGCATTTAGCACCATTTTAGAAATTACATTGCAGACCATTTTCTTCCAGTATATCCAATAATCTTCTCTCATCTAAATACACGTATTACATAATATCCGAAGAATATAAATGGTTCCCATGTATCATTGTACTCATTGTACTGGTCAATGATTTGTGGACCTTCCTTTGGAAATTCTTGACCCTTGCGAATGATTGAATTGCTTTTGGCTATCGAGTTGGTGGAAAGTAATAAAACTGGATTTTTTTTGTAATTTCTTTTCTCGATACCTAACAATAAGAAGCGCTTCACTTCTAAAACACTTTTTCTTGCCCACACTAAAGTTTTATTTGAGAGGTTGTAGTACCATGTTCTAGATTGCATTGGTAAAAAGAGGTTGAAGTACAGGATTGGAGAAGATTTTGGTGGCGGAAGATGTTTGGGACCAGGAGTTTCCAGGAATTCAAAATGTGGAGGAGGGAGTGAATCACAATTGTCCTGAACCTCAATGAATTCTGCAGAATGATCACGGCTTACACTTTCACGTTCATCAAAAACTGACGCTATCATTACTGTAGTCAATAATTCCTGGTCTCTTCTTAGGAAGGATGCTTTCATCTAGTCTGATAACATTTCCCCTTCACTAGTGTCTCGACAAAAATGGTCACTGTCTTCACTTTCCACAGAGTAGTCGTCATTACTTAGAGAATTTATGTATTCAGCTAATGTCATCGTCAACTCCAGGTGAAAATTCATTTCTAGAAATTGACGCCATTTATTAGGTAAAAGATTTATTTCACTTTCAAAAAGCCACTAGTGAAATTTCAATGTGTAAACAACAACAACAAGAGATGCACACATTGTATTTTTATGTACAGCATCATATTTCAATTACTACTGCCGCATCTACTATGACAACGAGGCTGACAATCGGAGCCACATTGTTGACTCAGCACCCCAGCGGACTCAACGCACCAGCAGAGAGAGATAGCATGATAGCAGTTACGTAGTATCTTTTCGTCTGCCTTTCGTAGCTAAAAATCAACGACTTGATCGCAGTGAAGCAGCAACAAATTATCTCATCAGAAGCGACATAGCAGTGATGTTTTGAAGCCTAAGTCTTTTTGCTATGCCATGAATCGTTCGCAAAACGAAGGAGAATACGATGTACTTCGGAGAGAATAAAATGTTTCTAAGCATATAAACAAAGAAGAACACGCCAAACATAATATTTCCGACATAAATACAAAGTTCAAAATATTAGAAGAAAGTCAATTGGTTTTAGGCTAACAAACAATGTAGTTTCCAAAGTGTCGCGCCAGCAGCGAGAACCAAATGTGGCGCTCGGAAAATTCAGTCCGACATACAGTTATTTAAATTACCAAAGTTGTTGATCATTTCCATTAACAATCAAAATTATTGTTCCACGTAGTTATTAAAAGATCATTCTTGTATTATGTACAATTCACAAGAGTTAAAGATTGAGAAAAACATTATTTTAACAGGTCTCCTCATAGACGACGATATATCGTCGTTGGCACTTCTGGCACATTCTGCAAACGACGATATATCGTCGTGTGGCACTCAAAGGGTTAAACAAATTCCAAGATCATATTTTCAGTGATGATGTTAAAAATATTTTGTGAACCCCAACTTACTATGGTAGACTGGGCCATGATCACGAAATTAGAGAAAATGATTGCCAAACTGACAGATTCAAAATGCCCTTTTTTCTATGTACATTGAGGGATATGAATAACGGTAAATATATCCAGTATGAGTGTAGCAATGGATAATATTGGTAGCTGCATGCTGGTATAAGGACTTATAGCTAACCCAACTAACGGCATGTTTTTGCATGTATGCTTCGCTATTTTTATCTTTTTTTAAATAGCGTAGTTTTGAACAGTACCTATACGAGTACTATTCCTTTTTTTATGCATGATATGTAGTGCATGTTTGGTGACAATTCACCACTTACCACACACCTTTATGTTGGCTTGCAGAGTATTATGTAGAAGTAGATGTAAAAAATGTGACGTAAAGGTGTTCAACAGTGATTCGCAGAGTTACTTATCCTTACCTCCTGTTATAAAACTACACGTATTCCAGTCTATCAAAGGGAGATTGAAGTCTCCGCCTACTATTATTCCTCTGTATTTGTTCTGAGAAATCAGTGTTCCTATCTCTGACTCTAGTTCCATTATAGAATTGATGTCTGCATCCAGTGGCCTGTAATATGCACCTACATATATCTTTTTTTTGCGTCACTACTTTTACTTTTAACGGAATACCAAATACTTACTACATTTCGCTCCGAAATAAGTTTTCTTCTACTAACGGGTCCTTCACAGCTATAAATAATACTCCTCCGTTTCTGCTTACTCTATCCTTTCTGTATACGGTAAAACACTTAGGGAATACTTCATATCTGATATGTCCTTCGAAAACCATCTTTCTGTGCGTACGATTATATCAGCATCAGTACTTTTTATGAGGTGGTGAAATTCGGCTACTTTATTTCTTAAACTACGACAATTCACTACTATCACTGAAATTATTTCTCCCAATCTATTTTTCTCCTGGTGCTCTTTTTCAGCTAGAAATTTCCCCGATAATTATTTTACCGACCCAATATTTAATCTACCAATCTGATATGTATGCATCTGTAGTAATCTGATATGTATGCATGATTTGAACTTCTGTTCTGGTGCCGGTTAAATTAACTGCTTCATGACAGGATAAACAGTGAGCTTAACCAGAGAAAACAGATAGGAATGGGCACTGTGAAAGCAAATACCGAGCACTGAAAATGAAGGAAGACATTTGTTTCATGTAGGTACCGACGGGCAAGGCTGAATTGAAGTTAGGCTAAACGTGCTAAACTTAGCCCCTCCCGAAGCAAATTTCTGGCTACGTGCCTGCCTGCTACTGAACAAAATATCCATTGCTGAGCTTGCTCGGTCTGAGGGCTCTGGATTTCGACAAGGGGCCGGAGGGAGGCGAAGTGGCTCTGACGTTGGCCTTGGAATGGTTCGAGAGAGAGAGAGAGATAAGGAGCCAGGAGGTGGAGGGTGACGTTAGCGGGAGTGGGGGGGGGGACTATGAGTAGCGCCACGGAACGAAAGATTTTTAGCACGTAAAATAGTGAAAACATGGTTCGGAAAATAATAAATTGCAACTTTAGTATGCACCTAAGGTCTTTGAGTTTGATATAATAGTAGAATAGAAGGATGAATCCCAGCGGAGAGTGGAACACATGTTTCCATTACGATTTCAATGTCAAAGGAAAAAAAGGCTGAAATCGGGCTATTTTTACGATTTTCAGTGCCTGAAGCTCTTTAATGAGTACTGCTAATGAACATATTGTTCCAGTAACCACACACATTGATCCTTAATCTAACGATCAATGAAAACCGATCAGCTCTGCGACTTATATTAAACTCGTTAACTTCGATTTCACAAGGGTCTGCAGAGCCGGTTTCCTTGTTTCGGAGCCGGTTTCTTCCGAACTTGAACTTCCTACGAACACTCAATAATGAAATTTTTTTCCGCTGGATTATGTTCCTAAAAGCTGGTACATATTTAATCTATTGCGTTACATACCTGTCATTCCTTTGTTTATAGCTATTTGAATCTCAATTTTTGACTCATATTTTGTTACATTTTATATTTCACCTTATACTGTATTATATCCCAGTAGGGGATCGAGTTGGTGTGGTGGCTAGAGTACTGGCCTCCCATCCCGAGGGCCCGGGCTAGATTCCCGGCAGTGGCGGATTTTTCAGTGGAAAACTGGTCCCCACTTGAGTGCCTAGTGGAGGGCATTTCAAGTACAGTACTCCGTCCGTCGGATGGGACGTTAAGCCGTGGTCCCCTTGGTGCCTTTCGTTAAGAGTAGGCTAATGCCGACGCCGGGGTTTCTCTCCACCCTTCCTCCGTTCCCTAAAAACTCCTACCATTACCTAATTACCCACCTATCCTATATGGCGCAAATGACCTCAGCTGTCGGTCGCCTCTCCTAAATAACCAATAACCAACCAATATATCCCAGTATAAATACATGTAATGGGATTGCAGAAAATATGGTTATTTTCTAGAATTGTAAGGAAGGAAATATTTATGAATTTGGAAAAGTTTTCTAATTGGACTTTGTTAAGAAAATAAACACAGTATTTGTTTGTTCATTCCATGGTTTTTTCATGATAAGCCATGATTTCAATCAAGCTCTGTACTTGAAATATTTTCTGTTTGTAGTAGTTACGCATGTATATGATCAGAGGAGATTCCAGTCATCAATAATATTTTACTACTGTCCTGCCATGGTGATATTTTTCTCCAATTTTTTTATAGTTCTTACTGTCTGTTAAAGTATTAAATATGTTTACACAGGTACTAATGACTGTGGCGTTTTAGCTTAACTAATGCTAGTAAATCAAATTTGTTTAGAAAAGGTTGCTATATGCCCACATTTGTGTCTATTCTCTGTGTGTGCTAGGCTTCATCACCCATGCATTTAAGCATTAATGAATGTAACTCAGAAGGTATTAACTGTACTTTTCAGATTGATTGGCGGGTATACTTCAACTTGATGTTTGAAGGCAGTAATGTTTCTCTGAATTTGGATAAAGATTTTATTTTGGTCCAAAATTTAAATTATTTGAAGAATATTGCTAAACTTTTAGCCAAAACTTCTCCTCTGGTGCTTGGTGAGTAATTCTCATATCCATCTTCCATTCAGAATACAAAATATCCTTAAATTAGGGCAATTATCATTCTTGAGGAACTTTGATCCATGCAATTTAATTTCCTAGTGTTTTGAAAGATATTGGAGTCTGTATTTATATTATTTCATATTTTATGAAGTAAAGCTGAACCTTATTGAATACCTACTTGTTTGTGACTTTGAGACACTACAGCTGAACAGGATTTATAAAGGCATCAAAAATGTTCAGTTCTTATACAAATGTTATCACATTAAATCAAAAAGTTGCTGTCTGTGAATTTAAATGAAGAATTAATTTTTTATTAAATATTTACTTGATTAAAAGTTTACTTCCAGCATTTAAAAACGTTTCTTGCATTCGCATTTACAAAATACTTATCTCATGGCTAAAGTGAATATGCTTTTCTGTATCTCACACTTAAAATTATGAAAAACATGTAGGTACCTATTCACAAGACCAAAAACATGCCCTAAACTTGATTTTAAAATGGTAGGTACATATTTTATTGGTGCCATAATGATGTAAGATTTGGTATTTTCCCGGTGTATTACTTTCACTCGGTGCCATAATGAATATATTCACTTTGTGCTTAATGTTTGTTTTTTACAGAAGGTCTTTTGTGGTGGGAAGTTATGTATGTTGTAGCCCCACATGGAAATAGCTTAATGAGACACCTGTATAACTCATATGTGGAAAAAATTACTGGAGGGGAAATTCCTCGCTCAAGGTATGACTGTATTTTAATTTACTCCTGTGGATGTATTGTTTTCTGCATTATTGCAGCATTTATGCAGAAAAAGTTAAATACATGCTCCAGTTAAGTGTTAGTTGCATGCAAAAAGTAAGCATGGACTCCAATTTTTTGAGATAGATAAATTAGGCTAGGACAAATTTTCTAATATTCTTGGCCTCTAAAATACTATCAGAAAATTTAATAAAGCATTAATGATGGATTAATTTTGCTTGAAAGTGAATTAATGTGTAGATAAAGAGCATTTAAAAAAAAGAAGCTAGTCTGTTATAATTGACTTTTTTAGAAACTTTGAAAGGGAAGATAAGAAGGATTAGGTATATGTCTAACAGTTCTCTTCATTACTTTTGTCTCTGGGGTTTAACATTAGCCATATTGAATAATTAGAAAATTTAACTTTTAGCAAAAGATCAGTCGTAAAAATCCAGATGTCCCGGTAAACACAATTTGTTGCGGAAACGTTGCAGAAAGGTTGCATGATGCCACGTTGTTTGGCAACGTTTCTGCAACGTCATAATTATGTCGCTGATGCACTTGTTTGGTCAGAAAAATTTAATTACAAAATATATGAGCCAGAGGATACATATACTAAAATTCCATTCTTCCTCTTTATGAGACACTGATTGTGTATGGGAGTGGAATATTCACTAGGTTGCAGAAAGGTTGCGACATGTTGCAGGTGCTTTGCGAAGAATTATTTGGACACAGTTTACCCCAAACATATATTCAAATATTGGGTTTTTATAGTTTTTTCATCTTCTGAAGCAAATTAGCTCTTTCCACTGAAATATTTTTTTCGGTCGTGAGACAATTTTTCGCACTTAGAAAAATTGCATATGAGATAGCGAAAGGGAAGACGGCACGAGATCGATATACATATTCGATACATCGAACGCTATGCTATCCCGTCAATCCCATCTGTTTACTCTCTGTCTAGCGCTTGCCTTTTTCGGTGTGGTTTTGTGTTCTCTGGGAATCTCGTAGGATATTCTACAATTATTTGACCCCTGCCTGTTTGGATATCGATTTTTGGAAGTTATATACTGTTTCATTGCCTCTCATTTATTTTTGACCCGTCTCATTTGGATTGTGATTATTGGAAACTGTATTGGTACTCTCTTGTTAGCATTGACCCACGCCTGTCTGGAATAATGAATAAATATTTTTTCTGCAAAGGCATATCTCGAGTGTTATTTTAAAGGGTTGCATAAATATTTATATGTTAACATATGTTGCAAGTACGTTGCAGGAGTTGCATAAGTGTTGCAAATATGTTTCACTAGAGGTTGCAGTAACTTTGCCATTACGTTGCAGAAACGTGGTAGAGAGGACTTATGGCTGCTCTTGCGACGTTGTCAATACGTTGCAGCAACTCCATTTTAGTTGCAGTGCAACGTTTCCACAACGTTTTCACAACACATTTGGTTTATAGGGGTGGGTTTAAAAACTATATAGTACAATGCTTTAACTCATAATTTGGTATTCCATCACTGCCAGAGGAAAAATTATTCTTCAAAAGCATAGTAATACTGTTGATTTCCTTTTAAAATGATTTTAGATGATTTATTTACGTATCCAAAATAGTTAGCCAAAACTGCTAGCAGTGAATATAGAGCATAGCTATGCTCCTTATATTCACTGTATGATGGATACGGAAAAATATGGTCTATCCTATCATAGAAATTTTAATGACTCATCTACATATTAAAGCTGACTTCTATGGAAAAGTAATGTCAGTTGAGATTCTAAAAAGTTTGGTGCCTTTTGTTAAAAGTAGGCTAATTCTGATGGCAGGTTTTTCTTCGTCCTCTTCTCCATTTCCTGAATAGACCCACCTACTCTTGATGGTGCAAATGACCATCACTGTCTGTCATCTCCCTTTACAACAATATCAACAGAATGCCACTGCTCTCATTATACTTGTATTTTTTTATTCTTCAGAGTCATGGACTGTGCAAGAGTAACCAATGAAATGATGGGAATGGCAGTGTCGTGGCTGTTGGCGGCGGAGGAACTAGCCATGAACATTACTTCCTCGTCTGATGAAGAGGGTTTCACGAATATTGTCGAGGACCAAAGATTCAAAGTTGAGACCATGCTATCTGATATCAGGCAGGCCTTTTCTGAGCTGGTGCTAAATTTGGACTGGATGGATGTTGAAACCAAGAAGGCAACCCTGAATAAGGCTGAAGCAATGCGTAGTTACATTGGTTATCCCTCATGGCTAATGCTACCTGATGAGCTGGAAACTTATTATGAAGGGGTGTGTAATCATTGTTTTGAATTCTTTCATGTCCTTGTTCATATTGGTTTTGCATGAGGAGGATTTAACAAGAGGGTTTAACCTGTGGGAATGTATACCTGACATGTTTCATATGTATGCATGTACAATTGCTGAAGCAATGCTTGTGTATGTTTGATCATCTCCGTGGTCTGATCTAAGATGAAGACTATTGATGAGAACTGTCCTATCTAAGCTCAGACTTTCTCCTTCTGTGAATGGTTCCTCCTTCATCCATTCCCTCACCTCTCTTTAGCATGAGGTATGAGCATTTCCACTGTTTAGTGTCAATGCATCATAGATCTGTGGTCATTAGGGGCTGTCCCTTGGAGTATGCATGAGAAGTAAGGTTGCCATAGGATTACAACAATAATAATAACTTTTTTTAGTGAGAATAACATTTCGCATGGATAGAGGTCACATCAAGAGAATAGGGGATCAAAAAGGTTGATATGTATTTAGTATTAAATTCATAGTCAACTACATCAATGGCGCATGTAATGATAAATACAACTAAGTCATAAATAGTATCACAAATATTTATTTATACATAGAATATAAATATATGTAATTCCTGATTCAGAAAGTTTTGTATGTATATTAATTTGAAATGTATCCTTTAGCCTGCTTGGGAGTTTATCAAAAAAATTAATCCCTAGGTCTCAATCTGGTTTCACATTGAAAATAAGAATGAACTTTGTAATTTTCCATCGTGTCACTCACGTGTCATCATCAGTCCCTGATGATGACACGTGAGTGACACGATGTCCCTGACATCAGTCAGTGACATCAGTCCCTGATGATGACACGTGAGTGTTGAAACCGGTTGGTTATTAAAAAACGTGTGGAAAATTACAAAGTTCATTCTTATTATCAATCATGGAAAAATTCCACAATGTGACGGCCGAAGTTGTTTCATCGACTGGTTTCACATATTCTAACAATAATTGTGTTTGGTATTTCCAAACCTTCTAAGTCAAATACTAATAGAAATCAGAGTTAATAAGCAAAAATATGGATAGATTGCATCCAACAAAGATCACTTAAAATCTAATATACACACAAGGAAAAGTAAGAATTTTTAATATTTTTCAAGTTGGTGTTGATGAGGAGTGAAGTGGTTTATGAGGAATAGACTTTCACTTTCACATTTGCATTGAAAAGATTTTTATGGGATGTAGGAGTGAGATTCAGAATATAATTTTGCAGGCCATGTGAGATATTGTGTAATTTTTAATCTTTCTGCTTTTTTCAGCTTACCATCAATATCACAGCATACCTTCAAAATATTGTGAATATAGTTCAGGTTGGGGAATTTTGGACACTGCAAGGCCTCCGGACTAAGAATGATAATGAAGCGTAAGTTCTTTCATTGTATTTTTTACTTTAAATGTACCTACTTTTATTGAAAAAATTAAATTTTTTCTCATCATATGTTAAGACTAGCAGTCTCAGATGTATACATTATTTTAGTAATTAATTATACACCCTTAATGGTAATTTACTTTCGTTTCAGTTATTTTTCTGTGGATAATTTATGATAGAATATCCTCCAGCCAACAGTAAATTTATGACATAATGGACTTAGCAATCTTACAATTAATGCATGTACAATTATTTATTATTATTATATATTTATCATATTTTATTATTACTTACAGTATTACAATTAATGTCAACAATGTGCACAATCTGATGTTTTTGCCTTCCACCAGCTTAAGTTCATGACTGAATGGTATATTCACTCCAGATGTGTAGTGACTCCTATTCTGATTCCATTATATTTATTTAAACAGTTGAATTTGGAATGCTTGTTAATAACATGAAGAATCCTATTGTTGTGTTTGATTTTGTTGCATCTCATTGCTATGGCTGGGACATAACATTTCATTTCACTCGCTACCACAATGGTACAAGCAAGATATCAAACAACCAGTGACGAAGCTGAAGAGTAGTCTGGGAGCCTGAGAATACCCAAAATGATTACAGTAGAACACATACTATTTTTTCAGCTCTGTCATGCATTTTATGTTGCCGAGAAAGCATAGGAAAAATAAATATAGCCTATATTTCTGCACATTGCGTTGCGTTGAAGTGATTTGGATGTTTTGAAGGCTTGGGAGTCTGGCTGATGGTAGACTCCAAATGGCCGGATGGCGCATGTGCATACGCTTATTCGCCGCTGGACGCTTGCACCTGAAACTGCGTGATTCTTGCAGGCTGAGAGCCTAGACACTCGTGCCTAGTTCTCGTGCCCTTCCGAGTCTCAGCGAATGATCAAGAGATGGCGAGACGGAGGGAAATTTTGAGAGACTGATTCTATATATGAAACAGTTTCGCTGTATGTGAATTTTTTCTTCGTTTAGTGGCTGGAAAATAAAAAGTCAACCTACGGCTAAAGTACTGAACAACAACAACCAGGGTGGACTAGACACGTTTCACTAATTCTGAAGGCTCGCTTTTGAAATAATTGACACCTTCATTGTCTACATGGAATCTCATTTTGAAGACTTCAATAACTTCTATTTTGCAGAATTACTAGATGAAGATCCTGCATAAAATACATCATTTCCCTTAGCGAAATTGAGTAGACTAATAAAATGGCACTCATTATTTAACAGTGAACAGCTAAAAAATTAACTCATTAATGTCTCTTTCAACGAGAGTAAACACTTGCCTGCACATTTGTCACTAAAATATTTTTTGGAAAATGACCTGGATAAAGTAGGTATATCAAGAAACTGTGGGAATCATAAGACTGATTCAGACATTTCCTGTATCAATTGTATCGTCCGAAAGAAGTATGAGTACGTTGAAGACAGAGAGCACATTTTTAAGAAACTCCATGACGGACTCCAGTCTAAGCAATTTAAGCACCCTGGCGGTTGAAAAGGCTTTACTGAACAACCACTCGAGCAACGAAAGTTTCAAGGAACGCGTCATCGACACCTTTGCCCAAAGGAAAACCCGCCAAATCTATATGATCAACGGAAAACATAAAGGCAAATTACTTAGCCCCTCAAGTGTTGACCTCTGTGCATGGTTGGGTGCCAGAAAATTTATTTCAAATTAACAGTGGGGCGAGAGGTAAAGAAGTGAACAAGCATCTAGCGCTCTTTTGCTATGCAATGCATATTAAAAAAAGCTAGATTTTAAAAACCCACCAGAACAGAGGGTTATAACTCATTTAAATTGCCCGGTACACAAAGTGTTAAGTCGACTGATTTTTGTCAACTGGAATATTTATCTCTGAAGCAGCAAATTAAGGGGCCGATGAGCTAGAATACCCACTTCGAATACCTTAGCTTCGCCACTGCAAACAACCTTAAGCTACAAAAGTGTACCATCACATTAAACTACGTATGTTTGCTTACAAAACTGTACCTCCATAACTCTGCTTCAACTAATGGGGAGTGTCTTATGTGCTATCAAATATGGTATTTCATTTTAGTAATGTCAGGAAACATTTAAGCCTTAAGCATAAGTCATTTGGAGACTGCTTATGATTAAATGTTAAAATAATTCTGTCTTTATAATTTAGGAATTTTCATTTATTTTTCAGATGGGCTACAGATCCTACTGATGTGAATGCCTTCCACACTTTCCAAGAAAATGCAGTCAGTGAGTAAAATGCCTTTTTCACCCTAGTTTCATCGAATTTTAAAACAATGAGTCCTATATTGCCCTTTTCATCAGTGAGTGATATCTCTTTACCTCTAAATTTCATAGAGGAAACAAACCTTTGGGCAGTGGACCCGTTTCCAAAAAAAGATTCTAATGTCACCCTATAATTGGGTGAGTGCAGTAGCTAATGAGTGGTAATCTCTCTCCTGGAAGTGGGATGAACTGAACCCGCTGAACAGCTGCATATGCCACACAACTAGAACTTAGGATGTCCAAAGACAAAAACATTGAATTTAAGTTTAATTACCTCTGTATGTGTTGGTTTCAGCAGAGATTGAAAGGAAAAACATGGGTTGTGTTACAGTAGCTCATATGTGCAATTGCAGTAAATTACAGACAATGGATACGCATAGTCAAATTGGCAAAATACAAGCAGAACACACATATATTACAACTAATACCACTTGATGATGTAGGTACTTAGATATTCAAATGAAAGTGGCAATGAAGTGACACTTTTGCATAGAAGTTTCAAGTTGTTATCAATTACTACATATAATCTCTTTACAAGTAGTTAGAGAGATTTCCTCCTAAAATATTCTTGTATTTGTCTTAAAATAACTCTAAGGAATGATACATACACATAGCCATAAATTCTCATGATGACCGTATCCCATAATTTGACAATTATTTTGCTGTCTACTCAGTTGTTTATTTTTATTTATAGAAGACTTAGGTATATGGCTCTAGTTAAGAAATCCTGTAAAGGTTTATTATAAAAACATAAAGATACATATACATATTAATATGTAACTTTTCTACTTAATTTAAGTAGTGAAATTACAACTAGTAGACTCAATATGAGCAAAAAATAGAGAGTATTGACTGATGGTTTTAAGGAACAAAACCATAGAATGTGGTTCATTGTTCCGTCAGACACTACTGAAATGGGCTCCAATTGTTTCAGCTCTTCTTGTATCGTCAACACATTTAGTACTACAGCCCGTGCAATTATTAAGTTTACCATTAGATTTCAGTGATCTGAATATCAAAACTTATAATTTGCATTTGCATTGTAAATATTTGTGTTGTCGATAATCCAAGGAAGTATTTATAATAACACATAAAGAAAAAACACGACCTCTCAACGGAGCACCCAACGGACGGGGTCCGGTGCTGCAACAAACTTCTAGAGGACTTGTCTTCAATGGAACCTTTTGAGACTTTTGTTTTTATATTTTCCACTCATTTGTGACTACCTCACCCCCTGTTACCCACTTCTGCCCACGTCTCCCACACTCCTTTTTACCCACACTGGTCATTTCTGTTGACCACCAATAACCGTCCACTCCCACGCTCCTCCCCTTTCCTTCCCTCCCTTGCCCCCCCGCCCCCCATTTCGGTTCTTTCATATATATGTTGGTGCATCTTTGATAAACGCTACCTGACGATGCTGTAATACAGTGAAACCCGGGTCGTAGTAAAGTTTATTTTTGTGGATTTGGCTCGTGTTTTTTCTTTTTTTTTCTTTATGTGTTATCATGTTTCGCTTCCACTCCATATCGCCTGAATCTTCAGAATTTGAAGTATTTATATTTCTCCTTCCTTTTATTTCAAGCTATCCCTGCCGGCATTTTACAGTTTCCATTTTTTGGACTTGGCCTTGAGTGAGTATTTACCCATTTTGAAACCTTTGTCTTTATTTATAAATGTTGAACTGTTCCATATTATGTACTCATCTTGGATAAAAATCTTTCATAAATTTTGTCCTTTTTTTCAAGAGCGATGGACTATGGTGCAATTGGATCAGTTCTGGGTCACGAACTGACCCATGGATTCGATAATTCTGGAAGGCATTTTGATCAGAATGGAAACTGGAGGCAGTGGTGGACCAATAGAACCATTGCAGAGTATATAAACCACACTGCATGCTTTGTGAATCAGTATTCTTCATATTTGATTTCAGAAGTGAATGCAACAGTAAGTACAAGCATAGAAGTTAAGGTTTTATTGAAATTTTTTGGAACTAAGGGATTTAAATAAGAATTGCATTATTATATTTGTGGCAGTTAGTTAACCCTCTTAGTCCCTGGTGAAAATATCCTGGGCAGGAAGCGTGCAATACCATGCAGGAAGCGTGCAATGCCGTGCAGGAAGCGTGCAATACCGTGCAGGAAGCATGCAATACCGTGCAGGAAGTGTGCAATACCGTGTAGGAAGCGTGCAATACTGTGCAGGAAGTGTGCGCACGCTTCATGCACGATAACTGCACAGTACGTGCACACTTCTTGCACGTTCAAATGTCCGAATTCATGCTTCCCGCACACTTCCTGCACACTTCCCTCACATTCCCTGCACGCTTCCTGCACAGGATATTTTCACCAGGGGTGCCATGGGCCAATACATATATATCTAGGCTTTTGCTCCATGGACAAAAAGTGCCACGAGCCGATATATATCAGCTTCAGGAGAAAATTGTTTAAACTACTTTTACATTTATCCTCTATGCAATGTATCAGAATACCATAAAATACAATTAATCCATTTTTTGTCAAATAAAAAAACATTCCATTCATATCTAAAAAGTAACTTCATATTGTTTCTATTTTTCACAAGGAGTTACAAAACTTTCTAATTCATTCTGGCACTTTTCGCTTGTGCCACCAAAATTCGGTGGCACTAAAGGCCGTATCACACTAGTGGTTGTCGGCTGTGGTTGTACAGTCGACCAATCAGTGCTAACTGGCTCTCAACGGTTGGATTATAGGAGTGTGTCTATTTCCAACCGGCCGGTTGTGCAACCGTGGCCAATAGGAGCTCACCTCATGGGCACGTGCTGTTTGTGTTTACATATCGTGATAATTTCATTGTTACCATTTCAACTATGTCCTAAACCTTAAAATTATTCAGAACATAATTTAAACAGCATTTAACTCTCTTGCATCATCTAATTTTTTTGTGTAGGATATATTATAATAGGATACCTTTTATCAAGGTGAGATTAAATGTATTTAATTCATTTGTATCTTGTATTTGAGTCATAAATCCTGCATTTGAGGCAGCATAGGAACAAAATGTAAACATAAACAGCATGTGACCATGAGGCAAGGTCCTGTGGCTGCGATTGCACAACCAGCCGGTTATATAAGCGGTCAGTGTGATTGGAACTGTTTACACCAACTGTAACCGGCAACCGCTAGTGTGATGTGTTGCAGACCAGACATTTTTTCATATCTTTCCTCAGCGGCCATGCATTTCCTCCAACTTTTTTGCACACAGCTATCAAATAATTTATATGTCATCAACTTCATAAAAAATTTGGCTTGAAAATTCAGAATTTGTAAAACAAAGCAGGAGCTGCAGTGTTAATTGATGATTTGTATGACATATACAAAATTATTTTTTCCAAACTACATCTGCAATACAATTGCAAATTACATGTCAACCTGAGTATACTCATGACCCATCCTTAACAGATGGCATGCAAAACAGGAGTAAACTGGTGACCGGTCCACAACGTGTCAGTTGCATATTTCCTTACTCAAACTCCTTACATATATTGCTTTACAACCCCTTTGTGTCACTTCCATACCATTGATTTTGTTGATTAGCACAGCTGATACAGATTTACTTTTTCTTCAGAAACTCATCACTTGGTGATAAAGTTTTTGCTGCACCTTGGTGATAATATATTTATTTCCACATCAAGGTTTTAAGATAGTGAGACTTGCTTAATATCAAAATATTTTCCTTGTCAATTACTTTTGCTCATTAGAAATTAACTAGTGATTTCTGCAAGTGTGGCCCCTGATACACTTTGTCAGTGCCTTGGAATATAATGAGTTATGTATATCTGAAATGCTGGTAAGCATTATCAACTACCTCAGCTTGTTTATCAGTGGTTATTATTTGATCACTGATTAGTAGTTGTCAGGAATTCATTTTGGAACTATATAGCAGGGGTGTTGGAACTATTTTCACGGGGGGGGACCAACCTTGAAAAGGGCCTGGCACCTAAGAAAAGGGCCCACATTTTTCCGGATAGGAGGGATTAGGGACTAGAATATCAATAAAAGAGCATATTAAGGTGTGAGAATGTGTCAGAAAGTACCCGCTTTGACTGAAAGGGCCCGGGGAAAATTCTGGGGGGGTCCTTCGGCTCCTCCTGCCCCCCAGTTTCGATGCCGCTGCTCTATAGTCTCATGCTAGGAATTTGTATGCTGTTCAATAAAAAGTCAAATCCTGCTTGATTGTTGCTAATAAGTTCCATTTTCCACAGTGCGTGACCCTAATTTCTTCAAATGACTGTCTTGACATAGCCTCTCAAAAAGATAAATTTGTTGCTGGTTAAATTAATGCAAAGCAATTATACTTTTCATCACTAAGTATTCCTTTGTATGAAAAAAGTACCTGAAAGTAATATAAGAGGCAGTGCAGATGGTCCATTTGCTTCCATTTTCATTCGCTCTCATCCTATTACCAGCTGATAAAATCCTAAATTATTTCTTGCTCCTTTAAAGCTTCCGAAATTGAATTTTGATGGCTTTTGAAAGGTGTCAGTGGATAGACTGAGGTTGACCAAGGGACCAAAAAAGTTACAAAAGATCTTTGATGAATAATTTCTTAATTTGTATTATCTTCGTTCTTACAGAAGCTTCACTCTCGAGGCTTAGATGCCTGCATAACTTACTCAGGTTTCTTGTTTACCTGATGTTGCCATAATAATATTATAATTCTCTGATGACTTTGACTCTATGTATGTTCTTTGTCAAAAAATGCACCAAATATTTTTCCAGAGAATACTAAATGTATGATCCTCTTGCCTGCATTTTTATCCCTTAATTCATAGATAACAAGAACACATCAGCTAGCAATAGATTTTGGAGGTGTTGGAGGAATTGTATCAAAGTTAATGTGTTGCTTTTGCAGCAGTGTTTACCGTTTTTACCTAATTTCCTAATAATTTTTTCACCGAGGGATCATGAGTCAAGTTTTACTTAAGATAATGGAAAATCCATTTTTTCATTTGCAAATCAAACTGAAAATATTCAGGAGTAAATTCATTCCTCGCTAAATTTAATTTCAACAGTTAACTGGGTTGGGTCTTCTTCAGTTAACTGGGTTGGGTCCAGTTAATCGACTTCATATTTTTTCTTTAGGTAAATGGCAAGCAGACGCTGGGAGAAAACATAGCAGACAATGGTGGAATGCATGAAGCTTTGGAAGCATTCAAAAGGTTTAAACAAAGGACAAGTAAATCAACAGATGTACGCTTACCTGGTCTGGAGCAGTTCTCTGCAGATCATCTACTATTTATCGCATTTGGCAGTGTAAGTGTTTTATCCTGTAAATGAAATGTGCTTATTTGAAATGTGTTTATTATTGCATCTATTAATGGTGTTTGAAAATCATTTAATCAGTCTTTTTCACTTGAAACATATGATATCCTTTTTTTTCCTGAGTTAAATGATGTCTTGGTGCTATATCTGATGCATTTCAGGTATAAAAACTCTATAATTCACGTTTTAATGCACATGAAATATTCATGTTTAAATGTATATATATAATAGACAGTGGAGAACACAATGTTTTGAGTCAAGAAGGTGGGGCTTAGTCTTCCCAAGCACCCCTATTCAGGCTTCATTTTCACCCATAAGGTAGCTTAGGTATGACCCCTACTGTACATTCTAACTACCATTGTTTCTCATGGCCTGGCAGGCCTGAGAAACCATTCCCTTTATTTTAAAGACCCAGTCTGACCCTAGGCAGTTACTATGCATTTGCATTTGCACTGCAACCCTTACTTTAAACTAACTGGCATAGTGACAGATTACTCCTAATATTTTCTAGCAGTACTTTCATTTGTGAAAAGTTATCAGTCATCCTTCCCCGTAAGAGCAGACAGTCATGAACCTGATACATGAAATTAACCCTTTCGCTGAAAATCGACTAAGGTCAACTAAATATTTTTTTCCACTAGAAGGTGCTAAATTGACTTTTCTCCACGGTCTCAAAAAAACATGTTTGTAACACGCTCTAATCTGCTGAAGTCTCTTCTTCCGAGAATAAGCATTGTAAGGACGTTCACTGTGACCTATGAGCATAAAGTGGAAATAATACAAAACAAGTCAGTGTGATATAGCACCACCTGAAGCTTAGATATTACGATACTGATTTTTCAGTGTTTCAATGACATTTCATTGAGAACTTTGCAGAAAGTGAAATGTGCAGTGAAAGGGTTAGGAGGTATTTGATGTACCTTTTTGTAGGATTGAAGGGACTAAGCAGAATTACAATGTCCTAGGCTTAAAGATGTTCAACAGATTACCTAATGAGGCTAGAGAAGCAAATGAAGGCTGCTTAAAATGTACTATCAAAAAGTGGCTTCTGTTCAATGCCTTATATGGTATGGATGAATTCTTAAATTAGGATACAATCGAACTGACTTTTTATGTATGTTTATCCTAAACAACATATAAGTATATTTATCTAGCAATGGGTAGTGTAGCAGATTCCTTGGATTCGGATATCGAATTTGAATATTTAATCATGACTCAATGATCTCAAATTTCGAATGCCTCAATTAATACGTTTGCAATTGATATTCCAAATGTTATTCTGTCAATTAATTTGTGGCCTGTTAAAAAAAAGAGCTAAAAGTTGATAAATAAAAAATATGTAATTCTGGTTTTAAAATGCCAAATAATATATATATATAATAAAATAATTTTTCTACCAATTATGGACTATTGAATACATTAACTTTCATCAGCCTTAAGAAGTGAGCAGAAAGTGTTAATACACCATGTTTTGTCAGTTTTAAATTAAATGATGTAGTTCATCAACGTGCCAAATATGGCTTAATTAGGTCATTTACCATGTTTTTTTAATTGCCGAATCTGATAGAGTTTGTAAAATAAAAAGACCTGTATTTTTCCGTTTTTCGATCCGCCAATTAGTTCTTGAGTTCAGTGAAAAACTGATGTAAACTGATGCGACTGTTTTCAACCCTTTTGGAAAAGTGGGCGTGCATACGACCTCTGACGTCATCCACTTTCTCCAATCACAACTGAGCTTGCGACGCTACTTCACCTTATCATAGTGGGGGGACAAAGCTGACTCTGCCAATGGGAGTAGTTGCGACAGGATCTGTGTGAGCAGACCTTCCAATAACCCCCTCCACTCCCTTCCCTTCCCCTAAAAGCAGTCATGGACGGGAGATAAATGACGTCAATGGTCTCAAACCAGCGTCTTCAGTGGGCATCACCTTTAGCTAATTTTAATTTTGGATTTATGAGTGAATGGTTCTGGCTAGAAGATAAATTTTTTCACTTAAATTCCTTTTTCGGTTCCATCTAATGATTTTGTGTACAAAATTGCGATTTCCGTTCAGAGAGAATTAGCATAATTATTCAAGATCTTGAATGTCGAATTCTTTTAGCATAGGTATTTGAAGTTCGGAATATTAAATACTTTCTAGTATTTGAGGCATTTTAGTATTCACGGGTAGTACTCGAAGATCCCTAATTTTATCTATAATGCTTTGTATTTTTACATATTACACGATGCGTATTATTTTATTTCGTTACAGAATATTTTGTATCAGTATGAAGTAGTTTTCTTTTTTTGTATTTTTATGACAAGATCCATATATCCGATAAAATGTTGGTTAACCCTTTTAATATCAGTGGGCTGATGTGCAAAGAATGCCACGGACCGATCTAAAGGCAGGGTGTTTTTATACTCACACCTTTTCTTTTCTCTGCGATGCATAGCTTATAGAATAGATAACATAACTGATGAAGTTTTTTTATCATACCTTAGTAGTGTGTATTAAAAAAACTAGCTTCAATAAATAAGTATTATAGTTAAGTATACTCCTTTCACTGTGAAAATCCACTGTAGTCGACTAAATTTTTTTTCCACTGGAATGCATTTATCGATCTTTCTCCACGGTATCAAAAAAACATTTTTGTAACATGCTCTAATCCACTGAAGTCTCTTCTTCTGAGAAAAAGCATTGTAAGCTCCTGTGCTGCGACCTTTGTGCAGAAATAGGAAGTGATAAGAAAGGAGTTGCTGATGGTGCAGCACCAGTGCAACCAGCTCAGGGTTAATATAAATTTCTCAGTACCAACGTACAAATTTGTCAGAATGCCCTGGCATTTTTCGGGTATACTAGGTCTATAAGAGGTTGGCACTAAAAGGATTAACAATGAATAAATATTTTGAACAATAAATTATGAGTCGGTTGAAATTAGTTTTAATATTCTGTCATAGAAAATAAGCCGTAGTTAGTTTCTGGACCAAATTTCTGCTTTGGATTTTATGGGAAGTGTCAAAAATAATTATTAATATGTGCATTTATCTCTTTATCTCTCTTCCATTGAATTTCATTTGAGCACCTCTACTAGTAGAAGGTAGAATATTGATTAGGAACATCCAGGTGAGATACAGAAGGCTGTTTTGCCTTAATTTTGTGATATTGGTTCAAAGCAGCTGCGAATGTGGTAAACTAAAATATAATTTTTTAATGGCATAAAATTTAATTTATCAAATTTAACCACTTCGCTTCCTTGTACCTAAAATATCACCCAACCATCCCAGATAGCAAGCCAGTTGGATTCCAGTCTGGATTTCGGCTGGATGAATCTAGCTGGACAAATTGTCTGGAATCCAGCTGGATTACAGCTGGAATATGTAGCTTAAATCCAGCTGGACTAGTCAAGTCTGTACCCAGTTAGAGTATTAAGCTGAAATTCAGCTGGCTGAGTCAGCTTGAAATCCACCTGGATTCCAGCTGTAATTTCAGCCTGCTATCCAGCTTGAATCCAGCTGGAATCATTTAAAAAGCACAGCTGTAATCCAGCTTTAAACTGGATTGATCCAGCTGGATCAATCAACAGTGTTGACTTTCACACTAGTGAATTGCAGTTGGAATCCAGTTGGATTCCAACTGGCTTTGATATGTGGGATAATGGACATGTATTTCAACTGCAATTGTATTTACAGCTATGGTGTGAGCATGGTACCAATACCACAATGAAGTGGACCATGGACAGAGACGAGCACAGTCCCAGCAAGGCACGTGTCTGGGGGGCTGTTTCGAATTCCGAAGAATTTTCCAGAGCTTTCAACTGTCCTGTTGGCAGTCCTATGAATCCCGAAGTTAAATGTCGGATTTGGTGATGAGGGAGTTGTGACTGATATCTACATTTTCAATTGCTACCACAAATATAAGACTGAAGCAGATAAGAGCATTTATGCTGTTGGTATTCTGCCATCATCGATCACATACCTATAAGTTTTCACAGCATGCCTGATTCATTGTGATATTAAGTGATTAGAGAAAACAGTCAAGCCAAAACTCTTGACAACTTTGACATTCATTTGTCCTTGGAAGGGGGAAGAAGTGTTTGGGAATCATCCACATTTGCCATGTTAATTTAGGCAAAAAGAGCAATGTGATCTCCATTTTCATCTCTTCTGGTAAGCATGGATGTGAGCACATGTGTGTCCAATAGACTATTCAAATTTTATAAGCTTTAAGCTGATTGTGATTTAATATAGAGATTCAGCCAAGGTTTGACTAGCTCTTCCCTTGAAGAGACTTTTAAGAAGACTGGAAGAGTTATTTTGGCTGCACCCATTCCATATGCAGTTTAAACTTGTTGAATGCAATTCTTTGTTTTCAGCATTTGTGAGTGTACCTATTTTCAAAAATTTTAGGCAATTACGGTTATCACTACATGCAGATTATTGTTCAGTTGATGCAATTGATTCAATCACATTTGATTGCGTAGCAGTCTTGCTGATATTTGGAATTTTTTTCCAAATTTATCGCCATACATTGGTACTTTTAATTTGACTTAGAAATTAACAATTTATTTCCTCCTCCAATATATGCATTGCAATTACGCATCAGCAAACACTTTATTTTTCGACAACTTTTATTCTAAGTTGAAACAACCAGTTTTGATTTATCATGTCATATTGACACCTGATAGGTCAGAAGCAATTGCTTCAAATCATAATGAAAATTTTGGAATAACCAGGTGTTTGCTGATATATAATCAATTGTTTTGACCAAGTAGCAACCACTACCATTGAGCTCACATATTTGAATATTTTGAAGTGAATTTGTGTGACAATGAACTTACAATGATGGACTTAAGTCTATGGGATTCCTATTGGAGTCTTATAAGTCCCATAGGTTTCCTATGAGATTCCTATAGGTCTGATAGGAATTTCCTATAGGTCTTAAGGCCAAAATCCAATAGAATTCCTATTGGAATGGTCTATAGGAAATTATTGATAGGGTTATTATGGCAACATCTTTAATGAAGTTTAAGTCTAGAATCATCATGACTCTTTTGAACGGGAGGAACTGAAATTTGTGCCATTATAGGTGCTGCCAATGGTTTTTGTGTGTAGTATGCTGTGTTATCTACATATATTAGAGTTATGATTTCTATCCTACAGACAGTATTAAATGAATAATGTTGTTTCTGAGCTTTAGAAATGAATCTGATGCATTTTAAGTATTCTATTGATTATATGACAGGAGTGAATACTTGGGATGTGAATAATATCACAGAAGTAAACATACAGGCAGGTTGTCATAAGGAATTTGATTCATATGGTTGTCATTTGTTATATATTTGTTATCTTTGATGAGTAAGGTAAAGGCTATAGTGCAGTCATTTGTCTTTTTTGTCTGCTGCTATTATGGCTGAATTATGAGCTGAAAATATCTGAGACACATTAGCATTGAGGTTGTTGAATGTCTTGGAAATTATTTGTATAAAACTACTCTGAACTAGTCATTTTCTGATTGCCGTCTCTATGGAATGGGGTGTGTTTTTTCACTGTTTTTTCTCCATTGACTGAGTAGAATGTTTT
Organism: Platycnemis pennipes; assembly: GCA_933228895.1. Lineage (NCBI taxonomy): Eukaryota > Metazoa > Arthropoda > Insecta > Odonata > Platycnemididae > Platycnemis > Platycnemis pennipes. The sequence continues at coordinate 30,646,492 of OW121852.1, read as the reverse complement.
GTGAATGTGATTTTATATTTATCATTCAAGAAGAATAGTGAATGAAAGGTCGTGAATCTATGAATTTTTCCTGTATGAAAGAAAGAATGAAAATTGGAAGTTGTTACATTTTGACAAGTTTGTAAGAGGATAAAAAAACATTGTTTGAAATTATTTATTCTCGAGAAATAAATTGTTGAAGCTGTTGATAAACAGAACTGTTGATGAAACTGAATCATTTCATGTTACAAACCAAGGAAAGGGAAGTATATTTCAAACCTGCCACGTGAATGGCAGTGAAATTCACATTACTTGCCATGTGAAAAAGTTCACCTGGATGAAAATCTAGTACCTTCAGTAAAATTGCCATGTGAAATACGGATCCTGGGTAGCGTATTGGTCTACTCAGTGGCCCTGAAAGCTAAAGGACCGTGATTCGATTCCTGGTGGACTTATTCACTTGGCAAGTAACGTGAATTTCACCGCCGTTCACGTAGCAGGTTTGAAATATACTTCATTTACTACCAACTGCAGTTTTAGCGCTGGAATGAGGTTCACCATTGGTCATGGCTTCTTTGAAGCCCTTTCTCCATTGCCTTGCCATCCTTGATGGACCACGAGGGCTTAATATCTGGTACCTTGAACCTCGGTATAATTGCCTTGTGAATTACGGATCCTGATTAGTGTAGTGGTCTGCGCATTGGCCCTGAAAGCCAAAGGTCCGTGGTTCAATTTCTGGTTTCGGTGAACTTTTTCACATGGCAAGTAATATTTTTGGGAAAATATGTTTCACTCAATATTACTGCTGGTCACATTTTCGCGTGAAGATGACAAAATGCACTCTCATTTTGAATGCATGGTAGGCATGCAGGAAGTCCCCGAGTCACGTTATTAAATCATTCCAACTATCTCCGTGAAAGTAATAAAAATTAAAGATTCAAAAGTTGTCGCGTCCTGTTGTGTGGTGGTGCTGGCCTTTGAGTTTACACTCATCTTGTTGGCGTAGCGCATTGAAAACACATACGATTTTATCATGCAGTTAAAGTAGTCTGTTTTCCCACGACTTGAAATCCTCACCTTGGCCAGGGCCACACGGCGATTGGAATACCACAACCTTCCCTGTCCATTGCTAGTGAACGTAGGTTGCATACATGAACCCATTTCATATAGGTAAATTAACTTTTTTTTCGTGCTCTAGTGATCATATTTAAAATATGATCACTAGAGCACGGAAAAAAAGTCTTTTGACTTTTTGTAAAAGTGGGACTTTTGTGGTTTTAAATACAAATCTTCACCAAACTCATGAAATAAAACATTTTTTAATGACTTTCTTAGAAACTTTTTGGGACCTATTTTGGCGTGGCAGGACTTTTATGATTAAAAGAGACTTTTATGGGCCTTTTTATTTAAACCACATGCCTAAGTTAATATTTGGCTGTTGTGATCACATTTGTTCAACTGTGTGTTGGATGCAACTGTGTTTTTCATGCGGTACTACACGGAGTAGAGATGTACAGTAAAATGTGAGCTCCTAACAATTGTTAATGCGAAATTTTAATAATAGCTCGGGAAACTGCAATGAATTCTTTCTTTTCCTCCACCGTTCATGAAATAATCACACTCACTCAGTGCTTCAACCCAAAGGTTGGTTTGGATAGTTGAGGGTAGAGTTCACCCCGTACTTATCCATTTGCATGTCAAATTCACATATTGTTCCTTTCTTTGGGCCACCTCGCACTTCGAGTTTTTTTTGCTGAGGGTGTCCAAAGACTTCACAAAGGGATAGATTGATCTGAAAGAATGCATTGATCTAATTATGAACCAGCTTATTTGAACCCGGGTGGTCTGCTGACAAGCCCACAGCGCTACACTGTATGCTAGCACTCCGCTTTTGTTAAGGAGATTAGTGGAAAAGTGATACAATTATATGAAAGATCTAGAATTTCCGACGAGGTGAATACGTCACATTGTGTGCAGATGATCATTAAATGAGCCTACATTGTAGCGAGGCAAGCATGACGTAGATGAACCTGGACCCTCGGCTGCGATCAAGCAGAGAAGAAGATTTTAAACTTATCGCGAAAAACAAGAGAAAAAGGTCCTCAGCTTCCCCGAAAATAGGGGTCCTGACCTGTACAATGGACAACACATAAGTACTTTTTTCTCATTTTCGGTTTTTCTTGAGCAGAAAACTAAGTTTTGAACTATTAAATCATGTTTCAACTGCCTTATAACATTATTGATCCTATGTAAAAACTTGTTTTGTATTGTATATTATAAAATTTTCCCCTTTAAATTTCACTGAAAAAACGCCGTTTCCAAGGTTTTACAATGGAGTGTACTTCCACCCTCTTTGCCATCTAATGCCTTTTTAGTAAGAGTAGTAGGGTGCTGGAGACTTCCAGATATTGAAATAGAGGAACAATGAGATGGGAGGGTGAGTTTAGAAGAAAATGAACCATGGGGTGACGGGAGAGCGAATATAAACGACGTGAGTGGTTAAGCGGGATTGCATAACTTGGAGCATACAGCCCCGCGACGCCGAGGCGCATGTTTCAGGGCGCGCTGGCGCCCCCCCGTTCGTCCTACATCAAAATGTTATGATACCTTTTTTGTTGCCTATATTTTCTACTTCCCGATTATCTGATTAGATTTTCCCAAAATCAAAACTAAACGATTTAAAAACTAAAAAAGCGATTTTTTAGTGTTATTTTCAAAATTTGGGGGGGTTATGGGGGAAATTTTGGTGGGAAGTTAGAAATTCGGATTCAGCGACCCAAAAAGCATAGGCTAAATCAATTTCCAGAACTACCTATACTTTTTCCAAGTAAAATCCCCTAATGCCTGGACTAGCATCTCTAAGCTCTTTTCTCCAACAATTCAGTTAAATTCAACAACTTTCTCACGGAAATAACTCATTGTCAGACTTTTCAGAGACTTTTTTCAAAAATGTTCGTGAGCCTATTTTTTTAGACGACTTTTTTTGCAAAATCGAAGACTTTTTTTTCCGCGCTCTAATGATCACGTTCTTCACTTGCAAAATTACCTATGCTCTACCCTCACTGAGACTCTTTCTTCTGCATGGTAATGTTAACAAGGAGCACTATCAATCGCTATCATCAATCACTATCATTTTTAAAATTCTCTGACATCATATTAATATCATAGGGAGTTGAATATGGATATACCGATACCAATGTATAATTTCACCACTAATATTCAGCAACTGTTTCCAGTAATTTACTATATTTTTTATATTTTGCACTAGCTTTTAGAATTTTTTTTTTTGGCTGAAAAATATATTACCCAGCTGGCATAGAGTATGTGGCTTATCTTCTACTTACGTAAAACTTACAGAAATCACTGGTATGAAGCTTACCGTAAGTACCTTCCGTAAGACATGGATCATAAAATAGGTAAGGAATAGGTCAAACATCCCCAATAATAGGTAAGCTCCCTACGTACATTATTGCCGCGTGTGGCGGATCTTCGAACTCAGACCTACAGGCGGACAGTAGTGGCATCTTTTGGCGATCATTATCATTACTAGGGCTACTGATAGAGAAATGAACATAGCACTTTTAATGTAAACAACATTTATTTTATTTGCAATTTACAAACCCTTGTGGTGGCCTGCAGGGTATTATGTAGATGGAGATGAACTACCAAAAGTGAAGTGATGTACAAGACGTGTGCTTGTGTGATCGGGGAAGGGTATTTAATTTTTCTATTTTAACGCATACTACAACCCTGAAAGGTATCCTTGCGTATAGGCAACCAATACAGCTCCCGCGGAAATGAAACTAAGAAATTGTACCTTTCAACTTCGATTTACACAAAAATAATGCATAGTTCAACTGTAAATTAAGCATTTGTCAGAAGCGGAGATCTTATTATTTAAAATAATACCTCAATTATTGGTATTGGTTGCGCATAAAGGGACGAATTGACTCAATTTTGAATTTTGGGGATGTAAATTAAACATTTGTCAGAAGCGGAGATCTTATTCTTTAAAATGATACCTCAATTATTGGTATTGGTTGCGTATAAAGGGACGAATTGACTCAATTTTGAATTTTGGGGATGTAGCTAGGGTTCAGAAAATCCCGGCGCTTGTTTCACCGATAGAGGACGGGTATGTAGGAAAGTAAATTCAAAGTTCGGCAATAGATGGCAATGGCAAGAAAGATAACTTCTGAACAGTTTATGTTATTCATAGGGATAATTTCTAATGATTTGGTGGCCATTATAGTATGAATGGAAAATATCTAAAAGTCAGGTAGCAAACAAAACATTCTAAAACCCTTATTATTTCAAGAAGCAGGAGTTATGAATATTTAAAATTAGCTCCTACAGTTAGGTTTTGCGCAAATAGTTATCAAGAGAGCCAGGCGTAGTTCAATTTTTTTTTTAGTATACGTGACATGCATCCTATCCCTTCCATCCCTATCCTTATACCTTTCCTCCCGGTCTGAAGCGCCTATCAGTGCGGAAACAGACTTGAAAACACCCATGAAAAGTGATTGCCGTGGATCCCTTCCATCCCTATCCTTATATCTTTCCTCCCGGTCTGAAGCGCCTATCAGTGCGGAAACAGACTTGAAAACACCCATGAGAATGAGTAATTGCCGACAGAGCATGATTGGTTCACTGCCTTTGCAATGTCCTTTACTGGCCCGGTGACGCCGCCACTATGGCCCACCCTTGTAGCTGGTCGTAATTGACGCCGCGGGGCTTTGCATCCATGAAGCCGAACCTCTTGAGGTGGCATGGCTCAATTTTCGGCAAGTCTCACAAGAGATGGTGGCAAGGCTCTAATTTTAATAGAAATCTGTTTCATAGGATGTAATTTTTTTCAAAATCACTTCGTAAGGAGTGGATTTTTGATCTAAATAATGTTGTTTATCAGATTTAATAGTTTTTCAAATTCATCGTTCTCAAGTGGATTGACATTCCTTTTTAATACCTTATTTTTTTAAAACGATTAGCAACACTAACTATCGTATTTATACGGATGCATTCTTATCTGTTTGAAATAATTATTTGTTTTGCAGGATATGTTTTGCTTCAAAATCACCGTTGAAGAGAGAACTTCTATCGATTATGAATAAAAAAAAGATCCTGAAACGTCATAAAATTTAAAATAGATATAATTCTTTGCCATATGACATTGATTTTACTGAAATTCATCCCAAGAAAATACATTTATGCAAAGGATTAGAAATAATATTTTTATTACATTTATATTGAAAGAAATCACGCCATAAAAATAATTTTTTGAAAGTTGAAGCAAATCTACTTTTGTAATATATTTTGAAAAAAAATTCATCTCAAAAGAAAAAAAATTAATTCAAAAGAGATGAATTTACAAATAAACAAAAATTAAAAAATGTCATCCCTAAAAAATATATTTAATTCAATATAAATGAAAATTCATTTTGAAACGACAAAATATTTTATTCAAAGGTATTTCGAATGTATTATTTGTAAAGTTCATTTGGAAAAATATTTTAACCAAATAACAAAAAATTATATTTCCATCTCTATTGAATAAAATTTTTTCTTATCGGCATTTTATAAATTACTTCCTTTCTTGCGATAAATTTAAAATTTGGTTTCGTTCGCTAAATTTAAATTGCGTTTTGCGCGATAATTTCCAATACTTTTCGTTTATTAACAAAGAATTTTAGAAATAAATTATTATAAGAACACATATCCCACAAAGAAATATTACATGCGTAAGAGACGGAATTCAACTTTTTATAACGATGATTTAAATTTAGCACCAGAAAGTTCCACCAGAAAGCAGATTTTTTCAATAATCAATGTCATATGGCAGAGATTTCAATTTATCTTAAATTTTATAACGTTTCAGAACCTTTTTTTTATTCATAAGAGATCGAAGTTCTCTCTTGAACGGTGATTTTGAAGCAAAACATATCCTGCAAAACAAATAATTATTTCAACCAGATATGAATACACTCGTATGAATACGATAGTTAGTGTTGCAAATGGTTCCAAAATAATTAGTTATTAAAAAGGAATGGAAATCCACTTGATAACGATGAATTTGAAAAACTATTAAATCTGGGAATCAACATTTTTTAAATAAAAAATCCATCCTTACGAAATATTTTGATAAAAACTACATCCTATGAAACAAAATTCTGTTCAAATTAGATGAAAATCTACTCTTTGTATCCTAATTATTATCCCGCGAAGCGAACATGTAAGAAAACAGATTGAAATCCATAGAGTAATACGTCAACTTTGATTAAAAATACAAATATTATGAAACTAGATTTATTTATGACATTTTAATCCACTCTGAATTATGTTGATATTGAAAAAGATTTTCAAATTAGTAAACAATATTTCATTTTTTAGGGAGGGTAACCCACTCTATATAATATTTAATCAGAAAAAGATTTTTTCCAATTAATTACTATATTTTCTTATATATAGAATTCTTCTAGAATTGTTGAATTTGAAAAATTATTAAATCTGAGAAACAACATTCTTTAGATAAAAAATCCACTCCTTACCTAGTTTTTTGATAAAAACTACATCCTATGAAAGAAAATTCAATTAAAAATAGATGAAAATCAACTCTTTGTATCCTAATTATTATCCCGCGAAGAGAACATGTAAAAAACAGATTTAAATCCACACTTTAAAACGTCAATTTTGATTAAAAATATAAATATAATGAAACTATATTTATTTATGCCATTTTCATCCACTCTTCATTATGTTGATATTGAAAAAGATTTTCAACTTGGTAAACAATATTTCATTTTTTAGGGAGGGTAACCCACTCTATATACTATTTAGCAGAAAGAGATCCTTTCAAATTTAATATTATATTTTCTTATATATAGAATTTTTTTTAACAATACTTTCATCAAAAATGATCACAATGCACTTACTGTAACGTTGCTGTTAAAATTATTCATCGACGATAAAAGTTTTACTCCAAACAGATTTATTTGTGTTTTGAAAAAATAATTTATCCCCGGAAAATGTTTTATGCAAGGGAATAGAAATATTTTTTATGTATTTTTGTTTTTGAAAGAAAATTCTTCTAATGAAACTATGTTGAATTCCAAGGATATAGAAACCGACTTTTTATATTTATTCGCACCAAGCGATAATTCACAAAAAGAGAAAAATTCCACTTTTCAAAATAATATAAAAAAAATAACACCAATAAATATAATATTCAATAGAGACGGAAATTTAAATTTTTTATTCTTATTCAAAATGTACGTTGCAATGTATATTTGTACAATGTATATTATATTTCCTTTGAATAAAATATTTATTGTGAGGAGAATTTTATAAAAATATTCAACGTTATAAATTGTGCATTATGTTTGAATATAATGTATTTTCCTAGGAAGTTTTCTCTTCAAAATCAACCTTTAAAAGATAAATTTCAAACTCTTTTGAAAAAATATTGTATCATGAGAATGTTGCTTTAATTATATTTATAGACAGAATTTGCTTCTCTTTTTATAAATAATAGTATCGTGCGAAAATAAAATTTTTTATCCAAAAATTTAGTCAATTCGTACCTTTCCAAAAGAAAAGAACTCCAATCCCTGCAGCATTGATTTGAAAAAAAATATAATATATAAATATGAAACATGAAAAAGTTTTTATTAAAAACAGAAGCAAATAGACATTATCACTCTTAAATTGAATAAAATATTCCACGAAAAAACCTTTATACAAACAAGATATAAATACAATTTGATCAATGATTTTTAAAAGGATCATATCCCACAAATCAGTAAGTTTTTCAAAGGAGAAAGAACTCCATTTCCTGCAGCATAAATTTGAAAAAATATGTATTATAAAAATTACATGAAAAACATTTTATTAAAAACCGAATCAAATAGACTTTATTACACTTAATTTGAATAAAATTTATACCACGATAAACATTTTATAGAAAAAGGGTACAAATCCAATTATATCATTGAATTTTTCAAGGATCCTATCCCACAAATAAAAATTTGGTATTAAAAAGGTGCAAATTCTCTTTTCTAGCATTGATTTTAGAATTTTTTTCCACAGTATGCAAAAACTAAAAAAAAAAGAAGCGAGTTCACCGGTATAGGATGTTTAAAACAATGAATCTTACCATTTAAAATTTATTACAAGATAATTCCATATGATTATTTTTTAATTTCGTTTTATTGCGAGTGCGCTGTCTCTTAAAAAAAGCGGGAGAAATGAATTCAAATGAGAATTCAAGTATGAGTGGAAGCCTGACAAGTGGATATTTTTATTTTGCTAAGATGTTTTACATACATTTTAGTGAACTGAGCCTCAGACGGACGAAATGTTTAATTTTAGTTAAAAAAAGCGGGAGAAATGAATTCAGATGAATAAATTAGGGTTTGAGTAGAAGCCTTACAAGTGGATATTTTTATTTTGCTAATATGTTTTGCATACATTTTAGGGAACTGAGCTTCAGACGGTTGAAATGGTTTATTTTAGTTAAAAAACAGCGGGCGAAATGAATACAGATGAAAACATTCAAGTTTGAGTGGAAGCCTTAGAAGTGGATATTTTTATTTTGCTAAGATATTTTGTAAAAATTTTGGTGAACTGTGCTTCTAACGGACGAAATATTTAATTTTAGTGAAAAACAGCGGGACAAATGAATTCAGATGAAAAAGTTGAAGTTTGAGAGGAAACGTGAGAAGTGGATATTTTTATTTTGCTAACAAGTATTGCATAAATTTTGGTGAACTGAGCTACAGTCGGACGAAATGGAAAAATTTTAGTCAACAAAAAGTGGGAGAAATGAATTCAGATGAAAAAATTTAAGTTTGACTGGAAGTTTGAGAAGTGGATATTTTTATTTGGTTAGATGTTTTGAATACATTTTGGTGAACAGATCTTTTTACGGAAGAAATGTTTAATCTTAGTGAAAAAACAGCGGGAGGAATGAATTCTGATGACAAAATTTTAGCTTGAGTGGAAGCCTGAGAAGTGGATAATCATGTTTTGCTAAGATGTAATGCATAAATTTTAGTGAACTGATCTGCAAAGGGTTACAATTGTTAATTTTAGTTAACACACAGCGGGATAATTGAATTCAGATGAAAAAATTCAAGTTTAAGTTGAACACTGAAAAGTGGATATTTTTATTTTGCTTAGATGTTTTGAATAAATTTTGGTGAACTCAGTTTCGGAGGGACGAAATCGTTAACTTTAGTTAAAAAGCAGCGGGAGAAATGAATTCAGATGAAAAATTCAAGTTTGAGCGGCAGCCTGAGAAGTGAATATTTTTATTTTTTAGATGTTTTGAAAAAATGTTGTAAACTACTTCAGACGGACGAAATGGTTAATTTTAGTTAAAAAACAGCGGGAAAAATGAATAAAGATGATAAAATTCAAGTTTGAGGTGAAGCCTGAGAAGTGGATATTTTTATTTTGCTAAGATATTTTGCAAACATTTTGGTGAACTTAGCTTCTAACGGACGAAATGTTCAATTTTAGTGAAAAAACGGCGGGAGAAATGTATTCAGATGAAAAAATTCAAGTTTGAGGGGAAACCTGAGAAGTGGATATTTTTATTTTGCTAAGAGGTTTTGCATATATTTTGGTGAACTGAGATGCAGACGGACGAAATGGTTAATTTTAGTTAAAAATTAGTGGGAGAAATGAATTCAGATGAAAAAATTTAAGTTTGAGTGGAAGCCTGAGAAGTGGATATTTATATCTTGCTTAGATTTTTGCATATATTTTGGAGAACTGAGATGCAGAAGGACGAAAGGGTTAATTTTTGTTAAAAAAAACAGCGGGAATAATGATTTCAGATGAAAAAATTCAAGTTTGAATGCAAGCTTGAGAAGTGGATATTTTTATTTTGCTAAAATGTTTTTCATACATTTTGGTGAACTGAGCTTAAGAGGGACGGAATAGTTCATTTCATTTAAAAAACAGCGAGAGAAAGGAACCCAGATGAAAAAATTAATGTTTGAGAGGAAACCTTAGAAGTGGATATTTTTTTTTTGCTAACAAGTATTGCATAAATTTTGGTGAACTGTGCTTCTAACGGACCAAATATTTAATTTTAGTGAAAAACAGCAGGACAAATTAATTCAGATGAAAAACTTCAAGTTTGAGAGGAAACGTGAGAAGTGGATATTTATATTTTGCTTAGCTGTTTTGCATAAATTTTGGTGAACTAAGCTGCAGACGGACGAAATGGTAAATTTTAGTTAAAAAGATTGTGGTAGAAATGAATTCAGATGAAAAATTCAAGTTTGAGCGTAAACCTGAGAAGTGGATATTTTTATTTTGCTAAGAAGTTTTTGCATGTATTTAGGTGAACTGATTTGCAGACGGACGAAATTGTTAATTTTAGTTGAAAAATAGTGGGAAAAATGAATTCAGATGAAAAAATTTAAGTTTGAGTGGAATCCTGAGAAGTGGATATTTATATTTTGCTAACATTTTTGCATATTTTTTGGTGAACTGATATGCAGAAGGACGAAAGGGTAATTTTTGTTAAAAACAACAGCGGGAATAATGAATTCAGATGAAAAAATTTAAGTTTGAGTGGAAGCCTGAGAAGTGGATATTTATATTTTGCTAACATTTTCGCATATTTTTTGGTGAACTGATATGCAGAAGGACGAAAGGGTAATTTTTGTTAAAAAAAACAGCGGGAATAATGAATTCAGATGAAAAAATTCAAGTTTGAGTGGAAGCCTGAGAAGTGGATATTTATATTTTGCTAAAATGTTTTGCATATATTATGGTGAACTAAGTTAGCAGACGGACGAAATGGTTAATTTTAGTTAAAAAACAGAGGGAGAAATGAATTAAGATGAAAATTTTAAGTTTTAGTGGAAGTCTGAGAAGTGGATATTTTTATTTGCTAAGAAGTTTTGCAAAAATTGAGGTGAACTGAGCTTCAGACGGACAAAATGGTTAATTTCAGTTAAAAAACAGCGGGAGAAATGTATTCAGATGAAAAAATTCAAGTTTGAGGGGAAACCTGAGAAGTGGATATTTTTATTTTGCTAAGAGGTTTTGCATATATTTTGGTGAACTGAGATGCAGACGGACGAAATGGTTAATTTTAGTTAAAAATTAGTGGGAGAAATGAATTCAGATGAAAAAATTTAAGTTTGAGTGGAAGCCTGAGAAGTGGATATTTATATCTTGCTTAGATTTTTGCATATATTTTGGAGAACTGAGATGCAGAAGGACGAAAGGGTTAATTTTTGTTAAAAAAAACAGCGGGAATAATGATTTCAGATGAAAAAATTCAAGTTTGAATGCAAGCTTGAGAAGTGGATATTTTTATTTTGCTAAAATGTTTTTCATACATTTTGGTGAACTGAGCTTAAGAGGGACGGAATAGTTCATTTCATTTAAAAAACAGCGAGAGAAAGGAACCCAGATGAAAAAATTAAAGTTTGAGAGGAAACCTTAGAAGTGGATATTTTTTTTTTGCTAACAAGTATTGCATAAATTTTGGTGAACTGTGCTTCTAACGGACCAAATATTTAATTTTAGTGAAAAACAGCAGGACAAATTAATTCAGATGAAAAACTTCAAGTTTGAGAGGAAATGTGAGAAGTGGATATTTATATTTTGCTTAGCTGTTTTGCATAAATTTTGGTGAACTAAGCTGCAGACGGACGAAATGGTAAATTTTAGTTAAAAAGATTGTGGTAGAAATGAATTCAGATGAAAAAATTTAAGTTTGTGTGGAAGAATGAGAAGTGGATATTTTTATTTTGCTAAGATGTTTTGCATATATTTTGGTGAACTGATATGCAGACGGACGATATGGTTAATTTTAGTTAAAAACAGCGGGAGAAATGAATACAGATGAAAAAGTTTAAGTTTGAGTGGAAGGCTCAGAGGTGGATGTTTTTATTTTGCTCAGATGTTTTGCATACATTTTGGTGAACTGAGCTCTATAGGGACGAAATTGTTAATTTTAGTTAAAAAACAGCGGGAGAAATGACTTCAGATGAAAAATTCAAGTTTGAGCGTAAACCTGAGAAGTGGATATTTTTATTTTGCTAAGAAGTTTTTGCATGTATTTAGGTGAACTGATTTGCAGACGGACGAAATTGTTAATTTTAGTTGAAAAATAGTGGGAAAAATGAATTCAGATGAAAAAATTTAAGTTTGAGTGGAATCCTGAGAAGTGGATATTTATATTTTGCTAACATTTTTGCATATTTTTTGGTGAACTGATATGCAGAAGGACGAAAGGGTAATTTTTGTTAAAAACAACAGCGGGAATAACGAATTCAGATGAAAAAATTTAAGTTTGAGTGGAAGCCTGAGAAGTGGATATTTATATTTTGCTAACATTTTCGCATATTTTTTGGTGAACTGATATGCAGAAGGACGAAAGGGTAATTTTTGTTAAAAAAAACAGCGGGAATAATGAATTCAGATGAAAAAATTCAAGTTTGAGTGGAAGCCTGAGAAGTGTATATTTATATTTTGCTAAAATGTGTTGCATATACAATGGTGAACTAAGTTAGCAGACGGACGAAATGGTTAATTTTAGTTAAAAAACAGAGGGAGAAATGAATTAAGATGAAAATTTTAAGTTTTAGTGGAAGTCTGAGAAGTGGATATTTTTATTTGCTAAGAAGTTTTGCAAAAATTGAGGTGAACTGAGCTTCAGACGGACAAAATGGTTAATTTCAGTTAAAAAACAGCGGGAGAAATGTATTCAGATGAAAAAATTCAAGTTTGAGGGGAAACCTGAGAAGTGGATATTTTTATTTTGCTAAGAGGTTTTGCATATATTTTGGTGAACTGAGATGCAGACGGACGAAATGGTTAATTTTAGTTAAAAATTAGTGGGAGAAATGAATTCAGATGAAAAAATTTAAGTTTGAGTGGAAGCCTGAGAAGTGGATATTTATATCTTGCTTAGATTTTTGCATATATTTTGGAGAACTGAGATGCAGAAGGACGAAAGGGTTAATTTTTGTTAAAAAAAACAGCGGGAATAATGATTTCAGATGAAAAAATCAAGTTTGAATGCAAGCTTGAGAAGTGGATATTTTTATTTTGCTAAAATGTTTTTCATACATTTTGGTGAACTGAGCTTAAGAGGGACGGAATAGTTCATTTCATTTAAAAAACAGCGAGAGAAAGGAACCCAGATGAAAAAATTAATGTTTGAGAGGAAACCTTAGAAGTGGATATTTTTTTTTTGCTAACAAGTATTGCATAAATTTTGGTGAACTGTGCTTCTAACGGACCAAATATTTAATTTTAGTGAAAAACAGCAGGACAAATTAATTCAGATGAAAAACTTCAAGTTTGAGAGGAAACGTGAGAAGTGGATATTTATATTTTGCTTAGCTGTTTTGCATAAATTTTGGTGAACTAAGCTGCAGACGGACGAAATGGTAAATTTTAGTTAAAAAGATTGTGGTAGAAATGAATTCAGATGAAAAAATTTAAGTTTGTGTGGAAGAATGAGAAGTGGATATTTTTATTTTGCTAAGATGTTTTGCATATATTTTGGTGAACTGATATGCAGACGGACGATATGGTTAATTTTAGTTAAAAACAGCGGGAGAAATGAATACAGATGAAAAAGTTTAAGTTTGAGTGGAAGGCTCAGAGGTGGATGTTTTTATTTTGCTCAGATGTTTTGCATACATTTTGGTGAACTGAGCTCTATAGGGACGAAATTGTTAATTTTAGTTAAAAAACAGCGGGAGAAATGACTTCAGATGAAAAATTCAAGTTTGAGCGTAAACCTGAGAAGTGGATATTTTTATTTTGCTAAGAAGTTTTTGCATGTATTTAGGTGAACTGATTTGCAGACGGACGGAATTGTTAATTTTAGTTAAAAAATAGTGGGAAAAATGAATTCAGATGAAAAAATTTAAGTTTGAGTGGAAGCCTGAGAAGTGGATATTTATATTTTGCTAACATTTTTGCATATTTTTTGGTGAACTGATATGCAGAAGGACGAAAGGGTAATTTTTGTTAAAAACAACAGCGGGAATAATGAATTCAGATTTAAAAACTTAAGTTTGAGTGGAAGCCTGAGAAGTGGATATTTATATTTTGCTAACATTTTCGCATATTTTTTGGTGAACTGATATGCAGAAGGACGAAAGGGTAATTTTTGTTAAAAAAAAACAGCGGGAATAATGAATTCAGATGAAAAAATTCAAGTTTGAGTTGAAGCCTGAGAAGTGGATATTTATATTTTGCTAAGAGGTTTTGCATATATTTTGGTAAACTGAGATGCAGACGGACGAAATGGTTAATTTTAGTTAAAAATTAGTGGGAGAAATGAATTCAGATGAAAAAATTTAAGTTTGAGTGGAAGCCTGAGAAGTTGATATTTATATCTTGCTTAGATTTTTGCATATATTTTGGAGAACTGAGATGCAGAAGGACGAAAGGGTTAATTTTTGTTAAAAAAAACAGCGGGAGAAATGAATACAGATGAAAAAATTCAAGTTAGAGAGGAAACCTGAGAAGTTGATATTTTTATTTTGCTAACAAGTTATGCATAAATTTTGGTGAACTGAGCTTCTAACGGACGAAATGTTTAATTTTAGTGAAAAAACAGCGGGAGAAATGAATTCTGATGAAAAAATTCATGTTTGAGGGGAAAACAGGGAAGTGGATATTTTTCCTTTGCTAAGATGTTTTGCATAAATTTTGGTGAACTGAGCTTCAGACGGATGAAATGCTTTGTTATAGTTAAAAAACCGAGAGAAAAATGAATACAGATGAAAAAATTCAAGTTTGAGTGGAAATTCGAGAAGTGGATATTTTTTTCACTAGATTTTTTAATTAAATTTTAGTGAACAGAGCTGCAGACGGACGAAATGGATAATTCTAGTAACAAAACTCCGGGAGAAACGAAATCAGATGAAAAAATTGATGTTTGAGGGGAAAACAGGGAAGTGGTTTTTTTTACCTTGCTAGGAAGTATTGCATAAATTTTGGTGAACTGAGCTTCAGAGGGATGAAATGGTTTGTTTTAGTTAAAAAACCGAGAGAAAAATGAATGCAGATGAAAAAATTCAAGTTTGAGGGGAAACCTGAGAAGTGGATATTTTTATTTAGCTAAGAAGTTTTGCATAATTTATGGTGATTTAAGTTGCAGACGGACTAAATTGGTAATTTTTGTTAAAAAACAACGGGAGTAATGAATTCAGACGAACAAATTCATGTTTAAGTGGAAACCTGAGAAGTGGACATTTTTATTTTGCTAAGATTTTGCATAAATTCTGGTGAACTGAGCTTTAGACTGGCAAAATGGCTAATTTTAGAAAAAAAACAGCGGGAGTAATGAATTCAGATGAAAAAATTCAAGTTTTACAGGTTTTCAAGTTTCAATTTAAAGCTTTAGGAGGAAGCTTGACGTTTGGATATATTTATTTTCCAAAGATGTATTGCATAAATTATGGTGAACTGAGCTTTAGACGGGCAAAATGGTAAAGGTTTTTAAAAAATAGTGGGAGAAATGAAATCAGAAGAAAAATTCAACTTTGAGTGAAAGACTGAGAATTGGATATTTTTAGTTTACTAAGATGTTTTGCATAAATTTTGGTGAACTGAGCTACTAACGGACTAAATGTTTTATTTTTGTGAAAAGACAGCGGGAGAAATGAATTCTGATGAAAAAATTCAAGTTTGAGGGGAAACCAGAGAAGTGGATATTTTTATTTTGCTAACAAGTATTGCATAAATTTTGGTAAACTGAGCTGCAGACGGACGAAATGCTAAATTTTAGTTAAAATATAGTGGGAGAAATGAATTCAGATGAAAAAATTTAAGTTTGTGTGGAAGACTGAGAAGTGGATATTTTTATTTTGCTAAGATGTTTTGCATATATTTTGGTGAACTGATATGCAGACGGACGATATGGTTAATTTTAGTTAAAAACAGCGGGAGAAATGAATGGAGGTGAAAAAATTTAAGTTTGAGTGGAAGATTGAGAAGTGGATATTTTTATTTTTTAGGATGTTTTGCATAATTTTTGGTGAACTGAGCTTCTAACGGACGAAATGTTTAATTTTAGTGAAAAAACAGCGGTAGAAATGAATTCAGATGAAAAAATTCTAGTTTGAGGGGAAACCTGAGAAGTGCATATTTTTATTTTGCTAAGAAGTTTTGTATGTTTTTTGGTGAACTGATTTGCAGACGGACAAAATGGTTAATTTCAGTTAAAAAACAGCGGGAGTAATGAATTCAGATGAAAAAATTCAAGTTTTACAGGTTTTCAAGTTTCAATTTACAGCTTTAGGAGGAAGCTTGACGTTTGGATATATTTATTTTCCAAAGATGTATTGCATAAATTATGGTGAACTGAGCTTTAGACGGGCAAAATGGTAAAGGTTTTTAAAAAATAGTGGGAGAAATGAAATCAGAAGAAAAATTCAACTTTGAGTGAAAGACTGAGAATTGGATATTTTTAGTTTACTAAGATGTTTTGCATAAATTTTGGTGAACTGAGCTACTAACGGACTAAATGTTTTATTTTTGTGAAAAGACAGCGGGAGAAATGAATTCTGATGAAAAAATTCAAGTTTGAGGGGAAACCAGAGAAGTGGATATTTTTATTTTGCTAACAAGTATTGCATAAATTTTGGTAAACTGAGCTGCAGACGGACGAAATGCTAAATTTTAGTTAAAATATAGTGGGAGAAATGAATTCAGATGAAAAAATTTAAGTTTGTGTGGAAGACTGCGAAGTGGATATTTTTATTTTGCTAAGATGTTTTGCATATATTTTGGTGAACTGATATGCAGACGGACGATATGGTTAATTTTAGTTAAAAACAGCGGGAGAAATGAATGGAGGTGAAAAAATTTAAGTTTGAGTGGAAGATTGAGAAGTGGATATTTTTATTTTTTAGGATGTTTTGCATAATTTTTGGTGAACTGAGCTTCTAACGGACGAAATGTTTAATTTTAGTGAAAAAACAGCGGTAGAAATGAATTCAGATGAAAAAATTCTAGTTTGAGGGGAAACCTGAGAAGTGCATATTTTTATTTTGCTAAGAAGTTTTGTATGTTTTTTGGTGAACTGATTTGCAGACGGACGAAATTGTTAATTTTAGTTAAAAAATAGTGGGAAAAATGAATTCAGATGAAAAAATTTAAGTTTGAGTGGAAGCCTGAGAAGGGGATATTTATATTTTGCTAACATTTTCGCATATTTTTTGGTGAACTGATATGCAGAAGGACGAAAGGGTAATTTTTGTTAAAAAAAACAGCGGGAATAATGAATTCAGATGAAAAAATTCAAGTTTGAGTGGAAGCCTGAGAAGTGGATATTTATATTTTGCTAAAATGTTTTGCATATATTATGGTGAACTAAGATAGCAGACGGACGAAATGGTTAAATTTAGTTAAAAAACAGAGGGAGAAATGAATTAAGATGAAAATTTTAAGTTTTAGTGGAAGTCTGAGAAGTGGATATTTTTATTTGCTAAGAAGTTTTGCAAAAATTGAGGTGAACTGAGCTTCAGACGGACAAAATGGTTAATTTCAGTTAAAAAACAGCGGGAGAAATGAATACAGATGAAAAAATTCAAGTTAGAGAGGAAACCTGAGAAGTTGATATTTTTATTTTGCTAACAAGTTATGCATAAATTTTGGTGAACTGAGCTTCTAACGGACGAAATGTTTAATTTTAGTGAAAAAACAGCGGGAGAAATGAATTCTGATGAAAAAATTCATGTTTGAGGGGAAAACAGGGAAGTGGATATTTTTCCTTTGCTAAGATGTTTTGCATAAATTTTGGTGAACTGAGCTTCAGACGGATGAAATGCTTTGTTATAGTTAAAAAACCGAGAGAAAAATGAATACAGATGAAAAAATTCAAGTTTGAGTGGAAATTCGAGAAGTGGATATTTTTTTCACTAGATTTTTTAAATAAATTTTAGTGAACAGAGCTGCAGACGGACGAAATGGATAATTCTAGTAACAAAACTCCGGGAGAAACGAAATCAGATGAAAAAATTGATGTTTGAGGGGAAAACAGGTAAGTGGTTTTTTTTACCTTGCTAGGAAGTATTGCATAAATTTTGGTGAACTGAGCTTCAGAGGGATGAAATGGTTTGTTTTAGTTAAAAAACCGAGAGAAAAATGAATGCAGATGAAAAAATTCAAGTTTGAGGGGAAACCTGAGAAGTGGATATTTTTATTTAGCTAAGAAGTTTTGCATAATTTATGGTGATTTAAGTTGCAGACGGACTAAATTGGTAATTTTTGTTAAAAAACAACGGGAGTAATGAATTCAGACGAACAAATTCATGTTTAAGTGGAAACCTGAGAAGTGGACATTTTTATTTTGCTAAGATTTTGCATAAATTCTGGTGAACTGAGCTTTAGACTGGCAAAATGGCTAATTTTAGAAAAAAAACAGCGGGAGTAATGAATTCAGATGAAAAAATTCAAGTTTTACAGGTTTTCAAGTTTCAATTTAAAGCTTTAGTAGGAAGCTTGACGTTTGGATATATTTATTTTCCAAAGATGTATTGCATAAATTATGGTGAACTGAGCTTTAGACGGGCAAAATGGTAAAGGTTTTTAAAAAATAGTGGGAGAAATGAAATCAGAAGAAAAATTCAACTTTGAGTGAAAGACTGAGAATTGGATATTTTTAGTTTACTAAGATGTTTTGCATAAATTTTGGTGAACTGAGCTACTAACGGACTAAATGTTTTATTTTTGTGAAAAGACAGCGGGAGAAATGAATTCTGATGAAAAAATTCAAGTTTGAGGGGAAACCAGAGAAGTGGATATTTTTATTTTGCTAACAAGTATTGCATAAATTTTGGTAAACTGAGCTGCAGACGGACGAAATGCTAAATTTTAGTTAAAATATAGTGGGAGAAATGAATTCAGATGAAAAAATTTAAGTTTGTGTGGAAGACTGAGAAGTGGATATTTTTATTTTGCTAAGATGTTTTGCATATATTTTGGTGAACTGATATGCAGACGGACGATATGGTTAATTTTAGTTAAAAACAGCGGGAGAAATGAATGGAGGTGAAAAAATTTAAGTTTGAGTGGAAGATTGAGAAGTGGATATTTTTATTTTTTAGGATGTTTTGCATAATTTTTGGTGAACTGAGCTTCTAACGGACGAAATGTTTAATTTTAGTGAAAAAACAGCGGTAGAAATGAATTCAGATGAAAAAATTCTAGTTTGAGGGGAAACCTGAGAAGTGCATATTTTTATTTTGCTAAGAAGTTTTGTATGTTTTTTGGTGAACTGATTTGCAGACGGACGAAATTGTTAATTTTAGTTAAAAAATAGTGGGAAAAATGAATTCAGATGAAAAAATTTAAGTTTGAGTGGAAGCCTGAGAAGTGGATATTTATATTTTGCTAACATTTTCGCATATTTTTTGGTGAACTGATATGCAGAAGGACGAAAGGGTAATTTTTGTTAAAAAAAACAGCGGGAATAATGAATTCAGATGAAAAAATTCAAGTTAGAGAGGAAACCTGAGAAGTTGATATTTTTATTTTGCTAACAAGTTATGCATAAATTTTGGTGAACTGAGCTTCTAACGGACGAAATGTTTAATTTTAGTGAAAAAACAGCGGGAGAAATGAATTCTGATGAAAAAATTCATGTTTGAGGGGAAAACAGGGAAGTGGATATTTTTCCTTTGCTAAGATGTTTTGCATAAATTTTGGTGAACTGAGCTTCAGACGGATGAAATGCTTTGTTATAGTTAAAAAACCGAGAGAAAAATGAATACAGATGAAAAAATTCAAGTTTGAGTGGAAATTCGAGAAGTGGATATTTTTTTCACTAGATTTTTTAATTAAATTTTAGTGAACAGAGCTGCAGACGGACGAAATGGATAATTCTAGTAACAAAACTCCGGGAGAAACGAAATCAGATGAAAAAATTGATGTTTGAGGGGAAAACAGGGAAGTGGTTTTTTTTACCTTGCTAGGAAGTATTGCATAAATTTTGGTGAACTGAGCTTCAGAGGGATGAAATGGTTTGTTTTAGTTAAAAAACCGAGAGAAAAATGAATGCAGATGAAAAAATTCAAGTTTGAGGGGAAACCTGAGAAGTGGATATTTTTATTTAGCTAAGAAGTTTTGCATAATTTATGGTGATTTAAGTTGCAGACGGACTAAATTGGTAATTTTTGTTAAAAAACAACGGGAGTAATGAATTCAGACGAACAAATTCATGTTTAAGTGGAAACCTGAGAAGTGGACATTTTTATTTTGCTAAGATTTTGCATAAATTCTGGTGAACTGAGCTTTAGACTGGCAAAATGGCTAATTTTAGAAAAAAAACAGCGGGAGTAATGAATTCAGATGAAAAAATTCAAGTTTTACAGGTTTTCAAGTTTCAATTTAAAGCTTTAGGAGGAAGCTTGACGTTTGGATATATTTATTTTCCAAAGATGTATTGCATAAATTATGGTGAACTGAGCTTTAGACGGGCAAAATGGTAAAGGTTTTTAAAAAATAGTGGGAGAAATGAAATCAGAAGAAAAATTCAACTTTGAGTGAAAGACTGAGAATTGGATATTTTTAGTTTACTAAGATGTTTTGCATAAATTTTGGTGAACTGAGCTACTAACGGACTAAATGTTTTATTTTTGTGAAAAGACAGCGGGAGAAATGAATTCTGATGAAAAAATTCAAGTTTGAGGGGAAACCAGAGAAGTGGATATTTTTATTTTGCTAACAAGTATTGCATAAATTTTGGTAAACTGAGCTGCAGACGGACGAAATGCTAAATTTTAGTTAAAATATAGTGGGAGAAATGAATTCAGATGAAAAAATTTAAGTTTGTGTGGAAGACTGAGAAGTGGATATTTTTATTTTGCTAAGATGTTTTGCATATATTTTGGTGAACTGATATGCAGACGGACGATATGGTTAATTTTAGTTAAAAACAGCGGGAGAAATGAATGGAGGTGAAAAAATTTAAGTTTGAGTGGAAGATTGAGAAGTGGATATTTTTATTTTTTAGGATGTTTTGCATAATTTTTGGTGAACTGAGCTTCTAACGGACGAAATGTTTAATTTTAGTGAAAAAACAGCGGTAGAAATGAATTCAGATGAAAAAATTCTAGTTTGAGGGGAAACCTGAGAAGTGCATATTTTTATTTTGCTAAGAAGTTTTGTATGTTTTTTGGTGAACTGATTTGCAGACGGACAAAATGGTTAATTTCAGTTAAAAAACAGCGGGAGTAATGAATTCAGATGAAAAAATTCAAGTTTTACAGGTTTTCAAGTTTCAATTTACAGCTTTAGGAGGAAGCTTGACGTTTGGATATATTTATTTTCCAAAGATGTATTGCATAAATTATGGTGAACTGAGCTTTAGACGGGCAAAATGGTAAAGGTTTTTAAAAAATAGTGGGAGAAATGAAATCAGAAGAAAAATTCAACTTTGAGTGAAAGACTGAGAATTGGATATTTTTAGTTTACTAAGATGTTTTGCATAAATTTTGGTGAACTGAGCTACTAACGGACTAAATGTTTTATTTTTGTGAAAAGACAGCGGGAGAAATGAATTCTGATGAAAAAATTCAAGTTTGAGGGGAAACCAGAGAAGTGGATATTTTTATTTTGCTAACAAGTATTGCATAAATTTTGGTAAACTGAGCTGCAGACGGACGAAATGCTAAATTTTAGTTAAAATATAGTGGGAGAAATGAATTCAGATGAAAAAATTTAAGTTTGTGTGGAAGACTGCGAAGTGGATATTTTTATTTTGCTAAGATGTTTTGCATATATTTTGGTGAACTGATATGCAGACGGACGATATGGTTAATTTTAGTTAAAAACAGCGGGAGAAATGAATGGAGGTGAAAAAATTTAAGTTTGAGTGGAAGATTGAGAAGTGGATATTTTTATTTTTTAGGATGTTTTGCATAATTTTTGGTGAACTGAGCTTCTAACGGACGAAATGTTTAATTTTAGTGAAAAAACAGCGGTAGAAATGAATTCAGATGAAAAAATTCTAGTTTGAGGGGAAACCTGAGAAGTGCATATTTTTATTTTGCTAAGAAGTTTTGTATGTTTTTTGGTGAACTGATTTGCAGACGGACGAAATTGTTAATTTTAGTTAAAAAATAGTGGGAAAAATGAATTCAGATGAAAAAATTTAAGTTTGAGTGGAAGCCTGAGAAGGGGATATTTATATTTTGCTAACATTTTCGCATATTTTTTGGTGAACTGATATGCAGAAGGACGAAAGGGTAATTTTTGTTAAAAAAAACAGCGGGAATAATGAATTCAGATGAAAAAATTCAAGTTTGAGTGGAAGCCTGAGAAGTGGATATTTATATTTTGCTAAAATGTTTTGCATATATTATGGTGAACTAAGATAGCAGACGGACGAAATGGTTAAATTTAGTTAAAAAACAGAGGGAGAAATGAATTAAGATGAAAATTTTAAGTTTTAGTGGAAGTCTGAGAAGTGGATATTTTTATTTGCTAAGAAGTTTTGCAAAAATTGAGGTGAACTGAGCTTCAGACGGACAAAATGGTTTATTTCAGTTAAAAAACAGCGGGAGAAATGAATACAGATGAAAAAATTCAAGTTAGAGAGGAAACCTGAGAAGTTGATATTTTTATTTTGCTAACAAGTTATGCATAAATTTTGGTGAACTGAGCTTCTAACGGACGAAATGTTTAATTTTAGTGAAAAAACAGCGGGAGAAATGAATTCTGATGAAAAAATTCATGTTTGAGGGGAAAACAGGGAAGTGGATATTTTTCCTTTGCTAAGATGTTTTGCATAAATTTTGGTGAACTGAGCTTCAGACGGATGAAATGCTTTGTTATAGTTAAAAAACCGAGAGAAAAATGAATACAGATGAAAAAATTCAAGTTTGAGTGGAAATTCGAGAAGTGGATATTTTTTTCACTAGATTTTTTAAATAAATTTTAGTGAACAGAGCTGCAGACGGACGAAATGGATAATTCTAGTAACAAAACTCCGGGAGAAACGAAATCAGATGAAAAAATTGATGTTTGAGGGGAAAACAGGTAAGTGGTTTTTTTTACCTTGCTAGGAAGTATTGCATAAATTTTGGTGAACTGAGCTTCAGAGGGATGAAATGGTTTGTTTTAGTTAAAAAACCGAGAGAAAAATGAATGCAGATGAAAAAATTCAAGTTTGAGGGGAAACCTGAGAAGTGGATATTTTTATTTAGCTAAGAAGTTTTGCATAATTTATGGTGATTTAAGTTGCAGACGGACTAAATTGGTAATTTTTGTTAAAAAACAACGGGAGTAATGAATTCAGACGAACAAATTCATGTTTAAGTGGAAACCTGAGAAGTGGACATTTTTATTTTGCTAAGATTTTGCATAAATTCTGGTGAACTGAGCTTTAGACTGGCAAAATGGCTAATTTTAGAAAAAAAACAGCGGGAGTAATGAATTCAGATGAAAAAATTCAAGTTTTACAGGTTTTCAAGTTTCAATTTAAAGCTTTAGTAGGAAGCTTGACGTTTGGATATATTTATTTTCCAAAGATGTATTGCATAAATTATGGTGAACTGAGCTTTAGACGGGCAAAATGGTAAAGGTTTTTAAAAAATAGTGGGAGAAATGAAATCAGAAGAAAAATTCAACTTTGAGTGAAAGACTGAGAATTGGATATTTTTAGTTTACTAAGATGTTTTGCATAAATTTTGGTGAACTGAGCTACTAACGGACTAAATGTTTTATTTTTGTGAAAAGACAGCGGGAGAAATGAATTCTGATGAAAAAATTCAAGTTTGACGGGAAACCAGAGAAGTGGATATTTTTATTTTGCTAACAAGTATTGCATAAATTTTGGTAAACTGAGCTGCAGACGGACGAAATGCTAAATTTTAGTTAAAATATAGTGGGAGAAATGAATTCAGATGAAAAAATTTAAGTTTGTGTGGAAGACTGAGAAGTGGATATTTTTATTTTGCTAAGATGTTTTGCATATATTTTGGTGAACTGATATGCAGACGGACGATATGGTTAATTTTAGTTAAAAACAGCGGGAGAAATGAATGGAGGTGAAAAAATTTAAGTTTGAGTGGAAGATTGAGAAGTGGATATTTTTATTTTTTAGGATGTTTTGCATAATTTTTGGTGAACTGAGCTTCTAACGGACGAAATGTTTAATTTTAGTGAAAAAACAGCGGTAGAAATGAATTCAGATGAAAAAATTCTAGTTTGAGGGGAAACCTGAGAAGTGCATATTTTTATTTTGCTAAGAAGTTTTGTATGTTTTTTGGTGAACTGATTTGCAGACGGACGAAATTGTTAATTTTAGTTAAAAAATAGTGGGAAAAATGAATTCAGATGAAAAAATTTAAGTTTGAGTGGAAGCCTGAGAAGTGGATATTTATATTTTGCTAACATTTTCGCATATTTTTTGGTGAACTGATATGCAGAAGGACGAAAGGGTAATTTTTGTTAAAAAAAACAGCGGGAATAATGAATTCAGATGAAAAAATTCAAGTTTGAGTGGAAGCCTGAGAAGTGGATATTTATATTTTGCTAAAATGTTTTGCATATATTATGGTGAACTAAGATAGCAGACGGACGAAATGGTTAAAGTTAGTTAAAAAACAGAGGGAGAAATGAATTAAGATGAAAATTTTAAGTTTTAGTGGAAGTCTGAGAAGTGGATATTTTTATTTGCTAAGAAGTTTTGCAAAAATTGAGGTGAACTGAGCTTCAGACGGACAAAATGGTTAATTTCAGTTAAAAAACAGCGGGAGAAATGAATACAGATGAAAAAATTCAAGTTAGAGAGGAAACCTGAGAAGTTGATATTTTTATTTTGCTAACAAGTTATGCATACATTTTGGTGAACTGAGCTTCTAACGGACGAAATGTTTAATTTTAGTGAAAAAACAGCGGGAGAAATGAATTCTGATGAAAAAATTCATGTTTGAGGGGAAAACAGGGAAGTGGATATTTTTCCTTTGCTAAGATGTTTTGCATAAATTTTGGTGAACTGAGCTTCAGACGGATGAAATGCTTTGTTATAGTAAAAAAACCGAGAGAAAAATGAATACAGATGAAAAAATTCAAGTTTGAGTGGAAATTCGAGAAGTGGATATTTTTTTCACTAGATTTTTTAAATAAATTTTAGTGAACAGAGCTGCAGACGGACGAAATGGTTAATTCTAGTAACAAAACTCCGGGAGAAACGAAATCAGATGAAAAAATTGATGTTTGAGGGGAAAACAGGGAAGTGGTTTTTTTTACCTTGCTAGGAAGTATTGCATAAATTTTGGTGAACTGAGCTTCAGAGGGATGAAATGGTTTGTTTTAGTTAAAAAACCGAGAGAAAAATGAATGCAGATGAAAAAATTCAAGTTTGAGGGGAAACCTGAGAAGTGGATATTTTTATTTAGCTAAGAAGTTTTGCATAATTTATGGTGATTTAAGTTGCAGACGGACTAAATTGGTAATTTTTGTTAAAAAACAACGGGAGTAATGAATTCAGACGAACAAATTCATGTTTAAGTGGAAACCTGAGAAGTGGACATTTTTATTTTGCTAAGATTTTGCATAAATTCTGGTGAACTGAGCTTTAGACTGGCAAAATGGCTAATTTTAGAAAAAAAACAGCGGGAGTAATGAATTCAGATGAAAAAATTCAAGTTTTACAGGTTTTCAAGTTTCAATTTAAAGCTTTAGGAGGAAGCTTGACGTTTGGATATATTTATTTTCCAAAGATGTATTGCATAAATTATGGTGAACTGAGCTTTAGACGGGCAAAATGGTAAAGGTTTTTAAAAAATAGTGGGAGAAATGAAATCAGAAGAAAAATTCAATTTTGAGTGAAAGACTGAGAATTGGATATTTTTAGTTTACTAAGATGTTTTGCATAAATTTTGGTGAACTGAGCTACTAACGGACTAAATGTTTTATTTTTGTGAAAAGACAGCGGGAGAAATGAATTCTGATGAAAAAATTCAAGTTTGAGGGGAAACCAGAGAAGTGGATATTTTTATTTTGCTAACAAGTATTGCATAAATTTTGGTAAACTGAGCTGCAGACGGACGAAATGCTAAATTTTAGTTAAAATATAGTGGGAGAAATGAATTCAGATGAAAAAATTTAAGTTTGTGTGGAAGACTGCCCACACAGCACGGAATATTCCAGGAATATTCTATTTTCATCCCCAATATTCCTAGTTGATCCCAGGGACATGGCGAACCATAATAGAATATTCCAAGAATATTCGAAAATGGTTCGCATGGGAATATCCCATTGAGAATATTCTAGGAATATTCTAAAAAGGTTCTCATGGGAATATTCCCGTTGCGAATATTTGAGAATGTTCTAGGAATATCCTAAAAAGGTTCGCATGAGAATATTTCCGTAGCGAATATTTGAGAATATTCTAGGAATATTCTATTACGGTTCGCACGGGAATATCCCCATTACGAATAATTGAGAATATTCTACGAATATTCTAAAAATGTTCGCAAGAGAATATCCCCGATGCAAGTATTTGAGAATATTCTAGGAATATTCTAAAAAGGTACTCATGGGAATATTCCCGTTGCGAATATTCTAGGAATATTCTAAAAATGTTCGCAAGAGAATATCCCCGATGCGAGTACTTGAGAATATTCTAGGAATATTCTAAAAAGGTTCTCATGGGAATATTCCCGTTGCGAATATTTGAGAATGTTCTAGGAATATTCTAAAAAGGTTCGCAAGAGAATACTCCCAAAGCAAATATTTGAGAATATTCTAATAAGGTTCACATGAGAATATTCCCAAAGCGAATATTTGAGAATATTCTAGGAATATTCTATTATGGTTCGCACGGGAATATTCTCGATACGAATAATTGAGAATATTGTAGGAATATTCTATTATGGTTCGCACGGGAATATTCTCGATACGAATAATTGAGAATATTGTAGGAATATTCCAAAAATATTTGAGAATATTCTATGAATAGTCTGTTATAGTTAGCACGAAAATATACCCAATTGGAATATTTAAGGATATACTGGGGATATTCTCTTACGATTCTTATCGGAGTATCCCCAATATGTATACATAGGTTTTTTTTACATGGAGATCGCTTCAGCTCTACACTATTTGATAAATAACTTCCAGGGAAGTCTGGTCAGAACCTTAAAAAGATTAATTCACTCGCCGAGTCGATTTCATGTTTAGCAGCATTGTTTCACTCACTCTATTGTAACTTTGTACAATAGGTTCTCAGCAATAGATACTTATTCAAGGAAATTCTTACTTTTCTATATTTCGTTTAGCATTGAAAGAATGCCTATCAATTATGTAAATACATATCGGTCAAACTTATTTTTGTCCTTAAAATGATTTCAGAGGAACAGTGCAAGGGGGAAAATCCGCGCAGTGTTAGTCTTTTGAAATTTATAGTTCTCGCGAGTGAGTTGCTGGCAGCGAGTAGAGTCTCTTACCCATCGCTATGTAACTCAAAGTATCATACATGAGTAGTTTATAGTGGTTAGGATGGGATGGCCAGGTTATCAGACTTTCAGGTAGTCGGCATGGCAGTAGGCAGGATAGGAACGATGAAACAAAATGAGACACATGTTTTTGGCGATGAACAAGGAATAGATATGTTCAGAGAATATTCCAATGAGTATATTCCGCAGGAATAAAGTCAGAATACAGCCTGGATATTTCGTATAAGCTAGGAATATTCCCGTTATACCAAGGAATATTCTTAACAAATTCCTCTAGAATAATCTTCAGGAATATTCTTAGCATATCCTACAGCCCGGACATATCGCATATGTTAGGAATATTCCCAGTATATTCTGAGAATATCCCCCGAATATTCTGAGGATATGCTAGGAATATTCCAAGTATATGCTGAGGATGTTCCAGGAATATTCCAATGAGAATATCCCAGGAATATTCTTAGTATATACCTCTGGAATATTCTTCAGGAATATTCTTAGCATATCCTACAGCCCGGAAATATGGGATATACTAGGAATATTCCTAGAATATTTTGAGAATATTGAGAATATCCCAGGAATATTCTAATATTCTCATGAGAATATTCCAGGGATATGATAAGCATATTCTTGTGCTGTGTGGGTGAGAAGTGGATATTTTTATTTTGCTAAGATGTTTTGCATATATTTTGGTGAACTGATATGCAGACGGACGATATGGTTAATTTTAGTTAAAAACAGCGGGAGAAATGAATGGAGGTGAAAAAATTTAAGTTTGAGTGGAAGATTGAGAAGTGGATATTTTTATTTTTTAGGATGTTTTGCATAATTTTTGGTGAACTGAGCTTCTAACGGACGAAATGTTTAATTTTAGTGAAAAAACAGCGGTAGAAATGAATTCAGATGAAAAAATTCTAGTTTGAGGGGAAACCTGAGAAGTGCATATTTTTATTTTGCTAAGAAGTTTTGTATGTTTTTTGGTGAACTGATTTGCAGACGGACGAAATTGTTAATTTTAGTTAAAAAATAGTGGGAAAAATGAATTCAGATGAAAAAATTTAAGTTTGAGTGAAAGCCTGAGAAGTGGATATTTATATTTTGCTAACATTTTCGCATATTTTTTGGTGAACTGATATGCAGAAGGACGAAAGGGTAATTTTTGTTAAAAAAAACAGCGGGAATAATGAATTCAGATGAAAAAATTCAAGTTAGAGATGAAACCTGAGAAGTTGATATTTTTATTTTGCTACACTGTAAAAAGTTGCTCTGATTTTCAGTGCTATCTGAATTTAAGCGCTGTCTGATTTTAAGGTAGTGGTCTGAATTTAAGACTCATGATGCATGAAAATCAGACACACCCCCGTCTTATTTTAAGACCATAACCACTGCATGTTGAAAATAAGATGGTTGTGATCTGAAATTCATATCACCCGGGGTGAAAATAAGCAAGCCTTGGTTGGCTCCGCAATTGGAGCTAACCTGCCAATAGCAGAGACTGATGGGCGAAGTGTAACCAGGGAGATGGAATTCAACAAGGATTACGAAGCGTACAGAAGTAAAATTCGAAGTCCAGACAAATTTCATTGTAAGTAGGTGAAATATGTTTCTTGCGATGAATTAATGGTGTGAGAATGTGGCGTTGATACTTAGTTTATTTGCAAAAGGGAGCCAGGTGTATCTGAGTGACGTATCTGAGTGACATATCCTGAGAGTAAAGTTCCTTATTTTGTCTACGCGGCAGGGTTGTAAGAACTAAAAAATAGTCGCCATCATCATCTGACAGTTCCTGCTTCGGTTTGAAGATACTGGCACACATCTGTGGTATCGAAGACTTTATATGGATTACTTTGTTTCCAATAAAAGTACAGGTAGATGTGAGCTTAAGGGTCACGAACTTTGAATATTTATCCTGCAAAAACGGTGTTGATAAGCCCTTTTATTCCAACTGTGTTAGGTAAAGGAAGGATGGAGATTTATTATGACATGCCTTTCATTGCTCCAATGCCATTATTTCATGAGATATAACACTCCGAAAATCACCATTTTTCACATGAAAATCGAAGTTTTTCAACGCCATCTTGGGTTGTTCCCGAGAGCACTGCTAGAGGGTTCCGCTACATTTCACCTCTTCCCTATATCCTGTGCAGAGCGGTGGGTTTAAGCTTTTTAAGGGCATTGTTTAAAGATTTGGCATTGTTAAAATACGCGATGTCATGAGACGTTGGGTTTTAGCTTCTGAAGGGCATTGTTTAAATACGCGATGTCGTGTGACATTGGGTTTTAGCTTCCGAAGGGCATTGTTTAAAACTCGAGCTTGTTGATTCGATCGTCTACTGTCGTCCGTTGTGGCTGCCGAGGCAGACGGAGGTCCTTTCCTCCTCGCCTAGTTTTGTTTAGAATGTGAGATAAGTGATCAATCCTAATATTGGTGGTCGTCCGACAAAAACCTGCGATTCGATTGCAGTTTCATCGGCTGTGAGGTGTCTCAAAACCCCTATCCCGTTCATGTTTTTGTGCAGTTTCATCGATTGTGAGGTGACTCAAAACCCCCATCCCGTTCGTGTTTTTGTGCAGTTTCATCGGTTGTGTGGTGATTCAAAACCCCCATCCCGTTCCTGTTTTTGCTCATTTTCAATGATTGTGAGGAGTCTCGTAACACACTTTCCGCTGTTTTCCTGTTCCCCGCCTTCTCCCGCCAATCATTATACTGCAGAAAATGCACTCAACATATACCGTGACACCTGGTGTCGAAGCTGGGAAACACCAATATGGCGGTGCTGCGAAAACCCACCTCATGGATTTAAATCCCTGCAGATTCGTGAGTTTCTACTTTTTTCGAAATATTTTTTCGCACGTGTAAATTGCTGTTATAGCAGGTTGTGTTCTGAAAATTTCATCCAAAAATGACGATTTTTAGGGGTTGAAAAAAATGTTTGAAGTTCGTGACCCTTAAGCTCACATTTACCAAAGTACACATTTTCATATTATCTTTGAAGCTATTGTCCATGTGTTCCCATTACAGTCCTGGAATCTTTTTCAATGGAAATTCTATGACTTACGTTTGCTCTATTGAAGAATTTAGTCAGTGAAACAGAATCATCGAATAAAAATATGAAACGTTAGTGTTTTGGTTTGTGTTCGTGTTAAGTGTTTAAATATATAGTATTTATAATTAGACATAGCATAAAAGTAGGCTTTGATTTCAATAGCAACTCGCATTGTTACGTGGGACTTATTTTCAGATAGGCCCATGCTGAATTTAAGACAGCCCTGGTCTTATATTCAGCATGGGACTATCTTAAAATAAGTCCCACCTGGTGTGATTTTCAGTCCTGCACCTGCCTTAAAATAAGACAACCCCTCAGAGTAGGCTTGAATTTCAATAGCAACCCGCATTATTACCAGACCATGGCTGTCTTAAATTCAGAATAGGCCTATCTGAAAATAAGACCAACTGGTCTGATTTTCAGTCGTTCATCTGTCTTATTTTTAGACAAGATATTACTGCTGAAATTCAACATACCCTGCCTTAAAATTGTTGCATCTGAAATTCAGATCGCTTTTGTACCTTAAAATCAGATCTACTTTTTACAGTGTAACAAGTTATGCATAAATTTTGGTGAACTGAGCTTCTAACGGACGAAATGTTAGTTTTAGTGAAAAAACAGCGGGAGAAATGAATTCTGATGAAAAAATTCATGTTTTTTAGGGGAAAACAGGGAGGTGGATATTTTTCCTTTGCTAGGAAGTATTGCATAAATTTTGGTGAACTGAGCTTCAGACGGATGAAATGCTTTGTTATAGTTAAAAAACCAAGAGAAAAATGAATACAGATGAAAAACTTCAAGTTTGAGTGGAAATTCGAGAAGTGGATATTTTTTTCACTAGATTTTTTAAATAAATTTTAGTGAACAGAGCTGAAGACGGACGAAATGGTTAATTCTAGTAAAAAAACTCCGGGAGAAACGAAATCAGATGAAAAAATTCATGTTTGAGGGGAAAACAGGGAAGTGGTTATTTTTACTTTGCTAGGAAGTATTGCATAAATTTTGGTGAACTGATCTTCAGACGGATGAAATGGTTTGTTTTAGTTAAAAAACCGAGAGAAAAATGAATGCAGATGAAAAAATTCAAGTTTGAGGGGAAACCTGAGAAGTGGATATTTTTATTTAGCTAAGAAGTTTTGCATAATTTATGGTGATTTAAGTTGCAGACGGACTAAATTGGTAATTTTTGTTAAAAAACAACGGGAGTAATGAATTCAGACGAATAAAATCAAGTTTAAGTGGAAACCTGAGAAGTGGATATTTTTATTTTGCTAAGATTTTGCATAAATTCTGGTGAACTGAGCTTTAGACTGGCAAAATGGTGAATTTTAGAAAAAAAACAGCGGGAGTAATGAATTCAGATGAAAAAGTTTAAGTTTGAGTGGAAGCCTCAGAGGTGGATGTTTTTATTTTGCTCAGATGTTTTGCATAAATTTTGGTGAACTTAGCTTCTAACGGACGAAATGTTTAATTTTAGTGTAAAAACAGCGGGAGAAATGAATTCAGATGAAAAAATTCTAGTTTGCGGGGAAACCTGAGAAGTGGATATTTTTATTTTGTAAGAAGTTTTGCATATATTTTGGTGAACAGAGATGCAGACGGATGAAACGGTTAATTTTAGTTAAAAATAGTTTGAGAAATGAATTCAGATTATAAAATTTAAGTTTGAAAGGAAGCCTGAGAAGTAAATATTTATATTTTACTAAGCTTTTTGCATATATTTTGGTGAAATGAGATGCAGAAGGACGAAAGGGTTAATTGTAGTTAAAAAAACAGCGGGAATAATGAATTCAGATGAAAAAATTCAAGTTTAAGTGGAAGCCTGAGAAGTGGATATTTTTAATTTGCTAAGATGTTTTGCATTAATTTTGGTGAACTTAGCTTCTAACGGACGAAATGTTTAATTTTAGTGAAAAAACAGCGGGAGAAATGAATTCAGATAAAAAAATTGTAGTTTGTGGGGAAACCTGAGAAGTGGATATTTTTATTTTGCTAACAAGTTTTGCATATATTTTGGTGAACTGAGATGCAGACGGACGAAATGGTTAATTGTATTTAAAAAATAGTGGGAGAAATGAATTCAGATGATAAAATTTAAGTTTGAAAGTAAGCCTGAGAAGTAAATATATATATGTTTTGCTAAGATTTTTCCATATATTTAGGTGAGCTGAGATGCAGATGGACGAAAGGGTTAATTTTAGTTAAAAAAAACAGCGAGAATAATGAATTCAGATGAAAAAATTCAAGTTTGAGTGGAAGCATGAGAAGTGGATATTTATATTTTATTAAGATTCTTTGCATATATTTTGTTGAACTAAGATGCAGACGGATGAAATGGTTAATTATAGTTAAAAAGCAGCGGGAGAAATGAATTCAGATAAAAAAATTCAAGTTTGAGTGGATATTTTTATTTTGCTAAGATGTTTTGCATACATTTTGGTGAACTGAGCCTCAGACGGACGAAATGTTAAATGTTAGTTAAAAAAAGCGGGAGAAATGAATTCAGATGAATAAATTAGGGTTTGAGTAGAAGCTTTACAAGTGAATATTTTTATTTTGCTAATATGTTTTGCATACATTTTAGGGAACTGAGCTTCAGACGGTTGAAATGGTTTATTTTAGTTAAAAAACAGCGGGCGAAATGAATACAGATGAAAACATTCAAGTTTGAGTGGAAGCCTTAGAAGTGGATATTTTTATTTTGCTAAGATATTTTGTAAAAATTTTGGTGAACTGTGCTTCTAACGGACGAAATATTTAATTTTAGTGAAAAACAGCGGGACAAATGAATTCAGATGAAAAAGTTGAAGTTTGAGAGGAAACGTGAGAAGTGGATATTTTTATTTTGCTAACAAGTATTGCATACATTTTGGTGAACTGAGCTACAGTCGGACGAAATGGTAAATTTTAGTCAACAAAACGTGGGAGAAATGAATTCAGATGAAAAAATTTAAGTTTGAGTGGAAGTTTGAGAAGTGGATATTTTTATTTGGTTAGATGTTTTGAATAAATTTTGGTGAACAGATCTTTTTACGGAAGAAATGTTTAATCTTAGTGAAAAAACAGCGGGAGGAATGAGTTCTGATGACAAAATTTTAGCTTGAGTGGAAGCCTGAGAAGTGGATAATCATGTTTTGCTAAGATGTAATGCATAAATTTTAGTGAACTGATCTGCAAAGGGTTACAATGGTTAATTTTAGTTAACACACAGCGGGATAATTGAATTCAGATGAAAAAAATCAAGTTTAAGTTGAACACTGAAAAGTGGATATTTTTGCTTAGATGTTTTGAATAAATTTTGGTGAACTCAGTTTCGGAGGGACGAAATCGTTAACTTTAGTTAAAAAGCAGCGGGAGAAATGAATTCAGATGAAAAATTCAAGTTTGAGCGGCAGCCTGAGAAGTGAATATTTTTATTTTTTAAGATGTTTTGAAAAAATGTTGTAAACTACTTCAGACGGACGAAATGGTTAATTTTAGTTAAAAAACAGCGGGAAAAATGAATAAAGATGATAAAATTCAAGTTTGAGGGGAAGCCTGAGAAGTGGATATTTTTATTTTGCTAAGATATTTTGCAAACATTTTGGTGAACTTAGCTTCTAACAGACGAAATGTTCAATTTTAGTGAAAAAACGGCGGGAGAAATGTATTCAGATGAAAAAATTCAAGTTTGAGGGGAAACCTGAGAAGTGGATATTTTTATTTTGCTAAGAGGTTTTGCATATATTTTGGTGAACTGAGATGCAGACGGACGAAATGGTTAATTTTAGTTAAAAATTAGTGAGAGAAATGAATTCAGATGAAAAAATTTAAGTTTGAGTGGAAGCCTGAGAAGTGGATATTTATATCTTGCTTAGATTTTTGCATATATTTTGGAGAACTGAGATGCAGAAGGACGAAAGGGTTAATTTTTGTTAAAAAAACAGCGGGAATAATGATTTCAGATGAAAAAATTCAAGTTAGAGATGAAACCTGAGAAGTTGATATTTTTATTTTGCTACACTGTAAAAGGTTGCTCTGATTTTCAGTGCTATCTGAATTTAAGCGCTGTCTGATTTTAAGGTAGTGGTCTGAATTTAAGACTCATGATGCATGAAAATCAGACACACCCCCGTCTTATTTTAAGACCATAACCACTGCATGTTGAAAATAAGATGGTTGTGATCTGAAATTCATATCACCCGGGGTGAAAATAAGCAAGCCTTGGTTGGCTCCGCAATTGGAGCTAACCTGCCAATAGCAGAGACTGATGGGCGAAGTGTAACCAGGGAGATGGAATTCAACAAGGATTACGAAGCGTACAGAAGTAAAATTCGAAGTCCAGACAAATTTCATTGTAAGTAGGTGAAATATGTTTCTTGCGATGAATTAATGGTGTGAGAATGTGGCGTTGATACTTAGTTTATTTGCAAAAGGGAGCCAGGTGTATCTGAGTGACGTATCTGAGTGACATATCCTGAGAGTAAAGTTCCTTATTTTGTCTACGCGGCAGGGTTGTAAGAACTAAAAAATAGTCGCCATCATCATCTGACAGTTCCTGCTTCGGTTTGAAGATACTGGCACACATCTGTGGTATCGAAGACTTTATATGGATTACTTTGTTTCCAATAAAAGTACAGGTAGATGTGAGCTTAAGGGTCACGAACTTTGAATATTTATCCTGCAAAAACGGTGTTGATAAGCCCTTTTATTCCAACTGTGTTAGGTAAAGGAAGGATGGAGATTTATTATGACATGCCTTTCATTGCTCCAATGCCATTATTTCATGAGATATAACACTCCGAAAATCACCATTTTTCACATGAAAATCGAAGTTTTTCAACGCCATCTTGGGTTGTTCCCGAGAGCACTGCTAGAGGGTTCCGCTACATTTCACCTCTTCCCTATATCCTGTGCAGAGCGGTGGGTTTAAGCTTTTTAAGGGCATTGTTTAAAGATTTGGCATTGTTAAAATACGCGATGTCATGAGACGTTGGGTTTTAGCTTCTGAAGGGCATTGTTTAAATACGCGATGTCGTGTGACATTGGGTTTTAGCTTCCGAAGGGCATTGTTTAAAACTCGAGCTTGTTGATTCGATCGTCTATTGTCGTCCGTTGCGGCTGCCGAGGCAGACGGAGGTCCTTTCCTCCTCGCCTAGTTTTGTTTAGAATGTGAGATAAGTGATCAATCCTAATATTGGTGGTCGTCCGACAAAAACCTGCGATTCGATTGCAGTTTCATCGGCTGTGAGGTGTCTCAAAACCCCTATCCCGTTCATGTTTTTGTGCAGTTTCATCGATTGTGAGGTGACTCAAAACCCCCATCCCGTTCGTGTTTTTGTGCAGCTTCATCGGTTGTGTGGTGATTCAAAACCCCCATCCCGTTCCTGTTTTTGCTCATTTTCAATGATTGTGAGGAGTCTCGTAACACACTTTCCGCTGTTTTCCTGTTCCCCGCCTTCTCCCGCCAATCATTATACTGCAGAAAATGCACTCAACATATACCGTGACACCTGGTGTCGAAGCTGGGAAACACCAATATGGCGGTGCTGCGAAAACCCACCTCATGGATTTAAATCCCTGCAGATTCGTGAGTTTCTACTTTTTTCGAAATATTTTTTCGCAAGTGTAAATTGCTGTTATAGCAGGTTGTGTTCTGAAAATTTCATCCAAAAATGACGATTTTTAGGGGTTGAAAAAAATGTTTGAAGTTCGTGACCCTTAAGCTCACATTTACCAAAGTACACATTTTCATATTATCTTTGAAGCTATTGTCCATGTGTTCCCATTACAGTCCTGGAATCTTTTTCAATGGAAATTCTATGACTTACGTTTGCTCTATTGAAGAATTTAGTCAGTGAAACAGAATCATCGAATAAAAATATGAAACGTTAGTGTTTTGGTTTGTGTTCGTGTTAAGTGTTTAAATATATAGTATTTATAATTAGACATAGCATAAAAGTAGGCTTTGATTTCAATAGCAACTCGCATTGTTACGTGGGACTTATTTTCAGATAGGCCCATGCTGAATTTAAGACAGCCCTGGTCTTATATTCAGCATGGGACTATCTTAAAATAAGTCCCACCTGGTGTGATTTTCAGTCCTGCACCTGCCTTAAAATAAGACAACCCCTCAGAGTAGGCTTGAATTTCAATAGCAACCCGCATTATTACCAGACCATGGCTGTCTTAAATTCAGCATAGGCCTATCTGAAAATAAGACCAACTGGTCTGATTTTCAGTCGTTCATCTGTCTTATTTTTAGACAAGATATTACTGCTGAAATTCAACATACCCTGCCTTAAAATTGTTGCATCTGAAATTCAGATCGCTTTTGTACCTTAAAATCAGATCTACTTTTTACAGTGTAACAAGTTATGCATAAATTTTGGTGAACTGAGCTTCTAACGGACGAAATGTTAGTTTTAGTGAAAAAACAGCGGGAGAAATGAATTCTGATGAAAAAATTCATGTTTTTTAGGGGAAAACAGGGAGGTGGATATTTTTCCTTTGCTAGGAAGTATTGCAAAAATTTTGGTGAACTGAGCTTCAGACGGATGAAATGCTTTGTTATAGTTAAAAAACCAAGAGAAAAATGAATACAGATGAAAAAATTCAAGTTTGAGTGGAAATTCGAGAAGTGGATATTTTTTTCACTAGATTTTTTAAATAAATTTTAGTGAACAGAGCTGAAGACGGACGAAATGGTAATTCTAGTAAAAAAACTCCGGGAGAAACGAAATCAGATGAAAAAATTCATGTTTGAGGGGATAACAGGGAAGTGGTTATTTTTACTTTGCTAGGAAGTATTGCATAAATTTTGGTGAACAGATCTTCAGACGGATGAAATGGTTTGTTTTAGTTAAAAAACCGAGAGAAAAATGAATGCAGATGAAAAAATTCAAGTTTGAGGGGAAACCTGAGAAGTGGATATTTTTATTTAGCTAAGAAGTTTTGCATAATTTATGGTGATTTAAGTTGCAGACGGACTAAATTGGTAATTTTTGTTAAAAAACAACGGGAGTAATGAATTCAGACGAACAAAATCAAGTTTAAGTAGAAACCTGAGAAGTGGATATTTTTATTTTGCTAAGATTTTGCATAAATTCTGGTGAACTGAGCTTTAGACTGGCAAAATGGTGAATTTTAGAAAAAAAAACAGCGGGAGTAATGAATTCAGATGAAAAAGTTTAAGTTTGAGTGGATGCCTCAGAGGTGGATGTTTTATTTTGCTCAGATGTTTTGCATACATTTTGGTGAACTGAGTTCTATAGGGACGAAATTGTTAATTTTAGTTAAAAAAAATTGGGAGAAATGAATTCAGATGAAAAATTCAAGTTTGAGCGTAAGCCTGAGAAGTGGATATTTTAATTTTTTAAGATGTTTTGCATAATTTTTGGTGAACTGAGCTTCTAACGGACGAAATGTTTCATTTTAGTTAAAAAACAGCGGGAAAAATGAATAAAGATGATGAAATTCAAGTTTGAGGGGAAGCCTGAGAAGTGGATATTTTTATTTTGCTAAGATATTTTGCAAACATTTTGGTGAACTTAGCTTCTAACGGACGAAATGTTCAATTTTGGTGAAAAAACGGCGGGAGAAATGAATTCAGATGAAAAAATTTAAGTTTGAGTGGAAGCCTGAGAAGTGGATATTTATATCTTGCTTAGATTTTTGCATATATTTTGGAGAACTGAGATGCAGAAGGACGAAAGGGTTAATTTTTGTTAAAAAAAACAGCGGGAATAATGATTTCAGATGAAAAAATTCAAGTTTGAATGCAAGCTTGAGAAGTGGATATTTTTATTTTGCTAAAATGTTTTTCATACATTTTGGTGAACTGAGCTTAAGAGGGACGGAATAGTTCATTTCATTTAAAAAACAGCGAGAGAAAGGAACCCAGATGAAAAAATTAATGTTTGAGAGGAAACCTTAGAAGTGGATATTTTTTTTTTGCTAACAAGTATTGCATAAATTTTGTTGAACTGTGCTTCTTACGGACCAAATATTTAATTTTAGTGAAAAACAGCAGGACAAATTAATTCAGATGAAAAACTTCAAGTTTGAGAGGAAACGTAAGAAGTGGATATTTATATTTTGCTTAGCTGTTTTGCATAAATTTTGGTGAACTAAGCTGCAGACGGACGAAATGGTACATTTTAGTTAAAAAGATAGTGGTAGAAATGAATTCAGATGAAAAAATTTAAGTTTGTGTGGAAGAATGAGAAGTGGATATTTTTATTTTGCTAAGATGTTTTGCATATATTTTGGTGAACTGATATGCAGACGGACGATATGGTTAATTTTAGTTAAAAACAGCGGGAGAAATGAATACAGATGAAAAAGTTTAAGTTTGAGTGGAAGGCTCAGAGGTGGATGTTTTTATTTTGCTCAGATGTTTTGCATACATTTTGGTGAACTGAGCTCTATAGGGACGAAATTGTTAATTTTAGTTAAAAAACAGCGGGAGAAATGACTTCAGATGAAAAATTCAAGTTTAAGCGTAAACCTGAGAAGTGGATATTTTTATTTTGCTAAGAAGTTTTTGCATGTATTTAGGTGAACTGATTTGCAGACGGACGAAATTGTTAATTTTAGTTAAAAAATAGTGGGAAAAATGAATTCAGATGAAAAAATTTAAGTTTGAGTGGAAGCCTGAGAAGTGGATATTTATATTTTGCTAACATTTTTGCATATTTTTTGGTGAACTGATATGCAGAAGGACGAAAGGGTAATTTTTGTTAAAAACAACAGCGGGAAAAATGAATTCAGATGAAAAAATTCAAGTTTGAGTGGAAGCCTGAGAAGTGGATATTTATATTTTGCTAAAATGTTTTGCATATATTAGTGTGAACTAAGATAGCAGACAGACGAAATGGTTAATTTTAGTTACAAAGCAGCTGGAGAAATGAATGCAGGTGAAAAAATTTAAGTTTGAGTGGAAGATTGAGAAGTGGATATTATTAATTTGCTAAGATGTTTTGCATAACTTTCGGTGAACTGAGCTTTTAACGGACGAAATGTATACTTTTTGTAAAAAAACAGCGGGAAAAATTAATTCTGATGAAAAAATTCAAGTTTGTGGGAAATCCTGAGAAGGGGATATTTTTGTTTTGCTAAAAAGTATTGCATAATTAATGATGAACTGAGCTGCAGATGGTCGAAATGGTTGTTTTAGTTAAAAGATCAGCGGGAGAAATTAATACAGATGAAAAAATTTAAGTTTGAGTGGAAGCCTGAGAAGTGGATATTTATATTTTGCTAAGCTGTTTTGCATAAATTTTGGTGAACTGAGCTTGTAACGGACGAAATGTTAATTTTTGTGAAAAAACAGCGGGAGAAATGAATTCTGATGAATAAATTCAAGTGTGAGGGGAAACCTGAGAAGTGGATATTTTTATTTAGCTAGTAAGTTTCGCATAATGTATGGTGATCTGAGCTTCAGACGGATGAAATGGTTTGTTTTAGTTAAAAAACCGAGAGAAAAATGAATACAGATGAAAAAATTCAAGTTTGAGTGGAAATTCGAGAAGTGGATATTTTTTTCACTAGATTTTTTAAATAAATTTTAAGAAACAGAGCTGCAGACGGACGAAATGGTTAATTCTAGTAAAAAAACTCCGGGAGAAACAAAATCAGATGAAAAAATTCATGTTTGAGGGGAAAACAGGGAAGTGGATATTTTTATTTAGCTAACATTTTCGCATATTTTTTGGTGAACTGATATGCAGAAGGACGAAAGGGTAATTTTTGTTAAAAAAAACAGCGGGAATAATGAATTCAGATGAAAAAATTCAAGTTTGAGTGGAAGCCTGAGAAGTGGATATTTATATTTTGCTAAAATGTTTTGCATATATTATGGTGAACTAAGATAGCAGACGGACGAAATGGTTAAATTTAGTTAAAAAACAGAGGGAGAAATGAATTAAGATGAAAATTTTAAGTTTTAGTGGAAGTCTGAGAAGTGGATATTTTTATTTGCTAAGAAGTTTTGCAAAAATTGAGGTGAACTGAGCTTCAGACGGACAAAATGGTTAATTTCAGTTAAAAAACAGCGGGAGAAATGAATTCTGATGAAAAAATTCATGTTTGAGGGGAAAACAGGGAAGTGGATATTTTTCCTTTGCTAAGATGTTTTGCATAAATTTTGGTGAACTGAGCTTCAGACGGATGAAATGCTTTGTTATAGTAAAAAAACCGAGAGAAAAATGAATGCAGTTGAAAAGTTTTGCATAATTTATGGTGATTTAAGTTGCAGACGGACTAAATTGGTAATTTTTGTTAAAAAACAACGGGAGTAATGAATTCAGACGAACAAATTCATGTTTAAGTGGAAACCTGAGAAGTGGACATTTTTATTTTGCTAAGATTTTGCATAAATTCTGGTGAACAGACCTTTTAACTGGCAAAATGGCTAATTTTAGAAAAAAAACAGCGGGAGTAATGAATTCAGATGAAAAAATTCAAGTTTTACAGGTTTTCAAGTTTCAATTTACAGCTTTAGGAGGAAGCTTGACGTTTGGATATATTTATTTTCCAAAGATGTATTGCATAAATTATGGTGAACTGAGCTTTAGACGGGCAAAATGGTAAATGTTTTTAAAAAATAGTGGGAGAAATGAAAGCAGAAGAAAAATTCAACTTTGAGTGAAAGACTGAGAATTGGATATTTTTAGTTTACTAAGATGTTTTGCATAAATTTTGGTGAACTGAGCTACTAACGGACTAAATGTTTTATTTTTGTGAAAAGAAGGCGGGAGAAATGAATTCTGATGAAAAAATTCAAGTTTGAGGGGAAACCAGAGAAGTGGATATTTTTATTTTGCTAACAAGTATTGCATAAATTTTGGTAAACTGAGCTGCAGACGGACGAAATGCTAAATTTTAGTTAAAATATAGTGGGAGAAATGAATTCAGATGAAAAAATTTAAGTTAGTGTGGAAGACTGAGAAGTGGATATTTTTATTTTGCTAAGATGTTTTGCATATATTTTGGTGAACTGATATGCAGACGGACGATATGGTTAATTTTAGTTAAAAACAGCGGGAGAAATGAATGGAGGTGAAAAAATTTAAGTTTGAGTGGAAGATTGAGAAGTGGATATTTTTATTTTTTAGGATGTTTTGCATAATTTTTGGTGAACTGAGCTTCTAACGGACGAAATGTTTAATTTTAGTGAAAAAACAGCGGTAGAAATGAATTCAGATGAAAAAATTCTAGTTTGAGGGGTAACCTGAGAAGTGCATATTTTTATTTTGCTAAGAAGTTTTGTATGTTTTTTGGTGAACTGATTTGCAGACGGACGAAATTGTGAATTTTAGTTAAAAGATAGTGGGAAAAATGAATTCAGATGAAAAAATTTAAGTTTGAGTGGAAGCCTGAGAAGTGGATATTTATATTTTGCTAACATTTTCGCATATTTTTTGGTGAACTGATATGCAGAAGGACGAAAGGGTAATTTTTGTAAAAAAAACAGCGGGAATAATGAATTCAGATGAAAAAATTCAAGTTTGAGTGGAAGCCTGAGAAGTGGATATTTATATTTTGCTAAAATGTTTTGCATATATTATGGTGAACTAAGATAGCAGACGGACGAAATGGTTAAATTTAGTTAAAAAACAGAGGGAGAAATGAATTAAGATGAAAATTTTAAGTTTTAGTGGAAGTCTGAGAAGTGGATATTTTTATTTGCTGAGAAGTTTTGCAAAAATTGAGGTGAACTGAGCTTCAGACGGACAAAATGGTTAATTTCAGTTAAAAAACAGCGGGAGAAATGAATACAGATGAAAAAATTCAAGTAAGAGAGGAAACCTGAGAAGTTGATATTTTTATTTTGCTAACAAGTTATGCATAAATTTAGGTGAACTGAGCTTCAGACGGACAAAATGGTTAATTTCAGTTAAAAAGCAGCGGGAGAAATTAATACAGATGAAAAAATACAAGTTAGAGAGGAAACCTGAGAAGTGGATATTTTTTTCACTAGATTTTTTTAATAAATT
The DNA here is from genome assembly GCA_933228895.1 of Platycnemis pennipes. NCBI lineage: Eukaryota > Metazoa > Arthropoda > Insecta > Odonata > Platycnemididae > Platycnemis > Platycnemis pennipes. Next base: position 30,604,036 of record OW121852.1, on the reverse strand, counting down.
TTAGTGAACAGAGCTGCAGACGGACGAAATGGTTAATTCTAGTAAAAAAACTCCGGGAGAAACGAAATCAGATGAAAAAATTCATGTTTGAGGGGAAAACAGGGAAGTGGTTATTTTTACTTTGCATTGATGTTTTCATTACATTTTGGTGAACTGAGCTTCAGAGGGATGAAATGGTTAAATTTAGTTAAAAAACAGAGGGAGAAATGAATTAAGATGAAAAAATTTAAGTTTGAGTGGAAGTCTGAGAAGTGGATATTTTTATTTGCTAAGAAGTTTTGCAAAAATTGAGGTGAACTGAGCTTCGGACGGACAAAATGGTTAATTTCAGTTAAAAAACAGCGGGAGAAATGAATACAGATGAAAAAATTCAAGTTAGAGATGAAACCTGAGAAGTTGATATTTTTATTTTGCTACACTGTAAAAAGTTGCTCTGATTTTCAGTGCTATCTGAATTTAAGCGCTGTCTGATTTTAAGGTAGTGGTCTGAATTTAAGACTCATGATGCATGAAAATCAGACACACCCCCGTCTTATTTTAAGACCATAACCACTGCATGTTGAAAATAAGATGGTTGTGATCTGAAATTCATATCACCCGGGGTGAAAATAAGCAAGCCTTGGTTGGCTCCGCAATTGGAGCTAACCTGCCAATAGCAGAGACTGATGGGCGAAGTGTAACCAGGGAGATGGAATTCAACAAGGATTACGAAGCGTACAGAAGTAAAATTCGAAGTCCAGACAAATTTCATTGTAAGTAGGTGAAATATGTTTCTTGCGATGAATTAATGGTGTGAGAATGTGGCGTTGATACTTAGTTTATTTGCAAAAGGGAGCCAGGTGTATCTGAGTGACGTATCTGAGTGACATATCCTGAGAGTAAAGTTCCTTATTTTGTCTACGCGGCAGGGTTGTAAGAACTAAAAAATAGTCGCCATCATCATCTGACAGTTCCTGCTTCGGTTTGAAGATACTGGCACACATCTGTGGTATCGAAGACTTTATATGGATTACTTTGTTTCCAATAAAAGTACAGGTAGATGTGAGCTTAAGGGTCACGAACTTTGAATATTTATCCTGCAAAAACGGTGTTGATAAGCCCTTTTATTCCAACTGTGTTAGGTAAAGGAAGGATGGAGATTTATTATGACATGCCTTTCATTGCTCCAATGCCATTATTTCATGAGATATAACACTCCGAAAATCACCATTTTTCACATGAAAATCGAAGTTTTTCAACGCCATCTTGGGTTGTTCCCGAGAGCACTGCTAGAGGGTTCCGCTACATTTCACCTCTTCCCTATATCCTGTGCAGAGCGGTGGGTTTAAGCTTTTTAAGGGCATTGTTTAAAGATTTGGCATTGTTAAAATACGCGATGTCATGAGACGTTGGGTTTTAGCTTCTGAAGGGCATTGTTTAAATACGCGATGTCGTGTGACATTGGGTTTTAGCTTCCGAAGGGCATTGTTTAAAACTCGAGCTTGTTGATTCGATCGTCTATTGTCGTCCGTTGTGGCTGCCGAGGCAGACGGAGGTCCTTTCCTCCTCGCCTAGTTTTGTTTAGAATGTGAGATAAGTGATCAATCCTAATATTGGTGGTCGTCCGACAAAAACCTGCGATTCGATTGCAGTTTCATCGGCTGTGAGGTGTCTCAAAACCCCTATCCCGTTCATGTTTTTGTGCAGTTTCATCGATTGTGAGGTGACTCAAAACCCCCATCCCGTTCGTGTTTTTGTGCAGCTTCATCGGTTGTGTGGTGATTCAAAACCCCCATCCCGTTCCTGTTTTTGCTCATTTTCAATGATTGTGAGGAGTCTCGTAACACACTTTCCGCTGTTTTCCTGTTCCCCGCCTTCTCCCGCCAATCATTATACTGCAGAAAATGCACTCAACATATACCGTGACACCTGGTGTCGAAGCTGGGAAACACCAATATGGCGGTGCTGCGAAAACCCACCTCATGGATTTAAATCCCTGCAGATTCGTGAGTTTCTACTTTTTTCGAAATATTTTTTCGCAAGTGTAAATTGCTGTTATAGCAGGTTGTGTTCTGAAAATTTCATCCAAAAATGACGATTTTTAGGGGTTGAAAAAAATGTTTGAAGTTCGTGACCCTTAAGCTCACATTTACCAAAGTACACATTTTCATATTATCTTTGAAGCTATTGTCCATGTGTTCCCATTACAGTCCTGGAATCTTTTTCAATGGAAATTCTATGACTTACGTTTGCTCTATTGAAGAATTTAGTCAGTGAAACAGAATCATCGAATAAAAATATGAAACGTTAGTGTTTTGGTTTGTGTTCGTGTTAAGTGTTTAAATATATAGTATTTATAATTAGACATAGCATAAAAGTAGGCTTTGATTTCAATAGCAACTCGCATTGTTACGTGGGACTTATTTTCAGATAGGCCCATGCTGAATTTAAGACAGCCCTGGTCTTATATTCAGCATGGGACTATCTTAAAATAAGTCCCACCTGGTGTGATTTTCAGTCCTGCACCTGCCTTAAAATAAGACAACCCCTCAGAGTAGGCTTGAATTTCAATAGCAACCCGCATTATTACCAGACCATGGCTGTCTTAAATTCAGCATAGGCCTATCTGAAAATAAGACCAACTGGTCTGATTTTCAGTCGTTCATCTGTCTTATTTTTAGACAAGATATTACTGCTGAAATTCAACATACCCTGCCTTAAAATTGTTGCATCTGAAATTCAGATCGCTTTTGTACCTTAAAATCAGATCTACTTTTTACAGTGTAACAAGTTATGCATAAATTTTGGTGAACTGAGCTTCTAACGGACGAAATGTTAGTTTTAGTGAAAAAACAGCGGGAGAAATGAATTCTGATGAAAAAATTCATGTTTTTTAGGGGAAAACAGGGAGGTGGATATTTTTCCTTTGCTAGGAAGTATTGCAAAAATTTTGGTGAACTGAGCTTCAGACGGATGAAATGCTTTGTTATAGTTAAAAAACCAAGAGAAAAATGAATACAGATGAAAAAATTCAAGTTTGAGTGGAAATTCGAGAAGTGGATATTTTTTTCACTAGATTTTTTAAATAAATTTTAGTGAACAGAGCTGAAGACGGACGAAATGGTTAATTCTAGTAAAAAAACTCCGGGAGAAACGAAATCAGATGAAAAAATTCATGTTTGAGGGGAAAACAGGGAAGTGGTTATTTTTACTTTGCTAGGAAGTATTGCATAAATTTTGGTGAACAGATCTTCAGACGGATGAAATGGTTTGTTTTAGTTAAAAAACCGAGAGAAAAATGAATGCAGATGAAAAAATTCAAGTTTGAGGGGAAACCTGAGAAGTGGATATTTTTATTTAGCTAAGAAATTTTGCATAATTTATGGTGATTTAAGTTGCAGACGGACTAAATTGGTAATTTTTGTTAAAAAACAACGGGAGTAATGAATTCAGACGAACAAAATCAAGTTTAAGTGGAAACCTGAGAAGTGGATATTTTTATTTTGCTAAGATTTTGCATAAATTCTGGTGAACTGAGCTTTAGACTGGCAAAATGGTGTATTTTAGAAAAAAAACAGCGGGAGTAATGAATTCAGATGAAAAAGTTTAAGTTTGAGTGGAAGCCTCAGAGGTGGATGTTTTTATTTTGCTCAGATGTTTTGCATAAATTTTGGTGAAGTGAGTTCTATAGGGACGAAATTGTTAATTTTAGTTAAAAAAAATTGGGAGAAATGAACTCAGATGAAAAATTCAAGTTTGAGCGAAAGCCTGAGAAGTGGATATTTTAATTTTTTAAGATTTTTTGCATAATTTTTGGTGAACTGAGCTTCTAACGGACGAAATGTTTAATTTTAGTGAAAAAACAGCGGTAGAGATGAATTCAGATGAAAAAATTCTAGTTTAAGTTGAACACTGAAAAGTGGATATTTTTATTTTGCTTAGATGTTTTGAATAAATTTTGGTGAACTCAGTTTCGGAGGGACGAAATCGTTAACTTTAGTTAAAAAGCAGCGGGAGAAATGAATTCCGATGAAAAATTCAAGTTTGAGCGGCAGCCTGAGAAGTGAATATTTTTATTCTTTAAGATGTTTTGAAAAAATGTTGTAAACTACTTCAGACGGACGAAATGGTTAATTTTAGTTAAAAAACAGCGGGAAAAATGAATAAAGATGATAAAATTCAAGTTTGAGGGGAAGCCTGAGAAGTGGATATTTTTATTTTGCTAAGATATTTTGCAAACATTTTGGTGAACTTAGATTCTAACGGACGAAATGTTCAATTTTAGTGAAAAAACGGCGGGAGAAATGTATTCAAATGAAAAAATTCAAGTTTGAGAGGAAACGTAAGAAGTGGATATTTATATTTTGCTTAGCTGTTTTGCATAAATTTTGGTGAACTAAGCTGCAGACTGACGAAATGGTAAATTTTAGTTAAAAAGATAGTGGTAGAAATGAATTCAGATGAAAAAATTTAAGTTTGTGTGGAAGAATGAGAAGTGGATATTTTTATTTTGCTAAGATGTTTTGCATATATTTTGGTGAACTGATATGCAGACGGACGATATGGTTAATTTTAGTTAAAAACAGCGGGAGAAATGAATACAGATGAAAGTTTATGTTTGAGTGGAAGGCTCAGAGGTGGATGTTTTTATTTGCTCAGATGTTTTGCATACATTTTGGTGAACTGAGCTCTATAGGGACGAAATTGTTAATTTTAGTTAAAAAACAGCGGGAGAAATGACTTCAGATGAAAAATTCAAGTTTAAGCGTAAACCTGAGAAGTGGATATTTTTATTTTGCTAAGAAGTTTTTGCATGTATTTAGGTGAACTGATTTGCAGACGGACGAAATTGTTAAATTTAGTTAAAAAATAGTGGGAAAAATCAATTCAGATGAAAAAATTTAAGTTTGAGTGGAAGCCTGAGAAGTGGAAATTTATATTTTGCTAACATTTTTGCATATTTTTTGGTGAACTGATATGCAGAAGGACGAAAGGGTAATTTTTGTTAAAAACAACAGCGGGAATAATGAATTCAGATGAAAAAATTCAAGTTTGAGTGGAAGCCTGAGAAGTGGATATTTATATTTTGCTGAAATGTTTTGCATATATTAGTGTGAACTAAGATAGCAGACGGACGAAATGGTTAATTTTAGTTAAAAAGCAGCTGGAGAAATGAATGCAGGTGAAAAAATTTAAGTTTGAGTGGAAGATTGAGAAGTGGATATTATTATTTTGCTAAGATGTTTTGCATAACTTTCGGTGAACTGAGCTTTTAACGGACGAAATGTATACTTTTTGTAAAAAAACAGCGGGAAAAATTAATTCTGATGAAAAAATTCAAGTTTGTGGGAAATCCTGGGAAGGGGATATTATTGTTTTGCTAAAAAGTATTGCATAATTAATGATGAACTGAGCTGAAGATGGTCGAAATGGTTGTTTTAGTTAAAAGATCAGCGGGAGAAATTAATACAGATGAAAAAATTTAAGTTTGAGTGGAAGCCTGAGAAGTGGATATTTATATTTTGCTAAGCTGTTTTGCATAAATTTTGGTGAACTGAGCTTGTAACGGACGAAATGTTAATTTTTGTGAAAAAACAGCGGGAGAAATGAATTCTGATGAATAAATTCAAGTGTGAGGGGAAACCTGAGAAGTGGATATTTTTATTTAGCTAGTAAGTTTCGCATAATTTATGGTGATCTGAGCTTCAGACGGATGAAATGGTTTGTTTTAGTTAAAAAAACGAGAGAAAAATGAATACAGATGAAAAAATTCAAGTTTGAGTGGAAATTCGAGAAGTGGATATTTTTTTCACTAGATTTTTTAAATAAATTTTAGTGAACAGAGCTGCAGACGGACGAAATGGTTAATTCTAGTAAAAAAACTCCGGGAGAAACAAAATCAGATGAAAAAATTCATATTTGAGGGGAAAACAGGGAAGTGGTTATTTTTACTTTGCATTGATGTTTTCATTACATTTTGGTGAACTGAGCTTCAGAGGGACGAAATGGTTAATTTCAGTTAAAAAACAGAGGGAGAAATGAATTCAGATGAAAAAATTTAAGTTTGAGTGGAAGCCTGAGAAGTGGATATTTATATTTTGCTAACATTTTCGCATATTTTTTGGTGAACTGATATGCAGAAGGACGAAAGGGTAATTTTTGTTAAAAAAAACAGCGGGAATAATGAATTCAGATGAAAAAATTCAAGTTTGAGTGGAAGCCTGAGAAGTGGATATTTATATTTTGCTAAAATGTTTTGCATATATTATGGTGAACTAAGATAGCAGACGGACGAAATGGTTAAATTTAGTTAAAAAACAGAGGGAGAAATTAATTAAGATGAAAATTTTAAGTTTTAGTGGAAGTCTGAGAAGTGGATATTTATATTTGCTAAGAAGTTTTGCAAAAATTGAGGTGAACTGAGCTTCAGACGGACAAAATGGTTAATTTCAGTTAAAAAACAGCGGGAGAAATGAATACAGATGAAAAAATTCAAGTAAGAGAGGAAACCTGAGAAGTTGATATTTTTATTTTGCTAACAAGTTATGCATAAATTTAGGTGAACTGAGCTTCAGACGGACAAAATGGTTAATTTCAGTTAAAAAGCAGCGGGAGAAATTAATACAGATGAAAAAATACAAGTTAGAGAGGAAACCTGAGAAGTGGATATTTTTTTCACTAGATTTTTTAAATAAATTTTAGTGAACAGAGCTGCAGACGGACGAAATGGTTAATTCTAGTAAAAAAACTCCGGGAGAAACGAAATCAGATGAAAAAATTCATGTTTGAGTGGAAAACAGGGAAGTGGTTATTTTTACTTTGCTAGGAAGTATTGCATAAATTTTGGTGAACTGATCTTCAGACGGATGAAATGGTTTGTTTTAGTTAAAAAACCGAGAGAAAAATGAATGCAGATGAAAAAATTCAAGTTTGAGGGGAAACCTGAGAAGTGGATATTTTTATTTAGCTAAGAAGTTTTGCATAATTTATGGTGATTTACGTTGCAGACGGACTAAATTGGTAATTCTTGTTAAAAAACAACGGGAGTAATGAGTTCAGACGAACAAATTCAAGTTTAAGTGGAAACCTGAGAAGTGGATATTTTTATTTTGCTAAGATTTTGCATAAATTCTGGTGAACTGAGCTTTAGACTGGCAAAATGGTGAATTTTAGAAAAAAAACAGCGGGAGTAATGAATTCAGATGAAAAAGTTTAAGTTTGAGTGGAAGCCTCAGAGGTGGATGTTTTTATTTTGCTCAGATGTTTTGCATAAATTTTGGTGAACTGAGTTCTATAGGGACGAAATTGTTAATTTTAGTTAAAAAAAATTGGGAGAAATGAATTCAGATGAAAAATTCAAGTTTGAGCGTAAGCCTGAGAAGTGGATATTTTAATTTTTTAAGATGTTTTGCATAATTTTTGGTGAACTGAGCTTCTAACGGACGAAATGTTTAATTTTAGTGAAAAAACAGCGGTAGAGATGAATTCAGATGAAAAAATTCTAGTTTGAGGGGAAACCTGAGAAGTGCATATTTTTATTTTGCTAAGAAGTTTTGCAGTTTTTTGGTGAACTGATTTGCTTACGGACGAAATTGTTAATTTTAGTTAAAAAATAGTGGGAAAAATGAATTCAGATGAAAAAATTTAAGTTTGAGTGGAAGCCTGAGAAGTGAATATTTATATTTTGCTAACATTTTTGCATATTTTTTGGTGCACTGATATGCACAAGGACGAAAGGGTAATTTTTGTTAAAAGAAACAGCGGGAATAATGTATTCAGATGAAAAAATTCAAGTTTGAGTCGAAGCCTGAGAAGAAGATATTTATATTTTGCTAAAATGTTTTGCATATATTATGGTGAACTAAGATAGCAGACGGACGAAATGGTTAATTTTAGTTAAAATACAGCGGGAGAAATGAATGAAGGTGAAAAAATTTAAGTGGGTGTGGAAGATTGAGAAGGGATATTTTTATTTTGCTAAGATGTTTTGCATAACTTTCGGTGAACTGAGCTTCTAACGGACGAAATGTTTACTTTTTGTAAAAAACCAGCGGGAAAAATTAATTCTGATGAAAAAATTCAAGTTTGAGTGTAATCCTGAGAAGGGAATATTTTTATTTTGCTATAAGGTTAGGCATTATTAATGATGAACTGAGCTGCAGATGGTCGAAATGGTTGTTTTAGTTAAAATACAGCGGGAGAAATGAATGAAGGTGAAAAAATTTAATTGGGAGTGGAAGATTGAGAAGGGGATATTTTTATTTTGCTAAGATGTTTTGCATAACTTTCGGTGAACTGAGCTTCTAACGGATGAAATGTTTACTTTTTGTAAAAAAACAGCGGGAAAAATTAATTCTGATGAAAAAATTCAAGTTTGAGGGGAAACCTGAGAAGTGGATATTTTTATTTAGCTAAGAAGTTTTGCATAATTTATGGTGATTTACGTTGCAGACGGACTAAATTGGTAATTCTTGTTAAAAAACAACGGGAGTAATGAATTCAGACGAACAAATTCAAGTTTAAGTGGAAACCTGAGAAGTGGATATTTTTATTTTGCTAAGATTTTGCATAAATTCTGGTGAACTGAGCTTTAGACTGGCAAAATGGTGAATTTTAGAAAAAAAACAGCGGGAGTAATGAATTCAGATGAAAAAGTTTAAGTTTGAGTGGAAGCCTCAGAGGTGGATGTTTTTATTTTGCTCAGATGTTTTGCATAAATTTTGGTGAACTGAGTTCTATAGGGACGAAATTGTTAATTTTAGTTAAAAAAAATTGGGAGAAATGAATTCAGATGAAAAATTCAAGTTTGAGCGTAAGCCTGAGAAGTGGATATTTTAATTTTTTAAGATGTTTTGCATAATTTTTGGTGAACTGAGCTTCTAACGGACGAAATGTTTAATTTTAGTGAAAAAACAGCGGTAGAGATGAATTCAGATGAAAAAATTCTAGTTTGAGGGGAAACCTGAGAAGTGCATATTTTTATTTTGCTAAGAAGTTTTGCAGTTTTTTGGTGAACTGATTTGCTTACGGACGAAATTGTTAATTTTAGTTAAAAAATAGTGGGAAAAATGAATTCAGATGAAAAAATTTAAGTTTGAGTGGAAGCCTGAGAAGTGAATATTTATATTTTGCTAACATTTTTGCATATTTTTTGGTGCACTGATATGCACAAGGACGAAAGGGTAATTTTTGTTAAAAGAAACAGCGGGAATAATGTATTCAGATGAAAAAATTCAAGTTTGAGTCGAAGCCTGAGAAGAAGATATTTATATTTTGCTAAAATGTTTTGCATATATTATGGTGAACTAAGATAGCAGACGGACGAAATGGTTAATTTTAGTTAAAATACAGCGGGAGAAATGAATGAAGGTGAAAAAATTTAAGTGGGTGTGGAAGATTGAGAAGGGATATTTTTATTTTGCTAAGATGTTTTGCATAACTTTCGGTGAACTGAGCTTCTAACGGACGAAATGTTTACTTTTTGTAAAAAACCAGCGGGAAAAATTAATTCTGATGAAAAAATTCAAGTTTGAGTGTAATCCTGAGAAGGGAATATTTTTATTTTGCTATAAGGTTAGGCATTATTAATGATGAACTGAGCTGCAGATGGTCGAAATGGTTGTTTTAGTTAAAATACAGCGGGAGAAATGAATGAAGGTGAAAAAATTTAATTGGGAGTGGAAGATTGAGAAGGGGATATTTTTATTTTGCTAAGATGTTTTGCATAACTTTCGGTGAACTGAGCTTCTAACGGATGAAATGTTTACTTTTTGTAAAAAAACAGCGGGAAAAATTAATTCTGATGAAAAAATTCAAGTTTGAGGGGAAACCTGAGAAGTGGATATTTTTATTTAGCTAAGAAGTTTTGCATAATTTATGGTGATTTACGTTGCAGACGGACTAAATTGGTAATTCTTGTTAAAAAACAACGGGAGTAATGAATTCAGACGAACAAATTCAAGTTTAAGTGGAAACCTGAGAAGTGGATATTTTTATTTTGCTAAGATTTTGCATAAATTCTGGTGAACTGAGCTTTAGACTGGCAAAATGGTGAATTTTAGAAAAAAAACAGCGGGAGTAATGAATTCAGATGAAAAAGTTTAAGTTTGAGTGGAAGCCTCAGAGGTGGATGTTTTTATTTTGCTCAGATGTTTTGCATAAATTTTGGTGAACTGAGTTCTATAGGGACGAAATTGTTAATTTTATTAAAAAAAAATTGGGAGAAATGAATTCAGATGAAAAATTCAAGTTTGAGCGTAAGCCTGAGAAGTGGATATTTTAATTTTTTAAGATGTTTTGCATAATTTTTGGTGAACTGAGCTTCTAACGGACGAAATGTTTAATTTTAGTGAAAAAACAGCGGTAGAGATGAATTCAGATGAAAAAATTCTAGTTTGAGGGGAAACCTGAGAAGTGCATATTTTTATTTTGCTAAGAAGTTTTGCAGTTTTTTGGTGAACTGATTTGCTTACGGACGAAATTGTTAATTTTAGTTAAAAAATAGTGGGAAAAATGAATTCAGATGAAAAAATTTAAGTTTGAGTGGAAGCCTGAGAAGTGAATATTTATATTTTGCTAACATTTTTGCATATTTTTTGGTGCACTGATTTGCACAAGGACGAAAGGGTAATTTTTGTTAAAAGAAACAGCGGGAATAATGTATTCAGATGAAAAAATTCAAGTTTGAGTCGAAGCCTGAGAAGAAGATATTTATATTTTGCTAAAATGTTTTGCATATATTATGGTGAACTAAGATAGCAGACGGACGAAATGGTTAATTTTAGTTAAAATACAGCGGGAGAAATGAATGAAGGTGGAAAAATTTAAGTGGGTGTGGAAGATTGAGAAGGGATATTTTTATTTTGCTAAGATGTTTTGCATAACTTTCGGTGAACTGAGCTTCTAACGGACGAAATGTTTACTTTTTGTAAAAAACCAGCGGGAAAAATTAATTCTGATGAAAAAATTCAAGTTTGAGTGTAATCCTGAGAAGGGAATATTTTTATTTTGCTATAAGGTTAGGCATTATTAATGATGAACTGAGCTGCAGATGGTCGAAATGGTTGTTTTAGTTAAAATACAGCGGGAGAAATGAATGAAGGTGAAAAAATTTAATTGGGAGTGGAAGATTGAGAAGGGGATATTTTTATTTTGCTAAGATGTTTTGCATAACTTTCGGTGAACTGAGCTTCTAACGGATGAAATGTTTACTTTTTGTAAAAAAACAGCGGGAAAAATTAATTCTGATGAAAAAATTCAAGTTTGAGGGGAAACCTGAGAAGTGGATATTTTTATTTAGCTAAGAAGTTTTGCATAATTTATGGTGATTTACGTTGCAGACGGACTAAATTGGTAATTCTTGTTAAAAAACAACGGGAGTAATGAATTCAGACGAACAAATTCAAGTTTAAGTGGAAACCTGAGAAGTGGATATTTTTATTTTGCTAAGATTTTGCATAAATTCTGGTGAACTGAGCTTCAGACTGGCAAAATGGTGAATTTTAGAAAAAAAACAGCGGGAGTAATGAATTCAGATGAAAAAGTTTAAGTTTGAGTGGAAGCCTCAGAGGTGGATGTTTTTATTTTGCTCAGATGTTTTGCATAAATTTTGGTGAACTGAGTTCTATAGGGACGAAATTGTTAATTTTAGTTAAAAAAAATTGGGAGAAATGAATTCAGATGAAAAATTCAAGTTTGAGCGTAAGCCTGAGAAGTGGATATTTTAATTTTTTAAGATGTTTTGCATAATTTTATGTGAACTGAGCTTCTAACGGACGAAATGTTTAATTTTAGTGAAAAAACAGCGGTAGAGATGAATTCAGATGAAAAAATTCTAGTTTGAGGGGAAACCTGAGAAGTGCATATTTTTATTTTGCTAAGAAGTTTTGCAGTTTTTTGGTGAACTGATTTGCTTACGGACGAAATTGTTAATTTTAGTTAAAAAATAGTGGGAAAAATGAATTCAGATGAAAAAATTTAAGTTTGAGTGGAAGCCTGAGAAGTGAATATTTATATTTTGCTAACATTTTTGCATATTTTTTGGTGCACTGATATGCACAAGGACGAAAGGGTAATTTTTGTTAAAAAAAACAGCGGGAATAATGAATTCAGATGAAAAAATTCAAGTTTGAGTCGAAGCCTGAGAAGAAGATATTTATATTTTGCTAAAATGTTTTGCATATATTATGGTGAACTAAGATAGCAGACGGACGAAATGGTTAATTTTAGTTAAAATACAGCGGGAGAAATGAATGAAGGTGAAAAAATTTAAGTGGGTGTGGAAGATTGAGAAGGGGATATTTTTATTTTGCTAAGATGTTTTGCATAACTTTCGGTGAACTGAGCTTCTAACGGACGAAATGTTTACTTTTTGTAACAAAACCAGCGGGAAAAATTAATTCTGATGAAAAAATTCAAGTTTGAGTGTAATCCTGAGAAGGGGATATTTTTATTTTGCTATAAGGTTAAGCATTATTAATGATGAACTGAGCTGCAGATGGTCGAAATTGTTGTTTTAGTTAAAATACAGCGGGAGAAATGAATGAAGGTGAAAAAATTTAATTGGGAGTGGAAGATTGAGAAGGGGATATTTTTATTTTGCTAAGATGTTTTGCATAACTTTCGGTGAACTGAGCTTCTAACGGATGAAATGTTTACTTTTTGTAAAAAAACAGCGGGAAAAATTAATTCTGATGAAAAAATTCAAGTTTGAGGGGAAACCTGAGAAGTGGATATTTTTATTTAGCTAAGAAGTTTTGCATAATTTATGGTGATTTACGTTGCAGACGGACTAAATTGGTAATTCTTGTTAAAAAACAACGGGAGTAATGAATTCAGACGAACAAATTCAAGTTTAAGTGGAAACCTGAGAAGTGGATATTTTTATTTTGCTAAGATTTTGCATAAATTCTGGTGAACCGAGCTTTAGACTGGCAAAATGGTGAATGTTAGAAAAAAAATCAGTGGGAGTAATGAATTCAGATGAAAAAGTTTAAGTTTGAGTGGAAGCCTCAGAGGTGGATGTTTTTTTTTTGCTCAGATGTTTTGCATAAATTTTGGTGAACTGAGTTGTATAGGGACGAAATTGTTAATTTTAGTTAAAAAAAATTGGGAGAAATGAATTCAGATGAAAAATTCAAGTTTGAGCGTAAGTCTGAGAAGTGGGTCTTTTAATTTTTTAAGATGTTTTGCATAATTTTTGGTGAACTGAGCTTCTAACGGACGAAATGTTTAATTTTAGTGAAAAAAAAGCGGTAGAGATGAATTCAGATGAAAAAATTCTAGTATGAGGGGAAACCTGAGAAGTGCATATTTTTATTTTGCTAAGAAGTTTTGCAGTTTTTTGGTGAACTGATTTGCTTACGGACGAAATTGTTAATTTTAGTTAAAAAATAGTGGGAAAAATGAATTCAGATGAAAAAATTTAAGTTTGAGTGGAAGCCTGAGAAGTGAATATTTATATTTTGCTAACATTTTTGCATATTTTTTGATGCACTGATATGCACAAGGACGAAAGGGTAATTTTTGTTAAAAAAAACAGCGGGAATAATGAATTCAGATGAAAAAATTCAAGTTTGAGTGGAAGCCTGAGAAGTGGATATTTATATTTTGCTAAAATGTTTTGCATATATTATGGTGAACTAAGATAGCAGACGGACGAAATGGTTAATTTTAGTTAAAATACAGCGGGAGAAATGAATGAAGGTGAAAAAATTTAAGTGGGAGTGTAAGATTGAGAAGGGGATATTTTTATTTTGCTAAGATGTTTTGCATAACTTTCGGTGAACTGAGCTTGTAACGGACGAAATGTTTACTTTTTGTAAAAAACCAGCGGGAAATATTAATTCTGATGAAAAAATTCAAGTTTGAGTGTAATCCTGAGAAGGGGATATTTTTATTTTGCTATAAGGTTAGGCATTATTAATGATGAACTGAGCTGCAGATGGTCGAAATGGTTGTTTTAGTTAAAATACAGCGGGAGAAATGAATGAAGGTGAAAAAATTCATGTTTGAGGGGAAAACAGGGAACTGGTTATTTTTACTTTGCATTGATGTTTTGCATAACTTTCGGTGAACTGAGCTTCTAACGGACGAAATGTTTACTTTTTGTAAAAAAACAGCGGGAAAAATTAATTCTGATGAAAAAATTCAAGTTTGAGGGGAAACCTGAGAAGTGGATATTTTTATTTAGCTAAGAAGTTTTGCATAATTCATGGTGATTTAAGTTGCAGACGGACTAAATTGGTAATTCTTGTTAAAAAACAACGGGAGTAATGAATTCAGACGAACAAATTCAAGTTTAAGTGGAAACCTGAGAAGTGGATATTTTTATTTTGCTAAGATTTTGCATAAATTCTGGTGAACTGAGCTTTAGACTGGCAAAATGTTGAATTTTAGAAAAAAAACAGCGGGAGTAATGAATTCAGATGAAAAAATTCAAGTTTTACAGGTTTTCAAGTTTCAACTTACAGCTTTAGGAGGAAGCTTGACGTTTAGATATATTTATTTTCAAAAGACGTATTGCATAAATTATGGTAAACTGAGCTTTAGAGGGGCAAAATGGTAAAGGTTTTTAAAAAATAGTGGGAGAAATGAAATCAGAAGAAAAATTCAACTTTGAGTGAAAGACTGAGAATTGGATATTTTTAGTTTTCTAATATGTTTTGCATAAATTTTGGTGAACTGAGCTACTAACGGACTAAATGTTTTATTTTTGTGAAAAGAAGGCGGGAGAAATGAATTCTGATTAAAAAAATTCAAGTTTGAGGGGAAAACAGAGAAGTGGATATTTTTATTTTGCTAACAAGTATTGCATAAATTTTGGTAAACTGAGCTGCAGACGGACGAAATGCTAAATTTTATTTAAAATATAGTGGGAGAAATGAATTCAGATAAAAAAATATAAGTTTGTGTGGAAGACTGAGAAGTGGATATTTTTATTTTGCTAAGATGTTTTGCATATATTTTGGTGAACTGATATGCAGACGGACGATATGGTTAATTTTAGTTAAAACAGTGGGAGAAATGAATGCAGGTGAAAAAATTTAAGTTTGAGTGGAAGATTGAGAAGTGGATATTTTTATTTTTTAGGATGTTTTGCATAATTTTTGGTGAACTGAGCTTCTAACGGACGAAATGTTTAATTTTAGTGAAAAAACAGCGGTAGAAATGAATTCAGATGAAAAAATTCTAGTTTGAGGGGAAACCTGAGAAATGCATATTTTTATTTTGCTAAGAAGTTTGGATGTTTTTTGGTGAACTGATTTGCAGATGGACGAAATTGTTAATTTTAGTTAAAAAATAGTGGGAAAAATGAATTCTGATGAAAAAATATAAGTTTGAGTGGAAGCCTGAGAAGTGGATATTTATATTTTGCTAACATTTTCGCATATTTTTTGGTGAACTGATATGCAGAAGGACGAAAGGGTAATTTTTGTTAAAAAAAACAGCGGGAATAATGAATTCAGATGAAAAAATTCAAGTTTGAGTGGAAGCCTGAGAATTGGATATTTATATTTTGCTAAAATGTTTTGCATATATTATGGTGAACTAAGATAGCAGACGGACGAAATGGTTAAATTTAGTTAAAAAACAGAGGGAGAAATGAATTAAGATGAAAATTTTAAGTTTTAGTGGAAGTCTGAGAAGTGGATATTTTTATTTGCTAAGAAGTTTTGCAAAAATTGAGGTGAACTGAGCTTCAGACGGACAAAATGGTTAATTTCAGTTAAAAAACAGCGGGAGAAATGAATACAGATGAAAAAATTCAATAAGAGAGGAAACCTGAGGAGTTGATATTTTTATTTTGCTAACAAGTTATGCATAAATTTCGGTGAACTGAGCTTCAAACGGATGAAATGCTTTGTTATAGTTAAAAAACCGAGAGAAAAATGAATACAGATGAAAAATTTCAAGTTTGAGTGGAAATTCGAGAAGTGGATATTTTTTTTACTAGATTTTTTTAATAAATTTTAGTGAACAGAGCTGCAGACGGACGAAATGGTTAATTCTAGTAAAAAAACTCCGGGAGAAACGAAATCAGATGAAAAAATTCATGTTTGAGGGGAAAACAGGGAAGTGGTTATTTTTACTTTGCATTGATGTTTTCATAACATTTTGGTGAACTGAGCTTCAGAGGGATGAAATGGTTAAATTTAGTTAAAAAACAGAGGGAGTAATGAATTGAGATGAAAATTTTAAGTTTTAGTGGAAGTCTGAGAAGTGGATATTTTTATTTGCTAAGAAGTTTTGCAAAAATTGAGGTGAACTGAGCTTCTAACGGACGAAATGTTAGTTTTAGTGAAAAAACAGCGGGAGAAATGAATTCTGATGAAAAAATTCATGTTTTTTAGGGGAAAACAGGGAGGTGGATATTTTTCCTTTGCTAGGAAGTATTGCATAAATTTTGGTGAACTGAGCTTCAGACGGATGAAATGCTTTGTTATAGTTAAAAAACCAAGAGAAAAATGAATACAGATGAAAAAATTCAAGTTTGAGTGGAAATTCGAGAAGTGGATATTTTTTTCACTAGATTTTTTAAATAAATTTTAGTGAACAGAGCTGAAGACGGACGAAATGGTTAACTCTAGTAAAAAAACTCCGGGAGAAACGAAATCAGATGAAAAAATTCATGTTTGAGGGGAAAACAGGGAAGTGGTTATTTTTACTTTGCTAGGAAGTATTGCATAAATTTTGGTGAACTGATCTTCTGACGGATGAAATGGTTTGTTTTAGTTAAAAAACCGAGAGAAAAATGAATTCTGATGAAAAAATTCATGTTTTTTAGGGGAAAACAGGGAGGTGGATATTTTTCCTTTGCTAGGAAGTATTGCATAAATTTTGGTGAACTAAGCTTCAGACGGATGAAATGCTTTGTTATAGTTAAAAAACCATGAGAAAAATGAAAACAGATGAAAAAATTCAAGTTTGAGTGGAAATTCGAGAAGTGGATATTTTTTTCACTAGATTTTTTAAATAAATTTTAGTGAACATGGCTGAAGACGGACGAAATGGTTAATTCTAGTAAAAAAACTCCGGGAGAAACGAAATCAGATGAAAAAATTCATGTTTGAGGGGAAAACAGGGAAGTGGTTATTTTTACTTTGCTAGGAAGTATTGCATAAATTTTGGTGAACTGATCTTCAGACGGATGAAATGGTTTGTTTTAGTTAAAAAACCGAGAGAAAAATGAATGCAGATGAAAAAATTCAAGTTTGAGGGGAAACCTGAGAAGTGGATATTTTTATTTAGCTAAGAAGTTTTGCATAATTTATGGTGATTTAAGTTGCAGACGGACTAAATTAATAATTTTTGTTAAAAAACAACGGGAGTAATGAATTCAGACGAACAAATTCAAGTTTAAGTGGAAACCTGAGAAGTGGATATTTTTATTTTACTAAGATTTTGCATAAATTCTGGTGAACTGAGCTTTAGACTGGCAAAATGGTGAATTTTAGAAAAAAAATAGCGGGAGAAATGAATTCAGATGAAAAATTCAAGTTTGAGCGTAAGCCTGAGAAGTGGATATTTTAATTTTTTAAGATGTTTTGCATAATTTTTGGTGAACTGAGCTTCTAACGGACGAAATGTTTAATTTTAGTGAAAAAACAGCGGTAGAGATGAATTCAGATGAAAAAATTCTAGTTTGAGAAGAAACCTGAGAAGTGCATATTTTTATTTTGCTAAGAAGTTTTGCAGTTTTTTGGCGAACTGATTAGCTTACGGACGAAATTGTTAATTTTAGTTAAAAAATAGTGGGAAAGATGAATTCAGATGAAAAAATTTAAGTTTGAGTGGAAGCCTGAGAAGTGAATATTTATATTTTGCTAACATTTTTGCATATTTTTTGGTGCACTGATATGCACAAGGACGAAAGGGTAATTTTTGTTAAAAGAAACAGCGGGAATAATGTATTCAGATGAAAAAATTCAAGTTTGAGTGGAAGCCTGAGAAGTGGATATTTATATTTTGCTAAAATGTTTTGCATATATTATGGTGAACTAAGATAGCAGACGGACGAAATGGTTAATTTTAGTTAAAATACAGCGGGAGAAATGAATGAAGGTGAAAAAATTTAAGTGGGAGTGTAAGATTGAGAAGGGGATATTTTTATTTTGCTAAGATGTTTTGCATAACTTTCGGTGAACTGAGCTTCTAACGGACGAAATATTTCTTACTTGTAAAAAACAAGCGGGAAAAATTAATTCTGATGAAAAAATTCAAGTTTGAGGGGAATCCTGAGAAGAGGATATTTTTATTTTGCTATAAGGTTAGGCATTATTTATGATGAACTGAGCTGCAGATGGTCGAAATGAATGTTTTAGTTAAAATGCAGCGGGAGAAATGAATGAAGGTGAAAAAATTTAAGTGGGAGTGGAAGATTGAGAAGGGGATATTTTTATTTTGATAAGATGTTTTGCATAACTTTCGGTGAACTGAGCTTCTAACGGACGAAATGTTTACTTTTTGTAAAAAAACAGCGGGAAAAATTAATTCTGATGAAAAAATTCAAGTTTGAGGGGAAACCTGAGAAGTGGATATTTTTATTTAGCTAAGAAGTTTTGCATAATTTATGGTGATTTAAGTTGCAGACGGACTAAATTGGTAATTTTTGTTAAAAAACAACGGGAGTAATGAATTCAGAAGAACAAATTCAAGTTTAAGTGGAAACCTGAGAAGTGGATATTTTTATTTTGCTAAGATTTTGCATAAATTCTGGTGAACCGAGCTTTAGACTGGCAAAATGGTGAATTTTAGAAAAAAAACAGCAGGAGTATTGATATCAGATGAAAAAATTCAAGTTTTACAGGTTTTCAAGTTTCAAATTACAGCTTTAGGAGGAAGCTTGACGTTTAGATATATTTATTTTCAAAAGATGTATTGCATAAAATATGGTCAACTGAGCTTTAGACGGGAAAAATGGTAAAGGTTTTTAAAAAATAGTGGGAGAAATGAAATCAGAAGAAAAATTCAACTTTGAGTGAAAGACTGAGAATTGGATTTTTTTAGTTTACTAAGATGTTTTGCATAAATTTTGGTGAACTGAGCTACTAACGGACTAAAAGTTTTATTTTTGTGAAAAGAAGGCGGGAGAAATGAATTCTGATGAAAAAATTCAAGTTTGAGGGGAAACCAGAGAAGTGGATATTTTTATTTTGCTAACAAGTATTGCATAAATTTTGGTAAACTGAGCTGCAGACGGACGAAATGCTAAATTTTAGTTAAAATATAGTGGGAGAAATGAATTCAGATGAAAAAATTTAAGTTTGTGTGGAAGACTGAGAAGTGGATATTTTTATTTTGCTAAGATGTTTTGCATATATTTTGGTGAACTGATATGCAGACGGACGATATGGTTAATTTTAGTTAAAAACAGCGGGAGAAATGAATGGAGGTGAAAAAATTTAAGTTTGAGTGGAAGATTGAGAAGTGGATATTTTTATTTTTTAGGATGTTTTGCATAATTTTTGGTGAACTGAGCTTCTAACGGACGAAATGTTTAATTTTAGTGAAAAAACAGCGGTAGAAATGAATTCAGATGAAAAAATTCTAGTTTGAGGGGAAACCTGAGAAGTGCATATTTTTATTTTGCTAAGAAGTTTTGTATGTTTTTTGGTGAACTGATTTGCAGACGGACGAAATTGTTAATTTTAGTTAAAAAATAGTGGGAAAAATGAATTCAGATGAAAAAATTTAAGTTTGAGTGGAAGCCTGAGAAGTGGATATTTATATTTTGCTAACATTTTCGCATATTTTTTGGTGAACTGATATGCAGAAGGACGAAAGGGTAATTTTTGTTAAAAAAAACAGCGGGAATAATGAATTCAGATGAAAAAATTCAAGTTTGAGTGGAAGCCTGAGAAGTGGATATTTATATTTTGCTAAAATGTTTTGCATATATTATGGTGAACTAAGATAGCAGACGGACGAAATGGTTAAATTTAGTTAAAAAACAGAGGGAGAAATGAATTAAGATGAAAATTTTAAGTTTTAGTGGAAGTCTGAGAAGTGGATATTTTTATTTGCTAAGAAGTTTTGCAAAAATTGAGGTGAACTGAGCTTCAGACGGACAAAATGGTTAATTTCAGTTAAAAAACAGCGGGAGAAATGAATACAGATGAAAAAATTCAAGTAAGAGAGGAAACCTGAGAAGTTGATATTTTTATTCTGCTAACAAGTTATGCATAAATTTAAGTGAACTGAACTTCAGACGGACAAAATGGTTAATTTCAGTTAAAAAGCAGCGGGAGAAATTAATACAGATGAAAAAATTCAAGTTAGAGAGGAAAACTGAGAAGTGGATATTTTTTTCACTAGATTTTTTAAATGAATTTTAGTGAACAGAGCTGCAGACGGACGAAATGGTTAATGTTAGTTAAATAAAACAGCAGGAGAAATGAATACAGATTAGAAATTTAGATTTGAGTGAAAACCTGAGAAGTGGATATTTTTATTTATCTTAGAAGTTTTGCATTATTTATTGTGAACTGAGCTGCAGACGGACGAAAAGGTTATTTTAGTTAAAAAACTGAGGGAGAGATGAATTCTTATGAAAAAATTCATGTTTGAGGGGAAAACAGAGAAGTGGTTATTTTTACTTTGCTAGGAAGTATTGCATAAATTTTGGTGAACTGATCTTCAGACGGATGAAATGGTTTGTTTTAGTTAAAAAACCGAGAGAAAAATGAATGCAGATGAAAAAGTTCAAGTTTGAGGGGAAACCTGAGAAGGGGATATTTTTATTTAGCTAAGAAGTTTTGCATAATTTATGGTGATTTAAGTTGCAGACGGACTAAATTGGTAATTTTTGTTAAAAAACAACGGGAGTAATGAATTCAGACGAACAAATTCAAGTTTAAGTGGAAACCTGAGAAGTGGATATTTTTATTTTGCTAAGATTTTGCATAAATTCTGGTGAACTGAGCTTTAGACTGGCAAAATGGTGAATTTTAGAAAAAAAACAGCGGGAGTAATGAATTCAGATGAAAAAGTTTAAGTTTGAGTGGAAGCCTCAGAGGTGGATGTTTTTATTTTGCTCAGATGTTTTGCATAAATTTTGGTGAACTGAGTTCTATAGGGACGACATTGTTAATTTTAGTTAAAAAAAATTGGGAGAAATGAATTCAGATGAAAAATTCAAGTTTGAGCGTAAGCCTGAGAAGTGGATATTTTAATTTTTTAAGATGTTTTGCATAATTTTTGGTGAACTGAGCTTCTAACGGACGAAATGTTTAATTTTAGTGAAAAAACAGCGGTAGAGATGAATTCAGATGAAAAAATTCTAGTTTTAGGGGAAACCTAGGAAGTGCATATTTTTATTTTGCTAAGAAGTTTTGCAGTTTTTTGGTGAACTGATTTGCTTACGGACGAAATTGTTAATTTTAGTCAAAAAAAACAGCGGGAATAATGAATTCAGATGAAAAAATTCAAGTTTGGGTGGAAGCCTGAGAAGTGGATATTTATATTTTGCTAAAATGTTTTGCATATATTATGGTGAACTAAGATAGCAGACGGACGAAATGGTTATTTTAGTTAAAATACAGCGGGAGAAATGAATGAAGGTGAAAAAATTTAAGTGGGAGTGGAAGATTGAGAAGGGGATATTTTTATTTTGCTAAGATGTTTTGCATAACTTTCGGTGAACTGAGCTTCTAACGGTCGAAATGTTTACTTTTTGTAAAAAAACAGCGGGAAAAATTAATTCTGATGAAAAAATTCAAGTTTGTGGGGAATCCTGAGAAGGGGATATTATTATTTTGCTAAAAAGTATTGCATAATTAATGATGATCTGAGCTGCAGAGGGACGAAATGGTTAAATTTAGTTAAAAAACAGAGGGAGAAATGAATTAAGATGAAAATTTTAAGTTTTAGTGGAAGTCTGAGAAGTGGATATTTTTATTTGCTAAGAAGTTTTGCAAAAATTGAGGTGAACTGAGCTTCAGACGGACAAAATGGTTAATTTCAGTTAAAAAGCAGCGGGAGAAATTAATATAGATGAAAAAATTCAAGTTAGAGAGGAAACCTGAGAAGTTGATATTTTTATTTTGCTAACAAGTTATGCATAAATTTAGGTGAACTGAGCTTCAGACGGATGAAATGCTTTGTTATAGTTAAAAAACCGAGAGAAAAATGAATACAGATAAAAAATTTCAACTTTGAGTGGAAATTCGAGAAGTGGATATTTTTTTTACTAGATTTTTTTAATAAATTTTAGTGAACAGAGCTGCAGACGGACGAAATGGTTAATTCTAGTAAAAAAAACTGCGGGAGAAACGAAATCAGATGAAAAAATTCATGTTTGAGGGGAAAACAAGGGAAGTGGTTATTTTTACTTTGCTAGGAAGTATTGCATAAATTTTGGTGAACTGATCTTCAGACAGATGAAATGGTTTGTTTAAGTTAAAAAACCGAGAGAAAAATGAATGCAGATGAAAAAATTCAAGTTTGAGGGGAAACCTGAGAAGTGGATATTTTTATTTAGCTAAGAAGTTTTGCATAATTTATGGTGATTTAAGTTGCAGACGGACTAAATTGGTAATTTTTGTTAAAAAACAACGGGAGTAATGAATTCAGACGAACAAATTCAGGTTTAAGTGGAAACCGGAGAAGTGGATATTTTTATTTTGCTAAGATTTTGCATAAATTCTGGTGAACTGAGCTTTAGACTGGCAAAATGGTGAATTTTAGAAAAAAAACCGCGGGAGTAATGAATTCAGATGAAAAAGTTTAAGGTTGAGTGGAAGCCTCAGAGGTGGATGTTTTTATTTTGCTCAGATGTTTTGCATAAATTTTGGTGAACTGAGTTCTATAGGGACGAAATTGTTAATTTTAGTTAAAAAACATTGGGAGAAATGAATTCAGATGAAAAATTCAAGTTTGATCGTAAGCCTGAGAAGTGGATATTTTTATTTTTTAAGATGTTTTGCATAATTTTTGGTGAACTGAGCTTCTAACGGACGAAATGTTTAATTTTAGTGAAAAAACAGCGGTAGAGATGAATTCAGATGAAAAAATTCTAGTTTGAGGGGAAACCTAGGAAGTGCATATTTTTATTTTGCTAAGAAGTTTTGCAGTTTTTTGGTGAACTGATTTGCTTACGGACGAAATTGTTAATTTTTGTTAAAAAAAACAGCGGGAATAATGAATTCAGATGAAAAAATTCAAGTTTGGGTGGAAGCCTGAGAAGTGGATATTTATATTTTGCTAACATTTTTGCATATTTTTTGGTGCACTGATATGCACAAGGACGAAAGGGTAATTTTTGTTAAAAAAAACAGCGGGAATAATGAATTCAGATGAAAAAATTCAAGTTTGAGTCGAAGCCTGAGAAGAAGATATTTATATTTTGCTAAAATGTTTTGCATATATTATGGTGAACTAAGATAGCAGACGGACGAAATGGTTAATTTTAGTTAAAATACAGCGGGAGAAATGAATGAAGGTGAAAAAATTTAAGTGGGTGTGGAAGATTGAGAAGGGATATTTTTATTTTGCTAAGATGTTTTGCATAACTTTCGGTGAACTGAGCTTCTAACGGACGAAATGTTTACTTTTTGTAAAAAACCAGCGGGAAAAATTAATTCTGATGAAAAAATTCAAGTTTGAGTGTAATCCTGAGAAGGGGATATTTTTATTTTGCTATAAGGTTAGGCATTATTAATGATGAACTGAGCTGCAGATGGTCGAAATGGTTGTTTTAGTTAAAATACAGCGGGAGAAATGAATGAAGGTGAAAAAATTTAATTGGGAGTGGAAGATTGAGAAGGGGATATTTTTATTTTGCTAAGATGTTTTGCATAACTTTCGGTGAACTGAGCTTCTAACGGATGAAATGTTTACTTTTTGTAAAAAAACAGCGGGAAAAATTAATTCTGATGAAAAAATTCAAGTTTGAGGGGAAACCTGAGAAGTGGATATTTTTATTTAGCTAAGAAGTTTTGCATAATTTATGGTGATTTACGTTGCAGACGGACTAAATTGGTAATTCTTGTTAAAAAACAACGGGAGTAATGAATTCAGACGAACAAATTCAAGTTTAAGTGGAAACCTGAGAAGTGGATATTTTTATTTTGCTAAGATTTTGCATAAATTCTGGTGAACTGAGCTTTAGACTGGCAAAATGGTGAATTTTAGAAAAAAAACAGCGGGAGTAATGAATTCAGATGAAAAAGTTTAAGTTTGAGTGGAAGCCTCAGAGGTGGATGTTTTTATTTTGCTCAGATGTTTTGCATAAATTTTGGTGAACTGAGTTCTATAGGGACGAAATTGTTAATTTTAGTTAAAAAAAATTGGGAGAAATGAATTCAGATGAAAAATTCAAGTTTGAGCGTAAGCCTGAGAAGTGGATATTTTAATTTTTTAAGATGTTTTGCATAATTTTTGGTGAACTGAGCTTCTAACGGACGAAATGTTTAATTTTAGTGAAAAAACAGCGGTAGAGATGAATTCAGATGAAAAAATTCTAGTTTGAGGGGAAACCTGAGAAGTGCATATTTTTATTTTGCTAACAAGTTTTGCAGTTTTTTGGTGAACTGATTTGCTTACGGACGAAATTGTTAATTTTAGTTAAAAAATAGTGGGAAAAATGAATTCAGATGAAAAAATTTAAGTTTGAGTGGAAGCCTGAGAAGTGAATATTTATATTTTGCTAACATTTTTGCATATTTTTTGGTGCACTGATATGCACAAGGACGAAAGGGTAATTTTTGTTAAAAGAAACAGCGGGAATAATGTATTCAGATGAAAAAATTCAAGTTTGAGTCGAAGCCTGAGAAGAAGATATTTATATTTTGCTAAAATGTTTTGCATATATTATGGTGAACTAAGATAGCAGACGGACGAAATGGTTAATTTTAGTTAAAATACAGCGGGAGAAATGAATGAAGGTGAAAAAATTTAAGTGGGTGTGGAAGATTGAGAAGGGATATTTTTATTTTGCTAAGATGTTTTGCATAACTTTCGGTGAACTGAGCTTCTAACGGACGAAATGTTTACTTTTTGTAAAAAACCAGCGGGAAAAATTAATTCTGATGAAAAAATTCAAGTTTGAGTGTAATCCTGAGAAGGGAATATTTTTATTTTTCTATAAGGTTAGGCATTATTAATGATGAACTGAGCTGCAGATGGTCGAAATGGTTGTTTTAGTTAAAATACAGCGGGAGAAATGAATGAAGGTGAAAAAATTTAATTGGGAGTGGAAGATTGAGAAGGGGATATTTTTATTTTGCTAAGATGTTTTGCATAACTTTCGGTGAACTGAGCTTCTAACGGATGAAATGTTTACTTTTTGTAAAAAAACAGCGGGAAAAATTAATTCTGATGAAAAAATTCAAGTTTGAGGGGAAACCTGAGAAGTGGATATTTTTATTTAGCTAAGAAGTTTTGCATAATTTATGGTGATTTACGTTGCAGACGGACTAAATTGGTAATTCTTGTTAAAAAACAACGGGAGTAATGAATTCAGACGAACAAATTCAAGTTTAAGTGGAAACCTGAGAAGTGGATATTTTTATTTTGCTAAGATTTTGCATAAATTCTGGTGAACTGAGCTTTAGACTGGCAAAATGGTGAATTTTAGAAAAAAAACAGCGGGAGTAATGAATTCAGATGAAAAAGTTTAAGTTTGAGTGGAAGCCTCAGAGGTGGATGTTTTTATTTTGCTCAGATGTTTTGCATAAATTTTGGTGAACTGAGTTCTATAGGGACGAAATTGTTAATTTTAGTTAAAAAAAATTGGGAGAAATGAATTCAGATGAAAAATTCAAGTTTGAGCGTAAGCCTGAGAAGTGGATATTTTAATTTTTTAAGATGTTTTGCATAATTTTTGGTGAACTGAGCTTCTAACGGACGAAATGTTTAATTTTAGTGAAAAAACAGCGGTAGAGATGAATTCAGATGAAAAAATTCTAGTTTGAGGGGAAACCTGAGAAGTGCATATTTTTATTTTGCTAAGAAGTTTTGCAGTTTTTTGGTGAACTGATTTGCTTACGGACGAAATTGTTAATTTTAGTTAAAAAATAGTGGGAAAAATGAATTCAGATGAAAAAATTTAAGTTTGAGTGGAAGCCTGAGAAGTGAATATTTATATTTTGCTAACATTTTTGCATATTTTTTGGTGCACTGATATGCACAAGGACGAAAGGGTAATTTTTGTTAAAAAAAACAGCGGGAATAATGAATTCAGATGAAAAAATTCAAGTTTGAGTCGAAGCCTGAGAAGAAGATATTTATATTTTGCTAAAATGTTTTGCATATATTATGGTGAACTAAGATAGCAGACGGACGAAATGGTTAATTTTAGTTAAAATACAGCGGGAGAAATGAATGAAGGTGAAAAAATTTAAGTGGGTGTGGAAGATTGAGAAGGGGATATTTTTATTTTGCTAAGATGTTTTGCATAACTTTCGGTGAACTGAGCTTCTAACGGACGAAAAGTTTACTTTTTGTAACAAAACCAGCGGGAAAAATTAATTCTGATGAAAAAATTCAAGTTTGAGTGTAATCCTGAGAAGGGGATATTTTTATTTTGCTATAAGGTTAGGCATTATTAATGATGAACTGAGCTGCAGATGGTCGAAATTGTTGTTTTAGTTAAAATACAGCGGGAGAAATGAATGAAGGTGAAAAAATTTAATTGGGAGTGGAAGATTGAGAAGGGGATATTTTTATTTTGCTAAGATGTTTTGCATAACTTTCGGTGAACTGAGCTTCTAACGGATGAAATGTTTACTTTTTGTAAAAAAACAGCGGGAAAAATTAATTCTGATGAAAAAATTCAAGTTTGAGGGGAAACCTGAGAAGTGGATATTTTTATTTAGCTAAGAAGTTTTGCATAATTTATGGTGATTTACGTTGCAGACGGACTAAATTGGTAATTCTTGTTAAAAAACAACGGGAGTAATGAATTCAGACGAACAAATTCAAGTTTAAGTGGAAACCTGAGAAGTGGATATTTTTATTTTGCTAAGATTTTGCATAAATTCTGGTGAACCGAGCTTTAGACTGGCAAAATGGTGAATGTTAGAAAAAAAATCAGTGGGAGTAATGAATTCAGATGAAAAAGTTTAAGTTTGAGTGGAAGCCTCAGAGGTGGATGTTTTTTTTTTGCTCAGATGTTTTGCATAAATTTTGGTGAACTGAGTTGTATAGGGACGAAATTGTTAATTTTAGAAAAAAAAAATTGGGAGAAATGAATTCAGATGAAAAATTCAAGTTTGAGCGTAAGTCTGAGAAGTGGGTCTTTTAATTTTTTAAGATGTTTTGCATAATTTTTGGTGAACTGAGCTTCTAACGGACGAAATGTTTAATTTTAGTGAAAAAAAAGCGGTAGAGATGAATTCAGATGAAAAAATTCTAGTATGAGGGGAAACCTGAGAAGTGCATATTTTTATTTTGCTAAGAAGTTTTGCAGTTTTTTGGTGAACTGATTTGCTTACGGACGAAATTGTTAATTTTAGTTAAAAAATAGTGGGAAAAATGAATTCAGATGAAAAAATTTAAGTTTGAGTGGAAGCCTGAGAAGTGAATATTTATATTTTGCTAACATTTTTGCATATTTTTTGGTGCACTGATATGCACAAGGACGAAAGGGTAATTTTTGTTAAAAAAAACAGCGGGAATAATGAATTCAGATGAAAAAATTCAAGTTTGAGTGGAAGCCTGAGAAGTGGATATTTATATTTTGCTAAAATGTTTTGCATATATTATGGTGAACTAAGATAGCAGACGGACGAAATGGTTAATTTTAGTTAAAATACAGCGGGAGAAATGAATGAAGGTGAAAAAATTTAAGTGGGAGTGTAAGATTGAGAAGGGGATATTTTTATTTTGCTAAGATGTTTTGCATAACTTTCGGTGAACTGAGCTTGTAACGGACGAAATGTTTACTTTTTGTAAAAAACCAGCGGGAAATATTAATTCTGATGAAAAAATTCAAGTTTGAGTGTAATCCTGAGAAGGGGATATTTTTATTTTGCTATAAGGTTAGGCATTATTAATGATGAACTGAGCTGCAGATGGTCGAAATGGTTGTTTTAGTTAAAATACAGCGGGAGAAATGAATGAAGGTGAAAAAATTTAAGTGGGAGTGGAAGATTGAGAAGGGGATATTTTTATTTTGCTAAGATGTTTTGCATAACTTTCGGTGAACTGAGCCTCTAACGGACGAAATGTTTACTTTTTGTAAAAAAACAGCGGGAAAAATTAATTCTGATGAAAAAATTCAAGTTTGAGGGGAAACCTGAGAAGTGGATATTTTTATTTAGCTAAGAAGTTTTGCATAATTCATGGTGATTTAAGTTGCAGACGGACTAAATTGGTAATTCTTGTTAAAAAACAACGGGAGTAATGAATTCAGACGAACAAATTCAAGTTTAAGTGGAAACCTGAGAAGTGGATATTTTTATTTTGCTAAGATTTTGCATAAATTCTGGTGAACTGAGCTTTAGACTGGCAAAATGTTGAATTTTAGAAAAAAAACAGCGGGAGTAATGAATTCAGATGAAAAAATTCAAGTTTTACAGGTTTTCAAGTTTCAACTTACAGCTTTAGGAGGAAGCTTGACGTTTAGATATATTTATTTTCAAAAGACGTATTGCATAAATTATGGTAAACTGAGCTTTAGAGGGGCAAAATGGTAAAGGTTTTTAAAAAATAGTGGGAGAAATGAAATCAGAAGAAAAATTCAACTTTGAGTGAAAGACTGAGAATTGGATATTTTTAGTTTTCTAATATGTTTTGCATAAATTTTGGTGAACTGAGCTACTAACGGACTAAATGTTTTATTTTTGTGAAAAGAAGGCGGGAGAAATGAATTCTGATTAAAAAAATTCAAGTTTGAGGGGAAAACAGAGAAGTGGATATTTTTATTTTGCTAACAAGTATTGCATAAATTTAGGTAAACTGAGCTGCAGACGGACGAAATGCTAAATTTTATTTAAAATATAGTGGGAGAAATGAATTCAGATAAAAAAATATAAGTTTGTGTGGAAGACTGAGAAGTGGATATTTTTATTTTGCTAAGATGTTTTGCATATATTTTGGTGAACTGATATGCAGACGGACGATATGGTTAATTTTAGTTAAAACAGTGGGAGAAATGAATGCAGGTGAAAAAATTTAAGTTTGAGTGGAAGATTGAGAAGTGGATATTTTTATTTTTTAGGATGTTTTGCATAATTTTTGGTGAACTGAGCTTCTAACGGACGAAATGTTTAATTTTAGTGAAAAAACAGCGGTAGAAATGAATTCAGATGAAAAAATTCTAGTTTGAGGGGAAACCTGAGAAATGCATATTTTTATTTTGGTAAGAAGTTTGGATGTTTTTTGGTGAACTGATTTGCAGATGGACGAAATTGTTAATTTTAGTTAAAAAATAGTGGGAAAAATGAATTCTGATGAAAAAATATAAGTTTGAGTGGAAGCCTGAGAAGTGGATATTTATATTTTGCTAACATTTTCGCATATTTTTTGGTGAACTGATATGCAGAAGGACGAAAGGGTAATTTTTGTTAAAAAAAACAGCGGGAATAATGAATTCAGATGAAAAAATTCAAGTTTGAGTGGAAGCCTGAGAATTGGATATTTATATTTTGCTAAAATGTTTTGCATATATTATGGTGAACTAAGATAGCAGACGGACGAAATGGTTAAATTTAGTTAAAAAACAGAGGGAGAAATGAATTAAGATGAAAATTTTAAGTTTTAGTGGAAGTCTGAGAAGTGGATATTTTTATTTGCTAAGAAGTTTTGCAAAAATTGAGGTGAACTGAGCTTCAGACGGACAAAATGGTTAATTTCAGTTAAAAAACAGCGGGAGAAATGAATACAGATGAAAAAATTCAATAAGAGAGGAAACCTGAGGAGTTGATATTTTTATTTTGCTAACAAGTTATGCATAAATTTCGGTGAACTGAGCTTCAAACGGATGAAATGCTTTGTTATAGTTAAAAAACCGAGAGAAAAATGAATACAGATGAAAA
Organism: Platycnemis pennipes; assembly: GCA_933228895.1. Lineage (NCBI taxonomy): Eukaryota > Metazoa > Arthropoda > Insecta > Odonata > Platycnemididae > Platycnemis > Platycnemis pennipes. The sequence goes on along the minus strand of OW121852.1, from coordinate 30,574,079 downwards.
ATTTCAAGTTTGAGTGGAAATTCGAGAAGTGGATATTTTTTTTACTAGATTTTTTTAATAAATTTTAGTGAACAGAGCTGCAGACGGACGAAATGGTTAATTCTAGTAAAAAAACTCCGGGAGAAACGAAATCAGATGAAAAAATTCATGTTTGAGGGGAAAACAGGGAACTGGTTATTTTTACTTTGCATTGATGTTTTCATAACATTTTGGTGAACTGAGCTTCAGAGGGATGAAATGGTTAAATTTAGTTAAAAAACAGAGGGAGTAATGAATTAAGATAAAAATTTTAAGTTTTAGTGGAAGTCTGAGAAGTGGATATTTTTATTTGCTAAGAAGTTTTGCAAAAATTGAGGTGAACTGAGCTTCAGACGGACAAAATGGTTAATTTCTGTTAAAAAACAGCGGGAGAAATGAATACAGATGAAAAAATTCAAGTAAGAGAGGAAACCTGAGAAGTTGATATTTTTATTTTGCTAACAAGTTATGCATAAATTTCGGTGAACTGAGCTTCAAACGGATGAAATGCTTTGTTATAGTTAAAAAACCAAGAGAAAAATGAATACAGATGAAAAATTTCAAGTTTGAGTGGAAATTCGAGAAGTGGATATTTTTTTTACTACATTTTTTTATAAATTTTAGTGAACAGAGCTGCAGACGGACGAAATGGTTAATTCTAGTAAAAAAACTCCGGGAGAAACGAAATCAGATGAAAAAATTCATGTTTGAGGGGAAAACAGGGAAGTGGTTATTTTTACTTTGCATTGATGTTTTCATAACATTTTGGTGAACTGAGCTTCAGAGGGATGAAATGTTAGTTTTAGTGAAAAAACAGCGGGAGAAATGAATTCTGATGAAAAAATTCATGTTTTTTAGGGGAAAACAGGGAGGTGGATATTTTTCCTTTGCTAGGAAGTATTGCATAAATTTTGGTGAACTGAGCTTCAGACGGATGAAATGCTTTGTTATAGTTAAAAAACCAAGAGAAAAATGAATACAGATGAAAAAATTCAAGTTTGAGTGGAAATTCGAGAAGTGGATATTTTTTTCACTAGATTTTTTAAATAAATTTTAGTGAACAGAGCTGAAGACGGACGAAATGGTTAACTCTAGTAAAAAAACTCCGGGAGAAACGAAATCAGATGAAAAAATTCATGTTTGAGGGGAAAACAGGGAAGTGGTTATTTTTACTTTGCTAGGAAGTATTGCATAAATTTTGGTGAACTGATCTTCTGACGGATGAAATGGTTTGTTTTAGTTAAAAAACCGAGAGAAAAATGAATTCTGATGAAAAAATTCATGTTTTTTAGGGGAAAACAGGGAGGTGGATATTTTTCCTTTGCTAGGAAGTATTGCATAAATTTTGGTGAACTAAGCTTCAGACGGATGAAATGCTTTGTTATAGTTAAAAAACCATGAGAAAAATGAAAACAGATGAAAAAATTCAAGTTTGAGTGGAAATTCGAGAAGTGGATATTTTTTTCACTAGATTTTTTAAATAAATTTTAGTGAACAGAGCTGAAGACGGACGAAATGGTTAATTCTAGTAAAAAAACTCCGGGAGAAACGAAATCAGATGAAAAAATTCATGTTTGAGGGGAAAACAGGGAAGTGGTTATTTTTACTTTGCTAGGAAGTATTGCATAAATTTTGGTGAACTGATCTTCAGACGGATGAAATGGTTTGTTTTAGTTAAAAAACCGAGAGAAAAATGAATGCAGATGAAAAAATTCAAGTTTGAGGGGAAACCTGAGAAGTGGATATTTTTATTTAGCTAAGAAGTTTTGCATAATTTATGGTGATTTAAGTTGCAGACGGACTAAATTAATAATTTTTGTTAAAAAACAACGGGAGTAATGAATTCAGACGAACAAATTCAAGTTTAAGTGGAAACCTGAGAAGTGGATATTTTTATTTTACTAAGATTTTGCATAAATTCTGGTGAACTGAGCTTTAGACTGGCAAAATGGTGAATTTTAGAAAAAAAATAGCGGGAGAAATGAATTCAGATGAAAAATTCAAGTTTGAGCGTAAGCCTGAGAAGTGGATATTTTAATTTTTTAAGATGTTTTGCATAATTTTTGGTGAACTGAGCTTCTAACGGACGAAATGTTTAATTTTAGTGAAAAAACAGCGGTAGAGATGAATTCAGATGAAAAAATTCTAGTTTGAGAAGAAACCTGAGAAGTGCATATTTTTATTTTGCTAAGAAGTTTTGCAGTTTTTTGGTGAACTGATTAGCTTACGGACGAAATTGTTAATTTTAGTTAAAAAATAGTGGGAAAGATGAATTCAGATGAAAAAATTTAAGTTTGAGTGGAAGCCTGAGAAGTGAATATTTATATTTTGCTAACATTTTTGCATATTTTTTGGTGCACTGATATGCACAAGGACGAAAGGGTAATTTTTGTTAAAAGAAACAGCGGGAATAATGTATTCAGATGAAAAAATTCAAGTTTGAGTGGAAGCCTGAGAAGTGGATATTTATATTTTGCTAAAATGTTTTGCATATATTATGGTGAACTAAGATAGCAGACGGACGAAATGGTTAATTTTAGTTAAAATACAGCGGGAGAAATGAATGAAGGTGAAAAAATTTAAGTGGGAGTGGAAGATTGAGAAGGGGATATTTTTATTTTGCTAAGATGTTTTGCATAACTTTCGGTGAACTGAGCTTCTAACGGACGAAATATTTCTTACTTGTAAAAAACAAGCGGGAAAAATTAATTCTGATGAAAAAATTCAAGTTTGAGGGGAATCCTGAGAAGAGGATATTTTTATTTTGCTATAAGGTTAGGCATTATTTATGATGAACTGAGCTGCAGATGGTCGAAATGGTTGTTTTAGTTAAAATGCAGCGGGAGAAATGAATGAAGGTGAAAAAATTTAAGTGGGAGTGGAAGATTGAGAAGGGGATATTTTTATTTTGATAAGATGTTTTGCATAACTTTCGGTGAACTGAGCTTCTAACGGACGAAATGTTTACTTTTTGTAAAAAAACAGCGGGAAAAATTAATTCTGATGAAAAAATTCAAGTTTGAGGGGAAACCTGAGAAGTGGATATTTTTATTTAGCTAAGAAGTTTTGCATAATTTATGGTGATTTAAGTTGCAGACGGACTAAATTGGTAATTTTTGTTAAAAAACAACGGGAGTAATGAATTCAGACGAACAAATTCAAGTTTAAGTGGAAACCTGAGAAGTGGATATTTTTATTTTGCTAAGATTTTGCATAAATTCTGGTGAACCGAGCTTTAGACTGGCAAAATGGTGAATTTTAGAAAAAAAACAGCAGGAGTATTGATATCAGATGAAAAAATTCAAGTTTTACAGGTTTTCAAGTTTCAAATTACAGCTTTAGGAGGAAGCTTGACGTTTAGATATATTTATTTTCAAAAGATGTATTGCATAAAATATGGTGAACTGAGCTTTAGACGGGAAAAATGGTAAAGGTTTTTAAAAAATAGTGGGAGAAATGAAATCAGAAGAAAAATTCAACTTTGAGTGAAAGACTGAGAATTGGATATTTTTAGTTTACTAAGATGTTTTGCATAAATTTTGGTGAACTGAGCTACTAACGGACTATAAGTTTTATTTTTGTGAAAAGAAGGCGGGAGAAATGAATTCTGATGAAAAAATTCAAGTTTGAGGGGAAACCAGAGAAGTGGATATTTTTATTTTGCTAACAAGTATTGCATAAATTTTGGTAAACTGAGCTGCAGACGGACGAAATGCTAAATTTTAGTTAAAATATAGTGGGAGAAATGAATTCAGATGAAAAAATTTAAGTTTGTGTGGAAGACTGAGAAGTGGATATTTTTATTTTGCTAAGATGTTTTGCATATATTTTGGTGAACTGATATGCAGACGGACGATATGGTTAATTTTAGTTAAAAACAGCGGGAGAAATGAATGGAGGTGAAAAAATTTAAGTTTGAGTGGAAGATTGAGAAGTGGATATTTTTATTTTTTAGGATGTTTTGCATAATTTTTGGTGAACTGAGCTTCTAACGGACGAAATGTTTAATTTTAGTGTAAAAACAGCGGTAGAAATGAATTCAGATGAAAAAATTCTAGTTTGAGGGGAAACCTGAGAAGTGCATATTTTTATTTTGCTAAGAAGTTTTGTATGTTTTTTGGTGAACTGATTTGCAGACGGACGAAATTGTTAATTTTAGTTAAAAAATAGTGGGAAAAATGAATTCAGATGAAAAAATTTAAGTTTGAGTGGAAGCCTGAGAAGTGGATATTTATATTTTGCTAACATTTTCGCATATTTTTTGGTGAACTGATATGCAGAAGGACGAAAGGGTAATTTTTGTTAAAAAAAACAGCGGGAATAATGAATTCAGATGAAAAAATTCAAGTTTGAGTGGAAGCCTGAGAAGTGGATATTTATATTTTGCTAAAATGTTTTGCATATATTATGGTGAACTAAGATAGCAGACGGACGAAATGGTTAAATTTAGTTAAAAAACAGAGGGAGAAATGAATTAAGATGAAAATTTTAAGTTTTAGTGGAAGTCTGAGAAGTGGATATTTTTATTTGCTAAGAAGTTTTGCAAAAATTGAGGTGAACTGAGCTTCAGACGGACAAAATGGTTAATTTCAGTTAAAAAACAGCGGGAGAAATGAATACAGATGAAAAAATTCAAGTAAGAGAGGAAACCTGAGAAGTTGATATTTTTATTTTGCTAACAAGTTATGCATAAATTTAAGTGAACTGAACTTCAGACGGACAAAATGGTTAATTTCAGTTAAAAAGCAGCGGGAGAAATTAATACAGATGAAAAAATTCAAGTTAGAGAGGAAAACTGAGAAGTGGATATTTTTTTCACTAGATTTTTTAAATAAATTTTAGTGAACAGAGCTGCAGACGGACGAAATGGTTAATGTTAGTTAAATAAAACAGCAGGAGAAATGAATACAGATTAGAAATTTAGATTTGAGTGAAAACCTGAGAAGTGGATATTTTTATTTATCTTAGAAGTTTTGCATTATTTATTGTGAACTGAGCTGCAGACGGACGAAAAGGTTATTTTAGTTAAAAAACTGAGGGAGAGATGAATTCTTATGAAAAAATTCATGTTTGAGGGGAAAACAGAGAAGTGGTTATTTTTACTTTGCTAGGAAGTATTGCATAAATTTTGGTGAACTGATCTTCAGACGGATGAAATGGTTTGTTTTAGTTAAAAAACCGAGAGAAAAATGAATGCAGATGAAAAAGTTCAAGTTTGAGGGGAAACCTGAGAAGGGGATATTTTTATTTAGCTAAGAAGTTTTGCATAATTTATGGTGATTTAAGTTGCAGACGGACTAAATTGGTAATTTTTGTTAAAAAACAACGGGAGTAATGAATTCAGACGAACAAATTCAAGTTTAAGTGGAAACCTGAGAAGTGGATATTTTTATTTTGCTAAGATTTTGCATAAATTCTGGTGAACTGAGCTTTAGACTGGCAAAATGGTGAATTTTAGACAAAAAACAGCGGGAGTAATGAATTCAGATGAAAAAGTTTAAGTTTGAGTGGAAGCCTCAGAGGTGGATGTTTTTATTTTGCTCAGATGTTTTGCATAAATTTTGGTGAACTGAGTTCTATAGGGACGACATTGTTAATTTTAGTTAAAAAAAATTGGGAGAAATGAATTCAGATGAAAAATTCAAGTTTGAGCGTAAGCCTGAGAAGTGGATATTTTAATTTTTTAAGATGTTTTGCATAATTTTTGGTGAACTGAGCTTCTAACGGACGAAATGTTTAATTTTAGTGAAAAAACAGCGGTAGAGATGAATTCAGATGAAAAAATTCTAGTTTGAGGGGAAACCTAGGAAGTGCATATTTTTATTTTGCTAAGAAGTTTTGCAGTTTTTTGGTGAACTGATTTGCTTACGGACGAAATTGTTAATTTTTGTCAAAAAAAACAGCGGGAATAATGAATTCAGATGAAAAAATTCAAGTTTGGGTGGAAGCCTGAGAAGTGGATATTTATATTTTGCTAAAATGTTTTGCATATATTATGGTGAACTAAGATAGCAGACGGACGAAATGGTTAATTTTAGTTAAAATACAGCGGGAGAAATGAATGAAGGTGAAAAAATTTAAGTGGGAGTGGAAGATTGAGAAGGGGATATTTTTATTTTGCTAAGATGTTTTGCATAACTTTCGGTGAACTGAGCTTCTAACGGTCGAAATGTTTACTTTTTGTAAAAAAACAGCGGGAAAAATTAATTCTGATGAAAAAATTCAAGTTTGTGGGGAATCCTGAGAAGGGGATATTATTATTTTGCTAAAAAGTATTGCATAATTAATGATGATCTGAGCTGCAGAGGGACGAAATGGTTAAATTTAGTTAAAAAACAGAGGGAGAAATGAATTAAGATGAAAATTTTAAGTTTTAGTGGAAGTCTGAGAAGTGGATATTTTTATTTGCTAAGAAGTTTTGCAAAAATTGAGGTGAACTGAGCTTCAGACGGACAAAATGGTTAATTTCAGTTAAAAAGCAGCGGGAGAAATTAATATAGATGAAAAAATTCAAGTTAGAGAGGAAACCTGAGAAGTTGATATTTTTATTTTGCTAACAAGTTATGCATAAATTTAGGTGAACTGAGCTTCAGACGGATGAAATGCTTTTTTATAGTTAAAAATTCGAGAGAAAAATGAATACAGATAAAAAATTTCAACTTTGAGTGGAAATTCGAGAAGTGGATATTTTTTTTACTAGATTTTTTTAATAAATTTTAGTGAACAGAGCTGCAGACGGACGAAATGGTTAATTCTAGTAAAAAAACTGCGGGAGAAACGAAATCAGATGAAAAAATTCATGTTTGAGGGGAAAACAAGGGAAGTGGTTATTTTTACTTTGCTAGGAAGTATTGCATAAATTTTGGTGAACTGATCTTCAGACAGATGAAATGGTTTGTTTAAGTTAAAAAACCGAGAGAAAAATGAATGCAGATGAAAAAATTCAAGTTTGAGGGGAAACCTGAGAAGTGGATATTTTTATTTAGCTAAGAAGTTTTGCATAATTTATGGTGATTTAAGTTGCAGACGGACTAAATTGGTAATTTTTGTTAAAAAACAACGGGAGTAATGAATTCAGACGAACAAATTCAAGTTTAAGTGGAAACCTGAGAAGTGGATATTTTTATTTTGCTAAGATTTTGCATAAATTCTGGTGAACTGAGCTTTAGACTGGCAAAATGGTGAATTTTAGAAAAAAAACAGCGGGAGTAATGAATTCAGATGAAAAAATTCAAGTTTTACAGGTTTTCAAGTTTCGACTTACAGCTTAAGGAGGAAGCTTGACGTTTGGATATATTTATTTTCCAAAGATGTATTGCATAAATTATGGTGAACTGAGCTTTAGACGGGCAAAACGGTAAAGGTTTATAGAAAATAGTGGGAGAAATGAAATCAGAAGAAAAATTCAACTTTGAGTGAAAGACTGAGAATTGGATTTTTTTAGTTTACTAAGATGTTTTGCAATAATGTTAGTGAACTGAGCTACTAACGGACTAAATGTTTTATTTTTGTGAAAAGACAGCGGGAGAAATGAATTCTGATGAAAAAATTCAAGTTTGAGGGGAAACCAGAGAAGTGGATATTTTTATTTTGCTAACAAGTATGGCATAAATTTTGGTGAACTGAGCTGCAGACGGACGAAATGGTAAATTTTAGTTAAAAAATAGTGAAAGAAATGAATTCAGATGAAAAAATTTAAGTTTGTTTGGAAGACTGAGACGTGGATATTTTTATTTTGCTATGATGTTTTGCATATATTTTGGTGAACTGATATGCAGACGGACGATATGGTTAATTTTAGTTAAAAACAGTGGGAGAAATGAATGCAGGTGAAAAAATTTAAGTTAGAGTGGAAGATTGAGAAGTGGATATTATTATTTTGCTAAGATGTTTTGCATAACTTTCGGAGAACTGAGCTTCTAACGGACGAAATGTTTATTTTTTGTAAAAAAACAGCTTGAAAAATTAATTCTGATGAAAAAATTCAAGTTTGTGGGGAATCCTGAGAAGGGGATATTATTATTTTGCTAAAAAGTATTGCATAATTAATGATGAACTGAGCTGCAGAGGGAAGAAATGGTTAAATTTAGTTAAAAACATAGGGAGAAATGAATTAAGATGAAAATTTTAAGTTTTAGTGGAAGTCTGAGAAGTGGATATTTTTATTTGCTAAGAAGTTTTGCAAAAATTGAGGTGAACTGAGCTTCAGACGGACAAAATGGTAATTTCAGTTAAAAAGCAGCGGGAGAAATGAATACAGATGAAAAAATTCAAGTTAGAAAGGAAACCTGAGAAGTTGATATTTTTATTTTGCTAACAAGTGATGCATAAATTTAGGTGAACTGAGCTTCAGACGGATGAAATGCTTTGTTATAGTTAAAAAACCGAGAGAAAAATGAATACAGATGAACAATTTCAAGTTTGAGTGGAAATTCGAGAAGTGGATATTTTTTTTACTAGATTTTTTAAATAAATTTTAGTGAACAGAGCTGCAGACGGACGAAATGGTTAATTCTAGTAAAAAAACTCCGGGAGAAACGAAATCAGATGAAAAAATTCATGTTTGAGGGGAAAACAGGGAAGTGGTTATTTTTACTTTGCTAGGAAGTATTGCATAAATTTTGGTGAACTGAGCTTCAGACGGATGAAATGGTTTGTTTTAGTTAAAAAACCGAGAGAAAAATGAATGCAGATGAAAAAATTCAAGTTTGAGGGGAAACCTGAGAAGTGGATATTTTTATGTAGCTAAGAAGTTTTGCATAATTTATGGTGATTTAAGTTGCAGAAGGACTAAATTGGTAATTTTTGTTAAAAAACAACGGGAGTAATGAATTCAGACGAACAAATTCAAGTTTAAGTGGAAACCTGAGAAGTGGATATTTTTATTTTGCTAAGATTTTGCATAAATTCTGGTGAACTGAGCTTTAGACTGGCAAAATGGTGAATTTAAGAAAAAAAACAGCGGGAGTAATGAATTCAGATGAAAAAGTTTAAGGTTGAGTGGAAGCCTCAGAGGTGGATGTTTTTATTTTGCTCAGATGTTTTGCATAAATTTTGGTGAACTGAGTTCTATAGGGACGAAATTGTTAATTTTAGTTAAAAAACATTGGGAGAAATGAATTCAGATGAAAAATTTAAGTTTGATCGTAAGCCTGAGAAGTGGATATTTTTATTTTTTAAGATGTTTTGCATAATTTTTGGTGAACTGAGCTTCTAACGGACGAAATGTTTAATTTTAGTGAAAAAACAGCGGTAGAGATGAATTCAGATGAAAAAATTCTAGTTTGAGGGGAAACCTGAGAAGTGCATATTTTTATTTTGCTAAGAAGTTTTGCAGTTTTTTGGTGAACTAATTTGCTTACGGACGAAATTGTTAATTTTAGTTAAAAACTAGTGGGAATAATGAATTCAGATGAAAAAATTCAAGTTTGAGTGGAAGCCTGAGAAGTGGATATTTATATTTTGCTAAAATGTTTTGCATATATTATGGTGAACTAAGATAGCAGACGGACGAAATGGTTAATTTTAGTTAAAATACAGCGGGAGAAATGAATGAAGGTGAAAAAATTTAAGTGGGAGTGGAAGATTGAGAAGGGGATATTTTTATTTTGCTAAGATGTTTTGCATAACTTTCGGTGAACTGAGCTTCTAACGGACGAAATGTTTACTTTTTGTAAAAAAACAGCGGGAAAAATTAATTCTGATGAAAAAATTCAGGTTAGAGGGGAATCCTGAGAAGGGGATATTTTTATTTTGCTATAAGGTTAGGCATTATTAATGATGAACTGAGCTGCAGATGGTCGAAATGGTTGTTTTAGTTAAAAGATCAGCGGGAGAAATTAATACAGATGAAAAAATTTAAGTTTGAGTGGAAGCCTGAGAAGTGGATATTTATATTTTGCTAAGCTGTTTTGCATAAATTTTGGTGAACTGAGCTTGTGACGGACAAAATGTTTAATTTTATTGAAAAAAAAGCGGGAGAAATGAATTCTGATGAATAAATTCAAGTGTGAGGGGAAACCTGAGAAGTGGATATTTTTATTTAGCTAATAAGTTTCGCATAATTTATGGTGATCTGAGCTGCAGACGGACGAAATGGTTAATTTTAGTTAAAAAACAGCGGGAGAGATGAATTCTGATGAAAAAATTCATGTTTGAGGGGAAAACAGAGAAGTGGTTATTTTCACTTTGTTAGGAAGTATTGCATAAAGTTTGGTGAAATGATCTTCAGACGGATGAAATGGTTTGTTTTAGTTAAAAAACCGAGAGAAAAATGAATGCAGATGAAAAAATTCAAGTTTGAGGGGAAACCTGAGAAGTGGATATTTTTATTTAGCTAAGAAGTTTTGCATAATTTATGGTGATTTAAGTTGCAGACGGACTAAATTGGTAATTTTTGTTAAAAAACAACGGGAGTAATGAATTCAGACGAACAAATTCAAGTTTAAGTGGAAACCTGAGAAGTGGATATTTTTATTTTGCTAAGATTTTGCATAAATTCTGGTGAACTGAGCTTCAGACGGACAAAATGGTTAATTTCAGTTAAAAAACAGCGGGAGAAATGAATACAGATGAAAAAATTCAAGTAAGAGAGGAAACCTGAGAAGTTGATATTTTTATTTTGCTAACAAGTTATGCATAAATTTAAGTGAACTGAACTTCAGACGGACAAAATGGTTAATTTCAGTTAAAAAGCAGCGGGAGAAATTAATACAGATGAAAAAATTCAAGTTAGAGAGGAAAACTGAGAAGTGGATATTATTTTCACTAGATTTTTTAAATAAATTTTAGTGAACAGAGCTGCAGACGGACGAAATGGTTAATGTTAGTTAAATAAAACAGCAGGAGAAATGAATACAGATTAGAAATTTAGATTTGAGTGAAAACCTGAGAAGTGGATATTTTTATTTATCTTAGAAGTTTTGCATTATTTATGGTTAACTGAGCTGCAGACGGACGAAAAGGTTAATTTTAGTTAAAAAACTGAGGGAGAGATGAATTCTTATGAAAAAATTCATGTTTGAGGGGAAAACAGAGAAGTGGTTATTTTTACTTTGCTAGGAAGTATTGCATAAATTTTGGTGAACTGATCTTCAGACGGATGAAATGGTTTGTTTTAGTTAAAAAACCGAGAGAAAAATGAATGCAGATGAAAAAATTCAAGTTTGAGGGGAAACCTGAGAAGTGGATATTTTTATTTAGCTAAGAAGTTTTGCATAATTTATGGTGATTTAAGTTGCAGACGGACTAAATTGGTAATTTTTGTTAAAAAACAACGGGAGTAATGAATTCAGACGAACAAATTCAAGTTTAAGTGGAAACCTGAGAAGTGGATATTTTTATTTTGCTAAGATTTTGCATAAATTCTGGTGAACTGAGCTTTAGACTGGCAAAATGGTGAATTTTAGAAAAAAAACCGCGGGAGTAATGAATTCAGATGAAAAAGTTTAAGGTTGAGTGGAAGCCTCAGAGGTGGATGTTTTTATTTTGCTCAGATGTTTTGCATAAATTTTGGTGAACTGAGTTCTATAGGGACGAAATTGTTAATTTTAGTTAAAAAACATTGGGAGAAATGAATTCAGATGAAAAATTCAAGTTTGATCGTAAGCCTGAGAAGTGGATATTTTTATTTTTTAAGATGTTTTGCATAATTTTTGGTGAACTGAGCTTCTAACGGACGAAATGTTTAATTTTAGTGAAAAAACAGCGGTAGAGATGAATTCAGATGAAAAAATTCTAGTTTGAGGGGAAACCTAGGAAGTGCATATTTTTATTTTGCTAAGAAGTTTTGCAGTTTTTTGGTGAACTGATTTGCTTACGGACGAAATTGTTAATTTTTGTTAAAAAAAACAGCGGGAATAATGAATTCAGATGAAAAAATTCAAGTTTGGGTGGAAGCCTGAGAAGTGGATATTTATATTTTGCTAAAATGTTTTGCTTATATTATGGTGAACTAAGATAGCAGACGGACGAAATGGTTAATTTTAGTTAAAATACAGCGGGAGAAATGAATGAAGGTGAAAAAATTTAAGTGGGAGTGGAAGATTGAGAAGGGGATATTTTTATTTTGCTAAGATGTTTTGCATAACTTTCGGTGAACTGAGCTTCTAACGGTCGAAATGTTTACTTTTTGTAAAAAAACAGCGGGAAAAATTAATTCTGATGAAAAAATTCAAGTTTGTGGGGAATCCTGAGAAGGGGATATTATTATTTTGCTAAAAAGTATTGCATAATTAATGATGATCTGAGCTGCAGAGGGACGAAATGGTTAAATTTAGTTAAAAAACAGAGGGAGAAATGAATTAAGATGAAAATTTTAAGTTTTAGTGGAAGTCTGAGAAGTGGATATTTTTATTTGCTAAGAAGTTTTGCAAAAATTGAGGTGAACTGAGCTTCAGACGGACAAAATGGTTAATTTCAGTTAAAAAGCAGCGGGAGAAATTAATATAGATGAAAAAATTCAAGTTAGAGAGGAAACCTGAGAAGTTGATATTTTTATTTTGGTAACAAGTTATGCATAAATTTAGGTGAACTGAGCTTCAGACGGATGAAATGCTTTGTTATAGTTAAAAAACCGAGAGAAAAATGAATACAGATAAAAAATTTCAACTTTGAGTGGAAATTCGAGAAGTGGATATTTTTTTTACTAGATTTTTTAAATAAATTTTAGTGAACAGAGCTGCAGACGGACGAAATGGTTAATTCTAGTTAAAAAACTGCGGGAGAAACGAAATCAGATGAAAAAATTCATGTTTGAGGGGAAAACAAGGGAAGTGGTTATTTTTACTTTGCTAGGAAGTATTGCATAAATTTTGGTGAACTGATCTTCAGACAGATGAAATGGTTTGTTTAAGTTAAAAAACCGAGAGAAAAAGGAATGCAGATGAAAAAATTCAAGTTTGAGGGGAAACCTGAGAAGTGGATATTTTTATTTAGCTAAGAAGTTTTGCATAATTTATGGTGATTTAAGTTGCAGACGGACTAAATTGGTAATTTTTGTTAAAAAACAACGGGAGTAATGAATTCAGACGAACAAATTCAAGTTTAAGTGGAAACCTGAGAAGTGGATATTTTTATTTTGCTAAGATTTTGCATAAATTCTGGTGAACTGAGCTTTAGACTGGCAAAATGGTGAATTTTAGAAAAAAAACAGCGGGAGTAATGAATTCAGATGAAAAAATTCAAGTTTTACAGGTTTTCAAGTTTCGACTTACAGCTTAAGGAGGAAGCTTGACGTTTGGATATATTTATTTTCCAAAGATGTATTGCATAAATTATGGTGAACTGAGCTTTAGACGGGCAAAACGGTAAAGGTTTATAAAAAATAGTGGGAGAAATGAAATCAGAAAAAAAATTCAACTTTGAGTGAAAGACTGAGAATTGGATTTTTTTAGTTTACTAAGATGTTTTGCATAAATTTTAGTGAACTGAGCTACTAACGGACTAAATGTTTTATTTTTGTGAAAAGACAGCGGGAGAAATGAATTCTGATGAAAAAATTCAAGTTTGAGGGGAAACCAGAAAAGTGGATAATTTTATTTTGCTAACAAGTATTGCATAAATTTTGGTGAACTGAGCTGCAGACGGACGAAATGGTAAATTTTAGTTAAAAAATAGTGAAAGAAATGAATTCAGATGAAAAAATTTAAGTTTGTTTGGAAGACTGAGACGTGGATATTTTTATTTTGCTATGATGTTTTGCATATATTTTGGTGAACTGATATGCAGACGGACGATATGGTTAATTTTAGTTAAAACAGCGGGAGAAATGAATGCAGGTGAAAAAATTTAAGTTAGAGTGGAAGATTGAGAAGTGGATATTATTATTTTGCTAAGATGTTTTGCATAACTTTCGGAGAACTGAGCTTCTAACGGACGAAATGTTTATTTTTTGTAAAAAAACAGCGGGAAAAATTAATTCTGATGAAAAAATTCACGTTTGTGGGGAATCCTGAGAAGGGGATATTATTATTTTGCTAAAAAGTATTGCATAATTAATGATGAACTGAGCTGCAGAGGGACGAAATGGTTAAATTTAGTTAAAAACAGAGGGAGAAATGAATTAAGATGAAAATTTTAAGTTTTAGTGGAAGTCTGAGAAGTGGATATTTTTATTTGCTAAGAAGTTTTGCAAAAATTGAGGTGAACTGAGCTTCAGACGGACAAAATGGTTAATTTCAGTTAAAAAGCAGCGGGAGAAATGAATACAGATGAAAAAATTCAAGTTAGAAAGGAAACCTGTGAAGTTGATATTTTTATTTTGCTAACAAGTGATGCATAAATTTAGGTGAACTGAGCTTCAGACGGATGAAATGCTTTGTTATAGTTAAAAAACCGAGAGAAAAATGAATACAGATGAACAATTTCAAGTTTGAGTGGAAATTCGAGAAGTGGATATTTTTTTTACTAGATTTTTTAAATAAATTTTAGTGAACAGAGCTGCAGACGGACGAAATGGTTAATTCTAGTAAAAAAACTCCGGGAGAAACGAAATCAGATGAAAAAATTCATGTTTGAGGGGAAAACAGGGAAGTGGTTATTTTTACTTTGCTAGGAAGTATTGCATAAATTTTGGTGAACTGAGCTTCAGACGGATGAAATGGTTTGTTTTAGTTAAAAAACCGAGAGAAAAATGAATGCAGATGAAAAAATTCAAGTTTGAGGGGAAACCTGAGAAGTGGATATTTTTATGTAGCTAAGAAGTTTTGCATAATTTATGGTGATTTAAGTTGCAGACGGACTAAATTGGTAATTTTTGTTAAAAAACAACGGGAGTAATGAATTCAGACGAACAAATTCAAGTTTAAGTGGAAACCTGAGAAGTGGATATTTTTATTTTGCTAAGATTTTGCATAAATTCTGGTGAACTGAGCTTTAGACTGGCAAAATGGTGAATTTAAGAAAAAAAACAGCGGGAGTAATGAATTCAGATGAAAAAGTTTAAGGTTGAGTGGAAGCCTCAGAGGTGGATGTTTTTATTTTGCTCAGATGTTTTGCATAAATTTTGGTGAACTGAGTTCTATAGGGACGAAATTGTTAATTTTAGTTAAAAAACTTTGGGAGAAATGAATTCAGTTAAAAAAATTAAGTTTGATCGTAAGCCTGAGAAGTGGATATTTTTATTTTTTAAGATGTTTTGCATAATTTTTGGTGAACTGAGCTTCTAACGGACGAAATGTTTAATTTTAGTGAAAAAACAGCGGTAGAGATGAATTCAGATGAAAAAATTCTAGTTTGAGGGGAAACCTGAGAAGTGCATATTTTAATTTTGCTAAAAAGTTTTGCAGTTTTTTGGTGAACTAATTTGCTTACGGACGAAATTGTTAATTTTAGTTAAAAACTAGTGGGAAAAATGAATTCAGATGAAAAAATTCAAGTTTGAGTGGAAGCCTGAGAAGTGGATATTTATATTTTGCTAAAATGTTTTGCATATATTATGGTGAACTAAGATAGCAGACGGACGAAATGGTTAATTTTAGTTAAAATACAGCGGGAGAAATGAATGAAGGTGAAAAAATTTAAGTGGGAGTGGAAGATTGAGAAGGGGATATTTTTATTTTGCTAAGATGTTTTGCATAACTTTCGGTGAACTGAGCTTCTAACGGACGAAATGTTTACTTTTTGTAAAAAAACAGCGGGAAAAATTAATTCTGATGAAAAAATTCAGGTTAGAGGGGAATCCTGAGAAGGGGATATTTTTATTTTGCTATAAGGTTAGGCATTATTAATGATGAACTGAGCTGCAGATGGTCGAAATGGTTGTTTTAGTTAAAAGATCAGCGGGAGAAATTAATACAGATGAAAAAATTTAAGTTTGAGTGGAAGCCTGAGAAGTGGATATTTATATTTTGCTAAGCTGTTTTGCATAAATTTTGGTGAACTGAGCTTGTGACGGACAAAATGTTTAATTTTATTGAAAAAAAAGCGGGAGAAATGAATTCTGATGAATAAATTCAAGTGTGAGGGGAAACCTGAGAAGTGGATATTTTTATTTAGCTAATAAGTTTCGCATAATTTATGGTGATCTGAGCTGCAGACGGCCGGAATGGTTAATTTTAGTTAAATAAAACAGCAAGAGAAATGAATACAGATGAAAAATTTAGGTTTGAGTGAAAACCTGAGAAGTGGATATTTTTATTTATCTTAGAAGTTTTGCATTATTTATGGTGATCTGAGCTGCAGACGGACGAAATGGTTAATTTTAGTTAAAAAACAGCGGGAGAGATGAATTCTGATGAAAAAATTTATGTTTGAGGGGAAAACAGAGAAGTGGTTATTTTCACTTTGTTAGGAAGTATTGCATAAAGTTTGGTGAAATGATCTTCAGACGGATGAAATGGTTTGTTTTAGTTAAAAAACCGAGAGAAAAATGAATGCAGATGAAAAAATTCAAGTTTGAGGGGAAATCTGAGAAGTGGATATTTTTATTTAGCTAAGAAGTTTTGCATAATTTATGGTGATTTAAGTTGCAGACGGACTAAATTGGTAATTTTTGTTAAAAAACAACGGGAGTAATGAATTCAGACGAACAAATTCAAGTTTAAGTGGAAACCTGAGAAGTGGATATTTTTATTTTGCTAAGATTTTGCATAAATTCTGGTGAACTGAGCTTCAGACGGACAAAATGGTTAATTTCAGTTAAAAAACAGCGGGAGAAATGAATACAGATGAAAAAATTCAAGTAAGAGAGGAAACCTGAGAAGTTGATATTTTTATTTTGCTAACAAGTTATGCATAAATTTAAGTGAACTGAACTTCAGACGGACAAAATGGTTAATTTCAGTTAAAAAGCAGCGGGAGAAATTAATACAGATGAAAAAATTCAAGTTAGAGAGGAAAACTGAGAAGTGGATATTATTTTCACTAGATTTTTTAAATAAATTTTAGTGAACAGAGCTGCAGACGGACGAAATGGTTAATGTTAGTTAAATAAAACAGCAGGAGAAATGAATACAAATTAGAAATTTAGATTTGAGTGAAAACCTGAGAAGTGGATATTTTTATTTATCTTAGAAGTTTTGTATTATTTATGGTTAACTGAGCTGCAGACGGACGAAAAGGTTAATTTTAGTTAAAAAACTGAGGGAGAGATGAATTCTTATGAAAAAATTCATGTTTGAGGGGAAAACAGAGAAGTGGTTATTTTTACTTTGCTAGGAAGTATTGCATAAATTTTGGTGAACTGATCTTCAGACGGATGAAATGGTTTGTTTTAGTTAAAAAACCGAGAGAAAAATGAATGCAGATGAAAAAATTCAAGTTTGAGGGGAAACCTGAGAAGTGGATATTTTTATATAGCTAAGAATTTTTGCATAATTTATGGTGATTTAAGTTGCAGACGGACTAAATTGGTAATTTTTGTTAAAAAACAACGGGAGTAATGAATTCAGACGAACAAATTCAAGTTTAAGTGGAAACCTGAGAAGTGGATATTTTTATTTTGCTAAGATTTTGCATAAATTCTGGTGAACTGAGCTTTAGACTGGCAAAATGGTGAATTTTAGAAAAAAAACCGCGGGAGTAATGAATTCAGATGAAAAAGTTTAAGGTTGAGTGGAAGCCTCAGAGGTGGATGTTTTTATTTTGCTCAGATGTTTTGCATAAATTTTGGTGAACTGAGTTCTATAGGGACGAAATTGTTAATTTTAGTTAAAAAACATTGGGAGAAATGAATTCAGATGAAAAATTCAAGTTTGATCGTAAGCCTGAGAAGTGGATATTTTTATTTTTTAAGATGTTTTGCATAATTTTTGGTGAACTGAGCTTCTAACGGACGAAATGTTTAATTTTAGTGAAAAAACAGCGGTAGAGATGAATTCAGATGAAAAAATTCTAGTTTGAGGGGAAACCTAGGAAGTGCATATTTTTATTTTGCTAAGAAGTTTTGCAGTTTTTTGGTGAACTGATTTGCTTACGGACGAAATTGTTAATTTTTGTTAAAAAAAACAGCGGGAATAATGAATTCAGATGAAAAAATTCAAGTTTGGGTGGAAGCCTGAGAAGTGGATATTTATATTTTGCTAAAATGTTTTGCATATATTATGGTGAACTAAGATAGCAGACGGACGAAATGGTTAATTTTAGTTAAAATACAGCGGGAGAAATGAATGAAGGTGAAAAAATTTAAGTGGGAGTGGAAGATTGAGAAGGGGATATTTTTATTTTGCTAAGATGTTTTGCATAACTTTCGGTGAACTGAGCTTCTAACGGTCGAAATGTTTACTTTTTGTAAAAAAACAGCGGGAAAAATTAATTCTGATGAAAAAATTCAAGTTTGTGGGGAATCCTGAGAAGGGGATATTATTATTTTGCTAAAAAGTATTGCATAATTAATGATGATCTGAGCTGCAGAGGGACGAAATGGTTAAATTTAGTTAAAAAACAGAGGGAGAAATGAATTAAGATGAAAATTTTAAGTTTTAGTGGAAGTCTGAGAAGTGGATATTTTTATTTGCTAAGAAGTTTTGCAAAAATTGAGGTGAACTGAGCTTCAGACGGACAAAATGGTTAATTTCAGTTAAAAAGCAGCGGGAGAAATTAATATAGATGAAAAAATTCAAGTTAGAGAGGAAACCTGAGAAGTTGATATTTTTATTTTGCTAACAAGTTATGCATAAATTTAGGTGAACTGAGCTTCAGACGGATGAAATGCTTTGTTATAGTTAAAAAACCGAGAGAAAAATGAATACAGATAAAAAATTTCAACTTTGAGTGGAAATTCGAGAAGTGGATATTTTTTTTACTAGATTTTTTTAATAAATTTTAGTGAACAGAGCTGCAGACGGACGAAATGGTTAATTCTAGTAAAAAAACTGCGGGAGAAACGAAATCAGATGAAAAAATTCATGTTTGAGGGGAAAACAAGGGAAGTGGTTATTTTTACTTTGCTAGGAAGTATTGCATAAATTTTGGTGAACTGATCTTCAGACAGATGAAATGGTTTGTTTAAGTTAAAAAACCGAGAGAAAAATGAATGCAGATGAAAAAATTCAAGTTTGAGGGGAAACCTGAGAAGTGGATATTTTTATTTAGCTAAGAAGTTTTGCATAATTTATGGTGATTTAAGTTGCAGACGGACTAAATTCGTAATTTTTGTTAAAAAACAACGGGAGTAATGAATTCAGACGAACAAATTCAAGTTTAAGTGGAAACCTGAGAAGTGGATATTTTTATTTTGCTAAGATTTTGCATAAATTCTGGTGAACTGAGCTTTAGACTGGCAAAATGGTGAATTTTAGAAAAAAAACAGCGGGAGTAATGAATTCAGATGAAAAAATTCAAGTTTTACAGGTTTTCAAGTTTCGACTTACAGCTTAAGGAGGAAGCTTGACGTTTGGATATATTTATTTTCCAAAGATGTATTGCATAAATTATGGTGAACTGAGCTTTAGACGGGCAAAACGGTAAAGGTTTATAAAAAATAGTGGGAGAAATGAAATCAGAAGAAAAATTCAACTTTGAGTGAAAGACTGAGAATTGGATTTTTTTAGTTTACTAAGATGTTTTGCATAAATTTTAGTGAACTGAGCTACTAACGGACTAAATGTTTTATTTTTGTGAAAAGACAGCGGGAGAAATGAATTCTGATGAAAAAATTCAAGTTTGAGGGGAAACCAAAAAAGTGGATAATTTTATTTTGCTAACAAGTATTGCATAAATTTTGGTGAACTGAGCTGCAGACGGACGAAATGGTAAATTTTAGTTAAAAAATAGTGAAAGAAATGAATTCAGATGAAAAAATTTAAGTTTGTTTGGAAGACTGAGACGTGGATATTTTTATTTTGCTATGATGTTTTGCATATATTTTGGTGAACTGATATGCAGACGGACGATATGGTTAATTTTAGTTAAAAACAGCGGGAGAAATGAATGCAGGTGAAAAAATTTAAGTTAGAGTGGAAGATTGAGAAGTGGATATTATTATTTTGCTAAGATGTTTTGCATAACTTTCGGAGAACTGAGCTTCTAACGGACGAAATGTTTATTTTTTGTAAAAAAACAGCGGGAAAAATTAATTCTGATGAAAAAATTCAAGTTTGTGGGGAATCCTGAGAAGGGGATATTATTATTTTGCTAAAAAGTATTGCATAATTAATGATGAACTGAGCTGCAGAGGGACGAAATGGTTAAATTTAGTTAAAAACAGAGGGAGAAATGAATTAAGATGAAAATTTTAAGTTTTAGTGGAAGTCTGAGAAGTGGATATTTTTATTTGCTAAGAAGTTTTGCAAAAATTGAGGTGAACTGAGCTTCAGACGGACAAAATGGTTAATTTCAGTTAAAAAGCAGCGGGAGAAATGAATACAGATGAAAAAATTCAAGTTAGAAAGGAAACCTGAGAAGTTGATATTTTTATTTTGCTAACAAGTGATGCATAAATTTAGGTGAACTGAGCTTCAGACGGATGAAATGCTTTGTTATAGTTAAAAAACCGAGAGAAAAATGAATACAGATGAACAATTTCAAGTTTGAGTGGAAATTCGAGAAGTGGATATTTTTTTTACTAGATTTTTTAAATAAATTTTAGTGAACAGAGCTGCAGACGGACGAAATGGTTAATTCTAGTAAAAAAACTCCGGGAGAAACGAAATCAGATGAAAAAATTCATGTTTGAGGGGAAAACAGGGAAGTGGTTATTTTTACTTTGCTAGGAAGTATTGCATAAATTTTGGTGAACTGAGCTTCAGACGGATGAAATGGTTTGTTTTAGTTAAAAAACCGAGAGAAAAATGAATGCAGATGAAAAAATTCAAGTTTGAGGGGAAACCTGAGAAGTGGATATTTTTATGTAGCTAAGAAGTTTTGCATAATTTATGGTGATTTAAGTTGCAGACGGACTAAATTGGTAATTTTTGTTAAAAAACAACGGGAGTAATGAATTCAGACGAAAAAATTCAAGTTTAAGTGGAAACCTGAGAAGTGGATATTTTTATTTTGCTAAGATTTTGCATAAATTCTGGTGAACTGAGCTTTAGACTGGCAAAATGGTGAATTTTAGAAAAAAAACAGCGGGAGTAATGAATTCATATGAAAAAGTTGAAGGTTGAGTGGAAGCCTCAGAGGTGGATGTTTTTATTTTGCTCAGATGTTTTGCATAAATTTTGGTGAACTGAGTTCTATAGGGACGAAATTGTTAATTTTAGTTAAAAAACATTGGGAGAAATTAATTCAGATGAAAAATTTAAGTTTGATCGTAAGCCTGAGAAGTGGATATTTTTATTTTTTAAGATGTTTTGCATAATTTTTGGTGAACTGAGCTTCTTACGGACGAAATGTTTAATTTTAGTGAAAAAACAGCGGTAGAGATGAATTCAGATGAAAAAATTCTAGTTTGAGGGGAAACCTGAGAAGTGCATATTTTTATTTTGCTAAGAAGTTTTGCAGTTTTTTGGTGAACTAATTTGCTTACGGACGAAATTGTTAATTTTAGTTAAAAACTAGTGGGAAAAATGAATTCAGATGAAAAAATTCAAGTTTGAGTGGAAGCCTGAGAAGTGGATATTTATATTTTGCTAAAATGTTTTGCATATATTATGGTGAACTAAGATAGCAGACGGACGAAATGGTTAATTTTAGTTAAAATGCAGCGGGAGAAATGAATGAAGGTGAAAAAATTTAAGTGGGAGTGGAAGATTGAGAAGGGGATATTTTTATTTTGCTAAGATGTTTTGCATAACTTTCGGTGAACTGAGCTTCTAACGGACGAAAAGTTTACTTTTTGTAAAAAAACAGCGGGAAAAATTAATTCTGAAGAAAAAATTCAGGTTAGAGGGGAATCCTGAGAAGGTGATATTTTTATTTTGCTATAAGGTTAGGCATTATTAATGATGAACTGAGCTGCAGATGGTCGAAATGGTTGTTTTAGTTAAAAGATCAGCGGGAGAAATTAATACAGATGAAAAAATTTAAGTTTGAGTGGAAGCCTGAGAAGTGGATATTTATATTTTGCTAAGCTGTTTTGCATAAATTTTGGTGAACTGAGCTTGTGACGGACAAAATGTTTAATTTTATTGAAAAAAAAGCGGGAGAAATGAAGTCTGATGAATAAATTCAAGTGTGAGGGGAAACCTGAGAAGTGGATATTTTTATTTAGCTAATAAGTTTCGCATAATTTATGGTGATCTGAGCTGCAGACGGCCGAAATGGTTAATTTTAGTTAAATAAAACAGCAGGAGAAATGAATACAGATGAAAAATTTAGGTTTGAGTGAAAACCTGAGAAGTGGATATTTTTATTTATCTTAGAAGTTTTGCATTATTTATAGCAGACGGACGAAATGGTTAAATTTAGTTAAAAAACAGAGGGAGAAATGAATTAAGATGAAAATTTTAAGTTTTAGTGGAAGTATGAGAAGTGGATATTTTTATTTGCTAAGAAGTTTTGCAAAAATTGAGGTGAACTGAGCTTCAGACGGACAAAATGGTTAATTTCAGTTAAAAAACAGCGGGAGAAATGAATACAGATGAAAAAATTCAAGTTAGAGAGGAAACCTGAGAAGTTGATATTTTTATTTTGCTAATAAGTTATGCATAAATTTAGGTGAACTGAGCTTCAGACGGATGAAATGCTTTGTTATAGTTAAAATACCGAGAGAAAAATGAATACAGATGAAAAATTTCAAGTTTGAGTGGAAATTCGAGAAGTGGATATTTTTTTTACTAGATTTTTTTAATAAATTTTAGTGAACAGAGCTGCAGACGGACGAAATGGTTAATTCTAGTAAAAAAACTCCGGGAGAAACGAAATCAGATGAAAAAATTCATGTTTGAGGTGAAAACAGGGAAGTGTTTATTTTTACTTTGCTAGGAAGTATTGCATAAATTTTGGTGAACTGAGCTTCAGACGGATGAAATGGTTTGTTTTAGTTAAAAAACCGAGAGAAAAATGAATGCAGATGAAAAAATTCAAGTTTGAGGGGAATCCTGAGAAGTGGATATTTTTATTTAGCTAAGAAGTTTTGCATAATTTATGGTGATTTAAGTTGCAGACGGACTAAATTGGTAATTTTTGTTAAAAAACAACGGGAGTAATGAATTCAGACGAACAAATTCAAGTTTAAGTGGAAACCTGAGAAGTGAATATTTTTATTTTGCTAAGATTTTGCATAAATTCTGGTGAACTGAGCTTTAGACTGGCAAAATGGTGAATTTTAGACAAAAAACAGCGGGAGTAATGAATTCAGATGAAAAAATTCAAGTTTTACAGGTTTTCAAGTTTCGGCTTACAGCTTAAGGAGGAAGCTTGACGTTTGGATATATTTATTTTCCAAAGATGTATTGCATAAATTATGGTGAACTGAGCTTTAGACGGGCAAAATGGTAAAGGTTTTTAAAAAATAGTGGGAGAAATGAAATCAGAAGAAAAATTCAACTTTGAGTGAAAGACTGAGAATTGGATATTTTTAGTTTACTAAGATGTTTTGCATAAATTTTGGTGAACTGAGCTACTAACGGACTAAATGTTTTATTTTTGTGAAAAGACAGCGAGAGAAATGAATTCTGATGAAAAAATTCAAGTTTGAGGGGAAACCAGAGAAGTGGATATTTATATTTTGCTAACAAGTATTGCATAAATTTTGGTGAACTGAGCTGCAGATGGACGAAATGGTAAATTTTAGTTAAAAAATAGTGGGAGAAATGAATTCAATTGAAAACATTTAAGTTTGTGTGGAAGACTGAGAAGTGGATATTTTTATTTTGTTAAGATGTTTTGCATATATTTTGGTGAACTGATATGCAGACGGACGATATGGTTAATTTTAGTTAAAAACAGCGGGAGAAATGAACACAGATGAAAAAGTTTAAGTTTGAGTGGAAGTCTGAGAAGTGGATATTTTTATTTGCTAAGAAGTTTTGCAAAAATTGAGGTGAACTGAGCTTCAGACGGACAAAATGGTTAATTTCAGTGAAAAAACAGCGGGAGAAATGAACACAGATGAAAAAATTCAAGTTAGAGAGGAAACCTGAGAAGTTGATATTTTTATTTTGCTAACAAGTTATGCATAAATTTTGGTGAACTGAGCTTCCAACGGACGAAATGTTTAATTTTAGTGAAAAAACAGCGGGAGAAATGAATTCTGATGAAAAAATTCATGTTTGAGGGGAAAACAGGGAAGTGGATATTTTTCCTTTGCTAGGAAGTATTGCATAAATTTTGGTGAACTGAGTTTCAGACGGATGAAATGCTTTGTTATAGTTAAAAAACCGAGCGAAAAATGAATACAGATGAAAAAATACAAGTTTGAGTGGAAATTCGAGAAGTGGATATTTTTTTCACTAGATTTTTTTAATAAATTTTAGTGAACAGAGCTGCAGACGGACGAAATGGTTAATTCTAGTAAAAAAACTCCGGGAGAAACGAAATCAGATGAAAAAATTCTTGTTTGAGGGGAAAACAGGGAAGTGGTTATTTTTACTTTGCTAGGAAGTATTGCATAAATTTTGGTGAACTGAGCTTCAGACGGATGAAATGGTTTGTTTTAGTTAAAAAACCGAGAGAAAAATGAATGCAGATGAAAATATTCAAGTTTGAGGGGAAACCTGAGAAGTGGATATTTTTATTTAGCTAAGAAGTTTTGCATACTTTATGGTGATTTAAGTTGCAGACGGACTAAATTGGTAATTTTTGTTAAAAAACAACGGGAGTAATGAATTCAGACGAACAAATTCAAGTTTAAGTGGAAACCTGAGAAGTGGATATTTTTATTTTGCTAAGATTTTGCATAAATTCTGGTGAACTGAGCTTTAGACTGGCAAAATGGTGAATTTTAGACAAAAAACAGCGGGAGTAATGAATTCAGATGAAAAAATTCAAGTTTTACAGGTTTTCTAGTTTCGACTTACAGCTTAAGGAGGAAGCTTGACGTTTTTTATATATTTATTTTCCAAAGATGTATTGCATAAATTATGGTGAACTGAGCTTTAGACGGGCAAAATGGTAAAGGTTTTTAAAAAATAGTGGGAGAAATGAAATCAGAAGAAAAATTCAACTTTGAGTGAAAGACTGAGAATTGGATATTTTTAGTTTACTAAGATGTTTTGCATAAATTTTGGTGAACTTAGCTACTAACGGACTAAATGAAAAGACAGACATTTTTGTGAAAAGACAGCGGGAGAAATGAATTCTGATGAAAAAATTCAAGTTTGAGGGGTAACCAGAGAAGTGGATATTTATATTTTGCTAACAAGTATTGCATAAATTTTGGTGAACTGAGCTGCAGATGGACGTAATGGTAAATTTTAGTTAAAAAATAGTGGGAGAATGGAATTCAGATGAAAAAATTTAGGTTTGTGTGGAAGACTGAGAAGTGGATATTTTTATTTTGCTTAGATGTTTTGCATATATTTTGCGGAACTGATATGCAGACGGACGATATGGTTAATTTTAGTTAAAAACAGTGAGAGAAATGAATACAGATGAAAAAGTTTAAGTTTGAGTGGAAGCCTCAGAAGCGGATGTTTTTATTTTGTTTAGATGTTTTGCATAAATTTTGGTGAACTGAGTTCTATAGGGACGAAATTGTTAATTTTAGTTAAAAAACATTGGGAGAAATGAATTCAGATGAAAAATTCAAGTTTGAGCGTAAGCCTGAGAAGTGGATATTTTTATTTTTTAAGATGTTTTGCATAATTTTTGGTGAACTGAGTTTCTAACGGACGAAATGTTTAATTTTAGTGAAAAAACAGCGGTAGAAATGAATTCAGATGAAAAAATTCTAGTTTGAGGGGAAACCTGAGAAGTGCATATTTTTATTTTGCTAAGAAGTTTTGCATGTTTTTTGGTGAACTGATTTGCAGACGGACGAAATTGTTAATTTTAGTTAAAAAATAGTGGGAAAAATGAATTCAGATGAAAAAATTTAAGTTTGAGTGGAAGCCTGAGAAGTGGATATTTATATTTTGCTAACATTTTCGCATATTTTTTGGTGAACTGATATGCAGAACGACGAAAGGGTAATTTTTGTTAAAAAAAAAACGGGAATAATGAATTCAGTTGAAAAAATTCAAGTTTGAGTGGAAGACTGAGAAGTGGATATTTATATTTTGCTAAAATGTTTTGCATATATTATGGTGAACAAAGATAGCAGACGGACGAAATGGTTAATTTTAGTTAAAAAACAGAGGGAGAAATGAATTAAGATGAAAATTTTAAGTTTTAGTGGAAGTCTGAGAAGTGGATATTTTTATTTGCTAAGACGTTTTGCAAAAATTGAGGTGGACTGAGCTTCAGACGGACAAAATGGTTAATTTCAGTTAAAAAACAGCAGGAGAAATGAATACAGATGAAAAAATTCAAGTAAGAGAGGAAACCTGAGAAGTTGATATTTTTATTTTGCTAACAAGTTATGCATAAATTTAGGTGAACTGAGCTTCAGACGGATGAAATGCTTGTTATAGTTAAAATACCGAGAGAAAAATGAATACAGATGAAAAATTTCAAGTTTGAGTGGAAATTCGAGAAGTGGATATTTTTTTCACTAGATTTTTTTAATTTATTTTAGTGAACAGAGCTGCAGACGGACGAAATGGTTAATTCTAGTAAAAAAACTCCGGGAGAAACGAAATCAGATGAAAAAATTCATGTTTGAGGTGAAAACAGGGAAGTGGTTATTTTTACTTTGCTAGGAAGTATTGCATAAATTTTGGTGAACTGAGCTTCAGACGGATGAAATGGTTTGTTTTAGTTAAAAAAACCGAGAGAAAAATGAATGCAGATGAAAAAATTCAAGTTTGAGGGGAAACCTGAGAAGTGGATATTTTTATTTAGCTAAGAAGTTTTGCATAATTTATGGTGATTTAAGTTGCAGACGGACTATGTTGGTAATTTTTGTTAAAAAACAACGGGAGTAATGAATTCAGACGAACAAATTCAAGTTTAAGTGGAAACCTGAGAAATGGATATTTTTATTTTGCTAAGATTTTGCATAAATTCTGGTGAACTGAGCTTTAGACTGGCAAAATGGTGAATTTTAGAAAAAAAACAGCGGGAGTAATGAATTCAGATGAAAAAATTCAAGTTTTACAGGTTTTCAAGTTTCAACTTACAGCTTTAGGAGGAAGCTTGACGTTTGGATATATTTATTTTCCAAAGATGTATTGCATAAATTAGGGTAACTGAGCTTTAGACGGGCAAAATGGTAAAGGTTTTTAAAAAATAGTGGCAGAAATAAAATCAGAAGAAAAATTCAACTTTGAGTGAAAGACTGAGAATTGGATATTTTTAGTTTACTAAGATGTTTTGCATAAATTTTGGTGAACTGAGCTACTAACGGACTAAATGTTTTATTTTTGTGAAAAGACAGTGAGAGAAACGAATTCTGATGAAAAAATTCAAGTTTGAGGGGAAACCAGAGAAGTGGATATTTTTATTTTGCTAACAAGTATTGCATAAATTTTGGTGAACTGAGCTGCAGACGGACGATATGGTAAATTTTAGTTAAAAAATAGTGGGAGAAATGAATTCAGATGAAAAAATTTAAGTTTGTGTGGAAGACTGAGAAGTGGATATTTTTATTTTGCTTAAATGTTTTGAAAAATATTTTGGTGAACTGATATGCAGACGGACGATATGTTTATTTTTAGTTAAAAACAGCGGGAGAAATGAATACAGATGAAAAAGTTTAAGTTTGAGTGGAAGCCTCAGAGGTGGATGTTTTTATTTTGCTCAGATGTTTTGCATAAATTTTGGTGAACTGAGTTCTATAGGGACGAAATTGTTAATTTTAGTTAAAAAACATTGGGAGAAATGAATTCAGATGAAAAATTCAAGTTTGAGCGTAAGCCTGAGAAGTGTATATTTTTATTTTTTAAGATGTTTTGCATAATTTTTGGTAAACTGAGTTTATAACGGACGAAATGTTTAATTTTAGTGAAAAAACAGCGGTAGAAATGAATTCAGATGAAAAAATTCTAGTTTGAGGGGAAATCTGAGAAGTGCATATTTTTATTTTGCTAAGAAGTTTTGCATGTTTTTTGGTGAACTGATTTGCAGACGGACGAAATTGTTAATTTTACTTAAAAAATAGTGGGAAAAATGAATTCAGATGAAAAAATTTAAGTTTGAGTGGAAGCCTGAGAAGTGGATATTTATATTTTGCTAACATTTTCGCATATTTTTTGGTGAACTGATATGCAGAAGGACGAAAGGGTAATTTTTGTTAAAAAAAACAGCGGGAATAATGAATTCAGATGAAAAAATTCAAGTTTGAGTGGAAGCCTGAGAAGTGTATATTTATATTTTGCTAAAATGTGTTGCATATACAATGGTGAACTAAGTTAGCAGACGGACGAAATGGTTAATTTTAGTTAAAAAACAGAGGGAGAAATGAATTAAGATGAAAATTTTAAGTTTTAGTGGAAGTCTGAGAAGTGGATATTTTTATTTGCTAAGAAGTTTTGCAAAAATTGAGGTGAACTGAGCTTCAGACGGACAAAATGGTTAATTTCAGTTAAAAAACAGCGGGAGAAATGAATACAGATGAAAAAATTCAAGTTAGAGAGGAAACCTGAGAAGTTGATATTTTTATTTTGCTAACAAGTTATGCATAAATTATGGTGAACTGAGCTTCAGACGGGCAAAACGGTAAAGGTTTTTAAAAAATAGTGGCAGAAATGAAATCAGAAGAAAAATTCAACTTTGAGTGAAAGACTGAGAATTGGATATTTTTAGTTTACTAAGATGTTTTGCATAAATTTTGGTGAACTGAGCTACTAACTGACTAAATGTTTTATTTTTGTGAAAAGACAGCGAGAGAAATGAATTCTGATGAAAAAATTCAAGTTTGAGGGAAAACCAGAGAAGTGGATATTTATATTTTGCTAACAAGTATTGCATAAATTTTGGTGAACTGAGCTGCAGATGGACGAAATGGTAAATTTTAGTTAAAAAATAGTGGGAGAAATGAATTCAGATGAAAAAATTTAAGTTTGAGTGGAAGCCTCAGAGGTGGATGTTTTTATTTTGCTAAGATGTTTTGCATATATTTTGGTGAACTGATATGCAGACGGACGATATGGTTAATTTTAGTTAAAAACAGCGGGAGAAATGAATACAGATGAAAAAGTTTAAGTTTGAGTGGAAGCCTCAGAGGTGGATGTTTTTATTTTGCTCAGATGTTTTGCATAAATTTTGGTGAACTGAGTTCTATAGGGACGAAATTGTTAATTTTAGTTAAAAAACATTGGGAGAAATGAATTCAGATGAAAAATTCAAGTTTGAGCGTAAGCCTGAGAAGTGGATATTTTTGTTTTTTAAGATGTTTTGCATAATTTTTGGTGAACTGAGTTTCTAACGGACGAAATGTTTAATTTTAGTGAAAAAACAGCGGTAGAAATGAATTCAGATGAAAAAATTCTAGTTTGAGGGGAAACCTGAGAAGTGCATATTTTTATTTTGCTGACAAGTTTTGCATGTTTTTTGGTGAACTGATTTGCAGACGGACGAAATAGTTAATTTTAGTTAAAAAATAGTGGGAAAAATGAATTCAGATGAAAAAATTTAAGTTTGAGTGGAAGCCTGAGAAGTGGATATTTATATTTTGCTAACATTTTCGCATATTTTTTGGTGAACTGATATGCAGAAGGACGAAAGGGTAATTTTTGTTAAAAAAAACAGCGGGAATAATGAATTCAGTTGAAAAACTTCAAGTTTGAGTGGAAGCCTGAGAAGTGGATATTTATATTTTGCTAAAATGTTTTGCATATATTATGGTGAACTAAGATAGCAGACGGACGAAATGGTTAATTTTAGTTAAAAAACAGAGGGAGAAATGAATTAAGATGAAAATTTTAAGTTTTAGTGGAAGTCTGAGAAGTGGATATTTTTATTTGCTAAGAAGTTTTGCAAAAATTGAGGTGAACTGAGCTTCAGACGGACAAAATGGTTAATATCAGTTAAAAAACAGCGGGAGAAATGAATACAGATGAAAAAATTCAAGTAAGAGAGGAAACCTGAGAAGTTGATATTTTTATTTTGCTAACAAGTTATGCATTAATTTTGGTGAACTGAGCTTCAGACGGATGAAATGCTTTGTTATAGTTAAAAAACCGAGAGAAAAAAGAATATAGATGAAAAATTTCAAGTTTGAGTGGAAATTCGAGAAGTGGATATTTTTTTTACTAGATTTTTTTAATAAATTTTAGTGAACAGAGCTGCAGACGGACGAAATGGTTAATTCTAGTAAAAAAACTCCGGGAGAAACGAAATCAGATAAAAAAAATTCATATTTGAGGGGAAAACAGGGAAGTGGTTATTTTTACTTTGCTAGGAAGTATTGCATAAATTTTGGTGAACTGAGCTTCAGACGGATGAAATGGTTTGTTTTAGTTAAAAAACCGAGAGAAAAATGAATGCAAATGAAAAAATTCAAGTTTGAGGGGAAACCTGAGAAGAGTATATTTTTTTGTTTAGCTAAGAAGTTTTGCATAATTTATGTTGATTTAAGTTGCAAACGGACTAAATTGGTAATTTTTGTTAAAAAACAACGGGAGTAATGAATTCAGACGAACAAATTCAAGTTTAAGTGGAAACCTGAGAAGTGGATATTTTTATTTTGCTAAGATTTTGCATAAATTCTGGTGAACTGAGCTTTAGACTGGCAAAATGGTGAATTTTAGACAAAAAACAGCGGGAGTAATGAATTCAGATGAAAAAATTCAAGTTTTACAGGTTTTCAAGTTTCAACTTACAGCTTTAGGAGGAAGCTTGACGTTTGGATATATTTATTTTCCAAAGATGTATTGCATAAATTAGGGTAACTGAGCTTTAGACGGGCAAAATGGTAAAGGTTTTTAAAAAATAGTGGCAGAAATAAAATCAGAAGAAAAATTCAACTTTGAGTGAAAGACTGAGAATTGGATATTTTTAGTTTACTAAGATGTTTTGCATAAATTTTGGTGAACTGAGCTACTAACGGACTAAATGTTTTATTTTTGTGAAAAGACAGTGAGAGAAACGAATTCTGATGAAAAAATTCAAGTTTGAGGGGAAACCAGAGAAGTGGATATTTTTATTTTGCTAACAAGTATTGCATAAATTTTGGTGAACTGAGCTGCAGACGGACGATATGGTAAATTTTAGTTAAAAAATAGTGGGAGAAATGAATTCAGATGAAAAAATTTAAGTTTGTGTGGAAGACTGAGAAGTGGATATTTTTATTTTGCTTAAATGTTTTGAAAAATATTTTGGTGAACTGATATGCAGACGGACGATATGTTTATTTTTAGTTAAAAACAGCGGGAGAAATGAATACAGATGAAAAAGTTTAAGTTTGAGTGGAAGCCTCAGAGGTGGATGTTTTTATTTTGCTCAGATGTTTTGCATAAATTTTGGTGAACTGAGTTCTATAGGGACGAAATTGTTAATTTTAGTTAAAAAACATTGGGAGAAATGAATTCAGATGAAAAATTCAAGTTTGAGCGTAAGCCTGAGAAGTGTATATTTTTATTTTTTAAGATGTTTTGCATAATTTTTGGTAAACTGAGTTTATAACGGACGAAATGTTTAATTTTAGTGAAAAAACAGCGGTAGAAATGAATTCAGATGAAAAAATTCTAGTTTGAGGGGAAATCTGAGAAGTGCATATTTTTATTTTGCTAAGAAGTTTTGCATGTTTTTTGGTGAACTGATTTGCAGACGGACGAAATTGTTAATTTTACTTAAAAAATAGTGGGAAAAATGAATTCAGATGAAAAAATTTAAGTTTGAGTGGAAGCCTGAGAAGTGGATATTTATATTTTGCTAACATTTTCGCATATTTTTTGGTGAACTGATATGCAGAAGGACGAAAGGGTAATTTTTGTTAAAAAAAACAGCGGGAATAATGAATTCAGATGAAAAAATTCAAGTTTGAGTGGAAGCCTGAGAAGTGTATATTTATATTTTGCTAAAATGTGTTGCATATACAATGGTGAACTAAGTTAGCAGACGGACGAAATGGTTAATTTTAGTTAAAAAACAGAGGGAGAAATGAATTAAGATGAAAATTTTAAGTTTTAGTGGAAGTCTGAGAAGTGGATATTTTTATTTGCTAAGAAGTTTTGCAAAAATTGAGGTGAACTGAGCTTCAGACGGACAAAATGGTTAATTTCAGTTAAAAAACAGCGGGAGAAATGAATACAGATGAAAAAATTCAAGTTAGAGAGGAAACCTGAGAAGTTGATATTTTTATTTTGCTAACAAGTTATGCATAAATTTTGGTGAACTGAGCTTCTAACGGACGAAATGTTTAATTTTAGTGAAAAAACAGCGGGAGAAATGAATTCTGATGAAAAAATTCATGTTTGAGGGGAAAACAGGGAAGTGGATATTTTTCCTTTGCTAGGAAGTATTGCATAAATTTTGGTGAACTGAGCTTCAGACGGATGAAATGGTTTGTTTTAGTTAAAAAACCGAGAGAAAAGTGAATGCAGATGAAAAAATTCAAGTTTGAGGGGAAAAATGAGAAGTGGATATTTTTATTTAGCTAAGAAGTTTTGCATAATTTATGGTGATTTAAGTTGCAGACGGACTAAATTGGTAATTTTTGTTAAAAAACAACGGGAGTAATGAATTCAGACGAACAAATTCAAGTTTAAGTGGAAACCTGAGAAGTGGATATTCTTATTTTGCTAAGATTTTGCATAAATTCTGGTGAACTGAGCTTTAGACTGGCAAAATGGTGAATTTTAGAAAAAAAACAGCGGGAGTAATGAATTCAGATGAAAAAATTCAAGTTTTACAGGTTTTCAAGTTTTGACTTACAGCTTAAGGAGGAAGCTTGACGTTTGGATATATTTATTTTCCAAAGATATATTGCATAAATTATGGTGAACTGAGCTTTAGACGGGCAAAATGGTAAAGGTTTTTAAAAAATAGTGGCAGAAATGAAATCAGAAGAAAAATTCAACTTTGAGTGAAAGACTGAGAATTGGATATTTTTAGTTTACTAAGATGTTTTGCATAAATTTTGGTGAACTGAGCTACTAACGGACTAAATGTTTTATTTTTGTGAAAAGACAGCGAGAGAAATGAATTCTGATGAAAAAATTCAAGTTTGAGGGAAAACCAGAGAAGTGGATATTTATATTTTGCTGACAAGTATTGCATAAATTTTGGTGAACTGAGCTGCAGATGGACGAAATGATAAATTTTAGTTAAAAAATAGTGGGAGAAATGAATTCAGATGAAAAAATTTAAGTTTGTGTGGAAGACTGAGAAGTGGATATTTTTATTTTGCTAAGATGTTTTGCATATATTTTGGTGAACTGATATGCAGACGGACGATATGGTTCATTTTAGTTAAAAACAGCGGGAGAAATGAATACAGATGAAAAAGTTTAAGTTTGAGTGGAAGCCTCAGAGGTGGATGTTTTTATTTTGCTCAGATGTTTTGCATAAATTTTGGTGAACTAAGTTCTATAGGGACGAAATTGTTAATTTTAGTTAAAAAACATTGGGAGAAATGAATTCAGATGAAAAATTCAAGTTTGAGCGTAAGCCTGAGAAGTGGATATTTTTATTTTTTAAGATGTTTTGCATAATTTTTGGTGAACTGAGTTTCTAACGGACGAAATGTTTAATTTTAGTGAAAAAACAGCGGTAGAAATGAATTCAGATGAAAAAATTCTAGTTTGAGGGGAAACCTGAGAAGTGCATATTTTTATTTAGCTAAGAAGTTTTGCATGTTTTTTGGTGAACTGATTTGCAGACGGTCGAAATTGTTAATTTTAGTTAAAAAATAGTGGGAAAAATGAATTCAGATGAAAAAATTTAAGTTTGAGTGGAAGCCTGAGAAGTGGATATTTATATTTTGCTAACATTTTCGCATATTTTTTGGTGAACTGATATGCAGAAGGACGAAAGTGTAATTTTTGTTAAAAAAAACAGCGGGAATAATGAATTCAAGTGAAAAACTTCAAGTTTGAGTGGAAGCCTGAGAAGTGGATATTTATATTTTGCTTAAATGTTTTGCATATATTATGGTGAACTAAGATAGCAGACGGACGAAATGGTTAATTTTAGTTAAAAAACAGAGGGAGAAATGAATTAAGATGAAAATTTTAAGTTTTAGTGGAAGTCTGAGAAGTGGATATTTTTATTTGCTAAGAAGTTTTGCAAAAATTGAGGTGAACTGAGCTTCAGACGGACAAAATGGTTAATTTCAGTTAAAAAACAGCGGGAGAAATGAATACAGATGAAAAAATTCAAGTTAGAGAGGAAACCTGAGAAGTTGATATTTTTATTTTGCTAATAAGTTATTCATAAATTTTGGTGAACTGAGCTTCAGACGGATGAAATGCTTTGTTATAGTTAAAAAACCGAGAGAAAAATGAATACAGATGAAAAATTTCAAGTTTGAGTGGAAATTCGAGAAGTGGATATTTTTTTTACTAGATTTTTTTAATAAATTTTAGTTAACAGAGCTGCAGACGGACGAAATGGTTAATTCTAGTAAAAAATCTCCGGGAGAAACGAAATCAGATGAAAAAATTCATGTTTGAGGGGAAAACAGGGAAGTGGTTATTTTTACTTTGCTACGAAGTATTGCATAAATTTTGGTGAACTGAGCTTCAGACGGATAAAATGGTTTCTTTAAGATAAAAAACCGAGAGAAAAATGAATGCAGATGAAAAAATTCAAGTTTGAGGGGAAACCTGAGAAGTGGATATTTTTATTTAGCTAAGAAGTTTTGCATAATTTATGGTGATTTAAGTTGCAGACGGACTAAATTTGTAATTTTTGTTAAAAAACAACGGGAGTAATGAATTCAGACGAACAAATTCAAGTTTAAGTGGAAACCTGAGTAGTGGATATTTTTATTTTTCTAAGATTTTGCATAAATTCTGGTGAACTGAGCTTTAGACTGGCAAAATGGTGAATTTTAGAAAATAAACAGCGGGAGTAATGAATTCAGATGAAAAAGTTTAAGGTTGAGTAGAAGCCTCAGAGGTGGATGTTTTTATTTTGCTCAGATGTTTTGCATAAATTTTGGTGAACTGAGTTCTATAGGGACGAAATTGTTAATTTTAGTTAAAAAACATTGGGAGAAATGAATTCAGATGAAAAATTCAAGTTTGAGCGTAAGCCTGAGAAGTGGATATTTTTATTTTTTAAGATGTTTTGCATAATTTTTGGTGAACTGAGCTTCTAACGGACGAAATGTTTAATTTTAGTGAAAAAACAGCGGTAGAGATGAATTCAGATGAAAAAATTCTAGTTTGAGGGGAAACCTGAGAACTGCATATTTTTATTTTGCTAAGAAGTTTTGCAGTTTTTTGGTGAACTGATTTGCTTACGGACGAAATTGTTAATTTTAGTTAAAAAATAGTGGGAAAAATGAATTCAGATGAAAAAATTTAAGTTTGAGTGGAAGCCTGAGAAGTGAATATTTATATTTTGCTAACATTTTTGCATATTTTTTGGTGCACTGATATGCACAAGGACGAAAGGGTAATTTTTGTTAAAAAAAAACAGCGGGAATAATGAATTCAGATTAAAAAATTCAAGTTTGGGTGGAAGCCTGAGAAGTGGATATTTATATTTTGCTAAAATGTTTTGCATATATTATGGTGAACTAAGATAGCAGACGGATGAAATGGTTAATTTTAGTTAAAATACAGCGGGAGAAATGAATGAAGGTGAAAAAATTTAAGTGGGAGTGGAAGATTGAGAAGGGGATATTTTTATTTTGCTAAGATGTTTTGCATAACTTTCGGTGCACTGAGCTTCTAACGGACGAAATGTTTACTTTTTGTAAAAAAACAGCGGGAAAAATTAATTCTGATGAAAAAATTCAAGTTTGAGGGGAATCCTGAGAAGGTGATATTTTTATTTTGCTATAAGGTTAGGCATTATTAATGATGAACTGAGCTGCAGATGGTCGAAATGGTTGTTTTAGTTAAAAGATCAGCGGGAGAAATTAATGCAGATGAAAAAATTTAAGTTTGAGTGGAAGCCTGAGAAGTGGATATTTATATTTTGCTAAGCTGTTTTGCATAAATTTTGGTGAACTGAGCTTGTAACGGACGAAGTGTTTAATTTTAGTGAAAAAAAAGCGGGAGAAATGAATTCTGATGAATAAATTCAAGTGTGAGGGGAAACCTGAGAAGTGGATATTTTTATTTAGCTAATAAGTTTCGCATAATTTATGGTGATCTGAGCTGCAGACGGCCGAAATGATTAATGTTAGTTAAATAAAACAGCAGGAGAAATGAATACAGATGAAAAATTTAGATTTGAGTAAAACCTGAGAAGTGGATATTTTTATTTATCTTAGAAGTTTTGCATTATTTATGGTGAACTGAGCTGCAGACGGACGAAAAGTTTAATTTTAGTTAAAAAACAGAGAGAGAGATGAATTCTTATGAAAAAATTCATGTTTGAAAGGAAAACAGGGAAGTGGTTATTTTTACTTTGCTAGGAAGTATTGCATAAATTTTGGTGAACTGAGCTTCAGACGGATGAAATGGTTTGTTTTAGTTAAAAAACAGAGAGAAAAATGAATACAGATGAAAATATTTAAGTTTGTGGGGAAACCTGAGAAGTGGATATTTTTATTTAGCTAAGAAGTTTTGCATAATTTATGGTGATTTAAGTTGCAGACGGACTAAATTGGGAATTCTTGTTAAAAAAAACAACGGAAGTAATGAATTCAGACGAACAAATTCAAGTTTTAGTGGAAACCTGAGAAGTGGATATTTTTATTTTGCTAAGATTTTGCATAAATTCTGGTGAACTGAGTTTTAGACTGGCAAAATGGTGAATTTTAGAAAAAAAACAGCGGGAGTAATGAATTGAGATGAAAAAATTCAAGTTTTACAGGTTTTCAAGTTTCAACTTACAGCTTTAGGAGGAAGCTTGACGTTTGGATATATTTATTTTCCAAAGATGTATTGCATAAATTATGGTGAACTGAGCTTTAGACGGGCAAAATGGTAAAGGTTTTTAAAAAATAGTGGGAGAAATGAAATCAGAAGAAAAATTCAACTTTGAGTGAAAGACTGAGAATTGGATATTTTTAGTTTACTAAGATGTTTTGCATAAATTTTGGTGAACTGAGCTACTAACGGACTAAATGTTTTATTTTTGTGAAAAGACAGCGGGAGAAAAGAATTCTGATGAAAAAATTCAAGTTTGAGGGGAAACCAGAGAAGTGGATATTTTTATTTTGCTAATAAGTATTGCATAAATTTTTGTGAACTGAGCTGCAGACGGACGAAATAGTAAATTTTAGTTAAGAAATAGTGGGAGAAATGAATTCAGATGAAAAAATTTAAGTTTGTGTGGAAGACTGAGAAGTGGATATTTTTATTTTGCTAAGATGTTTTGCATATATTTTGGTGAACTGATATGCAGACATACGATATGGTTAATTTTAATTAAAAACAGCGGGAGAAATGAATACAGATGAAAAAGTTTAAGTTTGAGTGGAAGCCTCAGAGGTGGATGTTTTTATTTTGTTCAGATGTTTTGCATAAATTTTGGTGAACTGAGTTCTATAGGGACGAAATTGTTGATTTTAGTTAAAAAAACATTGGGAGAAATGAATTCAGATGAAAAATTCAAGTTTGAGCGTAAGCCTGAGAAGTGGATATTTTTATTTTTTAAGATGTTTTGCATAATTTTTGGTGAACTGAGCTTCTAACGGACGAAATGTTTAATTTTAGTGAAAAAACAGCGGTAGAAATGATTTCAGATGAAAAAATTCTAGTTTGAGGGGAAACCTGAGAAGTGCATATTTTTATTTTGCTAAGAAGTTTTGCATGTTTTTTGGTGAACTGATTTGCAGACGGACGAAATTTTTAATTTTAGTTAAAA
Organism: Platycnemis pennipes; assembly: GCA_933228895.1. Classification (NCBI taxonomy): domain Eukaryota; kingdom Metazoa; phylum Arthropoda; class Insecta; order Odonata; family Platycnemididae; genus Platycnemis; species Platycnemis pennipes. The sequence goes on along the minus strand of OW121852.1, from coordinate 30,536,267 downwards.
AATAGTGGGAAAAATGAATTCAGATGAAAAAATTTAAGTTTGAGTGGAAGCCTGAGAAGTGGATATTTATATTTTGCTAACATTTTCGCATATTTTTTGGTAAACTGATATGTAGAAGGACGAAAGGGCAATTTTTGTTAAAAAAACAGCGGGAATAATGAATAAAGATGAAAAAATTCAAGTTATACAGTTTTTCAAGTTTCAACTTACAGCTTTAGGAGGAAGCTTGACGTTTGGATATATTTATTTTCCAAAGATGTATTGCATAAATTATGGTGAACTGAGCTTCAGACGGACAAATGGGTTAATTTCAGTTAAAAAACAGCGGGAGAAATGAATACAGATGAAAAAATTCAAGTAAGAGAGGAAACCTGAGAAGTTGATATTTTTATTTTGCTAACAAGTTATGCATAAATTTAGGTGAACTGAGCTTCAGACGGATGAAATGCTTTGTTTTAGTTAAAAAACCGAGAGAAAAATGAATACAGATGAAAAATTTCAAGTTTGAGTGGAAATTCGAGAAGTGGATATTTTTTTTACTAGATTTTTTTTAATAAATTTTAGTGAACAGAGCTGCAGACGGACGAAATGGTTAATTCCAGTAAAAAAACTCCGGGAGAAACGAAATCAAATGAAAAAATTCATGTTTGAGGGGAAAACAGGGAAGTGGTTATTTTTACTTTGCTAGGAAGTATTGCATAAATTTTGGTGAACTGAGTTTCAGACGGATGAAATGGTTTGTTTTAGTTAAAAAACCGAGAGAAAAATGAATACAGATGAAAATATTTAAGTTTGTGGGGAAACCTGAGAAGTGGATATTTTTATTTAGCTAAGAAGTTTTGCATAATTTATGGTGATTTAAGTTGCAGACGGACTAAATTGGTAATTCTTGTTAAAAAAAACAACGGAAGTAATGAATTCAGACGAACAAATTCAAGTTTTAGTGGAAACCTGAGAAGTGGATATTTTTATTTTGCTAAGATTTTGCATAAATTCTGGTGAACTGAGTTTTAGACTGGCAAAATGGTGAATTTTAGAAAAAAAACAGCGGGAGTAATGAATTCAGATGAAAAAATTCAAGTGTTACAGGTTTTCAAGTTTCAACTTACAGCTTTAGGAGGAAGCTTGACGTTTGGATATATTTATTTTCCAAAGATGTATTGCATAAATTATGGTGAACTGAGCTTTAGACGGGCAAAATGGTAAAGGTTTTTAAAAAATAGTGGGAGAAATGAAATCAGAAGAAAAATTCAACTTTGAGTGAAAGACTGAGAATTGGATATTTTTAGTTTACTAAGATGTTTTGTATAAATTTTGGTGAACTGAGCTTCTAACGGACTAAATGTTTTATTTTTTTGAAAAGACAGCGGGAGAAATGAATTCTGATGAAAAAATTCAAGTTTGAGGGGAAACCAGAGAAGTGGATATTTTTATTTTGCTAACAAGTATTGCATAAATTTTGGTGAACTGAGCTGCAGACGGACGAAATGGTAAATTTTAGTTAAAAAATAGTGGGAGAAATGAATTCAGATGAAAAAGTTTAAGTTTGAGTGGAAGCCTCACAGGTGGATGTTTTTATTTCGCTCAGATGTTTTGCATAAATTTTGGTGAACTGAGTTCTATAGAGAAAAAAATTGTTAATTTTAGTTAAAAAACATTGGGATAAATGAATTCAGATGAAAAATTCAAGTTTGAGCGTAAGCCTGAGAAGTGGATATTTTTATTTTTTAAGATGTTTTGCATAATTTTTGGTGAACTGAGCTTCTAACGGACGAAATGTTTAATTTTAGTGAAAAAACAGCGGTAGAAATGAATTCAGATGAAAAAATTCTAGTTTGAGGGGAAACCTGAGAGGTGCATATTTTTATTTTGCTAAGAAGTTTTGCATGTTTTTGGTGAACTGATTTGCAGACGGACAAAATTGTTAATTTTAGTTAAAAAATAGTGGGAAAAATGAATTCAGATGAAAAAATTTAAGTTTGAGTGGAAGCCTGAGAAGTGAATATTTATATTTTGCTAACATTTTTGCATATTTTTTGGTCACTGATATGCACAAGGACGAAAGGGTAATTTTTGTTAAAAAAAACAGCGGGAATAATGAATTCAGATGAAAAAATTCAAGTTTGAGTGGAAGCCTGAGAAGTGGATATTTATATTTTGCTAAAATGTTTTGCATATATTATGGTGAACTAAGAAAGAAGACGGAGGAAATGGTTAATTTTAGTTAAAATACAGCGGTAGAAATGAATGAAGGTGAAAAAATTTAAGTGGGAGTGGAAGATTAAGAAGGGGATATTTTTATTTTGTTAAAATGTTTTGCATAACTTTCGGTGAACTGAGCTTCTAACGGACGTAATGTTTACTTTTTGTAAAATAACAGCGGGAAAAATTAATTCTGATGAAAAAATTCAAGTTTGAGGGGAAACCTGATAAGGGGATTTTCTTATTTTGCTAATAGGATAGGCATTATTAATGATGAACTGAGCTGCAGATGGTCGAAATGGTTGTTTTAGTTAAAAGATCAGCGGGAGAAATAAATACAGATGAAAAAATTTAAGTTTGAGTGGAAGCCTGAGAAGTGGATATTTATATTTTGCTAAGCTGTTTTGCATAAATTTTGGTGAACTGAGCTTGTAACGGACGAAATGTTTAATTTTAGTGAAAAAACACGAGAAGTGGATATTTTTTTCACTAGATTTTTTAAATTTATTTTAGTGAACAGAGCTGCAGACGGACGAAATGGTTAATTCTAGTAAAAAAACTCCGGGAGAAACGAAATCAGATGAAAAAATTCATGTTTGAGGTGAAAACAGGGAAGTGGTTATTTTTACTTTGCTAGGAAGTATTGCATAAATTTTGGTGAACTGAGCTTCAGACGGATGAAATGGTTTTATTTTAGTTAAAAAAACCGAGAGAAAAATGAATGCAGATGAAAAAATTCAAGTTTGAGGGGAAACCTGAGAAGTGGATATTTTTATTTAGCTAAGAAGTTTTGCATAATTTACGGTGATTTAAGTTGCAGACGGACTAAATTGGTAATTTTTGTTAAAAAACAACGGAAGTAATGAATTCAGACGAACAAATTCAAGTTTAAGTGGAAACCTGAGAAATGGATATTTTTATTTTGCTAAGATTTTGCATAAATTCTGGTGAACTGAGCTTTAGACTGGCAAAATGGTGAATTTTAGAAAAAAAACAGCGGGAGTAATGAATTCAGATGAAAAAATTCAAGTTTTACAGGTTTTCAAGTTTCGACTTACAGCTTAAGGAGGAAGCTTGACGTTTGGATATATTTATTTTCCAAAGATGTATTGCATAAATTATGGTGAACTGAGCTTTAGACGGGCAAAACGGTAAAGGTTTTTAAAAAATAGTGGCAGAAATGAAATCAGAAGAAAAATTCAACTTTGAGTGAAAGACTGAGAATTGGATATTTTTAGTTTACTAAGATGTTTTGCATAAATTTTGGTGAACTGAGCTACTAACTGACTAAATGTTTTATTTTTGTGAAAAGACAGCGAGAGAAATGAATTCTGATGAAAAAATTCAAGTTTGAGGGAAAAACAGAGAAGTGGATATTTATATTTTGCTAACAAGTATTGCATAAATTTTGGTGAACTGAGCTGCAGACGGACGATATGGTAAATTTTAGTTAAAAAATAGTGGAAGAAATGAATTCAGATGAAAAAATTTAAGTTTGTGTGGAAGACTGAGAAGTGGATATTTTTATTTTGCTAAGATGTTTTTCATATATTTTGGTGAACTGATAGGCAGACGGACGATATGGTTAATTTTAGTTAAAAACAGCGGGAGAAATGAATACAGATGAAAAAGTTTAAGTTTGAGTGGAAGCCTCAGAGGTGGATGTTTTTATTTTGCTCAGATGTTTTGCATAAATTTTGGTGAACTGAGTTCTATAGGGACGAAATTGTTAATTTTAGTTAAAAAACATTGGGAGAAATGAATTCAGATGAAAAATTCAAGTTTGAGCGTAAGCCTGAGAAGTGGATATTTTTATTTTTTAAGATGTTTTGCATAATTTTTGGTGAACTGAGTTTCTAACGGACGAAATGTTTAATTTTAGTGAAAAAACAGCGGTAGAAATGAATTCAGATGAAAAAATTCTAGTTTGAGGGGAAACCTGAGAAGTGCATATTTTTATTTTGCTGAGAAGTTTTGCATGTTTTTGGTGAACTGATTTGCAGACGGACGAAATTGTTAATTTTAGTTAAAAAATAGTGGGAAAAATGAATTCAGATGAAAAAATTTAAGTTTGAGTGGAAGCCTGAGAAGTGGATATTTATATTTTGCTAACATTTTCGCATATTTTTTGGTGAACTGATATGCAGAAGGACGAAAGGGTAATTTTTGTTAAAAAAAACAGCGGGAATAATGAATTCAGTTGAAAAACTTCAAGTTTGAGTGGAAGCCTGAGAAGTGTATATTTATATTTTGCTTAAATGTTTTGCATATATTATGGTGAACTAAGATAGCAGACGGACGAAATGGTTAATTTTAGTTAAAAAACAGAGGGAGAAATGAATTAAGATGAAAATTTTAAGTTTTAGTGGAAGTCTGAGAAGTGGATATTTTTATTTGCTAAGAAGTTTTGCAAAAATTGAGGTGAACTGAGCTTCAGACGGACAAAATGGTTAATATCAGTTAAAAAACAGCGGGAGAAATGAATACAGATGAAAAAATTCAAGTTAGAGAGGAAACCTGAGAAGTTGATATTTTTATTTTGCTAACAAGTTATGCATTAATTTTGGTGAACTGAGCTTCAGACGGATGAAATGCTTTGTTATAGTTAAAAAACCGAGAGAAAAATGAAAACAGATGAAAAATTTCAAACCTGAGAAGTTGATATTTTTATTTTGCTAAGATTTTGCATAAAATCTGGTGAACTGAGCTTTAGACTGGCAAAATGGTGAATTTTAGAAAAAAAACCGCGGGAGTAATGAATTCAGATGAAAAAGTTTAAGGTTGAGTGGAAGCCTCAGAGGTGGATGTTTTTATTTTGCTCAGATGTTTTGCATAAATTTTGGTGAACTGAGTTCTATAGGGACGAAATTGTTAATTTTAGTTAAAAAACATTGGGAGAAATGAATTCAGATGAAAAATTCAAGTTTGATCGTAAGCCTGAGAAGTGGATATTTTTATTTTTTAAGATGTTTTGCATAATTTTTGGTGAACTGAGCTTCTAACGGACGAAATGTTTAATTTTAGTGAAAAAACAGCGGTAGAGATGAATTCAGATGAAAAAATTCTAGTTTGAGGGGAAACCTAGGAAGTGCATATTTTTATTTTGCTAAGAAGTTTTGCAGTTTTTTGGTGAACTGATTTGCTTACGGACGAAATTGTTAATTTTTGTTAAAAAAAACAGCGGGAATAATGAATTCAGATGAAAAAATTCAAGTTTGGGTGGAAGCCTGAGAAGTGGATATTTATATTTTGCTAAAATGTTTTGCATATATTATGGTGAACTAAGATAGCAGACGGACGAAATGGTTAATTTTAGTTAAAATACAGCGGGAGAAATGAATGAAGGTGAAAAAATTTAAGTGGGAGTGGAAGATTGAGAAGGGGATATTTTTATTTTGCTAAGATGTTTTGCATAACTTTCGGTGAACTGAGCTTCTAACGGTCGAAATGTTTACTTTTTGTAAAATAACAGCGGGAAAAATTAATTCTGATGAAAAAATTCAAGTTTGAGGGGAAACCTGATAAGGGGATTTTCTTATTTTGCTAATAGGATAGGCATTATTAATGATGAACTGAGCTGCAGATGGTCGAAATGGTTGTTTTAGTTAAAAGATCAGCGGGAGAAATAAATACAGATGAAAAAATTTAAGTTTGAGTGGAAGCCTGAGAAGTGGATATTTATATTTTGCTAAGCTGTTTTGCATAAATTTTGGTGAACTGAGCTTGTAACGGACGAAATGTTTAATTTTAGTGAAAAAACACGAGAAGTGGATATTTTTTTCACTAGATTTTTTAAATTTATTTTAGTGAACAGAGCTGCAGACGGACGAAATGGTTAATTCTAGTAAAAAAACTCCGGGAGAAACGAAATCAGATGAAAAAATTCATGTTTGAGGTGAAAACAGGGAAGTGGTTATTTTTACTTTGCTAGGAAGTATTGCATAAATTTTGGTGAACTGAGCTTCAGACGGATGAAATGGTTTGTTTTAGTTAAAAAAACCGAGAGAAAAATGAATGCAGATGAAAAAATTCAAGTTTGAGGGGAAACCTGAGAAGTGGATATTTTTATTTAGCTAAGAAGTTTTGCATAATTTACGGTGATTTAAGTTGCAGACGGACTAAATTGGTAATTTTTGTTAAAAAACAACGGAAGTAATGAATTCAGACGAACAAATTCAAGTTTAAGTGGAAACCTGAGAAATGGATATTTTTATTTTGCTAAGATTTTGCATAAATTCTGGTGAACTGAGCTTTAGACTGGCAAAATGGTGAATTTTAGAAAAAAAACAGCGGGAGTAATGAATTCAGATGAAAAAATTCAAGTTTTACAGGTTTTCAAGTTTCGACTTACAGCTTAAGGAGGAAGCTTGACGTTTGGATATATTTATTTTCCAAAGATGTATTGCATAAATTATGGTGAACTGAGCTTTAGACGGGCAAAACGGTAAAGGTTTTTAAAAAATAGTGGCAGAAATGAAATCAGAAGAAAAATTCAACTTTGAGTGAAAGACTGAGAATTGGATATTTTTAGTTTACTAAGATGTTTTGCATAAATTTTGGTGAACTGAGCTACTAACTGACTAAATGTTTTATTTTTGTGAAAAGACAGCGAGAGAAATGAATTCTGATGAAAAAATTCAAGTTTGAGGGAAAAACAGAGAAGTGGATATTTATATTTTGCTAACAAGTATTGCATAAATTTTGGTGAACTGAGCTGCAGACGGACGATATGGTAAATTTTAGTTAAAAAATAGTGGGAGAAATGAATTCAGATGAAAAAATTTAAGTTTGTGTGGAAGACTGAGAAGTGGATATTTTTATTTTGCTAAGATGTTTTTCATATATTTTGGTGAACTGATAGGCAGACGGACGATATGGTTAATTTTAGTTAAAAACAGCGGGAGAAATGAATACAGATGAAAAAGTTTAAGTTTGAGTGGAAGCCTCAGAGGTGGATGTTTTTATTTTGCTCAGATGTTTTGCATAAATTTTGGTGAACTGAGTTCTATAGGGACGAAATTGTTAATTTTAGTTAAAAAACATTGGGAGAAATGAATTCAGATGAAAAATTCAAGTTTGAGCGTAAGCCTGAGAAGTGGATATTTTTATTTTTTAAGATGTTTTGCATAATTTTTGGTGAACTGAGTTTCTAACGGACGAAATGTTTAATTTTAGTGAAAAAACAGCGGTAGAAATGAATTCAGATGAAAAAATTCTAGTTTGAGGGGAAACCTGAGAAGTGGATATTTATATTTTGCTAACATTTTCGCATATTTTTTGGTGAACTGATATGCAGAAGGACGAAAGGGTAATTTTTGTTAAAAAAAACAGCGGGAATAATGAATTCAGTTGAAAAACTTCAAGTTTGAGTGGAAGCCTGAGAAGTGTATATTTATATTTTGCTTAAATGTTTTGCATATATTATGGTGAACTAAGATAGCAGACGGACGAAATGGTTAATTTTAGTTAAAAAACAGAGGGAGAAATGAATTAAGATGAAAATTTTAAGTTTTAGTGGAAGTCTGAGAAGTGGATATTTTTATTTGCTAAGAAGTTTTGCAAAAATTGAGGTGAACTGAGCTTCAGACGGACAAAATGGTTAATATCAGTTAAAAAACAGCGGGAGAAATGAATACAGATGAAAAAATTCAAGTTAGAGAGGAAACCTGAGAAGTTGATATTTTTATTTTGCTAACAAGTTATGCATTAATTTTGGTGAACTGAGCTTCAAACGGATGAAATGCTTTGTTATAGTTAAAAAACCGAGAGAAAAATGAATACAGATGAAAAATTTCAAACCTGAGAAGTTGATATTTTTATTTTGCTAAGATTTTGCATAAATTCTGGTGAACTGAGCTTTAGACTGGCAAAATAGTGAATTTTAGAAAAAAAACCGCGGGAGTAATGAATTCAGATGAAAAAGTTTAAGTTTGAGTGGAAGCCTCAGAGGTGGATGTTTTTATTTTGCTCAGATGTTTTGCATAAATTTTGGTGAACTGAGTTCTATAGGGACGAAATTGTTAATTTTAGTTAAAAAACATTGGGAGAAATGAATTCAGATGAAAAATTCAAGTTTGATCGTAAGCCTGAGAAGTGGATATTTTTATTTTTTAAGATGTTTTGCATAATTTTTGGTGAACTGAGCTTCTAACGGACGAAATGTTTAATTTTAGTGAAAAAACAGCGGTAGAGATGAATTCAGATGAAAAAATTCTAGTTTGAGGGGAAACCTAGGAAGTGCATATTTTTATTTTGCTAAGAAGTTTTGCAGTTTTTTGGTGAACTGATTTGCTTACGGACGAAATTGTTAATTTTTGTTAAAAAAAACAGCGGGAATAATGAATTCAGATGAAAAAATTCAAGTTTGGGTGGAAGCCTGAGAAGTGGATATTTATATTTTGCTAAAATGTTTTGCATATATTATGGTGAACTAAGATAGCAGACGGACGAAATGGTTAATTTTAGTTAAAATACAGCGGGAGAAATGAATGAAGGTGAAAAAATTTAAGTGGGAGTGGAAGATTGAGAAGGGGATATTTTTATTTTGCTAAGATGTTTTGCATAACTTTCGGTGAACTGAGCTTCTAACGGTCGAAATGTTTACTTTTTGTAAAAAAACAGCGGGAAAAATTAATTCTGATGAAAAAATTCAAGTTTGTGGGGAATCCTGAGAAGGGGATATTATTATTTTGCTAAAAAGTATTGCATAATTAATGATGATCTGAGCTGCAGAGGGACGAAATGGTTAAATTTAGTTAAAAAACAGAGGGAGAAATGAATTAAGATGAAAATTTTAAGTTTTAGTGGAAGTCTGAGAAGTGGATATTTTTATTTGCTAAGAAGTTTTGCAAAAATTGAGGTGAACTGAGCTTCAGACGGACAAAATGGTTAATATCAGTTAAAAAACAGCGGGAGAAATGAATACAGAAGAAAAAATTCAAGTTAGAGAGGAAACCTGAGAAGTTGATATTTTTATTTTGCTAACAAGTTATGCATTAATTTTGGTGAACTGAGCTTCAGACGGATGAAATGCTTTGTTATAGTTAAAAAACCGAGAGAAAAATGAATACAGATGAAAAATTTCAAACCTGAGAAGTTGATATTTTTATTTTGCTAACAAGTTATGCATAAATTTTGGTGAACTGAGCTTCTAACGGACGAAATGTTTAATTTTAGTGAAAAAACAGTGGGAGAAATGAATTCTGATGAATAAATTCATGTTTGAGGGGAAAACAGGGAAGTGGATATTTTTCCTTTGCTAGGAAGTATTGCATAAATTTTGGTGAACTGAGCTTCAGACGGATGAAATGCTATGTTATAGTCAAAAATCCGAGAGAAAAATGAATACAGATGAAAAAATACAAGTTTGAGTGGAAATTTGAGAAGTGGATATTTTTTTCACTAGATTTTTTTAATAAATTTTAGTAAACAGAGCTGCAGACGGACGAAATGGTTAATTCTAGTAAAAAAAACTCCGGAAGAAACGAAATCAGATGAAAAAATTCATGTTTGAGGGGAAAACAGGGAAGTGGTTATTTTTACTTTGCTAGGAAGTATTGCATAAATTTTGGTGAACTGAGCTTCAGACGGATGAAATGGTTTGTTTTAGTTAAAAAACCGAGAGAAAAATGAATGCAGATGAAAAAATTCAAGTTTGAGGGGAAACCTGAGAAGTGGATATTTTTATTTAGCTAAGAAGTTTTGCATGTTTTTTGGTGAACTGATTTGCAGACGGTCGAAATTGTTAATTTTAGTTAAAAAATAGTGGGAAAAATGAATTCAGATGAAAAAATTTAAGTTTGAGTGGAAGCCTGAGAAGTGGATATTTATATTTTGCTAACATTTTCGCATATTTTTTGGTGAACTGATATGCAGACGGACGAAAGGGTAATTTTTGTTAAAAAAAACAGCGGGAATAATGAATTCAGATGAAAAACTTCAAGTTTGAGTGGAAGCCTGAGAAGTGGATATTTATATTTTGCTTAAATGTTTTGCATATATTATGGTGAACTAAGATAGCAGACGGACGAAATGGTTAATTTTAGTTAAAAAACAGAGGGAGAAATGAATTAATATGAAAATTTTAAGTTTTAGTGGAAGTCTGAGAAGTGGATATTTTTATTTGCTAAGAAGTTTTGCAAAAATTGAGGTGAACTGAGCATCAGACGGACAAAATGATTAATTTCAGTTAAAAAACAGCGGGAGAAATGAATACAGATGAAAAATTTCAAGTTTGAGTGGAAATTCGAGAAGTGGATATTTTTTTTACTAGATTTTTTTAATAAATTTTAGTGAACAGAGCTGCAGACGGACGAAATGGTTAATTCTAGTAAAAAATCTCCGGGAGAAACGAAATCAGATGAAAAAATTCATGTTTGAGGTGAAAACAGGGAAGTGGTTATTTTTACTTTGCTAGGAAGTATTGCATAAATTTTGGTGAACTGAGCTTCAGACGGATGAAATGGTTTGTTTTAGTTAAAAAAACCGAGAGAAAAATGAATGCAGATGAAAAAATTCAAGTTTGAGGGGAAACCTGAGAAGTGGATATTTTTATTTAGCTAAGAAGTTTTGCATAATTTATGGTGATTTAAGTTGCAGACGGACTAAATTTGTAATTTTTGTTAAAAAACAACGGGAGTAATGAATTCAGACGAACAAATTCAAGTTTAAGTGGAAACCTGAGTAGTGGATATTTTTATTTTGCTAAGATTTTGCATAAATTCTGGTGAACTGAGCTTTAGACTGGCAAAATGGTGAATTTTAGAAAAAAAACAGCGGGAGTAATGAATTCAGATGAAAAAGTTTAAGGTTGAGTAGAAGCCTCAGAGGTGGATGTTTTTATTTTGCTCAGATGTTTTGCATAAATTTTGGTGAACTGAGTTCTATAGGGACGAAATTGTTAATTTTAGTTAAAAAACATTGGGAGAAATGAATTCAGATGAAAAATTCAAGTTTGATCGTAAGCCTGAGAAGTTGATATTTTTATTTTTTAAGATGTTTTGCATAATTTTTGGTGAACTGAGCTTCTAACGGACGAAATGTTTAATTTTAGTGAAAAAACAGCGGTAGAGATGAATTCAGATGAAAAAATTCTAGTTTGAGGGGAAACCTGAGAAGTGCATATTTTTATTTTGCTAAGAAGTTTTGCAGTTTTTTGGTGAACTGATTTGCTTACGGACGAAATTGTTAATTTTAGTTAAAAAATAGTGGGAAAAATGAATTCAGATGAAAAAATTTAAGTTTGAGTGGAAGCCTGAGAAGTGAATATTTATATTTTGCTAACATTTTTGCATATTTTTTGGTGCACTGATATGCACAAGGACGAAAGGGTAATTTTTGTTTAAAAAAAACAGCGGGAATAATGAATTCAGATTAAAAAATTCAAGTTTGGGTGGAAGCCTGAGAAGTGGATATTTATATTTTGCTAAAATGTTTTGCATATATTATGGTGAACTAAGATAGCAGACGGACGAAATGGTTAATTTTAGTTAAAATACAGCGGGAGAAATGAATGAAGGTGAAAAAATTTAAGTGGGAGTGGAAGATTGAGAAGGGGATATTTTTATTTTGCTAAGATGTTTTGCATAACTTTCGGTGCACTGAGCTTCTAACGGACGAAATGTTTACTTTTTGTAAAAAAACAGCGGGAAAAATTAATTCTGATGAAAAAATTCAAGTTTGAGGGGAATCCTGAGAAGGGGATATTTTTATTTTGCTATAAGGTTAGGCATTATTAATCATGAACTGAGCTGCAGATGGTCGAAATGGTTGTTTTAGTTAAAAGATCAGCGGGAGAAATTAATGCAGATGAAAAAATTTAAGTTTGAGTGGAAGCCTGAGAAGTGGATATTTATATTTTGCTAAGCTGTTTTGCATAAATTTTGGTGAACTGAGCTTGTAACGGACGAAATGTTTAATTTTAGTGAAAAAAAAGCGGGAGAAATGAATTCTGATGAATAAATTCAAGTGTGAGGGGAAACCTGAGAAGTGGATATTTTTATTTAGCTAATAAGTTTCGCATAATTTATGGTGATCTGAGCTGCAGACGGCCGAAATGGTTAATGTTAGTTAAATAAAACAGCAGGAGAAATGAATACAGATGAAAAATTTAGATTTGAGTAAAACCTGAGAAGTGGATATTTTTATTTATCTTAGAAGTTTTGCATTATTTATGGTGAACTGAGCTGCAGACGGACGAAAAGGTTAATTTTAGTTAAAAAACAGAGAGAGAGATGAATTCTTATGAAAAAATTCATGTTTGAGGGGAAAACAGAGAAGTGGTTATTTTTACTTTGCTAGGAAGTATTGCATAAATTTTGGTGAACTGATCTTCAGACGGATGAAATGGTTTGTTTTAGTTAAAAAACCGAGAGAAAAATGAATGCAGATGAAAAAATTCAAGTTTGAGGGGAAACCTGAGAAGTGGATATTTTTATTTAGCTAAGAAGTTTTGCATAATTTATGGTGATTTAAGTTGCAGACGGACTAAATTGGTAATTTTTGTTAAAAAACAACGGGAGTAATGAATTCAGACGAACAAATTCAAGTTTAAGTGGAAACCTGGGAAGTGGATATTTTTATTTTGCTAAGATTTTGCATAAATTCTGGTGAACTGAGCTTTAGACTGGCAAAATGGTGAATTTTAGAAAAAAAACAGCGGGAGTAATGAATTCAGATGAAAAAATTCAAGTTTTACAGGTTTTCAAGTTTCAACTTACAGCTTTAGGAGGAAGCTTGACGTTTGGATATATTTATTTTCCAAAGATGTATTGCATAAATTATGGTGAACTGAGCTTTAGACGGGCAAAATGGTAAAGGTTTTTAAAAAATAGTGGGAGAAATGAAATCAGAAGAAAAATTCAACTTTGAGTGAAAGACTGAGAATTGGATATTTTTAGTTTACTAAGATGTTTTGCATAAATTTTGGTGAACTGAGCTACTAACGGACTAAATGTTTTATTTTTGTGAAAAGACAGCGGGAGAAAAGAATTCTGATGAAAAAATTCAAGTTTGAGGGGAAACCAGAGAAGTGGATATTTTTATTTTGCTAACAAGTATTGCATACATTTTGGTGAACTGAGCTGCAGACGGACGAAATGGTAAATTTTAGTTAAAAAATAGTGGGAGAAATGAATTCAGATGAAAAAATTTAAGTTTGTGTGGAAGACTGAGAAGTGGATATTTTTATTTTGCTAAGATGTTTTGCATATATTTTGGTGAACTGATATGCAGACATACGATATGGTTAATTTTAATTAAAAACAGCGGGAGAAATGAATACAGATGAAAAAGTTTAAGTTTGAGTGGAAGCCTCAGAGGTGGATGTTTTTATTTTGTTCAGATGTTTTGCATAAATTTTGGTGAACTGAGTTCTATAGGGACTAAATTGTTAATTTTAGTTAAAAAACATTGGGAGAAATGAATTCAGATGAAAAATTCAAGTTTGAGCGTAAGCCTGAGAAGTGGATATTTTTATTTTTTAAGATGTTTTGCATAATTTTTGGTGAACTGAGCTTCTAACGGACGAAATGTTTAATTTTAGTGAAAAAACAGCGGTAGAAATGATTTCAGATGAAAAAATTCTAGTTTGAGGGGAAACCTGAGAAGTGCATATTTTTATTTTGCTAAGAAGTTTTGCATGTTTTTTGGTGAACTGATTTGCAGACGGACGAAATTTTTAATTTTAGTTAAAAAATAGTGGGAAAAATGAATTCAGATGAAAAAATTTAAGTTTGAGTGGAAGCCTGAGAAGTGGATATTTATATTTTGCTAACATTTTCGCATATTTTTTGGTGAACTGATATGTAGAAGGACGAAAGGGCAATTTTTGTTAAAAAAAACAGCGGGAATAATGAATTCAGATGAAAAAATTCAAGTTTGAGTGGAAGCCTGAGAAGTGGATATTTATATTTTGTTAAAATGTTTTGCATATATTATGGTGAACTAAGATAGCAGACGGACGAAATGGTTAATTTTAGTTAAAAAACTGAGGGAGAAATGAATTAAGATGAAAAAATTCAAGTTTTACAGGTTTTCAAGTTTCAACTTACAGCTTTAGGAGGAAGCTTGACGTTTGGATATATTTATTTTCCAAAGATGTATTGCATAAATTATGGTGAACTGAGCTTCAGACGGGCAAAATGGTAAAGGTTTTTAAAAAATAGTGGGAGAAATGAAATCAGAAGAAAAATTCAACTTTGAGTGAAAGACTGAGAATTGGATATTTTTAGTTTACTAAGATGTTTTGCATAAATTTTGGTGAACTGAGCTACTAACGGACTAAATGTTTTATTTTTTTGAAAAGACAGCGGGAGAAATGAATTCTGATGAAAAAATTCAAGGTGATCACAAGGGAAAAAAATACTTTGCTGGTCCACAGGATATGATTTATTGCGATCGGTTTCGATACAGCGTATCATCATCTGGCAAATTTTACAGGATAGTACATGGCATTTATACACTTGAAGCGGGCGAAAGGCGGGGGTGGGGGGAGAAAAGGGTGGCGGGATCCGGAAGGGAATCAGGGGTCGGGGGGAGGGGGGGGGGAGAAAGGAAAGGGAAGGTCAGTTTGAGGAAGTATGAACCGCTGATGGATCTTCACTGCATGAGGTAAATGAGGGTGGGGGTGTGCGGCAGGAATGAGCTGAAGGGACACATTAAGGAGAGGTGATTGGTGTCTGTGATGGTTTCGCGGAAAACACATTAAACAGGGGTGAGTGGTGAGAATACAATTGCTCATTAACTAGTGTGACGTCGGGTAAGGTTTGGCCCACAAAAATTTCCAACTGCTCGAGTGCGTCAAGCCTTGGGCCGTTATTTTCTCTGTGGAGGATTATTGGTTTGAATTCGCTGGTGTGGTTGGAATCCAAGAGGTGCTTGGCAAAGTGTGAGGTGTGGTTGTTGTTAGTAAAACATGAATGATGTTCCTTGGCCCTGATGTTGAAATTCCGTCCAGTTTTCCCTATGTAGCAAGAATTGCAGTCATTACATTTAAGTTTATATACTCCGCTGTGTTTTCCAGCACTTATTTTGTCTTTAGTGCTCCCTAACAGTTTGCCTAATGTGTTTTTACTATAGAAGGCTGCTTTCATTTTGTCTTTCGGTAAGAGGTTTTCGGTTATGGTAGATATACGGCCGAGATACGGGATTCTGTGCCATTTCTTATTGTCATCTTTCACTCTTTGGGTGTAAATAAGGTTGACTGCGAGTCGGTTGAGTTTTTTGTGATATAGTTTGGTGATAAGTTCTTCGGGGTACCCGTTGTTGGATGCAATTTGCTTGATTGTGTTTAACTCCTCCATCTTGTTGGAATTTGACATCGGGATCATACATAGCCTGTGAAGCATGCAATGTATTGCAGATAGTTTGTGGGAGATATGGTGTCGTGAATTTCTGTGTAGTATTTGGTCTGTGTAACAATTTTTCCTGAAAATGGAGAATTCAAATTTCCGGTTGACATTCCGAATGGTTAAATCTAGATAATTTAACTTCCCTTCAAATTCCACTTCACTAGTTATTTTGATGTTTTGGTCAAAAGAATTCAGGAGTGACACGAAGTTGTCCAACTGTCTTAGCGAGCCGGTCCATACACAGAAAATGTCGTCGACGTATCGATACCACCGAAAAACATTTTTCACAAGGGTGTTTTTGGAATTGAAAACACATTCTTCGTAGTTGTCCATATAAATGTCAGCAAGAAGTGGTGACAGTGGGGATCCCATTGCGAGGCCTTCAGGTTGCTCATATATTGTGTTGTTGAATTGGAAGTAGTTTTGGTTAACACACACTTCCAAAAGGTGGCACAATTCGGCGATTACAGGGGGTGGTGATTTGGCTTTCACTAAGGCAATTTCGGCTAGTTGTAAGGCTGTGGATTTGGGAACACTGGTGAACAAATTCACTACATCAAAGGACACTAAAATACATTTTTGCGGCAATATTTCACTTGAAAGAGCCCTCGCGAGCTCCACTGAATTCTTCACGCCATATTTGGGAGTGAATTTTGAGAACTGGCGGAAAATGGCGTTTAACTTGCGAGCCAAGAGATGATTGGGACTACACACACTGGAAACTATGGGTCTTACAGGAATTCCGGACTTGTGCATTTTGGGAAGACCGAAGAATCTGGGAGCCATGGGATTCATCTGGATGAGACGTTGTTTTTCCCGGGAGTGGAGCACGGTGGTGCATTCTGCTATAGCCCTCTTGCATTCTTTTTGGTGATCGGTGGTTGGATCTCTGGATAATTTTACTATTTTATTGGCATTGATGAACTCCTCACATTTAAGGACGTATGTGGATCGGTCCATAATGATGACTGCATTGCCCTTGTCAGCTTTCGTGAGAATTAGGTTGTTGTTTGAAAGGGACTTTCTAATGGATAAGACTGTCTTCTGTTCACCAATACATTGGTTAATTGGGTTTCTTCTGGTGACGTTGTCCATACACCGCTGTAGTTCTAGGGAGATGCGTTGCGATGAACCTGAATGGTCATTGCTGAGAGCAAGGCTGCAGTCTACAGCTAGGTTTTTCAAGTCATTCTCGGAGATGGGTATTTTCGGGGCGTATTTTAACCCTTTCTCCAACATTTCCAATTGATCTTTTGCGAAGGTGTGATTTGAAAGATTAACCACTCTGTTAGCAAATGGGGTAATTACATTGGACGGACTTGAGTCATTATGTTCGTCCGTAGTCACTTTAGTGACGAAAAAATTCAAGTTTGAGGGGAAACCAGAGAAGTGGATATTTTTATTTTGCTAACAAGTATTGCGTCATAAAGTCATAAAGTAGTCCGTAGTCACTTTAGTCACGAAAAAATTCAAGTTTGAGGGGAAACCAGAGAAGTGGATATTTTTATTTTGCTAACAAGTATTGCATACATTTTGGTGAACTGAGCTGCAGACGCACGAAATGGTAAATTTTAGTTAAAAAATAGTGGGAGAAATGAATTCAGATGAAAAAATTTAAGTTTGTGTGGAAGACTGAGAAGTGGATATTTTTATTTTGCTAAGATGTTTTGCATATATTTTGGTGAACTGATATGCAGACATACGATATGGTTAATTTTAATTAAAAACAGCGGGAGAAATGAATACAGATGAAAAAGTTTAAGTTTGAGTGGAAGCCTCAGAGGTGGATGTTTTTATTTTGTTCAGATGTTTTACATAAATTTTGGTGAACTGAGTTCTATAGGGACGAAATTGTTAAATTTAGTTAAAAAAACATTGGGAGAAATGAATTCAGATGAAAAATTCAAGTTTGAGCGTAAGCCTGAGAAGTGGATATTTTTATTTTTTAAGATGTTTTGCATAATTTTTGGTGAACTGAGCTTCTAACGGACGAAATGTTTAATTTTAGTGAAAAAACAGCGGTAGAAATGATTTCAGATGAAAAAATTCTAGTTTGAGGGGAAACCTGAGAAGTGCATATTTTTATTTTGCTAAGAAGTTTTGCATGTTTTTTGGTGAACTGATTTGCAGACGGACGAAATTTTTAATTTTAGTTAAAAAATAGTGGGAAAAATGAATTCAGATGAAAAAATTTAAGTTTGAGTGGAAGCCTGAGAAGTGGATATTTATATTTTGCTAACATTTTCGCATATTTTTTGGTGAACTGATATGTAGAAGGACGAAAGGGCAATTTTTGTTAAAAAAACAGCGGGAATAATGAATTGAGATGAAAAAATTCAAGTTTTACAGGTTTTCAAGTTTCAACTTACAGCTTTAGGAGGAAGCTTGACGTTTGCATATATTCATTTTCCAAAGATGTATTGCATAAATTATGGTGAACTGAGCTTTAGACGGGCAAAATGGTAAAGGTTTTTAAAAAATAGTGGGAGAAATGAAATCAGAAGAAAAATTCAACTTTGAGTGAAAGACTGAGAATTGGATATTTTTAGTTTACTAAGATGTTTTGCATAAATTTTGGTGAACTGAGCTACTAACGGACTAAATGTTTTATTTTTTTGAAAAGACAGCGGGAGAAATGAATTCTGATGAAAAAATTCAAGTTTGAGGGGAAACCAGAGAAGTGGATATTTTTATTTTGCTAACAAGTATTGCATACATTTTGGTGAACTGAGCTGCAGACGGACGAAATGGTAAATTTTAGTAAAAAAATAGTGGGAGAAATGAATTCAGATGAAAAAATTTAAGTTTGTGTGGAAGACTGAGAAGTGGATATTTTTATTTTGCTAAGATGTTTTGCATATATTTTGGTGAACTGATATGCAGACATACGATATGGTTAATTTTAATTAAAAACAGCGGGAGAAATGAATACAGATGAAAAAGTTTAAGTTTGAGTGGAAGCCTCAGAGGTGGATGTTTTTATTTTGTTCAGATGTTTTGCATAAATTTTGGTGAACTGAGTTCTATAGGGACGAAATTGTTAATTTTAGTTAAAAAAACATTGGGAGAAATGAATTCAGATGAAAAATTCAAGTTTGAGCGTAAGCCTGAGAAGTGGATATTTTTATTTTTTAAGATGTTTTGCATAATTTTTGGTGAACTGAGCTTCTAACGGACGAAATGTTTAATTTTAGTGAAAAAACAGCGGTAGAAATGATTTCAGATGAAAAAATTCTAGTTTGAGGGGAAACCTGAGAAGTGCATATTTTTATTTTGCTAAGAAGTTTTGCATGTTTTTTGGTGAACTGATTTGCAGACGGACGAAATTTTTAATTTTAGTTAAAAAATAGTGGGAAAAATGAATTCAGATGAAAAAATTTAAGTTTGAGTGGAAGCCTGAGAAGTGGATATTTATATTTTGCTAACATTTTCGCATATTTTTTGGTAAACTGATATGTAGAAGGACGAAAGGGCAATTTTTGTTAAAAAAACAGCGGGAATAATGAATAAAGATGAAAAAATTCAAGTTTTACAGTTTTTCAAGTTTCAACTTACAGCTTTAGGAGGAAGCTTGACGTTTGGATATATTTATTTTCCAAAGATGTATTGCATAAATTATGGTGAACTGAGCTTCAGACGGACAAATGGGTTAATTTCAGTTAAAAAACAGCGGGAGAAATGAATACAGATGAAAAAATTCAAGTAAGAGAGGAAACCTGAGAAGTTGATATTTTTATTTTGCTAACAAGTTATGCATAAATTTAGGTGAACTGAGCTTCAGACGGATGAAATGCTTTGTTTTAGTTAAAAAACCGAGAGAAAAATGAATACAGATGAAAAATTTCAAGTTTGAGTGGAAATTCGAGAAGTGGATATTTTTTTTACTAGATTTTTTTAAATAAATTTTAGTGAACAGAGCTGCAGACGGACGAAATGGTTAATTCCAGTAAAAAAACTCCGGGAGAAACGAAATCAGATGAAAAAATTCATGTTTGAGGGGAAAACAGGGAAGTGGTTATTTTTACTTTGCTAGGAAGTATTGCATAAATTTTGGTGAACTGAGCTTCAGACGGATGAAATGGTTTGTTTTAGTTAAAAAACCGAGAGAAAAATGAATACAGATGAAAATATTTAAGTTTGAGGGGAAACCTGAGAAGTGGATATTTTTATTTAGCTAAGAAGTTTTGCATAATTTATGGTGATTTAAGTTGCAGACGGACTAAATTGGTAATTCTTGTTAAAAAAAACAACGGAAGTAATGAATTCAGACGAACAAATTCAAGTTTTAGTGGAAACCTGAGAAGTGGATATTTTTATTTTGCTAAGATTTTGCATAAATTCTGGTGAACTGAGCTTTAGACTGGCAAAATGGTGAATTTTAGAAAAAAAACAGCGGGAGTAATGAATTCAGATGAAAAAATTCAAGTTTTACAGGTTTTCAAGTTTCAACTTACAGCTTTAGGAGGAAGCTTGACGTTTGGATATATTTATTTTCCAAAGATGTATTGCATAAATTATGGTGAACTGAGCTTTAGACGGGCAAAATAGTAAAGGTTTTTAAAAAATAGTGGGAGAAATGAAATCAGAAGAAAAATTCAACTTTGAGTGAAAGACTGAGAATTGGATATTTTTAGTTTACTAAGATGTTTTGTATAAATGTTGGTGAACTGAGCTTCTAACGGACTAAATGTTTTATTTTTTTGAAAAGACAGCGGGAGAAATGAATTCTGATGAAAAAATTCAAGTTTGAGGGGAAACCAGAGAAGTGGATATTTTTATTTTGCTAACAAGTATTGCATAAATTTTGGTGAACTGAGTTCTATAGAGAAAAAAATTGTTAATTTTAGTTAAAAAACATTGGGATAAATGAATTCAGATGAAAAATTCAAGTTTGAGCGTAAGCCTGAGAAGTGGATATTTTTATTTTTTAAGATGTTTTGCATAATTTTTGGTGAACTGAGCTTCTAACGGACGAAATGTTTAATTTTAGTGAAAAAACAGCGGTAGAAATGAATTCAGATGAAAATATTCTAGTTTGAGGGGAAACCTGAGAGGTGCATATTTTTATTTTGCTAAGAAGTTTTGCATGTTTTTGGTGAACTGATTTGCAGACGGACAAAATTGTTAATTTTAGTTAAAAAATAGTGGGAAAAATGAATTCAGATGAAAAAATTTAAGTTTGAGTGGAAGCCTGAGAAGTGAATATTTATATTTTGCTAACATTTTTGCATATTTTTTGGTCACTGATATGCACAAGGACGAAAGGGTAATTTTTGTTAAAAAAAACAGCGGGAATAATGAATTCAGATGAAAAAATTCAAGTTTGAGTGGAAGCCTGAGAAGTGGATATTTATATTTTGCTAAAATGTTTTGCATATATTATGGTGAACTAAGAAAGAAGACGGAGGAAATGGTTAATTTTAGTTAAAATACAGCGGTAGAAATGAATGAAGGTGAAAAAATTTAAGTGGGAGTGGAAGATTGAGAAGGGGATATTTTTATTTTGTTAAAATGTTTTGCATAACTTTCGGTGAACTGAGCTTCTAACGGACGAAATGTTTACTTTTTGTAAAATAACAGCGGGAAAAATTAATTCTGATGAAAAAATTCAAGTTTGAGGGGAAACCTGAGAAGGGGATTTTCTTATTTTGCTAATAGGATAGGCATTATTAATGATGAACTGAGCTGCAGATGGTCGAAATGGTTGTTTTAGTTAAAAGATCAGCGGGAGAAATAAATACAGATGAAAAAATTTAAGTTTGAGTGGAAGCCTGAGAAGTGGATATTTATATTTTGCTAAGCTGTTTTGCATAAATTTTGGTGAACTGAGCTTGTAACGGACGAAATGTTTAATTTTAGTGAAAAAACACGAGAAGTGGATATTTTTTTCACTAGATTTTTTAAATTTATTTTAGTGAACAGAGCTGCAGACGGACGAAATGGTTAATTCTAGTAAAAAAACTCCGGGAGAAACGAAATCAGATGAAAAAATTCATGTTTGAGGTGAAAACAGGGAAGTGGTTATTTTTACTTTGCTAGGAAGTATTGCATAAATTTTGGTGAACTGAGCTTCAGACGGATGAAATGGTTTGTTTTAGTTAAAAAAACCGAGAGAAAAATGAATGCAGATGAAAAAATTCAAGTTTGAGGGGAAACCTGAGAAGTGGATATTTTTATTTAGCTAAGAAGTTTTGCATAATTTACGGTGATTTAAGTTGCAGACGGACTAAATTGGTAATTTTTGTTAAAAAACAACGGAAGTAATGAATTCAGACGAACAAATTCAAGTTTAAGTGGAAACCTGAGAAATGGATATTTTTATTTTGCTAAGATTTTGCATAAATTCTGGTGAACTGAGCTTTAGACTGGCAAAATGGTGAATTTTAGAAAAAAAACAGCGGGAGTAATGAATTCAGATGAAAAAATTCAAGTTTTACAGGTTTTCAAGTTTCGACTTACAGCTTAAGGAGGAAGCTTGACGTTTGGATATATTTATTTTCCAAAGATGTATTGCATAAATTATGGTGAACTGAGCTTTAGACGGGCAAAACGGTAAAGGTTTTTAAAAAATAGTGGCAGAAATGAAATCAGAAGAAAAATTCAACTTTGAGTGAAAGACTGAGAATTGGATATTTTTAGTTTACTAAGATGTTTTGCATAAATTTTGGTGAACTGAGCTACTAACGGACTAAATGTTTTATTTTTGTGAAAAGACAGCGAGAGAAATTAATACTGATGAAAAAATTCAAGTTTGAGGGAAAAACAGAGAAGTGGATATTTATATTTTGCTAACAAGTATTGCATAAATTTTGGTGAACTGAGCTGCAGACGGACGATATGGTAAATTTTAGTTAAAAAATAGTGGGAGAAATGAATTCAGATGAAAAAATTTAAGTTTGTGTGGAAGACTGAGAAGTGGATATTTTTATTTTGCTAAGATGTTTTTCATATATTTTGGTGAACTGATATGCAGACGGACGATATGGTTAATTTTAGTTAAAAACAGCGGGAGAAATGAATACAGATGAAAAAGTTTAAGTTTGAGTGGAAGCCTCAGAGGTGGATGTTTTTATTTTGCTCAGATGTTTTGCATAAATTTTGGTGAACTGAGTTCTATAGGGACGAAATTGTTAATTTTAGTTAAAAAACATTGGGAGAAATGAATTCAGATGAAAAATTCAAGTTTGAGCGTAAGCCTGAGAAGTGGATATTTTTATTTTTTAAGATGTTTTGCATAATTTTTGGTGAACTGAGTTTCTAACGGACGAAATGTTTAATTTTAGTGAAAAAACAGCGGTAGAAATGAATTCAGATGAAAAAATTCTAGTTTGAGGGGAAACCTGAGAAGTGCATCTTTTTATTTTGCTGAGAAGTTTTGCATGTTTTTGGTGAACTGATTTGCAGACGGACGAAATTGTTAATTTTAGTTAAAAAATAGTGGGAAAAATGAATTCAGATGAAAAAATTTAAGTTTGAGTGGAAGCCTGAGAAGTGGATATTTATATTTTGCTAACATTTTCGCATATTTTTTGGTGAACTGATATGCAGAAGGACGAAAGGGTAATTTTTGTTAAAAAAAACAGCGGGAATAATGAATTCAGTTGAAAAACTTCAAATTTGAGTGGAAGCCTGAGAAGTGTATATTTATATTTTGCTTAAATGTTTTGCATATATTATGGTGAACTAAGATAGCAGACGGACGAAATGGTTAATTTTAGTTAAAAAACAGAGGGAGAAATGAATTAAGATGAAAATTTTAAGTTTTAGTGGAAGTCTGAGAAGTGGATATTTTTATTTGCTAAGAAGTTTTGCAAAAATTGAGGTGAACTGAGCTTCAGACGGACAAAATGGTTAATATCAGTTAAAAAACAGCGGGAGAAATGAATACAGATGAAAAAATTCAAGTTAGAGAGGAAACCTGAGAAGTTGATATTTTTATTTTGCTAACAAGTTATGCATTAATTTTGGTGAACTGAGCTTCAGACGGATGAAATGCTTTGTTATAGTTAAAAAACCGAGAGAAAAATGAATACAGATGAAAAATTTCAAACCTGAGAAGTTGATATTTTTATTTTGCTAACAAGTTATGCATAAATTTTGGTGAACTGAGCTTCTAACGGACGAAATGTTTAATTTTAGTGAAAAAACAGTGGGAGAAATGAATTCTGATGAATAAATTCATGTTTGAGGGGAAAACAGGGAAGTGGATATTTTTCCTTTGCTAGGAAGTATTGCATAAATTTTGGTGAACTGAGCTTCAGACGGATGAAATGCTATGTTATAGTCAAAAATCCGAGAGAAAAAATGAATACAGATGAAAAAATACAAGTTTGAGTGGAAATTTGAGAAGTGGATATTTTTTTCACTAGATTTTTTTAATAAATTTTAGTAAACAGAGCTGCAGACGGACGAAATGGTTAATTCTAGTAAAAAAAACTCCGGAAGAAACGAAATCAGATGAAAAAATTCATGTTTGAGGGGAAAACAGGGAAGTGGTTATTTTTACTTTGCTAGGAAGTATTGCATAAATTTTGGTGAACTGAGCTTCAGACGGATGAAATGGTTTGTTTTAGTTAAAAAACCGAGAGAAAAATGAATGCAGATGAAAAAATTCAAGTTTGAGGGGAAACCTGAGAAGTGGATATTTTTATTTAGCTAAGAAGTTTTGCATGTTTTTTGGTGAACTGATTTGCAGACGGTCGAAATTGTTAATTTTAGTTAAAAAATAGTGGGAAAAATGAATTCAGATGAAAAAATTTAAGTTTGAGTGGAAGCCTGAGAAGTGGATATTTATATTTTGCTAACATTTTCGCATATTTTTTGGTGAACTGATATGCAGACGGACGAAAGGGTAATTTTTGTTAAAAAAAACAGCGGGAATAATGAATTCAGATGAAAAACTTCAAGTTTGAGTGGAAGCCTGAGAAGTGGATATTTATATTTTGCTTAAATGTTTTGCATATATTATGGTCAACTAAGATAGCAGACGGACGAAATGGTTAATTTTAGTTAAAAAACAGAGGGAGAAATGAATTAATATGAAAATTTTAAGTTTTAGTGGAAGTCTGAGAAGTGGATATTTTTATTTGCTAAGAAGTTTTGCAAAAATTGAGGTGAACTGAGCATCAGACGGACAAAATGGTTAATTTCAGTTAAAAAACAGCGGGAGAAATGAATACAGATGAAAAAATTCAAGTTAGAGAGGAAACCTGAGAAGTTGATATTTTTATTTTGCTAATAAGTTATGCATAAATTTTAGTGAACTGAGCTTCAGACGGATGAAATGCTTTGTTATAGTTAAAAAACCGAGAGAAAAATGAATACAGATGAAAAATTTCAAGTTTGAGTGGAAATTCGAGAAGTGGATATTTTTTTTACTAGATTTTTTAAATAAATCTTAGTGAACAGAGCTGCAGACGGACGAAATGGTTAATTCTAGTAAAAAATCTCCGGGAGAAACGAAATCAGATGAAAAAATTCATGTTTGAGTGGAAAACAGGGAAGTGGTTATTTTTACTTTGCTAGGAAGTATTGCATAAATTTTGGTGAACTGAGCTTCAGACGGATAAAATGGTTTCTTTAAGATAAAAAACCGAGAGAAAAATGAATGCAGATGAAAAAATTCAAGTTTGAGGGGAAACCTGAGAAGTGGATATTTTTATTTAGCTAAGAAGTTTTGCATAATTTATGGTGATTTAAGTTGCAGACGGACTAAATTTGTAATTTTTGTTAAAAAACAACGGGAGTAATGAATTCAGACGAACAAATTCAAGTTTAAGTGGAAACCTGAGTAGTGGATATTTTTATTTTGCTAAGATTTTGCATAAATTCTGGTGAACTGAGCTTTAGACTGGCAAAATGGTGAATTTTAGAAAAAAAACAGCGGGAGTAATGAATTCAGATGAAAAAGTTTAAGGTTGAGTAGAAGCCTCAGAGGTGGATGTTTTTATTTTGCTCAGATGTTTTGCATAAATTTTGGTGAACTGAGTTCTATAGGGACGAAATTGTTAATTTTAGTTAAAAAACATTGGGAGAAATGAATTCAGATGAAAAATTCAAGTTTGATCGTAAGCCTGAGAAGTTGATATTTTTATTTTTTAAGATGTTTTGCATAATTTTTGGTGAACTGAGCTTCTAACGGACCAAATATTTAATTTTAGTGAAAAAACAGCGGTAGAGATGAATTCGGATGAAAAAATTCTAGTTTGAGGGGAAACCTGAGAAGTGCATATTTTTATTTTGCTAAGAAGTTTTGCAGTTTTTTGGTGAACTGATTTGCTTACGGACGAAATTGTTAATTTTAGTTAAAAAATAGTGGGAAAAATGAATTCAGATGAAAAAATTTAAGTTTGAGTGGAAGCCTGAGAAGTGAATATTTATATTTTGCTAACATTTTTGCATATTTTTTGGTGCACTGATATGCACAAGGACGAAAGGGTAATTTTTGTTTAAAAAAAACAGCGGGAATAATGAATTCAGATTAAAAAATTCAAGTTTGGGTGGAAGCCTGAGAAGTGGATATTTATATTTTGCTAAAATGTTTTGCATATATTATGGCGAACTAAGATAGCAGACGGACGAAATGGTTAATTTTAGTTAAAATACAGCGGGAGAAATGAATGAAGGTGAAAAAATTTAAGTGGGAGTGGAAGATTGAGAAGGGGATATTTTTATTTTGCTAAGATGTTTTGCATAACTTTCGGTGCACTGAGCTTCTAACGGACGAAATGTTTACTTTTTGTAAAAAAACAGCGGGAAAAATTAATTCTGATGAAAAAATTCAAGTTTGAGGGGAATCCTGAGAAGGGGATATTTTTATTTTGCTATAAGGTTAGGCATTATTAATCATGAACTGAGCTGCAGATGGTCGAAATGGTTGTTTTAGTTAAAAGATCAGCGGGAGAAATTAATGCAGATGAAAAAATTTAAGTTTGAGTGGAAGCCTGAGAAGTGGATATTTATATTTTGCTAAGCTGTTTTGCATAAATTTTGGTGAACTGAGCTTGTAACGGACGAAATGTTTAATTTTAGTGAAAAAAAAGCGGGAGAAATGAATTCTGATGAATAAATTCAAGTGTGAGGGGAAACCTGAGAAGTGGATATTTTTATTTAGCTAATAAGTTTCGCATAATTTATGGTGATCTGAGCTGCAGACGGCCGAAATGGTTAATGTTAGTTAAATAAAACAGCAGGAGAAATGAATACAGATGAAAAATTTAGATTTGAGTAAAACCTGAGAAGTGGATATTTTTATTTATCTTAGAAGTTTTGCATTATTTATGGTGAACTGAGCTGCAGACGGACGAAAAGGTTAATTTTAGTTAAAAAACAGAGAGAGAGATGAATTCTTATGAAAAAATTCATGTTTGAGGGGAAAACAGAGAAGTGGTTATTTTTACTTTGCTAGGAAGTATTGCATAAATTTTGGTGAACTGATCTTCAGACGGATGAAATGGTTTGTTTTAGTTAAAAAACCGAGAGAAAAGTGAATGCAGATGAAAAAATTCAAGTTTGAGGGGAAAAATGAGAAGTGGATATTTTTATTTAGCTAAGAAGTTTTGCATAATTTATGGTGATTTAAGTTGCAGACGGACTAAATTGGTAATTTTTGTTAAAAAACAACGGGAGTAATGAATTCAGACGAACAAATTCAAGTTTAAGTGGAAACCTGGGAAGTGGATATTTTTATTTTGCTAAGATTTTGCATAAATTCTGGTGAACTGAGCTTTAGACTGGCAAAATGGTGAATTTTAGAAAAAAAACAGCGGGAGTAATGAATTCAGATGAAAAAATTCAAGTTTTACAGGTTTTCAAGTTTCAACTTACAGCTTTAGGAGGAAGCTTGACGTTTGGATATATTTATTTTCCAAAGATGTATTGCATAAATTATGGTGAACTGAGCTTTAGACGGGCAAAATGGTAAAGGTTTTTAAAAAATAGTGGGAGAAATGAAATCAGAAGAAAAATTCAACTTTGAGTGAAAGACTGAGAATTGGATATTTTTAGTTTACTAAGATGTTTTGCATAAATTTTGGTGAACTGAGCTACTAACGGACTAAATGTTTTATTTTTGTGAAAAGACAGCGGGAGAAAAGAATTCTGATGAAAAAATTCAAGTTTGAGGGGAAACCAGAGAAGTGGATATTTTTATTTTGCTAACAAGTATTGCATACATTTTGGTGAACTGAGCTGCAGACGGACGAAATGGTAAATTTTAGTTAAAAAATAGTGGGAGAAATGAATTCAGATGAAAAAATTTAAGTTTGTGTGGAAGACTGAGAAGTGGATATTTTTATTTTGCTAAGATGTTTTGCATATATTTTGGTGAACTGATATGCAGACATACGATATGGTTAATTTTAATTAAAAACAGCGGGAGAAATGAATACAGATGAAAAAGTTTAAGTTTGAGTGGAAGCCTCAGAGGTGGATGTTTTTATTTTGTTCAGATGTTTTGCATAAATTTTGGTGAACTGAGTTCTATAGGGACTAAATTGTTAATTTTAGTTAAAAAACATTGGGAGAAATGAATTCAGATGAAAAATTCAAGTTTGAGCGTAAGCCTGAGAAGTGGATATTTTTATTTTTTAAGATGTTTTGCATAATTTTTGGTGAACTGAGCTTCTAACGGACGAAATGTTTAATTTTAGTGAAAAAACAGCGGTAGAAATGATTTCAGATGAAAAAATTCTAGTTTGAGGGGAAACCTGAGAAGTGCATATTTTTATTTTGCTAAGAAGTTTTGCATGTTTTTTGGTGAACTGATTTGCAGACGGACGAAATTTTTAATTTTAGTTAAAAAATAGTGGGAAAAATGAATTCAGATGAAAAAATTTAAGTTTGAGTGGAAGCCTGAGAAGTGGATATTTATATTTTGCTAACATTTTCGCATATTTTTTGGTGAACTGATATGTAGAAGGACGAAAGGGCAATTTTTGTTAAAAAAAACAGCGGGAATAATGAATTCAGATGAAAAAATTCAAGTTTGAGTGGAAGCCTGAGAAGTGGATATTTATATTTTGTTAAAATGTTTTGCATATATTATGGTGAACTAAGATAGCAGACGGACGAAATGGTTAATTTTAGTTAAAAAACTGAGGGAGAAATGAATTAAGATGAAAAAATTCAAGTTTTACAGGTTTTCAAGTTTCAACTTACAGCTTTAGGAGGAAGCTTGACGTTTGGATATATTTATTTTCCAAAGATGTATTGCATAAATTATGGTGAACTGAGCTTCAGACGGGCAAAATGGTAAAGGTTTTTAAAAAATAGTGGGAGAAATGAAATCAGAAGAAAAATTCAACTTTGAGTGAAAGACTGAGAATTGGATATTTTTAGTTTACTAAGATGTTTTGCATAAATTTTGGTGAACTGAGCTACTAACGGACTAAATGTTTTATTTTTTTGAAAAGACAGCGGGAGAAATGAATTCTGATGAAAAAATTCAAGGTGATCACAAGGGAAAAAAATACTTTGCTGGTCCACAGGATATGATTTATTGCGACCGGTTTCGATACAGCGTATCATCATCTGGCAAATTTTACAGGATAGTACATGGCATTTATACACTTGAAGCGGGCGAAAGGCGGGGGTGGGGGGAGAAAAGGGTGGCGGGATCCGGAAGGGAATCAGGGGTCGGGGGGAGGGGGGGGGAGAAAGGAAAGGGAAGGTCAGTTTGAGGAAGTATGAACCGCTGATGGATCTTCACTGCATGAGGTAAATGAGGGTGGGGGTGTGCGGCAGGAATGAGCTGAAGGGACACATTAAGGAGAGGTGAGTGGTGTCTGTGATGGTTTCGCGGAAAACACATTAAACAGGGGTGAGTGGTGAGAATACAATTGCTCATTAACTAGTGTGACGTCGGGTAAGGTTTGGCCCACAAAAATTTCCAACTGCTCGAGTGCGTCAAGCCTTGGGCCGTTATTTTCTCTGTGGAGGATTATTGGTTTGAATTCGCTGGTGTGGTTGGAATCCAAGAGGTGCTTGGCAAAGTGTGAGGTGTGGTTGTTGTTAGTAAAACATGAATGATGTTCCTTGGCCCTGATGTTGAAATTCCGTCCAGTTTTCCCTATGTAGCAAGAATTGCAGTCATTACATTTAAGTTTATATACTCCGCTGTGTTTTCCAGCACTTATTTTGTCTTTAGTGCTCCCTAACAGTTTGCCTAATGTGTTTTTACTATAGAAGGCTGCTTTCATTTTGTCTTTCGGTAAGAGGTTTTCGGTTATGGTAGATATACGGCCGAGATACGGGATTCTGTGCCATTTCTTATTGTCATCTTTCACTCTTTGGGTGTAAATAAGGTTGACTGCGAGTCGGTTGAGTTTTTTGTGATATAGTTTGGTGATAAGTTCTTCGGGGTACCCGTTGTTGGATGCAATTTGCTTGATTGTGTTTAACTCCTCCATCTTGTTGGAATTTGACATCGGGATCATACATAGCCTGTGAAGCATGCAATGTATTGCAGATAGTTTGTGGGAGATATGGTGTCGTGAATTTCTGTGTAGTATTTGGTCTGTGTAACAATTTTTCCTGAAAATGGAGAATTCAAATTTCCGGTTGACATTCCGAATGGTTAAATCTAGATAATTTAACTTCCCTTCAAATTCCACTTCACTAGTTATTTTGATGTTTTGGTCAAAAGAATTCAGGAGTGACACGAAGTTGTCCAACTGTCTTAGCGAGCCGGTCCATACACAGAAAATGTCGTCGACGTATCGATACCACCGAAAAACATTTTTCACAAGGGTGTTTTTGGAATTGAAAACACATTCTTCGTAGTTGTCCATATAAATGTCAGCAAGAAGTGGTGACAGTGGGGATCCCATTGCGAGGCCTTCAGGTTGCTCATATATTGTGTTGTTGAATTGGAAGTAGTTTTGGTTAACACACACTTCCAAAAGGTGGCACAATTCGGCGATTACAGGGGGTGGTGATTTGGCTTTCACTAAGGCAATTTCGGCTAGTTGTAAGGCTGTGGATTTGGGAACACTGGTGAACAAATTCACTACATCAAAGGACACTAAAATACATTTTTGCGGCAATATTTCACTTGAAAGAGCCCTCGCGAGCTCCACTGAATTCTTCACGCCATATTTGGGAGTGAATTTTGAGAACTGGCGGAAAATGGCGTTTAACTTGCGAGCCAAGAGATGATTGGGACTACACACACTGGAAACTATGGGTCTTACAGGAATTC
This sequence comes from Platycnemis pennipes, assembly GCA_933228895.1. NCBI lineage: Eukaryota > Metazoa > Arthropoda > Insecta > Odonata > Platycnemididae > Platycnemis > Platycnemis pennipes. The sequence goes on along the minus strand of OW121852.1, from coordinate 30,505,517 downwards.
CGGACTTGTGCATTTTGGGAAGACCGAAGAATCTGGGAGCCATGGGATTCATCTGGATGAGACGTTGTTTTTCCCGGGAGTGGAGCACGGTGGTGCATTCTGCTATAGCCCTCTTGCATTCTTTTTGGTGATCGGTGGTTGGATCTCTGGATAATTTTACTATTTTATTGGCATTGATGAACTCCTCACATTTAAGGACGTATGTGGATCGGTCCATAATGATGACTGCATTGCCCTTGTCAGCTTTCGTGAGAATTAGGTTGTTGTTTGAAAGGGACTTTCTAATGGATAAGACTGTCTTCTGTTCACCAATACATTGGTTAATTGGGTTTCTTCTGGTGACGTTGTCCATACACCGCTGTAGTTCTAGGGAGATGCGTTGCGATGAACCTGAATGGTCATTGCTGAGAGCAAGGCTGCAGTCTACAGCTAGGTTTTTCAAGTCATTCTCGGAGATGGGTATTTTCGGGGCGTATTTTAACCCTTTCTCCAACATTTCCAATTGATCTTTTGCGAAGGTGTGATTTGAAAGATTAACCACTCTGTTAGCAAATGGGGTAATTACATTGGACGGACTTGAGTCATTATGTTCGTCCGTAGTCACTTTAGTGACGAAAAAATTCAAGTTTGAGGGGAAACCAGAGAAGTGGATATTTTTATTTTGCTAACAAGTATTGCGTCATAAAGTCATAAAGTAGTCCGTAGTCACTTTAGTCACGAAAAAATTCAAGTTTGAGGGGAAACCAGAGAAGTGGATATTTTTATTTTGCTAACAAGTATTGCATACATTTTGGTGAACTGAGCTGCAGACGCACGAAATGGTAAATTTTAGTTAAAAAATAGTGGGAGAAATGAATTCAGATGAAAAAATTTAAGTTTGTGTGGAAGACTGAGAAGTGGATATTTTTATTTTGCTAAGATGTTTTGCATATATTTTGGTGAACTGATATGCAGACATACGATATGGTTAATTTTAATTAAAAACAGCGGGAGAAATGAATACAGATGAAAAAGTTTAAGTTTGAGTGGAAGCCTCAGAGGTGGATGTTTTTATTTTGTTCAGATGTTTTGCATAAATTTTGGTGAACTGAGTTCTATAGGGACGAAATTGTTAAATTTAGTTAAAAAAACATTGGGAGAAATGAATTCAGATGAAAAATTCAAGTTTGAGCGTAAGCCTGAGAAGTGGATATTTTTATTTTTTAAGATGTTTTGCATAATTTTTGGTGAACTGAGCTTCTAACGGACGAAATGTTTAATTTTAGTGAAAAAACAGCGGTAGAAATGATTTCAGATGAAAAAATTCTAGTTTGAGGGGAAACCTGAGAAGTGCATATTTTTATTTTGCTAAGAAGTTTTGCATGTTTTTTGGTGAACTGATTTGCAGACGGACGAAATTTTTAATTTTAGTTAAAAAATAGTGGGAAAAATGAATTCAGATGAAAAAATTTAAGTTTGAGTGGAAGCCTGAGAAGTGGATATTTATATTTTGCTAACATTTTCGCATATTTTTTGGTGAACTGATATGTAGAAGGACGAAAGGGCAATTTTTGTTAAAAAAACAGCGGGAATAATGAATAAAGATGAAAAAATTCAAGTTTTACAGTTTTTCAAGTTTCAACTTACAGCTTTAGGAGGAAGCTTGACGTTTGGATATATTTATTTTCCAAAGATGTATTGCATAAATTATGGTGAACTGAGCTTCAGACGGGCAAAATGGTAAAGGTTTTTAAAAAATAGTGGGAGAAATGAAATCAGAAGAAAAATTCAACTTTGAGTGAAAGACTGAGAATTGGATATTTTTAGTTTACTAAGATGTTTTGTATAAATTTTGGTGAACTGAGCTTCTAACGGACTAAATGTTTTATTTTTTTGAAAAAACAGCGGTAGAAATGATTTCAGATGAAAAAATTCTAGTTTGAGGGGAAACCTGAGAAGTGCATATTTTTATTTGCTAAGAAGTTTTGCATGTTTTTTGGTGAACTGATTTGCAGACGGACGAAATTTTTAATTTTAGTTAAAAAATAGTGGGAAAAATGAATTCAGATGAAAAAATTTAAGTTTGAGTGGAAGCCTGAGAAGTGGATATTTATATTTTGCTAACATTTTCGCATATTTTTTGGTGAACTGATATGTAGAAGGACGAAAGGGCAATTTTTGTTAAAAAAAACAGCGGGAATAATGAATTCAGATGAAAAAATTCAAGTTTGAGTGGAAGCCTGAGAAGTGGATATTTATATTTTGTTAAAATGTTTTGCATATATTATGGTGAACTAAGATAGCAGATGACGAAATGGTTAATTTTAGTTAAAAAACTGAGGGAGAAATGAATAAAGATGAAAAAATTCAAGTTTTACAGGTTTTCAAGTTTCAACTTTCAGCTTTAGGAGGAAGCTTGACGTTTGGATATATTTATTTTCCAAAGATGTATTGCATAAATTATGGTGAACTGAGCTTTAGACGGGCAAAATGTTAAAGGTTTTTAAAAAATGGTGGGAGAAATGAAATCAGAAGAAAAATTCAACTTTGAGTGAAAGACTGAGAATTGGATATTTTTAGTTTACTAAGATGTTTTGCATAAATTTTGGTGAACTGAGCTACTAACGGACTAAATGTTTTATTTTTTTGAAAAGACAGCGGGAGAAATGAATTCTGATGAAAAAATTCAAGTTTGAGGGGAAACCAGAGAAGTGGATATTTTTATTTTGCTAACAAGTATTGCATACATTTTGGTGAACTGAGCTGCAGACGCACGAAATGGTAAATTTTAGTTAAAAAATAGTGGGAGAAATGAATTCAGATGAAAAAATTTAAGTTTGTGTGGAAGACTGAGAAGTGGATATTTTTATTTTGCTAAGATGTTTTGCATATATTTTGGTGAACTGATATGCAGACATACGATATGGTTAATTTTAATTAAAAACAGCGGGAGAAATGAATACAGATGAAAAAGTTTAAGTTTGAGTGGAAGCCTCAGATGTGGATGTTTTTATTTTGTTCAGATGTTTTGCATAAATTTTGGTGAACTGAGTTCTATAGGGACGAAATTGTTAATTTTAGTTAAAAAACATTGGGAGAAATGAATTCAGATGAAAAATTCAAGTTTGAGCGTAAGCCTGAGAAGTGGATATTTTTATTTTTTAAAATGTTTTGCATAATTTTTGGTGATCTGTCTCCTAACGGACGAAATGTTTAATTTTAGTGAAAAAACAGCGGTAGAAATGATTTCAGATGAAAAAATTCTAGTTTGAGGGGAAACCTGAGAAGTGCATATTTTTATTTTGCTAAGAAGTTTTGCATGTTTTTTGGTGAACTGATTTGCAGACGGACGAAATTTTTATTTTTAGTTAAAAAATAGTGGGAAAAATGAATTCAGATGAAAAAATTTAAGTTTGAGTGGAAGCCTGAGAAGTGGATATTTATATTTTGCTAACATTTTCGCATATTTTTTGGTGAACTGATATGTAGAAGGACGAAAGGGCAATTTTTGTTAAAAAAAACAGCGGGAATAATGAATTCAGATGAAAAAATTCAAGTTTGAGTGGAAGCCTGAGAAGTGGATATTTATATTTTGTTAAAATGTTTTGCATATATTATGGTGAACTAAGATAGCAGACGGACGAAATGGTTAATTTTAGTTAAAAAACTGAGGGAGAAATGAATAAAGATGAAAAAATTCAAGTTTTACAGTTTTTCAAGTTTCAACTTACAGCTTTAGTAGGAAGCTTGACGTTTGGATATATTTATTTTCCAAAGATGTATTGCATAAATTATGGTGAACTGAGCTTCAGACGGACAAATGGGTTAATTTCAGTTAAAAAACAGCGAGAGAAATGAATACAGATGAAAAAATTTAAGTAAGAGAGGAAACCTGAGAAGTTGATGTTTTTATTTTGCTAACAAGTTATGCATAAATTTAGGTGAACTGAGCTTCAGACGGATGAAATGCTTTGTTTTAGTTAAAAAACCGAGAGAAAAATGAATACAGATGAAAAATTTCAAGTTTGAGTGGAAATTCGAGAAGTGGATATTTTTTTACTAGATTTTTTTTAATAAATTTTAGTGAACAGAGCTGCAGACGGACGAAATGGTTAATTCCAGTAAAAAAACTCCGAGAGAAACGTAATCAGATGAAAAAATTCATGTTTGAGGGGAAAACAGGGAAGTGGTTATTTTTACTTTGCTAGGAAGTATTGCATAAATTTTGGTGAACTGAGCTTCAGACGGATGAAATGGTTTGTTTTAGTTAAAAAACCGAGAGAAAAATGAATACAGATGAAAATATTCAAGTTTGAGGGGAAACCTGAGAAGTGGAATTTTTATTTAGCTAAGAAGTTTTGCATAATTTATGGTGATTTAAGTTGCAGACGGACTAAATTGGTAATTCTTGTTAAAAAAAACAACGGAAGTAATGAATTCAGACGAACAAATTCAAGTTTTAGTGGAAACCTGAGAAGTGGATATTTTTATTTTGCTAAGATTTTGCATAAATTCTGTTGAACTGAGCTTTAGACTGGCAAAATGGTGAATTTTAGAAAAAAAACAGCGGGAGTAATGAATTCAGATGAAAAAATTCAAGTTTTACAGGTTTTCAAGTTTCAACTTACAGCTTTAGGAGGAAGCTTGACGTTTGGATATATTTATTTTCCAAAGATGTATTGCATAAATTATGGTGAACTGAGCTTCAGACGGACAAAATGGTTAATTTCAGTTAAAAAACAGCGGGAGAAATGAATACAGATGAAAAAATTCAAGTAAGAGAGGAAACCTGAGGTGTAGATATTTTTATTTTGCTAACAAGTTATGCATAAATTTAGGTGAACTGAGCTTCAGACGGATGAAATGCTTTGTTTTAGTTAAAAAACCGAGAGAAAAATGAATACAGATAAAAAATTTCAAGTTTGAGTGGAAATTCGAGAAGTGGATATTTTTTTACTAGATTTTTTTTAATAAATTTTAGTGAACAGAGCTGCAGACGGACGAAATGGTTAATTCCAGTAAAAAAACTCCGGGAGAAACGAAATCAGATGAAAAAATTCATGTTTGAGGGGAAAACAGGGAAGTGGTTATTTTTACTTTGCTAGGAAGTATTGCATAAATTTTGGTGAACTGAGCTTCAGACGGATGAAATGGTTTGTTTTAGTTAAAAAACCGAGAGAAAAATGAATACAGATGAAAATATTCAAGTTTGAGGGGAAACCTGAGAAGTGCATATTTTTATTTTGCTAAGAAGTTTTGCATAATTAATGGTGATTTAAGTTGTAGACGGACTGAATTGGTAATTCTTGTTAAAAAAAACAACGGAAGTAATGAATTCAGACGAACAAATTCAAGTTTTAGTTGAAACCTGAGAAGTGGATATTTTTATTTTGCTAAGATTTTGCATAAATTCTGGTGAACTGAGCTTTAGACTGGCAAAATGGTGAATTTTAGAAAATAAACAGCGGGAGTAATTAATTGAGATGAAAAAATTCAAGTTTTACAGGTTTTCAAGTTTCAACTTACAGCTTTAGGAGGAAGCTTGACGTTTGGATATATTTATTTTCCAAAGATGTATTGCATAAATTATGTTGAACTGAGCTTTAGACGGGCAAAATGGTAAAGGTTTTTAAAAAATAGTGGGAGAAATGAAATCAGAAGAAAAATTCAACTTTGAGTGAAAGACTGAGAATTGGATATTTTTAGTTTACTAAGATGTTTTGCATAAATTTTGGTGAACTGAGCTACTAACGGACTAAATGTTTTATTTTTTTGAAAAGACAGCGGGAGAAATGAATTCTGATGAAAAAATTCAAGTTTGAGGGGAAACCAGAGAAGTGGATATTTTTATTTTGCTAACAACTATTGCATAAATTTTGGTGAACTGAGCTGCAGACGGACGAAATGGTAAATTTTAGTTAAAAAATAGTGGTAGAAATGAATTCAGATGAAAAAGTTTAAGTTTGAGTGGAAGCCTCACAGGTGGATATTTTTATTTCGCTCAGATGTTTTGCATAAATTTTGGTGAACTGAGTTCTATAGAGAAAAAAATTGTTAATTTTAGTTAAAAAACATTGGGATAAATGAATTCAGATGAAAAATTCAAGTTTGAGCGTAAGCCTGAGAAGTGGATATTTTTATTTTTTAAGATGTTTTGCATAATTTTTGGTGAACTGAGCTTCTAACGGACGAAATGTTTAATTTTAGTGAAAAAACAGCGGTAGAAATGAATTCAGATGAAAAAATTCTAGTTTGAGGGGAAACCTGAGAGGTGCATATTTTTATTTTGCTAAGAAGTTTTGCATGTTTTTGGTGAACTGATTTGCAGACGGACAAAATTGTTAATTTTAGTTAAATAATAGTGGGAAAAATGAATTCAGATGAAAAAATTTAAGTTTGAGTGGAAGCCTGAGAAGTGAATATTTATATTTTTCTAACATTTTTGCATATTTTTTGGTCACTGATATGCACAAGGACGAAAGGGTAATTTTTGTTAAAAAAAACAGCGGGAAAAATGAATTCAGATGAAAAAATTCAAGTTTGAGTGGAAGCCTGAGAAGTGGATATTTATATTTTGCTAAAATGTTTTGCATATATTATGGTGAACTAAGAAAGCAGACGGAGGAAATGGTTAATTTTAGTTAAAATACAGCGGTAGAAATGAATGAAGGTGAAAAAATTTAAGTGGGAGTGGAAGATTGAGAAGGGGATATTTTTATTTTGTTAAAATGTTTTGCATAACTTTCGGTGAACTCAGCTTCTAACGGACGAAATGTTTACTTTTTGTAAAATAACAGCGGGAAAAATTAATTCTGATTAAAAAATTCAAGTGTGAGGGGAAAACTGAGAAGGGGATATTCTTATTTTGCTAATAGGTTAGGCATTATTAATGATGAACTGAACTGCAGATGGTCGAAATGGTTGTTTTAGTTAAAAGATCAGCGGGAGAAATTAACACAGATGAAAAAATTTAAGTTTGAGTGGAAGCCTGAGAAGTGGATATTTATATTTTGCTAAGCTGTTTTGCATAAATTTTGGTGAACTGAGCTTGTCACGGACGAAATGTTTAATTTTAGTGAAAAAACAGCGGGAGAAATGAATTCTGATGAATAAATTCAAGTGTGAGGGGAAACCTGAGAAGTGGATATTTTTATTTAGCTAATAAGTTTCGCATAATTTATGGTGCTCTGAGCTGCAGACGGCCGAAATGGTTAATTTTAGTTAAATAAAACAGCAAAAGTAATGAATACAGCTGAAAAATTTAGGTTTGAGTGAAAACCTGAAAAGTGGATATTTTTATTTATCTTAGAAATTTTGCATTATTTATGGTGAACTGAGCTGCAGACGGACGAAATGGTTAATTTTAGTTAAAAAACAGCGGGAGAGATGAATTCTGATGAAAAAATTCATGTTTGAGGGGAAACCAGAGAAGTGGTTATTTTTACTTTGCTAGGAAGTATTGCATAAATTTTGGTGAACTGATCTTCAGACGGATGAAATGGTTTGTTTTAGTTAAAAAACGGAGAGAAAAATGAATGCAGATGAAAAAATTCAAGTTTGAGGGGAAATCTGAGAAGTGGATATTTTTATTTAGCTAAGAAGTTTTAGATATTTTATGGTGATTTAAGTTGCAGACGGACTAAATTGGTAATTCTTGTTAAAAAACAACGGGAGTAATGAATTCAGACGAACAAATTCAAGTTTAAGTGGAAACCTGAGAAGTGGATATTTTTATTTTGCTAAGATTTTGCATAAATTCTGGTGAACTGAGCTTTAGACTGGCAAAATGGTGAATTTTAGAAAAAAAACAGCGGGAGTAATGAATTCAGACGAAAAAATTCAAGTTTTACAGGTTTTGAAGTTTCAACGTACAGCTTTAGGAGGAAGCTTGACGTTTGGATATATTTATTTTCCAAAGATGTATTGCATAAATTATGGCGAACTGAGCTTTAGACGGGCAAAATGTTAAAGGTTTTTAAAAAATAGTGGGAGAAATGTAATCAGAAGAAAAATTCAACTTTGAGTGAAAGACTGAGAATTGGATATTTTTAGTTTACTAAGATGTTTTGCATAATTTTGGTGAACTGAGCTACTAACGGACTAAATGTTTTATTTTTGTGAAAAGACAGCGGGAGAAATGAATTCTGATGAAAAAATTTTAGTTTGAAGGGAAACCAGAGAAGTGGATATTTTTGATTTTCTAAGATGTTTTGTATAAATTTTGATGAACTGAGCTTCTAACGGACGAAATGTTTAATTTTAGTGAAAAAACAGCGGGAGAAATGCATTCTGATGAAAAAATTCGAGTTTGAGTGGAAATCTGAGAAGTGAATATTTTTATTTTGCTAAGATGTTTTGTTTAAATTTTGGTGAATTGAGATGCAGAAGGAGAAAATGGTAATTTTTTTGTTAAAAAACAGCGAGGATAATGAATTCCGATGAAAAAATTCAAGTTTGAGTGGAAGCCTGAGAAGTGGATATTTTTATTTTGCCAAGATGTTTAGCATAAATTTTGGTGAACTGAGCTGCAGACGGACGGAATAGTTAATTTTAGTTAAAAAATAGTGGGAGAAATGAATTCAGATGACAAAATTTAGGTTAGAGTAGAATCCTGAGAAGTGGATATTTTTATTTTGCTAGGATTTTTGCATAAATTTTGGTGATTTGAGCTTCTAACGGACGAAATGTTTAATACTAGTTTAAAAAAAAACAGCGGGAGAAATGAATTCTGATGAAAAAATTGAGGTTAGAGTAGAATCCTGAGAAGTGGATATTTTTATTTTGCTAAGATTTTTGCATAAATTTTGGTGAACTGAGCTTCTAACGGACGAAATATTTAAAACTATTTAAAAAAAAAACAGCAGGAGAAATGAATTCTGATGAAAAAATTCAAAGTTGAGTGGAAGCCTGAGAATAGGATATTTTTATTTTGCTAAAATGTTTTGCATAAATATTGGTGAACTGAGCTTCGGAGGGTTGGAATGTTTAATTTTAGTGAAAAAACAGCGGGAGAAATGAATTAAGATTAACAAATTCAAGTTTGAGAGGAAACCTGAGAAGTGGATATTTTTATTTTTCTAAGAAGTTAAGCATAAATTTTGGTGAACTCAGCTGCAGACGGTCGAATTGGTTAATTTGAGTTAAAAAATAGTGGGAGCAATAAATTCAGATGAAAAAATTCCGGTTTGAGTGGAATCCTGAGAAGTGGATATTTTTATTTTGCTAAGATGTTTTTCATAAATTTTGGTGGAATGAACTGCAGACGGACGATATGGTAAATTTTAGTGAAAAAACAGCGGAAAAAATTAATTCTGATGAGAAATTCAAGTTTGAGAGTAAACCTGAGAAGTGGATACTTTTATTTAATTAAGAAGTTTTGCATAATTTACGGTGAACTGATATTCTAACGGACGAAATGTTTAATTTTAGTGAAAAACAGCGGGACAAATGAATTCAGATGAAAAAATTGAAGTTTGAGAGGAAACCTATCAGGACTCAGAGGAATTCAGATGAAAAAATTTAGGTTTGAGTAGCAACCTGAGGAGTGGATATTTTTATTTTGCTAAGATTTTTGCATAAATTTCGGTGATATGAGCTTCTAACCGACGAAATGTTTAATTTAAGTGAAAAGCAGCGGGAGAAATGAATTCTACTGAAAAAATTCAAGTTTTTAGAGGAAAACTGAGGTTTGGATATTTTTATTTAACTAAGAAGTTTTGCATAATTTAGGTGAGCTGAGCTGCAGACGGACGTAATGGTTAATATTAGTTTAAAAAACAGCAGGAAAAATGAATACAGATGAAAAAATTCGAGTTTGAGTGGAAGCCTGAGAAGTGGATATTTTTATTTTGCTAAGAAGTTAGGCATAAATTTTGGTGAACTTAGCTGCAGACGTTAATTTTTAATTTTAGTTCAAAAATTGTGGGAGCAATGAATTCAGATGAAAAAATTCAAGTTTGAGTGGAAGTCTGAGAAGTGGATATTTTTATTTTGCTAAGATGTTTTTCATAAATTTTATTGAAATGAGCCTCTTACGGACGAAATGTTAAATTTTAGTGAAAAAACAGCGAAATAAATGAATTATGAATGAGGAAATGTTTAATTTTAGTGAAAAAACAGCGGGAGAAATGAATTCTGATGAAAAAATTCAAGTTTGAGGGGATACATGAGAAGTGGGTATTTTTATTTTGCTATCAAAATTTTGCATAAAAATGGTGAACGGCGCTGCAGACGGAGGAAGTGGTTAATTTTAGTTAAAATAGAACGGAAGAAATTAATACAGATGAAAAAATTTAAGTTTGAACGGAAGCCTGAAAAGTGGATATTTAAATTTTGCTAAGATGTTTTGCATAAATTTTGGTGAACTGATATGCAGACGGACGAAATGGTTAATTTTAGTGAAAAAACAGCGGGAGAAATGAATTCTGATGAAAAAATTCAAGTTTGAGTGGAAGCCTGAGAAGTGGATATTTTTATTTTGCCAAGATGTTTTGCATAACTTTCGGTGCACTGAGCTTCTAACGGGCGAAATGTTTACTTTTTGTAAAAAAACAGCGGGAAAAATTAATTCTGATGAAAAAATTCAAGTTTGAGGGGAATCCTGAGAAGGGGATATTTTTATTTTGCTATAAGGTTAGGCATTATTAATCATGAACTGAGCTGCAGATGGTCGAAATGGTTGTTTTAGTTAAAAGATCAGCGGGAGAAATTAATGCAGATGAAAAAATTTAAGTTTGAGTGGAAGCCTGAGAAGTGGATATTTATATTTTGCTAAGCTGTTTTGCATAAATTTTGGTGAACTGAGCTTGTAACGGACGAAATGTTTAATTTTAGTGAAAAAAAAGCGGGAGAAATGAATTCTGATGAATGAATTCAAGTGTGAGGGGAAACCTGAGAAGTGGATATTTTTATTTAGCTAATAAGTTTCGCATAATTTATGGTGATCTGAGCTGCAGACGGCCGAAATGGTTAATGTTAGTTAAATAAAACAGCAGGAGAAATGAATACAGATGAAAAATTTAGATTTGAGTAAAACCTGAGAAGTGGATATTTTTATTTATCTTAGAAGTTTTGCATTATTTATGGTGAACTGAGCTGCAGACGGACGAAAAGGTTAATTTTAGTTAAAAAACAGAGAGAGAGATGAATTCTTATGAAAAAATTCATGTTTGAGGGGAAAACAGAGAAGTGGTTATTTTTACTTTGCTAGGAAGTATTGCATAAATTTTGGTGAACTGATCTTCAGACGGATGAAATGGTTTGTTTTAGTTAAAAAACCGAGAGAAAAATGAATGCAGATGAAAAAATTCAAGTTTGAGGGGAAACCTGAGAAGTGGATATTTTTATTTAGCTAAGAAGTTTTGCATAATTTATGGTGATTTAAGTTGCAGACGGACTAAATTGGTAATTTTTGTTAAAAAACAACGGGAGTAATGAATTCAGACGAACAAATTCAAGTTTAAGTGGAAACCTGGGAAGTGGATATTTTTATTTTGCTAAGATTTTGCATAAATTCTGGTGAACTGAGCTTTAGACTGGCAAAATGGTGAATTTTAGAAAAAAAACAGCGGGAGTAATGAATTGAGATGAAAAAATTCAAGTTTTACAGGTTTTCAAGTTTCAACTTACAGCTTAAGGAGGAAGCTTGACGTTTGGATATATTTATTTTCCAAAGATGTATTGCATAAATTATGGTGAACTGAGCTTTAGACGGGCAAAATGGTAAAGGTTTTTAAAAAATAGTGGGAGAAATGAAATCAGAAGAAAAATTCAACTTTGAGTGAAAGACTGAGAATTGGATATTATTAGTTTACTAAGATGTTTTGCATAAATTTTGGTGAACTGAGCTACTAACGGACTAAATGTTTTATTTTTGTGAAAAGACAGCGGGAGAAAAGAATTCTGATGAAAAAATTCAAGTTTGAGGGGAAACCAGAGAAGTGGATATTTTTATTTTGCTAACAAGTATTGCATACATTTTGGTGAACTGAGCTGCAGACGGACGAAATGGTAAATTTTAGTTAAAAAATAGTGGGAGAAATGAATTCAGATGAAAAAATTTAAGTTTGTGTGGAAGACTGAGAAGTGGATATTTTTATTTTGCTAAGATGTTTTGCATATATTTTGGTGAACTGATATGCAGACATACGATATGGTTAATTTTAATTAAAAACAGCGGGAGAAATGAATACAGATGAAAAAGTTTAAGTTTGAGTGGAAGCCTCAGAGGTGGATGTTTTTATTTTGTTCAGATGTTTTGCATAAATTTTGGTGAACTGAGTTCTATAGGGACTAAATTGTTAATTTTAGTTAAAAAACATTGGGTGAAATGAATTCAGATGAAAAATTCAAGTTTGAGCGTAAGCCTGAGAAGTGGATATTTTTATTTTTTAAGATGTTTTGCATAATTTTTGGTGAACTGAGCTTCTAACGGACGAAATGTTTAATTTTAGTGAAAAAACAGCGGTAGAAATGATTTCAGATGAAAAAATTCTAGTTTGAGGGGAAACCTGAGAAGTGCATATTTTTATTTTGCTAAGAAGTTTTGCATGTTTTTTGGTGAACTGATTTGCAGACGGACGAAATTTTTAATTTTAGTTAAAAAATAGTGGGAAAAATGAATTCAGATGAAAAAATTTAAGTTTGAGTGGAAGCCTGAGAAGTGGATATTTATATTTTGCTAACATTTTCGCATATTTTTTGGTGAACTGATATGTAGAAGGACGAAAGGGCAATTTTTGTTAAAAAAAAACAGCGGGAATAATGAATTCAGATGAAAAAATTCAAGTTTGAGTGGAAGCCTGAGAAGTGAATATTTATATTTTGTTAAAATGTTTTGCATATATTATGGTGAACTAAGATAGCAGACGGACGAAATGGTTAATTTTAGTTAAAAAACTGAAGGAGAAATGAATAAAGATGAAAAAATTCAAGTTTTACAGGTTTTCAAGTTTCAACTTACAGCTTTAGGAGGAAGCTTGACGTTTGGATATATTTATTTTCCAAAGATGTATTGCATAAATTATGGTGAACTGAGCTTTAGACGGGCAAAATGGTAAAGGTTTTTAAAAAATAGTGGGAGAAATGAAATCAGAAGAAAAATTCAACTTTGAGTGAAAGACTGAGAATTGGATATTTTTAGTTTACTAAGATGTTTTGCATAAATTTTGGTGAACTGAGCTACTAACGGACTAAATGTTTTATTTTTGTGAAAAGACAGCGGGAGAAATGAATTCAGATGAAAAAATTTAAGTTTGTGTGGAAGACTGAGAAGTGGATATTTTTATTTTGCTAAGATGTTTTGCATAAATTTTGGTGAACTGATATGCAGACATACGATATGGTTAATTTTAATTAAAAACAGCGGGAGAAATGAATACAGATGAAAAAGTTTAAGTTTGAGTGGAAGCCTCAGAGGTGGATGTTTTTATTTTGTTCAGATGTTTTGCATAAATTTTGGTGAACTGAGTTCTATAGGGACTAAATTGTTAATTTTAGTTAAAAAACATTGGGAGAAATGAATTCAGATGAAAAATTCAAGTTTGAGCGTAAGCCTGAGAAGTGGATATTTTTATTTTGCTAAGATGTTTTGCATATATTTTGGTGAACTGATATGCAGACATACGATATGGTTAATTTTAATTAAAAACAGCGGGAGAAATGAATACAGATGAAAAAGTTTAAGTTTGAGTGGAAGCCTCAGAGGTGGATGTTTTTATTTTGTTCAGATGTTTTGCATAAATTTTGGTGAACTGAGTTCTATAGGGACGAAATTGTTAAATTTAGTTAAAAAAACATTGGGAGAAATGAATTCAGATGAAAAATTCAAGTTTGAGCGTAAGCCTGAGAAGTGGATATTTTTATTTTTTAAGATGTTTTGCATAATTTTTGGTGAACTGAGCTTCTAACGGACGAAATGTTTAATTTTAGTGAAAAAACAGCGGTAGAAATGATTTCAGATGAAAAAATTCTAGTTTGAGGGGAAACCTGAGAAGTGCATATTTTTATTTTGCTAAGAAGTTTTGCATGTTTTTTGGTGAACTGATTTGCAGACGGACGAAATTTTTAATTTTAGTTAAAAAATAGTGGGAAAAATGAATTCAGATGAAAAAATTTAAGTTTGAGTGGAAGCCTGAGAAGTGGATATTTATATTTTGCTAACATTTTCGCATATTTTTTGGTGAACTGATATGTAGAAGGACGAAAGGGCAATTTTTGTTAAAAAAAACAGCGGGAATAATGAATTCAGATGAAAAAATTCAAGTTTGAGTGGAAGCCTGAGAAGTGGATATTTATATTTTGTTAAAATGTTTTGCATATATTATGGTGAACTAAGATAGCAGACGGACGAAATGGTTAATTTTAGTTAAAAAACTGAGGGAGAAATGAATTAAGATGAAAAAATTCAAGTTTTACAGGTTTTCAAGTTTCAACTTACAGCTTTAGGAGGAAGCTTGACGTTTGGATATATTTATTTTCCAAAGATGTATTGCATAAATTATGGTGAACTGAGCTTCAGACGGGCAAAATGGTAAAGGTTTTTAAAAAATAGTGGGAGAAATGAAATCAGAAGAAAAATTCAACTTTGAGTGAAAGACTGAGAATTGGATATTTTTAGTTTACTAAGATGTTTTGCATAAATTTTGGTGAACTGAGCTACTAACGGACTAAATGTTTTATTTTTTTGAAAAGACAGCGGGAGAAATGAATTCTGATGAAAAAATTCAAGGTGATCACAAGGGAAAAAAATACTTTGCTGGTCCACAGGATATGATTTATTGCGACCGGTTTCGATACAGCGTATCATCATCTGGCAAATTTTACAGGATAGTACATGGCATTTATACACTTGAAGCGGGCGAAAGGCGGGGGTGGGGGGAGAAAAGGGTGGCGGGATCCGGAAGGGAATCAGGGGTCGGGGGGAGGGGGGGGGAGAAAGGAAAGGGAAGGTCAGTTTGAGGAAGTATGAACCGCTGATGGATCTTCACTGCATGAGGTAAATGAGGGTGGGGGTGTGCGGCAGGAATGAGCTGAAGGGACACATTAAGGAGAGGTGAGTGGTGTCTGTGATGGTTTCGCGGAAAACACATTAAACAGGGGTGAGTGGTGAGAATACAATTGCTCATTAACTAGTGTGACGTCGGGTAAGGTTTGGCCCACAAAAATTTCCAACTGCTCGAGTGCGTCAAGCCTTGGGCCGTTATTTTCTCTGTGGAGGATTATTGGTTTGAATTCGCTGGTGTGGTTGGAATCCAAGAGGTGCTTGGCAAAGTGTGAGGTGTGGTTGTTGTTAGTAAAACATGAATGATGTTCCTTGGCCCTGATGTTGAAATTCCGTCCAGTTTTCCCTATGTAGCAAGAATTGCAGTCATTACATTTAAGTTTATATACTCCGCTGTGTTTTCCAGCACTTATTTTGTCTTTAGTGCTCCCTAACAGTTTGCCTAATGTGTTTTTACTATAGAAGGCTGCTTTCATTTTGTCTTTCGGTAAGAGGTTTTCGGTTATGGTAGATATACGGCCGAGATACGGGATTCTGTGCCATTTCTTATTGTCATCTTTCACTCTTTGGGTGTAAATAAGGTTGACTGCGAGTCGGTTGAGTTTTTTGTGATATAGTTTGGTGATAAGTTCTTCGGGGTACCCGTTGTTGGATGCAATTTGCTTGATTGTGTTTAACTCCTCCATCTTGTTGGAATTTGACATCGGGATCATACATAGCCTGTGAAGCATGCAATGTATTGCAGATAGTTTGTGGGAGATATGGTGTCGTGAATTTCTGTGTAGTATTTGGTCTGTGTAACAATTTTTCCTGAAAATGGAGAATTCAAATTTCCGGTTGACATTCCGAATGGTTAAATCTAGATAATTTAACTTCCCTTCAAATTCCACTTCACTAGTTATTTTGATGTTTTGGTCAAAAGAATTCAGGAGTGACACGAAGTTGTCCAACTGTCTTAGCGAGCCGGTCCATACACAGAAAATGTCGTCGACGTATCGATACCACCGAAAAACATTTTTCACAAGGGTGTTTTTGGAATTGAAAACACATTCTTCGTAGTTGTCCATATAAATGTCAGCAAGAAGTGGTGACAGTGGGGATCCCATTGCGAGGCCTTCAGGTTGCTCATATATTGTGTTGTTGAATTGGAAGTAGTTTTGGTTAACACACACTTCCAAAAGGTGGCACAATTCGGCGATTACAGGGGGTGGTGATTTGGCTTTCACTAAGGCAATTTCGGCTAGTTGTAAGGCTGTGGATTTGGGAACACTGGTGAACAAATTCACTACATCAAAGGACACTAAAATACATTTTTGCGGCAATATTTCACTTGAAAGAGCCCTCGCGAGCTCCACTGAATTCTTCACGCCATATTTGGGAGTGAATTTTGAGAACTGGCGGAAAATGGCGTTTAACTTGCGAGCCAAGAGATGATTGGGACTACACACACTGGAAACTATGGGTCTTACAGGAATTCCGGACTTGTGCATTTTGGGAAGACCGAAGAATCTGGGAGCCATGGGATTCATCTGGATGAGACGTTGTTTTTCCCGGGAGTGGAGCACGGTGGTGCATTCTGCTATAGCCCTCTTGCATTCTTTTTGGTGATCGGTGGTTGGATCTCTGGATAATTTTACTATTTTATTGGCATTGATGAACTCCTCACATTTAAGGACGTATGTGGATCGGTCCATAATGATGACTGCATTGCCCTTGTCAGCTTTCGTGAGAATTAGGTTGTTGTTTGAAAGGGACTTTCTAATGGATAAGACTGTCTTCTGTTCACCAATACATTGGTTAATTGGGTTTCTTCTGGTGACGTTGTCCATACACCGCTGTAGTTCTAGGGAGATGCGTTGCGATGAACCTGAATGGTCATTGCTGAGAGCAAGGCTGCAGTCTACAGCTAGGTTTTTCAAGTCATTCTCGGAGATGGGTATTTTCGGGGCGTATTTTAACCCTTTCTCCAACATTTCCAATTGATCTTTTGCGAAGGTGTGATTTGAAAGATTAACCACTCTGTTAGCAAATGGGGTAATTACATTGGACGGACTTGAGTCATTATGTTCGTCCGTAGTCACTTTAGTGACGAAAAAATTCAAGTTTGAGGGGAAACCAGAGAAGTGGATATTTTTATTTTGCTAACAAGTATTGCGTCATAAAGTCATAAAGTAGTCCGTAGTCACTTTAGTCACGAAAAAATTCAAGTTTGAGGGGAAACCAGAGAAGTGGATATTTTTATTTTGCTAACAAGTATTGCATACATTTTGGTGAACTGAGCTGCAGACGCACGAAATGGTAAATTTTAGTTAAAAAATAGTGGGAGAAATGAATTCAGATGAAAAAATTTAAGTTTGTGTGGAAGACTGAGAAGTGGATATTTTTATTTTGCTAAGATGTTTTGCATATATTTTGGTGAACTGATATGCAGACATACGATATGGTTAATTTTAATTAAAAACAGCGGGAGAAATGAATACAGATGAAAAAGTTTAAGTTTGAGTGGAAGCCTCAGAGGTGGATGTTTTTATTTTGTTCAGATGTTTTGCATAAATTTTGGTGAACTGAGTTCTATAGGGACGAAATTGTTAAATTTAGTTAAAAAAACATTGGGAGAAATGAATTCAGATGAAAAATTCAAGTTTGAGCGTAAGCCTGAGAAGTGGATATTTTTATTTTTTAAGATGTTTTGCATAATTTTTGGTGAACTGAGCTTCTAACGGACGAAATGTTTAATTTTAGTGAAAAAACAGCGGTAGAAATGATTTCAGATGAAAAAATTCTAGTTTGAGGGGAAACCTGAGAAGTGCATATTTTTATTTTGCTAAGAAGTTTTGCATGTTTTTTGGTGAACTGATTTGCAGACGGACGAAATTTTTAATTTTAGTTAAAAAATAGTGGGAAAAATGAATTCAGATGAAAAAATTTAAGTTTGAGTGGAAGCCTGAGAAGTGGATATTTATATTTTGCTAACATTTTCGCATATTTTTTGGTGAACTGATATGTAGAAGGACGAAAGGGCAATTTTTGTTAAAAAAAACAGCGGGAATAATGAATAAAGATGAAAAAATTCAAGTTTTACAGTTTTTCAAGTTTCAACTTACAGCTTTAGGAGGAAGCTTGACGTTTGGATATATTTATTTTCCAAAGATGTATTGCATAAATTATGGTGAACTGAGCTTCAGACGGACAAATGGGTTAATTTCAGTTAAAAAACAGCGGGAGAAATGAATACAGATGAAAAAATTCAAGTAAGAGAGGAAACCTGAGAAGTTGATATTTTTATTTTGCTAACAAGTTATGCATAAATTTAGGTGAACTGAGCTTCAGACGGATGAAATGCTTTGTTTTAGTTAAAAAACCGAGAGAAAAATGAATACAGATGAAAAATTTCAAGTTTGAGTGGAAATTCGAGAAGTGGATATTTTTTTTACTAGATTTTTTTTAATAAATTTTAGTGAACAGAGCTGCAGACGGACGAAATGGTTAATTCCAGTAAAAAAACTCCGGGAGAAACGAAATCAGATGAAAAAATTCATGTTTGAGGGGAAAACAGGGAAGTGGTTATTTTTACTTTGCTAGGAAGTATTGCATAAATTTTGGTGAACTGAGCTTCAGACGGATGAAATGGTTTGTTTTAGTTAAAAAACCGAGAGAAAAATGAATACAGATGAAAATATTTAAGTTTGAGGGGAAACCTGAGAAGTGGATATTTTTATTTAGCTAAGAAGTTTTGCATAATTTATGGTGATTTAAGTTGCAGACGGACTAAATTGGTAATTCTTGTTAAAAAAAACAACGGAAGTAATGAATTCAGACGAACAAATTCAAGTTTTAGTGGAAACCTGAGAAGTGGATATTTTTATTTTGCTAAGATTTTGCATAAATTCTGGTGAACTGAGCTTTAGACTGGCAAAATGGTGAATTTTAGAAAAAAAACAGCGGGAGTAATGAATTCAGATGAAAAAATTCAAGTTTTACAGGTTTTCAAGTTTCAACTTACAGCTTTAGGAGGAAGCTTGACGTTTGGATATATTTATTTTCCAAAGATGTATTGCATAAATTATGGTGAACTGAGCTTTAGACGGGCAAAATGGTAAAGGTTTTTAAAAAATAGTGGGAGAAATGAAATCAGAAGAAAAATTCAACTTTGAGTGAAAGACTGAGAATTGGATATTTTTAGTTTACTAAGATGTTTTGTATAAATTTTGGTGAACTGAGCTTCTAACGGACTAAATGTTTTATTTTTTTGAAAAGACAGCGGGAGAAATGAATTCTGATGTAAAAATTCAAGTTTGAGGGGAAACCAGAGAAGTGGATATTTTTATTTTGCTAACAAGTATTGCATAATTTTTGGTGAACTGAGCTTCTATCGGACGAAATGTTTAATTTAGTGAAAAAACAGCGGTAGAAATGAATTCAGATGAAAAAATTCTAGTTTGAGGGGAAACCTGAGAGGTGCATATTTTTATTTTGCTAAGAAGTTTTGCATGTTTTTGGTGAACTGATTTGCAGACGGACAAAATTGTTAATTTTAGTTAAAAAATAGTGGGAAAAATGAATTCAGATGAAAAAATTTAAGTTTGAGTGGAAGCCTGAGAAGTGAATATTTATATTTTGCTAACATTTTTGCATATTTTTTGGTCACTGATATGCACAAGGACGAAAGGGTAATTTTTGTTAAAAAAAACAGCGGGAATAATGAATTCAGATGAAAAAATTCAAGTTTGAGTGGAAGCCTGAGAAGTGGATATTTATATTTTGCTAAAATATTTTGCATATATTATGGTGAACTAAGAAAGCAGACGGAGGAAATGGTTAATTTTAGTTAAAATACAGCGGTAGAAATGAATGAAGGTGAAAAAATTTAAGTGGGAGTGGAAGATTGAGAAGGGGATATTTTTATTTTGTTAAAATGTTTTGCATAACTTTCGGTGAACTGAGCTTCTAACGGACGAAATGTTTACTTTTTGTAAAATAACAGCGGGAAAAATTAATTCTGATGAAAAAATTCAAGTTTGAGGGGAAACCTGAGAAGGGGATTTTCTTATTTTGCTAATAGGATAGGCATTATTAATGATGAACTGAGCTGCAGATGGTCGAAATGGTTGTTTTAGTTAAAAGATCAGCGGGAGAAATAAATACAGATGAAAAAATTTAAGTTTGAGTGGAAGCCTGAGAAGTGGATATTTATATTTTGCTAAGCTGTTTTGCATAAATTTTGGTGAACTGAGCTTGTAACGGACGAAATGTTTAATTTTAGTGAAAAAACACTGGGAGAAATGAATTGTGATGAATAAATTCAAGTGTGAGGGGAAACCTGAGAAGTGGATATTTTTATTTTGCTAATAAGTTTCGCATAATTTATGGTGATCTGAGCTGCAGACGGCCGAAATAGTTAATTTTAGTTAAATAAAATAGCAGGAGAAATGAATACAGATGAAAAATTTAGGTTTGAGTGAAAACCTGAGAAGTGGATTATTTTATTTATCTTAGAAGTTTTGCATTATTTATGGTGAACTGAGCTGCAGACGGACGAAATGGTTAATTTTAGTTAAAAAACAGCGGGAGAGATGAATTCTGATGAAAAAATTCATGTTTGAGGGGAAAACAGAGAAGTGGTTATTTTTACTTTGCTAGGAAGTATTGCATAAATTTTGGTGAACTGAGCTTCAGACGGATGAAATGGTTTGTTTTAGTTAAAAAACCGAGAGAAAAATGAATACAGATGAAAATATTTAAGTTTGAGGGGAAACCTGAGAAGTGGATATTTTTATTTAGCTAAGAAGTTTTGCATAATTTATGGTGATTTAAGTTGCAGACGGACTAAATTGGTAATTCTTGTTAAAAAAAAAAACGGAAGTAATGAATTCAGACGAACAAATTCAAGTTTTAGTGGAAACCTGAGAAGTGGATATTTTTATTTTGCTAAGATTTTGCATAAATTCTGGTGAACTGAGCTTTAGACTGGCAAAATGGTGAATTTTAGAAAAAAAACAGCGGGAGTAATGAATTCAGATGAAAAAATTCAAGTTTTACAGGTTTTCAAGTTTCAACTTACAGCTTTAGGAGGAAGCTTGACGTTTGGATATATTTATTTTCCAAAGATGTATTGCATAAATTATGGTGAACTGAGCTTTAGACGGGCAAAATGGTAAAGGTTTTTAAAAAATAGTGGGAGAAATGAAATCAGAAGAAAAATTCAACTTTGAGTGAAAGACTGAGAATTGGATATTTTTAGTTTACTAAGATGTTTTGCATAAATTTTGGTGAACTGAGCTTCTAACGGACTAAATGTTTTATTTTTTTGAAAAGACAGCGGGAGAAATGAATTCTGATGTAAAAATTCAAGTTTGAGGGGAAACCAGAGAAGTGGATATTTTTATTTTGCTAACAAGTATTGCATAAATTTTGGTGAACTGAGCTGCAGACGGACGAAATGGTAAATTTTAGTTAAAAAATAGTGGGAGAAATGAATTCAGATGAAAAAGTTTAAGTTTGAGTGGAAGCCTCACAGGTGGATGTTTTTATTTCGCTCAGATGTTTTGCATAAATTTTGGTGAACTGAGTTCTATAGAGAAAAAAATTGTTAATTTTAGTTAAAAAACATTGGGATAAATGAATTCAGATGAAAAATTCAAGTTTGAGCGTAAGCCTGAGAAGTGGATATTTTTATTTTTTAAGATGTTTTGCATAATTTTTGGTGAACTGAGCTTCTATCGGACGAAATGTTTAATTTAGTGAAAAAACAGCGGTAGAAATGAATTCAGATGAAAAAATTCTAGTTTGAGGGGAAACCTGAGAGGTGCATATTTTTATTTTGCTAAGAAGTTTTGCATGTTTTTGGTGAACTGATTTGCAGACGGACAAAATTGTTAATTTTAGTTAAAAAATAGTGGGAAAAATGAATTCAGATGAAAAAATTTAAGTTTGAGTGGAAGCCTGAGAAGTGAATATTTATATTTTGCTAACATTTTTGCATATTTTTTGGTCACTGATATGCACAAGGACGAAAGGGTAATTTTTGTTAAAAAAAACAGCGGGAATAATGAATTCAGATGAAAAAATTCAAGTTTGAGTGGAAGCCTGAGAAGTGGATATTTATATTTTGCTAAAATATTTTGCATATATTATGGTGAACTAAGAAAGCAGACGGAGGAAATGGTTAATTTTAGTTAAAATACAGCGGTAGAAATGAATGAAGGTGAAAAAATTTAAGTGGGAGTGGAAGATTGAGAAGGGGATATTTTTATTTTGTTAAAATGTTTTGCATAACTTTCGGTGAACTGAGCTTCTAACGGACGAAATGTTTACTTTTTGTAAAATAACAGCGGGAAAAATTAATTCTGATGAAAAAATTCAAGTTTGAGGGGAAACCTGAGAAGGGGATTTTCTTATTTTGCTAATAGGATAGGCATTATTAATGATGAACTGAGCTGCAGATGGTCGAAATGGTTGTTTTAGTTAAAAGATCAGCGGGAGAAATAAATACAGATGAAAAAATTTAAGTTTGAGTGGAAGCCTGAGAAGTGGATATTTATATTTTGCTAAGCTGTTTTGCATAAATTTTGGTGAACTGAGCTTGTAACGGACGAAATGTTTAATTTTAGTGAAAAAACACTGGGAGAAATGAATTGTGATGAATAAATTCAAGTGTGAGGGGAAACCTGAGAAGTGGATATTTTTATTTTGCTAATAAGTTTCGCATAATTTATGGTGATCTGAGCTGCAGACGGCCGAAATAGTTAATTTTAGTTAAATAAAATAGCAGGAGAAATGAATACAGATGAAAAATTTAGGTTTGAGTGAAAACCTGAGAAGTGGATTATTTTATTTATCTTAGAAGTTTTGCATTATTTATGGTGAACTGAGCTGCAGACGGACGAAATGGTTAATTTTAGTTAAAAAACAGCGGGAGACATGAATTCTGATGAAAAAATTCATGTTTGAGGGGAAAACAGAGAAGTGGTTATTTTTACTTTGCTAGGAAGTATTGCATAAATTTTGGTGAACTGATCTTCAGACGGATGAAATGGTTTGTTTTAGTTAAAAAACGGAGAGAAAAATGAATACAGATGAAAATATTCAAGTTTGAGGGGATACCTGAGAAGTGGATATTTTTATTTAGCTAAGAAGTTTTGCATATTTTATGGTGATTTAAGTTGCAGACGGACTAAATTGGTAATTCTTGTTAAAAAACAACGGGAGTAATGAACTCAGACGAACAAATTCAAGTTTAAGTGGAAACCTGAGAAGTGGATATTTTTATTTTGCTAAGATTTTGCATAAATTCTGGTGAACTGAGCTTTAGACTGGCAAAATGGTGAATTTTAGAAAAAAAACAGCGGGAGTAATGAATTCAGATGAAAAAATTCAAGTTTTACAGGTTTTCAAGTTTCAACTTACAGCTTTAGGAGGAAGCTTGACGTTTGGATATATTTATTTTCCAAAGATGTATTGCATAAATTATGGTGAACTGAGCTTTAGACGGGCAAAATGGTAAAGGTTTTTAAAAAATAGTGGGAGAAATGAAATCAGAAGAAAAATTCAACTTTGAGTGAAAGACTGAGAATTGGATATTTTTAGTTTACTAAGATGTTTTGTATAAATTTTGGTGAACTGAGCTTCTAACGGACTAAATGTTTTATTTTTTTGAAAAAACAGCGGTAGAAATGATTTCAGATGAAAAAATTCTAGTTTGAGGGGAAACCTGAGAAGTGCATATTTTTATTTGCTAAGAAGTTTTGCATGTTTTTTGGTGAACTGATTTGCAGACGGACGAAATTTTTAATTTTAGTTAAAAAATAGTGGGAAAAATGTATTCAGATGAAAAAATTTAAGTTTGAGTGGAAGCCTGAGAAGTGGATATTTATATTTTGCTAACATTTTCGCATATTTTTTGGTGAACTGATATGTAGAAGGACGAAAGGGCAATTTTTGTTTAAAAAAACAGCGGGAATAATGAATTCAGATGAAAAAATTCAAGTTTGAGTGGAAGCCTGAGAAGTGGATATTTATATTTTGTTAAAATGTTTTGCATATATTATGGTGAACTAAGATAGCAGACGGACGAAATGGTTAATTTTAGTTAAAAAACTGAGGGAGAAATGAATAAAGATGAAAAAATTCAAGTTTTACAGTTTTTCAAGTTTCAACTTACAGCTTTAGGAGGAAGCTTGACGTTTGGATATATTTATTTTCCAAAGATGTATTGCATAAATTATGGTGAACTGAGCTTCAGACGGACAAAATGGTTAATTTCAGTTAAAAAACAGCGAGAGAAATGAATACAGATGAAAAAATTTAAGTAAGAGAGGAAACCTGAGAAGTTGATGTTTTTATTTTGCTAACAAGTTATGCATAAATTTAGGTGAACTGAGCTTCAGACGGATGAAATGCTTTGTTTTAGTTAAAAAACCGAGAGAAAAATGAATACAGATGAAAAATTTCAAGTTTGAGTGGAAATTCGAGAAGTGGATATTTTTTTACTAGATTTTTTTTAATAAATTTTAGTGAACAGAGCTGCAGACGGACGAAATGGTTAATTCCAGTAAAAAAACTCCGAGAGAAACGTAATCAGATGAAAAAATTCATGTTTGAGGGGAAAACAGGGAAGTGGTTATTTTTACTTTGCTAGGAAGTATTGCGTAAATTTTGGTGAACTGAGCTTCAGACGGATGAAATGGTTTGTTTTAGTTAAAAAACCGAGAGAAAAATGAATACAGATGAAAATATTCAAGTTTGAGGGGAAACCTGAGAAGTGGAATTTTTATTTAGCTAAGAAGTTTTGCATAATTTATGGTGATTTAAGTTGCAGACGGACTAAATTGGTAATTCTTGTTAAAAAAAACAACGGAAGTAATGAATTCAGACGAACAAATTCAAGTTTTAGTGGAAACCTGAGAAGTGGATATTTTTATTTTGCTAAGATTTTGCATAAATTCTGTTGAACAGAGCTTTAGACTGGCAAAATGGTGAATTTTAGAAAAAAAACAGCGGGAGTAATGAATTCAGATGAAAAAATTCAAGTTTTACAGGTTTTCAAGTTTCAACTTACAGCTTTAGGAGGAAGCTTGACGTTTGGATATATTTATTTTCCAAAGATGTATTGCATAAATTATGGTGAACTGAGCTTCAGACGGACAAAATGGTTAATTTCAGTTAAAAAACAGCGGGAGAAATGAATACAGATGAAAAAATTCAAGTAAGAGAGGAAACCTGAGAAGTAGATATTTTTATTTTGCTAACAAGTTATGCATAAATTTAGGTGAACTGAGCTTCAGACAGATGAAATGCTTTGTTTTAGTTAAAAAACCGAGAGAAAAATGAATACAGATGAAAAATTTCAAGTTTGAGTGGAAATTCGAGAAGTGGATATTTTTTTACTAGATTTTTTTTAATAAATTTTAGTGAACAGAGCTGCAGACGGACGAAATGGTTAATTCCAGTACAAAAACTCCGGGAGAAACGAAATCAGATGAAAAAATTCATGTTTGAGGGGAAAACAGGGAAGTGGTTATTTTTACTTTGCTAGGAAGTATTGCATAAATTTTGGTGAACTGAGCTTCAGACGGATGAAATGGTTTGTTTTAGTTAAAAAACCGAGAGAAAAATGAATACAGATGAAAATATTCAAGTTTGAGGGGAAACCTGAGAAGTGCATATTTTTATTTTGCTAAGAAGTTTTGCATAATTAATGGTGATTTAAGTTGTAGACGGACTAAATTGGTAATTCTTGTTAAAAAAAACAACGGAAGTAATGAATTCAGACGAACAAATTCAAGTTTTAGTGGAAACCTGAGAAGTGGATATTTTTATTTTGCTAAGATTTTGCATAAATTCTGGTGAACTGAGCTTTAGACTGGCAAAATGGTGAATTTTAGAAAAAAAACAGCGGGAGTAAAGAATTGAGATGAAAAAATTCAAGTTTTACAGGTTTTCAAGTTTCAACTTACAGCTTTAGGAGGAAGCTTGACGTTTGGATATATTTATTTTCCAAAGATGTATTGCATAAATTATGTTGAACTGAGCTTTAGACGAGCAAAATGGTAAAGGTTTTTAAAAAATAGTGGGAGTAATGAAATCAGAAGAAAAATTCAACTTTGAGTGAAAGACTTAGAATTGGATATTTTTAGTTTACTAAGATGTTTTGCATAAATTTTGGTGAACTGAGCTACTAACGGACTAAATGTTTTATTTTTTTGAAAAGACAGCGGGAGAAATGAATTCTGATGAAAAAATTCAAGTTTGAGGGGAAACCAGAGAAGTGGATATTTTTATTTTGCTAACAAGTATTGCATAAATTTTGGTGAACTGAGCTGCAGACGGACGAAATGGTAAATTTTAGTTAAAAAATAGTGGGAGAAATGAATTCAGATGAAAAAGTTTAAGTTTGAGTGGAAGCCTCACAGGTGGATGTTTTTATTTCGCTCAGATGTTTTGCATAAATTTTGGTGAACTGAGTTCTATAGAGAAAAAAATTGTTAATTTTAGTTAAAAAACATTGGGATAAATGAATTCAGATGAAAAATTCAAGTTTGAGCGTAAGCCTGAGAAGTGGATATTTTTATTTTTTAAGATGTTTTGCATAATTTTTGGTGAACTGAGCTTCTAACGGACGAAATGTTTAATTTTAGTGAAAAAACAGCGGTAGAAATGAATTCAGATGAAAAAATTCTAGTTTGAGGGGAAACCTGAGAGGTGCATATTTTTATTTTGCTAAGAAGTTTTGCATGTTTTTGGTGAACTGATTTGCAGACGGACAAAATTGTAAATTTTAGTTAAATAATAGTGGGAAAAATGAATTCAGATGAAAAAATTTAAGTTTGAGTGGAAGCCTGAGAAGTGAATATTTATATTTTGCTAACATTTTTGCATATTTTTTGGTCACTGATATGCACAAGGACGAAAGGGTAATTTTTGCTAAAAAAAACAGCGGGAATAATGAATTCAGATGAAAAAATTCAAGTTTGAGTGGAAGCCTGAGAAGTGGATATTTATATTTTGCTAAAATGTTTTGCATATATTATGGTGAACTAAGAAAGCAGACGGAGGAAATGGTTAATTTTAGTTAAAATACAGCGGTAGAAATGAATGAAGGTGAAAAAATTTAAGTGGGAGTGGAAGATTGAGAAGGGGATATTTTTATTTTGTTAAAATGTTTTGCATAACTTTCGGTGAACTCAGCTTCTAACGGACGAAATGTTTACTTTTTGTAAAATAACAGCGGGAAAAATTAATTCTGATTAAAAAATTCAAGTGTGAGGGGAAAACTGAGAAGGGGATATTCTTATTTTGCTAATAGGTTAGGCATTATTAATGATGAACTGAACTGCAGATGGTCGAAATGGTTGTTTTAGTTAAAAGATCAGCGGGAGAAATTAACACAGATGAAAAAATTTAAGTTTGAGTGGAAGCCTGAGAAGTGGATATTTATATTTTGCTAAGCTGTTTTGCATAAATTTTGGTGAACTGAGCTTGTAACGGACGAAATGTTTAATTTTAGTGAAAAAACAGCGGGAGAAATGAATTCTGATGAATAAATTCAAGTGTGAGGGGAAACCTGAGAAGTGGATATTTTTATTTAGCTAATAAGTTTCGCATAATTTATGGTGATCTGAGCTGCAGACGGCCGAAATGGTTAATTTTAGTTAAATAAAACAGCAGGAGAAATGAATACAGCTGAAAAATTTAGGTTTGAGTGAAAACCTGAAAAGTGGATATTTTTATTTATCTTAGAAATTTTGCATTATTTATGGTGAACTGAGCTGCAGACGGACGAAATGGTTAATTTTAGTTAAAAAACAGCGGGAGAGATGAATTCTGATGAAAAAATTCATGTTTGAGGGGAAACCAGAGAAGTGGTTATTTTTACTTTGCTAGGAAGTATTGCATAAATTTTGGTGAACTGATCTTCAGACGGATGAAATGGTTTGTTTTAGTTAAAAAACGGAGAGAAAAATGAATGCAGATGAAAAAATTCAAGTTTGAGGGGAAATCTGAGAAGTGGATATTTTTATTTAGCTAAGAAGTTTTAGATATTTTATGGTGATTTAAGTTGCAGACGGACTAAATTGGTAATTCTTGTTAAAAAACAACGGGAGTAATGAATTCAGACGAACAAATTCAAGTTTAAGTGGAAACCTGAGAAGTGGATATTTTTATTTTGCTAAGATTTTGCATAAATTCTGGTGAACTGAGCTTTAGACTGGCAAAATGGTGAATTTTAGAAAAAAAACAGCGGGAGTAATGAATTCAGACGAAAAAATTCAAGTTTTACAGGTTTTGAAGTTTCAACGTACAGCTTTAGGAGGAAGCTTGACGTTTGGATATATTTATTTTCCAAAGATGTATTGCATAAATTATGGCGAACTGAGCTTTAGACGGGCAAAATGTTAAAGGTTTTTAAAAAATAGTGGGAGAAATGTAATCAGAAGAAAAATTCAACTTTGAGTGAAAGACTGAGAATTGGATATTTTTAGTTTACTAAGATGTTTTGCATAATTTTGGTGAACTGAGCTACTAACGGACTAAATGTTTTATTTTTGTGAAAAGACAGCGGGAGAAATGAATTCTGATGAAAAAATTCTAGTTTGAAGGGAAACCAGAGAAGTGGATATTTTTGATTTTCTAAGATGTTTTGTATAAATTTTGATGAACTGAGCTTCTAACGGACGAAATGTTTAATTTTAGTGAAAAAACAGCGGGAGAAATTCATTCTGATGAAAAAATTCGAGTTTGAGTGGAAATCTGAGAAGTGAATATTTTTATTTTGCTAAGATGTTTTGTTTAAATTTTGGTGAATTGAGATGCAGAAGGAGAAAATGGTTATTTTTTTGTTAAAAAACAGCGAGGATAATGAATTCCGATGAAAAAATTCAAGTTTGAGTGGAAGCCTGAGAAGTGGATATTTTTATTTTGCCAAGATGTTTAGCATAAATTTTGGTGAACTGAGCTGCAGACGGACGGAATAGTTAATTTTAGTTAAAAAATAGTGGGAGAAATGAATTCAGATGACAAAATTTAGGTTAGAGTAGAATCCTGAGAAGTGGATATTTTTATTTTGCTAGGATTTTTGCATAAATTTTGGTGATTTGAGCTTCTAACGGACGAAATGTTTAATACTAGTTTAAAAAAAAACAGCGGGAGAAATGAATTCTGATGAAAAAATTGAGGTTAGAGTAGAATCCTGAGAAGTGGATATTTTTATTTTGCTAAGATTTTTGCATAAATTTTGGTGAACTGAGCTTCTAACGGACGAAATATTTAAAACTATTTTAAAAAAAAACAGCGGGAGAAATGAATTCTGATGAAAAAATTCAAAGTTGAGTGGAAGCCTGAGAATAGGATATTTTTATTTTGCTAAAATGTTTTGCATAAATATTGGTGAACTGAGCTTCGGAGGGTTGGAATGTTTAATTTTAGTGAAAAAACAGCGGGAGAAATGAATTAAGATTAACAAATTCAAGTTTGAGAGGAAACCTGAGAAGTGGATATTTTTATTTTTCTAAGAAGTTAAGCATAAATTTTGGTGAACTCAGCTGCAGACGGTCGAATTGGTTAATTTGAGTTAAAAAATAGTGGGAGCAATAAATTCAGATGAAAAAATTCCGGTTTGAGTGGAATCCTGAGAAGTGGATATTTTTATTTTGCTAAGATGTTTTTCATAAATTTTGGTGGAATGAACTGCAGACGGACGATATGGTAAATTTTAGTGAAAAAACAGCGGAAAAAATTAATTCTGATGAGAAATTCAAGTTTGAGAGTAAACCTGAGAAGTGGATACTTTTATTTAATTAAGAAGTTTTGCATAATTTACGGTGAACTGATATTCTAACGGACGAAATGTTTAATTTTAGTGAAAAACAGCGGGACAAATGAATTCAGATGAAAAAATTGAAGTTTGAGAGGAAACCTATCAGGACTCAGAGGAATTCAGATGAAAAAATTTAGGTTTGAGTAGCAACCTGAGGAGTGGATATTTTTATTTTGCTAAGATTTTTGCATAAATTTCGGTGATATGAGCTTCTAACCGACGAAATGTTTAATTTAAGTGAAAAGCAGCGGGAGAAATGAATTCTACTGAAAAAATTCAAGTTTTTAGAGGAAAACTGAGGTTTGGATATTTTTATTTAACTAAGAAGTTTTGCATAATTTAGGTGAGCTGAGCTGCAGACGGACGTAATGGTTAATATTAGTTTAAAAAACAGCAGGAAAAATGAATACAGATGAAAAAATTCGAGTTTGAGTGGAAGCCTGAGAAGTGGATATTTTTATTTTGCTAAGAAGTTAGGCATAAATTTTGGTGAACTTAGCTGCAGACGTTAATTTTTAATTTTAGTTCAAAAATTGTGGGAGCAATGAATTCAGAGGAAAAATTCAAGTTTGAGTGGAAGTCTGAGAAGTGGATATTTTTATTTTGCTAAGATGTTTTTCATAAATTTTATTGAAATGAGCCTCTTACGGACGAAATGTTAAATTTATTGAAAAAAAAGCGGGAGAAATGAATTCTGATGAAAAAATTCAAGTTTGTTGGGAAAACTGAGAAGTGGATATTTTCATTTAGCTAAGACGTATAGCTTAATTTATCGTGAACTGAGGTGCCGACGGACGAGTTGGTTAATTTTAGTTAAAAACAGCCGGAGAAATGAATTCTGATGAAAAAATTCGAGCTTGAGTGGAAGCCTGAGAAGTGGATATTTTTATTTTGCTAAGAAGTTAGGCATAAATTTTGGTGAACTTAGCTGCAGACGTTAATTTTTAATTTTAGTTCAAAAATTGTGGGAGCAATGAATTCAGATGAAAAAATTCAAGTTTGAGTGGAAGTCTGAGAAGTGGATATTTTTATTTTGCTAAGATGTTTTTCATAAATTTTATTGAAATGAGCCTCTTACGGACGAAATGTTAAATTTTAGTGAAAAAACAGCGAAATAAATGAATTATGAATGAGGAAATGTTTAATTTTAGTGAAAAAACAGCGGGAGAAATGAATTCTGATGAAAAAATTCAAGTTTGAGGGGATACATGAGAAGTGGGTATTTTTATTTTGCTATCAAAATTTTGCATAAAAATGGTGAACGGCGCTGCAGACGGAGGAAGTGGTTAATTTTAGTTAAAATAGAACGGAAGAAATTAATACAGATGAAAAAATTTAAGTTTGAACGGAAGCCTGAGAAGTGGATATTTAAATTTTGCTAAGATGTTTTGCATAAATTTTGGTGAACTGATATGCAGACGGACGAAATGGTTAATTTTAGTGAAAAAACAGCGGGAGAAATGAATTCTGATGAAAAAATTCAAGTTTGAGTGGAAGCCTGAGAAGTGGATATTTTTATTTTGCCAAGATGTTTTGCATAAATTTTGGTGAACTGAGCTGCAGACGGACGGAATAGTTAATTTTAGTTAAAAAATAGTGGGAGAAATGAATTCAGATGAAAAAATTTAGGTTAGAGTAGAATCCTGAGAAGTGGATATTTTTATTTTGCTAGGATTTTTGCATAAATTTTGGTGATTTGAGCTTCTAACGGACGAAATGTTTAATACTAGTTTAAAAAAAACAGCGGGAGAAATGAATTCTGATGAAAAAATTTAGATTAGAGTAGAATCCTGAGAAGTGGATATTTTTATTTTGCTAAGATTTTTGCAATAATTTTGGTGAACTGCGCTTCTAACGGACGAAATTTTTAATGCAATTTTTAAAAAAACAGCGGGAGAAATGAATTCTGATGAAAAAATTCAAAGTTGAGAGGAAACCTGAGAAGTGGATATTTTTATTTTGCTAACAAGTTTTTCATAAATTTTGGTGAACTAGGCTTCAGACGGACGAAATGGTAAATTTTAGTTAAAAAATAGTGAAAGAAATGAATTCAGATGAAAAAATCAAGTTTAAGTAGGAGCTTGAGAAGTAGATATTTTAATTTCTTGCTAAGATGTTTTGATTAAATTCTCGTGAACTGAGCTTCTAATGGACGTAATGTTTAATTTTAGTGAAAAACGGCGGGACAAATGAATTCAGATGAAAAAATTGGAGTTTGAGGGGAAACCTGAGAAGTGGATATTTTTATTTAGCTAAGATGTTATGAATAAATATTAGTTAACTGAGATGCAGACGGACGAAATGGTTAATTTTAGTTAAAAAACAGCGGAAATAATGGTTTCAGATGAAAAATTCAAGTTTGAGTGGAAGTCCGAGAAGTGGGTATTTTTCTTTTGCTAAGATGTTATGCATTAAGTTTAGTGAATTGAGATGCAGACGGACGAAATGGTTAATTTTAGTTAAAAACCAGCGGGACAAATGAATTCTGATGAAAAAATTCAGGTTTTATAGAAGAAAACTGAGTTATGGATATTTTCATTTAGCTAAGAAGTTTTGCATAATTTAAGTGAGCTGAGCTGCAGACGGACGAAATGGTTAATATTAGTTTAGAAGACTGCGGGGGAAATGAATTCAGATGAAAAAATTTAGGTTTGAGTAGAAACCTGAGGAGTGGAAATTTTTATTTTGCTAAGATTTTTGCATAAATTTCGGTGAACTGAGCTTCTAAAGGACGAAATGTTTAATTTAAGTGAAAAACAGTGGGAGAAATGAATTCTAATGAAAAAATTCAAGTTTTAAGAGGAAAACTGAGTTATGGATATTTTTATTTAACTAAGAAGTTTTGCATAATTTATGTGAGCTGAGCTGCTGACGGACGTAATGGTTAATTTTAGTGAAGAAACAGCGGGAGAAATGAATTCTGATGAAAAAATTCGAGTTTGAGTGGAAGCCTGAGAAGTGGATATTTTTATTTTGCTAAGAAGTTAGGCATAAATTTTGGTTAACTTAGCTGCAGACGTTAATTTTTAATTTTAGTTCAAAAATTGTGGGAGCAATGAATTCAGATGAAAAAATTCAAGTTTGAGTGGAGGTCTGAGAAGTGGATATTTTTATTTTGCTAAGATGTTTTTCATAAATTTTATTGAAATGAGCCTCTTACGGACGAAATGTTAAATTTATTGAAAAAACAGTGGGAGAAATGAATTCTGATGAAAAAATTCAAGTTTGTTGGGAAAACTGAGAAGTGGATATTTTCATTTAGCTAAGACGTATAGCTTAATTTATCGTGAACTGAGGTGCCGACGGACGAGTTGGTTAATTTTAGTTAAAAACAGCCGGAGAAATTAATTCAGATGAAAAAATTCAATTTTGAGTGGAAATCCGAGAAGTGGATATTTTTATTTAGCTAAGAAGTTTTGCATAATTTTTGGTAAACTGAGCTGCAGACGGACGAAATCGTTAATTTTAGTTATTAAAACAGCGGGAGAAATGAATATAGATGAAAAAATTTAGCTTTGAGTGGAAGCCTGAGAGGTGGATATTTTTTTTTTGCTAAGATGTTTTGCATAAATTTTGGTATACTAGGCATCTAACAAACCTTATGTTTAATTTTAGTGAAAAAACAGCGTGAGAAATGAATTCTGATGAAAAAATTCAAGTTTGAGAGTAAACCTGAGAAGTGGATATTTTTATTTAGCTAAGATGTTTTGAATAAATATTGGTTAACTGAGATGCAGACGGACGAAATGGTTAATTTTAGTTTAAAATAGTAAAACAAATGAATTCAGATGAAAAAATTCAATTTTGAATCGAAGCCTGAGAAGTGGATATTTTTTTATATTGCTAAGATGTTTTGCATACATTTTGGTGACCTGTGCTTCTAACGGACGTAATGTTGAATTTTACTGGAAAAACAGCAGGAGAAACGAATTCAGATGAAAAAATTTAGGTTTGTGTAGAAACCTGAGAAGTGGATATTTTTATTTTGCTAAGATTTTTGCATAAATTTCGGTGAACTGAGCTTCTAAAGGACGAAATGTTTAATTTAAGTGAATACAGCGGGAGAAATGAATTCTAATGAAAAAATTCAAGTTTTAAGAGGAAAACTGAGTTATGGATATTTTTATTTAGCTAAGAAGTTTTGCATAATTTAGGTGAGCTAAGCTGCCGACGGACGTAATGGTTAATATTAGTTTAAAAAACAGCGGGAGAAATAAATACAGATGAAAAAACACAAGTTTGAGTGGAAGCTTGAGAAGTGGATATTTTTGATTTTCTAAGATGTTTTGTATAAATTTTGAAGAAATGAGCTTCTAACTGACGAAATGTTTAATTTTAGTGAAAAAACAGCGGGAGAAATGCATTCTGATGAAAAAATTCGAGTTTGAGTGGAAATCTGCGAAGTGAATATTTTTATTTTGCTAAGATGTTTTGTTTAAATTTTGGTGAATTGAGATGCAGAAGGAGAAAATGGTTATTTTTTTGTTAAAAAACAGCGAGGATAATGAATTCCGATGAAAAGATTCAAGTTTGAGTGGAAGCCTGAGAAGTGGATATTTTTATTTTGCCAAGATGTTTAGCATAAATTTTGGTGAACTGAGCTGCAGACGGACGGAATAGTTAATTTTAGTTAGAAATAGTGGGAGAAATGAATTCAGATGACAAAATTTAGGTTAGAGTAGAATCCTGAGAAGTGGATATTTTTATTTTGCTAGGATTTTTGCATAAATTTTGGTGATTTGAGCTTCTAACGGACGAAATGTTTAATACTAGTTTAAAAAAAAACAGCGTGAGAAATGAATTCTGATGAAAAAATTGAGGTTAGTGTAGAATCCTGAGAAGTGGATATTTTTATTTTGCTAAGATTTTTGCATAAATTTTGGTGAACTGAGCTTCTAACGGACGAAATATTTAAAACTATTTTAAAAAAAAACAGCGGGAGAAATGAATTCTGATGAAAAAATTCAAAGTTGAGTGGAAGCCTGAGAAGTGGATATTTTTATTTTGCTAAAATGTTTTGCATAAATATTGGTGAACTGAGCTTCGGAGGGTTGGAATGTTTAATTTTAGTGAAAAAACAGCGGGAGAAATGAATTAAGATTAACAAATTCAAGTATGAGAGGAAACCTGAGAAGTGGATATTTTTATTTTTCTAAGAAGTTAAGCATAAATTTTGGTGAACTCAGCTGCAGACGGTCGAATTGGTTAATTTGAGTTAAAAAATAGTGGGAGCAATAAATTCAGATGAAAAAATTCAGGTTTGAGTGGAATCCTGAGAAGTGGATATTTTTATTTTGCTAAGATGTTTTTCATAAATTTTGGTGGAATGAACTGCAGACGGACGAAATGGTAAATTTTAGTGAAAAAACAGCGGGAGAAATTAATTCTGATGAGAAATTCAAGTTTGAGAGTAAACCTGAGAAGTGGATACTTTTATTTAATTAAGAAGTTTTGCATAATTTACGGTGAACTGATATTCTAACGGACGAAATGTTTAATTTTAGTGAAAAACAGCGGGACAATTGAATTCAGATGAAAAAATTGAAGTTTAAGAGGAAACCTGAGAAGTGGATATTTTTATTTTGCTAACAAGTTTTGCATAAATTTTGGTGAACTGAGCTGCAGACGGACGAAATGGTAAATTTTAGTGAAAAAACAGCGGGAGAAATTAATTCTGATGAAAAATTCAAATTTGAGAGTAAACCTGAGAAGTGGATATTTTTATTTTGCTAAGATGTTTTGAATAAATTTTCGTGAACTGAGCTTCTACTGGACGTAATGTTTAATTTTAGTGAAAAACGGCGGGACAAATGAATTCCGATGAAAAAATTGGAGTCTGAGGGGAAACCTGAGAAGTGGATATTTTTATTTAGCTAAGATGTTATGAATAAATATTAGTTAACTGAGATGCAGATGGACGAAATGGTTAATTTTAGTTAAAAAACAGCGGAAATAATGGTGTCAGATAAAAAATTTAAGTTTGAGTGGAAGTCCGAGAAGTGGGTATTTTTCTTTTGCTAAGATGTTATGCATTAAGTTTAGTGAATTGAGATGTAGACGGAAGAAATGGTTAATTTTAGTTAAAAACCAGCGGGACAAATGAATTCTGATGAAAAAATTCAGGTTTTATAGAGGAAAACTGAGTTATGGATATTTTTATTTAGCTAAGAAGTTTTGCATAATTTAAGTGAGATGACCTGCAGACGGACGAAATGGTTAATATTAGTTTAGAAAACAGCGGGGGAAATGAATACAGATGAAAAAATTTCATGTTTGAATGGAAGACTGAGAAGTGCATATATTTATTTTGCTACGAGGTTTTGCATAAATT
The DNA here is from genome assembly GCA_933228895.1 of Platycnemis pennipes. Taxonomy (NCBI): domain Eukaryota; kingdom Metazoa; phylum Arthropoda; class Insecta; order Odonata; family Platycnemididae; genus Platycnemis; species Platycnemis pennipes. Next base: position 30,469,391 of record OW121852.1, on the reverse strand, counting down.
TTGGTGAACTGAGCTTCGGAGGCACGAAATGTTTAATTTAAGTGAAAAAACAGCGGGAGAAATTAATTAAGATGTAAAAATTCAAGTTTGAGGGGAAACCTGAAAAGTGGATATTTTAATTTTGCTAAGATGTTGTGCAATAATTTTGGTGACCTGACCTTCTCACAGACGAAACGTTTAAATTTAGTGTAAAAAAAGAAGGGGGAAATGAATTCTGATGAATAAATTTAAGTTTGAGTGTAAACCTGAGAAGTGGATATTTTTATTTAATTAAGAAATTTTGCATAATTTACGGTGAACTGATCTTCTAACGGACGAAATGTTTAATTTTTTTGTGAAAAACAGCGGGATAAATGAATTGAGATGAAAAAATTGAAGTTGGAGAGGAAACCTGAGAAGTGGATATTTTTATTTTGCTAACAAGTTTTGCATAGGTAATGGTGAACGGAGCTGCAGACGTGAATTGATATGCAGAGGGACGAAATGGTTTTTTTTTGTTAAAAAACAGCGGGAATAATGAATTCAGATGAAAAAATTCACGTTTGAGTGGAAGCCTGAGAAGTGAATATTTTTATTTTGCTAAGATGTTTTGCATACATTTCGGTGAACTGAGCTTCCAACGGAGGAAATCTTTAATTTTACTGAATAAACAGCGGGACAAATGAATACAGATGAAAAAATTCAAGTTTGAATTGACGACTGTGAACAGGATATTTTTATTTTGCTAAGAAGTTATGCATACATTTTTATGAACTCTACTGCAGACGGACGAATGGTTAATTTTAGTTAAAAAATAGTGGGAGAAATGAATTCAGATTAAAAAAAATTCATGTTTGATAAGAAGCGTGCGTAGTGGATATTTTTATTTAGCTACGATGTTATGCATAAAAAATGGTGAACTGAGATGTAGAGGGACGAAATGGTTAATTATTGTTAAAAAACAGCGGGAATAATAAATTCAGATGAAAAAATTCACGTTTGAGTGGAAGCCTGAGAAGTGAATATTTTTATTTTGCTAAGATGTTTTGCATACATTTCGGTGAACTGAGCTTCCAACGGAGGAAATGTTTAATTTTACTGAAAAAACAGCGGGAGAAATGAATTCTGATGAAAAAATTCAAGTTTGAGGGGAAACCTGAGAAGTGGATATTTTTATTTTGCTAATAAGTTTTGCATAAGTAATGGTGATAGGAGCTGCAGACGGACGAAATGGTTAATTTTAGTTAAAAAAACAGCGGGAGAAATGAATTCTGATGGAAAAATTCAAGTTTGAGAGTAAACCTGAGAAGTGGATATTTCCTTTTGCTAAGATGTTTTGCATTAAATTTGGTGACCTGACCTTCGGAGGGTTGGAATGTTTAATTTTAGTGAAAAAACAGCGGGGGAATTGAGTTAAGATGAAAAAATTCAAGTTTAGAGGAAACCTGAGAATTGGATATTTTTATTTAGCTAAGAAGTTACCACTTAGCAAAATAAAAATATCCACTTCTCGGCCTCCAACTATAACTAGAGTTTTTCATCTTAATTCATTTCTACCGCTATTTTATAACTAAATTATACCATTTCGTCCGTCTGAAGCTCAGTTCACCATAATGTACGCAAAACATCTTACCAAAATAAAAATATTCACTTCTTAGGCTTCCACTCAAACTTGAATTTTTTCATCTGAATTCATTATTACCGATGTTTTTTAACTATAATTAACCATTTCGTCGTTCTGCATCTCAGTTCACCTAAATTTAAAAGGACGAAATGTTTAATTTTAGTTAAAAAAGCAGCGGGAATATGAATTTAGATGAAAAAATTGAAGTTTTAGAGGAAACCTGAGAAGTGGATATTTTCATTTTGCTAACAAGTTTTGCATTAACTTTGGTGAACTGAGCTGCAGACGGACGAAATGGTAAATTTTAGTAAAAAACAGTTGGAGAAATGAATTCTGATGAAAAAATTCAAGTTTGAGGGGAAACCTGAGAAGTGGATATTTTTATTTTGCTAATAAGTTTTGCATAAGTAATGGTGATAGGAGCTGCAGACGGACAAAATGGTTAATTTTAGTTAAAAAAACAGCGGGAGAAATGAATTCTGATGGAAAAATTCAAGTTTGAGAGTAAACCTGAGAAGTGGATATTTCCTTTTGCTAAGATGTTTATTTTAAATTTTGGTGAACTGAGATGCAGAACGACGAAATGATTAATTTTAGTTAAAAAACATCGATAATAATGAATTCAGATGAAAAAATTCAAGTTTTAGCTGGAGGCCGAGAAGTGGATATTTTTATTTTGCTAAGATGTTTTGCATAAAATTTGGTGACCTGAGCTTCGGAGGGTGGGAATGTTTAATTTTAGTGAAAAAACAGCGGGGGAATTGAGTAAAGAAGAAAAAATTCAAGTCTTGAGAGGAAACCGGAGAATTGGATATTTTTATTTAGCTAAGAAGTTACCACTTAGCAAAATAAAAATATCCACTTCTCGGCCTCCAACTAACACTTGAGTTTTTCATCTTAATTCGTTTCTACCGCTATTTTATAACTAAATTATACCATTTCGTCCGTCTGAAGGTCAGTTCACCAAAATGTACGCAAAACATCTTACCAAAATAAAAATATTCACTTCTTAGGCTTCCACTCAAACTTGAATTTTTTCATCTGAATTCATTATTCCCTATTTTTTTTAACTATAATTAACCATTTCGTCGTCTGCATCTCAGTTCACCTAAATTTAAAAGGACGAAATGGTTAATTTTAGTTAAAAACCAGCGGGAATAATGAATTCACATTAAAAAATTCAAGTTTGAGTGAAAGCCTGAGAGGTTGATATTTTAATTTTTCTACGATGTTTTGCAAAAATTGTGGTGAACTGAGCTTCAGACGGACGAAGTGGTGAATTTTAGTTAAAAAACTGCGGGAGAAATTAATTCAGATGAAAAAACTCAAGTTTGATTGGAAGCCTGAGAAGTGATAATTTTTTTTTCTAAGATGTTTTGCATACATTTTGGTGAACTGAGCTTCCAACGGAGGAAATATTTAATTTAGCGAAAAAACAGCGGCAGAAATGAATTCTGATGAAAAAATTCAAGTTTGAGGGGAAAGCTGAGAATTGGATATTTTTATTTTGCTAAGTTGTTTTGTTTAAATTTTGGTGAACTGAGATGCAGAACGACGAAATGGTTAATGATAGTTGAAAAACATCGTCAATAATGAGATCAGATGAAAAAATTCAAGTTTGAGTGGAAGGCTAAGAAGTGAACATTTTTATTTTGGAAAGATGTTTTGCGTACATTTTGGTGAACTGAGCTTCAGACGGACGAAATGGTATAATTTAGTTATAAAATAGCGGGAGAAATGAATTAAGATGAAAAACTCAAGTTTTAGTTGGAGGCCGAGAAGTGGATATTTTTATTTTGCTAAGATTTATTGCATAAAAATTGGTGACCTGTGTTTCACACGGACGAAATATTTACTTTTAGTGAAAAAATAGCGGGATAAATGAATTCAGTTGAAAAAATTCAAGTTTGAGGGGAAACCTGAGGATTGGATATTTGGATATAGCTTAGAGCTTTTGCATAATTTATGGTGGACTGAGCTGCTGAGGGACAGAATGGTTAATTTCAGTTAAAATATTGTGGGAGAAATGAAATCAGATAAATAAATTTAGGTTTGAGTAGAAGCCTAAGAAGTGAATATTTTTATTTTGCTAAGATGTTTTGCATACATTTCGGTGAACTGAGCTTCTAACGGAGGAAATGCTTATTTTTAGTTAAAAAACATCGATAATAATGAATTCAGATGAAAAACTCAGGTTTTAGTTGGAGGCCGAGAAGTGGATATTTTCATTTTGCTAAGAAGTGTTGCATAAAATTTGGTGACTTGAGCTTCAAAAGGACGAAATGTTTAATCTTAGTTAAAAAAGCAGCGGGAAAATGAATTCAGATGAAAAAATTGAATGTTTAGAGGAAACCTGAGAAGTGGATATTTTCATTTTGCTAACAAGTTTTCATTAATTTTGGTGAACTGAGCTGCAGACGGACGAAATGGTAAATTTTAGTAAAAAACAGCGGGAGAAATGAATTCTGATGAAAAAATTCAAGTTTGAGTGGAAGCCTAGGAAGTGAATATTATTATTTTGCTAAGATGTTTTGCATAAGTTTTTTTGACCTGAGCTTGGGAGTGACGAAATCTTTAATTTTAGTGGAAAAACAGCGGGGGAAATGAATTCTGATAAAAAACTCAAGCTTGAGGGGAAACCTGAGAAGTGGATATTTTTATTTTGTTAAGAAGTTATGCATAAATTTTGGTGAACTCAGCTGCAGACGGATGAAATGGTTAATTTTAGTTAAAAAATAGTGGGAGAAATAAATACAGATGAAAAAATTTAATTCTGAGTTTAAGCCTGAGAAGTAGATAATTATATTCAGGTAAGATGTTTTGCATACATGTTAGTGAATTTATATGCAAAAGGACGAAATGGTTAATTTTAGTTAAAAAACTGCGGAAAAAATTAATTCAGATGAAAAAACTCAAGTTTGAGTTGAAGCCTGAGAAGTGATAATTTTTGTTTTGCTAAGTTGTTTTGTTAAAATTTACGTGAACTGAGATGCAGAACGACGAAATGGTTAATTATAGTTGAAAAACATCGGGAATAATGAATTCTAATGAAAAAATTCAAGTTTGTGGGTAAAGCTTAGAAGTAAATATTTTTCTTTTGCTAAGATGTTTTGTTTAAATTTTGGTGAACTGCGATGCAGAACGACGAAATGGTTAATTATAGTTAAAAAACATCAGGAATAATGAATTCAGATGAAAAAGTTCAAGTTTGAGTGGAAGCCTGAGAAGTGAATATTTTTATATTTGCTAAGATGTTTTGCATAAAATTTGGTGACCTGAGCTTCAAAAGACAAAATCTTTACTTTTAGTGAGAAAACAACGGGAAAATGAATTCAGATGAAAAAATTGAAGTTTGAATGGACGACTGAGAACAGGATATTTTTATTTTGCTAAGAAGTTATGCATACATTTTTATGAACTCTACTGCAGACGGACGAAATTGTTAATTTTAGTTAAAAAATAGTGGGAGAAATGAATTCAGATAAAAAAAAATTCATGTTTGATTAGAAGCGTGAGTAGTGGATATTTTTATTTAGTTACGATGTTATTCATAAAAAATGGTGAACTGAGATGCAAGGAGACGAAATGGTTTTTTTTTTTTAAAAACAGCGGGAATAATGAATTCAGATGAAAAAATTCACGTTTGAGTGGAAGCCTGAGAAGTGAATAATTTTATTTTGCTAAGATGTTTTGCATACATTTCGGTGAACTGAGCCTTCAACGGAGGAAATGTTTAATTTTACTGAATAAACAGCGGGAGAAATGAATTCTGATGAAAAAATTCAAGTTTAACCCGGCGTTACTCGCGCGGGGTGCCCTGAACACCCCACCCTGTTTTTCATTGTATAATTTTTTTAGTCTTTATGTCATTGACCTCTCCTCTTCAGTAGCTGGAATGTGATATGTTACCTTTCTTTTAACACCAACACTCTCAGGTGGACATTGTAAACAAAATGTGTAGTAGCCTTGAATGGGGAAAATGTTCAAGCCATTCAATCTCCTAAGACCAATGCTCACTACAAACCTCCTTGTTTTTGGTTGCAACTTTGTAACTGTGAAATTTATGTTGCAACATAACATCCGTTCCCGTATTTTCCCTTTATCTGCTAGAGGACACTTCTCAAATCATTCGGTATATTCTCCCTCACGGCGTTACTCGCGCGGGGTGTCCTGAACACCCCAATTGACTCCGCGCCGTAGACTTCTCGGCATGTGCTTTATGTGAGGTAGGTTTTTATTAGTTTTATCCTACCATTGAATAATATTGACGAAATAGTTATTATATTCATGTTTTATTGGTCATAATATTATATCGCAATTTTCAGATTTTCAGCTCGATTCGATTGCGTACAACTCCGAAAATATTATTTTTCTTATCTCCATGTTACTATACATAAAGTCATTACGAGTGTAGTATATCACCCAGTAAGTACATACCCAATAATTAAAGTGTAATTGTGATTTTCCTACTACCAAAAATATTACATAAACATGATTTTTATGGTTTACAACTTTGCATGGCATAATTTCAGGCTAGGAATATCGTTATGCACCAATATTCAAATTCAAAAAGTAGGTGTGAATTATTCGTGTGCGAGAGATGCCAGGCCAACTGATGAGGGAGAAATTGAATGTTTCATAGGGCGTCTGCTCTTCACGGGAACAAATAGATCTGTGCGAAAAAATATAAAGGGTTTATAGGATCGAGATGGCTTGGGTGTTGACATATTTTACATGTCCATGAATTATAAAAGACTCCGTTTTATTTTGCAATGGGTCAGATTTGATGATATAAACAGTACGGCAGAAAGAAAAATGAGAGACAAATTAGGTCCGATTCATCAACTTTTTCAAATGCTGGTGAGAAAGTTTCAGGATTACTATGCCATATCGGAGTACACAATGGTAGATAAGCAATTAGTCGGCTTTAGGTGAAGATATTCATTTAGGTAATATCTCCCAAATAAGCCTGCAAGATATAGTATAGATATATTTTCATTGGTTGACGCTAATGTATTCTATATTTAAAATTTTGAGGTATATGAAGGGAGTCAACCTGAAGGACCCTACAAAGTAGATAATACTCCTAAAGATGTGGTAAAGCACTTAGTGGAACAATTGTAGGGACGTGGAGAAACGTCACAGCTGACAATTGGTTTGCAAGTGTTCCCCTGGAAGAGGATTTGACACAAAGTAAATTGACACTGGTGGGAACTCTGAAAAAAAAGGGAATTGCTACCTAAGACGGTGTGCACAAAACAGAGGGAGGAGAATACAAGTCTCTTTGGATTTAGAAAGAACATGACTAGCTTATCTTACGTCCACAAAAAAGGTAAAAATGTAATTTTGTTGTCAACAATGCACAGTAGTATGAGCATAGACAGGTCGACAGGTGACAAGAAGAAACCAGAGATATCTTTTTATAGGTAACGTTACTAAGGGCGGTGTTGACACAGTGGATGAGATGTGTGTAGCACGTAATATTTCAAGAAACACTACTAGATGGCCAATGGTAAATTTTTCCACCTGATAAACGTGGAAGGCATTAATTCTTTTGTTATATACAATAACGTCAACCCAAGAAGCAATATGTACATCTCAAAATTCCTACGAGAAAGTGCGAGGGAATTGACGAAGCCATTTATAAGGAGAAGATTGGAAATGAAAATGATCTGGATGATGCTATTTTGATAAGTTACGGCAAAATTTGTGAGTACGCAGAAACAACTGACTACGGTGTCTCAGCCATGATAGCAGTTCATATTCAAGACTCTGAGAAAGTAATTTATCGTACGTAAGAGAAAGAATCGGATCCGGACATAAATTTTGGGGGGCAGCCCCCCCCTAATTAGCACTCAGAAAATTATATACAATCTAAGTTCCCCAATGGATGTGTGAACAAGGAGCTTCTAGGATGGTACACCGGTTCGCAGTGTTCATTGTAGCAGTCGTGTCAACACTAATCGAGCATCGTCCTCAGGGAAAAGGTGAGTCATCTATGCCCTGAGGATGACGCTAGGTTAGTGTTGTAACGTCGGCTACAATGAACACTGCGACCCGGTGTGCCACCCGAGAAGCTCCTCATACTCTAAGCAACTTAGATTCTGCTGAGCCCCATTACCCCTCAGAAATTAGCCTCCGCAAAAAACTATTTCTCTTTGATTTGAGGTAGGGGATTTCCACACTCCCCCCACCCTGGATCTGCCATCGGTTAGAAATTACGAAGTTAAACGATCAAATCCTCCTCCTCAGCATAAAAACTACAAGTAAAAACATATATTTATACAATATAAATGGCTTTTAAAAATAAAATGTTGTGTAACCCATTTTTAAACGAAAATTTACATTGGGGTGTCAGGAGCACCCCACGCGAGTAACCTTGATCGGAAATCACGCGCGAGTAACGCCGGGTTAAGGGGAAACCTGAGAAGTGGATATTTTTATTTTGCTAATAAGTTTTGCATAAGTAATGGTGATAGGAGCTGCAAACGGACGAAATGGTTAATTTTAGTAAAAAAAACAGCGGGAGAAATGAATTCTGATGGAAAAACTCAAGTTTGAGAGTAAATTTGAGAAGTGGATATTTCCTTTTGCTAAGATGTTTATTTTAAATTTTGGTGAACTGATGTGCAGAACGACGAAATGGTTAATTTTAGTTAAAAAACATCGATAATAATGAATTCAGATGAAAAAATTCAAGTTTTAGCTGGAGGCCGAGAAGTGGATATATTTATTATTCTAAGATTTTTGCATTAATATTAGTGAACTGAGCTTCTACCGGACTAAATGTTTAATTTTAGTGAAAATACGGCGGAAGAATTGAATTCTGATGAAAAACTTCAAGTTTGAGAGGAAACCTGAGAAGTGGATATTTTTATTTTGCTAAGATGTTTTGCATACATTTTGGTGAACTGAGCTTCATAGGGATGAAATGGTTAATTTTAGTTAAAAAACAGCGGGACAAATGAATGCAGATGAAAAAATTCAAGTTTGAATGGACGACTAAGAACAGGATATTTTTATTTTGCTAAGAAGTTTTGCATAAATTTTTATGAACTCTACTGCAGACGGACGAAATGGTTAATTTTAGTTAAAAAATAGTGGAGAAGTGAATTCAGATTAAAAAAAATTCATGTTTGATTGGAAGCCTGAGTAGTGGATATTTTTATTTAGCTAAGATGTTTTGTTTAAATTTTGGTGAACTGCGATGCAGAACGACGAAATGGGTAATTATAGTTAAAAAACATCAGGAATAATGAATTCAGATGAAAAAGTTCAAGTTTGAGTGGAAGCCTGAGAAGTGAATATTTTTATATTTGCTAAGATGTTTTGCATAAAATTTGGTGACCTGAGCTTCAAAAGACAAAATCTTTACTTTTAGTGAGAAAACAACGGGAAAATGAATTCAGATGAAAAAATTGAAGTTTGAACGGACGACTGAGAACAGGATATTTTTATTTTGCTAAGAAGTTATGCATACATTTTTATGAACTCTACTGCAGACGGACGAAATTGTTAATTTTAGTTAAAAAATAGTGGGAGAAATGAATTCAGATAAAAAAAAATTCATGTTTGATTAGAAGCGTGAGTAGTGGATATTTTTATTTAGCTACGATGTTATTCATAAAAAATGGTGAACTGAGATGCAAGGAGACGAAATGGTTTTTTTTTTTTTAAAAACAGCGGGAATAATGAATTCAGATGAAAAAATTCAAGTTTGAGGGTAAAGCTGAGAAGTGGATATTTTTCTTTTGCTAAGATGTTTTGTTTAAATTTTGGTGAACTGCGATGCAGAACGACGAAATGGTTAATTATAGTTAAAAAACATCAGGAATAATGAATTCAGATGAAAAAGTTCAAGTTTGAGTGGAAGCCTGAGAAGTGAATATTTTTATATTTGCTAAGATGTTTTGCATAAAATTTGGTGACCTGAGCTTCAAAAGACAAAATCTTTACTTTTAGTGAGAAAACAACGGGAAAATGAATTCAGATGAAAAAATTGAAGTTTGAATGGACGACTGAGAACAGGATATTTTTATTTTGCTAAGAAGTTATGCATACATTTTTATGAACTCTACTGCAGACGGACGAAATTGTTAATTTTAGTTAAAAAATAGTGGGAGAAATGAATTCAGATAAAAAAAAATTCATGTTTGATTAGAAGCGTGAGTAGTGGATATTTTTATTTAGTTACGATGTTATTCATAAAAAATGGTGAACTGAGATGCAAGGAGACGAAATGGTTTTTTTTTTTTAAAAACAGCGGGAATAATGAATTCAGATGAAAAAATTCACGTTTGAGTGGAAGCCTGAGAAGTGAATAATTTTATTTTGCTAAGATGTTTTGCATACATTTCGGTGAACTGAGCCTTCAACGGAGGAAATGTTTAATTTTACTGAATAAACAGCGGGAGAAATGAATTCTGATGAAAAAATTCAAGTTTAAGGGGAAACCTGAGAAGTGGATATTTTTATTTTGCTAATAAGTTTTGCATAAGTAATGGTGATAGGAGCTGCAAACGGACGAAATGGTTAATTTTAGTAAAAAAAACAGCGGGAGAAATGAATTCTGATGGAAAAACTCAAGTTTGAGAGTAAATTTGAGAAGTGGATATTTCCTTTTGCTAAGATGTTTATTTCAAATTTTGGTGAACTGATGTGCAGAACGACGAAATGGTTAATTTTAGTTAAAAAACATCGATAATAATGAATTCAGATGAAAAAATTCAAGTTTTAGCTGGAGGCCGAGAAGTGGATATATTTATTATTCTAAGATTTTTGCATTAATATTAGTGAACTGAGCTTCTACCGGACTAAATGTTTAATTTTAGTGAAAATACGGCGGAAGAATTGAATTCTGATGAAAAACTTCAAGTTTGAGAGGAAACCTGAGAAGTGGATATTTTTATTTTGCTAAGATGTTTTGCATACATTTTGGTGAACTGAGCTTCATAGGGATGAAATGGTTAATTTTAGTTAAAAAACAGCGGGACAAATGAATGCAGATGAAAAAATTCAAGTTTGAATGGACGACTAAGAACAGGATATTTTTATTTTGCTAAGAAGTTTTGCATAAATTTTTATGAACTCTACTGCAGACGGACGAAATGGTTAATTTTAGTTAAAAAATAGTGGAGAAGTGAATTCAGATAAAAAAAAATTCATGTTTGATTGGAAGCCTGAGTAGTGGATATTTTTATTTAGCTAAGATGTTTTGTTTAAATTTTGGTGAACTGCGATGCAGAACGACGAAATGGGTAATTATAGTTAAAAAACATCAGGAATAATGAATTCAGATGAAAAAGTTCAAGTTTGAGTGGAAGCCTGAGAAGTGAATATTTTTATATTTGCTAAGATGTTTTGCATAAAATTTGGTGACCTGAGCTTCAAAAGACAAAATCTTTACTTTTAGTGAGAAAACAACGGGAAAATGAATTCAGATGAAAAAATTGAAGTTTGAATGGACGACTGAGAACAGGATATTTTTATTTTGCTAAGAAGTTATGCATACATTTTTATGAACTCTACTGCAGACGGACGAAATTGTTAATTTTAGTTAAAAAATAGTGGGAGAAATGAATTCAGATAAAAAAAAATTCATGTTTGATTAGAAGCGTGAGTGGTGGATATTTTTATTTAGCTACGATGTTATTCATAAAAAATGGTGAACTGAGATGCAAGGAGACGAAATGGTTTTTTTTTTTTAAAAACAGCGGGAATAATGAATTCAGATGAAAAAATTCACGTTTGAGTGGAAGCCTGAGAAGTGAATATTTTTATTTTGCTAAGATGTTTTGCATACATTTCGGTGAACTGAGCTTCCAACGGAGGAAATGTTTAATTTTACTGAATAAACAGAGGGAGAAATGAATTCTGATGAAAAAATTCAAGTTTGAGGGGAAACCTGAGAAGTGATAATTTTTGTTTTGCTAAGTTGTTTTGTTAAAATTTATGTGAACTGAGATGCAGAACGACGAAATGGTTAATTATAGTTGAAAAACATCGGGAATAATGAATTCTGATGAAAAAATTCAAGTTTTGCATAAGTAATGGTGATAGGAGCTGCAAACGGACGAAATGGTTAATTTTAGTAAAAAAAACAGCGGGAGAAATGAATTCTGATGGAAAAACTCAAGTTTAAGAGTAAATTTGAGAAGTGGATATTTCCTTTTGCTAAGATGTTTATTTTAAATTTTGGTGAACTGATGTGCAGAACGACGAAATGGTTAATTTTAGTTAAAAAACATCGATAATAATGAATTCTGATGAAAAAATTCACGTTTTGTGGAAGCCTGAGAAGTGAAAATTTTTATTTTGCTAAGATGTTTTGCATACATTTCGGTGAACTGAGCTTCCAACGGAGGAAATGTTTAATTTTACTGAATAAACAGCGTGAGAAATGAATTCTGATGAAAAAATTCAAGTTTGAGGGGAAACCTGAGATGTGGATATTTTTATTTTGCTAATAAGTTTTGCATAAGTAATGGTGATAGGAGCTGCAGACGGACAAAATGGTTAATTTTAGTAAAAAAAACAGGGGGAGAAATGAATTCTGATGGAAAAATTCAAGTTTGAGAGTAAACCTGAGAAGTGGATTTCCTTTTGCTAAGATGTTTATTTTAAATTTTGGTGAACTGAGATGCAGAACGACGAAATGGTTAATTTTATTTAAAAAACATCGATAATAATGAATTCAGATGAAAAAATTCAAGTTTTTGCTGGAGGCCGAGAAGTGGATATTTTTATTATTCTAAGATTTTTGCATTACTATTAGTGAACTGAGCTTCTACCGGACGAAATGTTTAATTTTAGTGAAAATACGGCGGAAGAATTGAATTCTGATGAAAAACTTCAAGTTTGAGAGGAAACCTGAGAAGTGGATATTTTTATTTTGCTAAGATGTTTTGCATACATTTTGGTGAACTGAGCTTCATAGGGATGAAATGGTTAATTTTAGTTAAAAAACAGCGGGACAAATGAATACAGATGAAAAAATTCAAGTTTGAATGGACGACTAAGAACAGGATATTTTTATTTTGCTAAGAGGTTTTGCATTAATTTTTATGAACTCTTGCAGACGGACGAAATGGTAAAATTGAGTTAAAAAATAGTGGGAGAAGTGAATTCAGATAAAAAAAAATTCATGTTTGATTGGATGCCTGAGTAGTGGATATTTTTATTTAGCTACGATGTTATGCATAAAAAATGGTGAACTGAGATGCAGAGGGACGAAATGGTTAATTTTAGTTAAAAACAGCGACAATAATGAATTCAGATGAAAAATTCAAATTTGAGTGGAAATCCGTGAAGTGAATATTTTTCTTTTGCTAAGATGCTTTGTTTAAATTTCGGTGAATTGATATGCAGAGGGACGAAATGGTTTTTTTTTGTTAAAAAACAGCGGGAATAATGAATTCAGATGAAAAAATTCACGTTTGAGTGGAAGCCTGAGAAGTGAATATTTTTATTTTGCTAAGATGTTTTGCATACATTTCGGTGAACTGAGCTTCCAACGGAGGAAATGTTTAATTTTACTGAATAAACAGCGGGAGTAATGAATTCTGATGAAAAAATTCAAGTTTGAGGGGAAACCTGAGAAGTGGATATTTTTATTTTGCTAATAAGTTTTGCATAAGTAATGGTGAACGGAGCTGTAGACGGACAAAATGGTTAATTTTACTTAAAAAAACAGCGGGAGAAATGAATTCTGATGAAAAAATTCGGGTTTGAGATTAAACCTGAGAATTGGATATTTCCTTTATCTAAGATGTTTATTTTAAATTTTGGTGAACTGAGATGCAGAACGACGAAATGGTTAATTTTAGTTAAAAAACATCGATAATAATGAATTGAGATGAAAAAAATCAAGTTTTAGCTGGAGGCCGAGAAGTGGATATTTTTATTTTGATAAGAAATTTTGCATAAAATTTAGTGACTTGAGCTTCAAAAGGACGAAATGTTTAATCTTAGTTACAAAAGCAGCAGGAAAATGAATTCAGATGAAAAAATTGTAGGTTTAGAGGAAACCTGAGAAGTGGATATTTTCATTTTCCTAACAAGTTTTGCATTAATTTTTGTGAACTGAGCTGCAGACGGACGAAATGGTAAATTTTAGTAAAAAACAATGGGAGAAATGAATTCTGATGAAAAAATTCAAGTTTGAGTGGAAGCCTGAGCAGTGGATATTTTTATTTTGCTAAGATGTTTTGCATAAGTTTTGGTGACCTGAGCTTGGGAGTGACGAAATGTTTAATTTTAGTGGAAAAACAGCGGGAGAAATGAATTCTGATGAAAAAACTTAAGTTTGAGGGGAAACCTGAGAAGTGGAAATTTTTATTTTGTTAAGAAGTTATGCATAAATTTTGGTGAACTCAGCTGCAGACGGACGAAATGGTTAATTTTAGTTAAAAAATAGTGGGAGAATTAAATACAGATGAAAAAATTTAATTCTGAGTTTAAGCCTGAGAAGTAGATAATTATATTCAGGTAAGATGTTTTGCATACATTTTAGTGAATTGAAATTGCAGAAGGACGAAATGGTTAATTTTAGTTAAAAAACAGCGGGAGTAATTAATTCACATGAAAAAATTCAAGTTTGAGTGGAAGCCTGAGAGGTTGATATTTTTATTTTGCTACGATGTTTTGCAAAAATTGTGGTGAACTGAGCTTCAGACGGACGAAACGGCGAGTTTTAGTTAAAAAACTGCGGGAGAAATTAATTCAGATGAAAAAACTCAAGTTTGAGTGGAAGCCTGAGAAGTGATAATTTTTGTTTTGCTAAGTTGTTTTGTTAAAATTTATGTGAACTGAGATGCAGAACGACGAAATGGTTAATTATAGTTGAAAAACATCGGGAATAATGAATTCTGATGAAAAAATTCAAGTTTGAGGGTAAAGCTGAGAAGTGGATATTTTTCTTTTGCTAAGATGTTTTGTTTAAATTTTGGTGAACTGCGATGCAGAACGACGAAATGGTTAATTATAGTTAAAAAACATCAGGAATAATGAATTCAGATGAAAAAGTTCAAGTTTGAGTGGAAGCCTGAGAAGTGAATATTTTTATATTTGCTAAGATGTTTTGCATAAAATTTGGTGACCTGAGCTTCAAAAGACAAAATCTTTACTTTTAGTGAGAAAACAACGGGAAAATGAATTCAGATGAATATATTGAAGTTTGAATGGACGACTGAGAACAGGATATTTTTATTTTGCTAAGAAGTTATGCATACATTTTTATGAACTCTACTGCAGACAGACGAAATTGTTAATTTTAGTAAAAAAAAAATAGTGGGAGAAATGAATTCAGATAAAAAAAAATTCATGTTTGATTAGAAGCTAGAGTAGTGGATATTTTTATTTAGCTACGATATTATTCATAAAAAATGGTGAACTGAGATGCAAGGAGACGAAATGGTTTTTTTTTAAAAAACAGTGGGAATAATGAATTCAGATGAAAAAATTCACGTTTGAGTGGAAGCCTGAGAAGTGAATATTTTTATTTTGCTAAGATGTTTTGCATACATTTCGGTGAACTGAGCTTCCAACGGAGGAAATGTTTAATTTTACTGAATAAACAGCGGGAGAAATGAATTCTGATGAAAAAATTCAAGTTTGAGGGGAAACCTGAGAAGTGGATATTTTTATTTTGCTAATAACTTTTGCATAAGTAATGGTGATAGGAGCTGCAAACGGACGAAATGGTTAATTTTAGTAAAAAAAACAGCGGGAGAAATGAATTCTGATGGAAAAACTCAAGTTTGAGAGTAAATCTGAGAAGTGGATATTTCCTTTTGCTAAGATGTTTGTTTTAAATTTTGGTGAACTGAGATGCAGAACGACGAAATGGTTAATTTTAGTTAAAAAACATCGATAATAATGAATTCAGATGAAAAAATTCAAGTTTTTTGCTTGAGGCCGAGAAGTGGATATTTTTATTATTCTAAGATTTTTGCATTAATATTAGTGAACTGAGCTTCTACCGGACTAAATGTTTAATTTTAGTGAAAATACGGCGGAAGAATTGAATTCTGATGAAAAACTTCAAGTTTGAGAGGAAACCTGAGAAGTGGATATTTTTATTTTGCTAAGATGTTTTGCATACATTTTAGTGAACTGAGCTGCATAGGGATGAAATGGTTAATCTTAGTTAAAAAAGCAGCGGGAAAATGAATTCAGATGAAAAAATTGAATGTTTGGAGGAAACCTGAGAAGTGGATATTTTCATTTTGCTAAGAAGTTTTGCATAAATTTTTATGAACTCTACTGCAGACGGACGAAATGGTTAATTTTAGTTAAAAAATAGTGGAGAAGTGAATTCAGATAAAAAAAAATTCATGTTTGAATGGAAGCCTGAGTAGTGGATATTTTTATTTAGCTACGATGTTATGCATTAAAAATTGGTGAACTGAGATACAGAGGGAGGAAATGGTTAATTTTAGTTAAGAACAGCGACAATAATGAATTCAGATGAAAAATTCAAATTTGAGTGGAAGTCCGTGAAGTGGATATTTTTCTTTTGCTAAGATGCTTTGTTTAAATTTTGGTGAATTGATATGCAGAAGGACAAAATGGTTAATTTTTGTTAAAAAACAGCGGGAATAATGAATTCAGATGAAAAAATTCAAGTTTCAGTGGAAGCCTGAGAAGTGAATATTTTCATTTTGCTAAGATGTTTTGCAAACATTTCGGTGAACTGAGCTTCTATCGTGGGAAAAGTATAATTTTACTGATAAAACAGCGGGAGTAATGAATTCTGATGAAAAAATTCAAGTTTGAGGGGAAACCTGAGAAGTGGATATTTTTATATTGCTAATAAGTTTTGCATAAGTAATGGTAATAGGAGCTGCAGACGGACGAAATGGTTAATTTTACTTGAAAAACAGCGGGAGAAATGAATTCTGATGGAAAAATTCAAGTTTGAGAGTAAACCTGAGAAGTGGATATTTCCTTTTGCTAAGATGTTTATTTTAAATTTTGGTGAACAGAGATGCAGAACGACGAAATGGTTAATTTTAGTTAAAAACATCGATAATAATGAATTCAGATGAAAAAAATCAAGTTTTAGCTGGAGGCCGAGAAGTGGATAATTTTATTTTGCTAAGATGTTTTGCATAAAATTTGGTGACTTGATCTTCAAAAGGACGAAATGTTTAATCTTAGTTAAAAAAGCAGCGGGAAAATGAATTCAGATGAAAAAATTGAATGTTTAGAGGAAACCTGAGAAGTGGATATTTTCATTTTGCTAACAAGTTTTCATTAATTTTGGTGAACTGAGCTGCAGAACGACGAAATGGTTAATTATAGTTAAAAAACATCAGGAATAATGAATTCAGATGAAAAAGTTCAAGTTTGAGTGGAAGCCTGAGAAGTGAATATTTTTATATTTGCTAAGATGTTTTGCATAAAATTTGGTGACCTGAGCTTCAAAAGACAAAATCTTTACTTTTAGTGAGAAAACAACGGGAAAATGAATTCAGATGAAAAAATTGAAGTTTGAATGGACGACTGAGAACAGGATATTTTTATTTTGCTAAGAAGTTATGCATACATTTTTATGAACTCTACTGCAGACGGACGAAATTGTTAATTTTAGTTAAAAAATAGTGGGAGAAATGAATTCAGATAAAAAAAAATTCATGTTTGATTAGAAGCGTGAGTAGTGGATATTTTTATTTAGCTACGATGTTATTCATAAAAAATGGTGAACTGAGATGCAAGGAGACGAAATGGTTTTTTTTTTTTTAAAACAGCGGGAATAATGAATTCAGATGAAAAAATTCACGTTTGAGTGGAAGCCTGAGAAGTGAATAATTTTATTTTGCTAAGATGTTTTGCATACATTTCGGTGAACTGAGCTTCCAACGGAGGAAATGTTTAATTTTACTGAATAAACAGCGGGAGAAATGAATTCTGATGAAAAAATTCAAGTTTGAGGGGAAACCTGAGAAGTGGATATTTTTATTTTGCTAATAAGTTTTGCATAAGTAATGGTGATAGGAGCTGCAAACGGACGAAATGGTTAATTTTAGTAAAAAAAACAGCGGGAGAAATGAATTCTGATGGAAAAACTCAAGTTTGAGAGTAAATTTGAGAAGTGGATATTTCCTTTTGCTAAGATGTTTATTTTAAATTTTGGTGAACTGATGTGCAGAACGACGAAATGGTTAATTTTAGTTAAAAAACATCGATAATAATGAATTCAGATGAATAAATTCAAGTTTTAGCTGGAGGCCGAGAAGTGGATATATTTATTATTCTAAGATTTTTGCATTAATATTAGTGAACTGAGCTTCTACCGGACAAAATGTTTAATTTTAGTGAAAATACGGCGGAAGAATTGAATTCTGATGAAAAACTTCAAGTTTGAGAGGAAACCTGAGAAGTGGATATTTTTATTTTGCTAAGATGTTTTGCATACATTTTGGTGAACTGAGCTTCATAGGGATGAAATGGTTAATTTTAGTTAAAAAACAGCGGGACAAATGAATGCAGATGAAAAAATTCAAGTTTGAATGGACGACTAAGAACAGGATATTTTTATTTTGCTAAGAAGTTTTGCATAAATTTTTATGAACTCTTGCAGACGGACGAAATGGTAAAATTGAGTTAAAAAACAGTGGGAGAAGTGAATTCAGATAAAAAAAAATTCATGTTTGATTGGATGCCTGAGTAGTGGATATTTTTATTTAGCTACGATGTTATGCATAAAAAATGGTGAACTGAGATGCAGAGGGACGAAATGGTTAATTTTAGTTAAAAACAGCGACAATAATGAATTCAGATGAAAAATTCAAATTTGAGTGGAAGTCCGTGAAGTGGATATTTTTCTTTTGCTAAGATGCTTTGTTTAAATTTTGGTGAATTGATATGCAGAAGGACAAAATGGTTAATTTTTGTTAAAAAACAGCGGGAATAATGAATTCAGATGAAAAAATTCAAGTTTGAGTGGAAGCCTGAGAAGTGAATATTTTTATTTTGCTAAGATGTTTTGCAAACATTTCGGTGAACTGAGCTTCTAACGTGGGAAAAGTTTAATTTTACTGAAAAAACAGCGGGAGTAATGAATTCTGATGAAAAAATTCAAGTTTGAGGGGATACCTGAGAAGTGGATATTTTTATATTGCTAATAAGTTTTGCATAAGTAATGGTAATAGGAGCTGCAGACGGACGAAATGGTTAATTTTACTTGAAAAACAGCGGGAGAAATGAATTCTGATGGAAAAATTCAAGTTTGAGAGTAAACCTGAGAAGTGGATATTTCCTTTTGCTAAGTTGTTTATTTTAAATTTTGGTGAACTGAGATGCAGAACGACGAAATGGTTAATCTTAGTTAAAAACATCGATAATAATGAATTCAGATGAAAAAAATCAAGTTTTAGCTGGAGGCCGAGAAGTGGATAATTTTATTTTGCTAAGATGTTTTGCATAAAATTTGGTGACTTGAGCTTCAAAAGGACGAAATGTTTAATCTTAGTTAAAAAAGCAGCGGGAAAATGAATTCAGATGAAAAAATTGAATGTTTAGAGGAAACCTGAGAAGTGGATATTTTCATTTTGCTAACAAGTTTTCATTAATTTTGGTGAACTGAGCTGCAGAACGACGAAATGGTTAATAATAGTTAAAAAACATCAGGAATAATGAATTCAGATGAAAAAATTCACGTTTGAGTGGAAGCCTGAGAAGTGAATAATTTTATTTTGCTAAGATGTTTTGCATACATTTCGGTGAACTGAGCCTTCAACGGAGGAAATGTTTAATTTTACTGAATAAACAGCGGGAGAAATGAATTCTGATGAAAAAATTCAAGTTTAAGGGGAAACCTGAGAAGTGGATATTTTTATTTTGCTAATAAGTTTTGCATAAGTAATGGTGATAGGAGCTGCAAACGGACGAAATGGTTAATTTTAGTAAAAAAAACAGCGAAAGAAATGAATTCTGATGGAAAAACTCAAGTTTGAGAGTAAATTTGAGAAGTGGATATTTCCTTTTGCTAAGATGTTTATTTTAAATTTTGGTGAACTGATGTGCAGAACGACGAAATGGTTAATTTTAGTTAAAAAACATCGATAATAATGAATTCAGATGAATAAATTCAAGTTTTAGCTGGAGGCCGAGAAGTGGATATATTTATTATTCTAAGATTTTTGCATTAATATTAGTGAACTGAGCTTCTACCGGACAAAATGTTTAATTTTAGTGAAAATACGGCGGAAGAATTGAATTCTGATGAAAAACTTCAAGTTTGAGAGGAAACCTGAGAAGTGGATATTTTTATTTTGCTAAGATGTTTTGCATACATTTTGGTGAACTGAGCTTCATAGGGATGAAATGGTTAATTTTAGTTAAAAAACAGCGGGACAAATGAATGCAGATGAAAAAATTCAAGTTTGAATGGACGACTAAGAACAGGATATTTTTATTTTGCTAAGAAGTTTTGCATAAATTTTTATGAACTCTACTGCAGACGGACGAAATGGTTAATTTTAGTTAAAAAATAGTGGAGAAGTGAATTCAGATAAAAAAAAATTCATGTTTGATTGGAAGCCTGAGTAGTGGATATTTTTATTTAGCTAAGATGTTTTGTTTAAATTTTGGTGAACTGCGATGCAGAACGACGAAATGGTTAATTATAGTTAAAAAACATCAGGAATAATGAATTCAGATGAAAAAGTTCAAGTTTGAGTGGAAGCCTGAGAAGTGAATATTTTTATATTTGCTAAGATGTTTTGCATAAAATTTGGTGACCTGAGCTTCAAAAGACAAAATCTTTACTTTTAGTGAGAAAACAACGGGAAAATGAATTCAGATGAAAATATTGAAGTTTGAACGGACGACTGAGAAGTGAATATTTTTATATTTGCTAAGATGTTTTGCATAAAATTTGGTGACCTGAGCTTCAAAAGACAAAATCTTTACTTTTAGTGAGAAAACAACGGGAAAATGAATTCAGATGAAAAAATTGAAGTTTGAACGGACGACTGAGAACAGGATATTTTTATTTTGCTAAGAAGTTATGCATACATTTTTATGAACTCTACTGCAGACGGACGAAATTGTTAATTTTAGTTAAAAAATAGTGGGAGAAATGAATTCAGATAAAAAAAAATTCATGTTTGATTAGAAGCGTGAGTGGTGGATATTTTTATTTAGCTACGATGTTATTCATAAAAAATGGTGAACTGAGATGCAAGGAGACGAAATGGTTTTTTTTTTTTAAAAACAGCGGGAATAATGAATTCAGATGAAAAAATTCACGTTTGAGTGGAAGCATGAGAAGTGAATATTTTTATTTTGCTAAGATGTTTTGCATACATTTCGGTGAACTGAGCTTCCAACGGAGGAAATGTTTAATTTTACTGAATAAACAGAGGGAGAAATGAATTCTGATGAAAAAATTCAAGTTTGAGGGGAAACCTGAGAAGTGATAATTTTTGTTTTGCTAAGTTGTTTTGTTAAAATTTATGTGAACTGAGATGCAGAACGACGAAATGGTTAATTATAGTTGAAAAACATCGGGAATAATGAATTCTGATGAAAAAATTCAAGTTTTGCATAAGTAATGGTGATAGGAGCTGCAAACGGACGAAATGGTTAATTTTAGTAAAAAAAACAGCGGGAGAAATGAATTCTGATGGAAAAACTCAAGTTTAAGAGTAAATTTGAGAAGTGGATATTTCCTTTTGCTAAGATGTTTATTTTAAATTTTGGTGAACTGATGTGCAGAACGACGAAATGGTTAATTTTAGTTAAAAAACATCGATAATAATGAATTCTGATGAAAAAATTCACGTTTTGTGGAAGCCTGAGAAGTGAAAATTTTTATTTTGCTAAGATGTTTTGCATACATTTCGGTGAACTGAGCTTCCAACGGAGGAAATGTTTAATTTTACTGAATAAACAGCGTGAGAAATGAATTCTGATGAAAAAATTCAAGTTTGAGGGGAAACCTGAGATGTGGATATTTTTATTTTGCTAATAAGTTTTGCATAAGTAATGGTGATAGGAGCTGCAGACGGACAAAATGGTTAATTTTAGTAAAAAAAACAGGGGGAGAAATGAATTCTGATGGAAAAATTCAAGTTTGAGAGTAAACCTGAGAAGTGGATTTCCTTTTGCTAAGATGTTTATTTTAAATTTTGGTGAACTGAGATGCAGAACGACGAAATGGTTAATTTTAGTTAAAAAACATCGATAATAATGAATTCAGATGAAAAAATTCAAGTTTTTGCTGGAGGCCGAGAAGTGGATATTTTTATTATTCTAAGATTTTTGCATTAATATTAGTGAACTGAGCTTCTACCGGACGAAATGTTTAATTTTAGTGAAAATACGGCGGAAGAATTGAATTCTGATGAAAAACTTCAAGTTTGAGAGGAAACCTGAGAAGTGGATATTTTTATTTTGCTAAGATGTTTTGCATACATTTTGGTGAACTGAGCTTCATAGGGATGAAATGGTTAATTTTAGTTAAAAAACAGCGGGACAAATGAATACAGATGAAAAAATTCAAGTTTGAATGGACGACTAAGAACAGGATATTTTTATTTTGCTAAGAAGTTTTGCATTAATTTTTATGAACTCTTGCAGACGGACGAAATGGTAAAATTGAGTTAAAAAATAGTGGGAGAAGTGAATTCAGATAAAAAAAAATTCATGTTTGATTGGATGCCTGAGTAGTGGATATTTTTATTTAGCTACGATGTTATGCATAAAAAATGGTGAACTGAGATGCAGAGGGACGAAATGGTTAATTTTAGTTAAAAACAGCGACAATAATGAATTCACATGAAAAATTCAAATTTGAGTGGAAATCCGTGAAGTGAATATTTTTCTTTTGCTAAGATGCTTTGTTTAAATTTCGGTGAATTGATATGCAGAGGGACGAAATGGTTTTTTTTTGTTAAAAAACAGCGGGAATAATGAATTCAGATGAAAAAATTCACGTTTGAGTGGAAGCCTGAGAAGTGAATATTTTTATTTTGCTAAGATGTTTTGCATACATTTCGGTGAACTGAGCTTCCAACGGAGGAAATGTTTAATTTTACTGAATAAACAGCGGGAGTAATGAATTCTGATGAAAAAATTCAAGTTTGAGGGGAAACCTGAGAAGTGGATATTTTTATTTTGCTAATAAGTTTTGCATAAGTAATGGTGAACGGAGCTGTAGACGGACAAAATGGTTAATTTTACTTAAAAAAACAGCGGGAGAAATGAATTCTGATGAAAAAATTCGGGTTTGAGATTAAAACTGAGAATTGGATATTTCCTTTATCTAAGATGTTTATTTTAAATTTTGGTGAACTGAGATGCAGAACGACGAAATGGTTAATTTTAGTTAAAAAACATCGATAATAATGAATTGAGATGAAAAAAATCAAGTTTTAGCTGGAGGCCGAGAAGTGGATATTTTTATTTTGATAAGAAATTTTGCATAAAATTTAGTGACTTGAGCTTCAAAAGGACGAAATGTTTAATCTTAGTTACAAAAGCAGCAGGAAAATGAATTCAGATGAAAAAATTGTAGGTTTAGAGGAAACCTGAGAAGTGGATATTTTCATTTTCCTAACAAGTTTTGCATTAATTTTTGTGAACTGAGCTGAAGACGGACGAAATGGTAAATTTTAGTAAAAAACAACGGGAGAAATGAATTCTGATGAAAAAATTCAAGTTTGAGTGGAAGCCTGAGCAGTGGATATTTTTATTTTGCTAAGATGTTTTGCATAAGTTTTGGTGACCTGAGCTTGGGAGTGACGAAATGTTTAATTTTAGTGGAAAAACAGCGGGAGAAATGAATTCTGATGAAAAAACTCAAGTTTGAGGGGAAACCTGAGAAGTGGAAATTTTTATTTTGTTAAGAAGTTATGCATAAATTTTGGTGAACTCAGCCGCAGACGGACGAAATGGTTAATTTTAGTTAAAAAATAGTGGGAGAATTAAATACAGATGAAAAAATTTAATTCTGAGTTTAAGCCTGAGAAGTAGATAATTATATTCAGGTAAGATGTTTTGCATACATTTTAGTGAATTGAAATTGCAGAAGGACGAAATGGTTAATTTTAGTTAAAAAACAGCGGGAGTAATTAATTCACATGAAAAAATTCAAGTTTGAGTGGAAGCCTGAGAGGTTGATATTTTTATTTTGCTACGATGTTTTGCAAAAATTGTGGTGAACTGAGCTTCAGACGGACGAAACGGCGAGTTTTAGTTAAAAAACTGCGGGAGAAATTAATTCAGATGAAAAAACTCAAGTTTGAGTGGAAGCCTGAGAAGTGATAATTTTTGTTTTGCTAAGTTGTTTTGTTAAAATTTATGTGAACTGAGATGCAGAACGACGAAATGGTTAATTATAGTTGAAAAACATCGGGAATAATGAATTCTGATGAAAAAATTCAAGTTTGAGGGTAAAGCTGAGAAGTGGATATTTTTCTTTTGCTAAGATGTTTTGTTTAAATTTTGGTGAACTGCGATGCAGAACGACGAAATGGTTAATTATAGTTAAAAAACATCAGGAATAATGAATTCAGATGAAAAAGTTCAAGTTTGAGTGGAAGCCTGAGAAGTGAATATTTTTATATTTGCTAAGATGTTTTGCATAAAATTTGGTGACCTGAGCTTCAAAAGACAAAATCTTTACTTTTAGTGAGAAAACAACGGGAAAATGAATTCAGATGAAAATATTGAAGTTTGAATGGACGACTGAGAACAGGATATTTTTATTTTGCTAAGAAGTTATGCATACATTTTTATGAACTCTACTGCAGACAGACGAAATTGTTAATTTTAGTTAAAAAATAGTGGGAGAAATGAATTCAGATAAAAAAAAATTCATGTTTGATTAGAAGCTAGAGTAGTGGATATTTTTATTTAGCTACGATATTATTCATAAAAAATGGTGAACTGAGATGCAAGGAGACGAAATGGTTTTTTTTTAAAAAACAGCGGGAATAATGAATTCAGATGAAAAAATTCACGTTTGAGTGGAAGCCTGAGAAGTGAATATTTTTATTTTGCTAAGATGTTTTGCATACATTTCGGTGAACTGAGCTTCCAACGGAGGAAATGTTTAATTTTACTGAATAAACAGCGGGAGAAATGAATTCTGATGAAAAAATTCAAGTTTGAGGGGAAACCTGAGAAGTGGATATTTTTATTTTGCTAATCACTTTTGCATAAGTAATGGTGATAGGAGCTGCAAACGGACGAAATGGTTAATTTTAGTAAAAAAAACAGCGGGAGAAATGAATTCTGATGGAAAAACTCAAGTTTGAGAGTAAATCTGAGAAGTGGATATTTCCTTTTGCTAAGATGTTTGTTTTAAATTTTGGTGAACTGAGATGCAGAACGACGAAATGGTTAATTTTAGTTAAAAAACATCGATAATAATGAATTCAGATGAAAAAATTCAAGTTTTTTGCTTGAGGCCGAGAAGTGGATATTTTTATTATTCTAAGATTTTTGCATTAATATTAGTGAACTGAGCTTCTACCAGACTAAATGTTTAATTTTAGTGAAAATACGGCGGAAGAATTGAATTCTGATGAAAAACTTCAAGTTTGAGAGGAAACCTGAGAAGTGGATATTTTTATTTTGCTAAGATGTTTTGCATACATTTTAGTGAACTGAGCTGCATAGGGATGAAATGGTTAATCTTAGTTAAAAAAGCAGCGGGAAAATGAATTCAGATGAAAAAATTGAATGTTTAGAGGAAACCTGAGAAGTGGATATTTTCATTTTGCTAAGAAGTTTTGCATAAATTTTTATGAACTCTACTGCAGACGGACGAAATGGTTAATTTTAGTTAAAAAATAGTGGAGAAGTGAATTCAGATAAAAAAAAATTCATGTTTGATTGGAAGCCTGAGTAGTGGATATTTTTATTTAGCTACGATGTTATGCATAAAAAATGGTGAACTGAGATACAGAGGGAGGAAATGGTTAATTTTAGTTAAGAACAGCGACAATAATGAATTCAGATGAAAAATTCAAATTTGAGTGGAAGTCCGTGAAGTGGATATTTTTCTTTTGCTAAGATGCTTTGTTTAAATTTTGGTGAATTGATATGCAGAAGGACAAAATGGTTAATTTTTGTTAAAAAACAGCGGGAATAATGAATTCAGATGAAAAAATTCAAGTTTCAGTGGAAGCCTGAGAAGTGAATATTTTCATTTTGCTAAGATGTTTTGCAAACATTTCGGTGAACTGAGCTTCTAACGTGGGAAAAGTTTAATTTTACTGATAAAACAGCGGGAGTAATGAATTCTGATGAAAAAATTCAAGTTTGAGGGGAAACCTGAGAAGTGGATATTTTTATATTGCTAATAAGTTTTGCATAAGTAATGGTAATAGGAGCTGCAGACGGACGAAATGGTTAATTTTACTTGAAAAACAGCGGGAGAAATGAATTCTGATGGAAAAATTCAAGTTTGAGAGTAAACCTGAGAAGTGGATATTTCCTTTTGCTAAGATGTTTATTTTAAATTTTGGTGAACTGAGATGCAGAACGACGAAATGGTTAATTTTAGTTAAAAACATCGATAATAATGAATTCAGATGAAAAAAATCAAGTTTTAGCTGGAGGCCGAGAAGTGGATAATTTTATTTTGCTAAGATGTTTTGCATAAAATTTGGTGACTTGAGCTTCAAAAGGACGAAATGTTTAATCTTAGTTAAAAAAGCAGCGGGAAAATGAATTCAGATGAAAAAATTGAATGTTTAGAGGAAACCTGAGAAGTGGATATTTTCATTTTGCTAACAAGTTTTCATTAATTTTGGTGAACTGAGCTGCAGAACGACGAAATGGTTAATTATAGTTAAAAAACATCAGGAATAATGAATTCAGATGAAAAAGTTCAAGTTTGAGTGGAAGCCTGAGAAGTGAATATTTTTATATTTGCTAAGATGTTTTGCATAAAATTTGGTGACCTGAGCTTCAAAAGACAAAATCTTTACTTTTAGTGAGAAAACAACGGGAAAATGAATTCAGATGAAAAAATTGAAGTTTGAATGGACGACTGAGAACAGGATATTTTTATTTTGCTAAGAAGTTATGCATACATTTTTATGAACTCTACTGCAGACGGACGAAATTGTTAATTTTAGTTAAAAAATAGTGGGAGAAATGAATTCAGATAAAAAAAAATTCATGTTTGATTAGAAGCGTGAGTAGTGGATATTTTTATTTAGCTACGATGTTATTCATAAAAAATGGTGAACTGAGATGCAAGGAGACGAAATGGTTTTTTTTTTTAAAAAACAGCGGGAATAATGAATTCAGATGAAAAAATTCACGTTTGAGTGGAAGCCTGAGAAGTGAATAATTTTATTTTGCTAAGATGTTCTGCATACATTTCGGTGAACTGAGCTTCCAACGGAGGAAATGTTTAATTTTACTGAATAAACAGCGGGAGAAATGAATTCTGATGAAAAAATTCAAGTTTGAGGGGAAACCTGAGAAGTGGATATTTTTATTTTGCTAATAAGTTTTGCATAAGTAATGGTGATAGGAGCTGCAAACGGACGAAATGGTAAATTTTAGTAAAAAAAACAGCGGGAGAAATGAATTCTGATGGAAAAACTCAAGTTTGAGAGTAAATTTGAGAAGTGGATATTTCCTTTTGCTAAGATGTTTATTTTAAATTTTGGTGAACTGATGTGCAGAACGACGAAATGGTTAATTTTAGTTAAAAAACATCGATAATAATGAATTCAGATGAAAAAATTCAAGTTTTAGCTGGATGCCGAGAAGTGGATATATTTATTATTCTAAGATTTTTGCATTAATATTAGTGAACTGAGCTTCTACCGGACAAAATGTTTAATTTTAGTGAAAATACGGCGGAAGAATTGAATTCTGATGAAAAACTTCAAGTTTGAGAGGAAACCTGAGAAGTGGATATTTTTATTTTGCTAAGATGTTTTGCATACATTTTGGTGAACTGAGCTTCATAGGGATGAAATGGTTAATTTTAGTTAAAAAACAGCGGGACAAATGAATGCAGATGAAAAAATTCAAGTTTGAATGGACGACTAAGAACAGGATATTTTTATTTTGCTAAGAAGTTTTGCATAAATTTTTATGAACTCTACTCCAGACGGACGAAATGGTTAATTTTAGTTAAAAAATAGTGGAGAAGTGAATTCAGATAAAAAAAAATTCATGTTTGATTGGAAGCCTGAGTAGTGGATATTTTTATTTAGCTACGATGTTATGCATAAAAAATGGTGAACTGAGATGCAGAGGGAGGAAATGGTTAATTTTAGTTAAGAACAGCGACAATAATGAATTCAGATGAAAAATTCAAATTTGAGTGGAAGTCCGTGAAGTGGATATTTTTCTTTTGCTAAGATGCTTTGTTTAAATTTTGGTGAATTGATATGCAGAAGGACAAAATGGTTAATTTTTGTTAAAAAACAGCGGGAATAATGAATTCAGATGAAAAAATTCAAGTTTGAGTGGAAGCCTGAGAAGTGAATATTTTTATTTTGCTAAGATGTTTTGCAAACATTTCGGTGAACTGAGCTTCTAACGTGGGAAAAGTTTAATTTTACTGAAAAAACAGCGGGAGTAATGAATTCTGATGAAAAAATTCAAGTTTGAGGGGAAACCTGAGAAGTGGATATTTTTATATTGCTAATAAGTTTTGCATAAGTAATGGTAATAGGAGCTGCAGACGGACGAAATGGTTAATTTTACTTGAAAAACAGCGGGAGAAATGAATTCTGATGGAAAAATTCAAGTTTGAGAGTAAACCTGAGAAGTGGATATTTCCTTTTGCTAAGATGTTTATTTTAAATTTTGGTGAACTGAGATGCAGAACGACGAAATGGTTAATTTTAGTTAAAAACATCGATAATAATGAATTCAGATGAAAAAAATCAAGTTTTAGCTGGAGGCCGAGAAGTGGATAATTTTATTTTGCTAAGATGTTTTGCATAAAATTTGGTGACTTGAGCTTCAAAAGGACGAAATGTTTAATCTTAGTTAAAAAAGCAGCGGGAAAATGAATTCAGATGAAAAAATTGAATGTTTAGAGGAAACCTGAGAAGTGGATATTTTCATTTTGCTAACAAGTTTTCATTAATTTTGGTTAACTGAGCTGCAGAACGACGAAATGGTTAATTATAGTTAAAAAACATCAGGAATAATGAATTCAGATGAAAAAGTTCAAGTTTGAGTGGAAGCCTGAGAAGTGAATATTTTTATATTTGCTAAGATGTTTTGCATAAAATTTGGTGACCTGAGCTTCAAAAGACAAAATCTTTACTTTTAGTGAGAAAACAACGGGAAAATGAATTCAGATGAAAAAATTGAAGTTTGAATGGACGACTGAGAACAGGATATTTTTATTTTGCTAAGAAGTTATGCATACATTTTTATGAACTCTACTGCAGACGGACGAAATTGTTAATTTTAGTTAAAAAATAGTGGGAGAAATGAATTCAGATAAAAAAAAATTCATGTTTGATTAGAAGCGTGAGTAGTGGATATTTTTATTTAGTTACGATGTTATTCATAAAAAATGGTGAACTGAGATGCAAGGAGACGAAATGGTTTTTTTTTTTAAAAAACAGCGGGAATAATGAATTCAGATGAAAAAATTCACGTTTGAGTGGAAGCCTGAGAAGTGAATAATTTTATTTTGCTAAGATGTTTTGCATACATTTCGGTGAACTGAGCCTTCAACGGAAGAAATGTTTAATTTTACTGAATAAACAGCGGGAGAAATGAATTCTGATGAAAAAATTCAAGTTTAAGGGGAAACCTGAGAAGTGGATATTTTTATTTTGCTAATAAGTTTTGCATAAGTAATGGTGATAGGAGCTGCAAACGGACGAAATGGTTAATTTTAGTAAAAAAAACAGCGGGAGAAATGAATTCTGATGGAAAAACTCAAGTTTGAGAGTAAATTTGAGAAGTGGATATTTCCTTTTGCTAAGATGTTTATTTTAAATTTTGGTGAACTGATGTGCAGAACGACGAAATGGTTAATTTTAGTTAAAAAACATCGATAATAATGAATTCAGATGAAAAAATTCAAGTTTTAGCTGGAGGCCGAGAAGTGGATATATTTATTATTCTAAGATTTTTGCATTAATATTAGTGAACTGAGCTTCTACCGGACAAAATGTTTAATTTTAGTGAAAATACGGCGGAAGAATTGAATTCTGATGAAAAACTTCAAGTTTGAGAGGAAACCTGAGAAGTGGATATTTTTATTTTGCTAAGATGTTTTGCATACATTTTGGTGAACTGAGCTTCATAGGGATGAAATGGTTAATTTTAGTTAAAAAACAGCGGGACAAATGAATGCAGATGAAAAAATTCAAGTTTGAATGGACGACTAAGAACAGGATATTTTTATTTTGCTAAGAAGTTTTGCATAAATTTTTATGAACTCTACTGCAGACGGACGAAATGGTTAATTTTAGTTAAAAAATAGTGGAGAAGTGAATTCAGATAAAAAAAAATTCATGTTTGATTGGAAGCCTGAGTAGTGGATATTTTTATTTAGCTAAGATGTTTTGTTTAAATTTTGGTGAACTGCGATGCAGAACGACGAAATGGTTAATTATAGTTAAAAAACATCAGGAATAATGAATTCAGATGAAAAAGTTCAAGTTTGAGTGGAAGCCTGAGGAGTGAATAATTTTATTTTGCTAAGATGTTTTGCATACATTTCGGTGAACTGAGCTTCCAACGGAGGAAATGTTTAATTTTACTGAATAAACAGAGGGAGAAATGAATTCTGATGAAAAAATTCAAGTTTGAGGGGAAACCTGAGAAGTGATAATTTTTGTTTTGCTAAGTTGTTTTGTTAAAATTTATGTGAACTGAGATGCAGAACGACGAAATGGTTAATTATAGTTGAAAAACATCGGGAATAATGAATTCTGATGAAAAAATTCAAGTTTTGCATAAGTAATGGTGATAGGAGCTGCAAACGGACGAAATGGTTAATTTTAGTAAAAAAAACAGCGGGAGAAATGAATTCTGATGGAAAAACTCAAGTTTGAGAGTAAATTTGAGAAGTGGATATTTCCTTTTGCTAAGATGTTTATTTTAAATTTTGGTGAACTGATGTGCAGAACGACGAAATGGTTAATTTTAGTTAAAAAACATCGATAATAATGAATTCTGATGAAAAAATTCACGTTTTGTGGAAGCCTGAGAAGTGAAAATTTTTATTTTGCTAAGATGTTTTGCATACATTTCGGTGAACTGAGCTTCCAACAGAGGAAATGTTTAATTTTACTGAATAAACAGCGTGAGAAATGAATTCTGATGAAAAAATTCAAGTTTGAGGGGAAACCTGAGATGTGGATATTTTTATTTTGCTAATAAGTTTTGCATAAGTAATGGTGATAGGAGCTGCAGACGGACAAAATGGTTAATTTTAGTAAAAAAAACAGGGGGAGAAATGAATTCTGATGGAAAAATTCAAGTTTGAGAGTAAACCTGAGAAGTGGATTTCCTTTTGCTAAGATGTTTATTTTAAATTTTGGTGAACTGAGATGCAGAACGACGAAATGGTTAATTTTATTTAAAAAACATCGATAATAATGAATTCAGATGAAAAAATTCAAGTTTTTGCTGGAGGCCGAGAAGTGGATATTTTTATTATTCTAAGATTTTTGCATTAATATTAGTGAACTGAGCTTCTACCGGACGAAATGTTTAATTTTAGTGAAAATACGGCGGAAGAATTGAATTCTGATGAAAAACTTCAAGTTTGAGAGGAAACCTGAGAAGTGGATATTTTTATTTTGCTAAGATGTTTTGCATACATTTTGGTGAACTGAGCTTCATAGGGATGAAATGGTTAATTTTAGTTAAAAAACAGCGGGACAAATGAATACAGATGAAAAAATTCAAGTTTGAATGGACGACTAAGAACAGGATATTTTTATTTTGCTAAGAGGTTTTGCATTAATTTTTATGAACTCTTGCAGACGGACGAAATGGTAAAATTGAGTTAAAAAATAGTGGGAGAAGTGAATTCAGATAAAAAAAAATTCATGTTTGATTGGATGCCTGAGTAGTGGATATTTTTATTTAGCTACGATGTTATGCATAAAAAATGGTGAACTGAGATGCAGAGGGACGAAATGGTTAATTTTAGTTAAAAACAGCGACAATAATGAATTCAGGTGAAAAATTCAAATTTGAGTGGAAATCCGTGAAGTGAATATTTTTCTTTTGCTAAGATGCTTTGTTTAAATTTCGGTGAATTGATATGCAGAGGGACGAAATGGTTTTTTTTTGTTAAAAAACAGCGGGAATAATGAATTCAGATGAAAAAATTCACGTTTGAGTGGAAGCCTGAGAAGTGAATATTTTTATTTTGCTAAGATGTTTTGCATACATTTCGGTGAACTGAGCTTCCAACGGAGGAAACGTTTAATTTTACTGAATAAACAGCGGGAGTAATGAATTCTGATGAAAAAATTCAAGTTTGAGGGGAAACCTGAGAAGTGGATATTTTTATTTTGCTAATAAGTTTTGCATAAGTAATGGTGAACGGAGCTGTAGACGGACAAAATGGTTAATTTTACTTAAAAAAACAGCGGGAGAAATGAATTCTGATGAAAAAATTCGGGTTTGAGATTAAACCTGAGAATTGGATATTTCCTTTATCTAAGATGTTTATTTTAAATTTTGGTGAACTGAGATGCAGAACGACGAAATGGTTAATTTTAGTTAAAAAACATCGATAATAATGAATTGAGATGAAAAAAATCAAGTTTTAGCTGGAGGCCGAGAAGTGGATATTTTTATTTTGATAAGAAATTTTGCATAAAATTTAGTGACTTGAGCTTCAAAAGGACGAAATGTTTAATCTTAGTTACAAAAGCAGCAGGAAAATGAATTCAGATGAAAAAATTGTAGGTTTAGAGGAAACCTGAGAAGTGGATATTTTCATTTTTCTAACAAGTTTTGCATTAATTTTTGTGAACTGAGCTGAAGACGGACGAAATGGTAAATTTTAGTAAAAAACAACGGGAGAAATGAATTCTGATGAAAAAATTCAAGTTTGAGTGGAAGCCTGAGCAGTGGATATTTTTATTTTGCTAAGATGTTTTGCATAAGTTTTGGTGACCTGAGCTTGGGAGTGACGAAATGTTTAATTTTAGTGGAAAAACAGCGGGAGAAATGAATTCTGATGAAAAAACTCAAGTTTGAGGGGAAACCTGAGAAGTGGAAATTTTTATTTTGTTAAGAAGTTATGCATAAATTTTGGTGAACTCAGCTGCAGACGGACGAAATGGTTAATTTTAGTTAAAAAATAGTGGGAGAATTAAATACAGATGAAAAAATTTAATTCTGAGTTTAAGCCTGAGAAGTAGATAATTATATTCAGGTAAGATGTTTTGCATACATTTTAGTGAATTGAAATTGCAGAAGGACGAAATGGTTAATTTTAGTTAAAAAACAGCGGGAGTAATTAATTCACATGAAAAAATTCAAGTTTGAGTGGAAGCCTGAGAGGTTGATATTTTTATTTTGCTACGATGTTTTGCAAAAATTGTGGTGAACTGAGCTTCAGACGGACGAAACGGCGAGTTTTAGTTAAAAAACTGCGGGAGAAATTAATTCAGATGAAAAAACTCAAGTTTGAGTGGAAGCCTGAGAAGTGATAATTTTTGTTTTGCTAAGTTGTTTTGTTAAAATTTATGTGAACTGAGATGCAGAACGACGAAATGGTTAATTATAGTTGAAAAACATCGGGAATAATGAATTCTGATGAAAAAATTCAAGTTTGAGGGTAAAGCTGAGAAGTGGATATTTTTCTTTTGCTAAGATGTTTTGTTTAAATTTTGGTGAACTGCGATGCAGAACGACGAAATGGTTAATTATAGTTAAAAAACATCAGGAATAATGAATTCAGATGAAAAAGTTCAAGTTTGAGTGGAAGCCTGAGAAGTGAATATTTTTATATTTGCTAAGATGTTTTGCATAAAATTTGGTGACCTGAGCTTCAAAAGACAAAATCTTTACTTTTAGTGAGAAAACAACGGGAAAATGAATTCAGATGAAAATATTGAAGTTTGAATGGACGACTGAGAACAGGATATTTTTATTTTGCTAAGAAGTTATGCATACATTTTTATGAACTCTACTGCAGACAGACGAAATTGTTAATTTTAGTTAAAAAATAGTGGGAGAAATGAATTCAGATAAAAAAAAATTCATGTTTGATTAGAAGCTAGAGTAGTGGATATTTTTATTTAGCTACGATATTATTCATAAAAAATGGTGAACTGAGATGCAAGGAGACGAAATGGTTTTTTTTTAAAAAAAAGCGGGAATAATGAATTCAGATGAAAAAATTCACGTTTGAGTGGAAGCCTGAGAAGTGAATATTTTTATTTTGCTAAGATGTTTTGCATACATTTCGGTGAACTGAGCTTCCAACGGAGGAAATGTTTAATTTTACTGAATAAACAGCGGGAGAAATGAATTCTGATGAAAAAATTCAAGTTTGAGGGGAAACCTGAGAAGTGGATATTTTTATTTTGCTAATAACTTTTGCATAAGTAATGGTGATAGGAGCTGCAAACGGACGAAATGGTTAATTTTAGTAAAAAAAACAGCGGGAGAAATGAATTCTGATGGAAAAACTCAAGTTTGAGAGTAAATCTGAGAAGTGGATATTTCCTTTTGCTAAGATGTTTGTTTTAAATTTTGGTGAACTGAGATGCAGAACGACGAAATGGTTAATTTTAGTTAAAAAACATCGATAATAATGAATTCAGGTGAAAAAATTCAAGTTTTTTGCTTGAGGCCGAGAAGTGGATATTTTTATTATTCTAAGATTTTTGCATTAATATTAGTGAACTGAGCTTCTACCGGACTAAATGTTTAATTTTAGTGAAAATACGGCGAAAGAATTGAATTCTGATGAAAAACTTCAAGTTTGAGAGGAAACCTGAGAAGTGGATATTTTTATTTTGCTAAGATGTTTTGCATGCATTTTAGTGAACTGAGCTGCATAGGGATGAAATGGTTAATCTTAGTTAAAAAAGCAGCGGGAAAATGAATTCAGATGAAAAAATTGAATGTTTAGAGGAAACCTGAGAAGTGGATATTTTCATTTTGCTAAGAAGTTTTGCATAAATTTTTATGAACTCTACTGCAGACGGACGAAATGGTTAATTTTAGTTAAAAAATAGTGGAGAAGTGAATTCAGATAAAAAAAAATTCATGTTTGATTGGAAGCCTGAGTAGTGGATATTTTTATTTAGCTACGATGTTATGCATAAAAAATGGTGAACTGAGATGCAGAGGGAGGAAATGGTTAATTTTAGTTAAGAACAGCGACAATAATGAATTCAGATGAAAAATTCAAATTTGAGTGGAAGTCCGTGAAGTGGATATTTTTCTTTTGCTAAGATGCTTTGTTTAAATTTTGGTGAATTGATATGCAGAAGGACAAAATGGTTAATTTTTGTTAAAAAACAGCGGGAATAATGAATTCAGATGAAAAAATTCAAGTTTCAGTGGAAGCCTGAGAAGTGAATATTTTCATTTTGCTAAGATGTTTTGCAAACATTTCGGTGAACTGAGCTTCTAACGTGGGAAAAGTTTAATTTTACTGATAGAACAGCGGGAGTAATGAATTCTGATGAAAAAATTCAAGTTTGAGGGGAAACCTGAGAAGTGGATATTTTTATATTGCTAATAAGTTTTGCATAAGTAATGGTAATAGGAGCTGCAGACGGACGAAATGGTTAATTTTACTTGAAAAACAGCGGGAGAAATGAATTCTGATGGAAAAATTCAAGTTTGAGAGTAAACCTGAGAAGTGGATATTTCCTTTTGCTAAGATGTTTATTTTAAATTTTGGTGAACTGAGATGCAGAACGACGAAATGGTTAATTTTAGTTAAAAACATCGATAATAATGAATTCAGATGAAAAAAATCAAGTTTTAGCTGGAGGCCGAGAAGTGGATAATTTTATTTTGCTAAGATGTTTTGCATAAAATTTGGTGACTTGAGCTTCAAAAGGACGAAATGTTTAATCTTAGTTAAAAAAGCAGCGGGAAAATGAATTCAGATGAAAAAATTGAATGTTTAGAGGAAACCTGAGAAGTGGATATTTTCATTTTGCTAACAAGTTTTCATTAATTTTGGTGAACTGAGCTGCAGAACGACGAAATGGTTAATTATAGTTAAAAAACATCAGGAATAATGAATTCAGATGAAAAAGTTCAAGTTTGAGTGGAAGCCTGAGAAGTGAATATTTTTATATTTGCTAAGATGTTTTGCATAAAATTTGGTGACCTGAGCTTCAAAAGACAAAATCTTTACTTTTAGTGAGAAAACAACGGGAAAATGAATTCAGATGAAAAAATTGAAGTTTGAATGGACGACTGAGAACAGGATATTTTTATTTTGCTAAGAAGTTATGCATACATTTTTATGAACTCTACTGCAGACGGACGAAATTGTTAATTTTAGTTAAAAAATAGTGGGAGAAATGAATTCAGATAAAAAAAAATTCATGTTTGATTAGAAGCGTGAGTAGTGGATATTTTTATTTAGCTACGATGTTATTCATAAAAAATGGTGAACTGAGATGCAAGGAGACGAAATGGTTTTTTTTTTTTAAAAACAGCGGGAATAATGAATTCAGATGAAAAAATTCACGTTTGAGTGGAAGCCTGAGAAGTGAATAATTTTATTTTGCTAAGATGTTTTGCATACATTTCGGTGAACTGAGCTTCCAACGGAGGAAATGTTTAATTTTACTGAATAAACAGCGGGAGAAATGAATTCTGATGAAAAAATTCAAGTTTGAGGGGAAACCTGAGAAGTGGATATTTTTATTTTGCTAATAAGTTTTGCATAAGTAATGGTGATAGGAGCTGCAAACGGACGAAATGGTTAATTTTAGTAAAAAAAACAGCGGGAGAAATGAATTCTGATGGAAAAACTCAAGTTTGAGAGTAAATTTGAGAAGTGGATATTTCCTTTTGCTAAGATGTTTATTTTAAATTTTGGTGAACTGATGTGCAGAACGACGAAATGGTTAATTTTAGTTAAAAAACATCGATAATAATGAATTCAGATGAATAAATTCAAGTTTTAGCTGGAGGCCGAGAAGTGGATATATTTATTATTCTAAGATTTTTGCATTAATATTAGTGAACTGAGCTTCTACCGGACAAAATGTTTAATTTTAGTGAAAATACGGCGGAAGAATTGAATTCTGATGAAAAACTTCAAGTTTGAGAGGAAACCTGAGAAGTGGATATTTTTATTTTGCTAAGATGTTTTGCATACATTTTGGTGAACTGAGCTTCATAGGGATGAAATGGTTAATTTTAGTTAAAAAACAGCGGGACAAATGAATGCAGATGAAAAAATTCAAGTTTGAATGGACGACTAAGAACAGGATATTTTTATTTTGCTAAGAAGTTTTGCATAAATTTTTATGAACTCTACTGCAGACGGACGAAATGGTTAATTTTAGTTAAAAAATAGTGGAGAAGTGACTTCAGATAAAAAAAAATTCATGTTTGATTGGAAGCCTGAGTAGTGGATATTTTTATTTAGCTACGATGTTATGCATAAAAAATGGTGAACTGAGATGCAGAGGGAGGAAATGGTTAATTTTAGTTAAGAACAGCGACAATATTGAATTCAGATGAAAAATTCAAATTTGAGTGGAAGTCCGTGAAGTGGATATTTTTCTTTTGCTAAGATGCTTTGTTTAAATTTTGGTGAATTGATATGCAGAAGGACAAAATGGTTAATTTTTGTTAAAAAACAGCGGGAATAATGAATTCAGATGAAAAAATTCAAGTTTGAGTGGAAGCCTGAGAAGTGAATATTTTTATTTTGCTAAGATGTTTTGCAAACATTTCGGTGAACTGAGCTTCTAACGTGGGAAATGTTTAATTTTACTGAAAAAACAGCGGGAGTAATGAATTCTGATGAAAAAATTCAAGTTTGAGGGGAAACCTGAGAAGTGGATATTTTTATATTGCTAATAAGTTTTGCATAAGTAATGGTAATAGGAGCTGCAGACGGACGAAATGGTTAATTTTAGTTAAAAAACATCGA
Organism: Platycnemis pennipes; assembly: GCA_933228895.1. Lineage (NCBI taxonomy): Eukaryota > Metazoa > Arthropoda > Insecta > Odonata > Platycnemididae > Platycnemis > Platycnemis pennipes. The sequence continues at coordinate 30,431,721 of OW121852.1, read as the reverse complement.
TAATAATGAATTCAGATGAAAAAAATCAAGTTTTAGCTGGAGGCCGAGAAGTGGATATTTTTATTTTGCTAAGATGTTTTGCATAAAATTTGGTGACTTGAGCTTCAAAAGGACGAAATGTTTAATCTTAGTTAAAAAAGCAGCGGGAAAATGAATTCAGATGAAAAAATTGAATGTTTAGAGGAAACCTGAGAAGTGGATATTTTCATTTTGCTAACAAGTTTTCATTAATTTTGGTGAACTGAGCTGCAGACGGACGAAATGGTATAATTTAGTTATAAAAAAGCGGGAGAAATGAATTAAGATGAAAAACTCAAGTGTTAGTTGGAGGCCGAGAAGTGGATATTTTCATTTTGCTAAGAAGTGTTGCATAAAATTTGGTGACTTGAGCTTCAAAAGGACGAAATGTTTAATCTTAGTTAAAAAAGCAGCGGGAAAATGAATTCAGATGAAAAAATTGAATGTTTAGAGGAAACCTGAGAAGTGGATAATTTCATTTTGCTAACAAGTTTTCATTAATTTTGGTGAACTGAGCTGCAGACGGACGAAATGGTAAATTTTAGTAAAAAACAGCGGGAGAAATAAATTCTGATGAAAAAATTCAAGTTTGAGTGGAAGCCTAGGAAGTGAATATTTTTATTTTGCTAAGATGTTTTGCATAAGTTTTGGTGACCTGAGCTTAGGAGTGACGAAATCTTTAATTTTAGTGGAAAAACAGCGGGAGAAATGAATTCTGATAAAAAAACTCAAGTTTGAGGGGAAACCTGAGAAGTGGAAATTTTTATTTTGTTAAGAAGTTATGCATAAATTTTGGTGAACTCAGCTGCAGACGGACGAAATGGTTAATTTTAGTTAAAAAATAGTGGGAGAAATAAATACAGATGAAAAAATTTAATTCTGAGTTTAAGCCTGAGAAGTAGATAATTATATTCAGGTAAGATGTTTTGCATACATTTTAGTGAATTGATATGCAGAAGGACAAAATGGTTAATTTTAGTTAAAAAACTGCGGGAGAAATTAATTCAGATGAAAAAACTCAATTTTGAGTGGAAGCCTGAGAAGTGATAATTTTTGTTTTGCTAAGTTGTTTTGTTAAAATTTATGTGAACTGAGATGCAGAACGACGAAATGGTTAATTATAGTTGAAAAACATCGGGAATAATGAATTCTGATGAAAAAATTCAAGTTTGAGTGTAAAGCTTAGAAGTGGATATTTTTCTTTTGCTAAGATGTTTTGTTTAAATTTTGGTGAACTGCGATGCAGAACGACGAACTGGTTAATTATAGTTAAAAAACATCAGGAATATGGAATTCAGATAAAAAAGTTCAAGTTTGAGTGGAAGCCTGAGAAGTGAATATTTTTATTTTTCTAAGATGTTTTGCATACATTTTAGTGAACTGAGCTTCAGAGGGACGAAATGGTTAAATTTCGTTATAAAACAGCGGGAGAAATAAATTAAGATGAAAAATTCAAGTTTTCGTTGGAGGCCGAGAAGTGGATATTTTTATATTTGCTAAAATGTTTTGCATAAAATTTGGTGACCTGAGCTTCAAAAGACAAAATCTTTACTTTTAGTGAGAAAACAACAAGGAAATGAATTCAGATGAAAAAATTGAAGTTTGAATGGACGACTGAGAACAGGATATTTTTATTTTGCTAAGAAGTTATGCATACATTTTTATGAACTCTACTGCAGACGGACGAAATTGTTAATTTTAGTTAAAAAATAGTGGGAGAAATGAATTCAGATAAAAAAAAATTCATGTTTGATTAGAAGCGTGAGTAGTGGATATTTTTATTTAGCTACGATGTTATTCATAAAAAATGGTGAACTGAGTTGCAGAGAGACGAAATGGTTTTTTTTTGTTAAAAAACAGCGGGAATAATGAATTCAGATGAAAAAATTCACGTTTGAGTGGAAGCCTGAGAAGTGAATATTTTTATTTTGCTAAGATGTTTTGCATACATTTCGGTGAACTGAGCTTCCAACGGAGGAAATGTTTAATTTTACTGAATAAACAGCGGGAGAAATGAATTCTGATGAAAAAATTCAAGTTTGAGGGGAAACCTGAGAAGTGGATATTTTTATTTTGCTAATAGGTTTTGCATAAGTAATGGTGATAGGAGCTGCAAACGGACGAAATGGTTAATTTTAGTAAAAAAAACAGCGGGAGAAATGAATTCTGATGGAAAAACTCAAGTTTGAGAGTAAATCTGAGAAGTGGATATTTCCTTTTGTAAGATGTTTATTTTAAATTTTGGTGAACTGAGATGCAGAACGACGAAATGGTTAATTTTAGTTAAAAAACATCGATAATAATGAATTCAGATGAAAAAATTCAAGTTTTAGCTAAAGGCCGAGAAGTGGATATATTTATTATTCTAAGATTTTTGCATTAATATTAGTGAACTGAGCTTCTACCGGACAAAATGTTTAATTTTAGTGAAAATACGGCGGAAGAATTGAATTCTGATGAAAAACTTCAAGTTTGAGAGGAAACCTGAGAAGTGGATATTTTTATTTTGCTAAGATGTTTTGCATACATTTTGGTGAACTGAGCTTCATAGGGATGAAATGGTTAATTTTAGTTAAAAAACAGCGGGACAAATGAATGCAGATGAAAAAATTCAAGTTTGAATGGACGACTAAGAACAGGATATTTTTATTTTGCTAAGAAGTTTTGCATAAATTTTTATGAACTCTACTGCAGACGGACGAAATGGTTAATTTTAGTTAAAAAATAGTGGAGAAGTGAATTCAGATAAAAAAAAATTCATGTTTGATTGGAAGCCTGAGTAGTGGATATTTTTATTTAGCTACGATGTTATGCATAAAAAATGGTGAACTGAGATGCAGAGGGAGGAAATGGTTAATTTTAGTTAAGAACAGCGACAATAATGAATTCAGATGAAAAATTCAAATTTGAGTGGAAGTCCGTGAAGTGGATATTTTTCTTTTGCTAAGATGCTTTGTTTAAATTTTGGTGAATTGATATGCAGAAGGACAAAATGGTTAATTTTTGTTAAAAAACAGCGGGAATAATGAATTCAGATGAAAAAATTCAAGTTTGAGTGGAAGCCTGAGAAGTGAATATTTTTATTTTGCTAAGATGTTTTGCAAACATTTCGGTGAACTGAGCTTCTAACGTGGGAAAAGTTTAATTTTACTGAAAAAACAGCGGGAGTAATGAATTCTGATGAAAAAATTCAAGTTTGAGGGGAAACCTGAGAAGTGGATATTTTTATATTGCTAATAAGTTTTGCATAAGTAATGGTAATAGGAGCTGCAGACGGACGAAATGGTTAATTTTACTTAAAAAACAGCGGGAGAAATGAATTCTGATGGAAAAATTCAAGTTTGAGAGTAAACCTGAGAAGTGGATATTTCCTTTTGCTAAGATGTTTATTTTAAATTTTGGTGAACTGCGATGCAGAACGACGAACTGGTTAATTATAGTTAAAAAACATCAGGAATAATGAATTCAGATAAAAAAGTTCAAGTTTGAGTGGAAGCCTGAGAAGTGAATATTTTTATTTTTCTAAGATGTTTTGCATACATTTTAGTGAACTGAGCTTCAGAGGGACGAAATTGTTAAATTTCGTTATAAAACAGCGGGAGAAATAAATTAAGATGAAAAATTCAAGTTTTCGTTGGAGGCCGAGAAGTGGATATTTTTATATTTGCTAAAATGTTTTGCATAAAATTTGGTGACCTGAGCTTCAAAAGACAAAATCTTTACTTTTAGTGAGAAAACAACAAGGAAATGAATTCAGATGAAAAAATTGAAGTTTGAATGGACGACTGAGAACAGGATATTTTTATTTTGCTAAGAAGTTATGCATACATTTTTATGAACTCTACTGCAGACGGACTAAATTGTTAATTTTAGTTAAAAAATAGTGGGAGAAATGAATTCAGATAAAAAAAAATTCATGTTTGATTAGAAGCGTGAGTAGTGGATATTTTTATTTAGCTACGATGTTATTCATAAAAAATGGTGAACTGAGTTGCAGAGAGACGAAATGGTTTTTTTTTGTTAAAAAACAGCGGGAATAATGAATTCAGATGAAAAAATTCACGTTTGAGTGGAAGCCTGAGAAGTGAATATTTTTATTTTGCTAAGATGTTTTGCATACATTTCGGTGAACTGAGCTTCCAACGGAGGAAATGTTTAATTTTACTGAATAAACAGCGGGAGAAATGAATTCTGATGAAAAAATTCAAGTTTGAGGGGAAACCTGAGAAGTGGATATTTTTATTTTGCTAATAAGTTTTGCATAAGTAATGGTGATAGGAGCTGCAAACGGACGAAATGGTTAATTTTAGTAAAAAAAACAGCGGGAGAAATGAATTCTGATGGAAAAACTCAAGTTTGAGAGTAAATCTGAGAAGTGGATATTTCCTTTTGTAAGATGTTTATTTTAAATTTTGGTGAACTGAGATGCAGAACGACGAAATGGTTAATTTTAGTTAAAAAACATCGATAATAATGAATTCAGATGAAAAAATTCAAGTTTTAGCTAAAGGCCGAGAAGTGGATATTTTTATTATTCTAAGATTTTTGCATTAATATTAGTGAACTGAGCTTCTACCGGGGCAAAATGTTTAATTTTAGTGAATATACGGCGGAATAATTGAATTCTGATGAAAAACTTCAAGTTTGAGAGGAAACCTGAGAAGTGGATATTTTTATTTTGCTAAGATGTTTTGCATACATTTTGGTGAACTGAGCTTCATAGGGATGAAATGGTTAATTTTAGTTAAAAAACAGCGGGACAAATGAATGCAGATGAAAAAATTCAAGTTTGAATGGACGACTAAGAACAGGATATTTTTATTTTGCTAAGAAGTTTTGCATAAATTTTTATGAACTCTACTGCAGACGGACGAAATGGTTAATTTTAGTTAAAAAATAGTGGGAGAAGTGAATTCAGATAAAAAAAAATTCATGTTTGATGGGAAGCCTGAGTAGTGGATATTTTTATTTAGCTACGATGTTATGCATAAAAAATGTTGAACTGAGATGCAGAGGGAGGAAATGGTTAATTTTAGTTAAGAACAGCGACAATAATGAATTCAGATGAAAAATTCAAATTTGAGTGGAAGTCCGTGAAGTGGATATTTTTCTTCTGCTAAGATGCTTTGTTTAAATTTTGGTCAATTGATATGCAGAAGGACAAAATGGTTAATTTTTGTTAAAAAACAGCGGGAATAATGAATTCAGATGAAAAAATTCAAGTTTGAGTGGAAGCCTGAGAAGTGAATATTTTTATTTTGCTAAGATGTTTTGCAAACATTTCGGTGAACTGAGCTTCTAACGTGGGAAACGTTTAATTTTACTGAAAAAACAGCGGGAGTAATGAATTCTGATGAAAAAAATCAAGTTTGAGGGGAAACCTGAGAAGTGGATATTTCCTTTATCTAAGATGTTTATTTTAAATTTTGGTGAACTGAGATGCAAAACGACGAAATGGTTAATTTTAGTTAAAAAACATAGATAATAATGAATTCAGATGAAAAACATCAAGTTTTAGCTGGAGGCCGAGAAGTGGATATTTTTATTTTTAAATTTATTTTTATTTTTAAAAAAGCAGCGGGAAAATGAATTCAGATGAAAAAATTGAATGTTTAGAGGAAACCTGAGAAGTGGATATTTTCATTTTGCTAACATGTTTTCATTAATTTTGGTGAACTGAGCTGCAGACGGACGAAATGGTAAATTTTAGTAAAAAACAGCGGGAGAAATGAATTCTGATGAAAAAATTCAAGTTTGAGTGGAAGTCTAGGAAGTGAATATTTTTATTTTGCTAAGATGTTTTGCATAAGTTTTGGTGACCTGAGCTTGGGAGTGACGAAATGTTTAATTTTAGTGGAAAAACAGCGGGAGAAATGAATTCTGATAAAAAAACTCAAGTTTGAGGGGAAACCTGAGAAGTGGATATTTTTATTTTGTTAAGAAGTTATGCATAAATTTTGGTGAACTCAGCTGCAGACGGACGAAATGGTTAATTTTAGTTAAAAAATAGTGGGAGAAATAAATACAGATGAAAAAATTTAATTCTGAGTTTAAGCCTGAGAAGTAGATAATTATATTCAGGTAATATGTTTTGCATACATTTTAGTGAATTGATATGCAGAAGGACAAAATGGTTAATTTTAGTTAAAAAACTGCGGGAGAAATTAATTCAAATGAAAAAACTCAAGTTTGAGTGGAAGCCTGAGAAGTGATAATTTTTGTTTTGCTAAGTTGTTTTGTTAAAATTTATGTGAACTGAGATGCAGAACGACGAAATGGTTAATTATAGTTGAAAAACATCGGGAATAATGAATTCTGATGAAAAAATTCAAGTTTGAGGGTAAAGCTTAGAAGTGGATATTTTTCTTTTGCTAAGATGTTTTGTTTAAATTTTGGTGAACTGCGATGCAGAACGACGAACTGGTTAATTATAGTTAAAAAACATCAGGAATAATGAATTCAGATAAAAAAGTTCAAGTTTGAGTGGAAGCCTGAGAAGTGAATATTTTTATTTTTCTAAGATGTTTTGCATACATTTTAGTGAACTGAGCTTCAGAGGGACGAAATGGTTAAATTTCGTTATAAAACAGCGGGAGAAATAAATTAAGATGAAAAATTCAAGTTTTCGTTGGAGGCCGAGAAGTGGATATTTTTATATTTGCTAAAATGTTTTGCATAAAATTTGGTGACCTGAGCTTCAAAAGACAAAATCTTTACTTTTAGTGAGAAAACAACAAGAAAATGAATTCAGATGAAAAAATTGAAGTTTGAATGGACGACTGAGAACAGGATATTTTTATTTTGCTAAGAAGTTATGCATACATTTTTATGAACTCTACTGCAGACGGACGAAATTGTTAATTTTAGTTAAAAAATAGTGGGAGAAATGAATTCAGATAAAAAAAAATTCATGTTTGATTAGAAGCGTGAGTAGTGGATATTTTTATTTAGCTACGATGTTATTCATAAAAAATGGTGAACTGAGTTGCAGAGAGACGAAATGGTTTTTTTTTGTTAAAAAACAGCGGGAATAATGAATTCAGATGAAAAAATTCACGTTTGAGTGGAAGCCTGAGAAGTGAATATTTTTATTTTGCTAAGATGTTTTGCATACATTTCGGTGAACTGAGCTTCCAACGGAGGAAATGTTTAATTTTACTGAATAAACAGCGGGAGAAATGAATTCTGATGAAAAAATTCAAGTTTGAGGGGAAACCTGAGAAGTGGATATTTTTATTTTGCTAATAAGTTTTGCATAAGTAATGGTGATAGGAGCTGCAAACGGACGAAATGGTTAATTTTAGCAAAAAAAACAGCGGGAGAAATGAATTCTGATGGAAAAACTCAAGTTTGAGAGTAAATCTGAGAAGTGGATATTTCCTTTTGTAAGATGTTTATTTTAAATTTTGGTGAACTGAGATGCAGAACGACGAAATGGTTAATTTTAGTTAAAAAACATCGATAATAATGAATTCAGATGAAAAAATTCAAGTTTTAGCTAAAGGCCGAGAAGTGGATATTTTTATTATTCTAAGATTTTTGCATTAATATTAGTGAACTGAGCTTCTACCGGGGCAAAATGTTTAATTTTAGTGAATATACGGCGGAATAATTGAATTCTGATGAAAAACTTCAAGTTTGAGAGGAAACCTGAGAAGTGGATATTTTTATTTTGCTAAGATGTTTTGCATACATTTTGGTGAACTGAGCTTCATAGGGATGAAATGGTTAATTTTAGTTAAAAAACAGCGGGACAAATGAATGCAGATGAAAAAATTCAAGTTTGAATGGACGACTAAGAACAGGATATTTTTATTTTGCTAAGAAGTTTTGCATAAATTTTTATGAACTCTACTGCAGACGGACGAAATGGTTAATTTTAGTTAAAAAATAGTGGGAGAAGTGAATTCAGATAAAAAAAAATTTAAGGTTAATGGGAAGCCTGAGTAGTGGATATTTTTATTTAGCTACGATGTTATGCATAAAAAATGGTGAACTGAGATGCAGAGGGAGGAAATTGTTAATTTTAGTTAAGAACAGCGACAATAATTAATTCAGATGAAAAATTCAAATTTGAGTGGAAGTCCGTGAAGTGGATATTTTTCTTCTGCTAAGATGCTTTGTTTAAATTTTGGTCAATTGATATGCAGAAGGACAAAATGTTTAATTTTTGTTAAAAAACAGCGGGAATAATGAATTCAGATGAAAAAATTCAAGTTTGAGTGGAAGCCTGAGAAGTGAATATTTTTATTTTGCTAAGATGTTTTGCAAACATTTCGGTGAACTGAGCTTCTTACGTGGGAAACGTTTAATTTTACTGAAAAAAACGCGGGAGTAATGAATTCTGATGAAAAAATTCAAGTTTGAGGGGAAACCTGAGAAGTGGATATTTCCTTTATCTAAGATGTTTATTTTAAATTTTGGTGAACTGAGATGCAGAACGACGAAATGGTTAATTTTAGTTAAAAAACATAGATAATAATGAATTCAGATGAAAAACATCAAGTTTTAGCTGGAGGCCGAGAAGTGGATATTTTTATTTTTAAATTTATTTTTATTTTTAAAAAAGCAGCGGGAAAATGAATTCAGATGAAAAAATTGAATGTTTAGAGGAAACCTGAGAAGTGGATATTTTCATTTTGCTAACATGTTTTCATTAATTTTGGTGAACTGAGCTGCAGACGGACGAAATGGTAAATTTTAGTAAAAAACAGCGGGAGAAATGAATTCTGATGAAAAAATTCAAGTTTGAGTGGAAGTCTAGGAAGTGAATATTTTTATTTTGCTAAGATGTTTTGCATAAGTTTTGGTGACCTGAGCTTGGGAGTGACGAAATGTTTAATTTTAGTGGAAAAACAGCGGGAGAAATGAATTTGATAAAAAAACTCAAGTTTGAGGGGAAACCTGAGAAGTGGATATTTTTATTTTGTTAAGAAGTTATGCATAAATTTTGGTGAACTCAGCTGCAGACGGACGAAATGGTTAATTTTAGTTAAAAAATAGTGGGAGAAATAAATACAGATGAAAAAATTTAATTCTGAGTTTAAGCCTGAGAAGTAGATAATTATATTCAGCTAAGATGTTTTGCATACATTTTAGTGAATTGATATGCAGAAGGACGAAATGGTTAATTTTAGTTAAAAAACAGCGGGAATAATGAATTCACATGAAAAAATTCAAGTTTGAGTTGAAGCCTGAGAGGTTGATATTTTTATTTTGCTACGATGTTTTGCAAAAATTGTGGTGAACTGAGCTTCAGACGGACGAAACGGCGAGTTTTAGTTAAAAAACTGCGGGAGAAATTAATTCAGATGAAAAAACTCAAGTTTGAGTGGAAGCCTGAGAAGTGATAATTTTTTGTTTTGCTAAGTGGTTTTGTTAAAATTTATGTGAACTGAGATGCAGAACGACGAAATGGTTAATTATAGTTGAAAAACATCGGGAATAATGAATTCTGATGAAAAAATTCAAGTTTGAGGGTAAAGCTGAGAAGTGGATATTTTTCTTTTGCTAAGATGTTTTGTTTAAATTTTGGTGAACTGCGATGCAGAACGACGAAATGATTAATTATAGTTAAAAAACATCAGGAATAATGAATTCAGATGAAAAAGTTCAAGTTTGAGTTGAAGCCTGAGAAGTGAATATTTTTATTTTGGTAAGATGTTTTGCATACATTTTGGTGAACTGAGCTTCAGAGGGACGAAATGGTTAAATTTAGTTCTAAAACAGCGGGAGAAATAAATTAAGACGAAAAATTCATGTTTGATTGGAAGCCTGAGTAGTGGATATTTTTATTTAGCTGCGATGTTATGCATAAAAAATGGTGAACTGAGATGCAGAGGGAGGAAATGGTTAAATTTAGTTAAAAACAGCGACAATAATGAATTCAAATGAAAAATTCAAATTTGAGTGGAAGTCCGTGAAGTGGATATTTTTCTTTTGCTAAGATGCTTTGTTTAAATTTTGGTGAATTGATATGCAGAAGGACAAAATGGTTAATTTTTGTTAAAAAACAGCGGGAATAATGAATTCAGATGAAAAAATTCAAGTTTCAGTGGAAGCCTGAGAAGTGAATATTTTCATTTTGCTAAGATGTTTTGCAAACATTTCGGTTAAATGAGCTTCTAACGTGGGAAGCGTTTAATTTTACTGAAAAAACAGCGGGAGTAAAGAATTCTGATGAAAAAATTCAAGTTTGAGGGGAAACCTGAGAAGTGGGTATTTCCTTTATCTAAGATGTTTATTTTAAATTTTGGTGAACTGAGATGCAGAACGACGAAATGGTTAATTTTAGTTAAAAAACATAGATAATAATGAATTCAGATGAAAAACATCAAGTTTTAGCTGGAGGCCGAGAAGTGGATATTTTTATTTTGCTAAGATGTTTTGCATAAAATTTGGTGACTTGAGCTTCAAAAGGACGAAATGTTTAATCTTAGTTAAAAAAGCAGCGGGAAAATGAATTCAGATGAAAAAATTGAATGTTTAGAGGAAACCTGAGAAGTGGATATTTTCATTTTGCTAACATGTTTTCATTAATTTTGGTGAACTGAGCTGCAGACGGACGAAATGGTAAATTTTAGTAAAAAACAGCGGGAGAAATGAATTCTGATGAAAAAATTCAAGTTTGAGGGGAAACCTGAGAAGTGATAATTTTTGTTTTGCTAAGTTGTTTTGTTAAAATTTATGTGAACTGAGATGCAGAACGACGAAATGGTTAATTATAGTTGAAAAACATCAGGAATAATGAATTCAGATGAAAAAGTTCAAGTTTGAGTGGAAGCCTGAGAAGTGAATATTTTTATATTTGCTAAGATGTTTTGCATAAAATTTGTTGACCTGAGCTTCAAAAGACAAAATCTTTACTTTTAGTGAGAAAACAACGGGAAAATGAATTCAGATGAAAAAATTGAAGTTTGAATGGACGACTGAGAACAGGATATTTTTATTTTGCTAAGAAGTTATGCATACATTTTTATGAACTCTACTGCAGACGGACGAAATTGTTAATTTTAGTTAAAAAATAGTGGGAGAAATGAATTCAGATAAAAAAAAATTCATGTTTGATTAGAAGCGTGAGTAGTGGATATTTTTATTTAGCTACGATGTTATTCATAAAAAATGGTGAACTGAGATGCAAGGAGACGAAATGGTTTTTTTTTTTAAAAAAACAGCGGGAATAATGAATTCAGATGAAAAAATTCACGTTTGAGTGGAAGCCTGAGAAGTGAATATTTTTATTTTGCTAAGATGTTTTGCATACATTTCGGTGAACTGAGCTTCCAACGGAGGAAATGTTTAATTTTACTGAATAAACAGCGGGAGAAATGAATTCTGATGAAAAAATTCAAGTTTGAGGGGAAACCTGAGAAGTGGATATTTTTATTTTGCTAATAATTTTTGCATAAGTAATGGTGATAGGAGCTGCAAACAGACGAAATGGTTAATTATAGTAAAAAAAACAGCGGGAGAAATGAATTCTGATGGAAAAACTCAAGTTTGAGAGTAAATCTGAGAAGTGGATATTTCCTTTTGCTAAGATGTTTATTTTAAATTTTGGTGAACTGAGATGCAGAACGACGAAATGGTTAATTTTAGTTAAAAAACATCGATAATAATGAATTCAGATGAAAAAATTCAAGTTTTAGCTGGAGGCCGAGAAGTGGATATTTTTATTATTCTAAGATTTTTGCATTAATATTATTGAACTGAGCTTCTACCGGACAAAATGTTTAATTTTAGTGAAAATACGGCGGAAGAATTGAATTCTGATGAAAAACTTCAAGTTTGAGAGGAAACCTGAGAAGTGGATATTTTTATTTTGCTAAGATGTTTTGCATACATTTTGGTGAACTGAGCTTCATAGGGATGAAATGGTTAATTTTAGTTAAAAAACAGCGGGACAAATGAATGCAGATGAAAAAATTCAAGTTTGAATGGACGACTAAGAACAGGATATTTTTATTTTGCTAAGAAGTTTTGCATAAATTTTTATGAACTCTACTGCAGACGGACGAAATTTTAGTTAAAAAATAGTGGAGAAGTGAATTCAGATAAAAAAAAATTCATGTTTGATTGGAAGCCTGAGTAGTGGATATTTTTATTTAGCTACGATGTTATGCATAAAAAATGGTGAACTGAGATGCAGAGGGAGTAAATGGTTAATTTTAGTTAAGAACAGCGACAATAATGAATTCAGATGAAAAATTCAAATTTGAGTGGAAGTCCGTGAAGTGGATATTTTTCTTTTGCTAAGATGCTTTGTTTAAATTTTGGTGAATTGATATGCAGAAGGACAAAATGGTTAATTTATGTTAAAAAACAGCGGGAATAATGAATTCAGATGAAAAAATTCAAGTTTGAGTGGAAGCCTGAGAAGTGAATATTTTTATTTTGCTAAGATGTTTTGCAAACATTTCGGTGAACTGAGCTTCTAACGTGGGAAAAGTTTAATTTTACTGAAAAAACAGCGGGAGTAATGAATTCTGATGAAAAAATTCAAGTTTGAGGGGAAACCTAAGAAGTGGATATTTTTATATTGCTAATAAGTTTTGCATAAGTAATGGTGATAGGAGCTGCAGACGGACGAAATGGTTAATTTTTCTTAAAAAAACAGCGGGAGAAATGAATTCTGATGGAAAAATTCAAGTTTGTGAGTAAACCTGAGAAGTGGATATTTCCTTTTGCTAAGATGTTAATTTAAATTTTGGTGAACTGAGATGCAGAACGACGAAATGGTTAATTTTAGTTAAAAAACATCGATAATAATGAATTCAGATGAAAAAAATCAAGTTTTAGCTGGAGGCCGAGAAGTGGATATTTTTATTTTGCTAAGATGTTTTGCATAAAATGTGGTGACTTGAGCTTCAAAAGGACGAAATGTTTAATCTTAGTTAAAAAAGCAGCGGGAAAATGAATTCAGATGAAAAAATTGAATGTTTAGAGGAAACCTGAGAAGTGGATATTTTCATTTTGCTAACAAGTTTTCATTAATTTTGGTGAACTGAGCTGCAGACGGACGAAATGGTATAATTTAGTTATAAAAAAGCGGGAGAAATGAATTAAGATGAAAAACTCAAGTTTTAGCTGGAGGCCGAGAAGTGGATATTTTTATTTTGCTAAGATGTTTTGCATAAAATTTGGTGACTTGAGCTTCAAAAGGACGAAATGTTTAATCTTAGTTAAAAAAGCAGCGGGAAAATGAATTCAGATGAAAAAATTGAATGTTTAGAGGAAACCTGAGAAGTGGATATTTTCATTTCACTAACAAGTTTTCATTAATTTTGGTGAACTGAGCTGCAGACGGACGAAATGGTAAATTTTAGTAAAAAACAGCGGCAGAAATGAATTCTGATGAAAAAATTCAAGTTTGAGTGGAAGCCTAGGAAGTGAATATTTTTATTTTGCTAAGATGTTTTGCATAAGTTTTGGTGACCTGAGCTTGGGAGTGACGAAATCTTTAATTTTAGTGGAAAAACAGCGGGAGAAATGAATTCTGATAAAAAAACTCAAGTTTGAGGGGAAACCTGAGAAGTGGAAATTTTTATTTTGTTAAGAAGTTATGCATAAATTTTGGTGAACTCAGCTGCAGACGGACGAAATGGTTAATTTTAGTTAAAAAATAGTGGGAGAAATAAATACAGATGAAAAAATTTAATTCTGAGTTTAAGCCTGAGAAGTAGATAATTATATTCAGGTAAGATGTTTTGCATACATTTTAGTGAATTGATATGCAGAAGGACGAAATGGTTAATTTTAGTTAAAAAACTGCGGGAGAAATTAATTCAGATGAAAAAACTGAAGTTTGAGGTGAAGCCTGAGAAGTGAATATTTTTATTTTGCTAAGATGTTTTGCATACATTTCGGTGAACTGAGCTTCCAACGGAGGAAATGTTTAATTTTACTGAATAAACAGCGGGAGAAATGAATTCTGATGAAAAAATTCAAGTTTGAGGGGAAACCTGAGAAGTGGATATTTTTATTTTGCTAATAAGTTTTGCATAAGTAATGGTGATAGGAGCTGCAAACGGATGAAATGGTTAATTTTAGTAAAAAAAACAGCGGGAGAAATGAATTCTGATGGAAAAACTCAAGTTTGAGAGTAAATCTGAGAAGTGGATATTTCCTTTTGTAAGATGTTTATTTTAAATTTTGGTGAACTGAGATGCAGAACGACGAAATGGTTAATTTTAGTTAAAAAACATCGATAATAATGAATTCAGATGAAAAAATTCAAGTTTTAGCTGGAGGCCGAGAAGTGGATATTTTTATTATTCCAAGATTTTTGCATTAATATTAGTGAACTGAGCTTCTACCGGGGCAAAATGTTTAATTTTAGTGAATATACGGCGGAAAAATTGAATTCTGATGAAAAACTTCAAGTTTGAGAGGAAACCTGAGAAGTGGATATTTTTATTTTGCTAAGATGTTTTGCATACATTTTGGTGAACTGAGCTTCATAGGGATGAAATGGTTAATTTTAGTTAAAAAACAGCGGGACAAATGAATGCAGATGAAAAAATTCCAGTTTGAATGGACGACTAAGAACAGGGTATTTTTATTTTGCTAAGAAGTTTTGCATAAATTTTTATGAACTCCATTGCAGACGGACGAAATGGTTAATTTTAGTTAAAAAATAGTGGGAGAAGTGAATTCAGATAAAAAAAAAATCATGTTTGATGGGAAGCCTGAGTAGTGGATATTTTTATTTAGCTACGATGTTATGCATAAAAAATGGTGAACTGAGATGCAGAGGGAGGAAATGGTTAATTTTAGTTAAGAACAGCGACAATAATGAATTCAGATAAAAAATTCAAATTTGAGTGGAAGTCCGTGACGTGGATATTTTTCTTTTGCTAAGATGCTTTGTTTAAATTTTGGTGAATTGATATGCAGAAGGACAAAATGGTTAATTTTTGTTAAAAAACAGCGGGAATAATGAATTCAGATGAAAAAATTCAAGTTTGAGTGGAAGCCTGAGAAGTGAATATTTTTATTTTGCTAAGATGTTTTGCAAACATTTCGGTAAAATGAGCTTCTAACGTGGGAAAAGTTTAATTTTACTGAAAAAACAGCGGGAGTAATGAATTCTGATGAAAAAATTCAAGTTTGAGGGGAAACCTGAGAAGTGGAATTTTCCTTTATCTAAGATGTTTATTTTAAATTTTGGTGAACTGAGATGCAGAACGACGAAATGGTTAATTTTAGTTAAAAAACATAGATAATAATGAATTCAGATGAAAAACATCAAGTTTTAGCTGGAGGCCGAGAAGTGGATATTTTTATTTTGCTAAAATGTTTTGCATAAAATTTGGTGACTTGAGCTTCAAAAGGACGAAATGTTTAATCTTAGTTAAAAAAGCAGCGGGAAAATGAATTCAGATGAAAAAATTGAATGTTTAGAGGAAACCTGAGAAGTGGATATTTTCATTTTGCTAACATGTTTTCATTAATTTTGGTGAACTGAGCTGCAGACGGACGAAATGGTAAATTTTAGTAAAAAACAGCGGGAGAAATGAATTCTGATGAAAAAATTCAAGTTTGAGTGGAAGCCTAGGAAGTGAATATTTTTATTTTGCTAAGATGTTTTGCATAAGTTTTGGTCACCTGAGCTTGGGAGTGACGAAATCTTTAATTTTAGTGGAAAAACAGCGGGAGAAATGAATTCTGATAAAAAAACTCTAGTTTGAGGGGAAACCTGAGAAGTGGATATTTTTATTTTGTTAAGAAGTTATGCATACATTTTGGTGAACTCAGCTGGTGACGGACGAAATGGTTAATTTTAGTTAAAAAATAGTGGGAGAAATAAATACAGATGAAAAAATTTATTTCTGAGTTTGAGCCTGAGAAGTAGATAATTATATTCAGCTAAGATGTTTTGCATACATTTTAGTGAATTGATATGCAGAAGGACGAAATGGTTAATTTTAGTTAAAAAACAGCGGGAATAATGAATTCACATGAAAAAATTCAAGTTTGAGTTGAAGCCTGAGAGGTTGATATTTTTATTTTGCTACGATGTTTTGCAAAAATTGTGGTGAACTGAGCTTCAGACGGACGAAACGGCGAGTTTTAGTTAAAAAACTGCGGGAGAAATTAATTCAGATGAAAAAACTCAAGTTTGAGTGGAAGCCTGAGAAGTGATAATTTTTTGTTTTGCTAAGTGGTTTTGTTAAAATTTATGTGAACTGAGATGCAGAACGACGAAATGGTTAATTATAGTTGAAAAACATCGGGAATAATGAATTCTGATGAAAAAATTCAAGTTTGAGGGTACAGCTGAGAAGTGGATATTTTTCTTTTGCTAAGATGTTTTGTTTAAATTTTGGTGAACTGCGATGCAGAACGACGTAATGGTTAATTATAGTTAAAAAACATCAGGAATAATGAATCCAGATGAAAAAGTTCAAGTTTGAGTTGAAGCCTGAGAAGTGAATATTTTTATTTTGGTAAGATGTTTTGCATACATTTTGGTGAACTGAGCTTCAGAGGGACGAATTGGTTAAATTTAGTTCTAAAACAGCGGGAGAAATAAACTAAGACGAAAAATTCATGTTTGATTGGAAGCCTGAGTAGTGGATATTTTTATTTAGCTACGATGTTATGCATAAAAAATGGTGAACTGAGATGCAGAGGGAGGAAATGGTAAATTTTAGTTAAAAACAGCGACAATAATGAATTCAGATGAAAAATTCAAATTTGAGTGGAAGTCCGTGAAGTGGATATTTTTCTTTTGCTAAGGTGCTTTGTATAAATTTTGGTGAATTGATATGCAGAAGGACAAAATGGTTAATTTTTGTTAAAAACAGCGGGAATAATGAATTCAGATGAAAAAATTCAAGTTTGAGTGGAAGCCTGAGAAGTGAATACTTTTATTTTGCTGAGATATTTTGCAAACATTTCGGTGAACTGAGCTTCTAATGTGGGAAAAGTTTAATTTTACTGAAAAAACAGCGGGAGTAATGAATTCTGATGAAAAAATTCAAGTTTGAGGGGAAACCTGAGAAGTGGATATTTTTATTTTGCTAATAAGTTTTGCATAAGTAATGGTGAACGGAGCTGCAGACGGACGAAATGGTTAATTTTACTTAAAAAAACAGCGGGAGAAATGAATTCTGATGAAAAAATTCAGGTTTGAGAGTAAACCTGAGAAGTGGATATTTCCTTTATCTAAGATGTTTATTTTAAATTTTGGTGAACTGAGATCCAGAACGACGAAATGGTTAATTTTAGTTAATAAACATCGATAATAATGAATTCAGATGAAAAACATCAAGTTTTAGCTGGAGGCCGAGAAGTGAATATTTTTATTATGCTAAGATGTTTTGCATAAAATTTGGTGACTTGAGCTTCAAAAGGACGAAATGTTTAATCTTAGTTAAAAAAGCAGCGGGAAAATGAATTCAGATGAAAAAATTGAATGTTTAGAGGAAACCTGAGAAGTGGATATTTTCATTTTGCTAACAAGTTTTGCATTAATTTTGGTGAACTGAGCTGCAGACGGACGAAATGGTAAATTTTAGTAAAAAATAGCGGGAGAAATGAATTCTGATGAAAAAATTCAAGTTTGAGTGGAAGCCTGAGAAGTGAATATTTTTATTTTGCTAAGATGTTTTGTAAACATTTCGGTGAACTGAGCTTCTAACGTGGGAAATGTTTTATTTTACTGAAAAAACAGCGGGAGAAATGAATTCTGATGAAAAAATTCAAGTTTGAGGGGAAAACTGAGAAGTGGATATTTTTATTTTGCTAAGATGTTTTGCATACATTTTGGTGAACTGAGCTTCATAGGGAAAATGGTTAATTTTAGTTAAAAAACAGCGGGACAAATGAATGCAGATGAAAAAATTCAAGTTTGAATGGACGACTAAGAACAGGATATTTTTATTTTGCTAAGAAGTTTTGCATAAATTTTTATGAACTCTACTGTAGACGGACGAAATGGTTAATTTTAGTTAAAAAATAGTGGGAGAAGTGAATTCAGATAAAAAAAAATTCATGTTTGATTGGAAGCCTGAGTAGTGGATATTTTTATTTAGCTACGATGTTATGCATAAAAAATGGTGAACTGAGATGCAGAGGGAGGAAATGGTTAATTTTAGTTAAAAACAGCGACAATAATGAATTCAGATGAAAAATTCAAATTTGAGTGGAAGTCCGTGAAGTGGATATTTTTCTTTTGCTAAGGTGCTTTGTATAAATTTTGGTGAATTGATATGCAGAAGGACAAAATGGTTAATTTTTGTTAAAAAACAGCGGGAATAATGAATTCAGATGAAAAAATTCAAGTTTGAGTGGAAGCCTGAAAAGTGAATACTTTTATTTTGCTAAGATATTTTGCAAACATTTCGGTGAACTGAGCTTCTAACGTGGGAAAAGTTTAATTTTTCTGAAAAAACAGCGGGAGTATTGAATTCTGATGAAAAAATTCAAGTTTGAGGGGAAACCTGAGAAGTGGATATTTTTATTTTGCTAATAAGTTTTGCATAAGTAATGGTGAACGGAGCTGCAGACGGACGAAATGGTTAATTTTACTTAAAAAAACAGCGGGAGAAATGAATTCTGATGAAAATTTCAGGTTTGAGAGTAAACCTGAGAAGTGGATATTTCCTTTATCTAAGATGTTTATTTTAAATTTTGGTGAACTGAGATGCAGAACGACGAAATGGTTAATTTTAGTTAATAAACATCGATAATAATGAATTCAGATGATAAACATCAAGTTTTAGCTGGAGGCCGAGAAGTGGATATTTTTATTATGCTAAGATGTTTTGCATAAAATTTGGTGACTTGAGCTTCAAAAGGACAAAATGTTTAATCTTAGTTAAAAAAGCAGCGGGAAAATGAATTTAGATGAAAAAATTGAATGTTTAGAGGAAACCTGAGAAGTGGATATTTTCATTTTGCTAACAAGTTTTGCATTATTTTGGTGAACTGAGCTGCAGACGGACGAAATGGTAAATTTTAGTAAAAAACAGCGGGAGAAATGAATTCTGATGAAAAAATTCAAGTTTGAGTGGAAGCCTAGGAAGTGAATATTTTTATTTTGCTAAGATGTTTTGCATAAGTTTTGGTGACCTGAGCTTGGGAGTGACGAAATGTTTAATTTTAGTGGAAAAACAGCGGGAGAAATGAATTCTGATGAAAAAACTCAAGTTTGAGGGGAAACCTGAGAAGTGGATATTTTTATTTTGTTAAGAAGTTATGCATAAATTTTGGTGAACTCAGCTGCAGACGGACGAAATGGTTAATTTTAGTTAAAAATAGTGGGAGAAATAAATACAGAAGAAAAAATTAAATTCTGAGTTTAAGCCTGAGAAGTAGATAATTATATTCAGCTAAGATGTTTTGCATACATTTTAGTGAATTGATATGCAGAAGGACGAAATGATTAATTTTAGTTAAAAACCTGCGGGAGAAATTAATTCAGATGAAAAAACTCAAGTTTGAGTGGAAGCCTGAGAGGTTGATATTTTTATTTTGCTACGATATTTTGCAAAAATTGTGGTGAACTGAGCTTCAGACGGACGAAACGGCGAGTTTTAGTTAAAAAACTGCGGGAAAAATTAATTCAGATGAAAAAACTCTAGTTTGAGTGGAATCCTGAGAAGTGATAATTTTTGTTTTGCTAAGTTGTTTTGTTAAAATTTATGTGAACTGAGATGCAGAACGACGAAATGGTTAATTATAGTTTAAAAACATCGGGAATAATGAATTCTGAAGAAAAAATTCAAGTTTGAGGGTAAAGCTGAGAAGTGGATATTTTTCTTTTGCTAAGATGTTTTGTTTAAATTTTGGTGAACTGCGATGCAGAACGACGAAATGGTTAATTATAGTTAAAAAACATCAGGAATAATGAATTCAGATGAAAAAGTTCAAGTTTGAGTGGAAGCCTGAGAAGTGAATATTTTTATTTTTGGTAAGATGTTTTGCATACATTTTAGTGAACTGAGCTTTAGAGGGACGAAATCGTTAAATTTAGTTATAAAACAGCGGGAGAAATAAATTAAGATGAAAAATTCATGTTTGATTGGAAGCCTGAGTAGTGGATATTTTTATTTAGCTACGATGTTATTCATACATTTCGGTGAACTGAGCTTCCAATGGAGGAAATGTTTAATTTTACTGAATAAACAGCGGGAGAAATGAATTCAGATGAAAAAATTCACGTTTGAGTGGAAGCCTGAGAAGTGAATATTTTTATTTTGCTAAGATGTTTTGCATACATTTCGGTGAACTGAGCTTCCAATGGAGGAAATGTTTAATTTTACTGAATAAACAGCGGGAGAAATGAATTCTGATGAAAAAATTCAAGTTTGAGGGAAAACCTGAGAAGTGGATATTTTTATTTTGCTAAGATGTTTTGCATAAAATTTGGTAACTTGAGCTTCAAAAGGACGAAATGTTTAATCTTAGTTAAAAAAGCAGCGGGAAAATGAATTCAGATGAAAAAATTGAAGGTTTAGAGGAAACCTGAGGAGTGGATATTTTCATTTTGCTAACAAGTATTGCATTAATTTTGGTGAACTAAGCTGCAGAAGGACGAAATGGTTAATTTTGGTTAAAAAGCAGTGGGAGAAATGAATACAAATGAAAAAATTCAATTTTGAATGGAAGACTGAGCTGTGGATATTTTTATTTGGCTAAGATGTTTTGCATAAGTTTTGGTGACCTGAGCTTGGGAGTGACGAAATGTTTAATTTTAGTGGAAAAACAGCGGGAGAAATAAATTAAGATGAAAAAATTGAAGGTTCCCTGGGAAACCTGAGAAATGCATATTTTTATTTTGCTAAGAAGTTTTGCATTAATTTTGGTGAACTGAGCTGTAGACGGACGAAATGGTTAATTTGAAATAAAAAATAGTGGGAGAAATGAAGTCAGATAAAAAAAAATTCAATTTTGAGTGGAATCCGTAGAAGTGGATATTTTTATTAAGCTACGATGTTATGCATACATTCGATGAACTGAGCTTCTAACGGAGGAAATTTTTAATTTTAGTGAAAAACAGCGAGAAAAATGAATTCTGATGAAAAAACTCAAGTTTGAGGGGAAACCTGAGAAGTGGATATTTCTATTTTGTTAAGAAGTTATGCATAAATTTTGGTGAACTCAGCTGGTGACGGACGAAATGGTTAATTTTAGTTAAAAAATAGTGGGAGAAATAAATACAGATGAAAAAATTTATTTCTGAGTTTAAGCCTGAGAAGTAGATAATTATATTTAGCTAAGATGTTTTGCATACATTTTAGTGAATTGATATGCAGAAATACGAAATGGTTAATTTTAGTTAAAAAACAGCGGGAATAATGAATTCACATAAAAAAATTCAAGTTTGAGTGGAAGCCTGAGAGGTTGATATTTTTATTTTGCTACGATGTTTTGCAAAAATTGTGGTGAACTGAGCTTCAGACGGACGAAGTGGTGAATTTAAGTTAAAAAACTGCGGGAGAAATTAATTCAGATGAAAAAACTCAAGTTTGAGTGGAAGCCTGAGAAGTGATAATTTTTGTTTTACTAAGTTGTTTTGTTAAAATTTTTGTGAACTGAGATGCAGAACGACGAAATGGTTAATTATAGTTGAAAAACATCGGGAATAATGAATTCTGATGAAAAAATTCAAGTTTGAGGGTAAAGCTGAGAAGTGGATATTTTTCTTTTGCTAAGATGTTTTGTTTAAATTTTGGTGAACTGCGATGCAGAACGACGAAATGGTTAATTATAGTTAAAAAAATTCAGGAATAATGAATTCAGATAAAAAAGTTCAAGTTTGAGTGGAAGCCTGAGAAGTGAATATTTTTATTTTTCTAAGATGTTTTGCATACATTTTAGTGAACTGATATTCATAGGGACGAAATGGTTAAATTTAGTTATAAAACAGCGGGAGAAATAAATTAAGATGAAAAATTCAAGTTTTCGTTGGAGGCCGAGAAGTGGATATTTTTATTTTGCTAAGATGTTTTGCATAAAATTTGGTGACCTGAGCTTCAAAAGACAAAACCTTTACTTCTAGTGAGAAAACAACGGGAAAATGAATTCAGATGAAAAAATTGAAGTTTGAATAGACGACTGAGAGTAGGATATTTTTATTTTGCTAAGAAGTTATGCATACATTTTTATGAACTCTACTGCAGACGGACGAAATGGTTAATTTTAGTTAAAAAATAGTGGGAAAAATGAATTCAGATAAAAAAAAATTCATGTTTGATTAGAAGCGTGAGTAGTGGATATTTTTATTTAGCTACGATGTTATGAATAAAAAATGGAGAACTGAGATGCAGAGGGACGAAATGGTTTTTTTTTGTTAAAAAACAGCGATAATAATGAATTCAGATGAAAAAATTCACGTTTGAGTGGAAGCCTGAGAAGTGAATATTTTTATTTTGCTAAGATGTTTTGCATACATTTCGGTGAACTGAGCTTCCAACGGAGGAAATGTTTAATTTACTGAAAAAACAGCGGGAGAAATTAATTCAGATGAAAAAATTCAAGTTTGAGTGGAAGCCTGATAAGTGATAATTTTTTTTTCTAAGATGTTTTGCATACATTTTGGTGAACTAAGCTTCTAACGGAGGAAATATTTAATTTTAGTGAAAAAAGAGCGGCAGAAATGAATTCCGATGAAAAAATTCAAGTTTGAGGGGAAAGCTGAGAAGTGGATATTTTTATTTTGCTAAGTTATTTTGTTTAAATTTTGGTAAACTGAGATTCAGAACGACGAAATAATTAATTATAGTTAAAAAACATCGGGAATAATGAATTCAGATGCAAATATTCAGTTTGAGTGGAAGCCTAAGAAGTGAATATTTTTATTTTGGTAAGATGTTTTGCGTACATTTTGGTGAACTAAGCTTCAGAGGGACGAAATGGTATAATTTAGTTATAAAACAGCAGAAGAAATGAATTAAGATGAAAAACTCAAGTTTGAGTTGGAGGCCGAGAAGTGGATATTTTCATTTTGCTAAGAAGTGTTGCATAAAATTTGGTGACCTGAGCTTCAAACGGACGAAATGTTTAATTTTAGTGAAAAATAGCGGGAGAAATTAATTCAGTTGAAAAAATTCAAGTTTGAGGGGAAACCTGAGAATTGGATATTTTGATTTAGCTGAGAGCTTTTGCATAATTTATGGTGGACTGAGCTGCAGAGGGACGGAATGGTTAATTTTAGTGAAAAAACATCGGGAATAATGAATTCAGATGAAAAAATTCAAGTTTGAGTGGAAGCCTAAGAAGTGAATATTTTTATTTTGCTAAGATGTTTTGCATAAGTTTTGGTGACCTGAGCTTGGGAGTGACGAAATGTTTAATTTTAGTGGAAAAACAGCGGGAGAAATAAATTAAGATGAAAAATTTGAAGTTTGAGGGGAAACCTGAGAAATTAATATTTTTATTTTGCTAAGAAGTTTTGCATTAATTTTGGTGAACTGAGCTGCAGACGGACGAAATGGTTAATTTGAATTAAAAAATAGTGGGAGAAATGACTTCAGATAAAAAAAAATTCAATTTTGAGTGGAATCCGTAGAAGTCGATATTTTTATTTAGCTAAGATGTTATGCATACATTTCGGAGAAGTGAGCTTCTAACGGAGGAAATTTTTAATTTTAGTGAAAAAACAGCGGGAGAAATGAATTCTGATGAAAAAACTTAAGTTTGAGGGGAAACCTGAGAAATTAATATTTTTATTTTGCTAAGAAGTTTTGCATTAATTTTGGTGAACTGAGCTGCAGACGGACGAAATGGTTAATTTTATTTAGTTTAAGCATGAGAAGTAGACAATTATATTTAGCTAAGATGTTTTGCATACATTTTAGTGAATTGATATGCAGAAGGACGAAATGGTTAATTTTATTTAAAAAACAGCGGGAATAATGAATTCACATGAAAAAATTCAATTTTGAGTGGAAGCCTGAGAGGTTGATATTTTTATTTTGCTACGATGTTTTGCAAAAATTGTGGTGAACTGAGCTTCAGACGGACGAAGTGGTGAATTTTAGTTAAAAACTTGGGAGAAATTAATTCAGATGAAAAAACTCAAGTTTGAGTGGAAGCCTGAGAAGTGATAATTTTTGTTTTGCTAAGTTGTTTTGTTAAAATTTTTGTGAACTGAGATGCAGAAGGACGAAATGGTTAATTATAGTTGAAAAACATCAGGAATAATGAATTCTGATGAAAAATTTTCAAGTTTGAGGGTAAAGCTGTGAAGTGGATATTTTTCTTTTGCTAAGATGTTTTGTTTAAATTTTGGTGAACTGCGATGCAGAACGACGAAATGGTTAATTATAGTTAAAAAACATCAGGAATAATGAATTCAGATGAAAAAGTTCAAGTTTGAGTGGAAGCCTGAGAAGTGAATATTTTTATTTTTCTAAGATGTTTTGCATACATTTTAGTGAACTGAGCTTCAGAGGGACGAAATGGTTAAATTTAGTTATAAAACAGCGGGAGAAATAAATTAAGATGAAAAATTCAAGTTTTCGTTGGAGGCCGAGAAGTGGATATTTTTATTTTGCTAAGATGTTTTGCATACATTTTGGTGAACTGAGCTTCATAGGGATGAAATGGTTAATTTTAGTTAAAAAACAGCGGGACAAATGAATACAGATGAAAAAATTCAAGTTTGAATGGACGACTAAGAACAGGATATTTTTATTTTGCTAAGAGGTTTTGCATAAATTTTTATGAACTCTACTGCAGACGGACGAAATGGTTAATTTTAGTTAAAAAATAGTGGGAGAAATGAATTCAGATAAAAAAAAATTCATGTTTGATTAGAAGCGTGAGTAGTGGATATTTTTATTTAGCTACGATGTTATGCATAAAAAATGGCGAACTGAGATGCAGAGGGACGAAATGGTTTTTTTTGTTAAAAAACAGCGGGAATATTGAATTCAGATGAAAAACATCAAGTTTTAGCTGGAGGCCTAGAAGTGGATATTTTTATTTTGCTAAGATGTTTTGCATAAAATTTGGTGACTTGAGCTTCAAAAGGACGAAATGTTTAATCTTAGTTAAAAAAGCAGCGGGAAAATGAATTCAGATGAAAAAATTGAAGGTTTAGAGGAAACCTGAGAAGTGGATATTTTCATTTTGCTAACAAGTTTTGCATTAATTTTGGTGAACTGAGCTTTAGACGGACGAAATGGTAAATTTTAGTAAAAAACAGCGGGAGAAATTAATTCTGATGAAAAAATTCAAGTTTGAGTGGAAGCCTGAGCAGTGGATATTTTTATTTTGCCAAGATGTTTTGCGTACATTTTGGTGAACTGAGCTTCATAGGGATGAAATGGTTAATTTTGGTTAAAAAGCAGCGGGAGAAATGAATACAAATGAAAAAATTCAATTTTGAATGGAAGACTGAGCTGTGGATATTTTTATTTTGCTAAGATGTTTTGCATAAGTTTTGGTGACCTGGGGGGTAAGTCTGTAACTTTAGGCGCTTCGTTTAGGAGAAAGAGTTCTCTACCAAAGTTTTCTCCCGACCGAAGTCTGTAACTGGGTGGAGAAAACTTTTTCTACGGACCGGATGGGAGAATACTCTCGTTATGAAAAATTTGTAAGGCGAAGCCGATGAACTTCGTAAGGACCAATGGAAAGTCTCGTACCTTAAAATAATGGTGGCCACAGCTGTTTTGCCTCTGTAATTTTGTAAACAAACCTTTGGACAATTAGGAATGGAGCTCAATGAGGTTATGCGAGTGATTTTTTTGTTATTTGCTTTCGCTAATACTTATGTGACATCGTGGACGTGTGTGCATTTAAAGCCAGCGGTATGAAGTACCGTCGTTTGCCTCAAAATTTCGATTGTTATGAATACAACGAGAATAAATGAGAGATATTTACTTTGAATTCTTTTTTATGATACTTATTAATGCGGAGAACGAAGGTTAGTTTATCGGAGCGAGGCACAAATCTAGAGAATTTTCCTTATCGGGAATTACTTACCCTTGATTTAATTGTTCGTTTTAAGTGCATTATAGGGAATGGACTTCCCAGCGTACGACAGTATACTGGCAATAATTAATTAGGTTATAACAAGAATAGTTGATGTCTTGTTTTTAAGACCAAGCTCGCTCATCCACGTCATGCTGTTGGATGTTAGGTAAAAGGAAGTTGAAGCATTACTTATCTTATTTTCGCCACAAGTATCGCTGAATTTTGAAAGTCGACTTACGATCGTAACCCTTAAGCATAATTATACTCACATTTACCTCTCTACCAACATTCACCGGTTTAAGTGCCGTGCTATGATTTAGTTATTTTCATCGGACATTCAGCAAAATACGTTGCAATAGTCTTTGTCAAGAAACAACACTAACATCAATATCAGAAGGAAATGTCAATATTTTTACCGTCTGTAAATTCATTTAGGAATTTAAAGTGCAATGTTAAAACATAAAACTATCTTGATTGTCCTTCTTTGCTGAATAAATACATTGGGGGCATCCACATGGGCATTATTACATAGTTCTATCCCATATATTAAATGGCAGTGGAATAAGGAAAGGTAGTTTGTTCGCAGGTAATCCTGAGGAATCTGAGTTTTTAATTTACGGAGCATGTAGGTAGCTCTCGACAATTTATTGGTAAGTTTTGATATATGAGGACCCCACTGTAATTTAAGATCTAAATTAAAACCAAGCATATGTAAGTTGTCACAATGAATTGCCATACACTAAATGAAAAGGCTGCCACCGGAGTTTTGTCCTTATTTAAAGCCAAACTATTTGTTTAAAACCACTTTGATGCTATTGACAACACTGAACTGGAGAATTCACTTATAGTGTAGACATCTCATTTACATCGTGCACGCATGTGGTATCATCGGCGTAAATTAAATATATACATGGAACATTGGAAGGCAAGGACAATGTAGGACCGAGGCATTAAAATTAACATTAGTGTGTAAAAATCTGCTGCTTATAACTTCGGTAAATTATGATTACTTGACTTATTATCAGCACCTGCTATTCAAAACACTCAACACAAATGAACCAGCTTATTGATTTAAAAATCATTACCGTCCGACACCCAGCAATCTATGGAAAGGCATTAGTATAAGTTAAACAGTGTTCTTTAATCATCACCATATCACATTCAATGCCAGCATAAAGTTTGTAAATGGCTATAATAATTCAAAGGCCTGAATTTCTACAATTGTACTTTGTAGCCCTTTAACCTTTGTGGGTCACAATCAACTTTTGTGGCAGAATATAGTATAGCATTACCTGAATGTAATTCTCATGAACATCAACACTATAACTACAACATCGTAACATAAAACCATTCTCAAGTCTCAAATACTTAGTAAAAAAAAGACACAATGACCCTTGGTCTTATACTTGCCCCATGTTATGCTAAAGAGATTTGATGAGCACTGCACTACGCTGCTACATTAAGTTACAGAACGATGCAAATATATTAAGATAAAAAAAACTTCGGCACCAAATCAATAGAAAAGTATATATAGCTGGTAAAGGCATTGTTTCATTAACTTGAGAGCATCAGACCTAATAAACGCGTTCTCAAAGAAACACATCGCACAGTGAGTACATTTCAACTCAGCTGGCACGTAAAAGGATTCGGAAATTGAACTATCTTGACTCTAACTGGTAATTCGTATCGAGTAACAACACTATCTGTCACCTAATTTGCTAATAAAATTCCTAAAACACTACTCAGGGCCGAAAAATAGCTTCTGACGATTCGCAGAGCAATGAATGTTTTGGAAATAATCAACAAATCACTGTCGAGATGCGCACTTTCTCCACGGGAGAAAAAGATACGTCGGGCTCTCGAGGGGGACGTAACAGAGGCGACCGTCTGGGGCGCCGGAAGTCGCTTCAGAGGGCTTACAGACTTGGGTCAGGAGAATAGTTTTCTCCAGGCGACAAATTTGTCTCCTTTCTCCGGCGACAGGCGTTAGAGACTTCGGGCGGGCGACAACTCTCGCGCAGGCGCCTCATGAAGCTCCTTTCTCCCGTTTTCGGGAGAAAACAGAGTAACAGACTTGCCCCCCTGAGCTTGGGAGTGACGAAATATTTAATTTTAGTGGAAAAACAGCGGGAGAAATAAATTAAGATGAAAAAATTGAAGTTTCCATGGGAAACCTGAGAAATGCATATTTTTATTTTGCTAAGAAGTTTTGCATTAATTTTGGTGAACTGAGCTGCAGACGGACGAAATGGTTAATTTGAAATAAAAAATAGTGGGAGAAATGTAGTCAGATTAAAAAAAATTCAATTTTGAGTGGAATCCGTAGAAGTGGATATTTTTATTAAGCTACGATGTTATGCATACATTCGATGAACTGAGCTTCTAACGGAGGAAATTTTTAATTTTAGTGAAAAACAGCGGGAGAAATGAATTCTGATGAAAAAACTCAAGTTTTAGGGGAAACCTGAGAAGATGATATTTTTGTTTAGCTAAGAAGTTGTGCATAATTTATGGTGAACTGAGCTGCAGACGGAGGAAATGAGTAATTTTAGGGCCGCATTCAGATATCTCCACTACATCGCCTAGTCGCAGCTTCACTCCGTGAAGATTAGTTCTCCTTTTTCTGCAAATGGGCAGTCAGCACCACTACTTCCACTCTTTCTGCCGGAGTGTTGATGGTCGCTATGTTGCCAACTCGACTCAAGTGTAAGCAGCGACATTTACGTAATCCTGGTTACGGATAAAAATTGGTGAACTGAGCTTCGGAGGGACAAAATGTTCAGTTTTAGTGAAAAAACAGCGGGAGAATTGAATTAAGATGAAAAAACTCAAGTTTGAGAGGAAAACTGAGAAGTGGATATTTTTATTTCGTTAAGAAGTTCTGCATAAATTTTGGTGAATTCAGCTGCAGACGGACGAAATGGTTAATTTTAGTTAAAAAATAGTGGGGGAAATAAATACAGATGAAAAAATTTAAGTGTGAGTTGAAGCCTGAGAAGTAGATAATTATATTTTGCTAAGATGTTTTGCATACATTTTAGTGAATTGATATGCAGAAGGACGAAATGATTAATTTTAGTTAAAAAACAGCGGGAATAATGAATTCACATGAAAAAATTCAAGTTTGAAAATAAGCCTGAGAAGTTGATATTTTTATTTTGCTAAGACGTTTTGCAAAAATTGTGGTGAACTGAGCTTCAGACGGACAAAGTGGTGAGTTTTAGTTAAAAAACTGCGGGAGAAATTAATTCAGATGAAAAAATTCAAGTTTAAGTGGAAGCCTGAGAAGTGATAATTTTTTTTTCTAAGATGTTTTGCATACATTTTGGTGAACTAAGCTTCTAACGGAGGAAATATTTAATTTTAGTGAAAAAACAGCGGCAGAAATGAATTCTGATGAAAAAATTCAAGTTTTAGGGGAAAGCTGAGAAGTGGATATTTTTATTTTGCTAAGTTGTTTTGTTTAAATTTTGGTAAACTGAGATGCAGAACGACGAAATAATTAATTATAGTTAAAAAACATCGGGAATAATGAATTCAGATGCAAATATTCAAGTTTGAGTGGAAGCCTAAGAAGTGAATATTTTTATTTTGGTAAGATGTTTTGCGTACATTTTGGTGAACTAAGCTACAGAGGGACGAAATGGTATAATTTAGTTATAAAACAGCGGGAGAAATGAATTAAGATGAAAAACTCAAGTTTTAGTTGGAGGCCGAGAAGTGGATATCTTCATTTTGCTAAGAAGTGTTGCATAAAATTTGGTGACCTGAGCTTCAAACGGACGAAATGTTTAATTTTAGTGAAAAATAGCGGGAGAAATGAATTCAGTTGAAAAAATTCAAGTTTGAGGGGCAACCTGAGAATTGGATATTTTGATTTAGCTAAGAGCTTTTGCATAATTTATGGTGGACTGAGCTGCAGAGGGACGGAATGGTTAATTTTAGTGAAAAAACATCGGGAATAATGAATTCAGATGAAAAAATTCAAGTTTGAGTGGAAGCCTAAGAAGTGAATATTTTTATTTTGCTAAGATGTTTTGCATAAGTATTGGTGACCTGAGCTTGGGAGTGACGAAATGTTTAATTTTAGTGGTAAAACAGCGGGAGAAATAAATTAAGATGAAAAATTTGAAGTTTGAGGGGAAACCTGAGAAACTAATATTTTTATTTTGCTAGGAAGTTTTGCATTAATTTTGGTGAACTGAGCTGCAGACGGACGAAATGGTTAATTTGAATTAAAAAATAGTGGGAGAAATGAATTCAGATAAAAAAAATTCAATTTTGAGTGGAATCCGTAGAAGTAGATATTTTTATTTAGCTATGATGTTATGCATACATTTCGGTGAACTGAGCTTCTAACGGAGGAAATTTTTAATTTTAGTGAAATAACAGCGGGAGAAATGAATTCTGATGAAAAAACTCAAGTTTGAGGGGAAACCTGAGAAGTGGATATTTTTATTTTGTTAAGAAGTTATGCATAAATTTTGGTGAACTCAGCTGCAGACGGACGAAATGGTTAATTTTAGTTAAAAAATAGTGGGAGAAATTAATTCAGATGAAAAAACTCAAGTTTGAGTGGAAGCCTGAGAAGTGATAATTTTTTCTTCCAAGATGTTTTGCATACATTTTGGTGAACTTAGCTTCTAACTGTGGAAATATTTAATTTTAGTGAAAAAACAGCGGCAGAAATGAATTCTGATGAAAAAATTCAAGTTTGAGGGGAAAGCTGAGAAGTGGATATTTTTATTTTGCTAAGTTGTTTTGTTTAAATTTTGGTGAACTGAGATGCAGAACGACGAAATGGTTAATTATAGTTGAAAAACATCGGGAATAATGAATTCAGATGCAAATATTCAAGTTTGAGTGGAAGCCTAAGAAGTGAATATTTTTATTTTGGTAAGATGTTTTGCGTACATTTTGGTGAACTAAGCTTCAGAGGGACGAAATGGTATAATTTAGTTATAAAACAGCGGGAGAAATGAATTAGGATGAAAAACTCAAGTTTTAGTTGGAGGCCGAGAAGTGGATATTTTCATTTTGCTGAAAAGTGTTGCATAAAATTTGGTGACCTGAGCTTCAAACGGACGAAATGTTTAATTTTAGTGAAAAAACAGCGGGAGAAATGAATTCAGTTGAAAAAATACAAGTTTTAGCTGGAGGCCGAGAAGTGGATATTTTTATTATTCTAAGATTTTTGCATTAATATTAGTGAAATGAGCTTCTACCGGACGAAATATTTAATTTTAGTGAAAATACGGCGGAAGAATTGAATTCTGATGAAAAACTTCAAGTTTGAGAGGAAACCTGAGAAGTGGATATTTTTATTTTTCTAAGATGTTTTGCATACATTTTAGTGAACTGAGCTTCAGAGGGAGGAAATGGTTAAATTTAGTTATAAAATAGCGGGAGAAATAAATTAAGATGAAAAATTCAAGTTT
Source organism: Platycnemis pennipes (assembly GCA_933228895.1). Lineage (NCBI taxonomy): Eukaryota > Metazoa > Arthropoda > Insecta > Odonata > Platycnemididae > Platycnemis > Platycnemis pennipes. Next base: position 30,400,336 of record OW121852.1, on the reverse strand, counting down.
TCGTTGGAGGCCGAGAAGTGGATATTTTTATTTTGCTAAGATGTTTTCCATAAAATTTGGTGACCTGAGCTTTAAAAGACAAAATCTTTACTTTTAGTGAGAAAACAACGGGAAAATGAATTCAGATGAAAAAATTGAAGTTTGAATAGACGACTGAGAGCAGGATATTTTTATTTTGCTAAGAAGTTATGCATACATTTTTATGAACTCTACTGCAGACGGACGAAATGGTTAATTTTAGTTAAAAAATAGTGGGAGAAATGAATTCTGATAAAAAAAAATTCATGTCTGATTAGAAGCGTGAGTACTGGATATTTTTATTTAGCTACGATGTTATGCATAAAAAATGGTGAACTGAGATGCAGAGGGACGAAATGGTTTTTTTTGTTAAAAAACAGCGGGTATAATGAATTCAGATGAAAAAATTCACGTTTGAGTGGAAGCCTGAGAAGTGAATATTTTTATTTTGCTAAGATGTTTTGCATACATTTCGGTGAACGGAGCTTCCAAAGGAGGAAATGTTTAATTTTACTGAAAAAACAGCGGGAGAAATGAATTCTGATGAAAAAATTCAAGTTTGAGGGGAAACCTGAGAAGTGGATATTTTTATATTGCTAATAAGTTTTGCATAAGTAATGGTGATAGGAGCTGCAGACGGACGAAATGGTTAATTTTACTTAAAAAAACAGCGGGAGAAATGAATTCTGATGGAAAAATTCAAGTTTGAGAGTAAACCTGAGAAGTGGATATTTCCTTTTGCTAAGATGTTTATTTTAAATTTTGGTGAACTGAGATGCAGAACGACGAAATGGTTAATTTTAGTTAAAAAACATCGATTATAATGAATTCAGATGAAAAAAATCAAGTTTTAGCTGGAGGCCGAGAAGTGGATATTTTTATTTTGCTAAGATGTTTTGCATAAAATTTGGTGACTTGAGCTTCAAAAGGACGAAATGTTTAATCTTAGTTAAAAAAGCAGCGGAAAAATGAATTTAGATGAAAAAATTGAAGGTTTTGAGGAAACCTGAGAAGTGGATATTTTCATTTTGCTAACAAGTTTTGCATTAATTTTGGTGAACTGAGCTTCAGACGGACGAAATGGTAAATTTTAGTAAAAAACTGCGAAAGAAATTAATTCTGATGAAAAAATTCAAGTTTGAGTGGAAGCCTGAGCAGTGGATATTTTTATTTTGCTAAGATGTTTTGCATACATTTTGGTGAACTGAGCTTCATAGGGATGAAATGGTTAATTTTGGTTAAAAAGCAGCGGGAGAAATGAATACAAATGAAAAATTTCAATTTTGAATGGAAGACTGAGCTGTGGATATTTTTATTTTGCTAAGATGTTTTGCATAAGTTTTGGTGACCTGAGCTTGGGAGTGACGAAATGTTTAATTGTAGTGGAAAAACAGCGGGAGAAATAAATTAAGATGAAAAAATTGAAGTTTCCCTGGGAAACCTGAGAAATGCATATTTTTATTTTGCTAAGAAGTTTTGCATTAATTTTGGTGAACTGAGCTGCAGACGGACGAAATGGTTAATTTGAAATAATAAATAGTGGGAGAAATGAAGTCAGATAAAAAAAAATTCATGTTTGATTAGAAGCGTGAGTAGTGGATATTTTTATTTAGCTACGATGTTATGCATAAAAAATGGTGAACTGAGATGCAGAGGGACGAAATGGTTTTTTTTGTTAAAAAACAGCGGGTATAATGAATTCAGATGAAAAAATTCACGTTTGAGTGGAAGCCTGAGAAGTGAATATTTTTATTTTGCTAAGATGTTTTGCATACATTTGGGTGAACTGAGCTTCCAACGGAGGAAATGTTAAATTTTACTGAAAAAACAGCGGGAGAAATGAATTCTGATGAAAAAATTCAAGTTTGAGGGGAAACCTGAGAAGTGGATATTTTTATATTGCTAATAAGTTTTGCATAAGTAATGGTGATAGGAGCTGCAGACGGACGAAATGGTTAATTTTGCTTAAAAAAACAGCGGGAGAAATGAATTCTGATGGAAAAATTCAAGTTTGAGAGTAAACCTGAGAAGTGGATATTTCCTTTGGTAAGATGTTTATTTTAAATTTTGGTGAACTGAGATGCAGAACGACGAAATGGTTAATTTTAGTTAAAAAACATCGATAATAATGAATTCAGATGAAAAAAATCAAGTTTCAGCTGGAGGCCGAGAAGTGGATATTTTTATTTTGCTAAGATGTTTTGCATAAAATTTGGTGACTTGAGCTTCAAAAGGACGAAATGTTTAATCTTAGTTAAAAAAGCAGCGGAAAAATGAATTAAGATGAAAAAATTGAAGGTTTAGAGGAAACCTGAGAAGTGGATATTTTCATTTTGCTAACAAGTTTTGCATTAATTTTGGTGAACTGAGCTGCAGACGGACGAAATGGTAAATTTTAGTAAAAAAACAGCGGGAGAAATTAATTCTGATGAAAAAATTCAAGTTTGAGAGGAAACCTGAGAAGTGGATATTTTTATTTTTCTAAGATGTTTTGCATACATTTTAGTGAACTGAGCTGCAGAGGGAGGAAATGGTTAAATTTAGTTATAAAACAGCGGGAGAAATAAATTAAGATAAAAAATTCAAGTTTTCTTTGGAGGCCGAGAGGTGGATATTTTTATTTTGCTAAGATGTTTTCCATAAAATTTGGTGACCTGAGCTTCAAAAGACAAAATCTTTACTTTTAGTGAGAAAACAACGGGAAAATGAATTCAGATGAAAAAATTGAAGTTTGAATAGACGACTGAGAGCAGGATATTTTTATTTTGCTAAGAAGTTATGCATACATTTTTATGAACTCTACTGCAGACGGACGAAATGGTTAATTTTAGTTAAAAAATAGTGGGAGAAATGAATTCTGATAAAAAAAAATTCATGTCTGATTAGTAGTGTGAGTACTGGATATTTTTATTTAGCTACGATGTTATGCATAAAAAATGGTGAACTGAGATGCAGAGGGACGAAATGGTTTTTTTTGTTAAAAAACAGCGGGTATAATGAATTCAGATGAAAAAATTCACGTTTGAGTGGAAGCCTGAGAAGTGAATATTTTTATTTTGCTAAGATGTTTTGCATACATTTCGGTGAACGGAGCTTCCAAAGGAGGAAATGTTTAATTTGACTGAAAAAACAGCGGGAGAAATGAATTCTGATGAAAAAATTCAAGTTTGAGGGGAAACCTGAGAAGTGGATATTTTTATATTGCTAATAAGTTTTGCATAAGTAATGGTAATAGGAGCTGCAGACGGACGAAATGGTTAATTTTACTTAAAAAAACAGCGGGAGAAATGAATTCTGATGGAAAAATTCAAGTTTGAGAGTAAACCTGAGAAGTGGATATTTCCTTTTGCTAAGATGTTTATTTTAAATTTTGGTGAACTGAGATGCAGAACGACGAAATGGTTAATTTTAGTTAAAAAACATCGATAATAATGAATTCAGATGAAAAAAATCAAGTTTTAGCTGGAGGCCGAGAAGTGGATATTTTTATTTTGCTAAGATGTTTTGCATAAAATTTGGTGACTTGAGCTTCAAAAGGACGAAATGTTTAATCTTAGTTAAAAAAGCAGCGGAAAAATGAATTTAGATGAAAAAATTGAAGGTTTAGAGGAAACCTGAGAAGTGGATATTTTCATTTTGCTAACAAGTTTTGCATTAATTTTGGTGAACTGAGCTTCAGACGGACGAAATGGTAAATTTTAGTAAAAAACAGCGAGAGAAATTAATTCTGATGAAAAAATTCAAGTTTGAGTGGAAGCCTGAGCAGTGGATATTTTTATTTTGCTAAGATGTTTTGCATACATTTTGGTGAACTGAGCTTCATAGGGATGAAATGGTTAATTTTGGTTAAAAAGCAGCGGGAGAAATGAATACAAATGAAAAATTTCAATTTTGAATGGAAGACTGAGCTGTGGATATTTTTATTTTGCTAAGATGTTTTGCATAAGTTTTGGTGACCTGAGCTTGGGAGTGACGAAATGTTTAATTGTAGTGGAAAAACAGCGGGAGAAATAAATTAAGATGAAAAAATTGAAGTTTCCCTGGGAAACCTGAGAAATGCATATTTTTATTTTGCTAAGAAGTTTTGCATTAATTTTGGTGAACTGAGCTGCAGACGGACGAAATGGTTAATTTGAAATAATAAATAGTGGGAGAAATGAAGTCAGATAAAAAAAAATTCATGTTTGATTAGAAGCGTGAGTAGTGGATATTTTTATTTAGCTACGATGTTATGCATAAAAAATGGTGAACTGAGATGCAGAGGGACGAAATGGTTTTTTTTGTTAAAAAACAGCGGGTATAATGAATTCAGATGAAAAAATTCACGTTTGAGTGGAAGCCTGAGAAGTGAATATTTTTATTTTGCTAAGATGTTTTGCATACATTTCGGTGAACAGAGCTTCCAACGGAGGAAATGTTTAATTTTACTGAAAAAACAGCGGGAGAAATGAATTCTGATGAAAAAATTCAAGTTTTAGGGGAAACCTGAGAAGTGGATATTTTTATATTGCTAATAAGTTTTGCATAAGTAATGGTGATAGGAGCTGCAGACGGACGAAATGGTTAATTTTGCTTAAAAAAACAGCGGGTGAAATGAATTCTGATGGAAAAATTCAAGTTTGAGAGTAAACCTGAGAAGTGGATATTTCCTTTTGCTAAGATGTTTATTTTAAATTTTGGTGAACTGAGATGCAGAACGACGAAATGGTTTATTTTAGTTAAAAAACATCGATAATAATGAATTCAGATGAAAAAAATCAAGTTTTAGCTGGAGGCCGAGAAGTGGATATTTTTATTTTGCTAAGATGTTTTGCATAAAATTTGGTGACTTGAGCTTCAAAAGGACGAAATGTTTAATCTTAGTTAAAAAAGCAGCGGAAAAATGAATTTAGATGAAAAAATTGAAGGTTTAGAGGAAACCTGAGAAGTGGATATTTTCATTTTGCTAACAAGTTTTGCATTTATTTTGGTGAACTGAGGTTCAGACGGACAAAATGGTAAATTTTAGTAAAAAACAGCGGGAGAAATTAATTCTGATGAAAAAATTCATGTTTGAGAGGAAACCTGAGAAGTGGATATTTTTATTTTTCTAAGATGTTTTGCATACATTTTAGTGAACTGAGCTTCAGAGGGAGGAAATGGTTAAATTTAGTTATAAAACAGCTGGAGAAATAAATTAAGATGAAAAATTCAAGTTTTCGTTGGAGGCCGAGAAGTGGATATTTTTATTTTGCTAAGATGTTTTCCATAAAATTTGGTGACCTGAGCTTCAAAAGACAAAATCTTTACTTTTAGTGAGAAAACAGCGGGAGAAATAAATTAAGATGAAAAAATTGAAGTTTCCCTGGGAAACCTGAGAAATGCATATTTTTATTTTGCTAAGAAGTTTTGCATTAATTTTGGTGAACTGAGCTGCAGACGGACGAAATGGTTAATTTGAAATAAAAAATAGTGGGAGAAATGAAGTCAGATAAAAAAAAATTCATGTTTGATTAGAAGCGTGAGTAGTGGATATTTTTATTTAGCTACGATGTTATGCATAAAAAATGGTGAACTGAGATGCAGAGGGACGAAATGGTTTTTTTTGTTAAAAAACAGCGGGTATAATGAATTCAGATGAAAAAATTCACGTTTGAGTGGAAGCCTGAGAAGTGAATATTTTTATTTTGCTAAGATGTTTTGCATACATTTCGGTGAACTGAGCTTCCAACGGAGGAAATGTTTAATTTTACTGAAAAAACAGCGGGAGAAATGAATTCTGATGAAAAAATTCAAGTTTGAGGGGAAACCTGAGAAGTGGATATTTTTATATTGCTAATAAGTTTTGCATAAGTAATGGTGAAAGGAGCTGCAGACGGACGAAATGGTTAATTTTACTTAAAAAAACAGCGGGAGAAATGAATTCTGATGATAAAATTCAAATTTGAGGGGAATCCTGAGAAGTGGATATTTTTATTTTGCTAATAAGTTTTGCATAGGTAATGGTGAACGGAGCTGCAGACGGACGAAATGGTAAATTTTACTTAAAAAAACAGCGGGAGAAATGAATTCTGATGAAAAAATTCAGGTTTGAGAGTAAACCTGAGAAGTGGATATTTCCTTTTGTAAGATGTTTATTTTCAATTTTGGTGAACTAAGATGCAGAACGACGAAATGGTTAATTTTAGTTAAAAAACATCGATAATAATGAATTCAGATGAAAAACATCAAGTTTTAGCTGGAGGCCGAGAAGTGGATATTTTTATTTTGCTAAGATGTTTTGCATAAAATTTGGTGACTTGAGCTTCAAAAGGACGAAATGTTTAATCTAAGTTAAAAAAGCAGCGGGAAAATGAATTCAGATGAAAAAATTGAAGGTTTAGAGGAAACCTGAGAAGTGGATATTTTCATTTTGCTAAGTTGTTTTGTTTAAATTTTGGTAAACTGAGATGCACAACGACGAAATTATTAATTATAGTTAAAAAACATCGGGAATAATGAATTCAGATGCAAATATTCAAGTTTGAGTGGAAGCCTAAGAAGTGAATATTTTTATTTTGGTAAGATGTTTTGCGTACATTTTGGTGAACTAAGCTTCAGAGGGACGAAATGGTATAATTTAGTTATAAAACAGCGGGAGAAATGAATTAAGATGAAAAACTAAGTTTTAGTTGGAGCCGAGAAGTGGATATTTTCATTTTGCTAAGAAGTGTTGCATAAAATTTGGTGACCTGAGCTTCAAACGGACGAAATGTTTAATTTTAGTGAAAAATAGCGGGAGAAATGAATTCAGTTGAAAAAATTCAAGTTTGAGGGGCAACCTGAGAATTGGATATTTTGATTTAGCTAAGAGCTTTTGCATAATTTATGGTGGACTGAGCTGCAGAGGGACGGAATGGTTAATTTTAGTGAAAAAACATCGGGAAAAGTGAATTCAGATGAAAAAATTCAAGTTTGAGTGGAAGCATAAGAAGTGAATATTTTTATTTTGCTAAGATGTTTTGCATAAGTTTTGGTGACCTGAGCTTGGGAGTGACGAAATGTTTAATTTTAGTGGAAAAACAGCGGGAGAAATAAATTAAGATGAAAAATTTGAAGTTTGAGGGGAAACCTGAGAAATGGATATTTTTATTTTGCTAAGAAGTTTTGCATTAATTTTGGTGAACTGAGCTGCAGACGGACGAAATGGTTAATTTGAATTAAAAAATAGTGGGAGAAATGAATTCAGATAAAAAAAATTCAATTTTGAGTGGAATCCGTAGAAGTAGATATTTTTATTTAGCTACGATGTTATGCATACATTTCGGTGAACTGAGCTTCTAACGGAGGAAATTTTTAATTTTAGTGAAAAAACAGCGAAAGAAATGAATTCTGATGAAAAAACTCAAGTTTGAGGGGAAACCTGAGAAGTGGATATTTTTATTTTGTTAAGAAGTTATGCATAAATTTTGGTGAACTCAGCTGCAGACGGACTAAATGGTTAATTTTAGTTAAAAAATAGTGGGGGAAATAAATACAGATGAAAAAATTTAATTCTGAGTTTAAGCCTGAGAAGTAGATAATTATATTTAGCTAAGATGTTTTGCATACATTTTAGTGAACTGATATGCAGGACGAAATGGTTAATTTTAGTTAAAAAACAGCGCGAATAATGAATTCACATGAAAAAATTCAAGTTTGAGTGGAAGCCTGAGAGGTTGATATTTTTATTTTGCTACGATGTTTTGCAAAAATTATGGTGAACTGAGCTTCAAACGGACGAAGTGGTGAATTTAAGTTAAAAAACTGCGGGAGAAATTAATTCAGATGAAAAAACTCAAGTTTGAGTGGAAGCCTGAGAAGTGATATTTTTATTTAGCTGCGATTTTATGCATACATTTTGGTGAACTTAGCTTCTAACGGTGGAAATATTTAATTTTAGTGAAAAAACAGCGGCAGAAATGAATTCTGATGAAAAAATTCAAGTTTGAGGGGAAAGCTGAGAAGTGGATATTTTTATTTTGCTAAATTGTTTTGTTTAAATTTTGGTGAACTGAGATGCAGAACGACGAAATGGTTAATTTAAGTTGAAAAACATCGGGAATAATGAATTCAGATGCAAATATTCAAATTTGAGTGGAAGCCTAAGAAGTGAATATTTTTATTTTGGTAAGATGTTTTGCGTACATTTTGGTGAACTAAGCTTCAGAGGGACGAAATGGTATAATTTAGTTATAAAACAGCGGGAGAAATGAATTAAGATGAAAAACTCAAGTTTTAATTGGAGGCCGAGAAGTGGATATTTTCATTTTGCTAAGAAGTGTTGCATAAAATTTGGTGACCTGAGCTTCAAACGGACGAAATGTTTAATTTTAGTGAAAAAACAGCGGGAGAAATGAATTCAGTTGAAAAAATACAAGTTTTAGCTGGAGGCCGAGAAGTGGATATTTTTATTATTCTAAGATTTTTGCATTAATATTAGTGAACTGAGCTTCTACCGGACGAAATATTTAATTTTAGTGAAAATACGGCGGAAGAATTGAATTCTGATGAAAAACTTCAAGTTTGAGAGGAAACCTGAGAAGTGGATATTTTTATTTTACTAAGATGTTTTGCAGACATTTTGGTGAACTGAGCTTCATAGGGATGAAATGGTTAATTTTAGTTATAAAACAGCGGGACAAATGAATACAGATGAAAAAATTCAAGTTTGAATGGACGACTAAGAACAGGATATTTTTATTTTGCTAAGAAGTTTTGCATAAATTTTTATGAACTCTACTGCAGACGGACGAAATGGTTAATTTTAGTTAAAAAATAGTGGGAGAAGTGAATTCAGATAAAAAAAAATTCATGTTTGATTGGAAGCCTGAGTAGTGGATATTTTTATTTAGCTACGATGTTATGCATAAAAAATGGTGAACTGAGATGCAGAGGGAGGAAATGGTTAATTTTAGTTAAAAACATCGACAATAATGAATTCAGGGGAAAAATTCAAATTTGAGTGGAAGTCCGTGAAGTGGATATTTTTCTTTTGCTAAGATGCTTTGTTTAAATTTTGGTGAATTGATATGCAGAAGGACAAAATGGTTAATTTTTGTTAAAAAACAGCGGGAATAATGAATTCAGATGAAAAAATTCAAGTTTGAGTGGAAGCCTGAGAAGTGAATATTTTTATTTTGCTAAGATGTTTTGCAAACATTTTGGTGAACTGAGCTTCTAACGTAGGAAATGTTTAATTTTACTGAAAAACAGCGGGAGAAATGAATTCTGATGATAAAATTTAAATTTGAGGGGAATCCTGAGAAGTGGATATTTTTATTTTGCTAATAAGTTTTGCATAGGTAATGGTGAACGGAGCTGCAGACGGACGAAATGGTAAATTTTACTTAAAAAAACAGCGGGAGAAATGAATTCTGATGAAAAAATTCAGGTTTGAGAGTAAACCTGAGAAGTGGATATTTCCTTTATCTAAGAGGTATATTTTAAATTTTGGTGAACTGAGATGCAGAACGACGAAATGGTTAATTTTAGTTAAAAAACATCGATAATAATGAATTCAGATGAAAAACATCAAGTTTTAGCTGGAGGCCGAGAAGTGGATATTTTTATTTTGCTAAGATGTTTTGCATAAAATTTGGTGACTTGAGCTTCAAAAGGACGAAATGTTTAATCTTAGTTAAAAAAGCAGCGGGAAAATGAATTCAGATGAAAAAATTGAAGGTTTAGAGGAAACCTGAGAAGTGGATATTTTCATTTTGCTAACAAGTTTTGCATTAATTTTGGTGAACTGAGATGCAGACGGACGAAATGGTAAATTTTAGTAAAAAAACAGCGGGAGAAATGAATTCTGATGAAAAATTCAAGTTTGAGTGGAAGCCTGAGCAGTGGATATTTTTATTTTGCTAAGATGTTTTGCATACATTTTGGTGAACTGAGCTTCATGGGGATGAAATAGTTAATTTTGGTTAAAAAGCAGCGGGAGAAATGAATACAAATGAAAAAATTCAATTTTGAATGGAAGACTGAGCTGTGGATATTTTTATTTTGCTAAGATGTTTTGCATAAGTTTTGGTGACCTGAGCTTGGGAGTGACGAAATGTTTAATTTTAGTGGAAAAACAGCGGGAGAAATAAATTAAGATGAAAAAATTGAAGTTTCCCTGGGAAACCTGAGAAATGCATATTTTTATTTTGCTAAGAAGTTTTGCATTAATTTTGGTGAACTGAGCTGCAGACGGACGAAATGGTAAATTTGAAATAAAAAATCGTGGGGGAAATGAAGTCAGATAAAAAAAATTTTTTTTGAGTGGAATCCGTAGAAGTGGATATTTTTATTAAGCTACGATGTAATGCATACATTCGATGAACTGAGCTTCTAACGGAGGAAATTTTTAATTTTAGTGAAAAACAGCGGGAGAAATGAATTCTGATGAAAAAACTCAAGTTTTAGGGGATACCAGAGAAGATGATATTTTTGTTTAGCTAAGAAGTTGTGCATAATTTATGGTGAACTGAGCTGCAGACGGAGGAAATGAGTAACTTTAGGGCCGCATTCAGATATCTCCACTACATCTCCTAGTCGCAACTTCACTCCGTGAAGATAAGTGCTCCTTCTTCTGCAAATGGGCAGTCAGCACCACTACTTCCACTCTTTCTGCCGGAGTGTTGATGGTCGTTATGTTGCCAACTCGACTCAAGTGTAAGCAGCGACATTTACGTAATCCTGGTTACGGATAAAAATTGGTGAACTGAGCTTCGGAGGGACGAAATGTTTAGTTTTAGTGAAAAAACAGCGGGAGAATTGAATTAAGATGAAAAAATTCAAGTTTGAGAGGAAAACTGAGAAGTGGATATTTTTATTTCGTTAAGAAGTTATGCATAAATTTTGGTAAATTCAGCTGCAGACGGACGAAATGGTTAATTTTAGTTAAAAAATAGTGGGGGAAATAAATACAGATGAAAAAATTTAAGTGTGAGTTGAAGCCTGAGAAGTAGATAATTATATTTTGCTAAGATGTTTTGCATACATTTTAGTGAATTGATATGCAGAAGGACGAAATGGTTAATTTTAGTTAAAAAACAGCGGGAATAATGAATTCACATGAAAAAATTCAAGTTTGAGCATAAGCCTGAGAGGTTGATATTTTTATTTTGCTAAGACATTTTGCAAAAATTGTGGTGAACTGAGCTTCAGACGGACAAAGTGATTAGTTTCAGTTAAAAAAATGCGGGAGAAATTAATTCAGATGAAAAAATTCAAGTTTGAGTGGAAGCCTGAGAAGTAATAATTTTTTTTTCTAAGATGTTTTGCATACATTTTGGTGAACTAAGCTTCTAACGGAGGAAATATTTAATTTTAGTGAAAAAACAGCGGCAGAAATGAATTCTGATGAAAAAATTCAAGTTTGAGGGGAAAGCTGAGAAGTGGATATTTTTATTTTGCTAAGTTGTTTTGTTTAAATTTTGGTAAACTGAGATGCAGAACGACGAAATAATTAATTATAGTTAAAAAACATCGGGAATAATGAATTCAGATGCAAATATTCAAGTTTGAGTGGAAGCCTAAGAAGTGAATATTTTTATTTTGGTAAGATGTTTTGCGTACATTTTGGTGAACTAAGCTTCAGAGGGACGAAATGGTATAATTTAGTTATAAAACAGCGGGAGAAATGAATTAAGATGAAAAACTCAAGTTTTAGTTGGAGGCCGAGAAGTGGATATTTTCATTTTGCTAAGAAGTGTTGCATAAAATTTGGTGACCTGAGCTTCAAACGGACGAAATGTTTAATTTTAGTGAAAAATAGCGGGAGAAATGAATTCAGTTGAAAAAATTCAAGTTTGAGGGGCAACCTGAGAATTGGATATTTTGATTTAGCTAAGAGCTTTTGCATAGATTATGGTGGACTGAGCTGCAGAGGGACGGAATGGTTAATTTTAGTGAAAAAACATCGGGAAAAGTGAATTCAGATGAAAAAATTCAAGTTTGAGTGGAAGCATAAGAAGTGAATATTTTTATTTTGCTAAGATGTTTTGCATAAGTTTTGGTGACCTGAGCTTGGGAGAGACGAAATGTTTAATTTTAGTGGAAAAACAGCGGGAGAAATAAATTAAGATGAAAAATTTGAAGTTTGAGGGGAAACCTGAGAAATGGATATTTTTATTTTGCTAAGAAGTTTTGCATTAATTTTGGTGAACTGAGCTGCAGACGGACGAAATGGTTAATTTAAATTAAAAAATAGTGGGAGAAATGAATTCAGATAAAAAAAATTCAATTTTGAGTGGAATCCGTAGAAGTAGATATTTTTATTTAGCTACGATGTTATGCATACATTTCGGTGAACTGAGCTTCTAACGGAGGAAATTTTTAATTTTAGTGAAAAAACAGCGAAAGAAATGAATTCTGATGAAAAAACTCAAGTTTGAGGGGAAACCTGAGAAGTGGATATTTTTATTTTGTTAAGAAGTTATGCATAAATTTTGGTGAACTCAGCTGCAGACGGACTAAATGGTTAATTTCAGTTAAAAAATAGTGGGAGAAATAAATACAGATGAAAAAATTTAATTCTGAGTTTAAGCCTGAGAAGTAGAGAATTATATTTAGCTAAGATGTTTTGCATACATTTTAGTGAATTGATATGCAGAAGGACGAAATGGTTAATTTTAGTTAAAAAACAGCGCGAATAATGAATTCACATGAAAAAATTCAAGTTTGAGTGGAAGCCTGAGAGGTGGATATTTTTATTTTGCTACGATGTTTTGCAAAAATTGTGGTGAACTGAGCTTCAAACGGACGAAGTGGTGAATTTAAGTTTAAAAAATGCGGGAGAAATTAATTCAGATGAAAAAACTCAAGTTTGAGTGGAAGCCTGAGAAGTGATATTTTTATTTAGCTGCGATGTTATGCATACATTTTGGTGAACTTAGCTTCTAACGGTGGAAATATTTAATTTTAGTAAAAAACAGCGGCAGAAATGAATTCTGATGAAAAAATTCAAGTTTGAGGGGAAAGCTGAGAAGTGGATATTTTTATTTTGCTAAGTTGTTTTGTTTAAATTTTGGTGAACTGAGATGCAAAACGACGAAATGGTTAATTTAAGTTGAAAAACATCGGGAATATTGAATTTAGATGCAAATATTCAAATTTGAGTGGAAGCCTAAGAAGTGAATATTTTTATTTTGGTAAGATGTTTTGCGTACATTTTGGTGAACTAAGCTTCAGAGGGACGAAATGGTATAATTTAGTTATAAAACAGCGGGAGAAATGAATTAAGATGAAAAACTCAAGTTTTAATTGGAGGCCGAGAAGTGGATATTTTCATTTTGCTAAGAAGTGTTGCATAAAACTTGGTGACCTGAGCTTCAAACGGACGAAATGTTTAATTTTAGTGAAAAAACAGCGGGAGAAATGAATTCAGTTGAAAAAATACAAGTTTTAGCTGGAGGCCGAGAAGTGGATATTTTTATTATTCTAAGATTTTTGCATTAATATTAGTGAAATGAGCTTCTACCGGACGAAATATTTAATTTTAGTGAAAATACGGCGGAAGAATTGAATTCTGATGAAAAACTTCAAGTTTGAGAGGAAACCTGAGAAGTGGATATTTTTATTTTACTAAGATGTTTTGCATACATTTTGGTGAACTGAGCTTCATAGGGATGAAATGGTTAATTTTAGTTATAAAACAGCGGGACAAATGAATACAGATGAAAAAATTCAAGTTTGAATGGACGACTAAGAACAAGATATTTTTATTTTGCTAAGAAGTTTTGCATAAATTTTTATGAACTGTACTGCAGACGGACGAAATGGTTAATTTTAGTTAAAAAATAGTGGGAGAAGTGAATTCAGATAAAAAAAAATTCATGTGAGATTGGAAGCCTGAGTAGTGGATATTTTTATTTAGCTACGATGTTATGCATAAAAAATGGTGAACTGAGATGTAGAGGGAGGAAATGGTTAATTTTAGTTAAAAACAGCGACAATAATGAATTCTGATGAAAAACTTCAAGTTTGAGAGGAAACCTGAGAAGTGGATATTTTTATTTTGCTAAGATGTTTTGCATACATTTTGGTGAACTGAGCTTCATAGGGATGAAACGGTTAATTTTAGTTATAAAACAGCGGGACAAATGAATACAGATGAAAAAATTCAAGTTTGAATGGACGACTAAGAACAGGATATTTTTATTTTGCTAAGACGTTTTGCATAAATTTTTATGAACTCTACTGCAGACGGACGAAATGGTTAATTTTAGTTAAAAAATAGTGGGAGAAGTGAATTCAGATAAAAAAAAATTCATGTTTGATTGGAAGCCTGAGTAGTGGATATTTTTATTTAGCTACGATGTTATGCATAAAAAATGGTGAACTGAGATGCAGAGGGAGGAAATGGTTAATTTTAGTTAAAAACAGCGACAATAATGAATTCAGGGGAAAAATTCAAATTTGAGTGGAAGTCCGTGAAGTGGATATTTTTCTTTTGCTAAGATGCTTTGTTTAAATTTTGGTGAATTGATATGCAGAAAGACAAAATGGTTAATTTTTGTTAAAAAACAGCTGGAATAATGAATTCAGATGAAAAAATTCAAGTTTGAGTGGAAGACTGAGAAGTGTATATTAATATATTCAAAGTTGTTTTGCAAAAATTGTGGTGAACTGAGCTTCAGGCGGACGAAATGGTAAATTTTAGTTAAAAAAACAGCTGGAAAAATGAATTCAGATGAAGAAATTCAATTTTGAGTGGGATCCCTAGAAGTGGATATTTTTATTTAGCTACGATGTTTTGCAAACGTTTCGTTGAACTGAGCTTCTAACGTGGGAAATGTTTCATTTTACTGAAAAAACAGCGGGAGAAATGAATTCTGATGAAAAAATTCAAGTTTGAGGGGAAACCTGAGAAGTGGATATTTTTATTTTGCTAATTAGTTTTGCATAGGTAATGGTGAACGGAGCTGTAGACCGACGAAATGGTTAATTTTACTTAAAAAAACAGCGGGAGAAATGAATTCTGATAAAAAAATTCAGGTTTGAGAGTAAACCTGAGAAGTGGATATTTCCTTTATCTAAGATGTTTATTTTAATTTTGGTGAACTGAGATGCAGAACGACCAAATGGTTAATTTAAGTTAAAAAACATCGATAATAATGAATTCAGATGAAAAAAATCAAGTTTTAGCTGGAGGCCGAGAAGTGGATATATTTATTTTGCTAAGATGTTTTGCATAAAATTTGGTGACTTGAGCTTCAAAAGGACGAAATGTTTAATCTTAGTTAAAAAAGCAGCAGGAAAATGAATTCAGATGAAAAAATTGAAGGTTTAGAGGAAACCTGAGAAGTGGATATTTTCATTTTGCTAACAAGTTTTGCATTAATTTTGGTGAACTGAGCTGCAGACGGACGAAATGGTAAATTTCAGTAAAAAAATAGTGGGAGAAGTGAATTCAGATAAAAAAAAATTCATGTTTGATTGGAAGCCTGAGTAGTGGATATTTTTATTGAGCTACGATGTTATGCATAAAAAATGGTGAACTGAGATGCAGAGGGAGGAAATGGTTAATTTTAGTTAAAAACAGCGACAATAATGAATTCTGATGAAAAACTTCAAGTTTGAGAGGAAACCTGAGAAGTGGATATTTTTATTTTGCTAAGATGTTTTGCATACATTTTGGTGAACTGAGCTTCATAGGGATGAAATGGTTAATTTTAGTTATAAAACAGCGGGACAAATGAATACAGATGAAAAAATTCATGTTTGAATGGACGACTAAGAACAGGATATTTTTATTTTGCTAAGAAGTTTTGCATAAATTTTTATGAACTCTACTGCAGACGGACGAAATGGTTAATTTTAGTTAAAAAATAGTGGGAGAAGTGAATTCAGATAAAAAAAAATTCATGTTTGATTGGAAGCCTGAGTAGTGGATATTTTTATTTAGCTACGATGTTATGCATAAAAAATGGTGAACTGAGCTGCAGACGGACGAAATGGTAAATTTGAAATAAAAAATAGTGGGGGAAATGAAGTCAGATAAAAAAAAATTCATTTTGAGTGGAATCCGTAGAAGTGGATATTTTTATTTAGCTACGATGTTATGCATACATTCGATGAACTGAGCTTCTAACGGAGGAAATTTTTAATTTTAGTGAAAAACAGCGGGAGAAATGAATTCTGATGAAAAAACTCAAGTTTTAGGGGATACCAGAGAAGATGATATTTTTGTTTAGCTAAGAAGTTGTGCATAATTTATGGTGAACTGAGCTGCAGACGGAGGAAATGAGTATATTTAGGGCCGCATTCAGATATCTCCACTACATCGCCTAGTCGCAGGTTCACTCCGTGAAGATTAATGCTCCTTCTTCTGCAATTGGGCAGTCAGCACCACTGCTTCCACTCTTTCTGCCGGAGTGTTGATGGTCGCTATGTTGCCAACTCGACTCAAGTGTAAGCAGCGACATTTACGTAATCCTGGTTACGGATAAAAATTGGTGAACTGAGCTTCGGAGGGACGAAATGTTTAGTTTTAGTGAAAAAACATCGGGAGAATTGAATTAAGATTTAAAAAATTCAGGTATGGGAGGAAACCTGAGAAGTGGATATTTTTATTTTGTTAAGATGTAATGCATACATTTTGGTGAACTGAGCTACAGACGGACGAAATGGTTAATTTTAGTTAAAAAACTGCGGGAGAAATGAATTAAGATGAGAAATTCAAGTTTTAAGCTGAGGCCGAGAAGTGGATATTTTTATTTTGGTAAAATGTTTTGCATAAAATTTGGTGAAGTGAGCTTCAAACCGACGAAATGTTTAATTTTAGTGAAAAAACAGCGGGAGAATTGAATTAAGATGAAAAAATTCAAGTTTGAGAGGAAAACTGAGAAGTGGATATTTTTATTTCGTTAAGAATTTATGCATAAATTTTGGTAAATTCAGCTGCAGATTGACGAAATGGTTAATTTTAGTTAAAAAATAGTGGGGGAAATAAATACAGATGAAAAAATTTAAGTGTGAGTTGAAGCCTGAGAAGTAGATAATTATATTTTGCTAAGATGTTTTGCATACATTTTAGTGAATTGATATGCAGAAGGATGAAATGGTTAATTTTAGTTAAAAAACAGCGGGAATAATGAATTCACATGAAAAAATTCAAGTTTATGCATAAGCCTGAGAGGTCGATATTTTTATTTTGCTAAGACATTTTGCAAAAATTGTGGTGAACTGAGCTTCAGACGGACAAAGTGGTTAGTTTTAGTTAAAAAACTGCGGGAGAAATTAATTCAGATGAAAAATTCAAGTTTGAGTGGAAGCCTGAGAAGTGATAATTTTTTTTTCTAATATGTTTTGCATACATTTTGGTGAACTAAGCTTCTAACGGAGGAAATATTTAATTTTAGTGAAAAAACAGCGCAGAAATGAATTCTGATGAAAAAATTCAAGTTTGAGGGAAAAGCTGAGAAGTGGATATTTTTATTTTGCTAAGTTGTTTTGTTTAAATTTTGGTAAACTGAGATGCAGAACGACGAAATAATTAATTATAGTTAAAAAACATCGGGAATAATGAATTCAGATGCAAATATTCAAGTTTGAGTGGAAGCCTAAGAAGTGAATATTTTTATTTTGGTAAGATGTTTTGCGTACATTTTGGTGAACTAAGCTTCAGAGGACGAAATGGTATAATTTAGTTATAAAACAGCGGGAGAAATGAATTAAGATGAAAAACTCAAGTTTTAATTGGAGGCCTAGAAGTGGATATTTTCATTTTGCTAAGAAGTGTTGCATAAAATTTGGTGTCCTGAGCTTCAAACGGACGAAATGTTATTTTTAGTGAAAAAACAGCGGGAGAAATAAATTCAGTTGAAAAAATACAAGTTTTAGCTGGAGGCCGAGAAGTGGATATTTTTATTATTCTAAGATTTTTGCATTAATATTAGTAAACTGAGCTTCTACCGGACGAAATATTTAATTTTAGTGAAAATACGGCGGAAGAATTGAATTCTGATGAAAAACTTCAAGTTTGAGAGGAAACCTGAGAAGTGGATATTTTTATTTTGCTAAGATGTGTTGCATACATTTTGGTGAACTGAGCTTCATAGGGATGAAATGGTTAATTTTAGTTATAAAACAGCGGGACAAATGAATACAGATGAAAAAATTCAAGTTTGAATGGACGACTAAGAACAGGATATTTTTATTTTGCTAAGAAGTTTTGCATAAATTTTTATGAACTGTACTGCAGACGGACGAAATGGTTAATTTTAGTTAAAAAATAGTGGGAGAAGTGAATTCAGATAAAAAAAAATTCATGTGAGATTGGAAGCCTGAGTAGTGGATATTTTTATTTAGCTACGATGTTATGCATAAAAAATGGTGAACTGAGATGTAGAGGGAGGAAATGGTTAATTTTAGTTAAAAACAGCGACAATAATGAATTCTGATGAAAAACTTCAAGTTTGAGAGGAAACCTGAGAAGTGGATATTTTTATTTTGCTAAGATGTTTTGCATACATTTTGGTGAACTGAGCTTCATAGGGATGAAACGGTTAATTTTAGTTATAAAACAGCGGGACAAATGAATACAGATGAAAAAATTCAAGTTTGAATGGACGACTAAGAACAGGATATTTTTATTTTGCTAAGACGTTTTGCATAAATTTTTATGAACTCTACTGCAGACGGACGAAATGGTTAATTTTAGTTAAAAAATAGTGGGAGAAGTGAATTCAGATAAAAAAAAATTCATGTTTGATTGGAAGCCTGAGTAGTGGATATTTTTATTTAGCTACGATGTTATGCATAAAAAATGGTGAACTGAGATGCAGAGGGAGGAAATGGTTAATTTTAGTTAAAAACAGCGACAATAATGAATTCAGGGGAAAAATTCAAATTTGAGTGGAAGTCCGTGAAGTGGATATTTTTCTTTTGCTAAGATGCTTTGTTTAAATTTTGGTGAATTGATATGCAGAAAGACAAAATGGTTAATTTTTGTTAAAAAACAGCTGGAATAATGAATTCAGATGAAAAAATTCAAGTTTGAGTGGAAGACTGAGAAGTGTATATTAATATATTCAAAGTTGTTTTGCAAAAATTGTGGTGAACTGAGCTTCAGGCGGACGAAATGGTAAATTTTAGTTAAAAAAACAGCTGGAAAAATGAATTCAGATGAAGAAATTCAATTTTGAGTGGGATCCCTAGAAGTGGATATTTTTATTTAGCTACGATGTTTTGCAAACGTTTCGTTGAACTGAGCTTCTAACGTGGGAAATGTTTCATTTTACTGAAAAAACAGCGGGAGAAATGAATTCTGATGAAAAAATTCAAGTTTGAGGGGAAACCTGAGAAGTGGATATTTTTATTTTGCTAATTAGTTTTGCATAGGTAATGGTGAACGGAGCTGTAGACCGACGAAATGGTTAATTTTACTTAAAAAAACAGCGGGAGAAATGAATTCTGATAAAAAAATTCAGGTTTGAGAGTAAACCTGAGAAGTGGATATTTCCTTTATCTAAGATGTTTATTTTAATTTTGGTGAACTGAGATGCAGAACGACCAAATGGTTAATTTAAGTTAAAAAACATCGATAATAATGAATTCAGATGAAAAAAATCAAGTTTTAGCTGGAGGCCGAGAAGTGGATATATTTATTTTGCTAAGATGTTTTGCATAAAATTTGGTGACTTGAGCTTCAAAAGGACGAAATGTTTAATCTTAGTTAAAAAAGCAGCAGGAAAATGAATTCAGATGAAAAAATTGAAGGTTTAGAGGAAACCTGAGAAGTGGATATTTTCATTTTGCTAACAAGTTTTGCATTAATTTTGGTGAACTGAGCTGCAGACGGACGAAATGGTAAATTTCAGTAAAAAAATAGTGGGAGAAGTGAATTCAGATAAAAAAAAATTCATGTTTGATTGGAAGCCTGAGTAGTGGATATTTTTATTGAGCTACGATGTTATGCATAAAAAATGGTGAACTGAGATGCAGAGGGAGGAAATGGTTAATTTTAGTTAAAAACAGCGACAATAATGAATTCTGATGAAAAACTTCAAGTTTGAGAGGAAACCTGAGAAGTGGATATTTTTATTTTGCTAAGATGTTTTGCATACATTTTGGTGAACTGAGCTTCATAGGGATGAAATGGTTAATTTTAGTTATAAAACAGCGGGACAAATGAATACAGATGAAAAAATTCATGTTTGAATGGACGACTAAGAACAGGATATTTTTATTTTGCTAAGAAGTTTTGCATAAATTTTTATGAACTCTACTGCAGACGGACGAAATGGTTAATTTTAGTTAAAAAATAGTGGGAGAAGTGAATTCAGATAAAAAAAAATTCATGTTTGATTGGAAGCCTGAGTAGTGGATATTTTTATTTAGCTACGATGTTATGCATAAAAAATGGTGAACTGAGCTGCAGACGGACGAAATGGTAAATTTGAAATAAAAAATAGTGGGGGAAATGAAGTCAGATAAAAAAAAATTCATTTTGAGTGGAATCCGTAGAAGTGGATATTTTTATTTAGCTACGATGTTATGCATACATTCGATGAACTGAGCTTCTAACGGAGGAAATTTTTAATTTTAGTGAAAAACAGCGGGAGAAATGAATTCTGATGAAAAAACTCAAGTTTTAGGGGATACCAGAGAAGATGATATTTTTGTTTAGCTAAGAAGTTGTGCATAATTTATGGTGAACTGAGCTGCAGACGGAGGAAATGAGTATATTTAGGGCCGCATTCAGATATCTCCACTACATCGCCTAGTCGCAGGTTCACTCCGTGAAGATTAATGCTCCTTCTTCTGCAATTGGGCAGTCAGCACCACTGCTTCCACTCTTTCTGCCGGAGTGTTGATGGTCGCTATGTTGCCAACTCGACTCAAGTGTAAGCAGCGACATTTACGTAATCCTGGTTACGGATAAAAATTGGTGAACTGAGCTTCGGAGGGACGAAATGTTTAGTTTTAGTGAAAAAACATCGGGAGAATTGAATTAAGATTTAAAAAATTCAGGTATGGGAGGAAACCTGAGAAGTGGATATTTTTATTTTGTTAAGATGTAATGCATACATTTTGGTGAACTGAGCTACAGACGGACGAAATGGTTAATTTTAGTTAAAAAACTGCGGGAGAAATGAATTAAGATGAGAAATTCAAGTTTTAAGCTGAGGCCGAGAAGTGGATATTTTTATTTTGGTAAAATGTTTTGCATAAAATTTGGTGAAGTGAGCTTCAAACCGACGAAATGTTTAATTTTAGTGAAAAAACAGCGGGAGAATTGAATTAAGATGAAAAAATTCAAGTTTGAGAGGAAAACTGAGAAGTGGATATTTTTATTTCGTTAAGAATTTATGCATAAATTTTGGTAAATTCAGCTGCAGATTGACGAAATGGTTAATTTTAGTTAAAAAATAGTGGGGGAAATAAATACAGATGAAAAAATTTAAGTGTGAGTTGAAGCCTGAGAAGTAGATAATTATATTTTGCTAAGATGTTTTGCATACATTTTAGTGAATTGATATGCAGAAGGATGAAATGGTTAATTTTAGTTAAAAAACAGCGGGAATAATGAATTCACATGAAAAAATTCAAGTTTATGCATAAGCCTGAGAGGTCGATATTTTTATTTTGCTAAGACATTTTGCAAAAATTGTGGTGAACTGAGCTTCAGACGGACAAAGTGGTTAGTTTTAGTTAAAAAACTGCGGGAGAAATTAATTCAGATGAAAAATTCAAGTTTGAGTGGAAGCCTGAGAAGTGATAATTTTTTTTTCTAATATGTTTTGCATACATTTTGGTGAACTAAGCTTCTAACGGAGGAAATATTTAATTTTAGTGAAAAAACAGCGCAGAAATGAATTCTGATGAAAAAATTCAAGTTTGAGGGAAAAGCTGAGAAGTGGATATTTTTATTTTGCTAAGTTGTTTTGTTTAAATTTTGGTAAACTGAGATGCAGAACGACGAAATAATTAATTATAGTTAAAAAACATCGGGAATAATGAATTCAGATGCAAATATTCAAGTTTGAGTGGAAGCCTAAGAAGTGAATATTTTTATTTTGGTAAGATGTTTTGCGTACATTTTGGTGAACTAAGCTTCAGAGGACGAAATGGTATAATTTAGTTATAAAACAGCGGGAGAAATGAATTAAGATGAAAAACTCAAGTTTTAATTGGAGGCCTAGAAGTGGATATTTTCATTTTGCTAAGAAGTGTTGCATAAAATTTGGTGTCCTGAGCTTCAAACGGACGAAATGTTATTTTTAGTGAAAAAACAGCGGGAGAAATAAATTCAGTTGAAAAAATACAAGTTTTAGCTGGAGGCCGAGAAGTGGATATTTTTATTATTCTAAGATTTTTGCATTAATATTAGTAAACTGAGCTTCTACCGGACGAAATATTTAATTTTAGTGAAAATACGGCGGAAGAATTGAATTCTGATGAAAAACTTCAAGTTTGAGAGGAAACCTGAGAAGTGGATATTTTTATTTTGCTAAGATGTGTTGCATACATTTTGGTGAACTGAGCTTCATAGGGATGAAATGGTTAATTTTAGTTATAAAACAGCGGGACAAATGAATACAGATGAAAAAATTCAAGTTTGAATGGACGACTAAGAACAGGATATTTTTATTTTGCTAAGAAGTTTTGCATAAATTTTTATGAACTCTACTGCAGACGGACGAAATGGTTAATTTTAGTTAAAAAATAGTGGGAGAAGTGAATTCAGATAAAAAAAATTCATGTTTGATTGGAAGCCTGAGTAGTGGATATTTTTATTGAGCTACGATGTTATGCATAAAAAATGGTGAACTGAGATGCAGAGGGAGGAAATGGTTAATTTTAGTTAAAAACAGCGACAATAATGAATTCTGATGAAAAACTTCAAGTTTGAGAGGAAACCTGAGAAGTGGATATTTTTATTTTGCTAAGATGTTTTGCATACATTTTGGTGAATTGATATGCAGAAGGACAAAATGGTTAATTTTTGTTAAAAAACAGCGACAATAATGAATTCAGATGAAAAATTCAAATTTGAGTAGAAGTCCGTGAAGTGGATATTTTTCTTTTGCTAAGATGCTTTGTTTAAATTTTGGTGAATTGATATGCAGAAGGACTAAATGGTAATTTTTGTTAAAAAACAGCGGCAATAATGAATTCAGATGAAAAAATTCAAGTTTGAGTGGATACCTGAGAAGTGAATATTTTTATTTTGCTAAGATGTTTTGCAAACATTTCGGTGAACTGAGCTTCTAACGTGGGAAATGTTTAATTTTGCTGAAAAAACAGCGGGAGAAATGAATTCTGATGAAAAAATTGAAGTTTGAGGGGAAAACTGAGAAGTGGATATTTTTATTTTGCTAATAAGTTTTACATAAGTAATGGTGAACGGAGCTGCAGACGGACGAAATGGTTAATTTTACTTAAAAAAACAGCGGGAGAAATGAATTCTGATGAAAAAATTCAGGTTTGAGAGTAAACCTGAGAAGTGGATATTTCCTTTATCTAAGATGTTTATTTTAAATTTTTGGTGAACTGAGATGCAGAATGACGAAATGGTTAATTTTAGTTAAAAAACATCGATAATTATGAATTCAGATGAAAAACATCAAGTTTTAGCTGGAGGCCGAGAAGTGGATATTTTTATTTTGCTAAGATGTTTGGCATAAAATTTGGTGACTTGAGCTTCAAAAGGACGAAATGTTTAATCTTAGGTAAAAATGCGGGAAAATGAATTCAGATGAAAAAAATGAAGGTTTAGAGAAAACCTGAGAAGTGGATATTTTCATTTTGCTAACAAGTTTTGCATTAATTTTGGTGAACTGACCTGCAGACGGACGAAATAGTAAATTTAAGTAAAAAACAGCGGGAGAAATCAATTCTGATGAAAAAATTCAAGTTTGAGTGGATGCCTGAGCAGTGGATATTTTTATTTTGCTAAGATGTTTTGCATACATTTTGGTGAACAGAGCTTCATAGGGATGAAATGGTTAATTTTGGTTAAAAAGCAGCGGGAGAAATGAATACAAATGAAAAAATTCAATTTTGAATGGAAGACTGAGCTGTGGATATTTTTATTTTGCTAAGATGTTTTGCATAAGTTTTGGTGACCTGAGCTTGGGAGTGACGAAATGTTTAATTTTAGTGGAAAAACAGCGGGAGAAATAAATTGAGATGAAAAAATTGAAGTTTCGCTGGGAAACCTGAGAAATGCATATTTTTATTTTGCTAAGAACTTTTGCATTAATTATGGTGTACTGAGCTGCAGACGGAAGAAATGGTTAATTTGAAATAAAAAATAGTGGGAGAAATGAAGTCAGATAAAAAAATTCAAGTTTGAGTGGAAGCCTGAGAAGTGAATATTTTTATTTTGCTAAGATATTTTGCATACATTTCGGTGACCTGAGCTTCTAACGGACGAAATGTTTAATTTTAGTGGAAAAACAGCGGGAGAAATGAATTCTGATAGATATATTTAAGATTGATTGGAAGCCTGAGTAGTGCATATTTTTATTTAGCTACGATGTTATGCATAAATAATGGTGAACTGAGATGCAGGGGACGACATGGTTAATTTTAGTAAAAAACAGCGGCAATAATGAATTCAGATGAAAAATTTAAATTTGAGTGGAAGTCCGAGAAGTGGATATTTTTCTTTTGCTAAGATGCTTAGTTTAAATTTTGGTAAATTGAGATGCAGAAGGACAAAATGGTTAATTTTTGTTAAAAAACAGCGGGAATAATGAATTCATATGAAAAAATTCAAGTTTGAGTGGAAGTCTGAGAAGTGAATATTTTCATTTTGGTAAGATATTTTGCATACATTTTGGTGAACTGAGCTTCAGTGGGACGAAATGGTATAATTTAGTTTCAAAACAGCGGGAGAAATGAATTAAGATGAAAAAATCAAGTTTTACTTGGAGGCCGAGAAGTGGAAATTTTTATTTTGCTAACATGTTTTGCATTAAATTTGGTGACCTGAGCTTCAAAAGGACGAAATGTTTAATTTTAGTTAAAAAAGCAGCGGGAAAATGAATTTAGATGAAAAAATTGAAGTTTTAGAGGAAACCTGAGAAGTGTATATTTTTATTTTGCTAAGAAGTTTTGCATACATTTGGGTGAACTGAGGTTCATAGGGATGAAATAGTTAATTTAAGTTAAAAAACAGCGGGACAAATGAATACAGATGAAAAAATTCAAGTTTGAATATAAGACTCAGAAGTGGATATTTTTATTTTGCCAAGATGTTTTGTTTAAATTTTAGTGAATTAAGATGCAGAAGGACAAAATGTTTAATTTTTTGTTAAAAAACAACGGCAATAATGAATTCATATGAAAAAATTCAAGTTTGAGTTGAAGCCTGGGATGTGGATATTTTATTTTGCTAAGATGTTTTGCATACATTGTGATGAACAGCTTCAGACGGACTAAACGGGAGTTTTACTTATTGAACTGCGGGAGAAATGAATTCAAATGAAAAAAATCAAGTTTGAGTGGAATACTAAAAGTGGTTATTTTTATTTTGCTAAGATGTTTTGTTTAATTTTTGGTGAATTGAATTGCAGAAGTACAAAATGGCTAATTTTTGTTAAAAAACAGCGGCAATAATAAATTCAGATGAAAAAATTCAAGTTTGAGTGGAAGTCTGAGAAGTGAATATTTTTATATTGCTTAGATATTTTGCATACATTTCGGTAACTGAGCTTCTAACGGACGAAAAAAAGACGACGACGACAGACGACGGACGAAGTGGTTAATTTTGGTGAAAAAAAGCGGGAGAAATGAATTCTGATGAAAAAATTCAAGTTTGAGGGGAAAGCTGAGAAGTGGATATTTTTATTTTGCTAAGATGTTTTGTTTAAATTTTGGTGAACTGAAATGCAGAACGACGAAATGGTTAATTATAGTTAAAAAAACATCGGGAATAATGAATTCTGATGAAAAAATTCAAGTTTCAGTGGAAGCCTGAGAAGTAAATATTTTCATTTTGGTAAGATATTTTGCATACAATTTGGTGAACTGAGCTTCAGAGGGACGAAATGGTATAATTTTGTTATAAAACAGCGG
Organism: Platycnemis pennipes; assembly: GCA_933228895.1. Taxonomy (NCBI): domain Eukaryota; kingdom Metazoa; phylum Arthropoda; class Insecta; order Odonata; family Platycnemididae; genus Platycnemis; species Platycnemis pennipes. The sequence continues at coordinate 30,374,299 of OW121852.1, read as the reverse complement.
GAGAAATGAATTAAGATGAAAAATTCAAGTTTTACTATGAGGCCGAGAAGTGGATATTTTTATTTTGCTAAGATGTTTTGTTTGAATTTTGATGAATTGAGATGCATAAGGACAAAATTGTTGATTTTTGTTAAAAAAACAGCGGGATGTATAAATTCAGATGAAAAAATTCAAGTTTGAGTGGAAGCTTGAGAAGTGAATATTTTTATTTTGGTAAGCTGTTTTGTTTAAATTTTGGTGAATTTTGATGCAGAAGGACAAAATGGTTGATTTTTGTTAAAAAACAGAGGGATTAATAAATTCAGATGAAAAAATTCAAGTTTGAGTGGAAGCCTGAGAAGTGAATATTTTTATTTTGCTAAGATGTTTTGTTTAAATTTTGGTGATTTGAGATGGAGAAGGACAAAATGGTTAATTTTTGGTAAAAAACAGCGGGAATAATGAATTTAGATGAAAAAATTCAAGTTTGAGTGGAAGCCTCTGAAGTGAATATTTTTAACTTGCTAAGATGTTTTGCATAAATTTCGGTGAACTGAGCTTCTTACGGAGGAAATGTTTAATTTTAGTGAAAAAACAGCGGAAGAAATGAATTCTGATGAAAAAATTCAACTTAGAGGGGAAAGCTGAGAATTGTATATTTTTATTTAGCTAAGAAGTTTTGCATAATTTATGGCGAACTGAGCTGCAGACGGACGAAAAGTTTAATATTAGTTAAAAAACCAGCGGAACAAATGAATATAGATGAAAAAATTCAAGTTTGAATATAAGACTGAGAAGTGGATATTTTTATTTTCCTAAGATGTTTTGTTTAAATTTTGGTGAATTGAGATGTAGAATGACAAAATGGTTAATTTTTGTTAAAAACAACGGGAATAATGAATTCAGATGAAAAAATTCAAGTTTGAGTGGAAGCCTGAGAAGTGAATATTTTTATTTTGCTAAGATGTTTTGTTTAAATTTTGGTGAATTGAGATGCAGAAGGATGAAATGTTTAATTTAAGTGAAAACACGTCGGAAGAAATGAATTCTGATGAAAAAATTCAAGTTTGAGGGGAAACCTGAGAAGTAGATATTTTATTTTGCTAAGAAGTTTTGCATAAGTAATGGTGAACGGAGCTGAAGACGGACGAAGTGGTTAATTTTAGTGAAAACACGGCGGAAGAAATGAATTCTGATGAAAAAATTCAAGTTTGAGGGGAAACCTGAGAAGTGGATATTTTTATTTAGCTAAGAAGTTTTGCATAATTTATGGTGAACTGAGCTGCAGACAAACGAAATTGTTAATAGTAGTTAAAAAACCAGCGGGAGAAATTAATGCAGATGAAAAATATAAGTTTGAGTGGAAGTCCGAAAAGTGGATATTTTTATTTTGCTAAGATGTTTTGTTTAAATTTTGGTGAATTGAGATGCAGACGGACAAAATTGTTCATTTTTGTTAAAAAACAGCGGGAATAATGAATTCTGATGAAAAAATTCAAGTTTGAGTGGAAGCCTGAGAAGTGAATATTTTTATTTTGGTAAGATATTTTGCATACATATTGGTGAACTGAGCTTAAGAGGGACGAAATAATATAATTTAGTTATAAAACAGCGAAAGAAATAAATTCAGATGAAAAAATTGAAGTTGTAGATGATACCTGAGAAGTGGATATTTTTATTTTGCTAAGAAGTTTTGCATACATTTTGGTGAACTGAGGTTCATAGGCATGAAATGTTTAATTTTAGTTAAAAAACAGCGGGACAAATGAATAAAGATGAAAAAATTCAAGTTTGAATGGAAGACCGAGAAGGGGATATTTTAATTTTGCTAAGATGTTTTGTTTGAATTTTGGTGAAATGTGATGCAGAAGGACGAAATGGTTAATTTTTGTTAAAAAACAGCGGGAATAATGAATTCAGATGAAAAAATTCAAGTTTGAGTGGAAGCTTGAAAAGTGAATATTTTTATTTTGGTAAGCTGTTTTGTTTAAATTTAGTGAAATGAGATGCAGAAGGACAAAATGGTTGATTTTTGTTAAAAAACAGCGGGATTAGTGAATTCAGATGAAAAAATTTAAGTTTGAGTGGAAGCCTCTAAAAGTGAATATTTTTATTTTGCTAAGATGTTTTGCATACATTTCGGTAAACTGAGCTTCTAACGGAGGAAATATTTAATTTTAATGAAAAAACAGCGGGAGAAATGAATTCTGATGAAAAAATTCAAGTTTGAGGGGAGCGCTGAGAAGTGGATATTTTTATTTTGCTAAGATGTTTTGTTTAAAATTTGGTGAACTGAGATGCAGAACGAAAAATTGGTTAATTATATTTAAAAAACATCGGGAATAATGAATTCAGATGAAAAAATTCAAGTTTGAGTGGAAGCCTAAGAAGTGTATATTAATTATTTTGTTAAGATATTTTGCATACATTTTGGTGAACTGAGCTTCAGAGGGACGAAATGGTATAATTTAGTTATAAAACAGCGGGAGAAATGAATTAAGATGAAAAATTCAAGTTTTACTTGGAGGCCGAGAAGTGGATATTTTTATTTTGCTACGATGTTTTGCATAAAATTTGGTGACCTGAGCTTCAAAAGGACGAAATGTTTAATTTTAGTTAAAAAAGCAGCGGGAAAATGAATTCAGATGAAAAAATTGAAGTTTTATAGGATACCTGAGAAGTGTATATTTTTATTTTGCTAAGAAGTTTTGCATACATTTGGGTGAACTGAGGTTCATAGGCATGAAATGTTTATTTTAGTTAAAAAACAGCGGGACAAATAAATACAGATGAAAAAATTCAAGTTCGAATGTAAGACTGAGAAGTGGATATTTTTATTTTGCTAAGATGTTTTGTTTAAATTTTGATGAATTGAGATGCAGAAGGACAAAACGGTTAATTTTTGTTAAAAAACAGCGGGAATTATGAATTCAGATGAAAAAATTCAAGTTTGAGTGGAAGCCTGAGAAGTGAATATTTTTATTTTGCTAAGATGCTTTGTTTTAATTTTGGTGAATTGAGATGCAGAAGGACAAAATGGTTAATTTTTGTTAAAAAACAGCGGGAATAATGAATTCAGATGAAAAAATTTAAGTTTAGTGGAAGCCTCTGAAGTGAATATTTTTATTTTGCTAAGATGTTTTGCATACATTTCGGTGAACTGAGCTTCTAACGGAGGAAATAATTAATTTTAGTGAAAAAACAGCGGGAGAAATGAATTCTGGTGAAAAAATTCAAGTTTGAGGGGAACGCTGAGAAGTGGATATTTTTATTTTGCTAAGATGTTTTGTTTAAATTTTGGTGAACTGAGATGCAGAACGACGAAAAAGTTAATTATTGTTAAAAAACATCGGGAATAATGAATTCAGATGAAAAAATTCAAGTTTGAGTGGAAGCCTAAGAAGTAAATATTAATTATTTTGGGAAGATGTTTTGCATACTGTAATTTATTCCTTTCTCAATTTTATGTCTTACAACACAATACAACAAAATATAAACAGTATCATAATAAATTACACTCACAATATCTCACTTTCACTTTTCGCTCTTGTTATTTTCAGGCTCAATTTTTACAGGCCATAAATCACTTCACGAGCCACTTCACTTTTCACTTTCACATAAAATATAACCAGTACCCTCTTAACATTAAGTACCTACATAATAGTACGGAGTGGACCGCTTTATCCCTCTAGAGTATCTGGAGTTCCTGGCTGATGCGATCCCCGTCTCCTTGGTTAATCCTGGCTTCTCCGCCACCTTCCTTTTCTCTCGTTAGACTGGCCGCCACATTCCTTTATACTCCTCTCCGACCAGAAACCACTCCACTGTTGTCCGACTATCAGACTAGAAGCCTCGAAGCCTAGAAGCCCCTTACTTTCTTACTCTTGTTAAACCATCAGCCTTCACTTTCGTTCGACTCCTCCACTAGCAGCCTAGAAGCCCAGAAGAAGCCCCGTCTCGCTCTTCGTCCCTCTTTATATAGGCACACTCCTATTGTTAACGCTCGGCCAAAATTAGTCTCCCTCCGTAACATGCCGCGCGTTCAACAATAGCATGCGAGACAATTTCTATTCTTGGAAATGCATCTCCCGAATGACCTGAATCACCAGGCTCAATGACAAATTGGCCATTGTCGAGGCCGAGGCCATATTTCCCTATGTCTCCGTATAAATATTCTGTACAAAAACCAACATGGTGGCTCCCCAACTCCCCAGCATGCCATGGCTAAAAATTGATACGTTACAATACATTTTGGTGAACTGAGCTTCAGAGGGACGAAATGGTATAATTTAGTTATAAAACAGCGGTAGAAATGAATTAAGATGAAAAATTCAAGTTTTACTTGGAGGCCGAGAAATGGATATTTTTATTTTGCTAAGACGTTTTGCATAAAATTTGGTGACCTGAGATTCATAATGACGAAATGTTTAATTTTAGTTAAAAAAACAGCGGGACAAATGAATACAGATGAAAAAATTTAAGTTTAAATGAAAGAATGAGATGTGGATATTTTTATTTTGCAAAGATGTTTTGCATAAATTTAGTGAACTGAGCTTCGAACGGACGAAATGTTTAATTTTAGTGGAAAAACAGGGGGAGAAATGAATTAGGATGAAAAAAATCAAGTTTGAGGGGAAATCTGAGAAGTGGATATTTTTATTTTTCTAAGGAGTTTTGCATAAATTTTTATGAACTCTACTGCAGACGGACGAAATGGTTAATGTTAGTTAAAAACTAGTGGGGGAAATGAATGCAGATAACAAAATATTAGGTGTTTGATTGGAAGCCTGAGTAGTGGATATTTTTATTTAGCTACGATGTTACGCATAAATAATGATGAACTGAGATGCAGAGGGACGAAATGGTTATTTTTAGTTAAAAACAGCGGCATTAATGAATTCAGATGAAAAATTCAAATTTGAGTGGAAGTCCGAGAAGTGGATATTTTCCTTTTGCTAAGATGCTTAGTTTAAATTTTGGTGAATTGAGATGCAGAAAGACAAAATGGTTAAGTTTTATTAAAAAACAGCGTAATAATGAATTTAGATGAAAAAATTCAAGTTTTACTTGGAGGCCGAGAAGTGGATATTTTTATTTTGCTAAGATGTTTTGCATAAATTTTGGTGACCTGTGCTTCTAACGGACGTAATGTTTAATTTTACTGGAAAAACAGCGGGAGAAATGAATTCTGATGAAAAAATTCAAGTTTCAGGGGAAAGCTGAGAAGTGAATTTTTTATTTTGCTAAGATGTTTTGTTTAAATTTTGGTGAACTGAAATGCAGAACGACGAAATGGTTAATTATAGTTAAAAAACATGGGGAATAATGAATTCTGATGAAAAAATTCAAGTTTGAGTGGAAGTCTGAGAAGTGAATATTTTCATTTTGGTAAGATATTTTGCATACATTTTGGTGAACTGAGCTTCAGTGGGACGAAATGGTATAATTTAGTTATAAAACAGCGGGAGAAATGAATAAAGATGAAAAATTCAAGTTTTACTTGGAGGACGAGAAGTGGATATTTTTATTTTGCTAAGATGTTTTGCATTAAATTTGGTGACCTGAGCTTCAAAAGGACGAAATGTTTAATTTTAGTTAAAAAAGCAGCCGGAAAATGAACTCAGATGAAAAAATTGAAGTTTTAGAGGAAACCTGAGAAATGGATATTTTTATTTTGCTAAGAAGTTTTGCATACATTTGGGTGAACTGAGGTTCATCGGGATGAAATGTTTAATTTTAGTGAAAAACATCGGGGCAAATAAATACAGATGTAAAAATTCAAGTTTGAATGGAAGACCGAGAAGGGGATATTTTTCTTTTGCTAAGATGCTTAGTTTAAATTTTGGTGAATTGAGATGCAGAAAGACAAAATGGTTAATTTTTGTTAAAAAACAGCGGGAACAATGAATTCAGATGAAAAAATTCTAGTTTGAGTGAAAGCCTGAGAAGTGAATTATTTATTTATATATTCTAAGATTTTTGCATTTATACTGGTAAACTGAGCTTCTACCGGACCAAATGTTTAATTTTAGTTAAAACACGGCGGAAGAAATGAATTCTGATTAAAAGAATTCAAGTTGGAGGGGAAAACTGAGAAGTGGATATTTTTATTTAGCTAAGAAATTTTGCATAATTTATGGTAAACTGAGCTGCAGACGGACAAAAAGTTTAATATTAGTTAAAAAACCAGCGGGACAAATGAATATAGATGAAAAAATTCAAGTTTGAATATAAGACTGAGAAGTGGATATTTTTATTAGGCTAAGATGTTTTGCTTAAATTTTTGTGAATTGAGATGCAGAAGGACAAAATGGTTAATTTTTGTTAAAAAACAACGGAAATAATGAATTCAGATGAAAAAATTTAAGTTTGAGTGGAAGCCTGAGAAGTGGATGTTTTTTATTTTCCTAAGATGTTTTGCATACATTTTGGTGAACTGAGCTTCATAGGGATGAAATGGTAAATTTTAGTTAAAAAATGGTGAAATAAATGAATTCAGATGAAAAAATTCAAGTTTGAGTCGAAGGCTGAGAAGTGAATTATTTATTTATATATTCTAAGATTTTTGCATTTATACTGGTAAACTGAGCTTCTACCGGACCAAATGTTTAATTTTAGTTAAAACACGGCGGAAGAAATGAATTCTGATTAAAAGAATTCAAGTTGGAGGGGAAAACTGAGAAGTGGATATTTTTATTTAGCTAAGAAATTTTGCATAATTTATGGTAAACTGAGCTGCAGACGGACAAAAAGTTTAATATTAGTTAAAAAACCAGCGGGACAAATGAATATAGATGAAAAAATTCAAGTTTGAATATAAGACTGAGAAGTGGATATTTTTATTAGGCTAAGATGTTTTGCTTAAATTTTTGTGAATTGAGATGCAGAAGGACAAAATGGTTAATTTTTGTTAAAAAACAACGGAAATAATGAATTCAGATGAAAAAATTTAAGTTTGAGTGGAAGCCTGAGAAGTGAATATTTTTATTTTGCTAAGATGTTTTGTTTAAATTTTGGTGAATTGAGATGCAAAGGACAAAATGGTTAATTTTTGTTAAAAAACAGCGGGAATAATGAATTCAAAAGAAAAAATTCAAGTTTGAGTGGAAGCCTCTGAAGTGAATATTTTTATTTTGCTAAGATGTTTTGCATACATTTCGGTGAACTGAGCTTCCAACGGAGGAAATTTTTAATTTTAGTGAAAAAACAGCGGGAGAAATGAATTCTGATGAAAAAATTCAAGTTTGAGGGGAACGCTGAGAAGTGGATATTTTTATTTTGCTAAGATGTTTTGCATAAATTAATGTGACCTGTGCTTCTAACGGACGTAATGTTTAATTTTACTGGAAAAACAGCGGGAGAAATGAATTCAGATGAAAAAATATATGTTTGAGTAGAAACCTGAGAAGTGGATATTTTTATTATTCTAAGATTTTTGCATTAATATTGGTGAATTGAGCTTCTACCGGACGAAATGTTAAATTTTAGTGAAAACACGGCGGAAGAAATGAATTCTGATGAAAAAATTCAAGTTTGAGGGGAAACCTGAGAATTGGATATTTTTATTTAGCTAAGAAGTTTTGCATAATTTATGGTGAACTGAGCTGCAGACGGACGAAATGGTTAATATTAGTTAAAAAATAAGCGGGAGAAATGAATGCAGATGAAAAAATTTAAGTTTTAGTGGAAGTCCGAAAAGTGGATATTTTTATTTTGCTAAGATGTTTTGTTTATATTTTGGTGAATTGAGATGCAGAAGGACAAAATGGTTAATTTTTGTTAAAAAACAGCGGGAATAAGGAATTCAGATGAAAAATTTCAAGTTTGAGTGGAAGCCTCTGAAGTGAATATTTTTATTTTGCTAAGATGTTTTGCATAAATTTCGGTGAACTGAGCTTCTAACGGAGGAAATGTTTAATTTTAGTGAAAAAAAGCGGGAGAAATGAATTCTGATGAAAAAATTCAAGTTTGAGGGGAAAGCTGAGAAGTGGATATTTTTATTTTGCTAAGATGTTTTGTTTAAATTTTGGTGAACTGAGATGCAGAACGACGAAATGGTTAATTATAGTTAAAAAACATCGGGAATAATGAATGCAGATGAAAAAATTCAAGTTTGAGTGGAAGTCCAAGAAGGGAATATATTTATTTTGGTAAGATGTTTTGCATGCATTTTGGTGAACTGAGCTTCAGAGGGACGAAATTGTATAATTTAGTTATAAAACAGCGGGAGAAATGAATTACGATGAAAAAATTGAAGTTTTAGAGGAAACCTGAGAAGTGGATGTTTTTTATTTTCCTAAGATGTTTTGCATACATTTTGGTGAACTGAGCTTCATAGGGATGAAATGGTAAATTTTAGTTAAAAAATGGTGAAATAAATGAATTCAGATGAAAAAATTCAAGTTTGAGTCGAAGGCTGAGAAGTGGATATTTTTATTTTGCTAAGATGTTTTGCATAAATTTTGGTGAACTGAGCTTCGAAGGGATGAAATGTTTAATTTTAGTGTAAAAACAGCGGGAGAAATATATTTAGATGAAAAAATTCAAGTTTGAGGGGAAACCTGAGAAGTGGATATTTTTATTTTTCTAAAATTAAATTTTGGTGAATTGAGATGCAGAAGGACAAAATGGTTAATTTTTGTTAGAAAACAGCGGGAATAATGAATTCAGATGAAAAAATTCAAGTTTGAGTGGAAGCCTGAGAAGTGAATATTTTTATATAGCTTAGATGTTTTGTTTAAATTTTGGTGAATTGTGATGCGGAAGGACAAAATGGTTAATTTTTGTTAAAAAACAGCGGGATAAATGAATTCAGATGAAAAAATTCAAGTTTGAGTGGAAGCCTGAGAAGTGAATATTTTTATTTTGCTAAGATGTTTTGCATAAATTTTGGTGAACTGAGCTTCGAAGGGACGAAATGTTTAATTTTAGTGGAAAAACAGCGGGAGAAATAAATTAAGATGAAAAAATTCCAGTTTGAGGGGAAACCTGAGAAGTGGATATTTTTATTTTTCTAAGGAGTTATAAATAATTTTCATGAACTCTACTGCAGACGGACGAAATGGTTAATTTTAGCTAAAAAATAGTGGGAGAAATGAATTCAGATAAAAAAATTCAAGTTTTAGTAGAAGCCTGAGAAGTGGATATTTTATTTTGGTAAGATGTTTTGCATAAATTGTTGTTGTTTGGAAGCCTGAGTAATGGATATTTTTATTTAGCTACGATGTTATGCCTAAATAATGGTGAACTGAGATGCAGAGGGACGAAATGGTTAATTTTAGTTAAAGACAGCGGCAATAATGAATTCAGATGAAAAATTCAAATTTGAGTGGAAGTTCGAGAAGTGGATAATTCTCTTTTGCTTAGATTCATAGTTTAAATTTTGGTGAATTGAAATGCAGAAGGGCAAAATGGTTAATTTTTGTTAAAAAACAGCGGGAATAATGAATTCAGATGAAAAAATTCAAGTTTGAGTGGAAGCCTGAGAAGTGAATTATTTATTTATATATTCTAAGATTTTTGCATTAATACTGGTAAACTGAGCTTCTACCGGACCAAATGTTTAATTTTAGTTAAAACACGGCGGAAGAAATGAATTCTGATTAAAAGAATTCAAGTTGGAGGGGAAAACTGAGAAGTGGATATTTTTATTTAGCTAAGAAGTTTCGCATAATTTATGGTGAACTGAGTTGCAGACGGACAAAAAGTTTAATATTAGTTAAAAAACCAGCGGGACAAATGTATATAGATGAAAAAATTCAAGTTTGAATATAAGACTGAGAAGTGGATATTTTTATTTTGCTAAGATGTTTTGCTTAAATTTTGGTGAATTGAGATGCAGAAGGACAAAATGGTTAATTTTTGTTAAAAAACAACGGAAATAATGAATTCAGATGTAAAAATTTAAGTTTGAGTGGAAGCCTGAGAAGTGAATATTTTTATTTTGCTAAGATGTTTTGTTTAAATTTTGGTGAATTGAGATGCAAAGGACAAAATGGTTAATTTTTGTTAAAAAACAGCGGGAATAATGAATTCAGATGAAAAAATTCAAGTTTGAGTGGAACGCTGAGAAGTGGATATTTTTATTTTGCTAAGAAGTTTTGCATAAATTAATGTGACCTGTGCTTCTAACGGACGTAATGTTTAATTTTACTGGAAAAACAGCGGGAGAAATGAATTCAGATGAAAAAATATATGTTTGAGTGGAAGCCTCTGAAGTGAATATTTTTATTTTGCTAAGATGTTTTGCATACATTTCGGTGAACTGAGCTTCCAACGGAGGAAATTTTTAATTTTAGTGAAAAAACAGCGGGAGAAATAAATTCTGATGGAAAAATTTAAGTTTAACAGAAACCTGAGAAGTGGATATTTTTATTTAGCTAAGAAGTTTTGCATAATTTATGGTGAACTGAGCTGCAGACGGACGAAATGATTAATATTAGTTAAAAAACCAGCGGGAGAAATGAATGCAGATGAAAAAATTTAAGTTTTAGTGGAAGTCCGAGAAGTGGATATTTTTATTTTTCTAAAATTAAATTTTGGTGAATTGAGATGCAGAAGGACAAAATGGTTAATTTTTGTTAAAAAACAGCGGAAATAATGAATTCAGATGAAAAAATTCAAGTTTGAGTGGAAGCCTGAGAAGTGAATATTTTTATATTGCTTAGATGTTTTGCATACATTTTGGTAAACTGAGCTTCTAACGGACGAATTGTTTAATTTTAGTGAAAAAACAGCGGGAGAAATGAATTCTGATGAAAAAATTCAAGTTTGAGGGGAAACCTGAGAAGTAGATTTTTTTATTTTGCTAAGACGTTTTGCATAAGTAATGGTGAACGGAGCTGAAGACGGACGAATTGGTGATTTTGGTTAAAAAACAGCGGGAGTTATGAATTCATATGAAAAAATTCAAGTTTGAGTGGAAGCCTGAGAAGTGGATATTTTATTTTGCTAAGATGTTTTGCATAAATTGTGATGAACTAAGCTTCAGACGGACGAAAAAGTGAATTTTCATTAAAAAATAGCGGGATAAATGAAATCAGATGAAAAAATTTAGGCTTGAGTAGAAGCCTTAGAAGTGGATATTTTTATTATTCTAAGATTTTTGCATTAATATTGGTGAACTGAGCTTCTACCGGACGAAATGTTTAATTTTAGTGAAAAAAAAGCGGGAGAAATGAATTCTGATGAAAAAATTCAAAATTGAGTGGAAGACTGAGAAGTGGATACTTTTTTTGCTAAGATGTTTTGCTAAAATTGTGGTGAACTGAGCTTCAGACGGACGAAATGGTGAATTTTAATTAAAAAATAGCGGGATAAATGAATTCAACTGAAAAAAATCAAGTTTAAGTGCAATCCCTTGAAGTGAATGATTTATTTTGCTAAGATGTTATGCATAAATTTTGGTGAACTCAGCTGCAGACGGACGAAATGGTTAATTTTAGTGAAAAAACAGCGGGAGAATTGAATTAAGATTAAAAAATTCAAGTTTGAGAGGAAACCTGAGAAATGGATATTTTTATTTTGATAAGAAGTTATGCATAAATTTTGGTGAACTCAGCTGCAGACGGACGTTATGGTTAATTTTACTTAAAAATAGTAGGAGAAACGAAATCTGATGAAAAAATTCGAAATTTAGGGGAACCCTGAGAAGTGGATATTTTTATTTAGCTAAGATGTTTGGTTTAAATTAAAGTGAACTGAGATGGAGAAGGACAACATGGTTAATTTTTGTTAAAAAACAGTGGGAATAATGAATTCAGATGAAAAATTCAATTTTGAGGGGAATCCTGAGAAGTGGATATTTTTATTTTTCTAAGGAGTTATTAATAAATTTTTATGAACTCTAATGCAGACGGACGAAATGGTTAATTTTAGTTAAAAAATAGTGGGAGAAATGAATTCAAAAAAAAAAAAAAATTCAAGTTTGATTGGAAGCCTGAGTAGTGGATATTTTTATTTAGCTACGATGTTATGCATAAATAATGGTGAACTGAGAATCAGAGGGACGAAATGGTTAATTTTAATTAAAAACAGCGGCAAAAATGAATTCAGATGAAAAATTAAAATTTGAGTGGAAGTCCGAGAAGTGGATATTTTTCTTTTGCTAAGATTCTTAGTTTAAATTTTGGTGAATTAAGATGCAGAAGGACAAAATGGTTAATTTTTGTTAAAAAATAGCGGGAATAATGAATTCAGATGAAAAAATTCAAGTTTTAGTGGAAGACTGAGAAGTGAATATTTTTATTTTGGTAAGCTGTTTTGTTCAAATTTTGGTGAATTGAGATGCAGAAGGACAAAATGGTTAATTTTTGTTAAAAAACAGCGGGATTAATGAATTCAGATGAAAAAATTCAAATTTGAGTGGAAGCCTGAGAAGTGAATATTTTTATTTTGCTAAGATGTTTTATTTAAATTTTGGTGAATTGAGATGCAGAAGGACAAAATGGTTAATTTTTGTTAAAAAACAGCGGGAATAATAAATTCAGATGAAAAAATTCAAGTTTGAGTGGATGCCTCTGAAGTGAATATTTTTATTTTGCTAAGATGTTATGCATAAATTTCGGTGAACTGAGCTTCTTACGGAGGAAATGTATAATTTTAGTGAAAAAACAGCGGGAGAAATGATTTGCTAAGATGTGTTGCATACATTTCGGTAAACTGAGCTTCTAACGGACGAAATGTTTAATTTTATGGAAAAAAAGCCGGAGAAATGAATTCTACTGAAAAAATTCAAGTTTGAGGGGAAACCTGAGAAGTAGATATTTTTATTTTGCCAAGAAGTTTTGCATAAGTAATGGTGAACGGAGCTGAAGACGGACGAAGTGGTTAATTTTAGTAAAAAAACAGCGGGAGTTATGAATTGATATGAAAAATTTCAAGTTTCAGTAGAAGCCTGAGAAGTGGATATTTTATTTTGGTAAGATGTTTTGCATAAATTGTGATGAACTGAGCTTCAGACGGACGAAACGACGAGTTTTAGGTAATGAACAGCGGTAGAAATGAATTCAAATGAAAAAAATAATGTTTGAGTGGAAGACTGAGAAGTGGATACTTTTTTTTTGCTAAGATGTTTTGGAAAAATTGTGGTGAACTGAGCTTCAGTCGGAGGAAATGGTTAATATTAGTTAAAAATAGTGAGAGAAATTAATTCAGATGAAAAAATTGAAGTTTAAGTGGAAGCCTGAGAAGTGGACATTTTTATTTTGATAAGAAGATATGCATAAATTTTTGTGAACTAGGCTGCAGACGGACGAAATGGTTAATTTTAATTATAAAATAGTGGGGGAAATGAATTCAGATGAAAAAATTCAATTTTGAATAGAAGCCTGAGAAGTGAATATTTTTATTTTGCTAAGATGTTTTGCATACATTTCGGTGAACTGGGCTTCTAACGGAGGAAATATTTAATTTTAGTGAAAACACACAGGAGAAATGAATTCTGATGAAAAAATTCAAGTTTGAGGGCAAACCTGAGAAGTGGATATTTTAATTTGCTAAGAAGATGTGCATAATTTATGGTGAACCGAGGTGCAGACGGACGAAATGGTTAATTTTAGGGCCGCATACAGATGTCTAAACTACATCGCCTAGTCGCAGCTTCACTCCATGAAGATTAGTGCTCCTTCTTCTGCAAATGGGCAGTCAGCACCACTACTTCAACTCCTTTTGCCGGAGTCTTGATGGTCGCTATGTTGCCATCTCGACTCAAGTGTATACAGCGACATTTACGTAATCCTGGTTACGGATAAAATTTGGTGAGCTGAGCTTCGGAGGGTAGGAATGTTTAATTTTAGTGAAAAAACAGCGGGAGAATTGAATTAAGATGAAAAAATTCAAGTTTTAGAGGAAACCTGAGAAGTGGATATTTTTATTTTGTTAAGATGTTATGCATAAATTTTGGTGAACTCAGCTGCAGACGGACCTAATGGTTAATTTTAGTTAAATAATAGTGGGAGAAATGAATACAGATGAAAAAATTTAAGTCTGAGTTTAAGCCTGAGAAGTAGATATTTATATTTTGCAAAGAGGTTTTGCATACATTTTAGTGAATTGATATGCAGAAGGACGAAATGATTAATTTTAGTTAAAAAACAGCGGGAATAATGAATTCAGATGAAAAAATTCAAGTTTGAGTGGAAGCCTGAGAAGTGAATATTTTTATTTTTCTAAGATGTTTTGCATACATTTTGGTGAACTGCGCTTCAGAGGGACGAAATGGTTAAATTTACTTACAACACATCGGGAGAAATTAATTAAGATGAAAAATTCAAGTTGTAGTTGGAGGCCGAGAAGGGGATATTTTTATTGTCTAAGATGTTTTGCATAAAATTTGGTGAAGTGAGCTTCAAACCGACGAAATGTTTAATTTTAGTGAAAAAACAGCGGGAGAAATGAATTCAGATGAAAAAATTGAAGTTTGAGAAGAAACCTGAGAAGTGGATAATTTTGTTTTGCTAACAAGTTTTGCATAAATTTTGGTTAACTGAGCTGCAGACGGAGGAAATGGTAATTTTTAGTGAAAAAACTGCGGGAGAAATGAATAATTATAAAAAAATTGAAGTTTAAGGGGAAAACTGAGAATTGGATATTTTTATTTAGCTAAGAGGTTTTGCAAAATTTATGGTGGACTAAGCTGCAGAGGGACGGAATGGTTAATTTCAGTTAAAATATTGTGGGAGAAATGAAATCAGATGAATAAATTTAGGTTTGAGTAGAAGCCTTAGAAGTGGATATTTTTATTATTCTAAGATTTTTGCATTAATATTGGTGAACTGAGCTTCTACCGGACGAAATGTTTAATTTTAGTGAAAATACGGCGGAAGAAATGAATTCTGATGAAAAAATTCAAGTTTGAGCGGAAACCTGAGAAGTGGATATTTTTATCTAGCTAAGAAGTTTTGCATAATTTATGGTGAACTGAGCTGCAGACGGACAAAATGGTTAATTTTTGTTAAAAAACAGCGGGAATTATGAATTCAGATGAAAAAATTTAAGTTTGAGTGGAAGCCTGAGATGTGTATATTTTTATTTTGCTAAGATGTGTTGCATACATTTCGGTAAACTGAGCTTCTAACGGACGAAATGTTTAATTTTAGTGAAAAAAAAAGCGGGAGAAATGAATTCTGATGAAAAAATTCAAGTTTGAGGGGAAACCTGAGGAGTAGATATTTTTATTTTGCCAAGAAGTTTTGCATAAGTAATGGTGAACGGAGCTGAAGACGGACGAAGTGGTTAATTTTATTTAAAAACAGCGGGAGTTATGAATTCATATGAAAAAATTCAAGTTTCAATAGAAGCCTGAGAAGTGGATATTTTATTTTGGTAAGATGTTTTAGTAGTGTAAAAAGGAGCATTTAAAAACACTCGTTGTTTCAACATTAGCGGTGGGGATTGTTTTATAAAGTACCCCAATGTTAAGCGGAGGATCTGAAATGCTGGAACAGTTGTTGTGGTAGGTCTGGAGCGTGTTTTAGGACGGCCCTCAATGTTAGAGGGAAGGTGGAGCAGTGTTTTAATACACTCGCTGACTTATAAATAACAAGAGAGAGTGTTTTAGGACCGACCCCATTGTTAAATGGAGGGGTGGAGCGGATGTTGGGGTAGGTCTGGAGGTTTGATGTGGCGGGGTGATGAACTGTGAGTCCCGGACTTGTCCTAGAAAAATAAATATATTTTTTTCGAAGGTGGAGCAGTGTTTTAAAACACTCGCTGACTTAAAAATAACAAGAGAGAGTGTTTTAGGACGGACCCCATTGTGAAATGGAAATGGAGGGGTGGAGCGGATGTTGGGGTAGGTCTGGAGGTTTGATGTGGCGAGGATGGCGATGATGTGGCGAATAAATATATTTTTCCAGTTCACTGGTCTGTGGAATATCTCCCTTAATTGTAAAAACTTGGCTTAGCGAATTTGGGGATCTGGGAAAGTTGGCGGTAATGAAGGTCGATGGAAGGGAAGGTGGATGAATAAGGGAGGCAGAACGTGGGTCATCACGGGAATTAATATTGATTCTCTTCTTTTTTAAAGTGAAATTGTAACATGGAGACGATGGAGGTATGTGAAGTTTGTCGAAATGAACAACAATGGTGTCAAATTAAAAATTGGTAATTTTATAAAATATGAAAATATATATCATTTATTTATTATATCGTCGAACAATGAAGTAAAAGTACATGGTTTATTGAAAGTTATACATTGTGCGAGTGCCAAGATATCAATATGGCACGTGAAGCGACAAAAAATGGTACATATGAAACTTGCGACAAATATCAAATATCAATATACTACATAAAAGCATGTGGCAAAACAGCGATATGATACATGACAGACATGTGGAAAAACATCAATATCAAACATATGAAGCATGTGAAAAAAAACAGCAATGTGGTACATAGCATACATGGGAAAAAAACAGCAAAATCATGCATAAAAGGCATGTAACAAACAGAAATATGGTACATAACAGCCATGAAGTGGCAGTATAAAAAATAAACATTGCGGAATCGAATTACAAATTTGTAAACGCCCATTGTCAATAGTGGCATCACCTATACAAATAGTGACCATGAGCGACAGTATATATACCATCCTCTAAAATTATTCGTTTGTCATCGAGTGGGGAAAGAGAGAGCTTGCTGGTTGTTATGTCGCAAACATTATGCTTAACTGAACGTATTAAGTTAAATTTGGTAATCTTATTTTTTCCTTCCATGAGGCATTTATAATAGTCGTCAAACGTTAAGTGATTGGTTACGGCCGATCGTTTGATCCCCTTGGCTCGCTTCTTCTCTTCCCCATTGATAATATATGAATATAGTTACGGCCGAAGGCCGACAAACTCAGAAATGATATTAGAAGACGCCTCATCTTTCATAACTCCCAAACACTTCATGTTTGTCAAACTAAAACACGGATGATTTTTCGGATAATCTGACGTGTCAAAATGCTCCAGCATTGTGCGCATGTCGGAAAAAAAATCATCAGTTTCAATGAAGAGGATCTGGGAATCAGTGTCTCCATACATGTGGTTTATACAATTGAATTTTTTTTTCATAACGTTATAATAGAAATCATACATATGGGCTTTTGATATATCTAAAATACACAAACCTTAGTAAACTGGCTTGTCCAGAAGAACCTTTGTTTTGTGGAGATGGACAGCAGCAAGATTTTCGGAATAAATCGTTCTATCTTTAAAATAACTTTTGGAAATCAATTTTTGTAATTTTTTTGGCTCATTCACTAATTCTATGCGTATTCTACGCCTTACACATTCCATGGATTTTCCAAATAGGGAATTCACGAGATATTTTCTGTACTGTTTTTGGAAATCAGTTACTGCCTGTTTCCTCTTTTCTGTATTGTATAGAATATATGGAGCTAGCCATGGGGCCTGTTCGAATTTCAAAACCTTGTGTATTTTCTCCAGCTTGAGTCCGAAATCTAGCGCTTGCTTTAGGCTCAAATAGTGGAGCACATAATGTTCTTTTTTGAAGAAGGTTGTTAATAACTTTTTCTGCTTCGATCCGGGTGGGCAAGCGGATTCCGGTAAAAAAGGAAGATCATTGTGCTCTTCATGCAAATTATCGGGGTATGAAATATCCACCTCCAAGATATATCCAATATTTCTATCTTTATCAATGTCGGATATTGAAAATGAATTCGGGTCAGCCCAGGAGAAATTGCGAAAAGGTAAATATTGCGATTGAGCTAAGCCATAGAGATTGTTACTGTCTAAGTACATAATGTATGAGCTCTCCTTTTGTTCGTCATAATTATGCATGTACTTGTTATTAGCTTTTGCATATCTCATGCTACACTGTGTTAACCCGCCACGTATTCCCCGCTCAACCATGCACATCATCTCGAAATCTGTCAACTGCTCAAGACGTATTTTAGTAAATTTCAAAGCCGCATCCCATGACAGTCCTGGACTCGTAAAGTAGTGACAGGGGTCCAAATTAAATGAGTTAATTGTCTCATCGCGAAAATTTTCAAAAACGTCGGCTAATCCTAGAACATCGGCCGTTAGATAAATGTCGCTATACTCGCCAAGTGTTTTTATTTTGAATACGTTCCAAACCTTTAATGCATGATCGTAGTCGTCATCTGAAACTTCCTGCTCATTTAGTCGGTTGTAAAAGTGTTTCTTAGAGGGTAATTCACGAAGCTGAAGCCTATTGTAATCATCTAAAAAGTCATATGGAAATACGCCTTTTTTACATAGCAATTTCAACTTTTCGCCGCTAAAATGCTTGGCTGTTTCGCGGAAATTACTCTTGTCCAGGCCTGGTATTAGGGAATCCAAACTAGCTGGCAAAAACCTATACGTATCAATAAATCTAAGCTGGATGCCATTGATGTGTTTCGTGAAACTGATGTATTTTTCCTCCGAATTGGGAATCACATTAATTTTCCCCGGAATGTTTCCCAATTCACGAATCAGGAAATGGCTATCATACCCGCTCAGATTGTGAATTAAGACTGGAATGTAATTGGTTTTTTTACACTGCAAATTGCAAATTAAATGTGCCGGCCCGCGGTATTGACCACTAACATGGCAATGATCTTTAACTTTGTAATTATCCGGCATGGTGATTTTTTCCCCGCATATATGACAAATATCATGTTCACTGTGGTACTTAGTCTGCTCTTCTGTCAGTGGAATCATTGCTTCATTGGTCGAATAACACTTTTGTATTTTGCCGGCGATGTCGGCTAAATGTGCCATGAACTCCTTAGCTACATTTCTGCCTCGGTATAAAAACGGCTCTTCTGTGATTTCGGGACAATTAATTCTGCTTTTAACATAGGTGCAGAAACTGAAAGCAATATGTTTTTGATAGGGCTCGGAAAATGAACTGTCTGGATTGTTCGTACAGCTATGAATTGGAACTAGAATCGACTCTATGTCGGCATAAATCACAAATCCTAGCTGGATGGCATTCTTAAAATTTTTTAAATAAATTTCGGGCTTCACACCGTTCTTAATCTCAGGCATCAAAATTCTCATGGGTTTGTTTTGGCCGCAAAAAAGCATATGATCGGCGAGACGTTCCCTTCTATCGGCTCCTGTAAAATAGGCAAAGCAGCGTTTGCATATACTTTTCATTCCATTTTTCCTAGTCAGTTGCTTGCCCACTAATTTTTCAAAATTTTTAACGTACACGTAATGAGATACGCCTTTTTTATTGGTTAGGAAAAGTAGATCTCTATGATCATATGACTCTTTGTCCACTACTTTGATTGGATAAATATTTTTATCATCATCCAGGCCGAACACATTAATCGTGATGTCATTTCTTAGCTCAAACTTTCGTATGTGTGATAGAGGCGTAGGAAAGGAAATGCACTTAAAGTCATATTTGTGAGTTAAACTGCGATACTGCGTTACTCTATGTGCATTATATGGTACGTATTTTGCTAGAATGGCATACTTAAAGCACAAATCATCTTTATTCTTTACATTAAGACAAGCATGGGAATTCTTAATTACTGCAGGGAGAGCAATAAATGATCTTCCTTTTAACGGCCTATAAATATTTACCCTTAAAAGCAAGCATTTTATTGCAAATAAAGTCCAACCGCTCTTTAAAATGCACATTTCGTCCATTTCCTTCACTAATTTATAAAATGAATCACTCAAGTATTCGTCTAGATCTGTAGTTTTATAAATGGGGACATTTTTTGTTTTGAAAGCTCTCTCGCTTTTCTCATCGTGTACATTAACAAATGTGCATTCCAAAACTAGATTTGCTTTCATACTATTTTTATCTGTTAATTCCTTCCCAATTTTCTGTTTCAAACCACGTCTTTTGCTTTTTAAAAAATTTACGACGTCCTTTCTCGCAGATACATTACCAAACCTGTACGTGACTAAATTGGATTTGAACGCTGACTCAAAAGCTTCCCCTTCATCTTCGGAATCCTCCTCGTCAGTGTCTACATCAGTGGACGAATGGCTGTTGTATTCTAAAGCAACTCTCGCCAGGCCATTCGCGGATACCTGTCTGTCTGCCGCTTGGGAATTTTCACCATCGCTCATGTATGCTTCACATATATAATTTAAGCCATCACTATTTTCATTAATGCTGTTGCCGCTTATGCCGCCTGCTAAACTATTGCATGCATCTCCATAAGAAGTGTTAATTAATTCTAGACCACTTGTTTTGGGGGAATACCGAGAAATTATTGTTTTTTTCCAGTGAGGCATGATTGAAAATTAATCACTTGTTCGATCCATAGTCACTGTTTTCCCTTCATCCCCCATTTCAGCACTAATTCACAATGAATAAAAAGAAAAAAAAACCCGCGGAGCACTTATCCCATCAAAAGAAACACCATTGTTATGTAATTATTTCAAAAAGTCCTAAATATTTAATATATAAGCACCAACACCATATCTTCCAAATGATTACCTAGATTATATGCAGTCCGACTCGTCGGAGAACAGAACAAAAAACTCGCGCACCATTATTCCTTCTTCACATAATGTCCAGCAAATAGGCAATGCCCTGTCTACCGCCATACTTCAATATATTTTTCTTCTCACCATTTTTGTAAGCTTCCAACTCCTCCTCCGTGAAATTCTCCGGCTTGAATCGTCGCGGCAAAAACACCGCAACCCTCTCGCCAGCCGGAGACTCCAATGTGGCGCGAAGCGTAAGGCCACACTTCGTGGACACCTTTTCCATGCTCAGTATGACATACTCCGTCCCAATCTCCAGTTCTTTTATCGAAATGGATGGAACCAATCTGGCGCTGGAAAGGAGTTTTTGAGCAAAGTCCATCTGCGAATTAGAGTTAAACGACATCAGCGTCACCGAAACAGTTAACAGTACTATTATCTTGAAGCGCGTGGGTACTCACGTTTAACAGGGGAAACCGACTGGTAGAATACTCGAATATTGAGTAGATCTTCCTGCAGCTTCTTCGACGGTCTGTTTAGCGCGCGCGGAAGCGGCTATTTAAAGGGTTTCCCGAGAGAAGCGTCCTACTATATGCACCTTCCTCCTCACACCCATTCTCTTACACCGCTACCCCCATCCCACATCGCCTTTGGATGTATGTCGAGGAAGGTATTCAATATTTTTTTCCGACTGACCTCGAAAATGCGTCCGGACGCACATCATCATTCCTTCCACGAAACACGTGCACTCCCACCCGGCAACACCCTCTCAACTTTCGAATTCCCGACCCGACCTCCAAACGAATGGCCCTCAAGCACGGCTATTCACCCGCGTTGATGGGATATATATTTTTTTATTACTTTTCTCTTCTCCGTCTCTCCCCACGTGCAGCCGAAGATTTCCTTTCGTTTTCATATGTAATCCCCTTGCGTAATCTTACGTATATGGCAATGTCTATATAAGCGCGCGGGAAATCGGAGGAGGATTCACAATTTTCACGAGATGGGTTCACGCAATGCGGCCGTGGTCGACCTCAGCGCGACTTCTGTCGAATTCGGCTGCTTGGAGGTAAAGGAGTTTTCGATTGTTGTACTTGGAACCCTAGCATCACAACAGTGGATTTTTAAAACTCCGAACCCTAGATACTCGGACGATGATGGAAATGTGTGGTTCAAGTCGCATTCTTCAAATGGTGAAGTCGACATCGGAGATCTTCGAGAAGTTGTAAATAACTATCTTTCATCCTTCACTTATGTGTTTGCCTGGGGTCGGGCAAAAGTGAGATTCATCAGAGGTCTACTGAAATCATCGAAGCCGGTGTTCAACCTGGAAAATTTTGGATGTCCGGCAGTGGGGAATTTACACAGTAGGATTGGAACTGAGTGTTTTTACCATTACTGCAAAAATGAAAGTGACCAGTGCTCGCATAGTAATTCATACAAGTTGGCCGAATGGTGTGAAACTCATGCGGAAAGTTTAGATTTGAAAAAGCCGGAGGTACGGCTAAAAACATTCATAGATTGGTCAAATAAGGTTCATAATCCCGAAAACTTAGCTACAGCGGGTTTTGCCTATCTCGCCGGGACCGTAGATACTATCCATTGTGTGCATTGTGGAGTTCAAGTGTCTATGTTCGGGCATGAAGCCATTCCGCTCGCTATTCATTCCGGCAGAAGTAAGTTATGCAATGAGATTGGTGATGATTTTATTGCCCCAGATACGGTGTCATAATTAGAGAGAGAGTGTTTGGTGATCCAGTGTGAGAAAAGTAAATGGTGGTTAATGAAAAAAGATGCCTGTTCGGATAGAATAATGTATGCATTTATTGTCCTAAATTACTAATTGAATATGCTAAATGTACTACAATCGTCAATAAATTTGTTATGAATTACATGCTATTATTTTCATTTGTTTCCCAGCTCTGTTTTTTTTTCCTCGCCGGCGTCTCTTCGCTTGGCCTCAAATATTAACCCCGAAACAGTCGGGGGAGGGCGTGTGAGTTTTAAGTCCATGGTCGTGGGGTCGTAAAAAAGTTGACTCATTTTCAGGGCATCAAGTTGTTCTCGTCTATCCACGAGTCATGTTGTGGAGCAAATCCAAGCCATCTGATAAGAGCGCGTCCATTTGATCTCTTTAAAACTTTCTCGACAAGATAGACATTTTTGAGGTCAGTACGCTGCAGCTCCTCCGCATAAAAGCGTCCTTTTATTGCATTCCCACTCATATCTTCCAAGGTGTATGTAAATGGCCTAGTTTTGTGAACACTATCAACAATAAAGACCTCAGTCGACCACGATGGAAAATAGCCTTTATAGAATAATGCTTTGCTTCTCGATATACGCACTGAATCTCCCACATTGAATCGTCGACGATGGCTCGTTAGGGGATTCTTATTTCCTTGCAACAGGCGACGCAGCACTAATTGCTCATTACTTGCATTGACGTCAATTGGACGTTCTTTTGTTCTCGAGTGCTTTTTCTCATTGTAGTTTTGTATGACTGGAGGCAATACGGCAGGCCAATTTCGATTACCAATTGTGTGTAATTGTTGCCACAGAAGATTGAGAAGGGTTCGGTTAAACCTCTCAACAATACTTGCCTTTTTCACGCTATAAGAATGGTAGTGGTTTACGTTATACTTCTTCATTACCTGGCGAAACTTTGAGTTAAAAAATTCTGTTCCTTGATCCGTCTGGATGTTATGAGGGGCGTGCACCTTTTTTAAAATACTGCCCATTGCAGCTGAAACTTCATCGGCCGTTTTTCTCTTCAATGGCAATGCCCAAGCGAATTTTGTAAATGCATCGATTACAGTCAGTATAAAATTCCAACCTTTTATCTTATGCATCCTCATGTCAATTAAATCAGCCTGCCATAGGTCATTTAAACCTTTAATTATTACTTTCCTACGAGGATAATTTACTCTCGCCGGCTTAAGTAATTCGGCATTAATTTTTCGTTTCACATCCATTGGATTTTAATAAATTATGCTACTTTCTTGAAGTTCTTCTATAATAGCTTGAATTTCGTTATCATGTCCTGTATGGCCACTATCCCTCGTTGAAATAACAAGTCTTAGGCGATCGACGAGTTCATTTATATCATTTCAGTAATGAATATTGGTTTGGGATGTCCTTATGCCTTCACCCATCACGCCTTTCCTTCTCGCCGGGAATAGTTTGGATATCACGGTCACGTATTTAAAGCTTCTATTGGAATTTATTTTTCTCTCCGAATCATGCCCGCGCTTGTGGGCATTGGAGTCCAGCAATATTTGCCTATAATTATCCATGTCCTCCTGGCTCACGAGATCCATTTTCGGCTTAGACATGAACAATAATTCATATAAGCCATTTGTCCCATTGTAGTCTTTATTACCGACTGTTAAAGTATCATTATTGAAACGGATACCGGAATTTCCTAGTCTCCATCCCGATTCATTGCGTTGAATTGCATAAATCTTATCAACCTTACGATCATTCTCAAAGATTTTACTAATGTAGTTTGCCGCTCTTTCACTTTTTGCGTTAATATTTCCTTTAGCTTGCTCGACTAAATCTTTGAGTGGTTCCGTTACTGGCTTCAAGACTCTCGTTATAATTTCGTCTTCTTCCACATATCTCCTTTTCAATGCTATGAATTTTTTCCGTATATTTTCTCTTCTTCGAAGAATATCTTGCGTTAATCTTTCTTTCCGATTTTCCGAATCCATATTAATACGAACGTGTTGATTGCATACCATCAAATGCGTTCTTTTATTCAAAGATCTCACGTTTTATGCCTTCAAAATGCTGATCATTTGCCGAGTATACATCAGTTCAAGCATGTCTATCGATAAATTCGGTCGTCATCTAATTAACCCTTTCGTTCCGGAGCCATAGGAAGAGAATTTTTCCCGTCGTACGAGGAGCAAGAGATATTTCTTGACTCTCCCGTCCGGAGCTCTCTCGTGGCGAGGAAGTAGGCAGGTATGCCCCACCCACCGTTTTGGGACCCAACTCAGCGGGACACCGGACCCTTTCCCCGTCCACTGGGCTCGACCAACCAACCCTTTAGCAGCCTTTTTCGCAGCAGGAGTCCGCGGTAAATTGATTGAATTAGCACTGTTTTTTTTAAAAGCCCTTACGTATATTCCAAAATTTTAAACTTATTAAATGGATTCCACGTGTTTTGCTGAGCGCTTCAAAATTTTAAATGAAATTCTAGCGTTAATATTAACGAATTTGAACCGATAGGTTTCTTCTGACATTAGCATAAGCAAATCAGTGGAGAAAAAAAATTCATAAAATAATCTGATTGGAGAACTCGCGGACGCAGCAGCCTTAGACCCGGAAGAAGAGGAATCAAATTCGTGGATTTTTGGAGAAATACCATCAGAAAACAAATCCATACCTTTCGGAGCAAGCTTTCTTCTTTTGGTAACAATCTTTTCTTCGTATCTGATGCATCGCCCGAAGATGAAACTAAGGGATCCATTGCGCCTGTTGCTTCAGCAGTCGAAGTCTCTGGATCATAATCCGAAGTCTCCTCATCTGAGTCCGAATAGACGTCTTCATCCTCACTACACTTTTAGTTAATAACTCCAATATTGAGTCCTCAAGCATAGAATGTTCCTTTGACATGACTACACTCGAACAAAAGTTTTGCAACGCCACCATAAAGAGAGAATTTATCTGAACTAAGAAATGGCTAAAACTCGAGCGAACAGAGAGAGCACTGCTTGCATTAGAGCCAAGACTGAAGTGAAAAGAAAGGAAAAACAAATATTCATATGGATGGGCACATGGGTGTAGAAATGGATTCCTAATGAGAAATTCTACGAAAAGGATGGGGAATCCAGCAATTCAGTGAAAAGGCATTGAGAAGAGAAGCACAGCATGAAAACACAAGAGATACCACGACAGGTGTGTAGATGATAATTCTTCAGAGTCGGTTTTCGAAGAAAGTGAAAGGGGACCTAGAAATTCGGCGAAAATGCTATTAACCCATTAAGACCATGCATACACAAAGAGCAGCACCATACGAATGGGATCTATGGTTTTTCCAAAGTCTGCTACCTGAAACAGCGTGGGAAACTAGTCATCCGGCTCAAGTGCTTTATTGAAGAAATGCCCCGGAGAATACGCATGCGTTTACGCATAAGGGTATTAAAGTATAAAACTACCAATAGTTCAAATGGAACACCAACGTATAAGAAGAATCAATGGTTACTAAAGATCCAGTTCTTAAGAAAACCAGAAAATCTACTTTTCGATGAGGAAAAATACGGAAATATATGTGATAGTTGAATAGGTATGAATTCAAATATGAGAAAAAATAAAAATTTAAGTGAGAAGGAACGAATCACGATTACCCCAAGCTAAAACAAAACTTAATCCAAAAGTGTATTTTTTGCCGTGAACATATGTATAACCTACAAGGTATGTAGAGTACTGCACTATAACTCCGTTAATATTAACGCTAGAATATCGTTCAAAATTTTCACAAACTCAGCAAAAAACGCATATTTCACTTTAAAGCTTAAATTAAAGGAATGTATAACAAAAAAATGGTTTACAAAAACCAGTGCATAGACTACTAGTTAACCGCGAAGTCATGCAGCGAGGGGGGTTACAAATGAGGCAGAGGGTCGAGCCCAGTTGCCCGGGAAAGGGTCTTAGCTCACGCTAAGCCGGGTCTCGAGGGGTCGCAGTATACCTGAGGTTATTGCTTCCGCGGCGGTCACTTTTCCTCCTCCTCGTCGGCCATGGCCGACGTTCGGTCTTTTGGGTCGAAAGATCCACGTCGGTCATGACCGACGCTCGGTCTTTAGCGTACAAAAATCTGCGTCGGCCATGACCGACGTTCGGCGCGAAAGGGTTAAGCGGAAGAGGACCGATGAAGATTTTGATGTAGACCTTCGGGGAAACCGTATTAAGAATATGGGCGCGCCAATCGATGCAGACGATGGCGTAACAAGGAGATATTTCAGCCAAAATTCTCTATCCATCGTTAAGGATCGCGTTAACGCCGAATTGAGGTACATTTCAAACTTATCGGATCCCAAGCTGCCTCGCGATGCCGCGACGAAACAATATGTCGACCGCAGAACGTTATCATTAAATAAAAATTTTCGGCCGCAGGAAGAAGAATATCCGCTCTCGCAGAACCTTTGGATCCGAATGATGCTATAACGTTGCGATATTTTCAACACAATTGCATGTTTGCCGCTGGCGATGGGAGCTTGGATGTAAAAAATAAAAGGATATCAAATCTATCTGCTCCACAGGCCCAGAATGAGGCAGTTAACTATGAGTTTTTGCTTCATAATATGAAAAATGTGGTTAAATATGAGGCTGAAAATATCAACGCTCGAAATAACCGAATAACAAATGTATCGAAACCTCAGCACGATTTAGATTGTGTAAATTATCAAACAATGCTTGATCATGACACAATGAACCTTAATTTCTTAACGTCATCTACGATGTTATTAACTAACGACATTTTTAACGCCCGCGGCTACCGCATAGGCGACGTCCACGACCCCGTAGAGAGTAGTGATTGTGTAACTCTAGGCTTTATGAAACGACAAATTGAAGATTTAAAATATCAGTTAGGGCTGAAATCAAAGTAGTAGGACGAACAGGTTGAAACTTGAAAGGACGCGGGCTGGACCTCGGAGAAAGCGACGATCATTTCACACAATGAACGTAGCCATTAGTGAGTGCCGCGCGGAGATGGTTGGAGTGGATGACCTTGACCGGGGAACACGCGCATCTAAGATATCACCGTGCGAGGGGGATGGAGAGAACGAGATTGAGGTTAATAACCCTTCACCAGAACCGAGGCTGTACAAGACGCCTAGTCATCCGTCGACATCTAGCAGGAATGTCGGTGATGATTCAACGGGGTACGAGCTCGAAGAAAATGGACGGGGGGAGGAGAAGGAGGAGGAGGGGGAAGTGGATGATGGAACTAAGCCTTGCTGGATCCTCGAAGACCGTCTTTATTTCGAATTGATGGGAAGAGAAGAGATGAATAGATTTTGGAACTGAGCACGCTGGCTTTATTTCCAAGCCGTTGTAAGTAGGCCAATGCCTCCCTTAGTGTATGGGGAAATGAAAATTCATCTCGCAGCATGCATGTTACGTTGATGGTTCATTTGTAATAAATAAAAAAAAGGTACTTATCATGTGAGACATTTTTTTATTTCAATATTTATTTTAAAGCGATACTAAATATGTTAATCAGAAATATAATTAATATTTGAAATTCCGTAATAAACATTACTGAGAATTTGTAATTACGGCTATCCAGCCATTTTTACGGAACCATTAAGAGGATTATACCAAAATGTTTCATCACTTATAACCAAACAATATGCAACAGTTTTTGCCGGAAATGGTCTCGATGCGTCGAAATCTATGCGGACATCTACCGAGCCG
Source organism: Platycnemis pennipes (assembly GCA_933228895.1). Classification (NCBI taxonomy): domain Eukaryota; kingdom Metazoa; phylum Arthropoda; class Insecta; order Odonata; family Platycnemididae; genus Platycnemis; species Platycnemis pennipes. Next base: position 30,346,484 of record OW121852.1, on the reverse strand, counting down.
TTATTTAGTGAATCATCCTGCTTGGAGCAATCGATGACAACAATTGGTGCTGTTTCCACAAATTCTTTTCTCGACAATAGGGGTTCTGAAGATTTCCCATAGAACGACGCTTGGAAGCTTGCATACATATTGTACAACTCTGCGATTTGACCTCGCTCGAAGTTAAGATTTAATACATCGTGCGGGTAACTTCTGCTGTTTAGAAAAACCTTTACGGCCCTCAAATTACAGCTGTCGAAGGCGCTAGAATCTCTTGCGATAGAATTATTCCTATCCGTTTGGAACGCGATAATCACATATCTTGGTTTTCCCAATTGAGATGTCGTCTTAACAGTCCATGTCTGCTTGTCAACTAACGGCAATTCGGGATATGTTGATAATGTCCATTTCCTAAAGGCCACAAAGATCGGATCTCCTTTATCGATACGCTTGAGCAATATCAATTTTGTCTTGTCAGCTGTAGATACATGCGGCATTCGCCAACAAATGCGATCCAGAGAAATTCTGGCCTCAACTTGATTCGTAGAAATATAGCAATTTGCATCACTCCTCGCACGTACAAGTGTTAATTCGTGTGTTCCGGCGACATATATTTTATTATGGTCCTCATGCAATCCAAATATATGCCTTAGCGGTATGCATACATTAAAGTAGCCATTCTTCAAGATTCCATTGTCATTTCCGATTCTTAGCCAGCCGGCATTTTCTAGAGACTTGGAGGCCTCCCCATCCAGCGAAATTAAACCCTTTAGCGTTGTAGTGATTCCTGGATTTCTTACGCAGTCAACTTCAACACCATTTATGCTGTATCGTATTTCCGAGAATATGTGTAGGAATGCATTATTCACTAACGTAGTTGTTTCAGCTATAGCACTCCCATCCACGTTAGTGATGCGGCCCTCTAAATACAAATAACTTTTGCAAGGAAGTATGAAATCAGATTGATTTTGAACTGAAATTCTTACTTCATCATTATATTCAAGTTTTGACTGCGTGTAAGGCCGGTAACTATACAATTGTAATGAACTAACTGAATCGTCCCATTCAGCTCCCGAATCCATTTTTAAGAAATCCATTTCTTATTTATTCTGAAACCGCAAGCCTTCAAAAACTCGTAGTTAATCGGTGATAGCCGCGTTGTCGAAAGTTTCAGACTAAATTCAGCTTGACTCCGCCACTTCTTATATCCAGAGAAATCAAAACCCATTTTCCTTTAAATGTAATCTAACGTTGATAGTTTCACCTCTAAAGTCAATCAGATCACCGTTCTGGTCCTTAATCTTTAAAGTAATATTAGTTATTGACTTCGTGTTCACCGGCAAATAGATGACATTGGACGGGCGCTCTACTATTTTATACCCGGGAGGTACTTCTGGAAAGAATTGATGAATAGAGTGTGCGATTCTTTCGTTGCTATACGTACCGCCGACAATTGAGCATTCAATCACGATGGTGTTGATATGGAGAATGGATGCAATATCATCCGACACATGCCAAGTATTCGGCTCTAAAGTACGCTTTGAGAATCCTAGCAGCGGTGCTATAGTCCCCTCTTCGGTAAAATCCACGGCGTATTTGCAGTAGAGATTCGCACGCAGTGTACTGTTATTAGCAGTCAACTTAAGATCTCCATCAGCAACAATACTTTTTAAATATGATTGGATATCGTCAATTTCATAAGTTCCAGTTGGAATCTCCACCGATTTCCCATCATCATAAAAGAATTTATTCTTCCCTTTGTATATATTAGGAATGGAATTATACGTTTCGAGGCTAATGAGGCCAATACTGTATTCTTTCTCAGAGTCCAATTCTATCTCTGGGAAGTAATTCACGCTAAGGATGGATTCCCTAGCTGTGAAGGAGAAAGTCGTCGACATATTTATAATAGTACTGGAGCAATACTGGTGCTTTAATCTCCTTCGATGTCGAAAGGCATACTGCGGGGAGTCCTTTCATAGATTCTCAGTTTTAATGCTCTTTCCGAATAGGAACCTCAAGCAAAAATGACCGCAGCGAAAAGATCTATCAGTCTGAAATCGACGCTAATTGTAAAGTATATTGCAGCCCTCAAAATATCTCATTAGTTCGAGTGGAGGTCTGAGGTTGCCATAGCTATCAAAATAATATACGAATTTATCGACCTTCCTATAAGCAACCCAATGTGTCCCCTCTCCTGCGGATCTGTCGAGATTCAAAATGGCCGCCTCATTTTTCCACGGACCACCTTTTGGCAGTCTGTCGCGCATAAATACGCCGCGAAAATTAGGAATATTTAACTCCCGAGCGAAATAACTTATATCCACATTTGTTAAGGCCCTCCTTGGAAGATTTCTTAAAGTAAGTTTTTTTTTAAATATAAGCCGAGGCCCTTTTTATAAGGCTTCAGAACCAAGCCTTTGCCCATGACAATATTTTCCATTTTTAAGTTGTGCCGCTTCAATTCATCCAATCGCTTTCTGGCAACATGAGCATCAGATGCAGATTTAATTACGCTCGAGACGCCTCCTGCTAACCCACCCAGGGCCGACAATCCTGCAAAGATTGGCATTAATGGGAGAATTCCTCCTCTCTTCGGTACTGGAATAATACGAGGAGTCGCAATATTCGACTTCTTAGTTTTAAAGTCCTTTCGTGCAGCTTTCAAAGCTACTTTAGCAACATCTTCTAATGTCTTCTTTTTGGCGGCCCCGATAGCCCGTTTTGCGTTCTTGACAACACTTCCAAAAGAACTACGACGCTTAGAATTACCAAATCCACTTTTGGATTTCACTTTCATGGCGCTTGCAACCGCTAACGAAGCAATTCTTTCACCCAATTTCGCATCTGACGATCTCACTCTCTTCCTAGCCTCTTTCGCCAAGACTTTATCAGCTTCTCGTCGTGCCACAGAGAGCTTAGAATTTGCGTAAGCAATATCGTGTTCTCGGCATAAAGCGTCAAGTTTATTAATCCCCGTCTCCCCTCGCGCCAACCTCTCCTCAAGCTTAGTCCCAGGACCACAGAATTGATAGCCGGGCAAATGGAGCTCCAAAGGTAATTTATCGATCACACTGTTTACTATTCCTTCTCCACGAACCTTCCGCTTCATACTGCCTGCTTCACTCGATAAAATGGGATATATATTACTTCGCAGTAATATCATCAATAGTCGCCTTTACGACTCGCCACGCGATGGAGTTTATAGACCAAAATGAAAAGCTTGCAATTTCTAAACTTCCTTTCGACGATGATGATGGGAAAAGAATGAGACACGGACCCCTTCTACCAGAATTTATTCGCTGCATAGTATGCGGTCCTTCCTCCTCGGGAAAAACCAACGTAGTCTTCAATCTCATCACTGAACCAAATGGTTTGAACTTTGAAAACCTATACGTACACAGTAAATCATTATATCAACCGAAGTATGAGTTTCTTCGCAATATACTGTCAACAATTCCCGAAATTGGCTGTTTTTACTTCAAAGATAGTGATGAAGTGGTTCCAATCGAAGAAGTACGCCCCAATTCGATATTTCTCTTTGACGACATCCAGTGCGAAAACAGAAATCATAACGTACGAGTGTACTTTTCAAGTGGACGTCATAAAGGAGTAGATTCTTTCTTCTTGGCCCAGTCCTACACTAAGATACCAAAACATCTCATAAGAGATAATGCTAACTTGCTGGTGCTTTTTAAGATGGTCGACCTCAATTTGAGACACATATATGATGACCATGTAACTACTGATATGAGTTACAACGATTTTAAAAAATTATGTCATCTCTGCTGCAATGAAAAATACAGCTTTCTCGTTATTGATAAAGAAGCTGCAATGGACAACGGCAGATATAGAAAAGGATTTGATAAATTCATTAAATTACCATCAAAACTTCTATGAGTGGCTAATTACCTATATCATCACAGAATAATACGCCAATAAATGATTTTTTTCTCAATTGTTTCATTATTTCCCATCCCACATACAGGAACGAAACACATTCCACCCAGTAACACACTCTTCCCATCATGAGACAAATTACGTTCGAGCCTTTAACAGGCAGGGGAGTCCTCCAATATCCACGCGATGCCCCCCTCCCACTTCAAAAAGAAAAAAAAGCAAACTTTAGGATCAACCTCAATTACGTTTTCAGGCCGAGTTTACTCGTTCGGGCAGTGGGATGAGAGACGTCACTCCCCCATCTCTAGAGAGAACGAACAATCTTCCACTCATTACTCATCCTTTCAACGCAACGACCCAGCCTCCAAGCTATCCCACACACACACAGACGCACACCAAGAATCTAGGGCCGCGACACACATTTCCCCTCTCAAATCTCAAACCATTGACCTCACATCCACCCTCCTAAATTCTCCCATAGCTCCCCCCAACAACTCTTCCAATCTTTTTTTTTTTCATAGGCCTTTAACGGTCCTTACTAAAACATTCCCCACAGACCAGTGAACTGAAAAAATATATTTATTTTTCTAGGCCAAGTCCGGGACAGCCCATCTTCCTCGCCAAATCAAACCTCCAGACCTATCCCCAACATCCGCTTCACCCCTCCATTTAACAATGGGGTCCGTCCAAAAACAATCTCTCCTGTTATTTATAAATCAGAGAGTGTTTTAAAACACTGCTCCACCTTCCCTCTAACATTGAGGGCCGTCCTAAAACACGCTCCAGACCTACCACAACAACTGTTCCAGCATTTCTGATCCTCCGCTTAACATTGGGGTACTTTATAAAACAATCGCCACCGCTAATGTTGAAACAACGAGTGTTTTTAAATGCTCCTTTTTACACTACTGGTTTTGCATAAATTGTGATGAACTGAGCTTCAGACGGACGAAACGGCGAGTTTTAGGCAATGAACAGCGGAAGAAATAAATTCAAATGCAAAAAACCATGTTTGAGTGGAAGACTGAGAAGTGGATACTTTTGTTTTGCTAAGATGTTTTGCAAAAATATTTGTGAACTGAGCTTCAGACGGAGGAAATGGTGAATTTTAGTTAAAAAATAGCGGGCTTAATAAATTCAGATGACAAAAATCAAGTTGAAGTGGAAGCCTGAGAAGTGGATATTTTATTTTGCTAAGATGTTTTGCATAAATTGTGATGACCTGAGCTTCAGACGGAGGAAATTGTGAGTTTTAGTTAAAAAACAGCGGGAGAAATTAATTCAAATGAAAAAAATCAAGTTTTAGTGGAAGACTGAGAAGTGGATACTTTTTTTGCTAAGATGTTTTAAAAAAATTGTGGTGAACTGAGCTTCAGACGGACGAAATGGTGAATTTTAATTAAAAAATAGCGGGATAAATGAGTTCAGATGAAAAAAATCAAGTTTAAGTGTAATCCCTTGAAGTGAATGATTTATTTTGCTAAGATGTTTTGCATAGATTTTGGTGAACTGAAATGCAGAAGTACAAAATGGTTAATTTTAGTTAAAAATAGTGGGAGAAATGAATTCAATTGAAAAAATTCAAGTTTGAGTGGAAGACTGAAAAGTGGATATTTTTATTTTGATAAGAAGTTATGCATAAATTTTGGTGAACTCAGCTGCAGACGGACGAAATGGTTAATTTTAGTGAAAAAACAGCGGGAGAAATGAATTAAGATGAAAAAATTCAAGTTTGAGAGGAAACCTGAGAAATGGATATTTTTATTTTGATAAGAAGTTATAAATTTTGGTGAACTCAGCTGCAGACTGACGATATGGTTAATTTTACTTAAAAATAGTAGGAGAAACGAAATCTGATGAAAAAATTCGAAATTTAGGGGAACCCTGAGAAGTGGATATTTTTATTTAGCTAAGATGTTTTGTTTAAATTATAGTGAACTGAGATGGAGAAGGACAAAATGGTTAATTTTTGTTAAAAAAACAGCGGGAATGATGAATTCAGATGAAAAAATTCAAGTTTTGAGCGGAAGCCTAAGAAGTGGATATTTTTATTTTGCTAAAATGTTTAGCAAAAAGTGTGGTGAACTGAGCTTCAGGCGGACGAAATGGTGAATTTTAGTTAAAAAAAACTGCTGGAAAAATGGATTCAGATGAAAAAATTCAATTTTGAGGGGAAACCTGAGAAGTGGATATTTTTATTTTTCTAAGGAGTTATAAATAAATTTTTATGAACTCTAATGCAGACGGACGAAATGGTTAATTTTAGTTAAAAAATAGTGGGAGATATGAATTCAAAAAAAAAAATTCAAGTTTGATTGGAAGCCTGAGTAGAGGATATTTTTATTTAGCTACGATGTTATGCTAAAATTATGGTGAACTGAGATGCAGAGGGACGAAATGGTTAATTTTAGTTAAAAACAGCGGCAATAATGAATTCAGATGAAAAATTAAATTTTGAGTGGAAGTCCGAGAAGTGGATATTTTTATTTTGCTAAAATGTTTTATTTAAATTTTGGTGAATTGAGATGCAGAAGGACAAAATGGTTAATTTTTGTTAAAAAACAGCGGGAATAATGAATTCAGATGAAAAAATTCAAGTTTGAGTGGATGCCTCTGAAGTGAATATTTTTATTTTGCTAAGATGTTTTGCATAAATTTCGGTGAACTGAGCTTCTTACGGAGGAAATGTTTAATTTTAGTGAAAAAACAGCGGGAGAAATGATTTGCTAAGATGTGTTGCATACATTTCGGTAAACTGAGCTTCTAACGGACGAAATGTATAATTTTAGTGAAAAAAAGCGGGAGAAATGAATTCTGCTGAAAAAATTATAGTTTGAGGGGAAACCTGAGAAGTAGATATTTTTATTTTGCCAAGAAGTTTTGCATAAGTAATGGTGAACGGAGCTGAAGACGGACGAAGTGGTTAATTTTAGTTAAAAAACAGCGGGAGTTATGAATTCATATGAAAAAATTCAAGTTTCAGTAGAAGCCTGAGAAGTGGATATTTTATTTTGGTAAGATGTTTTGCATAAATTGTGATGAACTGAGCTACAGACGGACGAAACGACGAGTTTTAGGTAATGAACAGCGGTAGAAATGAATTCAAATGAAAAAAATCATGTTTGAGTGGAAGCCTGAGAAGTGGATATTTTATTTGGCTAAGATGTTTTGCATAAATTGTGATGACCTGAGCTTCAGACGGAGGAAATGGTGAGTTTTAGTTAAAAAACTGCGGGAGAAATGAATTAAATTGAAAAAATTCAAGTTTGAGTGGAAGACTGAAAAGTGGATATTTTTATTTTGATAAGAAGTTATGCATAAATTTTGGTGTACTCAGCTGCAGACGGACGATATGGTAATTTTACTTAAAAATAGTAGGAGAAACGAAATCTGATGAAAAAATTCGAAATTTAGGGGAAACCTGAGAAGTGGATATTTTTATTTAGCTAAAATGTTTTGTTTAAATTTTAGTGAACTGAGATGGAGAAGGACAACATGATTAATTTTTGTTAAAAAACAGCGGGAATAATGAATTCAGATGAAAAAATTCAAGTTTTGAGAGGAAGCCTGAGAAGTGGATATTTTTATTTTGCTAAAATGTTTTGCAAAAAGTGAGGTGAACTGAGCTTCAGGCGGACGAAATTGTGAATTTTAGTTAAAAACGGCTGGAGAAATGAATTCAGATAAAAAAAATCAATTTTGAGTGGAATCCCTAGAAGTGGATATTTTTATTTAGCTTTGATGTTATGCATAAATAATGGTGAACTGAGATGCAGAGGGACGAAATGTTTATTTTAGTTAAAAGCAGCGGCAATAATGAATTCAGGAGAAAAATTCAAATTAGAGTGGATGTCCGAGAAGTGGATATTTTTATTTTGCTAAGATGTTTTGTTTAAATTATAATGAATTGAGATGCAGAAGGACAAAATGTTTAATTTTTGTTACAAAACAGCGGGAATAATGAAGTCAGATGAAAAAATTCAAGTGTGAGTGGAAGCCTGAGAAATGAATATTTTTATTTTGCTAAGATTTTTTGCATACATTTCGGTGAACTGAGCTTCAGAGGGACGAAATGGTATAATTTAGTTATAAAACAGCGGGAGAAATGAATTAAGATGAAAATTTCAAGTTTTACTTGGAGGCCGAGAAGTGGATATTTTTATTTTGCTAAGATGTTTTGCAAAAAAATTTGGTGACCTGAGCTTCAAAAGGACGAAATGTTTAATTTTAGTTAAAAAAGCAGCGGGAAAATGAATTCAGATGAAAAAATTGAAGTTTTAGAGGAAACCTGAGAAGTGGATATTTTTATTTTGCTAAGAAGTTATGCATACATTTGGGTGAACTGAGGTTCATAGGGATGAAATGGTTAATTTTAGTTAAAAAACAGCGGGACAAATGAATACAGATACTTTTATTTTGCTAAGATGTTTTGTTTAAATTTTGGTGAATTGAGATGCAGAAGGACAAAATGGTTAATTTTAGTGAAAAAAAGCGGGAGAAATGAATTCTGATGAAAAAATTCAAGTTTCAGGGGAAAACTGAGAAGTGAATTTTTTATTTTGCTAAGATGTTTTGTTTAAATTATAGTGAACTGAGATGGAGAAGGACAACATGGTTAATTTTTGTTAAAAAACAGCGGGAATAATGAATTCAGATGAAAAAATTCAAGTTTTGAGTGGAAGCCTGAGAAGTGGATATTTTTATTTTGCTAAAATATTTAGCAAAAAGTGTGGTGAACTGAGCTTCAGGCGGACGAAATGGTGAATTTTAGTTAAAAAAAAATGCTGGAAAAATGGATTCAGATGAAAAAATTCAATTTTGAGGGGAAACCTGAGAAGTGGATATTTTTATTTTTCTAAGGAGTTATAAATTAATTTTTATGAACTCTAATGCAGACGGACGAAATGGTTAATTTTAGTTAAAAAATAGTGGGAGAAATGAATTCAAAAAAAAAAATTCAAGTTTGATTGGAAGCCTGAGTAGTGGATATTTTTATTTAGCTACGATGTTATGCATAAATTATGGTGAACTGAGATGCAGAGGGACGAAATGGTTAATTTTAGTTAAAAACAGCGGCAATAATGAATTCAGATGAAAAATTAAAATTTGAGTGGAAGTCCGTAAAGTGGATATTTTTATTTTGCTAAAATGTTTTATTTAAATTTTGGTGAATTGAGATGCAGAAGGACAAAATGGTTAATTTTTGTTAAAAAACAGCGGGAATAATCAATTCAGATGAAAAAATTCAAGTTTGAATGGATGCCTCTGAAGTGAATATTTTTATTTTGCTAAGATGTTTTGCATAAATTTCGGTGAACTGAGCTTCTTACGGAGGAAAATATTAATTTTAGTGAAAAAAATTGCGGGAGAAATGATTTGCTAAGATGTTTTGCATACATTTCGGTAAACTGAGCTTCTAACGGACGAAATGTTTAATTTTAGTGAAAAAAAAGCGGGAGAAATGAATTCTGCTGAAAAAATTCAAGTTTGAGGGGAAACCTGAGAAGTAGATATTTTTATTTTGCCAAGAAGTTTTGCATAAGTAATGGTGAACGGAGCTGAAGACGGACGAAGTGGTTAATTTTAGTTAAAAAACAGCGGGAGTTATGAATTCATATGAAAAAATTCAAGTTTCAGTAGAAGCCTGAGAAGTGGATATTTTATTTTGGTAAGATGTTTTGCATAAATTGTGATGAACTGAGCTTCAGACGGACGAAACGACGAGTTTTAGGTAATGAACAGCGGTAGAAATGAATTCAAATGAAAAAAATCATGTTTGAGTGGAAGCCTGAGAAGTGGATATTTTATTTGGCTAAGATGTTTTGCATAAATTGTGATGACCTGAGCTTCAGACGGAGGAAATGGTGAGTTTTAGTTAAAAAACTGCGGGAGAAATGAATTTAAATGAAAAAATCATGTTTGAGTGGAAGACTGAGAAGTGGATACTTTTTTTTTGCTTTGATGTTTTGGAAAAATTGTGATGAACTGAGCTTCAGACGGACGAAATTGTGAATTTTAATTAAAAAATAAAGCGGGATAAATGAATTCAGATGAAAAAAATCAAGTTTGGGTGTAATCCCTTGAAGTGGATGTTTTATTTTTCTAAGTTGTTTTGCATAAATTTTGGTGAACTGAGATGCAGAAGGACGAAATGGTTAATTTTATTTAAAAATAGTGGGAGAAATGAATTCAATTAAAAAAATTCAAGTTTGAGTGGAAGACTGAAAAGTGGATATTTTTATTTTGATAAGAAGTTATGCATAAATTTTGGTGAACTCAGCTGCAGACGGACGAAATGGTTAATTTCAGTGAAAAAACAGCGGGAGAAATGAATTAAGATGAAAAAATTCAAGTTTGAGGGGAAACCCGAGAAATGGATATTTTTATTTTGATAACAAGTTATGCATAAATATTGGTGAACTCAGCTGGAGACGGACGATATGGTAATTTTACTTAAAAATAGTAGGAGAAACGAAATCTGATGAAAAAATTCGAAATTTAGGGGAAACCTGAGAAGTAGATATTTTTATTTAGCTAAGATGTTTTGTTTTAATTTTAATGAACTGAGATGGAGAAGGACAACATGATTAATTTTAGATAAAAAACAGCGGGAATAATGAATTCAGATGAAAAAATTCAAGTTTTGAGAGGAAGCCTGAGAAGTGGATATTTTTATTTTGCTAAGATGTTTTGCAAAAAGTGAGGTGAACTGAGCTTCAGGCGGACGAAATTGTGAATTTTACTTAAAAACGGCTGGAGAAATGAATTCAGATGAAAAAAATCAATTTTGAGTGGAATCCCTAGAAGTGGATATTTTTATTTAGCTATGATGTTATGCATAAATAATGGTGAACTGACATGCAGAGAGACGAAATGTTTAATTTTAGTTAAAAACAGCGGCAATAATGAATTCAGGAGAAAAATTCAAGTTTGAGTGGAAGCCTGAGAAGTGAATATTTTTATTTTGCTAACATGTTTTGCATACATTTCGGTGAACTGAGCTTCAGAGGGACGAAATGGTATAATTTAGTTATAAAACAGCTGGAGAAATGAATTAAGATGAAAATTTCAAGTTTTTCTTGGAGGCCGAGAAGTGGATATTTTTATTTTGCTAAGATGTTTTGCAAAAAATTTGGTGACCTGAGCTTCAAAAGGACGAAATGTTTATTTTTAGTTAAAAAAGCAGCGGGAAAATGAATTCAGATGAAAAAATTGAAGTTTTAGAGGAAACCTGAGAAGTGGATATTTTTATTTTGCTAAGAAGTTTTGCATACATTTGGGTGAACTGAGGTTCATAGAAATGAAATGGTTAATTTTAGTTAAAAAACAGCGGGACAAATGAAAACAGATGAAAAAATTCAAGTTTGAATGGAAGACTGAGAGGTGGATATTTTTATTTTGCTAAGATGTTTTGTTTAAATTTTGGTGAATTGAGATGCGGAAGGACAAAATGTTTAATTTTAGTTAAAAAAAAGCGGGAATAATTAATTCAGATGAAAAAATTCAAGTTAGAGTGGAAGCCTCTGAAGTGAATATTTTTATTTTGCTAAGATGTTTTGCATACTTTTCGGTGAACTAAGCTTCTAACGGAGGAAATAGTTAATTTTAATGAAAAAACAGCGGGAGAAATGAATTCTGATGAAAAAATTCAAGTTTCAGGGGAAAGCTGAGTAGTGGATATTTTCATTTCGCTAAGATGTTTTGTTTAAATTTTGGTGAACTGAGATGCAGAACGACGAAATGGTTAATTATAGTTAAAAAACATCGGGAATAATGAATTCAGATGAAAAATTCAAGTTTGAGTGGAAGCCTTAGAAGTGAATATTTTTATTTTGGTAAGATGTTTTGCATACATTTTGGTGAACTGAGCTTCAGAGGGACGAAATGGTAAAATTTAGTTATAAAACAGCGGGAGAAATGAATTAAGATGAAAAATTCAAGTTTTACTTGGAGGCCGAGAATTGGATATTTTTATTTTGCTAAGATGTTTTGCATAAAATTTGGCGACCTGAGATTCAAACGGACGAAATGTTTAAATTTAGTTAAAAAAGCAGCGGGAAAATGAATTAAGATGAAAAAATTGATGTTTTAGAGGAAACCTGAGAAGTTAACGTTTTTATTTTGCTAAGATGTTTTGCATACATTTTGGTGAACTGAATTTCAAAGGGATGAAATGGTAAATTTTAGTTAAAAAAAAGCGGGTCAAATGAATACAGATGAAAAAATTCAAGTTTGAATGGAAGACTGCGAAGTGGATATTTTTATTTTACTAAAATGTTTTGTTTAATTTTTAGTGAACTGAGATGAAGAAGGACGAAATGGTTAATTTTAGTTAAAAATAGTGGGAGAAATGAATTCAATTGAAAAAATTCAAGTTTGAGTGGAAGACTGAAAAGTGGATATTTTTATTTTGATAAGAAGTTATGCATAAATTTTGGTGAACTCAGCTGCAGACGGACGATATGGTTAATTTTACTTAAAAATAGTAGTAGAAAAGAAAAGCTGATGAAAAAATTCGAAATTAAGGTGAACCCTGAGAAGTGGATATTTTTATTTGGCTAAGATGTTTTGTTTAAATTATAGTGAACTGAGATGGAGAAGGACAACATGGTTAATTTTTGTTAAAAAACAGCGGGAATAATGAATTCAGATGAAAACATTCAAGTTTTGAGTGGAAGCCTGAGAAGTGGATATTTTTATTTTGATAAGAAGTTATAAATTTTGGTGAACTCAGCTGCAGACTGACGATATGGTTAATTTTACTTAAAAATAGTAGGAGAAACGAAATCTGATGAAAAAATTCGAAATTTAGGGGAACCCTGAGAAGTGGATATTTTTATTTAGCTAAGATGTTTTGTTTAAATTATAGTGAACTGAGATGGAGAAGGACAAAATGGTTAATTTTTGTTAAAAAAACAGCGGGAATGATGAATTCAGATGAAAAAATTCAAGTTTTGAGTGGAAACCTGAGAAGTGGATATTTTTATTTTGCTAAAATATTTAGCAAAAAGTGTGGTGAACTGAGCTTCAGGCGGACGAAATGGTGAATTTTAGTTAAAAAAAACTGCTGGAAAAATGGATTCAGATGAAAAAATTCAATTTTGAGGGGAAACCTGAGAAGTGGATATTTTTATTTTTCTAAGGAGTTATAAATAAATTTTTATGAACTGTAATGCAGACGGACGAAATGGTTAATTTTAGTTAAAAAATAGTGGGAGATATGAATTCAAAAGAAAAAATTCAAGTTTGATTGGAAGCCTGAGTAGTGGATATTTTTATTTAGCTACGATGTTATGCATAAATTATGGTGAACTGAGATGCAGAGGGACGAAATGGTTAATTTTAGTTAAAAACAGCGGCAATAATGAATTCAGATGAAAAATTAAATTTTGAGTGGAAGTCCGAGAAGTGGATATTTTTATTTTGCTAAAATGTTTTATTTAAATTTTGGTGAATTGAGATGCAGAAGGACAAAATGGTTAATTTTTGTTAAAAAACAGCGGGAATAATGAATTCAGATGAAAAAATTCAAGTTTGAGTGGATGCCTCTGAAGTGAATATTTTAATTTTGCTAAGATATTTTGCATAAATTTCGGTGAACTGAGCTTCTTACGGAGGAAATGTTTAATTTTAGTGAAAAAACAGCGGGAGAAATGATTTGCTAAGATGTGTTGCATACATTTCGGTAAACTGAGCTTCTAACGGACGAAATGTATAATTTTAGTGAAAAAAAAGCGGGAGAAATGAATTCTGCTGAAAAAATTCAAGTTTGAGGGGAAACCTGAGAAGTAGATATTTTTATTTTGCCAAGAAGTTTTGCATAAGTAATGGTGAACGGAGCTGAAGACGGACGAAGTGGTTAATTTTAGTTTAAAAACAGCGGGAGTTATGAATTCATATGAAAAAATTCAAGTTTCAGTAGAAGCCTGAGAAGTGGATATTTTATTTTGGTAAGATGTTTTACATAAATTGTGATGAACTGAGCTTCAGACGGACGAAACGACGAGTTTTAGGTAATGAACAGCGGTAGAAATGAATTCAAATGAAAAAAATCATGTTTGAGTGGAAGCCTGAGAAGTGGATATTTTATTTGGCTAAGATGTTTTGCATAAATTGTGATGACCAGAGCTTCAGACGGAGGAAATGGTGAGTTTTAGTTAAAAAACTGCGGGAGAAATGAATTCAATTCAAAAAATTCAAGTTTGAGTGGAAGACGGAAAAGTGGATATTTTTATTTTGATAAGAAGTTATGCATAAATTTTGGTGTACTCAGCTGCAGACGGACGATATGGTAATTTTACTTAAAAATAGTAGGAGAAACGAAATCTGATGAAAAAATTCGAAATTTAGGGGAAACCTGAGAAGTGGATATTTTTATTTAGCTAAAATGTTTTGTTTAAATTTTAGTGAACTGAGATGGAGAAGGACAACATGATTAATTTTTGTTAAAAAACAGCGGGAATAATGAATTCAGATGAAAAAATTCAAGTTTTGAGAGGAAGCCTGAGAAGTGGATATTTTTATTTTGCTAAAATGTTTTGCAAAAAGTGAGGTGAACTGAGCTTCAGGCGGACGAAATTGTGAATTTTAGTTAAAAACGGCTGGAGAAATGAATTCAGATGAAAAAAATCAATTTTGAGTGGAATCCCTAGAAGTGGATATTTTTATTTAGCTTTGATGTTATGCATAAATAATGGTGAACTGAGATGCAGAGGGACGAAATGTTTAATTTTAGTTAAAAACAGCGGCAATAATGAATTCAGGAGAAAAATTCAAATTAGAGTGGAAGTCCGAGAAGTGGATATTTTTATTTTGCTAAGATGTTTTGTTTAAATTATAATGAATTGAGATGCAGAAGGACAAAATGTTTAATTTTTGTTACAAAACAGCGGGAATAAAGAAGTCAGATGAAAAAATTCAAGTGTGAGTGGAAGCCTGAGAAGTGAATATTTTTATTTTGCTAAGATTTTTTGCATACATTTCGGTGAACTGAGCTTCAGAGGGACGAAATGGTATAATTTAGTTATAAAACAGCGGGAGAAATGAATTAAGATGAAAATTTCAAGTTTTACTTGGAGGCCGAGAAGTGGATATTTTTATTTTGCTAAGATGTTTTGCAAAACATTTGGTGACCTGAGCTTCAAAAGGACGAAATGTTTAATTTTAGTTAAAAAAGCAGCGGGAAAATGAATTCAGATGAAAAAATTGAAGTTTTAGAGGAAACCTGAGAAGTGGATATTTTTATTTTGCTAAGAAGTTATGCATACATTTGGGTGAACTGAGGTTCATAGGGATGAAATGGTTAATTTTAGTTAAAAAACAGCGGGACAAATGAATACAGATACTTTTATTTTGCTAAGATGTTTTGTTTAAATTTTGGTGAATTGAGATGCAGAAGGACAAAATGGTTAATTTTAGTGAAAAAAAGCGGGAGAAATGAATTCTGATGAAAAAATTCAAGTTTCAGGGGAAAACTGAGAAGTGAATTTTTTATTTTGCTAAGATACTTGTTTAAATTATAGTGAACTGAGATGGAGAAGGACAACATGGTTAATTTTTGTTAAAAAACAGCGGGAATAATGAATTCAGATGAAAAAATTCAAGTTTTGAGTGGAAGCCTGAGAAGTGGATATTTTTATTTTGCTAAAATATTTAGCAAAAAGTGTGGTGAACTGAGCTTCAGGCGGACGAAATGGTGAATTTTAGTTAAAAAAAAATGCTGGAAAAATGGATTCAGATGAAAAAATTCAATTTTGAGGGGAAACCTGAGAAGTGGATATTTTTATTTTTCTAAGGAGTTATAAATTAATTTTTATGAACTCTAATGCAGACGGACGAAATGGTTAATTTTAGTTAAAAAATAGTGGGAGAAATGAATAAAAAAAAAAAATTCAAGTTTGATTGGAAGCCTGAGTAGTGGATATTTTTATTTAGCTACGATGTTATGCATAAATTATGGTGAACTGAGATGCAGAGGGACGAAATGGTTAATTTTAGTTAAAAACAGCGGCAATAATGAATTCAGATGAAAAATTAAAATTTGAGTGGAAGTCCGTAAAGTGGATATTTTTGTTTTGCTAAAATGTTTTATTTAAATTTTGGTGAATTGAGATGCAGAAGGACAAAATGGTTAATTTTTGTTAAAAAACAGCGGGAATAATGAATTCAGATGAAAAAATTCAAGTTTGAATGGATGCCTCTGAAGTGAATATTTTTATTTTGCTAAGATGTTTTGCATAAATTTCGGTGAACTGAGCTTCTTACGGAGGAAAATATTAATTTTAGTGAAAAAAATTGCGGGAGAAATGATTTGCTAAGATGTTTTGCATACATTTCGGTAAACTGAGCTTCTAACGGACGAAATGTTTAATTTTAGTGAAAAAAAAGCGGGAGAAATGAATTCTGCTGAAAAAATTCAAGTTTGAGGGGAAACCTGAGAAGTAGATACTTTTATTTTGCCAAGAAGTTTTGCATAAGTAATGGTGAACGGAGCTGAAGACGGACGAAGTGGTTAATTTTAGTTAAAAAACAGCGGGAGTTATGAATTCATATGAAAAAATTCAAGTTTCAGTAGAAGCCTGAGAAGTGGATATTTTATTTTGGTAAGATGTTTTGCATAAATTGTGATGAACTGAGCTTCAGACGGACGAAACGACGAGTTTTAGGTAATGAACAGCGGTAGAAATGAATTCAAATGAAAAAAATCATGTTTGAGTGGAAGCCTGAGAAGTGGATATTTTATTTGGCTAAGATGTTTTGCATAAATTGTGATGACCTGAGCTTCAGACGGAGGAAATGGTGAGTTTTAGTTAAAAAACTGCGGGAGAAATGAATTTAAATGAAAAAATCATGTTTGAGTGGAAGACTGAGAAGTGGATACTTTTTTTTTGCTTTGATGTTTTGGAAAAATTGTGGTGAACTGAGCTTCAGACGGACGAAATTGTGAATTTTAATTAAAAAATAGCGGGATAAATGAATTCAGATGAAAAAAATCAAGTTTGGGTGTAATCCCTTGAAGTGGATGTTTTATTTTTCTAAGTTGTTTTGCATAAATTTTGGTGAACTGAGATGCAGAAGGACGAAATGGTTAATTTTATTTAAAAATAGTGTGAGAAATGAATTCAATTAAAAAAATTCAAGTTTGAGTGGAAGACTGAAAAGTGGATATTTTTATTTTGATAAGAAGTTATGCATAAATTTTGGTGAACTCAGCTGCAGACGGACGAAATGGTTAATTTCAGTAAAAAAACAGCGGGAGAAATGAATTAAGATGAAAAAATTCAAGTTTGAGGGGAAACCCGAGAAATGGATATTTTTATTTTGATAACAAGTTATGCATAAATATTGGTGAACTCAGCTGCAGACGGACGATATGGTAATTTTACTTAAAAATAGTAGGAGAAACGAAATCTGATGAAAAAATTCGAAATTTAGGGGAAACCTGAGAAGTAGATATTTTTATTTAGCTAAGATGTTTTGTTTTAATTTTAATGAACTGAGATGGAGAAGGACAACATGATTAATTTTAGATAAAAAACAGCGGGAATAATGAATTCAGATGAAAAAATTCAAGTTTTGAGAGGAAGCCTGAGAAGTGGATATTTTTATTTTGCTAAGATGTTTTGCAAAAAGTGAGGTGAACTGAGCTTCAGGCGGACGAAATTGTGAATTTTACTTAAAAACGGCTGGAGAAATGAATTCAGATGAAAAAAATCAATTTTGAGTGGAATCCCTAGAAGTGGATATTTTTATTTAGCTATGATGTTATGCATAAATAATGGTGAACTGACATGCAGAGAGACGAAATGTTTAATTTTAGTTAAAAACAGCGGCAATAATGAATTCAGGAGAAAAATTCAAGTTTGAGTGGAAGCCTGAGAAGTGAATATTTTTATTTTGCTAACATGTTTTGCATACATTTCGGTGAACTGAGCTTCAGAGGGACGAAATGGTATAATTTAGTTATAAAACAGCTGGAGAAATGAATTAAGATGAAAATTTCAAGTTTTTCTTGGAGGCCGAGAAGTGGATATTTTTATTTTGCTAAGATGTTTTGCAAAAAATTTGGTGACCTGAGCTTCAAAAGGACGAAATGTTTATTTTTAGTTAAAAAAGCAGCGGGAAAATGAATTCAGATGAAAAAATTGAAGTTTTAGAGGAAACCTGAGAAGTGGATATTTTTATTTTGCTAAGAAGTTTTGCATACATTTGGGTGAACTGAGGTTCATAGAAATGAAATGGTTAATTTTAGTTAAAAAACAGCGGGACAAATGAAAACAGATGAAAAAATTCAAGTTTGAATGGAAGACTGAGAGGTGGATATTTTTATTTTGCTAAGATGTTTTGTTTAAATTTTGGTGAATTGAGATGCGGAAGGACAAAATGTTTAATTTTAGTTAAAAAAAAGCGGGAATAATTAATTCAGATGAAAAAATTCAAGTTAGAGTGGAAGCCTCTGAAGTGAATATTTTTATTTTGCTAAGATGTTTTGCATACTTTTCGGTGAACTAAGCTTCTAACGGAGGAAATAGTTAATTTTAATGAAAAAACAGCGGGAGAAATGAATTCTGATGAAAAAATTCAAGTTTCAGGGGAAAGCTGAGAAGTGGATATTTTCATTTCCCTAAGATGTTTTGTTTAAATTTTGGTGAACTGAGATGCAGAACGACGAAATGGTTAATTATAGTTAAAAAACATCGGGAATAATGAATTCAGATGAAAAATTCAAGTTTGAGTGGAAGCCTTAGAAGTGAATATTTTTATTTTGGTAAGATGTTTTGCATACATTTTGGTGAACTGAGCTTCAGAGGGACGAAATGGTAAAATTTAGTTATAAAACAGCGGGAGAAATGAATTAAGATGAAAAATTCAAGTTTTACTTGGAGGCCGAGAATTGGATATTTTTATTTTGCTAAGATGTTTTGCATAAAATTTGGCGACCTGAGATTCAAACGGACGAAATGTTTAAATTTAGTTAAAAAAGCAGCGGGAAAATGAATTCAGATGAAAAAATTGAAGTTTTAGAGGAAACCTGAGAAGTGGATATTTTTATTTTGCTAAGAAGTTATGCATACATTTGGGTGAACTGAGGTTCATAGGGATGAAATGGTTAATTTTAGTTAAAAAACAGCGGGACAAATGAAAACAGATGAAAAAATTCAAGTTTGAATGGAAGACTGAGAGGTGGATATTTTTATTTTGCTAAGATGTTTTGTTTAAATTTTGGTGAATTGAGATGAAGAAGGACGAAATGGTTAATTTTAGTTAAAAATAGTGGGAGAAATGAATTCAATTGAAAAAATTCAAGTTTGAGTGGAAGACTGAAAAGTGGATATTTTTATTTTGATAAGAAGTTATGCATAAATTTTGTTGAACTCAGCTGCAGACGGACGATATGGTTAATTTTACTTAAAAATAGTAGTAGAAAAGAAAATCTGATGAAAAATTTCGAAATTAAGGTGAACCCTGAGAAGTGGATATTTTTATTTGGTTAAGATGTTTTGTTTAAATTATAGTGAACTGAGATGGAGAAGGACAACATGGTTAATTTTTGTTAAAAAACAGCGGGAATAATGAATTCAGATGAAAACATTCAAGTTTTGAGTGGAAGCCTGAGAAGTGGATATTTTTATTTTGATAAGAAGTTATAAATTTTGGTGAACTCAGCTGCAGACTGACGATATGGTTAATGTTACTTAAAAATAGTAGGAGAAACGAAATCTGATGAAAAAATTCGAAATTTAGGGGAACCCTGAGAAGTGGATATTTTTATTTAGCTAAGATGTTTTGTTTAAATTATAGTGAACTGAGATGGAGAAGGACAAAATGGTTAATTTTTGTTAAAAAAACAGCGGGAATGATGAATTCAGATGAAAAAATTCAAGTTTTGAGTGGAAACCTGAGAAGTGGATATTTTTATTTTGCTAAAATGTTTAGCAAAAAGTGTGGTGAACTGAGCTTCAGGCGGACGAAATGGTGAATTTTAGTTAAAAAAAACTGCTGGAAAAATGGATTCAGATGAAAAAATTCAATTTTGAGGGGAAACCTGAGAAGTGGATATTTTTATTTTTCTAAGGAGTTATAAATAAATTTTTATGAACTGTAATGCAGACGGACGAAATGGTTAATTTTAGTTAAAAAATAGTGGGAGATATGAATTCAAAAGAAAAAATTCAAGTTTGATTGGAAGCCTGAGTAGTGGATATTTTTATTTAGCTACGATGTTATGCATAAATTATGGTGAACTGAGATGCAGAGGGACGAAATGGTTAATTTTAGTGAAAAACAGCGGCAATAATGAATTCAGATGAAAAATTAAATTTTGAGTGGAAGTCCGAGAAGTGGATATTTTTATTTTGCTAAAATGTTTTATTTAAATTTTGGTGAATTGAGATGCAGAAGGACAAAATGGTTAATTTTTGTTAAAAAACAGCGGGAATAATGAATTCAGATGAAAAAATTCAAGTTTGAGTGGATGCCTCTGAAGTGAATATTTTAATTTTGCTAAGATATTTTGCATAAATTTCGGTGAACTGAGCTTCTTACGGAGGAAATGTTTAATTTTAGTGAAAAAACAGCGGGAGAAATGATTTGCTAAGATGTGTTGCATACATTTCGGTAAACTGAGCTTCTAACGGACGAAATGTATAATTTTAGTGAAAAAAAAGCGGGAGAAATGAATTCTGCTGAAAAAATTCAAGTTTGAGGGGAAACCTGATAAGTAGATATTTTTATTTTGCCAAGAAGTTTTGCATAAGTAATGGTGAACGGAGCTGAAGACGGACGAAGTGGTTAATTTTAGTTAAAAAACAGCGGGAGTTATGAATTCATATGAAAAAATTCAAGTTTCAGTAGAAGCCTGAGAAGTGGATATTTTATTTTGGTAAGATGTTTTGCATAAATTGTGATGAACTGAGCTTCAGACGGACGAAACGACGAGTTTTAGGTAATGAACAGCGGTAGAAATGAATTCAAATGAAAAAAATCATGTTTGAGGGGAAGCCTGAGAAGTGGATATTTTATTTGGCTAAGATGTTTTGCATAAATTGTGATGACCAGAGCTTCAGACGGAGGAAATGGTGAGTTTTAGTTAAAAAACTGCGGGAGAAATGAATTCAATTCAAAAAATTCAAGTTTGAGTGGAAGACGGAAAAGTGGATATTTTTATTTTGATAAGAAGTTATGCATAAATTTTGGTGTACTCAGCTGCAGACGGACGATATGGTAATTTTACTTAAAAATAGTAGGATAAACGAAATCTGATGAAAAAATTCGAAATTTAGGGGAAACTAGAGAAGTGGATATTTTTATTTAGCTAAAATGTTTTGTTTAAATTTTAGTGAACTGAGATGCAGAAGGACAACATGATTAATTTTTGTTAAAAAACAGCGGGAATAATGAATTCAGATGAAAAAATTCAAGTTTTGAGAGGAAGCCTGAGAAGTGGATATTTTTATTTTGCTAAAATGTTTTGCAAAAAGTGAGGTGAACTGAGCTTCACGCGGACGAAATTGTGAATTTTAGTTAAAAACGGCTGGAGAAATGAATTCAGATGAAAAAAATCAATTTTGAGTGGAATCCCTAGAAGTGGATATTTTTATTTAGCTTTGATGTTATGCATAAATAATGGTGAACTGAGATGCAGAGGGACGAAATGTTTAATTTTAGTTAAAAACAGCGGCAATAATGAATTCAGGAGAAAAATTCAAATTAGAGTGGAAGTCCGAGAAGTGGATATTTTTATTTTGCTAAGATGTTTTGTTTAAATTATAATGAATTGAGATGCAGAAGGACAAAATGTTTAATTTTTGTTACAAAACAGCGGGAATAATGAAGTCAGATGAAAAAATTCAAGTGTGAGTGGAAGCCTGATAAGTGAAAATTTTTATTTTGCTAAGATTTTTTGCATACATTTCGGTGAACTGAGCTTCAGATGGACGAAATGGTATAATTTAGTTATAAAACAGCGGGAGAAATGAATTAAGATGAAAATTTCAAGTTTTACTTGGAGGCCGAGAAGTGGATATTTTTATTTTGCTAAGATGTTTTGCAAAAAATTTGGTGACCTGAGCTTCAAAAGGACGAAATGTTTAATTTTAGTTAAAAAAGCAGCGGGAAAATGAATTCAGATGAAAAAATTGAAGTTTTAGAGGAAACCTGAGAAGTGGATATTTTTATTTTGCTAAGAAGTTATGCATACATTTGGGTGAACTGAGGTTCATAGGGATGAAATGGTTAATTTTAGTTAAAAAACAGCGGGACAAATGAATACAGATACTTTTATTTTGCTAAGATGTTTTGTTTAAATTTTGGTGAATTGAGATGCAGAAGGACAAAATGGTTAATTTTAGTGAAAAAAAGCGGGAGAAATGAATTCTGATGAAAAAATT
The DNA here is from genome assembly GCA_933228895.1 of Platycnemis pennipes. Taxonomy (NCBI): domain Eukaryota; kingdom Metazoa; phylum Arthropoda; class Insecta; order Odonata; family Platycnemididae; genus Platycnemis; species Platycnemis pennipes. The sequence continues at coordinate 30,324,216 of OW121852.1, read as the reverse complement.
CAAGTTTCAGGGGAAAACTGAGAAGTGAATTTTTTATTTTGCTAAGATGTTTTGTTTAAATTATAGTGAACTGAGATGGAGAAGGACAACATGGTTAATTTTTGTTAGAAAACAGCGGGAATAATGAATTCAGATGAAAAAATTCAAGTTTTGAGTGGAAGCCTGAGAAGTGGATATTTTTATTTTGCTAAAATATTTAGCAAAAAGTGTGGTGAACTGAGCTTCAGGCGGACAAAATGGTGAATTTTAGTTAAAAAAAACTGCTGGAAAAATGGATTCAGATGAAAAAATTCAATTTTGAGGGGAAACCTGAGAAGTGGATATTTTTATTTTTCTAAGGAGTTATAAATTAATTTTTATGAACTCTAATGCAGACGGACGAAATGGTTAATTTTAGTTAAAAAATAGTGGGAGAAATGAATTCAAAAAAAAAAATTCAAGTTTGATTGGAAGCCTGAGTAGTGGATATTTTTATTTAGCTACGATGTTATGCATAAATTATGGTGAACTGAGATGCAGAGGGACGAAATGGTTAATTTTAGTTAAAAACAGCGGCAATAATGAATTCAGATGAAAAATTAAAATTTGAGTGGAAGTCCGTAAAGTGGATATTTTTGTTTTGCTAAAATGTTTTATTTAAATTTTGGTGAATTGAGATGCAGAAGGACAAAATGGTTAATTTTTGTTAAAAAACAGCGGGAATAATGAATTCAGATGAAAAAATTCAAGTTTGAATGGATGCCTCTGAAGTGAATATTTTTATTTTGCTAAGATGTTTTGCATAAATTTCGGTGAACTGAGCTTCTTACGGAGGAAAATATTAATTTTAGTGAAAAAAATTGCGGGAGAAATGATTTGCTAAGATGTTTTGCATACATTTCGGTAAACTGAGCTTCTAACGGACGAAATGTTTAATTTTAGTGAAAAAAAAGCGGGAGAAATGAATTCTGCTGAAAAAATTCAAGTTTGAGGGGAAACCTGAGAAGTAGATACTTTTATTTTGCCAAGAAGTTTTGCATAAGTAATGGTGAACGGAGCTGAAGACGGACGAAGTGGTTAATTTTAGTTAAAAAACAGCGGGAGTTATGAATTCATATGAAAAAATTCAAGTTTCAGTAGAAGCCTGAGAAGTGGATATTTTATTTTGGTAAGATGTTTTGCATAAATTGTGATGAACTGAGCTTCAGACGGACGAAACGACGAGTTTTAGGTAATGAACAGCGGTAGAAATGAATTCAAATGAAAAAAATCATGTTTGAGTGGAAGCCTGAGAAGTGGATATTTTATTTGGCTAAGATGTTTTGCATAAATTGTGATGACCTGAGCTTCAGACGGAGGAAATGGTGAGTTTTAGTTAAAAAACTGCGGGAGAAATGAATTTAAATGAAAAAATCATGTTTGAGTGGAAGACTGAGAAGTGGATACTTTTTTTTTGCTTTGATGTTTTGGAAAAATTGTGGTGAACTGAGCTTCAGACGGACGAAATTGTGAATTTTAATTAAAAAATAGCGGGATAAATGAATTCAGATGAAAAAAATCAAGTTTGGGTGTAATCCCTTGAAGTGGATGTTTTATTTTTCTAAGTTGTTTTGCATAAATTTTGGTGAACTGAGATGCAGAAGGACGAAATGGTTAATTTTATTTAAAAATAGTGGGAGAAATGAATTCAATTAAAAAAATTCAAGTTTGAGTGGAAGACTGAAAAGTGGATATTTTTATTTTGATAAGAAGTTATGCATAAATTTTGGTGAACTCAGCTGCAGACGGACGAAATGGTTAATTTCAGTAAAAAAACAGCGGGAGAAATGAATTAAGATGAAAAAATTCAAGTTTGAGGGGAAACCCGAGAAATGGATATTTTTATTTTGATAACAAGTTATGCATAAATATTGGTGAACTCAGCTGCAGACGGACGATATGGTAATTTTACTTAAAAATAGTAGGAGAAACGAAATCTGATGAAAAAATTCGAAATTTAGGGGAAACCTGAGAAGTAGATATTTTTATTTAGCTAAGATGTTTTGTTTTAATTTTAATGAACTGAGATGGAGAAGGACAACATGATTAATTTTAGATAAAAAACAGCGGGAATAATGAATTCAGATGAAAAAATTCAAGTTTTGAGAGGAAGCCTGAGAAGTGGATATTTTTATTTTGCTAAGATGTTTTGCAAAAAGTGAGGTGAACTGAGCTTCAGGCGGACGAAATTGTGAATTTTACTTAAAAACGGCTGGAGAAATGAATTCAGATGAAAAAAATCAATTTTGAGTGGAATCCCTAGAAGTGGATATTTTTATTTAGCTATGATGTTATGCATAAATAATGGTGAACTGACATGCAGAGAGACGAAATGTTTAATTTTAGTTAAAAACAGCGGCAATAATGAATTCAGGAGAAAAATTCAAGTTTGAGTGGAAGCCTGAGAAGTGAATATTTTTATTTTGCTAACATGTTTTGCATACATTTCGGTGAACTGAGCTTCAGAGGGACGAAATGGTATAATTTAGTTATAAAACAGCTGGAGAAATGAATTAAGATGAAAATTTCAAGTTTTTCTTGGAGGCCGAGAAGTGGATATTTTTATTTTGCTAAGATGTTTTGCAAAAAATTTGGTGACCTGAGCTTCAAAAGGACGAAATGTTTATTTTTAGTTAAAAAAGCAGCGGGAAAATGAATTCAGATGAAAAAATTGAAGTTTTAGAGGAAACCTGAGAAGTGGATATTTTTATTTTGCTAAGAAGTTTTGCATACATTTGGGTGAACTGAGGTTCATAGAAATGAAATGGTTAATTTTAGTTAAAAAACAGCGGGACAAATGAAAACAGATGAAAAAATTCAAGTTTGAATGGAAGACTGAGAGGTGGATATTTTTATTTTGCTAAGATGTTTTGTTTAAATTTTGGTGAATTGAGATGCGGAAGGACAAAATGTTTAATTTTAGTTAAAAAAAAGCGGGAATAATTAATTCAGATGAAAAAATTCAAGTTAGAGTGGAAGCCTCTGAAGTGAATATTTTTATTTTGCTAAGATGTTTTGCATACTTTTCGGTGAACTAAGCTTCTAACGGAGGAAATAGTTAATTTTAATGAAAAAACAGCGGGAGAAATGAATTCTGATGAAAAAATTCAAGTTTCAGGGGAAAGCTGAGTAGTGGATATTTTCATTTCGCTAAGATGTTTTGTTTAAATTTTGGTGAACTGAGATGCAGAACGACGAAATGGTTAATTATAGTTAAAAAACATCGGGAATAATGAATTCAGATGAAAAATTCAAGTTTGAGTGGAAGCCTTAGAAGTGAATATTTTTATTTTGGTAAGATGTTTTGCATACATTTTGGTGAACTGAGCTTCAGAGGGACGAAATGGTAAAATTTAGTTATAAAACAGCGGGAGAAATGAATTAAGATGAAAAATTCAAGTTTTACTTGGAGGCCGAGAATTGGATATTTTTATTTTGCTAAGATGTTTTGCATAAAATTTGGCGACCTGAGATTCAAACGGACGAAATGTTTAATTTTAGTTAAAAAAGCAGCGGGAAAATGAATTCAGATGAAAAAATTGAAGTTTTAGAGGAAACCTGAGAAGTGGATATTTTTATTTTGCTAAGAAGTTATGCATACATTTGGGTGAACTGAGGTTCATAGGGATGAAATGGTTAATTTTAGGTAAAAAACAGCGGGACAAATGAATACAGATACTTTTATTTTGCTAAGATGTTTTGTTTAAATTTTGGTGAATTGAGATGCAGAAGGACAAAATGGTTAATTTTAGTGAAAAAAAGCGGGAGAAATGAATTCTGATGAAAAAATTCAAGTTTCAGGGGAAAACTGAGAAGTGAATTTTTTATTTTGCTAAGATGTTTTGTTTAAATTATAGTGAACTGAGATGGAGAAGGACAACATGGTTAATTTTTGTTAGAAAACAGCGGGAATAATGAATTCAGATGAAAAAATTCAAGTTTTGAGTGGAAGCCTGAGAAGTGGATATTTTTATTTTGCTAAAATATTTAGCAAAAAGTGTGGTGAACTGAGCTTCAGGCGGACAAAATGGTGAATTTTAGTTAAAAAAAACTGCTGGAAAAATGGATTCAGATGAAAAAATTCAATTTTGAGGGGAAACCTGAGAAGTGGATATTTTTATTTTTCTAAGGAGTTATAAATTAATTTTTATGAACTCTAATGCAGACGGACGAAATGGTTAATTTTAGTTAAAAAATAGTGGGAGAAATGAATTCAAAAAAAAAAATTCAAGTTTGATTGGAAGCCTGAGTAGTGGATATTTTTATTTAGCTACGATGTTATGCATAAATTATGGTGAACTGAGATGCAGAGGGACGAAATGGTTAATTTTAGTTAAAAACAGCGGCAATAATGAATTCAGATGAAAAATTAAAATTTGAGTGGAAGTCCGTAAAGTGGATATTTTTGTTTTGCTAAAATGTTTTATTTAAATTTTGGTGAATTGAGATGCAGAAGGACAAAATGGTTAATTTTTGTTAAAAAACAGCGGGAATAATGAATTCAGATGAAAAAATTCAAGTTTGAATGGATGCCTCTGAAGTGAATATTTTTATTTTGCTAAGATGTTTTGCATAAATTTCGGTGAACTGAGCTTCTTACGGAGGAAAATATTAATTTTAGTGAAAAAAATTGCGGGAGAAATGATTTGCTAAGATGTTTTGCATACATTTCGGTAAACTGAGCTTCTAACGGACGAAATGTTTAATTTTAGTGAAAAAAAAGCGGGAGAAATGAATTCTGCTGAAAAAATTCAAGTTTGAGGGGAAACCTGAGAAGTAGATACTTTTATTTTGCCAAGAAGTTTTGCATAAGTAATGGTGAACGGAGCTGAAGACGGACGAAGTGGTTAATTTTAGTTAAAAAACAGCGGGAGTTATGAATTCATATGAAAAAATTCAAGTTTCAGTAGAAGCCTGAGAAGTGGATATTTTATTTTGGTAAGATGTTTTGCATAAATTGTGATGAACTGAGCTTCAGACGGACGAAACGACGAGTTTTAGGTAATGAACAGCGGTAGAAATGAATTCAAATGAAAAAAATCATGTTTGAGTGGAAGCCTGAGAAGTGGATATTTTATTTGGCTAAGATGTTTTGCATAAATTGTGATGACCTGAGCTTCAGACGGAGGAAATGGTGAGTTTTAGTTAAAAAACTGCGGGAGAAATGAATTTAAATGAAAAAATCATGTTTGAGTGGAAGACTGAGAAGTGGATACTTTTTTTTTGCTTTGATGTTTTGGAAAAATTGTGGTGAACTGAGCTTCAGACGGACGAAATTGTGAATTTTAATTAAAAAATAGCGGGATAAATGAATTCAGATGAAAAAAATCAAGTTTGGGTGTAATCCCTTGAAGTGGATGTTTTATTTTTCTAAGTTGTTTTGCATAAATTTTGGTGAACTGAGATGCAGAAGGACGAAATGGTTAATTTTATTTAAAAATAGTGGGAGAAATGAATTCAATTAAAAAAATTCAAGTTTGAGTGGAAGACTGAAAAGTGGATATTTTTATTTTGATAAGAAGTTATGCATAAATTTTGGTGAACTCAGCTGCAGACGGACGAAATGGTTAATTTCAGTAAAAAAACAGCGGGAGAAATGAATTAAGATGAAAAAATTCAAGTTTGAGGGGAAACCCGAGAAATGGATATTTTTATTTTGATAACAAGTTATGCATAAATATTGGTGAACTCAGCTGCAGACGGACGATATGGTAATTTTACTTAAAAATAGTAGGAGAAACGAAATCTGATGAAAAAATTCGAAATTTAGGGGAAACCTGAGAAGTAGATATTTTTATTTAGCTAAGATGTTTTGTTTTAATTTTAATGAACTGAGATGGAGAAGGACAACATGATTAATTTTAGTTAAAAAACAGCGGGAATAATGAATTCAGATGAAAAAATTCAAGTTTTGAGAGGAAGCCTGAGAAGTGGATATTTTTATTTTGCTAAGATGTTTTGCAAAAAGTGAGGTGAACTGAGCTTCAGGCGGACGAAATTGTTAATTTTACTTAAAAACGGCTGGAGAAATGAATTCAGATGAAAAAAATCAATTTTGAGTGGAATCCCTAGAAGTGGATATTTTTATTTAGCTATGATGTTATGCATAAATAATGGTGAACTGACATGCAGAGGGACGAAATGTTTAATTTTAGTTAAAAACAGCGGCAATAATGAATTCAGGAGAAAAATTCAAGTTTGAGTGGAAGCCTGAGAAGTGAATATTTTTATTTTGCTAACATGTTTTGCATACATTTCGGTGAACTGAGCTTCAGAGGGACGAAATGGTTTAATTTACTTATAAAACAGCTGGAGAAATGAATTAAGATGAAAATTTCCAGTTTTTCTTGGAGGCCGAGAAGTGGATATTTTTATTTTGCTAACATGTTTTGCAAAAAATTTGGTGACCTGAGCTTCAAAAGGACGAAATGTTTAATTTTAGTTAAAAAAGAGCGGGAATAATTAATTCAGATGAAAAAATTCAAGTTAGAGTGGAAGCCTCTGAAGTGAATATTTTTATTTTGCTAAGATGTTTTGCATACTTTTCGGTGAACTAAGCTTCTAACGGAGGAAATAGTTAATTTTAATGAAAAAACAGCGGGAGAAATGAATTCTGATGAAAAAATTCAAGTTTGAGGGGAAAGCTGAGTAGTGGATATTTTTATTTCGCTAAGATGTTTTGTTTAAATTTTGGTGAACTGAGATGCAGAACGACGAAATGGTTAATTATAGTTAAAAAACATCGGGAATAATGAATTCAGATGAAAAATTCAAGTTTGAGTGGAAGCCTTAGAAGTGAATATTTTTATTTTGGTAAGATGTTTTGCATACATTTTGGTGAACTGAGCTTCAGAGGGACGAAATGGTAAAATTTAGTTATAAAACAGCGGGAGAAATGAATTAAGATGAAAAATTCAAGTTTTACTTGGAGGCCGAGAATTGGATATTTTTATTTTGCTAAGATGTTTTGCATAAAATTTGGCGACCTGAGATTCAAACGGACGAAATGTTTAAATTTAGTTAAAAAAGCAGCGGGAAAATGAATTAAGATGAAAAAATTGATGTTTTAGAGGAAACCTGAGAAGTTAACGTTTTTATTTTGCTAAGATGTTTTGCATACATTTTGGTGAACTGAATTTCAAAGGGATGAAATGGTAAATTTTAGTTAAAAAAAAGCGGGTCAAATGAATACAGATGAAAAAATTCAAGTTTGAATGGAAGACTGCGAAGTGGATATTTTTATTTTACTAAAATGTTTTGTTTAATTTTTAGTGAACTGAGATGAAGAAGGACGAAATGGTTAATTTTAGTTAAAAATAGTGGGAGAAATGAATTCAATTGAAAAAATTCAAGTTTGAGTGGAAGACTGAAAAGTGGATATTTTTATTTTGATAAGAAGTTATGCATAAATTTTGGTGAACTCAGCTGCAGACGGACGATATGGTAAATTTTACTTAAGAATAGTAGTAGAAAAGAAAATCTGATGAAAAAATTCGAAATTAAGGTGAACCCTGAGAAGTGGATATTTTTATTTGGCTAAGATGTTTTGTTTAAATTATAGTGAACTGAGATGGAGAAGGACAACATGGTTAATTTTTGTTAAAAAACAGCGGGAATAATGAATTCAGATGAAAACATTCAAGTTTTGAGTGGAAGCCTGAGAAGTGGATATTTTTATTTTGATAAGAAGTTATAAATTTTGGTGAACTCAGCTGCAGACTGACGATATGGTTAATTTTACTTAAAAATAGTAGGAGAAACGAAATCTGATGAAAAAATTCGAAATTTAGGGGAACCCTGAGAAGTGGATATTTTTATTTAGCTAAGATGTTTTGTTTAAATTATAGTGAACTAAGATGGAGAAGGACAAAATGGTTAATTTTTGTTAAAAAAACAGCGGGAATGATGAATTCAGATGAAAAAATTCAAGTTTTGAGTGGAAACCTGAGAAGTGGATATTTTTATTTTGCTAAAATGTTTAGCAAAAAGTGTGGTGAACTGAGCTTCAGGCGGACGAAATGGTGAATTTTAGTTAAAAAAAACTGCTGGAAAAATGGATTCAGATGAAAAAATTCAATTTTGAGGGGAAACCTGAGAAGTGGATATTTTTATTTTTCTAAGGAGTTATAAATAAATTTTTATGAACTGTAATGCAGACGGACGAAATGGTTAATTTTAGTTAAAAAATAGTGGGAGATATGAATTCAAAAGAAAAAATTCAAGTTTGATTGGAAGCCTGAGTAGTGGATATTTTTATTTAGCTACGATGTTATGAATAAATTATGGTGAACTGAGATGCAGAGGGACGAAATGGTTAATTTTAGTTAAAAACAGCGGCAATAATGAATTCAGATGAAAAATTAAATTTTGAGTGGAAGTCCGAGAAGTGGATATTTTTATTTTGATAAAATGTTTTATTTAAATTTTGGTGAATTGAGATGTAGAAGGACAAAATGGTTAATTTTTGTTAAAAAACAGCGGGAATAATGAATTCAGATGAAAAAATTCAAGTTTGAGTGGATGCCTCTGAAGTGAATATTTTAATTTTGCTAAGATATTTTGCATAAATTTCGGTGAACTGAGCTTCTTACGGAGGAAATGTTTAATTTTAGTGAAAAAACAGCGGGAGAAATGATTTGCTAAGATGTGTTGCATACATTTCGGTAAACTGAGCTTCTAACGGACGAAATGTATAATTTTAGTGAAAAAAAAGCGGGAGAAATGAATTCTGCTGAAAAAATTCAAGTTTGAGGGGAAACCTGAGAAGTAGATATTTTTATTTTGCCAAGAAGTTTTGCATAAGTAATGGTGAACGGAGCTGAAGACGGACGAAGTGGTTAATTTTAGTTAAAAAACAGTGGGAGTTATGAATTCATATGAAAAAATTCAAGTTTCAGTAGAAGCCTGAGAAGTGGATATTTTATTTTGGTAAGATGTTTTGCATAAATTGTGATGAACTGAGCTTCAGACGGACGAAACGACGAGTTTTAGGTAATGAACAGCGGTAGAAATGAATTCAAATGAAAAAAATCATGTTTGAGTGGAAGCCTGAGAAGTGGATATTTTATTTGGCTAAGATGTTTTGCATAAATTGTGATGACCAGAGCTTCAGACGGAGGAAATGGTGAGTTTTAGTTAAAAAACTGCGGGAGAAATGAATTCAATTCAAAAAATTCAAGTTTGAGTGGAAGACGGAAAAGTGGATATTTTTATTTTGATAAGAAGTTATGCATAAATTTTGGTGTACTCAGCTGCAGACGGACGATATGGTAATTTTACTTAAAAATAGTAGGAGAAACGAAATCTGATGAAAAAATTCGAAATTTAGGGGAAACCTGAGAAGTGGATATTTTTATTTAGCTAAAATGTTTTGTTTAAATTTTAGTGAACTGAGATGGAGAAGGACAACATGATTAATTTTTGTTAAAAAACAGCGGGAATAATGAATTCAGATGAAAAAATTCAAGTTTTGAGAGGAAGCCTGAGAAGTGGATATTTTTATTTTGCTAAAATGTTTTGCAAAAAGTGAGGTGAACTGAGCTTCAGGCGGACGAAATTGTGAATTTTAGTTAAAAACGGCTGGAGAAATGAATTCAGATGAAAAAAATCAATTTTGAGTGGAATCCCTAGAAGTGGATATTTTTATTTAGCTTTGATGTTATGCATAAATAATGGTGAACTGAGATGCAGAGGGACGAAATGTTTAATTTTAGTTAATAACAGCAGCAATAATGAATTCAGGAGAAAAATTCAAATTAGAGTGGAAGTCCGAGAAGTGGATATTTTTATTTTGCTAAGATGTTTTGTTTAAATTATAATGAATTGAGATGCAGAAGGACAAAATGTTTAATTTTTGTTACAAAACAGCGGGAATAATGAAGTCAGATGAAAAAATTCAAGTGTGAGTGGAAGCCTGAGAAGTGAATATTTTTATTTTGCTAAGATTTTTTGCATACATTTCGGTGAACTGAGCTTCAGAGGGACGAAATGGTATAATTTAGTTATAAAACAGCGGGAGAAATGAATTAAGATGAAAATTTCAAGTTTTACTTGGAGGCCGAGAAGTGGATATTTTTATTTTGCTAAGATGTTTTGCAAAACATTTGGTGACCTGAGCTTCAAAAGGACGAAATGTTTAATTTTAGTTAAAAAAGCAGCGGGAAAATGAATTCAGATGAAAAAATTGAAGTTTTAGAGGAAACCTGAGAAGTGGATATTTTTATTTTGCTAAGAAGTTATGCATACATTTGGGTGAACTGAGGTTCATAGGGATGAAATGGTTAATTTTAGTTAAAAAACAGCGGGACAAATGAAAACAGATGAAAAAATTCAAGTTTGAATGGAAGACTGAGAGGTGGATATTTTTATTTTGCTAAGATGTTTTGTTTAAATTTTGGTGAATTGAGATGAAGAAGGACGAAATGGTTAATTTTAGTTAAAAATAGTGGGAGAAATGAATTCAATTGAAAAAATTCAAGTTTGAGTGGAAGACTGAAAAGTGGATATTTTTATTTTGATAAGAAGTTATGCATAAATTTTGTTGAACTCAGCTGCAGACGGACGATATGGTTAATTTTACTTAAAAATAGTAGTAGAAAAGAAAATCTGATGAAAAATTTCGAAATTAAGGTGAACCCTGAGAAGTGGATATTTTTATTTGGTTAAGATGTTTTGTTTAAATTATAGTGAACTGAGATGGAGAAGGACAACATGGTTAATTTTTGTTAAAAAACAGCGGGAATAATGAATTCAGATGAAAACATTCAAGTTTTGAGTGGAAGCCTGAGAAGTGGATATTTTTATTTTGATAAGAAGTTATAAATTTTGGTGAACTCAGCTGCAGACTGACGATATGGTTAATGTTACTTAAAAATAGTAGGAGAAACGAAATCTGATGAAAAAATTCGAAATTTAGGGGAACCCTGAGAAGTGGATATTTTTATTTAGCTAAGATGTTTTGTTTAAATTATAGTGAACTGAGATGGAGAAGGACAAAATGGTTAATTTTTGTTAAAAAAACAGCGGGAATGATGAATTCAGATGAAAAAATTCAAGTTTTGAGTGGAAACCTGAGAAGTGGATATTTTTATTTTGCTAAAATGTTTAGCAAAAAGTGTGGTGAACTGAGCTTCAGGCGGACGAAATGGTGAATTTTAGTTAAAAAAAACTGCTGGAAAAATGGATTCAGATGAAAAAATTCAATTTTGAGGGGAAACCTGAGAAGTGGATATTTTTATTTTTCTAAGGAGTTATAAATAAATTTTTATGAACTGTAATGCAGACGGACGAAATGGTTAATTTTAGTTAAAAAATAGTGGGAGATATGAATTCAAAAGAAAAAATTCAAGTTTGATTGGAAGCCTGAGTAGTGGATATTTTTATTTAGCTACGATGTTATGCATAAATTATGGTGAACTGAGATGCAGAGGGACGAAATGGTTAATTTTAGTGAAAAACAGCGGCAATAATGAATTCAGATGAAAAATTAAATTTTGAGTGGAAGTCCGAGAAGTGGATATTTTTATTTTGCTAAAATGTTTTATTTAAATTTTGGTGAATTGAGATGCAGAAGGACAAAATGGTTAATTTTTGTTAAAAAACAGCGGGAATAATGAATTCAGATGAAAAAATTCAAGTTTGAGTGGATGCCTCTGAAGTGAATATTTTAATTTTGCTAAGATATTTTGCATAAATTTCGGTGAACTGAGCTTCTTACGGAGGAAATGTTTAATTTTAGTGAAAAAACAGCGGGAGAAATGATTTGCTAAGATGTGTTGCATACATTTCGGTAAACTGAGCTTCTAACGGACGAAATGTATAATTTTAGTGAAAAAAAAGCGGGAGAAATGAATTCTGCTGAAAAAATTCAAGTTTGAGGGGAAACCTGAGAAGTAGATATTTTTATTTTGCCAAGAAGTTTTGCATAAGTAATGGTGAACGGAGCTGAAGACGGACGAAGTGGTTAATTTTAGTTAAAAAACAGCGGGTGTTATGAATTCATATGAAAAAATTCAAGTTTCAGTAGAAGCCTGAGAAGTGGATATTTTATTTTGGTAAGATGTTTTGCATAAATTGTGATGAACTGAGCTTCAGACGGACGAAACGACGAGTTTTAGGTAATGAACAGCGGTAGAAATGAATTCAAATGAAAAAAATCATGTTTGAGTGGAAGCCTGAGAAGTGGATATTTTATTTGGCTAAGATGTTTTGCATAAATTGTGATGACCAGAGCTTCAGACGGAGGAAATGGTGAGTTTTAGTTAAAAAACTGCGGGAGAAATGAATTCAATTCAAAAAATTCAAGTTTGAGTGGAAGACGGAAAAGTGGATATTTTTATTTTGATAAGAAGTTATGCATAAATTTTGGTGTACTCAGCTGCAGACGGACGATATGGTAATTTTACTTAAAAATAGTAGGAGAAACGAAATCTGATGAAAAAATTCGAAATTTAGGGGAAACCTGAGAAGTGGATATTTTTATTTAGCTAAGATGTTTTGTTTTAATTTTAGTGAACTGAGATGGAGAAGGACAACATGATTAATTTTTGTTAAAAAACAGCGGGAATAATGAATTCAGATGAAAAAATTCAAGTTTTGAGAGGAAGCCTGAGAAGTGGATATTTTTATTTTGCTAAAATGTTTTGCAAAAAGTGAGGTGAACTGAGCTTCAGGCGGACGAAATTGTGAATTTTAGTTAAAAACGGCTGGAGAAATGAATTCAGATGAAAAAAATCAATTTTGAGTGGAATCCCTAGAAGTGGATATTTTTATTTAGCTTTGATGTTATGCATAAATAATGGTGAACTGAGATGCAGAGGGACGAAATGTTTAATTTTAGTTAAAAACAGCGGCAATAATGAATTCAGGAGAAAAATTCAAATTAGAGTGGAAGTCCGAGAAGTGGATATTTTTATTTTGCTAAGATGTTTTGTTTAAATTATAATGAATTGAGATGCAGAAGGACAAAATGTTTAATTTTTGTTACAAAACAGCGGGAATAATGAAGTCAGATGAAAAAATTCAAGTGTGAGTGGAAGCCTGAGAAGTGAATATTTTTATTTTGCTAAGATTTTTTGCATACATTTCGGTGAACTGAGCTTCAGAGGGACGAAATGGTATAATTTAGTTATAAAACAGCGGGAGAAATGAATTAAGATGAAAATTTCAAGTTTTACTTGGAGGCCGAGAAGTGGATATTTTTATTTTGCTAAGATGTTTTGCAAAAAATTTGGTGACCTGAGCTTCAAAAGGACGAAATGTTTAATTTTAGTTAAAAAAGCAGCGGGAAAATGAATTCAGATGAAAAAATTGAAGTTTTAGAGGAAACCTGAGAAGTGGATATTTTTATTTTGCTAAGAAGTTATGCATACATTTGGGTGAACTGAGGTTCATAGGGATGAAATGGTTAATTTTAGTTAAAAAACAGCGGGACAAATGAATACAGATACTTTTATTTTGCTAAGATGTTTTGTTTAAATTTTGGTGAATTGAGATGCAGAAGGACAAAATGGTTAATTTTAGTGAAAAAAAGCGGGAGAAATGAATTCTGCTGAAAAAATTCAAGTTTGAGGGGAAACCTGAGAAGTAGATATTTTTATTTTGCCAAGAAGTTTTGCATAAGTAATGGTGAACGGAGCTGAAGACGGACGAAGTGGTTAATTTTAGTTAAAAAACAGCGGGAGTTATGAATTCATATGAAAAAATTCAAGTTTCAGTAGAAGCCTGAGAAGTGGATATTTTATTTTGGTAAGATGTTTTGCATAAATTGTGATGAACTGAGCTTCAGACGGACGAAACGACGAGTTTTAGGTAATGAACAGCGGTAGAAATGAATTCAAATGAAAAAAATCATGTTTGAGTGGAAGCCTGAGAAGTGGATATTTTATTTGGCTAAGATGTTTTGCATAAATTGTGATGACCTGAGCTTCAGACGGAGGAAATGGTGAGTTTTAGTTAAAAAACTGCGGGAGAAATGAATTTAAATGAAAAAATCATGTTTGAGTGGAAGACTGAGAAGTGGATACTTTTTTTTTGCTTTGATGTTTTGGAAAAATTGTGGTGAACTGAGCTTCAGACGGACGAAATTGTGAATTTTAATTAAAAAATAGCGGGATAAATGAATTCAGATGAAAAAAATCAAGTTTGGGTGTAATCCCTTGAAGTGGATGTTTTATTTTTCTAAGTTGTTTTGCATAAATTTTGGTGAACTGAGATGCAGAAGGACGAAATGGTTAATTTTATTTAAAAATAGTGGGAGAAATGAATTCAATTAAAAAAATTCAAGTTTGAGTGGAAGACTGAAAAGTGGATATTTTTATTTTGATAAGAAGTTATGCATAAATTTTGGTGAACTCAGCTGCAGACGAACGAAATGGTTAATTTCAGTGAAAAAACAGCGGGAGAAATGAATTAAGATGAAAAAATTCAAGTTTGAGGGGAAACCCGAGAAATGGATATTTTTATTTTGATAACAAGTTATGCATAAATATTGGTGAACTCAGCTGCAGACGGTCGATATGGTAATTTTACTTAAAAATAGTAGGAGAAACGAAATCTGATGAAAAAATTCGAAATTTAGGGGAAACCTGAGAAGTAGATATTTTTATTTAGCTAAGATGTTTTGTTTAAATTTAAATGAACTGAGATGGAGAAGGACAACATGATTAATTTTAGTTAAAATACAGCGGGAATAATGAATTCAGATGAAAAAATTCAAGTTTTGAGAGGAAGCCTGAGAAGTGGATATTTTTATTTTGCTAAGATGTTTTGCAAAAAGTGAGGTGAACTGAGCTTCAGGCGGACGAAATTGTGAATTTTACTTAAAAACGGCTGGAGAAATGAATTCAGATGAAAAAAATCAATTTTGAGTGGAATCCCTAGAAGTGGATATTTTTATTTAGCTATGATGTTATGCATAAATAATGGTGAACTGACATGCAGAGGGACGAAATGTTTAATTTTAGTTAAAAACAGCGGCAATAATGAATTCAGGAGAAAAATTCAAGTTTGAGTGGAAGCCTGAGAAGTGAATATTTTTATTTTGCTAACATGTTTTGCATACATTTCGGTGAACCGAGCTTCAGAGGGACGAAATGGTATAATTTACTTATAAAACAGCTGGAGAAATGAATTAAGATGAAAATTTCCAGTTTTTCTTGGAGGCCGAGAAGTGGATATTTTTATTTTGCTAAGATGTTTTGCAAAAAATTTGGTGACCTGAGCTTCAAAAGGACGAAATGTTTAATTTTAGTTAAAAAAGCAGCGGGAAAATGAATTCAGATGAAAAAATTGAAGTTTTAGAGGAAACCTGAGAAGTGGATATTTTTATTTTGCTAAGAAGTTTTGCATACATTTGGGTGAACTGAGGTTCATAGAAATGAAATGGTTAATTTTAGTTAAAAAACAGCGGGACAAATGAAAACAGATGAAAAAATTCAAGTTTGAATGGAAGACTGAGAGGTGGATATTTTTATTTTGCTAAGATGTTTTGTTTAAATTTTGGTGAATTGAGATGCGGAAGGACAAAATGTTTAATTTTAGTTAAAAAAAAGCGGGAATAATTAATTCAGATGAAAAAATTCAAGTTAGAGTGGAAGCCTCTGAAGTGAATATTTTTATTTTGCTAAGATGTTTTGCATACTTTTCGGTGAACTAAGCTTCTAACGGAGGAAATAGTTAATTTTAATGAAAAAACAGCGGGAGAAATGAATTCTGATGAAAAAATTCAAGTTTGAGGGGAAAGCTGAGTAGTGGATATTTTTATTTCGCTAAGATGTTTTGTTTAAATTTTGGTGAACTGAGATGCAGAACGACGAAATGGTTAATTATAGTTAAAAAACATCGGGAATAATGAATTCAGATGAAAAATTCAAGTTTGAGTGGAAGCCTTAGAAGTGAATATTTTTATTTTTGTAAGATGTTTTGCATACATTTTGGTGAACAGAGCTTCAGAGGGACGAAATGGTAAAATTTAGTTATAAAACAGCGGGAGAAATGAATTAAGATGAAAAATTCAAGTTTTACTTGGAGGCCGAGAATTGGATATTTTTATTTTGCTAAGATGTTTTGCATAAAATTTGGCGACCTGAGATTCAAACGGACGAAATGTTTAAATTTAGTTAAAAAAGCAGCGGGAAAATGAATTAAGATGAAAAAATTGATGTTTTAGAGGAAACCTGAGAAGTTAACGTTTTTATTTTGCTAAGATGTTTTGCATACATTTTGGTGAACTGAATTTCAAAGGGATGAAATTGTAAATTTTAGTTAAAAAAAAGCGGGTCAAATGAATACAGATGAAAAAATTCAAGTTTGAATGGAAGACTGCGAAGTGGATATTTTTATTTTACTAAAATGTTTTGTTTAATTTTTAGTGAACTGAGATGAAGAAGGACGAAATGGTTAATTTTAGTTAAAAATAGTGGGAGAAATGAATTCAATTGAAAAAATTCAAGTTTGAGTGGAAGACTGAAAAGTGGATATTTTTATTTTGATAAGAAGTTATGCATAAATTTTGGTGAACTCAGCTGCAGACGGACGATATGGTTAATTTTACTTAAAAATAGTAGTAGAAAAGAAAATCTGATGAAAAAATTCGAAATTAAGGTGAACCCTGAGAAGTGGATATTTTTATTTGGCTAAGATGTTTTGTTTAAATTATAGTGAACTGAGATGGAGAAGGACAACATGGTTAATTTTTGTTAAAAAACAGCGGGAATAATGAATTCAGATGAAAACATTCAAGTTTTGAGTGGAAGCCTGAGAAGTGGATATTTTTATTTTGATAAGAAGTTATAAATTTTGGTGAACTCAGCTGCAGACTGACGATATGGTTAATTTTACTTAAAAATAGTAGGAGAAACGAAATCTGATGAAAAAATTCGAAATTTAGGGGAACCCTGAGAAGTGGATATTTTTATTTAGCTAAGATGTTTTGTTTAAATTATAGTGAACTGAGATGGAGAAGGACAAAATGGTTAATTTTTGTTAAAAAAACAGCGGGAATGATGAATTCAGATGAAAAAATTCAAGTTTTGAGTGGAAACCTGAGAAGTGGATATTTTTATTTTGCTAAAATGTTTAGCAAAAAGTGTGGTGAACTGAGCTTCAGGCGGACGAAATGGTGAATTTTAGTTAAAAAAAACTGCTGGAAAAATGGATTCAGATGAAAAAATTCAATTTTGAGGGGAAACCTGAGAAGTGGATATTTTTATTTTTCTAAGGAGTTATAAATAAATTTTTATGAACTGTAATGCAGACGGACGAAATGGTTAATTTTAGTTAAAAAATAGTGGGAGATATGAATTCAAAAGAAAAAATTCAAGTTTGATTGGAAGCCTGAGTAGTGGATATTTTTATTTAGCTACGATGTTATGCATAAATTATGGTGAACTGAGATGCAGAGGGACGAAATGGTTAATTTTAGTGAAAAACAGCGGCAATAATGAATTCAGATGAAAAATTAAATTTTGAGTGGAAGTCCGAGAAGTGGATATTTTTATTTTGCTAAAATGTTTTATTTAAATTTTGGTGAATTGAGATGCAGAAGGACAAAATGGTTAATTTTTGTTAAAAAACAGCGGGAATAATGAATTCAGATGAAAAAATTCAAGTTTGAGTGGATGCCTCTGAAGTGAATATTTTAATTTTGCTAAGATATTTTGCATAAATTTCGGTGAACTGAGCTTCTTACGGAGGAAATGTTTAATTTTAGTGAAAAAACAGCGGGAGAAATGATTTGCTAAGATGTGTTGCACACATTTCGGTAAACTGAGCTTCTAACGGACGAAATGTATAATTTTAGTGAAAAAAAAGCGGGAGAAATGAATTCTGCTGAAAAAATTCAAGTTTGAGGGGAAACCTGAGAAGTAGATATTTTTATTTTGCCAAGAAGTTTTGCATAAGTAATGGTGAACGGAGCTGAAGACGGACGAAGTGGTTAATTTTAGTTAAAAAACAGCGGGAGTTATGAATTCATATGAAAAAATTCAAGTTTCAGTAGAAGCCTGAGAAGTGGATATTTTATTTTGGTAAGATGTTTTGCATAAATTGTGATGAACTGAGCTTCAGACGGACGAAACGACGAGTTTTAGGTAATGAACAGCGGTAGAAATGAATTCAAATGAAAAAAATCATGTTTGAGTGGAAGCCTGAGAAGTGGATATTTTATTTGGCTAAGATGTTTTGCATAAATTGTGATGACCAGAGCTTCAGACGGAGGAAATGGTGAGTTTTAGTTAAAAAACTGCGGGAGAAATGAATTCAATTCAAAAAATTCAAGTTTGAGTGGAAGACGGAAAAGTGGATATTTTTATTTTGATAAGAAGTTATGCATAAATTTTGGTGTACTCAGCTGCAGACGGACGATATGGTAATTTTACTTAAAAATAGTGGGAGAAACGAAATCTGATGAAAAAATTCGAAATTTAGGGGAAACTAGAGAAGTGGATATTTTTATTTAGCTAAAATGTTTTGTTTAAATTTTAGTGAACTGAGATGGAGAAGGACAACATGATTAATTTTTGTTAAAAAACAGCGGGAATAATGAATTCAGATGAAAAAATTCAAGTTTTGAGAGGAAGCCTGAGAAGTGGATATTTTTATTTTGCTAAAATGTTTTGCAAAAAGTGAGGTGAACTGAGCTTCAGGCGGACGAAATTGTGAATTTTAGTTAAAAACGGCTGGAGAAATGAATTCAGATAAAAAAAATCAATTTTGAGTGGAATCCCTAGAAGTGGATATTTTTATTTAGCTTTGATGTTATGCATAAATAATGGTGAACTGAGATGCAGAGGGACGAAATGTTTAATTTTAGTTAAAAACAGCGGCAATAATGAATTCAGGAGAAAAATTCAAATTAGAGTGGAAGTCCGAGAAGTGGATATTTTTATTTTGCTAAGATGTTTTGTTTAAATTATAATGAATTGAGATGCAGAAGGACAAAATGTTTAATTTTTGTTACAAAACAGCGGGAATAATGAAGTCAGATGAAAAAATTCAAGTGTGAGTGGAAGTCTGAGAAGTGAATATTTTTATTTTGCTAAGATTTTTTGCATACATTTCGGTGAACTGAGCTTCAGAGGGACGAAATGGTATAATTTAGTTATAAAACAGCGGGAGAAATGAATTAAGATGAAAATTTCAAGTTTTACTTGGAGGCCGAGAAGTGGATATTTTTATTTTGCTAAGATGTTTTGCAAAAAATTTGGTGACCTGAGCTTCAAAAGGACGAAATGTTTAATTTTAGTTAAAAAAGCAGCGGGAAAATGAATTCAGATGAAAAAATTGAAGTTTTAGAGGAAACCTGAGAAGTGGATATTTTTATTTTGCTAAGAAGTTATGCATACATTTGGGTGAACTGAGGTTCATAGGGATGAAATGGTTAATTTTAGTTAAAAAACAGCGGGACAAATGAATACAGATACTTTTATTTTGCTAAGATGTTTTGTTTAAATTTTGGTGAATTGAGATGCAGAAGGACAAAATGGTTAATTTTAGTGAAAAAAAGCGGGAGAAATGAATTCTGATGAAAAAATTCAAGTTTCAGGGGAAAACTGAGAAGTGAATTTTTTATTTTGCTAAGATGTTTTGTTTAAATTATAGTGAACTGAGATGGAGAAGGACAACATGGTTAATTTTTGTTAAAAATCAGCGGGAATAATGAATTCAGATGAAAAAATTCAAGTTTTGAGTGGAAGCCTGAGAAGTGGATATTTTTATTTTGCTAAAATATTTAGCAAAAAGTGTGGTGAACTGAGCTTCAGGCGGACGAAATGGTGAATTTTAGTTAAAAAAAACTGCTGGAAAAATGGATTCAGATGAAAAAATTCAATTTTGAGGGGAAACCTGAGAAGTGGATATTTTTATTTTTCTAAGGAGTTATAAATAAATTTTTATGAACTCTAATGCAGACGGACGAATAGGTTAATTTTAGTTAAAAAATAGTGGGAGAAATGAATTCAAAAAAAAAATTCAAGTTTGATTGGAAGCCTGAGTAGTGGATATTTTTATTTAGCTACGATGTTATGCATAAATTATGGT
Organism: Platycnemis pennipes; assembly: GCA_933228895.1. NCBI lineage: Eukaryota > Metazoa > Arthropoda > Insecta > Odonata > Platycnemididae > Platycnemis > Platycnemis pennipes. The sequence continues at coordinate 30,304,161 of OW121852.1, read as the reverse complement.
GAACTGAGATGCAGAGGGACGAAATGGTTAATTTTAGTTAAAAACAGCGGCAATAATGAATTCAGATGAAAAATTAAAATTTGAGTGGAAGTCCGTAAAGTGGATATTTTTGTTTTGCTAAAATGTTTTATTTAAATTTTGGTGAATTGAGATGCAGAAGGACAAAATGGTTAATTTTTGTTAAAAAACAGCGGGAATAATGAATTCAGATGAAAAAATTCAAGTTTGAATGGATGCCTCTGAAGTGAATATTTTTATTTTGCTAAGATGTTTTGCATAAATTTCGGTGAACTGAGCTTCTTACGGAGGAAATGTTTAATTTTAGTGAAAAAAATAGCGGGAGAAATGATTTGCTAAGATGTGTTGCATACATTTCGGTAAACTGAGCTTCTAACGGACGAAATGTTTAATTTTAGTGAAAAAAAAGCGGGAGAAATGAATTCTGCTGAAAAAATTCAAGTTTGAGGGGAAACCTGAGAAGTAGATATTTTTATTTTGCCAAGAAGTTTTGCATAAGTAATGGTGAACGGAGCTGAAGACGGACGAAGTGGTTAATTTTAGTTAAAAAACAGCGGGAGTTATGAATTTATATGAAAAAATTCAAGTTTCAGTAGAAGCCTGAGAAGTGGATATTTTATTTTGGTAAGATGTTTTGCATAAATTGTGATGAACTGAGCTTCAGACGGACGAAACGACGAGTTTTAGGTAATGAACAGCGGTAGAAATGAATTCAAATGAAAAAAATCATGTTTGAGTGGAAGCCTGAGAAGTGGATATTTTATTTGGCTAAGATGTTTTGCATAAATTGTGATGACCTGAGCTTCAGACGGAGGAAATGGTGAGATTTAGTTAAAAAACTGCGGGAAAAATGAATTTAAATGAAAAAATCATGTTTGAGTGGAAGACTGAGAAGTGGATACTTTTTTTTTGCTTTGATGTTTTGGAAAAATTGTGGTGAACTGAGCTTCAGACGGACGAAATTGTGAATATAATTAAAAAATAGCGGGATAAATGAATTCAGATGAAAAAAATCAAGTTTGGGTGTAATCCCTTGAAGTGGATGTTTTATTTTTCTTAGTTGTTTTGCATAAATTTTGGTGAACTGAGATGCAGAAGGACGAAATGGTTAATTTTATTTAAAAATAGTGGGAGAAATGAATTCAATTAAAAAAATTCAAGTTTGAGTGGAAGACTGAAAAGTGGATATTTTTATTTTGATAAGAAGTTATGCATAAATTTTGGTGAACTCAGCTGCAGACGGACGAAATGGTTAATTTCAGTGAAAAAACAGCGGGAGAAATGAATTAAGATGAAAAAATTCAAGTTTGAGAGGAAACCCGAGAAATGGATATTTGTATTTTGATAACAAGTTATGCATAAATATTGGTGAACTCAGCTGCAGACGGACGATATGGTAATTTTACTTAAAAATAGTAGGAGAAACGAAATCTGATGAAAAAATTCGAAATTTAGGGGAAACCTGAGAAGTAGATATTTTTATTTAGCTAAGATGTTTTGTTTTAATTTTAGTGAACTGAGATGGAGAAGGACAACATGATTAATTTTTGTTAAAAAACAGCGGGAATAATGAATTCAGATGAAAAAATTCAAGTTTTGAGAGGAAGCCTGAGAAGTGGATATTTTTATTTTGCTAAGATGTTTTGCAAAAAGTGAGGTGAACTGAGCTTCAGGCGGACGAAATTGTGAATTTTTTGACTTAAAAGCGGCTGGAGAAATGAATTCAGATGAAAAAAATCAATTTTGAGTGGAATCCCTAGAAGTGGATATTTTTATTTAGCTATGATGTTATGCATAAATAATGGTGAACTGAGATGCAGAGGGACGAAATGTTTAATTTTAGTTAAAAATAGCGGCAATAATGAATTCAGGAGAAAAATTCAAATTAGAGTGGAAGTCCGAAAAGTGGATATTTTTATTTTGCTAAGATGTTTTGTTTAAATTTTAATGAATTGAGATGCAGAAGGACAAAATGTTTAATTTTTGTTACAAAACAGCGGGAATAATGAATTCAGATGAAAAAATTCAAGTTTGAGTGGAAGCCTGAGAAGTGAATATTTTTATTTTGCTAAGATGTTTTGCATACATTTCGGTGAACTGAGCTTCAGAGGGACGAAATGGTATAATTTAGTTATAAAACAGCGGGAGAAATGAATTAAGATGAAAATTTCAAGTTTTTCTTGGAGGCCGAGAAGTGGATATTTTTATTTTGCTAAGATGTTTTGCAAAAAATTTGGTGACCTGAGCTTCAAAAGGACGAAATGTTTAATTTTAGTTAAAAAAGCAGCGGGAAAATGAATTTAGATGAAAAAATTGAAGTTTTAGAGGAAACCTGAGAAGTGGATATTTTTATTTTGCTAAGAAGTTTTGCATACATTTGGGAGAACTGAGGTTCAATGGGATGAAATGGTTAATTTTAGTTAAAAAACAGCGGGACAAATGAAAACAGATGAAAAAATTGAAGTTTTAGAGGAAACCTGAGAAGTGGATATTTTTATTTTGCTAAGAAGTTTTGCATACATTTGGGTGAACTGAGGTTCATAGGGATGAAATGGTTAATTTTAGTTAAAAAACAGCGGGACAAATGAATACAGATGAAAAAATTCAAGTTTGAATGGAAGACTGAGAGGTGGATATTTTTATTTTGCTAAGATGTTTTGTTTAGATTTTGGTGAATTGAGATGCGGAAGGACAAAAAGTTTAATTTTAGTTAAAAAACAGCGGGAATAATGAATTCAGATGAAAAAATTCAAGTTTGAGTGCAAGCCTGAGAAGTGAATATTTTTATTTTGCTAAGATGTTTTGTTTAAATTTTGGTGAATTGAGATGCAGAGGGACAAAATGGTTAATTTTTGTTCAAAAACAGCGGGAATAATGAATTCAGATGAAAAAATTCAAGTTAGAGTGGAAGCCTCTGAAGTGAATATTTTTATTTTGCTAAGATGTTTTGCATACTTTTCGGTGAACTAAGCTTCTAACGGGGGAAATAGTTAATTTTAATGAAAAAACAGCGGGAGAAATGAATTCTGATGAAAAAATTCAAGTTTGAGGGGAAAGCTGAGTAGTGGATATTTTTATTTCGCTAAGATGTTTTGTTTAAATTTTGGTGAACTGAGATGCAGAACGACGAAATGGTTAATTATAGTTAAAAAACATCGGGAATAATGAATTCAGATGAAAAATTCAAGTTTGATTGGAAGCCTTAGAAGTGAATATTTTTATTTTGGTAAGATGTTTTGCATACATTTTGGTGAACTGAGCTTCAGAGGGACGAAATGGTATAATTTAGTTATAAAACAGCGGGAGAAATGAATTAAGATGAAAAATTCAAGTTGTACTTGGAGGCCGAGAATTGGATATTTTTATTTTGCTAAGATGTTTTGCATAAAATTTGGTGACCTGAGATTCATAATGACGAAATGTTTAAATTTAGTTAAAAAAGCAGCGGGAAAATGAATTAAGATGAAATAATTGAAGTTTTAGAGGAAACCTGAAGTGTTAACGTTTATATTTTGCTAAGATGTTTTGCATACATTTTGGTGAACTGAATTTCATAGGGATGAAATGGTAAATTTTAATTAAAAAACAGTGGGACAAATGAATACAGATGAAAAAATTCAAGTTTGAATGGAAGACTGCAAAGTGGATATTTTTATTTTACTAAAGTGTTTTGTTTAATTTTTAGTGAATTGAGATGCAGAAGGACTAAATGGTTAATTTTTGTTAAAAAAACTGAGAGTATAATGAATTCAGATGAAAAAATCAAGTTTGAGTAGAAGCCTGAGGAGTGGAAATTTTATTTTGCTAAGATGTTTTGCATAAATTGTGTTGAACTGAGCTTCAGACGGACGAAACGGGATTTTTAGTTATTGAACTGCGGGAGAAATGAATTCAAAAGAAAAAAATCATGTTTGAGTGGAAGACTGAGAAGTGGATACTTTTTTTTTGCTATGATGTTTTGGAAAAATACTGGTGAACTGAGGTGCAGTCGGACGAAATGTTGAATTTTAGTTAAAAAATAGCGGGATTAATGAATTCAGATGAAAAAATCAAGTTTGAGTGGAAGCCTGAGAAGTGGATATTTTATTTTTCTAAGATGTTTTGCATAAATTTTGGTGAACTGAGATGCAGAAGGACGAAATGGTTAATTTTACTTAAAGAACAGCGTGAATAATGAATTCAGATGAAAAAATTCAAGTTTGAGTGGAAGCCTGGGAGGTTGATATTTTTATTTTGCTAAGATATTTTGAAAAAATTGTGGTGAACTGAGCTTCAGACGGACGAAATGGTGAATTTTAGTGAAAAAACAGCGGGAGAATTGAATTCAGATGAAAAAATTCAAGTTTGAGTGGAAGCCTGAGAAGTGAATATTTTTATTTTTCTAAAATGTTTTGCATACATTTTGGTGAACTGAGCTTCTGAGGGACGAAATGGTTAAATTTACTTACAACACATCGGGAGAAATTAATTAAGATGAAAAGTTGTAGTTGGAGGCCGAGAAGTGGATATTTTTATTGTCTAAGATGTTTTGCATAAAATTTGGTGAAGTGAGCTTCAAACCGACGAAATGTTTAATTGTAGTGAAAAAACTGCGGGAGAAATGAATAATGATGAAAAAAATCAAGTTTGAGGGGAAACCTGAGAAGTCGATATTTTACTTTGCTAAGAAGTTTTGCATAAGTAATGGTGAACGGAGCTGAAGACGGACGAAGTGGTTAATTTTAGTGAAAATAAAGCGGGAGAAATGAATTATGATGCAAAATTCAAGTTTGAGGGGAAAGCTGAGAAGTGGATATTTTTATTTTGCTAAGATGTTTTGTTTAAATTTTGGTGAACTGAAATGCAGAACGACGAAATGGTTAATGATAGTTAAAAAACATCGGGAATAATGAATTCTGATGAAAAAATTCAAGTTTGAGTGGAAGCCTGAGAAGTGAATATTTTTATTTTGGTAAGATATTTTGCATACATTTTGGTGAACTGAGCTTCTGAGGGACGAAATGGTATAAGTTAGTTATAAAACAGCGGGAGAAATGAATTAAGATGAAGAATTCAAGTTTTACTTGGAGGCCGAGAAGTGGATATTTTTATTTTGCTAAGATGTTTTGCATAAAATTTGGTGACCTGAGCTTCAAAAGGACGAAATGTTTAATTTTAGTTAAAAAAGCAGCGGAAAAATTAATTAAGATGAAAAAATTGAAGTTTTAGAGGAAACCTGAGAAGTGGATATTTTTATTTTGCTAAGAAGTTTTGCATACATTTTGGTGAACTGAGGTTCATAGGGATGAAATGGTTAATTTTATTTAAAAAACAGCGGGACAAATGAATACAGATGAAAAAATTCAAGTTTGAATGGAACACTGAGAGGTGGATATTTTTATCTTGCTAAGATGTTTTGTTTAGATTTTGGTGAATTGAGATGCAGAAGGACAAAAAGTTTAATTTTTGTTAAAAAAAACAGCGGGAATAATGAATTCAGATGAAAAAATTCAAGTTTGAGTGGAAGCCTGAGAAGTGAATATTTTTATTTTGCTAAGATGTTTTGTTTAAATTTTGGTGAATTAAGAAGCAGAAGGACAAAATGGTTAATTTTTGTTAAAAAACAGCGGGAATAATGAATTCAGATGAAAAAATTCAAGTTTGAGTGGAAGCCTCTGAAGTGAATATTTTTATTTTGCTAAGATGTGTTGCATACATTTCGGTGAATTGAGCTTCTAACGGACGAAGTGTTTAATTTTAGTGAAAAAATAGCGGGAGAGATGAATTCTGATGAAAAAATTCAAGTTTGAGGGGAAAGCTGAGAAGTGGATATTTTTATTTTGCTAAGATGTTTTGTTTAAATAATGGTGAACTGAGATGCAGAACGACAAAATGGTTAATAATAGTTAAAAAACATCGGGAATAATGAATTCAGATGAAAAAATTCAAGTTTTGAGAGGAAGCCTGAGAAGTGGATATTTTTATTTTGCTAAAATGTTTTGCAAAAAGTGTGGTGAACTGAGCTTCAGGCGGAGGAAATTGTGAATTTTAGTTAAAAAACGGCTGGAGAAATGAATTCAGATGAAAAAATTCAATTTTGAGTGGAATCCCTAGAAGTGGATATTTTTATTTAGCTATGATGTTATGCGTATATAATGGTGAACTGAGATGCAGAGGGACGAAATGTTTAATTTTAGTTAAAAACAGCAGCAATAATGAATTCAGGAGAAAAATTCAAATTTGAGTGGAAGTCCGAGAAGTGGATATTTTTATTTTGCTAAGATGTTTTGTTTAAATTTTGGTGAATTGAGATGCAGAAGGACAAAATTATTAATTTTTGTTAAAAAATAGCGGGAAAATTGAATTCAGATGAAAAAATTCAAGTTTGAGTGGAAGCCTGAGAAGTGAATATTTTTATTTTGCTAAGATGTTTTGCATATATTTCGGTGAACTGAGCTTCAGAGGGACGAAATGATATAATTTAGTTATAAAACAGCGGGAGCAATGAATTAAGATGAAAAATTCAAGTTTTTCTTGGAGGCCGAGAAGTGGATATTTTTATTTTGCTAAGATGTTTTGCATAAAATTTGGTGATCTGAGCATGAAAAGGACGAAATATTTAATTTTAGTTAAAAAAGCAGCGGGAAAATGAATTCAGATGAAAAAATTGAACTTTTAGAGGAAACCTGAGAGGGGAATATTTTTATTTTGCTAAGAAGTTTTGCATACATTTGGGTGAACTGAGGTTCATAGGGATGAAATGGTTAATTTTAGTTAAAAAACAGCGGGACAAATGAATACAGATGAAAAAATTCAAGTTTGAATGGAAGACTGAGAGGTGGATATTTTTATTTTGCTAAGATGTTTTGTTTAGATTTTGGTGAATTGAGATGCGGAAGGACAAAAAGTTTAATTTTAGTTAAAAAACAGCGGGAATAATGAATTCAGATGAAAAAATTCAAGTTTGAGTGCAAGCCTGAGAAGTGAATATTTTTATTTTGCTAAGATGTTTTGTTTAAATTTTGGTGAATTGAGATGCAGAGGGACAAAATGGTTAATTTTTGTTCAAAAACAGCGGGAATAATGAATTCAGATGAAAAAATTCAAGTTAGAGTGGAAGCCTCTGAAGTGAATATTTTTATTTTGCTAAGATGTTTTGCATACTTTTCGGTGAACTAAGCTTCTAACGGGGGAAATAGTTAATTTTAATGAAAAAACAGCGGGAGAAATGAATTCTGATGAAAAAATTCAAGTTTGAGGGGAAAGCTGAGTAGTGGATATTTTTATTTCGCTAAGATGTTTTGTTTAAATTTTGGTGAACTGAGATGCAGAACGACGAAATGGTTAATTATAGTTAAAAAACATCGGGAATAATGAATTCAGATGAAAAATTCAAGTTTGATTGGAAGCCTTAGAAGTGAATATTTTTATTTTGGTAAGATGTTTTGCATACATTTTGGTGAACTGAGCTTCAGAGGGACGAAATGGTATAATTTAGTTATAAAACAGCGGGAGAAATGAATTAAGATGAAAAATTCAAGTTGTACTTGGAGGCCGAGAATTGGATATTTTTATTTTGCTAAGATGTTTTGCATAAAATTTGGTGACCTGAGATTCATAATGACGAAATGTTTAAATTTAGTTAAAAAAGCAGCGGGAAAATGAATTAAGATGAAATAATTGAAGTTTTAGAGGAAACCTGAAGTGTTAACGTTTATATTTTGCTAAGATGTTTTGCATACATTTTGGTGAACTGAATTTCATAGGGATGAAATGGTAAATTTTAATTAAAAAACAGTGGGACAAATGAATACAGATAAAAAAATTCAAGTTTGAATGGAAGACTGCAAAGTGGATATTTTTATTTTACTAAAGTGTTTTGTTTAATTTTTAGTGAATTGAGATGCAGAAGGACAAAATGGTTAATTTTTGTTAAAAAAACTGAGAGTATAATGAATTCAGATGAAAAAATCAAGTTTGAGTAGAAGCCTGAGAAGTGGAAATTTTATTTTGCTAAGATGTTTTGCATAAATTGTGTTGAACTGAGCTTCAGACGGACGAAACGGGATTTTTAGTTATTGAACTGCGGGAGAAATGAATTCAAAAGAAAAAAATCATGTTTGAGTGGAAGACTGAGAAGTGGATACTTTTTTTTTGCTATGATGTTTTGGAAAAATACTGGTGAACTGAGGTGCAGTCGGACGAAATGTTGAATTTTAGTTAAAAAATAGCGGGATTAATGAATTCAGATGAAAAAATCAAGTTTGAGTGGAAGCCTGAGAAGTGGATATTTTATTTTTCTAAGATGTTTTGCATAAATTTTGGTGAACTGAGATGCAGAAGGACGAAATGGTTAATTTTACTTAAAGAACAGCGTGAATAATGAATTCAGATGAAAAAATTCAAGTTTGAGTGGAAGCCTGGGAGGTTGATATTTTTATTTTGCTAAGATATTTTGAAAAAATTGTGGTGAACTGAGCTTCAGACGGACGAAATGGTGAATTTTAGTGAAAAAACAGCGGGAGAATTGAATTCAGATGAAAAAATTCAAGTTTGAGTGGAAGCCTGAGAAGTGAATATTTTTATTTTTCTAAAATGTTTTGCATACATTTTGGTGAACTGAGCTTCTGAGGGACGAAATGGTTAAATTTACTTACAACACATCGGGAGAAATTAATTAAGATGAAAAGTTGTAGTTGGAGGCCGAGAAGTGGATATTTTTATTGTCTAAGATGTTTTGCATAAAATTTGGTGAAGTGAGCTTCAAACCGACGAAATGTTTAATTGTAGTGAAAAAACTGCGGGAGAAATGAATAATGATGAAAAAAATCAAGTTTGAGGGGAAACCTGAGAAGTCGATATTTTACTTTGCTAAGAAGTTTTGCATAAGTAATGGTGAACGGAGCTGAAGACGGACGAAGTGGTTAATTTTAGTGAAAATAAAGCGGGAGAAATGAATTATGATGCAAAATTCAAGTTTGAGGGGAAAGCTGAGAAGTGGATATTATTATTTTGCTAAGATGTTTTGTTTAAATTTTGGTGAACTGAAATGCAGAACGACGAAATGGTTAATGATCGTTAAAAAAAATCGGGAATAATGAATTCTGATGAAAAAATTCAAGTTTGAGTGGAAGCCTGAGAAGTGAATATTTTTATTTTGGTAAGATATTTTGCATACATTTTGGTGAACTGAGCTTCTGAGGGACGAAATGGTATAAGTTAGTTATAAAACAGCGGGAGAAATGAATTAAGATGAAGAATTCAAGTTTTACTTGGAGGCCGAGAAGTGGATATTTTTATTTTGCTAAGATGTTTTGCATAAAATTTGGTGACCTGAGCTTCAAAAGGACGAAATGTTTAATTTTAGTTAAAAAAGCAGCGGAAAAATTAATTAAGATGAAAAAATTGAAGTTTTAGAGGAAACCTGAGAAGTGGATATTTTTATTTTGCTAAGAAGTTTTGCATACATTTTGGTGAACTGAGGTTCATAGGGATGAAATGGTTAATTTTATTTAAAAAACAGCGGGACAAATGAATACAGATGAAAAAATTCAAGTTTGAATGGAACACTGAGAGGTGGATATTTTTATCTTGCTAAGATGTTTTGTTTAGATTTTGGTGAATTGAGATGCAGAAGGACAAAAAGTTTAATTTTTGTTAAAAAAAACAGCGGGAATAATGAATTCAGATGAAAAAATTCAAGTTTGAGTGGAAGCCTGAGAAGTGAATATTTTTATTTTGCTAAGATATTTTGTTTAAATTTTGGTGAATTAAGAAGCAGAAGGACAAAATGGTTAATTTTTGTTAAAAAACAGCGGGAATAATGAATTCAGATGAAAAAATTCAAGTTTGAGTGGAAGCCTCTGAAGTGAATATTTTTATTTTGCTAAGATGTGTTGCATACATTTCGGTGAATTGAGCTTCTAACGGACGAAGTGTTTAATTTTAGTGAAAAAATAGCGGGAGAGATGAATTCTGATGAAAAAATTCAAGTTTGAGGGGAAAGCTGAGAAGTGGATATTTTTATTTTGCTAAGATGTTTTGTTTAAATAATGGTGAACTGAGATGCAGAACGACAAAATGGTTAATAATAGTTAAAAAACATCGGGAATAATGAATTCAGATGAAAAAATTCAAGTTTTGAGAGGAAGCCTGAGAAGTGGATATTTTTATTTTGCTAAAATGTTTTGCAAAAAGTGTGGTGAACTGAGCTTCAGGCGGAGGAAATTGTGAATTTTAGTTAAAAAACGGCTGGAGAAATGAATTCAGATGAAAAAATTCAATTTTGAGTGGAATCCCTAGAAGTGGATATTTTTATTTAGCTATGATGTTATGCGTATATAATGGTGAACTGAGATGCAGAGGGACGAAATGTTTAATTTTAGTTAAAAACAGCAGCAATAATGAATTCAGGAGAAAAATTCAAATTTGAGTGGAAGTCCGAGAAGTGGATATTTTTATTTTGCTAAGATGTTTTGTTTAAATTTTGGTGAATTGAGATGCAGAAGGACAAAATTATTAATTTTTGTTAAAAAATAGCGGGAAAATTGAATTCAGATCAAAAAATTCAAGTTTGAGTGGAAGCCTGAGAAGTGAATATTTTTATTTTGCTAAGATGTTTTGCATATATTTCGGTGAACTGAGCTTCAGAGGGACGAAATGATATAATTTAGTTATAAAACAGCGGGAGCAATGAATTAAGATGAAAAATTCAAGTTTTTCTTGGAGGCCGAGAAGTGGATATTTTTATTTTGCTAAGATGTTTTGCATAAAATTTGGTGATCTGAGCATGAAAAGGACGAAATATTTAATTTTAGTTAAAAAAGCAGCGGGAAAATGAAATCAGATGAAAAAATTGAACTTTTAGAGGAAACCTGAGAGGGGAATATTTTTATTTTGCTAAGAAGTTTTGCATACATTTGGGTGAACTGAGGTTCATAGGGATGAAATGGTTAATTTTAGTTAAAAAACAGCGGGACAAATGAATACAGATGAAAAAATTCAAGTTTGAATGGAAGACTGAGAGGTGGATATTTTTATTTTGCTAAGATGTTTTGTTTAGATTTTGGTGAATTGAGATGCGGAAGGACAAAAAGTTTAATTTTAGTTAAAAAACAGCGGGAATAATGAATTCAGATGAAAAAATTCAAGTTTGAGTGCAAGCCTGAGAAGTGAATATTTTTATTTTGCTAAGATGTTTTGTTTAAATTTTGGTGAATTGAGATGCAGAGGGACAAAATGGTTAATTTTTGTTCAAAAACAGCGGGAATAATGAATTCAGATGAAAAAATTCAAGTTAGAGTGGAAGCCTCTGAAGTGAATATTTTTATTTTGCTAAGATGTTTTGCATACTTTTCGGTGAACTAAGCTTCTAACGGGGGAAATAGTTAATTTTAATGAAAAAACAGCGGGAGAAATGAATTCTGATGAAAAAATTCAAGTTTGAGGGGAAAGCTGAGTAGTGGATATTTTTATTTCGCTAAGATGTTTTGTTTAAATTTTGGTGAACTGAGATGCAGAACGACGAAATGGTTAATTATAGTTAAAAAACATCGGGAATAATGAATTCAGATGAAAAATTCAAGTTTGATTGGAAGCCTTAGAAGTGAATATTTTTATTTTGGTAAGATGTTTTGCATACATTTTGGTGAACTGAGCTTCAGAGGGACGAAATGGTATAATTTAGTTATAAAACAGCGGGAGAAATGAATTAAGATGAAAAATTCAAGTTGTACTTGGAGGCCGAGAATTGGATATTTTTATTTTGCTAAGATGTTTTGCATAAAATTTGGTGACCTGAGATTCATAATGACGAAATGTTTAAATTTAGTTAAAAAAGCAGCGGGAAAATGAATTAAGATGAAATAATTGAAGTTTTAGAGGAAACCTGAAGTGTTAACGTTTATATTTTGCTAAGATGTTTTGCATACATTTTGGTGAACTGAATTTCATAGGGATGAAATGGTAAATTTTAATTAAAAAACAGTGGGACAAATGAATACAGATGAAAAAATTCAAGTTTGAATGGAAGACTGCAAAGTGGATATTTTTATTTTACTAAAGTGTTTTGTTTAATTTTTAGTGAATTGAGATGCAGAAGGACAAAATGGTTAATTTTTGTTAAAAAAACTGAGAGTATAATGAATTCAGATGAAAAAATCAAGTTTAAGTAGAAGCCTGAGAAGTGGAAATTTTATTTTGCTAAGATGTTTTGCATAAATTGTGTTGAACTGAGCTTCAGACGGACGAAACGGGATTTTTAGTTATTGAACTGCGGGAGAAATGAATTCAAAAGAAAAAAATCATGTTTGAGTGGAAGACTGAGAAGTGGATACTTTTTTTTTGCTATGATGTTTTGGAAAAATACTGGTGAACTGAGGTGCAGTCGGACGAAATGTTGAATTTTAGTTAAAAAATAGCGGGATTAATGAATTCAGATGAAAAAATCAAGTTTGAGTGGAAGCCTGAGAAGTGGATATTTTATTTTTCTAAGATGTTTTGCATAAATTTTGGTGAACTGAGATGCAGAAGGACGAAATGGTTAATTTTACTTAAAGAACAGCGTGAATAATGAATTCAGATGAAAAAATTCAAGTTTGAGTGGAAGCCTGGGAGGTTGATATTTTTATTTTGCTAAGATATTTTGAAAAAATTGTGGTGAACTGAGCTTCAGACGGACGAAATGGTGAATTTTAGTGAAAAAACAGCGGGAGAATTGAATTCAGATGAAAAAATTCAAGTTTGAGTGGAAGCCTGAGAAGTGAATATTTTTATTTTTCTAAAATGTTTTGCATACATTTTGGTGAACTGAGCTTCTGAGGGACGAAATGGTTAAATTTACTTACAACACATCGGGAGAAATTAATTAAGATGAAAAGTTGTAGTTGGAGGCCGAGAAGTGGATATTTTTATTGTCTAAGATGTTTTGCATAAAATTTGGTGAAGTGAGCTTCAAACCGACGAAATGTTTAATTGTAGTGAAAAAACTGCGGGAGAAATGAATAATGATGAAAAAAATCAAGTTTGAGGGGAAACCTGAGAAGTCGATATTTTACTTTGCTAAGAAGTTTTGCATAAGTAATGGTGAACGGAGCTGAAGACGGACGAAGTGGTTAATTTTAGTGAAAATAAAGCGGGAGAAATGAATTATGATGCAAAATTCAAGTTTGAGGGGAAAGCTGAGAAGTGGATATTTTTATTTTGCTAAGATGTTTTGTTTAAATTTTGGTGAACTGAAATGCAGAACGACGAAATGGTTAATGATAGTTAAAAAACATCGGGAATAATGAATTCTGATGAAAAAATTCAAGTTTGAGTGGAAGCCTGAGAAGTGAATATTTTTATTTTGGTAAGATATTTTGCATACATTTTGGTGAACTGAGCTTCTGAGGGACGAAATGGTATAAGTTAGTTATAAAACAGCGGGAGAAATGAATTAAGATGAAGAATTCAAGTTTTACTTGGAGGCCGAGAAGTGGATATTTTTATTTTGCTAAGATGTTTTGCATAAAATTTGGTGACCTGAGCTTCAAAAGGACGAAATGTTTAATTTTAGTTAAAAAAGCAGCGGAAAAATTAATTAAGATGAAAAAATTGAAGTTTTAGAGGAAACCTGAGAAGTGGATATTTTTATTTTGCTAAGAAGTTTTGCATACATTTTGGTGAACTGAGGTTCATAGGGATGAAATGGTTAATTTTATTTAAAAAACAGCGGGACAAATGAATACAGATGAAAAAATTCAAGTTTGAATGGAACACTGAGAGGTGGATATTTTTATCTTGCTAAGATGTTTTGTTTAGATTTTGGTGAATTGAGATGCAGAAGGACAAAAAGTTTAATTTTTGTTAAAAAAAACAGCGGGAATAATGAATTCAGATGAAAAAATTCAAGTTTGAGTGGAAGCCTGAGAAGTGAATATTTTTATTTTGCTAAGATGTTTTGTTTAAATTTTGGTGAATTAAGAAGCAGAAGGACAAAATGGTTAATTTTTGTTAAAAAACAGCGGGAATAATGAATTCAGATGAAAAAATTCAAGTTTGAGTGGAAGCCTCTGAAGTGAATATTTTTATTTTGCTAAGATGTGTTGCATACATTTCGGTGAATTGAGCTTCTAACGGACGAAGTGTTTAATTTTAGTGAAAAAATAGCGGGAGAGATGAATTCTGATGAAAAAATTCAAGTTTGAGGGGAAAGCTGAGAAGTGGATATTTTTATTTTGCTAAGATGTTTTGTTTAAATAATGGTGAACTGAGATGCAGAACGACAAAATGGTTAATAATAGTTAAAAAACATCGGGAATAATGAATTCAGATGAAAAAATTCAAGTTTTGAGAGGAAGCCTGAGAAGTGGATATTTTTATTTTGCTAAAATGTTTTGCAAAAAGTGTGGTGAACTGAGCTTCAGGCGGAGGAAATTGTGAATTTTAGTTAAAAAACGGCTGGAGAAATGAATTCAGATGAAAAAATTCAATTTTGAGTGGAATCCCTAGAAGTGGATATTTTTATTTAGCTATGATGTTATGCGTATATAATGGTGAACTGAGATGCAGAGGGACGAAATGTTTAATTTTAGTTAAAAACAGCAGCAATAATGAATTCAGGAGAAAAATTCAAATTTGAGTGGAAGTCCGAGAAGTGGATATTTTTATTTTGCTAAGATGTTTTGTTTAAATTTTGGTGAATTGAGATGCAGAAGGACAAAATTATTAATTTTTGTTAAAAAATAGCGGGAAAATTGAATTCAGATGAAAAAATTCAAGTTTGAGTGGAAGCCTGAGAAGTGAATATTTTTATTTTGCTAAGATGTTTTGCATATATTTCGGTGAACTGAGCTTCAGAGGGACGAAATGATATAATTTAGTTATAAAACAGCGGGAGCAATGAATTAAGATGAAAAATTCAAGTTTTTCTTGGAGGCCGAGAAGTGGATATTTTTATTTTGCTAAGATGTTTTGCATAAAATTTGGTGACCTGAGCTTGAAAAGGACGAAATATTTAATTTTAGTTAAAAAAGCAGCGGGAAAATGAATTCAGATGAAAAAATTGAACTTTTAGAGGAAACCTGAGAGGGGAATATTTTTATTTTGCTAAGAAGTTTTGCATACATTTGGGTGAACTGAGGTTCATAGGGATGAAATGGTTAATTTTAGTTAAAAAACAGCGGGACAAATGAATACAGATGAAAAAATTCAAGTTTGAATGGAAGACTGAGAGGTGGATATTTTTATTTTGCTAAGATGTTTTGTTTAGATTTTGGTGAATTGAGATGCGGAAGGACAAAAAGTTTAATTTTAGTTAAAAAACAGCGGGAATAATGAATTCAGATGAAAAAATTCAAGTTTGAGTGCAAGCCTAAGAAGTGAATATTTTTATTTTGCTAAGATGTTTTGTTTAAATTTTTATGAATTGAGATGCAGAGGGACAAAATGGTTAATTTTTGTTCAAAAACAGCGGGAATAATGATTTCAGATGAAAACATTCAAGTTTGAGTGGAAGCCTCTGAAGTGAATATTTTTATTTTGCTAAGATGTTTTGCATACTTTTCGGTAAACTGAGCTTCTAACGGAGGAAATGTTTAATTTTAGTTAAAAAACAGCGGGAGAAATGAATTCTGATGAAAAAATTCAAGTTTTAGGGGAAAGCTGAGTAGTGGATATTTTTATTTTGCTAAGATGTTTTGTTTAAATTTTGGTGAACTGAGATGCAGAACGACGAAATGGTTAATTATAGTTAAAAAACATCGGGAATAATGAATTCAGAAGAAACAATTCAAGTTTGAGTGGAAGCCTAGGAAGTGAATATTTTTATTTTGGTAAGATGTTTGGCATACACTTTGGTGAACTGAGCTTCAGAGGGACGAAATGGTATAATTAATTTATAAAACAGCGGGAGAAATGAATTAAGATGAAAAATTCAAGTTTTACTTGGAGGCCGAGAATTGGATATTTTTATTTTGATAAGATGTTATGCATAAAATATAGTGACCTGAGATTCAAAAGGAGGAAATGTTTAAATTTACTTAAAAAAGCAGCGGGAAAATGAATTAAGATGAAAAAATTGAAGTTTTAGAGGAAACCTGAGAAGTTAACATTTTTATTTTTCTAAGATATTTTGCATACATTTTGCGGAACTGAATTTCATAGGGATGAAATGGTAAATTTTAGTTAAAAAACAGTGGGACAAATGAATACAGATGGAAAAATTCAAGTTTGAATGGAAGACTGCAAAGTAGATATTTTTATTTTACTAAGATGTTTTGCATAAATTGTGTTGAACTGAGCTTCAGACGGACGAAACGGGATTTTTAGTTATTGACCTGCGGGAGAAATGAATTCAAATGAAAAAAATCATGTTTGGGTGGAAGACTGAGAAGTGGATACTTTTTTTTTGCTAAGATGTTTTGCATACATTTTGGTGAACTGAGGTTCATAGGGATGAAATGGTTAATTTTATTTAAAAAACAGCGGGACAAATGAATACAGATAAAAAAAATTCAAGTTTGAATGGAACACTGAGAGGTGGATATTTTTATCTTGCAAAGATGTTTTGTTTAGATTTTGGTGAATTGAGATGCAGAAGGACAAAAAGTTTAATTTTTGTTAAAAAACAGCGGGAATAATGAATTCAGATGAAAAAATTCAAGTTTGAGTGGAAGCCTGAGAAGTGAATATTTTTATTTTGCTAAGATGATTTGTTTAAATTTTGGTGAATTAAGAAGCAAAAGGACAAAATTCTTAATTTTTATTAAAAAACAGCGGCAATAATGAATTCAGGTGAATAATTCAAATTAGAGTGGAAGTCCGAGAGGTGGATACTTTTATTTTGCTAAGATGTTTTGTTTTAATTTTGGTGAATTGAGATGCAGAAGGACAAAATGGTTAATTTTAGTGAAAAAACAGCGGGAGAAATGAATTCTGATGAAAAAATTCAAGTTTGAAGGGAAAGCTGAGAAGTGGATATTTTTATTTTTCTAAGATGTTTTGTTTAAATTTTGGTGAATTAAGAAGCAAAAGGACAAAATTCTTAATTTTTATTAAAAAACAGCGGCAATAATGAATTCAGGTGAATAATTCAAATTAGAGTGGAAGTCCGAGAGGTGGATACTTTTATTTTGCTAAGATGTTTTGTTTTAATTTTGGTGAATTGAGATGCAGAAGGACAAAATGGTTAATTTTAGTGAAAAAACAGCGGGAGAAATGAATTCTGATGAAAAAATTCAAGTTTGAAGGGAAAGCTGAGAAGTGGATATTTTTATTTTTCTAAGATGTTTTGTTTAAATTTTGGTGAACTGAGATGCACAACGACGAAATGCTTAATTATAGTTAACAATTATCGGGAATAATGAATTCAGATGAAAAAATTCAAGTTTGAGAGGAAGCCTGAGAAGTGAATATTGTTATATTGCTCAGATGTTTTGCATACATTTCGGTAAACTGAGCTTGTAACGGACGAAAAAATTCAAGTTTAAGGGGAAACCTGAGAAGTAGATATTTTATTTTGCTAAGATGTTTTGCATAAGTAATGGTGAACGGAGCTAAAAACGGACGAAGTGGTTAATTTTAGTAAAAAAAAGCGGGGGAAATGAATTCTGATGAAAAAATTCAAGTTTTAGGGGAAAACTGAGAAGTGAATTTTTTATTTTGCTAAGATGTTTTGTTTAAATTTTGGTGAACTGAAATGCAGAACGTTGAAATGGTTAATTATAGTTAAAAAACATCGGGAATAATGAATTCTGATGAAAAAATTCAAGTTTGATTGGAAGTCTGAGAAGTGAATATTTTCATTTTGGTAAGATATTTTGCATACATTTTGGTGAACTGAGCTTCAGTGGGACGAAATGGTATAATTTAGTTATAAAACAGCGGGAGAAATGAATAAAGATGAAAAATTCAAGTTTTACTTAGAGGCCGAGAAGTGGATATTTTTATTTTGCTAAGATGTTTTGCAATAAATGTGGTGACCTGAGCTTCAAAAGGCCGAAATATTTATTTTTAGTTAAAAAAGCAGCGGAAAATGAATTCAGATGAAAAAATTGAAGTTTTAGAAGAAACCTGAGTAGTGGATATTTTTATTTTGCTAAGGAGTTTTGCATACATTTGGGTGAACTGAGGTTCATAGGGATTAAATGGTTAATTTTAGTTGAAAAACAGCGGGACAAATGAAGAAAGATGAAAAAATTCAACTTTGAATGAAAGACTGAGAGGTGGATATTTTTATTTTGCTAAGATGTTTTGTTTGAATTTTGGTTAATTGATATGCAAAAGGACGTAATGGTTAATTTTTGTTAAAAAAACAGCGGGAATAATAAATTCAGATGAAAAAATTCAAGTTTGAATGGAAGACTGAGAAGTGGATATTTTTATTTCACTAAAATGTTTTGTTTAATTTTTGGTGAATTGATGTGCAGAAGGACGAAATGGTTAATTTTAGTTAAAAATAGTGGGATAAATGAATTCAGATGAAAAAAATCAAGTTTGAGTGTAATCCCTTGAAGTGAATGATTTATTTTGCTAAGATGTTTTGCATAAATTTTGGTGAACTGAGATGCAGAAGGACGAAATGGTGAATTTTAGTTAAAAATAGTGGGAGAAATGAATTCAATTGAAAAAATTCAACTTTGAGTGGAAGACTGAAAAGTGGATATTTTTATTTTGATAAGAAGTTATGCATAAATTTTGGTGAACTCAGCTGCAGACGGACGAAATGTTTAATTTTAGTTAAAAATAGTGGGAGAAATGAATTAAGATGAAAAAATTCAAGTTTGAGAGGAAACCTGAGAAATGGATATTTTTATTTTGATAAGAAGTTATGCATAAATTTTGGTGAACTCAGCTGCAGACGGACGATATGGTTAATTTTACTTAAAAAGAGTAGGAGAAACGAAATCTGATGAAAAAATTCGAAATTTAAGGGGAAAGCTGAGAAGTGGATATATTTTTATTCAGCTAAGATGTTTTGTTTAAATTTTAGTGAACTGAGATGGAGAAGGACAACATGTTTAATTTTAGTTAAAAAACAGCGGGAATAATGAATTCAGATGAAAAAATTCAAGTTTTGAGTGGAAGCCTGAGAAGTGGATATTTTTATTTTGCTAAAATGTTTTGCAAAAAGTGTGGTGAACTGAGCTTCTGGCGGACGAAATGGTGAATTTTAGTTAAAAAACTGCTGGAGAAATGAATTCAGATGAAAAAATTCAATTTTGAGTGTATTCCCTAGAAGTGGATATTTTTATTTAGCTATGATGTTATGCATAAATAATGATGAACTGAGATGCAGAGGGACGAAATGGTTAATTTTATTTAAAAAACAGATATTTTGCATACATTTTGCGTAACTGAATTTCATAGGGATGAAATGGTAAATTTTAGTTAAAAAACAGCGGGAGAAATGAATTCTGATGAAAAAATTCAAGTTTGGGTGGAAAGCTGAGAAGTGGTTGTTGTTATCTGGCCAAGATGTTTTGTTTAAATTTTTGGTGAACTGAGATGCAGAACGACGAAATGTTTAAATTTAGTTATAAAAGTAGCGGGAAAATAAATTAAGATGAAAAAATTGAAGTTTTAGAGGAAACCTTAGAAGTGGACGTTATTATTTTGCTAAGATGTTTTGCATACATTTTGGTGAACTGAATTTCATAGGGATGAAATGGTAAATTTTAGTTAAAAAACAGCGGGAGTTATGAATTCATATGAAAAAATTCAAGTTTCAGTAGAAGCCTGAGAAGTGGATATTTTATTTTGGTAAGATATTTTGCATAAATTGTGATCAACTGAGCTTCAGACGGATGAAACGACGAGTTTTAGGTAATGAACAGCGGTAGAAATGAATTCAAATGAAAAAAATCATGTTTGAGTGGAAGACTGAGAAGTGGATACTTTTTTTTTGCTAAGATGTTTTGCAAAAATATTGGTGAACTGAGATTCAGACGGACGAAATGGTGAATTTTAGTTAAAAAATAGCGGGCTTAATGAATTGAGATGAAAAAAATCAAGTTAAAGTGAAAGACTGAGAAGTGGATATTTTATTTTGCTAAGATGTTTTGCATAAATTGTGATGACCTGAGCTTCAGACGGAGGAAATGGTGTGTTTTAGTTAAAAAACAGCGGGAGAAATTAATTCAAATGAAAAAAATGAAGTTTGATTGGAAGACTGAGAAGTGGATACTTTTTTTGCTAAGATGTTTTGCAAAAATTGTGGTGAACTGAGCTTCCGACGGACGAAATGGTGAATTTTAATTAAAAAATAGCGGGATAAATGAATTCAGATGAATAAAATCAAGTTTGAGTGGAAGCCTGAGAAGTAAATATTTTTATTTTGGTAAGATATTTTGCATACATTTTGGTGAACGGAGCTTCAGACGGACGAAATGCTTTAATTAAGTTATAAAACAGCGGGAAAAAAAGGATTAAGATGAAAAATTGAAGTTTTACTTGGAGGCCGAGAAGTGGATATTTTTATCTAGCTAAGAAGTTTTGCATAATTTATGGTGAACTGAGCTGCAGACGGACAAAATGGTTATTTTTGTTAAAAAACAGCGGGAATTATGAATTCAGATGAAAAAATTTAACTTTGAGTGGAAGTCTGAGATGTGTATATTTTTATTTTGCTAAGATGTGTTGCATACATTTCGGTAAACTGAGCTACTAACGGACGAAATGTTTAATTTTAGTGAAAAAGCAGATATTTTGCATACATTTTGCGGAACTGAATTTCATAGGGATGAAATGGTAAATTTTAGTTAAAAAACAGTGGGACAAATGAATACAGATGAAAAAATTCAAGTTTGAATGGAAGACTGCGAAGTGGATATTTTTATTTTACTAAAATATTTTGTTTAATTTTTAGTGAATTGAGATGCAGAAGGACAAAATGGTTAATTTTTGTTAAAAAACTGCGAGTATAATGAATTCAGATGAAAAAATTCAAGTTTTAGTAGAAGCCTGAGTAGTGGATATTTTATTTTGCTATGATGTTTTGCATAAATTGTGTTGAACTGAGCTTCAGACGGACGAAACGGGATTTTTAGTTATTGAACTGCGGGAGAAATGAATTCAAATGAAAAAAATCATGTTTGAGTGGAAGACTGAAAAGTGGATACTTTTTTTTTGCTAAGATGTTTTGGAAAAATTGTGGTGAACTGAGCTTCATAGGGATGAAATGGTTAATTTTAGTTAAAAAATAGCGGGAGAAATGAATTCAGATGAAAAAAATCAAGTTTGAGTGTAACCCATTGAAGTGAATGATTTATTTTGCTAAGATGTTTTGCATAAATTTTGGTGAACCGAGATGCAGAAGGACGAAATGGTTAATTTTAGTTATAAAATAGTAGGAGAAACGAAATCTGATGAAAATATTCGTAATTTAGGGGAAATCTGAGAAGTGTATATTTTTATTTAGCTAAGATGTTTTGTTTAAATTTTAGTGAACGGAGATGGAGAAGGACAACATGTTTAATTTTTGTTAAAAAACAGCGGGAATAATGAATTCAGATGAAAAAATTCAAGTTTTGAATGGAAGCCTGAGAAGTGGATATTTTTATTTTGCTAAAATGTTTTGCAAAAAGTGTGGTGAACTGAGCTTCAGGCGGACCAAATGGTGAATTTTAGTTAAAAAACTGCTGGAGAAATGAATTCAAATGAAAAAATTCAATTTTGAGTGGAATCCCTAGAAGTGGATATTTTTATTTAGCTTGATGTTATGCATAAATAATGATTAACTGAGATGCAGAGGGATGATGTGGTTAATTTTAGTTAACAAACAGCGGCAATAATGAATTCAGGTGAAAAATTCAAATTAGAGTGGAAGTCCGAGAGGTGGATACTTTTATTTTGCTAAGATGTTTTGTTTAAAGTTTGGTGAATTGAGATACAGAAGGACAAAATGGTTAATTTTAGTGAAAAAAAAGCGGGAGAAATGAATTGTGATGAAAAAATTGAAGTTTGAGGGGAAAGCTGAGAAGTGGATATTTTTATTTTTCTAAGATGTTTTGTTTAAATTTTGGTGAACTGAGATGCAGAACGACGAAATGGTTAATTATAGTTAAAAATTATCGGGAATAATGAATTCAGATGAAAAAATTCAAGTTTGAGAGGAAGCCTGAGAAGTGAATATTGTTATATTGCTCAGATGTTTTGCATACATTTCGGTAAACTGAGCTTGTAACGGACGAAAAAATTCAAGTTTAAGGGGAAACCTGAGAAGTAGATATTTTATTTTGCTAAGATGTTTTGCATAAGTAATGGTGAACGGAGCTAAAAACGGACGAAGTGGTTAATTTTAGTAAAAAATAGCGGGCTTAATGAATTCAGATGAAAAAAATCAAGTTAGAGTGGAAGCCTGAGAAGTGGATATTTTATTTTGCTAAGATGTTTTGCATAAATTGTGATGACCTGAGCTTCAGACGGAGGAAATGGTGTGTTTTAGTTAAAAAACAGCGGGAGAAATTAATTCAAATGAAAAAAATGAAGTTTGATTGGAAGACTGAGAAGTGGATACTTTTTTTGCTAAGATGTTTTGCAAAAATTGTGGTGAACTGAGCTTCAGACGGACGAAATGGTGAATTTTAATTAAAAAATAGCGGGATAAATGAATTCAGATGAATAAAATCAAGTTTGAGTGGAAGCCTGAGAAGTAAATATTTTTATTTTGGTAAGATATTTTGCATACATTTTGGTGAACGGAGCTTCAGACGGACGAAATGCTTTAATTAAGTTATAAAACAGCGGGAAAAAAAGGATTAAGATGAAAAATTGAAGTTTTACTTGGAGGCCGAGAAGTGGATATTTTTATCTAGCTAAGAAGTTTTGCATAATTTATGGTGAACTGAGCTGCAGACGGACAAAATGGTTATTTTTGTTAAAAAACAGCGGGAATTATGAATTCAGATGAAAAAATTTAACTTTGAGTGGAAGTCTGAGATGTGTATATTTTTATTTTGCTAAGATGTGTTGCATACATTTCGGTAAACTGAGCTACTAACGGACGAAATGTTTAATTTTAGTGAAAAAGCAGATATTTTGCATACATTTTGCGGAACTGAATTTCATAGGGATGAAATGGTAAATTTTAGTTAAAAAACAGTGGGACAAATGAATACAGATGAAAAAATTCAAGTTTGAATGGAAGACTGCGAAGTGGATATTTTTATTTTACTAAAATATTTTGTTTAATTTTTAGTGAATTGAGATGCAGAAGGACAAAATGGTTAATTTTTGTTAAAAAACTGCGAGTATAATGAATTAAGATGAAAAAATTCAAGTTTTAGTAGAAGCCTGAGTAGTGGATATTTTATTTTGCTATGATGTTTTGCATAAATTGTGTTGAACTGAGCTTCAGACGGACGAAACGGGATTTTTAGTTATTGAACTGCGGGAGAAATGAATTCAAATGAAAAAAATCATGTTTGAGTGGAAGACTGAAAAGTGGATACTTTTTTTTTGCTAAGATGTTTTGGAAAAATTGTGGTGAACTGAGCTTCATAGGGATGAAATGGTTAATTTTAGTTAAAAAATAGCGGGAGAAATGAATTTAGATGAAAAAAATCAAGTTTGAGTGTAACCCATTGAAGTGAATGATTTATTTTGCTAAGATGTTTTGCATAAATTTTGGTGAACCGAGATGCAGAAGGACGAAATGGTTAATTTTAGTTATAAAATAGTAGGAGAAACGAAATCTGATGAAAATATTCGTAATTTAGGGGAAATCTGAGAAGTGTATATTTTTATTTAGCTAAGATGTTTTGTTTAAATTTTAGTGAACGGAGATGGAGAAGGACAACATGTTTAATTTTTGTTAAAAAACAGCGGGAATAATGAATTCAGATGAAAAAATTCAAGTTTTGAATGGAAGCCTGAGAAGTGGATATTTTTATTTTGCTAAAATGTTTTGCAAAAAGTGTGGTGAACTGAGCTTCAGGCGGACCAAATGGTGAATTTTAGTTAAAAAACTGCTGGAGAAATGAATTCAAATGAAAAAATTCAATTTTGAGTGGAATCCCTAGAAGTGGATATTTTTATTTAGCTTGATGTTATGCATAAATAATGATTAACTGAGATGCAGAGGGATGATGTGGTTAATTTTAGTTAACAAACAGCGGCAATAATGAATTCAGGTGAAAAATTCAAATTAGAGTGGAAGTCCGAGAGGTGGATACTTTTATTTTGCTAAGATGTTTTGTTTAAAGTTTGGTGAATTGAGATACAGAAGGACAAAATGGTTAATTTTAGTGAAAAAAAAGCGGGAGAAATGAATTGTGATGAAAAAATTGAAGTTTGAGGGGAAAGCTGAGAAGTGGATATTTTTATTTTTCTAAGATGTTTTGTTTAAATTTTGGTGAACTGAGATGCAGAACGACGAAATGGTTAATTATAGTTAAAAATTATCGGGAATAATGAATTCAGATGAAAAAATTCAAGTTTGAGAGGAAGCCTGAGAAGTGAATATTGTTATATTGCTCAGATGTTTTGCATACATTTCGGTAAACTGAGCTTCTAACGGACGAAAAAATTCAAGTTTAAGGGAAAACCTGAGAAGTAGATATTTTATTTTGCTAAGATGTTAAATTTTGGTGAACTGAAATGCAGAACGACGAAATGGTTAATTATAGTTAAAAAACATCGCGAATAATGAATTCTGATGAAAAAATTCAAGTTTGTGTGGAAGACTGAGAAGTGAATATTTTCATTCTGGTAAGATATTTTGCATACATTTTGGTGAACTGAGCTTCAGTGGGACGAAATGGTATAATTTAGTTATAAAACAGCGGGAGAAATGAATAAAGATGAAAAATTCAAGTTTTACTTGGAGGCCGAGAAGTGGATATTTTTATTTTGCTAAGATGTTTTGCAATAAATGTGAACACCTGAGCCCCAAAAGGACGAAATGTTTAATTTTAGTTAAAAAAGCAGCCGGAAAATGAATTCAGATGAAAAAATTGAAGTTTTAGAGGAAACCTGAGAAGTGGATATTTTTATTTTGCTAAGAAGTTTTGCATACATTTGGGTGAACTGAGGTTCATAGGGATGAAATGGTTAATTTTAGTTAAAAAACAGCGGGACAAATGAATACAGATGAAAAAATTCAAGTTTGAATGGAAGACCGAGAAGGGGATATTTTTATTTTGCTAAGATGTTTTGTTTGAATTTTGGTTAATTGATATGCAGAAGGACGTAATGGTTAATTTTTGTTAAAAAACAGCGGGAATAATAAATTCAGATGAAAAATTCAAGTTTGAGTGGAAGCTTGAGAAGTGAATATTATTAATTTGCTAAGATGTTTTGTTTAAATTTTGGTGAATTGAGATGCAGAAGGACAAAATGGTATATTTTAGGTATAAATAGCGAGAATAATGAATTCAGATGAAAAAATTCAAGTTTGAGTGGGAGCCTGAGAAGTGAATATTTTTAAATTGCTTAGATGTTTTGCATACATTTCGGTTAACTGAGCTTCTATCTGATGAAAAAATTCAAGTTTGAGGGGAAACCTGAGAAGTAGATATTTTATTTTGCTAAGAAGTTTTTCATAAGTAATGGTGAACGGAACTGAAGACGGACGAAGTGGTTAATTTTAGTGAAAAAAAGCGGGAGAAATGAATTCTGTTGAAAAAATTCAAGTTGAGTGGAAGTCTGAGAAGTGAATATTTTCATTTTGGTAAGATATTTTGCATACATTTTGGTGAACTGAGCTTCAGTGGGACGAAATTGTATAATTTAGTTATAAAACAGCGGGAGAAATGAATAAAGATGAAAAATTCAAGTTTTACTTGGAGGCCGAGAAGTGGATATTTTTATTTTTCTAAGATGTTTTGCATAAAATTTGGTGACATGATCTTCAAAAGGACGAAATGTTTATTTTTAGTTAAAAAAGCAGCGGAAAATGAATTCAGATGAAAAAATTGAAGTTTTAGAGGAAACCTGAGTAGTGGATATTTTTATTTTGCTAAGGAGTTTTGCATACATTTGGGTGAACTGAGGTTCATAGGGATTAAATGGTTAATTTTAGTTGAAAAACAGCGGGACAAATGAAGAAAGATGAAAAAATTCAACTTTGAATGAAAGACTGAGAGGTGGATATTTTTATTTTGCTAAGATGTTTTGTTTGAATTTTGGTTAATTGATATGCAGAAGGACGTAATGGTTAATTTTTGTTAAAAAAACAGCGGGAATAATAAATTCAGATGAAAAAATTCAAGTTTGAATGGAAGACTGAGAAGTGGATATTTTTATTTCACTAAAATGTTTTGTTTAATTTTTGGTGAATTGATGTGCAGAAGGACGAAATGGTTAATTTTAGTTAAAAATAGTGGGATAAATGAATTCAGATGAAAAAAATCAAGTTTGAGTGTAATCCCTTGAAGTGAATGATTTATTTTGCTAAGATGTTTTGCATAAATTTTGGTGAACTGAGATGCAGAAGGACGAAATGGTGAATTTTAGTTAAAAATAGTGGGAGAAATGAATTCAATTGAAAAAATTCAACTTTGAGTGGAAGACTGAAAAGTGGATATTTTTATTTTGATAAGAAGTTATGCATAAATTTTGGTGAACTCAGCTGCAGACGGACGAAATGTTTAATTTTAGTTAAAAATAGTGGGAGAAATGAATTAAGATGAAAAAATTCAAGTTTGAGAGGAAACCTGAGAAATGGATATTTTTATTTTGATAAGAAGTTATGCATAAATTTTGGTGAACTCAGCTGCAGACGGACGATATGGTTAATTTTACTTAAAAAGAGTAGGAGAAACGAAATCTGATGAAAAAATTCGAAATTTAAGGGGAAAGCTGAGAAGTGGATATATTTTTATTCAGCTAAGATGTTTTGTTTAAATTTTAGTGAACTGAGATGGAGAAGGACAACATGTTTAATTTTAGTTAAAAAACAGCGGGAATAATGAATTCAGATGAAAAAATTCAAGTTTTGAGTGGAAGCCTGAGAAGTGGATATTTTTATTTTGCTAAAATGTTTTGCAAAAAGTGTGGTGAACTGAGCTTCTGGCGGACGAAATGGTGAATTTTAGTTAAAAAACTGCTGGAGAAATGAATTCAGATGAAAAAATTCAATTTTGAGTGTATTCCCTAGAAGTGGATATTTTTATTTAGCTATGATGTTATGCATAAATAATGATGAACTGAGATGCAGAGGGACGAAATGGTTAATTTTATTTAAAAAACAGATATTTTGCATACATTTTGCGCAACTGAATTTCATAGGGATGAAATGGTAAATTTTAGTTAAAAAACAGCGGGAGAAATGAATTCTGATGAAAAAATTCAAGTTTGGGTGGAAAGCTGAGAAGTGGTTGTTGTTATCTGGCTAAGATGTTTTGTTTAAATTTTTGGTGAACTGAGATGCAGAACGACGAAATGTTTAAATTTAGTTATAAAAGCAGCGGGAAAATAAATTAAGATGAAAAAATTGAAGTTTTAGAGGAAACCTTAGAAGTGGACGTTATTATTTTGCTAAGATGTTTTGCATACATTTTGGTGAACTGAATTTCATAGGGATGAAATGGTAAATTTTAGTTAAAAAACAGCGGGAGTTATGAATTCATATGAAAAAATTCAAGTTTCAGTAGAAGCCTGAGAAGTGGATATTTTATTTTGGTAAGATATTTTGCATAAATTGTGATCAACTGAGCTTCAGACGGATGAAACGACGAGTTTTAGGTAATGAACAGCGGTAGAAATGAATTCAAATGAAAAAAATCATGTTTGAGTGGAAGACTGAGAAGTGGATACTTTTTTTTTGCTAAGATGTTTTGCAAAAATATTGGTGAACTGAGATTCAGACGGACGAAATGGTGAATTTTAGTTAAAAAATACCGGGCTTAATGAATTGAGATGAAAAAAATCAAGTTAAAGTGAAAGACTGAGAAGTGGATATTTTATTTTGCTAAGATGTTTTGCATAAATTGTGATGACCTGAGCTTCAGACGGAGGAAATGGTGTGTTTTAGTTAAAAAACAGCGGGAGAAATTAATTCAAATGAAAAAAATGAAGTTTGATTGGAAGACTGAGAAGTGGATACTTTTTTTGCTAAGATGTTTTGCAAAAATTGTGGTGAACTGAGCTTCCGACGGACGAAATGGTGAATTTTAATTAAAAAATAGCGGGATAAATGAATTCAGATGAATAAAATCAAGTTTGAGTGGAAGCCTGAGAAGTAAATATTTTTATTTTGGTAAGATATTTTGCATACATTTTGGTGAACGGAGCTTCAGACGGACGAAATGCTTTAATTAAGTTATAAAACAGCGGGAAAAAAAGGATTAAGATGAAAAATTGAAGTTTTACTTGGAGGCCGAGAAGTGGATATTTTTATCTAGCTAAGAAGTTTTGCATAATTTATGGTGAACTGAGCTGCAGACGGACAAAATGGTTATTTTTGTTAAAAAACAGCGGGAATTATGAATTCAGATGAAAAAATTTAACTTTGAGTGGAAGTCTGAGATGTGTATATTTTTATTTTGCTAAGATGTGTTGCATACATTTCGGTAAACTGAGCTACTAACGGACGAAATGTTTAATTTTAGTGAAAAAGCAGATATTTTGCATACATTTTGCGGAACTGAATTTCATAGGGATGAAATGGTAAATTTTAGTTAAAAAACAGTGGGACAAATGAATACAGATGAAAAAATTCAAGTTTGAATGGAAGACTGCGAAGTGGATATTTTTATTTTACTAAAATATTTTGTTTAATTTTTAGTGAATTGAGATGCAGAAGGACAAAATGGTTAATTTTTGTTAAAAAACTGCGAGTATAATGAATTCAGATGAAAAAATTCAAGTTTTAGTAGAAGCCTGAGTAGTGGATATTTTATTTTGCTATGATGTTTTGCATAAATTGTGTTGAACTGAGCTTCAGACGGACGAAACGGGATTTTTAGTTATTGAACTGCGGGAGAAATGAATTCAAATGAAAAAAATCATGTTTGAGTGGAAGACTGAAAAGTGGATACTTTTTTTTTGCTAAGATGTTTTGGAAAAATTGTGGTGAACTGAGCTTCATAGGGATGAAATGGTTAATTTTAGTTAAAAAATAGCGGGAGAAATGAATTTAGATGAAAAAAATCAAGTTTGAGTGTAACCCATTGAAGTGAATGATTTATTTTGCTAAGATGTTTTGCATAAATTTTGGTGAACCGAGATGCAGAAGGACGAAATGGTTAATTTTAGTTATAAAATAGTAGGAGAAACGAAATCTGATGAAAATATTCGTAATTTAGGGGAAATCTGAGAAGTGTATATTTTTATTTAGCTAAGATGTTTTGTTTAAATTTTAGTGAACGGAGATGGAGAAGGACAACATGTTTAATTTTTGTTAAAAAACAGCGGGAATAATGAATTCAGATGAAAAAATTCAAGTTTTGAATGGAAGCCTGAGAAGTGGATATTTTTATTTTGCTAAAATGTTTTGCAAAAAGTGTGGTGAACTGAGCTTCAGGCGGACCAAATGGTGAATTTTAGTTAAAAAACTGCTGGAGAAATGAATTCAAATGAAAAAATTCAATTTTGAGTGGAATCCCTAGAAGTGGATATTTTTATTTAGCTTGATGTTATGCATAAATAATGATTAACTGAGATGCAGAGGGATGATGTGGTTAATTTTAGTTAACAAACAGCGGCAATAATGAATTCAGGTGAAAAATTCAAATTAGAGTGGAAGTCCGAGAGGTGGATACTTTTATTTTGCTAAGATGTTTTGTTTAAAGTTTGGTGAATTGAGATACAGAAGGACAAAATGGTTAATTTTAGTGAAAAAAAAGCGGGAGAAATGAATTGTGATGAAAAAATTGAAGTTTGAGGGGAAAGCTGAGAAGTGGATATTTTTATTTTTCTAAGATGTTTTGTTTAAATTTTGGTGAACTGAGATGCAGAACGACGAAATGGTTAATTATAGTTAAAAATTATCGGGAATAATGAATTCAGATGAAAAAATTCAAGTTTGAGAGGAAGCCTGAGAAGTGAATATTGTTATATTGCTCAGATGTTTTGCATACATTTCGGTAAACTGAGCTTGTAACGGACGAAAAAATTCAAGTTTAAGGGGAAACCTGAGAAGTAGATATTTTATTTTGCTAAGATGTTTTGCATAAGTAATGGTGAACGGAGCTAAAAACGGACGAAGTGGTTAATTTTAGTAAAAAATAGCGGGCTTAATGAATTCAGATGAAAAAAATCAAGTTAGAGTGGAAGCCTGAGAAGTGGATATTTTATTTTGCTAAGATGTTTTGCATAAATTGTGATGACCTGAGCTTCAGACGGAGGAAATGGTGTGTTTTAGTTAAAAAACAGCGGGAGAAATTAATTCAAATGAAAAAAATGAAGTTTGATTGGAAGACTGAGAAGTGGATACTTTTTTTGCTAAGATGTTTTGCAAAAATTGTGGTGAACTGAGCTTCAGACGGACGAAATGGTGAATTTTAATTAAAAAATAGCGGGATAAATGAATTCAGATGAATAAAATCAAGTTTGAGTGGAAGCCTGAGAAGTAAATATTTTTATTTTGGTAAGATATTTTGCATACATTTTGGTGAACGGAGCTTCAGACGGACGAAATGCTTTAATTAAGTTATAAAACAGCGGGAAAAAAAGGATTAAGATGAAAAATTGAAGTTTTACTTGGAGGCCGAGAAGTGGATATTTTTATCTAGCTAAGAAGTTTTGCATAATTTATGGTGAACTGAGCTGCAGACGGACAAAATGGTTATTTTTGTTAAAAAACAGCGGGAATTATGAATTCAGATGAAAAAATTTAACTTTGAGTGGAAGTCTGAGATGTGTATATTTTTATTTTGCTAAGATGTGTTGCATACATTTCGGTAAACTGAGCTACTAACGGACGAAATGTTTAATTTTAGTGAAAAAGCAGATATTTTGCATACATTTTGCGGAACTGAATTTCATAGGGATGAAATGGTAAATTTTAGTTAAAAAACAGTGGGACAAATGAATACAGATGAAAAAATTCAAGTTTGAATGGAAGACTGCGAAGTGGATATTTTTATTTTACTAAAATATTTTGTTTAATTTTTAGTGAATTGAGATGCAGAAGGACAAAATGGTTAATTTTTGTTAAAAAACTGCGAGTATAATGAATTCAGATGAAAAAATTCAAGTTTTAGTAGAAGCCTGAGTAGTGGATATTTTATTTTGCTATGATGTTTTGCATAAATTGTGTTGAACTGAGCTTCAGACGGACGAAACGGGATTTTTAGTTATTGAACTGCGGGAGAAATGAATTCAAATGAAAAAAATCATGTTTGAGTGGAAGACTGAAAAGTGGATACTTTTTTTTTGCTAAGATGTTTTGGAAAAATTGTGGTGAACTGAGCTTCATAGGGATGAAATGGTTAATTTTAGTTAAAAAATAGCGGGAGAAATGAATTTAGATGAAAAAAATCAAGTTTGAGTGTAACCCATTGAAGTGAATGATTTATTTTGCTAAGATGTTTTGCATAAATTTTGGTGAACCGAGATGCAGAAGGACGAAATGGTTAATTTTAGTTATAAAATAGTAGGAGAAACGAAATCTGATGAAAATATTCGTAATTTAGGGGAAATCTGAGAAGTGTATATTTTTATTTAGCTAAGATGTTTTGTTTAAATTTTAGTGAACGGAGATGGAGAAGGACAACATGTTTAATTTTTGTTAAAAAACAGCGGGAATAATGAATTCAGATGAAAAAATTCAAGTTTTGAATGGAAGCCTGAGAAGTGGATATTTTTATTTTGCTAAAATGTTTTGCAAAAAGTGTGGTGAACTGAGCTTCAGGCGGACCAAATGGTGAATTTTAGTTAAAAAACTGCTGGAGAAATGAATTCAAATGAAAAAATTCAATTTTGAGTGGAATCCCTAGAAGTGGATATTTTTATTTAGCTTGATGTTATGCATAAATAATGATTAACTGAGATGCAGAGGGATGATGTGGTTAATTTTAGTTAACAAACAGCGGCAATAATGAATTCAGGTGAAAAATTCAAATTAGAGTGGAAGTCCGAGAGGTGGATACTTTTATTTTGCTAAGATGTTTTGTTTAAAGTTTGGTGAATTGAGATACAGAAGGACAAAATGGTTAATTTTAGTGAAAAAAAAGCGGGAGAAATGAATTGTGATGAAAAAATTGAAGTTTGAGGGGAAAGCTGAGAAGTGGATATTTTTATTTTTCTAAGATGTTTTGTTTAAATTTTGGTGAACTGAGATGCAGAACGACGAAATGGTTAATTATAGTTAAAAATTATCGGGAATAATGAATTCAGATGAAAAAATTCAAGTTTGAGAGGAAGCCTGAGAAGTGAATATTGTTATATTGCTCAGATGTTTTGCATACATTTCGGTAAACTGAGCTTCTAACGGACGAAAAAATTCAAGTTTAAGGGAAAACCTGAGAAGTAGATATTTTATTTTGCTAAGATGTTAAATTTTGGTGAACTGAAATGCAGAACGACGAAATGGTTAATTATAGTTAAAAAACATCGCGAATAATGAATTCTGATGAAAAAATTCAAGTTTGTGTGGAAGACTGAGAAGTGAATATTTTCATTCTGGTAAGATATTTTGCATACATTTTGGTGAACTGAGCTTCAGTGGGACGAAATGGTATAATTTAGTTATAAAACAGCGGGAGAAATGAATAAAGATGAAAAATTCAAGTTTTACTTGGAGGCCGAGAAGTGGATATTTTTATTTTGCTAAGATGTTTTGCAATAAATGTGAACACCTGAGCCCCAAAAGGACGAAATGTTTAATTTTAGTTAAAAAAGCAGCCGGAAAATGAATTCAGATGAAAAAATTGAAGTTTTAGAGGAAACCTGAGAAGTGGATATTTTTATTTTGCTAAGAAGTTTTGCATACATTTGGGTGAACTGAGGTTCATAGGGATGAAATGGTTAATTTTAGTTAAAAAACAGCGGGACAAATGAATACAGATGAAAAAATTCAAGTTTGAATGGAAGACCGAGAAGGGGATATTTTTATTTTGCTAAGATGTTTTGTTTGAATTTTGGTTAATTGATATGCAGAAGGACGTAATGGTTAATTTTTGTTAAAAAACAGCGGGAATAATAAATTCAGATGAAAAATTCAAGTTTGAGTGGAAGCTTGAGAAGTGAATATTTTTAATTTGCTAAGATGTTTTGTTTAAATTTTGGTGAATTGAGATGCAGAAGGACAAAATGGTATATTTTAGGTATAAATAGCGAGAATAATGAATTCAGATGAAAAAATTCAAGTTTGAGTGGGAGCCTGAGAAGTGAATATTTTTAAATTGCTTAGATGTTTTGCATACATTTCGGTTAACTGAGCTTCTATCTGATGAAAAAATTCAAGTTTGAGGGGAAACCTGAGAAGTAGATATTTTATTTTGCTAAGAAGTTTTTCATAAGTAATGGTGAACGGAACTGAAGACGGACGAAGTGGTTAATTTTAGTGAAAAAAAGCGGGAGAAATGAATTCTGTTGAAAAAATTCAAGTTGAGTGGAAGTCTGAGAAGTGAATATTTTCATTTTGGTAAGATATTTTGCATACATTTTGGTGAACTGAGCTTCAGTGGGACGAAATTGTATAATTTAGTTATAAAACAGCGGGAGAAATGAATAAAGATGAAAAATTCAAGTTTTACTTGGAGGCCGAGAAGTGGATATTTTTATTTTTCTAAGATGTTTTGCATAAAATTTGGTGACATGATCTTCAAAAGGACGAAATGTTTATTTTTAGTTAAAAAAGCAGCGGAAAATGAATTCAGATGAAAAAATTGAAGTTTTAGAGGAAACCTGAGTAGTGGATATTTTTATTTTGCTAAGGAGTTTTGCATACATTTGGGTGAACTGAGGTTCATAGGGATTAAATGGTTAATTTTAGTTAAAAAACAGCGGGACAAATGAAGACAGATGAAAAAATTCTTGTTTGAATGAAAGACTGAGAGGTGGATATTTTTATTTTGCTAAGATGTTTTGTTTGAATTTTGGTTAATTGATATGCAGAAGGACGTAATGGTTAATTTTTGTTAAAAAACAGCGGGAATAATAAATTCAGATGAAAAAATTCAAGTTTGAATGGAAGACTGAGAAGTGGATATTTTTATTTTACTAAAATGTTTTGTTTAATTTTTGGTGAATTGATGTGCAGAAGGACGAAATGGTTAATTTTAGTTAAAAATAGTGGGATAAATGAATTCAGATGAAAAAAATCAAGTTTGAGTGTAATCCCTTGAAGTGAATGATTTATTTTGCTAAGATGTTTTGCATAAATTTTGGTGAACTGAGATGAAGAAGGACGAAATGGTGAATTATAGTTAAAAATAGTGGGAGAAATGAATTCAATTGAAAAAATTCAACTTTGAGTGGAAGACTGAAAAGTGGATATTTTTATTTTGATAAGAAGTTATGCATAAATTTTGGTGAACTCAGCTGCAGACGGACGAAATGGTTAATTTTAGTTAAAAAGAGTGGGAGAAATGAATTAAGATGAAAAAATTCAAGTTTGAGAGGAAACCTGAGAAATGGATATTTTTATTTTGATAAGAAGTTATGCGTAAATTTTGGTGAACTCAGCTGCAGATGGACGATATGGTTAATTTTACTTAAGAATAGTAGGAGAAACGAAATCTGATGAAAAAATTCGAAATTTAGGGGAAACCTGAGAAATGGATATTTTTATTTAGCTAAGATGTTTTGTTTAAATTTTCGTGAACTGAGATGAAGAAGGACAATATGTTTAATTTTAGTTAAAAAACAGCGGGAATAATAAATTCAGATGAAAAAATTCAAGTTTTGAGTGGAAGCCCGAGAAGTGGATATTTTTATTTTGCTAAAATGTTTTGCAAAAAGTGTGGTGAACTGAGCTTCTGGCAGACGAAATGGTGAATTTTAGCTAAAAAAACTGCTGGAGAAATGAATTGAGATGAAAAAATTCAATTTTGAGTGTAATCCCTAGAAGTGGATATTTTTATTTAGCTATGATGTTATGCATAAATAATGATGAACTGAGATGCAGAGGGACGAAATGGTTAATTTTAGTTAAAAAACAGATATTTTGCATACATTTTGCGGAACTGAATTTCATAGGGATGAAATGGTAAATTTTTATTAAAAAACAGCGGGAGAAATGAATTCTGATGAAAAAATTCAAGTTTGGGTGGAAAGCTGAGAAGTGGTTGTTGTTATTTTGCTAAGATGTTTTGTTTAAATTTTGGTGAACTGAGATGCAGAACGACGAAATGTTTAAATTTAGTTATAAAAGCAGCGGGAAAATGAATTAAGATGAAAAAATTGAAGTTTTAGAGGAAACCTGAGAAGTGGACGTTATTATTTTGCTAAGATGTTTTGCATACATTTTGGTGAACTGAATTTGATAGGGATGAAATGGTAAATTTTAGTTAAAAAACAGCGGAAGTTATGAATTCAAATGAAAAAAATCAATTTTGAGTGGAAGACTGAGAAGTGGATACTTTTTTTGCTAAGATGTTTTGCAAAAATTGTGGTGAACTGAGCTTCAGACGGACGAAATGGTGAATTTTAATTAAATAATAGCGGGAGAAATGAATTCAATTGAAAAAATGCAAGTGAATTGAGCTGCAGACGGACGGAATGGTTAATATTAGTTAAAAAATCAGCGGGAGAAATGAATGCAGATGAAAAAAGTTTAGTTTGAGTGGAAGTCCGAGAAGTGGATATTATTATTTTGCTAAGAAGTTTTGCATAAATTTTGGTTAACTGAGCTGCAGACGGAGGAAATGGTAATTTTTAGTGAAAAAACTGCGGGAGAAATGAATAATGATAAAAAAATTCAAGTTTGAGGGGAAACCTGAGGAGTAGATATTTTTATTTTGCCAAGAAGTTTTGCATAAGTAACGGTGTACGGAGCTGAAGACGGACGAAGTGGTAAATTTTAGTGAAAAAACAGCGGGAGTTATGAATTCATATGAAAAAATTCAAGTTTCAGTAGAAGCCTGAGAAGTGGATATTTTATTTTGGTAAGATGTTTTGCATGAATTGTGATGAACTGAGCTTCAGACGGACGAAACTGCGAGTTTTAGGTAATGAACAGCGGGAGAAATAAATTCAAATGAAAAAAATCATGTTTGAGTGGAAGACTGATAAGTGGATACTTTTTTTTTGCTAAGATGTTTTGAAAAATATTTGTGAACTGAGCTTCAGACGGAAGAAATGGTGAATTTTAGTTAAAAAATAGCGGGCTTAATGAATTCAGATGAAAAAAATCTAGTTAAAGTGGAAGCCTGAGAAGTCGATATTTTATTTTGCTAGGATGTTTTGCATAAATTGTGATGACCTGTGCTTCAGACGGAGGAAATTGTGAGTTTTAGTTAAAAAACAGCGGGAGAAATTAATTCAAATGAAAAAAATCAAGTTTGAGTGGAAGACTGAGATGTGGATACTTTTTTTGCTAAGATGTTTTGCAAAAATTGTGGTGAACTGAGCTTCAGACAGACGAAATGGTGAATTTTAATTAAATAATAGCGGGAGAAATGAATTCAATTGAAAAAATGCAAGTTTGAGTGGAAGACTGAAAAGTGGATATTTTTATTTTGATAAGAAGTTATGCAAAAATTTTGGTAAACTCAGCTGCAGACGGACGATATGGTTAATTTTACCTAAAAATAGTAGGAGAAAAGAAAATCTGATGAAAAAATTCGAAATTTAGGGGAACCCTGAGAAGTGGATTTTTTTTAGCTAAGATATTTTGTTTAAATTATAGTGAACGGAGATGGAGAAGGACAACATGGTTATTTTTGTTAAAAACAGCGGGAATAATTAATTCAGATGAAAAAATTCAAGTTTTGAGTGGAAGCCTGAGAAGTGGATATTTTTATTTTGCTAAAATGATTAGCAAAAAGTGTGGTGAACTGAGCTTCAGTCGGACGAAATGTTTAATTTTAGTGAAAACACGGCCGAAGAAATGAATTCTGATTAAAAGAATTCAGGTAGGAGGGGAAAACTGAGAAGTGGATATTTTGATTTAGCTATGAAGTTTTGCATAATTTATGGTGAATTGAGCTGCAGACGGACAGAATGGTTAATATTAGTTAAAAAATCAGCGGGAGAAATGAATGCAGATGAAAAAATTTTAGTTTGAGTGGAAGTCCGAGAAGTGGATATTTTTATTTTGCTAAGAGGTTTTGTTTAAATTTTGGTGAATTGAGATGCAGAAGGATCAAATTGTTAATTTTTGTTTAAAAACAGCGGAAATAATGAATTCAGATGAAAAATTCAAGTTTGAGTGGAAGCCTGAGAAGTGAATATTTTTATATTGCTTAGATGTTTTGTATACATTTAGGTAAACTGAGCTTCTAACGGACGAAATATTTAATTTTAGTGAAAAAACAGCGGGAGAAATGAATTCTGATGAAAAAATTCAAGTTTGAGGGGAAACCTGAGTAGTAGATATATTTATATTGCTAAGAAGTTTTGCATAAGTAATGGTGAACGCAGGTTCATAGGGATGAAATGGTTAATTTTAATTAAAAAACAACGGGAGTAATGAATTCTGATGAAAAAATTCAAGTTTGCGTGGAAGCCTGAGAAGTGAATATTTTTATTTTTCTAAGATGTTTTGCATACATTTTGGAGAACTGAGCTTCAGAGGGACGAAATGGTTAAATTTACTTACAACACATCGGGAGAAATTAATTAAGATGAAAAATTCAAATTTTCTTTGGAGGCCGAGAAGTGGATATTTTTATTGTCTTAGATGTTTTGCATAAAATTTGGTGAAGTGAGCTTCAAACCGACGAAATGTTTAATTGTAGTGAAAAAACAGCGGGAGAAATGAATTCAGATGAAAAAATTGAACTTTGAGAAGAAACCTGAGAAGTGGATATTTTTGTTTTGCTAACAAGTTTTGCATAAATTTTGGTTAACTGAGCTGCAGACGGACGATATTGTTAATTTTACCTAAAAATAGTAGGAGAAAAGAAAATCTGATGAAAAAATTTGAAATTTAGGGGAACCCTGAGAAGTGGATTTTCTTTTAGCTAAGATATTTTGTTTAAATTATAGTGAACGGAGATGGAGAAGGACAACATGGTTAATTTTTGTTAAAAAACAGCGGGAATAATGAATTCAGATGAAAAAATTCAAGTTTGAGTGGAAGCCTGAGAAGTGAATATTTTTATTTTGCTAAAATGTTTAGCAAAAAGTGTGGTGAACTGAGCTTCAGGCGGACGAAATGGTAAATTTCAGTTAAAAAACTGCTGGAGAAATGGATTCAGATGAAAAAATTCAATTTTGAGGGGAAAACTGAGAAGTGGATATTTTTATTTTTCTAAGGAGTTATAAATAAATTTTTATGAACTCTAATGCAGACGGACGAAATGGTTAATTTTAGTTAAAAAATAGTGGGAGAAATGAATTCAAAAAAAAAAAATTCAAGTTTCATTCGAAGCCTGAGTAGTGGATATTTTTATTTAGCTACGATGTTATGCATAAATAATGGTGAACTGAGATGCAGAGGGATGAAATGGTTAATTTTAGTTAAAAACAGCGGCAATAATGAATTCAGATGAAAAATTAAAATTTGAGTGGAAGTCCGAGAAGTGGATATTTTTCCTTTGCTAAGATTCTTAGTTTATATTTTGGTGAATTGAGATGCAGAAGGACAAAATGGTTAATTTTTGCTAAAAAACAGCGGGAATAATGAATTCAGATGAAAAAATTCAAGTTTGAGTGGAAGACTGAGAAGTGAATATTTTTATTTTGGTAAGCTGTTTTGTTTAAATTTTGCCGAATTGAGTTGCAGAAGGACAAAATGGTTAATTTAAGTTAAAAAACAGCGGGATTAATGAATTCAGATGAAAAAATTCAAGTTTGAGTGGAAGCCTGAGAAGTGCATATTTTTATTTTGCTAAGATGTTTCATTTAAATTTTTGTGAATTGAGATGCAGTAGGACAAAAAGTTTAATTTTTGTTAAAAAACAGCGGGAATAATGATTTCAGATGAAAAAATTCAAGTTTTGAGTGGAAGCCTGAGAAGTGGATATTTTTATTTTGCTAAAATGTTTAGCAAAAAGTGTGGTGAACTGAGCTTCAGGCGGACGAAATTGTAAATTATAGTTAAAAAACTGCTGGAGAAATGGATTCAGATGAAAAAATTCAATTTTGAGGGGAAACCTGAGAAGCGGATATTTTTATTTTTCTAAGGAGTTATAAATAAATTTTTATGAACTCTAATGCAGAAGGACGAATAGGTTAATTTTAGTTAAAAAAAAGTGGGAGAAATGAATTAAAAAAAAAAATTCAAGTTTCATTCGAAGCCTGAGTAGTGGATATTTTTATTTAGCTACGATGTTATGCATAAATGTTGGTGAACTGTGAGGCAGAGGGACGAAATGGTTAATTTTAGTTAAATACAGCGGCAATAATGAATTCAGATGAAAAATTAAAATTTGAGTGGAAGTCCGAGGAGCGTATATTTTTCTTTTGCTAAAATTCTTAGTTTAAATTTTGGTGAATTGAGATGCAGAAGGACAAAATGGTTAATTTTTGTTAAAAAACAGCGGGAATAATGAATTCAGATGAAAAAATTCAAGTTTGAGTATAAGACTGAGAAGTGAATATTTTTATTTTGGTAAGCTGTTTCGTTTAAATTTTGGTAAATTAAGATGCAGAAGGATAAAATGGTTAATTTTTGTTAAAAAACAGCAGGATTAATGAATTCAGATGAAAAAATTGAAGTTTGATTTGAAGCCTGAGAAGTGAATATTTTTATTTTGCTAAGATGTTTTATTTAAATTTTGGTGAATTGAGATGCAGAAGGACAAAATGGTTAATTTTTGTTAAAAAACTGCAGGAATAATGAATTCAGATGAAAAAATTCAAGTTTGAGTGGAAGCTTCTGAAGTGAATATTATTATTTTGCTAAGATGTTTTGCATAAATTTCGGTGTACTGAGCTTCTAACGGAGGAAATGTTTAATTTTAGTGAAAAAACAGCGGGAGAAATGATTTGCTAAGATGTGTTGCATACATTTCGGTAAACTGAGCTTCTAACGGACGAAATGATGAATTTTAGTGAAAAAAAAGCGGGAGAAATGAATTCTGATGAAAAAATTCAAGTTTGAGGGGAAACCTGAGAAGTAGATATTTTTATTTTGCCAAGAAGTTCTGCATAAGTAATGGTGAACGGAGCTGAAGACGGACTATGTGGTTAATTTTAGTTAAAAAACAGCGGGAGTTATGAATTCATATGAAAAAATTCAATTTTCAGTAGAAGCCTGAGAAGTGGATGTTTTATATTGGTAAGATGTTTTGCATAAATTGTGATGAACTGAGCTTCAGACGGACGAAACGACGGGTTTTAGGTAATGAACAGCGGTAGAAATGAATTCAAATGAAAAAAATCATGTTTGAGTGGAAGACTGATAAGTGGATACTTTTTTTTTGCTAAGATGTTTTGCAAAAATGTTGGTGAACTGAGCTTCAGACGGACGAAATGGTGAATTTTAGTTAAAAAATAGCGGGCTTAATGAATTCAGATGAAAAAAATCAAGTTAGAGTGGAAGCCTGAGAAGTGAATATTTTTATTTTGGTAAGATATTTTGCATACATTTTGGTGAACGGAGCTTCAGACGGACGAAATGGTATAATTAAGTTATAAAACAGCGGGAGAAATGAATAAAGATGAAAAATTCAAGTTTTACTTAGAGGCCGAGAAGTGGATATTTTTATTTTGCTAAGATGTTTTGCATAAAATTTGGTGACCTGATCTTCAAAAGGAAGAAATGTTTATTTTTAGTTAAAAAAGCAGCGGAAAATGAATTCAGATGAGAGTAAACCTGAGAAAGTTTTAGAGTAAACCTGAGTAGTGGATATTTTTATTTTGCTAAGGAGTTTTGCATACATTTGGGTGAACTGAGGTTCATAGGTATTAAATGGTTAATTTTAGTTAAAAAACAACGGGTCAAATGAATACTTGAAATTTGAATGGAAGACTGAGAAGTGGATATTTTTATTTTACTAAAATGTTTTGTTTAATTTTTGGTGAATTTATGTGCAGAAGGACGAAATGGTTAATTTTAGTTAAAAATAGTGGGATAAATGAATTCAGATGAAAAAAATCAAGTTTGAGTGTAATCCCTTGAAGTGAATGATTTATTTTGCTAAGATGTTTTGCATAAATTTTGATGAAATGAGATGCAGAAGGACGAAATGGTGAATTTTAGTTAAAAATAGTGGGAGAAATGAATTCAATTGAAAAAATTCAACTTTGAGTGGAAGACTGAAAAGTGGATATTTTTATTTTGATAAGAAGTTATGCATAAATTTTGGTGAACTCAGCTGCAGACGGACGAAATGGTTAATTTTAGTTAAAAATAGTGGGAGAAATGAATTAAGATGAAAAAATTCAAGTTTGAGAGGAAACCTGAGAAATGGATATTTTTATTTTGATAAGAAGTTATGCATAAATTTTGGTGAACTCAGCTGCAGACGGACGCTATGGTTAATTTTACTTAAAAATAGTAGGAGAAACGAAATCTGATGAAAAAATTCGAAATTTAGGGGAAACCTGAGAAGTGGATATTTTTATTTAGCTAAGATGTTTTGTTTAAATTTTAGTGAACTGAAATAGAGAAGGACAACATGTTTAATTTTAGTTAAAAAACAGCGGGAATAATGAATTTAGATGAAAAAATTCAAGTTTTGAGTGGAAGCCTGAGAAGTGGATATTTTTATTTTGCTAAAATGTTTTGCAAAAAGTGTGGTGAACTGAGTTTCTGGCGGACGAAATGGTGAATTTTAGTTAAAAAACTGCTGGAGAAATGAATTCAGATGAAAAAATTCTATTTTGAGTGTAATCCCTAGAAGTGGATATTTTTATTTAGCTATGATGTTATGCATAAATAATGATGAACTGAGATGCAGAGGGACGAAATGGTTAATTTTAGTTAAAAAACAGATATTTTGCATACATTTTGCGGAACTGAATTTCATAGGGATGAAATGGTAAATTTTAGTTAAAAAACAGCGGGAGTTATGAATTCATATAAAAAAATTCAAGTTTCAGTAGTAGCCTGAGAAGTGGATATTTTATTTTGGTAAGATGTTTTGCATAAATTGTGATCAACTGAGCTTCAGACGGATGAAACGACGAGTTTTAGGTAATGAACAGCGGTAGAAATGAATTCAAATGAAAAAAATCATGTTTGAGTGGAAGACTGAGAAGTGGATACTTTTTTTTTGCTAAGATGTTTTGCAAAAATATTGGTGAACTGAGATTCAGACGGACGAAATGGTGAATTTTAGTTAAAAAATAGCGGGCTTAATGAATTCAGATGAAAAAAATCAAGTTAAAGTGAAAGCTTGAGAAGTGGATATTTTATTTAGCTAAGATGTTTTGCATAAATGGTGATGACCTGAGCTTCAGACGGTGGAAATGGTGTGTTTTAGTTAAAATACAGCGGGAAA
Source organism: Platycnemis pennipes (assembly GCA_933228895.1). Classification (NCBI taxonomy): domain Eukaryota; kingdom Metazoa; phylum Arthropoda; class Insecta; order Odonata; family Platycnemididae; genus Platycnemis; species Platycnemis pennipes. Next base: position 30,261,745 of record OW121852.1, on the reverse strand, counting down.
AATTAATTCAAATAAAAAAAATGAAGTTAGATTGGAAGACTGAGAAGTGGATACTTTTTTTGCTAAGATGTTTTGCAAAAATTGTGGTGAACTGAGCTTCAGACGGACGAAATGGTGAATTTTAATTAAAAAATAGCGGGATAAATGAATTCAGATGAATAAAATCAAGTTTGAGTGGAAGCCAAAGAAGTGAATATTTTTATTTTGGTAAGATATTTTGCATACATTTTGGTGAACGGAGCTTCAGACGGACGAAATTGTATAATTAAGTTATAAAACAGCGGGAGAAATGAATTAAGATGAAAAATTCAAGTTTTACTTGGAGGCCGAGAAATGGATATTTTTATTTTGCTAAGATGTTTTGCATAAAATTTGGTGACCTGAGATTCAAAAGGACGAAATGTTTAATTTAATTAAAAAAAACTGCGGGAAAATGAATTTAGATGAAAAAATTGAAGTTTTAGAGGAAACCTGAGAAGTGGATATTATTATTTTGCTAAGAAGTTTTGCATACATTTTGGTGAACTGAGCTTCATAGGGATGAAATGGTTAATTTTAGTTAAAAAACAGATATTTTGCATACATTTTGCGGAACTGAATTTCATAGGGATGAAATGGTAAATATTAGTTAAAACACAGTGGGACAAATGAATACAGATGAAAAAATTCAAGTTTGAATGGAAGACTGCGAAGTGGATATTTTTATTTTACTAAAATGTTTTGATAATTTTTTGTGAATTGAGATGCAGAAGGACAAAATGGTTAATTTTTGTTAAAAAACTGCGAGTATAATGAATTCAAATGAAAAAAATCATATTTGAGTGGAAGACTGAGAAGTGGATACTTTTTTTTTGTTAAGATGTTTTGCATACATTTTGGTGAACTGAGATGCAGAAGGACGAAATGGTTAATTTTAGTTATAAAATAGTAGGAGAAACAAAATCTGATGAAAAAATTCGTAATTTAGGGGAAATCTGAGAAGTGGATATTTTATTTTGCTAAGAAGTTTTGCATACATTTTGGTGAACTGAGCTTCATAGGGATGAAAAGGTTAATTTTAGTTAAAAAACAGCGGGACAAATGAAAATAGATGAAAAAATTCAAGTTTGAATGGAAGACTGAGAAGTGGATATTTTTATTTTGCTAAGATGTTTTGTTTAAATTTTGGTGAATTGAGGTGCAGAAGGACAAAATGGTTAATTTTTGTTAAAAAACAGCGGGAATGATGAATTCAGATGAAAAAATTCAAGTTTGAGTGGAAGCATGAGAAGTGAATATTTTTATTTTGCTATAATGTTTTCTTTAAATTTTGGTGAATTGAGATGCAGAAGGACAAAATTGTTAATTTTTGTTAAAAAACAGCGGGAATAATGAATTCAGATGAAAAAATTCAAGTTTGAGTGGAAGCCTCTGAAGTGAATATTTTTATTTTGCTAAGATGTTTTGCATACATTTCGGTGAACTGAGTTTCTAACGGAGGAAATGTTTAATTTTAGTGAAAAAACAGCGGGAGAAATGAATTCTGATGAAAGAATTCGAGGTTGAGGGGAAAGTTGAGAAGTGGATATTTTTATTTTGCTAAGATGTTTTGCATAAAATTTGGTGACCTGAGACTCAAAAGGACGTAATGTTTAAATTTAGTTAAAAAAGCAGCGGGAAAATAAATTAAGATGAAAAAATTGAAGTTTTAGAGGAAACCTGAGAAGTGGACGTTTTTATTTAGCTAAGATGTTTTGCATACATTTTGGTGAACTGAATTTCATAGGGATGAAATGGTGAATTTTAGTTAAAAAACAGCGGGACAAATGAATACAGATGAAAAAATTAAAGATTGAATGGAAGACTGAGAAGTGGATATTTGTATTTTACTAAAATGTTTTGTTTAATTTTTGGTGAATTGAGATGCAGAATGAAAAAATGGTTAATTTTTGTTAAAAAACTGCGGGAATAATGAATTCAGATGAAAAAATTCAAGTTTTGAGTGGAAGCCTGAGAAGTGGATATTTTTATTTTGCTAAAATGTTTTGCAAAAAGTGTGGTGAACTGAGCTTCAGGCGGACGAAATGATGAATTTTAGTTAAAAAACAACTGGAGGAATGATTTCAGATGAAAAAATTCAATTTTGATTAAGGTCCCTAGAAGTGGATATTTTATTAAGCTATGATGTTATGCATAAATAATGATGAACTGAGATGCAGAGGGACGAAATGGTTAATTTTAGTTAATAAACAGCGGCAATAATGAATTCAGGTGAAAAATTCAAATTAGAGTGGAAGTCCGAGAGGTGGATACTTTTATTTTTATATTTATTAAAAAATGGTTAATTTTAGTGAAAAAACAGGGGGAGAAATGAATTCTGATGAAAAAATTCAAGTTTGAGGGGAAAGTTGAGAAGTGGATATTTTTATTTTTCTAAGATGTTTTGTTTAAATTTTGGTGAAATGAGATGCAGAAGGACAAAGTGGTTAATTTTTGTTAAAAAACAGCGAGAATAATGAATTCAGATGAAAAAATTCAAGTTTTACTTGGAGGCCGAGAAGTGGATATTTTTATTTTGCTAAAATGTTTTGCATAAATTTTGGTGACCTGTGCTTCTAACGGACGTAATGTTTAATTTTACTGGAAAAACAGCGGGAGAAATGAATTGAGATGAAAAAATTTAGGTTTGAGTAGAAACCTGAGAAGTGGATATTTTTATTATTCAAAGATTTTTGCATTAATATTGGTGAATTGAGCTTCTACCGGACGAAATGTTAAATTTTAGTGAAAACACGGCGGAAAAATGAATTCTGATGAAAAAATTCAAGTTTGAGGGGAAACCTGAGAAGTGGATATTTTTATTTAGCTAAGAAGTTTTGCATAATTTATGGTGAACTGAGCTGCAGACGGACGAAATGGTGAATTTTAGTTAAAAAGTAGCGGGAGAAATAAATACTAATGAAAAAAATCAAGTTTGAGTGGAAGACTGAGAAGTGGATATTTTTATTTTGCTAAGATGTATTGTTTAATTTTTGGTGAATTGAGATGCAGAAGGACAAAATGGTTAATTTTTGTTAAAAAACAGCGAGAATAATGAATTCAGATGAAAAAATTCAAGTTTGAGTGGAAGCCTGAGAAGTGAATATTTTTAATTTGCTTAGATGTAGTGTTTAAATTTTGGTGAACTATGATGCAGAACGACGAAATGGTTAATTATAGTTAAAAAACATCGGGAATAATGAATTCAGATGAAAAAATTCAAGTTTAAGTGGAAGCCTGAGAAGTGAATAGTTTTATTTTGTTAAGATATTTTGCATACATTTTGGTGAACTGGGCTTCAGAGGGACGAAATGGTATAATTAAGTTATAAAACAGCGGGGAAAATGAATTAAGATGAAAAATTCAAGTTTTACTTGGAGGCCGAGAAGTGGATATTCTTATTTTGCTAAGATGTTTTGCATAAAATTTGGTGACCCAAGCTTCAAAAGGACGAAATGTTTAATTTAATTAAAAAAAGGAGCGGGAAAATGAATTTAGATGAAAAAATTGAAGTTTTAGAGGAAACCTGAGAAGTGGATACTATTATTTTGCTAAGAAGTTTTGCATACATTTTGGTGAACTGAGCTTCATAGGGATGAAATGGTTAATTTTATTAAAAAAACAGCGGGACAAATGAATATAGATGAAAAAATTCAAGTTTGAATGGAAGACTGAGAAGTTGATATTTTTATTTTGCTAAGATGTTTTGTTTAAATTTTGGTGAATTGAGGTGCAGAAGGACAAAATGGTTAATTATAGCTAAAAAACAACGGGAATAATGAATTCAGATGAAAAAATTCAAGTTTGTGTGGAAGCCTCTGAAGTGAATATTTTTATTTTGCTAAGAACTTATGCATACATTTCGGTGAACTGAGTTTCTAACGGAGGAAATGTTTAATTTTAGTGAAAAAACAGCGGGAGAAATGAATTCTGATGAAAGATTTCGAGTTTGAGGGGAAAGCTGAGAAGTGGATATTTTTATTTTGCTAAGATGTATTGTTTAAATTTTGGTGAACTGTGATGCAGAACGACGAAATGGTTAATTTTAGTTAAAAAAGCAGCGGAAAAATGAATTAAGATGAAAAAATTGAAGTTTAAGAGGAAACCTGAGAAGTGGATGATTTATTTTGCTAAGATGTTTTGCATACATTTTGGTGAACTGAGCTTCATAGGGATGAAATGGTGAATTTTAGTGGAAAAACAGCGGGAGAAATAAATTAAGATGAAAAAATTCAAGTTTAGGGGAAAGCTGAGAAGTGGATATTTTTATTTTTCTAAGGAGTTATAAATAATTTTTATGAACTCTACTGCAGACGGACGAAATGGTTAATTTTAGTAAAAAAATAGTGGGAGAAATGAATTCAAAAAAAAAATTCAAGTTTCATTCGAAGCCTGAGTAGTGGATATTTTTATTTAGCTACGACGTTATGCATAAATAATGGTGAACTGAGATGCAGAGGGACGTAATGGTTAATTTTAGTTAAAGACAGCTGCAATAATGAATTCAGATGAAAAATTCAAATTTGAGTGGAAGTCCGAGAAGTGGATATTTCTCTTTTGCTAAGATTCTTAGTTTAAATTTTGGTGAATTGAAATGCAGAAGGGCAAAATGGTTAATTTTTGTTAACAAACAGCGGGAATAATGAATTCAGATGAAAAAATTCAAGTTTGAGTGGAACCCTGAGAAGTGAATTATTTATTATTCAAAGATTTTTGCATTAATATTGGTGAACTGAGCTTCTACCGGACGAAATGTTTAATTTTAGTGAAAACACGGCGGAAGAAATGATTTCTGATTAAAAGAATTCAAGTAGGAGGAGAAAACTGAGAAGTGGATATTTTTATTTAGCTAAGAAGTTTTGCATAATTAATGGTGAATTGAGCTGCAGACGGACGGAATGGTTAATATTAGTTAAAAAATCAGCGGGAGAAATGAATGCAGATGAAAAAATTTTAGTTTGAGTGGAAGTCCGAGAAGTGGATATTTTTATTTTGCTAAGAGGTTTTGTTTAAATTTTGGTGAATTGAGTTGCAGAAGGACAAAATGGTTAATTTTTGTTAAAAAACAGCGGAAATAATGAATTCAGATGAAAAATTCAAGTTTGAGTGGAAGCCTGAGAAGTGAATTTTTTTATATTGCTTAGATGTTTTGCATACAGTTTGGTAAACTGAGCTTCTAACGGACGAAATGTTTAATTTTAGTGAAAAAACAGCGGGAGAAATAAATTCTGATGAAAAAATTCAAGTTTGAGGGGAAACCTGAGAAGTAGATATTTTTATTTTGCTAAGAAGTTTTGCATAAGTAATGGTGAACGGAGGTTCATAGGGATGAAATGGTTAATTTTACTTACAACACATCGGGAGAAATTAATTAAGATGAAAAATTCAAGTTTTCTTTGGAGGCCGAGAAGTGGATATTTTTATTGTCTAAGATGTTTTGCATAAAATTTGGTGAAGTGAGCTTCAAACCGACGAAATGTTTAATTTTAGTGAAGAAACAGCGTGAGAAATGAATTCAGATGAAAAAATTGAACTTTGAGAAGAAACCTGAGAAGTTGATACTTTGTTTTGCTAACAAGTTTTGCATAAATTTTGGTTAACTGAGCTGCAGACGGAGGAAATGGTAATTTTTAGTGAAAAAACTGCGGGAAATGAATAATGATAAAAAAATTCAAGTTTGAGGGGAAACCTGAGAATTGGATATTTTTATTTAGCTAAGAGGTTTTGCATAATTTATGGTGGACTGAGCTGCAGAGGGACGGAATGGTTAATTTCAGTTAAAATATTGTGGGAGAAATGAAATCAGATGAATAAATTTAGGTTTGAGTAGAAGCCTTAGAAGTGGATATTTTTATTATTCTAATTTTTTTGCATTAATATTGGTGAACTGAGCTTCAAACCGACGAAATGTTTAATTTTAGTGAAGAAACAGCGTGAGAAATGAATTCTGATGAAAAAATTCAAGTTTGAGGGGAAACCTGAGAAGTGGATATTTTTATCTAGCTAAGAAGTTTTGCATAATTTATGGTGAACTGAGCTGCAGACGGACAAAATGGTTAATTTTTGTTAAAAAACAGCGGGAATAATGAATTCAGATAAAAAAATTCAAGTTTTGAGTGGAAGCCTGAGAAGTGGATATTTTTATTTTACTAAAATGTTTAGAAAAAAGTGTGGTGAACTGAGCTTCAGGCGGTCGAAATGGTAAATTTTAGTTAAAAAACTGCTGGAGAAATGGATTCAGATGAAAAAATTCAATTTTGAGTGGAATCCCTAGAAGTGGATATTTTTATTTTTCTAAGGAGTTATAAATAAATTTTTATGAACTCTAATGCAGACGGAAGAAATGGTTAATTTTAGTTAAAAAATAGTGGGAGAAATGAATTTAAAAAAAAAATTCAAGTTTGATTGGAAGCCTGAGTAGTGGATATTTTTATTTAGCTACGATGTTATGCATAAATAATGGTGAACTGAGATGCAGAGGGACGAAATGGTTAATTTTAGTTAAAAACAGCGGCAATAATGAATTCAGATGAAAAATTAAAATTTGAGTGGGAGTCCGAGAAGTGGATATTTTTCATTTGCTAAGATTCTTAGTTTAAATTTTGGTGAATTGAGATGCAGATGGACAAAATGGTTAATTTTTGTTAAAAAACAGCGGGAATAATGAATTCAGATGAAAAAATTCAAGTTTGAGTGGAAGACTGAGAAGTGAATATTTTTATTTTGGTAAACTGTTTTGTTTAAATTTTGGTGAATTGAGTTGCAGAAGGACAAAATGGTTAATTTTTGTTAAAAAACAGCGGGATTAATGAATTCAGATGAAAAAATTCAAGTTTGAGTGGAAGCCTGAGAAGTGAATAATTTTATTTTGCTAAGATATTTTATTTAAATTTTGGTGAATTGAGATGCAGAAGGACAAAAAGGTTAATTTTTGTTAAAAAACAGCGGGAATAATGAATTCAGATAAAAAAATTCAAGTTTTGAGTGGAAGCCTGAGAAGTGGATATTTTTATTTTGCTAAAATGTTTAGCAAAAAGTGTGGTGAACTGAGCTTCAGGCGGACGAAATGGTAAATTTAAGTTAAAAAACTCCCGGAGAAATGGATTCAGATGAAAAAATTCAATTTTGAGGGGAAACCTGAGAAGTGGATATTTTTATTTTCCTAAGGAGTTATAAATAAATTTTTATGAACTCTAATGCAGACGGACGAAATGGTTAATTTTAGTTAAAAAATAGTGGGAGAAATGAATACAAAAAAAAAAAATTCAAGTTTGATTGGAAGCCTGAGTAGTGGATATTTTTATTTAGCTACGATGTTATGCATAAATAATGGTGAACTGAGATGCAGAGGGACGAAATGGTTAATTTTAGTTAAAAACAGCGGCAATAATGAATTCAGATGAAAAATTAAAATTTGAGTGGAATTCCGAGAAGCGGATATTTTTCTTTTGCTAAGATTTTTAGTTTAAATTTTGGTGAATTGAGATGCAGAAGGACAAAATGGTTAATTTTTGTTAAAAAACAGCGGGAATGATGAATTCAGATGGAAAAATTCAGGTTTGAGTGGAAGCCTCTAAAGTGAATATTTTTATTTTGCTAAGATGTTTTGCATAAATTTCGGTAAACTGAGCTTCTAACGGAGGAAATGTTTAATTTTAGTGAAAACCAGCGGGAGAAATGATTTGCTAAGATGTGTTGCATACATTTCGGTAAACTGAGCTTCTAACGGACGAAATGTTGAATTTTAGTGAAAAAAAAGCGGGAGAAATGAATTCTGCTGAAAACATTCAAGTTTGAGGGCAACCTGAGAAGTAGATATTTTTATTTTGCCAAGAAGTTTTGCATAAGTAATGGTGACCGGAGCTAAAGTCGGACGAAGTGGTTAATTTTAGTTAAAAAACAGCGGGAGTTATGAATTCATATGAAAAAATTCAAGTTTCAGTAGAAGCCTGAGAAGTGGATATTTTATTTTGGTAAGATGTTTTGCATAAATTTTGATGAACTGAGCTTCAGACGGACGAAACAACGGGTTTTAGGTAATGAACTGCGGTAGAAATGAATTCAAATGAAAAAAATCATTTTTGAGTGGAAGACTGAGAAGTGTATACTTTTTTTTTGCTAAGATGTTTTGCAAAAATATTGGTGAACTGAGCTTCAGACGGACGAAATGGTGAATTTTAGTTAAAAAATAGCGGGCTTAATGAATTCAGATGAAAAAAATCAAGTTAGAGTGGAAGCCTGAGAAGTGGATATTTTATTTGGCTAAGATGTTTTGCATAAATTGTGATGACCTGAGCTTCAGACGGAGGAAATGGTGAGTTTTAGTTAAAAAACAGAGGGAGAAATTAATTCAAATGAAAAAAATCAAGTATGAGTGGAAGACTGAGGAGTGGATACTTTTTTTGCTAAGATGTTTTGCAAAAATTGTGGTGAACTGAGCTTCAGACGGACGAAATGGTGAATTTTAATTAAAAAATAGCGGGATAAATGAATTCAGATGAAAAAAATCAAGTTTGAGCGTAATCCCTTGAAGTGAATGATTTATTTTGCTAAGATGTTTTGCATAAATTTTGGTGAACTGAGATGCAGAAGGACGAAATGGATAATTTTAGTTAAAAATAGTGGGAGACATGAATTCAATTGAAAAAATTGAAGTTTGATTGGAAGACTGAAAAGTGGATATTTTTATTTTGATAAGAAGATATGTATAAATTTTGGTGAACTCAGCTGCAGACGGACGAAATGGTTAAATTTAGTGAAAAAAGAGAGGGAGAAATGAATTAAGATGAAAAAATTCAAGTTTGAGAGGAAACCTTAGAAATGGATATTTTTATTTTGATAAGAAGTTATGCATAAATTTTGGTGAACTCAGCTGCAGACGGACGATATGGTTAATTTTACTTAAAAATAGTAGGAGAAACTAAATCTGATGAAAAAATTCGAAATTTAGGGGAAACCTGAGAAGTGGATATTTTTATATAGCTAAGATGTTTTGTTAAAATTTTAGTGAACTGAGATGGAGAAGGACAACCTGTTTAATTTTTGTTAAAAAACTGCGAGAATTAAGATTTCAGATGAAAAAATTCAAGTTTTGAGAGGAAGCCTGAGAAGTGGATATTTTTATTTTGCTAAAATGTTTTGCAAAAAGTGTTGTGAACTGAGCTTCAGGCGAACCAAATTGTGAATTTTAGTTAAAAAACGGCTGGAGAAATGAATTCAGATGAAAAAATTCAATTTTGAGTGGAATCCCTAGAAGTGGATATTTTTATTTAGCTATGATGTTATGCATAAATAATGGTGAACGGAGCTGAAGACGGACGAAGTGGTTAATTTTAGTGAAAAAAAAGCGGGAGAAATGAATTCTGATGAAAAAATTCAAGTTTGAGGGGAAAGCTGAGAAGTGGATATTTTTATTTTGCTAAGATGTTTTGTTTAAATTTTGGTGAACTGAAATGCAGAACGACGAAAATGATAATGATAGTTAAAAACATCGGAATAATAATTTCTGATGAAAAAATTCAAGTTTGAGTGGAAGCCTGTGAAGTGAATATTTTTATTTTGGTAAGATATTTTGCATACATTTGGTGAACTGAGCTTCAGAGGGACAATATGGTATATTTTAGTTATAAAACAGCGGAAGAAGTGAATTAAGATGAAAATTTCAAGTTTTACTTGGAGGCCGAGAAGTGGATATTTTTATTTTGCCTAGATGTTTTGCATAAAATTTGGTGACCTGAGCTTCAAAAGGACGAAATGTTTAATTTTAGTTAAAAAAGCAGCGGGAAAATGAATTCAGATAAAAAAATTAAGTTTGAATGGAAGACTGAGAGGTGGATATTTTTATTTTGCTAAGAAGTTTTGCATGCATTTGGGTGAACTGAGGTTCATAGGGATGAAATAGTTAATTTTAGTTAAAAAACAGCGGGACAATTGAATACAGATGAAAAAATTCAACTTTGAATGGAAGACTGAGAGGTGGATATTTTTATTTTGCTAAGATGTTTTGTTTAGATTTTGGTGAATTGAGTTGCGGAAGGACAAAAAGTTTAATTTTAGTTAAAAAACAGCGGGAATAATGAATTCAGATGAAAAAATGCAAGTATGAGTGCAAGCCTGAGAAGTGAATATTTTTATTTTGCTAAGATGTTTTGTTTAAATTTTGGTGAATTGAGATGCAGAAGGACAAAATTGTTAATTTTTGTTAAAAAACTGCGGGAATAATGAATTCAGATGAAAAAATTCAAGTTTGAGTGGAAGCCTCTGAACTGAATATTTTTATTTTGCTAAAATGTTTTGCATACTTTTCGGTGAACTGAGCTTCTAACGGAGAAAATGTTTAATTTTAGTGAAAAAACAGCGGGAGAAATGAATTCTGATGAAAAAATTCAAGTTTGAGGGGAAAACTGAGAAGTGGATATTTTTATTTTGCTAAGATGTTTTGTTTAAATTTTGGTGAACTGAGATGCACAACAACGAAATGGTTATATTATAGTTAAAAAACATCGGGAATAATGAATTCAGATGAAAAAATTCAAGTTTGAGTGGAAGCCTAAGAATTGAATATTTTTATTTTGGTAAGATATTTTGCATACATTTTGGTGAACTGAGCTTCAGAGGGACGAAATGGTAAAATTTAGTTATAAAACAGCGGGAGAAATGAATTAAGATGAAAAATTCAAGTTTTACTTGGAGGCCGAGAATTGGATATTTTTATTTTGCTAAGATGTTTTGCATAAAATTTGGCGACCTGAGATTCAAAAGGACGAAATGTTTAAATTTAGTTAAAAAAGCAGCGGGAAAATGAATTAAGATGAAAAAATTGATGTTTTAGAGGAAACCTGAGAAGTTAACGTTTTTATTTTGCTAAGATGTTTTGCATACATTTTGGTGAACTGAATTTCAAAGGGATGAAATGGTAAATTTTAGTTAAAAAAAATTTAGTTATAAAACAGCGGGAGAAATGAATTAAGATGAAAAATTCAAGTTTTACTTGGAGGCCGAGAATTGGATATTTTTATTTTGCTAAGATGTTTTGCATAAAATTTGGCGACCTGAGATTCAAAAGGACGAAATGTTTAAATTTAGTTAAAAAAGCAGCGGGAAAATGAATTAAGATGAAAAAATTGATGTTTTAGAGGAAACCTGAGAAGTTAACGTTTTTATTTTGCTAAGATGTTTTGCATACATTTTGGTGAACTGAATTTCAAAGGGATGAAATGGTAAATTTTAGTTAAAAAAAAGCGGGTCAAATGAATACAGATGAAAAAATTCAAGTTTGAATGGAAGACTGCGAAGTGGATATTTTTATTTTACGAAAATGTTTTGTTTAATTTTTAGTGAACTGAGATGAAGAAGGACAAAATGGTTAATTTTAGTTAAAAATAGTGGGAGAAATGAATTTAATTGAAAAAATTCAAGTTTGAGTGGAAGACTGAAAAGTGGATATTTTTATTTTGATAAGAAGTTATGAATAAATTTTGGTGAACTCAGCTGCAGACGGACGATATGGTTAATTTTACTTAAAAATAGTAGGAGAAAAGAAAATCTGATGAAAAAATTCGAAATTAAGGTGAACCCTGAGAAGTGGATATTTTTATTTGGCTAAGATGTTCTGTTTAAATTATAGTGAACTGAGATGGAGAAGGACAACATGGTTAATTTTTGTTAAAAAACAGCGGGAATAATGAATTCAGATGAAAACATTCAAGTTTTGAGTGGAAGCCTGAGAAGTGGATATTTTTATTTTGCTAAAATGTTTTGCAAAAAGTGTGGTGAACTGAGCTTCAGGCGGATTAAATGGTAAATTTTAGTTAAAAAACTGCTGGAGAAATGAATTCAGATGAAAAAATTCAATTTTGAGTGGAATCCCTAGAAGTGGATATTTTTATTTAGCTATTATGTTATGCATAAATAATGGTGAACGGAGCTGAAGACGGACGAAGTGGTTAATTTTAGTGAAAAAAAAGCGGGAGAAATGAATTCTGATGAAAAAATTCAAGTTTGAGGGGAAAGCTGAGAAGTGGATATTTTTATTTTGCTAAGATGTTTTGTTTAAATTTTGGTGAACTGAAATGCAGAACGACGAAAATGTTAATGATAGTTAAAAAACATCGGGAATAATGAATTCTGATGAAAAAATTCAAGTTTGAGTGGAAGCCTGAGAAGTGAATATTTTTATTTTGGTAAGATATTTTGCATACATTTGGTGAACTGAGCTTCAGAGGGACAATATGGTATAACTTAGTTATAAAACAGCGGAAGAAGTGAATTAAGATGAGGAATTTAAGTTTTACTTGGAGACCGAGAAGTGGATATTTTTATTTTGCTAAGATGTTTTGCATAAAATTTGGTGACCTGAGCTTCAAAAGGACGAAATGTTTAATTTTAGTTAAAAAAGCTGCGGAAAATGAATTCAGATGAAAAAATTGAAGTTTTTGAGGAAACTGAGAAGTGGATATTTTTATTTTGCTAAGGAGTTTTGCATACATTTGGGTGAACTGAGTTTCATAGGGATGAAATGGTTAATTTTAGTTAAAAAACAGCGGGTCAAATGAATACAGATGAAAAAATTCAAGTTTGAATGGAAGACTGCGAAGTGGATATTTTTATTTTACTAAAATGTTTTGTTTAATTTTTAGTTAACTGAGATGAAGAAGGACGAAATGGTTAATTTTAGTTAAAAATAGTGGGAGAAATGAATTCAATTGAAAAAATTCAAGTTTGAGTGGAAGACTGAAAAGTGGATATTTTTATTTTGATAAGAAGTTATGCATAAATTTTGGTGAACACAGCCGCAGATGGACGATATGGTTAATTTTACTTAAAAATAGTAGGAGAAAAGAAAATCTGATGAAAACATTCGAAATTAAGGTGAACCCTGAGAAGTGGATATTTTTATTTGGCTAAGATGTTTTGTTTAAATTATAGTGAACTGAGATGGAGAAGGACAACATGGTTAATTTTTGTTAAAAAACAGCGGGAATAATGAATTCTGATGAAAAAATTCAAGTTTGAGGGGAAAGCTGAGAAGTGGATATTTTTATTTTGCTAAGATGTTTTGTTTAAATATTGGTGAACTGAGATGCAGAACAACGAAATGGTTAATTATAGTTAAAAAACATCGGGAATAATGAATTCAGATGAAAAAATTCAAGTTTGAGTGGAAGCCTAAGAAGTGAATATTTTTATTTTGGTAAGATGTTTTGCATACATTTTGGTGAACTGAGCTTCAGAGGGACGAAATGGTAAAATTTAGTTATAAAACAGCGGGAGAAATGAATTAAGATGAAAAATTCAAGTTTTACTTGGAGGCCGAGAATTGGATATTTTTATTTTGCTAAGATGTTTTGCATAAAATTTTGCGACCTGAGATTCAAAAGGACGAAATGTTTAAATTTAGTTAAAAAAGCAGCGGGAAAATGAATTAAGATGAAAAAATTGATGTTTTAGAGGAAACCTGAGAAGTTAACGTTTTTATTTTGCTAAGATGTTTTGCATACATTTTGGTGAACTGAATTTCAAAGGGATGAAATGGTAAATTTTAGTTAAAAAAAGCGGGTCAAATGAATACAGATGAAAAAATTCAAGTTTGAATGGAAGACTGCGAAGTGGATATTTTTATTTTACTAAAATGTTTTGTTTAATTTTTAGTGAACTGAGATGAAGAAGGACGAAATGGTTAATTTTAGTTAAAAATAGTGGGCGAAATGAATTCAATTGAAAAAATTCAAGTTTGAGTGGAAGACTGAAAAGTGGATATTTTTATTTTGATAAGAAGTTATGCATAAATTTTGGTGAACTCAGCTGCAGACGGACGATATGGTTAATTTTACTTAAAAATAGTAGGAGAATAGAAAATCTGATGAAAAAATTCGAAATTAAGGTGAACCCTGAGAAGTGGATATTTTTATTTGGCTAAGATGTTTTGTTTAAAGTATAGTGAACTGAGATGGAGAAGGACAACATGGGTAATTTTTGTTAAAAAACAGCGGGAATAATGAATTCAGATGAAAACATTCAAGTTTTGAGTGGAAGCCTGAGAAGTGGATATTTTTATTTTGCTAAAATGTTTTGCAAAAAGTGTGGTGAACTGAGCTTCAGGCGGATGAAATGGTGAATTTTAGTTAAAAAACTGCTGGAGAAATGAATTCAGATGAAAAAATTCAATTTTGAGTTCAATTCCTAGAAGTGGATATTTTTATTTAGCTATTATGTTATGCATAAATAATGGTGAACGGAGCTGAAGACGGACGAAGTGGTTAATTTTAGTGAAAAAAAAGCGGGAGAAATGAATTCTGATGAAAAAATTCAAGTTTGAGGGGAAAGCTGAGAAGTGGATATTTTTATTTTGCTAAGATGTTTTGTTTAAATTTTGGTGAACTGAAATGCAGAACGACGAAAATGTTAATGATAGTTAAAAAACATCGGGAATAATGAATTCTGATGAAAAAATTCAAGTTTGAGTGGAAGCCTGAGAAGTGAATATTTTTATTTTGGTAAGATATTTTGCATACATTTGTTGAACTGAGCTTCAGAGGGACAATATGGTATAATTTAGTTATAAAACAGCGGAAGAAGTGAATTAAGATGAGGAATTTAAATTTTACTTGGAGGCCGAGAAGTGGATATTTTTATTTTGCTAAGATGTTTTGCATAAATTTTGGTGACCTGAGCTTCAAAAGGACGAAATGTTTAATTTTAGTTAAAAAAGCTGCGGAAAATGAATTCAGATGAAAAAATTGAAGTTTTTGAGGAAACCTGAGAAGTGGATATTTTTATTTTGCTAAGGAGTTTTGCATACATTTGGGTGAACTGAGTTTCATAGGGATGAAATGGTTAATTTTAGTTAAAAAACAGCGGGTCAAATGAATACAGATGAAAAAATTCAAGTCTGAATGGAAGACTGCGAAGTGGATATTTTTATTTTACAAAAATATTTTGTTTAATTGTTAGTGAACTGAGATGAAGAAGGACGAAATGGTTAATTTTAGTTAAAAATAGTGGAAGAAATGAATTCAATTGAAAAAATTCAAGTTTGAGTGGAAGACTGAAAAGTGGATATTTTTATTTTTAAAAGAAGTTATGCATAAATTTTGGTGAACTCAGCTGCAGATGGACGATATGGTTAATTTTACTTAAAAATAGTAGGAGAAAAGAAAATCTGGTGAAAAAATTCGAAATTATGGTGAACCCTGAGAAGTGGATATTTTTATTTGGCTAAGATGTTGTGTTTAAATTATAGTGAACTGAGATAGAGAAGGACAACATGGTTAATTTCTGTTAAAAAACAGCGGGAATAATGAATTCAGATGAAAAATTTCAAGTTTTGAGTGGAAGCCTGAGAAGTGGATATTTTTATTTTGCTGAGATGTTTTGTTTAAATTTTGGTGAATTGAGATGCAGAAGGACAAAATTGTTAATTTTTGTTAAAAAACTGCGGGAATAATGAATTCAGATGAAAAAATTCAAGTTTGAGTGGAAGCCTCTGAACTGAATATTTTTATTTTGCTAAGATGTTTTGCATACTTTTCGGTGAACTGAGCTTCTAACGGAGAAAATGTTTAATTTTAGTGAAAAAACAGCGGGAGAAATGAATTCTGATGAAAAAATTCAAGTTTGAGGGGAAAGCTGAGAAGTGGATATTTTTATTTTGCTAAGATGTTTTGTTTAAATTTTGGTGAACTGAGATGCAGAACAACGAAATGGTTAATTATAGTTAAAAAACATCGGGAATAATGAATTCAGATGAAAAAATTCAAGTTTGAGTGGAAGCCTAAGAAGTGAATATTTTTATTTTGGTAAGATGTTTTGCATACATTTTGGTGAACTGAGCTTCAGAGGGACGAAATGGTAAAATTTAGTTATAAAACAGCGGGAGAAATGAATTAAGATGAAAAATTCAAGTTTTACTTGGAGGCCGAGAATTGGATATTTTTATTTTGCTAAGATGTTTTGCATAAAATTTGGCGACCTGAGATTCAAAAGGACGAAATGTTTAAATTTAGTTAAAAAAGCAGCGGGAAAATGAATTAAGGTGAAAAAATTGATGTTTTAGAGGAAACCTGAGAAGTTAACGTTTTTATTTTGCTAAGATGTTTTGCATACATTTTGGTGAACTGAATTTCAAAGGGATGAAATGGTAAATTTTAGTTAAAAAAAAGCGGGTCAAATGAATACAGATGAAAAAATTCAAGTTTGAATGGAAGACTGCGAAGTGGATATTTTTATTTTACTAAAATGTTTTGTTTAATTTTTAGTGAACTGAGATGAAGAAGGACGAAATGGTTAATTTTAGTTAAAAATAGTGGGAGAAATGAATTCAATTGAAAAAATTCAAGTTTGAGTGGAAGACTGAAAAGTGGATATTTTTATTTTGATAAGAAGTTATGCATAAATTTTGGTGAACTCAGCTGCAGACGGACGATATGGTTAATTTTACTTAAAAATAGTAGGAGAAAAGAAAATCTGATGAAAAAATTCGAAATTAAGGTGAACCCTGAGAAGTGGATATTTTTATTTGGCTAAGATGTTTTGTTTAAATTATAGTGAACTTAGATGGAGAAGGACAACATGGTTAATTTTTGTTAAAAAACAGCGGGAATAATAAATTCAGATGAAAACATTCAAGTTTTGAGTGGAAGCCTGAGAAGTGGATATTTTTATTTTGCAAAAATGTTTTGCAAAAAGTGTGGTGAACTGAGCTTCAGGCGGATGAAATGGTGAATTTTAGTTAAAAAACTGCTGGAGAAATGAATTCAGATGAAAAAATTCAATTTTGAGTGGAATCCCTAGAAGTGGATATTTTTATTTAGCTATTATGTTATGCATAAATAATGGTGAACGGAGCTGAAGACGGACGAAGTGGTTAATTTTAGTGAAAAAAAGCGGGAGAAATGAATTCTGATGAAAAAATTCATGTTTGAGGGGAAAGCTGAGAAGTGGATATTTTTATTTTGCTAAGATGTTTTGTTTAAATTTTGGTGAACTGAAATGCAGAACGACGAAAATGTTAATGATAGTTAAAAAACATCGGGAATAATGAATTCTGATGAAAAAATTCAAGTTTGAGTGGAAGCCTGAGAAGTGAATATTTTTATTTTGGTAAGATATTTTGCATACATTTGGTGAACTGATCTTCAGAGGGACAATATGGTATAATTTAGTTATAAAACAGCGGAAGAAGTGAATTAAGATGAGGAATTTAAGTTTTACTTGGAGACCGAGAAGTGGATATTTTTATTTTGCTAAGATGTTTTGCATAAAATTTGGTGACCTGAGCTTCAAAAGGACGAAATGTTTAATTTTAGTTAAAAAAGCTGCGGAAAATGAATTCAGATGAAAAAATTGAAGTTTTTGAGGAAACCTGAAAAGTGGATATTTTTATTTTGCTAAGGAGTTTTGCATACATTTGGGTGAATTGAGTTTCATAGGGATGAAATGGTTAATTTTAGTTAAAAAACAGCGGGTCGAATGAATACAGATGAAAAAATTCAAGTTTGAATGGAAGACTGCGAAGTGGATATTTTTATTTTACTAAAATGTTTTGTTTAATTTTTAGTGAACTGAGATGAAGAAGGACGAAATGGTTAATTTTAGTTAAAAATAGTGGGAGAAATGAATTCAATTGAAAAAATTCAAGTTTGAGTGGAAGACTGAAAAGTGGATATTTTTATTTTGATAAGAAGTTATGCATAAATTTTGGTGAACTCAGCTGCAGATGGACGATATGGTTAATTTTACTTAAAAATAAGAGGAGAAAAGAAAATCTGATGAAAACATTCGAAATTAAGGTGAACCCTGAGAAGTGGATATTTTTATTTAGCTAAGATGTTTTGTTTAAATTATAGTGAACTGAGATGGAGAAGGACAACATGGTTAATTTTTGTTAAAAAACAGCGGGAATAATGAATTCTGATGAAAAAATTCAAGTTTAAAGGGGAAAGCTGAGAAGTGGATATTTTTATTTTGCTAAGATGTTTTGTTTAAATTTAGGTGAACTGAGATTCACAACAACGAAATGGTTAATTATAGTTAAAAAACATCGGGAATAATGAATTCAGATGAAAAAATTTAAGTTTGAGTGGAAGCCTAAGAAGTGAATATTTTTATTTTGGTAAGATGTTTTGCATACATTTTGGTGAACTGAGCTTCAGAGGGACGAAATGGTAAAATTTAGATATAAAACAGCGGGAGAAATGAATTAAGATGAAAAATTCAAGTTTTACTTGGAGGCCGAGAATTGGATATTTTCATTTTGCTAAGATGTGTTGCATAAAATTTGGCGACCTGAGAATCAAAAGGACGAAATGTTTAAATTTAGTTAAAAGTGGAGCGGGAAAATGATTTAAGATGAAAAAATTTATGTTTTAGAGGAAACCTGAGAAGTTAACGTTTTTATTTTGCTAAGATGTTTTGCATACATTTTGGTGAACTGAATTTCAAAGGGATGAAATGGTTAATTTTAGTTAAAAAAAAGCGGGTCAAATGAATACAGATGAAAAAATTCAAGTTTGAATGGAAGACTGCGAAGTGGATATTTTTATTTTACTAAAATGTTTTGTTTAATTTTTAGTGAACTGAGATGAAGAAGGACGAAATGGTTAATTTTAGTTAAAAATAGTGGGAGAAATGAATTCAATTGAAAAAATTCAGGTTTGAGTGGAAGACTGAAAAGTGGATATTTTTATTTTGATAAGAAGTTATGCATAAATTTTGGTGAACTCAGCTGCAGACGGACGATATGGTTAATTTTACTTAAAAATAGTAGGAGAAAAGAAAATCTGATGAAAAAATTCGAAATTAAGGTGAACCCTGAGAAGTGGATATTTTTATTTGGCTAAGATGTTTTGTTTAAATTATAGTGAACTGAGATGGAGAAGGACAACATGGGTAATTTTTGTTAAAAAACAGCGGGAATAATGAATTCAGATGAAAACATTCAAGTTTTGAGTGGAAGCCTGAGAAGTGGATATTTTTATTTTGCTAAAATGTTTTGCAAAAAGTTTGGTGAACTGAGCTTCAGGCGGATGAAATGGTGAATTTTAGTTAAAAAACTGCTGGAGAAATGAATTCAGATGAAAAAATTCAATTTTGAGTGTAATTCCTAGAAGTGGATATTTTTATTTAGCTATTATGTTATGCATAAATAATGGTGAACGGAGCTGAAGACGGACGAAGTGGTTAATTTTAGTGAAAAAAAAGCGGGAGAAATGAATTCTGATGAAAAAATTCAAGATTGAGGGGAAAGCTGAGAAGTGGATATTTTTATTTTGCTAAGATGTTTTGTTTAAATTTTGGTGAACTGAAATGCAGAACGACGAAAATGTTAATGATAGTTAAAAAACATCGGGAATAATGAATTCTGATGAAAAAATTCAAGTTTGAGTGGGAGCCTGAGAAGTGAATATTTTTATTTTGGTAAGATATTTTGCATACATTTGGTGAACTGAGCTTCAGAGGGACAATATGGTATAATTTAGTTATAAAACAGCGGAAGAAGTGAATTAAGATGAGGAATTTAAGTTTTACTTGGAGGCCGAGAAGTGGATATTTTTATTTTGCTAAGATGTTTTGCATAAAATTTGGTGACCTGAGCTTCAAAAGGACGAAATGTTTAATTTTAGTTAAAAAAGCTGCGGAAAATGAATTCAGATGAAAAAATTGAAGTTTTTGAGGAAACCTGAGAAGTGGATAT
Source organism: Platycnemis pennipes (assembly GCA_933228895.1). Classification (NCBI taxonomy): domain Eukaryota; kingdom Metazoa; phylum Arthropoda; class Insecta; order Odonata; family Platycnemididae; genus Platycnemis; species Platycnemis pennipes. The sequence continues at coordinate 30,242,034 of OW121852.1, read as the reverse complement.
TTTTATTTTGCTAAGGAGTTTTGCATACATTTGGGTGAACTGAGTTTCATAGGGATGAAATGGTTAATTTTAGTTAAAAAACAGCGGGTCAAATGAATACAGATGAAAAAATTCAAGTTTGAATGGAAGACTGCGAAGTGGATATTTTTATTTTACTAAAATGTTTTGTTTAATTTTTAGTGAACTGAGATGAAGAAGGACGAAATGGTTAATTTTAGTTAAAAATAGTGGGAGAAATGAATTCAATTGAAAAAATTCAAGTTTGAGTGGAAGACTGAAAAGTGGATATTTTTATTTTGATAAGAAGTTATGCATAAATTTTGGTGAACTCAGCTGCAGATGGACGATATGGTTAATTTTACTTATAAATAGTAGGAGAAAAGAAAATCTGATGAAAAAATTCGAAATTAAGGTGAACCCTGAGAAGTGGATATTTTTATTTGGCTAAGATGTTTTGTTTAAATTATAGTGAACTGAGATGGAGAAGGACAACATGGTTAATTTTTGTTAAAAAACAGCGGGAATAATGAATTCAGATGAAAAAATTCAAGTTTCGAGTGGAAGCCTGAGAAGTGGATATTTTTATTTTGCTAAGATGTTTTGTTTAAATTTTGGTGAATTGAGATGCAGAAGGACAAAATTGTTTATTTTTGTTAAAAAACTGCGGGAATAATGAATTCAGATGAAAAAATTCAAGTTTGAGTGGAAGCCTCTGAACTGAATATTTTTATTTTGCTAAGATATTTTGCATACTTTTCGGTGAACTGAGCTTCTAACGGAGAAAATGTTTAATTTTAGTGAAAAAACAGCGGGAGAAATGAATTCTGATGAAAAAATTCAAGTTTGAGGGGAAAGCTGAGAAGTGGATATTTTTATTTTGCTAAGATGTTTTGTTTAAATTTTGGTGAACTGAGATGCAGAACAACGAAATGGTTAATTATAGTTAAAAAACATCGGGAAAAATGAATTCAGATGAAAAAATTCAAGTTTGAGTGGAAGCCTAAGAAGTGAATATTTTTATTTTGGTAAGATGTTTTGCATAGATTTTGGTGAACTGAGCTTCAGAGGGACGAAATGGTAAAATTTAGTTATAAAACAGCGGGAGAAATGAATTAAGATGAAAATTTCAAGTTTTACTTGGAGGCCGAGAATTGGATATTTTTATTTTGCTAAGAAGTTTTGCATAAAATTTGGCGACCTGAGATTCAAAAGAACGAAATGTTTAAATTTAGTTAAAAAAGCAGCGGGAAAATGAATTAAGATGAAAAAATTGATGTTTTAGAGGAAACCTGAGAAGTTAACGTTTTTATTTTGCTAAGATGTTTTGCATACATTTTGGTGAACTGAATTTCAAAGGGATGAAATGGTAAATTGTAGTTAAAAAAAAGCGGGTCAAATGAATACAGATGAAAAAATTCAAGTTTGAATGGAAGACTGCGAAGTGGATATTTTTATTTTACTAAAATGTTTTGTTTAATTTTTAGTGAACTGAGATGAAGAAGGACGAAATGGTTAATTTTAGTTAAAAATAGTGGGCGAAATGAATTCAATTGAAAAAATTCAAGTTTGAGTGGAAGACTGAAAAGTGGATATTTTTATATTGATAAGAAATTATGCATAAATTTTGGTGAACTCAGCTGCAGACGGACGATATGGTTAATTTTACTTAAAAATAGTAGGAGAAAAGAGAATCTGATGAAAAAAGTCGAAATTAAGGTGAACCCTGAGAAGTGGATATTTTTATTTGGCTAAGATGTTTTGTTTAAATTTTGGTGAACTGAAATGCAGAACGACGAAAATGTTAATGATAGTTAAAAAACATCGGGAATAATGAATTCTGATGAAAAAATTCAAGTTTGAGTGGAAGCCTGAGAAGTGAATATTTTTATTTTGGTAAGATATTTTGCATACATTTGGTGAACTGAGCTTCAGAGGGACAATATGGTATAATTTAGTTATAAAACAGCGGAAGAAGTGAATTAAGATGAGGAATTTAAATTTTACTTGGAGGCCGAGAAGTGGATATTTTTATTTTGCTAAGATGTTTTGCATAAAATTTGGTGACCTGAGCTTCAAAAGGACGAAATATTTAATTTTAGTTAAAAAAGCTGCGGAAAATGAATTCAGATGAAAAAATTGAAGTTTTTGAGGAAACCTGAGAAGTGGATATTTTTATTTTGCTAAGGAGTTTTGCATACATTTGGGTGAACTGAGTTTCATAGGGATGAAATGGTTAATTTTAGTTAAAAAACAGCGGGTCAAATGAATACAGATGAAAAAATTCAAGTTTGAATGGAAGACTGCGAAGTGGATATTTTTATTTTACTAAAATGTTTTGTTTAATTTTTAGTGAACTGAGATGAAGAAGGACGAAATGGTTAATTTTAGTTAAAAATAGTGGGAGAAATGAATTCAATTGAAAAAATTCAAGTTTGAGTGGAAGACTGAAAAGTGATTGAGTGAGTGAAAGAGTGGAAGACTGAAAAAATTTTTATTTTGATAAGAAGTTATGCATAAATTTTGGTGACCTCAGCTGCAGATGGACGATATGGTTAATTTTACTTAAAAATAGTAGGAGAAAAGAAAATCTGATGAAAAAATTCGAAATTAAGGTGAACCCTGAGAAGTGGATATTTTTATTTGGCTAAGATGTTTTGTTTAAATTATAGTGAACTGAGATGGAGAAGGACAACATGGTTAATTTTTGTTAAAAAACAGCGGGAATAATGAATTCAGATGAAAAAATTCAAGTTTTGAGTGGAAGCCTGAGAAGTGGATATTTTTATTTTGCTAAGATGTTTTGTTTAAATTTTGGTGAATTGAGATGCAGAAGGACAAAATTGTTAATTTTTGTTAAAAAACTGCGGGAATAATGAATTCAGATGAAAAAATTCAAGTTTGAATGGAAGCCTCTGAACTGAATATTTTTATTTTGCTAAGATGTTTTGCATACTTTTCGGTGAACTGAGCTTCTAACGGAGAAAATGTTTAATTTTAGTGAAAAAACAGCGGGAGAAATGAATTCTGATGAAAAAATTCAAGTTTGAGGGGAAAGCTGAGAAGTGGATATTTTTATTTTGCTAAGATGTTTTGTTTAAATTTTGGTGAACTGAGATGCAGAACAACGAAATGGTTAATTATAGTTAAAAAACATCGGGAATAATGAATTCAGATGAAAAAATTCAAGTTTGAGTGGAAGCCTAAGAAGTGAATATTTTTATTTTGGTAAGATGTTTTGCATAGATTTTGGTGAACTGAGCTTCAGAGGGACGAAATGGTAAAATTTAGTTATAAAACAGCGGGAGAAATGAATTAAGATGAAAAATTCAAGTTTTACTTGGAGGCCGAGAATTGGATATTTTTATTTTGCTAAGAAGTTTTGCATAAAATTTGGCGACCTGAGATTCAAAAGGACGAAATGTTTAAATTTAGTTAAAAAAGCAGCGGGAAAATGAATTAAGATGAAAAAATTGATGTTTTAGAGGAAACCTGAGAAGTTAACGTTTTTATTTTGCTAAGATGTTTTGCATACATTTTGGTGAACTGAATTTCAAAGGGATGAAATGGTAAATTTTAGTTAAAAAAAAGCGGGTCAAATGAATACAGATGAAAAAATTCAAGTTTGAATGGAAGACTGCGAAGTGGATATTTTTATTTTACTAAAATGTTTTGTTTAATTTTTAGTGAACTGAGATGAAGAAGGACGAAATGGTTAATTTTAGTAAAAAATAGTGGGCGAAATGAATTCAATTGAAAAAATTCAAGTTTGAGAGGAAGACTGAAAAGTGGATATTTTTATTTTGATAATAAGTTATGCATAAATTTTGGTGAACTCAGCTGCAGACGGACCATATGGTTAATTTTACTTAAAAATAGTAGGAGAAAAGAAAATCTGATGAAAAAATTCGAAATTAAGGTGAACCCTGAGAAGTGGATATTTTTATTTGGCTAAGATGTTTTGTTTAAATTATAGTGAACTGAGATGGAGAAGGACAACATGGGTAATTTTTGTTAAAAAACAGCGGGAATAATGAATTCAGATGAAAACATTCAAGTTTTGAGTGGAAGCCTGAGAAGTGGATATTTTTATTTTGCTAAAATGTTTTGCAAAAAGTTTGGTGAACTGAGCTTCAGGCGGATGAAATGGTGAATTTTAGTTAAAAAACTGCTGGAGAAATGAATTCAGATGAAAAAATTCAATTTTGAGTGTAATTCCTAGAAGTGGATATTTTTATTTAGCTATTATGTTATGCATAAATAATGGTGAACGGAGCTGAAGACGGACGAAGTGGTTAATTTTAGTGAAAAAAAAGCGGGAGAAATGAATTCTGATGAAAAAATTCAAGATTGAGGGGAAAGCTGAGAAGTGGATATTTTTATTTTGCTAAGATGTTTTGTTTAAATTTTGGTGAACTGAAATGCAGAACGACGAAAATGTTAATGATAGTTAAAAAACATCGGGAATAATGAATTCTGATGAAAAAATTCAAGTTTGAGTGGAAGCCTGAGAAGTGAATATTTTTATTTTGGTAAGATATTTTGCATACATTTGGTGAACTGAGCTTCAGAGGGACAATATGGTATAATTTAGTTATAAAACAGCGGAAGAAGTGAATTAAGATGAGGAATTTAAGTTTTACTTGGAGGCCGAGAATTGGATATTTTTATTTTGCTAAGGAGTTTTGCATACATTTGGGTGAACTGAGTTTCATAGGGATGAAATGGTTAATTTTAGTTAAAAAACAGCGGGTCAAATGAATACAGATGAAAAAATTCAAGTTTGAATGGAAGACTGCGAAGTGGATATTTTTATTTTACTAAAATGTTTTGTTTAATTTTTAGTGAACTGAGATGAAGAAGGACGAAATGGTTAATTTTAGTTAAAAATAGTGGGAGAAATGAATTCAATTGAAAAAATTCAAGTTTGAGTGGAAGACTGAAAAGTGGATATTTTTATTTTGATAAGAAGTTATGCATAAATTTTGGTGAACTCAGCTGCAGATGGACGATATGGTTAATTTTACTTAAAAATAGTAGGAGAAAAGAAAATCTGATGAAAAAATTCGAAATTAAGGTGAACCCTGAGAAGTGGATATTTTTATTTGGCTAAGATGTTTTGTTTAAATTATAGTGAACTGAGATGGAGAAGGACAACATGGTTAATTTTTGTTAAAAAACAGCGGGAATAATGAATTCAGATGAAAAAATTCAAGTTTCGAGTGGAAGCCTGAGAAGTGGATATTTTTATTTTGCTAAGATGTTTTGTTTAAATTTTGGTGAATTGAGATGCAGAAGGACAAAATTGTTAATTTTTGTTAAAAAACTGCGGGAATAATGAATTCAGATGAAAAAATTCAAGTTTGAGTGGAAGCCTCTGAACTGAATATTTTTATTTTGCTAAGATATTTTGCATACTTTTCGGTGAACTGAGCTTCTAACGGAGAAAATGTTTAATTTTAGTGAAAAAACAGCGGGAGAAATGAATTCTGATGAAAAAATTCAAGTTTGAGGGGAAAGCTGAGAAGTGGATATTTTTATTTTGCTAAGATGTTTTGTTTAAATTTTGGTGAACTGAGATGCAGAACAACGAAATGGTTAATTATAGTTAAAAAACATCGGGAAAAATGAATTCAGATGAAAAAATTCAAGTTTGAGTGGAAGCCTAAGAAGTGAATATTTTTATTTTGGTAAGATGTTTTGCATAGATTTTGGTGAACTGAGCTTCAGAGGGACGAAATGGTAAAATTTAGTTATAAAACAGCGGGAGAAATGAATTAAGATGAAAATTTCAAGTTTTACTTGGAGGCCGAGAATAGGATATTTTTATTTTGCTAAGAAGTTTTGCATAAAATTTGGCGACCTGAGATTCAAAAGGACGAAATGTTTAAATTTAGTTAAAAAAGCAGCGGGAAAATGAATTAAGATGAAAAAATTGATGTTTTAGAGGAAACCTGAGAAGTTAACGTTTTTATTTTGCTAAGATGTTTTGCATACATTTTGGTGAACTGAATTTCAAAGGGATGAAATGGTAAATTGTAGTTAAAAAAAAGCGGGTCAAATGAATACAGATGAAAAAATTCAAGTTTGAATGGAAGACTGCGAAGTGGATATTTTTATTTTACTAAAATGTTTTGTTTAATTTTTAGTGAACTGAGATGAAGAAGGACGAAATGGTTAATTTTAGTTAAAAATAGTGGGCGAAATGAATTCAATTGAAAAAATTCAAGTTTGAGTGGAAGACTGAAAAGTGGATATTTTTATATTGATAAGAAATTATGCATAAATTTTGGTGAACTCAGCTGCAGACGGACGATATGGTTAATTTTACTTAAAAATAGTAGGAGAAAAGAGAATCTGATGAAAAAAGTCGAAATTAAGGTGAACCCTGAGAAGTGGATATTTTTATTTGGCTAAGATGTTTTGTTTAAATTTTGGTGAACTGAAATGCAGAACGACGAAAATGTTAATGATAGTTAAAAAACATCGGGAATAATGAATTCTGATGAAAAAATTCAAGTTTGAGTGGAAGCCTGAGAAGTGAATATTTTTATTTTGGTAAGATATTTTGCATACATTTGGTGAACTGAGCTTCAGAGGGACAATATGGTATAATTTAGTTATAAAACAGCGGAAGAAGTGAATTAAGATGAGGAATTTAAATTTTACTTGGAGGCCGAGAAGTGGATATTTTTATTTTGCTAAGATGTTTTGCATAAAATTTGGTGACCTGAGCTTCAAAAGGACGAAATGTTTAATTTTAGTTAAAAAAGCTGCGGAAAATGAATTCAGATGAAAAAATTGAAGTTTTTGAGGAAACCTGAGAAGTGGATATTTTTATTTTGCTAAGGAGTTTTGCATACATTTGGGTGAACTGAGTTTCATAGGGATGAAATGGTTAATTTTAGTTAAAAAACAGCGGGTCAAATGAATACAGATGAAAAAATTCAAGTTTGAATGGAAGACTGCGAAGTGGATATTTTTATTTTACTAAAATGTTTTGTTTAATTTTTAGTGAACTGAGATGAAGAAGGACGAAATGGTTAATTTTAGTTAAAAATAGTGGGAGAAATGAATTCAATTGAAAAAATTCAAGTTTGAGTGGAAGACTGAAAAGTGATTGAGTGAGTGAAAGAGTGGAAGACTGAAAAAATTTTTATTTTGATAAGAAGTTATGCATAAATTTTGGTGACCTCAGCTGCAGATGGACGATATGGTTAATTTTACTTAAAAATAGTAGGAGAAAAGAAAATCTGATGAAAAAATTCGAAATTAAGGTGAACCCTGAGAAGTGGATATTTTTATTTGGCTAAGATGTTTTGTTTAAATTATAGTGAACTGAGATGGAGAAGGACAACATGGTTAATTTTTGTTAAAAAACAGCGGGAATAATGAATTCAGATGAAAAAATTCAAGTTTTGAGTGGAAGCCTGAGAAGTGGATATTTTTATTTTGCTAAGATGTTTTGTTTAAATTTTGGTGAATTGAGATGCAGAAGGACAAAATTGTTAATTTTTGTTAAAAAACTGCGGGAATAATGAATTCAGATGAAAAAATTCAAGTTTGAGTGGAAGCCTCTGAACTGAATATTTTTATTTTGCTAAGATGTTTTGCATACTTTTCGGTGAACTGAGCTTCTAACGGAGAAAATGTTTAATTTTAGTGAAAAAACAGCGGGAGAAATGAATTCTGATGAAAAAATTCAAGTTTGAGGGGAAAGCTGAGAAGTGGATATTTTTATTTTGCTAAGATGTTTTGTTTAAATTTTGGTGAACTGAGATGCAGAACAACGAAATGGTTAATTATAGTTAAAAAACATCGGGAATAATGAATTCAGATGAAAAAATTCAAGTTTGAGTGGAAGCCTAAGAAGTGAATATTTTTATTTTGGTAAGATGTTTTGCATAGATATTGGTGAACTGAGCTTCAGAGGGACGAAATGGTAAAATTTAGTTATAAAACAGCGGGAGAAATGAATTAAGATGAAAAATTCAAGTTTTACTTGGAGGCCGAGAATTGGATATTTTTATTTTGCTTAGAAGTTTTGCATAAAATTTGGCGACCTGAGATTCAAAAGGACGAAATGTTTAAATTTAGTTAAAAAAGCAGCGGGAAAATGAATTAAGATGAAAAAATTGATGTTTTAGAGGAAACCTGAGAAGTTAACGTTTTTATTTTGCTAAGATGTTTTGCATACATTTTGGTGAACTGAATTTCAAAGGGATGAAATGGTAAATTGTAGTTAAAAAAAAGCGGGTCAAATGAATACAGATGAAAAAATTCAAGTTTGAATGGAAGACTGCGAAGTGGATATTTTTATTTTACTAAAATGTTTTGTTTAATTTTTAGTGAACTGAGATGAAGAAGGACGAAATGGTTAATTTTAGTTAAAAATAGTGGGCGAAATGAATTCAATTGAAAAAATTCAAGTTTGAGTGGAAGACTGAAAAGTGGATATTTTTATTTTGATAAGAAATTATGCATAAATTTTGGTGAACTCAGCTGCAGACGGACGATATGGTTAATTTTACTTAAAAATAGTAGGAGAAAAGAAAATCTGATGAAAAAATTCGAAATTAAGGTGAACCCTGAGAAGTGGATATTTTTATTTGGCTAAGATGTTTTGTTTAAATTTTGGTGAACTGAAATGCAGAACGACGAAAATGTTAATGATAGTTAAAAAACATCGGGAATAATGAATTCTGATGAAAAAATTCAAGTTTGAGTGGAAGCCTGAGAAGTGAATATTTTTATTTTGGTAAGATATTTTGCATACATTTGGTGAACTGAGCTTCAGAGGGACAATATGGTATAACTTAGTTATAAAACAGCTTAAGAAGTGAATTAAGATGAGGAATTTAAGTTTTACTTGGAGACCGAGAAGTGGATATTTTTATTTTGCTAAGATGTTTTGCATAAAATTTGGTGACCTGAGCTTCAAAAGGACGAAATGTTTAATTTTAGTTAAAAAAGCTGCGGAAAATGAATTCAGATGAAAAAATTGAAGTTTTTGAGGAAACCTGAAAAGTGGATATTTTTATTTTGCTAAGGAGTTTTGCATACATTTGGGTGAACTGAGTTTCATAGGGATGAAATGGTTAATTTTAGTTAAAAAACAGCGGGTCAAATGAATACAGATGAAAAAATTCAAGTTTGAATGGAAGACTGCGAAGTGGATATTTTTATTTTACTAAAATGTTTTGTTTAATTTTTAGTGAACTGAGATGAAGAAGGACGAAATGGTTAATTTTAGTTAAAAATAGTGGGAGAAATGAATTCAATTGAAAAAATTCAAGTTTGAGTGGAAGACTGAAAAGTGATTGAGTGAGTGAAAGAGTGGAAGACTGAAAAAATTTTTATTTTGATAAGAAGTTATGCATAAATTTTGGTGACCTCAGCTGCAGATGGACGATATGGTTAATTTTACTTAAAAATAGTAGGAGAAAAGAAAATCTGATGAAAAAATTCGAAATTAAGGTGAACCCTGAGAAGTGGATATTTTTATTTGGCTAAGATGTTTTGTTTAAATTATAGTGAACTGAGATGGAGAAGGACAACATGGTTAATTTTTGTTAAAAAACAGCGGGAATAATGAATTCAGATGAAAAAATTCAAGTTTTGAGTGGAAGCCTGAGAAGTGGATATTTTTATTTTGCTAAGATGTTTTGTTTAAATTTTGGTGAATTGAGATGCAGAAGGACAAAATTGTTAATTTTTGTTAAAAAACTTCGGGAATAATGAATTCAGATGAAAAAATTCAAGTTTGAGTGGAAGCCTCTGAACTGAATATTTTTATTTTGCTAAGATGTTTTGCATACTTTTCGGTGAACTGAGCTTCTAACGGAGAAAATGTTTAATTTTAGTGAAAAAACAGCGGGAGAAATGAATTCTGATGAAAAAATTCAAGTTTGAGGGGAAAGCTGAGAAGTGGATATTTTTATTTTGCTAAGATGTTTTGTTTAAATTTTGGTGAACTGAGATGCAGAACAACGAAATGGTTAATTATAGTTAAAAAACATCGGGAATAATGAATTCAGATGAAAAAATTCAAGTTTGAGTGGAAGCCTAAGAAGTGAATATTTTTATTTTGGTAAGATGTTTTGCATAGATTTTGGTGAACTGAGCTTCAGAGGGACGAAATGATATAATTTAGTTATAAAACAGCGGGAGATATGAATTAAGATAAAAAATTCAAGTTTTACTTGGAGGCCGAGAATTGGATATTTTTATTTTGCTTAGATGTTTTGCATAAAATTTGGCGACCTGAGATTCAAAAGGACGAAATGTTTAAATTTAGTTAAAAAAGCAGCGGGAAAATGAATTATGATGAAAAAATTGATGTTTTAGAGGTAACCTGAGAAGTTAAAGTTTTTATTTTGCTAAGATGTTTTGCATACATTCTGGTGAACTGAATTTCAAAGGGATGAAATGGTAAATTTTAGTTAAAAAAAAGCGGGTCAAATGAATACAGATGAAAAAATTCAAGTTTGAATGGAAGACTGCGAAGTGGTTATTTTTATTTTACTAAAATGTTTTGTTTAATTTTTAGTGAACTGAGATGAAGAAGGACGAAATGGTTAATTTTAGTTAAAAATAGTGGGAGAAATGAATTCAATTGAAAAAATTCAAGTTTGAGTGGAAGACTGAAAAGTGGATATTTTTATTTTGATAAGAAGTTATGCATAAATTTTGGTGAACTCAGCTGCAGACGGACGATATGTTTAATTTTACTTAAAAATAGTAGGAGAAAAGAAAATCTGATGAAAAAATTCGAAATTAAGGTGAACCCTGAGAAGTGGATATTTTTATTTGGCTAAGATGCTTTGTTTAAATTATAGTGAACTGAGATGGAGAAGGACAACATGGGTCATTTTTGTTAAAAAATAGCGGGAATAATGAATTCAGATGAAAACATTCAAGTTTTGAGTGGAAGCCTGAGAAGTGGATATTTTTATTTTGCTAAAATGTTTTGCAAAAAGTGTGGTGAACTGAGCTTCAGGCGGATGAAATGGTGAACTTTAGTTAAAAAACTGCTGGAGAAATGAATTCAGATGAAAAAATTCAATTTTGAGTGGAATCTCTAGAAGTGGATATTTTTATTTAGCTATTATGTTATGCATAAATAATGGTGAACGGAGCTGAAGACGGACGAAGTGGTTAATTTTAGTGAAAAAAAAGCGGGAGAAATGAATTCTGATGAAAAAATTCAAGTTTGAGGGGAAAGCTGAGAAGTGGATATTTTTATTTTGCTAAGATGTTTTGTTTAAATTTTGGTGAACTGAAATGCAGAACGACGAAAATGTTAATGATAGTTAAAAACATCGGGAATAATGAATTCTGATGAAAAAATTCAAGTTTGAGTGGAAGCCTGAGAAGTGAATATTTTTATTTTGGTAAGATATTTTGCATACATTTGGTGAACTGAGCTTCAGAGGGACAATATGGTATAATTTAGTTATATAACAACGGAAGAAGTGAATTAAGATGAGGAATTTAAGTTTTACTTGGAGGCCGAGAAGTGGATATTTTTATTTTGCTAAGATGTTTTGCATAAAATTTGGTGACCTGAGCTTCAAAAGGACGAAATGTTTAATTTTAGTTAAAAAAGCTGCGGAAAATGAATTCAGATGAAAAAATTGAAGTTTTTGAGGAAACCTGAGAAGTGGATATTTTTATTTTGCTAAGGAGTTTTGCATACATTTAGGTGAACTGAGTTTCATAGGGATGAAATGGTTAATTTTAGTTAAAAAACAGCGGGACAAATGAATACAGATGAAAAAATTCAAGTTTGAATGAAAGACTGAGAGGCGGAAATTTTTATTTTGCTAAGATGTTTTGTTTAGATTTTGGTGAATTGAGATGCAGAAGGACAAAAAGTTTAATTTTTGTTAAAAAAAAAGCGGGAATAATGAATTCAGATGAAAAAATTCAAGTTTTAGTGGAAGCCTGAGAAGTGTATATTTTTATTTTGCTAAGATGTTTTGTTTAAATTTCTGTGAATTGATATGCAGAAGGACGAAATGGTTAATTTTAGTTAAAAAACAGCGGGAATAATGAATTCAGATGAAAAAATTCATGTTTCAGTAGAAGCCTGAGAAGTGGATATTTTATTTTGGTAAGATGTTTTGCATAAATTTTCATGAATTGAGCTTCAGACGGACGAAACGACGAGTTTTAGGTAATGAACAGCGGTAGAAATGAATTCAAATGAAAAAAATCATGTTTGAGTGGAAGACTGAGAAGTGGATACTTTTTTTTTGCTAAGATGTTTTGCAAAAATATTAATGAACTGAGCTTCAGACGGACAAAATGGTGAATATTAGTTAAAAAATAGCGGGCTTAATGAATTCAGATGAAAAAAATCAAGTTAAAGTGGAAGCCTGAGAAGTGGATATTTTATTTTGCTAAGATGTTTTGCATAAATTGTGATGACCTGAGCTTCAGACGGAGGAAATGGTGAGTTTTAGTTAAAAAACAGCGGGAGAAATTAATTCAAATGAAAAAAATGAAGTTTGATTGGAAGACTGAGAAGTGGATACTTTTTTTGCTAGGATGTTTTGCAAAAATTGTGGTGAACTGAGCTTCAGACGGACTAAATGGTGAATTTTAATTAAAAAATAGCGGGATAAATGAATTCAATTTCAAAAATTCAAGTTTGAGTGGAAGACTGAAAAGTGGATATTTTTATTTTTATACGAAGTTATGCATAAATTTTGGTGAACTCAGCTGCAGACGGACGACATGGTTAATTTTAGTGAAAAAACAGCGGGAGAAATGAATTAAGATGAAAAAATTTAAGTTTGAGAGGAAACCTGAGAAATGGATATTTATATTTTGATAAGAAGTTATGCATAAATTTTGGTGAACTCAGCTGCAGATGGACAATATGGTTAATTTTACTTAAGAATAGTAGGAGAAACGAAATCTGATGAAAAAATTCGAAATTTAGGGGAAATCTGAGAAGTGGATATTTTTATTTAGCTAAGATGTTTTGTTTAAATTTTAGTGAACTGAGATGGAGAAGGACAACATGTTTAATTTTTGTTAATAACAGCTGGAATAATGAATTCAGATGAAAAAATTCAAGTTTTGTGTGGAAGCCTGAGAAGTGGATATTTTTATTTTGCTAAAATGTTTTGCGAAAAGTGTGGTGAACTGAGCTTCAGGCGGACGAAATGGTGAATTTTAGTTTAAAAAACTGCTGGAGAAATGAATTCAGATGAAAAAATTCAATTTTGAGTGGAATCCCTAGAAGTGGATATTTTTATTTAGCTATGATGTTATGCATAAATAATGATGAACTGAGATGCAGAGGGACGAAATGGTTAATTTTAGTTAATAAACAGCGGCAATAATGAATTCAGGTGAAAAATTTAAATTATAGTGGAAGTCCGAGAGGTGGATATTTTTATTTTGGTAAGATATTTTGCATACATTTGGTGAACTGAGCTTCAGAGGGACAATATGGTATAATTTAGTTATAAAACAGCGGAAGAAGTGAATTAAGATGAGGAATTTAAGTTTTACTTGGAGGCCGAGAAGTGGATATTTTTATTTTGCTAAGATGTTTTGCATAAAATTTGGTGACCTGAGCTTCAAAAGGACGAAATGTTTAATTTTAGTTATAAAAGCTGCGGAAAATGATTTCAGATGAAAAAATTGAAGTTTTTGAGGAAACCTGAGAAGTTGATATTTTTATTTTGCTAAGGAGTTTTGCATACATTTGGGTGAACTGAGTTCCATAGGGATGAAATGGTTAATTTTAGTTAAAAAACAGCGGGACAAATGAATACAGATGAAAAAATTCAAGTTTGAATGAAAGACTGAGAGGCGGATATTTTTATTTTGCTAAGATGTTTTGTTTAGATTTTGGTGAATTGAGATGCAGAAGGACAAAAAGTTTAATTTTTGTTAAAAAAACAGCGGGAATAATGAATTCAGATGAAAAAATTTAAGTTTGAGTGGAAGCCTGAGAAGTGAATATTTTTATTTTGCTAAGATGTTTTGTTTAAATTTCTGTGAATTGATATGCAGAAGGACGAAATGGTTAATTTTAGTTAAAAAACAGCGGGAATAATGAATTCAGATGAAAAAATTCATGTTTCAGTAGAAGCCTGAGAAGTGGATATTTTATTTTGGTAAGATGTTTTGCATCAATTTTCATGAATTGAGCTTCAGACGGACGAAACGACGAGTTTTAGGTAATGAACAGCGGTAGAAATGAATTCAAATGAAAAAAATCATGTTTGAGTGGAAGACAGAGAAGTGGATACTTTTTTTTTGCTAAGATGTTTTGCAAAAATATTAATGAACTGAGCTTCAGACGGACAAAATTGTGAATATTAGTTAAAAAATAGCGGGCTTAATGAATTCAGATGAAAAAAATCAAGTTAAAGTGGAAGCCTGAGAAGTGGATATTTTATTTTGCTAAGATGTTTTGCATAAATTGTGATGACCTGAGCTTCAGACGGAGGAAATGGTGAGTTTTAGTTAAAAAACAGCGGGAGAAATTAATTCAAATGAAAAAAATGAAGTTTGATTGGAAGACTAGGAAGTGGATACTTTTTTCGCTAAGATGTTTGGCAAAAATTGTGGTGAACTGAGCTTCAGACGGACGAAATGGTGAATTTTAATTAAAAAATAGCGGGTCAAATGAATTCAATTTAAAAAATTCAAGTTTGAATGGAAGACTGCGAAGTGGATATTTTTATTTTACTAAAATGTTTTGTTTAATTTTTAGTGAACTGAGATGAAGAAGGACGAAATGGTTAATTTTAGTTAAAAATAGTGGGAGAAATGAATTCAATTGAAAAAATTCAAGTTTGAGTGGAAGACTGAAAAGTGGATATTTTTATTTTGATAAGAAGTTATGCATAAATTTTGGTGAACTCAGCTGCAGACGGACGATATGGTTAATTTTACTTAAAAATAGTAGGAGAAAAGAAAATCTGATGAAAAAATTCGAAATTAAGGTGAACCCTGAGAAGTGGATATTTTTATTTGGCTAAGATGTTTTGTTTAAATTATAGTGAACTGAGATGGAGAAGGACAACATGGTTAATTTTTGTTAAAAAACAGCGGGAATAATGAATTCAGATGAAAACATTCAAGTTTTGAGTGGAAGCCTGAGAAGTGGATATTTTTATTTTGCTAAAATGTTTTGCAAAAAGTGTGGTGAACTGAGCTTCAGGCGGATGAAATGGTGAATTTTAGTTAAAAAAACTGCTGGAGAAATGAATTCAGATGAAAAAATTCAATTTTGAGTTGAATCCCTAGAAGTGGATATTTTTATTTAGCTATTATGTTATGCATAAATAATGGTGAACGGAGCTGAAGACGGACGAAGTGGTTAATTTTAGTGAAAAAAAGCGGTAGAAATGACTTCTGATGAAAAAATTCATGTTTGAGTGGAAGCCTGAGAAGTGGATATTTTTATTTTGCGAAAATGTTTTGCAAAAAGTTCGGTGAACTGAGCTTCAGGCGGACGAAATGGTGAATTTTAGTTTAAAAAACTGCTGGAGTAATGAGTTCAGATGTAAAAATTCAAATTTGAGTGGAATCATTAGAAGTGGATATTTTTATTTAGCTATGATGTTATGCATAAATAATGATGAACTGAGATGCAGAGGGACGAAATGGTTAATTTTAGTTAATAAACAGCGGCAATAATGAATTCAGGTGAAAAATTTAAATTAGAGTGGAAGTCCGAGATGTGAATACTTTTATTTTCATATTTATTACAAAATGGTTAATTTTAGTGAAAAAACAGCGGGAGAAATGAATTCTGATGAAAAAATTCAAGTTTGAGGGGAAAGCTGAGAATGGGATATTTCGATTTTTCTAAGATGTTTTGTTTAAATTTTGGTGAACTGAGATGCAGAACGACGAAATGGTTAATTATAGTTAAAAAACATCGGGAATATTTGAATTCAGATGAAAAAATTCAAGTTTGAGAGGAAGCCTGGGAAGTGAATATTATTATATTGCTTAGACATTTCGGTAAACTGAGCTTCTAACGGACGAAAAAATTCAAGTTTGAGGGGAAACCTGAGAAGTAGATATTTTATTTAGCTAAGAAGTGTTGCATAAGTAACGGTGAAACGAGCTGAAAACGGACGAAGTGGTTAATTTTAGTGAGAAAAAAGCGGGAGAAATGAATTCTGATGAAAAAATTTAAGTTTGAGTGGAAGCCTGAGAAGTGAATAATTTTATTTTGGTAAGATATTTTGCATACATTTAGTGAACTGAGCTTCAGAGGGACGAAATGGTATAATTTAGTTATAAAACAGCGGGAGAAATGAATTAAGATGAAAATTTCAAGTATTACATGGAGGCCGAGAAGTGGATATTTTTATTTTCGCTAAGATGGTTTGCATAAAATTTGGTGATCTGAGCTTCAAATGGACTAAATGTTTAATTTTAGTTAAAAAAGCAGCCGGAAAATGAATTCAGATGAAAAAATTGAAGTTTTAGAGGAAACCTAAGAAGTGGATATTTTTATTTTGCAAAGAAGTTTAGCATACATTTGGGTGAACTGAGGTTCATAGGGATGAAATGGTTAATTTTAGTTAAAAAACAGCGTGACAAATGAATACAGATGAAAAAATTCAAGTTTGAATGGAAGACTGAGAGGTCGATATTTTTATTTTGCTAAAAAGTTTTGATTAGATTTTGGTGAATTGAGATGCAGAAGGACAAAAAGGTTAATTTTAGTTAAAAAAAGCGGGAATAATGAATTCAGATGAAAAAATTCAAGTTTGAGTGGAAGCCTGAGAAGTGAATATTTTTATTTTCCTAAGATGTTTTGTTTAAATTTTGGTGAATTGAGATGCAGAAGGACAAAATGGTTAATTTTTCTTAAAAAACAGCGGGAATAATGAATTCAGATGAAAAAATTCAAGTTGGAGTGGAAGCCTAAGAAGTGAATATTTTTATTTTGGTAAGATGTTTTGCAAACATTTTGGTGAACTGAGCTTCAGAGGGACGAAATTGTATAATTTAGTTATAAAACAGCGGGAGAAATGAATTAAGAAAAAAAATTCAAGTTTTACTTGGATGCCGAGAATTTGATATTTTTATTTTGCTAAGATGTTTTGCATAAAATTTGGTGACCTGAGATTCAAAAGGACGAAATATTTAAATTTAGTTAAAAAAGCAGCGGGAAAATGAATTAAGATGAAAAAATAGAAGTTTTAGAGGAAACCTGAGAAGTGGAGGTTTTTATATGCCTAGATGTTTTGCATACTTTTTGGTGAACTGAATTTCATAGGGATGAAATGGTATATTTTAGTTAAAAAACAGCGAGACAAATGAATACATGAAAAAATTCAAGTTTGAATGGAAGACAGAAGTGGATATTTGTATTTTACTAAAATGTTTTGTTTAATTTTTGGTGAATTGAGATGCAGAAGGATAAAATGTTTAATTTTTGTTAAAAAACTGCGGGAACAATGAATTCAGATGAAAAAATTCAAATTTGAGTAGAAGCCTGAGAAGTGGATATTTTATTTTGCAAAGATGTTTTGCATAAATTGTGTTGAACTGAGCTTCAGACGGACGAAACGGGAGTTTTAGTTATTGAACTGCGGGAGAAATGAATTCAAATGAAAAAAATCATGTTTGAGTGGAAGACTGTGAAGTGGATCCTTTTTTTTTGCTAAGATGTTTTGGAAAAATTTTGGAATCAGACGGACGAAATTATGAATTTTAATGAAAAAATAGTGGGAGAAATGAATTCAGATGAAAACATTCAAGTTTTGAGTGGAAGCCTGAGAAGTGGATATTTTTATTTTGCTAAAATGTTTTGCAAAAAGTTTGGTGAACTGAGCTTCAGGCGGATGAAATGGTGAATTTTAGTTAAAAAACTGCTGGAGAAATGAATTCAGATGAAAAAATTCAATTTTGAGTGTAATTCCTAGAAGTGGATATTTTTATTTAGCTATTATGTTATGCATAAATAATGGTGAACGGAGCTGAAGACGGACGAAGTGGTTAATTTTAGTGAAAAAAAAGCGGGAGAAATGAATTCTGATGAAAAAATTCAAGATTGAGGGGAAAGCTGAGAAGTGGATATTTTTATTTTGCTAAGATGTTTTGTTTAAATTTTGGTGAACTGAAATGCAGAACGACGAAAATGTTAATGATAGTTAAAAAACATCGGGAATAATGAATTCTGATGAAAAAATTCAAGTTTGAGTGGAAGCCTGAGAAGTGAATATTTTTATTTTGGTAAGATATTTTGCATACATTTGGTGAACTGAGCTTCAGAGGGACAATATGGTATAATTTAGTTATAAAACAGCGGAAGAAGTGAATTAAGATGAGGAATTTAAGTTTTACTTGGAGGCCGAGAAGTGGATATTTTTATTTTGCTAAGATGTTTTGCATAAAATTTGGTGACCTGAGCTTCAAAAGGACGAAATGTTTAATTTTAGTTAAAAAAGCTGCGGAAAATGAATTCAGATGAAAAAATTGAAGTTTTTGAGGAAACCTGAGAAGTGGATATTTTTATTTTGCTAAGGAGTTTTGCATACATTTGGGTGAACTGAGTTTCATAGGGATGAAATGGTTAATTTTAGTTAAAAAACAGCGGGTCAAATGAATACAGATGAAAAAATTCAAGTTTGAATGGAAGACTGCGAAGTGGATATTTTTATTTTACTAAAATGTTTTGTTTAATTTTTAGTGAACTGAGATGAAGAAGGACGAAATGGTTAATTTTAGTTAAAAATAGTGGGAGAAATGAATTCAATTGAAAAAATTCAAGTTTGAGTGGAAGACTGAAAAGTGGATATTTTTATTTTGATAAGAAGTTATGCATAAATTTTGGTGAACTCAGCTGCAGATGGACGATATGGTTAATTTTACTTAAAAATAGTAGGAGAAAAGAAAATCTGATGAAAAAATTCGAAATTAAGGTGAACCCTGAGAAGTGGATATTTTTATTTGGCTAAGATGTTTTGTTTAAATTATAGTGAACTGAGATGGAGAAGGACAACATGGTTAATTTTTGTTAAAAAACAGCGGGAATAATGAATTCAGATGAAAAAATTCAAGTTTCGAGTGGAAGCCTGAGAAGTGGATATTTTTATTTTGCTAAGATGTTTTGTTTAAATTTTGGTGAATTGAGATGCAGAAGGACAAAATTGTTAATTTTTGTTAAAAAACTGCGGGAATAATGAATTCAGATGAAAAAATTCAAGTTTGAGTGGAAGCCTCTGAACTGAATATTTTTATTTTGCTAAGATATTTTGCATACTTTTCGGTGAACTGAGCTTCTAACGGAGAAAATGTTTAATTTTAGTGAAAAAACAGCGGGAGAAATGAATTCTGATGAAAAAATTCAAGTTTGAGGGGAAAGCTGAGAAGTGGATATTTTTATTTTGCTAAGATGTTTTGTTTAAATTTTGGTGAACTGAGATGCAGAACAACGAAATGGTTAATTATAGTTAAAAAACATCGGGAAAAATGAATTCAGATGAAAAAATTCAAGTTTGAGTGGAAGCCTAAGAAGTGAATATTTTTATTTTGGTAAGATGTTTTGCATAGATTTTGGTGAACTGAGCTTCAGAGGGACGAAATGGTAAAATTTAGTTATAAAACAGCGGGAGAAATGAATTAAGATGAAAATTTCAAGTTTTACTTGGAGGCCGAGAATTGGATATTTTTATTTTGCTAAGAAGTTTTGCATAAAATTTGGCGACCTGAGATTCAAAAGGACGAAATGTTTAAATTTAGTTAAAAAAGCAGCGGGAAAATGAATTAAGATGAAAAAATTGATGTTTTAGAGGAAACCTGAGAAGTTAACGTTTTTATTTTGCTAAGACGTTTTGCATACATTTTGGTGAACTGAATTTCAAAGGGATGAAATGGTAAATTGTAGTTAAAAAAAAGCGGGTCAAATGAATACAGATGAAAAAATTCAAGTTTGAATGGAAGACTGCGAAGTGGATATTTTTATTTTACTAAAATGTTTTGTTTAATTTTTAGTGAACTGAGATGAAGAAGGACGAAATGGTTAATTTTAGTTAAAAATAGTGGGCGAAATGAATTCAATTGAAAAAATTCAAGTTTGAGTGGAAGACTGAAAAGTGGATATTTTTATTTTGATAAGAAATTATGCATAAATTTTGGTGACCTCAGCTGCAGACGGACGATATGGTTAATTTTACTTAAAAATAGTAGGAGAAAAGAAAATCTGATGAAAAAATTCGAAATTAAGGTGAACCTTGAGAAGTGGATATTTTTATTTGGCTAAGATGTTTTGTTTAAATTTTGGTGAACTGAAATGCAGAACGACGAAAATGTTAATGATAGTTAAAAAACATCGGGAATAATGAATTCTGATGAAAAAATTCAAGTTTGAGTGGAAGCCTGAGAAGTGAATATTTTTATTTTGGTAAGATATTTTGCATACATTTGGTGAACTGAGCTTCAGAGGGACAATATGGTATAATTTAGTTATAAAACAGCGGAAGAAGTGAATTAAGATGAGGAATTTAAATTTTACTTGGAGGCCGAGAAGTGGATATTTTTATTTTGCTAAGATGTTTTGCATAAAATTTGGTGACCTGAGCTTCAAAAGGACGAAATGTTTAATTTTAGTTAAAAAAGCTGCGGAAAATGAATTCAGATGAAAAAATTGAAGTTTTTGAGGAAACCTGAGAAGTGGATATTTTTATTTTGCTAAGGAGTTTTGCATACATTTGGGTGAACTGAGTTTCATAGGGATGAAATGGTTAATTTTAGTTAAAAAACAGCGGGTCAAATGAATACAGATGAAAAAATTCAAGTTTGAATGGAAGACTGCGAAGTGGATATTTTTATTTTACTAAAATGTTTTGTTTAATTTTTAGTGAACTGAGATGAAGAAGGACGAAATGGTTAATTTTAGTTAAAAATAGTGGGAGAAATGAATTCAATTGAAAAAATTCAAGTTTGAGTGGAAGACTGAAAAGTGGATATTTTTATTTTGATAAGAAGTTATGCATAAATTTTGGTGACCTCAGCTGCAGATGGACGATATGGTTAATTTTACTTAAAAATAGTAGGAGAAAAGAAAATCTGATGAAAACATTCGAAATTAAGGTGAACCCTGAGAAGTGGATATTTTTATTTGGCTAAGATGTTTTGTTTAAATTATAGTGAACTGAGATGGAGAAGGACAACATGGTTAATTTTTGTTAAAAAACAGCGGGAATAATGAATTCAGATGAAAAAATTCAAGTTTTGAGTGGAAGCCTGAGAAGTGGATATTTTTATTTTGCTAAGATGTTTTGTTTAAATTTTGGTGAATTGAGATGCAGAAGGACAAAATTGTTAATTTTTGTTAAAAAACTGCGGGAATAATGAATTCAGATGAAAAAATTCAAGTTTGAGTGGAAGCCTCTGAACTGAATATTTTTATTTTGCTAAGATGTTTTGCATACTTTTCGGTGAACTGAGCTTCTAACGGAGAAAATGTTTAATTTTAGTGAAAAAACAGCGGGAGAAATGAATTCTGATGAAAAAATTCAAGTTTGAGGGGAAAGCTGAGAAGTGGATATTTTTATTTTGCTAAGATGTTTTGTTTAAATTTTGGTGAACTGAGATGCAGAACAACGAAATGGTTAATTATAGTTAAAAAACATCGGGAATAATGAATTCAGATGAAAAAATTCAAGTTTGAGTGGAAGCCTAAGAAGTGAATATTTTTATTTTGGTAAGATGTTTTGCATAGATTTTGGTGAACTGAGCTTCAGAGGGACGAAATGGTAAAATTTAGTTATAAAACAGCGGGAGAAATGAATTAAGATGAAAAATTCAAGTTTTACTTGGAGGCCGAGAATTGGATATTTTTATTTTGCTAAGAAGTTTTGCATAAAATTTGGCGACCTGAGATTCAAAAGGACGAAATGTTTAAATTTAGTTAAAAAAGCAGCGGGAAAATGAATTAAGATGAAAAAATTGATGTTTTAGAGGAAACCTGAGAAGTTAACGTTTTTATTTTGCTCAGATGTTTTGCATACATTTTGGTGAACTGAATTTCAAAGGGATGAAATGGTAAATTGTAGTTAAAAAAAAGCGGGTCAAATGAATACAGATGAAAAAATTCAAGTTTGAATGGAAGACTGCGAAGTGGATATTTTTATTTTACTAAAATGTTTTGTTTAATTTTTAGTGAACTGAGATGAAGAAGGACGAAATGGTTAATTTTAGTTAAAAATAGTGGGCGAAATGAATTCAATTGAAAAAATTCAAGTTTGAGTGGAAGACTGAAAAGTGGATATTTTTATTTTGATAAGAAATTATGCATAAATTTTGGTGAACTCAGCTGCAGACGGACGATATGGTTAATTTTACTTAAAAATAGTAGGAGAAAAGAAAATCTGATGAAAAAATTCGAAATTAAGGTGAACCCTGAGAAGTGGATATTTTTATTTGGCTAAGATGTTTTGTTTAAATTTTGGTGAACTGAAATGCAGAACGACGAAAATGTTAATGATAGTTAAAAAACATCGGGAATAATGAATTCTGATGAAAAAATTCAAGTTTGAGTGGAAGCCTGAGAAGTGAATATTTTTATTTTGGTAAGATATTTTGCATACATTTGGTGAACTGAGCTTCAGAGGGACAATATGGTATAACTTAGTTATAAAACAGCTTAAGAAGTGAATTAAGATGAGGAATTTAAGTTTTACTTGGAGACCGAGAAGTGGATATTTTTATTTTGCTAAGATGTTTTGCATAAAATTTGGTGACCTGAGCTTCAAAAGGACGAAATGTTTAATTTTAGTTAAAAAAGCTGCGGAAAATGAATTCAGATGAAAAAATTGAAGTTTTTGAGGAAACCTGAAAAGTGGATATTTTTATTTTGCTAAGGAGTTTTGCATACATTTGGGTGAACTGAGTTTCATAGGGATGAAATGGTTAATTTTAGTTAAAAAACAGCGGGTCAAATGAATACAGATGAAAAAATTCAAGTTTGAATGGAAGACTGCGAAGTGGATATTTTTATTTTACTAAAATGTTTTGTTTAATTTTTAGTGAACTGAGATGAAGAAGGACGAAATGGTTAATTTTAGTTAAAAATAGTGGGAGAAATGAATTCAATTGAAAAAATTCAAGTTTGAGTGGAAGACTGAAAAGTGATTGAGTGAGTGAAAGAGTGGAAGACTGAAAAAATTTTTATTTTGATAAGAAGTTATGCATAAATTTTGGTGACCTCAGCTGCAGATGGACGATATGGTTAATTTTACTTAAAAATAGTAGGAGAAAAGAAAATCTGATGAAAAAATTCGAAATTAAGGTGAACCCTGAGAAGTGGATATTTTTATTTGGCTAAGATGTTTTGTTTAAATTATAGTGAACTGAGATGGAGAAGGACAACATGGTTAATTTTTGTTAAAAAACAGCGGGAATAATGAATTCAGATGAAAAAATTCAAGTTTTGAGTGGAAGCCTGAGAAGTGGATATTTTTATTTTGCTAAGATGTTTTGTTTAAATTTTGGTGAATTGAGATGCAGAAGGACAAAATTGTTAATTTTTGTTAAAAAACTTCGGGAATAATGAATTCAGATGAAAAAATTCAAGTTTGAGTGGAAGCCTCTGAACTGAATATTTTTATTTTGCTAAGATGTTTTGCATACTTTTCGGTGAACTGAGCTTCTAACGGAGAAAATGTTTAATTTTAGTGAAAAAACAGCGGGAGAAATGAATTCTGATGAAAAATTTCAAGTTTGAGGGGAAAGCTGAGAAGTGGATATTTTTATTTTGCTAAGATGTTTTGTTTAAATTTTGGTGAACTGAGATGCAGAACAACGAAATGGTTAATTATAGTTAAAAAACATCGGGAATAATGAATTCAGATGAAAAAATTCAAGTTTGAGTGGAAGCCTAAGAAGTGAATATTTTTATTTTGGTAAGATGTTTTGCATACATTTTGGTGAACTGAGCTTCAGAGGGACGAAATGATATAATTTAGTTATAAAACAGCGGGAGATATGAATTAAGATAAAAAATTCAAGTTTTACTTGGAGGCCGAGAATTGGATATTTTTATTTTGCTAAGATGTTTTGCATAAAATTTGGCGACCTGAGATTCAAAAGGACGAAATGTTTAAATTTAGTTAAAAAAGCAGCGGGAAAATGAATTATGATGAAAAAATTGATGTTTTAGAGGTAACCTGAGAAGTTAAAGTTTTTATTTTGCTAAGATGTTTTGCATACATTCTGGTGAACTGAATTTCAAAGGGATGAAATGGTAAATTTTAGTTAAAAAAAAGCGGGTCAAATGAATACAGATGAAAAAATTCAAGTTTGAATGGAAGACTGCGAAGTGGTTATTTTTATTTTACTAAAATGTTTTGTTTAATTTTTAGTGAACTGAGATGAAGAAGGACGAAATGGTTAATTTTAGTTAAAAATAGTGGGAGAAATGAATTCAATTGAAAAAATTCAAGTTTGAGTGGAAGACTGAAAAGTGGATATTTTTATTTTGATAAGAAGTTATGCATAAATTTTGGTGAACTCAGCTGCAGACGGACGATATGTTTAATTTTACTTAAAAATAGTAGGAGAAAAGAAAATCTGATGAAAAAATTCGAAATTAAGGTGAACCCTGAGAAGTGGATATTTTTATTTGGCTAAGATGCTTTGTTTAAATTATAGTGAACTGAGATGGAGAAGGACAACATGGGTCATTTTTGTTAAAAAATAGCGGGAATAATGAATTCAGATGAAAACATTCAAGTTTTGAGTGGAAGCCTGAGAAGTGGATATTTTTATTTTGCTAAAATGTTTTGCAAAAAGTGTGGTGAACTGAGCTTCAGGCGGATGAAATGGTGAATTTTAGTTAAAAAACTGCTGGAGAAATGAATTCAGATGAAAAAATTCAATTTTGAGTGGAATCTCTAGAAGTGGATATTTTTATTTAGCTATTATGTTATGCATAAATAATGGTGAACGGAGCTGAAGACGGACGAAGTGGTTAATTTTAGTGAAAAAAAAGCGGGAGAAATGAATTCTGATGAAAAAATTCAAGTTTGAGGGGAAAGCTGAGAAGTGGATATTTTTATTTTGCTAAGATGTTTTGTTTAAATTTTGGTGAACTGAAATGCAGAACGACGAAAATGTTAATGATAGTTAAAAACATCGGGAATAATGAATTCTGATGAAAAAATTCAAGTTTGAGTGGAAGCCTGAGAAGTGAATATTTTTATTTTGGTAAGATATTTTGCATACATTTGGTGAACTGAGCTTCAGAGGGACAATATGGTATAATTTAGTTATATAACAACGGAAGAAGTGAATTAAGATGAGGAATTTAAGTTTTACTTGGAGGCCGAGAAGTGGATATTTTTATTTTGCTAAGATGTTTTGCATAAAATTTGGTGACCTGAGCTTCAAAAGGACGAAATGTTTAATTTTAGTTAAAAAAGCTGCGGAAAATGAATTCAGATGAAAAAATTGAAGTTTTTGAGGAAACCTGAGAAGTGGATATTTTTATTTTGCTAAGGAGTTTTGCATACATTTGGGTGAACTGAGTTTCATAGGGATGAAATGGTTAATTTTAGTTAGAAAACAGCGGGACAAATGAATACAGATGAAAAAATTCAAGTTTGATGAAAGACTGAGAGGCGGAAATTTTTATTTTGCTAAGATGTTTTGTTTAGATTTTGGTGAATTGAGATGCAGAAGGACAAAAAGTTTAATTTTTGTTAAAAAAAAAGCGGGAATAATGAATTCAGATGAAAAAATTCAAGTTTTAGTGGAAGCCTGAGAAGTGTATATTTTTATTTTGCTAAGATGTTTTGTTTAAATTTCTGTGAATTGATATGCAGAAGGACGAAATGGTTAATTTTAGTTAAAAAACAGCGGGAATAATGAATTCAGATGAAAAAATTCATGTTTCAGTAGAAGCCTGAGAAGTGGATATTTTATTTTGGTAAGATGTTTTGCATAAATTTTCATGAATTGAGCTTCAGACGGACGAAACGACGAGTTTTAGGTAATGAACAGCGGTAGAAATGAATTCAAATGAAAAAAATCATGTTTGAGTGGAAGACTGAGAAGTGGATACTTTTGTTTTGCTAAGATGTTTTGCAAAAATATTAATGAACTGAGCTTCAGACGGACAAAATGGTAAATATTATTTAAAAAATAGCGGGCTTAATGAATTCAGATGAAAAAAATCAAGTTAAAGTGGAAGCCTGAGAAGTGGATATTTTATTTTGCTAAGATGTTTTGCATAAATTGTGATGACCTGAGCTTCAGACGGAGGAAATGGTGAGTTTTAGTTAAAAAACAGCGGGAAAAATTAATTCAAATGAAAAAAATGAAGTTTGATTGGAAGACTGAGAAGTGGATACTTTTTTTGCTAGGATGTTTTGCAAAAATTGTGGTGAACTGAGCTTCAGACGGACTAAATGGTGAATTTTAATTAAAAAATAGCGGGATAAATGAATTCAATTTCAAAAATTCAAGTTTGAGTGGAAGACTGAAAAGTGGATATTTATATTTTGATAAGAAGTTATGCATAAATTTTGGTGAACTCAGCTGCAGATGGACAATATGGTTAATTTTACTTAAGAATAGTAGGAGAAACGAAATCTGATGAAAAAATTCGAAATTTAGGGGAAATCTGAGAAGTGGATATTTTTATTTAGCTAAGATGTTTTGTTTAAATTTTAGTGAACTGAGATGGAGAAGGACAACATGTTTAATTTTTGTTAATAACAGCTGGAATAATGAATTCAGATGAAAAAATTCAAGTTTTGTGTGGAAGCCTGAGAAGTGGATATTTTTATTTTGCTAAAATGTTTTGCGAAAAGTGTGGTGAACTGAGCTTCAGGCGGACGAAATGGTGAATTTTAGTTTAAAAAACTGCTGGAGAAATGAATTCAGATGAAAAAATTCAATTTTGAGTGGAATCCCTAGAAGTGGATATTTTTATTTAGCTATGATGTTATGCATAAATAATGATGAACTGAGATGCAGAGGGACGAAATGGTTAATTTTAGTTAATAAACAGCGGCAATAATGAATTCAGGTGAAAAATTTAAATTATAGTGGAAGTCCGAGAGGTGGATATTTTTATTTTGGTAAGATATTTTGCATACATTTGGTGAACTGAGCTTCAGAGGGACAATATGGTATAATTTAGTTATAAAACAGCGGAAGAAGTGAATTAAGATGAGGAATTTAAGTTTTACTTGGAGGCCGAGAAGTGGATATTTTTTTTTTGCTAAGATGTTTTGCATAAAATTTGGTGACCTGAGCTTCAAAAGGACGAAATGTTTAATTTTAGTTATAAAAGCTGCGGAAAATGATTTCAGATGAAAAAATTGAAGTTTTTGAGGAAACCTGAGAAGTTGATATTTTTATTTTGCTAAGGAGTTTTGCATACATTTGGGTGAACTGAGTTTCATAGGGATGAAATGGTTAATTTTAGTTAAAAAACAGCGGGAATAATGAATTCAGATGAAAAAATTCATGTTTCAGTAGAAGCCTGAGAAGTGGATATTTTATTTTGGTAAGATGTTTTGCATAAATTTTCATGAATTGAGCTTCAGACGGACGAAACGACGAGTTTTAGGTAATGAACAGCGGTAGAAATGAATTCAAATGAAAAAAATCATGTTTGAGTGGAAGACAGAGAAGTGGATACTTTTTTTTTGCTAAGATGTTTTGCAAAAATATTAATGAACTGAGCTTCAGACGGACAAAATTGTGAATATTAGTTAAAAAATAGCGGGCTTAATGAATTCAGATGAAAAAAATCAAGTTAAAGTGGAAGCCTGAGAAGTGGATATTTTATTTTGCTAAGATGTTTTGCATAAATTGTGATGACCTGAGCTTCAGACGGAGGAAATGGTGAGTTTTAGTTAAAAAACAGCGGGAGAAATTAATTCAAATGAAAAAAATGAAGTTTGATTGGAAGACTGAGAAGTGGATACTTTTTTCCCTAAGATGTTTTGCAAAAATTGTGGTGAACTGAGCTTCAGACGGACGAAATGGTGAATTTTAATTAAAAAATAGCGGGTCAAAGGAATTCAATTTAAAAAATTCAAGTTTGAATGGAAGACTGCGAAGTGGATATTTTTATTTTACTAAAATGTTTTGTTTAATTTTTAGTGAACTGAGATGAAGAAGGACGAAATGGTTAATTTTAGTTAAAAATAGTGGGAGAAATGAATTCAATTGAAAAAATTCAAGTTTGAGTGGAAGACTGAAAAGTGGATATTTTTATTTTGATAAGAAGTTATGCATAAATTTTGGTGAACTCAGCTGCAGACGGACGATATGGTTAATTTTACTTAAAAATAGTAGGAGAAAAGAAAATCTGATGAAAAAATTCGAAATTAAGGTGAACCCTGAGAAGTGGATATTTTTATTTGGCTAAGATGTTTTGTTTAAATTATAGTGAACTGAGATGGAGAAGGACAACATGGTTAATTTTTGTTAAAAAACAGCGGGAATAATGAATTCAGATGAAAACATTCAAGTTTTGAGTGGAAGCCTGAGAAGTGGATATTTTTATTTTGCTAAAATGTTTTGCAAAAAGTGTGGTGAACTGAGCTTCAGGCGGATGAAATGGTGAATTTTAGTTAAAAAAACTGCTGGAGAAATGAATTCAGATGAAAAAATTCAATTTTGAGTTGAATCCCTAGAAGTGGATATTTTTATTTAGCTATTATGTTATGCATAAATAATGGTGAACGGAGCTGAAGACGGACGAAGTGGTTAATTTTAGTGAAAAAAAGCGGTAGAAATGACTTCTGATGAAAAAATTCATGTTTGAGTGGAAGCCTGAGAAGTGGATATTTTTATTTTGCGAAAATGTTTTGCAAAAAGTTCGGTGAACTGAGCTTCAGGCGGACGAAATGGTGAATTTTAGTTTAAAAAACTGCTGGAGTAATGAGTTCAGATGTAAAAATTCAAATTTGAGTGGAATCATTAGAAGTGGATATTTTTATTTAGCTATGATGTTATGCATAAATAATGATGAACTGAGATGCAGAGGGACGAAATGGTTAATTTTAGTTAATAAACAGCGGCAATAATGAATTCAGGTGAAAAATTTAAATTAGAGTGGAAGTCCGAGATGTGGATACTTTTATTTTTATATTTATTACAAAATGGTTAATTTTAGTGAAAAAACAGCGGGAGAAATGAATTCTGATGAAAAAATTCAAGTTTGAGGGGAAAGCTGAGAATGGGATATTTCGATTTTTCTAAGATGTTTTGTTTAAATTTTGGTGAACTGAGATGCAGAACGACGAAATGGTTAATTATAGTTAAAAAACATCGGGAATATTTGAATTCAGATGAAAAAATTCAAGTTTGAGAGGAAGCCTGGGAAGTGAATATTATTATATTGCTTAGACATTTCGGTAAACTGAGCTTCTAACGGACGAAAAAATTCAAGTTTGAGGGGAAACCTGAGAAGTAGATATTTTATTTAGCTAAGAAGTGTTGCATAAGTAACGGTGAAACGAGCTGAAAACGGACGAAGTGGTTAATTTTAGTGAGAAAAAAGCGGGAGAAATGAATTCTGATGAAAAAATTTAAGTTTGAGTGGAAGCCTGAGAAGTGAATAATTTTATTTTGGTAAGATATTTTGCATACATTTAGTGAACTGAGCTTCAGAGGGACGAAATGGTATAATTTAGTTATAAAACAGCGGGAGAAATGAATTAAGATGAAAATTTCAAGTATTACATGGAGGCCGAGAAGTGGATATTTTTATTTTCGCTAAGATGGTTTGCATAAAATTTGGTGATCTGAGCTTCAAATGGACTAAATGTTTAATTTTAGTTAAAAAAGCAGCCGGAAAATGAATTCAGATGAAAAAATTGAAGTTTTAGAGGAAACCTAAGAAGTGGATATTTTTATTTTGCTAAGAAGTTTAGCATACATTTGGGTGAACTGAGGTTCATAGGGATGAAATGGTTAATTTTAGGTAAAAAACAGCGTGACAAATGAATACAGATGAAAAAATTCAAGTTTGAATGGAAGACTGAGAGGTCGATATTTTTATTTTGCTAAAAAGTTTTGATTAGATTTTGGTGAATTGAGATGCAGAAGGACAAAAAGGTTAATTTTAGTTAAAAAAAGCGGGAATAATGAATTCAGATGAAAAAATTCAAGTTTGAGTGGAAGCCTGAGAAGTGAATATTTTTATTTTCCTAAGATGTTTTGTTTAAATTTTGGTGAATTGAGATGCAGAAGGACAAAATGGTTAATTTTTCTTAAAAAACAGCGGGAATAATGAATTCAGATGAAAAAATTCAAGTTGGAGTGGAAGCCTAAGAAGTGAATATTTTTATTTTGGTAAGATGTTTTGCAAACATTTTGGTGAACTGAGCTTCAGAGGGACGAAATTGTATAATTTAGTTATAAAACAGCGGGAGAAATGAATTAAGAAAAAAAATTCAAGTTTTACTTGGATGCCGAGAATTTGATATTTTTATTTTGCTAAGATGTTTTGCATAAAATTTGGTGACCTGAGATTCAAAAGGACGAAATATTTAAATTTAGTTAAAAAAGCAGCGGGAAAATGAATTAAGATGAAAAAATTGAAGTTTTAGAGGAAACCTGAGAAGTGGAGGTTTTTATATGCCTAGATGTTTTGCATACTTTTTGGTGAACTGAATTTCATAGGGATGAAATGGTATATTTTAGTTAAAAAACAGCGAGACAAATGAATACATGAAAAAATTCAAGTTTGAATGAAAGACAGAAGTGGATATTTTTATTTTACTAAAATGTTTTGTTTAATTTTTGGTGAATTGAGATGCAGAAGGATAAAATGTTTAATTTTTGTTAAAAAACTGCGGGAACAATGAATTCAGATGAAAAAATTCAAATTTGAGTAGAAGCCTGAGAAGTGGATATTTTATTTTGCAAAGATGTATTGCATAAATTGTGTTGAACTGAGCTTCAGACGGACGAAACGGGAGTTTTAGTTATTAAACTGCGGGAGAAATGAATTCAAATGAAAAAAATCATGTTTGAGTGGAAGACTGTGAAGTGGATCCTTTTTTTTTGCTAAGATGTTTTGGAAAAATTTTGGAATCAGACGGACGAAATTATGAATTTTAATGAAAAAATAGTGGGAGAAATGAATTCAGATGAAAAAATTCGAAATTTAGGGGAAACCTGAGGAGTGGATATTTTTATTTAGCGAAGATGTTTTGTTTAAATTTTAGTGAACTGAGATGGAGAAGGACAACATGTTTAATTTTTGTTAAAAAACAGCGGGAATAATGAATTCAGATGAAAAAATTCAAGTTTTGAGTGGAAGCCTGAAAAGTGGATATTTTTATTTTGTTAAACTGTTTTGCAAAAATTGTGGTGAACTGAGCTTCAGGCGGACGGAATGGTGAATTTTAGTTAAAAAACTGCTGGAGAAATTAATTCAGATGAAAAAATTCAATTTTGAGTGGAATCCCTAAAAGTGGATTTTGATAAGAAGTTATGCATAAATTTTTGTGTGAACTCAGCTGCAGATGGACGAAATAGTTAATTTTAGTTACAAAATAGTCGGAGAAACGAAATCTGATGAAAAAATTCGAAACTTAAAGGAAACCTGAGAAGTGGATATTTTTATTAAGCTAAGATGTTTTGTTTAAAATTTAGTGAACTGAGATGGAGAAGGACAACATGTTTAATTTTTGTTAAAAAACAGCGGGAATAATGATTTCAGATGAAAAAATTCAAGTTTTGATTGGAAGCCTGAGAAGTGGATATTTTTATTTTGCGAAAATGTTTTGCAAAAAGTGTGGTGAACTGAGCTTCAGGCGGACGAAATGGTGAATTTTAGTTAAAAAACTGCTGGAGAAATGAATTCAGATGAAAAAATTCAATTTTGAGTGGAATCCCTAGAAGTGGATGTTTTTATTTTGCTATGAAGTTATGCATAAATAATAGTGAACTGAGATGCAGAGTGACGATATGGTTAATTTTAGTTAAAAACAGCGGCAATAATGAATTCAGGTGAAAAATTCAAATTTGAGTGGAAGTCCGAGAAGTGGATATTTTTATTTTGCTAAGATGTTTTGTTTAAATTTGGGTGAATTGAGATGTAGAAGGACAAAATGGTTAATTTTTGTTAAAAAACAGCAGGAATAATGAATTCAGATGAAAAAATTCAAGGTTGAGAGGAAGCCTCTGAAGTGAATATTTTTATTTTGCTAAGAAGTTTTGCATACATTTCGGTGAACTGAGCTTCTAACGGAGGAAATGTTTAATTTTGGTTAAAAAAAAAAGCGGGAGAAATGAATTCTGATGAAAAAATTGAAGTTTAAGGGGAAAGCTGAGAAGTGGAAATTTTTATTTTGCTAAGATGTTTTGTTTAAATTTTGGTGAACTGAGATGCAGAACGACGAAATGTTTAATTATAGTTAAAAAGCATCGGGTATAATGAATTCAGATGAAAAAATTAATTAAAAAGTTAATGATAGTTAAAAACATCGGGAATAATGAATTCTGATGAAAAAATTCAAGTTTGAGTGGAAGCCTAAGAAGTGAATATTTTTATTTTGGTAAGATGTTTTGCATACATTTTAGTGAACTGAGCTTCAGAGGGACGAAATGATATAATTTAGTTATAAAACAGCGGGAGAAATGAATTAAGATGAAAAATTTAAATTTTACTTGGAGGCCGAGAATTGGATATTTTTATTTTGCTAAGATGTTTTGTATAAAATTTGTTGACCTGAGATTCAAAAGGACGAAATGTTTAAATTTAGTTAAAAAAGCAGCGGGAAAATGAATTCAGATGAAAAAATTGAAGTTTTAGAGGAAACCTAAGAAGTGGATATTTTTATTTTGCTAAGATGTTTTGCATACATTTTGGTGAACTGAATTTCATAGGGATGAAATGGTAAATTTTA
The DNA here is from genome assembly GCA_933228895.1 of Platycnemis pennipes. NCBI lineage: Eukaryota > Metazoa > Arthropoda > Insecta > Odonata > Platycnemididae > Platycnemis > Platycnemis pennipes. Next base: position 30,209,161 of record OW121852.1, on the reverse strand, counting down.
ATTAAAAAACAGCGGGACAAATGAATAGAGATGAAAAAATTCAAGTTTGAATGGAAGACTGAGAAGTGGATATTTTTATTTTACTAAGATATTTTGTTTAATTTTTGGTGAATTGAGATGCAGAAGGACAAAATGGTTAATATTTGTTAAAAAACTGCGGGAATAATGAATTCAGATGATAAACTTCAACTTTGTGTGGAAGCCTGAGAAGTGGATATTTTATTTTGCTAAGATGTTTTGCAAAAATTGTGTTGAACTGAGCTTCAGACGGACGAAACGGGAGTTTTAGTTATTGAACTGCGGGAGAAATGAATTCAAATGAAAAAAATCATGTTTGAGTGGAAGACTGAGAAGTGGATACTTGTTTTTGCTAAGATGTTTTGGAAAAATTGTGGTGAACTGAGTTTCAGTCGGACGAAATGGTGAATTTTAATTAAAAAAAAGCGGGATATCAAATTCAGATGAAAAAAATCAAGTTTGAGTGGAAGCCTGAGAAATGGATATTTTATTTTGCTAAAATGTTTTGCAAAAATTTTGTTGAACTGAGATGCAGAAGGACGAAATAGTTAATTTTAGTTAAAAATTTTGGGAGAAATGAATTCAGATGAAAAAATTCAAGTTTGAGTTGAGGCCTGAGAAGTGGATATTTTTATTTTGATAAGAAGTTATGCATAAATTTTTGTGTATACTCAGCTGCAGACGGACGAAATGGGTAATTTTAGTTATAAAATAGTAGGTGAAACGAAATGTGATGAAAAAAATTGAAATTTAGGGGAAACGTGAGAAGTGGATATTATTATTTAGCTAAGATGTTTTGTTTAAATTTTATGGAACTGAGATGGAGAAGGACAACATGTTTAATTTTTGTTAAAAAACAGCGGGAATAATGAATTCAGATGAAAAAATTCAAGTTTTGAGTGGAAGCCTGAGAAGTGGATATTTTTATTTTGCTAAAATGTTTGGCAAAAAGTGTGGTGAACTGAGCTTCAGGGGGACGAAATGGTGAATTTTAGTTAAAAAAATGCTGGAGAAATGAATTCAGATGAAAAAATTCAATTTTGAGTGGAATCCCTAGAAATGGATATTTTTATTTAGCTATGATGTTATGCATAAATAATGGTGAACTGAGATGCAGAGGGACGAAAAGGTTAATTTTAGTTAAAAACAGCGGCAATAATGAATTAAGGTGAAAAAATACAAATTAGAGTGGAAGTTCGAGTAGTGGATATTTTTATTTTGCTAATATGTTTTGTTTAAATTTTGGTGAATTGAGATGCAGAAGGACAAGAAGGTTAATTTTTGTTAAAAAACAGCGGGAATAATGAATTCAGATGAAGAAATTCAAGTTTGAGGGGAAAGCTGAGAAGTGGATATTTTTATTTTGCTAAGATGTTTTGTTTAAATTTTGGTGAACTGAAATGCAGAACGACGAAATGGTTAATGATAGTTAAAAAACATCGGGAATAATGAATTCTAATGAAAAAATTCAAAATGGAGTTGAAGCCTAAGAAGTGAATATTTTTATTTTGGTAAGATATTTTGCATACATTTGGTGAACTGAGCTTCAGAGGGACGAAATGGTATAATTTAGTTATAAAACAGCGGGAGAAATGAATTAAGATGAAAATTTCAAGTTTTACTTGGAAGTCGAGAAGTGGATATTTTTATTTTGCTAAGATGTTTTGCATAAAATTTGCAGAACTGAGCTTCAAACCGACGAAATGTTTAATTTTAGTGACAAAACAGCGGGAGTAATGAATTCAGATGAAAAAATGGAAGTTTGAGAAGAAACCTGAGAAGTGGACGTTTTTATTTTTCTAACAAGTTTTGCATAAATTTTGGTGAACTGAGCTGCAGACGGAGGAAATGGTAAATTTTAGTGAAAAAACAGCGGGAGAAATGAATAATGATGAAAAAATTCAAGTTTGAGGGGAAACCTAAGAATTGGATATTTTTATTTAGCTAAGAGGTTTTGCATAATTTATGGTGGACTGAGCTGCAGAGGGACGGAATGGTTAATTTCAGTTAAATTATAGTGGGAGAAATGAAATCAGATGAATAAATTTAGGTTTGAGTAGAAGCCTTTGAAGTGGATATTTTTATTATACTAAGATATTTGCATTAATATTGGTGAACTGAGCTTATACCGGACGAAATGTTTAATTATAGTGAAAACACGGCGGAAGAAATGAATTCTGATGAAAAAATTCAAGTTTGAGGGGAAACCTGAGAAGTGGATATTTTTATTTAGCTAAGAAGTTTTGCATAAGTAATGGTGAACGGAGCTGAAGACGGACGAAGTGGTTAATTTTAGTTAAAAAACAGCGGAAATATGAATTCATATGAAAAAATTCCAGTTTCAGTAGAAGCCTGAGAAGTGGATATTTTATTTTGGTAAGATGTTTTGCATAAATTGTGATGAACTGAGGTTCAGACGGACGAAACGGCGAGTTTTAGTTAAAGAACAGCGGGAGAAATGAATACAAATGAAAAAAATCATGTTTGAGTGGAAGACTGAGAAGTGGATACTTTTTTTTTGCTAAGATGTTTTGGAAAAATTGTGGTGAACTTAGCTTCAGACGGACGAAATGGTGAATTTTAGTTAAAAAATAGCGGGCTTAATGACTTCAGGTGAAAAAAATCAAGTTTGAGTGGAAGCCTGAGAAGTGGATATTTTATTTTGCTAAGATGTTTTGTTTAAATTTGGGTGAATTGAGATGCAGAAGGAGAAAATGGTAAATTTTTGTTAAAAAACAGCGGGAATAATGAATTCAGATGAAAAAATTCAAGTTTGAGTGGAAGTCTCTGAAGTAAATATTTTTATTTTGCTAAGATGTTTTGCATACTTTTCGGTGAACTGAGCTTCTAACGGAGAAAATGTTTAATTTTAGTGAAAAAACAGCGGGAGAAATGAATTCTGATGAAAAAATTCAAGTTTGAGGGGAAAGCTGAGAAGTGGATATTTTTATTTTGCTAAGATGTTTTGTTTAAATTTTGGTGAACTGAGATGCAGAACGACGAAATGTTTAATTATAGTTAAAAAGCATCGGGTATAATGAATTCAGATGAAAAAATTAATTAAAAAGTTAATGATAGTTAAAAACATCGGGAATAATGAATTCTGATGAAAAAATTCAAGTTTGAGTGGAAGCCTAAGAAGTGAATATTTTTATTTTGGTAAGATGTTTTGCATACATTTTAGTGAACTGAGCTTCAGAGGGACGAAATGATATAATTTAGTTATAAAACAGCGGGAGAAATGAATTAAGATGAAAAATTTAAATTTTACTTGGAGGCCGAGAATTGGATATTTTTATTTTGCTAAGATGTTTTGTATAAAATTTGTTGACCTGAGATTCAAAAGGACGAAATGTTTAAATTTAGTTAAAAAAGCAGCGGGAAAATGAATTCAGATGAAAAAATTGAAGTTTTAGAGGAAACCTAAGAAGTGGATATTTTTATTTTGCTAAGATGTTTTGCATACATTTTGGTGAACTGAATTTCATAGGGATGAAATGGTAAATTTTAATTAAAAAACAGCGGGACAAATGAATAGAGATGAAAAAATTCAAGTTTGAATGGAAGACTGAGAAGTGGATATTTTTATTTTACTAAGATATTTTGTTTAATTTTTGGTGAATTGAGATGCAGAAGGACAAAATGGTTAATATTTGTTAAAAAACTGCGGGAATAATGAATTCAGATGATAAACTTCAACTTTGTGTGGAAGCCTGAGAAGTGGATATTTTATTTTGCTAAGATGTTTTGCAAAAATTGTGTTGAACTGAGCTTCAGACGGACGAAACGGGAGTTTTAGTTATTGAACTGCGGGAGAAATGAATTCAAATGAAAAAAATCATGTTTGAGTGGAAGACTGAGAAGTGGATACTTGTTTTTGCTAAGATGTTTTGGAAAAATTGTGGTGAACTGAGTTTCAGTCGGACGAAATGGTGAATTTTAATTAAAAAAAAGCGGGATATCAAATTCAGATGAAAAAAATCAAGTTTGAGTGGAAGCCTGAGAAATGGATATTTTATTTTGCTAAAATGTTTTGCAAAAATTTTGTTGAACTGAGATGCAGAAGGACGAAATAGTTAATTTTAGTTAAAAATTTTGGGAGAAATGAATTCAGATGAAAAAATTCAAGTTTGAGTTGAGGCCTGAGAAGTGGATATTTTTATTTTGATAAGAAGTTATGCATAAATTTTTGTGTATACTCAGCTGCAGACGGACGAAATGGGTAATTTTAGTTATAAAATAGTAGGTGAAACGAAATGTGATGAAAAAAATTGAAATTTAGGGGAAACGTGAGAAGTGGATATTATTATTTAGCTAAGATGTTTTGTTTAAATTTTAGTGAACTGAGATGGAGAAGGACAACATGTTTAATTTTTGTTAAAAAACAGCGGGAATAATGAATTCAGATGAAAAAATTCAAGTTTTGAGTGGAAGCCTGAGAAGTGGATATTTTTATTTTGCTAAAATGTTTGGCAAAAAGTGTGGTGAACTGAGCTTCAGGGGGACGAAATGGTGAATTTTAGTTAAAAAAATGCTGGAGAAATGAATTCAGATGAAAAAATTCAATTTTGAGTGGAATCCCTAGAAATGGATATTTTTATTTAGCTATGATGTTATGCATAAATAATGGTGAACTGAGATGCAGAGGGACGAAAAGGTTAATTTTAGTTAAAAACAGCGGCAATAATGAATTAAGGTGAAAAAATACAAATTAGAGTGGAAGTTCGAGTAGTGGATATTTTTATTTTGCTAATATGTTTTGTTTAAATTTTGGTGAATTGAGATGCAGAAGGACAAGAAGGTTAATTTTTGTTAAAAAACAGCGGGAATAATGAATTCAGATGAAGAAATTCAAGTTTGAGGGGAAAGCTGAGAAGTGGATATTTTTATTTTGCTAAGATGTTTTGTTTAAATTTTGGTGAACTGAAATGCAGAACGACGAAATGGTTAATGATAGTTAAAAAACATCGGGAATAATGAATTCTAATGAAAAAATTCAAAATGGAGTTGAAGCCTAAGAAGTGAATATTTTTATTTTGGTAAGATATTTTGCATACATTTGGTGAACTGAGCTTCAGAGGGACGAAATGGTATAATTTAGTTATAAAACAGCGGGAGAAATGAATTAAGATGAAAATTTCAAGTTTTACTTGGAAGTCGAGAAGTGGATATTTTTATTTTGCTAAGATGTTTTGCATAAAATTTGCAGAACTGAGCTTCAAACCGACGAAATGTTTAATTTTAGTGACAAAACAGCGGGAGTAATGAATTCAGATGAAAAAATGGAAGTTTGAGAAGAAACCTGAGAAGTGGACGTTTTTATTTTTCTAACAAGTTTTGCATAAATTTTGGTGAACTGAGCTGCAGACGGAGGAAATGGTAAATTTTAGTGAAAAAACAGCGGGAGAAATGAATAATGATGAAAAAATTCAAGTTTGAGGGGAAACCTAAGAATTGGATATTTTTATTTAGCTAAGAGGTTTTGCATACTTTATGGTGGACTGAGCTGCAGAGGGACGGAATGGTTAATTTCAGTTAAATTATAGTGGGAGAAATGAAATCAGATGAATAAATTTAGGTTTGAGTAGAAGCCTTTGAAGTGGATATTTTTATTATACTAAGATATTTGCATTAATATTGGTGAACTGAGCTTATACCGGACGAAATGTTTAATTATAGTGAAAACACGGCGGAAGAAATGAATTCTGATGAAAAAATTCAAGTTTGAGGGGAAACCTGAGAAGTGGATATTTTTATTTAGCTAAGAAGTTTTGCATAAGTAATGGTGAACGGAGCTGAAGACGGACGAAGTGGTTAATTTTAGTTAAAAAACAGCGGAAATATGAATTCATATGAAAAAATTCCAGTTTCAGTAGAAGCCTGAGAAGTGGATATTTTATTTTGGTAAGATGTTTTGCATAAATTGTGATGAACTGAGGTTCAGACGGACGAAACGGCGAGTTTTAGTTAAAGAACAGCGGGAGAAATGAATACAAATGAAAAAAATCATGTTTGAGTGGAAGACTGAGAAGTGGATACTTTTTTTTTGCTAAGATGTTTTGGAAAAATTGTGGTGAACTTAGCTTCAGACGGACGAAATGGTGAATTTTAGTTAAAAAATAGCGGGCTTAATGACTTCAGGTGAAAAAAATCAAGTTTGAGTGGAAGCCTGAGAAGTGGATATTTTATTTTGCTAAGATGTTTTGTTTAAATTTTGGTGAATTGAGATGCAGAAGGAGAAAATGGTAAATTTTTGTTAAAAAACAGCGGGAATAATGAATTCAGATGAAAAAATTCAAGTTTGAGTGGAAGTCTCTGAAGTAAATATTTTTATTTTGCTAAGATGTTTTGCATACTTTTCGGTGAACTGAGCTTCTAACGGAGAAAATGTTTAATTTTAGTGAAAAAACAGCGGGAGAAATGAATTCTGATGAAAAAATTCAAGTTTGAGGGGAAAGCTGAGAAGTGGATATTTTTATTTTGCTAAGATGTTTTGTTTAAATTTTGGTGAACTGAGATGCACAACAACGAAATGGTTAATTATAGTTAAAAAACATCGGGAATAATGAATTCAGATGAAAAAATTCAAGTTTGAGTGGAAGCCTAAGAAGTGAATATTTTTATTTTGGTAAGATGTTTTGCATACATTTTGGTGAACTGAGCTTCAGAGGGACGAAATGGTAAAATTTAGTTATAAAACAGCGGGAGAAATGAATTATGATGAAAAAATCAATTTTTTTTTGGAGGCCGAGAATTGGATATTTTTATTTTGCTAAGATGTTTTGCATAAAATTTGGCGACCTGAGATTCAAAAGGACGAAATGTTTAAATTTAGTTAAAAAAGCAGCGGGAAAATGAATTAAGATGAAAAAATTGATGTTTTAGAGGAAACCTGAGAAGTTAACGTTTTTATTTTGCTAAGATGTTTTGCATACATTTTGGTGAACTGAATTTCAAAGGGATGAAATGGTAAATTTTAGTTAAAAAAAAGCGGGTCAAATGAATACAGATGAAAAAATTCAAGTTTGAATGGAAGACTGCGAGTTAGATATTTTTATTTTACTAAAATGTTTTGTTTAATTTTTAGTGAACTGAGATGAAGAAGGACGAAATGGTTAATTTTAGTTAAAAATAGTGGGAGAAATGAATTCAATTGAAAAAATTTAAGTTTGAGTGGAAGACTGAAAAGTGGATATTTTTATTTTGATAAGAAGTTATGCATAAATTTTGTTGAACTCAGCTGCAGACGGACGATATGGTTAATTTTACTTAAAAATAGTAGGAGAAAATAAAATCTGATGAAACAATTCGAAATTAAGGTGAACCCTGAGAAGTGGATATTTTTATTTGGCTAAGATGTTATGTTTAAATTATAGTGAACTGAGATGGAGAAGGACAACATGGTTAATTTTTGTTAAAAAACAGCGGGAATAATGAATTCAGATGAAAACATTCAAGTTTTGAGTGGAAGCCTGAGAAGTGGATATTTTTATTTTGCTAAAATGTTTTGCAAAAAGTGTGGTGAACTGAGCTTCAGGCGGATGAAATGGTGAATTTTAGTTAAAAAACTGCTGGAGAAATGAATTCAGATGAAAAAATTCAATTTTGAGTGGAATCCCTAGAAGTGGATATTTTTATTTAGCTATTATGTTATGCATAAATAAAGGTGAACGGAGCTGAAGACGGACGAAGTGGTTAATTTTAGTGAAAAAAAAGCGGGAGAAATGAATTCTGATGAAAAAATTCAAGTTTGAGGGGAAAGCTGAGAAGTGGATATTTTTTTTTGCTAAGATGTTTTGTTTAAATTTTGGTGAACTGAAATGCAGAACGACGAAAATGTTAATGATAGTTACAAAAACATCGGGAATAATGAATTCTGATGAAAAAATTCAAGTTTGAGTGGAAGCCTGAGAAGTGAATATTTTTATTTTGGTAAGATATTTTGCATACATTTGGTGAACTGAGCTTCAGAGGGACAATATGGTATAATTTAGTTATAAAACAGCGGAAGAAGTGAATTAAGATGAGGAATTTAAGTTTTACTTGGAGGCCGAAAAGTGGATATTTTTATTTTGCTAAGATGTTTTGCATAAAATTTGGTGACCTGAGCTTCAAAAGGACGAAATGTTTAATTTTAGTTAAAAAAGCTGCGGAAAATGAATTCAGATGAAAAAATTGAAGTTTTTGAGGAAACCTGAGAAGTGGATATTTTTATTTTGCTAAGGAGTTTTGCATACATTTGGGTGAACAGAGTTTCATAGGGATGAAATGGTTAATTTTAGTTAAAAAACAGCGGGTCAAATGAATACAGATGAAAAAATTCAAGTTTGAATGGAAGACTGCGAAGTGGATATTTTTATTTTACTAAAATGTTTTGTTTAATTTTTAGTGAACTGAGATGAAGAAGGACGAAATGGTTAATTTTAGTTAAAAATAGTGGGAGAAATGAATTCAATTGAAAAAATTCAAGTTTGAGTGGAAGACTGAAAAGTGGATATTTTTATTTTGATAAGAAGTTATGCATAAATTTTGGTGAACTCAGCTGCAGATGGACGATATGGTTAATTTTACTTAAAAATAGTAGGAGAAAAGAAAATGTGATGAAAAAATTCGAAATTAAGGTGAACCCTGAGAAGTGGATATTTTTATTTGGCTAAGATGTTTTGTTTAAATTATAGTGAACTGACATGGAGAAGGACAACATGGTTAATTTTTGTTAAAAAACAGCGGGAATAATGAATTCAGATGAAAAAATTCAAGTTTTGAGTGGAAGCCTGAGAAGTGGATATTTTTATTTTGCTAAGATGTTTTGTTTAAATTTTGGTGAATTGAGATGCAGAAGGACAAAATTGTTAATTTTTGTTAAAAAACTGCGGGAATAATGAATTCAGATGAAAAAATTCAAGTTTGAGTGGAAGCCTCTGAACTGAATATTTTTATTTTGCTAAGATGTTTTGCATACTTTTCGGTGAACTGAGCTTCTAACGGAGAAAATGTTTAATTTTAGTGAAAAAACAGCGGGAGAAATGAATTCTGATGAAAAAATTCAAGTTTGAGGGGAAAGCTGAGAAGTGGATATTTTTATTTTGCTAAGATGTTTTGTTTAAATTTTGGTGAACTGAGATGCAGAAAAACGAAATGGTTAATTATAGTTAAAAAACATCGGGAATAATGAATTCAGATGAAAAAATTCAAGTTTGAGTGGAAGCCTAAGAAGTGAATATTTTTATTTTGGTAAGATGTTTTGCATACATTTTGGTGAACTGAGCTTCAGAGGGACGAAATGGTAAAATTTAGTTATAAAAACAGCGGGAGAAATGAATTAAGATGAAAAATTCAAGTTTTACTTGGAGGCCGAGAATTGGATATTTTTATTTTGCTAAGAAGTTTTGCATAAAATTTGGCGACCTGAGATTCAAAAGGACGAAATGTTTAAATTTAGTTAAAAAAGCAGCGGGAAAATGAATTAAGATGAAAAAATTGATGTTTTAGAGGAAACCTGAGAAGTTAACGTTTTTATTTTGCTAAGATGTTTTGCATACATTTTGGTGAACTGAATTTCAAAGGGATGAAATGGTAAATTTTAGTTAAAAAAAAGCGGGTCAAATGAATACAGATGAAAAAATTCAAGTTTGAATGGAAGACTGCGAAGTGGATATTTTTATTTTACTAAAATGTTTTGTTTAATTTTTAGTGAACTGAGATGAAGAAGGACGAAATGGTTAATTTTAGTAAAAAATAGTGGGCGAAATGAATTCAATTGAAAAAATTCAAGTTTGAGAGGAAGACTGAAAAGTGGATATTTTTATTTTGATAAGAAGTTATGCATAAATTTTGGTGAACTCAGCTGCAGACGGACGATATGGTTAATTTTACTTAAAAATAGTAGGAGAAAAGAAAATCTGATGAAAAAATTCGAAATTAAGGTGAACCCTGAGAAGTGGATATTTTTATTTGGCTAAGATGTTTTGTTTAAATTATAGTGAACTGAGATGGAAAAGGACAACATGGGTAATTTTTGTTAAAAAACAGCGGGAATAATGAATTCAGATGAAAACATTCAAGTTTTGAGTGGAAGCCTGAGAAGTGGATATTTTTATTTTGCTAAAATGTTTTGCAAAAAGTGTGGTGAACTGAGCTTCAGGCGGATGAAATGGTGAATTTTAGTTAAAAAACTGCTGGAGAAATGAATTCAGATGAAAAAAGTCAATTTTGAGTGTAATTCCTAGAAGTGGATATTTTTATTTAGCTATTATGTTATGCATAAATAATGGTGAACGGAGCTGAAGACGGACGAAGTGGTTAATTTTAGTGAAAAAAAAGCGGGAGAAATGAATTCTGATGAAAAAATTCAAGTTTGAGGGGAAAGCTGAGAAGTGGATATTTTTATTTTGCTAAGATGTTTTGTTTAAATTTTGGTGAACTGAAATGCAGAACGACGAAAATGTTAATGATAGTTAAAAAACATCGGGAATAATGAATTCTGATGAAAAAATTCAAGTTTGAGTGGAAGCCTGAGAAGTGAATATTTTTATTTTGGTAAGATATTTTGCATACATTTGGTGAACTGAGCTTCAGAGGGACAATATGGTATAATTTAGTTATAAAACAGCGGAAGAAGTGAATTAAGATGAGGAATTTAAATTTTACTTGGAGGCCGAGAAGTGGATATTTTTATTTTGCTAAGATGTTTTGCATAAAATTTGGTGACCTGAGCTTCAAAAGGACGAAATGTTTAATTTTAGTTAAAAAAGCTGCGGAAAATGAATTCAGATGAAAAAATTGAAGTTTTTGAGGAAACCTGAGAAGTGGATATTTTTATTTTGCTAAGGAGTTTTGCATACATTTGGGTGAACAGAGTTTCATAGGGATGAAATGGTTAATTTTAGTTAAAAAACAGCGGGTCAAATGAATACAGATGAAAAAATTCAAGTTTGAATGGAAGACTGCGAAGTGGATATTTTTATTTTACTAAAATGTTTTGTTTAATTTTTAGTGAACTGAGATGAAGAAGGACGAAATGGTTAATTTTAGTTAAAAATAGTGGGAGAAATGAATTCAATTGAAAGAATTCAAGTTTGAGTGGAAGACTGAAAAGTGGATATTTTTATTTTGATAAGAAGTTATGCATAAATTTTGGTGAACTCAGCTGCAGATGGACGATATGGTTAATTTTACTTAAAAATAGTAGGAGAAAAGAAAAACTGATGAAAAAATTCGAAATTAAGGTGAACCCTGAGAAGTGGATATTTTTATTTGGCTAAGATGTTTTGTTTAAATTATAGTGAACTGAGATGGAGAAGGACAACATGGTTAATTTTTGTTAAAAAACAGCGGGAATAATGAATTCAGATGAAAAAATTCAAGTTTTGAGTGGAAGCCTGAGAAGTATATATTTTTTTTTGCTAAGATGTTTTGTTTAAATTTTGGTGAACTGAAATGCAGAACGACGAAAATGTTAATGATAGTTACAAAAACATCGGGAATAATGAATTCTGATGAAAAAATTCAAGTTTGAGTGGAAGCCTGAGAAGTGAATATTTTTATTTTGGTAAGATATTTTGCATACATTTGGTGAACTGAGCTTCAGAGGGACAATATGGTATAATTTAGTTATAAAACAGCGGAAGAAGTGAATTAAGATGAGGAATTTAAGTTTTACTTGGAGGCCGAAAAGTGGATATTTTTATTTTGCTAAGATGTTTTGCATAAAATTTGGTGACCTGAGCTTCAAAAGGACGAAATGTTTAATTTTAGTTAAAAAAGCTGCGGAAAATGAATTCAGATGAAAAAATTGAAGTTTTTGAGGAAACCTGAGAAGTGGATATTTTTATTTTGCTAAGGAGTTTTGCATACATTTGGGTGAACAGAGTTTCATAGGGATGAAATGGTTAATTTTAGTTAAAAAACAGCGGGTCAAATGAATACAGATGAAAAAATTCAAGTTTGAATGGAAGACTGCGAAGTGGATATTTTTATTTTACTAAAATGTTTTGTTTAATTTTTAGTGAACTGAGATGAAGAAGGACGAAATGGTTAATTTTAGTTAAAAATAGTGGGAGAAATGAATTCAATTGAAAAAATTCAAGTTTGAGTGGAAGACTGAAAAGTGGATATTTTTATTTTGATAAGAAGTTATGCATAAATTTTGGTGAACTCAGCTGCAGATGGACGATATGGTTAATTTTACTTAAAAATAGTAGGAGAAAAGAAAATCTGATGAAAAAATTCGAAATTAAGGTGAACCCTGAGAAGTGGATATTTTTATTTTGCTAAGATGTTTTGTTTAAATTTTGGTGAATTGAGATGCAGAAGGACAAAATTGTTAATTTTTGTTAAAAAACTGCGGGAATAATGAATTCAGATGAAAAAATTCAAGTTTGAGTGGAAGCCTCTGAACTGAATATTTTTATTTTGGTAAGATGTTTTGCATACTTTTCGGTGAACTGAGCTTCTAACGGAGAAAATGTTTAATTTTAGTGAAAAAACAGCGGGAGAAATGAATTCTGATGAAAAAATTCAAGTTTGAGGGGAAAGCTGAGAAGTGGATATTTTTATTTTGCTAAGATGTTTTGTTTAAATTTTGGTGAACTGAGATGCAGAAAAACGAAATGGTTAATTATAGTTAAAAAACATCGGGAATAATGAATTCAGATGAAAAAATTCAAGTTTGAGTGGAAGCCTAAGAAGTGAATATTTTTATTTTGGTAAGATGTTTTGCATACATTTTGGTGAACTGAGCTTCAGAGGGACGAAATGGTAAAATTTAGTTATAAAAACAGCGGGAGAAATGAATTAAGATGAAAAATTCAAGTTTTACTTGGAGGCCGAGAATTGGATATTTTTATTTTGCTAAGAAGTTTTGCATAAAATTTGGCGACCTGAGATTCAAAAGGACGAAATGTTTAAATTTAGTTAAAAAAGCAGCGGGAAAATGAATTAAGATGAAAAAATTGATGTTTTAGAGGAAACCTGAGAAGTTAACGTTTTTATTTTGCTAAGATGTTTTGCATACATTTTGGTGAACTGAATTTCAAAGGGATGAAATGGTAAATTTTAGTTAAAAAAAAGCGGGTCAAATGAATACAGATGAAAAAATTCAAGTTTGAATGGAAGACTGCGAAGTGGATATTTTTATTTTACTAAAATGTTTTGTTTAATTTTTAGTGAACTGAGATGAAGAAGGACGAAATGGTTAATTTTAGTAAAAAATAGTGGGCGAAATGAATTCAATTGAAAAAATTCAAGTTTGAGAGGAAGACTGAAAAGTGGATATTTTTATTTTGATAAGAAGTTATGCATAAATTTTGGTGAACTCAGCTGCAGACGGACAATATGGTTAATTTTACTTAAAAATAGTAGGAGAAAAGAAAATCTGATGAAAAAATTCGAAATTAAGGTGAACCCTGAGAAGTGGATATTTTTATTTGGCTAAGATGTTTTGTTTAAATTATAGTGAACTGAGATGGAAAAGGACAACATGGGTAATTTTTGTTAAAAAACAGCGGGAATAATGAATTCAGATGAAAACATTCAAGTTTTGAGTGGAAGCCTGAGAAGTGGATATTTTTATTTTGCTAAAATGTTTTGCAAAAAGTGTGGTGAACTGAGCTTCAGGCGGATGAAATGGTGAATTTTAGTTAAAAAACTGCTGGAGAAATGAATTCAGATGAAAAAAGTCAATTTTGAGTGTAATTCCTAGAAGTGGATATTTTTATTTAGCTATTATGTTATGCATAAATAATGGTGAACGGAGCTGAAGACGGACGAAGTGGTTAATTTTAGTGAAAAAAAAGCGGGAGAAATGAATTCTGATGAAAAAATTCAAGTTTGAGGGGAAAGCTGAGAAGTGGATATTTTTATTTTGCTAAGATGTTTTGTTTAAATTTTGGTGAACTGAAATGCAGAACGACGAAAATGTTAATGATAGTTAAAAAACATCGGGAATAATGAATTCTGATGAAAAAATTCAAGTTTGAGTGGAAGCCTGAGAAGTGAATATTTTTATTTTGGTAAGATATTTTGCATACATTTGGTGAACTGAGCTTCAGAGGGACAATATGGTATAATTTAGTTATAAAACAGCGGAAGAAGTGAATTAAGATGAGGAATTTAAATTTTACTTGGAGGCCGAGAAGTGGATATTTTTATTTTGCTAAGATGTTTTGCATAAAATTTGGTGACCTGAGCTTCAAAAGGACGAAATGTTTAATTTTAGTTAAAAAAGCTGCGGAAAATGAATTCAGATGAAAAAATTGAAGTTTTTGAGGAAACCTGAGAAGTGGATATTTTTATTTTGCTAAGGAGTTTTGCATACATTTGGGTGAACAGAGTTTCATAGGGATGAAATGGTTAATTTTAGTTAAAAAACAGCGGGTCAAATGAATACAGATGAAAAAATTCAAGTTTGAATGGAAGACTGCGAAGTGGATATTTTTATTTTACTAAAATGTTTTGTTTAATTTTTAGTGAACTGAGATGAAGAAGGACGAAATGGTTAATTTTAGTTAAAAATAGTGGGAGAAATGAATTCAATTGAAAGAATTCAAGTTTGAGTGGAAGACTGAAAAGTGGATATTTTTATTTTGATAAAAAGTTATGCATAAATTTTGGTGAACTCAGCTGCAGATGGACGATATGGTTAATTTTACTTAAAAATAGTAGGAGAAAAGAAAATCTGATGAAAAAATTCGAAATTAAGGTGAACCCTGAGTAGTGGATATTTTTATTTGGCTAAGATGTTTTTTTTAAATTATAGTGAACTGAGATGGAGAAGGACAACATGGTTAATTTTTGTTAAAAAACAGCGGGAATAATGAATTCAGATGAAAAAATTCAAGTTTTGAGTGGAAGCCTGAGAAGTGGATATTTTTATTTTGCTAAGATGTTTTGTTTAAATTTTGGTGAATTGAGATGCAGAAGGACAAAATTGTTAATTTTTGTTAAAAAACTGCGGGAATAATGAATTCAGATGAAAAAATTCAAGTTTGAGTGGAAACCTCTGAACTGAATATTTTTATTTTGCTAAGATGTTTTGCATACTTTTCGGTGAACTGAGCTTCTAACGGAGAAAATGTTTAATTTTAGTGAAAAAACAGCGGGAGAAATGAATTCTGATGAAAAATTCAAGTTTGAGGGGAAAGCTGAGAAGTGGATATTTTTATTTTGCTAAGATGTTTTGTTTAAATTTTGGTGAACTGAGATGCAGAACAACGAAATGGTTAATTATAGTTAAAAAACATCGGGAATAATGAATTCAGATGAAAAAATTCAAGTTTGAGTGGAAGCCTAAGAAGTGAATATTTTTATTTTGGTAAGATGTTTTGCATACATTTTGGTGAACTGAGCTTCAGAGGGACGAAATGGTAAAATTTAGTTATAAAAACAGCGGGAGAAATGAATTAAGATGAAAAATTCAAGTTTTACTTGGAGGCCGAGAATTGGATATTTTTATTTTGCTAAGAAGTTTTGCATAAAATTTGGCGACCTGAGATTCAAAAGGACGAAATGTTTAAATTTAGTTAAAAAAGCAGCGGGAAAATGAATTAAGATGAAAAAATTGATGTTTTAGAGGAAACCTGAGAAGTTAACGTTTTTATTTTGATAAGATGTTTTGCATACATTTTGGTGAACTGAATTTCAAAGGGATGAAATGGTAAATTTTAGTTAAAAAAAAGCGGGTCAAATGAATACAGATGAAAAAATTCAAGTTTGAATGGAAGACTGCGAAGTGGATATTTTTATTTTACTAAAATGTTTTGTTTAATTTTTAGTGAACTTAGATGAAGAAGGACGAAATGGTTAATTTTAGTTAAAAATAGTGGGCGAAATGAATTCAATTGAAAAAATTCAAATTTGAGTGGAAGACTGCAAAGTGGATATTTTTATTTTGATAAGAAGTTATGCATAAATTTTGGTGAACTCAGCTGCAGACGGACGATATGGTTAATTTTACTTAAAAATAGTAGGAGAAAAGAAAATCTGATGAAAAAATTCGAAATTAAGGTGAACCCTGAGAAGTGGATATTTTTATTTGGCTAAGATGTTTTGTTTAAATTATAGTGAACTGAGATGGAGAAGGACAACATGGGTAATTTTTGTTAAAAAACAGCGGGAATAATGAATTCAGATGAAAACATTCAAGTTTTGAGTGGAAGCCTGAGAAGTGGATATTTTTATTTTGCTAAAATGTTTTGCAAAAAGTGTGGTGAACTGAGCTTCAGGCGGATGAAATGGTGAATTTTAGTTAAAAAACTGCTGGAGAAATGAATTCAGATGAAAAAATTCAATTTTGAGTGTTATTCCTAGAAGTGGATATTTTTATTTAGCTATTATGTTATGCATAAATAATGGTGAACGGAGCTGAAGACGGACGAAGTGGTTAATTTTAGTGAAAAAAAAGCGGGAGAAATGAATTCTGATGAAAAAATTCAAGTTTGAGGGGAAAGCTGAGAAGTGGATATTTTTATTTTGCTAAGATGTTTTGTTTAAATTTTGGTGAACTGAGCTTCAGAGGGACAATATGGTATAATTTAGTTATAAAACAGCGGAAGAAGTGAATTAAGATGAGGAATTTAAATTTTACTTGGAGGCCGAGAAGTGGATATTTTTATTTTGCTACGATGTTTTGCATAAAATTTGGTGACCTGAGCTTCAAAAGGACGAAATGTTTAATTTTAGTTAAAAAAGCTGCGGAAAATGAATTCAGATGAAAAAATTGAAGTTATTGAGGAAACCTGAGAAGTGGATATTTTTATTTTGCTAAGGAGTTTTGCATACATTTGGGTGAACTGAGTTTCATAGGGATGAAATGGTTAATTTTAGT
Source organism: Platycnemis pennipes (assembly GCA_933228895.1). Lineage (NCBI taxonomy): Eukaryota > Metazoa > Arthropoda > Insecta > Odonata > Platycnemididae > Platycnemis > Platycnemis pennipes. The sequence continues at coordinate 30,192,318 of OW121852.1, read as the reverse complement.
TAAAAAACAGCGGGTCAAATGAATACAGATGAAAAAATTCAAGTTTGAATGGAAGACTGCGAAGTGGATATTTTTATTTTACTAAAATGTTTTGTTTAATTTTTAGTGAACTGAGATGAAGAAGGACGAAATGGTTAATTTTAGTTAAAAATAGTGGGAGAAATGAATTCAATTGAAAAAATTCAAGTTTGAGTGGAAGACTGAAAAGTGGATATTTTTATTTTGATAAGAAGTTATGCATAAATTTTGGTGAACTCAGCTGCAGACGGACGATATGGTTAATTTTACTTAAAAATAGTAGGAGAAAAGAAAATCTGATGAAAAAATTCGAAATTAAGGTGAACCCTGAGAAGTGGATATTTTTATTTGGCTAAGATGTTTTGTTTAAATTATAGTGAACTGAGATGGAGAAGGACAACATGGTTAATTTTTGTTAAAAAACAGCGGGAATAATGAATTCAGATGAAAACATTCAAGTTTTGAGTGGAAGCCTGAGAAGTGGATATTTTTATTTTGCTAAAATGTTTTGCAAAAAGTGTGGTGAACTGAGCTTCAGGCGGATGAAATGGTGAATTTTAGTTAAAAAACTGCTGGAGAAATGAATTCAGATGAAAAAATTCAATTTTGAGTTGAATCCCTAGAAGTGGATGTTTTTATTTAGCTATTATGTTATGCATAAATAATGGTGAACGGAGCTGAAGACGGACGAAGTGGTTAATTTTAGTGAAAAAAAAGCGGGAGAAATGAATTCTGATGAAAAAATTCATGTTTGAGGGGAAAGCTGAGAAGTGGATATTTTTATTTTGCTAAGATGTTTTGTTTAAATTTTGGTGAACTGAAATGCTGAACGACGAAAATGTTAATGATAGTTAAAAAACATCGGGAATAATGAATTCTGATGAAAAAATTCAAGTTTGAGTGGAAGCCTGAGAAGTGAATATTTTTATTTTGGTAAGATATTTTGCATACATTTGGTGAACTGAGCTTCAGAGGGACAATATGGTATAATTTAGTTATAAAACAGCGGAAGAAGTGAATTAAGATGAGGAATTTAAGTTTTACTTGGAGGCCGAGAAGTGGATATTTTTATTGTGCTAAGATGTTTTGCATAAAATTTGGTGACCTGAGCTTCAAAAGGACGAAATGTTTAATTTTAGTTAAAAAAGCTGCGGAAAATGAATTCAGATGAAAAAATTGAAGTTTTTGAGGAAACCTGAGAAGTGGATATTTTTATTTTGCTAAGGAGTTTTGCATACATTTGGGTGAACTGAGTTTCATAGGGATGAAATGGTTAATTTTAGTTAAAAAACAGCGGGTCAAATGAATACAGATGAAAAAATTCAAGTTTGAATGGAAGACTGCGAAGTGGATATTTTTATTTTACTAAAATGTTTTGTTTAATTTTTAGTGAACTGAGATGAAGAAGGACGAAATGGTTAATTTTAGTTAAAAATAGTGGGAGAAATGAATTCAATTGAAAAAATTCAAGTTTGAGTGGAAGACTGAAAAGTGGATATTTTTATTTTGATAAGAAGTTATGCATAAATTTTGGTGAACTCAGCTGCAGATGGACGATATGGTTAATTTTACTTAAAAATAGTAGGAGAAAAGAAAATCTGATGAAAAAATTCGAAATTAAGGTGAACCCTGAGAAGTGGATATTTTTATTTGGCTAAGATGTTTTGTTTAAATTATAGTGAACTGAGATGGAGAAGGACAACATGGTTAATTTTTGTTAAAAAACAGCGGGAATAATGAATTCAGATGAAAAAATTCAAGTTTGAGTGGAAGCCTCTGAACTGAATATTTTTATTTTGCTAAGATGTTTTGCATACTTTTCGGTGAACTGAGCTTCTAACGGAGAAAATGTTTAATTTTAGTGAAAAAACAGCGGGAGAAATGAATTCTGATGAAAAAATTCAAGTTTGAGGGGAAAGCTGAGAAGTGGATATTTTTATTTTGCTAAGATGTTTTGTTTAAATTTTGGTGAACTGAGATGCAGAACAACGAAATGGTTAATTATAGTTAAAAAACATCGGGAATAATGAATTCAGATGAAAAAATTCAAGTTTGAGTGGAAGCCTAAGAAGTGAATATTTTTATTTTGGTAAGATGTTTTGCATATATTTTGGTGAACTGAGCTTCAGAGGGCCGAAATGGTAAAATTTAGTTATAAAACAGCGGGAGAAATGAATTAAGATGAAAAATTCAAGTTTTACTTGGAGGCCGAGAATTGGATATTTTTATTTTGCTAAGATGTTTTGCATAAAATTTGGCGACCTGAGATTCAAAAGGACGAAATGTTTAAATTTAGTTAAAAAAGCAGCGGGAAAATGAATTAAGATGAAAAAATTGATGTTTTAGAGGAAACCTGAGAAGTTAACGTTTTTATTTTGCTAAGATGTTTTGCATACATTTTGGTGAACTGAATTTCAAAGGGATGAAATGGTAAATTTTAGTTAAAAAAAAGCGGGTCAAATGAATACAGATGAAAAAATTCAAGTTTGAATGGAAGACTGCGAAGTGGATATTTTTATTTTACTAAAATGTTTTGTTTAATTTTTAGTGAACTGAGATGAAGAAGGACGAAATGGTTAATTTTAGTTAAAAATAGTGGGAGAAATGAATTCAATTGAAAAAATTCAAGTTTGAGTGGAAGACTGAAAAGTGGATATTTTTATTTTGATAAGAAGTTATGCATAAATTTTGTTGAACTCAGCTGCAGACGGACGATATGGTTAATATACTTAAAAATAGTAGGAGAAAAGAAAATCTGATGAAAAAATTCGAAATTAAGGTGAACCCTGAGAAGTGGATATTTTTCTTTGGCTAAGATGTTTTGTTTAAATTATAGTGAACTGAGATGGAGAAGGACAACATGGTTAATGTTTGTTAAAAAACAGCGGGAATAATGAATTCAGATGAAAAAATTCAAGTTTTGAGTGGAAGCCTGAGAAGTGGATATTTTTATTTTGCTAAGATGTTTTGTTTAAATTTTGGTGAATTGAGATGCAGAAGGACAAAATTGTTAATTTTTGTTAAAAAACTGCGGGAATAATGAATTCAGATGAAAAAATTCAAGTTTGAGTGGAAGCCTCTGAACTGAATATTTTTATTTTGCTAAGATGTTTTGCATACTTTTCGGTGAACTGAGCTTCTAACGGAGAAAATGTTTAATTTTAGTGAAAAAACAGCGGGAGAAATGAATTCTGATGAAAAAATTCAAGTTTGAGGGGAAAGCTGAGAAGTGGATATTTTCCTTTTGCTTAGATGTTTTGCATAAATTGTGATGAACTGAGCTTCAGACGGAAGAAATGGTGAGTTTTAGTTAAAAACAAGCGGGAGAAATTAATTCAAATGAAAAAAATCAAGTTTGAGTGGAAGACTGAGAAGTGGATACTTTTTTTTTGCTAAGATGTTTTGCAAAATTTGTGGTGAACTGAGCTTCAGACGGACGAAATAGTGAATTTTCATTAAAAAATAGCGGGATAAATGAAATCAGATGAAAAAAATCAAGTTTGAGTGTAATCCCTTGAAGTGGATGTTTTATTTTTCTAAGAGGTTTTGCATAAATTTTGGTGAACTGAGATGCAGAAGGACGAAATGGTTAATTTTAGTTAAAAATAGTGGGAGAAATGAATTCAGATGAAAAAATTTTAGTTTGAGTGGAAGTCCGAGAAGTGGATATTTTTATTTTGCTAAGAGGTTTTGTTTAAATTTTGGTGAATTGAGATGCAGAAGGACAAAATGGTAAATTTTTGTTAAAAAACAGCGGAAATAATGAATTCAGACGAAAAATTCAAGTTTGAGTGGAAGCCTGAGAAGTGAATTTTTTTATATTGCTTAGATGTTTTGCATACAGTTTGGTAAACTGAGCTTCTAACGGACGAAATGTTTAATTTTAGTGAAAAATAGTGGGAGAAATAAATTCTGATGAAAAAATTCAAGTTTGAGGGGAAACCTGAGAAGAAGATATTTTTATTTTGCTAAGAAGTTTTGCATAAGTAATGGTGAACGGAGGTTCATAGGGATGAAATGGTTAATTTTAGTTAAAAAACAGCGGGAATAATGAATTCAGATGAAAAAATTCAAGTTTGAGTGGAAGCCTGAGAAGTGAATATTTTTATTTTTCTAAGATGTTTTGCATACATTTTGGAGAACTGAGCTTCAGAGGGACGAAATGGTTAAATTTACTTACAACACATTGGGAGAAATTAATTAAGATGAAAAATTCAAGTTTTCTTTGGAGGCGGAGAAGTGGATATTTTTATTGTCTAAGATGATTTGCATAAAATTTGGTGAAGTGAGCTTCAAACCGACGAAATGTTTAATTTTAGTGAAGAAACAGCGTGAGAAATGAATTCAGATGAAAAAATTGAACTTTGAGAAGGAACCTGAGAAGTTGATTTTTTTGTTTTGCTAACAAGTTTTGCATAAATTTTGGTTAACTGAGCTGCAGACGGAGAAAATGGTAATTTTTAGTGAAAAAATTGCGGGAAATGAATAATGATAAAAAAATTCAAGTTTGAGGGGAAACCTGAGAATTGGATATTTTTATTTAGCTAAGAGGTTTTGCATAATTTATGGTGGACTGAGCTGCAGAGGGACGGAATGGTTAATTTCAGTTAAAATATTGTGGGGGAAATGAAATCAGATGAATAAATTTAGGTTTGAGTAGAAGCCTTAGAAGTGGATATTTTTATTATTCTAATTTTTTTGCATTAATATTGGTGAACTGAGCTTCAAACCGACGAAATGTTTAATTTTAGTGAAGAAAGCGTGAGAAATGAATTCTGATGAAAAAATTCAAGTTTGAGGGGAAACCTGAGAAGTAGATATTTTTATCTAGCTAAGAAGTTTTGCATAATTTATGGTGAACTGAGCTGCAGACGGACAAAATGGTTAATTTTTGTTAAAAAACAGCGGGAATTATGAATTCAGATGAAAAAATTTATGTTTGAGTGGAAGCCTGAGATGTGTATATTTTTATTTTGCTAAGATGTGTTGCATACATTTCGGTAAACTGAGCTACTAACGGACGAAATGTTAAATTTTAGTGAAAAAAAAGCGGAAGTTATGAATTCATATGAAAAAATTCAAGTTTCAGTAGAAACCTGAGAAGTGGATATTTTATTTTGGTAAGATGTTTTGCATAAATTGTGATGAACTGAGCTTCAGACGGACGAAACGGCGAGTTTTAGGTAATGAACAGCGGTAGAAATAAATTCAAATGAAAAAAATCATGTTTGAGTGGAAGACTGAGAAGTGGATACTTTTTTTGCTAAGATGTTTTGCAAAAATTGTGGTGAACTGAGCTTCAGACGGACGAAATGGTGAATTTTATTTAAAAAATAGCGGGATAAATGAATTCAGATGAAAAAAATCAAGTTTAAGTGTAATCCCTTGAAGTGAATGATTTATTTTGCTAAGATGTTCGCATAGATTTTGGTGAACTGAGATGAAGAAGGACGAAATGGTTAATTTTAGTTAAAAATAGTGGGAGAAATGAATTCAATTGAAAAAATTCAAGTTTGAGTGGAAGACTGAAAAGTGGATATTTTTATTTTGATAAGAAGTTATGCATAAATTTTGGTGAACTCAGCTGCAGACGGACGATATGGTTAATTTTACTTAAAAATAGTAGGAGAAAAGAAAATCTGATGAAAAAATTCGAAATTAAGTTGAACCCTGAGAAGTGGATATTTTTATTTACCTAAGATGTTTTGTTTAAATTATAGTGAACTGAGATGGAGAAGGACAACATGGTAAATTTTAGTTAAAAAACTGCTGGAGAAATGGATTCAGATGAAAAACTTCAATTTTGAGTGGAATCCCTAGAAGTGGATATTTTTATTTTTCTAAGGAGTTATAAATAAATTTTTATGAACTCTAATGCAGACGGAAGAAATGGTTAATTTTAGTTAAAATATAGTGGGAGAAATGAATTCAAAAAAAAAATTCAAGTTTGATTGGAAGCCTGAGTAGTGGATATTTTTATTTAGCTACGATGTTATGCATAAATAATGGTGAACTGAGATGCAGAGGGACTAAATGGTTAATTTTAGTTAAAAACAGCGGCAATAATGAATTCAGATGAAAAATTAAAATTTGAGTGGGAGTCCGAGAAGTGGATATTTTTCATTTGCTAAGATTCTTAGTTTAAATTTTGGTGAATTGAGATGCAGATGGACAAAATGGTTAATTTTTGTTAAAAAACAGTGGGAATAATGAATTCAGATGAAAAAATTCAAGTTTAAGTGGAAGACTGAGAAGTGAATACTTTTTATTTTGGTAAACTGTTTTGTTTAAATTTTGGTGAATTGAGTTGCAGAAGGACAAAATGGTTAATTTTTGTTAAAAAACAGCGGGATTAATGAATTCAGATGAAAAAATTCAAGTTTGACTGGAAGCCTGAGAAGTGAATATTTTTATTCTGCTAAGATGTTTTATTTAAATTTTGGTGAATTGAGATGCAGAAGGACAAAAAGGTTAATTTTTGTTAAAAAACAGCGGGAATAATGAATTCAGATGAAAAAATTCAAGTTTTGAGTGGAAGCCTGAGAAGTGGATATTTTTATTTTGCTAAAATGTTTAGCAAAAAGTGTGGTGAACTGAGCTTCAGGCGGACGAAATGGTTAATTTAAGTTAAAAAACTCCCGAAAAAATGGATTCAGATGAAAAAATTCAATTTTGAGGGGAAACCTGAGAAGTGGATATTTTTATTTTTCTAAGGAGTTATAAATAAATTTTTATGAACTCTAATGCAGACGGACGAAATGGTTAATTTTAGTTAAAAAGTAGTGGGAGAAATGAATACAAAAAAAAAAAATTCAAGTTTGATTGGAAGCCTGAGTAGTGGATATTTTTATTTAGCTACGATGTTATGCATAAATAATGGTGAACTGAGATGCAGAGGGACGAAATGATTAATTTTAGTTAAAAACAGCGGCAATAATGAATTCAGATGAAAAATTAAAATTTGAGTGGAATTCCGAGAAGCGGATATTTTTCTTTTGCTAAGATTTTTAGTTTAAATTTTGGTGAATTGAGATGCAGAAGGACAAAATGGTTAATTTTTGTTAAAAAACAGCGGGAATGATGAATTCAGATGGAAAAATTCAGGTTTGAGTGGAAGCCTCTAAAGTGAATATTTTTATTTTGCTAAGATGTTTTGCATAAATTTCGGTGAACTGAGCTTCTAACGGAAGAAATGTTTAATTTTAGTGAAAAAACAGCGGGAGAAATGATTTGCTAAGATGTGTTGCATACATTTCGGTAAACTGAGCTTCTAACGGACGAAATGTTGAATTTTAGTAAAAAAAAAGCGGGAGAAAGGAATTCTGCTGAAAACATTGAAGTTTGAGGGCAACCTGAGAAGTAGATATTTTTATTTGGCCAAGAAGTTTTGCATAAGTAATGGTGACCGGAGCTAAAGTCGGACGAAGTGGTTAATTTTAGTTAAAAAACAGCGGGAGTTATGAATTCATATGAAAAAATTCAAGTTTCAGTAGAAGCCTGAGAAGTGGATATTTTATTTTGGTAAGATGTTTTGCATAAATTTTGATGAACTGAGCTTCAGACGGACGAAACAACGGGTTTTAGGTAATGAACTGCGGTAGAAATGAATTCAAATGAAAAAAATCATTTTTGAGTGGAAGACTGAGAAGTGTATACTTTTTTTTTGCTAAGATGTTTTGCAAAAATTTTGGTGAACTGAGCTTCAGACGGACGAAATGGTGAATTTTAGTTAAAAAATAGCGGGCTTAATGAATTCAGATGAAAAAAATCAAGTTAGAGTGGAAGCCTGAGAAGTGGATATTTTATTTGGCTAAGATGTTTTGCATAAATTGTGATGACCTGAGCTTCAGACGGAGGAAATGGTGAGTTTTAGTTAAAAAACAGCGGGAGAAATTAATTCAAATGAAAAAAATCAAGTATGAGTGGAAGACTGAGGAGTGGATACTTTTTTTGCTAAGATGTTTTGCAAAAATTGTGGTGAACTGAGCTTCAGACGGACGAAATGGTGAATTTTAATTAAAAAATAGCGGGATAAATGAATTCAGATGAAAAAAATCAAGTTTGAGTGTAATCCCTTGAAGTGAATGATTTATTTTGCTAAGATGTTTTGCATAAATTTTGGTGAACTGAGATGCAGAAGGACGAAATGGATAATTTTAGTTAAAAATAGTGGGAGACATGAATTCAATTGAAAAAATTGAAGTTTGATTGGAAGACTGAAAAGTGGATATTTTTATTTTGATAAGAAGTTATGTTAAATTTTGGTGAACTCAGCTGCAGACGGACGAAATGGTTAAATTTAGTGAAAAAAGAGAGGGAGAAATGAATTAAGATGAAAAAATTCAAGTTTGAGAGGAAACCTGAGAAATGGATATTTTTATTTTGATAAGAAGTTATGCATAAATTTTGGTGAACTCAGCTGCAGACGGACGATATGGTTAATTTTACTTAAAAATAGTAGGAGAAACTAAATCTGATGAAAAAATTCGAAATTTAGGGGAAACCTGAGAAGTGGATATTTTTATATAGCAAAGATGTTTTGTTAAAATTTTAGTGAACTGAGATGGAGAAGGACAACCTGTTTAATTTTTGTTAAAAAACTGCGAGAATAATGATTTCAGATGAAAAAATTCAAGTTTTGAGAGGAAGCCTGAGAAGTGGATATTTTTATTTTGCTAAAATGTTTTGCAAAAAGTGTTGTGAACTGAGCTTCAGGCGAACCAAATTGTGAATTTTAGTTAAAAAACGGCTGGAGAAATGAATTCAGATGAAAAAATTCAATTTTGAGTGGAATCCCTTGAAGTGGATATTTTTATTTAGCTATGATGTTATGCATAAATAATGGTGAACGGAGCTGAAGACGGACGAAGTGGTTAATTTTGGTGAAAAAAAAGCGGGAGAAATGAATTCTGATGAAAAAATTCAAGTTTGAGGGGAAAGCTGAGAAGTGGATATTTTTATTTTGCTAAGATGTTTTGTTTAAATTTTGGTGAACTGAAATGCAGAACGACGAAAATGATAATGATAGTTAAAAACATCGGAATAATGATTTCTGATGAAAAAATTCAAGTTTGAGTGGAAGCCTGAGAAGTGAATATTTTTATTTTGGTAAGATATTTTGCATACATTTGGTGAACTGAGCTTCAGAGGGACAATATGGTATAATTTAGTTATAAAACAGCGGAAGAAGTGAATTAAGATGAAAATTTCAAGTTTTACTTGGAGGCCGAGAAGTGGATATTTTTATTTTGCTAAGATATTTTGCATAAAATTTGGTGACCTGAGCTTCAAAAGGACAAAATGTTTAATTTTAGTTAAAAAAGCAGCGGGAAAATGAATTCAGATAAAAAATTTAAGTTTGAATGGAAGACTGAGAGGTGGATATTTTTATTTTGCTAAGAAGTTTTGCATACATTTGGGTGAACTGAGGTTCATAGGGATGAAATAGTTAATTTTAGTTAAAAAACAGCGGGACAAATGAATACAGATGAAAAAATTCAACTTTGAATGGAAGACTGAGAGGTGGATATTTTTATTTTGCTAAGATGTTTTGTTTAGATTTTGGTGAATTGAGTTGCGGAAGGACAAAAAGTTTAATTTTAGTTAAAAAACAGCGGGAATAATGAATTCAGATGAAAAAATTCAAGTTTAAGTGCAAGCCTGAGAAGTGAATATTTTTATTTTGCTAAGATGTTTTGTTTAAATTTTGGTGAATTGAGATGCAGAAGGACAAAATTGTTAATTTTTGTTAAAAAACTGCGGGAATAATGAATTCAGATGAAAAAATTCAAGTTTGAGTGGAAGCCTCTGAACTGAATATTTTTATTTTGCTAAAATGTTTTGCATACCTTTCGGTGAACTGAGCTTCTAACGGAGAAAATGTTTAATTTTAGTGAAAAAACAGCGGGAGAAATGAATTCTGATGAAAAAATTCAAGTTTGAGGGGAAAGCTGAGAAGTGGATATTTTTATTTTGCTAAGATGTTTTGTTTAAATTTTGGTGAACTGAGATGCAGAACAACGAAATGGTTAATTATAGTTAAAAAACATCGGGAATAATGAATTCAGATGAAAAAATTCAAGTTTGAGTGGAAGCCTAAGAAGTGAATATTTTTATTTTGGTAAGATGTTTTGCATACATTTTGGTGAACTGAGCTTCAGAGGGACGAAATGGTAAAATTTAGTTATAAAATAGCGGGAGAAATGAATTAAGATGAAAAATTCAAGTTTTACTTGGAGGCCGAGAATTGGATATTTTTATTTTGCTACGATGTTTTGCATAAAATTTGGCGACCTGAGATTCAAAAGGACGAAATGTTTAAATTTAGTTAAAAAAGCAGCGGGAAAATGAATTAAGATGAAAAAATTGATGTTTTAGAGGAAACCTGAGAAGTTAACGTTTTTATTTTGCTAAGATGTTTTGCATACATTTTGGTGAACTGAATTTCAAAGGGATGAAATGGTAAATTTTAGTTAAAAAAAAGCGGGTCAAATGAATACAGATGAAAAAATTCAAGTTTGAGTGGAAGCCTGAGAAGTGAATATTTTTATTTTGGTAAGATATTTTGCATACATTTGGTGAACTGAGCTTCAGAGGGACAATATTGTATAATTTAGTTATAAAACAGCGGAAGAAGTGAATTAAGATGAGGAATTTAAGTTTTACTTGGAGGCCGAGAATTGGATATTTTTATTTTGCTAAGATGTTTTGCATAAAATTTGGCGACCTGAGATTCAAAAGGACGAAATGTTTAATTTTAGTTAAAAAAGCTGCGGAAAATGAATTCAGATGAAAAAATTGAAGTTTTTGAGGAAACCTGAGAAGTGGATATTTTTATTTTGCTAAGGAGTTTTGCATACATTTGGGTGAACTGAGTTTCATAGGGATGAAATGGTTAATTTTAGTTAAAAAACAGCGGGTCAAATGAATACAGATGAAAAAATTCAAGTTTGAATGGAAGACTGCGAAGTGGATATTTTTATTTTACTAAAATGTTTTGTTTAATTTTTAGTGAACTGAGATGAAGAAGGACGAAATGGTTAATTTTAGTTAAAAACAGCGGCAATAATGAATTCAGATGAAAAATTAAAATTTGAGTGGGAGTCCGAGAAGTGGATATTTTTCATTTGCTAAGATTCTTAGTTTAAATTTTGGTGAATTGAGATGCAGATGGACAAAATGGTTAATTTTTGTTAAAAAACAGTGGGAATAATGAATTCAGATGAAAAAATTCAAGTTTAAGTGGAAGACTGAGAAGTGAATACTTTTTATTTTGGTAAACTGTTTTGTTTAAATTTTGGTGAATTGAGTTGCAGAAGGACAAAATGGTTAATTTTTGTTAAAAAACAGCGGGATTAATGAATTCAGATGAAAAAATTCAAGTTTGACTGGAAGCCTGAGAAGTGAATATTTTTATTCTGCTAAGATGTTTTATTTAAATTTTGGTGAATTGAGATGCAGAAGGACAAAAAGGTTAATTTTTGTTAAAAAACAGCGGGAATAATGAATTCAGATGAAAAAATTCAAGTTTTGAGTGGAAGCCTGAGAAGTGGATATTTTTATTTTGCTAAAATGTTTAGCAAAAAGTGTGGTGAACTGAGCTTCAGGCGGACGAAATGGTTAATTTAAGTTAAAAAACTCCCGAAAAAATGGATTCAGATGAAAAAATTCAATTTTGAGGGGAAACCTGAGAAGTGGATATTTTTATTTTTCTAAGGAGTTATAAATAAATTTTTATGAACTCTAATGCAGACGGACGAAATGGTTAATTTTAGTTAAAAAGTAGTGGGAGAAATGAATACAAAAAAAAAAAATTCAAGTTTGATTGGAAGCCTGAGTAGTGGATATTTTTATTTAGCTACGATGTTATGCATAAATAATGGTGAACTGAGATGCAGAGGGACGAAATGATTAATTTTAGTTAAAAACAGCGGCAATAATGAATTCAGATGAAAAATTAAAATTTGAGTGGAATTCCGAGAAGCGGATATTTTTCTTTTGCTAAGATTTTTAGTTTAAATTTTGGTGAATTGAGATGCAGAAGGACAAAATGGTTAATTTTTGTTAAAAAACAGCGGGAATGATGAATTCAGATGGAAAAATTCAGGTTTGAGTGGAAGCCTCTAAAGTGAATATTTTTATTTTGCTAAGATGTTTTGCATAAATTTCGGTGAACTGAGCTTCTAACGGAAGAAATGTTTAATTTTAGTGAAAAAACAGCGGGAGAAATGATTTGCTAAGATGTGTTGCATACATTTCGGTAAACTGAGCTTCTAACGGACGAAATGTTGAATTTTAGTAAAAAAAAAGCGGGAGAAAGGAATTCTGCTGAAAACATTGAAGTTTGAGGGCAACCTGAGAAGTAGATATTTTTATTTGGCCAAGAAGTTTTGCATAAGTAATGGTGACCGGAGCTAAAGTCGGACGAAGTGGTTAATTTTAGTTAAAAAACAGCGGGAGTTATGAATTCATATGAAAAAATTCAAGTTTCAGTAGAAGCCTGAGAAGTGGATATTTTATTTTGGTAAGATGTTTTGCATAAATTTTGATGAACTGAGCTTCAGACGGACGAAACAACGGGTTTTAGGTAATGAACTGCGGTAGAAATGAATTCAAATGAAAAAAATCATTTTTGAGTGGAAGACTGAGAAGTGTATACTTTTTTTTTGCTAAGATGTTTTGCAAAAATTTTGGTGAACTGAGCTTCAGACGGACGAAATGGTGAATTTTAGTTAAAAAATAGCGGGCTTAATGAATTCAGATGAAAAAAATCAAGTTAGAGTGGAAGCCTGAGAAGTGGATATTTTATTTGGCTAAGATGTTTTGCATAAATTGTGATGACCTGAGCTTCAGACGGAGGAAATGGTGAGTTTTAGTTAAAAAACAGCGGGAGAAATTAATTCAAATGAAAAAAATCAAGTATGAGTGGAAGACTGAGGAGTGGATACTTTTTTTGCTAAGATGTTTTGCAAAAATTGTGGTGAACTGAGCTTCAGACGGACGAAATGGTGAATTTTAATTAAAAAATAGCGGGATAAATGAATTCAGATGAAAAAAATCAAGTTTGAGTGTAATCCCTTGAAGTGAATGATTTATTTTGCTAAGATGTTTTGCATAAATTTTGGTGAACTGAGATGCAGAAGGACGAAATGGATAATTTTAGTTAAAAATAGTGGGAGACATGAATTCAATTGAAAAAATTGAAGTTTGATTGGAAGACTGAAAAGTGGATATTTTTATTTTGATAAGAAGTTATGTTAAATTTTGGTGAACTCAGCTGCAGACGGACGAAATGGTTAAATTTAGTGAAAAAAGAGAGGGAGAAATGAATTAAGATGAAAAAATTCAAGTTTGAGAGGAAACCTGAGAAATGGATATTTTTATTTTGATAAGAAGTTATGCATAAATTTTGGTGAACTCAGCTGCAGACGGACGATATGGTTAATTTTACTTAAAAATAGTAGGAGAAACTAAATCTGATGAAAAAATTCGAAATTTAGGGGAAACCTGAGAAGTGGATATTTTTATATAGCAAAGATGTTTTGTTAAAATTTTAGTGAACTGAGATGGAGAAGGACAACCTGTTTAATTTTTGTTAAAAAACTGCGAGAATAATGATTTCAGATGAAAAAATTCAAGTTTTGAGAGGAAGCCTGAGAAGTGGATATTTTTATTTTGCTAAAATGTTTTGCAAAAAGTGTTGTGAACTGAGCTTCAGGCGAACCAAATTGTGAATTTTAGTTAAAAAACGGCTGGAGAAATGAATTCAGATGAAAAAATTCAATTTTGAGTGGAATCCCTTGAAGTGGATATTTTTATTTAGCTATGATGTTATGCATAAATAATGGTGAACGGAGCTGAAGACGGACGAAGTGGTTAATTTTGGTGAAAAAAAAGCGGGAGAAATGAATTCTGATGAAAAAATTCAAGTTTGAGGGGAAAGCTGAGAAGTGGATATTTTTATTTTGCTAAGATGTTTTGTTTAAATTTTGGTGAACTGAAATGCAGAACGACGAAAATGATAATGATAGTTAAAAACATCGGAATAATGATTTCTGATGAAAAAATTCAAGTTTGAGTGGAAGCCTGAGAAGTGAATATTTTTATTTTGGTAAGATATTTTGCATACATTTGGTGAACTGAGCTTCAGAGGGACAATATGGTATAATTTAGTTATAAAACAGCGGAAGAAGTGAATTAAGATGAAAATTTCAAGTTTTACTTGGAGGCCGAGAAGTGGATATTTTTATTTTGCTAAGATATTTTGCATAAAATTTGGTGACCTGAGCTTCAAAAGGACAAAATGTTTAATTTTAGTTAAAAAAGCAGCGGGAAAATGAATTCAGATAAAAAATTTAAGTTTGAATGGAAGACTGAGAGGTGGATATTTTTATTTTGCTAAGAAGTTTTGCATACATTTGGGTGAACTGAGGTTCATAGGGATGAAATAGTTAATTTTAGTTAAAAAACAGCGGGACAAATGAATACAGATGAAAAAATTCAACTTTGAATGGAAGACTGAGAGGTGGATATTTTTATTTTGCTAAGATGTTTTGTTTAGATTTTGGTGAATTGAGTTGCGGAAGGACAAAAAGTTTAATTTTAGTTAAAAAACAGCGGGAATAATGAATTCAGATGAAAAAATTCAAGTTTAAGTGCAAGCCTGAGAAGTGAATATTTTTATTTTGCTAAGATGTTTTGTTTAAATTTTGGTGAATTGAGATGCAGAAGGACAAAATTGTTAATTTTTGTTAAAAAACTGCGGGAATAATGAATTCAGATGAAAAAATTCAAGTTTGAGTGGAAGCCTCTGAACTGAATATTTTTATTTTGCTAAAATGTTTTGCATACCTTTCGGTGAACTGAGCTTCTAACGGAGAAAATGTTTAATTTTAGTGAAAAAACAGCGGGAGAAATGAATTCTGATGAAAAAATTCAAGTTTGAGGGGAAAGCTGAGAAGTGGATATTTTTATTTTGCTAAGATGTTTTGTTTAAATTTTGGTGAACTGAGATGCAGAACAACGAAATGGTTAATTATAGTTAAAAAACATCGGGAATAATGAATTCAGATGAAAAAATTCAAGTTTGAGTGGAAGCCTAAGAAGTGAATATTTTTATTTTGGTAAGATGTTTTGCATACATTTTGGTGAACTGAGCTTCAGAGGGACGAAATGGTAAAATTTAGTTATAAAATAGCGGGAGAAATGAATTAAGATGAAAAATTCAAGTTTTACTTGGAGGCCGAGAATTGGATATTTTTATTTTGCTACGATGTTTTGCATAAAATTTGGCGACCTGAGATTCAAAAGGACGAAATGTTTAAATTTAGTTAAAAAAGCAGCGGGAAAATGAATTAAGATGAAAAAATTGATGTTTTAGAGGAAACCTGAGAAGTTAACGTTTTTATTTTGCTAAGATGTTTTGCATACATTTTGGTGAACTGAATTTCAAAGGGATGAAATGGTAAATTTTAGTTAAAAAAAAGCGGGTCAAATGAATACAGATGAAAAAATTCAAGTTTGAGTGGAAGCCTGAGAAGTGAATATTTTTATTTTGGTAAGATATTTTGCATACATTTGGTGAACTGAGCTTCAGAGGGACAATATTGTATAATTTAGTTATAAAACAGCGGAAGAAGTGAATTAAGATGAGGAATTTAAGTTTTACTTGGAGGCCGAGAATTGGATATTTTTATTTTGCTAAGATGTTTTGCATAAAATTTGGCGACCTGAGATTCAAAAGGACGAAATGTTTAATTTTAGTTAAAAAAGCTGCGGAAAATGAATTCAGATGAAAAAATTGAAGTTTTTGAGGAAACCTGAGAAGTGGATATTTTTATTTTGCTAAGGAGTTTTGCATACATTTGGGTGAACTGAGTTTCATAGGGATGAAATGGTTAATTTTAGTTAAAAAACAGCGGGTCAAATGAATACAGATGAAAAAATTCAAGTTTGAATGGAAGACTGCGAAGTGGATATTTTTATTTTACTAAAATGTTTTGTTTAATTTTTAGTGAACTGAGATGAAGAAGGACGAAATGGTTAATTTTAGTTAAAAATAGTGGGAGAAATGAATTCAATTGAAAAAATTCAAGTTTGAGTGGAAGACTGAAAAGTGGATATTTTTATTTTGATAAGAAGTTATGCATAAATTTTGGTGAACTCAGCTGCAGACGGACGATATGGTTAATATACTTAAAAATAGTAGGAGAAAAGAAAATCTGATGAAAAAATTCGAAATTAAGGTGAACCCTGAGAAGTGGATATTTTTCTTTGGCTAAGATGTTTTGTTTAAATTATAGTGAACTGAGATGGAGAAGGACAACATGGTTAATTTTTGTTAAAAAACAGCGGGAATAATGAATTCAGATGAAAAAATTCAAGTTTTGAGTGGAAGCCTGAGAAGGGGATATTTTTATTTTGCTAAGATGTTTTGTTTAAATTTTGGTGAATTGAGATGCAGAAGGACAAAATTGTTAATTTTTGTTAAAAAACTGCGGGAATAATGAATTCAGATGAAAAAATTCAAGTTTGAGTGGAAGCCTCTGAACTGAATATTTTTATTTTGCTAAGATGTTTTGCATACTTTTCGGTGAACTGAGCTTCTAACGGAGAAAATGTTTAATTTTAGTGAAAAAACAGCGGGAGAAATGAATTCTGATGAAAAAATTCAAGTTTGAGGGGAAAGCTGAGAAGTGGATATTTTCCTTTTGCTTAGATGTTTTGCATAAATTGTGATGAACTGAGCTTCAGACGGAAGAAATGGTGAGTTTTAGTTAAAAACAAGCGGGAGCAATTAATTCAAATGAAAAAAATCAAGTTTGAGTGGAAGACTGAGAAGTGGATACTTTTTTTTTGCTAAGATGTTTTGCAAAATTTGTGGTGAACTGAGCTTCAGACGGACGAAATAGTGAATTTTCATTAAAAAATAGCGGGATAAATGAAATCAGATGAAAAAAATCAAGTTTGAGTGTAATCCCTTGAAGTGGATGTTTTATTTTTCTAAGAGGTTTTGCATAAATTTTGGTGAACTGAGATGCAGAAGGACGAAATGGTTAATTTTAGTTAAAAATAGTGGGAGAAATGAATTCAGATGAAAAAATTTTAGTTTGAGTGGAAGTCCGAGAAGTGGATATTTTTATTTTGCTAAGAGGTTTTGTTTAAATTTTGGTGAATTGAGATGCAGAAGGACAAAATGGTAAATTTTTGTTAAAAAACAGCGGAAATAATGAATTCAGATGAAAAATTCAAGTTTGAGTGGAAGCCTGAGAAGTGAATTTTTTTATATTGCTTAGATGTTTTGCATACAGTTTGGTAAACTGAGCTTCTAACGGACGAAATGTTTAATTTTAGTGAAAAAACAGCGGGAGAAATAAATTCTGATGAAAAAATTCAAGTTTGAGGGGAAACCTGAGAAGAAGATATTTTTATTTTGCTAAGAAGTTTTGCATAAGTAATGGTGAACGGAGGTTCATAGGGATGAAATGGTTAATTTTAGTTAAAAAACAGCGGGAATAATGAATTCAGATGAAAAAATTCAAGTTTGAGTGGAAGCCTGAGAAGTGAATATTTTTATTTTTCTAAGATGTTTTGCATACATTTTGGAGAACTGAGCTTCAGAGGGACGAAATGGTTAAATTTACTTACAACACATTGGGAGAAATTAATTAAGATGAAAAATTCAAGTTTTCTTTGGAGGCGGAGAAGTGGATATTTTTATTGTCTAAGATGATTTGCATAAAATTTGGTGAAGTGAGCTTCAAACCGACGAAATGTTTAATTTTAGTGAAGAAACAGCGTGAGAAATGAATTCCGATGAAAAAATTGAACTTTGAGAAGAAACCTGAGAAGTTGATATTTTTGTTTTGCTAACAAGTTTTGCATAAATTTTGGTTAACTGAGCTGCAGACGGAGAAAATGGTAATTTTTAGTGAAAAAATTGCGGGAAATGAATAATGATAAAAAAATTCAAGTTTGAGGGGAAACCTGAGAATTGGATATTTTTATTTAGCTAAGAGGTTTTGCATAATTTATGGTGGACTGAGCTGCAGAGGGACGGAATGGTTAATTTCAGTTAAAATATTGTGGGGGAAATGAAATCAGATGAATAAATTTAGGTTTGAGTAGAAGCCTTAGAAGTGGATATTTTTATTATTCTAATTTTTTTGCATTAATATTGGTGAACTGAGCTTCAAACCGACGAAATGTTTAATTTTAGTGAAGAAAGCGTGAGAAATGAATTCTGATGAAAAAATTCAAGTTTGAGGGGAAACCTGAGAAGTAGATATTTTTATCTAGCTAAGAAGTTTTGCATAATTTATGGTGAACTGAGCTGCAGACGGACAAAATGGTTAATTTTTGTTAAAAAACAGCGGGAATTATGAATTCAGATGAAAAAATTTAAGTTTGAGTGGAAGCCTGAGATGTGTATATTTTTATTTTGCTAAGATGTGTTGCATACATTTCGGTAAACTGAGCTACTAACGGACGAAATGTTAAATTTTAGTGAAAAAAAA
The DNA here is from genome assembly GCA_933228895.1 of Platycnemis pennipes. Lineage (NCBI taxonomy): Eukaryota > Metazoa > Arthropoda > Insecta > Odonata > Platycnemididae > Platycnemis > Platycnemis pennipes. The sequence goes on along the minus strand of OW121852.1, from coordinate 30,173,785 downwards.
GCGGGAGTTATGAATTCATATGAAAAAATTCAAGTTTCAGTAGAAACCTGAGAAGTGGATATTTTATTTTGGTAAGATGTTTTGCATAAATTGTGATGAACTGAGCTTCAGACGGACGAAACGGCGAGTTTTAGGTAATGAACAGCGGTAGAAATAAATTCAAATGAAAAAAATCATGTTTGAGTGGAAGACTGAGAAGTGGATACTTTTTTTGCTAAGATGTTTTGCAAAAATTGTGGTGAACTGAGCTTCAGACGGACGAAATGGTGAATTTTATTTAAAAAATAGCGGGATAAATGAATTCAGATGAAAAAAATCAAGTTTAAGTGTAATCCCTTGAAGTGAATGATTTATTTTGCTAAGATGTTCGCATAGATTTTGGTGAACTGAGATGAAGAAGGACGAAATGGTTAATTTTAGTTAAAAATAGTGGGAGAAATGAATTCAATTGAAAAAATTCAAGTTTGAGTGGAAGACTGAAAAGTGGATATTTTTATTTTGATAAGAAGTTATGCATAAATTTTGGTGAACTCAGCTGCAGACGGACGATATGGTTAATTTTACTTAAAAATAGTAGGAGAAAAGAAAATCTGATGAAAAAATTCGAAATTAAGTTGAACCCTGAGAAGTGGATATTTTTATTTACCTAAGATGTTTTGTTTAAATTATAGTGAACTGAGATGGAGAAGGACAACATGGTAAATTTTAGTTAAAAAACTGCTGGAGAAATGGATTCAGATGAAAAACTTCAATTTTGAGTGGAATCCCTAGAAGTGGATATTTTTATTTTTCTAAGGAGTTATAAATAAATTTTTATGAACTCTAATGCAGACGGAAGAAATGGTTAATTTTAGTTAAAAAATAGTGGGAGAAATGAATTCAAAAAAAAAATTCAAGTTTGATTGGAAGCCTGAGTAGTGGATATTTTTATTTAGCTACGATGTTATGCATAAATAATGGTGAACTGAGATGCAGAGGGACTAAATGGTTAATTTTAGTTAAAAACAGCGGCAATAATGAATTCAGATGAAAAATTAAAATTTGAGTGGGAGTCCGAGAAGTGGATATTTTTCATTTGCTAAGATTCTTAGTTTAAATTTTGGTGAATTGAGATGCAGATGGACAAAATGGTTAATTTTTGTTAAAAAACAGTGGGAATAATGAATTCAGATGAAAAAATTCAAGTTTGAGTGGAAGACTGAGAAGTGAATATTTTTATTTTGGTAAACTGTTTTGTTTAAATTTTGGTGAATTGAGTTGCAGAAGGACAAAATGGTTAATTTTTGTTAAAAAACAGCGGGATTAATGAATTCAGATGAAAAAATTCAAGTTTGACTGGAAGCCTGAGAAGTGAATATTTTTATTCTGCTAAGATGTTTTATTTAAATTTTGGTGAATTGAGATGCAGAAGGACAAAAAGGTTAATTTTTGTTAAAAAACAGCGGGAATAATGAATTCAGATGAAAAAATTCAAGTTTTGAGTGGAAGCCTGAGAAGTGGATATTTTTATTTTGCTAAAATGTTTAGCAAAAAGTGTGGTGAACTGAGCTTCAGGCGGACGAAATGGTTAATTTAAGTTAAAAAACTCCCGAAAAAATGGATTCAGATGAAAAAATTCAATTTTGAGGGGAAACCTGAGAAGTGGATATTTTTATTTTTCTAAGGAGTTATAAATAAATTTTTATGAACTCTAATGCAGACGGACGAAATGGTTAATTTTAGTTAAAAAGTAGTGGGAGAAATGAATACAAAAAAAAAAAATTCAAGTTTGATTGGAAGCCTGAGTAGTGGATATTTTTATTTAGCTACGATGTTATGCATAAATAATGGTGAACTGAGATGCAGAGGGACGAAATGATTAATTTTAGTTAAAAACAGCGGCAATAATGAATTCAGATGAAAAATTAAAATTTGAGTGGAATTCCGAGAAGCGGATATTTTTCTTTTGCTAAGATTTTTAGTTTAAATTTTGGTGAATTGAGATGCAGAAGGACAAAATGGTTAATTTTTGTTAAAAAACAGCGGGAATGATGAATTCAGATGGAAAAATTCAGGTTTGAGTGGAAGCCTCTAAAGTGAATATTTTTATTTTGCTAAGATGTTTTGCATAAATTTCGGTGAACTGAGCTTCTAACGGAAGAAATGTTTAATTTTAGTGAAAAAACAGCGGGAGAAATGATTTGCTAAGATGTGTTGCATACATTTCGGTAAACTGAGCTTCTAACGGACGAAATGTTGAATTTTAGTGAAAAAAAAGCGGGAGAAAGGAATTCTGCTGAAAACATTGAAGTTTGAGGGCAACCTGAGAAGTAGATATTTTTATTTGGCCAAGAAGTTTTGCATAAGTAATGGTGACCGGAGCTAAAGTCGGACGAAGTGGTTAATTTTAGTTAAAAAACAGCGGGAGTTATGAATTCATATGAAAAAATTCAAGTTTCAGTAGAAGCCTGAGAAGTGGATATTTTATTTTGGTAAGATGTTTTGCATAAATTTTGATGAACTGAGCTTCAGACGGACGAAACAACGGGTTTTAGGTAATGAACTGCGGTAGAAATGAATTCAAATGAAAAAAATCATTTTTGAGTGGAAGACTGAGAAGTGTATACTTTTTTTTTGCTAAGATGTTTTGCAAAAATTTTGGTGAACTGAGCTTCAGACGGACGAAATGGTGAATTTTAGTTAAAAAATAGCGGGCTTAATGAATTCAGATGAAAAAAATCAAGTTAGAGTGGAAGCCTGAGAAGTGGATATTTTATTTGGCTAAGATGTTTTGCATAAATTGTGATGACCTGAGCTTCAGACGGAGGAAATGGTGAGTTTTAGTTAAAAAACAGCGGGAGAAATTAATTCAAATGAAAAAAATCAAGTATGAGTGGAAGACTGAGGAGTGGATACTTTTTTTGCTAAGATGTTTTGCAAAAATTGTGGTGAACTGAGCTTCAGACGGACGAAATGGTGAATTTTAATTAAAAAATAGCGGGATAAATGAATTCAGATGAAAAAAATCAAGTTTGAGTGTAATCCCTTGAAGTGAATGATTTATTTTGCTAAGATGTTTTGCATAAATTTTGGTGAACTGAGATGCAGAAGGACGAAATGGATAATTTTAGTTAAAAATAGTGGGAGACATGAATTCAATTGAAAAAATTGAAGTTTGATTGGAAGACTGAAAAGTGGATATTTTTATTTTGACAAGAAGTTATGTTAAATTTTGGTGAACTCAGCTGCAGACGGACGAAATGGTTAAATTTAGTGAAAAAAGAGAGGGAGAAATGAATTAAGATGAAAAAATTCAAGTTTGAGAGGAAACCTGAGAAATGGATATTTTTATTTTGATAAGAAGTTATGCATAAATTTTGGTGAACTCAGCTGCAGACGGACGATATGGTTAATTTTACTTAAAAATAGTAGGAGAAACTAAATCTGATGAAAAAATTCGAAATTTAGGGGAAACCTGAGAAGTGGATATTTTTATATAGCAAAGATGTTTTGTTAAAATTTTAGTGAACTGAGATGGAGAAGGACAACCTGTTTAATTTTTGTTAAAAAACTGCGAGAATAATGATTTCAGATGAAAAAATTCAAGTTTTGAGAGGAAGCCTGAGAAGTGGATATTTTTATTTTGCTAAAATGTTTTGCAAAAAGTGTTGTGAACTGAGCTTCAGGCGAACCAAATTGTGAATTTTAGTTAAAAAACGGCTGGAGAAATGAATTCAGATGAAAAAATTCAATTTTGAGTGGAATCCCTTGAAGTGGATATTTTTATTTAGCTATGATGTTATGCATAAATAATGGTGAACGGAGCTGAAGACGGACGAAGTGGTTAATTTTGGTGAAAAAAAAGCGGGAGAAATGAATTCTGATGAAAAAATTCAAGTTTGAGGGGAAAGCTGAGAAGTGGATATTTTTATTTTGCTAAGATGTTTTGTTTAAATTTTGGTGAACTGAAATGCAGAACGACGAAAATGATAATGATAGTTAAAAACATCGGAATAATGATTTCTGATGAAAAAATTCAAGTTTGAGTGGAAGCCTGAGAAGTGAATATTTTTATTTTGGTAAGATATTTTGTATACATTTGGTGAACTGAGCTTCAGAGGGACAATATGGTATAATTTAGTTATAAAACAGCGGAAGAAGTGAATTAAGATGAAAATTTCAAGTTTTACTTGGAGGCCGAGAAGTGGATATTTTTATTTTGCTAAGATATTTTGCATAAAATTTGGTGACCTGAGCTTCAAAAGGACAAAATGTTTAATTTTAGTTAAAAAAGCAGCGGGAAAATGAATTCAGATAAAAAATTTAAGTTTGAATGGAAGACTGAGAGGTGGATATTTTTATTTTGCTAAGAAGTTTTGCATACATTTGGGTGAACTGAGGTTCATAGGGATGAAATAGTTAATTTTAGTTAAAAAACAGCGGGACAAATGAATACAGATGAAAAAATTCAACTTTGAATGGAAGACTGAGAGGTGGATATTTTTATTTTGCTAAGATGTTTTGTTTAGATTTTGGTGAATTGAGTTGCGGAAGGACAAAAAGTTTAATTTTAGTTAAAAAACAGCGGGAATAATGAATTCAGATGAAAAAATTCAAGTTTAAGTGCAAGCCTGAGAAGTGAATATTTTTATTTTGCTAAGATGTTTTGTTTAAATTTTGGTGAATTGAGATGCAGAAGGACAAAATTGTTAATTTTTGTTAAAAAACTGCGGGAATAATGAATTCAGATGAAAAAATTCAAGTTTGAGTGGAAGCCTCTGAACTGAATATTTTTATTTTGCTAAAATGTTTTGCATACCTTTCGGTGAACTGAGCTTCTAACGGAGAAAATGTTTAATTTTAGTGAAAAAACAGCGGGAGAAATGAATTCTGATGAAAAAATTCAAGTTTGAGGGGAAAGCTGAGAAGTGGATATTTTTATTTTGCTAAGATGTTTTGTTTAAATTTTGGTGAACTGAGATGCAGAACAACGAAATGGTTAATTATAGTTAAAAAACATCGGGAATAATGAATTCAGATGAAAAAATTCAAGTTTGAGTGGAAGCCTAAGAAGTGAATATTTTTATTTTGGTAAGATGTTTTGCATACATTTTGGTGAACTGAGCTTCAGAGGGACGAAATGGTAAAATTTAGTTATAAAATAGCGGGAGAAATGAATTAAGATGAAAAATTCAAGTTTTACTTGGAGGCCGAGAATTGGATATTTTTATTTTGCTACGATGTTTTGCATAAAATTTGGCGACCTGAGATTCAAAAGGACGAAATGTTTAAATTTAGTTAAAAAAGCAGCGGGAAAATGAATTAAGATGAAAAAATTGATGTTTTAGAGGAAACCTGAGAAGTTAACGTTTTTATTTTGCTAAGATGTTTTGCATACATTTTGGTGAACTGAATTTCAAAGGGATGAAATGGTAAATTTTAGTTAAAAAAAAGCGGGTCAAATGAATACAGATGAAAAAATTCAAGTTTGAGTGGAAGCCTGAGAAGTGAATATTTTTATTTTGGTAAGATATTTTGCATACATTTGGTGAACTGAGCTTCAGAGGGACAATATTGTATAATTTAGTTATAAAACAGCGGAAGAAGTGAATTAAGATGAGGAATTTAAGTTTTACTTGGAGGCCGAGAAGTGGATATTTTTATTTTGCTAAGATGTTTTGCATAAAATTTGGTGACCTGAGCTTCAAAAGGACGAAATGTTTAATTTTAGTTAAAAAAGCTGCGGAAAATGAATTCAGATGAAAAAATTGAAGTTTTTGAGGAAACCTGAGAAGTGGATATTTTTATTTTGCTAAGGAGTTTTGCATACATTTGGGTGAACTGAGTTTCATAGGGATGAAATGGTTAATTTTAGTTATAAAACAGCGGGTCAAATGAATACAGATGAAAAAATTCAAGTTTGAATGGAAGACTGCGAAGTGGATATTTTTATTTTACTAAAATGTTTTGTTTAATTTTTAGTGAACTGAGATGAAGAAGGACGAAATGGTTAATTTTAGTTAAAAATAGTGGGAGAAATGAATTCAATTGAAAAAATTCAAGTTTGAGTGGAAGACTGAAAAGTGGATATTTTTATTTTGATAAGAAGTTATGCATAAATTTTGGTGAACTCAGCTGCAGATGGACGATATGGTTAATTTTACTTAAAAATAGTAGGAGAAAAGAAAATCTGATGAAAAAATTCGAAATTAAGGTGAACCCTGAGAAGTGGATATTTTTATTTGGCTAAGATGTTTTGTTTAAATTATAGTGAACTGAGATGGAGAAGGACAACATGGTTAATTTTTGTTAAAAAACAGCGGGAATAATGAATTCAGATGAAAAAATTCAAGTTTTGAGTGGAAGCCTGAGAAGTGGATATTTTTATTTTGCTAAGATGTTTTGTTTAAATTTTGGTGAATTGAGATGCAGAAGGACAAAATTGTTAATTTTTGTTAAAAAACTGCGGGAATAATGAATTCAGATGAAAAAATTCAAGTTTGAGTGGAAGCCTCTGAACTGAATATTTTTATTTTGCTAAGATGTTTTGCATACTTTTCGGTGAACTGAGCTTCTAACGGAGAAAATGTTTAATTTTAGTGAAAAAACAGCGGGAGAAATGAATTCTGATGAAAAAATTCAAGTTTGAGGGGAAAGCTGAGAAGTGGATATTTTTATTTTGCTAAGATGTTTTGTTTAAATTTTGGTGAACTGAGATGCAGAAAAACGAAATTGTTAATTATAGTTAAAAAACATCGGGAATAATGAATTCAGATGAAAAAATTCAAGTTTGAGTGGAAGCTTAAGAGGTGAATATTTTTATTTTGGTAAGATGTTTTGCATACATTTTGGTGAACTGAGCTTCAGAGGGACGAAATGGTAAAATTTAGTTATAAAACAGCGGGAGAAATGAATTAAGATGAAAAATTCATGTTTTACTTGGAGGCCGAGAATTGGATATTTTTATTTTGCTAAGATGTTTTGCATAAAATTTGGCGACCTGAGATTCAAAAGGACGAAATGTTTAAATTTAGTTAAAAAAGCAGCGGGAAAATGAATTAAGATGAAAAAATTGATGTTTTAGAGGAAACCTGAGAAGTTAACGTTTTTATTTTGCTAAGATGTTTTGCATACATTTTGGTGAACTGAATTTCAAAGGGATGAAATGGTAAATTTTAGTTATAAAACAGCGGGTCAAATGAATACAGATGAAAAAATTCAAGTTTGAATGGAAGACTGCGAAGTGGATATTTTTATTTTACTAAAATGTTTTGTTTAATTTTTAGTGAACTGAGATGAAGAAGGACGAAATGGTTAATTTTAGTTAAAAATAGTGGGAGAAATGAATTCAATTGAAAAAATTCAAGTTTGAGTGGAAGACTGAAAAGTGGATATTTTTATTTTGATAAGAAGTTATGCATAAATTTTGGTGAACTCAGCTGCAGACGGACGATATGGTTAATTTTACTTAAAAATAGTAGGAGAAAAGAAAATCTGATGAAAAAATTCGAAATTAAGGTGAACCCTGAGAAGTGGATATTTTTATTTGGCTAAGATGTTTTGTTTAAATTATAGTGAACTGAGATGGAGAAGGACAACATGGTTAATTTTTGTTAAAAAACAGCGGGAATAATGAATTCAGATGAAAAAATTCAAGTTTTGTGTGGAAGCCTGAGAAGTGGATATTTTTATTTTGCTAAGATGTTTTGTTTAAATTTTGGTGAATTGAGATGCAGAAGGACAAAATTGTTAATTTTTGTTAAAAAACTGCGGGAATAATGAATTCAGATGAAAAATTCAAGTTTGAGTGGAAGCCTCTGAACTGAATATTTTTATTTTGCTAAGATGTTTTGCATACTTTTCGGTGAACTGAGCTTCTAACGGAGAAAATGTTTAATTTTAGTGAAAAAACAGCGGGAGAAATGAATTCTGATGAAAAAATTCAAGTTTGAGGGGAAAGCTGAGAAGTGGATATTTTCCTTTTGCTTAGATGTTTTGCATAAATTGTGATGAACTGAGCTTCAGACGGAAGAAATGGTGAGTTTTAGTTAAAAAACAGCGGGAGAAATTAATTCAAATGAAAAAAATCAAGTTTGAGTGGAAGACTGAGAAGTGGATACTTTTTTTTTGCTAAGATGTTTTGCAAAATTTGTGGTGAACTGAGCTTCAGACGGACGAAATAGTGAATTTTCATTAAGAAATAGCGGGATAAATGAAATCAGATGAAAAAAATCAAGTTTGAGTGTAATCCCTTGAAGTGGATGTTTTATTTTTCTAAGAGGTTTTGCATAAATTTTGGTGAACTGAGATGCAGAAGGACGAAATGGTTAATTTTAGTTAAAAATAGTGGGAGAAATGAATTCAGATGAAAAAATTTTAGTTTGAGTGGAAGTCCGAGAAGTGGATATTTTTATTTTGCTAAGAGGTTTTGTTTAAATTTTGGTGAATTGAGACGCAGAAGGACAAAATGGTTAATTTTTGTTAAAAAACAGCGGAAATAATGAATTCAGATGAAAGATTCAAATTTGAGTGGAAGCCTGAGAAGTGGATATTTTTATATTGCTTAGATGTTTTGCATACAGTTTGGTAAACTGAGCTTCTAACGGACGAAATGTTTAATTTTAGTGAAAAAACAGCGGGAGAAATAAATTCTGATGAAAAAATTCAAGTTTGAGGGGAAACCTGAGAAGAAGATATTTTTATTTTGCTAAGAAGTTTTGCATAAGTAATGGTGAACGGAGGTTCATAGGGATGAAATGGTTAATTTTAGTTAAAAAACAGCGGGAATAATGAATTCAGATGAAAAAATTCAAGTTTGAGTGGAAGCCTGAGAAGTGAATATTTTTATTTTTCTAAGATGTTTTGCATACATTTTGGAGAACTGAGCTTCAGAGGGACGAAATGGTTAAATTTACTTACAACACATCGGGAGAAATTAATTAAGATGAAAAATTCAAGTTTTCTTTGGAGGCCGAGAAGTGAATATTTTTATTGTCTAAGATGTTTTGCATAAAATTTGGTGAAGTGAGCTTCAAACCGACGAAATGTTTAATTTTAGTGAAGAAACAGCGTGAGAAATGAATTCAGATGAAAAAATTGAACTTTGAGAAGAAACCTGAGAAGTTGATATTTTTGTTTTGCTAACAAGTTTTGCATAAATTTTGGTTAACTGAGCTGCAGACGGAGAAAATGGTAATTTTTAGTGAAAAAACTGCGGGAAATGAATAATGATAAAAAAATTCAAGTTTGAGGGGAAACCTGAGAATTGGATATTTTTATTTAGCTAAGAGGTTTTGCATAATTTATGGTGGACTGAGCTGCAGAGGGACGGAATGGTTAATTTCAGTTAAAATATTGTGGGGGAAATGAAATCAGATGAATAAATTTAGGTTTGAGTAGAAGCCTTAGAAGTGGATATTTTTATTATTCTAATTTTTTTGCATTAATATTGGTGAACTGAGCTTCAAACCGACGAAATGTTTAATTTTAGTGAAGAAACAGCGTGAGAAATGAATTCTGATGAAAAAATTCAAGTTTGAGGGGAAACCTGAGAAGTAGATATTTTTATCTAGCTAAGAAGTTTTGCATAATTTATGGTGAACTGAAGCTCAGACGGACAAAATGGTTAATTTTTGTTAAAAAACAGCGGGAATTATGAATTCAGATGAAAAAATTTAAGTTTGAGTGGAAGCCTGAGATGTGTATATTTTTATTTTGGTAAGATGTTTTGCATAAATTTTCATGAACTGAGCTTCAGACGGATCAAACAATGGGTTTTAGGTAATGAACTGCGGTAGAAATGAATTCAAATGAAAAAAATCATTTTTGAGTGGAAGACTGAGAAGTGTATACTATTTTTTTGCTAAGATGTTTTGCAAAAATATTGGTGAACTGAGCTTCAGACGGACGAAATGGTGAATTTTAGTTAAAAAATAGCGGGCTTAATGAATTCAGATGAAAAAAATCAAGTTAGAGTGGAAGCCTGAGAAGTGGATATTTTATTTGGCTAAGATGTTTTGCATAAATTGTGATGACCTGAGCTTCAGACGGAGGAAATGGTGAGTTTTAGTTAAAAAACAGCGGGAGAAATTAATTCAAATGAAAAAAATCAAGTTTGAGTGTAATCCCTTAAGGTGAATGATTTATTTTGCTAAGATGTTTTGCATAAATTTTGGTGAACTGAGATGCAGAAGGACGAAATGGATAATTTTAGTTAAAAATAGTGGGAGACATGAATTCAATTGAAAAAATTGAAGTTTGATTGGAAGACTGAAAAGTGGATATTTTTATTTTGATAAGAAGTTATGTATAAATTTTGGTGAACTCAGCTGCAGACGGACGAAATGGTTAAATTTAGTGAAAAAAGAGAGGGAGAAATGAATTAAGATGAAAAAATTAGAGTTTGAGAGGAAACCTGAGAAATGGATATTTTTATTTTGATAAGAAGTTATGCATAAATTTTGGTGAACTCAGCTGCAGACGGACGAAATGGTTAAATTTAGTGAAAAAAGAGAGGGAGAAATGAATTAAGATGAAAAAATTCAAGTTTGAGAGGAAACCTGAGAAATGGATATTTTTATTTTGATAAGAAGTTATGCATAAATTTTGGTTAACTCAGCTGCAGACGGACGATATGGTTAATTTTACTTAAAAATAGTAGGAGAAACTAAATCTGATGAAAAAATTCGAAATTTAGGGGAAACCTGAGAAGTGGATATTTTTATATAGCTAAGATGTTTTGTTAAAATTTTAGTGAACTGAGATGGAGAAGGACAACCTGTTTAATTTTTGTTAAAAAACTGCGAGAATAATGATTTCAGATGAAAAAATTCAAGTTTTGAGAGGAAGCCTGAGAAGTGGATATTTTTATTTTGCTAAAATGTTTTGCAAAAAGTGTTGTGAACTGAGCTTCAGGCGAACGAAATTGTGAATTTTAGTTAAAAAACGGCTGGAGAAATGAATTCAGATGAAAAAATTCAATTTTGAGTGGAATCCCTTGAAGTGGATATTTTTATTTAGCTATGATGTTATGCATAAATAATGGTGAACGGAGCTGAAGACGGACGAAGTGGTTAATTTTAGTGAAAAAAAAGCGGGAGAAATGAATTCTGATGAAAAAATTCAAGTTTGAGGGGAAAGCTGAGAAGTGGATATTTTTATTTTGCTAAGATGTTTTGTTTAAATTTTGGTGAACTGAAATGCAGAACGACGAAAATGATAATGATAGTTAAAAACATCGGAATAATGACTTCTGATGAAAAAATTCAAGTTTGAGTGGAAGCCTTAGAAGTGAATATTTTTCTTTTGGTAAGATATTTTGCATACATTTGGTGAACTGAGCTTCAGAGGGACAATATGGTATAATTTAGTTATAAAACAGCGGAAGAAGTGAATTAAGATGAGGAATTTAAGTTTTACTTGGAGGCCGAGCAGTGGATATTTTTATTTTGCTTAGATGTTTTGCATAAAATTTGGTGACCTGAGCTTCAAAAGGACGAAATGTTTAATTTTAGTTAAAAAAGCTGCGGAAAATGAATTCAGATGAAAAAATTGAAGTTTTTGAGGAAACCTGAGAAGTGGATATTTTTATTTTGTTAAGGAGTTTTGCATACATTTGGGTGAACTGAGTTTCATAGGGATGAAATGGTTAATTTTAGGTTAAAACAGCGGGTCAAATGAATACAGATGAAAAAATTCAAGTTTGAATGGAAGACTGCGAAGTGGATATTTTTATTTTACTAAAATGTTTTGTTTAATTTTTAGTGAACTGAGATGGAGAAGGACAACATGGTTAATTTTTGTTAAAAAACAGCAAGAATAATGAATTCAGATGAAAAAATTCAAGTTTTGAGTGGAAGCCTGAGAAGTGGATATTTTTATTTTGATAAGATGTTTTGTTTAAATTTTGGTGAATTGAGATGCAGAAGGACAAAATTGTTAATTTTTGTTAAAAAACTGCGGGAATAATGAATTCAGATGAAAAAATTCAAGTTTGAGTGGAAGCCTCTGAACTGAATATTTTTATTTTGCTAAGATGTTTTGCATACTTTTCGGTGAACTGAGCTTTTAACGGAGAAAATGTTTAATTTTAGTGAAAAAACAGCGGGAGAAATGAATTCTGATGAAAAAATTCAAGTTTGAGGGGAAAGCTGAGAAGTGGATATTTTTATTTTGCTAAGATGTTTTGTTTTAATTTTGGTGAACTGAGATGCAGAACAACGAAATGGTTAATTATAGTTAAAAAACATCGGGAATAATGAATTCAGATGAAAAAATTCAAGTTTGAGTGGAAGCCTAAGAAGTGAATATATTTATTTTGGTAAGATGTTTTGCATACATTTTGGTGAACTGAGCTTCAGAGGGACGAAATGGTAAAATTTAGTTATAAAACAGCGGGAGAAATGAATTAAGATGAAAAATTCAAGTTTTACTTGGAGGCCAAGAATTGGATATTTTTATTTTGCTAAGATGTTTTGCATAAAATTTGGCGACCTGAGATTCAGAAGGACGAAATGTTTAAATTTAGTTAAAAAAGCAGCGGGAAAATGAATTAAGATGAAAAAATTGATGTTTTAGAGGAAACCTGAGAAGTTAACGTTTTTATTTTGCTAAGATGTTTTGCATACATTATGGTGAACTGAATTTCAAAGGGATGAAATGGTAAATTTTAGTTAAAAAAAAGCGGGTCAAATGAATACAGATGAAAAAATTCAAGTTTGAATGGAAGACTGCGAAGTGGATATTTTTATTTTACTAAAATGTTTTGTTTAAATTTTTAGTGAACTGAGATGAAGAAGGACGAAATGGTTAATTTTAGTTAAAAATAGTGGGAGAAATGAATTCAATTGAAAAAATTCAAGTTTGAGTGGAAGACTGAAAAGTGGATATTTTTATTTTGATAAGAAGTTATGCATAAATTTTGGTGAACTCAGCTGCAGATGGACAATATGGTTAATTTTACTTAAAAATAGTAGGAGAAAAGAAAATCTGATGAAAAAATTCGAAATTAAGGTGAACCCTGAGAAGTGGATATTTTTATTTGGCTAAGATGTTTTGTTTAAATAATAGTGAACTCAGATGGAGAAGGACAACATGGTTAATTTTTGTTAAAAAACAGCGGGAATAATGAATTCAGATGAAAAAATTCAAGTTTTGAGTGGAAGCCTGAGAAGTGGATATTTTTATTTTGCTAAGATGTTTTGTTTAAATTTTGGTAAATTGAGATGCAGAAGGACAAAATTGTTAATTTTTGTTAAAAAACTGCGGGAATAATGAATTCAGATGAAAAAATTCAAGTTTGAGTGGAAGCCTCTGAACTGAATATTTTTATTTAGCTAAGATGTTTTGCATACTTTTCGGTGAACTGAGCTTCTAACGGAGAAAATGTTTAATTTTAGTGAAAAAACAGCGGGAGAAATGAATTCTGATGAAAAAATTCAAGTTTGAGGGGAAAGCTGAGAAGTGGATATTTTTATTTTGCTAAGATGTTTTGTTTAAATTTTGGTGAACTGAGATGCAGAACAACGAAATGGTTAATTATAGTTAAAAAACATCGGGAATAATGAATTCAGATGAAAAAATTCAAGTTTGAGTGGTAGCCTAAGAAGTGAATATTTTTATTTTGGTAAGATGTTTTGCATACATTTTGGTGAACTGAGCTTCAGAGGGACGAAATGGTAAAATTTAGTTATAAAACAGCGGGAGAAATGAATTAAGATGAAAAATTCAAGTTTTACTTGGAGGCCGAGAATTGGATATTTTTATTTTGCTAAGATGTTTTGCATAAAATTTGGCGACCTGAGATTCAAAAGGACGAAATGTTTAAATTTAGTTAAAAAAGCAGCGAGAAAATGAATTAAGATGAAAAAATTGATGTTTTAGAGGAAACCTGAGAAATTAACGTTTTTATTTTGCTAAGATGTTTTGCATACATTTTGGTGAACTGAATTTCAAAGGGATGAAATGGTAAATTTTAGTTAAAAAAAAGCGGGTCAAATGAATACAGATGAAAAAATTCAAGTTTGAATGGAAGACTGCGAAGTGGATATTTTTATTTTACTAAAATGTTTTGTTTAATTTTTAGTGAACTGAGATGAAGAAGGACGAAATGGTTAATTTTAGTTAAAAATAGTGGGCGAAATGAATTCAATTGAAAAAATTCAAGTTTGAGTGGAAGACTGAAAAGTGGATATTTTTATTTTGATAAGAAGTTATGCATAAATTTTGTTGAACTCAGCTGCAGACGGACGATATGGTTAATTTTACTTAAAAATAATAGGAGAAAAGAAAATCTGATGAAAAAATTCGAAATTAAGGTGAACCCTGAGAAGTGGATATTTTTATTTTGCTAAGATGTTTTGTTTAAATTATAGTGAACTGAGATGGAGAAGGACAACATGGGTAATTTTTGTTAAAAAACAGCGGGAATATTGAATTCAGATGAAAACATTCAAGTTTTGAGTGGAAGCCTGAGAAGTGGATATTTTTATTTTGCTAAAATGTTTTGCAAAAAGTGTGGTGAACTGAGCTTCAGGCGGATGAAATGGTGAATTTTAGTTAAAAAACTGCTGGAGAAATGAATTCAGATGAAAAAATTCAATTTTGAGTGGAATCCCTAGAAGTGGATATTTTTATTTAGCTATTATGTTATGCATAAATAATGGTGAACGGAGCTGAAGATGGACGAAGTGGTTAATTTTAGTGAAAAAAAAGCGTGAGAAATGAATTCTGATGAAAAAATTCAAGTTTGAGGGGAAAGCTGAGAAGTGGATATTTTTATTTTGCTAAGATGTTTTGTTTAAATTTTGGTGAACTGATATGCAGAACTACGAAATGGTTAATTACAGTTAAAAAACATCGGGAATAATGAATTCTGATGAAAAAATTCAAGTTTGAGTGGAAGCCTGAGAAGTGAATATTTTTATTTTGGTAAGATATTTTGCATACATTTGGTGAACTGAGCTTCAGAGGGACAATATGGTATAATTTAGTTATAAAACAGCGGAAGAAGTGAATTAAGATGAGGAATTTAAATTTTACTTGGAGGCCGAGAAGTGGATATTTGTATTTTGCTAAGATGTTTTGCATAAAATTTGGTGACCTGAGCTTCAAAAGGACGAAATGTTTAATTTTAGTTAAAAAAGCTGCGGAAAATGAATTCAGATGAAAAAATTGAAGTTTTTGAGGAAACCTGAGAAGTGGATATTTTTATTTTGCTAAGGAGTTTTGCATACATTTGGGTGAACTGAGTTTCATAGGGATGAAATGGTTAATTTTAGTTAAAAAACAGCGGGTCAAATGAATACAGATGAAAAAATTCAAGTTTGAGTGGAAGACTGAAAAGTGGATATTTTTATTTTGATAAGAAGTTATGCATAAATTTTGGTGAACTCAGCTGCAGATGGACGATATGGTTAATTTTACTTAAAAATAGTAGGAGAAAAGAAAATCTGATGAAAAAATTCGAATTTAAGGTGAACCCTGAGAAGTGGATATTTTTATTTGGCTAAGATGTTTTGTTTAAATTATAGTGAACTGAGATGGAGAAGGACAACATGGTTAATTTTTGTTAAAAAACAGCGGGAATAATGAATTCAGATGAAAAAATTCAAGTTTTGAGTGGAAGCCTGAGAAGTGGATATTTTTATTTTGCTAAGATGTTTTGTTTAAATTTTGGTGAATTGAGATCCAGAAGGACAAAATTGTTAATTTTTGTTAAAAAACTGCGGGAATAATGAATTCAGATGAAAAAATTCAAGTTTGAGTGGAAGCCTCTGAACTGAATATTTTTATTTTGCTAAGATGTTTTGCATACTTTTCGGTGAACTGAGCTTCTAACGGAGAAAATGTTTAATTTTAGTGAAAAAACAGCGGGAGAAATGAATTCTGATGAAAAAATTCAAGTTTGAGGGGAAAGCTGAGAAGTGGATATTTTTATTTTGCTAAGATGTTTTGTTTAAATTTTGGTGAACTGAGATGCAGAACTACGAAATGGTTAATTACAGTTAAAAAACATCGGGAATAATGAATTCAGATGAAAAAATTCAAGTTTGAGTGGAAGCCTAAGAAGTGAATATTTTTATTTTGGTAAGATGTTTTGCATACATTTTGGTGAACTGAGCTTCAGAGGGACGAAATGGTAAAATTTAGTTATAAAACAGCGGGAGAAATGAATTAAGATGAAAAATTCAAGTTTTACTTGGAGGCCGAGAATTGGATATTTTTATTTTGCTAAGATGTTTTGCATAAAATTTGGCGACCTGAGATTCAAAAGGACGAAATGTTTAAATTTAGTTAAAAAAGCAGCGGGAAAATGAATTAGGATGAAAAAATTGATGTTTTAGAGGAAACCCGAGAAGTTAACGTTTTTATTTTGCTAAGATGTTTTGCATACATTTTGGTGAACTGAATTTCAAAGGGATGAAATGGTAAATTTTAGTTAAAAAAAGGCGGGTCAAATAAATACAGATGAAAAAATTCAAGTTTGAATGGAAGACTGCGAAGTGGATATTTTTATTTTATTAAAATGTTTTGTTTAATTATAGTGAACTGAGATGGAGAAGGACAACATGGTTAATTTTTGTTAAAAAACAGCGGGAATAATGAATTCAGATGAAAACATTCAAGTTTTGAGTGGAAGCCTGAGAAGTGGATATTTTTATTTTGCAAAAATGTTTTGCAAAAAGTGTGGTGAACTGAGCTTCAGGCGGATGAAATGGTGAATTTTAGTTAAAAAACTGCTGGAGAAATGAATTCAGATGAAAAAATTCAATTTTGAGTGGAATCCCTAGAAGTGGATATTTTTATTTAGCTATTATGTTATGCATAAATAATGGTGAACGGAGCTGAAGACGGACGAAGTGGTTAATTTTAGTGAAAAAAAAGCGGGAGAAATGAATTCTGATGAAAAAATTCAAGTTTGAGGGGAATTATTTTTATTTTGCTAAGATGTTTTGTTTAAATTTTGGTGAACTGAAATGCAGAACGACGAAAATGTTAATGATAGTTAAAAAACATCGGGAATAATGAATTCTGATGAAAAAATTCAAGTTTGAGTGGAAGCCTGAGAAGTGAATATTTTTATTTTGGTAAGATATTTTGCATACATTTGGTGAACTGAGCTTCAGAGGGACAATATGGTATAATTTAGTTATAAAACAGCGGAAGAAGTGAATTAAGATGAGGAATTTAAATTTTACTTGGAGGCCGAGAAGTGGATATTTTTATTTTGCTAAGATGTTTTGCATAAAATTTGGTGACCTGAGCTTCAAAAGGACGAAATGTTTAATTTTAGTTAAAAAAAGCTGCGGAAAATGAATTCAGATGAAAAAATTGAAGTTTTTGAGGAAACCTGAGAAGTGGATATTTTTATTTTGCTAAGGAGTTTTGCATACATTTGGGTGAAATGAGTTTCATAGGGATGAAATGGTTAATTTTAGTTAAAAAACAGCGGGTCAAATGAATACAGATGAAAAAATTCAAGTTTGAATGGAAGACTGCGAAGTGGATATTTTTATTTTACTAAAATGTTTTGTTTAATTTTTAGTGAACTGAGATGAAGAAGGACGAAATGGTTAATTTTAGTTAAAAATAGTGGGAGAAATGAATTCAATTGAAAAAATTCAAGTTTGAGTGGAAGACTGAAAAGTGGATATTTTTATTTTGATAAGAAGTTATGCATAAATTTTGGTGAACTCAGCTGCAGATGGACGATATGGATAATTTCACTTAAAAATAAGAGGAGAAAAGATAATCTGATGAAAACATTCGAAATTAAGGTGAACCCTGAGAAGTGGATATTTTTATTTAGCTAAGATGTATTGTTTAAATTATAGTGAACTGAGATGGAGAAGGACAACATGGTTAATTTTTGTTAAAAAACAGCGGGAATAATGAATTCTGATGAAAAAATTCAAGTTTGAGGGGAAAGCTGAGAAGTGGATATTTTTATTTTGCTAAGATGTTTTGTTTAAATTTTGGTGAACTGAGATGCAGAACAACGAAATGGTTAATTATAGTTAAAAAACATCGGGAATAATGAATTCAGATGAAAAAATTCAAATTTGAGTGGAAGCCTAAGAAGTGAATATTTTTATTTTGGTAAGATGTTTTGCATACATTTTGGTGAACTGAGCTTCAGAGGGACGAAATGGTAAAATTTAGTTATAAAACAGCGGGAGAAATGAATTAAGATGAAAAATTCAAGTTTTACTTGGAGGCCGAGAATTGGATATTTTTATTTTGCTAAGATGTTTTGCATAAAATTTGGCGACCTGAGATTCAAAAGAACGAAATGTTTAAATTTAGTTAAAAAAGCAGCGGGAAAATGAATTAAGATGAAAAAATTGATGTTTTAGAGGAAACCTGAGAAGTTAACGTATTTATTTTGCTAAGATGTTTTGCATCACATTTTGGTGAACTGAATTTCAAAGGGATGAAATGGTTAATTTTAGTTAAAAAAAAGCGGGTCAAATGAATACAGATGAAAAAATTCAAGTTTGAATGGAAGACTGCGAAGTGGATATTTTTATTTTAATAAAATGTTTTGTTTAATTTTTAGTGAACTGAGATGAAGAAGGACGAAATGGTTTATTTTAGTTAAAAATAGTAGGTGAAATGAATTCAATTGAAAAAATTCAAGTTTGAGTGGAAGACTGAAAAGTGGATATTTTTATTTTGATAAGAAGTTATGCAAAAATTTTGGTGAACTCAGCTGCAGACGGACGATATGGTTAATTTTACTTAAAAATAGTAGGAGAAAAGAAAATCTGATGAAAAAAATCGAAATTAAGGTGAACCCTGAGAAGTGGATATTTTTATTTGGCTAAGATGTTTTGTTTAAATTATAGTGAACTGAGATGGAGAAGGACAACATGGTTAATTTTTGTTAAAAAACAGCGGGAATAATGAATTCAGATGAAAACATTCAAGTTTTGAGTGGAAGCCTGAGAAGTGGATATTTTTATTTTGCTAAAATGTTTTGCAAAAAGTGTGGTGAACTGAGCTACAGGCGGATGAAATGGTGAATTATAGTTAAAAAACTGCTGGAGAAATGAATTCAGATGAAAAAATTCAATTTTGAGTGGAATCCCTAGAAGTGGATATTTTTATTTAGCGATTATGTTATGCATAAATAATGGTGAACGGAGCTGAAGACGGACGAAGTGGTTAATTTTAGTGAAAAAAAAGCGGGAGAAATGAATTCTGATGAAAAAATTCAAGTTTGAGGGGAAAGCTGAGAAGTGGATATTTTTATTTTGCTAAGATGTTTTGTTTAAATTTTGGTGAACTGAAATGCAGAACGACGAAAATGTTAATGATAGTTAAAAAACATCGGGAATAATGAATTCTGAAGAAAAAATTCAAGTTTGAGTGGAAGCCTGAGAAGTGAATATTTTTATTTTGGTAAGATATTTTGCATACATTTGGTGAACTGAGCTTCAGAGGGACAATATGGTAAAATTTAGTTATAAAACAGCGGAAGAAGTGAATTAAGATGAGGAATTTAAGTTTTACTTGGAGGCCGAGAAGTGGATATTTTTATTTTGCTAAGATGTTTTGCATAAAATTTGGTGACCTGAGCTTCAAAAGGACGAAATGTTTAATTTTAGTTAAAAAAGCTGCGGAAAATGAATTCAGATGAAAAAATTGAAGTTTTTGAGGAAACCTGAGAAGTGGATATTTTTATTTTGCTAAGGAGTTTTGCATACATTTGGGTGAACTGAGTTTCATAGGGATGAAATGGTTAATTTTAGTTAAAAAACAGCGGGTCAAATGAATACAGATGAAAAAATTCAAGTTTGAATGGAAGACTGCGAAGTGGATATTTTTATTTTACTAAAATGTTTTGTTTAATTTTTAGTGAACTGAGATGAAGAAGGACGAAATGGTTAATTTTAGTTAAAAATAGTGGGAGAAATGAATTCAATCGAAAAAATTCAAGTTTGAGTGGAAGACTGAAAAGTGGATATTTTTATTTTGATAAGAAGTTATGCATAAATTTTGGTGAACTCAGCTGCAGATGGACGATATGGTTAATTTTACTTAAAAATAGTAGGAGAAAAGAAAATCTGATGAAAAAATTCGAAATTAAGGTGAACCCTGAGAAGTGGATATTTTTATTTGGCTAAGATGTTTTGTTAAAATTATAGTGAACTGAGATAGAGAAGGACAACATGGTTAATTTTTGTTAAAAAACAGCGGGAATAATGAATTCAGATGAAAAAATTCAAGTTTTGAGTGGAAGCCTGAGAAGTGGATATTTTTATTTTGCTAAGATGTTTTGTTTAAATTTTGGTGAACTGAGATGCAGAACAACGAAATGGTTAATTATAGTTAAAAAACATCGGGAATAATGAATTCAGATGAAAAAATTCAAGTTTGAGTGGAAGCCTAAGAAGTGAATATTTTTATTTTGGTAAGATGTTTTGCATACATTTTGGTGAACTGAGCTTCAGAGGGACGAAATGGTAAAATTTAGTTATAAAACAGCGGGAGAAATGAATTAAGATGAAAAATTCAAGTTTTACTTGGAGGCCGAGAATTGGATATTTTTATTTTGCTAAGATGTTTTGTTTAAATTATAGTGAACTGAGATGGAGAAGGACAACATGGTTAATTTTTGTTAAAAAACAGCGGGAATAATGAATTCAGATGAAAACATTCAAGTTTTGAGTGGAAGCCTGAGAAGTGGATATTTTTATTTTGCTAAAATGTTTTGCAAAAAGTGTGGTGAACTGAGCTACAGGCGGATGAAATGGTGAATTATAGTTAAAAAACTGCTGGAGAAATGAATTCAGAAAAAAATTCAATTTTGAGTGGAATCCCTAGAAGTGGATATTTTTATTTAGCGATTATGTTATGCATAAATAATGGTGAACGGAGCTGAAGACGGACGAAGTGGTTAATTTTAGTGAAAAAAAAGCGGGAGAAATGAATTCTGATGAAAAAATTCAAGTTTGAGGGGAAAGCTGAGAAGTGGATATTTTTATTTTGCTAAGATGTTTTGTTTAAATTTTGGTGAACTGAAATGCAGAACGACGAAAATGTTAATGATAGTTAAAAAACATCGGGAATAATGAATTCTGAAGAAAAAATTCAAGTTTGAGTGGAAGCCTGAGAAGTGAATATTTTTATTTTGGTAAGATATTTTGCATACATTTGGTGAACTGAGCTTCAGAGGGACAATATGGTATAATTTAGTTATAAAACAGCGGAAGAAGTGAATTAAGATGAGGAATTTAAATTTTACTTGGAGGCCGAGAAGTGGATATTTTTATTTTGCTAAGATGTTTTGCATAAAATTTGGTGACCTGAGCTTCAAAAGGACGAAATGTTTAATTTTAGTTAAAAAAAGCTGCGGAAAATGAATTCAGATGAAAAAATTGAAGTTTTTGAGGAAACCTGAGAAGTGGATATTTTTATTTTGCTAAGGAGTTTTGCATACATTTGGGTGAAATGAGTTTCATAGGGATGAAATGGTTAATTTTAGTTAAAAAACAGCGGGTCAAATGAATACAGATGAAAAAATTCAAGTTTGAATGGAAGACTGCGAAGTGGATATTTTTATTTTACTAAAATGTTTTGTTTAATTTTTAGTGAACTGAGATGAAGAAGGACGAAATGGTTAATTTTAGTTAAAAATAGTGGGAGAAATGAATTCAATTGAAAAAATTCAAGTTTGAGTGGAAGACTGAAAAGTGGATATTTTTATTTTGATAAGAAGTTATGCATAAATTTTGGTGAACTCAGCTGCAGATGGACGATATGGTTAATTTTACTTAAAAATAGTAGGAGAAAAGAAAATCTGATGAAAAAATTCGAAATTAAGGTGAACCCTGAAAAGTGGATATTTTTATTTGGCTAAGATGTTTTGTTAAAATTATAGTGAACTGAGATAGAGAAGGACAACATGGTTAATTTTTGTTAAAAAACAGCGGGAATAATGAATTCAGATGAAAAAATTCAAGTTTTGAGTGGAAGTCTGAGAAGTGGATATTTTTATTTTGCTAAGATGTTTTGTTTAAATTTTGGTGAATTGAGATGCAGAAGGACAAAATTGTTAATTTTTGTTAAAAAACTGCGGGAATAATGAATTCAGATGAAAAAATTCAAGTTTGAGTGGAAGCCTCTGAACTGAATATTTTTATTTTGCTAAGATGTTTTGCATACTTTTCGGTGAACTGAGCTTCTAACGGAGAAAATGTTTAATTTTAGTGAAAAAACAGCGGGAGAAATGAATTCTAAAGAAAAAATTCAGGTTTGAGGGGAAAGCTGAGAAGTGAATATTTTTATTTTGCTAAGATGTTTTGTTTAAATTTTGGTGAACTGAGATGCACAACAACGAAATGGTTAATTATAGTTAAAAAACATCGGGAATAATGAATTCAGATGAAAAAATTCAAGTTTGAGTGGAAGCCTAAGAAGTGAATATTTTTATTTTGGTAAGATGTTTTGCATACATTTTGGTGAACTGAGCTTCAGAGGGACGAAATGGTAAAATTTAGTTATAAAACAGCGGGAGAAATGAATTAAGATGAAAAATTCAAGTTTTACTTGGAGGCCGAGAATTGGATATTTTTATTTTGCTAAGATGTTTTGCATAAAATTTGGCGACCTGAGATTCAAAAGGACGAAATGTTTAAATTTAGTTAAAAAAGCAGCGGGAAAATGATTTAAGATGAAAAAATTGATGTTTTAGAGGAAACCTGAGAAGTTAACGTTTTTATTTTGCTAAGATGTTTTGCATACATTTTGGTGAACTGAATTTCAAAGGGATGAAATGGTTAATTTTAGTTAAAAAAAAGCGGGTCAAATGAATACAGATGAAAAAATTCAAGTTTGAATGGAAGACTGCGAAGTGGATATTTTTATTTTACTAAAATGTTTTGTTTAATTTTTAGTGAACTGAGATGAAGAAGGACGAAATGGTTAATTTTAGTTAAAAATAGTGGGAGAAATGAATTCAATTGAAAAAATTCAAGTTTGAGTGGAAGACTGAAAAGTGGATATTTTTATTTTGATAAGAAGTTATGCATAAATTTTGGTGAAGTCAGCTGCAGACGGACGATATGGTTAATTTTACTTAAAAATAGTAGGAGAAAAGAAAATCTGATGAAAAAATTCGAAATTAAGGTGAACCCTGAGAAGTGGATATTTTTATTTGGCTAAGATGTTTTGTTTAAATTATAGTGAACTGAGATGGAGAAGGACAACATGGTTAATTTTTGTTAAAAAACAGCGGGAATAATGAATTCAGATGAAAACATTCAAGTTTTGAGTGGAAGCCTGAGAAGTGGATATTTTTATTTTGCTAAAATGTTTTGCAAAAAGTGTGGTGAACTGAGCTTCAGGCGGATGAAATGGTGAATTTTAGTCAAAAACTGCTGGAGAAATGAATTCAGATGAAAAAATTCAATTTTGAGTGGAATCCCTAGAAGTGGATATTTTTATTTAGCTATTATGTTATGCATAAATAATGGTGAACGGAGCTGAAGACGGACGAAGTGGTTAATTTTAGTGAAAGAAAAGCGGGAGAAATGAATTCTGATGAAAAAATTCAAGTTTGAGGGGAAAGCTGAGAAGTGGATATTTTTATTTTGCTAAGATGTTTTGTTTAAATTTTGGTAACTGAAATGCAGAACGACGAAAATGTTAATGATAGTTAAAAAACATCGGGAATAATGAATTCTGATGAAAAAATTCAAGTTTGAGTGGAAGCCTGAGAAGTGAATATTTTTATTTTGGTAAGATATTTTGCATACATTTGGTGAACTGAGCTTCAGAGGGACAATATGGTATAATTTAGTTATAAAACAGCGGAAGAAGTGAATTAAGATGAGGAATTTAAGTTTTACTTGGAGGCCGAGAAGAGGTCTTTTTTTATTTTGCTAAGATGTTTTGCATAAAATTTGGTGACCTGAGCTTCAAAAGGACGAAATGTTTAATTTTAGTTAAAAAAGCTGCGGAAAATGAATTCAGATGAAAGAATTGAAGTTTTTGAGGTAACCTGAGAAGTGGATATTTTTATTTTGCTAAGGAGTTTTGCATACATTTGGGTGAACTGAGTTTCATAGGGATGAAATGGTTAATTTTAGTTAAAAAACAGCGGGTCAAATGAATACAGATGAAAAAATTCAAGTTTGAATGGAAGACTGCGAAGTGGATATTTTTATTTTACTAAAATGTTTTGTTTAATTTTTAGTGAACTGAGATGAAGAAGGACGAAATGGTTAATTTTAGTTAAAAATAGTGGGAGAAATGAATTCAATTGAAAAAATTCAAGTTTGAGTGGAAGACTGAAAAGTGGATATTTTTATTTTGATAAGAAGTTATGCATAAATTTTGGTGAACTCAGCTGCAGATGGACGATATGGTTAATTTTACTTAAAAATAGTAGGAGAAAAGAAAATCTGATGAAAAAATTCGAAATTAAGGTGAACCCTGAGAAGTGGATATTTTTATTTGGCTAAGATGTTTTGTTTAAATTATAGTGAACTGAGATGGAGAAAGACAACATGGTTAATTTTTGTTAAAAAACAGCGGGAATAATGAATTCAGATGAAAAAATTCAAGTTTTGAGTGGAAGCCTGAGAAGTGGATATTTTTATTTGGCTAAGTTGTTTTGTTTAAATTTTGGGGAATTGAGATCCAGAAGGACAAAATTGTTAATTTTTGTTAAAAAACTGCGGGAATAATGAATTCAGATGAAAAAATTCAAGTTTGAGTGGAAGCCTCTGAACTGAATATTTTTATTTTGCTAAGATGTTTTGCATACTTTTCGGTGAACTGAGCTTCTAACGGAGAAAATGTTTAATTTTAGTTAAAAAACAGCGGGAGAAATGAATTCTGATGAAAAAATTCAAGTTTGAGGGGAAAGCTGAGAAGTGGATATTTTTATTTTGCTAAGATGTTTTGTTTAAATTTTGGTGAACTGAAATGCAGAACGACGAAAATGTTAATGATAGTTAAAAACATCGGGTATAATGAATTCTGATGAAAAAATTCAAGTTTGAGTGGAAGCCTGAGAAGTGAATATTTTTATTTTGGTAAGATATTTTGCATACATTTGGTGAACTGAGCTTCAGAGGGACAATATGGTATAATTTAGTTATAAAACAGCGGAAGAAGTGAATTAAGATGAGGAATTTAAGTTTTACTTGGAGGCTGAGAAGTGGATATTTTTATTTTGCTAAGATGTTTTGCATAAAATTTGGTGACCTGAGCTTCAAAAGGACGAAATGTTTAATTTTAGTTAAAAAAGCTGCGGAAAATGAATTCAGATGAAAAAATTGAAGTTTTTGAGGAAACCTGAGAAGTGGATATTTTTATTTTGCTAAGGAGTTTTGCATACATTTGGGTGAACTGAGTTTCATAGGGATGAAATGGTTAATTTTAGTTAAAAAACAGCGGGTCAAATGAATACAGATGAAAAAATTCAAGTTTGAATGGAAGACTGCGAAGTGGATATTTTTATTTTACTAAAATGTTTTGTTTAATTTTTAGTGAACTGAGATGAAGAAGGACGAAATGGTTAATTTTAGTTAAAAATAGTGGGAGAAATGAATTCAATTGAAAAAATTCAAGTTTGAGTGATAGACTGAAAAGTGGATATTTTTATTTTGATAAGAAGTTATGCATAAATTTTGGTGAAGTCAGCTGCAGACGGACGATATGGTTAATTTTACTTAAAAATAGTAGGAGAAAAGAAAATCTGATGAAAAAATTCGAAATTAAGGTGAACCCTGAGAAGTGGATATTTTTATTTGGCTAAGATGTTTTGTTTAAATTATAGTGAACTGAGATGGAGAAGGACAACATGGTTAATTTTTGTTAAAAAACAGCGGGAATAATGAATTCAGATGAAAACATTCAAGTTTTGAGTGGAAGCCTGAGAAGTGGATATTTTTATTTTGCTAAAATGTTTTGCAAAAAGTGTGGTGAACTGAGCTTCAGGCGGATGAAATGGTGAATTTTAGTCAAAAACTGCTGGAGAAATGAATTCAGATGAAAAAATTCAATTTTGAGTGGAATCCCTAGAAGTGGATATTTTTATTTAGCTATTATGTTATGCATAAATAATGGTGAACGGAGCTGAAGACGGACGAAGTGGTTAATTTTAGTGAAAGAAAAGCGGGAGAAATGAATTCTGATGAAAAAATTCAAGTTTGAGGGGAAAGCTGAGAAGTGGATATTTTTATTTTGCTAAGATGTTTTGTTTAAATTTTGGTGAACTGAGCTTCATAGGGATGAAATGGTTAATTTTAGTTAAAAAACAGCGGGACAAATGAATGCAGATGAAAAAATTCAAGTTTGAGTGGAAGCCTGAGAAGTGAATATTTTTATTTTGGTAAGATATTTTGCATACATTTGGTGAACTGAGCTTCAGAGGGACAATATGGTATAATTTAGTTATAAAACAGCGGAAGAAGTGAATTAAGATGAGGAATTTAAGTTTTACTTGGAGGCCGAGAAGTGGATATTTTTATTTTGCTAAGATGTTTTGCATAAAATTTGGTGACCTGAGCTTCAAAAGGACGAAATGTTTAATTTTAGTTAAAAAAGCTGCGGAAAATGAATTCAGATGAAAAAATTGAAGTTTTTGAGGAAACCTGAGAAGTGGATATTTTTATTTTGCTAAGGAGTTTTGCATACATTTGGGTGAACTGAGTTTCATAGGGATGAAATGGTTAATTTTAGTTAAAAAACAGCGGGTCAAATGAATACAGATGAAAAAATTCAAGTTTGAATGGAAGACTGCGAAGTGGATATTTTTATTTTACTAAAATGTTTTGTTTAATTTTTAGTGAACTGAGATGAAGAAGGACGAAATGGTTAATTTTAGTTAAAAATAGTGGGAGAAATGAATTCAATTGAAAAAATTCAAGTTTGAGTGGAAGACTGAAAAGTGGATATTTTTATTTTGATAAGAAGTTATGCATAAATTTTGGTGAACTCAGCTGCAGATGGACGATATGGTTAATTTTACTTAAAAATAGTAGGAGAAAAGAAAATCTGATGAAAAAATTCGAAATTAAGGTGAACCCTGAGAAGTGGATATTTTTATTTGGCTAAGTTGTTTTGTTTAAATTATAGTGAACTGAGATGGAGAAGGACAACATGGTTAATTTTTGTTAAAAAACAGCGGGAATAATGAATTCAGACGAAAAAATTCAAGTTTTGAGTGGAAGCCTGAGAAGTGGATATTTTTATTTTGCTAAGATGTTTTGTTTAAATTTTGGTGAATTGAGATGCAGAAGGACAAAAAATTGTTAATTTTTGTTAAAAAACTGCGGGAATAATGAATTCAGATGAAAAAATTCAAGTTTGAGTGGAAGCCTCTGAACTGAATATTTTTATTTTGCTAAGATGTTTTGCATACATTTGGGTGAACTGAGTTTCATAGGGATGAAATGGTTAATTTTAGTTAAAAAATAGCGGGCTTAATGAATTCAGATGAAAAAAATCAAGTTAAAGTGGAAGCCTGAGAAGTGGATATTTTATTTTGCTAAGATGTTTTGCATAAATTGTGATGACCTGAGCTTCAGACGGAGGAAATGGTGAGTTTTAGTTAAAAAACAGCGGGAGAAATTAATTCAAATGAAAAAAATGAAGTTTGATTGGAAGACTGAGAAGTGGATACTTTTTTTGCTAAGATGTTTTGCAAAAATTGTGGTGAACTGAGCTTCAGACGGACGAAATGGTGAATTTTAATTAAAAAATAGCGGGATAAATGAATTCAATTTAAAAAATTCAAGTTTGAGTGGAAGACTGAAAAGTGGATATTTTTATTTTTATACGAAGTTATGCATAAATTTTGGTGAACTCAGCTGCAGACGGACGAAATGGTTAATTTTAGTGAAAAAACAGCGGGAGAAATGAATTAAGATGAAAAAATTTAAGTTTTTGAGAGGAAACCTGAGAAATGGATATTTATATTTTGATAAGAAGTTATGCATAAATTTTGGTGAACTCAGCTGCAGATTAACAATATGGTTAATTTTACTTAAAAATAGTAGGAGAAACGAAATCTGATGAAAAAATTCGAAATTTAGGGGAAATCTGAGAAGTGGATATTTTTATTTAGCTAAGATGTTTTGTTTAAATTTTAGTGAACTGAGATGGAGAAGGACAACATGTTTAATTTTTGTTAAAAACAGCGGGAATAATGAATTCAGATGAAAAAATTCAAGTTTTGAGTGGAAGCCTGAAAAGTGGATATTTTTATTTTGCTAAAATGTTTGCGAAAAGTGTGGTGAACTGAGCTTCAGGCGGACGAAATGGTGAATTTTAGTTTAAAAAACTGCTGGAGAAATGAATTCAGATGAAAAAATTCAATTTTGAGTGGAATCCCTAGAAGTGGATATTTTTATTTAGCTATGATGTTATGCATAAATAATGATGAACTGAGATGCAGAGGGACGAATTGGCTAATTTTAGTTAATAAACAGCGGCAATAATGAATTCAGGTGAAAAATTTAAATTAGAGTGGAAGTCCGAGAGGTGGATACTTTTATTTTTATATTTATTACAAAATGGTTAATTTTAGTGAAAAAACAGCGGGAGAAATGAATTCTGATGAAAAAATTCAAGTATGAGGGGAAAGCTGAGAAGTGGATATTTTTATTTTTCTAAGATGTTTTGTTTAAATTTTGGTGAACTGAGATGCAGAACGACGAAATGGTTAATTGTAGTTAAAAAACATCGGGAATATTTGAATTCAGATGAAAAAATTCAAGTTTGAGTGGAAGCCTGAGAAGTGAATATTTTTATTTTGGTAAGATATTTTGCATACATTTGGTGAACTGAGCTTCAGAGGGACAATATGGTATAATTTAGTTATAAAACAGCGGAAGAAGTGAATTAAGATGAGGAATTTAAGTTTTACTTGGAGGCCGAGAAGTGGATATTTTTATTTTGCTAAGATGTTTTGCATAAAATTTGGTGACCTGAGCTTCAAAAGGACGAAATGTTTAGTTTTAGTTATAAAAGCTGCGGAAAATGAATTCAGATGAAAAAATTGAAGTTTTTGAGGAAACCTGAGAAGTGGATATTTTTATTTTGCTAAGGAGTTTTGCATACATTTGGGTGAACTGAGTTTCATAGGGATGAAATGGTTAATTTTAGTTAAAAAACAGCGGGTCAAATGAATACAGATGAAAAAATTCAAGTTTGAATTGAAGACTGCGAAGTGGATATTTTTATTTTACTAAAATGTTTTGTTTAATTTTTAGTGAACTGAGATGAAGAAGGACGAAATGGTTAATTTTAGTTAAAAATAGTGGGAAAAATGAATTCAATTGAAAAAATTCAAGTTTGAGTGGAAGACTGAAAAGTGGATATTTTTATTTTGATAAGAAGTTATGCATAAATTTTGGTGAACTCAGCTGCAGATGGACGATATGGTTAATTTTACTTAAAAATAGTAGGAGAAAAGAAAATCTGATGAAAAAATTCGAAATTAAGGTGAACCCTGAGAAGTGGATATTTTTATTTGGCTAAGATGTTTTGTTTAAATTATAGTGAACTGAGATGGAGAAAGACAACATGGTTAATTTTTGTTAAAAAACAGCGGGAATAATGAATTCAGATGAAAAAATTCAAGTTTTGAGTGGAAGCCTGAGAAGTGGATATTTTTATTTTGCTAAGATATTTTGTTTAAATTTTGGTGAATTGAGATGCAGGACAAAATTGTTAATTTTTGTTAAAATCTGCGTGAATAATGAATTCAGATGAAAAAATTCAAGTTTGAGTGGAAGCCTCTGAACGAAATATTTTTATTTTGCTAAGATGTTTTGCATACTTTTCGGTGAACTGAGCTTCTAACGGAGAAAATGTTTAATTTTAGTGAAAAAACAGCGGGAGAAATGAATTCTGATGAAAAAATTCAAGTTTGAGGGGAAGCCTAAGAAGTGAATATTTTTATTTTGGTAAGATGTTTTGCATACATTTTGGTGAACTGAGCTTCAGAGGGACGAAATGATATAATTTAGTTATAAAACAGCGGGAGAAATGAATTAAGATGAAAAATTCAAGTTTTACTTGGAGGCCGAGAATTGGATATTTTTATTTTGCTAAGATGTTTTGCATAAAATTTGGCGACCTGAGATTCAAAAGGACGAAATGTTTAAATTTAGTTAAAAAAGCAGCGGGAAAATGAATTAAGATGAAAAAATTGATGTTTTAGAGGAAACCTGAGAAGTTAAAGTTTTTATTTTGCTAAGATGTTTTGCATACATTTTGGTGAACTGAATTTCAAAGGGATGAAATGGTAAATTTTAGTTAAAAAAAAGCGGGTCAAATGAATACAGATGAAAAAATTCAAGTTTGAATGGAAGACTGCGAAGTGGATATTTTTATTTTACTAAAATGTTTTGTTTAATTTTTAGTGAACTGAGATGAAGAAGGACGAAATGGTTAATTTTAGTTAAAAATAGTGGGAGAAATGAATTCAATTGAAAAAATTCAAGTTTGAGTGGAAGACTGAAAAGTGGATATTTTTATTTTGATAAGAAGTTATGCATAAATTTTGGTGAACTCAGCTGCAGACGGACGATATGGTTAATTTTACTTAAAAATAGTAGGAGAAAAGAAAATCTGATGAAAAAATTCGAAATTAAGGTGAACCCTGAGAAGTGGATATTTTTATTTGGCTAAGATGTTTTGTTTAAATTATAGTGAACTGAGATGGAGAAGGACAACATGGTTAATTTTTGTTAAAAAACAGCGGGAATAATGAATTCAGATGAAAACATTCAAGTTTTGAGTGGAAGCCTGAGAAGTGGATATTTTTATTTTGCTAAAATGTTTTGCAAAAAGTGTGGTGAACTGAGCTTCAGGCGGAAGAAATGGTGAATTTTAGTTAAAAAACTGCTGGAGAAATGAATTCAGATGAAAAAATTCAATTTTGAGTTGAATCCCTAGAAGTGGATATTTTTATTTAGCTATTATGTTATGCATAAATAATGGTGAACGGAGCTGAAGACGGACGAAGTGGTTAATTTTAGTGGAAAAAAGCGGGAGAAATGAATTCTGATGAATAAATTCATGTTTGAGGGGAAAGCTGAGAAGTGGATATTTTTATTTTGCTAAGATGTTTTGTTTAAATTTTGGTGAACTGAAATGCAGAACGACGAAAATGTTAATGATAGTTAAAAAACATCGGGAATAATGAATTCTGATGAAAAAATTCAAGTTTGAGTGGAAGCCTGAGAAGTGAATATTTTTATTTTGGTAAGATATTTTGCATACATTTGGTGAACTGAGCTTCAGAGGGACAATATGGTATAATTTAGTTATAAAACAGCGGAAGAAGTGAATTAAGATGAGGAATTTAAGTTTTACTTGGAGGCCGAGAAGTGGATATTTTTATTTTGCCAGGATGTTTTGCATAAAATTTGGTGACCTGAGCTTCAAAAGGACGAAATGTTTAATTTTAGTTAAAAAAGCTGCGGAAAATGAATTCAGATGAAAAAATTGAAGTTTTTGAGGAAACCTGAGAAGTGGATATTTTTATTTTGCTAAGGAGTTTTGCATACATTTGGGTGAACTTAGTTTCATAGGGATGAAATGGTTAATTTTAGTTAAAAAACAGCGGGTCAAATGAACACAGATGAAAAATTCAAGTTTGAATGGAAGACTGCGAAGTGGATATTTTTATTTTACTAAAATGTTTTGTTAAATTTTTAGTGAACTGAGATGAAGAAGGACGAAATGGT
The DNA here is from genome assembly GCA_933228895.1 of Platycnemis pennipes. Lineage (NCBI taxonomy): Eukaryota > Metazoa > Arthropoda > Insecta > Odonata > Platycnemididae > Platycnemis > Platycnemis pennipes. The sequence goes on along the minus strand of OW121852.1, from coordinate 30,142,091 downwards.
TAATTTTAGTTAAAAATAGTGGGAGAAATGAATTCAATTGAAAAAATTCAAGTTTGAGTGGAAGACTGAAAAGTGGATATTTTTATTTTGATAAGAAGTTATGCATAAATTTTGGTGAACTCAGCTGCAGATGGACGATATGGTTAATTTTACTTAGAAATAGTAGGAGAAAAGAAAATCTGATGAAAAAATTCGAAATTAAGGTGAACCCTGAGAAGTGGATATTTTTATTTGGCTAAGATGTTTTGTTTAAATTATAGTGAACTGAGATGGAGAAGGACAACATGGTTAATTTTTGTTAAAAAACCACGGGAATAATGAATTCAGATGAAAAAATTCAAGTTCTGAGTGGAAGCCTGAGAAGTGGATATTTTTATTTTGCTAAGATGTTTTGTTTAAATTTTGGTGAATTGAGATGCAGAAGGACAAAATTGTTAATTTTTGTTAAAAAACTGCGGGAATAATGAATTCAGATGAAAAATATCAAGTTTGAGTAGAAGCCTAAGAAATGAATATTTTTATTTTGGTAAGATGTTTTGCATACATTTTGGTGAACTGTGCTTCAGAGGGACGAAATTGTAAACTGTGAACTCAGCTGCAGACGGACGATATGGTTAATTTTACTTAAAAATAGTAGGAGAAAAGAAAATCTGATGAAAAAATTCGAAATTAAGGTGAACCCTGAGAAGTGGATATTTTTATTTGGCTAAGATGTTTTGTTTAAATTATAGTGAACTGAGATGGAGAAGGACAACATGGTTAATTTTTGTTAAAAAACAGCGGGAATAATGAATTCAGATGAAAACATTCAAGTTTTGAGTGGATGCCTGAGAAGTGGATATTTTTATTTTGCTAAAATGTTTTGCAAAAAGTGTGGTGAGCTGAGCTTCAGGCGGATGAAATGGTGAATTTTAGTTAAAAAACTGCTGGAGAAATGAATTCAGATGAAAAAATTCAATTTTGAGTGGAATCCCTAGAAGTGGTTATTTTTATTTAGCTATTATGTTATGCATAAATAATGGTGAACGGAGCTGAAGACGGACGAAGTGGTTAATTTTAATGAAAAAAAAGCGGGAGAAATGAATTCTGATGAAAAAATTCAAGTTTGAGGGGAAAGCTGAGAAGTGGATATTTTTATTTTGCTAAGATGTTTTGTTTAAATTTTGGTGAACTGAAATGCAGAACGACGAAAATGTTAATGATAGTTAAAAACATCGGGAATAATGAATTCTGATGAAAAAATTCAAGTTTGAGTGGAAGCCTGAGAAGTGAATATTTTTATTTTGGTAAGATATTTTGCATACATTTGGTGAACTGAGCTTCAGAGGGACAATATGGTATAATTTAGTTATAAAACAGCGGAAGAAGTGAATTAAGATGAGGAATTTAAGTTTTAATTGGTGCCCGAGAAGTGGATATTTTTATTTTGCTAAGATGTTTTGCATAAAATTTGGTGACCTGAGATTCAAAAGGACGAAATGTTTAATTTTAGTTAAAAAAGCAACGGAAAATGAATTTAGATGAAAAAATTGAAGTTTTTGAGGAAACCTGAGAAGTGGATATTTTTATTTTGCTAAGGAGTTTTGCATACATTTGGGTGAACTGAGTTTCATAGGGATGAAATGGTTAATTTTAGTTAAAAAATAGCGGGACAAATGAATACAGATGAAAAAATTCAAGTTTGAATGAAATACTGAGAGGCGGAAATTTTTATTTTGCTAAGATGTTTTGTTTAGATTTTGGTGAATTGAGATGCAGAAGGACAAAAAGTTTAATTTTTGTTAAAAAAACAGCGGGAATAATGAATTCAGATGAAAAAATTCAAGTTTGAGTGGAAGCCTGAGAAGTGAATATTTTTATTTTGCTAAGATGTTTTGTTTAAATTTCTTTGAATTGATATGCAGAAGGACGAATTGTTTAATTTTAGTTAAAAAACAGCGGGAATAATGAATTCAGATGAAAAAATTCATGTTTCAGTAGAAGCCTGAGAAGTGGATATTTTATTTTGGTAAGATGTTTTGCATAAATTTTCATGAATTGAGCTTCAGACGGACGAAACGACGAGTTTTAGGTAATGAACAGCGGTAGAAATGAATTCAAATGAAAAAAATCATGTTTGAGTGGAAGACTGAGAAGTGGATACTTTTTTTTTGCTAAGATGTTTTGCAAAAATATTAATGAACTGAGCTTCAGACGGACAAAATGGTGAATATTAGTTAAAAAATAGCGGGCTTAATGAATTCAGATGAAAAAAATCAAGTTAAAGTGGAAGCCTGAGAAGTGGATATTTTATTTTGCTAAGATGTTTTGCATAAATTGTGATGACCTGAGCTTCAGACGGAGGAAATGGTGAGTTTTAGTTAAAAAACAGCGGGAGAAATTAATTCAAATGAAAAAAATGAAGTTTTAATGGAAGCCTGAGAAGTGGATATTTCATTTTGCTAAGATGTTTTGCTTAAATTGTGATGACCTGAGCTTCAGACGGAGGAAATGGTGAGTTTTAATTAAAAAATAGCGGGATAAATGAATTCAATTTAAAAAATTCAAGATTGAGTGGAAGACTGAAAAGTGGATATTTTTATTTTTATACGAAGTTATGCATAAATTTTGGTGAACTCAGCTGCAGACGGACGAAATGGTTAATTTTAGTGAAAAAACTGCGGGAGAAATGAATTAAGATGAAAAAATTTAAGTTTGAGAGGAAACCTGAGAAATGGATATTTATATTTTGATAAGAAGTTATGCATAAATTTTGGTGAACTCAGCTGCAGATGGACAATATGGTTAATTTTACTTAAAAATAGTAGGAGAAACGAAATCTGATGAAAAAATTCGAAATTTAGGGGAAATCTGAGAAGTGGATATTTTTATTTAGCTAAGATGTTTTGTTTAAATTTTAGTGAACTGAGATGGAGAAGGACAACATGTTTAATTTTTGTTAAAAACAGCGGGAATAATGAATTCAGATGAAAAAATTCAAGTTTTGAGTGGAAGCCTGAGAAGTGGATATTTTTATTTTGCTAAAATGTTTTGCGAAAAGTGTGGTGAACTGAGCTTCAGGCGGACGAAATGGTGAATTTTAGTTTAAAAAACTGCTGGAGAAATGAATTCAGATGAAAAAATTCAATTTTGAGTGAAATCCCTAGAAGTGGATATTTTTATTTAGCTATGATGTTATGCATAAATAATGATGAACTGAGATGCAGAGGGACGAAATGGTTAATTTTAGTTAATAAACAGCGGCAATAATGAATTCAGGTGAAAAATTTAAATTAGAGTGGAAGTCCGAGAGGTGGATACTTTTATTTTTATATTTATTACAAAATGGTTAATTTTAGTGAAAAAACAGCGGGAGAAATGAATTCTGATGAAAAAATTCAAGTTTGAGGGGAAAGCTGAGAAGTGGATATTTTTATTTTTCTAAGATGTTTTGTTTAAATTTTGGTGAACTGAGATGCAGAACGACGAAATGGTTAATTGTAGTTAAAAAACATCGGGAATATTTGAATTCAGATGAAAAAATTCAAGTTTGAGTGGAAGCCTGAGAAGTGAATATTTTTATTTTGGTAAGATATTTTGCATACATTTGGTGAACTGAGCTTCAGAGGGACAATATGGTATAATTTAGTTATAAAACAGCGGAAGAAGTGAATTATGATGAGGAAATTAAGTTTTACTTGGAGGCCGAGAAGTGGATATTTTTATTTTGCTAAGATGTTTTGCATAAAATTTGGTGACCTGAGCTTCAAAAGGACGAAATGTTTAATTTTAGTTATAAAAGCTGCGGAAAATGATTTCAGATGAAAAAATTGAAGTTTTTGAGGAAACCTGAGAAGTTGATATTTTTATTTTGCTAAGGAGTTTTGCATACATTAGGGTGAACTGAGTTTCATAGGGATGAAATGGTTAATTTTAGTTAAAAAACAGCGGGAAAAATGCATACAGATGAAAAAATTCAAGTTTGAATGAAAGACTGAGAGGCGGATATTTTTATTTTGCTAAGATGTTTTGTTTAGATTTTGGTGAATTGAGATGCAGAAGGACAAAAAATTTAATTTTTGTTAAAACAAAAGCGGGAATAATGAATTCAGATGAAAAAATTCAAGTTTGAGTGGAAGCCTGAGAAGTGAATATTTTTATTTTGCTAAGATGTTTCGTTTAAATTTCTGTGAATTGATTTGCAGAAGGACGAAATGGTTAATTTTAGTTAAAAAACAGCGGGAATAATGAATTCAGATGAAAAAATTCATGTTTCAGTAGAAGCCTGAGAAGTGGATATTTTATTTTGGTAAGATGTTTTGCATAAATTTTCATGAATTGAGCTTCAGACGGACGAAACGACGAGTTTTAGGTAATGAACAGCGGTAGAAATGAATTTAAATGAAAAAAATCATGTTTGAGTGGAAGACAGAGAAGTGGATACTTTTTTTTTGCTAAGATGTTTTGCAAAAATATTAATGAACTGAGCTTCAGACGGACAAAATGGTGAATATTAGTTAAAAAATAGCGGGCTTAATGAATTCAGATGAAAAAAATCAAGTTAAAGTGGTAGCCTGAGAAGTGGATATTTTATTTTGCTAAGATGTTTTGCATAAATTGTGATGACCTGAGCTTCAGACGGAGGAAATGGTGAGTTTTAGTTAAAAAACAGCGGGAGAAATTAATTCAAATGAAAAAAATGAAGTTTGATTGGAAGACTGAGAAGTGGATACTTTTTTCGCTAAGATGTTTTGCAAAAATTGTGGTGAACTGAGCTTCAGACGGACGAAATGGTGAATTTTAATTAAAAAATAGCGGGATAAATGAATTCAATTTAAAAAATTCAAGTTTGAGTGGAAGACTGAAAAGTGGATATTTTTATTTTTATACGAAGTTATGCATAAATTTTGGTGAACTCAGCTGCAGACGGACGAAATGGTTAATTTTAGTGAAAAAACAGCGGGAGAAATGAATTAAGATGAAAAAATTTAAGTTTTTGAGAGGAAACCTGAGAAATGGATATTTATATTTTGATAAGAAGTTATGCATAAATTTTGGTGAACTCAGCTGCAGATGGACAATATGGTTAATTTTACTTAAAAATAGTAGGAGAAACGAAATCTGATGAAAAAATTCGAAATTTAGGGGAAATCTGAGAAGTGGATATTTTTATTTAGCTAAGATGTTTTGTTTAAATTTTAGTGAACTGAGATGGAGAAGGACAACATGTTTAATTTTTGTTAAAAACAGCGGGAATAATGAATTCAGATGAAAAAATTCAAGTTTTGAGTGGAAGCCTGAGAAGTGGATATTTTATTTTGGTAAGATGTTTTGCATAAATTTTCATGAATTGAGCTTCAGACGGACGAAACGACGAGTTTTAGGTAATGAACAGCGGTAGAAATGAATTTAAATGAAAAAAATCATGTTTGAGTGGAAGACAGAGAAGTGGATACTTTTTTTTTGCTAAGATGTTTTGCAAAAATATTAATGAACTGAGCTTCAGACGGACAAAATGGTGAATATTAGTTAAAAAATAGCGGGCTTAATGAATTCAGATGAAAAAAATCAAGTTAAAGTGGAAGCCTGAGAAGTGGATATTTTATTTTGCTAAGATGTTTTGCATAAATTGTGATGACCTGAGCTTCAGACGGAGGAAATGGTGAGTTTTAGTTAAAAAACAGCGGGAGAAATTAATTCAAATGAAAAAAATGAAGTTTGATTGGAAGACTGAGAAGTGGATACTTTTTTCGCTAAGATGTTTTGCAAAAATTGTGGTGAACTGAGCTTCAGACGGACGAAATGGTGAATTTTAATTAAAAAATAGCGGGATAAATGAATTCAATTTAAAAAATTCAAGTTTGAGTGGAAGACTGAAAAGTGGATATTTTTATTTTTATACGAAGTTATGCATAAATTTTGGTGAACTCAGCTGCAGACGGACGAAATGGTTAATTTTAGTGAAAAAACAGCGGGAGAAATGAATTAAGATGAAAAAATTTAAGTTTTTGAGAGGAAACCTGAGAAATGGATATTTATATTTTGATAAGAAGTTATGCATAAATTTTGGTGAACTCAGCTGCAGATGGACAATATGGTTAATTTTACTTAAAAATAGTAGGAGAAACGAAATCTGATGAAAAAATTCGAAATTTAGGGGAAATCTGAGAAGTGGATATTTTTATTTAGCTAAGATGTTTTGTTTAAATTTTAGTGAACTGAGATGGAGAAGGACAACATGTTTAATTTTTGTTAAAAACAGCGGGAATAATGAATTCAGATGAAAAAATTCAAGTTTTGAGTGGAAGCCTGAAAAGTGGATATTTTTATTTTGCTAAAATGTTTGCGAAAAGTGTGGTGAACTGAGCTTCAGGCGGACGAAATGGTGAATTTTAGTTTAAAAAACTGCTGGAGAAATGAATTCAGATGAAAAAATTCAATTTTGAGTGGAATCCCTAGAAGTGGATATTTTTATTTAGCTATGATGTTATGCATAAATAATGATGAACTGAGATGCAGAGGGACGAATTGGCTAATTTTAGTAAATAAACAGCGGCAATAATGAATTCAGGTGAAAAATTTAAATTAGAGTGGAAGTCCGAGAGGTGGATACTTTTATTTTTATATTTATTACAAAATGGTTAATTTTAGTGAAAAAACAGCGGGAGAAATGAATTCTGATGAAAAAATTCAAGTTTGAGGGGAAAGCTGAGAAGTGGATATTTTTATTTTTCTAAGATGTTTTGTTTAAATTTTGGTGAACTGAGATGCAGAACGACGAAATGGTTAATTGTAGTTAAAAAACATCGGGAATATTTGAATTCAGATGAAAAAATTCAAGTTTGAGTGGAAGCCTGAGAAGTGAATATTTTTATTTTGGTAAGATATTTTGCATACATTTGGTGAACTGAGCTTCAGAGGGACAATATGGTATAATTTAGTTATAAAACAGCGGAAGAAGTGAATTAAGATGAGGAATTTAAGTTTTACTTGGAGGCCGAGAAGTGGATATTTTTATTTTGCTAAGATGTTTTGCATAAAATTTGGTGACCTGAGCTTCAAAAGGACGAAATGTTTAATTTTAGTTATAAAAGCTGCGGAAAATGAATTCAGATGAAAAAATTGAAGTTTTTGAGGAAACCTGAGAAGTGGATATTTTTATTTTGCTAAGGAGTTTTGCATACATTTGGGTGAACTGAGTTTCATAGGGATGAAATGGTTAATTTTAGTTAAAAAACAGCGGGTCAATGAATACAGATGAAAAAATTCAAGTTTGAATGGAAGACTGCGAAGTGGATATTTTTATTTTACTAAAATGTTTTGTTTAATTTTTAGTGAACTGAGATGAAGAAGGACGAAATGGTTAATTTTAGTTAAAAATAGTGGGAAAAATGAATTCAATTGAAAAAATTCAAGTTTGAGTGGAAGACTGAAAAGTGGATATTTTTATTTTGATAAGAAGTTATGCATAAATTTTGGTGAACTCAGCTGCAGATGGACGATATGGTTAATTTTACTTAAAAATAGTAGGAGAAAAGAAAATCTGATGAAAAAATTCGAAATTAAGGTGAACCCTGAGAAGTGGATATTTTTATTTGGCTAAGATGTTTTGTTTAAATTATAGTGAACTGAGATGGAGAAAGACAACATGGTTAATTTTTGTTAAAAAATAGCGGGAATAATGAATTCAGATGAAAAAATTCAAGTTTTGAGTGGAAGCCTGAGAAGTGGATATTTTTATTTTGCTAAGATATTTTGTTTAAATTTTGGTGAATTGAGATGCAGGACAAAATTGTTAATTTTTGTTAAAAATCTGCGTGAATAATGAATTCAGATGAAAAAATTCAAGTTTGAGTGGAAGCCTCTGAACGAAATATTTTTATTTTGCTAAGATGTTTTGCATACTTTTCGGTGAACTGAGCTTCTAACGGAGAAAATGTTTAATTTTAGTGAAAAAACAGCGGGAGAAATGAATTCTGATGAAAAAATTCAAGTTTGAGGGGAAAGCTGAGAAGTGGATATTTTTATTTTGCTAAGATGTTTTGTTTAAATTTTGGTGAACCGAGATGCAGAACAACGAAATGGTTAATTATAGTTAAAAAACATCGGGAATAATGAATTCAGATGAAAAAATTCAAGTTTGAGTGGAAGCCTAAGAAGTGAATATTTTTATTTTGGTAAGATGTTTTGCATACATTTTGGTGAACTGAGCTTCAGAGGGACGAAATGATATAATTTAGTTATAAAACAGCGGGAGAAATGAATTAAGATGAAAAATTCAAGTTTTACTTGGAGGCCGAGAATTGGATATTTTTATTTTGCTAAGATGTTTTGCATAAAATTTGGCGACCTGAGATTCAAAAGGACGAAATGTTTAAATTAAGTTAAAAAAGCAGCGGGAAAATGAATTAAGATGAAAAAATTGATGTTTTAGAGGAAACCTGAGAAGTTAAAGTTTTTATTTTGCTAAGATGTTTTGCATACATTTTGGTGAACTGAATTTCAAAGGGATGAAATGGTAAATTTTAGTTAAAAAAAAGCGGGTCAAATGAATACAGATGAAAAAATTCAAGTTTGAATGGAAGACTGCGAAGTGGATATTTTTATTTTACTAAAATGTTTTGTTTAATTTTTAGTGAACTGAGATGAAGAAGGACGAAATGGTTAATTTTAGTTAAAAATAGTGGGAGAAATGAATTCAATTGAAAAAATTCAAGTTTGAGTGGAAGACTGAAAAGTGGATATTTTTATTTTGATAAGAAGTTATGCATAAATTTTGGTGAACTCAGCTGCAGACGGACGATATGGTTAATTTTACTTAAAAATAGTAGGAGAAAAGAAAATCTGATGAAAAAATTCGAAATTAAGGTGAACCCTGAGAAGTGGATATTTTTATTTGGCTAAGATGTTTTGTTTAAATTATAGTGAACTGAGATGGAGAAGGACAACATGGTTAATTTTTGTTAAAAAACAGCGGGAATAATGAATTCAGATGAAAACATTCAAGTTTTGAGTGGAAGCCTGAGAAGTGGATATTTTTATTTTGCTAAAATGTTTTGCAAAAAGTGTGGTGAACTGAGCTTCAGGCGGAAGAAATGGTGAATTTTAGTTAAAAAACTGCTGGAGAAATGAATTCAGATGAAAAAATTCAATTTTGAGTTGAATCCCTAGAAGTGGATATTTTTATTTAGCTATTATGTTATGCATAAATAATGGTGAACGGAGCTAAAGACGGACGAAGTGGTTAATTTTAGTGGAAAAAAGCGGGAGAAATGAATTCTGATGAAAAAATTCATGTTTGAGGGGAAAGCTGAGAAGTGGATATTTTTATTTTGCTAAGATGTTTTGTTTAAATTTTGGTGAACTGAAATGCAGAACGACGAAAATGTTAATGATAGTTAAAAAACATCGGGAATAATGAATTCTGATGAAAAAATTCAAGTTTGAGTGGAAGCCTGAGAAGTGAATATTTTTATTTTGGTAAGATATTTTGCATACATTTGGTGAACTGAGCTTCAGAGGGACAATATGGTATAATTTAGTTATAAAACAGCGGAAGAAGTGAATTAAGATGAGGAATTTAAGTTTTACTTGGAGGCCGAGAAGTGGATATTTTTATTTTGCTAAGATGTTTTGCATAAAATTTGGTGACCTGAGCTTCAAAAGGATGAAATGTTTAATTTTAGTTAAAAAAGCTGCGGAAAATGAATTCAGATGAAAAAATTGAAGTTTTTGAGGAAACCTGAGAAGTGGATATTTTTATTTTGCTAAGGAGTTTTGCATACATTTGGGTGAACTTAGTTTCATAGGGATGAAATGGTTAATTTTAGTTAAAAAACAGCGGGTCAAATGAATACAGATGAAAAAATTCAAGTTTGAATGGAAGACTGCGAAGTGGATATTTTTATTTTACTAAAATGTTTTGTTTAATTTTTAGTGAACTGAGATGAAGAAGGACGAAATGGTTAATTTTAGTTAAAAATAGTGGGAGAAATGAATTCAATTGAAAAAATTCAAGTTTGAGTGGAAGACTGAAAAGTGGATATTTTTATTTTGATAAGAAGTTATGCATAAATTTTGGTGAACTCAGCTGCAGATGGACGATATGGTTAATTTTACTTAGAAATAGTAGGAGAAAAGAAAATCTGATGAAAAAATTCGAAATTAAGGTGAAACCTGCGAAGTGGATATTTTTATTTGGCTAAGATGTTTTGTTTAAATTATAGTGAACTGAGATGGAGAAGGACAACATGGTTAATTTTTGTTAAAAAACAGCGGGAATAATGAATTCAGATGAAAACATTCAAGTTTTGAGTGGAAGCCTGAGAAGTGGATATTTTTATTTTGCTAAAATGTTTTGCAAAAAGTGTGGTGAGCTGAGCTTCAGGCGGATGAAATGGTGAATTTTAGTTAAAAAACTGCTGGAGAAATGAATTCAGATGAAAAAATTCAATTTTGAGTGGAATCCCTAGAAGTGGTTATTTTTATTTAGCTATTATGTTATGCATAAATAATGGTGAACGGAGCTGAAGACGGACGAAGTGGTTAATTTTAGTGAAAAAAAAGCGGGAGAAATGAATTCTGATGAAAAAATTCAAGTTTGAGGGGAAAGCTGAGAAGTGGATATTTTTATTTTGCTAAGATGTTTTGTTTAAATTTTGGTGAACTGAAATGCAGAACGACGAAAATGTTAATGATAGTTAAAAACATCGGGAATAATGAATTCTGATGAAAAAATTCAAGTTTGAGTGGAAGCCTGAGAAGTGAATATTTTTATTTTGGTAAGATATTTTGCATACATTTGGTGAACTGAGCTTCAGAGGGACAATATGGTATAATTTAGTTATAAAACAGCGGAAGAAGTGAATTAAGATGAGGAATTTAAGTTTTAATTGGTGCCCGAGAAGTGGATATTTTTATTTTGCTAAGATGTTTTGCATAAAATTTGGTGACCTGAGATTCAAAAGGACGAAATGTTTAATTTTAGTTAAAAAAGCTGCGGAAAATGAATTCAGATGAAAAAATTGAAGTTTTTGAGGAAACCTGAGAAGTGGATATTTTTATTTTGCTAAGGAGTTTTGCATACATTTGGGTGAACTTAGTTTCATAGGGATGAAATGGTTAATTTTAGTTAAAAAACAGCGGGTCAAATGAATACAGATGAAAAAATTCAAGTTTGAATGGAAGACTGCGAAGTGGATATTTTTATTTTACTAAAATGTTTTGTTTAATTTTTAGTGAACTGAGATGAAGAAGGACGAAATGGTTAATTTTAGTTAAAAATAGTGGGAGAAATGAATTCAATTGAAAAAATTCAAGTTTGAGTGGAAGACTGAAAAGTGGATATTTTTATTTTGATAAGAAGTTATGCATAAATTTTGGTGAACTCAGCTGCAGATTGACGATATGGTTAATTTTACTTAGAAATAGTAGAAGAAAAGAAAATCTGATGAAAAAATTCGAAATTAAGGTGAACCCTGAGAAGTGGATATTTTTATTTGGCTAAGATGTTTTGTTTAAATTATAGTGAACTGAGATGGAGAAGGACAACATGGTTAATTTTTGTTAAAAAACAGCGGGAATAATGAATTCAGATGAAAACATTCAAGTTTTGAGTGGAAGCCTGAGAAGTGGATATTTTTATTTTGCTAAAATGTTTTGCAAAAAGTGTGGTGAGCTGAGCTTCAGGCGGATGAAATGGTGAATTTTAGTTAAAAAACTGCTGGAGAAATGAATTCAGATGAAAAAATTCAATTTTGAGTGGAATCCCTAGAAGTGGTTATTTTTATTTAGCTATTATGTTATGCATAAATAATGGTGAACGGAGCTGAAGACGGACGAAGTGGTTAATTTCAGTGAAAAAAAAGCGGGAGAAATGAATTCTGATGAAAAAATTCAAGTTTGAGGGGAAAGCTGAGAAGTGGATATTTTTATTTTGCTAAGATGTTTTGTTTAAATTTTGGTGAACTGAAATGCAGAACGACGAAAATGTTAATGATAGTTAAAAACATCGGGAATAATGAATTCTGATGAAAAAATTCAAGTTTGAGTGGAAGCCTGAGAAGTGAATATTTTTATTTTGGTAAGATATTTTGCATACATTTGGTGAACTGAGCTTCAGAGGGACAATATGGTATAATTTAGTTATAAAACAGCGGAAGAAGTGAATTAAGATGAGGAATTTAAGTTTTAATTGGTGCCCGAGAAGTGGATATTTTTATTTTGCTAAGATGTTTTGCATAAAATTTGGTGACCTGAGATTCAAAAGGACGAAATGTTTAATTTTAGTTAAAAAAGCAACGGAAAATGAATTTAGATGAAAAAATTGAAGTTTTTGAGGAAACCTGAGAAGTGGATATTTTTATTTTGCTAAGGAGTTTTGCATACATTTGGGTGAACTGAGTTTCATAGGGATGAAATGGTTAATTTTAGTTAAAAAACAGCGGGACAAATGAATACAGATGAAAAAATTCAAGTTTGAATGAAATACTGAGAGGCGGAAATTTTTATTTGGCTAAGATGTTTTGTTTAGATTTTGGTGAATTGAGATGCAGAAGGACAAAAAGTTTAATTTTTGTTAAAAAAACAGCGGGAATAATGAATTCAGATGAAAAAATTCAAGTTTGAGTGGAAGCCTGAGAAGTGAATATTTTTATTTTGCTAAGATGTTTTGTTTAAATTTCTGTGAATTGATATGCAGAAGGACGAAATGGTTAATTTTATTTAAAAAACAGCGGGAATAATGAATTCAGATGAAAAAATTCATGTTTCAGTAGAAGCCTGAGAAGTGGATATTTTATTTTGGTAAGATGTTTTGCATAAATTTTCATGAATTGAGCTTCAGACGGACGAAACGACGAGTTTTAGGTAATGAACAGCGGTAGAAATGAATTCAAATGAAAAAAATCATGTTTGAGTGGAAGACTGAGAAGTGGATACTTTTTTTTTGCTAAGATGTTTTGCAAAAATATTAATGAACTGAGCTTCAGACGGACAAAATGGTGAATATTAGTTAAAAAATAGCGGGCTTAATGAATTCAGATGAAAAAAATCAAGTTAAAGTGGAAGCCTGAGAAGTGGATATTTTATTTTGCTAAGATGTTTTGCATAAATTGTGATGACCTGAGCTTCAGACGGAGGAAATGGTGAGTTTTAGTTAAAAAACAGCGGGAGAAATTAATTCAAATGAAAAAAATGAAGTTTGATTGGAAGCCTGAGAAGTGGATATTTTATTTTGCTAAGATGTTTTGCTTAAATTGTGATGACCTGAGCTTCAGACGGAGGAAATGGTGAGTTTTAATTAAAAAATAGCGGGATAAATGAATTCAATTTAAAAAATTCAAGATTGAGTGGAAGACTGAAAAGTGGATATTTATATTTTTATACGAAGTTATGCATAAATTTTGGTGAACTCAGCTGCAGACGGACGAAATGGTTAATTTTAGTGAAAAAACTGCGGGAGAAATGAATTAAGATGAAAAAATTTAAGTTTGAGAGGAAACCTGAGAAATGGATATTTATATTTTGATAAGAAGTTATGCATAAATTTTGGTGAACTCAGCTGCAGATGGACAATATGGTTAATTTTACTTAAAAATAGTAGGAGAAACGAAATCTGATGAAAAAATTCGAAATTTAGGGGAAATCTGAGAAGTGGATATTTTTATTTAGCTAAGATGTTTTGTTTAAATTTTAGTGAACTGAGATGGAGAAGGACAACATGTTTAATTTTTGTTAAAAACAGCGGGAATAATGAATTCAGATGAAAAAATTCAAGTTTTGAGTGGAAGCCTGAGAAGTGGATATTTTTATTTTGCTAAAATGTTTTGCGAAAAGTGTGGTGAACTGAGCTTCAGGCGGACGAAATGGTGAATTTTAGTTTAAAAAACTGCTGGAGAAATGAATTCAGATGAAAAAATTCAATTTTGAGTGAAATCCCTAGAAGTGGATATTTTTATTTAGCTATGATGTTATGCATAAATAATGATGAACTGAGATGCAGAGGGACGAAATGGTTAATTTTAGTTAATAAACAGCGGCAATAATGAATTCAGGTGAAAAATTTAAATTAGAGTGGATGTCCGAGAGGTGGATACTTTTATTTTTATATTTATTACAAAATGGTTAATTTTAGTGAAAAAACAGCGGGAGAAATGAATTCTGATGAAAAAATTCAAGTTTGAGGGGAAAGCTGAGAAGTGGATATTTTTATTTTTCTAAGATGTTTTGTTTAAATTTTGGTGAACTGAGATGCAGAACGACGAAATGGTTAATTGTAGTTAAAAAACATCGGGAATATTTGAATTCAGATGAAAAAATTCAAGTTTGAGTGGAAGCCTGAGAAGTGAATATTTTTATTTTGGTAAGATATTTTGCATACATTTGGTGAACTGAGCTTCAGAGGGACAATATGGTATAATTTAGTTATAAAACAGCGGAAGAAGTGAATTATGATGAGGAAATTAAGTTTTACTTGGAGGCCGAGAAGTGGATATTTTTATTTTGCTAAGATGTTTTGCATAAAATTTGGTGACCTGAGCTTCAAAAGGACGAAATGTTTAATTTTAGTTATAAAAGCTGCGGAAAATGATTTCAGATGAAAAAATTGAAGTTTTTGAGGAAACCTGAGAAGTTGATATTTTTATTTTGCTAAGGAGTTTTGCATACATTAGGGTGAACTGAGTTTCATAGGGATGAAATGGTTAATTTTAGTTAAAAAACAGCGGGACAAATGAATACAGATGAAAAAATTCAAGTTTGAATGAAAGACTGAGAGGCGGATATTTTTATTTTGCTAAGATGTTTTGTTTAGATTTTGGTGAATTGAGATGCAGAAGGACAAAAAATTTAATTTTTGTTAAAACAAAAGCGGGAATAATGAATTCAGATGAAAAAATTCAAGTTTGAGTGGAAGCCTGAGAAGTGAATATTTTTATTTTGCTAAGATGTTTCGTTTAAATTTCTGTGAATTGATATGCAGAAGGACGAAATGGTTAATTTTAGTTAAAAAACAGCGGGAATAATGAATTCAGATGAAAAAATTCATGTTTCAGTAGAAGCCTGAGAAGTGGATATTTTATTTTGGTAAGATGTTTTGCATAAATTTTCATGAATTGAGCTTCAGACGGACGAAACGACGAGTTTTAGGTAATGAACAGCGGTAGAAATGAATTTAAATGAAAAAAATCATGTTTGAGTGGAAGACAGAGAAGTGGATACTTTTTTTTTGCTAAGATGTTTTGCAAAAATATTAATGAACTGAGCTTCAGACGGACAAAATGGTGAATATTAGTTAAAAAATAGCGGGCTTAATGAATTCAGATGAAAAAAATCAAGTTAAAGTGGAAGCCTGAGAAGTGGATATTTTATTTTGCTAAGATGTTTTGCATAAATTGTGATGACCTGAGCTTCAGACGGAGGAAATGGTGAGTTTTAGTTAAAAAACAGCGGGAGAAATTAATTCAAATGAAAAAAATGAAGTTTGATTGGAAGACTGAGAAGTGGATACTTTTTTCGCTAAGATGTTTTGCAAAAATTGTGGTGAACTGAGCTTCAGACGGACGAAATGGTGAATTTTAATTAAAAAATAGCGGGATAAATGAATTCAATTTAAAAAATTCAAGTTTGAGTGGAAGACTGAAAAGTGGATATTTTTATTTTTATACGAAGTTATGCATAAATTTTGGTGAACTCAGCTGCAGACGGACGAAATGGTTAATTTTAGTGAAAAAACAGCGGGAGAAATGAATTAAGATGAAAAAATTCAAGTTTTTGAGAGGAAACCTGAGAAATGGATATTTATATTTTGATAAGAAGTTATGCATAAATTTTGGTGAACTCAGCTGCAGATGGACAATATGGTTAATTTTACTTAAAAATAGTAGGAGAAACGAAATCTGATGAAAAAATTCGAAATTTAGGGGAAATCTGAGAAGTGGATATTTTTATTTAGCTATGATGTTATGCATAAATAATGATGAACTGAGATGCAGAGGGACGAATTGGCTAATTTTAGTTAATAAACAGCGGCAATAATGAATTCAGGTGAAAAATTTAAATTAGAGTGGAAGTCCGAGAGGTGGATACTTTTATTTTTATATTTATTACAAAATGGTTAATTTAAGTGAAAAAACAGCGGGAGAAATGAATTCTGATGAAAAAATTCAAGTTTGAGGGGAAAGCTGAGAAGTGGATATTTTTATTTTTCTAAGATGTTTTGTTTAAATTTTGGTGAACTGAGATGCAGAACGACGAAATGGTTAATTGTAGTTAAAAAACATCGGGAATATTTGAATTCAGATGAAAAAATTCAAGTTTGAGTGGAAGCCTGAGAAGTGAATATTTTTATTTTGGTAAGATATTTTGCATACATTTGGTGAACTGAGCTTCAGAGGGACAATATGGTATAATTTAGTTATAAAACAGCGGAAGAAGTGAATTAAGATGAGGAATTTAAGTTTTACTTGGAGGCCGAGAAGTGGATATTTTTATTTTGCTAAGATGTTTTGCATAAAATTTGGTGACCTGAGCTTCAAAAGGACGAAATGTTTAATTTTAGTTATAAAAGCTGCGGAAAATGAATTCAGATGAAAAAATTGAAGTTTTTGAGGAAACCTGAGAAGTGGATATTTTTATTTTGCTAAGGAGTTTTGCATACATTTGGGTGAACTGAGTTTCATAGGGATGAAATGGTTAATTTTAGTTAAAAAACAGCGGGTCAAATGAATACAGATGAAAAAATTCAAGTTTGAATGGAAGACTGCGAAGTGGATATTTTTATTTTACTAAAATGTTTTGTTTAATTTTTAGTGAACTGAGATGAAGAAGGACGAAATGGTTAATTTTAGTTAAAAATAGTGGGAAAAATTAATTCAATTGAAAAAATTCAAGTTTGAGTGGAAGACTGAAAAGTGGATATTTTTATTTTGATAAGAAGTTATGCATAAATTTTGGTGAACTCAGCTGCAGATGGACGATATGGTTAATTTTACTTAAAAATAGTAGGAGAAAAGAAAATCTGATGAAAAAATTCGAAATTAAGGTGAACCCTGAGAAGTGGATATTTTTATTTGGCTAAGATGTTTTGTTTAAATTATAGTGAACTGAGATGGAGAAAGACAACATGGTTAATTTTTGTTAAAAAACAGCGGGAATAATGAATTCAGATGAAAAAATTCAAGTTTTGAGTGGAAGCCTGAGAAGTGGATATTTTTATTTTGCTAAGATATTTTGTTTAAATTTTGGTGAATTGAGATGCAGGACAAAATTGTTAATTTTTGTTAAAAATCTGCGTGAATAATGAATTCAGATGAAAAAATTCAAGTTTGAGTGGAAGCCTCTGAACGAAATATTTTTATTTTGCTAAGATGTTTTGCATACTTTTCGGTGAACTGAGCTTCTAACGGAGAAAATGTTTAATTTTAGTGAAAAAACAGCGGGAGAAATGAATTCTGATGAAAAAATTCAAGTTTGAGGGGAAAGCTGAGAAGTGGATATTTTTATTTTGCTAAGATGTTTTGTTTAAATTTTGGTGAACTGAGATGCAGAACAACGAAATGGTTAATTATAGTTAAAAAACATCGGGAATAATGAATTCAGATGAAAAAATTCAAGTTTGAGTCGAAGCCTAAGAAGTGAATATTTTTATTTTGGTAAGATGTTTTGCATACATTTTGGTGAACTGAGCTTCAGAGGGACGAAATGATATAATTTAGTTATAAAACAGCGGGAGAAATGAATTAAGATGAAAAATTCAAGTTTTACTTGGAGGCCGAGAATTGGATATTTTTATTTTGCTAAGATGTTTTGCATAAAATTTGGCGACCTGAGATTCAAAAGGACGAAATGTTTAAATTTAGTTAAAAAAGCAGCGGGAAAATGAATTAAGATGAAAAAATTGATGTTTTAGAGGAAACCTGAGAAGTTAAAGTTTTTATTTTGCTAAGATGTTTTGCATACATTTTGGTGAACTGAATTTCAAAGGGATGAAATGGTAAATTTTAGTTAAAAAAAAGCGGGTCAAATGAATACAGATGAAAAAATTCAAGTTTGAATGGAAGACTGCGAAGTGGATATTTTTATTTTACTAAAATGTTTTGTTTAATTTTTAGTGAACTGAGATGAAGAAGGACGAAATGGTTAATTTTAGTTAAAAATAGTGGGAGAAATGAATTCAATTGAAAAAATTCAAGTTTGAGTGGAAGACTGAAAAGTGGATATTTTTATTTTGATAAGAAGTTATGCATAAATTTTGGTGAACTCAGCTGCAGACGGACGATATGGTTAATTTTACTTAAAAATAGTAGGAGAAAAGAAAATCTGATGAAAAAATTCGAAATTAAGGTGAACCCTGAGAAGTGGATATTTTTATTTGGCTAAGATGTTTTGTTTAAATTATAGTGAACTGAGATGGAGAAGGACAACATGGTTAATTTTTGTTAAAAAACAGCGGGAATAATGAATTCAGATGAAAACATTCAAGTTTTGAGTGGAAGCCTGAGAAGTGGATATTTTTATTTTGCTAAAATGTTTTGCAAAAAGTGTGGTGAACTGAGCTTCAGGCGGAAGAAATGGTGAATTTTAGTTAAAAAACTGCTGGAGAAATGAATTCAGATGAAAAAATTCAATTTTGAGTTGAATCCCTAGAAGTGGATATTTTTATTTAGCTATTATGTTATGCATAAATAATGGTGAACGGAGCTAAAGACGGACGAAGTGGTTAATTTTAGTGGAAAAAAGCGGGAGAAATGAATTCTGATGAAAAAATTCATGTTTGAGGGGAAAGCTGAGAAGTGGATATTTTTATTTTGCTAAGATGTTTTGTTTAAATTTTGGTGAACTGAAATGCAGAACGACGAAAATGTTAATGATAGTTAAAAAACATCGGGAATAATGAATTCTGATGAAAAAATTCAAGTTTGAGTGGAAGCCTGAGAAGTGAATATTTTTATTTTGGTAAGATATTTTGCATACATTTGGTGAACTGAGCTTCAGAGGGACAATATGGTATAATTTAGTTATAAAACAGCGGAAGAAGTGAATTAAGATGAGGAATTTAAGTTTTACTTGGAGGCCGAGAAGTGGATATTTTTATTTTGCTAAGATGTTTTGCATAAAATTTGGTGACCTGAGCTTCAAAAGGACGAAATGTTTAATTTTAGTTAAAAAAGCTGCGGAAAATGAATTCAGATGAAAAAATTGAAGTTTTTGAGGAAACCTGAGAAGTGGATATTTTTATTTTGCTAAGGAGTTTTGCATACATTTGGGTGAACTTAGTTTCATAGGGATGAAATGGTTAATTTTAGTTAAAAAACAGCGGGTCAAATGAATACAGATGAAAAAATTCAAGTTTGAATGGAAGACTGCGAAGTGGATATTTTTATTTTACTAAAATGTTTTGTTTAATTTTTAGTGAACTGAGATGAAGAAGGACGAAATGGTTAATTTTAGTTAAAAATAGTGGGAGAAATGAATTCAATTGAAAAAATTCAAGTTTGAGTGGAAGACTGAAAAGTGGATATTTTTATTTTGATAAGAAGTTATGCATAAATTTTGGTGAACTCAGCTGCAGATGGACGATATGGTTAATTTTACTTAGAAATAGTAGGAGAAAAGAAAATCTGATGAAAAAATTCGAAATTAAGGTGAAACCTGCGAAGTGGATATTTTTATTTGGCTAAGATGTTTTGTTTAAATTATAGTGAACTGAGATGGAGAAGGACAACATGGTTAATTTTTGTTAAAAAACCACGGGAATAATGAATTCAGATGAAAAAATTCAAGTTTTGAGTGGAAGCCTGAGAAGTGGATATTTTTATTTTGCTAAGATGTTTTGTTTAAATTTTGGTGAATTGAGATGCAGAAGGACAAAATTGTTAATTTTTGTTAAAAAACTGCGGGAATAATGAATTCAGATGAAAAAATTCAAGTTTGAGTGGAAGCCTCTGAACTGAATATTTTTATTTTGCTAAGATGTTTTGCATACTTTTCGGTGAACTGAGCTTCTTACGGAGAAAATGTTTAATTTTAGTGAAAAAACAGCGGGAGAAATGAATTCTGATGAAAAAATTCAAGTTTGAGGGGAAAGCTGAGAAGTGGATATTTTTATTTTGCTAAGATGTTTTGTTTAAATTTTGGTGAACTGAGATGCAGAACAACGAAATGGTTAATTATAGTTAAAAAACATCGGGAATAATGAATTCAGATGAAAAAATTCAAGTTTGAGTGGAAGCCTAAGAAATGAATATTTTTATTTTGGTAAGATGTTTTGCATACATTTTGGTGAACTGTGCTTCAGAGGGACGAAATTGTAAAATTTAGTTATAAAACAGCGGGAGAAATGAATTAAGATGAAAAATTCAAGTTTTACTTGGAGGCCGAGAATTGGATATTTTTATTTTGCTAAGAAGTTTTGCATAAAATTTGGCGACCTGAGATTCAAAAGGACGAAATGTTTAAATTTAGTTAAAAAAGCAGGGGGAAAATGAATTTAGATGAAAAAATTGATGTTTTAGAGGAAACCTGAGAAGTTAAAGTTTTTATTTTGCTAAGATGTTTTGCATACATTTTGGTGAACTGAATTTCAAAGGGATGAAATGGTAAATTTTAGTTAAAAAAAGCGGGTCAAATGAATACAGATGAAAAAATTCAAGTTTGATTGGAAGACTGCGAAGTGGATATTTTTATTTTACTAAAATGTTTTGTTTAATTTTTAGTGAACTGAGATGAAGAAGGACGAAATGGTTAATTTTAGTTAAAAATAGTGGGAGAAATGAATTCAATTGAAAAAATTCAAGTTTGAGTGGAAGACTGAAAAGTGGATATTTTTATTTTGATAAGAAGTTATGCATAAATTTTGGTGAACTCAGCTGCAGACGGACGATATGGTTAATTTTACTTAAAAATAGTAGGAGAAAAGAAAATCTGATGAAAAAATTCGAAATTAAGGTGAACCCTGAGAAGTGGATATTTTTATTTGGCTAAGATGTTTTGTTTAAATTATAGTGAACTGAGATGGAGAAGGACAACATGGTTAATTTTTGTTAAAAAACAGCGGGAATAATGAATTCAGATGAAAACATTCAAGTTTTGAGTGGAAGCCTGAGAAGTGGATATTTTTATTTTGCTAAAATGTTTTGCAAAAAGTGTGGTGAGCTGAGCTTCAGGCGGATGAAATGGTGAATTTTAGTTAAAAAACTGCTGGAGAAATGAATTCAGATGAAAAAATTCAATTTTGAGTGGAATCCCTAGAAGTGGTTATTTTTATTTAGCTATTATGTTATGCATAAATAATGGTGAACGGAGCTGAAGACGGACGAAGTGGTTAATTTTAGTGAAAAAAAAGCGGGAGAAATGAATTCTGATGAAAAAATTCAAGTTTGAGGGGAAAGCTGAGAAGTGGATATTTTTATTTTGCTAAGATGTTTTGTTTAAATTTTGGTGAACTGAAATGCAGATCGACGAAAATGTTAATGATAGTTAAAAACATCGGGAATAATGAATTCTGATGAAAAAATTCAAGTTTGAGTGGAAGCCTGAGAAGTGAATATTTTTATTTTGGTAAGATATTTTGCATACATTTGGTGAACTGAGCTTCAGAGGGACAATATGGTATAATTTAGTTATAAAACAGCGGAAGAAGTGAATTAAGATGAGGAATTTAAGTTTTAATTGGTGCCCGAGAAGTGGATATTTTTATTTTGCTAAGATGTTTTGCATAAAATTTGGTGACCTGAGATTCAAAAGGACGAAATGTTTAATTTTAGTTAAAAAAGCAACGGAAAATGAATTTAGATGAAAAAATTGAAGTTTTTGAGGAAACCTGAGAAGTGGATATTTTTATTTTGCTAAGGAGTTTTGCATACATTTGGGTGAACTGAGTTTCATAGGGATGAAATGGTTAATTTTAGTTAAAAAATAGCGGGACAAATGAATACAGATGAAAAAATTCAAGTTTGAATGAAATACTGAGAGGCGGAAATTTTTATTTTGCTAAGATGTTTTGTTTAGATTTTGGTGAATTGAGATGCAGAAGGACAAAAAGTTTAATTTTTGTTAAAAAAACAGCGGGAATAATGAATTCAGATGAAAAAATTCAAGTTTGAGTGGAAGCCTGAGAAGTGAATATTTTTATTTTGCTAAGATGTTTTGTTTAAATTTCTGTGAATTGATATGCAGAAGGACGAAATGGTTAATTTTAGTTAAAAAACAGCGGGAATAATGAATTCAGATGAAAAAATTCATGTTTCAGTAGAAGCCTGAGAAGTGGATATTTTATTTTGGTAAGATGTTTTGCATAAATTTTCATGAATTGAGCTTCAGACGGACGAAACGACGAGTTTTAGGTAATGAACAGCGGTAGAAATGAATTCAAATGAAAAAAATCATGTTTGAGTGGAAGACTGAGAAGTGGATACTTTTTTTTTGCTAAGATGTTTTGCAAAAATATTAATGAACTGAGCTTCAGACGGACAAAATGGTGAATATTAGTTAAAAAATAGCGGGCTTAATGAATTCAGATGAAAAAAATCAAGTTAAAGTGGAAGCCTGAGAAGTGGATATTTTATTTTGCTAAGATGTTTTGCATAAATTGTGATGACCTGAGCTTCAGACGGAGGAAATGGTGAGTTTTAGTTAAAAAACAGCGGGAGAAATTAATTCAAATGAAAAAAATGAAGTTTTAATGGAAGCCTGAGAAGTGGATATTTTATTTTGCTAAGATGTTTTGCTTAAATTGTGATGACCTGAGCTTCAGACGGAGGAAATGGTGAGTTTTAATTAAAAAATAGCGGGATAAATGAATTCAATTTAAAAAATTCAAGATTGAGTGGAAGACTGAAAAGTGGATATTTATATTTTTATACGAAGTTATGCATAAATTTTGGTGAACTCAGCTGCAGACGGACGAAATGGTTAATTTTAGTGAAAAAACTGCGGGAGAAATGAATTAAGATGAAAAAATTTAAGTTTGAGAGGAAACCTGAGAAATGGATATTTATATTTTGATAAGAAGTTATGCATAAATTTTGGTGAACTCAGCTGCAGATGGAATATATGGTTAATTTTACTTAAAAATAGTAGGAGAAACGAAATCTGATGAAAAAATTCGAAATTTAGGGGAAATCTGAGAAGTGGATATTTTTATTTAGCTAAGATGTTTTGTTTAAATTTTAGTGAACTGAGATGGAGAAGGACAACATGTTTAATTTTTGTTAAAAACAGCGGGAATAATGAATTCAGATGAAAAAATTCAAGTTTTGAGTGGAAGCCTGAGAAGTGGATATTTTTATTTTGCTAAAATGTTTTGCGAAAAGTGTGGTGAACTGAGCTTCAGGCGGACGAAATGGTGAATTTTAGTTTAAAAAACTGCTGGAGAAATGAATTCAGATGAAAAAATTCAATTTTGAGTGAAATCCCTAGAAGTGGATATTTTTATTTAGCTATGATGTTATGCATAAATAATGATGAACTGAGATGCAGAGGGACGAAATGGTTAATTTTAGTTAATAAACAGCGGCAATAATGAATTCAGGTGAAAAATTTAAATTAGAGTGGAAGTCCGAGAGGTGGATACTTTTATTTTTATATTTATTACAAAATGGTTAATTTTAGTGAAAAAACAGCGGGAGAAATGAATTCTGATGAAAAAATTCAAGTTTGAGGGGAAAGCTGAGAAGTGGATATTTTTATTTTTCTAAGATGTTTTGTTTAAATTTTGGTGAACTGAGATGCAGAACGACGAAATGGTTAATTGTAGTTAAAAAACATCGGGAATATTTGAATTCAGATGAAAAAATTCAAGTTTGAGTGGAAGCCTGAGAAGTGAATATTTTTATTTTGGTAAGATATTTTGCATACATTTGGTGAACTGAGCTTCAGAGGGACAATATGGTATAATTTAGTTATAAAACAGCGGAAGAAGTGAATTATGATGAGGAAATTAAATTTTACTTGGAGGCCGAGAAGTGGATATTTTTATTTTGCTAAGATGTTTTGCATAAAATTTGGTGACCTGAGCTTCAAAAGGACGAAATGTTTAATTTTAGTTATAAAAGCTGCGGAAAATGATTTCAGATGAAAAAATTGAAGTTTTTGAGGAAACCTGAGAAGTTGATATTTTTATTTTGCTAAGGAGTTTTGCATACATTAGGGTGAACTGAGTTTCATAGGGATGAAATGGTTAATTTTAGTTAAAAAACAGCGGGACAAATGAATACAGATGAAAAAATTCAAGTTTGAATGAAAGACTGAGAGGCGGATATTTTTATTTTGCTAAGATGTTTTGTTTAGATTTTGGTGAATTGAGATGCAGAAGGACAAAAAATTTAATTTTTGTTAAAACAAAAGCGGGAATAATGAATTCAGATGAAAAAATTCAAGTTTGAGTGGAAGCCTGAGAAGTGAATATTTTTATTTTGCTAAGATGTTTCGTTTAAATTTCTGTGAATTGATATGCAGAATGACGAAATGGTTAATTTTAGTTAAAAAACAGCGGGAATAATGAATTCAGATGAAAAAATTCATGTTTCAGTAGAAGCCTGATAAGTGGATATTTTATTTTGGTAAGATGTTTTGCATAAATTTTCATGAATTGAGCTTCAGACGGACGAAACGACGAGTTTTAGGTAATGAACAGCGGTAGAAATGAATTTAAATGAAAAAAATCATGTTTGAGTGGAAGACAGAGAAGTGGATACTTTTTTTTTGCTAAGATGTTTTGCAAAAATATTAATGAACTGAGCTTCAGACGGACAAAATGGTGAATATTAGTTAAAAAATAGCGGGCTTAATGAATTCAGATGAAAAAAATCAAGTTAAAGTGGAAGCCTGAGAAGTGGATATTTTATTTTGCTAAGATGTTTTGCATAAATTGTGATGACCTGAGCTTCAGACGGAGGAAATGGTGAGTTTTAGTTAAAAAACAGCGGGAGAAATTAATTCAAATGAAAAAAATGAAGTTTGATTGGAAGACTGAGAAGTGGATACTTTTTTCGCTAAGATGTTTTGCAAAAATTGTGGTGAACTGAGCTTCAGACGGACGAAATGGTGAATTTTAATTAAAAAATAGCGGGTCAAATGAATTCAATTTAAAAAATTCAAGTTTGAGTGGAAGACTGAAAAGTGGATATTTTTATTTTTATATGAAGTTATGCATAAATTTTGGTGAACTCAGCTGCAGACGGACGAAATGGTTAATTTTAGAGAAAAAACAGCGGGAGAAATGAATTAAGATGAAAAAATTCAAGTTTGAGAGGAAACCTGAGAAATGGATATTTATATTTTGATAAGAAGTTATGCATAAATTTTGGTGAACTCAGCTGCAGATGGACAATATGGTTAATTTTACTTAAAAATAGTAGGAGAAAAGAAAATCTGATGAAAAAATTCGAAATTAAGGTGAACCCTGTGAAGTGGATATTTTTATTTGGCTAAGATGTTTTGTTTAAATTATAGTGAACTGAGATGGAGAAGGACAACATGGTTAATTTTTGTTAAATAACAGCGGGAATAATGAATTCAGATGAAAACATTCAAGTTTTGAGTGGAAGCCTGAGAAGTGGATATTTTTATTTTGCTAAAATGTTTTGCATACATTTGGTGAACTGAGCTTCAGGCGGAAGAAATGGTGAATTTTAGTTAAAAAACTGCTGGAGAAATGAATTCAGATGAAAAAATTCCATTTTGAGTTGAATCCCTAGAAGTGGATATTTTTATTTAGCTATTATGTTATGCATAAATAATGGTGAACGGAGCTGAAGACGGACGAAGTGGTTAATTTTAGTGAAAAAAAAGCGGGAGAAATGAATTCTGATGAAAAAATTCATGTTTGAGGGGAAAGCTGAGAAGTGGATATTTTTATTTTGCTAAGATGTTTTGTTTAAATTTTGGTGAACTGAAATGCAGAACGACGAAAATGTTAATGATAGTTAAAAAACATCGGGAATAATGAATTCTGATGAAAAAATTCAAGTTTGAGTGGAAGCCTGAGAAGTGAATATTTTTATTTTGGTAAGATATTTTGCATACATTTGGTGAACTGAGCTTCAGAGGGACAATATGGTATAATTTAGTCATAAAACAGCGGAAGAAGTGAATTAAGATGAGGAATTTAAGTTTTACTTGGAGGCCGAGAAGTGGATATTTTTATTTTGCTAAGATGTTTTGCATAAAATTTGGTGACCTGAGCTTCAAAAGGACGAAATGTTTAATTTTAGTTAAAAAAGCTGCGGAAAATGAATTCAGATGAAAAAATTGAAGTTTTTGAGGAAACCTGAGAAGTGGATATTTTTATTTTGCTAAGGAGTTTTGCATACATTTGGGTGAACTGAGTTTCATAGGGATGAAATGGTTAAATTTAGTTAAAAAACAGCGGGTCAAATGAATACAGATGAAAAAATTCAAGTTTGAATGGAAGACTGCGAAGTGGATATTTTTATTTTACTAAAATGTTTTGTTTAATTTTTAGTGAACTGAGATGAAGAAGGACGAAATGGTTAATTTTAGTTAAAAATAGTGGGAGAAATGAATTCAATTGAAAAAATTCAAGTTTGAGTGGAAGACTGAAAAGTGGATATTTTTATTTTGATAAGAAGTTATGCATAAATTTTGGTGAACTCAGCTGCAAATGGACGATATGGTTAATTTTACTTAAAAATAGTAGGAGAAAAGAAAATCTGATGAAAAAATTCGAAATTAAGGTGAACCCTGAGAAGTGGATATTTTTATTTGGCTAAGATGTTTTGTTTAAATTATAGTGAACTGAGATGGAGAAGGACAACATGGTTAATTTTTGTTAAAAAACAGCGGGAATAATGAATTCAGATGAAAAAATTCAAGTTTTGAGTGGAAGCCTGAGAAGTGGATATTTTTATTTTGGTAAGATATTTTGTTTAAATTTTGGTGAATTGAGATGCAGGACAAAATTGTTAATTTTTGTTAAAAAACTGCGTGAATAATTAATTCAGATGAAAAAATTCAAGTTTGAGTGGAAGCCTCTGAACTGAATATTTTTATTTTGCTAAGATGTTTTGCATACTTTTCGGTGAACTGAGCTTCTAACGGAGAAAATGTTTAATTTTAGTGAAAAAACAGCGGGAGAAATGAATTCTGATGAAAAAATTCAAGTTTGAGTGGAAGCCTAAGAAGTGAATATTTTTATTTTGGTAAGATGTTTTGCATACATTTTGGTGAACTGAGCTTCAGAGGGACGAAATGATATAATTTAGTTATAAAACAGCGGGAGAAATGAATTAAGATGAAAAATTCAAGTTTTACTTGGAGGCCGAGAATTGGATATTTTTATTTTGCTAAGATGTTTTGCATAAAATTTGGCGACCTGAGATTCAAAAGGACGAAATGTTTAAATTTAGTTAAAAAAGCAGCGGGAAAATGAATTAAGATGAAAAAAATTGATGTTTTAGAGGAAACCTGAGAAGTTAAAGTTTTTATTTTGCTAAGATGTTTTGCATACATTTTGGTGAACTGAATTTCAAAGGGATGAAATGGTAAATTTTAGTTAAAAAAAAGCGGGTCAAATGAATACAGATGAAAAAATTCAAGTTTGAATGGAAGACTGCGAAGTGGATATTTTTATTTTACTAAAATGTTTTGTTTAATTTTTAGTGAACTGAGATAAAGAAGGACGAAATGGTTAATTTTAGTTAAAAATAGTGGGAGAAATGAATTCAATTGAAAAAATTCAAGTTTGAGTGGAAGACTGAAAAGTGGATATTTTTATTTTGATAAGAAGTTATGCATAAATTTTGGTGAACTCAGCTGCAGACGGACGATATGGTTAATTTTACTTAAAAATAGTAGGAGAAAAGAAAATCTGATGAAAATATTCGAAATTAAGGTGAACCCTGAGAAGTGGATATTTTTATTTGGCTAAGATGTTTTGTTTAAATTATAGTGAACTGAGATGGAGAAGGACAACATGGTTAATTTTTGTAAAAAAACAGCGGGAATAATGAATTCAGATGAAAACATTCAAGTTTTGAGTGGAAGCCTGAGAAGTGGATATTTTTATTTTGCTAAAATGTTTTGCAAAAAGTGTGGTGAACTGAGCTTCAGGCGGACGAAATGGTGAATTTTAGTTAAAAAACTGCTGGAGAAATGAATTCAGATGAAAAAATTCAATTTTGAGTGGAATCCCTAGAAGTGGATATTTTTATTTAGCTATTATGTTATGCATAAATAATGGTGAACGGAGCTGAAGACGGACGAAGTGATTAATTTTAGTGAAAAAAAGCGGGAGAAATGAATTCTGATGAAAAAATTCAAGTTTGAGGGGAAAGCTGAGAAGTGGATATTTTTATTTTGCTAAGATGTTTTGTTTAAATTTTGGTGAACTGAAATGCAGAACGACGAAAATGTTAGTGATAGTTAAAAACATCGGGAATAATGAATTCTGATGAAAAAATTCAAGTTTGAGTGGAAGCCTGACAAGTGAATATTTTTATTTTGGTAAGATATTTTGCATACATTTGGTGAACTGAGCTTCAGAGGGACAATATGGTATAATTTAGTTATAAAACAGCGGAAGAAGTGAAT
Organism: Platycnemis pennipes; assembly: GCA_933228895.1. Lineage (NCBI taxonomy): Eukaryota > Metazoa > Arthropoda > Insecta > Odonata > Platycnemididae > Platycnemis > Platycnemis pennipes. Next base: position 30,113,561 of record OW121852.1, on the reverse strand, counting down.
TAAGATGATGAATTTAAGTTTTACTTGGAGGCCGAGAAGTGGATATTTTTATTTTGCTAAGATGTTTTGCATAAAATTTGGTGACCTGAGCTTCAAAAGGACGAAATGTTTAATTTTAGTTATAAAAGCTGCGGAAAATGATTTCAGATGAAAAAATTGAAGTTTTGAGGAAACCTGAGAAGTGGATATTTTTATTTTGCTAAGGAGTTTTGCATACATTTGGGTGAACTGAGTTTCATAGGGATGAAATGTTTAATTTTAGTTAAAAAACAGCCGGACAAATGAATACAGATGAAAAAATTCAAGTTTGAATGAAAGACTGAGAGGCGGATATTTTTATTTTGCTAAGATGTTTTGTTTACATTTTGGTGAATTGAGATGCAGAAGGACAAAAAGTTTAATTTTTGTTAAAAAAACAGCGGGAATAGTGAATTCAGATGAAAAAATTCAAGTTTGAGTGGAAACCTGAGAAGTGAATATTTTTATTTTGCTAAGATGTTTTGTTTAAATTTCTGTGAATTGATATGCAGAAGGACGAAATGGTTAATTTTAGTTAAAAAACAGCGGGAATAATGAATTCAGATGAAAAAATTCATGTTTCAGTAGAAGCCTGAGAAGTGGATATTTTATTTTGGTAAGATGTTTTGGATAAATTTTCATAAATTGAGCTTCAGACGGACGAAACGACGAGTTTTAGGTAATGTACAGCGGTAGAAATGAATTCAAATGAAAAAAATCATATTTGAGTGGAAGACAGAGAGATGGATACTTTTTTTTTGCTAAGATGTTTTGCAAAAATATTAATGAACTGAGCTTCAGACGGACAAAATGGTGAATATTAGTTAAAAAATAGCGGGCTTAATGAATTCAGATGAAAAAAATCAAGTTAAAGTGGAAGCCTGAGAAGTGGATATTTTATTTTGCTAAGATGTTTTGCATAAATTGTGATGACCTGAGCTTCAGACGGAGGAAATGGTGAGTTTTAGTTAAAAAACAGCGGGAGAAATTAATTCAAATGAAAAAAATGAAGTTTGATTGGAAGACTGAGAAGTGGATACTTTTTTTGCTAAAATGTTTTGCAAAAATTGTGGTAAACTGAGCTTCAGACGGACGAAATGGTGAATTTTAATTAAAAAATACCGGGATAAATGAATTCAATTTAAAAAATTCAAGTTTGAGTGGAAGCCTGAAAAGTGGATATTTTTATTTTGTTAAACTGTTTTGCAAAAATTGTGGTGAACTGAGCTTCAGGCGGACGAAATGGTGATTTTTAGTTAAAAAACTGCTGGAGAAATGAATTCAGATGAAAAAATTCAATTTTGAGTGGAATCCCTAAAAGTGGATATTTTTATTTTGATAAGAAGTTATGCATAAATTTTTGTGTGAACTCAGCTGCAGACGGACGAAATAGTTAATTTTAGTTACAAAATAGTCGGAGAAACGAAATCTGATGAAAAAATTCGAAATTTAAAGGAAACCTGAGTAGTGGATATTTTTATTAAGCTAAGATGTTTTGTTTAAAATTTAGTGAACTGAGATGGAGAAGGACAACATGTTTAATTTTTGTTAAAAAACAGCGGGAATAATGATTTCAGATGAAAAAATTCAAGTTTTGATTGGAAGCCTGAGAAGTGGATATTTTTATTTTGCGAAAGTGTTTTGCAAAAAGTGTGGTGAACTGAGCTTCAGGCGGACGAAATGGTGAATTTTAGTTAAAAAACTGCTGGAGAAATGAATTCAGATGAAAAAATTCAATTTTGAGTGGAATCCCTAGAAGTGGATATTTTTATTTTGCTATGAAGTTATGCATAAATAATAGTGAACTGAGATGCAGAGTGACGATATGGTTAATTTTAGTTAAAAACAGCGGCAATAATGAATTCAGGTGAAAAATTCAAATTTGAGTGGAAGTCCGAGAAGTGGATATTTTTATTTTGCTAAGATGTTTTGTTTAAATTTGGATGAATTGAGATGTAGAAGGACAAAATGGTTAATTTTTGTTAAAAAACAGCGGGAATAATGAATTCAGATGAAAAAATTCAAGGTTGAGTGGAAGCCTCTGAAGTGAATATTATTATTTTGCTAAGATGTTTTGCATACATTTCGGTGAACTGAGCTTCTAACGGAGGAAATGTTTAATTTTGGTTAAAAAAAAAGCGGGAGAAATGAATTCTGATGAAAAAATTGAAGTTTAAGGGGAAAGCTGAGAAGTGGATATTTTTATTTTGCTAAGATGTTTTGTTTAAATTTTGGTGAACTGAGATGCAGAACGACGAAATATTTAATTATAGTTAAAAAGCATCGGGTATAATGAATTCAGATGAAAAAATTAATTAAAAAGTTAATGATAGTTAAAAACATCGGGAATAATGAATTATGATGAAAAAATTCAAGTTTGAGTGGAAGACTAAGAAGTGAATATTTCTATTTTGGTAAGATGTTTTGCATACATTTTAGTGAACTGAGCTTCAGAGGGACGAAATGATATAATTTAGTTATAAAACAGCGGGAGAAATGAATTAAGATGAAAAATTTAAATTTTACTTGGAGGCCGAGAATTGGATATTTTTATTTTGCTAAGATGTTTTGTATAAAATTTGTTGACCTGAGATTCAAAAGGACGAAATGTTTAAATTTAGTTAAAAAAGCAGCGGGAAAATGAATTCAAATGAAAAAATTGAAGTTTTAGAGGAAACCTAAGAAATGGATATTTTTATTTTGCTAAGATGTTTTGCATACATTTTGGTGAACTGAATTTCAAAGGGATGAAATGGTAAATTTTAGTTAAAAAAAAGCGGGTCAAATGAATACAGATGAAAAAACTCAAGTTTGAATGGAAGACTGCGAAGTGGATATTTTTATTTTACTAAGATATTTTGTTTAATTTTTGGTGAATTGAGATGCAGAAGGACAAAATGGTTAATTTTTGTTAAAAAACTGCGGGAATAATGAATTCAGATGATATACTTCAACTTTTTGTGGAAGCCTGAGAAGTGGATATTTTATTTTGCTAAGATGTTTTGCAAAAATTGTGTTGAACTGAGCTTCAGACGGACGAAACGGGAGTTTTAGTTATTGAACTGCGGGAGAAATGAATTCAAATGAAAAAAATCATGTTTGAGTGGAAGACTGAGAAGTGGATACCTTTTTTTGCTAAGATGTTTTGGAAAAATTGTGGTGAACTGAGCTTCAGTCGGACGAAATGGTGAATTTTACTTAAAAAAAAAGCGGGATTAATGAATTCAGATGAAAAAAATCAAGTTTGAGTGGAAGCCTGAGAAATGGATATTTTATTTTGCTAAAATGTTTTGCAAAAATTTTGGTGAACTGAGATGCAGAAGGACGAAATAGTTAATTTTAGTTAAAAATTTTGGGAGAAATGAATTCAGATGAAAAAATTCAAGTTTGAACTGAGGCCTGAGAAGTGGATATTTTTATTTTGATAAGAAGTTATGCATAAATTTTTGTGTATACTCAGCTGCAGACGGACGAAATGGGTAATTTTAGTTATAAAATAGTAGGTGAAACGAAATGTGATGAAAAAATTTGAAATTTAGAGGAAACGTGAGAAGTGGATATTATTATTTAGCTATGATGTTTTGTTTAAATTTTAGTGAACTGAGATGGAGAAGGACAACATGTTTAATTTTTGTTAAAAAACAGCGGGAATAATGAATTCAGATGAAAAAATTCAAGTTTTGAGTGGAAGCCTGAGAAGTGGATATTTTTATTTTGCTAAAATGTTTGGCAAAAAGTGTGGTGAACTGAGCTTCAGGCGGACGAAATGGTGAATTTTAGTTAAAAAAATGCTGGAGAAATGAATTCAGATGAAAAAATTCAATTTTGAGTGGAATCCCTAGAAATGGATATTTTTATTTAGCTATGATGTTATGCATAAATAATGGTGAACTGAGATGCAGAGGGAAGAAAAGGTTAATTTTAGTTAAAAACAGCGGCAATAATGAATTAAGGTGAAAAAATACAAATTAGAGTGGAAGTTCGAGTAGTGGATATTTTTATTTTGCTAATATGTTTTGTTTAAATTTTGGTGAATTGAGATGCAGAAGGACAAGAAGGTTAATTTTTGTTAAAAAACAGCGGGAATAATGAATTCAGATGAAGAAATTCAAGATTGAGGGGAAAGTTGAGAAGTGGATATTTTTATTTTGCTAAGATGTTTTGTTTAAATTTTGGTGAACTGAAATGCAGAACGACGAAATGGTTAATGATAGTTAAAAAACATCGGGAATAATGAATTCTAATGAAAAAATTCAAAATGGAGTGGAAGCCTAAGAAGTGAATATTTTTATTTTGGTAAGATATTTTGCATACATTTGGTGAACTGAGCTTCAGAGGGACGAAATGGTATAATTTAGTTATAAAACAGCGGGAGAAATGAATTAAGATGAAAATTTCAAGTTTTACTTGGAAGTCGAGAAGTGGATATTTTTATTTTGCTAAGATGTTTTGCATAAAATTTGGAGAACAGAGCTTCAATCCGACGAAATGTTTAATTTTAGTGACAAAACAGCGGGAGTAATGAATTCAGGTGAAAAAATGGAAGTTTGAGAAGAAACCTGAGAAGTGGACGTTTTTATTTTTCTAACAAGTTTTGCATAAATTTTGGTGAACTGAGCTGCAGACGGAGGAAATGGTAAATTTTAGTGAAAAAACAGCGGGAGAAATGAATAATGATGAAAAAATTCAAGTTTGAGGGGAAACCTAAGAATTGGATATTTTTATTTAGCTAAGAGGTTTTGCATAATTTATGGTGGACTGAGCTGCAGAGGGACGGAATGGTTAATTTCAGTTAAATTATAGTGGGAGAAATGAAATCAGATGAATAAATTTAGGTTTGAGTAGAAGCCTTTGAAGTAGATATTTTTATTATACTAAGATATTTGCATTAATATTGGTGAACTGAGCTTATGCCGGACGAAATGTTTAATTATAGTGAAAACACGGCGGAAGAAATGAATTCTGATGAAAAAATTCAAGTTTGAGGGGAAACCTGAGAAGTGGATATTTTTATTTAGCTAAGAAGTTTTGCATAAGTAATGGTGAACGGAGCTGAAGACGGACGAAGTGGTTAATTTTAGTTAAAAAACAGCGGGAATTATGAATTCATATGAAAAAATTCCAGTTTCAGTAGAAGCCTGAGAAGTGGATATTTTATTTTGGTAAGATGTTTTGCATAAATTGTGATGAACTGAGGTTCAGACGGACGAAACGGCGAGTTTTAGTTAAAGAACAGCGGGAGAAATGAATACAAATGAAAAAAATCATGTTTGAGTGGAAGACTGAGAAGTGGATACTTTTTTTTTGCTAAGATGTTTTGGAAAAATTGTGGTGAACTGAGCTTCAGACGGACGAAATGGTGAATTTTAGTTAAAAAATAGCGGGCTTAATGACTTCAGGTGAAAAAAATCAAGTTTGAGTGGAAGCCTGAGAAGTGGATATTTTTATTTTGCTAAGATGTTTTGTTTAAATTTTGGTGAATTGAGATGCAGAAGGAGAAAATGGTAAATTTTTGTTAAAAAACAGCGGGAATAATGAATTCAGATGAAAAAATTCAAGTTTGAGTGGAAGTCTCTGAAGTAAATATTTTTATTTTGCTAAGATGTTTTGCATACATTTCTGTGAACTGAGCTTCTAACAGAGAAAATGTTTAATTTTAGTGAAAAAACAGCGGGAGAAATGAATTCTGATGAAAAAATTCAAGTTTGAGGGGAAAGCTGAGAGGTGGATATTTTCCTTTTGCTTAGATGTTTTGCGTAAATTGTGATGAACTGAGCTTCAGACGGAAGAAATGGTGAGTTTTAGTTAAAAAACAGCGGGAGAAATTAATTCAAATGAAAAAAATCAAGTTTGAGTGTAATCCCTTGAAGTGGATGTTTTATTTTTCTAAGAGGTTTTGCATAAATTTTGGTGAACTGAGATGCAGAAGGACGAAATGGTTAATTTTAGTTAAAAATAGTGGGAGAAATGAATTCAAATGAAAAAATTCAAGTTTGAGTGGAAGCCTGAGAAGTGGATATTTTTATTTTGATAAGAAGTTATGCATAAATATTTGTGTGAACTCAGCTGCAGACGGACAAAATGGTTAATTTTAGTTAAAAGTAGTGGGAGAAATGAATTCGGATGAAAAAATTCAATTTTGAGTGGAAGCCTGAGAAGTGAATATTTTTATTTTGCTAAGATGTTTTGCATACATTTCGGTGTACTGAGCCTCTAACGGAGAAAATATATAATTTTAGTGAAAACACAGCAGGACAATTGAATTCTGATGAAAAAATTCAAGTTCGAGGACAAACCTGTGAAGTGGATATTTTTGTTTGGCTAAGAAGGTGTGCATAATTTATGGTGAACTGAGTAGCAGACGGACGAAATGGTTAATTTTAGGGCCGAATTCAGATGTCTTAACTATATCGCCTAGTCGCAGCTTCACTCCATGAAGATTAGTGCTCCTTCTCCTGCAAATTCGCAGTCAGCACCACTACTTCCACTCCTTCTACCGGAGTGTTGATGGTTGCTATGTTGCCAACTCGACTCAAGTGTAAGAAGGGACATTTACGTAATCCTGGTTACGGATAAAACTTGGTGAACTGTGCTTCGGAGGGACGGAATGTTTAATTTTAGTGAAAAAACATCGGGAGAATTGAATTAAGATTTAAAAAATTCAGGTTTGGGAGGAAACCTGAGAAGAGGATATTTTTATTTTGCTAAGAGGTTTTACATACATTTTAGTGAATTGATATGCAGAAGGACGAAATGGTTAATTTTAGTTAAAAAACAGCGAAAATAATGAATTCAGATGAAAAAATTCAAGTTTGAGTGGAAGCCTGAGAGGTTGATATTTTTATTTTGCTAAGATGTTTTGCAAAAACTGTGATGAACTGAGCTTCATACGGACGAAATGGTGAATTTTAGTTAAAAAACTGCGGGAGAAATGAATTCAGATGAAAAAATTCAAGTTTGAGTGGAAGCCTGAGAAATGAATATTTTTATTTTTCTAAGATGTTTTGCATACATTTTATTGAACTGAGGTTCAGAGGCACGAAATGGTTAAATTTACTTACAAAACAGCGAGAGAAATGAATTAAGATGAAAAATTCAAGTTTTAGTTGGAGGCCGAGAAGTGGATATTTTTATTTTGCTAAAATGTTTTGCATAAAATTTGGTGAAGTGAGCTTCCAACCGACGAAATGTTTAATTTTAGTGAAAAAAAGCGGGAGAAATGAATTCAGATGAAAAAATTGAAGTTAGAGAAGAAACCTGAGAAGTGGATATTTTTATTTAGGTAAGAGGTTTTGCATAATTTATGGTGGACTGAGCTGCAGAGGGATGGTATGGTTAATTTCAGTTAAAATATTGTGGGAGAAATGAAATCAGATGAATGAATTTAGATTTCAGTAGAAGCCTTAGAAGTGGATATTTTTATTATTCTAAGATATTTGCATTAATATTGGTGAACTGAGCTTTAACCGGACGAAATGTTTAATTATAATGAAAACAAGGCGGAAGAAATGAATTCTGATGAAAAAAATCATGTTTGAGGGGAAACCTGAGAAGTGGATATTTTTATTTAGCTAAGAAGTTTTGCATAAGTAATGCTGAACGGAGCTGAAGACGGACAAGGTGGTTAATTTTAGTTAAAAAACAGCGGGAGTTATGTTTTCATATGAAAAAATTCAAGTTTCAGTAGAAGCCTGAGAAGTGGATATTTTATTTTGGTAAGATGTTTTCATAAATTGTGATGAACTGAGCTTCAGACGGACGAAACGGGAATTTTAGTTAATGAACAGCGAAAGAAATGAATTCAGATGAAAAAAATCAAGTTTGAGTGGAAGCCTGAGAAGTGGATATTTTATGTTGCTAAGATGTTTTGCAAAAATTGTGGTGAACTGAGCTTCAGACGGACGAAATTGTGAATTTTAATTAAAAAATTGCAGGATAAATAATTCAGATGAAAAAAATCAAGTTTGAGTGTAATCCCTTGAAGTGGATGTTTTATTTTTCTAAGATGTTTTGCATGAATTTTGGTGATCTGAGATGCAGAAGGACGAAATGGTTAATTTAAGTTAAAAATAGTGGGAGAAATGAATTCAGATGAAAAAATTCAAGTTTGAGTTGAAGCCTGAGAAGTGGATATTTTTATTTTGATAAGAAGTTATGCATAAATGTTTGTGTGAACTCAGCTGCAGACGGATGAAATGGTTAATTTTAGTTATAAAATAGTGGAAGAAATGAATTCAGATGAAAAAATTCTATTTTGAGTGGAAGCCTTAGAAGTAAATATTTTTATTTTGCTAAGATGTTTTGCATACATTTCGGTGAACTGAGCTTCTAACGGAGGAAATATTTAATTTTAGTGAAAACACAGCAGGAGAATTGAATTCTGATGAAAAAATTCAAATTTGAGGGCAAACCTGAGGAGTGGATATTTTTATTTTGCTAAGAGGTTTTACATACATTTTAGTGAATTGATATGCAGAAGGACGAAATGGTTAATTTTAGTTAAAAACAGCGAAAATAATGAATTCAGATGAAAAAATTCAAGTTTGAGTGGAAGCCTGAGAGGTTGATATTTTTATTTTGCTAAGAGGTTTTGCATACATTTTAGTGAATTGATATGCAGAAGGACGAAATGGTTAATTTTAGTTAAAAAAACATCGGGAATAATGAATTCAGATGAAAAAATTCAAGTTTGAGTGGAAGCCTGAGAGGTTGATATTTTTATTTTGCTAAGATGTTTTGCAAAAATTGTGGTGAACTGAGCTTCAGACGGACGAAATGGTGAATTTTAGTTAAAAGAACTGCTGGAGAAATGAATACAGATGAAAAAATTCAAGTTTGAGTGGAAGCCAGAGAAGTGAATATTTTTATTTTTCTAAGATGTTTTGCATGAATTTTGGTGATCTGAGATGCAGAAGGACGAAATGGTTAATTTTAGTTAAAAATAGTGGGAGAAATGAATTCAGATAAAAAAATTCAAGTTTGAGTTGAAGCCTGAGAAGTGGATATTTTTATTTTGATAAGAAGTTATGCATAAATTTTTGTGTGAACTCAGCTGCAGACGGATGAAATGGTAATTTTAGTTATAAAATAGGGGGAGAAATGAAATCAGATGAAAAAATTCTATTTTGAGTGGAAGCCTTAGAAGTAAATATTTTTATTTTGCTAAGATGTTTTGCATACATTTCGGTGAACTGAGCTTCTAACGGAGGAAATATTTAATTTTAGTGAAAACACAGCAGGAGAATTGAATTCTGATGAAAAAATTCAAATTTGAGGGCAAACCTGAGGAGTGGATATTTTTATTTTCCTAAGAGGTTTTACATACATTTTAGTGAATTGATATGCAGAAGGACGAAATGGTTAATTTTAGTTAAAAACAGCGAAAATAATGAATTCAGATGAAAAAATTCAAGTTTGAGTGGAAGCCTGAGAGGTTGATATTTTTATTTTGCTAAGAGGTTTTGCATACATTTTAGTGAATTGATATGCAGAAGGACGAAATGGTTAATTTTAGTTAAAAAACATCGGGAATAATGAATTCAGATGAAAAAATTCAAGTTTGAGTGGAAGCCTGAGAGGTTGATATTTTTATTTTGCTAAGATGTTTTGCAAAAATTGTGGTGAACTGAGCTTCAGACGGACGAAATGGTGAATTTTAGTTAAAAGAACTGCGGGAGAAATTAATACAGATGAAAAAATTCAAGTTTGAGTGGAAGCCAGAGAAGTGAATATTTTTATTTTTCTAAGATGTTTTGCATGAATTTTGGTGATCTGAGATGCAGAAGGACGAAATGGTTAATTTTAGTTAAAAATAGTGGGAGAAATGAATTCAGATAAAAAAATTCAAGTTTAAGTTGAAGCCTGAGAAGTGGATATTTTTATTTTGATAAGAAGTTATGCATAAATTTTTGTGTGAACTCAGCTGCAGACGGATGAAATGGTAATTTTAGTTATAAAATAGGGGGAGAAATGAAATCAGATGAAAAAATTCTATTTTGAGTGGAAGCCTTAGAAGTAAATATTTTTATTTTGCTAAGATGTTTTGCATACATTTCGGTGAACTGAGCTTCTAACGGAGGAAATATTTAATTTTAGTGAAAACACAGCAGGAGAATTGAATTCTGATGAAAAAATTCAAGTTTGAGGGCAAACCTGAGGAGTGGATATTTTTGTTTTGCTAAGGAATTGTGCATTATTTATGGTGAACTGAGTTGCAGACGGACGAAATGGTTAATTTTAGGGCCGCATTCAGATGTCTTAACTACATCGCCTAGTCGCAGCTTCTCTCCATGAAGATTAGTGCTCCTTCTCCTGCAAATGGGCAGTCAGCACCACTACTACCACTCCTTCTGCCGGAGTGTTGATGGTCGCTATGTTACCAACTCGACTGAAGTGTAAGCATTGACATTTACGTAATCCTGGTTACGGATAAAATTTGGTGAACTGAGCTTCGGAGGGACGGAATGTTTATTTTTAGTGAAAAAACAGCGGGAGAATTGAATTAAGATGAAAAAATTCAAGTTTGAGAGGAAACCTGAGAAGTGGATATTTTTATTTTGTTTAGATGTTATGCATAAATTTTGGTGAAGTCAGCTGCAGACGGACGAAATGGTTAATTTTAGTTAAATAATAGTGGAAGAAATGAATACAGACGAAAAAATTTAAGTCTGAGTTTAAGCCTGAGAAGTAGATATTTATATTTTGCTAAGAGGTTTTGCATACATTATAGTGAATTGATATGCAGAAGGACGAAATGGTTAATTTTAGTTAAAAAACATCGGGAATAATGAATTCAGATGAAAAAATTCAAGTTTGAGTGGAAGCCTGAGAGGGTGATATTTTTATTTTGCTAAGATGTTTTGCAAAAATTGTGGTGAACTGAGCTTCAGACGGACGAAATGGTGAATTTTAGTTAAAAAACTGCGGGAGAAATGAATTCAGATGAAAAAATTCAAGTTTGAGTGGAAGCCTGAGAAATGAATATTTTTATTTTTCTAAGATGTTTTGCATACATTTTGGTGAACTGAGCTTCAGAGGGACGAAATGGTTAAATTTTTTTACAAAACAGCGGGAGAAATGAATTAAGATGAAAAATTCATGTTTTAGTTGGAGGCCGAGAAGTGGATATTTTTATTTTGCTAAAATGTTTTGCATAAAATTTGGTGAAGTGAGCTTCAAACCGACGAAATGTTTAATTTTAGTGAAAAAACAGCGGGAGAAATGAATTCAGATGAAAAAATGGAAGTTTGAGAAGAAACCTGAGAAGTGGATATTTTTAATTTGCTAACATGTTTTGAATTAATATTGGTGAACTGAGCTTTTACCGGACGAAATGTTTAATTATAGTGAAAACACGGCGGAAGAAATGAATTCTGATGAAATAATTCAAGTTTAAGGCGAAACCTGAGAAGTGGATATTTTTATTTTGCTAGAAGTTATGCATAAATTTTTGTGAACTCAGGTGCAGACTGAGGATATGGATAATTTTACTTAAAAATAGTAGGAGAAACGAAATCTGATGAAAAAATTCAAAATTTAGGGGAAACCTGAGAAGTGGATATTTTTATTTAACAAAGATGTTTAGTTTTAATTTTAGTGAACTGAAATGCAGAAGGTCTAAATGGTTAATTGTTGTTATAAAACAGCGGGAATAATGACTTCAGGTGAAAAAAATCAAGTTTGAGTGGAAGCCTGAGAAGTGGATATTTTTATTTTGCTAAGATGTTTTGTTTAAATTTTGGTGAATTGAGATGCAGAAGGAGAAAATGGTAAATTTTTGTTAAAAAACAGCGGGAATAATAAATTCAGATGAAAAAATTCAAGTTTGAGTGGAAGTCTCTGAAGTAAATATTTTTATTTTGCTAAGATGTTTTGCATACATTTCGGTGAACTGAGCTTCTAACAGAGAAAATGTTTAATTTTAGTGAAAAAACAGCGGGAGAAATGAATTCTGATGAAAAAATTCAAGTTTGAGGGGAAAGCTGAGAAGTGGATATTTTCCTTTTGCTTAGATGTTTTGCAAAATTTGTGATGAACTGAGCTTCAGACGGATGAAATAGTGAATTTTCATTAAAAAATAGCGGGATAAATGAAATCAGATGAAAAAAATCAAGTTTGAGTGTAATCCCTTGAAGTTGATGTTTTATTTTTCTAAGAGGTTTTGCATAAATTTTGGTGAACTGAGATGCAGAAGGACGAAATGGTTAATTTTAGTTAAAAATGGTGGGAGAAATGAATTCAGATGAAAAAATTCAAGTTTGAGTGGAAGCCTGAGAAGTGGATATTTTTATTTTGATAAGAAGTTATGCATAAATTTTTGTGTGAACTCAGCTGCAGACGGACAAAATGGTTAATTTTAGTTAAAAGTAGTGGGAGAAATGAATTCGGATGAAAAAATTCAATTTTGAGTGGAAGCCTGAGAAGTGAATATTTTTATTTTGCTAAGATGTTTTGCATACATTTCGGTGTACTGAGCCTCTAACGGAGAAAATATATAATTTTAGTGAAAACACAGCAGGACAATTGAATTCTGATGAAAAAATTCAAGTTCGAGGGCAAACCTGTGAAGTGGATATTTTTGTTTTGCTAAGAAGGTGTGCATAATTTATGGTGAACTGAGTAGCAGACGGACGAAATGGTTAATTTTAGGGCCGAATTCAGATGTCTTAACTATATCGCCTAGTCGCAGCTTCACTCCATGAAGATTAGTGCTCCTTCTCCTGCAAATTCGCAGTCAGCACCACTACTTCCACTCCTTCTGCCGGAGTGTTGATGGTTGCTATGTTGCCAACTCGACTCAAGTGTAAGAAGGGACATTTACGTAATCCTGGTTACGGATAAAATTTGGTGAACTGAGCTTCGGAGGGACGGAATGTTTAATTTTAGTGAAAAAACATCGGGAGAATTGAATTAAGGTTTAAAAAATTCAGGTTTGGGAGGAAACCTGAGAAGTGGATATTTTTATTTTGCTAAGAGGTTTTACATACATTTTAGTGAATTGATATGCAGAAGGACGAAATGGTTAATTTTAGTTAAAAAACAGCGAAAATAATGAATTCAGATGAAAAAATTCAAGTTTGAGTGGAAGCCTGAGAGGTTGATATTTTTATTTTGCTAAGATGTTTTGCAAAAACTGTGATGAACTGAGCTTCAGACGGACGAAATGGTGAATTTGAGGTTAAAAAACTGCGGGAGAAATGAATTCAGATGAAAAAATTCAAGTTTGAGTGGAAGCCTGAGAAATGAATATTTTGATTTTTCTAAGATGTTTTGCATACATTTTATTGAACTGAGGTTCAGAGGCACGAAATGGTTAAATTTATTACAAAACAGCGAGAGAAATGAATTAAGATGAAAAATTCAAGTTTTAGTTGGAGGCCGAGAAGTGGATATTTTTATTTTGCTAAAATGTTTTGCATAAAATTTGGTGAAGTGAGCTTCCAACCGACGAAATGTTTAATTTTAGTGAAAAAAAGCGGGAGAAATGAATTCAGATGAAAAAATTGAAGTTAGAGAAGAAACCTGAGAAGTGGATATTTTTATTTTGCTAACAAGTTTTGCATAAATTTTTGTGAACTGAGCTGCAGACGGAGGAAATGGTAAATTTTAGTGAAAACACAGCGGGAGAAATGAATAATGATGAAAAAATTCAAGTTTGAGGGGAAACCTAAGAATTGGATATTTTTATTTAGGTAAGAGGTTTTGCATAATTTATGGTTGACTGAGCTGCAGAGGGATGGTATGGTTAATTTCAGTTAAAATATTGTGGGAGAAATGAAATCAGATGAATGAATTTAGATTTCAGTAGAAGCCTTAGAAGTGGATATTTTTATTATTCTAAGATATTTGCATTAATATTGGTGAACTGAGCTTTAACCGGACGAAATGTTTAATTATAATGAAAACAAGGCGGAAGAAATGAATTCTGATGAAAAAAATCATGTTTGAGTTGAAGCCTGAGAAGTGGATATTTTTATTTTGATAAGAAGTTATGCATAAATGTTTGTGTGAACTCAGCTGCAGACGGATGAAATGGTTAATTTTAGTTATAAAATAGTGGGAGAAATGAATTCAGATGAAAAAATTCTATTTTGAGTGGAAGCCTTAGAAGTAAATATGTTTATTGTGCTAAGATGTTTTGCATACATTTCGGTGAACTGAGCTTCTAACGGAGGAAATATTTAATTTTAGTGAAAACACAGCAGGAGAATTGAATTCTGATGAAAAAATTCAAATTTGAGGGCAAACCTGAGGAGTGGATATTTTTGTTTTGCTAAGAAGTTGTGCATAATTTATGGTTAACTGAGTTGCAGACGGACGAAATGGTTAATTTTAGGGCCGCATTCAGATGTCTCAACTACATCGCCTAGTCGCAGCTTCTCTCCATGAAGATTAGTGCTCCTTCTCCTGCAAATGGGCAGTCAGCTCCACTACTTCCACTCCTTCTGCCAGAGTGTTGATGGTCGCTATGTTACCAACTCGACTCAAGTGTAAGCATTGACTGTTACGTAATCCTGGTTACGGATAAAATTTGGTGAACTGAGCTTCGGAGGGACGGAATGTTTAATTTTAGTGAAAAAACATCGGGAGAATTGAATTAAGATTTAAAAAATTCAGGTTTGGGAGGAAACCTGAGAAGTGGATATTTTTATTTTGCTAAGAGGTTTTACATACATTTTAGTGAATTGATATGCAGAAGGACGAAATGGTTAATTTTAGTTAAAAACAGCGAAAATAATGAATTCAGATGAAAAAATTCAAGTTTGAGTGGAAGCCTGAGAGGTTGATATTTTTATTTTGCTAAGAGGTTTTGCATACATTTTAGTGAATTGATATGCAGAAGGACGAAATGGTTAATTTTAGTTAAAAAACATCGGGAATAATGAATTCAGATGAAAAAATTCAAGTTTGAGTGGTAGCCTGAGAGGTTGATATTTTTATTTTGCTAAGATGTTTTGCAAAAATTGTGGTGAACTGAGCTTCAGACGGACGAAATGGTGAATTTTAGTTAAAAGAACTGCGGGAGAAATGAATACAGATGAAAAAATTCAAGTTTGAGTGGAAGCCAGAGAAGTGAATATTTTTATTTTTCTAAGATGTTTTGCATGAATTTTGGTGATCTGAGATGCAGAAGGACGAAATGGTTAATTTTAGTTAAAAATAGTGGGAGAAATGAATTCAGATAAAAAAATTCAAGTTTGAGTTGAAGCCTGAGAAGTGGATATCTTTATTTTGATAAGAAGTTATGCATAAATTTTTGTGTGAACTCAGCTGCAGACGGATGAAATGGTAATTTTAGTTATAAAATAGGGGGAGAAATGAAATCAGATGAAAAAATTCTATTTTGAGTGGAAGCCTTAGAAGTAAATATTTTTATTTTGCTAAGATGTTTTGCATACATTTCGGTGAACTGAGCTTCTAACGGAGGAAATATTTAATTTTAGTGAAAACACAGCAGGAGAATTGAATTCTGATGAAAAAATTCAAGTTTGAGGGCAAACCTGAGGAGTGGACATTTTTGTTTTGCTAAGAAATTGTGCATTATTTATGGTGAACTGAGTTGCAGACGGACGAAATGGTTAATTTTAGGGCCGCATTCAGATGTCTTAACTACATCGCCTAGTCGCAGCTTCTCTCCATGAAGATTAGTGCTCCTTCTCCTGCAAATGGGCAGTCAGCACCACTACTACCACTCCTTCTGCCGGAGTGTTGATGGTCGCTATGTTACCAACTCGACTGAAGTGTAAGCATTGACATTTACGTAATCCTGGTTACGGATAAAATTTGGTGAACTGAGCTTCGGAGGGACGGAATGTTTATTTTTAGTGAAAAAACAGCGGGAGAATTGAATTAAGATGAAAAAATTCAAGTTTGAGAGGAAACCTGAGAAGTGGATATTTTTATTTTGTTTAGATGTTATGCATAAATTTTGGTGAACTCAGCTGCAGACGGACGAAATGGTTAATTTTAGTTAAATAATAGTGGAAGAAATGAATACAGACGAAAAAATTTAAGTCTGAGTTTAAGCCTGAGAAGTAGATATTTATATTTTGCTAAGAGGTTTTGCATACATTATAGTGAATTGATATGCAGAAGGACGAAATGGTTAATTTTAGTTAAAAAACATCGGGAATAATGAATTCAGATGAAAAAATTCAAGTTTGAGTGGTAGCCTGAGAGGTTGATATTTTTATTTTGCTAAGATGTTTTGCAAAAATTGTGGTGAACTGAGCTTCAGACGGACGAAATGGTGAATTTTAGTTAAAAGAACTGCGGGAGAAATGAATACAGATGAAAAAATTCAAGTTTGAGTGGAAGCCAGAGAAGTGAATATTTTTATTTTTCTAAGATGTTTTGCATGAATTTTGGTGATCTGAGATGCAGAAGGACGAAATGGTTAATTTTAGTTAAAAATAGTGGGAGAAATGAATTCAGATAAAAAAATTCAAGTTTGAGTTGAAGCCTGAGAAGTGGATATCTTTATTTTGATAAGAAGTTATGCATAAATTTTTGTGTGAACTCAGCTGCAGACGGATGAAATGGTAATTTTAGTTATAAAATAGGGGGAGAAATGAAATCAGATGAAAAAATTCTATTTTGAGTGGAAGCCTTAGAAGTAAATATTTTTATTTTGCTAAGATGTTTTGCATACATTTCGGTGAACTGAGCTTCTAACGGAGGAAATATTTAATTTTAGTGAAAACACAGCAGGAGAATTGAATTCTGATGAAAAAATTCAAGTTTGAGGGCAAACCTGAGGAGTGGACATTTTTGTTTTGCTAAGAAATTGTGCATTATTTTTGGTGAACTGAGTTGCAGACGGACGAAATGGTTAATTTTAGGGCCGCATTCAGATGTCTTAACTACATCGCCTAGTCGCAGCTTCTCTCCATGAAGATTAGTGCTCCTTCTCCTGCAAATGGGCAGTCAGCACCACTACTACCACTCCTTCTGCCGGAGTGTTGATGGTCGCTATGTTACCAACTCGACTGAAGTGTAAGCATTGACATTTACGTAATCCTGGTTACGGATAAAATTTGGTGAACTGAGCTTCGGAGGGACGGAATGTTTATTTTTAGTGAAAAAACAGCGGGAGAATTGAATTAAGATGAAAAAATTCAAGTTTGAGAGGAAACCTGAGAAGTGGATATTTTTATTTTGTTTAGATGTTATGCATAAATTTTGGTGAACTCAGCTGCAGACGGACGAAATGGTTAATTTTAGTTAAATAATAGTGGAAGAAATGAATACAGACGAAAAAATTTAAGTCTGAGTTTAAGCCTGAGAAGTAGATATTTATATTTTGCTAAGAGGTTTTGCATACATTATAGTGAATTGATATGCAGAAGGACGAAATGGTTAATTTTAGTTAAAAAACATCGGGAATAATGAATTCAGATGAAAAAATTCAAGTTTGAGTGGAAGCCTGAGAAATGAATATTTTTATTTTTCTAAGATGTTTTGCATACATTTTGGTGAACTGAGCTTCAGAGGGACGAAATGGTTAAATTTTTTTACAAAACAGCGGGAGAAATGAATTAAGATGAAAAATTCATGTTTTAGTTGGAGGCCGAGAAGTGGATATTTTTATTTTGCTAAAATGTTTTGCACAAAATTTGGTGAAGTGAGCTTCAAACCGACGAAATGTTTAATTTTAGTGAAAAAACAGCGGGAGAAATGAATTCAGATGAAAAAATGGAAGTTTGAGAAGAAACCTGAGAAGTGGATATTTTTAATTTGCTAACATGTTTTGCATTAATATTGGTGAACTGAGCTATTACCGGACGAAATGTTTAATTATAGTGAAAACACGGCGGAAGAAATGAATTCTGATGAAATAATTCAAGTTTAAGGCGAAACCTGAGAAGTGGATATTTTTATTTTGCTAGAAGTTATGCATAAATTTTTGTGAACTCAGGTGCAGACTGAGGATATGGATAATTTTACTTAAAAATAGTAGGAGAAACGAAATCTGATGAAAAAATTCAAAATTTAGGGGAAAC
The DNA here is from genome assembly GCA_933228895.1 of Platycnemis pennipes. Classification (NCBI taxonomy): domain Eukaryota; kingdom Metazoa; phylum Arthropoda; class Insecta; order Odonata; family Platycnemididae; genus Platycnemis; species Platycnemis pennipes. Next base: position 30,095,541 of record OW121852.1, on the reverse strand, counting down.
CTGAGAAGTGGATATTTTTATTTAACAAAGATTTTTAGTTTTAATTTTAGTGAACTGAGATGCAGAAGGTCTAAATGGTTAATTGTTGTTATAAAACAGCGGGAATAATGAATTCAGATGAAAATATTTAAGTTTTGAGTTGAAGCCTGAGAAGTGGATATTGTTATTTTGCTAAAATGTTTTGCAAAAAGTGTGGTGAACTGAGCTTCAGGCGGACGAAATGGTGAATTTTAGTTAAAAAACTGCTGGAGAAATGAATTCAGATGAAAAAATTCAATTTTGAGTGCAATTCCTAGAAGTGTATATTTATATTTAGCTACGATGTTATGCATAAATAATGATGAACTGGTATGCAGAGGGACGAAGTGGTTAATTTTAGTTAAAAACAGCGGCAATAATGAATTCAGATGAAAAATTCAAGTTTAAGTGGAAGTCCGAGAAGTGGATATTTTTATTTTGCTAAGATATTTGTTTAAATTTAGGTCAATTGAGATGCAGAAGGACAAAATGTTTAATTTTTGTTAAAAAACAGCGGGAATAATGAATTCAGATTAAAAAATTCAAGTTTGAGTGGAAGCCTCTGAAGTGAATATTTTTATTTTGCTAAGATGATTTGCATACATTTCGGTGAACTGAGCTTCTAACGGAGGAAATGTTTAATTTTAGTGAAAAAACAGCGGGAGAAATGAATTCTGATGAAAAAATTCAAGTTTGAGGGGAAAGCTGAGAAGTGGATATTTTCCTTTTGGGTCATTCCACCAGAAATCAATCAGAGGTGGATGCTGACCCATTTTTAATTTTTTTTATGTATTGTACATAGATAGGTGCATATATATAGATTACAAATCAGTTCTCGTTATATTTTTAGAGCAAACCATGTCCAAAATACGGGCATTATCGCATGTGCCGGCAGAGTAAAAATGTCACTTTTTGACGCTAGCGATTATTGCTACTATTTGCATGTTTTTAAAGTTACAGCAACTATATTTATATTATTACTTTTTAAAAGTATTGCTCTATATAAATATGCAAAAAAAATTAATTTAAAAAAATATTTAGGTATAAACGAGGGTGTCAAATTTCCGCATGGAAATTTAGTTTTTTTTCACTTTTTGAAGGCCAAACATTCAAAATAGGGACCAGATATCAAAACAAATCCTTTTGGGATTAATACTCTAAGTACACATGTATCACAAAAACAATATTTTGTTTTGATCCTGATTCCCCTTCACCCCCCAAAACAAATCCAAAATGGGTGGAAAATCAAAATTTGACATTTTCAAGGACAAATATCTCAAAAGGGGGATCTAGTAAAAATATGATATTCTTAGGAAACTAACGTATCATCATAACCTACACTGAATTCAAATGTGGAGTTGATACTCAAAGTCGTTTAGGTGTGACAGCCTTCCGAAATTTGACGGAAATTGTGCACATGTAGTTTTATCCATAGATTCATACCACTACGTCAGTGTTTTAAAGAGACCTATTACTATTAACTCACAGGTTTGTGGATACGTGTCCAATGGGCATTCATCGTGGTGCTGATTTGTAGGCTAAGCTCATATGATATGCTGTGTGACTGTCCAGCAGATGTAGTCAGTTCACTTGCCGATATAATTCGTAGAATTATATCGGTACCCATGCCTCATCATTTATTGCAAGTTTGAAATTAGTCCCCGGGACAGCAGGTTGAAAGAAGTGAATAATAAAATCATCCTTTTCTTCACAATATTGACACGCAATGCCCAACCACCCACTGCCATCATACACGCAAGTAACATAATCATTTTTTTTTCAATGTTTTTCGTCGGTTTAGTAAGTGCTAGTTTAGAGGTAGACATTTCACGGAACAAACAAGATGAATATGTTCGTCGAACTTGCATTGTTTTCTTGTTTATTGCGATGAAGTTGTGATTTTCACGGGTGTTAGGCACTTGCAGAGCATTTTCATATCGTTGTAAAAGAGTTATACCACATTCTTCAATTTCTTTACCAGGGACATGAAAGATATTCCTTTTATTTCGCTGGTGCAGAATTGAAACATTTTTTCAGGCGTCACTATATGATCGTTAGTAGTTCGATGGAGGCTTGCTTTTGTAGTCACCCTCTTTACAACCCTCCTATACCATCACATGGGCCCTTCCCATGTGAAGTGGCAAAGAAATGCCACTCTGCATCTAGTCCAAAATCGGATTTGTGGTGACAGAGGTTTGTAAAATTTTCTTGTTTTTATATTGGTTTGCAGCCCCGTCCGAATAGCAGTGAATTTTAGTTACTTGAAGAGCCAATATTTTAAGTTTATTTATGACATGCTTCTGGAATATATAAACTATGGAATGTACAAACAGTGTGGGTTCCATGTGGTCCCGCAAGCACACACCACTTTGGGCATAACTGGGCAAATTTAGAGAAACCTACTTTGATTTCTGGATGTTTTTGTTTAAATTCAACATAAAGTTCATTTAGATTGCATGTAACTAGTCTTTTCTATTTTTGTTCTTTCCTACCATCACTATTTATAATTGACTATAAATCTTTTCCTCCGGGACACATTCTGCCACTCTCATCAGACTCATAAAATTCAACAATAATTTTGACGTGATTTGTCAGTAGAGCACAATGGCCACTCTTGTTTGGAGAAAACTCTGGCAAAACACCATATTTGTTCACTAGTTTTCTAGTTTGCCACACTAAATAATCACTCACATTAAACTAGGTGCAAACTTTTTTTCGTGACCAGGATTGGGGAAAAAAGCTTAAAATCTGAATTTTTTCTCTAGCATTTGTTGCGCTTTCCAATCTCTTTATTAAAATCTCCAACAAATCAGCATATTCGTGTCTCTGTTCGTCATTATCGCCAGAAGACTCGCAATCAGGCTGACCCTGGCACTCCATTGACTCGTACAATTTTCTAGATACCTGTATCTTAGGCCGGGAAACTTTCTTCTTGAATGCTGCGGGTCGTTTCTCTTAACAGTTTTTTTTCAATTTTGAAAGAAGACACACTAACTGCAATGCATGCCACGTTAACACAATCCAAAACCACTTCTGGAGGCTAATAAATGCCATTTGGTTATAATCATCGTCTATACAATTTTTTGATACCCTATGATAACACTTTGTGCACAGTGACTTACCAGGAATAAATTTTGTATAAATTTTCTGTAGATTATATGTATGGTGCTTACATTTTATATACACTGTGTACTGCTTATACATTTTGTACACAATACAGATATAGTATACAATTGTACATGGAATGTATACAATATATACATTTTGTATTCAATTTCTTTTAGAGGAAGTTCCAACAGGAATTTGCTGACTGCCACTCACCCCCCCCCCCCAAAATCCCCCCCAAGCTTCACCTCCAAGAATGTGCATGCTGAGACAGGCTAGCAATAAGCTATCCACCCTCCCTTCCCTTCTCATTCCACATAGAAAAACAGTATCTGTGCATGCAAACAAATATTTGTATGTCGGATCTCTGCTCTCCCACCCCATCCAGTGTTTCAAGTAGTAGTTCACCACAGAAATATAATAGGAATATAAAAATTTTATCTAAAGCTAATAGAAATTGATTAAAATAAGATTAAAAGTAGCAATATTAATAGTAAAAAAGTGTATGGACATTTTATAATGTTAATTTAACATTGCTGCAAAACACAATTTCCGTCAAATTTCGGAAGGCTGTCACACCTAAACGACTTTGAGTATCAACTCCAAATTTGAATTCAGTGTAGGTTATGATGATACGTTAGTTTCCTAAGAATATCATATTTTTTACTAGGTCCCCCTTTTGAGATAATTCACCTTGAAAATGTCAAATTTTGATTTTCCACCTATTTTGGATTTGTTTTGGGGGGTAAAGGGGAATCAGGATCAAAACAAAATATTGTTTTTGTGATACATGTGTACTTAGAGTATTAATCCCAAAAGGATCTGTTTTGATATCTGGTCCCTATTTTGAATGTTTGGCCTTCAAAAAGTGAAAAAAAACAAAATTTTCATGCGGAAATTTGACACCCTCGTTTATGCCTAAATATTTTTTTAAATTTTTTTTTCTTGCATACTTATATAGAGCAATACTTTCAAAAAGTATTAATATAAATATGGTTGCTGTAACTTTAAAAACATGCAAAAAGTAGCAATAATCGCTAGCGTCAAAAAGTGACATTTTTACTCTGCCGGCACATGCGAATATGCCCGTATTTCGGACATGGTTTGCTCTAAAAATATAACAAGAACTGATTTGTAATCTAAATATATGCTCCTATCTGTGTACAAAATATAAAAAAAATTAAAAATGGGTCAGCAACCACTTTCATAAAAATTGGTTGATTTCTGGTGGAATTACCCTTTTGCTAAGATGTTTTGTTTAAATTTTGGTGAACTGAGATGCAGAACGACGAAAAGGTTAATTATAGTTAAAAAACATCGGGAATAATGAATTCAGATGAAAAAATTCAAGTTTGAGTGGAAGCCTGAGAAGTGAATATTTTTATTTTGTTCAGATGTTTTGCATACATTTTGGTGAACTGAGCTTCAGAGGGACGAAATGGTTAAATTTAGTTATAAAACAGCGGGAGAAATGAATTCAGATGAAAAATTCAAATTTGAGTGGAAGCCTGAGAAGTGAATATTTTTATTATTCTAAGATTTTTGCATTATTATTGGTGAACTGAGCTTTTACCGGACGAAATGTTTAATTTTAGTGAAAACACGGCGGAAGAAATGAATTCTGATGAAAAAATTCAAGTTTCAGTGGAAGCCTGAGAAGTGGATATTTTATTTTGCTAGGATGTTTTGCATACATTGTGATGAACTGAGCTTCAGACGGACGAAACGGGAGTTTTATTTTTGAACTGCGGGAGAAATGAATTCAAATGAAAAAAATCCTCTTTGAGTGGAAGACTAAGAAGTGGATACTTTTTTTTTGCTAAGAAGTTTTGCAAAAATTGTGGTGAAAATAGCTTCTGTCGGACGAAATGGTGAGTTTTAGTTAAAAAACAGCGTGAGAAATTAATTTAAATGAAAAAAATCAAGTTTGAGTGGAAGACTCCACTTCCACTCCTTCTACCCGAGTGTAGATGGTCGCTATGTTACCAACTCGACTCAAGTGTAAGAAGCGAAATTTACGTAATCCTGGTTACGGATAAAATTTGGTGAACTGAGCTTCGGAGGGACGGAATGTTTAATTTTAGTGAAAAAACAGCGGGAGAATTGAATTAAAATGAAAAAATTCAAGTTTGAGTAAAAACCTGAGAAGTGGATATTTTTATTTTGTTAAGATGTTATGCATAAATTTTGGTGAACTCAGCTGCAGACGGACGAAATGGTTAATTTTAGTTAAAAAATAGTGGGAGAAATGAATACAGACGAAAAAATTTAGGTCTGAGTTTAAGCCTGAGAAGTAGATATTTATATTTTGCTAAGAGGTTTTGCATACATTTTAGTGAATTGATATGCAAAAGGACGAAATGGTTAATTTTAGTTAAAAAACAGCGGGAATAATGAATTCAGATGAAAAAATTCAAATTTGAGTGGAAGCCTGAGAGGTTGATATTTTTATTTTGCTAAGATGTTTTGCAAAAATTGTGGTGAACTGAGCTTCAGACGGACGAAATGGTGAATTTTAGTTAAAAAACTGCGGGAGAAATGAATTAAGATGAGAAATTCAAGTTTAAGTTGGAGGCCGAGAAGTGGATATTTTTATTTTTCTAAGATGTTTTGCAAACATTTTGGTGAACTGAGCTTCAGAGGGACGAAATTGTTAAATTTTTTTACAAAACAGCGGGAGAAATGAATTAAGATGAAAAATTCAAGTTTTAGTTGGAGGCCGAGAAGTGGATATTTTTATTTTGGTAAAATGTTTTGCATAAAATTTGGTGAAGTGAGCTTCAAACCGACGAAATGTTTAATTTTAGTGAAAAAACAGCGGGAGAAATGAATTCAGATGAAAAAATAAAAGTTTGAGAAGAAACCTGAGAAGTGGATATTTTTAATTTGCTAACAAGTTTTGCATAAATTTTGGTGAACTGAGCTTCTGTCGGAGGAAATATTTAATTTTAGTGAAAAAACAGCGGGAGAAATGAATTCTGATGAAAAAATTCAAGTTTGAGGGGAAACCTAAGAATTGGATATTTTTATTTAGCTAAGAGGTTTTGCATAATTTATGGTGGACTGAGCTGCAGAGGGACGGAATGGTTAATTTCAGTTAAAATATTGTGGGAGAAATGAAATCAGATGAATAAATTTAGGTTTCAGTAGAAGCCTTAGAAGTGGATATTTTTATTATTCTAAGACATTTGCATTAATATTGGTGAACTGAGCTTTTACCGGACGAAATGTTAATTATAGTGAAAACACGGCGGAAGAAATGAAATCTGATGAAAAAATTCAAGTTTGAGGGGAAACCTGAGAAGTGGATATTTTTATTTAGCTAAGAAGTTTTGCATAAGTAATGGTGAACGGAGCAGAAGACGGACGAAGTGGTTAATTTTAGTTAAAAAACAGCGGGAATTATGAATTCATATGAAAAAATTCAAGTTTCAGTAGAAGCCTGAGAAGTGGATATTTTATTTTGGTAAGACGTTTTGCACAAATTGTGATGAACTGAGCTTCAGACGGACGAAACGGCGAGTTTTAGTTAATGAACAGCGGGAGAAATGAATACAAATGAAAAAAATCATGTTTGAGTGGAAGACTGAGTAGTGGATACTTTTTTTTTGCCAAGATATTTTGGAAAAATTGTGGTGAACTGAGCTTCAGACGGACGAAATGGTGAATTTTAGTTAAAAAATAGCAGGCTTAATGACTTCAGGTGAAAAAAATCAAGTTTGAGTGGAAGCCTGAGAAGTGGATATTTTTATTTTGCTAAGATGTTTTGCATACATTTCGGTGAACTGAGCTTCTAACGGAGGAAATGTTTAATTTTAATGAAAAAACAGCGAGAGAAATGAATTCTGATGAAAAAATTCAAGTTTGAGGGGAAAGCTGAGAAGTGGATATTTTCCTTTTGCTTAGATGTTTTGCATAAATTGTGATGAACTGAGCTTCAGACGGAAGAAATGGTGAGTTTTAGTTAAAAAACAGCGGGAGAAATTAATTCAAATGAAAAAAATCAAGTTTGAGTGGAAGACTGAGAAGTGGATAATTTCTTTTTGCTAAGATGTTTTGCAAAAATTGTGGTGAACTGAGCTTCAGACGGACGAAATAGTGAATTTTCATTAAAAAATAGCGGGATAAATGAAATCAGATGAAAAAAATCAAGTTTGAGTGTAATCCTTTGAAGTGGATGTTTTATTTTTCTAAGATGTTTTGCATAAATTTTTGTGTGAACTCAGCTGCAGACGGACAAAATGGTTAATTTTAGTTAAAAATAGTGGGAGAAATTAATTCTGATGAAAAAATTCAACTTTGAGGGCAAACCTGAGAAGTGGATATTTTTGTTTTGCTAAGAAGGTGTGCATAATTTATGGTTAACTGAGTTGCAGACGGACGAAATGGTTAATTTTAGGGCCGAATTCAGATGTCTTAACCACATCGCCTAGTCGAAGCTTCACTCCATGAAGATTAGTGCTCCTTCTCCTGCAAATGGGCAGTCAGCACCACTACTTCCACTCCTTCTGCCGGAGTGTTGATGGTTGCTATGTTGCCAACTCGACTCAAGTGTAAGAAGGGACATTTACGTAATCCTGGTTACGGATAAAGTTGGTGAACTGAGCTTCGGAGGGACGGAATGTTTAATTTTAGTGAAAAAACATCGGGAGAATTGAATTAAGATTTAAAAAATTCAGGTATGGGAGGAAACCTGAGAAGTGGATATTTTTATTTTGTTAAGATGTAATGCATACATTTTGGTGAACTGAGCTACAGACGGACGAAATGGTTAATTTTAGTTAAAAAAAAGTGGAAGAAATGAATACAGACGAAAAAATTTAAGTCTGAGTTTAAGCCTGAGAAGTATATATTTATATTTTGCTAAGTTATTTAGCATACATTTTGGTGAACTGAGCTTCAGAGCGACGAAATGGTTAAATTTAGTTATAAAACAGGGGGAGAAATGAATTAAGATGAAAAATTCAAATTTTAGTTGGTGACCGAGAAGTGGATATTTTTATTTTGCTAAGATGTTTTGCATAAAATTTGGTGACCTGAGCTTCAAAAGGACGAAATGTTTAATTTTTGTGAAAAAACAGCGGGAGAAATGAATTCAGATGAAAAAATTGAAATTTGAGAAAAACCTGAGAAGTGAAATTTTTATTTTGCTATGATGTTTTGCATACATTTTGGTGAACTGAGCTTCATAGGGATGAAATGGTTAATTTTAGTTAAAAAACAGCGGGACAAATGAATACGGATGAAAAAATTCAAGTTTGAATGGAAGACTGAGAAGTGGATATTTTTATTTTGCTAAGATGTTTTGCATAAATTTTGGTGAACTGAGCTTTTAACACACGAAATGTTTAAGTTAAGTGCAAAAATAGCGGTAGAAATAAATTAAGATGAGAAAATTCAAGTTTGAGGGGAAATCTGAGGAGTGGATATTATTATTTTGCTAAAAAGTTATGCATAAATTTTTATGAACTCTACTGCAGACGGACGAAATAGTTAATTTTAGTTAAAAAATAGTGGGAGAAATGAATTCGGATAAAAAAAATTCAAGTTTGATTGGAAGCCTGAGTAGTGGATATTTTTATTTAGCTACGATGTTATGCATAAATAATGGTGAACTGAAATGCAGAGGGACGAAATGGTTAATTTTAGTTAAAAACAGCGGCAAAAATGAATTCAGATGAAAAATTCAAATTTGAGTGGAAGCCTGAGAAGTGAATATTTTTATTATTCTAAGATTTTTGCATTATTATTGGTGAACTGAGCTTTTACCGGACGAAATGTTTAATTTTAGTGAAAACACGGCGGAAGAAATGAATTCTGATGAAAAAATTCAAGTTTCAGTGGAAGCCTGAGAAGTGGATATTTTATTTTGCTAGGATGTTTTGCATACATTGTGATGAACTGAGCTTCAGACGGACGAAACGGGAGTTTTATTTTTGAACTGCGGGAGAAATGAATTCAAATGAAAAAAATCCTCTTTGAGTGGAAGACTAAGAAGTGGATACTTTTTTTTTGCTAAGAAGTTTTGCAAAAATTGTGGTGAAAATAGCTTCTGTCGGACGAAATGGTGAGTTTTAGTTAAAAAACAGCGTGAGAAATTAATTTAAATGAAAAAAATCAAGTTTGAGTGGAAGACTCCACTTCCACTCCTTCTACCCGAGTGTAGATGGTCGCTATGTTACCAACTCGACTCAAGTGTAAGAAGCGAAATTTACGTAATCCTGGTTACGGATAAAATTTGGTGAACTGAGCTTCGGAGGGACGGAATGTTTAATTTTAGTGAAAAAACAGCGGGAGAATTGAATTAAAATGAAAAAATTCAAGTTTGAGTAAAAACCTGAGAAGTGGATATTTTTATTTTGTTAAGATGTTATGCATAAATTTTGGTGAACTCAGCTGCAGACGGACGAAATGGTTAATTTTAGTTAAAAAATAGTGGGAGAAATGAATACAGACGAAAAAATTTAGGTCTGAGTTTAAGCCTGAGAAGTAGATATTTATATTTTGCTAAGAGGTTTTGCATACATTTTAGTGAATTGATATGCAAAAGGACGAAATGGTTAATTTTAGTTAAAAAACAGCGGGAATAATGAATTCAGATGAAAAAATTCAAATTTGAGTGGAAGCCTGAGAGGTTGATATTTTTATTTTGCTAAGATGTTTTGCAAAAATTGTGGTGAACTGAGCTTCAGACGGACGAAATGGTGAATTTTAGTTAAAAAACTGCGGGAGAAATGAATTAAGATGAGAAATTCAAGTTTAAGTTGGAGGCCGAGAAGTGGATATTTTTATTTTTCTAAGATGTTTTGCATACATTTTGGTGAACTGAGCTTCAGAGGGACGAAATTGTTAAATTTTTTTACAAAACAGCGGGAGAAATGAATTAAGATGAAAAATTCAAGTTTTAGTTGGAGGCCGAGAAGTGGATATTTTTATTTTGGTAAAATGTTTTGCATAAAATTTGGTGAAGTGAGCTTCAAACCGACGAAATGTTTAATTTTAGTGAAAAAACAGCGGGAGAAATGAATTCAGATGAAAAAATAAAAGTTTGAGAAGAAACCTGAGAAGTGGATATTTTTAATTTGCTAACAAGTTTTGCATAAATTTTGGTGAACTGAGCTTCTGTCGGAGGAAATATTTAATTTTAGTGAAAAAACAGCGGGAGAAATGAATTCTGATGAAAAAATTCAAGTTTGAGGGGAAACCTAAGAATTGGATATTTTTATTTAGCTAAGAGGTTTTGCATAATTTATGGTGGACTGAGCTGCAGAGGGACGGAATGGTTAATTTCAGTTAAAATATTGTGGGAGAAATGAAATCAGATGAATAAATTTAGGTTTCAGTAGAAGCCTTAGAAGTGGATATTTTTATTATTCTAAGACATTTGCATTAATATTGGTGAACTGAGCTTTTACCGGACGAAATGTTAATTATAGTGAAAACACGGCGGAAGAAATGAAATCTGATGAAAAAATTCAAGTTTGAGGGGAAACCTGAGAAGTGGATATTTTTATTTAGCTAAGAAGTTTTGCATAAGTAATGGTGAACGGAGCAGAAGACGGACGAAGTGGTTAATTTTAGTTAAAAAACAGCGGGAATTATGAATTCATATGAAAAAATTCAAGTTTCAGTAGAAGCCTGAGAAGTGGATATTTTATTTTGGTAAGACGTTTTGCACAAATTGTGATGAACTGAGCTTCAGACGGACGAAACGGCGAGTTTTAGTTAATGCACAGCGGGAGAAATGAATACAAATGAAAAAAATCATGTTTGAGTGGAAGACTGAGTAGTGGATACTTTTTTTTTGCCAAGATATTTTGGAAAAATTGTGGTGAACTGAGCTTCAGACGGACGAAATGGTGAATTTTAGTTAAAAAATAGCAGGCTTAATGACTTCAGGTGAAAAAAATCAAGTTTGAGTGGAAGCCTGAGAAGTGGATATTTTTATTTTGCTAAGATGTTTTGCATACATTTCGGTGAACTGAGCTTCTAACGGAGGAAATGTTTAATTTTAATGAAAAAACAGCGAGAGAAATGAATTCTGATGAAAAAATTCAAGTTTGAGGGGAAAGCTGAGAAGTGGATATTTTCCTTTTGCTTAGATGTTTTGCATAAATTGTGATGAACTGAGCTTCAGACGGAAGAAATGGTGAGTTTTAGTTAAAAAACAGCGGGAGAAATTAATTCAAATGAAAAAAATCAAGTTTGAGTGGAAGACTGAGAAGTGGATAATTTCTTTTTGCTAAGATGTTTTGCAAAAATTGTGGTGAACTGAGCTTCAGACGGACGAAATAGTGAATTTTCATTAAAAAATAGCGGGATAAATGAAATCAGATGAAAAAAATCAAGTTTGAGTGTAATCCTTTGAAGTGGATGTTTTATTTTTCTAAGATGTTTTGCATAAATTTTTGTGTGAACTCAGCTGCAGACGGACAAAATGGTTAATTTTAGTTAAAAATAGTGGGAGAAATTAATTCTGATGAAAAAATTCAACTTTGAGGGCAAACCTGAGAAGTGGATATTTTTGTTTTGCTAAGAAGGTGTGCATAATTTATGGTTAACTGAGTTGCAGACGGACGAAATGGTTAATTTTAGGGCCGAATTCAGATGTCTTAACCACATCGCCTAGTCGAAGCTTCACTCCATGAAGATTAGTGCTCCTTCTCCTGCAAATGGGCAGTCAGCACCACTACTTCCACTCCTTCTGCCGGAGTGTTGATGGTTGCTATGTTGCCAACTCGACTCAAGTGTAAGAAGGGACATTTACGTAATCCTGGTTACGGATAAAGTTGGTGAACTGAGCTTCGGAGGGACGGAATGTTTAATTTTAGTGAAAAAACATCGGGAGAATTGAATTAAGATTTAAAAAATTCAGGTATGGGAGGAAACCTGAGAAGTGGATATTTTTATTTTGTTAAGATGTAATGCATACATTTTGGTGAACTGAGCTACAGACGGACGAAATGGTTAATTTTAGTTAAAAAACTGCGGGAGAAATGAATTAAGATGAGAAATTCAAGTTTTAAGCTGAGGCCGAGAAGTGGATATTTTTATTTTGGTAAAATGTTTTGCATAAAATTTGGTGAAGTGAGCTTCAAACCGACGAAATGTTTAATTTTAGTGAAAAAACAGCGGGAGAAATGAATTCAGATGAAAAAATGGAAGTTTGAGAAGAAACCTGAGAAGTGGATATTTTTAATTTGCTAACAAGTTTTGCATACATTTTGATGAACTGAGCTTCTGTCGGAGGAAATGTTTAATTTTAGTGAAAAAACAGCGGGAGAAATGAATTCTGATGAAAAAATTCAAGTTTGAGGGGAAACCTAAGAATTGGATATTTTTATTTAGCTAAGAGGTTTTGCATAATTTATGGTGGACTGAGCTGCAGAGGGACGGAATGGTTAATTTCAGTTAAAATATTGTGGGAGAAATGAAATCAGATGAATAAATTTCGGTTTCAGTAGAAGCCTTAGAAGTGGATATTTTTATTATTCTAAGACATTTGTATTAATATTGGTGAACTGAGATTTTACCGGACGAAATGTTAATTATAGTGAAAACACGGCGGAAGAAATGAATTCTGATGAAAAAATTCAAGTTTGAGGGGAAACCTGAGAAGTGGATATTTTTATTTAGCTAAGAAGTTTTGCATAAGTAATGGTGAACGGAGCTGAAGACGGACGAAGTGGTTAATTTTAGTTAAAAAACAGCGGGAATTATGAATTCATATGAAAAAATTCAAGTTTCAGTAGAAGCCTGAGAAGTGGATATTTTATTTTGGTAAGATGTTTTGCATAAATTGTGATGAACTGAGCTTCAGACGGACGAAACGGGGAGTTTTAGTTAATGAACAGCGGGAGAAATGAATACAAATGAAAAAAATCATGTTTGAGTGGAAGACTGAGAAGTGGATACTTTTTTTTTGCTAAGATGTTTTGGAAAAATTGTGGTGAACTGAGCTTCAGACGGACGAAATGGTGAATTTTAGTTAAAAAATAGCGGGCTTAATGACTTCAGGTGAAAAAAATCAAATTTGAGTGGAAGCCTGAGAAGTGGATATTTTTATTTTGCTAAGATGTTGTTTCCGCCGTAGAAATAGCAGCGAAAACCGTTGACATCACCCTGATGTCTGAATTAATAAAATGATATAGATCCCTTTTGAAATAAGTGGACTGTATTCATTTAAATCATTAAAAATAACAACTTCTGTTAGATACAAGAAAACAATCATTGTTGCCAGGTTGGCATGTGGATGAATAATATTTCTTTATAAACAGAACACACACGAAAGTCGTGATGACCAATGACAAATGACGGTGGCAATTACACCGGCGTAAACATACCGGCCCCCTTGGAACAATTGGTTCCAACAAATGGTCATGTACAAGGTAAAGGACATAGTTTAACTACAGGTCGTTTCACTTCTCCAGCATCCGTTTTCAACATTACTATTGTTACTCTCCCATCAGGTCCTTTATTTACTTCACTTATCACTCCTAAATTCCATTTTAATGGAGGTAGTTGATCATCCTTTATAAGAACCACCATTCCAGGCTGATAATCGGGATAACTCTTCCGCCAACATCGACGCTGCTGAAGTTCTTGGAGGTAGTCCTTCGACCATCGCTTCCAAAAATTTGTAGCCGTTGCTGCTGTTGTTGCCATCTGGAAAGAATACTTACTTTCTTGTCAGAAAGGTCAGGAGAAGGAATTGGTCAAGGGTTCACCAATCAGGAAATGGGCAGGGATAAATAGTTTGAATCATGTGGTTCATTGGATAAAATGGAAATAGGACGGGAGTTCATGCATGCCTCGATTTGTGTTGGTAATGTCAGTAATTCTTCATATGTGATAATGCTATTACCTAAGACTCTTTCTAAGGGAGAAACCAGATGTCTTGAGCACTGCTGACAATTCCTTGAAGATTTTCAATGCTTCCGGGAGACTGGAAGCGCCACTTAATAGATCATCCATGTAGAAATCTTTGTTTATAATTTTTGAAGGGTGAGGATAATTTTTTTTCATTTTCCTGAGCTAGTTGCTTTAAGCATCGTGTAGATTTGCGAAGTTCCTTGGGATTGATCTTCGTTGGTAGTGTAACATCAAATCTGCCATCTGACTGGCGAGTGGTGTTGCTAACGAAATGTCTTTCACACTGCCTTTCTTCTGATGTTGTAACAGGTTGATTAGTGGATTCGATGCTCCAAGTTTTCTTAAGATTATCTTCTAATGCTCTGTTTGTTTCTACTGATGCCTCTATATGAAGACAATGTGCAACAGTTTGTGGATAATGCATTGATGAAGTTGTGGGTGTGTTTCCAGCAACCGTCCAACCAAGAAGTGTTTCTTGAAGAAAAGGAAATGTTCCTTGTTTTTGTAATTTGTTTGGCAATAGAATCTCATAAAAGACTTGCGCACCTAGCAACAAATCAATAGTATTGGGTTGATTAAAATGTTCATCGGCTAACTTAATATTTTCTGGGATATTCCAGTTTCTAATGTCTATAGAGGTACTTGGCAGTAAGCCTGTAATGCGGGGAAGTACTGCACAATTAATATCAGTCCTATAGTCAGTAAATCGAGATCTTAAATGTAAAGAGCTTTGACAATTTGTATCCGCTCGAACTCCTTCAATCCCCTGGATAGGTAAATGATGTTTATGTTTCCTCAATTGTAATTTCTGAACTAGATTTTCTGATATAAAATTCACCTGGGAAGCAGAGTCCAACAAGGCTCTACATGGTATATACTGCCCTTGATGATTTCTGACTTCAACAACTGCTGTGGCTAGTATCACCTGTGAGCACACCTTTGTTTTGATAGCGCAGTAACTACTAATAGGTTGTACAGATGATGCTGTTCTTGATGTGTCACCATCTCTTGAGGGTATTGCCTCAAAATGTAATAGTGTGTGATGTCTCCTTTCACACTTTCTGCAATTTTGCGTTGAACACTGATGATTGTGTGAGTATTTTCTCAAACAATTAAAGCATAATTTCAACTGTTTCACTAGCTTAGATCGTTCTCCTACGTCCATTTTTAAAAAATCAGGACATTTATGCAATTGGTGTTCACCCTTACATTTTACACATTTTAAATTTACAGCCACGTATGACTGCTGTACTTTAGATTGCTGCTTGTAACTGTAATTAGATTTCATTGCATTTGCCGTAGTAATAACACCAATATTTTCTAAGGCTTTAGATTTTTTTTCTAAAAATTCTAAAATTAACTGTAGCGTAGGCATCTCTTCATCTTCTGACTGAAATTCCAATTCTTTTCTGGTATCGTGATCAATATTATTCATGATTATTTGAATTAATAACACATCAAATAAAGACACATTAAGTTTCAGTGCCTGTATTGCATTCACATTTGATTGTATATGGTTTACTAGCATCCTCAATGAGCCAATTTTATTTTTGTCCACAGTTGGCATGTGAAGAAGATGATTCATATGAGTGGAGACTATTACCTTTTCGTTGTGATATCTGCCCTTAATTAGTCCCCATGCTACTTCAAAATTATCATTAGTTACTTGTAAATTCTGAATAAGCTGATGTGGTTCTCCTTCCAAGGATGATAGCAAATAATGAAACTTCTGTACAGCAGACAAATGAGTGTTGTTGCATACTAAAGCTTCAAATGTATCCCTGAAGTGCAACCACTCACAAACATTTCCCTTAAACTTAGGTAACTCAATAACCGGGAGTCTAATATGTGAATCGACGTGCGATTTGTCCATTATTGAATCATTTTGTGAAGAATTTCTTGTATTTGGCACACATGCTGGCTCAAGTAATCTAAGATATAATGCTTGTACTGTATAAAATTGTTCCTCAAATGCCGCTCTATCATCTGAATGATCCTCATCAACATCTTCAACTTCTAATTCCTCTTGTATTAAGCAGTAATTGTGATAGAGTTTCGGCAATTGTTCTTGTCTCACTTTTAACTCGAGAACACTTTGAGTTGCTTCGTTAAAATTAGTTACAAACGAGTTTAATCTTGCAAGAGATGCTTTAATTATGCCCTGCTTCTTAATCAATGATTTCTTTAACTTGCAATCCATTTTAGTTTCGACAAGCATGCATGAATTAAGGAACTTTAAGGTATGGGTAAGGAATAGGTAGGGTTAGATCTGACCTCTGACAAAGAAAATTCCAATGTAGTATTCTTTTTCACGATAATCCGCACGTTGGTGACGAATGAAGTGAAGAAGCAGCAACAAATTAAACCAAAATCTTCGGTGTTTATGCTCTCAGTGGCAGCAAATCTTATTCCTTCGTTGAGTACCGATGTAAGGAAATACATAAGATTAGTAATATGAAAATTCGACAATTATTCCACGATGGATTCGCAAAGAGATCCGGCCCGAAGGACCAAATGTTTCCGCCGTAGAAATAGCAGCGAAAACCGTTGACATCACCCTGATGTCTGAATTAATAAAATGCCATAGATCCCTTTTGAAATAAGTGGACTGTATTCATTTAAATCATTAAAAATAACAACTTCTGTTATACCCCGTTTCCACTACTAGCGTAAGTACGCGCGTCCATACGCGTGTGACCAAAAAACACCGTGGGAACGCACGTAAGGACCATCGTATTTCGTAGTTCCGAACCATGCCATTTGTCACTGGTTAGGCGCTGGCGGCGGGACGGAAACTAGGAAAAATGAATCACGGTATTCTATAAAGTTGGACAAAATGGATATTTCTCGGCTGTACATTGATGAACAAGTGAGAATGAATGTCTCATAATTTTCAAAACGGCAAAAACATGAAGAATGTGCCGGAGTTCTGAATGTATTTGTAAACTACTTATTCCAGCAATTTGTTCAGTCAGATGCCAAGGCAGGGCAGCACTGAGTTACACTAGTGTCGTGGGAACGCATCGCTGGTTGGCACGCGCGTACATACGCTAGTAGTGGAAACGGGGTATTAGATACAAGAAAACAATCATTGTTGCCAGGTTGGCATGTGGATGAATAATATTTCTTTATAAACAGAACACACACGAAAGTCGTGATGACCAATGACAAATGACGGTGGCAATTACACCGGCGTAAACAGATGTATTGTTTAAATTTTGGTGAATTGAGATGAAGAAGGAGAAAATGGTTAATTTTTGTTAAAAAACAGCGGGAATAATGAATTCAGATGAAAAAATTCAAGTTTGAGTGGAAGTCTCTGAAGTGAATATTTTTATTTTGCTAAGATGTTTTGCATACATTTCGGTGAACTGAGCTTCTAACGGAGGAAATGTTTAATTTTAATGAAAAAACAGCGGGAGAAATGAATTCTGATGAAAAAATTCAAGTTTGAGGGGAAACCTAAGGATTGGATATTTTTATTTAGCTAAGAGGTTTTGCATAATTTATGGTGGACTGAGCTGCAGAGGGACGGAATGGTTAATTTCAGTTAAAATATTGTGGGAGAAATGAAATCAGATGAATAAATTTCGGTTTCAGTAGAAGCCTTAGAAGTGGATATTTTTATTATTCTAAGACATTTGCATTAATATTGGTGAACTGAGATTTTACCGGACGAAATGTTAATTATAGTGAAAACACGGCGGAAGAAATGAATTCTGATGAAAAAATTCAAGTTTGAGGGGAAACCTGAGAAGTGGATATTTTTATTTAGCTAAGAAGTTTTGCATAAGTAATGGTGAACGGAGCTGAAGACGGACGAAGTGGTTAATTTTAGTTAAAAAACAGCGGGAATTATGAATTCATATGAAAAAATTCAAGTTTCAGTAGAAGCCTGAGAAGTGGATATTTTATTTTGGTAAGATGTTTTGCATAAATTGTGATGAACTGAGCTTCAGACGGACGAAACGGCGAGTTTTAGTTAATGAACAGCGGGAGAAATGAATACAAATGAAAAAAATCATGTTTGAGTGGAAGACTGAGAAGTGGATACTTTTTTTTTGCTAAGATGTTTTGGAAAAATTGTGGTGAACTGAGCTTCAGACGGACGAAATGGTGAATTTTAGTTAAAAAATAGCGGGCCTAATGACTTCAGGTGAAAAAAATCAAGTTTGAGTGGAAGCCTAAGAAGTGGATATTTTTATTTTGCTAAGATGTATTGTTTAAATTTTGGTGAATTGAGATGAAGAAGGAGAAAATGGTTAATTTTTGTTAAAAAACAGCGGGAATAATGAATTCAGATGAAAAAATTCAAGTTTGAGTGGAAGTCTCTGAAGTGAATATTTTTATTTTGCTAAGATGTTTTGCATACATTTCGGTGAACTGAGCTTCTAACGGAGGAAATGTTTAATTTTAATGAAAAAACAGCGGGAGAAATGAATTCTGATGAAAAAATTCAAGTTTGAGGGGAAACCTAAGAATTGGATATTTTTATTTAGCTAAGAGGTTTTGCATAATTTATGGTGGACTGAGCTGCAGAGGGACGGAATGGTTAATTTCAGTTAAAATATTGTGGGAGAAATGAAATCAGATGAATAAATTTCGGTTTCAGTAGAAGCCTTAGAAGTGGATATTTTTATTATTCTAAGACATTTGCATTAATATTGGTGAACTGAGATTTTACCGGACGAAATGTTAATTATAGTGAAAACACGGCGGAAGAAATGAAAAATGATGAAAAAATTCAAGTTTGAGGGGAAACCTGAGAAGTGGATATTTTTATTTAGCTAAGAAGTTTTGCATAAGTAATGGTGAACGGAGCTGAAGACGGACGAAGTGGTTAATTTTAGTTCAAAAACAGCGGGAATTATGAATTCATATGAAAAAATTCAAGTTTCAGTAGAAGCCTGAGAAGTGGATATTTTATTTTGGTAAGATGTTTTGCATAAATTGTGATGAACTGAGCTTCAGACGGACGAAACGGCGAGTTTTAGTTAATGAACAGCGGGAGAAATGAATACAAATGAAAAAAATCATGTTTGAGTGGAAGACTGAGAAGTGGATACTTTTTTTTTGCTAAGATGTTTTGGAAAAATTGTGGTGAACTGAGCTTCAGACGGACGAAATGGTGAATTTTAGTTAAAAAATAGCGGGCTTAATGACTTCAGGTGAAAAAAATCAAGTTTGAGTGGAAGCCTGAGCAGTGGATATTTTTATTTTGCCAAAATGTTTTTTTTTAATTTTGGTGAATTGAGATGCAGAAGGAGAAAATGGTTAATTTTTGTTAAAAAACAGCGGGAATATTGAATTCAGATGAAAAAATTCAAGTTTGAGTGGAAGTCTCTGAAGTGAATATTTTTATTTTGCTAAGATGTTTTGCATACATTTCGGTGAACTGATCTTCTAACGGAGGAAATGTTTAATTTTAATGAAAAAACAGCGGGAGAAATTAATTCAAATGAAAAAAATCAAGTTTGAGTGGAAGACTGAGAAGTGGATAATTTTTTTTTGCTAAGATGTTTTGCAAAAATTGTGGTGAACTGAGCTTCAGACGGACGAAATAGTGAATTTTCATTAAAAAATAGCGGGATAAATGAAATCAGATGAAAAAAATCAAGTTTGAGTGTAATCCCTTGAAGTGGATGTTTTATTTTTCTAAGATGTTTTGCATAAATTTTTGTGTGAACTCAGCTGCAGACGGACAAAATGGTTAATTTTAGTTAAAAATAGTGGGAGATATGTATTCGGATGAAAAAATTCAATTTTGAGTCGAAGCCTGAGAAGTGAATATTTTTATTATGCTAAGATGTTTTGCATACATTTCGGTGAACTGAGCTTCTAACGGAGAAAATATATAATTTTAGTGAAAACACAGCAGGATAATTGAATTCTGATGAAAAAATTCAAGTTTGAGGGCAAACCTGAGAAGTGGATATTTTTGTTTTGCTAAGAAGGTGTGCATAATTTATGGTGAACTGAGTTGCAGACGGACGAAATGGTTAATTTTAGGGCCGAATTCAGATGTCTTAACTACATCGCCTATTCGAAGCTTCACTCCATGAAGATTAGTGCTTCTTCTCCTGCAAATAGGCAGTCAGCACCACTACTTCCACTCCTTCTGCCGGAGTGTTGATGGTTGCTATGTTGCCAACTCGACTTAAGTGTAAGAAGGGACATTTACGTAATCCTGGTTACGGATAAAGTTGGTGAACTGAGCTTCGGAGGGACGGAATGTTTAATTTTAGTGAAAAAACATCGGGAGAATTGAATTAAGATTTAAAAAATTCAGGTATGGGAGGAAACCTGAGAAGTGGATATTTTTATTTTGTTAAGATGTAATGCATACATTTTGGTGAACTGAGCTGCAGACGGAGAAATGGTTAATTTTAGTTAAAAAATAGTGGAAGAAATGAATACAGACGAAAAAATTTAAGTCTGAGTTTAGGACTGAGAAGTATATATTTATATTTTGCTAAGTTATTTAGCATACATTTTGGTGAACTGAGCTTCAGAGGGACGAAATGGTTAAATTTAGTTATAAAACAGGGGGAGAAATGAATTAAGATGAAAAATTCAAATTTTAGTTGGTGACCGAGAAGTGGATATTTTTATTTTGCTAAGATGTTTTGCATAAAATTTGGTGACCTGAGCTTCAAAAGGACGAAATGTTTAATTTTTGTGAAAAAGCAGCGGGAGAAATGAATTCAGATGAAAAAATTGAAATTTGAGAAAAACCTGAGAAGTGAAATTTTTATTTTGCTATGATGTTTTGCATACATTTGGGTGAACTGAGCTTCATAGGGATGAAATGGTTAATTTTAGTTAAAAAACAGCTGGACAAATGAATACAGATGAAAAAATTCAAGTTTGAATGGAAGACTGAAAAGTGGATATTTTTATTTTGCTAAGATGTTTTGCATAAATTTTGGTGAACTGAGCTTTTAACACACGAAATGTTTAAGTTAAGTGCAAAAACAGCGGGAGAAATAAATTAAGATGAGAAAATTCAAGTTTGAGGGGAAATCTGAGGAGTGGATATTACTATTTTGCTAAAAAGTTATGCATAAATTTTTATGAACTCTACTGCAGACGGACGAAATAGTTAATTTTAGTTAAAAATTAGTGGGAGAAATGAATTCGGATAAAAAAAATTCAAGTTTGATTGGAAGCCTGAGTAGTGGATATTTTTATTTAGCTACGATGTTATGCATAAATAATGGTGAACTGAAATGCAGAGGGAAGAAATGGTTAATTTTAGTTAAAAACCGCGGCAAAAATGAATTCAGATGAAAAATTCAAATTTGAGTGGAAGCCTGAGAAGTGAATATTTTTATTATTCTAAGATTTTTGCATTATTATTGGTGAACTGAGCTTCTACCGGACGAAATGTTTAATATTAGTGAAAACACGGCGGAAGAAATGAATTCTGATGAAAAAATTCAAGTTTGAGTGGAAGCCTGAGAAGTGGATATTTTATTTTGCTAGGATGTTTTGCATACATTGTGATGAACTGAGCTTCAGACGGACGAAACGGGAGTTTTATTTTTGAACTGCGGGAGAAATGAATTGAAATGAAAAAAATCCTGTTTGAGTGGAAGACTGAGAAGTGGATACTTTTTTTTTGCTAAGAAGTTTTGCAAAAATTGTGGTGAAAATAGCTTCTGTCGGACGAAATGGTGAGTTTTAGTTAAAAAACAGCGGGAGAAATTAATTTAAATAAAAAAAATCAAGTTTGAGTGGAAGACTCCACTTCCACTCCTTCTACCTGAGTGTTGATGGTCGCTATGTTACCAACTCGACTCAAGTGTAAGAAGCGACATTTACGTAATCCTGGTTACGGATAAAATTTGGTGAACTGAGCTTCGGAGGGACGGAATGTTTAATTTTAGTGAAAAAACAGCGGGAGAATTGAATTAAAATGAAAAAATTCAAGTTTGTGAGGAAACCTGAGAAGTGGATATTTTTATTTTGTTAAGATGTTTGCATAAATTTTGGTGAACTCAGCTGCAGACGGACGAAATAGTTAATTTTAGTTAAAAAAAAGTGGGAGAAATGAATACAGACCAAAAAATTTAAGTCTGAGTTTAAGCCTGAGAAGTAGATATTTATATTTTGCTAAGAGGTTTTGCATACATTTTAGTGAATTGATATGCAAAAGGACGAAATGTTTAATTTTAGTTAAAAAACAGCGGGAATAATGAATTCAGATGAAAAAATTCAAATTTGAGTGGAAGCCTGAGAGGTTGATATTTTTATTTTGCTAAGATGTTTTGCAAAAATTGTGGTGAACTGAGCTTCAGACGGACGAAATGGTGAATTTTATTTAAAAAACTGCGGGAGAAATGAATTAAGATGAGAAATTCAAGTTTTAGTTGGAGGCCGAGAAGTGGATATTTTTATTTTTCTAAGATGTTTTGCATACATTTTGGTGAACTGAGCTTCAGAGGGACGAAATTGTTAAAATTTTTTACAAAACAGCGGTAGAAATGAATTAAGATGAAAAATTCAAGTTTTAGTTGGAGGCCGAGAAGTGGATATTTTTATTTTGGTAAAATGTTTTGCATAAAATTTGGTGAAGTGAGCTTCAAACCAACGAAATGTTTAATTTTAGTGAAAAAACTGCGGGAGAAATGAATTCAGATGAAAAAATGGAAGTTTGAGAAGAAACCTGAGAAGTGGATATTTTTAATTTGCTAACAAGTTTTGCATAAATTTTGGTGAACTGAGCTGCAGAAGGAGGAAATGTTTAATTTTAGTGAAAAAACAGCGGGAGAAATGAATAATGATGAAAAAATTCAAGTTTGAGGGGAAACCTAAGAATTGGATATTTTTATTAAGCTAAGAAGTTTTGCATAAGTAATGGTGAACGGAGCTGAAGACGGACGAAGTGGTTAATTTTAGTTAAAAAACAGCGGGAATTATGAATTCATATGAAAAAATTCGAGTTTCAGTAGAAGCCTGAGAAGTGGATATTTTATTTTGGTAAGATGTTTTGCATAAATTGTGATGAACTGAGCTTCAAACGGACGAAACGGCGAGTTTTAGTTAATGAACAGCGGGAGAAATGAATACAAATGAAAAAAATCATGTTTGAGTGGAAGACTGAGAAGTGGATACTTTTTTTTTGCTAAGATGTTTTGGAAAAATTGTGGTGAACTGAGCTTCAGACGGACGAAATGGTGAATTTTAGTTAAAAAATAGCGGGCTTAATGACTTCAGGTGAAAAAAATCAAGTTTGAGTGGAAGCCTGAGCAGTGGATATTTTTATTTTGCCAAAATGTTTTTTTTTAATTTTGGTGAATTGAGATGCAGAAGGAGAAAATAGTTAATTTTTGTTAAAAAACAGCGGGAATAATGAATTCAGATGAAAAAACTCAAGTTTGAGTAGGAGTCTCTGAAGTGAATATTTTTATTTTGCTAAGACGTTTTGCATACATTTCGGAGAACTGAGCTTCTTACGGAGGAAATGTTTAATATTAGTGAAAAAACAGCGGGAGAAATGAATTCTGATGAAAAAATTCAAGTTTGAGGGGAAAGCTGAGAAGTGGATATTTTCCTTTTGCTAAGATGTTTTGCAAAAATTGTGGTGAACTGAGCTTCAGATGGACGAAGTAGTGAATTTTCATTAAAAAATAGCGGGATTAATGAAATCAGATGAAAAAAATCAAGTTTGAGTGTAATCCCTTGAAGTGGATGTTTTATTTTTCTAAGATGTTTTGCATAAATTTTGGTAAACTGAGATGCAGAAGGACGAAATGGTTAATTTTAGTTAAAAATAGTGGGAGAAATGAATTCATATGAAAAAATTCAAGTTTGAGTGGAAGCCTGAGAAGTGGATATTTTTATTTTGATAAGAAGTTATGCATAAATTTTTGTGTGAACTGAGCTTCTAACGGAGAAAATATATAATTTTAATGAAAACACAGAAGGACAATTGAATTCTGATGAAAAAATTCAAGTTTGAGGGCAAACCTGAGAAGTGGATATTTTTGTTTTGCTTAGAAGGTGTGCATAATTTATGGTGAACTGAGTAGCAGACGGACGAAATGGTTAATTTTAGGGCCGAATTCAGATGTCTTAACTACATCGCCTAGTCGAAGCTTCACTCCATGAAGATTAGTGCTCCTTCTCCTGCAAATGGGCAGTCAGCACCACTACTTCCACTCCTTCTGCCGGAGTGTTGATGGTTGCTATGTTGCCAACTCGACTCAAGTGTAAGAAGGGACATTTACGTAATCCTGGTTACGGATAAAATTTGGTGAACTGAGCTTCGGAGGGACGGAATGTTTAATTTTAGTGAAAAAACATCGGGAGAATTGAATTAAGATTTAAAAAATTCAGGTTTGGGAGGAAACCTGAGAAGTGGATTATTTATTTTGTTAAGATGTTATGCATAAATTTTGGTGAACTCAGCTGCAGACGGACGAAATGGTTAATTTTAGTTAGAAAATAGTTGGAGAAATGAATACAGACGAAAAAATTTAAGTCTGAGTTTAAGCCTAGGAAGTAGACATTGATATTTTGCTAAGAGGTTTTGCATACATTTTAGTGAATTGATATGCAGAGGGACGAAATGTTTAATTTTAGTTAAAAAACAGCGGGAATAATGAATTCAGATGAAAAAATTCGAATTTGAGTGGAAGCCTGAGAGGTTGATATTTTTATTTTGCTAAGATGTTTTGCAAAAATTGTGGTGAACTGAGCTTCAGACGGACGAAATGGTGAATTTTATTTAAAAAACTGCGGGAGAAATGAATTAAGATGAGAAATTCAAGTTTTAGTTAGAGGCCGAGAAGTAGATATTTTTATTTTTCTAAGATGTTTTGCATACATTTTGGTGAACTGAGCTTCAGAGGGACGAAATTGTTAAAATTTTTTACAAAACAGCGGTAGAAATGAATTAAGATGAAAAATTCAAGTTTTAGTTGGAGGCCGAGAAGTGGATATTTTTATTTTGGTAAAATGTTTTGCATAAAATTTGGTGAAGTGAGCTTCAAACCAACGAAATGTTTAAATTTAGTGAAAAAACAGCGGGAGAAATGTATTCAGATGAAAAAATGGAAGTTTGAGAAGAAACCTGAGAAGTGGATATTTTTAATTTGCTAACAAGTTTTGCATAAATTTTGGTGAACTGAGCTGCAGAAGGAGGAAATGTTTAATTTTAGTGAAAAAACAGCGGGAGAAATGAAAAATGATGAAAAAATTCAAGTTTGAGGGGAAACCTAAGAATTGGATATTTTTATTTAGCTAAGAAGTTTTGCAAAAGTAATGGTGAACGGAGCTGAAGACGGACGAAGTGGTTAATTTTAGTTAAAAAACAGCGGTAATTATGTATTCATATGAAAAAATTCAAGTTTTAGTAGCAGCCTGAGAAGTGGATATTTTATTTTGGTAAGATGTTTTGCATAAATTGTGATGAACTGAGCTTCAAACGGACGAAACGGCGAGTTTTAGTTAATGAACAGCGGGAGAAATGAATACAAATGAAAAAAATCATGTTTGAGTGGAAGACTGAGAAGTGGATACTTTTTTTTTGCTAAGATGTTTTGGAAAAATTGTGGTGAACTGAGCTTCAGACGGACGAAATGGTGAATTTTAGTTAAAAAATAGCGGGCTTAATGACTTCAGGTGAAAAAAATCAAGTTTGAGTGGAAGCCTGAGCAGTGGATATTTTTATTTTGCCAAAATGTTTTTTTTTAATTTTGGTGAATTGAGATGCAGAAGGAGAAAATGGTTAATTTTTGTTAAAAAACAGCGGGAATAATGAATTCAGATGAAAAAACTCAAGTTTGAGTGGAAGTCTCTGAAGTGAATATTTTTATTTTGCTAAGACGTTTTGCATACATTTCGGAGAACTGAGCTTCTTACGGAGGAAATGTTTAATTTTAGTGAAAAAACAGCGGGAGAAATGAATTCTGATGAAAAAATTTAAGTTTAAGGGGAAACCTAAGAAGTGAAATTTTTATTTTGCTATGATGTTTTGCATACATTTTGGTGAACTGAGCTTCATAGGGATGAAATGGTTAATTTTAGTTAAAAAACAGCGGGACAAATGAATACAGATGAAGAAATTCAAGTTTGAATGGAAGACTGAAAAGTGGAAATTTTTATTTTGCTAAGATGTTTTGCATAAATTTTGGTGAACTGAGCTTTTAACACACGAAATGTTTAAGTTAAGTGCAAAAACTGCGGGAGAAATAAATTAAGATGAGAAAATTCAAGTTTGAGGGGAAATCTGAGGAGTGGATATTATTATTTTGCTAAGAAGTTATGCATAAATTTTTATGAACTCTACTGCAGACGGACGAAATAGTTAATTTTAGTTAAAAAATAGTGGGAGAAATGAATTAAGATTTAAAAAATTCAGGTTTGGGAGGAAACCTGAGAAGAGGATATTTTTATTTTGCTAAGAGGTTTTACATACATTTTAGTGAATTGATATGCAGAAGGACGGAATGTTTAATTTTAGTGAAAAAACAGCGGGAGAATTGAATTTAAATGAAAAAATTCAAGTTTGAGAGGAAACCTGAGAAGTGGATATTTTTATTTTGTTAAGATGTTATGCATAAATTTTGGTGAACTCAGCTGCAGACGGACGAAATGGTTAATTTTAGTTAAAAAATAGTGGGAGAAATGAATACAGACCAAAAAATTTAAGTCTGAGTTTAAGCCTGAGAAGTAGATATTTATATTTTGCTACGAGGTTTTGCATACATTTTAGTGAATTGATATGCGGAAGGACGAAATGGTTAATTTTAGTTAAAAAACAGCGGGAATAATGAATTCAGATGAAAAAATTCAAATTTGAGTGGAAGCCTGAGAGGTTGATATTTTTATTTTGCTAAGATGTTTTGCAAAAATTGTAGTGAACTGAGCTTCAGACGGACGAAATGGTGAATTTTATTTAAAAAACTGCGGGAGAAATGAATTAAGATGAGAAATTCAAGTTTTAGTTGGAGGCCGAGAAGTGGATATTTTTATTTTTCTAAGATGTTTTGCATACATTTTGGTGAACTGAGCTTCAGAGGGACGAAATTGTTAAATTTTTTTACAAAACAGCGGGAGAAATGAATTAAGATGAAAAATTCAAGTTTTAGTTGGAGGCCGAGAAGTGGATATTTTTATTTTGGTAAAATGTTTTGCATAAAATTTGGTGAAGTGAGCTTCAAACCGACGAAATGTTTAATTTTAGTGAAAAAACAGCGGGATAAATGAATTCAGATGAAAAAATGGAAGTTTGAGAAGAAACCTGAGAAGTGGATATTTTTAATTTGCTAACAAGTTTTGCATAAATTTTGGTGAACTGAGCTTCTGTCGGAGGAAATGTTTAATTTTAGTGAAAAAACTTCGGGAGAAATGAATTCTGATGAAAAAATTCAAGTTTGAGGGGAAACCTAAGAATTGGATAATTTTATTTAGCTAAGAGGTTTTGCATAATTTATGGTGGACTGAGCTGCAGAGGGACGGAATGGTTAATTTCAGTTAAAATATTGTGGGAGAAATGATATCAGATGAATAAATTTAGGTTTCAGTAGAAGCCTTAGAAGTGGATATTTTTATTATTCTAAGACATTTGCATTAATATTGGTGAACTGAGCTTTTACCGGACGAAATGTTAATTATAGTGAAAACACGGCGGAAGAAATGAATTCTGATGAAAAAATTCAAGTTTGAGGGGAAACCTGAGAAGTGGATATTTTTATTTAGCTAAGAAGTTTTGCATAAGTAATGGTGAACGGAGCAGAATACGGACGAAGTGGTTAATTTTAGTTAAAAAACAGCGGGAATTATGAATTCATATGAAAAAATTCAAGTTTCAGTAGAAGCCTGAGAAGTGGATATTTTATTTTGGTAAGATGTTTTGCACAAATTGTGATGAACTGAGCTTCAGACGGACGAAACGGCGAGTTTAAGTTAATGAACAGCGGGAGAAATGAATACAAATGAAAAAAATCATGTTTGAGTGGAAGACTGAGTAGTGGATACTTTTTTTTTGCCAAGATGTTTTGGAAAAATTGTGGTGAACTGAGCTTCAGACGGACGAAATGGTGAATTTTAGTTAAAAAATAGCGGGCTTAATGACTTCAGGTGAAAAAAATCAAGTTTGAGTGGAAGCCTGAGAAGTGGATATTTTTATTTTGCTAAGATGTTTTGCATACATTTCGGTGAACTGAGCTTCTAACGGAGGAAATGTTTAATTTTAATGAAAAAACAGCGGGAGAAATGAATTCTGATGAAAAAATTCAAGTTTGAGGCGAAAGCTGAGAAGTGGATATTTTCCTTTTGCTTAGATGTTTTGCATAAATTGTGATGAACTGAGCTTCAGACGGAAGAAATGGTGAGTTTTAGTTAAAAAACAGCGGGAGAAATTAATTCAAATGAAAAAAATCAAGTTTGAGTGGAAGACTGAGAAGTGGATAATTTTTTTTTGCTAAGATGTTTTGCAAAAATTGTGGTGAACTGAGCTTCAGACGGACGAAATAGTGAATTTTCATTAAAAAATAGCGGGATAAATGAAATCAGATGAAAAAATTCAAGTTTGAGGGCAAACCTGAGAAGTGGATATTTTTGTTTTGCTAAGAAGGTGTGCATAATTTATGGTTAACTGAGTTACACACGGACGAAATGGTTAATTTTAGGGCCAAATTCAGATGTCTTAACCACATCGCCTAGTCGAAGCTTCACTCCATGAAGATTAGTGCTCCTTCTCCTGCAAATGGGCAGTCAGCACCACTACTTCCACTCCTTCTGCCGGAGTGTTGATGGTTGCTATGTTGCCAACTCGACTCAAGTGTAAGAAGGGACATTTACGTAATCCTGGTTACGGATAAAATTTGGTGAACTGAGTTTCGGAGGGACGGAATGTTTAATTTTAGTGAAAAAACATCGGGAGAATTGAATTAAGATTAAAAAAATTCAGATTTGGGAGGAAACCTGAGAAGTGGATATTTTTATTTTGTTAAGATGTTATGCATAAATTTTGGTGAACTCAGCTGCAGACTGGCGAAATGGATAATTTTAGTTAGAAAATAGTTGGAGAAATGAATACAGACGAAAAAATTTAAGTCTGAGTTTAAGCCTGAGAAGTAGATATTTATATTTTGCTAAGAGGTTAGCATACATTTTAGTGAATTGATATGCAGAAGGACGAAATGGTTAATTTTAGTTAAAAAACAGCGGGAATAATGAATTCAGATGAAAAAATTCAAGTTTGAGTGGAAGCCTGAGAAGTGATAATTTTTATTTTGCTAAGATGTTTTGCATACATTTCGGTGAACTGAGCTTCTAACGGAGAAAATATATAATTTTAGTGAAAACACAGCAGGATAATTGAATTCTGATGAAAAAATTCAAGTTTGAGGGCAAACCTGAGAAGTGGATATTTATTGTTTTGCTAAGAAGGTGTGCATAATTTATGGTGAACTGAGTAGCAGACGGACGAAATGGTTAATTTTAGGGCCGAATTCAGATGTCTGAACTACATCGCCTATTCGAAGCTTCACTCCATGAAGATTAGTGCTCCTTCTCCTGCAAATTTGCAGTCAGCACCACTACTTCCACTCCTTCTGCCGGAGTGTTGATGGTTGCTATGTTGCCAACTCGACTCAAGTGTAAGAAGGGACATTTACGTAATCCTGGTTACGGATAAAGTTGGTGAACTGAGCTTCGGAGGGACGGAATGTTTAATTTTAGTGAAAAAACATCGGGAGAATTGAATTAAGATTTAAAAAATTCAGGTATGGGAGGAAACCTGAGAAGTGGATATTTTTATTTTGTTAAGATGTAATGCATACATTTTGGTGAACTGAGCTGCAGACGGAGAAATGGTTAATTTTAGTTGAAAAATAGTGGAAGAAATGAATACAGACGAAAAAATTTAAGTCTGAGTTTAAGCCTGAGAAGTATATATTTATATTTTGCTAAGTTATTTAGCGTACATTTTGGTGAACTGAGCTTCAGAGGGACGAAATGGTTAAATTTAGTTATAAAACAGGGGAAGAAATGAATTAAGATGAAAAATTCAAATTTTAGTTGGTGACCGAGAAGTGGATATTTTTATTTTGCTAAGATGTTTTGCATAAAATTTGGTGACCTGAGCTTCAAAAGGACGAAATGTTTAATTTTTGTGAAAAAACAGCGGGAGAAATGAATTCAGATGAAAAAATTGAAATTTGAGAAAAACCTGAGAAGTGAAATTTTTATTTTGCTATGATGTTTTGCATACATTTTGGTGAACTGAGCTTCATAGGGATGAAATGGTTAATTTTAGTTAAAAAACAGCGGGAAAAATGAATACAGATGAAAAAATTCAAGTTTGAATGGAAGACTGAAAAGTGGATATTTTTATTTTGCTAAGATGTTTTGCATAAATTTTGGTGAACTGAGCTTTTAACACACGAAATGTTTAAGTTAAGTGCAAAAACAGCGGGAGAAATAAATTAAGATGAGAAAATTCAAGTTTGAGGGGAAATCTTAGGAGTGGATATTATTATTTTGCTAAAAAGTTATGCATAAATTTTTATGAACTCTACTGCAGACGGACGAAATAGTTAATTTTAGTTAAAAAATAGTGGGAGAAATGAATTCGGATAAAAAAAATTCAAGTTTGATTGGAAGCCTGAGTAGTGGATATTTTTATTTAGCTACGATGTTATGCATAAATAATGGTGAACTGAAATGCAGAGGGAAGAAATGGTTAATTTTAGTTAAAAACCGCGTCAAAAATGAATTCAGATGAAAAATTCAAATTTTTATGTGGAAGCCTGAGAAGTGAATATTTTTATTATTCTAAGATTTTTGCATTATTATTGGTGAACTGAGCTTCTACCGGACGAAATGTTTAATTTTAGTGAAAACACGGCGGAAGAAATGAATTCTGATGAAAAAATTCAAGTTTGAGTGGAAGCCTGAGAAGTGGATATTTTATTTTGCTAGGATGTTTTGTATACGTTGTGATGAACTGAGCTTCAGACGGACGAAACGGGAGTTTTATTTTTGAACTGCGGGAGAAATGAATTGAAATGAAAAAAATCCTGTTTGAGTGGAAGACTGAGAAGTGGATACTTTTTTTTTGCTAAGAAGTTTTGCAAAAATTGTGGTGAAAATAGCTTCTGTCGGTCGAAATGGTGAGTTTTAGTTAAAAAATAGCGGGAGAAATTAATTTAAATAAAAAAAATCAAGTTTGAGTGTAAGACTCCACTTCCACTCCTTCTACCTGAGTGTTGATGGTCGCTATGTTACCAACTCGACTCAAGTGTAAGAAGCGACATTTACGTAATCCTGGTTACGGATAAAATTTGGTGAACTGAGCTTTGGAGGGACGGAATGTTTAATTTTAGTGAAAAAACAGCGGGAGAATTGAATTAAAATGAAAAAATTCAAGTTTGTGAGGAAACCTGAGAAGTGGATATTTTTATTTTGTTAAGATGTTATGCATAAATTTTGGTGAACTCAGCTGCAGACGGACGAAATGGTTAATTTTAGTTAAAAATAGTGGGAGAAATGAATTCAGATGAAAAAATTCAAGTTTGAGTTGAAGCCTGAGAAGTGGATATTTTTATTTTGCTAAGACGTTATGCATAAATTTTTATGAACTCTACTGCAGACGGACGAAATAGTTAATTTTAGTTGAAAAATAGTGGGAGAAATGAATTCGGATAAAAAAAATTCAAGTTTGATTGGAAGCCTGAGTAGTGAATATTTTTGTTTAGCTACGATGTTATGCATAAATAATGGTGAACTGAAATGCAGAGGGACGAAATGGTTAATTTTAGTTAAAAACAGCGGCAAAAATGAATTCAGATGAAAAATTCAAATTTGAGTGGAAGCCTGAGAAGTGGATATTTTTATTATTCTAAGATTTTTGCATTATTATTGGTGAACTGAGCTTCTACCGGACGAAATGTTTAATTTTAGTGAAAACACGGCGGAAGAAATGAATTCTGATGAAAAAAATCCTGTTTGAGTGGAAGACTGAGAAGTGGATACTTTTTTTTTGCTAAGAAGTTTTGCAAAAATTGTGGTGAAAATAGCTTCTGTCGGACGAAATGGTGAGTTTTAGTTAAAAAACAGCGGGAGAAATTAATTTAAATGAAAAAAATCAAGTTTGAGTGGAAGACTCCACTTCCACTCCTTCTACCCGAGTGTTGATGGTCGCTATGTTACCAACTCGACTCAAGTGTAAGAAGCGACATTTACGTAATCCTGGTTACGGATAAAATTTGGTGAACTGAGCTTCGGAGGGACGGAATGTTTAATTTTAGTGAAAAAACAGCGGGAGAATTGAATTAAAATGAAAAAATTCAAGTTTGAGAGGAAACCTGAGAAGTGGATATTTTTATTTTGTTAAGATGTTATGCATAAAATTTGGTGAACTCAGCTGCAGACGGACGAAATGGTTAATTGTAGTTAAAAAATAGTGGGAGAAATGAATACAGCCGAAAAAATTTAAGTCTGATTTTAAGCCTGAAAAGTAGATATTTATATTTTGCTAAGAGGTTTTGCACACATTTTAGTGAATTGATATGCGGAAGGACGAAATGGTTAATTTTAGTTAAAAAACAGCGGGAATAATGAATTCAGATGAAAAAATTCAAATTTGAGTGGAAGCCTGAGAGGTTGATATTTTTATTTTGCTAAGATGTTTTGCAAAAATTGTGGTGAACTGAGCTTCAGACGGACGAAATGGTGAATTTTAGTTAAAAAACTGCGGGAGAAATGAATTAAGATGAGAAATTAAAGTTTTAGTTGGAGGCCGAGAAGTGGATATTTTTATTTTTCTAAGATGTTTTGCATACATTTTGGTGAACTGAGCTTCAGAGGGACGAAATTGTTAAATTTTTTTACAAAACAGCGGGAGAAATGAATTACGATGAAAAATTCAAGTTTTAGTTGGAGGCCGAGAAGTGGATATTTTTATT
Source organism: Platycnemis pennipes (assembly GCA_933228895.1). Lineage (NCBI taxonomy): Eukaryota > Metazoa > Arthropoda > Insecta > Odonata > Platycnemididae > Platycnemis > Platycnemis pennipes. The sequence goes on along the minus strand of OW121852.1, from coordinate 30,062,626 downwards.
TTGGTAAAATGTTTTGCATAAAATTTGGTGAAGTGAGCTTCAAACCGACGAAATGTTTAATTTTAGTGAAAAAACAGCGGGATAAATGAATTCAGATGAAAAAATGGAAGTTTGAGAAGAAACCTGAGAAGTGGATATTTTTAATTTGCTAACAAGTTTTGCATAAATTTTGGTGAACTGAGCTGCAGAAGGAGGAAATGTTTAATTTTAGTGAAAAAACAGCGGGAGAAATGAATAATGATGAAAAAATTCAAGTTTGAGGGGAAACCTAAGAATTGGATATTTTTATTTAGCTAAGAGGTTTTGCATAATTTATGGTGGACTGAGCTGCAGAGGGACGGAATGGTTAATTTCAGTTAAAATATTGTGGGAGAAATGAAATCAGATGAATAAATTTAGGTTTCAGTAGAAGCCTTAGAAGTGGATATTTTTATTATTCTAAGACATTTGCATTAATATTGGTGAACTGAGCTTTTACCGGACGAAATGTTAATTATAGTGAAAACACGGCGGAAGAAATGAATTCTGATGAAAAAATTCAAGTTTGAGGGGAAACCTGAGAAGTGGATATTTTTATTTAGCTAAGAAGTTTTGCATAAGTAATGGTGAACGGAGCAGAATACGGACGAAGTGGTTAATTTTAGTTAAAAAACAGCGGGAATTATGAATTCATATGAAAAAATTCAAGTTTCAGTAGAAGCCTGAGAAGTGGATATTTTATTTTGGTAAGATGTTTTGCACAAATTGTGATGAACTGAGCTTCAGACGGACGAAACGGCGAGTTTAAGTTAATGAACAGCGGGAGAAATGAATACAAATGAAAAAAATCATGTTTGAGTGGAAGACTGAGTAGTGGATACTTTTTTTTTGCCAAGATGTTTTGGAAAAATTGTGGTGAACTGAGCTTCAGACGGACGAAATGGTGAATTTTAGTTAAAAAATAGCGGGCTTAATGACTTCAGGTGAAAAAAATCAAGTTTGAGTGGAAGCCTGAGAAGTGGATATTTTTATTTTGCTAAGATGTTTTGCATACATTTCGGTGAACTGAGCTTCTAACGGAGGAAATGTTTAATTTTAATGAAAAAACAGCGGGAGAAATGAATTCTGATGAAAAAATTCAAGTTTGAGGGGAAAGCTGAGAAGTGGATATTTTCCTTTTGCTTAGATGTTTTGCATAAATTGTGATGAACTGAGCTTCAGACGGAAGAAATGGTGAGTTTTAGTTAAAAAACAGCGGGAGAAATTAATTCAAATGAAAAAAATCAAGTTTGAGTGGAAGACTGAGAAGTGGATAATTTTTTTTTGCTAAGATGTTTTGCAAAAATTGTGGTGAACTGAGCTTCAGACAGACGAAATAGTGAATTTTCATTAAAAAAATAGCGGGATAAATGAAATCAGATGAAAAAAATCAAGTTTGAGTGTAATCCCTTGAAGTGGATGTTTTATTTTTCTAAGATGTTTTGCATAAATTTTTGTGTGAACTCAGCTGCAGACGGACAAAATGGTTAATTTTAGTTAAAAATAGTGGGAGAAATGAATTCTGATGAAAAAATTCAAGTTTGAGGGCAAACCTGAGAAGTGGATATTTTTGTTTTGCTAAGAAGGTGTGCATAATTTATGGTGAACTGTGTAGCAGACGGACGAAATGGTTAATTTTAGGGCCGAATTCAGATGTCTTAACCACATCGCCTAGTCGAAGCTTCACTCCATGAAGATTAGTGCTCCTTCTCCTGCAAATGGGCAGTCAGCACCACTACTTCCACTCCTTCTGCCGGAGTGTTGATGGTTGCTATGTTGCCAACTCGACTCAAGTGTAAGAAGGGACATTTACGTAATCCTGGTTACGGATAAAACTTGGTGAATTGAGCTTCGGAGGGACGGAATGTTTAATTTTAGTGAAAAAACATCGGGAGAATTGGATTAAGATTTAAAAAATTCAGGTATGGGAGGAAACCTGAGAAGTGGATATTTTTATTTTGTTAAGATGTAATGCATACATTTTGGTGAACTGAGCTGCAGACGGACGAAATGGTTAATTTTAGTTGAAAAATAGTGGAAGAAATGAATACAGACGAAAAAATTTAAGTCTGAGTTTAAGCCTGAGAAGTATATATTTATATTTTGCTAAGTTATTTAGCATTAATTTTGGTGAACTGAGCTTCAGAGGGACGAAATGGTTAAATTTAGTTATAAAACAGGGGGAGAAATGAATTAAGATGAAAAATTCAAATTTTAGTTGGTGATCGAGAAGTGGATATTTTTATTTTGCTAAGATGTTTTGCATAAAATTTGGTGACCTGAGCTTCAAAAGGACGAAATGTTTAATTTTTGTGAAAAAACAGCGCGAGAAATGAATTCAGATGAAAAAATTGAAATTTGAGAAAAACCTGAGAAGTGAAATTTTTATTTTGCTATGATGTTTTGCATACATTTTGGTGAACTGAGCTTCATAGGGATGAAATGGTTAATTTTAGTTAAAAAACAGCGGGACAAATGAATACAGATGAAGAAATTCAAGTTTGAATGGAAGACTGAAAAGTGGATATTTTTATTTTGCTAAGATGTTTTGCATAAATTTTGGTGAACTGAGCTTTTAACACACGAAATGTTTAAGTTAAGTGCAAAAACTGCGGGAGAAAAAAATAAGATGAGAAAATTCAAGTTTGAGGGGAAATCTGAGGAGTGGATATTATTATTTTGCTAAGAAGTTATGCATAAATTTTTATGAACTCTACTGCAGACGGACGAAATAGTTAATTTTAGTTAAAAAATAGTGGGAGAAATGAATTCGGATAAAAAAAATTCAAGTTTGATTGGAAGCCTGAGTAGTGGATATTTTTATTTAGCTACGATGTTATGCATAAATAATGGTGAACTGAAATGCAGAGGGACGAAATGTTTAATTTTAGTTAAAAACAGCGGCAAAAAAGGAATTCAGATGAAAAATTCAAATTTGAGTGGAAGCCTGAGAAGTGAATATTTTTATTATTCTAAGATTTTTGCATTATTATTGGTGAACTGAGCTTCTACCGGACGAAATGTTTAATTTTAGTGAAAACACGGCGGAAGAAATGAATTCTGATTAAAAAATTCAAGTTTGAGTGGAAGCCTGAGAAGTGGATATTTTATTTTGCTAGGATGTTTTGCATACATTGTGATGAACTGAGCTTCAGACGGACGAAACGGGAGTTTTATTTTTGAACTGCGGGAGAAATGAATTCAAATGAAAAAAATCCTGTTTGAGTGGTAGACTGAGAAGTGGATACTTTTTTTTTGCTAAGAAGTTTTGCAAAAATTGTGGTGAAAATAGCTTCTGTCGGACGAAATGGTGAGTTTTAGTTAAAAAACAGCGGGAGAAATTAATTTAAATGAAAAAAAAATCAAGTTTGAGTGGAACACTCCACTTCCACTCCTTCTACCCGAGTGTTGATGATCGCTATGTTACCAACTCGACTCAAGTGTAAGAAGCGACATTTATGTAATCCTGGTTACGGATAAAATTTGGTGAACTGAGCTTCGGAGGGACGGAATGTTTAATTTTAGTGAAAAAACAGCGGGAGAATTGAATTAAAATGAAAAAATTCAAGTTTGAGATGAAACCTGAGAAGTGGATATTTTTATTTTGTTAAGATGTTTGCATAAATTTTGGTGAACTCAGCTGCAGACGGACGAAATGGTTAATTTTAGTTAAAAAATAGTGGGAAAAATGAATACAGACCAAAAAATTTAAGTCTGAGTTTAAGCCTGAGAAGTAGATATTTATATTTTGCTAAGAGGTTTTGCATACATTTTAGTTAATTGATATGCAAAAGGACGAAATGTTTAATTTTAGTTAAAAAACAGCGGGAATAATGAATTCAGATGAAAAAATTCAAATTTGAGTGGAAGCCTAAGAGGTTGATATTTTTATTTTGCTAAGATGTTTTGCAAAAATTGTGGTGAACTGAGCTTCAGACGGACGAAATGGTGAATTTTATTTAAAAAACTGCGGGAGAAATGAATTAAGATGAGAAATTCAGGTTTTAGTTGGAGGCCGAGAAGTGGATATTTTTATTTTTCTAAGATGTTTTGCATACATTTTGGTGAACTGAGCTTCAGAGGGACGAAATTGTTAAAATTTTTTGCAAAACAGCGGTAGAAATGAATTAAGATGAAAAATTCAAGTTTTAGTTGGAGGCCGAAAAGTGGATATTTTTATTTTGGTAAAATGTTTTGCATAAAATTTGGTGAAGTGAGCTTCAAACCGACGAAATGTTTAATTTTAGTGAAAAAACAGCGGGAGAAATGAATTCAGATGAAAAAATGGAAGTTTGAGAAGAAACCTGAGAAGTGGATATTTTTAATTTGCTAACAAGTTTTGCATAAATTTTGGTGAACTGAGCTGCAGAAGGAGGAAATGTTTAATTTTAGTGAAAAAACAGCGGGAGAAATGAATAATGATGAAAAAATTCAAGTTTGAGGGGAAACCTAAGAATTGGATATTTTTATTTAGCTAAGAGGTTTTGCATAATTTATGGTGGACTGAGCTGCAGAGGGACGGAATGGGTAATTTCAGTTAAAATATTGTGGGAGGAATGAAATCAGATGAATAAATTTTGGTTTCAGTAGAAGCCTTAGAAGTGGATATTTTTATTATACTAAGATATTTGCATTAATATTGGTGAACTGAGCTTTTACCGGACGAAATGTTTAATTATAGTGAAAACACGGCGGAAGAAATGAATTCTGATGAAAAAATTCAAGTTTGAGGGGAAACCTGAGAAGTGGATATTTTTATTTAGCTAAGAAGTTTTGCATAAGTAATGGTGAACGGAGCTGAAGACGGACGAAGTGGTTAATTTTAGTTAAAAAACAGCGGGAATTATGAATTCATATGAAAAAATTCGAGTTTCAGTAGAAGCCTGAGAAGTGGATATTTTATTTTGGTAAGATGTTTTGCATAAATTTTGGTGAACTCAGCTGCAGACGGACGAAATGGTTAATTTTAGTTAGAAAATAGTTGGAGAAATGAATAAAGACGAAAAAATTTAGTCTGAGTTCAAACCTAGGAAGTAGACATTTATATTTTGCTAAGAGGTTTTGCATACATTTTAGTGAATTGATATGCAGAAGGACGAAATGTTTAATTTTAGTTAAAAAACAGCGGGAATAATGAATTCAGATGAAAAAATTCAAGTTTGAGTGGAAGCCTGAGAGGTTGATATTTTTATTTTGGTAAGATGTTTTGCAAAAATTGTGATGAACTGAGCTTCAGACGGACGAAATGGTGAATATTAGTTAAAAAACTGCGGGAGAAATGAATTAAGATGAAAAATTCCAGCTTTAGTTGGAGGCCGAGAAGTGGATATTTTTATTTTGCTAAAATGTTTTGCATAAAATTTGGTGAAGTAAGCTTGAAACCGACGAAATGTTCAATTTTAGTGAAAAAACATCGGTAGAAATGAATTATGATGAAAAAATTCAAGTTTGAGGGGAAAGCTAAGAATTGGATATTTTATTTTAGCTAAAAGGTTTTTCATAATTTATGGTGGACTGAGCTGCAGAGGGGCGGAATGGTTAATTTCAGTTAAAATATTGTGGGAGAAATGAAATCAGATGAATAAATTTAGGTTTCAGTAGAAGCCTTAGAAGTTGATATTTTTATTATTCTAAGATATTTGCATTAATATTGGTGAACTGAGCTTTTACCGGACGAAATGTTTAATTATAGTGAAAACACGGCGAAAGAAATGAATTCTGATGAAAAAATTCAAGTTTGAGTGGAAGTCTGAGATGTGGATATTTTTATTTAGCTAAGAAGTTTTGCATAAGTAATGGTGAACAGAGCTGAAGACGGATGAAGTGGTTAATTTTAGTTAAAAAACAGCGGGAATTATGTATTCATATGAAAAAATTCAAGTTTCAGTATGAGCCTGAGAAGTGGATATTTTATTTTGGTAAGATGTTTTGCATATGTTGTGATGAACTGAGATTCAGACGGACGAAACGGCGAGTTTTATTTAATGAACAGCGGGAGAAATGAATACAAATGAAAAAAATCATGTTTGAGTGGAAGACTGAGAAGTGGATACTTTTTTTTTGCTAAGATGTTTTGCAAAAATTGTGGTTAACTGAGCCTCTGTCGGACGTAATGGTGAATTTTAGTTAAAAAATAGCGGGAGAAATGAATACAAATGAAAAAAATCAAGTTTGAGTAGAAGCCTGAGATGTGGATACTTAATTTTGCTAAAATGTTTTGCATAAATTGTGATGAACTGAGCTTCAGACGGACGAAACGGGAGTTTTAGTTGTTGAACTGCGGGAGAAATGAATTCAAATGAAAAAAATCATGTTTGAGTGGAAGACTGAGAAGTGGATACTTTTTTTTTGCTAAGATGTTTTGCAAAAATTGTGGTGAACTGAGCTTCAGACGGACGAAATAGTGAATTTTCATTAAAAAATAGCGGGATAAATGAAATCAGATGAAAAAAATCAAGTTTGAGTGTAATCCCTTGAAGTGGATGTTTTATTTTTCTAAGATGTTTTGCATAAATTTTGGTAAACTGAGATGCAGAAGGACGAAATGGTTAATTTTAGTTAAAAATAGTGGGAGAAATGAATTATGATGAAAAAATTCAATTTTGAGTGGAAGCCTGAGAAGTGAATTTTTTAATTTTGCTAAGATGTTTTGCATACATTTCGGTGAACTGAGCTTCTAACGGAGAAAATATATAATTTTAGTGAAAACAAAGCAGGACAATTGAATTCTGATGAAAAAATTAAGTTTGAGGGCAAACCTGAGGAGTGGATATTTTTGTTTTGCTAAGAAATTGTGCATAATTTATGGTGAACTGAGTAGCAGACGGACGAAATGGTTAATTTTAGGGCCGAATTCAGATGTCTTAACTACATCGCCTAGTCGCAGCTTCACTCCATGAAGATTAGTGCTCCTTCTCCTGCAAATGGGCAGTCAGCACCACTACTTCCACTCCTTCTGCCGGAGTGTTGATGGTTGCTATGTTGCCAACTCGACTCAAGTGTAAGAAGGGACATTTACGTAATCCTGGTTACGGATAAAACTTGGTGAACTGAGCTTCGGAGGGACGGAATGTTTAATTTTAGTGAAAAAACATCGGGAGAATTGAATTAAGATTTAAAAAATTCAGGTTTGGGAGGAAACCTGAGAAGTGGATATTTTTATTTTGTTAAGATGTTATGCATAAATTTTGGTGAACTCAGCTGCAGACGGACGAAATGGTTAATTTTAGTTAGAAAATAGTTGGAGAAATGAATAAAGACGAAAAAATTTAGTCTGAGTTCAAGCCTAGGAAGTAGACATTTATATTTTGCTAAGAGGTTTTGCATACATTTTAGTGAATTGATATGCAGAAGGACGAGATGTTTAATTATAGTTAAAAAACAGCGGGAATAATGAATTCAGATGAAAAAATTCAAGTTTGAGTGGAAGCCTGAGAGGTTGATATTTTTATTTTGGTAAGATGTTTTGCAAAAATTGTGATGAACTGAGCTTCAGACGGACGAAATGGTGAATATTAGTTAAAAAACTGCGGGAGAAATGAATTAAGAAGAAAAATTCCAGCTTTAGTTGGAGGCCGAGAAGTGGATATTTTTATTTTGCTAAAATGTTTTGCATAAAATTTGGTGAAGTAAGCTTGAAACCGACGAAATGTTTAATTTTAGTGAAAAAACATCGGTAGAAATGAATTATGATGAAAAAATTCAAGTTTGAGGGGAAAGCTAAGAATTGGATATTTTATTTTAGCTAAAAGGTTTTTCATAATTTATGGTGGACTGAGCTGCAGAGGGGCGGAATGGTTAATTTCAGTTAAAATATTGTGGGAGAAATGAAATCAGATGAATAAATTTAGGTTTCAGTAGAAGCCTTAGAAGTTGATATTTTTATTATTCTAAGATATTTGCATTAATATTGGTGAACTGAGCTTTTACCGGACGAAATGTTTAATTATAGTGAAAACACGGCGAAAGAAATGAATTCTGATGAAAAAATTCAAGTTTGAGTGGAAGTCTGAGATGTGGATATTTTTATTTAGCTAAGAAGTTTTGCATAAGTAATGGTGAACAGAGCTGAAGACGGATGAAGTGGTTAATTTTAGTTAAAAAACAGCGGGAATTATGTATTCATATGAAAAAATTCAAGTTTCAGTATGAGCCTGAGAAGTGGATATTTTATTTTGGTAAGATGTTTTGCATATATTGTGATGAACTGAGATTCAGACGGACGAAACGGCGAGTTTTATTTAATGAACAGCGGGAGAAATGAATACAAATGAAAAAAATCATGTTTGAGTGGAAGACTGAGAAGTGGATACTTTTTTTTTGCTAAGATGTTTTGCAAAAATTGTGGTTAACTGAGCCTCTGTCGGACGTAATGGTGAATTTTAGTTAAAAAATAGCGGGAGAAATGAATACAAATGAAAAAAATCAAGTTTGAGTAGAAGCCTGAGATGTGGATACTTAATTTTGCTAAAATGTTTTGCATAAATTGTGATGAACTGAGCTTCAGACGGACGAAACGGGAGTTTTAGTTGTTGAACTGCGGGAGAAATGAATTCAAATGAAAAAAATCATGTTTGAGTGGAAGACTGAGAAGTGGATACTTTTTTTTTGCTAAGATGTTTTGCAAAAATTGTGGTGAACTGAGCTTCTGTCGGAGGAAATGTTTAATTTTAGTGAAAAAACAGCGGGAGAATTGAATTCTGATGAAAAAATTCAAGTTTGAGGGGAAACCTAAGTATTGGATATTTTTATTTAGCTAAGAGGTTTTGCATAAATTATGGTGGACTGAGCTGCAGAGGGACGGAATGGTTAATTTCAGTTAAAATATTGTGGGAGAAATGTTATCAGATGAATAAATTTAGGTTTCAGTAGAAGCCTTAGAAGTTGATATTTTTATTATTCTAAGATATTTGCATTAAAATTGGTGAACTGAGCTTCTACCGGTTGAAATGTTTAATTTTAGTGAAAACACGGCGGAAGAAATGAATTCTGATGAAAAAATTCAAGTTTGAGTGGAAGCCTGAGAAGTGGATACTTTTTTTTTGCTAAGAAGTTTTGCAAAAATTGTGGTGAAAATAGCTTCTGTCGGACGAAATGGTGAGTTTTAGTCAAAAAACAGCGGGAGAAATTAATTTAAATGAAAAAAATCAAGTTTGAGTGGAAGACTCCACTTCCACTCCTTCTACCCGAGTGTTGATGGTCGCTATGTTACCAACTCGACTCAAGTGTAAGAAGCGACATTTACGTAATCCTGGTTACGGATAAAATTTGGTGAACTGAGCTTCGGAGGGACGGAATGTTTAATTTTAGTGAAAAAACAGCGGGAGAATTGAATTAAAATGAAAAAATTCAAGTTTGAGAGAAAACCTGAGAAGTGGATATTTTTATTTTGTTAAGATGTTATGCATAAATTTTGGTGAACTCAGCTGCAGACAGGCGAAATGGTTAATTTTAGTTAAAAAATAGTGGGAGAAAGGAATACAGACCAAAAAATTTAAGTCTGAGTTTAAGCCTGAGAAGTAGATATTTATATTTTGCTAAGAGGTTTTGCATACATTTTAGTGAATTGATATGCAAAAGGACGAAATGGTTAATTTTAGTTAAAAAACAGCGGGAATAATGAATTCAGATGAAAAATTTCAAATTTGAGTGGAAGCCTGAGAGGTTGATATTTTTATTTTGCTAAGATGTTTTGCAAAAATTGTAGTGAACTGAGCTTCAGACGGACGAAATGGTGAATTTTATTTAAAAAACTGCGGGAGAAATGAATTAAGATGAGAAATTCAAGTTTTAGTTGGAGGCCGAGAAGTGGATATTTTTATTTTTCTAAGATGTTTTGCATACATTTTGGTGAACTGAGCTTCAGAGGGACGAAATTGTTAAATTTTTTTACAAAACAGCGGGAGAAATGAATTAAGATGAAAAATTCAAGTTTTAGTTGGAGGCCGAGAAGTGGATATTTTTATTTTGGTAAAATGTTTTGCATAAAATTTGGTGAAGTGAGCTTCAAACCGACGAAATGTTTAATTTTAGTGAAAAAACAGCGGGAGAAATGAATTCAGATGAAAAAATGGAAGTTTGAGAAAAAAACCTGAGAAGTGGATATTTTTAATTTGCTAACAAGTTTTGCATAAATTTTGGTGAACTGAGCTTCTGTCGGAGGAAATGTTTAATTTTAGTGAAAAAACTTCGGGAGAAATGAATTCTGATGAAAAAATTCAAGTTTGAGGGGAAACCTAAGAATTGGATAATTTTATTTAGCTAAGAGGTTTTGCATAATTTATGGTGGACTGAGCTGCAGAGGGACGGAATGGTTAATTTCAGTTAAAATATTGTGGGAGAAATGATATCAGATGAATAAATTTAGGTTTCAGTAGAAGCCTTAGAAGTGGATATTTTTATTATTCTAAGACATTTGCATTAATATTGGTGAACTGAGCTTTTACCGGACGAAATGTTAATTATAGTGAAAACACGGCGGAAGAAATGAATTCTGATGAAAAAATTCAAGTTTGAGGGGAAACCTGAGAAGTGGATATTTTTATTTAGCTAAGAAGTTTTGCATAAGTAATGGTGAACGGAGCAGAAGACGGACGAAGTGGTTAATTTTAGTTAAAAAACAGCGGGAATTATGAATTCATATGAAAAAATTCAAGTTTCAGTAGAAGCCTGAGAAGTGGATATTTTATTTTGGTAAGATGTTTTGCACAAATTGTGATGAACTGAGCTTCAGACGGACGAAACGGCGAGTTTTAGTTAATGAACAGCGGGAGAAATGAATACAAATGAAAAAAATCATGTTTGAGTGGAAGACTGAGTAGTGGATACTTTTTTTTTGCCAAGATGTTTTGGAAAAATTGTGGTGAACTGAGCTTAAGACGGACGAAATGGTGAATTTTAGTTAAAAAATAGCGGGCTTAATGACTTCAGGTGAAAAAACTCAAGTTTGAGTGGAAGCCTGAGAAGTGGATATTTTTATTTTGCTAAGATGTTTTGCATACATTTCGGTGAACTGAGCTTCTAACGGAGGAAATGTTTAATTTTAATGAAAAAACAGCGGGAGAAATGAATTCTGATGAAAAAATTCAAGTTTGAGGCGAAAGCTGAGAAGTGGATATTTTCCTTTTGCTTAGATGTTTTGCATAAATTGTGATGAACTGAGCTTCAGACGGAAGAAATGGTGAGTTTTAGTTAAAAAACAGCGGGAGAAATTAATTCAAATGAAAAAAATCAAGTTTGAGTGGAAGACTGAGAAGTGGATAATTTTTTTTTGCTAAGATGTTTTGCAAAAATTGTGGTGAACTGAGCTTCAGACGGACGAAATAGTGAATTTTCATTAAAAAATAGCGGGATAAATGAAATCAGATGAAAAAATTCAAGTTTGAGGGCAAACCTGAGAAGTGGATATTTTTGTTTTGCTAAGAAGGTGTGCATAATTTATGGTTAACTGAGTTACACACGGACGAAATGGTTAATTTTAGGGCCAAATTCAGATGTCTTAACCACATCGCCTAGTCGAAGCTTCACTCCATGAAGATTAGTGCTCCTTCTCCTGCAAATGGGCAGTCAGCACCACTACTTCCACTCCTTCTGCCGGAGTGTTGATGGTTGCTATGTTGCCAACTCGACTCAAGTGTAAGAAGGGACATTTACGTAATCCTGGTTACGGATAAAATTTGGTGAACTGAGTTTCGGAGGGACGGAATGTTTAATTTTAGTGAAAAAACATCGGGAGAATTGAATTAAGATTAAAAAAATTCAGATTTGGGAGGAAACCTGAGAAGTGGATATTTTTATTTTGTTAAGATGTTATGCATAAATTTTGGTGAACTCAGCTGCAGACTGGCGAAATGGATAATTTTAGTTAGAAAATAGTTGGAGAAATGAATACAGACGAAAAAATTTAAGTCTGAGTTTAAGCCTGAGAAGTAGATATTTATATTTTGCTAAGAGGTTAGCATACATTTTAGTGAATTGATATGCAGAAGGACGAAATGGTTAATTTTAGTTAAAAAACAGCGGGAATAATGAATTCAGATGAAAAAATTCAAGTTTGAGTGGAAGCCTGAGAAGTGATAATTTTTATTTTGCTAAGATGTTTTGCATACATTTCGGTGAACTGAGCTTCTAACGGAGAAAATATATAATTTTAGTGAAAACACAGCAGGATAATTGAATTCTGATGAAAAAATTCAAGTTTGAGGGCAAACCTGAGAAGTGGATATTTATTGTTTTGCTAAGAATGTGTGCATAATTTATGGTGAACTGAGTAGCAGACGGACGAAATGGTTAATTTTAGGGCCGAATTCAGATGTCTGAACTACATCGCCTATTCGAAGCTTCACTCCATGAAGATTAGTGCTCCTTCTCCTGCAAATTTGCAGTCAGCACCACTACTTCCACTCCTTCTGCCGGAGTGTTGATGGTTGCTATGTTGCCAACTCGACTCAAGTGTAAGAAGGGACATTTACGTAATCCTGGTTACGGATAAAGTTGGTGAACTGAGCTTCGGAGGGACGGAATGTTTAATTTTAGTGAAAAAACATCGGGAGAATTGAATTAAGATTTAAAAAATTCAGGTATGGGAGGAAACCTGAGAAGTGGATATTTTTATTTTGTTAAGATGTAATGCATACATTTTGGTGAACTGAGCTGCAGACGGAGAAATGGTTAATTTTAGTTGAAAAATAGTGGAAGAAATGAATACAGACGAAAAAATTTAAGTCTGAGTTTAAGCCTGAGAAGTATATATTTATATTTTGCTAAGTTATTTAGCGTACATTTTGGTGAACTGAGCTTCAGAGGGACGAAATGGTTAAATTTAGTTATAAAACAGGGGAAGAAATGAATTAAGATGAAAAATTCAAATTTTAGTTGGTGACCGAGAAGTGGATATTTTTATTTTGCTAAGATGTTTTGCATAAAATTTGGTGACCTGAGCTTCAAAAGGACGAAATGTTTAATTTTTGTGAAAAAACAGCGGGAGAAATGAATTCAGATGAAAAAATTGAAATTTGAGAAAAACCTGAGAAGTGAAATTTTTATTTTGCTATGATGTTTTGCATACATTTTGGTGAACTGAGCTTCATAGGGATGAAATGGTTAATTTTAGTTAAAAAACAGCGGGAAAAATGAATACAGATGAAAAAATTCAAGTTTGAATGGAAGACTGAAAAGTGGATATTTTTATTTTGCTAAGATGTTTTGCATAAATTTTGGTGAACTGAGCTTTTAACACACGAAATGTTTAAGTTAAGTGCAAAAACAGCGGGAGAAATAAATTAAGATGAGAAAATTCAAGTTTGAGGGGAAATCTTAGGAGTGGATATTATTATTTTGCTAAAAAGTTATGCATAAATTTTTATGAACTCTACTGCAGACGGACGAAATAGTTAATTTTAGTTAAAAAATAGTGGGAGAAATGAATTCGGATAAAAAAAATTCAAGTTTGATTGGAAGCCTGAGTAGTGGATATTTTTATTTAGCTACGATGTTATGCATAAATAATGGTGAACTGAAATGCAGAGGGAAGAAATGGTTAATTTTAGTTAAAAACCGCGTCAAAAATGAATTCAGATGAAAAATTCAAATTTTTATGTGGAAGCCTGAGAAGTGAATATTTTTATTATTCTAAGATTTTTGCATTATTATTGGTGAACTGAGCTTCTACCGGACGAAATGTTTAATTTTAGTGAAAACACGGCGGAAGAAATGAATTCTGATGAAAAAATTCAAGTTTGAGTGGAAGCCTGAGAAGTGGATATTTTATTTTGCTAGGATGTTTTGTATACGTTGTGATGAACTGAGCTTCAGACGGACGAAACGGGAGTTTTATTTTTGAACTGCGGGAGAAATGAATTGAAATGAAAAAAATCCTGTTTGAGTGGAAGACTGAGAAGTGGATACTTTTTTTTTGCTAAGAAGTTTTGCAAAAATTGTGGTGAAAATAGCTTCTGTCGGTCGAAATGGTGAGTTTTAGTTAAAAAATAGCGGGAGAAATTAATTTAAATAAAAAAAATCAAGTTTGAGTGTAAGACTCCACTTCCACTCCTTCTACCTGAGTGTTGATGGTCGCTATGTTACCAACTCGACTCAAGTGTAAGAAGCGACATTTACGTAATCCTGGTTACGGATAAAATTTGGTGAACTGAGCTTTGGAGGGACGGAATGTTTAATTTTAGTGAAAAAACAGCGGGAGAATTGAATTAAAATGAAAAAATTCAAGTTTGTGAGGAAACCTGAGAAGTGGATATTTTTATTTTGTTAAGATGTTATGCATAAATTTTGGTGAACTCAGCTGCAGACGGACGAAATGGTTAATTTTAGTTAAAAATAGTGGGAGAAATGAATTCAGATGAAAAAATTCAAGTTTGAGTTGAAGCCTGAGAAGTGGATATTTTTATTTTGCTAAGACGTTATGCATAAATTTTTATGAACTCTACTGCAGACGGACGAAATAGTTAATTTTAGTTGAAAAATAGTGGGAGAAATGAATTCGGATAAAAAAAATTCAAGTTTGATTGGAAGCCTGAGTAGTGAATATTTTTGTTTAGCTACGATGTTATGCATAAATAATGGTGAACTGAAATGCAGAGGGACGAAATGGTTAATTTTAGTTAAAAACAGCGGCAAAAATGAATTCAGATGAAAAATTCAAATTTGAGTGGAAGCCTGAGAAGTGGATATTTTTATTATTCTAAGATTTTTGCATTATTATTGGTGAACTGAGCTTCTACCGGACGAAATGTTTAATTTTAGTGAAAACACGGCGGAAGAAATGAATTCTGATGAAAAAAATCCTGTTTGAGTGGAAGACTGAGAAGTGGATACTTTTTTTTTGCTAAGAAGTTTTGCAAAAATTGTGGTGAAAATAGCTTCTGTCGGACGAAATGGTGAGTTTTAGTTAAAAAACAGCGGGAGAAATTAATTTAAATGAAAAAAATCAAGTTTGAGTGGAAGACTCCACTTCCACTCCTTCTACCCGAGTGTTGATGGTCGCTATGTTACCAACTCGACTCAAGTGTAAGAAGCGACATTTACGTAATCCTGGTTACGGATAAAATTTGGTGAACTGAGCTTCGGAGGGACGGAATGTTTAATTTTAGTGAAAAAACAGCGGGAGAATTGAATTAAAATGAAAAAATTCAAGTTTGAGAGGAAACCTGAGAAGTGGATATTTTTATTTTGTTAAGATGTTATGCATAAAATTTGGTGAACTCAGCTGCAGACGGACGAAATGGTTAATTGTAGTTAAAAAATAGTGGGAGAAATGAATACAGCCGAAAAAATTTAAGTCTGATTTTAAGCCTGAAAAGTAGATATTTATATTTTGCTAAGAGGTTTTGCACACATTTTAGTGAATTGATATGCGGAAGGACGAAATGGTTAATTTTAGTTAAAAAACAGCGGGAATAATGAATTCAGATGAAAAAATTCAAATTTGAGTGGAAGCCTGAGAGGTTGATATTTTTATTTTGCTAAGATGTTTTGCAAAAATTGTGGTGAACTGAGCTTCAGACGGACGAAATGGTGAATTTTAGTTAAAAAACTGCGGGAGAAATGAATTAAGATGAGAAATTAAAGTTTTAGTTGGAGGCCGAGAAGTGGATATTTTTATTTTTCTAAGATGTTTTGCATACATTTTGGTGAACTGAGCTTCAGAGGGACGAAATTGTTAAATTTTTTTACAAAACAGCGGGAGAAATGAATTACGATGAAAAATTCAAGTTTTAGTTGGAGGCCGAGAAGTGGATATTTTTATTTTGGTAAAATGTTTTGCATAAAATTTGGTGAAGTGAGCTTCAAACCGACGAAATGTTTAATTTTAGTGAAAAAACAGCGGGAGAAATGAATTCAGATGAAAAAATGGAAGTCTGAGAAGAAACCTGAGAAGTGGATATTTTTAATTTGCTAACAAGTTTTGCATAAATTTTGGTGAACTGAGCTGCAGAAGGAGGAAATGTTTAATTTTAGTGAAAAAACAGCGGGAGAAATGAATAATGATGAAAAAATTCAAGTTTGAGGGGAAACCTAAGAATTGGATATTTTTATTTAGCTAAGAGGTTTTGCATAATTTATGGTGGACTGAGCTGCAGAGGGACGGAATGGTTAATTTCAGTTAAAATATTGTGGGAGAAATGAAATCAGATGAATAAATTTAGGTTTCAGTAGAAGCCTTAGAAGTGGATATTTTTATTATTCTAAGACATTTGCATTAATATTGGTGAACTGAGCTTTTACCGGACGAAATGTTAATTATAGTGAAAACACGGCGGAAGAAATGAATTCTGATGAAAAAATTCAAGTTTGAGGGGAAACCTGAGAAGTGGATATTTTTATTTAGCTAAGAAGTTTTGCATAAGTAATGGTGAACGGAGCAGAATACGGACGAAGTGGTTAATTTTAGTTAAAAAACAGCGGGAATTATGAATTCATATGAAAAAATTCAAGTTTCAGTAGAAGCCTGAGAAGTGGATATTTTATTTTGGTAAGATGTTTTGCACAAATTGTGATGAACTGAGCTTCAGACGGACGAAACGGCGAGTTTAAGTTAATGAACAGCGGGAGAAATGAATACAAATGAAAAAAATCATGTTTGAGTGGAAGACTGAGTAGTGGATACTTTTTTTTTGCCAAGATGTTTTGGAAAAATTGTGGTGAACTGAGCTTCAGACGGACGAAATGGTGAATTTTAGTTAAAAAATAGCGGGCTTAATGACTTCAGGTGAAAAAAATCAAGTTTGAGTGGAAGCCTGAGAAGTGGATATTTTTATTTTGCTAAGATGTTTTGCATACATTTCGGTGAACTGAGCTTCTAACGGAGGAAATGTTTAATTTTAATGAAAAAACAGCGGGAGAAATGAATTCTGATGAAAAAATTCAAGTTTGAGGGGAAAGCTGAGAAGTGGATATTTTCCTTTTGCTTAGATGTTTTGCATAAATTGTGATGAACTGAGCTTCAGACGGAAGAAATGGTGAGTTTTAGTTAAAAAACAGCGGGAGAAATTAATTCAAATGAAAAAAATCAAGTTTGAGTGGAAGACTGAGAAGTGGATAATTTTTTTTTGCTAAGATGTTTTGCAAAAATTGTGGTGAACTGAGCTTCAGACAGACGAAATAGTGAATTTTCATTAAAAAAATAGCGGGATAAATGAAATCAGATGAAAAAAATCAAGTTTGAGTGTAATCCCTTGAAGTGGATGTTTTATTTTTCTAAGATGTTTTGCATAAATTTTTGTGTGAACTCAGCTGCAGACGGACAAAATGGTTAATTTTAGTTAAAAATAGTGGGAGAAATGAATTCTGATGAAAAAATTCAAGTTTGAGGGCAAACCTGAGAAGTGGATATTTTTGTTTTGCTAAGAAGGTGTGCATAATTTATGGTGAACTGTGTAGCAGACGGACGAAATGGTTAATTTTAGGGCCGAATTCAGATGTCTTAACCACATCGCCTAGTCGAAGCTTCACTCCATGAAGATTAGTGCTCCTTCTCCTGCAAATGGGCAGTCAGCACCACTACTTCCACTCCTTCTGCCGGAGTGTTGATGGTTGCTATGTTGCCAACTCGACTCAAGTGTAAGAAGGGACATTTACGTAATCCTGGTTACGGATAAAACTTGGTGAATTGAGCTTCGGAGGGACGGAATGTTTAATTTTAGTGAAAAAACATCGGGAGAATTGGATTAAGATTTAAAAAATTCAGGTATGGGAGGAAACCTGAGAAGTGGATATTTTTATTTTGTTAAGATGTAATGCATACATTTTGGTGAACTGAGCTGCAGACGGACGAAATGGTTAATTTTAGTTGAAAAATAGTGGAAGAAATGAATACAGACGAAAAAATTTAAGTCTGAGTTTAAGCCTGAGAAGTATATATTTATATTTTGCTAAGTTATTTAGCATTAATTTTGGTGAACTGAGCTTCAGAGGGACGAAATGGTTAAATTTAGTTATAAAACAGGGGGAGAAATGAATTAAGATGAAAAATTCAAATTTTAGTTGGTGATCGAGAAGTGGATATTTTTATTTTGCTAAGATGTTTTGCATAAAATTTGGTGACCTGAGCTTCAAAAGGACGAAATGTTTAATTTTTGTGAAAAAACAGCGCGAGAAATGAATTCAGATGAAAAAATTGAAATTTGAGAAAAACCTGAGAAGTGAAATTTTTATTTTGCTATGATGTTTTGCATACATTTTGGTGAACTGAACTTCATAGGGATGAAATGGTTAATTTTAGTTAAAAAACAGCGGGACAAATGAATACAGATGAAGAAATTCAAGTTTGAATGGAAGACTGAAAAGTGGATATTTTTATTTTGCTAAGATGTTTTGCATAAATTTTGGTGAACTGAGCTTTTAACACACGAAATGTTTAAGTTAAGTGCAAAAACTGCGGGAGAAAAAAATAAGATGAGAAAATTCAAGTTTGAGGGGAAATCTGAGGAGTGGATATTATTATTTTGCTAAGAAGTTATGCATAAATTTTTATGAACTCTACTGCAGACGGACGAAATAGTTAATTTTAGTTAAAAAATAGTGGGAGAAATGAATTCGGATAAAAAAAATTCAAGTTTGATTGGAAGCCTGAGTAGTGGATATTTTTATTTAGCTACGATGTTATGCATAAATAATGGTGAACTGAAATGCAGAGGGACGAAATGTTTAATTTTAGTTAAAAACAGCGGCAAAAATGAATTCAGATGAAAAATTCAAATTTGAGTGGAAGCCTGAGAAGTGAATATTTTTATTATTCTAAGATTTTTGCATTATTATTGGTGAACTGAGCTTCTACCGGACGAAATGTTTAATTTTAGTGAAAACACGGCGGAAGAAATGAATTCTGATTAAAAAATTCAAGTTTGAGTGGAAGCCTGAGAAGTGGATATTTTATTTTGCTAGGATGTTTTGCATACATTGTGATGAACTGAGCTTCAGACGGACGAAACGGGAGTTTTATTTTTGAACTGCGGGAGAAATGAATTCAAATGAAAAAAATCCTGTTTGAGTGGTAGACTGAGAAGTGGATACTTTTTTTTTGCTAAGAAGTTTTGCAAAAATTGTGGTGAAAATAGCTTCTGTCGGACGAAATGGTGAGTTTTAGTTAAAAAACAGCGGGAGAAATTAATTTAAATGAAAAAAAAATCAAGTTTGAGTGGAACACTCCACTTCCACTCCTTCTACCCGAGTGTTGATGATCGCTATGTTACCAACTCGACTCAAGTGTAAGAAGCGACATTTACGTAATCCTGGTTACGGATAAAATTTGGTGAACTGAGCTTCGGAGGGACGGAATGTTTAATTTTAGTGAAAAAACAGCGGGAGAATTGAATTAAAATGAAAAAATTCAAGTTTGAGATGAAACCTGAGAAGTGGATATTTTTATTTTGTTAAGATGTTTGCATAAATTTTGGTGAACTCAGCTGCAGACGGACGAAATGGTTAATTTTAGTTAAAAAATAGTGGGAAAAATGAATACAGACCAAAAAATTTAAGTCTGAGTTTAAGCCTGAGAAGTAGATATTTATATTTTGCTAAGAGGTTTTGCATACATTTTAGTTAATTGATATGCAAAAGGACGAAATGTTTAATTTTAGTTAAAAAACAGCGGGAATAATGAATTCAGATGAAAAAATTCAAATTTGAGTGGAAGCCTAAGAGGTTGATATTTTTATTTTGCTAAGATGTTTTGCAAAAATTGTGGTGAACTGAGCTTCAGACGGACGAAATGGTGAATTTTATTTAAAAAACTGCGGGAGAAATGAATTAAGATGAGAAATTCAGGTTTTAGTTGGAGGCCGAGAAGTGGATATTTTTATTTTTCTAAGATGTTTTGCATACATTTTGGTGAACTGAGCTTCAGAGGGACGAAATTGTTAAAATTTTTTGCAAAACAGCGGTAGAAATGAATTAAGATGAAAAATTCAAGTTTTAGTTGGAGGCCGAAAAGTGGATATTTTTATTTTGGTAAAATGTTTTGCATAAAATTTGGTGAAGTGAGCTTCAAACCGACGAAATGTTTAATTTTAGTGAAAAAACAGCGGGAGAAATGAATTCAGATGAAAAAATGGAAGTTTGAGAAGAAACCTGAGAAGTGGATATTTTTAATTTGCTAACAAGTTTTGCATAAATTTTGGTGAACTGAGCTGCAGAAGGAGGAAATGTTTAATTTTAGTGAAAAAACAGCGGGAGAAATGAATAATGATGAAAAAATTCAAGTTTGAGGGGAAACCTAAGAATTGGATATTTTTATTTAGCTAAGAGGTTTTGCATAATTTATGGTGGACTGAGCTGCAGAGGGACGGAATGGGTAATTTCAGTTAAAATATTGTGGGAGGAATGAAATCAGATGAATAAATTTTGGTTTCAGTAGAAGCCTTAGAAGTGGATATTTTTATTATACTAAGATATTTGCATTAATATTGGTGAACTGAGCTTTTACCGGACGAAATGTTTAATTATAGTGAAAACACGGCGGAAGAAATGAATTCTGATGAAAAAATTCAAGTTTGAGGGGAAACCTGAGAAGTGGATATTTTTATTTAGCTAAGAAGTTTTGCATAAGTAATGGTGAACGGAGCTGAAGACGGACGAAGTGGTTAATTTTAGTTAAAAAACAGCGGGAATTATGAATTCATATGAAAAAATTCGAGTTTCAGTAGAAGCCTGAGAAGTGGATATTTTATTTTGGTAAGATGTTTTGCATAAATTTTGGTGAACTCAGCTGCAGACGGACGAAATGGTTAATTTTAGTTAGAAAATAGTTGGAGAAATGAATAAAGACGAAAAAATTTAGTCTGAGTTCAAACCTAGGAAGTAGACATTTATATTTTGCTAAGAGGTTTTGCATACATTTTAGTGAATTGATATGCAGAAGGACGAAATGTTTAATTTTAGTTAAAAAACAGCGGGAATAATGAATTCAGATGAAAAAATTCAAGTTTGAGTGGAAGCCTGAGAGGTTGATATTTTTATTTTGGTAAGATGTTTTGCAAAAATTGTGATGAACTGAGCTTCAGACGGACGAAATGGTGAATATTAGTTAAAAAACTGCGGGAGAAATGAATTAAGATGAAAAATTCCAGCTTTAGTTGGAGGCCGAGAAGTGGATATTTTTATTTTGCTAAGATGTTTTGCATAAAATTTGGTGACCTGAGCTTCAAAAGGACGAAATGTTTAATTTTTGTGAAAAAACAGCGGGAGAAATGAATTCAGATGAAAAAATTGAAATTTGAGAAAAACCTGAGAAGTGAAATTTTTATTTTGCTATGATGTTTTGCATACATTTTGGTGAACTGAGCTTCATAGGGATGAAATGGTTAATTTTAGTTAAAAAACAGCGGGAAAAATGAATACAGATGAAAAAATTCAAGTTTGAATGGAAGACTGAAAAGTGGATATTTTTATTTTGCTAAGATGTTTTGCATAAATTTTGGTGAACTGAGCTTTTAACACACGAAATGTTTAAGTTAAGTGCAAAAACAGCGGGAGAAATAAATTAAGATGAGAAAATTCAAGTTTGAGGGGAAATCTTAGGAGTGGATATTATTATTTTGCTAAAAAGTTATGCATAAATTTTTATGAACTCTACTGCAGACGGACGAAATAGTTAATTTTAGTTAAAAAATAGTGGGAGAAATGAATTCGGATAAAAAAAATTCAAGTTTGATTGGAAGCCTGAGTAGTGGATATTTTTATTTAGCTACGATGTTATGCATAAATAATGGTGAACTGAAATGCAGAGGGAAGAAATGGTTAATTTTAGTTAAAAACCGCGTCAAAAATGAATTCAGATGAAAAATTCAAATTTTTATGTGGAAGCCTGAGAAGTGAATATTTTTATTATTCTAAGATTTTTGCATTATTATTGGTGAACTGAGCTTCTACCGGACGAAATGTTTAATTTTAGTGAAAACACGGCGGAAGAAATGAATTCTGATGAAAAAATTCAAGTTTGAGTGGAAGCCTGAGAAGTGGATATTTTATTTTGCTAGGATGTTTTGTATACGTTGTGATGAACTGAGCTTCAGACGGACGAAACGGGAGTTTTATTTTTGAACTGCGGGAGAAATGAATTGAAATGAAAAAAATCCTGTTTGAGTGGAAGACTGAGAAGTGGATACTTTTTTTTTGCTAAGAAGTTTTGCAAAAATTGTGGTGAAAATAGCTTCTGTCGGTCGAAATGGTGAGTTTTAGTTAAAAAATAGCGGGAGAAATTAATTTAAATAAAAAAAATCAAGTTTGAGTGTAAGACTCCACTTCCACTCCTTCTACCTGAGTGTTGATGGTCGCTATGTTACCAACTCGACTCAAGTGTAAGAAGCGACATTTACGTAATCCTGGTTACGGATAAAATTTGGTGAACTGAGCTTTGGAGGGACGGAATGTTTAATTTTAGTGAAAAAACAGCGGGAGAATTGAATTAAAATGAAAAAATTCAAGTTTGTGAGGAAACCTGAGAAGTGGATATTTTTATTTTGTTAAGATGTTATGCATAAATTTTGGTGAACTCAGCTGCAGACGGACGAAATGGTTAATTTTAGTTAAAAATAGTGGGAGAAATGAATTCAGATGAAAAAATTCAAGTTTGAGTTGAAGCCTGAGAAGTGGATATTTTTATTTTGCTAAGACGTTATGCATAAATTTTTATGAACTCTACTGCAGACGGACGAAATAGTTAATTTTAGTTGAAAAATAGTGGGAGAAATGAATTCGGATAAAAAAAATTCAAGTTTGATTGGAAGCCTGAGTAGTGAATATTTTTGTTTAGCTACGATGTTATGCATAAATAATGGTGAACTGAAATGCAGAGGGACGAAATGGTTAATTTTAGTTAAAAACAGCGGCAAAAATGAATTCAGATGAAAAATTCAAATTTGAGTGGAAGCCTGAGAAGTGGATATTTTTATTATTCTAAGATTTTTGCATTATTATTGGTGAACTGAGCTTCTACCGGACGAAATGTTTAATTTTAGTGAAAACACGGCGGAAGAAATGAATTCTGATGAAAAAAATCCTGTTTGAGTGGAAGACTGAGAAGTGGATACTTTTTTTTTGCTAAGAAGTTTTGCAAAAATTGTGGTGAAAATAGCTTCTGTCGGACGAAATGGTGAGTTTTAGTTAAAAAACAGCGGGAGAAATTAATTTAAATGAAAAAAATCAAGTTTGAGTGGAAGACTCCACTTCCACTCCTTCTACCCGAGTGTTGATGGTCGCTATGTTACCAACTCGACTCAAGTGTAAGAAGCGACATTTACGTAATCCTGGTTACGGATAAAATTTGGTGAACTGAGCTTCGGAGGGACGGAATGTTTAATTTTAGTGAAAAAACAGCGGGAGAATTGAATTAAAATGAAAAAATTCAAGTTTGAGAGGAAACCTGAGAAGTGGATATTTTTATTTTGTTAAGATGTTATGCATAAAATTTGGTGAACTCAGCTGCAGACGGACGAAATGGTTAATTGTAGTTAAAAAATAGTGGGAGAAATGAATACAGCCGAAAAAATTTAAGTCTGATTTTAAGCCTGAAAAGTAGATATTTATATTTTGCTAAGAGGTTTTGCACACATTTTAGTGAATTGATATGCGGAAGGACGAAATGGTTAATTTTAGTTAAAAAACAGCGGGAATAATGAATTCAGATGAAAAAATTCAAATTTGAGTGGAAGCCTGAGAGGTTGATATTTTTATTTTGCTAAGATGTTTTGCAAAAATTGTGGTGAACTGAGCTTCAGACGGACGAAATGGTGAATTTTAGTTAAAAAACTGCGGGAGAAATGAATTAAGATGAGAAATTAAAGTTTTAGTTGGAGGCCGAGAAGTGGATATTTTTATTTTTCTAAGATGTTTTGCATACATTTTGGTGAACTGAGCTTCAGAGGGACGAAATTGTTAAATTTTTTTACAAAACAGCGGGAGAAATGAATTACGATGAAAAATTCAAGTTTTAGTTGGAGGCCGAGAAGTGGATATTTTTATTTTGGTAAAATGTTTTGCATAAAATTTGGTGAAGTGAGCTTCAAACCGACGAAATGTTTAATTTTAGTGAAAAAACAGCGGGAGAAATGAATTCAGATGAAAAAATGGAAGTTTGAGAAGAAACCTGAGAAGTGGATATTTTTAATTTGCTAACAAGTTTTGCATAAATTTTGGTGAACTGAGCTGCAGAAGGAGGAAATGTTTAATTTTAGTGAAAAAACAGCGGGAGAAATGAATAATGATGAAAAAATTCAAGTTTGAGGGGAAACCTAAGAATTGGATATTTTTATTTAGCTAAGAGGTTTTGCATAATTTATGGTGGACTGAGCTGCAGAGGGACGGAATGGTTAATTTCAGTTAAAATATTGTGGGAGAAATGAAATCAGATGAATAAATTTAGGTTTCAGTAGAAGCCTTAGAAGTGGATATTTTTATTATTCTAAGACATTTGCATTAATATTGGTGAACTGAGCTTTTACCGGACGAAATGTTAATTATAGTGAAAACACGGCGGAAGAAATGAATTCTGATGAAAAAATTCAAGTTTGAGGGGAAACCTGAGAAGTGGATATTTTTATTTAGCTAAGAAGTTTTGCATAAGTAATGGTGAACGGAGCAGAATACGGACGAAGTGGTTAATTTTAGTTAAAAAACAGCGGGAATTATGAATTCATATGAAAAAATTCAAGTTTCAGTAGAAGCCTGAGAAGTGGATATTTTATTTTGGTAAGATGTTTTGCACAAATTGTGATGAACTGAGCTTCAGACGGACGAAACGGCGAGTTTAAGTTAATGAACAGCGGGAGAAATGAATACAAATGAAAAAAATCATGTTTGAGTGGAAGACTGAGTAGTGGATACTTTTTTTTTGCCAAGATGTTTTGGAAAAATTGTGGTGAACTGAGCTTCAGACGGACGAAATGGTGAATTTTAGTTAAAAAATAGCGGGCTTAATGACTTCAGGTGAAAAAAATCAAGTTTGAGTGGAAGCCTGAGAAGTGGATATTTTTATTTTGCTAAGATGTTTTGCATACATTTCGGTGAACTGAGCTTCTAACGGAGGAAATGTTTAATTTTAATGAAAAAACAGCGGGAGAAATGAATTCTGATGAAAAAATTCAAGTTTGAGGGGAAAGCTGAGAAGTGGATATTTTCCTTTTGCTTAGATGTTTTGCATAAATTGTGATGAACTGAGCTTCAGACGGAAGAAATGGTGAGTTTTAGTTAAAAAACAGCGGGAGAAATTAATTCAAATGAAAAAAATCAAGTTTGAGTGGAAGACTGAGAAGTGGATAATTTTTTTTTGCTAAGATGTTTTGCAAAAATTGTGGTGAACTGAGCTTCAGACAGACGAAATAGTGAATTTTCATTAAAAAAATAGCGGGATAAATGAAATCAGATGAAAAAAATCAAGTTTGAGTGTAATCCCTTGAAGTGGATGTTTTATTTTTCTAAGATGTTTTGCATAAATTTTTGTGTGAACTCAGCTGCAGACGGACAAAATGGTTAATTTTAGTTAAAAATAGTGGGAGAAATGAATTCTGATGAAAAAATTCAAGTTTGAGGGCAAACCTGAGAAGTGGATATTTTTGTTTTGCTAAGAAGGTGTGCATAATTTATGGTGAACTGTGTAGCAGACGGACGAAATGGTTAATTTTAGGGCCGAATTCAGATGTCTTAACCACATCGCCTAGTCGAAGCTTCACTCCATGAAGATTAGTGCTCCTTCTCCTGCAAATGGGCAGTCAGCACCACTACTTCCACTCCTTCTGCCGGAGTGTTGATGGTTGCTATGTTGCCAACTCGACTCAAGTGTAAGAAGGGACATTTACGTAATCCTGGTTACGGATAAAACTTGGTGAATTGAGCTTCGGAGGGACGGAATGTTTAATTTTAGTGAAAAAACATCGGGAGAATTGGATTAAGATTTAAAAAATTCAGGTATGGGAGGAAACCTGAGAAGTGGATATTTTTATTTTGTTAAGATGTAATGCATACATTTTGGTGAACTGAGCTGCAGACGGACGAAATGGTTAATTTTAGTTGAAAAATAGTGGAAGAAATGAATACAGACGAAAAAATTTAAGTCTGAGTTTAAGCCTGAGAAGTATATATTTATATTTTGCTAAGTTATTTAGCATTAATTTTGGTGAACTGAGCTTCAGAGGGACGAAATGGTTAAATTTAGTTATAAAACAGGGGGAGAAATGAATTAAGATGAAAAATTCAAATTTTAGTTGGTGATCGAGAAGTGGATATTTTTATTTTGCTAAGATGTTTTGCATAAAATTTGGTGACCTGAGCTTCAAAAGGACGAAATGTTTAATTTTTGTGAAAAAACAGCGCGAGAAATGAATTCAGATGAAAAAATTGAAATTTGAGAAAAACCTGAGAAGTGAAATTTTTATTTTGCTATGATGTTTTGCATACATTTTGGTGAACTGAACTTCATAGGGATGAAATGGTTAATTTTAGTTAAAAAACAGCGGGACAAATGAATACAGATGAAGAAATTCAAGTTTGAATGGAAGACTGAAAAGTGGATATTTTTATTTTGCTAAGATGTTTTGCATAAATTTTGGTGAACTGAGCTTTTAACACACGAAATGTTTAAGTTAAGTGCAAAAACTGCGGGAGAAAAAAATAAGATGAGAAAATTCAAGTTTGAGGGGAAATCTGAGGAGTGGATATTATTATTTTGCTAAGAAGTTATGCATAAATTTTTATGAACTCTACTGCAGACGGACGAAATAGTTAATTTTAGTTAAAAAATAGTGGGAGAAATGAATTCGGATAAAAAAAATTCAAGTTTGATTGGAAGCCTGAGTAGTGGATATTTTTATTTAGCTACGATGTTATGCATAAATAATGGTGAACTGAAATGCAGAGGGACGAAATGTTTAATTTTAGTTAAAAACAGCGGCAAAAATGAATTCAGATGAAAAATTCAAATTTGAGTGGAAGCCTGAGAAGTGAATATTTTTATTATTCTAAGATTTTTGCATTATTATTGGTGAACTGAGCTTCTACCGGACGAAATGTTTAATTTTAGTGAAAACACGGCGGAAGAAATGAATTCTGATTAAAAAATTCAAGTTTGAGTGGAAGCCTGAGAAGTGGATATTTTATTTTGCTAGGATGTTTTGCATACATTGTGATGAACTGAGCTTCAGACGGACGAAACGGGAGTTTTATTTTTGAACTGCGGGAGAAATGAATTCAAATGAAAAAAATCCTGTTTGAGTGGTAGACTGAGAAGTGGATACTTTTTTTTTGCTAAGAAGTTTTGCAAAAATTGTGGTGAAAATAGCTTCTGTCGGACGAAATGGTGAGTTTTAGTTAAAAAACAGCGGGAGAAATTAATTTAAATGAAAAAAAAATCAAGTTTGAGTGGAACACTCCACTTCCACTCCTTCTACCCGAGTGTTGATGATCGCTATGTTACCAACTCGACTCAAGTGTAAGAAGCGACATTTACGTAATCCTGGTTACGGATAAAATTTGGTGAACTGAGCTTCGGAGGGACGGAATGTTTAATTTTAGTGAAAAAACAGCGGGAGAATTGAATTAAAATGAAAAAATTCAAGTTTGAGATGAAACCTGAGAAGTGGATATTTTTATTTTGTTAAGATGTTTGCATAAATTTTGGTGAACTCAGCTGCAGACGGACGAAATGGTTAATTTTAGTTAAAAAATAGTGGGAAAAATGAATACAGACCAAAAAATTTAAGTCTGAGTTTAAGCCTGAGAAGTAGATATTTATATTTTGCTAAGAGGTTTTGCATACATTTTAGTTAATTGATATGCAAAAGGACGAAATGTTTAATTTTAGTTAAAAAACAGCGGGAATAATGAATTCAGATGAAAAAATTCAAATTTGAGTGGAAGCCTAAGAGGTTGATATTTTTATTTTGCTAAGATGTTTTGCAAAAATTGTGGTGAACTGAGCTTCAGACGGACGAAATGGTGAATTTTATTTAAAAAACTGCGGGAGAAATGAATTAAGATGAGAAATTCAGGTTTTAGTTGGAGGCCGAGAAGTGGATATTTTTATTTTTCTAAGATGTTTTGCATACATTTTGGTGAACTGAGCTTCAGAGGGACGAAATTGTTAAAATTTTTTGCAAAACAGCGGTAGAAATGAATTAAGATGAAAAATTCAAGTTTTAGTTGGAGGCCGAAAAGTGGATATTTTTATTTTGGTAAAATGTTTTGCATAAAATTTGGTGAAGTGAGCTTCAAACCGACGAAATGTTTAATTTTAGTGAAAAAACAGCGGGAGAAATGAATTCAGATGAAAAAATGGAAGTTTGAGAAGAAACCTGAGAAGTGGATATTTTTAATTTGCTAACAAGTTTTGCATAAATTTTGGTGAACTGAGCTGCAGAAGGAGGAAATGTTTAATTTTAGTGAAAAAACAGCGGGAGAAATGAATAATGATGAAAAAATTCAAGTTTGAGGGGAAACCTAAGAATTGGATATTTTTATTTAGCTAAGAGGTTTTGCATAATTTATGGTGGACTGAGCTGCAGAGGGACGGAATGGGTAATTTCAGTTAAAATATTGTGGGAGGAATGAAATCAGATGAATAAATTTTGGTTTCAGTAGAAGCCTTAGAAGTGGATATTTTTATTATACTAAGATATTTGCATTAATATTGGTGAACTGAGCTTTTACCGGACGAAATGTTTAATTATAGTGAAAACACGGCGGAAGAAATGAATTCTGATGAAAAAATTCAAGTTTGAGGGGAAACCTGAGAAGTGGATATTTTTATTTAGCTAAGAAGTTTTGCATAAGTAATGGTGAACGGAGCTGAAGACGGACGAAGTGGTTAATTTTAGTTAAAAAACAGCGGGAATTATGAATTCATATGAAAAAATTCGAGTTTCAGTAGAAGCCTGAGAAGTGGATATTTTATTTTGGTAAGATGTTTTGCATAAATTTTGGTGAACTCAGCTGCAGACGGACGAAATGGTTAATTTTAGTTAGAAAATAGTTGGAGAAATGAATAAAGACGAAAAAATTTAGTCTGAGTTCAAACCTAGGAAGTAGACATTTATATTTTGCTAAGAGGTTTTGCATACATTTTAGTGAATTGATATGCAGAAGGACGAAATGTTTAATTTTAGTTAAAAAACAGCGGGAATAATGAATTCAGATGAAAAAATTCAAGTTTGAGTGGAAGCCTGAGAGGTTGATATTTTTATTTTGGTAAGATGTTTTGCAAAAATTGTGATGAACTGAGCTTCAGACGGACGAAATGGTGAATATTAGTTAAAAAACTGCGGGAGAAATGAATTAAGATGAAAAATTCCAGCTTTAGTTGGAGGCCGAGAAGTGGATATTTTTATTTTGCTAAAATGTTTTGCATAAAATTTGGTGAAGTAAGCTTGAAACCGACGAAATGTTCAATTTTAGTGAAAAAACATCGGTAGAAATGAATTATGATGAAAAAATTCAAGTTTGAGGGGAAAGCTAAGAATTGGATATTTTATTTTAGCTAAAAGGTTTTTCATAATTTATGGTGGACTGAGCTGCAGAGGGGCGGAATGGTTAATTTCAGTTAAAATATTGTGGGAGAAATGAAATCAGATGAATAAATTTAGGTTTCAGTAGAAGCCTTAGAAGTTGATATTTTTATTATTCTAAGATATTTGCATTAATATTGGTGAACTGAGCTTTTACCGGACGAAATGTTTAATTATAGTGAAAACACGGCGAAAGAAATGAATTCTGATGAAAAAATTCAAGTTTGAGTGGAAGTCTGAGATGTGGATATTTTTATTTAGCTAAGAAGTTTTGCATAAGTAATGGTGAACAGAGCTGAAGACGGATGAAGTGGTTAATTTTAGTTAAAAAACAGCGGGAATTATGTATTCATATGAAAAAATTCAAGTTTCAGTATGAGCCTGAGAAGTGGATATTTTATTTTGGTAAGATGTTTTGCATATGTTGTGATGAACTGAGATTCAGACGGACGAAACGGCGAGTTTTATTTAATGAACAGCGGGAGAAATGAATACAAATGAAAAAAATCATGTTTGAGTGGAAGACTGAGAAGTGGATACTTTTTTTTTGCTAAGATGTTTTGCAAAAATTGTGGTTAACTGAGCCTCTGTCGGACGTAATGGTGAATTTTAGTTAAAAAATAGCGGGAGAAATGAATACAAATGAAAAAAATCAAGTTTGAGTAGAAGCCTGAGATGTGGATACTTAATTTTGCTAAAATGTTTTGCATAAATTGTGATGAACTGAGCTTCAGACGGACGAAACGGGAGTTTTAGTTGTTGAACTGCGGGAGAAATGAATTCAAATGAAAAAAATCATGTTTGAGTGGAAGACTGAGAAGTGGATACTTTTTTTTTGCTAAGATGTTTTGCAAAAATTGTGGTGAACTGAGCTTCAGACGGACGAAATAGTGAATTTTCATTAAAAAATAGCGGGATAAATGAAATCAGATGAAAAAAATCAAGTTTGAGTGTAATCCCTTGAAGTGGATGTTTTATTTTTCTAAGATGTTTTGCATAAATTTTGGTAAACTGAGATGCAGAAGGACGAAATGGTTAATTTTAGTTAAAAATAGTGGGAGAAATGAATTATGATGAAAAAATTCAATTTTGAGTGGAAGCCTGAGAAGTGAATTTTTTAATTTTGCTAAGATGTTTTGCATACATTTCGGTGAACTGAGCTTCTAACGGAGAAAATATATAATTTTAGTGAAAACAAAGCAGGACAATTGAATTCTGATGAAAAAATTAAGTTTGAGGGCAAACCTGAGGAGTGGATATTTTTGTTTTGCTAAGAAATTGTGCATAATTTATGGTGAACTGAGTAGCAGACGGACGAAATGGTTAATTTTAGGGCCGAATTCAGATGTCTTAACTACATCGCCTAGTCGCAGCTTCACTCCATGAAGATTAGTGCTCCTTCTCCTGCAAATGGGCAGTCAGCACCACTACTTCCACTCCTTCTGCCGGAGTGTTGATGGTTGCTATGTTGCCAACTCGACTCAAGTGTAAGAAGGGACATTTACGTAATCCTGGTTACGGATAAAACTTGGTGAACTGAGCTTCGGAGGGACGGAATGTTTAATTTTAGTGAAAAAACATCGGGAGAATTGAATTAAGATTTAAAAAATTCAGGTTTGGGAGGAAACCTGAGAAGTGGATATTTTTATTTTGTTAAGATGTTATGCATAAATTTTGGTGAACTCAGCTGCAGACGGACGAAATGGTTAATTTTAGTTAGAAAATAGTTGGAGAAATGAATAAAGACGAAAAAATTTAGTCTGAGTTCAAGCCTAGGAAGTAGACATTTATATTTTGCTAAGAGGTTTTGCATACATTTTAGTGAATTGATATGCAGAAGGACGAGATGTTTAATTATAGTTAAAAAACAGCGGGAATAATGAATTCAGATGAAAAAATTCAAGTTTGAGTGGAAGCCTGAGAGGTTGATATTTTTATTTTGGTAAGATGTTTTGCAAAAATTGTGATGAACTGAGCTTCAGACGGACGAAATGGTGAATATTAGTTAAAAAACTGCGGGAGAAATGAATTAAGAAGAAAAATTCCAGCTTTAGTTGGAGGCCGAGAAGTGGATATTTTTATTTTGCTAAAATGTTTTGCATAAAATTTGGTGAAGTAAGCTTGAAACCGACGAAATGTTTAATTTTAGTGAAAAAACATCGGTAGAAATGAATTATGATGAAAAAATTCAAGTTTGAGGGGAAAGCTAAGAATTGGATATTTTATTTTAGCTAAAAGGTTTTTCATAATTTATGGTGGACTGAGCTGCAGAGGGGCGGAATGGTTAATTTCAGTTAAAATATTGTGGGAGAAATGAAATCAGATGAATAAATTTAGGTTTCAGTAGAAGCCTTAGAAGTTGATATTTTTATTATTCTAAGATATTTGCATTAATATTGGTGAACTGAGCTTTTACCGGACGAAATGTTTAATTATAGTGAAAACACGGCGAAAGAAATGAATTCTGATGAAAAAATTCAAGTTTGAGTGGAAGTCTGAGATGTGGATATTTTTATTTAGCTAAGAAGTTTTGCATAAGTAATGGTGAACAGAGCTGAAGACGGATGAAGTGGTTAATTTTAGTTAAAAAACAGCGGGAATTATGTATTCATATGAAAAAATTCAAGTTTCAGTATGAGCCTGAGAAGTGGATATTTTATTTTGGTAAGATGTTTTGCATATATTGTGATGAACTGAGATTCAGACGGACGAAACGGCGAGTTTTATTTAATGAACAGCGGGAGAAATGAATACAAATGAAAAAAATCATGTTTGAGTGGAAGACTGAGAAGTGGATACTTTTTTTTTGCTAAGATGTTTTGCAAAAATTGTGGTTAACTGAGCCTCTGTCGGACGTAATGGTGAATTTTAGTTAAAAAATAGCGGGAGAAATGAATACAAATGAAAAAAATCAAGTTTGAGTAGAAGCCTGAGATGTGGATACTTAATTTTGCTAAAATGTTTTGCATAAATTGTGATGAACTGAGCTTCAGACGGACGAAACGGGAGTTTTAGTTGTTGAACTGCGGGAGAAATGAATTCAAATGAAAAAAATCATGTTTGAGTGGAAGACTGAGAAGTGGATACTTTTTTTTTGCTAAGATGTTTTGCAAAAATTGTGGTGAACTGAGCTTCTGTCGGAGGAAATGTTTAATTTTAGTGAAAAAACAGCGGGAGAATTGAATTCTGATGAAAAAATTCAAGTTTGAGGGGAAACCTAAGTATTGGATATTTTTATTTAGCTAAGAGGTTTTGCATAAATTATGGTGGACTGAGCTGCAGAGGGACGGAATGGTTAATTTCAGTTAAAATATTGTGGGAGAAATGTTATCAGATGAATAAATTTAGGTTTCAGTAGAAGCCTTAGAAGTTGATATTTTTATTATTCTAAGATATTTGCATTAAAATTGGTGAACTGAGCTTCTACCGGTTGAAATGTTTAATTTTAGTGAAAACACGGCGGAAGAAATGAATTCTGATGAAAAAATTCAAGTTTGAGTGGAAGCCTGAGAAGTGGATACTTTTTTTTTGCTAAGAAGTTTTGCAAAAATTGTGGTGAAAATAGCTTCTGTCGGACGAAATGGTGAGTTTTAGTCAAAAAACAGCGGGAGAAATTAATTTAAATGAAAAAAATCAAGTTTGAGTGGAAGACTCCACTTCCACTCCTTCTACCCGAGTGTTGATGGTCGCTATGTTACCAACTCGACTCAAGTGTAAGAAGCGACATTTACGTAATCCTGGTTACGGATAAAATTTGGTGAACTGAGCTTCGGAGGGACGGAATGTTTAATTTTAGTGAAAAAACAGCGGGAGAATTGAATTAAAATGAAAAAATTCAAGTTTGAGAGAAAACCTGAGAAGTGGATATTTTTATTTTGTTAAGATGTTATGCATAAATTTTGGTGAACTCAGCTGCAGACAGGCGAAATGGTTAATTTTAGTTAAAAAATAGTGGGAGAAAGGAATACAGACCAAAAAATTTAAGTCTGAGTTTAAGCCTGAGAAGTAGATATTTATATTTTGCTAAGAGGTTTTGCATACATTTTAGTGAATTGATATGCAAAAGGACGAAATGGTTAATTTTAGTTAAAAAACAGCGGGAATAATGAATTCAGATGAAAAATTTCAAATTTGAGTGGAAGACTGAGCGGTTGATATTTTTATTTTGCTAAGATGTTTTGCAAAAATTGTAGTGAACTGAGCTTCAGACGGACGAAATGGTGAATTTTATTTAAAAAATCGCGGGAGAAATGAATTAAATTGAGAAATTCAAGTTTTAGTTGGAGGCCGAGAAGTGGATATTTTTATTTTTCTAAGATGTTTTGCATACATTTTGGTGAACTGAGCTTCAGAGGGACGAAATTGTTAAATTTTTTTACAAAACAGCGGGAGAAATGAATTAAGATGAAAAATTCAAGTTTTAGTTGGAGGCCGAGAAGTGTATATTTTAATTTTGCTAAAATGTTTTGCATAAAATTTGGTGAAGTGAGCTTCAAACCGACGAAATGTTTAATTTTAGTGAAAAAACAGCGGGAGAAATGAATTCAGATGAAAAAATGGAAGTTTGAGAAGAAACCTGAGAAGTGGATATTTTTAATTTGCTAACAAGTTTTGCATAAATTTTGGTGAACTGAGCTGCAGAAGGAGAAAATGTTTAATTTTAGTGAAAAAACAGCGGGAGAAATGAAAAATGATGAAAAAATTCAAGTTTGAGGGGAAACCTAAGAATTGGATATTTTTATTTAGCTAAGAGGTTTTGCATAATTTATGGTGGACTGAGCTGCAGAGGGACGGAATGGTTAATTTCAGTTAAAATATTGTGGGAGAAATGAAATCAGATGAAAAAATTTAGGTTTCAGTAGAAGCCTTAGAAGTGGATATTTTTATTATACTAAGATATTTGCATTAATATTGGTGAACTGAGCTTTTACCGGACGAAATGTTTAATTATAGTGAAAACACGGCGGAAGAAATGAATTCTGATGAAAAAATTCAAGTTTGAGTGGAAGCCTGAGAAGTGGATATTTTATTTTGCTAGGATGTTTTGCATACATTGTGATGAACTGAGCTTCAGACGGACGAAACGGGAGTTTTATTTTTGAACTGCGGGAGAAATGAATTCAAATGAAAAAAATCCTGTTTGAGTGGAAGACTGAGAAGTGGATACTTTTTTTTTGCTAAGAAGTTTTGCAAAAATTGTGGTGAAAATAGCTTCTGTCGGACGAAATGGTGAGTTTTAGTTAAAAAACAGCGGGAGAAATTAATTTAAATGAAAAAAATCAAGTTTGAGTGGAAGACTCCACTTCCACTCCTTCTACCCGAGTGTTGATGGTCGCTATGTTACCAACTCGACTCAAGTGTAAGAAGCGACATTTACGTAATCCTGGTTACGGATAAAATTTGGTGAACTGAGCTTCGGAGGGACGGAATGTTTAATTTTAGTGAAAAAACAGCGGGAGAATTGAATTAAAATGAAAAAATTCAAGTTTGAGAGGAAACCTGAGAAGTGGATATTTTTATTTTGTTAAGATGTTATGCATAAAATTTGGTGAACTCAGCTGCAGACGGACGAAATGGTTAATTTTAGTTAAAAAATAGTGGGAGAAATGAATACAGACCAAAAAATTTAAGTCTGAGTTTAAGCCTGAGAAGTAGATATTTATATTTTGCTAAGAGGTTTTGCATACATTTTAGTGAATTGATATGCAAAAGGACGAAATGGTTAATTTTAGTTAAAAAACAGCGGGAATAATGAATTCATGTGAAAAATTTCAAATTTGAGTGGAAGCCTGAGAGGTTGATATTTTTATTTTGCTAAGATGTTTTGCAAAAATTGTAGTGAACTGAGCTTCAGACGGACGAAATTGTTAAATTTTTTTACAAAACAGCGGGAGAAATGAATTAAGATGAAAAATTCAAGTTTTAGTTGGAGGCCGAGAAGTGTATATTTTAATTTTGCTAAAATGTTTTGCATAAAATTTGGTGAAGTGAGCTTCAAACCGACGAAATGTTTAATTTTAGTGAAAAAACAGCGGGAGAAATGAATTCAGATGAAAAAATGGAAGTTTGAGAAGAAACCTGAGAAGTGGATATTTTTAATTTGCTAACAAGTTTTGCATAAATTTTGGTGAACTGAGCTGCAGAAGGAGGAAATGTTTAATTTTAGTGAAAAAACAGCGGGAGAAATGAAAAATGATGAAAAAATTCAAGTTTGAGGGGAAACCTAAGAATTGGATATTTTTATTTAGCTAAGAGGTTTTGCATAATTTATGGTGGACTGAGCTGCAGAGGGACGGAATGGTTAATTTCAGTTAAAATATTGTGGGAGAAATGAAATCAGATGAAAAAATTTAGGTTTCAGTAGAAGCCTTAGAAGTGGATATTTTTATTATACTAAGATATTTGCATTAATATTGGTGAACTGAGCTTTTACCGGACGAAATGTTTAATTATAGTGAAAACACGGCGGAAGAAATGAATTCTGATGAAAAAATTCAAGTTTGAGTGGAAGCCTGAGAAGTGGATATTTTATTTTGCTAGGATGTTTTGCATACATTGTGATGAACTGAGCTTCAGACGGACGAAACGGGAGTTTTATTTTTGAACTGCGGGAGAAATGAATTCAAATGAAAAAAATCCTGTTTGAGTGGAAGACTGAGAAGTGGATACTTTTTTTTTGCTAAGAAGTTTTGCAAAAATTGTGGTGAAAATAGCTTCTGTCGGACGAAATGGTGAGTTTTAGTTAAAAAACAGCGGGAGAAATTAATTTATATGAAAAAAATCAAGTTTGAGTGGAAGACTCCACTTCCACTCCTTCTACCCGAGTGTTGATGGTCGCTATGTTACCAACTCGACTCAAGTGTAAGAAGCGACATTTACGTAATCCTGGTTACGGATAAAATTTGGTGAACTGAGCTTCTGAGGGACGGAATGTTTAATTTTAGTGAAAAAACAGCGGGAGAATTGAATTAAAATGAAAAAATTCAAGTTTGAGAGGAAACCTGAGAAGTGGATATTTTTATTTTGTTAAGATGTTATGCATAAATTTTGGTGAACTCAGCTGCAGACGGACGAAATGGTTAATTTTAGTTAAAAAATAGTGGGAGAAATGAATACAGACCAAAAAATTTAAGTCTGAGTTTAAGCCTGAGAAGTAGATATTTATATTTTGCTAAGAGGTTTTGCATACATTTTAGTGAATTGATATGCAAAAGGACGAAATGGTTAATTTTAGTTAAAAAACAGCGGGAATAATGAATTCAGATGAAAAATTTCAAATTTGAGTGGAAGCCTGAGAGGTTGATATTTTTATTTTGCTAAGATGTTTTGCAAAAATTGTAGTGAACTGAGCTTCAGACGGACGAAATGGTGAATTTTATTTAAAAAACTGCGGGAGAAATGAATTCAGATGAAAAAATGGAAGTTTGAGAAGAAACCTGAGAAGTGGATATTTTTAATTTGCTAACAAGTTTTGCATAAATTTTGGTGAACTGAGCTGCAGACGGAGGAAATGGTAAATTTTAGTGAAAAAACAGCGGGAGAAATGAATAATGATGAAAAAATTCAAGTTTGAGGGGAAACCTAAGAATTGGATATTTTTATTTAGCTAAGAGGTTTTGCATAATTTATGGTGGACTGAGCTGCAGAGGGACGGAATGGTTAATTTCAGTTAAAATATTGTGGGAGAAATGAAATCAGATGAAAAAATTTAGGTTTCAGTAGAAGCCTTAGAAGTGGATATTTTTATTATACTAAGATATTTGCATTAATATTGGTGAACTGAGCTTTTACCGGACGAAATGTTTAATTATAGTGAAAACACGGCGGAAGAAATGAATTCTGATGAAAAAATTCAAGTTTGACGGGAAACCTGAGAAGTGGATATTTTTATTTAGCTAAGAAGTTTTGCATAAGTAATGGTGAACGGAGCTGAAGACGGACGAAGTGGTTAATTTTAGTTAAAAAACAGCGGGAATTATGAATTCAAATGAAAAAAATCCTGTTTGAGTGGAAGACTGAGAAGTGGATACTTTTTTTTTGATAAGAAGTTTTGCAAAAATTGTGGTGAAAATAGCTTCTGTCGGACGAAATGGTGAGTTTTAGTTAAAAAATAGCGGGCTTAATGACTTCAGGTGAAAAAAATCAAGTTTGAGTGGAAGCCTGAGAAGTGGATATTTTTATTTTGCTAAGATGTTTTGTTTAAATTTTGGTGAATTGAGATGCAGAAGGACGAAATGGGTAATTTTAGCTAAAAATAGTGGGAGAAATGAATTCAGATGAAAAAATTCAAGTTTGAGTGGAAGCCTGAGAAGTGTATATTTTTATTTTGATAGAAGTTATGCATAAATTTTTGTGTGAACTCAGCTGCAGACGGACAAAATGGTTAATTTTAGTTAAAAATAGTGGGAGAAATGAATTCGGATGAAAAAATTCAATTTTGAGTGGAAGCCTGAGAAGTGAATATTTTTATTTTGCTAAGATGTTTTGCATACATTTCGGTGAACTGAGCTTCTAACGGAGGAAATATATAATTTTAGTGAAAACACAGCAGGACAATTGAATTCTGATGAAAAAATTCAAGTTTGAGGGCAAACCGGAGAAGTGGAAATTTTTTTTTTGCTAAGAAGGTGTGCATAATTTATGGTGAACTGAGTAGC
Source organism: Platycnemis pennipes (assembly GCA_933228895.1). Classification (NCBI taxonomy): domain Eukaryota; kingdom Metazoa; phylum Arthropoda; class Insecta; order Odonata; family Platycnemididae; genus Platycnemis; species Platycnemis pennipes. The sequence continues at coordinate 30,024,447 of OW121852.1, read as the reverse complement.
AGACGGACGAAATGGTTAATTTTAGGGCCGAATTCAGATGTCTTAACTACATCGCCTAGTCGCAGCTTCACTCCATGAAGATTAGTGCTCCTTCTCCTGCAAATGGGCAGTCAGCACCATTACTTCCACTCCTTCTGCCGGAGTGTTGATGGTTGCTATGTTGCCACCTCGACTCAAGTGTAAGAAGGGACATTTACGTAATCCTGGTTACGGATAAAATTTGGTGAACTGAGCTTCGGAGGGACGGAATGTTTAATTTTAGTGAAAAAACATCGGGAGAATTGAATTAAGATTAAAAAAATCCAGGTTTGGAAGGAAACCTGAGAAGTGGATATTTTTATTTTGTTAAGATGTTATGCATAAATTTTGGTGAACTCAGCTGCAGACGGACGAAATGGTTAATTTTAGTTAAAAATAGTGGGAGAAATGAATTCAGATGAAAAAATTCAAGTTTGAGTTGAAGCCTGAGAAGTGGATATTTTTATTTTGCTAAGACGTTATGCATAAATTTTTATGAACTCTACTGCAGACGGACGAAATAGTTAATTTTAGTTGAAAAATAGTGGGAGAAATGAATTCGGATAAAAAAAATTCAAGTTTGATTGGAAGCCTGAGTAGTGGATATTTTTGTTTAGCTACGATGTTATGCATAAATAATGGTGAACTGAAATGCAGAGGGACGAAATGGTTAATTTTAGTTAAAAACAGCGGCAAAAATGAATTCAGATGAAAAATTCAAATTTGAGTGGAAGCCTGAGAAGTGGATATTTTTATTATTCTAAGATTTTTGCATTATTATTGGTGAACTGAGCTTCTACCGGACGAAATGTTTAATTTTAGTGAAAACACGGCGGAAGAAATGAATTCTGATGAAAAAAATCCTGTTTGAGTGGAAGACTGAGAAGTGGATACTTTTTTTTTGCTAAGAAGTTTTGCAAAAATTGTGGTGAAAATAGCTTCTGTCGGACGAAAAGGTGAGTTTTAGTCAAAAAACAGCGGGAGAAATTAATTTAAATGAAAAAAATCAAGTTTGAGTGGAAGACTCCACTTCCACTCCTTCTACCCGAGTGTTGATGGTCGCTATGTTACCAACTCGACTCAAGTGTAAGAAGCGACATTTACGTAATCCTGGTTACGGATAAAATTTGGTGAACTGAGCTTCGGAGGGACGGAATGTTTAATTTTAGTGAAAAAACAGCGGGAGAATTGAATTAAAATGAAAAAATTCAAGTTTGAGAGGAAACCTGAGAAGTGGATATTTTTATTTTGTTAAGATGTTATGCATAAATTTTGGTGAACTCAGCTGCAGACGGACGAAATGGTTAATTTTAGTTAAAAAATAGTGGGAGAAATGAATACAGACGAAAAAATTTAAGTCTGAGTTTAAGCCTGAGAAGTAGATATTTATATTTTGCTAAGAGGTTTTGCATACATTTTAGTGAATTGATATGCGGAAGGACGAAATGGTTAATTTTAGTTAAAAAACAGCGGGAATAATGAATTCAGATGAAAAAATTCAAATTTGAGTGGAAGCCTGAGAGGTTGATATTTTTATTTTGCTAAGATGTTTTGCAAAAATTGTGGTGAACTGAGCTTCAGACGGACGAAATGGTGAATTTTAGTTAAAAATCTGCGGGAGAAATGAATTAAATTGAGAAATTCAAGTTTTAGTTGGAGGCCGAGAAGTGGATATTTTTATTTTTCTAAGATGTTTTGCATACATTTTGGTGAACTGAGCTTCAGAGGGACGAAATTGTTAAATTTTTTTACAAAACAGCGGGAGAAATGAATTAAGATGAAAAATTCAAGTTTTAGTTGGAGGCCGAGAAGTGGATATTTTTATTTTGGTAAAATGTTTTGCATAAAATTTGGTGAAGTGAGCTTCAAACCGACGAAATGTTTAATTTTAGTGAAAAAACAGCTTGAGAAATGAATTCAGATGAAAAAATGGAAGTTTGAGAAGAAACCTGAGAAGTGGATATTTTTAATTTGCTAACAAGTTTTACATAAATTTTGGTGAACTGAGCTTCTGTCGGAGGAAATGTTTAATTTTAGTGAAAAAACAGCGAGAGAAATGAATTCTGATGAAAAAATTCAAGTTTGAGGGGAAACCTAAGAATTGGATATTTTTATTTAGCTAAGAGGTTTTGCATAATTTATGGTGGACTGAGCTGCAGAGGGACGGAATGGTTAATTTCAGTCAAAATATTGTGGGAGAAATGAAATCAGATGAATAAATTTAGGTTTCAGTAGAAGCCTTAGAAGTGGATATTTTTATTATTCTAAGACATTTGCATTAATATTGGTGAACTGAGCTTTTACCGGACGAAATGTTAATTATAGTGAAAACACGGCGGAAGAAATGAATTCTGATGAAAAAATTCAAGTTTGAGGGGAAACCTGAGAAGTGGATATTTTTATTTAGCTAAGAAGTTTTGCATAAGTAATGGTGAACGGAGCAGAATACGGACGAAGTGGTTAATTTTAGTTAAAAAACAGCGGGAATTATGAATTCATATGAAAAAATTCAACTTTCAGTAGAAGCCTGAGAAGTGGATATTTTATTTTGGTAAGATGTTTTGCACAAATTGTGATGAACTGAGCTTCAGACGGACGAAATGGTGAATTTTAGTTAAAAAATAACGGGCTTAATGAGTTCAGGTGAAAAAATCAAGTTTGAGTGGAAGCCTGAGAAGTGGATATTTTTATTTTGCTAAGATGTTTTGCATACATTTCGGTGAACTGAGCTTCTAACGGAGGAAATGTTTAATTTTAATGAAAAAACAGCGGGAGAAATGAATTCTGATGAAAAAATTCAAGTTTGAGGGGAAAGCGTAGAAGTGGATATTTTCCTTTTGCTTAGATGTTTTGCATAAATTGTGATGAACTGAGCTTCAGACGGAAGAAATGGTGAGTTTTAGTTAAAAAACAGCGGGAGAAATTAATTCAAATGAAAAAAATCAAGTTTGAGTGGAAGACTGAGAAGTGGATACTTTTTTTTTGCTAAGATGTTTTGCAAAATTTGTGGTGAACTGAGCTTCAGACGGACGAAATAGTGAATTTTCATTAAAAAATAGCGGGATAAATGAAATCAGATGAAAAAAATCAAGTTTGAGTGTAATCCCTTGAAGTGGATGTTTTATTTTTCTAAGAGGTTTTGCATAAATTTTGGTGAACTGAGATGCAGAAGGACGAAATGGTTAATTTTAGTTAAAAATAGTGGGAGAAATGAATTCAAATGAAAAAATTCAAGTTTGAGTGGAAGCCTGAGAAGTGGATATTTTTATTTTGATAAGAAGTTATGCATAAATATTTGTGTGAACTCAGCTGCAGACGGACAAAATGGTTAATTTTAGTTAAAAGTAGTGGGAGAAATGAATTCGGATGAAAAAATTCAATTTTGAGTGGAAGCCTGAGAAGTGAATATTTTTATTTTGCTAAGATGTTTTGCATACATTTCGTTGTACTGAGCCTCTAACGGAGAAAATATATAATTTTAGTGAAAACACAGCAGGACAATTGAATTCTGATGAAAAAATTCAAGTTCGAGGGCAAACCTGTGAAGTGGATATTTTTGTTTTGCTCAGAAGGTGTGCATAATTTATGGTGAACTGAGTAGCAGACGGACGAAATGGTTAATTTTAGGGCCGAATTCAGATGTCTTAACTACATCGCCTAGTCGCAGCTTCACTCCATGAAGATTAGTGCACCGTCTCCTGCAAATGGGCAGTCAGCACCACGACTTCCACTCCTTCTGCCGGAGTGTTGATGGTTGCTATGTTGCCAACTCGACTCAAGTGTAAGAAGGGACATTTACGTAATCCTGGTTACGGATAAAACTTGGTGAACTGAGCTTCGGAGGGACGGAATGTTTAATTTTAGTGAAAAAACATCGGGAGAATTGAATTAAGATTTAAAAAATTCAGGTTTGGGAGGAAACCTGAGAAGTGGATATTTTTATTTTGTTAAGATGTAATGCATAAATTTTGGTGAACTCAGCTGCAGACGGACGAAATGGTTAATTTTAGTTAGAAAATAGTTGGAGAAATGAATAAAGACGAAAAAATTTAGTCTGAGTTCAAACCTAGGAAGTAGACATTTATATTTTGCTAAGAGGTTTTGCATACATTTTAGTGAATTGATATGCAGAAGGACGAAATGTTTAATTTTAGTTAAAAAACAGCGGGAATAATGAATTCAGATGAAAAAATTCAAGTTTGAGTGGAAGCCTGAGAGGTTGATATTTTTATTTTGGTAAGATGTTTTGCAAAAATTGTGATGAACTGAGCTTCAGACGGACGAAATGGTGAATATTAGTTAAAAAACTGCGGGAGAAATGAATTAAGATGAAAAATTCGAGCTTTAGTTGGAGGCCGAGAAGTGGATATTTTTATTTTGCTAAAATGTTTTGCATAAAATTTGGTGAAGTAAGCTTGAAACCGACGAAATGTTTAATTTTAGTGAAAAAACATCGGTAGAAATGAATTATGATGAAAAAATTCAAGTTTGAGGGGAAAGCTAAGAATTGGATATTTTATTTTAGCTAAAAGGTTTTTCATAATTTATGGTGGACTGAGCTGCAGAGGGGCGGAATGGTTAATTTCAGTTAAAATATTGTGGGAGAAATGAAATCAGATGAATAAATTTAGGTTTCAGTAGAAGCCTTAGAAGTTGATATTTTTATTATTCTAAGATATTTGCATTAATATTGGTGAACTGAGCTTTTACCGGACGAAATGTTTAATTATAGTGAAAACACGGCGAAAGAAATGAATTCTGATGAAAAAATTCAAGTTTGAGTGGAAGTCTGAGATGTGGATATTTTTATTTAGCTAAGAAGTTTTGCATAAGTAATGGTGAACAGAGCTGAAGACGGATGAAGTGGTTAATTTTAGTTAAAAAATAGCGGGAATTATGTATTCATATGAAAAAATTCAAGTTTCAGTATGAGCCTGAGAAGTGGATATTTTATTTTGGTAAGATGTTTTGAATATGTTGTGATGAACTGAGATTCAGACGGACGAAACGGCGAGTTTTATTTAATGAACAGCGGGAGAAATGAATACAAATGAAAAAAATCATGTTTGAGTGGAAGACTGAGAAGTGGATACTTTTTTTTTGCTAAGATGTTTTGCAAAAATTGTGGTTAACTGAGCCTCTGTCGGACGTAATGGTGAATTTTAGTTAAAAAATAGCGGGAGAAATGAATACAAATGAAAAAAATCAAGTTTGAGTAGAAGCCTGAGATGTGGATACTTAATTTTGCTAAAATGTTTTGCATAAATTGTGATGAACTGAGCTTCAGACGGACGAAACGGGAGTTTTAGTTGTTGAACTGCGGGAGAAATGAATTCAAATGAAAAAAATCATGTTTGAGTGGAAGACTGAGAAGTGGATACTTTTTTTTTGCTAAGATGTTTTGCAAAAATTGTGGTGAACTGAGCTTCAGACGGACGAAATAGTGAATTTTCATTAAAAAATAGCGGGATAAATGAAATCAGATGAAAAAAATCAAGTTTGAGTGTAATCCCTTGAAGTGGATGTTTTATTTTTCTAAGATGTTTTGCATAAATTTTGGTAAACTGAGATGCAGAAGGACGAAATGGTTAATTTTAGTTAAAAATAGTGGGAGAAATGAATTATGATGAAAAAATTCAATTTTGAGTGGAAGCCTGAGAAGTGAATTTTTTAATTTTGCTAAGATGTTTTGCATACATTTCGGTGAACTGAGCTTCTAACGGAGAAAATATATAATTTTAGTGAAAACAAAGCAGGACAATTGAATTCTGATGAAAAAATTCAAGTTTGAGGGCAAACCTGAGGAGTGGATATTTTTGTTTTGCTAAGAAATTGTGCATAATTTATGGTGAACTGAGTAGCAGACGGACGAAATGGTTAATTTTAGGGCCGAATTCAGATGTCTTAACTACATCGCTTAGTCGCAGCTTCACTCCATGAAGATTAGTGCTCCTTCTCCTGCAAATGGGCAGTCAGCACCACTACTTCCACTCCTTCTGCCGGAGTGTTGATGGTTGCTATGTTGCCAACTCGACTCAAGTGTAAGAAGGGACATTTACGTAATCCTGGTTACGGATAAAACTTGGTGAACTGAGCTTCGGAGGGACGGAATGTTTAATTTTAGTGAAAAAACATCGGGAGAATTGAATTAAGATTTAAAAAATTCAGGTTTGGGAGGAAACCTGAGAAGTGGATATTTTTATTTTGTTAAGATGTTATGCATAAATTTTGGTGAACTCAGCTGCAGACGGACGAAATGGTTAATTTTAGTTAGAAAATAGTTGGAGAAATGAATAAAGACGAAAAAATTTAGTCTGAGTTCAAGCCTAGGAAGTAGACATTTATATTTTGCTAAGAGGTTTTGCATACATTTTAGTGAATTGATATGCAGAAGGACGAAATGTTTAATTTTAGTTAAAAAACAGCGGGAATAATGAATTCAGATGAAAAAATTCAAGTTTGAGTGGAAGCCTGAGAGGTTGATATTTTTATTTTGGTAAGATGTTTTGCAAAAATTGTGATGAACTGAGCTTCAGACGGACGAAATGGTGAATATTAGTTAAAAAACTGCGGGAGAAATGAATTAAGATGAAAAATTCCAGCTTTAGTTGGAGGCCGAGAAGTGGATATTTTTATTTTGCTAAAATGTTTTGCATAAAATTTGGTGAAGTAAGCTTGAAACCGACGAAATGTTTAATTTTAGTGAAAAAACATCGGTAGAAATGAATTATGATGAAAAAATTCAAGTTTGAGGGGAAAGCTAAGAATTGGATATTTTATTTTAGCTAAAAGGTTTTTCATAATTTATGGTGGACTGAGCTGCAGAGGGGCGGAATGGTTAATTTCAGTTAAAATATTGTGGGAGAAATGAAATCAGATGAATAAATTTAGGTTTCAGTAGAAGCCTTAGAAGTTGATATTTTTATTATTCTAAGATATTTGCATTAATATTGGTGAACTGAGCTTTTACCGGACGAAATGTTTAATTATAGTGAAAACACGGCGAAAGAAATGAATTCTGATGAAAAAATTCAAGTTTGAGTGGAAGTCTGAGATGTGGATATTTTTATTTAGCTAAGAAGTTTTGCATAAGTAATGGTGAACAGAGCTGAAGACGGATGAAGTGGTTAATTTTAGTTAAAAAACAGCGGGAATTATGTATTCATATGAAAAAATTCAAGTTTCAGTATGAGCCTGAGAAGTGGATATTTTATTTTGGTAAGATGTTTTGCATATATTGTGATGAACTGAGATTCAGACGGACGAAACGGCGAGTTTTATTTAATGAACAGCGGGAGAAATGAATACAAATGAAAAAAATCATGTTTGAGTGGAAGACTGAGAAGTGGATACTTTTTTTTTGCTAAGATGTTTTGCAAAAATTGTGGTTAACTGAGCCTCTGTCGGACGTAATGGTGAATTTTAGTTAAAAAATAGCGGGAGAAATGAATACAAATGAAAAAAATCAAGTTTGAGTAGAAGCCTGAGATGTGGATACTTAATTTTGCTAAAATGTTTTGCATAAATTGTGATGAACTGAGCTTCAGACGGACGAAACGGGAGTTTTAGTTGTTGAACTGCGGGAGAAATGAATTCAAATGAAAAAAATCATGTTTGAGTGGAAGACTGAGAAGTGGATACTTTTTTTTTGCTAAGATGTTTTGCAAAAATTGTGGTGAACTGAGCTTCTGTCGGAGGAAATGTTTAATTTTAGTGAAAAAACAGCGGGAGAATTGAATTCTGATGAAAAAATTCAAGTTTGAGGGGAAACCTAAGTATTGGATATTTTTATTTAGCTAAGAGGTTTTGCATAAATTATGGTGGACTGAGCTGCAGAGGGACGGAATGGTTAATTTCAGTTAAAATATTGTGGGAGAAATGTTATCAGATGAATAAATTTAGGTTTCAGTAGAAGCCTTAGAAGTTGATATTTTTATTATTCTAAGATATTTGCATAAAAATTGGTGAACTGAGCTTCTACCGGTTGAAATGTTTAATTTTAGTGAAAACACGGCGGAAGAAATGAATTCTGATGAAAAAAATCTTGTTTGAGTGGAAGACTGAGAAGTGGATACTTTTTTTTTGCTAAGAAGTTTTGCAAAAATTGTGGTGAAAATAGCTTCTGTCGGACGAAATGGTGAGTTTTAGTCAAAAAACAGCGGGAGAAATTAATTTAAATGAAAAAAATCAAGTTTGAGTGGAAGACTCCACTTCCACTCCTTCTACCCGAGTGTTGATGGTCGCTATGTTACCAACTCGACTCAAGTGTAAGAAGCGACATTTACGTAATCCTGGTTACGGATAAAATTTGGTGAACTGAGCTTCGGAGGGACGGAATGTTTAATTTTAGTGAAAAAACAGCGGGAGAATTGAATTAAAATGAAAAAATTCAAGTTTGAGAGGAAACCTGAGAAGTGGATATTTTTATTTTGTTAAGATGTTATGCATAAATTTTGGTGAACTCAGCTGCAGACGGACGAAATGGTTAATTTTAGTTAAAAAATAGTGGGAGAAATGAATACAGACCAAAAAATTTAAGTCTGAGTTTAAGCCTGAGAAGTAGATATTTATATTTTGCTAAGAGGTTTTGCATACATTTTAGTGAATTGATATGCAAAAGGACGAAATGGTTAATTTTAGTTAAAAAACAGCGGGAATAATGAATTCAGATGAAAAATTTCAAATTTGAGTGGAAGCCTGAGAGGTTGATATTTTTATTTTGCTAAGATGTTTTGCAAAAATTGTAGTGAACTGAGCTTCAGACGGACGAAATGGTGAATTTTATTTAAAAAACTGCGGGAGAAATGAATTCAGATGAAAAAATGGAAGTTTGAGAAGAAACCTGAGAAGTGGATATTTTTAATTTGCTAACAAGTTTTGCATAAATTTTGGTGAACTGAGCTGCAGACGGAGGAAATGGTAAATTTTAGTGAAAAAACAGCGGGAGAAATGAATAATGATGAAAAAATTCAAGTTTGAGGGGAAACCTAAGAATTGGATATTTTTATTTAGCTAAGAGGTTTTGCATAATTTATGGTGGACTGAGCTGCAGAGGGACGGAATGGTTAATTTCAGTTAAAATATTGTGGGAGAAATGAAATCAGATGAAAAAATTTAGGTTTCAGTAGAAGCCTTAGAAGTGGATATTTTTATTATACTAAGATATTTGCATTAATATTGGTGAACTGAGCTTTTACCGGACGAAATGTTAATTATAGTGAAAACACGGCGGAAGAAATGAATTCTGATGAAAAAATTCAAGTTTGACGGGAAACCTGAGAAGTGGATATTTTTATTTAGCTAAGAAGTTTTGCATAAGTAATGGTGAACGGAGCTGAAGACGGACGAAGTGGTTAATTTTAGTTAAAAAACAGCGGGAATTATGAATTCAAATGAAAAAAATCCTGTTTGAGTGGAAGACTGAGAAGTGGATACTTTTTTTTTGCTAAGAAGTTTTGCAAAAATTGTGGTGAAAATAGCTTCTGTCGGACGAAATGGTGAGTTTTAGTTAAAAAATAGCGGGCTTAATGACTTCAGGTGAAAAAAATCAAGTTTGAGTGGAAGCCTGAGAAGTGGATATTTTTATTTTGCTAAGATGTTTTGTTTAAATTTTGGTGAATTGAGATGCAGAAGGACGAAATGGGTAATTTTAGCTAAAAATAGTGGGAGAAATGAATTCAGATGAAAAAATTCAAGTTTGAGTGGAAGCCTGAGAAGTGTATATTTTTATTTTGATAGAAGTTATGCATAAATGTTTGTGTGAACTCAGCTGCAGACGGACAAAATGGTTAATTTTAGTTAAAAATAGTGGGAGAAATGAATTCGGATGAAAAAATTCAATTTTGAGTGGAAGCCTGAGAAGTGAATATTTTTATTTTGCTAAGATGTTTTGCATACATTTCGGTGAACTGAGCTTCTAACGGAGGAAATATATAATTTTAGTGAAAACACAGCAGGACAATTGAATTCTGATGAAAAAATTCAAGTTTGAGGGCAAACCGGAGAAGTGGAAATTTTTTTTTTGCTAAGAAGGTGTGCATAATTTATGGTGAACTGAGTAGCAGACGGACGAAATGGTTAATTTTAGGGCCGAATTCAGATGTCTTAACTACATCGCCTAGTCGCAGCTTCACTCCATGAAGATTAGTGCTCCTTCTCCTGCAAATGGGCAGTCAGCACCATTACTTCCACTCCTTCTGCCGGAGTGTTGATGGTTGCTATGTTGCCACCTCGACTCAAGTGTAAGAAGGGACATTTACGTAATCCTGGTTACGGATAAAATTTGGTGAACTGAGCTTCGGAGGGACGGAATGTTTAATTTTAGTGAAAAAACATCGGGAGAATTGAATTAAGATTTAAAAAATCCAGGTTTGGAAGGAAACCTGAGAAGTGGATATTTTTATTTTGCTAAGACGTTATGCATAAATTTTTATGAACTCTACTGCAGACGGACGAAATAGTTAATTTTAGTTGAAAAATAGTGGGAGAAATGAATTCGGATAAAAAAAATTCAAGTTTGATTGGAAGCCTGAGTAGTGGATATTTTTGTTTAGCTACGATGTTATGCATAAATAATGGTGAACTGAAATGCAGAGGGACGAAATGGTTAATTTTAGTTAAAAACAGCGGCAAAAATGAATTCAGATGAAAAATTCAAATATGAGTGGAAGCCTGAGAAGTGGATATTTTTATTATTCTAAGATTTTTGCATTATTATTGGTGAACTGAGCTTCTACCGGACGAAATGTTTAATTTTAGTGAAAACACGGCGGAAGAAATGAATTCTGATGAAAAAAATCCTGTTTGAGTGGAAGACTGAGAAGTGGATACTTTTTTTTTGCTAAGAAGTTTTGCAAAAATTGTGGTGAAAATAGCTTCTGTCGGACGAAATGGTGAGTTTTAGTTAAAAAACAGCGGGAGAAATTAATTTAAATGAAAAAAATCAAGTTTGAGTGGAAGACTCCACTTCCACTCCTTCTACCCGAGTGTTGATGGTCGCTATGTTACCAACTCGACTCAAGTGTAAGAAGCGACATTTACGTAATCCTGGTTACGGATAAAATTTGGTGAACTGAGCTTCGGAGGGACGGAATGTTTAATTTTAGTGAAAAAACAGCGGGAGAATTGAATTAAAATGAAAAAATTCAAGTTTGAGAGGAAACCTGAGAAGTGGATATTTTTATTTTGTTAAGATGTTATGCATAAAATTTGGTGAACTCAGCTGCAGACGGACGAAATGGTTAATTTTAGTTAAAAAATAGTGGGAGAAATGAATACAGACGAAAAAATTTAAGTCTGAGTTTAAGCCTGAGAAGTAGATATTTATATTTTGCTAAGAGGTTTTGCATACATTTTAGTGAATTGATATGCGGAAGGACGAAATGGTTAATTTTAGTTAAAAAACAGCGGGAATAATGAATTCAGATGAAAAAATTCAAATTTGAGTGGAAGCCTGAGAGGTTGATATTTTTATTTTGCTAAGATGTTTTGCAAAAATTGTGGTGAACTGAGCTTCAGACGGACGAAATGGTGAATTTTAGTTAAAAAACTGCGGGAGAAATGAATTAAGATGAGAAATTCAAGTTTTAGTTGGAGGCCGAGAAGTGGATATTTTTATTTTTCTAAGATGTTTTGCATACATTTTGGTGAACTGAGCTTTAGAGGGACGAAATTGTTAAATTTTTTTACAAAACAGCGGGAGAAATGAATTAAGATGAAAAATTCAAGTTTTAGTTGGAGGCCGAGAAGTGGATATTTTTATTTTGGTAAAATGTTTTGCATAAAATTTGGTGAAGTGAGCTTCAAACCGACGAAATGTTTAATTTTAGTGAAAAAACAGCTTGAGAAATGAATTCAGATGAAAAAATGGAAGTTTGAGAAGAAACCTGAGAAGTGGATATTTTTAATTTGCTAACAAGTTTTGCATAAATTTTGGTGAACTGAGCTTCTGTCGGAGGAAATGTTTAATTTTAGTGAAAAAACAGCGAGAGAAATGAATTCTGATGAAAAAATTCAAGTTTGAGGGGAAACCTAAGAATTGGATATTTTTATTTAGCTAAGAGGTTTTGCATAATTTATGGTGGACTGAGCTGCAGAGGGACGGAATGGTTAATTTCAGTTAAAATATTGTGGGAGAAATGAAATCAGATGAATAAATTTAGGTTTCAGTAGAAGCCTTAGAAGTGGATATTTTTATTATTCTAAGACATTTGCATTAATATTGGTGAACTGAGCTTTTACCGGACGAAATGTTAATTATAGTGAAAACACGGCGGAAGAAATGAATTCTGATGAAAAAATTCAAGTTTGAGGGGAAACCTGAGAAGTGGATATTTTTATTTAGCTAAGAAGTTTTGCATAAGTAATGGTGAACGGAGCTGAAGACGGACGAAGTGGTTAATTTTAGTTAAAAAACAGCGGGAATTATGAATTCATATGAAAAAATTCGAGTTTCAGTAGAAGCCTGAGAAGTGGATATTTTATTTTGGTAAGATGTTTTGCACAAATTGTGATGAACTGAGCTTCAGACGGACGAAACGGCGAGTTTAAGTTAATGAACAGCGGGAGAAATGAATACAAATGAAAAAAATCATGTTTGAGTGGAAGACTGAGTAGTGGATACTTTTTTTTTGCCAAGATGTTTTGGAAAAATTGTGGTGAACTGAGCTTCAGACGGACGAAATGGTGAATTTTAGTTAAAAAATAACGGGCTTAATGAGTTCAGGTGAAAAAATCAAGTTTGATTGGAAGCCTGAGAAGTGGATATTTTTATTTTGCTAAGATGTTTTGCATACATTTCGGTGAACTGAGCTTCTAACGGAGGAAATGTTTAATTTTAATGAAAAAACAGCGGGAGAAATGAATTCTGATGAAAAAATTCAAGTTTGAGGGGAAAGCGTAGAAGTGGATATTTTCCTTTTGCTTAGATGTTTTGCATAAATTGTGATGAACTGAGCTTCAGACGGAAGAAATGGTGAGTTTTAGTTAAAAAACAGCGGGAGAAATTAATTCAAATGAAAAAAATCAAGTTTGAGTGGAAGACTGAGAAGTGGATAATTTTTTTTTGCTAAGATGTTTTGCAAAAATTGTGGTGAACTGAGCTTCAGACGGACGAAATAGTGAATTTTCATTAAAAAATAGCGGGAAAAATGAAATCAGATGAAAAAAATCAAGTTTGAGTGTAATCCCTTGAAGTGGATGTTTTATTTTTCTAAGATGTTTTGCATAAATTTTTGTGTGAACTCAGCTGCAGACGGACAAAATGGTTAATTTTAGTTAAAAATAGTGGGAGAAATGAATTCTGATGAAAAAATTCAATTTTGAGTGGAAGCCTGAGAAGTGAATTTTTTAATTTTGCTAAGATGTTTTGCATACATTTCGGTGAACTGAGCTTCTAACGGAGAAAATATATAATTTTAGTGAAAACACAGCAGGACAATTGAATTCTGATGAAAAAATTCAAGTTTGAGGGCAAACCTGTGAAGTGGATATTTTTGTTTTGCTAAGAAGGTGTGCATAATTTATGGTGAACTGAGTAGCAGACGGACGAAATGGTTAATTTTAGGGCCGAATTCAGATGTCTTAACTACATCGCCTAGTCGCAGCTTCACTCCATGAAGATTAGTGCTCCTTCTCCTGCAAATGGGCAGTCAGCACCACTACTTCCACTCCTTCTGCCGGAGTGTTGATGGTTGCTATGTTGCCAACTCGACTCAAGTGTAAGAAGGGACATTTACGTAATCCTGGTTACGGATAAAACTTGGTGAACTGAGCTTCGGAGGGACGAAATGTTTAATTTTAGTGAAAAAACATCGGGAGAATTGAATTAAGATTTAAAAAATTCAGGTATGGGAGGAAACCTGAGAAGTGGATATTTTTATTTTGTTAAGATGTAATGCATACATTTTGGTGAACTGAGCTGCAGACGGACGAAATGGTTAATTTTAGTTAAAAAATAGTGGAAGCAATGAATACAGACGAAAAAATTTAAGTCTGAGTTTAAGCCTGAGAAGTATATATTTATATTTTGCTAAGTTATTTAGCATACATTTTGGTGAACTGAGCTTCAGAGGGACGAAATGGTTAAATTTAGTTATAAAACATGGGGAGAAATGAATTAAGATGAAAAATTCAAATTTTAGTTGGTGACCGAGAAGTGGATATTTTTATTTTGCTAAGATGTTTTGCATAAAATTTGGTGACCTGAGCTTCAAAAGGACGAAATGTTTAATTTTTGTGAAAAAACAGCGGGAGAAATGAATTCAGATGAAAAAATTGAAATTTGAGAAAAACCTGAGAAGTGAAATTTTTATTTTGCTATGATGTTTTGAATACATTTTGGTGAACTGAGCTTCATAGGGATGAAATGGTTAATTTTAGTTAAAAAACAGCGGGACAAATGAATACAGATGAAAAAATTCAAGTTTGAATGGAAGACTGAAAAGTGGATATTTTTATTTTGCTAAGATGTTTTGCATAAATTTTGGTGAACTGAGCTTTTAACACACGAAATGTTTAAGTTAAGTGCAAAAACTGCGGGAGAAATAAATTAAGATGAGAAAATTCAAGTTAGAGGGGAAATCTGAGGAGTGGATATTATTATTTTGCTAAGAAGTTATGCATACATTTTTATGAACTCTACTGCAGACGGACGAAATAGTTAATTTTAGTTAAAAAATAGTGGGAGAAATGAATAATGATGAAAAAATTCAAGTTTGAGGGGAAACCTAAGAATTGGATATTTTTATTTAGCTAAGAGGTTTTGCATAATTTATGGTGGACTGAGCTGCAGAGGGACGGAATGGTTAATTTCAGTTAAAATATTGTGGGAGAAATGAAATCAGATGAAAAAATTTAGGTTTCAGTAGAAGCCTTAGAAGTGGATATTTTTATTATACTAAGATATTTGCATTAATATTGGTGAACTGAGCTTTTACCGGACGAAATGTATAATTATAGTGAAAACACGGCGAAAGAAATGAATTCTGATGAAAAAATTCAAGTTTGAGGGGAAACCTGAGAAGTGGATATTTTTATTTAGCTAAGAAATTTTGCATAAGTAATGGTGAACGGAGCTGAAGACGGACAAAGTGGTTAATTTTAGTTAAAAAATAGTGGCAGAAATGAATACATTTGCATAAATTTTGGTGAACTGAGCTGCAGAAGGAGGAAATGTTTTATTTTAGTTAAAAAATAGTGGGAGAAATGAATACAGACCAAAAAATTTAAGTCTGAGTTTAAGCCTGAGAAGTAGATATTTATATTTTGCTAAGATGTTTTGCATACATTTTAGTGAATTGATATGCAAAAGGACGAAATGGTAAATTTTAGTTAAAAAACAGCGGGAGTTATGTTTTCATACGAAAAAATTCAAGTTTCAGTAGAAGCCTGAGAAGTGGATATTTTATTTTGGTAAGATGGTTTGCATAAATTGTGATGAACTGAGCTTCAGACGGACGAAACGGCGAGTTTTAGTTAATGAACAGCGGGAGAAATGAATCCAAATGAAAAAAATCATGTTTGAGTGGAAGACTGAGAAGTGGATACTTTTTTTTTGCTAAGATGTTTTGGAAAAATTGTGGTGAACTGAGCTTCAGACGGGCGAAATGGTGAATTTTAGTTAAAAAATAGCGGGCTTAATGACTTCAGGTGAAAAAAATCAAGTTTTAGTGGAAGCCTGAGAAGTGGATATTTTTATTTTGCTAAGATGTTTTGTTTAAATTTTGGTGAATTGAGATGCAGAAGGAGAAAATGGTTAATTATTGTTAAAAAACAGCGGGAATAATGAATTCAGATGAAAAAATTCAAGTTTGAGTGGAAGTCTCTGAAGTGAATATTTTTATTTTGCTAAGATGTTTTGCATACATTTCGGTGAACTGAGCTTCTTACGGAGGAAATGTTTAATTGTAGTGAAAAAACAGCGGGAGAAATGAACTCTGATGAAAAAATTCAAGTTTGAGGGGAAAGCTGAGAAGTGGATATTTTCCTTTTGCTTAGATGTTTTGCATAAACTGTGATGAACTGAGCTTCAGACGGAAGAAATGGTGAGTTTTAATTAAAAAACAGCGGGAGAAATTAATTCAAATGAAAAAAATCAAGTTTGAGTGGAAATATGAGAAGTGGATACTATTTTTTTGATAAGTTGTTTTGCAAAAATTGTGGTGAACTGAGCTTCAGACGGACGAAATAGTGAATTTTCATTAAAAAATAGCGGGATAAATGAAATCAGATGAAAAAATCAAGTTTGAGTGTAGTCCCTTGAAGTGGATGTTTAGTTTTTCTAAGATGTTTTGCATAAATTTTGGTGAACTGAGATGCAGAAGGACGAAATGGTTAATTTTAGTTAAAAATAGTGGGAGAAATGAATTCAGATGAAAAAATTCAAGTTTGAGTGGAAGCCTGAGAAGTGGATATTTTTATTTTGATAAGAAGTTATGCATAAATTTTTGTGTGAACTCAGCTGCAGACGGACAAAATGGTTAATTTTAGTTAAAAATAGTGGGAGAAATGAATTCGGATGAAAAAATTCAATTTTGAGTGGAAGCCTGAGAAGTGAATATTTTTATTTTGCTAAGATGTTTTGCATACATTTCGGTGAACTGAGCTTCTAACGGAGGAAATATATAATTTTAGTGAAAACACAGCAGGACAATTGAATTCTGATGAAAAAATTCAAGTTTGAGGGCAAACCGGAGAAGTGGATATTTTTGTTTTGCTAAGAAGGTGTGCATAATTTATGGTGAACTGAGTAGCAGACGGACGAAATGGTTAATTTTAGGGCCGAATTCAGATGTCTTAACTACATCGCCTAGTCGCAGCTTCACTCCATGAAGATTGGTGCTCCTTCTCCTGCAAATGGGCAGTCAGCACCATTACTTCCACTCCTTCTGCCGGAGTGTTGATGGTTGCTATGTTGCCAACTCGACTCAAGTGTAAGAAGGGACATTTACGTAATCCTGGTTACCGATAAATTTGGTGAACTGAGCTTCGGAGGGACGGAATGTTTAATTTTAGTGAAAAAACATCGGGAGAATTGAATTAAGATTTAAAAAATTCAGGTTTGGAAGGAAACCTGAGAAGTGGATATTTTTATTTTGTTAAGATGTTATACATAAATTTTGGTGAACTCAGCTGCAGACGGACGAAATGGTTAATTTTAGTAAAAAATAGTGGGAGAAATGAATTCAGATGAAAAAATTCAAGTTTGAGTTGAAGCCTGAGAAGTGGATATTTTTATTTTGCTAAGAAGTTATGCATAAATTTTTATGAACTCTACTGCAGACGGACGAAATAGTTAATTTTAGTTAAAATATAGTAGGAGAAATGAATTCGGATAAAAAAAATTCAAGTTTGATTGGAAGCCTGAGTAGTGGATATTTTTGTTTAGCTACGATGTTATGCATAAATAATGGTGAACTGAAATGCAGAGGGACGAAATGGTTAATTTTAGTTAAAAACTGCGGCAAAAATGAATTCAGATGAAAAATTCAAATTTGAGTGGAAGCCTGAGAAGTGAATATTTTTATTATTCTAAGATTTTTGCATTATTATTGGTAAACTGAGCTTCTACCGGACGAAATGTTTAATTTTAGTGAAAACACGGCGGAAGAAATGAATTCTGATGAAAAAATTCAACTTTGAGGGGAAACCTAAGAAGAACCAACCAAGTTTGACTGGAAGCCTGAGAAGTGGATATTTTATTTTGCTAGGATGTTTTGCATACATTGTGATGAACTGAGCTTCAGACGGACGAAACGGGAGTTTTATTTTTGAACTGCGGGAGAAATGAATTCAAATGAAAAAAATCCTGTTTGAGTGGAAGACTGAGAAGTGGATACTTTTTTTTTGCTAAGAAGTTTTGCAAAAATTGTGGTGAAAATAGCTCCTGTCGGACGAAATGGTGAGTTTTAGTTAAAAAACAGCGGGAGAAATTAATTTAAATGAAAAAAATCAAGTTTGAGTGGAAGACTCCACTTCCACTCCTTCTACCCGAGTGTTGATGGTCGCTATGTTACCAACTCGACTCAAGTGTAAGAAGCGACATTTACGTAATCCTGGTTACGGATAAAATTTGGTGAACTGAGCTTCGGAGGGACGGAATGTTTAATTTTAGTGAAAAAACAGCGGGAGAATTGAATTAAAATGAAAAAATTCAGGTTTGAGAGGTATCCTAAGTAGTGGATACTTTTTTTTTCGTTAAGATGTTATGCATAAATTTTGGTGAACTCAGCTGCAGACGGACGAAATGGTTAATTTTAGTTAAAAAATAGTGGGAGAAATGAATACAGACCAAAAAATTTAAGTCTGAGTTTAAGCCTGAGAAGTAGATATTTATATTTTGCTAAGATGTTTTGCATACATTTTAGTGAATTGATATGCAAAAGGACGAAATGGTAAATTTTAGTTAAAAAACAGCGGGAATAATGAATTCAGATGAAAAAATTCAAATTTGAGTGGAAGCCTGAGAGGTTGATATTTTTATTTTGCTAAGATGTTTTTCAAAAATTGTGGTGAACTGAGCTTCAGACGGACGAAATGGTGAATTTTAGTTAAAAAACTGCGGGAGAAATGAATTAAGATGAGAAATTCAAGTTTTAGTTGGAGGCCGAGAAGTGGATATTTTTATTTTGGTAAAATGTTTTGCATAAAATTTGGTGAAGTGAGCTTCAGAGGGACGAAATGGTTAAATTTTAGTGAAAAAACAGCGGGAGAAATGAATTCAGATGAAAAAATGGAAGTTTGAGAAGAAACCTGAGAAGTGGATATTTTTAATTTGCTAACAAGTTTTGCATAAATTTTGGTGAACTGAGCTTCTGTCGGAGGAAATGTTTAATTTTAGTGAAAAAACAGCGGGAGAAATGAATTCTGATGAAAAAATTCAACTTTGAGGGGAAACCTAAGAATTGGATATTTTTATTTAGCTAAGAGGTTTTGCATAATTTATGGTGGACTGAGCTGCAGAGGGACGGAATGGTTAATTTCAGTTAAAATATTGTGGGAGAAATGAAATCAGATGAATAAATTTTGGTTTCAGTAGAAGCCTTAGAAGTGGATATTTTTATTATTCTAATATATTTGCATTAATATTGGTGAACTGAGCTTTTACCGGACGAAATGTTAATTATAGTGAAAACACGGCGGAAGAAATGAATTCTGATGAAAAAATTCAAGTTTGAGGGGAAACCTGAGAAGTGGATATTTTTATTTAGCTAAGAAGTTTTGCATAAGTAATGGTGAACGGAGCTGAAGACGGACGAAGTGGTTAATTTTAGTTAAAAAACAGCGGGAATTATGAATTCAGATGAAAAAATTCAAGTTTGAGTGGAAGTCTCTGAAGTGAATATTTTTATTTTGCTAAGATGTTTTGCATACATTTCGGTGAACTGAGCTTCTAACGGAGGAAATGTTTATTTTTACTGAAAAAAAAGCGGGAGAAATGAATTCTGATGAAAAAATTCAAGTTTGAGGGGAAAGCTGAGAAGTGGATATTTTCCTTTTGCTTAGATGTTTTGCATAAATTGTGATGAACTGAGCTTCAGAGGGAAGAAATGGTGAATTTTAGTTAAAAAACAGCGGGAGAAATTAAGTCAAATGAAAAAAATCAAGTTTGAGTGGAAGACTGAGAAGTGGATACTTTTTTTTTGCTAAGATGTTTTGCAAAAATTGTGGTGAACTGAGCTTCAGACGGACGAAATAGTGAATTTTCATTAAAAAATAGCGGGAAAAATGAAATCAGATGAAAAAATCAAGTTTGAATGTAATCCCTTGAAGTGGATGTTTTATTTTTCTAAGATGTTTTGCATAAATTTTGGTGAACTGAGATGCAGAAGGACGAAATGGTTAATTTTAGTTAAAAATAGTGGGAGAAATGAATTCAGATGAAAAAATTCAAGTTTGAGTGGAAGCCTGAGAAGTGGATATTTTTATTTTGATAAGAAGTAATGCATAAATTTTTGTGTGAACTCAGCTGCAGACGGACAAAATGGTTAATTTTAGTTAAAAATAGTGGGAGAAATGAATTCGGATGAAAAAATTCAATTTTGAGTGGAAGCCTGAGAAGTGAATATTTTTATTTTGCTAAGATGTTTTGCATACATTTCGGAGAACTGAGCTTATAAGAATATCCTGAGAATATATAATTTTTGTGAAAACACAGCAGGATAATTGAATTCTGATAAAAAAATTCAAGTTTGAGGGCAAACCTGAGAAGTGGATATTTTTGTTTTGCTAAGAAGGTGTGCATAATTTATGGTAAACTGAGTAGCAGACGGACGAAATGGTTAATTTTAGGGCCGAATTCAGATGTCTTAACTACATCGCCTAGTCGCAGCTTCACTCCATGAAGATTAGTGCTCCTTCTCCTGCAAATGGGCAGTCAGCACCACTACTTCCACTCCTTCTGCCGGAGTGTTGATGGTTGCTATGTTGCCAACTCGACTCAAGTGTAAGAAGGGACATTTACGTAATCCTGGTTACCGATAAAATTTGGTGAACTGAGCTTCGGAGGGACGGAATGTTTAATTTTAGTGAAAAAACATCGGGAGAATTGAATTAAGATTTAAAAAATTCAGGTATGGGAGAAAACCTGAGAAGTGGATATTTTTATTTTGTTAAGATGTAATGCATACATTTTGGTGAACTGAGCTTCGGAGGGACGAAATGGTTAAATTTAGTTATAAAACAGGGGGAGAAATGAATTAAGATGAAAAATTCAAATTTTAGTTGGTGACCGAGAAGTGGATATTTTTATTTAGCTAAGAAGTTTTGCATAAGTAATGGTGAACAGAGCTGAAGACGGATGAAGTGGTTAATTTTAGTTAAAAAACAGCGGGAATTATGTATTCAGATGAAAAAATTCAAGTTTGAGTGGAAGCCTGAGAGGTTGATATTTTTATTTTGCTAAGATGTTTTGCAAAAATTGTGATGAACTGAGCTTTAGACGGACGAAATGGTGAATATTAGTTAAAAAACTGCGGGAGAAATGAATTAAGATGAAAAATTCCAGCTTTAGTTGGAGGCCGAGAAGTGGATATTTTTATTTTGCTAAAATGTTTTGCATAAAATTTGGTGAAGTGAGCTTGAAACCGACGAAATGTTTAATTTTAGTGAAAAAACATCGGTAGAAATGAATTATGATGAAAAAATTCAAGTTTGAGGGGAAACCTAAGAATTGGATATTTTTATTTAGCTAAGAGGTTTTTCATAATTTATGGTGGACTGAGCTGCAGAGGGACGGAATGGTTAATTTCAGTTAAAATATTGTGGGAGAAATGAAATCAGATGAATAAATTTAGGTTTCAGTAGAAGCCTTAGAAGTTGATATTTTTATTATTCTAAGATATTTGCATTAATATTGGTGAACTGAGCTTTTACCGGACGAAATGTTTAATTATAGTGAAAACACAGCGGAAGAAATGATTTCTGATGAAAAAATTCAAGTTTGAGGGGAAACCTGAGAAGTGGATATTTTTATTTAGCTAAGAAGTTTTGCATAAGTAATGGTGAACAGAGCTGAAGACGGATGAAGTGGTTAATTTTAGTTAAAAAACAGCGGGAATTATGTATTCATATGAAAAAATTCAAGTTTTAGTAGAAGCCTGAGAAGTGGATATTTTATTTTGGTAAGATGTTCTGCAGAAAAAGGGATGAACTGAGCTTCAGACGGACGAAACGGCGAGCTTTAGTTAATGAACAGCGGGAGAAATGAATACAAATGAAAAAAATCAAGTTTGAGTAGAAGCCTGAGATGTGGATATTTTATTTTGCTAAGATGTTTTGCATAAATTGTGATGAACTGAGCTTCAGACATACGAAACGGGAGTTTTAGTTTTTGAACTGCGGGAGAAATGAATTCAAATGAAAAAAATCATGTTTAAGTGGAAGACTGAGAAGTGGATACTTTTTTTTTGCTAAGATGTTTTGCAAAAATTGTGGTGAACTGAGCTTCTGTCGGAGGAAATGTTTAATTTTAGTGAAAAAACAGCAGGAGAAATGAATTCTGATGAAAAAATTCAAGTTTGAGGGAAACCTAAGAATTGGATATTTTTATTTAGCTAAGAGGTTTTGCATAAATTATGGTGGACTGAGCTGCAGAGGGACGGAATGGTTAATTTCAGTTAAAATATTGTGGGAGAAATGAAATCAGATGAATAAATTTAGGTTTCAGTAGGAGCCTTAGAAGTTGATATTTTTATTATTCTAAGATATTTGCATTAAAATTGGTGAACTGAGCTTCTACCGGACGAAATGTTTAATTTTAGTGAAAACACGGCGGAAGAAATGAATTCTGATGAAAAAATTCAAGTTTGAGAGGAAGCCTGAGAAGTGGATATTTTATTTTGCTAGGATGTTTTGCATACATAGTGATGAACTGAGCTTCAGACGGACGAAAGGGGAGTTTTATTTTTGAACTGCGGGAGAAATGAATTCAATTGAAAAAAATCCTGTTTGAGTGGAAGACTGAGAAGTGGATACTTTTTTTTTGCTAAGAAGTTTTGCAAAAATTGTGGTGAAAATAGCTCCTGTCGGACGAAATGGTGAGTTTTAGTTAAAAAACAGCGGGAGAAATTAATTTAAATGAAAAAAATCAAGTTTGAGTGGAAGACTCCACTTCCACTCCTTCTACCCGAGTGTTGATGGTCGCTATGTTACCAACTCGACTCAAGTGTAAGAAGCGACATTTACGTAATCCTGGTTACGGATAAAATTTGGTGAACTGAGCTTCGGAGGGACGGAATGTTTAATTTTAGTGAAAAAACAGCGGGAGAATTGAATTAAAATGAAAAAATTCAGGTTTGAGAGGTATCCTAAGTAGTGGATACTTTTTTTTTCGTTAAGATGTTATGCATAAATTTTGGTGAACTCAGCTGCAGACGGACGAAATGGTTAATTTTAGTTAAAAAATAGTGGGAGAAATGAATACAGACCAAAAAATTTAAGTCTGAGTTTAAGCCTGAGAAGTAGATATTTATATTTTGCTAAGATGTTTTGCATACATTTTAGTGAATTGATATGCAAAAGGACGAAATGGTAAATTTTAGTTAAAAAACAGCGGGAATAATGAATTCAGATGAAAAAATTCAAATTTGAGTGGAAGCCTGAGAGGTTGATATTTTTATTTTGCTAAGATGTTTTTCAAAAATTGTGGTGAACTGAGCTTCAGACGGACGAAATGGTGAATTTTAGTTAAAAAACTGCGGGAGAAATGAATAAAGATGAGAAATTCAAGTTTTAGTTGGAGGCCGAGAAGTGGATATTTTTATTTTTCTAAGATGTTTTGCATACATTTTGGTGAACTGAGCTTCAGAGGGACGAAATTGTTAAATTTTTTTACAAAACAGCGGGAGAAATGAATTAAGATGAAAAATTCAAGTTTTAGTTGGAGGCCGCGAAGTGTATATTTTAATTTTGCTAAAATGTTTTGCATAAAATTTGGTGAAGTGAGCTTCAAACCGACGAAATGTTTAATTTTAGTGAAAAAACAGCGGGAGAAATGAATTCAGATGAAAAAATGGAAGTTTGAGAAGAAACCTGAGAAGTGGATATTTTTAATTTGCTAACAAGTTTTGCATAAATTTTGGTGAACTGAGCTGCAGAAGGAGGAAATGTTTAATTTTAGTGAAAAAACAGCGGGAGAAATGAATAATGATGAAAAAATTCAAGTTTGAGGGGAAACCTAAGAATTGGATATTTTTATTTAGCTAAGAGGTTTTGCATAATTTATGGTGGACTGAGCTGCAGAGGGACGGAATGGTTAATTTCAGTTAAAATATTGTGGGAGAAATGAAATCAGATGATTAAATTTTGGTTTCAGTAGAAGCCTTAGAAGTGGATATTTTTATTATACTAAGATATTTGCATTAATATTGGTGAACTGAGCTTTTACCGGACGAAATGTTTAATTATAGTGAAAACACGGCGGAAGAAATGAATTCTGATGAAAAAATTCAAGTTTGAGGGGAAACCTGAGAAGTGGATATTTTTATTTAGCTAAGAAGTTTTGCATAAGTAATGGTGAACGGAGCTGAAGACGGACGAAGTGGTTAATTTTAGTTAAAAAACAGCGGGAGTTATGAATTCATATGAAAAAATTCAAGTTTCAGTAGAAGCCTGAGAAGTGGATATTTTATTTTGGTAAGATGTTTTGCATAAATTGTGATGAACTGAGCTTCAGACGGACGAAACGGCGAGTTTAAGTTAATGAACAGCGGGAGAAATGAATACAAATGAAAAAAATCATGTTTGAGTGGAAGACTGAGTAGTGGATACTTTTTTTTTGCTAAGATGTTTTGGAAAAATTGTGGTGAACTGAGCTTTAGACGGACGAAATGGTGAATTTTAGTTAAAAAATAGCGGGCTTAATGACTTCAGGTGAAAAAAATCAAGTTTGAGTGGAAGCCTGAGAAGTGGATATTTTTATTTTGCTAAGATATTTTGTTTGAATTTTGGTGAATTGAGATGCAGAAGGAGTAAATGGTTAATTTTTGTTAAAAAACAGCGGGAATAATGAATTCAGATGAAAAAATTCAAGTTTGAGTGGAAGTCTTTGAAGTGAATATTTTTATTTTGCTAAGATGTTTTGCATACATTTCGGTGTACTGAGCCTCTTACGGAGGAAATGTTTTATTTTGGTGAAAAATCAGCGGGAGAAATGAATTCTGATGAAAAAATTCAAGTTTGAGGGGAAAGCTGAGAAGTGGATATTTTCCTTTTGCTTAGATGTTTTGCATAAATTGTGATGAACTGAGCTTCAGACGTAAGAAATGGTGAGTTTTAGTTAAAAAACAGCGGGAGAAATTAATTCAATTGAAAAAAATCAAGTTTGAGTGTAATCCGTTGAAGTGGATGTTTTATTTTTCTAAGATGTTTTGCATAAATTTTGGTGAACTGAGATGCAGAAGGACGAAATGGTTAATTTTAGTTAAAAATAGTGGGAGAAATGAATTCAGATGAAAAAATTCAAGTTTGAGTGGAAGCCTGAGAAGTGGATATTTTTATTTTGATAAGAAGTTATGCATAAATTATTGTGTGAACTCAGCTGCAGACGGACAACATGGTTAATTTTAGTTAAAAATAGTGGGAGAAATGAATTCGGATGAAAAAATTCAATTTTGAGTGGAAGCCTGAGAAGTGAATATTTTTATTTTGCTAAGATGTTTTGCATACATTTCGGTGAACTGAGCTTCTGACGGAGGAAATATATAATTTTAGTGAAAACATAGCAGAACAATTGAATTCTGATGAAAAAATTCAAGTTTGAGGGCAAACCGGAGAAGTGGATATTTTTGTTTTGCTAAGAAGGTGTGCATAATTTATGGTGAACTGAGTAGCAGACGGACGAAATGGTTAATTTTAGGGCCGAATTCAGATGTCTTAACTACATCGCCTAGTCGCAGCTTCACTCCATGAAGATTAGTGCTCCTTCTCCTGCAAATGGGCAGTCAGCACCATTACTTCCACTCCTTCTGCCGGAGTGTTGATGGTTGCTATGTTGCCAACTCGACTCAAGTGTAAGAAGGGACATTTACGTAATCCTGGTTACGGATAAAATTTGGTGAACTGAGCTTCGGAGGGACGGAATGTTTAATTTTAGTGAAAAAACATCGGGAGAAATGAATTCAGATGAAAAAATGGAAGTTTTAGAAGAAACCTGAGAAGTGGATATTTTTATTTTGTTAAGATGTTATGCATAAATTTTGGTGAACTCAGCTGCAGACTGGCGAAATGGATAATTTTAGTTAGAAAATAGTTGGAGAAATGAATACAGACGAAAAAATTTAAGTCTGAGTTTAAGCCTGAGAAGTAGATATTTATATTTTGCTAAGAGGTTAGCATACATTTTAGTGAATTGATATGCAGAAGGACGAAATGGTTAATTTTAGTTAAAAAACAGCGGGAATAATGAATTCAGATGAAAAAATTCAAGTTTGAGTGGAAGCCTGAGAGGTTGATATTTTTATTTTGCTAAGATGTTTTGCAAAAATTGTGATGAACTGAGCTTCAGACGGACTAAATGGTGAATATTAGTTAAAAAACTGCGGGAGAAATGAATTAAGATGAAAAATTCCAGCTTTAGTTGGAGGCCGAGAAGTGGGTATTTTTATTTTGCTAAAATGTTTTGCATAAAATTTGGTGAAGTGAGCTTGAAACCGACGAAATGTTTAATTTTAGTGAAAAAACATCGGTAGAAATGAATTATGATGAAAAAATTCAATTTTCTGGGGAAACCTAAGAATTGGATATTTTTATTCAGCTAAGAGGTGTTTCATAATTATTGGTGGACTGAGCTGCAGAGGGACGGAATGGTTAATTTCAGTTAAAATATTGTGGGAGAAATGAAATCAGATGAATAAATTTCGGTTTCAGTAGAAGCCTTAGAAGTGGATATTTTTATTATTCTAAGACATTTGCATTAATATTGGTGAACTGAGATTTTACCGGACGAAATGTTAATTATAGTGAAAACACGGCGGAAGAAATGAATTCTGATGAAAAAATTCATGTTTGAGGGGAAACCTGAGAATTGGATATTTTTATTTAGCTAAGAAGTTTTGCATAAGTAATGGTGAACGGAGCTGAAGACGGACGAAGTGGTTAATTTTAGTTAAAAAACAGCGGGAATTATGAATTCATATGAAAAAATTCAAGTTTCAGTAGAAGCCTGAGAAGTGGATATTTTATTTTAGTAAGATGTTTTGCATAAATTGTGATGAACTGAGCTTCAGACGGACGAAACGGCGAGTTTTAGTTAATGAACAGCGGAAGAAATGAATACAAAAGAAAAAAATCATGTTTGAGTGGAAGACTGAGAAGTGGATACTTTTTTTTTGCTAAGATGTTTTGCAAAAATTGTGGTGAACTGAGCTTCTGTCGGACGAAATGGTGAATTTTAGTTAAAAAATAGCGGGAGAAATGAATACAAATGAAAAAAATCAAGTTTGAGTAGAAGCCTGAGATGTGGATATTTTATTTTGCTAAGATGTTTTGCATAAATTGTGATGAACTGAGCTTCAGACGGACGAAACGGGAGTTTTAGTTGTTGAACTGCGGGAGAAATGAATTCAAATGAAAAAAAAATGTTTGAGTGGAAGACTGAGAAGTGGATACTTTTATTTTGCTAACATGTTTTGCAAAAATTGTGGTGAACTGAGCTTCTGTCGGAGGAAATGTTTAATTTTAGTGAAAAAACAGCGGGAGAAATGAATTCTGATGAAAAAATTCAAGTTTGAGGGGAAACCTAAGAATTGGATTTTTTATTTAGCTAAGAGGTTTTGCATAATTTATGGTGGACTGAGCTGCAGAGGGACGGAATGGTTAATTTCAGTTAAAATATTGTGGGAAAAATGAAATCAGATGAATAAATTTAGGTTTCAGTAGAAGCCATAGAAGTTGATATTATTATTATTCTAAGATATTTGCATTAATATTGGTGAACTGAGCTTTTACCGGACGAAATGTTTAATTATAGTGAAAACACGGCGGAAGAAATGAATTCTGATGAAAAAATTCAAGTTTGAGGGGAAACCTGAGAAGTGGATATTTTTATTTTGCTAAGATATTTTGTTTAAATTTTGGTGAATTGAGATGCAGAAGGAGAAAATGGTTAATTTTTGTTAAAAAACAGCGGGAATAATAAATTCAGATGAAAAAATTCAAGTTTGAGTGGAAGTCTTTGAAGTGAATATTTTTATTTTGCTAAGATGTTTTGCATACATTTCGGTAAACTGAGCTTCTTACGGAGGAAATGTTTAATTTTGGTGAAAAAACAGCGGGAGAAATGAATTCTGATGAAAAAATTCAAGTTTGAGGGGAAATCTGAGAAGTGGATATTTTTGTTTTGCTAAGAAGGTGTGCATAATTTATGGTAAACTGAGTAGCAGACGGACGAAATGGTTAATTTTAGGGCCGAATTCAGATGTCTTAACTACATCGCCTAGTCGCAGCTTCACTCCATGAAGATTAGTGCTCCTTCTCCTGCAAATGGGCAGTCAGCACCATTACTTCCACTCCTTCTGCCGGAGTGTTGATGGTTGCTATGCTGCCAACTCGACTCAAGTGTAAGAAGGGACATTTACGTAATCCTGGTTACGGATAAAATTTGGTGAACTGAGCTTCGGAGGGACGGAATGTTTAATTTTAGTGAAAAAACATCGGGAGAAATGAATTAAGATTTAAAAAATTCAGGTATGGGAGAAAACCTGAGAAGTGGATATTTTTATTTTGTTAAGATATAATGCATACATTTTGGTAAACTGAGCTTCAGAGGGACGAAATGGTTAAATTTAGTTATAAAACAGGGGGAGAAATGAATTAAGATGAAAAATTCAAATTTTAGTTGGTGACCGAGAAGTGGATATTTTTATTTAGCTAAGAAGTTTTGCATAAGTAATGGTGAACAGAGCTGAAGACGGATGAAGTGGTTAATTTTAGTTAAAAAACAGCGGGAATTATGTATTCAGATGAAAAAATTCAAGTTTGAGTGGAAGCCTGAGAGGTTGATATTTTTATTTTGCTAAGATGTTTTGCAAAAATTGTGCTGAACTGAGCTTCAGACGGACGAAATGGTGAATATTAGTTAAAAAACTGCGGGAGAAATGAATTAAGATGAAAAATTCCAGCTTTAGTTGGAGGCCGAGAAGTGGGTATTTTTATTTTGCTAAAATGTTTTGCATAAAATTTGGTGAAGTGAGCTTGAAACCGACGAAATGTTTAATTTTAGTGAAAAAACATAGGTAGAAATGAATTATGATGAAAAAATTCAATTTTCTGGGGAAACCTAAGAATTGGATATTTTTATTTAGCTAAGAGGTGTTTCATAATTATTAGTGGAATGAGCTTACAGAGGGACGGAATGGTTAATTTCAGTTAAAATATTGTGGGAGAAATGAAAACAGATGAATAAATTTAGGTTTCAGTAGAAGCCTTAGAAGTTGATATTTTTATTATTCTAAGATATTTGCATTAATATTGGTGAACTGAGCTTTTACCGGACGAAATATTTAATTATAGTGAAAACACGGCGGAAGAAATGAATTCTGATGAAAAAATTCAAGTTTGAGGGGAAACTTGAGAAGTGGATATTTTTATTTAGCTAAGAAGTTTTGCATAAGTAATGGTGAACGGAGCTGAAGACGGACGAAGTGGTTAATTTTAGTTAAAAAACAGCGGGAATTATGAATTCATATGAAAAAATTCAAGTTTCAGTAGAAGCCTGAGAAGTGGATATTTTATTTTGGTAAGATGTTTTGCATAAATTGTGATGAACTGAGCTTCAGACGGACGAAACGGCGAGTTTTAGTTAATGAACAGCGGAAGAAATGAATACAAAAGAAAAAAATCATGTTTGAGTGGAAGACTGAGAAGTGGATACTTTTTTTTTGCTAAGATGTTTTGCAAAAATTGTGGTGAACTGAGCTTCTGTCGGACGAAATGGTGAATTTTAGTTAAAAAATAGCGGGAGAAATGAATACAAATGAAAAAAATCAAGTTTGAGTAGAAGCCTGAGATGTGGATATTTTATTTTGCTAAGATGTTTTGCATAAATTGTGATGAACTGAGCTTTAGACGGACGAAACGGAATTTTAGTTGTTGAACTGCGGGAGAAATGAATTCAAATGAAAAAAAAATGTTTGAGTGGAAGACTGAGAAGTGGATACTTTTATTTTGCTAACATGTTTTGCAAAAATTGTGGTGAACTGAGCTTCTGTCGGAGGAAATGTTTAATTTTAGTGAAAAAACAGCGGGAGAAATGAATTCTGATGAAAAAATTCAAGTTTGAGGGGAAACCGAAGAATTGGATATTTTTATTTAGCTAAGAGGTTTTGCATAATTTATGGTGGACTGAGCTGCAGATGGACGGAATGGTTAATTTCAGTTTAAATATTGTGGGAGAAATGAAATCAGATGAATACATTTAGGTTTCAGTAGAAGCCATAGAAGTTGATATTATTATTATTCTAAGATATTTGCATTAATATTGGTGAACTGAGCTTTTACCGGACGAAATGTTTAATTATAGTGAAAACACGGCG
Organism: Platycnemis pennipes; assembly: GCA_933228895.1. Lineage (NCBI taxonomy): Eukaryota > Metazoa > Arthropoda > Insecta > Odonata > Platycnemididae > Platycnemis > Platycnemis pennipes. The sequence continues at coordinate 29,994,400 of OW121852.1, read as the reverse complement.
GAAGAAATGAATTCTGATGAAAAAATTCAAGTTTGAGGGGAAACCTGAGAAGTGGATATTTTTATTTTGCTAAGATATTTTGTTTAAATTTTGGTGAATTGAGATGCAGAAGGAGAAAATGGTTAATTTTTGTTAAAAAACAGCGGGAATAATGAATTCAGGTGAAAAAATTCAAGTTTGAGTGGAAGTCTTTGAAGTGAATATTTTTATTTTGCTAAGATGTTTTGCATACATTTCGGTAAACTGAGCTTCTTACGGAGGAAATGTTTAATTTTGGTGAAAAAACAACGGGAGAAATGAATTCTGATGAAAAAATTCAAGTTTGAGGGGAAATCTGAGAAGTGGATATTTTCCTTTTGCTTAGATGTTTTGCATAAATTGTGATGAACTGAGCTTCAGACGGACGAAACGGCGAGTTTTAGTTAATGAACAGCGGGAGAAATGATACAAATGAAAAAAATCATGTTTGAGTGGAAGACTGAGAAGTGGATCCTTTTTTTTGCTAAGAAGTTATGCATAAATTTTTTTGAACTCAGCTGCAGACTGAGGATATGGATAATTTTACTTAAGAATAGTAGGAGAAACGAAATCTGATAAAAAAATTCAAAATTTAGGGGAAACCTGAGAAGTGGATATATTTATTTAACAAAGATGTTTTGTTTTAATTTTAGTGAACTGAGATGCAGAAGGTCTAAATGGTTAATTTTTGTTAAAAAACAGCGGGAATAATGAATTCAGATGAAAATATTCAAGTTTTGAGTTGAAGCCTGAGAACTGGATATTGTTATTTTGCTAAAATGTTTTGCAAAAAGTGCGGTGAACTGAGCTTCAGGCGGACGAAATGGTGAATTTTAGTTAAAAAACTGCTGGAGAAATGTATTCAGATGAAAAAATTCAATTTTGAGTGGAATTCCTAGAAGTGGATATTTTTATTTAGCTACGATGTTATGCATAAATAATGATGAACTGAGATGCAGAGGGACGAAATGGTTAATTTTAGTTAAAAACAGCGGCAATAATGAATTCAGATGAAAAATTCAAGTTTAAGTGGAAGTCCGAGAAGAGGATATTTTTATTTTGCTAAGATATTTGTTTAAATTTTGGTCAATTGAGATGCAGAAGGACAAAATGTTTAATTTTTGTTAAAAAACAGCGGGAATAATGAATTCAGATTAAAAAATTCATGTTTGAGTGGAAGCCTCTGAAGTGAATATTTTTATTTTGCTAAGATTTTTTGCATACATTTCGGTGAACTGAGCCTCTAACGGAGGAAATGTTTAATTTTAGTGAAAAAACAGCGGGAGAAATGAATTCTGATGAAAAAATTCAAGTTTGAGGGGAAAGCTGAGAAGTGGATATTTTCCTTTTGGGTCATTCCACCAGAAATCAATCGGAGGTGGATGCTGACCCATTTTTAATTTTTTTTATATTTTGTACATAGATAGGTGCATATATATAGATTACAAATCAGTTCTCGATATATTTTTAGAGCAAACCATGTCCAAAATACGGGCATTATCGCATGTGCCGGCAGAGTAAAAATGTCACTTTTTGACGCTAGCGATTATTGCTACTATTTGCATGTTTTTAAAGTTACAGCAACTATAATTATATCAATCCTTTTTAAAAGTATTGCTCTATATAAATGTGCAAGAAAAAATTAATTAAAAAAAATATTTAGGCATAAAAGAGGGTGTCCAATTTCCGCATGAAAATTTAGTTTTTTTTCACTTTTTGAAGGCCAAACATTCAAAATAGGGACCAGATATCAAAACAGATCCTTTTGGGATTAATACTCTAAGTACACATGTATCACAAAAACAATATTTTGTTTTGATCCTGATTCCCCTTTACCCCCCAAAACAAATCCAAAATGGGTGGAAAATCAAAATTTGACATTTTCAAGGACAAATATCTCAAAAGGGGGACCTAGTAAAAATATGATATTCTTAGGACAGTAACGTATCATCATAACCTACACTGAATTCAAATGTGGAGTTGATACTCAAAGTCGTTTAGGTGTGACAGCCTTCCGAAATTTGACGGAAATTGTGCACATGTAGTTTTATCACTCACAGGTTTGTGGATACGTGTCCAATGGGCATTCATCGTGGTGCTGATTTGTAGGCTAAGCTCATATGATATGCTGTGTGACTGTCCAGCAGATGTAGTCAGTTCACTTGCCGATATAATTCGTAGAATTATATCGGCACCCATGCTTCATCATTTATTGCAAGTTTGAAATTAGTCCCCGGGACAGCAGGTTGAAAGAAGTGAATAATAAAATCATCCTTTTCTTCACAATATTGACACGCAATGCCCAACCACCCACTGCCATCATACACGCAAGTAACATAATCATTTTTTTTTCAATGTTTTTCGTCGGTTTAGTAAGTGCTAGTTTAGAGGTAGACATTTCACGGAACAAACAAGATGAATATGTTCGTCGAACTTGCATTGTTTTCTTGTTTATTGGGATGAAGTTGTGATTTTCACGGGTGTTAGGCACTTTCAGAGCATTTTCATATCGTTGTAAAAGAGTTATACCACATTCTTCAATTTCTTTACCAGGGACATGAAAGATATTCCTTTTATTTCGCTGGTGCAGAATTGAAACATTTTTTCAGGCGTCACTATATGATCGTTAGTAGTTCGATGGAGGCTTGCTTTTGTAGTCACCCTCTTTACAACCCTCCTATACCATCACATGGGCCCTTCCCATGTGAAGTGGCAAAGAAATGCCACTCTGCATCTAGTCCAAAATCGGATTTGTGGTGACAGAGGTTTGTAAAATTTTCTTGTTTTTATATTGGTTTGCAGCCCCGTCCGAATAGCAGTGAATTTTAGTTACTTGAAGAGCCAATATTTTAAGTTTATTTATGACATGCTTCTGGAATATATAAACTATGGAATGTACAAACAGTGTGGGTTCCATGTGGTCCCGCAAGCACACACCACTTTGGGCATAACTGGGCAAATTTAGAGAAACCTACTTTGATTTCTGGATGTTTTTGTTTAAATTCAACATAAAGTTCATTTAGATTGCATGTAACTAGTCTTTTCTATTTTTGTTCTTTCCTACCATCACTATTTATAATTGACTATAAATGTTTTCCTCCGGGACACATTCTGCCACTCTCATCAGACTCATAAAATTCAACAATAATTTTGACGTGATTTGTCAGTAGAGCACAATGGCCACTCTTGTTTGGAGAAAACTCTGGCAAAACACCATATTTGTTCACTAGTTTTCTAGTTTGCCACACTAAATAATCACTCACATTAAACTAGGTGCAAACTTTTTTTCGTGACCAGGATTGGGGAAAAAGGCTTAAAATCTGAATTTTTTCTCTAGCATTTGTTGCGCTTTCCAATCTCTTTATTAAAATCTCCAACAAATCAGCATATTCGTGTCTCTGTTCGTCATTATCGCCAGAAGACTCGCAATCAGGCTGACCCTGGCACTCCATTGACTCGTACAATTTTCTAGATACCTGTATCTTAGGCCGGGAAACTTTCTTCTTGAATGCTGCGGGTCGTTTCTCTTAACAGTTTTTTTTCAATTTTGAAAGAAGACACACTAACTGCAATGCATGCCACGTTAACACAATCCAAAACCACTTCTGGAGGCTAATAAATGCCATTTGGTTATAATCATCGTCTATACAATTTTTTGATACCCTATGATAACACTTTGTGCACAGTGACTTACCAGGAATAAATTTTGTATAAATTTTCTGTAGATTATATGTATGGTGCTTACATTTTATATACACTGTGTACTGCTTATACATTTTGTACACAATACAGATATAGTATACAATTGTACATGGAATGTATACAATATATACATTTTGTATTCAATTTTTTTTAGAGGAAGTTCCAACAGGAATTTGCTGACTGCCACTCACCCCCCCCCCCAAAATCCCCGCCAAGCTTCACCTCCAAGAATGTGCATGCTGAGACAGGCTAGCAATAAGCTATCCACCCTCCCTTCCCTTCTCATTCCACATAGAAAAACAGTATCTGTGCATGCAAACAAATATTTGTATGTCGGATCTCTGCTCTCCCACCCCATCCAGTGTTTCAAGTAGTAGTTCACCACAGAAATATAATAGGAATATAAAAATTTTTTCTAAAGCTAATAGAAATTGATTAAAATAAGATTAAAAGTAGCAATATTAATAGTAAAAAAGTGAATGGACATTTTATAATGTTAATTTAACATTGCTGCAAAACACAATTTCCGTCAAATTTCGGAAGGCTGTCACACCTAAACGACTTTGAGTATCAACTCCAAATTTGAATTCAGTGTAGGTTATGATGATACGTTAGTTTCCTAAGAATATCATATTTTTTACTAGGTCCCCCTTTTGAGATAATTCACCTTGAAAATGTCAAATTTTGATTTTCCACCCATTTTGGATTTGTTTTGGGGGGTAAAGGAAAATCAGGATCAAAACAAAATATTGTTTTTGTGATACATGTGTACTTAGAGTATTAATCCCAAAAGGATCTGTTTTGATATCTGGTCCCTATTTTGAATGTTTGGCCTTCAAACAGTGAAAAAAAACAAAATTTTCATGCGGAAATTTGACACCCTCGTTTACGCCTAAATATTTTTTTAAATTTATTTTTTCTTGCATATTTATATAGAGCAATACTTTCAAAAAGTATTAATATAATTATGCTTGCTGTAACTTTAAAAACATGCAAATAGTAGCAATAATCGCTAGCGTCAAAAAGTGACATTTTTACTCTGCAGGCTCATGCGATAATGCCCGTATTTTGGACATGGTTTGCTCTAAAAATATAACGAGAACTGATTTGTAATCTAAATATATGCATCTATCTGTGTACAAAATATAAAAAAAATTAAAAATGGGTCAGCAACCACTTTCATAAAAATTGGTTGATTTCTGGTGGAATTACCCTTTTGCTAAGATGTTTTGTTTAAATTTTGGAGAACTGAGATGCAGAACGACGAAATGGTTAATTTTAGTTAAAAAACAGCGGGACAAATGAATACAGATGAAAAAATTCAAGTTTGAATGGAAGACTGAGAAGTGGATATTTTTATTTTGCTAAGATGTTTTGCATAAATTTTGGTGAACTGAGCTTTTAACACACGAAATGTTTAAGTTAAGTGGAAAAACAGCGGGAGAAATAAATTAAGATGAGAAAATTCAAGTTTGAGGGGAAATCTGAGGAGTGGATATTATTATTTTGCTAAGAAGTTATGCATAAATTTTTATGAACTCTACTGCAGACGGACGAAATAGTTAATTTTAGTTAAAAAATAGTGGGAGAAATGAATTCGGATAAAAAAATTCAAGTTTGATTGGAAGCCTGAGTAGTGGATATTTTTATGTAGCTACGATGTTATGCATAAATAATGGTGAACTGAAATGCAGAGGGACGGAATGGTTAATTTTAGTTAAAAACAGCGGCAAAATTGAATTCAGATGAAAAATTCAAATTTGAGTGGAAGCCTGAGAAGTGAATATTTTTATTATTCTAAGATTTTTGCATTATTATTGGTGAAGTGAGCTTCTACCGGACGAAATGTTTAATTTTAGTGAAAACACGGCGGAAGAAATGAATTCTGATGAAAAAATTCAAGTTTGAGTGGAAGCCTGAAAAGTGGATATTTTATTTTGCTAGGATGTTTTGCATACATTGTGATGAACTGAGCTTCAGACAGACGAAACGGGAGTTTTATTTTTGAACTGCGGGAGAAATGAATTCAAATGAAAAAAATCCTGTTTGAGTGGAAGACTGAGAAGTGGATACTTTTTTTTTGCTAAGAAGTTTTGCAAAAATTGTGGTGAAAATAGCTCCTGTCGGACGAAATGGTGAGTTTTAGTTAAAAAACAGCGGGAGAAATTAATTTAAATGAAAAAAATCAAGTTTGAGTGGAAGACTCCACTTCCACTCCTTCTACCCGAGTGTTGATGGTCGCTATGTTACCAACTCGACTCAAGTGTAAGAAGCGACATTTACGTAATCCTGGTTACGGATAAAATTTGGTGAACTGAGCTTCGGAGGGACGAAATGTTTAATTTTAGTGAAAAAACAGCGGGAGAATTGAATTAAAATGAAAAAATTCAAGTTTGAGAGGAAACCTGAGAAGTGGATATTTTTATTTTGTTAAGATGTTATGCATAAATTTTGGTGAACCCAGCTGCAGACGGACGAAATGGTTAATTTTAGTTAAAAAATAGTGGGAGAAATGAATACAGACGAAAAAATTTAAGTCTGAGTTTAAGCCTGAAAAGTAGATATTTACATCTTGCTAAGAGGTTTTGCATACATTTTAGTGAATTGATATGCAAAAGGACGAAATGGTTAATTTTAGTTAAAAAACAGCGGGAATAATGAATTCAGATGAAAAAATTCAAATTTGAGTGGAAGCCTGAGAGGTTGATATTTTTATTTTGCTAAGATGTTTTGCAAAAATTGTGGTGAACTGAGCTTCAGACGGACGAAATGGTGAATTTTAGTTAAAAAACTGCGGGAGAAATGAATTAAGATGAGAAATTCAAGTTTTAGTTGGAGGCCGAGAAGTGGATATTTTTATTTATCTAAGATGTTTTGCATACATTTTGGTGAACTGAGCTTCAGAGGGACGAAATGGTTAATTTTTTTTACAAAACAGCGGGAGAAATGAATTAAGATGAAAAATTCAAGTTTTAGTTGGAGGCCGAGAAGTGGATATTTTTATTTTGCTAAAATGTTTTGCATAAAATTTGGTCAAGTGGGCTTCAAACCGACGAAATGTTTAATTTTAGTGAAAAAACAGCGGGAGAAATGAATTCAGATGAAAAAATTGAAGTTTGAGAAGAAATCTGAGAAGTGGATATTTTTAATTTGCTAACAAGTTTTGCATAAATTTTGGTGAACTGAGCTGCAGACGGAGGAAATGGTAAATTTTAGTGAAAAAACAGCGGGAGAAATGAATAATGATGAAAAAATTCAAGTTTGAGGGGAAACCTGAGAATTGGATATTTTTATTTAGCTAAGAGGTTTTGCATAATTTATGGTGGACTGAGCTGCAGATGGACGGAATGGTTAATTTCAGTTAAAATATTGTGGGAGAAATGAAATCAGATGAATAAATTTAGGTTTCAGTAGAAGCCTTAGAAGTGGATATTTTTATTATTCTAAGATATTTGCTATCACTATGATGTCACATATGCTATCACTATGATATCACATACACGAAAACGAATACAAAGCAACATACATTACAAATCTTGTAGTATTAAACTAGCTGAAGGTGTCCATTGAAAATCAATGTGAGTGAGAAAAATCAAATGCGTATTAAGAAATTTTAACATTTATTGTTAAGGACAAAACCCAACTTGAATTCTGGAGCTCTCTTTGACTCTAAGAGTATATTAGAGTCAAATATGATATAAACTAATGTAAACATAAATACTGCCAGTAACTGAACATGCACCTTCACTAATTTTGGAATGATATTCCTAACCTTTCAGGCAGACGGAAACCAAGGAGGTTAGAAGGCTAGAATGAGGCCTGAATTGGGGTATTTGGGAATGATTTTGTGTGTAATAACTCTCTAACTTCATTGCATGGTGTCAATGAACTTCCTACGAACACGTAATAATGCCATTTTTTTCCACTGGGTTATGTTCCTAAAAGCTGGTACATATTTAACCTATTACACTACATCCCTTCATTCCTTTGTTTATATCTATTTGAATCTAAATTTTGTACTCATATTTTGTTACATTTTATATTTCACCTTATCCCTTTATATCCCAGTATAAATACATATAATGGGATTGCAGAAAATATGGTTATTTTATAGAATTGTTAGGAAGGAAATATTTATGAATTTGCAAAGATTTTCAAATTGGACTTTGTTAAGAAAATACGCACATTATTTGGTTGTTCATTTTATGGTTTTTTCATAATAAGCCATGATTGCAATCTAGCTCTGTACTTGAAATATTTTCTGTTTGTAGTAGTTGTGCATGTATATAATCAGAGGAGATTCCAGTCATCAAAATCTACAACGACTAGTGTCCTGCCATGGCGATATTTTTCTCCAGTTTTTTTTATAGTTCTTATTGTCTGTTAAAGTGTTAAATATGTTTACGTAGGTACCAATGAATGTGGCGTTTTAGCATAACTAACGCTAGTAAATCAAATTTGTTTTTAAAAGGTTGCTATTTGCCCACATTTGTGTCTATTCTCTGTGAATGCTAGGCTTCATCCCCCATGCATTTAAGTATTAACACTTTCCGGCACAGTGGTTAGAGATGTTAACCACCATCTTCACGAGTTTTTATACTCTGAATCACAGTGGTTAGCGGCGGTAACCATGTCTATATGTGTAGTACGCAGGGTCTCTGAGCGCACACAGATACCACCATTAGCTTGAAGCATATGATTATCGAATCATCATGCTAAATCGATTGTGACTCGCTCTGAAAATATGATCGCCTACTTATTTTGTTGCAAATGCCGGGTTTAAAAGTAAAAGTCATGTAATTGTTCTGATTGAGAACGAACGTCAGTTCAACTACAAATGTAATTAGATTTTATTGAATAATGACAAAGTTTAGTCTTATATTTATGCAAATATGAGGTGGTGACTACTAGTAACCACCATGCAATAACAAACCATCTTTGTCAAGATGACTCATAACCTTAGATTTACGTTATTGGTCTTTTAGACGATGGATAATCATTCTAGGAAGAAAGTAGGGTCGCGCCTCAATATATATGATATAGATGTCACCGTGGACCAAGTGGAGAATATTCCGTCCGACTCTGAGAGCATCATCGATGATTTTGGATTTAGTGACAGCAGTGAGGAAGATGATAATCCCAGCGTAAGCCCACCTACGCCAATAATCGCAAGCAGCTCTATCGATTTCATTTATGGTGCATCGTGTTCTACTGGGATTCAGCTTAAGCCTTCCAGTTTGCCAGGGCCAAGTAGGCCTCCTAATCATAGGCCTAGCCCTACTTCAATACATGGCCGAGGCCTAGGCCTACACGCTGATCATGACACATCTGCATCGTCAGAATCAGAATCTGAAGTGTACGATAGTGATGACAGCATACCTCTGCAGCATTTTGCTCCAATTATGGATAAGCCTACTATGCCAACAGATGTGCCTAAGTGGGGGAGAACTATGCATGTTGATGAACCAGATCCCTTTCTGGTACAAGGAGGTGTGGCTGATTTTATCAAAGATATGCCTGACCTAACCCCTTGTAAGATATTTAAATTGCTATTCACTGATGATCTCCTCAACCACATTGTATTACAAACAAACATCTATGCTCAGCAAGAAGGGAAACTATACACCCTGATCACAAATGAAGAAATGGCCTCATTTATTGGCATACATTTGTTAATGGGGATTCAAAATATGCCAAGTTTTAGAGATTATTGGTCGTCAGCTCCAGACCTCCGTGATAATTATGTCGCATCAATCATGCCCCTAAATAGGTTCAACTGGCTCCTTGGCCACCTTCATCTCAACGACAATAACCTGCAACCAGCTAGGGGAAGTACTGATTTTGATAAATTGTATAAGCTGCGACCATTTCTGAATACGTTGAGTGAAACTTTCAGTAAATCTTTCAAACCCAATGAAGCCGTCGCGACTGATGAATCAATGATTAAATTTAAGGGAAGAAGCAGCCTGAAATAATATATACCCAAAAACCAATAAAACGTGGATATAGGGTTTAGATGTTATGTGACTCCATGGGATACAACCTGATATTCGAAATCTACACGAGAAATTCCGACCAGATTGTAGAGTTAAACTTGGGTGAGAAAGCTGTCGCAGCAATGTGCAGTGAGCTTATCAATAAAAATTAACGAGCCTACTTTGACAACTATTTTACAAGCTATGCTCTTATGTTAAGCCTTCTTGAAAACCAAGTATTTGCCTGTGGCACGGTTAATTCCAATCGTCGAAATCTGCCTACGCTGAAAGAAGATAAGGCTCTGAAGCGTGGTGAGTACGATTGGAATAGCTGCAATAATGGTATTTCAATTGTGAAATGGAAAGATAAGAGGAGTGTACACATTCTCTCAAACTTGCATGACCCCCGGAATGTTGTGTATGTTGTACGAAAGGAAAATGATGGTAGCAAGATAGACGTGCCTTGCCCGCTAGCTCTAAGAAAGTACAATGCCAACATGAACTTTGTGGATAAGTTTGACCAGCTGTTGAAAAACTACTCACTGGATAGAAAGTAAAAAAATGGTGGCACAAGATATTCTTCCACATGATAGATAGCTGCATTGTCAATGCATACATCATCTACCACGAGCTGGGTTTACCACCCCTTACGATGAAAAACTTTCGACGAAGGTTGATAGATGGACTTTTGGCTGTAACATTAGTTCATGGGCCTAAGACTAGAAAACGAAGTTCAGGTTCAACATCATTAATTGTTCGTCAAAAGCCTCAGGTGACAGTTCAAATACGCCTTGAGAGTTCAAAGCATCAACCACTACGCTCAACATCTAAATGCTGTGCAAAATTTAGCACGAAGAAACAACCGGTTGGAACTGTTTGGATGTGTAAAACATGCGGTGTACCACTGTGCTTGCGGAAAGGTAGATCCAGCTTTCAAGACTTTCATGCCTAGTTTGTCAAGGCCTTCATAATATGTTTTAACTAGGTCTACTTTGATGTTTTCACTTTCTTTCCTTTCCTTTCTTTGTTAAGGATTCTTACTTTGTCGAGGCATAAAAACCCTCAAGACATGAACTGATTACAACTTATATTTAGTACTTGCGTGTGTTCTTGTATGTGTAGCCTACTTGTGATTTTATGTAGGCTAAATTATTGTAATAGTAGGCTTACTAGGCCTGTAGCTTCAAACATATCATGTGATTTTCAACATTGTGTAGGCACACCTACCTACATTATTATTTTCTGTCGGCAAAATTTGGCACAAGATGGTGTCATTTCTATTATTACTTCTAGAAAATAATTTAGAAATCACTGAATAATATTTTATGCTTCCATTGACATAAATAAATGATTTAAAATAAAGAGTTTTGTAATAATTGCTCTCAAAACACTGCTTTGAACCCTTGATGTGCTTAATATATTTCAAAAGTAATTATATTTTGAAGACATTTTTTTCTTTACTTTTTGTTGTATGGTGGTAATTACACGGTGGCCACTAGCACTAACCACCCGTTTACAACAATACCATTGTTGTAAAAAATAAAAAAATGAATTCTATGCCATTGTTGAACCCCAAGCAACGTAATTAGCATCAAAAAAATAGAAAGTTATGGAATTAATATTTCTGTGCCTGAAAGAGTTAATGAATGTAACTCAGAAGGTATTAACTGTACTTTTCAGATTGATTGGCGGGTATACTTCAACTTGATGTTTGAAGGCAGTAATGTTTCTCTGAATTTGGATAAAGATTTTATTTTGGTCCAAAACTTAAATTATTTGAAGAATATAGCTAAACTTTTAGCTAAAACCTCTCCTCTGGTGCTTGGTGAGTAATTCTCATATCCATCTTCCATTAAGAATACAAAATATCCTTACATTAAGGCAATTATCATTCTTGAGGAACTTTGATCCATTCAATTTAATTTCCTAGTGTTTTGAAAGATATTGGTGTCTGTATTGATATTATTTCATATTTTATGAAGTGATGCTGAAACTTATTGAATACTTGTTTGTGACTTTGGAAAACTACAGCTGAACAGGATTTATATATGCATCAAAAATGTTCAGTTCTTATCCAAATGTTACCACATTAAATCAAAAGGTTGCTGTCTGTGACTTTAAATGAAGAATTAATTTTTTATTAAATATTTACTTGATGAAAAGTTTACTTCCAGGATTTAAAAATGTTTATTGTATTTGCATTTACAAAATATTTATCTCATGGCTAAAGTGAATATGATTTTCTGTATCTCACGCTTAAAATTATGAAAAACATGTAAGTATACCTATTCACAAGACCAAAACACATGCCCTAAGCTTCATTTAAAAATAGTACATATTTTATTGGTGCCATAATGATGTAAGATTTGGTGTTTTCCCAGTGTATTACTTTCACTCGGTGCCATAATGAATATATTCACTTTGTAATGTTTGTTTTTTGCAGAAGGTCTTTTGTGGCGGGAAGTTATGTTTGTTGTAGCCCCATATGGGAATAGCTTAATGAGAAACCTGTACAACTCATATGTGGAAAAAATTACTGGAGGGGAAATGCCTCGCTTAAGGTATGACTGTATTTTAATTTGCTCCTGTGGATGTATTTTTTACTGCATTATTGCAGCATTGATGCAGAAAAAGTTAAATACATGCTCCAGTTAAGTGTTAGTTTAAGCAAATTGTGTCTAAGAAAACTATCTGCTTTAATAGATATCAATGGCGATTATATATTCATTACCAAAGGCAAAATATATCTGTACGTGGTAGCCAAAAGTACTATCATTTGCAAAAGTATCTATACACCCACGTGCCCCATTATTTCATTGAATGGGGGCGAGGTGGAAAAACTTAGAAGGTTTGGCACAATCCTAAAAGCTCTCACTAGTTCTGGTTGCGGACTTTGCTGGAGAAGTTTTACGTAGCGGAGAGCCGAAAAGGTTGGAAGTGGAAGCGACAAGGTTGGCGGAACTGGAGTCAAATCAACCACAGGAAAAAGAGCCCCTATGGAAGGAATGCACTGTAGGAATTCACGTTCACGCTCCCGACCAGAGGCTTTTCTTTCGGGCTCGCCTTGAGGTTTTTGTTCCACCACGAAGTGATAGAAGCTGAATAAATCAGTGTTTAGACATGCATGGTAAAGGTGTGAAGGTCGTAGGATCGAATCTCCTCCGGGTGAATTTTTTTCATTTCCTTCCCAAGTATTCTAATAGATAGTATTTCTTCATTGATGGATACATTTATATTTATCTCCATCAAATTCGTAATTTTCGACCTGAGAACAACATAATTTTCCGGCAACGGAACCCTAGACGATGTAGAGCCAGAGCAGCATGGAAAAGTCACGCCTACCTTTGAAGATGCATATTCTGGTCAACTTAAATCTAGTACTTATCGAAGGCTACAGGTTTAAATGAATACCATTGATTTCTCTTCGCTCCAGGCATCAAAATTAGCATGAATACCTTCGATTTATAGAAATAAATCATCCTCCTTGTAAAATGTGTTCTTCTCAGGAATATATTGATGGACATAGTGCTATTTTTCTGATTAATGTGGTATTTCTTAATATTCCAGAATTAAAAAAGTCATTGATGAAATTAGTTTTCCTTGCAGTATTAGTACTTATTCGAGGGAGGGAACCGACCGCTGAAGTCTTTTGCACAATTTAAGGTAGCTTGTAGTTTGGGCAGAGGTAAGATTTTATCAAAGAACTGAAGAAGTTCCCTTGCTAAAAGCACACTTATTCCGAATTAAACTTCTTTAACATAAGTTGCCTTCACACCTTATGAGTTTTGGATGGAAACAGCTAGAAAATACCCTTATGAGATCCGAGAGAGAACTAGCCTCGTAACGCGCTCGAAGGAATGAGAATTAATGTTAGCAGAAGCCCTTGTGTACTCGCAGTTACTTCTATCTGGAACCTTAAAACAAAAGCATCCCTCAACTTTCGAGGGGCTAACTTTCATTGCAGCTTTCACGGTCATATTTCTATAAATGAAAGAAAAGGCTAATGGTCGTTCTCGAATAAATAACATCCTTTCAAAATGCTTGTCGAGTCTGATTTTCGGAGGAAGGGCATAGACGCTTTATGCGAGTGGTGGGCAATATTTTATACGATCCTCTTATTGCAAAAATATTTTGGTTTTACCTGTATGCAGCTTTGCTTGGCTATAATTAGGGATACGTTTTAATGAGATTTAAGTGGGAACTATTTAATGAGCGCTATTAGTTTGCAGCTATGAAATTTATTATTATGGAAATCTAAAATGAGTAATGGGCCCATAAGGGATGATTATATTTCTGTCAGGTATACAATAATTTTTCCTCCCCATTGCATACAAATACACGATCCTTTGAATGAAAATGTCATATGCTTCTTCTTGTTGCTTAAATTTTATGAATACAAACCAATTTTCGTTTTGGAATTCATCAGTCAGTTTATAGTTATAACGAAATACCCATGCTTCAACCCTTGAACTAGAGTCTGGTGAAGGGTTATTTAAAATGGTGTCTCCGATATATAAGTCCCCTTTCACATATAATAAGTAATTTAATACGTCTCATTGAATTAAATTTCACTTAAGACATGTTTTAATGAAGTCTTTCGTTCATAAAAATGCCAAATATTGTGTAATTACCAACAGTGGTATCCAAAAATATGCATCCTTCTAGCATTGCGAAGCAAGGATATATGACGCTTGCGTTTTACATGGGAACCGGAATGATTCGTACTTTTATACGCCGTGTGTTCAAAATTCCACAAAAACATTTCAATATCACTTATAATTTGAGAGTGGCACGGAAAATCATTTATGAATCCAAAGCATAAAAGTTGAAGACATCATGCATTTAAAAGTCTTGAACATATATGTCCCGTAAGTTGACTGTCCTTCGATATGAGAGTACGTGCTTCTGTGCATTGCAAATTTATGATCTACGTAAGGCAACGAAAGCAAAAAACCCTCAAAATGATTGAATTTTCTTTGAAAAGTTCAAAATGTTCAGTTCATCGATTGATAAAGAGAAGCGAACGAACAGGCTAAAATATTTTATGTTTCCCTTTTCATATTGGTCCAAAATTTACACTTTAAGCTCAATCACTTCATATTTTAATGAGGGAAAATATAGATTCTATGCACGGAAATTTTTGTGTTCCCCGTCTAATCCCATTTAAAAAATGGAATCCTCTCTGGGCTTCGCAGACGAAAAAAACTCGGTTTTCCTTGTTTCTTGACTCATCAAACGAATAGCAAATTCGCCTGAAATTTCATACCTCTAAATCTACTAGAAATACCTAGGAATTTTTATCAGTGAGTGAGTCAGTTCTGTAGCTTTTGTAGCTGAAGGTGCCCATTGACATTCAATAGGAGGGAAAAAGTTTTAAATATAGAGGGTATCTTTAAAAATATCGATAAAAGGTCGATGCCACTCTTGTGCACTGCAGCTATCATTCACTCAAATTATAAACTAGAATTATAAATCTAATGTAAGACAATGTAAGCACATAAGTATTTTCAGTAAATTAATCTGGGACTTCACAACACCAAGGATAGTTTTTGGAAACTTTCAGACTATGCGAAACCAAGTGGGGTAAAAAGTACAGGTGGGGGCATGCTAGCCTACGGGTGAAAAACATAGAACTTACTTAGTAACCTCTATGGTGAAATCGAAGCCAGAATGGGAAGGATTAGTTCCCTTTTTCTAGACATAAAACGCTTCGCTTTCTACGATATGTTATATAATTCGTACGTGCGTTAATACCCGATAAAATTCATTGCAGTGGAATTGCGGCTGTTGTTAATGAAGGATTTTTAAGGAATGTATAATATATTGGCCGTTAGGAATTCCTGAAACCTGGTAAAAATGTATCATATTTAACTACATTAATGGCGTTCATGTGCTGATTTTAGACTTTGCACTGTCAATTTGACGCATTTTTTTTAAAAGCGCAATTCTTTTCCATCTTACTATTATTGAGTTGAAATGTTTTCGCTGTTTTTCCTTTTTCGTATGTTTTGTGCAATCCACCTTACGATTCTTATGTTAGTTTTACCGCGCGCAAAACCCACTTCATCCGTGAACGAATGATTGAAATGAAAACGTTTGGAAAAGAACCGGAAAAAGCAGTAAATTTTGATATATAATACACATTTTGGAGGAACCTGGATCGCAGTGTATAAAATGAAGGCAAGAAGAAGAATGTTTGAAGCCTTGTCTGTTATATCCTAACATATGTATAAGTAAATAAAAAAAACTCACCATCGGAGGCTCGAACTCCTGACCCAGAGCTTTGGATGAGAGTGTATAATGGTAGCCACAACACTTCGCTAGCCTATGTACGAATAGGCATTCTTTTTGTTCGTTTCCTTCTTGTACGAGAATAACCCTCGAGACGGAGACCGAAAGTTAAGACTTGCGATCGTCCTACCGACCAAAGATTGGCCCAAGGAGGTTGTGAACTAGAGTTTCTTCGGCAGTGCATTCCTTCGGCTGGGGCTTCTGTCCCTTGAGTTTATTTGACTCGTTTCGCTAGCCCTGTTGCATTAGCCGCCTTACCTAATCGTCGGCCCCCAGTGACGTAAAGCTATTCCAGCTAATGCCGAAGCTGTATGCCAACCATACCAACCCAAAAATGTTTTCCAAGTCGACTCCATTCAATTCAAGAAGGTAAAATGGGGCGTGAGGGTGTATAGATACTTTTGCAAATGATAGTACCTACACTATAGAGAAAACAGTAGGTACATCTTAAGAACATATGAATACAAAGTACAAAATAAAGAGTACATTGATGTTGAAGACAAAATAAAATTATTATATGTAACATTCAGTATATACATTAATATTATAGAAAAGTTTTTTTTTGTGGAATGTCTTTCTCACATACTTTTAGTTTTCTGTATGCTCAGTGTGGTATTGGGGTTGAATCATTGGTGTGTGATGCTATTGATGCTTTTTGACATTCTGTGGCTGTTTACATATGAATGAGTTCATTTGATTTAGTGTTGTTGCCATGGAAGTGTGAATAATTTTTTCCTGAAGAATTTTGTTTTTTTTGTATGAAAGTCATTGTTTCCATAAAAGAAATGCAAGGTACGTGCAAAATTTTAAGTTCTGCATAGATCAGTGTAGTGGCAGCTCTTAATGGAACCTGCTTCACTATTTTTAGAATTCTTTTTTGCATCTGAGATATTTTTTTCATATCACGTAAGGATCCCCAAATGGAATTCCCAAGGCTATCCTTGAGTGAATACACCTATAATGATGTCGTTTACCATATTTTTTATTGCCGTATCTGATAGAGTTTGTAGAATAAAAAGACCCATATTTTTCCGTTTTTTGATCCGTCAATTATTTCTCGAGTTATGTGCAGCAAAAAATGATTCATTTAACCCTTTCGGAGAAGGGGGTGTGGTGCAACCTCTAACATATATCGACTTTGTCCAATCACAACTGAACCCGCGAACTACTTTGCCTTATCGCAATGGGGGAGGATACAGCTGACTCGGCCAATAGGAGCAGTCGCGACAGCATCTGTGCGAGCAGACCTTCCGAGAATCCCTGTCCACTCCCTTCCCTTCCTCTAAAAGCAGCCAAGGACGTGAGGAAAATGACGTAAATGATATAAAAGCAGCTTTTACGGTGGGCGTCACCTTTTGTTTATTTTAATTTTTGATTTATGAGTGAACGGTTGTGGTTAGAAGATTAATTTTTTCACTAAACTTCTTTTTTTGTTTCCATCTAACGATTTCGTGTACAAAGTTGCGATTTTCGTTTAGAGTAAATGCCCCCATTGACAGACTGTAGAACATTCAGGGTTGTAGCTGGTTTCACACAACACTTGATGCAACACAAGGTCGACGATACACGCTAGTGTGCTAGCTTTCCAGTATCGTGTGGACAGAACCAGTATACTGGCAGGCAAGCATGATCGCTAGTATACTCACTGAGCTACTGGATTTCCTTATTGATGTGGTACTAGTTTGCTAATAGACCCAGTAGGACTCACTGGCCATCTACCAATCACTTTCACATTACAGACGCTGTATGATCTTCTCCTTTTAAATTAGTATGGAATCATATGGAATAACCGCTTCATAGCAAGCACAAGGTCGATGATCATGTGAAACCTCTTAGCAGGGTTCCAATCATGCTAGATTCTGTCCTCAATATCAAGTAGAGGCTAGCACAGTAGGTCTTGTGCTGGATCAACTATCGTGTGAAACAGGCTTAAAACACATACTGCATAGTAGAGCGAATTCACTCTGAAGACACAAAAGTATTCAGTAGATATAGATGTTAATCTAATTTTAATATCAACATCTGGTATATAGCATACTTAAAGGAGGTGTCTCATGGTCAAATTTACATCAAATATTTTGGTCCAAAATTTTGGACTTAATTGTTCCATCAATATCCATTCAAAGGGACATTGGTCCACACTTTTTTGTCCAAGTTATTGGTCCAAACAGATAGAACTTTTTGTAAATTTTCATCTCAATGTATGAAACCAGCTAATCCACAATCTTCTAAAAAGTAAGCATGGACTCCACTTTTTTGAAATAGATAAATTAGGCTAGGACAAATTCTCTATTATTCTTGGCCCTTGAAACACTATCAGAAAATTTAATAAAGCATTAATGATGGATTAATTTTGCCTGAAAGTGAATTGATGAGCAGATAATAGAGCATTTAAATAAAAGGGGCTAGTCTGTTTTAATTTACTTTTTTAGAAACTTTGAAAGGGAATATAAGAAGGATTAGGTACCTACCTATATGTCTATCAGTTAACTTCATTACTTTTGTCTCTGGGGTTTAACCTTAGCTGTTTTGAATAATTAGACGATTTTAATTTTAGCAAAAGATCTGTCGTAAAAATCCAGATGTGAGTTTAAAAACTATATAGTAGGTACAATGCTTTAACTCATAATTTGGTATTCCATCACTGCCAGAGGAAAAATTATTCTTCAAAAGCATAGAACCTAATACTGTTAATTTCCTTTAAAATGATTTTAGATGATTTATTTACATGTCCAAAATAGTTAGCCAGAACTGCTCTGCTCCTCATATTCACTGTATGATGGATACGGAAAAATATGGTCTATCCTAGGATAGAAATTTTAATAACTCATCTACATAATACAGCTGACCTTATCTATGGAAAAGTAATTTCAGTTGAGATTCAAAAATGTTTGGGGCCTTTTGTTAAGAGTAGGCTAATTCTGAAGACAGGTTTTTCTTCATCCTCTTCTCCATTTCCTGAATAGACCCACCTACTCTTA
The DNA here is from genome assembly GCA_933228895.1 of Platycnemis pennipes. NCBI lineage: Eukaryota > Metazoa > Arthropoda > Insecta > Odonata > Platycnemididae > Platycnemis > Platycnemis pennipes. The sequence goes on along the minus strand of OW121852.1, from coordinate 29,975,433 downwards.
ATGGTGCAAATGACCATCACTGTCTGTCATCTCCCTCAACAACAATATCAACAAAATGCCACTGCTCACATTATACTTGTATTTTTTTATTCTTCAGAGTCATGGACTGTGCAAGAGTAACCAATGAAATGATGGGAATGGCAGTTTCCTGGCTGTTGGCGGCAGAGGAACTAGCCATGAACATTACTTCCTCGTCTGATGATGAGGGTTTCACAAATATTGTCGAGGACCGAAGATTAAAAGTTGAGACCATGTTATCTGATATCAAGCAGGCCTTTTCTGAGCTGGTGCTAAATTTGGACTGGATGGATGTTGAAACTAAGAAGGCAACCCTGAATAAGGCTGAAGCAATGCGTAGTTATATTGGTTATCCCTCATGGCTAATGCAACCTGATGGGCTGGAAACTTATTATAAAGGGGTGTGTAATCATTCTTTCGAATTCTTTCATGTCCTTGTTCATGATGGTTGTGCATGAGGAGGATTTAACCAGAGGGTTTAACCTGTGGAAATGTATACTTGACATATATCACATGTATGCATGTACAATTTCAGAAGAAATGTTTGTGCATGTTTGATCATCTCCGTGGTCTGATCTAAGATGAAGACTTTTGATGAGAACTGTCCTATCTAAGCTCAGACTTTCTCCTTCTGTGAACTGCTTCCTCCTTCATCCATTCCCTCACCTCTCTTTAGCATGAGTTATGAGCATTTTCACGGTTTAGTGTCAATGCATCATAGATCTGTTGTCATTAGGGGCTGTCCATTGGAGAGCATGAGAAGTTAGGTTGCCATAGGATCACAACAATAATAATAACTTTTTTAAGTAAGAATAACATTTATCATGGATATATGTCACATCAAGAGAAAAGGGGATCAAAATGTTGATATGTATTTAGTATTAAATTCACAGTCAATTACATCAATGGCGCATGTAATGATAAATACAACTAAGTCATAAATAGTATCACAAACATGGGCGCCGGGAGGGGGGTGCAAGGGGGTGCACTTCAACCCCCCTGGCTCATAAATATTTTTGGGAAATGATTTTACCGACTACTTTTGAATTTTAAATAGGAACAGTTTATTTAGAAAAGGAAAACATGAAAAATAAGAACAACTTAAAAAGTCCTTTTTAACAAAACTACTATTGTTTTACTGTTTAAACAAAAGCTTCAACCTTCTTGATTCTGCACCAAATTTGTCTATAACTGAGTCAATAAAGTTTTTATTTGATCCTATTCTCGTCCTGTGAACATTGAACATACAGAGACTACTTAATGTGCTGTCTCCCATTGTATTTCGGGTCCAAGTCTTGACCCACCTTAGGGTGCTAAACGAACGTTCAATTGTGCTGGTTATTGCTGGCAGGGTCAGGCCAATCTTTATTGCATACACTATAGCTGGGAAGAATGGGGTGGCATGTATAATCAAGTCACCATAATCAACCTGGTTTGCATCTGCTTCTAATTCATTTTTCCACATTTCAAACCATGTTACGGCTTTAGCTGTAAAATTCGGTAAAAGATTGCTGTATAAAATTACGATGTTCAATGCCTAGCTCATTGCAAATATCTTCTGCCTTCTGAAAAATTGTGGCAAATTCTGTAGAAGCATCTTCCCGTTGAGATTGAAGCACATTTGTTAACTTAATAATGTGCTCAAGCATGGCTTCCTGCTCAAGACAACTTCAGGGAGTTAATATGAGTATAAAATTTATATTAACTCCCTGAAGTTGTTTACAAACAGGTTCTAGCTTCATGAAATACGTAGCAATCACTACTGTTACTAAACCGTTTGGGGTAGTTGCTGCTACGCCAAGTTGATAAGCTGTGCTCCTGGTTTGTTGATTGGTTTCACTATGTGCGAGATCCTTTAAAGCTTGCACTATCATCAGAAAGTTTTCAAAAATATTCTAATACTCTTTTATTTAGAGGACCATCGTGTTTCGCACAAAGGGGGATTTTTGGAATCTTGGGCCACCACGAAGTGCTTCCTCTAAAAAATGTTATTATTTCCTTTGTTGCACCCGCAGTATTTCTGACTTCACTAAAATTATTAAAATCATTTATGACAAGATTCAATACATGACTTGCACAATGGAAGAACAATACCATCGGGTATTTGTCATTAATTAATTTTTGGACTCCACCGTGATGACCAGCCATAGTAGAGCAGCCATCATACCCTTGGCCTACCAGCTTATTGAAATCGACATTACTTCTGATCAAGAACTGAATTATTGCTTCTGATATTGATTTAGCGTTCAGTTCATTCAAAGTTTCCTACCCATGAAATTCTTCATGGACATTTGGTTTATATCCTTCCATCGATTTCACATATCTTACTCCAATTGATAACTGCTCTGTCCCTCAAATGTCAACAGTCTCATCAGCTAACACGGAAAAAGCTGTCGCACGGTTTACTTCCGCAATGATCTAAATGACCATGTCGGAGGATGTTTGGATGAGTTCATTTTGGATCTGATGCGATATATACAGGCTGTTTTTACCCGCAGATGCCAAAAGGCCTTTCAAAACTTTATCACCAGATTCGACTCTGAAATATAGCAGATATGTAGGAACAGAGCCTGCGTCTAATTTTCCTCAAAGAGGAAGCTCACGCACCCCAGAAAACAAAATTGTTGATATTATTTGCGAAGTTTTACTCTGTTTTCTTCTACTTCCTTATGGTATGCTGCATCTAAAACTTCATGAACACTAAAGTACTCTCTTTAATCCATAATATTCTGGAATCCATAATATTCTGGAAATGATTGGAAGATGAGGCAGATGATGCCATTGGGATTTTGCGTGGGACTGATCAGCTTCACCCATTAATCCCCAGTGATGCGTTGATGCAACATTATTTTCACAAATTTTTAAAACAAATTTTAATCTTTGGAATACCTTTGTTTACGATTTACTGAACACTAAAAATATCTGCCATTTTAATTATATATTTTTCGTCGAAATTAGAGTAAGATAAGTATTTATTTGAAAACTTATTATATTTAAGGCCGGGAGATATTATGAATTGTCTTTGTACACCACGCTGAACCGGAGGCCGAAAAAACACAGAATCTACATAAAGGTCATCTGGCGACAGCCGAATAATAAAACAGTTCATAAATATCGAAGCAAGAAATAATCTCTTGTCCTATGTAATATTTTTTTATTTGTTAGGCCGTATGAAATTCATGAAATATAACATTACGATGCAAGTATGTGATTCTCGTACGAGTCGATTTCATCACACGAATGTAATGAGGGTGACAAAAACTCTTACAGAATCGCCTACTCTACGCACGTTTTGCATACCTATAGGTATAGATACTATTTTTTCGCTCTATCAGTTGAAAAAATTAGATTTAAAATAACATTCAAGCGAACTTTTCGATCGTGTTAGCAATAATGAAAATCTTAGATTGAGACCCAGTATTTTGTCACTCTCTCTCGATTCGCGCGTTACTCGCGAAAAAATTAAATTAAGTGATAATATCTATTAACTACAAAATACTACTGGGGCTAGTCGTAACATCGCCGCGATGAAAGTCATACACTGCCTGTAATTTTCACTGCAGGCCTCTACAGAGGATTTTAATGGACTTCATCTGAAATAAGTAGTGTTTTTTTGCTGAACATATTAATATTCGATAGAATAAAATGTATAACCACGCATTGTGCCTTAATTTCGTCTCATCGTGTGCTACGCGTCATTTTCTCCGCCACTGCTGGTTTGCATCCGTGGCTGGTTTGCTATTTTTGGCTCTTTTAAGCGACTTAGCTATTAATATAAGACTTAGTCAGTTACATTCACGGACTTAAGGAAAATAAGTAATATAACATTAATCTAACCTTGAAAACTAGTGCCTGGATGGCCATCGGTTGATGGAGATAAATCTTCAATCTTTCGTCGTGAAAAAATTGTCTAATGTCACTCATCTTACGAATACTAAATGGAAAAAAAAACGAAAATCCTCTTATACTAACTTCAAATAATTTTAATAGATAAAATTCTGCACAAAACCTACCGAACTCCAAATTAAAAGCAACAACGAGAGCCAGAACTGTTACAACACTGAGAAAGCTTCGGCGTACACTCTGTCCCACCGAGGGTTCTGTAGGGGCGACGCACTTTTTATTCAACTGGAACCGGATCGACGTAATCACGGCGCCGGTTTTGCGAGACAATACGTACTGTTTTTTTGGCATAACTAAGGCCCGTGGAGCACCATATCAACGCCGGATTTTTTCCAGTTTGTGACAAAGCATTGCCAGTGGCCAGCGTTCTGGCTTTCCCACATTCGAATTATTATTCGAATACGACAGTATGAAAAGGGTGGAGAATGAAATTGTACATAATGGTGTTCACATTCGGTGAACATTGTCTTCCCTAGGTATGTGGTTTTTAAAGGCTGTAACTATAGAAATACCTCAAACCACCAAAAAGTTACCATTGAAAAAATTAAATGATTAGTTAATCACCAAACCAGCATCAAGAGAGAGTAATCGAATTGGCAATACATCGCCACACCTGGCAACATAACGCCCCAGGGGCGGCACTGAATACACCCCCTCACAATTTTTCTACCGGAGCCCATGATCACAAATACTTATTTATAGAATGATATATGCAACTCCTGATTCAGAAAGTTTTGTTTATTAATTTTAAATGTATCCTTTAACCTGCTTGGGAGTTTATCAAAAAAATTAATCCCTAGGTCTCAAACTGGTTTCACATATTCTAACAATAATTGTATTAGGTATTTCCAAACCTTCTAATACTAATCAAACACTAACAGAAATCAGAGTTAAGCAAAAATATGGATAGATTACATCCAACAAAGATCACTTAAAACCTAATATACACACGAGGAGAAGTAAGAATTTTTAATATTTTTCAAGTGGGTGTTGATGAGGAGTGAAGTGGTTTATGAGGAATGACTTTCACTAAGTATTCACATTTGCATTGAAAAGATTTTTATGGGATGTAGGCGTGAGATTCAGAATATAATTTTGCAGGCCATGAGAGATACTGTGTAATTTTTAATCTTTCTGATTTTTTCAGCTTACCATCAATAGCACAGCATACCTTCAAAATATTGTGAATATTGTTCAGGTTGGGGAATTTTGGAAACTGCAAGGCCTCCGGGCTAAGAATGATAATGAAGTGTAAGTTCTTTCATTGTATTTTTTACTTTAAATGTACTACCTACTTTTATTGAAAAAAAATAATTTTTCTGATCATATTTTAAGACTAGCAGTCTAAGATGCATAATTTATTTTAGTAATTAATTATACACCCTTAATGGTAATTTACTTTCGTTTCAGTTATTTTTCTGTGGATAATTTACGATAAAATATCCACCAGCCAACAGTAAATTTATGACATTGGACTTAGCAATCTTACAATTAATGCCGAAAACTTACAATCTTACAATTAATGTCAACAATGTGCACAAAGTCAATCCTGAGACAATGCAAGAACCATATTGAGGGCATATATAACATACTTTTTCCAAAATTATGTCTCAAAAATCATCCTTGGGCCTTACATATGTATCTGATATCTGATGTTTTTGCCTTCCACAAGCGAAAGTTCATGACTGAATGGTATATTAACTCCAGATGTACAGTGCCTCCTATTCTGATTCCATTATATTTATTTAAACAGTTGAATTAATATAAATGTTTGTTAATAACATGAAGAATCTTATTGTTGTGTTTGATTTTGTTGCATCTCATTTCTATGGCTGGGACATAACATTTCATTTCGCTCGCTACCACAATGGTACAAGCAAGATATGAAACAACCTTAAGCTACAAAAGTGTAGCATCATATTAAACTGCGTATGTTTGCTTACAAAACTGTACCTCCATAATTCTGCTTCAACTAAATGGGGAGTGTCTAATGTGCTATCAAATATGGTATTTCATTTTAGTAATGTCAGGAAACTTTTATGCCATAAGCATAAGTCATTTGGAGACCACTTATCATTGAATGTTGAAATAATTCTGTCTTTATAATTTAGGAATTTTCATTTATTTTTCAGATGGGCTACAGATCCTACTGATGTGAATGCCTTCCACACTTACAAAGAAAATGCAATCAGTGAGTAAAATGCCTATCACCCTAGTTTGATCGAATTTTAATACATTGAGTTCTATGTATTGCCCTTTTCATCAGTGAGTGATCCCTTTTTGCCTCTAAATTTCATAGAGGAAACAAACCTTTGGGCAGTGGACCCGTTTCCAAAAATAGATTCTAATGTCACCCTATAATTGGGTGAGTGAGTAGCTAATGAGTGGTAATCTCTCTCCTGGAAGTGGGATGAACTGAACCCGCTGAACAGCTGCATATGCCACACAACTAGAACTTAGGATATCCATTGACGAAAACATTGAATTTAAGTTTAATTAATTCTGTATGTGTTGGTTTCAGCAGAGAATGAAAGGAAAAACATGGGTTGTGTTACAGCAGCTCATATTTGCAATTGCAGTAAATTACAGACAATTGATACATGGAGTCAAATTGGCAAAATACAAGCAGAAAACACATACCAATTACAAATAAAACCACTTGATGATGTACTTAGATATTCAAATCAAAGTGGCAATAAAATGACACTTTTGCATAGAAGTTTCAAGTTATTATCAATTACTACGTATAATCTCTTTACTATTTGGTTAGAGAGATTTCCTCCTAAAGTATTTCTGTATTTGTCTTAAAATAACTCTAAGGAATGATACATAGATATAGCCATAAATTCTCAAGATGACCGTATCCCATAATTTGACAATTATTTTGCTGTCTACTCAGTTGCTTATTTTTATTAATAGAAGACTTAGGTACATGGCACTAGTTTAGGAACCCTGTTAAGGTTTATTATAAAAAAATAATGATACAGTAATATTAATTAATGTTACTGTATCTTTATTTATATAATATATATTATATATTAATGCGTAACTTTTCAACTTAAATTTTTAATTTAAGTAGTGAAATTACAACTAGAAGACTCACTATGAGCAAAAATATAGAGAGTATTGATTGGTGGTTTTAATGAACAAAATCATAGAATGTAGTTCATTGTCCTGTTGTCGGAGGGACTCCGGAGTGACTCGCGGAACTTCGGTTTCGCGGAAACGAGAGATAGCTCAAACCTGGCCGCCGCCTGGCCGCCGCCTGGCCGGCTCGCCCCCCCCCCCCCTCCCCCCTCCACCTCCCCCATGTGACGAGGCTGACTCGTCACCCACTCAACCCCTCCCCGGGCAATGATCGCGCTATCAATCCGACCGGTACCGGCAACCTTTGTCCCTCCGGATCGGCGTATATTGAGGAGCGGCCTTCCGGTTGGGACCTTCTTCCTTCTCCCCTCGCTCGGCGTGCGCGGGTTGATGTCAGACCTCCTCCGAGCGTTGTACTCTCCAGCCCTATCCTAACGCTCTGTACTCGGGTCGTCGTCAGACCTCCTCCGAGCGTTGTACTCCACCGTACCCCCCTAACGCTCTGTGCGCGGGTCGCCGTCAGACATCCTCCGAGCGTTGGACTCCCCAGTCCTATCCTAACGCTCTGTGCGCGGGTCGTCTTCAGACCTCCTCCGAGCATCCTTCCTCCCCTCCCAGCCTTCGCCAGGAGCCGTAGAACCCGCGGCACCCGAGCCGCTCACGTTCAGCCGCTGTGGACATGTAAGTGACGAGTCCCCCCTTATCCTCTGTGCCTGATCGGTCGATGTATCGACTAATAAAATTGTACACGGAACCACTGTCTTTCAATGAGAATACGCTCCCCACCAATGATGTTGCGGCCCACCAACCACGCGACACTGTCAGACACTCTGTTGAAATGGGCTCCTTCTTTCAGCTCTTCTTGTTTCGTCAACACATTTAGTACCACAGCCCTGGCAATTATTAAGTTTACCATTAGATTTCAGTGATCTGAATATCAAAACTTATAATTTTCATTTACACTGTAAATATTCCTGTTGTCCATAATCCAAGAAATATTTATATTTCTCCTTTCTTTTTTTTTCAAGCTATCTCCGCTGGCATTTTGCAGTTTCCATTTTTTGGACTCGGCCTTGAGTGAGTAATTACCCATTTTGTAACCTTTGTCTTTATTGATAAATGTTGAACTGTTCCATATTATGTACTCATCTTGGATGAAAATCTTTCATAAATTTTGTCCTTTTTTTCAAGAGCGATGGACTATGGTGCAATTGGATCAGTTCTGGGTCACGAACTGACCCACGGATTCGATAATTATGGATAGCATTTTGATCAGAATGGAAACATGAGGCAGTGGTGGACCAATAGAACCATTGCAGAGTATATAAACCACACTGCATGCTTTGTGAATCAGTATTCTTCATATTTGATTCCAGAAGTGAACGCAACAGTAAGTACAAGCATAGAAGTTAAGGTTTCATTGAAATTTTTTGGAACTAATGGATTTAAATAAGAATTGCATTAATATATTTGTGGCAGTTAGTTAACCCTCTTAGTGCCACGGGCCAAAATATAGGCTTTTGCTCCACGGGCGAAAATTGCCACGAGCCGATATATCGGCTCGAGGAGAAAATTAATGTTTAAACTACTTTTGTTGTAATAATTACATTAATCCTTTATGCAATGAATCAGAATGCCATAAAATACAATTAATCAATTTTTTTAAATAAAAACAACATTCCGTTTGATTGATTGATTACACTGTTCTGATTAATTTCGTAACACACTCGTTCCTAGAATAATCCGATTAACATTCATTACGAAAGTTACAAAACAAGAAGAGGGTGGACAATTTAAACTCTTTTGCATCTATTTACCTCTACATTTATTATCAGTCATTAATTATACATTTCCAAGAGGAATCAATGTTTATCTTGCATCCAATGGTGACACTCAGAAATACATTCTTTGGCTTTTTGTCTTCTCCTTAGCTCCTCCACAAAAAGGCACCTGAAAGCAGCACGATCAGAAGGCTTAAATATTGCAATAACAACAAATGTTTCTATTTATTATTTAAAGCAGGAAGGAACTATTAACAGTTAAATTCAATTAATTTACAGCCGCTCCTTTCAATTCAACGACCTTCCGTCAGGACATGGCACAAAAAGCATAAATGTGTATAAGCATACAAAGCACAAATATGAAAGTTGTGAACAAATGAACTCACCCTTGCCTCCTCGGTCACTAACAATAAGATGCACGATGCTATGATGCTAACAATGCCATAAAAGTCTCGTCCGTAGTCCCGGAACCTTGCGAAGTAATAGTGGCAATATCATCTACGAAAAAAACGGAACTCTTAAGCAAACATTTCGTAAGACAAATTTGTATATTTTCAGTGATGCAGTGAGCGAACATTCTCTGCTCAATAACATTATATTAACACATTATCATTATCCAGTTCAAAACATACCTCCTAGAATGAGGATTTTCACATCACAAAATCCATCCGTTCCTTTCGCTTCGTTGCAGTATTCCTTCAAATTTAATCCCGGAACGAATGCCAAAAAAAACTTCCTTTTTCATGGTCCACACAAGGCGTTGAGATGTTGAATGCCTTAAACGTGACCACAGATCACATTTCTTTTAACAATTAACTATTTTAAGCACATGAGATGGCTTTCCGCTCCACATGCAGTGGCCACCAAAACTTCACGAAATGATGAACACGGAAATTAAACACCACCGTGTTACCACATATTATAACTCAACAACCAAGATGGAGGTTTTCACGCACTGCATTTAGAGTCAAGTTAGCATCTTAATTCAAAATAGGGTTGCTATGTAGTCAGAATTATAATTTTAAGCCATTTATTCTCATTTTAAAATATGTTAATACTTATTGTCTGCTTTATTTCCATGTTTATTTACTCGTACTGTTATATGAATGAGTTTCAATCTATCAAATGCTTAAGTAGTAGGTGGTGGGAGTGTTTTGTTTATGTAAACATCCGGTTTCATGTTGTTGATGTTCGGATAACTAGAGCCAAGCAAATAAACTAACTAGATACTACACATCATTAACATTCATGAATTATTCAAGCCAGTAATGTAATGATTAATTACAATATGACCATATTTAATGTTCTTGATGCTTTAACAGGAGTAAGTATCAACTTCTACATGATACTACAAGATATTATCAGAACCTATATGTATTATGTCAACAAAGTCAGTAACAATCTTTGGTCAAGATTAATGCCGATATGGCTATTGGCTTGTAGATATGAACTATTATTAATATATTGACGCACAAATTCATAAATGAAAAATATGGATAATACTAATTAAAGAACTTGCTATACAGCTAGCATATACGAAATGTCTGTGAAAATTTTTCAAAGTCAACCCAGTTATATTCCTTAAAAGTCAGTTATATACCTACCAAATGTGGTAATGGCATTTACGTCTTTATACTGACTGTCATTTTCGAGAGCAAGCAAAAATATTTCCTTTGTATACAACATTGTTACCACATTAAATATTTCTAAGTGAACGTAGTCACATTCGTTGAAACTCAAGTTGTCCATCAAAGAAAGGTATAAAGTAATATTAACATATATATTGGATGATTATTGTTGACACTTAACGGTCCGTGTAATTGTTTGTTCAAGTATTCAACATTTTTCTTCACGAAATTCATAATTGTGGCAGCACGTTCAACGAAGCGCAGATGAAGTTGCAGATGGAGTCTTCGTATGCGTCCCGATAAGAGAAATGGAAGCGCTAACGAGGAGCGGGAAAATAAGCGCTACCGAAGTGAGAAAGAGCGCTCCGTTCACTCTCATGGAGGAATAATGGAAGAGTGATCCGAGCGAGCGAAATATCAGAGAGTAAACGGAGAGCGATGAGAACTCCCCGTCGCTTTATCACCTCTCCATTCACGCGACCGTCACGCCCAAGCGAGCTGCCAATTTTTACCATGGTTTTTCATCACTTTAGTAGTATTCCTTCGTATGAAAAAGTACCTGAAAGTAATATAAGTGGCAGTGCAGATGGTCAATTCTGCTTCCATTTTCATTTGCTCTCATCCTATTACCAGCTGATAAAATCCTAAATTATTTCTTGCTCCTTTAATGCTTCCCAAATTGAATTTTGATGGCTTTTGAAAAGTGTCAGAGGATATACTGAGGTTGACCAAGGGACCAAAAAAGTTATAAAAGATCTTTGATGAATAATTTCTTCATTTTTATTACCTTCATATGTATTTACATGAGCTGGGTCCGCTTTCGAGGCTTAGATGCCTGCATAACTTACTCAGGTTTCTTGTTTACCTGATGTTGCCATAATAATATTATAACTCTCTGATGACTTTGACTCTATGTACTTTGTCAAAAAATGCACCAAATATTTCTCCAGAGAATACTAAATGTATAATCATCTTGCCTGCATAGTTATCTCTTAATTCATAGATAACAAGAACACATCAGCTAGCAATAGATTTTGGAGGTGTGAGAGGAATTGTATAAAAGTTAACGTGTTGCTTTTGCAGCAGTGTTTACCGTTTACCTAATTTCCCAATAATTTTTTCACTGAGGGATCATGAGTCAAGTTTTACTTAATGGAAAATCCATTTTTTCATTTGCAAATCAAACTGAAAATATTCAGGAGTAAATACAACATTCCTCGCTAAATTTAATTTCATCAGTTAACTGGGTTTGGTCTTCTTCATTGTTAATGGACTTCATTTTTTTCTAAAGCTAAATGGCAAGAAGACGCTGAGAGAAAACATAGCAGACAATGGTGGAATTAATGAAGCTTTGGCAGCATTCAAAAGGGTTAAACAAAGGACAAGTAAAGCAACAGATGTACGCTTACCTGGTCTGGAGCAGTTCTCTGCAGATCATCTACTATTTATCGCATTTGGCAGTGTAAGTGTTTTATCCTGTAAATGAAATGTGCTCATTTGAAATGTGTTTATTATTGCATCTATTAATGGTGTTTGAAAATCACTCAATCAGTCTTTTTCAGTTGAAACATATGGTATCCTTTTTTTTTCCTGAGTTGAGTTATGTCTTGGTGCTATATCTGATGCATTTCAGGTATAAAAACTCTATAATTCATGTTTTAATGCACATGAAATATTCATGTTGAAATGTATTTATATAATAGACAGTGGAGAACACAATGATTTGAGTCAAGAAGGTGGGGCTTACTCTTCCCAAGCACCCCTATTCCGGCTTCATTTTCACCCTTAAGGTAGCTTAGGTATGGCCCCTACTGTACCTTCTAACTACCTTTGTTTCTCACAGCCTGACAGGCCTGAGAAACCATTCCCTTTATTTTAAGGACCCAGTCTGACCCTAGGCAGCAACTATGCATTTGCATTTGCACTGCAAGCCTTACTTTAAACTAACTGGCATACTGACAGATTACACCTAATATGTTCTAGCAGTACATTCGTGAAAAGTTATCAGTCAACCTTCCCGGTAAGAGCAGACAGACATGAACCTGATACATGAAATTAACCCTTTCGCTGAAAATTGACTATGGTCAACTAAATATTTTTTTCCACTAGAAGGTGCTAATTGACTTTTCTCCACGGTCTCGAAAAAACATGCTTGTAACATGCTCTAATCTGTTGAAGTCTCTTCTTCGGAGAATAAGCATTACAAGGACATTTGATGTTACCTATGAGCAGAAAATGGAAGTTATACAAAACTAGTCAGTGTGATGTAGCACCACCTGAAGCTTAGATATTACGATATTGATTTTTCAGTGTTGAAATGACATTTAATTGAGAACTTGGTAGAAAATGAAATGCGCAGTGAAAGGGTTAGGAGGTATTTGATGTACTTTTTTGTAGGATTGATGGGACTAAGCAGAATTTCAATGTCCTATGCTTAAAGATGTTCAAAAGATTACCTAATGAGGCTGGAGAAGCAAACGAATGCTGCCTAAAATGAACTATCAAAAAGTGTCTTGCCTCAATGCCTTATACAGTAGCGATGAATTCTTAAATTAGGATACAATGGAACTGACTTTATATGTATGGTTATCCTAAACCACATGTAAGTAATTTATCTAGCTATGAGTCAAGTAGCAGATTTCTTGAATTCGGATATTGAATTCGAATAATCATGACTCGAGTATCTCAAATTTCAAATACCTCAAATAATAGAATTGCAATTGATATTCCAAATGTTATTCTGTCAATTCATTTGTTGCCTGTTGAAATAAAGAGCCAAAAGTTGATAAAATAAATAATATATAATTCTGATTTTAAAATGCCAAAATATATAATAAAATAATTTTTCTACTAGTTATAGACTGTTGAATACTTTGACTTTCATCAGCCTTAAGAAGTGAGCAGCAAGTGTTAATACACTATGTTTTGTCAGTTTTAAATTCAATGATGTAGTTCATCAACGTGCCAAATATGGCTTAATTGGGTCGTTTACCATAGTTTTATATTGCCGAAACTGATAGATATGGTAAAATAAAGACCTGTATTTTTCCGTTTTTCGATCCGCCGATTAGTTCTTGAGTTCAGTGAAAAAATGATGTGACTGTTTTCAACCCTTTCAAAAGGGTTATCAACCCTTTTGGAAAAGTGGGCGTGCATGCAACCTCTGACGTCATCCACTTTGTCCAATCATAACAGAGCTTGCGAAGCTACTTCACCTTATCATAGAGGGGAGACAAAGCTGACTCTGCCAATGGGAGCAGTTGCGACAGGATCTGTGCAAGCAGACCTTCCTATAACCCCCTCCACTCCCTTCCCTTCCCCTAAAAGCAGTCAAGGACGAGAGATAAATGAAGTCAATGGTCTCAAACCAGCTTCTTCAGTGGGCATCACCTTTAGCTTATTTTAATTTTGCATTTATGAGGGAATGACTCTGGTTAAAAGATAACTTTTTTCACTTAACTTCATTTTTCGGTTCCATCTAATGATTTTGTGTACAAAATTGCAATTTCGGTTCAGAGTAAATGCCCTCATTAGCATAACTATTCAAGATCTTGAATATCGAATTCTTATAGCAAGGTATTTGAAGTTTGGAATACAAATACTTTCTAGTTTTTTGAGGCATTTCAGTATTCAAGGGTAGTACTCGAATATCTCTAATTTTATCTAATATGCTTTGTATTTTTACATATTACGCTATGCGTATTATTTTATTACGTTACAGAATATTTTGTATCAGCATGAAGTAGTTTTATTTTTTTGCATCTTAACGACAAGATCCATCCGATAAAATGTTGGTTAACCCTTTTAATATCAGTGGGCTGATGTGCAAAGAATGCCACGGACGGATCTAACGGCAGGGTTTTTATACTCATACCTTTTCTTTTCTCTACGTTGCAAGCCTTATAGAGTATATAACGTAACTGATGAATTTTTTTATCATACCTTAAGTGTGTGTATAAAAAAATAGCTTCAACAAATAAGTATTATACTTAAACCTTTCACTGTGAAAATCCACTATAGTCGACTAAATTTTTTTTCCACTGGAGTTCGTTTATCGATCTTTCTCCACGGTATCGAAAAAACATTGTAAGCTCCTGTGCTGCGACCATTGTGCAGAAATAGGAAGTGATAGGAAAGGAGTCGCTAATGGTGCAGCACCAGTGCAACCAGCGCACGGTTAATATAAATTTCTCAGTACCAACATAGAAATTCGCCAGAATACCCTGGCTTTTTTCATATATGCTAGGTCTATAAGAGGCTGGCACTAAAAGGATTAGCAATATTAACAATAAATATTTTGAACAATAAATTAAAAGTCGGTTGAAATTAGTTTTAATATTCTGTATTAGAATGTAAGCCGTAATTATCTTCTGGACCAAATTTCTTGTTTTGGATTTTATGGGAAGTGTCAAAAATAATTATTAATATGTGCATTTATGATTTATCTCTCTTCCATTGAATTTCATTTGGGCACCTCTACTAGTAAAATGTAGCATATTGATTAGGATCATCCAGGTGAGATACAGCAGGCTGTTTTGCTTTAACTTTGTGACATTGGTTCAAAACAGCTGTGAATAGAGTAAACTAAAATATAATTTTTAATGGCATAAAATTTAATTTATCAAATTTACCACTTTGCTTCCTTGTACCAAAAATATCACCCCACCATCCCAGAGAGCAAGCCAGTTGGATTTTAGTCTGGATTTTGGCTGGATGAATATAGCTGGACAAATTGTCCGGAATATGTAGCTTAAATCCAGCTGGACTAGTCAAGTCTGTACCCAGTTAGAGTATTAAGCTGAAATTCAGCAGGCTGAGTCAGCTTGAAATCCACCTGGATTCCAGTTGTAATTTCAACCTATTATCCAGCTTGAATCCAGCTAGAATCATGTAAAAAGCACAGCTGTATTATAGCTTTAAACTGGATTGATCCAGCTGGATTTACACTTCCACACTAGTGAATTGAATAGCTGGAACCCAGTTGGATTCCAACTGGCTTTGTCTTGTGAGATAATGGACATGTATTTCTACTTCAATTGTATTTACAGCTATGGTGTGAGCATGGTACCAATGCCGCAATGAAGTTGACCATGGGCATAGACAATCACAGCCCCAGGAAGGCGCGTGTCTGGGGGGCTGTATCGAATTCCGAAGAATTTTCCAAAGCTTTCAACTGTCCTGTTGGCAGTCCCATGAATCCCGAAGTTAAATGTCGGATTTGGTGATGAGGGAGTTGTGACTGATATCTACATTTTCAATTGCTACCACAAATATAAGACTGAAGCAGATAAGAGCATTTATGCTGTTGGTATTCATTGATCACATACCTATAAGTTTTCACAGCATGTCTGATTCATTGTGATTATTAAGTGATTAGAGAAAGCAGTCAAGTCAAAACTGTTGACAACTTTGATATTCATTTGTCCTTGGGTGGGGGAAGAAGTGTTTGGGAATCATCCAAATTTGCCATGTTAGTGTAGGCAAAAAGAGTACTGTGATCTCTATTTTCATCTCTTCTGGTAAGCATGGATGTGAGCATATGTGTGTCCAGTTGACTATTCAAATTTTATAAGCTTTAAGCAGTTTGTGATTTAATATAGTGATTCAGCCAAGGTTTGACTAGATCTTCCTTTGAAAAGATTTTTAAGAAGACTGGAAGAGTATTTTGGCTGTACCCATTCCATATGCAGTTTAAACTTGTTGAATGAAATTCTTTGTTTTCAGCATTTGTGAGTGTATTTTCAAAAATTTTAGACAATTATGGTTATCACTACATGCAGATTATTTTTCAATTGATGGAATTCATTCAATTACATTTGATTGTGTAGCATTCTTGCTGATAATTGAATTTTTTTCCCAATTTATTGCCATATTTTGGTAGTTTTAATTTGACCGGGAAATTACCTTTTTATTTCCTCCTCCAATATATGCATTGTAATTATGCATCAGCAAACACTTGATTTTTCCACAACTTTTATTCTAATTTGTTACAATCAGTTTTTATCCATCATGTCGTAATCGACACCTGATAGGTCAAAAGCAATTGTATCCAATCATAATGAAAATTGTGGAATAACCAGGTGTTTGCTGATATATAATCAATTGTTTTGACCAAGTAACAACCACTACCATTGAGCACATACATTTGAATATTTTGAAGTGAATTTGTGTGGCAATGAACTTATAATGATGGACATAAGTCTATGGGATTCCTATAGGGATCTTATAAGTCCCATAGGTTTCTCATGAAACTCCTATACGTCTGATAGAAATTCCCAATAGGTCTTATGGCCAAAATCCTATAGAATTCCTATTTGAACGGTCGAGAGGAAATTAGTGATAAGGTTAAAATGGCAACATCTTTAATGAAGTTTAAGTCTAGAATCATCATGACTCTTTTGTAAGGGAAGAATAAAAATTTGTGCTGTTATAGATGCCGCCAATGGTTTTCGTGTTAAGTATGCTGTGTTATCTACATATATTAGAGTTCTGATTTCTATCCTATAGATAGTATTAAATGAATAATGTTGTTTCTGAGCTTAAGAAATAAATCTGATGCATTTTAATTATTATATTGATTACACGACAGGAGTGAATACTTGAGATGTGAATATTATCACAGAAGTAAACATACAGGCAGGCTGTCATATGGAATTTGATTCATATGGTTAACATTTGTTATGTATTGGTTATCTTTTATGAGTATCTAAGTTAAAGGCTATAGTGCAGTAATTTGCCTTTTTTGTCTGCTGCTCTTATGCCTGAATATATCTGAGACACATTAGTATTGATGTCGCTGAATGTCTTAGAAATTATTTACATAAAACTTCTCTGAACTAGTCATTTTCCGATTACCGTCTCTATGGAATGGATGGTGTCACTGTTTTTTCTCCATTGACTGTGTAGAAAGTTTTGTCAATGTGATTTTATATTTATCCTTCAAGAAGAATAGTGAATGAAATGTCATGAATCTATGAATTTTTCCTGCTTGAAAGAAAGAATGAAAACTGGAAGTTGTTACATATTGACAAATTTGTAAGAGGATAAAAAAAACATTGCTTGAAATGACAAAGGGATGAATAGCATAGTCCTGTACTACTAGGAGTTTAACCTGATATTTGGGAAAATATGTTTCACTCAATATTATTGTTGGTCACATTTTCGCGTGAAGATGACTAAATGCACTCTCATTTGAATGTATGCAGGAAGTCCCTGAGTCACGTTATTAAATCATTCGAACTATTTCCGTGAAAGTAATAAAAATTCAAGATTCAAAATTGTCGCGTCCCGTTGTGTGGTGGAGCTGGCCTTTGAGTTTACTCTCGTCTTGTTGGCGTAGCGCATTGAAAACACATACGATTTTATCATGCAGTTAAAGTAGTCTGTTTTCCCACGACTTGAAATCCTCACCTTGGCCAGGGCCACTCGGCGATTGGAATACCACAACCTTCACAATCCCTGTCCATTGCTAGTGAACGTAGGTTGCATACATGAACCCATTTCATATAGGTAAGTTAAAGTGAATATGCAGTAAATGATTTTTTTTGTCATTAATTTTTCGTCCATCCATCTCTTCCCATTGCTCTACGACCTCGCTCTTGGAGATTGTTATCACTGAAAATTAACTTCACAGAAGTGAAGAACGCGATCATATTTTTAATATGATCACGTTCTTCACTTGCAAAATTACCTATGCTCTACCCTCACTGAGACTCTTTCTTCTGCATGGTAATGGTTAACAAGGAGCAAACATTTTTAAAATTCTCAGACATCATATTAATACCACAGGGAGTTGCATATGGATAAACCGATACCAATGTATAATTTCACCACTAATATTCAGCAACTGTTTCCAGTTTTTTTACTATATTTTTTATATTTTGCACTAGCATTTGGAATTTTTCTTTTTTGGCTGAAAAATATATTACCCAGCTAGCAAGGCGTATGTGGCTTATCTTCTACTTACGTAAAACTTACAGAAATCACCGGTATGAAGCTTACCGTAAGGTAAGTACCTTCTGTAAGACATGGATCATAAACAGGTAAGGAATAGGTCAAACTAACCTTCAAACATCCCTAATAATAGGTAAGCTCCTTACCTACATCAGCGCCGCATGTGGCGGATCTTCGGACTCATACCTACAGGTGGACAGTAGTGGTATCTTTTGGCGATCATTATCATTACTAGGGCTAATGATAGTGAAATGAACATAGCAATTTTAATGTAAGAGGGAGCAGGGTTAAACCGTACAGCGGGGCTAAACCGTAAACCCAATTTCCCGGTCTATATTTGAAGCTAGATAAGTCAAATAGGTGTTGCAGCATAGCGACGGACCATGCAAGTTTGCAGGAGTCAGTTCGTTCTGCTGAGCTTACGAGGGTCAGTGTTACACTGAAGAAAGTTGTTTTTGTGTGTTCTCTTATAATTTTGGGGCAACGCCAAATAAGAGGTCAGTAGAGAACCTTTACTTTCAAACTAGTAACTATCAGACCATAAGAAACTACTGTTCTAAAGATATCTTTTGATCACTAGTTATGATTAATTAGGTGATGGGTTTCGAGGTTATATTACAAAATTCCCACGAGGTACGGGATGGGGCTAAACCATGGCACTTTTGTACGATTTAGCCTCTAATGGTTTGTTATGGCATCATGATTAGGCTGGAATTTATGAAGGAAATATCACAAATATTATAATTTCATAGGCTTAATTTACAACGTGGATTGGAATATGACACTATAGGTTCTGAAAGAAATTGAAGTATCATACAATGACCGAAGAGTTATCCACAGCTTGTATAAAAACCAGGTTGCCATAATCAAATCACAACCCAGCAGCACAGGAGCAAGCATAAAGAAAGGAGTGAGGCAAAGATGTGCACTATCTCCCGTATTATTCAATGTCTACATCGAGAAAGCCATCCAAGAAGTCAAAGAAAAGTCTCCGGGCGTGAATGTTCACGGGGAGAAAATCAGCATGCTACGATTCGCCGCGACATAGCAGTCTTGGCAGAAGCAGAAGGAGATTTAAAGAAGACACTAGGAAATATGGAAAAAAAACAATGACCAGATATCATCTTAAGATCGATGAAAAGAAAACTAAGGTATTGGTATGCAGTAGGAGAAAGGAAGCAAGGACCAATGTTAAACAAGGAAAGCAAAATTTCGAGGAGGTGGAAGAGTTCAGCTATCTGGGAAGCCGAGTAACCAGCGATGGACGAAGTAAAAGAGAAATTGCCAGTAGAATTGCCAGTAGAATTGCCCTAGAAAAAATGGCATTTTACCAGGAGAAGATTCTGCTTACAGCTGAAAATACAAGCGTTGAAGTGAGGAAACATTTTATTAGAACATACATCTGGAGCATTCTACTATTTGGCAGCAAAGCAATGTTAATAACAGCAGCAGGAAAGTCCAGGCTGGAAGCATTTGAAATGTGGTGCTAACGAAGAATGATGAAGATAAAATGGATCGATCGAGTTACAAACGAAGAAGTCTTAAGAAAAGTGGGAGAGATGTCTACTAAAAACCTTAAAAATAAGACAGAACAACTTAATAGGCCACATATTAAGACACGATGGCCTGATGAAGACAATCATCGAGGTAAAAATGAACGGGAAGAATGGAAAAGACAGGCCTCGCATGAGATATATGGAGCAAGTTATGAAGGATGCAAAAGAGTGGAGCTACGTCAATATGATGAGGTTGGCCATTAGAAGAATCGAGTGGAGGGCTGCGTCAAACTAATGATGAGTCTTATTTTCCCCCTATTCAACCAAGATTTTTTATAGATTACAAATATTTGTTGAAATACTTATTACCGTACAAATATTAGTTGAAATACCTTATTTATTTGCATTGAAAAAACATGATTTGGCAGCAATAGCATTAATGTTTTTTTCAATTGGTCCGTAAATATCATAGAACAACCAAATATGCTACATGGACCGAAGAAGGAATGAAGTCCGCTGTTTATGATGTCATAAAAAACATTAAAAAATTATGGGTGGCAGCCAGGTCCTAAAACGTACCAGTTATGACCATGACTTAAGATTCATAACTCAAAAAAAAGTTAGTTTTAGGACATATGCCTTTATTCACACAAGTGCAGGAAAATTAATTTGCTGAACAAGTTTTACCTCTCACTAAAGTGTTTTATGCAATATACTCTGTTGAGCTCCGCCGCTTAGTTTTTAATATGGTGTGAAAAATGGCAATCCACACCCATTTAACAAGGCAGCTGAATTAGCAGGGCAAGATTGGCTTCATGGATTTTTGAAGAGGAACCCAAGAATCAGCGTTTGAAAACCCGAATCAACAAGTATGAGTCGAATTACTGCGTACAATGCAAAACATGAAGTGGATCTATTTTCTTCAACCGTACATCTGAAATGGACAAACACAAGTTTGAAGCATCACAAATCTATAATTTTGATGAAACCGGGATCTGTACGGTTCACAAACCGGGAAAAATTTGGGCCCAAAACGAACTAAGGAAGTGTGTGTTACTACAAGCTGGGAACGGGGGAAATATATCACCGTGGGATGTGCAATGATCGCTGCAGGTGAATACATACCACCAATGTTTATCTTCACTCGGCAGAGATTGAACCCTAATTTGGTAAAAGGCGGACCACCAAATGAAATTTACCATTTCAGTCACAATGGGTGGATCGAAGATTTGTTAGTTTCCTGGTTGCACCATTTTATTTCCCATTCAAAGCCAACTAAAGAACAGCCCGGGCTTCTCGTAATGGACAACCGCAAAACCCACGCTCCCTTAAGAGCGTACAATGTTTGTAAGGAAAATGGAATAATTGTTGTTACACTTCAACCACACTCGTCACATAGCCTTCAGCCATTAGACATCACTTTGTTTAGCAGCCTAAAATCAGCATTTAGCAAGGAATGTGCCAATTTTCTTAGGTCACATCACCATCAGAAGATAACACCTTATGACATTTCTGCTATTTTTAACAATGCCTACGCTAAGGTTGCTAATATACCAAAAGGTGTAAGTGGTTTTTCACTGGCTGGGATATTCTCTCTTGACCCGGAAAAATTCACAGAAGAAGATTTTGTAGTGTGGTCAGAGGTTGAACAGAGATAACCTGCAATAAAAGACAATGATATTGCTGATGGTGTAGGTTCCAGAGATAGGCCTACTTTGGTCTCTGGAGACGTGAGCAGCCCAACTACAGCCCATATGGATTTGGAAATGACTGAAGACCAAACTCCTGATCAAATAGACTTGGGATCTACGAAGAATTCGCCAATCAAACCTTGTATTGGCAAAATACCTCAAACTAAGCTATCTTTAAAGTCTCTCTGCTCCACACCTCAGTCAAAAACAGTGAAAGGAGACCTAAATTCAAGACAAAAACATTCCGTCATTTTTACTAAGTCACCATGTAAAACAAAGTTGGAAGAGTCGGCTACTGTGAAAAGCAAAAAATTGTGCAAATGCAGGCCAAGATGAAAGTTACAAAAGAAGAGCAAAAAAAGTTACACAAAGATAACAAGATAAATCTACTCAAAATTAAAAGAAACTATAAGCCAAGAAAACCCATGTCTAAGGTAAGAGGCTCTAGGAATACGACCAACAAAGTCCAAAATATTTCTTCGAAATCCAAAAGTCGAAGAAATACAATGTTTGATGATTCATCATCAAATGATGACCTTGCTGACATAAGAAACATTTGTCAAGATGATTCTTTGGATGATATGGACCCAAATAAGTCATTTCAAGGAAGAGGATTGCTAAGAGAAGCCTCGGGCTCAATGCTTCAGGGTGAGTTTGGCAAGGACAAAGAACTGTGGTTTAGGTACTGCACGTGTTCAGGGTGGGTTCACTCAGCTTGCAGTGCTGCCAAATATGCAGATAACTTTATTTGTGATTTTTGTTTTGATTTAAAACTTTAAACATTTGTGTTTTATAAAATTTTATCACTTTTTGATAAACATTTACCTAACACTTTTATACCATTATCAGTTGAACTAAATACCTAACATTATATAGTGTATTGATTGAGTTTCTTTCTTCCTTAAGTCATAAGTGATAAAAGGTGCTGTATGCAATAATTCATTTATTAACTATTATTTACTTCCCTTATCATATGATTTTTTTACTGTACGGTATAGCCCCTCCTACTGTATGGAATAGCCCCAACCCCCGGGACTATTTTGTACAGGGACATGTTATTTTATTATTTAATTTTAAAATATGAACAGAGAAATAATTAAAATTTATTGGTGTTTAAATGGAAGCCAATGATCAAAATTACATTTTGCCTATTTTCTTTTAACTTTTACCCAATATTAGCTGAGAAATAACAATTCTCGCTTAAGTGTACGGTATAGCCCCGCTCTCCCCTAAACAACATTTATTTTATTTGCAATTTACAAACCCTTGTGGTGGCTTGCAGGGTATTATGTAGATGTAGATGAACTACCAAAAGTGAAGTGATGTACAAGATGTGTGCTTGTGAGATCGGGGAAGGGTATTTAATTTTCTATTTTAACGCATACTACAACCCTAAAATGTATCCTTGCGTCCAGGCAACCAACAAAGCTCCCGCGGAAATGAAAATAATAAATAGTACCTTTCAACTTCGATTGACACACAAATAATGCATAGTTCAACTGTAAATTAAACATTTGTCAGAAGCGGAGATGTTATTTTTTTAAATGATACCTCAATTATTGGTAGGGGAGACTGGGGCACATTGGGACAGTTTTAGTATTTAATTTTTATTTCTAACAGAATTATTGGTTAATGGTAAATTTTGGTAACATTACTTGAAGGGTATATTCTAAAACATATAAAAAATTTCGCAAGTAATTCAAATAACTTAAAATAGTTGAAATACCTATGTTTCTTCTTTGTTGAAAAGTGTCCCACTCTGCCCCAGGCTGGGGCAGAGTGGGACGGTGCACGGGGCAGAGTGGGACAGGCTTGCATTAGTCAATAAAATACAAATTTTAAATTAATTGAGGGTACAAATACATTTAATTACATTAATAGGTAAAATTTGCATGCAAGCGAACTTATTAGTATGGGAATCAACAAGAAATTTTCATTCAAGATGAATGAAAAAAATAACAATATTTTAGTTATATAATTATAAATTTTAAATCACTGAATACAATGTTTTTTTATCAAAATCAAACTTTTTTATGGCTTAAGTTTTGTATACTGTCCTTTTTGGTAAGCTTAGTCACTATCTTCTAAAATTGTAGCTATTTCTTCCATTTGTAATCCCTTTTTGTAGTCATTCACTGTGAAACCCTTTAACTTTCTTGACATTTTTACCTTACGTTCATTTCTTAACATTTTCTTATGAGTCGGCTATTTTTTTCTCCCTTCCCTTTGGTGGTATTCATTTTCCAGTCTCTTTTTAACTGGTGTATCCGTAAGGATCTCTGATCTTTTCTTCTGTCTAGTATTTTTAGATATTGGCTTGATAGATTTTGGGAAAGGACGTATTTCCTCATGGATGACAACTCTGTCCTCTAAATTGAAGTTTTCATCCCTGGATGGTCCTGGGCTTTCAAAATTCTCCACTGGTGCTAAGTGAAATTCTAAACGTGCAACAAACTGATCTGTGACAGTGGCTGGTGCAAAGTCTGTACCATTAAAAAGACTTGGGTTAATAGGGCATATCCCGGTTAACCGAAACCCAGAAATATTATTAGAAGGTGTAAATGCCTTTGTATATGAAATACCCACTAACTCAGCGACGTTGAAAATTGTATTTCTCTCTCCTGCGTGGTTTATAAGCCATTCGCGGCAAGAATCATTGTAGTATTTTTTCAAAGGGCCGAACACGCACTTATCTAATGGCTGCAGTTTGTGTCTGCAGTGAGGTGGCAAAGTGAAAATTACCACCCTATTCCTTTTTCCTAACTCGATAGCATCGACTGAAATATGCAATTCGTGATTGTCTAAAATTAACAATGCAGGATTTTCTTTCGAACATTTTGCATGTTCAATTAATTGTTTTAAAACCAGTAAAATAAAATTGGAAGTCATCCATCCAGACTAATATTTATAATACTCTCTCCGTCAAAAACGAACTGCTCACTTCGAACTTCTCACAGAGAAGAGCTCACCTCTGGCCAAGACTGAACTGTTCAGAGCTCATATATATAACAGTAGCGGGGTTCAGGAAATTTAGACAAATTGTCACATACGGGTTTACACAATTGTCACATCGCGGTTTACACAACGTATTCCCTTCGGCTTCACTTTTCTTATATACATTGCTGTTGCCATTCTGTATTTTTGTCCTCACCTTGTTACATTAAAACATACTGCTTCAAATCCTAAAGTATCCATTTGGAACCAAAACACTACAAAGTAAGCATGAAATGAAATTTGAGCGTGTTTCAGTTAAGGAGATTGAAAGTTCGAAGCACCGGGGCAGTGAGTCGGCGTCCCACTGTGTCCCAATTTGAGGTGTCCCACTGTGCCCCGCATGTCCTGAAATGTTATACTTGTCAGCAAATATTTGTAACAGGTTAGTTTAGTAAATTATATTTAGAAAAAGATTACAAAATCTCTAAATAATATCTTCGCGATATCTTTTCTTATAAAGCTTGCTATAATTAGGAGAATTGCATAAATATTCACAACATGAAATTTACGAAAAATATTGCGAAAAACATATTTTGTAACATTTACGCGAAGCTACATTAAATTATGAACCCAGATTTTTGTACATTATTTCTCGTGATATGACTTCCTCATTTTAAATACATTTGCTCTTTGGTCAAGTAAATTGTTTAAATAAATCAATTGTCCCAATGTACCCCATGTCCCACTGTGCCCCTGGCTCCCCTATTGGTTGCGTATAAAGGGACGAAATGACTCAATTTTGAATATTCGGGATGTAGCGAAGGATTCGAAACTCCCGGCGCTTGTTTCACCGAGAGAGAACGGATATGTAGGAATGTGGTTGATATATATTTCTTTTTGTTTGCCATCTATACCATAGATTTCCGCAGGTATAGTTTGCCATCCCTGTAAATTAATTATGTCCTAGGTCATTCCACAAATGTATGCTTTCACTGGTTGATGTATATATTTTTGTTTGCCATCTATACCATTAGATTTCCACAGGTATATGTAAATGTTTGCCATCCCTGTCAAATAATAAAGCCCTAGGTTATTCAACACATGTATGCTTTCATTCACATAAAGTGTAATTGAGGTATATATTTTTCTTTGCCATCTATACCATTAGATTTCCACAGGTATATGTAAATGTTTGCCATCCCTGTCAAATAATAATACCCTAGTTTCTTTAATAAATGTAGGCTTTCACTCAGATAAAAGTTTGGTTGAGGTATATATTTCTGTTTGCCATCTATACCATTAGATTTCCACATGTATAATTAAATGTTTACCATCCCTGTCAAATAATAATGCCCTAGGTTCTTCAACAAATGTATGCTTTCACTGGTCGAGGTATATATTTTTGTTTGCCATCCATACCATTAGATTTCCGCAGGTATATGTAAATGTTTGCCATCCTTATCAAATAATAATGCCTTAGTTTCTTAAACAAATGTGTGGTTTCACTGGTTGAGGTATATATTTTTGTTTGCCATCTGTTCCATTAGATTTCCACGGGTATGTGTAAATGTTTGCCATCCCTGTCAAATAATAATGCATACATTCTTAAATAAGGTTAGGCAATTTGGCAACATCGCTTTACGTCACGTCAGGAGTCCTACTCTCATCGCCTGGAGTCCGGTGGTTTCGTCTCCCAGCTGTTATCGTTGCGAGAGAATGTGACGGATGGACAGTTCACCTTACGTACGCTTACATAGGGTTGCGTTATTCGAGTAGTTATATTTCGTATAATAATAATACCATTTTGTTAAAGGTAAATGTGAGAATTGTTATTGGCAAGGGAGACGAGACATTACGCACGGCGATTTAATTTCTGATTACTTTCGATTAACGACCCAATGTGCAGACCAAGAAGGAAATTTAGTTTGGTTAATTAATTACTTATGACAATGATTGTCTATCTTGTAGTTCACTCTATTACATTTATCGACTTATAAATATAGAACGGATATGAAATGAACAACACCGTTTCACCTCCCTGGATTCACTCCTGTCCCATTTACCCAGCCAGCACAAGGTTGTAAATAGAACCAACATATACAGAAACCTTCCATATAAAACGGAGAAATCACATACGGAAAGGGAAATGGTTTCTGTATGTGGCAGTAGCAAGTTAGAGAAATGCTGGAGAAATCAAAGCGAAAGGTTTCCGAAATTCGATAGAAATCATTTCTCTTACAGTGAGAAGGGCGCTCCCTAGCGGACATAGGAGGAACTAACAGCGATCTTTTAAGCACACTACCGCCATCTGACGGCCATTACTTGTACCACGTTTGCTTCCTACACTCACCCTTTATGAGGTCTACTCTTTGTAATGTCATACATTTATGTATGAATACGTATTCCGCTCTGCTACTGATGATATGCTACAGAAAAGTTCATTCATTCAACCATTAAGTTGCCGAAATTAGGGAAATAAAAAGACTCACCTTGCAACAAACTTACAACCAAAGGATCTAGTGGTTTGATCAGTTAAACACCCACAACCTGAACATCAACAATAATAATAACACGTCCATACAGTAATCAACATGCCTACAATTTGCTCTTGTTACTATTGCGAACTCGGAACTTAAAAAGGATTTCTCACAATGGGGTACTTGTACACAAAATAAATTCGAAAGTCTATAACAAATAATCTTTATTCAGGCATATCTGCTGCACCATAATTTACATTTCACTTGTTAACCCTCCTTGCTAGGCGAAACAATTCGCCCGTGCTCCTTCCCACTGTAAGGAGCTCCATCTGGGGCCGTGTTCCCCTTTTTTTTCAGCACCTCTGCAAGAAACAGTGGGACATTAGCTAAATATAAAATAAGCGACCGAAAAATTTCTCGGTTCGTTATATTATTTGTAATAATTTATACAATAATTACTCGCGGAATTGAAATACATTGGTTCTATTTTGTCGACAATTATGTATTATGGTGTCCATATACTCTTATTACTACATTAATAAAAATGATTTTGACTTTGCTTGGTATATTAGAGATGTTTTTACTGCTCTGCTATTGTTCAAGCAATTTTACAAATATTTATTTCAATGCATTCCAGTATTCAGCGCTTTACTTGTAAAGTACCTAATAGCAGGCAAACCCGCAACAAAGCTTTCCATGTTAATAACAAAGGCCGACATGATTCACGTTACAATATTTTGTGGGCAGCCATTCAAAGTAAAATAAGTGGTAAATGTATGCCCGTTGGGGTAGTCAACCTTTCCCACTGGACTTTGTGTTCAGTTTTTTGTATGGCCAGAACATGTTGAATAAATTCCTACTCCATTAAGTTTTAGTTAAGAAAGTGAATCACGCCTCAATCATTTCGCAACAAACAGACTAAAATGTAATGGAAACACGTTAAACCGCCATATGACCGAAAAGTGTTGAACCACCATACGATTGAATTGAGTGTACTGCAAACAAACAAATCCGCTCTAATAACGAAATAAGGAGAAAGGAATGATACTCACGTCTCATGCTGAGGAATAGACTCCAACACCAACAATATCGAGTTCCAGTCGCGTGATTCCCCTGGGACATATTTAAGAAATGCACATTTCATATGTTAATATAAACGAACATGTAAATAACTATGGTTATAAAATACGGCATTCCAGTACGTGATGTATTAGTAATCGACACGGCGTGGTCACAAAGTCCTCGATAACCAGACTAATGTGCAGAGAATAATAACGAGAGAGAAATAAATGGTACTCACTTGAAATACAGATCCAATTGCTACACTACTCGCCCGTGTAAATTTCAGGGCGTGAGATACGGTTCCGATGGTACAGCATACTTGGTCCACTTCAATCACTTCTACATATTTCGCTCATTGTCAGAGAGCACGAGAATACAACAGATTCGTGGTTGCTAGCGGAAGGACATTTCGATTGCAATCATATCGATAATATCGATAGTATTTTCGGTCTTCTCTTCCGGTTAGCAGACAGGGAACGTCTCAAAAAGGGTATAAGGGATATCTCGTCGTCTAAAACGTGCCAGATAAATGCAGGTGAGTTTTTATAAAGTTGCTCTTATATCAACATTAAATGTAATTCATCCATAGACCTAAGCGAACAAAGTCCTTCTTCAAATTAAAGTTGTAGTACTCACACAATAACAACTTTTCGTTCACAGGCGTCCACCTCAAGATTTCCAAATGCTTGAGAGTGTCTTAAAATTGTTTCTTGCATGGTGGAGCAAGAAAATTCAATTATCTATCCAACCGCGTTAGTCCTCCGAATATAATTTAAAAGTAAATTCACAGCATTATTAGCATTAGACCCAAAGGCTCTTGCGGGCTCTCTACGAACCGAAAAGGAAGGGAAATTATTACCCTGTAATTTGTCTAGCGATATATTCGCCCCATTTTTTCGCTTTAATTGCTGTAAGGAATATCTGCTATGCTGGCTGGGTAGTGAAAAATCTAACAATATAACCTAAGTCCTCCATTATCTTCTCGTAACTGTCGCTAGGGTTATTTTAGGAAAGAAACATATCAACCTTACGAGGCTTAACAACATTTATTTCACAGAAAAATGGCATATATATGGGAAATATATACCTCAACCAAACGTTTATCTGAGTGAAAGCCTACATTTATTAAAGAAACTAGGGTATTATTATTTGACAGGGATGGCAAACATTTACATATTCCTGTGGAAAACTAATACTATAGATGGCAAAGAAAAAAATATACCTCAACCAGTGAAAACATACATTTTTTGAAGAATCTGGGCCTTATTATTTGACAGGGATGGTAAACATTTACATATACCTGTGGATATCTAATGGTATATTTGGCAAAGAAAAATATATACCTCAACCAGTAAAAGCATACATTTGTTGTAGAACCTAGGGCCTTATTATTTGACAGGGATGGCAAACATTTAATTATACCTGTGGAAATCTAATGGTATAGATGGCAAACAAAAAGAAATTTATATCAACCAGTGAAAGCATACATTTGTTGAAGAACTTGGGCCTAATTATTTGATAGGGATGGAAAACATTTACATATTCCTGTGGAAAACTAATACTTTAGATGGCAAAGAAAAATATATACCTCAACCAGTGAAAGCATACATTTTTTGAAGAACCTAGGGTTTTATTGTTTCACAGGGATGGCAAACATTTACATATACCTGTGGAAATCTAATGGTATAGATGGCAAAGAAAAATATATACCTCAACCAGTGAAAGCATACATTTGTTGTAGAACCTAGGGCATTATTATTTGATAGGGATGGCAAACATTTAATTATAACTGTGGAAATCTAATGGTATAGATGGCAAACAGAAATATATACCTCAAACCAACTTTTATCTGAGCGAAAGCATACCCATATTAAAGAAACTAGGGTATTATTATTTGACAATGATGGCAAACATTTAACAATTC
This sequence comes from Platycnemis pennipes, assembly GCA_933228895.1. Classification (NCBI taxonomy): domain Eukaryota; kingdom Metazoa; phylum Arthropoda; class Insecta; order Odonata; family Platycnemididae; genus Platycnemis; species Platycnemis pennipes. Next base: position 29,945,479 of record OW121852.1, on the reverse strand, counting down.
CTTTGGATATCTAATGGTATAGATGGCAAATAAAAAATATATACCTCAACCAAACTTTTTCTTAGGGAAAGCAAACATTTGTTGAAGAACCTAGGGATTTATTATTATCTGACAGGGATGACAACCATTTACATATGCCTGTGTAAATCTAATGGTAAAGATGGCAAACAAAAATGTATACCTCAACCAGTGAAAGCATACATTTGTTGAAGAACCTAGGGCATTATTATTTGACAGGGATGGCAAACATTTACATATACCTGTGGAAATCTAATGGTATAGATGGCAACGAAAAATATATACCTCAATTACACTTTATGTGAATGAAAGCATACATGTGTTGAATAACCTAGGGCTTTATTATTTGACAGGGATGGCAAACATTTAATTATACCTGTGGAAATCTAATGGTATAGATGGCAAACAAAAAGAAATTTATATCAACCAGTGAAAGCATACATTTGTTAAAGAACTTGGGCCTAATTATTTGATAGGGATGGAAAACATTTACATATTCCTGTGGAAAACTAATACTTTAGATGGCAAAGAAAAATATATACCTCAACCAGTGAAAGCATACATTTTTTGAAGAACCTAGGGTTTTATTGTTTCACAGGGATGGCAAACATTTACATATACCTGTGGAAATCTAATGGTATAGATGGCAAAGAAAAATATATACCTCAACCAGTGAAAGCATACATTTGTTGTAGAACCTAGGGCATTATTATTTGATAGGGATGGCAAACATTTAATTATAACTGTGGAAATCTAATGGTATAGATGGCAAACAGAAATATATACCTCAAACCAACTTTTATCTGAGCGAAAGCATACCCATATTAAAGAAACTAGGGTATTATTATTTGACAATGATGGCAAACATTTAACAATTCCTTTGGATATCTAATGGTATAGATGGCAAATAAAAAATATATACCTCAACCAAACTTTTTCTTAGGGAAAGCAAACATTTGTTGAAGAACCTAGGGATTTATTATTATCTGACAGGGATGACAACCATTTACATATGCCTGTGTAAATCTAATGGTAAAGATGGCAAACAAAAATGTATACCTCAACCAGTGAAAGCATACATTTGTTGAAGAACCTAGGGCATTATTATTTGACAGGGATGGCAAACATTTACATATACATGTGGAAATCTAATGCTACTTATAGATGGCCAACAAAAATATATTCCTCAACAAAACTTTTATCTGAGTGAAAGCATCCATTTATTAAAGAACCTAGTGAATTATTATTTGTCAGGGATGGCAAATATTTACATATACCTGCGGAAATCTAGTGGTATAGATGGCAAACAAAAATATGTATCTCAACCAAACTTTATCTTAGTGAAAGCATATATTTGTTGAAGAACCAAAGGAATTATTATCTGACAATATGACCACCATTTAAACATACCTGTGGAAATGTAATGGTATAGATGGTAAAAAAAATTTATACCTCAACCAAACGTAATCTGAGTGAAACCATATAATTGTTGGATAACCTAGGGAATTATTATTCATTAGGTTAAACAATCATTTATATCCCAGACAGGAATATGTTTATGGATACTATAGGTAAAATAATAATTAATTCATCCATTTTGACAGTGAAGGCAAACATTTGCATATAACTGGGATGACATATAAGTAGTGTAAAAAGGAGCATTTAAAAACACTCGTTGTTTCAACAATAGCGGTGGCGATTGTTTTATAAAGTACCCCAAATGTTAAGCGGAGGATCTGAAATGCTGGAACAGTTGTTGTGGTAGGTCTGAAGCGTGTTTTAGGACGGCCCTCAATGTTAGAGGGAAGGTGGAGCAGTGTTTTAAAACACTCGCTGACTTATAAATAACAAGAGAGAGTGTTTTAGGACGGACCCCATTGTTAAATGGAAATGGAGGGGTGGAGCGGATGTTGGGGATAGGTCTGGAGGTTTGATGTGGCGAGGAAGATGGGCTGTCCCGGACTTGGCCTAGAAAAATAAATATATTTTTTCAGTTCACTGGTCTGTGGGGAATGTTTTAGTAAGGACCGTTAAAGGGCTATGAAAAAAGAAGATTGGAAGAGATTTGGGGGGAGCTATGGGAGAATTTAGGAGGGTGGATGCGAGGTCAATGGTTTGAGATTTGAGAGGGGAAATGTGTGTCGCGGCCCTAGATTCGTGGTGTGCGTCTGTGTGTGTGTGGGATAGCTTGGATGCTAGGTCGTTGCGTTGAAAGGATGAGTAATGAGTGGAAGATTGTTCGTTCTCTCTAGAGGTGGGGGAGTGACGCCTCTCATCCCACTGCCCGAACGAGTAAACTCGGCCTGAAAACGTAATTGAGGTTGATCCTAAAGTTTTTTTTTTTTCTTTTTGAAGTGGGAGGGGGGCATCGTGTGGATATTGGAGGACTCCCCTGCCTGTTAAAGGCTCGAACGTAATTTGTCTCATGATGGGAAAGGTGTGTTACTGGGTGGAATGTGTTTCGTTCCTGTATGTGGGATGGGAAATAATGAAGCAATTGAGAAAAAAATCATTTATTGGCGTATTATTCTGTGATGATATAGGTAATTAGCCATTCATAGAAGTTTTGAATGTAATTTAATGAATTTATCAAATCCTTTTCTATATCTGCCGTTGTCCATTGCAGCTTCTTTATCAATAACGAGAAAGCTGTATTTTTCATTGCAGCAGAGATGACATAATTTTTTAAAATCGTTGTAACTCATATCAGTAGTTACATGGTCATCATATATGTGTCTCAAATTGAGGTCGTCCATCTTAAAAAGCACCAGCAGGTTAGCATTATCTCTTATGAGATGTTTTGGTATCTTAGTGTAGGACTGGGCCAAGAAGAAAGAATCTACTCCTTTATGTCGTCCACTTGAAAAGTACACTCGTACGTTATGATTTCTGTTTTCGCACTGGATGTCGTCAAGGAGAAATATCGAATTGGGGCGTACTTCTTCGATTGGAACCACTTCATCACCATCTTTGAAGTAAAAACAGCCAATTTCGGGAATTGTTGACAGTATATTGCGAAGAAACTCATACTTCGGTTGATATAATGATTTACTGTGTACGTATAGGTTTTCAAAGTTCAAACCATTTGGTTCAGTGATGAGATTGAAGACTACGTTGGTTTTTCCCGAGGAGGAAGGACCGCATACTATGCAGCGAATAAATTCTGGTAGAAGGGGTCCGTGTCTCATTCTTTTCCCATCATCATCGTCGAAAGGAAGTTTAGAAATTGCAAGCTTTTCATTTTGGTCTATAAACTCCATCGCGTGGCGAGTCGTAAAGGCGACTATTGATGATATTACTGCGAAGTAATATATATCCCATTTTATCGAGTGAAGCAGGCAGTATGAAGCGGAAGGTTCGTGGAGAAGGAATAGTAAACAGTGTGATCGATAAATTACCTTTGGAGCTCCATTTGCCCGGCTATCAATTCTGTGGTCCTGGGACTAAGCTTGAGGAGAGGTTGGCGCGAGGGGAGACGGGGATTAATAAACTTGACGCTTTATGCCGAGAACACGATATTGCTTACGCAAATTCTAAGCTCTCTGTGGCACGACGAGAAGCTGATAAAGTCTTGACGAAAGAGGCTTGGTAGAGAGTGAGATCGTCAGATGCGAAATTGGGTGAAAGAATTGCTTCGTTAGCGGTTGCAAGCGCCATGAAAGTGAAATCCAAAATTGGATTTGGTAATTCTAAGCGTCGTAGTTCTTTTGGAAGTGTTGTCAAGAACGCAAAACGGGCTATCGGGGCCGCCAAAAAGAAGACATTAGAAGATGTTGCTAAAGTAGCTTTGAAAGCTGCACGAAAGGACTTTAAAACTAAGAAGTCGAATATTGCGACTCCTCGTATTATTCCAGTACCGAAGAGAGGAGGAATTCTCCCATTAATGCCAATCTTTGCAGGATTGTCGGCCCTGGGTGGGTTAGCAGGAGGCGTCTCGAGCGTAATTAAATCTGCATCTGATGCTCATGTTGCCAGAAAGCGATTGGATGAATTGAAGCGGCACAACTTAAAAATGGAAAATATTGTCATGGGCAAAGGCTTGGTTCTGAAGCCTTATAAAAAGGGCCTCGGCTTATATTTAAAAAAAAACTTACTTTAAGAAATCTTCCAAGGAGGGCCTTAACAAATGTGGATATAAGTTATTTCGCTCGGGAGTTAAATATTCCTAATTTTCGCGGCGTATTTATGCGCGACAGACTGCCAAAAGGTGGTCCGTGGAAAAATGAGGCGGCCATTTTGAATCTCGACAGATCCGCAGGAGAGGGGACACATTGGGTTGCTTATAGGAAGGTCGATAAATTCGTATATTATTTTGATAGCTATGGCAACCTCAGACCTCCACTCGAACTAATGCGATATTTTGAGGGCTGCAATATACTCTACAATAAGCGTCGATTTCAGACTGATAGATCTTTTCGCTGCGGTCATTTTTGCTTGAGGTTCCTATTCGGAAAGAGCATTAAAACTGAGAATCTATGAAAGGACTCCCCGCAGTATGCCTTTCGACATCGAAGGAGATTAAAGCACCAGTATTGCTCCAGTACTATTATAAATATGTCGACAACTTTCTCCTTCACAGCTAGGGAATCCATCCTTAGCGTGAATCACTTCCCAGAGATAGAATTGGACTCTGAGTAAGAATACAGTATTGGCCTCATTAGCCTCGAAACGTATAATTCCATTCCTAATATATACAAAGGGAAGAATAAATTCTTTTATGATGATGGGAAATCGGTGGAGATTCCAACTGGAACTTATGAAATTGACGATATCCAATCATATTTAAAAAGTATTGTTGATGATGGAGATCTTAAGTTGACTACTAATAACAGTACACTGCGTGCGAATCTCTACTGCAAATACGCCGTGGATTTTACCCAAGAGGGGACTATAGCACCGCTGCTAGGATTCTCAAAGCGTACTTTAGAGCCGAATACTTGGCATGTGTCGGATGATATTGTATCCATTCTCCATATCAACACCATCGTGATTGAATGCTCAATTGTCGGCGGTACGTATAGCAACGAAAGAATCGCACACTCTATTCATCAATTCTTTCCAGAAGTACCTCCCGGGTATAAAATAGTAGAGCGCCCGTCCAATGTCATCTATTTGCCGGTGAACACGAAGTCAATAACTAATATTACTTTAAAGATTAAGGACCAGAACGGTGATCTGATTGACTTTAGAGGTGAAACTATCAACGTTAGATTACATTTAAAGGAAAATGGGTTTTGATTTCTCTGGATATAAGAAGTGGCGGAGTCAAGCTGAATTTAGTCTGAAACCTTCGACAACGCGGCTATCACCGATTAACTACGAGTTTTTGAAGGCTTGCGGTTTCAGAATAAATAAGAAATGGATTTCTTAAACATGGATTCGGGAGCTGAATGGGACGATTCAGTTAGTTCATTACAATTGTATAGTTACCGGCCTTACACGCAGTCAAAACTTGAATATAATGATGAAGTAAGAATTTCAGTTCAAAATCAATCTGATTTCATACTTCCTTGCAAAAGTTATTTGTATTTAGAGGGCCGCATCACTAACGTGGATGGGAGTGCTATAGCTGAAACAACTACGTTAGTGAATAATGCATTCCTACACATATTCTCGGAAATACGATACAGCATAAATGGTGTTGAAGTTGACTGCGTAAGAAATCCAGGAATCACTACAACGCTAAAGGGTTTAATTTCGCTGGATGGGGAGGCCTCCAAGTCTCTAGAAAATGCCGGCTGGCTAAGAATCGGACATGACAATGGAATCTTGAAGAATGGCTACTTTAATGTATGCATACCGCTAAGGCATATATTTGGATTGCATGAGGACCATAATAAAATATATGTCGCCGGAACACACGAATTAACACTTGTACGTGCGAGGAGTGATGCAAATTGCTATATTTTGACGAGTCAAGTTGAGGCCAGAATTTCTCTGGATCGCATTTGTTGGCGAATGCCGCATGTATCTACAGCTGACAAGACAAAATTTTATTGCTCAAGCGTATCGATAAAGGAGATCCGATCTTTGTGGCCTTTAGGAAATGGACATTATCAACATATCCCGAATTGCCGTTAGTTGACAAGCAGACATGGACTGTTAAGACGACATCTCAATTGGGAAAACCAAGATATGTGATCATCGCGTTCCAAACGGATAGGAATAATTCTATCGCAAGAGATTCTAGCGCCTTCGACAGCTGTAATTTGAGGGCCGTAAAGGTTTTTCTAAACAGTAGAAGTTACCCGCACGATGTATTAAATCTCAACTTTGAGCGAGGTCAAATCGCAGAGTTGTACAATATGTATGCAAGCTTCCAAGCGTCGTTCTATGGGAAATCTTCAGAACCCCTATTGTCGAGAAAAGAATTTGTGGAAACAGCACCAATTGTTGTCATCGATTGCTCCAAGCAGGATGATTCACTAAATAACGGCTCGGTAGATGTCCGCATAGATTTCGACGCATCGAGACCATTTCCGGCAAAAACTGTTGCATATTGTTTGGTTATAAGTGATGAAACATTTTGGTATAATCCTCTTAATGGTTCCGTAAAAATGGCTGGATAGCCGTAATTACAAAATCTCAGTAATGTTTATTACGGAATTTCAAATATTAATTATATTTCTGATTAACATATTTAGTATCGCTTTAAAATGAATATTGAAATAAAAAAATGTCTCACATGATAAGTACCTTTTTTTTTATTTATTACAAATGAACCATCAACGTTACATGCATGCTGCGAGATGAATTTTCATTTCCCCATACACTAAGGGAGGTATTGGCCTACTTACAACGGCTTGGAAATAAAGCCAGCGTGCTCAGTTCCAAAATCTATTAATCTCTTCTCTTCCCATCAATTCGAAATAAAGACGGTCTTCGAGGATCCAGCAAGGCTTAGTTCCATCATCCTCTTCCCCCTCCTCCTCCTTCTCCTCCCCCCGTCCATTTTCTTCGAGCTCGTACCCCGTTGAATCATCACCGACATTCCTGCTAGATGTCGACGGATGACTAGGCGTTTTTACAGCCTCAGTTCTGGTGAAGGGTTATTAACCTCAATCTCGTTCTCTCCATCCCCCTCGCACGGTGATATCTTAGATGCGCGTGTTCTCCGGCCAAGGTCATCCACTATAACCATCTCCGCGCGGCACTCACTAATGGCTACGTTCATTGTGTGAAATGATCGTTGCTTTCTCCGAGGTCCAGCCCGCGTCCTTTCAAGTTTCAACCTGTTCGTCCTACTACTTTGATTTCAGCCCTAACTGATATTTTAAATCTTCAATTTGTCGTTTCATAAAGCCTAGAGTTACACAATCACTACTCTCTACGGGGTCGTGGACGTCGCCTATGCGGTAGCCGCGGGCGTTAAAAATGTCGTTAGTTAATAACATCGTAGATGACGTTAAGAAATTAAGGTTCATTGTGTCATGATCAAGCATTGTCTGATAATTTACACAATCTAAATCGTGCTGAGGTTTCGATACATTTGTTATTCGCTTATTTCGAGCGTTGATATTTTCAGCCTCATATTTAATCACATTTTTCATATTATGAAGCAAAAACTCATAGTTAACTGCCTCATTCGGGGCCTGTGGAGCAGATAGATTTGATATCCTATTATTTTTTACATCGAAGCTCCCATCGCCAGCGGCAAACATGCAATTGTGTTGAAAATATCGCAACGTTATAGCATCATTCGGATCCAAAGGTTCTGCGAGAGCGGATATTCTTCTTCCTGCGGCCGAAATGACATTTTTATTTAATGATAACGGTCTGCGGTCGACATATTGTTTCGTCGCGGCATCGCGAGGCAGCTTGGGATCCGATAAGTTTGAAATGTACCTCAATTCGGCGTTAACGCGATCCTTAACGATGGATAGAGAATTTTGGCTGAAATATCTCCTTGTTACGCCATCGTCTGCATCGATTGGCGCGCCCATATTCTTAATACGGTTTCCCCGAAGGTCTACATCAAAATCTTCATCGGTCCTCTTCCGCTTAATTAGATGACGACCGAATTTATCGATAGACATGCTTGAACTGATGTATACTCGGCAAATGATCAGCATTTTGAAGGCATAAAACGTGAGATCTTTGAATAAAAGAACGCATTTGATGGTATGCAATCAACACGTTCGTATTAATATGGATTCGGAAAATCGGAAAGAAAGATTAACGCAAGATATTCTTCGAAGAAGAGAAAATATACGGAAAAAATTCATAGCATTGAAAAGGAGAAATGTGGAAGAAGACGAAATTATAACGAGAGTCTTGAAGCCAGTAACGGAACCACTCAAAGATTTAGTCGAGCAAGCTAAAGGAAATATTAACGCAAAAAGTGACAGAGCGGCAAACTACATTAGTAAAATCTTTGAGAATGATCGTAAGGTTGATAAGATTTATGGAATTCAACGCAATAAATCGGTATGGAGACTAGGAAATTCCGGTATCCGTTTCAATAATGATACTTTAACAGTCGGTAATAAGGACTACAATGGGACAAATGGCTTATATGAATTATTGTTCATGTCTAAGCCGAAAATGGATCTCGTGAGCCAGGAGGACATGGATAATTATAGGCAAATATTGCTGGACTCCAATGCCCACAAGCGCGGGCATGATTCGGAGAGAAAAATAAATTCCAATAGAAGCTTTAAATACGTGAACGTGATATCCAAACTATTCCCGGCGAGAAGGAAAGGCGTGATGGGTGAAGGCATGAGGACATCCCAAACCAATATTCATTACTGGAATGATATAAATGAACTCGTCGATCGCCTAAGACTTGTTATTTCATCGAGGGATAGTGGCCATACAGGACATGATAACGAAATTCAAGCTATTATAGAAGAACTTCAAGAAAGTAGCATAATTTATTAAAATCCAATGGATGTGAAACGAAAAATTATTGCCGAATTACTTAAGCCGGCGAGAGTAAATTATCCTCGTAGGAAAGTAATAATTAAAGGTTTAAATGACCTATGGCAGGCTGATTTAATTGACATGAGGATGCATAAGATAAAAGGTTGGAATTTTATACTGACTGTAATCGATGCATTTACAAAATTCGCTTGGGCATTGCCATTGAAGAGAAAAACGGCCGATGAAGTTTCAGCTGCAATGGGCAGTATTTTAAAAAAGGTGCACGCCCCTCATAACATCCAGACGGATCAAGGAACAGAATTTTTTAACTCAAAGTTTCGCCAGTTAATGAAGAAGTATAACGTAAACCACTACCATTCTTATAGCGTGAAAAAGGCAAGTATTGTTGAGAGGTTTAACCGAACCCTTCTCAATCTTCTGTGGCAACAATTACACACAATTGGTAATCGAAATTGGCCTGCCGTATTGCCTCCAGTCATACAAAACTACAATGAGAAAAAGCACTCGAGAACAAAAGAACGTCCAATTGACGTCAATGCAAGTAATGAGCAATTAGTGCTGCGTCGCCTGCTGCAAGGAAATAAGAATCCCCTAACGAGCCATCGTCGACGATTCAATGTGGGAGATTCAGTGCGTATATCGAGAAGCAAAGCATTATTCGATAAAGGCTATTTTCCATCGTGGTCGACTGAGGTCTTTATTGTTGATAGTGTTCACAAAACTAGGCCATTTACATACACCTTGGAAGATATGAGTGGGAATGCAATAAAAGGACGCTTTTATGCGGAGGAGCTGCAGCGTACTGACCTCAAAAATGTCTATCTTGTCGAGAAAGTTTTAAAGAGATCAAATGGACGCGCTCTTATCAGATGGCTTGGATTTGCTCCACAACATGACTCGTGGATAGACGAGAACAACTTGATGCCCTGAAAATGAGTCAACTTTTTTACGACCCCACGACCATGGACTTAAAACTCACACGCCCTCCCCCGACTGTTTCGGGGTTAATATTTGAGGCCAAGCGAAGAGACGCCGGCGAGGAAAAAAAAAACAGAGCTGGGAAACAAATGAAAATAATAGCATGTAATTCATAACAAATTTATTAACGATTGTAGTACATTTAGCATATTCAATTAGTAATTTAGGACAATAAATGCATAAATTATTCTATCCGAACAGGCATCTTTTTTCATTAACCACCATTTACTTTTCTCACACTGGATCACCAAACACTCTCTCTCTAATTATGACACCGTATCTGGGGCAATAAAATCATCACCAATCTCATTGCATAACTTACTTCTGCCGGAATGAATAGCGAGCGGAATGGCTTCATGCCCGAACATAGACACTTGAACTCCACAATGCACACAATGGATAGTATCTACGGTCCCGGCGAGATAGGCAAAACCCGCTGTAGCTAAGTTTTCGGGATTATGAACCTTATTTGACCAATCTATGAATGTTTTTAGCCGTACCTCCGGCTTTTTTAAATCTAAACTTTCCGCATGAGTTTCACACCATTCGGCCAACTTGTATGAATTACTATGCGAGCACTGGTCACTTTCATTTTTGCAGTAATGGTATAAACACTCAGTTCCAATCCTACTGTGTAAATTCCCCACTGCTGGACATCCAAAAGTTTCCAGGTTGAACACCGGCTTCGATGATTTCAGTAGACCTCTGATGAATCTCACTTTTGCCCGACCCCAGGCAAACACATAAGTGAAGGATGAAAGATAGTTATTTACAACTTCTCGAAGATCTCCGATGTCGACTTCACCAAATTAAGGATGCGACTTGAACCACACATTTCCATCATCGTCCGAGTATCTAGGGTTCGGAGTTTTAAAAATCCACTGTTGTGATGCTAGGATTCCAAGTACAACAATCGAAAACTCCTTTACCTCCAAGCAGCCGAATTCGTCAGAAGTCGCGCTGAGGTCGACCACGGCCGCATTGCGTGAACCCATCTCGTGAAAATTGTGAATCCTCCTCCGATTTCCCGCGCGCTTATATAGACATTGCCATATACGTAAGATTACGCAAGGGGATTACATATGAAAACGAAAGGAAATCTTCGGCTGCACGTGGGGAGAGACGGAGAAGAGAAAAGTAATTTTAAAAAAATATCCCATCAACGCGGGTGAATGGCCGTGCTTGAGGGCCATTCGTTTGGAGGTCGGGTCGGGAATTCGAAAGTTGAGAGGGTGTTGCCGGGTGGGAGTGCACGTGTTTCGTGGAAGGAATGATGATGTGCGTCCGGACGCATTTTCGAGGTCAGTCGGAAAAAAATATTGAATACCTTCCTCGACATACATCCAAAGGCGATGTGGGATGGGGGTAGCGGTGTAAGAGAATGGGTGTGAGGAGGAAGGTGCATATAGTAGGACGCTTCTCTCGGGAAACCCTTTAAATAGCCGCTTCCGCGCGCGCTAAACAGACCGTCGAAGAAGCTGCAGGAAGATCTACTCAATATTCGAGTATTCTACCAGTCGGTTTCCCCTGTTAAACGTGAGTACCCACGCGCTTTAAGATAATAGTACTATTAACTGTTTCAGTGACGCTGATGTCGTTTAACTCTAATTCGCAGATGGACTTTGCTCAAAAACTCCTTTCCAGCGCCAGATTGGTTCCATCCATTTCGATAAAAGAACTGGAGATTGGGACGGAGTATGTCATACTGAGCATGGAAAAGGTGTCCACGAAGTTTGGCCTTACGCTTCGCGCCACATTGGAGTCTCCGGCTGGCGAGAGGGTTGCGGTGTTTTTGCCGCGACGATTCAAGCCGGAGAATTTCACGGAGGAGGAGTTGGAAGCTTACAAAAATGGTGAGAAGAAAAATATATTGAAGTATGGCGGTAGACAGGGCATTGCCTATTTGCTGGACATTATCTGAAGAAGGAATAATGGTGCGCGAGTTTTTTGTTCTGTTCTCCGACGAGTTGGACTGCATATAATCTAGGTAATCATTTGGAAGATATGGTGTTGGTGCTTATATATTAAATATTTAGGACTTTTTGAAATAATTACATAACAATGGTGTTTCTTTTGATGGGATAAGTGCTCCGCGGGTTTTTTTTTTCTTTTTATTCATTGTGAATTAGTGCTGAAATGGGGGATGAAGGGAAAACAGTGACTATGGATCGAACAAGTGATTAATTTTCAATCATGCCTCACTGGAAAAAAACAATAATTTCTCGGTATTCCCCCAAAACAAGTGGTCTAGAATTAATTAACACTTCTTATGGAGATGCATGCAATAGTTTAGCAGGCGGCATAAGCGGCAACAGCATTAATGAAAATAGTGATGGCTTAAATTATATATGTGAAGCATACATGAGCGATGGTGAAAATTCCCAAGCGGCAGACAGACAGGTATCCGCGAATGGCCTGGCGAGAGTTGCTTTAGAATACAACAGCCATTCGTCCACTGATGTAGACACTGACGAGGAGGATTCCGAAGATGAAGGGGAAGCTTTTGAGTCAGCGTTCAAATCCAATTTAGTCACGTACAGGTTTGGTAATGTATCTGCGAGAAAGGACGTCGTAAATTTTTTAAAAAGCAAAAGACGTGGTTTGAAACAGAAAATTGGGAAGGAATTAACAGATAAAAATAGTATTAAAGCAAATCTAGTTTTGGAATGCACATTTGTTAATGTACACGATGAGAAAAGCGAGAGAGCTTTCAAAACAAAAAATGTCCCCATTTATAAAACTACAGATCTAGACGAATACTTGAGTGATTCATTTTATAAATTAGTGAAGGAAATGGACGAAATGTGCATTTTAAAGAGCGGTTGGACTTTATTTGCAATAAAATGCTTGCTTTTAAGGGTAAATATTTATAGGCCGTTAAAAGGAAGATCATTTATTGCTCTCCCTGCAGTAATTAGGAATTCCCATGCTTGTCATAATGTAAAGAATAAAGATGATTTGTGCTTTAAGTATGCCATTCTAGCAAAATACGTACCATATAATGCACATAGAGTAACGCAGTATCGCAGTTTAACTCACAAATATGACTTTAAGTGCGTTTCCTTTCCTACGCCTCTATCACACATACGAAAGTTTGAGCTAAGAAATGACATCACGATTAATGTGTTCGGCCTGGATGATGATAAAAATATTTATCCAATCAAAGTAGTGGACAAAGAGTCATCTGATCATAGAGATCTACTTTTCCTAACCAATAAAAAAGGCGTATCTCATTACGTGTACGTTAAAAATTTTGAAAAATTAGTGGGCAAGCAACTGACTAGGAAAAATGGAATGAAAAGTATATGCAAACGCTGCTTTGCCTATTTTACAGGAGCCGATAGAAGGGAACGTCTCGCCGATCATATGCTTTTTTGCGGCCAAAACAAACCCATGAGAATTTTGATGCCTGAGATTAAGAACGGTGTGAAGCCCGAAATTTATTTTAAAAATTTTAAGAATGCCATCCAGCTAGGATTTGTGATTTATGCCGACATAGAGTCGATTCTAGTTCCAATTCATAGCTGTACGAACAATCCAGACAGTTCATTTTTTGAGCCCTATCAAAAACATATTGCTTTCAGTTTCTGCACCTATGTTAAAAGCAGAATTAATTGTCCCGAAATCACAGAAGAGCCGTTTTTATACCGAGGCAGAAATGTAGCTAAGGAGTTCATGGCACATTTAGCCGACATCGCCGGCAAAATACAAAAGTGTTATTCGACCAATAAAGCAATGATTCCACTGACAGAAGAGCAGACTAAGTACCACAGTGAACATGATATTTGTCATATATGCGGGGAAAAAATCACCATGCCGGATAATTACAAAGTTAAAGATCATTGCCATGTTAGTGGTCAATACCGCGGGCCGGCACATTTAATTTGCAATTTGCAGTGTAAAAAAACCAATTACATTCCAGTCTTAATTCACAATCTGAGCGGGTATGATAGCCATTTCCTGATTCGTGAATTGGGAAACATTCCGGGGAAAATTAATGTGATACCCAATTCGGAGGAAAAATACATCAGTTTCACGAAACACATCAATGGCATCCAGCTTAGATTTATTGATACGTATAGGTTTTTGCCAGCTAGTTTGGATTCCCTAATACAAGGCCTGGACAAGAGTAATTTCCGCGAAACAGCCAAGCATTTTAGCGGCGAAAAGTTGAAATTGCTATCTAAAAAAGGCGTATTTCCATATGACTTTTTAGATGATTACAATAAGCTTCAGCTTCGTGAATTACCCTCTAAGAAACACTTTTACAACCGACTAAATGAGCAGGAAGTTTCAGATGACGACTACGATCATGCATTAAAGGTTTGGAACGTATTCAAAATAAAAACACTTGGCGAGTATAGCGACATTTATCTAACGGCCGATGTTCTAGGATTAGCCGACGTTTTTGAAAATTTTCGCGATGAGACAATTAACTCATTTAATTTGGACCCCTGTCACTACTTTACGAGTCCAGGCCTCTCATGGGATCCGGCTTTGAAATTTACTAAAATACGTCTTGAGCAGTTGACAGATTTCGAGATGATGTGCATGGTTGACCGGGGAATACGTGGCGGGTTAACACAGTGTAGCATGAGATATGCAAAAGCTAATAACAAGTACATGCATAATTATGACGAGCAAAAGGAGAGCTCTTACATTATGTACTTAGACAGTAACAATCTCTATGGCTTAGCTCAATCGCAATATTTACCTTTTCGCAATTTCTCCTGGGCTGACCCGAATTCATTTTCAATATCCGACATTGATAAAGATAGAAATATTGGATATATCTTGGAGGTGGATATTTCATACCCCGATAATTTGCATGAAGAGCACAATGATCTTCCTTTTTTACCGGAATCCGCTTGCCCACCCGGATCGAAGCAGAAAAAGTTATTAACAACCTTCTTCAAAAAAGAACATTATGTGCTCCACTATTTGAGCCTAAAGCAAGCGCTAGATTTCGGACACAAGCTGGAGAAAATACACAAGGTATTGAAATTCGAACAGGCCCCATGGCTAGCTCCATATATTCTATACAATACAGAAAAGAGGAAACAGGCAGTAACTGATTTCCAAAAACAGTACAGAAAATATCTCGTGAATTCCCTATTTGGAAAATCCATGGAATGTGTAAGGCGTAGAATACGCATAGAATTAGTGAATGAGCCAAAAAAATTACAAAAATTGATTTCCAAAAGTTATTTTAAAGATAGAACGATTTATTCCGAAAATCTTGCTGCTGTCCATCTACACAAAACAAAGGTTCTTCTGGACAAGCCAGTTTACTTAGGTTTGTGTATTTTAGATATATCAAAAGCCCATATGTATGATTTCTATTATAACGTTATGGAAAAAAAATTCAATTGTATAAACCACATGTATGGAGACACTGATTCCCAGGTCCTCTTCATTAAAACTGATGATTTCTATTCCGACATGCGAAAAATGCTGGAGCATTTTTACACGTCAGATTATCCGAAAAATCATCCGTGTTTTAGTTTGACAAACATGAAGTGTTTGGGAGTTATGAAAGATGAGGCGTCTTCTAATATCATTTCTGAGTTTGTCGGCCTTCGGCCGAAACTATATTCATATATTATCAATGGGGAAGAGAAGAAGCGAGCCAAAGGGATCAAACGATCGGCCGTAACCAATCACTTAACGTTTGACGACTATTATAAATGCCTCATGGAAGGAAAAAATAAGATTACCAAATTTAACTTAATACGTTCAGTTAAGCATAATGTTTGCACCATAACAACCAGCAAGCTCTCTCTTTCCCCATTCGATGACAAACGAATAATTTTAGAGGATGGTATACATACTGTCGCTCATGGTCACTATTTGTATAGGTGATGCCACTATTGACAATGGGCGTTTACAAATTTGTAATTTGATTCCGCAATGTTTATTTTTTATACTGCCACTTCATGGCTGTTATGTACCATATTTCTGTTTGTTACATGCCTTTTATGCATGATTTTGCTGTTTTTTTCCCATGTATGCTATGTACCACATTGCTGTTTTTTTTCACATGCTTCATATGCTTGATATTGATGTTTTTCCACATGTCTGTCATGTATCATATTGCTGTTTTGCCACATGCTTTTATGTATACATTGATATTTGATATTTGTCGCAAGTTTCATATGTACCATTTTTTGTCGCTTCACGTGCCATATTGATATCTTGGCACTCGCACAATGTATAACTTTCAATAAACCATGTACTTTTACTTCATTGTTCGACGATATAATAAATAAATGATATATTTTCATATTTAATAAAATTACCAATTTTTAATTTGACACCATTGTTGTTCATTTCGACAAACTTCCCATACCTCCATCGTCTCCATGTTACAATTTCACATTAAATAAAAGAGAATCAATATTAATTCCCGTGATGACCCACGTTCTGCCTCCCTTATTCATCCACCTTCCCTTCCATCGACCTTCATTACCGCCAACTTTCCCAGATCCCCAAATTCGCTAAGCCAAGTTTTTACAATTGAGGGAGAAATTCCACAGACCAGTGAACTGGAAAAATATATTTATTCGCCACATCCTCGCCATCCTCGCCACATCAAACCTCCAGACCTACCCCAACATCCGCTCCACCCCTCCATTTCCATTTAACAATGGGGTCCGTCCTAAAACACTCTCTCTTGTTATTTTTAAGTCAGCGAGTGTTTTAAAACACTGCTCCACCTTCGAAAAAAATATATTTATTTTTCTAGGACAAGTCCGGGACTCACAGTTCATCACCCCGCCACATCAAACCTCCAGACCTACCCCAACATCCGCTCCACCCCTCCATTTAACAATGGGGTCCGTCCTAAAACACTCTCTCTTGTTATTTATAAGTCAGCGAGTGTTTTAAAACACTGCTCCACCTTCCCTCTAACATTGAGGGCCGTCCTAAAACACGCTCCAGACCTACCACAACAACTGTTCCAGCATTTCAGATCCTCCGCTTAACATTGGGGTACTTTATAAAACAATCGCCACCGCTAATGTTGAAACAACGAGTGTTTTTAAATGCTCCTTTTTACACTACTCATATATACCCCATGTAATGAATATTTTTGTGGGATGACATATATTTATTGAAACCTAAAGCGTGTTCAGTATTGCAGAGGGATGGAAAAGGTTAAAGATCTCATGATAGAGAAGGCAAACATAAATGTGTACCGTGAGCCATCCATGATTGTTCAGCTCTTCAGCCGCCCTTGTGAGTGGGGTTTGAGTTCCGGGACACTACCCCATACCGTGCCGAGCCGCCATATGTTCTACGCCTCTCCAGGCCTCGCGTCGGGGTTGTGGGTGCAGAGACTCCACCCCATACTGCCCCCAGAACCTCCCGGCTGGTTTCAAATGGGGCTGGCTTGGTCGGGGAGGTATATTAAGGGCGATTGAGACCGGACCGTGCCTTTTGTTTCTGGCCCTCCAACGAGCCGGTCGTGGAGCCAAGAGTTACTTCGGGAGGAGACCACGCCGACACCTCTGCTGCTCATCTGCCGTCGTCTCTTCCGCGCAGGTTTGCAGACGGATGGCAAAGGTTTAAAATCTCATGATAGAAATGGCAAACAATAATGTGCAGGTACCGTAGGAAATGAATTGTTTTGATGGATGGCGTACGTTTTTTTAATAACTACTGCATTAGTATTTGACAGGTAAGTCAAGCTTTGACATATACCTGGTTAAAGAGCTCATGATAGAGATGGGAAACTTATTATATATTTACCCCATGTAAGGAATAGTTTTGTGGGATGACATATGTGTATTGAAATCTAAAGCGCGATCAGTATTGGAGAGGGATGGCACACTTTTACTTGTACCTGGTAAACCATCTCATGAGAGAGATGGTAATCAATCATATACTCCAATGAATGCAAGACAAGTATTTATTTTCTAGTTTATCAAATAGCATTATAGATGCATGCACGCCAATAATGCTGTTCCCTTCTGGGGTAGCATAATGATATGTTTGTATACCTTACTCTGCTTCATTATAGCTTCCTCCATACTGACCCATCCTTGCAAACCTATTTTGCCTCAATGTTCCCCTATATGAATTGGGTCACACTCACTCTACAGGTCTCAAAATTCCTAATTTATTCCTTCTCTCTAACCATGACCATCTCAGTCTACTTATCCTACCTCTCACACCGTTCATTTGACTCTTATATACCAGTTTCATTATTTGACTCTCATCCATTCTCTCAACATGGCCAAACCAACGAAACACACTCCTCTCATATGTCCATTACTGGAGCATCCAACCCACATCCTTTATGACCCAATCCTTCCTAATATATTGATCCTACTTTTGACATAAACACTCCTCAGATATCTCAGACCCATGGCATTTATCCTATTCTTATTTTTCCCCGACACATACTCATATTTCAATACCATATATGAAAGTGAGGAGAAGCACACTTTTTTGCACAGCGATTCTCACTTCCTAAGACAAACACTCATTCCTTGATATGCTCCACCTACAATTTTCTATCCAGTGATCGCACACCTCTTTATTTCCACTCTTACCCCTCCATATATCTCAAGCATCTTATCTGAGTACTACACTAAATATTCCACATCATTATTTGAAAATGATTTTCTGACAAGTTGCAATTATGTTTTACTCTTCTATGGTAATCTATCATAATGCTGTCCTATGCTGAAATTAACTCTCTTAGTCAAAATTTATTGATAGAACAAGAAACATATTACAGACCCAATCACATACTACAATGTTCATTACATCATCACCTGTGACAGACATATAAGGCTACATTAATCAGCACTACACATTCCCAACAAAAAAGGCAAATTGCATACTGTCAGTACTATTAAAGTCTGATAATCTGATTTGGGTTAGTATATTTGTTTTCTTATAGTGCATAAGATATAAAGGGAGAGCTCCAGAAATAGTTTTATAAAAATTCAAAAATAATTTTATGATCCTGTAAATAGTGTAATATAGTTTTATGCTTATTTCTCCTTTTCCAGCACAAATAATATGGTAAAAAAAGAAAAAATTACAACATTTTTACATTACCTTCCAAGGGTGCAAAAATAATTTATTAATATATGAATATCACACTCAGTCATGGTTCTTAAATACAAGTACCTATAAATTGAAACTGTAAAGACAGAGTATTAGCTCATTTTGATCGCAAACTAAATTACAGCTCGACTTAACCACTCATACAGTAAACCCTCGATAATACGTAGTCAGTGTGAGCGGAAAATTGGGATTTCATTATTTCGAACATTTTATAAAAATCGTGAAAACACATCTTTTTTCTCTAACTTAGAGCATAAGATATAAGTAGACCTCTAGAAATAGCATTCTCGTGAGTATATTAGAATATTCCTGGCATATTATCAGAACTTAATAGAAATAGCGGCCTGGACAGTAAACTCAGATAATACGTAGTCAGTGGCAGGGTTGGGTCATTACACGTAGAATATTATTTTTCTACCTACACGTAGAAAATAATGTAGACAATGTATATTATGTAGAATATTGCGTAGATGATGTAGAATATTATGTTGATAATTTTTGTGTCTGTAAAATGATGTTTTACGTTTAATGAAATGTAGAAAATTACAATTAAAAAATAAAGTAAAGTATTACATTGATAAGTTGTTGCGGTGGCCTAGTGGCTAGGGTGCTGAGCTACTGACTGGAGGGTCCCGGGTTCAAATTCTGGGCGATGGAGATGGGTTGGAAGAACTTTCGAAATTCATCAGAGATAGCAAAGACAGTGTTTTTCGTGTGCTGAGAAATAAGGGCATCTAAAGTCCATCAACCTTTTGCTAAATGCAAGCACCCAGGTTTAAGCAATCTTGCAAATAAATACTAAAAGTCCCTGCATCTTCTGCACAACTTGAAAGACTGTTTAGTATTTGGTCATACGTACATTGCCCTGTACATGTAGAACCTTAGGACCTTAGGAACCTTAGAACATGTAGAAGGTACAGGCTTACATTTGAAAGATCTAAAAGGTTACTCTTGTTAGGGGTCAGAGGTAGAGACAAAATGAATAACGAACAATTCTTTCTACTACTGTATTCTCGGAACACACTCAAAAATACAACTGCATGACAGGCATCAGCGAAGCACATGTTCCCTCACACAAAAACAAGTCACAATCAAAAACATAGTTACATCAACTCCCTATAGAGCACGCCACTGAACGATCACTCTGTTCGTATGAGAAATTGCTCGCTCCATAACACCATTTACAACACCCCTCCTCAATTTCTCAATGCCTGGAACATTCTTTTCAACTAGTCTTGTAGTCTTTTCTTCTGCAATGACAAAAGCCTAAAAGAAAAACACAGTTTAGTACATTGATGACATATCAACCATCCCAAGACTCATAACGTGCTTTCGAAATATTTCGGGAGCTAGTGCCTTGGTCATCAAGTCCGCTTTCTGATCTCCAGAGGGGATATATTCTACTCTAATTACCTTGGACTGATGCAAATCTTTAATAAAATTATATTTGATATCAATATGTTTCATTCTTTTCTGATCCCAACTTTCTAGAGCTCTAATGCATGACTGATTATCCTCAAATACAGTGATTGGTCCATTACACACTTGCCTTAATTCCCCCATCAGTTGTCTTAACCACATAACCTCTACTGTTGCTGTGAGAAGTGCAACATATTCAGCTTCAGTGGTTGACAGTGCCACACATCGTTGTTTCCTTGTACCCCAAATGACAGGATTTCCATATACTTCCAACACAAAACCAGACACTGACTTCCTATCTACACTGTTGGCAAAGTCGGCATCAGCGTAACCTACTAGTAAATCATCACATTTTGATGTGAAACACAATCCATAATTTAAGGTTCCTTGCACATACCTCAAAATTCTCTTTAGACCCTGCCATTGCTCCCTTGTCGCATTGGTTTGGAATTGGCTATAGTAATTTACTGCAGTACACAAGTCTGGCCGGGTGGCCATGCAGGCATACATCAGACTTCCAATGAGTTCTCTGTAAGGATACTCCCCAATAATGGTTCCTTTATCTCCACTACTCTTCTTCGACTCATGGCTCAAATTTAAAAGTAAAGGAGTTTTGACTTTTGATGAACAGGCAGACATCCCAAATTTCCCAAGTACTGATCTCATGTACTTTCCTTGACTTATAAAAACCTTATTTTTGGAATGAACAATCTTTATACCCAAAAAATGTCTTAGTTCGCCCAAATCTCGCATCTTAAATTCCTTCATTAACTGCTCTTTTATTTGAGCCATTTCTGCAAGTGATTTTCCAGCAATGATAATATCATCCACGTACAATAGCAGATATGACACACCACCGGTAACAAGCAGCACATACAGACATTTGTCAGATTTACATTGTACATACCCTAGTTTCTTTACAAATTCATCAAACTTTCGATTCCATTCGGCAGGTGCCTGTTTTAGACCATACAGCGTTTTGTGAAGTTTACAGACCAAATTAGATTTGACATTTAACCCTTCCGGTGGCCACATATAAACTTCTTCCTTAAGGATGCCATTAAGAAATGCATTCTTTACATCCATTTGATGAACAAAGAGATTTTCTCTACATACAATACTCAACAGAACCCTGAAAGTGGATAACCTTGCCACAGGAGCATATGTTTCATTGAAATCTATACCTTTCCTTTGAGCACAACCTTTTATCACCAGCCTGGCTTTGTACCTGTCCAAGTTTCCATCTCCGTCATATTTCATGGTAAATATCCATTTACTCTTGATTGGTACATGGTTTCTAGGCAACTGAACCAAACTCCAAGTCTCATTTTGATTTAAGGCACTTAATTCCTCTTCTACAGCTTTTGTCCAGAGATCTCTATCATCTCTTGACATTGCCTCATCAAACGTTAATGGGATATTGTTACAGTAATTTTCTGCAGTCATTGCTAATATACAATCATCATCATAGGTGAATGAATTATTGAATTCCCCCAACAAACCACAATCTGCCTTGCTTTGTACTAACTTGGTACTCATCAACTGTGGGACAGTTACAACCTTCTTAATCTCAGTACCATTAACATGCTCTAAATACTGCATAGGTAACTTATCTTTATTTTCATCATTTTCTCTCTGGACCATTTTACTTTCAACTTGTTGTGCACAGTCTAACATGTCAACAAACCTTGCTGCCATGGCTAGCACTACATAATTTTGGAGGTATTAAGGGGCTATTCTGAGTCGTGTTGATTTTTTCAAGGGTGCAACTTGCTCCTCCCTTTCGACCAGTTCTATGTTTTCTCCTGAAACTTCAGGCTCTAATTCCTTTGCTTCCCCTCCTGGACATAGTTCCATCACTTCTGGACTCAGTACCCTCCTAGTTATTTCATTGTTACTTTCAGGGAAACCTTCCCTTTCTTTATCCTGTTCAGGGAAACCTTCCCATGCATCTCCTGGCTCAAGGAAACCTTCCCATGAGTCCAGCAAGGTTTTTGATTCATCAAATATAACATTTCTGCCACTGATCAATCTTTTCTTGTCCACCAGCCACAACCTGTAGCCATTATCACAATAACCAAGCATAACGCATTTAGCACTTCTTGGATCAAATTTTCCTTTCCTCAACTCTTTAGGAACATGTAAATAGGCAAGACAACCAAATACCCTTAATTTTGAAAGGTCAGGCTTTTTCCCATACCACTTTTCAGCAGGAACTTTCTTTCCACTTAATGCTCTAGTAGGACTCCGATTTATCAGGTAGACTGCAGTGTAGACAGCCTCAATCCACATGATCTCTTTTAAACCACGGCCAAGTAACATGCATCTACTTTTGTCTAAGACTGTTCTATTCATTCGTTCAGCTACACCATTGTTTTCAGGTGTTCGGGGAATGGTTAATTCAAACTGAATTCCTTTTTCATGGAAGAATTCTCTAATATTTTCATTTACAAATTCAGTGCCATTATCACAACGAAATACAGATATTTTTAAATTAAATCGAGCTGTCACCCTAGCTTCATATATCTTTAAATAATGAAATACTTCAGATTTACTTTTCAATCCAAAAGTTACAGTAAAGTGAGTATAATCATCAATGAAACTAAGGATATATTTATCTCCATTGTAAGCAATAGGCATTATTGGACCACAAAGGTCACTGTGCACTCTTTCCAGGGGCCTCATGGTTACGTCTCTTATCCCCGGAAAAGGTCTTTTAGTTTGCTTACCTTTGACACAAATTTCACATACATCAGAACTAGCCTCTTTTGAATTGGTTATTTCTAATCCATGTACCATTTTACTCAACTGCAGCAAACTTTGCTGACCGATGTGCCCCAAACGTTTGTGCCAAAGACACTCATCTTTCACTGTCATGCTAGCTTGTTCTTCACTTTCAATGTTGAATGCCAGACAGTAGACTCTACCTTGTCTCACTCCTTCAGCCACAACTGTACCATTTACGCTGATAAAACATTTACCAGAGCAGAACAGTACACTACAGCCTCTCATTTCCAACCTAGAAACAGACAGCAAATTGTAATTCAGGTTTTTCACAATAAGAACATTCTTAAGATGAATTATGCTCCTTTTCCCTTCAACTTCTGCACAACCACAAACATCTCCAACTTCAAAAGCTTTCAAATAAGATTCCTTTTGAGCAATTTTAATTGTTACCGGAACTTTTAATATTTTCCTATTAGTTACTGGCACTCCTTCCTGGATCATATGGTCCGATGCGCCAGAATCAATGTACCATACTGTACCCGTGTTACAGGCAGACAACAAATCTGACTCCATTAAGGAACTGTAAGCTTTAGAATTGACAACAATTTTACCATCACTGAAACTTTCATACTCAACAATTTCAATCTCATCTCCTACCTCAGTCATAAAACTGTAAGCCATTGGTCCAGCGTTTCCCTCAGAGGCAAAACTGGCAGTCTCCCCCTGAGACTTAGCTGTTACTGGCTTTACCCGACAGGATCCATGGCCTGCTCCGCGTCCGCGACTGTAACTGCCACAGTAGCCTCCACGAGACCACGAGCTGCTGCTCCGGCCTCCTTGATGTCCCTGGTAAACACGACCTCCTTGCAGGTGTTGTCCTCTGGTACTACGGCCCCTGTACGGTTTGAAGATACGCCCTCTTCGTACTGCTCCGCGATAGGCTCCACCTCCTGGTCTCCAGCACTGAATCTTCCGATGCCCCTTTATTCCGCAATTGTTGCACGGAAACGGAAATTCCTCTTGAACCCCTATGAAGGCAGCATTCTGAGTCAGGATACTCGGCACTTTGGTGGACAGTCCTACTTTTCTGCTCACCTCGTATTCTTCAATACGGACCCTCGCAAACTGCATTGTTATTTCTTTCGTGACTAGGGTTTGTAAAGTAGAAACTACGGACTCATACTCGTATGGCATCGATAGAAGGAACTGAATAATGGTGCCTTCTTCGTCAATTTTGTCACCCGCCTGTCTTAGGCCCCGAATAATGCGGTCAAATTTAAGACAGTAGTCACTAAAGGATTCTTTTTCAGGTTTATACACCAAGGAATGTAGTTCTTTTGAAAGAGTCATTCTTGTTGTAGCCGTTGTGGACTCGAATCTGTCCTTTAAAGCACTCCATAGCTCGTACGCGGTCTCTTTGTCTTTTACGATCTCCAATTGTCCATCTTGGATTCGCTGCACGATGAAACTTTTACACCCTTTGTCCGCCTTAACTACCTTCTTCAAATCTTCTTCTTTTTGCTCCCGAAGCGACGCACTATCTCCAGGGTCTGCTTCAAATGGTTTTCTCAGCTCCTTTAAGGGCGTTGCTATATGCTCCAATAGATCACTTTCGTCGAGCTGGAGTTTGAGCCGAAAACTCCAATCGGAAAAATTTCGTCCATCGAATAGTGGAACTTTAATTTTCTCTTCTTCCATCCTACAGACCAGGAATGAAAACCAAACCGCAAACACCTCGCTAAGGAATTTTCCTTTTTTTTTTTTTTTTAATATCGGTATAAGAACAATACTTTCAATCAACGCTGTCTGGGCCCATAACCTCTTGTTAGGGGTCAGAGGTAGAGACAAAATGAATAACGAACAATTCTTTCTACTACTGTATTCTCGGAACACACTCAAAAATACAACTGCATGACAGGCATCAGCGAAGCACATGTTCCCTCACACAAAAACAAGTCACAATCAAAAACATAGTTACATCAACTCCCTATAGAGCACGCCACTGAACGATCACTCTGTTCGTATGAGAAATTGCTCGCTCCATAACACCATTTACAACAGTTACTGCATGTTTACCATACACTTAAACTCAAAGATGTCATATCTGATGAATATTAGCCATTGGAAAATAAAAACATTAATAAACAGTAAATTCTTTAAATTGATTTAGGGAGGATATCTAATCCCTACCTACCAGTATTTTTCATTATTATTCTACTCAAAGTAGCAGGTATTTAACAATATGCTCCAAAATATATTTTATTTTGTGAATTTAGATGAGATTTTAGATAGGTAGACCTACACCTCAAAAGGGAGTGAGTGTCAATCATTTATGTTCATAGAATTAGAAATTAAAATATTTAAACCCACTCAAGGAACATATACAGAGTGTTCCAATGATCGTGTGTCATTTCTGACCTGTAATTTTAAACACTTCCTTTCGAGGCACATGGATGAAATTTGGTACCTGGCTAGAAAAAGGATGTAAGTTTTGTTGAGTGTAAACAAAATATTAAAAATATGACCTTTTGACCCCAGAAATAGGGTCCAACCTAAAATCCAAATTTTGCCTTATGGGCTTTCAATGTTAAAATATTCGAAGTACAAAAAAGACATAATTATTTAGCGAAACTTTCGACTAATAGGTTTTTGGACACGAATACCACGATGGAAGAACTATTGAGGTCGAAAATTGCAACCGTGACCCCTGAAAGGTCACAGTCAAGGTCACAGGGGTTACAAAAACTGAATCACCACTTCAAACCTGTCGAATCATAGGTTTAAAAAGGTGCCAAGGTTGATTTTAAGGTCTTCATATCTCTCATTTCATCCCTTGACCTTCAAGGGTTACTAAGGGGTCAAAGGTCACAGTGGTTACAAAAGGTGAAATGATGCTACAAAAATGTCGAATTATAGGTTTAAAATGATGCCAAGGTTCATTTTAAGGTCTTCAGATCCCTCTTTTCGTCCCTTGACCTTCTAGGGTTACTCAGGGGTCAAAGGTCAAAGAGTGACAAAAGGTGAAATTATGCTAAAAACGTATCGAATCATAGGTTTCAAAAGGTGTCAATGTCGATGGAAAGGTCATCAGATCCCTCTATTCACCCCTTGACCTTCAAGGGTTACTCAGGGGTCAAAGGATGACAAAAGGTGAAAATATGCTAAAAACGTATCAATTCGTAGGTTTCAAAATGTACCAATGTCGATGGTAAGGTCCCAAGGGACGAAATGAGAGATATGAAGAGCTTAAAATCAACCTTGGCACCTTTTTAAACCTATGATTCGACAGGTTTGAAGTGGTGATTCAGTTTTTGTAACCCCTGTGACCTTGACTGTGACCTTCCAGGGGTCACGGTTGCAATTTTCGACCTCAATAGTTCTTAAATCGTGTTATTCGTGTCCAAAAACCTATTAGTCGAAAGTTTCGCTAAATAATTATGACTTTTTTGTACTTCGAATATTTTAACATTGAAAGCCCATAAGGCAAAATTTGGATTTTAGGTTGGACCCTATTTCTGGGGTCAAAAGGTCATATTTTTAATATTTTGTTCACTTTCAACAAAACTTACATCCTTTTTCTAGCCAGGTACCAAATTTCATCCATGTGGCTGGAAAGGAAGTGTTTAAAATTACAGGTCAGAAATGACACACGATCAATGGGACACTCTGTATATGCATGGCCCTAGTGTTTCCAGCTGAATATCTATCTATACCACATAACTCATGATAGGCATTAAAAACTAAGTAGGCATACACTGTCCTATACGACATCTCCAAATTTAATGCTATAAAAAATACTAAATGCCAACTTGTCAAAGACGAGACTTAACACAACCAAAAATTTTAGTTTTATTGTTTTAATCTTACAATTTAGAGACTACTCTTTTATCCATGTGACTTTATTGTAGTCTTATTCTTGACATTTTCTAACTGTATAACTGTATCATGCTGTAATCATTCCGCAGAACTTCCAAAAATACATCATAATTGTAGTTTTAAAACAACAGAGGTATTTCCTCTGTCTGAAAGAGAAATGACCAGCAATAAAGAGAGCAGTGAGCCCTGGAGCAACAAGTAAACATAGAGCTCTTCAGTTGTTTTTTGATGATAACTTTCTCTTTACCTTGATAGAGGTGCAGTAATATACTTCCTCTAATGTTTCACTTAGTGGCAATGGACATAATTTCACTTCAATTAAAATAGCAGTTAATATAATCCTTAATCTTGCCTATTGCATATAAAAATAATTGCAAGTACTTGCCATAGAAAATTTAAAAAATGAAATGAAGTGATTACAAATGACTCAGGCCTATACCAATCAATCTAGAAAATATTGCTTTGACTCGTGGATAATTTAGCATTTAGACAGTTCTGTCTTGGATAATTTTTGATTTCCTGGCAGGCCTTGCAATGGTAGGCTTGTAATAGGCTATTTAAGTTGCAACTGCTCTAAATATAGGTTTAATTATTAAAATGTATTAGTATATTGTGAAAATAAAATTTTCCAAAAATTTTAATCACTTCTTTAGTATGTAAAATTAATTTTCTACACGTAGAATATGTAACTATTAGCAATATTCTACCTTACATATTCTACAGTAGAATATACACGTAGAATACGTATTTTCTACACAGAATATTCTACTGACCCAACCCTGGTCAGTGGGATCGGAAAATCGGGATTTCGTTATTTCGAACATTTTATTAAAATCGTGAAACATCTTTTTTCTCTAACTAAGGGCATAAAGGTATAGTAGAGCTCCAGAAATAGTTTTATAAAAATACAAAACTAAATTTATCATCTGGATATAGTGTATAACTACTCATACAGTGTACCCTCATTAATACGAAATGAGTGGGACCAGAAAATCCAAATTTCTCAATACGAACTTCTTAATTTCGAACTTCTAAAATAATCATTATAAAAATTCCTTCTTTCTCTAACTTTTGTTGTCTTCGGCTACATTGTCTTCCACTCAGTAACTGAAGCAGTTTTAATCAGTCACCGGCAGTGCCCCCCAGGGTTGCACGGAAGAAGCGGAAGGTTCGTCAAATACGTTCTATTACGCTATCCGCCCACCACGTTACCCCCTTCTATCCTTGCAAGACAGATAAAGATAAGCCCACAACTGGGACCTTTCTTCTCCTCAATGTAACCTTTTCCCCCATGCACCATATACCCAAACTCCCCAGTCGTCATTATACTTACCCCCAGGTACACAACCCGTCCAAATTTCCCCCACCCACCCACACTCACGCACTCCATGCTACAATATTTGGGGTCGGACATCCCCTTCATGGAGATCTGAGCTAGGATTGTTCGTCGTAATGGATGAGGTAGGGTTCATGGAGAATTTGAACTGGCATTAGTATAGGCTCGCAGCGTCGAGCATGGTACGTGCTGTCCTACGTAAGTTTTAATCAAAAGAGAACAGTGTGCATTATAGAAACGCCGGTAACAATTAAAACAAAAAATAACCACTCTAAAAAAATTAGGTCATTTGCTACGATTTCGTAATTTCGAAATATTTGCATTTATGAAACTTTGTATGTTTCGGGAAATGTTCATTGGGACCGGCCGTTTGCTCGTATAATTGAAACTTCGTTTTTTCGTTCTTCGTATTATTGAGAGTTTACTGTAAATTATTCTGCTTGTCTTACTTTTTCGGTTTTTATTTACATTTATAGTCAAAAGAAGTTAATTTACACTAGGTTACCATTTAACAGTGGTCCATTGGTCATGTGTCAATTTTGACCGAAAATTTTAGACCTCTTGTTTCATGCCACATGGATGATTTTGAGTACCTGATTAGAAAAAGTTTGTACGTTTTGTTTAGTCTAGGGAAAATATAATAAAAATGATCTTTTGATCCCAGATATAGGGACCAACTAAAAATCATCATTTTACCTTATGTGCTTTCAATGTTAAATTATTCGAAATACAAAAAAGGACTCTATTTATCAGACTTTATTTAAAAGAATTAAGTATTTAGGAAAATATTCAACTATTAGGTTTTTGGGCGAGAGGTACAGGATGAATAAACTTCCGGGTTCGCAAATGCAACCGTGACCCCAGAAATGGCACAGTCATTGTCACAGGTGTTACAAAGTGAATCAGGCCACAAACATATCAAATCATAGAATTAAAAAGGTGCCTTGGATGATGATAAGATCTTCACATCCCTCTTCTATTTACTAAGTTTCTAAGATATTAAGTACATTCATCTGGAATATTCTTCAGAAATTCTGTTAGCATATTCACAGCCGGGACATATCGCATATGGCAATATGTCCAGGCTAATATTTCTACAAAGTTCTGATAATATGCAAGGAATATTCTAATATACTATTTTTTGTATTTTCTGTTTTTTAATGTAATTTTTTCTTTTTTCCCATATTATTTGTACTGGAAAAGGAGAAATAAGCATAAAAGTATATTACACTATTTCAAGGTCATATAATTATTTTAAATTATTATAAAACTATATCTGGAGCACTTAGCTAGAGAAAAAAGATGTGCTTTCACGATTTTTATGAAATGTTCGAAATAACGAAATCCCGATTTTCCAATCCCACTGACTACGTATTATCGAGGGTTTACGGTCCAGGCCACTATTTCTATTAAGTTCTGATAATATGCCAGGAATATTCTAATATACTCATGAGAATAACATTTCTAGAGCTCTACTTATATCTTATGCTCTAAGTTAGAGAAAAAAGATGCGTTTTCACCATTTTTATAAAATGTTCAAAATAACGAAATCCCGATTTTCCGATCCCACTGACTACGTATTATCGAGGGTTTACTGTATGAGTTGTTAAGTCGAGCTGTAATTTAGTTTGCGATCAAAATGAGGAAATACTCTTTTGTTTGCACTTTTAATTTATAAGTACTTGTATTTAACAACAATGACTGAGTGTAATATTCATATCTTATCAATTATTTTTGCAACCTTGGAAGGAAATGTAAAAATATTGTAATTTTCTTCCGAAACAATACAGACAACATTATTATATAACTGTTTAATACATTAAAAAATTATTTTTCAACATGTATTAAAATATTTATATCATGCAATTTTGCTACTTGGGATTGAGAACGACAACCAACTTGGTTGTTGTACAGCAAAGCCTTGATTTTGAAATTTTGATGGAGATTTTCAGATACCAAGTCTTTTATCGAGATAAGTATTGATCAATAATACTGCAACTTGACTTTCCCAATAGGAAAATCTACAAATTCTTATAAAATTTAAAACCGGTACATTATTATATTGATCTTTCAATGCCAATCAATATTTAAAGATAATGGTTATATAATTTTCAAGAGAATATAATTGCTAGTAAATAACAAAACTGAAGTCATTCAAATTACCATTAGCAATTAACTTCTACTTCTTTATTTCATGAATGTATTGCTATCTGATAAACTAGAAAATACATTACTTGTCCTGCATTTATTGGAGTATATGATTGATTACCATTTCTCTCATGAGATGGTTCACTAGATACATACATAAATTTTTCCATCCCTCTCCAATACTGATCACTCTTTAGGTTTTCATTAATATATGTCATCCCTAGAACTATTCGTTACATGAAGTATATATGATAAGGTTCCTAAGTCTATCATGAGTGCTTTAACCAGGTATAGGTCAAAGCTTGCGTTACCTGTGAAATACAAATGCAGTAGTTATTAAAGAACCTATGACATCAGTCAAAACAATTTATTTCCTACGGTCCACATTATTGTTTGCCATCTCTATCATGAAATATTTAACCAGGTATATGCAAATGTTTGCTTCCACTGTCAAAACAGATGCATTAATAGCTATTAGTTGACCTATGGTATCCGTAAAACGAATTCCTGTCTTGGGATATAAAAGATTGCTTGCCATCTGAATCCTGAGATCTTTAACCAGGTATATTAAAAAGGTTTTCATCCATGGTAAATAATCATGCCCTTCGTTCTTCACAAAGGGTATACCTTCACTCATATAATTCGTTGGTGATGTTTATATGATTATTTGCCATCTATAGCATTAGATTTCCTCAGGTACCTATATGTAAATGTTTGCCATCCCTGCATAGTGATCTGGCCCTAGGTTCTTCAATAAGGGTATGCCTTCACTCAGATAATTTGTTGTTGATGCTTATATGATCATATGCCATCTGTCTCTGAGATTTCGCTAGGTACCTAGTATAAGTTAAATTTTGCCATCCCAATCAAATAATAATTCCCTAGGTTCTTCAACAAATGTATACTTTCATTCAGATAAAGTTTGGTTGAGGTATACATTTTTGTTTGCCATCTATACCATTAGATTTCCACAGGTATAATTAAATGTTTGCCATCCCTGTCAAATAATAAAGCCCTACCCACACAGCACACAGAAAATTTATACCGTATAAAATATGCATTAATGGATCGGTATAAATAGTAAATAATATTCCGTCGATTATTAGCATTTAATTTGAATATATATGAGCGCACTGCAACGCAATGAATATCGATGTCATGCAAAGATCGACTTGGACCATCTCGAAAATCAAAATGGCAGTCATGCTGATAAGCCGGTAGCGTGAGAAAGAACTAGCTCCTCCAATATTTACGTGTTCTGGCAATTTGTGATCGTAGAAGCTTAATTTTAATTGTAATGGACAGTTTATAAGTTACGGTGAGTATCTAAATGATTGTTATGACCAGTGATTGCGTTGAAGATTATTTACGATTTCGTCATTGTTTTCATTTGCCTTCCATGTTGATTTTTTTAATTGCTACCAATTGACTCTACTTATCATGTTTCAGGCACGTACAGTCTTTAACAAATTGGGTCATTAGGAATGAGCCAACGAGACTTCAGATCATCATTCAACTATTTGATAAACGTGAAAAGTTTTGCGTGTGTTATGACAGCCCTGGTCAAAACGTTCCATATCAAAAGTCCATATGGGCGATGTGGACGATGTGGAAAAATGATGTGGGCAATGTGGACGATGTGGAAAAAATGATGTGGACGATGTGGAAAACCCCTCTTAGCACCCCTCAGTTCCCCATCGTCCACATTGTTCCACATCGTCCATATGGACTTTTGATATGGATCGTTTTGACCAGGGGAGAGCATTTATAAAGATAACATTTTGTGCAAAATTATTCAAATTTTAAACAAAAAAACGTAGCTGAGATGAGAGATCTCTCATACTTTCCATAATTCAATTCCATCTCACATTCAAACTCAATCAAGAGCTGGTTACCTTGTTTTTACGTTCAACAGATACTGAAATTTGTAGCAGAATATGTATGGATGCAACTATGTAAAAGCTTTCAGTGTTTCAGTAGGTTGGATGAAGTTCCTGCAAGAGCATTATCAGGGAACCTGTAGGAACTTCACAGGGTTCCGCTAAACGTAGCTGGATTCTAGCAGGTTCCTGTGAAATGTGGCAGAAACTTAGTACAGAATCCCGATGGAATTACATCCGAAAGTGTCACTTACCTTAATACTTCGAAATTTTCTGTGAATCTCATAGTTATTCCACCATAATTACCTTCATTGTAAACACTGATAAGTATAATTATAGTCAAGAACTAGCTGAAAACGTGGAGGAACGCTAAACTTTTTGTCTCCCTGATAATCATTTAAAAAGTTAGGTTGCACTGACGGTTTAGCAGTATTAAAATAAAACCAATCCTTCGCTAATAGTATGAAAATGGGAATTAAAATTTTTTGTGCCCTTAAAAATAGTAGTGTAGTAGTAGCCTTACAATTAGTGTGCCCTTAGTTGAGTTTTAATTTTCAATAATGAAATTCCAAGTCCGTTCGGTTCAAGTAAAGTTTAGGAAACATCTTTCTTAAAAAGAACACTATCATAAACTATAAATAATAACTTTCGTGCCCACGAGTAATTTTAACGAGAATATTCACATTTTTATAGTTCGCGGTTAGTGGAAAGTTGTATCGACCCATATCGAATCGACTACTATCGATTAATTGCAAAACCACTTCGAAATTCAAAATGGCTGTCATCCTGGCGAGAAACGTGAGAAAGAATTATCTCCTCAAATAATTACGTTTTCTTGTAATTAGTGATCATGGAAGCCTACTTTAAAATTCTAATAGACAACTGCGTTACGGTGAGTAAATAATTGTAATGACAAGCGATTGTGTTGAACAAATTTGTCTTGTTTTCATCTGCCTCCCATGCAGGATTTCTGAATTGCTGACACGAATTAACGGTATTTTTCATTTTTCAGGCACATTAAAGTCATAAAAAAATTGGAACATTTGGAATGATCCAAGGACAATTCAGGTCATCATTCAGCTACATGATAAACGTGAAAATTTGTGTGTTGTGGCAGTGAAGTGATGACTTTCGGTGATATTTTAAACGAACTCCCCGTACATAGTTTCACTTTTAAGAGGAACTTTATTTTTTTTAAAAGACTTCTAGGTTGTTGAACACCTTGATCAACCATTAAAATCTTAAGCATTAACAAAGCTCGATCACAGCTTTTGATTCTCGTGCCATGTGGTATATTTAATATTGTTATTGTCACATTGGTTATTTTTGACATTACGCCTTAGATTTGGAATCTTAGTTTTTACAAAGGCAAGTGAATGCAATGATTGAAACTGGAAGTATCGTCAATAAATATAATATATTTTATTTATACACTGTCCTGTTAGTTTAAAATTTTAACTCGCATAAGTGTGTTATTAAAATTGTGAATTCGTTATGTGACATCAAGAAGCGCTAGACGTTCACGGATTTAGGTCGGTAGTTATGTTTATAGTGTGCGTGTGCCAAATTATGCCGAATCGAATTAAATTTGATATGCTATATCCGATCCGAGGTCGTGCTATGTGTTATTACAGCTATCTCTAGTTCCTCAGCTTTTTTGGAGTGGGAGAAGGTGGGAGTTCCATGACGTATCTCCAGGAACAGCTTATAGGGTTTTTTGTAAATACCATTAATTTGTGTAATTCTCTTAAGAGAACAGCAGGGAACCGATCTTCCTGGAATGGTTCCAGGGTGGTTCCCCTCCCAAAATCACCCCGAACCATTACCTACCCCGGGGGGAACCTTCTAGCACGGCTAAAGGCCTGGTTACACGATACATTAACACGTAAGCCTTAATGTGTAAATGCATGAACGCAAAAATGCACCGTGTAACCACACCAAAATGTACAAATGAATGAATGCGTGAACATAAAATAGAACCTGTTCTATTTGGTTCATGCATTCCCACAAGTTGAGCAGAAACCATTCACGCAAATGTACATGAACCCGTACGTGTTAATGTATCGTGTAACCAGGCCTTAACAACCTGCAGGATAGAATGGTAGTTTTTCTTCATTGTCAGCTGTCAGAACATACCATCTTATTCTAACAAACTGACCAGAATCAAGAAGTGCAAAAGAGCAGTCTGTTTTTTCATTCTTTACCTCATCACTGGTGAAAAGCAGCCCATCCTTATACATTCGATGGTACGCATAGCCATCAGGGATTTTAGGAGGAGCATCCACCGACTGAGGCTTTGGCTTTCCTAAAAAGGAAATTCCCTCCTTTCTGTGCATCCTTTTGGAGCATGCGTTGTTTGATATGGGGTCCAATTGTCATGTACTCATGAGTCATTATGGTGTTGCTTGGAGTATTCAGGGTTAGAGTATTTAGGATTGAAGCTGGATTCATGCTAGGCTACAACCCTCAGAGATTTCTCACCACTTTTATTAGGTTGAGGTAAGGCGAATTATGTGCATGGAATTATTTTCAATTCCTTAATCTCATTCATTTTTTATTGAAATAACTATTTTTGCTGATGTAAATTCACTTAAAGTGAATGGTGATCTGGTAGTAATGGGAAAAATCTGTGATAAATGGTTGATGTGGACATGCCATAAGGAAAAATCTGTGGTTCCATATGGACGTCCGCATGGGAATTTCGTTCCACATCGTGGTTATCAGTCCTTATGGACTGTGTCAAACGCCTTATGACCGTCCACATCAGTTCCATATGGCCATGTTCCACATTGGCCACATGGAATTTCCATGTGGACGGCCACATGGATTTTTGACCAGGGAGTGCAGTGACTTTCGATGATATTTGAACGAACCAACTGTTGGAAAAATATAGTTTCAATTTTTAGAAGAGCGTTGTTTTTTTAAAAGACAGCAGGTTTTTGTGCACCCAGATAAAACATTTGGTAGATGTGAGCTTAAGGGTATCGAACTTCAAACACTTATCCCGCCAAAACGGTGTTCACATGAAATGTAGTTTGATATTGGTGATTGTCGCACTGGCTGTTCTTGAGGATGCCGTATGTATTGGAGTATTATGTGTTACAATGTCTAATGAATGCAATGATTGAAAATGGAAAGTGTCAATAAATGTAATTAATTTTATTAACCCTTTCGCGCCGGAGTCCTACGCAGGAAAATGCTTTCCTTCTCACGGGTTCCTCTAGAATATTTTTCCACTCCGTGTACGGAGCTCTCTTGAAGCAAGGCATCGGGCAGGTATTTCTTTCCCCCGCTTTGGGACTGGACCCAGCGGGGTTCCCGACCCTTTCCTCGGACACTGACCAGAGATTATCTTCGCCCTTTTCCAAATGAGAACCCACCTCGGCCTGTGTCCGCGGTCAACTATTTTTAATACAGTGATTTTTGTTAAATTAAATAATAGTAAGACTTTAAGTGGGGGTTAATACACAAATAAATCCCTGTTGTTATAAATACCATTTAGAGATTTTAAACGAAATTTAAATGTTAATATTAAGATATTTAGCACAATAGACATAATAGCAATGGTTACAATAATAATTATTTCTGTTGTTTCGCAATAGAAGACGTCCGCGCATAATCCAACCATACCCGTGTTTTATATAAAAGCACATGCACTTTTTTTGGTGCTATACCTTCATCAGGAAACATTTTTATGTAAATATATTCGCAATAGTAGCGCGAGATAGATTTTTCTGCCTAGAAATTATGTATTGTACCTCCAAATATTCCATCACGCGCGCATGCGGTTTTCTTCTAGTGTTAATATAAATGATTACAACATAATGATCACTCTTAGCCGCATTACACAGAACAAATTTGAATGCTTTTCAGCTTGAAAGATACTTTTTATAGCTGAATGGCAGTTACACCAAAAAGATTCAGTTACAAGAAAGTAAAGTTTATTGACTGCTAATGAATTAACGTAAACCACACCCTTCAGCGGGATTTTCAACCTATAATGTAGATGTATTAGATTTCGCGGTATGTTGCGTGGTATTACCATTACAGTTGTTTTCCAATATATGTTCATAAACAAGTAAAACGGAGAGAAAAATATCGGTACTACCTTATCGTCAAATCATAAAAAAACATACGTCTTAGTTCCTCACTGCAATGAAAACTTCTCCCAAAACGGTTTGAATCTCATTGACAGGTGAACTTTGTTAATAATAACGTTAGAGTTCCGTTTAAAATTTCTAGAGATTCAAAAAAACATAAGGAATTAACTTCTGGAACTAAATAATGCGATTTAGAAACAAATATTATTTTGGTTTTCCCACTGCATAAACAAACAAGTGACCGCGAACAACTGCCGAGTGTGAGGCTCGCGCTGCGAAGAAGGGTCGAGATAATCCCCGCCTCTAAGCCGAGGAAGGGTCTTCAGAGCCGCGAGGAAGGGTCCTTTATGACACCTTGGACCTTTTCTGCCTACCTGGCCCTAGCGACGTTTTAAGACGCCCTTCGTTCGCTTGCGTAGAAAAATCTGCGGCGTTTATAAACGGCCTTCGTTCACAGGAGTGAAAAATCAGCGGCGTTTATAAACGGCGTTCGTAGCGAAAGGGTTAAGAAACGGACGTTTTTATTTGCAATCGTCTTAACTCGTATAAATGTGTTATTGAAATTGTGAATTCTCTATGTGACATCAAGAAACGGCAGACGTGCACAAACTATGCACGGTAAGTCTGTGATTAGTTAACGTGTGCCAAATCATGCCGTATCAAATTACGTGATCTGCCTTATCCGATCCGAGATCGTGCCAGTTCAACTTTTTCAGTGCCTATTCTGCAAAGAAGTATGTCCATAGTTTTCTGTGAATTGTTTGACATGGATCCATGGTCTAACTAGATATATAATGAACGTAATAAAATGCGCAATAGATTATAAAACATGCGATTACAGTACTATGCACGCGATAAAAATATTAAATAATATTCACAAAACATTGAAGTATTATGAAACGTACTATTACAGTCACAGTCTAGATTCTGCATATTATGCACATAAAAGAGGTCGTTATGCGGACATTAGCCCATATATATATATAGACAGTTCATGTACATTTTATGCACATATTATACCACTGCCATGGTATATTTAGTGCATAATATTTGAACGTAATGTACGCATTATTCCCTTTGTGCCACGTGGGTAGGTTCTTCAAAAAATGTATGCTTTCACTGGTTGAGGTATATATTTTTCTTTGCCATCTATAGCATTAGTTTTCCACAGGTATATGTAAATGTTTGCCATCCCTGTCAAATATTAAGGCCCAGGTTCTTCAACAAATGTATGCTTTCACTGGTTGATATATATTTCTTTTTGTTTGTCATCTATACCAATAGGTTTCCACAGGTATATGTAAATGTTTGCCATCCCTGTTAGATAATAATGCCTTTGGTTCCTTAAGAAATGCATGCTTTCACTCAGATAAAGTTTGGTTGAGGTATATATTTTTGTTTTCCATCTATACTATTAGATTTCCGTCGGTATTTGTAAATGTTTGCCATCCCTGTCAAATAATAATGCCCTAGGTTCTTCAACAAATGTATGCTTTCACTCAGTTTAATTTTGGTTGAGTTATATTCTTTGTTTGCCATCTATGCCATGAGATATTCCGGTATATGTGAATAGTTTTCCATCCATGTGAAATAATCATGCCTTGGTATTTAAATATCTAAGCGTTTACCTTCACTGAGATAATTTCATGTTGGGGTATTAATAATTGTTTGCTATCTCTCTAGTGAGATTACACCAGATTGTCATCCGTGTCAAATACGATCATGCCCTTAGTTTTTCAATAAGTGATCGTCTTTCCTCAGAGAATTGGTTTTTTGGGTATATTATATCATTGTTTGCCTCTCTTACATGAGATATATTTCTGGCAAATGGTAAGTTTTCCATCCCTCTCATCGAAATATATTGAACTATACCTAAAACGGTGCTCTGAACTAAAACATATCGCATTTGAGGTATATATGAATGGTTTCCGTCTCATAAAACATCAATTTCCCGGCGTATATATGATTGTTTGCCATCCTTTTTTCGTGATCTGTTACCAAGTAATTTTAAATGTATGCTACTCCTCTCTAATAATCATTCAGAAGTTAATGTCATCCCTCATAATATATCGCTACAGAATAATATATGATTATCTGCCATCCCCCCTTTTTCCGTTGTCACCCTTGGTTTAGCCCCCCCCCCTTCCCCTCC
This sequence comes from Platycnemis pennipes, assembly GCA_933228895.1. Taxonomy (NCBI): domain Eukaryota; kingdom Metazoa; phylum Arthropoda; class Insecta; order Odonata; family Platycnemididae; genus Platycnemis; species Platycnemis pennipes. Next base: position 29,906,878 of record OW121852.1, on the reverse strand, counting down.
TCTTTCCTCACTCCTTTTTCTCCAGGTCCCTCCCCTCATTTGTATATGTACTGGACTTGTTGAGATATGGTCACCTGATGATGATGTATCATAGCGAAACCGGTCGAAGTAAAGATTTCTTTGTGGAAAATTGCCAAACTTATTTAATTAACAAGTCATTTTCGTCTCAGATGAACGAAAGGAAACGAAGAAGGGAAAGAAATATTAAATCACCTCCTACGAAGTTTTGACCTCCCTATCCAAATTTCCATTCCTTTTCCTCCTCTAAGAATACTGCGTTCGGTAAGCATTTGAGTGTGGATGAATGAAATCGAGTGCGCAACTCTTATTGTTCCGCAATATTTCAGCCCGCAAGTGACAAATGGATATTATATCAAATGGAGTGGAAATCGATATCTTAGATACAGAGAGCTGAAAGTTGTTTTAAGCTTTATTTCCATTCAAGACCAGATATCCCCTGTACTACCTCATGTAGGAAAGAAACAATTGATCGCTAACGTTGCCACATGGCCAACCCAAACACTTTGTTTATTCAAAAAAATTCAGAGACGAAAAAGAAAATCGCTATGCGATAAACATAATCGAGAAGTAACGATCCATCTACCTGCCCAACTACTGTGTCCGGAGAGTACCGTCATGATTCTCCGGAAAATAGCAGAGATGCAGAGAGAAGCAAAAACGAATCATTGAAACGTTTATGTAATATCTTTACGCGACATAGTGTAATCGCGATGCAGCGATTCCTCAGCGAAAGATTACCTGGTTTCTTTCTCTGAGAGATAACTGGTTATCTTTCGCTTTAATATCATTTCGCGGTGTAGTATCATGTAATATCTTTTCGGAAAAGATTACCTGGTTATCTGTCGCTGAGGGAACGTATCTTTGGGATGTCATAGTACCCTTAGCGAAAGATTACCTTTAGTTGCTTAGCGAAAGACTGGTTATCTTTCGGTGACGGATCGCTACTTCGCGATTTCACTATGTAGCGTAATGATAACACATAAACGCTTTCAATACTACATTTGTACCTTTCTCGGCATCTCTGGTATCATATTATACCAGAATCGCGGCACCCGCTGGACCCAGTAGGTGAGAGATCGAAGGTTTTCTCCCGAATACATGTTATCGCATAGTTACTTCCTTTACCGTCTCTGCAATTCTTCGGGTCAGCAGAGAATTCTATCAGTGTTAGCCATGTGGCAACGTTAGCGATGAAACCGCAGGAAAGTAGCTGCAGCTGAGGGATCGCTTATTTGGGATGCCAAAACATTGGCGATATGAAACCTCGGCGAGATCTCCCGTCAACAGTGGAAGGCAGCGGATGGCAGTAGTGAAAACATTAATACACCGTTAGCGATAGCTTTAATACTATCTCAGATTCCGCCAAAAATTTTTAATATATAAGTACTCAAAATGAGAGCCGAAAATGATGACCACACTTGAATTTTTTATGTCAACCTAGCAACTTGATCAATAAGACTGCGCGAATTCTTAGGGGTTAATAGAATTCATCGGAATATTTCAATAGATGACGGCGAAAGAGGAATAAGATCGATAAAACTATAACTGTTGACACAGCCAGCATCAATAACCCGATTAGATAGCGGAATTTAGGGCAGATTTCAGCATGAAAACATTGAATTATATACCTAGCTAAATTATATACCTAGCTAGGAAAATTGCCAAACTTATTTAATTATGTTATTCCACCATATAACGCCTGAAACGACTCTTTTTATCCCAAAATGACTTGGTCCTATCTCAGATATCATCTTGCGAAATAGCTACTGTCAAGTTTAATCAATTGCGTAATGTGTTTTTTTAAGTCCGAATTAATATTTTAACGTAACAAGTCAATAGAAATGATATTAAAATGAATGTTTTTGTCTAATTTTAGTTAGTTCTCATTTTTAGATGAAAACAATGGATTAGGGCAGCCTGTAATGATAAGCTGCCAGCACTTGCCATAGAAAATATTTTCAAATCTGACTTCCGAATGTGTTCACTTCACTTTAGCATTAATCAGCACCGCCCTTCTGGTATTTTAAACTAAATCACAACGCTATTCCTGATCTTTGTTTGCCTAATCCTTCACCAGCCGTTTTTCCAGAATCTGTCGTGTCCCCACGAAAGCATACAAAGTCCTGAAGCCCATGGAATTATTTCCTCAATTTCTTCTACTTCTTCGCATGAATTATTTTCTTCAACTCCGCAAGCTCCTACTCCGTCCACCTCACGCGAACAGTTGTCGGTCTCAACCCTTTCCTTAGCTGCCGCCTCTGACCGGTTTACTGAATCCTCTGATTCCGTGCCCTTATCATTCACACCAACAGAAAACACTACACGTGGATCTAAGAGGGGTGAAATTCGTTCCGTGAGAAGATCTCTTTTGCGGGAATTAAACCTCGGCCAATCGGAGCTCACTCCCAGGAAAAGAAGAATGTTTAGTGCTCTTCGCAAATGCCGCCGTAAACTGACGAGGGTTAAAAAGGCATCATACAACTTGCGTCAAATGGTAAAAATAGGAAGGAATTAATCGCGGACTTCATATCAAAGGAATTTCCGCCCTTGCGAGCTCTATTATTCATGTCGCAGTTGAGGATTACCCCTAACCCCAAAGGTAGGAGATGGACCAGGGAAGAGAAGGCGCTTTGTTTGTCACTCTATAAAAAGAGTCCTCGAGCGTATGCCTACTTTAGGACTGTTTGCGACCTTCCCTGCAAAAGAACACTTTCAACTCTGCTTAATACTGTGAGTTTCCCACCCAGATGCAGTTCTCCCATTCTTTCCAGCCTGTCTGCACACGTGGAGAATCTAAAAGAGAAAAGTAAATACTGTGCTCTAATGTTCGATGAGATGGCCATCAGACCAAGTCTCCAGTACAATACACAGCTCGATCGCATTGATGGCTTCGAAGATGATGGGAATAGCAGATGTAATAAGGTTGCCAAGCAAGTTCTTGTGTTCTCTGTGCAAGGTATTTTCGACCGTTGGAAACAGCCTTTTGCGCACTACCAGAGTGAAAGCTGTATGGATGGGGTTAGGATTTGCGAAATCGTTAAAAACCTACTTCAGAGATTGACTGGTATTGGGTTGAAGGTTTGCGCCACAGTTTGCGATATGGGCACAAATAACGTGAAGGCGATGCATTTGCTTGGATCCTCTTCCGAAGAGCCCTATTTCTGCTGTGGAGAAAGGAAAGTGTACACTTTTTTCGATCCCCCACATCTCTTGAAATGCTTTCGTAACCTATTTCTAAAATACAACGTGCTGATTAATGTTGAAGTTGCTGGAACCAATGTAGAAATGGAAGCCAAGTGGGAGCACATTGACTCTGTGAAGAAGTTGGATGACAGTATCTCCATCCGTCAACTATTGTCTCTGACCCAAAAACATTTGCAGCCAAAAGGGAAAGATACGATGAAGGTGAAATATGCTGCTGAAATTTTCAACAGCACTTTAGCTACAACTATAAGCACCTATGCTGCTCACGGTGAGTATTTAGATGGTCACTGTTCCATTTAAGAAAGAATAATTGCAATTCAGTATTTGGAAATACTGCTTGTAATTACATTTTCAGCTTACTTGGGTGAGGGTGAATATATTTTTTAATGCCTTCAATTTAACTGGTTCTGTTTCTCATTTTGAAGGTTATTTGCCTGGTGAAGCCATTGCCACTGCATCTTTTTTGGCCAACATGGAAGACTTATTCGACAGCTTCAATGGGTCCATTAAATCATCCAATGTGTTGTAGCCTTTAAGGCAATCAGTTTCACCTAGAAGTGCGCATCTGGCCTTTTGGAAGAAAATGCTTGGCTGCGTTGAGGGGATGCATTTCATCAAAGGAAATGGGAAGAAGGTGAACCCTCCGTCCAAAAGTGGTTGGTTGGCCTCCATTCGGGCTATTATTATGTTGTGGAGTGAATTTCAATCTGTGTTCCAAGTGATGGAGACTAGAAATATCAATCAAGACCCGCTAGAAAACTTTTTTGGTCAAATTAGGTATAACTGTGGCTCAAACATGCACCCAACATACAACCAGTTTGTTAGTAGCTTCAAGACAGTTCTGATTAATGGCATATCCTCAAAAATTCCATTGGGTAACTGTGAAGAAGATAACTTTACTTTGCTAAGTGACTTTAACTGGATAGATAAAAATGTTTGTGACGCCGAGGAGGTGGAGACTGAGTTGAATGTAGAAGTTGATACCCTTGAGCTAGAGACTCATGCTATAGAAAGCATCCATATGCAATCTCCTGCTCATCTGAATGTATATTTAATCAAAACTTTGTTAAAACGGGCATGTGCTGCATGCAAGAGCACGATAGTCGTTGAGCATCCTCACCCTGGAACCCTTTTTAATGATTTTATGGGAGAACTTATTTACCCATCAGAGAGGATGACTGTTGCTGTTGGTCAGTCGTTGGACCTAATAAAACGTCTCCTAACGAAGGTGGAGAGTAAGGACATGATCTGTGGCATCATAAAGAGCTCTCTCTTTTCATCTGTATTTGTTGGTGAGGGTTATTTTGGTTGTGAAATTCATTCTTCTGAAGTTACAAATTATCTAGTGACTTTGATAGCTCAAATTTCTGTTAAGGAATATGGCAGCAATAAAAATAAAAATAAAACATAATTCTTGTCCATAATGTTAATATTTTTCGTGATGTGGTTTTTTGGAATGCTCCGCGTTGCCGTGGTTGTCCACCTACGTTTCCCCTCCGCTTCTGGAGGCCTCTTCGGGGTAAAATGGTGTCTCTGCAAATTTCGCGGGTATTTATGTGGTTTTGGATAGGTGGGGTGAAGGTTGAGATGATTTCTTTCGAACATTCTGGATTTTGAAAACAGGAAGCCTTAAATTCCTTATTTTCTGCCCTTGGTCCCTATTAAAATCGGTTACTTCCCCACCTTTTTAGGTGATTTTTTGATAAATAAAGTCATATTTGTTTATTATAAAATTTGTGAGTATCCTTATTCATACATTTGTGTAATTATATTCCAAAGTGTAAGTGCGTTAATATTAATTATTTAATTATGCTGATAAAACGAAACTTAGCACAGATTTCTCTGAAGGCTACATATGTATGCATATGTTTGTCATTGCATGCATATATTTTTAAGGAGTGCACTACAATTCAATTGCCTGGTGGAGTCATTACTTTCAACGCCTTCCAGCGCAGCATCGACGATAACAACGGTCGGAGTATAATTCAGTGAAATGCAACCTTCAAACTTTATTAATGAATGGAATCTATTTGAAATAAGCGCCAGTACACTTGACGCGTGTTGAGCATGAGGTGGAGGTGGAGGTTCGACTATGCATACGGGCCTAATAGAGATTGATTTAGTACCAACGCTCGCCGCTGGTGCCGTTCGCGTACTATGTAGTGAGCTGTCTGCACCGCTGCGATGGCAGTACCACTGCTGAGCCTTGCTGTTAAGCCGGGTGTTGCATCCCCGTGGTTCGGAACTGGCCATATCAAATGAAAAACGATTAAAAAAATTGCCGCGACGAAAGCATTTCCAAGTTGTAAACTTAGGACACAAAAATTAATTATCACCAATTCACCGTATTTCTACCACATATATCTCAAAAGTCAGTGTCTTTATTTATCATTTCCTTGGGCAATTACTTTAAATTTCCTCACAGAGTGAAAATGGTCAAGAAATTTCAGACATTATGATTCTCACCCAATTCATTTCCTCTTTTTACTCGAATTTCTTGCTGTCTTCCTAACAGTGGTAAAAATATCAGCAATATAATTGATAGGAATTACATTAATTTAGAAGATGGAAAAATTGTTTTTCATGCGCAGGGTTTATTTTACAATTTTGGCTATGGTAAAGGTATTTTTTTCAGTGGAGTAATCAATGGCAAGTGTGGAAGAGCACTATATTACCAATTTCTAATTCATTAGATGTAACACTGCACTCCAGAATTCTTAGCATCGTAGCCAATGAGGCTGACCCAGTAATTTCATCTAGATATCTCACCTTTGCCTGTACAATTATATCATTACATAAAAACTCTAACCTATTAACAATAGTGCAATGATTTCTGCCAGTTGCCTCCCATGAAAAGCTACATGAATATAGAATCTTTATCATGATTTTAATCTCCTGCAATAGCTGATCCTCTCACCAATAGGAATGATTTATTTTAAGAAATATAGGTACCTGTTCACTCTAGGGAGTTATAAGAGCCTGATTCTCCATATATCACGTCAATTTATTGGTTTTGTATGGGCATTCAGTGTGACAATGAATCAAGTAAATAGGGGCATTAGAAACAGGGACGTAAAGTATAAAAATCTGTACAGATAAATCCTCATTACAAATAGATTAACTCACAACACAAAGAAATTGTTAACAATCAAGCTTAATTACTACTCATTCGAGAAAAATTCATCCACAGATTAGTGTGCTTTATTTAATACTATTTGGACCTTTGACTTTAAAGCACTTGTGGAGGCTATTACATCAGTATAATGAAGCTGATATTGCTCATCATTGAGATTGAAACACCATTTACCTTCTAGGCACAAAAAAGTGAGTGTTTAAAAATGCATTGTGGCAGCTTTCTTGTGTTGTGACAGTGATTGTTTACAATGAAAGTGTTTGGCTTCTTTTACTAAAGATGACAAAACATCCCAGATAGCATTGTAAGCTTGAATCAAGCTTGCCGCAAGTATATTCTTGCAAGCTGGTAAGCTTGCAACAAGCTTGCAAAAACAAGCTTGTAAGCTTTTGGCAAGCTTAAATCAAGCTACTTAGTCTCCACTTGTCAAGCTTGCAGCAAGCTTATTATGCAAGCTTAATTCAAGCTTGCATAGTAAGCTTGTAAGCTTATGACAAGCTTGAATCAAGTGAACTACTTTCCATTTGGCAAGCTTGTAGCAAGCTTGTTCCAGAAGCCCGAAACTATGGCCCAGGCAGCAAAAACAACTTGAGGCAAGCTTGCCATCACAGACTTGAATACTTGCTACAAGATTGTCCTGGGAAGCAGCCAAACTTGAGGCAAGCTGTCTAGTTCCCTTCTTCAAAACTCGACACAAGCTTTCAAGACAAGCTTGTAGAGCAGTTACATACACACTTAGCACAAACTTGCCTGGTAAGCTAGTGGACCGGTGGTATACACAAACTTGCCTAGTAAGTTCATGGAAAACTTAAAAAAAACCTAAATACCAGGAAAAATTTATTTTGTGCAACTAATGCAAGAGACTGAATTGGCTAAATGGAGAGGCTAATGCTACCTGAAGAAAGTGAATGAGCTGTCATGGCATTTAAAAAACTTGTCCTATTTGGAAAAAACCTTTTTTAACTTTGATTTTTTTCTTTTCAACTTTTAACCTTCACTATAACAAAATAACGACTTTAAACGACACAACCAGCTGCTCAAAATACATGAAAACCTATGTCTCAAATTTTACATCAAACGATAATTTCACAACTATGGTTACTTATTTTTAGCAAAGGAAATTGATTACCCTGTTCTGATTAATTTCGAAATACGCTCGTTCCTAGAATAATTCCGAATAACATTCATTACGAAAGTTACACAAGAAGAAGAGGGTGAATAACAAAACTCTTTTGCATCTATTTACCTCTACATTTATTATCAGTCATTACTTATACATTTCCAAGAGGAATCTACGTTTATCTTGCATCCACTGGTGACACTCTTACTCAGAATTACATTCGTTGGCTTTTTATCTTCTCCTTAGCTCCTCCACAAAAAGGCACCTGAAAGCAGCACGAATAGAAGACTATTGACGGTTAAATTCAATTAATTTACAGCCGCTTCTTTCAATTCAACGACCTTCCGTCAGGACATGGCACAAAAAGCATAAATCTATATAAATATACAAAAGAACTATGAAAGTTAACTGAACAAATTAACTCACCCTTGCCTCCTTCGGCACTAAGATGCACGATGCTAACAATGCCATAAAAATCTCGTCCCTGGTCCCAGAACCTTGCGAAGTATTAGTGACAATAGACTTATCTACAAAAAAACGGAACTGTTAAGCAAACAATTCCTACGAGAATTGTGTATATTTTCAGTGTTGCAGTGAGCGAACATTCTGATCAATAATATTATATATACACACATTATCAGCATTCAGGTCCAAACATACCTCTTGAATGAGGATTTTCACATCACAAAATCCATCCATTCCATTCGCTTCGTCGCACTTTTTCCTTCTAATTTAATCCTGGGACGAAGGCCAAAAAAACTTTCTTTTTCACGGTCCACACATGGTGTGGATGTCTTGATTAACTTCAACGTGACCACAGATAACTTGCCTTTTAACAATTAGCTATTTTAACCACATGCAGTTGCAACCAAAACTTCACGAAATGAGGGGCACGGAAACAAAACATCGGTAATAATCCAAGATGGAGGTTTACACACGCTGCATTTAGAGTCAAGTTAGCATCTTAATTCAAAATAGGGTTGCTATGTACTCAGAATTATAATTTTTAAACATTTATTCTCATTTTAAAATATATTAATACTTATTGTCTGCTTTATTTCCATATTTATTTACTCGTACTATTATAGTAATTCGAGTTTCAATCTATCAAATACTTCAGTAGTAGGTGGTGGGAGTGGTTTGTATACATCTTTGGAATGTAAATATCCAGTTTTATGTTGTTGATGTTTGAATTATGTTCGAATAACTAGAGCCAAGCAAATAAACTAACTAGATACTACACATCATTAACATTCGTGAATTATTCAAGCCAATAATGTAATGATTAATTACAGTATGACCATTTTTCATTTTTTTGGTGCTTAAACAGGAGTAAGTATCAATTTCTACATGGGACTTCAACATATTATCAGAACCTATATGTATTATGTCAACAAAGTCAGTAACAATCTTTGGTCGATTTTGGCAATTGGCTTGTAGATATGGACTATTATCAATACATTGACGTACGAGGTCATAAATGAAAAATATGGATAATAATAATTAAGTAATTTGCTATACAGCTGGCAAATAGCAATTTCTGAGAACATTTTTCAAAGTCAACCCAGTTATGTTCCTTAAAAGTCAGTTATGTACCTACCAAATGTGGTATATATAGTGTGGATAATATAATTGTGTGCAAACGTCAGAAATGAATCAAATGGATAATAAGAGTCAAGCAAATTGCAATACAGCAAGCAAAAATATTTGCTTTGTATACAACCCTACTGACACATTAAAATTCCTAAGTGAACGTAGTCACATTCGTTGGAACTCAAGTTGTATACCAAAGAGAGGTAGGTGGCCCAAGGAAAGAAAGAACTTACGAATGAACCGGCGCTCACGCATTGCTCGAGTTCAAACGGAGATAGTGGTGTTGCGCTAAGGGAGAAAAATATTCAAGGCATGCAGACTTGAATGAAGCTTGCCATGAGACATGATGCAAACTTGAATCAAGCTTGCCGTAGAAAGCTTGCCATGGCAAGCTATGGCAAGCCAATATCTAAGCTTGCGGCAAGCTTACATGCTATCTGGGATGAAATGTAAACACTATTAGTACCTTTGTGCCACAATGAAGATTATAATCTATATATAGGTCTAATCTACCAATCATAGTTGGCCAGGGATATGAAAATAAACACCTAATATTTCACTTTTACCAGGAAAATATTTTTCCAGAAAGTCCTGATTTCCCCCAAAGATTAAGGAATATGAGAGAATGGAATGCATTATGACACAATAAAAATTTAAGAACTTCAGTTGATACATTCCCAGCTAGCACAGGGCGAACCGTCTCCCCCGAATCTGCAGAGACTGTCCCCAGAAACCAAGGACACCGTCTCCCGGAACTGGTCATCGTCTCCCTTAGAAAAGGAGACGGGGTGAAGATACAATGAAGATCCCGGGGAGGGACGGTGAAGAAATGTCCGCAAAACTGGAGAGACGGTCTCCAATTATATAAACGCGGACCGGATTGGCTCGCTAGGAACCAATGAGAAGGGTTTCTTCGAATAAAAACGACGATACGCCACCATGTGATAACTTCACGTACTACGTGCATTGGTGAGGTGAACCTCTGCGCCATCTACTGGCAATTATACGTACTGTCAGCGGTAAGCTACGGGCACCCACCCAAAATTGTAAATACAAACATTTTCGTTTATTGGTTTATTTAACAACAAATAAGAACAAGGAACATTAGATAATCATGACGGCCACGCTACAAATATATATCCCCACCGATAAGACACTGCATATCCCAGCTACACTGAACGTCAAGGAACTGCATCCGAGCCTGAAAAGTAAAAGAACTTTGGATCAAGAAAACGCATAAATGAGTGCATTAACATGGATGTTAATAATGTTTTGAGATAGCAGAACACTTGCATCCACTCAGATAAAAAGGGACCAGGGGCCAATAAAATAACATGCAATGCTCATTAGCTAATAAATTTTGAAAAAAAACATCAATTTGATAGAATGTCAGTCATCAGCAGATACTACTTAACACCTCCCGTCGATATCAATGGATAATCTAGTGACTTTAGTCACTAGATTATCAATTATTATTAGTCAATTATTACCCAACGAAAACATTAGAGCAAAACGCGAGAAATCATAACCGAGCAACATTTACAACGACAACTTTTACATGTAGGTAGGTTATGATAAAGTTTCAATTAACATAACGGGTAAGGCCATTCGGGTTGATGCCGCTCATCTCACCGTGAACAGTTGTACTTCTACGCAACAATGAAAGAAAATGAAACCCGTGGAAATTGCAATTTATTGCCTTTAATATAGGTATCAGGATGCAATTGCACACAATGTTTTCGAATCCTGTGATAACCAATCATTTACGCCCATAATGGAATTGTACTTTCAAGATAAAGCACATGAGCGCACGAGTATTTAACTAGATAATTATTTATTTATACGCGAGGATTATAGTTACATGCAAATTTTTTGCTATAATTATGCCCCACAATATATATAGACGGGATTGAAGCGTACATACTAGGAGAAATCATGATAAAGCCCCGAAAATTGGATAAGATACACTATAAATCAGAAGGTACTTACCTTAAACCGGTGAAAAGAAAGAAAGTTTTCCATGAAATTCAAAGATCTGGCAGGCACCAACAAGGCTTGTCAAAGCCTTGATAATGTTAATGCGCTACCAATATAATGGCGATTGTCGGGACCAACGTACAGCGACGTTGATTGGTTGGTTTGATATCGCCGGGAGTTCCGCTTTTCGGGATACAGTCAGTGAAATCACTGTATTAATAATTGTCAAGTTCGTCTTATAGTTAACCGTATTTGTAGCAATTAAATGTGGTAGCAATTACAATGATTGCCTTGATCGTTCAGTCTCCGCTTACTGATTTTTTTCGATAATCTCTTTCCGAAAAGGGAAGTGTTGTCCTCGGAACTAAGCGGAAGTGGTAGGGGGGTACCCTCCAAAAATGAAGAAATGAGGGAAACGAAAGGGAAATGGTTACCGTTTCCCCAGAATCTCTTATATTTCTTCAAGAGACCGTTTCCCTTGTGCTAGCTGGGCTTGGTTTCAATTGGTTACTGATATACTAATTCGAGGGAATTTTCTGACATAGTAATATGATGTAATCATTTCAGTCAGGATTTTCGTTAAATATAGTTAAGACAATATATTATCATAGAAATTCATCACAAGGAGGTTTTCCTAAGCTTCAGTAGTTGGATGGTATTATGACTTCCAAATATGAAGTGTCTGAGCTATTTATTTTACAACTAAGTTTATCACATTACAACTAAGTTTTCACACATTTTAGGCATTTCATTTATAGAAGTTTGCTTATGTGACCAAGTTATAATCACAATAACTAACAAATATAAAATTTCAGTACTGACAAACCAAATAGATGATTGCCTTTTAATCAAATTACCTCATTTATGACATATCATGGAAATATTGCGAAGAGCAACTCTTATGTTTGACTGGAATAAAATATGGCACTAGGAAAGAAGTATAATTGATAGGTACTATCTTGATTGGTGGTAATACACAGTAACATGAACAAAAACTTCAGTGGAACTTGACCATCTTGCTTTGACATGACCCGTACACATTGAAGAAATGCAGCAGAACAGCAGATTCAAGCAAAATAGCGTATTCTGTATCTCAACCCTCTCTTTTCATTGACTCAGGAGAGGCGAATCAGCCATAAATTGGCAATTCTTTAAATCTAAGATGGATTATCTTCTTCTTTAAGGAAATACTTATAATGAGAAGCTCACTTAATTCCTTACATTGTCTTAAAAATTTCTGATTAATTAGTTGAAAGTATAACTTGGCAGTAGTGTTTCTGCCTAATACATGCTCATTCAACAACTTCTACCTACCTTTAATTAAAGGCAGGTAAAGGTTTTTGTTCAAAGATGCCCACAAACATCATTTGGAATTATATTCCATGCCCTACATACATGACAAGTTTTCTAAATTCCTATTCCACTGTATAGTAAATATCCACCCTACCATAAATACAAGGTAGTCTTTGTAAAACACATTAGATCACTCATTAGCCTTAATCATTCATAATCCTTGGAGAGAGAAATGCATCTATTTCTCAAAGAGCTTATTACAGGTTAAAATATGAAAGATACAAATAAAGATCTCTCACAAATTTATTCCACATCATAATCTCACTGTCTATGCTTATTCATAGCTAAATAAACTTTTATCAAGGCAATAGAAAAGTATGGTAATATTGCTTGAGATAAATTTGAGAAACAAATCCAGGGAGGATTGCTATAATACATGAAAAATGTAAACAAAATGTCATGCCATAAATACTTATTTTAAATCACAACGATTTTATCAAATTCATGAGTTTCAATACATAATAAATCATTGAAAATCCATGTAACTATATAGTAGTATACACTCTATGTCAAAAGTTAGTTAAATATTCAAACACTAAATTTTCACAGTACCTAGAGCAATTGAAACACAGGATTCTAACAGAACAACATACGAAATTAACCTCGGCATCTAAAGTAAATGGCATTGTAATCTAAATAATCATCACATCGGTCCTTGTTATTACGTAAGCCTGAATCACACGATCATTTTTTACGTCCCTTTTCAGGGATAGCTCAAATGATAGCTTAAAAATGATCGTCTGACTTGATCACTTCATGGATAGCGGCAATGATAGGGATCGCTATCCCTTTTTTCGTCATTTGAGCACGTCCTTTTTTCCGTCCCTCGGCCTGTCATTTAGCCAATCACAGCGCACGTTCTGAAAGTATCGTTTAGCTGCAGCCAAAAGCTGTCGACGACGGTGTAAATAATCCATAGTTACGAGGTTGTTTACCGTACAGAAATGATACGAGAAGGGACGGCAAAAATGATCGTGTGAGCGGCGAAATGATAGCTTGAGCTATCATTTTTGCGGTCCCTGAAAGTTATAGCTTAAATGATCCCTTTAAAGGCACGAGAAAAATGATCGTGTGATTCGGGCTTTAGAATCACAAAGCGTTGTAATTACCTATCTTCTATCTTATGTGGAACTGATTATAGTTGTCTTCCAGCACTTATTGCTAGGTTTAACACAACAGTAATTCATTACTTAGCCATAAATACACATTTCAATCAATACAGTTATGTCAAATGCTTGAATTTCAATGCATAAAAAATCTATCGAAATGCATGTAATTAGAGGAGAGCGGGGCTATACCGTACACTTAAGCGAGAATTGTTATTTCTCAGCTAATATTGGGTATAAAATTATAAGAAAGTAGGCAACTTATTATATAGATTATTGGCTTCCATTTGAACATAAAAAAATTCGAATTATTTCATTGTTTATATTTTTAAATTAAATAATAAAAAAACATGTCCCTGTACGAAATAGCCCCGGGGGTCGGGGCTATTCCGTACAGTAGGAGGGGCTATACCGTACAGTAAAAAAATCACATTATTAGGTACATTAATTGGTACACAACTACTTAAATTAAAATTTAGGCACTCATTCGAACGCAATAACATTTCACTTCGCCCAGTGCAATTGAATCACTGGGTTAAAATAGACCAACATGCAAAACTAACATCTACATCTGAAGTATATATCATTCTAATCCAAATAACGTTCACATAGGTCCTAAACTTGCTATTACTTTAAATCACAAAACGTTGTAATTATATTCTATCTCATGTTGAAATGATTAAAGTTATCTAACAGGGCTCATTGTAAGGTTTGACACAACATAATCATTAATTAAATGCTCCTAGGTTTTAAAAGTTTTTACGTGCCTTGTTGATGGCATTATGTAAACTTTTATGGTATAACTTTGAGTAGCACAGGAAAAATGAACGATGCAATTAATTAATAAAGACTTTTTAACGCTAACTGTCGTTGATATTTGTATAAAAGAAGGAATTCACAACTAAATCCTAACCCACTCACTTCCTTGTGTGGGACGTGTGGGACAAATAATGTTTAGAATAGCTCTCATTGCTTGCACGATCTAGTATTCTTCGGCATAAATGCCCATTTAATCTTCTATACTTCCGTTATCACCTATATTCCGAATACTTCACTCAAAACTCATTATCTTCCGTTATATTGCATCATCTCATACCTGTATACCATAACAGAAAGAAAATCACAACCCAACAACATCAACACAAGAGCACAAAATGAGGCAGAATTGGAGGAATCCCAAATGTTGCCTAACTGCACACTTTCAAGGGGTAAATCCCGCTCAACTCCGGACGCCTGGAATATGATCAAACATTTTAACGTAAATTAGAGGGAACATAACGTAAACACTGGATCTTAGCGAACTGCAGTCTATCTTAAATCACCTTGAAAGCTCATAAACCTATTGGTTTAAAATCTAATTCCATCGATGGTAATCACCAATAACGTATTTACGTTTTTACCGTTGGCTTTTGAGAGACGAAACCTTCCAAAACACTCTGCATCACTGAAAATTACCAAAACTACTTCGAATTAGATTTTTAATGCCGTATTTTTTTTTAATTCTTCGTCTCCAAAATCTTCATCCGTAGCAAGAGTCCCGTACTATCTTCTAGTTAACCCTTGGAAATCCGTCGTTACGATAACTAGCACTTTGACTACCAGATTAGACTTAACGACCGATTGTAAAACTGAATTTTCGGCTTAAGGGTCTTAACTTAACTTTTACGTCCAGTTTAACTAGACATTATAAAACCGGCCCTTAGTAGTAGAAATAAATAATGCCTCTTCTATGAGTTGGAAAAGCATTTTATTTTTTATAGAATAAGATAGAATTTTGTGGTATTCTCCAACACAATTCCTATGTTAAATGTATACACTGTAGTCAATTATTCGAAATACAAAATTATTCAACTGCAAGCCCCAACAATGAAGTTTCTCTGTGATGGTTCCCACAATAGGAAAATTACAACGATAAAGTAGTAGACAGTGAAAAGGTTCGACACTATTTAAAATTTACTTTTCATCTCTATGAATTCAGCCCTGGGTAGCACATGCTCGCTTTACGTCAGATGCATCGACAAAGTGGCAGAATGCATAAAATATCAGGAAGGAGAGGTCACCTGTCAGTGCCCTGAGGAATACGAGGTCAAAGGGAATGAATTCAAGAGGACAGACCACGGAGTCCATATTCGCGTCCATGAAGAGGAGAAAGAGATCGAAAACGACGTGCTGATCTACGATTAAGGCGATAGGAGATGAAAAGAACTAAAATTTAATACTTTTTTGCCGAATAACATTTCTTTGGGAAAATAATATTTCCATGAGAACAATATCGGTATTCTTTAACCATTAAAATTTTAGAAAAGGGAAGAAATAGACAGTTTTCATGGAAGAAAGATGCACTCGAGAGAAATCTTGCGTCGGCATTTGTAATAATAAGTAAATAATAAGTAAATAGTAGTGCTGTAATAATTAGGAAGAGATGATATTTTTTCCAAGTAAGGCAAAGATGAACACAAATATGCAGACATTTCTTCTTAGTATATATATGCTTTCAAATCTTTTACAAAAATGGCATATTTTTAGGCAAAAATAGTGTAATATGATTGAGTACTGTGTCAAGCAAGGTAGGTAATATGCCTGTTATTTCATCTCATGGATTGATATATATGTAATCTATGGCTTGAAGTTTGACATTTTTTTCATATTATTATATCGAGATATTTGTGGTGCTTAAATGATTTATTTTTAACACTCAGTTAATATCTTCGTATGACATGAATTCTAATAATCATGGAAAGGACAACGGCCAGATATCAGCTAAAGATCAATAAAAAGAAGGCCAAGATATTGGTGCGTAGGAAGAGAAAAGAGGCCAAAACCAATGTCAAACTAGAAAAAAAACTTGAAGAGATGAAAGCGTTCTGTTGCCTGGGAAGCCGAGTAACCAATGATGGACGGAGCAAGAAAGAAATAGTGAGTAGAGCAGCCCAGGCAAAGAGGGCATTCTATCAAAAGAAGAATCTATTTACAGCTGGAAATACAAGCGTAAAAGTAAGGAAACAATTAGTCAGAACGTACATCTGAAGCATGTTTCTTTATGGCAATGGGGCATGGAAGATGACAGCAGCGAGGAAGAAAAGGGTGGAAGCATTCGAAATGGGGTACTACAGAACAACAACGAAGATTAAATGGATAGTCCGAGTAAGTAACAAAGAAGTCCAATGAAGAGTGGGAGAAGAGAGATGTCTGCTGAAAACAAATATGGAACATGTTAAGAAAGATACAAAAGAGAGGAATTGCGTTAATACGAAGAGGTTGGCCGATAGAAGAATCGATTGGAGGGCTGCGTCAAATAATAGGATTGTTGACCCATGAGGACGATGATGTCCGCTCTTCATTCCTATGCGTGAATGAGAAAATGGTGGAAGCAGGCGAATTTTCCTCCAAAAGATGGAAAGAAATTACCCAAAAGATAAGATGTTGCAATGCGTTGCTTATCGCGCTGTGTAGTAAATTATAGGTCCTGTCTTCGTAGACGGTGGCCTCGAATAAAGAATGAAATCATAAATAATATCTTGCACATAAGTGGGCTTTCCCATGTTTACAAAGAAGATAACAACGTAGAGTGCTGCAATATAAATCAAGGAGGATCACCGTTGTTAGTTTAGTTCCCCTCCCACTTATTTCACATTCTTTTCCTCTCCTTCATTGACAGCGCTGTTCCATGCAAATTTTTTTTACGCTTAACGACTTTATAAAAAGGCAAACCATTTTCACTTGCACAGGCCGTAATGAATAATCATCATCAAGGGTCAACAATCCTAGGATTGGTTTCACACAGCCCCCTACTCCATTCTTCTATCGACCAACCTCTTCATATTAACGTAGTCCCTCTCTTTCACGTATTTTACGAGCTTTTACATGTAATTCATACAAGGCCTGCCTTTTCCATTCTTCCCGTTCACTTTTCCTTCGACGATTATCTTCATCAGGCCATCGTGTCTTAAGATATGTCCCATCTTCTCTTTTTAGTTTTCAGGAGACTTCTCTTTTCACCCACTCTTCTTAGGACTTCTTCATTTGTCACTCTGTCGATCCATTTCGTTCTATTCTTCTGTAGATTATACCTGTAAATATTTTCGATGCCTGTGTCGTCAGACTTTCTGTCCTAAAATTCGTCCTCCGTCAGAGTCCTAAAATTTTCTCAATTCCCCGCTCTTTTCTTTTTGGGAATAGGTATTATGATGTTTTTCTCGAAGTCCTTGGGTATTACTCCTGTTGAGTACATGTCGCAGATGGCCTTGTAGAGATGGGCAATTTTCCTCTCTCCCGCATTCCTTATCAGTTCTGCGGGGATATCATCCTTCTCGACTTCGCTTTCTCTTCAACAACTTTCTTGCTGAGATTGTTTCCGTTGTATAACTCTTCCAGATATTCTTTCCATCTCTTCACTTTGTCTTCATTTTCAATCAAAAGTTCTCCATTCTTGTCTCTTATGGCATTGCACCTTGCACTTCGTTCCTTGAAGTGGTTCCTCACTATTCCCATAGGCAGCTTCCACCTTTCGAAGTGCAATTGTTTTGTATATCTTCGGATAGATTCTTCATCCACATTTCTCTAGCTTTACTGGCATTGCGACTTACTTCGTTCCTTATTCTTTTGTAGCATAGCTGCCCTTCTTCAGTTTTCGCATACTTGTACTTTCTTCTTTCTTCAATGAACACTAAGACTTCATCGATGATTCATGGCTTCTTCCAAACAACTTTTCTTCTTCCAAGAACTTCTTTTGCGGCTTCCTACAGTCCACATTAAATGTTTTCCCAACGCTCTTCTACTGGTTTCTCTGTCAGATCCTCTCCTATGTTGTTTTATATTGCTTTCTGAAATTCCAGTTGATCTTGGATCTCCTTTAGTTTTTCTACTTGCTAAATGTTCTTTACTGTTTTCTTCAATCTCTTGAATTTTTGAGGGCATTTCATCGTCACTAAATTATGGTCGCTGTCGATGACTGCAACTGGGTAGCTTTTGCAGTCCTTCACCTGATTCCTAAACCTCTGCTAATAAATAATGACAAATAATTAACTGTGCTTTACTAGTTCATTTTAGCCCACAAGATAAAAATATGAGATGAGAAAAAGAATGTAAATAAGGTAAATTTTCAATTGTCCAATCTTATGAATGAGGCATATATATTTAGTGGAGTGAAATGAAGGAAATTATTGCATTATATAGTGATCAAACTATGAGTTCATCTTCAATGTCAGTGCTGAATATTATGTATTAAAATAATTCATTTTTGGCCATTGCTGGACCAAATTTGTAAACATTCTTGCTATATATGTATAGTGCGTAGTCAACCTAGGTGCCAAGCACAACACAATTTGTAATATTAATGTTTAACTGGTGTCTCATGTTATAAATTGTCTTCATTTGTACGCTACAAATTGTTTTTAAAATTGGCTTCGTACCAATATCATAAAATTCACATTATCTTTTTGTATATAAAAATGAATGCTTGTTTGTACGTATTTATGCGCTTTGATACGTGCGCCCACAAATGTTTCTGACATTCCTGACTACTACTTGTAAATTCAAAAGCTTCAAATTTCGTGGTTTTGTCGATTGATGTAAATACTTAATCAAAAAATAGTCCATATTTAGGCATTTAGATGCCATTGAGACATTTAGGTTGAATAAACGGAAAATCTCTCGATCCTAGAGAACCAGGTAATTCTTCGTCCAATCCCATGTTTATCTTGATAGGAAGATTAAACTGTCATATAATCCACCGACTCGTAGAATAAGATAACTGAACAGAAAACAACGCAGTGTTGGGTTTCTCCGGCTAGAAACGAGCGTGATGACTATTAATTTGACACCCAGAGCTACCAAGTTTATTCCATATGCACAAGATTAGCTGTTTCATAGTGACTTATCTTGAGTGAACTCAGATCTAACGTCGTAGCAATGTCTAAGTTTCCGAAATTCATTACTAATATTATGCTAATATCATCTACATCTACATCTACATAATACCCTGCAAGCCACCACAAGGGTGTGTGGCAGGGGGTGATTTCTCACCAAACATGCACTACATATCATGCATAAAAAAGGAAAAGTATTAATATAGTAGTCAGAACTACACTATTTAAAAAAGATAGAAATTGCAAAGAAAACATGCAAAAAATTCTGTTAGTAGGGTTAGCTTTAAGTACTCATACCAACATGCAGCTACCAATGCTATTCATTGCTACTCTCCGATAGGACATATTTACCGTTATTCGCATCTCTAATTGTGCGAGGGAAAAAGGACATTTTGAATCGGTCAGTTCGGCAATCAATTTCTCTAACTTTATGATTATAGTCCAGTCTGCCATAGTAAGTTGGGGTTCGTAAAATATTTTTAACATCATCACTGAAAATATTGCATTGGAATTTGTTTAAGAGATTAAGTCTTAATTTCAACCTGCGCTCTGACAATGATTCCCATTTCAACTCATTTAATAGACTGGTTACGCTTATATAATTATCGTATCGTCCCTTTACAAATCTTGCCGATCTTCGCTGCACACGTTCAAGTTCATTACTTAGACCGATTTCGTAGGGATCCCATACACTGGCAGCATATTCCAAATGAGGTCTAACAAGGGAAAAGTAGCTGATTTCTCGTACATGATCGTCACATTTACCCAATACTCTTTTAATGAAACCCAGTTTGCGATTCGCTTGACCCATTATTTCACGAATGTGTTTACCCCAGGAAAGATCATTTGTCAGTCTTATTCCAAGATATTTAATGGATTCCACGTTTGTTAATTCATTATTACTTATTTTGTAAGTGGTAGGAGGAGAGCTATTCTTTTTCCAAAAATTCATTACAAGACATTTCTTAAAGTTTAATTCTAACTGCCATGTATCACACCAAGTTTCAATTGCTTGTAGGTCAATATTTAAATATTCTTTATCGTTTAGGCATAGAATTTCCCTGTACACTACTGCGTCATCGGCAAATAGACGAAGCTTACTTTTTACCGCCATTTGGATATCATTAATGTACAAAAGGAATAGGAGTGGACCTATCACACTACCTTGTGGGAGAATTGAAAAGAAATGTCCATCCGACATATCAAATGCAAGTGCTGTTGACGAAACATAAAGGCATACATGTCCGATTAATAAAGTAGTATTGTGCTCTATTTGCAATTCTCAGCTGTCTTATATAGTATTTGGTGGGTGGTGGAATGGGTGATTTATCTTTGGATGAGTAAGACATATCAAATGATGCAACCATCTGAAAAGATGACGTGACTTTTTGATTTTGGACGTTTCCCTAATTGCGTGCCCCATCAAATGGAGGACATTATAGAAGTGTTTTTCATATGTAAGGAGGCTACAAGGTCAGTGAAACCAAAGCTTATTTCACTACTGAAGTGATAACAACTTCTTTAATGGGAGTAGTGCTGCGATGCATAAGGCAAAAGAGACCCACCGCATTAATTAACGCGGCTATCCCCAGGTAACCGGTTAATTTTTTTATTGATTCAGATAACTAAGATGAGGTTGAAATACATTGCACTAAAGTTCAAAGTGTTCCCCATTTCGATCATGCAGTAGATAATACACCAAGAAAGTGCAAGAGACATTTTAGGATTGGAGTATTGAATCACTTCGAAAGAGAAGTCTTAGTTTTTCGGGGGTTGCGATTGGCTGCTGAGGTCAGAGCTACTTTATACTGCCTTATAAATGTTATAATAGGTAAGAAATGGACAGTTTTCATGGAAAAGAGATGCACTAGAGAGAAATCTTGCGTCGGCATTAGTTTACTCTTAAAACAAGGTGCCAAGGGGTCCACGCTTTAGCATCCCATTCGACGGACGGAGTATTGAATATTAAGCTCTCTCCACACCAGGCACGTGGACTGAAATTTGCTTAATCTTGTAAACTGGAAAAGACAGGTCCATGGAGGAAGAATAGGAGGTCTCGCTTCGACGTTTTTTCGTATGCCTATAGACGGCAGCACAGGCGTATTCAGTAGCGCCAATTTGCGGCTCGCTTACAGACTACGTGAGAGCGATGAGAGTATCAAAGGGCCAATGAGATGTCTCCAATCGTATTTGAAAACTGGGTCTGGAGCAGGGCCAATCAGAAGAGTGGACGACGTAAACAGACTCCCGGCAGTTACATCAAAGCCATCAAAGTTGATCTAAGTTCTCGACATGAGTCCTTTTTATAACTGTGGTGCTGTGAATTTCGAAAAAAATTTCCTCCTGTGATCTGATGGAATTTTGATTAGTTCTCAGCGAACGAATAGCTTTCTGTAAGTTCTCAAAATGTCTCTCAGTACAAGAAGACATGTACCTACTACGCATACCCACTAAGTATTTTTCGACTCGAAATAATTATTATCTGTTAAAACCTACCTTCCTTAAACGAGCGTGTGACATATCATGCCAGAAAATGTTGAAAATGTTATTCAAGCCTATTGTTTATATGATCTAGTGGTTGTATTATCGTTCGTTTAATCTTATCGTCTTATCTCGTTATCGTACCTCTTACCTGCCAACGTAAAGAAAACATTGCAATATTGATGATTGTTTTCCGGTTCATAGTGACTGACTGGCGATGAAAATGCCTCGGTGCTATGTGATGTTTAATCTTGTCTAGATGGTCGCTTCAGTATGTGTATTGTCCACGCATAATATGTGTTTACCTGTCTAGTGACTTAATATTTTCTGGTGAAATGGTATGAGTTTAAGGGGTGTGTGCTTGATGAAATGAATGTTTACAGCATAATATGGTAGCATTTAACTATCTTATTTTTAAGTTGATGGAAGCAGATCAAGAAGCTGGACTAAATGTGGCAGCTATAGTTTGTAATAATGAAGAGCAACATGACTTCATGGTTAATTAGAAGTCAATCTTACCTCAAGTAAGCTATTCAAAAAAATTTACTATATAGTTATCATTCAATGTTCATACTTTGCTGGTATAAAGGCATTTTAAGTAGGTAATCTGAAAACTTTGGGTGTTAAACACACCTTTGGGTCTAACACACAACCTATATCTACAAAGTGTTATATTATCTAACAAACAATGCACATCTGACTACAACTTTCATTATCTAGGGTGATGTTGAGTAGTATTTGAGCCATGTCGATGTGAAATATATAATTTTACATATAGCATCCGCGGGCTAAAACTCCATTTGTATTTAATTTTGTAACCAGCCATAACGTTTCCAATAACCTAATACTTATTTCAAAATATGAATTTCATAAGATTCTTTATGTAATTTTTTTTCCAACTCTTTGACATCAGTAAGTGATAAAATTTTCATTTGGGAGTGTGATTTTATTTGAAGTCATTAAATACACCCATGTAAAAAGTGAGATCACACCTCCACATTCCAACTGTTATGGTATTTGCACCCTTAAAAACCCTCATATGCTTCTCACTAGGAAGTAATGTATCTTTAAATGACGATTAAAAAAATACACTTGCCTTAAATGCAAGGTACATAGATACTAAAAATTATAATAATATGCAGAGGAAAAGAAATCAATGCTATGCCACTTAAGATGGACAAACCCAAATGCTGGTGTTGACTAAGAAATATTTTTCATAATATGGAGGTAGTTCAACATTCTGTTGCCTGTGTCTAGCTTTTCACTAGCTCTGTAAACATGATTTTAGACTTGTCCCTTCTTAAGCTACTGTTTCTGATGTACTTTGATGAACTCTGATTGTGAAACTATGCCTCCTTTGCTATTATTGAAATATGAGTACTAATGATTTCTGGCTGATCGTAGGTTTTCGCAGCGTGGATGATGTCCAGTTGTCACTTTCGGTGGCAGCTGCGTCACAGGCATTGTCGTTCTCCAAGCTTTCATACCCGTTGCAGGGCACGTCATCAGGGAAATGATTATTGAGAAGCGAAGATGCTGCTATTTATGGGGGATCCGTGTCCCCCCTCCCTTTGTCTCTTGGCCTTGGCTGGTTGCCGTTCTCTTTCACCGCTCCCTCCCCGCTGCTGACGTCAGTGAGTTGTGCGGGTCGTTCACCTAGGAAGAGTTTCTTCCAGACCGCGCTAAGTCGAATGCCGTCATCTCTGTTGAAGTTTTGCGGCCTCTTCTCAATTTCGACGGCCTCTCGAATTAAACGAGGAAAATACGATTTTTCCCTCGAGATGACCTTATGGATATGCTACGATTCCCTACGTTGCTGGATCGTCCGAACGCATTTCCCGCATACTTGGGAAAGCAGGCATAGAGACGCGTTTCGGCACGTTGACAAAAACCAAAGACATATTACCATCCGCGAAGGACCGGCTTCACCCTCTTCACACAGAAGGAGTTTACGAAATACCGTGCACTTGCGGTAAAGTGTACATAGGGCAAAGCGGAAGGTCGGTAGCGTGCCGATTAAAGGAACATCGGAGAGCGATCCTGCGCGGCAATGGAAAAGAATCGGCGGTTGCAGACCACGCCCGCTCGGGAGAGGGCCACCGGATCTTGACCGAGGAGACGAAGGTCATCTCGAGGGAAAAATCGTATTTTCCTCGTTTAATTCGAGAGGCCGTCGAAATTGAGAAGAGGCCGCAAAACTTCAACAGAGATGACGGCATTCGACTTAGCGCGGTCTGGAAGAAACTCTTCCTAGGTGAACGACCCGCACAACTCACTGACGTCAGCAGCGGGGAGGGAGCGGTGAAAGAGAACGGCAACCAGCCAAGGCCAAGAGACAGAGGGAGGGGGGACACGGATCCCCCATAAATAGCAGCATCTTCGCTTCTCAATAATCATTTCCCTGATGACGTGCCCTGCAACGGGTATGAAAGCTTGGAGAACGACAATGCCTGTGACGCAGCTGCCACCGAAAGTGACAACTGGACTAATGATTTCTCTTATTAAACTTACTTCCTCAGAACCAATCACGTCATTGCCAAAGACACTCAGTCGGTACCTAGCTGCATTAGGACTTGTTGAAATATTGAGTCTTTTGAATGACTGGTATGTAAATTTCAATTTTTTTTCTGCTTCAGAAACTGCTTCTATAATTTATATTAATTCATTTATGAAATAATAGTGGTCATAATCTTCCACAGGTTTATTTGTTTATGGATGCCACCACAGGATATATCTCAAGCCAAAATACACTGGCACTTTGGAAGCTCGGTTACTATGGGGACTGTGGTTTTGACCTTCCTAGTATCTTGCAGTGCAAATGATAGATAAAGGTAACAGTGTAGTGATTCAAACCGGTTGAATTACTTCAGCAAGAACAGTGAATTCATTTCTGGTGGAAATGTAGTGTGGTCTCAGTGGATCCATTGTCCTCCTTTCAACAGCCTGAAAACCCAATACTCAATGCACCCTGATTACTTATTGTGAAATATACACTATAATTGAAATGAACCTAAGTGCTCCTATTTTGTATAGTTTCCCCAAATTGCATAAGGAAAAAGTCCCTTTCGGGGTAGATGTTTTTTATGTTTACGTCTCTTCCCACAGGCTGGCTGGAAAACACCAGCATTTTCAGAGGAAACTGACTTTAAGCCAAACTATTCATTTTGGTATTCTATTAAGTTGGCTAAAGAATTGTAAATAAATTTCCCCCAAATGCAAACATAACTTGACATTGAAACCTTTTTTCACGCATGAAAGTGTTTGAAACACTCCTTTTGTAGAGATTTCTACTATAGGGAAAAAGTAGATTCTGACTAAGATAACAATTTTCACTGCCACAATGTCCGAAAAACAGAATTACTACTGATCCTAAAACACAATTCAACTCTTTGCTTGCTGGTCTTCCATTGGTTTCTCCATTACCCCCTATTCTGGCTGAGATATCATTTGACATTTCAGAATCAGATCTGTTCAGTTTTCTGTATTATATACCCTAAAGTTATATTATTATGAAGAGTTGGCCGATAGAAGAATGGAGTGGAGGGCTGCGTCAAACCAATCCTAGGATTGTTGACCCTTGATGATAATGATGATACCATAAAGTCTTCTGTATAATATACTCTATAGCAGCAGATATGTTGACAACTTGCTCTATTTGTGGATTGGAAGTAATTTACTGGACTCCCTCAAAATGCACAGTAAAAACATCATATGCAATTTCAACATGAAATTACATATGCATTCGAGAATACACCTGCCAGTAAAGGTTAAAACCCTAACTGATTGACGAAACCTTAAATGAGAAAATCCAGTAGACAACTAGGTTGTTGTAATGTTGCTCCTCCTGCACCCCTTTGGTTTATAACCATAGGTATTTGGTCTATGATATCTGGTTCTAGGTTGTATAAATGGTGTGGACTCCCTTTTGTTAAAAGGACTTTCAGCCAGATTGGCCAACCTCTTACCTCTGTATCTTAAAGCAGCATACTACTCCCTACAACTACATATATACTGTATTGGATTCTGCATTTTCGTCAAGTATTTTTGTCATTATTTGTTGTTTTATAGCTTCATTATTTGAATGTGGAGGAGATTGTAGAATTCATCTGACCATTGCAGTGGAAACTGGTAAATGAATTTGTACTTAATTATTAGCACTAGAGGTAGAATGGATATGCTCACACAATCCATTGTTTATATTTTGGTGTGGGGAAAATCAGGTTTTTCCTGCAGTGTATATTAGAGAGACGTAGATTGGTGAGAGTAAAGCAGAAAACCCCTCATCCCTATCATCCTCTGACATCTACCACGTATATCAACCTTCACATCCTCCCCTCTGGCACCTCCCTAATAACTTGCCGACAACCTTTCTCTTCTTTCTTCCCCTTTAAATGACTTAGTGGTCAATGCACTTGGTTTTTAAAAACACTTATGATGTCACTGTTGTCTGTTGCCCTTTAGCCCCAAACACCTCAGGGTCAGCCCTATTTTCCTCTCATTTTCATGCCCTGACGTACCATTCCCCACTTCAAATTTACCCAAGTCAGTGTCATAGCCTGACACTGGGATTATAGGTATCATGCTGCCAAATAAACATGTGGAGGATTACCATATCTATTATTTTATAAATAATAGATATATAGCAAAACTCTCATCAGGCCATGAGTGATACTGTGAATTTTATTCACGCAAATATAGTGTTTAGGTGTCCATCCCATTGAACCTTTGTTTTGCTTTTATTATTTCATAGATATAACATTGTTAAACATTAACGTATTTACTTTGTTAGTAATTCTGAAAATTGTTTGCTTAATTAGGTGATTTAATTATTGTTTAACTGTAGCACAATTTTTTCACCAGGCAGAGTTATGTAAAGTGTTATCTATAATTCACATGTATCATTATCTGTTTCTGTTAATTATTGTTTTATTATTGTTTAACAAATTATTGTTTAACTGTAGCACAATTTTTTCACCAGGCAGAGTTATGTAAAGTGTTATCTATAATTAACATTTATCATTATCTGTTTCTGTTTTAGCTATTCTGAGAGTGAAAACTGTTGGTGTTTGCTGATTTTATGTCTTATGAAGTATGTATTGTGTTTTCAATAAAATAATCGTTTTGCTGGATATTGAATTTCATTTGCTAGTATTCCTGTAATTGTATTTCAGATATTTCTCAGTGAGCAAGTTGAAACTACCGACCGGTAAGTATAACGCGTGATCAAATAAACTAGAATAATATATTATGCCTTAGGGGAATTCAAAGGAACCGCCATAATCGACATGGGCTCTCAACGCCATCTCTACGGCTGACTTACATACTACTTGCTGGCGTCGACGAGAAACCTATACTATAGGCCCTTATGGGAGTGAGCCTTCCCATTCTAATCCCTGACAGGTCGTTTAAGTTAAGAAATAAGTCTAGTGCAGTATCACTTGAAAGTAATAGGTCTTACCCGTTCGGTGCCAAAATGTTACAAATCTCTTCCCTTAATTTCCAGTGCTTCGTATTTACCTTCTTAGTTCCCTTTCTTATCTTTTCTCACTGGTAAAGTTCACTTCTTACCTTGTTATGAAACAGCTATTTCGACCAACCCTAGAACAGAAGTTCAACGCATACTTAAATATCAGATTGAAAAGAACAATTATTAACCACACACATGAATAAAACTAGTGATCACGTTTCAAGACTGTTAACACTTGAATTATATGCAGTGTAAAACATTCGGGGAGGGTGAGGGTTTCGGGGCTGAAGCCTCAGAAGCCTCCCCCGTGGCTACGTGCCTGCTCCACACAGTACTTCGTTTCCAGATCATTCGATTTACGGATGAACCGGTGAATTTGCACCATAGATCGGTCAGAAGGTCCGTTGTTATTCATATTCCTATTAGTGATGAGTGGACAGCAACATTTTAAGTTCCGGTTTCACCTTGGTAGTACCATCCTATATG
Source organism: Platycnemis pennipes (assembly GCA_933228895.1). Classification (NCBI taxonomy): domain Eukaryota; kingdom Metazoa; phylum Arthropoda; class Insecta; order Odonata; family Platycnemididae; genus Platycnemis; species Platycnemis pennipes. The sequence continues at coordinate 29,879,070 of OW121852.1, read as the reverse complement.
GACCATGAATAGCAAATGAGAGATACATTTTGAAGATGTATCAAAAATTGACTTTGGAATGGGAAAATCATAGTAGCGTTATGATCTGTGTACTGGCATGAAAAAACAAATATCAGCACTCCGAGTTTACGATACATTTCCCTCTGTTAGCTTTCGGTACCCTTGTTCCTTTATAGAATGAAATCATCACACATTACTCCATTGGTACCCACATTGTAAAGCACTTCGTAGTGCCCTTCCATTTCATCTGATCATGAGTGCTTGCAAATACATTTCGTAAATGTTCATAGGAAATGAGGAACGCATCTGAAACAGTGGCTTCCAATCGGTTTAAACGAAACCTTCTGATGCCTATGTGACATTTCTCCCCCGTTCATTTTGGACTGCATGGGATTAGGAGTCAAATTTTCCTAAATACCGACTTGTCAGTTCCAGGAGCCAGTCTGAGCTATTCACGGTGACACCAAGTTGTATTGTATTGTAACAGGCATTAGAATATTCAATACTGTACCAAAGCATTCATCTAATTTTATAGCACATGCTCGATTATGTCACGTAAGCTGAGAATATATTACACCAATCCGTAACTAGTCATCAAGCTATGAGTAGATTGTGAAGTGGAAATGAAATTCTCAACAAAACCATATGATGCGTCTAGCATTGCGTCCTGTAATCATATTTACATTTTGACTTGGTTAAAATTACTTACACGATTAATTTGATGACTAACTGCTTTACCTACCAAAATATGGTGATGTTAGCGATCCAAATTGGAACGGAAGTCACTAAAAAGTAGACGAAAATTAGTAGCAGATTTCAAATTCAACGTTATCCAACTGCTTAGGTTTTACCATATCATCTAACCTAACCTAGTGTTCTTTGCTCAAAGATGAAAACAACTTGGACGCTAAAGGTAAGAATGGTAACCGTGATCTTTGCTTACTCAGACCATTAGTACTTTACGACCTGGCCACAGCGGTTGGCATGAGGTAAGGAAATAGTTATATGCAGTATGCACGTGAATTGAAGACGGTTATTTGAGGTAAATCTCTTGGTTTTTCACTTGTGATGAAGAAGCCGGATACAATGGCCGCTAACTGAAACAGCCAGTGAACTTGTTTATAGGCAGCAGCGAAGAGGCATTTTCTCTTCCTAGGAAAAAATTAAGTACCTAATTGAGAAATCACATTTAGTTGGAAGGTATGCAACGTGCATAGACTCAAGTGCATTCATGGGTTGCCTAAAATTGCCACTAAATGATAATTAAAATTAACTATTTCTCTCGCGTCATTGACATGTGTTACCCTAATCCAAATGATAGAGAGAAGTGCGAACATTGCAAATGTTATTTCAGCGCACTGAGAAATGCTCTTTTTTCTCTAACTTCGCGTGCTGTTGAAGATGGAAAAAAACTGAAGCGTTGCACGCCGGCAGGTGCTAACACAACTGAAGGAGTATGCAATCTGGGTTTTCCAATATAAATTAGCAATGGATCCTTTAAAATGCGATGACGTGATCTTTCTCTAACAGTTCAAACGCCAAAGGCTGAGGTTTTCATACTTGCATCTCCATCGATTAGAAGGGCTGGGACTAAACTTTTGAGAATTTTTTGGACACAACATGCTTGAAATCATGACATCCTCCAACATCTTTGACGTGCACCTTGTAAATCTCAGAGAAAGATATTAATGATTCAATAACGAGGCGAGTCAGAGGGAAAGTCTGGAATGAAAACTATTCTTTAGAGTATGTATCTTATTTCAACTGCTTCACGGAATTGTTTGTAACCTAAAATATTCACAAACTTCTTGGCCTCTCTGGACCATGTTTCATTTATATGAATCCTGAAATTATTTACTGTGATCTCAGGTGAAACCTCTGCACAAGTATTATTTTTAAAACCTCATAATAATAATTATTTCCTCTGGTAATCCATGATAGTCATTATAGCTGATAATGTCAAGTTCAACCATCCACCAAATTATCTACCGAGAAGAACTCTTGTAAAAGTATATTGTAAATAACCTCTTTTAGAAGATTTTAAGACGCAGCAATGCAGGGATCTTTTTTGAATCTAAGTCGCCTTGGGGTATTAAACTAAATCTTATAGTTGATGTGAAATTTTGCAAACGCGTAATTCACTTTTTATGAATGAAAACTTGTGACGTCAAGTTTCTCATATCAAAGACTTAAGAGGAGCTAAGCTTGGGTTTCACAATTTCCGCGTACATTATCTTTCAGCTAGACCTGAATATGAGACCTCCATATATTTTAACGTGACAGGCGTGGCCCGAGAATTTCCGTTGGTAGAATCTGAGTTCATCTTATTCAAGATAAGATTCCCCGCTCCACCTCATAATAACTTAGGTGGAAATGTGGTCCACGATAGATAATTTCTGAAGTAATTTATTGGCTAGTGCGAGTGGCGATAAGAAGGAAAGTCTTTCTGCAAATAGTACCGAGAAACATTGCGTCAAATAGTAGCTTAATTCCAAATAAATCGCCAATTCTTGGAGAGTGATTTCATTTTTTTCGTTTTCAGAACTCGCCGTTGTGAAATGTACCGTTACGTCGAAATGATTGGTCCGATATCTGTCAATTATTTTTGTTCCATTCTTTGCCATACCTATACACGAATTTTATTCATAAGCTTAATATAAATGAATGCTCTTTACGAATTAGATGTTTATCCCAATTCCTGTTAAACGGGAGAATTATTGGAGCACTGCCCTAACAAAAATTACCTATCATCATTAAATTACGGTTGAAGTGAGCCCTTATATTTTTAAATCGCCGGTATGTGCATACGCTAATGTAGACTAATGCGTATTAGCATTGGTGATTTATTTATTAAAATGCAATATTGGTAGACATGATTTGAATAATTTAGACCGTCCAGACAGTTGAATCAATCATATATCTTTTCAGACCTTAAAAAATCATCAGCGAAGGATTTGTTGTGGCTAAAAAGTTACTAATGTCGCAGTGCTAACTAAAAATACTGGAGAGAAGACATAACCCATCTTTACAAAACTGTCTGCGACATTTTCTCAACAGGAGAAATACCCAGGGACCTCTAGAATAACATAATAATTCCTTATGCCAAAAAGAAAAGAGCGGAAAATGCGAAAATTTTAGGAATATTAACCTGACAACACATACATCGAAGACATTAACAAGGAGTATCCACAGAAGGATAGAAAGAAAGCAGTCATGGAAAAAAATCAATTTAGATTCAGGAAAGGTAAGGGTACACGAGAAGCAATTCTAGCAATCAGGCTACTCGAAGAGAAGAGAATGGAATAGGAATAATCAACTTTCAATACATTTGTGGATTTAGAGAAATCATTAGACAACGTGGATTGGAATTCAATGGATGGAATTCTGAAGGGAGTATGAGTGTCCTATAATGACCAAAGAATTATCCACAGTTTGTATAAAACCCGAGTAGCTGTGATTAAATCTGGGCCAACTGTGTAAAATCAAGACAAAGGAAAGGTGTGAGACAAATCTGTGCAACGTCTCCCATAATGTTTTAATGTTTACGTTATGAGAGCCATCAATTAAACCAAAGAGAAGCCTTTTGGAGTGAATATCCACGGAAAAAAATAGCATGCTATGATTCGCTGATTGCTAGGACTCATAGCAGAGATGTAGATAGATATGAATAAGATTCTAATAACCATGGAAAGGAAATTGGCCAGATATCAGCTGGAGATCAATAAGAATATGAGTAAGATATTGGTGTGCAGTAAGAGAAAAGAGGCTAAAACCCACATTAAACTGAGAAAACAAAAACTTGAAAAGGTGAAAGAGTTCTGTTACCTGGGAAGCAGAGTAACCAAAGATGGACGAAGCAAGAAAGAAATAGTCAGCAGAATAGCCCAGGAAAAGAGGGTATTCTTTTAAAAGAGGAATAGATATACTTACAGCTGGAAATACAAGCATAGAAGTTAGGAAACAATTCATCAGTACGTATACGATGACAGCAGCGGAGAAAATAAAAGTGAAATCATTTGAAATGTGGTGCTACCGAAGAATGAATAAGAAACAAAGAAGTCTTAAAGAAGAGTGGGAGAAAGAAGAAGTCTGCTGAAAAATATAAAAAGGGGAGGGACAACTTAATCAGCCATATCTTAAGACACGATGGGTTGATGAAGACAATGGTTGCGGGGAAAGAGAACGGGAAGAATAGAAAAGCCAGGCCTCGTATGAGTTGTATATAACAGCTTGTGAAGGATGTAAAAGAGAGGAATTACTTTAATATGAAGAGGTTGGCCGATAAAAGAATCGACTGGAAAGCTGCGTCAAACAAATCCCAGGATTATTGACCGATAATGATGATATATATTATGTTTCATTTTTTTAAATGCCAACCACGAGAAAGTGTTTTTCTTGAATACTTGGCGCTGGATGTTTTTCCGCCAGTATTCTCAGAATAATTCACAGCTGAATCGCAGAGAGGATTACATGTGACTCGCACAAATACTAAGTAAACTAATTGGAAGATAAAACGTCTTTACATCCTCATTGCTCGCTATCTGAGGCTGAGGGGGAGATAAGGAATGATGCACTCATTGATGTTGTGGATGGAGGATTCCTTGGTTTACTAAGGTGACGTGAACACATCCGGAGATTAAGTGCTGTATATATATTCGTCGGAACGGATGGATGTACCTTTAGAAGGAACTTTGACGAAGGCTGCTGGTTATTTTAGTTCCTCCCGTTGATTCTTACTTGAGAAAAGCAGCTGGACACAGCAACAAAGCCTCTAAGTAGACTTGAACCATCATTTGAGGTAAGTTTAGTGATACAAAGTCACAAAGGTCTGAGCATTAAGTTTCAATCTATTTGCTTCCTCTGTTAAAATGATAATTATTCGTAGCAAACATTCAGATCAAAATATATAACACGGTACAATTATCAGATATTCTTTTTGGTGAGCGAAGTGATTTGTGTATTATTCCTTACTCTTTAACATACTGCGAAAATGACAGGCACGATGAAATTACAGGAAAGGGATGTCGATTGGAAAATGCCAAAAAAAATTTTAGTTATTCACTCATCACTCATGACGAGTCACATTGGGAGTTCGCCAGGGTAGCGTGAAAGGCCCGCTTCTATTTTTTATGCATAAACGATTTGAGTACCGTAGTTAATACAGGGGTATATCAAAATAAAAATACATAGAATCGCTTAGCAGGGATTTAGATGCAATTCAAGGGTGGTGCGACAAATGACAATTAAAACTCAATCTTAAAAATTGTGTAGCTATTAATTTTTGGTGGTGGATTAATTCGACAGAGCGATCCTATAAAATTAGTAACACGAAGATCGAAAGCGTTTAAACCATAAGGTACTTAGGTGTAACAATCACCTAAGATTTATAAAGGGGAAGACACATCCGGGAAACATGCGGCCGAGCCAAGAGAAAGCAAGGATTGATAAAAGGAGTACTTATCCTTATATTTATCCTATAAAATTAGTAACACGAAGATCGAAAGCGTTTAAACCATAAGGTAGGTATAACAACTCCTTAAGATTTATCGTTTTTTAGGGATTTATAAAAGGAGTACTTGGGAAATGTAATAAGAAGACAAAAGAGCGATGTTACTTTTCATTAGTCATGCCCCACCTTGAGTATGTAGCCAGTGTATGGGATCCGTGTGAATTAGGTTTGATCAGAGAAGTAGGCAGTGTGCAGCGTAGAGCAGCTACGTTTGTTAAAAGGTGCTACGATAGGTTGAGTAGTGTATCAGAATTAATACAAGAATTAGGGTGTGTATCATTATCAGACCGTAGGTTTAAGTACAGATTGAATCTATTAGAGACATTTGTTTCGGATAGCGTTACTGATGATGTTTGGCATATAATAAAAACACCAGCGTATTATGCTAGATTCGAACAGATAAATAAGATTAGAGAGATAGATTGTCGTATTGATAGATTCAAACTGTCATTCTCCCCGTACTATTAGAGAACAGAATAGGCAGCATAGCAAAGGGATAGGTAGGTGAAATAATTTAGAGTAGTCTGTAATGCATGATACATGTATTAACAAGCAATCCCTTAATTACTATGTAGGTATAAGCAATGTAGTTGTATGAGACCTTATAGTAGCTTGTTTGCATGCCAAAATGCATGCTTGGTGATCTGTTCCCACTGCCATACACCCTCGCGGTGGAATGTAGGGTATCACTTATATATGTAGATGTAGGTGAGACGACCAAATTAACAAGGTTTAATTTCATTTCCTCCTTTAACAATGCCGCGAAAGTCTTCGCACGAACAACAAGCGATTCCATTTTGATTCTGTTATTCCAGTTTTCGATGCACATACTATCATGCACAATCTTTTTTAAATTGAAAAAGAGCCTATCATTGTTTTCTACCGACAGAGCTTCAGAGAAAATATCACTCCGATGTTAAATAGGATGGTGTCCTTCATCAAAGAATACAGGATTCATTAAATGCGGTTCGTGTTCAACCACCAATGTATTTAATTTGAAAAAAGAATTATTTGATTGAAAAATTCCAGTTTACTGATTAGTTAAATGTTAATTTCTAAGACCGTTTGTATTAGCTGTAAAAGCTCAGAAATGGCCGGATGCGCATCCTTCTTGCGGACGTAACAGGTATATAGTTTATGTTGCGAGGCATAGGAAATATTCGTCTCCTGAACTTACCATTGTATTTCAGAGCCCCTCAGCTCTAGTGAATATGCAATAATAATAGGCAATGCAAACTACGTAAGTTATAAAAGTCTTCTCCGTCAAAGATGGCATTAATCGTCGTTTTATAGGCTCCAGAGGGGTTGTGTATGAAACCGTCGAGATTATTTCAAATAGGTAACCAAGGAGTCACGTGATATAAACAATATTGGTTTCAAAATTTAATGTGTCTGAATCGCTCTTTACAACATCATCAATTGTTTTCACTTGAGTTTTTCTCATCTATTTCAACTATAGAGTCTCCAGGTGAGATACAACGCAAGTGTAAACAAAGAATGAGGTTGTAATAAGTGGTTTTGACACACCACATTTTTGAAGCATTCGTGTTTATACCACGTGACTCCTTAGTTACCTATTCGAGATAATCCGGACGGATTCAAATACAACCCCCCACGGCATCCTGCTCGTGGAGTCCACAGCTACTGCGAAGCATGGCGTGAATTTGGCGCGACGACTGTGGGGAATCTTCACGGTATGCTTAGCAAAATGAATACTTCTGTCCGTGCCAAAATCTTGTAGACTCGAGTTTAAACCTAAATAACTCCAAACCTTTCATTGGATTTTCACGTCATTTACATAGTAATTTAGATAATTTTGTTGTCGACTGACTACATTGTTAGCATAATTTTTATTAAATTTTAATTTATCATTTAGCTGAAGTTACAACCTTATTTTATATCGAATTTTATGTTTCCTGAAAAAAGTGCGAGCACACAGTTGGACACTCCGCCTGGAACGCTGCGTATTTCCGGCGCTGCGTTTTTTCAGGATACAAAAAATTCGATATAAAATAAGGTGCTAAATTCAGCTAAATGATAATATCAGATCTGCTCTGGAAATTTAAAGGATGATGACAGTTTTAGTCTCGTGGCGCCATGATGTACAGTTGTCGAGAAAAAGTGCTGTTATAAATGGAATAGAAAACCAATAAGTAATACAGAGAAAACCTTGAAACTTTGCAGACGTAATAAATAAAATATATTTCACATTGTATTAAAAACTTGTTTTAGTCAAACGATTTTCTTGGAAGTTATTAGACGACACATTGACGCATGGCGCCGTAGCGTAAAAATAAATCGGCTCTTTTTTACTCGAACGTAGTAAACAGGTCCAAAATTTGTTTATAAAATTATTCTAACAATTTACTCAGTTAACAACAAAATTATCTAAATTACTATGAAAATAACGTGAAAATTCGATGAACGGTTTCGGAGTTATTTAGGTTCAAACTCGAGTCTACAAGATTTTGGCGCGGGCAGTAGATGTTTTTAAATGAGTCAGCTGAACAAATAACTTTAAATAAATGAATAAAATTGAATGATAATGAATTAACTGAACAAATATACCTCCGATGCTAGTTAATATGCTTTGACGGAGTGAAACGTCTGCTTGGAAACGTCCGCAGCACCACCCAGTGGAAGGCAGAGGAACGAGTGTCGCGTCATACGCATGATTTACCGGCATCATATACTTATGCCTTCGCTTTTTCGCGCCGCTGAATTTCCTGACGTTTTAATTAATGAGAGAAAATGCTTAACGTCATTTTAAAATCGTACGGTCTAAAATTCGTATTCCAGAAGTTATTAACTTTCGATCGATATCATAAAATAATAATAGGAAACTACTTTATTGTCCACCATCTGTGATTGATACTACAAATTTCCAGTTGGTCCGTTAGTTAGCGGTGCGAATTGGTGTCGTGTATCTATTTAATTACATTGACACTTGGAATCGGTCACTGTGGTCATGAAACCACATCAATATCCTTTACGGACACTTGACGGAATTTCTGATGACCGTAAACATTAGCGTAGTATGAATCCATGAATAAAGATCAGGAGGTCACAAAATTGGATTTTTTCTCAGGGCAACGAAAGACCCTAGGATTTTAGTTTTCCGTAGATGTATTTAATAATACAATAGTGTCCTAATTTAAACTTATTATCCTTAGAACATTGGAAAATATCTAAGGGAAAAGTTTTTCTACTGCGGTCAGGCTCAAGGATAAATTTAGTGTGCTAACTTTCTTCAACGTCGTGTATGTACGTAAGCGAAGTCGAATCTCATAATTGGTGCCTATTTTGTCCATGTTATTGGAGGACTTGTGTTAGAGACTTTTCTATCCTAATGTAAACCGTTTTTCATTCCCTCAGAAGGCGACCGGTGATACTTACATGAAAATGTCTGCATCTACCTGTTTGACCATCAGTCTCTTCATCCTGGCGATAACTGTGAATCCAGGCAGTGGGAAAACCGCCGCAAAAGCTTTATCAGGTTCGAATTGTTGCAATAATTTTCACAACTCAAATGAAAAAGCGTTTTTACTCTATAACGTTTCAACTACGGTTCAAATCATCTTGAAAACCTTTGCAGTTTTACCCTCAATTTTATAAATAAATAGACACCTCCAAGGTATATAAAACCATACTCTTCCTCTTTCCTCTCAATATCCCATGTTTACCCTAATTTTCAATATTTTCTGCATTCCCGCTTTTTTTAAGGTCAATCTTCGGTCCATTAAGATTTTAAATCGCTATCATTTATGTTTTTTTATATTTATTTATTTATTGTTTTTAATGCTTACCCACCATATAAATATAATTACAGGGTAAACAATTAACGATCAAACAAGAAAAGACAAATATTATTAGCACTGGTCAAAAACACTAGACAAACAAGATAATATTAATAACATTGGACATTTATAAATATCAATTGGTTAAACATATGTATGAATTATTCATTCTACACATCAACAATATTAAGAACATTACCTCAGTGTGATTAGTTTGAATTAACTCTCTTAAAAATTTATATCTATCTTGATATATGCAATATTTGTTATATGTAATACACAATCTATTAATAGGAGAATTTTTACAGTGCTCATTATTAACATTCATGACAAAATTTCATCTAATTTCTACCCTTTCTAGATGGAACTTGTAAATTTAATCGATTCAACAGCATTCCACATTCTCATAGAAGATCTTTCAATGTTCTCTGATCAAATAATTTATGGAAATTAAACATTTCCAATAAGTTGTCGTATTTTATGTGATTCTCAATAATGGGATAAACTCGATACCGAACATAAAACATACCTTAATATACCCATAATACATACCCGAACATAATATCCCTTTAAACCATGTATGTTGCCACAACGCTGCAGCAAGTCTCACTGCAACCTACTGGGAGTTGCTGCAACGTTATGACAACGTCGTAAATGCCTCCAAATGTCCTCCCTTCTACGTCCTGGCAACGTCTTCACAACGTTATTGCAACCTGACACACAACATTATTGCAACCTTCCTGCAACCTTTAAATAGTACTCATACCCACGTAGCACACTTCCAGGAAAATGTGCCTTGAAGGCGCCTCGGAGGCACCTAAAAAAGGCACAGAAGGCACCTTTAATAGACACATTGAAGGCACATTTTAGGCGCCTTTTTCACGGAGCTAAGGTGCGCCTTCAAGGAGCCTTAAAAAGGCACCACTTAAAGGCACTTTTTAGACACTTGGAATACGTGTGACAAGCATAAATATATCCTTACTAATCCCATGGCTCCTAAAACATTCATTAGAAAATGTACCAACATGCTTTAATTAATACAAAAACAATCATATTTTAATATCTTGCATTGGTGCTCCTATCACCTAAATTGAAAAATTAAAGGTAAAAGATCGAGATTCTTTCTAATTCAGAGAGTAGTATTAGTATCTTATGGTGTTTTCAAGTCTGTTTCCGCACTAATAGGCGCTTCAGACCGGGAGGAAAGGTATAAGGATAGGGATGGAAGGGATAGAAGGGATAGGGATATGTGGTCTGAAGCCTCCAGGCCCAGTATTAGCATCTCGTTGGAGGCCATATATATACAGCTGCAGGCTGGCATTAAGTCGTTTGTGACTATTAACTTTACTAAAAGATTGACACGGACAATTTGCGCTGTTAAAACATTTCCCTAAAAACCATTTTGTGGATAAAAATAAGCATTACCATTATAAATATACGTAATTGATATTATTTTAACTCCAGGAGGGATAAATAAGAGTTTCCTCCATAATGCGGAGAACCTGTTTCCCGGCGAGCGCACCAGTGTTTTCTCTAAGTCCGATACCGTTTATGAGGGACTGAGAAAAAACATCCGTGGACCAATGTTCAATCGCTCTTAATGTTCGTGAATCGCATTTAAAACCACAATTCAATTGTACTTTAACTCTCACCGATCATCCTGGCCTTTGATTTTTCCGGTGAGTGCGCGCTCTATGTCCGATACCCTCTACGAGGAACTGAGAAAAAAACATCCGTGGGCCAATGTCCATTCGCTCTTAAAGATCGTGAATCACGTTCAAAACCAAATTTCAGACGTACTTTCACTCAGATCTGTTGTATATCCAAGACATCAAATTGACATGCCGTGTGGCTTGGTTAGGCACTCCTAAGGCGCCTTTTATGCACCATTAAAAGCACACATTCCTAGGTGCCTATATTGGGCGCCTTAAAGGCGCATGAAGTAGTCAGGTGCCCATTTTAGGCGCCTTTGAGGCGCATTTTCCAGCTAGTGTGCTACGTGGGTAATTGTGCCATTTCAAAAATTATATCCTTCTGATAGTTGTTTTTTCACTCCAATTGATAATGAAGTGCGTATAATAAACTTTTTCCAAGTTACTTTCTGGCTCAAAAATTTCGAACTGAAATTTTTTCTGAGTCCTCAACACTATTGGAGACGTAATTACTACGTAGCAGGAACGTTGCAATGCGACCTGAATAGTGCTTCGAGTGGGGAAATTACGACGCTAGGTTTCTCATGCAAGATTAAATGAACGACTTAAGTGGAAAATACTTGTGCCTGGGTTTCTCATGCAACAATAAATTAGGCTTACAGCGGAACGCTCTATTGATATCCCCGCGAGAATATTTTCAATACCCCAAGTCTTCTTATATAGGGAGTTACAAATATATCCTTCTGGCAATTGTTAATTCACTTCATATGACAAAGAAGCACGTATAAAACAACATTATCCAAGTCACTTTCTGCCTCAGCTATTTCGAACTTATAAAAATTTTGTTCTCGAAACTATTGGAGACGTAATTATTACATTGCAGCGACGTTGCAAAGCGACCTGAATAACGCTGCAACCTCGCACAACCTGTCTGCAACGTTGCTGCAACATTTTGTTTACTGGGATACCTTAAAAACTGTTTTTGTATTCTCTCAATAATTTCACTCTACTGTTTTGCATAAGGGTTCCATATTACAGAGCAATATTCTAATTTACTCCTTACAAGAGAAAAATACCACAATTTTGGCACTCATTCATTTCTAAAGTACTTTGACATACGGTATAGAAAACCCTGCAGATTACATCAAACATGGTAATGTACAATATATGATTTACAAAGGTCATTTTACAGTAAAAAATTATATCTTCAGCATTTAACATACACCTTTTACTCACATGAATTGCAGATGTATAGAATCAATATAAAAGTTTGGTAAAATTTTTATTATTGATCTTAATTTACAAAGGCACACTAGCAGTTAAACTGAGCTTTCATATTTTATTGGCTCAATGGGGGCGTTTTCTCGGAACCGATATTGCTATTTTGTTCCACGAAATTGAGATTGGGCGAAGGGGCTTTACTGTCCTTTGCACTCATCCGAAATGGTTAAAAAACATGTTTTTCGCCGCTTATAACTCGAGAACTAATTTGCGGATCATAGAACGGAAAAATAAGGGTATTTTTACTTTACAAACCCTATCACATTCGGAAATAAAAATATGAAAACCTACCCCATTTCAGCCAAATTGCATCGTGCGTAATAATCCTTGCAAAATTTGTTGAGATAGGACTATTTTGCTTCCTTGAAACTATAAATTTCCATTTCTTTTTCTTTTCCTTCTTATATCTTTTATGGCTAATTATTCTGGCAAAAGGATGTGATTCTCGCAGGGATTTGTTATCCAAATTTTCCGTATTTATGTCCTTTTGTTTGTATTTTATTTTCAGGTGGAAAATATGGAGATGACTGCTCAGGGGGAAATTACTGTGATGATTCCCTTCATTTAGTTTGCGATCCCAAGTTCAGCAAATGCGTCTGCAAAACATCTTACCATGACGACGGGACTCGTTCCTGCGTACCTGGTAAGTTTTAAAATTAATTTCAAAAATTAATTAAAATTTCACATAAAATGTGAAATGGTTTGAGAGTTAGGATTATTACTGACTTGATTTATCCTATAGTGAGCTCCGCTCCACTCCGCTGTTATCTGCAAATTAATACGCGTTCGTATTGTATCAAGGCCCATTTTATTACTGATCATCCTTTAACATAAAGAGAAATACCACAATGGGTAAGTATAGGGCTGTTATGTCTGCTCCTCTGTAAATGACAATGGGGGCGTTTACTCGGAACCGAAATCGCAATTTTGCACACGAAATCGTTAGATGGAAGCAAAGATAGAATTTTAGTGAAAACATTAATCTTCTAACGAAAACCATTCACTCATAACTCGAAAACTAAAATAAGCAAAATGTGACGCACACCGAAAAAGCTGCTTTGATAACATTCACGTCATTTTCCTCCCGTCCTTGACTGCTTGTCGAGGAAGGGAAGGGAGTGGAGGGGGGTTCTCGGAAGGTCTGCTCGCACAGATTCTGTCGCAACTGCTCCTATTGGCAGATTCAACTGTGCCCCCCATTGCGATGAGGCGAAGTAGCTTCGCGGGCTCAGTTGTGATTGGACGAAGTCGATAAACGTCAGAGGTTGCACCACGCCCACTTTTCCGAAAGGGTTAAAAATATCAGATTTTCGCCGATTATAACTCGAGAAATAATTGACGGATCAAAAAACGGAAAAATCCGGGTCTTTTTATTTTACAAACTCTATCAGATTCGGCAATAAAAAAACATGGTAAATTAATTTCAAAAAATAAAATTAAAAATCCCTATGCATGGGGATTTTTTAACACAAGCTCTTGCTTTCAAAGCATGAAATTTCCGCAGTACCCCCATGTTGACCAAGCTAATAGTCACAAAGTTTTAGCGTAGAGACGTTAGTATTGCACGAGTAACATCTACAGCTATACATTTGTGGTAGAGTACAGCTATTAATTTGAACTGATTAAAAGAGCTACATCAAATATTCTTCGGGAATTTGATTATTCTGTTATGGAAGTTGTTGCGATAAATATTTATGAATGACTCCATGATAAAACCAATTTAATTTTCTCACAAAATACCCAATGTGATTGTTCACAGAGGAAGGTGGTACACTGGAGATGGAAAGTTCGATTTCAATAGTGTATGGGGTCGTTTACCATGATTTTTTTATTGCCGAATAAGATAGTTTGTAAAATAAAAAGACCCGTATTTTTCCGTTTTTTGATTCGTCAATTATTTTTCGAGTTATAAGCGGCGGAAAAATGATGTTTTTAACCCTTCCGGAAAAGTGGGTGTGGTCGAAACCTCGAAATCTCTGACGTATATTGACTTCGTCCAATCACAACTGAGCCCGCAAAGCTACTTCGCCAGATCGCAAAGGGGGGCACACAGCTGGCTCTCCCAATGGGAACGATTGCGACAACATCTGTGCGAGCAGACCTTCGGAGAACCCCCCTCCACTCTCTTCCCTTCCCATAAGAGCAGTCAAGGACGGGAGGAAAATGACGTCAATGTTATCACATCAGCTTTTTCGGTGGGTGTCACTTTTTGCTTATTCTAATTTTTGATTTATAAGTGAATGGCCGTGGTTAGAAGATTAATTTTTTCACTAAAATTCTTTTTTCGTTTCCATCTAACAATTTCGTGCACATAATTGCGATTTCGGTTCCGAGTAACGCCCCCATTGGCCGTAGTGTACCATTATCAATTCACTCGTTGGCCTCGAATTGAACTTGGTTTGAACCAAGAAATTGCGGACAAATTTATACTCCTTCAAAATAGTTTGCGGAGAGTCAATTTTGGACTATAGTTGAGGACATGTCCGCAAAACTGAGGACATATGGCAACCCTTGGTAAGTACAGACTCCGAAATATCTCCAAAATGCACGGACAAAAGTGAGGTGAAAACCCAAAAAGCAACCATTTCCGAAAGAGTTATAATTTGATGGTTGCGAAATTCGGCAGAATACTTGGGAAAATTTGGCTTAAGGCAAATGATATATTTAAACTGCAGGGAACCATATGAATCTGAAAAAAAAATCACTCGAAATCTCGCGTTAATGGGTTATTTTTAACTATGTTAAAAAGGACGAAATCGAAACATGCATTTCTTCTTAATGCACAGATATAGTATGAAGCGTGCAGAACGTCTTTATCCTATTGAATTATAATATTATCTGATGGGTTATATTTCATTTACAGATGGAAAATATGGGTTTGTCTGCTCTGACGGAAGAAAGTGCGACGATGCCCTTCATCTGTCGTGCGACTTCAACACAAACAGATGCGCCTGCAAGAAAACTTACCATGTGGAAAGCGGTTATGTGTGCATAGCTGGTAAGTTCCAAACCTGGTAAAGGGAAAACACTTTACAAACTTGACTTAATATAGAATTGTCTTTCTTCTTTCAAGTGACAACAAACGAATTTTAACCTGAATCCACAATCATAATCATCGGTCAGCAATCTTAGGATCGGTTTGACGCAGCACTCTACTCGATTCTTCCATCGGCCAACTTCTTCATATTAACGTAAATTCTCTCCTTTGCAAACTACACAACTTGTCTCATACATCTCATATGAGGCCTGTCTATTCCATTCTTCCCGTTTACTTTTCCCTCGACGATTGTGTTCATTAGCCCGCCGAGCTTTAAGATAAGGCCGATCCAGTTGGAACAACTAAAATTGGTCTTCTATTTAAGGTATTCAGTAGATATTTCTTTTCTCCCACTCTTCTTATGACATGGTCAATCAAAGACATTTATGCTAATCATCATTAATTAACACCAGATTTCAAATACATATGGCCTTGATTTCTCTGCTGCTGTTATCGTGCATGCTAGGCTGCCATAAATATATATGGTTCAGATGAAAGTTTTAAATGAAATATTTCCTTTCTAATACTCTTGTATTTGTAGCATTGTATTATCTGTACCGCTAATCCAATACTGGCCATTTAACTGCTAATAGAGAAGAAGATGGAGAAGAAAAACCGACCTTCATTGCATTTGAGGATTTGAAGGAGGCTTTTGTTAACTTGGATTGTAATATAATGCTTGTAATTCTGAATTCAGTGTCGTACAATGACCAAAGAATTATCCACAGTTTGTATAAAAACCAAGTGGCGGTGATAAAATCTGGACCTAGCTGTGAAGAAGCAAGAATAAGGAAAAGAGTGAGACAAGGCTTTAATTTTTAACGTTTACATCGAGAGAGCCATCAATGAAATCAAGGAGAAGTGTTCTGGAGTGAGCATCCACGGAGAAACAATCAGTATGCTACGATTCGCTGATGACATAGCTCTCATAGCAGAGACAGAGAAGGAGCTGAATAAGATGCTAACAACCACGGAAAGGACAATGGCCATACCTCAGCTGAAGATTAATAAGAAGAAAACTAACATATAGACGTGCAGCAAGAGAGAGGAGGCCAAAACCATCGTTATACTAGGAAAACAGAAACTAGAGGAGGTTAAAGAGTTCTGTTACCTGGGAAGCAGAGTAACCCACGATGGACGAAGCAAGAAAGAAATAGTGACTATAATAGCCCAGGCAAAGAGGGAATTCTATCAAAAGAAGAATCTACTTACAGCTGGAAATACTAGCTTAGAAGTAAGGAAGCAATTCATTAGAACGTATATCTGGAGAATTTATTTACGGCAGTGAGGCATGGACGATGACAGCAGCGGAGAAGTAAAGGGTGGATGCATTCGAAATATGGTGCTATTGAAGAATGATGAAGATAAAATGGATTGACCTAGTGACAAATGAAGAAGTCCTAAGAAGAGTGGGAGAAAAGAGAAGTCTGCTGAAAACTATAAAAAGAAGACGGGACAACATAATCGGCATTATCTTAAGACAGGATGGCCTGATGATGACAATCGTCGAAGAAAAAGTGAATGGAAGAATGGAAAAGGCAGGCCTCGTATGAGTTACATGGAGCAGGTCGTAAAGGACGTGAAAGAGAGGAACTACGTTAATATGAAGAGGTTGGCCAATAGAAGAATCGAGTGGAGGGCTGCGTCAAACCAATCCTAGGATCGTTGACCCACGGTGATGATGACTGAGAATCCCCCTTTGAGCATGAGGGAACTAAGATTAAAAGTTAAGTTTATACAACAACCAAACGTATTACCTATTTACGCCATATTTCTTGTATTAAAGTATCAATAATGTAAGAGTATGAATTTAGATATAAAAATGCGAACAAATATGAAGATGATTAGTCAAATACTATTGAAACTAAAATAATTGATTAAGGGTTATCTACCCTCTTAGTGAGGGTTTTGCTGGAGTATCCCAAACCTAATTTGCTCTTCAGGCATTCCAAATTTAATGCCGACTTCTAGTTCCTCAATCACTCCATTAAATATTACCTCCGCGTTGGAAAGTGCTTAAAATAATATAAACTCCCGATTATCCGTCCTAATGTCTGGTAAAGGGTACATGAATTATAGGTAAACGAGGATAATCCACTGTTCGGTTCCTTCTGGATTAATTTCTGTACGGTGCGCCGCCAAAATAAAAAAAAACTCCCTAAGAAAATAACAGAAACTGCCAAGGAAAAGATCCTCTCTATGCATAAAAGCATTTATGATAAATAAATAAAAACAATCCCTAAGGAAATAACAGGATCTGCCAAGGAAAAGATCCTCGCTGTGCATAATAGCATTTTTTGATAAATAAATAAAACTACTCCATAAGAAAATAACACAATTTGCCAATTAAAAGATCCTCGCTGTGCATAACAGCAATTTTGACAAAAAGTTATTCAGTAGATCTGTCCCGGCCGCAATGAAATGTTCGCTAGCCTCGGGCAGCCCCCTGCGTCTCCCTATGTCGTCAATAGAAAATATTTGGCCCCTTAATGTCCGTTTAGTTCCAGTACTGGCCGTCGAGCGCTACTGGTACTTTCGTCCTACTTCTACAAGGGACCTTATGGGAAGGTATCCTATTTATCTGCCGAGAAACGTATTAAGTGTGATTTATGGTTTAATTCCTGCTCCCATTGAAGAAAAACCATAATGCTGAAGCAAGCATCTGAATATTTACCGAATTTAGGAATCTTTTGTCCTGTCAGTGCTACTTACTAACATAACTTTACACAAATCAAGTACAATTTCTTTCCATCAAACATGTTAAATTTCGCCTGGTTCTATTCCACAATTGTAAAAGTGTGGAATTTAATAAAGTTCCTCATTCAAAATGCATAAAGCTAAAGTATTCCACACCGTGACGCGTGTGACATTCTCAAATATTTTTCCAATCTGAGACCGAAAGGGAAATACCAAGTCCATGATACGTATAATCTACTATCGGCAACGTAACTTTGTGATGCACACTAATCGCGAGGATAAAATTTGCGTAGTAATTTTCTACTTCTCTTCGATATTGTAGTAGTATAGGGCTTATCCTGAAGTATACATATGTATACTTCAGGATAAGCCTTCGGATCCCTTGATTACACTGCATGAAATCAAAAAATATGTAAAAACAAAGAAGACTTGAGGAAATCTCTTAAGGAAAAACTGAGGGCTGTGGCTGGAAACGGGTAAAGAGATGTCGAAGATGTCATCATTGAACATGACTACATCTACATCTACATAATACCCAGCGAGCCAACATATAGGTGTGTGGCAGGGGGTGAATTCTCACCAAACATGCACTACAAATCATATATAAAAAAAGGATTAGTATTTATCTACTGTTCTAACTACACTTTTTAAAAAAAGATAAAAATACCTAAGCAAATATGCAGAAACAGTTCGGCAATCAATTTCTCTAATTTTGTGATTATGGTCCAGTCTACCATAGTAAGTTGAGGTTCGCAAAATATTTTTAACATCACTGAAAATATGGCCTTGGAATTTGTTTAAGAGATTATGTATAAATTTCAACCTGCGATCTGACAATGATTCCCAATTTAAATCATTTAATAGACTGTTTACGCTAATAAGGTTATCGTATCCTCCCTTTACAAATCTTGCCGATCTTCGCTGCACATGTTCAAGTTCATTATTTAGACCGATTTCGTAGAAATCCCATACATTGGCAGCATATTCCAAATGATGCCTAACAAGGGAAATGTAGCTGATTTCTTGTACCTGATCGTCACATTTACCCAGTACTCTTTTGACGAATCCCAGTTTACGATTCGTTTGACCCATTATTTCACGCATGTGTTTACCCCAGGAAAGATCATGTGTTAGTCTTATTCCAAGATATTTAATGGATTCCCCGTTTGTTAATTCATTAATACTTATTTTGTAAATGCTAGGAGGAGAGCTATTCTTTTTCCAAAAATTCATTACTAGACATTATTTAAAGTTTAATTCCCACTGCCATGTTTCACACAATTTAAATTGCTTGTAGGTCATCATTTAAATATTCTTTATCGTTTGGGCATAGGATTTCCCTGTACACTACTGCGTCATCGGCAAATAGACTAACTTACTGTTTACCACATTATTGATATCATTAACTAAGCGCTCCCTGAAGTAGTTCAATGTATAATTTATCACGTAAGCCATTATGTTTCAAAGCAAATGTTTAAGTATTCACGTTGTGCAGTTTTCCGCTCAGAATTTCTAAAGCCACTGGTAAATTCGCTGCAACCAGTGGGTAAACTAGTTGAGCTAAAACTAAAGGCGCTCTTTTGCACCAACATTTAAATTTATTTCGTTTCATACGTTCTGCGGAACACGTTTTAAAATTAAATGGTATGAAAGCAAATGTTTTGAACTTGCTATAAGTGATATCCTCCAAAAAAATCATTTGTTTTTTTTTCTTGATCAAAACATTGCTAAGAAGTTATGGCCTTCA
Source organism: Platycnemis pennipes (assembly GCA_933228895.1). Lineage (NCBI taxonomy): Eukaryota > Metazoa > Arthropoda > Insecta > Odonata > Platycnemididae > Platycnemis > Platycnemis pennipes. The sequence continues at coordinate 29,859,350 of OW121852.1, read as the reverse complement.
TAATCCATCATTATGCTAGCATTCGAATGAGGCAATTTGCAAACACGTAATTCTGAGGCTAACATAGAATATTCAATTAAGAAAAATTTCCAGATTTTCTATGGCGTATATTTTTGTGAGAAACAATGCACAAAGTGCTAGATTTACTAATATTTATTCAATTCTGCTATCCAATATTCAGTCCCTCGAGAGAAAGTCCATAAAGAAACTTTAAGGTTATATCCCTAAAAATAATGTTTCATTGACTACGAGTGGTGGGATTTTGATTGTAATTTTTAGACAGCAAGAGGGAAATTGTTTGATGTGGTTTTTCTGAGACATAATCGTAATAAAGAGGTTACGAGGGGAAAAACACTTTGCTTTTTTATTATTTTTTCTTGTTGCTGGCCTGACGGGTTACAATATCATTGTAAGAGGTAGTCAAGATTCCAAAACATTAGACTTATAAAAGCGATATCGAAGAGAAGTAGAAAATTACTACGCAAATTTTATCCTCGTGATTAGTGTGCATCACAAAGTTACGCTGCCGATAGTAGATTATACGTATCATGGAGTTGGTATTCCCCTTTCGGTCTCAGATTGGAAAAATATTTGAGAATGTCACACGCGTCACGGAGTAGAATACTTTAGCTTTATGCATTTTGAATGAGGAACTTTATTAAATTCCACACTTTTACAATTGTGGAATAGAACCAGGTGAAATTTAACATGTTTGATGGAAAGAAATTGTACTTGATTTGTGTAAAGTTATGTTAGTAAGGAGCACTGACAGGACAAAAGATTCCTAAATTCGGTAAATATTCAGGTGCTTGCTTCAGCATTATGGTTTTTCTTCAATGGGAGCAGGAATTAAACCATAAATCACACTTAATACGTTTCTCGGCAGATAAATAGGATACCTTCCCATAAGGTCCCTTGTAGGAGTAGGACGGAAGTACCAGTAGCGCTCGACGGCCAATACGGGAACTAAACGGACATTTAAGGGGCCCAGTTTTTTGGGAAGTTGCAGGGGGCTGGCCTCGGGTGGCAGCACGAAGCCTGGCGTACGACATCGAACCAGTCAGTTCTGCAGCCAATGATGTTGTGAAAGTCACCATTGGAGGAAAATAACATAATGGAAAATAAAAGAATGAAACATTGTTAGGTTCACTTTATATTTAAATAGGCACGACCCGGGTTTCATGACGTAGTTACATCTTCAGGTGACTGATCATGCATACATCTTCTTTATATACCAAGTTTGGTGCGACAGTAAGGACATCTATCTGTCGGAAAGGAGTGGGATGAAAAGGGATAGAGGGTGAAGAAGCGGTGATTTCCCTGCGTTGATGGGTCTTCGACCAGCGTGGACCCATCAGCGCAGGGAAATCCCTCTACTTAACCTAACACCGTTCCTTCCCCCTCTATCCCAACTCACCCCACTCCCTTCCGTCAGATAGATGTCCTTACTGCCGCACCAAACTTGGTGTATAAAGATGATGTATGCATGATGAGTCACCTGAAGGTGTAACTACGTCATGAAACCCAGGTCGTGCCTATTTAAATATAAAGTGAACCCAACAAAGTTTAATTCTTTTATTTTCCACTATGGAACGGTATCACATAGTTAAGCCTGTAGTTATCAGCAATAAAATAACATAAGTTTACTTACCTTCGAGACCACACCCGATTCACCAAATATAGATTTCATGGCCCTGGAGCTTCGGACCTGATCCCTATCCCTTCCATCCCTATCCTTACACCTTTCCTCCCGGTCTGAAGCGCCTATTAGTGCGGAAACAGACTTGAAAACACCCATGAACACCAAATATATTGGTGTATTGGGTGCTGTGTATGCGTTTCTGTCTTTCTTAATATTGTGATTCTTTTAAATTTTCATTTATTAAATGATAGTTTCACAATTTTTTGTCGACTGGGGAATGTTAACAACTTTGCAGGGCTTGAACTTATACCATATACCTACTTTTTTATTCACGGGTAAAATGTCATCATTTTTCTACAGGTTAACCAAAAAAGTTAACTGAAGATGATGTAGTACATAAATTGAAACCTAGGTTATGAGTAATATATTTATTTCGTGGTAAATTACATTACTGTCTGATCTGTCAGCATGGTGATATTCCACTACGTCTTACCTCATATTTCAATATTCAGTGACATACTTATTTTTGCTAGAATTTCTACTAATTTCAAAATAACTAGAATTCATAACTATTTGACAGAGATGCATTACTGGGGCCAAAGGACCTAGATTATACAAAAATGCACGGCCGGTATTGTCATTCACATCTAAGGTGGTTTTAAAAATAACGATTTGATTTCCAGATGCGAAGATTGGGGACGTTTGTCAAGATGGAAGAGGCTGCGAAGGTGCCGGAAATTTAGTTTGCGAAGCTACTTCCGGAACAGGACAATGCGTGTGCAAAGCCGGTTTCCATGCCAGCACCTCCAAATACTGCGTATCCGGTGAGTTCTGGTACCGAAAAAATTGTGGGGGTTAAATCGTGTATCCAATCTCAAGTTCTTCTCCCACCAGGCTCATCTCAGTTTTCGACTATTTATTTTCAAGCATAATTCTTGCCTCAATTTCAATTTGCATTCACTTTGACCCAAGACAAGGAACAGATGGCTTCACCACTGTTGAGTCCCAGTGATATCGTGGGGATCTTTGTCCAGGTCCCCTGGACGAATGGTGATCTCTGAAAAAGTTTTGGCTAGTATTGAAGAAATTGAAGAAATCTCTCAACATCATTCTGTATCTAAATAATACCGTGCAAGCCAACATACATGTGTGTGGCAGGGGGTGAATTCAGGCAAAACAGGCATTACATTTCATGCATAGAATCATTAATAATTACATTCCAGTCTAAACTTTACCCTTTAAAAAAGAATAAATTGCACAGAAAGCATGCAATAACATGCAGTTAGATGAGTTAACTTGAAGTACCTATACCAACATGCAACTACCTATGCGTAGCTAACCATTATAACACTTTTATTTATACTTTTGGTTACCCATATTTTTAACAGATCATATTGTGCAGGGGAAGGACATTTTGAATCTGTCAGTTCGACAATCAATTTCTCTTATTTTATTATTAATGGCCAGTCTAATATAGCAAATTAAAGTATGTAAAATATTTTAACGTTATCAGTGAAAATATTGTCTTGGAATTTATTTAAGTGATTAAGTCCAAATTTAACCGACGACGATCTGACAATGATTCCCATTTTAATTCATCTAATATACTGCTTAGGATAATGTAGTTATCATGCCATCGCTTTACAAATCTTGCAGATCTTCTCTGCACACGCTCCAGTTCATTATTTATGTTTTCCTAAATGTTTAGAAAATTCGCCTACCTATTTAGTAAGGATCCCATATAATGGCAGCGTATTCCAAATGAGGTCGAACAAGGGAAAGGGGAAGTCCATTAAGAGACTACAACGCCGCAAGAAGCCATTGGAGTTATGTTAATTTTATTAACAAATTCAAGCAAATATGCTATTTATATGAAGCTATGATAATTTTATTTCAATTTTCAATATACCGTCCAAGCCACATTTACAAGTCCAAGGAATTTTATGCATGGCTCAGGAGCACTACTTTATCGAAATATTCCCTAAATTATTCAACCCGTAAACTATCAACCCCCATCCTACATTGCGCAAATGACAAAAGCTTGTCGGTGGCCTACCCCAATATAATTAAATAAGAGTCGAACCTCATGTAGCGAGTACAGCAAACCACGCGGAATTGAACCACGCCCACTTCTCAACTCTTCACGTTGAGAATATCCCTAGAGAGCGATTTGTCGGCCCCACCTTTCTCCCAGTGTGAAACGGATCCTGATGCATTCTGACTAATGTCAAGTCGACAGCAACATATATGGAAGCAGGGGAGTACATAATACATTTTTTTAGGGTGATGACCCTTATCGCATAATCTGCGTCATGTTTTTTTCCTAAAAGAAAATTACCTTTAAACGATATCAAATTCGAAATTTACTCATCTACATCTAGGTAATACCCTGAGAGCCACCACGAGGGTGTGTGGCAGGGGGTGAAAATCACCAAACATGCACTATCGACATGCAAAAAGGATATTTAATTGGGACATGCTTGATAATAGGGTCACTAGCAGCTGGATGGTTAGTAACCACATAATAGGAAAGAGATCATTTGTTGTTATTATGTGCATCATGCACTACAGACTACCCTGACCATATTTTACCTACTTATCCTTTTGATACGCTGCCTATTGTTCTCTCTGATAGTATGCAGGAAAAATTACATTTTATACATATCGGTACGAAAATTTATCTCCTTCATCTTGTTGATCGGATCAAACCTAGCATAATACGCAGGGTTTCTTAAAATATATCTGTGAACAAATCGTTTTCAACCCTACTTAAAAGGTTTAACCTAATTTTTAACCTACGTCCGGACAGTAATTTCCATCCAAGTTCTTCTATTATACTCGTAACGCTAATGCAATGATCATCACGCCCCCTAACAAATCTAGTGAATCTTCTTTGCACACGCTTTAATTCCTTTATCATACCTTCCTCGTATGGATACCATATACTAGCGGCATATTCTAAATGAGGTCTGGCAAGTGTAAAATAGCTTCTTTCTCGTACACCTCATCGCATTTGCCTAGAACCCATTTTACGAAACCAAATTACGGTTTGCTACACTAGTTATCTCCCTAATGTGTTTCTCCCATGGCATGTCAAGTGATGGTGACGCCTAAGTAATTAGCAGATTCTACGCTAGATATTTCATTATCTTTGATGCAATAATTATACGTTTTTATGAAGAAATCATTAAAAAAAACATAGGAATATTATATTAATAAAAAATCCCGCGTGATCAAAATCCAATCTAAACTATGTACCTCAAAGACATTAGAAAAAGTTAAAGTATGGCGGGTAAAAAACATTCCGATACTAAATATGTAGAATACTAGATATCGAGCATCCAGAAATGCGTTTGGATTCCGCACACGTACTTGATCCACTCCAAGACCGATAAGAGCATGAGGAAATGATTCAAACTACATTTTGTATAAGAATTATTAATCACATTTATAAATTAAAGTTAAATATTAAAATGACATATAAATGTGAATTATTATATTTATATGCCCTAGAAGTTATTGAAAGCTTATTTAATGTGACAAACAATTTTGTTTATATAGTTTTTTGTAGTGTTGTTTATGTGTTGTCAAGTGAGATGTATGTATTAAAAATGAAGTGTTGAGTAGACGGGATATAGACACTGAAAGTATAGATTAATTACGAGTTATTTAATTGAAACAATGACAGAAGTGAAGTATGATTCGAGTGAGAATTTGTAATCAATATTATTATTTGAGTTATTTTACTATATTTCTAGCTGGACAATTTGGAGATGACTGCTCGGCTGGATTTAATTGCGATGATGCCCTTAATTTAGCTTGCGATGCCTTCTCCAATAAATGCACCTGCAAAACAAGTTTCCATGACAACGGCAACAAAGTCTGCATAGCAGGTGAGTCTCGATTCCGTTTAGCCGAACAGATTTAATTTTTTATTCATAACAGATAAGACTAAATTTTGAGTTTCATTAACACTTCTGGCACCCCAAATGTCAGTAATTTATTTTTCGACTGTATTCGACTAACGAAAAACGTTTTATCTATTGTGTGAATAGTCAAAAAAGTAAACTTTTCGCTTCAGTGCGATACGTATACGTACAGAACGGAATAGGCTGTTTTCTCTGTAATGTTATTAATGCAAAGTCAGTCCTCAGATATTGAAAATATTCATTTGCGATTGTTGACACATCGGCCATCATTATGATATATGAACCAGTTTAGTTTTATTCATTGTTTAAATCAGTTTTTTGTTTGATAGTTTAAAAAATCAATACACCATTCATTATTAACCCGCGATGGCACGCGTGGGCGGGGATTCCCCGCCCGATCGCAAAAAAAATTCCTACTCTGCACACTCTGGCCTCCTCTGTTCGACACTTCTTCTAATCTATTATTTCTGAGCACTTTTCACGTTATAGTCAATAAATACGAATAAGTATCTATGCATCACGTTATATTTCGTAATGGTCGAATCCCCGCCGGCGCGTGCTATCGCGTTACAGTGTCTGCTGGCGAAGTTTTTGAGACTTGACTCGATCAATCTCGCAGTTTACATTGCTATTTCGCTACATTTTTCCCCGTTACATCGTCATAGGAGAAGGTGGGTGAGTAGAACAATTGGTTTCGATCCTAGGGTACATATTTTCTCAGGTTCAGTCTGTAAAGAACTGGTGAGTGAAGCATACGCTAGTTCCATTTGGTGATCGCTACCTTGTATTCAACGCCCTTTACCAGTGCACCTTGCGAAAGTAATTATAACTGTAAGAAACTATAATTTTATATCTGTAATTCTGGTGATTGTCACAGCTATAGTATCATTTCAAATGAGATATATTCATAAATTTGCCATAAGCAGCTCTCTTTCTTTCAATAAGTAACCAAAAAGCCGAGCATACATTTCCTGACCATGAGTGAGCCTGAGAGTCATAACATATTGAAAATGCTTGACAGTGAGAGTGAAGGGGAATACGCAGATTTGAGTGAGAAAGACGATGAGGAATGCGATAACACTATTTACCGTTCGAGCCATGACTCATTTTCTTATGAAAGTGAAAATTAGCAATCGCCCGCAACAAGAGATTCTTCCTTCGTAGGAAAAAACGGAGTGACAGAGTGGTCTGTTGTGAAGCCAACAATAAGATCCAGAACTGAGAGATACAATTTGGTGAAACGTCTACCTGGACCTCTGCGTAACGCATGAAATGTATCAGATATTTTGGGTCCTTGGAAAATTTTTTTCCAGATGATATATTATCAGATATTGTATCCTTCACAAACGCAAAAATTCGAGGTGTGTAGGGTAGTTTTCTGCGTCAAAGAGATGCGAGGGAAACGGACCTAATTGAACTGAAGGCCCTTTTGGGATTTCCTGAACGTAGCTGGGGTGCAATAATCGAATCATAAAAACGTTTTTGAATTGAAATTGAAATTTTTGAACAGGAACTGGATATTTTAGACTTGTAATGGGTATAAATAAGTTCAAATTTTCGCTAACAACTTTGAGATTTGATAAAATTCACGAAAGAAACGAATTGAAGAAAAAAGACAAACTTTTCCCAATAACAGACATTCTAGAAACTTTTGTAAGCAATTGCTGGGTTGATTTCAGTTTGAGTGAAGTAGTTACAGTAGATGAGATGCTTTTACAATAATTCCGGGGTAGATGCAGTTTCCGTGTTTATGTGCCGAACAAGCCGTCTAAGTACGGGATCAAAATATTTGCCTGTTGTGATGTAAAAACATTTCACACCGGTAATATGGAAGTATACGTTGGAAAACAAAATCAGGCTCCGGATAAAATTGATTACAAGCCAGATTCAGTGGTAAAAAGACTGGTTCAATACATTTATAACACTGGAAGAAATGTCACCCTTGATAACTGGTTCATGTCCTACACGTTAGCACTTGATCTTCTAAAAAATTGTCTAAAAACAGTAGGAATGATAAGAAAAAATCAGGGTGAGATTCCACCCAATTTTATCGCTAAGTCGAAAGATAGAGTTTTTGGAAATAACATTTTTGGTTTTCAAGATAAATGATTTCAACCTAAAGCTAACAATGTTGTATTGCTCGTACCAACAACGCATCGAAATGACATTGTGGATCCTCAAGCGAATACACCTGAAATTGTTATGTATTACAACTCCACAAACGGTGGTGCAGGCGTTTCAGTTCGTTTACAGTCCACTTATAGCATCTCTCGCATATCATGCCGATGACCGCTAAAACTTTTTTTTTGCCTTGTTGAACATTGGCGCGATCATTTTTATTTACAAATCAAACTCAGGTAAATCTGTTCGTCGTAGGGAGTATTTTACTAATCTTGTAAAACTATTGACTAGAGATTACATGCTGAGAAGGGAGAAACAGCAAAATATGCAATTATCTCAGCGACTCCGGGTGCGGGAAATATGGGTATACCCGAGAGTGGTGATAACGTGCGCCACCATGCTGATGTCCGATGTGCTTACTCCCCATCAAATAAAATGGAAAATCAAAGATTGCATGCAAAAACCTGTAAAAAGCCCATTTGCCGTGAACATTGTGTATTCAACTGCATATCATGCTCCCAAAATGCCGACGGAAATGACTGATTGTGAGTTGTAAATAGTATGTTTGTCTTGTAATCAGAAAATTTTCTATTAAATTCTCTATGTTCACGGCTAAAAAATCAATATGATTCGTTGGTTAAACATTTTTTCAACTGAAACTGTCAAATATATGTTCTTTGTAATACTTATTAGTGCTTATTTAGCCCTATGCCACCCGTCGGTCTTTTCCCCGCCCCGCGTGCTACCGAGTTACTAGAAAAGCGCGTGCTACCGCGGGTTAAATGGAATTATTTAATTACTTCGATAAAAAACGTTATTTTAGATACATCTGTTCGACAGTCCATCTTCCCAATATTGTTCTCCATATCCAATATAATGAAGAAATATTTAAGATATTTATATATAAATAAATTCATAAATAGATATTTTAAGACATAAATAAATAAATATATATTAAAGGAAAGAAAATGCGATTTTCCACAAGTAAACAATTTTTATTCCGACTAGTTTCGGTGTACTACACCATTTTCAAGTGAATGGTGTAGTACACCGAAACTAGTCTGAATAAAAATTGTTTACTTGTGGAAAATTGCATTATCTTTCCTTCAATATGGAACGTTTCCACCACATCTCGCCTGAATCGGGTTTGTTTAAAGAAATATATTTGTAAGGTCATTAGCAAACATATCATATTCATGCTTACGGTAAATAATTATTCCGAATTTCAATAAGTTTTCTGATAGTAAACCCGATTCTGGGAGGTCTATTAACCTCGTAACCCTAAAGCAATTAATGGTTTATATAAATCTTGTTGACCTTCGTTGCACCACCTCAAATTAATTTAAAATTAAAAAAATGTATTCATTACCCCGCTACTCTTCTGCATAACAGAACAATATTCCCCTAGCATTTGGCTTCACACCGGTCGGTTGATTTGTATTAATAATACCTATAACCGAAATGCGAAATTTGTAGGCACAGCATATTCTAATAATAAGCAATGCCACAATATATATTTCCAGATGCCTTGATCGGAGACAACTGTCGAGACGACAAAGATTGTGGGGGTGCAAACAATGTAGTTTGCGATGTCTCAAAGGGAAAATGCGTCTGCAGACCCAATTTTCATGAAGAGGGCGAAGGAATATGCGTGCACGGTAAGTTCAGTTAAAACGTAGAAAAACCAATCACAAGGAAAACTAACCCATCCAGCTAATTTTAAACATACACTCACTTTTATTTCTCTCAAATCCTTTCGAAAAAATGACTTTATCTCAAAAATGTCTCCTTTTGCAATTGCTAAATTCGAGCCCCCACAATTATTTCCGAAATAACGTAATGGTTGTAAAATAACTCGTAATAAATATGTCTTGCCAGGAGAATTCAGCCAACTTATCGAGCAGAAATGTAAAAGAAAGGTTGAATGTCTTTTTCAGTATCACGTAAATATTATAGAAATTAAATACTGGGATTTTTCGAGGAAAAGAGGGGTATGGCGGTTAAGTTTTCATGCTTAAATCGCAATTTTTTCTTTATTTTCAACTCATTGTCAACGAATCTGGTATCGTTGTTAAAACTTCAATCGATTCTACAAAAAAGTTACGGGAAATGATTTTCATATCATCATTAGTTTTTAAGCTGGACCCAAAGAAACGAATGAACGACTTCACGTAGATTCCTTTGTCATAGTTCACCGCCTGTAACTTATTTGACAATTTATCGATTCCAAACTATTGAAAATAAAGCGTCATCATTTTTAACCACCTCCAAAGTAAAACCATCCTCCCAGGTCAAATAAGTTTTTGACTCTCCAACCTTTTTTCCTGCCTAATGAAATATTTCTCCCGTTCTTCCAGATCAAATACATTTTTTTAGTAAGACGGTAAACTAATGAAGATAAAGCGTTAGCATTTTTAACTACCTCCAAAGGAAAACTATCCTCCCAGGACAAATAGGTTTTTCACTTTCCTACCTTTTTTCCTACCTGATGAAATATTTTCCCCGTTCCTCCAGATCAAATACATTTTTTTAGCAAGACGGTAAAAATACTTTGGCCCGTGAGGACGGAAAAAAATCTTGACCCGGGAGGACGGGAAAATCTCAAGTATCTCAAAACATCCGAAACTTCAACGCCCTCGGCAGACTATTTCTTGATCTTAATGTATAATGATATCAACGCTTTTTTTCTTCAATGACTTCCAAGCTAAAATTCAGAGGATAAATTCTGATCCTCTGATGCTTAGGTCGTTACTTGCAAGTATATACGAAGACGCATAGCAATAACTTTCTTCAGTAAAATTTGTAGTTCAAACCCTGTCCGGAATATGATCAAACCTATTTCTCTTATATTTGTTACAAAGAAAAATAAGTAGGCCTTTCGCATTTCTCATAAAGTATTTATATTCTTAATGCATAAATATATGCCCAAAAGTATATTTCTGTTTGATGTATTGGCTTAAAGCCCTAGGTAAGTACTAAAAAAAAGCCTTGGCTAATGTTCCTTCCCATCGGCTTCTAAGATCACAGAGTGAAACTTTATGAAAGTGCCATATCAGACAAATCTACGGCGGAGCAGTATTTTTTTACATGCACATTTTGGAGACTCTTGGGAAGATGGAAAAGGGTACGATACCTCAAAGGGGAAAGGTAAATGCGTTTGCAGACCCGGTTTCCATGACACCAGCAATAAACAATGCGTAGCACATGTGTTTCAATGCTGGAAAAAATATTTAAAGTGTTCAGTTGGGGGATGTTCCATCAGTTTTTACTTAAGACGTTCGAATATACCCATAAATACTCGAATACCCTGAATACTAGTTTTGCTCAAGTCACAATATTTCATAAGCCAAAATCGTCCCCTTCTTAAAAGCAAAAAAAAATGAGCATGGATATTTTATAACATATTAACCCCAACATGATTGTACGGAAGACGACTAGATTTAACATGAATTTTTTTTTGAATTTACATGACGCTTTATCGGCAGTTTCAGCAACGCCCCAATTTGATCCTTAAAATTCATGAGATTTCCACGTAAATTAAATACCTTCGTGAGAAATGTATTTCAAAGACATTTGGTTGGAGGAATGAGCAAGACTAGAGTTTTTTTCCTGTTTAAATAAAAAGAAAATAGAAAAAATGTTTGACCTTGTTATGTTTCTGTACGAAAAAGAAGATATTGCCTACCGACTAGATTTAACATTAATTTTTTTTTAATTTACATGACACTTTATCAGCAGTTTCAGCAACTTTGATCCTTAAAATTCACTAGATTTCCACGCACATTAAATACCTTTGTGAGAAATGTATTTAAATACATTTGGTTGGAGGAATGAGTAAGACCGGAGTTTTATTTTCTTGCTTAAATAAAGAGAAAATAGAAATAGATATTTGACCCTGTTATTATTCTGGACGAAAAAGTAGATATTTCCTTTCTTGAAGGGTCACATGTTACAGTAATCTCCCGATTATCCGTGCTCGCGTTATCCAGGCTCTAGATTATCCGTGTATAGCCAATCTATTTGGTATATCGGCAGTCGTCTCAAATGTAAGTAAACGTTTGATATTTTCCTCCAATCGTGACCTTCACTACAACTCTACCGACAGGTCGGATGTCGTACGCCAGGCTTCGTGCCGTCACCAGAGGCTTGCCAACATTTAATTGCAGACGGTACTGGATTCTTTTTGTCATAAAATGCTGTTATGCACAGCGAGGATCTTTTAATTGGCAAATAGTGTCTTATTATCTTAGGGAGTTTTTTATTTTGTTTTGGCGGCGCACCGTACAGAAATGAATCCGGAGACAACTGAACGACGTATTATCCGTGTTTTCCGATTACCGTGCACCCTTTACAAGTCATTAAGACGGAAAATCGGGAGTTTATACTATTTTCAGCACTTTCCACTGCGGAGGTAATGGTTGACGGAGCGATGGAGGAACTAGGACTGAGCATTAAATTTGGAATGCCTGAAGAGCAAATTAGGTTTGGGATACTCCATCAAAACCCTCACTAAGAGGGTTGATGACCCTTAATCAATTATTTAGGTTTCAGAAATGTTTGAAAAACTATCGTCCTTGGTATTCGTACATTTATATCTGAATTCATAACATATCATTATTGATATTTAAATACAAAAATATGGTGTAAATGAGTAATGCGACAGCGTCTTTGCGAGCAGACCTTCTGAGAACCCCCCTTGCCTTCCCCTAAAAGCAGTCAAGGACGTGAGGATAATTACGTCAATGTTATTACAGCATCTTTTTCGGTGGTCGTCAGCTTTTGCTTATTTTAATTTTTGATTTATGAGTGAATGGTTGTGGTAAGAAGATTCATTTTTTCAATAAAATTCATTTTTCTTTTCCACCTATCGATTTCGTCTACAAAATTGCGATTTCGGTTCCGATTGTTGAACTTTTGTTAATTCTTTAATGCACTTTCTTAATTAGAACCACACATCACACAAGACAGTTATTCTCCATAAGCACCAAGTAACTAATCAACATATTATGTCCCTAAGATACAGTATGTATCACACAATATTCAACACTCTCTCTTAATTTTTTTTCTGGAAACAGAACAGAAAACAAATTACATCATTCAACAACAGAAAAACATTTCTTGGAATTGGAATTCACAACACAGAATTAATGCATACTTAATACACAAAAATTAATGACATACATTTTAGTAAAAAATTAAATTCCTTCAATTGCTCGACATTAATATGTTTTTATGCACAAGAAACTTATTTCCATTGAGTGGCTTTGTAAATATATCAGCTAATTGAAATTGTGTGGGGCAATAATTTAAAGACACTGTTTTTTCTGCCACCTTTTCAGAAATAAAATGATACCTAACATCGATATGCTTACTTCGTCTATTTAGTTGACCAGTCTCAATTAATCTAATTGTGCTTTGATTGTCCAGATTTAAAATTACACTCAATTCTTCACCCACCAGTTCTTCAATAAATGTCTTTGCATATATAACTTCCTTCACACACTCAGCTGCTGCAATGTATTCTGCCTCTGTAGTGGAGAGAGCCACAATAGGTTGTTTACGAGACCACCAGGCTACTGGACCTCCACAAAACATCAGGACATATCCACTTGTGCTCTTCCTAGTCTTTATGTCACCTGCATAGTCAGAGTCAGTATAAGCAGTCAGAGTCCAGGTTGAATTTCTTTTGTACCGAATACCCAGTTTCTCTGTGTTCTTTAAATACTTCAATGTCCTTTTTACATTTTGAGTGTCAGTTAGTGTTGGATGTTCCAGGCTTCTGCTTTCGTAGTTGACTGCAAAAGCCATGTCAGGTCTTGTTTTATTTGTCAAATATAAAAGACTCCCAACCACTTCTCTGTAAGGAAACTTGAGAACACTTGTATCCCTTCCTTCCTGCTCGTCAATTCTTTTTCCGATTTGCAGTGGTGTGTCAGCTCCCTTGGTATTTTTCATCTCAAATTTATCTAATATATGATCTGTATACCCCTTCTGAGATAGAAAAATAGAGTCCTTAGTTCTTGTTACCTCTATGCCAATCAAAACCTTTGGATTATTTCTTGTCTTTGTTTCAAACTCCTTTCCAAACTCTCTAATAAATTTTCTAATCCAGATTCATTTTCTCCCATTATGATCCCATCATCTACATACACAGCTAAATACAGAGTTCTGTTCTCATTTCTGAATACACACTGCTCTGATTTCAATTGAAAAAGCCCTCTATTCAGTAAAAACTTCTTCAATCTTTGATTCCATTTCAATGGTGCTTGTTTTAATCCATACAAGGATTTTTCTAGACGACAAATTTTGTTTTTGACTCTAAAACCCTCTGGCACATGCATGTAAATTTCTTCTTCTAGTTATCCATAGAGAAAAGCTGTTTTAATATCAAATGCCTTCATTTTATAATTATTCTTAGCTGCAATGGCAAACAGTATCCTCAGTGACGCGGTATTCACAACTGGGCTGAAGGTTTCCTCATAGTCAATTCCTCTCTCTTGTTCGCAGCCTCTAACTACTAGTCTGGCCTTGTATCTCCCGTCTTCTTTGATTTTGAAAACCCATTTACTGGTTAGAATTTTCTTCCCTTTAGCATCTTGAGGACTGACATATTTCCATGTTTCATTTTTCATTAACGATGATTTTTCATCTTCAATTGCTTCTATCCACTTCTCTTTTTCCTGTCCAGTTACAGCTTCATAATATGAAATTAAAGCCAATTCACATTGATAGTCCTTCAAGTTATCTGGGGCTTTGAGTTTATTTCTGTCTCTAAGATTGTAGTGTAATACTTCGTCTTCTGCTTCTTGTTCTTCTCTTCCAGCTGTTACACATTCTGTTTCTTGAACTATGTCTTCTTCATCTTGATTTTCCACCTTGGCTCTTTTTATGGTCTTTTTAATTTGTTTCTCTTCCTTGTAGTTATTTTGAATCTCAGGAATGAATATTACATCTCTAAAAACCTCAACTGTTCTTTTATCCATAAAATATACTCTTACTCCTTTTGAACAATCTCCATATCCCACAAACATCCCTTTTTTGCCTTTGGCATCCCACTTTTGTCTCTTCTGAGATGGCACATGAGCATAGACTTTTGATCCAAAAACTCTGAACTGTTCAAATTTGCCAAATGGTTTACCAAACCAACACTCATAAGGAGTTTTCCCTAGTATTGAGCTTGTTCCAGTTCTATTGATGACATACACTGCAGTATTAACTGCTTCTGCCCAAAGTTCTCTGCTCAGTTTCTTATCTAACAACATTGTTCTAGCAGATTCCACCAAAGTTCTCATCTCTCGTTCAGCTTTCCCATTTTGCTCAGGGTTGTAGGGTACAGATGTTTGATGACAAATTCCCTCATCTTCAAAAATTTTTCTTACTTCCTCATTTACAAATTCAGATCCATTGTCGCTTCTAAAAATTTTAATCTCTTTTCCAGTCTGATTCTTTACATATTTTATGAAGACTTTCAACTTTTCTTTCACTTCGCTTTTGTTCTTGAGAAAATATGCTACTTTATAGTGTGATAGGTCATCTTTCAATAGCAGAAAATATTTGCTTCCTCCAATCGACTCTGTCTCCATCGGTCCACATAAATCTGCATGTATTAATTCACATATGCTTTTAGAGCTACTGCTGCTTGGAGAGAATGTTCTTCTTGCATATTTCCCTTCTACACATGAACTGCAAAACTTGACACTGTTTTCTATAAATGGAATTTTATTTTCTGCTAAAACCTTTTCCACGTAGGTGTAGTTTTGATGACAAAATCTATCATGCCACTCCTTCAAAGTTTCCGATTTCTTTGCCAAATATGACTCACCAGTTGATTGCCTGGTCATTCGAAAATCCATTATGTACAATTTACCGGTGCGAATTGCTTGTGCGCAGATTTTATTTTTCGTATTTTTCAATATGCATTTCTTCTCGTCAGACTCCAGTTTGTATCCCTTATCAAGGGCTATTCCCATGGAAAAAAGGTTAGTTTTCAGTTCAGGCACATACAACACATTTTCAAGTATCGTTTCCATCCATTATTTACCGTTATTTGCCAGAAGTTTTACCGCACCGCAACCAACCGCATCCAGCGTTGATCCATCTCCGATTTTTATTTTCTTGGGTTCGCTGATCTCTTGGTATTCCTCCAATATACTAATTTTATTGCACATGTGTTCACTGGCTCCGCTGTCTAGATACCAAATGTCTTCGTCAACTCGGTCATTGAATAATGCAGTAGAACTGATAAATGTATTTTTGCTTGTTTTATCTTTCCTTTCTTCTTCTTTCAGGATACGGCATTGCTTAATAAAATGTCCCGGTTTTTAACAGTGATGACATACTTTTTGATATTTTGATTTATCTCGGAAATAACAATTCTTTTCTTCGTGGTGGTTTTTCTTACATATACTGCAAAACACTGGTGTACGATTACATTTATTTTGGTTTCTCGAGTATTTCGTTTCTGCTCTGAATGCTGAGTTTTGTGTGACTTCTTCGGCACAGCTTTTAAATTTATGTTCCTCCGCCGCCAATCTCGCTATGAAGTTTTCAATTTTTCTTTCGTCTTTCGCGGTAGACTCCCACGCGGTGCTAAAGTTTTGATAATCAGCTGGCAGCACACTAAGTATCTTTGTTATTAACATGGTTTCATCAATATTTTGCTGTAGCATTTTTAGTTTGTGCACTGTTGATTGAATGTTAGATATATTCGTCATCATGTCGGCACTCTTTTCGAAACGGAAGTTGTAGAACTGTTTCAGTAGATTACATTTCTGTTGCTCTGTGTCGCGTTCGTATATTTTCGTAAGGGTTTTAAACATATAATAGGAAGTAACACAAGACATAATATGCACCATTATCTTTTTATCAATAGTCGTTATTATATACTTCTGTGATTTGGCGTCCATCATCTTCCAGAGCCGTATGTCTTTTTCGTCTTTCAAATCAGCCAGACGTTGAATTCCGTCGACCACGTCCAGTAGACCACTTGCTCGGAAGAATATTCGTATTTGGAACTTCCATAATTCGAAAGTTTCGGCTCCTTTTAGTATTTCAATGTTTGATAGATCTTCTGTCATTGTTGCCGAGTGCGTTATTTCTTATCTTCTTTTTAGTTTTTTTTTTAACGCCAAAATTTTTTTCTTTACGTTTTCAGCAGAATCTAATTGTTCGGTGGAAATAGGTGCCTGGGCCCATAACCTGTTGAACTTTTGTTAATTCTTTAATGCACTTTCTTAATTAGAACCACACATCACACAAGACAGTTATTCTCCATAAGCACCAAGTAACTAATCAACATATTATGTCCCTAAGATACAGTATGTATCACACAATATTCAACACCCATTGCAGAAGAATAATTTGTTATCCGTGTTTCCGAATTATCTGTGCGCTTTTTACCAGTCAATAACGCGGAAAATCCGGAGTTTATATTATTTTAAGCACTTTCCTCTGCGAAGGTAATGGTTGACGGAGCGATGGAGGAACTAGAAGTCGGCATTAAATTTGAAATGTATGAAGTGCAAATTAGGGGAAGGGGTACTTCACCAAAACCCTCACTAAGGGGGTTGATAACGCTTAATCAATTAATTTAAGTTTCAGAAATATTTGAAAAATTAACGTCATTGGTATTCGTATATTTATATCTGAATTCATGACCTATTATTATTGATATTTAATCCATTCGCATCCTCTCCCTGGTATTTAAATCAACTCTAAATACCACCGACTTTTATTCATAAGAAAGAAAAGTTACTTTCTATGGGTATGCATGGAAAAACTTGCCAAAAAAGCCGTCAAGATGGCAGCTGCTAAAAGGCACTGATAACGGGCCAAAAGGTTAGCAAAAACACCACCAGAGAGCAGTAATATCCACTGAAAACTAACGCTATACATTATGCGCACCAGTACGCTTGCGGTGATCAAGGCCAGTTCCAATGCGCGTACCAGTACGCTTATGAATGCGGATGGGTTAAATACAATAATATGGTATAAATTAGCAATACGTTCGGTTGTTACAAACCTCTCATCTAATCCAAATTCCCTCATGCTCAAAGGGGGATTACCACTGCAGATTATATAATGCTATTTTTCACTATTATTCTTAGATTTGCATGGAGAGTGTGCCACGGACAATGATTGCTTCATGAACCAAACTACAACTTGCAATTCAAGTCGGTGCGAATGTCGAAGCGGATACGAAGAAGTGGCAAACGGATGCAAAGCACGTGAGTGTGTTCGCTGCTTGTGAATTCACCCCTAACAAGGAAATCTTTGAAACCACTTGAGTGATAAATATTTTCATGTCTAAAGCTCTTTACTTGTTTTTCTTGCCTTTTTAATACTGTGAATTTTTTCTGCGAGCAAACTTTTGTCGCGCTTCAAAATCGAATGTCTTCTATAGTAGCTCATCATCATCATCTGGTGTTCTGCCTGTTGGCAGGTCCCTTACCCCACTTACTGTCTACATACGCTTCTGTCCCAAACCTTCTATTTGGTCACATTGTGGTTGCTGATCTTCACTTTATCCACGCGTTTGATTCTTCTTCTTCCTCGCCTTTTCTCTCCCACGATTGGACCTCCTAATGCCACTGTTAGTATATTTTCCCTCTATTCACATGGCCCAACTTCCTTCCCAAATACCTTTCCTTTTTTCTTTTTTAAGTTATCTTTCTTCTTTCATTTTTTTTAAGGCCTTCCCATTTCTCAACTTATCCATCCATATTACTTTTTCCTTCTTCCTTCTCACACACATTTCAAAAGTTTCTATCGTATTTCTTTCCCTCCTCCTTCATACCCGTGCTTCACATTTATACAAGAAAACGCACCATATGTAACAACTGTACGCAATTATTGTAGCCTTAATGTTTATTAAATACGAGAAATACGGTATTGGTCACCGTGTTTCATCAACAAAGCGGTAAGTCTCTTCCTTAATTCTAAATACAGGCTTTTGCTGCTCATTAAGTTTTTCTTTGGGCCTAAGGCCTCTTTTGCCATTGCTTTCCTTAATTTTATATCTACCACACTTCTCCATTCATCCTAGTTCCTTGGTAACGGTAGCTTTTCACTTTTTCTAGTGTGCCTTCATTTATTTTCACGCTCGTATAATCTCAACAGTTTACTGGCATCACCTGTGTCTTTCCTAAAATAGTCTCCATCTCGTATTTCTTTATCCCTTCCTCTAAAAGCTTTAGCAAACTTTAGAGTGCTTGCGTGTCACCTGCTTCCTCTCTCCCTTCAAATATATAGCAGGTACAGAGAGAGAGTATATATGTCTAACATAAACTGGATTTTAAATAAACAAAGCTTATAAATCTATTTTGAATCAAGTGAAAATCCTCAATAATTTCTCTGATTAGGGAGACAATCTCATAAAGTTGAATACTGGTTTAAGCCTTTCTTGTTAAATCCATCTTCGTTTTAAAAGTAGCTGGGCTCAAAATAACATCATGGTCACTTCTTTTATTGAGAAACCTTCTGCTGTTACTTTCGTTTGTGTTTTCTGCTATTTCTCGTATAATCAGTTTTTTTTCAAAACTTGGTCATGTACCTATGTGCTAACATCTACAAAGGGACGCCTAATATTTTTATCAAACACTTCTCAGATCGGAAATAATGCTCTAAAAGGGTAATGGTTTCAAGTGAAAATATATACTGATAGAGAAATGACAACTGAATGTCATTTAATGTAAAGTTATAAAATTCACTTTTCACCCTGGTTGATTACAGCACTGGGCAGAGCATGTTACCCTTCGGTTGGGTGCATCGATCAAGTGGCAGAGTGCAAGGAAACGCAAGAAGGAGAGGTGACTTGCCAGTGCCCTGAGGGATACGAGAATAATGGACTTGAGTGCAAGAAGAAAGGTCATGCTACCCATGTGAAAATTCATCAAGTGATCAACATAGACAAGGACATTGTGATATATGACTGAGGCTCAGAGGACGTGACGGATAATTAAATTTAAGTTTTTTGTGCTGAATTACCCTCATTACTCGTGAACATTGATGGCACAATATTCACTCCAAAGAAAGTATCTCCTCTTGTGAAGTAAATGCAATTGCGTTCTATGTCTGCTGTTAATTGATGTTATGATTCAAAGTGATTATTTTTTTTCAACAAAACGCCAGTAAAAACTCTAGACACAAATGTTACGAAGTCTCACAGATCATTGCAATGTGAATCAGGTAGAATTTTTATTTATTTATTTTTTTATAATTTGTTGTGGAATAAAATTTCAGCACGCTTTCTCTATTGCTAGAAACTGTTTCTGATTGGTAATCATTCCCAGGAAAGAAGCGTTTTGAAGCTGCTGTCACTGATTGAATGTGAACTCCTCCATGGTTTGGCGTTAAAGGCAACCAGGTATTTTAAACCAAATAAATGCTATGTTTTCCTGTGCCGTAAGTTTATATGACATGAACCAATGGCGTGCGGTGTCAATTAGCCTCGTTTAAGCGCTCGTACATCAGGTAAGATATTCATCCCGCACATCATTTCGTAACCTCAATTATAAACTGAATAACTATAACCGAGAATGGCATACTATTTAAATTATTGAAATTTAAATTAAAGCTGGATAATTTCTTTTTTAATCATCAACGATGCACGTGAAAGTAACTAATCCTAACTAAAAAAGTAACTAAAAACTAAAAGAAGCATACCCAAAATATTTTCTCACGGAAAACTTTCTTGCGTGAAAAACTATTGGCTTTCTAACTTCAACCATTCCTAAAGAAATAAATGTCTGCATAAAATATCTAGTGATATCTATTTCATGTGTAGGAAATTTGCGAATTCGCTGATTTTTAAGGCTCACTTACCAGCACGTTCTCGGATAACTCTAGATAATACTCATCACTCTGGGTTTTGTGAGACCTTATGAGTCATTTTATGTCTCATTTACATAGCTTGCCTTTAGAAATATAAAATACCTTGGAAGTAATGAATCAGTCAAATCCATCGTAATCAATATTTTGAAAGGTGTTAGTAAGTTTAGAGAGCGTAGAATGTTCACACATTTATATTGGAATGATACCTTTGTCAAGAGTAAATGCTTTTTAATATAAGGTTAAGTACAGGATGCAGAAAATACATAAATTTAATCAAAAAGATAAAAAATAAGCTGTGTCATAAAATCGAATACATTGCGGGAAATGCCATTACATTACTTCAGAGGGGTCACCCACAAATAAAATAAATTTAAGAATATAAATAGGCGAAAAATCATTCACCAGTCTGGTCCTCATTACAATGAAATCTCCTATGAAAAGACCTATCGATATGTTTTATTGAAATTATTTTTGTACATTTAATTTTCGGTCGAGGCCTCTGAGGTCAAGACAGTCGGAGTCGAGACATCAGTTGTCGAGATATCTTGCACAGCGTTATCAGGAACAATCCTGCCTTTGGGAGTTCGGCCCTGCGTACCCTCAGCTGGCGGTGTCTCGCGTCGCGTATCTTGCGCAGGCACAACGATGTCCTACTCCGCTCTCTGTTGCAATAGTGGGTGTATGTGTGTTCCAACACCCATTTTCGTGTCCGATGAGGCGTCTCGTATCAAAGTAGTACCGGCGACATCTGCGTTGGCACATTCCCGTGCAGTGGGAAACATGCACTATTTTTTATAACTCTTTGAATGCGAAGTTTATTAGCTAAAATGTGCTTGGCGAAAATTTTGCTGAAGAATTAAGTTGCGTTACAAAGATATTACTCTTTGAAAATTGTACCTTTTCGGCAACTTAAAAACACGACGCCATCGCATGACATCACGGCACGGTATCACTATGGGTGTTGTTTATCTCTTTATGCGTGTATGTAAGTTGTTAAATGAATACTTTGCGATAACGTATGTATTTATCTCATTTTTTTAAGCAATAAACGATTGTATTTAGATTTTTTATTTACGTAGGATGGATGGTAACGAGCAAATCGTCCATTAGTTATATAATGCCTGTTTAGTACCCTAGAATTTCTACTACGTCTATGTAATCGCTAGTTTTTTTAAGAACAACGCCGCCATAAGGGAGTCAACCAAACGAAATTGTCGGAATGTGTTTTTTAAGTATTTTTCAGTCATCGTTTCTTTCGAGAAACGGTTACAAACCTCAAAACAATATATTCACTTCGTTTTATTTTAAGTATAAATGGCTATCTCCGTAGCAATATGTAACCTATACCGTGCAGTGACGTCAGAAGGCGTTTCAGGCCACGTGACTTTCGTCGAATTTCGGGAACATTTTAATATAATTTAATAATCTTTGTGGTGGGCGTAGAAAAATTTG
This sequence comes from Platycnemis pennipes, assembly GCA_933228895.1. Lineage (NCBI taxonomy): Eukaryota > Metazoa > Arthropoda > Insecta > Odonata > Platycnemididae > Platycnemis > Platycnemis pennipes. The sequence continues at coordinate 29,837,375 of OW121852.1, read as the reverse complement.
GCTTATATATTTAAATTGGTGAGAAAATTTCGCATCAAGTACATCATTAATCTTCGGGAACAAATTTAATGCATATTCCCCATTCCTTCCGAAATGCCAGATCTTGTGTCTCATCAAAACAGAGCGTGTTCTCTCCAGCATCTGGTGTCGAGGAAATGATTGCGCTCCTCTGAATCCCTTTCCAAATGTCCAAGTGTCAAATGTCCTTGGCGCACCATTTCTGATTTCGGTCGATGCCCCTTGGTCAAAGTTGTTACCACGACTGCTGCAACCACTATCACGGACGCCCAGACCGAAAAGATTCGGTCCGATCCACCGAACGTGGATATTTTTTCACTGGAGTCTTCACGTCCCAAGGGTCACAGGTGAAGTCTGACGTTGTGGTTCCTCAGCCTGGAGACTTTTGTTTCAGATTCCAGTGAAGAGTTAAGAAATGGTACCATCTTCCACAATAGGTAAACAGACCATAGACCTTCACAATGCAGACGAAAAGGAAATTTGTAAACTCGCCATTGGAACTCAAAACGAAAGTCTACAGGCTGAGGGACCAAAACGTCAGACATCAGCTGTGAGTCTGGGACGTGAAGGCGTCAACAAAAAGTATCCCCGTTCTCGCCAACCAAAGAGGTCCCCGCCAGAAATGAAAATGGTGGATAATAGACTATTGACCCTCCCATTTTTATTTCGGTCGAGGCCTCTTGGTATAACGTAGTCATGTCGACAATCTTCCTTATCGTCCTTACTTTACATCCAGGCAGGTGATTCATGAACTTTAGGTGCCTTAGCCTGGAGAGTTTCGTTTAGGGTTCCATTTGTAAATGTGTGAATTTCTTTGCCTGAACCCCTTTCCATAAGAGACTCTATTGTCTGTTTCCCACCATTTACCTTTCTGGCGGGGACCTCTGTGGTTGTAGCAGACGTGGATATTTTTTCACTGGAGTCTTCACGTCCCAAGGGTCACAGGTGAAGTCTGACGTTGTGGTTCCTCAGCCTGGAGACTTTTGTTTCAGATTCCAGTGAAGAGTTAAGAAATGTACATTTTGTCTGCAATGTGAGCGTTTGTGGTCTATTTACCTATAACTTTCTTTTGGATCTGAGAGTCTGTGGTTGTGTTGGTAGCAGTTGTCCTTACAACTTTGACCATGAGGCTTCGACCGAAATCAGAAATAGTGTGCCAAAGACATTTGACACTCATGTGGAAAAGAAATCACGGCAGGGCAATTATTTCCTTAACACCATATGCTCAACACGAAACACTCTGGATTGAGGATACAAGATATTTGACATTTCTGAAGGATTGTACGAGAATATGCCGTCGCAGATGTCACCAGTACTAGTACCAGTACGCAAGGCAAAATTTACAACAGCAGGATTTTACCATGTTCCATCGTGGTACCATCCGTTTACCGTCGGACCATCTTCCACAACAGAAGATGGTACCACGATGGTACGATGGTACCACGACCGTCCCAACCGAAGAGCATTGGCCGAAAACAGAATGCCCAACAAAATATTCAAATCACCCGATGAAACGGGATAAAGAGAAGGAACTTATCCTGAGGTTATAACACGTTGTGAAGATTATCTTGATGATTTAGGTATTGAGATGTGAAAGTGTTAGATAGGATTTTTACCTTCTCTCCACCACCAGTTCCTTTTTCTTTTTCAATAATTTATGTTCGAGCCGGGCTTAGGCCATTCATAAATTTTGTTTTTCTTCAGTTCCTTTTGAATTTCCCGCCTATTCCTGTCCCTGGGAGTAGGCGCTCACTTTTCTAGTATATTAGTGTGTGGTAGCGTCGACAGGTGTCGTTTTGTTTCATTTTAAAAATTTGTACATCGAGCCGAGGGTCAAACGGAGAAGATCTTTCGATGAGTGCAGTTGGAGACCATTGCATCCCCGGGCCCGGGAGCGATCAAGTTGGAAGACACCAAAGGTGAGTGAGCGCCTTCCTTCCTCTTCCTGCTTCCACCCTTTCCTCTCCCACATCATGACTCCTTATTTTCTCTTTCTCCGATTCACGCCAGACCCATTCCCATTCTCCCTTTTTTTTCTTTTTCTGTCGAATGGAATAAGTCCCGTGATCGAACAATTTCCTTTTGGAATTTGGAGTCTGTGGTTTACGTGGTAAAAGTCGTGGTAACAACTTTGCTATTTTTACTTTCCGGTAGAAGCCTATGTGGTGCTGCTGTAAGTCGTGATTTTGTTTTTACTTCAAATAGTGGTTGGGGTTCTGACAGTAGTTGCGGTCAGGGAAGTTGTTGGGGTGGTAGTATTTGTTGGGATAGTTGGGATTTGTTGTTTGTGGTTCCTTTTGTGGTGTTGTTTCGTTTGGTGGTTGTGCTTGGGGTGGCGCTGGTGGTTCGTTTCGTGTCCTTGGTCCGTTTGGTGGCTGTTCTTGTGGTCGTGGTAGTTGTCGGGGCCGTGGTCATGGTTGCTATAGCTGTAGCCGTGGTTTCTTCTTGTTATTTCTCGGTCTTGGCTGCTTGGTCTGATGATCCTAAAATAAAGAGTCACAGCGTCAATCTAAATTTTTGTACATAATAGAAAAAAGTTTAGTGCATTCTTAGCGATTATTTGAGTTAAATTACATTTACTTTTCCTACGGAAATGTTGTATTATTGAGTATTTACTCTTTACCTAGTACCAAGTTTTATAGATTATATAATATGCTTAGATTGAATTACATGAGGAGCAAGATTCAAATGCTGCGCAGAATAGGAGAAGCAGGATGACGCTTGGTACGGCTTAGTACGGCCATGATTGTTTCCAGTTGTTGAAGGTTCAACGACGCGCACGAAAGTGTGAATTATACGGTGACAGGTGCCCATTTTTAAAGGACTTATCCATCTTGAGCCCCCGGAAGCTAAATCCTGCTTACAAAGTTTCATTGTTTTTCTGGTTGTACACTGTTCCTGCCAGAAGTGCTGATGCATTGTTAGGGTTTTTCACTTGTGAATACCCAGTGGTTTTTCCGGCTTATGCAACGGTGTTTTCCGTCCTGTCGATAGAAGCATTTCCTTATTCTCTCCACTGATCATTACTGAATATTGTGATTCCTGGAAATGAAAAAAACGCCTGGTGGATGTTCCAGATTCCGGAGAAAATTGATGATTAATCCAGGTATATATACCATTTGGTATTCACTAATTTTCCCGTGACGGATATTAAATTATTTATTTTGAAAAAATGTTTGAAAATGGTTTTCTACATTCTGTACTATTTATTTCCAGTCTGTTCATATTTGTACTTTATCGTTTTCAGATTAACAACCTCTCTGCGGCACGTGCATTATAAATTATTTGCAAAGAAACAAGCGTCTTATGGAATGAAATTGAAAAAAATAATAATGAATTCTAGCTCTTTTCAGTTAGTTGAACTTATATCATAGGAGTGCTCGGATAGTACTACAATACTAAACATATTATTATTATCATAAACCAAACAATTAAATATAATTTTGTTAAAGATTTATGCCAAAAGAAAATAATTTCTGTATCTTATCTTAGTGCTGGTGAGCAAAAAGCTGATGAAATGACCAAAGGTCTCCTTTATGAACTATTTTCCAGGCATAGAATTAATATTGGTATGGGTAAATATCATCAGTAAAGTTATTTTTTTTGTTCTGTATAAAAAATGAAGTCTAAAAAATGAAAAGAATTGAATGATTTTGTTCATAAATTTTTAGCTACATCATGATATAACTGCTGGATAAGGTTATCTCCCTATTTATCAAAGGGTTTTCCCTTATTCGTGGAGGAGGATTTGTCCCACAGGGTGTACCTCCAACACAAATAGCCGTTTGGGAATTTGTACTAGTTTCTAAGAATGTAGAAATTGAGAAGGGGTGTTCAGAAACAGACAATTTCTCATACTTAGTGTAATATCTCATACTTATAGTGCCTGTTCCTTGTCTCAATGCGAATAAAGTTATGTTTTTGCTTTTTGGTGCTCCCAGGAGCTGGAATTAATAAGTTTACGGGCCTTGCCTTGTCGACCCTACCGTGAGACGGTTGTAACCTGTGTGAAAGCATTTGATAATACAGTCAACTAAGTGGTGTCTGTACACCTTGAGTATTTATTTCTGAACTACTCTTTACCTACACAACATTTTTACAGTATCACTGGAGTTAATGGAAGCATTATCGATTTCGTAAATTAATGGTTAACAGCAATTAAGGTGCGTTTAAACGTAGCAGTTGAGTGCTATGACATTCAATCGCTAACAACTGATATTCCCCACTCGCATGTGTAAATAGCAACTGCAGTGCGAGTTCAGGTCGATACTGGACACATGTCGAATGCTATCGATCCTAGCTCGAGCAATAAACAAAGTTGAAGCCAGCCTACTTTCAAGGGAAAACAACACAATCGCCAACGGAAAGCAATACACGACGTCTGAATCGGGAATTTCAATAAAATAACAAGGTTATCCCTCTAAAAAGGGGAGATTACACTGTTTAAAGAATGGGAATAACAGAATGGAAATATAATTTATTGGTTAAAGAATTTCATGAAAATTTAATTATTAATCACTATTGAAATAAAACGCTTTTTATTTGTTATAACAATGCCGAAAGAAGGCTTCAAGCTGCATAGAAGATGGTGCAGACGCATCATCGCAGTAGCGATATAGATATATTGCTCATCTCGCAACTCTCATAGCAGTCAACTGCTACGTATAAACGCGGCTTTAGAAATTGGCGTTATCATGTGGGTTACCGGTCGGTATCTCCATTGGCATTCATAATGCGCAAAATCGCAGGCTCTATGTGGTGGGGAGGGAAGAAGCCAGGCACGTAGGGATACCCAGGCCGAAGAGCTAGGAGTGTAAAGAAGGGGTAAGGAACCCAGACTCAATAGCCACCAAGCGCTTCGAGGGTGCGGGTGAAGAAAAACCCAGGCTAAAAGTTTTAATGGAGGGGGAGCTCTTCCATATAGGCCTTCCTACTGGGATAAGGGGAGAGGGAACTCTTCCGCATTGCTCTTACCAGATACTATTCCGATACTTGATAATTCGCCCACAAGATTGATTTAAGTAAAACAATTGCCGTTGGCATCGGCCGGTCATGAGCGTAGTATGACCCATGAGAATCCCATATTTGTGCAAACCTAAATGGGTATTAATGTTGCTGCCTCTCCCGTCTTCTATCTATATATATAAAAATGAATGTATGTGTGTGTGTGTGTGTGTGTCTGTATGTCCTTTATGCATTACTACACCATTCATTGGATCGCCATTAAACTTTCGGAAGTTGTTCAGTACATTCCCAAAAAGAGGACTACGAAATCAATATTTCAATATCTATACTTTATCGATATAATATCGCTAAAGTATCGATAAATAGATACATTATTGATACAAAATTGAGGTGAAATTATTTAGTTTTTTAAAAGGAATGTATCGTTGCAATATCGATACTGTATCGAATGTATATAATGTGTTTGTCCTTTATGCATTACTACGCCATTCATCGGATCGCCATGAAACTTTGGAAAGTTATTGAGTACGCTCCGTGAAGGTTTCTACAAAATCGATAATTCAATGTCAATACTGTATCGATATAATATCGATAAAATATGGATACATCGATACATTGTTGATACAAAATTGAGGTGAAATTATTTAGGTGTTTTTTATCAAAGTTTTATTAAGTATCATTACAATATCGATACTGTATCGATACAATATTGATAACTTCATGCATTACCACAACATTCATCCAATTTCCATGAAGCTTTGGTTAGTTGTTTTGTTCACTCCATGAAGGTTTGTACAATATCGAGAATACAATATCGACACTGGAGACGGGATGTGCATCCCATTGAACTTGCAATTCATTGAAACACTCACGTGCAACATATTCCAATCATCCGGCATGGGACAAATATTTCAGAAATGCCAACTTATTGCTTGGGATGAATGCACAATGGCGCACAAAGCATCGCTCGAGGCTCTGGATCGATCATTGCAAGATTTCCGTTGAATCCTGAGACCATTTGAGAACGCATTAATATTGCTTGCACGACATTTCAGGCAAACATTACCTGTAATTCCTCGATTGACACTAGCGGATGAAATAAATGCTTGCCTGAAATATTCTACTTTGTGACGACATGTAAAGACGTTAAAATTATATACAAATATGCGTGTCCAGCTCCAAAACAATTGATCAGCTGAGATATATTGTATACCCATAAGAATTGTGAAATTAAAATACTATAAACGTGCGCTTTCCATTTTACCAGATTGAGCCACAGCAACGCGTGGCCGGGTCAGCTTGTTAATCTCATAAAAAAACATTTTCTCATTGTTAAGACATTTCTGTGTCTATCCACGGTATGAAGTTAGGCTCAAATATAATCTGTGAGTCCAGTTTTTGACCTAAAAATAGCGTGAGGGCTCCAGGAGAGAGAAATAGAAGTAGTTGGGGAAAAAGTGATTTACAAACAAATTGTAAGCATTTAGAATTATAAGATTTTCTTAAGAAGCTACACAATCCCTTACGGGTTGATTAAATTGAGCAATTTAATTAGCTGTAAACCGGCAAATTCTATAGCTCTTTGTAAACTTGCTCAGTGTAATCATTTTCAGTAGCTAAATGGTATATTGTAAACAATCTGCGAGAAAGTTGAGGCCGAGCATTTTTTCTTGCTACTCACTGGTGTATGGGCTTGTTAGCTATTATTATGCTCATGCTACCAAAAAAGAGTTAATTCGAAGATTATTTCTTCATTCTTATCCCATGAGATCAAATATTTCAGGATTAATAATAGAAAGATATTGCAATTTTCCACAAAATTAAAAAATTATTTTGACTAGTTTCAATGTTACTGCATGATATCAAAGCTACTTCTCTGGAAAATTGCAATATTTTTCTATTAATATGGAACGCTTCCACCACAGCACACTGAAATCTGGTTTGTTTATATATTTCAGGAGTTTAAAAAAGATTAAAATTAAATTGTTTAATTACCTTTTGAGATAAGGAGTCTTCTTACTCCAGAGGAATCGAGTGAACAGGGTGATATTGATACTAATGAAGCATTATCAGACGATGATTTAGAGTGTATTTAATATTTTTCCTTGACAATGTATGATAAAAAGTATTAAAAAAAGGTTCATTGATAATTCTATTACCCAACTAAATAGTATATCTATTAAAATTTTGGTGGCAAAGAGGTGTCTCAGTCTGATTTGAAATAAATAGGAAAGTAAATAAAAGTACTCTAGCGAACATAGATTCACCGAAGAAACACATCATACAGTTCAGTACCCTGAATTTTGTGCCTTTGGCTATGCTATGGAATGAAAGGAAATGAAGAAAAAAGATATTGTTTACAGAAAACATATTTTCTTTTATAGTTAATGGATTGACTACATTGCTTTGTTCGTCCGTATCCAGCTAAAACACAAAGATCAGCCAGTTTACCGACTTCGGAGCATGCAACGCATAATTGCCAATGAGAGAAGCAATCATTTTCGGAATTCAAACCGCACACTTGCTAAGATTGCCCTTGCGCTTTATTGATAGCGTACGCAAGGCGTTTTGGAAATTGATGTCGTTTGAAAATCGAACGCAATGTCGGTCGATAAGTATGAGTGGTATTAGTCGAAGTTGTACGTACTCACGTTTATGAGGTTCAATCAGAATTTTTGCTTTAAATAAATTGTTCTTCATTTTTTTATCAAATAATCATGCGTTATTGCATAACTTAGCTGATTCATATCTCAGAGAAATATAGTTATCCCACATAGCACAAGTACATCTCAGATACATCTCTGAGACGTCTCAAATGTCTCATGTTACCTCTCAGAGACATCTCCAAAGTAGCCCGAGATGTCTCAGAGAGAGCTCTATGTCCTCTTGTTAAACGTCTCTGAGACATCTCGTGAGATGCCTCAGAGACGTCTCAGATACATCTCGAAACGTTAAATTTAAGCAACATCGAGCCCGGACAGATATGGGTGACCATCCTCCATACCTCTACTGCAGTGATCTTGTCCCCTCTTTGTGAGTGGCAGGCGGACTAAATTTGGGTTGGCACAATGGATGTTCAGAGGTCTAAGTGCCAGGGGGCTCCAGAAGGCTCCTGCCAACTGCTCCAATTCACTTTATTCCACTCAATTAAGGATAACTAACATTGAACTCTTGGAAGAGATTAAAAGAAACATGGGGTCAGCAATATATGTATTGGACAAACAAAAATATCACCGAACATGGACATCTGGCGGTGAGGTGTCCTCCTTAACACCCGAAAATCAATCTAATTGCAAAAATTAGGGGGATTAAAAATTATGAGACGTTGTGCAACAGTTTATTCATACGGGAAGAAGTAAAGGTGCCTGTGCTAGAAAAATGTGCAAGAATTGATCAGGATGAGTTGTGGAAAGTGTGCAAGAGTGACAAAGAGATGGAAAACATGGCATGAAAATAAATGCTGCAAGATGAATATGACAATGAACTTGCATATTATCTCATTCTCAATAACGTATACTTATATATGCTAAAATTGGTGATGCAACAATGTCTTAGTTTAATGGTACATTATTCTTACATTCAAATAAATTTAACATAAAGCACCAGAATATATATTAAATTTAATTCATAATCACAGATCCATGTTTCAGGGAATGACTTTAAAAGTATTCTCGATTCATGGTTAAAATTTGATTTATAAATGTGATAATGATTATTGAGCTGGTGGGGTAGTGGCGTTCTTATCCAATAATGAATGATATTTGTAATATAAATGAATAAACTTGATTTTCACACAAATTTATTTTTCCTCCACAACCCAGGTTTCGGCCGTTAGGTCATCATCAGGTGTACTACAGAAGCATTTTTTTCAGCAAGTATATATACAAAATAGTGAAGAGGGGTGGGTTTGGGTTTGTTAGGATCGGGGATGGGGGTAAGAAATGTCAAAGGGATGGGGGAAGGGGGATGGTAGGTGAGGGAAAAGGTTTAGTATCGTGTGATGCATTAGATCGTTATGGAGAGTGGGTATCCCTGAACAGTGGGAGGTCTAGGAGGGGTGAATGGGTAGCAAACAACATTTCACTAAAGATTTCACCCTTCAAATCCACAGTTTTCAGAATCTCAAGCTGTTCTAGCGCTTCCATTCTAAGGTCTTTCCTTTCTCCATGCAGAACTTTAGGGTTGAATTAATTCGCATGTCTTTTTATGATAGATGTTTTGTGAAATGGGAAGTATCATTTGAATTTTTGAAACAAGCCTTATGTTCCTTTACCCTTTGTTGGATTTTCCATCCTGTTTGGCAGATATATGTATATGGCCGAGAATTCATATTCTAGCTGGTATACTCCGCTCTTTTCTCTTCTCACTCTTTCTAAAAATCTAATTTTATCCATAGTTTTGGACAGAAGATTCTGCAAGTTAACTTTGTTGTAGAAAGCTGGTTTTGTTTTACCTTTGAGAAGGATTTTCATGGCTGTATGAGATGTAATATAAATGAATAAATCAAGTAGATTAATTTTTATTACAATGAATCGTTTCAACCATGCCATGGTGGATAACACCAACTACAATAATTATGCATAGGTACTTATTTAGTTTTAGAAGCTTCGCACATTGTCACTGTTGATATTGTTTAATTCACTGTAGACATTAACTCCACTTTTAAGTTAGTGTTAATAGCATTCTATAGATTACTAGCCCATCCTTTTGCTGGGTACTTGAATGATTTGGAATATTTATTGGATGAAACTAAGGATCAAAAAATTGTAATAATGAGAAATATTAATTTATGTGTACTGAATGAAACAAATGTAGTATATAAGTATCAAATAATGATGGCAAGCCATGGTTTGGTATGGTTTTAAATAATCCATTCTCCCATGAGAGTAACATCAACTGGAGAAACATGCATTGATCATATATATTACAGATGTAGAGATGGAATTGATACAGTACGTAAGGTGTTGGACCAGGGTCTCTCTGATCACCATTTAACAATGTGCAGTCTTGTTACTGAACCTCAAAGTATCACCAATGTGTTGAATCCTTCATTAAAAAGGCTTTAACTATTCTAATAACCTTTTGTTGAGCTGTGATTTTCCTCAGGTATTTCTGCAAAGAAATGAATCATAGGGTTATAATGTTTTTATTAGTAAACTTAAGTGTCATATTGATTCTTGGAGTAATCTTATGAGCAATGCTTGTAAATATAAACTGATGAAACCGAGGATAACTAAAACTATACCTATATACATTTTAAAGATTATTATACTGTATAAAAAGATGTAGAAACAAGAGTATAATAACAATTTGCCATGTTACTATGCATCTTATGCATTGCATTTAAGGAAAGTCATACTAAGACCAAAGGAGAATTAACATTCTCATATATTTTTTACGCTCATAGAGGTGATACTGCAAAGCAGTAGATAATTTCAGACAGTGTAATTGGTTCCAAGAAGACGAGATCTGTTACTGATAGAGTTGGAACTCCTGATGCTGTTTTCACTGGTGCACTGGAGATTGCAGATAAATTTAATCATTTATTTGCTAAGATTTTACAATGTAACAATCATTGCTACATCACTTTTCATGTGAAGCTACTTGAGGATAACCATAAGTGGTTTTTCACTTATCAGGTTGATAATTCTATGTTTTTTCATCAAACATAACCAAAAGAAGTGATGGATGTCATTGTTGTCTTAAAATCCAACTGTTCTGTAGGAACTGATAATTTGACTACCAATCATGTAGAGCTATTAACGTGTAAATAGTTTTTGATTTGTTTTTATTTTGAATTGAAGCAAAGAAGAAAGAATAAGGAAAGGAGTGAGACAAGTCTGCGCACTATCTCCTGTAATATTTAATGCTTACATCGAGGGGACATCAATGAAATCAAAGAGAATTCTTCTGGAGTGAATATCCATGGAGAAAAAATTAGCATGCTGAGATTCGCTGATGACATAGCACTCATAGCTGAGACAGAGAGAGATCTGAATGATATGCTGATAACCATGGAAAGGAAAATGGCCAGATATCAGCTGAAGATCAATAAGAAGAAGACTAAGATATTGGTAGGCAGCAAGAAAAGATGCCCAAACCAACGTTTAACGTGGACAATAAAACTTGAAGCGATGAAAGAGTTCTGATACCTGGGAAGCCGAGCAACCAACAATGGAAGAAGCAAGATAGATTAAGTCAGTCCCAGTAAACACAATGTGTTGCGGAAACGTCGCAGAAAGGTTGCACTAGGTTGCAGGATGCCACGTCCTTTGGCAACGTTTCTGCAATGTCATAATTACGTCGCTGATGCAATTGTTTGGTCAGAAAAATTTAATTACAAAATATTTGAGCCAGAGGATACATATTTTAAAATTCGATTCTTCTTCTTTATGAGACACTGATTGTATATGGGAGTGGAATATTCACTAGGTTGCAGAAAGGTTGCGACATGTTGCAGGTCGCTTTGCGAAGTCTTATTTGGACACAGTTTATCCCAAACATGTATTCAAATATGGGGTTTTTATAGAGTTTTTTCATCTTCTGAAGCAAATTAGATCTTTCCAGTGAATTTTTTTTTTCGGTCGTGAGACAATTTTTCGCACTTAGAAAAATTGCATATGAGATAGCGAAAGAGTAGACGGCACGAGTTCGATATACATATTCGATTCATCGAACACTATGCTATCCCGTCAATCCCGTCTGTTAACTCTCTTTCTAGGTCTTGCCTTTTTCGGTGTGGTTTTGTGTTCTCTGTATCTCGTAGAATATTCTACAATTATTTGACCCCTACCTGTTTGGATTGCGATTTTTGAAAGTCATATACTGTTTTATTGCCTCTCATTTGTTTTTGACCCGTCTCGTTTGGCTTGTGATTATTGGAAACTGCATTGGTACTCTCTCGTTAGCATTGACCCACCCCTGTCTGGAATAATGAATAAATATTTTTTCTGCAAAGGCATATCTCGAGTGTTATTTTAAAGGATTGCATAAATGTTGCAAGTACATTGTAGGAGTTGCATAAGTGTTGCAAATATGTTTCACCAGAGGTTGCAGTTACGTTGCCATTACGTTGCAGGAATGTGGTAGAGAGGACTTATGGCTGCTTTTGCGACGTTTTCAATACGTTGCAGCAACACCAATTTAGTTGCAGTGCAACGTTTTCACAACGTTTTCACAACACATTTGGTTTATAGGGAGTAGAATAGCTCAGGCAAAAGACCTCTTCAAAAGAAGAATATACATACTTTGCTGGTTTACAATAGTAGAAGTAAGGAAAATATTCATCGGAGCGTACACCTGGAGAGAGTTTCCTTACGACAGTGAGGCATGGACAAAGACAGCAGAGGATTGTTCAAGGGTGGAAGTTTTAGAAATTTCGTGCTTTGGATGTATGATGAAATTATATGGACCGAGAGAGATTTGAGGTGATACTGCAAAGCAGTGGATAAATAAATGTGGCAGTGGATAATAAAGATAATAACAGAGTTTTAAGAAGTCTTGGAGAAATGAGAAGTCTTCTGAATACCCTAAGAAGAAGACAGGACAACTTAATTGGCCACATTAGGAGATATCATGGCCTGATGTCAATCCTTGAAGGACAAGCGGATGGTAAGAATAGCACAGAAAGGCCTGGCATGAGATATATGGAACAAGTGATTAAGGATGTGAAAGAGATCAAACACGTAAATATGAAGAGATTAGCAAAAGAAGTATTCAGTGGAGAGCTGCGTCTAACCAATCTGATGACTAATGACTAATGATGATTATGATGTCAATTTAAGTATGGAAAGAGGTCTGTTTCCAGAGAAGTCAAAAGTAGCCTTAGCTATAAAAATTTTTAAAAAGGGTGATAAGACATCAATAACTACGGCACACTTTCCTCCCTTCCTATATTTTCTAAAATAATAGAGATAATAACAAAATCCCATCTTCTAATTAAAAAAAAAATTAATTCAAATATTTAAAGATGCCCAACTTGGTTTTTTAAAGGTAAGATGCACAGAAGATGCTCTTTTTGATTATTGCCTCTGTTTGTATGAAGGGTTTATCATAAACAAAATATGTTCAGGTTTGTTTCTCGATTTAACAAAATCATTTGACAGAGTTGGCCGCTCATTACTACTAAAAAAGACTTAGAGAAGCTGGCATTAGAGGCATTGTGAATGATCAGCTTTAAGAGCTTCCTGTCAGGTAGAACGCAAAGAGTAAAGCTTAATGGTTGTTTTAGTGAAAAGGTGCCTGTCAAATGTGGTGTACCACACGGTTTTGTTCTCAGGCCTATCCTTTTTATTATCTCGGCCAATTATATATGTAATAGCCTCCTCTATAGAAAAATAACTTTTTTTGCTGATGATACAGCTTTGTGCTACACCTCTTATAGTGTGCATGAACTTTTTACTCAAATGCGAATTTATTTGAGGAGACTTAATCTCTGGTTTTGCTCAAACAACTTAGTGCTTTGTTAAAACCAAGTTTATGTTCTTTAGTTTAAAAAATATTCCCCACCCCATTTTAATATTTTTTATGAATGAATCCGATGCTTGAATACAAATATAAGAACTTGTGACACTTGCATACAAATTGAACCAGTTGATTGTTTGAAGTACCGTAGTTATGGCCATGGATAAAATTTGCAACTGGAAACCACACATTAACAGTCTAAAATCTAAATTAATTATTTCTAGTTTTATTCGATGAATAAGATTTTCCCTGTGTAAGTCATACGATCTGTTTATTATGTCTTGTTAATTCTAGAATAGAATATGACTTATCTTGTTGGGGAGGCACGTACTACTCTACGCAATATTCATCCAGTTGCTATTGCAAAAATAAACTGCGAGGTGTCATTTTGGGGACTAGTACCGGAGAATCTTCATTCCCTTTACGTTAGATGTTAAAAGTATTGCCTTTTGATCATTTATATTTATAAACAGCGTTACAAATCTTTTATAACCAATGAGGTCTAAATCGTAAACCGTGTGCTTATGGTATTAGATTAAGTCGTGTTCATCATTACACTGTGCATAAACCCAATATTTAAGTCCACAAATATTTTTATGATTTAATTGCCCCTTCAATTCATATAAAAAAACCCATTTGAGTTTGCATCAATTAGAAACGATTTATAAGAGAAAAGATTGACTGAACTGAATAATTTCATCATGGAAATCCGCTATAAATCGCAAGTTTTCTAAAATCGGCGAGTAAATAAGACCTAGTAAAGCTGAAGTGATCAGAAATTCTACTCTCCAATAGGGTTGTTCCTACCTCTCGGAATCGCAATTAGTTACTACATTTTAGTGCAGCCAGGAACTAAAAGAAACACTCGGGATCGAGAAGCTTAAATAAAAGTCAGATTATTTATATTTATTGAGGGATATCAAGACAAAACCATATGACATGTAACCCCTTGTCAGTTACATACGAAGTCATTACACATTCTGAATTACAAGTGAAATATGAGAGAAAAGTAGCTCATTTACATTATCCACCTCCTACCTACCTCCACGCCAGCTCGCACCACCACCAGGGGCAAATAAATTACGTGTTGAAGACAATGGTACACCGGTTTTTTATTTTAAGCGATGATGAGCACCGATCAAGTGAACTAAAAACATTAAGAAGGATTTTACGTAACAAAGGCTACAGAACAAGCAATATACTGACAGGGACACCAGGAAAAAAGAAAAGCAGACGGTACTGAAGTCGCCGCTGAAAGTAACAGAACCAGAGAAATGGTCCTTCCTGCCATACGTCCAATGGCTGATGGACCGTTTTGCAAGAATCTTGGCAAAATATAGCAAAGGAAACCTTTTGCGAGACCATGCGAGATATCTGTTACGCTTTATCTCTTATAGGTGCATACAAGTGAATGCTTGTCTGTTTGACGTTCATACAAATCTAATTTTAGTTTTTATCCGATCGAGCTAAAATAATGTGGACAAATAGTTATTGATCTGAGGAAAATCAACGTCTACATATTAATTCCTGAAAAGTCCCCGGGTCCCAAAAAGACCCAAGGGTCATCCCCAAAAGAAAAGCAAAAAAATCAATGCTGTGGTTTTTAAATTGCTCCTTTACTAACGATTGGGACATTCGTTTTTAATTATCACAGGCAGATGGATAAAAGAATAAAGTTTCTTATTCCATCATTTGATTTTCTATTTACGATAAGTCTCTCCAAGATCATAGTGTTTGTAACTCCAAAATTGCCCATTCGTCTTGAATGTCAACAGTTCCGTATTTCCTTGGTAAGCACGGCCTTGGCTCTACAAATGGGGACTTCACCTATTGTAATTACGCCGCAGATTAAGTAAAAATAAGAATTACATTGTGATTGAAGGTCTATTAGTGGTGTGTTGCAGGCTGCGATGAACAAACTTACGAATCTTAAGACGAAGAGAAATGAAAAACAGCATTTTCACGCACAACGGCCGACTTAATTATGCACAGAAAGAACTAGGTACCACATGTCCTACTCTTCACCCTCCTGCTGAAAATCAACGGGCATCTCAGTTAGTAATAAATAAACATGTAACGCGAACCATGATATCAGACCATTCTTGGTAAAAGTACTATTGAGGTTCCTAAGAACTTTAAGTTTAATTCTACAACCGATTGAGCAAAAAATTGTTTTTAAAAGTATTCAATTCCAATGTGAATACTCTTTGTGCCTTGTGATAGACAATAGGGGACAAAGATTACTAGCATAATTAAAATCAACGCGTCTACCACATACGGTACAAACCACCTTCGGCCATCTTTGAATAAGGTCAACTGAAAACTATGAGCGGAAAAAGGCGTTTCATCTACACATAAATACAGTTATTATGGACACGTAGCTGCAACATTCGTATTATGTACCTAAACTTGTTGCTAAGATTAAAGAGACTTCGGCACTCTACCGATATCAAAGCTTAGATTCAAGCACATAAAACAACTATTTCAAAAATGCTATGCCGCCACCGCCTTACACAAATGGGCCTTTTTAATTCCCGGTCTGGAATTTTCTTTACTCGTAGTCTTGTATCCCGACTTACACCCATACACAAAACACGTCCTGTTGTCGTAAACCATGGTGTTCACGGGGATGTAATTGGGATTCCACAACGAGCGGCGGCAAGGGATTTACTTTTCGTCACTACCCCTAAACCATCGCTGACTTGCTTGTGCTAATAGCACCACGTTTTTGCCACTACGCACAGTATCGTACTGTCAAAAAATATTACCTCTAGAAAGCCTCCTTATCACTGAAAACGTGAAAAAAACATCACGCATTGTCGTTCTCCCTATCACTTACCATGTTAATTTTCAAGAACAAGAAAACTAATCGGTTCGTAGCGCCACCACCCGTTAAAAAAATGAACTCTTTGGGGGCGGAGGATTGCGGCAACAGCGACATCTAGCGGATTCTATGTAAAACGTCTAGAGTTGAGCAACCAGTAATATAAGGACCATGTAAGGAGCTTAAAAATCTCTCTTGTGTTGGCCACCCTAACACCCTAACTAAAACCTATAGCAAAGGGGTGTGTTAGACCCTCCAGACAACCTCCCCAGCAGGCATTTTCTACTCCCTTCATTACTGTTCTGCGCATCAAAATGCTTGGCAGTTTCAACTACACGCACGGTAGCAGATTTTCCACCATTGTGATTTTAAGCAGGTGACTCCGATAAGGTATTCAAAGATCTAGTTTTCTACTTACATGCGCTTCAGTGTCTAAAAGCACTAAAGGGGGGGTACCCACTCAAAAATCTCCCATTATCATTAGTTAGAAAGTTTCCACGGCGTTCGTTAGATGCTCTATGCGAGGGCATTTACGATGCTCTCCTTGCTCCAGCGGAAAATCCTATATGGGTGAAATATGCCACTCGTTGAATGTGCGAATAAAAGAACATCAAAGGGGGACGAAAAATGAGCGAATTAGTCTTTTCGCCATCTCCAAAACGCGTGGTCAGAATCTGCCCACGATATTAAATTTGAGGAGGCCAAACTTTTGGCAATGGAGTGCCGAGACTTCACTCGGAAGATCAGGGAATCCATTGAAATTCAGAAAATACCATTGAATTTCAATAGAGAGGACGGTTATCCACTCCACAGCAACTGGAAAAGAGTCATCCAAAAGAAAGCCAATTGGAGCGCAGCTCCCAGACAGCCTTCGGTATATAGACGAGGCAGAAACCACATCCAAACACCATCGACCTGAAGATGTTGACAAGATAGTCAGCGAAACTTTTGTCATATTGCCGAACTTCGCGGAAAGATACCTGAAACCATGCAGAGAGTATCTCCCCTTATTTCTCGTGCTTTACAACGAACCGTGTACAAGGGAGCAAAACTATTTCTCCACCACCTGCGTCCAGATGGGATCTTTTTATCTGTAGAGAGATATGCTAATGTTAAATTAATCCCACGGAGCTCCACTCACCATGGTGCCAAACAAGTTGAACATTAATTGATGTAACAAACCTTTCGTCGAATCGCAGTTTATACTACTGATATATAACTCTGTAATAACTCGAACTCACATAAGTAACCAAGTAGATATCTGTAAATACACCCCAGCAAATGATGAGTGGCCATCACCCAATGAAACAGAGACTTCAAGCATTTGAATGTTTGTACATTTGTAAGATTATTGGATGGGGAAAGAAGAGATTGGTGGTGAAAATATAAATAATTCTCAAAGAATTAGCTAAACGAAATGGCAAAACTCTAAAAATAAAAAAGATGTTTTAAAGGCAGCCACTTGGGAGCAGTTTCTCATCCTTTAACACATTAATTACATAATTGAAAAAAATAATGAATTTGTATGGAGGGTATGCAACATGCACTGACACATGTGTATGCGTAGGTTGCGTAATGTCGCCTTTTATTTATAAAGGCCGTTTTACACGGTAATTGAAACTGCGCAAGTTGATGTTGATCCCGTTTGAGCAGTCGTCTGACGTGAAAGTCCGTAACGTAGAGAATTGCGAGGACGCTTGCTTGACAGCTTTACACGGGGCAATCGTCGGTGCATTATGTCAGTGACAATATACCATTCAGTAGCAGTAATACCGTCAATATATCGCATAACGTCAAGATCTGTGAAGTAGCAATTAATTGGACGTGAAAGATGCGATAAATTACCACCACTTTAAAATGGTCTAAAGCCATGGTCTAAACATAATATTGGAGACCATAGTCCCGTATACTTATCCCAAAATTTGCATCACGAACGAACGGATGTGGGCCAAGGTAACAGGTTCTTCCTTTACGCGTGAAATTTAAGCTTCCACGCGATTAATCGCCCAGCTCATCATTACTGCCATTCATTCACTACCTAAGGAGTTGAGTTCAAACAAAAACAACCAACTCAATCATCAACAACCTATTAATTGCTTGAATTCCGTGGTATTTCGTTGCCACTACATCTGCTACATCTAGTGAGAGAAATTAACTTCAAACTTGCGCGAACGCATGTATCAGATTCACGGACTTAGATCAGATTAGAACATGTTCTAATTTGCTCGCAAGCGTTTGCACAGTGGCGCTGCCTATCCTCGCAAGTCGTAGTTTTACACGGTGCAATATTTCTTGCGCAAGTGTTCTCGCAACAGCCTGCGCAGTATCAATGACCGTGTAAAATGGCCTTAATACAGAAGAGTTGTAAGAATTCTCAAACCCCTCATTATATATTGTTACCCAATTCGAAATCACAAAAAAGAGTGTAAATCTGAAATTATTTTGCAGATTAATTCAATATTACATAGTCTTTTAAAGAAAACTCACAAGTTATCAAAGATTGAGGATATTTTCAAAAACATTTGTTGGGATATTTCTGATCCTATGTTTTAGGCAGAAACACGTTCCAACATAACGCCCATCGAGATGCATAGCATAGACAAACAGAAGATTTGAAAAATATACGGACTGTATGATATTGTTAAAATGCTTAATGGAATGGGTGTTGAAAGGCTCCGGAAATAATTCATAATTTAATGTGGAGATCAAGGAGCGTAAGAAAGAAAATTACGTTTTTATATTTGCAAAAAAGGTTTAAGAGAAAACTCATTCACTGAGTAGCCTCACTTCAATCTGATTTATTGTAAAACATACACCCGTCCTGATACTCTAAGATTTTATATCAGTTGAAAATATTCTCATTGAGTAAGTATATACGTGCATTCAATGACATAATGAAGCTACATTAAAAAAAATATTTTTCTATGGTGCATCACGCTGTTAGCTTTTTATAACTGTTTACATTATTCATCAAAATATATATCTCGCTTGATCCTGAGATAAGTACGTTTTTGATGGACTCTTCTCTGAGATTTTAGGCTTAGCAAAATAAAGAAATGGATTCCGATTTCGAAGTTTCGTATAATGTTACATATCTTATAAGTTTCTGTTAGTATTCTGAAATTAAGAAATATATGTGGATGTTTTTAAGTCTGTATTAAACGCTAAGGTAATTTGAGAGTCAAAATATAAAATGAAAGTCTTATTTTAAAGTGCATGAACCTCGCCATTACTTATATTAATTTTAATGTTCATAGATGACTGAAGATCAGATTGAAATCAGAAGGAATTTTCAATCGTGCCACAGTTGTAATTTGTTGCCGAAAGATGTGAAGCACCAGTACAATTTTCACTGTCGTAAAACATTGTAACCATAATTCCCACGTAGAAGCAAGAGGGTAACCAGCCGGAATATATTTTGACGGTGAAAATGTTATCTTGTTGCAAATGTTATTTGCAAAGTGCTGGCACTGGAAGCAACGTATTAGAGCCGGTATGATGGACCACTCTGTGACCGATTCATAACCGACTAAATACTTGTCAGGGATACTGTCTTGCGCAAAGGTAGGTAGATACGCCAGAAGTTGTATTTACCATTTCACCTTTCTACTTTGCGGTAAGTAGAGGAGTATCATACTGAAAAAATAGCGAGAATCCTCGGATTTTATATACGAGCATCAGTGTCTACCTGAGATCCCATCTCTTTCTTGATCTTGACAGCTGTACGTAGGTCGTGATAATATATTGACCTCCCGACATATGTTGAGGGTGCGGTGTTCATAAAAAGTTATAATTTATTATTAAGAATCATACGCCACGGAACATTAATGAATGAGATGGTGAAGGCGGATACCCAAAATTCTCGAAAATATAATTGAAAAATTGTAAGCGAATATATGAATCAATCCAATGAACGCTAATCTCATCAATAAATTTGATTAAAGGAATGGAGGCAATGGAAGATGGAAGGTAATGAAGAAGGGTTTAAGATTTATTTATTTAACATAACAATGTGAAAATATTGTTTATTGTTCTCCGAATGATAATTTATATCTCCTATTCATTGCCAAACGAGTAGCATCAGCCTTGCTATCCCCAATTGTCCATAATAATGTCAATAGTCTGAAAGCTGCCATAAAGGTGTAAAAATAAGATAAACCCTTCGATACAAAGGCGGGGTGTATGGGAACTCCAACCGATCAACCCTCCTCTAGTTCTTCCTGGTAGCGCAGCTGTGCAATTGAAGACTTTGAGAAAATTTCAGGCGATGTGTGCGCTGCGCAAATACATTTGTATTAGCAGCTTGAGGCTGGATGTTGATTCGTGGCGGTCTCAATCGTCTCTTCTCTTAGTATCATCCGAGTAACGCCGCTAGCCTGTTGAGTGTATCACACCCCACCTGAGTAAAGGCGAGAAAGATTGGGAAGGTAATAGAATTCTGTTATTGCTATTACACTAAAGTTTGCTAATGGTTCTATCGGTCGTACAAAGTTGCATAAATAACATCCGCTTTGCAGGCGTTACACGAGGAGGATATTAAGAAACTAACTTTAGCTCGCTTATTTCAACTTAGAGCCAATTATAAAATCCAGTGCGCCAGTGTACAGCTGTGCATGCCTTTTTGTACAAGCTCTAACATAATCTTTCGAAAAGACTAATTGAGAATTCTTTAAGATAAGATTACTGTGTTCACGAAATCTCAAGTCGATAGAAAATGTGGTATACGTTGGATGATTACTCCTAATGGCGAGAAACAATCTGTATACGTTTTAAGTGTCGGTTGATAGTGATACAAAGTTATCTATGAGTGCTACTATGATATCCCAGAGAGTAAAAGCTTTCTCCCAATCAAATTGATATGAGTTCCATAAATAGGAAAATACGTGCAATTGACGCACGGAACGCGAATCTTATCTACATCTTACTCGATATCCTGCAAGCTGCTACGCGGATGTGAGCAAGAGTGTGAAGATAATAGATAAATTCGATTGATTATAATTGATTCGTGGAAGATAGTGAATAAGTGACAGGAGTAAAAGATACTGGAGTTATAAATTTGTTTTTGAGAATCATACGTCACGGAGCATTAATGAATGAGATGGTGGAGACAGATACATTGAGGAATTACTTGTCAAAGGGAAGAATGAACATTTACATCACAAAAATAAGAGAAAACGCTAGTGAGGCAATATTATTTTAAAAATTAGCTAGGTAATATATTAACGACATATTTTCACGGAGATTGGGGAATATGCATGACAATTTTTTCTTGTGTACTAATGATGTACTTGATGCGAAATTGCCTCACGAATTTAAATATATAAGCCGTATTTTTTATGCCAACAACAAAGATTTTCCCAATAATTGACGAACGTCACGTGACCTGAAACGCCTCCTGACGTCACTGCAAGGTAATAGGTTCCATATTGCTGCGGTAGCAGAAGTTTATGTTGGAAAAAATCGAATATATATTATGAATATATATATCGAATATAATAAATATCGAAAATATATTATGTTTAGGTTTTTTATCATTTCTTGATTGAAACCATGACTGAAAAGGGGTTTAAAGAAGCACAATCATACAATTTGTCGTTAATTGACCTCATTATAAAGGCACCCTTCGTAGAAAACAGAGATTGCTTTGTCATAACAGAGGTTCTGGGAGTAACATCAAACAGAGCATACAGGTAAAATTCTTATTTGCTCATTAAGATCCATAATACTTAAAGAAAAATGCCTACACGAGATAAACAGCGCCCTTAGTGCTACAGTGGTGTGACGTCATGCGATGATGTCGTGTTTTTTTCTGCCGAAAAGGTACAATTTTTAAAGTGTAATATCTTTGTAACAAAGCTCAATTCTTCAGAAAAATTATCACCACTCAACTAGAGCATTTCAGCAAATAAACTCCACATTCAACGAGTTGTAATTAAAAGTTCATGTTCCCCATTTTCAGGGTATGTAGATTCGAAAAATTTTCACCGCAAGAAAATAGCGCTTCTTAAAATAGTATTTACTCAAAGGCAGCGAGGTTCATAAACTAATCAGGGCATCGCTCATGGTGTAAGCAAATGGTGTTTAGAATTTTAGGATATTTCTTTCCGCCCGTGGATTCTCGGTGTCGAAGATTACCTCCGGAAGTTTGAAGTTCATGCAGCAACCATTAATTCTCTCAATTTTGATCCTTCTTGCATGGTTGCATAATTTTCCCCCTCCACGCATCAGTTGTAGGATTGCAGAGGAATATGTAGATGTATATTCAATTTAAACGGAATAGAACGGCATTATTCATTTATTAGTAACCGCATACACTAACTATAGATTTTATTGTTTCAACCACGGTATTGCTCTAACCACGGAACCACGATACCACCATTTGTATGCCATTTATGTCTTTGTTGACGTGTTATTAATTTTTTAAACGGAATATTAAATTCAACCAAACATATACTTATTCTAATTTCGGTATTAACTGCGTGCGAGGGTATAATTTCAGACATCAAATCCCTTTGCGCATACTTGCGTTTTCTCTTCGTGATGTTAACTACAGAGTTGAACATTTTCGCTTCAGCCTTAAGGTGTCTCCACCGAATTATGAAGTAGATGTCATTTTTATGAAAATTCCAAGACATCACTTTTTGGCCCTTCTATCGATTGCCAATAAAATAATTTAGCCTTTCCATAATATATTTGAAGAAAAAGGACGTGGAAAATCAGATATTTTATACGTGGCTATACGGCAGAGCATTGCTCTTGAAGTTAAATTTTCATATTATAAATGTACGGAGAAATGTAGTTTTCACGAAAAACTATTATAAGATCCGCAATTGTATGTAGAATTTAGCATTGTTAAAAAGTGTTCTCCTTACCACACTTGTTTAATTGATATTAATAAATGTTTGCTCCAAAAAACATGTATGTTATGTAATTTAAATATTTCATTAAGTATTGATATGGTGAAAATAATACTAATGCTTCCAAATAGTTGCAGCTTCATAGATGCCAAACAGCATTCTAAAATACGAATATTAATAAAATTCAA
Organism: Platycnemis pennipes; assembly: GCA_933228895.1. Taxonomy (NCBI): domain Eukaryota; kingdom Metazoa; phylum Arthropoda; class Insecta; order Odonata; family Platycnemididae; genus Platycnemis; species Platycnemis pennipes. The sequence continues at coordinate 29,814,060 of OW121852.1, read as the reverse complement.
AACAAAGAGTTGTATTTGCAAGGGAATAGTTTAAATATTTAACCTATTTAAGAATACGCATTAGCGGGATTTAGCACGTATTCTCACTTTGTAAATTAACCTTGGCAACAACACGTCAGTCATGTTTCGAGGTCAAGATGAGTTAAAATAGCTTGTAAAAAATAGAATGCTACTACAACGCGCTATATAATAGCAGACTCATACAAATTTCCATATAGGCTTTTTTCTGGATCGGTATTTATTCATGAAATAACATAGCTCTTTTACAGCATATTGAATCGCGGAGTCACGGTGGGATGATCCTGCGTCAAAATCAAAGCTAACAGGAGGGAGAATGCGGAGATTAGATAAGTCTGTGCGACACATCCTGTAAAGAGCATGCTAAAAGAAATCCATCCACTTAAGCAGGTGCGATAATATCGGGGCACGGAGTCTCCTTCTCTTGATACAGCGTCTGCGATCCCTATGAAGCGTTGACTGGGGAGGGCAGCACTGATTGGAAGCACGCCTTGGAAGTCAGAAAGGGATGACGTCGTCTTAGCCGGGTGATGTGCTCACATCGGGAGATAAAGCGACGTATATATTCACGGGAACGGGCGGGTGTGTTTCTAGAATGAGCATTGAGGACGACAGCTGTTTATATCGTTTCACTGCCGTGGATCCGTAACGAGGAAAACCAGAAACATCTCATTAGGCTTCAACACTCTTTGAGGTAAGTTTGAAGACGCAGACACATTTCTCCATGGTACATAGCAACGAATTTGTATGAATTTATAGACATCACTCTCGTTTATTAGAAAAGTCTGGTTGGAAAACCATAGGGATTAGAAAACTTCTTACTTAATTCACTCCATGGCGCTAAAACTCTTGTAGGGCTCTAGCCTAGAGAAGAATCTCTATCTTCAACTACGTAATATCCTTCGAGCTACCGCGAGGGTGTGTGGCAAAGGGTGAAAATCACCATACATGCGCTACTGAAATGATAATTAAGAGCCAAAATTATGCTACTACACGAAAACAAGTATTGGTCACATGCGACTAGATGCTAAGTGTATACAAAGTTACGAAATTATTACTATACAGAAAAATATTCACCAAATGCAATCATCCGCATTTCCCTAGCAAGCATATATTCGCAATATCAACATATGCTTCATTAACTACAGGTTAAACAATGTTTTACCTACATAGCCGTTTTGCTATGCTACCTATAGTGCACTCTTATGTTGCGTGTGAAAAATTACATTTTAAATCTATCGGTGCGACTATCGATTTCCCTAATCTTGCTTATCCGATCAAACCTAGCATAATACACCGGGATTCTTAATATATATCCAAAGTCATCTGTGAACAGATGGGCTTTTAATGTACCTAAAAGGTTTGGCCTAAATTTTAACAAAATCGAGGTGATATCCTTTGCACACGCTCTAATTCATCATACCTTCCTCGCACGGGTATCATATACCAGCGGCATATTATGTATGAGGCCTGTCAAGTTTAAGATAGCTTCTTTAACGTACTCTCTGTCTCCTTATTTGCCAATAACCCTTTTCACGAATCTTAATCTATGGTTTGCTACATCAGTTATTTTCCTGATGTATTTTCCCCATGACTGTGATGATGACACCTAAGTATTTATAAGATTCTTAGTTAGGTATTTCGTTTTTTTGATGCAATACGTATTCCGGGGACAGCAATACCAATACGATTATTCTATATATTCTTTCAAATGACGGATTTTTATGGTTTAATTTCTCCTCTTTCCACCTAAATTGTAAAAAGTAAAATGTGTAACGGTGATGTAATTCCTGCAAATATTATCCGCATCAGAGTGATTGTGCAGCGTATGAATTCTGTGATTTTAAGCAATTAGTGTATTGATGCTTTGTTCATAAACTGGGTTCATTAAAGAGTAAAGCCAACACTATTCAAACACGGCAATAAGGCACTTATACTCACGTTTTGTCTTTACTTGGCCTTTTGCCAGATATAAATGTAGAATAAGAATAGGGTCTATTCTTGGTTGGCAATGTTGCGAAGTCTATCCAACGACGGTGACATTTCCACTCTTCACGGGGTAAGGTGTACATAAGATGATCATTCTTCGTCTTGCCATTACTGGTCAGTGACGGCAGTGGACTCCTATTCACTTCTTTCTCATTCGTGCAGGAGTGTCCTGATATCCTAAGATGAAAATGGAGTCATCTTCCTGTTTGTTCGTCAGCCTCTTCATGCTCACGCTGACTGTGGCTATCTGCACAAGCGAGGTCATCGTTGAATCTTTAAACAGTGAGTACAGTTACCATTATTGGAGCATCTACTAAAAATGAAGAAAAATCCTCAGCTACATACATTCTCGCCTGTGTTGATACCCCTTCTTAAAGTCCTTATGACCAGGAGGAAAGGTACAAGGAGGGGAGTAGAAGAGTAATGGTGATTGGAGTAGAAGTTTAGAGGGAAACCCAAGGTCGTCATTAGTCTACTCTTAACAAAAGGTGACAGGGGTCCACGGCTTTATGTCTCTTCTGACAGTGGGAGCAATGAACTATAATTCTCTCCACAAGTTTGAAATTAGTACCCGTTTAACCGATAAAAATAATTTTTCATGGCCGGGATTTGAACCCAAACCCATATGGTTGGGGGCCAGTACTCTAGCCTGCCCACCAACCCGACACTCCCAAAATTAAATTTATATGTATACCTACTTAAATTCTTTCTGAAATCCAAAAGCTTTACTCCTGACTAAATATGTGCTATATTATCATCATCATCGGTAAACGATCCTAGGATTGGTTTGACGCAGCCCTCCAATCGATTCTTCTATCGGCCAAACTCTTCACGTTGACGTTGCTCCTCTCTTTTACATCCTTCACAACTTGGACCATGTACCTCATACGAGGCCGGCATTTTCCATTATTCCCGTTCACTGTTCCCTCGACGATTTTCTTCATCAGGCCATTGTATCTTAAGACATGGCCTATTAAGTTGTATCGTCTTCTTTTTAAGGTTTTCAGTAGACATCTCTTTTCTCCCTCTCTTCTTAAGAATTCTTTGCTTGTCACACGATTGATCCATTTTATCTTCATCATTCTTCGGTAGCACCACATTTCAAATGCTTCCAGCCTGGATATCTCTGCTGCTGTTACTTTCCATGAATCGTTGCCATGTAATAGAATACTACAGATGTATGTTCTAATGACATTTTTCCTCACTTCCACGCAGTTATAAACTGCATTTGTAGTTGTAAGCAAAATCTTCTTTGGTAAAATTCCCTTTTTGCTTTGGCAATTCTACCGGCTCTTTCTATTTCACTTCGTCCATCGCTGGTGACTCGGCTTCCCAGGTAACAGACTCTTCCACCTCTTCGATGTTTTGTTTTTCGTAGTTTAACATTGGTCCTGGCTTCCTTTTTTCTACTGCATACCAATACCATACTTTTTATTGATCTTCAGATAATATATGGTCATTGTTCTTTCCATATTTCCTAGTCTCTTCTTTAAATCTCCTTCTGTTTCTGCCATGACTACTATGTCATCGGAAAATCGTAGCAAGTTCATTTTCTCCTCGTGGATATTCCCTCCCTGAAACTTTTCTTTGAATTCTTGGATGGCTTTCTCGATGTAGACATTGAATAATACGGGAGATAGTGCACAGAATTGTTTCACTCCTTTCTTTAAGCTTGCTCTTGTACTGCTGGGTCCTGATTTGAATATGGCCACCTGGTTTTTATACAAGCTGTGTATAACTCTTCGGTCATACTCCAATTTATTTCAGAACCTTTCGCATGATGTTCCAATCCACGTCTCCAAATGCCTTTTCCAAATCTACAAATGCAACAAACAGCGGTAGATTCTCCTCTATTCTCTTCTATATAAGTAGCCTGAGGGTCAAAATCGCTTCTCTTGTGCCCTTGTTTCTTCTGAATCCAAATTGGTCTTCATCCAGTATATCCTCATCTTTTCGTTCTATACTTCTATATATGATTCTCGTCAATATCTTCGAGGCATGTGTCGTGAAGCTTATGGTCCTAAAATGTTCACAGTTCTCAGCTCTCTTCTTCTTGGCTATAGGGATGATGATGTTCTTCTCATAGTCCGTGGGTATCTCTCCTGTAGAGTACATATCGCATATGGTTTTGTACAGCTGAGTAAATGTCTTCTCTACGGCGTTTACTATTAGTTCGGAAGGAATATCATCTATTCCCGAAGCCTTGGATTTATATTTTTATATTTTCTTCTCTCTTCAATCAATTCTAAGACATCTTCTGCCTACTCCAGTGTTACTATTTTTTGATCCAGTGTGAATACTTTTGTAACTCACACTCCAGAATTTCCCCCTTCGTGCCATCTCATTTAACTGATTCCTAATACTTCAAGGTCCATTCTTCGCATTTCCACCTTAAGGTTCTTCAATATCTCGCAGGTCCGAAGTGGTCTCATGTTCCAAGTACCTACCCTTAAATGACTATCGCACTTGACTGATGTACTCTCTCGGGTAGTCCCCACCCGGAGATCCGAATGGGGACAATTTTACCTCTGGAATATTTTACTCGAGAGGGTTCCATTACGTCTTGACTGAAAGAACAAAGTGGAGCAGCTGCGACTCCTTGGAATAATAATGTGGTGGTTTCCCCTTGCCTTCCACAACGCAGTACTACAGCCGTTAAATTAAATATTATCACGCCAGTAGTGAAATTAATGTCGCTGTACTGACCACTGTGTTATACACCTTCACTCAAGTGAAGTAACCCCCTCTCCTCCGGGTGCAAGGAAGCATAATGGGGGCGTTTACTCGGAACCGAAATCGCAATTTTGTGAACGAAATTGTTAGATGGAAACGAAAAAAGAATTTTGGTGAAAAAATTAATCTTCTAACCACAACCATTCACTAATAAATCAAAAATTAAAATAAGCAAAAGGTGACTCCCACAGAAAAATATGTTTTGATAACATTGACGTCATGTTCCTCCCGTCCTTGACTGCTTTTCGTGGAAGGGAAGGGAGTGGAGGGGGGTTCTCGGAAGGTCTGCTCGCACAGATGCTGTCGCAACTATCCTCTTGGCGGAGTCAGCTGTGCCCCCCCCATTACGATAAGGCAAAGTAGCTTCGCGGGTTCAGTTGTGATTGGACGAAGTTGATATACGTCAGAGGTTGCACCATGCCCACTTTTCCGAAAGGGTTAAAAATATCTTTTTTTCGCCGCTTATACCTCGAAAAATAAATGACGGATCAAAAAACGGAAAAATACGGGTATTTTTATTTCACAAACTCTATCAGATTCGGCAATAAAAAAAACATGGTAAACGACCCCATTGTTGGCGGCCTCCCGTCGCCAAGTCACGGCATCTTCACAGGTTTCTGTATCATTTAACGGCCTATCATACCCAATGATAGACCAATACCACCTCGGAATGCCGCCGCTTTTTGTCCACGGCTGGTTATTCGACGAGTAAACTCGCTTATCTCGCAGATAACCTCAATATCGAAGGGTCGATCCACCATCCGTAACCCGGTGGACGCACTCGGTGGCTTTAAGCTTAGCCACGAGAAAACTTTAATGTATTTTTTAAATACGTACTGTCATTGGACACCAGAAGGAAGTGCATTCGTGAACCTCATTCACTTTTCGTATCATTTACACTGCCAAGCCTTATGATAACAACGTTATTAACAAATGTACTTGCTCTTCGCAAGTAACTCTCCAAATTCCGAAATCAAACATACCTACTGGAATGAGGTACTGGTGGAATCAAATGTCCGGTAGTTGAAGTAGAAATGTTTAATTCACCACTACATATAAATGCAATATAATTTAACAAACTAAAGCCTTAGACAGAAAATCAGGGTTTCCAGTTTCCAATCCACGCCATATACATTTTTTTCTCCCTTAAAGATCTTGTATAATGCACAATAGTGGTTTCTTTTAATGTAGGGTAGTGTTGATTTAGATGAAATAACACGCTTGTCCTTGAATGTTCTCGAGTTTGATTTTCTTAAGAATGCAGACTTTTTTTTTTTTGTTTTGAAGAAAAAATGCTTTCCAGGTGTTGAGGTTGGAGACGAATGTTATGACGGAAAAGGATGCGAAAGCCTGGAGAATTCAAAATGCAGTGCATCTTCTGGACCGGGGAAGTGTATTTGTGGCTCAGAATTCCACGTGAATGCCAATAGAACCTGTTCTAAAGGTAAGTTTTACCGACAGCGCTAAGATATGGGCTATGATTCATTTATATTTATCGTAACTAGAGAATCAGATAAACGAAAATGGGAATATTTATCAAAAGGTAGGTTGAAATTTAAATTTAATCTCTTAACTAAATTCCAAGACAGTTTTTTCACCGATGACGTTAAAAATACTTCGCGGACTAACCGACTATGGTAGACCATAACCATAAAATTAGATAAATTGATTGTTGAATTGACAGATTCAAAATATGTTTCTGTCCTTGCAGATATAAGGATGTGAATAGCTGTAAATATATCCAATTGTATAAACACAAGTGTATAAATGGATAGCATATGTAGCTACATGTTGTTATAAGGACTTAAAGCTAACCCAACTAACAGCACCTTTTTGAATACTAGCTTTGCTATTTTTATCTTTTTTTTTAATTGTGAAATTTAGACTCAAGACTCCTGACAAGAGAGACGATAACTAGCGGCGTACTTTGGAAGCTCTCAGTGAAAGATACGGAGTTGATGAAGGGTGATAAAACAGGTTTTGAGTTCCTAGGCGTTGTGCATTATTCCGATACGTTATCAGTTTCATTAATTCTTATGATGACTGGATATTGTTAAAATAAGTAGAAGAATATACTAATATGTTATTTAATATTGTTTCCAGGATGGTATAAGTTTTTAGTAATTTCAGCTGAATAAGTTAGGCATAAGCCGATTAGATTAGATAGCAAGTTGATAGCAAGATAGCAAGCATCATCCATAATGTATTTAGCTGTCTCAATTTGTCTGATAATCAGAGTAATTAGTGTATTATTATTATTTATTGGTTCTAGTCACTAAATATCTTTCTTTTGGCGTATAAATAATATTTATTATCGCTTTAATGTTTCAAAGATAAGTGAATATTGGTAATGGCGTCAAGAAGAGCATGTTAGTTTGCTCCAAGCATTTTCTCCGCAACGGCAATACACTGCCGAGTTATTAGATAATTTGACTAAATGTTATTGAATTTTATTCATGCATGATTTATATTTCATCGTTAGTATCCTTAACCCGCGGTAGCACGCGGTTTTCTTGTAACTCGGTATCACGTGGGGCGGGGAAAAGACCGACGGGTGGCATAGGGCTAAATAAGCACTAATAAGTATTACAAAGAACATATATTTGACAATTTCAGTTGAAAAAATGTTTAACCAACGAATCATATTGATTTTTTAGCCGTGAACATAGAAAATTTAATAGAAAATTTTCCGATTACAAGACAAACATACTATTTACAACTCACAATCAGTCATTTCCGTCGGCATTTTGGGAGCGTGATATGCAGTTGAATACACAGTGTTCACGGCAAATGGGCTTTTTACAGGTTTTTGCATGCAATCTTTGTTTTTCTATTTTTTTTGATGGGGAGTAAGCACATCGGACATCAACATGGTGGCGCACGTTATCGCCACTCTCGGGTTTACCCATATTTCCCGCACCCGGAGTCTCTGAGATAATTGCATATTTTGCTGTTTCTCCCTTCTCAGCATGTAATCTCTAGTCAAAAGTTTTACAAGATTAGTCAAATACTCCCTACGACGAACAGATTTACCTGAGTTTCATTAGTAAATAAAAACGATCGTTCAACAAGGCAAAAAAAAAAGTTTTAGCGGTCATCGGCATGATATGCGAGAGATGCTATTGCGATCGGGCGGGGAATCCCCGCCCACGCGTGCCATCGCGGGTTAATGCCGAAGCAAGAAAGAAATAGTGAGTAGAATAGCCCAGGCAATAAGGGCATTCTATCAAAAGAAGAATCTACTAACAGCTGGAAACAGAAGCTTGGAAGTAAGGAAGCAATTCATCAAAACGTATATCTGGAGCATGTTCCTTTACGGCAGTGAGGCATGGACGATGACAACAGCAGAGAAGAAAAGGGTGGAAGCATTCAAAATATGGTGCTATCGAAGAATGATGAAGATAAAATGGATCGACCGAGTGACAAATGAATAAGTCCTAAGAAGAGTGGGAGAAAAGAGAAGCCTGCTGAAAACTATAAAAAGAAGACGGGACAACCTAATCGGCCATATCTTAAGACACGATGGCCTGATGAAGACAATCGTCGAAGGAAAAGTGAACGGGAAAAATGGAAGAGGCATGCCTCGTATGAGTTACATGGAGCAGGTCGTAAAGGACGTGAAAGAGAGGAACTACGTTGCTATGAAGAGGTTGGCTGATAGAAGAATCGAGTGGAGGGCTGCGTCAAACCAATCTTAGGATTGTTGACCCTTGATGATGATCCTTAATGCCATGCCAATTTGTGTAAAATATTAAAATTGGCATATTTCTATCCAAATTAAGACGCAGCACCAAGTAAAATTACAGTGCCTTCCTCCAATTAACCCAGAGCGTCTACTAATGATCGTTCAAAATACAGCGAGTTGTGGGTAAACTCCAATAGTAGAGAAATGTACGGCTGCCCACGTAGGTAGGGTTTGAAAGGTTATATGAGGCAACATGAACCGTTGGGTAAATTTTTCTTTGGTGTTGATAGTGTTGACGAGAATCAGTCAGCATTACCGAATACTAATTTATTAATCAATGTAAATTATTTTATATACAATACATAATAATATTATTCAATTCATACTACTTTACATATGAACATGAATGTTTCACTTGAGAAATTTTTTAAGTAAATAGGAGAATATGATTTAGAATTGAACCTGATGGTATCAATAAGGCTTGATTGTGTGGATTTCCTTCATGAACAGGGCGTAGAGCACTATGAAATTCCACATAATAAATTTATCGTGAACTTAACAACGTTATTCTGATGCGAGGCAGCATCATCAGGTGTCATTACATTCAGATTCAGATATTGTATACAATTGGGAATGTGAAAGGGAAGTTTGAGTAAATAGATGGGAATTTGGTAATTTTAGTCATAAATTGACCGAAATTTTGGGAGTAGGGATTGAAGAGAGGTAGTGTTAAGAGTGAATGAAGAGAGTATGTTAGGGGTTTTCTTTGCTGATGACGTTGGATATACTACTTTTAATGCTGGAAACTATCTGAGTTAATTCCATTAGCAAATATCCTAACTCCAGCTTTACTCTCTAAATAAGATCTAATTGATTCCAATGGCATGCAACTTTGTCCCAATGAAGAGGTTGTCGAATAAATGGAAGAGGACCAGCAAGTCCGCTGAACTTCCTCATTCATCTCCTTCTCATGAAATGTTAACCGTATACCAACCGTTCGCCGGTGCATATCGCTATTTGATTCGTCCATTTGTTATCACAGCCTTAGAATCTGTGAAAAGTGGCACCTGGCCACGGAGAGCAATTGACAAACCTATTCCTGTCTTCGGCTTCCAGTACTACTCTCCTCACATACTCTTTTAGCATGCTCTCCGAAACCTCATTCTCAGTTATTCTTTCAAAGAAACCGATACACTAATCCGTTGCCCACCCTCACCCATTCGAATTTTACTCTAAGGGAAGGCAGAGCGCTATCCATGTCAGCGAAGCGGATATTTTGTTTCTCTTCGCATAGTGTAGTCTCCCAGGGGGGTTATTTTGTAATCTCACTTTAGTGAGAACACGTCATAAAATGTCACTTTTTCGTAGTTTAACTCCGCCACCCAGGCGGCGTGACCATCTTCGGATCTCAAACGGTGAACTGCCGGTCATGTGCTGGTCTTTTAGACGATTCATCCGCTCGATCCGTATCTTTCGACTCTTGATCCGTTTCATTATCTCCGCCTGCCATTAGTTCCCATCTCATCTACATAAAAAACGTGACATGGAGCCACCATCGTTTCCACTTGAAGCTTGAGTTGGAAAAAATTGAAGAGCGGGAAAGATACAAACGATTTTAAATTGCATTTTAGGAATTTGCACAACGTGAAGAACTTAAACTTTCTTAAATCACGAATTGTATATTATCAACAAATGATTTCTTGAATGAAACACTATTGAGAAAATGAAAAATGATGAAACACTATTAACGTAAAATGTATCGAGAAACAAATGCAAATTCCAATATTGGTATGAAGGAAATTATCGGACATGAATAATCTTGACAGGGCATCCGAATAATTAAAATGATAGGGACAAACAATTTTTCACTCACCTTCACCGTATTCCTCCATTTTTGAAGAAAGCGGTCGCCGTTGCCAGGCACTCGTTTATTTATTCAACGACAGAAACTTCGACAATTCACGATCCGTTCGTGAGCCGATCATTAAGAGAGCGAAACGGATCTCCCGCCTTCCCGCAAAGAGTCATTAAAAAGGTGAGATTACAAAATAACCCCCCAGGCTACCTATGAATCTACACTCTGACATATCCTAGTTTTGCTCCCGTATCTGTTAATTAAATTGGTCACTTTTTTTAACCTATGTTTTAAATATTTTGCCAACTTGACTTAACGCATACGAATGATGTAAGTCTCCGGCATCAGTGATATAATAAATTATATTACTTTAGGCAATGAAATTAGGTTTGCATATAATATTTACATGAGTTGAAAATATTATTTTTATCTCTCCTTATCAGGTAAAATAAAAATTATTCAAATATTTAAACACCATTCGCATTCTGAAGCCTTAATGAAATCCGTTATTTACCTTTACTTACAGTTCACTTGAACATTATTTGAAAGTTGGCATAAGAAATTTTTGACGGAATCTTTTGCAATCCCTTCATGCGAAATTTATGTTACAGCCAATGCATCCCTCATATTACGAAAGTTGTAAATAATTTATATAATAACACGCGCAGTAAAAATCGAAGGGAAACTTAAAACATCTATGTCGTCCCCGTTCAACCTGATGCCGTACTGCTGTGCTGGCAGATTGCATTTCTGAGGTTGGTTTCCCCCTTGCCACAGAGTAAAAGATGAAAGTAAAATAGTGTCGTGTTAATTAATGTTTCAATGTACAATTTTGAATCGGAAATACGCTAATCTTCTTACTTTACCTTCAAAAACCCCTGTTCTCCTCCAAACTCTCCTAATCGTATCCGTACCACAAAATTGAAAATTTGGTTCTTCCTATAACTGAAAAAGTACTTAAACAGCAAGTTTTCCCTTGATTGTGGAATATCCGTATGGTAGGTAAGAATACACTCCACTGCAGGTGTATCTTGGAATATTCTTGTCAGGATCATCTTGGAATCTTCTCGTCTTCTCCTTTACTTGCTCGTTGTTTACAAAATCCAAGTTTTCCTAAGTGTTTTCTTTCACATTTCTATGCGGCCCATTTGTAAAGAGTCTGAAATTGTTTCTTATAGTTGAGCTCCAGATTGGCACGCATGAATTGTTTTCAGTGTCACTTGTACCCTTTCCCTGAGATGTGGTATAGAAATGCAATTTAGCATTGACTCCGTAATCTTGGCGATGCAACAATTTCAGTATTTCGTAGCGGTTCTTATATTCAGTCCTCGCACCGTCAATAAAGTAAATTTTTTGAGTAGGTTTAGTAAATTTATATAACATTGCCTGGCTTAAAACACGCCGGTCGCTTGCCGAGGGAGCTCGCTTTCGCCAGTATAAATACCAATCGATTTAAATTTCACGCATGTGTTGAAATATTAGACAATTACATATTGGATACGTGTGGATTATAACTCGACCAAGAACGAAATAATACGGCACCCCAGTTATGAAAGGATAACTTTTTATAAAATTGTTAACAACTTTTCTTCTAAGTTATGCACTGAAACTTACAGAGTGCATGTAAAATATATATGTCTATTATTCTTTAAACTTTGGTTGCAATTGAACGCCTTATTATTGCGCCTTATATGCCTATTATACGCCTTAAACGAGTCATCAAATTCGGCGCTTCGTTTAAACACCGTCTAAAACCGGCAGTTTTTACATTACAACTGTTGTAAAAAATATGAAAATGCATTTTTAAAATGTATGTCTTCTATTCAATAACGCAAAATGAAATAAGGAAAATTACGGTGTGATTAGTTTTTCTGTAGGCCTAGCTAAAAATTTGTTGTTCGTATTCAAACTCGAGTGCACATAATTTCTTCGCCGGCAGTAGTCAGTGTATGTAAATCGGGTTGGCAGGCCATTAAGTACCCCGAGCGTTATCATGGAAGCTAAACGGCTTACTTCATCTCAATGTTGCAGCGTTACAGATTTTAACGGCTCTAGTCAATAACATATTTTACATCAGAAAGTACCAGAGACGACGATTAAAACCTTTTGGCCAAAAAGTTGCCGAGGGAAGAAAAGTAGTAAGTGCGTTGGTACGCCGAGGCGGTCACTGTGTATGGTAAAAAGAGGACAAGCCATGACAAAATTTGAGGTGAGAATGAAAGGATGTTAGCAGGATTAGAATGGGTAGAAGGATAACTTGGAGAATCTTTATGAAAGCGGGAACAGGCCAGGTAAATTGAGTATAGAGAAAGTGCGCCAGATGAGGATAATCTCGGACCGGAGATTCTCGACATTGAAGTAGAGAAAGAACTTCGGGACTGGAAGGGTAGAAAAGCATTGGAAAATGACATGTTTCAACGTCCCATCCGAGCCTCTTGAGAATTTAGGAAAGGTTGGGAAGAGAAGGTTTTTCCAACTCGTGAGGATTTCGTGAAAACAGTGCTAATCCTAATTCCAAATAAGGAACGCATGATATTAAAAACAAAATATTAATCTAATTATGACTGCGGAAAAATTGTAGCCAAGAATTGTAAATATACGACTACAGCGACTTGAGAGCCAACGACTACTTGGGCGACTGTCAGTTTAGGTGTTGAAAGGGAGTTCACTCCGGCATTGATTAGACAGTTGGTGAAAGGCTTGCAGATGCATAACAGCAGTTGCAGGTTAACAGCAGGAGCAAAATGTAGGGAGATTAATCATAAGAAATTACGCATCATGTGGTTCCATAAATTTTGGAGAGCAATAAACGTAAGGCTTAACATGAAAATGGATATTGTCTCCGGCTTGAACAGGTAAGCATTTTAACTGTCCGCTCGAAAAAGAAGGGATAAGGAAACAAGGATAGTAGAGAATACAGTTGGCAGAAAGGGAATTTGTGATTGGAAAAATGATGATAAGAAGAAAGACACGAAAATATATGTTTAAGAATGGTTACACGATATAGCATGTAAGATTTCATTAAGTATATTAGCGTGAACGGAATTTTACGAATGCATGAACCAAATTAATACAGGTTCTATTGGATGTTCATGAATTCATGCTTTTTGGTTAGGTAGGTAACGCGGTGAATTTTTGATCTCTTTCTCGAATTCCTGCATTCACAAATTTCCTCGTACGAGTTAATGTGGCGCGTAACCAGGCCTCAAAATGTTTTGTAGGACTACAATTCCAATCAAAAGTTGAGATTCATGCGTGGTAGCAGATAACACGAGCAAGCTCGAGACGAACTAAAGTGTATCTATCGTAAGAGCGTAATTGAAGGCAAGACCAGCAACTTACTTAAAGGTAACATCAAAAGTAATAGCAGCAATAAGAAATATATACGAATGAAGCGTTATTCCACCTCCTTTCTTATAGCGTTCCGTGCAATTGTAAGTACAACAACTCATGACCATTTCCGCGGTTTTAACTCGCGATAATTCCGAAATGAGCCCCAAAATTCAGAAGATTTTTGGCGTATATACTACCTCACACACTCAAAATTCACACTTGCGTTTCTGAAGATGAGTAAGGCTCTCTAACTTCAAAAAAGACACAGTAAATGAAACGCTTGCACTCGAAACACGTGTAAACTTATGCACTAAAAACAGTTTCTTGCCAAGGGTCACGTGTTCCGGCGAGCCAATGTTTGCACGCGTGCGCAGTAGCCAAAACTCCCTCTCCTCCATAATACCTCTATGACTGGACCCGAGAAAGGAACGAAAGGACAGAGTGCACCCGAGAATGGGACGAGAGGACCACCGAGACCCACGAAAAAACGACAGGACCGAGTGGACCCATGGAAGGAAGGAGTGTACCTAGTAAAAGGAACGAAAAGACCGGCGGAGTATCCCTGGGACCCACGAAAGGAAGGAATGAACAGACTGCGTGAACGAAAGGAACGAGAGAGCTCACATCAAATATACCCATGGATATTAATTATCTCGGGCTCTCGCGCGAAGGAAGGAACTGGGAATAATCGCGTTAAACTTCTTTACGTGGAAACGTATAGGTTCAGTCTGGTTGATTGTGTAATAAATATTATACATCGCCTAAGTTTGCTATAAAATTCCCTGCGTCAGAAATAGCTAAGTTTCGTACAGGTATTTATATAGAATTGGGATTTATGATGATGATTAGCTATTATCGACAGAGCCTCTGCGTGGGTAATTGGCAACATGGCGCGAATTTCATTCCAAGGTTTACCAACTAATATGATAAAAATAGAAACTAAATTATTTTAAGTAAATTGAAAAAAAATTGATAAAATTATATATACAGTTATACATAGTTTATATATAAACTTGGGTGTATGGATACCAATAATTACAACGCCTTAATAAGTGTGTCAACTTATATTTTGTACATTAATTTAATGGAATTTATTTTTTCCTAATAAATAGACACCTCCATTCCGTACATGTGACTAGAATGAATAGTACCGGAAATATTTTGGGTGCCGTGTAATATTCATTTACCCTGAGTTTGAAAAATGAAAAAAAAACCGTATCTACGGCTGTAATAAATAACAAATTAAGATTAATATCCACAAAACCGTAACCATAAGGAGGTAGAGGAATAAAAAAGGGGGGAGTTTGATTTGTATGGTCAGAGAAGCCATGCCAAATGATTCATTCCAAACATCTCAATGAAGTGGTAAAAGAAACGAAATGTACGACGGAACGAAACATTTGGACCCGTTCCTTTTGGTGAACGAGAACTAAAGGAACGGGTCCAGCTAAGGAACGAAACTGACCATCACTACTACCAATACTCTACTTCATGTCTATCAGTTGTGGTAGATATGAATATTTTGACTCCAAATGCCAGTAGGTTTGTATTCGATTGCAGTGAGTGTGAACTCGAAAGGAAATGTTATAATGAGGCAATTTCCCTTAAGATCTTCGAAAATCAGGTTTTAATATATTTGCATATAAAACTTTATATCATATTCCTTTTTTGAGAGTCCCAGATTTTTGTTTTTTTTTCATTTAAGAAAGCCATAATGAAATCAAGGAGAAGTTATGTCCTCGTAAAATCGATATAGAAAATAATAACATATAATTTGAATATCATTGACAACGAGAATAAATATTTTGTATGCAATAGAAGAGAAGAGACCAGGTTAATTTTTAAACTCAGGGAACAAAAGCTAAAAGTGGCGAAAGAGAATCGTTATCCCTTAGTGCTGGACATGTTAAGAAAAATAACTTTGTACAAATCCAAAATTTTAATTAATTTATATGTATGTATACCTTGACAATGACGCTCAGACGTGGAAATTGATAGCTAAAATTAAATTAAAGTTGTGGAATTGTACAAAGTTATTTTTCTTATCATGTTCAGTGCAACTAAGTTCCACCATGTATCGCCTACCACCATCGGCATAATTCTCAATGCTATCCGATTTATGTACGATCCCTTTAGTCCCTTAAATTATAGATAAAATTTATAGTCCAAATACATTTAGAGTCCAAAGTATTAACAGCCCAAAGTACTAAAAGTGCAAAGTGTAGTCCAAAGTAATAAAGTAGAGTCCAAAGTATTATCAAAATATGGATCGGTTGTGACAACCTTGGAGTCTTTTTTCATATAAATTATCAACAGACGAGCGCAAAAAATCAAACATCTTCATGCTATTGAAAAATTAAACATTATATTCATTTGATTATGTGAGTAATACTAAGTAAGTGCCAGTGACAAGTTCTTGTGGAACACGGTCACGAAAACCACATTGGAGCTTATTCCCTTGAAGGTCAATATTAAAATTACGAAACACTTAAAAATACAACGGAGATTTCATTCGCCGTGCAATATTTCATTCCAGATTCAAGGGTTGGAGACGTATGCCATGGCGCAGGAGATTGCGGAGGCCTTCATAATGGAGATTGCTCATCTTATTCAATGACAGGGAGGTGTGAATGCTACACAAATTATCACGCTGATGTAGATTTGACTTGCAAAAGAGGTAAGTAGCATTGTACACGTAGTAATAAGTAATCTTCATTTATAGAAACTGTTATGTTTCTACGAAGGAAGACATCTATCTCATTACTGGGAAGAGATAGAGATCGCTTCATAGCAAAGTCCCAAACTGGGTAACGATCAGAGAAGAGTGAAGTGGTAATTATTAGCTTCGCATATCCCCCTTGTCATTCAAAAATTCAGAGATTCTGATTCAAAATTCAAAACAAGGTTTTGCCCATAAGCAAGAGCTGCCTATTGACTGGGTCATTGGGAAGATACCTAAAGAGAACCCGAAAAATTCTAATATAGACCAAGATATTGCATGGCTGATATAAGAAGATAAATACAGGACTCTCTCCCTATATACATGTTCTTATAAATAGGAAGATACATTTAATAGTAATAGTAATAGTAGACACTTATTGCCAAAGGCCGACTGGCCCTTTGAAATGCCTTGACAATACACTGGTCATTGTCCAAAGACCAGATTACTTTTTAAACTCAGGGAACAAAAGCTAAAAGTGGCGAAAGAGAATCTTTATCCCTTAGTGCTGGGAATGTTAAGAAAAATAGCCTTGTACAATTCCACAATTCCAAGAAATTATTTCAAGGAATACCTTGGCAATGACGCTCAGACGTCGAAATCGATAGCTTGAGAAGTATTATTAGAAGAAAATTATAGTGTTAAAATACTCTCTTTGGAGATACATAACTAAGTATAACAAGACATGTCTATGCATTAATGTCCAACAGCAATAATTCTGGATAATTTGAATATACAGTTGTCGAACACAATGACATACATTCATGGATTTGGTTGATGTAACCAAAGTATCACATAATTTGGTTACATTGGTTGATTGGGGAATACAATCAAATTACATCTTAGATGTCCAAGAAAAGTACAATAAATATGAGGGAGAGGGAAGGTCCCAGTTAGTATATATATGGCCTATTAAGTCACCAAACAAGGGTAACATATGAAAGTGGTGAACACAAATGATTCTTATAAAACATGAGTAGAACATAACTAAGTATAACAATATATGTCTATGCATAGATGTCCAACAGCAATAATTCTGGATAATTTGAATATACAGTTGTCGAACACAATGACATATATTCATGGATTATGTTGATGGAAGTAATAAGTTTTAGATAAAACGGCTTTGCAATTCAATAAAATGACGTTAATCGGCTGAAGATAACACTTCGGCACAGAAAACCACGCAATGTTTTGAGTGTATCAAAAATGCTAGTTCTATATTAAACTGGTGGTCTTCTAAATAGTTATTTTCAGCTACATAAGAACATTGGTACTGATCAAATCAAAATTTTCCTTTCAAAAATGTTGTTGGATTTACATTCCTTTATTTCATCTAGCACTCATGTCCATCTGCGAAATTCAATAAGTTTAGGTCCTCTGATGCGAAAATTGAATTTTATATGAAGCGTAGAGAAATTAAGATGGATGGGATGGAAGGCCAACGAAGAGTTAGTGGAGATGGAAAGGGGAAGAAAGGATATTATTTAACGCTTGATGTTCATTGTTTAAGAATAACGTTTAGGACGTAGTCGAATGCTAACAATGAAATATCGCGAAATGTAAACACAAACAGCACGTGATCACGAGACGAGCTCCTATTGGCCACGGTTGCGGAACCGGCCGGTTGGAAATAGACGCGGTCCTATAATCCAACCGTTGAGAGCTGGTTGGCACTGATTGGTCGACTGTAGAATCGCAACCGGCAACCGCTAGTGTGATACGGCCTTAAGAGTTTTCCGGTAAGGAGATAACGGTTAGTTTGGATTAAATTATGGATGCAAAGACGTTAGCTGAACATAGCGGAGCACTGCACGGTATAGGTTCCAAATTGCTTAGAAAGCAGACGTTTATTTTAGAAGAAAACGAAGTAAATATATATCCCTTTGAGGTATCTTGACTGTAAAAATGACTGGGAAGGGATTTAAAAATGCAGATTCAGACGATTTCCCTCTTGTTGACTCCTTATGGTGGTAGTTTTCTTAAAAAAACAGCGATTACTTCGTCTAGCAGAGATTCGCGGAGTGAAAAGAAACAGGGCACTCTGCAGGTGATATATATTTCATAGATTACTTTTTCGTTGTGATCAATACTACTCAACTAAAATATCGAAAAAAAATTAGTTGATTGTGTTGAACAAATGAGATAAATTCATACATTTTCGCAACGTATTCATTAAACAAATTATACCTACGGAGAACAGATAAACAACGCCATAGTGATACCATGCCGTGACGTCATCCGATGACGTAGTGTTTTTAATCTGCTGAAAATATACAATTTTCATAGTGATATCTTTTTCACACGATTTAATTCTTCAGCAAATTTTTCGCCAAGTTAATATTAGCAAATTTAAGTTTTAAATTTTAAATGCTAAGTGCTATAAAAAGTAGTTCATTTTACCCATTGCAAACATATGTACGTCCATAGAAAACTAATAATCATAATAATAGAGAAAAGAATTTTACTAAAGAATTCAAAACGTTTTCGCAAGGTATGCATTAAGCAACTTACATTCAGGCACAGTAGATAAACAATGCCACGGTCATACCGTGCCGTGACGTCATGCGACGACGTCATGTTTTTAAGCTGTCGAAAAGGTACAATTTTCAAAGAGCAATGTCTTTGTAGCATGATATATTTCTTCGTCAAATTTTTTGCCAAGTTAATTTCAGCAAATATACTTCTCATGCTAAGTGTTATAAAAAGCAGTGAATTTTACCCAAGTTCATCAAACCTAAGTTCATCAGTAGCAAATTAATAATGATAATAATAGAGAAAAGAATTTTACTCAACCTGAAGTCTTTCGTTCTAGATGCCCAGATTGGAGACGATTGCAGTGACGGAAAAGGATGCGAAACTCTGGCATACTCCATTTGTAGTGCATCCACTGGACCTGGGCAGTGCATTTGCGAAATGGATTCTACGTGATCAACTACAAGACCTGTGGACAGAGTAAGTTTCATTGAGAATTCCGAGAATCAGTGGGAAATTCAATTATAGTTGAAATGTGAAATGTTGCGGATGGAAACAATTATTGGGTCAAAGATTCTAGAAAGCGAAAGCATAAGGGAAATTAGAGTGAACGTTCGATTAAAGACAATCTGGAGATATACATGTATGAAGAATATAGTGAGTACATTCGTAACCATATTAGACCTAAAAATATACGAGTGAAATTAATCCAGAACGGTCAAATATGGAGTTTGTAGTGCTGTAAATGGTTCTTAAATAAGTTTTAGGCATTTAATTTGTGAAATTTTAAGTAAAAATGAGGAAGGACAGGATACCATTAGTGGAGATGTTGCTTAGACAGAGAACTCTGTATTTTACCGATGAAATTAGTTAAGAGGACTAGAAATAATTGATAAGAGCTTCCAAGATAAGGGAAACATTTAATAAGAGTGGGAGAGTAAGAGTCGAAAATTAAAAATGAAAACATCTATCCAAAAAGCACAAGTTTCCTTCTCGACTATAAAGTCATAACAGAATTTCTATAGAAAACATTTCACCGGATGACTTAGGTATTTGCAACTAGTTCTCCATGCTTCAGTTCATAAATTTCATCTTACCCAAAATTAATATGATCCTAATAGTTCGATTTTTTCACTTACATTTTACTGTTTAGGATAAAGAAGAAAAAATGGAATAACCGAATTAAATTACTTGTTTTCTGAGCTGTAAAAATGGATTCAATGCTCTGAGATGCTTTATAAAAGTATAATTTTAAATCCAATTACGTTAAAATTAAGAAAAAATTGCGAACATTGGCAGAAAGAAACACATTTATATATGTTTTTCTACAAGAACACATTTTACATTAAATGACATATAATCCACAATCACATATATTTTTTATTTTTATACTGCTATTGAGTACTTCAGAGCACTAACAGGCTCATTAGAAAGTGCTCAATTTTAAAATCTACAAAATACCAAAATCCAATTACAAACTTAATTAATTGAAATTATTTTTATTTTGATACAAATGTGAAGCATATCGCTTCACACTCCACCACCCTTCCCTGATCAATCATCTAAAATGATGCTGACTCAATATTTACACGAAATGACTACAAAAAGAAAAAAAATGATGTTGGTGGATTAAGTAAAAGTAAAATTATTACTAATGACTACATTATTAGAAACCTGCCGAATGTTTCTATCGGAAAGGATTTGAAAGTATTTTTCCTTTGTTATGCATCTCAGATTGTGCTGTTAGAATACTTAAATTGCAATGGCATAGACTAAATAAAATAAAAATACGGAATAAAAATTTTCTCGCACCCACGTTCCTTTCTCAAATCTTTATTTTTGATGGGACGAAAATTATACCACTGGCCGCTGCAGGGTCTGATGGCGCAGGTACGGCTCAACACAGAGTTTCAGAGCCAAAGGATGGTGCTATATGATGCAATGTTTTCCCCTCATTCCGCTAAGCAGTAGTCATGTCTAATATGTAAAGTGTGCTCAAGAAGATATGAGAATAGTTGGGCATAACGTGCTCAGTCCGATCTTTTCTTAAACACACCTTGTATTTAAACCCTTCCATTTCATTTCTTAATGCCTTTCTTGATGTGCACACTGGAATAATTGAGACGCTGCTCAACATCGTCTAATTCCTTCCTTCAATCTTGGTATTTTATTACTTGATGAATGATGAATTGAAAATGAATTCTATGATTGCCACCTGCTTTTTATGTTTACGTTACTGTCTAATGGACCCACATATTATTAGATATCAATTCAAATATTTTCCGTAGTTGCAAGGGTTGGTGAATCATGTAATGGCGCAAGTGGATGCGGAGGTCTGGAACATGGATCATGCAATTCTACTAGCAAAAAGTGCCAATGCAACCCTGGTTACCACCAGGAACTGAATTTCACCTGCACGATAGGTAAGTTGAATTTATAAGGATTCAATGTTCTTGCAATATACGAAAAATTCTGCAGCCTTTATTATCATCACCATCAAATCAATAAACATAAATCCAAAATAACATCATAATAATAAAACACAACGCATTAAGTTTCATTAGCACTTTTTTGTTGTGTACTCGTTTCACATTTATAACTGTTCATTGGAAAATTAAATACTAGTTATACATCCTTTTGGAAAATCACTGGAAAGAAGATTTATGACTGAAAGGAGTAACCATTCTACTTTTACTTACCAGCGAGCACTAGTACATTGTTTCAGAGAGGTTTAGTCGTGAAATAAGCAATTATTTGGAACTATTTATCAAGTGACATAAAAATCTGTACGAATATACGTTATTCATAGAGAAATTATTCCTTTACTGTTTGATGAAAATAATTGTTGTTAAATTATCGCATTTATGCAAAGAGAAATTTCGCCATAGTCTGCTAAAACTATATTATTTTATTTATTATGATTTCTCTTCACTTGTTATCTATTATATTTAGTTTAATAAGCTGAAAAAATGGCAATAAATATTTGCTGCCTAGTTGGTTTTAGGGGTTTGTTCCTTAAGCTGAACCTTAAATGCTTACAAAAAAGGCGTAAATAACGAATTGCTTCGTGTGCAGCGAAGATAGGCACAATTTGTGAAGGGACGGTATCATAACTTTACCAGCGTAAACAGTCCACTAGGAGAACTAAAATGGGAATCTTTATCAGACCATCGTTTGACTTTTAACCGAATCTTTCAACTACATTCCAAGACAATAATTTCAATGAATACGCTAAAAACATTTTGCAAACTCCAGCTCACTATACGCAGTACCATAATCATAAAGATAGAGAAATTGATTGTCGAAACTAAATATTTAAAATGACTTTCTTTCTTCGTCAAATTAGGAAAATTAATAGTATTAAATATATTAAAAAGTATATGTTTTTAGGTATAAGGACTCCAAGCTAACATAACCAACAGCAAGTTTGTGTATTCTTGATTTTATGTTTAAGTCTTTTTTTTTAATTGTGAACTTAAGACTAGAATATGGTTAGTGATTTTATTTTAGCATGATATGTAATGCATGTTTAATGTGCATTAGCCGCCTGCCACACACCTTTATTGCGGCATAGAGGGTACTAAGTAGATGTAGTAGCAGATTCCAATTATTCTTAGACGTTCCTCATATTAGATAACGTGGAGTACATAGGTGGTCCGTACCGTGACACACTCTTAGGTACAGGGGTGGTAAAATTTACTTTGAACACTTTAACTCCCATTTCTCAATGGAACACCTTTTAAGAAACAAAAGTAATTTTTTCGCTACAATTTTTTTTACAGACGCCAGAGTTGGAGACGATTGCTGGAACGGGAAAGGATGCGGAGGCCCTGAGCATTTATTGTGCAGTGCTTCTTCCGGACCGGGGAAGTGCAAATGCATGGAGGGTTACCACTTGAAAATGGATTCAACATGCGAAAAAGGTAAGTTTTGACTGAAACATTTGAGAGAGGGAACAGTGGATAATTCCTAAGATTGGTTAGTTGAATCCCTTCATTTTTTCACATTCTATATTTTCATCTCCTTCCCCGGAATTGTTATTAGGAACTTATACTTTGGTGCGTTCCAGGCGGGTGTATTTGAAACTGTCGGCATTATCTCGAATTGGTAACCTAGGAGTCACGTGGTACAAAGACGAATAATATGCTAATTTGGTGTGTCTGAAACGCTCGTTACTATATCAAAAATTGTTTTCACATGATTTTTTTTCTCATCATGATCATTCTCATATGACATGTAACACAAGTGTAAACAATAATGATGATTCAATCAGCGGTTCTAACATTTTTTTTGCCAAACTTGCGAAACATTTACGTGTATACCACGCTACTCTTTGGCTACATATTCGAGATAATCGCGATGAATTCAAACAATGCCCCAAGCAAGATTTTACCTCTTGATATTTAACGTGGGAAATTTCCCCAAAATTACTTGTTTAACAAATTATCCATCGTTAGCTCCCCGTTCCCCCCGTGCGAAAAGGGCCTGCCCCCTCCTCCCTCCCTGCGCGTTGATTTCACCCTCGGAAAACGGCCTCTCTCTCCAGTCTCGGACCATGTTCGTGAATATGATCATTACTCTTGAGCAATTCATATAACTTTTCTTGCGTCATCTCCCCGACTGAGAAAAGGTTTGTCTGAACGGGAATCGTGGGTTGACGCACCAATATTCGCGCTAATTGTACCTCCTCAAACGGTGTCTCACAAATCTCCGCGGCCGCCACTTCATATAGCGGGTACTCAAACATGCTCCCGATGTTTCCCTCGGAATATGAGCCTGTACACATTTTCTCAATACTCTGGAGTAAACATCCATGGAGAAACAATCAGCATGCTACGATTCGCTGATGACATAGCTCTCAAAGCAGAGACAGAGAAGGATCTGGAAAATATGCTAACAACCATGGAAAGGACAATGTCCAGACATCAGCTGATGATCAATAAAAAGAAGACTATGATATTGTTGTGCAGCAAGAAAAAAGAGGTCAAAACCAACGTTATACTAAGAAAACAGAAACTGGAAGAGGTGAAAGAGTTCAGTTACCTGGGAAGCAGGGTACCCAGCGATCGACGAAGCATAAAAGAAGTAATGAGTAGAGTAGCCCAGGCAAAGAGGGCATTCTATCAACAGAAGAATCTAATTACAGCAGGAAATACATACTGGGAAGTAAGGATGCAATTCATCAAAATGTATATCTGGAGCATGTTTCTTTACGGCAGTGACGCATGGACGATGACAGCAGCGGAGAAGAAAAGGGTGGAAGTATTCGAAATATGGTGCTACCATGGTACTGGTGAAGATATAATGGAGTGACAAATGAAGAAGACTTTAAAGAAGATAGGACGAACAGAGAAGTCTGCTGAAAACTATAAAACGAAGACGGGACAACCTAATCGGCCATGTCTTAAGACACGATGGCCTAATGAAGACAATCGTCAAGGGAAAATGGACGGAAAAATGGAAAAGGTAGGCCTCGTATAAGTTATATAGAACAGTTAGTGAAGGATGTAAAAGAGAGGAGCTACGTCAATATGAAAAGGTTTGCCGATTGAAGAATCGAGTGGAGGGCTGCGTCAAACCAATCCTAGTATTGTTGACCTTTGATGATGATGACACATTTTCTTTCGATACCTATCTTTAGTCTCCTCATCACAATGCATAGCCAGAAACCTTTCCTTAAAATATATAATTGCCCCATACAATTGAGATCCTCAGAGGCTTTGCTGCAGGCATCCGCCCACGTGCTTGCCCTGCCCTTGATCATTTGCTGAAAGGAAGTGGGCCAATGCGATTCGGGGAGAGCGGCCCATCTAAAGAAACCTTCCACTTGTATTAAGAAAGTGAAGTGCTCCTGTTCCCATCTCCTGAAAACGAGGGAGGATTAAACCAGGCGGTCTGGACATATTATGACTCCGGGTCTCAATTATGCCGTTCCATTAAACTACGTGACTCCTAGATCCCCTCGATTCTTTTCTCTAGTCGCTCGAATGAGGCACGGGTCTCTCCCTTGTCGATAGCAAAGGCACTAGCTCGTGTTAATTAGGCACTTCTCTCTCCAAGTCGGATTCCTTCCTTTCCCTCAACGTTTGCAATCTCCTCTCTCTCTCTCCCTCTCTTTCTTTCTCGATTTGCACTACTCGATTTTGGAGTGGTTGGGGTATCTTCCCCAACCGTCGCCAGATTATCCCTGCGCGTGTCGCTTCTACTTGGATATCATTTCCTCTAACACACACTGGCACACAGGCCTAGACAGATCCGAACGCTCGCCGTGCGGGCGTGGTCCTGGAGAGGGAATTAGTGGATTTCAGTAGGCTACATAGGTTGGCGAAAGTTATCAGTAATTTGAAAGTTACGGAGGGCGGGGTAGGGGCGGGAAAGGAAAAACTGGCAGTGCATTTATTACTCGGAAGGATGGAGTGAAGGTCCTTGAGAATAGGCTTAAGGGTCTGGACTCCTGGAAAGTAGGTGGTACATAGCGACATGCTGTGGGTAGCCTTTGCAGAATCATGCCTGTGATAAACTTATGTTGAACTATTATTCACCTGAGTGATTTTCGAAGAAAGAGTATATAAATATACATGTAGCAAACGACCCTCTATACATCTGTTGTGAACCGTTTCTATCATTATATTGGGCTATATATATGGAAAGGTTGGACTAGCTGCTACAATGCGTTATTGACAGGCAGGAGGAAGAGTTCAGCATACCATCGCCATAACAGATTGTTACATTTAAAAGTCATTACTTAAAAAATAGCGTTGATACAAACAATAATCAGTATATAACTAACAAATAAATAAATAAAGTTTTTATAAGGCGTGTATGTTTATCACTCGCAAAACATTGAGGGTAATTTGAATGGGTAACGTAATTTAAGAAGCATCTTAGAATTTGTAACGGAGCGTTATAGGAGTGAAAGGTGGGGCAAAAATTTAACAAAATGTTACGTAATGAATTGATAGTCCTCTATAAAGTGCTTTATGTGATTCTGAATCTATTTTTCCTAACAATTCCATTATATTACCTACACCATTTAACATACAAATTATGCAAATTGGTTCCTAAGTATTTTACAATACTAAACGGGTGTTTCCCTATCTTATATTCTTCAAGTTATCCCTGAGGCAGTAAATTCTGCTGCTGCTATACATTTCAGTTTAATTCGTTCTGTAGGAACCAATAGAATGATTGTGTCATCGTCATTAATGGAATAACAGGGTGGAATTCTTGAAGTTAAATATTCAGGAGAACAAATATTCTTACTCATACCTCCACCAGTATTAAACTTTTATGCAAGTCTCACATAAAGAAATGATTGAATGCAGCAACTAAGATTTGGACATGGGAACCCACTTTGCTAGATACTGGGGAGTCATCCAATGTTGGTTGAGGAAGTCATTTT
This sequence comes from Platycnemis pennipes, assembly GCA_933228895.1. NCBI lineage: Eukaryota > Metazoa > Arthropoda > Insecta > Odonata > Platycnemididae > Platycnemis > Platycnemis pennipes. Next base: position 29,787,851 of record OW121852.1, on the reverse strand, counting down.
AGAATGATACGCCGGTGTTGGCTGCGTCAACAAACTCCCTTGAATTCACAGTTGGCCCCCACATCCAACTTAAGTGATCCTACCGCAAGTAATTGCTTTGTTGTGTTGACTATTCATTCATTCCTGCTCTCGGATAACTCCCGGGTGCTGTGTTTGAACCGTCGGGATTATCTCGAATAGGTAACCTAGGAGACACGAGGAACATAAAGGTATGGCCGGCAAATGTTGGTGTATTTTAATCGTTTTTCATTAATTTCACTATTGGCTTTCATTTCAGTTTGTGCCACCCTCGTTGAGCATCTACTTCTATATCTACATAATACCCTGCAAACCATATAAATGTGTGTGGCAGGGGGTGAATTATCACCAAACATACACTACACATCATGCTTAAAAATGGATTAGTATTTATATATTGTTCTGAACTTCACTATTAAAAAAAAGATAAAAATAGCAAAGCAAACATGCAAAAACATGCTGTTAGTTGGGTTAGCTTCAAGTCCTTATACCAACATGCAGCTACCAATGTTATCCATTGCTACACTCGTATTGGATATATTTACCACTATTCGTATCCCTAATAATACGAGGAATAAAGGACATTTTGAATCTGTCATTTCGGCAATCAATTTCTCTAATTTTGTGACCCTTGTGAGCATTGAGTCCCCGGATGATAAAAACTCAAGCCAAAACAATGAGTGACATTGTAATGAACGATGCAAACACACCAACTTATGCCAACCATTCTTGTTTCCACCACGTGTCTCCTTGGTTACCTATTCGAGATAATTCCGATGGATTCAAACACAGCCCACCTGGACTATAAAAGTGGTTCGCCAACTAAATTGTGAACATCAAATTAAATCGTAACTTAACCTGTTTTTGATTGCATCCTCACTATTCTTTCTAGATGCAAGGATCGGAGACGATTGCAGCGACGGAAAAGGATGTGATGGGCTGAAGCACGCATCTTGCAGCGCTGCATCTGGTCCAGGAAAGTGCGCCTGTGACCCCGGTTACCACCTGGATTACGATTTAGTGTGTCGGGGAGGTAGGTTTCATCATTTGATCTCATCATCATCATCGGTCAATTATCCTAGCATTGGTTTGACGCAGCCCTACATTCGATTCTTCTATAGGCCAGCCTCTTCATATTGACGTGATTCCTCTCTTTCACATCCCTCACCACCTGTTCCATATATCTCATACGAGGCTTGCCTTTTCCATTCTTCCCGTTACTTTTCTCTAGACGATTGTCTTCATCAGGCCATCGTGTCTTAAGATATGGCCGATGAAGTTGTTCCGTTTTCTTTCTAGAATCTTAGGCAGACTTCTCTTTTCTCCCATTCTTCTTAGGACTACTTCGTTACATTCACGGTCGATCCATTTTATCTTCATCATTCTTCTAAAATCTTCTGAAATTACTTAATTCTTCATCATTCTGCTATATTCTGAATGCTTCCACCAGTTTCGTCTCCGCTGCTGTCATCGTCCAAACCTCAATGCCGTAAAGAAATAGAAAGTGAATTCTTCGCTTCTATTTACAGGTGTCTTTTGATCTGAGAAAGGAAATTAGGAGGGTATAGCGGTTTTTGCCTGCGCACGTGTTTGTGTGCAACTTTATATGCGTGTTATTATCAGAGGATGGATATTAGTTAAAATAGAATTCCTATGGATATTAGTTTAAAAAAATGCATTTTATTAAGCACAAGAATCATCACGAAAAACAATATGATGTCGAGGTTCCAACAGATTCCAATCTTAAACAAGAATAAAATATCCAATGGTAGCATCAATACAATAATTCATAACGATAGTTACCTTAATCACAAAAACGTTAGGGTGGATGCGCAAGAACTTAAGCGATGCACTTGTATGAAAAAGAATAGGAAACTCATAGCCTGATAGCATTTCATGAAGTCTGTTTTTAAATTTGTCCAGAAACTGCAATTTCTTTAAGTCATCAGGTGGATAGTTTCAAAGTTTAGCTACGGCAACTTAAAATGAATTATGTAAAATTGCAGCGCTGTGTCCTGGTTAGTACAGATATTGCGATGAGGATCTTGTAACGATTGCTAGAGAGGATGGTGTGAATGGGAAGAGGTTTAGAAGGTATTGAAGTTGCTTGTTATGCAAAAGGGAGTAGAGGAATTAAGTCACTAGGTACATTCGACGTGATTTTGTTGAAAGCCATCCAAGTAGCCGGAGACACGAAAAGAATGGCTAAGAGCTTGTGAACAAGACAAAATGCATTCATATCCTCAAAATAAATCTGTTTATAGTCCTCCAATGGTATTCACCAAGTATTTATTACCTACATACCTAGTACATATTGCATCGTCTAGTACATATCAACATCAGATTAATTTTTCTCCTTGTAAAAAAATACTCGTTGTTTAGTGATTATTTTCATATTACTAATGATTCAGATTTTACGGCATTTATTGTTTATTTTTAACTATTTTCACTTTTGTATGAAAAAAATTGAAGCGTTAGCGATGCATATAAGTTCTTCAGGTTGCTTCAGCACAGGTTCTACTTTCAGGCAACCTAACTCTATTATTCTCTTATTATATAAATCCAGTATTTTTGTTTTATTTGTTTGTCGAAAGCAATACATTTACTTCCTTACTTATTTATCCTGGCACATTCAATTAATCATAGAGTCAATAAGTATTTGACGAATCCCAAATTCAGGCCAATAAGCAGTGATACATATATATCTTTGTTTTTATAATGATCGTTTTTATCTTCATCAGATGAATTTCTTCTTCATGAATATCTGATCCAAAAACTCAGAGATATTTTAGTAAAAACAGATTCTTAAATGGTCGAGGATTAAAGAAATAATTTTCGACAATGAATATCAGCCTAAGCTTGTAAATCTATGGTGATTATGCCAGATGATAAATAATATAATTTTATATTGAATACAATATTATTTCTAAGTTGAATTCCAGACCTCTTCTTTTTAAATATATGGATATTATTCGGGAGTATAGGTCCTTTTTTCGGAAATTAAAACCAAAAAATTTATCTTTTGGCAGACGTTTCGGAAAATAATTTTTTTCCTTCTTCAGGGCTTAAGTTATTTTAGTTGACTTTGTAAACAAGCATAATTTCCATAGATGTGATTGATAAAACTGTAGCAGTCGATTTCAATATTTTTTTTCGACAAAAAAACTGTAGCAGTGAATTTCAATATTTTCTTCAAATAACAGCCATAATTGTTCTCAAAATATTCTACCATTGTTTTTTATTGAGGAAGAAAACCACGAGCTATTCACCTTATTTTCGCTACTAATTTCTGTTTGATGGATAGAAGGTAGACTAAATTTAAAAGCTTTCATTCTTTCAGCCTTTCATACCGTCTGTAATGCCGTTTTCATTTCTAGATGCAATGTTGGGAGACCGCTGCAGTGCCGATGCAGAATGCGACGACATTGAGCATGCATCATGCAATGCTGGGAGATGCGTCTGTGACTCTGGATACTACGAAACAGCCGAAAATACCTGTGATAAAGGTACCTCCATATTTACGAAATACCCTGCAAGCCACCACGAGGGTGTGTGGCAGGGGGTGAAGATCAAAAAACATGCACTCTTGACATGAAAACAAGCTACTACATCTATATCTACCTACATCAACATAATACCCTGCAAATCACGTCAAAGGTGTGTGGCAGGGAGTGAATTCTCACAAAATATGCACTACATATCATACATTTAAAAGGATTAGTATTAATATATTAGTCTAAACTGCAATATTTCAAAAAGATATAAATAGCAAACTACGCATGCAAAAAGATGCTGTTAGTTGTGTGATCTTCAAGTTAAACCAACATGCAACACACTATGCTATGGATTAAATCAATCGTATTGGACATATTTACCGCTTTTGATATCCCTAATTGTACTAGAAAAAAAGGTCAATCTGAATCAGTCAGTTCTGCAATCAATTTCTCTAATTTTGTAATTATGGTCCGTAGTAAGTTGGGGTTCGCAAAATATTTTTAACGTCATCACTGAAAATATTATCCTGGAATTTATTTAGGAGATTAAGTCTAAATTCCAACCTGCAGTCTGACAATGATTCCCATTTTAATTTATTTTATAGACTGGTTACGCTAATATAGTTATCGTACCGTCCATTTAAAAATCTTGCCGATCATCGCTGCACACGTTCAAGTTCGTTATTTAGACCGATTTCGTAGGGATCCCAGACACTGGCAGCATATTCCAAATGAGGTCTAACTAGGGAATACTACATAGGAACATGCTACGTAATAGTCTCATGCAGCTATACGATTGGCATCTAAATATAAATAAAGGGATTGGTTATTTAAACATGCATCATGCACCACAGACTACTAAAGCAATACCTATTTCAACTGCCTATTCTTTTGCTATGCTGCCTAATACGTTCTTTTATAGTACGGGGGAAATATGACATTTTGAATCTATCGGTTCCTCAATCTGGCTTCCTAACTTTATTTATCTTGTCGAATATGCCATAATACGCCGGGGTATTTACTATAGCTATGTTTTACATCTTCAGTAAAGCTATCCGTTTTAAATTTCTGTACTACATAGATTTAATGTAAGAGGAAGAAGAGGGAACTTTTACTGATATCACTAGATTTATTTAAAAAAACTCGACCCGGTTGTCAATGTGGTCATCATCTTCAGATAAAAGGTGAGGGAAGCTCAAGCCATATATATAGAAAAATGTGTGGTGAGAGGGGGTGAGTTGGAAGGGTGGGGGTGGGGAGTGAGGCGGGAGGGGGATGAAAGAAAGGAACACCGGAGGTGAACGCGAGTGATGGACTAAGAGGACGAAGGGGAGGGGGTTGAAGCTTTGAGGATGGGGGATGAGGCCGGGAACATACATTCATTAACAAGGAATTTATCACCGTAAAGTTGTTTTTCCAAAATTTCCAGCTGTTCTAAAGCATTCAGCTTTCGTCTATAATTAGTAAAATGGAGAGGTGTCATGATAAAATCGCTTTTATGTCCGTGGATTAAAAGATATTTGGCGAAGTTGTATCCATTTAAATTAAAATTTTTAAATTCTCTTGTGTGCTCCTTTTGTCTCGTTATAAAATTTCTGCACGTCTGCCCTACATACCGTCCACCGCAATCGCTGCATTCTATTCAGTATGCACCACTTTTCTTCTGAGGGTCAATGGGGTCCTTACAGTTCGATAAAAGGTTCTTCACACCAAATGGGGTCTTGAATGCCACTTTAAAACGGTCACTTTTTTATAAATTTCGCCATTCGAGAAGAAATCTCCCCAAAGTAAGTAATCGAGCACATCTTTTTAACCGGGGGTTCTGTTTTTTTGTACAAATTGGCTACAGTTATTTTTATCCTTTTCTTGCGTATAAGTTTGTATATTAGTGTGGGTGGGTAGCCGTTATAGGCTGCAATCTGCTTGATGGTACGGGATTCTTTTACAAATTCTGAGTCATCCAGGGGAATCATAAAAAGACGGTTGATGAGGGCGTGGAAAGCAGAGGGTTTTTGGTTTTAAGGGTGTATGGAATCTGTAGGTATGACGTGATCGGTGTACGTGGGTGTATGGACAATTGAAAATGTATGCCTCCCTTCTTCTAAGGTGATCGTCAAATTAAAAAAAAAATGATTGATTTGTTACGTTTCATCTCACGAGCAGAAGAAATAGCTAGATGCAAGGAGTCAATAAAAATCAAAATATTGTTCATTTGTCTGTCGGTTCTATTCCATAAAATTAAAAAGTCATTAATAAAGGAAAATAATGAACAACTCGCGCTGTATATGCGTTGCCAACATTAAAAAGTTTGGTCCCTAAGTTATCTAAAAAAATGTCCCAAAGCAAATGGAAAAGGGGTTATCCCATAGCCAAACTCCCTGGGTTGTTGATAAATCTCGTTATGAACTTTAAAACAATTTTGGGACACACATACTTTAAATAAAATCCGGAATTCTTTCACAGTTGCCCCGCACTTTCAGTAAATTGAGTGCGATGTCGGCTGCCTCACTGGGAAGCACACTAGAGAAGAGGTTCTTAATATCAAAGAAGACGAGTGTGGCCTTCTGAGGAACGCTGGTGTGTAGGAATTTTATGGAATGGTCTTGGGAGTTCCTCACCACTCTTAGCGGCTAGAAGGACGAGAATTCTAAGAGGTGGTCATTCAATTTCTTGGCTAGTTTGTGAGCTGGAGTTCTGATGCTTGAAATCACAGGTCTAATCGGAGTCCCTGTTTTGTGTATTTTCGGGAGCCCTTAGAGGAGGGGGGGAAGAGAATTGGAGTTCACAAAGAGTGAGCATCTACGAAGAGGGAAGATTAACGGGCTGCTCCGGATGGCGTCACGGATTGCACCCTGAAACTTGGCTGTGGGGTCCTTGTTGAGAAAGTAATTACTCTTACAATTAGATTTATGTGCAGTTTAATCAATGATCTGATAATGATTCCCAAAGTATTTCTTCTGTTAATTTTGATACTGTACTAAAGCTATCGTAACATCTTTATAACGACCCTATGTGCTCTGCGCTGCACACTCTCTAGCTCTCTGATCCAGCCTAATTCATTCGGGTCTCATACACTGGCTGAATATTCAAGGTGGGAATATATAACAAAGTGTACGTCGAACTTTAGGTCGGTATTAATAAAATATGTGGAAATTTACAAAGTGAATTTACTTATTTTACATTATTCAAGGTGGAGCCTAAGTAGTGAAAAGTCCCGTGGCTCTTTTGTCTTTTCGTCACATTTCCCGTGTACCCTTTAGGCAAAACCTAGCTTTCTCTTGGCTCGGCCACAGAAGGAGTTAATATTCAAACCATAGACAATTGGTATTACTGAAAAAAAACTGAATAAGCGAGTCTACTTCCTACGTAGCTGCGTATTCAGTTGATATGCTTCTACAGAGACACCGCGGGAGTCTGTGGTAGGGAATGAAGATCACCAAATATGCATTACTTCTTTTCAACTTTTGTTAGTGTGGCTATGGAAAAAAATGGAAAGAATTACGTGGACTGAGTACAGTAAGAAATAGAACTGTACCGTAGAAAGTAAACGAAAGAAGAATCTAAATGAGACCTTCGAGGAAAGGAAAAGGAATTCTATAGAGCAAATTATAATTACCTAATTGCAGTTTTTGAAAAAGATTCATTTGGGAAATACTGAGGGATAAAAATGGGATGGAGAAAAATACACTTCGATGGCGGACATTGTGATAATGGGTAAGACATATTGGCAGCTTAAGGTGCGGTCAGCATCTGAGAAGCATTACAAATGAAACCTCTCTGAGGAGAAATTCGCCTAAGAGTACTGAGTGAGAGACGTCACCGATCATTTTTATGACTGATTAAAAGATGTAAGAACATATGTAAGATTCACGTAGCAAGAATTTATAATATTTTTATATTTCGTAATAATCCTTTCAGATCTACCCAACATTTCAGCCATCAATATTTTTTATTATTTTTCACCAACATTCTAATTCCTTTCAAAATAAAAGGCTACCTCTATAAGATTAAGACTTAAAAGAAACTTTTTCCTTGCAGAAAATTCTCCAACTTTCAATTGCACCTATGATGAGGATTGCATGGAGGAACACTCATTCTGCAATAATCACGAATGTGCCTGCATCGAAGGTTACCATACGGTCATCAACTCTGCAAAATGTTTTAAAGGTTCGTATTAATTTCATACCCATAGAAATGCCGAAAGGATAAATGCAGATGCCGTGTGTTCATATTGTAAACATTGCCAATTGTAAACATTGCCAATTGTAAACATTGGTTTATGTCATTTACATCTATTTGAAACTTCAGTAAAACATTTTAGCCTTATAATTTTTGCTTTGAGTCTGACGGAATTATAGAGCAAAAATTTAACATTGAGATTTAAAATCATATTGGAAAATGCGTAAATCACAACAAAAATATTTTAGGATATATTTTTCAAGTTTTTATCAAATGGGGAAAATTTCTTTGCGTGAACGGAAGGTGTTCCTCGACAAAACAGATAACAACGTCACGGTGATTATTTTCCCTGTTGATCACCATCAAACAATGCCATGAAAATATTCACTTGTCTACCTTCTAACTCGCGTCTAATACATCAGTTCTGTCTAAAAAAAATTTTATATTATCCCGTCACCAATGCCATTCAAAACCCCCATTTTCTTCCTGCTATAGCTTTTCTGCGATTATACTCGGAATTACCCTCTAAAAAATTCTCTTGGATATCTTATCTGGATGTTCACCCACTTTTGTGGGTGTATAGGCTATACGTCGTACAAAGACAACGTACGACCTCGTACTTCGGCAACCGAAGTGAGTACTTTACCTTGCTAGCTAAATGTGAACTGTCGGTAACACTCTACCATTACATATCTACAATTCTACCAAGTGTGATGATGACGCTTGAACTTTCAATTAAAGCTGTACTATTTAACAAGGAATACACTTTTATTTTTGCAATTTATTATAATTCTTAGGACTGGTTATTTATTCCCTCGTGTAACTTCATTTATAACGAAAATTCAATTGTTCAAATAAACATGCAAGCTTCCAAGGAAACTATAACTTTTCTCAGTTACAGTATACACCATGAATTTTATGCCTAACTATTTAGTTACTATTCTCGCCTACCATTATTACCTCTTCATTGTTCACAGGGAGAAAGAAACTTGAAATCTACCCGAAATAAAGCTTATCTCTAAGTTCTTTTTTTATTGATCTAATCATTTTGCTTTCGTTGTTAGATTTTTTTTCGTCACATAAAAGATCAGCTTCAAATTTGTTCTAAAGATATTCATTTCAAAAACGCTTGGACATAATTTCATGCTATCATTCCAGACTCCCACCTAATGGATACGTGCAACAGCAGCTCTGAATGCGTGGACATGTTCACGGAATGCTCGCTTAATAGAAGCACTGGTGTGAAACAGTGTCTCTGCGCTGATGGATACAGCCTTGCTCAAGAAGGACATCAGTGCCTCCCATGTAAGTTCACTCGGGATAGTTCAACACTACATCTACAGATACGTAATGCCCTGCGGGACACTGCGAGGATGTGTGGCACAGGGTGACGATCGCCAAATATGCACTACTGTCATTGAGCTTCAATGTTAGTACTCCAAGGGACCATGATAGATGTAAGAGTTGCCTGGAACTATAGATTAGAATAGAAGTTTATTTTCCTAGGACTGGTGTTCTATAGAAGAGTATACACAAATAAATGAAGCGAGTTCTGATAGTACACTTAAAAGTATACCATTTTCAGCAATATCGATCTTACAGTTTACTGGATCCTATATAAAACTATTGATTTACATTTCGTTGATCTAGATTGCGATATTACATGTCCTTACACGCCAACAGAAACACGTATATATTCGTACAAAAGTATACCCACATGTACCAACAAAATGAACAAAAATACACATGAACAAAATTTCAAATGTACACACCTATAATTATCCATCTGACAATGGATGAGAGAAATTATTTTCCATCAAGGGTTGCACAGAAAATTTTACGATCGATCCTGGTTCCTGTATCCTATATGGTGAGTTCCTAATACTTGGAAGTGGAGATAAGTTATCAGGAACTATACACATTTGTATCTATATCAAATGATCACTCTGCATGTGTGGAAGAGTGTTTTGCAGGGTAGAAGCTATTATCAAACATGCACTATGCACATGAACTAATTTGTTTGGTACTATTGAATTAGTTTCTGCAGTATGGACACGAAAAATTTCACCTTACACACAATACGTAGGAAAATATCAAAGACACAATATGCGCAAATATTACGCTCTCAACTGCATGATCCTTTTATCTCATTTAAGGCTTTACCTGCACATTCCTTGTATTACCTTCTTTTAAGGCTCTGTCAAACCATAGTCTGTCGATTATGGCTGCCGGTTACTGTTGCTCTGTCGAAAAATCAGCCGCGACCCTTTCTTGATTACAGGTCTGGGCTGAATAATAGGGCGTCTCGCGTCTATTTCCATACGGCCGGTTTCTGCAATTGTTGCCGACAATTTTTTGCCTCATGGTCACATATTGTTTTTGTGTGTATTCCGATATATTTTATTGTTGATACTTCAATTGTTTCCCAAAATCTATAAATATTATGAATACAATTCATCATCGTCGGTCGATAATGATAGAATTGATTTGACGCAGCCCTCCACTCGATTCTTCAATCGGCCAACCTCTTCATATTAACGTAAATCCTCTCTTTTACATCCTTCAGGACCTGTGTCATATAACTCAATTGTCCCGTTTCCTCTTCAGAGGTTCAGCAGACTTCTCTTTTCTCCCACTCTATTTAAGATTTCCTCGTTATTTGCCAGATCGATCCATTTTATTTTAATCATTCTTCTGTAGCACCACATTTCTAATGTTTCTACCCTTTTTTTCTCCGCTGCTGTCATCGTCCATACCTCACTGCCATTAGGAAACACCATCCAGATCAATGAATTCTAATGAATTCATTCCTTATTTCTACGATTGTAAACCAGCAAATTAGATTCTTCTTTTGACAGAATGCCCACTCTACCTGGGCTATTCTACTAACTATTCCTTTCTTGCTTCGTCTATCGTTGGTTACTCGGCTTCCCAGGTAAGAGAACTTTTTCATTTCTTCAAGTTTCGCTTTCCTAGACTTTCGTTGGTTTTGGCAAGAATACTATTGAAGTATCTTTAATTTATGTTGCATTACCTATCTTCTGGGCAAGGTATATATAAATGGCATACGTTCCGATGATTATGAATTACATGCACTTAAATTTTTATTATAACGCATTTGAATCAACAGATTAGCAGAACAACATCAGGGAGCATATGTAAAGAACACAAACATCAACAGCAAGTGACCGTGAGATGAGTCTCTATTAATACAATTTATCTAAATCAATACAATTCCAGCGGGCCATCGCAAGGGAATGTGGCAGGGGGTGAAAAGTCACCTTAAATAACTCAAACAGACTCAAATAAAAAGGAAACTGAAACTAGTATTCTGAATTTCAACCTGCAATTAGACTATGGTTCCCATTTAATCCATTTAATTTAACTTCTGCATCTACAAAATACCCTGAATGCCACCATAAAGGTTTGTGACAGGGGGTGAACTCACACCAATCCTGCATTACATCATGCATAAAAAGGATTAGTAACTATACTTGAGTCTAAACTTCACAATTAAAACCAAATAAACGATCATACCACTAGTTAATGGTATAAACTAGTTACTAAAAGCTAAGCAATCATGCAAAAAAATCCTGGCTTAAAGTCCCTATACCAATATATTTACAGCTGGAGAAGAGAAAAAATAACGATGCAATTCCACAAAACTTTTTTTATTTTGACACTACCATGGTTTCGCTGCTGCGCATCGTCATCAGGTGGGTATACAAAGACTATCACAACTATCGCAATTCAATAGCAATAGCAAAAGCATAGAAATTGATAGCATAGATTTTTAGGTGGTAATTAACAGTTAGAAAAGCGTAGTTTTAGTAAATTTTACTTGATGTCATCGAATGACGTAAGAAATTGAAGGCAAAAACTACCATTCAAAGAAACAGCAACTGATTTACTGCGGAAAAAAATTCTAGTAGAAATTTTGAAGAAGTATATTATATAAGAGATAGGTATGACTAAAATTACACGTCATTTATGTGGTCAATCATGCCATTCCAGTGTTGGGAAGTCCATGCCTACCTTCTACCGGATGCTTCGACCCTGTCACAGTGTGCAAGCAGAGTGAAGCGGAATCGTACACATGTCAGTGCCCTGAGGGATACCAGCAAATTAACGGAACGTGCCAGGGGAATCAGAATGCTCACCATATGCACATCCACGAAGTCATCGATAAAGACATTTTCTTCGACTGACGAGGTGTTATAAGTCACTCCCATTCGTAATTGGGTATACTAAATGCTATTCCTGTTAAATAGATAACCATTTAGTCTTAAAGAGATTTGATTTCTTCTATCTTTCAAACGAAAAAAATTATATAACTATATGCGCTAAAAGATATTTTCGTCAACTGACGGGGTGTTGTAAGTTATACTAGTTTACTAGTCACTACCTATCCTTGCATTCCTTTAAAATTATCTTAACAGAGTGAACCGTCTCCAAGAAAAGTGAACCGTCTCTAAGCAAATTTCTCCAAGGAGAAATTTGTTCATTCATAGGTTAACCTCTTAATTGAAAACTCTGAATGCAAGCGCCATTCTGGTTGATTACTCTGGTACCCGCTTGGCAAAGAGGGACTCGAAGATAAATTATTTGCTACAGAATCAATTAAAGAGCACTAGGAGGAGAAAGGAAATGCAATGCATTACTTCAACCTTAAAATTCCTAAAAGAGAGAATTTTCATTCCTGTCCTACCTTTTTTCTTATGCTTACATGCAGTGCACAATGTTATTGTACATTATTATTTTAATGATATTAGGTGTAATATTATCAATAGTTGTTCTCGTACCGATAGGTATGAGAACATCAATTAAAAGATGTTAACAAAAAAGAGACTTGTTTTTAATTCTATCCCTCAGTCCTTTAAAATTAATACGTGCTAATTGTATGGCTCTTTATCAATTTTTTTTCATTCGTCCTGGGAAAGCAGCTTTGCTTAGTCTCGTATACACATAATGTATTTTTAAGGCCTGCAATGAAAAAAGCGTGGCAAATATATTTAAAGAAGAAAATGGACAAATCACCTTGAATTTTTTATACTTAATCATTGAGGATTTTCGACGCCAAAAATATGAGGTGCTATAAACCGACGGGTTAAGCGCCACGGGTTGGCAGCACCTGCGGCGTAAATAGCGATGAATTATTAGATAAACACGGGGAGTTTGGCATTACGCCCGGCGTAATAATGGGTTACAAAAGAAAAGTAAGGAAGGGCAACAATTAGAAAAACAGCGTGGGTAGTTACGTGGCGAGGAAAGAAAAAGGTCATAGTGAGAAAGACGAGAGGAGAAAAAGAAAAAACGAGGACCCAGAGGGAGATTAAAAAAAGATAAGGTGTACGCGTCAGCGGAGCAGTCCCGGGGCCCGTGATAAGGCAGATATCGGCTGGAGACACAGATAATTCCAGCGGACGCCCGAGAAAAGAGAGAATCGAGGAGAGAGCGGGAAGGAAGGGCCATCGTGGGAAAATCCTACGGGAAGGCGGTCCAGCGGATCACGGGAACCAGTGGCCACGATAAGTCTATGAACATTGGAATAATTATTTAAAAGGAGAAAGCCCACTACAAAGTTAATCATAAAGTTTGAATTAAGATTACTGATTAGATTAAAATTTGATATGAATTTGTAAATTGGGCCCAATTAAGGTTAAAAGAAACTGAATACAGAGATATTGTGCATGAAAATATAAATGTTTTCCTTGTCTGATTTCCTTGATCCCAATAGCAAATCAAGGGTATTGATATATACATATGTGTGAAATATTTAATTGTATAAGGGTGTGTGTGTGGAATCTAACGAGCTAGCCGGAAGACAGAAAGCAAAAGGTAAGGTACCCGAAGGTTGAAAAGGGGGAAAAGGGGTACAGGTACCTATATACATGAATGTGACCTGAGAAATCTCTAATAATGAGCGACTACCAACTACTTAGTTATCATCAAACCCCAAGTGAAACACAAAAAGACGATTTATGTTATAAGCATAACAATGAGCCAAGGAAAAAAATTAAGCATACTTATAATAAAAAAACAAAACTATTACCAAAACAAAACTCTAGTGCCGAAAGAATACTATCCAAGAAGTGCCAAAATATGGGAGCATCATATAATCTACATCGTTGAAAATTTCCTCAAATCAAACAAGACTGCTGTGAGTTTTTGAGCCGAGAAATAGAGTTTAATTTTCTTGCAAGCAAAAGGGTTAATGAAAGCTTATTCACATAACCGGTCCATTCTAATTCTAAAAGTAAATTTTAATCTTTCTCTTCATTTCAGAGACCATGGTGATCTAGAGGGTAGAGCGCTGAGCTACTGACCAAATGGTCTCTGATTCAAACCTCGGGCAAGATCCTTTCTGGACACCGCTAACTTAAAATCGCGATTCGATTTTTTGCTTGTCAGAAAGGAACTGTCCCCCTTAACCTGAATGTCTGAAGTTTACACGCCGATATCTTAATACGGGGTGAGCTCTACCATCACTTATTAAAAACCAAACTTCGGGTTGAACACAACTTTTTTTCTTCATTTCATACGCTTACGCATTCATAATGGTTCGTAAGTTAGCTAGAGGCCGCAATTCTAAGGTAATTTTATAAGCAGAGTGTTATTTATTCAAGTTTTACACAAGCACTAATTAAAAAATATTTCTTTTACGAGTATTCTTGTCAAAATAATTGAGTTTTAAGGCTACTTTTGAAATTAAGCGAAAATTATCGGAGTATATTGTCGGCATTCAAGATTTCTGTTCTCTTTTGCCGTGAAGATTTTCAGCATCTTTTAACTAAAATATTAGAAATTTTTTATAGCCAAACTCATTTTCAAGATTCAGAATTTTTTTGTAACCAGTAGAGTTATAAAGGCCACAAACGCATTTTTTTCAAAGCATTAATCGTGGTGGTATTATCCACGGAATGAAGAATACTTTTACATGCAATGAAATGAAAGATATTAATCAGTAAAATCAGTAATATCCGACTGGTGAACTCATGACTTCTAAGATTATAGCCTTTTAGCTACAGACACAGGTTATTCATTCACACAATAATGTCCAAATAGGACTACAAATGCATATTAACTTGTACTACACAAATATTTTCAATTAATTTCCAACGTAAATATAGCTTGCCGAGTCAAATGTGGCTCTGACATCAGAAATAATTCCAATGACGCTAGCGCGATTTGAGCACATTTCTAAATACAAAAATTTGATAGCGTTTTCGGTACACCTATTGAGCGCTCTATAGTATTCTTCACTCTATGTCTAAACGTAACATTCGCACCATACGGATTCCTTAAATCAAAGAAAAAAATCACATGACTGACGAAAATATTCGGCTTCAGCAACTCCTGTTTTTGTGTGCTTAGAGCTAGATTAGTAGAGCTTGTGTGCTAGATTAAGGGAACAATGCTAGGTAAGAGGAGAAGAGGAAGGAGAAGAACGGATAGGTTGGATAGAATGATGGGGGTAGGAGGTACGAGGAGCTGAAGAGTATTATGTCCGCTTATACCTACATTCACCGGTAAAAAACTCGTAATAATATAACGTAGGCGTCAATAAACATTGACTATCGGCGAGTAAGTGTATCGTGTTATAAAGTAAAGGGAGAATGAGTTTGCTTAATTTGGCCCCCTATTAGACATTCGTTCACCAGTGTTTGCCAGTCTATATCTACGGCATTATATGCAAGCCACCTCGAGGGTGTGTGGCAGGGGGTGCATTCACACCAGGAACAATGACAAATCAAACGAAAATGAACAATACAAAATAAACACTACACCTGTAAAAGTAATTAGGGGAAAAAAGAAAAAAAAACTACCAAATCCCAATCCTGCAGGACACACCCACGAATACCATGCATGCCTTGAAACCCGACACCAATTTCATAGATACTCATGCATGCAAAAAAAACAATGCATACGAGTCACAAATTGATTTGAACATGCAGGAAAAAAAATACTATCGGCTACACTGAATATTACTTCTATAAATATTACCGATATACGCGTTGTCTAACGTTCTAAAAGTCTATAATTCAGCCTGCGCTGTGACAGTGATTCCCATCCCAATTCCACTAACATACCAGACACATTGCTTTCCCTATCGTAACACCCTTTTACATATCTCGCTGCTCTTCGTTGTACTCGATCTAATTCGTAAATTAAGCCTGCTTCATAAGGGTCCCATATACTAGCAGCATTTTCTAAGTGTGGTCTAACAATTGAAAAATAGCAACGTTTCTTCACTCTCTCCTCACTTTTCCCTAATATTCTTAAAATAAACCCCAACTTTCTATTTGCTTGACTGAATATTTCCCTGATATGTTTCCCCCATGATAGATCCTGAGTGAGTGTTACCCCTAAGTACTTAACTGATTCCACGTTTACTAATTCCGTACCTTGAATCATATACCTACTTTCTTTCGAACGAGTTTTTCCTTTTCCAAAAATTTACTGTCACGCACTTTTTTATGTTCAGTTCTAGTTTCCATTTATCGAACCACGCCTGAATTGCTACGAGGTCCTTTTCTAACGACGCCTTGTCTCCCGGACTACTAATTTCTCCATACACTACTGCATCATCTGCGAAAAGCCGAATTCTACTGTTTACGTCAACACTGCCGAGGTCATTGATATATAAAAGAAATAAAAGTGGACCTATCACACTTCCCTGGGGAACACCTGATGTGACACTAACTATATTGGACATGATACCGTCAATAGTCACTCTCTGTTCGCGGCCATCTAAGAATTCATTAATCAAGCACACTACGTGTTTATCTATACCGTAACTTTCTAGCTTTAAGAGCAATCTGTCATGAGGTACTCTATCAAAGGCTTTTTAAAATCGAGGAATATCGCATCAACCTGAGCATTATTTTCTCCCGAAACCAACAGTGATCTTACACTGGATTTATCCCTGAAGTCGGAACAAATCTTTAATTCATATGCACGCTTTATCTTTGGGATTTCGTAAATTTGTTCATGCCTCCTCCTACTCTCATGAAATACGCTTGCTCAATCCAACGCAATGAAGAAAATATCTTGTGAGGGTCATCTTTTACTCCATAATAACATTTAAAATGCCACAGTATTTATATGACCTTAATTTTAGATCCTCGCGGAATAGTCGACTTTCTAGGTCTATTGGTGATGCCCCAATTCCTACAACTCCACCAAACTAATTCTTTCCATACACTTTTCTTCTTGCATCCGTCTCTAATCTATGGAATGCTTTACCGCATAATCTGAAAAAAATTTCAAAAGTTTATCACCTTTCAAATGTAAGTAGGCACTTCAAATACCTACTAAATGTTCAAATTGAGTAGTATTTTAGAACATAGTTTGTCAAAAGTTTTAATATCAATATTATTTATTGTTCATATATGATATATTTATGCCTGAAACTTTCTATGAATGTAATTTAACTTCAGTCGTGGTAAGTTTATATTGTATATTTATTGTATATCCCACTATTGTCATATGCGTATTACGTAATTTACGTCTTGGAATTTTTGTCTTTATTATTCTTATGAAAAACTGCTCATTGACTTAGTACTAACAAAATAGTAGCCTGAACTTTTTTTCATGCTACAAGGGTGCTTCCCAGAGCTAATGAATCGAATATTATTAGGAAGCATTTAGCCTCGCTGTACGAAGAACAGAGTGTAGACCCTTCAATTCTACCACGCAGTATCAACGTACTTAACAACCATACACCACCTGAAAAATCTGGTTCTGCCTATGCTCGAATCTGGGCACTGAAGATAGCTAATACATTCTCAAGCTGTAACATCAATGACGTATTCTAACCAACAAAGGTCCACTACTGCCATTTACAAAATATTTCATCATAGAGTAGATAACCACTCATCATAAGTCTTTTAAAATTCAAGAATAGTGAAATATCACCGAAAAACCTTTACAGAGTAACGGATGGGACACAGCGTAAACGGCTGACGTGAGACGTTTACGTGAAATGTGAGACGGGAACTTTTTCTCTAGTGGACACCATCAACGTACGCGGCTCGAGAGTACCGAACAATAGACTGACGGAATCTTGACGCAAAGGAAATCCGTAGCGAATGTAAAAAGGAGCTAACAATTAATTTACAAGACTGCAGAGGTACTTACGTATTACATGCCGTTGATGGAGTTACCGGATCGCTTAAGTTTCTTATACTTCACAAAAATTAATTCGTGAAATTCGTGTGTAATCCTTCCTAACGATATGTTCACTATTTCCAATGTCAACAATGGAAAACAAGCTTTTTCGTGTAATTAGTTACCATGTAAAAGCTCAACAAAACACAATAACATCAAACAACGATTCAATAGTTGATTCCATCAGTAGTAAAAAAGTTAGGGAATTCTCTTTGCTAAAAGAAAAGATAGAAATAAGTTTTACAATATTTGAGACTAAAATGTATTTCGGAAGAGGTATGCATCCACTTATATCTTCAATAACTCCCCACAGGTGGCTCCTTATCGCCAACTCCTGTGACAGTTTTCATTGGTTTTCCGTATACGTGAAACGTGAGAGATGGGAGATGACGTTCTCTCACGTACACGTCTCACGTTACGCGCTGATTGTGTCTTTTGTTTCCGTTCTCCTACTCGTGCTCCTACTCATGCGCCATCTCTATTCACATTTTACGGTACACGTTTCACGTCACCCGTTTACGTTGATATTGTCCCGGACTTAACCCACTCACATGCGTCATCTCATCAAATTTTCCACAGAAAAAAGTCATCCTGGTCATGATGGGCTAATGTTTTCTACGTGGAAATCTAAGCGAATTTCCTAAGCGTTTGGCGTCTTCAGTTTGCATTTCTTAATATTGATTTTTCTCCTATAGGTATCTAACCACGCGAATTTCGTTATCGTTCGCACCTCGAAAAAACAGCCCTCCGATAAGTCTATTTAACATGGCCGATAAGAGTTGACACGCACGGATGATATTTCGTCTATATACAGTCACACTCGGATATCACGAGATCCAAGGGACCAAATTCTTTTGCTCGTAATATCCGTTGCTCGTTATATCCGTTACGAGTAGCAACATGTACTGTCACTCACTGTGTTTCCCTTTCTCACGCGCACACGCGAGCTCACACACATGCTACTGTTATGCAGAGTTGATGAAATAACAAAGATTAATATAAGATGATTGAAATTACTCAATGTACACTTTATTCAGTAAAATATCTGCATACATGCTAAATTTACAAGAAAAGGTCCTTGGTACGACAGTTTAGCCACTGCTCGTTCATTTGAACTAAATATTCTCTCGTTATAACCGTAAGGCTCTCTAATACTGTCTCGTTTTAACCGTTATAAATTGCTCATAAAATGCATTATTTCCAAAAAAAAAACCCTTGTCTTTCAAAGACCGCGAACTGGCCGCGGAAACTTTAGCGGCGTCACCCGCTGAAAATTGCACTATAGCAAGGAGTTCCACACAGAAAAAATCATTCGCCTTGGCCGTAACTGGAACCCGGACCCCCTGATTTCCAGCCAGGTGCTCTACCAGTTGTGCTACCAAGACGTCCTCTTATATATATTTAAGGCACTAGACGGTTCAATGATTGCCAGTTCCACCCATCATTTAATCGGAAGCTGATACGCTGTTGAAAAACTTGTTCGCACGCCTTCAATACGGTGAGTTGAATAGCAACCATTAAGAGTGGCCTTTTTGATAACTATCCATCAGTATCAAGAACACTATCCATCAGCTCGAAACAAAATTTATGCCAACATTTTCTAAATCTTTTACGCCGTATTTTTTGCCATGCATATGCATCGAGTTTTCTTATCTCAACGTAATCTATATTTTATCCATCAGTAACCACATATCCTAGCTGTTCATCACTACTAGTGTTGTAAGTAGAACTTATCACTACATAATCACCGGACTGTAAGTTTTAAGATATTTTTTGTTACCTCTCCGCAAGATTAAAATATCGAGTAAAAATAGATGTTAACGGAGCGATTATTGTTTACATAGTCAATAGTGAATAGCCAGAGAGCTAGTCTAGAAAAACTCGTCATTGATGTTGACTTACCCGCTATAGAATGTGAAGATCTCTGCGATTAAACTTCCAATCCGACGGACGAATCACTGAACACGATGTACATACTGCATTCGAGCAAGGCTTAGGTTGACACCTTTTCACCGGTTAGGGTCAATTGTGACGTGATGCTACTCTTTCATAAGTTGCATCGATTTGCTGACTGTATTTCTACTCTATTCATCAATCGAAGACGGCATTTATCTTATTCTCCTCATTCATATTAGTTTTTACTTTTATTTTACTTCCTCACACATTAATTCTACCTGAAATTGTGGCCTTCAGCATTCCATAAGTCCTTGAACAATTTCGAAGCTTTATTCTCAATTCTAAAAGAAATCTTTCCTTCTCAAAACCATATCGAGCACCTCTGTTCTTCATCTATCTTTCCATTCATCCCAGTTCCTCCATTCTTCTCCATACCAACTTTTTTAAAGCTTTAGGACTTCTTTTGACATCTCTTAGGCCTCTATTAGCCGAGGCAACCAGACACGCCACCTAGCCTTTCACCGGTGGAACTTGTCAGTCGTGGGGTATAGAATCAAATGAGTCCTATTATCCGTGGCAACCAGACGCGCCTCCAGACTTTCCACCGAAACCAGTTGACTGAGTCCCGCAACCGCGCCTTCCAATTTGGGTTGCTCAGCAACGTTCCAGTAGTTAAAATGCATTGGAGTATATGTAGCCTACTAGCCGAGGCGACCAGACGCGCCACCGGTGACTGAATATTGCATGCGCGCGCATCATACTGCCCTGACCAAGTCGCTCCAGGCAGACACACAATCTCAGTTCACAGTCCAAACTAGTGGTGAGTTGTTCGCTCTTGTGAATTGAATTTCTGTGTGTTAATATGTTTTCGCCGGGAGCGGTGATGAATGAAGATGGTGATCGCAATTTACAAGAAGGTGAAGGTGTCGCTTGTCCAAGTGTAATAAAGTACAATAGTGTGTAATAAAGCCCTTTGGTAAGTCTAAACATCAACATAGGATGCTTCCGAATCCTCCTAATCCTTCGCCTTCTCTTCTTTATGAGAAGAGCTAGCAATAGTACGTCCTCACAATACAACACCATTTTAACTACTGCTGTGTGCTGGGTAATTTTTGAACCGATACTGGTGGCGCCACCGGTGACCTGGGCGGAGTAAACCCGAGCAACCAGACACTCCACCGGTGGAACGTCCGGTGGAGTGTCCAGGTTGCCTCGGCTAATAGAGGCCTTAATTTATACCTTGGGGGGTTGTGTTTGAAACCGTCGGGATCATCTCGAATAGGTATCCAAGGAATCACGTCGTACAAACACGAACGGATTGCAAATTTATTGTCTGAATCGCTCATTACAATATCATTAATAGTTATCACCTGTTTTTATCACATCTTTCTTCACTTTAAGGCGCACATGTAAATTACAACAAAGGTGTGAACAATGAATGAGGTTGTAGTCAGCGGTTTTAACACACTAGATACCATTCGTATTTATATCACATGGCTCCTTGGTTACATATTCGAGATGATCCCGACGGTTTCCTCCTGATTTACACGAGTATACATGAATCCACGCTCTGCTTTTCGTTGTAAGCTATTCTCTCTCAGTACACGCCGCGCCATTTGAGAGAAAGCTATTCTCCACCCAATTTCGTTATCATTACTCCCAACTTCGTCCAGTAAGGAAATACAATGAAATTGTAAAAAGAAATTCTATTCTATTTGCAACAATTAAAACAGGGAGGGAGCGATAAAGACGTCTAACAAGCAAATTTTATCAAATTCCATTGATTAGTAGAGATATAATGTCATAATAATACTTTCGATTTCAATAAAATTACTGATCTAGGGATACACTCTGTAAAATTGCTTCCCTACGTGAAAATAAGAGACTTTTAAAATTTATCAAATGACTTGTAATTTAATTAAAATTAATCATTTATAAATTTACGAGTTAAAGGAAATTTTATAATATCTCGATATATGCTATAAACGCCTACCCTCCACTTCTATGTCTTTGAAACAAGCAAAAGATTCTGATTGTACTCAGTAACTTCCCGCTGACGTACTCACTGATGTTACCACATCACGGATAGTGTTACCTTTCCTAAAACCAAATCTATCTTCCTCTAAGACCTCACCTTATCACTTCTTCAGCCGGTTTTTCAGCATTGAAAGAACTAATCTTCATCTGCTTTGTTCTTACTAGGAATGGGAATCAACAAAGTATTTATGGATTCCTCCAGGATGACTTTGGCTTCATATCCTGCGAATCTTCCTAAAATACCCTGTTTATTAATCTAGCCTAGGCTCTTAGTCATATTGATTAGAATTTTATCCATTTCTATTGTCTTTTTATTTAACTTTCATACCACGTTAATGTGTTTCAATCTCAAAATCCATGAGCTCACATCTTTCATGAGCCCACGTTATCGCCGGTAAATTCAACTTCGTTTTTTTTACTATTTATTATTTTATTTCATCACCAAAAACGGCACAAAGGCTATTCAATAGGGTAGCTTCCTATTATTTTTTTATTGTCTTGATCGAAAGGTTATAACCTCTGGAGTATGTGTTTTAAGCCGATTTTTAAATGAGGTTAAGTATTTTTCCTCATTAAAAAGTGAAAAAAAACAATTGCGCGAAAACGCGAGGGCAAACTATTGCATGCCGGTTAATCCTACTTGTGACGTTAAACTACTTCCTCTACCTGCCACCAGGTGGTGCTGCGGACGCTTCAAAGTAGACGCTGCACTCCGTTAAAGCTTATTAACTAGTATCGGAGGTGTATTTCGTTAATTTATTATTATTAACTTTTATTTATTTATTTAATATTATTTATGGAGTTGATTTATTTAAAAACAGTTGGTATTCCTTCTACAAGCATACCCCATAGTTCGCCCATCGCTGCGCGACCTTCACGCCATGCTTCGCCGTAGCAGAAGACACCACGAGCAGGATGCCGAGCCTATAAAACGACTATTAATACAATGTTTAACTGAGAAGACTTTTCGAGCGTTGATAGTTTTCACAGGCTACTACTAATACATATTCACTAGAGCTGAGGAGCCCTGAAATAAAACGGTAAGTTCAGGAGACGAATTTTCCCATGCCTTGCAACGTAAACTACCTACCTGTTACGTCAGCAAGAAGGCAGCGCACCCCGCCATTTCAGAGAATTTTCAAATGGCCTTAAAATTAACATTTAATTGTCTAGTAAACTGGAATTTCTCAATACAAACTTTTTGCGTAAATTAAATACATTTATGGCAGGGCACAAATCGCAATTAATGGAGTCTGTTTTCTTTGATGAAAGAAACTACCCTATTGACTGACTTATTCAACAAACAAATAAAAAATAATCACAAACAAAGTAGGTATAATCAGTAATGAGTTACTCACAAGAAAGGGACTTAGGGATTGGAGAGGGGTGAGTTATACAAGTGGCGTTTCGGGGAGGATTTGAAAACGGTGGCAGGGGAGAAGAGGTCCAAGGAAGGATATTTCGAGGCCGAGGAGTTAAACAAGGAGGGGATTCGGTGGAAAAGAGAACGATGGGAAATGGAAAGACGGAAACGGGGATTGTGGAGCAGACCGTTACTACGGAAGGGACGAGGAGGTACACGAAGACGAAAGAGAGGGAGAGAGAGAATTTCATTTGTCCTTAGAGACCCGCTGAATATTCTATGTAGGAACATCATATCCGATAGGACACGGTGGTGAATTATGTTTGAAATGCCAAGGGAGGAAAGGATGAAATCACGGTTGAGTTTCTGAAGGTGGGGATTCGATGGTGGGCTATGGCGAGAAAGAAGTTGACTGGGCGGTTGAGCGAATTTCGGTAGACCTAATTTGTGAGCAGTACTCCAAGATGGCGAGAATACAACCGAAAAATACAGTTTTCAGAGCCACAGGGTCCTGAAGGTCAGTGAGACGGTAGAGCATGCCAACTATGGCCATCACCTTCCGAAATATCTTCCTTATGTGGTCATGAAAGTTGAGTTTGGTGTGAAGAATTAGTCGCAATTCACCTCCAAAATTTTTAGTTCTTTCATGGATTATTAATTCCTCCAAGCCTAAACTGCAGCAGTTTTTTGTCTTTCGCCTAAGTTCACAACTCAATTCTTCAGCCTTTCTCTAGCAAACTTCATTTCTCCTGTTCACATATTTTATACTCTACTCTTTTTTATTAATCATTTCTTCAGTTATCAATGGTTTCTTAATTATTCTCCAACAGGCAGCTGATATTATTTTACCATCTGCTTTCGGCATCCCTTTTTTGAATATTACCAGTTTTTATCTACACCCGCTTTCACCTAGTCCTCTTTTCTGTGGATGGGTATGGCTTATTTGTGGTTTATGGCTATCGACCAGCTCTTTCTTTAGCAAAAACACTGTTGAAACTGGTAAAACAGTTGACATCCGACAGTTTTTATCGCAAAGGTATCCTTTCCTTCCAATTTTTCCAATTTTCGTCTAAAACAGCACTTCATCAGTACTGACTACTGGTTGCAGCCTTCGAAAACAGTCAGGTAGCTGTGTAAAGGGAAGCATTTTCGATCTATAAATTGAATATTTAGTTTCTATATATCTGCCTCAATAGTTTTCTTCCTCATCTTCTGACTTTCCTGCTGCATGTAATTACGCTGTTCCGGCTTTACCATCGTTACCTCTGTTTCCAAACAATTTTTCTCCCTAAAGGCATTCTCACTCTAAGACATTTTGGGAATCATTTACCGGGGCATTCACTCATTCACTCTTTCCATAATTCTTTGTAATTTATTGCTACTTGTGTTACTGGTTGTTTCTTGCCTTTATGTTCATTTATTATGTGGTCCAGGCATGTACAGCCTTTCACAGATCTCACAGGTCACAGATCTAGTCTGTCACAGATCACAGGTTAAGGAATTTAATTTCTGACGTTTCAATCTGTTTGAGGTCTTATGTTCTAGATGTCCACGTTTCTGTTCCATTTAGTAATTTTGGGAGAGCCATTATTTACAAAGCTTTATTTGAGTTACTTTTGCGGTTTTTCCCTTCAGTGCACTTCCTATAGTCCTTGAGGTCACTTTGGGTGTGCATCAGGGTAGTGTGACAGGTTCGCACTTGTTCCTCCTGTACCTGAATGATATAAATACGGTGGTAAAAAGTATGCTTCGTCTGTTTGCCGATAAAGCAGAAGGGTACAGGGAAATTCAGTGCTCAAACGATATAGAATATTTAAATGATGACCTACAAACAATTGACAAATGGTGTGATACATGGCATTTAGAATTTAACTTAAAAAATATACTGTAGGGAATATTTGGAAAAAAAGTTCTCTCCCCTGTTTTCAAAAAATAATTAATAATAAATAAACAATCGTGAAGTCCATTACATATCTTAGAATAAAGCTGACACATGATCTTTCTTAGGGTAGGTAAACATATACGTGAAATAATTGATCAAGCTAATCTTAAACTGGGATTAATCAAAAGAGTACCGGGCAAGTGTTACGATCATATACGATATATAAGCCAGTTTTCCTTCCTTATACCGCATTTGGAATACGCTGCCAGTATATGGGATCCATACGAAATAGGCCCAAATAGTGAACTTAAAAGCGTTCAGCAAGATCGACAAGATTTGTAAAGAGACGATATGGTAACTATATTAGCGAAACCAGTCAATCAAATGAGTTAAAATGGGAATCATTGTCAGATCATATGTTGACATTTTGACTTAATCCCTTAAATAAATTCCAAGATAATATTTTCAGTGATGACGTTAAAAATATATTGCGAACCCCAACTTAATATAACACACTGGACCATAATCATAAAATTAGAGAAATTGATTGGTCAACTGGCAGATTCAAAATGTTCTTTCTTCTTCGTACATCTGAATCGCTGAATGAATTACAGTGCAAATTGCAATTACAAATCTACATTACAAATGAATCGCTGTAAATATATCCAATAGCATAAATATGAGTGCATCAATGGATATCATAGTTAGTTCTATGTTGGTATAAGGACTTTAAGCTAACAAAACTAACAACAAGTTTTTGCATGCTTGATTGGTTATTTTATCTTTTTTAAATTATGAAGTTTAGACTAGTATATTATTTATCGTCCTTTTTTATGCATGATCTATCATTCATGCTAGGTGTGAATTCACCCCTGCCACACAACTTTATGGTGGATTAGAGGGTATTATTTAGATGTAGATATTCTTTGGTAATTGATCGTCTTATTTACAATGTCACTGTCCTCTTCAAAGGTGGTGTCGCATCCTAAACACTTGAAGTGTGATATCTGATCTAAGATATTATTTTCAATTATTATTTTCGTTCGGATTAGGTACTTCAAGTTTGGTCTTGATATTATCATATTTAATAGACATCTCGCAACGTCCCCTTGATTTTAACATATTCACCTACACATCTTGTAGTGGTTGAGACCATCCAATTCATCCTGTAAAACTACACTGATTTTTCACCCAGTTCATATTTCCTTCCAACCCACACCTCGTTCCTATCCATACCTTCACCATCACTGTTTTCCAATCCCCCATCAATATAAAATAATTTTTCTCTTGGGGGTCTCACTAATTATTTCATCTAGCTATTCATACACGTCATCTACTTCTTCCTCCATTTGGCCACCCGTCAGGATGTAAACCTGCATTATCACTACGTTTTACGGTCCAACTTTTATCTCGACCAGTAGTTACCTAACACTACTAAACTAGCCCCCTGGGGGGCTGTGTTTGAAACCATCGGGATTATCTCGAATACGTAACCAAGGTGTTTCATGGTTAAAAAAAAATGATTCGAAAATGTGGTATAGTTGCTATAATTGCTCTTAATAATCTCAATCATTGGTTTTTACTTGAGTTTTTCTCATCCGTCTTGTGCATAGAGACCCCGGATGAGAATCACTCATGTGAAAACAACGAATAACATTTGACGAGCGATCCAAACAAGCCTAGGTTTAGAACGCATTCGTGTTTGTACCACGTGACTCCTTAGTTACCTATTCGCGATAATCTCGACGGTTTCAAACACAGTCCCCTGGGGCCTTATGCTCGAAAGTATACGAGTTCCCGTTCGTATGGCTATCCTTTGCATGGCAGAATTCGTAGGGGGCGCGTACGAATGGAAGATCGGTATGCTCGAGGCACATGTGGATCTGACCGTCTGAGGGAACACGGCATTCGTACGATACAATGTGGCAATGTTGGCCCACATGGCTATGCGAGAAGTCACAGCCAATCACAGCCTTGATTCACTTATTTGCCGCTTACTTCATAATGCTGCTCGTCTCTATGAATTCTGAAGCAATGCATTTTAAACAAGTTCCATTTCCACCACCACTTTCAAGACGGAAGGAGCATCGCTTAAAGTAAAAATTCCAAAGATCTGCGAGGAACAGAAGCTCATTTGTGAAAGGTCAATAAAGATTTTTTTTACATTTTTAATCGGTATTTTCCCTTACCCTTATCGATATCGATAATCGAGAAGGTGCCCTTAGGAAAGTAGTCAGTTCCCTTATCAAATAAGCTGATAGGTCCTCACGAATTCTCTACAGCATTCTAAATTCGATATCTTCCAAATGAAATGGAGAAATCCTTACTCGCATGATTCGCGGAGGCCTTTTCTCCTGTAAATTCTCTCCTTCGTGATCGAGTAGCAGAAGACGAAACATCGAAGCTGCCATTTTCTCTCTCGACTCCTCCGTTCGTATACGAACTCGTCCGGTCCCGGGCGTACGAGCTGAAGGGCCATTCGAATTCACCCGCTCCGCGCTTAGAGGATAACGATTTCCTCCGCCGTGCGAGTTGGTACACCCGACTCGCACGAAATTTCTCTCCCGTATATGAATATAATTTCGGGCATAAGGCCACTGGATGAAGTTCATTTATGCTTCATCCCAACCTATTGTTGTTCACAACAAAACCTACCTAATCCTTTGTAACTTTTGGAGTCCTCATCATGACGTAACTCTGGATTTGTCACTTCAAATATCTCCGTTTTCTTTTTGAATAGTCTCATATAGGCTTCTTTCGTCTAAATGTTCCATAATAATTTCCCTTTTTGATGTTTTATATCTTTCAGGTATAACACGTCAAACCTCTCTCAGCATCGTCGAACTCCCTTCAGCATTGTCATATTTTTCCGAGTCTGCATTTCCACCAAGTCTGTCCTCTTCCCATATATATCCTGTAGCATTTTCAATAGCTACCTGGGATGGATTTCGCAAAAATACGCCCGACAAGAATTCCGACAAGAAATGGTGTACCGTCCAGAAAATCATCCTCTTCCGGGACAGGAATACGTTTTCGCAGAATATGACGCTAGGACACATGCCATATTCTCTTCCTCTACTCTATATAAGGACCCATATCTGCGACCGGGTAAAACCACACTTAACGTAAACCTCATTATCAGCTTTTTCCTTACGCCCTCTGCTTAAATTACGACATATTGCCTTTTCTCCTGAATGACATCTCTTGACACAGGGCTTTCAATATCAGTTATACCTGGAAAACTACGTCCCAACGATTAGATTATTTCCTACGGCCGATAATATTCGATGCACTTGGAAAGGATAGGGTTAACACTATTGGCTGTGACGATTAGCGGTATCATTCCCTACTCCCTTCATTCAGGAGCTGGTTTGTCTTTTGACAGGCTGGTACGCCTACCTTGCATTTCCACAGAGATTAGGTGAGTACAAAGGCGGGAAATAGAGTCTCTTATTGAGATGTTTCCATCAGTAAGGGTGAACAATAGGGGTAATTATCAACTTTTTTTCGAATTTCAGAAAAGTTACCTTTTGAACTTAGTGTAACGCACGAATTTTTTCAGAATTTTTGTCAACCTTTCGGACCTATCGCCAAGCGCCAATTTTTTATCTTTTAGTTTGGTAATAATTTTGCCAATTTTTAATATTTTAGGCCATTTTGGTAAAAATTTAAAATAAGCGAAGATCGTGCCCTACCTTACTTTTTTAATGAAAAACGCTTACCATAGCCTCATAAGGTAAATATAAAAGGGTTTAGCAGAAGTTATATGAGTAAATAACCGAAATAATCAAGGAAAAATTTATAAACGAAAACAAGGATAAGCAACTCGGCAAACAGGTCGTTTCTTAATTCCGTGGGAATCGATTCCCGTATGAATGTGGTAACAAATTTTAGTAGTTTGCCACGCCGTCATGGGAAAAAGGAGTAATTGATTGCATAAGGCTTTACTTGGTCGAATTTAGAGAATCTTGTGAATGAAACACTGTAATTTTCTGCAGTTTAAGGCATCTTTCCCCAATTGATTCCTTCGGAATATTGTCGAAATCATCACTAAACACTCTAAATCCCATTATGTGAACACCAAGATTGTTGCAGTGTACTGTCGGAATGTTTTGGAAAAATATTCAGAAACTTTCAACATCGTGTAAGAAAAACTTAACTTTGTATTTTTTCACACTTTTATTTGAGACACCCTACCAGTTTCGACAATCCCGTGTCATTGTCAATGGTTCTGATATATGCACGGTGGTAAGCCCTTATATATACTCCAAGAGGGATAAACTGCAGGAGTGGGAAGGTTAGATGGTATGTGTTGAATGTCAGGACGACGGGGAAATGCTTTTTAAAGGTGGGACGGATGGCAATATGGTACAATGGGCATTGGGCATAGATTGTAGGGTTCAATTTCATTAAATAGTTTGAAATTTTTGATTATTTTTAAATCAATCAATTTTTAAAATTTGATTGAAGGGTACAATTTCATTTAAAAAAATGAAATTTACCCTTAAATTTATCCCCATTGTACCATGCTCCCGTCCCACCTTTAAAAAGCATTTCCCTGTCATCCTGACCTTCAACAAATACCATCTAACCTTTCCACTCCTGCAGTTTATCCCTCATGGAGTGCCGGATTTAATAAAATATATAAGGGCTTGCCACCGTGCACATATCAGAACCCTTGACAATGACACAAGAGTGTCGAAAACGGTAGGGTGTCTCAGATAAAAGTGTGACAAAAATACAAAGTTAAGTTTTTCTTACACTATGCCAATTTTTCACAAAGTATCGCCTTATTCAATTCAATTTAAGCTTTCAATATTACCAAATGTTTTAGTTTTACAGTGTTTGTCCCTACTAGTCAGGCTCAAACAATTCCGTGAGGCGCATTCTCTCACTAACAATGTATTCTGTGAGTTCAATTTCGAGAGGCAGTGAGTTTTTTTGCGGAAAGATGGTTTTAAAAAAGAAGAAAAAAAGGTCAGATTTTAAGTGTCCAATATTTGGTCCACCTATGCGTTATCGCATCAGCAGGGTTGTCTATCCTTAAAAGTAATGTCAACATCCAGTATGAATGTCGGCTCCAAAAAAATTCAAAAACAACTAGTGCCTGCTACTTTCTCGCCGCTGAGCGAGTGGAATTTGTTCTACACACCCTATCCAATTCGTCAATTCGTATTTTATTTTTGATATAAAATGAGAGTTACTCCGCGTTCCTTTCATTTGTTCTGAAAAAATTACATGGGAGTGAATCGCGCTAAGTAAAAATAAAATTGTCTCCAAATCTCCAAAATTTGTAAGTATGTGCCCGGGTTTTTTCCGATACATACTAGTCATACTCTTATTGTTGACACGGAAGATGTAACTCTCAATTGCTTTATGTGTTAGCTGATTAGATCAATATAATTATTTCAAGTGACGTTTATTCCGGAATTCATGTGGTGTGTGGTGCAATAAAACATATTCTCCTAATAGCTGATTCTGTCCTAATATATTCCACAATATGGAAATGTATTCTAGAAGTATATATTTTTGGCAATCGCTTTATGCCAAATTTTTCTGGTGTATTATGCATTCAATAAATAAATGCGCATCTAGATTTCATAGAGACATAGATAACACTGGTCAACGAAGATTTTGTCCTAGAGATGTTGTTGGGTGATCTTAGACGTATTTTTCGCCCTGATTCCGAATGTGTGCTTAGATTCTTTCTATCACGTCTAGTTTTCTTAGGACAGCTGAATGTATGTTTTTGCTGTAACGAAAGTAGTAATTTATTTAATTTATATATCGTGATAACATGATCAGGTGAAAATATAACTTTCCTGTCAAAACATGTTGTCCTACGATGTCATGCCTTCCTATCCTGTGAAAACATGTTTAATCTTGCACTATCCTATCGTTTTGTTCTAAGCAATGCTGAATCAGCTGCCACTTCAAATCAGTATGTGACTGTCGGCGCGTAAAGACGTATGTTTTTTCTCTGAAGACGGTTTTCGAATTTTGTTGCTCGCAGGAAATTGCAGCTTATTACATTGTAATCGTTGTGAAGTGGCTTAGCTTTCATCATGCCTAGACAGTGCGTGAACCCCCCCGATGACTTTTGTTACGTGTGCGGTGAAATAACTTTCAAGGCTCAAAGGCGGAACATTACTCCCTTTTTGAGACAGTGTTATAAACTTTATTTTGACTGTCAATTGGGTGACCAGGATAAAGGATGGGTTCCTCATGTGATGTGTAGCACCTGTGTAAGGATTCACACTGGTTGGACTGATGGAAAACGTCATATAAACTTTGCCATCCCCATGATTTGGCGGGAACCTAAGGACCATTTTTCAGACTGTCATTTTTGTTTAACAAAAATTAAATAAATTACACCGAAGTCAAAACACACAGTAAACTATCCAAACAACCTGGAATCAACGATACGACCGGTCCCTCACTCCGAAAATTTAAAAGTGCCGGAACCACCGGAAAATGTTAATCTATGCGAAGATTCGTAAAGTAATCAGGAATGTGAGAATGATGGATTCGAAATTTCAAAGGACCCAAATTTCGGGCCAAGTACATCTGATGGACCTCATTTTATAACACAAGAGGAATTAAATGATCTAGTGCGCGATTTCAATTTGTCCAAAAAGCAGAGTGAAATCTTAGGATCACGATTAAAGGGTTGGAAATTGCTGGATCCATATACGATTATTTCCATGCATCGATCTCGCCAAGACGAATTTAAATTATTTTTCCTCAAGAAAAGAACCTTAATTTTTGCAATGATGTTTTCACTGTTATGGATACTATTAATTTTGAATACAACACAGATGATTGGTGTTTGTTCATTGATTCCTCCAAGGTCAGTTTAAAGGCTGTTCTCTTACATAATGGAAATGAACTCCCGCCGATACCATTAGCTCTTGGAACTGACATTAAAGAATCTTGCGAGGATATGCAGTTACTTTAAAAAAAATTCACTACAAAAAATATAAGTGGAAAATTTGTGTCGACTTAAAAGTAAATGCAATTGTACTAGGCTTACAGCTTGGCTACACAAAATATTGTTACTTCATTGGATAGCAGAGACAGAAAAAATCATTTCTTGAAAAAATATTGGCCAGAACGTAAAGCCCTCGTTCCTGGATCCAAAAATATCCTTTTTCAGCCTATGGTCGATCCGAAAAATGTTCTTTTGCCACCTCTACATATTAAATTAGGACTTGAAAAATTTTGTGAAAGTCATGGACAAAAATGTAGCTGGTTTTACTTATTTTAAAAAAATTCCCTAAAATCAGTGTGGCAAAGACCAAAGAAGGAATTGTTATTGGGCCTCAGATTAGGGAAGTGCTGAAAGATTTGTTATTTCAACAGCAATTGAGTTCAACTGAAAAAGCGCATGGAACCCATTCAAAAATGTAGTTGAACATTTTCTAGGAAATATCATGGCTGAAAATTATCGCGATATGGTAGCTAATCTAATTAAATCGTACCAAAAAATGGGCTGCAATGAGCATTCATACTCTGAGCATTTATACTCTGCTACACAGAGCATTCCCAACTTGAATTTCCATTCAGTAGGTAGGTGCAGACATATACAATTTGGACACTCCAGGAATATTTATGCCTAATGTTGACTTCATATTCATGCAGTTCTGATTTCAGCTAGTGTAGGCCATTTAACTAATTGGGTTCAAAGCATGTAAGGTTTTGAAATTTTATGTAACCTAACTTCTTAAAGTACAAATTTATAGTTTATTGCTACTAGAGCGATGCATTTCCTCAAGATAAATAAATATTTCTGTGCATGTTACTGCTTATAACATCATTGTCAAAGCCTATTTGTTTTCTATATGAACAAAATAATTGAAAAAATAATCAAAAAAACATTAAATTTGTAATGAAGTGAAAACAATTTTATACCTAATGGTCTAAGTGTGATTAATCATTTACTTCATTTTACGCATATTCTATGCACATTCATATGTTCAAAATGCTGAAGTATAGTGTCATCACTTGCATAGTAACTTGACAAGGAAAATCCCTGACATGAATTTCTTTACATCGAGTTATAATTAATCTCTTTTTCTGCAATGTTGAATACTGTGTTGAACTGTCTTCAACATTTCCAAGAGTTAAAAAAAAGTTGGAATCCAATACTAAAGAAATATTCCTACATTAGCACATCATTCGACGAGTTCTTTCAATATGTTAACCACTATTGAGTAATACTTGCTTTGCTTATTGCTTCACATGACGTTGAATTAACTTAATCTCGTCATAAGTACAATGAATATCTTATATGGCTATTTAATATCTATTGCTTTCTATTAACAAGAAGTATATCGGCGTGGGTAGGAAAAGAATTATTTGTTTTAGCGACACGGTCTTCTTTAGGTTTCTATTGGGTTGATCACAACTTTCCGGCAGTTGACTTTGTCCTTCGGCATAAGATAAGAACAATTACGAGATATATTCACCCTACCTTATCAATAGACGATTGATCAGGTTATTATTCAACAACTCATAATGATGAAATTTAATATATTCGTATTTCTAAAATAAAAACATTTGCAAATTCTTTAACTAACATTATGGATGATGACTTACTCTTAACAAACGGTAAACTTCAGCAAACAAAACGACGCATACCACATTTCATTGCTTAACTGTTCCCTCCCCCCTCCTTGCCATTGCCGGATTGGCCAAAATTGATGACGTATTTGATATGTCTTCATGATCAACGGAGAGTCCCCGAAGCTTATCACTTGGGTGATCACGCGGAATGAGAATACGCGGCAAACGCAACCTCGGTTACGCTGAACCCATGGTAACCTAAGTCACGGGAACATCGAGAATAGGTGGCCTGGACTTTTTTCCACCAAACCTTGGCACCGTTAGTAATGAACACGGTGAGTGTTTCCACCAGGATAGGTATTTTACACATGGAAAAACGGTACCAAGGAAAGTTCAGCAACAAGTTAGCAAATTACTGCTGGACACTGAAAAGGGACTTGCCAGATGCTAAATATGCGAGAAAATCCTAAGTAAGTATCCATTTTTTCACATTTTTTTAATTCACGATTTATTTGCTGAAACCCCCTTGAACCCCCATTTCATCTGGTTTTCCTAAGGAAACTAAACGTGATAGGAAAAATCTGAGCCCAGATTCGGAATCAACACGAAAAATACCTCTAGGATCACCCAACAACATGTCTAGTACAGACAATTTTTTTTTTGTTGACCAGTGAAATTGGAAGACCAGAGTATCTGACACTATAAGCAGCAGAAATGTGGATGTAGACGAGACTTACAAAGGCGAGCTGAATAGAGAGAAAAACTAACGACGAGCTGCTTGCTTTAATGAAAGAGAAGAGGTCCCTCCTAAATACAATTAAGGAAAGGAGAGCGAAGTTAGTGGGACATATATTAAGGCCCAACAGATTTTCACCAATATTTTAGAGGGAAAAGTACCTGGGAGAAAACCAAGAGGGCGTCCCAGAACTTCTTGCTGTAAGAAGTTCAGTCCAATTCTCGGAATTGGACCTGCATTCATATGGAAATATGAAGAAAACAGCAATTAAGAGAGAGACATGGCTACAACGACTTCTTCGGATGATGATGAGATTTCATAGGGATGTTATTGTTACGCATTGTTGCTCAATGGTCCCTACACTCTTGCTTGGATTGTAGCTTACTCAACAATTCTAAATAAATATATCCCAAGACTTAGAGAACGAAGCGAATTTACTCTTCCATATCCGTTGTCTGCGGGTGACCGCGAAAGCTCGCACACCGACATCCTGTTACCCGCAGCAGCATCCAAAAGCCTCTGACGACAATCGTCGTCAAAAATAGGGAAGATTGAGAATATAAACTATAGTTTATAGTTTATATTCTAGATAGATAGCTAGATAGCTATTCAAGCGACAAAAATTACTGCTATTGGTATGTCCTTGGTCCTTAATCTAGCCAACACTTGCACCAAATAAAAGAGGCTTGTGAGGGAACTGGTGGTTAGCCATAACTGTAGACACATGCACTCCGAGGTACTTAAGTTGTTTGCACAGTTTGAACGTGGATTTCGTATCCATTATTCACCTGTGCTCCTAAGTAAATTCAAGCTGGCGAAGTTGTTGCCTAGAAAAAGCAACGTGCGCGGACAAAACCCGAAAGTATGCTGGAGTCAACTGTTAAAAACGCCGCGGAAACCTGAAATTAAGCACCATGCTCACTATTTAGCGTTTTATCACGTCTACAGTCAGCGTCACTGCTTATCGCCTTTTCTCTTCAGTGGAATATATGGCCAGAAAAAAATTACTTTATCGGCGATACCAAGAAAAAATTCACTTGGTTGTGGCATATTTGTTATTGCTGATAAGAGTAGATACTCACAGATAGGATAAAGGTATATTTACACTGTGTTTCGTATGATGATTAGCGTTTCCACAAACACCTTCGTCCATTTGGTGTCTTATCCGAATTTAAACGACTTGTTCACCCGATGTGTATCTCAAAGTATTTGGTGAGCGTTACGGCTTAAAATAGATAGGCTACCTGATACTAGGGAAGGTCGATAATCAAAAAATAATCGATCAATTGCAAGCAGCCGGTTAATCGCACACGATTAATTGCTTTTATCAATAGATATATGGCTTAATGGATTCTATTATGACAACTAGCATAACATAGCTTTCGAGGGTATGGTCCCTGAATAAAAAAATTAAAATAATAAATTTAACTATTTATAAGGTCAATGCTATCATGATTACAAATTGTAAAATCTAGATATACCTCCAGGAGGTGTGTCAGAGAACAAAGTAGGGAACATTTCTTAAATTCAATTTAAATTTTGGACGACTGCAAAATGTTTACTGGAACTGATGCTAAAAATGGCAATTTTGATAAGTGGGTAGGTGTTAGGTGGCTTATCAGGTCAGATTTAATTTGTCTCAGCTGGGGAGTTCAGCCACGGTCGAATTTTTTAATTGAAGACAAACGTGAACCGGCAGTAACTTTACAAGGCTGTAGAAGTTTAATATTACTTTATGGAAAATTAGTAAATGCGAAAAAAGACGTTTTTTTTAAGTTTGTACCTTTTAAGCATTAGCTATCTTTTACTAAATGAAAAGCATGCAAATTTATGTAAATTTCATTTTAAATGATTTAAATCAAAATATGTGTATCTGGATTCAATAATTTGGCACCTCGTGCCCAGTTGCTCGTTTTCGACCCTGGCTAGTACTAAGTCTTGGAGTGCTACGGATTTTTTAAAGAATTTTTCTAGGGTCTCTGAGACCATTTATATAAATTTAATAAAAAATCACTAGAATGGGTAAAAACATTTTTATGGGCATAAGTGAGTTAATGATCCATATCATATTGAAAATATCATAGTGCCCGTGTTTTTATTTGTATTTGCAACTCTGACAATTTTGACATGTGCGGAGTGATCGGCATTGTTGAGTATTGACTACGATTGAAATAGCTATGCTTACATAATTCTCTTTCATTTTTAGCCAGCTACCCGGATATACTTTTCCAAATCCTTTGTGTTTGATATTCATACACCGGAATGAATTCCAAGGGGAACTTCAGTGGACGTATTCTTCCCACCCTAGTGGTGATGTCGGCTTTGTTAAGCCCGTCTTTCTCTGAAGGTGAGAGCGTAACAGGATCAGTTATGATGCTGTTATGATTTCTAATCTCGTTTGTCATTTCTTGAGTTACATTAGGTAAGTATAAAATACTAAAGACACGTAAGGCGTTTCGCCAAAAAAAAAAACATTCTGGCTTGGGCGGGCGACAACTTGATAACCTGAGACGTGACGTTACCAAATCTTAGAAAAATGAACGCGTCTACTTCATTCAAGGTTGGAATGGGGCTAACCCGCTTCTACCTTGAGTACCTACTTCGAGTTCAGTATTCCGTCCGTCCAATGGGACGTTAAATCCTTGACCCCTTGGTTCCATTCACTATGAGCACGCTAATGCCGAGGTAGGTTTCATTTCTTCATCCCCACCCTGCATTTTTCCTTCCAACCTGAAGCAACTTGTTTGTTTTCACGCAATTGAAAACTGACCTTAGATTCATGTTGTCATTGTCAAGCCATTGACAAGTATAGTATGATAATAGTAATTGGCCTTTGTTCACCCCATATCATAAATGTAGTGATTTGCTTAAAAATGATCACTTTATAGCATTATTATCTCATCCATTCCTTATGAAAATATAGGTAAAGTTAAAGAAGTTCCTGGCTAATTAATGATTATATTAATACCTCGTAGAGGCCAACAAATTAATTAGACATGTATCGTGATATCATACCTTATGTTTCCGTAAAGTATTAACACTAGCTAAGCAAAATGTAAGTTGTGCATTCGCGGAAAATTATTCGTTCATGCCTCCATCAAGTATAAATAAAATTTTCCTTTGATTTCAAGTGCATGCCTGATGATGGCTGGCTTCCTGCCACTTAGCCTTACGGTGACTTTTAGGATATTAAGTAGATGCGAAAAGAAAACAGTTTGCATTTTAATCGTCAACAGATACTGCAAGACAGAAAGGTGAAATTAAACCATGTTCCACGCATTTCACTCCTTAGGTGAAACACTGGGAACCTTGCAACGCCAAACAGTTCATTCACTAAAAACATGCACGTACGTCAGTTCTCAAGTACTTTTTTTGTTTTAAATTGAAGCATAGAGCAAGTATAATGTAGAGAGCCTACCGCATAGAGAAAAACTATGGTTATATGGTTTGGGCGTAGTATTGAAGGCTTCCATAGATGGCGTTACATCACAAACGTATATATCGCTCGCGTCCACTGCTTTCGTTTCTCTAATCGATAAGCGGAACATAACATATGTGTATGCTATAGTTGTAGTTTTCTTATTTTTTTACAATGGTACGATATGCCTTTACCTAATATCAACAGTCACAAGGATAAGATTACATTTCTCTTTCTATCAAAGCAAACATATCTTGCCATAAGGGATTCCTTGTTGTTTAAAAAAAAGACACCATCATCCACCGCTGCACGGAGCAGAGGGAGCAGACTACAACACACTTCTCGATTACAAAATGAGTCGCTTAAGTCGATTACAAAAACGAAAGCGATGAAAGCGATATATTTCGTTGGTGACGTAGAGCAAAAAAAGTCTTACCCCGCCATCTATGAAAGTCTTTCAGTACTACATCCAAAACGCTTAACAGTTTTTCCATATGAGGTAATCCTTCTATATTACACTTACTCTATGCTTGAAGACATCTCTAACAAATTTTATGCATATAATGGGTCAATATGCTGGGTATTTACTCGTAGTTATTTTTTAACTTTCCTATCATTCATGATAGACATGGGCAACTCGGTAAAATACCGTGGTAATTTTTGTAAATAACAGTGGTATTTTTCATAAATAACCGTGGCATTTTTCGTAAATTACCAACACCCCTGAAACTTACCATAATAAACAGTAATTTTCAGAAGTTTTTTTTTCAGAAGATTTCTTCCTCATGAAGAAACCATTGGAATGGGTAATATTATACATTAAGAAGCTGAAACGATTTTGTTTACATTGTGTCCGTGATTAATTCAGAGTAAAATAACAAATGCACATTGCGCAGAGGCATGTCTTTGGAACGAAAATTTCTAATTGTGTTACAAAAGAGAGGCAAATTGCGTGTTGCTGCCAACTTCGTTATAATGTTTTGATGATTTATAGTAGATAAACGTCGTGTTATGTTTGATATAAGCGTCGGAATTTGTATCTCAATGCTATTTGATTTTGTTTTGAGTCCTCTGATAAGGATTTGCAGCTCAAAACTTAAAATTACCGGAAAATTACCGTAATTTAACACGGTAATTGGCCTTCATTAAAAATTACGGTAAAATGCCCATCTCCATTCGTGAGTAGAAAGAAATTTAAAATGTATCGATACAATTCTCTCTAGGCGTTATGGAATCGAATAGGGCTTAAATATGGACGTTCGCATCTAAATCCCATCGTTTTCGGAAAAAAGGTCGGTTTTGGAGCCAGTTAAAAGATTCAGTCCCAATTTTAGAACCAACGAAGGGTGTTAACGATACACGCTCCAGTACCTCTAGTAAACGTGAAGCCATGACACAATTACCAACACGCTGTTTCACAAATCAGACTGATCCCATGATTTCGCTTCCCTTTTCCTTGATCCAAACTTCCTCAAATGATTTCCTTATAATGTACTCAAGGGGGCCCTCAGGAAAGAGACAAAAACCATCAAGTGTGAAATAAGTCTCGATTAACAACTGAAAAAAATGTAATCAATGATTGTAAAACTGACGTGACGACATAAGACCGGTATAGTTCGATCCTCGTTCAAAAAGAAAACGAATTCCAACCTGATGAACGAAAATGTATTTGACTGTGCATCCGTATTTATATCTACGCAATCCCAAGCTACCGCGAGGGTGTGTGGCAGAGGGTGAAGATCACCAAAGATTATCTAATGACATGCAAACCGGCTATTACATGTAGCATGCTAGATCAGCACATGTAGCTCGGTGGTTAGTATCTACATACGTAGTAGTAAAGGGATAGGTCATCAATACAGGCATCATGCACAACAGGCTACTCTAATAATATTTCACCTACGTATTTCTTTACTATGCTGCCTAAGTTTACCCAAACTGCAGTGCATACCCATCTTTTGTATTTCTATTCCCTTTCCTGCTCGCTACGGTCTTAAGCCGTTCGTATTCTTTTTCTGAATATCCTCCTCTAAAACCGACGCATTTCCAGTGGAGATGTATCGATTTGTATTTTCTAGATAATCGCAAGAGGACAGCAGTTTCAGGCACAAGCAACTCACTAAATCGTACCATCAAAACTCGTATAGATGGCACTAGAATAGACTTCGAGGCAGAGTCCTCTGGATTGCCAATAATAAACTACATCGTCTACATAGTTATTAATTGGCAATCCAGAGGGCTCTGATTCGAGGCTCCTTTGAGGCAGTGTCCTCTGGATTGTCGATTATTAACTATGAAGTGGCAGGGAATTAAATAGTGTTGGGAGTGCTGTCCAGATGACCCTGCTTCGAGGTAACAAAGTCCCTATACATTATGGCTGTAAAATAAACTCCCTGATATCCGTTCGCGCGTTATCCGGGATGCGGATTATTCGTGCATCGCTAATAAATTTAGTTCGTCGGTTTCAAAGGTAAGTAAACTATAGTCATTTTCCTCCGATCGTGAGTTTCTCTTCGGCCATTCCGACTGGTCCGATGTCTTACGCCGGGCTTCGTGCCGCCACCCGAGGCTTGCGAACATTACGTCGAACGAAGTACAGCTGGGGCAGTCCACAGTCATCTACTCGATTCTTTTTTGTCATGTAATTACTACTCTATTACGTACGTCTATTACGTACAGCGAGGATATTTTCATTGGAAGTGTGTAATTTTTTAGGATTTTTTTTTAAAATTTTCAAGGTTTTTGCCAAGTTGGTTGTCTAAGATGAAGACAGTTTCTGCTGATTGCTACCTCGAAGTCACTTCAACCTGAAGACGCCGGGCGGGAACCAGGCGAATCTGTCGTCACTCCAGATTACGAAAGTGGCAAAAACATTGAGAAATGGAGTTGTCCACGAAATTAAAAGGTACTTTTCCCAAAGTAAATATTCTCCACCACTTGAGAATAGCGCATAAACTTTGGATCACGCCGTGATTCAATCAATAAAGCAAGTTAATAGTTGCATGTTTAAATTTCTTATGACGATGGCCTATTTGTTAACACTAGAACGCCCATAGGGGTCATTTTGACCCAATCGTATTTTTAAATTTATTTTTTGATCTCAGTTTTTAAGAGAACAGAATTTCCTCTCGTGACTTTTAATAATTTTAATAGGTGTTCACTTACATAAATTTTTACATTCCTAAAATAATCCATTGAGGAGTTAAGTTATATTTTACCTTGAACGCCCAAATGGGGTCATTTTGACCCAAGCGTTCATTTGCGCGCTTTATCTCTGCTAAAGGTCGTTTTATTTGTATTTTTGTAACATTCTGCTGCATATTTGTTCACTGCTCTGTCATCTTATCTTTTTCATTCAGTTACTTATCTTCCAAGTTCGTATCAGTTTCCAAAACAGTTTTGTTTCCTTTCCCCATCACGTCCTCACTTTTCGTTTTGCTTACATGTGGAATATTTAGTAATTACTTTGTTGACATCATCATACATTGTCAATCTCTGCGGGGTGAGGAGAATGCAATTTTGTTTACCACTTTCGCATGGAATTTATCTACTTAGTTGAAACCAGTTCTGATTAGCTCTCTTCGGATGATGAGTGGAGAATAAAACTCGTTCCCACAATGGAAAAGAAAAACCACTTTGTACATTCCACACAAAGGTTTCATTGGTTTCTACCATGATTTTGGCAATATATGTCATTATCAAGGTTGATATTGTCAAAACCATGGTATAAACCTATAAAACGTTTGCGTGGAATGTACAAGGTGGTTTTTATTTTCCAATCGAGTGGTTCCACAAGGTAAATCCTCAAACTTAGAACTCATTCTCACAGTTACAGTAAGTGAAGTTTGTGTATTTGTTGCCCATTGGTCATGGCTTCTAGGGACGAATATGTGGTGTGATCGTTATTTTGAAGATAGCTGTAATCAAAAATTTCTCAAAGACCAGCACAATGTTCTGCTCACATTCTTGCGGAGCTGCATAAGATTCAATAAGATGAGTCAGATTGTGGAGAGTGTTCATTTGACAATTCCGACGGCAAGCTGACATTTGAAACTTGTGAAGAATAAACATAATCCTCAGAATGTGACGATAAGTACCCGTTTGATGATCTCAGTAGAGATACTAGGAGGGGTGGATCTAAAAGTAAGCTCACTATTTGATATAATATTCATTCACTATTTTCAAGGCACTCTGGGTCAAAGCAATAGATAACCTTGGAATAATCAAAGATAGCTATGACAGTGGAAGGCCAGCAGAGAATTTCCAGAAGCGTGAAATGATTGCAATCCCGAAGAAGCCAAGTACAGAGAAATGCGAAGAACAGAGTACCTTTAGCCTGGTGTCACACACATCGAAAATACTTACTAAGATTATTAGCAGAAGAATGGAAGGGAAGATCGAAGGGAATCTTTCAGAAAATCAATTCGTATTCAAGAAAAACCAAGAAGCAAGGGAGGCACTGCTCAGCCGAAGGATACTGGCCGAGAAAATGATACTCGTAAACAAGCCGTTCTATGTGACATTCGTGGACTTGGAAAAGGCCTTTGACAACTTCGAATGGAACAAGATGTTCAAAATACTGGAAGCTATTGGAATGATTGGAATGGACTACAAGGATAGAAGAAAAAATGTAGTCTCTACAAGAACCAGGTCACCACAATACAAATAAAAGACGGAAGGAAGATAGAAGACAAAATAAATGAAGTATTCAGATAAGGATGCAACCTCTCCCCAGCGTTAATCAATATATACTTGAAAGAAGCAATAAGAGACACAGAGGAAATTGGTATCAAGGGTATCAAGGTGAATGGCGAAGAAATAAATATGCTTTGGTTTGCTGATGACATCGCAGTTGTAGCACAAAGTCTAGAGGACCTACATGCATACCTGACTACTATAGACCAAGTACTTCAAGAATATAATATGAGCATCAACAAGAAGAAAACTAAAATCCTAGTGTGCGGAAGAGAGAAGCTTAGGGCAATTATCACAATTCGAGTGAATTTGGTACAAGTGGAGAAATTCACCTGCCTCAGTAGCACTATAACCTGGGATGGAAGAAGCTCAACGGAAATCAGGCAAAGAATAGCACAAGCTAAGGAAGCTTTTATGAAGAAGAGACAACTACTGTGCTCAAAGAACCCTCGGCTGCAAACAAGGAAGCCCTTTATCGTATGGAGCGTGGTACTCTATGGATCAGAGACATGGAAAATCGGGAAAGCAGACCAGCGAAGAATTGAAGCCTTCGAAACATGGTGCTGGAGGAGAATGTTGAAGATTAAATGGACAGATAAAGTGAGGAATGAAGGGGTGTACAAAAGAGCAGATGAAGAAAGGACAATGTGGAAAACCCTACGGCATAGAAGAAACAGATGGATTGGATATACCTTGAATCACATTGAATTAGTTAAAAATATATTAGACGGGAAGATTGAAGGGAAGGACCCGCGAGGAAGACCAAGGGGCAAGTATATGGGGCAAATAAAGAAGGACGTGAAAGAGGAAGCATACCATAGTGTGAGGGAATTAACACTAAATAGGGCATAATGGAGGGCTGCAGTAAACCAATCATGAGATTGAAATACTAATGATGATGAAAGCTATTGTCATTATGCTGCTAAATTTTTGTACATTTTTTCTGATGGTATTTGTAATTTTGGTAGGACAAATCATTCATAATTCAACATTTCAAATTGCAAAAACAATAAATAAATACATTTAAATAAAGTATATGACATTTGTTGTTTACAGCGTGTCACCATTTTAGGCAAGAAAAAATGAAATTGAAGAAAATCGAGAAAATGATTCCAACACTCAAAGTTGGTGTTTCAATAAATAGTTATATCGAGAAAAATATTACAATAATGAACTGAAAAAATCGATGAATGTGAAGAATTAGGACATCATTTAATGAAAAAACACTAAAAATGTAAAAATATAAATTCCTTGTGATAAATTAACTTATTAATTACCGGGGGTCAAAAAGACCCCATTTGGGCGTTGAATGATGTCGAGAAGTCCGGGCGTCCTAGTGTTAATAACTGCTTTGCTGTTTAGTTGTATAGTTCAGCTTAAATTATAGTGTATATCAAATGATTCACCTAGAAATAAAGTAACGGTTCATGCAATGCAGCATGACCCTGGGTGTCGCACACATAAATATATATGAATTTATTTCACAAGCATACGACAAGAATGAAATGGTTTACAAGGAGCCTTAGGCGCGAATGCAACAAAACGGGCATTCATCCATATTGCCTCACCTATTTTTTTACCACGGTAACTCAAAACCTGTAATATTTGTCGAGATGAAGCAATATATAACTATACATTATGTTCATTACACTTCTTAAAAGATTTATTACGGTTTAAAATTAAGGAAAATATTGATAGCTAATTAAATTAATCGATTCATAGTTCATATATATCCACTTCCAATAATTGCTCAACTAATATCTGAGATAAGGCCCAACTTAAGAAACAAAAGAAACAGGAACTGCCTTCTATCCACTCAGTAGGAGGTCCACTAAATTTTTAATTCATATCCGTGAAGACTTGCAGCAGTCGCTGGTTTCTTGTGGCCATTGTATTTGCGTAAATGTCACTCCAGAGAGCAAAAATGATTTTGAAGGATATGGCAGAGGACATTAGAAATAATGATTGAACACTGGCGATTTAAATCTAATACAAATATTTAAATCGGATAGCTTTACTGAAGGTGGTAGATATATATTAAAAACCCCTGCGTTTGATGCTAGATTCGGCCGAATGAAAGAGATTACATAGATATTGTCCTACTGATAGATTCAAAATGTCATTTTTTCCCCGTACTATAAGAGATCACAATAAGCAACATAACAAATAGATAGGTAGGTGAAATATTGTAGAGTAGTCTATGGTGCATGATGCATGTATCAACAACCAGTAGCCCCTTTACTAATGCATAATGCAATACTAATCATATTCTATGTAGTAGCCTAGTGCATCTTAGGTGATCTCCACTCCCTGCCACACACC
Source organism: Platycnemis pennipes (assembly GCA_933228895.1). NCBI lineage: Eukaryota > Metazoa > Arthropoda > Insecta > Odonata > Platycnemididae > Platycnemis > Platycnemis pennipes. Next base: position 29,743,076 of record OW121852.1, on the reverse strand, counting down.
CTCGCGGTGGCTTGCAAGGTATTGGGTGCATGTAGATGTAGAATTTAAGAAATTGACTTGAAGGATAAGTTATCCTTTCATGTAGTTTTTATTACGTATCTATGATTTTGCATTCATTTCCAGCCTTCCAGATGAAGGAAAACCATATCTTGGTCTATTTTATGGTGCTTTATGGTCACGTTATTGTTTTCTTTTAGGTGCCGGCTTGTATGAAGACTGTTCCAGTAACTTAAACTGCATCGTAATTAACTCAGCATGCTATACTGGCAAATGTAACTGTGTTTACGGTTACCACGGGGGGAGAAACGGGACAGAGTGCTTTAAAGGTATTCTAGTGTGCGTGTATATGTCCATGTTGAAGAAACCATAAATATTAGCATTGAGTCTATTTTTTATCATTTCCCTGGATGTTCATTATAATTCCGTTATTAATAATTATTTATACAGTAAAAATATAATTCTAACTTGTTATATGTTTTTTGGGTTGTCCGCGTCTTGTTAACTGGTTTGAGGGTGGCCGACGTTTCCTCTCCTTTGCCGGAGACTTCCTCAGGGCTACTGAGTGACCGGAGTGGTTATGCATCTATTTATATGAATTTGGGGAGAGGGGGGAGGAGGGAGGAGGAGGAGGGGAAGGGAGTTGTGGAACATTCTGGGTTGTTTTATTTCTCGCTAAAACTGAATGAATTTCTCGAGTACCTAAATAATATTGATCACCGCATACAATTCACTATGGAGGAAGAACAAAAAGGGAAGGTGCCATTCCTAGATGTCCTGGTAAACAGAAGAGGAGACGGCACACTGGGACATACGGTGTACAGAAAAGCTATCAACACAAACCAATATCTGCATGCGAGATCGCACCACCATCCTGCACAGATTAATGGAGTGATGAAAACTATGATTCATCGTTCCATCACACTCAGCGATGAAGAACATAGAGATGAGGAGCTGAAGAAACTTACAGAAATCTTGGCTAAGAATGGATATAGAAAAAATGAGATAAGTAAGACAATCTCACAAAAATTAGGACCTCGGCCCCAGCCACCGGAGGAGAAAAATTCAAAAGATCAGAAAAAAGCATACCTTCCGTATATTCAAGGAACTACGGACAGGATATCCCGGATATTACGGAAATATGAAATAAAGACAATATTCAAACCGAAGAAACAAATACGAGACATTGTGAGGAATGTCAAAGGGAAAGAAAAATTGGAAACAGAGGGCGTATACTTACTAAAATGTAATACGTGCGACAAGGTCTACGTGGGGGAAATGGGACGGACCATTAGAACGAGAGTCAGAGAGCATGCGGCTGCAATACGCCTCGGACATCAAGACAAATCAGCAGTCGCCGAACACGCAGCAAAAGGCCACGAAATCGAAACCGAGAAGCCGATCATCCTTGCCAAAGACCGGCATTTTAAAACAAGGCTAGTTAGAGAAGCCCTAGAAATAAAGAAACACCCCTGCAATTTTAACCGTGACCAAGGACAAGCTATCAGCAGCTCCTGGCTTCCAGTTTTAGCGAGAAATAAAACAACCCAGAATGTTCCACAACTCCCTTCCCCTCCTCCTCCTCCCTCCTCCCCCCTCTCCCCAAATTCATATAAATAGATGCATAACCACTCCGGTCACTCAGTAGCCCTGAGGAAGTCTCCGGCAAAGGAGAGGAAACGTCGGCCACCCTCAAACCAGTTAACAAGACGCGGACAACCCAAAAAACATATAACAAGTCATAATATGGACCGCGAAAGTTTTAACGACTTGACAATATAATTCTACTTTCATAAAATCAATAGAGTATTGGGTATAACTGAGAAGATAGGTCCAAAACCATCATGTTTATGCGAAATATTTTTATGCTACATTGAATTTTTTACAGAACCAGTAGTTGCAGAATGCTGAAGCTTAGTCAAATATTAAATTTCTTCAGCTTACATAATGTTGGTTAACATGTACTCACTGAAACTTTTACTTTAGAATTTACGTGATTTTACGTTACACCATTTGAATATATTTTCAAAATATATTTTTAGCTGTATGCATTAATTTGATTTCAAATTTATATAGTTTTCACAAACCCAACATAACTGTGCTTAAAATACAACAAGGTAAATACGATACAGAATACAATTTTTATCATTGAATGCTATAAATGAAGAAAACTTTGATTAAAAATGTCCAAAAGTTTAGAAAAAATGCCAAAATTTGGTATACTGCCTCAAAATTGAGAGATAACCTCTTTGACGACCATAGGCATTCGCATAGTTGTCTCAGATTTGAATGCGTATGAAAGATCGGCCCGAAATAAAATCCTTTGGAAATAGCCCGACGTATTGCCATAAGAAAATAGCGAAGCAATTTTGAAAATTAATTTCTATGTGAGCTAAGCGGGGACATTGGTCACACAGGGGAAAGTAGCCTCATTGATCATATCCATATTTAGTAAACAAATTAACCATTTGCAACTACCATCGTACCGCAGTGCTGCCCTCCCTCGGCAGTTGTACTGAACTAGTTGCTAGGAAGAAATTCGATTTTCAATTAGATGCACAATTCAAGCATTTCCTTCATATTTTTGCCCTTTTTACCCAAAGAAAGACTGGGATAGAGTGCTCTCAAGGCTTACAACGGTCAACTGCCTGCTTGTGTTTTTTTTGATTAGTTATCAGTCCAAGATTTTCCGACATTTCACACTTTTTAACCCGACCGAAACTTTTTTTAATGTTTGAGCTTGATTTTAATCGTGATAACACCTGTGAATTGAATGAAATAAAATCTGATTTTCAAAGGATATTGATTGTTCATACACCATGATTGTCTTAAAGGGTATGCGATGCCCAATACAATTTGTAATGACGTTATTCCATATTTCAGAGAAGCAAGGCAAAACTTCTCCATTTGATGATGGTGCAATATGAATCATTGTAGGGGTAAAAGGTCATATGTGGGCGGATATCTCCCTATTTCATTTTCGCTGTCTGCAATAAAATACTCCGCTTATGACATAAAGCACTTGACGTAAAAACCCATCACTGGAAGGGTCGTGGAAGTAGAATCATAATAGGAGGAAAGCAACTTGACCGAAAAGGAAGAAAATATTATCAACAATCTTATGCGGGATTGAGGAAAAGAAAAATAAATCACGATCATACTTGATAAGATATTATCGTTCAATAGCAAGATGTTCCACAGAGAAAAAAAATCCTTCTGAAAAAAATCAAAAATTTTCTCTGTGTAACAATTTGCTATTGTGCAATTTTCAGCGGGTGACGCCGCTAAAGTTTTCGCGGTCTTTGAATTCGTTCTAAGTAAGCACCTTAGTGTTTAAAATTTGGCTTTAACCTCGTTGCCGGTGGCGCCATGCGCACGACTCCGGCTGCATTGTGACATGATATGTCCTGCAGTCCGGTAACATCTAGTTCCTTTAAAGAGGTTGGCTCGCGACTGCTTGAGTCAAGTTGTCTGAGGAATCTTATTAATTTAAGTACGAGTATATGCCTGCTAAGTGATCCTTACTTCACAAAGAAAATTACCTAAGCTATTGAAAGTCATAAGTATCACAATACATGCGATGTAAAGTCGAAGGATTTCGTTTTTATGATAATTTTAATCAGCTCGTTTATGGAGTCGATTCAGCATTCACTTTAAAGAAATAAATTCATGTACTCAATTAATTTACTAATTTATAACACCAGAATATTGCTATCAAACATTATGTTATAATATTTTTCTGAAATATGCTTTAATATCTCATTAGTAATGATATTATTCATACGCCATACCTTTTGGCTAGAGCGACCGCAGCGCCACTTGAAGACAACTAACTCATATCGTCTGCTATAAGCGCAGAAATTGGTGGATTTAGCGAAAAAATACGGTGGGTTGGTACCTTTTTTTTCGTCTCATTTTATTTCTTGTGAAATTACGCATAAAATATAAGTTTTTTGCGAAAATGACATGTCACTATGGTATTTTTAAACGTTACATTCCCATGTGATGGCCATTCTCGCCGTTAATCGTACGTAATTTCAAATGCAATTTGTGCAAAAAGGAGTATGGGTTGGTATAGTTATCTCTACTTTATTAGACAGAGGAACTTTAGTTCTATAAGTTTTGAAAATATAAAAAAAGGACAAGACTTTCACTTTTCGGATCAACCTCCTTAAAGCCTCTTTGATTTCCACAGAAAAAGAGGACGCCTTGGTAGCTCAACTGGTAGAGCTCCTGGCCGGAAGTCAGGGGGTCCGGGTTTGAGTCCCGGTCAAGGCGAGTGATTTTTCTCTGTGGAACATTGCTTTGGTGCAATTTTCAGCGGGTGACGCCGCTAAGGTTTTTGCAGCCAGTTCGCGGTCTTTGAATGAGTATTATCGTTATCGATCACTAAAATATTAAAACCGTCTGATGAAGGGTGACCGTCCTCCTAGTCAGAAATTAAATACTATGTAAATATTACACTATGTACAATCCACTACAGAAATTGGTTCAGAGGGTTATCAGAACTCAGAAGGAATTAGAAGAAGACTTGACGCCTTGGAATTGCTGGCAATAGTATAACACTCCAGAAATAACGTGCCCTTGATGAACGAGCAAGTGCTTCCCCCTTTTTCACCTTTATTTTCCATTGCTCTAAATGAACTATTTCATCAATAAACCCTTCCAGATACCCACAATAATGCTACCTTTTCTCCCCTAAGTATTTCCCAGTGACTTTACCATCAGTGATTACAAATAAACCCAAAGTGCATCTACTTTCAGCTTCCAGCAAACATTCCCATGAAAATAACACCCTCGTTTTTAAACAGGGCTTGCTGATTATCCACAGTGACTATACGGCGGTGAAGTTGTTGATTCTGAGGACTTTTTGTGATTTGAGCATGATGTGTTTCCCTGCTGATGCTTCTTTTTCTCTCCTCTCACACGCCACACCCCCCGTTACCACGAGAGCCATCAACACCGGAAGATCCCTACACAGCATAACCCTGTCCTCTTCCCCCCACTCCTTCCCCTCCGCCTGGACATCTAAGGATTAAAATGTAATTTAGATTGACGAGAAAAACGATTAGACAGAATAGGTAAAAAAACGTAAAAAATATTTTAGTTTAAATTGAGCTAAAGTTTGATTAAAACTGCTACTGGGTGCTATGAAAAATGAAGTTTTAAACTCGGCGAAATACTTGAACTCGTCAAAAAATTGATACATTTTTGTGTTCCAATTGAGATAAAAAATACTGAAATATGACTTTGAATGAACTGAAAATTTTGAAGGACAAAGTTAATTGACGGGTGTTGACTTTTTTCTATTGCAGATGCTTATTTGTATGGAAACTGCACCATCGATGAGAACTGCATTGTGGAAAACGCGGTATGCCGGAATGGGACCTGTCAATGTGCTGAAGGTTATATCTCTAACGGAGAGCCCTATTGCTTCCGTGAGTCATTCTTCTATATGTTTGTAAGGAGCCCAAAATATTTTTTCCCATAAAGTAGATATTTATTTAATATTCCTTAAGCTTTATATATTGTAACCATAGTTAAGATTAACGATTTAAAAAATTAATGATTAAAATTATTCGTTAAAAATGTGGTTTACTACTAAATTTAATCGTTTCTTTTTATAACAGTTATCTTTTAACATTTAATCGTTAAAATGTGCATTTACTGGTACAAAACTAACTCAGTTAATTTTTTTCGTTCATGTTTTGCAAATGTCGACCTGTCGGAATTTGGGCGCAAAGGCTGCCCAATAGACAAATGGGAAAATAAAACGGTTTTTTACGAATGCAAGGGTAGTTCTGCAAGAATGCAATGAATAGGCCCAGACGAATACATCCAAATAAAAGCGGTGCTGAGGGGATTGACCGCCAAAGTTTAGGAACGCACCCTCTGACGAGAAAACACGAAACCACTCGAAGTCAATATCCGGAGGGCTCGTATGCCTTACTTTGTGACATCATGTCGTCAGTACTACCTAGCTGAAGCCGAGAAATAAGGGTGGACTAAAAGCCTATGACGGACCTTCTTGTGACGGACCTATGACCTTACTTTGCTTTTATGGTTGCATAAGTTACAAGGTTGACCGACACGTTTGTATCGGCTATTAAGTTTCCAGGAAGGTTCCAGGTACATAAAGGTTTAATGCGTATCAGAATTGATGACAGTCTATAGCAACCAGTTAAAATCAGGTAAAGAAAATGTTGATCGTGTTTTCCAACAAACATAGGTACTGATTTTATTGGAATTTATTCTAACTAACGTACCTGTTACAATGCGCCAGTCTACGTTTGCCTTACTCAGCGACATTACGTCGTGAACTGCGAGAAAAGATGCACAGGCACACCCTCAGCATCTACTGTAACTCTATATAACTAAGCCGTTTCCCCTGCAATTTCACAATTGTGAAGGGACATTTCACATCGCAATGTGGGGATCGATGTTAAAAACTAAACTTATGGCACTTTCTACCGCTCAGAACAATCTTTTGCGGCAATTTACAGACGTACCATGGTTCGTCATGAAGCCTTAAATTCACGGCAACTTAAAAATCCCGGAATTTGAGCTCCACCTCAGAAAAATCGCCGAATCCTTTTAGCAGACACTAGGAAACCTGACCAACAACGCTCTGGAAACTAAATGGAATTGCAAGGATAACTCTCAATTCAAATATTATTGGGCAAATGGATACAGATGGAAGAAACCAGAATGACAAATTTCAGTGTTTGCTTTGTTTGTCAAAACTAAAAACCATCAAGGCCTCTATTATCGCAGAATCAAATGTGCCAACGCAACTGAAAAATGTAACTTTCAAGGTTAAAGTTACTTTTTTTAACTTTAACTTTAATCAGTCACTTTTTCAGAAAAGGAACTTTTAACATTAATCAGTTACTTTTTATAAAGATCAACTTTTACTTTATCCGGTTATTATTCTTTTGTAACTTTCCCAACTATGATTGTGGCAGATAGTGTATCAGATCTTAGTCGGGTCATATAGTCGCCAAGACTAAGGTCACCGAATGAAGTAACATTCTTCAATGTTCATGGCAGTGCTCATGGAAACTATGCTTTAAATCCAGTGTTTCAGCTTAAAATTGATTTATTCTAGGCTTTAGTTAAAATAACAAGTATCGGAGAGTTTTTCAGAAAATACTAGTGAAAATTTGTAAATTTGTTAATTTTTCATCGTCCATAAATATGATTAAGGATTTCTTTGGGAGGTTTTAAACCACCCACCCTACAGTTCCTCTCTTTCACCCAGTGAGTATTAACTCTACTTGCACTTGAAAAAATGTCTTAGTGAACAAGAGTTTGAAGATGCTGAGGACCTCAAGGCCGACGTTCTGGCTCTGGCAACTGGCTCAATTCCCGAAGAACTTCTATGCAGGGGGTTAAAGACGTTAGTGCTACGTTACCAAAAGTTTTTAAAATACCTTACTTTGCTTTTATGGTTGCAAAAGTGATAGAGTTGACCGACAGTTTTGTATCGACTATTAAGTTTCCGGGAAGGTTCTGGGTACTTAAAGGGTTAATACATATCAGAATTGATGACAGTCTTTAACAACCAGTTAAAATCAGGTAAAGAAAATGTTGATCGCGTTTTTCAACAAACATACTAATTTTCTTGGAGAGTTCTTCCAAAACGTCTGTAGAATGAATGCATAATATAACAGTGGTGCGTAAAACACTTCTTACTCTCATTTGCTATGTTGTCGGGCTGTCTTCACCTCACACTCAATTTATACACATTGTTCTTAATTTCTGCGATATTTATACTTATACCATTCGGATGCTTCGCCAAACCCCGATATATTAGGGATACGGATTAAATAAATAAATTCAATATGACGACCTCCAAACTTGCAGACTGTGCTAATTTATCTTTCATGCAAGAGATAAACAATGAAACTTATAAAGATGCTTCTCCAACTCCAATCCCAGTGACTATAGGTTTAACGCAGCCATGGATACTGCAATCAAAATGATTACAATCAGAACATCTCAAAACGTAAAAGCTGGTACCACGTGACCACGAGGCGAACCCATATTGGCTACCGATAACCAGCCATTTGTAAAACGTAATTGATATCAGCGCTCTTATCTTTTAACCAGCACCCAATAACGCAATCACGTTAGCTCCGATTATAGTCGTGATCCTTACTGATAACTGTAACTGACAAACAATAGCGAGATACTTACTTAACTCATCCTCTCTCAGATTTCTCCCCTCCACACTATTTCATCCCTATATAAGTGAAAAGACTACTGAAGAATGCAAAGTATGACATCACTGAAGAGATTTGGTGGGATATTACCGGCCCAATAAACGAGACTTTCAGCACATGCTTCACTTAAGTTAAAGCAACAATTGAAAACTCATACTTGCAAGTTTGTTTCCGCCAGTAAGATTTTACATAGGATTTATAAAATACAAAATTTAATCTGTTTAAGGTCTAATATTTGTATTGTTTTAGCCACGAACTCATGCACAGCACTCTGTAGTATACCTAGCTTAGGAAATACTAAGATAGAAATGATAGAATGAACTTCTTTTATGTAGGCATGGATTTCCAAGATGACAAAGGTATTCGAGAGTGCCGGAAAATGTGCATTAAGCATTGCGGTAACTTGAATAATAAGTTCCACTGCATACAATTTTGTCATCTTCGGCCATACTCAGCATATTTGGCGGAGGTTAAATACGTATTTATTTTTTGTTTATCTGTGTTTATTACCGGTATTTCCTCGATGAACTTGGTATCCAAAAAACATCATGGATTATTGCACCTCAATTTTTATTGCAGCATTTAATGTGTTATAGAAATGAACCATTCTAAAATTTGGTTGAAAAGAAAAGCATTGTATGCAAGTCTTGGTGTCGTATTGAAAATGTGAAGAGGAAATTCACGGGCAATATGGAAAAATATATGTGTAAAGTAGGGTGAAAAAAAAGAGAAACCCCTGAGGGAAAGACCAAGGAACATGAAAATAAACGAGGGTTTAGGAAAGAAAGGAAATGCTAGGATTTAACTCAGCTAACAAGAAATAGGTAAGTATGAAGGGTTTCAAGTTAACCAATCTCAGGATTGGAGAAACAAATATGGTGAACCAGATCCATTTTCAACCTGTTCTGTTGAAAATATTTTAGAATCTGTGGGTAATTTATTTTTAAACACTAGCTATATTATCGATAGGATTTCGCAGGTTATTCACACCCCCTTCTTGAGTGGGTGTTTTCATGCAGTGTATTTTTTGTAGAGGATGTAAGTATAATGATCCTCACGTTATTCTCACATTCTTTCAAATTCTTTCACATACCATAGTTTATTTGTTGTTTAATAATGATACACTGCCTACACATTCCTTTTTGTTTATTCATCATTCTTTAATTCCTTGAAACATATATCCTTCAATGCTTTCGTTGTTTTAAGCCATGAGAATCATATGTTTTACTTATTTATTTTTGACGAGGGGTTAGATAGCAGAAGGGACAGTTTTGTCTCAACCTCATCCAATAAAGCCCTTTTATTATCATTATTATGATTATTTGTTGAAATTAGTAATTCTCACCTCCGAGTCTCCGGCTAGCATCAGGTTTCGTTGCCGTCGTAATTGCCGGAGACTCGAGAGGGGTCGCGCCTAAGGGTAGCCACGTCCACCACCAGTGGATAGGTGGCTACCCGGCATTAGGGTCATGCGCACGAAGCAGGCGGAGAGACCCGAGAAGGACAGTCTTCTGCATTGCACTTGCAAGTGCATCCGATCGCCCCCTGCACGCCGGGATGCACTTGAGATTTTCGACCAGTGAGCTCTTGAAACCAAAAAGCACGCCCACGATGAGGACTACCAGTTTCACAGAGTAGCCCGCATACATTTGCCGGAGTTCGCACAGCTTATCTTGATATTTAGTCCTCTTTTCAATCTCCCTCGCTGCCTAGTTCGTTTCGGCCGGTGCCTCCAAAACTCGATCACGAACATGGCATGCGAGAGATTGTCGAGGAAAACGATATAAGGCTTCGTCACCTCCAATTGCCTGGAGGTGGAGAAGGAATAATTCCACCAGATCTTACACTTATCGTTCTTCTCGATGGACTCGATATCTCCAGGGACATAAGGCAGCACCGGATTCGCGTCTATGCCGTAATGGTGTCTTAGATGGTAATACAACACCCGCAGAGCTGAGTTGTGCCGGTTTATATATGCGTTCTTCGCATAAAAGCTGAAGCCGGAGAGAATGCACTTCAGATTTCTTATACTATATTATCATTATTATTATTTTGTTACAATTAGTAACTTCCACTTCCGAGTCTCCGGCTAGTATCAGGTTTCGTTGCCGTCATAGTTGCCGGAGACTCGAATCTATTATTATTGTTAGTTGTGAAGAGGCTAGAATTTTCAGGAAACGGAGGATGAGTGGAGAGAAATTCAGCTTTAAAGGAGTCTACGGGTCAACGTCCGGTATCCTTCTTAAAAGGTTCTGCTTCACACTGTATTCAAACCAGATCCTACAAGATAGAAAGCCAGTGCTCCAGCCAACACAAAAGCCTATAATATGTCAATTACTTGGTCTATAAATTTGGATTTCATCACTCTCCCGCAACACCACATTTCCATTTAGAGCGATAGACGAATCACAGTGCTCGGATGAACAAATCAGTACACCAGAATAGCTTATACACACATTTAATAACATAGTTAAACGGTGAAATAAATAAATTTTCATTAGATTGTAGTGGGGAGTACCTATGGTCCTTTACGACAGTGAGTCATGGACTATAGAAGCTATAGAATGCAAAGTTAGAAGCAATGGATGGGTAGATAACCTATACCTATTTGTATTAATATCTAACGGATACCCTGCAAGCCTACTTGAGCCGCATATGCGAGGCGGTAGGTGGTCATTTAACGTGCGCAACGTACGCACACTAAAGTTTACTTATGCTACGTATCTAAGGAGAGATTTCTATGAATTATAAATATGGATAGTTATGAAAATATTCAATGGAATATGTATAAGGGTATTAATGGAGAGCATAGGTATTTACATGTTAGTGCAAGAAGCTAACCAAACGAACAGAGCGTGTCAGTATTCTTGCAGTACACTTTAAATAATTTTTAAAATGGTATTTTTGACTATTCCAGCTCTATTATTACTATTTAAGCATGACAGATAAGGATGTTTGTGTAGATTTACCCACTACAAAACGCATTTATTGTGAAATTCAAGGATTGCGAACAAGCCGCGAATATATTTAAGGCTTGTGGAAATAATACCATTGCACATACCTAGATTCTGGTATGTAGTGTATTATGTAGATCCATTATTACATGCAAGGTGAGATTATTGATGACTAAGGCACACCTTTAATTAATTGATTACACAAAGCATGCCTGAGTGTCCAAACATGAAAATGTTGAAAAAGAAATTCAGACTACTCCACTGCATCGATACCTATTACATGTTAAAGGAAAGATAATGCAATTTTCCACAAGTAAACAATTTTTATCCCGACTAGTTTCGGTGTACTACACCATTTTCAAGTGAAGCTTTCTTTTACAAACAAGTGTATATATGAGCAGAGGGAGGGATGAGTGGGGGGGGGGTGGGAAAGGGAGTGAAACGGAACAGGGAACAAGGAGTGATCTGGTTGGCGCGTGGGTGAGAGGGGCAGGTCAGTTTGTTCAAATTTGTAAAACCCGGTGTCGGTTGGTGACGATGGGGGAAGATGGGAGAGGGAACAGAAGGAGAAAAACGCCTTGGGTCGCCGTTGTCGTCGTCGGATCCCTCGTTGATTAATGGCTCTTATTGTAGGGTTCTGCAATTGGAGACCAGTGGGTGATGTCCCATGGTGCTGCTTTTCGGCGATGCTTGAGGAGTCCTCCGGAGGTTGGGGGGGGGGGGGGGGGCGGAGAGGGACCGCACGGTAGGGGATGTCCAGAACGTCGGCTCGGAGTGTAGGAGGAGGTAGTGGAAAAGCGAATTCTTGAAAATTTCTGTCCCACTATCTCTCCAATTTTATCTTCATGCTCTAAACCCCCATGATACGGTGGCATATAAAAAATAATTGCGACATTTTCAGAGGATCTGTCCCAGTTAAATTCCTGCAGTAGATGTATTCTGTATTTTTTACCTGCCATATGGTAATGACTGCCAGCCAAATTCTACTAATAATTTCAATACACTAATATATCCATCGTTATCACTTTTAATTAAGCTAGCTTCTTTTTTTACACACTGACAAGCTCCGTGATACCTAGGAAGAAACTATTTTGCGAAAAAGCAAACTAGGTTATTGGGAAACTAAAACTGACAGTAAAAGTTTTCTAATGAAAATGTTTCTTTTTAAACGATAGAACGGCACTTACTTTCTGAATACGTTTCGTAACTCTGTCTCCATATGCTGTAGCTACTGATAATGATGTTAACCTAGTCCTTTTTTGTATTTTAGTTTCATCAGTACTGATGGAATGCAATTAACATCAAGTTAATAAATATTTATTTAAATGGTTGCATTTGCCTTCTTTTTTTACCCTTGAAACTTCGGAGGTCATGCAAGTTTTAGGTCAGATGGACTTATGCTCTTCTTGCCCTGTCCATCGCTGATTGCAAGGATCCCCCAGAGAGCAAACATCGTTATTTTCTTGCTTCATCTGGAGTTCAGCTATGGTCTTCACCTCTTCTCTACTACTGCATATCAACACCTTACCTTTCTTTTTATTTATGTTACTATGGAGTTAAAGACCAAAATTTCAAGTTATAACTTATTATTACCTATGCATCATTTTTTTCTGATTGGTTAACAGTATAGTGAACATGATTATTTACTCACATTAAACGCATCCCACTTAACCGATTATTTTACATGAGGGATACTGCAGATTTTTTGATAAAAAATTAAGATATTTTGGAACACACACATCACATCATAATCAAGTGCCAGTATCATTCAAGAATGGGAGCACATTGCTCACATAAATCATAAATTATCTACACAATTGATAGTGAGAAATCAATTTTTCCCCTAGTTGATTATACCATTTTTTTAATAGGCTACGTTCAATCGATTGTAAGCAGTTAGGTAATGAATAATATTTTTCTCCCACAGCGAATGCATTGAATCCTAGTTGCGAGGTTGATTTTGAGTGCCCGGTGGAACACTCGTCATGCTTGGCTGGAAGATGCGTCTGTGATGCTGGTTTCCACGCGGTAATGAATGACACCAACTGCTATAGAGGTGAGTATGCTTTTAATTTTCAAATGCAGTTATGGATGAATGTCGACCCCGGAGTATTTTTTTTCAATAGACTTGTATGGTAATCTATGGTTGCTTTAAATTTATGTCTAACTAAACAAAATCATCACATTAAAATATATCTAGAAATATTTTTCCAGCTAATTCGAAACGTTTTCATGGACTTAATGAGTTAAATAATGAAGGATTGATGAGAGCAGAGAAAAAAATATATAGAAACATGCTGCCTCATTCCAGGATTGCAAACTAGCCATGAATGCCTTAGCGGAGTCACGCTCTGAAACGCAAGGTAAAAAATTCACCTTGACCAGTACTCGAATCCCGACCCCCAGATTTCTGGCCAGGTAGAGTACCTACCTGGACGAAAACCAGGGGGAAATAAATCCACATTAACCGGGACTCGATCCCAGACCCCTTGATTTTCGGCCTACCTAGTCAGGGGGTCTGGATTCGAGTACTGGTCGAGGTGAATTTTTTTATTGTGAAAATTCTGCTATGATGCCTCATATGTGTAACATTAGGGTGGTCCTTATTTTTCGATTTTTCGAATTTCTTTCGGGACACCCCCTCAATTCATGCTAATTGGTGTAAAAACATATCCTGTAAAATATTATTGCAATTGGATAACGGGAAGACGTGCCGCATCACACTCAAAGTTGTGAAATTTTGGCATTTTTGGCTATTTTTCGGACATGAATGGCGATAAGAAGGCGCTGGTATTTTTCAACTGATTATCTCTGGTAACCAACGACTCATTAGACATTTGACATGCTGCACCTACAATATTTTCCAATTGTGACCGGTGGTTCCCGAGATACGGCCCCAAGAGTGAGCGCGTGCCACCCAAGTGGCGCCGCCGCGCGCCAATGCTCGAAGCTCCCAAGTCCGTCGTTTCATTCGGCGTTAGTCCTATTCTTTCGACGAAATGTATTGTTAAGCGATATTTTCTTAACACAGTTTTAATTTATTAATCTAATTAAAAACAATGAACATTAATTAAGATTCACTAATTGTATCTTAATTCTTCTTTTAATGCAGGAAACATTTTTGTCAGCACTTAACCCATACCCATATACTCTGACGAACAACCCTGACAATAAAACGCTATTTTAAAATTTAAATATCTAAGTGAGCTGGCATGCTTGATTCTCTGTAATATATCAAAATTCTTTTGACAATGTAGCTCTATTGGAGTCTGGGATTTTACGCCTGTAGTTAGACACAACCTTTAGTAAAAATTGTTTCTGACTTTCGTCTTTTGCTAACTTATCATTAAATTCCTCCATCGATTTAACCCCCCTTTCAGCAGAATCATTTACCACTTTCAGTTGCATTGCAATCTTCTGTCCTTCTTCATATGCCTTATCACTTTTCCAGTCAGCTGGATCCTTGGAGAAATGTGTCATAAGAATTTCAAGTCGTTGGAAAAGATTTTTTGATTAATAAAATATAGTCTTCAAGACCCTTATTGACGAATAAGTCAATATCTTTCGGAAGCAAAGAAAATGTTTTCGGTATCTCGTCACCACTATCAGTGAAGCTTGATTCTAGAGCTTCTACCATTCGTCTTTTGTCCACTACTGGTAGATTGTCATCGAAAAAGCCTCGAGCTGCAGCATCCAGGGATAAATACCATAAATGGTTCCGAAATTTGCTCATTGTCACCTGACTAACTGCACTGTGGATTTTCCTGTATTTATAGAAAGTTTTGAGGAACATTAAATCCCGCCTGGGAGCCTCAATCACATTCGGGGCCGTTATCTATGCCTCGACATACAGATGCACAATAAACAAACACATATAACGGATTTAGGTATCTTCCTCGGCTGACAAGGCTAACTCTTCGCGAAAAAGAATCATTTTCAGGCAGTAAAGCGCCTTCGACATCCACCTTGCATGATGCATAGCACCAGGTACGCGAAACAATATACCGCGCGGAGGAACCCCTCCTAAATATACAACAGTGAGCTCAAGAAGTTGTCGATAGTCCTCCCTGGGGTAATTTCCTGTCAACTGTTGTAGCGCAAACGGTAGAATATTTCCAACTTCCTCTTGCAGCACTTCTACCGAAGGTCTGTCTTGCATACCTGTTTTGTAATTGTCCTTATCTAATGAAGGTCACATATTCTGAAACATTTGAAACAGAGGAACATAAGGGGCCGAACACTTCCCGAACTTTGCGTCGAAGACACTTTTTAAAACCTGCTCGTATATGTGGTGCCGGCATGGTAGAAGCAAGATATCCTTTTAGAGAAGCTGCTCTATTAAGACACATGCGCCATTGAGTCTCCCAGTGTTTATCGCAGTTGTATCGCAGCAGAATGCTTGCACATTTTCATGTAGGTTCCACTCTTCCAGCATCTGATGCACGGCAACGGCTTGATCTTTGCCACTGCCTGATGGTGAAATGGGAACCCCATGTAGATGCTCAGCTCCCCGACTGGTGGCTATAACAGAGAGCCTACCCACCAGTTCTTTGCCCATCAATGCTGGAAGCAATTTTCCGTCCCAGTTTATGGTAACTGCACCCAGCTCCTCTAATGCGAGTGTTCTGCGTAGGTTTGCTGCATACTCCGCCCGTAAACGCTCGCGGCAGCGACGGATAGATGAGCGATTTATGACAAATTCGTCAACATTTTGGTGAAATGCTTCAGCAGCTGCTATCAAAATGTGAACTGCTTCCCTGTCGCTCACTTTGCATTTATCGAAAACTACGATAAGTCTCGTAGTGATCCGGTCTCTTCGAGCCCGCTTTACTGTCGGGCTGTAGGAAGCACTGGTGGCAACGTTCTCTGCTCTTCCTCCAAAACATTTGGACCCATTACATTCGTCATTGCTGTCCTCTGAAGATGTCAGTGGGGATGGTTCAACTATATTTTGTTCGCTTTCGTCGCCTTTAGACCGCCGCAGTCGTAATTCCTCTTGTTGGCGTCGCAGAATAGACTTCCTTTCTCTCTGTCGTAAAGAGTTCTCCAGTCCAAGCATACATCCTGGTCTGCCCTTTTCTCGTTGACTGAGGAGGAACAGTCTGTCTTCTTCTAGAGGTATCATCTCTAAAGCATCGACATGGGCGATGTCGAACAGATCATCGAGGGCTGACACAATTTTAACTCTTTTTTCTTCTGCGACTGAGTTCTTCGTCCTGAAGATTTTTGCAATAACCGCCACTCCAGGTAGAGACTTCCCAACTTTCCGATGCTGTGCTGAAATTCCCGCGTTGGCATCCGCGCTTTTTTCCAAAAAACTTACATTTCTTTCAATGCAAGACTAGCACTAGATCGCAAATTTAAATTTACCTTACGAATGTTATAGAAAAGAACCCTTAGCACCTGTTCATTACATGGCAACTTAGAACCAATAATTTGATTCTCATAATGACCAATTAAGAATATTTGATCGGTGTTTCTAGTTTCGTTTCCAAATCCTATCCAGCAGTCCACTTCACTCCAAGTTCCACCTTAGCAACCGTCTTCAGATCGAAGTAAATCTCTGGCTCCTATGCTGTAAACGTACATGTAAACTGTCCGGTTTATATAGGCGAGCCTTGGGCTCGGCTGGCCTGGATTCAAGTCTGTGTGTTGGAGCAATTAATGCGGCCTTTGAAATAATGTTTCAATGTTTCATAGAAAACAATGTTTCATTGAAACATCTCCTTATGTAGATTTTCACGTTTCTCCTATGCCTACATTGTTACTTTATATGAATATGAAACAATTTAATCAGGAGTTGGGCCCTAAGCTTTCTGTCGCATCTAAAAGACAAAGATATGCCACACTTCCTCAAAATCAGTTATAATATGAAGTTAAGTGTAGGTATACTACTGGGTTTATTATTGTGGTCAGAAAACAGCATTCAAATTGAATTTTTAATAACTGCGCATTGTTTAATTTAATTAGATTAATAAATTAAAACTGTGTTAAGAGAATATCGCTTAACAATACATTTCGTCGAAAGAATAGGACTAACGCCGAATGAAACGACGGACTTGGGAGCTTCGAGCATTGGCGCGCGGCGGCGCCACTTGGGTGGCACGCGCTCACTCTTGGGGCCGTATCTCGGGAACCACCGGTCACAATTGGAAAATATTGTAGGTGCAGCATGTCAAATGTCTAATAAGTCGTTGGTTACCAGAGATAATCAGTTGAAAAATACCAGCGCCTTCTTATCGCCATTCATGTCCGAAAAATAGCCAAAAATGCCAAAATTTCACAACTTTGAGTGCGATGCGGCACGTCTTCCCGTTATCCAATTGCAATAATATTTTACAGGATATGTTTTTACACCAATTAGCATGAATTGAGGGGGTGTCCCGAAAGAAATTCGAAAAATCGAAAAATAAGGACCACCCTAGTGTAACATGCTGAAACGAAAATTGTTTCATTGGTTTGTATAATTTTGTATTGGCTTTATGCCAGTCATAGTAGGGTTTTGGTGAAATAGTGGTAGGTAGATTATTTGCTCTTTTCTTTAAAAGTACATGTAAACACTATTTCTGGCTCCAGATGAGCACACTACCAAACCAGAATTTTTGCTATGAAATCACCTTGCCATCCCTCCTTCTCTGTCACTGGCCTCAAGGCTCCTTTACTTATGTAAGTTTAATACTGTGAATGTCACCTGAAAGTAGCTGTTTGATGTGAAAGTAACGAATTCGATGGCAGTAAGTGTCAATTATTATTAGCCAGAAATCCTGGGATTGGTTTGATAGAGCTCTTAACTGACTCCTTCTATCGGCAAATCTCTTCATAATTATGTATTTCTTCCGTTTCACATCATTAAACACTTTTTTATGTATGTAATACTATAATTTTCATTTTTAATTCCACTTAAATCAAGTGTATGCACACAAATAGATGCATTTGGCTCGCGAGTCGTAATTGGCCGACCCATAGGATGCATAAATGTAAGTAATGCATAAATATTTGAATTTATCCTTTTCCACAATAGGGGCTTTCGCAAGATACTAACCTTACCTAGACCCCATTATATCCCACTTTATATTTAATTATGCTATTGTCTCTACATCCCAATATGCTGGACTGACTTATCATCATTCTTCAGTATTCCTAAGATTGGTTTGACGCAGCTCTCGACTGAATTCTTCTCCTGGATAATATCTTCATATTTACGTATTTCTTCTCTTTCACATTAGTTTGTTAGTTAGTGTTTATGGTGCTTCAACATCCAGGGTCATCCAGCACCATTCTCTTTTACATCCTTCATCACTTATTCTATATATCTTATGTGAGACCTTCCTTTGCTATTTTTCCCGTCCACTTGGCCTTCTAGGATTGCCTTCATGAGGCCATCAAGTCTCATGATGTGGCCGATTAAGTTGTTCTGTCTTCTTCTTAGGGTACTTAGAAGATTTCTCTTTTCTCTCACTCTTCTTAGAACGTCCTCATTAATTGCTCTCACGATCCATATAATCTTCATAATTCAATCATGCATGATATATAGTGCATGTTTGGTGAGAAATTACCCCCTGACACACACTTTTATGGTGGATTGCAGGGTATTATGTAAATGTAGATGTAGATATCGCACAAAATTTCGAAAGCTTCCACTCTTGACCTATCCTCTGCTGTCATCATCCATGCCTCATTTTCATAAGGAATCCCACTCCAGATGTACGTTCTGATGATTTTTTTTCTTAATTCAACGACTCTAAACCAGCAAAGTAGATTCTTCTTTTGAAAGACAGCCCTCTCTGCCTGGGCTATTCTGCTGACTACCTATATCTTTTTGATCCAGCCATCGTTGGTTCCTCGACTTCCAATGTAAAAGAACATTTCCACCCCTTCATGTTTTTGTTTTCCAAGTTTAAACTTCGGTTTTGGTCTCTTCTCTCCTGCTGAATAGCCAATAGCTTAGCCTTCTTCTTATTGATCTTCAGCTGATATGTGGCCATTCTCGTTTCCATGGAAATTAGAACTTTATTCAGCTCTCTCTCTGCATCTGCTTTGAGTGCTATGTCATTAGTGAACTGCAGCATGCTAATTTTTCCCCGTTGATATTCAAGGGCCAATAGTTGCTATAATGCGTACACCAGCGATTATAGTTGTTAGTTTCCGAGGAAATAAACTCATGGCTGTTTTGATTTCAAGTGAATATGGCATGATCAATTTGTATCATATTCGGTCGATTTCAACGAAAGATGACCACAAGCCGGAATTCTGAACTTATATAAATAATACACATGACAGAGGAGGACATAATATGACCTATAAATAATTACACACTTTATTAATTAATATAGCCGCTGGCTATGTAGATAGCCTGGGTGACATAAATCATAGTAGGGAGTAAATGGCAATTACGATTAATATTAACTATGTCTCTGCCTCGAATATCTCAGTAACAGTCCACGTTTGACCAATAAACGGATAAAATACCGCAATACTGCCATTTTTGACATGAAGAAGTAGTATTTGGTTACTTCCGGTGGCAGTAAAGAAGAATTCGCATAACATTTGTAAAGCCCTTGGCATCAACTGCTAGTTATTTTTTCTATATATTGTATTCAAGGCTAAAATCGACTCTTATAAATGGATGTTTCTTCCCCCAATAACCTCTATCTCTCATTTTGTTGTCAAAGGCGTTGAAATCGCTGGTTTAAAGTCGTTAAAGTCCTCGCCTTCTATTCCTGGGTTCGCGGGTTGGAGTCCCGCCTGGGTCGGTTTTTCACCTCCCAGGGGATGGCTGTTTGTGCTGTGTATCTGTTGTTGGTATTCGTACCCAATGGGAAATGTTCATACAAGCTGTATTTGGGTCCATGAAAGCTAAAAAAAGAGGTAGAAGTAGGCTTCTACTCTGATGGACCTGGATTTCGAACGCCATGTTAAACAGTGTTTATTTTTGAGTGATAAATTTTAATGATTCGTCTTTCAAGAAATAAGCAGAAAAATCGTATAAGAATTGATAGTCCGTATACATCCATGCATGAAAAATATCGATACTGCATAAATTCAACTATAATGCGTGAATCGGCTTATTATGCTCTCTTTTATATCGAACAATATTATTTAATTACTCAATGTCAATTCTTCTATATCTTAATCGTGCCATTGTAGCAATAATCATAGCCAGTTGATGAGAGTGGTTGATCAATAAAAATGCTTTGTGTGAATTCAACAAATGGGTACATGAAACACTATTTAATTAGAGAAACATGCTGACTACGTACCCACCAGACATGTGCTAATACATAACAACCAGTAGCAATGGAGGATTATAATGCTCATCAACTGGTAAGAATTGGCTAAAAATGCGTTAATTGTTATAGTACTAGTTAGCATGAAAGACATCGCTTAGCATGAGTTAGTACATAATGTTAAGAACATTTTTGGTATGCAACAGCTAAATAGCTTGTAAGTCACCTAACCTCCCTGTCTCTATCTCTTCGTATATTATTTCACAATCGCTATAATGAAGGAAAGCATGGTATCACGAAAGTGCGCAAAATTTCCGAAATGTATGCAAGCTTGCAGCAAACATGAATGAAGAAAAGACTTTTTGAAATGCGTGACATACGAATTCACAAGAATATCACCTACCTACCTTTTACAGCTACTTTTCAGGTTTTTACAGCTACATTTCCCTTGCTAGACCTCATTTGGAATATGCTGCCAGTATATGGGATCCCTACGAAATCGGTCTAAATTATAATGAACTTGAATGTTTGCAGCGAAGATCAGCATGATTTGTAAAGGGACGGCACAGTAACTACATTAGCGTAACAACTCTATTAATTGAATTAAAATGGGAATCATTGTCAGATCCCAGGTTGAATTTTAGACTTAATCTCTTAAATAAATTCCAAGATATAATTTTCAGTGATGATGTTAAAAATAATTTGCGAACCCCAACTTACTATGGTAGACTGGACCATAATCACAAAATTAGAGAAATTGATTTCCAAACTGAAAGATTCAAATGTCCTTTTTCCCTCGTATAATTACTAGTATAATTACTAATATGACTAGCGGTAAACATATTCAATACGAGTGTATCAATGGATAGCATACGTAGTTGCATGTTGGAATAAGAACTTGAAGGTAACCAAACTAACAGCATGTTTTTGGATGCTTGATGATTTTTTCATCTCTTTTTTAATAGTGAGATTTAGACTAGTATATTATTAATAATCTTTTTATATGAATTATATATAGTGCATTTTTGGTGAGAATTCGTCCCCTGCCACACACCTTTATGGTGGCTTGCAGGGCCTCAGCAGCAGGAGCAACAGTACATCTCAGTCTATGATATAGACGTAGATGTACTGTTGCTCAGTTACTGTTTTTGTTGTTAAGGTTCATCATTTAATCCTAAACTCTCGGATGTCAATTCACTTTGCCATTCCAGATTCACACTTTTGGGATTCTTGCAGCAGCGATATTGACTGCGTGGACATGAACACCGAGTGCTTATTGGACGGAAGTTCTGGTGGGACACGGTGCATCTGCAAGGAAGGATTTAGACTGGAACATGTCGGGCGACTATGCCTGCCGCGTAAGTTTCCTCCCAAAATAAATTAACTCTGTGTAGTCAGCCCTCCGTCGCAATGGGGGCGTTTACTCGGAACCGAAATCGCAGTTTTGTACACGAAATCGTTAGATGGAAAAGAAAAAAGAATTTTACTGAAAAAATTAATCTTCTAACCACAACTATTCACTCATAAATCAGAAATTAAAATAAGCAGAAGGTGACGCCCACCGATAGCTGCTGTGATAACATTGACGTCACTTTCCTCCCGTCTTTGACTGATTTTCGTGGAAGCGAAGGGAGTGGAGGGGGGTTCTCGGAAGGTCTTCTCGCACAGATGCTGTCGCAACTGTCCTATTGGCAGAGTCAGCTGTGTCCCCCCCCCCCCGTTGCGATAAGGCAAAGTAGCTTCGCGGGTTTAGTTGTGATTGGACGAAGTCGTTATACCCAGAGGTTGCACCGCGCCCACTTTTCCGAAAGCGTTAAAAACATCAGTTTTTCGCCGCTTATAACTCGATAAATAGTTGACGGATCAAAAAACGGAAAAATACGGGTCTTTTTATTTTACAAACTCTATCAGATTCGGCAATAAAAAAGTATGATAAACGACCCCATTCATAAATTGCACACTTTGCACAAAGCTTTTACTTTTCCTTTGCATTATTTTACTCAGTTACCTGCTCTTATCCCCCTCATCACAGAATTTTAAACCCATAACTTTTTTCTTCACAAATCCCCTTCGAGTGACGGCTTTAGCAGCCATATAGTTATATTTCTATTTGCTGTTGCGTTCATCAGGCTACCATTGCCATACGAATTTATGAATTAATGCTTCGTAAATGAAATTTTAAAGAATTTGTAGCTTTCTACACTATTCTGATCTAACCTCAAACGGTTTCAACTAATTCAAGTCATTTTCAAGAGTACAGTGTACAGTGTCTACAGTCTACAGTGTACTCTATGGGTCAAGCGAATCGTAAACTGGGATTCATCCAAAGAGTATTGGGTAAATGTGATAATCATGTACGAGAAAACAGCTACCTTTCCCGTGTAAGACCTCATTTGGAATATGCTGCCAGTGTATGGGATCCCTACGAAATCAGTCTAAATAACGAACTTGAACGTGTGCAGTGAAGATTGGCATGATTTGTAAAGGGACGGAGATAACCTAATTAGCGTAACCAGTCTATTAAATGAATTAAATTGGGAAACATTGTCAGATAGCAGGTTGAAATTTAGACTTAATCTCTTAAACAAATTCCAAGACCATATTTTCAGTGATGATGTTAAAAATATTTTTCTGACCCCAACTTACTATGTTAGACTGGACCATAATCACAAAATTAGAGAAATTGATTGCCGAACTGACAGATTCAAAAAGTCCTTTTTTCCTCGCACTATTAGGGATATGAATAACGGTAAATGTATCCAATAGGAGTGTAGCGATGGATAACATTGGCAGCTGCATGTTGGTATAAGGACTTAAAGCTAACCAAACTAACAGAATGTTTTTGCATGTATGCTTTGCCAATTTTATCTTTTTCTCAATAGTGTAGTTTTGAATAGTACCTATATAAACGCTAATCCTTTTTTATGCATGATATGTAGTGCATTTTTGGTGAGAATTCACCCCCTGCCACACACTCTTGTGGTGGCTTGCAGGGTATTATGTAGATGTAGATGTACAGAGTACATTCTTGAGACGTTACGCGGAGTCGTTGAAACCGGTTGAGGCTTGACTAAAAAAGTGTGTAAATCTGCAACTCATTCTAAAATTCATTTACAATGAATTTGTGCCGCAAAGTGAGCTCGTTGACGATTGACAGGATTTTTTTATCAATGATTATTTCAGTACCGTAAGGATACTTGGGTGCCTGACCAAAAAAAACTATATCTGCATGAGTACATAGATACCTCCATGATTACATGAGTACCTGAATGAATACAAGGACAACTACTTGAGGGCTGAGGAGAATACCAGAACACTTGGTTTCGAATTCACCTTATTACGAGAACCTAAATGAAAGCTCAGTTTTTCCCGAGTACATCGATAAATTTAATATCTATCTGGAAAATAACTTTGCATTCATTGGGCTGCTAGCCCAAAAACTTCCACATATTTGAATGATTTTTTTCTCTGTGGAATTTCTGCTATTGTGCAATTTTAGCGGGCAACGCCGTTAAGGTTCTCGTGGCCAGTTCGCGATCCTTCAATTTGTCCTGAAAGAAACATAAGCTTTTTGGTGCTTAAATACATGTTAATGATTAAGTAAAGCTCACCCCTTTCTCATTCTAGTTGCCGGTATATCTGTGCCGTTTTCTTTCAAAGGATTTTATCAGACTCATTCCCCTTGTCTCTCTCCGCTCTATGGACTAATTCCCCGTGAAATCCATATTTCTACTTTTTATTGATGACTCTTTAACGGAGAGGTAATAAGTTTACATTATATTCAATAATCTATGTGGATATATTTTATTCCTTGGAGAATTCTATTCAGAATATAATGTAAATCTGCATATAGTAGTAAAATCAGTATCGTTGTAACTGTAACAGGTTGTAAATTTACTTAAATGCATTTCCTTTAATTACTCACCTCCTGCCACGCACCCTCACGGTGGCTTGCAGAGTGTACCATGTACTTGTAGATTACTTCACTTTAGGAATGGTTCCAGTTTTTACTTTTCTGTGGCTGTCTACGATCGTGCCGTATTGTCGTGAAAGCGACTTGTAATTTCTGATGAAAAGATGTCACTTTCAACTTTGCTGGCCCAGTTGTGATGAGGTTACTTCCTTTAGTGTGATTTCCATCTTTGCAGATACATATCATTGCTTTTTCACTCTTTTATATGTTTTTTTCTGACTACTGCGCCTCCCAAGTTCCCACACCTTCCGTTTCCACAAATTGGCACATTAATCTTGTGTCCAAGTTGCGAAACCAAATTCAATAGTTTTCTATTCCTCATCAGAATATATTAGACACTTGCTCGTACCTTTCATTTCCCTTTAAAGATGTCACAGAGTGAATGAAACATTAATGATATTACCAATATTAGTATTTCAGTATGTGGTTACAAAAAAAATCATAATTCGGAATGGCCGATTTTCCTTCACTATAATGCTTGAGTCCATCGAAAGACTCAATAAATGGGAAATACAGCCTTAAGATAGTATTAAATCTTTTCAGAGATCATAATCTTGAGAATTAATTATTAAATTTGGGAGGAGATTAATGCCAACATAATGTTGTAAAGTAAACACTGTAAAAAATATGTCGTAATCACATTCCATTTATCTTTTTAATACGTTTATTTCAGTTTTCGGAAGTCCATGCCTACCATCTGTTGGTTGCCTGGACCCTGCCGCGGAGTGTAAACGGAGTGAAATAGATGGGTACACATGCCAGTGACCGGAGAGATACGAGCCGGCTGGCATCAGATGCCGGAAGAAACAATATGTGTACCATATACACATTCACAAAGTCATCGATGGAGATGATTTCATCCATTCGTGATTTTTATTTAGCTACTTCACCTTCTTTAACAATGAAAGCATTGGCTAACGTGTATAATAGGGATGTTTGCACCTACCGGAATTGGTATTTTGAATGCCATTCTATCTCCTATCTTATTATTTGGAATTCACAAAAGTTGCAAAGGACATTTAATATACGAGCTATGTGGAACCAAAATTCTGAAAGTTCAAAGACTACCTTAAACGGTCCACAATTGACGTCACATGGCTGATGACGTTACGCGCCGATACATCATGTCCATAATCCGACAAATGTTGCACTATGATAAGTTTCGCCGCGTTACATTTGGTATAAATGACACAGTTTCACCATGCGATATTTTGTATAACAGTGCCGCGGCAACTTACGTCCAAACATTGCTCGTGTACTTCCTGCTAACCATCGATTTCATGAATCATGCATAGAAAACGCGAGCTACATAAAATATTTCTTTTGAAATGGCCAAGCGTCTGCGTGGCAGAACCTGATAAGAAAAACAAACGTTTAACCTTAATAATCGTTGCATTTGAAGATGAATTTAGTGTGGAGGTTCATTCAAAAGCTAAGGTATTTTGTAGGACTGAAATCGCCAAAGTTGATGGCGTGATGTTCAGCATTATATGATTTTTAATTTATTTATTAAATTATTTTTCGTGTGTTTCAAGTTACTACACAACTGTAAATTACGTTACTCGCTTTAAGCATGCCTAATACAAGCGTACATCGGTAAACATGATTTATAATTCAAAATGTTACCATAATTAATATTTAAAACTGAAAACAAAAAAAAACCTTTCACAATTTAATTTTCTATAGTTTTATTGATATGTTCATTCTTAGTGATTTTAAATTGCATTAGAATAAAATTAAGTCAAAGAAAAACTAAAGAATATAAAATTAACCTACTGATATGAAGGAACCAAATACATTAGAATACAGAATGTATTGCAATAACAATACCTTTGATAGGTTACTAAATCATCACTATGTACTGCTTTATGATTGGTAGTTTCAGGTCAGTCATGACTGCATGCATTAGTTTCCACTTCATATTTGAGGGTCAATATATTTTGATACATGACAGAATGTTTAGGTAGTTCAAATTTCCGTAGCTTGCTTTTGACCCTCTCTAGATCGATGGTTTAGCAGGCAATATTAGTTATCTCTTCACGGTAAGATTTGACGCAAACGTAGACTGATGATTCTGTAGTTTTTATTCTCTATATTTTAAGCAACATGCTTAAAGTTACTATTTGCTATCGCAACCAAATTTCTCTAAAAATTCACCCAGCATCCATTATTTTTGAAAATTTTAGTTTATTGTGAGATGTCCGTACACACTGGAATCGAATGCTATCAATCAAATAGGAATACAAAAGAATTAAATGCTTAGAATCATTGCATTCATATAGCCCGATTCACATAATCATTTTTCAGCTAGAGGCTCATATATCCCACTATTGATCACCATTGATTACTCTTGTCTACTTTACAACAGCCTAAAAGAAGAAGATAACACCACACTGCATCGGGCTAAAATTTCATGCACAAGGTTCATTTTTAATCTTCCGAGGGATGTACAATGGATGGAAGTATCATGAAATTCGATGGCTCAATGATAAGACCCGAAGGAATTACTTCCTTGGGTTATACTTGCATTCCTTGTTCAAAGAAAAATACCCTGAATACATATACGACATAATTGCTGTGAAACCTTCCACTACAGATATTTGCACTCGAGGTGATCCTGAATTTTAATTTTTTCCTGGTCACCGCTCAACGAAGTTCCAAAATTCGTTTGTAGTTATTGCGTGACATATCTGGAACTCCCTACCTGAAAACAAAACTTTCTTCCGTGGCTTAATTTTAGGTGAAATGTTAACATGTGTTTCTTTTTGATCTCTGATTGTCATTATTTTCTGTACACTATGAAATGTGTAATTGTAATGCATTTGTTATATGATATTTGAAATACCTCGTGAGTATTACAAATTGTTTAAAATTTATACTTAAATTTTTTGCACAATGGTGTTGGTTAAATTGTTTGAATATCACCCTTTCTGTATCTCATACAACTATGTATATTGTTTTGTTCCTTAAGAAAAAGTTTAAATTTTAAACGGCTCCTGGACAATGAATAAATATTCATTCATAATCTATAGATTTAAGGAAACGAAAAAAGTTAGATAGCCAGAGCTATCATTTTTGCCACTCAAATGGACAATTTATTTTTCACTTTTCTAATCTTTGGGGACATTGAATATCGCTCGTTCATGGTAAGGTGTATTTTTCAAAATACATTCGATTTATGGCCACAGTTGGCGCTCAATTCTACATTTACCGACGTTTGCTCTGATTGGCTACTTTCCGGGTTCACTTACGTCTAGAAAGACATAAAGAAGTGCTATCCAGAAATTGCAGGGATGGGTAATAACGTGATACTCTGGCCACAAAATATTTCAATAGCTGTAGCTGCAGGGTGCTACAATATTTTTGGAGTGGCTATAAATATAGAATGTATACACATTTCATTAGCTTGCAGTTGCTCTCATTTGCTACTTCTCCAACTTAACCTTTGAACTACGAAATGAAGAATCACAGATGCAGCAGGAAAAGATGCTTCTGCCTCAACAGCATTTTTTTCTTCAATGCTGCTTTGAAATATTTCTTCCCACCCTACACCGGCTTACCCCTCCTTCTCCAAGATATTTAACGACCTTAGCTGAGGGTGTTCCTCTGAAATTCTTAATCTACCTCTTTCTCTGAATCTTGCAGATTGCGCAAATAAGAATGAGTGCCTCTGTTCGCATGCATGGCAACGAGGTACGATATTTATCAATCTATTTTTAATGCACATTAGATACTGATGCTATTCAAGAAATAGACGGATGGAAATAAATCGCCGATCTACTTGCAATAATTCACATTTCAGGTGTTTAGAAATACTATCTTGAAGAAGTCCGAGAGTATGGGATCAGCAGCCCAAAAGGGCCATTACACACGGTAAAATTCCTTGTACAAGACTTTGTTTCATGCAAAACTTTTATCGAGTATGAGGTGTTTGCACAAATGTTTGTACAAGAAGTTAGAACATCCTTTAAATTATTGGGTAAAAGGGTCAAGGATCCGCTATGTAGCTTCTGCGCATGTCAAATGACAGTAGTGATGCGTTCGTATAGTATTTGTAAGGTTCGTATTGCGTTTTTGCGATCACTCTTATTCCCATAAATCAGGAAAAACTTATATTTTTGCTGTATATATCGTAACGCTCCTCGTTGCTCCCATATTGTGATATTTTGTTGTTGAGGTGGAGACGGTGGAAGTGTTCTATCTGACGAAAGATGAGTTGGAAGCAATGACAAACTGTAAACCTTTATCGTGGGGAAGACACATCAGGGAAATATGCGGCTGAGCGAAGAGAAAGCTAGGATTTATAAAAATAGTACTTGGGAAATGTGATGAGAAGACAAAAGAGCGATGTTACTTTTCACTAGTTAGGCCCAACCTTGAGTATGCAGCCAGTTTGTGGAATCCGAATGAATTAGGTTTGATCAGAGAACTAGACAGTGTGCATCGTAGAGCAGCTAGGTTTGTTAAAAGGTGTTACGATAGGTTGAGTAGCATTTCAGAATTAATAAAAGAATTAGGGCGGGAATCACAATCAGAGCTTAGGTTAAAGTACAGATTAAATTAATTAGAGAAATTTCAATCGGATAGCTTTACTGAAGACGTTAGGCACATATTAAAAACACCAGCGTATTATGCTAGATTCGACCAGATAAATAAGATTATAGAGATAGATTGTCGTACTGATAGATTCAAAATGGCATTTTTCCCCCGTACTATAAGAGAACAGAATAGGCAGCATAGCAAAGGGATAGGTAGGTGAAATATTTTATAGTAGTCTGTAGTACATGACGCATGTGTTAACCCCTTAAATACTATTGATACTAACAATCTAGTTGCATGAGACCCTGTAGTTGCTTGTTTGCATGTCAGTGGTGCATGATTGGTGATCTTCACCCCCTGACACACACCCTCGCGGTGGCTTGCAGGGTATTGTGTAGATGTAGAAACCTCATCAATGAAATTTGGAAGGCGTTATTTCAACTAATAAGAAATATTAGGGGTGTTCAAGTGAAAAGGTACAACCGTAACAACCGTACGCCGATACCGTAACGCCGTAACAACCAAACCGGTTGAAATTGGAATATGCCACTTTCGGATAACGTAATGAGACATCTAAGAACGCGAATGTAATTTCCGGCGTGGTTGTACCCATGGGTGGGCACCCGCACATGACCACAGTTGAGATTAACGATTAAAAAAATTAACTTTAAAATTAATCTTTAAAATAATATAACAATAATAATGTTTATTACTCCGATTAATTACAAACAAAGACAAACAAATAAAAGGAGATTTAGGTAACCTAGAAGGCGGACCTGTGTTTAGGTTACCATCATTATATAATAATAACGTGGTTAACTGTGTAATTTAATCATTACTTTTTATTAAGGTTAACTTTTATATTTCGATCGTTAAAAGTATGCATTAACTAGTACAAAAATAACTTAAGTTAATTTTTTTCGTTAATTTTTGGCGAATGTAAACCTGTCCGAATTACGGCGCAAAGGTTGCCCAGCAGGCAAATGGGAAAATAAAACGGCATCGAATGCAAGGTTAGTTGTACAAGAATGCATTGAATAAGCCTATTCCGCCCAGACGAATACTCCAAACAAAAGCGGGGCTGAAGGGAGAGACCGCCAAAGTTTAGGAACGAACCCTCAGACGAAAAAACACGAAACCACTCAAAGAAAATGTTCTGGAGTGCTAGTATGCCGTAATCGGTGACATCATGTCCTCAATACTACATTGTTTAAGCCGAGAAAGAAGGGTTAACTAAAAACCTATGACGGATAGCGAGGGGAATGGTTTCATTCAAACTAACTTATCTGTTACAATGCGCCATTCTACGTATGCCTTACTCGGCGACATAACGTCATTAATGCATCAGCCCCCAGGGAATCGCGAGAAAAGTTACGCAGATACACCTTCAGCATCTAATGTAATTCTATATTACTACGCCGTTTCCACTGCAATTTTACAATTATGAAGGGATACTTCACATCACAATGTGGGGATCGATATCAAAAACTAACCTTATGGCACTTTCTACCGCTCAAAACAATCTTTTGTGGCAAATTACAGACGTACCATGGTTCTTCATGAAGTCTTACATTCACGACAACTTAAAAATCCCGGAATTTGAGCTCCACCTCAGAAAAATCGCCGAATCATTTCAGCAGACACTAGGAAACCTGACCAACAACGCTCTGGACACTAAATGGAGTTGCAACGAAATTACCAATTCAAATATTTTTAAACAAGTGGATACAGATGGAAGAAACCACAATGACCAATTTCAATGTTCGCTTTGTTTGTTAAAACAAAAAAAAAACCTCAAGGCCTCTATTATCGCAGAATCATGTGTGCCAACGTAACTGAAAAATGTAACTTTTGAGGAAAAAGTTACTTTTTTAACTTTAACTTTAACCAGTTACTTTTTAGAAAAGTAACTTTTAACATTAACTAGTTATTTTTTACAAAGCTTTAATTTAACTTTAATCAATTAATTTTTTTGTAACATTCTCCACTATGCACGTGACACAGGAGTGAAGAAGGCAGCTGTGTGGTCCGTCCAATTGACGCGGCAGCTCGGAGGACGAACTGAAAGGCAAGAGTGAAGGACTGGCTCCTGTCACAGCCACAGGAATTCTGGGAACAGGGAATCCTTTGGCTCGTTAAACAGTGAGATAGTTGTGCTCAGTCCTCTGGTGATTAATTGGGAATGAATACTTCAACTTAGTCAACAGTGTTGTTTCGTTCCTTTTCATTTGAGCATCCCTTATATTATCAACGAGCATAAACATGGTATTTACAGGATAAATTATGGGTTTAATGAGCAAATGTAAGAGTGCAAGTAACCAGTCGTAGACATCCTTTTTATGATTACTAGGTTTAATACTAGAAAATAATTGTAACCCAGGTACTGTGGCTACATTCTTCACATTGCTATCGTCACCAATGCTTGAATTCACTTTTGTCCAAAAGATGCGTAAGAGATATACCTCAATGGTAAGAATACTACAAAAACACTTCTGTTTACTCCTTAAGAATAAATTTCATTTCGGAAATGCACAATGCATTGGTAGATTGGCGTTGGTAGATATCGTTGGTGGATTTCGCAGTTCAGCTGTTCAAAAAAAAACGATACCTACGCATATACTTGGTGCACAATGCGCAAGAAGCAATCAAATATAAAAAAGTTCCAAGTTTGAGGCTTTGCTTTGTGGAACCACTCGATTGGAAAAGAAAATTTGTACATTGCACACAAAGGGATTCTACCTTAGTGTGAAATGTACATAGTGAATTTTCTTTTCCAATCTGATATAAATTTTAAATAATTCTACAATGGTTTATAGTATCATGGGAATGATTTGGTTCGCCCGCCCAACAAAATTCTCCCGAAAAATGTCGTATTACGCGCGTTAAAAAATCATTTCATGACACAATTTTTTCATGACATTGACTTCGGCGAAAAAGTTATAGGAAAAAGCATTGGAAATGCTGGCACAGTGAACTTAATGCGAACTGACGTCCCTAAAGACGTTTAGACGTCAAAGGTTAAGTTGTAAGGTAAGATCCTGCACCCGAGAAAATAATTTACGAGATCGTCAACTGAGTTATAGGTGGGACATGAGGGAGATGGGGCCAGTTTGAATCGGAGCTTCTCAACTCTTGCAAGGGCTACGTTGGATATCACCTCGAAGGCTTTGGATTTTGCTCTTGGACCTTTCGTCTTTTTCGACAAGTTTTCCCGTGGCAAATCATTTAATTCGCGATGTAAACAAAAAAAATTCAATCGCGACGTAAGCAACCCGAAAATGGGAGGAAAAACGAGTAAGGAGTGGTCACTAAGGACTCAGTCGTGGATAAACAAGCCAGGAATCATATAAGCGTCATAAACAAGCGAAGGGGACGAGGGACGCGGTCTAAGAGAAGCAAGAAAGAAAAGCAGATACGGGGGACGCGGAAGAAAACGAAGAGAGGAGGAAGAAGTTCTTTTCTAGACTGTGACCAAGGGCAGAGGTTAGAGTCTACTTTTACGGCTCAAGGTCCGTCGGATCATCTACATAATACCCTGCAAGCCACCACAAAGGTGTGTGGCAGGGGATGATTTTTCACCAAACATGCAACACATATTATGCATAAAAAAGGCATAGTATTAATATAGGTACTAGTCAGAACTTCATTATTTAAAAATGATAGACATTGCAAAGCAAACATGCAAAAACATTCTGTTAGTAGGGTTAGTTTTAAGTACTCATACCAACATGCAGCTACCAATTCCATCCATTGCTACTCTCCTATTGGACATATTTACCGTTATTCGTATCTCTAATTGTATGAGGGAAAAAGGACATTTTTAATCTATCAGTTCGGCAATCAATTTCTCGAATTTTATGATTATGGTCCAGTATGCCAGAGTAAGTTGGGGATCGCAAAATATTTTTAACATCATCACTGAAAATAGCGTCTTGGAATTTATTTACAAATCTTGCCGATCTTCGCTGCACACGTTCAAGTTTTGCCCTCCCTCTGTGCTCTCATCTCGAGGGCCCTGGTTCGATTCCCGGAAGTGGCAGATTTTTCAATGGAAAACCGGTCCCCACTTGAGTGCCTAGTGGAGGGCATTTCAAGCGCAGTACTCCGTCCGTCGGATGGGACGTTAAGCCGTTGTCCTCTCGGCGCCTTTCGTTAAGAGTAGGCTAATGCCGACGCCGGGTTTCTCTCCATCCTTCCTCCATTACCTGGAATGTTCCTACCATTATCTAATTACCCACCTATCCTAAATGGCGCAAATGACCTCAGCTGTCGGTCGCCTCCCCTGAATAAACAAACAAACAATCTAAAGCAATAAGTGGGGACGATATAAGTAAATTAGGGATATGAATTACGGTAAATATATTAGATACGAGTGTAGCAATGGATAACATTGGTAGCTGCATGTTTGTAGGAGGACTTGAAGATAAACCAACAATCAGCACATTTTTACATGCTTAGTTTGCTATTTTTATCTTTTTAAATTGTGCAGTTTAGACTAATATATTAATAATAATCCTTTTAAATGAATGATATGTAGTGCATGTTTGGTGAGAATTCACCCCCTGCCACACACCTTTATTGTGACTTGCAGGGTATTATGTAGATGTAGATGTAAATGTACATTGTTGATGGCCTTTTAACGCGAGTTGAGATAAATAAGCGCTTTCACGTTTCAAAACATGAAATTAAATCGGTGAGTAAAGGATTATTCTTTCAATATGAAAAAGTATACTTGAAAATTCTTACGCAAATGACCTCAGCTGTCGGTCGCCTCCCCTGAATATCCAATCCAATCCGATGTGCTCTCATCGCGCGTTCGCATGGTGTTTTGGCCGTGAGTTTGTGAGTGAGGCCATTGCAAGCAGGAAACTAGTGAGCTCATGAGTGCATTTGACTGACCTAGGAAAGTCCTAAAGCTCTGAGGCTCCATTCCAAGCATTTTATAGAGTATTTCTCTTCTCCACTCCTCCTTCCGTCCGAGGGTTATAAGAGAAGGCTAAAGGCAAAAATCGAGTTCGCTTTAATCCTACGTCATGGAGGGACAACCCTCCCAGCTATGGTGGCCGGCATAGCTAACCTTTCTTCAAGACCCCGTTCCATATCAAGCTGTTGGTGGATTGCATAATTTTCGCAATACACCTATTTTATAGCCTCCTATTTGGGAATTATATCATACTCTTGTGAGGAATAGTTAATTTGTCAACTTTGCTCTCGTCGTTAATGGGGTGGTTGGCGTTGACTTGTTACTCGTTGTAGGTCCCGGAGGACAATGACCCTGCTAATTTCTACTCATAATTTAAAGTTTTTTTCCCCACCTGACAGTATTTTCTTTTGACCGATTTGCCACCAACAGATGCTACCAATTCCTCTTTCAGTGTCAAATAATGGGACCTTTTTCCCTTACAAAAAAGCCGCAACATGTAAAATTGTCAAATATTTCGCGGATGTTTGGAAATTTGTCATGGTTTTTTTTATTAAAAGCGTGATGTTGTTAGCGTATGCCGTGCCTAGGCAGTGATTGCCTTCCCTATTGACTCCGATCCCTATTGTCACCAACGCGCGTACGAGCGGGTTGAACGCTATGGCAAAGAGAAACAATGGACGGAATAAATTCAGTATTCAGTCTGACGGAATTCAGTATTGAGAAAGGTTTTGAGGTTTCCCCAGAGATTATCACACATGCAGGAAATGTCACTATATGCTGTCGATATCATTCGCAAGAAATAGTACAGGAAGGCCTTTTTTTCCAATACGCCTAATATCCATTCGATTGGACATTGTCGATTACTTTCTCCAAATCAATCGCTAAAAGTGCTAAAAAATTTCCGTACAACGATTTTCCGTTAGGATCGTGTCTATTATTAGCAAATTGCATGGGATATATTTCATGTGCAAGAAACTGCGTATTGATAATTATGTAGAATGTTGTCCAATACTGGTTTGAGTCTATTTTTTTTTAATACGAGGAAGAGCATTATATTCTGCATTTAACAAAGCAATGGGTCTAAACTCATTAAAATCTTTTCATTTTGAAGTCATTCGGAAAAGAATATCACAGCACATTTTCGACTAGCAGTGGGACAACCATTTTCAAGGATGCAGTTAAAAACACGGGATAAGATTGGTACTAAAATATGCCGATCTAAAATTCATAAGGAAAACCAAAGAGATCTTGGTGTTTATTTCAACACCAATATAACTTTTAATAATCATATTTTATAGGTAATTTAATACCATGTCTACATATAAATTAATAGGATTTTTGTGCCGTGTTTCAAAATATTTTGCCGATTAGAAAGTCCTGAAAATTTTGTATTTCTCATATTTATGAAGCAAATAGGAATATTATTCTGTGACTTGGCCGGTATTTGCATGATATAATGATTGAGATAGTCCAGAAAATATTTTTGAGACAATCGTATTACATACGGCATAATGTCTATCCTATGTTTGATAATTATGTAGATTATAAAGTTGTGTTGGAAGCGCTTAAATTTATAGCATCGAGTGAAAAAATATTCATGAACGATTAAATTTCCTGCAGGATGTAATTAATAAAGTAATTGCGTAGAATTAGTTGGGAAACTAAATGTTATAGTCCCAGCAAATAAAGGGAAAAAAGGAATTTCTATGTAAGAAATGTAAATACTAATTATTTTATGAACTCAACGTTAATAAGAATATGTATTTCGTACAATACCCTTTCTAAAGAACTAAATTTCAACATGCCAAAGGAAATGTTTCACCAAAACATATCGTCAATCATAGCAAAATTGTAAAATTGCTCCTGGATATGTATGTAACATTCAGCCAGCCTTGACTGTTGTGTTTTAATTATGGATCTAACTGTGTAATAAGTGTACCCTATCTTTAAGTTTTTCATGTTGGGTGAACTGTAAATGTATTAAATAAATAATAAATAGAATAAATAAGGCCATCTATGCATGGCGATTTAGGGGTTGACTTTGAAGCAAAAATTCCCTTCTTCCCTCCTCACAGCTATCTCCAAGGCCTCTCTGTCGTGTTGAGTAAGCTCTGGTAGCGCGGGGTGAGTGTTAGCGTCCGTCTCTCTCCACGGGTTTTATCTCTCGAAAACTCTTAGGTAGTGGTTGTATGCGTCCCTTTAGACTATCGCTCGGCCTTCCTGCTCCATTAGAGCTGGCAGAGTGGCTGGTGTCCTCCCTCCTCTGATATTTTATCATTTTCCCTAGCTCCGACAAAGTTACGTGATCTATTGCCCAGGAATGAATTTCTCTTTGCCAGTTTAAAGGCGCATATTTCTCTCGTTCGAACCGTAGGATAATGCGTTTCATGTCTTTCGCTCTTTCGGCAAATTTACGATGTTTATTGTCGGCCAACAGGAGTTCTTCCAAAGCTTGACGGTATATATACAATGTCCTGTTTAAACTATTTTTTAAAAATATTCTTTGGTTTCCTTCTGAATAGATTGACGTATTTTCTTCTTAAATGTTAGTTTCCACCAGTTCGCTCTGACATCGTTGAGAGGTGCTATGTTGATTAGATTTTCCATTTTTTCCCCATATGCGATCATGAATTTCCTCTTTGCGTAAAATTCGAAAGTCCATGTGCCATTCAGTACATTTATTTAAAGGTATATGTCGGCTAGGTAATTGTTGAATCAATGGATGAAGGTGATACTTTGTGGAAATTGCGAACGTTAAACATGGTAAATGAAACAAACTTTGTACTTTCCACACAGCTTTATATATTCCCTGATCGATTTCAACGACTAAGCGTCATTTTCAAGGGTGGCCAACTGACAAAACATTTCAACAAAAGGCATTATATATGCTACCACGAGGAGTGGGGGAAGGACTCAAACCGAGGGGGAGGGAAAGTTTAGGATTGGAGAGGGGGTGGTGGTGTGGAGGGGGATGTGGGGGAGGGAGGGAGGTTCAGTGAAGGACAGCAGTGGGGGGGGGGGCACAATTATCGGGGAGGGTATTGTGAGTGGATGCAGATAAACCGCAGATGTTTTTAACGGTTTTAAAATCCGACTTACCCCTAACCTAATGCCCGCCACAATACCCTCCCCGCTAACTGTGCCCCACCCCCCACTGCTGTCCTTGACGGAACCTAACTCCCTCCCTCCCCCAAATCCATCCTCCACACAACCACCCCCTTTCCCATCCTAAACTCTCCCACCCCGTCGGTTTGAGTCCTTCCCCCACTCCTCAGGGTAACATACATAATTCCTTGTGTTGAAATGTTTTGTCAGTTGGCCCCCTTGAAAATGACGCTTAGTCGTTGAAATCGATCGGGGAATATATAAAGCTGTGTGGAATGTACAAATTTTGTTTCATTTACAATGTTTAACCTAGGTAATTGTGTTCATAAGTCTGCGAAAACGGCGCAGTGATCGGAGAATGAGGTTGCTTTTGTTTGAAATGAAATAGCATATTTCCCTGACTCCCTTGAGGTAAGGATGTAGCCGAGACTATCTTTTGCAACAGAGGTATTTTCTGGCAAAGGTTGAAGGAACTTGGGAAAGGGTGACTTCGAGATTATTTTAGATTTAAGAGTCGATTAGTTGCTTGAATGCCCGACGCGTGCGGAAGCATAACCTTTCTCTGTTAGAGGAGTGGGGAAAGTGTGAATACGAGGTCATTTAACATTTAAGAGTCGATAAGTTGCTTGAATGCCCGACGCGTGCGGTAGTACAACCTCCCTCTGTTAGAATAGTTGTCCTTTTTTCTAAAAAAAATCAATTCAAAGCCTCCTGCTCGGATAGCCTTACGTGTAAAACATTTACGGCAAGGGGCTAGAGTTTGGTATAAAAACATTTCTTTAAGGACCCGATCTTTTACTCCGTATATTTTGATTGAAAGTTTATCTTGAATTTTGAAGGACGTGACGTGTCCTCATTAGTGACGTCTAATACTTGTTATTGGCACGTCTTTTACGCACGAGTAATGCCGTGCTAATATCATTTCTGCGATTTTTGATAATTGCTTGAAATGTTTTGGCATCACACGGGAGGTAATCTTTAACTTCTTGTAGTAAGCACACCTATTCGTTTAGAATTACTTGTTCCAATATGCGAATTTTTAGGACGCTCCAAATTCTCGCAACTTTTATCGATCCTATGCGCATATTTGAAGGAAAAAATAGAATTCTGAGTACTAAGAGCTATGACATGGCATCAACTCACGTTCTTTTTAACGGTGTCTTCTCCTGATGTCGCCTTGCCTTCCAGGCTGCTTCCTCGCGAACCACTCCGCAGACCATATCGTTTTAGACCTCGGAGTGATTGGTGCTCCCTTCCACCCACCGTGGAAGACGAGGTGTCATCGCCCGATGCATGGGTTGTTGTCCATCGGTTCTGTGGGACATGGTCAGGGAACATCCGGACAGGCTGGTCCTGGTAGCCTTCCAACTTTAGCACGTCTAAGGTCGAACCTGTAAAGAGAGAGGGTTTTGTGGGGTACGCCAAACATCCCCTTCCCCTCCATCCTCCCCTACTACTCTCTTCCCACCCTTCCCGTCCTTGGGGTTTATTTTTTTTCCTGCCTTTCAGAAGCCTTTCCGCGTGTATTTTATCGTCGACTTCCCCACTGCTTTCTCATTCTTCTTTCTCCGCCCCTCTCCCGTCTCTTTGTCCGACGTTTTCTTCTCCCCCTTTTCCCCTTCTTTCACCCGACTAGTCAGCTGTTGAGTTGTATCAGGTCCCTTTAGATCTCCCTTCGCCGCTGTCGTGTCTTCTGACGGAAGTCCGTATTTTTGTTCTAGAGTCATTTTAACCGGTGCCTGTGATACTGACGGCCCTGGGGGTTGATGGGGAACAGGAGATTTTTAATGAAGTCAAATCCTCAGTTATGCACTCGTTTTCCCCACACTGGGGCAGGGGGAGTTCCCTGGTTTCGTCCGTCAAGGGCGTTTTAGGGCGGGCTGCCGTTGACGTATTTAGGATGGCGAAGGCCGCCTTCTCTACCGAGAGACCTACAGTTTCCGTCTTTCTTCTCTTGAGCCGCTCCAAAGAGTCAATGTTTTCCCTGCCGTCTTGTCTTTTTCCTTCTTGGAGCCTTGCATAGATCCCTGTTTCATTCATTTCGGCGTCGGATGCGTCATATTCCAATATCTCTGCTTCCATTCCATTCGATGTCTTGAGGTCTATCATTCCTTTCGCCAGCTCTGTTGCCTCCCTTTCTTTGACTTCTCTTTCCATTTGACATTTATTTATTTATCCTGGGCTAGATGAGGCCGTATGGCCCCCTCTTGCCCTAGCCCAGGGCTCATTAAAACACAAAGTTTCATAATTTTCAAGTAATTTGGCACGCAGGCCACTAATACATTCTATTTTAAACATCCGGGTAAAAACGTATTTGGAGACCATATAGCAATGCATACATTTTCCATGGGTGTCGTTTTGGTGGAATTACTCTGTCACTGATAAAGAAAAATATGCAAGCATTTCATCAATGAAACAGTTAAAAATAAAGAATTAGACCTTTTTTGTAGAGCCGTAAACATATATTTTTTATAACCGTTTAAATCATCTTGAAAGAATTTGCGGCTCCAAAAAGGAAAAAGTAAGTGACACGAAACTGAAAAAGATGTATTAGAAGGACAATTGAATTATATTGTTAAATGGTCGTTAGAGGTCCATCCCCTGGGTTTAAACTCTGTGACGTCAGCATGCGGGGAAATATTTTTTCTTAATTTAATAATCAACGCCACATCATTAGTGCTTCTAAAGTTCGCGTAGCGTTTTTGTATTTTTCTTGGGCAGGACCGCCTAACGTGCCATGCCTGACTGCAACGCGCACAAGTACGTTATTGGCCATCGTAGATCACGACAGCGCGGTTGCCGTTTATTTGAATACGTATTGGAATGTCTCTCTCTATTGTCATTCGAACCACTTTAGTTCCTTTTTTCCATGAGAACAATTAACTGCTAACCGATGTGTTGTCTCATATCGTTGAAGTTCTTTTGACATCTCGTCAAAGCCTGTTTCCAACGAGAGGCAAAGAATCTTCACATTGACTGGCTTTCCGGAGGTCTGGTCCACTGTGACGGTTATGCGTTGCTTCTCCAGCGTTGGGAAAGGCAGCTTTCTCGGAAACTGCCACACACCCCAGCGGTGGCTTGCAGGGTATCGTGTGGATGCAGATGTAGTTGAAACTTCTTAATATCTTGCAGGATGGCCTTTTTGACAAAAACGGTGTGCCTCGTGAAGCCAAACTGCATCGTGTCTCCATCCACGGCGGTTATGCCCAACGTCTCCTTTAAAAAGAGGTGGACCTCTAACGGCGTCAGAGGCTTGGTTTCTTTCGTCAACCTGCAGAACGATCCTGTTGTCGCGTTTACAGACATCTTGCTGTATTGAGAATGTCGAGTTCACAAAGAAGAGAATGTAATTTGGTAATCCCACCCCACTTCCTTCGGCAGTAAAGGTAGGTATATTCCATTTTCGCTTTCACTTGCTTTTGGGTGGTGTTTTCTCACAAGAAAAATGTCAAAAAGGCCCACTTAGCACTTGTTTGAAAACAAGGAAAGCACTGTGAATATCCCTTGTTCTTCGTTGCCAAAATTCACCGGACAATACAAAGTAAATTCACCTTTTCTTACCGAGTCCGGAAACCAGTCCCTCTCCTTCCCGGCGATAGAGGCCTTGCTCCCCGGGAGAAGTTCGTGCACCGAACTTGGGAGCTTTCACAAAATACGTGCGTACATGATTGAAAATAAGAATCAATTTTGTAATTTTTCACACATTTTTGATAATCAACTGGTTTCAACACTCACGTGTCATCATCAGGGACTGACATCTTTGAGCATTGGAAAGGCCTTAAATAGTGCACTGGTGGGGAGGTATGCCTCTTTAGGAGGGGGAAGGCATTTGAGGGAACGCTTGGTGAGAGACTGCATCCCTTTTCCCGAACCAACCTTTCAGCTCCCGTTGAATCCAGATCTTCTTCCCCTTCTTAATAGCAGGAGCCACCGATTTGGAGGACGTTCTGGTAAACAGGTGCCCGTATTTAGGAACTACTCCCAGCTGCAGACATTTGTTGTTGAAGAAAATATTCAAGCTAGCTATTCGGAACTTGATCGACAGCTTCTTGAATAACGAGGCCTGGGGGGGTGTGCTTGAATCGTTCGAGATTGATTCCGGTACGAAATAATCCCGAACACCATGCAAAAACATACGAGTGAGTCCTTAGTTACGTCTCGGAATCAATCCCAAGCGATTCAAGCACACCCCCCCTGTTCTGCCACACTCGCATTAGTTCTCGCTCAGTTTCTCGCTCGCCCATACTCGCTCGAAGTTGTTTCATTGATAAGTACCTCCATTCTCTTCGAGATACCGAGGCTTCCATCTCCCCTGTATATATTTTAGTCTTATTATCAATGAGTATGAGAAAAAATAGTAATATGTATATTTTTGTTTTCAAATATTTATTTTTCGCTGATTTATTTCATTCTATAAAAATAATTGGAAAAAATTACGGCATTCGCACACTTTCTGCACACTTTTTTTCCTATTTTTTATTAAATGCATATTTTTCCTCTATTCTTTAGGGTTTTAAGCTTTCGAATAAAAAACTTTTATGTTAATATCTCAATTCATTCGAAAGTTCTACGATTTATAAAGTGAGGGTCACCTCCGTACCCCACGGTGCGGCTTCGGAAGTGGGGGGTAGGGGGGACCG
Organism: Platycnemis pennipes; assembly: GCA_933228895.1. Taxonomy (NCBI): domain Eukaryota; kingdom Metazoa; phylum Arthropoda; class Insecta; order Odonata; family Platycnemididae; genus Platycnemis; species Platycnemis pennipes. Next base: position 29,701,492 of record OW121852.1, on the reverse strand, counting down.
AAGGACCCCTTGGAAAGTGCCCTGGTCCCTTGAGAAATGAGTTGTCCACATTAATAAAAATCAAATTTCACTTTTTACCAGCGTGCTTTTTCCCTTTCTGACACATGTTCTCACACCGTTACATGCTCTTTTAGCGAAATTATAGTCTCTAAACCCTCCAATACGAAAGAAAATGCGGGCCCTTTTTAAGGTTGGCCCCACCCAGCGAAAGTAGTTCTGACGCCTGTGAGTGCTTGTTGAGTATTCGTCAGTACGGACACAATTAGATCTGTAAATGATACAAGCATATTACTATTGCGATTCGGAGGTCAACCTAATGTTTGTAGCTGATTATCGAAGAGTACTTTGGTTCACATGACACAAATAGATCTGTAAGTGATATAAGGATGTATTATTGCGAGTCGGAGGCCAACCTAATGTTGCTTGCTGGTCCAGAAAACAAACAAACAAACTCAGTTATGAAATTTGCAGCTAGGAAATGGGGAATGTATTAATATCGCCTCCAATCATCACAACTGTACACAAAATCAGTTCATAAACTAAATGATGAAATACACTTTCTGAATCCAATACCTATACGATTGTTGGATATAAGAAGGGACTTACCTTTAGTATCTTATTAAACATTAAGTATTTATGAGTTTCAGCTTCACCCCAATAAGTTGTTTATGTATGTATCTGTCTTTACTAATCTAAAAAATATCCATCACCGGAGAATTGATTTCGTTGTCAGTCTTTGCATCGTCGTACTGGGGTATCAGTATGTTAATATGCTAGCCCATCATTTTAATGTGTTAATCATAGTATTACTTTTTGTGAATTTAGTTTTGTTGGCAAAACCGTATTTAGACCTTATGGCCAGCAGTGTGGATTATAATTCTATTCTGACCTCATAACAGTGCAAGAAAATAATTTTTTTTGTGGCTAGTAATCTATGCGTACGGATAATTTTTTAACTAAAGAGAATTAATTTTATTTCAAGTATATTCTTAGATAATTGAAAAAACCAAAATATGCATACACTATCATACAGAACGTTTAAAAAAAAATATATATATAAACATTTAAGCCCTCCTGAGCTGAAATTTCTCATCAGTGGGTGCTTTTCGTTTTGTATTACGGACTCTGAGACTAAACGTTTAGCTTTTAACCTTGAGGCTGGATGATTATCTGCCAATATCCGATATAATTCATAGCCTGTTGCAATGAAAGGATGATAGGAGTGTCATAAAACGTAAAAAGTTAACTTAGATAAAGTCATGCATTCAATCAGGCTATGTGGAATGGGGAACATGTATTTCCTCTTACGACCGAACGTCTTTAATGTCTTCTGCGATCTCTATCTGAAATTTACGGTCAAGGAAAGAATGATACACTGTTGGCAGTTGGAGAGGGATAACGCCGTGTCACAGTGGGGTGATGTGGGTAAATCTATAGATTACGTTCGGTACATATATATTTTCCTGTGCAGACGGCTGTGCCTTCAGAATTATTTTGGAGCAGTCAAAGTCACTTCAAAGTATTTGAGCTGATTATTTAAAATCACTACAAATCTGAATCAAAGAAAGCAGCTGGGAAAACAAGAGGAGGATTTGATTAGACCACAGTCATTATCCGAGGTAGGTTGGATGATGAAAAGTCACAAAAAGCTGAATCTTGATCTGGAGCTAGCAAGCCCTCTTGATGAAACGAATGATTGCTTAGGATAAGCCAATGAGGTCTAATTTCATTCTCTCTCTCGATTACGTTAAATTGCGAAAGTTTTCGCACGATTATGATACGATTCCCATATCATTCAATTGTCATCGTACATGCTCACTCATTGAGTGGTGATCGTGAATATAGTGTTCTGTGCCATGCACACGTGGGCTGAAACATCCCAAATACTCCAATTTTTATTTTTATTTCATTTTCGCCATTTTGGACTAATTAGTCCTGGAAAAATGTAGACAACAATATGTCCCTTTCATCGGTATTATAAAGGTAAAGCTGCTTTTGTGGGGCGACAATCAGTGGGTAAGGTCTTTTGTGACATTTGAGACTGGTGGAAGTTATTTGGGGTGCGAATTTTTTCAGCAAACTGAACAGGACTGTTAGCCCAAGGTCCGAAGACTGTTTTCATGCTGCTTTCCACATCATTTTCTTATTAGCTTAAGACCACGGGGCATTGTGCTCCACAAATAATCATACTGTGTCGTCATTGGGAATGATGATGGCAAATTTCTGCTGTATATTTTTTATTCGTTGCCTTGTGTTAGAAACATTTCTTCTCACCTTATTTCCCTTTTATGCTAGAGTTACAGGTGACGTCAATATGAAAATGGAATCATCCTCCTGCCTGATCGTAAGCCTCTTCATCCTGGTGCTGCATGGGATTTCGGGTACCGGAAAGATCATCCCGAAAGCTACAGGTTATTGATTATTTTTTTACTTTTCACCATTCGAATGAAAAAAGATAAATATTTCGGCATTATTCTCCTCTTTAATATAAAGTATTATTGAAGGTGCCTATTGAAGGAATATTTCATTGACGTTAACGCACCTCTGCGATAGACTAGATAGCAATAAAGCTGAAATTAGTCAAATATAAAGTCAAGTATGTATGCACGATTGGTCAACTACCAAGCATCAGAGAAGAATTCATTGGACAGTCACACAATTTCAACTTTTTTACACATTAAACAAAAAAAAGAGACGTGTGTGTAGTAATCTATAATAGCTACGTGGCAGTTAAAATATAGAGTCTGCATCTGCATTTTCTGGCGAGGTGTTGAACATCCTTAAGCACTTTTCTGGACACCAGTGTCTGTGCACGGTGGCATTCAAGTTGAAAAGGTGAAAATTTGGGGCAGGAGGGCTGTTGTAGATCCGTTGGCCTCTGCTGTTAGTGAATAAGAGGATGCACTTCTTGTGGACGGGATTTCAACTCTTAAAATTTAGATACTTCTGATGCCTGTATGGCTTGATGTGGGCGGGTTGATGCTGCGAGTTGGATGTCGACGTCGTGGAAAGTGATTTCGAAGTCAGTAATGAAATACGGGGATTTTACTGTAGAAAAGAAGTTCAAGTGAGACATCATTTGCCTGAGTCTAATCTGTGGGCCCACAGAAGGAATATATCACCGATGTACTTGGTCAAAAACAAAGTTTTAGAGTTTGACAGGAGATATAAGAATATTCGAGATGGCCCATGAATAGATTAGTATAAGATGGTGACATTTCATCTACATCTACACGATACCCTGCAAGCCACCACGAGGGTGTGCGGCAGGGGGTGAATATCACCAAGTATGCACTACTAACATGCAAACAAGCAACTATAGGGTCTAATGCAACTAGATTGTTAGTATCTTTAGTATTTAAGGGGTTAATGCATGCATCATGCACTACAGACTACGCTAAAATATTTCTCCTACCTATCCCTTTGCTATGCTGTCTATTCTGTTCTCTTAAAGTACGGGGGAAAAATACCATTTCGAATCTATCAATTTTGGTGCCAATGAGGCCTGACTAGGCACTAATTGCAACTTTCTTACTGCGTTTATCTAGAATCCTTTTTAGGAATCATAGTAAAATGTTCTCTAGGCTAATCATTTCTGTAACATATTTACCCAGGACTTGAATTCAGTAACTACGATGAAGACTATTAAATATCTAAGAGAGAACCAATTGTTTTAATACATTCAAGGCTCAGCATCTGAATGATAAAACCATGTACATCACTTCTTGTTGTCTTTCTAGCATCTCATCTTTTGGATGAGTGCAGCATCAACCAGGTATGCGTGGACATGAACACCGAATGTTTACTGGAAGAAAGCACTAATAGGACATGGTGCCTGTGCAAGGATGGCTACGGCATCGCACAAAACGGACGACTGTGCCTACCGCGTAAGTTTTTTTCCCTAGCAGACTACTCTAGGGCGTGGAGTAAAGTCCTTACCCTGATTGGCTACCATAATTTGTTCTTCCTCACTTCCAATGAACATCGCGCAAGTAACGTCAGGAGATCGGTTGGGAATGTTTTTCCCTTAAAAGTAAAGAGAAACGAAAAAATCACTTTCCCAGACTTTCTACTCAACATCTACATAAGCAAGCCGCCATAAAGTTGTGTGTCAGGCGATGACATCACACCCAACATGTATTACCAATCATGGTTAAAAACTAATAGTAGATATATGCTAGTCACAATATAACAATCTAGAAAAGTTTTAAAGGGCAAATCTAACATTCAAAAATATGCTGCTTGTTCCGTTACCTTAAATTCCTCTTACCAATATACACATGCCTATGATACTCATTGATACACTTATACATATACTATTGAATATATTCGCAACTATTCATATACCTAAGTTTACGAGAAAAGAAACTTATTTTAATTCTGTCGGTTCGGCAATCAATTCGGCTATAACTAAATCAATGACTTAGGAGGACCAGATTGGTACTTATTATAAAATCACATGTCTTCACGACTTATTGAATTATCCAATACAGCACATGTTATGTAATTATTCGTGTAGGTTCGGTCGACATCTAGACTAGGGTGTATCCCAATACTTACCTAAACAATACTCGTGGTTTTTCCGGGTAAATTGAGTTGAACAGGTTTAACTCAAATTATCCCAACATTACACTGATTTCAAAATAAACTTTTAATGAAGATTTTCTGATCGAACACTTGACTTACGATTGTCCATGTTGATTACTTACTCCCTAGCCAACACGTAAATTTTAATATCTTAATACGAAAGACGATGAACAAGTTATGTATTCGTATTGTATTTTTCGGTTGAAACATATAGTTTTCTATATAGGTATGTATTAAGATTTGCTTCTGTAGATGTCTGATTGATAAGATCATTATAGTTCCTTGAATTTCATGTTGACGGAAATTTTTTTTCAGAACAGTCCAAAAGCCTACGAAGAGTGTGTCCGATGCTAGAGAACCTTGGGAGGCAGTTTGTCCCTGATTAATGATTTACGAATCACCCCCGTTATCGGGTTATATATCCATTAACTTCAACAGAAAAGTTTTAAATATTTTGTCACAATCATAACGCTTAAAATTACGCATGTAACTTCATGAGAAGTTGGGTCAGGGGTAAAGTAGGTATTTTATTAGTATTGAATGCTTAAAATTACTCATCCTCCGGTAAGGAGAGTTGGGTCAGGGGTAAAGTTCTCAGTTCTCCATGTGGACATTCATAGTTCGATTTTTTTCGCTATCTCTCGACATTATTTTCCATCGTAGTTTTGCTGTACTACCATCCCTGGTTATTAATATTTTTAACATGTTTATGCAGCATACATTTTACCTATCTTACGTATGAATTGCGTAAATTACGTAATTAATGCATAAAATTACTTTTCATTTAATACCGGATTTGACCATAGACGAGTATTATCCGGTTTAGGGCGGACATACCCGTATATAGACTGAATTTATTCCACTTGTACTCGTGTAAAAACAGTTTTTAGACTAGATAATTCCTGGATATAAAACGACCTATAGACCAATTTGCGACCGTTTGTGCTGCATGGGATGGTAAATAACTTATTATTTTATTTTTTGGATTGTGTTAATATGTCAAATAGCTATGTTACTTCTATTATTATTATTATTGTACTGCAATATTGTAATTTATGCATATATTAAAGCTGTATTTTATGCTTATTTTAAATTAAACCTTTTCATCTGTCAAACTACTAAACAAAAAAATGACTAATTTTATGCCCTGAGACGGATCTCGCCAACCGTTTGTAACGTCATCAATAAAAATTTTGTCTAGCAATTCGCTTAATGTTCGTAGTCTAAATTTCAATCTATGGTCTGAAAACTTACTTCACGTGTACAATCTAGTGGGTTCGTGAGAAAAACTTAACCAAAGGTAACGGGAGGTCTATGTTTAATTTTCACACTCTTGGTGATAACTGTATACAACTAGCATGACAGTGATTCGGGGAATATGATGGAGGTACTATTTCATCGACGCTATTTAGGATAGGTTGGTTATTGGACATGGATGGGAATATTTCATGGGGTGCATAAAGAATAAGGTGAAAGGCTCCTTTGGTATAAAGGCTGCAGTTGTCACAATGCTGCCAAGGGCAAAACGTCCCATACGACTAAGTAAGTACCAAAAAATACATTGTATGCTCTCCAGATAGAACGCAGGAAGGAATAGGAGTGAGAGGTACATTAATGAAAATGCATGCATGATGCATGTTGTAAAATAAGCATGATGCATTTAGAAAAATTACTTTATAACCAGTAACCACTTCATTAATATACAGACACTAGCCATGTACTAACACGTAACTCTTATGTCCAACATTTTCCCAGGAAGTAGTATCTCTTATTTGCTTGTAAGTGTTTGCTATATTTTGCGGACCCCAACTTACTATGGTAGACTGGACCATAATCACAAAATTAGAGAAATAGATTGCCGAACTGACAGATTCAAAATGTCCTTTTTTCCTCGTACTATTAGGGATATGAATAACGGTAAATGTATCCAGTACGAGTGTAGCATTGGATAACATTGGTATCTGCATGTTGGTATAAGGACTTAAAGCTAACCAAACTAATAGCAAGTTTTTTAATGTATGCTTTGCTATTTTAATTTTTAATCACAAATTTTATGCGTGATATGTAGTGCATGTTTGGTGAGAGTACACCCCCTGCCACACACCTTTATGGTGGCTTGCAGGGGATTATATAGATGTAGATGTAAATGCAGATGTACATGTAAGTTGTGCATGCTTAGTGATTTTCAACACCGGTCACACAACCTCGTGTCGGCTTACAAGGTATTACACAGAAGTTGATGCAGATAAAAAGTCTTTGCAATAGATGGGACTCAAAGCCAGGGCAGGAGGGATGGCTAGATGGTATTAACTGATTGATCATTGTTGCTGGATATAGTTTTATTTCTTCCTCCAGTAGAGTTTAATTTCAAAAACTAATTCTGCAAAGGTGGCTTAGAAAATGTCAATTACCAAGTAGTGTTAGGAAATTTACGATCATATAATATTTTGAGCATTACTTGACAATAATCGATACTACAAACTTTGTACTTAAACTTTGGGACTAGCTTCTTTTTACCCAATGGTGTCAGAACAAATCGATCAATTTTCTATAGAAACCTTTCGTAAATCATGTTGCGGTAAAGGAATATGATTACATTACAAAAATTCTCCATTAGATACGATAACACTTCGGATATTTTTTTATCAATGTGATTTAACGTGTTCATTTCAGGTTTGGGAAGTAAATGCACGCCCTCCATCGGGTGTCTCAACCCCATCGCGGTGTGCAAACAGAGTGAAGTGGAAGGGGACACATGTCAGTGCCCTGAGGGACACGACCAAATTGGCGACACGTGCCAGGGGCTCCAGCATGATCACCACATACACATTCATGAGGTTATAGATAAAGATATTGCAATCGACGGATGAGCTGCACTAAGTTGCTCCTCTCGTAATCGCTTGCAAAAAAATATTTGACCGTCATGAATAATTGACCCTATAGGCTCAAGAGTATAATTTTCTTTCACTTTAATTATCCTTTTCGACCCACGTAATCAATTTCTTCTCAGTTCTCCCTCATGATTCAATTTTTACCTTCTCTGCTTTGTAATACACGAGATATTTGTAAAGTTCTTCTATTATTGTTTATTAAGTTCTACGTAATGTATAGTTTTTTAAGCTGTTGTACACTTTTTGAAGTGTTTTTGGTTGTAGCATGCTAATATTAAGATTTTGGGCTATAAACAAAAATAAATAATTTCTTAAGAAATTGACATGGTCAGCTCCGCTTTGTTCAGCTTTATTATTATTTCGGATATATTTGAGAGAATTAATGTCATAATAGGACATCTTTTTCTCGACTTCTGCTTGCTCTTTTACCTGCTTTTTCATGGAAATTATTGTTTTTCTATTATTGCATTTCTGATTATATTTAAGTATTAAGATACTGGGATCTTTGCTCAGTTATCACGCTTGCTGTGAACACAGGCAAGGCATTCCTCGTAGATATTTCATTCCGTGATCGAGTGTGGACAAGGAATTTCCCTCGACAAAGAAAAGTTCATCCTCGCATATTGGAAGCCATCGTGAGTAATGTAGCTGAATTTCTTTAAAGAAAATATAATCCACTTACTGTACAGGTAAGTAATAGTTTTTAGAATAATGGAGAAGGCAATTTCCAGCCACCAAAAACATGCTCAGCATATGCCTAGGATATGTTTCTTGTACAATGGCTTACACTGAGCATGTTCCCTAAAAACATGCTAAATATATGTCAAATGAGAACATTTTTGGGACACGGAATAAGCAGGTGCATAAAGAATTATGCATATGTTTGGACAATATGCTAAGCAGTTGAATGAATAATATGTTCCTCAAATGCTTTAGTAATTCGCTAAGCACATGATTTAGGGAATGCATTAAGCATATAATTTGAGGTTTGCCTAGACCGAACTGGTTTGGTTGAAAAGAGTTTGATTAATTAAACGATATTTTGTATCGTGGAACTATACTGTTCCTTTCAATCAACTGATTTGAACTAAAATGTTGAGGAATTGGCTCTGTAAAATCGAAAGTGACCAGCCAAAAAAAATTCATGATAGGGCACTTGGAATGATAGGCCTTAGAAAAGGAGTGCTCAAGTTTTTTAAAGCAATGGGAATTTTACACCTATATCTATCTATAGCTACTGATTACCCTGCTAGCCACCTCAAGGTTGTGTGGGAGAGGGTGAGTTATACCAGACATGCACATAGTTCATGCAGTAAAGTTTACTTTTACTACGTATCTAAGAAGAGATTTCCATGAATAACATGCGGGACTCACATTGCGAGATGTAATTTTATGTCAACGAGCAAAAAAAAAACATTTGAGAAGTACTACAGATACAGAAGTTCTGTTCTATTCTACTGATCGTTTACTGCTTCATTTCAAGAGAAGAACAAGTTATAAAATACCATTTAGCTTGTTGGCAGCAAAAAACATTTGGGTGAAATTTATGCGGAGTGCAATGCGACAATATGCATCTATATTTAAGTAATAACATCCGAGCCCCCACAATGGTTCGTGGCAGGGGGTGAATAGCTCCAAACGTGCACTAATTAAATGCATCTACATTTAGGTGATACCCTGCAAGCCACCGTGAGGGTGTGTGGCAGGGGGTGAAGGTCATCAAGCATGCACTATTGCTATGCAACTAGGGTACAACATAAAAATTGCTAATAATAGTGTCACATGCAGCTACATAGTTAGTATCTACATAGTAATAAAGGGCAACTATATGCTACATGCTACTATTACTGAACATGATTAATGCTACTAATACCTCCAACTATAAGCAAAATGCTTCTATTACATGGAGACGTGTTAGTCATTAAAGTCACATGCAAGTACAAGTTTAGTATCTACAGTTGGTGATCTGGGTAGGGTATTTTATGAAGTCATAGTAGAAATGGTAGTGTGAGAAGAATTGCGTAGGAGGAGCAGGCGTTTGCCAAAAGATGACCTTTGCATGGGATATAAAAGAAGTTCAGTAAAGGTATTGAGCGTGGCCTTGCATGTACCTGGACACCAGGACAGATGACGAGAAAAGTAAGTAAGCCTTAGAAAACGTGAATGTGGAGGAGAATGTAGGGTATGATGCTGGATAAATGAGGATGGTTTGAACATATTTTAGAGATGGAGGAAGAGGAACCATGAGTAAATTCTGCATAACACAGCACAACTATGATTTACGGGCCCGAAAAACCACAGTGCCTCGAAGTCTGCATTATAAAGTTAATTCATGGTACAATTAATTTTTTTGTCATCATATACTCTGTACTCTTTTATTTAGATCGCATTGAGTTCGCTCAGGTTAATCGTGGAATATATTTCTATGGGATGATTACAAAACAGGCTTATATAACAAACTGGAACGTGTGATGTGACAATCAGAATATTTTTAAAGGGACGGTATGATAATTATATAAGCGTAGCCGGTACAACATGAGAAATAAAATTGGAATTATATGTAGATAGTAGGTTAAACTACAAACTTATCCTCTAAAGGGAATTTCATTGCAACACTTTTACTGATGATCAAAATTTTGCGAACTCCAATTTACTAGGATAGACTGGATCACGGAAATAAAAATACGGAAATTGATTGTTGAACCGACAAATTTAAAACATCTTTCTTCTCTCGTGCTATTAGTGATATGAATAGTTATGAATACATCATTTGATACTACATATACAAGTAGGAATGAAAGATTAAAAGTAAACACTGCATTTCCCATACTTAGATTTATTGTTCACAACCATTGGTATGCATCATATTCCTGAAAATGTTGTTACATAGCAATAAAACCACGGTCGTTATTAATAAACCGTGGTGCAGATATTGCAGGGTTTCCTTTTAATTCTGTATTTATACCGTGAAAAATTCCCATAGCGTAAATCCTATCGCCTGTTTACTATTTACAAATATGTCAGCAGTGAGTATAGGGACTTTAAGCTAATCCAACTAATAGCACATTAGTGCATGATTTCTAAGCTCTTACTATCTTTTAAAAATGGTTATAATTCAGCTAAGATGTAGCTACTCACCTTCTTCAAGAAAAGGTAAAGTTCGTTTGGTGTAGATTCGCCCGTGCCACACACCTTTATGCTAGCTGGCTACTGGTAGAGGGTATTATTTGGATATAGCTATAAATATGAACCCGTGTTGATCCTCCGAGGTGAGATCTAAACATTAAGGAGACTTTTCCATTTCCATGGTCTTTACAGGACCAATTTTTTAAAGCAAATATTTAAATTTATTGGTACACATATATCTGATTTATGTTGATATTTGCTGTCATTTTAAGTTGCAGTAAATTCAGTCAGTTCAATTCTCAATCATGTTTAGTTTATTGTTGACAGTCAAAAAGTTATACGTGTTTTGGTGTGCTTGGCAAAGTTTTACATTCGAAAAAGATGGATCAAAAACTATGTATTACAGTTTGCTTGAGAAATAGAATAAAGTGCTTGACCTCATTCGAAATTTTGACCGTGGCCTTTGGATAATGAACAAGGTGTAAGACAAGAGTTTAGGAGCGGTGCAAACGTTTCAAAGAGGGCCGTGAAAACGTTGAAGATGACGACCACCCTGGACGCCCTAAGTCATTAGCAGCCGACGACAATGTCAATCAAGTGAAGAAGATAATTCTGGAAAATCGTAGAATCACCATCAGAGAGGTTGCTGATGATTTTGGCATATCACACTGCTCATGACAAGCAATTTTGTTGTATTTTTTGGGAATAAAACGTGGGACAGCAATGTTAGTTCCGAAACTGCTGAATTTCGACCAAAGAAAACGTCGCGTAGGCATCACTCAGGAATTGCTGAATAAAGTCAACTACAATCCAGAATTTCTTTAAACGGTTATAGTAAGTGATAAGTTATGGGTATGATGTCGAAACAAAGGTCCAGTGATCCCAAGGGAAACTGCCTGAAGAGCCAAGACAAGACAAGAAAAAAATGCGACAAGTTCGACCAAATATGAAGGTTCTTCTCACTGTTTTCCTCGATTCCAATGGTTTACGGCACCATGAGTTCCTGCCATATGGTCATACAGTCATTTAGAAATATTATCTTGAAGTAATGCGCCATTTGCATGAGCAGTCTGACGAAATCTCCCAGAATTGTCAAAAAACAACTGCACAACTGTAAATTGCACCACGATAATGGTCATGCCCACATCTCACTGCTTGACTGTGATTTTTGGCAAAAAAACAAACCGTAATTTGGCCTTAGCCACCGTATTCGCTCGAGCTTGCCCCCTGTTAATTTTTTTCTAGTTCTAAGGCTGAAGAAAACATTGAAATGACGACGTTTTGCCACATTGATGAGATAAAAACAGAATCGCTAGAGAAGCGGAACTCTATACCGAGAATTGAGTTCCAGAATTTCTTCCAAGACTGAGAAAAAAGCTGTCACAATTGTACTATATCTAAGGTAGATTACTTTGAAGTGGACAAAATTAATGCTGATTAATAAATAAATATTCTTTAGGAAAAACGAAAATTCTTGTAATTTTTTTATCAAACCTCGTATTACTCGTAAGTCAACCAACTAGCTGATCACCTGCGGAATTGGTATCTTCATACGTCAAGATAATAGACATTTCGCTCAGTTTGTTTTAGATACACTGAAATACTGCATCATTCTTTCTTTACTTATCTTCATCTTTGAGTATATGGAGAGTAAGATCGTAGTTAATAACCTATTCGTTTCGCGGTAGACGAGAACACGATATATTTGGTGAAAAATAACCTGGTCTTTCCAGAAGGAGAATATTATTTATGATGATATCTAAAATATCACACTGACTGGTGTATTTACGCGTGTCATAATGCCTATGTAAATATGAATGAGACTTTTGACCTCCAATTTAACAATACTGTGCGGAGCAGTAAATCAAAGTATATAAATGCTTTAATGGTAACTACTTTGGAATCTAAGCGTAGTAAACATACCTTCGTAGATGGAGCCCAACTTCATTTTCCTCCGGAGGAGCGTAATCTTTGGCGGCATTGGCGGAGGAAAGAGTATGCTTGGGAAATGGGTGGGAGAGAGGGGAACCGGGAAAATGATAGCGATCTTCGTGTTTAAATGCTGCGGCACTTCACCTTTAATCTTATTTGTGTGCATGGAAAAGTCCTTTTTTGTGCAAGATATCATTTACTTTTTTTATTCTCCTTTATAGTCCATGGTCAACGAGACAGGGCCTATAATCTACCGCCAAGTGTTATAAGTATAAATTCGAAAGATCTTATCTTTTCAGGTGTGAACGCGCGATGTGTGGACGGAAGATTTTTTTCCGATCCCCGTTTTTGCCTTAACAGTACGTTATTAGGTGGAACGTTTATACCAAGTTAGATAGGGCTTAAACAAATGCCTCAAAAGATTTCTTCGGAACCTTTAATCCTCGGAAGCATATGTGCATTCGTAAAAGAAACCAAAGATCATAGGCTGGACTCTTCGATAATTGTTTTCACTGCCTATATTCGGTACTCCTTTGCTATATTAGTGTAAAATCACTAAGCATTATCTTGTACATATAAGTGTTAAATTCTTTGGAAGTCACTATATCACTCAAATTCTACTGCTTGTGAGTGCAGAAAACTTCGAAGATTCACTTGAGAAATGAGGAACACATTTGGATCAGTGGCACCCATTCAATTAAAGCAATATGACCCACGGCCTGTGGGACATCATTTCCCAGTAATATCTTGACCTCATGGGATTACTAATATATTCTAGTCAAAATAGACAGCTAACTCGCCAGATCCAGCGGACAATGTCAGAAAATTACTTACACACTAGCTTTTTTTTCAATTTCGTTAACATTTTGACAATTATTAGACTATTTAACCGGCTCAAAAATACATACCTAATATGATGACATAAACGTCATTTATATTACATATAAATCAAGTATATCCCGAGAATAGAATGCATTATACTGATCTATATTTAGTAATGGAATAATGTGTAGTTTCAGCAAGTCATTTTTCATTTATTAACAATTGCATTGGATATGTCTCGTGATCATCTTCGAGTTAAGGCTCAGCAAAACTTACTTACAAATTGAATATCAACGGCTACCGGCATTAGGCAAGAAATAAGTATGTAGGTGAAATAAAAACAGTTATTGGGGGCAAAATAAATGATTTTCCAGGTGCGTTTAACAAATCGTCCAACATGCCTGCACATTGAAGACCTCATGTAATCTTACTTAAAAGGCAGCGACCTGGGAGCTGTTTCTCTTCCTTGGAAACGTTAATTAAAGAAGGAATACGATTTTGGCGGAGAGTATGCAACTCGCAGAGACGCACCTGCCCGTATTGGTTGCATAAAACTACCAATAATTCATAATAACGCCACTAGCTGTTTCAAATTGCAAGGGTAATTTAGAACTTCTGGGATAATATTAAGCCAGTGAACTGAAAAATGTTTTTTTTTTACGAACAATGCAAATTATTAAAGATAAATGAAGATTGAAGTGGAATGAGATACATTTTAGACAATATCTGCCACCTTTCAACTAAAATTTAACTGGGCGAGTCTGCTCGGTATCTTTTGCGACTTTCCTCGCGGGTACTGAAGATATGGTATTTTAATTGAGGCTATACAATCCTTGGAATACTCTTTATAATTGCATATATTTTTTAAAGAGTGGGGTAGAAAGATCGTCCGATAGGATAATTATTCATTGTTATGTCTTGTAAATATGAACGAATAGGTTATTATTTAATATTCAATTTCTCCTTGCATTGGCCTCTGTGGACCTTAATTCGTGTAGAGATATCCTCTTAAAACTTTCTATGGCGGTTTCTGTGAAAATATTGCACTAGTTTTACCTTTAAATCATCAAAATATATTATTTTTCTTGGGTATTACAGGCAGCGGCCATATAATGTCAGGTTAAACTTCACATTTATTATATCATCCAGCAGAAACGGCGAGAAAGGTTCATTCTAAAGAATTTTTTATGAAAATTTTAGATTTTTGGTTCACTTCCTTAAGTTCCTTCTTGCAAAATTACACAAACTTCTATTCATTTTTTAAGTAATCATTCGATATTCTGTCACAGCAGGTAACTCATGTACCTTTACGTGATAGGCATATCCAAGAATTCCCATCGATTTTATCTCGGAGGACTCTCTTTCAGATAAAACTACTGCCTCAATGTCGTCACAATTCAGTTGCAAATTTAGCCAAAAACGATGATTTTCAAAGAATAAAAATGTACATTATTCGTGAATAAGCAGATAAAGCTAACTTTAAGTGTTGCAAAAAATATTTCGTTCAGTATTGGGCTCAATCTGAAGTGTGTTGCTGAAATCTCAGACTTTTTTTATTCCCTCGTTCTTTGGACTCTGCGTTGTGAAATGTTCTGATGCATCAGATTGATAGATAGGAAATTTGTCAAGGATTAAGCGCTTCTTCTTTCAACACATAGTCAATATACAACGCATAGTCAATCCATAAGGTGAATAAAAAACAGGCTTTCTCTGAATCTGACATCTACCATAATTTACCCTTAAATGCGAAAATAGATTCAGCACTAATCTGAAAAAGAATCCTTCACCGGAAAGTAATGTTTGATGTCCACCGTAACGTTTGTTTATTGGGTTTCATGGACCATTTAGTAGCCATATTGGTCGTATGCTAGAAGTAGATTTATGCATGTATTTTATTTCAAATATATATTGACCTTAGTGTTTTTTATTGTAAATGTTGTCCTCTTTGCAATTAAAAAATATTTTAGCAGCATTATCAATACATTAAATGATATCTCTATTCTGACCTTGATAAGCTAGCAAGCAGATAAACTTTTGCGGCTAGTAATCTATTCGTATGGATAATTTTTGATTTGCAATGCGAACGCTAAGAAGCTTTCAGCCTTCTTGTCTGATGATTTTTAGTTCTGAAATCGGAGATAATTTACCGCCAGATCTCTGATAGGATCAAATGTGCGTCATCCGAAATATAAAGTATATTGAGATAAAGTTATACAATCAAGCATTTATTAATTGAAGTGCGCATTTTCTTTCATTTCATATAATCTCTTAACCTTCATCGATTGGGTCAAGTGGATAACCGATCTCTCTTTGAGGCTGAGAAGGAAAAAGACACTCAATGGAGTTGTGGGGGTGGGATGTTGCGTCTTACTGCGGACAAATCTGTAGATAAGTACCGTATATATATATATATATTTGCCGGAACGGGCAGATGTCTTCAGAATTAGTTTGCTGGACAGCATACGATTACTTCAGTCTATCACAGCGAGTCCACATCGAGAAGAGCAGCTGGACAACCCAACAGAGGATCTTATTTGACTTCAGTCTCTTTCCTAGGTAAGTTGGATGATTAGTAGTTGCCAAAAACTAAATCTTAAACCATAATCTGTATAACTACTCCTTTACAAGAAGATGCTTTAGAAATACCATAGAGGCCAAAATATTGGACCCCAGTGTGAAATTTTAAGTTGCGTTCAAATAAATTTTTCGTATCACTTCATTGGGAATGATAGACTCGACGAAACATGGGGGTCGAAATATTGATTATGAATAGCTAAGAAGTTACGTTACTTATACATCACCGACGATAGAAAATTTAACAACGCCTTAGATTCTCTTTTGACGACGCCGTGAAACATTTCACAAATTTCTTAGGATTCCATTATTATCCTGAATAAAAGTGAATTAAATATTCTCAATAAGAGGCGATAGTGAGCAGAGTAGGTTCTAGAACTATACCAAGTAGGTTCGGCTTTCCCAAGCAGCGCTATTTTGGTTCCATTTGCATAATTTTGGATCAATCACTGTAAAAAGTTTATCTGATTTTCAGTGTGATCTGAATTTAAACGCCGTCTGCTTTTCCGGTAGTTGTCAAAATTTAAGACTCAACATGCATGAAAATCAGACACACCTACGTATTATTTTCAGAATTTAACAACTGCTTGTTGAAAATAAGATGGTTGTGATCTCAAATTCAGATCACCCGGGCTGAAAATAAGCACGCCTTGGTTGGCTCCGCAATTCGGCCAATCCGGCAATGGCAGGAGAAAAATAAATTAGCACCGGAATGAAATATGCGTTGTGTTGTTTACTGATGTTACTTTTGAAATTTATCGCCTAGAATGTTATTTAAATGTTAATACGTTTGTGTATTTAGTTTCACTAATGTGAATATTTGAAATTGCATAACTCATTGTGGAATATTAATCTAGTCCATCGTGTGCAGGTGAGAAATTTGAATTTTCATTGTTCATTTGTCATTCAGAGTCGCCTAATACCCCGTTTCCACTACTAGAGTATGTACACGCGTACATACGCGTGTGACCAAAAAACACCGTGGGAACGCACGTAAGGACCATCGTAATTCGTAGTTCCGAACCTTGCCATTTTTCACTGGTTAGGCGCTGGTGGCGGGACGGAAACTAAGAAAAATGAATCACGATATTCTATAAAGTTAGACAACATGGATATTTTGTCGGCTGTACATTGATGAACAAGTGTGAATGAGTATCTCATAATTTTTAAAACGGCAAAAACGAAGAATGTGCTGGAGTTCTGAATGTATTTGTAAACTACTTATACCAGCAACTTGTTCAGTCAGATGCCATGGAGGGCAGCACTGAGTTACACGAGTGTCGTGGGAACGCATCGCTGGTTTGTACGCGCGTACATACGCTAGTAGTGGAAACGGGGCATTATGCCCCGTTTACACTACTAGCTTTTTACTATGATAAGGCTTTCCATGGTAGGAAATTGGCCGTGTGAACGCAAGTTGCCGCTAACCCTAGTAAACTTTTCTACCATTATTGAGTTACTATAGTTGGCGCTAGTTGCTGGTATTTTGAGGACGTGTGAACGCAAGTAATGGTAGAAAGAAGGTTTCTTTTGAAAATGGAAGTGGAAATGGACGTAGAGTGTACGAATACGAAGAGAACAGATCGCACGATATGGATTGTAAATGATTCTTAGTTGCAACGATATTTATTCAATCACACTGTAATATATTTTAGTAGTTGTGTTACCACGTTCCACTGATTCGGTTGTTCAATAATGGTTTTAAATAGTTTGCTTTACCCCTGCATCCAGAGTACGTACGCTTATATATTTATTTTATGTGTTTACCTTGCCGTGCAGAAAATATACATGCAGAAATTAAATAACTAAGAAGTTGCAAACATTCGCAGGTAATTCGACTCGTGTTATTTTTTACGCATTCGCTCCTTAGGACGGCGTTAAAAGTATTTTCAGCATTATTCCCTTAAATAGCTCCTCTTAAAAACAGCAGAATATGGTAAACTTAGGATATCGGATTTAAAAATGCAGAATATTGATAAGAGCTACAAATTCATTATGTAAACTTGTATGTATTCTATTAGGATGCACGAACTTGCCTACGAATTGGGTTAACATGAGCGATAACTTATTGAGTGGTGAACAATTAATCACTTCATAGCATGGCGTTCCATGGTTGATTCCTTTCTTGGTGCGTGATGCCCGTATATAAGCTAAACGAATAAAAATACTGGCAAGGAAACTTTAATAATTTTAAATTGTAAAGGTATCAGTTGAAATAGTTGACAGTTGAAAAAGAGGTAAAGGTTGAATGTCTTAAATATCTGGAAATTAAAGTAATGGAGGGCGTTCATCGTTGTACAACCTTTACATATTTTCAACGTATAACTTTGGAGCTATTCAAAGCAAATGGCAATTGCATTCAATTTTATATTTAAAATTGATGTTTAGCAAATTAACTAACACAGAATCCATTGAGTATCTCGGAGATACGACCCACCGTCAATCATGAGGAAGTAATTTAAGAAGAATATTTTGGTTGATTTATAAAAAGGGATCTAGGAAACTACATTGATAATGTTCGATAAAATAACTGCATCTAATTTGCACATAAGTTAAAATACGCTTCCAATCCTTGCAAGAAAAAGTCCTTCCACTACCCTACCCTCCATTGTTATTTAGACTTAATTTTACTCTCCAATAGATGTCACTAGAGTCTTTAGAATGGTTCTGGGTAGGCCGTGCGAACGCAGGTTAGTTTTAGCCGCCATATTAACTATCATTCTACCCTAGTAATGTAAACGGGGCATAATGTCCCGTTTTCACTACTAGCGTATGTACGCGCGTACCTACCAGCGATACGTTCCCACGACACTCGTGAAACTCAGTGCTACCCTCCCTTGGCATCTGAAGGAAGAAGTTGTTCGTATAAGTAGTTTACAAATACATTCAGAACTCCAGCACATTCTTCATGTTTTTGCCGTTTTAAAAATTACGAGACACTCATTCTCACTTATTTATCAACGTACAGCCGACAAATATCCATTTCGTCCAACTTTATAGAATATGGTGATTCATTTTTCGTAGATTCCGCCCTTCGAGCATACAAATTCCTTCTATGCTTGAAGTTTCCGCCCCGCCGCCAGCGCCTAACCAGTGTAAAATGGCATGGTTCGGAACTACGAGTTACGATGGTCCTTACGTGCGTTCCCACGGTGTTTTTGGTCACACGCGTATGTACGTGCGTACATACGCTAGTGGTGGAAACGGGGTATTTGCGACCAGTCTAATAAATACCGTGTCGAGCAAAGAAATAATTACATTCCAACCAATGCCGATATAATTCTTGTTAACGGAAAGAAATCACGTAGTTTAGCTGTTTACGTTTAAGTAACAATTACTTAATGATTAATTGGGAAGGAAAAAAGGTAAGCGTAGGAGTGCGTAAAAAATCTTTCACTTTAACAACTCGTAAATATCTTAACAGGCGGAAAGAACTCATCAGCTTAAGTGGGGGTGTAATATTTATTTAAATTGCAATCGTAACTAAACCTTGATTGCTCCGGGGAAAGATGAGACAACAAACAATATTCAAAATAGCAGGAAAAGTGTTAATGAATGACCAGATGTTCTAAAATCATGCCATGGGTAATCCGTGGGAGTTATTATGTGCCATAGTACCATAAAAACGATGAACAAATACTTCAGCTGAATGCATAGTTACCTATACTCTGAATATTTTAATTTGAATAGTTTATTAGCTTTATTACAACACAAATACTATTCAAATACCTTGTCAGTACCTAAGTGCATGTAAGAAATATAACAAGCAAATAGGCCCTTGAAATAATTCTGTGAGTAATTGCTTTAGCACGAATGTTTATTTTCCTGGAATGTTTACTGAAGGAAATGCATTGTTTTAATAGCATAAAATTTTAAGTTGTACTTTAAGAATTTAGGTTGCATATAATTTTAAACCTTAAATGCTTCCTTAAACCTTAAATGCTTAAATGCTTAAATAGTGGAAAGTCATACACTTGCTGAAATCTGAAATATATTGTAACCTATGACGGAGTTCGAATGGACACGGACTTATTTATACAATCAAGTATGCAACACGATTTAAAAGGACAGATATTCAACACACAAATTCAAATTATAGAATATACTCTCCCATCCGTGCAATAACATATAGCTACAAATCAATACATGTTCCGATGGCGGAAACAAAGCAAAATATCTTCAATACCTCCAAAACTATCCACGTCACTTTATCAATCCAAATACCATATGCTCCGCCGCAGCACCGATCGGTCCATACAGTTCCACACTTCGCCTTCCCACTCCTGCCAGTCAATGAACTTCTCACTTGGTACTCCCACCTCCAAAACTTCCTCCTTCCCCCAATAAAACAGCCAAAATTCCAACACCAATCTCCGCCTCACTCGTGCGACGTGCCGCTCTCGCTCCTCTCCCCCCGACTCCCCCTTGTTGATTCTTCCCCTAGCGACCGCGAACTACTATGGCGGCCTTGCGTTATGTTACATTTGCCCCGTCGAAAGAAATTTAGAAAACATTGAGAAATTCTCTTTCGAAACCTCTAAAGTGATCTATGGAAGGTGGCCCCGACACCTCTAATTTTGACTTAAGCTAAATTTCATAGATAAATCAAACCTCCTTATGGTACGTGACTGTGCATCTTACAAACATGTATACACTAATAACATCAAATAAATATATATATACACTGATAACATCAGATAACAAGCAACGTAAATCCTTACTTTCTAATTTTTACAAACACCAAGTAAACACTTCCATTTTATCAACATCATCATCACATATCATTACTTTCACAAATTTCAGTGGTCACCAAGGTAACCTTTTGTCCTGCTCTATTCATTCATGTCCACTGTACAGCTGATCATTTGACATACCTCACTTTTATCACCACATTTCACCAATCTCCTTCATTTCACCTCAACCTCAGTTACATGTTCATACACCCATACAAGCCTCAGAGGTAAGCCAGGACAATGTATACATTCTAAGACATGTCTCAACCCTTACAACATCAGCTCCTATCCGTGCCAAAATGAACTCCTTATCTTAAAACATATCTCGAAAGTCATTTCTAATTACCTTGTAACTATTTCTTCCGCTACATATTCGCTGCCTAAGTCCTGCCCCTCTTACTATCTTCTTTCTCTTTCTATATTCTTTCTTTCTCTATCGTCTTTCCCCTTCCTATATCGTGACGTATTCACGCGAATAGCTAGTATTCAAAATGCATTGGGTGTTGTGTGGTGTGTGCGATTGAACTCCCCGCGATACGGCTTTAGATTAGATACATGGAAAACACCTCGGTCTGCTCCAGTCTCCGGATGTCGCAACATAAATGAAAATTTTCCCCGTGTGTCTTTTATCTCATATGGTCCTTCATACAATGGTAAGAAACCGTGGTAGATTTTATTTTCTTTGTGTGATACTGGGCAAGTACGGACCAACACTCTGTCCCCTACTTTTAAGTTTATTATCCCTCTTCGTTGTTTTCTTTCATTCCTCATTCTTCTTTTTTCTCCTTTTGCTGTGATACGGTCTATGCGGGTCAGGGTGATGCAATATCACTGATCTGCAGAATTCCCTTTTTAGTTCATCGAATATTCGTTGGTGGTCCCCATTCCATTCCCACTTTCGGTCCTTCTTGGTGAGATCATTCAGCATCGCAGTCATCTGTGCATGATCCATGTGGAATTTTGCGTAGTAGTTTATTAGTCCTAGAAATGACTTAACTTGTTTCCTGCTCCTAGGGCGTGGGAAATTTCGGATCGGCGCAAACTTCTCCTCCGCAATCGTTATTCCTTCTGTAGTAATCTCATGCCCAAGAAATTCTATCTTCTGTCTACAGAACTTTACTTCGTTAAAATTCATTGTAATTCCCGAAGCTTCAAGCTTATCCAAGACAATTTCCAAATGCCTTAAGTGTTCTGTAAAATTCCGGGAAATTATTAATAAATCATCAACGAAGTTTAAACAGAAATTGTTGACTTCATCCCCGAAAACATGATCAAGAGCTCTCACCAATGCACTGCTACTAATGGCACATCCAAAAGGTACTCTGGTGAATTGATAGATTTTTCCCTCAAATGAAAAAGCACAGTATTTGCGTGAATTTTGATCCAATGGGATTTGATAAAAACTTTGCGTGAGGTCCAATGAGGTCATGACTTTAGCATTCGCACATTCTTGAAATAATTCTTTCGGTGTCCTGGAGGTAGCATAGTCTGGCCTGATTATCTTATTAACAGCTCTGGCATCCATACACAATCTTATTGAATTATCCTTCTTAATAATGCAAACTAATGGCGAGATATAACACGACGTGCTCCTTTCAATTATTTCTTCGACTAGCAGCTCCTTAATGGCTTCCCTTGCCTTCGTACGTAGATTTAGCGGTATGTTATAATATTTATTATTAAATTCTCGTTTCTCCCTTATCTCTAACTTGTACGAATACCCTTTTATTTTCCCAGGCGTACTCGAAATTATTTCCTTCCTCTCCTTTACTATTTCCGCTAATAATCTTCTTTCTTCCCCGGACAATTCCGGTATTTGTTCAATGCTGCTCTCTATTTCCTCCTTCGAAATGTTCGCTTTCTCTCGCTTTGTATGGTTCTCCTTCATCCTTATTTCTTCAATGTGCATCACCAGCTGTTGTGAATATATTTTTGGATCTTTGAATGGACATACTACCTTCTCCTTCCCGTTCCGTAATTGTTCTATTTCTGTACGAACCTCATAATTTTCCTTTCTATTCTCTTCTCTCAGTTCCCTCACTTCCGTGTGAATCTGACTCTGCTCCTCTTCTACTCTTGCTATGTAAGCGTAGACATTTTCGTTCCATTCGGCTTTCGCTTCCTTTATTCTCTCCTCAAAATGAGCTGCTAGCCTTTTTTCTATTCTCTCTCCCAATTATTCGGATTGTTCGACGAACATCCTTTCCTTCTTTCTCTCCTCTTCCCTCACTCTTTCT
Organism: Platycnemis pennipes; assembly: GCA_933228895.1. NCBI lineage: Eukaryota > Metazoa > Arthropoda > Insecta > Odonata > Platycnemididae > Platycnemis > Platycnemis pennipes. Next base: position 29,678,590 of record OW121852.1, on the reverse strand, counting down.
TTTTCTTCTAACCATGCAATAATGTTAGATCCGACTGCGGGAAACTCCATTATTTTAAATTGATGAGTATCGATATTTATTCCCTTCTCCTCAAATGCCGATCGTAATCTGTTAATTAATTCTTTCTTAATCCCCACGGTATCTAAACCCAGTTGTTTTAATTCCTCGACAATTTCTGTCTTCTTTAATTCACCCAAATATTTAACAACCGTGGCCATTTTGCCCAAAACGAACGCCTCGACGAGAGAATTTACTTTAATTGTTGTGAATGCAATTTTTTGTTGACTGAACGCGCACGAACCTAAGCGTCCTTATTGACAAATTGTCCCGATATTGTTGACTCGCCTAATGGTTGCTAAATTCCCGTATTAAAACGCTTCCATAAATTCCGCTTTCTCAGGTCTTCCGCGTGGTATATACTACTAACGTTTCCCTTATTAATTTTCCTCGCAAACGTTAATTTAATAAATCGTGCCCCACGTTGGGCGCCAAAATGTAACCTATGACGGAGTTCGAATGGACACGGACTTATTTATACAATCAAGTATGCAACACGATTTAAAAGGACAGATATTCAACACACAAATTCAAATTATAGAATATACTCTCCCATCCGTGCAATAACATATAGCTACAAATCAATACATGTTCCGATGGCGGAAACAAAGCAAAATATCTTCAATACCTCCAAAACTATCCACGTCACTTTATGAATCCAAATACCATATGCTCCGCCGCAGCACCGATCGGTCCATACAGTTCCACACTTCGCCTTCCCACTCCTGCCAGTCAATGAACTTCTCACTTGGTACTCCCACCTCCAAAACTTCCTCCTTCCCCCAATAAAACAGCCAAAATTCCAACACCAATCTCCGCCTCACTCGTGCGACGTGCCGCTCTCGCTCCTCTCCCCCCGACTCCCCCTTGTTGATTCTTCCCCTAGCGACCGCGAACTACTATGGCGGCCTTGCGTTATGTTACAATATCAAGGAAACATAATGCATAAATCTTCCTGTGAAGCCTATATTGTATATATGCGCACCTACTGAATGCAAATTTAACTGGGAAGAGTTCTGTATATCAACAGACTAATGGTCAATATTGTGCACAAGATGTAGCTTGTAGCTTTGTGAAGAACATTTATTTAACAATATTTCTCACTAAAGGTGCATAATTAATAAACATGATAGCCTAATAACATATGTCAAGCCATTCTATATTTACAATAATGGTATTTTCTTAACACTCGATGGATTTAATCCCTTAAGAGAAGGATAACTAAGAGTCTTAACAAGGAAAAAGGTTAAAAAAAATAGATGGATGATCCTGGGAAAAGGAATTGATTCAATAGCATGTGATACGTTATATAGTGGCATCATATACCTCTGTACATGTTTTGCCAAAAACATGAAATTATGACAGCAAAATCACTTAGCAAAAGAAAAAATATATTTGTCATGGAGCTGGAGATAATTTCTGAAATAGGAACCAGCTATAAAAATAGTTTTCATCCTTAAATTTTGTGATAGTTAACTGTATGCAAAATTTTACTCTCAATCTAACTAGAGTTATACTATACATATTGAAAATTAACCATTATTTGATTTGAAACATTTACTTTAGTGATTGTTGGAGCGTTATCTCTAATATTCAAATTAAGAAATTGCAATCTATGTGAGCAGACATATATGCACTATATATATGAAGTTCCATATAAATACCAATAAATAAAGTTGGGAGATTTAAGGAATAAAAGCAAAATAAGACTGTAATTAAGTAACTCCTATTCATGGTACTCTCGTTGTGGGATATGTTGTGCAGAAAGGTATTGCATTAAAGATATGCTGTAAAACTACAATACAGTATATATTTTCACTTTGTGTCATTGATAACTTGTGAAATATTTCACACGGAATGAGTGAGGGAAAATTACAGATTGTAAGCAGATGTCTACTACTTAAATTTAAATTAAAAATCATGCGTGTTGACCCTACACAAGCCATGAGCCAAGCCAGTTCACAAAAGCATATGAAAACATTTACTTGTCATCTTTTATGTGTAGCTGTGAAGGTGGAGAGTTGGTCTGAAGGGGTTAAGGTGGAGAGTTGTTGTTCACTGTTCCTCACATTCACCTAAGTATTATAAGAATAAGGTACCAGTTGGTTCTACACATATAACGTCATAGGAAAAACAACAACAATAACTCAGACACACAAAATTCAAGCACTATCAATGGTAGATTGCCTAATAAATACAACACCTCCACACAATACTATCAAGTGCATACCAGTAAATAATAACTTTCATATTTACCCAACAAACATACAGGGCAAAGCAAACACCTATAAATACTATTTCCTTACTCTATCTATTAATAATCATGGTGAGAACTTCTATGCTATGAACTTATGGTGTCAGAATGTGGCGTTGATACTTCGTTTGTTTGCAGAAGGGAGCCAGTAGTATCCGAGTGACGCATCTTGAGATTAAACTTCCTTATTTTGCCTACGTGGCAGGGTTGTAAGAACTAAAAAATAGTCGCCCTCATCAAGTGACAGTTCCTGCCTCGGTTTGTAGGCACTGGCACATAGGGCTGGGCGGTTTTCCAGTTCAGCGGTTCGGTTTTTTTCAGAAGGTTTATGTGTAGGAAAAAAACCGGTGCACCGAGGAAGCGGTTCTGAACCGATGCACCGTTGAAGCAGTTCTGAGCCGGTGCACCGGGGAGGCGGTTCTAAACCGGGGCACATGGGCATTGGTTCTGAACCGGTGCACCAGGGAAGCGGTTCTGAACTGGTGCACCAGGGAGGCTGTTTTAAAGGAGGGCACATGGACATTGGTTCTGAACCGGTGCACCGGGGAAGCGGTTCTGAAACACTGATGCTCGTTCACTGTTCGGCTTTCAAGCCACCGTCTCTGCTCGCAGCCAGGCTGGCTGGCGACCACACCTGTGAACTTTACTGTGCTATAAGTTGTCCGCCTGACTGTCACACTGTGGGCTGAAATCGAAAAAATCTGAACAAAAACTACTTATTTCACTTTTTTCGGAAAAAAACAATATTTTCTGAATATACAATAATTATCATCCAAAATACTGGAAAAATTTTATTTCTAAGTGTACGCGGTAAAATAAATGCCGACTGGTTGGGTTAACTTCTTTTACTGAAAAATAAGGTCATGCTGCGGTCACTGACAAACTTAAAATTCAAAAAGTCTATAATTACTCCGTGTCCTAGAATATTGTGAAACATTTTTGACGATGACGAAAGGTAATGGCATCTCATGAAACTCATTTTTAATGTGAAATCCGAGGGTTTCTTTACTGCTAATCACCACTTCCATACTGAACCACTTGATCTTGGCACTATGTAATTTGTTACTATGTGGCTCTTTTTGGTACCACCCCCCTCTCCCCTGGTTGGAAATTACCCCTCGGCGGACTAATTACCCTCTGGACTTAGACGTAGGACTTGCACGACAGGCGTGGCTAACGATAGGCGTGGCTAACGATAGGCGGAGCCAACGACGCCAACAACGCCTACGATTCCAGAATGCATTGATTCACGCCTGCACAAAATCATGTCCGCACCAATCACGGCCGCACCAATCACCTCACCACATCGTCTCTCGCTTATATAGCCCCCACACTGCGGAGGAAGACCAGAAGTTAGGCCATCGTACAAGCCGTTATTTTGGTGTTGTTTCGCCGGAGTCAAAAAAGAGTTCCTGATGCTCCAATGATAACCTTCCACCTCACCGACTTCACCCATACCATTTTTCCCTCCCCTCAAAATTTACCTATCGACGATTTCCACGTTAAACCCTATTCCACTTTGACATTGCCGAAAACACCCCCTCCTTTTGCCAGAAAATACCTCCCATCTCACGCTCTCTGTTCGAGTCGAGACGGCAACTATTTCACTTCTTGGCTACGTCGTCGGTCTCGAGTTAGTTTTTTGGAGACTTCGTCATTCTCCAGTGTCTCCTAGGGGCCATAGTGTATTGTTGCCAGTTATTTAGGGTTTCCCTGAATTTTGGGAAGGGTATTTAAATTTGTTTGTTTGTACTTCCTTTGTCTATTGAAGGTTGAAATACATTGTTTGTGTAGTTAGATTCTCATACTTTTGTTTTTTGATCTATATTTGACCTCATCTTGCGTAGCCGAGTTTGGAAAGAATTTTGTCCCCTGGACAAGCGTTTCTCGTGAATTCATTTTTCTTTCGGGAAACGCTGCACTGCAAGTCACCGCTTCCATACTGAACCACTTGATCTTGGCACTATGTAATTACTAGCGTTGTAAATTTCAGAAACATGCCATGTACATCCGATGTCTCAAGCTTGGTTTTTTTGTATTGCTTTAATTGAAATTTTTCCCAGAATTCAAGGTTATTTATTCCGAGATTTTGCTTATGAATTTTTGCCTCCAATAAATTTTCATATTCATTACGTAAACAGTTTAATGTTTTAAGTTATTTTTCTCTGCCCAATGGTTCACATCGTCAACTGTGGATGAGCTCTTAAAAAATGGTATTTAGTTGTTACTACCATGAGAGGCAGTCAAGAACAGTCTCACTTTATGAACAATATTGCGGTGTGGAGAGAAAGAATAAATGTTACTGATTGACTATTTAATAATGTGGAGTAACTATTCTTACTTTGTGTGATCTTCATGCCATAGAAAAATAAAAAATCGGTAAAAATTGAAGGGATTTCATAGCATGAACACTTTTTACAAGCCATGAATTTAATTATTTCTCGATTAAGTAGTTTTTAATGTTTACTTAATTTTGTTTCTATTTTATAAGTATGCGTTGCATATAGCGGAGTAAATATCTTTAATTTCATGTTTTACAAGTGTTCCTTGGTGTATAATAATTTCTATACCGTTATCAAAGTATTCCTCGTGTTAGGCGTCAACACCTTATTCCTGAAACCAAGCACCGGGAATCGTAATAAAAAAGCAAATGTCTACTGTCTCGTGATTTATAGCAAATGCATTGGCGACATTTTTAATCTAATTTTTTATATTTATTGATTTTTTTGTAGAAGCATTCCATCTCTATATTCAACTTTCTCGCGCCTGCAGGGTTGACTGGATCCCGCAGGATGAAAATGGAAATATCTTCCTGTTTGATGGTCAATATCTTCATTCTAGCAATAGTGGTGACTCAGGGCAGTGGAAAGTTCATCACAAATACTTCCGAAGGTAATAATCAATTCCTTGACTTTCACACCAAAATTTAAAAAATCCTCTTTACCTCTTTTGGGGGGTAAAAATTATCCTGAAATAAAAAACTCAAATATTTGATTAAAAATGTACTTATACTTTTCCGAAATGCATGCCTTTCTCTCCTACTTCCTCCCTAAAGTGCTTCCTTCCTAAGCCTTTGGTCTCTCTGGGTGTGTACGTGAAGAATTTTAATCGTTTATTCCCATTTTAAAACTATATAGTCTACAACCCTTACCCACCATTTATATAAACTTCAGATATAGGTACTTTTTATATTCACGTAATGTTTCTTACTATAGGATATCTGTTTGAATTAAATAAATAGATAAATAGATAGATAAATATCATATAGATATATATGATATTTATAGATAAATATCATATCATATCATATCCCATAATCTCACTCTCCCATATTAAGTACTTTATCTTCACTTTTACAAGCCTTACCTGTTCCACAGTAGACCTTACATACTCCAAAATGAATAATTTTGACGGAAGGGATGAAAAAATCTCTCTCTCCTCCCGAAATCAGGCAAAGGCTCAGTAGCTTCGGCATAGCAAACGTACAATAATCAATTCCATATTGTGATATGCCAGTACGGTAGCATGCAGGAAAATAGAGTTTATGCTGAATGGAGGGTCAAGGATTTGTTCATATGGATAAATATCAATTAAATTAATATTTTCCTATCCCTTTGAGAACAGGAAATCTATTATTATTATTATTTATCTCTGTATCAATCCATGAAATGTTTTCTTAAGCCGAAATTTTATGCATGTACCATACCAGAATTTACATTTTATTAATTAACACTGCTCGGCGTATCCTTACATCCTTACTGCATGCTCGGCGTATCCTTACACCCTATCGTGCCAATTTGACCCAATCTAACTAATCTTCTAAATTTCACTCAAAAATTATTATTTCTTTCCAGTTTTGTAATGAGTATTATTCAGAAAACAATCGGGAGGGCAGCAGAAAATTTAAGATGAACTGTTCAACAATTTTTACGGTATTATCGGAAAACTAATTTCAACAAATTTGGGAATTTCTATCACTGTTGCTTTGAAGGGTTTCAAAGGTTTCGAAGAAAACTATGAGTATCCATGGATTGCAGGGTCCATTTTCCAGGTTTCTAAGACATATTTACAATAAAATTTTCGGTACAAAATTAATAATGGTTTATTTTTTTCAAGTAGGTACATACATGATGGTTTGCCTATAATGCTAAATTGAATTACATGCCTTGAGTGACAAAATTTTTAATATTCTCAATCTGAAAGATACATATTTAAATCTTGAAGATTATAAAATCATAAAAATACTGAACAAAATAAAAAATCTTTCTCTTTTTCTGAATTACAATAGCAAGTTGCAAATAACGACAGTAATTTTGACATTTCAAATTTCATCATACTGCATTAAATGAATACATTTCAGCACATCAATATCAGTTTCAAATTATTTTTTTTTATAAAATATATATTTCAGCAAGAAAAATTATATTTTATGCAATTTTGCATACATAATTGGATTTTGCTTTACATACGCCGCACACCATTTTTTGAGGAAAAGCTCTTTTCCATTTCCTTTTTTTGCCCCTTGTGTCCGTTTTCATTTCACGCCATCTACGTGATTTTTCTGGTTCTACGTTCTCGACAATACCACATTGTCTGAGACCCGCTGTTCGACTTGTCTAGATGTACCTTTCCCGAAGAATATTCAAAACATATTTTGATTGTTAGTCTACGGCTAAGCAGTACTTTTGCCCATATTTGTCTGGTTTTGAAGGAATATGTAAAATGAGTAAAAGTGCTTTACTCGGAAAGAGTAGTTCATCGACAGTAATATTCGGACCAGGTTTGTAGACCACGATACAGTGTTTGATAAAATTATTCAAAACAGCTGAGAAGAGAGAAAACATCTTTTTTAAGTCTAATGGAGCGGTTATTCCTCTCTTCAAACCTCAAGTACTACATTATTTCACAGAAACGGTTTCTACCTATTGTATCCTTACAAATTGAAGAGCCCCATGAATCCGACCATAAATAATTGATGCAGAATTTTGCGGGCCTTGATACTCCCCGGCACACTTTATGGCAATACATGCTTAGAACTCACCTAGTTGAAGACACCAACTGTCATTCCAGTTTGTCTAAGGCCTCTGTTTCCGCGCACCGCTTTGTGTCGAAGCATAGAGGGTGCCAAGGAAGAACACGGAAGTTTTCCATTATGGATAAATGTGGACTTAGTGGACTCCACAGTAATTTATATAGGGACGACCTAGGTTTCGAAATGTACTGTCATCATCAGTAGATGATGATAACCACACTTTTTATTTCAAGAACTATTAGATTTGGCCGTAAAACCAATATAGGAAACGACCCCATTCTACCCCCTCACTCACCATCTCCCGCCCTCGTTATTAGAAACATATGAATGTACAAGTGCATTGCTTGTATGTGAGAAAACTTCAAAATGGAAGGTGATACGTTGTACTTTGTTCAATGGAGGTGATTAATTGTGTTGACAACGCCATTTCAATTAAAAATATATTATTTCAATGTTTGCTTAGGGTTTAACCTGATTCCTTTCCTTCACATCCTTCACAACCTGTTCCATTTATCTCATACGACGCCTTCCTTTGCTGTTCTTCTCGTTCACTCTTACATCGATGACTGTTTTCATTAGGCCTTCGTGTCTTCAGATATGGCCGATGAGGTTTTCATGGCTTCTTAGAGTTTTCAGCAGACTTCTCTTTTCTCCCAATCTTCGGAAGACTTCTTCGTTTGTCACTCGATCGATCCATTTTATCACCATCATTCTTTTGTAGCACAACATATCGAACGCTTCCACCCTTTTCTCCACCACTGCTGTCATCGTCCGTGCATCACTGCCGTAAAGAAACATGCTCCATATGTACGTCCTGATGATTTGTTTCCTTACTTCCACGCTTGTATGATCCGGTTCAAAGCGATAAATCCCAAAATATGCACAACAAATATAGCAGCTGTATAGAAGTAGGAAGTAGATTTTTTAGGAAGTCAACCCTTCTTGCAATTGCCATGTAACTTCTTTTCTAAAATATAATCGAACTTTTAACGGTATCAATATTAAATTGCATATATACGGCTTATGTATGTATTTAAAATGATTATTTTTTCCCCCTTTGGTAAAAAAGGATTCAGTGTTCAGATTTTACCACTGATATCAATTCAATCAGAATCCAACCTACGAACTCAGATTGGAACTTTCTCATTTCTACTGATATCACTGATATCAATTCAATCAGAATCCAACCTACGAACTCAGATTGGAACTTTCTCATTTCTACAAATTTATGTTTGATGATGAATTAAGATCTGGTAGCAGAACTTTACAAAAAGCGTCAAAGTACTCGTCAAGGGCTCTGATGTAACTTTCTCATTTCTACAATCTTATGTTTGATGATCAATTATGATCTGGTATCAGAGCTCGACAAAAAAGGGTTAGGCTATATTATGTTTATGATCTCTTGTAATTTTATATTTGTTTGTCCATAGGTCAGGGAGTGATTTGCTTAGAAAATTACTACCAATATCTATACTACCAATTTCTTATTAATCTGAAAATATTTACTTACAGATGGAAAATATGGAGATGACTGCTCAGGCGTAAAACTATGCGATGCAAGCAAGAATTTGGCTTGCGATCCAAAGTATAATAAATGTGTTTGCAAATCTTCTTACCATGCTACTGGAACTCACAACTGCGTACAAGGTAAGACTGAATTCCATTCCCAAGGTTTACCATTAAACTTGTGTCAATCTTGAGGTACGTATCATTCAAGTTACATAAGCACCTTATTCACTCCGAAATACCAAAAACGACTACATTCGGTCGTATTCGTACAAAGCCCATTGTATCACATTTGTGATTTAACATAAAGCTGTACGATAAGGAATTTACATCAGAAATATCTACATTATGAATGGTCGCCACCATAGAGTTGCATGATGTAAGCGGTCCAGCCCAGATGCATTCCCAGGAAAGAATTTGGGAGAATAGCATGGGATGAGTCACGGATATAGTTGCGGGAACTTATTAACTAACTTAAGAAATAGGAAACTGGACCGGGAAATGAAATGACAAAATTAATTATATTTTTAATCACATGGATTAAAAGCAGATATAATATGCATAGTATGATATTGTTTACTCTTATAGTATTGTTATATTGTTGTTTATCATTTATTTACAGATATTAGATATGGACAATCCTGCTCAGAAATAGACATATGCGATGATACCCTTCATTTAGCATGTAAATCCGGCATATGCGACTGCAAAGTATTGTTCCATGAGGTACCGTATAGTGTGTGCACAGATGGTAAGTTTCAAGCCGGGTAAGTCATAGACTCGGTTGACTAATTAAAGACTACTATTTTCATGAAGAAACAAGAGCAATTATTTTTATCTCAGCGATGATAATTCTTAGTGATTTTTTGGAGAACTATTTGGGAGAAGAACCACAGGTATGGTAACTCCATAGGAGACAATTTAAATGAAGAAGTACGGTTTTAAGAGTGGTTCGCAAAATAAACACATTGGGTTTTGAATGATGACTTTGTCTATATGGCGTCCTTAAACTTTAATTTAGGTGATTTCCATCTAATTTCTTCTGGGCCACTGAAATAACGTTAAACCCTGGTGTTCAGTTGCTATGGATAATTGAACAAGCATTTATATTTTCCATTTTAAGTCACACTTAATAGGAGACCGTGTTGGTGTTGTGGTTTAGGTTCCGCTTCCAAGTTTCCGTTCACTTAAGCCTTATTTCACGCCATGGGAATATGTGAGGTTTTAAATATGCTTACTGGTCCTCAAAGTAAGTGCTGTTTGGGAAGCAACTTTCAAATAACGAAATATGGCCCCGTTTTGGCCAATTATACAAAACTTTTAATAAATAATAGCGCCATTTTAGTGTATTTTTCCTTCAACATAATTAATAATATACTGTTAGTGCCCCACCATAAATGATTCATAGCACGCATACTCATTTCTTATAATTTTGAATATAGGTTTCACAATTGTATACAATCGTCAGGTACTGATGATGCTGCACGGCAGCGATACCTTAATTGTTTCAATAAATACTTAAGAAGTGGAATGGCAGTGTTCTCTTCTGGCTCCTTTTCCTACAGATGGTAAAGTCTACAAAATGATGTTCAAAATAGTTTCCTATAGGGCAAGCAACATTTATTTTCAGATGCAAAGCTTGGAGACGTTTGCCAAAATGGAAGAGGCTGCGAAGGTGCCGGAAATTTGGTTTGCGAGGCTTCTTCCGGAACGGGACTATGCATTTGCCAACCAGGTTTTCATGACAATTGCACGAAATACTGCTTACATGGTGAGTATCTAGCCTGGAAAAAAGTCACATTCTGACGTATGCTCTTTGGACTGTTTACTTTTCAGTACATGTTTTTTTTTACATATGTGGTTCATTCCACGTCAATGCCACCAGAAAACTGGCAAAAATGACCCTTAGGTTCACCAATTTTGACCAAATATAACACAACTGGTCTTTTTGATAAGACATTGTAAACCCCAAATCGGTTTGTGAAAACGCAACCGTTTACGAGAAGTTTCAACGTTGTAAAATTTGAATTTTTCAAACATTACTACAGATTTTACAGTATATTTCCGGGACTATTTATGTTAAAGACGTGATTTTAGGGCTTAATTTAAAGATCTTGAGTTATATAAATATAAAATTAAATTGTATTATGAAATCGAAACAATTTTATTAAGTTTATAACAATTTTACGTTTTCAAATTACTTTTTGACGAAGCGTCAATTCCTTCGATTTTGTTAATATTTAATACGTAGTAGATACAACCCTCCTCTACAGATTAAAAACTTTTGCAAGAGGTAAAATTTCATTTTAGAAAGAAAACTATTTTGGAGGGAAGGCGTGACCCCTACCAGTGGCCGCGGTGTCAGGCTAACGGCCGACTGTATGGTACTCTGGTGTCTTCAGATTTCAGTAAGTTTCTCATTCATTATATTCTCACCAATTTACCATATACCAACTCTTCGGCCATGCATATCGCTATTTGCCTCGACCAGATGTGACCAGAGCCTTAGAATCTATGAACCTCGCCTCGGAGATCAATTGACAAACCTCGTTCCGTATTCGGATTTCAGTACTACTCTCCTCACATACTCTTTTAGCATGTTCTCCAAAACCTCTTTCTCAGTTCTCTTTTAAAAGAAATGGGTGCACTAATCTGTTTTAAACTATCACCAATTCGAATTTTACTCTCAGGGAAAACAACGGGCAGGCAGAGCCCTACAATATCACCTAAGCGAATATTTTGGTTCTCTTCGCATACGATAGCCTCCCAGGATAAGAAGGTCCCTGAAATTCCATATTTTTGCTCCTCTGCCCGTTAGTTAAATAAGTCGCTGTTTTTAGCTCATGTTTCAAACATTTTCCCAACTGGACTTCACACATTTCAATGATATATATCTCCGATTTCAGTGAAAAAGTAAAATATGTTACGTGAGGCAATGGAATTAGTTTTGTATTTAATGTTAAGATGAGTTGAAACTATTACGTTTATCCCTCTTATAAAGTTAATTAAAAATCATTCACATCCTTAAACACCATTCGCATTCTAAAGCCTTAAATTTAACTAAAGTACAACTTATAGCCAACACCTAGAGTTCACTTGAACGTCATAAAAAAGTTGTTATAAGTAATTTTTGACGGAATCTTTTGCAATTCCTTAACCCACAATTTATATTACAGCCAACGTATCACTCATATTATGGCCGTTGAAAATAATTACAATGATAATACATGCTGTAAAAATAGAAGGGAAATTTAAAAAATCAATGTCGTTCTTGTTTAACCTAATACCGTACAGCTGTGCTGGCAGAATGGATTGCCGAGGTTGGTCTCCTCCTTGCCGCAGAATTAAAAGATGAAAGTAAATTAGAGTCGGGTAAATCAATGTAGCATTATCCGATTTTACATGGTAAATACGCTAACCTTCTTAACCCACCTTCAAAAACCCCTGTTTTCCTCGAAACTCTCCTAATTATATCTTTGCGACAAAATTGAAAATTTGGTTCTTCGGATTACTGAGGGAGGTACTTCATCAGCAAGTCTTCCTTCGGTGGTGGAATAACCGTACGGTAGGGACGAATAAACGCCACCGCAGGTGTATCTCGGAATCTTCTCGTCAGCCTCTTCTCTTCTTCTTCATCTACTTGTTGGTTAAAAACTCAAATTTTCCCTAAGTGTTAAACTCCTTTCACGTTCGATGTGGCCCATTTGTAAAGTTCATTAAGAGTCTGAACATGTTTCTTATAATTGAGCTTCAGACTGGCACGTATGGCTTGTCTCCCTTTATATCCGTCGCTTGTACTCTTTCCCTGGTATTTGGTATAGAAATGCCATCCAGCATTGACTCCGAATTCTTGGCGATGCAACAATTTTAACGTTATGTAGCGATTCTTATATTGAGTGTTCGCAACGTCGATATACTTATTTTTTTTGAGTAGGGATAATACACTTGTTAAACTATAGAGAAGCTTCCTTTGAAAGATGGCGTTATGTTTCATTCAGTCGTACATAATAACCACTCTGAGAGGCATACACTTGATTGTTCATATTTCTATCGCAACATGTAACTGAATGTACCATAGCCTGGCAGTAAATCCAGTGCACCGCTTTTACTGAATCATGCTATCAGGGAAGAAAATTTCTCAGAAAAATCACCCACAAAGAAAAATTCACATGACTTCAGACTGTCTCTGACTTCCAAGTAATATACAATTTGCATACGAGCAATATAGTCGTGCCATTGTAGTCGCATACTATCCTCAAGGAAAGCCCCCAGAACATGTTTAGAAACTTAATCTGAGTAGCTTATGTATGTAGAGACATTTTTCTGAATTAATAGTTTGAAATATTTTTCGTCATGTGAAGTGGGTGTGGGAAAATTCAACAAGGCGAAAAAGATCACTTAGGTAATAGGTCAATAATAGTACATGATTTAGTAATTATCAGTGAATGCCTCCGAGGACAACTACAAGAGGACCAGTATTGGCATACGGTAAGAATTTGGTGAGAAAAAAAAGGATGAGGAAGTTATAGAGATCTTAAGACACCAGAGTACCATACATTTGGCCGTTAGCCTGACGCCACGGCCACACGTATGCATCACGCCTTCACTCACAAATTATTTTTATTTCTAAAATGAAATATTACCTCTAGCAAACTTTTTTATTTGTATAGAAAGGTTTTTTCTGCAACAGATAAATAATGTGCTGAATCAAAGGCTTAGGTTCTTCATCAAAAATTGATTTGAAAATTTGAAATTGGTATAAACTTAAAAAATTGCTTATATTTCACAATATAATCAATTATTTTCAATGTTTATTTTAAGTCCTTTAATAATTTGGCATTGCATTCGAACCTTTCTGAATGGAGGAAGAGGTTCCAAAGTTTAAACGGCAGTTCTTTTCTCAATATAAGGTGCGGATAGCTCCTCGACTACTTTCATAATAAAAGTTCTACGGGACATTTTGGATCCATATACAAGCCTGTATAAGGTATGTGTATTTATCATTACTAAGTCAAGTGCTAAGTCAACGTTAAACTAGGAAAACAAAAACTGGAAGAGGTAACCGAGTTCTGTTACCTGGGAAGCCGAGTAGCCAACGATGGTCGAAGCAAGAGAGAAATAGTCTGCAGAATAGCCCAGGCAATGAAGGCATTCTATAAAAAGAAGAATCTACTTACCGCTAGAAATACAAGCGTATAAGTAAAGAAACAATTCATCAAAACGTACATCTAGAGTGTGTTGCTCTATGGCAGTGAGGCATAGACAATGACAACAGCGGGATAGAAAAGGGTGGAAGAATTCGTAATGTGGTGATACAGAAGAATGATGAAGATTCAATGGATCTACCGAGTGAGTAACGAAGAAGTGCTAAGAAGAGTAGGAGAAAAGAGAAGTCTGCTGACAACTCTAAAAAGAAGAAGGGAAAACTTAATCGTCCATATCTTGAGGCACGACGGCCTGATGAAGACTATCGTCGAGGTAAAAGTGAACGGGAAGACTGGAAAAGGCAGGCCTCGTATGAGATATATGGAACAAGTAGTGAAGAGTGTAAGAGAGAAGAATTACGTCACAATGAAAAGTTTGGCCGATAGAAGAATCGAGTGGAAAGCTGCGTCAAACCAATCCTAGGATTGTTGACCAATGATGATGATGATGAAGCATGTAAAAATGTGCTGTTGGTTGGGTTATCTTCAAGTCCTCCTACAAACATGCAGCTACCAATGTTACGAGGAATTCGTAAGAAGAGTGGGAGAAAAGAGAAGTCTTCTGAATACCCTGAGAAGAAGACAGAACAACTTAATCGGCCAAATCATGAGACATGATGGCCCGATGAAGACAACCGTCAAGGGACAAGTGGAAGGGGAGAATGGCAAAGGAAAGCCTCGTACGATATATATTGAATAAGTGATAAAAAAAAGATGTGAGAGAGAAGAAATACGTAAATATGAAGATATTAGCCGATAGAAGGACTCAGTGGAGAGCTGCATCACACCAATCTGAGGATTGATGACCAATGATTATGATAAAGTCAAGAATATTGTAAAACTCGTGGACAGGCCAACGGCATGCCCAGGCCCGGACACTGTATTTGCGACACATCCAATGAGCCACTGCTTATTCCGGTTGGTTGCCAGCGTCACCATCTCCAGAGCTGTCTCCAAAGTCATCAGCATCTTCGTTATCGCCAGCAGCAGAGGGCGTAGCGATGATGGGGTTCGTGGAGCCACGAATGCGTACCCGACGGCCTCTTGGGGTACGATTTTCAGCAGTATCGCCGCGATGACCGCGGCAGCCTCCACCCAGTACGTTGCCATCGTCAGGAGCGCACGAAGTAGAAGGAACAGAATGTGAAATTTTACCGTAGCATTGTCAGCTTAGTAAAACTCCAAAAATGAAATTAATTTAAATATTTTCTACGCACCTTGTTCATTCAAAATTCTTCCGCGTCCTGCACCACGCGATCGTTCAGCCGCACGAGCTCAAGCTCGGCATGAGCGACCCGCAACCCCCCTCTAGCAGTGGCAGCACCTCCTGTAACAGAGTCTCTTGTGAATCATTGCGTAATCAAAATTATGTACCACACCGTTAAAGACTAAATCTCTAACTGAAACTTACGTGTAGGACCAGCTCGCTGTCCACGGACTCCAGAAGCTACAGCATGTTCGCGCTGCTGCTGCTCTTCTTCGCTGATCTGGTCTTCGCTTGTCGAAGGTTGAGGTTCATACTCGTCTGATTAACCATCCGGGCCATCAGACGCGTCACTACGATCACTTCCGGCCTGTGATTGGGAGGGCGAGATATCTTGGAGCACCTGAATGGTCTTCGCCTCGGTCTGTCCACGTCGACGAGCCATCGTACTCTTCTCTAGCCCGGTTCTGACTGAACTAAGCGGATTTTCGACTGCAGCGTCAATGACGAGACAGCGAACGGCATGTAAGTTGCAGTACGTCGCAAAAGGGTATTCCTTGGGCTCTCACGGGCAGGGTAGCGTGGGTGCGGCTGTCAGGGGAAGCGGGGGTGCGGCGGCGCCTGGCTTGGCTGCCTGCTGCGCACAAACGTAACAACACATTTCAGCTAAAGCAGTGATCACCACTGCCCATAAAATATTTAGTAGCGATTCTTTACGACGCAACATACTGTAATTTTGCTAACGTGTCTCTCCTTCACATAAACGGAAAAATCATATAATAAACCTGTTTTGAAGACAAGAATGTCAAACTTGAGTAATGCGTGTGTGTGGTAAGGTACACGCTATGATATTTGACACAATTGACACCAAGAATTGACAATGAGATCTAAATAACGATAAAAAATACAGGAACGGTCAATGGACCGCTCGCGGTCATTGTAGCTATAAGCTGGCATTACTCTTGACCTTGAGCAACCCCACCAAAAAAAACTTCATTTTCGCATTATTTGTTCGAAAATACTAAAAGTCAAAAAACTTCAGCTTAATAAATCTGAAGATAAAGAAGGGGTGTGCGAAAGAAAAACGCGAACGGTCAATTGACCGTCCCCGGTCATTCTAGTGTTAAAGCCGTTGAAGCTTTCGAGTACCACTGCAGTCTTCGTCTGCCGGAGGAGAACTGAAGATTGCGGCAAGGGTGTGAAAGCAGTTGAAGCGGAGGGAGAGGGTCTGAGGGAAATTGAAGGGGAGGAAGAAGGGTGAGGGATGAGAGTGGGGGTGATCAACGCTGCACATTCAATCCTGGACTCTCAAATGCACGGAGATCCAAATAAAAGCATTCTCACGAGTCCTGAATGCAAGTTTTAAATGTGAGTGTTCCGCTTTTTATGTTTTTGTGTCTATATTTTTCGTGTGCTATATCCGTATATGTTTCATCGGCTCTTCTGAGTGCTACTTTAATGATATATATAAGAATCCCAAAGCCGTTTTGTTGAATATGAAAACCATTTACGAGAAGTTGCAACGCTGAAAAATTGGAATTTTACAAAAGTTACTACACATTTAAAGATATATTCCGATACTAGTATTGCCTCAAATTTGCAAAAGGGCTTATATTAAATGCTTAATTGGAAAGCTAAAATAAGGGGTTTTAAGTCCAGCTTCTTACGATCATTGGTTAAAATATAGAGACCACGTTCATTTAAAGAATTTTAGCATAATAAATTATTATTTTTCTAAATTTTCAGGTTTTCATTATTGATATCGAAATAATGTTCGGTCTTTCTGAAAAACATGCCATCTTAACCCTTAAGCGGGCGCGTCTCGAAACGTAACACTAGCGGTCGCGTGGCGCACTGAGTGCGCCATTAGCTTCATATCCCAATTCTTGGTTTTAAGTTGTGCTGTTGGTCTTCATAAGCATTTTTCATTATTTGTTTTCGAATTTCTTAACTCTTTACTAAAGGAATATTAACTTTAATTGATATAAATCAATTCTGCAAGAATTTCTTAACGATATCCATTCTCGATGAGAAAAATAAAATATTATGTATCACATCACATTAATTCCATTTCTGCATGAATTACAATGTATTGATGTCTTATAATGTTATTAACACACATAAGTTTTACAAATATCGCACCTAATGGTACTATTTACATTTTTCCCGCGACCTCAGGTTATAAATCTCCCACGTGTTTTGATTGACCGCTCAATTACCTCACCATTTTTGGCGGTTGGTATATTATTATTGGGATTATTGGCGGTTGCTACATCCTTTGGTAGACTGTTTATTTTAGAACGCTCAACTAAGTGATCTTTCAAAGACAGACGCTTCAAAGAACTCGACTTTCAGTTTTTGGATTTCCATCATTTGCATAGTAGAGCGCTTACGCATTTATTTCGGCAATGTTCAAGAGAGGATAATATACAACCAAAAGCCGTTTCCTTGTTCTGCGGGAAATAGAATATTTTCTGCACATTTGGCCTAATGTATCCTCTCCACCTTCAGTACTGTTATAATCCATGATAGCATATGGTTTCTCTGTGCTATGATCTATTTTTCCTGTGTCGTTCATTGTTGACAAGAAAATGGCTGAATTGTTTTTTTTTTCTGGCGTGTAAGACCACAAAGATATATTTTTCTGAAATCCATATAAATATAGAGGTCGCAATCGGACGGTAATTTCTCGGAAAAAATTCAACAATCATGGATACGTCATTCACGTGATGAAAAGCATAAAAGACACCAAAGATACATTTTTCCATATAAATATAGAGGTCCCAATCGGACGGTCATTTCTCGGAAAAAATTCAACAATCATGGATACCTCATTCACGTGATGAAAAGCATAACATCTCATCTCTGATACCTCGTGCAGGCTCAGGAAGGATTTTCACAATGTTTTTAGTCTTGCTTTTTGACTTTTTCTGCTGTAGCGTTCTATGTCATGTACAACATTGTCTTTTGCGATAAAGATGTCGTTTCTGCTATTGACACTCTATTCATCTTCATCCTCGTGGCCAAGCCCATGCTCAGAAACAGAATCATTTTCCGAATGAACAATTTCTTCATCCTCAGATGTAGATTCACTAATCTGATCGATGGAACTATCCTCACTCTCAACCTCGTGCAAGGCATTTAGAATGTCAACGTCTCTGTTGAATTTTGGCCTGGATAAAATGCCTTCTTACTTCAAACTGCAGCAGGCTAAATCAAAATAAAATTCTAGATGTGTCCCTAATATTTGAAAAATATTTTCAATAAGCATTTGTAATCATATCACTTACATCTCGCTGATTTCGAAAGCTGCAGGTCGGGCTTAGGATCTTTGACATTATTTCTTATTCTCAGCTAAGACAACACATTCCACTGACCATTTCAGTCTCAAAGAATGGGGTTAATTCATCTTAAAATATTGGAACAAAGTAATTTCTACCCGATTTAGACGGAAATTTACTTGTATGTCCTAATCGAAGTGGAAAGAGATATTTTTTGAAAATTTATTACTAACTTAGATGAGACAGGATTCGAAGAGATAGTATATCGGTGCCTGGACCGAAGAGGTCCTTGCTTTTCGGTCCATTGTCGCCAACATAACGAACCGTAAGCTTCAATAAGTATTTGCCATTTAGATTTATTTGTATCAAAGAATGACAGAAAACCTCAAACTTGTTAGCAGAAACCCAATACGCTTGAGTCTTCCGCGCAAAAAATTGAAATAAACACAAATTTTATAACATGTTTTACAGAGTTAAAGTAATAGACAGCAGTTGAAATATATTGTAAAAGAAAAAGGAGAATATGAAACATAAGGAGGTAAAATAGTGCTTCAAAAATGCAATTCTCAGCCCTTCTACGCCAAAAAAATCGTCACACTAGCGGGCGCGCGGCGCACTTTGTGCGCCAAGGGTGGACTTACCCCGGTATAATTCTTGCCACACGAAAATAAACGGCTGTAAAGTTATAAAATCACCACTAAACGATGAACTATGAATGAATGCAGGAATACGTAGCCATTTATTTATTCTAATACCAAAGCTCTTCAGTTGTCGCAATAATTACATCCTCTGGCGCACTCAGTGCGCCAGCGCGCCCGCTCAAGGGTTAAATGAGAGAGTTCTCACTGTATACTTGCAATAAAAGACAAGGACGAAATGTTATACAGTGCGTCGTCAGGGAAAAATGCGCCGACTTAAATGCCTGGAATGATTTCACGCACGCAGGCACAAACTTAAACGAAAATCCACAAAACTACACAGATAACAAACTATTTTTCTTTCAAAAATACAAAGGCAGTAGGTATAAAAAATTATTTCATTCAAAGAATTTTAAGTTACACGGCATACGAAAATGATGTTTAGCCCTCTTGAAATTGTTTTCAAATAAATGAATTCGTTTAAAAATAAATGAGAGAATTCGTTAATGGGAAGTTTCACTGGAACGTTGCAGAATAAAGTTTTGTCCTTTTCAATATTTTAATTATTTTCCTAACTCATGAACTTTCAATCAAGTATTTCTCCATTTCTAGTGTAAGTAATAGTCTGTTCTAAGGGTTAACCAAGTTAACCAATAGAATCCAATTTAAAATGGGTATTGTTAATCACTATAATGATACCAGGATACTCTGTTACATTGGTATTTTTTAAGCAAATCATTCTAGATAGTATGGGAAATTATATCTTTTAAAATGTTTAACTAATGCTTGAAGGTCCTCCCTAGAGCAGCGTTTTATTAGGGAAATAATGTCCCAAACCTTTCATTTTTCAAGGTTTCAAAAGATAAAGGGAAAACATTTCCCTAACCTGTAAGGGAATTCCTTAGAAAAAATCTTTTTTTCCAAAGAATATTCTATTTTTATCCTTGCTTTTCCCCATTTTCTTGGGAATTCTTGTTGGCAAATTTCCAAGAAAGCGGGCTGCAATATAGTACCGGATGAACTTACGCAGGATATTTTTGATTTCTGCGCACTTCAGCTGTTTTTATTTTACTTTCAGATGGCAATCTTGGAGATGACTGCTCAAGTGGGATACCCTGCAACGCTACTCTGAATCTAGTTTGTAATGCAACCTCGAAAACATGCGCCTGTGAAACCTCTTTCCACGAAGACGGCAACAATTACTGCGCCGCAGGTGGGTTGCATTCCGGTTAAGGAGGTTCTAAAATGTATAACTCCCCGCCTCAAAATCCCGTAAAAGAGCTAAATTATATGGTAATTAAATGCCGATTCAGAAAGATACCAATATGGAAATTCATCTATAGTCTGATAATGGATACACAGCAATTGTACGAGCACGATATTATATAGTACATATAGTAGCATTCCATGTTTAACTAGATCTTTTAACTCATGTTGTTTTCGGAGAATGGCTATAGAATAGAATGGCTATAGAATGGCTAGCGTGTTGTTGCCACGTTTAATTTCTCAAAATGAAACTTCATGCTACATTCCTGCTACAGCAAATTCTAATATGGGTTAAATATTTCATTATTTAGTTTCAAACTATTCACTTGTAAGTACTAGGTACACTATGTTGTTAATGTAATAAATAATAAAACATAATTGGAAAAATATTTGGCATCACTAACGCTGCTACTGACGCTACCATTTATAAGCATTGGTCTGTCACTATGAACACACAGTCAACATATGTACAATGAGCATCATTGATCATTGACACGTGAACACCCTGATCTCCTCCTCTTCCAATCGCTTTACGCAAACCATTACAGACACGCACATCACCTCTTCGATATAGACATCTCCCTTAGATGCGTCACTGCACTAGACACCTCCATTTGTATAAAATCGACAAACAAGCAATTATGCCTCCTTTTTGGAAGCTGCCACCAGACTTATACCTAGCTCACCACACGCTTCTCTTCCTCTATTCGCGGTGACTAAATTCCTGTATTGGTGGGTGACCGAAGAGAAAATAGATTGCTGCTAAATCAAAATCCACATTCCTCTATCTCTCTCTCTCCCAAAGAGAGTGTCCAGATGGTCTCCTCAAAAAACGCACTCTACCTGCAATCAAATTCTCTCCTCCCCAAAAGTAAACAAAATACAGGGAACGTATGCATTATATTTTTATCTGGTGTACAAAATTTAAACAGAGCTATCCGGAATCCTCGTCTACAATACCACACTAATTTCCTCCAAAAGGCAAAAAAGCCCCTCCCTTGGTTATCGACGTCCACAGCCCCTCAAAAGCATCATCATCCACAATAATTCAATTACTTGAAGTTATTACGTGGATCCCCGACCACAACCAGAGAAATGTGGAAGGTCCAAGCGTAAAATATGTAACATTAGGGTGGTCCATATCTGCAAACTGGGTAATAGTAAAATTGTGGGTAAAATGGCTATTGAAAACGTTTCAGCATGAGATCGACTGCCCAAACTTGAATGATGCCAGAGGGAAACTGGTAGACTGCGGGCTACAAATATCTGGAACACCTGTGTCTCCTGAGTTTTTGTGCCTTGCTCTGTTTGATCCCGATGAAACTTTATAGGGTGAGAAGGCTATATTTTATATTATCATATCAAAACCCATCGATGATGCAAATGTGTAAAAAGCTCATGTCAACAAATTGATCACTCCATTCAGTGATTGCAGATGTCTGATTTTGCAAACCATGGTTCACTGCGTTTTTTCTCGTAACTCATTGTGGGGCCCCAATCTCTTGAAATAGAAGCTAAAGACTGGGAGAGAAATCCAAGATTGTTTGAAACTCAAGCTCTACGTAAATAATACGCCATCCACGAATGACGCTGCCGACAGAGGCGTCGTTTCGGGCAAACATTCTAACAATGTACTAACAAAGGACGAAGAGAAAAAAACAGGTTTGTATGTTGTAGTTGCTAATGATAGGAAAGCAGTGAAACAAGAATAACGAATCCTATACATTTATCGTAAATTTGTTCTTTTCATTCCTATACGCCAAAAATTACAAGTGATTAACATTTAAAAATAGGAAAAAATATCTACTTTTCCTGGAAGGTAGGTAACCGGATGTTCTAATAGTGCGATTGCGTGGTCCAGAATGGTTCCGGGTGACAACTTACCTCAAGCGATGTCACTTTCGACCAATAAATGTTTTAGTACGGTAAATAAAAAAGCTCTTTAGTGCACAAATGGGCCATTTTGGGCAAATTCAGTATTTCAAAACTTCCCACGCCCTGTGGAACCAATAAAAAATTAACGCACGGACTTCCGGTTTTGGATTCGAGATCCGTATGAAAAAACGAAACTTTTGACGAGTCCGCCCCTCACATTTTTACCCACTTCGCGGATATGGACCACCCTAATGTAACATCCTCCTCCCGATCACCGGTTTCCGCATCCCTAACCATAAAATTAACCCAGGATGTTCTCAAATGGTCTCAGGATTCCACGGAAATCTTGCAATGATCGATCCAGAGCCTCGAGCGATGCTTTGTGCACCATTGTGCATTCATCCCAAGCAATAAGTTGGCATTTCTGAAATATTTGTCCCATGCCGGATGATTTGAATATGTTGCACGTGAGTGTTTCAATGAATTGCAAGTTCAATGGGATGCACATCCCGTCTCCAGTGTCGATATTGTATTCTCGATATTGTACAAACTTTCATGGAGTGAACAAAACAACTAACCAAAGCTTCATGGAAATTGGAGGAATGTTGTGGTAATGCATGAAGTTATCAATATTGTATCAATACAGTATCGATATTGTAATGATACTTTATAAAACTTTGAAGAAAAAACACCTAAATAATTTCACTTCAATTTTGTATCAATAATGTATCGATGTATTCATATTTTATCGATATTATATCGATACAGTATCGATATTGAATTATCGATTTTATAGGAACCTTCTCGAAG
This sequence comes from Platycnemis pennipes, assembly GCA_933228895.1. Lineage (NCBI taxonomy): Eukaryota > Metazoa > Arthropoda > Insecta > Odonata > Platycnemididae > Platycnemis > Platycnemis pennipes. The sequence continues at coordinate 29,655,463 of OW121852.1, read as the reverse complement.
CGTACTCAACAACTTTCCAAAGTTTCATGGCGATCCGATGAATGGTGTAGTAATGCATAAACACAAACACATTATATACATTCGATACAGTATCGATATTGCAACGATACATTCCTTTTAAAAACTAAATAATTTCACTTCAATTTAGTATCAATAATGTATCGATTTATTGATACTTTAGCGATATTATATCGATAAACTATCGATATTGAAATATCGATTCCGTAGTTCTCTTTTCGGGAATGTACTCAACAACTTCCCAAAGTTTCATGGCGATCCGATTAATGGTTTAGTAATGCATAAAGGACACACACACATACATTCATTTTTATATATATAGATGAACTATCGGCAACAAATTTCGCTGCATTGGCAAATAAAACTTAACAGGATCTAAATATGTATTTAAATATTTAATACCACATAACTGACGATAATCTGTTTGCTGACACTATTAACAAGAGGATTTTCATTTACAGATGCATCCCTTGGAAGATCATGCAAAGACAATCGTGATTGCAAATATCCAGTACTGAATTTAGTCTGCAGTTCCGCGGGAAAGTGTGTTTGCGCAAGTGGTTATTATGAAATGGAAGGAAAAGTCTGCGTAAAGGGTGAGATTCAAAGTGACTATCTGAAAAAAACATAATTTGTGTATATCTATTGGAAGAAAGAACTCAGATATGGGGACTTGCAATACCATAGTTGATAACAAGATTTGATAAATTTGAATGCAATATCCTAATCATCAATTCCATATTGTGATATACCTGCTCGGCAACATGCAGGAAGATAGATTTAATGTAGAATGGAGGGTCAAGGATTTGTTCATACGGAGAAATATCAATTTAATTAATATTTTCATTTCTATTTGAGAACAGGAAATCTATTATTATTATCTATCTATCGATCTATGTATCGATCCATGGAATGTTTTCTTAGGCCGAAAAATTTCGTTGGTGATATCTGAATTGGAGGCCATTACTACAGACAATGTGTCCTGGGCACTTTCCCTTAAGAATATTATGCATGTACCATTCCAGAATTTACATTATATTAATTAACACTAGCATTCCCGGCGTATCCTTACATCTTATCGTGCCAGAGTGGGTCGATTTGACCCAATCTAACTAATCTTCCAAATTTCACTCAAAAAATATTATTCTTCATTACCAGTTTTGTGTTGGTTATTTTTTAGAAAACAATTGGGAAGGCAGCAGAAAATTTAGTATGATGGAAAATAATCAACTTTTAATTGTTCAACAATTTTATGGTATTATCGGAAAACTAATTTCAACAAATTTGAGAATTTCTATCACTGTTGATTTGAAGGGTTCCATAGGTTTCGAAGGAAACTGTGAATTTCAATGGTATCAGGTTTCTAGGACAAATTTACAATAACATTCACGGTGCAAAATTAATAATGGTTTTTTTCAAGTAGGTACATACCTACATGTTGGTTTTCTTGGAATGCTAAATTGAATAACATACCATGAGTGACAAAATTTTTAATTTTCTAAATCTGAGTGATACATTTTCAAATCTAAAAGATTACAATTAAAATCATAGAAATTCTGGACATAATAAAAAATCTTTCTATTTTTCTGAATTACAATTGCAAGTTGTATATAACGACAGTGATTTTGACATTTGAAATTTTATCATACCACGATCAATGAATAAATTTCAGCACATCAGTATCAGTTACAAATTATTTTGAAAATAATATAAATTTTTCTGCAAGAAAATTATTTTCAATGCAATTTGGCATATATAATTGGATTTTGCTTAACATTTACCGCACAGAATTTTTTGAGGCATAAGCTCTTTCCCATTTCATTTTGTTGCCCCTTGTGTCCGTTTTAACTTCACGCCATCTACGTGATTTTCTGGTTCTACGTTCTCGGCAATACCACATTGTCTGAGACCCGCTGTTCTAAATGTCGAGATGTACCTTTCCCGAAGAATGGAATCCGTTCAAAATGTGTTTTGATTTTTAGTCTACGGCTAACAAGTACTGTTGCCCATATTTGTCTGGTTTTGAAGGAATATGTAAAATGAGTAAAAGGGCTTTACTCAGAAAGAGTAGTTCATCGACAGTAATATTCGGTCCAGGTTTGTAGACCACGATACAGTGTTTGATGAACTTATTCCAAACAGCTGAGAAGAGAGAAAACTTACTTTTTTTAGTCTAATGGAGCGGTTATTCCTCTCTTCAAATCTCAAGTACTACATTATTTCACAGAAACGGTTTCTACCTATTGTTTCCTTACAAATTGGAAAGCCCCATGAATCCGACCTTAAACAATATAAGTAGAATTTTGCGGGCCTTGATACTCTCCGAGCACACATTATGGAAATACATGCTTAGAACTCACCTAGTTGAAGACACCAACTGTCATTTCCAGTTTGTCTTAGGCCTCTGCTTCCGTGCACCGCTTTGTGTCGAAGCATAGAAGGTGCCAAGGAAAAACACGGAAGTCTTCCATTACGGATAAATGTGGACTTAGTGGACTCCACAGTAATTTATATAGGGACGAACAAGGTTTCGACGTGTACTGCCATCATCAGGAGATGATGATAACCACACTTTTTATTTCAAGAACTCTATTAGATTTGGCAGCAAAACAAATATAGGAAAGGAACCCATTCTATCTTCTCACTCTCCATCTCCCGCCCTCGTTAATAGAAACAATTGAATGTACAGGTGCATTGCTTGTATGTGAGACAGATTCAAAATGGAAGGTGATCAATAGCACTCGGTTCAGTGGAGGTGATAAATTGTGTTGGCCATGCTATTGAAATTAAAAACATATAGTTTCAATATAAGATCGAGTGTTTTCCCGGCGAATAGTATGAAGAAAAGTTTCTCGGGCTTGACACCGGTTAATAGGCTCCATTACTGCCAACGTTTCAAAGAGCGACTCGCTCTTCATCATCAGGGCTTCTGAGTGCTTCCGAGTGCCGTATTTTATTATTGCGCTTATATACATATCTTTCGCCCGGGTCAGGTGTCTCCTGATTGTCCGAGACGTCGCGGTCGGTTTGAATTTAACGGGCCCGATTGTTGGCCTCCTTGAACATTCGCCGCCGGGCCGCCCTTCCTCATCTCTCGGATGCAATTTATAACTGGCCTCCTGGTGTTACTGAGGTTGATACCAGTGTCTATTTCGATGGCCCTAAAAAGGTCTTTTGACGCAAAGAAGAACATGGCTGATGAAACTTACAATAAAGCCGCTGCCAAGGCCTTTCTGCCGTATATTTCCACCATCTCGGGAAAGATCGAACGAATCCTTCGTCGCTTCGATATTGAAACGATCCACCTACCTCAATCTAAGATTAGGGACTGGTTGGTGAAGGCCAAGAATCCCATCGGACTGAAGACTCCAGGGGTATACAAAATTCCCTGCGAATGTGGTATGGTGTATGTAGGAGAGACCGGTCGTACCATCGAGCAAAGGTTGAAGGAACACCGAAGACACTTCCGACTAGCCCAAATGGATAAATCAGCTGTTGCGGAGCACAGCATAAAAAGGGACCACGCAATACAGTGGGATAAGGCAAAATTACTTTGCCGATCAAATTTCTATTGGGATAGACTCACTAAGGAGGCCATCGAGATCCGTCTGGAAAATAATAACTTAAATAGAGACACTGGCTTCAACCTCACATTTTACCAGATATCCACGCAGAAAAAGGCAGGCGTTCACCTCGCTCACGCAACGGGGACCCAGCTTGGGACGCAAAAGACCGACGCGTGAGGCGCGTCCAGTTGTAAAACAAAGATAAGACGGCCAGTCCGTCACAGTATAGAAGTAGCAAGATTCAAAGGGATGACAACCCTTCTTGCAATTGCCACGTATCTTTTTTTATGAGATAATCGAACTTTAAACGGAATCCAAGTTAATTTGCATATGTACGGCGTATGTATGTATTAAAAATGATTAATTTTTCCCCCTTTTTGGTAAATAAGTATTCAGTGTTCAGATTTTACCACTTATGTTAATTCAATCAGTATCCAACCTACGAACTCAGATTGGAACTTTCTCATTTCTGCAAATTTATGTTTGATGATGAATTAAGATCTGGTATCGGAGGTTGACAAAAATCGCCAAGGTACTCGTCAAGGTCTCTGATGTAACTTTCTCATTTCTACAATCTTATGTTTGATGATCAATTATGATCTGGTATCAGAGCTCGACAAAAAGGGATTAGGCTATATTATGTTTATGATCTCTTGTAATTTTATATTTGTTTGTCCATAGGTCAGGGAGTGATTTGCTTAGAAAATTACTACCAATATCTATACTACCAATTTCTTATTAATCTGAAAATATTTACTTACAGATGGAAAATATGGAGATGACTGCTCAGGCGTAAAACTATGCGATGCAAGCAAGAATTTGGCTTGCGATCCAAAGTATAATAAATGTGTTTGCAAATCTTCTTACCATGCTACTGGAACTCACAACTGCGTACAAGGTAAGACTGAATTCCATTCCCAAGGTTTACCATTAAACTTGTGTCAATCTTGAGGTACGTATCATTCAAGTTACATAAGCACCTTATTCACTCCGAAAATACCAAAAACGACTACATTCGGTCGTATTCGTACAAAACCCATTGTATCACATTTGTGATTTAACATAAAGCTGTACGATAAGGAATTTACATCAGAAATATCTACATTATGAATGGTCGCCACCATAGAGTTGCATGATGTAAGCGGTCCAGCCCAGATGCATTCCCAGGAAAGAATTTGGGAGAATAGCATGGGATGAGTCACGGATATAGTTGCGGGAACTTATTAACTAACTTAAGAAATAGGAAACTGGACCGGGAAATGAAATGACAAAATTAATTATATTTTTAATCACATGGATTAAAAGCAGATATAATATGCATAGTATGATATTGTTTACTCTTATAGTATTGTTATATTGTTGTTTATCATTTATTTACAGATATTAGATATGGACAATCCTGCTCAGAAATAGACATATGCGATGATACCCTTCATTTAGCATGTAAATCCGGCATATGCGACTGCAAAGTATTGTTCCATGAGGTACCGTATAGTGTGTGCACAGATGGTAAGTTTCAAGCCGGGTAAGTCATAGACTCGGTTGACTAATTAAAGACTACTATTTTCATGAAGAAACAAGAGCAATTATTTTTATCTCAGCGATGATAATTCTTAGTGATTTTTTGGAGAACTATTTGGGAGAAGAACCACAGGTATGGTAACTCCATAGGAGACAATTTAAATGAAGAAGTACGGTTTTAAGAGTGGTTCGCAAAATAAACACATTGGGTTTTGAATGATGACTTTGTCTATATGGCGTCCTTAAACTTTAATTTAGGTGATTTCCATCTAATTTCTTCTGGGCCACTGAAATAACGTTAAACCCTGGTGTTCAGTTGCTATGGATAATTGAACAAGCATTTATATTTTCCATTTTAAGTCACACTTAATAGGAGACCGTGTTGGTGTTGTGGTTTAGGTTCCGCTTCCAAGTTTCCGTTCACTTAAGCCTTATTTCACGCCATGGGAGTGTGTGAGGTTTTAAATATGCTTACTGGTCCTCAAAGTAAGTGCTGTGTGGGAAGCAACTTGCAAATAACGAAATATGGCCCCGTTTTGGCCAATTATACAAAACTTTTAATAAATAATAGCCCCATAATAGTGTATTTTTCCTTCAACAAAATTAATAATATACTGTTAGTGCCCCACCATAAATGATTCATAGCACGCATACTCATTTCTTATAATTTTGAATATAGGTTTCACAATTGTATACAATCGTCAGGTACTGATGATGCTGCACGGCAGCAATACCTTAATTGTTTCAATAAATACTTAAGAAGTGGAATGGCAGTGTTCTCTTCTGGCTCCTTTTCCTACAGATGGGAAATTCTACAAAATGATGTTCAAAATAGTTTCCTATAGGGCAAGCAACATTTATTTTCAGATGCAAAGCTTGGAGACGTTTGCCAAAATGGAAGAGGCTGCGAAGGTGCCGGAAATTTGGTTTGCGAGGCTTCTTCCGGAACGGGACTATGCATTTGCCAACCAGGTTTCCATGACAATGGCACGAAATACTGCGTACACGGTGAGTTTTATAGCCTGGAAATAAGTCACATTCTGACATATGCTCTTTGGAGTTTTTACTTTCGAGCACATGTTTTTTTTTTACATACATGTTTCATTCCACGTCAATGCCACCAGAAAACTGGCAAAAATGACCCTTAGGTTCACCGATTTTGATCTAATCTTGCAGAACAGCTCCATTTTATAAGATATTGTAAACCACAAATCGGTTTGTGAAAACTCAACCGTTTACGAGAAGTTTCAACGTTGCAAAATTCGAATGTTGAAAACATTACTACAGATTTTACAGTATATCTCCGGGACTACATATGTTAAAGACGTGATTTTAGGGCTTAATTTAAATACCTTGAATAATAAAAATATAAATTTTAACTGGATTGTGAAATATAAACAATTTTGTGAAGTTTATTACAATTTTAAACTTTCAAATTAATATTTGACGAAGTGCCAATTCCTTCAATTTAGTTAATTTTTGATAGATAGTAGACACAGTCCTCCTCTACAGGTTAAAAATTTCGCAAAATGTAAAATTTCGTTTTAGAAAGAAAACTATTTTGGAGGGAAGGCGTGACCCCTACCAGTGGCCGCGGTGTCAGGCTAACGGCCGATTGTATGCTACTCTGGTGTCTTCAGATTTCAGTAAGTTTCTCATTCATTATATTCTCACCAATTTACCATATACCAGCTCTTCGGCCATGCATATCTCTATTTGCCTCGACCAGGTGTGACCATAGCTTTAGAATCTATGAACCTGGCCTTGGAGATCAATTGACAAACCTCGTCCCGTCTTCGGCTTTCAGTACTACTCTCCTCACAAACTCATTTAGCATGTTCTCCAAAACCTCTTTCTCAGTTCTCTTTTCAAAGAAATGGGTGCACTAATCTGTTTTAAACTATCACCCATTCGAATTTTAGTCTCAGGGAAAACAACGGGGAAGGCATAGCCCTGCCATGTCATCTAAGCGGATATTTTGTTTCTCTTCACATACGATAGCCTCCCAGGATAAGGCAGCACCCTGACTGAGAGACTGGGCGCTCGTCCCGTACAGCAGCCAACTTCCGAACCGACCGTGTCTGTCCCTCACGCCCGTCCTTATATACCTCGGCGCGGCCAATATGGCCGGCCTAGGCATTAAAGGAGGGCAGTACGAGATGGACCGTCGGCGAGATTGGCCGCCGTAGGGACGAACCTCCAGGACGCCTTGCACGTCGAATCCTAACGTAACGTAAAAACGTAAAAACAATCAATTGCATTGGGAGCCGAAGAAGAGACAACGTTTGCCTATTGTTCTCCGAGACCGACCGCTCTTCAGAAATTCTGTGACTGATTCAGAGACTGTGGTAACACCTGGGCAAAGCAAGTAGCGATGTGAACGGGCAAAGAGTTGGTATACGGTTAGAATTTGGTTGGAAGAAGATGAATGAGGAAGTTATAGAAATCTTAAGACACCAGAGTAATATACAGTTGGCCGTTAGCCTGACGTCGCGGCCACACGTAGGCATCACGCCTTCCCTCAAAAATATATTTCATGTTTTTATTTCTGAAATGAAATATTACCTCTAGCAAACTTTTTTAATTTTTATAGAAAGGTTTTGTCTGCTACTGATAAATAATGTGCTGAATCAAAGGCATAGGTTCTTCATCAAAAATTGATCTGAAAATTTAAAATTGGTATAAACTTAAAAAATTGCTTATATTTTACAATATAATCAATTATTATCAATTTTTGTTATAAGTCCTTTAATATGAGTCCTATATTACGTATGAAGTTTTTCTCATCTCGAAGATATACCGTGTATTGTGTAGTAACTTTTGTTAAATTCGAATTTTGCAGAGTTGCAATTTATTGTAAACAGTTTCGTTTTTTGCAAAACGGCCATGTGGTTTCAATTTCATAGCAAATGGAGCCGTTCAGCCTAATATGGTAAAAATTGGTGACTTTAAGGACAACCGCATGATTGATTTGACATGGAATGACCCATATATACGAATTTACATCAAGAAAAAAATAGACACTAAAACATAAAAAGCGGAACTCTCACATTTAAAACAGTTGAAGCTTTCGACGGCCACTGCAGTCTTCGTCAGCCGGAGGAGAATTGAAGTTTGCGGCAAGGCAGTTGAAGGGGAGGGAGAGGGTGTGAAGGAAATTAGAGGGGTTGAAGAGGGGTGAGGGATGAGAGTGGGGTGATTGATGGTGTACATTCAATCCTAGACTCTCAAATGCGCGGAGTATCCAAATAAAAGCATGCTCACGAGTCCTGAATGCAAGTTTTAAATGTGAGTGTTCCGCTTTTTATGTTTTTGTGTCTATATTTTTCGTGTGCTATATCCGTATATGTTTCATCGGCTCTTCTGAGTGCTACTTTAATGATATATATAAGAATCCCAAAGCCGTTTTGTTGAATATGAAAACCATTTACGAGAAGTTGCAACGCTGAAAAATTGGAATTTTACAAAAGTTACTACACATTTAAAGATATATTCCGATACTAGTATTGCCTCAAATTTGGAAAAGGGCTTATATTAAATGCTTAATTGGAAAGCTAAAATAAGAGGTTTTAAGTCAAACTTCTTACGATCATTGGCTAAAATATAGAGGCCACCTTCATTTAAAGAATTTTAGCATAATAAATTATTATTTTTCTAAATTTACAGGTTTTCATTATTGATATCGAAATAATGTTCGGTGTTTCTGAAAAACATGCCATCTTAAATGAGAGAGTTCTCACTGTATACTTCCAATAAAAGACAAGGACGAAATGTTATACAGTGCGTGGTCAGGGAAAAATGCGCCGGCTTAAATGCCTGGATTGATTTCACGCACGCAGCCACAAACTTAAACGAAAATCCACAAAACTACACAGATAACAAACTATTTTTCTTTCAAAAATACAAAGGCAGTAGGTATATAAAAATTATTTCATTCAAACCATTTTACGTTACACGGCATACGAAAATGATGTTTAGCCCTGTTGAAATTGTTTTCAAAATAAATAACTTCGTTTCGAAATAAATGAGAGAATTCGCTAATGGGAAGTTTCACTGGAACGTTGCAGAATAAAGTTATGCCCTTTTCATTATTTTAATTATTTTCCCAACTCATGGTGTTTCACTCGAGTATTTCTCCATTTCTAGTGTAAGTAATAGTTTCTTCTAAGGGTTAACCAAGTTAACCAATAGAATCAACCAAGAGAATTCAATTTAAAATGAGTATTTTAATCACTATATTGATACCAGGATAATCTGTTACATTGGTATTGTTTAAGCAAATCATTCTAGATAATATGGGAAATTATATCTTTGAAAATGTCTAACTTATGCTTGAAGGTTTTACCTAGAGCAGCGATTTTTTAGGGAAATAATGTCCCAAAACTTTCATTTTCAAGGTTTCCAAAGTAAAAAGGAAAACATTTCCCTAACCTGTAAGGGAATTTCTTAGAAAAAACCTTTTTTTCCAAATAAAAATCTATTTTTATCCTTGCTTTTCCCCACTTGGGAATTCAAGTTGGCAAATTTCCAAGAGAGCGGGCTGCAATATACTACCGGATGAACTTACGCTGGATATTTTTGATTTCTGCTCACCTCAGCTGTATTTATTTTACTTTCAGATGGCAATCTTGGAGAGGGCTGCTCAGGTGGGAAACCCTGCAACGCTACTATGAATCTAGTTTGTAATGCAACGTCGGAAACATGCGCTTGTGAAACCTCTTTCCACGACAATGGCAACAAAGGCTGCGCCGCAGGTGGGTTGCATTCCGGTTAAGGAGGTTCTAAAATATATAACTCCCCGCTTCAAAATCCTGTAAAAGAGCTAAATTATATTATGAATAAATGCCGATTCAGAAAGTTTCCAATATGGAAATTCATCTATAGTCTGATAATGGATACACAGAAATTGTATAAGCACGCTATTAATATAGCACGTTGTTATAGCATTCCATGTTTTACAAGATCTTTTAACTCATATTCACTGCGGAGCATGGCTAGCGTGTTGTTACCACGTATAATTTCTCAAAATGAGACTACATCCTCATTCTTGCCACAGCGACTTCTAATATGGGTTAAATATTTTATTATTTAGTTTCAAACTATTCACTTGTAAGTACTAGGCACACTTTGTTATTAATGTAATAAATAATAATTGGAAAAATAATAATAATATTTATTTACTCCACAGTTTCATACATATTTTTAAACAGGTGATTTGGAGCTTTAGGCAGTCTCAAAGGTGTCACCTGTGTGGAGACTAAAATATTTGGCATCACAGACGCTGCTACTGACGCTACCATTAAGAGGCATTGGCCTGTCACCATGAAAACTATGCCAATATATGTACAATGAGCATAATTGTACATTGACACTTTAACACCCCGATTTCCTTCTCTTACAATCGCTTTACGCAAACCATTACAGACACACACATCACCTCTTTGACATAGACATCTCCCTTAGACACAGCAATGCAATAGACACCTCCATTTGTATAAAATCGACCAACAAGCAATTATGCCTCAACTATGGAAACTGCCACCAGTCTCACACCAAGCTCACCATCCGCTTCTCCTCCTCTATTCGACTAAATTCCTGTATTGGTGGGTGACCGAAGAGAAAATAAATTGCTATCAAATCAAAATCCACATTCCTCTATCGCTCTCCTTCACAAAGAGAACAAAACTAAACAATTCTACGCCTTTTACACAGGAAAACACACCATCCACCTTATCCATCCATATAAGTAAGCACATATCATCACGCAAATCAAATTGGTGCTTCACCAAATTTCCCGTTCCAATTCTCGCACCAACACCTTGCAAAAATGTTGATGCCTTCTTTGCTGTCTTGATAATTCGTAGACTATAACCCACAGCACCAATCATCGAAGTCCGTACCATAGAAAAGGCAACGATATGGAGCCTAAAAGCGTTCACCCTCCCCGCTAGGCAATATACAAACTATACAATCATACTTTTCATCACCACACACCTTCATCCTATTCTCCACTCCATCTCCCTTAAGCTTTCTCTCTTTAACCCTCCAGTACCTGTCCCAAACTCCCGTGGCGGGCGAAAAGAGTGTGGAGACAGAGTATTCCGATTAAAATACAGTCTCAAAACCCTTATCCGACAAACTCCCCATCACCTCCTCACTCCCCACGCAAATGTACCACCAAGGCTAATATCAGCCGCCAAGAAGTATCTGATGCATGTACGTCACCAAGTTTTTATTTGGCACATCTATTTTATATATAAAACCTAATTAATATTATATGAATGAATTGAATGAATTCATTTTCTCCAGTAGCATTACATAAAATATAACAAGACATATATGCATATACTTAGCACGTGGAGATAATTTAGGGTGTCAGAAGGGTACCTGTATATGACACCCTTACAAACATTGGCACATGTGAAATCGAAGAAAATGAAAAAAAATGAAACAATTTTAGTTTTTAACACTGCCAGGGAACATATTCCTCGCAACATTAGGTAAGCAAGAATTTATGAAAATAAAGATGCTGAATTATATGTACTGTAATGGTCCAACGGCCCGGATGAAACTTTTGGGCCGAAAGAAACACGCACAAAGAAAATAACAAAAATCTCCGCGAACCTTTCCCGCGCTAAGTCCGCGAAGCCAAACTGCGTCACCTGGTACGAGAAAAAATAGACATACGCCTCTTTGAGAGAGGGCAAGCGGGTGGGGGGTTCCCGACCTTGTGCAATTTTCACACGGTCCCTGGCTTTACCGCCGGGGCGAAACGTATGGAGGGTAGGAATGGAATGTGGTGGGGGTGGGGGTGATAAGGAGCCTCGCCTCCCGACCCGCGGAAAAAGACGACGCACAGACACTTTCCCATTCATATAACACACATTATTATTTCAAAACGAAAAACTGATACATTTGACAAAGGATAATATACTCTTTTTCTAAATTTAATGAGGGATGAATGAATAAAATGATTTTATGAACAGGGATGTCGACAGGAAAAGGAAAAATAATTTTACAAAACAAAAAAAATGCGGTCTTAGGCGGTGGGCAACGACAAAAATTTTAGCAAATTCTGCCTTATGGAGGGAGGTAATTCTAAGTCCTTCCCTCTTTTTTTTGCGAGCACTCTTTTCACTTCAATAAAGTTTAGTACACCGCTTCAAAGGAGTTCATGGGGAAGCTAGTGCAGCAGCAGAATACAGTGGGGGGGGGGTTATTTTGAAAGCTGGTCGGGCGTCGACAACCTTACTTGGCCTCACGGCGACAACCACGTCCTGGAGATCTCCCTGCTTTTGCTTCTCCGACCGCAGGCTCCTTCGTATCAGGACTACAGCGGCGTCTGGCACTCGATGCATGGGAGTCTCCTTCAGGACGTTTTTTCTCTTGTCGTCCGCGAAACAACCTCGCCAACCTGTCCGGCTTGGCGACGGCATAAGCTCCGCCCGTGGCTCGCTTTCTTGGAATCCTCTTTTCGAGGCGTTGCTGCTGCCTGCTTTATATACCCCGGGGATGACGATGGGGTGGGGGGGGGTTTCGATTTGGGGGGAGGGGTTTAGGCGTGGGTCAGGCCACAGGCCCATATCACTTCACTTGTTCGTACCATGACTCATTCACTCCCGCTCGCACTCAGTCTCACCTTCCTCCACGGGTCGAGTCTAGAGGGGGTGGGGTGAGGGTACGAGGTGGGGGGGGGGGAGGAATGCGGTTGGGCCAGGGAGCATTGCGTAATGGTCGAACCATTACAGTACTGGACTGGTTACAAAAATAAAAATAGCCTAAGACATAAAGACTAATATTTCCAATCATAATAGATGGTTGTCAACACGGCCAGAAAATTAAAATAATAAAGTAGCAAATATTAAATGTAGTGCATGACAAAAAAAATACAAAGAGTTTACAAGTTATCGGTAAAATGAAGAGAAATATGTAAATAGAAATACCTTAATCAGACTTTAAAATGCAAATTGTTATCAGCAGGTTGCTGTCAGTTACATTTTTTCAAATGAACTATCGTCGACAAATTTCGCTGCATTGGCCTATTAAACTTTACGAGTCCAAAATATCTCAAGGTTTATTACAACATAACTGACGATAATCCGTTTGCTGATACAATTAACAAGAGGGTTTTCATTTACAGATGCATCGCTTGGAAGTTCATGCAGGGACGATCGTGATTGCAAATATCCAGTACTGAATTTGGCCTGCAGTTCCGCGGGCAAGTGCGTTTGCGCAAGTGGTTATTATGAATTGGAAGGAAAAGTCTGTGTAAAGGGTGAGTTTCAGAGCGACTATCTGAAAAAGACATAATTTGTGTATATCTACGGAAACAAAGAACTCAGATATGGTGACTTCGAATACCATAGTTGTTAACCAGATTTGATAAATTTGAATGCAATATCCTAATATCCTGCTTCTGCTATCTACCAACTTACAGCTATGACAAACATTTCTTTTTTTAATCGTAAATTACTTTGATGAATTGGATGCATGAGAGAGCAAGATTTTAAAAGTTATATTTTATAAATGAGTCAATTCTGCATAATTTTACTTGATGAATGGCCACCAAGGCTATCATCCCCATAGGAATGCATTGCTTAATTTACATCTGAAAGGTTCTTATTTTTTACAGATGGAGTATATGGCGATGACTGCTCAGGTGGAAAACTATGCGATGCTAGCTTGCTTTTAATCTGCAATACGAAGTACAATAAATGTGTCTGCAAATCTTCTTACTATCCCAATGGAAATCATGTCTGCGTACAAGGTAGGAATCGATTCCAAAAAGTCAAAAAGTATAGCTCAAGTCTTGATTTAACTTTCAATTAATATAATCCCCTTATTCACTCAGCTAATATCAACAACTTTTACGTACGCTTGCATTCGTACAGATCCAGTTGTATCGTATTTATATTTTAGCATCGTGTTATACTGTAAGACAATAACATCCGAAATATCTACATTCTGTATGGTCGCCATTATATCGTTGCATGATATAAGCTGTTCATTCTTGTTAAATCGTAATGTGACGGACTGTAATCCCGAAAAATAATTTGGGAGAATCTAGTGTGAAATGAATCACGGATATGGTTATAAAACCGGGAGCTAATTAAACAACTTAATAAAAAAAAACATAAACGGACAATTGAATTACGAAATTAACTCCACATATTTTAATATTATATGGAGAAATACCTGGTATGATACGCAAAGCATTTTATTGTGTTCTCTTATACTGATGTTATATGGATGGTTATCATTTATTTGCAGGATTGGGATATGGAAAATCGTGCTCAGAAATAGACAGGTGCGATGATGCCCTTCATTTAGCATGCAATGACGGCAGATGCGGCTGCAAAACCTTTTTCCATGTGGTAGACGGTGATGAGTGCACAGATGGTAAGTTTCAAGCCGGGTAGGTCATTGACTAGCTTGACTAATAACCGACTATTCTTTTCATAAAGTAAATGGGTACATTATTCTTGGCTTAACTCCTCTAACATCCGCAACATTCTATGTGTTTGTCTACGATGAACATCATTTGAATACAGTTTCAACCCTTTTCTCACAAACATACAGAGCGAACCGATATGAATAAAATCCGTCGAGAAATATCTCTACTCTTCACGTTCCCAACTAGTGGTTGAAAGCATTGAAGTTTCATGGAAATAATTATTTTAGCGATGGTAATTCATGGCTAATGGTCAGCTTTGACCCTTTTAAGCATTTTTATTCGAAAATTTATATTTTGACGGTAGCAATTCATATAAGGATTAATAGTACTAACTCTAGGATATCGTATAAGAATATGTCCATGAGAACTGCGGGTAAATATGCGTTGCATGGTCTGGAGAATTTTTTTTATGTCACTGGTATTGCGTTTTTACACTACTGTTTTTATATACTGATGCATACTGGCGTTGTTTACACACTTTACCACAATTTTATGGAGTAAATAAATATATGATTAAGTGTTTATATAATACAGCTATATAATTTGTCTATATTATTGCATTGTTGGTAGAGTCAAATTTGCATGTTACTAACCAAGTCGAATCTGGTTCCAAAGGAATTTATTTACATTAATCGAACTGCAGCAAATATTAAATTCTATCTCAGAATACCACCTTGCCGAAAATTTAAAACAAGCATAATTCTCAAGGAAAGCCCTACAGAACATTTCAAGAAACTTAATCTGAGTTGATAAGGTACACAAATTCTCCCAAGTTAATTTTTTGAAACCTTTTTCATCATGTAAAGTGGGTGTGGAAATATTCATCAAGTCGAAACAGAAGGCTTAGCTAATAAGTCAGTTATTGTTGTCACTATGGTTGCCACTGTTTCACAATATGAACAATTTTTATATTTGTTCAATTTAAGACCTTTGAAATAAGCCCTAAAGCACGTCAGCAACTTTAATAGTCTCTGAGATATATCGTAAAATGTGTAGTAACTTATGCAAAATTCGATCTGCAATTTCTCGTAAATAGATAGAATAAGGAATATGGATAGGTAACAGATACAAGAGCGAACGGTGTCATATATGGTGTATATATGTGGTTTATCAACACGCTAAATAATGTAGTCGCCTAATAATGCGTTGCACGATACTCGCGGTGTTCTAACGTCAGCTTCAAGTGCACTTATTCGAGAACTCGAATGTTGAATACATTGTAGTATTCAAGGCTTAGGAGTAATACCGGGCAGTATTTGCTCGATTCTAGTAATTACCATTCAATATTTCATATAATACAAATCCTAATTAATTCCTATCAAAATCGGTAGCTATTTGAAATGTTTTTTTTTGTAGTTACGCGATTCGTGAATGACTACTGTTGTATAATTTTTCAAATCTTTATTGAGTCTTTTTGTCTCAATTAATAAAGAACAAACATAACACAGCAACAACCTAGTCAGAAAGTTTACTTTCTGTAAACAGTTTACAGTAAACTTTACAGTGTTTATGTTTGTTCTTCTATGTAGTGTGTAGAACAATATACCTGTATGTCGTGACAAATGGATACTAGTTTACATTACGTAATATCAATGAAACATAAAACGTGCTTTACCTAACTAATTTTTTAAAGACTTCTATGTATTTTTACCCCATATATATGGCCAAAATAAGTGCACGTTTAAAATTGATGTATGTCAACTTTTTCAAAAGCTATTCAATTTCTTTTAGTAAATACTTTGCACGATTGTATCAATTTACCGGTCTGTGCATGAATTACAAAGATTCGTTAGCAAATAAATATAAACAGAATTGCAATTAAATGAAGGATATCAGTAATAAAAAAGACGGCAAATACTCGAATTAAATAGATAACAAGATTATATCATGCCACTGAGAGTTATACTAACTCAATAATTATCCAATGACTTTAAATTGAAACAAAGATTATCAGCTGCACACTTCTCAAGTAATAGATTTACTCGTAAAATTATTAGTGCAAACAACATCTAATTATCTACAGCTCATACTACTCCCGCAGTATGAAAATTAGTACCGGGGCTTAAAAATCATGTTTTCTCAACAGATCCATTTTGAGTCGTTCCGGAAGCGATATTACGATAAGCGGCTCACAGACTGCTATTAAAAAAAAGCAAATTATTATTTTGCATTAATTATCAAGCATTAATTATTTTGAGAAAAGATTAATTGTACCCATTTATTTGGAAAAAAAACTATTTTATGACTTGAATAATAACGAAAAAATGGTTGTCTTCGTTATCCTTTTCCAACTTTAAGCCTACTCCTGCTGCTACCGTTTTCGTGAGTATTAACATTCCCCCTTTCGCATTCAGGCATGCTTTTCTCGAACTTCCCCCGGTAAATCAACCAGTTGCTTTAATTCCACTACCTGCCTGTTTTGAAGGAATTTGCATTCCATTCTTTGTCTCAAGGTATCCTTTATGTTCTCTGCACTCCATCTGTGAATCGCCAAGTCATTAGGTCCACCTTTTTCCGTAAGGTCCCGCTACCATACCATGTTGCTACCATACCCTGGCCTTTCCCACTGTGCGTCCCGCGGATTTCACGGCTCAAGTAGATTGGGACAACGACATTGGCAACGTTGAGCTCGTGCCTCCCCTCTCGAAGGCCGTTCCCCACCCCCCGGCAGCGGAGACTTTCGAACGGCTCCGGACCCTCCCGAAACGCACCCGCCCCCACAAATTTAAGGTCTGCCTCTCAGTCGCAAAGATATTTGAAACGGATTATAACAACAGTTATCTACCACTAGCACAAAACGTGAATAAGACTTTTTTGTCTACCAATTACTATGGTGGTCACTAACCTAGCGTGAATTTACCGGAAATGGAGCAAGAATGGGATTTCTGTCGACACTTGGTAATACCGTCACTATATATTATTACAGTCGCGTTAAATAACCAAATTTGACACAGCGTGGTTGGTCTTAGTAAATCATATTCGCTATCTGCCAATAGAGCGGCATCGTTAGTATAATAGAGGACCTCTATTTCTTGAATGTATGTACATTATTTATCCTAAATCATTCGATTTTACATTTCTTATCTATATCTTAGCCAGTTTTTAACCATTTTAATGATATAATCCGTAACTGCATTAAATAACAAGTGGATTAAAGAGTCACCTTTTCCAGGAATGTAGTCGTCATTTTCAGGGCTATCTTAAAACTTGATTATAATTTTATGAATATGTTTATTCTCATATCAACAACGTTAGTTGTTATTATTCAGTCGTGTAGCCAGTGCCTTTAAGATCTACGAAATGGCTTCTGCAAATCGATGAAACGGCTATTTGATTTTGAGTTCAGAGTTCTCTATCACCTGTCTCAAAAGAAAATACTGCATCCTAGCAAGATCTCCCAGAAATGAGCACTTGTTCTTCTGCCAATGTCGTGATGGCATTGATTTGCTTTGTGAGCTCCATTGTGGTTTTAGACAGGTGATATGCGTTTCATTTCGTTACAAAAGGAAGTACTTGCTGTGTAGAATGGATCTGATTATAATTAATTAACAAAAATATAAATATTACAGTTCTATTGGTTAAAAGATAAAAATTTGTGGAAAAAATATTCACCCTCTGAAAACAGAGTGGAGACCAAAATCGGAGTTTAAATGATGATGCATAGAAACGGAATTATTCAAAGTACCAAGTGAGTTTTTCTCTCCTTGTCATTCCTATAGTAATTTTGTGTAACTGACGTTCCTGTCGGTCATATTATGGAAATAGACGTTGAACTATCATTTAAAATTTAACAACGAATTGAAATATATTTTCAGATGCTAAGATTGGGGACCTTTGTCAAGATGGTGGAGGCTGCGTAGGTACCGGAAATTTAGTTTGCGACGTTTCTTCCGGAACAGGACAATGCGTCTGCAAAAGTGGCTTCCATGACAACGGCTCGGATTACTGCGTATCCGGTGAGTTAACTGGCATACCCTTACTCACTCAATATTGAACCCAAAGCTTGGCTGTTTTGGTGGCTATAGAGCTGTCCCCTTTCATTCTAAGGGAGCGAGTACCATTTCCCGAGACAACTGTGACCTCACACGAAGTTCTGACACACAATATCCAATCGAGGATTTTATGTTGGGTTTGTCCAAAGAGGCTTCTCCGGGATTCGATCCCGGGACCCTCTGGTCACTTACCCAGACAGACCCCAAACTCACTAGGGGACTACGGCCTCTGGAAACCCTTGAGCTAGAAAATTAGACATGTGTAATGTCTTATAATAATCTTTAAACGAATTTTAACCCACGAAACAAGATTGGTGCTGAACTGCCAGTGATAGAGTGGGGGTTTGTTTTTTGTACCATGGGTGACGGCTGATGGCCGGAGAAGCCGTTTTTACCTTACCTTACCCGCTGGAATTACGGCAATAGAACAGCCCGTGCCTCTTTAATCATGTCTGTCTCATCGCCTTATTGCACGAAGTCGCCACCTCCTTGCACCCATTTCACGAAGGTTGTCTTCCACATCCTCTAGTCATCTTTTGCGCGGACATGAAGTTTTGAACCTAATTAGAATGATCTCTTTATTTCTACACTTGTATTTCCAGCTGTAAGTAGAATTTTCTTTTGATATAATACCTGATTTGCCTGGGTTCTTCTACTGGCTAATCCTTTCTTGTTTCCTCCATCGCTGATTATTCGACTTCCCACGTACCAATACTCTTTAAGCTCTCAATTCTGTTGCTTATCCTTCAGCTTTTATTAACAATTCAACAAGGATATGAAAGCTGCTAATAGTAGCTGGCAAACAGTATAAAAATATCATCATAAAATATCACATGTATGAAAACAGCACCCAAAAAATTATATTACTCCCAAATCTCAAATATATCTCGTGTATTTATTGTATTTAATATTACCTGGAGTTCACTGTATAAAGATCTTCACTCTGGCAGGCAACAGCATTCCTTTTCAAACCTAAATTTTGAGCCTCCAGAAAAATTATGTATGCTCTAACCGCATTCCTGATTATTTCCACAGTTGTCAAGTGCTCTAGAAAATGCGTTGCGTTATATTATTTTTTTAGTTATTTATTTTATGACGTCCTGGAAGCAGAGTGTGATATTCAAAATCCTAATTTGTGGTCATATAAACTGGTTCGTCATACGTACTTTCTTTCCAGGTGGAATGTTGGGAGATGGCTGCTCAGGTGAAAACACGTGCGATGCTACCCTAAATTTAGTTTGCAATTCCACGACTAAAACATGCACATGTAAAACTTCTTTCCATGACAACGGCAAAAAAGGCTGCGTATCAGGTGGGTTACAATTCTGGTAAGAAAAGTGGATTACGAACTAGACTTATTACTGACTTGACTACACTTTAAGTTATATTAAACCTTCTTAACTCGTGAAATGGAAAAGTGAATATGGATGGGGAAGGTTGGTATATTGCAGAGATGTGACTGTTTGGCTGGTGCAATGTCCATTTAACAGATTCATTCCAATATATTTAACAAAGAATTTGGCTAAATTTCAAAGCTTTACAAAGCATTCTATCATGCTCACTCACCGAAAGAAAAGTGCAAGTAGACGTGGTCTAAAAATGCACCTCTTAATTTTTTTACCAGATTGTAATGTAGCTCTTGTTAGCTGACGCATCAGTGCATTCAATTGCAGATTGTATTTCCAACCATGCATTGTCCATTTAATTCAAAAAGTTAGCCAACAATGAGACTATTAAAAACCCCATTAGCTCTAACAAAATAATCACGATAAAACTGATATGTCATTGCATGTTTATTGTAGATAATGATGATTTTCAATAAAGT
Organism: Platycnemis pennipes; assembly: GCA_933228895.1. NCBI lineage: Eukaryota > Metazoa > Arthropoda > Insecta > Odonata > Platycnemididae > Platycnemis > Platycnemis pennipes. The sequence continues at coordinate 29,635,087 of OW121852.1, read as the reverse complement.
ACCAGAGCTTCTTCTTCAGTTCTTCACAATATTATCACTTTCAAAATCCTTACATGCACATCAACATAATACCCTGCAAGCCACCATTAACGTGTTTTGCAGGGAGTGAATCACACCAAGCATGGATTGCATATCTGGAATGTAAAGAAAAATAAAAAAACAAGATAAAAATAGCAAAGCAAGCAACCTGATAGTTGGGTTAGCTTAAATTCCTTATACAAACATGCAAAAAAATATGCTGTCCATTGATACACTTGTATTTATACTATTGAATGTATATTAAGTAAAACATGTCCCTAATTAAATTAGGAAAGAAGGGCATTTTGAATCTGTCGTTTCGGCAATCAATTTCCCTAATTTTTTTATTATCGTCCAGTCTACCATGGAAAGGCATAGTATGCAGAACATTTAAGCGTCATCAATGCAAATATTGTCTTAGAATTTAGTTAAGAGGTTAAGAGGTCTATATTTAAACACTTGGTCCGATGATTTTTCTCATTCAGTCCACCTAATAGACTAATTACGCTAATATATCTATCATATCTTGTCGATATTCGCTGCACACGTTGAAGTTCATTATTTAGATCTATTCCTTGAGGATCCCACTTACTCGCAGCGTATTCCAAATGAGGTCTAACAAGAGAAAAGTAGCTCATTTCTCGTACATGATCGCAACAATTACCCACTTACTCTTTTAATGAATCTCAGCTTACGATAAGCTTGACACATTACACATGACACATTTCATGTAATCGTTTACCCCTAGAAATATAATATGTCGGTCTTATTGCAAGATATTTAACGGATTCCATGTTCGTTAATTTATTATTAATTAAATTGAATTAATTACTTCACGTCTGCATAATGAGGGAAAATCAGCCTTAGGAAGGTCGTCTCTTCCATTTTTTTCACCGAGATAAGTGGAGGAGCCTTGTCCAAATGCACCCACTAGTTGCTCGGTTTCGTGGCTTGCCAAAAACCCTTAAGACAGGAATCTCCAATTATTCCGTTATTGTTCAACACCATTGCCACGTTCTTACCATAGATGTAGTAGCTGTCTGCATCTTAATTTTTACTAATGCTAAGTTTATGCATGGCGTCTGGAGTCTAATTTAGTTACTCAAGAATATGAAGGATGTAATCTTTCATCTCATGGCAATTTTATGCCAAATACTTATTCCTTTCTGTTTTCGTTTAGTGGTTCCCTCTGCTCGTAATCTTACTGACTGGCGTTGGGTATACGATTACCACCAGTTCAGGCAAAACGTTCAGGAACAAATCAGAATCGAAAATTTCTTAAACAGCTGTCACCGGTTCTGGGACAAAAATTCTAGGACAAATGAGAATTTTAATTATTCAGATCCAATCACTCGACTCATAGGAATTTGTCTTATTATTTTAGATGAGTGGATGCTGTTATTCATCTGTGAACAGGTAGCCTTAGAGATCTGGATTAATTGTTTAAATTTCTTAATTCCTTATACTACTAAATAAGTTTTAATATGGTTGTGAGTAATAAACATATCAAATGTTTATTACTCACATGCTTGAAGCATAATGAATTAAAAAATAAATACTGATGTCATCATCCCCAATGATTCCAACCACCGTTTCCCACCATAATTAGTAGATAGCCTTTGACTTGGCTCTGCATCGTATTTTCCATCCCCTTACGAATTGGAAATAATTAAACCTAATGACCCCTTAAATAGCTATGATGCTTCCAACATCAATAAATTGTGGGACAAGAAACAACGAAAAGAAGCCATAAAGGAGCTGCTAATCTACATTTGAGTCTAAACTTAATCCTAGGAGCTACCATAGTGGTAGGTGCAGGTGGAAAAACATCATTTGACATGCATTATCGATCAAGAGAATAAGTTTATAATAATAACTTGCAGGCATGCAAAACCATCACTACTCTCTCCATACACTACTTAAATGCAACTAAGAGACACTATTTCACCACCCCAAGGGAAATAGTATGCTGAGCGTCACAATGAGGGTAAAGTTTTGGGCGTTTAAATGACCCTGAATTATTAGTTTATGCAAATTAATGCAAAGGTTAAAGATGCACCAGTAAATTTTTACATATGGGTCATTCCACTTCAATTCAACAAACGTTTGTCCCTTAGGGTCTCAGATTTTGATAAAAACTGGTGTATGGGAACAAAATCAACTCAAACTGAATATCCTCAAACAGTTTTGAGAAAAAAAAATTTTGAGCGAATTATGCATATTTTAATTTTTTCGCATTTTTAGCAAAAATCCGTGCCTTAAATCATATTATCACTTATATCTCTATAATTGTCATACAGCAATGATAAATAGCTCGTTTTAAAGCTAAATATTTACTAAATTCGAATATATCAATAAAAAATTATTTTCTTCTTTACCCTATTGTTGTTAATTACTAATGTTTAAAAAATTGTTAATAAACTTTTCTCAAGTACTCTATCTCAGAATCGGCCGAAACTTTTTTTCCGTAACTAAGACATACCCAGCTAACTACTCCAAAAATAAAATTTAGTGGCAATTCATAAATGGGTTTTTTATATAAATATTTAAACATATACGATTTTCACTCTCGCGGCCCGTCGGCTCCCCCATTTGGAATACATGCAGCAGACACGCGATGCAAGCCTAAAAATTTCCTAATTGCTAAAAGTCGTGGCTATATGAGATAAAAATATATTATAAACTATAAATGTTAACAACAATTGAAATTTGTTCTTTCACTTTTCGTGCTAAATATTGAGTTGATCCAAATTTCTCTTGAATTTTTGCCACACTCGAAATTTTAGGCAATGTAGACAGGACTTAAATTTTTTCACTGTAGGAATTAGCTTCAGCAAATTTTCCTTGAGTTGACTTCGCATTTCACACCCTACTAACTCTTATGGGCCGAAGGAAGTTTTTGCTTTTCCCGATACTTTCCCGATTGCTCTTCAATAAACAGAAGTAATTTTATGAATTTTTTCTTTAGAGTATTTTCTACTTTTCAATTTTTTTTCTATTTACTGGTGATGTACCGATTTCTGATAAACTCTGGTTGATTTTTTCTAGCATAGATTGCCGAGGTGAATAAGGTGCACCATCGCTCTCTCCTTGTGAGTCACTGTCATTGATGGAGTTATTTGTAGGTAGCGATACATGAGCCTCCCCAAATTGCAAACCAGAAGGCCCCAGTTTTGACAGTACTGCTTCTGCAGCCACAAGCTGCTCAGGAACGTCTTCTTGATGAGTGATGGGAGACCTTGGTTTGTCATCTTTCGCGACTCCCTTGTTAAGAAACACTCTGCACTGACAACACAATTTTCTGCCCTCGACCAAGACATCGCTCTAGTGCTGAAAATTTTCGATTTGTAATATGTGGCAGTAATTGTATATAAATTAACACTACGGATATTTTAATGTAGCTTAAATGGATCAAAACACTGTTTTTGACGCTTTGAATAGAAAGGAAGAAACGATTTTTCATGGTTAACGCACACGGATTCCACTTTGATACCTCTTCCATACTCGATGAGCTGCAGATTTCTTCGATATTTTTAAATACACTGCCTGGCGAACACTTTCCTTCTCGAACTGGATGGAGCAAATTTTGACACAAAACATTTTCATATGCAGGTATCGATGAAATTTCCGAAATTAGTTTTAAAAAACTATGTACGAGGAAAAAGAGAAGGCAGACAGCTCTCGAATAAGAAGATGCACACGCGGTGACAGACAAACAAACTGAGACTTCTTCGGTGAATAAACACGGCTGTCAACAAAAACATGTGCAGCTAGGTGCTCTTCCCTCAAGCTTTTAGGCACATACTGCAATGGGCAGAATTATCCACCAACGGGGTCATAAAAATAGGGTTCTGAAAGGATGTGGAAACGTTTTTCCCTCTTGCCCTAATCGCTAGGTGCCATAAAATATTTCTTTTTAGAGACAGTTCCGTTTACGGAAAACGTCTCAGTGCACGAAAAGCCGCAGCTGCAGGCTCTCGACTCAAATTGAAAATGAAATGTTTTTTTATCATGGATAAAAAATATTTTGACACTAAAATCGGGAGTTTGCAGTAAATTTGTCTATAGAGATAAAAAGTGTGAGATAGCAAAAACGATGAAATTTTTCTGCTAGAACAAATGATGCAAAAATTCCATAATTGTAATTTATTTTCATTTCATTTCATCAATGAACTATACTTGATGATTTTTTAAAAAGTATTTTCATATTAATTGTCACAGATTTTTTGCTCAAATAAAATCTAATCCGCCTGGAAACTTAAGTGGGGCTCAATGGTAAATTTCTCTGCAAACATCCATTTTACAGAACAAATAACAATTGTTGTTAACATTTATAGTTTATAATATATTTTGATCTCATATAGCCACGACCTTTAGCAATTAGGAAATTGTAGGCTTGCATCGCGTGTCTGCTGCATGTATTCCAAATGGGGGAGCCGACGGGCCGTGAGAGAGAAAATTGTAAATGTTTAAATATTTATAAAAAACGCATTTATGAATTGCCACTAAATTATATTTTTGAAATAGTTAACTAGGTATGTCTAAATTACGAAAAAAAGTTTCGGCCGATTCTGAGATGGAATATTTGAGAAAAGTTTACTAACAATTTTTTAAACATTAGTAATTAACAACAATAGGGTATAGAAGAAAATAATTTTTTATTGATATATTCGAATTTAGTAAAGATTTAGTTTTAAAAAGAGCTATTTATCAATGCTGTATGACAATTACAAGCGGAGATATAATTGATAATATGATTTAAGGCACGGATTTTTGCTAAAAATGCGAAAAAATTGAAATATTCATAATTCGCTCAAAAAATTTTTTTTCTCAAAACTTTTTGAGGATATTCAATATGAGTTGATTTTGTTCCCATACACCAATTTTCATCAAAATCTGAGACCCTAAGGGACAAACGTTGGTTGAATTGAGGTGGAATGACCCATATATGAACTATATATTTTTATTTATTTATTTCTTCTATGAAAAAATATCTGTACAGTTATATAAATATATAAACTTAATATACTAACGTATATTTCCCACCGCAGGCGGGAGGTAGTTATATAAAAACAAGTGAATGTTAGGGAGATGAATAGATGAATTTCTGCATCATAAAATACAGTACCTCTCCTGGTTTTTTAAATTCCCTATGTGTTTTTGCTGTTATGTTTTACGGTCCCACATTGTGCGTGGAAAAATTGAATTTTTAAACCTCTCTGTAATACTATTTCTCTAACATTATCTTCATCACCTTATCTACCACAATATTCCGTTTTTTTGACATCCTCACTATGTATTCAGAGAACTTGTCTATTTTAAATTTCTGCAGGAGATTTAATTTAAATCGCGTATCACGCATCACAGCTGACATTCGTTTAATATTGGCTGAAGTTCTTGTATATCTCAATGGTAGAAATAATTACTCCGTCATCCACTTTTATACTAGGATATATAAACTGTACTAGGATATGCTCCCTTTATTGGTGCGAGCCCAAGATGCTTTTAACTTTCCCCAGAAACATGAATGCGGTGTCTTATGAAAAACTATCTGAAAAGAATATCATCTTGGTCTCCATTACCACTAGCCGAGCGTTCGCTATGGAGGGCGGATTCGTGATTCTCAAGTCATTTTTAAAGATCCATGGCACCCGTTGCCAATGCAATTACTTGTGCGCATTCCTTATTTCACCATGGCACATGGGGGTCTGCTTATATTGTAGGATTATCGAGGAAAAAGTGCAAAATCAGGTTCTATAATAGCTTTTGCTAGGCCTCTCACGGGACTCGCAGTGACCAACATAGAATTAAAATGAAGATGGTTTTTATACTGAGCCCTGTCAGTTTTTTATACGAGTTTTTATAAATTTCTGATCTCATAACATTAAAGTTAGATCCTCTATTGTTTGCAATAATAAGGGAAAAATGGTACTTCCATACAGCTATAATTTTTCATTTAATATTAAGACGCAAGATATTAAATTTATATTTAGAAATACAAATTAGGACAGAGAATGCGGTAAAATTCGTAAAGAAGTATTTAATTGTAAAATTTTTGGAATCTAATGAAATATTTGTGCGTACGTTTCCACAGCACTGCCTATCCTCGGATTTTTCCATTTGTCGGGTTCTGGCTGCATTCGTCAACATCCAGTTGACGTCAGATTTGTCAATATTATACTAGCCTCTTTGACCTGAATGGTCCAGATGGAATGCTGGCGAAACGTTCGTGAAGTGGAAATTCAACCAACTCAATGAGAACAAAAAAATTAAGATATCCAAAAATCAATTGAAATACTTTTTACAGGTTATGTGCATAGAAACATTTGTACTGTATTTGTGCCACTAATTTCACCTGATAATGATGTAGTAGGTATCTAAAACCAGGTCGCAATGAAAGTTTGTCAGTGGAAAATTGTTTTTATTTTATCAGCATACTGAATATTTTATATTTCTATTTAAGGCCTTTATAACCATTCTGTATTCCCGTCTCTCATTCTAGATACAGAGTTAGGAGACCCATGCACTGACGATGCAGACTGTGAAGCCATTCAGCACGGATCTTGCAGTGTCACTAATAAAACATGCGTTTGTGACTCCGGATATTACGAAACTGCCGGTAACACCTGTGCTAAACGTAAGTTACATTTGTGAGTGATCAGAGAGTTAGAAGGAATACCGAAACGTTGGCGAATAAAGAAACACATTAATTATTTAAACATCGGTAAGATCAAATTTAAGGTCCTCGGCTTTACTTTGTCGAACTACGTCTTGAATACATTAAAAACTTTGTGTATTTCAATCTGCAATAGCAGAACAAGACCAGATTCATCTGCAAGAGATCATCATTACGTGAGTGTACAGAAAAATCTCATGTTCTTGGGTGTTTTCAAGTCTGTTTCCGCACTAATAGGCGCTTCAGACCGGGAGGAAGGGTATAAGGATAGGGATGGAAGGGATGGGGTCCGAAGGATGTGGTCTCATCATGGGTGTTTTCAAGTCTGTTCCCGCACTAATAGGCGCTTCAGACCGGGAGGAAAGGTATAAGGATAGGGATGGAAGGGATAGAAGGGATCTATGGGTGTTTTCAAGTCTGTTGCCGCACTAATAGGCGCTTCAGACCGGGAGGAAAGGTATAAGGATAGGGATGGAAGGGATGGGGGACTTATATATATCAGACGACCCCGTCTCGCTCTTGTCTCACCTTTATATAGTCAGCTCGCTCATTGTATACGCTCGGCCCAAATATAATTTCTCTGCGTATCTGGCCGCGACAACCAACAATAACATCGGTTACATATCCTTTTGTTGATGACTGCAACTCGTGAATGCCCCGGATCACTGTGCTCAATACTAAATTAGCCATTGTAGAGCCCGACGCCACTTTTCCCTTTGAGATAGGGATATGTGGTCTGAAGCCTCCCTCCCGCTCTTCTTTTCAGAAGGGATCATCATCATGGGTGTTTTCAAGTCTGTTTCCGCACTAATAGGCGCTTCAGACCGGGAGGAAAGGTATAAGGATAGGAATGGAAGGGATGGGGATAGGATAAGGTTTGAAGCCCCTGAAGGGATCTCACTCATGGTGTTTTCAAGTCTGTTTCCGCACTAATAGGCGCTTCAGACCGGGAGGAAAGGTATAAGGATAGGGATGGAAGGGATAGAAGGGATCCTGCAGGGATCTGAATCTATATACTCTTGATCTGAATCTATATACTCTTGGTGAAGTTGAGGAGGGTCGGGAAAGTTGAAGGGGGGACTTAAGTCAAATGTAAGGAGCTAAGGAGAAGTCATAGTGGACTTAAGGTAGTAGACTGACGTCCAGCATGGGGGAGGTTACCGTAAACATAACGTCTATCACCTATATCTTACTATCAATCCCTATGAGAAAGATTGGCAGTAAGATATAGTGCCAAGAGAAATAAAACAGTGGCGCCATCTCCAGGTAGTAGCTCGAAAGTAACGACAGGCATATTGAAAACTCAACTACACCGCATATCCAGTGCATCATCATCATCATCATTGCTCAACAATCCTAGGATTGGTTTGACGCAGCTTTCCGCTCGATTCTTCTATCGGCCAACCTTTTCATTGTGACGTAATTCTTCTCTTTTACATCCTTCACAACCTGTTCCATGTATCTCATACGAGGCCTGCCTTTTCCAATCTTCCCGTTCACTTTTCCCTCGACGATAGTCTTCATCAGGCCATCATGTCTCATGTAATCGCCGATTATGTTGTCCCTTCTTCGTTTTCGAGTTTTCAGCAGACTTCTCTTTACTCCTACTCTTCTTAGCACTTCCTCGTTACTTACTCGGTCGATCCATTTAATGTTCAGCATTCTTCTGTAGCACCACATTTCGAATGCTTCCACCCTTTTCTTCTCCGCTGCTCCCATCGTCCATGCCTCACTGCCGTAAAGAAACATGCTCCAGATGTATGTTCTGATAAACTGTTTCCTTACTTCTACGCTTGTATTTCAAGATGTAAGGAGATTCTTCTTTTGATAGAATGCCCTCTTTGCCTGGGATATTCTACTAACTATTTCCTTCTTGCTTCGTCCGTCATTGGTTATTCCGCTTCCTAGGTAACAGAACTCTTTCATCTCTTCAAATTTTTGTTTTCCTGGTTGACATTGGTTTTGACCTCTTTTTTCTTGCTGCACACCAATATCTTAGTCTTCTTCTTATTTATCTTCAGCTGATATCTGGCCATTGTCCTTTCCATGGTTACCTGAATCTTTTTTAGATCCCTCTCTGTCTCTACTATTAGTGCTATAAGTCTGTCATGTTCTTGCAAATGTTTATTCAGAACTAACCGATGGATACAGGGAGATTCGACCGCACACAAAAACAATACACTAACTCACAGCACAATATATCTCAATATCATGACATCTCCCCATCCAGTTTACAAAATTCAACCAACATGCAAACTTTCCGACTTTAACATCACACTTTGCGAAGTCAAAGAAAGTAATATACCTTAACATCACAAGTCAAAGAAAGAAATGTACCTTAACATCAAATGTTTCTTTAAACCTTAACATCACACATGTTACAATAATTTTAATAATGAAATACAATAATAGCTTAATATTCAAAATAAAGTCAATGAATTTTAATAATCAAATGCAATAATAGCTTAATATGCAAAATACAGTCAATGACGGATCAGTCAGTAAGATACCTAATTAGCTTTTATACAATCCTGCCCGATCCAGCGGTTTCAACAGTTTTCTATTAAAAGGAAATTTGGTTCTTAGCCTTCGGCTCATTAGTAACTGAGCTGCTATTATATCTGCTGTACTTGATCATAGCAACAATAATTCAATCCAGTTTGAAAAATAATCAACAACTACCAGATAATTTTTCCAGCAAAATTCAACAAGTCCATACCTATTTTTTCAAAAGGAAATTTTATTATGTAATGACCTGGCTCTTTTATATTTGCAGATCTAAACTTTTCACAGACTACAGTGTTTTACATATCTTGCTATTTCCCTGTTTATGCTAGGCCAGTATAAGAGTTGTCGAGCTTTGGTTATTTCGATTCCCATATGGCCCTCATGCGGTAATTCTAACTTGTGTTGTCTCAATTTTGTTGGCACTACTAACTTATTATCAAAGAACAATAATTATTGTTCTTTGATAATAAGTGATTATAATCCATTAATGATTATAATCCATTATCCTCATGAATGTTATTTCTAATCTTATAATATTGACTTAGTTCACCCTTATGACATTCCTTTTTAGACCAACCAACTTTACAGAAATTCATAACCCTTTCTAAGCATACATCCACTGCTGTTTCTGATTTACATTCCATCTTCTTTTTATCACTCATTTGCAATTGATCACTTACACCAATTACATGAATTAACTCTGTGAAATAAGGTTCATCATGGACGTCATATTTACAATATTATCTAGAGAGAGGATCTGCTATGTACATAAATGTTCCTGGTAAATATCTTACATCTAAGTCATATTTCAATAATATAATCCTCATTCGTTTTAGCCGAGGTGACCTAATTTTAGCTATATTCATTTTCATTATAGAGACCAAAGGTTTATGATCAGTATTTATTATAACTGGTCTACCGTATGTATAATAATGAAACTTTGATGTGGCAGAAATTATGCTTAGAAATTACTTTTCAATCTGCGAATATCATTTTTGAGTTTCAGTTAGACCACAGGAAGCAAAACTAACTGGTCTATTTCCACTTAATAGGCAACAACCTAGTCCATCTTTTGAGGCATCGCATTGTATTACCAGTGGCTTGCTTGTAGTATCATTACTTTGAACTGGGGCTTTTGGAACAATCGACTTTAAGGCCCGTATTCATAGTCGTTACCTGGGTGTCCTCCGTTCGCTGGATGACCCCTTAGCTCAGAAAGTGTATTCATAGTCACAATGAAGGGGACAGATGTCACCCATCCCTCCCCTAGGCTACCGATTTCTTAGGTGCGGCTTCAGGCTCACCCAGAGCTCCCCTAACGTAATTTCAAGATGTCCGCCGCTATCACCTTAGGTATTATAAATGAAATATCTCTTATGAAACGACTTACACGCATGAATTTTAGTTTTAGTAATGCTAGTTTTTAATGAGCGGACGGGAATGATTGAAAATGTGACGTAAATTTTCTTTAAAATGCAAATTACATTATCCTCTAAACTTCCCGTATTATGTTGTGCAACACAACCAATTTTCAAGAAATAATTGTGAGTAATGAACTAAAAGTTGAGTTATGAATGTTGATTACGGAATATAATGCCCTTATTTCTCTATTATAAGAATAAAATACGGATTAATGCATTATATTGGCTTAATTACAATAAATTTTCCTCTTTTAACTCTGTGATTCAGAATGTTGAGGCGTCCAATGTATGAAGAATGTTATAAAAAGCAGAATGGTCGTAATAATTCTCCCGCGCCATGATTTAAATCAAACAATCACTAATTTGTAAAGAATTTCGATCGGAAAAGTACAACATTCGTTGCTGTCAATAAACAAGGTGGAGCGGCGCGAGGAGAAGCAACAAATTAACTAAAATGTGGTTCGTAAATACTGCGAGGATTTCAAGAATATGGACGATTACGGTGTGCACGACAATACGGCAGTTAATATGACGCTATCCCCGAGTGGACGTTTTCGTGTGGGTATTATAATGTGGAATTTCGATGTTCCTCGTACTGTGCATGACACGTAGCTGATATCAATATGAGTGAACGCGATCTTTGCAACGATATACGACAAGTGCAACGATAACACGTATCAAGTTCATATGTGATAGTAAACAGTGTCCCTTATCGTCATGAAGTTCGGCAAAAGGGAGAGATCGTTCTAACTCACCATGAGTTTCAAGAAACGAACGTCATCTGGGAAGCAGAGAGTGTTCTTCAAAGTATAAGCGACTATCCTGCATTACTGTGTATATAGCCATACATAAGTGATATTGAATTCCCGCCACTGGGACTAATTTAGCCCAGTACTTTCCGAGTTGATGATAGTGAACCAAATCTGGATTACAATTGCAAATTCTCCACATCCTCTCTTCATAGAGATGATGGATGGGTTTCTATGTGAAATTTAAAATTGACTGTGAAAGAAAATTGTATCAACTCTTGTTATGAAAGCATAAACTGTGGCCAGTAGACTATCACATTCTAAGTTGCATTTGTGAGAGTGAGAGAATTGCTACCCGATGTTTACATTTCTGTGGTGGTGTAGAGTAAATTAAAATATTATTCGGTAAGCTGTTTTTTCCATTCAATGGATTAGGGATTGTTATGAGGCATAAAAAAACAGTTCTTATAAAAACAAGTGTGTGAGATAACGTCAAGAAGGTTGTAATAACAGCTGATTATTTAAATATGACTGCTGTGGAGGCCTTTAAAACGTAGCATTCCCGAGTGAAATTCTATTTTGATGATATCATTCCCCTAAATTGTAGTTTCGGATAGAATTCTTGCAATAACAAGCTATCGTTAATACATCAGTCACGACGGTACTCCGGTCCACCGCAATTTATATATTCAAGTAATGCCTCACGTATGCCCAACTATGCCATATCTGTCGCGGTTGTATATATCATCGGTTCTTTAATTGTCTACTAAATATTTTATTACTTAATGTGTGACTCAATTAAGTAACGCAAGGAACACAAGCGATCCAGTCCTATTTGCTTCATCTCTGTTCGCATTATACGCCTGACTAATATCTTCTCATGCCTTCTTCTTCTCCGAATTGGAGGTTACATCGGTTCGCTTATTTTCAATTTTGTCTTTATACTGCAAGACCAAATCATACAGTATATTTTTTTCGGTGATTGTAAATGCAACATTTCTGCCGTTGGAGGCTGCCATGTTTATTTACATAGTTCACCGCGGTTACCTGTTGCAATTTATCATGACAATAGAGCATCGAAAAACGTGCGGAACCGTTCACGACCGGGTTGACCCGATCTTTTCCTTGAATCACTTCCCCTGGTCAGATCATACCTAGGTGTGGTTTATGAATCGCGTAGTGAAGGTGACACCCAGGTGTCCTCCGGCCAGGGGAGACCCATGTCTCCCCTGCGAAAACGACTATGAATACGGGCCTAAATCATTTAATACTTTTTCATGAAATGGCAGCCAACACCAAATACTAGTCTCTTTAAATAACTCTCTTAGGGGAGCTGTTATTGCTGCCATGGGATACATTTTCTTACATAATTAAATAATCCTATGTTCCTTTCTAATGTTTTTTGAAATGTAAACTGATGTTGAGCCTCCGTTAGTATTTCTACTTGCCATATATTTTTCTTTATTTTCTCCAATTTCTTGAACTTTCTATCTATCGCATATCACGACTGAAGAAATTCGAGAATCACTTGAGTAATGCTCAACTGTGGAACGCAATTGTCTCTGTCACACGCAAGCTTTTGAAATATTTGTAGAAGTGGTAACCCGAGCTTCATTGGCATCCGCAACAACGAGAGACAATAAGAAATACTGAAAATACTAGAAAGCAGAACCAAAATGCCAACCTTCAAATCCTAGTCTCAGTTCATGCTGTGATAAAGTGAGTAAGTTTTATATTTATCTGCTTGACCTAAAAAATAAATAAATCGATAATGACCTTTAGTTTTCAATGAAAATAAAGGATAAAGACGAATACATGCACACAGATAAACGGACTGGTACTAAAAAATGACCACTTTTTTCTCTTTTCGATAGCATATAATCTGATAAAGGAAATGCGTTCCTCTATTCTATGAGTGGGTGTATGGGCGGGGAAGTTCATAGTGCAGGCACCTCAACGTGGTAAGCGCTGGTAACTACTTTAATTATTTTTGCATTCTTTCTCCATACTGAAAAATAATAGTAAAAGTAGGCTAAAAATCAGGGAGTTTTTCTTTACTCCCTGAATGATGACGGTGTGTTATATTAATTTCACACAATCCTTCCGTAATTGTTATTCCCTGGAAATTGTTTAATTATCTAATATTAATGAGACCAACGACGGAAGACGCATCCGTGATGAGTTTTGCTGCGTTCGCGGCGACCGGGCAGGAGGCGCGAGCCGGCAGGAGACGCGCGAGCGGCCTTCTGACCGTTGCGCCGCGACGCTGCGTGGACGGTGCATAATTATGCGCGGCCGCGCACTCAAAATGGACAATTTGTGGTTTAATAGCTGTAGATACGTACATATGGACAAAATGTTTGTCCTAAGAAGCCGCAACTCGGCAAAATATATTGGGGACCGCTATAAAATAATGACTATTTCCATTTTCAGCCTTCGTCCCCATAAATGGCCACGGCGCGTGGGTCTAGGGTTGACCTAGTGTCCCCAAATTTTTCTGGACTTATTTTGAGTCACTTTGAAAACTTTTTCCAGAGGGCCAAGTTTCTCCGCGAAAAATAGATTTTTCCGATCCGCCCTAACGTACACTTCTCAAGGACTATATAATTGTGACATAAACAGATACACACAGGATTTTTGTTTTAATTAAAGGCCTTTATATCATTCCGTATTCCCCTTTCTCATTCTAGAACCAGAATTAGGAGACGCATGCACTGGCGATGCAGAATGCGAAGGAATCCGGCATGGATCCTGCAGTGCTGACACCAAGACATGCGTTTGTGACCCCCGGTACTACGAAAGTGCCGATAGGACATGCATAAAAGGTAAGATACACTTATGAGTGAATTAATATCTGAGGTGGGGTAGCGAAGTTCTTGTGGATAAAAACAAATACGATCCCCGACTGCATTTTACACCTACATCTACGTAATACCGTTCGAGACACCTTGAGGGTGTGTGGAAGGGGGTGAGTATCACCAAACATGAACTACTGACATGCAATTAAGAGCTACTATCATATCATGTAATCATGTTAGGCATGAGAGTAACGAGCAACTAGATGGTTTCTCTAAATATATTTATCTGAATATCTCTAGCACTCATACATCAGTAATGTTAAAACTTGCGAAATGCACCACAGACCACTTCAGCCTACTTTTACCTACCTTTCCCATTGCTATGTCACCTAACTGCGCTCTTTTATGGTATGCGGGAAAAATGGTATTTTAAAATTTTTACCTCCTAAGCAGAGCACTTGGCTAAGCGTAAAAATTATCACCATCTTCCCTTCGTGCCTTTCGGTTGGTCGGCGGTCGGAGATAGTAATAGGAATATTTATTGAATTTATTTTGGCTGGTGTGCGTGTCAAGTTTGTGCAATAGGTATCTCTAATTAAAATTTTCAAATGTAATTATGACCGAAATATTAAAGGAAGCTCTTTACATGTATTTTTATGGAGATTCTTCTGACTCGACTGGGGTCGAACTGAGAACATTTAGTTGAAAAAAGTAGACCATTATCTTTTCAAGGATGGCATTTACGAAACCTTTTAGTTTCAAACTGTGATACATTTAGTTCTCGAGTTTTAGGCGAACATATTAACAAAATTACACACACATTCTGGTTTATTTGTCAGAAAGGATGGTAGGTTAATGGATAATCGATTGATGCTATTTGGGGGACAGGCGACAGGCAACATTGATAATTTGTCCTGGAGAGGATAGGAGGGGTGACTGGGTAAAGGCAGGAGTAATAAGGGAACAGATAAAGGGTGGAGAGAAACCCGGTTTCTGCATTAGCCTGCTGTTAGGAAAAGCACCAACAGGACCACGGGTTAACGTCCTATCCGACGGACGGAGCACTGAACCTGAACTGTCCTCCATTAGGCACTCAAGTATGGACTGGTATACCAATGAAAAAGCCTCCAGTGCCGAGAAACGAAACCAGTCCCTCGGGATGGGCTCCCAGTGTGCTAGCCACCACACCAACCAGAACGTTCAAGTGGAGAGTGCTCCATGCAAAAAAAAATGTTGAAAATTTCAACAGCAATTTGGGCCAACAGTTATATCCCATAGTTACTGTGTAAATATTCAACAGTATATCGGGCCTACTGCTGAAAATCAACAGTAACTGTTGAAATTTAGCAGTCTTTTTGCAAATGGTGGTGCCAAATTGATCTTAAGATTACTGATTAATAGTTATGATGCTAGGCAATAAATGTTTAAATTGAATGCAGTAATATGTGTGAAAAAGGAGTAAAAATGTGTAAGGTTTCATTTTCTAGCCATGTCATGCATGGGATTTGGGGAGCCGCCATGTTGGGTTTTGTCAAGAATGTTTATACAGAGTCATAGGGAAAAATGGCGTCGGGCTCGACAATGGCTTATTTAGCAATGAGCATGGTGATTCGGGGCATTCGCGAGTTGCAGTCCCCAATAATAGGAATTGTATCCGTGGCTATTGTTGAACTCGCGGCATGTTACGGAGGGAAAGTAATTTATGGCCGAGCGTAAACAATGAGGGAGTTTGACTATATAAAGAGGAACGGAGAGCGAAAGGGAGCTAGTCCAACAATACTCCCGATCGGAGGGAGGAGAACCCTCGTTGGGTTTTGTATGATACAAAGGAGGGCTAATCCAAGAAGACTCCCGATCGGAGGTGAACCCAGGTTGGGTGTGACATAGGAAAAGCCATTGAGGTCTAGGAATTGGCTCGTGGGAAGCTGAATCCACGTCGGGGAATCATCTGGCGGGATTGGACCTAATTGGAGACAGGCGACGGATCTTCAGCCAAGACGGAGAAGTCAGGGTGCCGAAGGAGGCGGGGATTCCATATTGGAGGACACAGCCGGGAACTCCATAGCGTACTAGAGGGATAAAGCGGTCCACTCCCCACTACTATTGTATGTACATAATTTTAAGAGGGTACTTGATGATTTGTATGTGCAGAGTGAAAAGTGAATTGGCTCGTAATCATTTGTGAAGTGATTAATGGCCTGTCAGTTTGAGCCTGAAGAGAGAAAGTGAAAGTGAATGTGATATTGTTAACGAATAGGAGGGTAATTTATTATATTGTTTATATTTATTTGTGTTGTGAGTCAGTATTAATGTGATCAACAACAGATAGGCAAGTGGCATAACAAATAAAGATTGTTCAAAAGTAAATAATATATTACATTAATGGCTCCCAACGTTTAGGCGTGTGAGTTTGGATGTATTGTGTGGAAAAAGTAAGGACGTGAAAAAAAAGTTTACAACATAAATTAATATATTACAAATGTAAGATTCTATTTAAATATTTTATCAAATCTGCAGTCCTCAACACTCTCATATATATTGGGTGGGAACATTGTTCGTATTTTTAAGGATGAATGTATCGAGTTATTCACCAAGTATGCACACTGCACATACCTTTTAATGGTCTATATGATTGTGGCATAAAAAGGCGGAGACCTTTATAAAATTCCGTATTCCATTTCCTCGTTCCAGATTCAGAGTTGGGAGACCCATGCAGTGACAATACAGACTGCGAAAGCATTCAGCACGGATTCTGTAGTGATACTAAGACATGCGTTTGCGACCCCGGATACTACCAAACAACCGTTAAGACCTGCAGTAATGGTACGTGGACATTTGATCTCCGGTTTCAAATTGGAAAATTGAATAATAAATTTATAAGTTATTGGAAATAGGAAATTTTTTATTCGGTAGCACCACATTTAAATGCCTATCCACTTTATAGAGCGACAATCCCTTTAGTCATCAAGGGAATAAGGCTGTTTAAAGTAAAAAAATAACCAGAAATAGTCATATTTTATTAGTATTGTAATTAATGGTATTTTCACTTGATTGATCCATTTTATCTTCATCATTCTTCGGTAGCTCCACATTTAACACTAGAATGCCGAAGGGTGTCATTTTGACACCCTACACCTACATTTGTTTGCATAGCTGCCCATGAAACTGTATTGAAGAAAAAATCTTTCTTGACTTTTACACATTTTAAAAGCTGAACAAGACCACTGTGTGAGATTTACCCTTCTGCCTTTTTTTCATCTGCAAAATTAAAATTTACCGTAAATGCCGGAGGGTGTCATTCTCACACCCAGTAAATGTTAACAGTTCTTCTTTCATTTTAGGTGTATATTCGGAAGCCATTTCATTACTACTAGTCAAACGGGTATTTTTGAACAGTGCGTCAAGTTTGCATTGTCTAATTCTACATATTTTCGATAAAAATACACTGTTTACCTATTTTTCGAAAATTTAGTAGCGCGTGAGGTAAGTCTATTTTCCACTACTTTTTTTGCAAATGATTCATCTTCAATCCAGCTCATTAGTCCACGGTGATACAGAGATGTATTTATCTGCCGTAAAGAAGCACTGTTGCCGTGAACAATGTACTGACGCGACAATACAGATGACAACTTCCGAGCGTCTGTAGCTGGCTGTCTGGCTCATTGGCATATTGCGACCGGTCGAGACTTCTCTTAGCATCGAGGCGGTTGCATTGACATAGCTTGCGTCTTAGTTATGGCGCTACGATCAAATAACGGCAGTATTAAATAACATTTCTGAAGACGTGTCCGAGCAACGGTCTGAACAAGATGTTGAGCTTTTGGGAAATTTTACGCAATCTTCGCTTTGAAGAAAAGTCAAGTCATTCTGCCCGGTTGCAGACAGACAAATTTGCGATGTTTTCATATATGTGGAAGAAAATTATTGATAACTGTGTTGCATGCAACACAGTTAGAGCTTAGAGCATGCATTATCTAAGCCTGGACCTTTCATTACTATTGACTAACATCAGTTTCCAAGATCCTTTACGCAATACATGGCATTGAAGCCTAATATACACGGGCAAAAATACTGGCTTGTAGTAGGTAAGGACGGTAAATATTTGATAAACGGATTTCTCGACCTTGGTAAAGATGACTCTCGTCAATTTGGCGATTGCGTTGCAGATCATGTCGTAATGATACTTATGCAGCCTTGCTTGAGCAAGTCCGAAATGTCACAACTGATAACTATTTCTCATCACTTGTGCTCACCTTAGGCCTAAAAAAAGTTATAAGTCGGATGGGATCCGTAAATAAGGTAAGATGAGAAATCTTTCCTGAAATAACAGCTTTTCGGGGAGAGTTGTACTCAAGTAAATTGTTAAAAAACGGTGACGCAACATTTACCGTTTATGAGAACAAACCGAGAAAATGTGCTGCTGTTTTAAGCTCTCGTCACCATGACACTAACATTGGTGAAAACTCCGAGAAAACGCTAGAAACTGAAAAGTGTGACAATGAGATCAAGTATGGAGTGGATATCATTGGTCATATGGGGCAGAAATTTTCGGTTAGAACCGGAACCAGACGATGGCCAGTCGATTTTTTTCAGAATACTCTTGACTTGCCCGGTATAAATGCCTGGATATTTTATAAGGAAATAACTCTACAGAAGATAACCCGAAAGCGTTTTGGCAGAGTTAGCGAGGGAGCTTGGAAGTCCTAACCCTGCATTAAGAAATGTTGTTCAAACTTCCGACGAGTTTCATGCAGTGCGAGAACCAGAAATGACTACGAACTGTCAAATAAAGATAAAATTCAAAAAAACAGAACTATTGGATTTTGTAAGCTGTGTAATAAATAAGTATGACACGCGTACGGCTACAACAAGGCGAAAGTGCCATAAACGTGGAGCAATTGAGATGAAGTTTGTTGTAACCCTGTAAAAAAGAGACCTTAGATTTCATTTTGTTTTCCTTTACACAAATTTGTGGTTTAAGTGCATATAAATTATACATAATTTTACGTAAGCAATAAATGATTATAAAAAATGATTATTTACTAACCACTTATGTGCTCCATCCTTCGTTCAGAAAAATCTTCGAAAAATTGTGTGGTCGAAAGAAAATTTTGCAGGTAATAATATTCTATAATCGAGCTACATTAAAAAAAATATTTTTGAATCTGTAAAAAAACGCCAAAAAATACCGAAGTTGCCACATTAACACTGGCAACCACAGAACAAAAAATAATCCGCACAAAAACACCGCTATGAACACATAAACAGATGGGTGTCAAAATGACACCCTCCCGGCATTCTCGGGGGTCCAATATGTCCGGCATTCTAGTGTTAAATGCCTATCCACTTTATAAAGCGACAATCCCTTTAGTCGTCAAGGGAATAAGGCTGTTTAAAGTAAAAAAATCACCAGAAATAGTCATAATTTATTAGTAAGTACCAATAATTTTGGGAAAAAATCAGAATTCGGCAATTGTAATAAGAATTTATATAATTAGTTTTATATAGCACCACAGATATCCAGTTCTAGTTGGATGCAGTAATATGCGTGAAAAATGAATAAAAATGTAAGATTCAATTCAAATATTTTATCCAATCAGCAGTCCTCAACACTCTCATAAATACTGGGTGGGAACATTGTTCGTATTTTTAAGAATCAATGTATCGATTTAATCGCCAGGTATAGAATTTATTATAACACATCCGACAGTATAAGGCCCATTAAGGGTTATTATAATCCATCTCTGCTCGTCATACTTGTTGGGAAGCTGAGAATCAAAAGGAGTGGTGACATTTTGGTGAATATTACGAAATATTTGCATGTGTCATGTATTCAAAATCTGAAGTATGCTTTTGATAGTGAGGCATGGGTGATAACTAAAGTACAGAAGTCAAAGCTGGAAGCAATTAAAATGTGGCGCTGCAGAATAATTATGAACACAAAATGGTGAAAACTATTTACGAATGAAGAAGCCCTGAGAAGACTTGGGGAAATGATAAATCCGGTGAACATTTTTGTAAAGAAGTTTTTGAAAACATAATGGGCCATTTCTAGAGACTTAATGACCTGATGAAGACAACCATTGAGAGAAAAATTGAACGTTAGGACTTTGCTGGGGCAGGACTTTTCTGGGAGAAATGGAAAAAGTGCAAAGGGTTATAGAGAGAAAAATAATTTCAATATGAAGATGTTAGTCTATTGTGAATTGGACGGATATCTGAATTAAAATAATATGAGATCATTGACGTATGTTGGTGATAATAACCATGTACTTAACTCCATTATTCGGCTTTAGGTTCTATAGGTACCTATAAGTACCGCCAGCCACAACCCTACACTTCTTTTGAAAACAGCTCAAATGATTCTTCCCAGTGGAAACGGGAGCGACGAGGAAGTGTTGCGAGAGCGTCCGAGGGAGTGTTCTGGAAGTAGCGGTCGAGTGCTGCGGGAGTATTCAGGAGGTGTCGCGGTAGTGTCCGGGGAGCAGATTATGGCCCACTGGGAGCGTTTTCGGGAGCGTTTCGGAAGTGATAGGGGAGCGTCGACGCTGGTCCGCGGTGGAGCGGTCGGCCAGCTGCCTGGGAACGTCGACGCGCTCCTGAGAGCGCCGAGAGGCATTCACGAGCCGTTCACGAAATGGTTGACTAGAGCAGGCAATTGTACAGCGGAGCCGTGCCTATTAAGCGTAACAAATCAGCTATCACAAATAAGGCTAATATCACAAAAAATTAACTCAACTTGCATGGGTGCACCTAGCACCAAAATTGCAAAATAAAATGATCACGTTGATTTATGTTTACTCAAGCCATATTTCTCGTTCACACACGTATAATTCAAAGCTACAACCTAGCCCTAAGATACCTATCCGCCAGCATTAATCGACCTGTCAATATCAGTCTTTCGTTACCGACTGTTTCTCGCTTTTCCGTTAGGAACTGGAGGTTAGGAGGCCCTATATATACAGCTGCTGACTGGCATTAAGTCGTTAGTGATAATTAATTTACTAAAATATTGACACTGGAGTATTTTGCGCTCTGAAATCAATTCCTCAATAACCATTTTGTGGTTAAAAATAAGCATGACCGTTATGAATATACATATATGATATTCTTTATACTCCAGGAGAGATAAATGAAAGTTTCCTCAACAACTAGGCAATCGTCGGACGAGCCACGGGATCCTAGGAACCGGGGAGGTGTCGAAGAGCGTTTGGTTCGCTCCAAAGACAGTGTTCGGGGAGTGTTCCGAGAGCGTTTCAACCAGGGATATGATCCGAAAAGGCACTTTACGCATCGCGCCGTACCAGGGAGGCACACGAACTCGCTCGGCCATGCAAACCCGAAGCCTCGGCTTTGAATGAGACCAAACCCTTCACCGCGGGTGGTTTATAGCACCAACTGACCAGTCACACTATAGTTTACAACTTCTTAAAGTTAAACGTAAATCGAACAATTATGTTCATCTTCGTGTTTTACTATTCACGCTGATGAAAATGGTTTTTTCATCGCAGTCATACGATAGATATTAACCAATATACATGCTTTAGTAATTTTATGTACATTAAACTGGCTTGGTTTACTAATGCACGTAAAATGGTTAATATATATCGTATAACTGTGTTTAAAAAACCATTTTCATCAACTTGAATAGTACAACACAAAGATGAACATAATCGTGCGATTTATGTTTAACTTTAAGAAGTTATAAACTATAGTGTGACAGGTCAGTTGGTGCTATAAATCACCCGTGGTGAAGGGTTGGGTCTTTTATGGTCACATCCCTGGTTTCAACCCGAGAATGTCGAGGGAGCATCTGGTATGCGAAGTGTCGACTGTGGCGGAGTGCTCGGGAGTGTCCCGGGAGCGATCAAAGAGCGTTTCAACCCGGGAGTGGCGAGGGAGCGTTCGGTTAGCTCCAACGACAGTGTCTGGGGAGTGTCCCGGGAGCAATCAGAGAGCGTTTCAACCCGGGAGTGGCGAGGGAGCGTCCGGTGTCGACTGCCGCGGAGTGCTCGGGGAGTGTCCCGGGAGCGTCCCGGGGACGTCCACATACTGCTGAACGCTCCCAGTATACTCCCGCAACACTTCCAGAACACTCCGCCGGACGCTCCCGTTTCGACTGGGTTGGTCCTTCCGTTATTTCAGCATTCACCTTAGAATAATAAACTCTTTTCACCCTCCTCATAACTAATACGCAACAGTTGTGCCTCCTCCAATGGAAAAAATGTATTGGATTCGATTGGGAGAAATATGTTTTTCCCGTTCATTTTGCATCCTATTTCCATTGAAAAAATAGTCGTTTTTCGTAAAAAAGTATATTTCCCAAGTTTATTTCAATTTTAGATACATCTCGTTAGTCACCAAATGGATACTTGGATGTTAAAATACAATTTTATTCCATGAACCGTAACGCAATCATATCAATTAAAAAAATAAATGCTTGACATATTATCCTTCATGATAAAGTTAATTCTCCGCTCATAGTATGATACAAAAAATATTTTAAAATCCAGTACCCAAATACACACAAAAAATCGGTTATTAATCACAGTGACGTTAATATAGCCATAGGAATAGTTGACCTGCTGTCATAGATTACGTCATAATTTTTGTTCTAAATTGCACAAAAAACCCTGCCATTAATCCATTTTCCACTATAACCACCTTTCTTGGCCTTTACAAGTACCTGAGGAACAAACTTTTTGGCAATAAAAAGTGTTGAATTTTAATACTATGGCAAAGTTAGATTTTTAGGCTTCTCTTTAATTGTCTAATTAAAAATGTCGCGTTTTCATACCTTTCTGTACGGAAAATACTTTTTTACGTTTCTTTCATCCAAGAAAAAGTAATTGATTTTCTCTTTAGTTCTACTTGTCCAATAATAAGCTAAACTAAATATAATATACGATGCGGATCTTCAGCATCATTGCCTGATCACAATGACTATTTCTTGAAACTGGTTATATGTTTGAGAACAAAGGCTGTGGAATCTTGCCAATTTTTTAAATTCAGGCGAAAAATCCTTGTTGAAAAGTGATAAAGAAGATGAATTTAAAATAAAGTGATGGAAAGAAATATTTGCAGGTAGGAAGGAGGGGAATCGTCTATATGAAAGTGTTGGGAATGGATGATGGTGTGCAGTTAAGGAAGTTGAATGCATGTTGGGGAATATAAAGGTTTTTGAGAACAACCGTTAAACAAACCGTGTATTTTCCATATGGTATTCACACCTGATAGGAGATACTTCATCATCACCCATTATAATTACCTAGTATCCAATAGCGCTCAGTGAAGTAAAATTCCTAATATCAGGCAAGATAATCAGTGTACAATAACGAAAAAAATTGAAAAGAGTTTGGTTTGGGACATTCTTAGAGCAGAAATATAAAAAATGAGTTCATTCGAAGAGAAATATGTAGGCACGTCTGAATTATGGCTATGGAAAATAATGAAAAAAAGTGGAATGAGAAAAAAGAAAAATCTATTGATGAAATAAAGGAAAGAAGAAGGTATATCATGAGAGATATGTGAAAGAAGAATGGAAATTGCATGAGACAAAGTTTAAGAGATATTGCTTTTCTGAAAAAAATAGATTAACAGAGTAGATGGTTATGAGGGATTAAGAAGGTAAAGAAGGTACAAATTGATTGTGGACATGGGAAAGACATGAGCAGGTATAGATGTCAGCTAAAGAACCGAAAAACACGGAGGGATTAATGTAAATTAGGCCATTCGTAGGACAGATACACGAAAGGGAGCAAGTTCCGAGTGAGATATCTCATTACCATTACTAATATGGGAAAATTTATAGGGGTAAGTACACTTGTGAATTATACCCATGTTTTTTTATATCGTTGTAAGCCCTTTAGATCAGTACAAATATCTTTAAAATGATTCTACAATAATTCTCATTCCATTCATAATTTAAAAACAACCATGTATGACAAATTGAAGGGAGAACTGGCCGCGAGAACCTTATCGGCGTTACCCACTGAAATTGCACAAAGCAGATATTTCACAGATAAAAAAATTAATTGCCTTGACCGGAATTCAAACTCGGATCCCCTGATTTCTGTGGAACTTGTAATATCCACAGTCCACTTAAAATTCTAATATTCCACAGGGAAAGATTACGCCTCGGTAGCTTAACTGGTTATAGCACCTGGCCAGAAATCAGGACATCCGGGTTTGAATCCCAGTCAAGGCGAATGATTTTTTTCTCTGTGGAATATCTGCTTTCAACAACGTATGATAAAAATTAATTGAAATTATTTTCCTACAGCAAGTCCATCGAATCCCAACTGTTCCTCCGACGCGGACTGCAAGGTCCAGCACTCATTCTGCTCTCTTAACGAATGTGTCTGCGACGGAGGTTACCATTTTGTTTTCAACTCTACCAAATGCTTTAAAGGTACGTATGCATTCCACATGCAATGGAAATTGCTGTATTTAGATGTTGGGTGAAATGGCTGTATTTAGATGTTGTGTGCTAGGAATGGTAAACATTCCGCATGGTTTTTCTGGTTAATCTTAATTCCAAATGCGTGTAAGGTAAAATATTTGAGGTTCTCCCGGCGAATAGCTGTGGTGAAGTCTATTCGGGTCTTCCACTGGGTAAGCTGTTCCATTACTTCCAACGTTTCGGAGACCGAGTCGTTCCTTCATCTTCAGGGCTGATGTCGCATGTTGAAATCTGCCCAATATTAATATCCTTAGCCGGGACGTCAGGTGTCTTCCGAGTGGTCGAGAGGTTTCTTCATTTCCCTAGCCAATCGGATTCTTCTCACTGCGGGTTTCCAGGCGTTACTGAGAGAGTAGCCTGTGGCCAGTTGAAGGTGTTATTTGCCAGCCGGATCTGAGGATGGAGAACGACTCGGTCTCCGAAACGTCGGCAGTAATGAAACAGCTTATTCGCGTGTAAGATATTTTACCCTATTATTATTTTCTATACAATTGATAGAGTTCAGAAATAAATTTTGGAATGATTAGACATTCATTATGAAAAATAAATGTTATAAAGTTCCACGGTACTTTGACTAAAGTCCATTTTATTCATGAGTCCAAATATAATCAATTCAAATGTTATTTTCAAGGATAAAAAAACAAGTCATAAAGCTGACAAGAAAAACACTGTGGACAATCTTAATCTTACTTAGAACTTAAAATTAAAATTAAAAAAATCATTAAGTAGAAGAACAATTCATGAGGAGTTTTGGAAAGTATATTTTATTTTTGAGAATATAATTAACGGGATAAAGGACCAACCTCAACAGAGCATAAAGGGACATGCAGTAGTCATTGATCGAACATGCATGCAATAGTCATCGATAACTCTCCTTAGCTACTTATACTTCTGAGTTACCACCAACATAAGAAAATATCGATTTGGTAAGCCTTTCATTGCTCATATACATCTACCTTGTACCGTGTAACCTTTCTCGAGGGTGTAGGGCAAGTGGTGAATACTTACCAAATATCCATTACGTCCAGGAACAAATATTCACACATACTACTTTATGAAACTTTTGCGTCTTCCACCGAATTTTATTTTCGCCATTCCCACTGACGTTTCGAGTACCGGCTAGACGGTCACCTTCAGGGTCTACAATTGCCGTTTTGATCTTTAAGTTATTTCTGGGAGAAGTGTCCTGGCAAGCTTCTTCAATGGTGTAAGGCAGAAGATGAATTTTTACCAAGGATTCTTTAAGTCCACGCATAAATATTAATACATTCTACTTAATGAAGCTCTTGGGTCTTCCACCGCATTTTTTTCTCCATTTCTGCCGAAGTTTCGAGGAAAGACTCGGCCGTCGTCTTCAGGGTATAATATTTACCATATTTCCTTCCTTTATATCAGTTCTGGATGAAGCCCAGGAATGGACCAATCAATGTGTTTGACATTCGCTCACTTTAATCGGTTTAATTCGGAAAAACAGCCGGAAAAATGGCAGTTAAGTCTATTGAGTCTAGTGTTCGCGTGATGTGTATTAAAAAGGAAACTAACATTTAATTAATAATAATATATCAACAATTAATAAAATTATATTCAAGCTTAAAATTTTTAATTGTTTGTAGATTTTTTTTCATTTTTCCCTAATTTTCCAGACTCTTCTTATAATTTTTTATTTTGCATCGGTTGGAAGGTCAAGATTTATGATTTTTCCATTGTTTCGCAGGTTGACCATTGCTTCCATTTTTTAATTGAATTTTTATTTTAACATTTTTATGCCTTTTTTCCTTCAAATTTTGTAAGACAATTCACTTTCGCTAAAATTTCCAAAATGCGCTCCTCCTGCAATCAGATCTCTCTGATTGGTCCGTAGGCCAACAAACTGGTGGGCCTATCATAATTACGACTTGTTTATTTTATTGGGTGCATATCATTGAATTTCTTGTAAACATGCATTGATTGTAAAAGTGCATCCCTAATGAAATTCTTAAATTGGAGTTTTAATTAATCATGATTTAATCATCCTTGACCATGCGATTCCAATCACCATGCAAGTGGCAAATGAGATTTTCATCGTCCCAATTGATGACGCTATCTCGCGTAACACTGTGTTCAGCGATCACTTATTATAATTTTGGATGTATTGAGGATAATTAGCTTTTTGAGAACAAAATATGATAGGGGTGAGGATGTCATAAACAGGAAATATTAATACATGATATTTAATATTTTCATGTGAATTCTAGTACTCATATTTTTAGCGACGTAGAAAATGTCGTTGAAGATAAAATTTATGTAACAGCAAGCAAACTAGAATGTTTAATTGTAGTATCTTGATTGGTTTAATTTATTTTCTTGTATGAATTCATTTAATGAAAAACTGCATCTCTAATTATTTACTTGAATTGGAGTTTTAAATCATTCAATGATCCTTGACCATACGATTTCAATAACCATGCAAGAGGCAAATGAGCTTTACATCGTCCCAGTTGATGGCGTTATCTCGCGAAGCACTGTGTTCAGCGATCACTTATATTTCCAGGCATACCAATCTTTGATATGTACCTTCTTTATTTTTCACTAGGGTTTCAATCTTGCTGTCCGTTCCACCCGTGTAAACGTCACCACACTCCCAGGGTTTTTGATACACCCTGAGAGTCTTTGCGGTCTATGGGTTCTATACCCACATCTGCGCTAAACCTTGCGAGCCACCGTAGGGTTTGTGTCAGGGGGTGACCGCCATAAAAATGCACTTATTGCATGCTATGAATAACTAAAATGCCACTTTACTGGAGATACGTTCGGTGTTGGAGTCACGTGTGACTAAATGGTATTTGCAAACATAGTAATGAAGGGATTGCATCTATATGTGTATTAACCTGTAGGCCATCATATAGTTCTGAAGACGCGAGTGATTTATACAAAACATATTCTTTACCTACCGTGTTTAAAAGGATTATTAGCTACATATTAGTCGAAAAATAGCAGCTTGAAAAATATGACAAGTAGAAAGCTAACATGCACAAACATGCTGTTAGTTATTTAGCCCAAATGCCTTAATCTAACGTGCAAATACTTGTATGTTTACAACTCTTCATAGCCCTTATAGCTATGAGAAATAAAGACAAATTATAGCTGCAATCAATCTATCTAATTTCATGACTATGGTCTAGTCTAACTTAATAAGTTGGAAGTCTTGAAATATTTTAACGTAGTTAGCAAAAATATTGAATTAGAATTATATAAAAGATAAAGGATACTTCTTAGCCTACGCTATTGGTTAATTTTCCCATTTTAGTTCATTTGATAGATGGTATTATTGGCTATAAAGTTGTGTCTCTACATATATTCATCTAAATTTTCCTGGCATGTATTGGTAAGCAATGCATGCTAGGAAATCATGCATCACGAACTACAGACTACTCTTACAATATTTGGCTCTCCTAGCCTCTTGTGTGGTTGCCAATCATATTCTCTTAATTTAGGTGTGAAAAATTACATTTTAGATCTATCGGTACGACAATATATGTATATAATATTATTTATCTGATAAAAAATCAAATATAATAGGCAGGAGTACTTAAAAAAAGACACATAATGTATTCACCTTGATTACCTGGTGCCTTCTTTGTAATATTCACGTTTTCATTCCAGATTCTCATCTATGGGATATGTGCAACAGCAGCTCTGAATGCGTGGACATGTTCACGGAATGCACGCTGAATGGAAGCACTGGGGTGAAACAGTGTACCTGCGGTGATGGGTACAGCCTTGCTCAAAAAGGACATCAGTGCCTACCACGTAAGTTCCCTACCGATCGGACCGCCCTTGTATAATGCCTGATGAGATCATCCACTCTGAAAGGAATAACAAGAGTGTGTAAATGACGTGAAAAATCAACAGGCAAACACTGCGTACCAATTCTAAGATACCTTTTTCCAATTACCAATTAATGGTGCCCATTTAACACCATTTTGTCGCATCACATCATATTGGTTTTCAGGGAGTATCATTTTTTTTAAGAGAATTGAGAAAAATCTACCGACGTTTGTTGCATTTATAAATTTGGATAAGGCATTAAAAAACTTGGATTGGAATATGATGCTAATGATTCTGAAACGAATAGGAGTAGGACTGAAGAGTTATCCAAAACTTGTACATATAAAAACCAGGTGGCCATAACCAAATCAGGACCCAGCAGTAAAGAAGCAAGCATAAAGAAAGAAGTGAGGGAAGGCTGTGCACTGTCTCCCGTATTATTCAACGTCTACATCGAGAAAGCCATCCAAGATGTCAAAGAAAAGTCTCAGGTAGTGAATACCCACGGGGAGAAAATAAGCATGCTACGATTCGCCGATGACATAGCAGTCATAGCAGAAACATAAGGAGATTCAAAGAAGACACTAGGAAATATGGAAAGAACAATGACCAGATATCATCTGAAGATCAATAAAAAGAAAACTAATGTATTGGTATGCAGAAGGAGAAAAGAACGCAGGACCAATGTTAAACTAGGAAAAACAAAATCGAGGAGGTGGAAGAGTTCTGTTACTTAGAAAGCCGAGTAAACGGCGATGGACGAGGTAACAGAGAAATTGCCAGTAGATTTGCCAGACGAAAAGGGGGGTTTACCAGAAGAAGATTTTGCTTAGAGCTGTAAATAAAAGCGTGGAAGTGAGGAAACATTTCATCACAACATACAACTGGAGCATTCTACTATATGGTAGCGTAAAATGGACAATAACAGCAGCAGAAAAGTACAGGCAAGACGCATTTGAAATGCGGTGCTACCGAGGAATGATGAAGATAAAATGGATCGATCGAGTGACAAACGAAAAAGTCTTAGAAGAGTGGGAGAGAAGAAATGTCTGCTGAAAATATTAAAAAGAAGACGGGAGAACTTAATAGGCCACATCTTAAGACACGATGGCCTGATGAAGACAATCGTCGAGGGAAAAGTGAACGGGAAGAATGGAAAAGGCAGGCTCCGCATGAGGTATATGGAGCAAGTTGTGAAGGATGTAAAAGAGAGGAGCAACGTCAATATGAAAAGGTTGGCCGATAGAAGAATAGAGTGGAGGGCTGCGTTATACCAATCCCAGGATTGCTGAATGATGCATTGATGATCATTTTTTGGTCCTTATTTCGATTGCCAATATCATAATGTAGCCTTAACTTCTTAAATTTTAAGAACAAAGACGTTGAAAATCAGGAATTTTATACGTGGCTGTATGGATGAGCATGGCTATTACTGTAAAATTTGCAGATTAATAACGTAAATAGAAATGTCGTTCAGATGAAACACTAATGAAAGATTCGCACTTTTATGTCGATTGTAATAGCGTAAAATGTTGTTGGCCTTCCTTACTTCTTTAATTGATATAAATAAAATATCGTTCGAAAAAAGCAGAAAATAATTAGTTTCATGAAAGAGCCGCATAAGCAAGTTGTTAACATTGGGAAAAGGTACTTGGGACGGAACGTGCCTACGAGTCAATTCAACACACATGTTACACCCGTGACTACAGTATCCTTGCATCAATCGAGAATTTACCCCTCCATCCCTTCCGTTTTCTCTTTCAGTGACCTCTTTTCATTGTACCTTTCGCTAAATACTTCTCAAGTATTACTTGTTAGTTTGAAATGAAGCATTTCACTGTTGAACTCAAGAACATGATTGAGGCTGATATTCCTTTGAAACAAGAGAGAGAGACCAAAGCGATACATGCCTCGGATTTCTCTCCTGTGGTTTGATGTCAGTCACTTTCCTATGCGGGGAAAGCTACATAAAGTTAATTGCACAATTTAGGATGGTTGGGTGATAGAGTAAAGGTACAAATTCTTGGGGAGAAGAGGATGGGTGCAGAGAAAACCAGCGTCACCATTATCCTGCTATAAAGATAAGGGCTCAAAGGGAAGCATGGTTTAACGTCCCATGGGATGGACGGAGTACTGAACTCAAAGTGCTCTCTACACAGCTCCGAGCTGAGGACCATTACATCAATGATAATTCTCCACCACTTCCGGAATCCCAACCTAGGCCCTTGGGGTGAAACACAAATATCTTTGTTTTATTGATATGGGTCTTCAAGTAATATCTAGCAATCACTCTTTTTATGTTTCCCTCAAGGTCATCAATAAGCCTCTTTCTAACTCTACCATTACAGCGGAATCATCGTCGAAACGTAGTATGCCAATTTTACCAAGTTGGAAATCACTTCTGAAGTCTTCTTCTTGATATACTCAATTGTTCACTCGATGAGAGCATTAAAAATGTGGGAGATAATGCACAGCACTGTGTCACCCTTATTCAAAAGTGATAGTGGGTATTAAAAGCAGTGGATTATTGAACCGGAAAATGCAACATACCTTGGTTAACGATTAATATGAAAATAAGGAGTTTATGGGCTCACAATTTATTACTGTATTCCGTACTCGGATACAGAAAATGGATTAGAAAATTCAGAACTGCTAGATTGTAAAGACAAATATGCTCATTTAAGATAACACAACATTTTCTGTTATAAAAATATTCCCACATTTATAAACAGTAGGCAAAATGGCAATCTACATCTCTACTACCCTGATTTACAACGCAGTAGCACCAAATGCATGATGTTTTCTATTCCTGGACATTCATATTCACAAGCCGCCCTTGATTTTTTTGGATAAAAATTGCAACGAATAATTATATATGATATTATAATAAATGAATTTTTTCTACGTACGGGAAAAAGCAATCTGATCGATTGAAATATCGTGAAATTTAAGAAAACGAAATGACCACAAGTGGCTCAGTGATCGAAGTTTTCATAATTCAAAACGACTTACATTTTAGCCATAGGTTGAGTAAGTGTCATCAATCCAAATCACGATGATCCTCTATCAGTTGATTAAATCTTGCGTCATTTGAATGACGTGATAAATTTAATCTCAACCGATACCTCATATTTGAACGAATATCAAATATTACGGGCGAAAATTTACTTCTGTATAAATAGTGTTAAAGGAATATATTTTAGAGCAATGGTGGTAATCGTGGGTTATAAATATTTGACATAGATACCCTTGTGAATAATAGGGTTCCGAGTTTGGCTGCCACAGTATTGTATATACTTTATACATCATGTCATTTCAGTGTTGGGAAGTCCATGCTTACCTTCTACCGGATGCTTCGACCCTGTCGCAGTATGCAACCAGAGTGAAGCGGAATCGTACACATGTCAGTGCCCTGAGGGATACCAGCAAAATAACGGCACGTGCCAGGAAAATCAGCATACTCACCACATGCACATCCACGAAGTCATCCAAGAAGTCATTGATAAAGATGTTTTTTTCGACTGACGATGTGTTATAAGTCACTCCTATTCGTATTTGTGTAAACATAATGCTATGTTTCTTAGATAAACAACAATTTAGTCTTAAGAGTTTCATTTTTCCACATTTCACACCCCTAAAATGTAAAAATTTGCACATAAAATCACTCTTACATGTACGCTGCGCTTTTGAGTGATAAGGAATGCGGGAGACATAGATACCCTTGTGAATAATAGGGTTCCGAATTTGGCTGCCACAGTATTGTATATACTTTATACATCTTGATCTTTAAAGTATATATAATATTGCGGCAGCCAAACTCAGAAAGCTATTAGTCATAAGGGTATATATGTCTTCCGTTTTCCCAAGAATATATACATATATATCCCCAAATGTTGTATTTTGAGTGGATCTTCCAGAACAGCAATACAAATTAAGTTGAAAAAAGAAACGTCTTCTTTCTGCTTCTTTAATATTTAAAAACTTTTAAAACCGATTACCCTGCATTTCATTCATTTTGCTCATCATGTGCTTCCTGAAAGATGTATTTTGTTTAAATATATGTTTACATAAAATTTATTAATATTAGTAGTCATTCAGGTAAGGTTTTTATTAATTTTTTAATTAATAAAACTCTAGCGTTTCCTCTCCAGTTTTAGAGGCCATTTAGAACGAAATTATGTGTCCCTCTACGTCCCATTTAAATCTACGTTATACCCTAAGAGCACCTGCAAGGGATTGTTGCAGGGGGTGAATAACACCAAACATGCGGTACTACAAGTAAGATCTACAACGCTACTACTTCTTGAAAACGATTAATAATAAGAGTTTGGGTGAGAGTTATTTCCAGAGTTGCCCATAATATTCCTTTTGGAGGCATGTGCTTCGGAAGGGAAGAGAATAGAAGTGGTATTTAAGGTTCCTCTGGAAATTATGGGGTTACATGCGTTGATTTCTCATGACCTTGGTCCCGATTGAAGTTCTTTCTGGTGCTTGCGTATGTTAATTTCCATTACAATTTCATTTTCCAATTCCATTTTGCCCGTGCATTTCCTCTTCAGCATCCTAATAAGACACCAAGGCCCGCATGCTATCCTTTTCTTTCCAACCAAAATTCAGAATGGTTCATTTCTAAAATACATAAAGCGTTGCAATTAAATGTAAGTTGCAGAAATCCGTAATGTTTTTCTGGATATCAGGTTCATTGAGGTAATAAATAAGCACGGATAAACGAAGATAGAATTTGGAAACCTACGTACACCAAAAATAACCGAAGACGATTAAGATGTATGCAGTGAAACTGCGTTTATTATTCAAGTTCTCGCATGATAAAATGCGTATTTTTCGGCTCTCGAGAATATCTCTATCATCTTGTCTATCTATGCATGCATAAAAAAGTGAATTCTATCATTTTGATTGTAGTATTTGCCAAAGATAGAGTGCTAAGTATAGGTACTGCATAGTGCTGCCCATAAGTTCACGAGCTAAGAAAATAAAAATATTAGAGCTGATGCAGATGAATTGTTGTATGTTATAAATCCTACATTGGATCTTTGTGAGGCAAAAACCTTGAAAGAACGTTTCATTTCAATTTTGTCGTTTCGCTAAGCAAAGTATTGTATGAAAGCCTCGTTTATTGCATCAAGAAATAGTTCCAAATCTCCTTAGTGGTGTCAGACTTTGCATTCTTTAGCAGTTGGTTCCTTTTAAATGCATAAAATAATGTGTGAGGGGGTAGAAATGTGATGAGTTAAGTAAGTATCTTTCTATTGGTTGTCGGTTACAGTTATCAGTAAGGATCTCGACTAATCAGGGCTAACGAAATCGCGTTACTAGGTGCTGGTTAAAAGATAAGAGTGCTGATATCACTTATGTTTTATAAATGGCTGTTTATCAGTAGCCAATATTGGCTCGCCATGTGGTCACGTGGTGCCTGTGTATACTTTTTGAGATGTTCTGATTGTAACCATATTCATTGCGACTGCGATAAAACTAGAATCACTGGGAATGGAGTTGGAGAAGAATCTTCATACGTTGAATTGTTTATCTTACATACATGATAAATTAGCATAGTTTACAAGTTTGGAGGTCGTATTGATTTTACTTATTAAATCTCTATCATTAATGTATCGGGGTTCGGTTAAGCATTCAAATTATAAAATTAATAATCTCGAAGAATGTGAAAACATTGTAAAAAATTGATAGTATTTTGAAGATAGGGATAAACTAGTGAATGAGAGCAAGGACATTTTTACACACCACTGTTATACTTTGTATTCATTCTACAAACAATCAAGAAATGCAAGACCATCCTGAAGAAACTGGAAACCCTGACGCCATCTCAACTAGTTTTTAATCAATCGCCGGGTACATATTAATGAAATGATTTTTTTGGTAAATAGCATAAACATAGTATACTCCGAAGCATAAAATTTGCTGGATTGTAGGAGGAGTGAAATTTCAGATTCAAGTTTTGAGGCACATTTGCTGCTAAAATTGAATAAAATGTATAAAACCACGGGTTTCCGTTTATCTCTGCAATGATTTTTAAAGACATACCCGCATTCTGCTGATATAATCACCGTATATATGCTATTATTAAAAGATCTTTCAACAAAATAATATTTAAAGTTCACACTTCACATATTAGATTGAGACACAATGACCCATTTCGTATGTCAAAGTGTTGGTTCCTCATCTTTGTTTGAATTGCGATTTTATGCCATAGATACTGTTGCTCAGATACTATCAGATGTGAGGAAAACTGTTACTCCCACCATGTTGTGTACCTAGGTACAGGAAACTGTAATAAATATTGCACAATTGACTTGATAAAAGTTGTACTTAATTTAATTTCGTGAATCTTAAAGGTATAAATCTCATATTAAACTCATTAGTTTAGGAATAAGTTAAAACTCTATGATTTTGAGAACATGAATGAAAAGTAGGAGAAAGCTGCTTTTTACGAGTAGCTGTAGTGTCTTTGCTACATTTTGTACAATTTTGTACTTTTTTGTACATGGTCAATCGCTGCACGTATGAGGTATCATCACGTAAGGTATCCCACAAAATAATCATTTTGGAGGCTCCTTTATCAGTAATCACTGTCGCTGTCCTGGAACTTCTCCGTGACAATTGATCGTGTGAGTCAGATATTATAATTTGACCTTATTGAATGTATTTCACATTATTGCCAGATTGTATTTCTCATTGTTGCATAATGTATAATATGTAAACCTAACACACAGGATAAATTGTGTTATGCTTTTGTAAATCCAGCCCTTGCATGAAAAAGCTATTATTCCATGGAAGGCGTTTTCTTGCTCCGGAAGGTGTTACCAGATAATTCCAACAACTTACAAAGTAAGTTCTAAAATAGAATTGGGTTATTCCACGTCAATTCCACCAGAAAATCAGCAAAAATGACCCTTAGGGTAACCGATTTTGACCCAACTAAGCAAAACGTCACCATTTAATAGGTAAAAAAACTCTAAAAGCGTTTTTCAAAACATGTAACCGTTTATTAAAAATTGCAACGTTGCCAAATTCGAATTTTTCACAAGTTACTACATATTTCAGGTATAACTCCGAGACTATTAAAGCTATAGATTTGAAAATGAACTTTTTTTAAAGGACTTGAATTGGAAAACTATACGATAATACGATGAAATTATAGAATAAAAACAATTTTATAAAGTTTATAAGAATTTTAAAGTTTCAAATTAATTTTTGACGATGTGTCTATAGCCTCAATTTTGCACATTTCTTATATGTTGTAGACACAACCCTCCTCTACAAATTAAAAAAGTTTGTCCGAGGTAATATTTCATTTAAGAAAGAAAACAATTTTTGAATGAATGCGTAACACCCGCCGGTATGGTACTCTAGTGTCTTCAGAGCCCTTTAACTTCCTTTTGTATCTTCTTCTCACGACTTTTAACCGTATACTACTCTTAAATTCCCTTTCCTCGTGCCATTCGCCAATTGATTCCCGTATATGTGACCACCATCCTAGAATACACGAGGGCTTCACCAGAGCTTACAGCAGTTGGCTTCCGAGAGCAATAGACAGACGTCATCTCATCTTCGATTTCCATGCTACTGACAGTTTCAATTTTTTAAAAACTGATTTTACTTACTTAACTATGGACTTAATTTATCATTAGCAGGTGTCTGATCCTACTATTTCAAAGTCTCGTTCAAAATGTTTTCCTGGTTACACTTCCAGTTTCCTACTCTTGGTTTCTTTAGTTCCGCTCTCCTTCAAGTTATTAATATTCGCCACTGACCGACTTTTCACACGTATTTGCTGACGCAATACCGTATGAAAGTCCAGCTGCATCATAAGCGTTCATCTGGTAGTCGTCCTTGGAGGCATGAACTGATTGATGCCATTAATGACCTCTTGCTTCAACCGTCTTTTCCAACATCGCGAATTTTCCCAAACCCACTCTACATGATGCAATACGATTCAAACCATGTGCTTAGGAAAGTTGCTATACCTAATAACTCATATCAAGTATGCAGACATTTTCCGCCTGTTCTTTGCTGAGGATATCACAGGAGTACGACGGCACGACTACGTTGCTCATTTGGAAGCTATATATTACTTGAAAGTTAGAGACAACCGGAAAGTATGTGAAGTCGTCGTTGTGGGCAATTTCTCCGAAGAGTATTCTTACCTGTACCAAGACTCATTAAAAGGTGTGCACTGGGGTAACTGCCTGGCTACAGTACATTCGTTTACATGTTGAAATAGGAATACGAACATCGTTGAAATAGTAATAGCTCTCAGTCTGGTTATTATTTCAGACAGTATGAGGCACAACCGCTACAATATATTGTAATTGTTACAACTCACAGTGGAGCGTAAACCCAAAATCGTGGCCAAAATTAATACCGCTTTTATTTCTACATCATCACTATATTACAAGGATTTTATAATAGTTTTATGATGTGCTGAATTCGAATTCGAAGTCATTTTTGCTGTATTTTTGTTGTTGTGGTTTTTACAATGCCATTTATTCAAACATTTGAGCATAACAAATTGAAAATATTTTAGTTTTTATTGCTCTTAAGGTGGAGTGCTCCTAACCTATTCTTTAGAATTTAAATTGGAAATTTATTTTTCTGTATAAGTATATGATGATTAATGATATAACAGATACATTGCTTTTACCATTAATGGTATGCAATACGATTGAACATTATTCGTTTTTTCTTGGTATAGTTTATTAGCAGAATCAGGCTTTGAAATTATTTGCCATTAAAACTTAAAGTGAACTTGAGTGAATTTATTCATAGTCTTATTGTTAACGTATCTATTACCGGGAATGTACTACCTTGAATACAGAAAAACTAATCACAAATTTTAAGTGATTATAAACGGAAAAGATTATTTCTCATTTCCAGATTCATCACCCGATTTCAGCGAGGAATCCGAACAATTAATGTTTGAGTGGTCTTAAAGTAAAGGGGAGACAAATACATCCAGGGCCTCAATAATGAGGGTGATTTTTTTTACGGTGCTGCAATACGGTGAAGATGATTGGGTCTGGTGTGACCAACAGCCACTCTAAAACCTCTTCCATAATTATTTCCCGCAAATGCTATTAAGTAAAATCCTCGCGAAACCGTTAAAAGTGCTGATTGCACGCCTCTTGCACTTCCTCGGACAATTTCCCAATAAGCAGTAAGGCATTAGCTATGATTTCAAAAGTTATTGAATGTAATTGGACATCTTACCAGCCATTGATTTTTAACATTTAGCCGTCTTGTTTCATTAGTTTCTCTGAATACGAAATGTCCATGAATACACAGCACTTTTCCGCAGTATTTTTAATACGCTTTAATTTTTTTATTTTTAATACCACAAGATACAACTCACTGAGCCTTCTGGTGCAAGGCAAATTTCAATACCCGCTCTCACCACCCCCTGCTCATCCTCTCCCAAATTTTCTCCTTCAAGGTTTTCCATTCATTAGCCCGGTCCTTACTATTTTCGGCAACTTCACTCACCTTGAACCCACTCCACATGCTTCTAAATATTGGTAAAAGCTGCGTGTATCATTGGACTATATCATCAAGATTTATCTTTTCTATAGTAAAACTAAGAATGCCTAAGCACTTACAGAACTTAAGTGCAAAATGTTAGAGTAATGGGCCTAATAGAAATAATGGGTGCTCTAAGTCTAGTTCGGTGATGCACTTTTTAAGCTTTATAACTCATTCGGGCAGTTTGAAGCAGTAAATTACGTCAATATCCATTAGTTAACATCTTCACCAACGACGGGATCAAATATCTCGATGCAACACTGCGCAACACTGAACTTTTTCGTTACTGTAAATATATTTTTAGGTGAAATTGAAAATAATAGTTCCACTTGGAACATTTGAAAAGTTTAGACAGTTACCACTTTTAAATCAATTTTTGAAAATAACAATTCTAAATATTATTACATTCATGAGTTGAATCCAACAAAACAAATTGAAATAAGTATAATCACTAAGTTGCAACGTTGAGGTGAAGTGGGCCTTCGGTTTCTATGTTTAAGCCCGTACCACTTACAGCCTTTAGAATCGTGTTTTCAACCATGAATAATTTGCAAATTTGTATACCTAAGAACTTGTCAAATACATTTTACTGAAGCTCAAATATTAACCTATCCAACCTACCGTTAGAAAAAATCTAATTAAAACTATTTTTTTTAATTTGGCGATTTTTTTGGGTTTTCACCCCACTGTGCAACGCCAAGATTACAGGACCGATGCTGAATGGTATTTTTGCACCACATTTCAAGGAGAGGAGGGTCCAAATGTCGGGCTTCGAATTACGCTAAAGAAATCAACTACACGTGCCAATATGCACTTCAATTATAAGGAACAAATTCAAACTCTTGTGGACCTTTAAAAAGGACCCAATTGAGCGTGAAAGGAATGAACTACGAGATAGTCACCAACGAGCAAATGAGGAAGAAAGAAGAGGCTGGCAAGAAAATTCCGGGAGACTCCTGCCGTGGAGAGTATCCGTGTCTCTACTGTTCGGCTATCCCACATTTCAAAGAAGATTTGATGCAGAATAGCCGTTCCTAGGAATCAGAAGGAACAAATTTCCACTTTTGCGGTACAGATTTGGATAGTATGGAGAAGAATACAGAAGTGTTTGAAGATCGGGTTCAAAGTGAGTGTATTCTCGATGTGAAATTATACAAGTAAATGTTATTTTTATAAAAGAGCCAATTCTTTAAACAACTTCTTCCAAAGCGTATTCCATTCATCATCACAAATTTCAGATGAACCACAGCCAAACACTTTCAGTGAACAAATGCCCGAAATAAAAAATTCATGTCGCGGAGTAGAACAGCAGTTAAGAAAGATTAGTAAAACAAATCACCAGTTCCCGATCAAATTCAATCCGAAATATCTAAAACATTAACTTCTAAAATAGCCCCCTATCTAGAAATATTATTCAATAAAACACTAATGAGCCACACAGTACCCAAGGATTGGAAAGTGACTAACAATACACCTATTTTTAAAAGCGGTGATGGGTAAGAACATAATAACTTACAGACCCATCTCATTCACGTCCATCTCTTGTAAGGTATTTGAGCATATTGTAGTCAGGTCAATCATGGCACATTTGGATAATCAGGGATTGGTCATAATCAGCCAACATGGATTCAGGAAAGGTAGATCTTGCGAGACAATTAGCTTTATTCGTACTCGATATTTTAGCCTACGGCGAAAACAGCACTGAAGTTGATGCGATAGTTTTAGATTTTAAAAAGACATTCGATAAAGTTCCTCATGATAAATTAATTTTGAAGTCAGAGACTTTTGGTATTAATAAAGAAGTTACATGTTGGGTAAAAGAATTCTTAAGAAGGTGAGAGCGGAGGATTGTTATAGATGGTATCCAATCGGACACAACCAGAGTCACATCAGGAGATCCACAGGGTAGCGTAATATGTCCGCTTTTATTTATTTTATACATAAACGATTTGTTTAACGTAGTTAATAGTAAGCTTAGACTTTTTGCTGACGATGCCGTACTGTACAGGGATATATCAAAGGAAGAAGACAGAGAATCGTTTAGTAAGGATTTAGATGCAATTCAAGAGTGGTGCGACAAATGGCAGTTAGAACATAATCTTAAAAAGTGTGTAGCTTTTATTTGGAGGAGGAATAATTAGATAGAGCGATCCTATAAAATTAGCAACACGAAGATCGAGAGCGTTGAAACCATAAGGTATTTAGGTGTAACAATCACCCGGGATGACACACCCGGGAAATTTGCGGCCTAGCGAAGATAAAGCTAGGATTTATAAAAAGAATACTTGGGAAATGTAATGATAAGACAAAAGAGCGATGTTACTTTTCACTGGTTAGGCCCCACCTTGAATATGCAGCCAGTGTATGGGATCCTAATGGATTAGGTTTGATCAGAGAACTAGACAGTGTGCAGCGTCGTGCACCTAGGTTCGTTAAAAGGTGTTACGATACGTTGAGTAGTGTATCGGAATTGATACAAAAATTAGGGTGGGAATCATTATCAATCGAAAGTTTCCCTCTATGAACCCGTGTTGTATGCGCTGACCAATCATTGGTGCAATTTTGAGAAAGATGCATTTCCAAGAATTCAATGCCCAAAAACGTGTGAATTATATCACCAAAATGGTTTGTTAAGTGAATCAACAAAGCATTATTCATCTGACATGGAAAATATCTGCGATAGAGATACTGATAGAATCGGCCGGATTGCATTAGAAAAATAATTTGAAACACTGAGTCAGATTTTTTAGTGGTTATGGAAATGAGTTCAAAACAAACATTCCTAAGTGTGAATGAGTACTCGTACAACCAGTTTCCTTTGATAGGATAACACTTGGAAGTATAAAAAAAGGATTGACTTTTGATTTTAGTATTAAAAAGTAATAGTTTGCTTTAACTTATCCCTGTACTTATTGTGTGGGTCTAAAAAGTAAGTCTAAAAGCATTAATTTTATCCATGCCCTAAAATTGATCCATACACTGTAAAAAGTTGATCTGATTTTCAGTGTGATCTGAATTTAAGCGCTGTCTGATTTTAAGGTAGTGGTCTGAATTTAAGACTCATGATGCGTGATAATCAGACACACCTCCGTCTTATTTTAAGACCATAACCACTGCATGTTGAAAATAAGATGGTTGTGATCTGAAATTCAGATCACCCGGGCTGAAAATAAGCCCGCCTTGGTTGGCTCCGCAATTGGAGCTAACCAGCCAATAGCAGGGACTGATAGGCGGAGCGTAACCAGGGGGCAGGATAAACAAAACGCAGTTTTTTTCATTCAACCTCAGAGAGCAGGATGTCAACAAGAATTACGAAGCATAAGGAAGTAAAATTCGAAGTCTAGTCAAATTTCATTGTAAGTAGGTGAAATAAGTTTCGTACGATAAATTAATGGTGTGAGAATGTGGCATTGATACTTAGTTTATTTGCAGAAGGGAGCCAGTTGTGTCTGAGTGACGTATCTTCTGAGAGTAAACTTCCTCATTTTGTCTACGCGGCAGGGTTGTCAGAACTAAAAAATAGTCGCCCTCATCAAGTGACAGTTCCTGCTTCGGTTTGAAGATACTGGCACATATCTGTGGTATCAAAGACTTTGTATGGATTACTTTGTCTCCAAAAAAAGTACACATTTTCATATTATCTTTGAAGTTATTGTCCATGTGTTCCCATTTCAGTCCTGGAATCTTTTTCAATGGAAATTCTATGACTTACGTTTGCTCTATTGAAGAATTTAGTCAGTGAAACAGTATCATCGAATAAAAATATGAAACGTTAGGGTTTTGGTTTGTGTTCGTGTGAAGTAAAGGTAGTTGTTTCAGGCTTAATTTGGTGGAATATCATAGCGAAAGAAAAAATGGCAATTTTACACAAGAATAAAGATATTTAATTTGACCGGTTTCGGTGTACAACACCATCTTCAGGTGAAAATTAAATCTCAAACATCGGTATATATACAATTTGCAGTGAGGGCTGGGAAAGGTTGAAAGGGGGGGGTAGGTGGAGGGGGAGTATGGAGGGGTTGGACGGAACAAGGATTGGGAATTGAGAAGGGGTGAAAGGTGGTGGGTGTTGATGGGTAAAACCAAGCAAGATGGCGACCTGGGGATGGCCCAGGTCGAAAAGGGTCTCCGGAAAGTCCGTGTGCAGAGATCCTGTGAAGTCTACTTTGGAAGGGGTGAAGCGGTCCGGGCGTTGGCATCCCCCGGAGCGTTGGTTTCTTCGGGTTAAGGGGGATTAGCTCCTTGGGGTTCCTGGTGTATTCTTCCAGATAGTATGAGGGCGTGGGGGTGGGGGGGGGAAGTGGGCGGCTGGGGGTCCGGTGCTTAGGGTTGCGACAGCCCTTCTGAAGAGTGTCCGACTCGTGGGAAGGTATGGAGAGGAGGGGGGAGGGGGACGAAAGAAATTGAACGTCATTGAGAAGATTCTGCTTCATGTTCCTACTTTGAATAATTTCCATTTGCTCCATGGCGTCCAATTTCTTTCCTTTTTCCAATGTGTGGAGCACGTTGAATTGAAAGTCACTAAGGTGATTCGCATCCATGAGGTGCTTCGCGAATAACGAAGTTTCATTGCCAGAGACGTAGCACTTTTTGTGTTCACTGATACGGGTGGAGAAACTCCTCCCGGTCTGGCCGATGTATTTGGCTCTACAATCACACTTGATCTCATAAACCCCGCCCTTTTTGGAATCTTCTATTGGATCTTTATTAACACAGAGGGCTTTTTGTAGGTTTGTGGGGGTGTAGAATGACACTTTGAACTTGTCTTTAGGGAACTTGTTGGCTATTTTGTGGGAAATTTGGTTGTGGAAGGGAATTTTGCACCATTTTCTCTTTGGAGAACTGGGGCCTGGTAAGAGGGACGTGTTTAATGTTACGGCTTGTTTTTTCAGCTTTCTCCGGAGTAATGTGTCAATAGTGTTAGCACTGTAACCATTCTTCTGTGCAATGTACTTGATTGTATTGAGCTCACGTTCAAAATAGTGTTTGGAAAGGGGAATGTTGATTAGCCTATGGATCATACAATTGAAGCTGGTTAGTTGTTGAGCTATGGGATGGCATGAATCAGAAGAAATAACTTGATCCGTGTAGGTAGGTTTTCGGAATATTGAGAACATGTGTTTATTATCGCTTATCTCGATTGTGAGGTCCAAGAAATTGATTTTGTTATTCACACCGAGTTCCATAGTGAAGGCTATTGATTGATGTAAGGAGTTGATGAATTGAAAAAATTGTTGTAACTGTCTTTCACTTCCTGTCCAGCAACACAGAACGTCGTCGACATATCTGAACCAGTAGAGTACATTTTTGGAAAATCTATGGTCACTGAGGATCTTATGCTCTAAAACATCCATAAATATTTCTGCGAGGAGTGGGGAAAGAGGTGATCCCATAGCCAGGCCATCCTTTTGTTTATAATAGGTCCCTCGGAATAAAAAGTAGTTTTGATCGACACAAATCTTAAAGAGTGAACATATTTCGTTGATGAGATGTTGATTGACATCTGCGGTGGTTAGGATTTTTTCGGCGTACACTAAGGCTTCTTGGACCGGGATAGAGGTGAAAAGATTGGACACATCGAAAGACACCAGTTTCGCGTTGGGAGGCAAGGTGATAGGCAGAAGGCGTTCGGATAGAGAGATTGAGTTGGTTATTGTAAATTTTGGGTTGAAACCTGAGAGCTGACGATATATCCCGTTTAGTTTATAGGCTAGTTTTTGCACTGGTGCACTGACACATGACACAACTGGTCTGATGGGGACATCTTCTTTGTGAAGTTTTGGTAAGCCATAAAGCCTGGGGGGTAATGGATTCATGGTTGTTAAGAAGAACCCTCCACCTACCCCCCCCCCCTTTAAACATTTCCCTCCCCTCACTGCAAATTGTATATATACCGATGTTTGAGATTTAATTTTCACCTGAAGATGGTGTTGTACACCGAAACCGGTCAAATTAAATATCTTTATTCTTGTGGAAAATTGCCATTTTTTCGTTCGTGTGAAGTGTTTAAATATCTAGTATTTATAATTAGACATCGCATAAAAGTAGGCTTTGATTTCAATAGCAACCCGCATTGTTACATGGTACTTATTTTCAGATAGGCTCATGCTGAATTTAAGACAGCCCAGGTCTTAAATTCAGCATGGGACTATCTTAAAATAAGTCCCACCTGGTGTGATTTTCGGTCCTGCACCTGCCTTAAAATAAGACATCCACTCAGAGTAGGCTTGAATTTCAATAGCTACCCGCATTATTACCAGACCAGGGCTGTCTTAAATTCAGCATCTGAAAATAAGTCCACTTGGTCTGATTTTCAGTCGTTCACCTACCTTATTTTTAGACAAGATATTCCTGCTGAAATTCAACATACCCTGTCTTAAAATTGTTGCATCTGAAATTCAGATCACTTTTGTACCTTAAAATCAGATCTACTTTTTACAGTGTAGTGAAAACGGAATTCCGGAAATTATTGTTGAAATTTATAAAAATATAATTAAACAGAGGATATTGAAGTGCGTAAGGACCAGGAAAAACTTCAACTTGGACCAATGCCTGACTCTAATTGACGCATGGAACCCTTTAATTTCCAGAGGAACCCTAACTACCCCTCCAGTTCTCATCCCTTCCGAAGTACATACCTCCAAGGAATATTAATGACAACATTGACAATACCCTCACCACTGACTTTTATTAATAAACGTTCTCATGGAGTAGTAGCGTTACAGCTGTTAGTTGTAGTACTACAATGTTTGCTGTTATTCATCCCCTGCCACAGTCCCTTACGGTGGCACTTAGGGTATAACGTAGATTTAGAGGTATACATAATTTCGTTCTTAGAGGGCTCCACAATTGGGGGGGGGGGGGAACTGTAGCATTTATTTGGTATAAAAGGTAATTAAAAACCTTA
Organism: Platycnemis pennipes; assembly: GCA_933228895.1. Classification (NCBI taxonomy): domain Eukaryota; kingdom Metazoa; phylum Arthropoda; class Insecta; order Odonata; family Platycnemididae; genus Platycnemis; species Platycnemis pennipes. Next base: position 29,590,189 of record OW121852.1, on the reverse strand, counting down.
TCTGAATGATTACTAATATTAAGTCATGTTATGTAAATATGTTTAAACAAATTATATTTTTATGGAAGCACATAATAAGAAAAATGGATAAAAAGTAGGATACTCAGTTTTAAAAATTGTTAAATGATTCAAAGAAGGAGAAAGAAGATTTTTCTATAATATACTTTACTTTTTTATTACTGTTCTAGAATATGCACCCAAATACACCCTTTGTGGATATTACACAAACGAGATAACATAAATTTACACTAAACTGCGAAAATGATATAAAGTACATATATTCTTGGGAAATTGGGAAACATACTTTATACTTTCAAATGCTATTGATATACTATGAAGATTACTTTGTGTATAGTACATACATATAATATTGCGGCAGCCAAACTCGGAACCATATCACTCACAAAAGTATTTATGTCTACGGAATTTCTTATCACTCACATGTGCAGAAGAACATATATAATCTCAGGTCTCAGAAGAACATATATTAGTGAATTGATATGCACGGTTTTTGTTTGAGGGATAAGAAATATGGATAAAATTGAAACTCTTTACGAATAAAGGGTTATTTGTCCAGAAAAATTAGCTTTCAGTGTACAAAATTGCAAATGTGAGTGACTTATAACACCTCGTCAGTCGAAGAAAATGTCTTTATCGATGACTTCGTGGATGTGTATGTGGTGAGGATGCTGATTCCCCTGGCACGTGCCGTTATTTTGCTGGTATCCCTCAGGGCACTGACATGTGTACAATTCCGCTTCGCTCTGCTTGCACACTGCGACAGGGTCGAAGCATCCTGTAGAAGGTAAGCATTGACTTCCCAACACTGGAATGTCATGATGAATCATATTAATAACACGATTACCACCATTTATCTAAAAATATTTCTTTAACACTATTTATGCAGACCTCAATTTCCACCCGTAATATTTGATGTTCTCCTGTATAAAAGACTTGGATTGGCTTAAAATTGATCAAAATTTTCAAATTGCACAAATTAAATCACCTGATAAAGGATCATCGTAATTTGCATTGACGACGCTAATGTAGTTTTTCGTTGAGGCTCTCGCGGTTCATAGTGATAATTAAAGTAACTTCTTCGGGTATTACCGTGTACTCAGGTTAGCCAGACGTTTCGCGACCCCTGCTGGTCGCTTCTTCTGAGGGAATGGTTATGCATGCCGGTGTGGTTTGGTATTTATACAGCACAGGTCAGAAGGTTGGTAAGGAGAAGAGGAGAGGGGGGAGAAGATGAGGTAGAAAGTTTATTTAAAATCAAGACCTCTTCTTGGCCTGTGCCTTGTGCCTGCAAATCGTGCTTTAAGAGACGTCCAGAAGTTCCTGTGCCTCAAATGTATTTAAAACAGAAACTCACTCATACTCGAAAACAAATGAACAACGAAAAACCAATGTTAAGTGGCACCGCCAAGTGGTGGCGCGGCTCAACCTCCAATTCAAAATGGAAATAAAAATTAACAGTAAACATTCAAAATTAGTCACTGTCGAATAATGAAGCAGATTTAATGGATGATCCGTGTGACAAAAGTAGAAGTCTTTAGAAAATTGGGTGTCAAAAGCAGTTTGTTTCGAGTTATAAGACAATCGTCGAGGGACGACTGATTTGGATAAATATAAAAGGAAGTCCTCATAAGAGAAATAAAGAGTAAGTGTTTGAAGGTAAGAAAGTGAAAATTTGATAAAATATGAAAATATTATTTGGTAATGCAATATAGTAGAGGGCTGCGTGGATCCAATCTTAGAATTGGGTTATGGATAGAATGATTTCTTCCTATGAGAGGAAGGCTCTTCTATTCACTTCTTAAGTATTTCGATGGCACTGAGTTAAACCAACAGTGTCTAGTAAGTTGCAAGTATACGGTATCGCGGAACTGTCATTTGGAACATTCATTTATGGCAGTGAGACATTAAATATAACAACCACGCGAAAAAAACTCTATGATTTAGAAAAGTGGTTCTTCGGGGGATTATTTAAAATTCAGTATATGGAGGAAGTTATGTAAGTATCAAAAATTTGAAAAGAAATTACTTAATTGGACATATCTTGAGTGTGTTGGTTTCATTAAGGCAGTCGACAATGGTAAAGTAAATGTGACGAATAGCAAAAACAAAAGCTTCGTTTGCAATCTATGGAGCCGGAGAAATCTATGCTGGATCCGGCTTGTCCAGTAGATATTGTAAGAATAGACCTTTCACCCCAAGGGCCTAGGTTCGGATTCAGGAAGTGGCAGAAATTTATCATTAATATGGTGGTCTCCAGATTCGTGCTGTGCGGAGAGAATTTGGGGTTCAGTACTTCGTCCGTCGGATGGGACGTTAAACCATACTTCCCTTTGGGCCCTTACGTTTATAGCAGGCTAATGGTGACATCGGTTTTCTCTGAACTCATCCTCTGCAAATCTCTCTTAATTAACGATAGATTTCAATAGCTTTTCCCGCAAAATAATGTGAATAACATCGAACCTCAGGGGAGAAACCCGAGGTATGTATCGCTTTGGTTTCTGTCTCTTTCTTCAAAGGAATATCAGTCTCAATCATGTTCTTGTGTTCAACAGCGCAATGTCTCCTTTTTAAACTAAGAAGTACCATTTGAGAAGCATTTAGCGAAAGGTGCAATAAAAAGAGAGGTCCCTGAAAAATAAATCGGAAGGGATAGAGGATTAGATTCTCGAATGACACATCAGGACCTTGTAGTCACGAGTGTAATATTTTTATGTGGAATATTCTCGTAAATACGTTAAGTCCCAAGTACCAGTAGCAATGTTAACAATGTTTATGTAACTTATTATTTCCTGCGTTTTTCTAACAATATTTTGTTGATATCAGTTAAAGAAGTAAGCTAAGGCCAACAATGTTTTACACTGTTACAACCGACATCAAAGTGTGAATCTTACATTAATTTTTTTGTATAAACTACATTTCTCTTTATATTCATAATCTGAAAATTTCACTGCAAAAGCCATGCTCAGCAATATAACCACGTGAAATATATTTGATTCTACAAGTCAGTGCTCTTAAAATTAATGAAGTAAAGGCCACATTATGTTATTGCCAATTGAAAGAAGGACCAAAAATTGATACAACTTGAAAATGAATATGATTTGATGCGAAAACATGGTGTTAAATTTGCACAATTAATTGGTAATTGTAATTCAAAGGTATCATCAGACTTAGTGCGCGGTGCTTGTCTGTTGACATTACACACTCTCGGTATGCCTCTCAGAGTGGATTAGGCATTACATAAGGGCAGTCCGATCGGTATGAAACTTACGTGGTAGGCACTGCTGTCCGTCTTGTGCTACATTGTACCCATCAGCGCAGACACACCGTTTCTCACCAGTGATTCCATTCAGCGAGCATTCCGTGAACATGTCCACGCATTCAGAACTGCTGTTGCACTTATCCCATATATGACAGTCTGGAATGAAAAGGTGAATAATACAAAATAAGGCACCAGCTTGTAAAGGTACATTAGATGTCCATTAAGCACTCCTGCCTATTATGCTAGATTTTATCAAATAAATAAGTTTAGATACATAGATAGCCCTACCGAAAGATCTAAAATGCCATTTTCCCCAACTAAATTAGGAAAACATGATAGACAGCATAGCAAAAGGCTGGGAGAGCCAAAGATTATTAGAGTAGTGTGTAGTGCATGATGCATGTGAGCATGCATTGCTTACCTGCTACATGGTTGGGAAATATAGTTCAATGTTGGAGATAATTACCTTTATAACCACTAATATATTCTATTAAATGAACTTAAATGGGAAAAAATTATCAGAGTTTAGGCTTAAATGTAGACGTAATTTTTTAAATAAATTCAATGTCATTATTTTTGCTGATAACGTTAAAATATTTTGCGACCTCCAGCCTCCTAAGGTAGAATAGACAATGAAAATAATATTATAGTGATTGGTTGCAGATATAAATTGTCTTTATTTTTCCTAGCCATAAGGGTTATGAAGAGTTGTAAGCATACAAATATTTGCCTGTTGGTATCAGGAATGTGGGATAAACAACTAACATCATATTTGTTCATGTTACCTTTTCTCTTGGCATATTTATCAAACTGTTATGTTTCGACTTGTATATAGCTAATGTTTCTTTTAAGGACGACAGGTAAAGAATGATTTTGGTATAAATCACTCCCTGCCACAGACCTTTATGATAATTTACAGGGTATTATGTAGCTATGGATGTAATCCAGGTTCATATGTGAAGATACCATCTAGTCGCGCGTGACTCCAACACCTAACATATTTCCAGTGTTAGCTTTGCAGCTATTATTAGCCTGCATAAAGAGCATTTTTATGGTGTTCATCCCCTGCCACAAACCAAACGGTGGCTCGAGGGCTTTAAGGCAGATGTTGGTATAGAACCCATTGACCACAAATACTCTCAGGGTGTATCAAAAACCCTGGGAGTGCTGTGATTTTTACGTGGGTGGAACCGTCAGGACGATTTAAACCCTTGTGAAAAACAAGGATTGTGTCTAAGATTCGGTTGCCTGGAAATATAAGTGATCGCTGAACACAGTTCTAAGTGAGATAACGTCATCAATTGTGACGATGTAAAACTCATTTTCCATTTGCATGGTGATTGAAATGATTAGGTGAAAGTTGAATAACTCATAATTAATTAAAACTCCATTTTAAGAAAATCGTTAGGGATGGTATTTTTCTTTAAATGAATTCATACAATAAATTCAATTCAACGTATCAAAACAATCTTGATTAAATATTCCAGATTGTTTGCTATTAAAGAAATTTTATATGCCACGACACTTTCAACGTCACTAAAAATATGACTACTAGAATTCGTATGAAAATATTATAAATCATGCATCAATTTTTCCTGTTTGATGAAATTATCAGACCCTATCATATTTTGTTCCCAAAATATATAATATTCGTCACTGCATCCAAAATTTTACTTCTACCACTTCCACCTAAGCATTTTAAAATAAAATCATGCTACTCAAAAAACGTAAAACTCTGGAAATTATCACCATAACCAGAATTTACACTCAAAAACTTATGTTTCAATCAATGTACTTCCGAGTTACGAAAAATAGGTAAAAATAATTGCTGCTAAGCGGCCATTTACAATATTTTGCCATTTTTCTTGTCCGCAGTTGAAACTAAATTCTTATATCACCAGTCAACACTCAAAAGTGGCTCTTTACTCAATGATACACCAATAAAGACAATGGTGATATGAGCCATCTGGCCTTATAAATGGACATATAAACTGATATATGGATGATACTATACTAATAATTTTGTGCGGAGTTTCTACGCTTGTAGCATTACATTTCTAAATTCCAGTTCACGTACAAAGATTGATGATTCACTAAAAAGTTTTAACCCCCTGTTTTTCCATTAAATTTTTGAGAAAACGTTCTAAAATTGTAATTCCCGTATTTCAATAACAAATTAGGTTCGGAATAGCGGTCTTTGGACATTAAAAAAATGCTATAAGAAGGGTATGTACATACATACAAATCTTTATTTAGGGTAAGATATTTGTATATGTATTGTGATTGCTTGACCAATGATCAGACTCCAATAATGTTTAACATTTTTGTTCCTATCACTCCGTTCCCGGAAGGACGGCTGGATTGCTGAAAAGAATTTTCCCTTTTTCTCTGATACAAATGCACGGGGATTCTATTTTCATGCTGAAGTGGTAATAAGCCGATGATATTCTTCCAAGGTAAATTCGCAATAACGCTTAAGTCCTATCAGGATTATTTCTACCATACGAGTTAAGCGGATGCGTTTGACGCCAAGATTTTCCTGTCGGACGAATGAGGAAGAATTTCACGAATATTACCTAGGTCCATAGGCGTCTGAGATTTAAAAATCAGATTGCTAATTGTGTGACCATCATTACTCCTATACTTCCGTGAGACTATCCAGCTAATACCCAACGTACGAGTATTAGTCATTTTTAATCTAAACATCCGGGTGATGAATAATAAACCTGCAGTGACATTACACAGACCAGTATTTTACCTATTTTTCATTAACATCCAAATAATAACGGAAAATCGAGTAATAAAATTAAAAATTGTTCTTATAGCATGTTACCCGTGGACTATTTTTCGTACGTTCGATGATACTCATTTCAAAGCCGTTATGTATCAAATACTTATTGACATCTTAACCCTTTTGCTGCGGCACACTCTCCGAAAACCTACTCGTCACATGCGGCGGTAAAGTGAAAGCGCTATAGTGAAAACGAAAAAGTACGTTCACAGCAGCCTACAGTGCGATCGTACTAGGTACGTTCAAAGCAGCGAAAGATTTAAAATAAATGTAGGTCCTTTGTATAGAGTCCAATAAATAGATGTTCGTGCTCGCCGGCGGGACAGACCTGTTTTATTTTCATTTAACCTTTTATCTTTGGTTTACTTTCGTTGGAACCTCCCTCCCATTTCCTACTCCCGCCTTGCATTTCGGTTCGTTTTTGTTTTGTTTGCGTGTGCGTATATACGACCGTGGCGTGTGCATCCAGATAGCGCCGCAATTCAGGGTGGTTCCCTGGTGAACTAATTGAAGGCGAGTTCACGGCAATCTCGTCTCTCCCTTCCTTCGGGAGCCATCACCATTATAACCGGAGGAGTACCCCACAATCTTATTTAATAGTTTCCACTGTATTTTATGTCGTCATCACCTTGTCGTCATCACCTCATAATATCAAAAGGCATCAATAAAAAAATCCTCCTTCCTTTTTCCAGAATTATATGTTCTAAAGCGGTATTGTGTACATTCGATACTCTTTCTATTTGGTTGAATAATTCATTATAAAGTTTCAAATTTATTTCTCTCCTGATCTTTATGCAAACTTTACTCTTTCGCCCGTTTTTAAAGCGAATTTTCTACTCACCTATAGCACACACCTTGCCGTAACCGTGATACCCAGGAACGCAACCGCATGTTGTCCCTTTGCCATCCTTCATAATACATTGTCCATTCTCTAGACCAATGCAATCATCAGTAGTTTCGCACGCAGTTCCAAATTCAGCGTCTGGAAAAGATATTTTTAAGAATATAATGTGTTTTGTTTCCATCAATTCTCAATAGGTATTGTTTGAAAAAAGAATTTGCTTATAATTTGAAAATGTTATTTCCATTCCAATGCCTTTCTCCTGAAATTCGCTGCGTGACGCATTTGTTGTCATTCCCGGTAGTTAAGGTATATTTCTAGAAAAATGCAGAGCCATCTTGTGTTTTATGTCTACAATAAGTTGCATTTTAAGCATGGTTTCTATCTGAAAATGCGTTTTATTAATTTAATTTTAGGAACAATTTATTTAATGCTAAGCAACCAATCAAGACACTATGGACTAAGAATTCCAGTTATTTCGCTGTCACAGAAATATTATGCGTCACGACACTTTCTACGTCGCTAAAAATATGACTACTAGAAATCGCACGGATATATTCAAAATCATGTATCAATTTTTCCTTTTTTTATATCCTCATTCACTATCATATTTGGTTCTCAAAAACTTTACAATCCGTCAAAACTTTCTAAATTTTACTTCCGCCACTTCCAACCTAGGCATTTTCAAAAGAAATCGTACCACACAAAAAAGTAAAACTCTGGAAATAATCACCATAACCAGATTTTACACATAAAAATTATGTTTCATTCAATGTAGTTACTTCCGAGTTACGAATCAGAGGTGGAAACCATTTGCTACAAAGCGGCCATTTACAATATTTTGACATTTTTCTTTTACGTGGTTCAAACTAACTTCTTATATCACCAGTCAACACTCAAAAGTGGCTCTTCTCCTCAAGGTACAACAACAAAAATAATTACATGAAATGGCTGGCCTTATAAATGGGCATGCATATCAAATACGGATGATTAGATGTTAATTATCTTGTGCGGAGTTTCTACGGTTGTAGCATTCAAACCCGAACTTCCCGTTTCCGTAAAAAGATTGATGATTCGTGAAAACATTTTCACCACCATATTTTCCATTAAAAGTTTTGAGAAAACGTTCTAAAATTATGAAACCCTAATTTCAATAAAAAATTAAGTTCGAAAAAAGCGAGATTTGGAGATTGAAAAAAAATTTAAGAAGGGGAGGTGCACACCAACAGATCTTTATTTGTTGTGTTTTGTGATCGTTTGACCAATGTAGAGGCTCCAATAATTTTTAACATTTTTGTTGCATATCACGCCGTTTTCGGGATGGACGGTTGAATTGCTGAAATGAATTTCCTGTTTATTTCCGATAATTTGGCACTAGGATTTTATTCTCATACTCATGTGATAATAGGCCGATGATATTCTTCCAAGGCAAATACGCAAAAACGCTTAAGTCCTATCAAGATTATTTCTACAATGCGAGTTAAGCGGATGCGTTTGACGCCGAGACTTTTCCGTCGGTCGAATGAGGAAGAATGTCGCGAATTAAGGCCCAATGGCGTGTGAGATTTAAAAATGAGATTGCTATGGAGAATTGCGACCTTTATTCCACCTTCTTCCGTGAGACTATCCAGCATATACACAACGTAGGAGTACAATTCATTATTAATCTACACATCCAGATGATGAACAATTGACCTGATGTGACATAACACAGACGAATACGTTAACTATTTTTCCTTAATATCCAAATTATAACGGAAAATCAAGTAATAAAATAAAAATTGTTACTGATAACATATTACCCGTGGACAATCTTTTGTGTGTTTCATGCTACTCATTTCAAAGCTGTTATGAATCAAATGCATATTGATATCTTAAAAATAAATTCAGGTCGTTTTTGTAGAGTCTAATAAGAAACCGTCTCATTTTCGAAATTAGTCATAATAGTCCATATGGCGTTTGACCCTCAAGTATAAAAGAAGCCAGAAATTTTATATGCCATTTCTGGGCCTTTATGTAACTTACATTTTGCATGTAAAAGCAATCTGACTTAATAGTTTCCACTGCATATTATTGCGTCATCACCTTATTGCGTCATAATATTAAAAGGCAATCAATAAAAATTTCCACTTTCATTTTTTATGGAATATTTAATTTAAAACGGTATTGTGTAGATTCAATACACTTTCTATTTGGTTGAAAAATTCATTATTAAGTTTCAAATTTTTTTCTTTCGCTATCTTTGCGAACATTTGACTCTTTTAACCTTTTTTCAATCACATTTTTTCTCACCTTTAGCACACACCTTGCCGGAACCGTGATATCCAGTTACGCATCCGCATGTGGTCCCTTTGCCGTCCTTCATAATACATTGTCCATTCTCTAGACCCATGCAATCATAGTTAATTTGGCAAGGTGTTCCAAATTCAGCGTCTGGAAAAGATTTTTTTCGAATATGAAATGTTTTGTTTCCATCAATTCTCAATATATATTGGTAGAAAAAAGAATTGGGTTAAAGCCTTCCAATGCCTTTCTCCTGAAGTTTGCGGTGTGACGAATTTTTTGTCATTGCAGGTAGTTAAGGTGTGTTCATCTGGTTATTTTCGTGAACAATAAGTTACATTTTATGCATGGTTTTTATCCGAAAATGCATTTACAATTTACTTAAAGCTATGCAACTTATCAAGACACTATCGACTAAGATTTCCGTTTTTTTGCTATTACAGAAATTTTATATATCACGACACTTTCTACGTCGCTAAAAATATGACTACTAGAATTAGCAGGAAAATATTAGAAATCATGTATCACTTTTCCTATGATTGACATCCGCACTCCCTACCATATTTTGTTCATAATAGTATTTTTATATCAATACTTCAACTATTTTTCCTCAATCAATTCTCCTTAAAAAAAACTTGACTTTGCCTTTTAGCAAATTGTGTCATTAACAACAATCACACATTTAATTCCGATGAAGTTTAGAACATTTAGGAAAAAGGTTATTCAAAGAAATGTTCCATATCTCAAAAAACAACAAAAGTTGTGATGACAGATATACAAATTTATGAAATATTTCTTTTATAATTTAATGAGTGAAACATTTTCCTACAGCGAAGTAAGCAATTCTACGCAATTACATATGTAAATAAAATACCAAAAAGTTAAAGGTGTCTGAAGAAAAAAACTGTCTTCACATACTTTTATCTTTAATTACTGATCATTGTGTTTTTTACACATACTGCTTTATTAGGTCAGATTTTTAACAGTTATAAATCAATCATTACAGCCTTTATTGAAAATATTTACCAAATCAACTCTTAGAAATATATTTGAATCGACTGAAGGATTTTCACAATCACTATCTCAGTATGTGACTTACAAGTCTGCCTGGGACTGAATTTATGAAGCGAAATTATGATTATATTTAGTATCCATCCCTGCTAACAATCAATTCCGATTCCTGTACGTAATTTCTAAATTTAAGGATAAAAAATGATGTTTGTGTCGCTCACTTTGTAGTGTTGTTCGTTGCGTATTATTAAGTGATTATAGTATAAAAACATGTATCAAGGATCCAAAAATTCTGTAATGGTAATAATAAAAGTAGTTAGTTAATTCCACAACTTATTTTGAACGACTCGACCGGTTTCAACCTTTACAGGTCATGATCAGGAGTAAAACACGGAGATAGAGGGATGTGAATGTATACCCGAAGAGTGTGGAGGGGGTGAGGGGAAGTTTTTCAAAAAACAATGTGAAGGAGGTGGGGGGAAGGGATGGAAGATCAATCCAGAAGGAACCAACAAGGGCAAACTGCATTAGACTATGGAGGTGGGGTAACCGGTACGGAGAACAAGGGGGAGGAGGTTGTCGGAATCAGGTCATTAAGCAGATGGTTACCATGTAAATTTAGATAAGATACGATTTCAAATTTTTCTAAGAAGTCCAATTTCGTACCACTGTCTCATACATGTAAAAGCTTAGAAGAAAAATCAGATGAATGATCCTCGTCAATTTGATGGTTGGCGAACATAGACTTTTTATCTCCTTTGACTAACGAATTGAAATGTTCCGATTTTCGTTCACTATGTAATTTACACGTACATGTACCAGACCATGGGCCAGACGTGGACCTTTACCTTCAGCGAAGAAGCGAGTGAAACTCAAATCTTCTCGCATAAGACGGACGCAGGGCGGACTTAAGAGAGAAGAGAAGACCACCCTGATCCGAAAACGTACTGACAAGCTGATGAATTGAAGTATAAACCAAAATTCGGAAATGAAAGTACTATAGAAGGAGATTGAGTTTGCCTTCCTGCGTCCCACTGGTCTGAAGGTCAAAATCGGATGATTCGTTCTCGCGCGCTACGATGGTGTCATCACCACACGTTTGTACCGTCCTCGTCTCGTCTTCAGAACCAACGTGACCGACACAAGATGCAGAGCGTTCTGAGGCTAGCCGTATCTATCTATATCTACATAATACCCTGCAAGCCACCACAAAGGTGTGTGGCAGGGGGTGACCTCCCACCAAACATGCACCACACATCGAGCATAAAAAAGGAGTAGTATCAATATACTAATCAGAACTTCACTATTTAAAAAAGGTAGAAATTCCAAAGCAAACATGCAAAAACATTCTTTTAGTATGGTTAGCTTTAAGTACTCATACCAACATGCAGCTACCAATGCTATCGATTGCTACTCTCCGATTGGACATATTTACCGTTATTCGTATCTCTAATTGTACGAGGGAAAAAGGACATCTTGAATCTATCAGTTCGGCAATCAATTTCTCTAATTTTATCATTATGGTCCAGTCTGCCATAGTTAGTTGGGGTTCGCAAAATATTTTTAACATAATCACTGAAGATATTGTCTTGGAATTTTTTTAAAGGAGTTATTTGGAATTATTTTACCGTAGACATAAGGTAATTTACTCTCCGGCTGCAGTTTTTTTTGTGAAGAACTTTTACATACACCGGCACAATTTGGACACGTGCTCACACAATACACCTTATACGCGTGCTGTATTACCACTTCAGACACCATTACGGCATCGACTCGAATTCAATGCTGCCTTACCCCCCGGAGATATTGAGCCCGACGTGAAGAACGATAGATGTCAGCTCTGGCACCTTACCCAGGATAAAAACTTGGTTACGGTCACCAATGTCATAAAATCGGATTGTCGGTCTTTGTATGATAAGTGTGCATAAGTAGAGGGTTCTGGTAGCTAAAAATAAATTTAAGAAAGAAATTCTGTCAAGATTTAGCCAGAACTCTTGTAGGCTAGTGTGGAAAAATATTTAGATTTGTTTGGAATAGCATTTCAAGAATTATTTTAGCATTTTCAAATATTCAAATAAAACAAGTTATTAACAAAAAAACTTTATCTTATTTTTGCCTCCCCCTGGAAAACGTCCTGGCTACGCTACTGATTATATACCTGTTCAGAATCTCACCCAGTTCAATATCAATATTTATTCCAAATGTCTCTTCAGCTATTTATAATGTACTGAAAGGTGAATACTTGAAGGTGAGTTCTTGTAGTGTTAATGAGACCATCAGATCTGAATGCTCATTATATTCCGGTTCCGCTGTTGAAACAGCCATTGAATCTATTTTAACCCTTAAGCGGGCGCGCTGGCGCACTGAGTGCTCCAGTGAATGTAATTCTTGCAACAATTGAAGAGTTTTGGTATTAAAATAAATAAATGGCTACGTATTCCTGCACTCATTCATAGTTCATCGTTTAGTGCTGATTTTATAACTTCACAGCCGTTTATTTTCTTGTGGCAAGAATTATACTGGAGTAGGTCCACCCTTGGCGCACAAAGTGCGCCGCGCGCCCGCTAGTGTGACGATTTTTTTTGCGTAGAGGGGTTGAGAATTACATTTTTAAGCACCATTTTACCTCCTTATGTTTCATATTCTCCTTTTTCTTTTACAATATGTTTAAACTTCTTTCCATTACTTTAACTTTCTATAACATATTATAAAATTTGTGTTTATTTCAAATTTTTGCGCGGGAGACTCAAGCGTAAGGGGTTTCTGCTAACACATTTGAGGTTTTCTGTCATTCTTTGATACAAATAAATCTAAATGGCAAATACTTATTGAAGCTTACGGTTCGTTATACTGGCGAGAATGGACCGAAAAGCAAGGACCTCTTCGGTCCAGGTGCCGATATACTATCTCTTCGAATCCTGTCTCAAGTAAGTTAGAAATCAATTTTCAAAAAAATATCTCTTTCCATTTCTATTAGGACATACAAGTAAATTTCGTCTAAATCGGAAGTAATTACTCTGTTCCAATATTTGAAGATGAACTAGCTCCATTCTTTGAGACTGAAATGGACAGTGGTATGTGTTGTCTTAGCTGAGAATAAGAAATAATGTCAAATATCCTAAGCCCGACCTGAAGTTTTCTAAACCAGCGAGATGTAAGTGATATATGATTACAAATGCTTATTGAAAATATTTTTTAAATATTAGGGACACATCTAGAATTTTATTTTGATTTAGCCAACTGCAGTTTGAAGTAAGAAGGCATTTTATCCAGGCCAAAATTCAACAGAGACGTTGACATTCTAAATGCCTTGCACGAGGTTGAGAGTGAGGATAGTTTCATCGATCAGATTAGTGATTCTACATCTGAGGATGAAGATATTGTTCATTCGGAACATGATTCGGACTCTGGGCTGGAGCTTGACCACGAGGATGAAGAGGAATGGAGTGTCAATAGCAGAAACGACATCTTTATCGCAAAAGACAATGTTGTACATTGCATAGAACACCACAGCAGAAAAAGTCAAAAAGCAAGACAAAAAACATTGTGAAAATCCTTCCTGGGCCTGCACGAGGTTTCCCAGATGAGATTTTATACTTTTCATCACGTGAATGACGTATCCATGATTGTTGAATTTTTTTCGAGAAAAGACCGTCCAATTGAGACCTCTATATTTATATGGATTTCAGAAAAATGTTTCTTTGGTGTCTTACACGCCAGAAAAAAAACAAACCACCCATTCTCTTGTCAACAATGAACAATACAGGAAATATAGATCATAGCACAGGGAAACTATATGCTATCATGGATTATAACAGTACTAAAGGTGGAATGGATACAGTAGACCAAATGTGCGGAACATATTTTATTCCCCGCAGAACAAGGAGACGGCCGTTGGCTGTATATTATACTCTCTTGAATATTGCAGGAATAAATGCATAAGTGCTGTACTTTGCAGATGATGGAAATCCAAAAACGGAAAGACGAGTTCTTGTAAGCGTCTGTCTTTGAAAGATCACTTAGTTGAGCGTTATAAAATAAACAGTCTACCGAGGGATGTAGCAACCGCCAATAATCCCAATAATAATATACCAACCGCCAAAAATGATGAGGTAATTGAGCGGTCAATCACAAAACGTGGAAGATTTGTAACCTGAGGTCGCGGGAAAAATTTAAATAGTAACATTAGGTGTGATATTGGTAAATTTTATGTGTGTTAATTACATTATAAGACATCAATACGTTGTAATTCATGCAGAAATGGAATTAATGTGATGTGATGCATGATATTTTAGTTTTCTCATCGAGAATGGATATCGTTAAGAAATGCTTCCAGAAATGATTTTTATCGAGAAAAGTTAATATTCATTTAGTAATGAATTAAGTAATTCGAAAACAAATAATGAAAAATGCTTATGAAGACGGACAGCACAAGTTAAAACCAAGAATTTGAATATGAAGCTAATGGCGCACTCAGTGCGCCACGCGCCCGCTAGTGTTACGTTGAGAGGCGCGCCCGCTTAAGGGTTAAGTAGGATATTGATATTCAGATTGCCTTTATTAGTCAACCTTTATTATGCTCTAATTTACCACCAATACATGTATGAAATGTCATATAATCTTTGAAGATAAATAGAAAGCTGTATATTCATATTTACAATTAAATGATACATCATCATATTCATTTATTGGGAATGAACTCAGTTGTGAGGAAAAACAATTTCAGGTACTAACAAACACAGAATCCTGGCTGAAATTTTCACAGGGATTCCTAAAAAAGTGGAACTTCCCTAACTTTCTAGAAAGTCTGGATGGGAAAAGTATTATTTTCCAGGTACCTTCAAACAATGGAAATTATTATTTCAATTATAAGAGTTCTCATAGTATAGTTTTAATGGCTTTTGTGGATTACAACTATAAAATTATTTACATGGATAAAGGATGTAATGAAAGGATATCAGATGGTGCTGTATTTGCCAATTTCTCACTGTCAGGGGCCTTGCAAAACAACACCTTGGCATTACCTCCTCCTGTCTCCCCTCAGAGGAAGAACAGATAAGACCCCATATATAGTAGTTGTAGATGATGCTTTCCCCTTGAAGGCACACTTAATGAAGCCTTATGCAATTAAATCTCTCTTTGGATCACATAGGTCGTTCAACTACCAACTTTCACGAGCTAGGCGTGTCATTGAAAATTATTTTGGGCACATTGATCAAAGGTTTAGAATATTAAGCAAAACATTGCTTGTAAACCCTAATATATCAGTCCAAATAATTTCAGCTATTTGTGCTCTGCAAAATTTTTTAATGACCAGAGACAGGTCCTACTCTGAAAGCATAAATTGTGAAATTGATTCAGTTGCCGAAACCCCTACTGAAAACCAAACTCCTGACGAAATGCCCCAAGTATATATTTTTCCATTGCAGCGAGGACTCCATAATAGATATTTCAAAATGGACAAGGAAGTACAGGAATGCTTTTGAGAGTCCATTATGTCTCCTGAGGGTGAAGTGGCTTGGCAGTATAACTTACTATAGCAATCTTAAAGATATGCAAACATTTCATAAGGTATAGATAAAAATAGTTCAAATTGCCTTTCTTAAATTGTTTTCCTACAGTTGAAGAATAAATGAAATTATTATAAGCAATCTCAATTGCTTAAATTCATATAAAGGGAGGTATTTAATTTTGGAAGAATGAGCAACATTCCACAAAAATCTTTTTAGTAGTAATCTTGTTCACTAATGTTTTACTGTAATGTTTCTTATGTCAATGTTTTAATCGTTGTTCAGTTTCCATCAATTAAAATAAACTTGTGTGGATTTCTTAGCTTAGACATTTAATTGGAATTTTGTAACGTAAGGGACTCAACTAAGATAAATTAAAGCGAATAAAAGTTATGCATAGGTACTCAAATAGGAACTCATGAGAAGCTCCATAACCTATAACAATCATGATGACTGGAAGCTTCCATTAGATGAATCCCTGAAAGTAAACACAAATACTTGAATTTCATTTGTGGAATTGGCCTATGATGTCAATATATTAATACATTTTAAACCCTTGTATATCCCATTGCAGCCAGCCTTCGTTTTCGCCGGTAATTTGGAAAAGTGATGGCCTAATTCATAAAAACTAAGATAGGGGGCGAGAAGGGGGTTGTGATACCTGCCACCACACTAAAACCAGAGTATTTATTTCTCTGCAGCTTTTTGGTATGTTGTCTAGGATTCCACATTTCCAGACCAGCCTTAGGTTAGTTACGCTGTGATAGTGTTTTTTAGACTGATGTAGTCCTAGCCCTTGATAATTATATTAAACTATCATTGAAAAGGTTATCATAAATAATAAAATGAACTTTGCAATTCAATTTTTGAATAAAATATACATTGTTTGTTCTTTTAAGATACATTAATAAATCAACCTCTAAACAAAATGAGGGACCTATAACTCATTAGCTTCAATATCGAGAAACGTGAAAAATCAGCAAAATCAATTTTTTTCGTAAATTTACGATATTCTAATGAATTTTCAACTGAATTGAGTGAATCACACAAGATTATAAAAGGTATATACTATGCTTTAAGACGATATCAGTTGTTTTTTTCAGTTCTAAAAAAATTGTATTTCTTTTAAGAAATCAAAGTGCGTAAATTTTAAGAAATTGAAAAATCGATTTCTTCCGCGGAAATGGGTATTATTAGTAAGAAATTCAAATTGTTAAAAACCGGCTTTATTAGAAAGCAGAGGGCATACACACTATCATTGTGCAAAAATCCAAATATCGTTATTGCGAAAAGTACATACATTGCGATTTCTTATGTTTTATTCTTGCTGAGCGCACGTTTGACAAAACACCCCTGTGCTCTGGACACACGTATGCCATACAACGAGAGTATTTTACTGCATATTTCCGGTCAATGGCTCTAGGGCAATGAACACACCTTCCCTGTCTGGCGGTTCCTGTTGTTGGTCATCGGTTTGGTCCTTCATCCAACACTTCTTGAATAAGGTTGCCTTGGCAGCTTAGTCAGGTGTTTCCTCCTCTTTACATGGGCAATGTTAGGACTTAGATATGGATCCACCTTTTGTCATTATGTAAAACATGAAAATCTCTGATTTATTGGTATTTAGACCGATTTCCTGCAATCGGTGGATTGTGATAGGACAAGAACCACCTTATTCCTTTTGGGAGTGAAGGATACCTACTAAAGTTTTATTTTGGTCGAAAGCGAATTTTGAACTCCCTATTGCACCAGCAATTTTGAAAGGAGGTGGTATTTGAGGTTTATTCTTCTTCAGGGTACCTTCAGGTGCAGCAGGATCTTCATCTTGTGTGTTTAACTGGACCACAGCATCCGAAGATCTCAGGTTATAGCGCTAAGCCATATTTTGGATCTTTGCATGATCATAACACCCGTAAATTAGGTTATTTTATACATATATGTATATATATAGTGTGGGCACTGTACACGTAATACTTATCCAAAAAATAAAAAGATAAAAATAAAAGTGAAGAAAACTTGAAAAAAACAAAACAGTAACGTTGGGTGAAAAAACACCCCACTCGCACTTCTAACGTTTACTGTTTGAGACTGCGCGTGCCACTGACGCGGGTAACAGGCTCTCCCTACTCCCAGAAAATGAAAGTGAATTATGGGCGAGGTCCCGAGTCGCAAACGTAAGCCCTTCTCGTTTGGTGCGAGATATAGACCACTCTGGGGTGTTTTTCACCCCGCGTTACCGTTCTAGGGTTAAAGGAATTGTTGTTTTCCAAAGAATGTTTTGCCAAGGCACAGGTTCCGGCATTTGTTTTAATTGAAGACTTATGGCCATTAATTCTATTTTTTAAGTGTTGTGCAGTTTGCCCAATATATTTTATTACAATCTTGGCAAGGTATGCTTTAAACAATGTTACTCTTGTAATATTTTGGAATTTGACTCTTTAATTTCGAATAAACTGTATTATGTAGTGTTTTTCTTGCTCGATATGTTATGTTGTAGGTAGTACTTTTAAAAATTTTGGATATTTGTTTTGACAAACCTTTAACATAAATTATACCCTTTTGGTGTTGAGTTGATTTTTGTTTGTTTAATGTTTCTTGCGTGTTTTCTGTGGGAGGAGGATTCATTTTTTTATATTTTCTTTGAGACGAATGTTAATATTGTAGAGAACTGACCTAATAAGTTTTTTTGGAAAATTGTTATTGATAATCATATTTTCTAAAATTTTTAAATGTTTTCTATGATATTCAGGATCGCTTAGCTGTATGGCTCTATATTTAATGGCTAGAGCTGCGTTATGTTTTTGTTTAAAGGGTTGACAGCTATTGATATTTAAAAATCTATCAGTTTTCATTTGTCATGTACCAATCTACTGATACTGTCCCATCTAAATTCCGTTTAACTATGTTATCCGGAAAAGGTAGTAGTTTATTTAATTCTTTTTCTATTGTAAACTGAAGTTTACTGTAGAATCGGTTCAAGGTTTGAATTAAATTTTCTTCATAATAAAACAAATACCGGAACCTGTGCCTTGGCAAATCATTCTTTGGAAAAACACCATTTCTTTAAGTTTGATGACTCAAAATCGATTGGTTATGATAATAACCTTCAAAAGAGGCTTTTTAAAGAAATGGTTCATATAGTAAAAATTCCTACTTCATGCAATAACATAACAGATATAAAAAAATTGCCTAAGTAAAATATACCATAACATTAGGTATATCAACAACATAATTATATCTTACAAAATTGTAATACCATTAACTTGTAAATTAATATGCATTCAATATTCACTTTCCTTATTGAAAAGAAATATATATACAAATAAAAATTGTTTATTCAATAATTCTAAATTTTTGTTGTTTCGGTTTTCATATAAAAAAGTTTGTGATTAATTGATGTATCCAAGAAGCTTAACATTGTTGTTTAAAAAAAAAAGAAATTGTCACCAAAGGTATGTAACAAGATTGCTCTGTAAACTTTTTTCCTCTCTTTCTGTTCTGATCTAACATAAGTCTGTTAAAAAGTAATGAAAATGTAAAAACCTATAATGTGCACTAAATAGTCTTGAAGAAGCCGCAATAAACAGGCGAAACGTTGGTGAAAATTGGTGTTCATCAAAAACGACCAAACAACTCCATATAACTTTTTCATTACTGTATATATCAATGCCTTTTTTAATTCTACTAAGTATCGTCATTCAACCTTTATTTACAGCATATTCATACCATATTGTATCAACATATCAATTACATCATTTAGCACTTCTCTACACTTTATTTAGGAAATACTTTTTTAGGGTATTTCACCAGAATTCAGCAACAGCTCTGCGTAGGTAAATGAATCATTACGGAGAATTATTTTATCACCTGGTCTTTTTTTCATAACCCGTTTTTTACTCACTTTTTTCACATATCATGTAAGAAGCGTGATACCCAGGAGCGCACCCACATCTGCTTCTGCCAGACTCCATAATGCATTTTCCGTTAGTCACTGCTTTGCAATCATCGTCTGTAGTACAGGGGTCTCCCATTACAGCCACTAAATACGTTTATTGGAAAATTAAAATGTTTTATTGTGTGTGAACCGTACCAATTTAAAGCGATATTCGCCAAAAAAACTGAATTTAATTTCTATGTTAGTTTCAATGTCATTACCATTCTGGGTAACGTCACTTCGACTGAATATAACACCCGATACAAAGATTTTTTTTGAGACCCACGTTGCTTTAAAAAATACACATGCAGGGAAAATTTTATGAAGGATTAAATTTTTGGAAAAAGAAAATGGGTTTATGCCTAAGACGTTGTTCATTCGTAACAATAGGGAAAGCATTCATTCGTTGATTTTTTCATGCACTACAGCGTAAGGGGTGAATTTGCCAACATCAGAATGAGGAACACTATCCATTGCTGCATCTTCAACAAGAAAAAAACGGTGATTTTTAGTAATTGTTATACTTTTATGATTAGTATCCATGCCCGTTCACAAACATATCGCTTCTTTATAAGGCATTAATGATTGGTTGTTTAGGGGAGGCAACCGATAGCTGAGGTCATTTGCGCCATATAGGATAGGTGGATAATTTGGAAATGGTAGGAGTTTTCAGGGAACGGAGGAAGGGTCGAGAGAAACCCGGCGTCGGCATTAGCCTACTCTTAACGAAAGGCGCCAAGGGGCCACGGCTTAACGTCCCATCCGACGGACGGAGTACCGGACTTAGAATGCTCTCCACTAGGCACTCAAGGGGGGACCGGTTTTCCACTGAAAAATCCACCACTGCCGGGAATCGAACCCGGGCCCTCGGGATGGGAGGCCAGTACTCTAGCCACCACACGAACCCGATCCCCTCACGGATCCATAGATATTTAGGGTGAAAAAGAATGTATTGTACCATTCATAACACACTTCCCAGTGTTTATGTTATGTGTACAAGTAAATAAAAAGTAAAAATAGTTAAAATTAAATCATTATCATTTATTGGCGTTTAAGAATTTGAGATAATTCTTTGATGGTTTGGCGCACCAGATGGCGTGCCAATAGGGAAGACTTATTTCCGAGCTGAATATAGAATATATTTAGTGTTCTGCTGTAAGGAAACTATAAAAGCAAAAAGGATAAACGTATTTGATATGTTAGCCTACTGGATTTAGATGTCAATTCATTAGTGAAACTATACTCAGATATATGCACACTGCTTTCCGAGAAGGGAGAATAATAATAGGTGGAGACTTCAATGTTCCATCAATAGAATTTAATGTGTCGGGCGTTTGAGCAGAATTAAGTACCAGGAACCTTGCGAAATAATGTTGATAACATTAACGTCGCAATCAATACCTTAGCTACTAACAGCTCGTACCACACAAAGCATGAATATAGCTACAGACCCTGAAGATAGTGAGCATAATAAAGTGCAAATATCCTTTTCAAATCAGTTTATTTTTCTGTCGGTTTTTAGCAATTCTCTCTGTAGCCTACATATATTCGGCGCATAAAAAAATTTGTCTGTGTCATCTAATTTCGTTTCAGGTAAAATATAATTTACACCACTCCAATACGCCACTTCATTTATCCAAAAATTATCATACTAATTTGATTGTACTAAGCTCAGCAGTAAAAACTGAGCACGTTGAATTGAGTTTTAACGTATGCGCTCCGTGGTATGCGGATACCACAGCGAACCTGGAGCTCCCATCAGATTACGATCCATCCGTATACTCAGGGATGAAGTCGAGATAGCTATTCAGGATATCTTTGAAAGATTTCTGATATTCCGAAGGAAATGTGGGCGATTTGCGGAAAATAACTGCAGCAAACAAACTGGTCTTGGTATCGACCATTAGGGATATTTCATGCACCCAGTAGGGCAGGTTTCCGGGAAAGTAAAACCATTGTTTGTAATAAAATTGTTAAAACGCACACACATTGGCTTCGTGGCTTAAATCTACGGTTAAAACTTTTACGAATAGCGGGTTAAAAATAATATCAAACACGGATGGTTTCTCGTTGATGAAATTTTGGCCACATAGTGACACATCAATGCCTCTCTACGAATGGTCAATGGTGGTTCCCTTGGGTCGCCATAAATACTCGTAATTGGAGAGGTTCTAAAGGCTCTGTAACCAAATTCCGATGTCATGCACTTTTGACAACGGTTTTAGTGTAATTTCACGCGCAGATGCATATATCATTGAACCATATTCGAGTCTTGATCGTACGAAGGAAATATATATATAGTAACATCATGGCAGTGCAATCAGCGCCCCACGCTGAGTGGATTGCACACTTTAGAATATTTAAAACCTTTGATCTTATAAAAGCTGCTCATGCTCCTTCCAGTTCAATCGGTAATCGAGTGTCACTTCTTGAAAACGAATGGAATCGACGGAAGGAAAATTTTTACCGTTGAAATCGAAATTCGATAGAATGTCAATAGGGAATGTGCACTATTTTTTAACTCTTTGAATGTGAAGTTTATTAGCTAAAATCTGCTTGGCGAAAATTTGCTGAAGAATTAAGTTTTGTTACAAAGATATTGCTCTTTGAAAATTATACCTTTTCGGCAGCTTAAAAACACGACGTCATCGCATGACGTCACGGAACGGTATCACTATGCGCCTTTTTAATGTTTATGCGTGGAGGTAAGTTGTTAAATAAATACTTGGCGATAGTGTATGTATTTATCTCATTTGTTTAATGCAGTAAACGATTATATTTAGAATTTTTCTTTACGTAGTATGGATTGTAATGAGCAAATCGTCCATTAATCCATATAATGCCTGTTTAGTGCCCAAGAATTGCTACTACGTCTATGCAATCGTGGGGTTTTTTTTAGAAGAACGCCGCTATAAGGGAGTCAACCAAAGGAAATTGTCGGAATGTGCTTTTTTAAGTATTTTTTCAGTCATCGTTTCGTTCGAGAAACGGCTAAAAACCTCAAAACAATGTATTCACTTCTTTTTCTGTTAAAAATAAATGTCTGTCTCCGTAGCAATATGGAACCTTTACCGTGCAGTGAGGTCAGGACCTCGATCATGGATCTCCATAACGCGTGCGTTAGCGTTATCATTATTTTTTTATTTAACTTATTTCAGAGAGAACGTGATCTCCAAACTTCATTTCTCGCGCAGCACTTCAGATAGGTTATCACAATCAGTGGATCGAATTTTATAGACGGTTATTGTTAACCCTGCGCTACTATAGGGGTAAGCGTTAACGATAAAGATTTCGATCACGCGAAAAATAGATCCGTGATTCCACAAAAGAAGGCGTTTTAGGTCACGTGACTTTCGTCAATTTCCGGGAACATTTTAAATTCATTTAATATCATCAATTCCCGGAACATTTTAAATTCATTAATTCAGTGGTGGGCGTAGAAAAATTTGGCTTATATATTTAAATTGGTGAGAAAATTTTGCATCAAGTACACCATTAATCTTTGAGAAACAAATTTGATGCATATTCCCCATTCTCCGCATCGGGTGAAAATGAACAAATTTAGTTTTTTCCGAATAAAACTGAAATGCGGTTCGTCCAGACCACTTGGATAGCTTATTTAAAGTCATCCGGAGAAGTCTTTAGGCATAGACGAGTTTGGAAGAATGACAGAAAAGGACAGGGATTTCATTACCATCGCGTTTATACAGTCCATTGCAACGTTGATCGCGATTGCGAACAAAGCAACTCTTAACACTGAGTCTTGGAGTACTCCATTCTCCTGAGAGTAAAAGCGAGAGAGGATATTTCCTGTCCTTACTTTGAAAACCCGGTCGGGCATAAAATGTTTGATAAAAACAGGTAAGTTGCCCTGAAAACCCCACTATGTAATGCAAGTATGATCTTATGGTGCCATACCCTATCGCAAGCTTTTTCCATGACGAAGATTATGGAAATGACATGTTGGCGCAATAGAGAAACCTCCTGGTTGAAATACTCCGTGTGGAAGAGATGATCCAAAGTTGACCATCTCGTCCGCAAATGTTGAAAGCCGCACTTTGCGTTAGAAAGGAGGTTGCGTCTCTACAAGCACCAGACAAGGCGTCTGTTGACCATCCGCTCCATTGTCTTGCATAGGCAGCTTGACAGAGATAGACGTCTATAGCTGTTGGTATCGCCTCTATCCTTACGTTGTTCAATGATTTGAATAATTATGGATTCCCGCAAAGACTTAAGAAAACTTCTATCCGACCAAACCTGGTTCAGAGATTGGAGGACCTCCGACAAGAAGCTCTTGGTAAGTTCTGGAGGAAGGCGTTTCGGATACTATCCATTCCTGGGGAGCTGTCACGAGGGACTATGATGGCGGATTTAAAATTCCAGAGTGAGAAGGGCTCGTTGTATTTCTCCGTTTTGTTATTCCTTTTAAAATTAATAGTTTGGCATATCTGATCTATTTTTGATTGCGATAAAGTCTCGGTCGTAGTTTTCGCTGCTTTAATTTTGTTGAAGTGAGAGGCCAAATACGTCGCAGATATCCAGTAAAGTTGTAATGATATCGCCGTTAACCTTTACGTAACTGATGATCTGCTTTTGACGAGAACCAGATATAGGACGCACTTTGCGTCACACCGGTCACACCTGAGAGATAGGAGTTTTATCATTTATTCTGCTCACAAACTCAATGGCCTTTTTCGCTTCTCTCACTACCTGTCTAGCCCGCAGTCGTCTGAAGGAGGTATTACTTCTTTCGGTTAAAAACTTGTTAAATGTCTGAAGAGCCTTCATGAGTGTATGAGTAAAATAAAATCAAATCGTGAATGGGCTGTGCATGTGCGGTGTTGCTGCGTTATTGCTGCGTTATTGTCTGGTGACATCTAAATCCCAAATAGAATGTTAATAGGCATGACAAAAGGTGGTTATTTTTCATTTAACTCGTTGAAAGATTAACAAAGTCTCAAATTCAACCTATAAGTATTTTGGGCCTACAGCAGGAAACTCATAGGGCAGTGGAAGTCTTTACTAACTATGCGCAAACACTAACTGATAACGAAACGTACATTCCACGAAAAAGATGATACATGTGACCATCTAAGAAGAGTACGTTGCAAAAGTAATTTTGTAAGAGATGAAGAAAACTTAAACGTAAAGAACATGGCTCTCTCCTGCCATATGTGATAACTGTAAAACTTGTTGGGAAACGAATGCAATATCACTATGTACTATTATGAAAAGTATTTGAGAATCCCTTGTTTGTATAAATATTATAATGAATAAATATGAACTACATATTAAAGGAAAGATATTGCAATTTTCCACAAGTAAACAATTTTTATTCCGACTAGTTTCGGTGTACTACACCATAACTGTGAACTACACAGGTAATTATTTTATCATTAACGTGGGCTACGATCATTTAACAGAGGATAGCCCATAAGATACACATCGCCAGGATGCATCTATTGCGTCACCATGCCCGGAGTAGGGTTAAGAGAAAATTCAGGGAAAATATGTGCTCATGTAGTCAATGTTAGAGGCTAGAAAAATATAAAAACTCCTGCACCGCTTGGCTTACATTTCACTCAATACATTGTATATTACTGGAAAAAGGCTTTCAATAAATTGGCTTCAGTAGGTTAAAAAATTGAAAATGTTAATAAAATAAATTTTTAATTTACTCTGAGAAGTTATGAAAAGAGCTCATTAAATGAAAGAAAAAAAAACTTAAGGGTGGAAAAAAATTCAAGATGCCTGGATAAACATGGATTCATGAGATAAATGTCCTCAATTTGGAGGTCAAATTTCACAAAATTTAAATCGCGAAGGAGAATTTAGAACTTCGGGAAAATTTTTACCGTATGACTTCAAACGAAAAATTCTATTTTTTTTTCTTTCCTTTTTTCTATCGATAAACTTAAACACCTTTTGCGATGACCTTTCCGTTGCCAGGGCTCACTGTCAGTGCCAGAATGAAAGTACCGACGATTATACTGGATAATGCCCTCATTTTCATCTTGAAGTCTCCGGTCGGTCCTGCAGGAGTGAGAAATAGAAATATAGAGATGAAATACATTTTTCAAAGTCATCAAAGCAAGCTTACAAATTTGAGTACATATGTAACCATTGTCAATTAGTAGTCATTTATAAAATAAAGTATGATCATTTGTTGGATATAATTTCCAGAGGTGGATCACAGGAATACATTATCGGCGTCGAGACTTTGCAATAGTCTCTTTCAGTGGAAGAATAGCTTCTAGTATACTTCTTCTTTAAAATCTGACAACTAGCACACCAGTTGCGGTTATGGAATAGGACAACCATTAATTGAGTCCAAATTGCGATCAATATAGTCGTTTTTAACTCAGGTTGTATGTTGAGCTTGATATTGCGTATCTTTGCATATAGATCTGAGAGCATATGTAATAGGAAGTAAATGATGAAATATTCAATGCCGTAAAAACATTGGTGTGGAGAAACAAGAGGAAAGCGAAGTGGAAAAGGATGACATGGGAGCATCAATATTAAGATCGGAATTCGATGCTGCAGTAAGGGACCTTAGGACGAATAAGACTTCTGGTATTGATGATGTCCCTGCAGAACTAATTAAAAATTCAGGAGAGAAGACATTAACTCATCTTTATAAATCCATCGGCGACATGTACTCAACAGGAAAAATTCCAAAGGACTTCGAGAAAAACATCATCTTTCCTATTCCCAAGAAGAAGAGAGCTGAGAAATGCGAAAACAATAGGACTATAAGCCTGACGACACATGCATCGAAGGTACTGAGTTCCTGGATAATGATCAATTCGGATTCAGGAAAAGTAAGGGTACAAGGGAAGCAATATTGGCACTTAGGCTACTCATAGAGAAGAGAATGGAGAAGAACAAACCGACTTTCATTGCATTTTTGGACTTAAAGAAGGCATTTGACAACGTGGATTGGTATTCAATGCTTGGAATTTTGAAGGGAATTGGAGTGTCATACAATGACCGAAGAATTATACACAGTCTCTACAAAAACCAAGTAGCCGTGATTAAATCTGGACCCAGCTGTGAAGAAGCAAGAATAAGGAAAGGAGTGAGACAAGACTGTGCACTATCTCCCGTAATTTTAATGTGTACATCGAGAAAGCCATCAATGAAATCAAAGAGTAGTCTTCTGGATTGACTATCCACGGAGAAAAAATAAGCATGCTGCGATTCGCTGATGACATAGCACTCAGAGCAGAGACAGAGAGGGATCTGAACAAGATTCTAGTAACCATGGAAAGGACAATGGACAGATATCAGCTGAATATAAATAAAAAGAAGACTAAGATATTGGTGTGCAGCAAGAAAGAAGGGGCCAAAACCAATGTCAAACTAGGAAAACAAAAACTTGAAGAGGTGAAGGAGTTCTGTTACCTGGGAAGCGGAGTAACCAACGACGGACGAAGCAAGAAAGAAATAGTGAGTAGAATAGCCCAGGCAAAGAGGGAGGGAGGGGCAGCGGAGAAGAAAAGGGTGGAAGCATTCGATATGTGGTGTTACAGAAGAATACTGAAGATTAAATGGATCAACCGAGTACGTAACGAGGAAGTACTACGAAGAGTAGGAGAAAAGAGAAGTCTGCTGATAACTCTAAAAAGAAGAAGGGACAACTTAATCGGCCATATCTTGAGACATGATGGCCTGATGAAGACTATCGTCGAGGGAAAAGTGAATGGGAAGATTGGAAAAGGCAGGCCTCGTATGAGATACATGGAACAGGTTGTGTAGGATGTAAAAGAGAAGAATTACGTCACAATGAAAAGGTTGGCCGATAGAAGAATGGAGTGGAAAGCTGCGTCAAACCAATCCTAGGATTATTGACTAATGTTGATGATGATAACGATGATGTGGAGAAACAATTAAGAAGTGTTGAACTATATGTGAGCCATCAACGTACGTTTACAAAAATTAAAATTTAAACAGTGTTAGGACAGGCAATGTTATCCATCAAATATTTACCAACACAGAAGAAAAAAGGAATTAAGAAGTATCGAACATAGTTGGGAAGGAGGGAAGATTGTAGTTAGGAATTACAAGAAGGCTGAGTGGGTAATAGGTAAAGGCACTATGAGAATAAAATATTATAATGAGGTGCAGGAAACATGCATAAGTCCAAGGTAAAGAAAGAGGTTAGCGAGGGTGTGCATTGAACAGAGGTCGGAAAAGTTTGAAAAGTTAGAGCCTATTCCCTCTCTCACAATAATGTAAACATAATTAGAATGGATTGTTAAAAAAAGTTAACTCAAATTATATAAGAACAAACAATGTTATCAATCATATATTTACTAATATAAAACAAAACAGAAATTACTTAGATTGCTTATAACTGGTGTAAGTAGTGACCAATGGCAGAAATAAAATAAAATGTCAATTTCAATTTACTTTGGAGCGAGGCTATGATCCAAAGTTTCCTTTTTATAATTTAAAATGTTAAACAATGAATTTAATTTTTAGTGACCCCTAATTCACATATATGCACAAAAATAGATGAATTTGGGTTGCGAGTCGCAATTTGCCGACCCATGGGATACAAGTTGAAATCATATATTTAAATCTTTTTACATAATTTGGGCTCCCGCTGGAAACTAACCTTACCATTGAAACCATTTATCTCTCTTTATGCTTAATTCTGATGCTGACTATTCACCTCTGAATGTCGGAATGACTACCTTTATAGAAATTCCCGAACCCAGACAATAGTCTCGAATCCTGGCTACAAAGACTCCAATCTACCATTCTTCCGTTTCCTATAAAATTCCTATCCCTAAACTATCACTCACCTGTATTAAATATGACACAAATGGCCTTAGCCATTGATTGTTACCCCCGAATAATGACTTGATTCTTATAGTACTCATGAAATAAAAGCGTAGATAACTGTCCTTATTTATTTTCTAATAAAAAACTACAAAACTGTGAAGAATGCTACATTGATGGGCTTGAGAAGGTCTTTCGCCATAACTGCCATGCGAAAAAATTCACCTAGACCGGGATTCGAACCACCGACCTACGTCTTACCGTGCCACTGCGCAGACCACTACGCTACCCAGGTTCCCTAACAGGGAATATGCATGAAATTTGTTTCTCGAAGATTAATCATGCACTTGATGCGAAATTTTCTTACCAATTTAAATACATAAGCCAAATTTTTCTACGCCCTCCACAAAGATTATTAAATGATATTAAAATTCTCCTGAAAATCGACGAAAGTCACGTGACCTGAAACGCCTTCTGACCCCACTGCACGGTATAGGTTCCATATTGCTACGGAGATAGACATTTATATTTAAAAGGAAACGAAGTGAATATATTGTTTTGAGGATTTTAGCCGTTTCTCGAAAGAAACGATGACTGAAAAAGTACTTAAAAAAGCACATTCGGACGATTTCCTTTGGTTGACTCCCTTATGGCGGCGTTCTTCTAAAAAAAACCAGCGATTGCATAGACGTAGTAGAAATTCTGGGGCTCTAAACAGGCATTATATAATTAATGGATGATTTGCTCGTTACCATCCATACTACGTAAATAAAAAAACGAAATAAAATCGTTTATTTCAATAAATAAATGAGATAAATACATACGCTATCGCCAAGTATTCATTTAACAACTTACCTCTACGCATAAACAGATAAACAACACCCTTAGTGATACCGTGCCGTGACGTCATGCGATGACGCGGTGTTTTGAAGCTTCCGAGAAAGTACATTTTTGAAAGAGTAATATCTTTGTAACGCAACTTAATTCTTCAGCAAAATTTTCGCCAAGCACATTTCAGCTAATAAACTTCACATTCAAAGACTTATAAAAAATGGTGAATGTTCCCAATTCTCATGGCAAATTTACCGAGGTTCAGGTAGTAGATGTAGAGCCCTCGCAGTCCATCCGCGGTCCCTCGATGGACCGTTTACAGTGGTTTACCATTATGCGATTACTTCAAACAATTCTTCAGTTGATCAAGATGATTAATATTCTATAGTTCACTAGTCAGCCCATCATAATTCTGTATCTTTTAACTTACCTCGAATAATAATTGGAGTCTGATAAAAACCTCTTGGGTGGTTTAGATGCTTTCTTCGATTCAGGTTCGGCTTGGTGAATTAAAATAATCAGCTTCCGCACTGAAACCTCATTCTAAAGACATCCTCTAACTCCGGCCATTATATATACAGCACGTAATCTCCAGATTTGTCCATATCACTCATATAGGCCACGGTACTTTTCCTCCTCATCTTCAACGAGTATATCAGACCTCCCCTCAACAACGATATAGATCAAAGATGATAACTAAGACTCACCATCAGAGGAGGAATTATCTTCGTTCCGTTTATAAGATGTTTGATTGGATAAATTTATCATTGTATTTTTTTTAAATTGATATGAGGTCCACGATATTCTATCTTTACGTAAGACTAAGAATTATCTCTGATTCTGGCGGAAAGTCATCGTGGCACAAGGTTGGATGAAATATATGCTTTAATGTCTGTATGTCTAATTATATGTGTGTGGTATGCACACTTACTGACAAACATTACACATATGTAAGGGCTGGCATGAACCGCATTTTTTACTTTTTTCTGATGATATATTACAATGAATATCAGTGCTGAACTCTCCCATTTTAGGAACAGTTGAATGTGTATTATATTCGGAAAAAGAGTTCTTTATCATCAATGGTATGTATGGATTTTGTGTTTAGTTTAAATGCAAGACCGAGCGCAATTCCTTGACAAATTTTCCTTTCTATCATTATTTTGCGCAAGTACATTTCACAACGTCAAGTTTGGACAGCTAAGATGGAAAAAACTATTCAAGAATCAGTGAATTACTTGAGATTAGCTTCGATTCGCCGCAACACATATTGGTATCAATTTACAGATAGCTTTGTCTATTTAACGAAGAGTATTAAAAATGTTAATAGGCCACTCCATCGATAGATATAATCCCGATTGTGTTGAGAGTACGTGGGGGAAGGACCCTTATCTTAAATAAAGTTCACTCAGATTATTCCAATGACTTTGGGATCACACCTAT
The DNA here is from genome assembly GCA_933228895.1 of Platycnemis pennipes. NCBI lineage: Eukaryota > Metazoa > Arthropoda > Insecta > Odonata > Platycnemididae > Platycnemis > Platycnemis pennipes. The sequence continues at coordinate 29,559,475 of OW121852.1, read as the reverse complement.
TACGTTTAAAATGCATGGGAATTCTCTATTTCAGATCTATCAGAACAAGAGTGATCACATTAAGCGGAAGGATTCCCGGAAAACTAGCATCTTCAATGTAGATGCGCCGCGGAAGCCTACATAACTGTGCACAATCATCTGAGAAAAACTAGGTAGAGAAAACAAGTAGTTACCAAAATCTAACAAATTTCAGAAAGTTATCAATGGGTATTCCCTTTTCAGCAGGCATTTTTTTCTGGAATATCATACTTTATTATTTTAGATTTCAAAGAGAAATGGTGTATGGATAGTGCCATCTTATTAGGCCAGAAGCCATTCCCCGTTTCAGGGGAACAAATTTCGCCCCTGGAATGAAGGCGGAAAGCATTTTGTGAACGCCTGAAAAACGTCTTTCAGCATTATATTTTTTCAAGCTGCGGCAGATTGGCTTTATATCATATGCGCATCGTTTTAAAAGTGTCATTGGAAATCTAAAAAAGTGTAATTGATGCAACAGCGCTCAGAAACGGATATTACATAAGAAAAAGGTTTTTTTTCATTACTTTAAATCTAATTAGTAAAATCCATTTCTAATAAAATTTTCACAAAAATTACGCCAAGAAAAGACTTGAAATACGGGCCAGTTTTTATCACCTTAACACTTATTTATAGTATGAATATATTAAGAAATTTGGAATGTTAGAATTCCTCACAGAGAAAATATCAGTTGAATTTGAGAGATTTGTAAAAATATATTTTTTTTAAACTCAAAAGTCCATGTCGAACAGAGTTTAAAATTATTAACTTATTTATTTTGAATGTCCTAATTTTGTGCCTTTTCTTTGTGCATGAAGAATTATTTTGTGGTTTTTTAGTAGTTTATGAGATATGTTTGTTGTAACAGCAGTGCGCAATTCCCACCGGAGACTTGCCTGGAGATTTAGTTGTTAGTGGGTCCTTTACCTCATGGCCTCGTTGGAAAAACTTCATTTATAAATTTGAAGTGGTTACAAGAGAAACATCCAACAAACGTGTAAAAATTTGATTAACATTACTGAATAATATCTGAATGAAGGGATGGCGAGTAAAAGACGGGATGGAATTACTATAAAGTGTAAAATATGTTTGAAGCCTTTAAGCACAGTATGATTGCTTCATATTAGTTTTCATTCGTAAGGTTTAAAATGCAATTTTACCTGATCCTATCCAAACGATTGCACTGAGTGAAGTTACCTGGAATCTTCACTTTCATTTCAAAACACTCAAAATTTCCATTACTTCCAACATTTTGATGTCCAAGTAGTCTAACGAAACTTCAGAAGGAATGGAGAGGATAGCACGGTGAACATAGCAATTAACCAAAATTGATTAATTATTGAATACTCTATTTAAAACGTTGTGAATGATGTAAATGAGATGAATTACGTCACAATGAAAAGGTTGGCCGATAGAAGAATCGAGTGGAAAGCTGCCTCAAACCAATCGTAGGATTGTTGACCAATGATGATGATGATGACCATTTGATATTCATTTAATCAATGTATAATAATATGATACCAAATTGATATTGATGGATTAAACAATCAAGTGAAATTAGTTCGAATAGTTAATAATTACAGGAAATGAAGGTGCAACAATACTCTTGCCGATAATAGAGGTATACATAATGTTATTGGCGCGTTCAGGTTCAATACCCCACTTTCAAACTCACCCTCAAAACAACTGATCAGCCATATATCAACTTCTGTCCCTGATACAAAATGTCAGTGCCACTTTTAATGCTTTTAACTGGAAAAAAGGAAATAATGAAAGATAAAAAAAGCATCGTTGGAATGCATGTTTGTTTAGATCTATTATATGTTGGAATTTAGCGCTGCTTTTACACCGATATTATTTCCCAAACCATATGCTTAACAAATACAAAATAGGACATGACTTTTTACCATTTTGTGCATATATTTGGGGTAAATTGAAAATTTTCGATTTAAGATAAACAACACTTCTGTGGAATGTGGTAATTTTTGCTTCGGGGTAAGACATTAGTTAGAATGCGAAGATCCATCTTATGCAATATGCCAAACAAATTTCCATTCCGCATGTAAAAAAATTTCAATACTCCAACAATATAAATAACAGAAAGTCACATTTTTTAAGCCACAAAAAGTTTGAGTGTGACGAAATCGATTTTGAAATCAAGTAAATGTTCTAATAATTCTTTTTTGGGGAACCATAACAGGTATAACAGTGCCTTTTGTACGCTCCACTGCATTCAACAACGCCATAACCTAATTTTGAGAACGCAAGAGCATAAATAGGTATATTGTTTGATAAAAGATATTGATAATTTGTTGCGAAGAAAATATAACTTAAATATAAATTTTCTTAGGACCAAGCTACGCCAACTGTTTTCTCATTCCACTTTTACACGTAGTCTAAATTTATGCCAAGATATATGAAATGATTTACACGTTCAATAACAACGCATAGTATTTTTCACAGCTAACAACATCACAATCCGCAGTGTAATATACTCATTCGCAGTTTAAATCTTAAATCAATGATATAAATCATACGAGTATTAAATATTTAGTTTTATATCCTTATTTAATCTTTTTTAGCCAAATCATGCTTACTTAAAATAATAAGTGATCATCTAATTTTCTTTTGACACAATTCCATGAGGTATTCTCATAGTTTAAACTTATGTCATGGGCAAATACAGATAGAAACCGTTTAAAATATAATTGAATACATTGTAAATATAATCCAAGAATGGAATAGAACCAACACAGAACCTTGCGGGAAACCAGCTTTAATAATTTTGTAATCGCTTTAGCAATTTTTAACTAGAATGGATCTACTAAGCCACGTAACCCTAGTGACCCAGTGGTCATGACAATATTTTTACTAATGAAGCTAAAAAATATTTTACGAATTACAGCTTACTATGATAGAGTATACCAATGGATATTAAAATGGAAAATGACATGGAAATTAGGGAAATTGATTGTAAAACTGGGATATTTAAGATATCTTTCTTTTCTCGTACCTACCATTAGGGGGAAAAAAGAGTCGTTTCAACGTGATATGGTGGAATAATATAATTAAAAAATACTGGAAATTTTCCGCAAAGAAATCTTTGGTACGACCGGTTTCGATGTGATACATCATCATCAGGTGACCATATCGCATTAAAGTTCAGTACACGTATATAAAAACTAAGGGGAGGAACCGGGGAAAAAACAAGGAGTATATATACCTGAGTACCTATATATACCCTACGTTTCAGTATGCCCACGTACATATGAATGCGATTTTGAACTCTAATTTTACAAAACTGTGCGCGGCTGTAAATAAAAGTATATAAATGCTTAAAAGGTGAGAACTTTAGAACCGAAACGTAGGTAACATGCATCCCTAGAAGAAGCACCAATTCAATTTCGTCGAGAGGAGCGTAATCTTTGACGGCAATGGAGGAGGAAAGAGTATGCTTGGGAAATGGGTGGGAGAGAGGGGAACCGGGCAAAGGACAGTGATCTTCGTGTTCAAATGCTGCGGCACTTCACCTTCAATCTTATATGTTTTTACGGAAAAGTCCTTTTTTGTGCAAGATATCAATTAAGTTTTTTATTCTCCTTTAGAGTCCATGGTCAACGAGACCGGCCCTATAATCTACCGCCAAGTGTGATAAGTATAAATTCGCAAGACCTTATCTTTTCAGATGTGAACGTGCGATGTGTGGACGGAAGACTTTTTTCAATCACCGTCTCTGCCTCAACAGTACGTTCTTAAATGGACGGTATATATTAAGTGAGAGAGGACTTCTGAAAATGCCTCAAAAGATGTCTTCGGAACAATTAATCCTCTAAAGCATCTGTGCATTCGTAAAATAATCCAAAGATCATCGGCTGGACTCTTCAATAATTGTTTTCACTGCCAACTTTCGGTACTCCTTTGCTATATTAGTGCAACATCACTAAGCATTATCTTGTTAGTATAAGTGTTAACTTCATTGGAATATCACTCCAATTCTACTAATTGTGAGTGCCGGAAACTTCTAAGTTTCACTTTAGAAATGAGGAACACATTTAGGTCCGTGGCACCCATTCAATGAAAGCAATACTCTCCACAGCCTATGGGATATCACTTCCTAGTAATTCCTTGACTTCGTGGGATTACCAATAAAATCTAGTCAAACTAGTCAGCTAACTCGCCAACTCCTGCGGGCTGTGTGAGATATTCACTTAGACACTGAGTTATTTTCATCGATTTTTGTAGCATGATAATCATTAGAACATGTATCCGTGCTCAAAAATAGTCACGAAATGTAATGACATAAACATTATTTAAATTACATATAAATGAAGTATATCCCTTTCATATAATGCTATATACTAATCCATGTTTGGTAATCGAATAATGTGTAGTTTTATCAGGTCATATTTCATTCTTAACAAGTGCTTCGCATACGTCCTGTGTTCATCTTTGCTTTAAGGCTCGGCAAAACTTACTTACAAGTTGAATATCAACGGCTACCAGCAATATGCAAGTAATGCGTTTGCAGGTGTAATAAAACGGTTATTGGTGGCGAAAGAATTGGTTTTCTAGGCGCACTTAACAAGCCGGCCAACATACCCGCACATTGAAGACCACATATGATCTCATTAAATAGCTGCGACTAGGGAGCTGTTTCTCTTTCTTGGAAACATTAATTAATGAAGGAATACATTTGTGGCAGAGAGTATGCAACTTGCATAGACACACCCGTCCGTATTGGTTGCCTAAAACTACCACTAATTCAAAATAACGCCACATGCTGTTCCAAGTGGCAAGGGTAAGTTAGAACTTCTAGAGTAATATTCTGGGGTAATTTTATAAAAAAAATTATAACAATGAGAGTTAATGTTAAGTGAACTGAAAAATGTTCTTTTCTACAGACAACGCTAATTATTAAAGATGAAGGAAGATTGAGAAGGAATGAGATCAATTTCAGAGAATATCTGCCACACTAAAATTCAACTGGCCGAGTCCGCTGGGTATCTTTTGCGACTTCCCTCGCGGTTACTGAAGATTTTGGTATATTAATGGAGGCTATGCAATCCTTGGCATATTCCTTATAAATCACATGATAAGGCACATATATTCATTAAAGAGTAGGGTTAGAGAGAGCGTCCGGTAAGATAATTATTCATTACTATGTTTTGTTAATACGCATGGATAGGTTTTTATAGAATATTCCTTGACTTCATGTATTGTCCTCTGTGGATCTTATTTCGTGTAGAGAAAGAGATGCCCTCCAAAAACATTCATTAGCGTTTTCAATGAAAAAATTGGATAAGTTTTATCTTCAAAAGATCAAAATATATTATTTTCCTCTTGTACTACATGCAAACGCCATATAATGTCAGGTTAAACTACACATTTAATATATCATCTAGCAGAAACAGTAAGAAAACTTCATTCTAGACAAAGACAATAATTATTCTAGACAAAAATTATTTCTAAACAAATTCTAGACTTCTTCTTGAATATTTTTGGCAAAGAATAAACGGATACTTGTGGTTCATTTGCTTTAATTCCTTCTTGTAAAATTACACAAACTGTATTCAACTCTTAAGCAAGCAATCGGTCTGTTGTCGCAGCAGGTAACTCGTGTGAGTCTTTGCGTGATAGGCATATCCAAGAATGCCCATCTGTGATATCTGGGAGATCCCTGTTTAAGATAAGACTCCTGCTTCTATGTCGTCACAGTTGGAAATTAAATCAAAATAAGATGATTTTTCAAGAATACAAAATGTAAAGTATTGGTCAATAAGCAGATAAAACTATCTGTAAAAGGTAGCAAACAAAGATTTTGATAAATGTTTAGCTCAACCTCAAGTGTTTTGCTGAAACCTATGACTTTTTTTCCTTTCCTCGAACTCGGATTTGTGAAATGTTCTGATGCATCAGATTGATAGATAGGAAATTTGTCAAGGATGAAGCGCTTCTTCTTACAACGCAACTATACGAATCGTTCTTCCTGAAGCTGAAAAATAGAACAGGCTTTCTCTGAATTTAGAAGCTGAAAAATAAAACAGGCTTTCTCTGAATCTGGTATTTATCCTAATTTTCCTAAAATGTGAAAATTGCTGTAGAACTAATTTCCAAAAGAATCCTTCACCGGAGAATTATGTTTCATGTCCACACTTACGTTTGTTTATTGGGTGTTAGGGACAAATTGTAGCCGTATAGGTCATATGCTAGCTGTAGATTTATGTATGTATTTTATTGTTAACTATGTATTTACCTTAATATTTTTTTCATTGTAAATGTAGTTCTATTTGAAAATAAAAACAATTGGCAGTATTATCAGTGAACCCGATGTAATCTATATCCTGACCTTGCTAAGCTAGCATGCAGATGATTTCATACGGCTACTAATCTATTAGTATACATATATATATATATATAACACACACGATGATAGCACACGAAAAACATAGAAACACAAAAATATAAAAAACGGGACACTCACATTTAAAATAGTTGGAAGCTTTCGACTGCCTCTGCAGTCTTCGTCAGCCGGAGAGGAACTGAAGTTTGCGGCGGGGTGTGAAGGCAGTTGGAGGGGGGGGGAAGGGGAGGGAGAGGGTGTGAAGGCAATTGGAGGGGAGGAAGATATTGGGGGTGATTAATGTTGTACATTCAATCCGGGCTTTTCGAATGCACGGAGAGCCCAAATAAAAGCATTCTCACGAGTCCTGACCTCTATTTTGCTAGCATAACAATACTTGAATCCCTACCGGACCATGCTAGCAAAATAGAGGTCAGGACTCGTGAGAATGCTTTTATTTGGGCTCTCCGTGCATTCGAAAAGCCCGGATTGAATGTACAACATTAATCACCCCCAATATCTTCCTCCCCTCCAATTGCCTTCACACCCTCTCCCTCCCCTTCCCCCCCCCTCCAACTGCCTTCACACCCCGCCGCAAACTTCAGTTCCTCTCCGGCTGACGAAGACTGCAGAGGCAGTCGAAAGCTTCCAACTATTTTAAATGTGAGTGTCCCGTTTTTTATATTTTTGTGTTTCTATGTTTTTCGTGTGCTATCATCGTGTGTGTTTCATCGGCTCTTCTGAGTGCTACTTCCGTGATATATATATATATATATATATATATATATATATATATATATATATATATATATATATATAAAATATGTAGAAGAGAGAGAAGAGATATCCTAATAAATGCTAGCAACAAGGTGTTGAGGGTGGGGGTGAAGGAAAAGATAATCAGTGGACACTTACCAGTAGATGACCCATGGAGAGCCTGGTGTCCACTGCGCTTTGGAGCTTTCGGGTCACGAACCCTTCTTCAGCTGGAGGAGATCACTACTGGGGTGTCACACTGGAGTGAAGGGTTTCGGTTGGTGTGTGAAAAGGGGATTGGCTAGGGTAAAAAGGAGGGAGGGGGAAGAGGGTGGACTAGGAAGGGGAAATGGAGAGGGAAATTGGACAGGTGGAGAAAGCTAGCGAATGTTGATGCCGGGAGAAGTGGTTGATTTTAATATGGAAATATAGGCGATCTCCCAGTGACGGAGCTCTAACGTAGATGTTTCAGGTGGGATTGCTCTGATTACCTTCACTCTGAAGCAGTCATTGAAGGGAAGGTTATGAGAATTGGCGTGCTCGGCTACTGGCAACCTTAAATGTCGGGTGACACTGCTCCTATGGTTATTGATTCGCATATTAAAAGAGGTGGTCGTCAGTCCTATATAGAAGGCCTGGCAGTGATCACAGGAAATTTCATAAATTACATTACTCGAAGAGCAGGTTCCTCGAGAATGTATTTGGTATGTGACGTTTGTAACCGGGCTGATAAAGGAGTGGGAATGGGAGTTAATGGGGCATGTGAGGCATCTGGGTTTGTTACAGGGATGTGAGCCAATCGGTTGGAGATCGGAGGCACAAACTGATGATGGTAGTTGTATCTCGCGAATCCAAAGGCTGTTTTGGAGATTGGTAGGACGACGAAAGGAAAGCACGGGAGGTCTCGGGATAAGTGAGGAAGTTAAAGGGGAAGATAAAAGAATACATTGGGCTGACTTAAAGATAGTTTTTAATGCAAAATCTAGGCCCGGATGAAACGTGGTGGCGAAGATGGTACGATTATTTGGTGATTTTTCTTCTGGCTCTGCTGTTGAGCGTGGCACGTGGCGGGGAGCGCACGCCTTGGCCAGCTGCTCTCGGACTATTGAGGGTGGGTAACCACGGTTGAGGAAGGCTGATTCCAGGTCTTTTAAATAATTGAGGAAGAAATAGGTTTCAGAACAGATACGGCGACCTCGACGTGCCAAAGAGTATGGTAGGGAGCGCTTGCAGTGTTCGGGATGGCAGCTATCCCAGTGTAAGTACTGCTGCAAGTTCGTAGGTTTCACGTGGACCGATGTGCTTATTGTCCTATCATGTAAGTGGATGTCTACATCTAAGAATGTAATGAGCGAGGTGGAAGAGTGGGTGGTGAATTTTAGGCTAGGGTGCGAATTTATTTGTTGAATGAAATTGTTTAGGGTGTCAGTGCCATGCGTCCAAATCATGAAGATGTCGTCTATGTAGCGGAGCCAGATTAAGGGTTTAAGGGGAGATGAGGATAGAAGTTTTTCCTCCCATTTACCTAGAAAACAAGACGCGTAGGAAGGTGCCATCCTCGTTCCCATGGCCGTACCCCTGACCTGAAGAAAATGGCGTCCTCCAAAGGTGAAGTTGTTTTTTGTGCGCACCATTTTCATCAGATCAAGGAGGAATTCGGTGGAGGGACGTGATTCCGTGGGTCTGCTGATAAAAAATTCTTTTGCGGCTGCCAGGCCTTCTTTATGGAGTATGTTGGTGTACAAGGAGCACACATCTATTGTGACCAGGATGGAGCCGGGAGGAAGAGGTGAGTGGAGGAGTTTTAGTTTTTCAAGAAAATGATTTGTGTCACGCACGAAGGACGGCAAGTTGCGGACGAATGGCTGGAGATGGAAGTCAATTAGGGCAGAGATTCTTTCGGTGGGGGAGTTGTAACTAGAGACTATCGGGCGACCAGGGGTGCCAGGCTTGTGTATTTTGAGGAGTAAGTAGAAGGTGGGGGTGCGGGGGTTCGGGGGAATAAGGAGATATATATATATATATATATATATATATATATATATATATATATATATATATATATATACTTTCTTCGAAAATCACTCAGGTGAATAATAGTTCAATATAAGTTTATCACAGGCGTGATGATACAAAAAATAGAAAATAGAAACAAATTTCTCACCAACCTTCATCACTCCCTTCTCCAGCGCGGCTACCCGGAAAACCTTCACAATAAAATCATCAAGCGCTCCCCCACCCCCAAATCTCCCTCTACAAAGGCTACCCACAGCCTGTCACTATGCACCACCTTCTTTCCAGGCGTCCAGGCCCTCAAGCCTATACTTAAGGACCTTCACTCCATCCTTCTGAGCAATAAATGTACCGCCAATATATTTCCTACCCCACCCTCCCTCACTTTCAAACGCCCCGCCAACCTGTCCAACATATTAAAATCCACTTATCCCCTCACCAGGACCATTTCCACCCCCAAAAACAAGCCCTCGCCATGCCACCGTGCGAGGTCCAAAGGTGGAGATTTTCACATCGCCTCCTTCCTCTGCCTTGCTTCCACCACCTCCCCCGTCCACCTGCACCTCCAGCAATGTGGTCTACCGGCTACAATGTAAACATTGCCCAGCATTTTACATTGGTAAATCCTCCACTCCACTAAACATTAGAATAAATAATCACCGCTCCTCGTGCAACGACCCTTCTCAGTCGTCTTCTCTTTCCGTGGCCCAACACTCCTTCAGCCACGAGAAATCTTTCAACAATTGTTTTAATGTGTCGGTTTTGGCTTCCCTCCCCCCGACACCATCTGCACTTAAACTTAATTCCTTAGAGATAGCTTACATTTGGATTTTGCAAGCGTATAATCACCCGGGCCTCAATGTTAGTCATTAATCGCCCCTTCCCCTCTTCATCCTTTTCCAGCCCCCTCCCCTGTCCTCCCACACTCGGGCCCCCTCCCCTGTCTTTTCCCCTCAGTGCCATCCTCTCCACTCCATCCTAGTTCAGTCTCCTCTCCTCTACCCTCTGAAGAAGGCGGTTGCGCCGCCGAAAATTAAGAATATACCAGTGAGTCCTTTCACTATTTTCTATTTTTTGTGTCATCACGCCTGTGACAAACTTATATTGAACTATATATATATATATATATATACAAGTCTTGGGAGAAGCCACAATCGTGGAAAATAAACAATATCACAGGTGTGAAAATAAAACATAGAAACACAGAAAAAGAACACTCACACGTATAGTAGAATATTTCGGTGGTCACAGACACCTTCCTCAACAAGAAGAGGAATACAAGTGAGGAGACGGACGGTTGGAAGGAGAGAGGGAAAAGGATGGCTCTTCTTGTTGAGGAAGGTGTCTGTGACCACCGAAATATTCTACTATACGTGTGAGTGTTCTTTTTCTGTGTTTCTATGTTTTATTTTCACACCTGTGATATTGTTTATATATATATATATATATACAGAGTGTCCCATTGATCGTGTGTCATTTCTGACCTGTAATTTTAGACACTTCCTTTCGAGCCACATGGATGAAATTTGGTACCTGGCTAGAAAAAGGATGTAAGTTTTGTTGAGTATAAACAAAATATTAAAAATATGACCTTTTGACCCCAGAAATAGGGTCCAACCAAAAATCCAAAATTTGCCTTATGGGCTTTCAATGTTAAAATATTCGAAGTACAAAAAAGACATAATTATTTAGCGAAACTTTCGACTAATAGGTTTTTGGACACGAAGAACACGATGGAAGAACTATTGAGGTCCAAAATTGCAACCGTGACCGCTGAAAGGTCACAGTCAAGGTCACAGGGGTTACAAAAAATGAATCACCGCTTCAAACCTGTCGAATCATAGGTTTAAAAAGGTGCCAAGGTTGATTTTAAGGTCTTCAGATCTCTCATTTCGCCGCTTGAACGTCAAGGGTTACTCAGGGGTCAAAGGTCACAAGGGTGACAAAAATTGAAATGAGGCTGTAACCGTATCGAATCATACGTTTAAAAAGGTGCCAATGTCGATTTTAAGGTCTTTAGATAGCTCATTTCATCCCTTGACCTTCAAGGGTTACTCAGGGGTCAAAGGTCAAAGGGTGACAAAAGGTGAAATTATCCTAAAAACGTATCGAATGATAGGTGTCAATAGGTACCAATGTCGATGGAAAGGTCATCAGATCCCTCTTTTTATCCCTTGACCTTTAAGGGTTACTCAGGGGTCAAAGGTCACAAGGGTGACAAAAAGTTAAATGAGGCTATAAACGTATCAAATCATAGGTTTCAAAGAGTGTTCAATGCGATAATAAAGTCCCTCCAGGAATTATCTGACATTGAAGGGTTGGGAAAGGATAAAAGGTCACTACGTGTATCCTAGAATTAGGGCAACAGACGCAGCTAATTCTAGCTTCGAAAGGGTGAAGAATTAAATGAAGTACCTTGGTCCTGTTTGTTGTCTCCTGACCTCAAAGGGCTACAGTGAGATTATTGGTCACAGATGTTAAATATTTCCAGACGTTGAACATAATAAGAATGAAATTATTTAGGCTGCCAAAGTCAATGTTAAGGTACTCAGCCCCCAACTGCCATCCCTCTAACCATTTGGGTCATATGATAGTCGTTGATTTCGAGTTTATTAATAAATGAAAAAATTCAATTGTAATTTCAATTTAATTACTGTTATTCAATTAAAAATACTTTATCATATGTTTTATCTAAAATGTATTTTAATTATCCAAAATGTAATCAATATTAAAATTTAAAATGAAAATATCGAAGTGGTAAAATTGAAAATCAATTCCTATTCTTTCTACGTACCCGATATTTCATGCCAGGCACAATTTAATTCGCGCAATAAAAGCGTGTGTGAATGTGTGTTCCAGCATATTCGGAGATATGGACTCTGCACCCGTTGTAATTTCTTCGATGCTCGAAAATGTTTTTTTCGCTACACCTGGTGGCCTTTGACACCTACCCAACCGTTCCAGGTCAGAGATATCCTGGAGGCATTTTACCATCGTATTAGGCACTATTAAAACAAATGCTTCGTTGTAGCCCCGATTCGAAATTTGACACTCCAGTGACCTTTGACTCCTGAGTCACCCTTGAAGTTCAAGAGAAGAAAAAAGGGATCAGTAGACCTTACGATCGACCTTGGAACCTTTTTAAACATATGATTCGATACGTTTATAGCCTCATTTCAATTTTTGTCACCCTTGTTACCTTTGACCCCTGAGTAACCCTTGAAGGTTAAGGGATGAACAGAGGGATCTGATGACCTTTACATCGATATTGGCACCTTTTGAAACCTATGATTCGATATGTTTTTAGCATAATTTCACCTTTTGTCACCCTTTGACCCCTGAATAACCCTTGAAGGTCAAGGGATGAAATGAGCTATCTAAAGACCTTAAAATCGACATTGGCACCTTTTTAAACGTATGATTCGATACGTTTATAGCCTCATTTCAATTTTTGTCACCCTTGTGACCTTTGACCCCTTAGTAACCCTTGAAGGTCAAGGGGTGAATAGAGGCATCTGATGACCTTTCCATCGACATTGGCACCTTTTGAAACCTATGATTCGATACGTTTTTGGCATAATTTCACCTTTTGTCACTCTTGACCTTTGACCCCTGAGTAACCCTTGAAGGTCAAGGGATGAAATGAGCTATCTAAAGACCTTAAAATTGACATTGGCACCTTTTTAAACGTATGATTCGATACGTTTACAGCCTCATTTCAATTTTTGTCACCCTTGTGACCTTTGACCCCTGAGTAACCCTCTAAGGTCAAGGGATGAAATGAGAGATCTGAAGACCTTAGAATCAACCTTGGCACCTTTTTAAACCTATGATTCGACAGGTTTGAAGCGGTGATTCATTTTTTGTAACCCCTGTGACCTTGACTGTGACCTTTCAGCGGTCACGGTTGCAATTTTGGACCTCAATAGTTCTTCCATCGTGTTCTTCGTGTCCAAAAACCTATTAGTCGAAAGTTTCGCTAAATAATTATGTCTTTTTTGTACTTCGAATATTTTAACATTGAAAGCCCATAAGGCAAATTTTGGATTTTTGGTTGGACCCTATTTCTGGGGTCAAAAGGTCATATTTTTAATATTTTGTTTATACTCAACAAAACTTACATCCTTTTTCTAGCCAGGTACCAAATTTCATCCATGTGGCTCGAAAGGAAGTGTCTAAAATTACAGGTCAGAAATGACACACGATCAATGGGACACTCTGTATATATAATAAACACGCAAAAGAGACACTCACGTGTCTCTTTTGCGTGTTTCTATGTTTTCGTCGTCTGTTTTATTTTGTATTTATCATGACTGCGTAAAGCGCTTTTCTGGCGATTATATATATATATATATATATATATATATATATATATACAAATATAAATTCAAACAGAAGGTGAAAGAATGAGATAATATATAAAATATGTAGAAGAGAGAGAAGAGATGTCCTAATAAATGCTAGCAACAAGGTGTTGAGGGTGGGGGTGAAGGAAAGGATAATCAGTGGACAATTACCAGTAGATGACCCATGGAGAGCCTGGTGTCCACTGCGCTTTGGAGCTTTCGGGTCACGAACCCTTCTTCAGCTGGAGGAGATCACTACTGGGGTGTCACACTGGAGTCAAGGGTTTCGGTTGGTGTGTGAAAAGGGGATTGGCTAGGGTAAAAAGGAGGGAGGGGGAAGAGGGTGGACTAGGAAGGGGAAATGGAGAGGGAAATTGGACGGGTGGAGAAAGCTAGCGAATGTTGATGCCGGGAGAAGTGGTTGATTTTAATATGGAAATATAGGCGATCTCCCAGTGACGGAGCTCTAACGTAGATGTTTCAGGTGGGATTGCTCTGATTACCTTCACTCTGAAGCAGTCATTGAAGGGAAGGTTATGAGAATTGGCGTGCTCGGCTACTGGCAACCTTAAATGTCGGGTGACACTGCTCCTATGGTTATTGATTCGCATATTAAAAGAGGTGGTCGCCAGTCCTATATAGAAGGCCTGGCAGTGATCACAGGAAATTTCATAAATTACATTACTCGAAGAGCAGGTTCCTCGAGAATGTATTTGGTATGTGACGTTTGTAACCGGGCTGATAAAGGAGTGGGAATGGGAGTTAATGGGGCATGTGAGGCATCTGGGTTTGTTACAGGGATGTGAGCCAATCGGTTGGAGATCGGAGGCACAAACTGATGATGGTAGTTGTATCTCGCGAATCCAAAGGCTGTTTTGGAGATTGGTAGGACGACGAAAGGAAAGCACGGGAGGTCTCGGGATAAGTGAGGAAGTTAAAGGGGAAGATAAAAGAATACATTGGGCTGACTTAAAGATAGTTTTTAATGCAAAATCTAGGCCCGGATGAAACGTGGTGGCGAAGATGGTACGATTATTTGGTGATTTTTCTTCTGGCTCTGCTGTTGAGCGTGGCACGTGGCGGGGAGCGCACGCCTTGGCCAGCTGCTCTCGGACTATTGAGGGTGGGTAACCACGGTTGAGGAAGGCTGATTCCAGGTCTTTTAAATAATTGAGGAAGAAATAGGTTTCAGAACAGATACGGCGACCTCGACGTGCCAAAGAGTATGGTAGGGAGCGCTTGCAGTGTTCGGGATGGCAGCTATCCCAGTGTAAGTACTGCTGCAAGTTCGTAGGTTTCACGTGGACCGATGTGCTTATTGTCCTATCATGTAAGTGGATGTCTACATCTAAGAATGTAATGAGCGAGGTGGAAGAGTGGGTGGTGAATTTTAGGCTAGGGTGCGAATTTATTTGTTGAATGAAATTGTTTAGGGTGTCAGTGCCATGCGTCCAAATCATGAAGATGTCGTCTATGTAGCGGAGCCAGATTAAGGGTTTAAGGGGAGATGAGGATAGAAGTTTTTCCTCCCATTTACCTAGAAAACAAGACGCGTAGGAAGGTGCCATCCTCGTTCCCATGGCCGTACCCCTGACCTGAAGAAAATGGCGTCCTCCAAAGGTGAAGTTGTTTTTTGTGAGCACCATTTTCATCAGATCAAGGAGGAATTCGGTGGAGGGACGTGATTCCGTGGGTCTGCTGATAAAAAATTCTTTTGCGGCTGCCAGGCCTTCTTTATGGAGTATGTTGGTGTACAAGGAGCACACATCTATTGTGACCAGGATGGAGCCGGGAGGAAGAGGTGAGTGGAGGAGTTTTAGTTTTTCAAGAAAATGATTTGTGTCACGCACGAAGGACGGCAAGTTGCGGACGAATGGCTGGAGATGGAAGTCAATTAGGGCAGAGATTCTTTCGGTGGGGGAGTTGTAACTAGAGACTATCGGGCGACCAGGGGTGCCAGGCTTGTGTATTTTGGGGAGTAAGTAGAAGGTGGGGGTGCGGGGGTTCGGGGGAATAAGGAGGGAGATCTCACTTTTTGAGAGACCTTCCTTAGGGCCCTCAGAGCGTAGCTTCCGCGCAACTACAGTGAGATACTCGGGGGTTGGATCTGAGGGAAAAGATTTGTAGGAAGAGATGTCGCTCAGTTGGCGATTCGCTTCCTCCTCGTATTTCTGCCGGTCCATTACGACTGTTGTAGAGCCCTTGTCGGCAGGAAGGATGATTATTTTTTGGTTCTTTCTAAGGGAGATAAGGGCATGTAGTTCGTCCCGCGAAATATTCTTAGAGGTCGGGAGGGAATTGGAAAATTCTTGGGATGCTAACTGAGAGGAAATATAATTTAGGTATAATTCAATAGGGTGATTAGCGGGAAGAGTGGGAGGGCAGAAAGACGATGGTTCCTTAAATTTTGATAGAGGATTTTGCGGTGGAAAATTTCCCTCCTCGTTGGCATTGAGTGCGGCGATGGAGCAGTTAGCGAAGTAATAATTTAGTCTTATGTTCCGCGCGAAGGCATGAAAGTCAGAAAGGAGGCGGAAGTGGTCGAACCTAGGGGTGGGGCAGAAGGAGAGACCCTTGGACAGAAGGGACGATTCTGAGAGGGTGAGTGAGTGGGAGGATAAATTGACGACGGGCTCCTTAGAGCGCTGGTCGCAAGGATTTTGCGTCTGGTCACCAGATGGAAAGGAGGTCCTGGGTTTTTTGGGTATTTTATGGTGCTTGAGCTGTCGCGGAGCGGGGGTGGGCAGACCTAATAGGTCCGCCAAGCAAGGCCTTTCGGCGAAGAGGGGTGCACTAGTGGAAATGGGTTGTCCGAGAGAAAAGGGGAGGGGGAGGCCTAGCCGCAAGTGCTGGAGACAAAGGTTTGAGAGTTTTTTTGTGAGGGCAAGTCGGTGCTTACGTTTTTGGGAAGACGCGCGAGAGAATATTCTCGTTGTGTCTATTCCGTTCATACGGGTCACTTGCTTTAGTTTATTAACGTTTTCCGAGTGGAACTTGGCCATCGTCCGGTACTGAGAGCGCACAGCACGTGTCACGGACAATGAAAAGCTGTATTGGAGGATAGCAAGCGATTGACGACATTCAGAGTTCAGGCCAGATAGAGGGAGACGAACGGTGAGACCGTTGGGGGATATGCCGAGTTGTAGGCAGGAGGCAAGGAATTCAATATGACAAGAGAGAGATGAGAGTTTATCGAGATGGTATCTCAATTGTTGTATTAGACTCCATTGTGACTAGAAAATATGGATAAAGAAAGGCAAAGGAAAGAGAATTCTAAGAAATAAAAGAAGAGAGTGAGTAGTGATAACGAGAAAAGAGAATAAATAATATAAAATATGTAGAAGAGAGAGAAGAGATGTCCTAATAAATGCTAGCAACAAGGTGTTGAGGGTGGGGGTGAAGGAAAGGATAATCAGTGGACACTTACCAGTAGATGACCCATGGAGAGCCTGGTGTCCACTGCGCTTTGGAGCTTTCGGGTCACGAACCCTTCTTCAGCTGGAGGAGATCACTACTGGGGTGTCACACTGGAGTGAAGGGTTTCGGTTGGTGTGTGAAAAGGGGATTGGCTAGGGTAAAAAGGAGGGAGGGGGAAGAGGGTGGACTAGGAAGGGGAAATGGAGAGGGAAATTGGACAGGTGGAGAAAGCTAGCGAATGTTGATGCCGGGAGAAGTGGTTGATTTTAATATGGAAATATAGGCGAGCTCCCAGTTACGGAGCTCTAACGTAGATGTTTCAGGTGGGAATGCTCTGATTACCTTCACTCTGAAGCAGTCATTGAAGGGAAGTTTATGAGAATTGGCGTGCTCGGCTACTGGCAACCTTAAATGTCGGGTGACACTGCTCCTATGGTTATTGATTCGAATATTAAAGTCAGCCCAATGTATTCTTTTATCTTCCCCTTTAACTTCCTCACTTATCCCGAGACCTCCCGTGCTTTCCTTTCGTCGTCCTACCAATCTCCAAAACAGCCTTTGGATTCGCGAGATACAACTACCATCATCAGTTTGTGCCTCCGATCTCCAACCGATTGGCTCACATCCCTGTAACAAACCCAGATGCCTCACATGCCCCATTAACTCCCATTCCCACTCCTTTAACAGCCCGGTTACAAACGTCACATACCAAATACATTCTCGAGGAACCTGCTCTTCGAGTAATGTAATTTATGAAATTTCCTGTAATCACTGCCAGGCCTTCTATATAGGACTGACGACCACCTCTTTTAATATGCGAATCAATAACCATAGGAGCAGTGTCACCCGACATTTAATGTTGCCAGTAGCCGAGCACGCCAATTCTCATAACCTTCCCTTCAATGACTGCTTCAGAGTGAAGGTAATCAGAGCATTCCCACCCGAAACATCTACGTTAGAGCTCCGCCACTGGGAGCTCGCCTATATTTCCATATTAAAATCAACCACTTCTCCCGGCATCAACATTCGCTAGCTTTCTCCACCCGTCCAATTTCCCTCTCCATTTCCCCCTCATAGTCCACCCTCTTCCCCCTCCCTCCTTTTTACCCTAGCCAATCCCCTTTTCACACACCAACCGAAACCCTTCACTCCAGTGTGACACCCCAGTAGTGATCTCCTCCAGCTGAAGAAGGGTTCGTGACCCGAAAGCTCCAAAGCGCAGTGGACACCAGGCTCTCCATGGGTCATCTACTGGTAAGTGTCCACTGATTATCCTTTCCTTCACCCCCACCCTCAACACCTTGTTGCTAGCATTTATATATATATATATATATATATATATATTTTTTTTTTAATGCTAATAGTAAATTGCTTCCAATCTTCTCTGCTGATTATTTTTCACAAATCAAATATAATTTACCGCCGGATCGCAGATAGGATCATTTGTGTGTCGTGTGAATTTAAAGGTTTATTAAGATAAAGTTTTTTAATCAAGCAAGTAAAAAATGGAGCACGCATTTTCCTGCTCTTGATATAATCTCTTAACCTTCATCGATTAGGTGAAGTGCATAACTGATTTCTATCTAAGTTTAAGGAGGAAAAAGGAACTCGATGAAGTTGTGGTGGGAGGCATCTGCGTCTTACTGCGGACCCACCTGTAGATAAGAACCGTATTTATATTCGCCGGAACGGACAGATGTGTCTTTAGAACGAGTTTGCAGGACAACACCTGATTACTTCAATTTATCACAGTGACTCTACATCGAGAAGAGCATCTGGACAGCCCAACAGAGGATCTTATTTGATAATAAGTCTCTTTCCTAGGTAAGTTGGATGATTAAGAGTTTTAAAGAACTAAATCTTAAACCACAGTCTTTATAACTACTCATTCACAAGAAAAATTAAAAAAATATACATACCAGTTTTATAAAAACTAGAGAGCCCAAATTATTGGACCCAGTGTGAAATTTTTGGATGTGTTCAAATAAACTACACGGTGCATATATGTGGATTTCTCATAACACATCAGTGGGAATGATAGACTCGACGAAACAAGAGGGTCGAAATGTGGATTATAAATACCTATAAAATTATGTAACTTAAACATCACCGACGATAGAAAATTAACAAGGCCTTATATTCTCTTATGACAATGCCGTGAAATATTTCACAAATTTCTTACGATTCCATTATTATTCTAAATAAAAGTGAATGTAATCTCAATAAAGGGCGATGTAGGAGCACAGTGTTTTGTACTAGGTAGCATCGGCTTTCCCAAGCACTACTATTATGGCTTCATTTACAGAATTTTGGGTGCTTGAGTCGTGGAAATATATTGAATAATGGATAAAATTTCCATCTAATTAGAATCTTAAAAATCAGGTTATTATTCGGTAGAAACGATCAATGGACAACGCCGTTCAAGCCATTTAAATCTGGTAATCAATTACTCCAGAAATCATTACTCATAGAACTGAAGATAGAGAGATAATCATCTTAATCGGTGTGAGATTGAGACTGGTCTCTTCTGGCGCCTATCCCCTCCTCAATACATGAACATGATTCCCAGGATAAACACTGTGATATATTTAAAAAAATATTAAAATTGTAATGAGGGCAAAGACTATCAACCAAGTACGAATGAGAATACCAAAAATAGGTGTAAAATATTAGTGCAACTGTGGGAATAACGTGAGGGCGTAGGCTGAAATTCTAAAGGTAAACACTCACACATGATAAGCATGAATGTAAGTGAATTTTAATTGCCAACACTAATATTTTAAACGAAATATTTAGAGACAAAATCATATTCTAAGGCTTATCCACTCGCGGAAAGTGGTTACTGTTAATGATTTATTGAATATGATATTTTGGCTGGGTATGAAGGTATCACAAGTTTCCTTTTCCTACATGCGTTTGTTCCATGTAATTTGCTGAGTTTTTTAAATCGTGTGTAAAGCAATTTTTTAAGTTTTGCGTGAAAAACTTGATAAAGTTGAGAAAGCGTATGAAGCAGACTTTGAGAACTACGTTTTAATCAGGGAAAGCTAGTAATGAAACTTTTGTAATCAAATATTTGCAGATTAAAAATTAATCTAATGCAGCTCTCGACTAAGCATTGAAGTTTCACTGCCATTTTTCTTGTATTCCTCTTGATGCACAATAGTAGCGTAGCCAAAGTGGACTAGAATTAAGATGAAATTTAGTTCTTTTCTTAAAGAGTCAGGAATAACGTTTTTCAATCTACGATCGACTATTTGACGCTACACTTCGTGGAAGTTACCTACTAACATCCACAATAAAAAATAATGAAGGGTTGGTTTCTTAAAAGACAGTTTCTCGGGAAGGGGTGAGGAGGGTTGATGAAACAATTTCCCGTTGCATATGGTCTTATTAGGTGGTGCTGCCTGGTGCCTTATCTCCAGGTGTTCAGCAGAGTCCATTTTAAGGCTCTTGGGAAGAATGCGGGGGATTTCAGGGGTGAAATCACTGTGCTGGTCGGATTCCAGGAGGTGCTTCGCAAAGAGGGAGTTGGAATTTTTGTTTATGTAGCATGTGGCGTATTTTTTAGTCCGTTGCTTAAAGTTTCTTCCGGTCTGGGCAATATAGGTATGATTTTTTGCAGCTATTGCCTGTGAGTTTGTAGATTTCTGATTTGAGAAACTGTTCTTGCTTGTCTTTTTCGTTAACTTAAATCTTAAAAAGGATTAGCGGAGGGTAGAAAGCTGCTTTCATAGAGGTGGGAATATTGGAGATTTTATAAGAAATATCTATTAGAAACATGAGCGAGAACCACTTGAAATTATTGGCTTTTCGGGCTGGAAGATTGTGATCTTGCAAATGGCTATAGATATTTGTTTTTTCCTAATAATACTCTGAATTAATTTGGGATTTTACCGTTTAACGGTAGCTGCTAAATATTGACGTTAGGGCCAAGACAAAATTTTAGTGTTAGAGTGGGATGTGCAGGACGCGAAGGCATTTTTGTGCGAAAAATGGTGAGAGTTAATATAAATTGGGAATAATGTGGTCTGTAAAAGAAGGTTTTCTGTAAAACGAAAATTCATGTCTATTTTTGGTGATGTTGATAGAAAGATCAATTAAGTTTATGGTAATGCGTACGTCTTTTTCCATGGAATAGGAAATATTTTGATGGAGGGTGCTTAGGTAAGTACAGGAGTTATAACTGGCGGCAGTCTATGGAGAGAAAATAATGATCAATTTACCGTTTTGCATATATTACTTGCTTGACATGACCGAGGCAATCTTTCGCCTGTAATTAATTAGAGGTTATTAACCTTCCCACAGAACGATCATTATCTATACCTTTTTAGAATAATTCATCTTTTTTGATTGAATTCGGCATTTTCCGCAATACGATTATGATTGCGTTAAACTTGCAGGGATTTATACTTTAAAAAAATATTTATTCACTCCAACTTTTGAAATATTCTAGGTCATTATTTTTACTTCACGGTGTTACGCAAGTTACGCCGTAGATATATTTGGCGATCGTCCGCATATATATGATAATATTAATTTCTGAGCACTAATGTACAATTGTTGATGTGAAGAAAAAATAAAAATAAAGATTCTAAAAATAGGGCCTTGAGAGGCAGTTTTTTAATTCAACCTAGGGTGAGCGGGAATCATTTGTGACAACCTGTCTTTGGCAAGTTACGTATTAAGTAATCCAGTAAACTTTTAAAGGAGGAAAATCCATATACCTCATTGTTGCTTCAAGGATATAAACTGTCTCGTAAGGACGGTTTATAAGCTCCTAAAATATGGTGAATTGCTAACATGAGATGCAGTCTTAGGTGAATTGCTACCATGAGATGCAGTCAAGAACAGTCTCACCTTAGGAACAATGAAGGTGAGGGGAGAGAAGTGTTAAATTTAATGTTACTGTTGTCCTATTTAATGATGTGGAGCAACTGATGCTAAATATACGTGACCTTCATACCATAGAAAAGTAAGAATAAGATGAAAGCAAATAATGAGGGGGTTTCATAGTATGAACACTTTTTACAAGCCATGTATTTACATATTTCTAGATTTAGCAGTTTTTTATGGGATACTTAATTTTGTTTCTATTTTTATATGCATCACTATATGTAGCAAAATAAAATTTCTTTAATCTCATGTTTTAAAAATGTTGATGTAATCTAATTTATATACCGTTAACAGAGTGTGCCTCATATTAGGCGTCTATACTTTATTCCTGAGACCATGCACCGGGAATTGTAATAAAAAAACGAACATTTACAGTCTAGTGATTTCTAGCAAATTCATTGGCAACATTTGTAATATAATTTATAAATTCATTGATTTCTTTGTGAAAGCATTACTATATATACTCTATAATCTCCTTTCGCACTCCTACAGGGTTGACGGGATTCCGCAAGATGAAAATGGAAAGATCTTCCTGGTTAATGGTCAGTATCTTCATTCTGGCAATGGCGGTGACCCTGGGCAGTGGAAATGTCATCACAAAAGGTTACGAGGGTGCAAATCATTTCCATAACTTTCATAATATCAAAGATAGAAAAAAAAATAATTTTCTGTTTATCTCTTTTATGTGGTAAAAATTATCTTGTAATCAAGAACTCAAATATTTGATTAAAACTGTGCTTATACTTTTATGCAAAATGCATGCCTTTCTCTTCTACTTACCCCCTGGGGTGTTTTTATCTTCCCATATGTTGGACATGATTTTCCATCTACTCATTTTTTCTGTCACTTATGATTTTAAGTCTTTGGTCTCTTTGGTTGGGTACATGAGGAATTTTAATCATGCATTCACATTTTAAAACTACATAGTATACATTCGCTACACTCCAATTATATGAATTGCAGATTTAGGTGCGTTTTATATTCACGTCATGTTTCATAGTTGACCATATCTGTTTTTCTCCCAATTTTTAACTAATGAACAATGAGCCTCTATTAAGGGGAGAGAAGGGAGGAATTTTATATAACTGGCTGAATATTAAATAATGTGGAGTAACTGAATAGCAATAATTCATGCGATCTTCATGCCATAAAAAATTAAAAAGAAATGAAAAAATGAAGGGGATATTTTTTTCAAATGGAAAATTTGGAGACGCCAGGGCACCAGATAAACCTTGCGACGCTGCCTTATTCTTAGACTGTGATTCTAAGACCTGCACATGCGGTTGCAAAACATCTTACTACGACAATGCTCAAACGGTCTGCTTGCAATGCAAGGTTAATTATTCATTAACGTAGTGGCGCAGTATCATCAGCCAACAATCCGTACTTCTCATCGCTTTACCATGATCGTTGTCTTAATTTTATTTCTTCCTCACTTAGCAAACTACTCGACTTTTTTGAGTAATAATAAAATTTTCCCTCCCATAGCATCCTGCATTGATCCAACGATGCCATTTCATTCCCGTTTATTCCATATGTATTACTTCGGCTTAGTGCGCAATGATTCCTACTTTATTTCTTTATCCATTACAATTCTCATTAATGTTCGTAATTAGATACCAAACTTTAAAGAGATGAAAAAAAGGACGATTTTACCGATCCCGTTTACTTATGTTCATTTGCCTACATTTCCACAATGCCCCTCAATTAAGCATGCAGCATTATTTCATTTTAAAAAATTACAACAATTACCATTCATAAGTACAATGGTGAAAATGTTTTAAGAAAAGGAAGGTTCATTCCTCAGCATAAAAATGTAAGAGAAGTGCTTAAGATTCTTTTATACACTGCAGCCCCTGGTTGGCAGTTCCCTCAAGATTTTCGGGAATACTTCCGAAATCCACCGCTGAGCCTCAGTAGCATAAGCCTGGTACCTACTGGTATCTGTGAAAAAATTAATTACTCCACTGATGTCAGAACAAGCGGTGTGGTAGTCACCTATGGATACATGGCAGGTATCATCATATGATCGTAGTAACTGCTGTTTGTAAAAGAATTTCAGGAATAATTGAGGCGCTCGGGGCTAGATAATGGTAAGACACATTTAGGAAATTTACAGGAGTGACATCTAAAGGTTTGAAAAATTCTATAAATTACGTGTTGTGTTTTGGTGCAATGCATCACAACAAGGTGTGTGCTGACATCTCTTGGTTTCTTCAAATAATATTCCGCCAGTGGCTTCCCATCGTCTAGCAGATAAGAAAGGCGTACAGATCTCAATATTTTTCAGTGTGTAGCTTACCATTGAATACTTCCGGTACACTCCTTTGTGTCTCAGTAGTATTAGGCTGGTAATTGCTGAAAAAATTCTCAGCTACACTGATGTCAATGCGGGTGGTAATTATTGTATACATGAAATAACCTGTCTATCGTTGATTAAACTTCTAAATAAAGGTATAATTTCTGGATAGTTCTCACGTTATACATATAAGAAATAAGGGCATTTTCTCTACCAGGGCTGCTACGGTTTAAGAGGAAAATTTTAGTTGATTCCTTAAATCAAACGAACAAATTTCATGCGGGAAGTATTTTAAACATAAGACTTTTTACGTAAAACATTGTGTAAAAAATCCATTTCCAACCTATTTTTCTGCGTTTAATAGCTTAGCCTTGTTAGGCAAGATTAGGAAGTACTCCAACTTAATATAAAAAAAATTACCAAATTAATTTCCTCAAATTTCGTAACATTTATTCCCGAAATGGTAAAGATAGAGATCACTGCATCAAGAACACTCAATGCTTAGGGACTGATGATGAAATTTGCGATAAGGAAAACACACCAGCAATTGCGCCTTAAAAAACCAATATAATAACTGCGTTGGTAAAACCTCTGAAGGGGATGAGATGAATACAAAAGTTATAAATCCGGTTCTATAATCATTTCAGCATATTTTTCCTTTTTCATGTAGCTCACCACGTAGCACGTCCTCTTCAACATGAATTTAATTACCTTTTCCATTGACGACCACATTGCTTCTGGTTCGAAACTGCATGTTACTCCATAAGACCTAGTTATACTAAATAAATATTGTTTCGCTTATTAACAGGAGCAATCTGATTTCATTCCGCATATCAAAGCTTACATCCTAGATATTTTCATTTGGACTCTTTCAGAAAGCATATGAAAACGAAACAATGTTCGTAAGCATACAATGAAAACTTGAGATAAGACCAAATAGGAAAATTAAATATGTAACAGAATTCTCAGAGACTAATATTTGGCAAAATATATTATAAATACATACTCCCAAGTCTTCGTAAGTAACTTATATATTCCTTATATAGGCCTTACAGAAGGTAAAAATAACGGAACATATACTCTTAAAATGCAAAAAGAAGCCTACATCCACATTTCTTTGTAAACATATTCACATATTCCTCACATATGGTTGTTGGTTGTAAAAGCATTTCTATACCTAGGTAGGTATGTGTAGAAAAAGCTTTATAAAAAATATTACCAGTACTAAAAAAGAAACGCGATTAAGATAAAGCATGGAGATGTATTCTTATGAATTAACTAGCATTTCAAAATCAGGTGCGCTTTGAAGCATTGCAGATATTGTCACGATTACATTATACATATATTCTATAGTGTTACATTGGTGGATAATTTTTTTCAGATGCAAAATTTGGAGAAGTTTGCTCAAAAGATTTTCCTTGCGATGCTGCCTTATTTTTAACCTGTGATTTCAGGACCAGCACATGTGGCTGTAAAAAATCTTACCACAACAATGGTGAAAAGGTCTGCTTACAAGGTTAGTCTAATTACTGAATAACTTAGTGGTACACTATCTTTAGCCAAATTTCCGCTCGTCTCCTCGCTTTACCGTCACCGTTGTCTTAATTTAATCTCATTGGCACATAGCAAACTATTCACATTCTTTGAGTAATAACAACTTTTCCCTCCCATAGCATCCTGCATTGATGTAACCAAGCCTATCTTACCCATTTATTACATTTATTAACCATCCCTACTTATTACTTCAGTTTATTGCTTATGTTATCCTTCTTTATTTCTTTAGCAATTACAATTCTCTTTAATGCTCATACTTAGTGACTAAATGTTAGGAGATGTAAGAAAACAAAAGAAGGGCAATTATACCGATCCAGATTGCTTATGTTAATTTGCTTACATTTCAACAGACCAGAACAGAATTTAGCATTTAACTTAAAAATCAAATTTCACTTTTTTACAGCCTGCTTTTTTCCTTCTAGCACATTCTTACACATTCATATGCTCTTTTATCAAAATTATGGTCTCCACACCCCCTCCTATCCGCAAAAATATCCGGTCTCCATTCTTAGGCCTCGGGTCCTTTTCATGGTTGACCCTCCCAAACCCACGGTGAAAATATTTCTGACAGACCTGAAGAGAAGTGTTTAGGATTCTTTGCTACACTTCAGTCCCATGTTGGCAGTTCCCTTGAGATTTTCGGGAATACTTCCGGTATACACCATTGAGTCTCAGTAGTATTAGCCTGGTATATGCTGAAAAAAATTCTCAGCTGCACTGATGTCAATGCGAGTGGTAACCATTGGATACATGAATCAACCTGTCAATTGTTGATAAACCTTCTAAATAAAGATATAATATCTGGCTAGTTCTCACGGTATACTTATGAAAAATAAGTGCACTTGCACGACCAGGGATGATACGGTGGAAGAGGAAAATTTTAGTTGATCCCTTTAATACAAACGAGCTAATCTCTTACGATAATTTAATATTTTAAACATATGACTCGTTGCGTTAAAGATTGTGAAAAAAATTCATGTCTATCCTATTTACCTACTTTTGGTAGCTTAGTTTTGGTATTCATAATTAAGAAGTATTCCAACCTAAATATTAAAAAATATATCATAAATGATTTTCCTCAATTTTCTGTAATATATATTCCCGAGATGAAAAAGTCAGAGATCATTGCACAATGGGTATCAATGCTTAGGGACTGGTAATTAAAATTGCGATAAGCACACCATCAAATTGCACCTGCAAGAACCATGACAGCGTTGGTAAAACCTGTGAAGCCGATGGTTTGAGCTTAAAAAATATAAATCCGGTTTTATATGACTTTACAAATCTAAAACTTAAAATACTTTATTCTGGAAAATGACAAAAATCACGTGAATGCGTTTATTTACAACAAAGCCAATGGTCTATAAAAATTACATGAGAGCATACGTAACTGTATTACTAAAAATCTAAAACACGATCTCGCAAATCGAGGAGACACTCTTTTAATATCAAATCAAAGAAGATATATTTTGAGTTATACAGGTGAAGGGTAAACCTGGAGCTTCCATACTAAATTCCATACTAGATTACCATACTAAAAGCATGTGAATTTTAGTATGGTAAGTAAGTATGGTAGTAGTAAATATGGTTGTTGGTTGTAATAGCATTCCTATATTCATATATATCTGTATTACCTTATCGTTTTGTTTGCAATTGTCTCAGGAAGTGGATACGCTTTATGAAACAATTACAAGTGCTAAACTGAAACGCGCCTAAGAAAAAATTGGGAATGTATTATTATGATAATATCTAACATTTGTAAAACTTATATATGCTTGAAGCATGGCATTTATTGTCAGAATTACCTTTCACACATAATCGGCGGATTTACATTGGTGGATAATTTTTTTCAGATGCAAAATTTGGAGAATATTGCTCAAGAGATAATCCTTGCGATCCTGCCTTATTTTTAGACTGTGACCCCAATACCAAAACATGCGGCTGTAAAACATCTTACCACGACAATGGTGAAAAGGTCTCCTTACAAGGTTAGTCTAATTACTGAATAACTTAGCGGTACACTATCTTTAGCCAAATTTCCGCTCGTCTCCTCGTTTTACCGTCACCGTTGTCTTAATTAAATCTCATTCGCACATAGCAAACTATTCACATTCTTTGAGTAATAACAACTTTACCACAATAACGACCCCAATACCAAAACATGCGGCTGTAAAACATCTTACCACGACAATGGTCAAAAGGTCTGCTTGCAAGGTAAGTCTAATTACTAAATAGCTTAGTGGTACAATAACTTCAGCCAAAAGTCCGTCCTTCCTAACTCTTTACCGTCATCGTTGTCTTAATTTCATTTCTTCTTCACGTAGAAAAGTACTCGACTTCTCTGTGTAATAATGAAATTTTCACTCACCTAACATCCTTGATGCTAACAAGGAATTGACCCAACGATATCTTCTATTCCAGTTAATTTCATATTTATTGCTTCGGCTTAGTGCGTATCGATTCCTGTTTTATTTCTTAAACAATTATAATTCTTTTTAAAGTTTGTATTTATATACGAAATGTTAAAGAGATGTATATAAACAAGAGAAAGACGATATTACCGATTTTGATTACTTATGTTTGTTGGCCTACATTTTAACACTCCCTCTCAATTTACCATGAAGCATTATTTAATTTCAAACAAATTAAAACAATTACCATTTCTACGTACAATGTTGCAAATTTTTTTAAGAAAAGGATGGTTAATTGCTTAGCATAAAAATGTAAGAAAAAGTCTTAGGATTCTTTCTTACACTACAGTCGCAGGTTTTCAGTTCCCTTGATATTTTCGGGAATACTTCCAGTACACTCCTTTGTGTCTCAGTAGTATTAGGCTGGTAATTGCTGAAAAAATTCTCAGCTGCACTGATGTCAATGAGGGTGGTAATTATTGTATACATGAAATAACCTGTCTATCGTTGATTAAACTTCTAAATAAAGGTATAATTTCTGGCTAGTTCTCACGTTATACATATAAGAAATAAGGGCATTTGCTCTACCAGGGCTGCTACGGTTTAAGAGGAATATTTTAGTTGATTTCTTAAAACAAACGAACAAATTTCATGCGGGAAGATAGTATTTTAAACATAAGACTTTTTAAGTAAAACATTGTGTAAAAAATCCATTTCCAACCTATTTTTCTGCGTTTAATAGCTTAGCCTTGTTAGGCATGATTAGGAAGTACTCCAACTTAATATAAAAAAAATTACCAAATTAATTTCCTCAAATTTCGTAACATTTATTCCCGAAATGGTAAAGATAGAGATCACTGCATCAAGAACACTCAATGCTTAGGGACTGATGATGAAATTTGCGATAAGGAAAACACACCAGCAATTGCGCCTTAAAAAACCAATATAATAACTGCGTTGGTAAAACCTCTGAAGGGGATGAGATGAATACAAAAGTTATAAATCCGGTTCTATAATCATTTCAGCATATTTTTCCTTTTTCATGTAGCTCACCACGTAGCACGTCCTCTTCAACATGAATTTAATTACCTTTTCCATTGACGACCACATTGCTTCTGGTTCGAAACTGCATGTTACTCCATAAGACCTAGTTATACTAAATAAATATTGTTTCGCTTATTAACAGGAGCAATCTGATTTCATTCCGCATATCAAAGCTTACATCCTAGATATTTTCATTTGGACTCTTTCAGAAAGCATATGAAAACGAAACAATGTTCGTAAGCATACAATGAAAACTTGAGATAAGACCAAATAGGAAAATTAAATATGTAACAGAATTCTCAGAGACTAATATTTGGCAAAATATATTATAAATACATACTCCCAAGTCTTCGTAAGTAACTTATATATTCCTTATATAGGCCTTACAGAAGGTAAAAATAACGAAACATATACTCTTAAAATGCAAAAAGAAGCCTACATCCACATTTCTTTGGAAACATTTCACATATTCCTCACATATGGTTGTTGGTTGTAAAAGCATTTCTATACCTAGGTAGGTATGTGTTGGAAAAGCTTTATAAAAATTTTTCCAGAACTAAAAAAGAAACGTGATTAAGATAAAGCATGGAGATGTATTCTTATGAATTAACTAGCATTTCAAAATCAGGTGCGCTTTGAAGCATTGCAGATATTGTCACGATTACATTGTACATATATTCTATAGTGTTACATTGGTGGATAATTTTTTTCAGATGCAAAATTTGGAGAAGCTTGCTCAAAAGATTTTCCTTGCGATGCTGCCTTATTTTTAAACTGTGATTTCAAGACCAGCACATGTTACTGTAAAAAATCTTACCACGACAATGGTCAAAAGGTCTGCTTACAAGGTTAGTCTAATTACTGAATAACTTAGTGGTACACTATCTTTAGCCAAATTTCCGCTCGTCTCCTCGCTTTACCGTCACCGTTGTCTTAATTTAATCTCATTGGCACATAGCAAACTATTCACATTCTTTGAGTAATAACAACTTTTCCCTCCCATAGCATCCTGCATTGATGTAACCAAGCCTATCTTACCCATTTATTACATTTATTAACCATCCCTACTTATTACTTCAGTTTATTGCTTATTTTATCCTTCTTTATTTCTTTAGCAATTACTATTCTCCTTAATGCTCATACTTAGTGACTAAATGTTAGGAGATGTAAGAAAACAAAAGAAGGGCAATTATACCGATCCAGATTGCTTATATTAATTTACTTACATTTTAACAGACCAGAACAGAATTTAGCATTTAACTTAAAAATTAAATTTCACTTTTTTGCAGCCTGCTTTTTTCCTTCTAACACATTCTTACACATTCATATGCTCCTTTTATCAAAATTATAGTCTCCACACCCCCTCCTATCCGCAAAAATATCCGGGCTCCATTCTTAGGCCCCGGGTCCTTTTCAAGGTTGCCCCTCCCAAGACCCACGGTGAAAATATTACTGACAGACCTGAAGAGAAGTGTTTAGGATTGTTTACTACACTTCAGACCCATGTTGGCAGTTCCCTTGAGATTTTCGGGAATACTTCCGGTGTGCTGAGCCTCATTAGCATTAGACTAGTTTATGCACAGTGCAAACATCTCCTCCAAAAGGTATGTCCCAAAATAAAATATAATTCTCTATTATCCAATACCCATTAAATAGTTTCCGTACACAATTGTATCATCACCAATGAATTAAAGAAGTTAAACTATCTTCATTTTTATTCTCAACAGAAATAAAAAATACGAAAA
Organism: Platycnemis pennipes; assembly: GCA_933228895.1. Taxonomy (NCBI): domain Eukaryota; kingdom Metazoa; phylum Arthropoda; class Insecta; order Odonata; family Platycnemididae; genus Platycnemis; species Platycnemis pennipes. Next base: position 29,528,639 of record OW121852.1, on the reverse strand, counting down.
AAAAACAAATACATCGCCACGTAGCTAGTCTGGAGTTTCGACAGTTTCCCTCCCCTAACATACTTGATGCTGGCAAGGCATTGATCCAACAATACCTTTCATTCCCATAAATTCCATATTTATTAGTTCAGATTAGTGCGTATTGATTCCGAATTTAAATCTGTGACAGTTACAATTCTTTTTAAGGTTTGTATTTACACACGAAATGTTTAAGAGAAATAAAAAACAAAAGAAGGACGATATTACCTATCCCGATTACTTATGTTCATTTGCCTACATTTCAACACTCCCCATCAATAAACCATGAAGCATTATTCCATTTTTAACAAACTAAAGCAATTACCATTACTAAGTAGAATGGCGCATTTTTTTATTAAAAGGCAGGTCCATTCCTCAGCATAAAAATGTTAGGGATGTGCTTAAGATTCTTTCTTGCACTACAGTCCCAGGTTGGCAGTTACCTTTAGATTTTCGGGAATACTTTGGGTATACACCATTGAGTCTCAGTAGTATTAGCCTGGTATCTGCTGAAAAAAATTCTCAGCTGCACTCATGTCAATGCGAGCGGTAACCATTGGACACATGAATCAACCTGTCAATTGTTGATAAACCGTCTAAATAAAGATATAATATCGGGCTAGTTCTCACGGTATACTTATGAGAAAAAAGTGCACTTGCACCACCAGGGATGATAAGATGTAAGAGGAAAATATTAGTTGATCCCTTTAATACAAACGAGCAAATCTCTTGCGATAATTTAGTATTTTAAACATATGACTCGTTGCGTTAAAGATTGTGAAAAAAATCCATTTCTACCCTTCTTATCTACTTTTAGTAGCTTAGTTTTGATAGTCATAATTAAGAAGTATTCCAACCTAAATATTAAAAAATATATCATAAATGATTTTCCTCAATTTTTCGTAACATTTATTCCCGAGATGGAAAAGTCAGAGATCATTGCACAAAGGGTATCAATGCTTAGGGACTGGTAATGAAAATTGCGATAAGCACACCATCAAATTGCACCTGCAAGAACCATGACAGCGTTGGTAAAACCTGTGAAGCGGATGGTTTGATCATAAAAAATATAAATCCGGTTTTATATGATTTTACAAATCTAAAACCTAAATTATTATATTCTGGAAAATGACAAAAATCACGTGATGCGTTTATTTACAACAAAGCCAATGGTCTATAAAAATTACATGAGAGCATACGTAACTGTATTACTAAAAATCTGAAACACGATCTCGCAAATCGAGGAGACGCTCTTTTAATATCAAATCAAGGAAGATGTATTTTGAGTTATACAGGTGAAGGGTAAACCTGGAGCTTCCATACTAACTTCCATACTAGATTACCATATTAAAGCATGTGACTTTTAGTATGGTAAGTAAGTATGGTAGTAGTAAATATGGTTGTTGGTTGTAATAGAATTCCTATATTCATATATATCTGTATTACCTTATCGTTTTGTTTGCAATTGTCTCATAAAGTAGATACGCTTTATAAAACAATTAAAAGTGCTTAAACTGAAACGCGCCTAAGAAAAAATTGGGAATGTATTATTATGATAATATCTAACATTTGAAAAACTTATATATGCTTGAAGCATGGCATTTATTGTCAGAATTACTTTTCACACATAATCGGCAGATTTACATTGGTGGATCATTTTTTTCAGATGCAAAATTTGGAGAATATTGCTCAAGAGATAATCCTTGCGATCCTGCCTTATTTTTAGACTGTGACACCAATACCAAAACATGCGGCTGTAAAACATCTTTATTGAGGTTCCGTATTAAAAAAAGATCGACATTACTCAATATGAATTTATTCGTTGCTACTACACCGCAGCATGGACAAGGCTTGACTGGGGCTGACCCATGCAAAAAGGCACCCAACAGGCATAAAAACAAAAGAGCAGTGAAATTCGTCTCGAAATACTCATCAAATCAGCTTCAGCAATACAAACTTTTCATTTTTTTTTTCTTTAACACTCCCCCTAAAAGTTTACATTGCTGCAACAAACAACAAACAAAATGAAATACATCAAATATCAATAAACATCTCTTTTGCTCAAATTGTCTCTTACTTCATCAATAGCAAAATAAAAATGAGAAACAGAAAGGAAAGCTTACAATCCAAGTAAATAACTCACTTTCAACTTCAAATTAAAGTTCACACATGCCCAATAAAGAACGCAAATTTTCAAACTGCACTCTAGGAACAGGCTTAGTAAAAACATCTGCAACTTGCCTTTTACTTGGAACATATTGAATTGTTAATTGTCCTATTTGGAGTTGTTCACGAACAAAATGATATCGCACATCAATGTGCTTTGACCTTTTATGAAATTCAGGGTTTTTAGCAAGCTTAATAGAACTGTTATTGTCACAAAACAACACTGGGGGACATTTTAATGGGGAAATTTCATCAAAGAGTCTCTTCAACCAGACAGCATCCTTTGCGGCTTCACTAGCAGCAATGTACTCAGCCTCTGTGGTTGACAGCGACACACACTGTTGCCGCCTGCTGGCCCAGGTGATGGCACCACCACTATGCATAAACACAATGCCACTGACTGACCGCCGTGAATCAGGGTCGCTGGCATGATCAGCATCACTGTAACCAACTCGGGGTTATCAAGGAACTGGGATGCATAGTTCACCGAGAATGCTATATCTGGCCTAGTAGCGACAGCCAGATACATCAGGCAGCCCACAGCCTCTCGATATGGTGCACTAGTTGTCTCAGCATCCGTCCTTTCCTCTGCTTTCAAATACTGCTCAATTGGTGTAGAAACTGGATTTGCTTCTGCCATCTTGAACCGCTGGAGCACCCCCTTAGCATAAGAACTTTGGTTGATGAAGATTGAACCCTCTGATTTTTGTGTAATATGTATGTTCAAGAAGTATCCCACTGGTTCACTAGAGATTTTAAACTCCATTTCTAAACGTCGCATAAATTCAGTAATTCTATGTTTATTTGACGCAGCCACAAGTCCATCATCAACGTAGATGACCACAATCAATTTGTCACGGCTATCTGTCCCATAAAATAAGCAAGGATCTGCCCCACTCTCACACAGCCCAAAGTCCTTGAGAACTCCCTTAAAGCACTTATTCCAACACCGGGGGGATTGCTTTAGCCCATATAAACTTTTATGAAGCTTACAAACTCTGCTAGTGCCATCACTAAATCCCTCTGGCTGTTTCATGTAGATTTCTTCATCAAGGACCCCATTGAGAAAAGCAGTCTCAACATCAAATTGTGCCAAATGCATGTGTTCCTTGGCAGCAATACTTAATACAGCTCGAATAGTATCGAACCGGGCAACAGGGCTAAACGTTTCACTGTAGTCTACTCCTTCTCGCTGGCTAAACCCTCGCACGACAAGCCGTGCCTTGTATCTATTAATTTTACCATCAGCTGCACGTTTTATTTTATAAACCCATCGATTTGAGATGGGTTTGCGATTACCTGGTAGGGCAGTCAAGGTCCAGGTCAAGTTTTCCTTCAGTGCAGACATCTCTTCCTCCATAGCAGTCTCCCAGAGTAATCGCTGATCTGATTCTATTGCCTCAGAATAGCTCCTTGGCTCATTAATCTCAGCTAACATTATCTCGATGAGGCGTTCAGGAGGCTTGATTTTCAAACGATCCCGTAGGTTTCTCTCACCTTTATTGGTGGGTTCATCGACACAGTCCTCTTCAGGATCATTTGAGGGCTCCAGCTCAGAAACTTCCAACTCGTCATGTGTGTAAGTTGGAAATAACGTCAGCAGCCCTCCACCAGTCTCAGGTTCAAATATGACATCACAACTCCTAACTACCTTGTTTCCAGGCTTTACCCATACTCGAAATCCATCTATATTCTCAGAATATCCCACAAAAACCCCACACTGACTCTTGGAGTCCCATTTCTTCCGATGGACTTTCGGTATGTGAATGTAACAGTTGGTACCAAAAACACGGAGCTTGTCCAGATGTGCTGTCTTCCCTGTAAAAATCTCATATGGTGTTTTTCCATCCACACTGCTTGGACCTGTTCGGTTGAGAACATACACAGCTGTATTAACTGCTTCTGCCCACAATGTTTTAGGCAAATTCTTCGCTAATAGCATAGTGCGAGCGAGTTCAACCACAGTTCTGTTACTACGCTCTGCACAACCATTTTGCTCAGGCGTATATGGATTGCAGACACAAAAGCTCACACCCATCGACTTTAACAGTTTTTCTACGTCATGGTTGACAAACTCCCGGCCACCATCGCACTGGAATATACGTACAGGTCGTCTACATTGATTCTTTACGATCTGCAACACTTCTGCTACCTTTTGCACAGTTTCCGATTTCTCCTTAAGAAAGTAGACCATGCGCAGCCTGGAGTAATCACATGTAAAGCATACAAAGTACCGTGCTCCACCCAGTGACTCACACTCCATCGGCCCACAGACGTCAGCGTGTATTAACTCCCCTGGTTCTTTAGCTCGCTGACTTCTTGAATGAAAGCTACTCCTATGCTGCTTACCTTGAACACAAGCGGCACAGAAGTTGTCATCTTCAGCAACTTCAATTCCTCGTTGTTTGAGAAACTTCTGGACATGTCGTTTATTTTGATGACCAAGACGCTCATGCCAAATTTGCAGTGTATCTTTCGATGCTACATTCATCTCTTTGGCACCTGTTACTTCAAATTTCACCACACGGATATGGAGTCTAAATAATTGCCCATACCGGACACCGCAAGCTTTCACAACATCGTCTTTAAGAAATTCACACTTTGTCTTCGACGACTTAAATGACAGGCCTTTATCAAGTGCGGAAACAACAGAGAACAAATTTCTCCGGGCCATGGGTACATATAGTACATTCTCCATACGACACGGTAACCATTTACCGTCAACACAGGATTCAAACTTGATTGTCCCTTTTCCTAGTGCATTCATTGTGGATTTGTCACCAATAAATATTTTCAAAGGCGTTGCAAACAGTTCAAAGGAAGAGAACCACTCTCTCTGGTTTGATATGTGATCGGTGGCGCCGGTATCTACAACCCACATATCACTAACGGACTCTGCATTCAAAATTTCACTTATGAAAGCCTGATCAGTCTCATCATTACGGTCTGAAGCACTATATTTATTTTCCACTCTCTTATGTTTCGAAGAAGGGCAATCCTTTTTCATGTGTCCTAATCCACCACAACCATAGCACTTGAATTTCCTCTTCTCTTTTACTTTCTCTCGCGAAGATTCCCCTTTCTTTCTACTTGGACCACCGGCAAAAGTGGAACGATCAGTTTTTCCCTGAAATTTGGGTCTTGCTGTCATCAGTGCTACTGTTTCTTCTTTCCTTTCAGCTCGTTTCGAACGACGCATATCCTCACAAGTCAACACTGCCACCAAATTCGCGAACGTCTGGTGATCTTCAGGTCTCGCCCACCATGCCTGTTTTAGACTCTCATACTCGTCGGGCAACGTGTCCAATAGCTTGACCATCAGAGATGACTCATCCGGCCTTACATTTAGCTGCTGCATTCGTAGGACTAACCCTTCAAACCTCGCGATGTGCGTCACCATATCATCAGCGAGGCTCATGCTGAAGCCAAAAAACTCCGCCTGGACAGTGTGAGCAGCTTGTTTGGTCTGTTGTTCAAATACAGCGTGTAATTTGCACCACATGTCCCTCGCTGAGTCACACGCGACGAGAAGAGCAGCCACTTTCGATTCAACAGTCCTTACCAGGACTTGACATGCCGCTCGATCTGCCTTGTCCCAAACTTTATACGCTGCATCATACGAAGTTCGCTCGTTTGAGGATGAATCGCCTTCCACATGTACTGGTTTACTGACCTCTCCAGTACAAACCTCGTATGCATTTTCAATGCCTCTTAGTATGTTTTTCACAGAGAACTTCCAAATCGTCCAGTTCTCATTACCGCGTAACTTCTCGATTCCATGGAGCTCCATGCTTTGCACTTAACAGCAAACAGTTAATTCACAAGTGCAACCAAGCAAAAAATCCAAACGAGAACGTGGCGCGAAAAAACCGCCAACCGTCACGATGACTTACGCGAAGCGAAAAACGCAACTTAACTCGCGAAACACGATTGAAAACATCGAACACTATTCATACAACCGAGAAACCACGCTCTGCTACCATATTGAGGTTCCGTATTAAAAAAAGATCGACATTACTCAATATGAATTTATTCGTTGCTACTACACCGCAGCATGGACAAGGCTTGACTGGGGCTGACCCAAGCAAAAAGGCACCCAACAGGCATAAAAACAAAAGAGCAGTGAAATTCGTCTCGAAATACTCATCAAATCAGCTTCAGCAATACAAACTTTTCATTTTTTTTTTCTTTAACAATCTTACCACGACAATGGTCAAAAGGTCTGCTGGCAAGGTAAGTCTAATTACTAAATAGCTTAGTGGTACAATAACTTCAGCCAAAAGTCCGTCCTTCCTATCTCTTTACCGTCATCGTTGTCTTAATTTCATTTCTTCTTCACGTAGAAAACTACTCGACTTCTCTTTGTAATAATGAAATTTTCACCTACCTAACATCCTTGATGCTAACAAAGCATTGACCCAACGATATCTTCTTTTCCAGTTAATTTCATATTTATTACTTCGGCTTAGTGCGTATCGATTCCTTTTTTATTTCTTAAACAATTATAATTCTTTTTAAGGTTTGTATTTATATACGAAATGTTAAAGAGATGTATATAAACAAAAGAAAGACGATATTACGGATTTCGATTACTTATGTTTGTTGGCCTACATTTCAACACTCCCTCTCAATTTACCATGAAGCATTATTTAATTTGAAACAAAATAAAACAATTACCATTTCTACGTACAATGTCGCAATTTTTTTTAAGAAAAGGATGGTTAATTGCTTAGCATAAAAATGTAAGAAAAGGTCTTAGGATTCTTTCTTACACTGCAGTCCCAGGTTTACAGTACCTTGATATTTTCGGGAATACTTCCGGTACACTCCTTTGTGTCTCAGTAGTATTAGGCTGGTAATTGTTAAAAAAAATCCCAGCTGCACTGATGTCAATGCGGGTGGTAATTATTGTATACATGAAATAACCTCTCTATCGTTGATTAAACTTCTAAATAAAGGTATAATTTCTGGCTAGTTCCCACGTCATACATATAAGAAATAAGGGCATTTGCTCTACCAGGACTGCTACGGTTTAAGAGGAAAATTTGAGTGGATTCCTTAAATCGAACGAACAAATTTCATACGGGAAATAAGTATTTTAAACATAAGACTTTTTACGTAAAACATTGTGTAAAAAATCCATTTCCAACCTATTTTTCTACGTTTAATAGCTTAGCCTTGTTAGGCATGATTAGCAAGTACTCCAACTTAATATAAAAAAAATTACCAAATTAATTTCCTCAAATTTCGTAACATTTATTCCCGAAAATGGTGAAGATATCACTGCATCAAGAACACTCAATGCTTAGGGACAGATGATGAAATTTGCGATAAGGAAAACACACCAGCAATTGCGCCTTAAAAAACCAATATAATAACTGCGTTGGTAAAACCTCTGAAGCGGATGAGATGAATACAAAAGTTATAAATCCGGTTCTATAATCATTTAAGCATATTTTTCCTTTTTCATGAAGCTCACCACGTAGCACGTCCTCTTCAACATGAATTTAATTACCTTTTCCATTGACGACCACATTGCTTCTGGTTCGAAACTGTATGTTACTCCATAAGACCTAGTTATCCTAAATAAATATTGTTTCGCTTATTAACAGGAGCAATCTGATTTCATTCCGCATATCAAAGCTTACATCCTAGATATTTTCATTTGGACTCTTTCAGAAAGCATATGAAAACGAAACAATGTTCGTAAGCATACAATGAAAACTTGAGATAAGACCAAATAGGAAAATTAAATATGTAACAGAATTCTCAGAGACTAATATTTGGCAAAATATATTATAAATACATACTCCCAAGTCTTCGTAAGTAACTTATATATTCCTTACATAGGCCTTACAGAAGGTAAAAATAACGAAACATATACTCTTAAAATGCAAAAAGAAGCCTACATCCACATTTCTTTGGAAACATATTCACATATTCCTCACATATGGTAGTTGGTTGTAAAAGCATTTCTATACCTAGGTAGGTATGCGTAGGAAAAGCTTTATAAAAAAATTACCAGTACTAAAACAGAAACGCGATTAAGATAAAGCATGGAGCTGTATTCTTTTGAATTAACTAGCATTTCAAAATCAGGTGCGCTTTGAAGCATTGCAGATATTGTCACGATTACATTGTACATATATTCTATAGTGTTACATTGGTGGATAATTTTTTTCAGATGGAAAATTTTGAGAAGCTTGCTCAAAAGATGTTCCTTGCGATGCTGCCTTATTTTTAGACTGTGATTTCAAGACCAGCACATGTGGCTGTAAAAAATCTTACCACGACAATGGTGAAAAGGTCTGCTTACAAGGTTAGTCTAATTACTGAATAACTTAGTGGTACACTATCTTTAGCCAAATTTCCGTTCGTCTCCTCGCTTTACCGTCACCGTTGTCTTAATTTAATTTCATTCGCACATAGCAAACTATTCAAATTCTTTGACTAATAACAACTTTTCCCTCCCATAGCATCCTGCATTGATGTAACCAAGCCTATCTTACCCATTTATTACATTTATTAACCATCCCTACTTATTACTTCAGTTTATTGCTTATTTTATCCTTCTTTATTTCTTTAGCAATTACTATTCTCTTTAATGCTCATACTTAGTGACTAAATGTTAGGAGATGTAAGAAAACAAAAGAAGGGCAATTATACCGATCCAGATTGCTTATGTTAATTTGCTTACATTTCAACAGACCAGAACAGAATTTAGCATTTAACTTAAAAATTAAATTTCACTTTTTTACAGCCTGCTTTTTTCCTTCTAACACATTCTTACACATTCATATGCTCTTTTATCAAAATTATTGTCTCCACACCCCCTCCTATACGCAAAAATATCCGGGCTCCATTCTTAGGCCTCGGGTCCTTTTCAAGGTTGCCCCTCCCAAGACCCACGGTGAAAATATTTCTGACAGACCTGAAGAGAAGTGTTTAGGATTGTTTACTACACTTCAGTCCCATGTTGGCAGTTCCGTTGAGATTTTCGGTAATACTTCCGGTGTGCTGAGCCTCATTAGCATTAGACTAGTTTCTGCACAATACAAACATCTCCTCCAAAAGGTATGACCCAAAATAGAATATATTTTTCTATTATCCAGTACCCATTAAATAGTTTCCTTACACAATTGTATCATCACCAATGAATTTAAGAAGTTAAACTATCTTTATTTTTATTCTCAACAGTAATAAAAAATACGAAAAAAAACACAAATACAACGCCACATAGCTAGTCTGGAGTTTCGACAGTTTCCCTCCCCTAACATACTTGATGCTGGCAAGGCATTGATCCAACAATACCTTTCATACTTCCGGTGTGCTGAGCCTCATTAGCATTAGACTAGTTTCTGCTGAAATAATTCACAGCTGGACTTATGTCAAAACGAGTGGTAATCATTGGAAACATGTGAAAATCTATCAGTTCTTGATAAGGCTTATCAAAAATAATCAATTTCTGGCTAGTTCTCTCGTTGCATCAGCTGCCATTGGAGTGTTCACTGTATGACAAATGGGGCAGTTTACCATTTTTATTTTATTGCCGAATATGGTAGAGTTTGTAAAATAGGAATACCCTTACTTTTCCGTTTTTTGATCCGTCAATTAGTTCTAGAGTTATAAGCGGCGAAAAACTGATTTTTTTTAACGCTTTCGGAAAAGTGGGTGTGGTGCAACCTCTGACGTATATCAACTTCATCCAATTGCAACTGAGCCCGCGAAGCTACTTCGCCCTATCGCAAAGGGGGGGACACAGTTGACTCTGCCAATCAGAGGGGTTACGACAGCATCTGTGCGAGCAGGCCTTTCGAGAATCCCCCTCCACTCCCTCCCCTTCTCATACGAGCAGTCAAGGACGGGAGAAAAATGACGTCAATGTTATCAGAGCAGCTTTTTTGGTGGGCGTCACCTTTTGCTTATTTTAATTTTTGATTTATGATTGAATGGTTGTGGTTAGAAGATTAATTCTTTCACTAAATTTCTTTTTTCGTTTCCATGTAACAATTTCGTGTACAACATTGCGATCTCGGTTCCGAGTAAACGCCCCCATTGTATGCGAAATGCTCGCCTCCAAGAAAGTTCACTAGCGCCACATGGTTCGCCACAGAAAAAGAGAAAACTTTTAGTGGATGCCTTCAATACTGACGAGAATTAATGATATTAACATATAATTTGCTACGAAAAAGACTGGAAAAAAATTCATAGCCATCCTACTTTTCATCGTTTGGTAGCATACCTTCGGTAGGCATGATTACGATGTATTCGAATCTAAATTTTCAAAAAATATATTTTAAATATATTTTCCTAATTTTTTGCAAGTAACGAATGTTAATAAAGAAATACAGCGTAATACAAATCTAAGAATGAGTAGTTAATGCATCTAACCGTTAGCTTTCAGTATGAACAATCACCGGCTTTCCACCAAAATTCCTCCATTCTATGAACCTATCCCTAAACATACTGACCATCACAATCAGACGTTCGACAATTGTTTTTTCCTTGCCATAGTATAAGCTTTTTCTGAAAATGCCACAAGTATTGAAGTGAGATCTCAAGCTGATGTGAGTGTCTCCTTTTCGGGTTTCAATGTTATATATATATATATATATATATATATATATATATATATATATATATATATATATAAGTTCACAGGAAATTCGCAGTGCGAGACACAAATAGCAAAAAAGCTGGTCACAGGTGTGACAAAAGTATAAAGTAACATAAAAAGGACACTCACAAAAATATTTTTTCGATATTTCGGTGGCCACTACCACCTTTCTCAAAGGAGAGGAGAGAACTCTAAATAATCTTTATATATATATATATAAACAAAAAACCTGTCCACAAAAAACCGACAAATCACGAACAATACCTTCACTTCCAAAGCTGCCACCCGCCACATATCAAGCGTTCGATCCCGTTCTCCCTCTCCACCCGAGGACACCCGTATATGTAACAACGCCCCTTCCCTCCAAAAATATACAGACAGCCTCCATCACTCCCTCAGGAAACGCGGGTACCCCGAAAAACTTCTCTACAACAAAATCCTCCCTCCCACTGCCAAATTCACCCCCCGTGTCAAGTCTGACCCCCCTCAAAACGTTAACTTATTCACAACATACATTCCCGGCGCCCATAGAATTAATAAGATCCTCAGAGACTTGTTCCCCATCATAAAGAACAACGCTTCCACTTCCCTTCTTCTGCCCTCCTGCCCCTCAGTCTGCTTCAAACGCCCGCCTAACTTACGTGACATTTTCAAATCCACTAGGCCCTCCCTTCAACCACCATCCACCCGCTCTCCTTTGTCATCGCCTTGCCGTCGCTCAAGGTGCAAATGTTGCCCGCTTCTCCGTCCCACACGTCCCATCAATCGGTCTTCCACTACGGCGACCTGCATCTCCATCAACACTATCTATCGCCTCTCCTGTAATTTTTGTCCCTCATTTTATATCGGTGAGACCACCACCCCACTGTCGATCCGTATGAATGGCCATCGTCACTCCACCAAGTCTCCCCCCTTCCTTGATCCCATTCCGAAGCACACCGCTTCCCACGGTCACCCCTTCGACCATTGCTTTTCCCTCAATATTATTGAAGTCCTCCCTGAATCCGCCGGCAGTATAGAGGTGAGAACCAGAGAATCCGCTCACATTTTCATTTCTAAGGCATGGGAATATCCTGGCCTCAATCTCCAACATTGAGAGCCCCCATTGGTCACCTTTTCCTCCCCTCCACCAGCCCCTTCTTCCCCCTCCTTTTTTCCCTTCCACCCCCTCACTCTACCCGGAGAACATCACTCTCTCCGGATTGAGAATGGCGCCATGAGCGTCGAAACGTCTCCCAGTTTACTTTGTGAGTGTCTCCTTTTTTCGTGTATCTATGTTTTTTGTTAAGTGTCCTCTTGTGCGAACTATTGTGTATCCGCCTAGTGCGTCCTCATTGTGAACATATATATATATATATATATATATATATATATATATATAATCCTACCACTATTAATACTACCCCAAAAAGTGAAACCATATCGTATGACGGCCTAAGCTAAACCTTGACAAAGTAATTTTTTGAACCAGGTTATAAGGTTTAGATACTTAAGATATGAAATTTGGAATAGGATGCACCTTAATTTATAACGTATGGTATTGATATGGTTTCTGAAACAAAGGTCCTTCTAGTAAAGTACTCAAATATTTAAGGCGCGTTGCTTGAACAACTTTTGTGCATGTATAGAACCTGCCTGCGTTTCTCTGTTAGTCATCCTTATGGACAAAGGTGGAGGATCAAATCGATAGATCTTCTCTTTTTATTTGCATTTAAAAACTGCATTAAGTTTTTTTCTAATTGATAACTAATTTATAATCATGACCGCAAAGTTTCAAGGAACGAAAATCATCACTTAACTGCTGTTGAGCCACTTTGAAAGACCTACCTGACGATAATAAAGCGATACAATCTGCATGCATGAAAACCTTGCAATTCATAATGTAATAAGAAAGGTCATTCAGACACGTTAGGAAAAGAATTGGCCCTAATATTGAACCCTGCGGAATTACTGATCCGATAGATTTCATTTCGCTTCGGTGATCACGAATCCTTACACTTAACTTTCTATCAGTTAGGTAAAATTTGGAAAAAAATTGAAGAGTTGGAAGAGTTCTATTACCTGGGAAGCCGAGTAACCAGCGATGGACGAAGTAAAAGAGAAATTGCCAGTAGAACTCCCCAAGCGAAAAGGGCATTTTACTAGAAGAATACTCTGCGTACAGTTGCAAATAGAAGCGTGAGAGTGAGGAAAGATTTCATTAGAATATACACTTGGATAATTCTATTTTATGGCAGCGAAGCAAGGACAATAACAGCAGCAGAAAAGTTCAGGCAGGAAGCATTTGAAATGAGGTGCTACCAAAGAAGGATGAAGATAAAATGGATCGATCGAGTGACAAACGAAGAAGTTTTAAGATGAGTGGGAGAAAAGAGATGTCTACTGAACACCTTGAAAAGAAGACGGGACAACTTTATAGGCCACATCTTAAGACACGATGGCCTGATGAAGACAATCGTCGAAGTAAAAGTGAACGGGAATAATGGAAAAGACAGGCCTCGTATGAGTCCTGTCTGTCTGAGGCCCCTCTGACGTATATCGACTTCGTCCAATCACAACTGAGCCCGCGAAGCTACTTCGCCTTATCGCAAAGGGGGGGACACTGCTGGCTCTCCCAATGCGGAGTGATTGCGACAGGATCTGTGCGAGCAGACCTTCCGAAAAACCCCCTCCACTCCCTTCCCTTTCCATAGGAGCAGTCTAGGACGGGATAAAAATGACGTCAGTGTTATCACAGCAGCTTGTTCGGTGGACGTAACCTTTTGATTGTTTTAATTTTTGATTTATTAGTGAATGGTTGTGGTTAGAAGATTAATTTTTTTACTAAAGTTCTTTTTTCGTTTCTATCTAACAATCTCGTGCAAAAAACTGCGATTTCAGTTTCGAGTAAACGCCCCCATTCCACTGTCCAACTGGGAACGGAGTGATTAGCAAAAAAATGTAAACATTATCGGAGCCTCATAATTGGTCAACCATTTACAATGTATAACCTAATATCTTACACAAAAAAATATTTTGTAATTTATTTGTTTGTGTTATTTGTTGAATTATATTTATTATTCACGTCCTGACTGTCGTCAAACACAATACATCTAAAATCACACAACAAACAACATAATCAACATAATATATTACCCTCCTAATCTTTTACAATATCACATTCACTTTCTTCTCTCTTCAGGCTCTAACTGACAGGCCATAAATCACTTCACATATATTTAAGAGCCACTTCAATGTTCACTTTGCACATATATACCATCAAATGCCCTCTTAAAATTACGTACATACAATAGTAGTGGGGAGTGTACCGCTTTATTCCTCAAGTACGCTCGGAGTCCCGGCTGTGTCCTCCAACATGCGATCCCTGCCTCTTTCTGCACCCTGATTTCTCTGCCTTGGTCGCTGAAGATCTCCCGCGCGTCTCGACTTGGCTGCAATCCGCCAGATGATTCCCCAACGTGGATTCAGCTTCCCACGGGTCAATTCCTAGACTTCGATGGCTTTATCCTATCCTTCAAATATAACCCCGACGTGGGTTCCTCTCCGATTGGGAGGATTGTTGGACTAGACGACCCCGTTATGTTATGGGTGTTTTCAAGTCTGTTTCCGCAGTAATAGGCGCTTCAGACCGGGAGGAAAGGTATAAGGATAGGAATGGAAGGGATGGGGGACTTATATATATCAGACGACCCCGTATCGCTCTTGTCTCCCCTTTATATAGTCAGCTCGCTCATTGTATACGCTCGGCCCAAATATAATTTCCCTGCGTATCTGGCCGCGACAACAATAACATCGGTTACATATCCTTTTGTTGATGACTGCAACTCGTGAATGCCCCGGATCACTGTGCTCAATACTAAACTAGCCATTGTAGAGCCCGACGCCACTTTTCCCTTTGACATTGTATAAACTCTCCTGATAAAAATTAATATGGCGGCTCGTTGAATCCCATGCATGACATGGCTAGTAAATGACATGTTACAATATATATGTACAGAACCTTCTTATAACATTTTTTTCATCTCCAAGGACCGCAATTTCGAACGTAATTTGTTATTGAAATGTGGACATAGCGATTTCAGAAGCTATTTTGAACTTAATTTGTTATTTATATATAAGATACTTGATTTTAAAATGTTGTCTTATTGTATTCAATGGAAAAATAGGAGGTGAAAACTTTTTAATGAATCATCAATCTTTTAATGGAAACGGGAAGTTAGAATTTGAGTGCTGGAACCGTAGAAACTCCGCCAATATTGTTATATATTATCATACGTGTGTGATATGCATGTAAATTTATAATATCAGATTTTTTATGTATCACATGTCAAATGTTTCATACCATTGTCTTTATTGAGCCGCTTTTGAACGTTGACTGGTGATATAAGAAGTTCAGTTGAAATTAGGTAAATAAATATACAAATACATTGTAAATGGCCTCTTTATTGAGGATATGGTTTCTGACCTCTTTTATGTAAATCGGAAGTACACTGAATGAATCATAAAATTTTGAATGTTTCATCTGGCTATGGTGACCTAGGTATGACGTTTTTAGTAGCATGGTTTTCTATGAAAATGCTATGGTGGAAGTGATAGAAGTAAAATTTTGGGAGAAATGACTATTAGTATACGTTTTGAGAACAAAACATGGAAGGGAGGGCAGATGTCAAAAACTACAAAAATTGATACCAGATTTTTAATATTTTTGTGCCAATTCTAGTAGTCATATTTTTAGCGCCGGTGAAAGTGTCGTGACAGGTAAAATTTTTGTCATCGCAAACAAACTGAGATCCTTAGTCGATAGTGTCTTGATTGGTTATATAGTCTTAAGTAAATTGTAAATGCATTTCCGGATAAAAACCATGCATACAATGTACCTCATTATATAGGACTTGGTTCTTTCCCGGCGAACCAATGCTGTGAATTCTTCTCGGGTTTTCCACCGGGTTAAGTGTTCAGTTGCCAAAGTTTCAATGGCTGACTCCGCCATGGTCCTCAGGGCATCAAACGCCCTGAGGACGATGGCGGAGTCAGCCATTGAAACGTTGGCAACTGAACACTTAACCCGGTGGAAAACCCGAGAAGATTTCGCAGCATGTACTTCATTGTAGATTTAAAACACCAGATGACTCTGAATTTTACTAGTTACATACATTATCTAACGGTAATGACTAAAAAGGCGACAGGAAGCAAATTTCATATATCCATTTATGGTCATAATGGACTTCATAGTCTTCAAACTCTTTTCCAGACGCTGAATTTGGAACCCCGTGCAAAACAAACGATGATTGCATGGGTCTATACAATGGACTATGTATTATGAAGGACGGCAAAGGGACCACATGCGGATGCGTTACTGGGTATCACGGTTACGGCAAGGTGTGTGCTAAAGGTGAGTAAAATAGCGCTTTAAAATAAGGGAAAAAGAGTAAAGTTTACACAAAAATCGTCAGAGAAAGAATTTTGTAATTTTGTAATGAATTTTTCTACCAAATAGAAAGAGTATCTAATGTACATATTACCGTTTTAAATAAAATATTCTCTAAAACGGAAGGAGAAAATATTTTATGCCTCTTGATATAATGTCGCATTAATGTGATTATAAATAATAATATGCAGTGGATGCTAAATGTAAGCTACATACAGGCCTAGAAGTGCATTAGATTCCATTATACTGTATTGACAAACACAATATGGACTGAAATGTGTAATTCTGAGTATGAGACTGCTGCTTATTAGACTCTACACAAATGATATGAGTTTAGTTTAAGATATCAATAAGCATGTGATACATAACGGCTTTGAAATGAGCAAAATGAAATATACGAAGAAAAGTCAGTGGATAACATGTAATTAGTAACCATTTTCATTTTATCACTTAGTTTTCTGTTATAACTTTGATTTTAGGGAAAAATATGTATTATTTGTTAGAGAAATTAGAAATGGAATGGTAAAACCGTTGAGACCCCGCACAAGATTATAAACATCGTATCTTACGCATCGGATATGTTATGTCCATTCATATCGTAAGCCGTTTTATGTCATTGTCTTTATTGGTGTATCTTGGAAAGAAGACCGTTGTTATATGTATAGTTCAATAGTGATTTAAAAAGTTCGGTTGATTTTAGGTAATAAAACATGCAAAATATTGTATATGGCCCCTTGGTAGCAAATGGTTTTTATAGATAATTACCCATTCATAGAAGTTTTGATGGTCATTTAATGAATTTATCAAATCCTTTTTTATATATACTATTGTGCATTGCCGCTTCTTTATCAATTACGAGAAAGCTGTATTTTTCATTGTAGCAGAGATGGTATAGTTTTTTTTAAAATGGTTGTAACTCATATCAGTAGTTACATGTTCGTCATATATGTGTCTCAAATTGATTACTTCCATCTTAAAAACCACCAGCAAGTTGGCATTATCTCTTATAAGATGTTTTGGTATCTTAGTGAAGGACTGGGCCAAGGAGGAAGAATCTACTCCTTTATGTCGTCCACTTGAAAATTACACTCGTACGTAATGATTCCTGTTTTTGCACTGGATGTCATCAAACAGAAATATCAAATTGGAGCGTCCTTCTTCGATTGGAATCACTTCATCACTATCTTTGAAGAAAAAAACAGCATTTTTGGGAATGAATGGCAGTATTTTTCGAAGAAACTCGTACCTCAGATGATATAATGATTTGCTGTGAACGGTTTTCAAAGTTCAAGCCATTTAGCTCAGTGATGAGGTTGAAGATTACGTTGGTTTTTCCTCTGTATCAAAAATTTCCTATATGCCGAACCTATAAGAATTCTATTGGATTTTGGCCTGAAGACCTATAAGAAATTTCTATCAAGCATATAAAATCCTATAGGAAATCAATGGGAATAATACGAGTCCTATAGGAATCCCACAGAAAATTCTACTGGACCTATAAAATCTTATAGGAGATCTATGGGACTAGTAAGTCTCCTATAGAAATCCCATAGAAAATTCCACTGAACCTATAAGAATCTTATAGGAAATCTGTGGGACTAATAAGACTCCTGTAGGAATCCCATAGAAATTCTTCCAGACTTATAAGAATCCGATAGGAATTCCATTGTAAAGCTAAAGACTTTTAGCCTAAAGACAGCCAGCTAAAACTGGTAAAATCGGTTTATTTATAGTAGTAAGAGAATTAGAGATAGGAATTGTCCTAACTAACACTGCTACTACCAATATTCGTCCTAATATATCTTTCTAGAACAACTCGAAAGCACAACAAAAACAGCTGTATATTAAAATATTTATTGGCATTACTTGAAATTTCAATAATTGCATTCACTTGCCTACCTAGCAGATAAGAAATACGATTCCTTACTTCAGTTTCAATTCAACGTGGCATAAGCCAAAGTGACACCATATGGCATTAGAAACAAAACTAGCGATTGAGCTATCTTATGGTACAACAATAAATTTTAAAAGGTGTATCTGGGTATTCAGTAACCACTGCCTTTTGAAAGAAATGTTCTACTCAAAATTAATACATAGATATTTTCAAGAGGGAATTTTTTCACATCTCATCGAAAGTCACGACTGCACTGAGGAATACACAGAACATTTTCACGTTTTCACAGTTCAATGGTGAGTCAGAATTCTCATTAGCTCCTTCCTAAAGCCCCAATACGCTTATAATATAACGTGCCAGTAAAGCTAAATAAATACCGTCACGTTTTATGTTAAGAATTTATTCAAAAATATATGCAAGGCTGATCACAACAACAACAATGACAAATTCGTAAATTTTCTTCAGCAGACTCTATTTGTCAAGACAAGAATTTACTCGTCGTACCTTAATCGTCACTTCCAATTTTAGAGTAAGCTTCTATAGTGACGAGCTTCATAAATACCTTATACTTCGAGATTAATTTAATTCCAGTTACTCGCCTCCGTGCTGACTGTACATCTGGGAATGTAGTTCTCTATTCTCCATACTTTACATGATCACATTATTCACAACTGCCATTTTGCATGTGGAAGTCGATTAGCATTGCGATTGTATCAATTGTATCGATATAGCCGATACCTTTCCAAAACCGCGAACTTACAATTAAATGTCCGGGTTCAAGTTGCTCGTTTGCACCAAAGTTGTGATGCATCATTGATGATAGTCCTCTAATTAAATAAAAAATTTTTCTAAACTTAAGTGACTTTCAACAAACTTTGAATTTCATCATTGAAAATCATAACACAATTCTTTAAAGAAATATTTTTGCGTGTTAATATTGTTAACTAAGATAATGTTTTAAGTTTAACTAGACATGAATTGTCTGCTCGTACTGAATCCGTTTAATGGTTATTAGGAAGGTGAAAAAATTATGTGTATCGGCACGTCCTTCACTATAACTAGTTTTCTAAAATGTTTGGCACAGCTAAAACCACTAACATTCTCGTATTACAACCGCAGGCTACCAAACTGAGAACGGAGACAGTACTAAGTGAAATTGCAAATGTTTGCACATTTACTGTGGTAACATACAAAATTGATCGATCAAATACCGCATAGCAGCCCTGATTGAAAAATCATACCACAAAAAAATTATTTGACAATTTCGTGAGGACAAGAAGTACTTGGTATCAGCCTAAAAAGTACCTATCAGATGTTGCTAAAGATACCTTAGATTTTTTAACTGTATGCCAGGGGTTGGAGTACTTTAAGAAAAATATAAATCTTGCGTGAATCTTATGAATTTTCTTTGATAGCCATCAAGAGCCCAATAGCAGCTATTAGATTCTCTTATAGGAATCTTATAGCAGCTCCTATAGTTCTTATAGGGCTCCTATAAAACTTACATTGCTCCGATAGGAAAGGGAAATGTCCTATAAGACTTCTATAGGACCTATAAGAATTTTATGTCAATCCTAAAGGAAATTTTCAATAGAGCTGAGGGGGAAATACCACATAATATGCAGCGAATAAATTCTGGTAAAAGGGGTCCGTGTCTCATTATTTTCTCAGTATCTTCTTTGCATTATAAAGACTAACCGCCACCGCTGCTATGAACTTTGGATAAATTGACTAGCTCAATTGTATACACTACAGATATTACACTACTCACAGTGCGTCACCTCCTTTCTGGTGTCACTCACATAAAAGAAAATCACAACACAATAATACCTTCTTATATTATAAAGACACAATCACTTTCTTCCTGCTTCAGGCTCTCATTTTAAAACATACAGGCCATAGAACACTATATACATTTCAGAGCCGCTTCACTGATCACTTGACACTCAAATACAAATAAATAACCCTCTTAAAATTAATACATACAAGATTTAGTGAGGAGTGGACCACTTAATTACTTGAATGCTCCCTGGGGATTCCTCGGCTGTATCCTTTAAGTCGAGATCGCTGCCTCCGTCTGCAACCCCGAGATTTCTCCGCCCAGATGGTTGAAGACCAGCTCCGCGGTTCCTATTCGGCAGCAATACTGCAATCCTGTCCTTAGAAGATTTTCAGAAACCACCCGACGTGGATTCACCTCCCCAAGGACACTTTGTTAAAACATCTCTCCCCTTTCCGACATGGATTCACCTTCCCACGGACAAATTGTTAAAATATATGACCCCATGTCGCTCTACTCTTCCCTTTACATAGCGCACTCCCCCATTGTTTACGTTCGGCTAAAATTAATTCACTCGCGTTTCTAACCGCGACGGCTAACAATAAAATTAGTTACAATTCAATAGTTGAGTTTGGTAATTCGCTACTGTCTTGATCACCGCGCTAATTAATTTAGAGCGTGGAAAAAAAGTCTTTTGACTTGTTGTAAAAGTGGGACTTTTGTGGTTTTAAATACAAACCTTCACCAATCTCATGAAATAAAATCGTTTTTAATGACTTTCTTAGAGACTTTTTGGGACATTTTTGGCATGGCGGGACTTTTCTGATTAACAGAGACTTTTATGGGCCTTTTTATTAAAACCGCATGCCTAAGTTAATATTTGGCTGTTGTGTTCACATTTGTTCAACTGTGTGCTGGACGCATCTGTGTTTTTCATGCGGTACTACACGGAGCAGAGATGTACTGTAAAATGTAAACTCCTAACAATTGTTAATGCGAAATTTTAATAATAGCTCCGGAAACTGCAATGAATTCTTTCTATTGCTCCACCGTTCATGAAATAATCACACTCACTCAGTGCTTCAACCCGAAGGTTGGTTTGGATAGGTGAGGGTAGAGCTCACCCCGTACTTATCCATTTGCATGTCAAATTCACATATTGCTCCTTTCCCTGGGCCACCTCGCACTTCAAGTTTTTTTTTTCTGAGGGTGTCCAAAGACTTCACAAAGGGATAGATTGATCTGAAAGAATGCATTGATCTAATTATGAACCAGCTTATTTGAAAAAGCAATTTTTTGAGTGTTATTTTCAAAATTTGGGGGGGGGGGGGGGTTGCGGGGGGAATTTTTGGTGGAAAGTTAGAAATTCGGATTCAGCGACCCAAAAAGCATAGGGTAAATCAATTTCCAGAACTACCTCTAATTTTTCCAAGTAAATTCCCCTAATGCCTGAACTAGCATCTCTAGGCTCTTTTCTCCAACAATTCAGTTACATTCAGCAACTTTCTCACGGAAATAACTCAGCCTTTTGAGAGACTTTTTTCAAAAATATTGGTGACTTTTTAGGCGACTTTTTTTGCAAAATTGAAGACCTTTTTCCGCGCTCTACTAATTATTATAATCACCCATTGTAAAGGCAGGCGCCATATTTTCTTATGTCTCTGAATAAAATCGAAGATGGCGGCCCCTTTAATCTCATGCATAGAGATTACCAATGGGTAAAACATGGCTTGTAAATGACATGTTACAAATCGTTACAACTTTCAAACATCCACCTGTCCTTTGGTGCAGAGTTTTCAATACCGAGATCCGGTAATTCCTCATTTTTAAAAATTCTATTGTAAATTTGCACTACCGAGGTTCAATCCTGGCCTCTTGGGATGAAAATACACTAAAAATCACAGTATTGACCCATTCGCCGTATTCGCAAATTATGTTGGAGAGCATGATGCTGTAAACTTGTGCTCAGAAATCACATGCCTTCTAGAACCAAAGATTACGAGACATTCACGAAGAATTCCTGTCAAGCAAGGGAATATGAAAGTTATTGTAATGAACGACCGATACGTGCTCAATCAACGTAATCGGGTGACTAGCATATAGAGTCTGCGGTTTGACACTTTTATACCTAATAAATATTTTTAATGCAACTGAAAACATCTGCAGTGAACAGTATTTGGAGATTGTGCATTAAATAATACGAATTTAAGCTGTGGCCACCCTGAAAAATTTCTTTAAGAAGAGGGTAATCTCGACGTCAGGTTTCCCTCCAGCCTTCCTTTAAACCCTATCATTTATATCATAGTGCCTTCTATTCTGGAGTGAAGTACATTTAAGTGCGGGTCAGACCTAAGATCACGTAAGTCGATGATTAATATCATTCTAGACTCCCATTACAACGTTCACTTTTTGCATAGCAAGTAGTGATGCATTCTAAACAACAGCACACTTGCACTGTACACTAAATTGCCAATGCAGACGTGCAGAAAAGCCCAAAAATGAACGCTGCCTATCCTGACAACCCAATTGTTACTTCTGCTTCATTTGTTTATGAGTACTGAGTCCGTTTGAATCAGAACATGAAGGGAAGTCTTTCCACGAAAACCACTTGAGTTGACACATCTTCGTATTGTTATGGTCTCTAATCGTTTGAGTGAGGAATGGATGAGGGAATCAATCAGTATTGGTGCCTGTTTCCCTAATCATAGCTATTTTAATAATCATTCTACTAATGACTTAAATAATGCCACGGCTAGTATTTAATACTCGCCGCCTTGTGTCCACGCTGATGCCAGTGCCCGGTCCACTCTATCCGCAATAGGTGTTTTATTTCTATGGACCACTCTTCAAATATTATGGATAAAAGTGAAGTAAATACTATGTCAACGAAATCACTACATTGCAAACATGCCCTTAATTTAAAATAAGACAATTTAAGTTTGGTTTAATGCTTTTTTAACTGAATTCAATTCATTTTTTGGTCAAATAATACATAAAAATGGCAAAAATAAACTCTCTCTGTATGCAAACACAAGTAGCTACTGGCCACATGGAACGCCCCTATTGGGGACGGTTGACAACGGGCCTATTTTTGAAATTAAACGCGCCTCTATCTTACAAATGGCATCCGTAACCGACAGTTGGCTGGCGCTGTTTGTTCGGGTTATAAGCCATGTTTTAATAAAGACATTTACGTAACGTTGTTCCTTTACAGACGCATGGCTTGGAGATAAGTGCTTGAGTAATGATGATTGCATATCTTCACACCCTCTAATCTGTAACACTTCCGTTAACATGTGCGTCTGCGCGGGAGGATTCCATGAATGGGATAAAATCTGCATGAAAGGTGAGCTCCAGAGTGATTTCCTATAAACAATGTATGTACTGCATAACCTTGGGAAAAGAGTATACGTCAAGTTCTGAATGCCATACCTGAGAACTAGGTTTTGGAAAGTTAACTGCGGTTCACTGGTTCTATCACTGATCCCCCAGTCTATGCTTTATCCCATATATTTTTTATATAGAGTCTGAATGAATCTGATTGGACCGTGTGACATGGTTGAACAGAGTACGATTGGATGTTGATCCAAGTTTTTGTGCGTAAAGTTTTTGAACAAACTGAGAGAACTCGTTCAAAATGTCCATCCAAATTAATGAAACCAACCAATCACATATTTCCAAAAAAGTGAGTGTCGCACTCCGTTTTTTTAGATTGATTGAAGCTCTATAAATTAGTAAGAAGAGACCGCCACAAGGATGAAAAATACAAATTTACAACAAGATTACAACAGCGCAGGTCTGTTATTATACCTATAAAGATCCTGGAAGTTATAAATTTGAATACGACACCTAATGCTTCATTTGTTTAAAAAAACCTAATTCAAATAACTCATTCTTTTAATTGCAAAAATTGAAATTGTCAAGAGATTTTTGCATTCAATTTTTGGGAACCAAATTCATTGTTCACTATTATAAAATAGTATATAGTATTTCACCGGCTCGTCTCATTCAG
Source organism: Platycnemis pennipes (assembly GCA_933228895.1). Taxonomy (NCBI): domain Eukaryota; kingdom Metazoa; phylum Arthropoda; class Insecta; order Odonata; family Platycnemididae; genus Platycnemis; species Platycnemis pennipes. The sequence goes on along the minus strand of OW121852.1, from coordinate 29,504,724 downwards.
ACAACAAACTGTGGCAAGGGACACTCCATTTCTATTTAATCAAATAATGTTAACGAAACACACTGGACCAAAATTTAAACCAAAATACTGGATGAATATTGGACCATTATACACCCGCATTACACTCAGCTATTTTTTCTCAAACATTACTCTTTTGCCTGCAGAGCTACTGAGTTCACAACATAGTCATTCAATCCGAAACTTTACGCTACGGTGTCATGTTATCTTACCGAGAATATTTTAGGGAAGTGTCAGAACATTTTATTTAGCAGCGAGTGCATTATAATACAAACGGCTGGTTTATGCTTAAATTAATCGAACTTCGTGCTTAGCAAGTGGTTGTGTAGTTATGCTCATATTCAACTAGTTATTGGGAGAATCATTGAAGAACATTGCATTACTTACCAACATTTTTAGTTTATCCCCGTAAAAGGAAAACATGATCCACAATGTACCAGCTAATTAACGCCACTAACGATTCGTAGTTGGCGCTGCTGCAAAAGTGACCATAATATTATATGCACTTCCCATTGGATGGACTCTGTGAGCTCAATATCATTTCCCTCTATACTTTATTCTCATCTGCTGTTGGAAGCTCTGGTTTTCTATGAACTATTAATACATCTCTTCTTACGGTGTTAGAAATAGTTCCAACCAAGACCGTGGGTGTGGGATAGAAATGATTGATTGAGTTTGCAGGTAACAGCCATGTTTTTCCTTCAATAATTTTTGACTGCAAAATTCTATCTAAAAATTTGACTATCTCATAAATAATTTAACTTATTAAAATTTGATTATGTAATCCTTTAAAAAAACGGATAAAATATTTTAGTTTTATGTATCTTGCCGGCATATTAACAATAAAAGTTTACTACCCACTCGAGTTGGATCTACTTTTCCCTAACATATGTATCATTTGTTGCCTTCGCGCCATATAATTTTTAAACTACATAAATCCTAAGTTTTCTCAACACGGGAACACCTTCCTCAAGATACGAGGGCAGTTTTTTTTTCAACCTCCGATGGGCCATAAATGAAACAAATTGAATATTAAAATTTTTTTACTACCAAAAGTTATGCACACTTATGGTTACTTTTCCACATAAGCACCTTGTCAATTGAGGCATTTTGTGTACTTGTGGACAAGCTTGACAATACCCTCTTCATAAAATGTTGCCCGCCAATGAACAGAAATGAGCGAAAAAAGGAAACTACTTAGTTAATTCCACGGTTTATTTTGGAAGACTCAACCGGTTTCAACCTTTGCAGGTCATCATCAGGAGTTACTCCTGATGATGACCTGCAAAGGTTGAAACCGGTTGAGTCTTCCAAAATAAACCGTGGAATTAACTAAGTAGTTTCCTTTTTTCGCTATGTCTAAATTCCACAAAGTCAACTTGCCGACCATCGATTATATTAGAACAGAAATGAGTCTTGACGGTGTCTTGAAGCTCCTCGTTGGTTTGGAAACGCTGCCCTCCTAGCCACTTCTTCAATTCAGGGAAAGGATGGAAGTCACTTGGCGATAGGTCGGGACTGTTTGGCGGGTGATCGAAAACTTCCCATTGAAATTGCTCAAAAAGTCTTTGGGTTGCAACGAGCACTGTGAGGACGCGCATTGTCATGGATCAAAACAATTCCAGAAGTCAGCATGCGTCCTTGACCCCCTTTATCATGCACATCAGTTCGATCGTCTTTGAATTTTCGACACCATTCACGGACAACACCACTACTCATAAAGTTTTCTCCATACACTCGGCTCATTCTTCGATGAATTTCTGCAGCACTATTCCCTTCTGCTTGCAGGAAACGAATAACACTGCGCAATTCGCACTTGGCGGGAGAATCAATTGAGGCGGCCATATTTATGTGTCTGCCACTAAGAACAGACTGACGACTTAGGCTCGGCAGTGATAGAGCATGTGATACGGGTGATGCACTGTTGCCTAATTCGCATGCCACCCGCCTAGCGCTTGGCTGGCGTTTATATTGTGCGATCGGAGGTTGAAAAAAATACTGCCCTCGTATTAACCTAAATAACCAAAATATAACACTAATTGTCAAGGCATTTATTTCCTCGAACTTGGAAGTATTGGCTGATATAAGATTGAAATGCGGTAATGCTGAGAAAAAAATGAGTGATCAGAGTCTTAGAGTTATCTTCATGAAATACAACTGCAATTAGGTATTATGATAACTTTTACCTTGTCTTCAGTGTGATTCATATGAAATATGTACCTCGAGGAGGAGTAACTGGTACGCGCTACAAAAAATGGATATGAAAGGTTTTTTTTAATCAGGTGTTCCCAAAATCCTCTAAATGTTACCTAGCCATATGTAAATCGATGTTGTAACAAAACTTAATATCACAAACTTTGCTTTACAGATGCAAAAGTTGGCGATCCGTGCACTGGGGATGATGACTGCAGTGGTCTAGAAAATGGAGAATGCGATCCAATCCATCAGATTTGCTCATGCAAATCAGGGTATCATACAACAAAAGAAAATACCTGTGGGTCAGGTCCGTGATTTTGGTGGAAATCTCGTTCTTGTTCTTGCTAGTGGTCTATTAATATGATTGTGCTAAATTACAAAATACAGAGAACCAACTTACGCAAATGAAGTAGTAAAGGTTTTCACATTTTATGTAATTTATTCTTTTCTGCTCAATTGTTTTCCGTCAAATGCTTACGTTGTGTAAAAGTTATGCGTGAAATGTTCAACCTCAACAAGATCTATCAAATTTATGACGACCTTTATGCAACATATCTACCTATCGAAGTTAATAATGTGCATTTATTAGACACAGCTTTCCTTAAGCTGCAATTAGTGCAATATCTACTCTACAAGTCACAGGCATTTCCATGCATTGGTTGCTTTTAAGACAACCGTTTCACTCCTTATCCCGGGGTGTCTACTGCTTGTTTTAATTGCCAATAGGATGAATTTAGGCTCGCTCTATCTGATTTACTCTTTTATTTCATGGCATTGTCATTAAAATGCAAATCTTAGGCCCGTATTCATAGTCGTTACCTGGGTGTCCTCCGTTCGCTGGATGACCCCTTAGCTCAGAAAGTGTATTCATAGTCACAATGAAGGGGACAGATGTCACCCATCCCTCCCCTAGGCTACCGATTTCTTGGGTGCGGCTTCAGGCTCACCCAGAGCTCCCCTAACGTAATTTCAAGATGTCCGCCGCTATCACCTTAGGTATTATAAATGAAATATCTCTTATGAAACGACTTACACGCATGAATTTTAGTTTTATTAATGCTAGTTTTTAATGAGCGGACGGGAATGACTGAAAATGTGACGTAAATTTTCTTTATAATGCAAATTACATTATCCTCTAAACTTCCCGTATTATGTTGTGCAACACAACCTATTTTCAAGAAATAATTGTGAGTAATGAATTAAAAGTTGAGTTATGAATGTTGATTACGGAATATTATGCCCTTATTTCTCTATTATAAGAATAAAATACTGATTAATTGGCTTAATTACAATAAATTTTCCTCTTTTAACTCTCTGATTCAGAATGTTGAGGCGTTCAATGTATGAAGAATGTTATAAAAAGCAGAATGGTCGTAATAATTCTCCCGCGTCATGATTTAAATCAAACAATCACTAATTTGTAAAGAATTTCGATCGGAAAAGTTCAACATTCGTTGCTGACAACAAACAAGGCGGAGCGGCGCGAGGAGAAGCAACAAATTAACTAAAATGTGTTTCGTAAATACTGCGAGGCTTTCAAGAATATGGACGATTACGGTGTGCACGACAATACGGCAGTTAATATGAAGCTATCCCCGAGTGGACGTTTACGTGTGGGTATTATAATGTGGAATTTCAATGTTCCTCGTACTGTGCATGACACGTAGATGATATCAATATGAGTGAACGCGATCTTTGCAACGATATACGGCAAGTGCAACGATAACACGTATCAAGTTCATATGTGATAGTAAACAGTGTCCCTTATCGTCATGAAGTTCGGCAAAAGGGAGAGATCGTTCTAACTCACCATGAGTTTCAAGAAACGAACGTCATCTGGGAAGCAGAGAGTGTTCTTCAAAGTATAAGCGACTATCCTGCATTACGGTGTATATAGCCATACATAAGTGATATTGAATTCCCGCCACTAATTTATCCCAGTACTTTCCGAGTTGATGTAGGTGAACCAAATCTGGATTACAATTGCAAATGCTCCACATCCTCTATTCATAGAGATGATGGATGGGTTTCTATGTGAAATTCAAAATTGACTGAGAAAGAAAATTGTATCATCTCTTGTTATGAAAGCATAAACTGTGGCCAGTGGACTATCACATTCTAAGTTGCATTTGTGAGAGTGAGAGAATTGCTACCCGATGTTTACATGTCTGTTGTGGTGTACTGTAAATTAAAATATTATTCGGTAAGCTGTTTTTTCCATTCAATGGATTAGGGATTGTTATGAGGCATAAAAAAACAGTTCTTATAAAAACAAGTGTGTGAAATAACGCCAAGAAAGTTGTAATAACAGCTGATTTTTTTAATATGACTGCTGTGGAGGCCTTTAAAACGTAGCATTCCCGAGTGAAATTCTTTTTTGATGATATCATTCCCCTAAATTGTAGTTTCGGATAGAATTCTTGCAATAACAAGCTATCGTTAATACATCAGTCACGACGGTACTCCGGTCCACCGCAATTTACATAATCAAGTAATGCCTCACGTATACCCAACTATGCCATATCTGTCGCGGTTGTATGTATCATCGGTTCTTTAATTTTCTACTAAATATTTTATTACTTAATGTGTGACTCAATTAAGTAACGCAAGTAACACAAGCGATCCAGTCCTATTTGCTTCATCTCTGTTCGCATTATACGCCTGACTAATATCTTCTCATGCCTTCTTCTTCTCCGAATTGGAGGTTACATCGGTTCGCCTATTTTCAATTTTCTCTTTATACTGCAAGACCAAATCACACAGTATATTTTTTCGGTGATTGTAAATGCAACATTTCTGCCGTTGGAGGCTGCCATGTTTATTTACATAGTTCACCGCGGTTACCTGTTGCAATTTATCTTGACAATAGAGCATCGAAAAACGTGCGGAACCATTCACGACCGGGTTGACCCGATCTTTTCCTTGAATCACTTCCCCTGGTCAGATCATACCTAGGTGTGGTTTATGAATCGCGTAGTGAAGGTGACACCCAGGTGTCCTCCGGCCAGGGGAGACCCATGTCTCCCCTGCGAAAACGACTATGAATACGGGCCTTAGAGTAATTTATACTAACAATTAGATTTATACTATATCAAAACCGTGATATAAAAGCTATAACCTTGTATTTCCACATAAACTTTATTGATGACCTAGTTTTCAGCTTATGAAGTCATCATGATGTCAGGTATGAAATCATCACCAAATCATTATCACAAATCAAAACCGAGGTCATCAATAACGTTTATGTGCAATTACAAGGTGATAGCAGTCATTTCACGATGTTAACCAAAATCCACAAAGTTCCACCGAACACCACCAATTACGTTATGATATCGGTTTTAACCCTAAAACGGTGATCGAGTGTTAGCACCTTAATAAAAACGTTCATGTGCATTTTTCATCTAGAAAAAATCTTCCTTTACTCACCGTTTAAATTTCATTTTATGAAACGTGAAACCGCTTATTTATCTCACCTAGCGTTAAAATTACATCAACAATATGCATTTATATCGGCCCCCATAATCGTTATCGTACTAACTGAATATAGAGGGAATGTTTTCGAATGACAAAAACCAGCAGAACTAGATTTCTTACTTAGTGCTCGTGGTTACATTGGTGACAATTTTCAGCAGCATCCATACAGCCTTGCCAAGGCTCCCAGTTTAACTACAAGGCAATTCTCGGGACAGGTGCACAGAAAGTAAGATAGAAACAAGGGAATTTGAAGATTTTTGAATGATTAACAGCCTCTACAAAAACCAGGTCACCACAATGGGAATTAAGGACGGAAGGAAGATAGGAGCTATAAAAAATAAAGGAATCAGACAAGGATGCAACCTCTCAATAATATCTGAAACAAGCAATAGAAATGGAGAAGCAATTGATATCAAATACATGAAGTTGGATGGCGAATAAATTAACATGACAGGGTTTTGCTAATGACAGTGCAGTTGTGGCAGCAAGAGACTTGCAAGCAACTCAGAACACTATGGACCAAATACTTCGAGAATATAATATGAGCATTAATTACAAGAGAACTAACACCCTAGCGTGCGGAAGAAAGAAGCTGAGGGCATGTATCTCAATTCGAGAAGTGAAATTAGCACAAGTGGAGAATTTCACCAACCTCGGCAGCGCTACAACTTGGGATGGAAGAAGCTCGACTAACATCATTCGTAGAATAGTACTTGCTAAGGAGGAGTTCATGGAGAAGAGAGAACTACTGCGCTCAAGGAACCTACGGCTGCAAGCAAGGAAGCACTTCATCAACACATTCGTATGGTGCGTGGACCTCTATGAATCAAATAGATACATGAAACGTCGGATAAGCAGACCAGCGAAGAAATTAGGCCTTAGAAACATGGCACATGAGGACAATTCTGAAAATTAAATGGATAAATAAAATGAGGAACGAATAGATGCAAAGAAGAGCAAAAGAAGGAATTACATAATGGAGACCTCTAAGACAAAGAATAACCAGATGGATGGGACATTCCTCAAGACACAATGACTAGTTAGAAATATTATGGAAGGGAAAATGAAGGGAAGGTATCGCGAGGAAGATAAGGGGACAAATATATAGGGCAAACAAAAAAGGGTGTAAAATAGGCAAAATATCAGGGTGTGAGGGAATTTGAAATGAATAGGGCTGAGGGCTGCAGTAAACCAATCCTAGGATTGAAATACTGATGATGCAGACAAAATTAAAATAAAACAAAGTATTTCACTACATGAGTTTCACATATGTTTTTTTTAATATTTCTTCCCGCAGGTTTACACGGATATTGTACCTCAGATAATGACTGCTTCATGAACCAAACAACCAATTGCAATTCAAGTCGATGTGAATGCCGATTAGGATACGAAGAAGTGGCAGACGGATGCAAAGCACGTAAGTGTAACATTGTTGAAGGTTGGGACAAAATCAACGTGAACGGGTGACGTATTGTTAGCTCCTGTTTACACTTCCTACGGATTCCCCTTTTCGCGTACGTCAGTCTGTTTTTTCCTGAGGGTCGTATTGCGTCGATTGTGTGCACTAAAGGAAGAGTTCCCGTCTCACTTGTTCCGTGAACATCTCACAACATCCGATTTCGTTGATTCCATCCCAGCCTGAAGGGTGGGTAGCTTTATAAACCGATCGTTGAAATCTCTCAAGAGATGAAAATTTTATTCCCCACGATTACTGCTTTTCCATGATTTATTACTGTACTGTTGATCAATGCGGGAAAAATTCGTCGTGGATAAATCAATGCCCGTCTCAAGCGGTGAAGAAGAAGAATCATCATTCAACAAGAATTTTTTATTCCTGAATGAGTTTAATTTGAATAAATTGAGGAGAATCCATAGAGAGAGTGCCGGAATAGCATCCCTGCGGTTCATTAAAATATTGACAGAAATTCAAAATTCAATATTCATTTTTTATTCTGCTCAAATTCCAAACTACCATATCCCTATATGGCATTATCTTACCAATGCCATATTTCTGGACTTTAGAAACATATTTGTTTCCTTCGACCGTGACATTTGAAGAGCATACGCCCTCCTTCCACATGATTATGTTGCGCTACGACCAAATTCTCGGCAAGGCAGCAATATCATATGCACTTATATCATCATCATCATTTTTCAACAATCCTAGAATTGGTTTGAGGTAGCCCTCCACTCGATTATTCCATCAGCCAACCTCTTCATAATGACGTAACTCCTCTCTTTTACATCCTTCACAACTTGTTCTATAGAGCTCTTACGAGATCGGCCTATTCCAATCTCCCGGTTCACTTTTACTTCGACGATTGTCTTCATCAGGCCATCGTGTCGTAAGAAGTGGCCTATTAAGTGATCCCGTCCACTTTATAGAGCTTTCAGCAGACATCTCTTTTTTCCCACTCGTCTTACGACTTCTTCGACTGTCACTCGGTTGATCCATTTAATCTTTAGCATTCTTCTGTAGTACCAAAATTCGAACGCTTCACCCTTTTATTCTCCGCTGCTGCCATCGTCCATTCCTCACTGGCAAAAAGAAACATGTTCCATACGTACGTCCTGATAAATTGTTTCCCTACGTCTACGCTTGTATTTCCAGCTGTAAGTAGATTCTTCTTTGGATAGAATGCCACCCTCTTTGCCTGAGCAATTCTACTGACTATTTCTTTCTTGCTTCGTCCATCGTCGGCTACTCAGCTTCCCAGGTAACAGAAATCTTTTACCTCTTTCAGCTTTTGCTTTCCTAGTTTAACGTTGGTTTTGGCCTCTTCTTTCTTGCTGAACACCAATATCTTACTTTTTTCCTATTGATTTTCAGATGATATCTGGCCATTGTCCTTCCCATGGCTATTAAAGTCTTATTCAAATCCTTCTTTATCCCTGCTACGAGTGCTTTGTGATCAGCGAATTGAATCATGCATATTTTTTCTTCGTGATTATTCACTCCAGAATACTTCTCTTTTATTTCATTGATGGCTCCCTCGATGTAAACAGTAAAAATTATGGGAGACAGTGCACAACCTTGTCTCACTTCTTTCCTTTTTCTTGCTTCTTCACAACTGGGTCCAGATTTCTGTCTGGACCAAGACCTGTTTCTCTTTCAAAGTCTGTTTCTTCTCCTCCATTCTCTTCTCTATGAGCAGCCTAAGGGCAAATATTGCTTCTCTAGTACCCTTACTTTTCCTGAATCCGACTTGATCTTCAACCAGGAACTCCTTTGCTTTTTGTTCTTTTCTTCTGTATATGATCCTTTTCAATATCTTATTTGCATTTTTCGTCACGCTTATCGTCCTGTAGGTAATTGTCGCATTTCCCCGCTCTCTTCTTTTTAGTTTTAGGAATAATGGTGTTTTTCTTGAAGTCCCTGGGTATTTATCCTGTTGAATACTAATATACCTGATACGTTATGATTGGATTAAAATAAAGCACTAAAGAAAAATTAGTACTACTGAGTCATTTACATTGTTGTTTGAGAAATATCCTCATAAACTGACATATTTTCTAATTATAATTTCCCTGTATTTTTAAAGATATGTTTCGGAGAAAAAGTACTTATTAAAATTTAAAAGGCAATGAGTTCAGGAAGAGTGTTTGATATGCATTAGCTAACCGAGGGCATTGTCTGAGGGGGACGTACCATACGCAAAGTCGGCAAAACACCCACATGAGCAAAAAAAGGAGTTTCATCGCAGCTGAGAGTGATGAAGGAAAGCTTGTCAGAAACGTGGATGAAAAAAGAGTGAAAATTCTTGATATTAGGACGCACCAAAACGCGGATTTGATATATAGAAGATACAGGTGAAATTATGGTTTATAAGGCGTGGAAATGAAGAATAAAAAAGATGCGGTGGAATGGAAGTGAATTGAACTGGTTACCAGAGATTGGTCAATGCCGTTAAGGTTACAATGTGAGGATCATGTGCAAAACGGAGAAGAATGACGGGTATTTCACCCGTAACCACGGTATTCCAGATCTGATGAGAGGAAATCTGTCATTTTAAGAAGAAAAGGTTATATTTGCGCATAATGCAAATTTTCTTACCAACCATATTTTATTTATTTCATTTGCTGAACCGTTCAGTATTTGGTAAATGACTTATGTTTCCATACTATCGAGCGGCACTGAATTCATAAAATATCATAAATCATATATGGGTCATTCCACGTCAATTCAACAAACGTTTGTCGCTTAGGTTCTCAGATTTTGATAAAAATTGGTGTATGGGAACAAAATTAACTAAAACTGAATATCCTCAAACAGTTTTGTGAAAAAAAAATTTTTGATGGAATTATGCATGTTTTAATTTTTTCGCATTTTTAGCAAAAAACCGAGCCTTAAATCATATATCACTTATATCTCCGCTTGTAATTGTCATACAGCAATGATTAATAGCTCTTTTCAAAGATAAATCTTTATTAAATGCAATTATATTCATAAAAAACTATTTTCTTCTAAACCCTATTGTTGTTCATTACTAATGTTTAAAAAATGGTTAATAATTTTTTCTCAAATACTCCATCTTGGAATCGGCCGAAACTTTTTTTCCATTATCTAAACATAACCAGCTAACTGTTCCAAAAATAAAATTTAGTGGCAATTCATAAATGCTTTTTTTATAAATATTTAAACATTTACAATTTTCTCACTCGCGGCCCGTCGGCTCCCCCATTTGGAGTACATGCAGCAGAACCGCGATGCAAGCCTAAAAATGTCCTAATTGCTCAAGGTCGTGGCTATATGACATAAAAATATATTATAAACTATAAATGTTAACAACAAGAGTTATTGTTCTTTCACTTTTAGAGCTAAATATTGAGTTGATCCAAATTTCTCTTGAATTTTTGCCACGCTCCAGCTTTTAGGCAGTGTAGACAGGACTAAAATTTTTTCACTAGGAACTAGCTTCAGCAAATTTTTCCTTGAGTTGACTAAGCATTTCACACCCTACTAACTCTTATATGCCGAAGAAAGTTCTTGCTTTTCCCCATACTTTCCCGATTGCTGTTCGATAAACAGAAGTAATTTTATGAATTTTTTCTTTAGAGTATTTTCTACTTCTCAATTTTTTTCTATTTACTGGTGATATACCGATTTTGGATAAACTCAAAATGATTTTTTCTAGCACAGATGGAAGGGGTAAATAAGGTGCACCATCGCTCTCTCCTTGTGAGTCACTGTCATTGCTTGGGTTGCTTGTAAGTAGCGATACATGAGGCTCCGCAAATTGCAAACCAGAAGGCCCCGGTTGTGACAGTACTGCTTTTGCAGCCACAGGCTGCTCAGGAACGTCTTCTTGATGACTGATGGTGTGTCACCTTTCGCGACTCCCTTATTCAGAAACACTCTGCACTGACGACACAATTTTCCGCCCTCGACCAAAGACATCGCTCTAGTGCTGAAAATTTTCGATTTGTAATATTTGGCAGTAATTGTATATAAACTAGCACTACGGATAATGCAATGCAGTTTCAGTGGATTACAACACTGTTTTGGCGCTTTGAATTGAAAGTAAGAAACTATTTTTCATTGTTAACGCTCACGGTTTCCACTTTGACACCACTTCTATCTTCGATGAGCTGCAGATCTCTTCGATACATTTAAAGACACTGTCTAGCGGACACTTTCCTCCTCTCACTGCGCCGATGGAGCAAATTTCGACAATTAGTTTAAAAAACTATGTACGAGAAAAAGGAGAAGCGCTTGAATAAGTAGATGCACACGCGGTGACAGACCAAAACAAACTGAGACTTCTTCGGTGAATAAATGCGGCTGTCAACAAAAACATGTGGAGCTAGACGGTCTTCCTTCAAGTTTTTAGGCACATACCGCAATGGTCAGAATTGGGCACCAACGGGGCCATAATAATAGGGTTCTGAAAGGAAGTGGAAAGGTTTTTACCCTCTTGCTATCCGTAGGTGCCATAAAATATTTCTTTTTAGAGAGAGCTACGTTTACGGAATACGTCTCAATGCACGAAAAGCCACAGCTGCAGGCTCTCGACTCGAAATAAAAATGAAATGGACATGTATTTGGACACTAAAATCGGAGTTTGCAGTAAATTTGTCTATAGAGATAAAAAGAGTGAGATAGCAAAAACAAAGAAATTTTTCTGCTAGAACAAATGATGCAAAAATTCCATCATTGTAATTTATTTTCATTTCATTTCATCAGTGAATTATACTTGAAGATTCTTAAAAAGTTTTTTCATGTTAATTGTCATAGATTTTTGCTCAAATAAAAGTTAATCCGCTTGGAAATTTAAGTGGGGCTCAATGATAAATTTCTCTACAAACCTCCATTTAACAGAACAAAACAATTGCTGAGAACATTTATAGTTTATAATATATTTTTATCTCATATAGCCACGACCTTGAGCAATTAGGACATTTTTAGGCTTGCATCGCTGTTCTGCTGCATGTATTCCAAATGGGGGAGCCGACGGGCCGCGAGTGAGAAAATTGTAAATGTTTAAATATTTATAAAAAAAGCATTTATGAATTGCCACTAAATTTTATTTTTGGAACAGTTGGCTGGGTATGTTTAGATTATGAAAAAAGATTTCGGCCGATTCTGAGATGGAGTATTTGAGAAAAAATTATTAACCATTTTTTAAACATTAGTAATGAACAACAATAGGGTTTAGAAGAAAATAGTTTTTTATGAATATAATTGCATTTAATAAAGATTTATCTTTGAAAAGAGCTATTAATCATTGCTGTATGACAACTACAAGCGGAGATATAGGTAAGTGATAATATGATTTAAGGCTCGGATTTTTGCTAAAAATGCGAAAAAATTAAAACATGCATAATTCGCTCAAAAATTTTTTTTTCACAAAACTGTTGGAGGATATTCAGTTTGAGTTGATTTTTTTCCCATACACCAATTTTTATCAAAATCTGAGAACCTAAGGGACAAACGTTTGTTGAATTGAGGTGGAATGACCCATATAATAAATTCATATATAAGTTGTCAGTATATGGAGTATCCTCGGGGCCGTAGAAGTCCGGGTTGTATTTCACTCGGCTACTCCGTACGTCTGCTGAACACTGAGGACATCTCCATGACTTGTCAAGCTCTTGAAGGGTTTGCAAATCACTCTGTGACAGCGATTCACAAGAACAATGATAAAGCTCCTTGCAAAGAGCGTGAATGAAATAGAGCGTTTATCTCGCTTCACCCCCTGACTGCATTCCGGGCTGTGAGGCATGCCACCGGTAGCTTGTTCGTTCGGGATAAAGGTTGCAGAGAACAAGAGAGACTTCCGTGTACCTTGAATTCCGAGCGTAGACTTGCGCTATATTGAAGGGGAATGATGCTTCAAATCAGACACAAAAGAAATAAACACAATTGGTAATTCATTATAAAGCAGAAGAGTAGCGAAACATTGTTTCGTAATCATATTTTTCTGGAAGTACACTTTTGTACTTGAAATAAAGAAGGTTTGCATAGAGTTTGCTATAACTTCCGCCTGATATAGTCTTGATTGAATATATGGCTCATTACACATTTTATATAACTATTCTATGAAAGCCACGATAATAAAGCTGCTCTGTATTGATTCTTACAACAAGAAATGCGCAGTTTAAGAGAAGTGGGAAGTGAAAAGTTTATATATTATTTAAATGTTACTTTTCAACTCTGTTGATTCCAGCCCTGGGTAGCGCATGCTCGCCTTCTGTTGGATGCATTGATAAAGTGGCAGAATGCAAGCAATATCAGGGAGGAGAGAACACCTGTCAGTGCCCTGAGGAATACGAGGTTAAAGAGAAGGAATGCATGAGAACAGACCACGGAGTCCACATTCACGTCCATGTGGAGGAGAAAGAGATCGATATGGATATAGAGATCTCCAATTGAGGTGAAAAAGGATGAAACATATTAAAATTAATTCCTCTACCGGGTGAATCATATTGCATTGGGTGCAAAATATTTCCCTGTTCACCAATAAAATTAATATTTTCATGTGAACAATATACCTGTTCATTGCCTCTAATAAACTGCTGTAACGACTCGGCATATGTGATATTTTCTTTTCCAAATAATGCAACGCAATGCTGAACACAAATGCTAATATTTAGTATGGAGCTTAGCGGCGTGAATCAGATTCATAGAAAAAAATGTTTTTCTTGTCGCTCAAGGTGCACGTCTAAGAAGGAGTATCTGTGATCAGCTCTTTCAGGGTTGTAGGCAACAGAGGGTGCTCAGCCACAAACCTTCAGGCAGTTCAACAATCAATTAGTCTTCTTTTATAATCCAGTCTACCATAGTAAGTTTGAGTTCGGAAAAAATATTTATCGTCATCGGTAAGAATATTATCTTGTAATTAATTTTAGAAATTAAGTCTAAATTTCAACCTACGATTTGATGATGCTTCCCATTTTAATTCATCTAACAGACTTATTACGCTAATGTAGCAATCGTACCGTCTTTCTACAAATCCTGCCGATCTCCGTAGCAAAGGCTCAAGTTAATTATTAAAGCCTATTTTAGAGGAACTCTTACGCTGCAATGGTTCAGATGATTTCAAAAAGCTGAAATATTTTGAGCAGTACTTGACAATATTGGTGTGGAAGAGATCAAAGTTTTATTTTATTTATATATATACTCTAATAAATTTTTTATGGTATCACGGAGAAACAGAATTCAATGACGGATGCAATTGACAGGGTGTCAATATGCTTGCGTTATGGTGTGATTGTAACGTATGTGAGACCGCATTTTCCATTTTTCACCCTTAGAAAAGATTTGCCCCATCAATTTTTTCAGTAACGACCGCGAGGAAGAAAAAGGAAATTTAAATGGCATTCGGCTTTGCTCTGGCGGAAGTAATTCAAAGTATCGCTACTCTAAAATAGCACACTGTTTAAATAGAATCGATGATTAAATCGAATAACATTTTCAACAAAGATGTAGATTTAGGTATGGAAAACACAGGAAATGTCATATCCCCTGAAAACAGTATTAAAACATAGATAATACAAATTATAATAACAGCACCTTGATGAGCGATTCCGGTTTTGAAATAAATAAAATAACACATGACCTACACTGCAAGAAGTTTATCTGATTTTAAGGTACAAAAGCGATCTGCATTTCAGATGCAACATTTTTAAGAGAGTGTATGCTGAATTTCAGCACTAATATATTGTCTAAAAATACGGCAGCTGAAGGACGGAAAATCAAATCATGTGGGACTAATTTAAAGTTAGGCCTATGCTGAATTTAAGACAGCCTTGTCTGGTAATAATGCGGTTTTCTACTGAAATTCAAGCTTACTTTGAGGGGCTGTCTTATTTTAAGGCAGGCGCAGGACTGAAAATCAGACCAGGTGGGACTTATTTTAAGATAGGCCCATGCTGAATTTATGATCAGGGCCGCCTTAAATGCAGGTGCTATTGAAATACGGGTTGCTATTGAAATTAAAGTCTACTTTTAGGGGATGCAGAATTATAAATACTACATATTTAAACAATTCACACGAACACAAACCAAGACCCTAATGTTTCATATTTTTACTCAATGATACTGTTTTACTGACTACATTCTTCAAGAGAGCAAACGTAAGTCATAGAATTTCCACTGAAATAGTTTTCAGGACTGAAATGGGAAAAAATTAACAATAACTTCAAAGATAATATGAAAATTTGTACTATTATTGTAAACAAAGTAATCCATACAAAGTCTTCGATACCAAAGTCCTATAAACCGAGGTAGTAGCAGTCACTTGACGAGGGCGAAAGTTTTTTTAGTTCTTACAACCCTGCCACGTAGACAAAATAAGGAAGTTTAGTCTTAGGATACGTCACTCAGATACAATTGACTCCCTTCTGCAAACAAACGAAGTATCAATGCCACATTCTCACGCCATTAATTCATTGCACGAAACATATTTCACTTACATATAACGAAATTTGACTATAATTCGATTTTATTTCTTTACGCTTCGTAATCCTTGTTGATTTCCATTTCCCTGGTTACGCTCCGCCCATCAGTCTCTGCTATTGGCAGGTTAGCTACAAATGCGGAGCCAACCAATTCGTGCTTATTTTCAGCCCGGGTGATTTGAATTTCAGATCACAACCATCTTATTTCAATATGCAGTTGTTCAGTTCGTAAAGTAAGACAGAGGTGTGTCTGATATTCACGCATGTTGAGTCTTAAATTTAGATACTACCGTAATATCAGACAGCGTTTAAATTCAGATCGCACTGATGCTGAATTTCAGCACTAATATATTGTCTAAAAATACGGCAGCTGAAGGACGGAAAATCAAATCATGTGGGACTAATTTAAAGTTAGGCCTATGCTGAATTTAAGACAGCCTTGTCTGGTAATAATGCGGTTTTCTACTGAAATTCAAGCTTACTTTGAGGGGCTGTCTTATTTTAAGGCAGGCGCAGGACTGAAAATCAGACCAGGTGGGACTTATTTTAAGATAGGCCCATGCTGAATTTATGATCAGGGCCGCCTTAAATGCAGGTGCTATTGAAATACGGGTTGCTATTGAAATTAAAGTCTACTTTTAGGGGATGCAGAATTATAAATACTACATATTTAAACAATTCACACGAACACAAACCAAGACCCTAATGTTTCATATTTTTACTCAATGATACTGTTTTACTGACTACATTCTTCAAGAGAGCAAACGTAAGTCATAGAATTTCCACTGAAATAGTTTTCAGGACTGAAATGGGAAAAAATTAACAATAACTTCAAAGATAATATGAAAATTTGTACTATTATTGTAAACAAAGTAATCCATACAAAGTCTTCGATACCAAAGTCCTATAAACCGAGGTAGTAGCAGTCACTTGACGAGGGCGAAAGTTTTTTTAGTTCTTACAACCCTGCCACGTAGACAAAATAAGGAAGTTTAGTCTTAGGATACGTCACTCAGATACAATTGACTCCCTTCTGCAAACAAACGAAGTATCAATGCCACATTCTCACGCCATTAATTCATTGCACGAAACATATTTCACTTACATATAACGAAATTTGACTATAATTCGATTTTATTTCTTTACGCTTCGTAATCCTTGTTGATTTCCATTTCCCTGGTTACGCTCCGCCCATCAGTCTCTGCTATTGGCAGGTTAGCTACAAATGCGGAGCCAACCAATTCGTGCTTATTTTCAGCCCGGGTGATTTGAATTTCAGATCACAACCATCTTATTTCAATATGCAGTTGTTCAGTTCGTAAAGTAAGACAGAGGTGTGTCTGATATTCACGCATGTTGAGTCTTAAATTTAGATACTACCGTAATATCAGACAGCGTTTAAATTCAGATCGCACTGAAAATCAGCTAAACTTTTTACAGTGTAACATTGTACCTCATTTAAAACATGTTTTATTGGACATATTTATCTTTTTATCTCTGATTCTGGAAGAAAATCCTCGTTTCTCTAGGCTGGAGGAAATATATTATTTTCAATGCATTTATGTGCTTCTTCGACAGAATTGTTTTGATGATGGATAACAATGGATATCAGTGCTCAACTCTCCCTTTTAAGGAATATTTGAATGTGTATTATATTTGGAAGAAGAGTTGTTTATCTTCCTCGCCATGCATGTATTTTGTGCATAGTTAAAATGCAAGACCAAGCGCAATTCCTTGACAAATGTTCCTGTCTTTCATTCTGTTTGGCGAGTACATTTCACAACACCGCGTTCGGAAAGCTAAGAAGGAAAAAGCTATTCAAGAATCAGCGATTAAATTGAGATTGAACTCCGATTCCCCGCAGCCCATCTTGGTATCATTTACAGATAGGTTTTTCTCTTTATCGAAGAATACATAACACAGAATGATGATACTATATCTATGGACATAATTCCGATTGCGTTGAGAGCATGTGGAGGCAGAGATCTTATTTCAAAGAAAGTTCACTAGGATTCTTAAAAAGTATATTATAGGATCACACCTGTAACCATAAAGAGACATTGGAACGAAAGTGTACACACACAGATGGAAAAACCAAGTTCAGCTTCCGT
The DNA here is from genome assembly GCA_933228895.1 of Platycnemis pennipes. Classification (NCBI taxonomy): domain Eukaryota; kingdom Metazoa; phylum Arthropoda; class Insecta; order Odonata; family Platycnemididae; genus Platycnemis; species Platycnemis pennipes. The sequence continues at coordinate 29,487,025 of OW121852.1, read as the reverse complement.
TATAGCTTTGTCAGGACTGACTATCTGCTAGGCAAGATCGATTCCTTTCATTATATATGAATAGTATGTTTGGGAAATTTTCAGAAACATGAAATTATATTAACGAAAACATAGATATCATGATTTTTTACGCTTATTACTATCACAAGGACTTAATCTAGAGAGTTAACACAGTTCTCTGAGCGATTTTGTCGGAAGATATTTCTGTTTGTATTTTAACTTGACATCATGAGCAACTGCCATTGAATCACCCTAGAGAAATATTGGCATGCACATTGCAATGTTGTCAGCTAAACCTAACGACAGAGTTTCAGGATTTTACCAAAGTCTATACGCATGATCCGGAGATGAGAAGGAGTTTATGAATATACTTTCGAAATCTATTCGTGCATATTTTTAATATTATTAATTTTTCCGGACGATCCCGGATTTTCCGGATGTCCCGACTACAATCATAACACGTATTTCGTCATATTTACTGAGAGTAACGACAAGGATTCTATAGCGTAAATTAAAGTACCGACCCTTAAGTACCAGCGCGGTAAGGATTTAGAGATGCCAAGGGAAAATATTTCTGCTTACGACATTTCACGGTATGCATTCATTTTGATTTCCATAGTTCCTCCTCAATATTGACCAACTTTGATAATATGAGAAATTACTGGACATAATGACATTTTTTAATATAATGGAGTTATATTTCCCTATGAGAGTTCTTCTCCTTCCCAATAGGAGTCGAATACAATACATTCGTCGTTGGTACGGTGAATAAAATGTAATTTAGGCAACCTATCTATCCATGAGAGTCTATGCAAGTTGCATAGCCTCCACCAAAATTGTATTTCTATTTGAGGTTTCAATTGAAGGGAAACTGATCTGTGGCCGCTACTTTCAAAGAAGATCATTTGCGATCTCCAGCGTAAGGCCATTTTGTCCAAGTTATTCATTGCAAGTGAAAAATCGAATCTTTAACCTCCAATCCACGTCGTCATTTCCCGTGCCATCATCTTATCTCTAATCGCACCGGCTGTTGTAGTCAGATCGATGAAACAGTAGCGTGGGTGCATAGGGATCGCGGGTTCTGTCCCCGAATCAGGTGTGCATGTTGAGTCCATTTCAGGTTTCATTCAACTGCAGTAGTTGGTGGAAAACAACCTAGATTACTGGAGCACATTGAAATCGAAGTATCGTTCGTATTCCTATGTCAACATGTAAACGAATGTGCTCTGGCCTCGCAGTTACTAGAGGGCACGCCTTTTACCGCATCTTGGTATAGTAGAGAAAATGTAACGGAGAAATATCCCACAAGGACGAACTGACATGATATCTGGTTGTGTCCGACTTTCAAGTAATATGCAATTTTCAAATGAGCAACGTACGAGGATCGTTCAATAAGTCCTTAGAAAATCCAAGAGATTGCGCTCATAGATTGGAAAATGAATTTTTCGCAGCAAGCACCACTCCTAACTAGTCAGGTGTTAGTGTTTCAGCTGTGTCCATCGCATAGTTTCATTGTTGTTGTTGATTGTATTCAACAACGTTTGCTTATTTATAAAAACGGAAAAAAAGCGAGTTTCGCGCGGTGATAAATCATTTTTATTTAAAAGGGTTAACGCCGAAATAAAGCTGAGTTGGACAAAGTTCATGGCACATTTGCTCCTGTGTTTGCAACTGTTTACAATTGGGTGAATGAGTTTGAATGTGTCCGTACATCCACAAAATATGAACATCGTTCCGGATGCCCTGTGGAAGTGTCTACCCCATAAATGATTGACAAAATCCACGATATTGTTTTAAGTGATCGACAAATCAAAGTGCGAGAAAAAGTTGAGGCCACAGGCATATCGCTAAGAATATTCGATTCAATTTTGCTCGAAAAATTAGGTGTGAAAAAAATCTCGGCAAGATGGGTGCCGCATTTGCTCACAGTGGAGAATAAACGAAATCGTGTGGTCGACTCTGACGCTGTTTTGGCGCTTTTTCGTCGCAATCCTGAGGAGTTTCTGCGTCGATACATAACTGTTGATGAAACGTGGATACATGAATACACTCCAGAGACAAATCAACAGTAAAAACAATGGATTTTCAATGGCGAACGGGCTCCGAAGAGGGCAAAGGCGGTGACATTGGCCGGCAAGGTTATGGCCACGGTCTTTTGGGATACACGCGTAGTCATCTAAATCGATTACTTGGAAATGGATAAAACGATAACAGGAGAGAGTGTAATGTGCTGTTATTCCCGCTTCCAAAGGCGCCTCGAAACACTCATTTTGTTTTAAAAAACGCTATGGTTCATTTACCCCCACGGTGGGGCTAAATGGGCCGGATGCGTACTTGCCAAAAAATGGCCATAAAAACATACTTACAATGCTCATATGGCTTAAGTTGTTAGTAACTGTTATAGAGCACAAAATATTCTACAAGATAGACTAACTTTTAGAGGTAACATTGCCTAAATCCGATCTCCTGGACGCCGCAAACGAAAAACAGTCCATTTACCCCACCTCGAAGTTCATTAGAGTTTGCCAAGTCATCGCATCATGTAGAATGCTCTACTCCCAAGTCGAATAGGTGGCAGAAGTAATAGTTCAGTAATAGTATCAATCAGTTCACGCCTCCAAAGACGACTACCAGATGGCGCTCATGGTGCAGCTGGACTTTTATACCAGCATCAGCAAATACATGTGAAGAATCACAGCCACTCGTGTATTCTACGGGAAGAAAATGGCGAATGTCACGCGCAAAGGGGATTCAAAAGTATGTATGCGGTTGAATTTGGTGAGAAGAAGATGAAGGAGACAGTGTGCTGAGATCTGAAGACACCAGAGTACCGTACGGTCGACCGTAAGCCTGACGCCCTGAGGCGGGCGTTACGTCTACACTAAAAATATTTTTCTTTCTTAAATGAAACAATACCTTAGGCAAACTTTTTCAATTGTAAAGGAGGTTTGTATCTACAACATATAGAGCAATGTAAAAAATCAAGGACATAGGTACATCGTCAAAAATCGATTTGAAAATTTAAAATTGCTATAAACTTTTTCAAATTGTTTTAATTGTAAAACATAATCCCTTGTTATATTTTTCCAATTCAAGTCCTTTAAAATAAGTCATTTTTCACGTATGTGGCTTTAATAGTATTGGAGATATACCATAAACCGTGTAGTAAATTTTGAAAACTTCGAATTTTGCAACGTTGCAATCACGGTCCCTATAAAATGGTCGTCCATCTCCCTCTAGGGAGTGTTGCCTGTGACGACGCATCACAACTAATGGAACGGTGGCGCTACCACTTGGGGAAATGTGGAACTAACGAGGCGGCAGTTTGAAAACATATCGGGACGAGAACGAGTATAAAGTGGACGATTAATACGAGAAAATATTGGCTGAGCTGAATTATGTCACAATGGAAATGCGCAATGGGCTATAAATCGCCAGTTTTTAAAATCGGCGAGTGAATACCACCTAGTGAAGCCGAAGTAATAATAAATTTAACTCTCCAATAAGGTTGTTCCTACCTCTCGGAATTTGCAGATTAAATGTTTTCTAGTGACTCCACAATCACAATTAATGAACTGGAAATCATGGAATCTGCAACAGAACTCTAATTTCAAATGTACGAGAAACCTTATTTCCCTAATTTACAGGTGGCCCACAAAAAACGTTGTAGACATGATTGTTATATGGAATATTACAATTCTACATTTTTGGGATGTATTTAGCATTGGAGGGTACTATTGTATCTTAAAGATATTTTAATGAACCGGATTAACAGTCTTTGATGGCATTTGAGAGAAAACAAAGACACCAAGGAAGACCTTATGGGAGTGGGAATTCTGTTAAGGAATTTGAAGTTGAACACTAATAAAAAAAGAAGTATGAGAAATGATTTAATAGCAATTACTTAACACATTTTAGTGCAGCCAGGGACTAAAAGAGACACTCCGGATGGAGAAGCTTAAATCTTTGAAATATAAAGTCAATGATAAAGATAATTCATCTTTATTGGGGCAGATCAAGACAAAACCCTAGACATGTAACATGTACATATGAAGTTATAACACATTCTGAATTACAAGTCACATATGAGAGACAATTAACTCATTTACATGATCATGTGAATAAAACAAGAGTTGATATAAGCTGAGCATAAGAGCTATGTCATTAAGCTGCATTAAATGCTTTAAAAACTTGTGAGATAAACATGAGGATTACTAGTCAAATCCTTAACAAAAACCCACTGCAAGGAAACACCCACAAAAGAAGGGGGTTGTGTTACATTTTCAGTCCTTTAACAAAAAGTATCAAAGCAACCACATATTGTCAATTTTTGCAACAAAAACACAGCCAAACACACAATAGTTACGTGGCTAATAGGATATGTCGACGTAAACAATCCCCACAGGTTCATTGCAGGAGGGGCACCAAGTTTATCAAGTTTACAACATTTAGGCATTAAGGCACCTTACGTAAACAGGTCAGCCACCAGGGATGCATCTGTAAAGAAGTAAGTTAACATTATTAGTTGCACTTGAATAAAATAATAATTAGTATTTACTGCAAACCCACCCAGCACAGCCCTTTCACCACCAACACTTTCAACAAGTCCTTTGGCAACAATAATTTTTAAAAGTCCCTCATCCAACTAAGAGGTACAATATATATGACAACAATTGGCTTATGGGGAAATTAAGGTAACTAAATAATTTGTACATGGTCACCTGCAAAGTTAAACATCACAATAAAATTGTGCCACACCTTATATTTGGATATAATCCAGCAAACACACTGAAGAGCAAAGCCCACCTAAAATAAAAATACAGGCATGAAAAATGTAAATATTTTCGAAATGAAATATGCTAAGGCAAACAATTAGTACAGACCACAATAGCCCATAAAAGAATCACATTAAGGAGCACCAGTGATTCCAAGGCAGACCAGAAACGGAACACAATTGCATTCCTATAAAATGCAAACTAATAACTGCTGACCGGAATGCATAGCAGCAGGATATTCCATTTGAAAAGGAAAAGATGCCTCTATGAGCAGGCAATAGCAAAATACTCAAACCATAGATACATGTCCCAACTGAATTACATCAGTCAGCAGCAGCATACACTGAGGCCGACCTGAAATTATTCACCACCACGTTAATATCACAATAGGGAAAAAACAGGAGAAATAATACATGAAAACAATAGAAATTGAGACTCCTTACCATACAGAAAAGTTGCACAAATTTCATTCTCTGAATGCTTGAATAAAGAGGTATCTTCATGCTTGATGGCACAACCACATGAAAACAAATTGCGGGCCAGCAGGCAGAAACATCATTATATAATATAACAAAAGGAGAAGCCCTGACCATGAAGAAGGACTAGCCAGCTAGCTTCATTGCTGAAACCACTCACTCAGGCGATATAAATATCGACTTATTTGTAGGAGCACATTTGAATCAAAGGAAAACCTGAAACGAATCACAAATGTCATTTCACTACCACAATACAGCTAAGTATAAAAGGTGAGTTAAAAAGTAATCAAACAGGGCAACGTTATCACAAATAACCATAAATAACCACCGAAAATAATAAAAAGAGAAACAATTGGAATTTTCCAAAGTGTATACATTTTCTCCACCATGGCTGAGAATTCATAGGCCAAAAAATGATGTCAACACCTGCCTTTATCCAAACGGCAGAAAAAGACAAGCATGTAGAGAGAACAAGGATTGTGTGAAGGTCAGGGAACACCTGCAAGTACGTACGCTAACATTAAAAAAAATATAGAAATAATACATGGATAAATCACAGCAACACTATCTCAACATGAATCCTAGGTTTAAATAAACGTAAACAATGTAAAGTCAACAATAGCATAACCAGACCATCTTACCATGTAGAAATAAATATCGATTAAACTTCAACTTGGCTCATGAAATCTATTGATTCTTGTCAGACAGAAGTAATCAGGTAGAAAAAGTTGGCACACCAAAGTTCTGGAGACAGACATTACATTAATCCATTTCAAAGAAAGAGCATTTGATTTCTTGCAATGCTCAATGTACAATCATTTTTCACTGAGAATCAGGATGATGTCAGACTACATAGTACACAGCAAGGTACACCTGAAAGTTATGATCATTATATAATTAATGAAAAGAAAATATGAGAATGCAATGAAGCTAGCAAGATGTCTAGAAGCAGATTAGTTATTCAACATGGGGAAGTTATCAGAAGAGATCATGGAATACATTTGCCGTCACATAAACTTACCATGATGAACAGAGTCAAAATAGGCTTCCAACAGTCAGGGAGTCTCATTCATTAAACACTGGTAGAAATTTATACACAAAAATGTGATACAGTAGACAATTTTCATAAGTCAACAGAAGATCCATCAGAAATGGATCAGCCCTAACATAAGCCTATTGTGCACATAAAGGAATGGATTTTTAGAGCAATAGATATACCTGAAAATAATAATATTTTGAGTAAAACAAAACTTGAAAAATTTAGAACGTAATGAAGTTAAAATAGATATTAGAGAAAAAAATTATCACAATGAATGGAATCAAAATGGGTGTCCAACAGTCTTGGAGTACCCCAAAAGTAGTCATGTCTAATACCATTTGTTGTTTTCCTCATGAGCCACCAGAACAATTCATCGGGAACAAATAAGCCCACACATGAGAAATTTCAGTTTCGCATTGCTCACAAAAACACATTCTCCCACATCAGAACCAGGCTACATACACAAGTAGATTCTTAGAAGAATGGGTACACATGAAAAAAATAACACTTTTAGTAATTAGGTGGGACAAATGAAAGTCAGTATATAGTTACAATGGACATTAGTGAAAGAAACTAACCATGATGAATGGAGTCACAGTCGTATTCCAACAGTCGCAGGGTAACCCCAAAAGTATTCGGGTTTGATAACATTTGTCGTATTAAAACAGGATACACTCCACAGTTGTATAAGACATCAGGAACAAATAGTCAGTCGCAGGGTAAACCCACAAGTATTCGGGTTTGATAACATTTGTCGTATTAAAACAGGATACACTCCACAGTTGTATAAGACATCAGGAACAAATAAGCCCTCTCAAGAGCAATTTCCGTTTCGCATTGCTCACAAAAACACATTCTCCCACATCAGAACCAGGCTACATACACAAGTAGATTCTTAGAAGAATGGGTACACCTGAAAGAAATAACAATTTTAGTAATTAGGTTGGACAAATGAAAGTCAGTATATAGTTACAATGGACATTAGTGAAATAAACTAACCATGCTGAATGGAGTCACAGTCGTATTCCAACAGTCGCAGGGTAACCCCAAAAGTATTCGGGTTTGATAACATTTGTCGTATTAAAACAGGATACACTCCACAGTTGTATAAGACATCAGGAACAAATAAGCCCACTCAAGAGCAATTTCCGTTTCGCATTGCTCACAAAAACACATTCTCCCACATCAGAACCAGGCTACATACACAAGTAGATTCTTAGAAGAATGGGTACACCTGAAAGAAATAACACTTTTAGTAATTAGGTGGGACAAATGAAAGTCAGTATATAGTTACAATGGACATTAGTGAAAGAAACTAACCATGATGAATGGAGTCACAGTCGTATTCCAACAGTCGCAGGGTAACCCCAAAAGTATTCGGGTTTGATAACATTTGTCGTATTAAAACAGGATACACTCCACAGTTGTATAAGACATCAGGGGGGTAAGTCTGTAACTCTGTTTTCTCCCGAAAACGGGAGAAAGGTGCTTCGTGAGGCGCCTGCGCGAGAGTTGTCGCCCGCCCTAAGTCTCTAACGCCTGTCGCCGGAGAAAGGAGACAAATTTGTCGCCTGGAGAAAACTATTCTCCCGACCCAAGTCTGTAAGTCCTCTCAAGCGACTTCCGGCGCCCCAGACGGTCGCCTCCGTTACGTCCCCCTCGAGAGCCCGACGTATCTTTTTCTCCCGTGGAGAAAGTGCGCATCTTGACAGTGATTTGTTGATTATTTCCAAAACATTCATTGCTCTGCGAATCGTCAGAAGCTATTTTTCGGCCCTGAGTAGTGTTTTTGGAATTTTATTAGCAAATTAGGTGACATCTAGTGTTGTTACTCGATACGAATTACCAGTTAGAGTCAAGATAGTTTAATTTCCGAATCCTTTTACGTGCCAGCTGAGTTGAAATGTACTCACTGTGCGATGTGTTTATTTGAGAACGCGTTTATTAGGTCTGATGCTCTCAAGTTAATAAAACAATGCCTTTACCAGGTAGATATACTTTGCTATTTATTTGGTGCCGAAGTTTTTTTTATTTTAATATATTTGCATCGTTCTTTAGCGTAATGTAGCAGCGTAGTGCAGTGCTCATCATAATCTCTTTAGCATAACATGAGGCAAGTATAAGACCCAGGGTCATTGTGTCTTTTTTTTACTATGTATTCGAGACTTGAGAATGGTTTTATGTTACGATGGTGTAGTTATAGTGTTGATGTTCATGGTAATTACATTCAGGTAATGCTATACTATATTCTGCCACAAAAGTTGATTGTGGCCCACAAAGGTTAAAGGGCTACAAAGTACACTTGAAGAAATTCAGGTCTTTGAATTATTATAGCCATTTACAAACTTGCTGGCATTGAATTTGATATGGTGATGATTAAAGAACACTGTTTAACTTATACTAATGCCTTTCCATAGATTGCTGGGTGTCGGACGGTAATGATTTTTAAATCAATAAGCTGGTTCATTTGTGTTGAGTGTTTTGAATAGCAGGTGCTGATAATAAGTCAAGTTAGCATAGTTTACCGAAGTTATAAGCAGCAGATTTTTACACACAAATCTTAATTTTAATGCCTCGGTCCTACATTGTCCTTGCCTTCCAATGTTCCATGTACATATTTAATTTACGCCGATGATACCACATGCGTGCGTGATGTAAATGAGATGTCTAGCACTATAAGTGAATTCTCCAGTTCAGTTATGTCAATAGCATCAAAGTGGTTTTAAGCAAATAGTTTGGCTTTAAATAAGGACAAAACTCCGGTGGCAGCCTTTTCATTTAGTGCATTGGCAATTCATTGTGACTTACATCTGGTTTTAATTTAGATCGTAAATTAAAGTGGGGTCCTCATATATATCAAAACTTACCAATAAATTGTCGAGTGCTACCTACATGCTCCGTAAATTAAAAACTCATATTTCTCAGGATTACCTGCGAACAAACTACCTTTCCTTATTCCACTGCCATAACTGGGATAGAACTATGGAATCATGCCCATGAATGCCCCAATGTATTTATTCAGCAAAGAAGGACAATCAAGATAGTTTTGTTTTAACATTGCAATTTAAATTCCTAAATGAATTTACTGACGGTAAAAATATTGACATTTCCTTCTGATATTGATGTTAGTGTTGTTTCTTGACAAAGACTATTGCAATGTATTTTGCTGAATGTCCGATGAAAATAACTAAATCATAGCACAGTACTTAAACCGGTGAATGTTGGTAGAGAGGTAAATGTGAGCATAAGGGTTACGACTTTCAAAATTCAGTGATACTTGTGGAGAAAATAAAACAGGATAAGTAATGCTTCAACTTCCTTTTACCTAACATCCAACAGCATGACGTGGATAAGCGAGCTTCGTACTATTGGTCTTCAAAACAAGACATCAACTATTCTTGTTATAACGTAATTAATTATTGCCAGTATACTGTTTAGTTTCATTGAACTAAATAAATCGTACGCTGGGAAGTCCATTCCCTATAATGCACTTAAAACGAACAATTAAATCAAGGGTAAGTAATTCCCGATAAGGAAAATTCTCTAGATTTGTGCCTCGCTCCGATAAACTAACCTTCGTTCTCCGAATTAATAAGCTATATAAACAAAGGATTCAAAGTAAATATCTCTCATTTATTCTCGCTGTATTCATAACAATCGAAATTTTGAGGCAAACGACGGCAACTTCATACCGCTGGCTTTAAATGCACACATGTCCACGATGTCACACAAGTATTATCGAAAGCAAATAACGAAAAAATCACTCGCATAACCTCATTGAGCTCCATTCCTAATTGTCCTAAGGTTTGTTTACAAAATTACCGAGGCAAAACAGCTGTGGCCACAATGATTTTAAGGTACGAGACTTTCCATTGGTCCTTACGAAGTTCATTAGCTTCGCCTTACAAATTTTTCATAACGAGAGTTTTCTCCCATCCGGTCAGTAGAAAAAGTTTTCTCCACCCAGTTACAGACTTAGGTCGGGAGAAAACTTTGGGAGAGAACTCTTTCTCCCAAACGAAGCGCCTTAAGTTACAGACATGCCCCCCAGGAACAAAAAAGCCCTCTCAAGAGCAATTTCCGTTTCGCATTGCTCACAAAAACACATTCTCCCACATCAGAACCAGGCTACATACACAAGTAGATTCTTAGAAGAATGGGTACACCTGAAAGAAATAACAATTTTAGTAATTAGGTGGGACAAATGAAAGTCAGTATATAGTTACAATGGACATTAGTGAAAGAAACTAACCATGATGAATGGAGTCACAGTCGTATTCCAACAGTCGCAGGGTAACCCCAAAAGTATTCGGGTTTGATAACATTTGTCGTATTAAAACAGGATTCACTCCACAGTTGTATAAGAGTCCACAATTAAGAGTCCACTGACAGGGATGGCAAGACACCACTTGGGAGGGCTCAAGAGGACATCTTGAAATAGGAGGCACAAGTCATAATACAAAAACAAGACACCACTTGGGAGGGCTCAAGAGGATATCTTGAAATAGGAGGCACAAGTCATAATATACACAACTGTCCGCTCAATTAAGAGTTCACTGACAGGGATGGCAAGACACCACTTAGAAGGGCTCAAGAGGACATCTTGAAATAGGAGGCACAAGTCATAATACAAAAACAAGACACCACTTGGGAGGGCTCAAGAGGACATCTTGAAATAGGAGGCTCAAGTCATAATACAAAAACAAGACACCACTTGGGAGGGCTCAAGAGGATATCTTGAAATAGGAGGCACAAGTCATAATATACACAACTGTCCGCTCAATTAAGAGTCCACTGACAGGGATGGCAAGACACCACTTGGGAGGGCTCAAGAGGACATCTTGAAATAGGAGGCACAAGTCATAATACAAAAACAAGACACCACTTGGGAGGGCTCAAGAGGACATCTTGAAATAGGAGGCTCAAGTCATAATACAAAAACAAGACACCACTTGGGAGGGCTCAAGAGGACATCTTGAAATAGGAGGCTCAAGTCATAATACAAAAACAAGACACCACTTGGGAGGGCTCAAGAGGACATCTTGAAATAGGAGGCACAAGTCATAATATACACAACTGTCCGCTCAATTAAGAGTCCACTGACAGGGATGGCAAGACACCACTTGGAAGGGCTCAAGAGGACATCTTGAAATAGGAGGCACAAGTCATAATGCAAAAACAAGACACCACTTGGGAGGGCTCAAGAGGATATCTTGAAATAGGAGGCACAAGTCATAATATACACAACTGTCCGCTCAATTAAGAGTCCACGGACAGGGATGGCAAGACACCACTTAGGAGGGCTCAAGAGGACATCTTGAAATAGGAGGCACAAGTCATAATACAAAAACAAGACACCACTTGGGAGGGCTCAAGAGGATATCTTGAAATAGGAGGCACAAGTCATAATACAAAAACAAGACACCACTTGGGAGGGCTCAAGAGGACATCTTGAAATAGGAGGCTCAAGTCATAATACAAAAACAAGACACCACATGGGAGGGCTCAAGAGGACATCTTGAAATAGGAGGCACAAGTCATAAAATACACAACTGTCCGCTCAATTAAGAGTCCACTGACAGGGATGGCAAGACACCACTTGGGAGGGCTCAAGAGGACATCTTGAAATAGGAGGCACAAGTCATAATACAAAAACAAGACACCACTTGGGAGGGCTCAAGAGGATATCTTGAAATAGGAGGCACAAGTCATAATACAAAAACAAGACACCACTTGGGAGGGCTCAAGAGGACATCTTGAAATAGGAGGCTCAAGTCATAATACAAAAACAAGACACCACTTGGGAGGGCACAAGAGGACATCTTGAAATAGGAGGCACAAGTCATTAATACACAACTGTCCGCTCAATTAAGAGTCCACTGACAGGGATGGCAAGACACCACTTGGGAGGGCTCAAGAGGACATCTTGAAATAGGAGGCACAAGTCATAATACAAAAACAAGACACCACTTGGGAGGGCTCAAGAGGATATCTTGAAATAGGAGGCACAAGTCATAATACAAAAACAAGACACCACTTGGGAGGGCTCAAGAGAACATCTTGAAATAGGAGATTCAAGTCATAATACAAAAACAAGACACCACTTGGGAGGGCTCAAGAGGACATCTTGAAATAGGAGGCTCAAGTCATAATATACACAACTGTCCGCTCAATTAAGAGTCCACTGACAGGGATGGCAAGACACCACTTGGGAGGGCTCAAGAGGACATCTTGAAATAGGAGGCTCAAGTCATAATACAAAAACAAGACACCACTTGGGAGGGCTCAAGAGGACATCTTGAAATAGGAGGCTCAAGTCATAATATACACAACTGTCCGCTCAATTAAGAGTCCACTGACAGGGAAGGCAAGACACCACTTGGGAGGGCTCAAGAGGACATCTTGAAATAGGAGGCTCAAGTCATAATACAAAAACAAGACACCACTTGGGAGGGCTCAAGAGGATATCTTGAAATAGGAGGCACAAGTCATAATACAAAAACAAGACACCACTTGGGAGGGCTCAAGAGGATATCTTGAAATAGGAGGCACATGTCATAATATACACAACTGTCCGCTCAATTAAGAGTCCACTGACAGGGATGGCAAGACACCACTTGGGAGGGCTCAAGAGGACATCTTGAAATAGGAGGCTCAAGTCATAATACAAAAACAAGACACCACTTGGGAGGGCTCAAGAGGATATCTTGAAATAGGAGGCACAAGTCATAATATACACAACTGTCCGCTCAATTAAGAGTCCACTGACAGGGATGGCAAGACACCACTTGGGAGGGCTCAAGAGGACATCTTGAAATAGGAGGCACAAGTCATAATACAAAAACAAGACACCATTTGGGAGGGCTCAAGAGGATATCTTGAAATAGGAGGCACAAGTCATAATACAAAAACAAGACACCACTTGGGAGGGCTCAAGAGGACATCTTGAAATAGGAGGCTCAAGTCATAATATAAAAACAAGACACCACATGGGAGGGCTCAAGAGGACATCTTGAAATAGGAGGCACAAGTCATAAAATACACAACTGTCCGCTCAATTAAGAGTCCACTGACAGGGATGGCAAGACACCACTTGGGAGGGCTCAAGAGGACATCTTGAAATAGGAGGCACAAGTCATAATACAAAAACAAGACACCACTTGGGAGGGCTCAAGAGGATATCTTGAAATAGGAGGCACAAATCATAATACAAAAACAAGACACCACTTGGGAGGGCTCAAGAGGACATCTTGAAATAGGAGGCTCAAGTCATAATACAAAAACAAGACACCACTTGGGAGGGCTCAAGAGGACATCTTGAAATAGGAGGCACAAGTCATAAATACACAACTGTCCGCTCAATTAAGAGTCCACTGACAGGGATGGCAAGACACCACTTGGGAGGGCTCAAGAGGACATCTTGAAATAGGAGGCACAAGTCATAATACAAAAACAAGACACCACTTGGGAGGGCTCAAGAGGATATCTTGAAATAGGAGGCACAAGTCATAATACAAAAACAAGACACCACTTGGGAGGGCTCAAGAGAACATCTTGAAATAGGAGGCTCAAGTCATAATACAAAAACAAGACACCACTTGGGAGGGCTCAAGAGGACATCTTGAAATAGGAGGCTCAAGTCATAATATACACAACTGTCCGCTCAATTAAGAGTCCACTGACAGGGATGGCAAGACACCACTTGGGAGGGCTCAAGAGGACATCTTGAAATAGGAGGCACAAGTCACAATACAAAAACAAGACACCACTTGGGAGGGCTCAAGAGGATATCTTGAAATAGGTGGCACAAGTCATAATATACACAACTGTCCGCTCAATTAAGAGTCCACTGACAGGGATGGCAAGACACCACTTGGGAGGGCTCAAGAGGACATCTTGAAATAGGAGGCTCAAGTCATAATACAAAAACAAGACACCACTTGGGAGGGCTCAAGAGGATATCTTGAAATAGGAGGCACAAGTCATAATATACACAACTGTCCGCTCAATTAAGAGTCCACTGACAGCGAAGGCAAGACACCACTTGGGAGGGCTCAAGAGGACATCTTGAAATAGGAGGCTCAAGTCATAATACAAAAACAAGACACCACTTGGGAGGGCTCAAGAGGATATCTTGAAATAGGAGGCACAAGTCATAATACAAAAACAAGACACCACTTGGGAGGGCTCAAGAGGATATCTTGAAATAGGAGGCACATGTCATAATATACACAACTGTCCGCTCAATTAAGAGTCCACTGACAGGGATGGCAAGACACCACTTGGGAGGGCTCAAGAGGACATCTTGAAATAGGAGGCTCAAGTCATAATACAAAAACAAGACACCACTTGGGAGGGCTCAAGAGGATATCTTGAAATAGGAGGCACAAGTCATAATACAAAAACAAGACACCACTTGGGAGGGCTCAAGAGGATATCTTGAAATAGGAGGCACAAGTCATAATATACACAACTGTCCGCTCAATTAAGAGTCCACTGACAGGGATGGCAAGACACCACTTGGGAGGGCTCAAGAGGATATCTTGAAATAGGAGGCTCAAGTCATAATACAAAAACAAGACACCACTTGGGAGGCCTCAAGAGGACATCTTGAAATAGGAGGCACAAGTCATAATATACACAACTGTCCGCTCAATTAAGAGTCCACTGACAGGGATGGCAAGACACCACTTGGCAGGGCTCAAGAGGACATCTTGAAATATGAGTTGTTTTTACATTTTTGCCCTCTTTCTATTTAAACGTGTTGCCTCCTGTGAGGCATTGTCTCTTTCTTTTGCCACCTTGCAGGCAAAGAACATTCTTGTTGTAATAAAGAAATTTACAACAAGCTCTGTCAACTGGTTGCAGTGCTCTTCGCAACCAACCAATGATATTCTACCCAAGGACTCAATCTCCTTTGCCACCTTAATCACAGTGTCAACATCTAGACCATCTGAATCAAGATGTCTAACTGTTGCACCCTCCAGTTCCTTTATCAAGGAGAATAGCCTCTCTGATGCATACTTCAAGTGCCCTGTTTTTGCATATTAACAAAGTTCTCCCTGCTCAGTGCACCTCCATTCCTTGAGGTTAGTGTCACTTTGCAGTGTTCACAATTTGTGAACCGCATGGCTTTACGAGCCACGTAACCCGCAAAGTATGTGGTCACGAAGTCTGTCGTGACAGTAGTAGCATAACTATGGTCACTGGTGTCATCACTGATTGGCAGAAGTTCTCCATCAGGCACACCGTTCTCCACTATGCTATCCAGGATTGCCTGGTACTGTGCCTTCCTGTTATCACTGGGTGAAATATCAGTATACTTCATAATTGTCCCCAGGATTTCAGGTCCAGACACAATACTCCCTTTCGATGGCTTGACAAGAGAGTATGTTCCTAGAAGCCTGAACAACTGCACAAACAGGATTGAGTCCGGGTGGTCGTTCGATCCGCATGCTGCCCTCATCATGCCGAAGAACCTCTGTAACAGATAGAAATGAAGATAGATTGTAATGTATTGAAAGCATTCAGACACCTTAATAAGCATAAAAGTTATTTATCTGGGAATACACGGACCTCCAATGTATCCTGGTTCATCCTGGCTGTCATTAAATACTGGAAACCACATTCCTCTTCCAGGTATCTAAACAGATCCAAGGTGGCATTTAATGTCACTTTAAAACCAACACAGGTATTGCTGGAGAGGAAGTGATAAGAGTTTGCCACAGCCTTAGCCTCCCATTCGTTCAGAAACTCAATGAAGTTCTGAATTGTCTGGCAATGTCAATTTATGATTATAAGGCAAATGTAGTCAAATATGAAAATACAAAATAATCAAAGCAGCTTATATTCTAACCTTCCATTCCTCCGAGTCCCTCCTCAGTGCATTGATTCGAGTCCTGGAGTTCAAAGCTGTGGCAAGTCCTTTGACCCTCCTGATGAATTTGCTGGAAGCCTTAGAGTCATCCAGTGCAGGATGGAATGGCCTGTACGCATCCATGGCCGCAGCCACATCCCTACCAAAGAACTGCCAAAATCAAGGTTTAGAGAAGACGCTGCCTGCCATTTGTAATACAACTATAAATATTTGATTTCTTGGAACTGCACATTCTTCATCAGTTAAAACAAATAAGAGTAGTGATAGAATACCTGAAAAGCCTTCGCAACATTCATTTTTTGGTAGGCCTTAGGATGCACGTGATCCCTGGTAAGCTTTGGGCATGCCTTCAACCGGTGTTTCCCAGGCTGTTCCAGTTCCAGTACAGCATCCCAATGTCTCAGCTTCACCACGCCATCTGGAGTCTGGAAAAGGATACAGGTGAACGTGAGAGGACATAAAATATTTCAACTGTCATAAAGATACCAAAAGGATTACGTACCCAGATCGCTTCATGACTAACTACGAAGTTCCTCAAGTTCTTCAGAAGGTGTGGGAAGTCTGAGCAGAACCATAGCCTCCTAGATGTGTGGCAAGGGTGTTCACAACTGCCCCCAGTGTCATCAACACCAAATAGCCTCCACATACTACGGTTCCATTGGGCACCGTCACAAGTGACCACATCCACGAAGTAGCCAGCCCTCTCCAGCAGTATGATGCACTCCAAAATGAGGTGGCGCAGAACTGTACTACTAGCACATCCCTTGCTTAAAAAACATGCCAAAGCCTGTACCCATCTCCCTCGGAAAGACTGGAACATGAACACCAAGGCATGGTCCCCCATCTCATTTGTTTGGTGGGGTGGAGTGTAATCCCCTAAATCAGTGAACCCTTCAACTTTTAGGGTGTGCTTATCAAAAGCTAAGCCCTTGGAGAGCTTCATCTCATCCAAGAGCAAAGCACCTGGAAAGTAATAAATGCCTTCATTAACATACAACTTAATGCGATCTTATTGAAACAAGTATAGGAACTGCCATTGCAGCACTTACCTCTACGCTCTGCAGAAGGCACCCCTTCAGCTTTCACCTTCATGCAGTCAAATATAGCCTGCTGAAAACCGTAAGCCCCCTTAATGGTCTTCATGTATTTGCTGAGGGTATTTCGGTTTGGAAGGCATAGAATCCCATTAGCCCTCAAATGGTCGTATGCCTTCCTACTCTTAATTCTAAGGAGCAAGCACTCGTACACCCATCGGAGAGTGTAGCGCCTGCCCTTAGAATTATTCAGCTTAGAAGCTGCAAAAATAGCATTTACTGCCTCATGCTGGCTTTCAGGAAGGGCAGCTAATTCAGCAGCAAGAGCTGCCTCCGATGTCGAGGAACATTTCAGTTTCAAAGACTGTATTTCAGTCTGCAAAGTCATCACCTAAAGAAATGAAGTGAGGGATATATTGAAGAGATCAAAAGGACACCGAAATGTACTTACAACTGTATGATGTACTTACCCGAGTGGCAAGCCTTCGCTTCTGTATGCGGCAGACTTTCAATGCCACACTTGCAGACTTTACGGGCTTCTTAGGAGGACCTTGCTTCTTTCGAAGCCTGTCTACCAATTGCCTCCTGATTTTTGCACAAGGAGGGCATCTCACAGTTGCCCTATGCCCATGTGTCACACTTTGTTGAACAAATCCTTGACATTGAGACCTAGACAAAACAACCAAAATTGCGATAGGTAATGTGAAACTCCACGAGAGTCATCTACATGACAAAATAATGTCCATTTGTATTCTCAAGGACGTTCAAGGATGGCTTGGAAGAAGGGAGATAACACAGTTTCCTTGGATAGCATACACATTGGAATGAAATACAGGTAGATGTT
The DNA here is from genome assembly GCA_933228895.1 of Platycnemis pennipes. Classification (NCBI taxonomy): domain Eukaryota; kingdom Metazoa; phylum Arthropoda; class Insecta; order Odonata; family Platycnemididae; genus Platycnemis; species Platycnemis pennipes. The sequence goes on along the minus strand of OW121852.1, from coordinate 29,468,980 downwards.
GAAGTTGAAAAGTAGTTTCATTAGCCTCACAGTTAATGGACTGAAGCCCCAAAAATATGAAAGTGAAATTGACAGTTACTGAAAAAATGTCAACTATGGTTAAGTAGTTCAATATATCATACCTCTCTGTGCCTGCTACCCCCAAACATTCCTTAAGCTCATGCACCATGGTCAGAATTGGAGATATTCCATTGTAATCAGGGACATGGTCAACCCCCGGAATGTTCACCTCTTTGCCTCGAAATAGAACCTGCATATGAAAACCATAACATAATAAGTATAAGTCATTCTGAGATTCCGTGCATAAAATGAAAAGACAAGCAATGTAAGAGGATATGTGATCTCATTGAATAAATTGGCTTACCTTTACGTGCATGTCATTGCTTACAATAACAACTCTCTCCGCGGAGAAATCTTCCCCAACCCTCATGAAGACAGCATTGCTGCCCACAGTGGCTGGGCCCCAGTTCAAACCTGGCAACTTGACATTGTGGATGGCTTTGCATGCCATTTCAGTGTCATGGCAAGTTTCTGGAACTGGTGCGCGAGAGGTAGCCACATCAGCCAAAAATACGAGTTTGCTGAAATCAGGCTCCCTGTCCAATGAGAGAGAGGCCCCCCCCTGAGCAGAGAGATCGTCATAGGAAGCCTCCAATTCCACACGATCACCTGCATTGTCCTCCTCTTCCTGAGCCTTTCCGCTAATCGGTACTCTGGCTGATGGTGGTTTCCTTGGACAAACATTTTTACTGAGGTACTTGGGCAAATTGGGGAATACCGATGGCACGGCATCACAGGATAACTTGGGCTTAGTCCTCGATATCCTGTGGATGCTCCCATCAGGCATTTTTGTCTCAAAGTGCCTTGAAATCTCATCATGCCGGAAATGAAGCTCACAAACAACATTGTGAGCTTCATACATACGATCCTGCCGTGGAATCGCTTGCCTCCATTTCTCTCGTTGTGTCTGCGTCTGGGTATGGAAATCAATTTTGAGGGGGATAAAAATAAGCAATATAAATCTACATAATACCCTACTAGCCACCACAAAGGAGTACGGCTAGGGGGAAAATTTTCATGAAACATGCATATGATGTGCAACGCTTGTCAGCAACTGGCTAGTCAGTAGCCTAATTTTGACTGGGTGGGGAAAGGTAGCAAGTTTCTCTCACTTCATCAGAACATTTCCCCCAAACCGGATCGATAAACCTCTGCAGTTAGCTAGTCCAATGATTTCCCAAAAATGTAATACAAGGCATTTATGAAAAAACTAATTCCATTTGTAATATAACGCACCAGTCTTTAACAGCTTCCGAGTTCAACAGAAGATCATTGTTTATAATTTAGAAAATGGATTTCCTAGTATGTGATATCATAGAACATAGAACACTTTGAAATGGCACAGCACAAATGAAGTTATTGCATTAAATGTAACATCGACCAAAGGAAACCTTTGTGCACGACCATGCGAGAAATCTGTTGCACTCTCTTATAGGTACATAAAAGTGAATGTTTGTCTGTGTGCATGTTTGAACTCCATACAAAAAGTTTTTATCCGATCGAGGTAAAATAACGTGGACAAATAGTTATTGGTCTAAGAAAAATCAACGTGTACATATCAATGCGTGAAAAAGGCCCAGGTTCCCTTTAAGGCCCAAGTGTTATCCCCAAAATAAAAGCTGCTGTGGTTTTTAAATTGCTCCTTTACTAACGATTTGGATATTCGTTTTTAATTTTCACAGGTAGATGGATGAAAGAGTTAACGTTTCTTATTCCATCATTTGATTTTCTATTTAAGATAACTTTCTCCAAGATTATAGTGTTTTTAGGCCTGGTTACACGATACATTATGTAGATGTACGTTAACACGTAGGGGTTTATGTACATTTGCGTGAATGGTTTCAGCGCAACTTGTGCGAATGCATGAACCAAATAGAACAGGTTCTATTTTTTGTTCACCTATTCATTCATTTGTATATTTGGCTGTGGTTACACGGTGTATTTTCCCGTTCATTCTCGCGTTCATGCATTTACACATTAACTCATACGCGTTAATGCATCGTGTAACCAGGCCTTTTAACACCAAAATCACTCATTCGTCTCGAATGTCAACAATTGCGTCTTTCCTTGGTAACCACGCCATATGCTTTACGAATGGGGACTTCACCTATTGCACTTATGCCTCAGATTAAATAAAAATGAGAAATACATTGTGATTGAAGGTCTTATTAGTGGTGTGTTGCAGGCTACGATCAACAAACTTACGAATCTTATGACGAAGAGAAATGAACAACAGCATTTTCACGCACAACGGCCGACTTAATTATGCACAGAAGGAACTAGGTAACACACCTCTTACTCTTCACCCTCCTGCAGAAAATGAACGGGCTTCTCAGTTAGTAATATATTAACATGTAACCCGAACCACGATATCCGACCCATTCTAGGTGAAACAACTATGAGTTTCCTAATAACTTTTTAAGAGTTTAATTCTACATCCGATTGAGCAAAAAACTGTTTTTAAAAGCATTAAATTCCAAGGCGAATACTCTTTGTGCCATGCGATACACAATAGATGGCACAGATTACTAGCAAAATTAAAATCAACGCGTCTACCAAATCAAACTCGGTAAACCACCTTCGGCCATCTTGGAATAAGGTCTACTGAAAATTATGAGCGGGAAAAAGTTTCACCTACACAGAAATGCAATTATTATAGACACGCAGTTGCAACATTCATATTTTGTACGTTCACTTGTTGCTAAGATTAATGAGACTTCGACACTCCACCGTTATCACAGCTTAGATTCATACGCAAGAAATCACTTTTCCGAAAATGCTATGCAACATTCAGTGTACTTACCGTCGCCTTAAACAAATGGGCATTTTTTAATGCCCAGTCTGGAATTTTCTTTCCTCGTAGCCTTGTATCCCGACTTACACCCAGGCACAAAACACGACCTGTTGTCGTAAACCATGGCGTTCACGGGAAAGTAAGTGGGATACCACAACGACACACGGCACGGTATTTACTTTTCGTCACTACTCCTGAACCACGGCCGACTTTTCTGTGCTAATAGCACCACTTTTTAGCCACTACGCACAGTATCGTACTGTCAAAAAATACAACCTCCAGAAAGCCTCCTTATCGCTGAAAACGTGAAAAAAACATCACGCATAGTCGTTCTCCCTATCACTTGCCATGTTAATTTTCAAGAACAGGAAAACTAATCGGTTCGTAGCGCCACCACCCGTTAAAAAAATGAACTCGTTGGGGTCGGAGGATTGCGGCAACAGCAACATCTAGCGGATTCTATGTAAAACGTCGAGAGTTGAGCAACCAGTAATATAAGGACCATGGTTGCAATATATCGTAAACCGTTGAATGTTTTACAAAACGGCTAAGGGGTTCTCATTTTCCTTTTAAATGACGACGATTTGTCAAGTTTGGTCAAAATCGATTATCTTAAGGGTAATCACCTCGTCGGGTTGGCATGGAATGACCCATATATTGGGAACTAGCGGAAGCTACCCGTTGAAATTCAACGGGTGTGAAAAAAATTGAACTTATTTTGTAGGAAAACTACTGTTTGAAGAATACTGTTAGCGCGGTCATTTGAGGAGTTGGTGATCTATGCATAGTGGTCGTTGTAGTAGACACGCTGACCGTTTTCCAGGTGTATGGAGAGATGGGTGACTGTTGGTCCTCTTTCATATACGGAAAATCCAAAAATGGCCCACGCAAACTCATCAGCGCGTGAGATAGATGGTCATCTCGTATTTTCGGTTCTCTTAGCCGTATTTTGAGTGAATTAACAGCTTAATGGCTACCCTTGTGTACCTTGAATACCTTCATTAGTATTCAATGACTTAATTGAGTTGTTCTATTTAACGTTGATATGTGGGTTGAGTATCTTAATCAGGATCTTAATCTAATGAAGTCTTCATAATTTCCGCGATCTTTAAACAAATTGAAGTTTCGAAGCAGATGAGTCAATATTTGAAGCAGATTTCCATGAGGAGTTGATCGACTTAGTTTCTAATTTTTATTAGTGTATTTTCTGGTTTCTTTTTTAAATGACATTTTTTTGTTAAATGTTGATAAACACTTGCAGTGAGAGAACAAAGTACCTCTATACATATTCTATTTGGCCCGTCTCTCGTACTGGGAAGAAAACCTTTTTTACGGTTCTTAACATTACCCGAGAAACGCCACGAGGCGGTGACCGTTATTCGTTTCTCTTTTTTAACTTATTTTTCAGGCCTTAAGAAACATCAAACTTGGGACTCTGGGCCCCTCTTATATAGAATTTATTTCTGCGTGCTATCATGGGCCTGCAGAAAAACGTGATATTTAAATGATAGAGGCTTGAATGTCCTTTGAAAATCAAAGGACATTCACACCGATCTCTGGTGGTCAAGGAAATATGATATTGTTGATTTCACAGAAATATGTAAGATTTTTCAGCTAAAAATATGATATTAAGACAAATACTAAGCGTAATAGAAAATTGATGGAAAGAATTAGAATCTTCATTTATTCATCCATCCGATAAAAAAAATTCCAGCCCCCTGTCTTGAATGAAAGTACTTTAAATAAGCAAAAAATGAGACCACTGCACGGAACTCAATGCCAGGTCCCACCAGGATCCATTTAAGGGCCCATTCAGGGGCTTTTGGGGACGCTAAGGGTATTTTAACATAGCCTATATTCTGCTAAGACACATTTCCTATCTACGTACCAAATTTCAGCTCGATCCGTGTAGTAGCTTTTGCGTGATTAAGCAACAGACAGACGACAGACAGAGAGACACCATTACATTTTTATATATTAGTATGGATCACAGGAGTGCTTTTGCATTGCAGGATGAATGATGCAATTATATTTTGTGGGCCTTAGTATTACCATGTGTGTGTCCAGTCAGTGTTCTACGTAGAACCATTAATTTATTAAGTGCTGACTTGTTTTGTAAAGTTTGGAAGTTAATAAATTATTATTATCAAAATCTGTAATATTTAATGTACCTCCGTACACTATAAATGGGCAGGATTGGTTTAAGGTGCAATAACAGCTAGGCCACTTGAAAAATTTACGTTTTGGATTGTTTAAGAAGCTCCTTAACATCTAATTTGTCATACGGAACATCTATTAATTGCACTTCCCGAACATCATCCTCATCATGGGAGAAATGATTCACTTTGTACTTAGGTACTCCACGAATTTATTTTAACCCAATCGGTTTCGACGTTAGTGCATCATCATCAGGGGTACAATCTCCGAAGTTTCTGGGAGTTCAAGTCACATATATACAAAGTTCCTGGGGGTGTGGGTTAAGTGAGAAGTGATTGAGGGAGGGAAGAGCCACTGAATCGGCAATATTGGGTCAAAAGGAGTTGACGTGGAATAGTGGCTTGGGGTAGTGGGGGAAAACGGGGACCGGGGGGGGGGGGGAGAATGGGTGAGGGTATTGCTAATCACCGACGGTCAAGGTGAAGAGGATGGGGCAGCGGATGGTCATGGTGCAACACAGAGATAAAAGGAGAACATTTAAATTCGGAAGAGTCATTTAAAACGAATATATTAGGAAAACCTTTTCTCTTAACAATTTTAAAATTCTCTAAAACCTCCAGTTTAAATCCTTTCACATTTCTATATAAAATATTGGGGGAAAAATTAACATGGTGTCCAGTCTCAATAAGATGTTTTACACACCCGGATTTTGGGTCATTATTTAATAAATATTTCTTGTGCTCTTCTGCTCTGATGGTGAATTTACGACCTGTTTGTCCAACATATACACCATTAAAATTATCACACTTTAGTAAATACGCACCACATTTTTCGGAACTATGAATCTTGTCCTTGGAGTTGAAAAGAAGTTTTTCTACGGTTACCGCATTGTAGTAGCCAACTCTCATTCTGTCACCAGGAATGTGTCTGGCTTTGTTGTGGGTAATAGTAACTAAAAATGGGAGTTTACCCCATTTATTAGGCTTGTCTGAGGATAATCTGTTTAGCGATGATGAACTTCGGAGGTTGTACTCCTGATGATGACGTGCTAACGTTGAAACCGGTTGGGTTAAAATAAATTCCTGGAATAAGTACAAAGTGAATCATTTCTCCCATCATGCCGTCATTCCACAAAGTAGAGCCTGCAACAGTTGAAGTTTTATCATCATCATCATTGGTCGACAATCCTAGTATTGGTTTACGCAGCCATCCACTCGATTCTTCTATCGGCCAACCTTTTCCTTGTGACGTAATTCTTCTCTTTTACATCCTTCACAACCTGTTCCATATATCTCATACGATGCCTGCCTTTTCCAATCTTCCCGTTCACTTTTCCCTAGGCGATAGTCTTCATCAGGCCATCGTGTCTCAAGATATGGCCGATTAAGTTTTCCCTTCTTTTTAGAGTTGTCAGCAGACTTCTCTTTTCTCCTACTCTTCTCAGGACTTCCTCGTTACTTACTCGGTCGATCCATTTAATCTTCGGCATTCTTCTGTAGCACCACTTTTTGAATGCTTCCACCCTTTTCTTTTCCACAGCTGTCATCGTCCATGCCTCACTGCCGTAAAGAAACATGCTCCAGATGTATGTTCTGCCTGGATGTCTACAGTTAATTATAAAGACAACCAAGATAAAGTTGTGCAATTTTAGGATAGGTGGGTAATTTGGAAGAGGCAGGTACTTTATTAGAAACCGAGAAAAAGTGAAGAGATATATTGCGTCGGCATTTTACAATCATTCTTTAGACGCAATAAGTAGTCCCAGGTTTAGAATACTATTTAACAATGCAGCACCGAACTTAGACTGTTCTTCTCTGAGCACACAAGCATGGAACGAAGGACCGATGCAAAAAATCTCTATTTTTCTATGGATGGGATAGAAAATCTCTATTATTCTAGCCACCTCACCTACCCTTATGGGTGTCTATGATCATTTATTACCCTTGTATTCGTTTGAAAAAGGGTACTTAGTGAACAAAATATAAAAACAAACTTCTCTTTTCTTCTACTCTTCGAAAGACTTCCTCGTTACTTACTCGGTCGATTCACTTAGTCTTCATCATTCTTCTGTAGCACCACAATTCGAATGCTTCATCTTAGATTATCAAGTCAGACAGACACATAGCAAGTCCAATATGGCCTATAAATAGGTCCAGTCAACTGAAATTGTCACATGGAGCTCTATTTCTCCTCTGAATGCTACCAGATCTTGTAAATCCAGGGATGCTCTGCAGTTATGAGTTGATCAGCTGTTAGGCAGTGTAGACAAAAGTCACTAGAATAGGTGAGCTATTTTTCTACGGAACTATTGAGCTCTCAGATGCTAATATATGTATTCATTATATTCGTCATTCTGCGGTAGCACTTCATCATTCTTCGGTAGAACCACATTTTAAATGCTTTCATCCCTTTCTTCTCCGCTGCTGTCACCATCCAACCTCGCTGCGCTAAAGCATCATGCTCCAGATGTATGCTCCGAGAAAATTGGTTGGCTTTTGGACTCTGGTTGTACTGAACATACGTCCAACCAACGACATCTGCTGAAGAAATTTCATCCCAAAGATGGCTTGCAAGTAAGTGTTGCCAATAAGTATACATTAGATTGTAAGGGAATGGTATGTGAAATGTTCATATCGACGATGGTGCTATTACAGTTAATAATGTGTTGTTGGTGCCTGGTCTCTCAGCTAATTTATTGTCGATATCCCAAATGTCGAATAAAGACTCAATTCTTGTATTTTCTAAGAAAGAATGTGACATTTATCATAAACACAATGTATCTATTTGTGGCAATGTTATTGGGACTGCATCACTTAAGGATGGTTTATATAAGTCAAATGAAAATCGTCCTAACAAAAATATTAATGTTAAACATGTAGAGTCATTTAGAGGTAATTCTTCAGTTAAGTTGTGGCACAGGAGACTTGGTCACATGAGTTCAGAAGGAATGAAGCAGTTTTCCAGGATGGTGTGGGCTATAAATTTACCTGTGGTATCCAGAGTCCATGCATAAGCTGTTGCAAAGGAAAACAGGCAAGGAAGCACTTTCGTTCCCAAGGTAGCAGATCAAGTGCTGTTTTGGAATTGATCCACAGCGATCTTTGTGGACCAATGGAGGTAAAGTCAGTTAATGGTGCTCAATTTATGGTAACTTTAATCGATGTCTACTCACGAAAAATATTTGCTTACTTTCTCAAAAGCAAAGATAAAGTCACTCAAGTTTTTATTACATTTAAGGCCAGAGTTGAAACAGAGACTAGTAGAAAGATAAAGACATTGCGATCTGGTAATTGGGGTTAATATGTCAATAAGAATTTAAAATATTTCTTGACTTCAAATGGAATTATGCATGTCCTTACAGTTCCCTATTCACCTGAACTCAAAGGAGTTGCTGAGCGTGCTAATAGATCTATTTGTGAAATAGCCAGAACCATGCTACATGATACTGAATGTCCCAAGTATTTATGGGCAGAAGCTTACAATACTGCGGTCTTCATAAAGAATAGGTCCCCTCATGCTGCCCTCACTGAGGTTACTCCTAAAGAGCTATGGTCTGGAAAAGACCAAACATTCAGAATCTTATAGTTTTTGGGTGTAAGGCAATGGTTCATATACCAAATACTAAGAGAAATAAATGGGACGTAAAGAGTGAACAATGCAGATTTGTAGGTTATGCTGATATACCTGGCTTTTACAAGGTCATGAATAGTAAGAATGAAGTTTTCATTGCCAGAGATGTTATTTTTGATGAAAATAATGAACAAAGCATTTCTGTGTCTGATAACTCTAATTTTGTTCCTATGTTGGATTTGCTAAGCCTAAATACTAAAGAGGAAATAGGAGCTAAAATGGTTTCAGAGGGAGACACATTTTCCGAAAGGAGGAAGTTAAGATTTTCCCAGATTTTGTTACTTATAATGTTCAGAATTTGAATCTGTTATCTGATCCACTGTCCTCAAAAGAAGCTCTGTCTAGACCAGATAGATACAAATAGCATGCAGCCATACAAGATGAATTAAAGTCCTTAACTGAAAATGGTGCATGGTCCATTGTTCCTAGATCAGAGGGAGTAAAGGTAGTACCTTGCAAATGGGTTTTCAAGTTGAAGAAGGGAATAGTTGGTAACCCTGATCGATATAAATCTCTATTATTTGCTAAGGGGTTTATGCAAACTTATGGTGTCAATTATGAGGAAACCTGTAATCCGTGTTGAAACATTAAGATTATTAATTTGGATAGCAGTAGAATCATCTTTACAGATTGATCACCTTGATGTCTAAACTGCTTTCCTCAATGGGAAGTTAAATGAGACTGTATATATGGAATTGCCTGATGGTATAAAATGTAATGAATCCATAAATAGTGTGGCACATTTGCACAAAGCTTTATATGGTTTGAAGCAATCGTCCGGAGTATGGAGCGAAACTATTCATCATGTTCTGATTGAGCTAGGTTTCGTGCATTCTAAGCATGAAGCATGTGTATATTTTAAGGATGGTACAAGTATTTTAATTATCGGATTTATGTTGATGATTTATTGTTCTTTCACAACAATGAAAAAGAAAGGTAAAGGAGAATTAATGAAGAAGTTTAAAATGCAGGATTTGGGTAAATCAAAAATGTGTCTTGGCATGAGAATTTCCCAGAATGAATTTGATGGTAGCATCTCTTTGGATCAAAGACATTATATTGTTGAATTGTTAAACAAATTTGGAATGCAAGATGCTAAACCGATAAATACTCCACTTGAAGTAAATGTTAATTTGCCAAAGAATGACCCATTGTTACCCAAACCTGATGCACCCTATCAATGTTTAATTGGCTCATTAATGTACTTATCTGTGTTTACACGTCCTGATATATATTTTTCTGTAAATTATTTTAGTCAATTTAACAATTTTTTTTCCACTGAGCACTGGAAAGTGCATTGAGAGTACTAAAATATTTCAAACACACTTGCAACGAAAAACTTGTGTTTAAGCCCATAGGTTAAAGTGTTACCGGTTTTGTTGATGCTGATTGGGCTGGAAATCATAATGATCGATCATGCACTGGCTTTGTGTTTAAGCTATCTGGAGCTGCCATTTCCTGGAGAAGCCAGAAGTAGAGATGTGTTGCTCTGTCAAGCACTGAATCTGAATATGTAGCTCCCTCAGAAGGATCTAGAGAGGCTATTTATCTAAGATACCTAATGTCTAAATTGCTAAATGAGGTAGAAACTGTAAAAATTAATTGTGACAATCAAAGTGCTATAAAATTGTGCCACAATCCAGTGTTTCACGCCAGGACAAAACATATTGATGTTCGACATCATTTCACTAGGGAGTTGATTGAGAAAAATGTAGTAAATTTGTAATATCTACCAACTGATTTAATGTTGGCAGACATTATGACTAAAAGTCTGTGCAAGGTTAAGCATTCATGTCCCTAGAATGAGAGGGAGTGTTAAGTTGTACACTCCATTGACATTTTCGTTCTTTTGTCAGTCTTTTTCCTCACGTATCACTGTACATTTCCATAACAGTTCTCTGTTCCTTTTTGTCATCCGTTGAATAAAGACGTGTGTAATGAACTCATGTGTTTGTCTTCGTTATTAATCGCATCAAACTTCAATTAGACAAGTGGTTTCCACCAAGACTAAAACAAAAGAACAGTAGAGAAAAGGGTACAAAAATATCACAGTCCTAAATATAAACTCCACTGACCCTACGAAAAATGGAGAGATACTCAAAGCATATGCCACCCACACATTGTACATGTCTGCACGATGGAGAATATTAAAATACTCCTGAGTAAAATTTAAAAAAATGAAGCAAAATTCTCCCCGAACCTAAAGTCGCAGGTACAGGTAGGTACACATTACCTAACAAGGTACCAGACACACTCTTGCACTCCAAATATGCACTACCAAAAGACATATACAAAGGATATGGTCATCATAATCATTGGTCAACAATCCTAGGATTGGTTTGACGCAGCTTTCCACTCGATTCTTCTATCGGCCAACCTTTTCATTGTGACGCAATTTTTCTCTTTCACATTCAAGATTTTACATTCAACATTTTACATTCTCTTTTACATACAAGGATATGGTATAAATGGCATAATGTGCAGATGCCGTCACTCATACAAAGGTCATACCTGTTGAAAATATGCCTCCAGGAACATCAGAGGGCAATTTAAAATTAAAATAGCCATAAAGAAACCAGATTCAGGTGTGATGTGGTGGAAACGTTCCAGAGTAAAGGAAAGATAATGCAATTTTCTACAACTAAAAATTTTATTACTAGTTTCGGTGAAGTACACCATTGTCAAGTTAAGCTTTCTGTTTACAATGAAGTGTATATATGAGCAGGGTGGATGCGGGAGTGGGGGGGGGGAGGAAAAGGGAGAGAAACGGAACAGGGAACAAGGAGTGACCTGGTTGGAGCGTGGGTGAGAGGGGCAAATCAGTCTATTCAAATTTATAAAACCCGGTGTCGGTTGGTGACGATGGGGGAAGATGAGAGAGGGAACAGAAGGAGAAAAACTCCTTGGGTAGCCGTTGTCGTCACTGAATAGAAGTGGTATGAAATATCTACCATTTCTTCACGATGTCATCAATAAGGGACCATCTAATGAGTTATTTAAATAAATAAAAATCATATTTCCTAATGTTAATAGTAGGTTAAAAAGGACCTTTTACATATCAAATAATGAACATTAATTATTGTGCAAATTCACCAATGCAGATGATTTGTGTCACTTACTAAAAGTATTGTAATGAACAAGGCTTATATGTCAGGAAAGACAGCTTTTTTAAGAAGTAAAATTTTTGTTTGTTGAGTGAATAAGGAAGTTATGTAATTTATATTACGGCTCTGGCCAGTTAAATTGGTAATTCCAGTCTATAATTATTATTCGATTGCTATTATTTTTGCAGCTGCGACCAGATTACTCTTTATTTTTTTATTCTTTGGATTGTTCACCCTATAATTGTGTTGGGTTGACGTAAAACACAATAAATGAATAAATAAAATAAACAAATGAGCAGACAACTAACGCAATCAAATGCAGGAAAACTCTATGATCCCTGAAAAGGAATGACTTCCCTTTGCATGAAAATAGAATCACACACAACACCTGTAAAGGACGAAATGTGATTAGTCAAACAGATAAGAGATAAGGTTAAGATAATGCATATTTGATGACTTACTAATGTTTACGTCGACCATTTATGCATGAAGAAAGCTTCCATGATATTTGAAGTGTTTCCAGGTTGGGTGCGACTGTCACTCATGAGTGACGCTACGGGCGCAAGAGACTGGCGCGTGTCTCACATGAGTGACGGCCGTCCACTTTCGCTCTACGGGCGCTAAGAGCGACCAGGAGCTTGCCTGCGCCCTTCTATCTTTGCCAGCCTCTCACCTCTGTTTCACATTATTACCAAGCAATGTCCGTTTAAAAAAAATGTTTTCTTTGTATCTTTGACTTTATTAACAATATTGACGGGTTGTGAATCCCATTATTTCCTTTGTAGGTATCTTCTTGTCCTTTTTTTTTCTTTTTGTACTGCATTAGGTACATATTATGTGCTTTATACGGATTTAAACTTGTTTTTCGTTCATTATTTAAAACAAATCACACCTTTTGTTTAAATTGTTGGTTATACACCTTCAGTTTTACATACTTTTTATTTATCACTGACATTTTCTTTATTCCTATCGGCGTCATTTTTTCAGGATTAATATTTCCTGATATGTTTTAATATTGTTCATCTGAAAATGTTATTCAACATTTTTATATTTCTTTTTTTAGTCTGCCTTGAATGAATTATAAAAATGGTTTATGTTTATGTGGATTTTTCTCTTTTATGTTATCATTTTAATATATGGTGTTTGATTGACAAATACTGCGAATATATTTCACAAGCAAAATTTAAATTAGTAACCTAGCTATTGGTAACATACTATCTATAACATGGAATGTGTACGAATTTTTCAAATACAACACAGAAAACTATTTCCAACTACGCTTCTGAATAAATATGCTGGAAGTGTATATGCCAACGAATTTTTCAGTTAGTTAATTTTGGGTCCAAAAATAATATTTCCTTGTAGCTAGAAGTTCCACAGAGAACAAATCATTCGCCTTGACCGGGACCGGGTCCTGGTCAAGGCGAACGATTTTTTTCTGTGGAACTTCTTGCTATAGTGCAATTTTCAGTGGGTGACGCCGCTAAAGTTTCCGCGGCCAGTTCGCGGTCTTTGAATTCGGAATATTTCCTTAATTTGCGTTAAAATTATTACATTAATATTTATATCACTTTATGCCTGGAAAAGTACCTGTACGGTGGGTTTTTTATGAGTTTTCAACTTTTTGGTCTAAAACTTTGCAGGAAGCTCCCTTCCCCTGTGTTAAATCATCCTTACAATAACGTTAGGGACGATATTCAATTGGAAAAATGCCGTTGCTATCATCGAAGGAGGGAGGGCCAGAGTTAAACAAAGAAACAGAGAAGTTATGATATCCGAGGAAACTGAGGGAAGCAAAGGGGACCCAGGTTGGGTGCAATAAAACAAATCGACCGTTTGAGGGCCTTAGGTTTGACCGTATATGAGGGACTATAGACCGTTTACTGGACAGCACTTCCATTCCCTTGGATTATGAGTTAGCACCCAATTGTGGGCTCTGTGGCATAGACAACACAGCCATAGAGAATGTAAACCCCTACCTGAGACGGCGCTCGTCCGCGCAGCAGGGTTCTTGTTCACGAGGCCGCTTTCTTTCGGGCTCGAGGGTAACCACAGCGTGGGCGGCCGCTCTTTTCCACCACAGTTGGGATTCCTTTGGAGGTACAATTATCCACTTTTCATGGAATATCATGTGTGTAGCCCTAGTCATAAAAGGGTTCAACGTCCCTGGGTTTTTCCACCTGGTATTCCCCCTAACTTGACGAGCTGTCCGCTATGCACCACACTGGGTGGCAAGTGCAAGGAGAGGATCGCAGTTGTTGTTGGCCATGCTTGGAGTTCAGACGTGACTTCATCCGCTGCAGACTTCGTGCATAAATATAAGATAGATTTTGCTCTCGACTTTCTTTTCCATTTTCTCCTGACTGGAAGAGAGTACATATTTTTATGGTGAGTTAAATTTTAATCTTGTGACTATTTTAATAGCTGAAGTTTGATGCTAATTAAAAAGTAGTCTTCAGTTCTCATGGGAAATATCACTTTAATTTTTTCTCATAATACATCTATATTTTCTCTACAAGATTATTTCCGATATCATCATGGCATCAAGGCGTGCTAAGAAACAAGGAGTAAAGAGGAAGCCTGCGGATAGCATCTCCCGAGAGGATTTGGAAGAAGCTTCCACTTCCACTGCATCGTGGAAACAACCAATACAGCGAAGCCGCATGACGACCCCGTAACCGATGATGAGATGTTGGATCTTCTTCTGAGAGAATCAGATGAAAAGTACAACCCTACTGATGATTCAGATGCCAAGGTGGAATATAGTGGCAGCAGTGATGAAGAGGATGGTGAGCCAACTGCTTCTACTCGCGTTCCTTCCGTGTCATGTGCACCTAACATTGATAGGGATAGTGACCATCGTAATTGGCTTCCTGATAGGCCGAATGTGACGAATACTAGTTTTATGGGCAGATCTGGTTTACTCATTGATTGTCCTGGGCATAATCCTAGGGATTTTTTCAATTTATTTTTCAACGAACAATTTTATTCGCTTGTGCTACGAGAAACAAATTGTAATGCCGAAAACATATTTTTGCATACATCATCTCCGAGGGCCAGGATTTCAGAATGAAAAGAATTAGACAGAGACGAATTAAATGTTTACCTGGGCTTACTATTCCACATGGGGAGTATTCAAGTTTCTAGAATTCCAGATTATTGGAAATATCAAATTTATAAAGCATTCCGTTTTTTCCGCAACAAATGGGAAGGGATCGGTTTATGCTAATTATGAGAGCATTGCATTTTGTTGAAAATCCTGCGGAGAATGAATCAAACCCAACCGATAGGTTGTTAAAAACCGACCTCTACTGAATTTATTTCATCAAACAATGAAAATGGTATACTATTCGGAGCAAAATTTAAGCCTGGATGTGTCTGTGTTTTTGTGGAGAGGCAGATTGATATTTAGACAGTACATGAAGGGCAAAAAGCACCGATACGGTATAAAATTGTACATTATAACGGAGCCAAGTGGGTTAACTCTAAAATTTTTTATTTATACCGGTGCAAATGACCCAGAAACATATGGTTGAGGACATAATGATAAGGTGGTAGAAAAATTGCTAGAAGATTTTTTAGGAGTAGGACACTCGTTATACGTGGATAGCTTCTACAACAGTGTACCCCTTTCCGAGAAAACTTTGCAGAGAAATACTCCTTCAACGGGCACTATTAGGCCTAATAGAAAGGGAAATCCTGGTGTAGTTGTGGCAAAAAAGCTGAAAAGAGGAAATACATTGTTTCATATACCAACGACGGAAATTGCGTGATAAAGTGGAGAGATAGGAGGGACGTGTTGATGATTAGTACGGAGCATGATGCGAACTTAATAAAAACTACAACTTAAACGGGCGAATAGAAAGACAAACCATCATGTGTGGTGGAATATAATAAGTATATGGGCGGGGCGGATCGTTGTGATCAGCTCCTTTCCAACTATGTACTTGAGTGAAAATCTTTCCGTTGGTATTTGAAATTAGCTCTTCACATTTTGCAAATTCAAATAGTGAATAGCCACATACTATTGAATAAGTACAGTGGTCGCAAAATGAGTATGTATGATTATCGGCATGAAGTGATTGAGTCCTTCGTGTCCTGTCGAGCTAATATATTCCTCACCAAACGTACCAAGCAAATCCCATTTTCCTGAAAACATTATGGAGAAAGATGAGAAAACCGGGCGAGTAAAACGACGAAGATGCAGAATGTGCTCATCTAAACATATGAGAAAAAACTCTGTTTTGAATTGTCCGGCTTGCACAGAGAAACCAGCGTTATATCCCAGACCATGTTTAATTAAGTTTCATAATAAAAAATGAACTTTTCAACTAATACTGATGACTATTGTAATAATGCATATCTTTTGGTCTCTTCTTATATCCCATTAAAAATGATTTGATTAAAATTGTCAATGATATTTTAAGAGGAAGAAATACATTTAAATATCACATTTTTATATTTATAGAAAGGACTGAAAATTGTACCGTATTATATAATGCTATTCTTATATCTATGAATTTATGGAATGTAAATAAACACATATGCTGTTAAAATTCATATTTTCCCTCTATGGCAAATAAAACTTCGAGCACCACTCAACAATAAACGAAGTAAGTTCTTTTAGAGGATCTGGAAGCAATGAATATACCATCCACTCTCTGATATTTGTAAGGACAAGGAAAGGGTCTTTGAAAGGTAGGGGAACGTAAAAGAATGGACGTAACTACGATGCGAAACTACATGGTTGCTGTTTGTAGGTTGTTTCCTTAAAATTAGAATATTCGACTTTTGAGCGATAAAGCCGTCTCTAATTTTAGTCCATAACCAAGGGTCATGCGCAGGTAGAGGAAACGGGAGGGATTAGAGGAGGGTCGTCCTCTTGTCTTGTCTTGATTTGCACGTGTCTAAAATAGTGCTCTGCTGCTATCCGATTCTCATTTTTCTTCCATAATCCGAGGCATATGGTATTTAGTTTTCCATACAGTCCCACTACTATTCAAAACATACCTCTTCCCAAAGCTTTCTTTTCTGCAAACTGGTCAACGAGAGGGAAAGGAAATGGATGCAGCTTTGAGAACCTGACCTGCAGCCGAGTATGCAATAATGATGCCATCACCCGATGCGAAAGGGGTACGCATTTTGTCAGGGACTGTATAAAAGAGTAATAGTAATGGCTTTGAGGTCTGGGTGGCTGGTCATGCAGGCATATCCGGGAATGAGACGGCTGATGAGCTGGCAAGGGCCGGTTCCAGCCGAGATCCGATTGGTCCGGAGGCAATCATACCTATTGCTGCGTCGGTAGGGATAGTGGAAATTAGAATGTGGGGGCTAACCCGACATTCTGAGATCTGGCGAGCTGCACCAGGCCTTGGACAGGCCAAACTACACATTGGAGAGCCTAGACCTGGGCTTGCCAAAAGACTCCTGTCACTAAACTGGGGTCAATTACGAACGGTAGTGGGACTCCTCACGGGGCACTACCAGGTGATGAGGCACCTGCACCTCCTGGGAATCGTAGATTCACCTAGATGCAGGTGGTGCGAAGAAGAGGATGAAACCATATCCCACATATTATGTGAGTGCCCTGCGGTGATGAGGACTCGAAACAGGTACCTGGGTTCCCCATTTTTGGAACCCAGGGAGGTAAGGGAAATCCCCATCGGGGACTTGTTGGCCTTTAGCAAGGCAATCGGCCTTTATGGGTGACTTCCTTAGGAGGGTAGTTGGCACAACGGGCCAATAGGTCTAAGTGCCTCAGGGCCTCATTTGAGGAACTCCACCACAACAATAATTCTATTCTATTCTAATGGCTTTGAGGAGAACAAGTCGATGAACTTTTTTAGACGACTTCATCATCTATGAAGAGGATAATTATAGCAGGATCATTCCATTCAGTCAGTTCAATGACAGAAAATAAAAAGAATCCAATAAGGTATCTGCTCTGAAAGAAAAACGAACCACATATTAGCGGAATATATATTTTCAGAAGATAGGGCTTAGATGTGAGACGGAAAATACTACTCTCGGAGAAGCCTAGAAGAATTTAATTTAACGTGTGTAAAAATATGTTGTGCAGGTTGCATCCACGTTGGCATAACGCAGTGGCGTGTGACTCTCGTGAGTGACGCAAAAAAAATATTCTGTAAACAATAAACAATAGATGTATTTTAATTTGTTTGACAACATTTGATATTTAACTCTATTCAAGACTGAAAATCGGACAAATAGAAATCAGGAACTGGGAAGGTACATCTATGTTTCAATACGCACTCAACATGTTAATATTTCCTTCAATGTTGGAGGGTAAGTAAAGGCAGTGGTGTGTGATCCGAATGTCATCCATAGTAATCTCTCATTAGGTGGTATGTATGAGCTTGTATTTAGTGCATGATAGAGATAACTTACCCCTTGACCCACACACTCACCGTGCCTTGTAGTGTAGTCAATAAATTTAGCTGAATATTACCTAATTTAAGTATGTTATGGGGTAGTTTCTGCTGGAACACTTCTACTCATTTTTATTCCCTCCAGCTTATGTAGTCACTCCTTAGAAGAATGAAACATAGTTTATCGAAACAGCGAATATATAAACTGTAAGGGAAAACCTAATAATTTCGAAAAATTCCATTTATTTTATTAATTTAAACTATACATGGAGCTAGCAATTTAGCTATTGATAAAAAAATTTGATTTACCTTTTGAAAAAATTTCATGTGTGGTTTATTTCCAGCCCACATATACGCTGGGTATTATAAATTTGCAAATCTTAAAAAAATAGCTACCATGATGTGTATAAGTACCTACACCGACGGAATGAAATTCCAATACCACACCAAGGCAGGTTATTAAAAATCCTGGAACTTGAAAATAATTCGCCAGAATTCGCGGCAGGGGCCATGGCAACTTTTATACTCAACAATGTGTGATGCAATGTGCAGTGAACAGTACCAAACTGATTCTGAATAGAAAAAACAAACAAATATATCAGGATCAAGATCTTTGATTAAAAACAAATGGTTCCTAAGGATTCAAGCTTTTCATAATTATTCTACCTTTAATAAAATAACGAAGGAACACACTTGAATGATGCCATCCTTCTTTTATTGAGGATAAATGATTCATATTTTCTGTTTTTAATGAAATGTTAAAAATGTTCCTACCTCACTCAATAACTAAATTTAAGAGCTTACCTCACAGGATGAAAAATAAACTTTTATCATTACAAAGTACTGGTCAGAGTAATTTAACTTGGAAAAAGGAAATAATTATGTAGGAAGTTTTGAAGGGGGAATTAATGATATTTCATTTTCTCCTCTAAATTATCACCAGGGGGGTGTGCTTGAATCGCTTGGGATTGATTCCGATACGTAACTAAGGACTCACTCGTATGTTTTTGCATTGTGTTCGGGATTATTCCGTACCGGACTCAATCTCGAACGATTCAAGCACACCCCCCAGGTATGTAATGCATTCCGCCGTAGGAAAATTGGTGGAAGCACTCAACCCCTTCCCGCCGACTCGTGGTGCAATTCTTCTCGGGTGTTTCTCAGGTCAGTAACATGTGTAGCCCTTTTCTTCATTTCCGTAGCAAGAATAAGCGTCGAAGCACCCAATGGAGGGAATGCATGGACATCCGGACCCTGAAATAAGCATATTCGAACACATTAATTCCATAATGACCCTTTCTCAAAGATTAATCCACCAGTCGCAATGGGGAATATGCATGAAATTTGTTTCTCGAAGATTAATGATGTACTTGATGTGAAATTTTCTCACCAATTGAAATATATAAGTCAAATTTTTCTACCACCTCCCACCACAAAGATTATTAAGTGAATTAAAATTGTTCCCGGAAATTGACGAAATTCACGTGACCTAAAACGCCTTCTGATGTCACTGTACGGTATAGGCTCCATGTTGCTACGGAGATTTGATCTACGGAGATAGACATTTATTTTTAATAGAAAACGAAGTAAATATATTTTTTTTGAGGTTTTTAGCCGTTTCTCGAACGAAACGATGACTGAAAAAATGCTCAAAAAAAGCACATTCCGACAATTTCCTTTGCCTGACTCCCTTATGGCGGCGTTCTTAAAAAAAACCAGCGATTGCATAGGCGTAGTAGAAATTCTTGGGCACTAAACAGGCATTATATAATTAATGGACGATTTGCTCGTTACCTACAATCCATACTACGTAAATAAAAATTCGAAATACAATCGTTCATTGCATTAAACAAATGAGATAAATACATAAGTTATTGCCAATTATTCATTTACAACGTACCTCTACGCATAAACAGATAAACAACGTCCATATTGATACCGTGCCGTGACGTCATGCGATGTCGTCGTGTTTTTAAGCTGCCGAAAAGGTTCAATCTTCAAAGAGTAATATCTTTGTAACAAATTTTAATTCTTCATTTAAATTTTCTGCAAGCACATTTCAGCTAATAAACTTCACATTCAAAGAGTTATAAAAATAGTGCATGTTCCCCATTAATCGCACTGGCCTTGACTTCTACCCAAAAAGGTAGCTTATCCCTTCCCCGAAAGAAAAAAAAGAAGCCTCTGTTTCAAAGTTGCCAAGTTTTTCATTGTTTTTACTGCCGAATCTGATTGAGTTTGTAAAATAAAAACACACGTGTTTTTAAGTTCTTCGATCAGTCAATTAGTTCTCGAGTTACAAGTGGCAAAAAAACTGATATTTTTAACCCTTTCGGAAAAGTGGGCGTGCAATGGACTCGTACGTCATCCACTTCGTCTCACCGATCTTGCATAACCGAGGCGTGCCGCAGGTGCGCCGCGGACCATTCAGCTGTCCCGGTGAGGGAATTCTCACCTTAACCAGCTTTATGAGAGAAATTCAGTGGAGATTTGACGGTTGCATGTAAAGTAACCTTGCTTGTGTTGTTTACGTGAAGTAGAAGCTTATAAACTATGAAAAAATTGAGATTTAAAACAATATTTACAAGAGGCGGACATAGTGTCACGCAAAGAAAACATGCTTTTGCGAGGATACCCTCATTTTGCCAATTTATTTTATTTTATTATTTTTACGTTTTTTTTAAATTTAAAGTTCTGTGTATACTTAGCACATATTCCCCATTTTATATGTTTTTTTCTGTTTTTGAGGAGATTTTATTAATTTTTTTTCAATTTTTTCCATTATTTTCATTTTTTTGGCATTTTAATTTTCTCTTTTCTTACAAAACAACTTAACAACTAGATGAATATATAACTCCCGCATGGGAGAACATATAAATCCCGCGGGAGATGCGCACAGGCGCGGCGGGTGACGGGGAAAAATTTTCCAGTAAGTGATGGCTATAACAAGGGCCGTGCATAGAGACAATGCAATAGCATGGGAAGACAATTTTGAAACTTCGCCTCATCGTCAAAGGGGGGCTTTATAGCTTGGCGGCAGCGGCGCTTACGATGGATTTCGCCTCGGAAGGAAATCGGTGGACATTCATAGCTCTGCGGCGCGGCATGAAAGAAGAAGATCGCATTGCGTTGCAAGGCACTGGAACTTGTCACCTTGGGCCTCTGATAACGGTTGAATCTAACTTGTTGAGTTTCATCTCCTATTTTTTCCTCGTGCGTAGTTAATTTTAGTTAGCAGTAGTATATTTAAGTTAGCATAGTTAAATTTAGTATGGGAATAGTTAAGTTCATTTCAGTTTTTAAAAACCAGGACCTTCAGCAATATATTTATAATTTGCGGTGTAGTACTTATAAAACTTTGAGATGGGATGCATACTACTACGAAACATTAAACGACTATGAGATACTATTCCATGTGTGTACGCGCAATGCAATAGTTACATGTTCACTAAACTCTTTCTGGGATAGCTGTGACTTCTCTTCTTCGATTATAAATTTAACACTTCATAACAACCTTTATATTCGTAATACATCTCATACTCGCTCATTAAAGTGCCCAATAGAAGACATTCAAGAATGCTGGGCAATTCGAATTAACCGGGCCTCCCACTTCTTGCCGCTGGGATTCAGCAAGGGTGAATATTTGCGGCAGCCGCTAGCC
The DNA here is from genome assembly GCA_933228895.1 of Platycnemis pennipes. NCBI lineage: Eukaryota > Metazoa > Arthropoda > Insecta > Odonata > Platycnemididae > Platycnemis > Platycnemis pennipes. The sequence goes on along the minus strand of OW121852.1, from coordinate 29,447,185 downwards.
GTTTAAGCGCTAGTCAGCGACGCTCAACGGTCTGACGTCATTATTTCCAAAGGCGTGTTCTCATTGGCTGATTTCTGCCGCTGGAGCTCTGTCGCCGAGCTATAAAGCCCCCCACAGAATGGAAGAAGTTGCGACCGGATTTTCGTTAGAAGACCTTCCACCCCCACCTCTACTCCCCTCCCTTTCCCTCAAAAAACAGTCATGGACGGGAGAGGGATGACGTAGTGATCCTTGAAGCAGCTCGTTCGGTGGGCGTCATCATTTGATTTTTTTAAATTTTTGATATACGATTGAATGGCTCTGGTTTGAAGATTGATTCTTTCGCTAAAATTCATTTTTCGTTCCCATCTTACGATTTCGTGTAGAAAAGAGCGATTATGGTCTCGAGTAAAACACTCCCATTGCGCATGAGTCCCATACACAGCGCTGGCCTGGGATGCCGGCCATATTGAACTCTGAAGTGTGTAGTGGATCGCAGGTTGGGGTATAATTTTTCCAATACTTGTACCTACAGGTAGATATTTAGGGGAAGTAACTGACAAATGTACCCATTTCTGTGAGAAAGAGGACACGTGGGTATCTGCATAAAGGCAGGTACTTTCAGGGAACGGAGGGAGGGGGGAGAGAAAACCTGCGTCAGTATTAGCCAGCTCTAAACGATAGGTGCCAAGAGAACCATAGCATATCGTCCCACCCGACAGACTGTATACTGTACCTACTCTCCACAAGGCACTGGTGTACCTATGAAATATCCACCAGGGCTTGAATTCGAACTCAGGCCCTCGGAATGGAAGGCTAGTACTTCATCCATCATACTAAACTAATCTCCGTATTTTTTTAACGTGTACTACATATGCTGAAGAGCAATAAGAAGAAGACTAAGATATTGGTGTGCGGCAAGAGAGGAGGCCAAAACAATCGTTAGACTAGGAAAACAAAAGCTGGAAGAGGTGAAAGAGTTCTGTTACCTTGGAAGCCGAGTAACCAAAGACGGATGAAGAAAGAAAAAAATAGTCAGCAGAATAGCCCAGGCGAAGAGGGCATTCTATCAAAAGAAGAATCTACTTACAGCTGGAAATACATGCTTGGAAGTAAGGAAGCAATTGATCAAAACGTATATCTGGAGCATGTTTCTTTACGGCAGTTAGACGTGGAAAAGTACAGCAGCGGAAAAGAAAAGGGTGGAAGTATTCAAAATGTGGTGCTACAGAAGAATGATGAATGTAAAATGGATCCACCGAGTAAGTAACGAGGAAGTTCTAAGAAGAGTGGAGCTAAGTCTAAGAAATGATAAGTCTTCTGAATACCCTAAGAAGAAGACGGGATAGGCTTCATAGGCCACACCATGAGATATGATGGCCTGATGAAGACAATAGTCGAGGGACAAATGTAAGAGAAGAATGGCAAAGGAAGGCCTCGTGAAAGATACATGGAACAAGTGTGAAGGATGTGAAAGAGAAGAATTACGTAAATATGAAGAGATTACCCGATAGAAGGACTCATTGTCAGTGGAGAGCTGCGTCAAACCAATCTGATTGATGACTTATACTGTTGATGAACGTGTACTACGAGTTATACAATTCACTCGTTTCCATGTGCTTGTCAGCGCAAAGCGCATTTCTCGTATTTATAATATTTTTTTTTGATATTTCGTTCACAAAGTACAATTTTTCATATTAATACAAGGGTAATAAATGATCATAGACACCCATGAGGTTAGATGAGGTGGCTAGAATACTGGAGATTTTCTATCCCGAGCTTCAGCAGCTAGCTGAGGTAGATGTTTTGCATCGGTACTTGGTTCCCTACTTGTGTACTCAGAGAAGAACAGTCTAAATTCGGTGCTACTTCGTGAAATAATATTCTAAACTTGGGACTACTTCTCGCGTCTCAGGTAGGATTGGAAAATGCCGATGCAATATATCTCTTCACTTTTCCTCGGTTTCTAATAAAATTCCTGCCTCTTCCAAATCACCCACCTATCCTAAAATTGCACAATTTTATCTTGGTTGTCTTTATGATTAACTATAGACCTCCAGGCAGAGCATACATCTGGAGCATGTTTCTTTACGGCAGTGAGGCATGGACGATGAGAGCAGCGGAGAAGAAAAGGGTGGAAGCATTCGAAATGTGGTGCTACAGAAGAATTATAGAGATTAAATGGATCGAACGAGTAAGTAACGAGGAAATCCTGAGAAGAGTAAGAGAAAAGAGAAGTCTGCTGACAACTCTAAAAAGAAGAAGGAACAACTTAATCGGCCATATCATGAGACATGATGGCCTGATGAAACTATCGTCGAGGGAAAAGTAAACGGGAAGATTGGAAAAGGCAGGCATCGTATGAGATACATGAAACAGGTTTTGAAAAATGTAAAAGAGAAGAATTACGTACCAATGAAAAGGTTGGCTAATAGAAGAATCGAGTGGAAAGCTGCGTCAAACCAATCCTAGGATTGTTGACCAATGATGACGATGAGACATCCAGGAATAATAAAACTCGAATAAGAAAGGAATATTAAAGAAAGTCAAAAATAGTATTTACTTCCTGACCGGCTGGCTGCTTCTGGGGAAAATCCTGCCCTCACAAAATTTATGCTTTCTTAGCTGACGTAATCCTTCGTCTGATGCCATGAATACTGAAACCATAACAACATAATCCCAGATAATATTTCCAGCTACTTAACATTATTTGCAGGTAATTACTTACATTAATCTAGGAAATTAACCAATCTATCGAGGAATATGTATAAAATAGACTATGACCAACATTCATTCGGTCTTAATTCGATTTAAAATATAATATTAAGGAACTGGAGTGAGAACTAAAGAAAAATAATTTACTTATTACACTTCTTGCAGAAAAATTTAACACTATATCATAATAATTACTGTGTCTGAGTAGACATATGTGGGGAAAGCGAAGTTAATTATATATCTATCACTCTTAATTCAAAACTATCATGGAAGAATCATATTCGAAAAGTTCGTGGTAAAGTTAGCTGCTTTAACACATTTAGTGGACTCCTGGAGCCGAGTATTCTGTAAATCAACAATGATAAGGAAACCAGAAGGAAAACTTTCATGTTCCACAGGCTATGATATGTTTCAGTGCGACTTATTTCGCCAAACTGTAGCATATTCAGGAAGGACCTTGCGATTCCATTTAATACATGTTATTTTAAGTTTGCAGGACCACATCCGGAGTGTACATCTACTATTCGAATCACAAACACTAAATATTTTCGGAATCTGAATAATAACATACAACGGGAAGCAGTGGACTTTCAAAATATCTTCAATGACCGTTTGACTCCGCACTTGTTTCCAAACAGACGAAAATTCGATACAAAATTATGTTGTGGAGTGATTAAGACGTCGTTAATAGTGTCACAAAAAAATTTCAAAAGGAGTATGATGGTGTTAACCGCATGCCTCCAAGTTGCTTAATACGGAGAAAACCATCTTTTCTTAAAAATTTACAAAGACGTTAGAACATTCAGTACAAAATTTTAAATTTTCCAAACGTCATGATAAAATTTCGGTTAGTATTTTGACTAAATTTCCTTAAATACGAGCGGTTGGTTGGTTATTTACGGGAAGCCACTTACAGCTGACGTCATTTGCGCCAAATAGGATAGGTGGGTAATTGGGTTAAGGTAGGAGTTTTTAGGGAACGGAGGAGTGAAACCCGGCGTCGGCATTAGCCTACACTTAACGAAAGGCGCCAAGGGGACCACGGCTTTACGTCCCATCCGGACGGACGGAGTACTGTACTTGAAATGCCCTCCACTAGGCACTCAAGTGGGGACAGCTTTTCCACTGAAAAATCCGCCACTGCCGGGAATCGAACCCGGGCCCTCGGGATGGGAGGCCAGTACTGTAGCCACCACACCAACCCGATCCCCTAAATACGAGCGTCTCATAGTTCATACATAAAGTGCCTAAGTGCTCTTAGGGACTCTCTTGAAAGGGATTTTGAAGTTTTGAATGCAAAAACATGATTAAAAATCGTTATAAAAAATTTTTCCTTACCAGTGTTACAAGTGAAAGTAAGTAAGTAAGAAATTAAGGGCTTTAAGTATCTACACGCTGGCATGCCTTGCAAAAATAAGTCTCATCCGTTGGAGAAATACAAGCCACAAACTAAAGTTTGTTTATGCTTTTGACGTGGACATTTACCACTGAACCAATCCTTTCTCAGGCGAGAGAGAGCATATAATACAAGGGTGTTGAGGCCGTATAACAATAAATTCCGGGACACAATCAACGTAAACGGCAGACGTGAGACGTTTACGTGAAATGTGAGACATTAACTTTTTCTCCAGTTCACACAATACAACGTACGCGACTCGCGAATCCGAAACAATTGACTGACGAAATCTGACGCAAACGAAATCCGTAGCGTATGTAAAAAGGATCTAACAAACAATTTACAAGACTGTTGAGGTACTTACCTATTCCGTACCGTTGATGAAGTTACCAGATCGCTTAAGTTTCTTGTAATTTACAAGTATTAATATGTGAAAATCGTGTGTATTCCTTCCTAATGAAACGTTCACCATATCCAATGTCAACAATGACAAACAAGCTTTTTCATGTCCTTAGATACCATATAAAATCTCACTAAAACTCAATAAACAGTGAAGTTCTGACTAGTATATTAATACTAATCCTTTTTTATGCATGATATGTAGTGTATGTTTCGTGAGAAATCATCCCCTGCCTTACACCTTTATGGTGGCTTGCTGGGTATTATGTAGATGTAGATGAATAACTTCAAATAAATATTCATTATTGATTCTCTAATTAGAAAAAAAGTCAGGGAACTCTCTATGCTAATGCAAAAGACAGAAATAACTTTAATAATATTTTAGATTAAAATTGTAAAATTTGTTTCAGAAGAGGTATGCATCCACTTGTGTCTTCTATAAATCCCGTCAGATGGCACCTTGTTTCCAACTCCTGAGACAGTTTTCATTGATATTCCGTGCACGTGAAACGTGATAGATGGGAGATGACCATCTCGTTACGCGCCTTGTGTTGTTTCCGTTTCCGTTCTCCCAAACCATGCGGCATCTCTTCACGAGTTACGGTACACGTTTCACGTCACCCGTTCACGTTAATTGTGCGCCGGCCTAAGGCCGGGATTACGATGAACGTTTTCTGACGTGACGGAAACGGACGGTGGCGTTGTTGAAGTTGGGAGAATGGGAACGCAATGAAGCTAAGCACGATGGACGGACGTTGACGTGCCGCCGACGTACGTTGAGCAAAGCTTGTCAAGGTCTAGCTTTCCCGTCACGTTGATTTCCGTCAACCAATCATGAGTGACTTGAAAATCAAGTGGGGGGGGGGAGGAGGAGGGTAAATGTTCTGAAGAGGGTGACACTTTTCAAAACATTTTTCGACCACTGAAAATTGTCCTTTTTCGATGAAATTTTCATAAAACAACCTGCTATGTTCACACTTCACTCACGCTTGAAAAGTTTTGGAAAATAGTAAAACTTACGGTTTTACACCAATTGAAACCCAAGAGGTGACTGTTCGTCTCGCCGCCATATTGGAAAACGGCAGTGTTTCCTATCTACCGTCGATCGTGATACACCACCAACAATTAAGCCGCTACGTTGCCGTTCACCGTCACCGTCCGTTTCCGTCACGTCAGAAAACGTTCATCGTAATCCCGGCCTTACCGTTTCCAGTTACGGTTGCCGGTTGCGGTTGAGCAACCGACCAATCAGTGACAACCGGCTCTCAACGGTTGGATAGGAGCACGCCTACTTCCCACCACACGGCTGCGCAACCGTGGCCAATAGGAGTTCGCTTCGAGGTCATGTGCTCTTTGTGTTTACATTTTGCGATACTTTGATTGTCACCTTTTCAACAGCTGCCTAAAACCTAAAAATATTCAGAACACAAGTGAAACAGAATTTAACTCTCAAGCACTACCTATTTTTTTGTGTAGGATCTATTATAATAGCATACCTTTTATTAAGGCGAGAGTAAATGTACTTAATTCATTACGTAATGTACTTACTTCATGTACGTAATGTAAGAAGAAACATCACATGAAGGTGAGGCTAATTCCTATTGGCTGCAAATTCATAACCGGCCGGCTAGGTAACCGGTCAGTGTGGTTGGAACTGTTTACACCGACCGTAACCAGTAACAACAACCGTAACTGGTAATGTTTAGTGTGGTACGGCCTTTGAACCGGATCCCCACGGTCTTATTTTTATCAAATTTTCGGTCTTCAGGGTCTTATTCAGAATTTTTGGATGGAACAGAACGGAGTTTCCCACGGCGCAGTTTTCTGGTACGAAATATAACATGCATTGAAATGCAAGGAAATAGTAAACAATGAAAATAGCTGCCACTACCGAATGCCAATAAGCCGCGACAATTTTAATTTAAGTCTTAGACGTCGCGCATAAATTGAAGTTCATTATTAGGTTTTTCAGCTGAGGCGACCGACAGCTGAGGTAATTTGCACCATTTAGGATAGGTGGGTGATTGGGTACCGGTAGGAATATTTGAGGAAATGGAGGAATGGTGGAGAAAAAATCCGACATCGGCATTAGCCTACTCTTTACGATCGGCAATGGAACCACGACTATGCATCCCATCGGACTGAAGTTGAAACTCCCCCAACTAGACATTCAAGCAGGGACCTGTTTGCCACCAAAAAAATCCGCCACTGTGGGGAATGGAACCCAGGTCCTCGGGGTGGGAGGCCACTAGCCTGGCTACCACATAAGAGTTGAATCAAGTCTATGTTAACAAGTCACGCATATGGTACCGTATATAATTTCATTTTTTCCATGAACACATTGAGTTCAATAACTCTCTAAGGGATTCATCATTCCGTCAGTCTCATCCGCTCCGTGATCGCAACACCGCATTCCAAAGAGCTCCTATCAAATCACTCTCAAAAATGCGGAGTGCGACGCTCACTTTTTTGGACGTCTTTGATTGGTGGGTTCCACACTTTTTTATGGTGATTTTGAGCTAGTTATATACCTATTAGTTGGTCCGAAGAATTGTGAGCAAAAGTGCAACCGAAATCCATATGGGTGAAAATTCACCATGTCACAAACTCCAATCGGTTTTCATTTTACTTTGCAAACAAAACTGGATGAATGTTAGACCAATGGACGTCGGCATAATGTTTGGACGGTCCATGAGGACTGCTTACCCAGGGTAATAAACTCGCGAGGAAACTTACGCGGTAGACACAGTCGTCCGCTATGATTGAGACCGTGTCCGTTCTTGCAAAGGCACCTTGTCCAGTTATAATTTCCTTCATGCAAGCAAGCGGTGTTCATGTCCACGCAGTCCTCATCTTTGTTGCAATAATCCCAAAAGTGTGCATCTGGAATGGCAAAGTTAAATTATATCCAAAAGTCAAAAGTATTTTTTGGATTTAAAGGAGGCTTTTGACAAAGTGAATTGGAATTCAATGCATGGTAATCGGAAATAAATTGGAGTGTTCGACAATGACCAAAGAATTGTCCATCGTTCATGCAAAAAACCAGTATCAATTATTATCTATATCTGAAAGTGGATAAGCATAAGTCAAGAAATGAGTGAGACAAGGTTGTACTCTATCTCCCGTATTCTTTAAAGCATAGATTAACCCTCGCTACCTGTTACTAAAAAAATCACGTCTTCCCTACTTGGGGTCTTTTTGACCCCATCGTGAATTTTAATTATTTTAAGTGATAATAATATTCCAATGACTCATATTCATTCGTATTTTAATTAAATACATTTCAGATAAATTAACAGAAAAATACCACAGCATAATATACATTGCATAATTTAGAAAAAAATATTATAATTATTTAGATGGCACTCCTAGTATAGTCTTGAATAATGACAATTAAATTTACCTAAATACGTATTTAAGTACATCGTTTACCTATCTGAATACAATATAATATTTAAAATATTTAAACATTTGCAGCATAGTGCCAAAACGTGATGACCAATTACAAAATTTCATGACGCAAAAGAACTGTGCCAAATTTTTAATCTGAAATCTCCATCTACACACTCACTAATGTCACATTGCAGACGCTTCGTTGTTGAACATGATCACCTTACAGGTATCTGTTGCAAACATTAGAAAGATCATTGGTTGTTTGTCTCTCTTACGAGGGCAAATGGAACATCTGCCACCCATTTTCTGGACACAATTTCTTTGTCATTTACTAGCAGAATACCGCCAATCCCAGCAATTTCGATCGCAGTCCGAAATCTATTTTTTTTGGCATCCGGTTTTTCCTACTCAAAGATGAATTTCAGGTGCTAACATTTCTTTTGCTGATTCTAAAAGGAATCGCAGCCTAGAATTTTTTTCCGCGGAAAGAGGGGTATTTTCTCGAATACATTTGGTATGCATTTATACCTGCAAGATCTACGATATCAAAAAAAAAATAGTCAATGGCCATTTTCTAGTCCCTCTTTTTACAGAATAATTTGATCTACAGTATGCACACCGACTTTTGTAGAGTTGTAATACAAAATCACTTCCCGTTTATTTTTTTCAGGGCAACAAATTTCAAATGCCTTATGTTTAGCAGACCATAAGAACCGACGTCCTACCTGATGATATTCCTGGATAATATTTTTTCAGTCCACTTTGGTTCTATAGCATCCCATTTGATTTTTCCTTCCTCACTCCCCGTGGATCGTCTTCTTTGATACATACGCCTAGGATTTCCTCATGAAGCTCGTCCTCCTCCTGGTCCCTTATTTCCACCTCCCTGTTGCCTGCCTCTCCTTTACTTCCATCACTCTCATTTTGCATGTTTTCGTCATCGTTAATCTTTCGATCCCAATAAATCGTTAACGGCTTCCTTCTTGCTGTATCCAGGAGCAAATTTGACTTTATAGGCTGCCATAATCAGTTATTGTTCTTGTATGACCGCCAATAATTCCCCATCGGGATCCCCAGTGCGGGATGTACGCATGAGCGAGGAAAGATGTGACTTCTATAGTCGTCGGAGGAGTGACCACGAGTGACGATTCTCAGCGTAAAAGCCTAGCTCGTATCAGAGGTCAAATACTATGAAGTCAAAATACAAGTGGAGAAAACACTGACTGTTATTTCTGACTTATTGCTGATTACAAAGAAAGCACAGCATTGATGACTCTGTTGATAAGCTCTGCGAAGATAACAGTTAGATTAGAAGTTGGAGAGCAATGATGGCTTCAAAAATCGTCAGAGGAGCAACCACAAGTTACTAATTCTCTCTATATCAGCTAAGCTCATTACAGAGAACAAAAATTACGGAAACAAAAAACTTTGACTGTTGCTGATTACAAAGAAAACACGCTGTTGACGACGAATCCACTGTCCGCAGATAATAGTTGGATTAGAAGCTGCAGAGCAAGTTGAAATCATAGTACGCTAGCAATCACTTAGCAGTATTCAGCTTCTGTTATGTGATGAAGTGAGGTCAATGTGATCGACTTATTATGCGTTAGACTCCAAGTTCACACATTTGGAAACTGCTGACATTTATTAGATTTTGCAATTGAATAGCTAAGCCTGTATTTGATTCACTAAGTTGTAACGTTGATATGACTGTGTATATTACCGGAATATCTTTCTTGGTGTCACATGCGAGGGAAATACATCCATAGCTCAACAATTTCTTCTCTTCTAATAATTTTAACACTCAGTGCATTACTCATTTATGACATAAATTGCTAAAATTCTTTCCTTTCATGACAAAGTCATGTCAAAAGCTATTATTTATCCAATTATTTCTAAAGGAAAATGAAAATTCATCTCCTTGTACAGAAACACTATCGGGTATATTTTAGTTCCACATACCCTACCTGGGGTCAAACTTGACCCCAAGCAAGAAAATATTTTTTGTAAGGCGTATTGTCAGAAATATTTTTAAAATGAAAAATGGAGTCGATACAAAAATGTTTTATCGGAGAATTCCTAAAATATGATGCATAAAGCTGTAAAAATGAATGAGTTATTCAACTTTTTCTGTGAGCTGGGGTCAAAAAAGACCCCAGGTAGGTAGGGAGGGTTAAGAAAGCGAACGAGGAAACCAAAAAGAACGTTTCTGGTGTCGCTATCCACGGGGAAAGAATAAGCTCACTGCAATACGCCGAAGACATTGCAGTCATAGTAGAGACGGAAAGGGATTTGAATAATATTCTATTAATCATGGAAAATGTTAGAATAAAAATGCTGAAAACCAATAAGAGGAAAACGAAAAAAAAAATATATTAATATGCAATCTTACGATGTAGGAGAGAAGAGTTGTTACACTACGATACCTAAAAATGGATGAGATGAACGAGTTCTGTTACCTGGGAAGCCGAGTAACCAGCGAAGGACGAAGCAAGAAAGAAAAAGTCATTAGAAATACCCAGGCAAAGAGGGGCATCTTCCTACCAAAAAAATCTAGAAGAATCTACCGAAGACTCTACTTACAGCTGAAAGTATGATCGTAGATATAAGGAAACAATTCATCGGGACTTACCCCATGTAGCACAGACGGTTGGGCCACCGTTGGGAAACGGTGCACGGTTGGGGAATGGTTCGGTTACCTTACGACCGTTGGACCAACGTTGGTGAATAGTGCCATTCGCACGGTTATTTATGAATTGTTGGGTCAACGTTGGGAAACGGTGCCATTCGCACGGTTATTTACGATCCGTTGGGCCAACGTTGGGAGATGGTGTAAGGGGACTGAGATAATATCCAGGAATTAAGCCGGATATTATCTCACTTAGCACAATCTCAGCTACATTGCGTTTGTTATCCAAGAGTTTTAGCCAAGATGTAGTGAATCCGTATGTAACAACTCTGAATAATGACCCTTTAAGTACTAATTTTTTCGTGTACCTACTTGCACGTTTCTCTTCATCCATTCTATATTGTACTGCATTTTACGCATCCATTACATAGCTTTCCTCCCTCGTTGACCTAATATTCTGCCATTTACCTGACCTCAGTTCCAATCAACGAACGTACTGTGCTAATGTATATACATTATGTGTTTATCACTATCAACATTAGTACCCACGTAGCACAAAATATCTACTAGATACATCTAGTAGAACTTCCGAGAGCAGTTCTCGCGTAGTCAAATGCAGATCTCCTAGTAATGGAAGGAAATAGCTTTATTTACTGGGTAGAAGGTGAAGCAAAAGTAGGGAAGCTAGCATGTAAGATAATCATGAGAGCATACGTATGTACTTGCGTCAAGTACGTGTTTACCAAATTCACACATGTTTCCGAAAGTAATATTCTAAATCTCAATTAATAAGTGTGCAGTCTCGTTGCTCCAGTGTCTCCACACGCTTTGAAAATGCGCCCTTAAGATAAAAAGCTGGTGTTTAACAAACTTTGTGTTAAACCCAACAAGCGGGGTTGTATATATACAGAAGGATTCAACCGAGTGAACGTATGATCTGAATGCCGCCGAATGGTACTTACGAAAATTCGGACGCGTCAATAACATGGCGAGCTGGCGCAGTGTCCATGATACCTATTCTCCCTGGGCGTCCGAAGCGCACACGTTCTTTTCAACAACTGTCCTCGTATCGAGGATCAAAAAGAAAACATCCTTGCCCTCTTGCGGCAACCACACAAAAAAACAAAAGTAAAACGAAATGCACCACTCGGGGGCAAACACGATCAAGAAGTTTACCGAACAATCAATCTAATTATCATTCTCATTTCTAATCAATCTTGGTGGAAATATATTTGTGACATTAGTGGCACCATATTATCAGATACACTGGGGCATACCTATATCAAACGAATTTGGAACAACCCTTGAGAGAAGGAGTAAAACAAATGTTGTTAATTCATATTGGTAAGTCCGCGACTGGAGTATACATTGAGAGCTTGAGATTCATCGAATGAGAGGTAAACAATTAACTAGCCCGCAGGGAATGGTATACGTGAATAACTTATATGAGCAACTTAAGTGCAGTTGCACGTGCCTGATGGAATCATAATAATCATATCCTGAGACTAAACTTCCTTGTTTTGTCTACGTGGCATGGTCTTATGAACTAAAAAATAGTCTCTCTCGTCAAGTGACTGGTCCTGCCTTGGTTTGTCGATACAAGTGGCACACATCTATGGTATCGAAGACTTTGTATGAATTACTTTTTTTTAATAAAAGTAAAATCTATGTATATTAATTTTGTAGCGTGTCAGTCAGTCAATCCGTCCGTCATTCTGTATCCGTTGTTTCGTTCTTTCCCAAGTTTTGAGCTAAAAGATTGAGGTTTGATACGTTGAGTGTGGATTCTTTGTCTGCAGAGTTAGTAGTATTTTTGGATTTTTAGCTGTTTGTGGTGCAGAGAAAATAGCAACAGAAAATGGTGTTTTCCCTATCTTTTACATGGGAAACCAGTTTCTATGCATGTTTGTTTACGTTGCTAAGTAAATGTGTTTACATTTTTAGTAAAGGGACAGATTTTGGATTGAATAATTTGAAAAAAGTGAAATTAGTTTCATCAAACAGTTTTGTAAGCATGAAAATATTAATAGACGTTTTCAATATAGAGATAGTGACATAAAACAATTTTTGCCTACCGGCCCCGATCTTGTGTTTGAAATGTGAATATAAAAGATAGGCGTTTTGAAGTAGGTAAGTACTTTTTTAATAGTTGAAAGAAGGTTACAAAACGTTTATTATGCATTAATGTTCGTTGCTAAAGTTCGAAAATACACCCACCATTTTTAAATTACCAGTGGCTGTTCTACACCCAAATCATTCCGTTTTTAATCAATATAAAATAAAATATTCAATTAAAACTTCATACAAAGAAATTAATTTCACACATTTAATAAATCAGATTAAAAAAAAGTGTTAGAAAAACAGTACTTGGTAAGTATGTAGATTACATAGAAATAGTGTAAACAATGAGTGGACACAATAGGCTCAACTCTGTATTGGTCATGGAAAAAGAGCTGCATTTAGAGCTGTTGGACAGATTACAATGCGTCTTAAATTTTTGGTAGTTTATTCACTTCATGAAGAAATTTTAGAACGCAATTGACACGCTTGAAATTGTCAACTAATATCTTGCTCAGATCCCCAAATGTTTTGTGGTGCTTGCGTTCCATCCTATATTTTACACAGCCGACGAGCAGGTGTTTCACCTCTAATATTTCCAAAAGCTCAAAAAACCAATTCTAAATTAAATCTACATAGACGATTCCAGAAATATTTTACAGGAACCTTTACATCACTTTGGGTATTTCGGTATTTGGGTATTTACCAAATATTACGTCAAAACCAATCGATCGACATATTAAAACCTCCGGGAATATTCCATTTTTCATAAGTTTTAAAAAAGACATTCACCTACCCACTCACCAAATACCTACCTCAAATATTTTAAAAGTCTTAAAGGACCAATTATATTTTTAAACCACCCAGACGATCCCAGAAAAATATCACAGCCACGTTTGCATCAGTTTGGGTGTAATTTTGTAGTGTGTCACTCAGTCAGTCAGTCAATCTGTATCACTTTTGTTTTGTTCGCTCCTAAGTTTTGAGCTGAAAGGATGAGATTTGGTGCGTTGAGTGTGGATTCTCTTGATTTGGTAGTAGTTGTGGATTATTAGCTGTTAGTAGTGCAGAGAAATATGCAAAAAATGTGGTTCTGAGAGTGGGAGACAACATATAATGAAAATATGGTGTAGAAAAAAGTACAACAACATATAGGATAATTAGAGTGGGACACATTTCTCTATTTACAAAGTAGCCATTTCCTTCTCTCTGCATACGAAATTCTTTTGAAAAGTATTGTGCACAAAAGTTTAAAAAATGCAAAGACTACTTTAAGTAGTGAAACAGTAACTGCCTGCCTGAAGCACAAGCACTACTGCAACCTATTGGTAATGTGTAATCAGTAGTTTCCAAACACTTTGTAAAAGCCCAATTGACACAAGAACACAAAGTTCACCTCAAGAGCACACCATACAGACTGCCTGCAAAGCAGGCCGCAGGTCTGCTGGTATTTCATATTATCCATAGTAACATTTTAATGTGTTCACATTTCAGTCCTGAAACCTTTTCCAATGGAAATTGAATGACTTACGTTTGCTCTATTGAAGATTAATTTAATAAGTAAAACAGTTTCAAAGGATAAAAAAATGAAAAACTCCGGTTTTGGTTCATATCCGAGTGAAGTGTTTAAACATGTAGGTAGTATTTATAATTGGATATCCCCTCAAAATAAGCTTTAATTTCAGTAGCAACCCGCATTGTTACATGGGGCTAATTTTAAGCTAAGCCTTTGCTGAATTTAAGACAGCTTGGTCTTAAATTCAGCATGGGACTATCTTAAAATAAGTCCCACCCGGTCTGATTATCAGTCCTGCACATAAAGGTGTTGCATCTGAAATTCACATCGCTTTTGTACCTTAAATAAGATAAACTTTTTACATTGATCAGACACGTTTTAAGAGACAATTTAAATTCATCCGTTAGACAGAACCGGCGAAAAAGGTGACGCCAGAAGAAAATATCTCGGGTTCCACGTCATAGTTTTCAAACACTCAGCAGTCAACATGAAACAAAATTGGAATAATTTAATTTGAGAGACCCATTTCCATCTTCAAACGCACATGTATACGAAATACTCACTCACCTCTTATGCATTTTATCAATCCAACTTGGTGGTAGCCTGTATTACAGAGGCATTTCCCATTATCACAGGACGAGTGCTGCACCGCACAGAAATTATCATTATTGCAATCCCTGTTTATCGGATATTCTGTGGAATGAAAACATTATTTAGTTCTTTTCATGTTGACTAAAGGAGAAGATTGGCTGGACAAATTTACAGGCAATATGAATGCATATATAACAAAATATTTAATCTTGGCTATCGACTTTAATGAAATACGTAAAAATTTAACACAAACCAGCAATAGACATCACTATGAAAATAAGTCAATTAAACAGCAACAAGAACACAATCAGTAAAGCAAACGTAGAATAGACTTAAATTAGCTACATTTTCCTTGTTTGACCTCAATTGGATTACGCTACCAGTATATGGGATACTTACGAAATAGGCTTAAGTAATGAAATGGAACGTATGCAGCGAAGATCAGCTAGATTTGTAATGAGACAGTAGGTATGATGACTATATTAGCGTAACCAATATATTAGATGTCCCAAAACGGGAATCATTGTCTGACCGTAGGCTGAAATTAGACTTAAACTCTTAAATAAATTCGAAGTTAAACATTATCACTGATTACACTAAATAAATATTTTGCGAAATCCAACTTAGTATTTTAGACTTGACCATGTTCATAAAATTAGACCAATTGATTGCCGAACTGTCCGATTCGAAATGTCCTTCTTTCCTTGTAATATTAGGGATATAATTAACGGTAAATATATCCAATAGCATAAATACGAGCGTATCACTGGATATCATAGGAACATTTACGTCTACATATATATAATACCCTGCAAGCCACTGCCATAAAGGTGTGTGGCAGTGGGTGAACTCACACCAAATTATCATTACATATGATGCATAAAAAAGGGTTAATAATAATAAACAAGTCATAGATAGCATGATTGGTAAAAGAACATTAAGCAATGCCAACTAACAGCATGATTTTTCATTCTTACTTTTCAATTTTTATCTTTTCTTAAATTATGAAGTTTAGACTATAATATAATTACTAATCGTTAACTTTCACGATATTTAATGCATGTTTGGTGTGAATTCACCCCCTGCCACACACTTTTATGCTGTCTCGCAGGGAATTATGTAGATGTTAATAGCTTAAATAGGCTAAATTTACACCAGCCTTTAGAAACAGAATTACTTCACACTGGAATTTGAATTTATACTAAACGCAGTTTTAAGTAACCTTATGAACTAAACCCGACGCCGTGCAATGGGCTGAAATCGAAAAAATCTTATCAAAATCCCATAAATTATTTTTTTTTCAGTTTTGAAGATGAAACTTTGCATAGTGATTCTCCTTTTATCAGCTCATATGATAAACGACTTCATTTTTCGTAAACATTGCGCATTAACAAAATGCGGGGTCTTAAATTTGAAAAAAATATACAAAAAACGCCGAAAGAGTGACGGTAGGCCTCGATCATGGATCTTCATAAGGCGTGCGCCAGCATTATCGTTATTTCTTGATTTAGCTTATGTCAGAGTAAACGTGATCTCCATTCTTCATTTTTCGCACAGCACTTCAAATCCCTTATCACAATCATTGGAGAAAATTTTATTTACGGTTATTGTTAACCCTAGGCTACTCTAGGGGTAGGCGTTAACGATAATAATAATAATAATTTAATTTCTTCCGTACATATTTTTATACAGTTATTATTGCCGTTCAGGGAAGTGAGTTAGCCTATAAGGCAATAAGCCTGTGACTAGGCTAACTTCAGAACAAGTAACCGGAAATGAAGAACATAGAACCAATTGACTTAGTACATAATGAAAACGAGAAAAAGGAATGTAGTGTTTAAAAAGATAAGAAATAAATTTGATACCATAGGAGCCAGAATTTCAGACCAAAATACAACATACGATAACAACAATTATGACACAGCATAAATCACACACACTTTACACGAAACTTATTCCCTTTACAATAACATTTCAATGCTATCAATAGTTAATAACCATTTATGAATCAATTTTTGATATTTATTAAAACAAGTAATTTCTTTGATCATATTAGGTAGGATATTAAACAATTTTTGTCCCATATACACAAAACTCCTGTTATACAGCTTTAAATTTGGTTTAGGCATAGGGATCCTGGAACCCATCCATTATCAAGCATCTTATTACTCCCAAAAAATTTTGGACTATATCCAATTCGCAGATAGAACATTTTTAACACTTTAAAGGAGATAAAAATTGCGATAACGCGAAAGATCCAACAGTAATTTTTCTCCCTTGTGTTCATCTATACCTAAAGTTTTTAAACCATGGTATTTGAATGTGTATACTATGCCGTTCATGACCCTGTTGTAAATAATTGCAGAGAAAGCAGCTGGAGATATCAGTGATTTTACAAGGTTGGCTGGCCATTACATAATACTTATCATTTGGGATTCATCCTCTTGTTAAAATTCACACAGTATTGCAAGTAGTTACTATGCAATAGCTGGACTCATGTGGCATAGTGTAAAACATACTTGAGCGGTATCGTTATTGTTCAACTTTCACCAGATTCAAGGAGGATATTTCCTGTTAAGCAATATGTGAAATGTGGAAAATCTATAACCAAGAATTGACATGTAGTGAAGTGCCTTATATTTATTTTCGTTCTATTTTACGTAAGAGTTAAGACAAAGATACAGTTGCAAGCCAAAACGACACACAAAATATTATCCAGAAGGAGACTTTCGCGGCGCTAGTATACATTTAAATGGACGCATATGGATTTAATCCGCCTTCACGGGGAGGAAATTCCCAGGAAAACTTGCAAGTTCGGGAAACTGCATAAAAATATCGGAAATTTTCCTTCATCGCTAGCTTTTCTGGACCGATGCAGAGATCCTTAAGAAGCATCGTCATCACTGAACTGAACATTCCTGGTGCATCGCAGGCGAAATTTCTGTCTGAAAAATTGTGAAAAGGCGGCAGTACCTACTCTAAGCATTTCCAAGATGCAAAAAGACATTCGTGGATGTATTCATTATTTTGGTTCTTGCTGCGATGGTCAGTCTCCAATTGACGTGTACTACATCTACGTAATTCCCTGCACGCCACCATAAAGGTGTGTGGCAGGGGTGAATTCTCACCAAACATGCACTACATATCATGCATAAAATATGAATTGTATTTATATACTGTTCTAAACTTCACTATTTAAAAAAAACATGCTGTTTGTTGGGTGAGCTTTAGTTAAGTACTCATATCTACCTGCAGCTATCAATGTTATCAATTTCTACACTCGTATTGGATATATTTACCGCTATTCTTATCCCTAATTATACGAGGAAAAAAGGACATTTTGAATCTGTCAGTTCGGCTGTCAATGTCTCTAATTTTGTGATTATGGTTAAGTCTACCATAGTAAGTTTGGGTTCGCAAAATATTTTTAACATTATCACTGAAAATATGGTCTTGGAATTTGTTTAAAAGATTAAGTCTGAATTTCAACCTGCGATCTGGCAATGATTCCCAATATAATTCATTTAATAGACTGATTACGCTAATAAGGTTATCGTACAGTCCCTATACAAATCTTGCCGATTTTCGCTACACACGTTCAAGTTCATTATTTAGACCGATTTCGTAGGGATCCCATACACTAGCAACATATTCCAAATGAGGTCTACCAAGGGAAAAGTAGCTGATTTCTCGTGCTTGATTTTCACATCCGGTCATGATCCGGTATTCTTTTGATGAATCCAAAATGCTACCTGTCCATACTAATAACACTTGATTAAAAGTATATTGACCTATAGAAATGCATATATTCCATTCAGATACTTGTAAATTTTATGTAAATAGTGGATAAATCTTTGGTTGGTGCATGAGAATCCAAATTCTTTCAGAATGGGGTCCTTTACCGTATTTTTTTATTGCCGAATTTGATAAAAATTTGTGTTCAACCGGAAGGTTGGCTTTTGATAGGTGAGGGTAGAGTTCACCCCGTTATAAGCCATCGGATTGTTAAATACATATATTCAGGGAAGGGGGGCCAGTTCCTTTCTCTTGGCCACCTGCAATTTCCTACGAAGTTCTGACACGCAGAAAATCAAATCGCGAGGATTTTAGATGGGGGTGTTAAGAACGCCCTTGGGCGGGATTTGAACCAGGGACCCTGATAGAGTTTGCAAATTAAAAAAAACCCGTATGTTTCCGTTTTTCGATCCCTAAATTAGTTATCGAGTTATAAGCGGCGAAAACTAATGTTTGTAACTGTGATGGTATGGCACCATCCCCAGTTTTCTTTTGTTACCCCCCCCCCCCCTTTTGTCTGGGCCCCGCATCGGGTTCGGCGCGATGTGCGAGTGTTCGTGACCTTTTGGGCAGTGCTAGCGATAAGCAGTGAGTGAGAAGCAATGCCTGGTCGAGTGGGGACTTGGGTATCGACGACCCTGGTTAAGTGCCGTCGATCCGCTCCGCTCGAACCCCAGTGTATAACCCCCCACCCCCCTTCTTCCCAACGAAATCGGTCTCCCCCCCCCTCTTGAAAGGGTATAAAAGAGGCCTGCGGCGGAGATGGGAAGGACTTCCTTGTGAGCAAGTGTCACGGGAGCTTATGCCCGTGAAGCTGAAGCGTCGGATCAGAGAGAAACTAAGACGGGACGCGGACTGGAGACGGAGATACTCCGCAAGCACCTCCTTTTCGTGGGACGCGGGAAAGAGTGCCCCCCACAAACCGCTAAGAATCCCGATCGAGAACGACATCGCCTGAATTCGTGGGACCAGGGAGCTTCGCAGCCACTAAGAATTGCGACTCAGGAGTCCCCGGCGAGAAGTCGGTGTCGTCGGCTCTCTCCTTCCGGCCTGATCAGCTACAGCACGTAAGCTGCCATCGGCAGAATCCCATATCCCCTCAAAACCACCCCCCAGTGTGAACCAGGGAATGTTACGCATCTTCTTTGCTTAATCAGCCCCGGCCACGTCGTCGGAGGAAGTAACTGTGAAGCGGCATAACCGCACGTCTCATCGGTCATTTGAATTAGCGCATTTTTCACTATCTCGTTGCGTGTCACACGTGACACGGGGACCAGACAACTGCTTAATGTAATGTTCAAAAGGGTAAATTTCCTTGTTGAATTGTTGTATCCCCATTATTGTTGTTCACTGCCTTCCACACTGTTAAAATAGGGAAATTGTGTTTGTCATGCTATTTTTTAGGGTATTTCATCCTCATCCATATCATTTTGTTTCAATCACCTCCCATCCTTCATTCATTCTCATTAGTGAAGCCATTATTTCTTTTGTGTCATGCACTGATGTGTCTATTGCCTGTATGATTTGCAAAGGCCTGTAACCTCTTCCAAGTGTCAAAAAAGGTTAATAATAAAATTGTGTTAAAAGAGTCCCTATCGTGGTTCATCTCCGACCCTGGGCGGCTCGCCCCCATCTCCCCCCTGGTGAGAACGATATTTTGCGTAAAAGGAATAAGCGGTTTTGTATCGAGGAACCCCCCAAATCATTTCTTCTTTAAATGTTCATTGATTCGAGCCCCCGGAACTCATCCGGGCAAGTTCAGGGGTGGCACGGATTCGTGACAGTAATCCTTTCGGAAAATAGGGCGTGCAGAGGTCTCGTACGTCATACACTTCGTCCAATGACAACTGAGACCGCGAAGCTTCTTCGCTCAATTCTAGATTTTTGAGTGAATGGCTCTCGCTAGAATATCAATTAATCAGTACATTCATTTTTCGCTCCATGTAATAATTTCTTGTAGAAATTAGAGATATTGGTTCCGAGTAAACGTCCCATTTTAAACATTCACTCCCAATACAAGTTTAAGCCTTCTCCGATTTCAAAAACGCATTGAACATCGATTTGCGATTCCTTTCTCTATAAGCAGCTCAAGGGCCAAAATTATTTACCTCCTATTTACCATATAACAGAATTTCCACAAGGAAAAAAGCCAACTAAATCGGGACCTGAGCCCGATTTCGTTGAGGTACAAAACCAGTTGAGCTACCGAGGCTTCTTTGTCCACTGTGACCCTTGAATTGACGAAAGTCAATTCGGTTTATTGATATCGTTCCCAAAGAGCTCTTTAATGAAGTCTTCTCGGCTGATTGCTAAAAAACAGATTAAAAAAACTCACTCTCCCAAAAGAGAAGGGGACGAGCAAAGTGGAGAGCTTTTCCTTTACCATTCTTCCCTTTCATCTCTTTCACATGAGATATATGGAGCAAGTAAAAGATACATGTGAGCAAGAATAGGTTAATAGCGAATATGAGACTGGGTTGGAGAGCTTCAGCCAAAATATTTTCGAAATTGTAATTCGTGACGGTGACATTATCAAGAGAGTATTCCACTTTGAGACACTCGTGATACCATTTCATCATCAACATCAACATTTAGCATCAAAATAGATTGCATACATTAAGACGGAGTTTCTAACTTCATTAATTTTTCATTGTTTGCCAGAAAGTTCAATTCCATATGATCTGATACGACAAGTGCAATATAATCTTAGGGTCTTAACAACTCCTGGAACGAGCTCACCTTCGGAGAAAGAAGAACTGAACAAAGCGAACATCACCACTAGGATGGGAAGGATAGCTATGCCGAAGCTCCTCTTGAGAGTCATTTCGGTTTATTGAAATCGTTCCCAAAGAGCTCTTGATTGAAGTCTTCTCGGCTGGTTACTAAAAAAAAGATAAATACACCAGTAAGGCTATTGTATCAGCTGTCAATAATCTAACCACTCAACACTTTTGGCGTGCGCAAACAAATTAATAAGAGCGGAAAAAATAAATAATGTGGTCTGTAATGGCCGTATCACACTATCCGTTGCTAGTGACGTTTGCCGGGTACTGTTGTGCAGTTGACCAAGCAGCTCTCAACGATTGGACAATGAGAAAACGTCAACGTCAATTTCTAACCGGCCGGTTATGCAACTGTGACCAATAGGATCTCGCCTCGCGGTCACGTGTTTGTTTGTCTTTACATTTCGCGATATTTCAATTGTCACCATTTCAACTGCTGCCTGAACTTTAATACTAGAAGGCCAGAGAGGATAAATTTGACCACTAGGCGTTTTTAGCATGATAATGATTTTTTTTATTTTTGCTGATGGAATGAAATTTCATGACTTTTAATCTTTTACGACAAGACGTAAACGTGGTAAATTTCATAAAAAAAACAGTTGAAGGGTTGAGTTGAAATTTTTATTTTTACCTTCGACGCCGAAGAGGCCAAATTTGACCCCTCAGTGTGATAAAATCTCAAACTTTTTCTATGCGTAGTATCACTGCTGTTAAAGCTATACGTGTGTTTTCTAACTTCTAAATATGCAAAAGTGTAACAATATCTCTACTCTCTATGCTTTCGACGTCTCAAATACCCACTTTTTACTCCTTCGCCTCGTGAATATGATTGTGTTGCGTGATTTGCTCGCCGACTTTTAACAAAATTTTCAGTATCTGCATAGTCCAAATTGAAACTTGATTTTCGTTGAGTCTGTTCATACTTTCAATGTGTATATTGTTTTCATTCAAAGTTAACTATTTCGCTAGGTCGTGCCGTCCGATTTTGAAATGTGATGTATTTTTTTAGTCGGCAGGCGGAGTGAAAACTTGTTGATGTTCAGTGAGCGTCCACTTACAACTTTTTTTCTGAGTAGTGAAGGTGTTGTTACACTTATTTCGATGAGTTGTGCTCACATTATACTATCTACCATTTTGGTAAATATTTCAGAAGGCAGTCGCTGACTAGCGCAGTTGGAGGGCGGACCCGTCGAAAGCGAAATTGTCTGCCGTTGCCCGTGTCCCTACCATGGCTTTCCCACAAGAACATTGTAAAAAGAAGAAAAAGAAAATATTATAATAATACCCTTGATGGAAGTATAAAGTCCTTATTTGCCGGAATTACGTAATCTCTAGACAATACTAATTATACGATGAATTGCACAAAATGAATGGCTCAGTCAACAAAGAACAGAGGGTTAAATTTGACCCCTCCGTCCTCCAAAGTTGAGCGAAATTTCCGTCCTCCAAGTGCGAAAAATATTAGGAATAAAATAAAAACAGAATTTTAAGCTCCTGTAACACCTATATTTTCGCGAAAGATGCATTATAATATCATAAATTTTACTGAGTTGATTTTAAATGCTTTAAATGCTATTTTAAATGCTTAAAATAGGATATGCCTGAAGGATATTGCCGCCAAGTACTCATTTGACCTGTCCTCCATCCAAATAATACAGACAAACAAAACACCCCCTTGGACACTCCCAAGACCCAGGTTAAACCTTAAGCTCAGACAATTCTTAAAACAAGGGACCCAACCTGAGCTTTATAAACAGGCATTTTTAGAATTAAAAAGTTCCTATCATAACTATAATTTCCTCTACACCGACGGGTCAAAAACTAAGGACGGAGTAGGATGTGCTGTAGTGGAGGATGGTATCCCCATCTGCACAGCCCGCCTCCCTCTTTCAGCAAGTATCTTTACTGCCGAGGTTCTAGCGATAAATTTGGCGCTGAAAAACATTCTAAACCAGAACTACCAATTTTTTGCAATCTGCAGTGACTCGTTAAGCACCCTTCAGTCATTGGATAGGATGTACCAAGTCCAACCCCTACTACTGGAATTCCAATGTCTACTCTACGAGGCATTCCATATAGGAAAATCGATCGTTTTCTTGTGGATTCCCTCTCACGTGGGTATCCGAGGAAACAAATTTGCAGACCGCTGCGAAAGCTGCGGCTCACTCTGGGATACAGCAAAGCCAAATCTTGCCACCAACGGATATTATTGCGCTAATCCGTGCCTCCTTCCACCAAAAATTCAAAGAGCTGTGGGACCACGTCCAGAATAACAAGCTGAAGGAAATACGAAAGAACTTGAAGTACTGGGGGAGCAGTAATGAACGATGTCGCCAGGAGGAGGTTAAAATTGCAAGACTACGCATAGGCCACACGAGGCTTACCCATAACTATATCCTCCGTAAGCAGAACCCTCCTATGTGTGAGCCTTGTGGCGCAACCTTATCAGTAAAGCATATCCTGGTCGAGTGCGACAAATTCACTCAGATGAGGAGAACTTTTAATATCCCGGAACAGAT
The DNA here is from genome assembly GCA_933228895.1 of Platycnemis pennipes. Lineage (NCBI taxonomy): Eukaryota > Metazoa > Arthropoda > Insecta > Odonata > Platycnemididae > Platycnemis > Platycnemis pennipes. The sequence goes on along the minus strand of OW121852.1, from coordinate 29,423,412 downwards.
TGACCTAGCCTTAGGGAATGACCCGCATATGATCGACAGAGTTTTAAATTTTTTAAAATATATTGACATTTTTATTAAATTATGACTGTAAATGTATTTATAACTTTTAATCCTCAATAAATAGCTCATACCTTGCTGTTATACGAATAATGAAAAGCGACAATTTTAATATTTTATTTATTGTTAGCTAAAATTACTCAGTGTTCAGGCGCTAATAACAACAATGTTGACTCGCCTCAAACAAAACAACCAACCAACCAAGGCGAGATCCCATTGGCTGGGTTTTCACAACCGGCCTGTCAGATTACCGGTCATTGTGAATGGATATTGTCTTAAGGGAATTTCTTGCGATAGGATTCATAGGAGGGGCAGAAAGTATATTATGGATAATTCAAATGCTGCATAAAAAATCTGTCCCTCTTGATGAACCAACAAAAGCAAGTATTCTAGAATGCGTGGAGTCTTAGGTGGGCCAATGTTGGCTTTCCGACCGGATAACTTATTTTCAAGTTTGGGAGAGACCTTTGGACATATTTAATCGAATGAACGTAACTGTGTCCGGCGAGGCGTAGTGGAATGCTATCATGATAAACAACAAGATATGGCACTTATTCCACAGGTTTTATTATTAAAATACTAATAAAACCTGTGGAATAAGTGCCATATCTTGTTGTTTATTATTTAATCGAATCCAAACAGCTTTTCTCATGGCTACCAGCTATTTATGGGAAACAGAAGCGGCAAAGGGAAAGGTATAGGAAGGATCACTTAATTCTTTAAAATCGGATTTGAACCTTTTGAAATAATAGTTGAAATGATTCATTCCAAACTAAATGTTCACTATGTAACCAACAGCTACAATCGCAAACAAGCTTTTTCATGCCATTAGTTACTTTGTACAATCTCACTCAAAAAACAATAACATCAAATAACTATTCATTCATTGATTTCCTCGTAACAAAAAAGTCAAGAAGCTTTTCTATACTAAAACCAAAGATTGAAATAAGTTTTTCAGTATTTGAGGCTAAAATTCTAGTTCATAAAAGGCATTCATCCAATTGTAACTGCTATAACTCCCCTATAATTCTATTCCATAATTTCTGACGCATCAAAGAGTCAGATAACATAGAGCAACAACAAGTTGTAAATTGTCGAGAAGGCATTTTTTTAAGACTGCACATTGTCATAAAACGTTGCGTTTTGCGCCACCCTCCTCGGGTAGTAAAGGCGTAGGATGTAGTTCGGGGTGGAGGAGGAGAGGGTAAAGGGAAAGAAGGGAATCCCAAATGTTGCCTTTTTATGGAGAACATGCATGGTTCCCCGAGAACCGGCATTCTTTCTCAAGAGTTGAAATACGTTCATAATTTTCAGCATGATTCCGAAAATTATCCAAATAAAAATTTTACCGCAGTTACGAGTGCACTGATCCATTCTCTCGAACCAATATCCTCACAAAATCTTCAGTATAGTATCTTTAGAAATCAGTGACAGCATGCAAAGCCTGAAAAAGTATTATTCGAGGAGTCCTCATCCACACAACATGAACAATCCAACGGAGTCTCGGTATTTCTCGGTCCCGCTGCGCGGAGCCGGGCCGCGACGCGCGATCGAAAAATCGAGTTTATTCTCGGCGTCGCAAACTTTTTTCAAATATTTTTACGGAAAAACATAGAAATATCTTCAATTTATAATCTGATGAAGTATCCCAGGGACCATTTTCCGAATAAGGATAATACTGTCTACTTTATGTAAATTTTTGTCTAAAAAAAGGGTCCACCATTTTGTGACGTATTAGCACTCAAATATAGGCAAAAATGTCTTACACTTATGCATAGTATAAGAAAAGTACCCTTTTCACAATTGGTAATGTTTCTTATTTCATAAAAATCCTTTAATTACTCCTATATCTGCTCAACTTTTAAGATTTTCGAAGAAAATGAGAGTCGGCGCTTTTTTCGAGATTTGGTTGTGTTTGAGACTCTGTATCTAAATAACGGGTATTACCTATGGAAAAATGACTTACCATTCCATAATCAACAATAATTTGTGTGTATATGTGCCAAGTTTCAAGACGTTATCTCATAAAAAGTAGTTTTCGACTTTTCTCCGGCGAATTGCGATTTGACCCCTGTGCGACGGCCCTTCTATGGGTTCACCCCTGTCATCCCTCCTAGCCGAATAATTTTTGAAAACTTTAGAATAAAATATGTTTAGTTCTAACAACCAGCATTTGAAAAATGTGGTCTACCGGTTCCGGTATGTTGACGACATCCTCGGTCTTTGGTCAGGAACAATCCGCCAGTTAGCCTCCTTCTTTACTTACGTAAAAACCCTCTATCACATTATTTCCTTTTCCAAGGAAAAAGACGTACACGGCACCTTAAACTTCCTTGATATTTCCTTCGCCATCACCGAAAATAGGCATGAATTTTTATTTCACAGAAAACCCACTTTTTACAGGCCACATTATTCCCAACGATTCCTCTCATCATCATTTTTCTCACAAGCATGCTACCCTCCACTCGAATATCCACCGCCTCCTACGCATCCTCCTCTCCCACCAAAATTTCAACTCGGAACTAACGGCAATAATTAGCACTGCTCCTAAAAATTAAGATTTGGGTACAATCCCAAATTAGTCCACAGCATTCTCAGGAAAAAACAAAAATCCATTAGCAAGATCACAGTCTCCCAGCTCGCAAAATCCAAGAATTTCAATTGGTGCTCTTTCACGTTTCTAGGAGATATTTCTTATGGAATATCCAACCGCCTTCCAACCTCTCTGAAAGAAGTCTTCTGCTCTCCACTTAGTCTTTCCAAGATTTTAGCTAACGGAAAGGACAAACAATACAAAATTCTCAAGTCAGTAATCTACAAACTCGCATGGAATAGCTGCGACAAAGTATATATTGTCCAAACCAGAAGAAACTTTAAGCATCCGACTGAAATATTCGCCACATGCTACAAAAACAAAAATTCCCACACCCTCTTTTCAAAGAACCTCCAGGAATCCGACCCCCATAGTGATTTCACCCCTGTAATCCACCACATTCTTACCAAGGGCCTTCTTAAAATATACGCTATCGAACAACTGGATATAAGGCACCTGTCAGACCCTAATAAGACCCTGTGCAACGGGCAATTGTTTTCTCAACCTTCCCCACTCCTAACCGAGAAACTATCCTTTAACAAACCACCCCTCATTATTTTTTGATTATGGATATTATTAACTTCCACAAAGTGATGACTCAAACAGTCGATCGTAGATTGAGAAGCGTTATTCCTGAATATTTAAGGAAAAAACTAAAGAGTATCTTAATTCTAGTCCACTTTGACTACGCTGTACTGCATCAAGTGGTACACCAGAAAAATCGCGGTGAAAGTTCAATGCTCATTCTACGTTTCCTTTAAATTCAGTTTTAAACTGCAAATTTCTGGTCGCAGAAGTTTTATAAATAATATTTCCAGATTATAACGTTGTTCTCAACGTCTACCTTGTACGCTTTCTCAACTTTATCAAGTTTGTAACGGGACGAATTCTAAGTCAAGGTCAATATAACAAACAAGCAGTTGAGCAGTTATTACGATTATGGTTTTAGATTTAGTTATTGGAAACTCTTAATCATCCAACTTACCTAGGAAAGAGAATTTTTATCAAATAAGAAACTCTGTTGGGCTGTCCAGATGCTCTTCTCGATGTAGAGTCGCAGTGTTAAACTGAAGTAATCAGTCGTTGTCCTGCAAAATCGTTCTAAAGACACATATGTCGTTTCCGGCGAATATAAATACGGTACTTATCTACAGATGTGTCCGCAGTAAGACGCAGAATCCTCCCACCACAAATTCATCGAGTGCCTTTTCCTCCTTAAACTTAGATAGAAATCAGTTATCCACTTCACCTAATCGATGAAGGTTAAGAGATTATATCAAAAGAAGGAAAATTCGCGCTCCAATTATTAATTTCTTGATAGGATAACTTTATCTTAATTTACTTTATAATTCCCTACACGCACAAAAGATTCTATCTGCGATCCGGCGGTAGATTATCTCTAATTCTGGCTTAAAGTCATCACCAGAGAAGGTTGGAACCTTCTTACTCTTCGCATTAAAAAATTATCTAAACAAATAAATTACTAGCCAAAAACGATCATCTGCTTGCTAGCTTAGCAAGGTCAGAATAGAAATGACATCGGTTTCACCGATAATACTGGTAATTTTTTTTTAATTTCAAAAACGACAATATTTACAATAAAACATTACAAGGCTAATATAGAATTAACCATAAAATACATACATAAATCTACGGCTACCATACAACCAATATGGATAGTATATGATTGCTGACACTTAATAGATAAACGTAAGGGTGGACATACAACATAACTTTCCGATGACGGGTTTTGTGGAGATTAGTGCTTTATCTGTTTTCGCATTTAAGGGAAATCAGCTTAGATATCAGATTCAGAGAAAACCTGTTTTATTCACCTTATGAAGGGGCTATGCGTACAGTTGTGTTGAAAGAAGAAGCGCTCAATCCTTGAGAAATTTCCTATCTATCAATCTGATGCATCAGAACATTTCACAACGCCGAGTTCCAAGATCGAGGAAAGAAAAAAGTCTGCGAGTTTAGCAACACACTTGAGGCTGAACTCAAAATTTATCGAAATCTCTGTTTGCTACAATTTACAGATAGTTTTATCTGCTTATTGACAAATACTATACATTTCGTATTCTTGAAAAATCATCTTTCGTTGGCCAAATTTCCAACTGCGTTGTGACGACATAGAGGCAGGAGTCTTATCTTAAACAGAGACGTCCCAGTAATCACAGATGGGCATTCTTGGATATGCCTATCACGCAAAGACACATACGAGTTAACTGCTGCGACAAAAGATCAATTGATTGCTTAAAATAGAACAAAAATTTGGGGAAGTTTACAAGAAGGGACTTAAGGACATGAACCTAAGGTCTCCGTATATTCTTTGCCTAAAATCTTCATAAAGAGTTTGTCTATAATTATTTTTTCTCACTGTTTCTGCTGGGTGATACATTAAAGGTGCAGTTTAACCTGACATTATATGGCGTTTGCATGTAGCACACGAGGAAAATAATATATTTTTAACTTTTGAAGATAAAACAAATGCAATTTTTTAATTGAAAAGGCTATAGAAAGTTTTAGGAGAACATCTGTCTCTACACGAATTAAGATCTACAGAGGCCAATAAAAGGATTAAATGAATATTCAATAAAAATCTATACGTATTAACAAGATACAATAATAAATAATTTATCTTACCAGACTCTCTTTCTATATCACTCTTTATTAAATATATGTGTGTTATTATGTGATTATCAGAAGTATGCCAAGGATTGCATAGCCTCCATTAATATACCAAAATCTTCAGTACCCGCGAGGGAAGTCGCAAAATATACCCAGCAGACTGGGACAGTTGAATTTAAGGGTGGCAGATATTGTCTGAAAATTATCTCAATCTTTCTTCATCTTTAATAATTTTCTTTGTTTGTAAAAAGAACATTTTTCAGTTCACTTGCTTAATATTACCCCAGAGGTATTAATTTACCCTTGTCATTTGGAACAGCAAGTGGCGTTATTATGAATTAGCGGTAGTATTAGGCAACCTAGAGGGGCATGTGCGTCTATGCGAGTTGCATACTCTCCACCAAAAGCGCATTCCTTCTTTATTTAACGTTTCCAAGAAAGAATAACAGCTCCCTAGTCGCAACCTTTAAATGAGATCATATGTGGCCTTCTAAGTGCGGCCATGTTGACCAATTTATTAAACGTACCTGGAAAACCATTTCTTCTGCCACCAATAACAGTTTTTATTTAACCTGCAAACGTATTTATTTTATCCTACTGCCTTTGATATTCAATTTGTAAGTACATTTTGCCGAGCCTTAACGCAAAGATGATCACAGGATGAATTCGATGCACTTGTTATTAAATGAAATATGACATGCTAAAACTACACATTATACGATTACTAAATATGGATCTGTATGCAAGGGATATTCTTTGTTTATATCTATATATATAAAAATGAATGTATGTGTGTGTGTCTGTATGTCCTTTATGCATTACTACACCATTCATCGGATCGCCATGAAACTTTGGGAAGTTGTTGAGTACATTCCTGAAAAGAGGACTACGAAATCGATATTTCAATATCGATACTTTATCGATATAATATCGCTAAAGTATCAATAAATCGATATATTATTGATACAAAATTTAGGTGAAATTATTTAGTTTTTTAAAAGGAATGTATCGTTGCAATATCGATACTGTATCGAATGTATATAATGTGTTTGTTCTTTATGCATTACTATTCATCGGATCGCCATGAAACTTTGGAAAGTTATTGAGTACGCTCCGCGAAGGTTTCCACAAAATCGATAATTCAATGTCGATACTTTATCGATATAATATCGATAAAATATGGATACATCGATACATTGCTGATACAAAAATGAGGTGAAATTATTTAGGTGTTTTTTTATCAAAGTTTTATAAAGTATCATTACAATATCGATACTGTATCGATACAATATTGATAACTTCATGGATTACCACAACATTCATCCAATTTCCATGAAGCTTTGGTTAGTTGTTTTGTTCACTCCATGAAGGTTTCTACAATATCGAGAATACAATATCGACACTGGAGACGGGATGTGCATGCCATTGAACTTGCAATTCATTGAAACACTCACGTGCAACATATTCAAATCATCCGGCATGGGACAAATATGTCAGAAATGCCAACTTATTGCTTGGGATGAATGCACATTGGTGCACAAAGCATCGCTCGATGCTCTGGATCGATCATTGCAAGATTTTCGTGGAATCCTGAGACCATTTGAGAACGCATTAATATTGCTTGCACGACATTCCAGGCAAACATTACCTGTAATTACTCGATTGACACTAGCGGATGAAATAAATGCTTGCCTGAAATATTCTACTTTATGACGACACGTAAAGACGTTAAAATTATATACAAATATGCGTGACCAGCTGCAAAACAATCGATCAGCTGAGATATAGTGTATACCCATAAGAATTGTGAAATTAAACATACTATAAACGTGCGCTTTCCATTTAACCAGATTGAGCCACAGCAAATCGTGGCCGGGTCAGCTTGTATAATATAAATAAAGTATACGTCATCGTATTACGTGAGTCTTTTTGAGAAAGGATAAATATTCTATTGATTATGACAACGCTAACCAAATCAAAGAAAAACTTAGTGTCTAAGTGAATACCTCACACAGTCCGCAGGAGCTGGGTAATTAGCTGATTAGTATGACTACAATATAAAAGTAATCCAATGTAGTCATGAAATTACCAGGAAGTGATATCCCATAGTCCGTGGGGCGTATTACTTTTGTTGATGGGTGCCACGAATCCAAATGTGTTCTCGTTTCTCAAGTGAGTGTTCGAAATTTTCTTGCCAGAACTTACAATCAGTAGGTTTCGAGTGATACTAAAAGGAAGTTAACACTTATACTAACAAAATAATATTTAATGATTTTACACTAGCAAAGAAATACCGACAACTGACATTGGAAAACTTATCGTAGAGTCCAGCCGATGATCCTTGGTTTCACTTATGAATGCACAGATGCTTCCGAGGATTAATGATTCCAAATACGTCTTTTGAAGAATTTGCTGAAGCCCAATATCACTTAGTATAAACGATCCATCTACGAACGTAATGGTAAGTGTTCGGTAATATTGTAGTCGTATTTGCCGCCGAGTGGTGCATTTCGTTTCTTTTTTGTTCTTTTTTGTGTTTGCCCGTAAGAGGGCAAGGAGGTTCTCTTTTTTTTGATCCTCGATACGAGGACAGTGGTTTTTGACAGTTGTTGTTGGAAAGAACGTGTGAGCTTCGGACGTCCAGGAAGAACCGGCATCATCATCACCGTGTCAGCTCGCCATGACATTGAAGCCTCCGAATTTTGTGAGTACCATTCGGCGGCAATCAGATTTATACAGTCCACTTTGTTTTCATCTTTTGATTTATTAAACAGTAAGGAAAAAACGGTGATTGAAGAAAATCTTTCGTCCATACATCACACGTTAACCTCTGAAAAGATAAGATCTTGCGAATACACACTTATCACACTTGGTGGTAGATTATAGGTCTTGTCTCGTTGACCATGGGCTCTATAGGAGAATAAAAAACGTCATTGATATCTTGCGCAAAAAAGGACTTTTCAATGCAATCAAAGAAGATTAAAGGTGAAGTGCCGCAGAATTTGAACAAGAAGATCTCTGTCCTTTGCCCGGATCCCCTCCCTCCCACCCATTTCCAAAGCATAATCTTTCCTCTACCAATACCTCCGAATATTACGCTCCTCGCGACGAAATTGAAGTGGTGCTCCTTCTACAAAGGTATGTTTCCTACGTAAAGGTTTCAAAAAATTCTTTATTTAAGCATTTAGATTCTTTGATTTGCAACTTTGCACAGTCTTGAAAGTTGGAGGTCAAAAGCTATATTGACATAAACGCAGGCATACTAAAACACTTAAGTATACCAGTCAAGGTGATGCTTTAGGGATCACCAAAATAAATTTTCTCATTGTGGAAGGATCAGATTATTCTTCACTAAATATATAATATTCTTGTCTACCGCGAAACAAATAAGTATTAAACTATGTTCTTACGCTCCATTTACTCAATGAGGATGATAATTAAGGATAGTATGATGCAGTTTTTGAGTATTTCAAACAAACTGAGCGAGATGGCTATCACTCTGACGTCCGAGTTTACCAATTCTACAGGTGTGCAGCCAGTTGGTTTACTTGTAGACATAGGAGCAATAACGAGCATAACTTTATAGCTATATCCAAATATTATCCTGCTAAAAGGAAAGTTAGCATAAAAAGAGTTATTATCCATATTTTAGTAGAACTTTAACAACTTTTTAAAAGACTCAAATAGGAAAGTTAGCATTCACAAATATGCTGTTAGTTGGGTTAGCTATAAGTCTATTCTATCTATTGATACACTCTTATATAGTTAATAGTCAATACGCTTAACGCTATGGAAATCTTTCACTTCAGCAATAAAGGATTAAAAGAAATACTGCATTTTATCAGTTTATTATTCACGACTGCTGCTTCAATGCAACATTTTCAGGAAGATGTTGCATAGCAGTACTTGTGAACAATGAATCTAAGTGTGGGAAATGCAGCGTTTCCTTTTCATCTTTTATTCCCACTAGTATATGTGTTAAAGAATGTAGTCATTACTACCAATATCCCTAATAGTACGAGAGTAGAAGTAAATTTGTCGGTTTGGCAATCAATTTCCCTAATTTTGTGTCCATGATCCGGCCTATCCTAGTAAGTCGAAGTTCGCAAAATTTCGTTAACGTCATCAGGAAAACTGTCATGGAATTTAATTAAAATGATATATCTGCAGTTTAACCTACTATATGCATATAATTCTAATTTTATTTACCGTGATGATAAATGATACGCTTTTATAATTATCATAGCGTCCCTTTACAAATCTTGCTGATTTCACTTCACACGCTCCAGGTAGTTATTTAAGCCTGTTTTATTTAAGACATGGAAATATATTCTACGATAAACCTGTGCTAACTCAATGCAATGGAAATAAAGAGTATAAAATATATGATGACGAAAAAATAGATTTAACATGATTTAGCTTTATAATGCAGACTTCGAGGCACTGTGGTTTTTCGGGCCCGTAAATCATAGTTGTGCTGTGTTATGAAGACTTCACTCGTGGTTTCTCTTCCTTCATCTCCAAAATATGTTCAAACCATCTTCATTTATCCACCGTTACACCCTACATTCTCCTCTACATTCACATTTTCTAAGGATTACTAACTTTTTTCGTCATCTGTCCTAGTTCCCAGGTAAATGCGAACCACGCTCATTATCTTTACTGAACTTCTTTTATATCCCGTGAAAAGGTTTAGGTCATCAGTTCTTATCTTTCGGCAAACATCTGATCCTCCTACGGAATTCTTCTCATAATGTTATTACTACTATGACTTCATTAAATATGCCAACCATATCAACAACTGTAGATACTGAACTTGTAGATGCATTTGACACTGATGTCTAACATGTTTCCATGTAATAGAGCATTTAGCTTATAGTTGCATGTAATAGCAGCATTAAGGCATATTTAGTAATAGTAGCATTTAGCATATTTGCCTTCTATTGATTTGTCGATACTAACCATGAAGCTGCATATGACCCTATTATTACCATTAGCTTATTATACCCACACTTGATACTTTGTTGAAAAATATTATTCTATTTAAGCATCGATTCTGAACAGCCTTTACAAATGTGTAATGTGTGTCTGAGTAAAACTGTATTCCACACGTATAAAATCACACTTTCACACATTAATAAATATATTTCCTGCAACCTTGAGGTACGATGACTTTCCGCCAGAATCAGACGCAAAGATTTAGCCTGACGCTAAGATATGATAGTGTGCATCTCATATCAATTTTAAAAGAATACATAAGATAAATTCATCCAATCAAACATCTTGTTAAATGAACAAAGATATTTCCTCCTCTGAGGGAGAGTCTTGATTTTCCTCTTCGATCTATATCGGATGTTGAGAAGAGGTCTGATATACTCGTTGAAGATGTGGAGGAAAAGTAGCGTGGCTTATATGAGTGATATGGGCAAATCTGGAGATTGTGTGCTGTATATATAATGGCCGGAATTAGAGGATGTCTTTAGAATGAGCTTTAAGTGCGAGAGCAGATATTTTCATTCACCAAGCTGAACCTGAATCGAAGAAAGCATCTAGACCACCTAAGAAAGGTTATTACTATACTACAATCATTTGTCGAGGTAAGTCGAAGGATACAGATTTATGATGGTCTGACTAGTAAACTATAGTAACTGCCTTTGATTGATAATGGTAGATAATTTAATGTTAACCTTGTAATAGTAGATTATTAACTGTCTTTGTTAATGATGGATTGTTTAAAGTAATCATTGCGATCAAATAATAGGACACCAGTGTAAGTTGTTTAGATATATTGAAAGGAATGATTGTGAACCTATCCTTATTTATTCTGAAGATCGGGTTAGTGTGGTGACTAGAGTACTGGCCTCCAATCCCGAGGGCCCAGGTTCGATTTCCAGTGGGGAGTGTCGGATTTTCCATTACTACTCCGATCTCTACTTCAGTGCCCAGTGGAGAGGATTTTATGTTCAGTACTCCGTCCGTCTGATGGGATGTTAAGACGTGGTTCCCTTGGCGCCTGTCGTCAAGAGTAGGCTAATGTCGAAGCCGGGTTTCTCTCCACCCTTCCTCCGGTCCCTGAAAATTCCTACCACTGCCCATTTACCCAACTATTCTTTATGGCGCAAATGACCTCGGCTGTCGGCCTCTCTGTATCATATCAGCTAGAAAAGCATATATGAGACATTGAGAGGGACGGATGTTTATCGGCAATAGCCAAGAAGGGTGATTTTTATGCACAAAAACACGACAGCAAAATCAATAGAGTGTAATTTGATTCTCCATCTTGACAAAATTGTTCAAAGTCATTGCAGTATTTAGATACTATGCTAACTTTATTGTTCTAATTTCAATCCATCTTCCATTTGCACAATAGGCCACAGGAAATACAACATTTTATACCAATCAGGCAAGGCCTTCTCAAGCACATCAATATAGCATTTTTTTCACACTTCTGTAGTTTTTTATAAGAAAATATAAATGAAATGAGGACAGTTGCCTACGCTTTTATCTCATGAGTACTATAAGAGTCAAGTAATTTTTCGGGATTAAAAACCAATGGGTAAGGTCATTTGTGCCATTTAATACAGGTGAGTCATAGTTTAGGGATAGGAATTTTATAGGAAATGGAAGAATGGTAGATTGGAGTCTTTGCAGCCAGAATTCGGGACTATATTGTCTGGGAGCGGGAATGCATTTCTAGAATGAACGTCAATCCGGCATTTTGAAATGTAAAGCAAGCAGCAGAATTAAGTACAAAGAGAGATAAAATGGTGTCAATGGTAAGGTTAGTTTCTGGCGAGAGCCCGAATAACGTAAAAAGATTTAAATATTTGATAACATTATGTATTCCATGGGTCGGAAAATTGCGACTCGCAACCCAAATTCATCTATTTGTGAGCGTATATGAGAATTAGGTGTCATTAAAATTAAATCATAGCATAACATTTTAAATTATAAAAAGCAAACTAAGGATCATAGCCTCGCTTCAAAGTAAATTAAAAACTACTGTTAATTTCAGATCTTTCATTACTCACCTCTTACAATATTAAAAAGCAATCAAAGTAATTTCTGTTTTCTTTTGTGCTAGTAAATTTATGCTTGATAACATTTTTTTTGTACCTATGTTATTTGAAATTACCTATTTTTAACAATCCATTCTAATCATGTTTACATTATTGTGAGAGAGGGAATTGGCTCTAACGGTTCAAAATTTTCCGACTCCTGTTCTACGCACACTGTCGCTAACCTCTTTCTTTGCATTGGACTTTGGCATGTTTCTTGCACCTCCTCATAATACTTAATTCTCCTAGTGCTTTTCCCTATTACCCACTCAGCCTTCATGTAATTTCTAACTACAATCTTCCCTCCTTCCCAACTACTTTCAACACCTCTTAATTCCTCAGTTCTTCTGTGTTGATAAATATATGATGGATAACATTGCTTATTCTAACATTGTTTAAAATTCCATTTTTGTAGACGTACGTTGATAGCTCACATGTGGTTTAACACCTCTTCATTGTTTCTCCACACCAATATTTTTTATGGCATTCAATATTTCATCGTTCACTTCCTATTATTATAAATGGCTCTCAGATCCATACAAAGATACACCCCATATCTAGCTCAACGGGTAACCTGAGTTTAAAATCTACTAATTGATCGCAATTAGGACTCAGTTATTTCTTTTCCTATTCTCTAATCTCCATTAGTGTTCTAGCTATCAGATTTTGAAGAAGATGTATACTAGAAGTTGTTCTTCCACTGACAGAGACTATTGCAAAGTCTCGACGCCAATAATGTAATCCTATGTTTCACCTCTGGAAATTATAACCAACAAATAATCCTACCTTGTTTCATAATTGACTACTAAAAGACAATGGTTACACATGTACTCAAATTTGTTTACTTGCTTTTTTGTCGTAGAAATATGTATTTAATCTCTATATTCTTTCTTCTCACTCATGCAGGTCGATTGGAAACTCCAAGATGAAAACGATGGCATTATCCAGTTTAATCGTCGGTACTTTCATTCTGGCACTGACAGTGAGTCCAGGCAATGGAAAGGTCATCCCAAAAGGTGAAGTGTATTTATAGAAAAGAAGGAAAGAAAAAAAATCCCGAATTTCCCGAAGTTCTAAATACTCCTTCGCGATTTTAAATTTTGCGTTAGTTGGCCTCCAAATTGAGAACATTTATCTCATGAATCCATGCCTATCCAGGTATCTTGAATTTTTACCATCCTTAAGTTTTTTATTTCTTACATTTAAAGATATTTTTTTATTCCTTCGCAGAGTAAATTAAAAGAAGTATTTCATTAAAATTTTCAATTTTTTAACCTACTGAAGCCAATTTATTGAAAGCCTTTTTCCAGTAATATACAATGTATTTAGTGAAATGTAAGCCAAGCGGTGCAGGGGTTTTTACATTTTTCAAGCCTCAATCGTTGCCTACATGAGCACATTTTTTCCTTGAATTTTCTCCTAACCCTACTCTGGGCATGCTGACGCAACTGATGCAACCGAGAGAGATGTGTCTTATGAGCTAACCTCTGTTAAACGATGGTAGCACAAGTAAATGATAACATAATTACCTTTGTAGTTACTATTTATTCATTACTTACACAAACAAGGTATTTTAAAATATTTTTCATAATAATGCATAGTGATATTGTATTAGTTTCCCCTGAAGTTTTACAGTTATCACATACGGCAGGAGTAGAGCAATGCTCTTAATCTTTAATTTTTTTCATCTCTTACAAAATTGCTTTTGAATCCTACTCTTCTTAGATGGACACATGTAACATCTTTTTCATGGATTGACCGTTTGGTTATCAGTTAGTGTTTACGCAGAGTTAGTAAATACTTCCACTACCCTTCGAGTATCCTACTGTAGGCCCAAAACACTAATAGATTGAATTTGAGGCTATGTTAACATTCAACAGGTTAAATGAAAAATAACCACCTTTTGTCATTATTATTCTCATTCTATTTGAGATTCAGATGTCACCAGACAATAACTCAGCAACACCGCACACGCACAGGCCATTCACCATTTGATTTTATTTTTCACATACACTCATGAATAAGTTGGTCTACTGAGTCCACTCATCCCTGATTGTCATTAAAATACTAAATAACATCCTGTTTACCTCACTCCGTGATAGTGTTGCCAGATTTTTCAGCCTACAACCCGCCACCTGGGGGGTTATTTTGTAATCTCACTTTAGTGAGAATACGTCATACAATGTCACTTTTTCGTAGTTAAACTCCGCCACCCAGGCGGCGTGACCATCTACGGATCTCAAGCGGTGAACTGCCGGTCATGTGTTGGTCTTTCAGACGATTCATCCGCTCTGATCCGTATCTTTCGACTCTTGATCCGTTTCATTATCTCCGCCTGCCATTAGTTCCCGTCTCATCTACATAAATAACGTGGCATGGAGCCACCATCGTTTCCACTAGAAGCTTGAGTTGGAAAAAAAGGCAAGAACGAGAAAGATACAATCGATTTTTAATTGTATTTTTTGAATTTGCACAACGTGAAGAACTTAAACTTTCTTAAATCACGAATTGTATCTTATCAACAAATGATTTCTTGAATGGAACACTATTGAGAAAATGAAAAATGATGAAACATTATTAACGTAAAATGTAGCGAGAAACAAATGCAAATTCCAATATTGGTATAAAGGAAATTATCGGACATGAATTATCTTGACAGGCCATCCGAATAATTAAAATGATATGGACAAACAATTTTTCACTCACCTTCACCGTATTCCTCCATTTTTGAAGAAAGCGGTTGCCGTTGCCAGGAACTTGTTTGTTTATTCAACGACAGAAGCTTCGTCAATTCACGATCCGTTCGTGAGCCGATCATTAAGAGAGCGAAACGGATCTCCCGCCTTCCCGCAAAGAGTCATTAAAAAGGTGAGATTACAAAATAACCCCCCTGAGCGCCCTAAACCCGCCGAATCCCCATCTTTTCTAGCCGTACGCCAAGATTTAAACAACATCTAATTAATAAGAGCTGGTGGTTTAATTTAAATATGAATATAAACATCAGGCCACGTTTATAAAACTCCTATGCCTTGGTGGAGAAAGGAGATCCCGATGCCATTAAAATAAGGAAACGGGATCTGCGCACATTCGAAAAGTATGCAAGATCATTAAACGTTGCCTCTTTTCGCACTCTTCGTGCGAAAGACAGGAAAATCACCAGGGAATCCACATCAGGAGGAGCTGGACATTTTAGTCAAAGATTTTCAACCATCTTGCATTTGCTTGCAAGAAATTCATGTTGAAACGACGGATAAGGACATTTTAAAAGATTTTAAAGTTTTTAGATCCGACGACACAAGTGGCCAAGATGCCCATGGTGGAGTGACAGTTGCTATTCGGGGGACTCTTTACACCTCTCAAAAAAACTGAAAACGCCTCTTCAAGCGCTTGCAATAACTGTTTATGCACCGGAGACGGTATCTCTATGCAATTTTTACCTGCCGGAGAGGGCTCTTGTTTCCCGTTTTCATTTGGAAGCCCTTTTTCATTAATTGCCCAGGCCTTTCATTTTATTAAGGGACTTTAGTGCCCACGACAGCCTGTGGGGTGGTTGATGTGCACAAAGTAACAGGCGAGGTCACATTTTATCATAATTTATAAACGATTTTAATCAGTTTTTGATTAAATATCAGCGACAAAACCCAAATTTATTTCATAGTTTTAATGGATTCCTTTCGACCATTGATCTATGTATTTGTGCAAGTAGTCTGATGACCAATATAAAGTCCGTATCATTATATCCGTACATGATGACCTTTGTGGGAGTGATCACTTTCCCATATTTATTTTTAAAGACAAGAATTTTAACCCCCGCACTACGCAAAAAGGTATTTGGTTTATTAAGGTAAGCAGACTGGGTGAATTTCAAACAAAAGGAGGAATTTTTACCTGATAATAACCTCGATTCGGAATGAAAAATAAAGAAATTACAAGGAAGTATAAACGAAGGCTAATAACAGTGCACCCCGTTCGAAAGGCACAACCCCACGGTCATCAGTTTTGTGGTAGAACGAGGACTGCGCCAAGGCCATCATGCAAGGAAAAAGTCTCTTCGAAAATTCAACTAGTTTCCAACCAAAATAAATCTTAAATCCTTCAAACAACTGCAAGCTAAGGCTAGACAGATGGTGAGAGAGGCGAAAAAGGCCATTGAACTCCTATCTATCAGATGTGGCGCAAAGTGCGTTCTATGTCTGGTTCTCGTCAAAAGCACATCATCAGTTACGTGAAGGTTAACGGCGATATCATTACAACTTCACCGGACATCTGCGACGCATTCGGCTTCTCACTTCAAAAAATTTATAGTAGTAAGAACTACGACCGAGACTTTAACGCTATCAAATAAAGATCAGATATGCCAAACTATTATTTTTAAAACGGATAACAAAATGGATAAATACAACGAGCCCTTCTCACTCTGGGATTTTAAATCCGCCATCCCCGTCTCTCGTGACAGCTCCCCAGGAATGGAGGAATATCCGAAACGCCTTCCTCCAGAACTTACCAAGAGCTTCTTGTCGGAGGTCCTCCAATCTCTAAACAAGATTTGGGCGGAAGGAAGTTTTCTTAAGTCTTCGCGGGAATCAATAATTATTCCAATCCTTTAACAAAGTAAGAAAAGAGGGGATCCAAACAACCATACACCTATCTCGCTGACAAGCTGCCTGTGCAATATAATGGAGCGGATGGTCAACAGACGCCTCGTACGGTGCATGGAGCGACGCAATCTCCTTTTTAACGCACAGTGCGGCTTTCAGCATGGTAAGTCGACCTTGGACCATCTCGTTCGCACGGAATATTTCATCCAGGAGGCTTCTCTATTGCACCAACATGTCGTAGCCGCATTCTTCGTCATGGAAAAAGCTTACGATAAGGTATGGCGCCATAAGGCCTTAGTTGCATTACGTAAGTGGGGTTTTCAGGGCACCTTACCTGTTTTTATCAAACAGTTTTGGCCCGACCTGCTTTTTAAAGTAGGACAGGAAATATCCTCTCTCCATTTAACACTCAGGACAATGGAGTACCCCAAGGCCCAGTGTTAAGCGTTACTTTGTTCGCAATTGCGATCAACGATGTAATCGACTGTATAAACTGGCTGGTAATGGAATCCCTATTCGTAGATAATCTTGCGATGTTCTTCCACACTCGTCGCTGCCTGTAGACTGCTCCAGGTGACTTTAAATAAGTTATCAATGTGTTCTTGACAAACCGGATCTGTTTTTGTTTCAGAAAAGTACTAAATGAATTCATTTTCACTCGAAGCGGGGAATTCAAATTCTATCGAATCTCCATCTCACCATCTCTGGTCAACACTCCTAGGATTGGTTTGACGAAGCTTTCCACTTGATTCTCTTATCGGCCAACCTTTTTATTTTGACGTAACTCTTCTCTATTACATCCTTCACAACCTCTCCCATTTACCACATACGAGACCTACCTTTCCAATCTTCCCGATCACTTTTCCCTCGACTATAGTCTTCATCAGGCCATCATGTCTCAAGATATGGCCGATTAAGTTGTCCCTTCTTCTTTTTAAAGTTTTCAGCAGACTTCTCTTTTCTCCTACTCTTCTCAGGACTTCCTCGTCACTTACTCGGTTGATCCATTTACTCTTCAGCATTCTTCTGTAGAACCACATTTAGAATGCTTCCACCCTTTTCTTCTCCGCTGCTCTCAACGTCCATGCCTCACTGCCGTAAAGAAACATGCTCCAGATGTATGTTCTGGTAATCTGTTTCCTTACCTCTACACTTGTATTTCCAGCTGTAAGTACATTCTTCTTTTGATAAAATGTCCTCTTTGCCTGGGCAATTCTACTATTTCTTTCTTGCTTCGTTCATCGTTGGTTACTCGGCTTCCAAGGTAATAAAACAATTTCACCTCTTTCTGTTTTTATTTTCCTAGTTTGACATTTGTTTTGGCCTCTTCTTTTTGCTGCATACTAATATCTTTGACTTCTTCTTATTTATCTTCAGCTGATATTTGGCCATTGTCCTTTCCATGGTTACTAGAATCTTGTTCAGATCCCTCTCTGTACCTTCTATGAGGGCTATGTCATCAGAGAATCCTAGCATGCTTATTTTATCTCCGTGGATAGTCACTCCAGAAGACTAGTCTTTGATTTCATTGAAGGCTCTCTCGATGTAAACATTAAAAATTACGGGAGAAAGTGCACATCCTTGTCTCACTACTTTCCTTACACTTGTCTCTTCACAGCTGTGTCGAGATTTAATCACAGCTACTTGGTTTTTGTACAGACTGTGTATGATTATTCAGTCATTATATGACACTCCCATTCCCTTCAGAATTCCAAGCATTGAATCCCAATCCACGTTGTCAAAAGCCGTCTCTAAATCCACAAATTCAATGAACGTTGGCGTGTTCTTCTCCATTCTCTTCTATATGAGCAGTCTAAGGGCCAATATTGCTTCCCTTGTACCCTTACTTTTGCTAAATCCGATTTGATCTTCATCCAGGAACTCCTCTGCTTTTCGTTCTATTATTCTGCAAATGATCCTGGTTATTCTCTTCGATGCATGTGACGTCAGGCTTATAGTCCTAAAATTTTCGCATTTCTCCGCTCTCTTCTTCTTGGGAATAGGAATGACGATGTTTTTCTTGTAAATCCTTCGGAATTTCTCCTGTTGACTACATGTCGCAGATGGTTTTGTAAAGATGAGTTAGTGTCTTCTCTTCGGCATTTTTAATTAATTCTGCAGGGACATCATCAATACCAGAAGTCTTATTCATACGAAGGTCCCTTACTGCAGCGTCGAATCCCGATCTTAATATTGATGATCCCATATCATCCTTTTCCACTTCGCTTTCCTCTTTAATAGCTTTTGTGCTGAGATTTTTTTCCGTTGTGTAACTCTTCCAGATATTCTTTCCATCTCTTCACTTTGTCTTCATTTTCAATCAAACGTTCTCCATTCTTGTCTGCTATGGCATTTTATCTTTCGCTCCGTTCCTTGAAGTGGTTCCTCACAATCCTGTAGGCAGCTTCCACCTTTCCTAGTGCAAGGTTGTTTTGTACATCTTCGCATAGATTTTTCATCCACATCTCTCTAGCATTCCTTGCTTTGCGATTTATTTCGTTTCTTATCCTTTTGTAGCAAAGCTGCACTCTTCAATTTTCGCATTCTTGAACTTTCTTCTTTCTTCAATCAATTCTAAGACTTCCTCCGTGATCCATGGCTTCTTCTTGGATACTTTTCTTCTTCCAAGAAATTCGCTTGCGGCTTCCTTTAGTCCACATTTAATTCTTTCCCAACGCTCTTCCACTGATATCTCATACAGGTTCTCTCCTATGTTGTTTCCCACTGCTTTTTGAAATGCCAGCTGATCTTGAGCCTCCTTCATGTTTTCCACTTTCCATGTGTTCTTTACGGTCTTCTTCAATTTCTTGAATTTTAGATGGCATTTCATCATCACTAGATTATGGTCACTGTCGATCTCTGCCCCAGGGTAGCTTTTGCAGTCCTTCACTTGGTTTCTAAATCTCTGCTTAACTAAAATGTAGTCTATTTGACATCGTATTCTGTCTCCTGGCATTTTGTATGTGTATCTTCTTCGGTTGTGATTTTTAAACAATGTGTTGGTGACCACTAACTTATGTTGTGTGCAGAACTCCATCAGTCTTTCTCCTCTTTCGTTTCGGTTTCCCAATCCGTATTTTCCAGTTTTTCTTCCATCTTGACCTTCGCCGACCATGGCGTTCCACTCTCCTAAAATAATTAGGTTTTCTTCTCCTCTTACCTGTTTTATTACTTCAGTGATATCTTCGTAGACGTCTTCCACTTCTTCATCTTCGTAGTCCGACGTAGGCATGTAAACATGCACCACAATGGTATCTGTAGGCTTAGTTTCAATTTTAACCATTATAATCCTTTCACTGTATTGCAGGAAGCTCTTCACACGCAGTCCCGCACTCTTCCTGAGCATTATGCCTACTCCAGCGTTACCATTCAGTGATCCGGTGTGAATAATTCTATAACTTCCACTCCAGAAGTCTCCTCCTTCGGGCCATTTCATTTCACTGATTCCTAATACATCGAGGTCCATTCTCCGCATTTCCACCTTCAGGGTCTCCAATCTTCCGCAGGACCGAAGTGATCGCACGTTCCACGTTCCTACCCTAAAAAGTGTATCACATTTGACTGATGTACTCTCTCTGGTAGTCCCCGCCCGGAGATCCGAATGGGGGACTATTTTACCTCCGGAATATTTTACTTGAGGGGGTTCCATCACGTCTTGATAAGAAAGAAAAGAGTGGAGTAGCTGCGACTCCTCGGGATATTAATGTGGTGGTTTCCCCTTGCCTTCCACATCGCAGTACTACAGCTGTTAAAGAAAATGTTACCACGCCTGTAGTGAAATGAGTGTCGCTGTACCGATCACTGTTGTCTCCAGCTTCACTCATATGAAGGAGAGCTGCTGCCCTCGCCTCCGGGTGATGAGAAGCGTAATTATTGGCGGACTCCCGTCGCACTGTCACGGCATCTTCACAGGTTCGGTATTATTTAGAGGCCTACCTTACCCAGGAATAGATCAATACCCCCTCGGAATGCCGTCGCTTTTTGTCCATGACTGCTTATTCAACGAGTAAAATCGCTTATCTCGCAGCTAACCTCTATATCTAGAGGTCAACCTACTATGCGCAACCCGATGCACGCACTCGGTGGCTTTAAGCTCAGCCGCGAGAATCTCCATCTAAACGGTATAAATCTTCCTTTCGTCGATTCCATTTGTCCTCAAGGAGTGACACTCGATTACCGATTAAACTGGAAGGAGCATGTGCATCTTTTAAAATATCGGTGCTCAAAGGTTTTATATATCCGAAAGTTTTTAAGCCACCCAACGTGGGACGCCTATGGCACTACCATTCTATTACTATACATGGCCATCGAACGATCAAGACTCGATTATGGGTCAATGGTATATGTATTTATCCGTGAAAGTAAACTAAAACCGTTGTCAACAATGCATGAATACGGACTTTGACGGGTTACAGGATAATAAATTAAAGTCATCCTTTCTCCATCTTACATTGTTGGAATGAAATCGCTAATTTTCACCGTTTTTGCAGGAAAAAGTTATGAAAAGTGTCACCCCTTGGTTCACATTTACCATGTTTTAAAATAACCTTTTTTAGAAATTGGACTGGGAGACCCCTGTGATTCAGACTGGGATTGCACATCAGTGAGCAATGAAAAATGCATTGTAGAATCCGGCGTACTTAGATGTGCATGCGTTTATGGCTATCACGCTACCAACAATATATGTGTTAGAGGTGAGTAAAAAAGAGGTTATGAAATAAAGAACAGGGTATAAATTAAATCTCTGTAATGATTCATTTACCTATGCAGAGTTGTCGCTGAATGCTGGTCAAGTACTCTAAAAAAAAGTATTTCCTAAATAAAGTATATAGAAGTGTAAAGTATATAGATGTGTAAATATATATTTAGAGTTTCGTTTGGCCCGAGCTGTTAGTAGCTGTTTTTGTATTTGTGACCTAAATATAAGTAACATAATTTCACTAGGTTCATTACACATACATTATGCTCAAACTCCACAAATATAGAACTCTAATGATGGAAGATTGAAGTCACCACCTATTATCATTAACGGTGCAATCAATTCCTTTTCACCTAAAATGCAGCTAAATCCGTGTAAGAAAACCATGTGACTGTAAGCGGGCTTGTACACTAAAATATAAGGTTAAAAATGTCTTTAAATGGCCATTTTTTCTCGTTGGCGATGCAACAATGGGTAGCGTCCTCTTTATGATGTTGGTAACTTCATCCCTTACGCTGTAGTGAATGAAGATGGCATTTCAGGTCGTCACCCAGGATGGACCCTAGGTCACCACCAATTCCCAGTCGGCTACGCATGTTTCGGTATCTGCCATACTCCGTCGGGATATGCCGAATTCCGAGAGGACAGTCATCACAACGGGATGGGATTTTCTCTTCAGTGAAGAGAAAGGAGTGGGTTAGATGGCTGTGCCCTATCTTCATACGGGTGATGACCACCTCCTCTCTTCTACTATCCCTGACGAGAGACACCCAGGATTTCGTGGAGCTTTTTATCTCGCGCAGTTTATTATTAGTCACCGATTTCCATTCCGTATTACATTCCTTCAGTATTCTGCGTCTAAGTGTGTTCTGAGGATATTCTGTGGTTAGCATATGATTGACTTTAAATGCTAAATAAATTAGTGGTCTATTTAATTTCACTTCAGTCCATTTTTCATCACCCGAATCTGTTGGTTAAAAATTTAAAGCAATCCTACGTTGGGAATTTCCTGCAGTCTCACGGAGGTACAGAAGGTATAAAGGTCACAATTCTCACTAGGAATCTTATTTTTCAATCTCAAACGCCATTGGTCTTATTATTCGTAAAATTCTTTCTCATTCGTCCAAGGGCGTCAAACGCAACCTCTTAACCCGTATGGTAGGCATGATCATGTTAGGATTTAAGCATTATTGCGTATTTACCTTTGAAGAATGTCATCGGCTTATTATCACTTTACGGTCAGTTTCACCAACGAAGATAATCGTTTTAACAAGATTAATTTTGGATTAACCGAGTTAATGTGAATTTTCTGTTCCACTAGTACTATTAACCAGAATTATTAGTACTATTACGGTGAAAGTATCGGTACAGACAAAATTTCTGTAATAACAAACAAACTGGAATTCATATTCCATAGTTTCTGATTGGTTTTAGAGCCTTAATTAAATTGAAAATGCATTTTCGGAGAATTACCATGTATCATTTGTCACTTATTGTTGACGTAAATCATCAATGACTTTCATCTTTACTAGGAACATACGTTAACTAGCGATAATGACAATAAATGCGTCACGGAATACTGTTCAGGATAAAGGCATTGGGAGGGAAATACCTCTTTCAAGATATATCCAAATTCCTTTTTCAACCAATATCCAATCATGGTCACAATGAACTTTATATTCATCAACAATCTTTTCCAGACGCTGAGTTTGGAGCAACGTGCAGTACTAACGATGATTGCATGGGTCTAGTCAATGGACAATGCATAATGAAAGACGGCAAAGGGACCACATGCGGTTGCGTTGCTGGATATCACGGTTCCGGCAAGGCGTGTGCTAAAGGTGAGTAAAAACTGCGATTTAAAAAATGTTAAAAGATTAGTTTCTCAAAATTAAAAGAATTTTCTCAAAGAAGACGACGAAAAATATAAGATTATTTCAGATTTACAACGTGGAGATGACTTCTCCGGAGGTTAAATTGCGACGATTTCATGCACTTAGAATGCAATTTGGAGATTAATAAGTGTGACTGTAAAGCCACTTCCCATGTCAAGGGAGTTTTTTTGCGAAGCCGGTAGGATTTTTAATTTCGATTCAGCTTGTCTATGTTGGACTACTCACAATTTTTTTGTTAAAAATAACTAATTGGTGGATGCAACGCGTAGTCTTTTGGGATCTGTAGCTTGTGCAGAGTATTTTTAAGATAATCGATGTTTAAGAATAGTCTTTAACATATTTTCGTAATCGTTACTTTTTGGTTTCATTGGAGAGGGATAGAACATTCAAGATATTCAACTGTTTTATAATAAGAATCTAAAAAGGATTAATTTTTCGTCCATTACCTTGAATTAGGTATAATTATTTTTTCAAATATTTGAATATTGATTTATATGTCAAGGACTCTTCTTCGGATTTAATTTTAATTAATAGTGCTCTATTCCGCGTGTTATATAATTCCTAGTTACATATTGCCAACAGTACCGTAATTATTGATTCTTAAATCTACCATAATCCACATAGGCCTCCGTGGATTTCTTAACGAATGAATTTAAACAAACCACTCACTGTTTATTCCAAGATGTTGAAAGTATAATTTTTATCGCCACAAAATTCACACAATGATATTTCTGGATATATTCTTTGAAAAAATTATGCTCACAGCATTAATTAATATTAACCATAATTAACACTGGTCAGCATTAATTTACTACAAATTCGGAATGTCTGGTTTCAAGGAATATATATTTTTCATGCTCCGTTCATAACGCCTACTGTTGTTATGAGTTTCAATTCTGAAATACAAAAAAAGCTGTTATATCGTAGGTTTCCGTGGCATTGATTTGATGGTATGTACATGGTTCATGCTTTCCTTCCGCGTTTTTTGGCGTGATTCCCTATAATTTATTCCCATATTTGTGATCTCAATTTGCGTGTTATTGGAAAAATTACTTTTTTTTCATTATAAGCCAATTTTACACGCTGGGCTTCAAAGGGAACCAGGAAAGGATGCCGTCCGCCGAAGGGGCTGGTTACCGCAACATTGGAAAGGCATTCCATTTACCTTTGAAGAATAAAATTATCTTAATATCACTTCAGAATGAGAATAAAATCCTCGTGCAAAAGAATCGGACAGAAAGTGGAAATTCGTTTCAGCAAATCAACCGTCCTTCCTGGAACGGAGTCATTCATAATCATCATTAGTCATTAAAACTCAGGTTGCTTTGACGCAGCTCTCCAAGGAGTTCGTTTATCGGCTAATGTCTTCATATTTGCGTATTTATTCTTTTTCACATCCTCCATCACTTGTTCCATAGAGCTTACTCTAGGCCTTCCTTTGCTATTCCTCCCATCCACTTATCCTTCAACGATTGTCTTCATCAGGATTTCGTTTATTAAGATACGGCCGATTAAGTTATGCCGTCTCTTCTTAAAGTTTTCAACAGGCTCCTCTATTCTCCCAGTCTTCATAAGACCTCTTCGTTTGTCACTCGTTCGATCCATTTTATCTTCATCATTCTTCTGTAGCACCTCATTTCGAATGCTTCCAAACTTTTCTTCTCCGCTGCTGTCGCCGTCATGCCTCACTGCCGTAAATAAACTTGCTCCAGATGTACGTCGTATTTTCAGATGTAAGTAGGTTCTTCTTTTGTTAGAATGCCCTCTGCACACCAATATCTTGGTTATATTCTTATTGAGATGGTAAATTGCCATTGTCCTTTTTAGCAACAAAAATGTTAAAAATTATTGTAGCCTCATCATTGGTAAAGCATTCACAAGATTTAGAAACGGATAACTTACATAAAAATAAGTTTTTTATGCATATACTTAAACTTCTTATAACATGTTCTTCATCTCCAAGGACCGTTATTTCGAACTTAATTTGTTACTGAAAAATGGGAATAACTGTTTCAAGAAGCTTTTTGAAATTATTTTTTGTCCTTGAAATATGAGAGCCTTGATTTTAAAATGTTGTCTTATTATATTTAATGGAAATATAAGAGGGGAAAACCTTTTTAAGGATTTATCAATTTTTTTATGGAAAGGGAAGTTAGTATGTAAGTGATAGAAACATTGAAACTCCGCCAAAATTGTTAGCATAGTATCATGCTTATCTGATGTGCATGTCCATTTATAACATAAGATTTGTTATTATTCATCTATCAGATGTTTCATACCGTTTTCTTTATTGAGCTACTTTTGACCGTTGCCTGGTTATAAAAGAAGTACAGTTGAACTTGTGTAAAGAAATATGCGAATATATTGTAAATGGTCTTTTATTAGCAAATGGTTGCGGCCTCTTTAACCTAACTCGAATGTACATTGAATTAAACATAAATTTTCGAATGTTACATCTGGTCATGGCGATAATTTCCAAGGTATGATATTTTTGAATAGCATGATATTCTATTAAATGCTAAGGTGGGAGTGGTCAAAGTAAATTTTTGTAGCTGTCGAAGTAGATTTTGGAAGAGATGATGGATAGTTACGTTTTGAGAACAAAATATGGTTGGGAATTCAGATGTCTAAACACAGCAAAGATTGATACCAGATTTTTAATATTTTAGTGCAAATTCTTGTAGTCATATTTTTAGCACCGTCGGTGAAAGTATCGGTACGGATAAAATTTCTGTGATAGCAAACAAACTGGAATTCATATTCCATAGTTTCTGATTGGTTTTAGAGCCTTAGTTAAATTGAAAATGCTTTTTCGGAGAATTACCATGCATCATATGTAACTTATTGTTGACGTATATCATCAGATGACTTTCATCTTTACTAGGAACATACGTTAACTAGCGGTAATGACAAAAAATACGTCACGGAATACTGTTCAGGAAGAAAGCATTGGAAGGGAAATACCTCTTTCAACATATATCCAAATTCCTTTTTCAACCGATATCCAATCATGGCCACAATGGACTTTATATTCTTCAAAAATCTTTTCCAGACGCTGAGTTTGGAACAACGTGCAGTACTGACGATGATTGCATGGGTCTAGTCAATGGACAATGTATAATGAAGTACGGAAAAGGGACCATATGCGGTTGCGTTATTGGATATCACGGTTCCGGCAAGGTGTGTGTTACAGGTGAGTAAAAAAAGCGCTGTAAACAAGGGAAAAATAATTTAGTTTACACAAAGATCATGAGACAAATAAATTTGAAACTCACAATAAATTTTTCAACCAAATACAAAGAGTATCGTATAAGAGTATAAGAGAACCGATATTTTGAACTTGATCAGTAACTGAAAAATGTAAATAACGATTCCAGAAGCTATTTTGAAATTAATTTGTCCTATAAATATGGGAGACATTATTTTAAAATGTTGTCTTATTATATTTAATAGAAAAATAGGAGGGGAAATTGATTTAAGGATTTATCAAATTTTGTATGGACACGGGAAGTTAGAATTTGAGTGCTAGAACCATTAAAACTCGGCCAAAATTGTTAGCTTAGTATCACGATAATCTGAAGTGCATGTCCATTTATGATATAAGATTTGTTACCATACATATATCAGATGTTTCATGCCGTTGTTTTTATTGAGCCACCACCCAGATGACTTTGAATTTTACTTGGAACATACATTATCTACCGGTAATGACAAAAAAGGTCACACGAAGGAAAGTTCAGGGGAAAAGCTTTGGAAGATAAATACCTATTTCAAATTGGAGTTTGAAAACGCGTGCAGTACTAACGATGACTGCATGGGTCTAGTCAATGCATTATGAAGAACGGCAAAGGGACAACATGCGGATGCGTTACTGGGTATCACGGTACCGGGAAGGTGTGTGCTAAAGGTGAGTAAAAAAAGCGCCGAAAGAAAGGGAAAAAGAATTTAGTTTACACAAAGATCATGAGACAAAGAAATTTGAAACTCACAAAAAATTTTTCAACCAAACACAGAAGTATAATGTGTACCTAATACCCTTTTAGTGACTATACCATCTAAAAAAGGAATCGGAAATTTTTATTGAGACCTGTTGATATTATGACGCTATAATACGCAGTGTAAATGGTAAAAATATAGTATTAGTTTGTAGGGTAGGTCGACGGCATGGTCATTTTTCACCTCTACTCTTCAATATCATACATATACTTTTTTTTTATTTGGATGAGGCAGGTTGTCTCGCATCTAGATAAGTATATTGTTCATCTATTATTTTGTTGAAGTTAATATCATTTAAATTCCCTTAACTGTTACTTATAAGTTATTAAAAAGCCCCGTTCCTTTAGAAATAAAAATACGCGGCCGGTAGCATTGGGGTCGTCACCCAGTATGGACCCTAGGTCTCCACCAATGCCCATTCGGCTAAGCATGTCCCGGTATCTGCCATACTCCGTCAGGATTCCGAGAGGACAGTCACAGTCATCACACCGGGATGGGGTTTTCTCTTCAGTGAAGAGAAAGGAGTGGGCCAGATGGCTGTGCCCTATCCTCATGACTTCGTCCTCCCTTCTACTATTCCTGACGGGGGACAACCAGGCTTTCGTGGAGCTTTTTATCTGGAGCAGTTTATTATTAGTCACCGATTTCCATTCCGTATCCCATTCCTTCAGTATTCTGCGTATAAGTGTGTTCTGGAGATATTCTGGGGTTGGCATGTGATTGCCTTTAAATGCTAAATACATTAGTGGCCTATTTGATTTCACGTCAGTCCATATTTCATCACCCGGATCTGTTGGTTAAAATTTTAAGCAATCCTACATTGGGAATTTGCTGCATAGTCTCACGGAGGTACAGAAAGACTAAAGGTCACAATTCTCATTAGGATTCTTATTTTTAAATCTCACACGCCATTGGTCTTATTATTCGTAAAATTCTTTCTCATTCGTCCAAGGGAAAAGTCTTGGCATCAAACGCAACCTCTTAACCCGCATGGTAGGCATGATCATGTTAGGATTAAAACATTATTGCGTATTTACCTTTGAAGTATGTCATCGGATTATTATCACTTTACTGTCAGTTTCACCAACGAAGATAATCGTTTTAACAAGGTTATTTTGGATTGACCAAGATAATGTGATTATTCTGTTCCACCAGTACTATTAACCAGAATTATTAATACTATTACGGTGAAAGTATCGGTACGGACCAAATTTCTGTAATAGCAAACAAACTGAAATTCATATTCCATAGTTTCTGATTGGTATTAGATCCTTAGTTAATTTGAAAATGCTTTTTCGGAGAATTACCATGCATTTTATGTAACTTATTGTTGACGTATATCATCAGATGACTTTCATCTTTACTAGGAACATACGTTAACTAGCGATAATGACAATAAATGCGTCACGGAATACTGTTCAGGATAAAGGCATTGGACGGGAAATACCTCTTTCAAGATATATCCAATTTCCTGTTTCAAGCAATATATTATCATGGTCACAATTAAATTTATACTCTTCAAAAATCTTTTCCAGACGCTGAGTTTGGAACAGCGTGCAGTACTAACGATGATTGCATGGGTCTAGTCAATGGACAATGCATTATGGAGTACGGCAAAGGGACCACATGCGGTTGCGTTATTGGATATCACGGTTCCGGCAAGGTGTGTGCTAAAGGTGAGTAAAAACTGCGATTTAAAAGAGGTTAAAAGAGTAGTTTCTCAAAATTAATAGAATTTTCTCAAAGAAGACGACAAAAAAATAAGAATTTTTCAGATTTACAACGTGGAGATGACTTCTCCGGAGGTTAAATTGCGACGATTTCATGCACTTAGAATGCAATTTGGAGATTAATAAGTGTGACTGTAAAGCCACTTCCCATGTCAAGGGAGGTTTTTTGCGAAGCCGGTAGGATTTTTAATTTCGATTCAGCTTGTCTGTGTTGGACTACTCACAATTTTTTTGTTAAAAATAACTAATTGGTGGATGCAACGCGTAGTCTTTTGGGATCTCTAGCTTGTGCAGAGTATTTTTAAGATAATCGATGTTTAAGAATAGTCTTTAACATATTTTCGTAATCGTTACTTTTTGGTTTCATAGGAGAGGGATAGAACATTCAAGATATTCAACTGTTTTATAATAAGAATCTAAAAAGGATTAATTTTTCGTCCATTACCTTGAATTAGGTATAATTATTTTTTCAAATATTTGAATATTGATTTATATGTCAAGGACTCTTCTTCGGATTTAATTTTAATTAATAGTGCTCTATTCCGCGTGTTATATAATTCCTAGTTACATATTGCCAACAGTACCGTAATTATTGATTCTTAAATCTACCATAATCCACATAGGCCTCCGTGGATGTCTTAACGAATGAATTTAAACAAACCACTCACTGTTTATTCCAAGATGTTGAAAGTATAATTTTTATCGCCACAAAATTCACACAATGATATTTCTGGATATATTCTTTGAAAAAATTATGCTCACAGCATTAATTAATATTAACCATAATTAACACTGGTCAGCATTAATTTACTACAAATT
The DNA here is from genome assembly GCA_933228895.1 of Platycnemis pennipes. Taxonomy (NCBI): domain Eukaryota; kingdom Metazoa; phylum Arthropoda; class Insecta; order Odonata; family Platycnemididae; genus Platycnemis; species Platycnemis pennipes. The sequence goes on along the minus strand of OW121852.1, from coordinate 29,393,336 downwards.
CGGAATGTCTGGTTTCAAGGAATATATATTTTTCATGCTCCGTTCATAACGCCTACTGTTGTTATGAGTTTCAATTCTGAAATACAAAAAAAGCTGTTATATCGTAGGTTTCCGTGGCATTGATTTGATGGTATGTACATGGTTCATGCTTTCCTTCCGCGTTTTTTGGCGTGATTCCCTATAATTTATTCCCATATTTGTGATCTCAATTTGCGTGTTATTGGAAAAATTACTTTTTTTTCATTATAAGCCAATTTTACACGCTGGGCTTCGCATTCCTTCAGTATTCTGCGTATAAGTGTGTTCTGGAGATCTTCTGTGGTTAGCATATGATGCCTTTTTAATGCTAAATAAATTATTGGCCTGTTTAATTTCCCTTCAGTCCATTTTTCATCCCCCGGATCTTTAGGTTAAAAATTTCAAGCACTCCTACATTGTGAATTTCCTGTATAGTCTCACGGAGGTACAGAAGGAATAAAGGTCACAATTATCATTAGCAATCTTATTTTTTAAATCTCACACGCCATTGGTCTTAATATTCGTGAAATTCTTTCTCAATCGTCCAACGGAAAAGGCTTGGCGTCAAACGCAACCTCTTAACCCGTATGGTACGAATGATCATGATAGGATTAAACCATTATTGCGTATTTACCTTTGAAGAATGTCATCGGCTTATTATCACTTTACGGTCAGTTTCACCAACGAACAAAATCGTTTCAAATCGGTTAATTTTTGGATTAACCGAGTTAATGTGACTTTTCTGTTCCACCAGTATTTTTCAATAGATTTTGGGGCATTATCTCGGTTAATATTTTTACCCGAGGTTTTCACCAGGTGAAAGGTTAGAATTCGAGATAAATCTGTAGGAGACACATGGCGACCAGGTGATTTTGTGAGCTACTTTTTGATATTAGTGACATTATCGAGACATTTTAGATCAATTATCGTTATTTAAGGAAATTGCTAGGTGGATCAGGGAACGCGCTAATTGATTTGAAACTAAAAGTTTAGATTTTATGATATCTAAGTTCATTAACGCAACGATAAACACTTAGCGGCAATTCTAGTGAAGTCTTCTCGGGATTCCTACTGGATTAAATACTATTATAACACCAGCGTTTCCACCATTGAGTTATATGGAGAGGGCGCTACCTATGGTGGCCAATGGTAGAACCTGTAACGTGGTCGTGGCTTGTACGCCATCTTTATTCTCCCCAATTTACCATTTGTCTTAAGGGATACAGTACTAATTTTGCATTTTCACGATGTTATCCATTGATAACTCTCTTAAAGAGATTATATGTTTCCTTCTTCAAAATTCGACTTCAAATATATTTACAGCTTATTGTGTGAAATTGTCCAAGTCACACTCAATTTCGTGAAGAAATACGATACTTATAAATATTCTCAAGGTTAAAGTCAGTATTCGCACATTTCTTGCTCGAGAAATAATGCTTTAAATAACGAATTTACACCATTATTTTGAGTTTATTGACGAATCCATTTCATTGGTGGTTCAAAACTCTCGCAATTATTAAAAACACCATGCTTCTCAGAGCGTATCAGACACAACCCCAGAAATGTTTCTGCAGAAGACTACAGCCACTTTCTCTATTTATTTTACTGAGAATAATCATTGTTTCGGCTCTCGTGGATACAAAAACATGACCAAATAATAATAATAATAATAATAATAATATTTATTTACTCCACAGTTACATACATAATTTTTAAACAGGTGATTTGGAGCTTTAGGCAGTCTCAAAGGTGTCACCTGTGTGGAGACTGCCTTCCGTAACTAAATAGCATTGCTGGCAATTTACAAAATCAGTTTTCCAAAGCATAAGAAAAAAAAACAGCTAGGAACATTTAAACTTTGCTCATAATGTAAATTTTTCATTTTTACAATGGTATTAACATTTAGAGATAGTAAAGTACATTGATGCAAAACATAATATCCATATATTATTTCGTAATTGACAACATGATAAATCTCTGGAAGTTTGTTACATTACTGAAACTACACCCAATTTTGTCTTTTGCATGTATGTACATTAATAGTAATAATACATAAAATATTTTAATTTGTTACAACTTAATTCATGATATTCAGTGAGTATGAATTGACATAGTAAGAAATTATTACAACTCTAATAGATTTTCAATTTTGGCATGTGACAATATCCATTCTTTTAACAACCTGAAAGTTTTGTTTATATTAACTGTAGTTTTGATATGTTCCGGTACAAAGTTGAATATTTTAGGACCTAAGAATACAAAGGATCTCTTATACAGAGTGAGATTTGGTTTCGGAGGTCGTATAACTAGTTTTCTTCTTAGATCATAAACATGGTCACTTCCAGTTATCGCAGGCAAATTGCCACTCTTTAAGTAAAACATTTTCAACACTTTAAAAATAAACATATGTTTTATGGGTAGAAGCTGTAATTGAACAAATATTGGGTATGTATGTTCACACTTCTTACTATTAGTTATAATTCTAACTATCTTTTTCTGCATTGAAACGACCGGCTGCAGGGAATTATTGTAAGCTCCTCCCCAACAAATCAGTCCATACCCTAATCTCGAGCCTACAAGTGCTTCGTATAGAGTTTTTTGGAATGGTAAAGGACATCTGTTTCGAATGAAGTACAATTTAGAAGCATAATAACGGAGAGTTTTTGCTAGTTCATTTATATGGCTTTTCCATTTTAGAAATGTATCAATGGTGATACCCAAATATTTTATACTGTCTACTTGGTCGATATTTTTACACCCGCAACCCTGTTTCGGACAGTCTACATCATGATACGTTAAATTAACTATAAGTTTATAACAATTGCTTGGATCAAATGCCATAAATTTGGTTTTATCACTTAGTTCAAGGCCGTTGTAGTCAAACCATCTACGTAGAACATTTAAGTCTCTTTGTGCATTTTTTGCGACGGTGTTAAAGTTACTTTCACTATAGCACAAGGCCACATCATCGGCGAAAGCGGTAACTGATCCTTGAAATTCATAATTGCACAAATCATTTATGTAAATAAGGAATAGAATAGGCCCAAGCACTGAGCCTTGGGGTACCCCTGTCTCCACCAATTTAAAATTGCTGGAGGCCTTACCTACCCGTACGCACTGAGATCTTTCTGTTAAGTAACTTTTGAACCAAGCTAACGAGCACCCTCTAACTCCGGCGTCACTTAGCTTTGACAGTAGTGTTTCATGGTCTAGGGTATCAAAAGCTTTTCTTATGTCTATGAATAGGCCCCCAGTGCGATTATTTGAATTGATTTCATTGTATATTTCTGTCATAAAATTCATAAGGGCATCTTCCGCACTCCTTCCACATCTGAATCCATATTGGTTCTTACTAAAGAAGTTTTCTTTTTCAAGGAACCTAATAAGCCTCCTTTTAACTAATGATTCAAAAATTTTTGATATGGTGGGCAGTAGTGAGATAGGGCGATAATTTTGAATTTCATTTCGATCACCTTTTTTAAAGACAGGAATAACTACAGCTTTTTTCAGTCCATTGGGAAATTCGCCAGTAGTAACACTCAAATTACAAGCGTATGCCAGTGCTGGCGCTATTGTTTCAATAACTAGTTTTAAAACATTTCCATTGATGCCATCAATTCCTGGAGAGGTACCATTTCTGAGGGATTTTACCGTCTTTACTATTTCGTCTGGAAGTATAGGATCGAAGAAGAATGATTTAGAAATACTCCTCCTATCACATGGATTTGTAACAAATAAACATTTGAGAGCGTCATGTTTGGATTTAGCACATTCCGAAACGCTGGTAAAGTAGGTATTGAACTCACTTGCCATTTCCAGATCGTCGTCAACGACTTTACCGTTTACTTTTAGGGATCGAAGAGTTACACCTGATTTCTCTTCCCCTGTCATTTCTTTGAAGATTTTCCATTGTAAGTTGGGTTTTTTGTGGCACAAGGCAAAGCAATTCATGTAATAGGTATTGGAAGCTTCTCTAAGTTTATTTCTCAGTTGGTTCCGATACTTTAAGTAGTTATTTCTCAGGTTTACATTACTGGAATGACGTCTACTTTTTTCAAATAAGTATTTTTTCCTTTCAATCATCTTGAGCAAGGTATTTGTCATCCACGGCTTTAACTTTAAGGGCTTTTTGTCCTCCGTGAAAATGTAAGTCGACAACTGAAGGCACAGCTTTAATTTGTCTATAATGGTATTGAATGCTTTAGTGGCATTTGTCTCATTTAATATACAAGTCCAATCCGAGTTGTCAGCAAGAGTTTTAAAATTTTCAAAGTTTATTCTAGTTTTATGGGGATTAACATTTGCTCGGTTTGCAACATGGTCAACATTCGCTGAGATAGACAATTTGGTCATTGAATGATCACTAATATCTAAGTGAATAACATCGGCAGTTATATTATATCTGTACATATTGGCGATTCTGACGTGTACATGATCCAAACAGGTAGCTGAGGATCTTGCTATCCTGGTTGGACAGTTAATTAGAGAAAGCAATCCATACGACGACAATAAATTGTTGTAGTCATCTGTTACACTAGTTGTGGCAGATATATTTATGTTCATATCTCCAACAATTATTAGATTACCTTTGCAAATTTTAAAAATGCCTTCCATTTCACTAAAGAAAAGTTTTTCAGATGTATTTTGATGCCTATATACGGATAATAAATCAAATGATATTAGGTCTATTTTTAAAGTAAGCAAGACACAATCCGAAGCTACCGTAGTAACTGGTTTTGTCGTACAACTTATACTGTCCAAGATATACACCATTACACCTTTGGATCGTTCTTCATCTTTACATAGCGCAAAGCAGTTATATCCAGCTATTTTGTAGAGAGAAATTTCGTATTCTTTTATCCATATCTCAGAGAGAACCATTACTGTTGGCTTAAATGTTAAATTATTTACATGTAACATGAATACATCAAAATTTGACCTCATACTCCGTATATTCTGTTGAATAACAATGACATTATCTATAGTATTAAACAATATGTCAGTATTGGTCATGGTGCATTACAAATGCGGAGATCAAAGATTGTTTACATCATCCATACATGTGACAATAATTGAACGCTCCTTTTCCACTTTTCTCAAATAAATTTTGCCACCACGTATCCACAGATACTTATAGTGCTTCTCTTTCTGCGCTTGTCTAGCAGCATTAAATACCTTACGCCTGCCAGGACAAAGGGCCTCATTGATGTAAACAGGCGTATCCCTATGAGATACGGTGTCAAAGGTCAGGTGTTGAGTAGAAAAGTTTCTTTTGACTCGGCGCCTGGCCAACAGGTTATCTCTTACGTGCTGATTTAGAAAACGAACATGGATTCCTCCTGGTTCCCCATTTGGCTTCTGTTTTGACCGGTAGCAGTAATCGATTTGGCTTTCACTTAATTCAACGTCTAATGCAGCACAGATATTATTGACTACTTCCATCAAATTTTCATCACTTCTGGTTGGAACACCATGGATTTCCACGTTATTACATAGCAAGCGTTGTTCAAGGTCAACAGAACGGTTCAACGCGTCAGATAGTTGCTTCTTAAGCACCACGTTTTCACTTTGTAGGCTGGAAATTTGATCTAGGCATTTCTCTAAGTTCTTACCCTGCGATTCAATCAACTTAAAACTATCTTCTAGTTTATCATATAACTTATTTATTGTGTCACCAAGATTTTTCTCGGTGGATTTGACTTCGTTTTTGAGATCTTGGAGCATAACAAAAATCTCTTGAAGGGATTTACCTTCAATATTGCTTCTGTCCATCAGGAATGACTTATGGGCATTATGACAGTCGACACATTTCCAGGATTGTCCACTTGCCTCGATCCCTTCAACGTCCTCTCTGGTCAGTGGCTCTTGTAGACAGGAACCATGGAAGATCTTTCGGCACGTCTCACAGGAGATGGCGGTTGTATTCCGCGTAGACCTTTTGCACACTGCGCACGAACTCATGCCAGAACGTTGAAATGGAGGTTTTGGATGTCGTTTCCTGGTGCACGATGTAAAGCACTTTGTTATACACAAGTAACACTTCCGCTCTGTAAGATTAACTATTTGCACCTATGCCCGGGAACAATATGAGACACATCCAGCAATGCATGACCTTGAGAGAACCGCACGGAGTGAGACCACATCCACACTCGACGGGAGCGGAACGCGAACTAAATGGCTGAATATTAACTATAACGGGACTATCAACCTTGTAACAGTAACGAGCAATCATATTTACACAAAAATTACAATCTTTGGCAGTTCGCCTAATGTCGAATATCATTTAATTGGAGTCATACGTTAACCTCTTAGCATTAGCACATCAGACTCCCACGATAAACATTTTTAGAACCCGAAGCAATTCTCAACGAAAATAATCAATGAAACCCTGAAAAATGATGATAACTAAGACTTGTAAATCGTTTAAGTAGTGGAACTGGCGGGGAAAAAATGGCTTGTGAAATGAAGTTAGCATATGAATTGTCAAAAAGGTGCTTAATTGGCAAATAATTAAATTTGAAACACAAATACTGTCAAAATAGTAAATGACATATTCTGAGAAAGTGCAGTCATTAGAAACCCAGCTACAACAGTAATAAACAACATAGGAGAGGACTTGACGGATAACTCAGTGGTGGAGGTTAGTGAAAACAATAAAAGTGGACTGCATGAAGCCGCAAAGTAGGCTATTGAAAGAAGAAGAGTTGCCAAGCAGAAGCCATTGATCACGGAATAATTCTTGATTGAAGAATTGATTGAAGAAAGAAGATTGAAGAAAGAAGAAAATAAAAAATGTGAAAACTGAAGAAGGGAATTTTGTTACAAAAGAATAAGGAAATAAATAAGTCTCAAAGCCATGAAAGCTAGAGAAATTTTGATAAAGGTCCTATGTAAAGATGTACAAAACAACGTTGCACTTCGAAAAGTGTAAAATAAAATAATGAGGAACCACTTCAAGGAAGGGAGCGCAAGATGAGATGCCTGAAGGGAAGAAAATGGAGAACTTTTGATTGTAAATTAAGACAACGTGAAGAGATGATATCTGGAAGAGTTATACAACGGAAAGAACCCCATCACAACGGTTATGGAAGACGAAAGTGAATTCGAAAGGGATGATATAGAGGCACCAATATTAAGATCGGAATTTCGCAGCTATACAGAGTGTCCCATTGATCGTGTGTGATTTCTAACCTGTAATTTTAGACACTTCCTTTTGAGCCACAAGGATAAAATTTGGTACCTGGCTAGAAAAAGGATGTAAGTTTTGTTGAGTGTAAGCAAAATATGAAAAATATGACCTTTTGGCCCCAGAAATAGGGTCCAACCTAAAATCCAAATTTTGCCTTATGGGCTTTCAATGTTAAAATATTCGAAGTACAAAAAAGATGGAATTATTTAGCGAAACTTTCGACAAATAGGTTTTTGGACACGAAGAACACGATGGAAGAACTATTGAGGTCAGAAATTGCAACTGTGACCCCTGAAAGGTCACAGTCAAGGTCAAAGGGGTTACAAAAAATGAATCACCGCTTCAAACCTGTCGAATCATAGGTTTAAAAAGGTGCCAAGGTCGATTTTAAGGTCTTCATGTCCCTCTTTTCATCTCATGACCTTCAAGGGTAACTCAGAGGTCAAAGGTCACAGGGATGGAAAAAGAGAATCCAGGCTACAAACGTGTCTAATCATAGGTTTAAAAAGGTGTCAATGTCGATGGAAAGGTCATAAGATTCCTCTTTTCATCCCTTGACCTTCTAGGGTAACTCTGGGGTCAAAGGTCACAGTGATTACAAAAGGTGAAATGAGGCTACAAAACTTTCGAATCATAGGTTTAAGAAGATGACAAGGTGGATTTTAAGGTCTTCAGATCCCTCTTTTCATCTCCTGACCATCAAGGGTAACTCAGAGGTCAGAGGTCATAGGGATGGAAAAAGAGAATCCAGGCTGCAAACGTGTCGAATCATAGGTTTAAAAAGGTGCCAATGTCGATGGAAAGCTCATCAGATCCCTCTTTTAATCCCTTGACCTTTTAGGGTTACTCAGGGGGCCAAAGGTCAAAAAGGTGACAAAAAGTGAAATTAGGCTAAACGTATCGAATCATAGGTTTCAAATAGTGCCCAATAATATGTATGTGTCTCCGCATAAATGAAGGTTCTGGAATTGATGATATTCCTGCAGAACTAATTAAAAATGAAGGAAAGAATATATTAACCCAAATTTATAAAACCACCTGCAACATGTACTCAACAGGAGAAATACCCAGGGACTTACAGAAAACATAGTCATTCCTACTCCCAAAACGAAGAGAGAGTATAAATGCGAAAATATCAGAACAGACTGTGCCAGGCGACACATACATCAAAGAGAAAGCGATAACCGGTAACTCCGTGGTGACGGAGTGATTAACAACAAAAATGTTTAAAATTATTGGAGCCTCATAATTGGTCAAGCAATCACAATGTAGAAAAAAATATCATACACAAAAAAGAGTATTGTATGCGCGTACAAAACCTTCTTATGTCATTTTTTTAAATATAGAAAGGAGCGGTATATTACCTTAATTTGTAATTGAAACATGGGATCCTTGATTTTAGAACTTTGACTCATTACATTTATTGGAAACATAGGAGGTGAAAACTTTTTAACGAATCATCAATCCTTATACGGGAACGGGAACTTAAAAAATTGAATTCTAGAACCGTTTTAACACCGCAGAAGGTTCTTAACATCGTAACATGCTTACCTGTTATGAATGTACGTTTCTTATACCAAATTTTTTACATTATATCTGATGTTCCATATCATTGTCTTTATTGGGGTATCTTGGGAGAAGAGCCACTTTTAAGCGTTGACTGGTGATATTAGAATTTCGGTTGAGCATAGGGAGAGAAATATAGGTACCAAAATATTGTAAAAATTATATGTATAATATACTGTATATATTCAGCCAAAAGGCATTAGATGGATTTTTACGGCAGTCATTAAACCTAGTTTCTTGTACTGCTCTATAGTTTGGTGGAAGAGAGTCCGGCTCAAAACTGCTGGGAACAAACTGAACCACCTTAAAAGAATGAGATGTATGGGCATTTCAGGGGCTATGAGAACAACCCCAACTCTGGAGCTGGAAACGCTGCAGAACCTCGCTCCACTCCATGTGGAAGCTGAGGTGCAGGCAAGGACAGCGGCTTATCGTCTCAAATGTATGTGACAGTGGTATGACAAAAGAAGCTCCTATGGTCACAGACAAGTTTGGACAGAGCTCATGAAGTCGAGTTCCATCCTCGGGATGGGCAGTGATTGAATGATAGCCAGGTTCAACCAAACACCCCCCTACTTCAAAACCCACTTCCCGAATAGGGAACAGTGGGCTAGAGGAAAGGGGAAAGTACTTCATTTTGGGGCCGAGGTATGGTATACGGATGGCTCTAGGAAAGAAGGAAGAGTGGGAGCAGGGTTCTACAATTGTAGCACACTAAGGAAGCTCTCAATCCCTTTGGGAAAATATGCTACGGTGTTCCAGGCAGAGGTATTTGCACTTCTGACCTGCGCGTATGCTATTAAGGAGATCGGGATGTTTAACATACCGATACACATATGCACGGATAGCCAGGCAGCTTTATAGGCGCTGAAATCACCATGGTGCAAATCACATATGCTGCAGGAGTGTCGTGAGGCACTCAATGATATAGGTAGATGCAGCAAGGTGGAACTTTTATGGGTACCTGGTTATGCGCGCATATCCGGAAATGAGATGGCTGATGAGCTGGCAAGGGCCTGTTCCAGCCGAAATCCGATTGGGCCAGAGCCAATCATACCTATTGCTATGTCAATAGGGATAGCAGAAATTAGAATGTTGGGCTTAGCCCGGCATTCTGAGATCTGGCGAACTACACCAAGTCTTAGACAGGCCAAACTACACATAGGAGAACCTAGGCCTGGGCTTGCAAAAAGACTCCAGTCACTAAACAGGGGTCAATTAAGAACGGTAATGGGACTCCTCACGGGGCACTACCAGGTGATGAGATTCAGGTGGTGTGAAGAAGGGGATGAAACTACATTCCACATATTATGCGAGTGCCTTGCTGTGATGAGGACTCGAAATAGGTACCTGGGGTCTCCACATTTGGAACCCAGGGAGGTAAGGGAAATCCTCATAGGGGACCTGTTGGCCTTTAGCAAGGCGATCGTCCTTTATGGGTGATTTACTTAGAAGGGTTGTTGGCACCATGGGCCAATAGGTTTGAGTGCCTCAGGGCCTCCTTTGAGGAACTCCACCGAAAAATAATATATCTATCTAGTGTATATATTAATAATATCTAAATATGGTATAAATGGTCTCTTTTTTAACCAAATGGTTTTTCACCTATTTTACTTAACCTTGAACTTTATTGACTGAAAATAAGTTTTTTAGTATAAAACATGGTTACTGTGGTAATTTCGGGAGTAATAAGTTTTATGAGTAGAATGATTTTATTTGAAAAAGTGGGAGTAGTCGAAGTAATATTTTGGATGCAATGACATATAATATGTTTTTTGAGTGAAAAATATGGTCCGGAGTGTGGATGTTCAAAAACAGAAAAAAAGTACCTTTAAAAGTACATTAAAATTGTTTCTTTCGAATTCTAGTAGTCATATTTTTAAACCCATTGAAACTGTTGGGACCGATAAATTTTCTGTAATAGCAAATAAAACTGGAAATTTTAGTCGATGATTTGAATGTTTTTTTTTGAGCCTTAAGTGAATTTAAAATGAATTTTGGGATAAAAAAACGCATAAAATCCCTTATTGTTTTCGTGAAACACCAGATGACTTACTATTTTACTACGAGCATACCATTACTTTCGTCAATGAAAAAAAGGTGACAAACAGGAGAGAGTCAATGGAAGGTTTTTCAAATTAAATCCAAGCTCCTTTTTCAACCAATTTCCATTCATGTTCACATTGGACTTCATATTCTTCAAAAATCTTTTCCAGGCGCTGAATTTGGATCTAGGTGCAATACTAACGATGATTGCATGAGTCTAGTCAATGGACAATGTATCATAAAGGACGGCAAAGGGACCACATGTGGATGCGTTTCTGGATATCACGGTGCCGGCAAGGTGTGTGAAAAAGGTGAGTAAAAACGGCGCTTTAAAAACGGTTAAACGAATAAAATTTTCTTAAAGTTGACGAGAGAAAAAAAAAATTCCTATTTACAATATGAAGATGACTGCTGCGAAAGGAAAAATTACGACCAGCATGTGCCTGGCGACTCATACATCAAATTTAATGTGACAACTGGTAACTCCGTGATAACGGAGAGATAAGCAATAAAAATTTTAAAAATTATTGAAGCCATTGGTCAAGCAATCACAATGTTTAAACAAATATCAAACACAAAAATAGTTTTGTATGTGCGTAAAAAACCTTCTTATAGCAATTTTTTAAGTCTAAAAAGGAGCAGTATTTCAATTTAATTTGCAATTGAAATGGGATCCTTGATTTTAGAACACTGTCTCATTACATTTATTGGAAACATAGGAGGTGAAAACTTTCTATCGAATCATCAATCTTATGCGGTACCGGGAAATTAGAAATTGGATTCTAGAACGGATTTAACACCGCAGAAGATTCAGACCATCGTATCATGCTTATCTGCTACGAATGCACGTTTATAATACCATATTTTTTACATAATGTCTGAGGTTTCATATCATTGTCTACATTGGTGTACCTTGGAGAGAAGAGCCACTTTTAAGCGTTGACTGGTGATATTAATATTTCGGTGGAGCTTAGGCAAATAAATTTGCAATTTATATAGTAACAATTATATTTTGAATATACTGTGTATATATACATAAAATAAATAATATATATGTGGTCTATTTTTTAACAAATTGTTTCTCACCTCTTTTACGTAATTTTAAACTTTATTGACAGAAACATAGGTTTTTGAGTGTAAAATCTGGCTACTGTGTTAATTTCCTGAATAATACGTTTAATGAGTAGCATGATTTTATTTGAAAATATGGGAGTGGTGGAAGTAATATTTTGGTTGAAATGACATATAATATGCTGTTAAGGAACAAAATATGGTGCGGAGTGAGGATATTCAAAAACAGATAAAAGTGCTCTTTTAATGTTTTTCGTTCGAATTCTAGTAGTCATATTTTTAAAGCCATTAAAATTGTCGGGACAGATAAAATTTCTGTAATAGCAAATAAAACTGGAAATCTTAGTCGATAATTTGCATTTTTTTTGGATCCGAATTAAAAATGAATTTTGGGATTTAAAAAAAGCATAAAATGTACCTTATTGTTGTCTTAAAACACCAGATGACTTACTATTTGATGACGAACATACCTTTACAAATGTCTATGACAAAAAAGGCGACACGCAGGAGAGAGTCAAAGGAAGGTTGATACCTTTTTCAAATTAATTCCAAGCTCCTTTTTCAACCAATTTCCATTCATGTTCACAATGGACTTCAAAAATCTTTTCCAGACGCTGAGTTCGGAGACTCGTGCCTTAACAACGATGATTGCATGGGTCTAGAGAATGGACAATGTATTATGAAGGACGGCAAAGGGACAACATGCGGATGCGTTTCTGGGTATCACGGTTCCGGCAAGGTGTGTGCTAAAGGTGAGAAAAATTGAGCTTTAAAAAAGGTTGAAAGAGTAAAAATTTCTCAAGGTTGACGACAGAAATATATATGATTTTTTCCGATTTACAACATGGAGATGACTTCTCCGGAGGTTAAATTTCGACGATTCCATGAACTTTGTACACAATATGGGGAGTAATACGTGTGACTGTAAATTTACTTTCCATGTCAACGGAGATATTTGCGATGATGGTAGAATTTTTAATTTCGGTTCAGCTTGTCTCTATTGGATTTTATACAGCAATTCGACTCGTGGAAGGGATTTTAGGACGAGCAGTGGAACGTGACTACAGTTAAGATTCTGAATATTGCCCAGGGGGAAGATTTTCTTGGGGTAGCGGAGCAGAGCTAGGAAATCAACCTGCACTTTGAATGTGCATGATTGGAACTTGGAAGAATTCTCAGAGATTAAGTACGATATTTTGTTAGAGACGAGTTTATTCTGATTCGTGTGCTCATTAAAAATAAGTCCATAGCCATTAATAGTACTCGAACTCTGGTCAAACACCAATAACAATATATTTTACTATTTTTTCCCTCAGTTTTGCACGGATATTGTTCCACGAATGACGACTGCTTCATGAACCAAACGACCAATTGCATTTCAAGTCAATGTGAATGCCGATTCGGATATGAAGAAGTGGCCGACGGATGCAAAGCACGTAAGTGTAACATTACTAAAGGTGTGACACAATGAACGTAAACGGGTGACGTATTGTTAGTTCCTGTTTGCATTCGCTACGGATTCACCTCTGCGCGTTCGTCAGTCAATTTTTTCCCGATGGTCGTATTGCGTCGATTGTGTCCACTAGTGAAAGAGTTCCCGTCTCACTTGTCCCCTGAACTACTCATCACCCTTCAAGACGTTTTCTCGGGTTGTCCACCGGGTAAGGGTGTCCATTTCAGCCGACGTTTCGATCCTCGACTCGAGGGTCATATTCAGGGCGAGATGAGTGCCATCCTGAAATTGTCCACCTTATATACATGTCTCCACGGTCAAGTGACTCGTGATAGGTCGATGATGGAGGGCATGTCGAGGGAGTTTCCTGATTGGCTGGCGTATTTCTGCTTCATTTTCCTCCAACGAACGAACCAACGACCACAACTTCAACGAGGACCACCGCATCAACTTCAAAGATACCCGGAAACTCGCCCACGCCACCGGGTATTGGGACCGAGTGTATAAGGAAGCCATAGAAATTCATATGCGGAAAAAAACTTGAACAGGGACTCCGGGTACACAGTCAGCGGCACGTGGAAACCTGCGCTGGGAAAAATCGAGGAGGTGAGAAGGAAAAAGAAGCAGCAAAACGCCAGCCAATCAGGAATATCCCTCGACATGCCCTCCATCGTCGACCAGTCACGAGTCACTTGACCGTGAAGACATGTATATAAGGCGGACAATTTCAGGATGGCACTCATCTCGCCCTGAAGATGAACCTCGAGTCGAGGATCGAAACGTCCGCTGAAATGGACGCCCGGTGGACAACCCGAGAAAACTTCTTGAAGCAGATACGCAGGGAAAGCACCAATTCCTACTCACCACCCGTTTTCGTTGATTGTGAGTTAAGGGTGGGTAGTTATATAAAACGATCGTTGAAATCTCTCAAAAGATGAAAATTTATTTCCCCACGATAACTGTTTTTCCTTGATTACTCTATTTTTGATGAATGCGGGAAAAAATCGTAGTGGATTAATCAATGCCCGTCTCAAGCGGTGAAGAAGAGAAATCATCATTCAACATGAATTTTTTATTCTTGAATTAATGTAATGAATAGAGGAGAATCCATATTGAAACCCGGAATATCGTACCTGCGGTTCACTAAAATACTGACTGAAATTCAAAATTCAATATTCATTTTTTATTCTGCTCAAATTCCAAACTACCATATCCCTAAATGGCATTATCTTACCATTGCCATATTTTTGGACTTGAGAAACATATTTGTTTCCTTCGACCGTGACATTTAAAGAGCATACGCCCTCCTTCCACATGATTATGCTACGCTATGACCAACTGCTCGGCAAATGGCAATATCATGTGCACTTATATCATCATCATCATTGTTTAACAATCCTAGCATTGGTTTGAGGTAGCCTTCCTCTCGATTCTTCCATCAGCCAACCTCTTCATATTGACGTAACTTCTCTCTTTTACATCATCAACAACCTGTTCTATAGATCTCATAAGATGTTAGCCTTTTCCAATCTCCCCGTTCACTTTTCCCTCAATCGTCGACGATTGTCTTCACCAGGCCATCTTGCTTTAGGAAGTGGCCGAATAAGTGTTTCCGTCTTCTTTTTAGAGTTTTCAACAGATATGTCTTTTTGCCCACTATTTTTACGACTTCTTCGTTCGCCACTGCATCGATCCATTTAATCTTCATCACTTTTCTGTAGCACCACATTTCGAACGCTTCCACCCTTTCCTTCTCCTCTGCTGTCATCATCCATGCCTCACTCCTGCAAAGAAACATGCTCCAGATGTATGTTCTGATAAACTGTTTCCTTACTTCTACGCTCTTTTTATCCAGATGTAAGCAGATACTGCTGATAGAATACCCTCTTTGCCTGAGATATTCTAATGGCCATTTCTTTCTTGCTTCGTCCATCGTTGGTTACTCGGCTTCCCAGGTAACAGAACTCTTTCACCTCTTCGAGGTTTTCCTTCCCAAGTTTACCTTTAGTTTTGGCCTCTTCTCTCTGGCTGCACACCAATATCTTAGTTTTCTCCTTATTGATCTTCAGATGATATCTGGCCATTGTCCATCCCACGGCTATAATAGTCTTATTCAGATCCTTCTCTGTCTTTGCTATGTGTGCTATGTCATTAACAAATGGCAGCATGCATGCTTTTTTCCATGGATATTCACTCCAGAAGACTTCTCCTTGTTTTCATTAATGGCATTCTAAACATAAACATAAAAAAACACGGGAAACAGTGCACCGCCTTGTCTTACTCCTTTCTCTATTCTTACTTCTTCACAGCTGGGTCCATATTTCATCACAGCTGCTGGGTTTTTATACAAACCCCGGATAATTCTTCGGTCATTGTACGACACTCCAATTCCTTCGAGAATTCCAAGCATTAATCTAATCTACGTTGTCAAAAGCCTTCTCTAAATCCACGAATGCAATGAAAGTTGGTTTGTTCTTCTCCATTCTCTTCTCTATGAGCAGCATACAGGTAAAGGTTCTAGTACCCTCTCTTTTCTTGAATCCGAATTGATCTTCACCCAGGAACTCCACTTTTTGTTCTGTTATGCTGTAGATGAACCTTGTCAACATCTTAGATACATGTGTCGTCACGCTTATAGTCCTGTAATTGTCGCATTTCTCCGCTCTCTTCTTTTTGGTTTTAAGAATGATGATGTTTTTCTCGAAGTCCCTAGGTATTTCTCCTGTTAAATACTAATACACCTGATACATTTTGATTGGATAAAAATAAAGCACCAAAGGAAAATTATTACTACTCAGTCATTTACAAAGGTGTTTGAGAAACATCCTTTTAAATTGAAAAATTTGGTATTTAATTTCCCTATATCTTTAAAGATGTTTCGGAGAAAATGTACTTATTGAAATTCGAAAGGCAATGAGTACAGGAAGAGTGCATGAAATGTTTAGCTAACCACGGGCATTGTCTGAGTGAAACGTGGGCGTACTATATGCAAAGTTGGAAAAACACTCACATTGGCAAAGAAAGGAGTTTCATCGCAAGTAAGAGCAATGAAGGAAAGCTTATCAGAAAAGTGGATGAAAAAAGAATGAAAATTCTTGATATTGGACGCTTTATAGCACTGTAACGCTGATTTCACAGATAGAAGATGCAGATGAAATTCAGGATTATAAGGCGTGGGAATGAAGAATAAAAAAGATGCGGTGGAAGGTAAGATAGAGATAGTGTTGAAATCAGTGGGAGAAGTAAGATGGAGTTGATTGAAGAAAACGGGAAGATATAGAATGAGTGAACTGAACTGGTTTCCAGAGATTGGTCGATGCCATTAATGTTACAATGTGAGGATCATGTGCAAAACGGAGAAGAAGAACTGGTATTTCACCAGTATGCTAGGCATTCCAGATCTGATGAGAGAAAATATGTCATTGTAAGAAGGATATGTTATATTTACGCAGCATTCAATTAAAAAATGTATCTCGAAACTCAAATCAAACCAACGACTGATTTGCGATTTGACATCTCATGACTCCAACGTTACATTTGATTTCCCAAACCTATGTTGAACTTTTTATTTCCAGTGCACACTCCAATTTAAAGATCCCTTCCGGAAATTCAACAGCATCGACATACATAGAGCCAGAATGTTTGGCTACGGAAGCCTTCAAATTAGATCGACTTTCCGAATGATTTTTATGCTTCTTAATGTATGATTCAAAGGGCGGAATCTTGCACAAAAAAAACAGAAAATTAGGCCGTTTTTCAATCAACCTAAGGTAATGAAAAGCAAAAAGCATGAAAGGAAATTAATTTTCTTTTCATAGGCGCAATAAATAAGAAGGTGAACTATGCAAAATTCTAGCTGACGAAATACTAACGCTTTTAAAAAGTAATAAGCGCACTCAAAGAGTTCAGTTATAACATACCACTTGTGCTATTTGAAGGGAAATTATGCTTTAAATCAGACAAAAGAAATGGAAACAATTTGTCAGTCATTATCAAGCGAAGAAGAGTAGCGAGTCCTAAACACCATCCACGGCCCACCTATTGGTTTCACCCTAAACAATGCAATCCCTCCCCTTAACCTAACCCTCTGCCTCTAGCCCTCTTTCCTCTCCCTCCCCTACTCCTCTCCCCTCCTCCTCTTCCCTCTCTCCCCCTTCTTTTGGTTATTGTATATCAGCGACACAGAAATATTGACTTGTACGCAAAGATGACCCCTATGCGTTGAAGCTAGTTGCACCGAATAAATTTATGTGGAAATATACATGGCTGTTGGATTCTTTATTTAGCATGTCATTGTTTTTTAATCGTAACTTCTGCCCAAAGTACACTTTTCTACTTAAAATAAAGAAAGCTTGAATTGAGTTTGCGGTAATTTCCGCCAATATTCTTGATTGAATACATGACTGATTACGCATTATAAATAACTACTCTCTGATAGCCACAAAAATAAAGCTACTCGATGATGATGCTCACAGTTAGAAAAGTACAGTTTAAGAAAAGTGGAAAGTGTAAAGGTTCAAAACTATTAAAATTTTACTTTTCATCTCTGTTGATTCCAGCCCTGGGTAGCACATGTTCGCCTTCCGTTGGATGCATCGACACAGTTGCAGAATGCAAACAACATCAGGAAAGAGAGGTCACCTGTCAGTGCCCTGCGGAATACGAGGTCAAAGGGAAGGAATGCAAGAAGACAGACCACGGAGTCCATGTTCGCATCCATGAAGTGGAGAAAGAGATCGAAAGGGACATAGTGATCTATGACTAAGGTGATAGAGGATCAAATGGATTAAAATTAAATCCTTTATCGGGTGAATCATATTTCATTGGGTGCAAAATATTTCCCTATTAACCAAGAAAAGAATATTTTCTTCATGTGACCAATATATCTGTTCTTTTTATCTCTAATAAACTGCTGTAACGACTCGGCATCTGCGATGTTTTCTTTCCAAATAATGCAACGCAATGCTAAACACAAATTCTAATATTTACTATGGAGCTTAGTGGCGTGAATCGGATTCCCACAAGAAAATTATTTTCTTATCGCTCAAAGGGCACGTCTAAGAAGGAGTGTCTGTGATCAGCGCTTTCAGGGTTTTAGGCAACAGAGTATGCTATGTAATAAACCTTTTTATCCGGACTAGAACTTTTAGGGCCAAAGTTTACCCTGCATGCGACTGAAAACAATAGGTCATCCAGGATAGTATCAACTTTTTTCATCTCACGGAATGATATACATATATTCAACCTAGAGTTTGAAGGTTAACATTTCTATCGTATGTTTATTATAAACCGTTTGGAGCGGCATCAACCTTTCCCTTGTCTATTCCGTTCCTTTCAAGACCGCTAAAGGTTTTTCCAGAATTTCCAGCTCTCTCTGATGCGGATTTAGATAGAGTGGGGAGGAGGTGTGTAAGAATGAGTTGTGGCGGTGCTGTGAGACGTGGATGCCAAAGATGCCATTGTCACTGGCGGCGGCCGACCCTTTTCTGGTCCAGCAGCTGTGGCGTGTACGGCGTGTACCAAATAAATGGTCACTACTTTTCAGAGGCAGATTTTTCTAATTATTTATAATGGTGTAATGCTTCAAATTATAGAAATAGCAAGCAAGTCAACTTGGTGCAGTTTCGAAATTACGTAAATAGAATAAAACTTTGCTCAATCGCACTCAAAAGTTGACATGAAAAGGTTCATCTACATCTATATCCATAAAATACGCCGCTAGTCTAGGTAAGGTGTTGGCAGGGGTGAATTCACATCAAACATGCATTACATATCATGAATAAAAATTATTAGTAATAATTTTCTAGTCTAAAATTCACAAATTAAAAAAAAATAAAATAATGTACCAAGAATGGGAAAACATGCTGATGGTTGGGTAAGCTTAAAATCCTTATACCAACATGCAACTACCTATACCAACCATGAATACACTTTTATTTATAATATTGGATATATCTACATCCATCCATATCCCTAATTGTGCGAGGAAAGAAGGACATTTTTAATCTGTCAGTTCGGCAATCAATTAGTCTTCTTTTATGATCCAGTCCACCATATTAAGTTTGAGTTTGCAAAATATTTTTAACGTCATCTGGCCCTGAGGCTCTTTTTATATAGCCTATAGCGTCTTCTAGAGTATACGTTAGAATCCTACAAATTTCTACTCAATTGGTTCCGTAGTTTTTGAGAAGATGCGTCACGAACATAGAACAAACAGACACCACTACATATTTATATATTACTATGACGATCCCTATGTCCAGAATTCAATCATAAGAGGTCTTTCGTCATATATCCTGAGAGTAACGCCAAGGATTCTATAGCGTAAATTAAAATGTCAAATCTGAAGTACCAGCGCGGTAAGGAGTTAAGAGATACCAAGGTAAAATATTCTCTGCTTATGACATTTCATGGTATACATTCTTTTCGATTTCCATAGTTCCTCCTCAATGTCGACCATCTTTTATAACATGAACAATTACTAGATATAATATTGTTCTTTTATTTAACCCGGCGTTACTCGCGCGTGATTTCCGATCAAGGTTACTCGCGTGGGGTGCTCCTGACACCCCAATGTAAATTTTCGTTTAAAAATGGGTTACACAGCATTTTATTTGTAAAAGCCATAAATATTGTATAAATATATGTTTTTACTTGTAGTTTTTATGCTTAGGAGGAGGATTTGATCGTTTAACTTCGTAATTTCTAACCGATGGCGGATCCAGGGTGGGGGGAGTGGGGAAATCCCCCACCTCAAATCCAAGAGAAATAGTTTTTTGCGGAGGCTAAGTTCTGAGGAGTAATGGGGCTCAGTAGAATCTAAGTTGCTTAGAGTAATGACGAGCATCTCGGGTGGTACACCGGGTCACAGTGTCCATTGTAGCCGACGTTACAACACTAACCTAGCGTCAATCTCAGGGCATAGATGACTCACGTTTTCCCTGAGGACGATGCTCGATTAGTGTTGACACGACTGCTACAATGAGCACTGCGAACCGGTGTACCACCCTAGAAGCTCCTTGTTCACACATCCATTGGGGAACTTAGATTATACATAATTTTCTGAGTGTTAATTTGGGGGGGAGGGGCTGCCCCCCAAAATTTATGTCCGGATCCGATTCTTTCTCTTACGTACGATAAATTACTTTCTCAGAGTCTTGAATATGAACTGCTATCATGGCTGAGACACCGTAGTCAGTTGGTTCTGCGTACTCACAAATTTTGCCGTAACTTAGCATCATCCAGATCATCAAAATAGCATCATCCAGATCATTTTCATTTCCAATCTTCTCCTTATAAATGGCTTCGTCAATTCCCTCGCACTTTCACGTAGGAATTTTGAAATGTACATATTGCTTCTTGGGTTGACGTCATTGTATATAACAAAAGAGTTAATGCCTTCCACGTTTATCAGGTGGAAAAATTTACCATTGGCCATCTAGTAGTGTTTCTTGAAATATTACGTGGTACTCACATCTCATCCACTGTGTCAACACCGCCCTTAGTAACGTTATAAAAAGATATAATCTCTGGTTTCTTCTTGTCACCTGTCGACCTGTCTATGCTCATACTGCTATGCATTGTTGACAACAAAATTACATTTTTACCTTTTTTGGGAACATAAGATAAGATAGTCATGTTCTTTTTAAATCCAAAGAGACTACTATTCTCCTCCCTCTGTTTTGTGCACACCGTCTTAGGTAGCAATTCCCTTTTTTTTTCAGAGTTCCCACCAGTGTCAATTTACTTTGTGTCAAATCCTCTCCCAGGGGAACACTTGCAAACCAATTGTCAGCTGTGACGTCTCTCCACGTCCCTACAATTGTTCCACTAAATGCTTTACCACATCTTTAGGAGTATTCTTTGTAGTGTCCTTCAGGTTGACTCCCTGCATATACCTCCAAATTGTAAATATAGAATACATTAGCGTCAACCAATGAAAATATATCTATACTATATCTTGCAGGCTTATTTGGGAGATATTACCTGAATGAATATCTTCCCCTAAAGCCGACTAATTGCTCGCCTACCGTTGTGTACTCCGATATGGCATAGCAATCCTGAAACTTTCTCACCAGCATTTGAAAAAGTTGACGAATCGGACCTAATTTGTCTCTCATTTTTCTTTCTGCCGTACTGTTTATATCATCAAATCTGACCCACTGCAAAAGAAAACGGAGTCTTTGATAATTCATGGACACGTAAAATATGTCAACACTCAAGCCATCTCGATCCTATAAATCCTTTATATTTTTTCGCACAGATCTATTTATTACCCGTGAAGAGCAGACGCCCTATGAAACATTCAATTTCTCCCTCATCAGTTGGCCTGGCATCTCTCGCACACGAATAATTCACACCTACTTTTTGAATTTGAATATTGGTGCATAACGATATTCCTAGCCTTAAATTATGCCATGCAAAGTTTTAAACCATAAAATTCATGTTTCTGTATAATTTTTGGTAGTAGGAAAATCACAATTAAACTTTAATTATTAGGTACGTACTTACTGGGTGATATACTACACTCGTAATGAATTTATGTATAGTAACATGGAGATAAGAAAATTAATATTTTCGGAGTTGTACGCAATCGAATCGAGCTGAAAATCTGAAAATTGCGATATAATATTATGACCAATAAAACATGAATATAATAACTATTTCATCAATATTATTCAATGGTAGGATAAAACTAAGAAAAACCTACCTCACATAAAGCACATGCCGAGGAGTCTACGGCGCGGAGTCAATTGGGGTGTTCAGGACACCCCGCGCGAGTAACGCCGTGAGGGTGAATATATCGAATGATATGAGAGGCGTCCTCCAGCAGATAAAGGTAAAATACGAGAACGCATAATATATTGCAACATAAATTTCACAATTACAAAGTTGCAACCAAAAACAAGGAGGTTTGGAGTGAGCATTGGTCTTAGGAGATTGAATGGCTTGAACATTTTCCCCATTCAAGGCTACTACACATTTTGTTTACAATGTATACCTGTGAATGTTGTTGTTAAAAGAAAGATAACATATCACATTCCAGCTACTGAAGAGGAGAGGTCAATGACATAAAGACTAAAAAAATTATACAATGAAAAACAGGGTGGGGTGTTCAGGGCACCCCGCGCGAGTAACGCCGGGTTAATGGAGTAATATTTGCTAATGAGAGTTCTTTTTCTTGCCATTAGGAGTCGGGTAACAATAAATTTATCGTTGAAGGCACAATAATATTTCATGTTATGCAACCTATGCACACATGTGTGTGTATGCAAGTTGCATAACCTCCATCGAAATGGTATTTCTATTTGAGGTTTCAAAGGGAAACTGCTCCGTGGCCGCTACTTTTAAAGTAGATCCTTTGCGGTCTCCAGGGTAAGGCATATTTGTCCGAGTTGTTCATTGCAAGTGAAAAACCAAGCCTCAGACCTCTAATCAACGCCTTCATTCCACGTGCCATCGT
Organism: Platycnemis pennipes; assembly: GCA_933228895.1. Lineage (NCBI taxonomy): Eukaryota > Metazoa > Arthropoda > Insecta > Odonata > Platycnemididae > Platycnemis > Platycnemis pennipes. Next base: position 29,370,530 of record OW121852.1, on the reverse strand, counting down.
CTTATCTCTGATCATGCCAGTTGTTGCAGTGAGATCGTTTAAACAGTAGCGTGGGTACATAAGGATCGCGGGTTCTATCCCCGAATCAGGAGAGGATGTCGAGTCCATCTCGGAAATTGTTCCATTGCAATAGTTGGTCGAAAACAGTCTAGATGACTGGTGCACCTTGAAATCGAATTCTACTACTACTACCTTCCGTCCCATTTTGAACCCATGACATCGCCACATTTAGGTAGGTGTAACACTTAAAATGTAGCATTTTATGAGAAAGTAATTTTAACCCAGCCGTAACACAATGATTATCATAGGGCACACCCAATATGCTTGTCAATGAATACAATTTTAATTGCGGAACCTACTTATTGCTTGTTGACTGATTACATGTTACCATAATGATTTCTCTGATTATTTAATATACTAAACTGGCACATAGAAGTAATGGGCTCGTGCATACATTACGTAAATCTTTTTCTCCACTTTTTCCAATTGCTACCTCCTCCTCTAACGCACCATAATATTTTGTAAGGCCCTGAATTACACAAGACTGGCGATAAACCTCTCTTTTTGTGAATGATAAATGGGCATTTTATGTTACCTTATTATTGTAACAATGTCAATATTAATCAACTAATTATGTGTTAGAAGAATTATACAGAGTCTGCACAAAAACCAAGTAGCTCCGATTAAAACTGGACCCAGCTGTGAAGAAGCAAGAATAAGGAAAGGAGTGAGACAAGACTGTGCACTATCTCCCGTAATTTTTAATGTGTACATCGAGGAAGCCATCAATGAAATCAAAGAGAAGTCTTCTGGAGTGACTATCCACGGAGAAAAAATAAGCATGCTGCGATTCGCTGATGACATAGGACTCATAGCAGAGACAGAGAAGGATCTGAAAAAGATTCTTGTAACCATGGAATGGACAATGGCCAGATATCAGCTGAAGATAAATAAGAAGAATGCTAAGGTATTGGTGTGCAGCAAGAAAGAAGAGGCCAAAACCAATGTCAAACTAGGAAAAAAAACATGAAGAGGTGAAAGAGTTCTGTTATCTGGGAAGCCGAGTAACCAACGATGGACGAAGCAAAAAAGAAATAGTTAGTAGAATAGCCCAGGCAAAGAGGGCATTCTATCAACAGAAGAATCTACTTACAGCAGGAAATACAAGCATAGAAGTAAGGAAACAGTTCATCAGAACATACATCTGGAGCATGTTTCTTTATGGCAGTGAAGCATGGACGATGACAGCAGCGGAGAAGAAAAGGGTAGAAGCATTTGAAATGTGGTGCTACAGAAGAATGCTGAAGATTAAATGTATCGACCGAGTAAGAAACGAGGAAGTCCTAAGAAGAGTAGGAGAAAAGAGAAGTCTGCTGAAAACTCTAAAAAGAAGAAGGGACAACTTAATCGGCCATATCTTGAGACATGAAGGCCTGATGAAGACTATCATCGAGGGAAAAGTGAACCAGAAGATTGGAAAAGGCAGGCCTCGTATGAGATACATGGAACAGGTTGTGAAGGGTGTAAAAAAGAGAAGAATTACGTCACAATGAAAAGGTTACCCGATAGAAGAAAAAAGTGGAAAGCTGCGTCAAACTAATCCTAGGATTGTTGACCAATGATTATGATGAAATATGCGTTGCAGAACTGATGGTTTTTGACCAAGGTAATAATATCATATCCACAACTCTCCATAAGTAACGATAGACTGGCCTCCTCCCAGCTCAGTCCGCAATGCCACATAGCAGTTTGTCCGACCACTCACCTCTTTTCGACGTGACGTCATTTGTGTTTGGCTTAATGCTGACTAGCTTGGTATAATAGTGAATATTCTGACCAGTGTTACGATGTAACCGAAATCAACGAGAAAATAAGGTATCTACGTGACTAGCTCAGCCCAAATAATGGAGTTGAGGAGTAAACATTTTAGAGCATTTGACTCGCAATCTCTTTGCAGCCTAAACTGAACGAGGTCGACTTAGACTGTGAGGCATTTCGCTTTCATTACCTAGTAGGTGCCGTTTTTCTAAACATGTTCCTCAGTTCTCGCGGGAATTCGTGGATTTACTTACAGGCTGGTTGGTTGTTTGGTTATTTAGGGGAGGCGACCGACAGCTGAGGTCATTTGCGCCATTTAGGATAGGTAGGTAATTGGGTAATGGTAGGAGTTTTCAGGGAACGGAGGAAGGTGGAGAGAAACCCGGCGTTGACATTACAATACTCTTAACGAAAGGTGCCAAGGGGATCACGGCTTAACGTCCCATCCGACGGACTTAGTACTGAACTTGAAATACCCTCCACTAGGCACTCAAGTGGGGACCGGTTTTCCACTGAAAAAATCCGCCTCTGCCGGTAATCTAACCCGGACCATCGGGATGGGAGGCCAGTACTCTAGCCACAACACCAACCCGATCTTCTTTACTTGCAGGCCTCACATTATAATTGAAAATTTTGGGGTGTTTCCAAGTATCTTACATGGATGTTGACAAGAGTGGTGATTGCATTTTACGAAAGAATAACAGCGCCGAAAATAAATACAGGCAAAGGCAGGAATAAAATTACGGAACTTAGGTTTTACGGGTCCATTTCGTAGATCATAACACCATCATGGATTCAAATTACCAAAGGAAATTTTTAGGATCAGATGCTCCTAAAAATAGCCTTTATGATAAATAGACATTTTTGCTCTCTCTTTCTCTCTCACTGCATAACATATTTAGCGTCCACCATGGGTGGTTATTTGCAAGGCGGAATCAAGACACAAAAAAGTAACCGCTCACTCATCACGCGTACAATTCTAATAAGATAACTTTCTGTAGTGAGTTCCTTATCGCGCTTGGAGATGGATTAAACTAGTAGGTCCTGTCCTCATTGATGGCAATATTATTCTTGGGTACAATGAAGGCAAATGTGGCGCCTTGTCCATTCCCTCCACCATGGGGGCGCTAGGGGTGCCTCATTCCCACCTCTTTTTTTCTTTTCAAGGGATTGGGATCGACTCATCAGGATACACCGTCACTCAGTTGTCAGAAAATCGAAAAAAAGCTGAACAAAAGTCCAAAATTGTTTTTTTGTAATATAAATTCGAATATTCACAATAACACACAAAAAACATTGCTTATTACGGAGAGTTACGCCTTTTGTGATGATTCTCATCCGTTAGTAAGATACAGGGGCTCAAGCATGGCCAAATTTCCAAAAAAAAACTCCCGACCTCATTAATCTCCGAATATCTTCCAAGTTAAGTTGATGGTGACGTTGTGGCAGGAATGTGATAGAATATAAAAATGGGCATGTCAGTGCTGACCCACACATCTATTAGCACAATGATTTTTCTTTACAATACCTAAGCTTCAAAGATTTTTGAACAATTTGTTTACTATTACGTAACAAAATGGTGGACTCTGTTTTCAGACAGTATTTTACATAAAGTAGAGAATATCTAGCGTTTTAGGGAGAGACCTGTCAAAAGACTTACATCAGAACACTGCTACGATAAAAATAAAAGTGTTTGATTAATCAAGCTGACGAAATATTATTCTTGATGCAATAAAAGCTCATGTGGCGCCTCGTCCCCTCGCTCCCATGCGAAGAATTAAGAATTTCCATCACACGTAATTGAATTTTGCAAAATTGCTACAGGTAAGTATTCAGCTACCAGAAATATTTTTAACCTATGTACGTCCCAATAGTAATATGTAATAGATTTTTCCAGTGGGTTCTTATATTTCATATCATTAGACATCAAAATCTATCATAAATGACCCAATAAGTAAAAAATTTGAAGTGCCTCAAAGTGGAAAATTTTTGTCACTTACTATACTCTAATTGATAAATCATTCAAAGTTTGGAGATAAAAGTGGTGGCTAGAGTCCTGGATTTGAATCCTGCTACTGGCTGGTTTTTCATTGGAATACCGATCCCTACTTGTGATCCTTTGTACAGCACTTGGAGTTTAGTACTCTGCTCGTTTGGTGGGCAGTTAAGCCCTGGGACCTTTCATCACGAGAAGGCTAATGCCAATCCTGGGTTTCTCTCCACCCTTCATTCCCTGAAAATTCCTACCTTCATCCAGTTACTCCCAAATCATTTCTGGCGCTAATGACCTCAGTTTCTGGTCGTCTACAACAAATAAAAGAGATTTAAATTTTCATATGCTAGAGCGGAATGTCAGCCTAATCTGAATTTTTCATGGTAGCGTGAAAACTTTTGGTGCATCTGAAGATACTGATATGCTTTATTACATGTGGAAGACCATCTCCCAAATCTGGGTCTTTTATTAAACAATGACACATGTAACTACAGTACTTGCTAATGAAGATTTTAGAGTGGTACCTTATAACCTGGTAATTATTTGCCATAAATCTACCCTAGAAAGGATGAATGTTTAATCGCCATCTATCCAATGACATATAATTGATAAGTTTCTCTAAGGGCTTTAATGAGAAGTTCAGATATTTTTATCATCAAATACCTTGAATTCTGTAAATGAGTTCTTAAGCACAAACTTTTTTCGTGCTCTCATGTTCATCTTTTCGACTTGTCCTCTACACGCGTCAATAAATGTCCTGGAATCAATGTAGTAGTTATTAGGTATAAGGGAGTATATGGTATGCAAGAAAAAACTGTTACTCTGCAATAGAGGTGCTGGAATATATGAGTAATAACAGTTCAACTATATTCATTATTAGAATAGCCCTTTAATTATTTTTTTGTATTAGTCAGTAATTCCCAATAAACATTTATCCAGTAGTTTATGATTGTGATTCATTTACATACTATCCTTTTTCCTCCAGCAGTTTATCGCTGCATGATTTAAATCATTTCTTCATAGGTTAATTGTGTGAGACACTATAGCTCCACATGAAATAGGCATTCTAAATCTAGGCATTCTAGATGATTGGTTTTGTGGGTAGAACACGGGATTCCAATACCAAAGGACGTAGGTTCAAGACCCTCCGGATTAGATCAAGAATAATGAAGGAAATTGAACATTTGTTTAAATCAATGGTGAAAAAAACACAATCCTAGCCAAATTAAACTTGAAAATATAGTCGTACATATTATCATAAAAAATGTACTTGGTAATCAACTCGTAGAAAATTCTGATTGGGTGAGCACAAAATAACACAAACTACTTTGCTAGCATCATTATCAGATTCTGAGAAGGAAAATTTAGGCCACATTCCAGTCTTCTGAGGATATTTATTACTATATTCTACACCTTAACCCTCTTATCCTCAATTTCACTCTTCCCTTATCTATTGTCTCTGAGGTAAAACTGTAAGAAGTTGATTTGCAGGTTTCATAAATGGCTGTATAGGCAAGAATAGAATCTTCAGTTAAAATAGATATTAATAGTACATGAAAAGAGTTAGTAGAGAAATATTTTGCTCTTGATTTGAAAATAGAGAACTCGCTCTATCTCGTCATTCTAACTCGTTTGAACTTGGTTATGGCTCATTTACCCTGGATTTAACTTGTTAAATCAAGCCATCATAATTGTTTCTACCTTGTTTGAACTTGCAGTTCGTTAAGTAGAACCTTGTCGTTTTAACTGTTTTCAACTTGTCCGTTTCATATCGTACTAACTGAATGGTTCTTGAAGAGAGACAACTCGTTTCATATCGTATTAAGTGGATGCATCTTGAAGAGACACAACTTGTTTCATATCGTATTAAATGGATGCATCTTGAAGAGAGCAACTCGTTTCATATCGTATTAACTGGACCGACGTGACTTATTACACCGCATATTAAACCGTAGGTTCAACCATGCCAATTATTTAGCTCCACATTTCACAGATACCAGGAAAATACGTCCGTCATTCCTAACAAATGAACCACGATTCTAATTAATCACAGCAATGTATGCGACAAGGTCACTGCAGATAAAATCCAGACTAGTATTTACACAAAATTTATAGGATCCTACCATTTACCTTTGTTTTCAATTCATTCTGGAAATCAATCAACTAACAGAAGACCATTGTTATAAATCTAAAAGTCAAGGAAAATGGGAAATAAAAGGCAATAGTATTCTTTATTGTTTTTAATTTATTTTTCGATTTAAATCCTGGATTTTCAGACAGATGTAACTCCTCACCTTTTTCACTTCCCTGCCAAGTAAAAGGCCATCCTCTGCCTTTTCTCTTCAGGTATTCCGAGTAGCAATCTGCAAAAAATAGATTAAATACTGGTTTATCAACAAAAACAAGTAATATTGAAATTCATTTTTAAAACAAAGAGATAATATAGAAAAAAAATGATGATTCATCTGTGAAAACCAGTTTTAATATGACTTTTAACTTTAATATTTATAGTTTTCAAAACTTAAGCCGGTGTCTCACGGTCCACTTTTGCTAAAATTTTTCCAAATGATTGTTGGTCGATTAATTTGTATCCAATCCGTTTTGGCACAAATGAATACAAAATGTTCCTAAAATGAATTAAAAGTATGAAATGAACCAATCAGTCACAGTAGAAGAAAGAAGCATCGCTATCCATTCGAAAGTATTAGGACTCTTCTCTAAAACCGTACTCATGATATATGTGATGGAATCAAATGTAACATTCGTCCATTCCTAGTTGACAACATTCAGACAGACAGTAAACAGGACAGAGGCTGTAAACAAAGGAAAATGAGTGGGTAATGTAATACTGAAGCAAGGAATATCCTGACTGAATTATTTAAATCGAATGAGTCTGTAAGTATAAGAAATTCCCAGAAAACTCCTAGATGAAAATTAAAAAAAAAATAATTTACTTGAGGCTTAATTCCACAGGCGATTGACTTTCAATGTGGCTAACTTTTTGTCCTTCCTATTTTTAATATCACCAAAAGTTATTATAATCATTAATAACTCCAACCACATAGTGAGGCAGTGTGGTAAATGTTGGCTTCTGCACATCAGCATATAAGTCTTCTTCACCAGATTAAAGGGAACATATTGACAATGAATTCACACCATTTATCATGCCAAATATTCACAATTATGAAACAATACAAAATTAACCCTCACCTCTACAAATGGCAAGGTATCAAACCTGTGAAGTTCATATTTCACTTTCTGACATTTCCATGAAAAATTCCAGACAAATGTCTCCCTGAAACAAAGTGTATAGAGATTCTCACGATTTTTTGTTTCAATGATGGCAAAATGCCTGATAAAATTCATTGCTATATTTAAGACGCAGTTTCTAAGCCGTTCAAAATAAAACTTCGAAACTTAACACTTATTGGCGAAAGCTCTTACTTTTTCTAACATGCTTTACATAGGTTAACAAAACCATATTAGACATATTTCTTAGAAAGTATCAGGTAGTTGGAAATCAAACTCCAATTAGAAATGCCATGCCATCGTTTCTGTAACAATACACATATTTCCAGTCCAATTCCAAAACCACAAATGTGCAAAATGTTACTTTTGAGATACAAGCAATTTAATATTCGAAGCCTATGGAAAATCATTTTTTACAATTATAAAAATGATAGTCCATTTTCTCCAGTCTAAGGAAGAAAGAACTCAGTGGCCCGGCACATATGTTGGGCAGTGGCGGACACAAAGTACACTGAATATGGCATGAAAACCCCTGACATGTGGCCACCATGAATGGTGCTTGCCTTGGTTACCAAATACAAGAAAAGAATGTAGAAGTAACTTAGTATCAATAACAGACTAACTAGGAACCCGCCATCAAATTTGTAACGTCAAAAACAGCAGAGCAGAATACCTTTTCAGACCTTGGTCACTTTTCATTACTGAGAATTACCTGAAATTCCATTGACCTTCTCAGGAGTCAAAGGTGGTTTCGCAGGTTCATCCTTCTTTGCTAGGCATGACTTTCAAAACACTGAGCTAGAACTCAGTCTTTCCAATCCCCAGAGGGCAACTGCCAGGTTTTTCATGAATACAGAATTGGATGTTACCGTTGCCTCCACATCCTCTAACGTTTACTTGGGAATAAATATTCCTCTCCCTAAATGAATCTGCAACAACAACATTGCTTTGATTATAACAAGAACATCGAGACAAAATTCATACGTGGATTTACACAACTGCTGCCCAGAGATTTAAGAAACAAGTGCTGAACCCATGCCAATGATTTCCACAGATCCGAGCGATCTAGGTTCTACACGATTGCCAGTAATGAGAGGCTTATGAATACAAATGGGCCAAAGTAAAATCACAGAATTAATATTACCAACATGTATCACCAACAAACCATTTATTTCCACGCATGCATGCGTGGAAATAATGATGATCATCATCATGATGACCTGAATACATTTATTGTATTACTTATAAACTTCATGGAAATGGCAGCAAACAAATCTAAACTAAATTTGTTCAGATCATGGTGTCTACTAATATATGAAAAAGAAATTCAAGACTTTTTCAAGACTTTTCAAGACAAAAATTTTAAAATTCCAGACCAAAATGGTGATGGTCAGTAGTTCAATGCCCAGTCCTGTCCAATTTTTAACATGGAATTGGCCATCATATTATATCCTTATTGTTAAAAGTACAAGCATAGCACCTTATCTACTTCATTCATGATTAAACTCCTACTAGAAATTAAAATGCCACACAGCGGTGCAGGATCCCTTATAATTGGTATTTCGGATTAAAAAAATGTTTAATTTATATTAAATTTGGTCTATATAGGTTTTTGAGGTCGCTGAATATGAATTTAGATTCATATTACTTCAACTTTTGTTGAAATGTTCAATGAATATGAAATTTGGTCTATATAGGTTTTCGAGGTCGCTGAATATGAATTTAGATCCATAATACTTTTGTAAACTAATTTTTTTGCAAAACGTTTTGCAAGTTTTTTTACTTAAATTAACTCTTATTTTAAACATCACAATTAATGTGAACAAATATATGTTTCCTCCGTCCCTGAATGCTAATTTGATGTTCATATTTTCGCTAATTACCTTTATCACAGAAGTATTTGCAATATTATTATTACTTGGATTTACACAAACTCAAAATTCTCATTTCATTAAAAATTATAGCACAAAGGTTTTCGCGATCTCTGAACACTAATTCGATGCTAGTATTTTCACAAATTAATTATTTTGCAAAAATATAAAAGTGAATTTTCAAAAAAATTTCTTTATTTCTGAACAAGAAATCATGTAAAAAAATAAGTTTGCAAATTATATTTGCAATATATTAATATACAGTATATTAGCACTCACCTTCAGTTTTAAACCTATTTTTCAGAACTAGAATCGAGGCGTTATATTAGAGAGAATTGAAGGTGAAGCTCTGCCTGCTCCTTTTCAAATGATGCACTTGTTACCAGTGCAACATTTTACCTTATCTACTAGAGGTAGGGTAACTAAAGTAGGGTACGATCTATGGATCGCCTGAATCTTTGGGAGCGTTGTAATAACCACGATCAAGGTCATTCTTTCGAAATAGCATTCATGGGCAGGAGGGAAGTATACGATCTTCAACCTGCAACCGACCAAGCCGATTTGTCACGCGGCGGCATGCAGGCAACGGTGCCCATGTCTAGTGCAATCGAACGACGAAAGTCCCGAACTCACAAATACTGACCAGAGAGGGTTAAAATAACACCTCTTTGATAATGACAAATAAAGAAAAAGGGAAACAATATCTCATTTCGTAATGCTATGTCTGCCGTTCCAATTTTTATCCTGATGATTTGCAAGCAACCATTTTTCCCGATTTTTGATTATTTTTCAGCGAATTCCCGACCTTTTCCAGATTTTTTCCCGACGTTAACAAATTCCCGACTTTTTCCCGGATTCCCGACTTTTCCCAACTGGTAGACACCCTGTCAGATATCGCTATCAACTGGCAAGGAAACATAAGCTAAATCTAAAATTTGGAAGAGCAAAGTCCAAACAATTTAACGTGAATGTAAGCAAATCTAAAAGATCAGACTAATGGAAGAGAGAAAAAGAGGAACACACATTCACTCAAAAAGTCAGTCTCAAACATTACCATTCCATTGTCGGCTTCCCGCTCTGCCCTCATAGGTGAACGGGTCTCCCTCGCCATTACTTCTAGTGGAAAAAAAGAAATAAGAATCAATACAAAATAAATGCCTCCACGCACATAAGAATGCATTACCAAAGTAGCATTATTCCAGAGTATGGCTATCTTTTCAATAATAGAGTGGAAAAGACTTGTGGCTGTCATACATACCTTCCTTTAGGCCCTCAAACTCCTCCTTTAGAATAAAAGAAATGGTTGGCGAGTTTATGTTGTGGAAGTTATTTTTCATTATAAAAAAGAAAAAACTTAGTTCTTTTCCACAAATATATTTGTGGAAAAGAACTAAGTTTTTCCTCCTTTAGAGTCAATGATAACTCTATAAGGAAGAGCCTTCGGGGACATTAAAGCTTCCTGGAGCTTTAAATTCCTCTCCTCCAATGATTTGCACTTCTCTTTTAGGGAAGTAACTTCCTCCCTAAGGAGGAAGCCTCTGCCTCTCCTTCTACTCATCATGGGCCATCAAGGCCCGCAACCTCACCTCTCTCCTTCCCTCCAGCTGAAAGAAATACAACAGGCATATTAGTTAAAGTATGGGAGATTAAGATTGCTTTATTCATCTACATCTACAAGACACCCTGTAAGGCACCGCGAGGGTGTGTGGCAGGGGGTACAGATCACCAAGCATTCACTATAAACATGCAAACATGCTACAATAGCAGGGCTGCTACCAGTCTCTGACCTAAATAATAGTGGCTTTAATAACTTTCCCTTGGTGAAATAGTGACCAAATAGCGATGAAAAACCGACCAATAATTGACCTAAAAGTGACCAAAAATAGAGACTTTAGGCCACCAAGCACAAATAAACATTTCCTACTTTCGGACTTAGGACATGGGAGTAAGAGGAGGAACGAAAATATGACAACTTGGGTTAAATACATATGTTTATGAACATATTAACAAATAAAATTGAGAAGAAATACAAATTTTCATTTTCTAAAATAAAATTTAATGAAATGAAACATCGAATAAAAGATTTCTTTTTTAAAAAGAAAGATTGTTAGTCATAGCATGAGGAAGGAACGAGGTACTCAACACTATGGATTGTTCTTCCATCTTTTCTTTTGCTCAAATGTCTAATCTGATATGAGGTTAGATTTTCTTTTTTGTACTGCTTTTTCGACAGCAGTGGCGTGCTTATGAGAAGTTGCTTCATCTCTGCGAATGGCAGCCACGCCTTCCAGCATCGCCTGGGCAAGGGCGACATCTTCAATGTTCTTCTTAGCGATGGCATTATTAAGGCACACATTGGCTTCATCAAATAGCCAGTTAGCCTTAGCGGACACACGCTCCTCTTCCTCATGCAATCCTCGAAGCTTTTCCTCTTTTTACACAATAGTGTTCCTGCTTTTCTCCATCTGTTCTCCTTTATTCTTCTCTTCTTCCAGTCTTTCTACATCTTCTTTCTTCTTTAGGGCTTTCTGTTCTTTTTTCTTTCTCTCTTCTTCCAAGTAAGCTTCATAATGTTGATTAGCACAGCGTGCACTCACAAGAAGATCTTTCGTAATAGGTACTAGAAACAGCTTATTGCCATACTTGTGCAGAACACTCATGATTACCATGTGCGTGTTAAGAGTGCGTTCAGACCTAGCAGTTCTGTCATATGTTATAATCCTCCCTGACTTCGAGAAGTCCCTCTTCTGTCCGTGACATCAGCCTGTCCGTGAGAGAGAGAGACAGGACAGCTTTCACCAACTGCATGTCAGTAGGGTACTTCAAGCCATCGGATGCGGTGCACTTAGATTAAACTGACCCCAGTACTGACAAATACGGTCATTCCTAGAACCATCTTCATCCCACTCCAGCTGCAATAGCTTCCAATCAACTAGTCAGTCTGAAGCGATCGGCCATGGTATCACTTCAGCCACCTATACTATGTCTCATATGCTGTCTCTGAATTTCTCTCCTCTGGATGCAGACATCCGCAGCTCTTCAAGAAAGAATTCATAGATTTGCAGAAACTTTTTTCCAGGATATGCTTGCACGTCTCCACATAGTGCTTGCAAGCCTAGTCAAGGAATAATAGTTTCTCCTTTTCGCTGATCTTTGATTGGTTCAGGGCCGTGCGAATGTCTTCCCCCACAACAACATCAGCAGCTGGAAGAAGATTCTCAGGCATGAAGACCTCTCCTAAGTCCAAAGATTTCTTGCAAGCTCTACCAATCAGAATTTGGATTAGTGTAGCTAGATCAGAGTGCAGCAGGTGAACTAGTGGCTCCTCCCACTGGAAGAATCTGGTGAAGCATGTAAACGTGTGCACTGGACACAATGAACATCAATTCAGCTTTCATGGTGGGCTTCTGTAGGAGAGTAGGAGTATGTGGGCTTCTGTAGGTCTACGTAGTAACCTATATTGTAGGCCGTTAAATGTAGAATACGAATGTACCATTCCAAATACCCTAGAAAGTAGAAAGTTGAAAATATATCTTTGGGCCAGCTTTTTTTGATTGGGGACCAATGTGCTTCGCTTGCTCTTGCAATCAAAATGCCTGTCCATGGGGGATGGGCATCATTAGTGTACGTGAATAAATTAAGAGTATTGTTCCGATGCTGGTGCCCATATGGCACTGAGTGGTAGTAATTATGGCGACAACACGCAACACTGAAATATCCTACCAATATAGCAGTGAAAAATTCAACACATATTCACTTTGAAAGTGTCTCCAATACCGTTGCACGATAATGCACTAAAATCAGAGGCCACACACTTGAGAACTCAGGTTAGTTCTGCTTTGGTGACATCATAATGGATGCTGTGCAGACCGATGACCTACAGAGCAGAATTGTAAGGGACAATACTGTCTGCATTGTTGATGGATATAGACGTCAGTCATTGCTGACCGACGTTAGGTCTGGCTGCCACTTGCTGAATGTGCTCTCGTGTTTTGACATGCTGCTGCACAGCTTGGTAACCCTTCTTATTGACATTGGTGCGACTTATGCAAAACCGTCAGAAGAGCACATCATTGGCCTCCTTTGTGCCCCATTCTTGAGCTTTACGCCCCTGCCCAAGGTCCCCGGATAGGAGCTTGTCGCTTACCTTGGAACCTAGTATGAACTCTATGCCAGCACGGCTGGGAAGCAACAATAACCAAACTGAAAATCTTATACTTGTACAACAGGAGCAGAGAAAAATAACTGTCATACCAACACACTCGCACTACAACACTGTCAGTCACAAAATATAATTCATAACTTTAACAAGATCTATTGGACCTTCTATCAGAGACAAAAGCAAAATACAGAGAAACAATAGTCTTTGCTGACCAAAATAATAATACGGCAGAACTCGTGGAGAAGGGAGGAGAGGGCAACTGGGAAGCGAACATGCAGTAGTGCATAAGGATGGTGCCACAATTACAGTATTCCTCCGAATCTAGTCCCCCGCCAATTTTTGAAGTTCAGTTTCGGAAAAATATTTTTGAAATGTGAAGCAGAATTTGCACATAATTTTCTCAGGTTAACAACTTGAGCACCCTGAGTAATCAAAATTCACAGTGTTTCAGTTATCACTATGGAGTATCAAGTTAATATACTTACCAAAATACTCAATATCATTTCACCTATTTAAGTGGACTAGTTATTGAATTTAAGAAACTATTATTCCATAATTAGGTGGAATGGAGAAGTGAGATATGTAAGTGAGAAATCATAATTTTGAAGTGTAAGCACTGCCCTATGTGTTGGGAATCATGGTAATCAAATGTTTTTTCATTTAAAATGGTGCCCTCTGTAGTTATCGCTTGCATTGGTTTCAAGAAATCAAGGTTACTGAGATCGCAGTGAAGGATTACTTTAAAAAGGAATGATGATATAATTAAAGGACACAAATTCCTAAATATCAATCTTCTTTAATGAGTTTTGATTTACGTTGTGGGTAGGTTTTTTTTTAATAAAAGCTTGGTTTTAACCATGTTTGTGTTCATAACCGCAAAATAGCCATTGTCCAAAAGTACGTATTTGGCTGCAGGATGACATTTAATTTTACAGGTGTTCATTGGTTCATTTACCAAATATTTCATACTTTTACAACCTTCTCCATTCTGAATGGTATTTGTTTAATTCTGATTATTTTATTTGTCTTCTATTATTTGTATTTGGGGCCGAATAATATTCTGAGATGTATTTCGTCGAGAAAACTAGACAATGTCTGCTATTCAGTTAAAACATTAGTGACACCATATCTTCAAAATTGATGGATTTCTGCCTAAATATGATAGAACTTGGGCCTTTAAAAAGGACCAGGTTCAATCACCCCAGTTTGCACGATGGATGAACACCCGGAATCGGCACAGGTTATTTCCAATGTCCATTAATGTAGGTTAATAATGTTTGAACTATTAATTTTATTTCGCTGATGAATGCATGCAGGTATATGAATTTTGTATAGAGTGCTGTGGATTAAAGTTTTCCATCTCTAAGGAAAAATATTTGATCAAAAATTTATTGTAGATAGGCTGTGACTGTGAACTTGACAATTACATAATTAATAATCCTAAAAAGGAAATAAGAAAATGTTATAGTAAAACATAACTTTTATGCCATATCAATATGGAGTATCAAGTTTGTATTTGATCAAATTTTTATTGTAGAATGTATTGTAAAGTTTTCCATCTCTAAGGAAAAATATTTGATCAAAAATTTATTGTAGATAGGCCGTGACTGTGAACTAGACAATTACATAATTAATAGTCCTAAAAAGGAAATAAGAAAATGTTACAGTAAAACATAAGTTTTATTCCATATATCGGTATGATCCATAAATCCAAGAAAATGTTAAAGTAAAACTTATAAGTTTATGCCATATATCCATAACTCCCTTATTAGGATGCCAAATATAGGTTGCAGAATTTCCATCACCCGTGAGTTTGAAGACCAATATCTCCATGATGGCTAATGTGATTTTAAATTAAAGCATATAAAATTAAAGCTTGTTTATTTCTAGGTTTACTGATGGTAAGGAAATATTTTTACAAATTTTATTTTTTTTAATTTTGTGAGTGACGATTGTATGATTAAGATATGATTAACTGATATTTACAACTAAAAAGTGAATATTGGTGACCTCCGCAGTAAAATAGTAAATTTAAGTGACCCTATTTCAAAAAAGGGACTAAAGGTGACAAAAGTTGGCCTGGTAGCAGCCCTGTACTATAGGGTTTCAGGCAAATAGACTGTTAGTATCTGCATAGTAAGAAGGGATTGGTTGTTAATACATGCACCATGCACTACAGACTACTCTAAAATAATTCCCCTACCTATCCCTTTGCTATGCTGACTATTCTGTTCTCTTATAGTTCGGGGGAAAAATGAAATTTTGAATCTATCAGTACGACAATCTATCACCCTAATCTTATTTATCTGGTCAAATCTAGAATAATACGCTGGTGTTTTTATTATATGCCCAACATCTTCAGTAAAGCTATCCTATTTAAATATCTGAAAGAGATTTAATCTGTACTTTAACCTACGCTCTGATAATGATTCCCACCCTAATTCTTGCATTAATTATGTTACACTGCTAAACCTATCGTAACACCTTTTAACAAACCTAGCTGCTCTTTGCTTCACACTGTCTAGTTCTCTGATCAAACCTAATTCATTCGGATCCCATACCCTAGCTACATACTCAAGGTGGGGCCTAACTAGTGAAAAGTAACATCACTCTTTTGTCTTCTAATCACATTTCCCAAGTACTCTTTACATAAATCCTAGCTTTCTCTTCACTCCGCTGCATATTTCCTGGATGTGTCTTGCCCACGATAAATCTTTAGTTATTGTTACACCTAAATACGTTATGGATTCAATGCTTTCGATCTTAGTGTTACTAATTTTATAGGATCACTCTATCTAATCCTCCGAAAATTGATAATTACACACTTTTTTAAGGTTAAGTTTTAACTGCCATTTGTTGCACCACTCTTGAATTGCATCTAAATCCATGCTAAACGATTTCCTGTCTTCTTCTTTTGATATGCCCCTGTACACTACCGCATCCTCTGCATAAAGTCTAAGCTTAGGGTACTACGGTACCAAATCATTTATGCATAAAAGAAATAGAAGCAAACCTATTACGCTACCCTGGGGAACTCTCGATGTCACTTTGATTGTGTCCGACATGATACCATTTATGAAAACCCTCTGCACTGGCCCACTTAAGAATTCTTTTACTCAGCATACAATGTCTTTATTTATACCAAAACTCTCTAACTTCAAGATTAATTTATCATGAGGAACTTCATCAAATGACTTTTTCCAATCTAAAAATATCGCATCAACTTCAGTACTGTTTTCGCCGTAGACCTAAATATCATGTATGAATAAAGCTTATTGCGTCTCACAAGATCTACCTTTCCGAAATCTATAAATATATATCCATGTTGGCTGTTTATGAGCAATCCCTGACTACTTAATACTTTATTGGACTACCTAACCCACTACAGATGGGAGAATCTGCAAATACCATGAATTATATGGAAAATTAAAATTACCAAACACTCATTTTCCGTCTCCGACATGGCTGACTCGAGTTTCTTCAATGGAGGAACACTGCACCATTTGCCCAATATTGCCTTCTCAATTTCAGCCTCCGTACCTGAAAATTTTTCAAATATTATATCGATAGCAACAGTTTGCCTCCAGAACTTGGATAAAATACTTGAAATAAGAACAAAACATTCCTACTGCCAAATAAGTCATATTCCTCCAGCAAAAGACATTCCACTGGTAGCGAACATGATGGTAAATTGATGTGGAAAACTAAAAGTTTCCCCTGATATGGTGTACATGATTTTATAAAAGAGTGGCTGCAATGTCTCTTTCTTTCCTTGGCATTAAGGAAATATTTCATTGTACTTCCCTTAAACATATTTGAGAATGACTGAGACAATTTGTGTTACAGAGGTGCCAACAAATGCTGCTGGAGGTAGCTAGCAGGAACCGGAGAATTTTACATCAACTCAGAGTCATGGCGGGGGTGTGCAAAATGATGTCCTTCCTCCTATTTTTCAAAAATTGCCGAATGCCAACAAAGTTTTACTTGGTGGTCATATAACTCGAGTTGAGTGAGACTTTTGGTTTTGAACTTGTTTTTGGAGACACAACCTCACAATGAAGTGCATAATAGACGTCTTTAAGCTGTTGGACATTTTAGAAGGTAAGGAAGTATTGCATTCTCCCAAGTACTTCCGGAACACTGTTTTCCGTTGATTTGAAAAAGGAACATCTTGCCATTTCTATTGCCGTTCCTGTCAGCAGGCATTAAGCTCCTTTGAGGGAATTGGTTCCAAGAAAAAAGTCAGGGGTCCTACTTGTGAAACTGAAGCTTCAGAGAGTGCCTCATTTCTAATTTTTGATGTAGAGGGAGAATTATAAAAACTGTTGGAAAAGGAATCAGGAACAGGTAACTTGTTCAAGAGCACCAAATAATTTGTTATGTCATCAGGCATATATTACAAGGATTTTTTTCCTGAGAGGACCACATAATCTTTCACATAATTTAAATGTTAATGGCACATCTATTTTTAAGTCCTGAAAAAGATCACTTTGGTCAATCCAATTAATTTTAAAGGAAGTTAATTGGTTAACCCAATTTAAGTCTCCTATTTTATGTGGTGTATGTCTGGGAAAGGGTGAGCCTCTGATGCAGATATTTTTGGGGGCATTTTTGATGCCACTAAAAAATTATGGGAGAAGGGCATAAATTGGAGGTGTGGTGATGAGTTGATTGTTTCCAAATCGAGGCCATTTTGCATATTCGTTGATTCGATTGCTCGTCCACTGGTAATGAATTCCACTCAATTTAACGGGTATGTATTATGGATTTGGGTACTGCCACCATCGAGGTGTTGTTGTAGGACATTCCATGAAATATCCTCAAGACATAAAAAATTACAATAAAAGGAGTAATGAAACCATTTTGACTGACGTGGCAGCAGTGAAAAGGGGTGAAAAAAAGTCAAGGGGTATTAAAGGGCCCTCTGTTGTTCAGCAACCTCCTGGTTTTAACTTTGTGCATGGTTTGCCGCCAATTATATGCACGCAGTGCTTTTGGGGTGATGGAGTTGTGGCTTTCTTCACCAGAGAAGAGTTTTTACATAGGCGTGCCAAGGCATATAAATATAATCGAGAAGCGGCTAGAAGTAATTCAACCTCAATCTGAAATTCACCGGCTTCCTCAACCAGTTAGGGAGAGGAAAGACTGGAAAGCAAGTGAGTGGAGGAATTGGCTCCTCTTTTACAGTCTGCCATGCCTCATCAATGTGCTGCCCTGATGAGGAAGTTGTGAGGGATGTAGAAAAGAGGAATTACGAATATGAAGAGGTTGGCCAATAGAAGAATTGAGCGAAGGGCTGTGCCAAACATATCCTATGATTGATGACCGATGATGATGATGACAGTAAATTTATAGGCAGAAAGCTTGAGCACCCTTCTATACTATTTCCTCAGTTGCTTTGGATGCGGATCAAATCAAATCAGATTTTTGTTAGCAGTATAGAGATGAGAAGCATAAACTTGGGAGGTAATAGCAAATAGAATTCCTCTTTCCCAAAACATACCACCTTTTAGCATTGTAAATGGATAACTTTAAAGTTTTAAATGACCACAAACATATTATTCTATGTTTGTGGCCATTTCAACACTTTGCTAGCTTAAACTACTGGGAAAAAATCACAAATAATATCACTGGACAACACAACAGCGAAAGATAAATTACTGGCATCCACAAACGAATTGAATTCTTTATCAAACTACAGAAAAGTGTGCATCAGGTTCATCGATATCAGCTTTAAATTCATAAATTGCAGGCATTTTGCCTCAGACCATTGAAAGGAAGCAGTCATTTATGTAACATGATTCAAGGAAATGGAAATTTCAGGGTATGTACCTACCTTAAAATAATATCCACAGGTACCAATGAACCAAGCTACCTCCCCCCCAATTCTTAGGTTTTAGGAACTTTTCAATGATGTGGACTCTGTCAGGATCAACCTTTTGTCCCATCACATATCTCCCCTTTGAGAGATACGGACCCAAAGTTAGCTTTGTCCTCATGGACAGTGAGTACAACTGAGCAAAGAATTTTAAGTTGACTGCTGACGCATCACATGGGTGATACCTGAAATTCTTGGAAAATATAAACAAATCATCAATGCATAGATTAACACAAGATTATTTCCACTCACTTAACAACTGGTCCAACTGATGAGTAAACATTTGAGGTGAGGTAGGAAAAATAGATAGCAAAACCATGGTTTGCCAGGAAATGGGAGACTTCTGTACTAAGACATACCTATTCTAAGAAATGTAGTAAAAATCCAAGCTGCAGAAAATATCTGATGGATATCCCTGCATGTGTTAAACAATATCTAATGCACATTATATAATGCTTAGGACATTACATGGATATTAAATGAATACAACAATGAATACATCAGGGAGAACAATGGAGAACTCTTAATTGAACATGAGGATAAAGTGAAGAGATGGAAGGAATACTTGGAAGAGTTGTACAATGGAAGCTATCTTAGAGTGGAAGTAATCAAAGAGGAAAATTGAGTCGATAAGCATGATTAGGGAGCCGCAATTTTAAGATCAGAATTTGACGCAGCTGTAAGGGATCTGAGGATAAATAAGGCTTCGGGAATAGATGATATTCCTGCTAAACTATTTAAAATGGCGGAGAAAAGACTCAGCATTAAGACTCAGCAGAAAATTTACTCAGCAGTACAAAAACATATGTCATATGTACTCTACAGGAGAGATACCGACAGACTTTAAGAAGAACATCATCATCCCTATTGCCAAAAAGAAGAGGGCTGAGAACTGTGAACACTGTAGAACCATAAGCGTGCCTACACATGCCTCGAAGGCATTGACAAGAATTGTCTATAGAAGAATAGAGTGAAAAGCTGAGGAGTTCCTGGATGAGGACCAATTCGGGTTCAGAACAAACAAGGGCACAAGAGAAGCGATTTTGGCCTCAGTCTACTTATAGAGAAGAGAATAGAGAAGAATCTACCAATGTTTGTTGCATTTGTAGATTTGGAGAAGGCATCTGACAACATGGATTGGAACATGATGCTAAAGCTCCTGAAAAAAATTGGAGTATCATACAATGACCAAAGAGTTATCCACAGCTTGTATAAAAACCAGGTGGCCATAACCAAATCAGGACCCAGCAGTACAGAAGCAAGCATAAAAAAAGGAGTGAGACAAGGCTATATACTGTCTCCTGTATTATTCACTGTCTATATCGAGAAAGCAATCCAAGAAGTCAAAGAAAAGTCTCCGGGAGTGAATATCCACGGGGAAAAAATCAGCATGCTACGATTCCCCGATGACATAGCAGTCATGGCAGAAACAGAAGGAGATTTAAAGAAGACACTAGGAAATATGGAAAGAACAATGATCAGATATCATCTGAATATCAATAAGAAGAAAACTAAGGTATTGGTATGCTGTAGATGAACGCAAGCCAGGATCAATGTTAAATTAGGAAAACAAAATATCGAGGAGGTGGAAGAGTTCTGTTACCTGGGAAGCCGAGTAGCCAGCGATGGACAAAGTAAAAGAGAAATTGCCAGTAGAATTGCCCAAAGGAAAAGGGCATTTTACCGGAAGAAGATACTGCTTACAGCTGTAAATACAACTGTGGAAGTGAGGAAACATTTCATTAGAACATACATCTGGAGCATTCTACTATATGGCAGTGAAGCATGGACAATAACAGCAGCAGAGTAGTCCAGGCTGGATGCATTTGAAATGTGGTGCTACTGAAGAATGATGAAGATAAAATGAATCGATCGAGTGACAGAAGAAGAAGTCTTAAGAAGAGTGGGAGAGAAGAGATGTGTACTGAAAACCTTAAAAAGAAGATGGGACAACTTAATAGGCCACATCTTAAGGCACGATGGCCTGGTGAAGACAGTCGTCGAGGGAAAAGTGAACAGGAAGAATGGAAAAGGCAGGCCTCGTATAAGATATATGGAACAAGTTGTGAAGGATGTAAAAGAGAGGAGCTACGTCAATACGAAGAGGTAGGCCGATAGAAAAATCGAGTGGAGGGCTGTGTCAAACCAATCCTAGGATTGTTGACCGATGATGATGAACAAGGAATACCATGCACACCAGGATATCTGGTGGGCATTTAAACAACTTTTCAGCATAACCTAAAAATACAATACTTGCTGAGATTAATGCATATGTATCAATAAGTTCTAGTGTAATATTTTTATCATCAGAAGTCAAACAGCTTGGAGCTGAGCTTAAATCCACCCCTGTGATTCTACCATCCACTACAATCTTAGAGTGAAGGTAATGGAAGAGTAAAATAAAGTCAATCAGAATGATTTGGGAACCCCAATCATAAGATAAGATTTCAATGTAACTGTTGAGGACCTGAGGATAAATAAGGCCACTGGAATAGATGATATTCCTGACTAACTAATTAAAAATAAGGGAAAGAAGACATTTATCCTACAGTTCAAAAACATAGTGTGACATGTACTCTACAGGAGAGATAACCACAGACATTGAGAAGAATGTCATCATCCCAATTGCCGGAAAGAAAAGAATTGAAAACTGTGAAAATTTTAGGACCAATTTGTGTAAAGAAAAAACAAGGAAACAAGAGAAGCAATTTTGGCTCTCACCTATTTATATAGAAGAGAATACAGAAGAATCTACTGACATTAGAAGCATTTGTCGACTTGCAGAAGGTACTTGATAATGTGGATTGGAACTTAATCCTTAGCATTCTAAAAGAAATTGGAGTATCACACAATGAGCGAAGACTTATTCACAACTTGAATAAAAATCAGGGGGCTGTAATAAAATCCGGACCCAGCTGTAGAGAAAAAAGCATACAGAAAAGAGTGAGGCTAGTATGTGCACCGTCTCTCATATGTCTCCAATGTCTACATTGAGAAAGCCATCCAAGAAGTCAAAGAAAAGTCTCCGGGAGTGAATATCCACACGGAGAAAATCAGCATGCTGTGATTTGCTGATGACATAGCAGTCTATGGCAGAAACAGAAGGAGATTTTAAGAAGACACTGGGAAATGTGGAAAGGACAATGGAAAGATATCGCCTGAAGATCAATATAAAGAAAATTAAGGTATTGTTACGGAGTAGGATAAAAGAACCCAGGATCAATGTTAAACAAGGAACATAAAAAAAACGAGAAGGTGGAAGCATTCTGCCACATAGGAAGCCAAGTAACCAGCAATGGAAAAGGTTAAATGGAAATGCCCAGGAGAAGAGGGCATTTTAGTAAAAGAAGATCCTGCTTACAGCTAAAAATACAGGTGTGGAGGTGAGAAAACATCTCATTAGAACATGCATCTGGAGGATTTTTCTAAAAGGCAGTGAAGCATGGATGGCAACTGCAGCAGAGACATAAAGGCTGGAAGCATTTGAAATGAGGTGCTGCCAGAGATGATGAAGATAAAATGGAAAGACTGAGTCACAAATGAAGAAGTCTTCAGAAGAGTGAGAGAAAAGAGATGTCTACTGAAAACCCTAAACAGATGGGACAACTTAATCGGCCATACCTCAGGACACGGTGGCCTGATGAAGACAACCGTCGAGGGAAAGTGATTGGGAGGAATGGAAAAGGTAGGCCTCGTGTGGAATATATGTAGAACACGTTGTTAAGGATGCAAAAGAAAAAAATCGCGTTAACATGAAGAGGTTGACCGAAAGAATAATTAAGTGGACGGCTGGGTCAAAACAAGCCTAGGATTGTTGACCAATGATGTTGATAGTCAAACAGGAGAGAAGTCTGAAGAAATGAAAGGAAGGTAAAAGACATTAACTTAAGCTACGTAAAGATGAATTTATAGATTAACTTATATGTTTATGACAGAGAGAAGTAAAATAATTGGAATAATCCGGTGATAAAACTACTAAGTTAAATTAGTATACTAACTGGCTCTTTATAGAGTACGAATATTTTTAAGGTTGCACATTTCTTCCGACACCTAGGTGTTCAAAATTCCAGTTCCTGGAACTTGATGAAATGATGAGTTGAGAAGGACGAAGTCAAGAATGCTGACGTAGGTAGTTCTAGGCATCTGACAACAATTAGCCATCATGTTCAATTTAATGGTAGAGGATACCATCCACCTTCATTTTCCCTAGTTCAACTTTCTTTAGTCTACCACTAACCTGTTAGAACCATCCTGTTCATGAAGATGATGAAAGTAAGGGATGGCCATTTGGAATGAGACACTTAAAAAAATACCTCTTCACACAGCCGCTAATTATCATATATATTTACTCCTCTCAATCTACATATGCGACAAACTATAAAGACGCGAGCGAATGAAGTTCAATCCGTCAATTCAAGTTCATTGGCCTTGACATTAAATGTAGTTAGTAGGTTATAGGAATTATAACATCGGAATATGTAGACAAAACCGGACTCACCTGAGTATTAAATACAAAATATTTGGCTGAATCAATGACAGTTTCACCTATATTTTGAATAATCACAAAACTATCTGCTAAATCACCAGCTAACAACTTCATCAGGAACGCGCGGAGCAGCGACGAATTTCTCTGCGTTTTTTTTTGTGGCGGAGTTTTTAAAATGAGACGTCCAGACGTTTGGAGATTTAGATAAAGATGTTGGTTTTGGGATGGTTCTCAGGAAGAGTGACGGAATGCGTGTGAAGAACTTCCTGTAGTGTAGCGAAAGGAACAATACAGGTGATGGTCGGGAACAAGGATACAGGCACCATTATGGTGAAAGTTTACTAGTCTAGGCTTGTAACTAGGCTTTTACACGTACCTACGTTGGACAACGATGATGAAGAGATGGAAGTCATCCATATGATATCATGGAAGTAATATATCAGGTAAGAGCAGAGGCGAAGGCCTATCTTAGGGGATTGCAAAGCTACCGCAAACGAATGTCAAGAAGGCAGAAAGACTAATAAAGAATTGTGAAATAGGAATGAAAGAGGAGAAAGTCTTCTGACATTCTGCCACCAATACAAGTTTATGATGACGAATAAATTGTTTACAAATTCAACAGAACATAATGAAAAAAATTCATATGACTACATTTTATTGAATCAGGTGAAGGATTGTAAACAATTAACAATAAGTAACGGGGGACACGTAGAAATTTAACAGTGGGGAGTCAGGGGAGATAAGTGGAGGAGTTAAGGTCAAAAGGCAGGTGAAGGAGGAAAGAAGTACAAAAGTCGGGGAAAAAAGACGGCAGCTGCCGTCTCCGCTTCCTAGGAAGCGGAGACTAGGCAGCGGCGTCGGAAGTGGAGGGCAGGGGGGAATTTGGCCCCCCCCCCCCCCCCAGAATTTGCCCCGGGCCCTTAAGGGTGTTGAATACCTACCCGGAAAACGGCTGCACAGACTCTTGCGAGATCGAAGATTACGAGCGTAATATGACACATAGAGATGAACTGTTTTCACAGTTCGTTAGAACAAAGACAAATAATGTGGGAGAATGGATCACAAGTTTCGAGTATATTTCATTTCAAATGCTATAGGCGCTGAAAAAGGTGAAAATATCTCATTTTCTGCTGTCTTTCTTACGATACACAAATCGTAATTGAAGCATCTCTTCCATTAACCTTAGGGATTCATCCTTCTACTTTAAAATGACACCAATCCCAACGGCGTTAGAATGATAATAACTTAGCATTGAATCATTTCCTGGACCATGTTTTCACTATTTTGAGCGCGGAAACTATTCCTTTCTGTGGCGCTGCATGGAGCTTCAGAGGGACCTCCCCCACTCCCGCTAACGGTCCTCCCCACCTCCTGTCTCTCTCTCTCTCTTCCTTCCCCTCTCGCGCTCCCCTCCAGCCCTCCTGGGAAAGCCGGCGCGAGTAGAGATAAAGGTTTTGTTTAACAATGTCGCAGCTGCATTGGTTTGGTTCAGGCCGAAGCGATGTCTCGAGCAGCGAATTGAGTTTTTATTTTGGTGCCTTTCGACATTGAGAGTGAAAGGAATAAGAATCTGAAAAGCTACCAAGGAAAGAATACGAAACATATATTTCATGGAAAAACGGGAATTTCAAGAAAAACTTGCAAGTGATGTACCTACTACAACAGTACCAATCAATTTTTAATTGACCCATTGGTTTCGAAGTTAGCAGGGGCTTGCGTTGTTTACAACAAATCCATCAATTTTAGTGGTATAAATAATTTGTTTTCTGCAAACTGTTACTAATAGATCTGGCTTCCTTATATCAAAATTGCAAGTTATTGGAACAAAAACTACGGGAATACCAAGCGCTCAAAGTTGGGCAACTTGATTTTACGCGCAAAAAACGGGTACTTTTTTGAGAAAAAATTAAGTACAGGAAATACTATGGAACCAAAGATTTTTTGAATTAAATGATGCAACGTGGAAATAAACTCTCTCTCGTATGCTTTTTGTTGCATTGAAATTGATCGCTCCGTTTAGACGATAGAGCTTCTCAAACTCGGGTGTCTTGCTTTTTTTTACAGACAGTAAGTATTTTCATCTATATCATCATCTTCATTGCACTAAAATGAGAGAACTCCACAGATTAACAATATCGCCTGAACCGAGACGAACCCGGGTCCCTCAATTACGCTTAGAGTCCTTTACCACTAGAAGCACCAGAGCGGTAATTTTGACCGTTTTTGAATTTCAAATACTGACCGTTTTTTTCACAATGGTTAGAAATTGTTGACATTTCGTGACTTTTAATGAACTTTAGTCTAACGTTCACATGCCAAAAATGATTAGTTTTGGTCTGTTACTTAATGAAATATTAATTTATCATACCTAAAAGCGCCAGAGCGGTTGTTTTGACGATGTTATTAATTTTCATCTTATAGTTTTTTTCCTTTCAAATAAGATTTTTCTTGCATGACAGGTTGTAGTAACGTGATTAGATTGAATTAACATGTTTCCTTGCATGATTCCTGAGAATTTTCTTTTTTAATTATTATTCTGCAATTGCATCAAAGGAGTTTTTCATAGATTTTCTCACAGTTGTCTCAAAATATACATAAAAATAGGATAGGATAGGGGTACACAGTTCTGCTTTATCCCAAGACATGGTAAATGCGCTCTTTTACACCACCCTTATCGCCCCTTTTTTATCCTTACACGGTCAGTCAAGATCTGACCGCGCTTTGGGTAGGAGCTGTACCCCGATGCTTCTAAGCATGTCCCAGGGACGCGGTCTTACTTCGTAACTACTTAAAAATATTTTGGAAGAAAATCCGGAACCATCACCAAAAGCCAATCGCAGGGTATATAAAGATTATGTATCTAACGCATGATGCATATTTATCGATGAACGTACGCTCCGGAATATCAAAATATGCACTGAAGTGGAAGCAGATGGGTGAGAGATATTGGACCACAACTGCTGAAGAAATTGAAGCTATTATTGAACTAAGGCTTGCACGAGGAGCATATGATTGTGGTTCACTAGATTATGATATGCTATGATCTAGTTATTAGCCAACGTTTTTCCCTCAGACGATGCCACGAAACATGTCTGCAGCTCATGCAGTACCTAAGTTTCGATGTTCTCGGGACAAGATCTTAGCGTCTCAATGCAGATAAATTTGCATTGGTGTTCGAAATATGGAGCAATTTTGTGGGAAACTGTATAGCCTGCTATAGTCCTAGTGAATACCTATCCTTGAATGAGCAGCTTATTCCAACTAAAGGTAGGTGTAGATTCACTCAATGCATGATCACATGCATAAAAATAAACCAGACAAATTTGGAATCAAGTTCTGTGTTAGCAGATGTAAATTCCATCAGGTTAGCAGATGTAAATTCCGAATATTTATGCAATGGGTTTCTATATCTGAAGAAATATAATCCTCCCAACGAAAGTCTCCTTGACAATGTTGTTTTACGCTTATTACGTTCGGACATAGTACGTTAATTCAGGACAAGACGTCACGGCAGATAGTGATTTCATGTAAATGAATTTGACGAAAAACTAAACGAAATTAGCATTGATATTGTTGGCACAATGAAAAGAATCAGGCGTGAAGTCCCCGAAGAAGTTCAAACGTCTAAGGCGTCAAGTTGTACGATACTACAGTCATAAAACATGACGACATTACAATGACAGTATACCAAGATGAAAAAAACATATTGGTGCTGAGAACCATACATCCCAGCATTGAAATACTACATGTACAGAAAAAGATAATGAGATTCAGTCAGTTTCTACGACACCATAAAATATGGAGTAGATATACCGGACCAAATGACAAGGAATAACACTAGGTGCGCAGGATCTCGCCGATGGCCTGTCAAATTTTATACAGTATCCTAAGGGGCTGTGTTTGAAACCGTCGGGATTATCTCTAATAGGTAACCAAGGAGTCACGTGGTATACACACGAACTGTTCCCAAATTTGGTGTGTTAAAACCGCTGATTGCAACCTCATTCTTTGTTTACACTTGTGTTATATCTCAACTGGAGCTCTTTAGTTGGAATAGGTGAGAAAAACTCAAGTGAAAACAATTAATGATGTTGTAAAGAGCGATTCAGACACATTAAATTTTGAAACCATTCGTGTAGGTATCACGTGACTCCTTGGTTACCTATTTGAAATAATTCCGACGGTTTCAAACACAACTTCCCTAGATTTAGCTGCAATTAACGCATGAGTGATATAGGAAGAGATCACCTCACAAAACATCAGCTGCCATAAATTTATTTTGAATTTAACTGAAGAACTGCGTAGCAAGTATATCAAGTCACAGCCGGGACCATCTCATTTTATTTCAGATACAAGAAATTAGAAATAGACATCAGTGTCAGGTAAAAAATTGAAACGAAACAAAACTATATAAAATGTTCAATATGCCAAAAATATACGTACGGAAAATGTACAGAATCTTACGAAAAGAAAATGAAATGAAAATTGAAAAACTTATAATATGTGTTCCGTGTCGTGAAAATAAAGTTAGGTGTGGTAGAGCTGGTATTCCATAGCTATATACATGGTTATATGCTGTTACCTACATTAGAAACAATTCCTGATACTAAATACAGTATACATAATTGCTCAAGATAATATTTATCCACTAAACTACCACTATCTATATCGTGTATATCGCAATTGATGATAATTCTTTAATTCCAAAGTTTGTGTAAAAGCGAAAATAAAAAATTGCTTATAAATCTTATTAATTACTTTTAAAATGTAAATATTATTTGATAATATGACGATATCACCTCAAAATTGATTATTGCATAAATTTATTCATATACACCGCGAAATCAAGAGATAACACCTACCGATTAAAATTACCGCCGCCGGCGCTTTTAGATATGGGGAAAACCTGTGGGCTGAAATCGAAAAAGCTATCAAAAATCATATCTTCCATATTTCTATAGATAGAACGACGAAATCTTCCCAACTATTTTTTCTTATGCTTCTAGACATAAATATTACGAAATTTAGCCAAAAAATGGTCCGGGGTCTTTTATTAAACAAATTAGTGAAGACTGAAAAAATCCAAAAATCGACTAGGCATCGACATTGCAGTATAGAGGGTTTATTTTATTTAATTAAATGGTTATTATTGAAAACGTAAGCTGTTTTAAATATATTTAAATTTGTTAAACAAAATATTACATAGAACAAAATTATTTTTTAGAAATAATATTAATGGCCTGCAAAATCACCCTGGACGATGGCCATAGATTGGAACAGATAGCTTCACCTTTATGAAAAATATAAACAAATTAAAAAGTTATTTAGCTGGCTAGTGATTGCACGAAAATGTTTTAATCTTGTTCACCTTTCTCTCACATCATCCAGCCGACGAAGTGGTACAAGAGATGTAGCGAATATGCTTTCATCAGTGGCATTCGGCTCCTACCATACGTGCTTGTATTGAGAGTATCCCGAACTGCCATCGAACCCCTATTTACATATGAGGAAAAGGTTAAAGGTCCTTCATCTCCGATCATCTCTGAATCTTGAAGATGTTATAGTGCGAGAGGCTGTGTGGTTCAGCGGTTCTTGAAGGCTCACTTCACATTTTTTCCCCTGCTGATATGCCCTATGGGTATGAAGCATTCTTCTGAAATCTAACCCTTTCACAACTAGGGTAAAGCTTGTGTCCACATTTTTGGCAGACTTGCGAAGTATTTCATATTGCAATTTCGTTAAATTGCAATGAACAATCAACGTCAGAGCGTCAACTCATTTTGAGTTGCAGGCATTGTCCTCCATTTTTTTAACATTCGGTTTCCTCGGGTGGGGGTTGTTGCAGTCATTTCAGTTATTATTTTCGCTGCCGCGTCATTCCCTTCGCAGCGCAATGTCATGGATATGGTTGTCGATGGTTCTGTTGCTGACGCTTTCTCTCTTAAATTTGCTATTTTTCTACTTTTCGTTCTATCACTAGACCTCTCAAATTCTTTTTTCGGCCTTCCTTTGCCTCTTAACTCAGAAGAACATGCAACTAGATTGCAATGCAATATAAATTTTCTTGGAGTAAAATACAGCCAATGGAAATATGTTAACCATTGAACGGTACCAACCTGAGTTGGGATTTGCAAGCAGATATTTATACATGTCCGCTGGGAACAGTATATCCTTTTCTAAACAACAGCGAAGTTTTTATCTAAACCTGTCGTTAGTCCTATTACATTCATCCCATTTTTGAAGCATGAATTAAATAAATTGTGTGCATGACATTAGTCAAAATTTCCTTCATTTTCATGCATTTTCCTTGATTAAACTTACTGTGAAGACATTGCAAGGCTAATTTTCCTTTGGAATACACCGAATATCCACTTGTATTGAAAATCATGCATTTCTTTTCGGGTCACTTTCGAGGGGTCTGTTTTTTTCTTATTCAGAATTGCAATTATATGAATCACCGGAGAAGCAATCAAAATTAGGATGGAATTCCCTACGTAATACACGCAAAGTCACTGAGACAGTTGTCTAGGGAAACTTACCTCATTATCGATCTTAGTATCGACAAGTTCGGAAGGTATTTTTCGTACTAATCCTGAAGCAGATATGAGATGCGTAAATTATCTTTATAATGAGGATGACTATAACATTCTGCGATTAGCTTTATGGTTTTTGGCAATGAGTTGAGGAGTATACTAAAGTACCGTTTATATGTTCCTCTATTTGTATTCTCCAAGATTTCTATCCCTATGGAATGCATATAATAGGACATAACTTAAAATCGATCCAACAAATAGTTACCTTCCTGGATACCCATATCTTTTGGTCTTGCATTTATGGTTGTTGATAACTTTTTACTCGTATTTCATGTAAGCGCTTGTTCTATTTAACACAATTATTATTTACGAATCAAAATAAGTACTTATATACGACAAGCCATCTATAATCCTACACATTCGCAAGAGATTTTTATTTAATGTTAATTTCGTTTAATCTTTAATTTAAGTTTAAATTCGTAGTCAACACCCTTGACTTTGTGCAATGGTTTACATTCATAATTACATGTTGTAAAAATGCTAGAGTAAAATAATACAGGGCCATAATCAAATTCTCATAGCAGTCTTCCAAGGCGACTCGGAGCTCTAGGATTATCTATTCCCCAACATTTTCTCACGATTTGAGAAACTGCAAGGTCAGCATTCTCCTCGGACACCGTCCCTCTATCTCAACAAACCTCCCCTCCATCCCCTCTCCTCAATACCCTTCCCCTCTACTCCATTCCATCCCCTCCCCAAATTCCTTCCCCACCCCACCTCCGCCGAGCTTACGGACCTGTGGTGGAGAACTTCCGAACTATCTGCAGCTGGCTGGAGCTGATCCGTTAAATCGCTGGTTTGAATTCGTAGTCAACACCCTTAAGAAATGAGTCATCATTAATAAAAATTAAATTTCGCTTGTTTCCAGCTTGCCGTTTCCCTTCTGACGAATATTTTACCACCTTCATATGCACTTTTAGCGAAATTGTAGTCTCTTCCCCCTCCTATCCGCAAAAAAATGCGAGCCCTTTTCATAAGAACCGGGCCCATTTCAAGGTTGGCCCCTCCCAGCGAAAATAGTTCCAACGCCCCTGATCCAGGTGACGAAAGAGGAACCAGAAATTTATAGAGAGGCCAGGAAGGAATCGGGCAGGAGATCCAAGAGATAAACCATACGGCCTAGAAATCTGATGATAAGGAAGGAGACAGACCGCGAACCCATACTTGCAGCCGTAGGGGTGAAGGCAGAAATCCCCAGCGACCGATAACCGTAGGCTTTAAGGGTAATAAAAGAAAGAAATACAATAACCTCCATAGCTAAAATTGTTGCTGCTTGAAAAACAACGAAAATGTACTGAGATTGGAGCATAAAGATTAACATTGTAATTGGCCCAATATATCTTTACAAAGCCCTAAATATTGGTGTTGCTTATACGAAAGTTAATTTCTCATTCAAAAAAATTGTTAAACTATTTTAATGATTGAACAAAGTGTTTTTATTTCTGTTGTATAACACTATCCATTAATCTCTTCAGCAAGGAGGTAAGCTCTTTAAGTGTTTGTGTAATAGCGAAGGTTTATTGAATTTGTTTAAAATAAGAAATAATAACGTGACAGGGAGAAGGTTACAACCCTGATGATGCGGCCTGCAATGGACGCGAAAGCTCGGACGAGAAAGCTCCACACCCGGCGCCTCCAGAAAGAGACTACCAGCAAAACTGGTTAAATTAACAATTGTTAAACAAATACCCGTCATCTACATTTCACTAGTAGGTAATCTATTTACCAGTTGCTCACCCTAAATTATTCACCAACCAAATCTTACGATGAAGTCGGGCCTTTTTATGCCTGTCTTCTGAGTTATGGCATCTAAATTCTATTAAAACATTGGTTCCATTCAATGATTTTATTTGAAAAGTTTTCATTTCTCTATAAATCAATCGTTTATGAAGCAATTGCGTTTAAGTTAATACTCTGCACTATACTTTCTGTAATTATTGTGATCAGCGCAGCGGCGTCGGAAGTGGGGGGCAGGTGGGGCATTCCCACCCCCTCCCCCCCCCATAATTTTACCCGGGCCCTTAAGAAATGATTCTTCATTAATAAAAATTAAATTTCACTTGTTTCCAGCTTGCCTTTTCCCTTCTGACGCATATTCTACCACCTTCATGTGCACTTTTAGCGGAATTCTAGTCTCTGCCCCCTCCTATCCGCAAAAAAATGCGGGCCCTTTTCATAGGAGCCGGGTCCTTTAGTTAAGAACCGGGCCCTTTCCAAGGTTGGTCCTCCAAGCGAAAATAGTTCCGACGCCCCTGTATCAGCGCAGTCTTACGCTACTCGAAAAAAAAAGCCACCAAAGTCAAAATGTCACAGCAGTTTATTAGATAAAGTGAAAAAGTACAGATTTTATTCACACAGAGAGATGATTTTTTTGTTTGAATAGTCAGGCATTATTCTCCAAAAGTGTTATGTTTCAGGGCAGAAAAAGTATATTTATTATCTTTTACATTTTCTATCACCTTAGCTGGAGATCACTATGTCCATTTCGACCTCTTTCTCCTCTACATGGACGCGAATATGGACTCCGTGGTCATTCCTCTTGCATTCCTTCCCTTTGACCTCGTATTCCTCAGGGCACTGACAGGTGACCTCTCCTTCCTGATATGTTTTGCATTCTGCCACTTTGTCGATGCATCCGACGGAAGGCGAGCATGTGCTACCCAGGGCTGAAATCAATAGAGATGAAAAGTAAATTACAAATTTAGTTCATGTTTAATTTCCATTTGTTCACTTATTATCTTTTCTTTTGAGAGCATTATCACAGATGAACTTTATTTTTAGAAATTCCATAACAATATTTCTGAATGACAAAATTAACGAGCAAGATACATTTAATTTGTTGGACACGATGGAAATTAAAGTAAATTTAATGCCAGCATTCTTTATGTCCACTCCTAAGAATGTAACCAGGGCAGAAGTTGATTTTTAAGAAACGATGACACGATGTTATTTCCAATTAAATATTCAGGGTGTCCCTGAAATCATAATGAAAACCCTTGCGCTACATTGAGTAATTAACAAAAATAGTTAATAGCTGCTGTTCCAGAAGCACTTTATGATTATTTATTATGATGAATGATACCTCTATGATGAATGAAATCAATTATTCGTCTAAATTTTTTTACGTCAGCATATTTTACTTAAAAATGATCGCTTTAAAGATTATATCTTAAAATCCTTCTCCAAGCTTTCGCTTTGCGAATTTTACTTTAGGATAATCACAAAACAAGTGAACTGTCAATAATTTTTTAAGCCCTACGACGTTAAAATAAGGTTTTTCTGGAATATTTTAAGACCTGGAGAAGCCGACAGCAACACCAGCAAAATGTTTCACTTCTATGTTTGGGATGTTATGGTAGTTATTTTTAAAGAATCTATCTTCAAATCAGAGTGCAAAGAAGTCTGAAAATCTATAATAAAATTAGTTAAATAAGTAACTCTGCAATCACGGGATTATGAATCGTATATCAATGGTTAGTCTGATTTGAGATTTAAGACATATTTGAGTATGCAACGCCAATTCGTACATTGTATTTAAATAAAAAAATACCAAATACTGACAGATTCTACAGGTGAACTGGAATTAAAGTTTGGTCGGCATAATGTTCAAATATGAAATTTCCATTGCCTTCTCAAAATATCAGATTTTCTGTCATCGGATCTGACTATGGTAGTGAATGATTAGGATATATTTTCTTGCTCTTTTAATAGCACATTTCACCTCAAATGTCACCTATTTCACCGTATAAGACTCTCTTATGACCCTTTTCATTCACTCATTGTCTATTTTCCTGATTTTATACAATCAAATTTCCCTTGAATTAATTTTAGGTCTTCGCTCTTTTGCCAGTTTTTCACCAGCTGCATGTTTCTATTCTTCTCACCCACAACTTAAAAACCAAAAGTTTATCTCTATCTTCTCTCATTTGAGCCCACATTTCATGTCCAGGGAGGTTATTTTGTAATCTCACCTTTTTAATGACTCTTTGCGGGAAGGCGGGAGACCCGTTTCGCTCTCTTAATGATCGGCTCACGAACGGTTCGTGCATTGTCGAAGCTTCTGTCGGTAGCGCTCAAGGTCTGTAGACCTTGGGTAGCGCTATCTGTTGCCGATCTCAGTGTGCTGAAGTTCTTCACGTTGTGCAAATTCCAAAAATTCAATAAAAAATCGTTTGTATCTTTCTCACTTTTGCTTTTTTTTCCAAATCAAGCTTCAAGTGGTGGCTCCATTTCACGTTCTTCATGAAGATGAGATGGGAACTAATGGCAGGCAGAGATAATGAAACGGATCAAGAGTCGAAAGATGCGGATCAGAGCGGATGAATCGTCTAAAAGACCAGCACATGACCGGCAGTTCACCGCTTGAGATCCGAAGATGGTCACGCTGCCTGGGTGGCGGAGTTTGACTACGACAAAGTGACATTTTACGACGTAATCTCACTAAAGTGAGATTACAAAATAACTCCCCAGGTAGGATCACCACTCATATGATAGATTCTTCTCTTGCTTGTCAATAGTATGCTTAATAAGGTTATCTTCAATATTCTCCCCTACGAGTATATGCCATTCGAGTTCATACGAATTTTTTTCAAGCATATCAAGAGGTTTACTCTCTTTTCTAGAACATACTGTCAATAGAGCTGAATTATTTTATAAACTAAAACCTTAGCATTTGTACCTTTTTTCTCATTCGTCCAAAAAAAGATATTTTACCTTAAAAACATGGGGCGTTTAAAGTGAGAACAGTCAAGTTAAAAATATGAAATTATCTTGAACAAAATAATAAGTTACTACCAAACAATAATGTGCCTCCTGCGTGTCAATTCTGGTTCTTTCGTCGCTAAGAGCTAGCGACCGCTAAGTTTAGCGGTTGCTACGAATGAGCGCGATTCTGGGTTATGGTTGAATTAGCGACTGCTAAGGCTCGGGAAAGTTCGGAAGTATAGCGATGAATTCAAGCATTGTTTCACGTCACTCAACATCAACCAATGAGAAGAGAAAAAAGACACTGACGAAATCCTACGCCCATAATACCGCGGGAATTTTGAAATAAACAACCGTATGAGATTAGCAGCTCTAAAAATAGCTGTGGTGAGTAATTTTTAAAAAATGTTTCTAATCATATTACTAACTCACATGAGCGTTTGAAGTTAAGTGTTTTTAAATTGTGACTATTTCAATATGCAATGCAGGAAATGTTATTCCTTTTGTTTTCTTTTTTAAAGGGAAATATTATTTCAGTACTTTTTCTTAAATCACATTATAATTAATGGTTGACCAGTCGATCATGTGTAAGCAGAAAAAGGGTATGCGTTTCACTCTCTATTCGCGAATATCGAAATTTTTCCGTTTCTTTCGCTACTAAAGTTTGAAAGTGATTATTTTACATATTTTTGCTAAATGGAGTATAGAGGGCATCGCTGTGATAATATTGCAAATCATCTTGTGGTAAAGTTCTGTCTAAATTTGTTAAAATGATTATATTTTTCAGAGTTTTTGTGTTGGAAATGAAGAATAAGTTTATAATTACATTAAACAGTATTAGAAATGTAATTTAGTTACATTTACCACCAGTAAAACAATAAGTCCAAAAAACCCGTAAATTTTTCAGGGGGAGTGTTGAATTGAAAAAACTCTGCTAGAAACAGATGAGTGAAAGAAGCAACAGATAAAAAATAAATATTTGTAGGTTCGATATTCATTCCCCTTCGCTGCTTGAAACTAAAATAAGTGCTCTCCATGAGAGAAGTAAAAAAATGCATTTTAAGTTGGATAGTTCTATTTACCAGGGGATAGACAATTCCTTGAAAGAAATGGCCACCGTCTTGAAGAAATTCATGGAAATAATGCAAATGAAGGTTTTTTCTGGCTAGTATCGTCTTTTCGATGACAACCAAGATGATATTTAGATAGATTCAGATAGCTGCCATATATTTTACTTGAAATTATGAAATAATGCGGATGTTTAATTTCATTTATTACTAAATACAATTTTTACTAATAGGTACTATACAATATACCATAACTAATAAAATTAGACTAAAATACATATAAGGTCGTAATTCTTATAAATATTACAGGATGTAATTCAGTATCCTAATTCCCTTCTTATACCTATCCTCAACCACAATAGCATTTCCTTCGTCGGCCATAACCTCTTCAAAGGGATCTGCATGCTCAGCATCTCTATTTTCAAGATCCCTTTGCTCAAAGTTGCAGCGTACTCTCATGCTATGAAGAGTAATACAAGCATTAATCACATATCACAGGCTATAGGAGGTGCATAATGAAGTGTCTGTGCTGAAGGAAGCAACGGAATGTAACTGCATACTGGAATATTTACTAAACACACTTATGAGTGAATCTAGAATTATGCAATGAAGTCATACTTCAGTATTGGTGGTAATAACGTCAGTCACAACGTACGAGGAAAAAGGGGAAGGACTCTTTAGTCGAATTTGTATTACAGGTTATATACACTGATTTTTGGCTGTCAAACGACTCTTGACAGTTCCTGTCACTTAGAAATACTACCATTCCTCTGGCACAGGACTTAGAGAGAAGAACACGTTTGCTCTGATGGATATAAACCCAAAAGATAATAACAAAGTCGAAATGCTTAAACCTTTTATAGGACTACATGGGAACGTTCATGACCTACACGTTTCTAGAAGTATTTAGGGAAAAACTATATTTTGTTAACTCTCCCTCCTAACAGTTATGAAGTATGAAGTAGGTATCTGATGTACGCTACCCATCATCAGGTAATACAAATAATGTATGCTGTTAGGACAATCGTCTTTAGTCCTTTGATATTGAATTCGATATTTTATATCATAATATTGTAAACTTCTACTTACGAGTCATTTAACAAACTTTTGCTGCATAGTACCACCATCTCAATGCATTGTGTGTCCGTAGATTGGTCCGTCGACATCAAAATAGTATTACCACTAATTATTACTTGAACTATCATAATAACCTCACTACGGTCTTCCGGCAATGTTTCGAAATTGCTGCGCTCAAGATAAGGTTATGAGATATTTTTGAAGGTAATAGTGAGTGATGATTTCCTTACATATATCTATGCACTCAACAGTTAAACAAATTTTCATTACGCAGTTCAAGATTTGCGAGTGATGAAAAAAGTTTGGTGAAAATATCAACAAATAACAAACACTAGATTCTATGAAAAAGACAACAAATGGAAGGAAATTTAAAATGAACTCACCGTATACGTTTTTTTGGAGTGTTAAATGTCCTAAGAATGATTTTGCAGCTACTTATTAACTTCACTGGTATGTTAGAGTGGATTTACAATCAGCGATACGTAAATTAGCGTATGCTATAAGTTAGCTGCGAATTAGCTACTGCTAATACGGACGAGAATATAAATTTGATGTTTATCAGTTGCTATCGGGCCTTAGCGACCGCTAGCCTAGCGTGGAGTTAGCGAAAATGGAACCGGAATCTGATTTTTAGCGACAGTCGCTAATACCGTCGCTATGTGTACTTAGCAATCGCTAAAAAGAACCAGAATTGGCGCCCTGGGGTTGATTTTATACCAATGAGAGCACAAAATGTGGATATTGTAACTGTGCCGAGAAATAATCCATTGCCAAGCAACGTACCGCAGAGTGAACTTAATGTAATGACCGAACGAAACCACTGTGATTCTCAACCGCAGGAAGATGGATTTACATCAATAATTGTAGAGATGGGAGAAATGGCAGTTTGATATTGAAGAACAGGAAACATTTCAGATGACAGTCAATACCCTGGGGATTGTACGAGTTGCATGCAATGCACACACTTTATTCAGTGTATACATTATGCATAGAATGTGTACATTTATAGTTAAAACGAGAAGCATGGAATGCTAAGTAAAACCAGTTGATTCGCAATCCAACTCGAACGTGGATCTGGTTAATACGAGAAGCGTAGGATACTTGGTAAAACCACTTGATACGAGATCCACGACGAACGAGGCGAATCAAGTTAAAACGAGAAGCTTTGAATACGAGGTAAAACCACTTGGTACGGGATCCACGACAAACAAGTTGAATCAAGTTAAAACGAGAAGCGTTAGATACGAGGTAAAACTACTTGAAACGGAATCCACGACGAATAAGGTGAATCAAGTTCATAGGAGAAGCGTGCGATACAAGGTACAACCATCTGACACGAGATCCACGACGAACGAGGTGAATCAAGTCAAAACAAGAAGACCAGGATACTAGGTAAAAACCACTTGATGCGAGACCTAGATCTGACGAGGTGAATTTAGTTAAAACTAGAAGCGTTAGTTACGAGGTAACACCACTTGGTACGGGATCCACGACGAACGCGGTGAAACAGGTTAAAACGAGAAGCCTTGAATACGAGGTAAAACCACATAATACGACATACCCCTCGAACGAGGTGAACCGAGTTAAGACAAGTTACCTCGTCACCAATTTGAAACTACTTCATACGAATTCCACATCGAACGAGTTGAAACTAGGTATTTCGATTTTTCGCCGGGACTGCTTGCCTTGCGTGTTGTATGTGTTTGCGGGGCTGGAGAGTTTAAACCATCTAAAATGAGGTAACAACTAGTACCTACGAGTTGGTCCGAGTTCAAATTTCACTGGATTTACCTCGTTTTAACTCAGTTTTTCCCCAGGGTTGTACTTCATTGAACTATTGCAACAACATTCCCAATTCGATGAATGATCAGGGCCTATTTAATTCATTCGAACTAGTTTCACGCCTTGAATATAAAAAATATAATTTGCATGAAGATTCCTCTGCTTCACTGCTCAATATGAGCATTAATTGTTTCACAACAAAGTTTTCCATCAGTGATCATGATTTCAGTAACCAAACAAAGAAAAAAGCTCTACATGATCGTGGGAACATTAGCGCTCATCATTTGAGAGATTTCATTGGTCGTTTAATGTTGACAACCACCCTATACACTTACGTGCTTTGCATCCGTCTGTCACTTCTTCGTATCCGAATCGGCATTCGCATCGAGTCGAACTGCAATTGGTCGTTTGGTTCATGAAGCAGTCGTTATTTGTGGTGCACTCCCCGTGCAAACCTGAAAGAAAAAAAAATATAAAAAACGCCAGTATTGGTGCTTGACTAGAGTTAATGTAATTTTTAATGATCATGAAATGAGCCCATGAGACATAATTAACCTATCTCTCGCATGACATTCTTTATTAGCTTCTGGAATCCTTCTGATTTTCCATCATACATACAAAATACATGTTTCATTCCTTCCTATTCTCCGCTAAACCAAAAATATTCTTCCCTCAGTCACGGCGGCAGTGGAACTTGAGCACATAGCAGTACAAATAAGATGATGTAGTGAGCATTATAAAATTATATTGGTGTTAGAAGCAGTAAGTG
This sequence comes from Platycnemis pennipes, assembly GCA_933228895.1. Taxonomy (NCBI): domain Eukaryota; kingdom Metazoa; phylum Arthropoda; class Insecta; order Odonata; family Platycnemididae; genus Platycnemis; species Platycnemis pennipes. The sequence goes on along the minus strand of OW121852.1, from coordinate 29,331,081 downwards.
TGATCTTTCGTCTACAATTTTGCATCATATAACTTGCGAAAATTCAACAGTGTGTTATGAATGAAGAAACAATGTTATTCAGAGTGACTACCAATTCCTTCGTAATTGAAAATAAATGAACAAAATCATCAATCATTTTTAGGTATTTAAAGGCAGCGGTGTGATTTTGTATTAGGACAGTGGTGAAATTCAACAAGTAGAATTTTGTTTAGTTTGACGAATAATTTGCCGTCAAATTGCATTTATTAATAAGTGCAATAATTATTATTCACTAATAATTATTGAAAAATTAGAATAATTATTTCCACCCCTACACACTCTTTTCAAATATATATGGTTTCGGATGCCCCAATTCTTACTCAGTCAACTCCGTGTTGTCTCGAGGTATACACCTTCAGTACGCTGAAGAGGGCCACTTTGTGGCCGAAATACGTATACGTTTATACCTTTCGTTCCACCCCTTCTCCCTTTCTTTTACCTTCCCTTGACAAGTGGCGCATGCCAAAATCAGTGTTTGTTTGTGAAAGTGCATCAGTGCCCTGTGTGGAAATACTAGAAGTGTTGTGTTTTTTAACAAGACCTCCGTCAGACTCCTTGAAGCTGTTGCTGACTGGAAGACCTTTCTCAGGCCAGAAGAAACACTGAGGTACTGTTGTTCATTTCCTAAAAGTTCCCTTTCCCCCCTTTATACCACAAACAAAAGGATCACCTATTACGGCTTGGAGACATTTCATTGCAATACATAATTATTCTCATGATATTATTATTATCTCGTATTATTCACTCGAAAAAGGAAATTGATGTAAAAATTAAAAGATGGTTGATAGATAAACGATGAAATGATTTAAATTAAAAGCTGTACAACCATGTACAGTGAATCCTGAAAATACACATCTGAAAATTTCTTTTCAAGGAAACGATGAGAAATGCATTCATTAATTAAAATTATGATTTTGCTGGTAAAACCTAATGAGAAGTGATTGAGACCTAGGGGGCATTAGATTTAGTTTTGTTTGAATGTATATATTCGTAAACATTATTTTACTTTGCAATATATACCATTTTTTAACCTCTTTCTGATATCATAATTACTAAATATTTGACTTTCATTATTCATATTTGAGTGATAATTCATGAAATAGTCTAATACCTTGAAAGGTATTAGTTTTATGTACCCTATTTTATGAACAGTCGCTAGGCAAGGGAATCAATTGTTCAATTGACCAGATCTTGGTTTCCGGGTTTCTCCCATATTGTTCCAAGTGCTGGACGACGCGATGGCTTCGCCGGAGTCATAGTCAGCTTCTTCAGTCCTCAGATTCCTGAAAATTGTTGAATGAAGAAGTTGACTACCGCAATTCCAGCGAAATTATTCTCTAGCACATGGAAAAACGCACGAGAAACCCAGGATTCCTTATGTCATCTTATCGAAAATGCAGAAAGCTTTGCAGTACGATTGTGGAACTTGAATTCTTTGATTTACTTGAACTACTCCACTGGCTAAGGGTACAGTTTAAGGAAAGGGGATTGCTGAGGGGTGGGCAAGTGAAAAAGGGTTTGGAACAGCAGCTATATCACATACATTAAAACTAGGGATGGGTCGGTTCGGTTCTTCGGTTCTCGGTTCCACCGGTTCTTGAGCTTAGAACCGGAACCGGAACCGAGGCCAAAAAGAATCGGTACCGAAATAATTGGCGCGAAAACCAGTTTGAAACCTGCTCACACTCTGAAAGTGGAGGCTTCACATTAAAACCTGGTGAAATAGTGTACTTAGATGTTTCAAAGTTGCCGTGAATTATTCTAATTCAGTCGTTTAAAGACCATATGATTTATTTTATTACATCCATTTCTAGTAAGTGATGAAATACCACCGTAATAAGTATATACTGATTGATATGTATGTGTTACGTCCACCTCCTTTGGAGGTGCGAGTCCTCATATCATTTTCGTAAATTATATTATAATATAGTGTATGAGTTTTAGAAGATTTCATTCATGCTTTGGACATTGCTTTCGTTAAGTCAGCAAATGATTCGTCATTTGTAGAATAGCATTAACTTTGCTCATGCAAGAGAACGCTGTCTACTTCGACACGCAGTAAATAGCAGACGACAATCGACTATTTGAAAAATTGACAGCGCAAAGATAGCCGGAAATGAAAGGCACCCGCAATATGCTCTATTACAACTAAATTGTTTTATCAAGTTTCTTCTTCCCTTGATGCAAGGGTCGTGTTCAGCCAAGTAACTATCAACCGTTTGCCGTTGACCATTCTGCTTTCTTGATTGCTCGACTATAAATGAGCAATCATTAAAAAAACGTTGGGTTAACTGGTCATGTTTAACTTTAAAAACTTTTTGTGCCATGAAACGTGAATAAAAATGCACGTGTGGGATATAAAAGCTGATATTGGAAGAATCTTCCAATGGGAGAGTGTAACTAAGTATTTGCAGTAACATACGAATTTAAATATTTAATTTTATGAGAAATATGTTGGTAATGACAAAACCATGGTTGAAGGTACACAATCGGGTTTATCTTACGCGTATCATACATAACAAACGTATCGCCATTAAATATAATCACGGCATTGGAGATCCCAGAAAGATTCCGAAACGAAATAGGAAAGCAGAATCTTTTGAAACGACGGAAATGGTACACGTAAATTTATGTCAACGCATGTCACACAGATGGTTTAACTGAGATGTAAGCCAATGGTGAAAAAATCAGTCGCGCAAGGTAGTGCCAAGTTACCATTAAGAGCCATGGCATACGAATCAGCACTGTTAGCACTTCGTATGTGCCCAGATCCCAGATATCAGGCCCAGATGAATGCTTCTTAAGTCGCATGTCGATAAATGAAGTGCTATCGAAATACGGCATGCCTATCAATATTATATCATACCTATCGATATTTTTAAAATATCGATAGCTGGTGAAATTATGCCTTAATTTACTCACGCGGTTGAATCCTTCGCAATGTCTTCCGAAGTGTGGAAATACTTCACGGTTGATGCAGCAAATGAAAATTTCGCAAAGCGTAATATTTGTCATTCCCTGATTTCCAGGGGTGCATGTAAATCCACTCCTAACCTGAAAAAGCATGCGGAATAGAGGCATAAAATAAATTTTCGAGGGAAGAGTCCAATCGTGTCTCCAATCAAACGGAATACTTCAGTAACTAGTAGAGGCCTGCACACGGACGCAAAATACGGGCGAGGGTCGCCTGCCTGTGTGCGAGAGATAAAGAGAGAGGCACAACCCGAAGACATTTTTTCTTTCTATCGGACTTTTCCGAAGTGTCACGAATGTGGCCTTAACGGAGAAATGGCCGAGAAGAAGCGGTCACCCGTCGTCTCGTGGGCGGGCGACCGCCTCCATCCATGGATGAGCAACGGGAATAAAACCAAAAGTGCTTGAGTTCCATAAATATTTTCACATAAAGGGTAAAAATGGATTAAAATTACATAGACACAAAAATATTATGAAGTATTCTTTTTCAAGCAGTATGTCTCTGAAAATGATTATTTATTATCATATCTTACCATTGAGCAATGCAAAGTAAGTGGTAAATTAAGAACCGGAACCGAGAATCGGAACCGAGAACCGAAGTTAAGAACTGAACCGGAACCGAAAAAAAGTGGAACCGACCCATCCCTAATTAAAACATTTCCAGTTTACATTGTACCTAGAGAACAGGCCTCACGCCCCGAAAGCCCATGTTCGAATCCGGACGGATTAAGTGGCAAATCGTTGGTTTATTATAAGTCCTTATTTAAGCGCTTTGTGGAGATTATTTAGAGGGTAATACTCCGTCCGTCGGATAAGACGTCAATCTAAGTACCCTATTCTAATTCTAATCTTGGAGCCTATTGTTGAGAGTTGGCTGATGATTGCGCCTAGAATCGCTCCAATATTCCTCCATTACACAAAAATAGTCTCTTTCTATGTACCCCAATTGTGAAGATGGCTTAAGCTCTTACTTGTGTCCCAAGAATAAATATTAATACATATTTTAGAACATTCTGTATTACTCGCTCCATCCACTCCTCCTAATGCCCACATTTTAGTCCTCTCGTCTTCATTTTAATATAGATTCTCTAATCCCTTGCTAGTCCCCTAATCTCAAATAAGCATCGAATATCGAAACACCTAATTATAACATTATAATATGTAAAGTTGTAGCGATGTCGACCTTTCTATAAAAACAAGGCAATCTCTCAGATCTCACTGTTCTAACATCGATGTTTGTTTAGGGAACACATTCAGTTTAAATACTAAAAAGGCTTCAAAATCCTTGAACGTTCAAATTTAATAAATATAACATTTATTTATCCTATGAAACCGTATTACATGCACATCTTACATTTAATTTAAATAAGGATAAATTAGGAATACCGTTTAGGCATAGCCTATATTTAGGTTGCCTCAAAACAAATAATAATGCGAAAAATTGAAACAAAAATAAGTAAACTGAGTCCAGATACGTAGGTAACATTTAACATATATGCACGAAAAAAAGTTTGTTGTTTAATCCCAACCTGTCGTGCATGCATTGAATAGTGAGTATTAACCATACTATTAACAAAAAAGGACATATGGATTTTCTACATCAAATAACCATTTTTTAACTCTCTTTAAATATATAGTTATGCTAGTTGTACCCCTTATATTATCTGACAATCTAAAAAATGGTTTTGGACCCGTATGAGCGTTTGAAGAAGGACAGATTGGGCTTGTTCAAAGCACACATTGTTGTAGTTCTTAGGTTGTATACAAGGGTTTTTTGTTCTTCCTCAGGTTTATTAGAGTTGTAACTTCTGAGGTAAAACAATTTCAACGCCTTGTACACGTAAATATGACTTAAACGGAAAAATATTCATTGTGATAGAACTTGCGATCATTGAAAATTATCGTAGTCAGGGAAAATAATTGTGTAGAAATTCTTGGTGAATTGCAGTGCATATTTGTACACTGAAACTTATTTCCATTTTGTAATTATAAATGGATCCCGCTAAATAAACTCTGTTAATATATGACGATTCTTTTAATTCACAAACCTATTCTATAACAAATAAAGAATTGTGCATTTAAATCCATATATATGGGAATAAATACAAATATACTTCTACAGATGGCCCTGCAAGTTACCTGCCTCTAAGGTGTGCGACCTAGGGTGAATCATCACCAATCATCAACATCATTTATCTACATTCTTTAAGGAGCACAATAATACATACAAATGAAAGCCTGTTAGGCATCACAAATTCAAATGAAATGTTGAAAATCTTATTGTTGACAATATAAAATTTTGTGATGGTTTTAACTGAGTATTGCAACATCATTTAATTCCTCAATGAAAATTATTTTATGATTAATTATAATGTTAGCGCTTCAAAATTTCAAAAGACGCTTCAGTATGAGGTGTCATTGATTAATAATAAATTATGGAGACTGAAGATCATGCGTGTAAATGCCTTCATTATAAGTATACAAATTGTATCACACGATGCGGTACCATTATTAAATTTGGAAAAAACATGCAGGATTTAATTAATACGAGGTAAACGAATTCATGGTTTCAATCCTAAATTGAACTGATTTTATCAGACATTGGTGGACCAGTTTTCATAATTTGATAGTTTCATTATTAATTTTCTGATTGCTAATTTTCCTGACACAGTATTTCTACTTCACCTCAGACTTACCTGCTATGCACTTGTCACCCATCTCGTGATATCCAGGAATACATGTGCATTTCCCTGCTCCAGATGAGGAATCACATTTTCCGTGTTTAATATTTTCACATCCTTTCCCGTCTCGGCATAGGCTGCCAACACCCGCATCTATAAATGTAGTAGGACTGCGTCAATATCTACCGAACACATAGAAAACATCGACGACCATCACGACTTGAATCAGCCACTATGGCGTCCTCACTTTTTAACTCCCCTGAAAGTACACGTGCGCGTCTTTTTCCAACCGGCCGGCTGGAAAAATACTGCCGTTAGCCAATGGCATCACGCCTCGTGGTCACTTGAGATTTGCGGTGACATTCTGAGAGATTGCTGCCATTGGTTGCTGCCATATGGACATATGTTTGCTATGTTAACATACTCCTCACGCAATTTAAGTAATGGGGTCGTTTACCATATTTTTTAAATGTCGAATCTGATAGAGTTTGTAAAATAAAAAGACACGTATTTTTTCCGTTTTTTGATCCGACAATTATTTCCCGAGTTATAAGCGGCGAAAAACTGATGTTTTTAACCCTTTCTGAAAAGTGTGCGTGGTGCAACCTTTGACGTATATCGACTTCGTCCAATCAGAACTGAGCCCGCGAAGCTACTTTGCCTTATCGCAATGGGGGGGACAAAGCTGACTCGGCCAATGGGAGCGATTGCGACAGCATCTGTGCGAGCAGACCTTCCCAGAATCCCCCTCCACTCCCTTCCTCTCCCCTGAAAGCAGTCAAGGACGGGAGGAAAATGACGTCAATGTTATCACAGCAGAATTTTCGGTGGGCGTCACCTTTTGCTTTTTTAAATTTTTGATTTATGAGTGAATGGTTGTAGTTAGAAGATTAATTTTTTCACAGAATTTATTTTTTCGTTTCCATCTAACGATTTCGTGTACAAAGTTACGATTTCGGTTCAGAGTAAACGCCCCCATTCAAGGCGGACACATATTCCTTTTTCTCTATCTTCGCCTTCGAAGGCAAAGATGCTGCGACGAAGCTATCGCTGGGGTCTCTGCGTGATAACAGGGAGCTCTGGTAAGAACTGAGTCTTTTTTGCATCCTCCAAGAACCCCTTGATCCTCCCGTGTCCTTTCCTTGAGATTTTCAGAGTCGTCTTCCTTTTAATTCCTCAGTGATGTTTCTATACCCTGTCCTCATATCATTCTATTCCATTGCACTCCGACATGTTTTTCGGTTTGTGTTCATTTCCTCAGTTCTCCTACCTTTCTACAATGATTTTATCTCAGCTAAGTCCTTACCGAGTTTAATTTAGGTCTCATTTTAAATCTCCCCCCACCGGTTGTCTCCTTACTCCTCTATAAATTCTAACCATGTAGAGAATGCTGCTCATTAAAGTCTTATTTCATTATGTATTTTCATCGTTTTTCGCGACAAACTTAAACCAGGTTTGCCCCTTTGTGCCAATATTCAAATGGCTACGCCAACTATCTAGCTTTTATTGTTTATAATCCTTATTAAAACATTATATCGTGACTGATGATTCAGGAAAAAGATGTCTTCAAAATGTAATAGCATTGTTCTTCGAATTTTAAAATAATGAGACCCGTATAAAATCGATATTTAAATCATTTGTATTTAAGGTACTTGGTACATTCACATTCATTTAAATTTAAAATAAATATTTGGTAAAACCTTTTCCATTCTATGAAGTAGACTTTTATGAAATATTATTCAGTTCTTAGAAAGTTATAATAGTATAATAAATGCTTTAATGATTTTAATTTGATTGACCTATATCGTATCTACCTACAGAGGATCATATTTAGCCGTGATAACTTGTCATTTAATTCTCAATTTATGAAACTGAACTGCAAATGTCTGATCACTATAAATATTTATTGCAGCGTGAATTAAAAAATATAGTAAAATGAAAAGTCTATCATGAATCATCCAAAAACTAATTTACCCATGTTTTCGAAGCCAAAAAAACAACTATAAAGGATAGGGCCAATTATTTTTGGGAAAATGTATACAAAAAAGAACTCTGGTTGGTACCTACTTGACCATAACATGTCTTATTGTCTTTGGTATGGTAACCAGTCAAGCAGACGCACTTGCCAGCCCTGCATGTTCCGTGATCTAGACCCTCACACACACATTCATTCAAGCAGTTGTCCCCAATGGGGGCGTTTACTCAGAACCGAAATCGCAATTTTGCACACGAAATCGTTAGATGGAAACAAAAAAAGAATTTTAGTGAAAAATTTAATCTTCTAACCACAACCATTCGCTCATAAATCAAAAATTTAAATAAGCAAAAGGTGCCCCCCCCCCGTAAAGCTGCTGTGATAACATTGACGTCATTTTCCTCCCGTCTTTGACTGCTTTTATGGGAAGGGAAGGGAGTGGAGGGGGGTTCTCGGAAGGTTTGCTCGCACAGATGCTGCCGTAACTGCTCCGATTGGCAGAGTCAGCTGTGTCCCTCCCATTGCGATAAGGCGAAGTAGCTTTGCGGGCTCAGTTGTAATTGGACGATGTCAACGACGTCAGAGGTTGCACCACGCCCACTTTTCCGAAAGGGTTAAAAACATCAGGTTATCGCCGCTTATAACTCGAGAAATAATTGACGGATCAAAAAACGGAAGAATAGGAGTCTTTTTATTTTACAAACTCAATCATATTCGACAAGAAAAAAAATATGGTAAACGACCCAATTGCGAATGGAATGAAATAATACGTTGTAATCTTAAGAAAAAGAGAATTACTCTGAGAACTTACAAAGGAGGACAGAACAACCTGATTGGCCATATCTTGAGACGGAATAGCCTGATTAAAACAGGTGTCGAAGGAAAAGTGAATAGGAAGAATGGAAAATGCAGGCTTAATATCAGATATATTACGGAGCAGTTTGTTGAGCAGCAGGATATGGATGAGGAAAATGATTCAAATATTAAGAGGTTAGCTGATAGGAGATTCGAATGGAGATCTGTCTCAAAGCAATCCTTGGGTTGTTGGCTGTTGACGATGATTATCTTTAGGCTTGTAATTAGGGCTGTGCGATATGCTGTTTTGAATATCGCACGACGATGTCATTCTGATATCGCGGATTCGCCAATATATCGGTTTCGCGATATAAATAGGAAATATCGTGATATGGACACATCGGAATATCGACACATCGGGATATCGAAAAATCAGATATCCACATATCGGGATATCGACATATCGGTATATCGACATATCGACGATATCTTTCTTTCTTTTCATCCTGTTAGTGCAATTTCTCTGGTTTGGTTGATCGGATTGAAGTGCTATAAACGGTCTCTTCCTTATAAAATATTATAATTCCTCAATCCTTAATTATATATTTTAAATTGTCCAATTTGTTATTGTTATTAATTATAACTTTTTATCATAAAATTTGGATGTAGAGATTTGAATGGGCATGGTACCTGCATAAATAACTTAAGGCGAAAGAGCATATAATTTTAGATAATAGAGGTTCTTTTCAACTTTTTGATACGGCCCATGTGAGCTGAAATATAAAATAATATTTTTCCTTGGTCGAAGAACGGTGAAAATTTTAAAAATTCCGAATTACTATTTAAAAACAATAATTTTATAAACAAATTTGAACTTTTCTTGTTGAATTCGAGTTTTCAGTGATGAAATCGCACCATGTACTTTCCATTCCCTACATCTAAATTTTATGGTAAAAAAGTTATAGTTAATAACAATAACATATTAGACAATATAAAACATATTATTATTGACTGAGGAAGTGTAATATTTTATAAGTAAGAGACCGTTTATAGCAATTCAATCTGATCAACCATTACCGAGAAATTGCGCTAAATAGAGACATTATTAAGTGTGACAAAAAAAACACCGGGATCAGGATATCATCATATCGGGATATCGACATATCGGGATATCGACATATCGACACAATGGATATCGCCATATCGGATATCGACATATCGTGATATCGCGTTTCGTAGTATCTACTCCCGATATCAAGTGCATATCGAGTATCGTCGACGATATATCGTGGTATCGCACAGCCCTACTTGTAATATACCTATTTTCTCCATGAAAGTGTAGAGATAGTCATTTTGCCTTTCTCCTTCACACGATTGTTAAGCTATTCATCTAAGACTCTGGGGACGTTTTTTTCTTATTATTCTGTTATTTACGATCTCGAATAACTCCTCTGAAAATGGTGGGCTACATGCAGAACGATATTCAATAGAAACCAACACATTATCGCGTTTCTGTTAAAGAACTTGATTCTGGAACGAATTTTCTTCCTTAACCGAGATATCAATACCTATGTAATCTTAATTCCATGTATCATAATCTCGATGTAAGACTTACCTCTTTCACAAGTGAAATTGGATCCTGCGTGGTAACCAGGCTGGCATGCACATTTTCCAACCCCTGAAGGACCATTGCAATATCCATGTAAAAGACCGTTACATCCTTCTTTATCAAAGCAAAAATCTCCAAGCCTTGCATCTAGAAGGAAATTTTGCATGGTGAATGTGATATTTAGGCTTCTTAGACGTTAATTGAATCCCTAATTTTAATTTTTCATATGAGCTAAAAGTACATTAATGGGCAAATTACCCTTCATAGCAACGTGAGGGTGTCTGGCAGGGTGTGATGTGTCATACCATATGAAGTACATCAATGAAACTAAGAGGTAAATAAAACAAATTTTTTGTATAAAATATGGATATTAGAAGATATAATGCCCAAATATTAATAGAAATATATGGATATTTGGGGAAAATTACGAGACGCTTGTTATTAAATTTTAACTATCTACAGCAACGGAATACCACACAAGTCGTCTAAAGGACGTGTGACAGGAGAGCTTAAAATTCTATGCGTTTTATATATAATATAAGCAGAACGTGGATGTATCAGGAGAATGGGTAAAGTTTGCTTTAAATTATCTCATTACGGATATGTTGCGATAACATTCTGATTTATTCAGTAATAAGATAATGCCCAATAGATTGTGGTAACCTATATACTACAAAAAAAACTGGAGATATTCTAAAAACTGTAGGAGAAATGGATAACTCAAACTTACGTTGGTAGTTTTAACCCATTTATGCCGAGAACTTTTTCTTATCAAAACAGTGATTTTTTTGCAGTTTCTATATCATTGCCTTATCCTGATCACCGAAAAAATTGTTTAAAAGATCTATATCCTTTACTTCAGAAAAATATGGTGGGTCGTTAACGACCCTTTTGGTAATTGCCGCTTTCAAGGGTCGAGAGATGCCTTCAAGAAAAAAATGGAATTTACGAAAGGAAAATTGTTATTCAGCCATGCAATTATTTTAAGATAGAAATACTGACATAATTAGAATAAAAATATTAAATTATTATTCTTTATTCAAGATAAATTCTTCAAAGGAGATAATTGAATGGGGAATGGGTTAGCACAGCAAGTACATTGTAAGTAAGCAAGAAATACTAACCGGAAAAACGCACCGTGCGAACCAGGCTTTAGGTACTGTACATTATTAACTTTTTACTGTGTTTTTGTACGACTATGCGTTACGTAATGTAAACCATTTGTATTAGCGTTTTTGAATAAATGACCAATGTTAGTAGTAAAAATTTAGAACAGTCCGATGAAAGATGTGAAAATTTATCGTCAGAGGCAATATTAAAAGTTAAAATACTTTATTTCCTACGCAAATTCCGATTGTAAAACAAAAAGAAACTTTAAATTATACCATCCCACCTTTGGTTTCCCACCTGGATTTTGGATAGAGGAGAGAGGAGGTAGAATTGGAGAAAATGGGTCATATAGGGAAGCAGATATATAATGAATATGGGCATTCATAATTCGCATTATTTTGTAAATGAAATATTAACTTTGTTTCCTTCCACAGATTTATTTCCTTGGTAGGACATGTTTCGACACATCGGTGTCATCATCAGGTACAAAAATCAAATACAATTGCTCGTGTATATATACCATGAAGGGTAATGGGTGTTCAGGAGGGGAAAACGGGGGTGGGGAGAGGTAAGGAGTGACGGTTTGGAGTATGAGTCAATGGAAACCCGTGAGTGGGGAAGGAGGGGGGTGGGAGTTGTGGTGTGGGTCTTCTGTCTTCGTTTAGGGATTAAGGTGGTGGTGGATTGTCAGCAGGTGGGGAGTGGGATGGGAGGGCCACGGATGCCCGTTTCTCCGTAAGGGATAGAGAAACTTCTAGTATGGATCGTATTATTATATTGTATTATAATTATATTATAATACATAACACGGTATTCATTATAACTATGTGATGCTATAGGATGTTATGGTGATTTCCATTTACCAAGGAATTTTTTTAATCTTCGAAACAGAACCGGTATCGCTATAATTGAAATAAGTTTATTATTATATAATTTGATTCACCTCTTGTCACACCCTTGCGGTGGTATGGGAGGTTTATTGTTGATATAAACACGTTGGGAGTCGCGATTTACGATAGTTAGGGGAGTGGGGGGGTTAAAATAATGAAAATCCACCCTGGTGCACTGTCAAAGTTAGGAGTATCAAATAAATAAAACATACACGAGAATTATTTTTTTTAGTTCATCATGTGAAATGTTGTGGTTTTTGATGTATGCATTGGACGTATGGCAGTGTCTTTGTTTGCCGCAAGTGCGTTGGGAACCATTGTAATTTTGCAGTTTTATTTGTAGTTATTTTGGGGATGTGCCTGACAATTGAGGTCATTTGCTCCAGAGAGAATTGGTGGATAAAGGCGGGATTTTCCAAGTCACGGACGAATGGTGGAAAAAAATCCGGCATTGATATTATCCTACTCTGAACGACAAGCTCTGATGGCACCACGGCTTTAACGTCCCATTCGGCGGACGGAGTACTGAACTCGAAGTGCTCTGCACAAGGTACTCAAGTATGGACCGGACAAGCAGTGAAAAATTCGCCAGTTTCGGGATTCAATCCCAAGTCTTCGGAATGGTAAGCCATTACTCTAGCCACCGAGCAAATCCGATACCCTTATAATTTTTCTGTAGCAGTTGAGCGAGGAGAAAATTTTAAAATCTCTTAAGGAATAAATCGTAGCTCCATAGACCTACTTTGCCTTCTTGTACTCACCCGGTACACAGGATCCATCGCGTTTAACATGGTAGCCATTCATGCAAACACATAGGCCGGCTCCGTAAGTGGAACCGCACATTCCATGCCGTAAACCTTCGCATCCTTTTCCATTGGAGCATGGGTATCCAACCATTGCATCTGGAGAGAATCATGCGGACAGTGCGTTATTAGCACCAGTGTAGATCGTTATATGTGGACACACTAAATATCACTTCCTTCACTTTTTTTAAAACAACATTAAACTACAAAATTTAAAACAACATATCAATTTAAAACAACAAAAAATAAGCACTTGCTCTGTAGGCATATTGTTTGTTACTGCATGGACTCAATACTATCTTAAGGTGCATGTTTGAATTCAAAAGAAGGAAGAAAAATTGTAATTAAAGAGAGTACTTATTAAATATTTTTAAAATTTTCCACAAAGGGACAAAGCCCATCTAGTGCACTGCAGCTAAAATTGGCTGGAAATTTATTTTTCAATTTTGAATCTAGTTTATACCATTGTAAGCACATTGCTAAGGCCAGTAAATTAATCTGGACCTCTACAAAAACGAAAATATTACGAGTAACTCTCACCTCCCCGGCACAATATTAATAATGCTATGTCATTAATCTAGAAGCTCACACGACACTCTTTGTTGTCGGTAACCGCCAGTTGAACTCTCCGGTTGATTCAACCGGCTCTTACATGCGGTTGCAGGTTGAAGTACGTTAATGCCTTGGAATCGGCATACGCACGCTAGTCTACGGGTGGCAACGAAGCCAATATAAGGATTTTTGGGAAGCCCACCTCTTTTTAAACGAACATTGCGTTTTATACGGCCTTTTTAGACTAGTGCCTACTTAATCTGGATTAAAAATCATACCCGAATTTGAATTCAAACCCTGATTTCAATGCAGCAGAATAAGTTAATCATCTTAAGGCTATGCAATGGAGGTAATAGAGTATTTATTCCACAGATAGTATACTATATTCTTCAAAACTAGTTTAAATATATCCCCTGTAACCTACATATTTGGTATTCTTTGCATATTCACGCTCTTTCCACCGTTAATTTTACGTAGACTAACAATATTATCCATTGAATTTTAAAATAATGAGATCCGTACAAATTCGATTATCAAATAATTTGTAGTGCAGATAATATGTAGAATCACATCGATTTAAATTTAGAATAAATATTTGGTTAAAATTTTTCACTCTCGAAGTAGACCAAATATTTCATAAAACGCAATTCGGTTTTTAGGAAATTCTATTGGGACAATAAACGCTCTTATTGATTTTTATTCAATGATTCTACGAAGTGAAACTACCTACAGAGTATCATATTTAGTCTTGATTACTTGCATTTCCTTTCTCATTTAATGCATCTTAACAGTAGATAACACGTAAATGTAAATGGTGTGCTACTACTGCCTCCAAATTGGAATGAGTAAAATGTACCCAAAGGCCGTTTATAAATAAATATAAATATACCTTTCTAAATAAGGGTGGTGTATCAAAGGTATCAAATATGCCTCACACTCCGTTAAAGGTTCTCTATCATGGAGACAATGGCACCTGATAAGACTAATTGTTAGTCCAGCTCTTTTACTAGCCTCGTCCTGTTTGATAATTTCGATATCCCACTTATTTAAAGAGGTATAATTGATTACGGCATTTGGAAATGTTTCACTTATTCACAGTAAAGGTCTCATAATCCCAAAGAAATGATGCAGCATAAATTTAGAAATAAAACAGTGAAAAAGTTTTAAAGAATGCTTTTCTAAAAAGATAAAATTCTATCAAAAATCTAAAAAGAAATAGTTACCCTAATATCGTAGGAAAAATATATGTTTTCGAGTGAATGAAAATTTAGAATAACACCGGAAATAATTAAATTCAATTCAAAGTAATTAACCACTCAATGGATTTCCTGTGAACATAAATAGCTTATCTGAAATAAATAGCTATTTATGTCCATAGGAAATCTATTGCGTGGTTAATTACTTTGAATTGAATTTAATTTTTTCCTGTGCTACAGTCTAAACTTTCATTCACTTGAAAAAATATATTTTTCTTATTCAGTACGATATTGTGATAACTATTTGTTTTTAGATTTTCGACAGAATTTTATTTTTTGGAAAAGCATGCTTTAAGAATTTTTCACTGTTTTATTTCTAACTTTATGCTGCATTATATCTTTGAGATGATGAGACATTTACTGTGAATGAGTGAAACATTTCCAAATGCCGTAATCAAATATACCTTTCTAAATAAGTGGGATATCGAAATCATCAAACAGGACTAGCCTACTAAGAGAGCAGGACTAACAAGTTCTCTTATCAGGTGCCATTTTCTCTATGATAGAGAATCTCTGATGGAGTATGAGGCCTGTTTGATACTTTTGATACCCCACTCTTATTTTATATTCGATATCAACTTAAATTAATTAAATATGTAGAATTTGGTATTCCATGAAATAAAGTGGTTCAATGTAAAATTTGTAAAAAATTCTTTAAATGAACTAAAATTAATGCGTGAAATATAAATGAAGTCACGCCCTAAGCTATACGTCGTGGTATTGCGTAAATGGATTACTTTAAGCATGTTGTATAGTTGAACACAATTTTTGTGTCTATTTATGCTCATAGATAATTCATTAAGCGAATTTCTTATTGTCCATTGGGTGAGAGTCGAATGCTTATCCACTATGCCACCTTGAATTACGATATAAGGAGGGTATTACTTTATGATTAAATAACGTAAAGAAATACCTCATGGAAAAGTAAGTTAAACAAAAGCATGTTAAAGTATAGAGTAAAATGAAAAGCCTATTTAGGTTCATCAACACAATTTCTTTTTCATGTTTTGGATGCCTAAAAACAAGTAAAAAAAATAATAGGACCAACTATTAACTGTTATTGATCTAAAAGTGTACAGAAAGGAACTCTAATAGGTATGTACTTACCCAAATCACAAGTCTTATTATCATTGACATGGTAACCATTATTACAGACACACTTGCCAGTCCCAAAATAAGCATCGCATACTCCATGATCTAGACCCACACATCCATTTCGATTCCTACATTGGTCCCCAATTATTGCATCTGGAATGAAAGAAATAACGTAATGTAACTCGGCTAATGAATGTGGATTCAGCTCATGAGAACTCAGGTGGAGCCGGACGATAGCACTGAACTTTTAAAGTTAGGTGTAGAAAAATAAAAAAGTCCTGTGCATTCATATGTGATTTTTAAATAAAATCGCAAAAGTAAGGAAACATCTCATCAGTACGTACATATGGAGCATATTTCTGGATGGAAGTGAAGCATTAACGATGACAGCAGGGGATACGTCAAGAGTGGAAGCATTCAAAATGTCATGCCACTGAAGAATGATGAAGATTAAATGGATCGACCGAGTAAGTAACGAGGAAATCCTAAGACAAGTGGGAGAAAAGAGAAGTCTTCTGAATACTCTGAAGAGAAGACTTAATCGGCAACATCATGAAACATGATGGCCTGATGAAGGCAATCATTGAAGGACAAATGGATAGGAAGAAGGGCAAAGGAAGGCCTTGTACGAAATATGGTGAAGAAGTGGTGAAGCATGAGAAAGAGAGGATGTGCATAATTGTGAAAAGAAAAGCTTATAGAGGGATTCAGTAGAGATTAGAAAGAAACGTAGATGTAAAGAACGGAAAAAGAAGGTGTCGTATTCACTCGTCTTGAAGGAAGATACTTGTAGGTAAATAGCGAGTGGAATAGTCCAGGTAAATAGACTATTCTATTGGTTGAATAATCTTCATATACAGTAGGAAAGAGAAGCCTGGAAAGAAGGAAACACTTAGCAAGAACTTGCAATTAGAACTCCTTTCAATCAGGTGTTGAGACATGAGCGATAATGTCTGTTCATATCAGCCTCTGGAGACATTTTTCCTTTATTAATCTGCTTTTTACAGTCACTTATAACTTATCTGAAAATGATGGGGTAAAACAGGAGCAATGCATCATACGTAATCTAGATGTAAGACTTACCTCTTTCACAAGTTAAATTGGATCCCGTATGGTAACCAGGCAGGCAGGCGCATAGCCCTATCCCAGAAGGAGCATTGCAGTATCCATGTGAAAGACCATTGCATCCTCCATTATCAAAGCAATGATCTCCAACCCAAGCATCTAGAAGGAAATTTTGAATGGTTAATGTGATAATTAGTCTTTTTAAATAGTACATACTCTATACCTATACCTAATTTCAACATGTTTTCTTTTGCACGCAGAAGTGTTTTTATTCTCGAAATTCCCTGAAACTGACATCAGAGTGACTGGCTGGGGGTGATGAACCAACATGAATGAATGAACGTACTTTAATGAAGAGAAGAGGGAAATGCAACAGATAAATGGAAAAATATTGGGTTTAAATTGAAGAGACACGTGAAATGAAAACATAAACATCTACAGAAACGCCGTACCGTACAAGCCACGGTAAGAACGTGTGGTAGGGTGTTGGTAAGACAATAGCCATGAAGTTGTCAAGGGGGAAAAAATTCGTCTATTATTTTAATAAAATATTTGAGATTCCATAAATACTATCTACATTTCACAAACTCATTAATTTTCAATTGAATTTTCTATCTTTTCAAGTTCATTATGATACGTTTTTTTCTTCAGACTATCTCGTTTTTTAAAATCAAATCAAGTAGTTTGTAATATTATATCTGTATGAATCAACTTGGTTGGGAATGTTTCAAAAAGGAAACGTTATCGTGCGGCAAAAGAATTACCAGTTAATAATCCAGGGCCTTCAAGTTATTCTCAACCATTATCAATATGTGTTTCTAGAGTAATGATCTATTTTCCATAGATCAGTTTACTTCATTGAAGAAAAGTATGGCGGTTCTGAATCCTCATACCTCAAGGGAAGAGAATCACTGAGCATTTTGATGTAGAAGTGACAGTGAACCTTGGTGAGTCGACTAATTCACTGTACCTTTCGTGTGATTGATATTACATTGAAGATTTCACTTGATTTTCATTTAAGGTATTTTAGAGCAAATCGAGTGTAATGGTAAAAAATAACGCCTTTTGTGGAATGGTGGGTAGAAATTATTCGAGAAGCAGGGGAAGGGTGGAGAAAAACGAAAGAGGCTACGGGGTTTCTCTCTGCCTACCTACTGCCAGCATAAGGTGCCAAGATGCCCATGTTTTTACGCCCTATCATACGGACGGTGTTCTGAACTTGAATTTTTCTGCACTTGGCACGCAACAGATAACGGTAAGACATTGTAAAAACATCTGCCTTTGAGGAAATTTAAACCCAGATTGGTAGACCAGCGCAGTGCTTTAGCCATCACACGAAACTGATCCCCTTAGCAGCAAATTAGCAGTGAAGCAAGCCCTATCATCGGAAGCACTTTGTATTTTCTCTGGCTCTTAACACGCTAGATTTCCGCATATCCGTATATAATGACTAATTTAGAAACCACCTTAATGGTGCATGGAATGGGTAGAGTCATCAACAGCCATGTACATACTACGTGCATGCACTAATGTTTACATACACTACCTAACTTATGAAGGATTGCTATGAATATCTTGGAGTCGAGTAGTAGTGCACTGTGGTTATGAATGGAATCGTTCAAATGTCCGATGCCCTATGTAGGGCATCGGACATTTGAACTAATTCTTCTTAATATTGAGCTTTTACAATCTTCATCATTCTCAAAATTGAAATGGTTCATTAACATGATCTATGGGGATGGTATCTTGGAGAATGTCACGGAGAGCTATGGAAGGATTCTTTTTAGGGCACTTTTCCAACTCCAAAATTGTCCTTTATTTGACTCCATCAGTGTTCATAAAAATCAATTTATAATTATGATTTACTTGGACATGAAAGGAAAGTATGTGTGTCTCTAGGGGAGGGCAGTTTCCTTTATCAAGAAATTAGACTTTATTACTTGCGATGCCGCTATGGATGTTTTCATTGCAGTCCACTCCCGATTATCCCTGCTAACATTATACGGGCTGCGGATTATCCGTACATTGACAATCTATGTCGTGAATCGGCAGTGGTATCAAAGGTAAGTAAACTTTTTTTATTTCCCTCCAATCGTGACTTTCACTAAGGCCCTACGCACTGGCCAAATGTCTTACGCCATGGCTTTATGCCACCACCCGAGGCTTCCGACCATTTAATTGCGGTCCGTGTGTCTCTACTGGATACTTTTATGTCATAAAATGCTATTATGTACAGCGAGCATCTTTTCATTGGTAGTTAATGTTCTTTTTCAAGGGGGGATCGGGTTGCTGTGGTGGCTAGAGTACTGGCCTCCCATCCCGAGGGTCCGTGTTCGATTCCCTGCAGTGGCGGATTTTTTAGTGGAAAACCGATCCCCACTTGAGTGCCTAGAGGAGGTTATTCCAAGTTCAGTACTCCGTCCGTCAGATGGGACGTTAAGCCATGGTCCCCTTGGTGCCTTTCGTTGAGAGTAGGCTAATACCGATGCCGGGTTTCTCTCCACACTTTCTGAAAAATTCTTACCATTACCCAATTTCCCACCTATCCTAAATGGCGCAAATGACCTCAGCATTCGGTCACCTCCCCTAAATAACAAACCAAAATAACCAAATGTTTTTCAGGGATTTTATTTATTTTGGTGGCCGTACAGAAATGAAACTGGAAAAAAAGAAACAGAGGATTATCCTTGTTTCCCGATAATCCGAGCACCCTTTACCAGCCATCATAACGGAAAATTGGGAGTTTACTGTATGCGTAAATGTTTTGAATTTGAAATCTCGATTTAAAAAAAAGGGTAAAATCAGAGTTCCGTAATATACAGTGTGTCCCAGTTCCATTAAGACTGCTCGTTTGAAATTCCACACAGCAATGATATCTCATGGCGAGTTGCAACGTTACGATCCTTGAAGTTTCAGTAACAACCGTTATGGAAAATCAAGGGGCTTTTTGAAATTGAAATGGAAAGGGATTTGTCGGAAAATGTTGGTGGAGAAGCGACTCAACTTCAAGTTTTGCGTTAAGTTAGGCTAATCTGATACTGAATCTCTTCTAAAATTATACTGATTCCACAAAATTGATCGTAACTGGCATCGAGACTTGGTATTTCCAGTACGAACCTCCAACAAAGGGGCAGCGTGGTTGAGAAGAGAAGTGAAAAGTCGTGTGAAGACGATGCTAACAGTTTTCATTGATTCCAAAGGTATCATTCACAAGGAGTTTGTACCAGAAGAGCAAACCGTTAATTCTGAGTATTATCTCGGCGTCCTCCATCGTTTGTGGTCGCGAATTCGTTGAATTCCACCCGAATACCGAGAGGCAGGTTCCTCGTCACTCCTCCACTACAACGCCCCAGCCCAAAAATCAAAGTTTGAATGCGAGTAGCGGGAGAATGCGGGTCACAGTCCTGGATCACACACCGTATTTGCCAGATTGGGCCCCAGCAGACTTCTCGTTGTTCCTCAAATTGGAGTTGGCTATAAAAGGACACCGTTATGACGCCATTAAGGGCATACAAGAAATTTTAACTGCAGTACTAAATGCAATCTGAAAAGGAGCTACAGCGACCTTTTCAAAGCACTTTAAAATCGATTTCAGCTCTATATCGATTCAGAGGGAGACTATTTTGAATAAATACAGGGATTTTTCCAACATAACCAATAAATTTTGTTTTTCATAGCCACAGTCCTAACGGAACTGGAACACACTGTGTATACGCATGGCTGCCCACTTGGCATTCGCTGAGCTCTACTATCCCAAATGAACTAAAACCTCGGTGTAACACTCAACGTTACCTCCACGGCTATTATACTCACCCCTCACACATTTCCTGTCACCCCTGTCATGGTAACCTTTCTCGCAAACGCACTTTCCGGGTCCGATAGAGGCACTACACGCTCCACACGCAAGACCATCGCACCCCTTTCCATCAGAGCACGGGTCTCCAATCAGGGCGTCTGGAAAGAAAAATCACGAGATTGCAATTAAATCATTTACACCTTTTCATGGTCAATATCAATTTAAACAATCAACAATGTTCCATAAAAATGATAAGTGTAGGTACTTTTTTAAGAAATGAAATGGCATGGAATGAATCTGATTCAGGTGAAATTTATGTGACATGATTCCCTGGAGAAATAGTTCCGCTTCCTCGAGTGGTCACGAAGGATATACGAAGCGGTGATTCGCTTCAGGAAGCGAATCAACGTTTGTTGTACGGTTCTTTAACTGTTGAAGTAGCGTACACGAAGCGTGCGGAAGCGGTGCTCTCCGCTTCCGCTTCCTGCCGCTTCTAGTAGGGATCTTTGACTGTTGAAATAGCGTATGGAAGCGGTACTCTTCACTGCCGCTCCATGACAGCTTTTTTTTAATAAATATTTATGACTATTTACTTAGAAGTTGAAAGCTAAATTTTTCGGAATATCATATTTATCAACTTGCCGAGTTATTTTCATACTTAGCAGCACATTTGTGGTCACTGTTGTAACATGTCATTTACAAGCCATGTCTTGCCCATTGGGAATCTTATGCATGGGATTCAAGGGGCCGCCATCTTCAATTTTGTCCATAGATTTTACACAGAGACAAAGGATAATATGGCGCCTTGCTTTACAATGGCTGATTATGGTAATGAGCGCGGTGATCAGGACATTCGCAAATTGCCGTACTTGACAAAGGAAATGTAACTAATTTTATTGTTAGTCGTCGCGGCAAGAAACTCAAATGAGTTATTTTTCCGCCGAACCTAAACAATGGGAGAGTTCGCTATATAACGGGGAGAAGAGAGCGACACGGGTCTTCTAGGCCAACAATGAGTCCGTTGGAGTTGAATCCACGTCGGTTGGTTTTCTGAAAGAGCTAACAATAAGACCATCGAGGTCAACAATCTGCCCGTGGGGAGCTGAATCCACTTAGAGTGGTTATCTGACGGGATTGCGGAATATCTGCCGAATAGGGACGCGGTGCTGATCTTCAACCACCTAGGCGGAAAAATCGGGGTTGCAGACGTAGGCAACGATCGCAAGTTGAAGGATACAGCCGGGAACTCCCCAGAGCGCACTCGAGGAATTAAGTGGTCTACTCCTCACTAAACATTGTATGTACTTATTTTAAGAGGGTATTTGATGGTATTTGTGTGTCAAGTGAACAGTGAAGTGGCTCGGGAATATATGCATAGTGTTACATGGCCTGTCTGTTTAAAGTGAGAGCCTGAAGAAAGAAGAAAGTGATTGTGTAGTTGCATAATATTAGGAGGGTATTGTTTTTGTGTTCTGATTTTGATTTATTGTGCATGACAACAGAAAGGAGGTGACGTAAACAGTAAATATAAGGAATATAAATAAAAGGTAATTACACTGTCTTCTGCGTTAATGCAATTGGTTCTCAGCGATTGGCACTTTAATGAGGAAATTCTTATTTACCTCTCCTGTAGTTGAAAATATCATTTATTTCTATTCATGACGGTCATACTTATTTTTATCCACAAAATGGATATCTGTAAAATTTTTTAAGGGCGCTAAATACCCTGTGTCTATCTTTTAGTAAAGTTTGTTATCACAATCGAATTAATGCCGGCCGGGAGCTGTAAATATATGGTCTCCCAAGATTCCCGTAGGAACGTGAAATATTTACTTGGTCGTTGGAATAAGTGTTAGGTAGATACGTCGTAGAGGAAATAGGTGGATATGTAAGATAGCATATCTATGTAAGATAGTCTATCATAGATAGGACTAATTTGTAGATAGCTGCGTACGAGAATTATAAATAGCTCAGATATGTATTAAGTAAATTGTTAACAGCCACAATTTGCAATTATCTTTTTCAATTTCGGTGTTAGCTGCACCAATGAAAGGCATCTAGAGTACTTGTTTCCTATTAACCAATCAATTGGCTACATGTATACAGCTTATCTATAAAAGTGCATGCTCTAGTCAACTTTTTGTGTACGGCTCGTGCACGCTTCCGTCCGCTATGTTTCCGACTCGTGAACGCTTCCGTGTGCTTCGGTTCCGGCACGTAAATGCTTCTGTCCGCTTCGGTGTCACAATCCACATTGTGACGCCACGTGCATGGGGCAGACAGGCAGGAGCCTTCGCACACGAGCAGCGGCGCACCAAAGGGACTTTGTCGGAGGGAAGGGGAGCTCACCCTTCGCAGCCCACCTCCTCAAGGAAGGCCACGACGCTGACTTCATCCCGGAAATGATTCACCAAGGTGTAAAAGGAACCAGAATGGACATTCTAGAGCAGATGGAGATAGTTTCGGAGGTGAAGAACGGCAAAAATATCACTAATGACCATTTGTTCCCTTACCACTCCCCCCTCCTAGATATCCCATGGCTTCACTCCGTTTCCACTCGGCGGAAGGGTACTTCCCCCACTCCCTGTGGTGTTCAACCCTCAGGCAATCCCACCTCACCCTTTCCGCCCTCACTCCTACGGCCACCACCACCCACCTACCGCCGACCGCTCCCACCCACTGGAGGGACAAACCTTAGCACTGTCTTAGCAACTTCGCCCCCCTGATCCCTACCCTCCTTTCCCCGCCCCCCCCCCCTCTCCCCCTCTCCGCCCGATCCTTACCCCCCCCCCCCTTCCCTTTGGACCCCTATATATTCATGTGCCTCATCTTTTTCTTGTACATGTACCTGATGATGCTTCAGTGAAGTGAAACATGTCGTAATAAATCTCTTTAACCTGTGGAACGCTAAAGTTTTTACTTCCCATCCTATGAAATACTCAACGTTTTATCTCAATCAAACCACTTCAAGTACGTACGCCAGGGGTTAGATACTTTCGATTGAGGAATTTAAAAATTACGACAATACTCTATATTTGATTATTCCCTAATTACTCTCTAAAGTACTTACTGGCATAGTGTAAAATTTGGTTTAAATTAATCGCACAGTATAGGAGAAATCACCTACATTCATGCTGACAGAGAGAGAAACAGACAAATAGAATGGATTTGGAAAATAAATATAGTGATTATCCGTGAAAATACAGCTACTTTTCCCGTTTCCCAGTACTAAAGTTTCCCGTTGTTTAATAATGTTAATTGATTTTGAGCACCAAACACAGCAATTTGATACTCTCAGAAAAGCTTCAATAATCGTGTCATGATCCCTTTCATACATTCACCACATATGTGGATGGCCATTCTCCTTATGCTGGTCAAATATTTTTCCAAGCAAATTTCCTCACCTGCTGCACATTTCTTGTCGATGGATTCGTGATATCCATGGTCACATACGCACGTCCCAAGTCCGTCCTTGAAAATGCACAATCCATGCACTATGCTTCCGCAATCTGAATAATCTTTGCATGGTTGACCAACCACAGCCTCTACAAAATGAATTTTTAATCATTAAATCATTTCCATGTTAAATATATTCCAGTTATTTACTTCTACATAATTTCTTGCAAGCCACCAAAAAGGTGTGTTGCAGGGGGTAAAATCACACCAAACATGTACTACATATCATTCATAAATGAGGATTAATAATAACATACTGGTCTACAATTCACAATTTTAAAAAAGATAAAAATAGCAAAGTGGGCATGCAAAAATATTCTGTTAGTTGGGTTAGCTTAGAGTCCTAATAACAGCATGCAACTACCGATGCTACCGTTGATACACTCGTATTCATCCTATTGCATACTTTTACCGCTATTCATATACATACTTGTACGACGAAAGAAGAATATTTTGAATATGTCAGTTCGGCAATCAATTTCTCTAATTTTTTATTATGGTCCAGTCTACCATAACGAGTTGGAGTTCGCAAAATATTTTTAACCTCATCAGTGAAAATATTATCCTGGAATTTATTCAAGAAATTAGGTCTTAATATGCTAAAAAAAAGTAATGTGGGGTATATTAATGATTCAGTGTTATTATCTCATTTATGTTTTCAGGTCTTCTCTGCTCCGGTCTCTGCTTCAGACCGGAAGAAATGAAACAAGGACGGAAATGGAAGCGCAATGATAATGGTAGTTAACTCGGAGTCTGCATTAGCCTGCTCTTAAAGAAGGGCGCGCACAAAGCACGTTTTAACAACCCATCTGACGTACAGAGTAGAGTACTTGAATATCTCTCCAAAACGGAGATCCAAATAGGAGATAGAAATAGGGGTGTATCGTTCATGAGTGAATCATTCAATATGAAAAATAGATTGGTATGGACCAGATGAGTTGAATCATCTTGTTCAATCAAGTGGTTCAGGAAGAACCATATAAGTGATTAGAGTGGAAGAATCTTTGGATTCTTCCTGAAGGATAACGGCGGAGAACAATTTGAATCCTTTGAATCATGCTCATATTGGTTAGAGTCACGAGATTTAAATGCGAACGAGATTGAGGTTATACAGCGTATATTTGAACTAAACTGCTTGTACCAGTTATATCTTTTAACGACATAAAATTGAGTACAAACCCGCCAAATGAAAAGGTTTGATATAAAATTTATATTTTGCCATGTTTATTAGAGTGTGACTAAATAAATATTCATCTTATTGCGATCAGATTTACGAACACTTTCTTATGCTTTGGAGCGGTGAAGAGTGGTCGGATCATTTCGAACATGGAACGAATCACGGTTCAACCCAGCTAAAACAGACTGGTCAAAGGCAATAAAGCAACCAGACAAACTATATCACAGATAAATAGCAACGAAAATAAATAGTAACAACGAAAATAAATAGATGGCCAATTTGACTTGGAATTTCCCCCAGAAGGAGGATTCTGGAAATGTCATAAATAGCCAAATGTCATAAATAGCAAATGGCATAAATAGCCAAAGAGGTATAAACGTGGTATGAACATGAACGGATCGCAAATTCTTAGTGTTTGATTAGGTCAATTACATGTCTTTTCATTGGTTTAACGTGAGTTTTGTCATCCATGTGCCCGTTGCTCGAGAAACTTAAGTAAAAACAATCAGCGACATTTCAATGAGCGATTCAAACACAAAAAAATGCGTGAAACATTCGTGTTTGTATCACGTGACTCCTTGGTTACCTCTACATGAGATTATCCCGAGGGTTATAAGCAAACCCCACCCTAGATATAGGGTGTATCCGTTACTACAAAAACAACCAACTTGGTGTATATTCCAAAGAGCAGTATGAAGCCACAGGAGACCAAACTACCACTACAACTAGTAATAAAACATCTTTTTTCACGCCCTTTCAATGCCTGCAGTAATATATTTATCCAAGTAAAACAAAAAAAAATTGGCGTGGTTCAAGTATTTCTATCATCATGTCAATTTTTTTTTATCACCTGATTCGATTCAATACAACTGATTGAATTTTATTATCCATATCCCTCGTTTTTCACACACCGAAATTATCACCCTAAAATAATTCACTGTAAAAAAATGAAACGCATTTCATAGAGCTATCAATGGACTACTTATGGAAACTTATAACTAATTATTGCAGCAGTTATTTATTCAACGATTTGTTTTTTAAAGTCATCATTAATCAGCAAAAATTTCGCTAAAGTTGAATTTTAAGCAGCCAACATAGTCCTTGCGTTGGCTGCCAACCATCGCATTCAGAAAGAGACGTATATAATTAATTGTGCCAATAAATCATTCAAAGTAAAATGGTGTTGGATAAATTTCAGCAATGCTAAAAGATCATCATGCGGATTTTTAATTATTTAAAAAGTAGTTTTCTTACGCTTATACTGTTTATCACTTGATATGGTGGAACTGCCCCACAGTAAATTACAACTTTCATTTGCACTGCCTTTTTCCGTCCATTGAAGACTAGTTCCTTTAGACTTCACTGTTTGGAAAAAACGTGTTTTGATAACAAAGCATCTTTTTATCAATTTATCTCTTAAAGGGGTGGAAACTTGCAAATTGCAAGTATCTTTTTCAACTACTTTATTCCCAGTAATTAATTCTTAATTAGAAGAAAAATCGTGTTTCGGCTGATATTAATAATTAATTAAAAATTCGGGTCAATCTTTTTTTTTAATTTAAAAAGATAATTGATTCAGCATAAATAGAATTAGGACGAAGCAGATCAGAAACGTTTCAAAAGTTGCATTTGTTCGTTGAGAAAACATTTAAGTATATCCTGAAGAGAGTTTTATCCAGCGCATACTGCGCAATGATAGATGTTTTGCATACAATTTAGACATAGCAATAAATTTCCGAAGTTGAAGGGTGATAGGCTAATTTCAGGAGTCAGGAAAGTTATAGACCAGAAATATTTTCCTGTCCTTTCCCTATAACAACTCCAGGAACTTTTCTTTAAATGTGCTGAACGATACTATTAAGAATGAGAGCTTTGGAAACTTTTAAGACTCACCTGCTATCATAATTGAAATGACTTTCGTATGATTTGTTCTGAATGATAATTGTCTATTGCATTCCGGTTGCCATGCTGATATGTACTGCTATTTACTTCCGTATTTACATGTGTTAATTTCATTGTATTATGTGTTATTGTGGAGTATATCGTAATATAATGTATTAATACACTTGCCAACCCTTTGCATCCGGATATTAATGCACATTAAATTTTCAAATGTATTTAATTGCATGTGGATTTAAATCCAAATGCAATTAAAGTTATTTATTAATATTGTTATTATAACTATCATCCCCTATCTTTCGGGAATAAAGACGCAAATTTGGCAATGGAAAGGAAGAAAAATCCTAGCCACTAGAGTCTTTATATTTCATAACAGTGATGTTTACTCATAACGGAATTCTTTATTTTTTCTTCCAGCATCGGAACTCACCGTTGACACACGTTTTGTTGCCGTTGTCGTTGAAACCGGGTTTGCAGACGCATTTGCCTTTTCCAGTAGTAGCATTGCAAACTACATTGTTAGCACCTTCGCACCAACCTCCGTCGTGACAATCGTCTCCAAGCTTTGCATCTGTAAAAAAATGACTGCGTGGGTTAATTTTCTTTCAGTAGTTTCCTTATTATTAAAAAAATATCTCCTCGCTCTCACGAGTCTTAAATAACAAAAGTCGTGAATGGAAATGAAACGACTTGGATACTAAAAATTGAGAAGAGAAACCCGAAAGTCTTGGATGATCCCCTTCATAAAATCCAAATCTTTGTCTCAATTTCTCATAACGGCGCATGCGCAAAATCAGTTGCTGTTGCTTTATTTGCTTGGCCGTATTTGCTTCGAAGTGTGTATTTCATGCACCTTCGGTAATTTTTCCGTTTTTATGACGGATGAGTCTTTCTTTATCTTGGATGCAGAAACTGCTGCAGAATTGTACGCAATGCAAATTGAAAATAAATTAGGAACGCATTATTCAAGTTATATAAAACCTCACCATGCATAGAGAGTATATATTCAAGAAAAATATCGAATACCACTTCGTTGCTTAGATTAATTAGCTATAAATATGATAAATTAGCCTAATAGTGTTCTAAAGAGCTGACCGCGGCTGGCTTGATGCCTGCAATTCTAGCGACGGAAGGGAAATATTTTTTTCTTAACGGAAGACTTCGATTCTTGCCACGGAAGATAAAAATATTTCTATTCTACTTCAGATTTATTCTTAACACAGACCAGTTATCCGAACCTTGCGCCATCTTCAGGTGGACTCTTTAATTCTGGCCTTATAAAAGACTGTACTTTTTTTAATTGGCTTTTTAAAGTTTGAACATTTTAATGAATGGGCAAATTGAAAAACTATTTCTAGGTTATATATTTATGACTCTGGGAAAACCTGGTGACCAGGTTTTGTAAGTACTTCACTATTTCTTTGTAACATAAGCGCATTATTTTGGCGTGGTTGCCAAAATTTAATTTGACATTCAAAACAATCAATTTCAAATTAAATTATTCCAAATATGAGTATATATTTATAGGATAAAAAAAATTGTAGAGCTTGCTCTCAATAATCTTACAAATTTGAACTCACCGGTTACGCAGTATCCCTTGCCGCTGTCATGAAAGCCTGGATGGCAGACGCACTTTCCTTTCCCCGTGAGGGTATCGCAAACCACATTGTTGTAACCAGCGCAACCTGATCCGTCGTGACAATCATCTCCAACCCTTGCATCTAAAGAGAAATTACGTACAGTTAGTCATTATTTTGAAATTTTACTTCTCTATTTCATACAGAATCCATAATGCACCTAAGCTTACTCATCTCGAGGGATCGGACTCGTGTCTTTTCTATTAATCATCATTATCAGTCAACAATCCTATTAATGGTTTTACGCCGCCCTCCACTCGATTCTTCTATCGGCCAACCTATTCACATCAACGCAACTCCTTTCTTTTACTTCCCTCACAACTTTTTCCATGTATCTCATACGGGGGCTGCCTTTTCCATTCTTGCCGTTCACTTTTCTTCAGCGATATTGTAGTTATTGTGTCTTAAGATGTGGCCTATCAAGTTTTCCCGTCTTCTATTTAGAGTTTCCGCAGCATAACTCACTTCTCTACCACTATTGTAAAGACTTCTCCGTTTGTCACTCGGCCAATCCATTTTATCCTCATCATTTTTCGGTAGCACCATATTTCAAATGTTTACAGGCTTGACTTCTCTGCTGCTGTTATCGTCAATGCTTCGCTGCTGAATATAGTAGAATTCTCCAAATGTATGTTCTAATGAAATGTTTCCTCACTTTCACATTTGTATTTACAGCTGTAGGCAGAATCCTCCTTTGGAAAATTCCTTTTTGCCTGGGCAATTCTACTGGAAATTTATCTTTTACTTCGTCCATCGCTAGTTACTCGGCTTCCCAGATAACAAAACTCTCACACCTCTTCGATTTTTGGTTTTCCTAGTTTGAAATTGGTCTTAGCTTATTTCTCCTACTACATACCAATGCTGTATTTTTCTTTTTATTGATCTTCAGATGATATCTCCTCAATGTCTTTACCATATTTCCTAGTTTCCTTTTAAAATTTCCTTCCATTTTTGCCATGACTGCAATGTCGTCGGTGAATCGCAGCATGCTGGTTTTCTCTCCGCGGGGATGCTAGCTTTCGAAGACTTTTCTTTGACTTCTTGGATAACTTTCTCGGTGTAGAGTCTTT
Organism: Platycnemis pennipes; assembly: GCA_933228895.1. NCBI lineage: Eukaryota > Metazoa > Arthropoda > Insecta > Odonata > Platycnemididae > Platycnemis > Platycnemis pennipes. The sequence continues at coordinate 29,301,203 of OW121852.1, read as the reverse complement.
TCTATTATGCACACTATAAAAATGGCCGGAAGGTATATTTAGGGACTGGTGTTAAAAAAAACACCGTCCATTGTACCAGCTTCAACCAGCCTGCCGAAAGATGGAAAGTCTATGGAGAAAGCTCACCACAAAAAGCGGGGTTAATTTGGATGCCTTGTTTCTTCAGCCACTCTAACAATGGGGCCGTTTACCATATATTTTATATTGCCGAATCTGATAGAGTTTGTAAAATAAAAATCCCATATTTTTTCCGTTTTTTGATCCGGCAATTATTTACCGAGTTATAAGCGGTGAAAAACTGATGTTTTTAACCCTTTCGGAAAAGTGGGCGTGGTGAAACCTCTGACGTATATCGACTTCGTCGAATCAGAACTGAGCTTGCGCAGCTACTTTGCCTTATCGCAATGGGGGGGACACAGCTGACTCGGCCAATTGGAGTGATTGCGACAGCATCTATGCGAGGAGACCTTCCGAGAATCTCCCTCCACTCCCTTCCCCTCCCTGTAAAGCAGTCAAGGACGGGAGGAAAATGACGTCAATGTTTTCACAGCAGCATTTTCGGTGAGCGTCACTTTTTGCTTATTTGAATTTTTGATTTATGAGTGAATGGTTATGGTTAGAAGATTAATATTTTCAGTAAAATTCTTTTTTCGTTTCCATTTAACGATTTCGTGTACAAAGTTGGGAGTAAATGCCCCCATTCTCTCAGGTTCCCTTCATGTTGTGGTCGAGAAACGCTACCTCTGCTGACTACATCTCTTCCTGACGGAGCTCCACAAGTACGAGGAGGTCCCAGCTTTATCCAAATCTTCGGACGTCTTACATTGGTATAGCAACAGGAAGGATGTGTATCCCCGCCTTCAGAAGTACGCGAGGAAATACCCCTGTAGTCCTGCCACTTCAGCGTCCTCAGAGGGTTCTTCAGCGATGCAGGAAACATTGTGTTGGACCACCGACTTGTGCTCACCGATGAAAATGCGGATATGAGAATTGTATTATACCACAACAAAGAGCTGTTTCTTAATTGTTAACTTGGTGCTTGTTTCGCTCTTTACTAAATGTGCCATGTCCTTTTCAAATAAGCATGACCCAATTCAATTTACAAATAATTGCCACACTAAACTGCCAACCGACACATCTGCACTAGGGCGGATCGGAAATATCGATTTTTCGCGGAGAAACTTTTCCCTCTGGAAAAAGTTGTCAAAGTGACTCAAAATGAGGCCAGAAAAATTTGAAACCTCTAGGTCAAGCCTAGACCCTCGCGCCGTGGCCATTTATGGGGAGGGGGGCTGAAAATAGAAAAAATCATGTTTTGAAAGCGGTTTCCCATGAATTTTGCCGAGTTGCGGTCCTTTAGGGCAAAAATTTCGTCCATTTGTACGTATCTGCAGCCGTTAAGCCACAAATTGTCTATTTTGAGTGCGCGGCCGCGCGTAATTATGCACCACCCACGCAGCGTCGCGGCGCAACTGTCAGAAGGCCGCTCGCGCGCCTCCTGCCGGCTCGCGTATACTGCCCGGTCGCCGCGATCGTAGAAAAACCATCACGGATGCGTCTTCCGTCGTTGGTCTCATTTCCAGGGAATAAAATATTTTTTTGATGCTCGCGACGCATTGAGATACGAAAGCGCAGGAAAGGAGCTTACGGTTTATCAAGTAGTCTGGTAGCGAAAAAAGTGTCCGAATTATGGAGACGCACCTCTATTCCAATCATTCCGGAACACGGTGTGATTAAAAATGATTATACGCTACCATACGACGTACTGTGGCTTAAGAAAACTGCAATCAAGCATACGAAAGATGCTAAATCGACAGAAAAAATAATATATTTTTAATGAATCCCAGAAACTATGTGATATTTGTGCGTGTCAGAGCTAAAGAATTAGCGAGTGTAGATTTAGAAAGGGGATAAAGTTCTCCCAAATGAAACGGCATTTTTGAGGGATCAAAGGACAAAACAAAAGATGGTATCCGATGGATTGGTTGCCTTAAAAACTCGACGATTAAAGAAAACCCTCTGAAGAGGATCGTCGGAGAGCGTCGACTCAAAATCTTTCATTCTTGAAAAGGTAAAAATTGAGCATCAAGAATTTTTTTCCGCTACATATACTCTATAAAACTCAACCGACGAAGAACCAACCTACTTGAACCTCAACGTTCCTCATACGATTAGGAATGAAAATCAATCAAAACTTCCTTCGGGGCAAAGGCGTCTTCAATTGCCAACTGTGGCGGAGGTACGTACAAGTACCGGTGACGTGTCCCTCAGAGCAGCAGCAACTGTAACCGACGCAAAGCTCAAAAATCCGGAAGACAGGTGAAAGGTAGTGGACCAGCATTTGTTACGAAGACAGAAAATGAAGATGCTAGATCCAGTAAAAGCAAAGACAAATCAATAAATGAAATTGAAGGTCTGTATTTTGACGGCCAAAAGAATGAAACAATTAAACTGGAGAAAATAGGCAAGAGGACATATCAATCTAAGGTTAGGGAGGAACATGTCTTGTTTGTTGAAGAGCCAGGCTCCCAATTTTACAGTTTTGTCTCCCCCACAGGAGGATCTGCAAGAAAAATCATACCTGCAATTCTTGATTTTTTTGCGAAAGAAAATATTGAACTTTCAAATTTAAAAGTGATTGGATGCGATCGCACCAAAGTGAATACAGGTCAGGAAGGAAGCATCGTCCGTTTGCTGGAAGCAAAACTCCGACGTCCGTTACAGTGGTCTATTTGCCAATTACACTTGATTGACTTAACACTGCGGCGGTTGGTAGAAACATTAGACGGGCAAACTAAGGGTCCAAATTAGTTTGCAAGACCTATTGTCTCCACCCGTCTAGACTGCCACACGCTTGATATCATACGATTGGAGCCAGTTCCAACAAAATTGTCCCACGAAGAAGACTTGAGATTGCTGAGCAGTGACCAGCAGTATCTTCGGGAAATTTATAATGCTGTCCAAAAGATGTTGCTCGGAAAATTTGGCCAGATAAACTCCAAAAAATGTGGCTCATTCTCGTTAGGTCATTACGATCAGCCGAAAACTGACATACGTATCCAGTGAAAATTCATGCGCTAATTTATAAAATCTATTGCCATTCAAAAAGTATACGCACCTGTCTGGTTTTCAGTGAAAAAAAACCATTGTATACACGACGGTGCTGTAAATTTATGAAAAGTATAATATTGTTTAAGAGATCTACCAGTAGATCTTAAAAGAGTCATTGATCCTGTTATTCGGAAACTGTTTTCTCGGGCACTCAGAAAATTTACTCCTCCCAATGATTGCTGAAAATGGAGAGAAAGTGTGAAGAGATGCGTGGAAAATAATCTTAGAGGCATGAAGAAATAAGCGTGCGACGAAAATCCAAGAACTTTTGAGTTAACAGATTTTAAATTTGATGTAGAAACTACAAGCTGCTGATAAAATGGGACGAGAACACAGACTCGTGAACTATCACATCTCACGACTGAAGAAATTCGAGAATTACTTGAACAATGCTCAACAGTGGAACGCACTTGTCCTTGTCACACGCAAGCTTTCGAAATATTTGTAAAAGAGGTAACCCTAGCTTCATTGGCATCCGAAACAACGTTATACAACAAGAAATACTGAAAATACTAGAAAGCAGAACCAAAATGCCAACCTTCAAAACCTAGTCGCAGTTCATGCTGTGATAGAGTAAGTTTTACATTTACCTGCTTGACTTCAAACATAAAAAAATCGATAATGACCTTTAGTGTTCAATGAAAATAAAGTTTAAAGACGAATACTTGCACACAGATAAACCGACTGGTACTACAACATGACCACTTTCTTTTTTTTCGATAGCATATAATCTGATTAAGGAAATGCGTTCCTCTATTCTATGAATGGATGTTTGGGCGGGGGAGTTCATAGTGCAGGTACCTCAACGTGGTGAGCTCTGGTAACTACTTTAATTATTTTTGCATTCTTTCTCCATACTGGAAAATAATAGCATAAGTAGGCTAAAAATCGGGGAGTGTTTCTTTACTCCCTGAATGATGACGGTGTGTTGAGTAATTTCAAATAATCCTTCCGTAATTGTTATTCCCTGGAAATTGTTTAATTATATATTTTTAATGAGACCAACGACGGAAGACGCATCCGTGATGGTTTTTCTACGTTCGCGGCGACCGGGCAGTATACGCGAGCCGGCAGGAGGCGCGCGAGCGGCCTTCTGACAGTTGCGCCGCGACGCTGCGTGGGTGGTGCATAATTACGCGCGGCCGCGCACTCAAAATAGACAATTTGTGGCTTAACGGCTGCAGATACGTACAAATGGACGAAATTTTTGCCCTAAAGGACCGCAACTCGGCAAAATTCATGGGAAACCGCTTTCAAAACATGATTTTTTCTATTTTCAGCCCCCCTCCCCATAAATGGCCACGGCGCGAGGGTCTAGGCTTGACCTAGAGGTTTCAAATTTTTCTGGTCTCATTTTGAGTCACTTTGACAACTTTTTCCAGAGGGCCAAGTTTCTCCGCGAAAAATCGATTTTTCCGATCCGCCCTAATCTGCACCGATCATCGATAGTCATCGATCGTCGTGTACACTCTATTCGATGATCGATGACAGCCATCGTCATCGAAGCATTTCGATGAAATTTTTTCATCGAAAATCGATGACCAAAATCGGTCATCGCACAAGCCTAGTTTGAATCGCCCGGCTCCATTTGATTACAGAGAAATCCACTTGGTGTATCTAGATTTGTACATAACAGCTGATAATAACGCCGTTTTCCCATTGGAGATATCTTCATATGTTGATTAGCAACGCGGTTTTTGGTGAAGTGCGATCGTTTCATTTGTCGGATTTCAGAATGAATGACCTGAAGGTCTTGCTGTGAAAAATTGTGCAAACCTCAGAAAATTTGCGACTAAAATATTTGCTATGCTCAACATGGCTTACGGTGACATTTCTATGAAGCGTACGGCATTTTTCAAGTGGCATGAAGGTTTTTAGGGTGGTCGACAGTCTATCAAAGACGATGAGTGTCCTGGACGTCCTTCTAAGTCAACTGACGACCCACACGTCAACAAAATCAACACCTCGGTGCGAGCAAGTCGACGTCTGGCCGTCAGGGAGCTAGCTCAAGAGTGTGAGATAACATTTGGATCTTGTTACAAGGTTTTGACAGAAACATTGAAGGTGCACCGTGTTGCTGCGAAATTTTTGCCACGCCTGATGACGGACGACCAGAAAGCCAATCGCGTCCAGACTTGTCAGGAACTGCTTGATCATTCAGAAGAAGATGAAAACTTCTTGTCAAGGATCATAACAGGCTTTCCTACCCCCCTGATCTTGCTCATTGTGACTTTTTCTTGTTCCACAAACTCAAAAGACCCTTGAAATGAAGATTTGAGACGATTCCCGAGATTAAGGCAAATTCGACCGAGGGCTGAAGGATGTACCAGGACTGTTTCTACAAGTAAAACCACCGTTGTGATAAGTGTGTTAGTTGGGGAAGAGAGTACTTTGAAGGGAACCCAGACACGTAACTTCTAAGTAAAGTACATTTTGTTTTATGACGTCGGTACTCGTATTTTTTGAACAGATCCATCCAATTCTATAAACCAATACAATCGCCCATGGATTCACATGCAATATAATTAAATATTTTTTTTTAGTGATCTCAATGCATCTCACCTTTCACGCAGGTCTTATCACCGTTGTCATGGTAGTCAAGGATGCAAACGCACTTGTGAACGGTGACCGAGCAGTAAAGATCATGCTTTGCATTTTCGCACTGGTAATCATATTGGCAAGCGTCTCCAACCTTAGCATCTGCAATTGAGAATCATGTTGTCAATGAAGTAATTGCATTTCTCTGAACCAGTAGTATTATAATTATGATAATTCCTCTTTAAAAGTAAGCAATGCTACTATATCAACTGGAAGTGTTCCCTATGATTCAGAACTTCATTTATTTGACAATGATTTTTTTAATAATCCTATTACTTTTGCTAAGAGAATTTACTCATATTTTATTGCCACGTTGACACAGTTTTTGGCATTTTTTGTGAATTCATAAGCGTAACATTCTATTCAGCGTCTTTATGGTAGCAATGATATATTGATGTATTTTTTTTCAATGAATTTTTTCTTCTTATTTCGTCTATTGCCAATTATCTATTATATTTCCGGCTATCAATAACTCTTACCTATTCAAGTTTTGCATCGCTAGTACAAAATTTAATTTGACCTCTACTTTCCAGCTGATTTTGTCTTGTTTTTAATGACATTCATGTGGCATTACGCAATCTTTCTCGATTGAAGGTATCTTTTATGCCTTCCTTCCGTTGGCAAGAGCACACTGTTCTCGAATCTGTTGCTACTGGTTGCTACTCGGTTGCTACTGAAATTCAAGCCTACTTTGAGGGAATGTCTTATTTTAAGGCAGGTGCAGGACTGAAAATCAGACCAGGTGGACTTATTTTAAGATAGGCCATGCTGAATTTAAGACAGCCCTGGTCTGGTAACAATGCGTGTTGCAACTGAAATTCAAGCCTACTTTGAGGGGATTTCTTATTTTAAGGCAGGTGTAGGACTGAAAATCAGACCAGGTGGGTCTTATTTTAAGATGGGCCGATGCTGAACTTGATCAGGGCTGTCTTGAATTCAGCATCGGCCTATCTTAAAATAATAAGCCCCATGTAACAATGCGGGTTGCTACACATTAAAGCATATTTTGAGGGAATATCTAGTTAAAATACTACCTACATATTTAAACACTTCACTCGAACACAAACCAAAACCATAATGTTTCTTATTTCTACTCGGTGATACTCCTTTACTGAATAAATTCTTCGATTGAGCAAACGTAAGTCATAGTATTCCTTTGAAATAGAATTTAGGACTGAAATGGGAACACATTAAAAATACCTTCAAAGATAATATGAAAATTTGTATTTTTATTAGAAAAAAAGTTATCCATACAAAGTCTTAGATACCAAAGATATGTGCCAGTATCTGCAAACCAAGGCAGGAACTGTCACTTGACGAGGGCGACTATTTTTTAGTTCTAACGTAGACAAAATAAGGTAGTTAAGTGCCAGGATACGTCACTCAGGTACAACTGGCTCCCTTCTGCAAACAAACGAAGTATCAACGCCACATTCTTACGCCATTAATTCATCTCACAAAACATATTCACCTACTTACAATAAAATTTGACTAGACTTCGAATTTTACTTGTTTACACTTCGTATTCCTTGTTGAATTCCATCTCCCTGGTTACGCTCCGCCCATCAGTCTCTGCTATTGGCAGGTTAGGTCCAATTGCGGAGCCAACCAAGGCTTGATTGTTTTCAGCCCGCGCGATCTGCATGTCAGATCACAACCATCTTATTTTCAATGTGCTGTTGTTAAGTTGTTAAAATAAGACGGAGGTGTGTCTGATTTTCATGCATGTTAAGTCTTAAATTTAGACCACTACCGTAAAATCAGACAGCGTTTAAATTCAGATCGCACTGCAAATAGGATAACCTTTTACAGTGTATAGCGGTCCTAATTTTAGTGCTTCTGGAAGGTTTGCTTGTTGACGATGGAGAAACCTGAGGCGTTAAAACTCGCAAAACAATGAAATGGAACACAGTTTTAAACGAAGTCTGCTAATATGTTTACTCCATTTAAATTTCACCTTTGGTTTGGTGGAAGTTCTCAGTTGTGATACCGGGGAAGTGAAGCGCGCCTTGTGGGGCATGGTGAAACGTCTACTGCCCATGTGACTTTAGTACACTTCATCGGCTTTGTAACGCCATAAAGTGGTATAGAGCGCTATATTACATTAGTATGATACATTGCCGTTTGAAATACATTGAATGTTAGCAAATAAAATGAGGTTGGTTAATCCATTCACATTTCAAATTTGTGAAAAATAATTTTCTCCATAAAATGCACATAATTACAAAAAAACAGTCATTTTCTTTTCATTATACTGTGACAATAGAAATTTCTTATTCACTCAGTAACCGTTCTACCATGCTCTTTTAGTATGAAGGGAATCACACGGGCTTCAAAGCCTAGAGACAATTATTTTTTTGGTATTCCGAAGAAAACTATAGGGTTAATAATCTGAAATAAAGGGTAGAAATATAAAACATTAATTCTTTGACCGCATAAAAAAATCAGATCCATTAAATAATTTATTGTCCTCTACACATGAACGAAAGGAACCAGTCACATCCAAGGGAAACAAAGCTATAATAATCTTGTTGTCAGGTGTATTTAAAGCATATATTTACTGAATGGGCAGTACTGTAAAGCAAAGATAATTAATTGAGCGTACGGATGCGTAAATCGGTGTTGATAATGATATACTATAAAAAATATTTCATTAAAGAAAAGAATGAGAAGTTTTTGTAGCAACATTTTTGGAGAAGACGGCTGAGGGAGTGCTCTAATTTGACAGCCAAAATTGCGTCTTACATGCGTTGTCAACTACGGCACGAAGTACACGAAGCGCAACAAAAATAAAGTTATAATTAATTGCTTCTGCCTTAAATGGCCATTGTTTTGGAGAATAAACTGTAACTGGTAAAACAATAAACAGTAAAATGCGGTGATGTGTGCAAAATATGTGTACTTGGTGGTATTAAAGTGTAAAAAAAACGCTGCTAAATTCAATTTTAAAATTTATAATCTACGTTATTTTCTTTAAAACAGCCCTTGATATTAATATCTTTAAAATATAACGACGGACGGTGAAATTTTACGAAAAAAAAGTTCAAAACACTAACTTAAGCGGTCGTTATATCGCTTGTGATGGACCCGAGTGTTATGTTTTTGCTAAAGAGGCTGTATGTGGTAAAATTAACTTACAGTCAGGATTAACCGAATCATGCTTTTGCTTTTCTTTGTAAGTACAGAAAATTTCACACTATGGCTTTTTATTTTCATTGAGGGTAATTTTTCTCCTGAACGTTACTCCTGTGTTAGAAGTCACTTTCCAGAGAGTACAGCCATTAACTTCAGAACCCTTATAACAGTTTGTATATGTAAAAGGTGTATATATATTAAAAATTCACCTAACTTCGGTATTTAAACTTTACAAAATGAGTACGAGTGGGCCTATCAGCTATCTTGCGGGACACCCGAGTTGACCGTAACTTCATCGCCATCTAAAACTAGTCTTTGCATGTTACCCAGCTTATTAATTTATTATTTGTCTATGTAAAGGCAAGCGTTACTTCATAAGTTGCTGAGAGCGAAGGCCCTTATCGAGTTCATTTTTGTAAATACAGTGTATACTTTATTCTTGATCGTTATCATTGACAGGAATTCCATTTACAAACCTGATAGACTTCTTGAGAAAGAGATCTTAACTTCCTGATCCTCCTCAGGTTTATTATCACCGAATTTTGCCATCAAAATGTCGCGAAATTGAAGAGACTAAACTATAGTCTATAGCAGCATACGGTATGAACATGTGTGAAATGGGTTTATACTATAGAAGTGCGAATACTTTAATGCCTCCAATACTAGAAAGTATTTGAAAACCTAAATATGGAATAATTATGCTATTTGTATTCGATGCTCAAGATGTACAAAAATTAATCTAATTACGCTGTATTTGGCATGTTGATGAACTACATCATATAAATTCAAAATTGGACAGAGAATGGTGTATTAACACTTTATCCTAATTTATTAAGGATTGTAAAAGTTAATATATTCAGCAGTCTATGATTGGCAGAAAGATTATTAAAATTGTAAATTTAACTTTTAAAATCCAGGATTATTTTTTTAACAACACCTTTTCGATTTTTTTACTTCAGCAGGCAACAAATTAATTATCTGAATAGCATTTAGCGTATAGATTGTAATTATAGTACTCGATATATTCGAAATTTGAGATATTCGAGTCATGATTTAAAATTTGAATTCGATATTTCAAGTCGATATATCTGCTATTCGACCCATCTCTAGTTTATTCTGCACTTTTACCAAGAATGGGCTACCTTCCTTACTTATCATTTGTCACTCACTTACTGTCCGCGCCAAAATCTTGTAGACTCAAGTTTAAAACTTAATAACTCCGAAACCGTTCACCGGATTTTCACGTTATTTACAACGTAATTTATATAATTTTGTTGTTGACTGACTATGTTGTAAAATAATTTTTTTAAATAAATTTTGGACCTGCTTCTTACGTTAGAGTAAAATAGTGCCCATCTTTTTAGCGCTAATACGCCATACGTAACTTAGACGTCTATTAACTTCCAAGCAAAGCGTTTGGCTAAAATGCATTTTTAATGCAAGGTGAATTATACCTATCTTTGTTATTGCGTCTGCGAAATTTAAATGTTTTAATCATGAACTTACAATGTTATTATATAGGGTTACCCTTATAGGGTTCTGGGTTTGAATTTTAGTATTATTGGTATGCTATTTCATTTATAACCGCACTTCTTCTCGGCAACTATGAATCATGGCGCCACCAGACTACAACTGTCATCTTACTCTTAAAATTGCCAGAACGAATCAGATATTATCATTTAGCTGAAGTTAACACCTTATTTAATATAGAATTTTATGTTTCCTGAAAAAACGCAGCGCAGAAAAAGCACAACGTTGCCGGCGGAGTGTCCTGCTCTGGGCTCACGCGTTTATTTAGAAAACAAAATTCGATATAAAATAAGGTGCTAACTTTAGCCTAATGATAATATCTGATTCTCCACGGAAATTTCAAGCGTAAGATGACAGTTTTAGTCTGGTGGCGCCATGATGCATAGTTGTCGATAAATAGTGCGGTTATGAATTGAATAGCATACCATAAATTGCTAAATTTAAAACCTTGAAACTTCGCAATCATAATAATAAAGACATAATTCACCTTGCATTAAAAATATATTTTAGCCAAACGCTTTGCTTGGAAATTATTAGACGTCTAAGTGACGCATGGCGTCGTAGTGCTAAAGAAGATGGGCCCTTTTTTTACTCTATCGTAAAAAACAGGTCCAAAGTTTGTTTATGAAAATTATTCTAACAATTTAGTCAGTCATAAACAAAATTATCTAAATTATCATGTAAATAACGTGAAAATTTGATGAACGGTTTCAAAGTTATTCAGGTTTAAACTCGAGAGGACAGTAGTGTTCTTTGTAGTAGGTACATGGTAAACATGGAGCTTTTTTCGAAACTAGTTCCTCACATATATCTATATCTATATCTACAACGTACCCTGCAAGCCACCTCGAGGGTGTGGCAGGGGGTACATCCACACCAGGAACAATGACACAACAAACAAAAATGAACACTACAGAGCAAACACTACACCTTTAAAAGTAAGTGGGGAAAAAATAAGAAAAAACTACCAAATCACAATCATGTAGGACACACCCATGAATACCATGCATGCCTTGAAACCCGACATTGGCATACATTGGCTGGTTCGCATACAGCTTGTCCTTGACCTTGGTCAAACTATAGGCAAATACATTTCGATAGATTTTTCTATTCCGCCTTAACAAAAGTCCATCAGGGACATTGATCTCTCTAATCGGGTCAGACAGATTGCTTGAACTCAGCTAAAACGCTTAGGAAGAACACGCTTATCTCCGAGATTCATCGATTTATTTCACATTGAGAGAAGGCCTTTCAGGATAATTGATATCATTTTTTGATAGATAAATTGGCCAATTTTTCTATTTTGCTCGTAGTTTGAATTCTAGGAGTGATACACCCTACCCGTTGCTTTAACGATGACCTTCCCGCTACCGGCACCCACTGTCAGTAGCAGAACGAAGAGGCTGATGATCACATTGTTGGCTGCTTCCACTTTCATCTTGGGGTCACCGGTCGTTCCTGCGGTAGTGAAGAAAAAGTAAAAGGCACATGAAACGTCTCTCGTTCAAAACCACGAAGGCAAAAACTGATGCAGAAATGCAGCTACTAAATAGCAATACCGTCACTAGTCAGTGATGGTATCACGGAATATAACCGCCTTGTAACATGTCATTTACTAGCCATGTCGTCCCAAATGGGATTCAAGGGGCCGCCATCTTAATTTTTATTCGGAGTTTTTGTACAGAGTAATAGGGAAAAATGGCGTCGGGCTCTACAATGGCTGATTTGGTAATAAGCGCGGTGATCCGGGGCATTCGCGAGTTGCCGTCCTTAACAAAAGGAAATGTAGCCGATGTTATTGTTGGTTGTCGCGGCAAGATACGCAGGGAAATTATATTTGGGCAGAGAGTAAACAATGAGCGAGCTGACTATACCTACAAAGGGGAGAGGAGAGCGAGACGCCAACAATCCTCCCGTCGGGAGGATTGTTGGCGTCTCGCTCCCATCCAGACAAAAACCCATCGGGTTTTTGTCTGAAGGATAACAGATAAAGCCATCGCGGTCTATGAATTTGCCCGTGGGGAGCTGAATCCACGTCGGGAAATCCTCTGGCAGAATTGGATCCAAGTTGAGACGCGCGGCGGATCTTCAGCGACATAGGCGGAGAAGTCAGGGTGCAGAAAGAGGCAGGGATCGCATGTTAAAGGAGACAGCCGGGAACTCCAGAGAATACTCGAGGAATAAAGCGGTCCACTCCTCACTAACCTTGTATGTATGTAATTTTAAATGGGTATTTGATTATATGTGTGTGCAAAGTGAACAGTAAAGTGGCTCTTGAATATATGTGAAGTAATATATGGCCTGTCTGTTAGAGCCTGAAGAAGGAAGAAAGTGAATGTGATATTGTATAAGATTATGAGGGTATTGTTTATGTATGTTGTTTATATGTTTTATGTCGTGTGATTCAGAGTTATTAGTATGACGACAGCAAGGAGGTGACGTAATTCAATAAATAACAAGAATAAAAATCATTACAGCCTGCTGCACGATATTTAAAGTGATATATCACAAGAGAACATCATTAGAGGTAAGACTTAATCATATCTACGAGCCACAGACAGAACTGCCCATAATTGAATTTTCCATTGAATTCTGATAAAAAATGGCACTGAAAAGTAGGTATATCTATCAACAGGCACGTTCGTAAACCACCGCTAGTTACCTCTGCGAATAAGTTATTGAAAACCTCAACAAAAAATTAGGCCAAGGCTTTCCAAATAGGCAATCCAAACGCTACTGTTGACATCTTCAACATTGCATTGGGACAACTTTTGAAATTCTAGAGTTTTTTCACAAAGAGTTAGCCGTTCGCCGATTTATATCATTCTATAACATTCATTCACAAGGGCGCAAGTCCAAATTTCGCCGCAGAAGAAGTTGTTGCTAGATAGAAGCATATTAGACATCGTGTTTTTCTGCAGCACACCTTTTCCTTCACTAGCCAAAGGCGAATGACTTTAATTTTTCGTTTGTAAGAAAAAAAAACACTTTGATATGCAGGCTTTCACCTCTATCTTACGATGGTTCGCGTAAAACATGGAAAAAACGGATTATATATTGAAAAACGTCAAGGTTATCCGAAGAAAAAAGAGTGCTTGAAAAAAGGGCGGAAATCGGAAAGTTTTGACACTAGCCGTATAATAGATGGTGGCTGCACAGAAGCATAGAAGAAGTCCACAAATTATTTTCAATAACATTTTTGTTTATTGAAACCGTGCATACGACCTTAATTTTTCGTTCGTCATGGCAGAAGCACTTTGATATGGTATTATATCAAAGCTTCACATCACTGTTCCCCAATTTTACCCTCCCAATTGGTGAAAAAAGTCAAAAATAATTTTTGTCTTCATACGGAAATTATTGGAAGGAAGGAGCGTTTCCTGTATCACTAGGGAATCGCCTCACAGGTGGGAGGTAATAGTAGATACGGACATTTTTTTTTGCTTTGATCACATTAGAAATTAATTGAATAAAATAAATAAAATTTTATCAATAATACAAATAATTATTAGCATGGAGATAGCTTTGCTGTGCCTTTTCTCTGGGTTTTAACCGCCGCGAACAATAAAAACCATTCAAAACTCACGAGATTGAATCACTCCCCGGACCGATTTCTACAAAGCCATTAAGAAGACTATGTTTGTACTTATTTCAAAGTCAAATTAGTCTACGACATAAATCTTTCTTTTAATTGCATTGTCATTAAACCTTATTTCGCCACGGAATTAAAAATTTGTTAAACGCCAACTATTCTATAACCTTACCTTGACCGTCATGGCGACTCGCTCTAACAATCAATGGTTTTGAATGTAAACTCAAGAGATAATTTGATTAACCTGGAGCCGCCCAATGTAACAAAAATGTGACACACGGTATCGCCCCACTGTTATAGCTCTCTCATCGTGTTGGCAGCCTATAATGTTGCGGTTAATACTTTGCTAGAACGAGGAAGTCTAGGAATTTAATTAAATGTAACAATCATCAAGTGAGATAAAACACGTGTTCTCCTAACACCTCTGGTATCTCGGCGACTTTCCTGGACACTGAAAATGGACGTTCGCTTTGTGTAACTATTTAATTGGAACTATCATAATAGACGTCTTCGTGCTGAGGCTCTAAGAAGAGTGAGCAAGGAGGATTGCTCCTGCTACGTGTGAACCGACAACCATCAGCGAAGCCAGCTTAGCGGCCACCTTCGTCGCCCGCTGAGTAGCACGCACGAAATCCAGCAAGCTAGCAATCAAGGAAAAACACAATGTTTGAACTGGGCATAAGTTCTGGGAAAGCTATGACAACAGAGGCACTCCCCTCCCCTGATGGTAAGGGGAGGACAAAGTTCGGTGACCTGAAAGTACATATAGACTTCCGTTATCCGATTCCGCCATTGTCCTGAAGATGAACACCATAACGGCCGTGGAAGCTAGACCACTAATGAAGCGTCACACGCAGTATAACCCGAGAAACACTATCGAAAAAAATCAAAAATTCGGTGTGGAAGTTGAACATCAGGGTGGTGGGACTAGTTACTTTCCCCGGGCCATGAGTGGTTTCCGAGACGCATCAAACTTTTACAGGGCTAAACAGCTTTTGTTTTAGCTGTACATATGAAAACAAGACTTATTAGGATAGGATGGGAATTCATGATAAACCAAGACAAGATCACCCAACTTACCCCCTGAGTGACTGAGGCCAAACAATATCTCCTGTTGGATCGTTCAGCTGCTTCTCTCGATTCAGGTGGTGAACTGGAATAATCAGCCGTCCTCCTCAAACACAATTCTAAAGACTTAATCTAAGACATCACTTAATCTCCAGGCATGTCCACATCACGGCGTCCCTCTATCACTCCCAAAGATTTTATCAGTTCCCCCATCCCCACCAACCTTAGATAGAGATCGCAGAAGATGTTGAAGCAAAAGATAGATCTTGTGCCCAACGTATGGCGTATTTGATCAGAAGACTTAATCTTACTACTTTTTTCTTCGTATGGCGTGCATATCATCCAATCTCCGCATCAGGCAGTAAATTATTTTCGACATTGCCATCAATCAACCAGTATCAAGGTTGAAAGGATATTTCATCACGGAGTTGATATTTCAAATCCTAAAAAGTATCTGTGAATAGATTTCGAGTACCAAAAAATAGATCTCTTGAAACGCATCATGTAAGTTTTTATGAAGGATTAATACTCATTGTATGTATATTTTGATGTAAATGTTATTTGGATTGATGTAGATTAACAGTCCAAAACTAAAGCATTAATCCGTAAAGGCCAAATATTACTAATGAAACATCTCATCAAGTACTGAAGAAAACTCAGGAGGTATATGCTATACGTTTGCTGAAAAAGTACATAATTTTTGCTAATTTCATTGCTATAGATAATTTCCTCGTAAACAAAGACGCTAAATGAGCAGAATACAAAGAAACAATATTGCAAATAGCATTAATTCAACACCTTGGGGGTCAACTTTATGCAGTCAGTTAATTCTCATTTTTGAAAGTAGACTCGAACTCCAGCCGTTATTTTCAGATTTTTTTTATTTAGATCGTTCACCAACCAATGGTCCCAATTTGGAGAATTAGGATGGGTAATATATTCGGAAAATATATGATTCCCAGCCTGAGTAAAGGTTCACTGAACTCCTGAAGGGATGTTGTACACAGATTTGACAAAAGAAGGAGCGCGTACAAACGAATGCTTTCTGAAAGTTAATTTCTTTGATGAATACCTTGAAATATTCAAGTTGTTGAAAATTATAGGAAATATAGAGGGACAGTTCTTCAGTACAACCGTTTGAAATGGACTCTCCGGTGAATCAGAAGAAATGGGCGGTCAGTTAGATGGTAGGTGTAACTGACAAATTTACTGACACAGCTGGGTGTCAAACCCAGATCATGACAACGGGAGGACAAGTACTTCATCATAGGTATGAACACGATCCCCTGGTTGTTCGGTTGGTTATTCAGGGAAGGCGACCGACAGCAGAGGTCATTTGCGACATTTTAGGATAGATGGGTAATTGGGTAATGGTAGTAGTTTTCAGGGAAGGGAGAAAAGGGTGGAGAGAAACCCGGCGTCATCAAGAGCCCGGCAGGCTGCAATAAGAACAACGGCTTAACGTTCCATCCGACTGCAGCGTTTCCCGAATGGAATAATCAATTCACAAGAAACGCTCGTCCAGGGAACAAAATTATTTCCAAGCTCCTGTGAGATGGATGAGGTCAAATAGAACATTAAACAAAAGTACATGAGTCTAACTAATACCAAACAATGTATTTCAACAAAAGAGACAAAACAAGTACAAATCAACAAGTTAAACACACTTCCCAATTCAGGGAAACCCTAACAACTTGGAACAATAGACCATGGCCACTAGGAGACCCTGGAAAACGACAAAGTCTCACCAAACTAACTCGAGATCGCCGCATGTAGCCAGCAAGTGAACTCCTTGCCCTCTCAGCTCGAAAAAAGGGCTTGAGAGGGGAGGTATTTTCTGGCATAAGGAGGGGGTGTTTTCGGAAAGGTCAAAGTGAAATGGGGTTTAACTCGGAAATATTCGATAGGTAGAAATTGAGGGGAGGGAAAGTGGTATGGGTAAACTGGGATAGGTTGAAGTTTATCATTGGAGCATCAGGATCTGTTTTCTGATTCCGGCTGTAGCGGACCAAATGATGGGTTGTACGATGGCCAAACTACTTGTCTTCATCTGCATTCAGGCGGCTATTTAAACGATGATCGGACTGGTGAGAGAAAGGTGCGGCCGAAAAGGTTCAGACGAAATGGTGCAGACTGGAATCGTTGCATTTTAGAACAGTAGGCATTATTGGCGTTGCTGGCTCCGCCTGTCGTGCAATTCCTTCGGCTAAGTCCGGAGGGTAATAAGACCGCCGAGGGGTTATGTCCAACGAAGGGAGAGGGAGGTGCCAAAAATATGCCACATGACGGACGGAGTACTGAACCTGAAATGCCCTCCACTAAGACCTCAGGTAGGTACCGGCTTTCCACTGAAATACCCGCCACTGCCGGGAACCGAACCCGGGCCCTCGGGATGGAAGGCCAGTAACTCGAGTCATCACACCAACCCGATCCCCGCCATCTGTCAGATCCCATTTTAAAATAATCTCATGATTGCTGACGTAATGTGGGCGTTTATTTAATCGCAATTTTGTACACGAAATCTTTAGATGGAAACGAAAAAAGAATATTAGTGAAAAAAATAATCTTCTAATCATAACCAGTCACTCATAAATCTAAAATTAATATAAGAAAAAGGTGACGCCCTCCGAAAAAGCTGCTGCGATAACATTTATTGTTGTGATTTTCCTCCCGTCCTTGACTGCTTTTCGGGGAAGGGAAGGCAGAGGAGGGGGGTTCTCGGAAGGACTGCTCGCACAGATGCTGTCGCAACTGCTCCTGGACCTTGGTAGATTCAGCTTTGTCTCCCCCCCCAATTTCGATAAGGCAAAGTGGCTTCGCGGGCACAGTTTTGATTGAACGAAGTCGATATACGTCAGAGGTTGCACCACGCCCACTTTTTCGAAAGGGTTAAAAACATCAGTTTTTCGCCGCTTATAACTCGAGAAATAATTGACGGATCAAAAAACGGAAAAATACAGGTCTTTTTATTATAGAAACTCTATCAGATTCGGCAATAAGAAATATGGTCAACAACTCCATTGCTAAATTATTATCGCGTGTCTGGTGACTTTAAGCGTTCAAATGCTGAATCTTCTATCAAAAGCCGTCAATTTCAACCGTCAAGTTTAACCCAGCTAAAGATTACAAAAAACGCGTGTCAACACTCGTATTGATGTAATCAGGGGTGAGCTCTCACCGGCTGCGATATCTTGGTAGAATTTACTGATATCATCGTCTCGTTATCTACGAGTATTCAACAAGTTCACCTACTAGTTTGGGATTGGGCCACATTCCCAAGAATTTAGGTGACGGGGAGACCAGTCTTATCTCAAAGAACGTTTTCTCAGGTTTTCCAACGCATAAAGCTAGATTACACCAGCAAAAAGCCAAGCCAAGTGATAAGAATGTGTCAACCAAGGGCATATCGGAAAGATAGATGACCAACAATGGATTCATGACCCTCTCTCATAATGCATTTTTTGCAAGTCGATAGTGAATATGGAATATGTTTTTTCATGCACTCATTACTTTTGATACATATATAAGACTCACAATGGGGTCGTTTACCAAATTTTTTTTGCCGAATCTAATAGAGTTTGTAAAATAACAAGACCCGTATTTTTTCCGTTTTTTGATCCGTCAATTATTTCTCGAGTTATAAGCGGCCAAAAACTTTCGGAAAAGTGGGCGTGGTGACTTCGTCCAATTGCAACTGAGCCCGCGAAGCTACTTTGCCTTATCGCAATGGGGGGACACAGCTGACTCTGCCAATAGGACAGTTGCGACAACATCTGTGCGAGTAGACCTTCCGAGAGCCCCCCTCCACTCCCTTCCCTTCCCAGAAAAGCAGTCAAGAACGGGAGGAAAATTACGTAAATGTTATAACAGCAGCTTTGTCGGTGGGCGTCACCATTTGCTTACTTTAATTTTGGATTTATAAGTGAATGGTTGTGGTTAGAAGATTAATTTTTTCGCTAAAATTCTTTTTTCGTTTCCATGTAACGATTTTGTGTACAAAGTTGTGATCTCGGTTCCGAGTAAATGCCCCCATTGTTTCTTTTACGTAAATATCATATGATTATGGAATCACAAGTTCTGACAATGAAAATTCGTCATTTCCTGAATAAAAGTTTGATAATTTATTAAGAGGTCAAACCTTTTCATTTGAGTTAAAGATAGAGCTGGAATCACTTTACACAGTATGTACATCAATAATAACTTATACAATAATACAATACAAATACAATCAACAATAACTTGACTTGACTATACTATCTCATACGACGCCTGCCTGTTTCAATCATCCCGTTCACTTTTCCATAGGACGATTGTTTTCATGAGGCCACAGTGTCTTAATTATATGGCCGATTAAGTTGTCCCGTCTTCTAAGAGTTTTCAGAAGACTTATCTTTTCTCCAACTCTTCATAGGAATTCCTCATTATTTAATGCGGTCGATCTATTTAATATTCATCATTCTTCTGTAGCACCACATTTTGGATGCTTCTACCCTATTCTTCTCCTCTGCCGTCATCGTCTATGAAGGAAACATACTCCATATGTATATTCTTATGAAATGCCTCCTTTCTTGTACGCTTTCATTTCCAGGTGAAAGTAGATACTTCTTTTAGTAGAATTCTCTCTTTGCCTGGGCTATGCTACTGACTATTTCTTTCTTGCTTCGTCCATCGTTTATTACTCGGCTTCCAAGGTAAAAGAACTCTTTCACCTCTTCAGATTTTTGCTTTCCTAGTTAAAATTGGTTTTAGCCTCCTCTTTCTTAATGTACACCAAAATCTTAGTCTTCTTCTTATTTATCTTTAGCTGAAATCTGGCCACTTTTCTTCCCATGGCTATTAGAATCTCATTCAGATCCCTCTGTGCACGTGCCATAAGTGCTATGTTATCAGCAAATTGCAGCAAATTTTTCTGTGTGAATATTTACTCCAGAAGACATAATCGCCATTGTTGTTCCCAAAATATTTTACAGCTAGATGCCATTACAACGCCTTACATTTGCAAACTCTTTACATCTCCAAGAAAAAAATTGTCCATTTTCTTGGGATAATCATGTTGAAAACATCTGAATTTAATTAAAGCTGATAATAACAGAAGTGGCCAGAAAGATATGATAGCCGTGAAGCTTTTGGAATCCAGGATCAAGATTAAAATTACTGATGAACGTATCTCGTGAAGAGTTACTTTGAACTCTAAGCATGCAAATAGTGTTATTTTCCCAATGGTTAGACTGGGCCGGATACTTCTTTACCCTTAAAGGAGACATGCTGTATTGTACTTAAATGATTACGTTAATTCTCAACAGTAATCTTCTTTCGTGTGGTTAGCCGCAATGATAGAAACTAAAAGGAAACTATCAAGTGGTAGACCAGAAAGATTCAAGTAGACTACTGTGCTTAAAACCCCCCGCCGTATTATAAGCAAATTTTTTTGCTTTCTTAAATCTTCATCCGGAATTTTTATCACCAAATCCTTATTCTTTGCGCCTCTCAAGATGGTGGATGAGCCGTGTGGAGACTTGTAAACCTGAGCAACAGTGTCTAAAGACTGCGATGATTGTCTCGATAATCCCCATGTATTGCAAATAACCTCTCACTTGGGACAGGTTGACAGCTCGTACTTTCCCACGTAAAGATTTCATGTTAGGGGGACTAACAAACAACCACTCATTTTCACGCTGATTTTTAGTCGTGGTTGACAGTTATAGCGAAAATTATACCTTGCTGAATGGTGAAACTGGTCGCATTCTAGCCCGGAAATTTTGAGGGTCGGTGGTTAAAACAGAGGGTTCAATTTTTTTCTGTTCTTATCTGGCATAAATCCACCTTCTCCACCTACATTGTGTTCGTCAATCTATGTGTCATATTCTCCAAATCCTATTCTCAGGATGCATATTTTTTGGGAAGCAGGGTGGCGTGGTGGCTTGGTTGCTGGTCAATCAGCCCGAGGACTTGGGTTTGAATCCCAGCACTGATACATCTTTTTATATGGTATACCTGTCCGAATTTGTGTGAAATGCTGAAAGCACTTCGTGTCCAGTACTCCGTCCGTCGGATGGGACGTTAAACCGTTGTTCCCTCACCGCCTTTTAATAACAGCAGGGTAAAGTAAACGCCAGGTTTCTCTCCAACCCTCTCCTTGAGCGCTTGAAAAATTCGTGCCTTAATCCAGTTACCCAGCTATCATCTTTGGCGAAGATGGCCTCAGTTGTCAATCCTCTTTCCCCAAATAACAACGTATTTTTTTAGTGCAAATGTCCTTTGCGCCTCGTACAACTCTTGAGTCACTGAAAAAGTCTCTCTACGTGATACTGCGGCGCAATTTTAGGCTTTACAGCATCCAGCCAAACCGTCCTTTACTGCTTTATACCATGCGTGTTGTCCAAAAAATTAAATTCTTTTGCGGTAAATTGTAAGGCATGCAGTAGGCAACCTATACATGCATTTATGTATTTGCACGTTGCATATACTCCACACACAAAATTTCATTTGTCTGGCGCACTGGCAGGCTTTTGAAGCATGAGTTCATTAGAACGATCGTTTGTAGGTCACAGTGAAAGGCTATTTTGTCGAACAGTCCTTGGCGTTTCAACACTTTTGCTGAAACCTCCTTGAGGGGGAAGAGCCCGGGTTAATAAAACTGTTAGATCCACTGAGTACAAGCGTTAGGAAGCCGCAGGGCTAAAAGATTGCAACCCATGTTGGATGCTTTTCAGGTACAGTGTGACAGTTTTGAGATTAAGATATATCTCAAGAAAAGAAACCATAAAATGTTCAAGTAAGATCAGATCTGACGTATTAATAATTAGGGGGCCATCGGTTAGAATACGTCACTTATTTGTTTATTGGTTAACATATTGGACGAAGGCTAGCGTAGTGGTATAAATGCTAGGTGACACATTGCTTAAGTAAACGTATGCTGACAGAAGTACTGATTATAATCATTAGAAAAGTTAAATAAAGTAATAGATATTGAGAGCAGCCTCATGTCAAGATATTTGCATGAATACTAGGGAAATATTTACAAGAAAATTATGATAGTGATTCAGATTCAGAGTGAGGGAGAACAATAAAAATCGCAAAAGTTTGAAAGCGATAAAAACCAATGCCTGCTGACCTTAGTTGGGGAAAATCCAATATAATGCTGGCACAAATACTTAAAAGACAGAGCACGTGGATGGGATAGGTACTTAAGGACAATGAATGCTGATGGTCGTTCTCGAAGTAAAAAAATGACTAAGCGAGGGACAGATAGGAAGATAAAATATGCATTGAACTCCATGATGGGAAGTAGTAAGAACAATGTTCTAAATAGTCAGGAATACGATGAAGGATTTCGTAAAATGCAATGCCAGTTAGAGTCAAGAAAAGGTACCCCAACTGGCCTACGACAGTAAATCAATGTCTCATTCTTAGGTTTCTTCACGCCTCATGCTGGATCCGGTTTCCAAGTAGGCATGGCAGAGGCCTTGGTACCGAAAGATAGCGGGTTTCATCCATATATTTTTCATCAATATTGTTTTTGATATTGCATCAACGTTCACATCTCGTTAAGTTCAATTTTGTTGAAAAAACATGCAGTTATGGGACCTTTGAACCAAATTCTGCTACTAAGTCTTAGTACACCATTCACTCCCTCATTATCTCCCAGTGACATTTTGAAACCATCTATCTAGGATTCGTTCCATCATGGAAGGTTTTAGATTCCAAAATTCAAGGCACAATACATTTGTTTCAGACTCTGTTACTCTAAATGAATAGTTAATATATATCCATATAACTATTACGGATACAATGATTAGTCAGGATCAATTTAGTTCCCTAATTTACAAACTGATATCCTAAGGGGTAAAAATATTACAGATAAGAATGTATTGTGTACTTTGGGTTACAAAATTATAAATGAGAACTCAACATATGCATACCAGTTTAGCATGGTAGCATGGATCGAATTAAAAAAAATATAGAAATCCGTAGAGGTATGAGATACACAAATTATTAAAGAAAAATATTTAAATTACTAATTCCCAAAACATCTTGAATCCACCTTAGATTACGTAAGCTATATATCCTGCTACTAAAAGGCCTCCAACGATGCATAATGTAGGCAATTTCAATCGCGACAATATTTCTCTTCACTTTAGATTCAACGCGGCACATTGGTTTGGTCACAAAATCGCTTCATTAGAACGGAAATGGAAACAAATTATGCGTATAATTTTAACTCTACCGTCACTAATAACTAAATAGCTTTTGTTATTACGGAAATATAACAAAATTTTTTCACTTTATACCGGATCCATGTTAGAAGAAAAACGATATATTTGGTACGTATGTTGCATGTGTCACACAGGAAGTATTTTCTCTGCAATCGAGTCAATTGTATGATCACGCTGCTAAATAAATAATATATGAATGCAGTATATTGTTTTTTATAATAATATATGTCTGATTTCACAAACAATGTTTTGTTGCATCTAATAGAATAGCGTTGATTAAAATAGAATAGCGTTATCCACCAAAAAATTTTTTTTCTAATACAAAATATTAAAATATTTTGACTTTTCATTACATCATTTAACAATATATTTTAAACCCCATAAGATATGAATATCGCATTATTTTTACGCATTATTACTGTCTCGTTAATGCATAGTCCCACTGGGATTGGAGTGTTGCCTTAAGTTTTGAGAGTTTATTTTGGTCCCCAATTATTCTAGGAAAGCGAAGTAATCTGGGGCCTTTATCTAGGAGACTTGATTTCAAATGAAGCAGCAGATATGGGATACTGACCCCAATAGAACTAGCCATTCTTGCTATACGATAAGGAAGTGATATTTTCATTGTTGTTCGATACCAGAGGAAAATTCCTCGATCCTTCTCGAACGAGGAATGAAACATCTACATGCTCTTTCTTGCGTTCACATCAGACGTTTTTCCTTCGAAGCAATTCCAGTCTTATTACACTCCAATACCCTAGGAAACTTAGTGATAGAAAAACCATTATGTACATTATTTAGAACATAAAAAGAGAAGCAGAAGTCGAAAAAGAGAGGTGTTTTCAAATAGCACTATTTCTTTTCAAATATACCCAATGTCAAGGATAATCATAAAACATGCTACAGTGATGGAAATTCCAATTTATTTAGAAATATTTTATTGCAATATGTTTTATTTCAATATTTTAACATTGCCATGAAACACCTAAAACACTTTGAAGAGCGTGCAACAAAAAACTTAAGAAATGTTTAACTAAAAATTTTTAACCAACAAAAACTTAATTTCAAAAAAAAACCTCTTGCATCTTAAAGCAGAGTAGGAATAAATTGACTCAGTAAAGGGAACTGAATTATTACAACTTGAGATAAAATTAGTTAGGTGGATTGAAAAGGATAATTATTTTGGAAGAAAGTTATAATCCTGATCAAGTATAGTCGATTATTCACGACGGTTAAATTTTTTATTGCACGCGATTACGAGGGGAGTGACTTAGAATATCTCATCAGCCGATTGCAATATCTTTATCAATGACCTCGTGACTGTTTGTGGTGAGTTTGCTGGTGCCGCCGGCACGTGTTCCCAATTTGGTCGTATCCCTCAGGGCACTGACATGTGGCCCCTTCCCCTTCACTCTGTTTGCACGCCAAGGAAGGGTTTAGGCACCCAATGGAAGGCGTGCATTTACTTCCCAGAACTGAAATGAACGTGTTCAAGCATATTAATAAAACATTATCATTGCTGAGATAAAAACAAAGGTAATTCATTCATGAATCGCATATTTAGTCCTTCGTCCACAGGAATGTGATACTCCTCAATTTCAACATAAAATTGTTCTTACAAAACACATTCTTATGAGCCATTTTAAGACAGGTTTCATGATTTAATGATAAGATCAATAAGGAAGGTCAATAATTTTCCAAATATTTCGCCAGGGGAGGAACAAAAGTATTTGAAAGAGTTTAGAAGCACTTAAGAGGCATTGTTGATATTGAAGATTAGCAAATTATTAAATGACCTTCTACGAAAAGTGCGAAAGACAAAACAACTTAATTTTGATGTGATGAAAAAGCTTGCACTGAGATAAAAAAATCTCTGTAAATGTGATAGACAGAGAATCATAACATATAAATTGGTATTCATTCATTCGTTTTGTCATGGCATAAAGTTACCAAGGTGTTGGATGCTTTTTTTTTTGTCATTTTGGTTGCCCTCCGCCACATATATGTCCCAACAGAGTTAGTAGATTCCTCATTCAGTGTGTTGTTGGCGCCATTACTTCCTTGTAGGTTACAAAATGTTAGAAAAGATCCCTCTTGAATCACCGTACCAACCATGATAATGCCCCATATGCATAGCTTCTGGAAAAAGCTTAGCAATTACGTTTGAAAAAGTGATATTGTTAGTCTTAATTTTAAGGAGAGTCTAGACCCATCTCTAAAAAGATGAAAATTAGGAATTTGATGCGTTGTGGTCCTTGCATTGAACCGAGAAGACGAGGCAAGTTCTACTCTTGAATCGAAAGATTGTACAAATTTCTTTGCACTTATAGTACCTCAAAATTTAATATAAATGCTTCTGCATCACCCACGCCTACACACTTCACCCTTTACATTTCACAACCAAAGGGTAAAATCTAACGGGGAAGAATAAAATAACTTTGCACCAACTACATGCCGGCTTCTCGTTGCACAGAAGCCGACTGAGGGAGGAGTCGGTGTGTAACCATCTGTGCACATTGGGAAAATAATACTATATAATGCTGCTTTACTGCCACAGGAAAAGGGGTTAGAAATTCAGCTACATATGTAGAACACATATCGAGAAAATAGGTCAACAGATAAATTGGGAATACGCATATCACAAAGTATTGGAAATCATAGAAAAATTCGAAATCTTGTGGTGCTTATAGGGTAGCTAGTCCTATGCCGAATGAGAGATGGAAAGGTGGTGCCTCAGGATAGAGGGCCCGAGGTTTGGTACCTAGCCCTTTCGGAGGGCACTTCTTTACGCGCGGCTTCACCAAGACAGTAAAACCCCTTTAAGCTACCTAGTCACCAAAGTAACCTAGAAGCTACAAAACCCTATGCAAAAAAATTGATGACTAAAAGGAAAGTACTGAAAAGATTGGATGAATAAATGAGGAGGCTACTGAAACATAATATAGTACCCCTCCATAAATAATAAAAATAAAAAAACACACAGGCGCACGCACACATATACCCACACACATATTTCTATTGTGAAAAATGAAGTGACCATACTTTGATGAGAAATACAAAATGCGGTTGGCAAGTGAGGTGAATAGTGAACCCAGAGTAATCAGCTTGAAAGGAAACTTACGCGGTAGGCACCGCTGTCCGTATTTTCCTAGACCGTAACCATCAGCGCAGAGACACCGTTTCTCGCCAGTGCTTCCATACAGCGAGCATTCCATGTTCAGGTCCACGCAATCTCGGCTGCTGTTGCATCTATCCCACATGTGGCTACCTGTAATGACGACGTGAAATGATGACCACTCGACAAGGTTTTTCAAAGCCACTTCAAACATTCGTGTAACCCGAACTACAATTTTGACTGATGTGGAATATACTCTAGCAATTGTATTCATTTTAAAATGTGTTTTCTTTAGTAAATACTAATGGCTGATCACCACTGGGTGCTACTTGTAACACGATTATCCAAATTTCCTCGAAACGTAAGCAACCGAATAAATTACATTGTTGCCCTACAGAGAGAAAAATATTTAAAAGTAATCAGTTTTTCCTTCAGAGGAAAGGGTTTAAGTTTTACTTTATTTTTCTATTACAAATATATCTCACTATATCACTTATTGCCAAGCAAGGATTTAGATGCAATTCTAGACTGGTGTGACAAATGGCAGTTAGAATTTAACCTTAAACATTGTGTAGCTATTACTTTTTGGAAGAGGAATAATTCGATAGAGCGAACCTATAAAATTAATAACATGAAGATCGAGAGCGTTGAAACCATATGGTGTTTAGGTGTACCAATCACTAAAGATTTATCATGGGGAAGACACATCCGGGAAATGTGCGGCCGAGCGAATGGAAAGCTAGGATTTATAAAAAGAGTACCTGGGAAATGTGATGAGAAGACAAAAGAGCGATGTTACTTTTCACTAGTTAGGCCCCACCTTGAGTATGCAGCTAGTGTGTGGGATCCGAATGAATTAGGTTTGATCAGAGAACTAGACAGTTTGCCGCATAGAGCTGCTAGGTTCGTTAAAAGGTGTTACGATAGGTTGAATAGTATTTCAGTATTAGTACAAGAATTACAAGAATGCTAATCTAATACTATTTATTGTATTCTATACATTGTTTCCGAATCAAACACCTACATTTTTATGAGATTGAAGCATTTAGTTTACATCACAGTGAAGAAGGTTTGCAAACTCCATGTGCATATGTCCCTGCCATTAAAAAATATTGTCACCAGATGACCTTGACTGAATATGTTTGAGATTCGTTACCGATATGATGAGTAAGGATTTTATCATTACAATGAGTGTGAAAGTGGTCGGGGGCCGAAATTTTTTTTATCTGTAGTGCTCAATGAAGAGCGAACAGCAAACGAGCCATTCCTTCGAGAATACGATAGCGTACCTGAGTTTTGAAACTGATTGAAGTTATTGAAAGTGGTTTCATCATAGAGAAATTGCAGCACAAAAACAATAACGCTTATTGTTATGCACCATGCCACAATTCTTCTGCAGGCGAATGAAAAGTTTAAGCACTGTATCCAGTTTCAAGCATCGACACCTAAGTTTTGGAAATTAACCTTGAAATGATATAAATTACTCAAAAATGTGGATACAGAGGCCGATAAGGAAGGCAATTATACATGCAGTGTATAGCTGTTGTAAATGGATTTCTAAGAATAATACTTCAGTTAATCCTTGTAGTCAGTTGGTGGTCATTAAATGAAGGAGAATCTAGTTGTACATAATATCTATACCGACTCCCACTAAACCTGTTCGTGGATTATTGCAGTTTGGCAGTAAATTGCCTGAAAATAGCCTTAATATAGCCAAAGAAGTCTTTCCGTGAGGAGCAAAATAAAACTGTACCTTAAAGGGTGAAGACGAAAAGCTGATTATTTGCAGTGGGTACTTACTCTCCTCAAAGGAAATGTTCCCTTGACACACTTAATTCTTCCCTTAAAGCAGCTGAAAAACATCCTGAGACAGGGAAGGATTTGTATTGATCCAAAACATATGCATCTCTGAGGTTAATTCAACAAAACAGACTTTGAAGAGATCATTGCGCGGACAATGGGACTTCTTATTACCGACGTATTTTTGTCCCTCAAAAAGAAATTATTAAATATTACGTTCTTTAGTTATGATGGAAAGGCGATAGTGAGCGAGATTACAATAAAAGATTACAATGAAGGACTAGGGAAAAATTAAAAATTGGTGGTGGAAAAGAGAACAAATTATGCAAATTTCACTAAAAAGCTTTTTATTTACGATCCGGGTTTCGACAGTTTATGTCACCGGACAGGTGGTCTGAGCAAAAGGATGAACTCTAGGAATTGTGGCACTTTCATGTGTAGAATTTTATAGTCAGCAATCTATAGTGCTTTGTGTAATATAGTAAAAGATTGTTACTTAAAGTGTTAAATGGGAGTTCCATTGTGTGTTCTGCTTCATTCAAAATTTTATGTCATCATGTGAATAAAAATGTTATTCTATGATTCCTAAATGTTGATATAGCATCATTTACTTGCGCTTGAATATAATAAATCGTATTTATTCGGAAATAACTGCTATATTACATTAAATAACCCCGTACATTGTAACGGAAATTAGTTTCGTAATACTGATTGGTCTCTCCTAGACATATGCTACATATAGAACGACGGTTAATAATTGTCTGCCGCCGAAACTAAATAAAAAAACTCCTACGGAGCTAGCGTGTACGACCAATGGGGATTGGAGCCTACCGAGAGCTGTCAGGGCACTTCGTAAGGGTAAGCAATCCTTCCGGGATCATAGGCCCGAGGATTGCGTCCCAACCTATTAATGCAGTACAACACGATAATGAGTATTTGTTTGTCAATTTTAATTACTAATGACATTTGAAGAGAACTTCACAATCACCATTATATATACCATGCATACTACAACCATTATCTTGGATATTTATTACATTCCTTAATACTGAACCCATAATTAATTTTTACTATCATTTACTTTACCTAACACTGCTTTTATCTAACGTTTGCTTAACACTAGTGGTCAACCCGATAAAGATTGAGGTAAAGATATCACTGATGACCTATTCAAGGTAAATCAACAGCTAGGGTCAAAATTCCATCAGTTATATCCTGAAGAGATTTTTACTCAAATATTTTCAATTTACCAGCCTATTACTTAGGTTCACTTAAAAAGCAAAACTTTTCGTCATCTATGAGGTAATTTTCATTGAATACGAGATGCCCAATACCGCTTACCGTATTACAGAATCCATGATCAAGTTCTTCACAACCTTTTCCATCTTCACATGAGTCACCCACCTTTACATTTATAATTAATTATTATGTATTTGACCTCTTCAACAAAATCCAAAATTTTATACAACTCACGCTGCGCCCCTGGTACCTTTCTCCAACAATTCAATATTACCAATAAGAAAAGTAACACGTATTTTGATGAGAGAATTACAAAGGAAGTCCAGTAAAAGTTAAAACGTTACGAATTTTTTCACTTGCCGAAGGACGACTAAAAATTAGGGAAAGACTCCTAAATCGAAAACTACGAAAAGTAAAGTAAATAAACAATGGTTATTCACTCTACTTTTCAGCACACGTCAGAAAACAATGTAGGATATTACATAGTTTACAGAGCTCTCACATTGTACGAATAATAAGTTTTTTAAAACAAGTTCATGCAGATGTCTATATGCATACAAAAATAGGCCCCTTCCCCTAAAAGGTATACGTAATAATAATGAAGCATTCCCTATTCATGCAGTACAATACAATGAGTGGCGTTGTTGTGCTAAGAATTCGGGTAAAGTAATATTTGTAGGAGAACGTTACGATCGCTAAGAAATCTCCAAATCACAATACTACACCTGTTTTCCTAGGCAATTAAAAAATTCCATAAAACCCTACCGCTAAAAGGAACTCAGGTTAAGCCTGCGATACAGAGATGTTGCTCTAACGATTGGTATGAAAACGCATTGGTTCTCTGTTCCCGCTACAAAGTTTTACTGACTTTTGTCAGTAGTTTTTTCACAAACGTTTTGCAAAGTTTTTGTCTTCAATACTTGAACTCACCTGGAACGCATAATTTTTGGTCATTCTCACGGTAGTTGTCATCGCACTCGCAACGCCCAATACCGCTCTCCACACTGCAAGATCCATGGTCAAGTCCTTCACAGCCTTTTCCATCTTCGCAAATGTCACCCACATTACTTTCTGTAATCAATTATCATTTATTATTAAATCTCTTCAGAAACACACCTATTATAACGTGACGTGGTAGATGCAAGGAGGCTCTTGAATGTGTGCTTGTGACTGTAGTTACATTATTGAAATGTTGTGACTGCAGTGTCACGTCGACTATTAGGCAATATTTATTTCTGTAAATATTGATTTCTATCTTTTAGGAAAACAAACATCATGATGCAGTCACAAGCACTCATTCAAGAGAAATATACATATTCAGAAAACAATGGTTCGTTGGTTATTCAGGGGCGGCGAGCGACTGCTGAGGTAATTTAGGTGCCAATAACGGTGTTAATAGGTGGATAATTGGGTAATGGTAGTAGTTTTCAGGGAACAGAGAAAGGGTGGAGAGAAACCCAGCGTCGGCATTAGCCTCTCTTAACAAAAGCCGCCTAGAGGACCACGGCTTAACGTACCATCCGACGGACGGAGTACTGAAATTGAAATGCCCTCCACTAGGCACTCAAGTGGGGACCGGTTTTCTAATGAAAAATCCGCCAACGCAGGGAATCGAACCCGAGCTCTTGGGATGGGAGGCTTCACACCAACCCGATCCCTTCAGAAAACAATTTGTAATCAATTCAATAGAAACACACAATCAAAAACAAATTAACAATATGCTCCATAGCGAAGATAGTTAATTTTTTTTCCGTCACTGAGTTCAGGAGACCCTTGACAACAGGTAAATAAGCAAGTCGGAGATTACGTGAGTATGACCACTAAAGGAAGTTGGGGGAAATGCTACTTTTCTACAGTTCTACTCTTCAAAATAAATAAGTAATAATTTTTCACCAGAAAAATATGGTTATTGAACCACGAACGCAACACTATTACTATCAAATAGTCCAGCACGAAGGGCCAAAATTAATTTATCATAAATTTAAGAGACTCACTCAGTAGGCATCTGCTATCATCTAGGAGAACGTATCCATCTATGCACTGGCATCTTTTCCCCGTGACTGAGGAGTTATCAGGTAAGCAATCCGTATTTCGGTCCACACAGTCCTGGTTTTCCCTACAAACTTCGTTGATGTGTACATCTGGAAAATGAACACAGTGAAAATGGAGAAATTGCCAATGAACATTTAAAGAGAACATTACAATTACCATGATAAGTACCATTCATTCTACAACCATTTTCCTGCATATTTATTACATTCCTTAGTACTTTACACTTAATTAGTTTTTACTATTTACTATACTTAATTTACTTTTTATTTGTTTACTTTACATATCACTGATTTTATTTTACGCATTGCTTATCACTAGTACAGGGAAAAATTCGTACCAAAAGGATGGTATTTTTTTGCATGGGGAGATAAGCATTTTCTCGTTGATGGTGCTCTATAATTAAACATTAACATTATTACATTCCTTAGTACTTTACATTTAATTAGTTTTTACTGTTTACTATACTTTATTTCCTTTTTATTTATTTACTTTACATATCACTGATTTTATTTTACGCAGAGATCCTGGAGATTTTCCCGAGCGTTGAACACAAACTTAAACTTAAGTGTACGCAAACTAAAGGCTAAAAAAAACTTCTATGAGGACTAAAATGGTAAATGTCAAGAGAGACAAATATTTTCAAGCTTCAGAGAACACAAATTTTACAAGAAAAACAGTAAAAATTTTAACAAACTTTTCTGTCACTAAAATTAATTTTTGTAGGAACCATGAAGTCTGGTCCTCAAATTAGGTTTAAATTTCATCAACCATTCAAAAACAATATCACGTTTTATGGTAGAAATAAATGAGGCTCATTGCGAAATATTGTTCTCTAAGTAGACAATTGCTAAGCAGGAAATTCTATTTTTAACGTTATTATCCTAAAAAATGTGAAGGAAAATGTTGCATTTTGAAGACATTATTAAAACATTGAGTATTCTGCCATAATTTATAATATCAATGAAACAATTATGGCAAGGCGAGCACTTTCTTACAATGCTAATTCTACATAAAATTGCGCTTCTTGTATTATTTATTCGTCAAAACGACATTTATTTTTATATTATTAATCTGCAACGTTAACTGCAACAGCCAAGGGCTGCCGTATAACCATGCATACAATTGCTGATTTTCAACTATTTATTCTTCAAATATATGATGGAAAGGCCTCATTATTTTATTGCCAATCGATAGAAGGACCAAAAAAATGTTGTCCTGAAATTTTCACAAAACTGACATCTACTTCATAATTCGGTGGATCCTCCTTAATACGGATCCTTTAAGGATTACTTTGAAGATATATGTAACAAATTATGCTATTCGGGCACGCTTGCAGTGCCAAGAGAGGTTTTTGTTTAAATTAAACTTATTCTATGTTCCTAGCCGACATTAATGGTACACAAAATGCATATTTATTATTTAAGAGTGAATATTAGCAGCTAAGTATTTTTTCCATACATGCATCCTATTCGCCTCACCATCATAAAACTTACCAGGTAAGCATCCATACCTATTGTGAACGTGAAATGAAGGTTTACAGACGCATCTCCACGTCAAATAGTCACAAATCAAATTTTCGGCATCGCTGCATTCATGCCCATATGTGCACGAATCCCCATAATAGTCGTCTAGAAAAAAAATTACTTGTATTATTGAAAATGCAAAATTGACATTGATTTCTTGAAGGTGATATATTTAGGTTGTTTGAGTCAACATAGATATGTGGGAAATAATAAAAAAGAATCATCAGCCTGTACTCATTTGCAAGCAGAATAGGATTCGTGGGACTCTCTAAATGGGAGCAATGCACTTCAAATACTTTTGCCGATGCTCGATCAACTTTTTCATATTCCTCCTGATACCTGTATGGGGATGTTATTAATTTATATGTAAATAAAAATTACACAAAAAATGGGTTTATATAAAAAGAAAAAAAAAGTATTTTAACATTACAATGAAATGCATTTGTAATTGTAAAATGAGATTTTTTAAATAATTATAAATAAAAATTACCAAAAGACGAATGTCAACAGTGCACAAAACAGTCTTCCAAAAAACCATCTGCTGTTTGAGCGATAATACACCTACAGGATTGCCTGACGAGCATTCTTAAAAGCCTGTGGGTTGTAACTCAGATATGTAAGGAATCATTTCAATAGATTACTCGAAGCGTTTCCTTCCTAAATTAGCGATATTCAAACTTTGAAGGCTTTATCGCCTTGCATAACTTTCGCTTATGCATGAATGTAGGTTTGATCCGGTTATTTTTCGAAAAGACAGCCATGTCATCAACATTAAATATGTGCGCAGACCACGGTTGGAAAACCAGTGAAAACCTTCCCAGTATGTGGCGATAAGGAGCCACTTATGAGGAGTAATTGAAGTTACAAGTGGATGCATGAACTAAATTTTAGTCTCAAACTGAGAATTTCCTCACTTTTTTTTAATGAAGGAATTAATGAATGAATAGTTATTTGGAGCTATTGTGCTTAAGTGAGATTTTACAAGATGACTAACGACATGAAAAAGCATATTTTCCAATGTTGATATTGGTTGAAAATTTAGTCAGGAAGGATTAAACACTATTTTCGCGAAATACTAGAGTATTTGCATTCCTTTGGTAAACAACGTCAAAAAAATCTATCGATACTTCAGACGCTAAATTTTCATTCTGACGTTTGATTGGCTTATTGTTATTTTTTTATCAGCAAACAAAGTTTAATAAATTAAGCCGAAACACTGGTCCGCCGAGTTTAGTGGGCTCTGACGTCATCTCCCATTCTCGAATTGTAGATTTGGAGGTAGTGTGACTTTTAAGCATTGGCGTGCGATTCTTTTCATATTAACCCTGCTAACGTTATTCGGACGATTTCTGTTGCTGTGTGAAATGCATTGCAATGGCAGAAGGCAGTTATTCTATCGATGAAATTACAGCTAGAAAGATGAGAGATGATGAGGCTTTGTTTCGCTGTGTTAGGAGTTCGAGAGTGACAACACCCGAAAATATATTCGTAAACGCTCCAGATAATCCTGTATGAAGAAGAAACAGGGTAATATCCGCTCAAATATACCTGAAAACCATATCATTTCTGGATCATCTCATCCGCGCTGTTGTGCTGATCACTTCGACGTAACTGTAGCAAATTTACTTAAGAAATAAGTTGTTAGTAGTTTTATGTGCAAACTTGTGTAACAAAATTCGTCGTTAGGTGATACCTTGCTTAAACTGTAATAATAATTCTTTTGTGCTATGCTTTTTTTGTTCTAATTGAAATTGTGGATCATTTAAGGCAATTTAATCGTTCATGAAAATTCAGCATCCTCAATAACTGGAATTTCTTCAATTTCCTCCGCCTCGCGAACGCCAAAAACCTGCCGTCCTGCCATGTTTGGTGTCTCTCGCGAACTCAGACCGCGGTTAAAACCTACCCATTAGGAGGTTCGGAAATTGGCGGCTTTTGAACCGCGGTTTAGACGACGTCTGGCGTAAAACTCGTTCTTGCAAGCCAAAAACAGCGGTTTCGGCCATTTTCCCTCACCACCGTCTAAACTTCGTTCTTGAAATCCCTGCAATGAGTGCTGTCATCATAACCAATGACGTTTGGTCAGGGCAACCTTCCATTAGTTTTGATCGGGAAAATTTTGACAACCAAAAGAGGTTCCGCAGCCACAAAGAAACAATTTTTATGTGAAAGGAGCTCAAATTAACGTACCTATTCCTTATAAAATTCACGAACCTTAACTTCATAAAATACGCCGTAAATTCAATTTCTTTTTACAGAACAGGAGTATTCTTCACTTTTTTAAAGCTACTTGAATATTGGACCATTTTTGCAGAGGATAATAGCCACTAAATATTGTGATAAATACAGCACACTTTGATACGTTCCTTGAACATTCACTGTCCATTTCCTGAACACATCTACCACTTCAATATCATTTTCAACAACAGCCTCATATCACCGACAAAATATCATTATTCTTGTTACCGTGGGATCATTTCTGCACTGCTGAACTTATTTACCTTATTCCCAAGATTAGGTGATCAATCCGACTAAGACTTAAAATACACCCTACTATGTCATTATGGTAAAAATAATTTCTAAAACAATTTCCAATACTCTAAACTCACCAGGCACGCAATTGTTTTCATTATCTAAATGGTATCCGGTATCACACTTGCAACTCCCTGGACCACGGGACACGTTGCAAGATCCATGTTGAAGTCCTTCGCAACCAACCCCATCAAAGCATGCGTCGTCCACCTGTGCATCTAAAATTAACAATCAATTTTTAGTACTCACTCATCAGTTCTAAACGCTTTAGTATGAACATTATGGCAATGTACAGTCACTTCCAAAAAAAGTTAACACTTCAGTGCCGAAATTTTTCTAAGTTCCGAGTTGACGGTGATTTGACAACGCTGCGTCACGGCTTCCCTCTGGCGGAGCCTCGCGAAGTTCTGACCGAAAACAAACCCCCTTCCCTTCCGCCTGTCCTGACGCAGCCTATATTACCATATTTCGGCTCTGAAGTGTTAACTTTTTTTGGAAGTGACTGTCCACAGTAGTTTTCTCAGGATTTTCGGGCCAAATGATTAAAAAAATAATTTTATGCTATAGTCACAACAGCATATATCAACTTCATCGTTTTAGGGATTAATGAAGCAATATTCTGCCAATATCACTAACTTTATATATTTATACCAACAAAATTTACCATTTTACCAAAACTAACATCAAAATCACGCAGTCACAGTCGTGCCTTCGTGGTCAGCGGACGTGATTCTCCACGTGTCCATGGTGTGTTTACAGCGTTTTTTATGGGCCAGTTCCTATCATCCTCATGCGTGGCAGTGCTCGGCGTTTCTTTGCTATATCGAGCCGAAAAAGAAGAATTAGAGCCTGCAGCCTTTGGAAAGACATGCCAAACTTTACACGTGTGAATGTGAATTAACTTCCCAGGTAATGGAACTCTTTCACCTCTTCCAGTTTCTGTTTTCCTAACATAACGTTGGTTTTGGCCTCTTCTCTCTTGCTGCACCCAAATATCTTAGTCTTCTTCTTATTGATCTTCAGGTGATGTCTGGCCATTGTCATTTTCATGGTTTTTAGCATGTTATTCATATCCTTCTCTGTCTCTGCTATGAGAGCTATGTCATCAGCGAATCCTAGCATGTAGATTGTTTCTCAGTGGATGTTCACTCCATAAAACTTCTCCTTGATTTAATTGATGTAAACATTAAAAATTACAGGAGACTGTGTACAGCCTTGTTTCACTCCTTACCTTATTCTTGCCTCGTTACATCTGGGTCCAGATTAGTCACAGCTATTTGTTTTGTACAGACTGTGGATAATTCTTCGGTCACTGTACTACACTCCAATTTCTTTCAGAATTCCAATCATTAAAGCCCAAACTACGTTTTCAAAAGCCTTCTCTAAATCCACAAATGCAATGAACTTCGGTTTGTTCTTCTCCATTCTCTTCTGTATGAGAAGCCTAAGAGCCAAGCTTGCTTCACTTATACCCTTACTTTTCCTGAATCCGAATTGATCTTCATTCAGGAACACCTCTGCTTTTTGCTCTCTTCTTCTGTAGATGATCCTTGTCAATATCTTGTCAGCATGTGTCATCAGGCTTATAGTCCTAATATTTTCGCATTTCTTCGATCTATTCTTTTTTTAATATGAATTATGATTTTTTGCTCGAAGTCCCTGGGAATTTCTCCTGTGGAGTAGGTAAATGTCGCAGACGGTTTTGTAGAGATGGGTTAAAGTCCTCTCTCCAGCATTTTTTATTAGTTCTGCGGAGATATCATCAATTCTAGAAGCCTTATTCATACGAAGGTCCCTTAGTGCTGCGTCGAATTCCAATCTCAATATTGAGGCTCCTACATCATCCTTCTCGACTTCGCTTTCCTCTTCAACAACTTTCGTGCTGAGATTGTTCCCGTTGTATAGCTCTTCCAGATAGTCTTTCTATCTCTTCACTTTGTCTTTATTTTCAATCAAAATTTCTTCATTCTTGTCCCTTATGGCATTGCATCTTGCATTCCTCTCCTTGAAGTGGTTCCTTACTATCCTTTATGCATCTTCCACCTTTATAAGTGCAGAATTTTTTATGCATCTTCGCATAGATTCTTCATCCACAACTCTCTAACTTTCATGGATTTGCGACTTATTTCATTCCTTATTGTTTGTAGCAAAGATGTCCTTCTTCAGTATTCGCATTCTTCTTTCTTCAATCAAGTCTAACAGACTGTAACCGTGATTCATGGCTTGGTCTTGACAACTTTTCTTCTTCCAAGAATATCTTTTGCGGTTTTCTGTAGTCCACATTTAATGTTTTCCATACGTTTTTCCACTGATTTCTCATTTAGATCCTCTCCTATATAGTTCCCTACTGATTTCTGAAACGCGAGCTGATGTTGAGCCTCCTTCATTTTTTCTACTTGCAATATATTCTACTTTGTTTTCTTCAATTTATTGAATTTTAGATGGCATTTCATCATCACTAAAATATGGTCACTGTCGATGTCTGCCCCAGGGTAGCTTTAGCAGTCCTTTATTTTCCTAAATCTCTGTTTCACAATAAATAGTCTAGTTAAAATCTTCTTCTGTCTCCCGGAATTATCCACGTGTATCTTCTTCGGTTGTGATTTTTAAACAATGTTTTGGCAACCAATAACTTATGTTGTGTGCAGAACTCCATTAGTGGTTCTCCTCTTTCGTTTCCATTTCCCAAGTCATATTTTCCGGTTATTTTTCCATCTTGACCTTCGCTGACGACAGCGTTCCAGTCTCCTAAAATAATTTGGTTTTCTTCTCCTCTTACCTGTTATATAACTTTGGTGATATCTTCGTAGACGTCTTCCACTTCTTCATCTTCGTAGTCTGACGTAGGCATGTAAACTTGCACCACAATGGTATCTGTAGGCTTTGTCTCAAACTTCGCCATTATAATCCTCTCACTTTACTGCAGAAAACCCTCCTCACAAAGCCCTGCACTCTTCCTGAGCATAATGCCTACTCCAGCGTTACCATTCAGTGATCCGGTTTGAATACTTCTGTAACTCCCACTCCAAAAGTCTCCTTCTTTGGACCATCTCATTTCACTGATTTCTAATATTTCGAGGTTCATTCTTCTCATTTCCACCTTCAGGTTCTCCAGACTTCCGCAGGTCCGAGGTGATCGCACGTTCCACGTTCTCACCCTAAAATATATATTACACTTGTAGGAAATTCCAAACTGTGTTTATTTTATATGAATTCTATCATACTTGACTGATATACTCTCTCGGGTAGACGCCTCCCGGAGATCCGAATGGGGGACTATTTTACCTCCGGAATATTTTACTCAAGAGGGTTCCATCACGTCTTGACTGAAGGAACAGAGTGAAACAGCTCGTATTTTTATCCTCGGGATAATAATGTGGTGGTTTCCCTTGCCATCCAAATCACATTACTAAAGCCTTTAAAGTAAATGTTACCACGCCTGTAGCGAAATGAGTGCCGCTGTAATGCCTTATTTATGGTAAACACTGTGGTATCCACCTTCACTCACGTGAAGAAGAGCTGCTCTCTCTTCCGGGTAATGAGAAGCGTAATTGTTTGCGGTCTCCCGTCACCAAGTCACGGCATCTTCATAGGATTTGTATTATTTAGTGGCCTATCTTACCCAGGTATAGACCAATACCCCCTCGGAATGCCGTCGCTTTTTGTCCACAACTGCATACTCGACGAGTAAACTCGCTTTTCTCGCAGCTAACCTCTATATCTAGAGGTCAAACCACCATCCGCAACCCAGTGGGCGCACTCGGTGGCTTTAAGCTCAGCCGCGAGAATGTTTCCAATCATCATCAAGGGTCAACAATCC
Source organism: Platycnemis pennipes (assembly GCA_933228895.1). Classification (NCBI taxonomy): domain Eukaryota; kingdom Metazoa; phylum Arthropoda; class Insecta; order Odonata; family Platycnemididae; genus Platycnemis; species Platycnemis pennipes. Next base: position 29,261,872 of record OW121852.1, on the reverse strand, counting down.
TAGGATTGGTTTGACGCAGCTCTCCACTCGATTCTTCTATCGGCCAACCTCTTCATATTAACGTGGTTCCTCTCTTTCACATCCTTTACGACCTGTTCTATATAACTTATACGAGACCAGCCTTTTCCATTCTACCCGTTCACTTTTCCCTCGACGATTGTCTTCATCAGGGCATCGTGTCTTAAGATATGGCCGATTAGATTGTCCCGTCTTCTTTTTATAGTTTTCAGCAGATTTCTCTCTCCTCCCACTCTTCTTATGACTTCTTCATTTGTCACTTGGTCGATCCATTTTATCTTCATCATTCTTCGATAGCACCATATTTCGAATGTTTCCACCCTTTTCTTCTCCGCTGCTGTCATCGTCCATGCCTCACTGCCCTAAAGAAACATGCTCCAGATATACGTTTTGATGAATTGCTTTCTTACTTCCAAGCTTGTATTTCCAGCTGTTAGTAGATTCTTCTTTTGAAAGAATGACCTCCGTGCCTGGGATATCCTACTTACTATTTCTTTTTTGCTTCGTCCGTCGTTGGTTACTCTGCTTCCCAGGTAACAGAACTCATTCACCTCTTCCAGTTTCGGTTTTCCTAGTTTAACGTTGGTCTTGGCCTCTTCTCTTTTGCTGCACACCAGTACCTTAGTCTTCTTCTTATTGATCTTCAGCTGATGTATGGCCATTGTCCTTTCCATGGTTGTTAGCATCTTATTCAGCTCCTTCTCTGTCTCTGCTATGAGAGCTATGTCATCAGCAGATCGTAGCATGCTGATTGTTTCTCCGTAGATGTTCACTCCAGAACACTTCTTGGCTTCATTGATGGCTCTCTCAATATAAACATTAAAAATTACGGGGGACAGCGCACAGCCTTGTCTCACTCCTTTCCTTATTCTTGCTTCTTCACAGCTGGGTCCAGATTTTATCACAGCTACTTGATGTTTATACAAACTGTGGATAATTCTTCGACCATTGTAGGAAATTCAAATTCCTTTTAGAATATCAAGCATAAATATTTCCAAATGAACTCGAAATCAATGTTTCATTCCCTAGTGAACTGGGATTTCTCCATCAAAATTATTTGTGCTTAATGAATAAAATTATGTTGGGGCAAGAATTGCATTTCTTTCTCATTGATGAAGGAAACTACTTTATTATAATGCCATCGGAAATTAATACTTCCTGCGAATGTGAGACATTATGAGAGGTCTTTATAATAAATCAACTAAATCTATCTCTGGGGCATCTATTGTGTTCCCTTTTGATATGACATCACTTTTTTCCATAACCATTATCCCGAAAACATTCACAGTAGATACTTAAACTTACCTGGGGCACAGTTGTATTCGCCGTCTTCATGGTAACCTCCATAGCATGCGCATTTGTATTCGTAATCGACAACTGTACAAAGTCCATTCAGAATTTCGTTACATCCAACTCCATTTGGACATGAGTCACCCACCTTGGCATCTACAATTAATTAAAAAACAATGCTTTTTACATTGAACAACATTCATAACTGAATAATGACAATAACAAGTAAGCTTCAATCCAGAGAGTTTTCACTGGTAGTAATAGTGACAACTTCGAATTGAAATACAATTCTTTTGGTAATTATTTACTATGGACTTCTACAAGATGGCGTCTGAATGGATTGAATTCAATATTTATAACTGTTTTTGTATCCACATACGCACACTGAACCACCAAAATGTCAAATGTTCTGTAAAGATTTAAAGAATAGCCCATAAAAGAACATTACCCGGATTTATGTTCTTACGGTGCGTCTACCAGTGAGACTTTAAAAAAGTAACAACATGTATTTAACGCCAGTTTGTTACATTACCCTTCTTGAATGTTCCGGGAAAAATTAGGGTTTTCTACCAAGATTAAAATCACATAAGCTTAAACTATAAAATACAAAACCTTTTTGAAAATAAGTCAACAAGAGAAGTTCATATGGATCATTCCACGTCAATTTCACTGGAAAATATTCAAAAATGACCCTAAGGGTATACGATTTTTACCAAACCTAGAAAAACGTCAATATTTGATACGAAAAGACCAGGGCCGTTTTTCAAAACATGCACCGTTTACGAGAAATTTCATCGTCGGTTGGTTATTCAGGGTAGGCGACCGACAGCTGAGGTCATTTGCGCCATTTAGAATAGGTGGGTGATTGGGTAATGGTAGGAGTTTTCAGGGAACAGAAAAGGGTGGAGAGAAATTCGGCGTCGGCATTAGCCTACTGTTAACGAAAGGCGCCAAGGGGACCACGGCTTAACGTCCCATCCGACGGACGGAGTACTGAACTTGAAACGCCCTCTACTAGGCACTCAAATAGGGAACGGTTTGCCACTGAAAAAACCGCTATTGCCGGGAATCTAACCCGGGATCTCGGGATGGGAGGCCAGTACTCTAGCCACCACAACATCCCGATCCCCTTTGTTTTGTATGTGCTAAGAACACTCCGCCCATAGAAATTTATCGACAGTTATGTGAAATGTATGGGCATCAAAAACACGTGAAAATGGTGCAGAGGGTTTAAATACGGACGCACTGATGTCCATGATGAACAGCGTGCCGGACGGTCATCGGTATCGGATACAAAATTCGAATTTTTCCAAAGTGAGTATACTTTTCATCAGTATATCTCTGAGATTATTAAAGCTACGGATGGGCAAAAGGTCTTATTCCAATGGTCTTGAATTGAAAAAATATAACTATGGATAACATTGAAAAATATAAGCAATTTTAAATTTCCAAATAGATTTTTTAAGATTTGTTTCTTTGAAGAAAGGTTTGTCCTCGATTCGTTTTTTATATGTGTTGTAAACACAACCCTCTACAAAATAAAAATGTTTGCTAGAGGTTATATTTCATTTAAGAAAGAAAAATATTTTTGAGTATAGTCGTAATGCCCGCCAGTTGTCGCGGCGGCGTACGGCTCGCCGTTTACCGTACCGTACTCCGGTGTCTTCGGCACACTGTCTCTATCACATTGTCTCTTACAACTTCCTCAATTACAATTTTGCAATGTTGCAATTTCTCGTGAACGGTTGCACGCTTTGCAAAGCGGTTTAGGGGTTTTTATTTTAGTATCAAATTATGACTTTTTTTCTAAGTTTGGTCAAAATCGGTTAACCTAAATCACCACTTCGAATTGACATGAAATGATCCACATACATTAACCCTTGTTATTTTTTCACAGATATATTTTAAAATAAAATTATAGCTTTTACCATGCATGAAGCTCAATACAGTGATGATACACAGCACAATGAGTAAGGATTAAGGAGAAGACTTACAACATTAACTATTCGTCCTTAGAAAACTTTCACTACATCATTCGGTAATTCTTTAAATTTGTAAGTATCATTTAATACTGATGCTAAAATGAATGCTGGTAAAACTTGCAATACCAAGGTAATGGGGTTGATTTCCATATTTTTACTTCCGAGTCTGATAAAGTTTGCAAGTTAAAAGACCCCAATTATTCTGTTTTTCGATCCCTCAATTAGCTCTCGAGTTATAAGCGGCAAAAACTGATGTTTTCAACCCTTTCGGAAAAGTGGGCGTGTAAAGGATTATTACGTCATCCACTTCATCCAATCACTACTGAGACCGCAAAGCTCCTTCGCCCAATCACAATGGGGGACACACAGCTCACTCTCCCAATGGAAGTTGTTGCGACAGGATCAGTGAGAGCAGACTTTCCGTCCCCTCCCCCACTCTCGTTCCTTTCCTGTTCTTCCTAAACACAGTCTAGGGCAGGAGGTTGATGACGTAGATATCCTCAAAGCAGGTTGTTCGGTGGGCGTCACTTTTCACTTATTTTTATTATTTATCTATTGAGTAAGCGTCCCCATTTTTAGTCTTTTGACAGGCATGTATTCACCTACAGTCGAATTCCAAATACTACTTTATTACTAAAATTTTTTTACCTATTTTAAAAGATTTTTCTCCATTACTTAAGCTTACCTGGGACACACAACTTTTGTTCATCCACATGGTAGTAGTCATTGCATCGGCAACGCCCAATACCGCTGGCCGCACTACAAGATGCATTGCCTAGTCCTTCACAGCCTTTTCCATCTTCGCATATATCACCCAGCTTTGAATCTAAAAGTAATCATCATACATTAATTAAAATGAATATAAACCCATTAATGCAACAAGCAATCTGTGACCAGTGTTTATTAGATCACATGTCACACGGCACCCCATAATTGAACATAAACCATTTAACATTCTATCAACGAAGATAGTTGCATTCCATGACGAGTGAATGTTTTTTTAAACAAATTTTGTTTTACACAAATTCATTGCAGTACCTAATGTTGCATTCTGACTCAAAGTTTGGCATTGTTTTGCAAAGATTTATTGGCTTTGTACATTTTCAAGAGTAATTTTTGAATCCCGGGATTTTACAGTACAACTACTGTCCTAGTTATTTACGCCACATCAATTTTGTTTGCCACCACAGCCAAAAGGAATACAGATAAAGACCGCGGTAAAGAGAAATGTATTGTTGGAATGATGGACACTTATGGTCATTAAAAAAATCTATTTTCTTCAATGACTAAATTTTTTTTTGAAAAGTTGCAATTCTTTCTCCAATGTATAAACTTACCTTCAATGCATATGTTATTGTCATCCTGATGGTAGGATTCATCGCATACACAATGTCCTTTACCTCTGGCCGCACTACAAGATCCATGATCAAGTCCTTCACAGCCTTTTCCATCTTTGCATGAGTCGCCTACCATGACATCTATAATTAATAATCATATATTAATAATCATACATAAGTATTATTGTTCAACTGCAGACAAAAACCATTTACCAAACACCACCGGATTATAATTAATCTTTACACGTTTCTGAAATAATTCTTCCTCAGATGGAATTAATTCTAATATATTTTACATATACAGGTCAATATATCTAGGAAAAGTTATTATTTTCACTATTTTTTGAGGACCCAAGTCGTCTTTCTATACACAATCGCCGGATTTTGACCAAAATCGCTTACATCACGACACTTGCGATAATCAGGGATATTTCAAAATTAGATTCCGAGTGGACTACCGGTATAGAGGGTGAAAAAATCCGAGTACAAAGTGTTATGCCTATGCATTGGAAATTCATCTGTATATTTTACATTAACGGTTTTTGGAAACGTCAGAAAAAGATAACGGAAATTAACGTGATAACATTTCGAGGCTCGCCTGATCATACCAATCAAAACAAAAAGCTACATATAGATATATTTGCGTTAGTAACTTGTGTCTTCATTTCCAAAAAAAATCGATACAATTATAATGACATGTGCATTGAGCATTACACATATTTACCTTAATATTTATAGCGTTCAAATAGATATCATCAAGCAATACGAACGAATTAAACGAACGCAAGCAATGCAAATAAAGAGATATCTGTTGCTCTATACAAATATTTTGTACAATTCAGACTATTGTGTTTCATAAGTAAACTGTTATTAAACATTTTACATTTGCCTCTCCGTTTTTTTTTAACTCACCTGCAGAGCATAACTTTTCGTCATCCCGATGATAGTTTTCATTGCATATGCAACGTCCATTACCGCTGGCCACACTACAGGATCCATGTTCAAGCCCTTCACAGCCTTTTCCATCTTTGCATAAATCACCCACCTTTACGTCTATAATTAATTAACACATATTGAATTATCTTTTAAATTAATTTCACATGCTTTTTTACACAGACTATACACTTGCCCTGTGTACTTCTCTACTATGGGCATATGGCGATGTTATATCGGGTGTATTTTTTCACCATGAGAAGAGGACAGACGAACAAAACAACGAACACAAGAGGAAATCAAAGATGAGTATCAATTATACAGAAGAAAGCATTAACAGTACGTTTCAAAGGTACGCATTGCCGAAGAAGAATCGGGCCAAGTTGGCCATGCATTACAGTCACTTTGAAAGTACGGCAGACGAGAAAGTACATATGCTAGATAGACATAGGAACTGATAACCATAGAAAGAACAATGGAGGAAAGATCAATAAGAAGAATATTAAGATACTTGTGTGCAGCAAGAGAGAAGAGGCCAAAACCAACGTTAAACTAGGAAAACAAAAAATGAAAGAGGTGAAAGAGTTCGGTTACCTTGGAAGCCGAGTAACCAACTATGGACGAAACATGAAAGAAATAGTCATCAGAATAGCACATGCAAAGAGCGCATTCCATCATAAGAAGAATCTACACACCGCTTGGAATACAAGCGAAGAAGTAAGGAAATAATTCATCAGAACGTGTATTTTGAGCATGCTTCTCTATGGCAGCGAGGCATGGGAAATGACAGCAGCGGAGAAGAAAAGGCTGGAAGTATTCTAAATGTAGTACTACGGAAGAATGATGAAGATAAAAAAGATCGACCGAGTAAGTAACGAGGAATTCCTTGGAAGAGTGGGAGAAAAGAGAAGTCTTCTGGATACTCTAAGAAGAAGAAGGGATAACTTGATCGGCCACATCATGAGACAAGAAGGCCTGTTGAAGACACTCCTCGAGGAACAAACGGAAGGGAAGAATGGCAAAGGAAAATCTCGTGTGAGATCTATGGAACAACCGATGAAGTTTGTGAAACAGAATAAATACATAAATACGAACTGATTAGCCGATAGAAGAACTAGGTGGATATCTCCGTCCAAACAATCTAAGGATTAATGAATAATGATGAGGAATAAGAATTCAATGGAAATGTGGAGACTTAAAACGTTAGTATCGAAAAAATTGGAAAACTCCCTTGGAAGTAATTCAACGCACCCAACGTGGTGAGGACGGGTAAGGGAAAGCTGACTACCCATGAATGATTCACACAAACAGGCACACAATCAGACGCGTTAAAAAAACATCCTATCCGTGGTTCTTCGTGGAAAAATTAATTTTTAGTCCATGACACCCACGGACAACACACACACTCCGTAATGATTCCTTCACGCGAATTTCACGGTGTCACGTCAAGGAAAACTAATAAGTTGGTATCTACAAGCATTCTTTCTGTGGTCATTCTTGGGCAGTCAAATTTCTCCTACCCTTCCTCGCCACTTTTGGTGCGTTAAGCAGTACGGCCATTAGAGTTTCCTTTCACTAAGAACGAAAAGGAATAGGAATAATTAGAGAACATACAAAAGGACAAAAACAAAATAGGTGGAGAAGATGGTTTGTACTAGAATCATTAATGACACAAATTTATGGAGTGTTTGGAAATTGTATCCCTGATAATAGATTCCAAGACTTAAAAGCTAACGTAGTTATGTTAAAAAAAGAAGTAACTGGCTTTGAGACATACATCTAGAAATTACACCTGGAAATATAAATTTTATAACAAAAATTTTTAATTCACCCTTAAAATGTTTAAAGAAAGATATGCACATCAATATGTTGGCGTCGAATTAAATATAGCTGTTTTTATGCATGGAATTTAATATAGTGCATATTTTGAGTAAAAATTAAATAACAGTTTAGAGATGCAGTTAAATCCAGAAAACCATCTATGTATCCATAATGTAGCATAGAAAGAGATTTCTTCCGTAGGTTTACATTGATATAGTCAACAATGAAATCAAAGGATAGTCTTACACAAGTAATTCCTATTATCGTGAAGAGATTATTCATAAAAAATCAGTCGAACGTAATTTAACCAAAATTATATCATTATCATTCCTGGACTACCCTAAGGACATTCATTATTTAATTATTATTACTTATCGAAACACTTTATGAACATACATTGAAAATCTCGAAAGAAATTGTATTTGCTCTATGAAGTGTGCTCTTTAGTTTGATAATTTGTGTTTATCTTTTGCTTTTAGGTCCTAAAAATTTGCAAAAAAATGTTACCAATTACAGCTCAATCGCCCGGTACTATTCTTAAAGAATACACACACTATGAACACTAATGTATTTTTGCAACAATGAAGGAATGAATTGCAACTTTAGGTACCATATTGCAAGGAATATTAGCTAATGAGCATGTTAAGGAAAACTTTGCAATCACCATGACCCATTACAAATCACTAGACATCATTTCCTAGTGATTTATAACCATTAAATATTTTAACACTGCTGCTAGCAACACAGGTGGTAGAGCTTACGATAAGGAGAAAATTTTAGCTATAATGACTGGCATTTAAACACATGGGGTCTTTGTTCCAAATGTTATATTTTAGAGTTTTTTTTCTCTCCAGATATTTCTCCAGCACATACACTCACCTGGAGCGCAACCGGTTTTTTTGTCATGCTCATGGCAGTTGTCATTGCATTTGCATCGTCCTATACCGCTGGCCACACTGCAAGACCCATGATCAAGCCCTTCACAGCCTTTTCCATCTTCGCACACGTCACCCAGCTTTGCTCCTATAATTAATTATTGTATATTGAGTATTCCCTTCAGCAAAATTAATCCTGTTCTATCACAAATATCAAACCAGCTTTTACCATTTATTTATTGGATTAAACTTGCAATAACCTTCAACTGTCTGCTGATTTTCTTCAGTCGTCCGAAAGATTTTTACATTAGCTTAAAAAAATACCTCCACAAATGCATAAATACTCCCATTGATAAATAGTGTAACGTGATTTACTACGTGGACAGTAAGCAAGCAGTGACGAAAAGATTTGTTTGTTAACCTCATGGATACAATATGAAAATCTTTTCTCCATTGAAAAGAGTGATAAGGGAATATAAATTTTCTTAGGAAATCATTTAGAAACAGGACATCATTGATAGTCTTACCTTTTCTAAAGTAGTAGAACTATATGCTTGTCCATGAAGGGGCAAAAAAAAGTAACAGATATTTCACAAACCTTAATAAATGAACTTCATTATATTTACAGAGTATCTTAGCATAGTTAATTAAAGGCACATTTCAAAGTGATTCGCAGAATAGTCTAGGTAGTGTAAATAGCAGGTAGCTCAACCCATAAGTTATAAGTATTTCAATCCATTTCCACTGCAAATAGATTAATCGTTAACAGCAATACCAATATTACGTAATTAGAAATGTTCATGCGAAGATCATTCAAGCATTGATTTGAGAATGAATTTGAATCAATTTTCTTTCTGAGCATTGCTAAGGCCATTGCCATTATTGCCACAACTAAAAACATCGATGAAGCAAAAAAAAAGCTCTAGAGAGATGCCGTAAACTACACAGTGTTTTTAGAAATAATGCTTTCCGATTAGGGTAAAGCACTGGCGAATCTTAACTTGCTTGCTTGGCCAAGAGACCACTTATGGTTTTGAGGCGTGCTATGGAAGGGATCGAAAGAAGTGTGGGGAAAAGCTTGGAAGAAGATACGGGTAAAGGGAAATGGCAGGGGATTGGTGGGATATATTAATTCCTGGTGATCTGATTGCTTTTAAAACCCAAATATGTGCCGTTTCCCTTGTTTTAACTTCTAGGGATGATGCTGTTTCCGAGAGGCTTCAAGGATAATTAAGGGGGAAGCAGTTGTCAAATGAACGGTGGTGGTTTGTTAAGAGGGTGGAGACAGAAAAGTTACATCCGGATTTGGTGGAGCGGTAATTATTGATTCGGAATGAAAGCGGAGAAGTACAATTCCTTACATAGAAAGACAGGCAGTGATTGCAAGTAAGCATGTAGACTTCGTTTTGGAAGAGCATTTGGCTTCATATTTAAGAATGCGGGTGGTAAGCGGGAACAGGCCGCTGGGAGATCGTTTGAAGTTTATAGTCAGGGTGCAGGTTTTGCAGCGGGGGCGGTTGCATAGCGAAGGTAGTTGGGTGGTCTAGCAGTCTTTCGCGTACCCTTACTCCCCAAAAGAAGCCCAGTTTTTTGTATCAGCCGTTTAACACGTTCAACCCGAAGGACGCGAATGCGCGTCCGAGGTGCATTGCCAGGATACCGAAGGACGCGCATTCGCGTCTCTTAATGACCGATTTTCATGAATTTTTCTTTTGCTCGTTTTTTAACAAATACTTTCTTTTTCGATGCTAGATCCTTAATTATACCTCTTTCTTTGTTTTAAATACAACAGTTTCCAATGGGCTATATTTTTTTTTAATTATTCCATGAAAATGTAGTTGGATGTATGACGTCACTAAAACCTGATTAATGAAGATATTACCGTATTATTTCCTATCAGTTTTTAATTATTCCTTAATTATAAGTTACTTATGAAACCTTTTCTTGCGTAATATTTGGGAGAATAATCATTTCCTCCGCCTTTAGAACATTCTATGTGATTTGGTGTTGGATGAAAGAGTTTGAGTGGTGAGATTTGGTGTTGTATTCATTGTCCTCAGCTTGACATCGAGCAGTAGACTTCAGACCAACCATTGTCCTCTAGTTTGTATGTATATTAAGTTTCATTCACGATACGGGTGAATAAGGAATACGAATGAAAGTGATCCTTAGCACAATCTCTGACAAAGTTTGCAATGGCCACAAGACTATGTACGCCAAACTTGCGACACACGCCCCGCGAGGATGTTTGATTTTAGTGGCCAACACATACAGAAAAGACTTATGAGTGTTTAGATAAAATGTATACACAATGAATGTTACCGGAGAAGAAATACTATATAAGACAGCTGAGTCGTGCAGCAGCCTTATTCGAGCAAAATCATTCATTGCCGCTGCCGTATATCACAAGACCTCTGTCGCCGCTTTCTTGGAAAATCCACCAGGAAAAATTACTTCAGCTTGAACGCAATAATATCAGGTAATGTATCTGGAGAAATTTCGTTGTTAATGTTTTATTTATTTATGTAATATTTTTCTCAGTTTTTTGGAAATTAATTTTTTTCTCTAGGCTGTTGTATTCATTGTGGTATGGATTCTCAACCATCAACCTCCGGAGTGGGTCGCCGGCGGAGGATGTGTGAAATTATAAAGGAAGATGAATTGGAAAATGCTTTGATTGAGGAAAGTGACTGTAATTCAGAAACATCAGAAGAGGATATTCTGGAGGAAATCGGACCTTTCGACCTATCCGACGATGAACGGAGTGATGAAGAGCAGCCTAGTGTCCTGAGTGAGGAAGAAAAAGGTATTGTTTGGTTTGTCAACCGGCAACAAATAACTGGCAATATTGAATTTACTGGTAATGCTGGACTGAGGGTTCCTAATCCTGGAAACGACCCCATGGCTTATTTTACTCTTATAGCCAATGACTCGATGCTCAATTTCATCCTGCAAGAGACAAACATTTATGGTGAGGTGCAAATGAAGGAAAATTGGGTTGATATTTGTTTGGAAGAGTTTCGAAAATTCCTAGGGATTATTTACTTGATGGGAATTGTGAGACTTCCGGCAATTGCTCAATATTGGTGCAAAAATGACCTTTATAATTTTCCTGTTTTCACTGAAGCAATACCAAGAGATAGATTTTTAGCCATACTGCGGGCTCTCCATTTTGGTAGGAACCCCCTTCCTGGTGAGCCGAAGCCAGCTGATCCCCTTTATAAAATTGGAAATATTATTGAAGCCTTCAGAAACAACATGAAAAAAATTTATTATCCAAAGAAAGAACTTAGTCTGGACGAGTCAATGGTTATGTGGAGGGGAAGATTATATTTTAGACAATATATTCAAGGCAAAAGGCACAAGTACGGGGTTAAAATTTATATGTTAGCAGAGCCAGATGGACTTGTTATAGATAACTTGATCTACACTGGATCTCACGACAAAGAAGTAGGTGGAATTGGCCACACAGAAAAAGTCTTAAAGAAACTTCTTTCAGATTATGAGAATGCCGGGCATGCAGTATACATGGACAATTTCTACAACAGCCCAAGTTTGTCACTGGAGTTGTTAAAAAAAAGATTTTTTCCACAGGAACATTACGCTCATCTAGGCGCGGGGTTCCTAAGGACATTATACCTGCTAAATTAAAAAAGGGTGAATGCATAAGCCGCTACACAAGTGAAGGTCTCTGTGTCACTAAATGGAAGGATAGAAGGGAAGTCATGACCTCATCGACTGAATTTGGTGGTGAGGTAAAGAGAATAATTAACAAGAGAGGGAAAGCAGAAGAAAAGCCAGAGCAGGTCATTCATTATAATAAGCATATGGGCGGAATTGACAGAGCAGACCAGCTTTTATCCTACTATTACGCTGAAAGACGAACCCTTAGATGGAACGTCAGGGTAGGCCTACACTTCTTGGAGATGTCTTTAGTAAATGCCTATATCCTCTATAACAGATTTAGTGGGAGTAAGTTGGCCCTATTGCAATTCAGGGAATTTATTATTAGAAAATTGTTGGAAACAGATCCCAATGTGACAACATTTAGAAGGAAATCCACGGAAAAAATGCATTTGCCACAGTTCATAAAAGGGGACTCCAAGGGAAAAACAAAAAGGAGAAAATGCAAATTGTGTCTAAAAAATAAGCTGAGAAAAGATGTTTCTTTTCATTGTGCCATGTGCCCTGATGAACCTGCTTTATGCTTAGAGCCATGCTTTAGATTGTACCACAGTTATTAAAATATTATTTAATTTATGAAGTAATCCTTGCAATGTAAATTAGTATTACTTCAATAATTGTGTTAATTCTTTTGTAAACATTCCTTTCCAATCATTTCATATTTTCTTTGCAAGTACTCTGTTTTTAAATGTCATTATTAAAGTTTTCGTTTTTTCTGAATTACAAAATTTATGTCACATGCATTATCTGTGTATTGAATTACATCATTTTCTGCATTTCGATGGAAACGTATTCAATAGCTGTGATGAACATGTATTTCTTGAATGTGAAGTTTTTTCCTTTGACGAAAAAAAATGTAATAATTTTAAGGTATGTGTATTTTTTAGCATGTGCACAGTAAGAACTCATGTTTTTCAGGTAAAATTATTATAAAGTTGTAAAATATTTTATTTCTGATAGCTAAAAATTAAAAAAAATAAAATTATTTTTTTCTGGAACATATCATTATTTTCAATGTCACGGCCACCCAAGCGATCCTCAAAACCCTAAGCAATAAATAACTGCTCCTGTGATTCCCTACTTACTTAATATTGCATTGTTTAAAGAAGCAGGAAGCCCTATCCTTCAACTTTCTTTTAGCCGTCAAATAAAGCTTAGCCTAAAATTCAATATTGGCAGTTTCATTCTCGGATGCTGTTTCTCTTGGTATGAGCACAGAGTTGGGTAGAGAATCACAGAAAATTTAACTGAATCCAACCAACTGAACTGGAGGCTAAGTTTGTATTCGCAGGTTTTGTGATACATTTGGTCACACGCAGGGTAAAGTGGAAAAAAAGGGAACCATGTATCGTTGCTAAACACTCTTCAGACTAAAGCAATTAGTAGTGGATCAAATATAGTATGATGGTTCCCAGAACCCTTTTTCTGCCTAAGTGGTAAACCCCATATTATATTTACGCAATGATCACCGAATGATTATAACAGCACATCATTTCTCGACTAGTTACTCTCAGTTTACCGACTTAGAAATTACCTGCGTCCCCATACAATAACTCTCATACCAAGAAGATACACGAGTAGAGTAGGTCGGAAGTATTATTGAATTCGATAGACCACATTATATATTGTCGATATAGCATACCATACAATTGATAGGTTATAAAATATAGTGCTTAAATCCAAAACCATATCTTGAGTAGCACAAAAGAAAACTGTGGATGGGTAATTTAACAGCAAGAATCGTGAATTATTTTGATGGTATTGCAGGGTTGCATACATTCATGACTTTGCCAAGATAGCTAAGGACGCGAATTCACGTCTTTAATAAATTAATGAGTTTTGTTGTTCAGAAAAATTTTTAACTTATTTTGAATTACATTTTAGTGACTGGCCAAATTAATGCGGCAGAAAAAGCTTTCCGTTTTTGATGATTGCACATTAGAAATACTCCGGGTTGAATGTGTTAAGTACGTATATGGGTCTGATTCAAGCAGATATTTCCTCGAGTCTCAGAGTTTAACCAAATTTCGCAATATATCATCATTTCATAAGGAAATTAAAATTCTCAAGCCATATTGTAATGCATGCACCCGCTTACGGGAAATTGCAATGTTTATAAATTACGGGTAAGCCAGAAATGGTAAGAGATAACAGTGTGGTGATAAGACCTAGAGGGCTATTGCATGTAAGGAAAAACAAACTATGAGCTGCTCCGCCTTATCCGTTGTTTTTTATTAGAGCAAAACATTTTCGGTAATGAATGGTGTCGATGAGCGCCGCTCTGTCTTTGAAAAGAGAAGATTTCAAGAGGTTTCGGAGAGAAGCTAAGGGCCTGTGTAAGGGTAGCAGAATAAAGGGGTGAAGGCTGAGGAAAGTAGTACTGGAAGTCGAAGCGGGATACGGCTTGCCTATTTTTCTCCGAGGCTGACCGTTTAAGGTGCCGCTCCTCGTATATGCAAAGGCGGTGGTTTCTTCTGCGGGAAGCAAACAGCGGATGACACGGGCATCAAAAGGGATTAAATGGTTTACATGCTGTTAAAATTGGCGAGAAGAAGATGAAAGAGAATTTGTGCTGAGATTTGAAGACACCAGAGAACCGTAAGGCCGACGCCGGTCTACCTACTCTCATACTCAAAATATTTTTCTTTTATGAATAAAATATTTCCGCCTTTTAACTTTTTCAGTTTGTAGAGGAGAGTTGCATAAACAACAGGTAAAAAAATTGATGAATTTAAATATACGTAATATATGATTTACTCGGCTAGAAACCCGAGATATTTTTATAAATGAAATATACGTAGATTGTCAAAAATCTATTTGGAGTTTTTAAATCGTTATAAAAATTATAATATTTTATATTTTAAAATAATCATTTGTAATACATTTTCATTTCAAATCATTCAACAAAAAGCACTTTTGCACATCTGTAGAATTATTTATCTCGGAGATGTGCCGTCAAATGTGAAGTGCCTTTTGAAAGATACTAAATTTGCAACATTGTAATTTCTTATGAATGTTTGCAAGTATTACAAAACGGATCAAGAATTTTGATTTCCTTATCAAATTATGCGTTGCCTAATTTCGTCAAAATCCTGTAACGGTCACCATTTCCATTATTCTTATGGAGTTTACGTCCAACGGCCCATACAAATTCCGTTTCTAGAGTTAGTATGTATTTCACTCTCGTGAGTCAGCGGTCCGCACTGAGTAACTTACTCGGACGGCACATGTTGTCATCTGTGAGCACATATCCTTCCTTGCATTGGCATTTTTTTCTCGTAATTTTGTCACTGTCTGGCAGGCAATCCGTGTTTCGGTCCACGCAGTCTTGTCTTGCTCTGCAATCTTCGTTGATGTGTGCGTCTGGAATTTAAATATGGTCAAAGTTAACCCGTGGTTAAATGTGGCATTTGATTTTCACGTGAAAACATTCATTTTCACGTTGCTGGTAACATGCAATAACATACACAACAGAACTCTTGAGAGTTATTCTGGAGCAGAAGCAGGAGCATATTGGAGCAGAAGTCAATCGATAATTTAATTAATAACTCAAATTGTCATTTTTTTAAAAGAACTTCAATAAGGGCAAAAATATCCAGTTGTCACTTTCGGTATCTACTGCGTGGATGGCATTGTCGTCCAAGATTTCACGACCGTTGCAGGGCGCATCATCAGGGAAATGATGAAATTGAAGCTGCGAATTCACATATTAAAAGGAGGAGGCGGTGTAACCTCCCCCTCCGCCTCCTGCCTTGACGGGTCACTGTCCTCCTTCACCGCCCTCCAACTGACATAAGTAACTGACGGGAGCCGTTCCCGAAAAATCTTCTTCCAGCAGATCCCGAAAGTGACAGCTGGATATTATCAACGCTGCAAAAATCTGCGATCAGCTAAAGTCATAAATAGTGGATGTAAGAGATTAGAGAGGATTTATGAGCATCAGGGAAAGAAAACTGCAATGGAAAAAAATTTTATACTTTAACGATGAACCTTGAAAATTAGTGCCGATTTCAAAAAAATTCGAAAATACTAATAACGCATTTTGCCAAGCAAGCTAAATCCAAAATAGAGTTCACCCAAAAGACAATTGATGAGCAGCAAAGTTTTGATTCAGTCGAGTTATCCTAAAAAAAATTCTGATAAAAAATTGCATTTTGAAGCTGATATTAGAGTTTTGAGGTATATTCTGCCTCAAACTAAGGAGAAAAACATTCTTCAAAGATTACTCTCAAGAGGAAAATAACCCTTTTACTGGGGTAGATGAGGCAGCAGATTGTGATTTGTTCGGGCATGCTTGCAATGCCAAGAGAGGTTTTCATCCCTTAAACTTTATTAAATCCCTGTGTCTGCATTAATATAACTCAAAATATTTATCGTTTGGGAGATAAGATTAATAGCTTAAGATTTTTCTTTCCATGTGCTTGCATCCTACTTGCCTTACCAGCATAAAAACTTACCAGGTAAGCAGCCATACATATTGTGAACATGGAATGAAGGTTTGCAGATGCATTTCCTGGTCGAGGTGTCACACATCATATTTTTGCCGGCGTTGCATTTCTCTATATTTGAGCAGGGATATCCATAGTTCAGATCTAGAAAAAAATTAATTTTCCTGTAGATATTTATGACGAAAATCAACATTTATCTCCGGATAATGTACGTACATAAATTGATTTATTGTTCCAGCCTACCCCTATATGAACAAGTATATTTGAGTAAAGAATTTCCTTGGTCTTATAAATCAATATTAATGCTTATACAATTAATAATTAAAAACACAAAATTAAACACATTTCAGTATAACATCGGGTACAGTAACAAAGATTCCAGATATCAGCATTACTTTGCAATGCGGTTGTTTACCATACATGTTTATTGCTGAATACGATAGAGTTTGTAAAATAAAATGACCCGTGTTTTCCCGTTTTTTGATCCGTCAATTATTTCTCGAGTTATAAGTGGCGAAAAACTGACGTTTTTAACCCTTTCGAAAAAGTGGGTGTGGTGCAACCTCAGACGTACATATACTTCGTCCAATCACAACTGAGTCCGCGAAGCTACTTCGCCTTATCGCAAAGGGGGAGGATACAGCTGGCTCTCCCAATGGGAGCGATTGCGACAGGATCTATGCGAGCAGACCTTCTGAAATTCCCCCTCCACTCCCTTTCCTTCCCATAAGAGCAGTCAAGGACGGGAGGAAAATGACGTCAATGTTGAATTAATGGATGAAGGTGATACTTTGTGGAAGTTGCGAGTTGGCCCCCCTTGAAAATGACGCTGAGTCGTCCAAATCGATCGGGGAACATATAAAGCTGAAAGTGGAAAGTACAAAGTTGTTTCATTTACAACGTTTGACGCCAATGTTATCACAGCAGCTTTTTTGGTGGGCGTCACCTATTGCTTATTTTAACTTTTGATTTATGAGTGAAGGGTTGTGGTTAGAATATTCATTCTTTCACTAGAATTCTTTTTTTGTTTCCATCTAACAATTTCGTGCACAAAATTGCGATTATGGTTCCGAGTAAACACCCCCATTCAGCATTAGAAAAAATAATTTGAACTTGTATTTACAAACGTGTCCATACAAGTACCCGAAAAAATCAACACCAATATAAGTGGATTTCATTTAACGTTCGATACTTTTGCCTATTTCAATGTAACCAACACGTTTCTTACGTGATATTGAAATTGATGGAGAATATTTAGGTTCGCAGAATTGTTACCCAAATTTAAGTATTCTATGGTAGAAAAAAAATATTCATACATTTTTATTTTGCAGCATTCAACAGATGAGATTTGCTGAAAGGGTATGGGGAGTGAAATCCAGAATTATATTGAAGCTATTTGGAATGTGTTTTGAAATGTGGTGGTCTTATAACTTTGGCAATAAAAAAAATTCTGTATTTGATAGTGGGGGATGAATCGAGTCAACGGGTTTTTTATTGAATATTCCCAAAGGACAATGTGGACTTTTGCTTCCGAATAGTAAATATATAAAATATTTTCTTATATTTTGTACCTTCAACTACTTAAGTTAGTTCGAGGCAAGGAGATTGTGGTTATCATACGCATGTTGTACATCAATCTGATTTTGAATCTTAAGTTATGTTCATTCGAAGGTTTGCCTTCAATACACTCGGTGATCAGGCCATAGTAAGCTAACAAAATCAATCATAGAGTACACCAGAGTGTCAACTATATTATATCAATATATAAATATTATTTGTGTATCAGTCAAAGTACTTTAAAAGTGGTTACAGGAAGGTCCGTATTCTTTCAAAGGTGGGTAATTTAAAATACATTTTTAGGTTAAGAATTGAAGAAGGGTAAATACTATCTAGCAGGTATAATAGGGATATTTACTGAAAACTTGTGTTAATCATTATATATGTAGAATATTTCTTTTTGGTTTATTATTTAGAACAAAAATAACAGCTCGCAGCGAAACATTTACGAGGTGTCAAGTTACAGGATCTTATAGCAAGTAGAAATGTTACAAATGTTTGATCGCAGCAAACCGAAAA
Organism: Platycnemis pennipes; assembly: GCA_933228895.1. Lineage (NCBI taxonomy): Eukaryota > Metazoa > Arthropoda > Insecta > Odonata > Platycnemididae > Platycnemis > Platycnemis pennipes. The sequence goes on along the minus strand of OW121852.1, from coordinate 29,243,408 downwards.
AAATGGGATCATGACCGTATGGTAAATATAGTACTGGCTTCCCATCCCGAGGGGAGAAGTTCGATTCCCGGCATTGGCGGGAATGGAACTTGTCATCATGAACCACCAAGTTTTAGAGCTTATTCTAAAATTAGTTTTCAACTGTGAATTTAACATCTGGAGAAGATAATCGTGAAGATGATCGTGGTGAAAGATGGATATAAAAGCAACATTTAGTCTTAAATTAGCTGACCACATACTAGAAAAAAGATTTTGATTTTTTTGTTTATACTTGAATTCAAACTAGAATCTTTGACAGTGATCCAGAATTTTTGATAGTAATAACGAGGTATAGAATAAAAATCACCATTACTAGATCAGCATCAGACTAAAAAATAGTGAGCAATTATAAGGTTCCATATGACATATCTGTAAAGGCCGCTTTACACGATACAATTTTTTGTACAATTTCTTGTACAAACTCTTGCATGAGGAAATTGTACCGTGTAAAGCGGCAAATTGTACGAAAACTTGTGCGATTGTCTGAATGACTGAACGGGAAATAGAACGTGTTCTAATTCCATTCAGACAAACATACAATTTCGTTCAGTCTATACAAGAGATTGTACAAGAAATTGTGCAAAAAATTGTATCGTGTAAAGCGGCCTTAAGAGGGTGAAATTAATCCAAGATTTCCATTCCTGTCTGATGAAGAACATAAGAACATAAACCGGTTATTTCAAATAAATGTATCCAAACGTAGATAAATCTTTCATGACTTTGTTATGCTCCTTCAATTAAGTCTTTCGCTACGGCCGTACCGACTTGCCCGATGTCTTACGCCAGGCTTCGTGCCGCTACCCGAGGCTTGATAAAAAATTTAGCAATGACCGGGACACCTCAACTGGATTCTTTTTAGCCATATAATGTGTTATGTACAGCGAGGATTGGCAGATTTTCAATTTTCTTAGGGAGTGTTTTTATTTTGGCGGCGCACCGTAGAGAAATGAATTCCGAAAGAACGAAACCGTGGTTTGCCCGGGATTAACGATTATCCGTTCGCCCTTTACCAAACATTAGCCAGGAAAAATCTATGTGCTAAATAAATTACCTCGAACAATTTTTAGTATCGCACCATACGTAACTGGGCGTCATTACCATGCGAATCCATACGAAATTTTTGTTAGTTAAATCGGTGACTACGAAGAGAACTCTGGACCATAAGTGCATGCAGCGTGCTGTTAGGCATGTTGACGAACATAAAATTCCAGTGCAGAGATACCGTTCTGTTTACCGTTAACGGATGTTTATTTTAAATGCGTCGATTTTCTTCGATAGTGAAATATCGCTTCTACTACTTCATCTTCAGCTACTGAACTCTGTGATACTAACACTTCTTTCCATTTATTTCAAAGGAGGCACAACCGCTGTGAAAAATCGAAAAATGATAAACACAATCTTCATAGAACACGCCTGCCTTTCATCAATTACTTTTAACAATACCAGAGAATTCTACGCTTACTTGAAGCAACATTAATACTAGACTATGTGTAACTTGGGATATTGGCTACAACACATTTTTAAGCAGGCAACGCCCCAAAATACGTTGCCTCCACACTCGCAGCCTTTTTCATGAATACTTCTAACACTTTGATATAATTTTATACTATAGCCTAGTAGTACCGCACAACATAGGCACCTCTTTTGTGACCCTGAGATAATTTTTACGCTTTTGAAATTATATCTAATTTCCACAACTAGGACCTTAAACCAGTTCTAAAATACGGTTATTTTTTTCTAAACTATTTGCATATCATTTTCCAATACCCAAAACTCACCAGCGTCACATTTGCCATGTGAATTTTCATGGTATTCGGTATCGCACTTGCAAATTCCAGAACCACGGGACACGTTGCAAGATCCATGTACAAGTCCTTCACATCCTTGTCCATCATAGCATGGGCCACCCACCAATGCATCTATAATTAACAATCAAATATTAAAAGCTCTCTAAACAGCACCCAACTTTTTATTTTAAACATTTTTACCATATACACAGATGGCATTGCTCTTAGCAAATTTGGAATGTATAGCTAAAATATAATGTCGTGTCATAATTACAGTAAAAACAAATGTATTCACGTTAACGGTTTATGGAGGGTTGGTACAGAGGAAGCAAATTGATTTTTTTTAATCAAACAAAATTACAATCAAATAACAACTAAACCAATCAAAATTTTCAATTTTATGCATTCTTTCTACATTTAATTTATTCTCTCACAGCTTATAATTTACTATCTATAATCTTCTATCTGATATTCCAATTGTATCTATGCATCTTATATAATGTTCATTAAATAAAAACTCAAAATTTGTGAAACATTATTTATATTCAGCGATAAATCTAGAGTTTAAGCAGTACGAGAATACTTAACGTTAATTCTATTATTGCTGATGCAAGATTGTATACTTGCATAAACAATTGAATATTGTGTCTTTCCAAAAAAAATAAAATCCAGGGTTTATATCGGAAATTGCACTTATTTAAATATTACTGACGCATTGAATATTACAAAGATCCTTTTCCATAGCACTTGGAGAATATTGGTAGGGTGAGATCATTTGATTGCATGTCCAATTAGCATGATAAAGGACAGCTTCCTTTTTCACTCTGAATGATTAACTCTTACGCCCTAACGCCGTGCTGCCGATGACAGCGAATCCTGTCTAATCACCTATGACCAAAAACTGCTATATCATCGAAGAAACAATTTATATGCCATGCCTAGTTTGGGACGCTTTCAACTACACTTTGAGGAAGAAAGTGAAATATTCATCAGCGTTTAGGTGACCATAATTGGGAATCGTCGGCATTGTCTGAGAACTGAAGTATTGATCGAAAGGTTCACAGAGACAGAGGATGCAAATAAAGTATCTGAGATTTCGAACGCTTTTTCGTCGGTCCACGTCTTTACCAGCACCGGTTTAATGCATTTTCGCACATTATCTATTGCATTCGACGGAAATCTTGGAAATCAAAATTTAACTTGGATTTTTGGTCAACTATTGGAGTTCACACTTGCTCGTCTTCAAAACTTATTCATTTGAAAACTATTCTGAAGTTACTTTGCTACAACTAAGCAAAAAATGTGTTGGTATTTTCTAAAACATTCATTCTCATTCCTTAAAACCCAGCACGAGGGGATCACGTATGAGATAAATCCATGAACACCAAAGTTGGCTTCAACATCGCAACCGTGTCGAGATATTGAGTATAACATATAGACTCTAAACGTTGCCCATTATAGCTTCAAGGTTAATGAAAAGTAAGGAAAGAACTCATTGAAAAAAGACCGGATGGTTCGGAATTAACCCAAAACTAAGTTATTAAAAAACCCAAAAAACTAATTTATTAACCCAAAAAGGTCATATCACACTGCGTTCCTTGCATAAAAACATCGTATTTCTGTAATAGCTCCACCATTAAAAACACTGTTCCACCATTGGAATCACAGCCACAGAATCCAAAGAAGTCATCCTCCGACTATCAACGGTACTCGCATCTTCGATAAATATGCTAAAATTTGAGCGATGGGTGATCCCCTACCAGCGAAGGGGAGAAAATCCAAGTGCTCTGAAAAGAAATCGAGTAACGCCTACGCCTTGGGTTTTTCTATTTTCTATTGTAATGATAGATAGCACGTATTTTACAAGACATCCTATTTACATTAAAAAAAACATAGGCTCACCTGCGACACATCTGTATTCGTCCTCTTCATGGAAATATGAACTGCATGCACATTTTTTTTGGCCATTGATATTTATGCAATATCCCGAAATAATAGCGTCACAGTCGGTTCTATTTGTGCATGGATCACCCAGCTTTACATCTTTAAAGATTTAAAATGCATTAAATAATACCTTAAACAACATTTATAACAGTTTTACTACACACACTGCACCCCCATTTATAAAATCATCCACCAAATTTTCACCACTGATTAAAAAATAGTACTCAAGTTTTAACTACACATAACAAAAGTTTTAGGTAAAGCTTTTATTAAGTTTAAAATTTAAAGAAAGTTAAAAATTAACTTATTTAAATTATTTATAGCACAGAACTCGCTAAATACGGAATGTATACAAATTATAGAGAGATACTTTATAGTAAAAAATTGGCCTGATTTATGTTTATCAACCGCTGCAAGTAAGAAAACACAAACGTACACATAACACAAATTCTAGGTAAAGCTTTTATTAAATTATTTCTAGCAGAGAACTCGCAATATACAGGATGTCTAAAAATTATAGAGAGATAGTTTATAATTGAAAATCGGCCTGATTTATGTTTATTAACCACTGTGAGTAAGAAAACACTCATTTTTTTCAATTTTCCACTTATTAAAATAATCACGGTTTAACATGGGTATGTTATATACTACCATCCTTCTTTAATTAAACCAAAAACATTTAAAAAGCAAATTACGAAGAGCCGTTAACCTACATAAACCCTTGCGATTGTTTCACAGATACCTTTCAATGACAGTACAGGATTTTCTATAAGTAGAGCAAAGCTAGTACAACAAAAGGAGTACAACAAAATTATCTGCACTGGTATGGTAAGAATAAAAGTTTCTATCACCGTGACAGGTTCATATAACATTCATTTTTTTCTTGATCTTTTTAAGAGTCCAATATCATTTAACCCTAACTGGAACGCTTATGAAGGCAATTATTACGGGGTGAACATTTTAGACCTAAGGGAATTAAAGTTATCATTTCTGACTAGTATATTTTAACAGTATGTTTTCACAAATGTTGTGCATTTTCCTCCCCAATGCCTGAACTCACCTGGAATACATAAATTCTGGTCATCCTCGTGGTAGTAGTCATCGCATTTACAACGCCCGATGCCGCTGGTCACACTGCAAGATCCATGATCAAGCCCTTCACAGCCTTTTCCATCTTCGCATATATCACCCAACTTTGCACCTGTGGTTATTAATCCTGGAATATGAAATATTTTTAGCAACACTCAAATCTCTTCAACCAAGGACGCTTTTCCCCAAATCTGATTTCTTTATCTGAAACAATCAGCATTATTCATATGAACTCGACAATTTGAAACACGGGCATCCTAATTTCCGCCTTTTTTAAATTTGTACATCTTTGTTGTGATCTGGCTTGATTCCATCATCAACACCTTATTTACATTCATTTTTATTCGTGTTACCTATTCATTTTCCTTGTCCTACACATCAATCATCTTCCGCCTCAATTTAGATGTTCGCAAAAACAATAAAAACCGCCATTATGCACATTTGATGAGCCAAGAGTTACATTAGTGATTCAATTCAATCGGGAAAACGGCGTGGACACATTTTTTAATTCCTGATTTTTTTGCTACAAACAGTCCTAATACGCTAGGGAGTGGTGCTAGATGCTTCATTCTACCCTGGAAGCCATCAAGTTTAAGGAATATTAAGGTGGGGAAAGAATAATTCCACAAGATCTTGCATCTATCGTCCTCCACGAAGGAATCGATATCTACATGGGCGTAGGGTAGAACTGAATTCGCGGCGTTGCCGTTATGGTGTCTGCGGAGGTAAAACTATATTCCTAGGTCCTTTGTTGACCCATGATTATTATTTCAGTTTAGTTCAGTCAAATTTTGTAGTTTTGAGAGACCTTCACCACAACGACCTAAGGCAATGCAATAGTTCCCTCATGAGTATTCATGGGGAGAAGTCCATGCAAGTAGGTAAGAGGGTACTGGTTTCAGCATAGCAATTGATGAATGAAGCAAGATCGGCCATGTTGTTAGGCACATATTTTGTGAGGAAGGTAGGCCGATGCATATAGGTTAAAAGGAACTGAAGAGGGAATTGTGGCAGATTGATGAATCAAGGTTGGCATGTTTCTGTCAACATCATCACCAGTCAACAATCATGAGATTTATTTGAAGCAAATCTCCGCTCAATTCTCCCGTCAGATAATTTCTTCATAATCACGCATTTCTTTTCTTTCACATCCTTCAGTACTTGTTCTATATCTCCCAAACGAGGACTTCATCTGCCATTTTTCCCGTTCACTTGCCCTTCTACCATAGACTTCTACCATCAGGCCATTATGTCTCATGGTGTGACCGATTAAATTGTCCTCTCTTTATCCTCTTAGAGTGTTCCGAAGAATCCTCTTTTCGCATACTCTTCTTAAGACTACCTTGTTACTCGCACGTTCGATCCATTTAGCCCTCATTATTCTTCTGTAGCTTCACATTTCGAACGATTTCATGCTTTCCTTTTATGCTGCAGTCATCGTGCATGTCTCGTTTCCATAAATGATCGTCCACTAAAAGTATATTTTGACCAATTTGTTACTTCCACGCTTGGGTATTCAGTTGTCAGTATATTAGTCCTTTAGTAGAAGGTCCTTCTAGCCTGGGCTACACTGTTGTCTATTTCTTGTTTGCTTAGCATACCTGTGAAGCAAATTAAAATAGATGGTTACTTGGCTTCCCAGGTAAGAGTACTCTTTCACCTCAAGTTTTTCTTTTCCTAGTTTACCGTTGGCTATGGCCTCTCCCATCCTGCCTAAAACTTAGACTGCTTCTTGTTGATCTTCAGCTGATACCTTGTCATCTTCCTTTAGGTACATGGTTACTAAAACGTTTTTCAAATACAAATTTGCACATGGCATGCACATTTTTGTTGGCCATTGATATTTTTGCAATCTCTCGCAATAATAGCGTCACAGTCTCTTCTAGCATGCCTGGGAATCAACCAAGTAACATAGCTGGTTACTTGGAATTCCAGGTAAAAGCACTTTTTTACTTTCTTAATGTATTGTTTTCCTAATTTACCGCTGGATTTGGCCTCTCCTATACTGCTGCAAACAATTATCTTAGACTGCTTCTTCTTGATCTTCAGCTGATACCTCGTCATCTTCCTTTACATGGTTATTAAAATCTTCTTTAAATGCTTGTCTGTCTCTATTTCGGCTGCTATGTCATTGACATATCACAGCATGCTAATTTCTTCCCCGTGGATAATTCTCCTGAAGCCCTATTTGATTTTATTGATGGTTTTCTCCATGCAAACATCAAAAGCTACGAAAGCAGCGCACAACCTTGGAGCACTCCTATTTTTTTGCTTCTTCACTGCTGCGTCAAGATTTAATCACAGCTACTTGGTTTTTATACAAACTGTGGATAATTCTTTGGTCCTGTAGTGCACTCCAATTTCTTTCAGAATTCCATTCATTGACATCCTACTTACGTTGTCAGAATCAGTCTCAACATCCACAATTGAAATCAACGTCAGCTGGTTGTTTTTCTCCATTCTCTTCTCTATGAGCAGCCTAGGGGTTAATATTGCTTTTTTTATTCTTCTTTTCTTGAATTTGAATTGATTCTCATCCAGGAACTCCTCTGTTTTTCATTTTATCTCATTTAGAATACCCTAGTCAATATCTTCGGCTCATACGCCTTCAGGCATATGGTCTAAAAATGTTCACAGTTCTCCACCCTTCTTTTTGGGAATAGGTATGATAACGTATTCTTCGGAGACTCTTGGTGTACCTCCTGTTGAGTTTGGGATACAAATAGGTTTCCAAATAGGAGTTAATGGCTTCTCCGCTGCATTTTTTATTAGCTCTGTATGAATATCGTCATTTACAAAGGCCTCATTCATCCGTAGATCTCTCACTACTGCCTCATATTCCGATTGATATTGATGCTCTTTTGTCCTCCTTTCCGACTTTACTTTCCTCTTTAATCACTTTTGTGTTGACATTGTTTCCGTTAGGTAACTCTTCCAGGTATTCTCTCCATCTCTTCACTTTGTCTTCGTTTTCAATCATTAGTTCTTCATTTTTTCCCTTTTTGTATTGCATCTTGTGCTTCGTTCTTTGAAGTGGTTCCTCACTATCCTATAGGCAGCATCCTCCTTTCCAAGTGCAAGGATATTTTGTGTACTTGTGCATATATCCTTCAACAACCACATTACTCCTGCTTTCCTCGCATTTCATTCCTTATATTTTTAAAGAAAAGACGCTCTTCTTTAGTTTACGCATGCTTGCACTTTTTTCTTCCATAGTGTCTAAGACTTCCTCTGTGATTCATGGCTTGTTCTTGACAACTTTTCTTCTCACACTAACTTCTTGCATTGACTTTCATCTTTCTCGCCAGTTAGTAATTCTCTTATGATGCTTCCTACTGTTTTTTTTAATTCCCGCTGGTGTTGAACCTCCTTTAGTTTTTATACTAGCCATATATTCTTCACTGTTTTATTCAGTTCCTTGAATTTTAGATGGCATTTCACCATCCTTAAATTGTTGCCACTGCCAAGGTGTACCCCAAAATAACTTTTGCAGAACAACCACGCTAAAAAATTTTAGGAACCTCGCTAAAAATGGCATGTTGCAGGGATCCTGGGTAGCGTAGTGGTGTTTGCAGTAACCCGGAAAGCCAAAGGTCCGTGGTTCGATTCCCTATTCTTGTAAATTTTTTCGCATGGCAATTTATGTAAACTCTATAAAATTGAAAAGTATATCAAATGACAATACGCATTCTGGTATATAAAAGTAACATATGTAGTTCCACTAGATAAAATTTGTACCACATTTTAGAAATAGAAATAAATCTCAGTGGAATTACTTGAATTTACACTTCTTTCAAATAGCGGTTTGAAGGTTTCTCATACACCTGCTATGAGTTGTGTCCAGGGTACTAATGCAAGGTAGTAGAAGTGGTTACTATTCAGGGGAGGTGACCAACAGCTATGGTCATTTCGGTAATTTAGGATACGTGGGTGCCAAGAGGGAGGAATATTTCGGCGAATGGAGGAAGAATGGAGAAAAACCCAGCGCCGGCGTTAGCCAGATCATAACGAAAGGCACCAAGAGGTACACGGTTTGGACGTGCCATTCAACGAAAGGTTTACATAACCTGAATATATCGTATTTTCTCTAAGGAGGGACCGAAACACCTCTGAGAAATCTGTGCTACTGCCGGAAACCAAACGTTGAACCTCAGGATGAGGCCAATACATGCCTACTCAATCTGTTTAAATTACTATTAGCGTTTTAATACTCGTACGATCAACTTAAACGGCCAAAGAAAATAGAAAGTTTACTGCTGAAAGAAGGGGACCAAATTATTTTTCTGGATTCGATGTCACACGTAGTCTAGCATATGCCCCCTAGTGTTCCTTCCATTCTCTTTTGGCCTATGACTTCCGGCCTTGTCTATGTCTTCTGTCGGCCGCGGTGGCGGCGGGTTAAATCCCTCGCCAGTCGATCGTCCTAAATTCGCAGAGCAATAAATACAAGTTTAATTTTAATTTTAATTTTTAATGACAAATTAATGGGTAAAATTTGCCAACCAATCTCCAAAAACTTTATCGTATACGGTACCTTTAGAAAATAATGGCGGATCGAGCCAAAGGAAAAGTAAGGATGGACCGCCATTGGTGGACCGGAGATCATGTCCCAACCCCCTCCCGTTAGTAAAGAATGTAAAAGTTGAGAATGATTTTTTTGTATGTCATATGATTTTTTTGTATGTTGCACCCTGATTCTAGGGTGCAACACGAAAATTTAACACTACTTATTATTGTAAAAATTATTCAAAGGATGTACTCCACCTGTCTCTCCAGAAATGGTCTTCCCGATTCCCGAATCCACGGCCAGAACAAGAATGAAGAAGCTGAAGGTTATGCATGGTGGTATTTTCATCTTCAGGATTCCGGTCTTTCCTACAAGAAGAACGGAATGAGTGGCTTCTTACTGAAACACGCAAGTGTCAGAATGGAAATGAAAATGTCACATCGACTTTTGCTGGAAATAATAGGATGGAATATGATCTTTCATTGCATACAATGCATCGTCGTGAGTCACAAGAGCTCGTCACCAGCGGCAGCACTTCGTGATATTGCCAACGAGCCCCAGTCAAATTCTTGTTTAAATTGAAAATGATTATGAGCAATTTTTGTGTTTTAAATAAAGCAGCTAATGCCCATTGATGATCAAAATAGCGGCTATTTCCAACCTCATATTATTAAATTGTCGAAAATAAGTCGATAACTTTTCTATTCCCGCTTGAGTGCGTAAGAATTTTACACTTAATCATGGAAAACGGAGGATGTAATAGTAATCTTAGACTTTTTGAAGACGATGCCGTAGTGCACAGGGGTATATCAAAGGAAGATGACAGGGAGTCGCTTAGCAAGGATTTAGATGTAATTCAAGAGTGGTGCGACAAATGGCAGTTAGAACTCAACCTTAAAAAAGAGTGTAGCCTTTAATTTTTGGAGGAGGAATAATTCGATAAAGCGATCCTATAAAATTTGTAACACGAAGTTCGAAAGCGTTGAAACCATAAGGTATTTAGGTGTAACAATCACTTATGATATATCGTGGGGTAGACACATCCGGGAAATATGCGGCCGAGTGAAGAGAAAACTAGGATTTATAAAAAGAGTACTTGGGAAATGTGATGGAAAGACAAAAGAGCGATGTTACTTTTAATTCGTTAGGCCCCACCTTGAGTATGTGGGCAGTGTATGGGATAGGAATGAAATAGGTTTGATCAGAAAACTAGATAGTGTGCAGCGTAGAGCAACTAGGTTCGTCAAAAGGTGTTACATAGGTTGATAGTGTTTCAGAATTAATACAAGAATTAGGGTGGGAGTCATTATCAGAGCGTAGGTTAAGGTATAGATTAAATCTATTATAGAAATTTGAATCGGATAGCTTTACTGATGATATTAGGCAGATATTAAAAACACCGACGTATTATGATAGATTCGATCTGATAAATAAAATTAGACTGATAGATTGTCGTACTGATAGATTCGAAATGTCATTTTTCCACCGTACAATAGGAGAACACAATAGGCAGCATAGCAAAGAGATAGGAAGGGGAAATATTTTAGAGTAGTCTGTAGTGCATGATATTAATTCCTTGAATACTATATATACGAACAATACAGTTGCATGAGACCTTATAGATGCTTGTTTGCATGTCATTTGTGCACACTTGGTGATCCGCACCCCCTGCCGCACACCCTCGCAGTGGCTTGCAGGTTATCGCGTAGATGTAGAGCAGGCGAGGGATTTACTACGCCGTCACCGGCCGAAGAGATGGAGACATACTGCCGCCGCCCACCGCGCCGCACCGGCCGGAACCAGAGTCCTCTGGATTGCCAATTAAGAACTATGGTATAGTAGAATGCCATCTAGAGGACTCTGGTCGGAACAAACCGAACCTACAACACAACCGTGGTTATAAGGTGAACGTTTACGAATGCTGCTAGCTAAAATTAGCTGCTACACTGTTCTTTTGCTCTCCTCTACTGCTAAACTAGGCTGTTCGAGGTCCGTTCAAAAAATACGCGGACTGACGTCATAAAAAAATGTACTTTATTTGGAAGTCACGTGTCTGGGTTCCCTTCAAAGGACTCTCTTCCCCAACGCACATACCTATCCGCTCTTCCTTCCATGCCTATCCTTATAGACCGCAATCCCGGTCTGAAGCGCCTATTAGTGCGGAAACAGACTTGAAAACACTCATGAACGTGAACAAACTTATCCCAATTGTGTTATCACTTGTAGAAATAGTCCTGGTACGCTTCTTTTGTAATGTCCTTCAGCTCCTTCGTTGCATTCGCCTTAATCTCGTAAATACTCCCAAATTTTCTTCCTTTCAAGGGTCTTTAGAGTTTGGGGGACAAGAAAAATTCACAAGGAACAAGGTCAGTTCAGTGGGGTGTGGGGAAGCCTGTTATGATCCTTTACAAGAAGTTTTCATCCTATTCTAAACGATCAAGCATTTCCTGACAAACCTGGACACGATTGGCTTTTTGGTCGTCCGTCATCATGCGTGGTAAACATTTCACAGTGCACCTTCAATGTTGCGGCCAAAATCTCGTAATAAGCTCCAACTGATATCCCTCACTCTTCGGCAAGCTCCCTGACGGTCGGACGTCAACTTGTCCGCACCAAGGTGTTGAATTTGTTGACATCTGGGTCGTCATTTGACCTGGAAGGAGGTCCAGAACACTCATCGTCTTCGATCGACTGTCGACCACGCTTAAAACGTTCGTGCCACTTGAAACATGCCGTAAGCTTCATAGAAATATCACCGTAAGCCGTGTTGAGCATAGCAAATGTTTTAGTCGCAGACTTTCCAAGTTCAGCACAAAATTTCACAGCAAGTATTTGCTCCTTCAGGTTATTCACTCTGAAATCCGACAAACGAAAAAATCGCACTTCAGTAAAAACCGCGGTGCTAATCAACAAATGAATACATCTCCAATTGGGAAACGGCGCTATTATCAGCTGATCTGTACAAGTCTAGCGACACCAAGTGGATTCCCCTGTAACCAACTGGAGACGGGTAATTCAAACAGTCCGCGTATTTTTTTAACAGACCTCGTATAATCGACTGCCAATTGTTAAAAGTTAACTGCTTCTTGACGCATGTGCTCTCGTCTCTTTCTAACCATTAGCAGGAAAGTACCGAGTCATAGTGGTTCCTTGCGGAACCCAGCTTCTGTAGGGGGACACGGAGGGGAGAAAAGCACATTGTAGCAGGCAGTAGAAGACTTAACAATTATTTCTGTCTGACGTTAGCAGTTCCTCTATGCTGATCAATAATAGCAGTTGAAAAGAAGCAGGTTGCAAATCAGCTACCCAACCCTACTCTGGATCACCCAACCTACCTTCGATAATGGTTGACTTCTGAATAGCTCTTCTAATTTGTCGTCCAGCTACTTTCCTGGCTGCAGACTCACTGCGGTGGATTTCAACAATCAGCCAACGTCCTCAAAGATGATTCTGAAGATACATCTATCCGTTCCGGTGAATGTATATATACTGTTCTAAATCTCAAGATGTGTCAAATCATCACATTACGAAGCAAAAGCGTCTTCCCGTCATATCTGCAACGCGCTACTCCCCTCCCCTCCAAATTTCAGAGTTCGCGGAGGGTGTTTAAAACGTTCTATCAAGAGAAGAAAAAGGATAGTCACGCTCATCGCATATTGGGCTGGATGTGTTGATCTTAGCGTATTTTTTATTTCATATGACGAGCAGATCATCCTCTCTGCGTATCGGACTGAATTATCTCTGATTCTGGCAGAAAACAATCCAGTCTCAAGGCTGGATGAAAAACGTTATCACGGGAACTGAATTACAAGGCAAAAAGTTATCTGCATGAATAGATTTATAGCCACGTTAAATTCTTTCCTTGCTAGAATAACAAACGAAATCATCATTATTATCATCAAGAGTCAGCAATCCTAGGATTGGTTTGACGCAGCCCTCCACTTGATTCTTCTATCGGCCAACCTCTTCATATTCACGTAGCTCCTCTCTTTCACGTCCTTTACGACCTGTTCTATGTAACTCAAACGAGGCCTGCCTCTTCCATTTTTCCCGTTCACTCTTCCCTCGACCATTGTCTTCATCAGGCCAATTTGTCTTAAGATGTGGCCGATTAAGTTGTCTTATCTTCTTTTTAGAGTTTTCATCATGCTTCTCTTTCCTCATACACTTCTTAGGACTTCCTCTATACTTACTCGGTCGATCCATTTTATCATCATCATTCTTCGATAGCACAATATTTCGAATGCTTCCACCCTTTTCTTCTCCGCTGCTGTCATCGTCCATGCCTCACTGCCGTAAAGGAACATGCTCCAGATATACGTTTTGATGACTTGCTTTCTTACTTCCAAGCTTGTATTTCCAGCTGTAAGTAGATTCTCCTTTTGATAGAATTCCCTCTATGCCTGGGCTATTCTACTCACTATTTCTTTCTTTCTTTGTCCATCGTTGGTTTCTCTGCTTCCCAGGTAACAGAACTTTTTCACCTATTCCAGGTACTGTTTTTCTAGTATAACGTTGGTATTGGCCTACTCTCTGCTGTACGCCAATATCTTAGTTTTCTTCTTTTTGATCTTTAGCTGATGTATGGCCATTCTTCTGTCCTCGGTTGTTAGAATCTTATTCAGCTCCTTCTCTGTCTCTGCTATGAGAAAAATGCAGATATATAATCTGTTTCAAATCAGACGAAATGGAGATATGTTATCAGTTAAACTTGTTATCGTGCCTAAAATTTTTTAACGTGTAACACATGTGGTGCGAGCTACATTGGCCAAACGGGCAGAAATTTTGAAACCAGATTAAACGAACACAGAAAGTGCCTGTTGAACGGTGACCCCAAATCCCATCTTGCTAAGCATCTGATGGAGGAATCCCATTGTAGTGACTTCAAGTTAAATATCCTCCATGTCGAGCGTAAGGGACTTCGCTTGGACACCTTGGAGAAATGGGAGATCCTCAAGAGGAAAAAGAAGAATTTGACGCTACTGAACTACATTGGATTTGACTGTCATTCCCCAATCCTGTCCCTATCCCACCAATATTCCTGTCCCCGCTAGGTAACCTCCACTCCCCCCGCATCCCCCCCACATCCCCCCTCCCCCTCTATTGCATTGTTTTACTCCCCCTCCCCCTCCGTTTTCTCTATGTATATATACGCCTCAAATTTCGTGTTTTTTTCAGACCTGATGATGACGCGTTAGCGTTGAAACACGTTTAGTCTAATTTTGCATTAAATTGTGGACAGTACCACATCTTAAGAAGGTTTTGTACTTCATTTATTTAAGATGCTGTTCCACCAAATCTCGCCTGACACTGTCGATCCCATGGCATTATTCTTCCATTGAGAAAGTCATGTTTGAATCTTGTCATAAATGATTTGAATAATACTTCAACTCTACAGCCTCTACTTTGTGGGATGACGGCATGATGGGAGAAATGATTCACTTTGTACCTATTCCACGAATTTATTGTTAACCCAACCGGTTTCGACGCAAGCACGTCATCTTCAGAGGTACAATTTGTGGATTTGGGTATGGATTTGAATAATGTTTGAGAAGTCAGAAACTCTGCGGGTACAACAAAGGAAATAATAACATGTTTTAGAGGAAGCACTTCGCGGCGGTACAAGATTCCAAAAATGCGTGCGATTTTGTGCGATATACGATGGTCCTTAAAACATAAGAGTATTAGAATATTTTTTGAAAACTTTCTGATGATCGTTCAAGCTTTAAAGGAACTAGCACAAAGTGCAACTATTCCATATACCAGGACCACAGCTTATCAGCTTGGCGTAGCAGCATCTACACCAAACTATATATATAGTAACAATATTAGTGATTGCTACGTATTCCATGAAGCTAGCACCTATTTGTAAACAACTTCAGGGAGTTAATATGAATATAAAAGCCGTTCTTGAGCACATTAATAAGTTAACAAATGTGTTTCAAACTCACCTGGAAGATACTTCTACAGAACTTACCACAATTTTTAAGAAGGCAGAAGACACTTGCAATGAGATAGGTATTGAAATGAAGTGGTCTCGTGTTTTTGCTCCACAATTTCACACGGCTGGCGTGAGAATGTAGAAGATTTCTTCAAGACAACAATCTTCATACCCTACTTAGATTCACTCATCTTGTCCTTAAGAGATCGCTTCTCTCAATTACAATTAAAAGGCCTTCTCACTTATTCAGCTTCACCAAAAGGAAATGAAAAACCTAGACAAGCAATCCTTTTCACGTTACACATAAAATATCCTAAGTGTCTCACCGAATTTTACAGCTGGCACCGTAACATGGTTAGAAATGTGGAAAAAGGAATTAGAAGAAGATGCCCTCCAGGTTGATTATGATGACTTGATTATACATGCCACCGTATTCTTCCCAGCTATATTGTATGCAATAAAGATTGGCCTGACCATGCCAGCAACGACCTGAACAACTTAACGTTCGTTTAGCACCGTAAGGCGGGTCAGGACTTGGACACGAAATACAATTGGAGACAGCAGGTTAAGCCACCTTTGTATGCTCAGTGTTATCAAGAAGAGAATAGATTCAAACAAAAATTTTATTGACTCAGTTATAGACAAATTTGGTGCAGAATCAATAAGGTTGAAGCTTTTGCTTAAACAGTAAAACAATAGTAGTTTTGCTAAAAAGGAGTTTTTTTAGCTGTTCTTATTTGTAATGTTTTCGTTTTCTAAATACACTGTATTCAAAGACCGCGAACTGGCCGCGGAAACTTTAGCGGCGTCACCGGCTGAAAATTGCACTATAGCACGGAGTTCCACAGAAAAAAAATCATACGCCTTGACCGGGACCGGGACCGCCTTGTCCCGGTCAAGGCGAATGATTTTTTCTCTGTGGAACTCTTTGCTATAAATACACTGTTCCCTTTTCAATTATGAAAGTAGTCGGTTCAATAATAGCCCATAATTTTTCTTGTACCCCCCTCCCGGCGCCCATGACCATGGGCCATATTTCAAATTGATTGGAGATGGTGTAAAAAAAGGCATCTTACCTTAAAGGAGGTACACTAAACACACGTGTTACGCAAACGGACATGAACGTATTAAAATCAGGCCCATGTGGAAGATACTGTGAAGAGAAAGGGTAAAAACCAAGCTAAGATCCTCTAATACCTTAACTGCTTGCTGCCAAATGGTTCCTTTCATAAACATCAAGAGAAAACTTTACGAAATTTTTCGTAAACATGAAATGTTAGTAAACAAAACAAATACTTCCGCATATTGCGGCAAAAACTCACACAAAAAATTTATCTTATCTGAGACTTTTTCTCGGAAGATATTCAATTGTGTTCTTTGCATTGAAAACATGAGGTCATTCTGAAATAAAGTGGAAATATGAGTCACTAACTTTTTTTTGCTTTATTTAATTATTGATTTTATTTCATAAAATGTTTGGTAATAGCAAAAGGGAATATTAAATAACAAAGTGTCCTAATACCCCAAATTTTATATATTTATAGCAAAAAAATGTGTTAAGTGTCTAAATGTCACCTCCATGGATGCCCCTCGCCGTGACTTTACTTCAAGAACTGTGAGCAAAACCTTTTTTACAGAGTAAATTAATTTACTCAACCGTTGCGTAATTAACCAGTACCATTGCCATACACCTTGGGCTAAAATTAGAATTTTTCAGTTCTATTGGAGATAAATATAAAGATTGAAAGTTATGTCCCTAATGTTTGCATCACCTCCATGGGAAAACAGATAAAGTGCTATAAAACTCCACCAGGAAGCAGCATAAGTTTAAATTTTTTACTGTAAGAAAGCCTTAGCAATCATTCAGATTGAAGGATGTGTTTTTTCTAAACAGTAAGTACATTAGGTCTCTTTTTTTCTGTTTTTAGGTGTAAAAACAGAAATTTTTTTATTGCCTGTCACCTCCATGTCGTCCATGATTTTAAAAATGATTATCCATTTAAGAATTTCTTTATTTGTATGGCTTTTTGTCATAAATAAATGTCTTAAAATCAAATCGTACTACTACAAGAGTTTTATGTGACGTTTATTTGTGGTAAACTCTTGATTATGTCTTTGCATGTCATACATCTTCTTTCGAAACATTGCTCAGGAGTTTTCACCGTCTTGACAGCAAAGTGATTTCACCAATTGATCTAAATCCCTATAGTGAATCACTTAAATTATCTTAGCTTTTCGAAGATTAAACTCATGTTTCTCACATGCTTATGTGTCTCTCTTCCTAACATCCAGTTTTAGCACCCAAAATGGTCGATGGTACCCCTCTCTTTCTTTCCTTTTGTATTCTTCATAAAGCTGCGGATCATTATTTATCATTTCTCTTCTTTTTTGTTATGCTTCATTTTCTCTTTATTAAGTATATCCGATTTTTTTCTTAGCCTTCTGGTGGTTGATTGATTGGGTGGTATATTTTTGCAAAAGCAAGAAATTGCATAACACCATTGCCACTCTATGCTAATATTGCATTAGTTAAGTCAGACTTAGCATTCTACTAATGCAATTTTTAAGAGGGCATTTTTTGACATAAAGTTATCTCCGAAGACTTATTGCAAGGAAAGTATCAAAGGGAAGGCTGCAATTGAGGCATTGAAAAAAAAAGCCTAAAATAAGCTATATTTCGGTATTAGTTCATATAATCTCAACAATGGAATACAAGCAGAAGGTCGAGGCGTTACTTGAAGATCCTGCTTACGAAAAAACAAAGAAAGATCCGACTGCTAAGATTGAACGGGAAGTAAGAGAACTCATCTAACGTTCCAGCATCCCACCTGAAGAGCAACGCAGAATACTCCCGTCTTCATCCAGGCCGCCGCGACTTTACGGATTACCTAAAGTTCACAAAGAAGGCATGCCCTTACGCCCTATCGTGAGCTGCATTTGATCCCCCACCTACGCCCTGGCCCGCCACCTGGCCTATCGTATACAGCCCTTCATAGGACAGACGGGTTCCTGCGTGAAAAATTCCGAGGACTTCATCCACAGAATCAGGGAGCTGAAGGTCACGGAGACGACATCTTAGTCTATTTCGATGTCGTTTCCCTATTTACCAACCTGCCAATTAAGGACTCCGTTGAATTTTAAGGAAACTAGTCAACCTCGGACTTCCAGCCGACTTTCAAAAAATGGTCGACTTCTGCTTCCGAAATAACTTCTTCCTGTGGAACGGAGATTTTTACGAACAGAGGGATGGAGCAGCTATGGGTAGTCCACTCTCACACGTCATCGCCAACCTATACATGGAGCACTTCGAAGAAGATGCCCTGGCGTCTTGCAGCCTCAGACCGTCCCTTTGGATCCGCTACGTTGGCGACACATTCGTGATCTGGCCACATGGGGAAGAAAAACCTTCAAAGACGAGCTAAACTCCATGCATCCTTCCACTCAATTTACCATGGAGATGGAAGAAAACGGATCCCTCCATTTTTTAGATGTCTTGGTGCAGAGAGGTGCCAACGGTTTTCTCCGGCACACGGTGTACCGTAAGAAAACGCACACCGACCGGTACATGCACGCAGTCTCCCATCACCATCCCAAACAGAAAGCTGCTCTCATCAAAACCCTGGTGCATAGAGCCACGGTGGTGTGTGAAGAATCCTCAAAAAACTGAAGTGGATCACATCGTGAGAGCACTTGGAAAGAATGGCTACTCAGAGTCTTTTGTCAGGGGCAACATCAAAAAGAAGGCGAAAATTTCCGATGGACATCGTCCCAAAGCGACGGCGCACGCCACCATCCCTTACGTGGCCGGCATTTCCGAACGCATTTCCCGAATACTTCGGAAAGCAGACATTGAGACACGGTTTAGCACGCTAACCAAAGTCAAAGATGTCCTACCATCGCCTAAGGATCGGCTACACCCTTTATTAACGGAGGGAGTTTATGAGATCCCCTGTTCATGCGGAAGAACATACATCGGGCAAACAGGGCGCTCAGTGGCATGCAGGCTCAAAGAACATCAGAGGGCGATCACCCACGGCAACACTAAGGATTCTACAGTCGTAGAGCACGCAGCCTCCGGAGGTCCAGACGTCAGGCATAATTTTTTATCTGACAAGACATGGGTAATAGCGAAGGAACCGCGCTATTACCCAAGGCTAATAAGGGAAGCAGTCGAAATCGAAAAATGGCCGAACAATTTTAATCGTGACGACGGCATTAAAGTCGGCGCCGCATGGAAGAGAATTCTCCGTCCGCCACCCGAGGGCGAGTCCTCTAAAACACCGAGGGTCCAGGATGAGTCCCCACCTCATGACGTAAGCGGGGCAAGAAGGGACGCGAGAGACAATGCCAAGCAAGGCCAAGGGAGGGGGGGCATGTCTCTCAATAAATAGGCGAGATGTTACCTCTTCCTAGGTTTTAACCCTGATGATGCAGCCTGCAATGGACGCAAAAGCTCGGACGACAAAGCTCCACACGCAGCGGCTCCCGAAAGAGACCACTGGATATTCTTCACGCTGCGACAGCCTACGCTCCACTATATAACAAAAACTTTTTCTCATTTTAATCCGAAACATAGCTCGTTTTAGGCTTGTTTTCAATGCCTCAATTGCAGCCTTCCCTTTGATACTTTCCTTGCAATAAGTCTTCGGAGATAACTTTATGTCAAAAAATGCCCTCTTAAAAATTGCATTAGTAGAATGCTAAGTCTAACTTAACTAATGCAATATTAGCATAGAGTGGCAATGGTGTAATGCAATTTCTTGTTTTTACAAAAATATGCCACCCAATCAATCAACTACCAGAAGGCTAAGAAAAAAATCGGATATACTTAATAAAAAGAAAATGAAGCATAACAAAAAAGAAGAGAAATAATAAAAAATGATCCGCAGCTTTATGAAGAATACAAAAGGAAAGAAAGAGAGGGGTACCATCGGCCATTTTGGGTGCTAAAACCAGATGTTAGGAAGAGAGACACATAAGCATGTGAGAAACATGAGTTTAATCTTCGAAAAGCTAAGATAATTTAAGTGATTCACTATAGGGATTTAGATCAATTGGTGAAATCACTTTGCTGTGAAGACATAGTGAAAACTCCAGAGCAATGTTTCGAAAGAAGATGTATGACATGCAAAGACTAAAGTCACAAAATTAAAGAATTCGAAAATAAAATTATTCAAGTAAAACACAGATGAGAAAATATGTGACGTTCACATTAAAAGGAAAGGAAAGAACTGCCAAGAAAGTAGTTAAGGATAAAGCACTTATCAAATACCTTGTAAATAAATTTAAAGGCATGCTACCTGCTTTCATGAAGCATGTCTGCAACATCATTCACCAATACAAATAAATTTTCAATCTTAAAAAGAACCTCGGATCACATGATGTACCTTGTGTTGGCACATGTTGACCTTAGCAAGAACTACGAATGAAAATATACCAAAGAAATATAAAATGTGCATTTCGGAGAATCATGCAAACAAATAACATTACAAACTGGTTTCATGTATTACAGAGAATTTGATAGCAACAAGCTTCAGGTGCAATCATTTTGTTCGCTTTCGGAGTGCTTGCGTCATGATGCAAGTTCTATTTGTGCCCGCTAGAAAAAGATTTTCTGCCATGCTCTGGCATTGGGGAAGGGGTATAATACAGTTAATTTCTTGAGTGATAGCCCCAATAATCAAGGAACGGAAAATTTTACTTTTTGGTAATAAAATACATTTCTTAATTCATCTTGGAAAAAATAACTTGGGAATATTCTGAATGTGGGCATGGGAAAGGGGCCCTCGATGGTATTGGGGGTTGTCTTAAAAGAACGGCCAATCAGCTTGTTGCTGAAGGGAAAGACATACCAAGACGTACGTACCAATAGAACGAAAGACGTACCAACAATCTCATAATCATTCAAGGTGTTTTTTAAAACTCTCAAATAAAATTTTGGAGGCATTGAACTTTTTACAGTCGCAAATGAAGACATTGAAAGAGTTGACTGTTTATTAATGTCCAAAAAATTCCACCTTGTGTTGGCACAATTAAAGTTCATCAGGTTGTAAGGAATGCAAATAACATACACCTCCAAATGCGAAGCTTAAGCTGTTTTAAATGCAACAGAAATGATAATTGCTCATATTACCACATTTGTAACTATAGACCAACAATCTCATAATCATAGATTCTATTAAGTGTTTCCTGTTATTCTTATTGGTATAATTACCACATTGTAATCACACTGCTTTATGTTTTCGTGCCATTAAAATTTTAAAATGTTGTTTGTTAAATTAATTGTTCCACTTACATATTTTAGTAAATTTTTCGGTATGCCCCCTATTAATTTCAACTAGAAACTTAATTCAAATGAGATTTTCACCTCCGTTGAAATTTATGTCACCTCCGTGTTTTCCATAGCATAAATTTCAATTTATTGAGCTATTAACGTGTTCTTGACCTCTGTTTAAATGTTATATCGCCTAAATACATAAGGTACAACGCCATTGCATATAAAAATACATAACATTTAATAAGTGAAAAAATAAAAATTTTCGTTCGCAAATTTCTACTAAATTACAGAATGACCCTACTACAATGGAGCACTAGAGAAATTTAAATTTGATGAGTTTTTGAAATTAAATGTTTTGTAATGTTTCTACACATAAATACAACAAAAAAATTCAGGATGGCTACGAAACGAATCAAGATCCAAAGAGGCAAAGTAGTTAATGAATATTCTATAAAAACCTTTCGTGCGTATTATTAACGCAGCCTATACGAGAGTTGTCTCTAAAATAAGGTCTACAAGGCTCTGAATTCGCGAGGAACGCTTTAACGTAAAATCCTGCAGTACCAGTAAGCGAGGGACCAAGATACACTGGCGTTTAGCTTGGTTCCTTACCTACAAATGCACACCGCTCTGACCTGTCTTAGTCTTTGTTTGGTAACCGTTTGCGATAGAGCTTCCGCTTGCCGTTACCGCCAGGTGTGAGTAACGTTCTGTGATTCGTTTTTTTTTGTTGCTATGGACACTGCGCCAATAGAAATTTATCGACAATGATGTGAAGTGTATGGACAACAGTGTATGGGCATCTAAAGCATGTGAAAATGAAGCAGAGAGTTTAAAAACGGACACACTGCTGTCCACGATGAAAAGCGTGCCGGGCGGTCATCGGTTTCGGAGGAATCGATTGCAAAAGTGGAGAGGTTAATGCTTGAAAATTGACGGGAGACAAGGAGCTGTGCAGATTGATCCCTGATGTGAGGAAGACTGCTGCAGAAAACCTTGAAGAACCATTTCTGAGTAATTCAAAGAAAAAGAAGGCGTATGCTGACGAAGGGAGTGCGTTTTTATCAGGACAACGTTCGTCCCCACACATGCCCGTGCAAGAACCGACCTCTTCAATCAATTGGGGTGAGATAAAATCACACAACTCAGGATCTAGCACCATGAGAATATCATTTATTTCTTGCGTTGACGTCACACCTGGGTGGGACAAATTTCAGGACCGACGAGGAGTTGAAAGAAGAGGCCGTACGCTACGCGCACACCGTTGAGGGAGATTTCTATGACACGGGTATACGAAACTTGCTACACCCAGTTCTGTAGTTGGGCCGGTACGGCGTTTAGGCCGTACCGATACCGGTAATTATAAGCGTACCAGTTAAACTACCTTTTTAAATCTGTAAAAAATAGCCCTACTGTAAATTGTCCAATAGATTTCAGAAAGAAAAATCGGAAATGAATATTTACTTGTTCAGAGTTATCTTGTGGCACAACTTGGAACTAATTGGGCCCATAAGAGTTGGAGTTTGACATTTCAATCGCGGCCGGATGTATAATACATGTTCAGCTGTTGGCAACATTGGGTGCTTTTCAATCACCTTGAACAGATTAGCTCACATCGCAAGTTGCGTCTGCTAGCGTAGACGAACAACGTTGCAGGATATGTTTCCATCTGTTGAGCGCAGATGACGTCAGAGCTGCGATTGGAACAAGCTCTGAGCTAAACAGTTTTAAACAGATCACCGTAGATACACGATTGGAAAGCACCCATTGTGAACTTGGTTTCTTTTGGCGGTAAACGCTTGCTTGTGCGTTTTCAGTGCCACGCTGTGCCGTTGTTTGAATTGAGTCTGATTTGTCGTTAGGTACTGTCTGTGTAAAGTGTGTGTGTGCGTGTGAAAGTACGTGTATCATAATTTAAAAGTAATGATGAGCTTGCTTAACTGGTTAAATAGTGACAAACAAAAAACTCCAGATGATAACAGGGAAGTTGAAGAGAACAGTGCTAGCTGTGACCTACAAGGCCCTACGAAATGATCGATCATCTCAAAGGACAAAGATTTTGAGGAAGAACTTAAGAATTTAGGAAGTGATTCAGTTCTTCCTTCTAGTCAAGTAAGTTCAGTGATTATAGATTATCCAGAATGTTGGTCGGAGTCTCAGCACAATTACTTTAAAACTGAAAACAGCTGGCTAGTAATAAAGAACAAAAAACTTGGTTGTTCTTATTGTGCTGAAGCTAGCAGGCATGGTTTGGGACCACAGGAAGGTTCAGGATTAAAACCAGCTGAAGAGTGGGTTGATGGGGAAATTACTTATTTTGGAAATACCAAAGATTGCAGCAAAATAGTTTAAGAAAGAAAATATATGAACATAAAAAATCAATTAGTCATATACGTGCAGAGTAGGCTAAGGCTAGTGCTGAGAGCAAACCTTTAGAAACAGGAGTAGATAAAATGTTAGTTAATCAGTGTGAGACAACAAGTAGATGTTTAGGACAGCATATAAAGAGGCAAAGCTAGGAAGACCATTCACTGATTTTCCAATAGACATTCAAGTCCAAGAACTTAATGGTTTGGATATGGGAAGTCTTACATTCTAAGTTCAGTTGTACCAACATTAAGGATCATATAGCCACAGAAATGAGGATAAAATAGCTAATCAACTTATAAAAAATGATATGAAAATGAGTGTTATCGTAGACGAGTCCACTACCTGCAGTAATTTACCAGTATTTGTGTTATGTTTGAGATGTGCCATATCAGAAAACATTGTAGTTCATTCATTTTTTTGGGATCTCATTGAACTTAAAGATATGAAATCCAGTTCAATCATGGATGCCATTTTGCTGAATCTGAGTTCTTATGGTTTTTCTCATTCTTACCTCAAAGATAACTTATTTGGATTTGCAAGTGACGGAGCCTCGGTAATGTTAGGAAAGAGAAATGGAGTTGCTGTGGTGTTGCGGAACATGTTTCCTCACATGATTGTTTGGCACTGTGCTAACCACAGACTCGAACTAGCAGTACACGACACGAGAGATGAGGTTCAAGGTCTTACTCATTTCCATTTTTTCTTTGATAAACTGTATTAGCTGTACTACAGACTGTAATACACACTAGCTCAGCTTAGAGAATGTGCAGCAGATCTTGGTGAAAAACTAAATAAAGTTGGGAGAATATATACAATCAGGTGGGTTGCCTCAAGTGCTAGAACTGTGAAATCTGTTTGGAATAACTATAGGTCTCTTGTCAAACATTTCACTGAAGCTGCTGGTGATAAATACAGGGATTCTAGAGAAAGGTCTAAATATGCAGGCCTTTGCAAAACTTTGAGTTCTTCCGAATTTGTTATAAATTTAGCAGTTGTATGCGATGCTTTAATTGAGCTCTCAGATTTATCTTTGCTTCTTCAAAGAAGAGACATGACCATTACTGAAGCTGACAAGACTATAAAACGTAGTATCCGAGTACTGGAGTCCATGGCATCTTCTCCAGGTTTTCATGCTGAGGACGCAACTAAAGCAGCTAAAAACAAGGTCTTTAAAAACATTGCGTTACACAACAACCATAAAGTCGTTCAAATAAATAGTGGCCAGTTTTACCGAAGTCTATCTGAAAATCTAAAACACAATCCTGGCCATGCATCCCATATAGGTTCTCAGACCAAACAAAGTAGCACAGAAAACGAAAAGAAGCTGAGGACTGAAGTATTGTTGAAAGATCTTGCTCTTGTAGCGACAAAGCATTGGCCACAAGATACTGACAAAACTTGTGGAGATAGGAGCATCTCTAATATATGTGAGGTTTTTCGACTTCAAGACAGGAGAAAATACATTCAGGCATTCAGGAAATATGTGGACACGAACATGAAACCTCAAGACCTTGAACAATTACTACAAATAATTGATTCAATTCCAATTTCCACATCAGAATGCGAAAGAGCATTTAGTGCTATGAATGACATTCTCACTAAAAAAAGGAACAGTTTGTTGGTAGAACGAACCGGAAGATTAATTTTCCTCAGAAGTGTTGGGCCGCCATTGGAAAAATTTAATCCAGAAATTTATGTGCAGTCTTGGCTCAGGTCAGGAAGAAGATCAGCTGAAGAAACAGCATGTCGAAAATGTGACCCACTCAACGAAGTCCACTACGAGTTCATCTGGAACCTCCTTAAGTGATTTTTGGTGAGTACCGCCTAAATTTTTTTCCCAGCTACAGCACTGGCTTCACCCTATGTAAAAATGCATCGATCGCAACGATGGTTACGCATAATAATAGTAAAAAGTCCAGACTTTCCAACAATATTTATTTCATGGCAAATA
Organism: Platycnemis pennipes; assembly: GCA_933228895.1. Lineage (NCBI taxonomy): Eukaryota > Metazoa > Arthropoda > Insecta > Odonata > Platycnemididae > Platycnemis > Platycnemis pennipes. The sequence continues at coordinate 29,217,503 of OW121852.1, read as the reverse complement.
AACGCGTTTTTCATTTTGGAAAAAAACTTGGAAACCTTAATTTACGGACAACCCTCGCATTATGAAACATTTAATCACCGAACGCTCCCAGCACCCCACCTAACTCTGAAATAATTAAAAGAATGTTTCACTACGGTTTCTAAGGCGTACGTCAAGGAATGCATAACGTCCATCAAAGTTACAAATCTTAATTCCCAGCGCGGGAAGTATGAAAACATACTCAATAGGAAAACTTTTCGGCCTATGACTAGAGGTCCAGGAAAAATTGTTTTATAAAAATTCAAAATTAGATTTAAGAACCTCAAAATCAGAGTAATACAGTTTTATGTTTATTTTTTCCTTTTTCAGTACAAATAATATGACAAAAAACTAAAAATTACAATCCTTTTCCTGTTTCTTCCAAGGGCACAAAATATAGTTCGCAAGATATGAACATCACACTTACTGTCGGCGCAGAAATAATGTGCGCTCGAGTTAGAATACGAGTAACAACTTAATGGTTAGGCCTACAGAAAAACAAATCACATCGTAATTTTTCTTATATTGCCGGTTTTTGACGGTGTTCGAGCGAAGCGCCGATTTTGATGACTCGTAAATGAATAATAAGGCATTCAATTGCAACCAAAGTTTGAGTAATGATAGATATATATGTTTTCCATGCACTCTGTCAGTTGCCAGGGTATAACTAAAATAGAAAAAAGATGCTATCAATTTTATAAAAAGTTAGCATTTCAAAACTGGGGTGTTGTAGAATTTTATTCTTGGTCGCGTTATAATCCACATGTCCTGAACGTATCCAATATGTAATTGTCTAATATTTCAACGCATGCGTTTAATTTTAATCAATTGGTATTTATACTGGCGAAAGCGAGATCCATCGTCAAGCAATCGGCGTGGTTAAAGCCATGCAGTGTTACAACTGGTGTAAAAAATATGAAAATGCGTTTTAAAAATCTAGATCTGCCAATCAATAACGCAGAATGAAATAAGAAAAATTACGGCGTGATTAGTTTTTCTGTAGGCCTAGCTATTAATTTGTTATTTGTATTCACACTCTAGTGCACATAATTTCTGTACCGATAGTAGTCATCATTATGAAATACAAGGAGTTATATTTTAAAACGGTAATGAACAGAGTACAAACTCATTATGATTGTATACTAACTGACAGCTCGACTACAACAACTGATATATTGCTCTGCCAGTCGCGGTAATTCTTTACATGAAGAGTACGTATGAGCATTTACTCTAGGTTACCATTATATGTAGAGCCTAAGTGCCTAAGTTAGTTGAATGCTAACATTGTCACAGCATTTTCTGGTTTCAATCAACGCCAACGTACGCCGAATACAATGGAATACTGAGAGATTGGCCTCTCAATCTCCATGTTGATTGTGGGTATCCAAGAGGAATACATTGCAAACTTAACAAACATTGGGTTGTCTTCTTTCATTGATCAGAGGATTGCCACTATGTCTATGCATGTGTTTTTCACATTTGCCAAGTCATCTCGAACAGTAGTCCTCAATGTAGCATAACCAGCTCGGAGTGCCAAGATAAATATTTAGATCGACAAAAATATTTGACTGAATTTTCTTCAAACATTCTGGTTTGGAGTGTTTCAACTACAGATGGGCCGAATAATAGATTCCTGAAATTCGAATAATAAATCATTATTCAAATATCTTGAATTTCAAATACCTTGCGTTGAGCTTTAATTACAATTCATAAGTTACATGTTATTCTGCTGTAATTAATTCATTTGTTACTTGATGAAGCAAATAGATAACACCATATTAAATTAAAATTTAATTCTTGTCTTAAAATATCAAATATATCATTAAATAATTTTTGCTACCAATTATGGACCATTGAATACATTAACTTTTATAAGCACGAACAACTGGGTAGGAGGCTTTAATACACCTTCAAGTTCCTGCCGGTGATACATTAACCACAAACTAGAGTCAAAGTTCAAGTAAATTGAAAATTTGCATAAAAGATTAAAGTTGTAAACATAAACCTCAGATCTGAAAAAATGAGCTATGGTATTACCATGACCACTTAAGGAGGTTCCACCGTGACTCCGCGATTCAAAATCCCGTGAAAGAGCTATGTTATTCAATGAATAAATATCGATCCAGAAAAACACGTATATGGAAAATCATCTATAGGGTGATAACGCATACACAAAAATTATATGAGTATGCTATTATATAGCGCGTTGTAGTTGCATTCTATATTTTACAAGCTCTTTTAACTCATTTTGACTTCGAAACATGGCTGAAGTGTTGTTGCCACGTATAATTTATAAAGTGAGAATACATGCTCAATCCCGCTAAAGCGTGTTCTAAAATAGGTTAAATATTTTTTTATATAGTTTTAAACTATTCCCTTGCAAATACAACTCTTTGTTTTGAGTTTTATTAATATTGACATTTTAAAAACTGTTTGGCAACAATGACGCTGGAAGCATTGGTATTATTTACACCATGTCAATAACCAATGAAATATTTAAATTATATAAAAAATATAAGAAGGCCGTTGGTAAGGTATGTTCCTTAATTAAGTTAGTAAATAGGCTTGTAAGCACGTTCCGTCACAAGTACCGTTTCCAATGATAACAACATACTGTAGCGCCACTTTCATGTAACTAAGGGTTTTCTGCTTTTCTTCGAGCAAACAATTATTAATATCAATTAAACAAATGTGGTAAGGCGAGCACTTTTTTACATTGCTAAATTCTACATAAAATTGCGCATCATATATTAGTTTTTCGTCAAAACGACATTTCTCTTTACATAATTAATCTGCAAATTTTACTGCATGAGCCATGCTCTGCCGTATAACCACGTATAAAATATCTGATGTTCAACATCTTATTTCTTCAAATATATTATGGAAAGGCCTCATTATTTTATTGCCAATGGATAGAAGGGCCAAAAATTTGTGTGTCCTGAAATTTTCACAAAAATGACATCTACTTCATAATTCGGTGGAGCTAACTTAAACATTTTGCACGTAATTGATGCACAATTCTGTAAGGGTCTATCAGTGACGTTTATCGGTGTCCTGTGTTTGAGAAGCTCTCTCTTGCATAAGAGGAAACCAACTTTAATGCAGTTAGGTAATACTTGTAATTATTATTTCTCTCCTCTATACTCTTCATGCTGAAACTTGTCACACTCAAGGTTGTCAAGTAACCAGTTTCATAGTAAGATTTTACGATATTTCATATTACCTCTTGAAGATTTAAAATAAATGAAAATTCATCATTGGCTTTATTTAGTTGAAAATTAAAATTTACACATTTTATAGTAGTATTAACCCTCATAGTAAGGTTATACCCCAGTTTTATAGTAAGGTTAATTTTCATATTAAATTTGAATATTTGAAATAAATAAAAATTAATCATTGGCTTAATTTATTTGAAATCCCATTTTAACTCTAGGACAGCTCTCAAAATAAAAAGCACGTGATTTTTGGCCATCGGATTTTAAGCCACGAAAATTTTTCTAATCCAAATCAAAATTCATAAAAGTTTACCGAGTGTGACAAATGAAAATTATTTACATGGATGCATAAATGAGCGTTCTTTAAATTACTTTTGATTGACTACTATAAAAATGCATTAAAATAGGTTTCCTCTTTCGGAAGGTGTGAATTTTGAAACTCGAGCATCTCGGCGTATTCTCGACAATGTTTCGACGGAAAATAGCGAAAATGAATCGTACAGCTACATCTACATAATACCCTGCAAGCCGCCATAAAGCTGTGTGGCAGGGAGTGAACTCTCACCAAACATGCACTACATATCATGCATAAAATTTGTAATTAAAAATTTAAATAGCAAATCATACATGCAAAAACATGCTGTTAGTTGGGTTAGCTTTAAGTCCTTATACCAACATGCTGCTACCAATGTTATCTATTGCTACACTCGTACTGGATACATTTACCGTTATTCATATCCCTAATAGTACGAGGAAAAAAGGACATTTTAAATCCGTCAGTTCGGCAATCTATTTATCTAATTTTGTGATTATGGTCCAGTCTACCATAGTAAGTTGGGGTTTGCAAAATATTTTTAACATCATCACTGAAAATATGGTCTTGGAATTTATTTAAGAGATTAAGTCTAAATTTCAACCTGCGATCTGACAATGATTCCCAATTTAATTCATTTAATAGACTGGTTACGCTAATAAGGTTATCGTACCGGCCCTTGACAAATATTGCCGATCTTCGCTGCACACGTTCGAGTTAACGTCGAGTAATTGTAGTGATAGTGGAAGAGAGGCATAAGTGCTCAGTAACTCTTACGTAAAATTCATTAGCTATTTGCTAAACTACGATATGGAAGAAGAGGTACGTTGTGTGACCACTTATAAAATAATGATGAATATGTAACGGGATAAGCGTAGCTCGTATCAAGCGTAACTGTCGACGATGTTTACGAACTTTCTTCGATTTGAATCGCGACTAGCGGTGACTAGTTTCGGCGCGTTATTTGTCGTGAAAAGATTCGAGTTTTCCAGAATTCCATTTGTTAATACTGCCTATCTATCGTAAATTACGCGCAGAGCCCATCAAGAGACTCGTATATCCGCTGTTTGCTTTTTTCGAAAAAACATCACGTTAAAGTGATGTTTTTTCGAAAAATTATAGGCCAATTAAACCAAACATGATTATGTTTTGTTTAAATTAGGTTTAGGCCTACAATTTTAAGGTCGCATGTTTTCTGATATTTATAGCCTACGAATATAGTAAACATTTGCAATTTTTTCGATAATTCGTCCGAAACGTGAAGAAATCGTGATGTATCGTTTTATGGCCGCATTTTCGTGTTATGTCGCGCGTTATGTCGATAAAGCGATTTTCCTGGATCCTTCCTTATCTATGACATTACAGATGAGGATATTCTCACTAATTCTCTTATTTCCAACCCAATCATACTCTATCTTGATTAACACTTGTGACTACTCGATAAAATTATAATTTTAATCCAATGTTGGAATATTTCCAGATGTTTGCACTTCTTTTTGTCGCTTTGGAATAAGGTAACAACATGTGTAAGCGTACATTGATGGTGGTTGAGAAATCTAAGAATAAGCTGTACTTTTTAGGCAACCTTTACATGCATGTATGTATATGCAAGTTGCATAATCTCCGCTAAATTTCAATAACAATAGAGTGATGATTCGCTCTATTTTCCACTTCCTCACAGCATACATCTATATAATAATATATAACCGTCGACGATGTTTACGAACTTGCTTCGATTTGAATCGTGACTAGCGGTGACTAGTTTCGGCTCGTTATTTGTCGTGAAAAGACTCGAGTTTTCCAGAATTCCATTTGTTAATACTGCCTATCTACCATAAATTACGTGGAGAGCCCATCAAGAGACTCGTATATCCACCGTTTGCTTTCGAATTAATATATATCATAATATATATTAATTTTGTAGCGTGTCAGTCAGTCCGTCATTCTGTATCCATTTTGTTTCATTTTCTCTTAATTTTTGATCTAAAGGAGTGAGGTTAGGTGCGTTGAGTGTGGATTCTCTGTCTGCATGATTTGTTAGTAGTTTTGGATTTTTAGCAGTTTGTGGTGCAAGGAAAAATGGTTTTTACCTATCTTTTAACATGGGAAATCAGTTGCTATGCAATTTTGTTTTCGTTGGTGAGTAAATGTGTTTATGTTTTTGGTAAAGGGGCAGGAATTGACGTTAAGAATTTGAAGAAAGTGGAATTAGTTTCATTAATCAATTTTGTAAATATGAAAATAATAATTGACGTTTTCGTAGCGCAGATAGCGAAATAAAACAATTTTTGCCTACCGGCCCCGATCGAAAATATATTAATTTTGTAGCGTGTCAGTCAGTCATTCGGTATCAGTTTTGTTTTGCTCTCTCTCAAGTTTTGAGCTAAAATAGTGAGGTTTGGTGGTTGAGGTTTGCGTTGATTTAGGATTCTCTGTCTGTATGATTTGATTGTAGTTTTGGATTTTTATCGGTTTGTGGTGCAGAGAAAAATGCAGAAACGTGGTTTTTGAGAGTGGGAGACAACATATAATGAAAATATAGTGTTGAAAAAAGTATAAAAACATAGGAGAATTAGAATGGGGCACATTACTTTATTTATTAAAATACCATTTCCTTCTCTGTTGCTTGCGAAATGCTTATGCAAAGTGTCTTCAAGGCAGACAGCAAGCCTGCTAGTCTATACATATTAATCATTGTAACGTGTCAGTTAGTCAGTCATTCTGTATCCATTTTGTTTGGTTCTCTCCCAAGTTTTGAGCTAAAAGTGTGAGGTCTGGCTCGTTGGGTGTGGATTCTCTGTCTGTATGATTTGATAGTGGTTTTTAATTTTTAGCAATTTGTGTTGCAGAGGAAAATGCAAAACACGTGGTTCGTGGAAGGCAGTTGTGTGTTTGCAGCACTCGAGGTTGATTCATTAATTTGAGGTAATCTCCGAAGGGACCGGTTGGATTGAAGTGGGTGTGATGTCGTTTGGAATAAAAAAGCTGAGCGCATTGCTTAGACGTTTTTTTATTATCATTGTTTGACCGAATACTGTGAAAATTTAAGTATGAAAAAAATTGTGTTTTCCCTATCTTTTAAATATGAAACCAGTTTTTATGCAATTTTATATACGTTGCTAAGTAAATGTGTTTACGTTTTTGGTAAATGGACAAAAATTGGATTGAAGAAGTTGCAGAAAGTGGAATTAGTTTCATCAATCAATTTTGTGATCATGAAAATATTAATTGACGTTTTCGATGTGCAGATAGTGAAATAAAACAATTTTTGCTACCGACCCCGATCTTGTGTATGAAATTTGAATTTCAAAGCTAGGCGTTTTGAAGTACTTTTCTAATGGTTGAAAGATGGTTATAAAACGTTTATTATGTATTAATGTTTGTTGCTAAATCAGCAGGATCAATCGAAAATGTACCCACCTTTTTAAAATTATCAGTGGCTCTCCTAAACCGAAACCATTCGGTTTTTTATCAATTTAAAATAAATCATTCACTTATATCTCCACCTAAAAACAAATATAATTATTTTAAGTTCCTGTGACTACTAAGGTAATTTCGCACCTTTAATAAACCAGATTAAAAACAAGTGTTAGAAAAACAACACTTGGTAAGTATGTAGATTACTTAGAAATAGTGTAAACTATGAGTGGACACGATGGGCCTAACTCTGTATTGGTCATATGGCAAAAGAGTTGCATTTAGAGCTGTTGGGCAGATTACAATACGTCTTAAATTTTAGGTAGTAAATTCACTTCAAAAAGAAATTTTAGAACGCAATCAATGCGTTTGAAATTGACACCCAATATCTTGCTCAGATCCCCAAATATTTTGTGGTGTTTGCGTTCCATCTTATATTTTACACAATAGACAAACAGGTGTCTCACCTAAAATATTTCCAAAAGCTCGAAAACCTAATTCTAAAAAAAATGTACTGGGACGATCCAGAATTATATTACACCAACATTTACATGGCTTCATTACGTCAAATCCATTCTATCGGATATATTAATACCTCCAAGAGTAATCCACCAGACAGAGACTGCCTGCAAAGCAGGCACCATGTCTGCAGGGTTATTAATTAAGTCTCCAACCTCAACGTCCATGATTTCAAGTAATCCTAATTTTAGCTAAAATTGCTAACAAAGTGTTGCATACATTACAGTTGTTAGACAGTTGAAGACAAAAAAAATTTGGAAAAGAAAAGTAGCAAAGAAAACTTGTAAACATATTTAATATGCATTCAACGCTTTGTCGCTATTTTTAGCCGGCCAAAACTCTTGAAAAATGCTGACCTCTATAGCATTTTTCATTTACCTAGTGATTGCAAGTGTTACCACAACGTCACTACTTACAATAGATGGTCCAAACGTGAAGCAATTTTCCCTAAGCATGCGACATAGAATATCAGCAGTACCTACATCGCCAAGAATGCTTCGCTGAAGATTTCTAGGTTTTCGGAGACTGCTATTTCTGCGTATGCAGAAATCGAATGCATATAGAATTAGTTTTCAGGGGAGAATAATTGAGCCACAACACTCGGCAAGGTCATTTATTTTCAGCGTACAGCCATTTAGTCTGACTGAATGATCACAATTGGAGGCAATCACCTGCAATAAATTTCATCATTACACAAGCAAAGGTATTTTTTAATTATATACCGGCTGCTGCAGCCAGGTTGTAAAAGATTGAGCCTGTAACTTTCTTTCTATTTTTAATCAATAATATTGCCACATTTTGGAAGGCACTCAAACACAAAATCAAAAGTAAAAGTAAATTTAAACGACGCACAATACAAATACAATCGCAGAACACACCATATTTTCAAGGTAACTATTAAATTTTGATGTATAATCTACTTATTGCTTAGTGACTGACTATAGGCGAGTGAAACAAATTTTCCCCTAATGCTATATGAAGAACGTGCGTGCACTAGCATCAGCCTCATCATCATCAATCATTGAAAAGAACTTGGTTTCTCTGTGAATAGGTCTGGCCACAAGTTACAGCTGGCGAGTCGGTGTTTAAAAGAATTTTACTTGCATTCCCATGCATCCTAACATGAACGACAAAGATATGTCCCTTAGTCTGCGGAGGGGTCCTGTTTTCATAAGAGGATATCCATTATTCCAAGGAGTTCATTCCTTGCACCCAAAATAGAAACTGCTACAATGTTTGGCTTGTGCTTTCCCCAAGTCTATGAACTGTTTCAATCTGAGCTTTTTATTATCTTGTACACAGCACAATAAGTTTGTAGTTACCCTTCCTTGTACTCAGGTAACTTGTAAAAGAATATTTTCTAAATTAAAACTCGTCAAGGATAGACTTAGATGAACGCTTACTCAAGATACTCTGTCCAATTTACTTCTAATTAATGTGGAACGAGATTAGTTGTTCAATTCAGATAAAGACATTTTCATTAATAAATTAACTCATAGTAGTGAGGAGCCAGGGAAAAAGTTGCTATCATTGCTAATTGGTGCTCAAGACATTTATCCAGGATGATAATTCACAAAATATGTTTTTTCATCCTAATACTCTCTTAAATTTATTTATGGTAATCATTTAGGTGTAACAGAATAAACATCAGGATGATGACTTTAATCTTCGAAACCATGGTCGCAGTGTGAGTTAATATTTATACTAATATCTGTTTTTTTAATACAATCTATGCCAAAATGTACTGTACGTACAGTTCATATACTCAATTAAATTATTTTACTTAGTTAAATAAGTAGAACTACTTATTAGTACCCTTTCTACCGAATATATACATGAAGAATTAGGTTTTCAAGGTTTTCATTTTAAACATAACGTCCAATTTTCGACAAAAATTTCTCCTTTACGCCAAACCCGCAATTAGAAGTAGGCTATTCGGGCTGCACTACAAAAAATATTCTGATGTTCCAGTATTGTGGTGCGGGCCTATAACAAAATAATGACTTTTGTAGGGCTAGGCGCATGTGCCACAACTTGCGAGATCGTTTTGAAATTTGAACTGTCTCCACACTCTCAACGCAGCGCTATTTACGCCCACTTGATTGATTTTTGATACTTTTTAGATGAATAGTCTCTATGTGGTGTAATTATCAAGAGTTCAATTCATTCATCTAGGGAACAGTAGACGCGCCGGTATTTGGAAACAAGTTTGTCGCGCTGCCTCTTACAGACCCATGTTAAATATTTATAAATACATTCTGCATATTATGTATCTGGTGTATATTATGTATCGTTGGTTCCCGGGTGTCGTTACCGGAACGCCAGGTAGCGGTAACGACACCCGGGAACCAGCGACCGGCAGACGTTCACGGACGAAACCGATTACTTGGCGCGCACCATCAACCCACCTAACCCTCCACCACCCTACCACCCACACCTCCCCCTACCCTCCTCCTTTCCACCTTGCAACACCTCCCCCCCTGCCTCCCCCATCCTACCCTCCCCCTCCTTGACCTACACCCTGTGCATATATTTGGACTACATCTCTGTTTTTTCACCTGATGATGACACAATGTGTTGAAACCCGGGTCGTGAATAAATCTATTAAGTGAAATTTGCAGTTTGTTTTCTCCACCAATAGTTAATGTATATCCATATAACAATTACGGATACACAGATTAGTCAGGATCAATTTAGTTCCCTAATTTGCAAACTGATATTACGAAGGGGTGAAAATATTACAGATAAGAATTTATTGTGTACGGATGCAAGATATTCCACAGAGCAAAATCATTCGCCTTGACCGGGACTCGAACCCGAACACCCTGAATTCCGGCCAGGTGCACTACCAGTTGCGCTACCAAGTCGTCCTCTTTCTCTGTGGAAATTCTGGAGGCTATAAAGGAGCTATTGTGCGCTTTGGGTTACAAAATTATAAATGAGAATTCCATATATGCATACCAGTTTAGCATGGTAGCATTAGTCGAATTAAAAAAATGATAGAAACCCGTAGAGGTATGAGATACACAAATTATAGGAGAAAAATATTTACATTACTAATTCCCAAAACATCTTGAATCCACCTTAGATTACGAAAGCTATATATCCTGCTACTAAAAGGCCTCCAACGATTCACAATGTAGGCAATTTCAATAGCGACAATATTTCTCTTCATTTTAGATTCAACGCGGCATATTGGTTTTGTCACAAAATCGCTTCATTGGATCGCAAATGGAAACAAATTAGGCGTATAATTTTAACTCTACCGACACTAATAACTAAAGAGCTTTTGTTATTACATAAATATAACAAAAAATTTTCACTTAATACCGGATCCATGTTTGAAGAAATACGATATGTTTGGTACGCATGTCGCATGTTTTATGCAGGAAGTATGATTCTCTCTGATTCCTGATTATATTCTCTGCAATCCAGTTAATATTATGACCACGCTGCTAAAATAAATAATATATGATTGCAGTATAGTGTTTTTTATAATAATATATCCCTGATTTCACAAACAATGTTTTGGTGAATTGTTTATGGAACAAAAGGAAGACAAATTGATCCTGCATTTAGTGAATGAATTTCATGGGAAGTAATTTTCCGAAATTAAAGTCTACGGATAATTTTTGGATTTCGATCAAAATAATACATTATTTGATCAAAAGAGAATATCTTTTACCACCAAAAAATTATTTTTACTAGTGCCAAATATTAAAATGCATTGAAATTTCATTAAATTACTTAATAGTATATTCTAAACCGCGCAAGAGATGGATATCGCGTTATTTTTACATCCGTATTTTACCAAACTGTGGCGTGGTAGCACCGTCTCGTTACTGCATAGTCCTACTCAGATTGGAGTGTTGCCTTAAGTTTTGTGAGTTTCTTTTGGCCCCCAATTATTCTAGGAAAGCGATGTAATCTGGGGCCTTAATCCAGAAGAGTCAATTTCAAATGAAGCAGTAGATATGTGATATTTTTCCATATAGGACGAGCCATTCCTGCTACCTATACAATAAGGAAGTGAGATTGATGTTCGTTGCCAGAGAAAATATCCTTGATCATTCTCGAATGAGAAATGAAACATCTACCTGCTCTTTCTTGCGTTCACAGCAGACGTTTTTCCTTCGAAGCGATTCCAGTCTTATTACACTCCAATACCCTCAGAAACTTAATCATAGAAAAACAATGATGTATTTTAAATGGAACATAAAAAGAGAAGCATAAGTCGAAAAAGAGAGGTGCTTTCTAATAGTATTACTCTTCTCAAATATACCCTATGTCCAGGACAACCATAAAACATTCTGCAGTGAAGTAAATGCAATTTTATTTAGAAATATTTTATTGCAATATGTTTTATTTCAATATATTAACATTGCCATGAAACACCCTAAAAACACTTTGAAGAGTGTGCAACAAAAAACTTAAAAATATTTAGCTGAAAATTATTAACCAACAAAATCTTAACTTCAAAAATACATCTTGCATTTTAAAGCAGAGTAGGAATAAATTGACTCAGTAAAGGGAACTGAATTATTAGAATTTGAGAAAAATTAGTTAGGTGGATTGAAAAGGATAATTAATGGGAAAGAAAATTATAATCCAGATCAAGTATGGTCAATTATTCACGACGGTTAAATTTTTTATTGCACGCGATTACGAGGGGAGTGACATAGTATATTTCATCAGTCGATTGCAATATCTTTATCAATGACCTCGTGACTGTTTGTGGTGAGTTCGCTGGTGCCGCCGGCACGTGTTCCCAATTTGGTCGTATCCCTCAGGGCACTGACATGTGGCCCCTTCCCCTTCACTCTTTTTGCACACCAAGTCGGGGTTTAGGCACCCAACGGAAGGCGTGCATTTATTTCCAGAACTGAAATGAACGTGTTCAAGCATATTAATAAAACATTATCATTGCTGTGATGAAAACAAAGGTAATTATTTCATGAATCGCATATTTAGCCGTCACCTTCGTCTACAGGAATGAGATACTCCGCATTTCACAAAAATTGTTTTTTGAGCCATTTTTAGGCAGGTTTCATGATTTAGTGATAAGATCAATAAGGAAGGTCAATAATTTGCCAAATAATTCACCAGGGGAGGAACAAAAGTATTGGCAAGAGTTTAAAAGCACTTAAGAGGCATTTTTGATATTGAAGATATAGCAAATTATTAAATAACCTTCTACGAAAAGTGCGAAAGATAAAACAACTTAATTTCCAAGTGATGAAAATTCTTGCACTCAGATAACAAAAAGTCTCTGTAAATGTGATAGACAGAGAATCATAACATTCAAATTGGTATTCATACATTTGTTTTGTCAATGCAAGTTACAAAGGTGTTGAATACTTTTTTTGTTGTCATTTTGGTTTCCCTCCGCCACATGGAGGTCCCACCAGATACAACACACTTCTATACCTTCCTAGTATATTCACAGCCTTATTTATGATATTAGTCCGCTTCACAGACCACTTCAATGTCATTTTCAACAACAGCCTAATATCACCGACAAAAAATCCTTACTCTTGTTACCGTGGTATAATTTCTACACTCCTGAAATTATTTACCTTATTCCCACAATTGGATCTTGGATTCCAATTAGGTCTTGAAGTCCACCCTACTATTTTATTACGGTTAATATTTTTCTAAAATATTTGCTTTGAATTTTCCAATACTCTATACTCACCAGGCTTGCAATAATTTAGGTTATTTACATGGTATCCGGTATCACACTTGCAACTCCCTGGACCACGGGACACGTTGCAAGATCCATGTAGAAGTCCTGCGCAACCAACCCCATCAAAGCATGGGTCATCCACCAGTGCATCTACAATTAATAATCAATTGTTTACTACTCACTCATCAGTTCTAAACACTTTAGTGTAAACATTATGGCCATATACATAGTTAGTAGTTTTCTCAGGGTTTTCAGGCCAAATGATTTTAAAATATAATTTTCTGCTATGGTCACAGCATATACCAACTTCTTCGTGTTAGGGATTAATGGAGTAATATTATACCAATATAACTTATTTTATATATTTATACCAGCAAAATTCAACATTTTACCAAAATTACCATCAAAATCACGCAGTCACAGTAGTTACTTCGTGGCCAGCGGACGAGATTCTCCGAGCGTCCAAGTTGTGTTTACAGCGTTTTTTTCTGGGCCAGTTCCTATCACCATTCATGCGTGGTTGTGCTCGGTGTTTCTTTGCTATATCGAGCCGTAACAGAAGAATTGTAGCCTGCAGCCTTTGGAAAGACATGCCTCACTTGAAACGTGTGAATACGCCAGAGGGCTATGCCAGGATGCTGGAGGATTTACAGAAGTTATGGAACTGCCCTACCTGTGTGAGTCTAGCGACCGTTCCTCCAGGGTAGATGACACCCCCATAACACATGGAGCTGTGAAAAACTCTAAGGAACACCTTAACGAGCACACCAAAACATTAAGTACGGTCACTGCCTCATTAATAAATATTACAGATAGGCCAGATGGACTAGTTAATTAAAACAAAGAAGGAAGGAACCTAAGGAAGCGATTAATGGAACTTGATTCGCATGTCAATATATTTGAGCAAGATCTGTGACGGAATTCTCTTGAGTTTCAAGGAATTCCATAAAAGGAAGGTGATATATTATAAGCCCTAGTGTGTCAAACGTTTAATGCATTGGGCGTTAAGTTGCTTATATATGACATTCTCTAGGCCTACCGCGTTGGTCCCAGTCAAACCGGAGCTACTAAAAATCGTACTCCTAATATTGTGGTTCGTGTCGTCAGACATCAAGATTGCTGGAATGGGGTCGTTATCCATATTGTTTTATGCCGAATCTGATAGAGTTAATACAGTAAGAATCGGACGAGATTCTCCGAGCGTCCAAGGTAAGAATACCCGCATTTTTTCGTTTTTTTTTTAATCCGTCAACGAGTTCTCGAGTGGAGAAAAATTGATTTTTTTAACCCTCTCGGAAACGTGGGCGTGCATGCGACCTCTCACGTCATCCAGTTCGTCCAATCACAACTGAGCCCGAGAAAGCTACTTCGCCTTATATCAATTGGGGACATACAACTGACTCGGCCATTGGAAGTGGTTGCGACAGGGTCTGTGATAGAAAGCTTTCCGACACCCCCCCTCCAACCCCTCCCCTTTCCCTAAAAGCAGTCAAAGACGGAAGGTGGATGAAGTAATAGGTCTCAAAGCAGCTTCTTCGGTGGGCGTCACATTCTGCTTGTTTTCATTTTCGATTTATGAGTGAATAGCTCTGGTTAGTAGAAGAATTTTTTCTCCATAATTCATTTTCCGTTTCTATCTAACGATTTCGTGTACAAAATTGCGATTTCGGTTCCGAGTAAACTGATCTCTTCTCGTAGAGTTGAACGGGACCTGACTACGCATAATATTGGATAGCATGACCCTATCTGGCTATCTCCTTGCTACATCTCATCCAGGCTACAATCGCTCGAGACGATCCACGGCAGAAGCACAAGGAACGCGGCCTCGACGATCCAAATCCCCTGTCACCGATCATTCAGGATGTCGGGATCCTTTGCTGTTTCGTTTCCACGGGCGTATAACGCATTGCCAAAGGAGTTAAAAACGAATTTCTCGAGAAAGAGGCTCCATAAACTACTACTGAAAACTTACGTCTCGTGAAAATCCACCTATATACTTTAGATTTTTCATCTTTTATTATTTTCTTGTTATGTTTATCATTATTTTTTAAAATTATTTTTCATATATATATATTTTGTTTTACTAGGTTGCTAAGTTTACTACGTTTACAAGTAGGACTGTAGGAGAAGCAACCTAGCATCTAACCATGTTATAAGACATACATGTATCTTTTATGCCCTGGGCGGTGGGGGTGGAGAGGACGGTAACGTCCTATCCCGCCCAGGTAAAATAAAACTCAATTATCAAGTATCTCACATTCAATTCATATCAATGAGTGCCAAAAGTTTCAAAATGGAAAATATGCTAAAATTCGTGAACTAGAAAAGTTTAAACTGGTGAAATATGCATGGGTTCGTGATTGGAGTATACATGTGAGGAAAGAAGATGGTGGAAATTGACTACAAATTCAAAGTTTAGATGATATTGAAAATTTGAAAAATATAACGTGCATCCTGTTTCCCTATCATTAGCCTTTCATTAGCATAACAGCTATGTACTGCTAATATTAATTGGAAAAATACACCATGTTCCAAATTACTGCTTTTCAAACTATTACCACAATGTACTAGATTCAAAAATTGCTGTCCGAAAATCTTCTACAGCTAACTTGGAGCACTGTTTTATCATTGATATTTTGACAAAGGTTTGGTTGCTATTCTCGTTTCCTTCATTTGTACTTTCTTATTGTCATTTCTCATAAAATTTTCATATATTTTACCCAAAATATTGGTGCTATTCTTTTCCCGAATGTATACATCAGAGTGGCAAAAGATAATGGCTAGCAGGTTGCTGGTTCAATATGTTTACTACTTATTTTTCTTAATTATCGCTACCCCTTTTGTTTCTTGCTATCTGTTAAATCCTCGGTATCTATTTTAGTATCGTATACTGTGTCATGGTATGTCTCTTTTATTTAGCGAGCATCTTATTTCACCCAATCTCTGTTTCGTCATTCTTATGAATTTTGCTAATGTTTTTCTCGCCAGTGCCATGATATTTTTGGAGTGACCCGAGACATGGTGACAACATTCCCAGTATCTGAATTAAACTATTTGAGTACTCCCTTCGTCACGACAGAAATGGTTTGAACTGATGGGTGAGTTGGGTATGCGTGAATAAAAGTCTCCACTGAAAAAAATCTGTCAGTCCGTTGGATCTCTGTTTAAACATGAATATTTGTTCCTCGAAATAGCCTGTAGAGGTGGTAAACTTCTCCTCTGTTTAATATATTGACTGTATAAAGTGGGCCACCTATCTGAAGTCTTCGTACCGACTCTTTTAAACTTTATTCCCACCTTAAAAATATCATAGCGTATGGGAACTTTAATTTTGGTATCTTTGAAAATACGCGTAAAAGTAATTAAGTAAAAGATATGATTCAACACATCAATTTTTATATCTAACCCTCCTTAAGCCAACCCATAACCTTTTGAAAAGTAACACCAGGTAACTACTAGATCTCTTCATTGTAGAGGATAAATGTTAATTCAAATACTTTGGACAGCACCCCGTACCGTTATGGCCAGGGCATGACCTTTTCATTCAGTACTTTGCAAAGTTGCAGGCATATGATCCAATTGAATTCATATTCAGAGGCTTCAAAAACCTTGATATCTTATTACTTTGAAAAAGATCGATTCAATTATGATCTGGCGGAAGTTTTTACCGCTAACTGCGTTGACAATAAGCTGTCTTTATTCAACGGACATATTCTAACACTGGTTAATTATCACGGCCCAATGCGGTCTATACAAAATGGTATACCTATAACCCATTTCCCTGGATATCAAACGATATACTGGTGAAACGCAGAGATCGCATACGAAGGAATTTCAGAAGAGCACAGCTACCGCATTTATTCGCCGAGTATAAAACCGTTTGTAATCAAGTACGACAAAAGTTTCTTTCTGTTAAGCGAAAATATCATATCGAATTTTTTTCAAAAAAATGGAAAGCCAGTCAGAATGGCAAAAAACGCAATATTGGCCTAGGTATCCCTAGACGTGAGCCACCAAACCTAAATTATCCTTCAATGCCTATATATACGCTTCAATACACAGAGTTTTCACTGGTAGTACCTACTAGTGATAACCTCGAATTGAAATACAGTTGTTATTGTCATTATTCAATATGTCCTTTCACAAGGTAGCACCTGAATGCATTTCATTCATTATTCATAACTATTTTGTGAATACACAAACAATGTGCCACTATAACGTTAACTGTTCTGCAAATATTTAGAGAATGGCCCTTAAAAATGAAACCGCCCGGATTTATGCTAACGCATCTTTCAAAGGGTAAAAATACGTATTCAGCGCCTCTTTGTAACACTACTCTTCTTTAATGCCTTGGAAAAAATTAGAGTTTACACTTAGATTACAATCACATAAGCTCAAACTCTATGTAATACAAAACCTTTTAGAAAAAAAAGTCAACGAGAGAAAATCACATGTCAATTAAACTAGAAAACCGGCAAAAATGACCCCGAGGGTAACAGATTTTTTACCAAACCAAGAAAAACGTCCCTATTTGATACTAAAATGAAAACAGGTATTACGAATAAAAGAAGTCGTTTCAGACGTAACGTTGTGGAAGTTTCTAATATGCATAATAAAACTCAATAGTAATATTCCATACTATTTTAACGATGGTCGACCCAGGTTTCGGCAACTCAGTGCCATTTTCAAGGTTCATTTTTTTAACCTTGAAAATGGCTCTGAGTTGCCGAAACCCGGGTCGACCATCATTAAAATAGTATGGAATATTACTATTGAGTTTCATTATGCAGAAAGTGAAAACCCCTGAGCCGTTTTGCAAAACGTGCAACCGTATATAATAAATTTCAATGTTGCAAAATTCTTTTTTTTTCAAAAGTGAGTGCACAATTTACAGTATATCTCCGACTTTATTAATGCTACAGACGTATAAAAGGCCTTGTTCCAATAGTTTTGACTTGTAAAAATATAATTATGGATAACATTTAAAAATATAAAGTGCGCATCCACGGAGAAAATATCAGCATGCTGCTATTCTCTGATGATATTTCACTCGTAGCAGAGACAGATATGGACCTGAATAAGATTCTAATAACCATGGAAAGAAGCACAATAGCCAGATATCATCTGAAGATCAATAAGAATAAAACTAACTAATTGATGCGCAGCAAACGAGGATGGGCCAAAACCAACGTTAAACTAGGAAAACAAAAAGTGGAAGAGGTCAGAGGCGTCGGAAGTGGGGGGCAGGAGGGACCGAAGTCCCCCACCAGCATTTGCCCCGAGCCCTTTCAATCATAGCGGGTACTTTCTAACCTACGTTCTCACGCCTTAATATTCTTTTTTATCGAAATTCGATTCTCTAACCCCTCATATCCGCAATAAATGCGGGCCCTTTTCTCAAGAGCAAGATGAAAATAGTTCCCCCCTCCCCACCCATCGAAAATAGTTCCGACGCCCCTGGAAGAGGTGAAATGGTTCTGTCACCTTGGATGGCGAGTAACCAACGATGGATGAAGCAAGGAAGAAATAGTCAGTAGAATAGCTCAGGCAAAGAGGGTATTCTACCAAAGGAATAACTTACTTACATCTCGAAAAACAAGCGTAGAAGTAAGAAAAATATTCATTAGAACGTACATCTGGAGCACGTTTCTTTACGGCAGTGAGGCATGGAAAATGACAGCAGCGGAAAAGAAAAGGCTGGAAGCAATCGAAATGTGGTGCTACAGAAGAATGAAGAAGATTAAATAGATCAACTAAGTGATAAACGAAGAACTCTTAAGAAGTGTGAGAGAAAAGAGAACCCTGCTGAAAACGCTAAGAAGAAGTCGGGCAACTTAATCGGCCATATCTAAATACACGGTGGCCTATGAAGAAAATCGCTGAAGGACAAGTGGATGGGATGAATGGAAAAGGAAGGCCTTGACTGAGATATATGGAACAAGTGATGAATTATGTGAAAGACTATATATACGTAAATGAAATTAGCCGATAAAAGAACTCTGTGGATATCTGCGTCAAACCAATATGAGGATTGGTGACCAATGATGATGATGAAAGACAATTTAATAAAGTTTATAACAATTTTAAATGTTGTAATAATTTCTTGAAGAGGTACGTTTATCCTTGATTTTCTTTTTTTTATTTTTTGTCGTCACAACCCTCTACAAATAAAAAGGTTTGGTAGAGGTAAAATTGCAATCAAGAAAGAAAAAATGTTTGAGTGTAGGCGTACCGCCCGCCACTGTTTGCGGCGTCCGCTCGCGGTATACCGTACGTTAAGACCTACCGTCGGTAGGTACTCCGGTGTCTTCAGATCTCCTCACGCTGTCTCCTTCATCTTCTCCAATTACAAATTTGCAACGTTGAAATTTCTCGTACACTGCAGCATGCTTTCTAAAACGGCTTTGACGTATTCATTTTTGTATAAAATGATTGTTTTTCTATGTTTGGTCAAAATCGATTACCCAAAGGGCAATCACCTGGTCGAATTGACATGAAATGATTAACATACATAAACCCTCGTAATTGTTTCACAGATATATTTTATAATAAAGGTATAGCTTTCTCCATTCATGCAGCCCATTACTATGATGCTACAAAGCTCAATGAGTAATGATTAAGGATAAGAATTACAATATTGACTATTCGTCCTTAGAAAATTGCCCTATTTTATTAGGTAATTATTTAAATTGATAGGTATTATTTAATGCAAATGTTAAAATAATAGCTGGTAAAACTTGCGAAAAAAAGATAATGGGGTTTTTCCTATATTTTAATGCCGAATCCGATAGAGATTTAAAACTAAAATGGCCCCTATTTCTCCCTTCTATCCGTCAATAGCTCTTGAAGTATAAGAGAATAAAAATGATGTATTTAACCCTTTCGGAAAAGTGGGCGTGTAAAGAATTAGTACGTCATCCACTTCGTCCAATCACAACTGAGACTGCGAAGCTCCTTCGCCCAATCTCAATGGGGGGCACACAGATCACTCTGCCAAAGGAAGTTGTTGCGACAGGATCGGTGAGAGCAGACTTTCCGTCCCCTATCTCACTCCCGTCCCTTTCCTGTTCTTCCTAAACACAGTCGAGGACAGGAGGTGGATGACGTAGAAATCCTCAACGCAGCTCGTTTGGTGGGCGTCACCTTTCGCTTTTTTTTATTTTTTATTTATTGCGTAACCGTCCCCATTTTTAGAATTTCGACAGGTATGTATACACCTTCGGTCGATTTCCATATACTATTATAATACTAACATTTTTATTTCTCCATTTCTTAAGCTTACCTGGAACACACAACTTTTGGCCATCCTCATGATAGTAGTCATCGCACTCGCAACGCCCAATACCGCTGTCCGCACTACAAGATCCATTATCTAATCCTTCACAGCCTTTTCCATCTTCGCATACATCACCCAGCTTTGCATCTAAAAGTAATGTAAGTAATGCATTAAGTATTCTCTTCAAATGCATAAATATCCATTAATACAACTCGCAATCTGTGACCTGTGTTTATTAATCCACATGTCACGAGGCACCCCATTAAGTGAACGGAAACCATTTAAACATACTATCCACGCAGATAATTGCATTCCATGATGAGTGAACGTTTTTTTAAACCAATTTTGTTTTACACGAAAGCATGACAGTATCTAATTGCATTCCGACTCAAAGATTGGCATTGTTTTGCATAGAATAATTGGCCAAGTACAATTCCGAGCGTAATATACGATCACAGGGATTTGACAGTACAACTGAGTAACCGTCACTTCAATATTATTTACCACCACTGCCAAAAGGAACACCAGTAAAGAATGCGATATAGAGAAATTTGTTGCTGGGATAATGGACATTTATTCACCTATATTCATAGTATTCAATGAATAATCTTTTCCCGAAAATTTCCAATTGCTTACCTTCAATGCATATATTTCTGTCATCCTGATGGTAGAATTCATCGCATACACAATATCCTTTACCGCTGGCCGCGCTACAAGATCCATGATCTAGTCCTTCACAGCCTTTTCCATTTTTGCATGAGTCGCCTACCTGTACATCTATAATTAACAATTATACATTAAGTTTTATTGTTGAACTAAAAACAAAAATCATTTTATCAAACCCACCCTGCTTTTCAATAATCTTTACACGTTTCTGACTCAGATAGAATTAATTGTAATGTATTTGATATATTTAGGTGAACATATCTACGAAAGATTATTATTTTCACTGTTTTTCGAGGACCCAAGTCGTCTTCGTATACACAACCTCCGGATTTTGACCAAAATCCCTCTTTACATCACGACACTTGAGAAATCCAGGGACGTTTTAAAATTTTATTTATTTATAACTTTCGAATAGGCATCATCAAGCAATACCGTTTAAAAGGAACGCAGGTTATGCCTGCGATAATGAGATAACTCCTTCTCTATTTAAAGATTTTGTATAATTCATACTAGTGTGTTTCATAAGTAAATTGTTACCAACACTTTTGCATTGTCCTCTCCATTTTTTCTTTGAACTCACCTGAAGAACATAAATTTTCGTCATCCCGATGATAGTATTCATTGCATATGCAATGTCCATGACCCCTCGCCGCACTACAGGATCCATGTTCAAGCCCCTCACATCCTTTTCCATTTCTGCATGAGTCACCCACCTTTACGTCTATAATTAATTAACATATATTGAATCATCTCTTAAATTATGTTTCTCATGTTTTTACGCAGACTATACCCTTGATCTCTGTACTTCCTCTCAATGTTTCAGCACCAATCATAATTATATCATCATAGATTTTAGAATAGTAATAACAAGACAAGAGTATGAGGAATGTGCATGAATATTATTTCGTTGATTAATGATGTTCTTGATGCGAAATGTTCTCACAAATTGAAATATATTATCCAACATTTTCCATACCAACCACAAAGACTATTAAATGATTTTAAAATGTACCGGAATATTGACGATAGTCAAATGATCTGAAAAGCCTTCAAACCTCACTGCATATTGCTAAGGAAACAAACGGAAAAGGAAACCTTTTTAAGGAAACGAAGCGAATGTATTGTTTTGAGGGTTTTAGCCGTTTCCCTATCGAAATAATGATTGAAAAGGAATTTAAATAAGCACAATATGACAATTTCTTTTCGGTTTAGTCTTTTACCTTGGCATTATTCTTAAAAATCAGCAATTGCTTTGTCATATCATAGATACTTCGAGTGATAACAAAAAGGGTACAATACAATTTTAATTCAATTTTTGGGTGATTTGATAGTTATGATCTATAATACATAATAAATATCAAAATACATTCGTTTATTGCATTAAAAAATGAGATAAATACACTAGTTTTCGCCAAATAGTCATTAAAAACATATCTGTTCTTCATGAGAGAACAATACCCACACAGGGATACCGTGCTCTGTCGACATACTATGAAATGAAGTGGTTTTTTTAAGCATTTAAATAGTTATAAAATAGTGAATGTTTATTATTGCGAAAACAAGAAAAGCATACATGAAAAATTTCTTAATAATTTCTGTAGTCTGAAATCCTTGCACTCTGAGATCAACGCTATTGTTGAGGATGAACACATGGATTTCTTATACCAAAATGGGGAGACATTGGTCCATATAGAAAACGGTGAGGCCATATTATGTATTTGAGTCTCTTGCCAAAGTTCATATCCCAGGCTAAAGCTTAAATATGAACTCACATAAGCTCTGCCATGATCGATATTTTAAAAACTTATCATTTACATTATTGTTGTTCAGCATTATTCAGCGCCAATGTAAGATTGGTTCATGAGAGGCATTTCACCAAATACTACGTCAAACGACGTGGGAGTTACACTCAACAGGTGGAATGGGTGACAGTCCCTTTCTTCCTGTCTCCTGCGTTTCCTGAAAAGATATTCAGGGTGAATATGACTTCACAGATGGATTTCGGCTAGACATGTGTAAAGCTCACTCCCGGTAATCAAAATCTGAACTTCTAGAGCAGCAACAAAGCATAACACCACTAATGCTACTACAAGGATCTACGTTTAACGTTAAACATATAATAAAATAAAATTTTACAGTTCTAAGATACATCTACTTACAATTGAAGTCAACCTAAGTAAGCTACACGATTCTTGCCATGGGAAAAATTTTTACGAAGATATTTCTACGACTTTTTCGCCTGCATTTTATTCCTTATGACTCATCGTGGTTTTAAAATGAAAAGGTGAGCTAAATGACATTTAATTGAGCCTGAAGGCATGTAAAGTGCGCGAAAATTGCGTAAAATGTTTGATTTCCAGTTAAAAAAACGAGCATAATGGACAAATACAGAATTGGTGGAGAAGATGAAATGAAGCTGAGTCAAGATGAAAAATCACAATGGTTGGACTGAAGTAGGATTCAAACCACGGACCTTCAAGCTGCCAAACTTACGACCTAGCCAGGTAAACCATCGAACCGCACTTAAACTCCATGTGATGGGCGGGGCGTTATATCGCCATATGCCTGAGGATAGTGGCCCAGAGATGGCGAGCTAGGGCAGTTTTTTCACCATGAGAGGACAGAAGGACATAAAAACGCACACATGAAGAAATCAAAGCTGAGCATCAATTATACATACGAAAGAATCAACAGTGTATTTCAAAGGCACACATTGCTAAAGAAGCATCAGGCCAAGTTGGCCATGCATTAGAGTCACTTTGAAAATACGGCCGAGGCAAAATACATATATAATTTACATAGGAATAGGAACTTGTAACAACAATTGAGCCGCCAAGATCAACAATGCAATGTGCAAAAATGGAGGTAAACATATGTTTATAGGTGACCCCGGAGCCAATAGCCAGAAGCTTTGGTAAATAAGGAAACAAATGGAGAGAGCGAGAATCGGGGAGTTTTGTTAGACGAGGGGGTGTGGAGACGCACAAATGACGCGCGCTTAAGAAAGGTCATTATTTGTGAGCTAGTTGGTGTCTGTGTGGGTGAATAAGCATTCGTGAGGGAAGAGAGATTATTGGTGTAGTTGTGCTGTTTCTTATTTGATTTAAGAATGGGCTAAAAAGAAAAGAAAGTGAAAAGTGTATGCCCTGTTAAGTACGTGCCTAAAGAGAAGTGTATTTTGTCTGTTTGTGTTTGATGAATTTATAAGTGCCTTTCGTGAGGGAAATTTTATTGTCTGTGCATGTTAAATGAAATAAATGTGTGATATACATAGAAAATATGTTACATTAATGGCGCTCAACGTGGGGCACGATTAGGTCAGCGTGTGCGGGGAATGTTATTCATAAGCCACGTTGATTTTACGTTCCACGAGGTTAACCTGAGAGAGTCACGTAGGGAATTACGAGAGGAATTTACGCACGGGAACACGAGCTAACAAGAACACTAGAATCACACCATACGCCTATACACACTCCTAAAGAATTCATTGTTGTAGTGCCCGAGTTAGATACCAAGATGGCGACATTGTTGAAAAAATAGACGAGTTGAAGAAAGTGGAGTTAGAGGGGGAATTGAAAAACTTGAGTTTAAGTACCGCAGGGGTGAAGGAGGAATTGAAAGGCAGACTATGATCCGCTTTTGAAATGGAGTATACGTAAACACATACCAATTCATAGTTGCGGGTGACGCATCGGATGAATTGAATATCGTGAGATTGCTAAAAGAATTTAGTGAGAAACATTAGGAGAAGAAGAAAATGAGGGCAGAGCGAGAGAAAAGAAGATTGAGGGATCAAAAGGAGAAAGAAGAAAAGACAGGAAGCGCTGTTAAGGGCAATTCTACAGGATCAAGCAGAGCAAGGGGAAAGTTTAGACAAGAGGCTAATTACCTGTGTAAAGGAAAGCGTGGACGTGGCGAAAATTGAATGGAATGAGAATCTTACTACTGCAAGGAAATCATTGAGAAAGGGCAGAGTGAAATTCGCGTGGATGTGGAGGAGTTACGAGAAGAGACAAGGAGGGAATTTGTAAACATGGCAGAAGAGACGAGAAGGGAGGTAATAAACGTCGTCGCAGTGGTCCAGAAAAACAAAGGGGAGATAAATCAGTAGTCGGCAATGGTGACCGCGGAAGATGTGCAATTAGAGCGGCGGATGCAACGGATAGCTCACGCTGAAGCGGAGAAAATAAAATTAGAAGGTATGGGAGGACCGGCGACAGATACCAGTTGTTACGAAGAAAACGCCACATTTTGACGGAAGAAAGGCGGGAAGACCTAAGCGATATATTAACGAGCTGGAATAATGCATGGCAATTCATCAGCTGTCGGAGCGAGATGTTGAAAATCGCGAGACAGGAAATGACGGGACAAGCAGGTGAATGGTTCATGGCCGGTTCCCCGTCAAGTCGTAACCGTACATCTCGTAAACGGACATCTCGTCACCGCGACTTCTCGTAACCCCGACATTTGGTAACCGGAAGTGCAGAAATCGACTACTGGGGAGTATGAAAAATATCCATATCCAAATTAATAATGACGCGTGACACGAAATTTATGGCTTCTGTGAAGTAAGTTATATTTTAAGCAACGTGAAATTGTATATATATTTCACACCATCAATGAAACAAAAGGATGTTAACGAAATGGGACTTTGGAATCAAAAATACGGGAAGGAAAACTTTTATTACACGGGGGAATTAAGATGGCAGATTCTATGCCGGCGGGCCGCCATGGGAGGCTGCACTATGATAAACAGTCAAACGTAATATAACCAAAATAATATCATAAAGTTTTTTTGTGCGATCTTTAAGACATTAATGATTAATTATTATTACTTTTCGAAACACTATAGGAAAATAAATTTAAAATCTCGAAACAAATTTTTTCTATTCTATGAAGTATACTACTTAACTTGATTATTTCCATTCTTATTTTGCTTTTAGAAAATTTATCCAAAATATTTATATTCATATGTTACCAAATACTGCTGAGTCCCCAGTACTATCCTTAAAGCATGCACACACTATGTACACTAATGTATTTTTGGAGCGTTGCAGGAATTCATTGCAACTTTACGTAAAGTATAACAAGGAATATTGGCTATTGAGCATGTTAATGAAGACATTGCAATGACTAGGGTGAATCCCAAATCACAACACCACTTTTCCTAGTTATAAATAACGATTTAATATCATTCAACACTGCTACTAGCAACAAAGGTGGTAGAGCTTAAGATAAGAAGAAAATTTTAGTTATAATGGCAAGCATACTAACACATGGGGTCTTAATTCCAAATGCTATATTTTAGAGTATTTTTTTCTCTCGAGATATTTCTCCAGTTGACATACACTCACCTGGAGCGCAACTGGTTTTTTTGTCATGCTCATGGTAGTTGTCATCGCATTTGCATCGTCCTATACCGCTGGCCACACTGCAAGACCCATGATCAATCCCTTCACAGCCTTCTCCATCTTCGCACACGTCACCCAGCTTTACTCCTATAATTAATTATTGTATATTGAGTATTCCCTACAGCAAAATTATACCTGTTCTTTTCAAAAATATCAAAACGGCTTTTACCATTTATTTTGGATTTAACTTGCAATAAATTACAATGTTTTTTTTTTTTTAGTCGCCCGAAACATTTTTACAATACTTAAAAAAAATACCTCCACAAATGCATAAATATACCCGTTGATAAATACGATAACGTGATTTACTACGTGGAGAGTATGCAAGTAAAAAAAAGATTTGTTTGTTAACTTCATGGACGCAATATGAAAATCTTTTCTCCATTGAAAAGGGATTCTATGGAAAATTTATATGGGAATATAAATGTTCTTAGTATGTTTTTTGACACAAGGATATCATTGATAGTCTTCCCTTTTCTAAAGTAGTAGAACTATATGCTTGTCCATGCAAGGTCAAAAATATCATGTGATAGATATTTCACAAACCCTAATAAATGAATTCATTATATTTACAGAGCATCCTAGCATAGTTAACTAAAGGGACATTTCAAAGTAATTCGCAGAATAGTCGAGGTAGCGTAAATATCAGGAAGTCAACACAACTTATAAGCATTTCAATCCATTCAACTGCAAATAGATTAATTGTTAACAGCAATACCAATATTACATAATTAGAAAACAATGAAAAAATGTCTATACATTTGTTTAAGAGGGGTAAAGGCTGTTTTAGACGGTAAGTGTTCATGCGAAGATCATTCAACCATTGATTTGCGAATGAATTTGAATCAATTTTCTCTCTGAGCATTGCTAAGACCATTAACATTGTTGCCCACACTACAAAAATCGATGACGCTAAAAAAGGTCTAGAGAGATGCCGTAAACTGCATAGTGGTTTTAGAAATGATGCTTGCCGATTTGGGTAAAGCACCGGCGAAGTGTACCTTGGCCAAGAGACAACTTCTGGTTTTGATGTGTGCTATGGAAGGGATCGAAAGTGGGGTGGGAAAAAGCTTGGAAGAAGAGACGGGTAAAGGAAAATGGTGGGGGACTGGTAGGCGATATTAATTCCTGGTGGTCTGAGTGCTGATCAAACTCAAATATGAGCCGTATACCTTGGTTTATCTTCTAGGGCTGATTCAGTTTCCGGAAGGGTTTCGAGGACGGTGAGTGAGAGGCAGTGGTCAAATGAACGGTGGTGGTTTGTTGAGTGGGTGGAGACAGGAAAGTTACATCCGGATTTGGTGGAGTGGTTATTATTGGTCCTGATGCAGAGCGGAGCGGTACAGTGTCCTACGGAGAGAGACGGGCAATAATTGCAAATTCGCATGTAGGATACGTTTTTGGAAGAGCAGTTGGATTGCTATTTAAGGATGCGGCTGGTAAGCGGAGGTAGGCTGTTAGGAGATTGGTTGAATTTATGACCAGGGTGCAGGTTTTGCAGCGGAGGCGGTTGCATGGCGTAGGTAGTTGGGTGGCCTTGCAGCCATTAGCGTACCCATACTCCCCAAAAGAAGCCCAATTCTCTGCATTAGCTCTGCAAGTTTGCATATGGATCCAATTCAAGCAGCTATTTTCCCGAGTCACAGATTTTTACTAATTTCGCCATGCATCATCATTTGATAAGATAATTAAAATTCTCAAGCCGCATTGTATAGCATTCGCTCATTAACGGGAAATTTCAATGTTTATAAATTACAGGTAGGCCAGATATGCTAGGAGTTAACAGTGTGGTGATAAGGCCTAGAAGGCTATTGCATGTAAGGAAAAATATTCTATGAGTTTCTCCGCTTTAACCCTGGTATTTTCATAAAGCAAAACGTGATTCGGTGATGGATGGCGACGATGAGCGCCACCCTGTCTTTGAAAAGAGAAGATTGAAAGAGATTTCGGAGACATGCTTAAGGTCTGTGTGATGGTAGAAGGATAACAGGATGAGGAAAGTAGTACTGAAAGTCGAAGACGGGATAAGGCTTGCCTATTGTTCTCCGAGGCTGACCGTTTAAGGTGCCATTCCACGTATATCCTGAGGTGGCGGAGGAAACAGCGAATTGCACGGGTTTCAAAAGGGATTTAAGGGTTTACATGTTGTTAAAATAGGCGAGAAGAAGATGAAAGTGAATGCGTATTGAGATTTGGAGACACCAGAGAACCGAACGTTTGACACCGGTCGACCTACTCTCAGACTCAAAAATATTTTTCTATTATGAATTAAACATTTCCGTTATATAACTTTTTCAGTTTGTAGACGAGAGTGGCATAAAAACAAATTAAAAAATTGACGATCTGAAATATAAGTAGATCGTCAACATTCTATTTGGAAATTTTAAATTGTTATAAAATATTTAAATTTTATATTTGAAAATAAAAATTTATTGCATTTTTCCATTTCAAATTATTAAACAAAAAGCACTCTTGCACATCTGTAGCATTATTTACCTCGGAGATGTCAAATGTGAAGTACCTTTTGTAAAATCTGAAATTTGCAACTTTCAAATTTACTTATGAATGGTTGCATGTATTACAACACGGGTTAAAATTTTGATTTCCTTATCAAATGATGTGTTGTCTAATTTCGTCAAAATCCTGTAACGGTCACAATTTCCAATTTTCTAATGGAGTTTACGTTCAACGGCCCATATTCATTCTGTTTCTACAGTTAGTATGTATTTCACTCTCTCGAGTCAGCGGTCCGCACTGAGTAACTTACTCGGACGGCATATGTTGTCATCTGTGAGCACATATCCTACTTTGCATTGGCATTTTTTCCTCGTAATTTTGTCACTTTCTGGCAGGCAATCCGTGTGTCGGTCCACGCAGTCTTGTCCTCTTCTGCAATCTTCGTTGATATGTACGTCTGGAATGAAAATATCGTGAAAGTTAACCCGTTGTTAATTATGGTTTTTGAATTACAGGCGGAAACATTCGTTTTCACGTTGTTTTTAATATGTAATAACATATACCACGAAACTATTGCATTATTCGCTGACATTGGAGCAGAAGCTAAAACTATTTATTAATGCACTCAACTATTCCTTTTTTTAACAAAATAATTTAAATGAGGGCAGAAATATCCAGTTGTCACTTTCGGTATCTGCTGCGTGGATGGCATTGTCGTCCAAGCTTTCACGACCGTTGCAGGGCGCATCATCAGGAAAATGATGAAAAGGAAGCTGCGAATTCACATATTAAAAGGAGGAGGCGGTGTAACCCCCCCCCCCCTCCGCCGCTTGTCTTTATGGGTAATTGTCCTCCTTCACCGCCCACCAACTGACATCGGTAACTGACGGGAGCCACTGTTCCCGACAAATCTTCTTCCAGCAGATCCCGAAAGTGACAGCTGGATATTATCCACTCTTCAAAACTCTGCGATCTGTCAAAGGCAGAAATAATGGATTTAAGAGAGGCAAATATTTATGAGCATCATTTAAAAAAACTGAAAGGGAAGAGATTTTTTTAAACTATTTTTCCATCACTACGACGCATTTTTGAGTCAACATGGTAAATGAACCTTTAAAACTAGTGGCGATTTCATAAAAATCCGAAAATAGTAACAACGCATTTTGCTAAGCAAGCTTAATCCGAAATAGAGATCATCCAGAAGGCAACTAATGAGCAGCAAATTTTTGATTCAGTGGCATTACCCTAAAAAAATTCTAATGACAATGTTGCATTTTAAAGCTTAAATTTGAGTTTTGAGATATATTCTGCCTCAAACTAAGGATAAAAAATTCTTCACAGGGGCAGATGAGGCAGCAGATTGTGATTTGTTCGGGCATGCTTCCAATTCCAAGAGAAGTTTTCATTACTCAAACCTTATTAAATCCCTATTACTGCATTAATATAGCTCAAAATGTTTATCATATGTAGGATAAGATTAGCAGCTTATGATTTTTCACTCCATGCGCTTGCATCCTACTTTTCTTACCAGCATAAAAACTTACCAGGTAAGCAGCCATACAAATTGTGAACATGGAATGAAGGTTTGCAGATGCATTTCCTGGTCGAGCGGTTACACATCATATTTTTGGCAGCGTTGCATATGTCTTCAGATGAGCAAGGATATCCATAATACATATCTAGAAAAAAATTAATTTTCCTGTTCATATTTATGATGAAAAATCAACATTTATTTCCGGATCATTTGTGTACATAATTTGTCTAGTTGTTAGAACTTTCGCGGTCGATAAATATTACTAATAACTGTTTTTTGGGGTTTCCGCGTTTTGAGTTAAAAAGTAGCCGACGTTTCTTCTCCTTTGCAGGAGACTTCCTCAGGGGTAATGTTTGACCGGAGCGTTGTGCATCAATTTATATGCTCATTGGCGGTAAAGGAGAGGAGGGTAAGGAGGGAGGAGGGGAAGGGAATTGTGGGAATTCTGGAATGTTCCCTCTTTATTTTTAGCTATAACCGTAAGCCAGGAGATACTGATCGCTTGCCCTTGGTCTCTGTTGAAATTCCTGGGGTGTTTCCTTATTTCCCGGGCTTCCCTAAAAATCCTTGTTTTCAAGTGCCTGTCCTTGGCCAGGATTATCGGCTTATCGATTTCGATGTCGTGTCCTTGTGCGGCATGCTCGGCGACTGCTGACTTTTGTTGGTGCCCTAGCCGTATTGCGGATTGCGGCACTATGCTCTTTGACTCTCGTGTTAATTGTCCGCCCTGTTTCACCCACGTAGACCTTATCACATGTTTCGCATTTCAGCAAGTTACGATTTTGTTTACGATTTTTCTTTTCCTTTCACATTCCTTATGATGTCTCGTATTTGTTTCCTTGTTTTAAAGATTGTCTTTAAATCATACTTTTGTAATATCCGGGATATCTTGTCCGCTGTTTTTAGATCCTATTCTAAGGTAGGTAGAAAAGTACTGCCGCTGTAAGACCACAAACTTCATAGAACACGCCTAACTTTCATCAATTACTTTTAACAATGCCGCAGCATTCACACGCTTTTTAATCATCAATCAGCTCTACAAGCGCAACCTTTTTATCGTTATTTTTTCTTAACGTAACTTCACCTTCCAAATGTAATTCATGTCCACCTTGATAAGAGAGAAAATCCAGCTATCATATCATGTAATTCTGCGGCAATTAAGAGGAATTTGGTAATATTTGGCTCCAATGAGCACAAAGCTTCGCGTACTTCCCTTAAGCACCTAAAAGCCGTTGATTCATGAACACCAATCTGATCACCTAAAACCTTAAAATAAACTTCCAAAAGCGAAGAACCTTAATGATATAAGCAATTGAATAATTGGTAACTCTTTCTTGCAAGCAAAAACAGTGGTTTCGGCCATTTTCCGTAGCCACCGTCTAAACTGCGGTTTAAACCTCGTTCTTGCAATCCACGCAATGAGTGCTGTCATCATGACCAATTTGGTTTGGTCAGGGCAACCTTCCATTAGTTTTGATCGGGAAAATTTTGACAACCAAAAGAGGTTCCGCACCAACAAACAAACCATTTTTTATATGAAAGGAGCTCAAATTAATGTATTACTCATAACATGCACAAACCTTAACTTCGTAAAATACACCTTAAATTCAACTTCTTTTCACAGTAGAGGAGTATTCTTCACTTATTTAAGCAACATGAAAATTGGACCATGTTTTGCAGAGGATATTGGCCACTAAATATTATGAAAGATACAGCACACTTCGATACGTTCCTTTTACATTTACTGCCTATTTCCTAAACACATCAACCACTTCAATGTCATTTTCAACAACAGGTTATTAGCACCGACAAAAAAATTATTATTCTTGTTACCGAGGGATCATTTCTGCACTCCTGAACTTATTTACCTTATTACCACGATTAGGTGATTAATCCAATTAGGAATTTAAACCCACCCTTCTATGTCATTATGGTAAAATATTTTTCTAAAATATATGCTATGAATTTTCCAATGCTCTAAACTCACCAGGCACGCACTCATTTGAGTCATCTCCATGGTATCCGGTTTCACACTTGCAACTCCCTGGACCACGGGACACGTTGCAAGATCCATGACGAAGTCCTTCGCAACCAACCCCATCAAAGCATTCGTCATCCGGCTGTGCATCTACAGTTAACAATCCAATTTTTAATACTCACTCATCAGTTCTAAACTCTTAAGTGGGAACATTACGGCCATATACATAGATAGTAGTTTTCTCAGGATTTTAGGGCCAAATTATTTTCTGCTGTAGTCACAGCATATACCAACTTCTCCGTGTTAGGGAATAATGGAGCAATATTATACCAATATAACTAATTTTATGTATTTATACCAAGAAAATTCAACATTTTAACAAAACTACCATCAAAATCACGCAGTCACAGTCGTTTCTTCGTGGTGAGCGGACGAGATTCTCCGAGCGTCCAAGGTAAGAATACCCGTATTTTTCCGTTTTTTTTAATCCTTCAATTAGGTCTCGAGTTATAACCGGCAAAAAGCTGAGTGTTGTTAACCCTTTCGGAAAAGTGGGTGTGCATGCGACCTCTTGCGTCATCCACTTCGTCCAATCGCAACTGAGCCCGTGAAGCTATTTCGCCTTATATCAATGGAGGACATACAACTGACTCGGCCATTGAAAGTGGTTGCGACAGGGTCTGTGATAGCAACCTTTCCGACACCCCCCCTCCAATCCCTTCCCTTTCCCTAAAAGCAGTCAAAGACGGAAGGTGGATGAAGTAATAGGTCTCAAAGCAGCTTCTTCGGTGGGCGTCACGTTCTGTTTGTTTTCATTTTCGATTTATGAGTGATAAGCTCTGGTTAGTACATGAATTTTTTCTCTAAAATTGATTTTCCGTTTCTCTCTAACGATTTCGTTTACAAAATTGCGATTTCGGTTCCGAGTAAACGCCCCCACTGATCTCTTCTCGTGGAGTTAAACGGGACCTGACTACGCATGATATTGGATGGCATGGCCCAATCTCACATTCATATCATATCAATGAGTGCCAAATGTTTCAATATGGAGAACTTTATGCTAAAATTCGTGAACAATAAAAGTTTAAACTGGTGAAATATTCATGGGTTCGTGGTTGGAGTGAGGAAAGAAGATGGTGGAAAAAGCTAAAATTCGAAGTTTAGATGATATTGAAAATTTGAAAAATATAACGTGCATCCTGTTTCCCTATCATTAGCCTTTTCAATAGCATAACAGTTTAGTACTGTTAATATTAATTGGTAAAATACACCATGTTCCAAATTACTGTTTTTTAATCTATTACCACAATGTACTAGATTCAAAAATGTCTGTCTTCCACAGCTAAATTTGATCACTGTTTTATCATTGATATTTTGACGAAAGTTGGGTTGCTATTCTTGCTTGCTTCCTTTGTATTTTTTATAGTTATTTCTCATGAAATTATCATATATTTTACCCAAAATATTGGTTCTATTATTTTCCCGCATGTATACATCAGAGTGCTAAATGATGATGGCTAGTGGGATGTCGTTTCAACATTATTACTACTTTTCTTTCTTCATTAACGCTACCCCTGTTGTTTTTGTACCTGATATTTGTTTAATCCTCGGTATCTATTGAACTATCATATACTTTGTCACGGTATGACTCTCTAATTTGAGGAGCATTTACTTTCACCCGATCTCTGTTTAGTCATTTTTATGAATCGGGAACAAGCACTATTTTTTATAACTCTTTGAATGTGCAGTTTATTAGCTAAAATGTGCTTGGAGAATGCTTCGCTGACGAATTAAATTGTGTTACAAATATATTTTTCTTTGAAAATCGTACCTTTCCGGAAGTTTAAAAATACGTCATCGCATTACGTCACGGCACGGTATGACTATGGGCGTTGTTTATCTGTTTATGCATGGAGGTAAGTTGTTAACTGTAAACTTGGAGAAAACGTATGTATTTATCTCATTTGTTTAATGCAATAAAAGTTTGTATTTCAATTTTTGTTTATGCAGTATGTATAGTAACGAGAAAATAGTCCATATATTATATAGTGTCTGTATAGAGCCCAAAGATTTCTGCTACGCCTTAGTAATCGCTGTTTTTTTAGAAGAACGCCACCTTATGGGAGTCAACCTAAGGAATTTGTCGGAATATGCTTCTTTAAGTTTCAGTCATCGCTTCGTTTGAGAAACGGCTAAAAATCTCAATACCATATATTCGCTTCGTTTTCTTTTAGAAATAAATGTCTGTCTCCGTAACAATATGGAACCTGTACCATGCAGTGATTTCAGAAGGCGTTTCGGGTCACGTGGCTTTCGTCGATTTTAATGAATATTTAAATAGCACTTAAGAAGGTTCCACCGTGACTCTGCGATTCAAAATCCCGTAAAATATCTATGATTTTTAATGAATAAATACTATTCGAGAAAAACACCATTTTGGAAAATCGTCCATAGGGGGATAACGCATACACAATAATTCTATGACTATTATTAATATCAATGTTGACTATTAATTTTTTTGGTAAAATATGGTAAAATATTAATATCAATTAAACAAGTGTGGTATGGCGAACACTTTTTACATAGCTAAATTCTACATAAAGTTGCACTTTATGCTAGTTTTTTGACAAAATGACATTTCTCTTTATATCATTTAACTGCCAATTTTACTGCAAGAGCCATGCTATGCCGTATAACCACGTATAAAATAGCTGATATTTAATGACTTTTTTCTTCAAATATATGATTGAAAGACCTCATTATTTTATAGCCAATCGATAGAAGGGCCAAAAAATGATGTACTGGAATTTTCACAAAATTGACATCTACTTCATAATTCGGTGGAGCCTTATTAATACTATTTGTGTTTGGCAAATAAAATTTTGGCTTATATATTTAAATTGGTGAGGAAATTTCGCATCGAGTAGAAAATTAATCTTCGAGAAACAAATTTCATGCATATTCCCCAATGCATGAGTATGATATTATGTAGCGCGTTGAAGCTGCATTCTATTTTTTACAAGCAATTTTAACTTCGGAGTATGGCTGACGTGATGTTACCACGTTTAACTTCCAAAGTGAGAATACGTGCTAATTTCCGGTACTACGTATTCTAAAATAGGTTAAATATTTTCTTTCTTACTTTTTAACCTCTCCCATGCAAATACAACTCCTTATTTTGAATTTAATTTACATTGATATTTTTGAAAAAGTTTAGCAGCAATGACTCTGCTAATGCTGCTACCATTTGGAATCTTTGGTATCAATAACCCATGAGAGTATTAAATTACATAAAAATATAAGCAGGACCTTGATAAGGTATATTCCGAGATTAAGTAACAATAAGTAAATAGACCCGTAATCACGTTGCGTTACAAGTACCTTTTTTTCAAAGTTAACAATGTACTGTAGCGCCACTTTCATCTAACTGAGGCTTTTCTGTTTTTTTCCAAGCCAACATTTATTAATATCAATTAAACAAGTGTGGTAAGACCAGCACTTTTTCACAATGCTAGGTGCTACATCAAATTGCGCATCTTATATTATTTTTTTCGTCAAAACGAAATTTTTCTCTACATTATTAATCCGTAAATTTTACTGCAAGGGCCATGCTCTTCCGCATAAACACGTGTGAAATAGCTGACTTTTAACGTCTCTGTTCTTCAGATATATGATGGAAAGGCCTAATTATTTTATAGCCAGTCGATATAAGAGCCAAAAATATTGTGTCCAGAATTTTCCACGAAAAGACAATCATTTCATAATTCGGTGGAGCCTCCTCAATATAAAATTATTATTTGAGTTGATCCATTTAAAAACAACTGGTATTCATTTCATTAGGCGTACCGTGAAATCGGTTCATAGTCGCGCCAATTTCACGCCATGCTTCGCAGTACTACCAGAGGACTCCATGAGTAGGAAGCGTGGGAGCCTATGAAACGACCCAGTTCATCTACATCTGCACGATACCCTGCAAGCCACCGCGAGGGTGTGTGGCAGGGAGTGAAGTTCAATGCAGGGCACTTTCCGAACTTCGATGGTTTTCATGGGCGATAATTACTACGTTTTAAAACCAGAGCTAAGGGGCTCTGGAACGCATTGGTAAGTAAATAAGACGGATATTCCCTTTGCCTAGCAAAGCGCATTATGTAAGT
Organism: Platycnemis pennipes; assembly: GCA_933228895.1. NCBI lineage: Eukaryota > Metazoa > Arthropoda > Insecta > Odonata > Platycnemididae > Platycnemis > Platycnemis pennipes. Next base: position 29,180,859 of record OW121852.1, on the reverse strand, counting down.
ACCTCTCCCGTCAGCAGCAAGGCTGTATATTACCGCCATTACGAATATTTTCAGTCACCATCATCATCATCGGTCAACAATCCTAGGATTGATATGACGCAGCCCTCCACTCGATTCTTCTATCGGCCAACATCTTCATATTTACGTAATTCCTCTCTTTCACGTCCTTCACGACCTGTGCTATACAACTCATAAAAGTCCTACATTTTCCATTCTTCCCGTTCACTTTTCCTTCGGCAATTGACTTCATTAGGCCATCGTGTCTCAAGATATGGCTGATTAGGTTGTCCCGTCTTCTTTTTAGAGCTTGCAGGACTCTTTCCTCCCACTCTTCTTAAGACTTCTTCATTTGTCACTCGGTCGATCCATTTTATCTTCATCATTCTTTGATAGCACCATATTTCGAATGCTTCCACCCTTTTCTTCTCCGCTGCTGTCATCGTCCATGCCTCACTGCCGTAAAGGAACATGCTCCAGATATACGTTTTGATGAATTGCTTCCTTACTTCCAAGCTTGTATTTCCAGCTGTAAGTAGATTCTTCTTTTAATAGAATGCCCTCTTTGCCTGAGCTATTCTATTGACTATTTCTTTCTTGCTTTGTCCATTGGTTGGTTACTCTTTTTTCCAGGTAACAGAACTCTTTCACCTCTTACATATTTTTTTCCTAGTTTATCGTTGGTTTTGGCCTCTTCTCTCTTGTGGCACACCAATATCTTAGTCTTCTTCTTATTGATCTTCAGCTCATATCTGGCCATAGTCCTTTCCATGGTTGTTAGCATCTTATTCAGCTCCTTCTCTATCTCTGCTATGAGTGCTATGTCATCAGCCAATCAGCATGATGATTGCTTCTCCGTGCATATTCACTCCAGAACACTTCTCCTTCATTTCATAGATGGCTCCCTCGATGTAAACATTAAAAATTACGGGAGACAGTTCACAGTCATGTCTCACTCCTTTCCTTATTATTGCTTCTTCAAGGCTGGGTCCAGATTTTATCACAGCTACATAGTTTTTATACAAACTGTGTATAATTCTTCGGTCATTGTACAATTTTCCAATTTCTTTCAGAATTCCAATCATTAAAATCCAATCTATGTTATCAATAGCCTTCTCGAACTCCACAAATGCAATGAAGGTCGGGTTTTTCTTCTCCATTATCTTCTGTATGACAAGCCTAATAGCCAATATTGTTTCACTTGCACCCTTACTTTTCCTGAATCCGAAATTATCTTCATTCAGGAACTCCTCTGCTTTTGGCTCTATTCTTCTGTAGATGATCCTTATCAATACCTAGAATCATGTGTTGTCAGGCTTATAGTCCTAAAGTTTTCGCATTCCTTCGCTCTATTCTTTTTGTGAATAGGAATTATGATGTTTTTCTCGAAGTCTCCGGTTATTTCTCCAGTTGAGTACATGTCGCACATGGTACTGTAGATTTGGGTTAACGTCCTCTCTCCAGCATTTTTCATTACTTTAGCGGGGAAATCATTAATTCCTGAAGCCTTGTTCATCCGAAGGTCCCTTACTGCTGCCTCGAGTTCCGATCTTTATATTGATTCTCTCATATCATCCTTTTCCACTTCGCTTTCCTCTTCAATCACTTTGGTGTTGAGATTGTTTCCTTTGTATAACTCTTCCAGATATTCTTTCCATCTCTTCACTTCGTCGTCTGTTTCAATCAAATGATCTCCATTCTTGTTCCTTATGGCATTTTATCTTGCGCTCCTCTTCTTGAAGTGGTTCCTCCCTATCCTATATGAAGCTTCCACCATCCCAATTGCAAGTTTGTTTATGCATCTTCTCATAGATTCTTCATCCACATCTCTTTAGCTTTCGTTACTTTGCAACTAATTTCATTCTTTATTGTTTTTTAGCAAAGCTGCCCTTCTTCAGTTTTCACATTTATGTACTTTTTTCTTTTGTCAATGAACTCTAAGAGTTCCTCGGTAATCAATGGCTTGTTCTTGGCAACTTTTCTTCTTCCAAGAACTTTTTTTGCTGTTTTCTATAGTCCACATTTCATGTTTTCCCAACGTTTTTCCTCTGGTTTCTCATTTAGGTCCTCTTCTATGTTGTAACCTACTGATTTCTGAAATGCCAGCTGATGTAGATCCTCCTTCAGTTTTTCCACTTTCCGTGTTTTCTTCACTCTCTTCTTTAATTTGTTGAATTTTAGATGTCATTTCACCATCACAAAATTATGGTCACTGTCGATTTCTGACCCTGGGTAACTTTAGCAGTCCTTCATTTGATTTCTAAATATCTGCTTCATTAAAATAAAGTCTATTTGACATATTCTTCTGTCTCCCGGCATTATCCAAGTGTATCTTCTTTGATTGTGATTTGTAAATAATGTGCTGGTAACCACTAACTTATCTTGTGTGCAGAAATGCAGTTATCTTTCTTCTCTTTCGTTTCGATTTCCCAATCCATATTTTTCAGTTATTTTTCCATCTTGACCTTCGCCGACGACAGCGTTCCAATCTCCTAAAATAATCAGGTTTTCTTCTCCTCTTACCTGTTTTATAACTTCCGTGATATCTTCGTAGACGTCTTGCACTTTTTCTCTTCGTAGTTTCACATAAGCATGTAAACTTACACTACAATGGTATATGTAGGATTTGCCTCATTCTTCACCATTATAATCCTCTTAAAGGAGGGTTACCATTCACTGATCAGGTTTGAATAATTCTGTAACTCCCAATCCAGAAGTCTCCTTCTTCAGGCCATCTCATTTCACTGATTCCTGATAATTCGGAGTCCATTCTCCTCATTTCCACCTTCAGGTTCTTCAGTCTTCCGCAGGTCCGCGGTATTCGCATGTTCCACGTTCCCACCCTAAAATGTCTATCACACTTGTAGGAAATAACTGCCACATGAACGGATGTGATATTCACATTCTCGCTAAAATCTAGTACTTTGAACCTCGGTAAAATTTCCATGTGAATTAGGGATCCTGGTAGCGTAGTGGTCTGAGCAGTAGCCCGGAAATCCAAAGGCCCGTGGTTCGATTCCCGGTCCACGTGAATTTTTTAACATGGCAATTTATGTCAAGTCCATCACACTTTACTGATGTACTCCCTCAAACTGTGTTTATTTAATATGAATGTACACTTGACTGATATACTGTCTCGGGTAGTCCCCGACCGGAGATCCGAATGGAGGACTATTTTACCTCCGGAATATTTTACTCGAGAGGGTTCCATCACGTCTTGACTGAAAGAACAGAGTGGAGTAGATGCGACTCCTCGGGATAATAATATGGTGATTTCCCCTTGCCTTCCAAATCGCAGTACTACAGCCGTTAAAGTAAATGTTACCACGCCTGTAGCGAAATGAGTGCCGCTGTACCACCTTCTTCATGGTAAACACTGTGGTCTCCACCTTAACTCAGGTGAAGAAGAGCTTCTGCCCTCTCCTCCGGGTAATGAGAAACGTAATTGTTGGCCTCCCGTCGCCAAATCCAGACATATTTATAGGTTTTGTAGTATTTAATGGCCTATCTTACTCAGGGATAGACCAATAACCCCTCGGTATGCCGTCACTTTTTGTCCACGACTGCTATTTCGACGAATAAACTCGCTTTTCTCGCAGCTAACCTCTACATCTAGAGGTCGACACACCATCAGCAACCCGGTGGACGCACTCGGTGGCTTTAAGCTCAGCCGTGAGAATGTTTCCAAATGAACTCGAAATCAATGTTTAATTTCCTAGTAAACTGCGATTTCTCAATCAAAAATATTTGTGTTTAATGAATGAATTTATGGAGGGGCAGGAATTGCAATTATTGAATTCTGTTCTCTTTGATGAGGGAAACTACTTTATTACAATGCCATCGGAAATTAATACTTCCTGCGAATATGAGACATTATGTGAGCTCTTGAAAATAATCAACTAAATCTATCCCTTGGGCATCTGTTGTGTTCCCTTTTGGTATGACAGCACGTTTTTCCAAAACCATTATCACAAAAACATCCACATTACTCAAACTTACCTGGGGCACATATGTACTCGCTTTCTTCATGGTAATGTTCATAGCATGCGCATATATATCCGGGATTGACATATTTACACTCTACATTCAGAATGTCTTTACAATCATAAACATTATAACATGCGTCACCCACCTTGGCCTCTATAATGAATAAAAAAACAATGATTATTATCTTGAACAACATTCATAACTGAATAATGACAATAACAAGTAAGCTTCAATCCTCAGGGTTTTCACTGGTAGTAGGTACTATTGATAACTTCGAATGGAAATACAGTTTTTTTGTAATAATTTACTATTGAATTTTATAAGATAGTGTCTGAAAGGATTGAATTCAATATTTATAATTGTTTTTGTATCCACACACGCACACTGTGTCATTAAAACGTCAACTGTTCTGCAAAGATTTAGAGAATAGCCCTAAAAAGAGGATTAACCGGATTTATGCTCTTAAAGTGAGTCTACCAGTGAGTCTTTAAAATATTAACAACATGTATTTATCGCCAATTTGTTATATTACCCTTGCGTCGGAACAATTAGGGTTGTTACCAAGATTAAAATCACATAAGTTAAAACTATAATATATAAAACCTTTTTGAAAATAAGTCAACAAGATATATTCATATGGGTTATTCCACGTCAATTTCACTAGAAAATCAGCAAAAATGACTCTTAGGGTATACGATTTTTACCAAGCCTAGAAAAAGTGCAATATTTAATACGAAAATGAAAACCCCAGAGCCGTTTTGCAAAACATGCACCGTTTACGAGAAATGTCACTGTCAGTTGGTTATTCAGGGGAGGCGACCGACAGCTGAGGTCATTTGCGCCATTTAGGTTATGTGGGTGATTGGGTAAAGGTAGGAGTTTTCAGGGAACGAAGGAAGGGTGGAGAGAAACCCGGCGTCGGCATAAGCCTACTCTTAACGAAAGCTGCCAAGAGGACCACGGCTTAACGTCCCATCCGACGGACGGAGTACTGAACTTGAAATGCCCTCTACTAGGCACTCAAGTAGGGAACTGTTTTCCACTGAAAAAAACCGCCATTGCCGGTAATCGAATCCAGGTCCTCGGGATGGGAGGAGAGTACTCTAGCCACCCCAATCCGATCCCCCTCATTTTGTGTGTGCTGAGAACACTCCACCTATAGAAATTTATCGACAGTTATGTGAAATGTATGGGCATCAAAAACACGTGAAAATGGCGCAGAGGGTTTAAAAACGGACGCACTAATGTCCATGATGAACAGCGTCCGAGATCATTAAAGCCGGATATGGGGAAAAGGTCTTATTCCAATGGTCTTGAATTGAAAAAATATAACTATGGGTAACATTGTAAAATATAAGCAATTTTAAATTTCCAAATAGATTTCTGAAGATGCACGTTTGTCCTCGATTTGCTTTTTATGTGTGTTGTAAATGCAACCCTGTACAAAATAAAAAGGTTTGGTAGAGGTTATATTTCATTGAAGAAATAAAAATATTTTTGTGTGCAGTGGTAACGCCCGCCAGTGGTCGCGGTGTCTGGCATGCCGTCTACCGCACCGTACTCCGGTGTCTTCGTCACACTGTCTCTATCACACCGTCTCTTACCCCGTCCCGGGGTTTTGATTTTAATATCAAATGATGAATTTTTTTCTAAGTTTGGTCAAAATCGGTTAACCTAAGGGCAATCACCACTTCGAATTGACATGGAATGACCCACCCTTATAATTAACCCTTATAATTGTTTCACAGATATATTTTAAAATAAATTACAGCTTTTCCCACGTATTAGGCTCAATACAATGATGATACACAGCACAATGAGTAATGATTAAGGATAAGACTTAAAACATTAACTATTCGTCCTTAGAAAACTTCCACTATATTATCCGGTAATTATTTAAATTGGTAAGTAACATTTAATACTGATGCTAAAATGAATGCCGCTAAAACTTGCGATACAAAGATAATGAGGTTGATTTCCATATTTTTACTGCTGAATCTGATAAAGTTTGTAAGTTAAAAATATCCAATTACTCCATTCTTCGATCTGTAAATTAGAACTCGAGGTATAAGCGGCAAAAACTGATGTTTTAACCCTTTCGGAAAAGTGGGCGTGTAAAGGACTAGTACGTCATCCACTTCGTCCAATCACAACTGAGACCACGATGCTCCTTCGCCCAATCACAATGGGGGCCACACAACTCACTCTCCCAATGGAAGTGGTTGCGACAAGATCAGTGAGAGCAGACTTTCGGTCCCCTCCCCCACACCTGTTCCTTTCCTGTTCTTCCTAAACACTGTCGAAGACAGGAGGTGGATGACGTAGATATCCTCAACGCAGCTCGTTTGGTGGGCGTCAACTTTCGCTTTTTTTTACTTTTTGTTTATTGAGTAAGCGTCCTCATTTTAGTCTTTGAAGAGCATGGTCGATCGAATTCAAAATACTATTTTATTACTAGTTTCTTACGTATTTTAAAAGATTTTTCTCCATTACTTAAGCTTACCTGGAGCACACAACTTTTGGTCATCCACATGGTAGCCGTAACTGCATTGGCAACGCCCAATACCGATGGCCGCACTACAAGATCCATTACCTATTCCTTCACAGCCTTTTCCATCTTCGCATATATCACCCAGCTTTGCGTCTAAAAGTAAGCATCATGCCTTAATCAAAATGCATACAAACTCATTAATACATCTCACAATCTGTGACCTGTGTTTATTAATTCACATGTCACGCAGAACCCCATAAGTGAACGGAAACCATTTAAAGATACTATCCACGCAGATAATTGCAATCCATGATGAGTGAACGTTTTTTTAAACCAATTTTTGTTTTGCACGAATGCCTGACATTATACAATGTTGCATTCCGACTCAAAGATTGGCATTGTTTTGCGAAGAATTATTGGCTCTGGACATTTGCAAGAGTAATTTATGATACCCGGAATTTTACAGTACAACTAGTGACCTAATCATTTACGCCACTTCAATATTATTTGCCACCACTGCCAAAAGGAATACAGGTAAAGACTGCGATATGCCAGTAGTCAGTAGTCAGACTGCGATTTCCCAATGTCTAAGCTTACCTTCAATGCATATGTTTTTGTCATTCTGATGATAGGATTTATCGCATACACAATGTCCGTTACCGCTGGCCGCACTGCAAGATCCATGATCAAGTCCTTCACAGCCTTTTCCATCTTTGCATGAGTCGCCTACCTTTACATCTATAATCAATAATCATACATTAAGTATTATCGTTGAACTAAAAGCAAAAGCCATTTTACCAAACACACCCTGGTTTTCAATAATCTTTACACGTTTCTGAAACAATTCTGCCTCAGATGGAATTAATTCTTATATATTTTAATTGTTAAGGTCAAGATATTTTGGAAAAGTTATTATTTTCACTATTTTTCGAGGAACCAACTCATCTTCCTATACACAATCGCCGGATTTTGACCAAAAACCCCATTTACATCACGATAGCCCAATGCCTATGCATTACAAACTCTATTTATTTTACTATTTATTTTTCATTTTTTATTTTTTATTTTCATCTATTTATTTTACAGTCACTGTTCTTGGTAACGTCAGAAAACCATGACGGCAATTAATTTGAATATATTTTGAAGCTCGCCTGATTATATCAATCAAAACACAAAGCCTCATAGAGGTACATTTGAGTTTGTATATTGTATCTTCCTTTCCAAAAAACAATACAATTATAATGACACGTGAATTGAGCATTACTCATATTTTCCTAGATACTTATAACGTTGGAATAGGCATCATGAAGCAATACCGTTTAAAAGGAACGCAGGTAATGCCTGCGATAAAGAGATAACTCTTTCTCTACATGAAGATTTAGTACAATACAGACTAGTGTGTTTCATAAGTAAACTCTTACCAAACGTTTTGCATTTGCCCCTCCATTTTTTCTTTGTCCTCACCTGAAGAGCATAAATTTTCGTCATCCTGATGATAGTATTCATTGCATATGCAATGTCCATGACCGCTCGCCGCGCTACAAGATCCATGGTCAAGCCCCTCACAGCCTTTTCCATCTCTGCATGAGTCACCCACCTTTACGTCTATAATTCATTAACATATATTGAATTATCTCTTAAATTATATTTCACATGTTTTTAAACAGACTATACCCTTGATTTGTACACTTCTCTTCAATGTTTCAGCACCAATCATAAATACATCAGCAAAGACTTTAAGACTAGTAATAACAAGAGAGCAGTATGAGGAATGTGCATGAATTTTTTCCGTCAATTAATAACGTTCTTGATGCAAAATTTTCTCACAAATTGAAATATACTATCCAACATTTTCCATACCAACCACAAAGATTATTACATGCTATTAAAATGTACCGGAATATTGACGAAAGTCACTTGACCTGAGATGCCTTCTGACCTCACTGCATACTGCTAAAGTAACAAAAGTCCATTTTTTAAGGAAACGAACCGAATATATTGTTTTGAGAATTTTAGCCATTTCTCTATCGAAATATTGACTGAAAAGGGATTTAAATAAGCACAATATGACAATTTCCCTTTGGTTTACTCCTTAACCTTGGCATAATTCTTAATAATCATCGATTGCTATGTTATATCATAGATACTTCGAGTGATAACAAACTGGGCACAATACAATTATAATTAAATTTTTGGGCGATTTGCTAGTTATGAAATATACTACATAATAAAAATCTAAATACATTTGTTTATTGCATTAAACAAATATGATAAATACACAAGTTATCTCCGAGTAGCCATTAAAAACTAACCTGTACTTCAAGAGATAAACAATACCCATCGTGATATCTTGCTCTCCTCGTCATGCGGTGAAAAAACGTGTTTTTTTAGCTACCGAAAACATGCATATTTGAAGATCTTTTTTAACATTAATTAAGTAACAACGAAGTCCTAAGAAGAGTAAGAGATAAAAGAAATCATCTGTATACTCTAACAAGGGGAGTGTCAGAGTTCCCGGTCTAGGATTTTGACGAAATTTGCCAGGCAGGTAGTCCTTGATGAGTTATTTATGAATCACCCCCCATATAGGGTTATATATCCAGAAACTTCGTCAAAAAACGAGTTTGAAATATTTGATTGCAAATATAAAGCCAATAATTATCCATGTTTAAGCAGTGCAGTTTGGGTTAGTGGTAAGGTACTCGCTTCACAATGGTGACGTCCCTAGTTCGAGACTATTCGAGTCCAATTTTTTTTTCATCGCAATTTCGTCGTACGACTTTCCCTGGTTTTACATATTTTTAATCTTTTTAACCGGGATGCATGTTAACTATTTTACTTAATAATTACGTAATTTGCTAAAATTACGTAATTAGTACGTTAAATAGTTAATTACGTTATTTACCTAAATCACGTAATTAGTACGTGGCGGAATTACTTCCGCACGCCCTATCGTTTTTTGTGTATGAAATTAACGGAAGAGCATAAAGTGTGATCGTGATTTTGAATTTCCGTATCTTTGGCTACGCAGTCCCGACGCACGTACAACACATGTTCTAATTCGCCTGGTGCCGTGATTTTCCAGCGCTGTGCTTTTTTGGAAAAACTAATCGCAAGAGAAAAAAAGAATTTAGGTTTTGTAATCATACAATTGTAAGTGACTACCGAAATGTTCGGGTGATTCTAACATTCTCCTGAAAAGGTGCAATACATTAATTCTTCAAAATTAATTGTTACCTCTGGCTTTTTATCAATTTCCAAGCGACGTCCTTGATTCGAAACTCTCTCCCACCCGAATATTTCGCCCGATCACCCGAACATTTCGGTAGATATTAGCGGAAGTAATTCCGCCACGCACTAATTACGTGATTTAGGTAAATAACGTAATTAACTATTTAACGTACTAATTACGTAATTTTAGCAAATTACGTAATTATTACGTAAAATAGTTAAAATGCATCCCGGGTAAACAGATTAAAAATATGTAAAACCAGGGAAAGTCGTACGACGAAATTGCGATGAAAAAAAATTGGACTCGAACAGTCTCGAACTAGGGACGTCAACATTGTGAAGCGAGTACCTTACCCCTAACCCAAACTGCACTGCTTAAACATGGATAATTATTGGCTTTATATTTGCAATCAAATATTTCAAACTCGTTTTTTGACGAAGTTTCTGGATATATAACCCTATATGGGGGGTGATTCGTAAATAACTCATCAAGGACTACCTGCCTGGCAAATTTCGTCAAAATCCTAGACCCGGAACTCGGACACTCCCCTTGTAAGAAGAAGACGGGAAAACTTGATTGGCCACATCATGTGACATGATGGCCTGATGAAGACAATCTTTGAAGGACAAGTGGACGGGAATAATGACAAATAAAGGCCTCGTGCGAGATATATGGAATAAGTGATGAAGGATGTGAAAGAGAAGAAATATATAAATAAAAAGAGATTAGGCGATAGAAGAACTCAGTGGAGAGCTCCGCCAAAACAACCTGAAGATTAATGACTGATGATGAGGAAAAGGAATTCAATGAAAATGTGGACGCTTAAAATATTAGTATCAAAAAAATTGGAAACTTCGATGGAAATAATTCAACGTACTCTACGTGGTGAGGACGGCTAGGGGAAATTTGACTACCCAATAATGATTCACACAAACAGGCACACGTTAAAGAACAATCTAATCGTGGTTCCCTGTGGAAAAATTAATTTTTAGTCCGTGACACCCACTGACAACACACACCCCGTAATGATTCCTTCACGTCAAGGAAAACTAATAAGTGGGTACGTACAATCACTCTTTCTGAGGTCATTTTTGGGCAGTTAAATTTCGCCTACCCTTCCTCGCCATTTTCGGTGCGTTAAGCATTTCGGCCATTAAAGTTTCCTTCCACTGAGAAGGAATAGGAATAATTAAGGAACATACAAAAGGACAAACGCACAATAGGTGGAGAGGATGGTTTGTACTAGAATCATTGATGGAGTGTTTGGAAATTGTATCCCTGATAATAGATTCAAAGACTTAATAGCTAACCTAGTTATTTTAAACAAGGAATTATCTGGCATTGATTCATAAATCGTAAAAAACATCAGGACATGTAAATTTTATAACAACAATTTTTTTAGTCGCCCTTAAAATGTATAAAGAAAGATAAGTTTAAGCATATGAATATGTTGGCGTCGACTTTTAAATAGCTTTATTTATGCATGGAATATAATTCGGTGCAAAAGGAAGAGAGAAGTGAACGAAAGAAAAAGGAAGAGAGAAGTGAACGAAGTTAAGTAAGGAAGTTATATCGTAAACCAAGGAAAGGAAGAATGAAAAAGGAAGGGAGAAGTGAAAGAAACCACAAGTAAGGAAGTTACATTAATTGGCGCCCAACGTGTCGAGCACGACAACTCAACATAATTGAGACCACGAGAGACCCGAGATAAAATACACGCGGCATAGATAAATAGACGCGAAGCGCCTATACATAAAATGGCGGGAATAACAAAGAATTTGTTAGAATTAAAGAAAGTGGAATTGCGGGACCAACTGAAAGATCGCGGAGTGGCGACGCAAGGCGCAAAATTTGAATTACAGGAGAGGCTGAGGGAGATATTAGAGAAGGAAGGGAAGAAAGCAGACGTATAAAAAACGAGGGGACGATAAAAAGAAAAAGAGAAGAAGATAAAGAAGGAAACAGACGTAAACCAAGGAAAGGAAGAAACAAAAAAGGAAGAGAGAAGTGAACGAAGTCAACTAAGGAAGTTATATCGTAAACCAAGGAAAGGAAGAAAGAAAAAGGAAGGGAGAAGTGAAAAAAACCACAAGTAAGGAAGTTACAGCTTTTATTGGTGTCTTTCGCCATGCAAACTTTAAACCCTACGGAAGACAGCGCACTACCTTGGCGCACTCCTATTTTGTTTTGCTTCTTCACAGCTGCGTCAACATTTTATCACAGCTACTTGGATTTAATACAAACTAAGGATAATTCTTTGATCCTTGTACAACACTTCAAATTCTTTCAGAATTTCATTCATTGATATCCAATTCACGTTGTCAAAAGCATTCACTAAATCCACTATTGCAAACAACGTCGGTTAGTTGTTCTCCATTTTCTTTTCTATGAGCAGCGTAGTGGTCAATATTGGTTTTTTATACTTTTCTTTTCTTGAATCCGAATTGGTTCTCATCCAGGAACTCCTTTGCTTTTCATTTTATTCTCCTTTAGAATATACTAGTCAATATCTTCGATGCATACGCCGTCAGGCTAATGGTCTTAAAATTTTCACAGTTCTCCACCCTTCTTTTGAGAATAGGTATGGTGACGTTCAAAGTCTCTGGGCGCACCTCCTGTTGAGTTTGTAACACAAATAGATTTCTAAATAGGGGTTAATGTCTTCTCCCCAGCATTTTTAATTATCTCTGTGGGAATATCGTCAAATACAACGGCCACATATTCCGCTTTCACTGCTGCTTCAAATTCCTACTGATATTGATGCTCCCATATCATCCTTTCCGACTTTACATTCCTCTATAATTACTTTCGTGCTGAGATTTTTTTCGTTGGATAACTCTTCCCGGTATTCTCTTCATCTCTTCACTTTGTCTTCATTTTTTCCCTTATGGTATTGAATCTTGCGCTCCGTTCTTTGAAGTGGTTCCTCACTATCCTATAGGCAGCTTCCACCTTTCCAAGTGCAAGGATTTTTTTGTGTATTTTTGCATAGATCCTTCTTCCACATTTCTCTAGCTTTCCTCGCTTTACGACTTATTTCATCCCTTAATCTTTTAAAGTAAAGATGCTCTTCTTTAGTTCAGGTATGCTTGAACTTTCATCCACATTTCTCTAGCTTTCCTCTCTTCACGACTTATTTCATTCCTTATTCTTTTAAAGTAAAGATGCTCTTTTCATTTTAGGTATGCTTGCACTATTTTCTTCAATCATATGTAAGACTTCATCAGTGATCCATGGTTTGATGTTAAAAACTTTTCTTCTTGCATGAACTCCTTGTATTGACTTTCGTCTTTCTCGTCAGTTAGTAATTCTCTTATGTTGCTTCACACTGCTTTTATTTAATTCCAGCTCGTGTTGAACCCCCCTCCCCATTCCGTTAGTAAGGAATATAAAAGTTGAGAATGATTATTTTGTATGTCAGTATATATTGCACCGTGATAATAGGATGCAACACCAAAATTTATCACTACTTGTCAATGTAAAAATTATGCAAAATTTGTACTCCACCTGCATCTCCAGCAATGGTCTTCCCGATTCCCGAATCCACGGTCAGAACAAAAATGAAGATGCTGAAGATTATGCATGATGGTATTTCCATCTTCAGGATTCCGGTCTTTCCTGCAAGAAGAACGGAATGAGTGGCTTCTTACTGAAACACGCAAGTGTCAGAATGGAAGCGTAAATGTCTCATCGACTTTTGCTGGCAATTATAGGATGGAATATGATTTTTCATTGCATACAATTCATCATCGTGAGTCACAAGAGCTCGTCACCAGGGACAGCACTTCACGATATTGCCAACGAGCCCCAGTCAAATTCTTGATTAAATTGAAGATGATTTTGAGCAAATTTTTTTCCCTAAATAAAGCAACTAATACACATTGATGACATTACAGCGGCTATTTCCCACCTCATATTATTAAACCCTCGAAAATAAGTCGATACCTTTCCTCTTCCCGCTTGAGTGCGTACGAAGTGTACACTTAACCGCGGCGATTGAGTAAGAAAATGGAGGATTTAATAGCAAGCTTAGACTTTTTGAAGACGATGCTGCAGTGTACAGGGATATACTAAAGGAAGAAGACAGGGAGTCGCTTAGTGGGAATTTGAATGCAATTCAAGAGTGGTGCGACAAATGGCAGTTAGAACTTAACCTTAAAAAGTGTGTAGGCTTTAATTTTTAGAGGAGGAATAATTCCAAAGAGCGATCCTATAAAATTTGTAACACGAAGATGGAAATCGTTGAAACCATAAGGTATTTAGGTGTAAAAATCACTAATGATTTATGGTGGGGAAGACACATCCGGAAAATATGCAGCCGAGGGAAGAGAAAGCTAGGATTTATAAAAAGAGTACATGGGAAATGTGATGAGAAGACAAAAGAGCGATGTTACTTTTGACTAGTTAGGTCCCACCTTGAGTATGTAGCCAATGTATGGGATCAAAATGAATTAGGTTTCATCAGAGAAATAGACAGTGTGCAGCGGTGAGTACCTAGGTTCTTTAAAAGGTGTTACGATAGGTTGAGTAGTGTTTCAGAATTAATACAAGAATTAGGGTGGGATTCTTTTTCAGAGCGTAGGATAAAGCACAGGTTAAAACTATTACAGAAATTTGAATCAGATATATTTACTGATGATATTAGGCGTGCATTAAAAACACCAGCGTATTATGCTAGATTCGACCAGATAAATAAGATTAGAGAAAAAGATTGTCGTACTGATAAATTCAAGATGCCTTGTTTCCCCCGTAATATAAGAGAACACAATAGGCAACATAGCAAAGAGAATGATAGGGGAAATATTTACCCAGTGATTACCCATTCAAATAATACCCTCCAATGATGACTGCAGCGGCGATTTCCAACCTTATACTATTAAACTCTCAAAAAGAAATCAATAACTTTTCCCTTCCCGCTTGAGTGCGTACGAATTTTAGACTTAGCCTCGGTGATCGAGTCGGGAAAAGGAGGATTTAACCCATTAAAGCCCAGACGTATCTCTAGATACGTTATACTTTAAAAATTCATAAATACTCTTTAGTTTGTTGTTTATGCAATTTCTTTACCAAATATGACAGAAGAAAGCTTTTAAATAGTATATGAGTGATTTCGATTATTTTAGCCCATATTTGCAGTTGTGCTCACTTACACATGGCTGGTCATGATCTACTCAGAAATCGCCATGCTGTGGTCATGTGAAAATTTAATTTTCTTATTAAGCATTGAGTTATCTGAATCCAGTTTTTCCCTGTTTTATTTTAAATATATAAGGAATATTATTTTTTTAAACATATTCATTTTTCTTTCAACCTCATGCCAAAACTGATCAATAAAGTTTTGACGTATCTAAAGATACGCCTGGGCATTTGTGGCACTAAAACTTTAATTTTTAACTTATTGGTATGTTCCATTCTATTTGTTGATTAAATAAATGAATAATTATTTTATAAAGCTAATTGTGAGATAACTCAATGACAACTTTAGTTTTTGCCATTTCATGAAGTATAACATGTAATTCCATGAAGTATAATATGTAATTCAATTAGGTAAATGCAGCAAAAAAAGGTATTTTCTCAGAATTGTGGTGTACCTTCATTTGAATTGTGATAAAGTACCTTCATTGGAATCATAAAATGAATCGGTATTGGATTTCTAGAAGCATAGGGATTCAGATGCTCGCAATATCAAGTTGTCTCACCTGGCATCACTTGTATTCTGTGTCGCCGACGGTAGAATGAACTGAATACTTTGTTTCTCGTTAAACTTTCAGCTCGCAATGAAATCCAGATTACAAGCCGGAAATCAGTCTAGGAAATGAGTAACTTTGTTAAGCATTCATAAAGAAACTAATACGCTATGTCGCCCAAAATTTTGTACTTTGTATTCAAGCTCGAGTCTCCGAAGGGTATAGCTGACATAAGGAGGTATCGGCGATCTAAAAACTTCTCAACTGTCTCTTTCGAAAATGATTTTTGGTTACTTTTGTTGCACACCCCTTGCTATATAAGCCCAGAAAACAGCATAGGGACTGCCATTTACCGCTGAGAAGAAAATACGTACCTTAGTGAAGGAGCAAAGGTGAAATATCACTGAAACAGCTCTACCATCAACGCTGTCAGCACAGAAAAGTCAAGACAAGTTTTCAGAACAATTGTTAAAAATTTGAGTATCATTTAATGCATAATATTCTCATTTTATAGCACTTGAACGTGTGCAAGACGCGCTTTCCTTCTAATAGCTAAATTACATAAAATCATGAGAAATGGTAGAACGAACGGGTATAATCAGCTTGAAAAAATATACTTTCTATTTTATTACGTCCCATCGATTGTTGGTCAATGAGATGCTGTCCTTACTGGAGGAAGGTGACACGTACCACAGTGAAACCATAGTTATAAATCCACCTGAGGAAGGACTGCATATGGACACAGATGAGGATTCTGATGTTTCAGATTCAGAAATTACTGGTATTGCTGTGCATTTGCCAAGAAGAATATTGCAGTCGGAGGCGACGCTGCACTCCACTCAGTTATTGGACAACTTACCATCAGCAGACGTGCAGACCGGTCCTTCGACTTCCACCAATACTCGTAGGGGGCGCAGAAGGAAGACAACCTCGTCAATAGCGTCAAAAAGGAAGAGGGTTGAGGAAAAATCATGGTCTCAAGACCCTGAATCAGTTGAGTACTCAATTCCTTGTTTTAATCCTACGACTTCAGCGAATCATGTGTCACAAAATCAGTCTCCTTTTGAATGTTTCTCAGATTTTTTTCCTCATGAACTTGTACAGCTGCTTACTGATCAGAAAAATCTGTACGCGAGTTTGAAAGGATTACATTCTTTTAACGTACAAATCGAAGAGATTTATACAGCGTTAGGAATATTGCTACTCTCAGGTTATCACCGTCTACCTAGTCGAAGGCTTTATTGGAGATCATCTCCAGATTGCACCATCGAAATAGTTTCTCAGTCAATGAGAAGGAACAGATTTGAAGAAATTTTAAGGTTTCTGCATCTGGCAGATAATGGGAAGAATGATGGCAAGGATAGGCTATATAAAGTGCGACCTTTGTTTGAGATTTTGAACAAGAATTTCAAAATTGTTAGCCCATAGTTCTTGTTCAAAATGCATATGTATATTGTACGCATAATAATACTTTGTCAACCTTATATTATTTGATGTATATACATTCAAATTTAAATATTAAAAACTACTCATGAAGACTTGTGATGAATTATTTAGCAGAACGTGTATCAACACAATTAAATGGTAATGTACATTTTTGACCCCTCAAGTGCCCAGATGTATCTTAAGATACGCATAGGATTAAGTACTATGCAAATGTTAGAGATTTTTTTAAACATTTTTTCCTGCATTAGATATGATGTCTAATCAAAATTTAAGCGACGAAAGTAAAATATTTTGAAAAAAATCTTCTGGGCATTAATGGGTTAAGAGCAGGCCTTCATGAAAAGGATGGCTCCGAAGCGAAACAGATCCGGGCCTTTTGAAAGTAAGTCGAGAAGTATGGAAGGAAGGAAAAGGATAAAAATTTATTTTTTGTTCATTACGCTGTACAATTAAACGGGGTTCGAACCAGTGACCATAGGCTTGGCAGGCGAGGGATTTACCCCGCCGTCACCGGCCGAAGAGATTGCAGCCGCTGCCCGCCGCACCGGCAGGAAGCAGAGACCTCTGGATTGCTAATTAAGAACTATAGTATAGTAGATGGTCATCTAGAGGACTCTGGCCGGAAAAGAACTGACCCGCTACACAACCGTGGTTTTCAGTTGAACGTGTACCAATGCTGATAATTCAAATTAGCTGCTACACTGTTATTTTGCTCTCCTCTCCAGCTAACGCTAACATTCATCTGCTTAACAACGTATGCACTCTCCTCTCCTGTTAAAATCCGCTGTTAAATATGTTAGAGTGTGTAATTTTTCATATGTGAAAAACACAAAAGAAATATGTTGATTGGTATCATAGTTACGGTGAGGCAATAATATACTTCTTGTTGATTGATTGATTGCGTTGTATCGTGAACGTGTCTGTAATACTTCCAAAGAAAATAAAATAATAAGAACATAAATTACAACAGGTTATGGGCCCAGACACGTTATAGAAGAAGAAAAGTTTTATGTGGATCTGCTTAACTCAGTGCTTGGCCGCGGTGTCTTGAGCGTTTTGTGGAAATTTGAATAAAGTGAAAATAGATTATTCTGTTTAACTGGAGACCTTAAAAATGGAAGAAGAAGACAAATTTAAGATGCAACAACTTGACAGGAAGAATTACGATAGTTGTAAATTCTTAATGGAATTAATACTGGACGAAAATAACGTAAGGTATATAATAGAGAAGCCGTATTCAGAAATAATAGCGCCTTACGCAACTGCCCTAGAGGGTGAAACCACAGCAGCGAAGAAATCAAGAGAAGTGAAATTGAAAGAATATGAGAGAGATAATAAGAGAACGAAGAGAGAGATAATATCGCTGAAAGAATCAAAATGGAGCTGTTGGAAATAGTTAAAGGTTTCTTCACTGCTCACGAATTGTGGATTGCTCTGAAAAATAGATACGAGAAAAGGTCCATGGCGAGTGTAATTTGTCTCACGAAGAAATTTCAAAATCTAAGATATTTGCCTAATCAAAACACGTTTGAGGAATTTTGTACAGATTTTGATAAGACTGTTCGTGAACTTAATGAAGCGTGAACCACGTATGATCTAAGGTACAGATTATCCATTTTCTCATTACTATGCCAAGTGAATATGATAGTGTAGTAACTTCCTTACGAACTGTTGCTGCAACTCAAGATTTAAATATGGATATAGTGAGACAGCAAATAGAAGAATATGAGCAAGGCCATGACAGAAAGAACAGACTGAAAGATGTGAAAGATGTGAATGTGATGAGCCAACGGCATTTGCTGGGTTCAGAGGAAGAGGAGGTAAGACTTCACCAAAGCCAATTTTCCGATTTCCATGCAATAATTGTGGAAGAGTTGGACACAAGATTGCTGACTGCTTTCGACCGGGAGGTGGTGCCTATCAACAGCATCGAGGACACGGTGGACGCGAAGGATGCGGTCCCTTTCGGGGAGGCCGTGGGAATCAGCATCAGCAGAGCAGCGGTGGCCATCAGGATCGGAATTCAAACAACTATCGTGGCCAAGGTGGTATGAATAATAATAATGGAGGTAGTCATCAAGCTCATCTTACAAATATGAGAGTCAATACTAATTCAAATTACCAAACTAATAAACTAAATAGTGAAGAAGTAACTTATAATTTTGTAACTGAAGTTGAAGCATGCTATATTGAGGGTAAAGCTGATAAGGAGAATGCATCCAAAGATGACTGGGTTATGGACTCTGGTGCATCCGAACATTTGGTGAGAACTGATACCCTAGCTAGTAATATTAGAATTCTTGAAAAACCAGTAAAAATACTCATCGCTAGAACCAAAGGTTATATAATTGCTAAAAAAGATATGTGACATTCATGCTTCCACACTAGTAAATGGTAAGATTATAAACATTCATTTCTCAGATGTTTTGATGGTTGACCAATTGAAGTGCAATTTGCTTTCCAAATTTCCAAACTTTCCAATATTTACAAACTTGAAGACAAAGGTAATAAAATGTTCATTGATGATGGTGAATTTACAATTGTTAATAAGAAACATAATAGAGTTGTAGGAATTGGTACAAGGGATGGTAGTCTGTATAAATTAGAGTTGAATCTAACTGTTTAGTGTTATAATTCTACTATTTCTGGTGATTTATGGCATAGGAGACTTGGACATATCAGTGATGTTGTAATGATGAAATTAGTTAAATGTGTGGATGGTATTGATTCCATTGATAAGGTACGTCAAGATTTGTGTGAAATTTGTATTTCAGGAAAACAAACTAGTGTTCCACATACTCAAACCAGAGAAAGAGCAACAAGGGAACTAGAAAGAGTTCATTCTGATTTAACTGGCCCTATTACTCCAACTGCCTATAATGGAGTCAGATATTTGATGAGTTTTGTTGATGATTTTACACATTTTTGTGTCACATATGGACTTAAGGAGAAATCAGAAGCTGCAGGATTTATAAAACAGTATGTAGCAATGGCAACAAGTACATTCGATTGTAAAGTAGTTCAGTTCAGATGTGATAATGTTGGGGAATATGTAAATAAAGGATTAATTAAATTCTTTGAGGAACAAGGGATTCAATGGGAAATTACGATCCCTTATACTTCTAAATTAAATGGAGTAGTTGAACGTATGAACAGAACAATTAAGGACAAAGCTAGGTGCATGTTAATTGGCAGTAACTTAAAGAAATCTTTCTGGATTGAAGCAGCCTTAACAGCTGTGTACTTAATTAATAGAATACCGACTAAAGCTATTGATTCTTTAAAAGTTCCAGCGGAACTCTGGCATGGCACTCGCCGAAATAGAAGGAAACTGAGAGTTTTTGGTTGTGTTGCCTATGTCAAAAAGAACAAAAATGAACTTATAGGAAAATTTGATGAAAAGACTAAGAAATGTATTTTTACAGGTTATTGTCCCAATGGGTTTAAGTTGTGGAGTTTAACTGAGAATAAGGTGATCTCGGCATGTGATGTTATATTTAATGAAAATAAGACTAAATTTGATGGGGAAAATTATGTAGAACTCTGGAATGAGAGTAAGAATGAAAATGTAGAAGAAAGCGATAGTGAAACTGAGAATGTGGAAGAAGATCAAGGATTGAGGAGGAGCACAAGAGTAGTAAAAAGACCTACTTATCTTGGAGGTCATGTGACATTAGCTTATAATGACTTGATTCAGAGAGAGGATCAAGATAAAATAGAACACTGCTTGTTGACTCATTTTCTTACTGATGAAAACACTAAACCTCTAACTCACGCGATTGAATAAAATTCTAATTTAGTTTTAAATGCAATAGCTTTTTCTGAGAGTGTTCCTGAGACGTTTGATGAGATAGAAGGTAGGAGTAATAATAAGGAATGGATGAGAGCTGTTCAGGAGAAAATGAATGCACTTCAGAAAACAAAAACTTGGGAATTAGTTCAATGTCCACCAGATAGAAGACCGATTAAATGTAAGTGGGTTTTTGCTCTAAAAAGAGATGGTAATGGAGAAATAATTAAATATAAAGCTAGATTAGTGGCAAAGGGATGTTCACAAAAACAGGGTAAAGATTATACAGAGACATATGCACCTGAAGCAAGACTGTCATCACTTAGAACTCTGTTAAGTGTAATTAATCATAGAAATATGTATACCCATCAGTTGGACGTAAGGAACGCTTTTTCAATGGAGTGTTGAAAGAAGATACCCCCTGAAGGTTTGAAAGTTAAAGAAGGCATGGTTTTTAAGTTAAAAAAACATGGTATGGACTGAAACAGGCTCCTATGGAGTGGAACTTTAGGTTTCATGAGTTTATAACCAAACTTTATTATAAAGCCTGAATCACACGATCATTTTTTTCGTCCCTTTTCAGGGATAGCTCAAATGATAGCTTAAAAATGATCGTCTGACCATATCACTTCACGGATAGCTGAAATGATAGGGATCCCTATCCCTTTTTTTGTCATTTGAGCACGTCCTTTTTTCCGTCCCTCGGGCCTATCATTTAGCCAATCAGAGCGCACGTTCTGAAACAGCGGACGTTGCGCCACATGCAGCTTTCAATGTAACTACGTAACTACCATTGTAAACAAGGAACCGCGAACCAATTTAAAAATGTCTCGTGGTGGTACAGCGGGCTCGTGGACGGTGGAGGCGACAACGGCTTTAATAGAAAATTACGCCAAACATGACCACCTCTACAATAGTAAAGCCGTGCATTACCATAAAAAATTCATACGGATAAAGAGCCTAAATAACATTGCGGAAAGTGTGCAACCTTTCCACCCTGGAACAACGACACATGACGTAAAGGCGAAAATAAACACCCTGCGAAGCCAATTTGGCGCAGAAGATCAACGGATGAAATCTTCGATGAAGAGCGGATGCTCGATTGATGAGGTTATTAATGTTATATATGGTCTATAAGTCACGAGGTTGATGAAATTCTGCCAGGCATAAATGACAGTAGTTCCCTGTTGCTAATTTTGCTGTTAATTTATACCATTTAACTCGGTATTGAAAACTATTATAGTAGCCTGTGTAAAAGACGTCATACAGAGTGGTCTCTATATTCTTAATTCCCCGTGCAGATTGAATTTCCTTTGTCTTTTTCAGGTTTATGTGCCGACATTTAAATATTAATATAGTTTAATGTTCCTGAGAGATCATATGACCCACATAAAATGTATCGAGACACCCCTTGGTCCAAGTAATACTTCGGTCGATGTCTTGGTAGGTTATTTAATGAGGCAACAAAAGTATTTTTCTATTATATATATTCAATATTTCACCATCATAAAAGAACAATTTTTGCTTGTTTTCAAATACATAAATTATTCATCATACCACTAATATTCAAGTGAGATGAATGTAATACCAATGTTCGAAATAATGTATTGATATATTTTACCATGGTGCCAGGGGGAGTCAATTGTAGTGGATGGGGATGCAACGGTGTTTGAACCACTAATCGGGGAGTATGAGGTGGTCCAAGTTCAGGATGAAGACTACCTGAATGCAACACATACAACGGAGGCCCTCGTCAGTACAAACAGCATGGCAGTTGATGATGAGAGTCTCGTGACTACCTTGGCGGGGACCGGTAATGCTTCTAAAACTACTAGGCATAAAAGAGAAACGGAAAAAGGATCGAAATCTGAGGAGGTGCTCGAGAAAATTGCTAAAGCATTGGATTCTCCTGTTATAGAGTCCCCAAATTTGAGCTTTGCAAAGTTTGTTAGCCAAGGTCTTGATGGATTAAAAAATAAAAAGCGAAGACTTATGACAACAAAAAAAATATTCGACATTTTGCTTGAAGCACAAATGGAGGAAATTGAAGAGGGAGGCCATTAAATTTGAAGAATTTTATGTTTAAATATTGTTTTATTATTTGTAGTTGAAAACCATAAGAGCATTGGTGCATCACACCAAAAGAGCTCTGTGCATCACGTAAATTTTCATTGAAACTATGTTCTATTAAAAAAGTACATTTCATATCAGATTGTGTCATTTTTTAAGTTTGTGAATAGGTAATATCACTATTCTATATAGAATAACCCTGAAGGCATAACTTCCTTAAAAAAATCAAGTGCATGTAGAATCACTGGAGAGGAGATCTCAAGAGATAATGCCATGAATGCTACACGTTTCCCCTTGTAACTGCTTCATCCTGCCAAGGAACTCGTCCCACACCATTAACATATCGTACAAAATCATCTCTTCTTTGATAGACTTGGTCACGAGCCCTGTTTCCACCTTGAACACATCGAAGAGGTGTTAAATTTAAATCACCCTCTGTTTCCTCGTCTCTAACATTTGCAGGTTTCCTATTTAATATGAAATTGTGAAGCAAACAGCAACTTCTCACAATGTCATCTAACTTCTGGGGAGACAAGTAAACTTTAGTCAGAAGGAATTTATTGGCTAATAACCCAAATGCATTTTCCACGACTCACCTAGCTCGGCTTAGTCTATAGTTGTAAACTCTTCGGGCATCTGTTAGTTCCCTCAATCTAAATGGCTTCATAATGTGCTTATCCAGGGGAAAAGCATCATCTGCAATGATAACATATGGGATGTTAATTGTCCCACCGGGGAGAGGTGTGTCCTGTGGGATGCCCAACAAGTTATCATCAATGGCTTTTTTGATGTTACTCGCATTATATATGCTTGCATCATTGGCCCTTCCATTGACCCCCACATTAACCCAAATAAATTTGTAGTTTCCATCGGCTATAGCCAGTAAAATAATGCTATCAGAGCCCTTGTAATTTCTGTAGTATAACCCACTAGATCTAGGTGGGGTAAAAGCAACATGCTTCCCATCTAACGCTCCTAGGCAGTGGGGAAAGTTCCACAGGGAGAGAAACTGGTAGGAAATAACTTTCCATTCTTCTGTTGTAGAAGGAACCTGTAAATATGAGTCAATGGAAAATGTTTACGGAAACATGTCGACAATATGCCATAAAATAATCTGGAAATCCTTCAGATCATCACCCTCTACCTTTATTTCATCTTCAAGCAGCACACATATGGCACTTAATGTTTCTGAAATAATTGATGATATTGTGTTTGCCGCAATTCTCGTCGAAAAATGCATACTTTTAAACGTTTCCCCAGTTGCCAAGAAGCGTAGTGTGATGGACAACCTATTTGATTAACATTGTGAATGGAACTTATATAGAAAATAAAATTAGGTTGATAAATTTCATTGAATAGCATGAAACGGAATACAAGCTTACCTTTCACCGACAGTAATACACTCTCGCATCACTGTATTTCGTTTAGTTATTCTAGGCGTAACTTTGGCTAAAAGTTCAGTATACATGCCTTCGTCAATTCTGAGGAAGTTTCGAAATGATGATGAGTCTTCCAACCTACGAAATTTACATTTTACAGATTACTTAGCTATTTCATTGGAAATGAAGTAAAATATTTAATAGGAATTCAATCCAAACCATCTCAAACACACCGCCTTTACGGAAATCAAAAGAAGATCGAAAATCGCTCGGAATGAGCAGTGGAGTGACATCCATCATCATTGTCGGCTGACAATTTGCTCACGTTTTACTAATATATGACAATTTGCTCACGTTTTACTAATATATGACACTTTAAGACAATTATTCTTCATGGAAAAGTTACCGTAGTTCCCTGTGCACCATATTAATAAGTCCTTGGCCTGCCTCTCGTCTTTGTAGCCATTGTCTCGCCCAAATACTACGACGTCTGCGTACATTCTGTTGTGCCTCTTCATTCCTCACGATAAGTACTGCGGCTGCAGCCAAAAGCAGCCGACGACGAGGTAAATCATCCATAGTTGATGAAAATACGAAGTACTTCGTAGACTACTTCTACTTCGTAGTTACGAAGTTGTTTACCGTATCTCGCGAACAGAAATGATACGAAAAGGGACGGTAAAAATGATCGTATGAGCGGCGAAATGATAGCTTGAGCTATCATTTTTGCGGTCCCTGAAAGCTATAGCTTAAATGATCCCTTTAAAGGGACGAGAAAAATGATCGTGTGATTCGGGCTTAAGCAATGTGAAAGTGACAAATGTTTGTATGTAAGATGTCTAAGTTCTACTATTGACTATTTTTTGTTGTATATAGATGATATAATTGTTGCCAGTAATGAAAAGAGGTCAATTGAGAGTACCTACTGTAAGAAAATTAAGAGAAGAATTTCAAATGAGAGATCTTGGTGAATTAAACAATTTCTTGGGTATAAAGGTTGAAAGAAGAGAGGGAAGTATGTTTCTGAGTCAAACTAAATATATTGAAGAATTACTTGAGAGATTTAATATGGTTACAGCAAAACCAAGAGATACTCCTTTGGCATCTGGTAAATTCTGCGTTGTTCAATCAGACCTGTTATATCGCAAAGGTTGGCATTATTCAGTTGATTGTCTTTTGTTTTCTCCGCCTCCCGCGGATGTAATGCAAAACGTGAGTTAAAAGAGAGAAGCAATAAAGATGGCTGTACTGAGAAAGAACCTTGGTCGTCTCATAAGTTTTATTTGAGGTAAAGAAGACTTCAAAGAGAAGCCTCCTAAGAATTACGTGAGTTAATAACAAGAGGTACAGAGATGTAACGATGGCGACGAGTATTTTGACAAATTTACGTGTCTGTAAGTGTTCCAAGAGCATTAGTGAGTTATTTAGGCCCGGTTTCACCAACCATTTGCTGATCGACGATCAAGTGACCGTCAATCAATTGTTGATTGACGATCAAATCCCTCTCCTGTTTCACCAACAGTTGATCGCAGATCATGATTGCCGATCATATGATGGGTAATCTTGGAACGTAAATGTATCATAGAAATAAAAGGAGCTGTTCTATTGGCTGTAGCTATCACGTGATACGCGTACGCTTATTAAAAGACATTTACCCGAAGTATTTAAAATATGGCTGAAAATCGATCGGAAAATGTTGCAGAAAGACAAAAATCTCGGCAAGGAATATAAACAAACAAAAAACCTGACGAAATTTACGATAAAGCAAAAGTTAAGAGGCGTAGGATGATATAGCATTGCCTTTTATTACCCTAGAAATGAACGTTGTAAGGCTGTAACAACAGCTTAAAACCTGCTACGAAAATGTGAAGCAAAGCCCTAAGAATAATGCCGCGAATGTCACGGATTGTGGTTTCACTGCTTCGAATTTTAAACAATCTTAGATACGATTTTCAACCGATTTATTTCATTTATCGCCAATGCCTCCGCACCATCGGTGTCATTATACAATACTATTGGAAGTCATATTCCCCAAAAATGAATGACAGCATTACAATTTAGCAACAATTCAGCAATTTAGTGTGCAGCTAAAAAAAAATTTTTTTTCTTCCGATGGAGAGAGTTTGCAAATGATTTTTATTCCAAGAGGGACTGTTTTCAGTTATTTTCTTCTTCCAAGAGGGACGGTTTGCAAATGATTTTTATTCCAAGAGGGTGCCCTTACGAAAAAGTAGTACTGGAAGTACTGGAAAAAAATAGTATTGGGAAGTACTCGCGTACTATTTTCACGGAGGTGAGTACTATCGTATTGGAAGTATTGAAGAAAACTAGTACTCGTGTACTAGAGGTTGTACACGTAACTAGTACTCACGGAAGTATTGGGAAGTAGTACCAGCGTACTAGAGGTAGTACACAGAACTAGTACTTGTGGAAGTATTGGGAAGAAGAACTCGTGTAGTAGAGGTAGTGCAGATAACTAGTACTCGTGTAGTAGAGGTGGTTCACAAAACTAGTACATACATACCCCTATTGGAACTTACTCATAAGTCTCATAAGATATTTTCTCATGAGAAATTTTCTCAGTAAATTGGCAATGAGATCTTATGAGAAATTTTCTCATAAGATTTTGGGCGGGGAACCGTTCCAGGGGGAACCACCCTGGAACCATTCCAGGGGGGATGGGTTCCCTGCTGCTAAGAGAATTACAAAAAATTAATTTACCGACACTGAAGTATGTATTGGTGCCAAACGGACTAGTACACAATGCTAGTATTGTGAATACTTCTCCATCCAGTACTTGCCTTCATTGAAGTACTGGAGTCACAGACTAGTACACGATCCTAGTATTGTGAATACTAGTCCATCCAGTACTCGCCAACATTGAAGTACTGGTGCCACGGACTAGTACATGATGCTAGTATTGTGAATACTTCCCTGCTGAGTACTGCATTCAGTGATCCCAATACTAAGTATTGAATTTTGAGTACTGGGGGGCAGAATCTGAATACTATAGTACTGAGATTCATGTACTTAGTATTCGGGTCTGTGTACTTAGTATTGGGCTCTGTGTACTACTTTTTTGTAAGGGTGTGTTTGCAGTTATTTTTTTCTTCCAAGAGGGACGGTTTTCAAATGATTTTTATTCCAAGAGGGACTGTTTGCAGTAATTTTTTTTCTTCCAAGAGGGACAGTTCAACAAATTTTTCTTCCAAGAGGGGACCGTATGTAGTTATTTTTTTCTTTCAAGGGGTACCCAAAAGTGAAAATGTCTGGGGATGAAGGAAGTCGTGGAGGTGGTTCTGCCACTGGAGGTGATGGTCCTGCTCTTATCAGCATCAGCACGCCAACTTCCATCATCATGCCCGAGTTTACCCAGCAAGTGAAGTGGGACGTTTATATTTCTATCGTGAAAAATAAATTTAGAGCGGTGGACGTTCCAAATGAGAAACAAGTTCCTCACTTGTTGAGTGTGGTTGGCTTTCAATATGCGGCCTTAATCACGAATTTAGCGTACCCTACTAAACAAGAGGAAATGTCTTTAGATGATATTGTGAAACTTGTTAAAGAAGAAATTGAACCAAAACCCTCAGTAATAGCTGAACGTTTTAGATTTTATGAGACCAAACAAGGTTCATCAGATACCATATAGCAATTTATGTCGAACTTAAAATTGAAGGCCCAATCATGCCAATTTGGACCTGGCCTGAGTGATGCATTGAGGGATAGGTTTGTGTGTGGTTTAAAGTCCGAGAGTATTCGCAAGACTTTTTGGTGAGGACAATCCATCATTTACAAGGTGTTTAGAGATTGCCCAGAGTATGGAGACCGCGGCTAAAGAGGCAGCTGCTATAGGAGATTGTGTTACATCAGTGAATAAACTTTGTGTCTCCAAAGAAAAGAAGTGCTATTTTTGTGGAAGATCTGACCATCTTAAATCATATTGTCCCATGAAAAACGCAGTGTGTGTTGTGTGTAAACGCCCAGGTCACCTGCCAGCTATGTGCCTTAGCAAGAAATCCAAGTCTTCTGACCCATCAAGCAAGCAAGATGGAAGGGAAAGGCAGAGAAAGGAGCAGAAAGCACCTAAGCAGTTCTCGAAGAAGAAAAAGAAGAGAATGTACAGGTTAGTCTTAGAAGATTCAGAAGATGGGAGTGAGAGTGATGAAAATAGTGAGACTGATGAAAGAGTTATGGTAAAAAATGTTGATATCATTATGGAAAATGATGTAGGAAAGGTTTTCATGCACAGTCTACATTGTAAAAAGGATGGTGACATTGTTGATAATGGGAACACGTTTGTTACTAAATTAACGATAAATAGTAGACTTATGACATTTGAATAAGATACCGGAGTTCATAGCACGTGTATATCGATGTCTGAATGGGTTAAGTATTTTTCCCAAAGTGAATTAAACAAAAGTAGTGCTACTTTAATACAATATGATAACAAGAAACTTGATGTACAGATATATGCTGTTCAAGTAACTTTTGAGTTGTATGGTAAATTTGGGTCAAAATTGGATGAGACCGTTGCCACTTGACTGGGAAGCAGTTGCTAGTGTTTCTAAAATCATCCATAAGATTGCTATGCTTAAGCCAGAAATTGATTCTATTGATAAGCTCAAAACAAGTTACCCCGAGATATTCACATCTGAAGTGGGTGTTTTGAACGGTACTAAGGGTACTCTTATTCTTAAGGAAGATGTTGATCCTGTATCTTTGAGAGCAAGGCCTATACCCCTTGCTTACCAACCCCTTGTTGAAAACAAGATATTAGAGATGGTCCATGATGGTTATCTAATCAAGCTAAGTGATGAAGAATTAGCTAAGAATCAGTGGGCGACCCCCATAGTGCCCATTATTACAGAGTCAACTGATAAGAAAATTAAGGTTAGGATCTGTGGTGATTTTAAGGTTACTCGTAACCCAAGATTAGTTGTTCCGCAGTATCCTTTGCCTAAAATAGATGAAATATTTGCTAAGCTGGGAAAAGGAGTGAAATTTACCAAACTAGATTTAAACAGTGCATATATGCATTTGGAAATGGATGAGCTTTCTCAAGAACTACAAACAATTGTTACCCCTTGGGGACTATTTCAGTTTACCCGATTAGCTTATGGAGTGGCATCTGCACCTGCAGTATGGCAATCCAAGATCGTTAGTATTCATTCTGGACTAAAGAAAACTTTTTGTTACCTGGATGATACTATAATTACAGGAGTGTCTGACGATGAACATTGGCTAAATGATATTGTTCTTGGTTAAAGGTATAAAGCCGCTGGACTAACTATTAATTTAAAGGAGAGCCAATTTTTTCAGAATGAAGTTGAGTATTGTGGTCACATAATTGAGAAGTATGGTTTGCATCATCAAAAGTTCTAGCTCATTATGACCCAAATTTACCTATAACTTTAGCTTGTGACGCCTCAGAAACATAAATGTGAGCCTGTTTATCCCATATTTATCCGAACAATGAAGGGAGACCATTGGGTTTTGCAAGCTCCACATGGGCTAAATCAGAAAGGAACTACTGTGTCCTTGATAAAGAAGCGAGAGCAATTGTATGGTCTACAAAGAAATTCGATTTATTCCTAAGAGGTCGTTTCTTTGTAATTATCACCGACCATAAACCATTAATCCACAATTTTAGTCCACATTCCTCATTGTCAACCTTGAGTGACAAAAGACGCCAAAGGTGGGCCGAATTCTTGATGGGTGGCTATAATTATAACATTCAATGTAGAAAAACGGAGGAGAATGCAAATGCTGATGCATTTGATTCCTCTAGTGGTCTTGACAAGTTGTACACCTGGTTATTGCCGTACAGAAATGCTGAACATTATTTTACGGGACAAAGTCCTGCTATGCTAATGTTTGGAAGATCACTGAGAACAAGACTAAGTTAAGTAAAATCTTACAGTGTGTATCCTAGAGATGTGACACCTAAATATGATAAAACTAGATCATTTCAAGTTGGTTATCATGTATTAATAAGAACTTCCACAGGTAAAAGAAAGTGGAAAAAGGGTGTGATAGTTAAACCACTGGGTAATGTCATGTACCTTGTTAGAGATGAACTTGATGTTGTCAGTAAAAACATATTGATCAGCTGACACCACATTTGGTTTCCCCTGTCATCTTACAACCCTATTGTGAGCCGGACAGAGAAGTGGAAATGACAGCCCCTGTTGCTGTAGGGGAAAATGTAACTCTCCCAACTGAAAGACCAGTGACTGATGTAAATAGTAATAAGAATATTGAGGAGGTGGACAATGAGTTGATGTCTCTGCCCCCTAGTGACAAAGATGCTTGTACACAACCCAGAAGGAGTAATCGGGTAAGGAAGCCAAAATAGGTTTTTGATTTATAAACAAGAAGTTATTAATGTTTTTTTTTCTTTGTCTGTGTATTAAAATCTTAGAGGAAGGGTGTTGTTATATCGTAAAGGTTGGCATTATTCAGTTGATTGTCTTTTGTTTTCTCCGCCTCCCGGATGTAATGCAAAACGTGAGTTAAAAGAGAGAAGCAATAAAGATGGCTGTACTGAGAAAGAACCTTGGTCGTCTCATAAGTTTTATTTGAGGTAAAGAAGACTTCAAAGAGAAGCCTCCCAAGAGTTGCGTGAGGTAACAACAAGAGGTCCAGAGATATAACAAGAACCAATTCAACGTAATAGATATAAAGAGTTGATAGGAGGACTTATGTATGCATATGTAGTAACAAGGCCAGATATTTCGGCATCAATTAATTTTTATGGTCAATATCAGAACAAACCCACTAGAGCTCTTTGGACTGGTTTAAAAAGAGTGTTATTTAAAAGGAACTAAGAACTTTGGGTTGTTATTCAAGGGTCTTAGTGGCAATGTTGTTGGGTATGCTGATTCAGACTATGCTAATCATAATGATAGAATGTCTGTGTCAGGCTATGTTTTCAAAATTTTTGGAGATGCAGTTGTTTGGGCTTCAAGAAAACAGCGCACAGTTGCACTTTCATCTACTGAAGCTGAGTTTTAAGCCCTAGCTTCAGCTACTGCAGAACTGCTTTGGTTGTATAATTTACTAATTGAATTGAAATTGAGGTGAAACATCCATTTGTTATATATGAAGATAATCAAGCTTGTATTAATTCTTTGTCAAAATGGGATCAAAAGAGACTGAAGTATATCGATGTAAAGTACAATTTTGTAAGAGATTTAGTTAATAAGAAGTTGTTAGATGTTTAATATCTACCTACTGATTCTCAAGTTGCAGACGTTTTCACCAAAGGGTTACCATATACATCATTTGTAAAACACAGAGCAGAACTTGGTCTGACTGAAGGATAATGACGTGAAGTTGTACATTGTGTTAATGAATAAAATTAAAATATAAGAAGGGTATAGATGAATGAGAAATTGAGGAGGAGTGTTAGAGTGTGCAATTTCTCATATGTGAAAAAAACCAAATAAATATGTTGATTTGTATCACAGTTACGGTGAGGCAATAATACACTTCTTGTTGATTGATTGATTGAGTTGTATCGTGAACGTTTATGTAATACTTCCAAATAAAATAAAATAATAAGAACATAAATTACAACAAAATCAAGTGATTCTGCTAAAAGTTAACTGCTTTTTGACGCATGCGCTCTCGTCACTTGCTAACCATTAGCAAAGGCGTACCAGATCGTAGTGGTGCCTTGCGGAATCCAGCTTCTTGATAGGGACACGGAGAGGAGAAAAGCACATTGTAGAAGACTTAGCAATTATTTCTGCCTGACGTTAGCAGTTGCTATATATGCTGATGAATAATAGCAGTTGAAAAGAAGCAAGTCCGAATCAGTAACCCAACCTCACTCTGAATCACCCAACGTACCTTGGATAATGGTTGACTTCTGATTAGATCTTCTGTTTTGTCGTTCAGCTTCTTTCCTGGATGCAGGCTCACTGTGGTGGATTTCAACAATCAGCCAACGTCCTCAAAGATGATTCTGAAGATACATCTGCCCGTTCCGGTGAATATATATTTATATATACAACTCTTAATCTCATGATGTGTCAAATCATCACCTTACGAAGCAAGAGCGTCTTCCCTTCATATCTTCAACGTCCCCCCTCCCACCTCCCCCGCCCCTCCAAGTCTCAGATTTCGTATAAGATGTTTGATACGTTCTATAAAGAGAAGGAATAGGAGTGTCACGTTCATCACATTTTGGGCTGGATGTGTTTATCTTGAGATGAGAAACGTTATCACGGGGATTGAATTACGGGGCAAAAAGTTATCAGTATGAATAGATTTCTAGCCACGGTTAATCCTTTCCTTATCATAATAACAAACGAAGTGTAGATATGTAATCAGTTAAACTTGCTATCGTGCCTAAAACGTTATGTTATACGAACGAAATTTACAATACATGCTTTATTGACAACGAAGAAATACCAAAATTATTATGCCAAAACTTAACGTTATTACATTTTCAATAATGAAAGGAAACGATACGGTATCTTATTCAAGATAACTGCTATTTCGGTATATGTATACGATATTTTATTCAGAGACATTAATAAAATGTTTATCATAAATAACTAAATATGGCTTCAAGTTGCCACTACTTAGAATATTGTAAAAACAAAACCACTATTGTAAGTTCTTGGATTTTTAGGAAAAGTTTCTTTAATTTGAAAGGTGAGCTTATACTACACCAAGATGCCTACATTGTAAGGTTACCATTATTCTTCCTGTACGTAATGAATGAAAAATTAGGTATTACACATGCATAGAATATTTTGCGATTAGGCGTTTATTTCTGGTTAAATTAATGATTCGTATGCAAATGCTCTTCCTCAGTTTATTGGAGAACATTGCACAAAATGAATAAATAAATATATTTTGACTTCTCCTTCAGCTTAATATTACGTGTGGTATACTTCATATTTGTAAACTACATTGAGAATTGACAGTGGAAACAGGACTTTAAAAGTTTAACCATTGATATAATTACATTTTTACCGTCAGGCATTGAAGGAAGCGATGGACAGTTTCCTACCTCCTCGCAATGGAGGAAACCAAACGAAAAAATGTTTTCCTTGGCTGGGGATACTTCCGCATCAGCAATTACTATGAGAGTCAACGTCGAAACATAATTAAATTCAATTTCGGTTCTTGAAGAAACCTGACTAGGACCTCAATTCTTGGTCAGGAACTTGCACGAAAAATAAAAGAATACTCTCAAAGGCTTAAATGTCAAGAGATGATGTATGGAGGACTAAAATATTCCGTAAAAATTAAGTAAAACTTTGTCACAGCTTGTCCAGTTTTCTTACAAAATGATTATTAGCACCATTGCGTAATAACATTTAGTGTATTGTGTCATTATTGAGGAACTGTCGATGTGAAAGAGACTAACACTACCCGAAACGGCCATTTATTTTAGATAACTTGTTTTACATTTATTTGAGCTTAAGCAAATAATTTATTTAAGTTAAGGCTGATAAGTTCGCTGTTAATATGCAATATGAGCCTTTAAGGAAGAAAATTAAAGGTGGCTATGTTTCATTACATGAGAGTCAAAAAGTTTAACAAATGTTCCAGACACGTTACAGCAAGGAATGGGAAGTTTGACGAATAGCTTCTCAAAAATTCATTTAAAAATATTTTCAATGAATTGCATTAGGAATTATGGTTGTTTATGAAAGTTCGTAATTTACCTCATATTTATTTCACCTATGCGAATACCAAGTACTTTACAAATTTCCACTTCAGAAATGTGTTACATATCATGGTCCTGAAAAATTATCTCAACCTAGAAAATGAAAACAGTGGTAGCTAGAGCCAGGAGATAGCCATCTGAACGCATGGTTTAAATGCTACACATTTAAGCACTATGTTGCTTTATGCCAGTCGATATATATACCTTGTAATTATTTTTATATCGAAAGCAAAGGCATTTTGCATTCAACCACAATATTCAAATGGTTTATTGTTAAAAAGGTCACTATTTGACCAGTTATTCTTTTTTGGGGAAATAGGATCCATATAATATACAGAAAAAACATGCCATATTACGTAACTCAAAAATAGAATGGTAAATTTCAGGGGTGAGTGGTGACTTTTCAAAGCCCCCTGGTACGTAGACGGCTTTAAAGGTCCGGTGTCCTTAATGTAACAGTTCCGTGTGGAGGTGGTGCCGATGACGCGCGATGCTGTCCCATTCGGTGTACCATTCCTGTAGTTGTCTCCTGATACAGGTTCCTGAGCAATCTTCTGGGTGAGTCTAGCCGCTCTAGACGAGAACTCGTTCGTACGTTGACAAAATTCGGGATAAGGTTCCTTCTTATTCTGTATTTCACGGTTAACTTCTTTTATAACTTAGCCTGTACAATTGTGCTGGGTGATTTCATGAAATGAATGGTGGAGGCTGATACATTGTGGAAATCCATTGTAGGACATGATGTGATAATGCTTTGCATTATTCCACAGAAAATCTTTTATTACAAAGGTGTCAACATGTTTTACTGCACTGTTGCATCATTAGTTCTAACATAGTAGTTACACATGCCAGAATATATAGTCACGTAAGGAGGATGTGGGTGGAGGGTGAATATTGTACTGTTCCGGGGTTAGAGGAGTGAAGCACCTGAAGTCCGTCACCCTTCCTCACCATAGGCAAACGCTCAGCTTTATATTCCCAACCCTCCCATCACACCTGCCTTCAAATCTCTCCCACACCCTTATTAATTTACGGATAACCCTCATATATTGAAAGATTTTATCACCAAAACCTCCCTGCACCCCTAACACAGAAATAATTAATATTATGTTTCACTAAGGTTACTAAAGCGTACGTCAAGGAATCCATAACGTCCATCAAAGTTACAAATCTTAATTCCCAGCGCGGAAAGTATGAAGACATACTCATTAGGAAAACTTCACGGCCTATGGCATTGACAAATGAAGGATATTCTCCCTAAATCTATTATTTCTATCTAATCGTACCCCATCTTAATTAATGCGTGTGATTACTCAATAAAATTATAATTTTATTTCAATGGTGTAATATTTTCAATTGCAGGCACTTCTTTTTGTCGCCTGGAATCAGGTAACACCATGTGCATTGGTAATGGATGGTGTTAGAGAAATATAATTTAATAACAATAATGTTATGATTCACTCTATTTCTCACGCCTGCAAGACATACATTAAATAGGCTGAAACTCCAAAGTCCATGGGTTCAAATTATCTTAATTTTAGAAACTATTGCAAAAAAATTGGTGTACACATTAAAATTCTTAGACAGTAATGAGCAAAAAAAGGTAGCAAAGAAAAGAAGCAAAAAAAATTTGCAAAAATATTAAGCTGCTTACAACGGTTTCCCGCTCTTTTTAGCCAGACACTCTTGAAAAATGCTGACCTCTATCGCATTTTCCTTTACCTAGTGGTTGCTAGTGTTATCTCAACGTCACTGCTTAATGTAGATTGTCCAAACACGAAGCACTTTTCCCAAGCATGCGTCATAGCACATCAGCAATATCTACATCGCCATGAATGCTTCGCCGAATATTTCTAGGCTTTCGGAGACTGCTATTTCTTCGTATGCAGAAATAGAATGCCTATAGAATTACTTTTCGAGGGAGAATAATTGAGCCGCTACACTCGACAAGAACAGTTATTTTCAGCGTGCGGCCATTTAATCTGACTAAAATATCAAAATTGGAGGCAGTCACCTCCAATAAATGTCATCATTTCCCGTACAAATGTAATTTCTCGTTACATACCTGCCGCTGCAGCCAGGCTGGAAAATATTGAGCCTCTAACTTACATTATATTTTTAACCAATGATATGGCCACATTTCGGAATGCGCTCTAAGCCAGAATTAAAAGTTAAAGTAAATTTAAACTAGGCACGATACAAATACAATCGCAGAACACACCATATTTTCATGTTAACCATTAAATTTTGAGTACATAATCTACTTATTGTTTAGTGACTGACCATAGACGAGTGAAATTAATTTTCCCTTTATGCTACATGAAGAAAGTGCATGAATTAGCATCAGCCGAGCATTCTGTCACAAGAGAGAACATTCACATGTCTTTTACGATTTCGACGAAATCATTGAAAAGAACTTGGTTTCTCTGTGAATAGGTCTGGCGAACAGTTACAGCTGGCGAGTCGGTGTTTGAAAGAATGTTACTTGCAATCCCATGCATTCTAAAATGAACGACAAAGATATGTCTCTTAGACTGCGGGGGGTCTTGTTTTCAAAAGAGGTTATCCATTATTCCAATTCTTTTCCTTATTTTTTACTTTCATCTGTCGAATATGAACTGCAGGCACTCAAAATCTATTAAAACCGAGAGGCAAAATTAATGGTTTGCATGGATATCGGCGGCATACTGTCTTCTGATAGCATTCTAGAAATGCATAACTGTAGCAAGACCTAGCAGAGGGAGAACGTAAAGTGAAAAAAACCATGGACCAATGTACATTCTTATCGGGCCAATGCGAGGATTTTTACGATAGCAGATAAACCTGATTCCAAAGGCAATTTTTATGAGGATCTACTGGAACTCATTACCAATGGCTATTTTTTGTATCTTTTAATCCAGAACGGTTCTTGAGAGGTAAACCAGGTTCAGAGAAGACACCGTCCTCACACGCGCTCTTCGAAAAAGATAACACATTGCTTTAGTTGCTTATCGCACTTGGTGGTAGATTATAGGGTCCGTCTTCCTCATTCTTGAACTCATTGTAAGAAAGAAAGCATAATCTTACGCGAAACGGGACTTACCCGATCCAAGAGCGAAGATTAAAATCGTAGAAAAAAACTTATCCGTGTATTTGAAATATATTTGATACCACTGATGAAACTTATCTCTAGAGTTCTGCAACATTTAAGCAGGAAGGACTGCTGTTATTCAATTGATTCCTCTCCCTCACCACTGCGATAGTATCTTGCTCGTGATATTTATGTATATACCTTCTATTTACTCTATTAACATCGCAGATCACAACACTGCTTCATTCGAATTTAAGGACGGAATTTTCTTACCTGTCAGTAAAAAACTCTCGATGGCCAAGCTCTTACTTGCCTGCGTTACTATACAGCCCCCTACTACCTTGAGAAATGGTAAGGCAGTATAATACGTGCATTTTTATTTGTCGATTCAAATATATACTAAAACGTTTAAGTACATGAGTCAGCGTGATATTTTAGGTCCCATCAGACAAAACAATTTCTCCATCTGAAAAGACCAGAATATTTTTCGTCCACTCATCACTTTCTTGTCCAATCATCACGTTTATAGTCTTCAACTCCATCGACTGGGAGTCTCCATATGGTCACTCCATCGACTAAATACTGAGAGATACTTTTGGCCACATGATATAAGCGCACAGAGCTGTACTCATCAATAACTGCCTTAATGAAGAGAGTCCGATGGTTTTTCCAATGGAGTTTGGCCCATGATATGGTCGGTCACCTTAGAGAAAACACCACTATCAATTTTTCTTACGGTGCTCACCACAAGTGACTCCCACCGTGGATTTTAAATTTTCTCTGCGAGTCTTTACCTCCCAGATTCCATTGATGAAATTCATCTGGTGAGTTCTGCAATATTTAAGCAGGAAGGACCGCTGTTCTTCCTTAGATTCATCTTACTTACTTGAGTTTTATTTTACCTGGGCGGGATAGGACGTTGCCGTCCTCTCCACCCCCCGCCCAGGGCATAAAAGATACATTATTGGTTCAAATAGGTACAGAGTACAAATATATAGTTAAACGCATTGTAAAATGTAAAAAAAAAAGAAAAATCTCTCCCCCACCACAGCAGTAATATCTTGCACGTGATTTTTTTGTAAATACCTTGGGATCCCATGTCAAATGGCCAGGTGATTGTTCTTAAGGTCACCGATTTTGTCGGCTCCATTTGATAATAAATTGAATACCCCACAGTCGTTTTGCAAAAATCACAACCGTTTCCGAAATATTGCAACGTTGCAAAATTCGAATTTTCAAAAGTTACTACAACATTTTACGGTATACTCAGAGGCTATTTAAGCTACATACATGCCTAAGGGTTTATTTTAAAGGTCTTGAATTGCACAAATATAATAAGGGATTACATTGAGAAATATAAACAATGCTATAAAGTTTATAAGAATTTTAAAGTTTCAAGTCGATTTTTGACTATGTATCTGTGCCTTCGATTAAGTTCATTTTCTTATATGTTGTAGACACAACCCTCCTCTACAAATTAATAAACTTTGCTCGAGGTAATATTTCATTTAGGAAAGAATAATATTTTTGATTGAAGGCGTGACACCCCCCGGCTACCGCGGCGCCCGCCTACCGGACGACATTATGGTACTCTGGTGTCTTCAGATCTCAGTAACTTTCTCATTCATCTTCTTCTCACCATTTTTAACCGTATACCAACTCTTTGCCCGTGTAAATCACTCTTTGTTTCGCCCAGGTGTGATCACAGCCTAAGAAGCTATGAAGAACCTGGCCTTATAGCGGTCTGCCTCGGAGAAAAATAGTCACACCTTGTCTCGTCTTCGGCTTCCAATGCTACTGATTGTTTTTACGTCTTTTTAAAATTGATATTTACTTGATCTTAAGAATTTTTAGCAATAGCAGATGATTGATCCAACGATTTCAAAGTCTTGTTCGAACTGCTTAATGATTTTTTTTCCTGGACGTACCGACTCCCGTATTTCTTCTCAAGATTTTATTAGTCCTGCTTCCTTTCGCCTCACTAATACATGCCTCTTACTGAGACCCTTAAGATGTATTTGGTAAAGTAGCACCCTATGAAGATGCAGCTGCGCCATAAACGGTTCTCTGGTTGTTTTCCTCGGAGGCATGCGCTAGGGATGTCACATCGACATCGATATATCGGACTACTCG
The DNA here is from genome assembly GCA_933228895.1 of Platycnemis pennipes. NCBI lineage: Eukaryota > Metazoa > Arthropoda > Insecta > Odonata > Platycnemididae > Platycnemis > Platycnemis pennipes. Next base: position 29,141,889 of record OW121852.1, on the reverse strand, counting down.
ATGTTTTTTTGCCAATACATCGAAAATATCGAGTGGTAAGACAATCGATGGAACATCGACTCGGTGTTTTCAAAACACTCAACATCGCAGCGATGTTTTAGGAAACGAGCGGTATAATAAATGTTTTTGGTTGACCAATAATTCATTTTTCTGATTATCATAAGCCTTTTAAGAATACGAACGAACCTTCCCTAATCACACCATCTATCGTTTGAGTGTAGGGAAACAAGTGAAGGTATAAGATCGTTCATGTTTTCATCCCAGTGTTGCCTTCCATGAACATGATCCGCCATGCCTACATCAGTACCTTCTGAGAGGATTGTAACAGCTCTCAACTTGGTGGTACCTACAAGATAACAGGAGTAGGTTGGGGTCGCTGCATATTAAGCACAGAGTGTTCCTTACCGATACTGGGAGGTTTAAACGTTTAAACCCACTGTTTTTCAATTTGATTTTTTTTTGTACCTCCAAGCTTAGAATACTTTTAGGGAACAGTTACACCCACTTTATTGTGTTATTTGTTGTATTATGCTTATTTATCTTTATTTCATTATGAAACAGTGATACGTTTTCTATGTTTAAAAATAAATTCAATGGCAAAATATTTGCGTATTATTTATCAATATTTTGGTAAATAAGTTCCCATTTCCGAATAATTTTCAAAATTGCAAGTTTTTAAGAAGATGCAAAATTTCTGATGCATAATACCTAATACCTCTATGATAATACCGAACCTCGGATATGAAGGCATAAAATCTCGATACATCGAAACATCGATGTTTTATGTCGATGAATAATGAGTTAGTGGTGAGTACTTTTATAAACATCGAAACATTGACCACTCGATGTTTTTTAGCCGATGTGGCATCCCTAGCATGCGCTGACTATTATTAACTCCTACACTATTACTGACCTATTACCCAGGCCATCTTTTTCGCCTTGCTGAATTTTCCAACATCCATTTCACGTGAAGAAAAATTTTTTAAACAATTAACTCAGGGAAATTTCTGTACCATAACAACCCAGATTAAGTTTCTAAAAATGTTTCGCGGGGTTTTCCCTGAGGATATTTCGTGAGTAAGACGGTATGACTATATTGCTCATATGCAAATTGTGTTTCACTCGGAAGTCAGAGACAGCCTGGAATCATGCGAAGTTTTCTTTCTGGGCGATTTTTTCGAGAACTTTTCTTGTCTGTGCCAAAATTCAGTGAGAGGTATGAACTGGAGTGACTGCAAGGCTACAGTTCATTCGATTACATGTAGCAATATAAATGCGATCAAGTGTGTGCCCCTCAGTGTGGTTATTATTTCAGACTGTATGAAGCATAACGCCATATTTCAAAGGACGCTCCTATATAGTGTAACAAGTGTACTAAAACTACTCAAAAATTTTACTTTTTCGACGTTGCGGGGACTCAATATAAGAACCGCTACAAAATGTTGAAATTTTTGCATCGTCCAGATTTTGGAGTCGATGCTGAATGGCATTTCTACACCACATCTCAGGGAAAGGATACAAGTGATGGATTTACGGGGCCACTGAAGACAAGCGGGGATCGGGTTGGTATGGTGCTAGAGTACTGGCCTCCCATCCCTACGACCCGGGTTCGATTCCCGGCAGTGGCGGATTTTTCAGTGGAAAACCGGTCCCCACTTGAGTGCCTAGTGGAGGGCATTTCAAGTTCAGTACTCCGTCCGTCCGCTGGGACGTTAAGCCGTGGTCCCCTTGGCGCCTTTCGTTAAGAGTAGGCTAATGCCGACGCCGGGTTTCTCTCCACCCTTCCTCCGTTCCCTGAAAACTCCTACCATTAACCATTTATCCACCTCTCCTAAATGGCGCAAATGACCGCAGCTGTCGGTAGTCTCCCCTAAATAACCAACCAACCTGAAGACAAGGCACACGTCCCAGTCTGAAGCTCAATTAAAAGAAACAAATTCAGACTCTTGAGGAACTTTACACACCTTCGAATGTGAAATGAGTTTAAAACTTCGGAAAACTTCGAGTTTGTAACCAACGAGCAAGTGAAGGAGAAAAGAAGACATTGACGAGAAGATTCCGAGATACATCTGCCGTGGAGTGTATTCATACCTACCGTACGGCTATTCCACAATCGACGGAAGACTTGCTGTTGAAGTACCTTTCTCAGTAATCCGAAGAACCAAATTTTCAATTTTGTGGTACAGATAGGATTAGGAAAGTTTGGAGGAGATCATGGGTTTTGGAAGGTTAAGTAAGAAGGTTAGCGTATTTCCGATGAGAAATTGTATATTGAAATATTAATTTTCAATACTGTATTCTACTTTCATATTTTAATTCTGCGGCAAGGTGGAAACCAACCTCGGAAATCCATTCTGTTAGCAGTACGTTATCAGGTTAAACGGAGACGGCATTAATTCTTTAAAATTTCCCTTCGATTTTCACTACACACGTTATTAATGTAATGATTTACAACTTCCAAATATAAGGGATGCGTTGGCTGTAACATTAATTGTGCATGAAGGGTTTGCAAAAGATTCCTTCAAAAATTTCTTATGCCAAGTTTCTGATACTGTTCCAGTTAACTATATGTAAAGGTAAAATAAGGAATTTAAGGCTTTAGAATGCAAATGGTGTTTATAGATGTGAATAATTTTGATTATACTTAACACGGAGAGATGAAAATAATATTTTCAACTCATCTAAAAATTAAATGTGAAACTAATTCCATTGACTCACATAACATAATTTATTTTTTCACTGATTCCAGAGACTTACATCCTTCGTGTGTGTAATGTCATGCTGGGAAAATTTTAATACATGAGTGAAAAAGTGACCTATTAATATAACCGATACGGAAGCAAAACTGTGGGAAATCAGGATGTTACCGTAGCCTAGAAGGCTATCTTATGCGAAGAGAATCAAATATCCGTTTAGATGATATGGGTAGCGCTCTGCCTTCACCGTTGCCTTCCCTTAGAGTAAAATTCGAATGGGAGATGGTGAGCGACGGAATAGTGCACCCGTTTCTTTGAAAAAAGAACTGAGAAAGAGGTTTCGGAGAACGTGCTAATAGAGTATGTGAGGAGAGTAGTACTGGAAGCCGAAGACGGGACAAGGTTTGTCAATTGTTCTCTGGGGCCAGGGGTGGAATTCTCTAACTCGTAGCTCCGGAGCTCCGAGCTTCGGCTTAATCGGCCCCTAGACGGTCAATATTATTGTACAATATTTTGGTTTGTGCAATATAATTGATAGTATGTGGGCAATATTGAAAGGTTGTGCAATATATTGTGTGATTTTCAAAATCTTGAAAATATATTCTGCAAACGGGATAATATTGTGCCGTCTGTTGGCAATATTGCGCAATATCCTGTCAGTTGGTCTCTAGCGGTCGTTTGAACTAGTCGTCTCAACCACACGTCATTATCATGGGTGACAAGAAAGCCGAAAAAGATTTTATTGTTGAATTTATTGAGGTGTATTGTGGTCTTCAGGGCTCTGTGGGATGTGAACTGCAAAGATTGTAGTAATCGTGCAAGGGGGGAGCAGTACGATTTGCTGATAGAAAAGTACCGCGAAAAATACCCGGATGTTGAGAAACAAGAAGTACTTAGTAAAAAATTATCACGCAACACAATTCACTTTCACTCAACATGTTGACTTCATGAAATTCTGGCAGGGACTGTTTGCACAATGTGGTTGTACGTCTATGCTCGCGATTGCGCAATATATTGCACAACCTTCATTATCGCCTCCATACGGTACAATACCCGTACGACCCGAGAATTATTTATTAATGTGTTTATCTCATTTCTTAAATGCAATAAACTAATGTATTTCAATTTTTTCTTTAAGTGGCATGGATCGTAACGAGAAAATCTCCCATAAAATATGCAATACCTGTATAGTGCTGTGTTTGTTTCCACTGCGCAAATCTATGCTACGAAAAAGTAAATGCAGTTATTTTAAGAAGGGTGCCACCCCAAGGGAGCCATCTAAATTTAAATTGTCGTATTCTGCTTTTTAAATCCCTTATCTCTCATTATTTCGGTCAAGGAACGACTAAAAACATCAAATTGATAAATTGAAGGACCGCGAACTGGCCGCGAGAGCCTTGATGGTGTTACCCGCTGAAATTGCACATAGCAGAAATTCCACAGAGAAAATATCATTCGCCTTGACCGGGATTCAAACCCGGCTCCCCTGATTGCCGGCCAGTTGCTTCAACCAGTTAAGCTACGGTCCAACACAGTGTATTTCATCTCAATTACAGCACATCAAACTTTTTCAGTGTATTATACGAAATTGTGAATTTCACCTCTTATATTAGAGCAAAGATGCCACAAAATGGGATGCTCATTAACACATATTAGTGATCCTTCTTCCTGCAATTTATAGAATACCGTGAATACTTGCCGAGCGCCATTTACTTTTATCATCTAGAATTCTTTGGATTCCCAGCCAATTTCTTGGCTCCATAGAGATATAGTTTCCTATTACTGTGACTATAGCGTCATTTCGGGATTTCGGAAAAAGGCGAAAGTTGAGGGAAATGAGGTTCTTATCCGTTATGCTTCCTTCACCAAAAACCTTATTCCTTAGGTATTTTTTTTATTGGCTACCATATTTTCAATTTGTCTTCGCACCCCAGTACATAGTGGCAGATATTATCAATTTCCTAACACCTGACACAAAGAGGCGTGCGTTGGGGTACCCCAGTACATAGTGGCAGATATTATCAATTTCCTCACACCTGACACAAAGAGGCGTGCGTTGGGGTCATTAGGAAACGGCGTTTCTCTTCTCCTGTTAGGACTCATTCCCAGTTAATGTCGAGGAGTTTACTCTTCGTCTCCGGGGACGATGTGTTCCAGGCCCAATTTTTCCACTGACGACAGTTCCCTTTTCATCCTCCTGCTGGTGTTGTCTGTAACTCCCGTGCTCGTTCATACATACGTTTCGTCACTAGCGCAACGTTTTCGTTTAGGATACCTGCTACCCATTCCGTATGCCCCTCCGAAAGTCATTATTTTTTTAGACCGCAGTCCACGCATCTTTTAACAATGACTTCCGCCATCCCTCGCGTCCACCCAAGATTTTGAGGGCATTTTTTGCGAATAAAATTTTCGTTTTTAAATCAATATCGTTTAGACCGAGTACTTCCTCCTCTCTATTTATATAAGGATGCCCGCGTGTAAACTTTTTGAAGTAACCGTCCCAGAGCATCATATTCGTGTGCTTTATCACTAGAGTAATAATTCTTTTTGGGCATGGCCAAATCTGTGCTACAGACCATAGATTGGGGAGTATTAACTGGTTCATCGAACTATCTCTTATTGTTATAGGCCGACGTGAATCAGATAACTTTTCCTCCTTCCATTTCACCGAGGTGATCGCCGTATTATAGTTTTTGTCAATCATCACCTCTGGTTTTTTTCCAAGTTGAGCCCTAATATATTTACCGCAGGCACTGGCTTCCCCTTTAAACTATAGTCTCCCCACTCTCCCGTGAGTGAGTGAATAGTTGATTGGAATCGGACTTGTTCAGGGACAAGCCGCACTTTCCAAATTTTATGAGTGCAGCTCCAACTTGATGTATTTGATCTGGGGATTTAAGGAATAGAGGGTGATATCGTCAGCGTATGCTATTCCTACGCATTGGTATCCATGGCGCAGTATTACGCAGTCTCTTTCAAATTGACGCAAGGCTGAGTCTAATGCGATGGGAAAAATAATCATCGAGAGGGTGGAACCCTGCGTTACTGAGTTCTTAATGCTAATGTTAATGGTTTTTAAATGCGAAATATTTATTTTTGCTTTTATATTCTGATCATGTGATCAGGAAACATCAAGGTGAAGTCCCGGAGTTGAAGATTCAGGTCCACGCCCCCAGGGGCCTGGAATAGGTATTTGGTACTGTTGGAAAAATATTCTGGTTCTGCAAAAAAAGGAAGTTGTTATTTGGGGTTCGATATTTGAGCCACCCATTTCTCCACCCTCCCCTCCATTAAAGTCTTGTTTTTTTTTTGGTATCCCTTCCTCCTTCCCAATGTTAAATTTTTCGGACTCCTCTGTTGAGAGAAAGCAGGAGGCATGGAAGTGAGAACATTGCGCTGACATTTCCATCTCCTCCCCTATTAGGATCCTCATTAGGGTTTTCGCAGGTTTTTCACACCCCCCTTCATGTGTGGGTGTTTTCCTGCAGTGGGTTTTTTCCGTGATGGACATCAGCTAATATCCTCACGTTTTTTTCCCACAACTGTACATATCTTTTACACATACCTTTAACGTTATCATTTGAATCTCGTTGATTTTATACGGTTTTCCTAATCGAAACCTTATATTCATATTTTTCATTTGCATAACTATATTAATTTTTTTCATTGCCATATTATCTTACTTATTTCTTCCTCATTGTAATTTTAATTATTTTTATATTGTAATTTTATATATTTTTTTGAGTATTTAAAACAACGTTTAATGCTACATTTCATGCATTGACGAGGGGTTAGATGGAAGAAGGGACCTTTTAGTCTCAATTTCGCCCCAATAAAGACGCTTATCTATCTATCTATTCTCCCACTCTCACCTGCTCCTTCAGCTCTCACCAGTATTGCCCCACAAGTCGGTGTAATATGCTCCGCCCCTCCCCTGTCCTCTGCCTCTGCTATCTGAGTGGCGATGTGTCCCACGACTCGCTCAACGCTTTTTCCCATTCGACTATCGCCAATTCTCACGGCGGACTCCCCTTTCCTTCTGAGGACCGCTGAGAAAGGGCGGAGGCCAATCTCCTCCTCCATACTAGTCGTTGCACTTGCCGGGATTCCCTTTCCCACCTGCCCCTCCTCCCACTTCGCTTCCTATCGTTCCCCACCGATACTGTCGCTTTTGTCCCTATGTTCCCTATTCCTTCTCTTTCGAAATCTCTTTTGACTGTTGATACTCGGTCTTCTGTTTTTCTTTTCTTCATCTCGTGTTCAACGGGTCTTTTTGCCTCCCTCCTTCTTCCATCGGGTTGCAAGGAGTGCGGTTTCGTCTCCTCTTTTTCCCCTCCCATGGAGACCTCTCTTCTTGGTATTGTTGCCGCAGTGTCTAACTGTAGCTCAAGCAGCCCTCTTTCCCTCTCCAGGGGGTCTGCCTCAGTGTCGTAAACATTCATGTTCTGCCTCTGCATTATATCGGCGTAGCTCACCAAGGTCCGGTTTTTTGTGCAGTACCGTCTAACGTGCCTTTAAGGTGGCTGGTTCGGTAATCGTGAGTCGTTGAGAACTAGTGCTCATATAATTTCAATGGCACTAAAAAATTGCTTGTAGGTGATTAAATTACACGACATTTTAACCGGATGCCCCAAATTCTCAAGTCAAATTGAAACATTGCCCTTTTTAATTTAATTATTGACATGAAACATAACATAAAACTTGACTTGATTCGGTTTCTGGCAACCTGAACGTTGTCACTGTGTGCATATCCTTTGACCTTGGAGATGTTGGTTTTAATGTAAGGATTGAAAAAGTATGTAATTTTGTGCTATGGGCATTTGCACACTTTGTAGTGACGATATAATTGTGATTAAACGCTTAAACATTTATAACATTTATTTAAACCATTTATTTAATCTCTCTTTTTTACTCGGCAACAACGAACATTCTGAAATTCGGCACTGCTGTTGTGTAGGCAATTGTTTCTGTGTTTCAGCGGTCGTAACGGTAGGTGTCGTATTCGTCTATTCTCAAGAACCATAGATTAGAGCACGAATATAACATTTTGTACAAGTAGCCTCCTTGGATTAAAGAAGCGAATTCTTCTTTCTTCTTTAATCTATGTCGAGAACTCTGTCAAGGGGACTACATTGTAATATTCGCGGACTTTGTGGTGTGATTTGTTGTGGTTTCTCGCGCGTTCGCTTTCCCTCGTCTGGTTCCACGTTGCCAAATGCACCTCAAAACTTCGCGCGCGATATTTGAAAATTTAAGGAATATTTTATTTCTTTCGTATATACGGAGGAAATAAGTCGATAACACTAGTTGATTTTATTAGAATAGTAATCGTTGGCTAATATCCACATCATTTCAGTTTTTGGAGAAAATCTGTATGGTAGAAACGTAAATAATACATAATTGGCCCTTACGAAGCGGGGTGCGCCATAAGGCCCCATGTTAAAAAAAAACCTTAAATATCTCAAAAACTACACTGAAAACCCCAAAAAATTTTCTCGTAGAATTTTAGAGCATAATTAAAGGAACAAATATTGCAATTATGAAGAAAATCTATACACCTGTAAATTTCGACCCAGCCACCTTAATTAACCGTTGCAGCGAGCACATTTCTTCCTTTGTCCCTCATAAAAAAAGGTGGCCCGATTCCCTCTTATTGTGAGGTAAGAGGGAATGTTCCTCTCAACCGTCATCCTGGAGATCCTCGTACCCGTCAAAACCGGCGCCATTCCACTCCCGCTCCATCTGTTTACCGATGTTCGATGTACTCTTCCGTGCTACAGAAGTACTTGTTTGATGTCATTCAACTCAAATTCGATCGGGAGCTCCATTATCGTAACGTTTACTTGTGATCCGGCGACTGGTTCAATGTCAACCCAACTAAGTGGGTTTTCAACTCCCGGAAAGGGAAGTTGTGCAGTGTTTTTTTTCTTCCAGCAACCGTTCTTCATTGGCCACTGTAACAAACACACGATGTTTTTGCAGTATGCTCATCTGGATCGCTCGCCCAATTTAAACTCGTGGACCAAAAACGGCCCCGGTGGTCGTTTCGTTTCCGTCGCATTTGATGACAAAGGAGTTTCCTCTTCGGATATCAGAAGTCTTCTGTTGATCCACATTGAATAGATTTCGTAGCAACAAAAAAAAACTGAGGGAACAATAACAGCGCCGTACCTACCACCCCCTTGACCGCTCCTGCAGCAACAAATAATAAGTTCGAATGGAGTAGAAAAAATGAAGGGCGGGTTTCTTCGTCATTGTAGATCAAAAACCCCGAGAATCACACTACTCACTGCTCCTACACACTCCGGGAGCTAGTCTCTCAGGGCCCGTATTCTCGTTTGAAACGCAACCTCGGTTATCTCCCCAGCAACGAAACCGAGGTTGCGTTTCATTGATTTCCTCATTAGAATGTTTACAAAAAGTTAACGTGAGTCCCGAAAACCTATGGTATCCCTTGGATACCACGAGAGTTTCAGAAAGAGAATAAGGACCCAGCTCTCGGCGATCGAGGCTTCAATCGTCGGGAAAAAAACGCCACCACTGCTGGGCGCCGAGCTCTCCCACACACGTCCGACCTCCAGCTACCGAGGCGTCATCCTACCCTCTGGAATAATAGAGGCCTTAAAGGAACTAGATGTTCTCGAACTGATAGACATATTATGCCACAAAGCAGTCGATGTCTTTCGCATGGCGCCACAGTCAAAGAGGTGGAATTTTTGCTATTGTGCAATTTCAGTGGGTAACGCCGTTAAGATTCTCGCGGCCACCTCGTGGTCCTCAATTTGTTATACAGTAGGCATCTTAGTGTTTAAAGTTCGGCCTTAAACTCTTGGACTATGGCACCATACGCATGACATTGACTTATTTGTGGCATTATATGTCTAGAAGTTCGAGAGCATTTATATAGTTCCTTTAAGGAGGTTGGCTCAGGACTGCTTGAGTCAGGTTGTCTGAGGAATCTTATTAATTTAAGTACGAGTATATGCCTGCTAAGTGATCCTTACTTCACAAAGAAAATTACCTAAGCTATTGAAAGTCATAAGTATCACAAGAAATACGATGGAAAGTCGAAGGATTTCTTTTTTATGATAATTTTAATCAGCTCGACTATGGAGTCAATTCAGCATTTACTTTAAAGAAATAAATTCATGTACTCAATGAATTTACTAATTTATAACACCAAAAATATTACTATCAAACATTATGTTATAATATTTTTCTGAAATATGGTTTAATATCTCATTAGTAATGATATTATTCATACGCCGTACATTTTGGCTAGAGCGACCGCAGCGCCACTTGAAGACAACTAACGCATTTCGTCTGATATAAGCGCAGAAATTGGTGGATTTAGCGAAAAATGCGGTGGGTTGATGCCTTTCTTTTCCTGTCGTTTTATTTCTTGTGAAATTACGCATAAAATATCAGTTTTTTACAAAAATGACATGTCACTATGGTATTTTTAAACGTTATATTCCCATGTGATGGCCATTCTCGCCGTTAATCGTATGTAATTTCAAATGCAAAAAGGAGTATGAGGTGGTATAATTATCTTTACTTTATTATAAAGATTAACTTTAGTTCTATAAGTGCTGAAAATATAAAAAAATGATGATTTCACTTTTCGGATCAACCTCCTTAAGGCCTCTAATATTCCACAGGGAAAGATGATGCCTCGGTAGCTTAACTGGTTAAAGCACCTGGCCGGAAATCAAAACGATATATTTGCTTCGTTTTCTTCAAAAATAAAACGCCTGTTTCCGCAGCAATATGGAAACTATAACCAGAGGTCCAGGAAAATAGTTTTATAAAATTTCAAAATTGGTTTTAAGAATCTCAAAATTAGGGTAATATCGTTTTATGCTGTGATCTCTGCATTCTCTTCGTGTTCTCACTGCGTCCGTTGGTTTTAGATGGCAACAATTTCGCCGCAGTCAGCGTCTTCAGGTCGAAGGTGTCGAAACTCGGAAATTCGCCGCCTCAGATAGGCCTCCTCATCCAGCTGCTGCGCTCTCATTGGTCGGTGGTTGGAGAACCCTCTTCCACTCGTTATGTAGGCGGCAGCCGTCGTCTCTCTTGAAGTTTCCCGGCTTTCATACTGTCTCAACTGCTGCCAAACCACAAAGAGTATACGGCCAACCAAAAATTCACAAGAATGACCAGGCCAATAGTAAGCCACATCGACGCCCCAACCTACTGACTGCTCAAATACCTGGCCCAGTCACTCCAGCTCTTTGTTGGACAGACTTCGTCGTTTGTGAAGAACTCAACCCACTTCATTGACATTCTTAAGTAATTCACCATCACAAATGACGACATAAAGATACAGATAAAGAAATATTTATTGTTCTTGGACCCTTGGTCCACTAAGAACATGCAAAGGTATACATTAGTATCAGAGCTCGAGTACACAGTAAAATTGGATACATACAATAAGTGATATATTAATGGTAACAAAAAATACAAGCATATTGGAAAATTAAATTTTTTCCTGCAATAGCATTTTATTGAACAGTAAGTTTTTGAAAGCAATCAGTGATTTGGAGTTTTTGATTTGTTCAGGAGTACTATTCCATATATTTGTCCCAACAACAGAAAAGGATTTATTAAATGTAGAGGTTCGGTGTAGTGGGACAATTAAAAAATCTGGTGACACTCGAGTTGCAACATTTCAATTTTTCTCTTTAGACTGAAAAAAATGCATGATATATTCAGGCTGTTGACAATTGAAAAGTTTATATAAGAAGGAGGCAAGCATGCATTCCATCCTTGACGACATCATAGTCAGCTTTGATGTGGTGTCCCTGTTCACATACGTCCCGATACAAGAATCAATAGACATCATCCGGCGACTCATCCCTGAAGGAATTCCGAAATATTTCTCTAAATAGGTGAATTACTGCCTAAGAAACTCACACTTCCTATTGAACAGGGAATTTTTTGAACAGACTGAGGGGGCGGCCATGGGTTCACCACTATCTCCAGTGGTGGCAAACATTTTCATGGTAGATTTTGAAAAGAAGGCCATCGCATCTTAGAAAGGAAACCAACACGTTGTCTAAGATACGTGGATGACATTAAGATACGCCGAAGAACTGCAGAATTTCTTACATCATATCAAAAAGCAGCACCACACCATAAAATTCACTCTGGAAACGGAACACAACGGTCAACTTCCCTTCCTGGACCTCTTGGTGAAAAGGAAGAGCAACGGGCGAATTGGACATGCCGTTCACAGAAAAAAGACACCCACTGACCGCTACATGAACGCCTCTTAGCACCACCACCCGATGCAGAAATCCTCTCTTTTGGCGACACTAGTACATCGAACCTATGCCACCTCAGACGCCGAGTCACTACCTGCGGAAAATAAACATCTATGTGAAGCGCTATGACGGAACGGCTCCAACAACAACATGGCGAAAAGAAGGTTTGCTAAGCAACGGAACAAAGACATGGCCCTGAAAAGGACCTCCTAGAAAGAGGAACTGACGCAGCCCAAAAGCATACGCCACGATCTCCTTCTTGTCGGCTACTTCTGAGAAGATTGCCAGGGTGCTGGAAAAGTGCGACGTCGTAACGCGTTTCAAATGTGTCAAAAACAGCAGACGTACTACAAATGCAAGTACAAAAAATGTAAATTGGAGGGTGGTGGGGGCCTTCTAGAGCCCCCCTGGCACGTAGACTTCTTTTGATCCATTGTGCCAACCCACATTTAACCTGCCCGCCACTTGCAGACAGGGGACAAGAGCACCACGGTAGAGGTATGGAAGGGGGCTACCCATCCAACCTCCGTCCGGTCCCAACGCTGCTTAAATTCGGTGATCGCACGGGAACCGATGTGTCAACGTGGCTAGGACCTTGCCTAAAGGTCGCCATACACCGAAAGCGATGCTAAGCGAGAGAGCTGTACTCGCAGCAGACGTCCGCTACGCGCGCCCTCACACCGGCAGCTAAGCAAACCGAGCTACGTAACAAGATGGCGGAATGTTTACGTTTTCCGTCACGTTGACATGGATGTTTTTCCACTTCGGAATTAAGTAATTCTTCCATCTTCAATTCTCACGTCGCTCTTCTTGCTTCCTGCCATACCAAAGTTCTTATGGTTTGTATTTCGACTCTCATTGTTGACTTGTTGACGAGAGATGGTGGCAATTGGGACTGCGCTTGCGCCACGAAAGCTAAGCGAAGAGAAAATTGCCGGCAGAGCGAATTGCAGCGACGTGGTGTTCGGGAAGCTCGCATAGCTTGGCATGTCTCGCATTTGGTGTGAGCGGACAGTAGAAAATCCGTTGGAGAGATTTCAAGACACGTAGCGAGAACAGCTCTCTCGTTTAGCATCGCTTTCGGTGCGTGGCGGCCTAAATGCAAGTACAAGTGCAAAGGACAAAATCCCACAGAACCTTTACGAAGGAGTATATCGAGTGCGTTGCTCATACGGGAAGGCATACATCGGCGGGACATGCAGATCGATGAAAGTCAGAATGAAGGAACATCGAAGTTCTACGAAGGATAAGCAGAAACAACTGTCGGCCATATCCGAGCATGGTTGGAGCGAACCTGGACATTCTCTTTGAGGACGCCAAAATAATAGCGAAGGAGGACAAGTACTATCCTCGCCTCATATGGGAAGCCAATGAGATACTAAAAACGCCGGAAAACTTCAACAGAGACGACGGCTACCACCTCCATAATGTGTGGAAGAGAGTTCTCCAACCACCGACCAATGAGAGAGCAGCATCTGGATGAGGAGGCAGATTTCCGAATTTCGACATCTTCGACCTAAAGACGCTGACTGCAATGTCAGCCAAACTGTTGTCAGTTAAAGCCAACGGACGCGGTGAGAACCCGAAGAGAATGCAGAGATCACAGAATCAACGCCGCGAAAATCTTCGGACCTACATCGTTTTATGCTTTTTCCGGTACAAATAAGATTGCAAAAAAAATAAAATCTTTTTACTGTACCTTCCTAGGGCACAAACAATAATTCGTAGGATATGAACATCACACTTTGTCATTGTAACTACGTAAATATAAGTAGTTATGAATTAAAACTGTTAAGAACAGAGCTCATTTCGATTGAACACTAGCAAACCTAAAGCTCGACTTAAACACTTGTATACTGTTCTGCTTGCCTTACTTGTCTTGTAATTTCTTAACATTAACAGTGCATAAAAGTTCATTTATTTTAGGTTACAAATATATTTGGAGCCTAAATATCTGAGGTACTTGAATGAAAACATTGTTAAAGTCACAGCATGTTCTGGTTTCAATCGATGTCAACGTCCGCTGACTAAAATGGAATACTGAGAAAATGACCTCTCACTGTTTGCACTGTTAGCGGGTATCCACAATAATTACATTGCATATTTAGCAAACACTGAGTTGTCTTCTTTCATTGAACATAGGATTTCCATAATGTCTATGCCTGTGTTTTTTGCATTTGCAAGTTCATCTCGAACAGTTTTTCTTAATTTGGCATAACGTACTCGGAGTGCCAAGATCAAGAAGAGGAATTGATGACTGAACATTTTCAAAGCATCCAGGTTAAGAGGTGCATTAACTAAGGATGGGCCGAAAATCAGATTTCTTGAATTCGAGTATTAAATCATGACTCGAATTTTATGCAAGGTTGACATTAAAGAAATTTCTCCCGCAAGATGATTCGGAAACTGAGAAAGATCCTCAATAAAAGGATAATGTTTTTACAACCGGCGAAAGACTCTGACTTGGAACCAGAGCGCATCAGCGAGAGTGAGCATAACACCGACTCCATGAAGATACGGATGATGAAGATGAGGAAGAGCTTGCAGAGCATATACACTCATCATCATTGGTCAACAATCCTAGGATTGGTTTGACGCAGCTTTCCACTCGATTCTTCTATCGGCCAACCTCTTCATTTTGACGTAATTATTCTCTTTTACATCCTTCACAACCTGTTCCATGTATCTCATACGAGGCCTGCCTTTTCCTATCTTCCCGTTTACTTCTCCCTCGACGATAGTCTTCATCAGACCATCGTGTCACAAGATATGGCCGATTAAGTTGTCCCTTCTTCTTTTTAGAGTTGTCAGCAGACTTCTCTTTCTCCTATTCTTCTTAGCACTTCCTCGTTACTTACTCGGTCGATCCATTAATCTTCAGCATTCTTCTGTAGCACCACATTTCAAATGCTTCTACCCTTTTCTTCTCCGCTGCTGTCATCGTCCATGATTCACTGCCGTAAAGAAACATGCTCCAGATGTATGTTCTGGTGAACTGTTTCCTTACTTCTATTTTTGTATTTCCTGCTGTAAGTAGATTCTTCTTTTGAAAGAATGCCCTCTTTGCCTGGGATATTCTAGAATAGCATATACACTACTTAGGAAATAAAGGACATGACTTTCCGGAGGTCCGTACATTTTTCTTCAGACCACACTGAGTTTGCCTTCACCGGCCGACTTTTGTGTGGGAACCACCTCAAAGTAAGAATATGGTAGAGGGCGCGACTAATGCTAGCCGCATAGGGGAAAGCGGGACCAACACCTCAAAGCCGAAGATCACGTGACTTTAGGCAGATGTGCGCGGGAGTTCGAAACCTAGAGTGAAGTGATAGATGTTATGGAAATTTTCTATCCCGTTGATAACTTAGAAAACATTGTATTCGTGTATAGACTGATTACTTTCGCAACAGAAGGAAAATTAACTTTAGTCCGGTATGAAAAAAATTTTATCACGTTTTTATACACTATCGACATGAACAAACTCAAATGCAAATTAGAACCTGTCACTACGGACTAAACGGTGGCAAAATCCTTACTCATTCTACCAATTATTTGCAAAATAAAATAATAAACTGATTATTCCAGCAAAAGGAAATTCTTTGTTTCCTTTGATCAATATTCTCATGGATTGAATTACGTCCAAACATTTTCACCCGACTCATGAAAAAAAGGATTGGTCCTGCCAATGACCACGAGGCGAACGGCGCAGCTACCGCGCCCACCGCCGCCTGGAGGAGCCCGTGACCCCGGGCGCCGCGGCGTCCGGGGTCATAACTAATAAACATAAATAGTAACATATTACTATTTTTTTCATACTCATTGACAAAAGACTAAACCAAGTCTAACTAATAGTTAATTAGTTTTGTTATGACCAATTTTTTATTAATAAATTAACTGATTCACGTTAGAAAAATTTTAAAAGCAGATTTGTTATCTTCGAGAGAAACAGCAAAAAAGCATTGATGAGTTTTTTACATGCAGTAAATAGTTTAGCCACAAATCGATTTTGAATGTATCGAGTCGCGGGACATGCTAATTGTGACCCAGCGCGCGCTGCACAATGTTCATGTATCATAAGCTGAAATGAATTGCGTTGTATAACGTTCAAAATCGTAAATCTCGGTCCAGTTTCAAGAGATATTTAATAATATTACGTCGTTACAAAGCTGAGAAGTGTATCTATTGATAAAATATGTTTTATTATTACACCTTTGTAATAATAACAATATCAAGAACAATAAGTCTATTAATAACAATTCAAAAGTAATAATTCATTTACTAACAAGAAATATACAGTAACCAAATCCAAAGATAATAATTGAAACATTAACAATCCTGGATATTTTCCCTCTATTCCTTAGGGTTTTAGCTTTCAAATAAAAAAAATGTATATTATTATAACAATTCATTCAAAAGTTCTACGACTTTGAAAGTGAGCGCTACCTCCGTACCCCATAGTGCGCCGCCAGCAGGAGCGCGACACCCACGGAGGCAGAGTACTGGGCCTGGCTCCACGATTTGGGGCAACCCCCGTGGCCGCTGCTCAGCCCATTGACGCCACCTACGCCATCCTACCGACCGCAGCCTCTGGATCCGCCGATGACGCCGTACACCGACCTGCCGGATATCATTAAACACAAAAAGAAAGATCGTAAAGATACGCAGGATAGCATTAAACACAAGTATGCTGCTAGTGGTAATGATTTCCACGAGAATATCTATGAAAATTGATTAGAATATATTTTCATTCGCTTACCTATTCGTGCTCCAGTCTCCATTGTTAACTCATGTAAGTAAACAGCTGTCTGCTGTAATTTCGATCTTCATTTTTTCAAATTCCCATTGGCCAGAATGCGGTTGCGTCATGAGGTCTTCGTGCATCTCCGTGGATCCATAACGTCACCTCGGAAAGACATCCCAACCGAATGTTTATGAACCGAAGGTGGTTGCATGATCGCACGGAACGAAACTTTCGGAAAAACGCCGCCTTCCGAAACGCATTCGTTAACTCCGCCGTTCCGAGGCCGATTGTTTGGCCGATTGTAGATGATAACCCCCCTGCCTCGGAGGAACAAGGACCCCCGGGTGACGCGTGTCCTGTTCGGGTCCCCCGAGAAGCCACCACGGATCCTCGGGACCGTCGCATCCAGGGCCTCTGCATCTCGGGAGCCGTAGCCGCACCGCGGCCTTATTTATCGCGCCCCTAGGGCGTTGAATCTGTTTTACGACCCCCCTGTGGGGGTCACCTAAGAAACCAATCTGTATTACGCCGGAGCTAATAGAACACATCTCTGGTTTGCTCATCACCAGTTCTGGTCTTTTACTCAGCCAAGGCTCCTTCCTCCCGCAAGCCATATCCAATGAAAAGCCGGTCGCTCGGGTCGGAGTGTGTCGGTCCCACACACCCGAACTCCGAGTCCGCGTCAAGTAAAGTCTAACATCGCGCCTCACGATAACTGGCTCACTCGATAGCTAATTGCCTTCCTACCAAACAATACCAAGCTTAGAGTAAGAATACGATAGAGGGCGCGCGAAGTCACCAAATCCCCGTTCACACTACTAGGGTAGAATGATATTCAATATGGCGGCTAAAACTAACCTGCGTTCACACGGCCTACCCAGAACCATCGTAAAGACTCTAGTGACATCTATTGGAGAGTGAAATTAAGTCAAAATAACAATGGAGGGAAGAGTAGCGGAAGGTACTTAGTCTTGCAAAGATTGGAAGCGTATTTTAACTTATGTGCAAATTAGACGCAGTTCTTTTATCGAAAATTATCAATGTAGTTTCCTAGATTCCTTTTTATAAATCATCCAAAATATTCTGGGTCATTCCATACCATTTCACCAGATTTTTAAAAAAGTTGTTGCAGCACCATTTCAGAAAAAAATCAAATTTAACACACTTACTACTACATGTCTGTAAGGCTCAAAACCAATTTTTGTTAATTTTTTTTCCATGACCTCAAGGACTTACAGGGCCACGAAGGTCACAGCGCACTGTAAAAATGACACTTTCAGCGAGTATCAGTAATTAGAGTTACTCGGAAACTACAGGTTTTAGTAGAATGGTTTAAATACCATTTTGATGGTGATAAATTGAGCTTTCATTTGATATATTTTTTAATAACCTTACTATGTAACATCTATGAGAATGATGAGTACAAAAATTTGATACAAAATGCTGTTTTTTACAACATTTGCTATTTATTTTATTATAGAAGGGTTGTGATCACAAGGTCTATATTTTTGTTATAGTATATTTGGGTACCATAGTAAATGTGTGTAAGAAAAAAGTTGTGAGTTTGTTAAGCCTTTGGCTGTTACATGCTTCCGCAAATAGGAAAAATTGAAAATTTACCATTTTCGGGCCCCTGTATCTCTGGTGGGGGACTTATTAAAAATTTGAAATTTTCAGTAAATTAAGCTATGATCCTATTAAGAATGCACTAAAAATTTGGAGTATGTGTTTTGGCTCGTTTGGAAGTTACACCAAACTGAATTTAAAGTCTTTTCTTTTCTGTTATTATCAACTTTATATGTAGGATTCGAGAGGTATTCGAAAGATTCGAGAACCTCTTAGGATTCGGATTCGGGTTCGGATTCGAGAAAATTTAGGATTCGTCCCACCTCTACCAAATAGCAATACTCAAATCCAACACACAACTTAGTATCAAGGTAAATGATTATGTCGCATTATTTATGACTCAAAGTGGTAGCTTGTAGCAGCTCGAATTATCAACACAAACTGGTCAAGTGCATAATATTACGGAACAACTGACCCAAGAACTTTCTTATATGTTGACAAAGAAGTAGGCACTCATTTAGCCTTTATTATGTGAACAACCTAAATAGTGATATTGTCATAATGGTAGCATGCTGATAGCAATTCTACAGCATGTCCAGTGGTCCAAGGGGTAAAGCAAACTATTTAAAACCGAATCAGTGGAACGTGGTAATACAACTACTAAAATATATTACAGTGTGATTAAATAAATGTCGTTGTAACTAAGAATCATTTCCAATCCATATCGTGCGATCCGGTCACTTCGTCTTCAAGCACTCTACGTTCATTTCCACTTCCATTTTCAAAACAAACCTTCTTTCTACCTACTTGCGTTCACACGTCCTTAAAATACCAGTAACTAGCGCCAAATATAGTAACTCAATAATGGTAGAAAAGTTAACTAGGGTTAGCGGCAACTTGCGTTCACACGGCCATTTTATAACTATGGTAAGCCTTACCATAGTAAAAAGCTAGTAGTGTGAGCGGGGCACAAGAGGGAACCAACATCTCATCGGCTATAACCACGTGACTTTAGGACGAACGCTTCCCGCAAAGGGAAGATGGTGTTATACTGCTGTGCATTTAATTGCAAAGAAAAATACCGGAAAGGTGGACCCATCACTTTCCACAGGTAAGAAATCAACGTGTTAACATTTTAATTTATTTGATGCAATGTTATAGTAACTGTGGAGCCTATGTGTGGAATGGATCTCATTTCTAAAGGTGTCCGATACTGATGTTAGCATGTTGTGTTTGTATCCTTAAGGTTCACTCTATAAGCTAATAATTGTTCTTTACTCTATTATAGTACTCATTTATTATATTTTCCCCAAGGACCCTGAGAGAGGTAGAATCTGGGAGGTAAAGACTCGCAGAGAAAATTTAAAATCCACCGTGGGAGTCACTTGTGGTGAGCACCTTAAGAAAAATTGATAGTGGTGTTTTCTCTAAGGTGACCGACCATATCCTGGACCAAACTCCATTGGAGAACCATCGGACTCTCTTCATAAAGGCAGTGATTGATGAGTACATCTCTGTGCGCTTATATCATGTGGCCAAAAGTTACTCTCAGTATTTAGTCGATGGAATAACCATATGGAGACTCCCAGTCGAAGGAGTGTAAGAATATAAACGTGATGATTGGACAAGAAAGTGATGAGTGGACGAAAAATATTCTGGTCTTTTCAGATGGAGAAATTTTTTTGTCTGATGGGACCTAAAATATCACGCTGACTCATGTACTTAAACGTTTTTAGTATATATTTGAATCGACAAATAAATATGCACGTATTATACTGCCTTACCATTTCTCAAGGTAGTAGGGGGCTGTATAGTAACGCAGGCAAGTAAGAGCTAGGCCATCGAGAGTTTTTTACTGACGGGTAAGAAAATTCCTTCCTCAAATTCGTATGAAGCAGTGTTGTGATCTGCAATTTTAATAGAGTAAATAGAAGGTATTTTAAAAATATCACATGCAAGATATTATCGCAGTGGTGGGGGAGAGGAATCGATCGAAGAACAGCGGTCCTTCTTGCTTAATGTTGCAGAACTCTGCTGATAAGTTTTATCAATGGTTTCAATCACATTTCAAATTCACGGATAAGTTTTTTTCTACGATTTCAATCTTCACTCTTGTATCGGGAAAGTCCCGTTTCGCGTAAGATTATGCTTTCATTCTTACTATGAGTTCAAGAATAAGGATGATTAACCCCATAATCTACCGCCAAGTGCGATAAGGAACTAAAACAATGTGTTATCTTTTTCGATGGGTGTGTGTGAGGACGGTGGCTTTAAAACCTGGGTCCTTATTCTCTTTCTGAAACTCTAGTGGTATCCAAGGGATACCATAGGTTTTCGGGACTCGCGTTAACTTTTTGTAAACATTCTAATGAGGAAATCAATGAAACGCAACCTCGGTTTCGTTGCTGGGGAGATAACCGAGGTTGCGTTTTAAACGAGAATACGGGCCCTGGGTTTCACCTCACAAGAACAGTACGAGAGGGAACGTACAAAAAGTAGCCTCTGGGAAAGAATTCCACCAGATACACATAAAAATTGTCTTTGGAATTTTACTTTTTATCGTAATAATCGTTTTCTTGTTATCGTGATAATCCTCGCCTTGGCCCGGTAAGCACGTACATTGGTCCGTGGTTCTGTTCACTTTACGTTTTCCCTCTGTCAGATCTTGCTACAGTTATGCATTCCTAGAATAGTATTAGTACACATTACGCCAACGATATCCATGTATAACATTCATTTCGCCTCTCTACGTTAACAGATTTTGAGTGCCTGCAGTTCAAATTCCACAGATGAAAGTAAAAAATAAGGAAAAGAATTCGAATGATGGATAACCTCTTATGAAAACAAGACTACCCGCAGCCTCAGGGACATATCTTTATCGTTCATTTTAGAATGCATGGAATTGCAAGTAACATTCTTTCAAACACCGACTCGCCAGCTGTAACTGTTGGCCAGACCCATTCACAGAGAAACCGAGTTATTTTCAATGATTTCGTCGAAATCGTAAAAGACATGTGAATGTACGCTCTTGTGACAGAATGCTCGGCTGATGCTAATGCATGCACTTTCTTCATAAAATTAAGGCAAAATTTATTTCACTCGTCTTCGTATGGTGAGTCACTAAACAATTATTAGATAATGCACTCAAAATTTAACGGCTAACATGCAAATATGGTGTGTTCTGCGATTGCATTTGTATCGTACCTAGTTTAAATTTACTTTAACTTTTAATTCTGGCTTAGAGCGCCTTCCGAAATGTGGCCATATCATTGGTTAAAAATATAATGTAAGTTAGAGGCTCAATATTTTCCAGCCTGGCTGCAAAGGCAGGTATGTAACGAGAAAATACATTTTTACGGGAAATGATGACATTTATTGATGGTGATTGCCAGGCCCGGTGACAGGATTTTTGGGCCCCTGGGCAACTGAGTGGTCCAGGCTCCCTAAATCCCGGCAAACCTCCTCACTCAATTTACACCAGAACTGTGAACTTTCGGGTTATTTTATTACGAAGACCTGATTATCAGCTTTTTCTGCAGAAGAAACTTGCACACTGTTTACTACATTATCTTTTGATTTACTATAAATTGTCCTTTTTTAAATTAAACACATCAGTGGAATGGGATGGGGAAACAATTTCAAAATGAAAAATTTTTGACCTTTGTAACTTTACTATTTCATTTTACAGTAATCAAAACTAGGACTTATTTGAACTTGAAAATTTTATAAAAAGTCGTAATAAAACGTACTTTTCTTTTTTTTTCAAAATTAGCATATCCACAATTACTCCCATCTTTTCAAGATATGGAGATCACCATATATCACCACCTAATTAAAACGAATGCAAAGTATTCACTTCTACTAAGCTTTGCTTTCACTGCAACTCTCTCAATCAAACATAACAGCAGGGTGTGAGTAAAAATAATGTAAGTTAAGGGTTTTGACGAACGGAATATATTTTGTTGTGCCTCAATATTAAGCTATTTTCGATAATTTGTTTCCTTCCTGTGTGCATAATTCAAGTAAAGTAGAAACTAAAGTTTTCCTAGATGAATCAAGTCTAATGTGACGTATAAATCAGGGATATGCATATTGTAACGAGGGGAAAATGAAAGATTTGAGTAGATTTTCTCGATGAACAACCAAAAGCTCCGCGGTGTAAAAATGTACCTTTCTGCATGAACCTCCTAGTAGGGTCAAAGGCTTGGATGCTGGGGCGTAGGGACAAATAAACGGAAAGAAGTCCGGAATAGTATCCCTCTGGAACGTAAAATAATGTTTCGTCGGAAAAATACAGTAATTTTAAGGCTTTGAGGGTGTGAATGAGAAGTTTACTTTTGAGAGGAGAAACCTTGAACGCGATTTCGCGTGCAATTTAAGACCTTAATATTTCTATATCCCCATGATTTTATACGTGTAGAGCTGGCGGAGATCGATAGCAATGTACACACTTTAAAAAAAGCGAATAATAAGCGTTATGTTCCTTATGGCTTGAAAAAACTTACTCGCGTCACGGCATTTCCAGCTCCCGGCGCGAGTCTCAAGCTCCGCACGCGCGTACGTAAAATTAAATGTAATTATTGGCGTCGCTAACGAATTTTCATTTTTTTTCAGATCTACCTTTAGAAAGCATCAACAATTGATTTAACATGAGTCACTTTACATGCACTTAACATGCCAGATATTTACTACTTAAAATGAATATTTGTGTGAAAATAGCGTACGCCATTTTGTTACGTAATATCACCTACATTTGGGAAAAAAACTCCCAAAGTTAAGCACAGTAAAGTAAAAGAGTGGTTTTAACAGACCTACTAGTTTTTATCCGACCAAATTCCTCCCACAGCGTCACCCTCAACTTAAATAGGAAGATTTTCGTAGAAAACTGAAGTCGGGTGTAATTTTGGCTATGTTTGAGCCCCTGCATCTCGGTCACGGCGACAGAACATGACCAATGACATCCCATTCCGTGTTTGCCAATCAATTATGAGTATTTGTACCAAGTTTATGATTCTCTCTCTAAAAAAGCCATTTTGGAATTTTGTTCGCGGCAAAGGGAGGGGAGGTGAGTGTCTCAGCGCCCGCGCTTCTCGCTCTATCGTCCCCATCACCCCAAAACCCTCGATGATCACAACAACAATGCTAACGTCATACTTCTCTATTGCACACTGACACACGCTCTATCTTCATTTGTTCTTTTCACTTTTTAAACAACAAAATGTTGTATTCTTTTTGGCATTAAATTTATTCATACTTTAAATTTTTATTTTCAATTAATTTATTTTCGCCCGGGCCCCCTGATGGCCCGGGCCCCTGGGCATTTGCCCCCTTTGCCCCCCCCTGTCGCCGGCCCTGGTGATTGCCTCCAATTTTGATATTTTAGTCAGACTAAATGGCGGCACGCTGAAAATAACTGCTCTTGCCGAGTGTAGCGGCTCAATTATTCTCCCTTGAAAACTAATTCTATAGGCAGTGTATTTCTGCATACGTAGAAATAGCAGTCTCCGAAAGCCTATAAATATTCGGCGAAGCATTCTTGGCGATGTAGGTATTGCTGATGTGCTATGACGCATGCTTGGGAAAATTGCTTCATGTTTGGACGATCTACTGTAAGCAGTGACGTTGAGGTAACACTAGCAACCACTAGGTAAAGGGAAATGCGATAGAGGTCAGTATTTTTCAAGAGTTTTGGCCGGCTAAAAAGAGCGGCAAAGCTTTGGAAGCATCTTAAATATTTTTACAAATTTTCTTTGCTGCTTTTCTTTGCTAAATTTTCATTCTCTTTAACTGTCTAAAATTGTAATGAACACAATAATTTTTTAGCAATATTTACTATTTGGAATACTTGAAACAGTGGACGTTGAAGTTGGAGACTTAATAATGTATGCTGCGCAGGAGTGAGAAAATGAGCGAATCATCACATTATTGTTATTAAATTTTAGCGGATAGTATGCAACTTGTATGTACCTACGTGCATGTATAGGTTGCCTAAAATTACAGCTTATTCTTACATTTCTCAAACACCATCGATGTACGCATGCACATGGTGTTACCTAATTCCAAGCGGAAAAAAAATGCTAACATCTTGAACTATTTCACCATTGTATTAAAATTGTAATTTTATCGAGTAATCACAAGTGTTAATTAAGATAGAGTATGATTGGATTGGAAATGAGAGAATTCAGGAGAATATCCTCAATCTATAAGTGTCATATCTCATAGGCCGTGAAGTTTTCCTGATGAGAATGTTTTCATACTTTAGGCGCTGGGAATTCAGATTTGGAACTTTGATGGACGGTATGCATTCGTTGAAGCATGCCTTAGAAACCTGAGTGAAACATTATTTTAATTATTTCAGAGTTAGGTTGGGTGCAGGGAGCGTTCAGTGATAAAGTTTTTCATTATACGTGGGCTGTCCGTAAATAAAGGTCTCAAATTTTTTTTTCAAAATGGAAAACGCGTTTATTTGCAATGACTTATACATTAGTGGTAAGCCTGGACTCTCGACTATTTTTCTACATCATCTTCGTTGCGATCGATGCATTTTTACTTGTGGTGTAGCATTTTTCGTATACCCGTGTCATATAACTCTCCCGCAACGGTGTGCAGGTAGCGTACGACCTTTTCTTTCAACTTCTCGTAGGTCCTGAATTTTTTTCCCACCCAGGGGTGACTTCAACGCAGGAAAGAGATGATAATCACTTGGTGCTAGGTCCGGGCTGTAGTGGGGCTGTGTGACGTTCTCCCATCCAAATTTTTTTATGAGGTCGTATGTTGCACGGGCATGTGTGGGGACGAACGTTGTCCTGATAAAAACGCACTCCCTTCTTCAGCATAAGCCTTATTTTTCTTTGCATTACACGGCAAGGGTTCTTCAAGGTTTTCTGCAGCAGTCTTCCTCACATCAGGGATCAATCTACACAGCTCCCGAATCGTCTCCCGTCAATTTTCAAGCATTAACCTCTCCACTTTTGCAATCTTTTCGCCCGAAACTAATGACCGTCCGGCACGCTGTTCA
This sequence comes from Platycnemis pennipes, assembly GCA_933228895.1. Classification (NCBI taxonomy): domain Eukaryota; kingdom Metazoa; phylum Arthropoda; class Insecta; order Odonata; family Platycnemididae; genus Platycnemis; species Platycnemis pennipes. The sequence goes on along the minus strand of OW121852.1, from coordinate 29,116,602 downwards.
TCGTGGACAGCAGCGCGTCCGTTTTTAAACTCTCTGCACCATTTTCACATGCTTTAGATGCCCATGCACTGTTGTCCATACACTTCACATAATTCTCGATAAATGTCTATAGGCGCAGTGTCCTTAGCACACAAAAAAAACCAATCACAGAACGTTACTCACACCTGGCGGTAGCGGCAAGTGGAAGCTCTGTCGCAAACGGCTACCAAACCAAGACAGCTCGGAGCGGAGTGCATTTGTAGGTGGGAACCAAGCTAGACGCCAGTGTATCTTGGCCCCTCGCTTACTGGTACTGTAGGATTTTACGTTAAAGCGTTCCTCGGGAATCCAGCGTCTTGTAGACCTTATTTTACAGAAAACTCTCGTATATGCTGCGTTAAAAATACGCACGAATGGTTTTCTTAGAATATTCATTAACTACTTTGCCTCTTGGGATCTTGATTTGTTTAGTAACTATCCTGAATTTTTTTGTGGTATTTTTATATGGAAACACTGCAAAAAATTTTATTTCAAAATTTCATTAGACATTATATTTCTATGGTGCTCCGTTGTAGTAACTCATGTTTTCAATATAAAGAACGCAAACGAATAACTTCCGAGAAAAAGTCTCAGATAAGATAAATATTTTGTGTGAGTTTTTATCACAATTATGCGGCATTATGTTTTGTATACTAATATTTCATGTTTGCGAAAAATTTCGCAAAGGTTTCTCTTAATATTTATGAAAGGAACAACCTGGCAGCAAGTATTTGAGGTATTGCAGGAGCTTAGCCTGGTTTTTTCCCCTTTCTCTTCACAGTATCTTCCACATGGGCCTGATTTTGATACTTCCATGTCTGTTTGCGTAACACGTGTGTTGAGTGTACCTCCTTTAAGGTAAGATGCCTGTATTTACACCATCTCCAATCAATTTGAAATATGACCCATGGTCATGGGCGCCGGGAGGGGGTGCAAGAGTTTTTACACCACCCTGGCTCATGAAAAATTTTGGGAGATGATTGTACGGACTACTTTTGTAATTTGAATAGGAACAGTGTATTTAGAAAAGGAAAACATTACAAATAAGAGCAACTAAAAAAAGTCCTTTTAAACAAAACCACTATTGTTTTACTGTTCAAACGAAAGCTTCTACCGTTGTGATTCTGCACCAAATTTGTCTATAACTGAGTCAATAAAGTTTTGTTTGAATCTATTCTCTTCCTGTGAAAACTGAGCATACAAAGGCCGCTTACTCTGCTGTCTCCCATTGTATTTCGTGTCCATGTCTTGGCCGGCCTTACGGTGCTAGACGAAGGTTCAATAGTTCAGGTCGTTGCTGGCATGGTCAGGCCAATCTTTATTCATACACTATAGCTGGGAAGAATACCCCATTCTTGTAAAATATGTATGTATATATATATACATACATGTCATGCGTATACGGCATGTATAATCAAGTCATTATAATCAACCTGGTTGGCATCTGCTTCTAATTCATTTTTCCACATTTAAAATGATGTCAAGGCTTCAGCTGTAAACTTCGGCAAAAGATTGTCATATACACTTACGATGTTTTCTGTGTCACGTCAAAAGGATTGCTAGTCTAGCTTCTTCATTTCCTTTGGGTGAAGCTGAATAAGTGAGAAAGCCTTTCCTTGTAATTGAGAGAAGAGGTCCCTTAAGGACGAGATCAGTGAAAAGTAGGGTATGAAGATTGTTGTCTTGAAGAAATCTTCTACATTCTCACGCCAGCCGTGTGAAATTGTCTAGTAAAAACTCGAGACCGCTAAATTTCAATACCTCATTGCAAGTACGTATCTTCTGCCTTCTTAAAAATTGTGGCAAATTCTGTAGAAGCATCTTCCACGTGAGTTTAAACACATTTGTTGACTTATTAATGTGCTCAAGAACTGCTTTTATATTCATATTCACTCCCTGAAGTTGTTCACAAACTGGTACTAGCTTCATGAAATACGTAGCAATCACTAATAGTATTACAATATTGTTTGGGGTAGTTGCTGCTACGCCAAGCTGATAAGCTGTGGTCCTGGTATGTTCATTGGTTGCATTTTGTTCGAGATCCTTCAAAGCTTGCACGATCATCAGAAAGTTTTCAAAAAATATTCTAATACTCTTATATTCTGAGGACCATCGTATTTCGTTCAAATGGGGGATTTTTGGAATCTTGTGCCGTCGCAAAGTGCTTCCTCTAAAAAATGTTATTATTTCCTTTGTTGTACCCGCAGAATTTCTGACTTATCTAACATTATTCAAATAATTTATGACAGGATTCAATACATGACTTTCACAATGGAAGAATAATGCCATGGGGTATTTGTCATTCATTAATTTTTGACTCCACCAAGATGGCCAGTTCAGTTCTTTCAATGTTTCACACATCTTACTCCAATTGACAACTGCTCTGTCCATCCAATGTCAACAGTCCCATCAGCTAACACGTAAAAATCTGACGCACTGTTTACTTCCGCATTGATCTCTTATTTGACAATGTCGGAGCATGTTTGGATGAGTTCATTTTGGATCTGATGCGAATTATAAGGCGGTTTTCACCCGCAGAGTCCAAATGGTCTTTCAACAATTTATCACCAGATTCGACTCTGCTATGTGGCAGATCTGTAAAAACAGAGTCTGCGTCTAATTTTCCTCGAAGAGGAAGCTCGTGCACCCCACAAAACAGAATTGTTGATATTATTGAGCGAAGTTTTACTCTGTCTTCTTCTACTACCTTATGATATGCTGAATATATAACTTCATGAACACTCAGGTGCTGTTTGTCCATAATATTCTGGAAATGATTGGAAGATGATACAGCTTCGTGATGACACTGGGATTTTGCGTGGGACTTAGCAGCTTCATTAAACTTGTTACATTTAAGGCAGGGAGATATTATGAATTGTCTTTGTACAACACGCTAAACTGGAGGCCAAAACAACACACAGAATCTACATAATCGTCCTCTGGCGACAGCCGAATAAGCCAGCCAAGGGAAGGTTTCCAGCCTCTCCAAACGGAATACTCTTCTGGCCTGCGGGCTTAAATCATTTTTGAAGTTGTATGATTTATCAGGAGTCAATGGTTTTCTCAATAGTTCAGGACGAACTTCATCACTATGTTGAGGATTATTGCCCGCGTGTATTCCAATGTCCAATTTAGCATCACAAACATTAGTTTCAAGTGGTAGCAGAGAGTTCTTCCTTTACTTATCGCTGCCACTTTTTTGAAGGGCTCAATCTGAAACAAAGGATACCGCCATTGGTCTACCACAATACAACTGTTCACGGATATCGAAGCAAGAAACAATCTCTTGTCCTATATAATGTTTTTTATTTGTTAGGCAGTATGAAATTCATTAAATATAACATTACGATACAAGTAGGTGATGATGCAATATTCATGTGATAGCTGTTCAGTAGGTGATAGGAGTCGAGTTCATCACACGAAGGTAACAAGGGTGACAAAAACTCGTATAGAATCACCTGCTCTACGTACGTTTTGCATATACTATTTTTTCACTCTCTGAGTTGAAAAAAATACAATTGAAATAAAATTCAAGCGAGTTTTTCGATCGTGTTATCAATAATAAAAATCTTAGATCACAACCAAGTATTTTTCCATTCTCTCTCGATACGCGCGTTACTCGCGAAAAATATTTAATTCATTGATAAAATCTATTAACCACAAAATACTACTGGGCTAGTCGTAAAATCGCCGCGAATACGGTCTAAAACACACGGTTACACTGCCTGTAATTTTCACTTCAGTCCTCTACAGAGGTTTTTAATGGAATTTATCTGAAATAAGTAGTTTTTATCCGCAGAATATATTAATATTCGATAAAATATAATGTATAACTACGTATTGTGCCTTAATTGCGTTTCATCGTATGCGACGTATTTCTCCGCCACTGCTGGTTTTCATCTGTGGCTGGTTTGCTGTCTTTTGCTCGTTTAAGTGACTTAACTGTTTAGATTCACGGACTTAAGGGAAAGAAATAATATGACATTAATATTAACCTTGAAAACTAGTGCCTAGATGGTCATCGGTTGATGGAAAGAAATCTACAATATTTCGTCCTTAAAAAAATTGCCTAATGCCACTTTTCTTACGAACACTAAATGTAAAAAAACGAAATGAAGCAAAAATCCTCTTACACCAACTTCAAATAATTTTTAATAGATAAAATGATGAACAAAACCTACCGAATTCCAAATTAAAAGCAACACTGAGAGCCAGAACTGTTACAACATTGAAGAAACTTCGGCGCGCTCTCTGTCTCACCGAGGGTTCTGTAGTGGTGACGCACCTGTTTCTCAACTTAGGAGCCGGATTGACGTACTTAGCGCCGGTATAGTGATAAAATATGTGTTGTTATGCTTGGCATAAATTGTAGTGCTCGCGGAGGGCCGTGGCTGCGACAAAGTTTTGACAGTGTACCACTAACACACTAAGGTCCTGCGCACACTTGGCCACTCGCGCCAGCCACAGCTCAGCCACTAGTGGCCGCGACAAGCTGGCGCCGACGCTTTGTGTGCATTTATATCACATCTCCGCACACTCGGCGATTGCTGTCGCCGCGTCTGGCCACAGGCTAGGGCTGTGGCCGGTTCTCGCTACTTGTGGCGGCCACTAGTCGTCGACTTCAGGCGCACACTTGGCCACTGTCGCCGCTAGCCACTCTGCGTTTCTCAGTCTGTTCCAGTACTCCGTGTAGCGTGCGTGTGTATTGCTGGACATGGAGACTTTCTATTTGGATGTCTTTGTATCCGAAATTGAAGCACGTACTCCCATTTGGGAACTGAAATCGGACTGGTACAGTGATCGTGTGAAGAAAACCAAGGCCTGGAATGAACTGTGCCTCAAATTCATTCCTAATTTTGCCGAAAATAGCATTCAGGAAAAAAATACTGGTTACGGAATGGAATACCTACGGTAAAATTTGGTTACGGAATGGATTCAGTCAGTGAAAAAAAGTGGCGGCGACAGGTGGACGGGTTGAGCGTCTAGTGGCAGCCACTAGTAGCCGCGTCTAGGAGCTGATGGTGACCACTAGTGTCCGCCACTAGTAGCGACCACAAGTGGCCAAGTGTGCGCACGGCCTAACTACACACGGTAGTTGCAATACCTAGAAATAGTCCAGCTGGCTGACAACGAGCCGGCATTACGAGACAATACGTATTGTTATGTTTGGCATAACAAAAGCCCGTGGAGCACCATATTTAAGCGAACATTTTCTTAATGGATTCAGTCAGTGAAAAAAAGTGGCGGCGACAGGTGGACGGGTTGAGCGTCTACTGTCGTGGAAAAAAGTCATTACACTCGAGTTTACAAGTCAATGACAGTTGTACCCGTAGTTTCACATGAAAACAAGTTACATCAAAAATTAGCAAATTTAATTCTGCGTTTAACTGTGGAAAGTGAAAATTTTTATTTTAACTTGTTAAAATTTTATTGTCTGTGAAACAAAAAAAGTGCCGGTTTTTTCACCGTTTTAAACGGAATGCTCACTTTAAAAATTCATAACATTTAAATCATTCATTGGATTGTAACCAAACTTTAAAACAACATTAAGGAACTTGTTGTTACGGTATGTACAAAGTTTTAAGATAATCAAAGTGTAAATAAAATTGTTCTTGTAAATTTAGTGAAACAACTTTTTCTCTGTACTGCGTGGTCATATCGATACGAATCTTGTCCTGTCATGGAGCTTATGGTAATACAAGGCTAATCGGTTCTCGATATTTAGAATTTATTTAGTTGTTTATTTTATGTGCGCTTACATTTAATTCGGTGTTTCCATCAACAAGGGGAGTGAGGCGAGCGGGAGGAAGTGGACGCATGGCTTTGGGATTCCGTGCGACGTTGCCACGTTCGACACCATCCCCGCGCTCCATGTGTAGAATCGTAGAATCCATACATTTTTGTTGCATTGTAACTTAAAACGATTTTCTTTCATTGCAGTGGCACATCTCTTCACCGTCGATAACGATCTTTCAACACACTCGGACACTTTATGATAGACCGGATACCTCTTTTCATTAATCTTTTCACTCTCGCTTCTAAAAAAAACCAAACCGCACTAGCAACCATGGCAAACTCGCCCTCCGTCAATGGTTTAGCAGGCATACTGTCAAATGTTAATTCAAAGAAAATCGGTGACAGAATGAGTGTAGGGTCAGACATACAAATACAAATGATTCATCGCTGAGACAAAGCGGGTCATGAGCAGAATGTAAGCATCACAATGTAATATAATGACAACAGCTTATTAGCGGTGAAGCAGCAGACGGTGAAGAGATGTGCCACTGCAATGAAAAAAAATGTTACAATGCAACAAAAATGTATGGATTCTACACATGGAGCGACACCATACACGGGTATGGTGTCGAACGTGGCAACGTCGCACGGAATCCCAAAGCCATGCGTCCACTTCCTCCCGCTCGCCTCACTCCCCTTGTTGATGGAAACACCGAATTAAATGTAAGCGCACATAAAATAAACAACTAAATAAATTCTAAATATCGAGAACCGATTAGCCTTGTATTACCATAAGCTCCATGACAGGACAAGATTCGTATCGATATGACCACGTAGTACTGAGAAAAAGTTGTTTCACAAAATTTAGAAGAACAATTTTATTTACACTTTGATTATCTTAAAGATTTGTACATACTTTAACAACAAGTTCCTTAATGTTATTTTAAAGTTTGGTTACAATCCAATGAATGTTTTAAAAATTATGAATTTTTAAAGTGAGCATTCCGTTTAAAACGGTGAAAAAACCGGCCCTTTTTTTGTTTCACAGACAATAAAATTTTAACAAGTTAAAATAAAAATTTTCACTTTCCACAGTTAAACGCAGAATTAAATTTGCTAATTTTTGATGTAACTTGTTTTCATGTGGGACTACGGGTGCAACTGTCATTGACTTGTAAACTCGAGTGTCATGACTTTTTTCCACAACAGTAGTGGCAGCCACTAGTAGCCGCGTCTAGGAGTTGATGGTGACCACTAGTGTCCGCCACTAGTCGCGACCACAAGTGGCCAAGTGTGCGCACGGCCTAACTACACACGGTAGTTGCAATACCTAGAAATAGTCCAGCTGGCTGACAACGAGCCGGCATTACGAGACAATACGTATTGTTATGTTTGGCATAACAAATGCCCGTGGAGCACCATATTTAAGCGAACATTTTCTTAATGGATTCAGTCAGTGAAAAAAAGTGGCGGCGACAGGTGGATGGGTTGAGCGTCTAGTGGCAGCCACTAGTAGCCGCGTCTAGGAGCTGATGGTGACCACTAGTGTCCGCCACTAGTCGCGACCACAAGTGGCCAAGTGTGCGCACGGCCTAACTACACACGGTAGTTGCAATACCTAGAAATAGTCCAGCTGGCTGACAACGAGCCGGCATTACGAGACAATACGTATTGTTATGTTTGGCATAACAAAAGCCCGTGGAGCACCATATTTAAGCGAACATTTTCTTCCCTAGGTATGTGGTTTTGAATGGCTGGAACTATAGAAAAACCTCAAACCACCAGAAAGTAACCAGTGAAAAAATTAAATGATTAGTTAATCACCAAACCAGCATCAAGGGAGAGTAATCGAAGCTGTGGCTGCGACAAAGTTTTGTCAGCGTAGCACTGACAGACGCAACACCTAGAAATAGTCCGGCTGGCTGACAATGAGTCTGCTAGCGAGACCTCGTAGCACGGCGCGGCGTACTCACGGCGCCACCGGTATTGTGAGACAATACGTATTGTTATGTTTGGCATAACTAAGGCCCGTGGAGAACCATATTTACGCCGCATTTTTCCAGTGTGTGACAAAGTATCCCTAGTGGCCAACGTTCTTGCTTTACCACATTCCAACAGTACATATTGCTGTTCACATTCGGTGAACATTGTCTTCCCTAGGTATGTGGTTTTCAAAGGCTGGAACTATAGAAAAAAACTCAAACCACCGAAAAGTAACCAGTGAAAAAATGTCAAGATATAAGCGGCCAGTTTGGGCTCAAGTTCAAGTGTGGTACTAATTTTTGGACGATGTTTTCCATCCTCGCTTTCCGAATTCATCGCTGTCAAATGCATTCGCGAATCAAAATGATAGATAAGAGTTTATAAATGAAAGGAGCTTTATCTTTCGTCACACTTTTGTTGGTAGACTGTTCATGCTAGGGGCCTAGACACGTTTAAAAACATGGATTTCCTTTTGACTCACATGTAATGAAACCTAGCCACCTTTACTTTTCTTCTTTAAAGGTTATTATTGGATTATAACAGCGAACTCATAATCTTAAAATCATATAAAATATTACCTTGAGCTCAAATAAATGTAAAACAAATTGTCTAACATAAATGACCGTTTGGGGTAGTGTTAGTCTCTGTCACAACAACAGTTCCTCAAGTATGACGCAATACACTTAATGTTATTACGCAATGGTGCTGATAATCATTTTGCAAGAAAACTGGACAAGCTGTGACAAAGTTTAACTTAGCATTACGGAAAATTTTAGTCCTCCAGATATCATCTTGACATTGAAACCTTTGAGAGTATTCTTTCATTTTTCTTGCAATATCCAGACCAAGAATTGAAATTTTTAGTCAAGGTTCGTCAAGAACCGAAATTACATTTAATTATGCAGTGACGTTGACTCTCAGAGCAAATGATGATGCGGAAGTATTCTCAGTCAAGGAAAATATTTCTTGCGTTTAATGCGTCATATCATGGATGTAGGAAACTGTCAGCCACTTTCTTTAATGCCTGGTGAATCCAAGGTAAAAATGTTATAATGTCGATGGTTAAACATTTAAATTACTATAGCAAGGAGTTCCGCAGAGAAAAAATCATTCGCCTTGACCGGGGCTCGAACCCGGACCCGGGGTCCGGGTTCGAGTCCCGGTCAAGGCGAATGATTTTTTCTCTGCGGAACTCCTTGCTATAGTGCAATTTTCAGCGGGTGACGCCGCTAAAGTTCCCGCGGCCAGTTCGCGGTCTTTGAATTTTTTTAAATTACTGGTTGCGCTGTCAATTCTGAGTGTGGTTTACAAATATGAAGTCCACCACACGAAATATTAAACTGATGGAGAAGTCAAAATATATTTATTTATTCATTTGTCGCAATATTCTCCAATAAACTGAGGAAGAGCATTTGCATACGAATTATTATTTTAACCAGAAATAATCGCAATCGCAAAGTATGCTATGCATATGTAATACCTAATTTTTCATTTATTACGGACAGGATGAGTAATGGTAACCTTACAATATAGGCATCTTGGTTTTGTATGAACTCACTTTTCAAATGAAAAAAACCTTTCCTAAAAAATCCAAGAACTTAAAATAGTGATTTTGTTTTTACAATATTCTAAGTAGTGGCAACTTGAAGCCATATTTATTTATTTGTGATAAAAATTTTATTAATGTCTCTGAATCAAATATCGTATACATACACCGAAATAGCAGTTATCTTGAATAAGATACCGTATCGTTTCCTTTCATTATTGAAAATGCAATAACGTTAACTTTGGCGTAATAATTTTGTTATTTCCTTATTGTCAATAGAGTAAATATTGTAAATTTCGTTCGTAGAACATTACATTTTAAGCACTATAGCAAGTTTAACTTATTGCATATCTACGTTTCGTTTGTTATTATGGCAAGGAAAGGATTAACTGTGGCTGGAAATCTATTCATACTGATAACATTTTGCCTTGTTATTCAATCCCCGTGATAACGTTTCTCATCTCAAGATAAACACATCCAGCCCAAATGCGACGAACGTGACACTCCTTTTCCTTCTCTTTATAGAACGTTTCAAACATCTTATACGAAATCTGAGACTTAAGAGGGGCGGGGGAGGTGGGAGGGGGGACGTTGAAGATATGAAGGGAAGACGCTTTTTCTTCGTAAGTTGATGATTTGACACATCATGAGATTAAGAGTTGTATATATAAATATATATTCACCGGAACGGACAGATGTATCTTCAGAATCATCTTTGAGGACATTGGATGATTGTTGAAATCCACCACAGTGAGCGTGCATCCAGGAAAGAAGCTGGACGACAAAACAGAAGATCTAATCAGAAGTCAACCATTATCCAAGGTAGGTTGGGTGATTCAGAGTAGGGTTGGGTTGCTGATTCACAACTTTCTTCTTTTGAACTGCTATTATTCATCAGCATAGAGGAACTGCTAACGTCAGACAGAAATAATTGCTAACTCTTCTACTGCATCCAACAATGTGCATGTCTCCCCTCCGTGTCCCCATTCAGAAGCTGGGTTCCGCAAGGCACCGCTACGACTCGGTACGCTCCTGCTAATGGTTAGCAAGAGACAAGAGCGCATGCGTCAAAAAGCAGTTAACTTTTAGCAGTGGCAGTTGATTAAACAGTCGTTTTTAGCAGGAGAGGAGAGCGCATACTCTGTGATGCTCGCAAGGAGACTCTACAGCGCTCTATACGCTCTACGTATATGCATACATACATATATACATACGCTCTAGAGCGGATTCTCCTTAAAGCAGCTAACTTCAGCATTAACAGGAGAGGAGAGCAAAAGAACAGTGTAGCAGTTAATTATAAATAGCAGCATTCGTAAACGTTCACCTCAAAACCACGGTTGTGTATCGCGTCAGGTTTGTTCCGGCCAGAGTCCTCTAGATAGCATTCTATTTTACTATCGTTCTTAATTGGCAATCCAGAGGACTATGGTTCCGTCGGTACGGTGGGCGGCGGGATTATGTCTCCATCTCTTCGGCCGGTGACGGCGGGGTAAATCCCTCGCCTGATCTTCATCTACATCTACGCAATACACTGCAAGCCAGTGCAAGGCTGTGTGGCAGGGGATGAAGGTCCCCAAGCCTGTTATGTAAATAAGCAACTATAGGGTCTCATGCAACTAGATTGTTAGTATCTATAGTATTTAAGGGATTAATATATATTTCATGCACTACAGACTACACTAAAATATTTCCCCTACCTATCTCTATGCTATGCTGCCTATTGTGTTCTCTTATAGCACGGAGGAAACATGACATTTTGAATCTGTCGGTACGACAATCTATCTCTCTAATCTAATTTATCTGGTCAAATCTAGCATAATACGCTGGTGTTTTCAATATGTTCCTAAAATCATCATTAAAGCTATCCGATTGAAATTTCTCCAATAGATGTAATCTGTACCTTATCCTACGCTCTGATAATGATTCCCACCCTAATTCTTGTATTAATTCCGATACACTATTCAACCTATTTAACACCTTTTAACGAACCTAGCTGCTCTACGCTGGACACTGTCTAGTTATCTGATCAAACCTAGTTCATTCTGATCCCATACATTGGCTACATACTCAAGGTTGGACCTAAGTAGTGAAAAGTGAAAATTCGCTCTTTTGTCTTCTCATCACATTTCCCAAGTACACGTTTTATAAATCTGTAGAAGTTAGGCCCCGCACGGGGCTCGAATCTTCCAACATAATATTTGTAAGTTCTTGCCCTTGACGTCGGGAACAAGTAATAAAGTAAAAGACAGAATTTATTCGGAGTCAAGGAGTAAACCAGTCGCGTCTCGAATAGCCAAAAGAGAGTTATACATGTTACCTCTAGCTCGGGAGGATAGAGGAGAATGAGCGTTCAGTACGGGTGGATGGCGCGGCTCAGAGCACGGTCCGCTCGTCGGTCTCCAATGATGGACTACATTCTGACGACAACCGATTAACCAATCTCCCCAAAAGACACCGTGCACACTATTACATAGAAGGCAAAAGGAGGATGTTTTTCGGTCAAGGGGCAGGAGAGAAGGGGAAAAGCGAAGTCGAAAGTGAAATCTTACTCTCGAGGCATTGGCTGTTGGCTATTCTGAGCGACGACCGTTTACACTACACAAATATCTTTTGGGAAAGTGATATTTAGAGTAACAAAATTCTATCAATATCCATGCACCCGTTCGGGACATTACAAATCCTAGCTTCTCTTCGCTCAGCCGCATATTTCCCGGATGTGCCTTGCCCAGGATAAATCTTTAGTGATTGTTACACCTAAATACCTTATGGTTTCAACTCTTTCGATCTTTGTGTTACAAATTTTATAGGATCGCTCTTTAGAATTATTGCTCCTTTAAAAATTAAAGCCTACACACTTTTTAGTTAAGTTCTAACTGCCATTTGTCGCACCACTCTTGAATTGCATCCAAATTCCCACTAGGCGACTCCCTGTCTTCTTCCTTTCATATGTCCCTGTACACTGCGGCATCGTCTGCAAAAAGTCTAAGCTTGCTATAAAATCCTCCTTTTTCTTACTCAATCGCCGCGGTTAAGTGTAAAGCTCGTACGCACTCAAGCGGGAAGAGAAAAGGTATCGACTTATTTTCGAGGGTTTAATAATATGAGGTTGGAAATCGCCACTGTAATGTTATCAATGGGCATTATTTGCTTTATTTAGAGCACAAAAATTGCTCAGAATCATTTTCCATTTAATCAAGAATTTGACTGGGGCTCGTTGGCAATATCGTGAAGTGCTGCCCCTGGTGACGAGCTCTTGTGAATCACGATGATTTATTGTATGCAATGAAAGATCATATTCCATCCCATAATGGCCAGCAAACGTCGATGAGACATTTTCACTTCCATTCTTACACTTACGTGTTTCAGTAAGAAGCCACTCATTCCGTTCTTCTTGCAGGAAAGACCGGAATCCTGAAGATGGAAATACCATCATGCATAATCTTCAGCATCTTCATTTTTGTTCTGACCGTGGATTCGGGAATCGGGAAGACCATTGCTGGAGATACAGGTGGAGTACAACTTTTGCATAATTTTTACAATGAAAATCAGTGATAAATTTTGGTGTTGCATCCTATAATCACGGTGCAATATTTACTGACATACAAAATAATCATTCTCAACTTTTATATTCCTTACTAACGGAAGGGGGGGACATGATCCCCGGTCCACCAATGGCGGCCCATCCTTACTTTTCCTTTCCCTCGACCCGCCATTATTTTCTAAAGGTATAAGATTAAGTTTTTGGAGATTGGTCGGCAACTTTTACCCATTCATTTGTCATAGGCCAAAAGAGAATGGATGGAACACTAGGTGGCATATGAAAGCCTACGTGTGACAATGAAACCAGAAGAATAATTTGGTCCCCGTCTTTCGGCTGTAAACTTTCCATTTTCTGTGGCCTTTTAAGGAGATTATACGCGTATAAAAACGCTATTATTAATTTAAACAGATTGAATTGGCATGTATTGGCCTCATTATGAGGTTCAAGATTCGATTCCCGGCAGTAGTAGAGATTTCTCAGAGGTTTTCTGGTCCCTCCTTAGTGTTGTACACATATATATTCAGGTTATGTAAACCTTCCGTCGGATGGCACGTCAAACCGTATACCTCTTGGCGCCTTTCGTTAAGGTCTGGCAAACGCAGGCGCTGGATTTTTCTCCAGTCTTCCTCCATTCGCCGAAATATTCCTCCCTCTAGGCACCCACGTATCCTAAATTACCGAAATGACCATAGCTGTTGGTCACCTCCCTTGAATAGTAACCACTGCTACTACCTAGCAATAGTACCGTGGACACAATTCATCGCAGGTGTATCAGAAATCTTCAAACCGCTATTTGAAAGAAGTGTAAATGCTAGTAATTCCACGGCTTCCCAGGCATGCTAAGCAAGAAAGAAATAGTCAACAGTGTAGCCCAGGCAAAAATGACACTCTACCAAAAGACTAGTATACTTACAACTGAAAACACAAGCATGGAATTAAGTAACAAATTGGTGTAAACATACATTTGGCGCGTGATCATTAATGGAAACGAGATATGCACGATGACCGCAGCAAAAAAGGAAAGCATGAAAGCGTTCGAAATGTGGTGCTACAGAAGAATGATGAAGATTAAATGGATCGATCTTGCGAGTAACGAGGAAGTCCTAAGAAGAGTAGGTGAAAAGAGGATTCTTCTGAACACTCTAAGAGGGTAAAGAAAGGACAATTTAATCGGTCACACCATGAGACATACTGGCCTAATGGTAGAAGCCTATGGTAGAAGGACAAATGAACGGGAAAAAGGGCAGAGGAATGCCTCGTTTGAGAGACATAGAACAAGTGCTGAAGGATGTGAAAGAGAAGAAATACGTTTGCATGAACAAATTTTCTGACAGGAGAATGGAGTGGAGATTTGCTTTAAATTAATCTCATGACTGTTGATTGATGAAGATGTTGGCAGTAACATGCCACCTTGATTCATCAATAAGTCACAATGCCCTCTTCAGTACCTTTTAACCAATAGGTACGCATCGGCCCACCTTCCTCACAAAATCTGTGCCTAACAACATGGCCGATTATGCTTCACGAATTAATTGCAATGCTGAATCCAGTACCCTCTTACCTATTTACATGGACTTCTCCCCATGAATATTCATGAGTGAACTATAGCTTTGCCTTAGGTCATCGTGGTGAAGGTCTCTCAAAACTACCACATTTGACTGAACTGAACTGAAATAATAATCAAGGGTCAAAAGCGGACCTAGGACTATAGTCTTACCTCTAAAGACACCATGACGGCATCGCCGCAAATCCGGTGCTACCCTATGCCCATGTAGATATCGAGTCCTTCGTGGATAACGATAGATGCAGGATCTGGTGGAATTATTCACTCCCCACCTTAATATTCCTTAATCTTTATGGCTTCCAAGGTAAAATGAAGTATCTAGACCCACTCTTCAGCGCACCAGAACTATTTTAGCAAAACAAATCAGGAATTAAAAGATGTGTTCACGCCGTATACCCGGTTGAATTGAATCACTAATGTAACTCTTCCTAAGAGCACAGCTTAATGGATGAAATAGATGGCGGTTCTTATTGTTGTTGCGAAGATCTATTTTGACACGGAAGATGATAGATGTGTAGGATAAGGAAAATGAATTGGTAACACATAGAAAAACGAATGTAAATAAGGTGTTGAAGATGGAATCCAGCCAGATCACAACAAAGATGTTTTGCAAATTTTCAAAAACCCGGAAATAAGGATGCCCGTGTTTCGGTTTGTAGAGTTCTTATGGATGGTGCTGATTATTTTAGATAAAGAAATCAGATAATAGGAAAAGCGTCCTTGGTGAAAGCGGTTTGAGTGTTGCTGAAAATATTTCATATTCCAGGATTAATAACCACAGATGCAAAGTTGGGTGATATATGCGCATATGGAAAAGGCTGTGAAGGGCTTGATAATGCATCTTGCAGTGTGACCAGCGGCATCGGGCGTTGCAAATGCGATGACTACTACCACGAGGATGACCAGAAGTTATGTATTCCAGGTGAGGTCAAGTCTTTTGGGAGGAAACTGCATCACATTTGAGGAAAAATACTATTAAAATATACTAGTAAGAATTGAGACCATTAATTCCCTTAGGCCTAATACGTTTATCCCCTAAACACTGCCTTCATAAGTCTTCCTTTCAGGGTTAGTATTAAATGATATTGGATTCTTAAAATGATGAAGAAAAAAATGAAATGTTCTATGAACATGTCACGGTGATAGCAACTTTCATTCTTGCCATACCAGTGCAGATAATTTTGTTGGACTCCATAAATAGAAAATCCTGTAATGTTATTAAAAGATATCAATGAAACAATTGCAAGGGTTTATGTAGGTTAACGGCTCTTCGTAAATTGCTTTTTAAATGGTTTTGATTTAATTAATGAAGGAAGGTAGTATATAATACACAATTTAAACCGTGATTATTTTAATAAGTGGAAAATTTAAAAAATGAGGTTAAATATGTTTTCTTACATGCAGCGTTTAATAAATATAAATCAGGCCAATTTTTAATTATAACTATCTCTTTAAAATTTTTAGACATACAGTGTGTAGCTTATTCTGTGCTACAAATAACTAAATAAGAACTTTACCTAGAGGTTTTGTTATGTGTACGTTAAATCTTGAGTAGGTAATATTTTTATGATCAGTGGTGAAAATTTGGTGAGTAATTTTTTTAATGGGGGTGCAGCGTGTGTAGTAAAACTGTTATAAATGTTGTTTAAGGTATTATTTAATGTATTTTAATTCTCTAAAGATGTAAAGCTGGGTGATCCATGCAAAAGTGAGAGTGACTGTGACGCTATTATTTGGGGTCATTGCATAAATATCAATGGCCAACAAAAATGCTTATGCTTTTCATCTCACCATGAAGAGGACGAATACAGATGTGTCGCAGGTGAGCCTATGTTTTTTTGAACGTAAATAGGATAAATTGTAAAATACGTGCTATCTTTAAAATAGAAAATAGAAAAAACCAAGGAGTAGGCGTTACTCGATCTCTTTTCAGAGCACTTGGATTTTCTCCCCTTCGCTGGTAGGGGATTACCCATCGCTCAAATTTTAGCATATTTATCGATGATGCGAGTACCGTTGATAGTCGGAGGATGACTTCTGTGGATTCTGCTGCTGTGATTCCAATAGTGTACCAGTGTTTTCAATGGTGGAGCTATTACAGAAATACGATGTTTTTACGCAAGGAACGCAGCGTGATATGTTCTTTTTGGGTTAGTAAATTAGTTTTTTTGGGTTTTTTAATAACTTAGTTTTGGGTTAATTCCGTACCATCCGGTCTTTTTCCAATGAGTTCTTTCCTTACTTTACATTAATCTTGAAGCTATAATGGGCAACGTTGAGAGTCTATATGTTGTACTCAATATCTCGACACGGTTGCGATGCTGAAAACAAATAGGTGTTCATCGATTTACCTCATTCGTGATCCCCTCGTGCTGGGTTTTCAGGAATGAGAATGTATTTTTTAGAAAATATTAATAAATTTTTCACTTAGTTGTAGCAAAGTAACTTCAAAATAGTTTTCAAACGAATAAGTTTTGAAGACAAGCAAGTGTGAACTCCATTAATAGACCAAAAATCCAAGGTATATTTTGATTTCCGTACAATTCAGGATAAAGCGAGCGAAAATGCATTAAATCGGTGATGGTAAAGACGTGGACCGACGAAAAAGAATTCGAAATCTCAGATTTTTTTCCATCTAATAGGATGCTCTGTCTATGCGAGCCTTTCATCCATACCTTAGTTCTCAGACAATGCCGACGATTCCAAATTATGGCCACACAAACAGTAATGAATGCATTCCTTAAAGTGTAGTTGAAAGCGTCCCATACAAGGCATTTCATTTCAATTTTTTCTGCGATGATCTAGTTTTTTGCTATAGGTGATGAGACAGCATTCACTGCCGTCCACAGCTCGGTGTTAGGGCGTAAGAGTTAACTATTCAGAGTAAAAAGAATGCTGTCCTTTTTCATGCAAAATTAAACATGCATCAAATGAACTCACTCTGCAAATATTCCCCAAGTGCTGTGAAAAAGGATCCTTGTAATATTTAATGCGTCAGAAATATTTAAATAAGTCCTATTTCCGTCATACACCCTGTGATTTAATTACCTTGGAAAGGCACAATATTCATTTTTTTATGCAAGTATACAACCTTGCGTCTGCAAAAATTGAACTAACATTAAGTATTCTCGAACTGCTTAAAAGATTTATGACTGAAGATAAATAATATTCATAAATTATGAGAGTATATTTCATGAAAAATATGTAATATGCATAGATACAATTTGAATATCAGATACAAGATTATATAGCTGATAACTTAAGGCTTGACTATGTGATACCTTTCCATAATGGAAAATAAAACACTTTGTTAGGTTTACTTTATATTAAAATAAGCACGTTATATAGTTACATCTTCAGGTCTTCACCTGAAGATGTAACTATATAACGCTTCATTCTTTTATTTTCTACACTATTATATATAGTAAATTATGAAATGTGAGAGAAAAAATTAAATGTGAAATTAATGCATAAAATTGAAATTTTTGATTGGTTTAGTCCATAATCATTTGTAATTTTGTTTGATTTAAAAAAATTCAATTAGCTTCCTTATTATCACCCCCCCATAAACCGCTACCGTGAATAAATTTGTTTTTACTGTAATTATGGCAAGACAATATTTTTTAGCTATTTATTCCAAATTTCCGGAGAGAAATGCCATCTGTGTGTATGGTTATAATGTTTAAAATAAAGAGTTGGTTTGTTTAGAGAGCATTTAATATTTGATTCTTAATTATAGATGCATTGGTGGGTGGCCCATGCTATGATGGTCAAGGATGTGAAGGACTTCTGCATGGATCTTGCAACGTGTCCCGTGGTTCTGGAATTTGCAAGTGCGATACCGGATACCATGAAAATGTACATAACCAATGTTACACTGGTGAGTGTAGGGTACTTGAAAATAATATGTAAATAGTTTAGAAAAAAATAACCGTTAAAAATAATTTATAACTTGTTTAATGTCCTAGTTGTGGATATTAAATGACTAATTTCAAGAGCGCAAACATTATGTCAGGGCCACATAAAGAGGTACCTATGTTGTGCTGTACTACTAGGCTATAGTATATAAAATTATATCGAAGTGTTAGAAGTATTCATGAAAAAGGCTGCGAGTGTGGAGGCAACGTATTTTGGGGCGTTGACTGCTTCAAAATGTTTGGTAGCCAATATCCCCCGAAACATATAGTCTAGTATTAATATTGCTTCAAGTAAGCGAAGAATGCTGTGGTATCGTTAAAAGTAATTGATGAAAGTTATGCGTGTTCCATCAAGTTTGTGTTTGTCATTTTTCGATGTTTAACAGCGGCTGTACCTCCTTTGAACAACCACTATCTTGGTTCTCTTTATGACCTACCCTAGGAAATAATCTTTGTACAGGGATATTTCTTGAAGACTAATTGCATGGAGATGATGGGATCTGGGGTATCACGGTCGTATGACCATAAAAAGACTGCGTGTACGTTTCCAAGGGAACGGAGGAAGGATGTAAGAAACTCGGTGTCCAAATTAGATTAAAGGTAAACGAAAGGTATGCAACAAGAGTGATGGCGTCATCCCTTGGCTTCGGTTTAAATCCAGACACAATACTAATTGGATATAACCCTTAAAGGGGCATTTACTTTCAGCTGAAATCTCTCTTTTGCACACGAAATTGTCACATGGAAGTGAACATTGAATTTTAGTGAAAACATTATCTTACCGGAGGCATTCACTCGTAAATTAAAAATTTTAATTAGCAAAAGATGACGTCCCCTGAACGAGCTCTAATGAGGATATCTCCAACATTTACCTATCGTACTGAACAGTTTTCAGGGGAAAGAAGGGTAGAGTAGGTGGGGGGATGGGGTGGAAGGACACAAAATGCTGCGACATTTTGCTGCAAGATCTTTCCCCATCAGATTTTGTTGAGGATGCAGTCTTTAATGATTAGTTGACGAGTGTGAACTAAGCAGTAAATGTGATGAAATGGATTCCGTTTAAGTACAGAGGTAATTTATCTCCCATTATCTCGGGCAATGCATGCAATTTCGTTAGTCAAATTTTAATCTTCGACATTTTGTTTGAAGAAGTTGCCAATTATTCATGTGTGAAGGTAAAGAAATTGCACATATTCTTAGTATGCATGACGATAAGTATGATTTGAATCCAAAAAACGAGCCGTCAACCTCATGTTGTCATCGGTGGCTCTTGACGTCCACATGTCTGTTGTAAATGAAGCGTATTTGGCTTCAGACAACAAATTATCTGTTATTTTTCTTAGTTTTATCACAAACTCGAGATAACTTTGCTTGCAAAATATTTTCTTGGCCGAATATTGTATATTGATTCTAAATGACTGAACAGTTTATGAAAACCTTTATTTTCCACTACTAATTTAGGATAATTGGTAAGGTATATCATTTCTTCAATCCATTATGTAGAATTTGAACTTCTTTTATCGCCAGACTTAAAACTCTGAGAATTGCCAATAAAACTCTGAAAAGAATGTTGAGCACTGGGAACACTTGATATCATTTCTGTTGGAGGAGGCTTGAATTGAATATGGGAACTTGAGGTGGGTGGTGAATTTGAAATACATGAACTATCTGAGGAAACACTGGTAGCGTATTCATAGTCAATTCAACCATGTGAAAATCTGGGATTGGAAATTGGACTAGGAAGAGAACTTGCAGATTCAATATCATCAACATCGTCAATTTGCATTTCTAATCCTTTATGCATAGTCTGTGGAGGTGGGAAAGGAATAATGTTTTCAATTTTGCAAACATTTACATATTTTTTCTATAGATGAGCATATAGAGGAGAAGTTGTATGGAATTTCACTCCCCTCGATATTTTAGGAGCATAATGGTTGCACACAGCTAAATTGTGGCCCGCTTGTATTGACCAAAAATTGCACCATATGCTAGAATTTTTGACATCGCGATTCACGATTTGAAAGGAAAATAATTTTATTACTAATTAACAGTAGGTGTACTGATTGCTTTCCATTTTTTTTAAAGGAATTGCAGCAAATATCGAACACTTTTGACCAAGGTTCAGAAACCTTTGCGTAACATTCAACAACTACTTTTGCAGGTAATCCAGATTTTGAGAAAAGTCGCATTTAAAAAAATCAGTGATGGAAATATATAAAGTAGAGCGACAAGCTGCGTAAAGAAATGACGCTCGCATTAAACCCACCATCAAACAAACGTGCAACCCCTCATCATGACAGGTTTCTCGCGCAATTTACGGTGAAAAGATGTGCTATTATTGCTGCTAAAATTTTGACGGCATGCCATTCGTTGAAACTGTTGTCTCTAAAGCATAATTAATGTGACGACACCTATCATTATACAAAATTTAGCGCTTCAACACCAGGGGAACGTACGTTGGAACAAACTTTCTTCGAATTAGCTTGACGGGAATCGCAGACTGAATTATTTAAGCTCAGTGATGATCCTTTCTTGTTGCGATAGTATCACAGAGTTCAGTAGCTGAAGATGGAGTAGTAGGAGGGATATTTCACTAACGAAGAAAATCAACGCATTAAAAATAAGCATCCGCTAACGGTAAACGGTAGAACGGTATCTCTTCAGTGCGAATTTGATGTCGTTCGTCCAAACAGCGCGCTGCATGCACCTATTGTCCAGAGTTCTCCCCGTAGTCACGGAGTTAACTACCAATGTCTTCGTATGGATTCGTATGGTAATGACGCCTAGTTACATATGGTGCGAAACTCAATTTTTTTGTATTTCATAATATATTTAATATTGAAACAATTACATAACTAATAGTAGCAGAATAATTGTAACGGCATTTGACATAATATTTCTTTTTTTTCTTTTCTTTCTGCTACCAAAAGTGTTCTTTATTTATAAAACATTTTTACTCTACATTTTTACTTTACATTTTTACTTTGCATTATATTTACATTGGTTTACATTACATTGTACAATATAGTTGAATACAGTTGAAATTGACAAAAGAAAAATAAATGAATAATATAGATTTACACTAAAAAAATTTACACTTAAAAACATTTACAAATTAAGTCCTGCTAAGCCTATGGCTTGTCAGCAGGTTACGGTGAAAAGGTATTAAATTTCGGTATACGGTTTCGAGGTATCAAATAGGTAGGTAGGTATTCGAGGTATTCGAGGAATTAGATAAAATTATTTGAGGTAATTCATTTAGCATACAGTAAACTCCCGATTTTCCGTGCTAATGACAGTTAAAGGGTTCACGGATAATCGGGATACACAGATAATACGCTGATTTGTTCTTTCGCGATTCTTATCTCTGCGGTGCGCAGCCAAATTAAATTAACTCCCTAAGGAAAATGGAAAATCTGCCAATGACAAGATCCTCGCTGTATATAAAAGCATTTTATGGCTAAAAAGAATCCAGTTGAGGTGTCGCGGCCATAACTATATATTCGCAAACCTCGGGTAGCAGTACGAAGCCAGGCGTAAGACATCACGCCAGTCGGTACGTCCGTAGCGAAAGACTAATTACCAGGAACATAACAAAAGCTTACGTACATTTGAGACCACTGCCGATATATTAAATAGAGTGGCGCTGCACGGATAATCCGGAGTTCACTGTAATTGTTCGAGATCTTGATAACGAATATTTTCCAGCATTCTAGGTATTCGAGTATTCGCGGACACTTCTCGCACATCTGTAGTTTGTACTTGCTGATATATTCGTATATTTTACGATACGCACCACGTCCATTATGCTAATCGAAATCAGTGTTCGACGTAAACGATTATAAATGTGGGTGGCTAAATGCCAGTCTAACTTGTAAACATTCACCCGTGAAGTTTGGAACTAGAACATTTTAGCGAAAAGCGTGTTTCTTCTCCGTTAAATGGAAATCTTTCACACTAGAAACCTAATAGGGTAGTTTCCTTCATCAATGAAAACAGACTTCATTGATTGCGATTTGTGCCCTGCCATAAATGTATTTAATTTACGCAAAAAGTTTGTATTGAGAAATCCCAGTTTACTAGACAATTAAATGTTAATTTTAAGGCCATTTGAAAAGGCTCTGAAATGGCGGGGTGCGCTGCCTTCATTCTGACGTAACAGGTAGGTAGTTTACGCTGCGAAGCATAGGAAAATTCGTCTCCTGAACTTATCGTTGTATTTCAGGGCCCCTCAGCTCTAGTGAATATTTATTAGTATTAACCTGTAAAAACTATCAATGTTGGAAAAGTATTCTCAGTTAAACATAGTATTATTAGTCATTTTATAGGCTCAAGGACGTCCTGCTCGCTGTGTCTTCTGCTACGTCGAAGCATGGCGTGAAGGTCGTGCGGCGATAGGCGAACTACATGATATGCTTGTGAAAGGAATACTAACTTATTTTAGATGAGTCAACTGCATAAGTAATGTTAAATAAATTATTAGAATAGATATTTAATGTCCAAAAATTATTGTTAATAAATTATAAAATGCATTTGGATTGCAGTCGCATAAATCTGAAAGTCATCAGCATTAAAGTGATATTTACAGTTATGCATCACTCTAGAAAGGTCATAAATAAAAATAGATAATAGCGATGTGCCTAGGATGTGACTAGTGAACGGTTTACTGTAGTGAATGGTCGCTACCACATTCTGTCTGTGGAAGTTCAATTTAACTGTCTGTGTAGGGCAGCATGGAATAGGGAGTGCGGGACTCGTCATTCTGAAAATTTGGGCTAAAAGTTCTGCTAAAGTTCATTCAAAGGATAATTTAGGTTTGGTGGCTCACGTCTAGGGATACCTAGGCCAATATTGCGTGTTTTTGCCATCCTGACTGGCTTTCCATTTTTTTAAAAATTTGATATGATAGTTTCGCTTAGCAGGACGAAATTTTTGCCGTACTTGATTACGAACGGTTTTATACTCGGCGAATAAATGCGGTAGCTGTGCTCTTCTGAAATTCCTTCGTATGCGATCTCTGCGTTTCACCAGTATATCGTTTGATATCCAGGGACATGGGTTCTATACCATTTTTTATAGACCGCACTGGGCCATGATAATCAAACAGTGTTAGAATATGTCCGTTGAATACTGACACCTTCTTGTCAACGCAGTTAGTGGTAAAAACTTCCGCCAGATCACAATTGAATCGATCGTTTTCAAAATAATAGGAAATAAATATTTTCAAAGTCTCTGAATGTGAATTCAAGTGGCTCATATGCCTGCACCTTCGCAATATACTGAATGAAAGTTTTAATGTAAAGGTCATGCTCTGACCAAAACGGTACGGGGTGCTGGGGGTACGGGGTTGGCTTAAGGAGAGTTAGATATAGAAACTGATGTGATAAATCATACCTTTTACTAAATTACTTTTACGCGTATTTTCAAAGATAGCAAAAATTAGGGTGCCATACACTGTGATATTTTTAACGTGAGAATAAAGTTTAAAAGAGTCGATACGACGTTTTCAGATAGGTGGCCTTTTTTATGCAATCAATATTTTAAACAGAAGAGAAGTTTACCACCTGTGCAGGCTATTTCCAGGAACATATCTACATAATACCCTGCAAGCCACCACAAGAGTGTGTGGCAGGGGGTGATTGCTCACCAAACATGCACTACATATCATGCATAAAAAAGGAATAGTATTAATATGGTAGTCAGAACTTCACTATTTAAAAAAGATAGAAATTGCTAAGCAAACATGCAAAAACATTCTGTTAGTAGGGTTAGCTTTAAGTACTCATACCAACATGCAGCTACCAATGCTATCCATTGCTACTCTCCGATAGGACATATTTACCGTTATTCGTATCTCTTATTGTGCGAGGGAAAAAGGACATTTTGAATCGGTCAGTTCGGCAATCAATTTCTCTAACTTTATGATTATGGTCCAGTCTGCCATAGTAAGTTGGGGTTCGTAAAATATTTTTAACATCATCACTGAAAATATTGCCTTGGAATTTGTGGAAGAGATTAAGTCTAAATTTCAACCTGCGATCTGACAATGATTCCCATTTCAATTCATTTAATAGACTGGTTACGCTAATATAATTATCGTATGAATAAATATATTCATGTTAAAACAGAGATCCAACGGACTGACAGATCTTTTTGAAGTGGAGACTCTTATTCATGTATACCCAATTCCCCCATCAGCCTAAACCAGTTCCGTCGTGACGAAGGGAGTACTCGAATAGTTTAATTGAGATGCTGGGAATGTCGTCACCATGTCTCCGTCACTCCAAAAATATAATGGCACTGGCGAGAAAAACTTCAACAAAATTCATAAAAATGACCAAACAGAGATCGGGTGAAAGTAAATGCTCCCTAAATTAGAGATTCATACCATGACAAAGTATACGATAGTAAAATGGATACCGAGGATTCAACAGATAGCAAGACTGGTACAATGAACAAAAGGGGTAGCGATAATGAAGAAAAATAAGTAGTAAACATATTGAAAGAGCAACGTACTAGCCATTATCAATTGCTACTCTGATGTACACATGCGGGAAAAGACTATCATCAATATTTTGGGTAAAATATATGATAATTTTACGAGAAATGACAATAAGAAAGTACAAATGAAGCAAACGAGAATAGCAACCAAACCTTTGTCAAAATATCAATGATAAAACAGTGCTCAAAGTTAGCTGTGGAAGATTTTCTGACAGCTATTTTTGAATCTAGTACAATGTGGTAATAGTTTAAAAAAACAGTAATTTGGAACATGGTGTATTTTACCAATTAATATTAGCAGTACATAACTGATATGCGAATGAAAATGCTCATGATAGGGAAACAGGATGCACGTTATATTTTTCAAATGTTCAATATCATCTGAACTTCGAATTTGTAGCCAATTTCCACCATCTTCTTTCCTCACATGTATACTCTAACCACGAACCCATGCATATTTCACCAGTTTAAACTTTTCTAGTTCACGAATTTTAACATAAAGTTTTCCATTTTGAAACATGTGAAATTCATTGACATGAAATGAATGTGAGATAGGGTCATGCCATCCAATATCATGCGTAGTCAGGTCCCGTTTAACTTGACGAGAAGAGATTAACAATCTAGTTGCATGAGACCCTATAGTTTCTCGTTTGCATGTCGGTAGTGCATGCTTGATGATCTAAACCCCATGCCACACACCCTCGCAGTGGCTTGCAGGATATCGTGTAGATGTACATGTAAATGATCAGTGGGGGCGTTTAATCGGAACCGAAATCGCAATCTTGTACACGAAATCGTTGCATAGAAACGGAAAATGAATTTTAGAGAAAAAAATTAATCTTCTAACCAGAGCCATTCACACATAAATAAAAAATGATAACAAGTAAAACGTGACGCACACCGAAGAAGATGCTTTGAGACCTATTACGTCATCCACCTCCCGTCTTTGACTAATTTTAGGGAAAGGGAAGGGATTGGAGGGGGGGTGTCGGAAGATTTCGTATCGCAGACCCTGTTGCGAACACTTCCATTGGCAGAGTCAGCTGTGTCCCCCCCCCCCATTGCGATAAGGCGAAGTAGCATCGTGGGCTCAGTTGTGATTGGGCGAAGTGGATGTCGTGAAAGGTGTGATGCATACCCAGTTTTCCAAAAGGTTTAAAAACATCAGTTTTCTCCGCTTATAACTCGAGAACTCGTTGACGGATAAAAAAAAACGAAAAATACGGGTGTTCTTACTGTACAAACTCTATCAGATTCGGCAATAAAAATATGATAAACGTCCCCATTCTAGCACTCTTGATGTCTGACGACACGAACCACAATATAAGGAGTACGATTTTTAGCAGTTCCGGTTTGCTGGAACCAACGCAGTATGCTTAGTCAATGTCATATACAGGCAACTTATCGCCCACTGCTATAAAGTTTTGACACACTAGGGCTTCATATACCTCACCCCTTTTATGGAATTCATTGAAACTCAAGCGAATTCCATCACAGATCTTGCTCAAATATATTGACATGCGAATCAAGTTTCATTAATGGCTTCCTTAGATTCCTTCCTTCTTTGTTTTCATTAACTAGTCCATCTGGCCTATCTGTAATATTTATTAATGAGGCAGTGACCGTATTTAATGTTTTGGTGTGCTCGTTAAGGAGTTCCTTAAGAGGAGCTGGCTTTCTTCATCTTGGTCTGGTGCCAGGACGCTCGGAGAATCTCGTCCTCTGGCCACGAAGAAACTAATGTGACTGCGTGATTTTGATGGTAATTTGGGTAAAATGGTAAATTTTGTTGGCATAAATATATAAAATTAATTATATTGGTATAATATTGCTCCATTAATCCCATATACGAAGAAGTTGGTATATGCTGTGACTATAGCAGAAAATTATTTTTTTAAATCATTTGGCCCGAAAATCCTGAAAGAAACTACTATGTACATTGCCATAATGTTCAAACTAAAGAGTTTAGAACTGATGAGTGAGTATTAAAAAAATTGACTGTTAATTGTAGATGCACAGGTGGATGACCCATGCTTTGATGGGGTTGGTTGCGGAGGACTTCTAGATGGATCTTGCAACATGTCCCGTGGTCCGTGCGATGCCGGATACCATTTAGATTACAGACACGATTGCGTGCCTGGTGAGTATAAATTATTGGACAATTCAAAGCAAATATTTTAGAAAAAAATTTTACCATAATGATATATAGAAGGGTGGATTTAAATTCATAATTGGATTAATCACCTAATTGTGGGAATAAGGTAAATAAGTTCAGGAGTGCAGAAATGATCCCTCGGTAACAAGAATAATAATTTTTGTCGGAGCTATTAGGCTGTTGTTGAAAATGATATTGAAGTGGTAGATGTGTTCAGGAAATAGGCAGTGAATGTACAAGACAGGTGTCGTAATGTGTTGTATCTTTCATAATGTTTAGTGGTTAATATCCTCTGCAAAACATGGTCCAATATTCAAGTTGCTTAAATAAGTGAAGAATGCTCCTGAACTGTGAAAATAAATTGAATTTCTTATGAATTGAATATTAATATTTTATGAATATTAATTTTATTGAATATGAATATTTTATGAATTAAAGGTTCGTATATTTTATCAGTTATAGGTACATTAATTTGAGTTCCTTTCACATAAAAAATGGTTTTCTTGTGGGTGCGGAACCTCTTTTGGTTGTCAAAATTTGGATGATCAAAACTGATGGAAGACCAAACTAAATTGGTTATGATGACAGCACTCATTGCGTGGATTGAAAGAACGAGCTTTAAACTGAGGTTTAGACGGTAACTACGGAAAATGGCCGAAACCACTGTTTTTGGCTTGCAAGAACTTGCAAGAACGCCAGACGTCGTCTAAACCGCGGTTCAAAATCCGCCAATTTCCACACCTCCTGCTGGGTAGATATTAACCGCGGTCTGCGTTCGAGAGAAACACTAAACATGGCCGACCGGCAGTTTTTTAACGTCCGCGAGGTGGAGGAAATTGAATAAATTGCAGATATTGAGGATGCTGACGTTCCACCAATAAGGATAAACAGATTTATTAGGGACCGAAGTGATCTATTTTTATCATGCAACGATTCAGAGCTTAAACAGAGGTATAGATTTCATAAAGAAGTACCTCATCAGCTATTGGGAGAAACAAATTATCATATTAGACGGACCGCTGGGGATTCCAAGTGCCACCAATTATTCAATTGCTTATATCATTTAGGTTTTTTGCCACTGGAAGTATTTTTTTAAGGTTTTAGGTGATCAGATTTGTGTTCATGAATCAACGGCTTTTAGGTGCTTAATGAATGTACGCGAAGCCTTGTGCTCATTGGAGCCAAATATTACCAAATTCCCCTTAATTGCCGCAGAATTACATGATGTGATAGCTGGATTATCTCTCTTATCAAGGTGGGCATGAATTACATTTGGAATGTGATGTTACGTTAAGAAAAAGTAACGATAAAAAGGTTGCGCTTGCACAGTTGGTTGATGATTAAAAATCGTGTTCCAAATTTTGTGAAACACCCATTCTTAGCTGTTAACCAATGGGAAAAATCTCTAAATATTTTCGCTAGTGCTTTTCTGAAAATGTATGGAGTTAACACAGAACTAATCGATTTATTAGATGCCTAATTTTATTAGGAATTACTTCCCTGACATTGGTTATCTAGACTGTACGCATATTAAAATTTCCTGCCCAGACGCAAGTCAATAAAGAGGGATAATATTCAATTAGTGCACAAATAATAGGTTGAAAATAGGGTTATTTATTTTTTTAGAGTTTAATGTTCACTCAGCATATACATAATTACAGGGTGAACAATAAAATAATATAACTACAAAAAATAAGGAATAAACTGGTTAAAGCCACAAAAATAATGACTTAACTGCCTTGATGAGTAAGTAACTTCACAAAATAATTCTTCGCTTCTTTTAAAAAATTGTCGGTAAATGTGAGCTTAACTGTCACGAAATTAAAAAAAAAAACTTTTTTCAAACCCTAGAAATCGTCGTTTTTCGATGAAATTTTCAGAACACAACCTGCTATAATGGCACTTAACACACGCTAAAGAACATTTCGAAAAAAGGAAAAACTCACGAATTTGCATTGATTTAAACGCATGAGGTGGGTGTTAGCAGCGCCATCATATTGGTGTTACCCGGCGTCGGCACTAGGTGTCACGGTGGTTGTTGAATGCATTATCTGCAGTATAATGGTTGGTGGGAAAAGACGGGGAGCGGACCTCTATGGAGCGGACGGGGAGCAGGAAAACTGCGGAAAGTGTGTTTCGATACACCTCACAATCGTTGAAAATGCGCAAAAACTTGAATGGGATGTGGGTTTTGATACACCTCACAACCGATGAAACTGCACAAAAAAATGAACGGTATGGGGGTTTTGATAGTGGGCTTTTATAAAATCGCCAATTTTTGTCGGACGATCACCAAAATTAGGATTTATCACTTATTTCACATTCTAAACAAAACTAGATGAGGACAAAAGCACTGCGACAACAATTAAAAGATGATAAAAACGGTTCATCTCTTGATTATGCTAGCTCTACACACTAGGATGAGCGGCCCGGATCAGCCGACATAACGGCTGATCCCAAGGTCCGTAATATCAGGTCGTGAAACGCATTTGTCTAATGTAATCCGCCGTTTTGTTTCGACTTCGCGGCAGGAATTCGAATTTCCCATGCAAATAAACGTAGGTAATCGATGCAAAGAACCACAATTTGCAGTTTTACTATCGGAGACAAATCTATGACATTTTTACCCTGTATAAAGGATATAAGGGCCTTTTGGAAACAGTTCTCGCATCACACCTGGAGGTCGTGAGTTCGACTCCAAAAATCTTAGAAATCACACATCCACCGCGCCAACATACCTACACCTTAATTACAATGAACCATGATTTGCTGTTTTACTATTGAAGACAGGTATATGAATTTTTTGCCCTGTATATAGGATATGAGGGCCTTTTGGAAGCAGTTCTCGTATCACACCCGGAGGTCGTGGGTTCGACTCCAAAAATCTTAGAAAACTCGCTTCCACCGCGCCAACGTACCATATTTACAAAGAACCACGAATTGTCTGTTCTACTATTGGAGACAGATCTATGAATATTTCACCCCGGTGTAACATTCATGGACAAGTCTATAAATATTATACTTATTCTTTTTCTTAAACATTTTTTCTGCAACATTAATTTACTTAAAACATTACACTACCTATGTACACCAGAATGCTGCAATTTGAGTCTTATATGATTGGTGGAACTGTCACATTAACAACCATGGAGTGCACAGAGTCAGATATAAGGAAAATATTTGAATGCCATGAATGATGGAGGTCAAACAAATTATCAGCAATGGCTGCTGAAAATTATTAATGGAATGTAATAATCAGTTATATTTGGCAGATAGATGTGTATTGAATCCATCTCTTGAGTTAATAATCTCCCAACTGAGCATGTAAATTTTGATTTATTTATTTTCTTTACTTTCATGTAACTTTCACTATTTAATTATTACACAAAAATAAGGAAATACAGGCCAAAGTAAATAAACTTTCAAGATACTAAGACAGGATGAGGAATCGAAAAGAGGCATCATTTATTGCACTCAGTACTTTCCATGATAATGCCTCCAACATCTAATCAAGGTAGTTAACATTTTGTTTCATTGGAATATTAAGAATTAGTACTGCATATTTCCTGCAAAAAAATCCGAGAAGGAAAAGGATATTTTAATCATACAATAATATTCATTGACTTCATTCCAAAATTACAATCAATGTACTTCATTACATGACACCTTAATGGTTTAGTTTCGACTGGTTTGCTCATTCGCATACAGTGAAACTCACTTCATCCAACGCTGGTAAGTCATCTGCAACTTTTCAACCACTCTTAAACATTCCCTGAGCACGCCTTCCACTTCCATTAATTTCAATCAACTTTCTGCATATGGTGACAGGTTGAAACATACAGAGTTGACTGGGTTCATATTCTGTAAATGAATGCAACTAGTTACAGTTGGAAGATCAGGAACTGCAAATACCATACTCATGTAATCGACTAAATGATCTTACATGCTCCTCCACTACTGGTGGCCTCGACATAACAATGAATGGCATGGCTTACACAAACTCATTTCACACAACTCCACTAACTCATCTGCTCCTTTTCTTACACTCTTAAACATTCCTTGAGCATGCCTACCACATCCATTGATTTCAATCAAAATTCTGTATATGGTGACATGTTTGAAGATGATGAATTGCCAGGGGTCATATTCTGTAAAGGAAATCAACTAGTCAGAGTTGGAACAGCAGGATCTGCAAATGACTTACTCATGTTATTGACTGAATGAACTTACATGCCCCTCCACTACTGGTTGCCTCGAAATATCAGTAAATGATATGGTTTCCTCTAAGTTTCACTCCATCGCAATCACGGAAATCCACTTCAACCAATTACTAACTCATCTGCTCCTTCTGGTATCTTCTCCTGGTTCACTGTAAATATGGCGATGGTACGATGGCGCGGTGGATGTGTGATTTCAAAGATTTTTGGAGTCGAACTCATGACCTCCACGTGTGATGTGAGAACTAGTTCCAAAAGATCCTCACATCCTTTATACAGGGTAAAAAATTCATAGATCTGTCTCCAATAGTAAAACAGCAAATCGTGGTTCATTGTAAATATGCACGGTGGATGTGTAATTTCTAAGATTTTTGGAGTCGAACCCACGACCTCCGGGTGTGATGCGAGAACTGCTTCCAAAAGGCTTCCATATCCTTTATACAGGGTAAAAAATTCATAGATCTGTCTCCAATAGTAAAACAGGAAATCGTGGTTCACTGTAAATATGGCGATGGTACGTTGGCGCGGTGGATGTGTGATTTCAAAGATTTTTGGAGTCGAACTTATGACCTCCAAGTGTGATGTGAGAACTGGTTCCAAAAGATCCTTATATCCTTTATACAGGGTAAAAAATTCATAGATCTGTCTCCAATAGTAAAACAGCAAATCGTGGTTCATTGTAAATATGGCGCGGTGGATGTGTAATTTCTAAGATTTTTGGAGTTGAACCCACGACCTCCGGGTGTGATGCGAGAACTGCTTCCAAAAGGCTTCCATATCCTTTATATAGGGTAAGAAATTAATATACCTGTCCTGAATAGTAAAACAGCAAATCGTGGTTCATTGTAAATATGGCGATGGTACGTTTGCACGGTGGATGTGTAATTTCTAAGATATTTGGAGTCGAACCCACGACCTCCGGGTGTGATACGAGAACTGATTTCAAAAGGCCCTTTTATCCTTTATACAAGGTAAAAAATTCATATACCTGTCTTGAATAGTAAAACAGCAAATCGTGGTTCCTTGTATTTAAGGTGATGGTACGTTGGCGCGGTGGATGTGTTATTTCTAAGATTTTTAGAGTCGAACCCACGACCTCAAGGTGTGATGCAAGAACTGTTTCCAAAAGGCTCTCATATCCTTTATACAGGGTAAAAATTTCATAGATTTGTCTCCAATAGTAAAATAGCAAATTGTGGTTCTTTGCATCGATTACCTACGTTTGTTTGCATGGGTAATTCGAATTCCCGCCGTTCCTCCGAAACAAAATGGCTAAATCAAGGTGCATCATGGGATCGTGTCACGACCTGATATACACGGACCTTGGCCGAGAGGTAGGTAGAAAGACTCGGGACCCCAGCTTAAGTAATACGCTATGTTTTTGTTCGGATTAAACAACTCGTGTGGCGCGAAAACGCGGTTGCTATTTAAAACTCGGATAAATAAGATTCTCAATCGAATGGAAGGAAACGGGGAAAAGTTCCGGAAAGTACCGTAGGTAATAGAAAGTGATAATATACCAGTAGAATTATCTCATTCTCTCAATAATCATCTATGCCAGTCATGCTGAGTGTTTACAATGTCATTTTTAAACTTCGGCACCAGATGGCGAAGCGTCGATTTAAGTGCTTCGTGTAGAAAGGAAGGCGGCTCAACGTTCAGGCTGAGCCAAGTACGCCGAGCGCAGGCGGACGTGTAGAAGAGGCATTAGGGATGGGGACCTCGTCTGCCTCGGCAGCCATAACGGACGACTATAGACGATCGAATCAACAAGTTCGCGTTTTAAACAATGCCCTTCAGAAGCTAAAACCCAACGTCTCACGACATCGCGTTTTAAACAATGCCCTTCAGAAGGTAAAACCCAACGTATCACGACATCGCATTTTAAACAATGCCCTTCAGAAGCGCAGGACATAGAGAAGAGGTGAAATGTTGAGGAGCCCCTCTAGTGGTGGTCTCGGGAACAACCCAAGATGGCGTTGAGAAACATCGATTTTCACGTGAAAAATGGTGATTTTCGGAGTGTTATATCTCATTAAATAATCGCATTAGAGCAATGTAGGTAATGTCATCATAAATCTCCATCCTTTCTCTACATAATACAATTAAAATGCAAGCGCTAATGAACGCCGTTTTCGTAGAGTAAATATTCTAAATTCGTGACTGCTAAGCTCACATCTACCAAGTTGTCTTACCTTGTATAAAAGTCCAGTTCGTTGAATTGGATTATACTTTTGGGTTATTGGCAATATACTTTCCACAAATATCTTTCAATACCTCCTTTTTCCTATTCAACTTTGTCGCGTTATACGCCTTACTCTCAAGTATTACATACTCTGATATTGTATAGATCAGGAGCAGCTTCTCTTCCAGCGACAAGTTTTCGTTTCGTCCACTGCACATTTTCACTAGATACTCACACGCTTCCAAACTAAAAGTTCACGGTGTTTATTTACGTCGTTAAGGAGCTTACAATTGCTTTTCGGGAAAAAAATAGCAGTAGCCAGCGTTGCCACATAATCAACAACGGCAGGCCGCGGTTTTCATAGACCGCGACGAAACCTTGTTTACGCAAGCGGAAGGAAGATCGCGTCCAGGCCGCGGCTTATGAAAACGCCGTCTAAACCACGGCTTGAACCTCGTTCATGCAATCCACCTATTCGGTTGTATAGTCAAGTTCAGGCAACCATACTAGATTGTTAGTGATGCATACTAGACTAGTTTAGGTTTCTAAGTAACTATATCGAACTGTAAACTGTAACAGCACTTTGAAGTTGGTGTTGGGTGAAATACGTGTGCATAGAATTCATAAACCCCGTATTTCTCATGAATCTTTTCGCAAGTGCATTTTTGGTTGAAGTTGGCTAAATGGTTTGTGATCAAAGAACATACAAAGCTTGCAAGGTCCCGGTGAAGGATTTAAAATATCTTGTCTCAAAGATATTAAATTAACTCAGTAACTTTAGTTTTTCAATATTCCCAAGGCATTAATGCAATACCCAACCTTTTCCATTAAAAGCGTTAATGAACGAGGAGTGCTACAGCGTCACAGACCTCGTGATGCAAACAAAGCAGCTTAGCTGTTGCATTAAGTTGCTAGACTATCGTTGTAACCGCTCCAACTGATTTGTTAGCATATGATTGCTTTGTAAAAATCTCAGAGAACAATGACATGAAATGGTGCTGTATTGTTTCGCGCCGTACTGCAAAAGCTAAAGCAAAAGTCAGAAAGATTCATTTCTCAAGTTGCCCAAGGACAATGATCAAGGATCAAGGTCAATGACAATGATATATCTTTTGTACTGGCCGATCAAAATTGTTCCCGAAGGAAATAAGCTAAATCTTTCTCCAAGCATGCAAGATCCTGACACTTTTCACCTACCGACTTTCGAATTATAATCTCTGTTTCACGTTTCTTTAAGAACCCAGCAGTTCTAACCGGCATTTTAGTCTCTTATGATTATCGATTGACGTGAGACGGAAACTTTTTCTCTACCGGACACAATCAACATACGCGACTCGCGAGTCCGGAACAATTGACTGACGAAGGCGCAAAGGAAACCTGTAGCGAATGAAAACAGGAGCTCACAATCAATATTCAAGACTGTAAGGGTACTTATGTATTCCATGGCTTTAGTGAAGTTACAAGATCGCTTAAGTTTATTATAGTTAAACAGAATATAGTATTTGCGTAAGTGAGGTATTTTGTTGAAATTTATTTTAGCGAGTACCTAATGTTTGCTTCCGAAATGCCACGTTCAAAATTCCAAGGTATAATTCCAACTAATTAATGAAAGAAATAACTTTTAATATGCATTGTTTTAGCATCGAAAATACCTATATCTTAACGCCCAACCCTTGGTTCTTCGTAGTATGACGTCATCTCCCATACTAGCAGTAGCGAAATAGCCTAGCTTTGCATTGAGGGTGAAAATATTTGTAGCCTTTTTGCAGTTTTTTTCGTTTGTTGACACAAAACTGAGTTTGTGTTCGTGGAAGTTGGATTCGCAGACGCAAGGTCCAACAATCCTCCGGTCGTGGACGCGATAATGAACGGACATTTTATGTGCAAAAACACATACTATGTTGGATGTGAGCAGCGAGGCGTAAAATTATTATTATTATTTTTCTTGCATTATATCGTATAGTAAACCACGTATTCGCCGTAATGGAGCCTTAAATTTTACTTAAGCTGTACTAAATAACTAATTTAGCTTTTTTGAACAGCGCACTATTAAACCTTATAGTTCACAAGAATTATTTCGTGAAAACCGTGTTTCATTCTTCCTGATTAAATTTTCACGATCTAACCAATGTCAACAATGGCAAACAAGCTTTTTCATGTAATTAGTTACCATATAAAGTCACACTAAAACAAAATAGCTTCAAATAACTATTCATTCATCGATTCCTTCCTTACAAAAAGTGAGAAAATCCTCAGTTTGAGACTAAAATTTAGTTCAGAGGAGGCATGCATCCACTTGTAACTTCGTTTACTCCTCACAGGTGGCTCTCTATCGCCAAATCCTGGGAATGTTTTCACTGGTTTTCCGACCGTGGCCTGAGCAAATATTTAACGTTGATGAGACGGCTATCTTTTGGAAAAATATCCGGATCAAACCTACATTCATGCATAGGCGAAAATCATGCAGGGCGATAAAGCCTATAAAGGTTAAATATCGCTAATTTTGGAAGGAAACGCTTCAAGTAATCTATTGAAACGATTCCTTACATATCTGAGTTACAACCCACGGGCTTTTAAAAATGCTCGTCAGGCAAACCTGCAGATGTATTATCGCTCAAATAGCTGATCGTAGATGACGATTGGTCTTTTGGAGGACTGTTTTATGCACTTTTGACATTTGTCTTTTGGTAATTTTTATTTATAACTATTTAAAAATCTCATTGCAATATTATAAATATATTTCATTGTAATGGTAAAAATGTTTTCTTTCTTTTTATATAAAACCATTTTTTATGGAATTTTGATTTTTATATAAACAAATAACACCTCCACACAGGTGACGGGAGAAAAAAACGATGAAAAAGTTGATCGAGCATCGGTAAAAGTATTTGAAGTGCATTGCTCCCATTTAGAGAGTCCCACGAATCCTATTCTGCTTGCAAATGAGTACAGGCTGATGATTCTTTTATATTATTTCCCCCGTTTCTATGATTGACTCAAACAACCTAAATATATCACCTTCAAGAAATCAGAGTCAATTTTGCATTTTTAATAATTCAAGTGAATTTTTTTTCTAGACGATTATTATGGGGATTCGTGCACATATGGGCATAAATGCAACGATGCCGAAAATTTGATTTGTGACAATTTGACCTGGAAATGCGTCTGTAAACCTTCATTTCACGTTCAAAATAGGTATGGCTGCATACCTGGTAAGTTTTATGATGGCGAGGCGAAAATCCTTAGCTGCTAATATTAACTCTTAAATAATAAATATGCATTTTGAGTAACATTAATGTAGACTAGGAACTTTGAATAAGTTTAATTTAAACAAAATCCTCTCTTGGCCCGAATAAATCGTAATCCGGTACTTATTTCTTATAAGTAATCCTCGAAGCATTCCTATTAAGGAGGCTCCACGGAATTATGAAGTAAATGTCATTTTTGTGAAAATTTCAGGACATGTCATTTTTTGGCCCTTCTATCGATTGGCAATAAAATAAGAAGGCCTTTCCATCACATATTTGAAGAACAAAGACGTTGAAAATCGGCAATTTCATGCGTGGTTATACGGAAGAGCATGGCTGTTGCAGTAAACTTTGCAGATTAATGATGTAAAAATAAATATCGTTTTGACGAATTAATAATATAAGAAGTGCAATTTTATGTAGAATTTAGCATTGTAAAAAAGTGCTCGCCTACCACACTTGTTTAATTGATAATATAAATTATGGCAGAATATGCAAGGTTTCAATAATGTCTTCAAAATGCAACAATTTCCTTTAAAGTTTTTTTTTAGGATAATAACGTTAAAAATAAAATGTCCTGCTTAGCAAATGTCTATTTAGAGAAAAATATTTCGCAATGAGCTTCATTTAATTCTACCACAAAACGGGATATCGTTTTTGAATGGTTGATGAAATTTAAACCCATTTTGAAGACCAGATTTCATGATTCCTACAAAAATTCACCTGAGTGACAGAAAAGTTTGTTAAAATTGTTACTGTTTTCCTTCTAAAGTTTGTGTTCTCTGAAGCTTGAAAATACTTGTCTCTCTTGAAATTTAGCATTTCAGTGCTCATAGTATTTTTTAAACCTGTAGCTTGCATACACTTTTAAACATTTTAAGTATTTATTCCTACAGTCGCGAAAATCTCCATGTTCTATAGTTATTGTTTACGAGCGGAAGCTACCCGTTGAAATTCAACTGGTGAGAAAAACATTGAATTTATTTTGTAAGAAAACCACTGTCTGAAGAATAGTGTTAGCGCGGTCATTTGGGGAGTTGGTGTGAATGTCCTTCGAAAATCAATGGACATTCACACAGATCTCTGGTTGTCAAGGAAATATGCTATGGTTGATTTCAGAGAAAAATGTGTGATTTTCAGCTAAAAATATGATTTTAAGTCAAATTCTAAGGGTAATAGAAAATTCATTGAAATAATTAGAAACTTCATATATTCAGCCATCCGATAAAAAAATTTCAGCCCTCTGTCTTGAATGGAAGTACTTTAAATAAGCAAAAAATGTGACCACTGCTCCAAAGTCAATACCAGGGACCACCAGGATCCATCTAAGGGCCCATTCAGGGGCTTTTGGGAACCCTGTGGGTATTTTAACATAGCCTATGTTCTGTTCATACACATTTCCTATCTACATACCAAATTTCAGCTCAATCTGTCCAGTAGTTTTTGCGTGATTGAGCAACAGACAGATGACAGACAGACAGACACCATTACATTTTTACATATTAGAATGGATTGTAGAGCACCAGCAACGAGAAAACTCTTATCTACCCATGCAAAAAATACGATCTTTTGCTACGAATTCTTCCCTGTGCTAGTGATAAGCAATGCATTAAATAAAATCAGTGTCATGTAAAGTAAATAACATTAAAAATTGATTACGTGTAAAGTACTAAGGAATGTAATAAATATCCAGGAAAATGGTTGTAAAATTCATGGTACTTATCATGGTGAATGTAAAGTTCTCTTTAAATTTTCATTGGCAATTTTTCCATTTTCACCCTGTTTGTATTCCAGATGTACACATCAACGAAGTTTGCAGAGTAAAGCAGGACTGTGTGGACCGAAATACGGATTGCTTACCTGATAACTCCTCAGTTACGGGGAAAAGATGCCAGTGCAAAGATGGATACGTTCTCCTAGATCATAGCAGATGCATTCTGAGTGAGTCTCTGTGCAAGGCTTTTAAATTTATGCCTAATTATTTTTTGGTACTTGGTGCTGCATTATTCGGTAGTAATAGTGTTGCGTTCGTGGCTCAATAACCATATTTTTCTCATGAAAAATTATTACTTATTAATTTTGAATAATAGAACTGTATAAAAGCAGCTATTTCCCCCAGCTTCCTTTAGTGGTCAGACTCACGTAATCTCCGCCTTGCTTATTTACCTGTTGTCAAGGGTCTCCTAAACTCAGCGACGGAAAACAAATTAACGATATTCGCTATGGCGCATATTGTTAATTTGTTTTTGATTGAGTGCTTCTTCTGAATTGATTGAAAATTTGTTTTCTGAACGGATCGAGTTGGTTTGGTGCCTCCCATCCCGAAGGCCCGGGTTCGATTCCCTGCGGTGGCGGATTTTTCAGTGGAAAACTGGTCCCCACTGGAGTGCCTAGTGGAGGACATTTCAAGTTCAGTACTTCGTCCGTCAGATGGGACGTAAAGACGTGATACCCTTGGCCGCTTTCGTTAAAATTAGGCTATAGCCGACGCCGGGTTTCTCTCCAACCTTCCTCCGTTCCCTGAAAACTCCTACCATTACCCAATTACCAACCTATTAACACGATTATTTGCACCTAAATTACCTCAGCTGTCGGTCGCCTCCCCTGAATAACCAACGACCCAATGTTTTCTGAATGTGTACATTTCTCTTGAATATGTGCTTGTGACTGCATCAGAATTGGGCGAAATTGCGCTACAAAACACGTAACGAGTAGGTAGGAATTTTTTCTGAGACGCAAAACAATCAAATGTTTAAAAATAAATTTAAAAAAACCTATAGCATGCATTGACTTGAAATTTGTTTCAACTGAAAGGTAAAAGTAGAAACTATAATAAACATTAAAAAAAACAACATTGAAGTTAAATAGTTCATAACAAATGACTTAAGAAAAACATTGAAAAATGGCAGCCCACGAGAGTTCAGCACTTCACATTCGGTCAGACCCGAAAGTGTTAAATTATTAAAATCAATATTAACAGATATAAATATTGCCTTAGTCTACGTACACTGCAGTCACAACATTTCAATAATGTAACTACAGTCACAAGCACACATTCAAGAACCTCCTTGCATCTACCACGTCACGTTATAATAGATGTGTTTCTGAAGAGATTTTATTATAATTGATTATAGGAAGTTATGTGGGTGACATTTGCGAAGATGGAAAAGGCTGTGAAGGACTTGTCCATGGATCTTGCAGTGTGACCAGCGGTATAGGACGATGCAAATGCAATAAGAGATACCATGAGAATGACCAAAAATTATGCGTTCCAGGTGAGTTCATGTAATGAAGACAAAAACTTTGCAAAACGTTTGTGAAAAAATTACTGATAAAATTCAGTAAAACTTTGTAGTGGGAAAAGAGAACCTATGAATTTTCATACCTGTCGTTAGAGAAACAATTATCTCTGTGTCTCAGGCTTTACCTGAGTTCCTTTTAGCGGTATGGTTTTAATGACATTGGAGTTTTTTAATTGCCTAGGAAAACAGATGTAGTATTGTGCTCTGGAGATTTCTTAGCGATCGTAACAATCTCCTTCTAATGTTACTTTACCCGGATTCTTAGCACAACAATGCCACTCATTTTACTCTACTGTATGAATAGGGAATGTTTCATAATTATTACCTATACCTGTTAGGGGAAGGGGCCTAGTTTTGTATGCATATAGATATCTGCATGAACTTATTTTAAAATACTTTTGATTCGTATAATGTGAGAGCTCTGTACACTATGTAATAACCTCAGTTGTTTTCTCGCGCGTGCTGAAAAGTAAAGTGATACACCATGGTTAAAGAGGCAATGCCTTTCTTTTTTAAAGTGAGGCAATATCTCTTTGCTTTCATCGAATTTCGTGGTTTTCGATTTAGAAGTCTTTCCCTAATTTTTAGTCGTCCTTTGGTAGGTAATCTCGGCAAGTGAAAAAATTAGTAACGTTTTAACTTTTACTGGACTTCCTTTGCAATTCTCTCTCACCAGAAAGAACTGTAAGTTTTTTATGGTTGATATTTCATTGTTAGAGGAAGGTATAAACACCAGGGGCGCAGTGTGAGTTGTAAAAAGTTGTGCATTTTGTTGAAGAGGTGAAATACATAATAATTAATTATAGATGTAAAGGTGGGTGACTCATGTGAAGATGGAAAAGGCTGTGAAGTACTTGATTATGGATTCTGTACTGCGGTAAGCGGTATTGGACATTGCGTATTCAATGAAAACTACCTCATAGATGACGAAAAGTTATGCTCTCGAAGTGAACTAAAGTAATAATTCCGCAAATTGAAAATATTTGAGTAAAAATCGCTTCAAAACATAGCTGATGGAATTTTGACCATAGCTGTTAATATACCTTAAATAGATGATCAGTCTTTATCAGGTTGACCTCTAGTGTTAATCAATACGTTAGATAAAAGCAATGTTAGGTAAAGTAAATGATAGTAAAAATTAATTAAGGGTAAAGTACTAAGGAATGTAATAAATATCCAACATAATGGTTGTAGTATGCATTGTATTTTGTATAAAGTTGTGACTGTAAAGTTCTCTTTAAATTTCATTAGTGATTTAAATTGACAAACAAATACCCATTATCGAGTTGAACTGGATTAATAGATTGCGACACAATCCTCGGGCCCATGATCCCGGAAGGATTGCTTACCCTTACGAAGAAGTACCCAGGCAGCTCTCGGTAGGCTCCAATCTCCTGTGGTCATGCGTGCTAGTTTCATAGGAGTTATTTTATTTAATTTGGGCGCCAGACAACCAGAAACTGTCGTTCTATATGTAGCATATGTCTACGAGAGACCAATCAGTATTACGAAACTAATTTCCGTTACAATGTACGAGGTTATTTAAGATAATATAGCAGTTATTTCCAAATAAATACAATTTATTATATTCACACACAAGTAAATGATGCATTTAGAAATCATACGATAGCATTTTTATTTACATGATGACATTAAAAACTGAATGAATCAGACATTAAATATGAATGAAGATGACATTAAATATTGCAGCTCACAATGGAACTACCAATTAACACTTTAGTAACAATCTTATACTATATTACAAAAAGCACAATGGATTGCTGACTATACAATTCTACAGATGAAAGTGCCATAATTCCTTGAGTTCGTCCTTGTGCCCAGACTACCTGTCCGGTGACATAAACTGTCGACATCCGGATCGTAAATAAAAAGCTTTGTAGTGAAATTTGCATAGTTTGTTCTCTTTTCCACCACCTATTATTAATTTCTCCCTAGTCCTTCATTGTAATCTATGGCACTCTTTTATTGTAATCTCGCTCACTGTAGCCTTTCCAACCTAAGTAAAGAACGTTATAGTTCATCATTTCCTGTTGAGGGACACCAATACGTTGGTAATATGATGTCCCATTGTCCAAGCAATGATCTCTTCAAAGTCTGTTTTGTTGAAGTAATCTCAGAGATGCATATGTTTCGGATCAATGCAAATCTCTCCGTGACTCAGGATGTTTTTCAGCTGCTTTGAGGGAGGAATTAGTTTTGTTAAGGGAACACATCTTTTGAGGAGAGTAAGTACCCACTGCAAATAATCTGTTTTTTATCTTTACCCTTTATGGTACAGTTTTATTTCACTCCTCACGGAAAGCCTTCTTTGTATTT
The DNA here is from genome assembly GCA_933228895.1 of Platycnemis pennipes. NCBI lineage: Eukaryota > Metazoa > Arthropoda > Insecta > Odonata > Platycnemididae > Platycnemis > Platycnemis pennipes. The sequence goes on along the minus strand of OW121852.1, from coordinate 29,074,352 downwards.
TGAGGCAATTTACCACCAAACTGCAATAATCCACGAACAGGTTTAGTGGGAGCCGGTATGTTTAATATGTACAACTTGATTATCCTTTATTTAATGGCCACCAACTGACTACAAGGTTTAACCGAAGTATTTATTCTTAGAAATCCAATAACAACAGCTATAAACTGTATGCATAATTGCCTCCCTAATCGGATACTGTGTCCACATTTTTCTGTGATTTAGGTATATCATTTCAAGGTTAATTTCCACAACTTAAGTGCCGGTGCATGAAACTGGATACGGTAGCTAAAACTTTTCATTCACCTGCAGAAGATTTGTGGCATGGTGCATAACAATAAGCGATATTTTTTGTGCTGCAACTTCTCTATGATGAAACCTCTTTCAGAAATTTCAATCAACTTCGGATCTCTGGTACGCAGTCGTATTCTCGAGAGAATGGCTCATTTGCTGTTCGCTCTTCATTGAGCACTACAGATGAAGAATATATTCGGCCTCCGACCAATTCCACACTCATTGCAATGATAAAATTCTTACTCATCATATCGGTAACGAATCTCAAACATATACAGTCAAGGTCATTTGGTGGAAATATTTTTTAATGGCAGGGATATATGCACATGGAGTTTGCAAACCTTCTTAACTTTGATTCAAACTAAATGCTTCAAGCTCATAAAAATGAACGTTATTGATTAGGAAACAATGTCTAGAATACAAAATGGTATTAGATTAGCATAATATAAAAAATACAAATAAAAATGATAATTATGGTATGCATCGGGATAAAAAGTTATTGATACCAATACAAACTTTGTATGTCCTTAGAGTTTGCGATATAGTGAGATATACCTGTAATAGAAATATAAAGAAAAAATTACAGCCTTTCCTCCGAAGGAAAAAACTAAATGCTTTTCAATATTTTTATCTCTGTAGGCCAACAATGTAATGTATTCGGCTGCTTACGTTTCGAGGAAATTTGGAGAATCGTGTTACTAGCAGCACCCAGTGGTGATCGGCCGTTAGTATTTACTGAAGAAAACACATTTAAAAATGAATACAATGGGGTCGTTTACCATATTTTTTTATTGCCGAATCTAATCAAGTTTGTAAAATAAAAAGACCCGTATTATTCCGTTTTTTGATCTGACAATTATTTCCCGAGTTATAAGCGGCGAAAAACTGATGTTTTAACCCTTTCGGAAAAGTGGGCGTGGTGCAACCTCTAACGTATATCGACTTCGTCCAATCACAACTGAGCCCGCGAAGCTACTTTGCCTTATCGCAATGGGGGGACACAGCTGACTCGGCCAATGGGAGTGATTACGACAGCATCTGTACGAGCAGACCTTCCGAGAATCCCCCTCCACTCCCTTCCCTTCCCGATAAGAGCAGTCTAGGACGAGAGGAAAATGATGTCAATGTTATCACAGCAGTATTTTCGGTGGGCGTCACCTTTTGCATATTTTAATTTTTGATTTATAAGTGAATGGTTATAGTTAGAAGATTAATTTTTTCACTAAAATTCTTTTTTCGTTTCCATCTAACTATTTCGTGTACAAAATTGCAATTTTGGTTCCGAGTAAACGCCCGCATTACTAGAGTACATTCCACATCAGTCAAAATTGTAGTTCGGGTTACACAAATGTTTGAAGCGGCTTTGAAAAACGTTTCTGAGTGGTCATCATTTCACGTCGTCATTACAGGTCACCACATGTGGGATAGATGCAACAGCAGCCGAGATTGCGTGGACCTGAACATGGAATGCTCGCTGTATGGAAGCAGTGGCGAGAAACGGTGTCTCTGCGCTGATGGCTACAGTCTAGATAAAGACGGACAGCGGTGCCTACCGCGTAAGTTTCCTTTCAAGCGGATTACTCTTACTTGCCAACCGCATTTTGTATTTCTCATCAAAGTATGGTCACTTCATTTTTTACAATAAAAATATGTGTGTGGGTATATGTGTGCGAGCGCGCGGGCGCGAGTTTTTTTATTGTTATTATTTATGGGGCGGTACTATATTAGGTTTCAGTCACCTCCTCATTTATTCATCCAATCTTTTCAGTACCATCATTTTAGTCATCAATTTCTTTGCATTGGGTTTTTAGTGTCTTGGTGAAACAGCGCGTAAGGAAGGGCCCTCCGAAGGGGCTGGGTACCACAAATTCGGGCCCTCTATCCTGAGGGCCTCCCTCCTATCCCTCTATTCCATCCCCTACTTCGCCCCTTCTAATAGTTTTTTTTAAAAACATTTATCAAGACTCCAACTCTCATTTGGCATGGGACTCCCTTAAGCACCACAAGTTTTCGAATTTTTCTATGTGACATTCGTATTCTCTTAGCAGTCTTTTGACTATTTTTCTCGGTATGTGTTCTACATAACTATCTGCATTTCCCTCCCCTTTTTCTATGGCTATAAAGCAGCGATGTATTGTGTTTCTACCCAATGTACACCGATAGTTACACGGCGACTCCTCCCTCTATGTGCTTCTGTGTAACGAGAAGCCGGCATGTAGTTCGCGCAAAGTTATTTTATTCTTCCCCGTTAGTTTTTACCAGGGTCTTAGAATACAGGTCTGGCAACTCTGCTATTTTGGCGGTTCCTTTAATGAGGCTGTTGTTTCTCAGTTGGCCGCTAGAGGTGCTAGTAGTCCTTTAGGCTGAATAACTCGAAGAAAATCGATTCACGACTTACCCTTAAATGATGTTTTCGGGAGTCATACTTTGTTTACAACGCATAAATTGCAATCATAAGCGGATAATTTCCGTACAATGCGAATGAATGAGCTTTCAATACTGAACTGAATTGGATGAAGTTGCTCTAACAGTTAACAATTATACGTCCGACTAGAAAAAGATACACATTCATCATCATCATTGTTCAACAATCCTAGGATTGGTTTGACGCAGCTTTCCACTCGATTTTTTTATCGGCCAACCTTTTCATTGTGACGTAATTCTTCTCTTTTACATCCTTCACTACCTGTTCCATGTATCTCATGCGAGGCCTGCCTTTTCAAATCTTCCCGTTCACTTTTCTCTCAACGATAGTCTTCGTCAGGCCATCGTGTCTCAAGATATGGCCGATTAAGTTGTCCATTTTTCTTTTTAGAGTTATCAGCAGACTTCTCTTTTCTCCTACTCTTCTTAGCACTTCCTCGTTACTTACTAGGTCGATCCATTTAATCTCCAGCATTCTTCTGTAGCACCACATTTCGAATGCTTCTACCCTTTTCTTCTCCGCTGCTGTTATCGTCCATAGTTTCACTGCCGTAATTATACGTCAGACTAGCAAAATATATACACTATTTTGCTTAAACTGTACCTCCTCTTCCTTCTATTGTGCAACCAAAATTTGAGAAATCGCTGTGTTTACTCCTTTTTCGCTCTCTTTTCGATATTTTACCCTAGGGGTTTTGCACGCCAAAAATGTCCACCAGCGTAGAATGCGCGATCAGGAGTATCATGATTGTTTAACCATGACCCACTATCACGAAAAGGTGCAACTTCTATCGTAGGGTTGTTTCTGAATCCAACTAATAGCTATAAAGAAAACAGATTACATGTTTAAATTTCAAATTCTACATTTCATAGGCCTATGAATTGAGAGGGCTAGAATGATATATATAATTAATATGATATAAACAATTATTTATTTAAAGGGATTGAGTGGAAAAACATTACGAGGAATAGCGAAAAAAGGAAACTACTTAGTTAATTCCACGGTTTAACTAAGTAGTTTCCTTTTTTCGCTATGTCTAAATTCCACAAAGTCAACTTGCCGACCATCGATTATATTACGAGGAATGTTTAGAATTGATGCGATTATCCAAAAAAAATATTACCCGTAAGTTATATAATATATTTTAAATTCTGTAAAATAAAAAACATTCCAATTGAATAACACTTTGTTTCTATGGAGGAGACTCTTTGATTTATAGCTTTAAGGTAAGGGGTCACTTTATCAGTAAATGTTGATGAACACACTGACAAAGCCTCTCTCGAACCAATATCATCTGATTGTAGCATACCATGAACTTCCCTACCACTTTGGAGCTAAAATGATTTTTATGAACTTCAAAAAAGCTTGTCATCGTGTTTATCATCGCCAGATTCCTCCTAATAGTTGGGAGTGATGTAAATTAGAGGATTTCATTACCTCTTAGAATTTGGCGGTGCCCTGGAAACCGTATTGGTACAAAAACATTTATCTAGTCGTATAAGTACCTTATCGCTATAGTATTTTGCCCCTTTGATGGAGGAATAATCACAGTGACAAGTTATCTGAGCTGAAGAGAAATTCAATTTTAGGAGTTTTTCCTCTATTTAATTTCCCTTTATTCTTTCGCTGCAATATAGCATCCTTTCCTAATTGTGCTCTAACTGTTTTTGGCATTCATAAACCGTCGACGGAATAGGTTGAAGATGATATTACAAACCCTGGAGTAGGGCAACTCTCCTGGTTTGCACTCATTTACCGTCAGAGTTACCCTCTAAACAAGGGTTTTCCTTTTGGGTGCAGATTCCTCTATATAATTCTGCATTTGGACCGAGCATAAGGGCCAGAGACGGGTACTATTAGGAAAAAGCTGAAGTTTTTAAGATGCCTCAGGCGGATGTCATCTTTACAAATGGTATCTATACGCGAAATAGCCAGTGAATCTTCAATTAGAGCCCCACTGCAAACCTTCACATTTTTTAATATTTTGATAATTTCTTCCAAATTCAAGACGCCAAGAATTTCTTAGTGACCAATCAAAGCTCTAATGCCGACTACATTATTAAGGATAAAGGTTTTCGAATTTCGATACCTACTTCCGAAAACTTGAACTTTTTTATCATAAGAATGTAGTTTTTCCTTCAGTCTTGGTAAAAAAGGTATAATATCTCACCCTTTTCAATGCATCTGAGGAAACAGAACTGTGCCACCCAGACGGAATTGCTACGACATCAGGATGGCAGGATACTACATCCAATATTTTGGGATAACCGAGCAAGTTCTATAATTTAATATAGAAATGTACGGCAACAGCTACAGGAAAACGTAGAAAATGAATCGGTTGGTAGAATATTTTCGTATGCATAAGGAAAATGAATACTTTCAGCAGCACATAATATAAAGAAATATCAACTGAACTAGGGATGTGCGAGTAGCACTTTTTGACCTCGAGTCGAGTATCGAGTCGAGTTGTAAAGTACTCGCGAGTATCGAGTCGAGTCGAGTCGAGTTTGTACATTATTGTACATGAGTGAAGAGACCCAGTTCTTACTTAAGTCATCACAATTAAAGTTAGCCAGCAATCTGACAATCAAATGGCAGGTCTACCTACCTAATGCATAGTTATAAACAGTAAAATTAATATGGCACGTAGCGCAGGCCAAAAGACATAATGGAAATTTTCCGGCAGCTCTCGAAATAAGAAAATTACCTTAATTCCTAGGATTACTCAAAAATGTGTAAATTAGCTTGCAGTACGGTACCTAGAGTGTACTTAGGCATAATATGAGGCCTATATGAGTGACATGCCCTATTAACTTGAAAGTAAGCCAGGAAGCAAAATATTTTTTCTTAAGGAAAACATAAGCCTAATTAGAAGAGCATTCCTAGTATTTCACATTCCTATGTATTTCTTTTCAGAGCTAAACGCTTTCTCAGTGATGTTGTGTATGCCGGGGTTAGTCCGAAAGTACAGTGAATTTCATACAATTTGCCTTATTTGTGCAGTAAATATTTGATAAGCTCGCGCCTCAAATTTATGATTGGCCGTTAATTACATAGTTAGTTTTTTAACATATAATTTTCTTCCTCTTCCAATTAATGGCACCATCTCTTCAAAATCGGTGATTTCTGCCCAAACATGATAGATCTTACAATTAGAATCATAAAAATGATCTGTGTCGATCACCCCCATTTGCACGATGCATGAACACCCAATATCAGCACGGGTTATTTCCAATATCTATTAATGCAAGTTAATAATGTTTGAACAATTAATTTTCATTCACGGATGAATGTGAGCAGGTACATGAATTTTGTAGAGAGTCCTGTGGATTAAAGTTTTCGATTTCTAAGGATATATATTTGAACAAAAAATTATCTATAGATATCTATTTATAATTATCTATATTAAGATATGACTAGGAACTTGAAATTAATGATTTAATTAATAATCCTAAATAGGAAATAAAAAAATGGAATAGTAAAACTTATAAGTTTTATACGATACCTATATCATCCGTAATTCCCTTATAATAGGATGCCTACCATCCGTTACAAAATTTCCTTCACCTGTGAGTTTGAAGACCAATATCTCCAAGATGGCTAAAGCGATTCTAAAATAAAGTATATCAAATTAAAGCTTGTTTATTTCTACGTTTACTGGTAGTATTAAAATATTTTTACAATTTGTTTTACTGAAGTACGTGTTTAAGAACGGATTTTTAGCGATTTTTTTTTATACCGGATGGATCCATCGAATTCGGGCATCGTAAGAACAACACAGATCGAGATATCAAACTTCCTTTTCACATATTGTAGCTAAGGGCTTTGTTAATAGTTATACGAAGTTTCATACTATTACGTTCATCAATATTTTTGTTATTGATGAATTTGTCAGACTGCGTTATTTTCCGTCCCGCACGCTTTCCGTTCCGGAAATCACCGTTTGGACCTTTCTCTTGCTCTCGAGTCATTAATATGAATCCACTCAGTAGAATTCGTTGATTATTTGATACCGATATAAATTTATTTTCAGCTATAAAAGCACGCTCAAATGTCCAGAGCATGCCTGGAAAGGTAGCGCGCGCGTGGAATCATCTGCTGCAAGCAGATCGCCTATTGCAGTGAATGAGTCACGAGGACTCGACATTAGCGGAAAAAACTATCGCCTTTTAGAATGCAAGTCAGTGTCGTTTAAAGAACTGACGGTATCTTTGGAAGCATACCGTCATTATGCCTCCTCGCGCAAAGATTTTGGAGACGGAGTTGAAGATAATTTAAAATGCAATTTGTTTCTTTCGTCGAGAAGCCGAGAAATGTGGGGACAAAAGCTATCTCTCTTATCGCTGATTTTATTTTGGTGAATACTGCTACTTATAAACTTTTATTCAAGCATAGGCAAGGATATTTTTCCTGTGCATACTATAGAAATTTTCTCGCGTGGTGTTTGGTGCGCGCGGTACCTACGGTAGCTTACAACTTGACAACCTCGAGCAGGTTATCTCTCCAGCCAAAAGTCCTGTCGCGTGGAGCTCGCTTTCCGAAATAAATATATACACGTTGAAAGCATATCTAATTCTCTCAACTTGTTAAGTCATTTTACACGTTCTTAGTTTTGAAACACGAAGAATACCATCAAAACGAACTAAATTTCCGACTTCCGCATGCTGATATAGCATTTTTTATATAATATTCGTTACGTAACTGTAACGTAGTAACTGTGTAATCTATTTTAAACTTTGTTTAGTCTAAGATAAATATATGTTCCATATCTTATGCGAAGAAAAGAGAAGTGGCTTTTCATGTGTATCTTCAAGTGGGCGTCAAACTTGCTTCCCGGAACTTGAATAATATCCGGCGTTTTTATCTCAGTCGAAAAATTAATTAATATAACCAACTAAAAATATATTTTTGATATTATTAAACGTATAAATAAACAAGATTTAGTTCGATATACTTTATTTTAAAATTGAACTACTCATTTTTGTGATCTAAACCTTCAAACTCAGGGGATGGAATTTTACAACGGACATTAGGTGCTTTGAGCTCGAATATAGTCCCCCACCCCAGACTTTTTCCGCTAATATTTCGGCCAAAAAGGGGGGGCTAGCTATATTCGGAGGAATACGGTACATATGCGGTTTCATGGACCGTGTAACCACCGATTCATCCATTCGTTCACGCAAACGTACATAAATCCGTTCACGTAAACGTACATGAAACCATTCACACAAATGTAAATGAACGTACGTAAGTACATGTTCGTACGCGTTATCTACCGTGTAACCAGAGATTTACTCGATTTTGATGATAGCGCTTCCTGTCGGCAGATTTTTGAACGTATTTCCGTCGACAAAAACTACTCGACTCGACTCGACTTTCGTAAAAATACTCGAGTGCTCGAGTCGAGTACCAACTACTCGACTCGACTCGAATTTTCGAGTACTCGCACATCCCTAAACTGAACTGCTGTGAACAATTTATTGGTTTAGCATGTCAAGTTCATTCTGAACTTTATCGCTGATCAATAGAAATTCATTGATCACAGCGCCACCACTAAAATTACATCGCCTACATTTCCTTTCGTTACTCATCTTCGAGGTGGATATTTTCTGCGGGGCGTCTTAGAATAAAGATACCAAGGGTAATTGGGGAAAAGAGATTGCACAGGGTGATCCCTACGCTTATGTTTCGTTATGCAACTTGTTTTAAAACAATTGCTGATTCTAGTTAAAACACATTGTTGGCCTCAGAAGTGCGAAAAACCAAGAATGGGCAATAAGGAATATTTAATAATGGCTTAATACGAGTTTCATCGACCCTAACTACAATGTTGTCCTATCTGTCCGTTACTCCTTGTCGCGTAGAATGTAGCACACGTGAGAATGTTTTTCACAAGCAAAATGATTAGGCAAAAGGACAAAATCTTAAGGACTGTCTTCCATTTCAGCCGTAATGCTTCATTTTTAGGCAGGTTAAATATCGAAACTTTTTCGACACGCGTATCGTATCCACTCTTGCACCCAGGAGAAATGCAATTATTCAGCATTTTCATGGGTTATTCACGGCACGTACTTTGAAATGATTTATCGTACACAACGATAGTAGTAAAAAAAATTTCCCAAGCAAATCGCTCACTTATCACAAAAACTAATCTTACCTGAACTGGAACAATGTAAATTTAAGCCTAAAGACGTAAGCGCACCTAGAGAAAAATCGATGAACTAGATCCTCACTAAGAGACCGCGCGCTCCATAGGGAATTAGTGCCATGTGTCCAGACCTATATTCTAAGATCGTGGTTTTTACCCTGTGGTTAATGTAAAGGATAAAGCATGTATGCGTGGGTGATGCAAAATTTAATTCATATTAAATTTTGAGGCACTATATGTGCTAAGAGATTTGTGAAATCTTTCGATCCATGAATAGAACTTCCCTCGTCTTCTCGGTTCAATGCATGGGCCACAACGCCTCAAATTCCTAATTCTAATGTTTTTATAGATGAGACTAGCTCTTACTTAAAATGAAGATTAACAGTACCATTTATTCGAACGTAAACGCTAAGCTTCCTTCTAAAAACAAGACCAGCCATATCTATGAAGAATGCAAAATATTAGTCCAAGACATTTTGCTAGGCATGATGAAGAATTATCGTTATTGGCACGGTGATTCAAGAGGGATCTTAATGAAATTTTCTAGACTACAAGGAAGTAACGGCACCAACCCACTTTATGGGAAATCTACTAACTTTGGTGGGACCTCCATGTGGCGGATGGCAACCAAATTGACAACAAAGAAGTATCCAACACCTTGGTAACTTTATGCCATGGCAAAAAAATGTATGAATACCAATTTATATGTTATGATTCTCTGTCTATTACATTTACAGAAATTTTTTGTTATCTCAGTCCAAGCTTTTCCATTACTTCGAAATTATATTGTTTTGCCTTTCGCACTTGCCGTAGAAGGTCATTTTATAATTTGCTATATGTTCAATATCAACAATGCCTCTGTTGAGAGCTTCTAATCTCTTTAATATACTTCTGTGCCTCCTCTGGCTTATTATTTGGCGAGTTATTGGCCTCCCTTATTGATCGTATCAGTAAATCATAAAACCTGTCTTAAAATGGCTCATAGGAATGTGTCTTGTGAGAACGATTTTATATTGAAATAGCGGAGTATCACATTCCTGTGGACGAAAGTGACGGCTAAAGATGCGATTCATGAATTAATTACCTTTGTTTTTATCACAGCAATGATAATGTTTTATTAATATGCTTGAACACGTTCATTTCAGTTCTGGAAAGTAAATGCACTCCTTCCGTTGGGTGCCTAAACTCCGACTTGGTGTGAGAACAGAGTGAAGGGGAAGGGGCCACATGTCAGTGCCCTGAGGGATACGACCAAATTGGGAACACGTGCCGCCGGCACCAGCAAACTCACCACAAACAGTCACGAGGTCATCGATAAAGATATTGCAATCAACTGATGAGATATTCTAAGTCACTCCCCTCGTAATCGCGTGCAATAAAAAATTTAACCGTCGTGAATAATTGACCATACTTGATGAGGATTATAATTTTCTTCCACATTAATTATTGTTTTCCATCCACCTAACTAATTTTTTCTCAACTTCCAATAATTCAGTTCCCTTTCCTGAGTCAATTTCTTCCTACACTGCTTTATAATGCAAGAGGTATTTTTGAAGTTTAATTTTTATTGGTTAATAATTTTTAGTTAATCATTATTTAAATTTTTTGTTGCACACTATTCTAAGTGTTTTTACGGCGTTGTATGGCATTGTTAAGATATTGGAATAAAAACATATTGAAAATTAAATATTTCAAAATACGTTGGCCTTTCCATCACTTGAGCATGTTTTATGATTGTTCTGGACATATGGTAGGTATATTTGATAAAAGTGATGTTATAATAAAACATCTGTTTTTCGACTTCTGCTTCTCCTTTTATCTTCTCTATTATGGTTTTTCTATTATTAAGTTTCTGAGTGTATTTGAGTGTAATAAGACTGGAATCGCTTCGAAGGCACAGCGCCTGCTGTGAACACAAGAAAGGGCAGGTAGATGTTTCGTTCCTCGTTCAAGTATGATGAAGGAATATCAATGGCATTGAACAACAATGTCAATCTCACTTACTTAATGTATTGCAAGAGTGGCTTGTTCTATAGGGAAAAATATCCCATATCTACTGCTTCATTTGAAATCGACTCTTCTGGATCCAGGTTCCAGATTACTTCGCTTTCCTAGAGTAATTGGGCGCCAAAATAAACTAACAAAATTTACGGCAAACCTCCAATCTTAGTAGGACTATGCAGTAACGAGGCGGTGCTACTACGCCACAGTTTGGTACAATGCGGAGGCAAAAAAGCATGGTATACCCGGTTTACAATATATTGTTATATGATTTAGTGAAATGCCAATATATTTTAATATTGTGCATTAGCAAAAATATTTTTTTTGTTGGAAAAGTTATCCTCTTTTGATTAAATAACATATTATTTTGATCTAGATTCATCCAAAAAAGTATACGTAGACTTTAATTTCGTAAAATTCCTTCTTAAGAATTTCATTCACAAAAAGCAGCATAAATTTGTTCATTTTTGTTTAGTTCCATAAAAATGCACCAAGACATTACTTATAAAAGCACCATATATTATTTAATTAGCAGCATGATAATGCAAAATTTGTTCAATTGTGGAGAAAATACTGCCAGTATACCATATGCACCAAGCGTACGGCATACATTCCTTTTCTTGTAACATGGTTTCGGTATAAGGTGAATATTTTCCTCTATATTTACGTAAAAGCGAAAGATCTTCATATACATTAGTGTCGGTAGACTTAAAATTGTACACATACTTTATTTCTATATGCGATCCAATGAAACATTTTTGTGACAAGACTATTGTGCCGCGTTGAATCTAAAATGAAGAGAAATATTGTCCCGATTGTAATTGCCTATAATATACACCGTTGCCAGCCTTTTAGTAGCAGGAATACAGCTCACGTATTCTATGATGGATTCAAGATGTATTGGGAGGTAGTAATTTAAATATTTTTATTTTATAATTTGTATATCTCATAGCTCGACGGGTTTCAATCATTTCTTTTTAATTTGATTCTTGCTACTATGCTAAATTGGTATACATATCTTGAATTTCCATTTATAATTTTGCACCCCAGAGCACAATGAGTTCTTATCTGTAATATTTTCACTCTTTAGTAATATCAGTTTGGAAATAGGGAACTAAATGGAGCCTGAATAATCCATGTATCCGTAATTGTTATATGGATATAAATTAACTATTGATTCTGAGTTTCGGAGGCTGACATAAATTTATTGTGACTTGAAATTTGGAATCAAAAACCTTCCATGATGGAGCGAATCCAAGTAGACGGTTTCAAAATGTCACTGGGGAATAATGAGGGAGTGAATGGTGTACTAAGACTTATTAGCAGAATTTGGTTCCAAGGTCAGATACCTGCATGTTTTTTCAACAAAATTGAACGTAACGTGATTTGAAATTTGATGCAATAGCAAAAACCATATCGATAAAAAAGGTATAGATGAAACCCGCTATCTATCGGTACCAAGGCCGGTGCTATCCCTACTTGGAAACCGGATCCGGCTTTAGGCATAAAGAAACCTGAGAACAAGATCTTGATTGACTGTCGTCGACCAGTTGGGGTAGATTTAGTGGTCTCTACCTGTCATTGCATTGCACAAAATCCTTCATCTCATTCCTACCTCACTATTTAGAACACTGCACTTTCTACTTCCCTTCATAGAGTTCAATGCATATTTTATCTTCCCATCTGTCCCTCGCTTAACAATTTATTTTACCTTCGATAACGACCATCAGAATTCATTGTCCTTAAGTACCTATTCCATCCACGTGCTGTGTCTTTTACGTATTTGTGCCAGCCTTCGCCTTCGTCCAACACGTTAACCAATAAACAAATAAGTGACATGTGTTCAAACCGATGGCCCCCTAATTACTTGAAAATTGCATGGTTTCTTTTCTTGAGATTTATCTTAATCTCGAATTTATCACACTGTACCTGAAAAGAATCCAGCATAGGTTGCAATCCTTTAGCCCTGCAGCTTACTAACGCTTGCTCTCAGTGAATGTAACAGTTTTATTAACCCATTCTCTTCCCCCTAAGGAATTTGCAGCAAAAGTGTTGAAAGGCCATGAATTATTCGACTAAATATCCCCTCACTATGTCCCACAAACGAACGATCTTTCTAATTAACTCGTGCCTGAAAAGGTGCCTGCCAGACAAATGATATTTTTTTTTGTGGAAACTATGCAACGTGCATATACATAAGTGCACGCATAGGTTGCCTAATATACGTCAAAGAATTAAGCGCAAGTGAATCTAAAGGCAGTACACGGTGAATGATCATGCGAATGAAATCATGCACATGAAGGTCATGCGTCGTGTAATACGGAAATCTCCTCGCATGAAATTCATTCCCATGATTACTTGAATGATCACGTGATACGAGCGCGCGACGTCCGTCTTTGTTTTATGAGCAGGTAGAAGAGGATTCAAAATAAACAAGTGCAGGACGAAATGCAATAATAATTGTTTTTCGGAGCTTTTCGTATTCATACAATTAATTGGCGTGCCCATGGAGTACATATAATCTTATGTAATTCTTATAGGTAATTTACGTAGGCATTCACCTGGTGAAGTTCTTCAATTTATCACGTTTTGGGCGAAGGTTGAGTTGCAAATAATATATTATGAAGGTATTCTAAGATTTTGATAATTCTTGTGACACGTAGGTATAGAGCAATAAAGTATTAGAACAGAAGATGAAAATTATAACTGAAAACAATATATTAAAATATCTCCATCGGAGTTTTTCCATTGTCTCCCATGAGGATGTCACCTGCTTGTTATCACAGCTACCACGAACTGGGATAAATTAGAACAAATAGCAAGTATCTAAACTTTAAATAGTACACTATCTATTCCGATAGTTACTCCTAGACACTTAATGCATAATTAACCTTATTTTACCCTCATGAATTCCTGCCGAGTAATCAGGGAACTTTATAACCTTATTCGATCAAGGATACGATTCGTCCGTCGCTAAAAAATCTTAGCGTTACAGCCAGCCGGAAACGAATTGCAAAATATCAATATAATTATAAACATGTACATCAAAGGTTGAATAAGGATCTCGTCAGTGTAATTGCTTCTCTCGTCGTGGTGTCCGATCTTTCGTAATCATGTCTGGTGAGATTTAATATTGTATGAAATTACTCCAGCGTCTTTCTTAATAAATTACGAAAGGCCTCACAGTCCTATAGTAAAAGTTCATTTTGAATCAGGCCTAGAATACCCTAACCTCTATTTATCCTCTCTCCTTCTAGCTTTTTCCGGCAAAATCGTGGCCGCCACCATTGTAATAGGCACTTGTAGCAGTAGATGCGAAAGTTAAACCGTCCCGATCCATCATTTAGAGCTCTACTTTGCTTCAGATCAACTTAAACTTCAGTATCTAGAAAGCTTTGTTTAATGAATATTATAATAATTAAATATACACCATACTTTAATTAATCTATCACGTGTATCCGACGACGCAGACGACGTAAACAAACCATTCCGACCAATTTCGAACATCGATACAGCTGCGTTGGTCAAAAATCTCCCGTGAATCGATATGTACTACCAATAGGCCTACAACTGCGCATTCTTTCTGCACATAACATTCAAGGAATTAATTCGAATGACAATTCACCGTGTAAAAGACCCTAAGCGGAAGCAATTTCAGGTCATCGTTTAAATTCATTCGCGAATGAATTCATTCGCATGATCATTCACCGTGTAAAACGGCCTTAATATAATTTTTTGAAGACAACACTCATCGCATTGATGGATGGTATGGATGGATGCTATGAAGCCTAAAATTGCGCCACAGTAACACGTAGAGAAACCTCTCCGTGACTCAAGAGTTTTTTGAGGCGAAAAGGACATTTGCACTAAAAAATACGTTGTTTTTTGGGACAGGGGATTGACAACTGAGGCCATTTTCGCCAGGAAAGATAGGTGGGTAACTGGATTAAGGCAGGAATATTTCAAGGAAGCAAGGATAGGGATGGAGAGAAGCTTGGCGTTTACTTTACCCTGCTCTTATCGTAAGGCCCAAAGGGAACAATGGCTTAACGTCCCATCCGACTGACGGAGCAATGGACATGAAGTGCTTTCAGCATAACACACAAGTTCGGACAGGTATACCAATAAAAAATGTACCAGTGCTGGGATTAAAACCAAAGTTTTCAGGATGAGTGCCCAGTAACCAATCCACTTCACCACTCCGCTTCCCAATTATATATGCTTTTTGTGAACAGGATTAGGAAAATATGAAACAAAAAATTGACGAACTCAAAGTAGGTGGAGAAGGCAGATTTATGCCAGGTAAGAACAGAAAAAAATTGAACCCTGTGCTTGAACCACCGACCCCCAAATTTCCGGGCTAGCATGCGACCGGTTGAACCATCCAGCCAGGTATAATTTTCGCTCAAACTCTCATCAGGCGGCTAAAAATCAGCGTGAAGATGAGTAGCTAGTTGTTAGTACCTCTAACATGAAATGTTTACGTGGGAGAGTCCGACCTGTCTAAGGGAACCGAACTAAGGGAAATTGAGGGAAACCGTCACGGGTTTGAGACCGAGTCGTTATGCAGGACGCAGGGGGGGGGACGGGGGGGGGGGGGCGGTTATTAGAGACAAACAAAGGGCGATGGGTTAGGGAAGGTGAGGTCATTTAACAAATTGTCCGGGTTTTTTCAGAGGTCAATCTCCCGTTCCTCAAGTGCATTCATCTTCCGTCCTTTCGCGCACTTGTGGAGGATAGTCGGTCGAAAGTCCCTCCGGTTGCCCGTTTCCAATAAGTGTAGAGCAAAGGCCGATGACGGGTCCTTGTTGTGGAAACACGCCTTATGTTCTTTCATTCTCACTGCTACGCTGCGTCCGGTTTGTCTGATATAAAAACCGTAGCAACCCTGGCATTCCAATTTATAAACTCCACTCCTTAAGATGGGATCTACGCCCTTGTTACGTTTGTCTTTAACACACCCCCCCCCCCGCCCCCCCTGCGTCCTGCATAACGACTCGATCTCAACCCATGACGGTTTCCTTCAATTTCCCTTACACCCCCCTTTCCTTCCCTTCCTTCTCCCCCCCCCCCCCCCCCCCCCCCCCCCCCCCCCCCCCCAAGATCTGTATAAATACTGGTTGTGTTCTGTCTAACTGCATTATGTGGTGATGGCGTAACTGCCGAAACCGGTCTACAATCCTAAATAAAAGTGTGGAAGTCACTAAGATATTTCATTGCCGCAATGGTATCCTTCCACAAAATCGGAGCTTCGTCTTTCGACTCTCTTCCTATCCCAAGTGAGAGGTTATTTGCAATACATGTGGATCATAGAGGTCTTTAGACACTGTTGCTAAGGTTTCCAGGTCTCCACACAGCTCATCAACCATCTTAAGAGGTGAAAATAATAATGGTTAGGTAATAAAAATTCCGGATGAAGTTTTATAGAACGCAGAAAAAAATTTTGTTTATAATACGGCCGGGAGGTTTTTGGCAAAATGGCATACTTCAATCCTTCCGGTCTACCGCTTGAATGTTTCCTTTTAGTTTCTACCAGTGCGGCTTACGCACCCGACAAAAGAAGTTAACTGTTGAGATTTAACTTATTCATATAATTACAATCCAGCATGTCACCTTTAAGTGGTAAGAAGTATCCAGCCCAGGCTAACTTGTGGGGAAAATGACAATATTTGCATGTTTAGAGTTAAAAGTAATTCTTCACGGGCTACTTCCATCCGTATTAAACTTTAATCTTGATTCTGGATTCCAAATTCTTAATGGCTGCCATGTTTTTCCTGGCCACTTCTGTCATTATCAGCTATAGGTAAATTCAGATGTTTTCAACATGATACCCAAATAAGTGGACAATTTATTTCTTGGAGATGAAAAGAGTTTACGAATGTAAGACGTTGTAATGGTATCGAGCAGTAATATATTTTGTGAACAATAATTGTGATTTAGTCTTCTGGAGCAAATATTCACGGAGAAAAATTGACATGCTGCGATTCGCTGATGACACAGCACTTATAGCAGGTACACAGAGGGATCTGAATGAGATTCTAATAGCCATGGAAAGAAAAATGGCCAGATATCAGCTGAAGATAAAAAGAAGAAGACTAAGACTTTTGTGTACATTAAGAGGGAAGAGGATAAAACCAATTTTAACTGGGAAAAAAAACTTGAAGAGGTGAAAGAATTCTGTTACCTTGGAAGCCGAGTAACAAACGATGGACGAAGCAAGAAAGAAATATTCAGTAGCAGAGCCTACCCAAAGAGGGAATTCTATCAAAAGAAGAATCTACTTAAATCCAGAAACCAAAGCGTAGAAGTATCTACATCTACACGATACCCTGCAAGCCACCGCGAGGGTGTGTGGCAGGGGCTGAAGATCACCAAGCATGCACTACTAACATGCAAACTAGCAACTATATTGTCTCGTGCAACCTGATTGTTAGTGTCTATAGTATTTAAGGAGTTAATACATGCATCATGCACTACAGAATACTCTAAAATATTTCCCCTACCTATCCCTTTGATTTTTTTTATTTATTTATTTTTTTAATTACTGATTTTGAAGAGAATGAATGCATATGCATCATATATTGTTCTCTATGTATTTTACTTGCGTTTTCAATAATTTTCAATGTTGTTGTATTCTGGATATTTTACTTCATAGATAATAAAATGTATTATAGTATTTTTCTGTTAATTATTCCAAAACTATTCACTCCTTCAAGATGTGATAAAGTATCATTCAATACCTTTATACTTGAAAAATGCGTTACTGGTATTGCACTTTGATTAAGGCTATACTTAAAAATAAAGCAATTAATTAGTTGAATTCTTATATTGGATATTGCTGGTGAGAATTTAATGGAATTTGTAATAATGCTATAGAAAATAAGCGATTGAGTGTTAGTGCCCTTTTGGGTGTTTTAATCTGTGACATTCTTACATAGTTTAGCTAGGGCCTACCTACGAACCCTTGAGTGCAGTCCTGGAATGATACTGATGTCATGCTGTCATTCGAGTAAGACTACCTTACGGTAACCTAATTCAAAACATCTTGAGATCTCAGGTCAAAGCTTTAACTCTTCAGTAGACTGAACACACAGCCAAGATTAAGTGAATATTAGAGGGATGGCCTCGCCAATGCCTATATTATACCCTACCAGTGATTTATTTACGAGGATTTCTCCTCACCCTTTTAGTCGCCTCTTACGACAAGCAGGGATACTGTGGGAGTATTCTCCATCCCCCTACCCACAGGGGTGATAGTAGGGGTAAAGTAAGGAGACAATTCATAAGAACATAGCTATGGAGTATGTTTCTTTCATAGACGATGACAGCAGAGGAGAAGAAAAGGGTTGAAACATCCAAAATGGTGCTATAGAATAATAATGAAGATTAAATGGATCGACCGTGTAAGTAACAACGAAGTCCTAAGAAGATTTGGAGTAAAGAGAAGTCTACTGAAAACTATAAAAAGAAGACGGGACAACCTAATGGGCCACATCTTAAGACACGATGGCCTTGTGAAGACAATCGTCGATAGAAAAGTGAACGTGAAGAATGAAAAACGCAGGCGTCGTATGAGATATAGTTAAGCGTGTTATTGATGTACATATTGTGTCAATTGATTAGAGCTGTATCTATGACTCTAATAAAACATTTTGAGCTCTTAATAAATAAATTATCACTCTTTTCTTCAGGAAATCGTGCATTTTCATTGTCATGACCTGAGCTTTCTGAATCATATGATATTAATGCAAAAGGGACAATGAAATATGAGTCTTGTATCAGTGCCAAAAGTAATTTGCGCATGAAAAAACATCCATATTCACAATCGACTTGCAATGAAAGCATTATGAGAGAGAGTAATGGATTTCCCCACTGTCGGAACTCTATCTATCCGATATGCCCTTCATTGACACATCCTTGTCGTTTGGCTTGACTTTTTGTTGGTGCAATCCATCATTATCGTTCTTTGAGATAAGACTTTGGTCTCCCCGCCACCTAAATTCTTGAGAATCAGGGCCGATTCGGATGATTTCCCTAACCAAAGTGGGCGCACTTGTTGAACACTCATATATGTCGAGAAGAAGACATCTGTGAATGCTACCAGGATATCGCCTACCGGTAAGAGCTCACCCCTGATTACATCAATAAGAGTGTTGAAACGTGTTCTAAGGCAATATTTTGCTGGGTGGAACTCGATGGTTGAAATTAACGGCTGGCGATAGTAAATTCAGCATTCGAATGCATAAAGTGACCATACACTCGCTAATGTTTTAGCAATTACGTCATTTAACATGAGATTTTTTAGGGATCTAACAGACAGCCTATATATTCTGATTTCCCAAAGAGTCCATCTCAAACTGTTATGCTGAAGTGCTTTCCCTCTAGATTTCCTATAATTTTCGACAACTTGAAAATTTCAAGGTAACCAATCAAATGAGCGTCCTTAGTTTGTACGTGCTCCTTCAGTGTTATGTTATTCAGGGGAGGCGACCGACACCTGAGGTCATTTGCGCCATTTAGTTTAGGTGCAGGGGCGGACTGGCATTGTCGGGGGCCCTCGGGTGGAAACGAATTTGGAGCCCCTTATTTTATTGGTGAATGGCAAGGCCGTAGCTAGAAAAATGTTTAGGTGAGTACATTTGGTGGGTCTGTTATTGCAAGGAAGGAAGCGCTATTATCCATGCTATTTGGACACAAGAAGAACTCGCAAACAATATATATTTGTTTTATTGCAAATTAAACCAGATACATAATATACAGTTATGTATTTATAAATATTTAACATGGGTCTGCAAGAGGCAGCGCGACAAACTTGTTTCCAAATACCGGCGCTTCCACTGTTCCCTCGATAAATGAATTGAACTATTTACAATTACACCATATGGAGACTATTCAACTAATAAGTATCAAAAATCAATCGAGTGGGCGTACATAGCGCTGCGTTGAGATTGTGGAGACAGTTCAAATTGCAAAACGATCTCGCAAGTTGTGGCACATGGGCCTAGCCCTAGATCATATTAAACTTCCACAAAAATTATTACTTTATTATGCGTCCTCATAACAATTCTGGAACATCAGAATATTTTTTGTAGTGCAGTCCGAATAGGCTACTTGTAATTGCGGGCCTTGCTTAAAGGAGAAATTTTTGTCGAAAATTGGACGTTATGCTTATAATGAAAACCTTGATTACCTAATTCTTCATGTATATATTCGGTAGAAAGGGCACTCTTAAGTAGTTCTACTTATTTAACTATGTATAATAATTTAATTGATTATATGAACTGTACGTTCAGTACATTTTGGCATAGATTGCATTAAAAAAGCAGACATTAGTACAAATATTTATCTCACACTACGACCACGGCTTTGACGATTAACGTCATCATCCTGATGTTTATTCTGTTAAACCTTAATGATCACCAAAAATTAATTCAAGACAGTATTTATTGAAAAAACATATTTTGTGAATTATAATCCTGGATAAATATCTTGTGCACCAATTAGCAATGAAATCTAACTCTTTCCCTAGCTCCTCACTAGTATGAGTTAATTTATTAATGATAATGTCTTTATCTGAAATGAAAAACAAAACTTGTTCCACATTAATTAGAAGTAAATTGAACAGAGTTTCTTGAGTAAGCGTTCATCTAAGTCTGTCTTTGACGATTTTTTATTTAGAAAGTACTCATTCATAAGTTATCTGAGTGCAAGGAAGGGTAAAAACAAACTTATTGTGCTGGTTACAAGTTAATAAAAAGCTCACATTGAAGCGGTTCATAGACTTGGGGAAAGCACAAGCCAAACATTGTAGCATTTTCTATTTTGGGTGCAAGCAATGAACTCCTTTTCTTGCTCTCCTTCAACTTTAACTTCATCATCTTCGCTGTCTTTTCGATTTTTTCTTAGATTAGGCATGTCTTCTCCGTCATCATATTCAACTTTTTCTCTCTTCCACAGGACAGTACGCCTCTTCATTTCAAACAACAAAATCTTGCATATTGGTGATAGCCACTGATTTTCCTAGCGCTTAGTACCTATTCCAAAAGTATTCATCATCTTCCCGTAAAAACAGAAAGAGCAATTTCTTTAATCGTTAATCATAGTAATATATAAAAATGAAGTGGTGTCTTTCTGTCTGCCAGCTTAATGTTACGCATCTCCTCGAAAACTACTGCACCGATTGAGCTGATATTCGGAGGATTCTAGCGTATACACTAGAAGGTGCTATAGAATATATAAGAAAAGACTCAGGGCCCGGGTTCGATTCCTGGCGCCAATTATGTATTAAAAATTGGTTTAAATGGACTTTCTCAATTTATGGTAGTGCAAGAGTTTTTTTATTTCTATCAGTAAAATAGTATAATATAAATAATAGTCAATATTATTATTAAACATTGGTTTAAATGGACTTTCTCAATATATGGTAGTGAAAGAGTTTTTTCTTTCTATCAGTAAAATAACTAAATATTAGTCGATTTCTTTCATTCTTTCTGAATTTAATGAGAAAATGTCTAAGCTTTCTTATTCTGTTAATTTATTTACTCTTTGTTCTCCAGACTTCTGGGAATTGTGTAATTTAAGTTGAAATTTAGTGTTTTTTTTCGGATCTTTTCCGAGTGTTGCTAAGGCCGCTGTCGTCTCTGAAATAAAAACATCGCTGATGCTTAAAGAGGTTCAACCATGACCATGAAAAGAGCTATGTTATTTAATGAATAAATACTGGTCCGGAAATAACCTAAATAGAAAACCGTCCATAGGGTGATAACTCATACAAAATAATTGTATGAGTATGCTATTATATAACGAATTGTAGTTGCATTCTATTTTTCACAAGCTATTTTAACTTATTTTGACTTCGAAACATGACTGACGTGTTGCTGCCACGTTTAATTTACAAAGCGATAATACATGCCTAATCCCGCTAACATGTATTATAAAATAGGTTAAATATTTGCTTACTTAGTTTTAAACTATTCCCTTGCAAATACAACTCATTATTTTGAATTTTATTAATATTGATATTTTTGAAAACTGTTTGGCAACAATGACGCTGCTACCATTTGCAAGCAATGGTATTAATTATACTCTGAGGTGCTTTCCATTCAAGCGACTCATGTGTCGTCTTGAGTTAACTCGCGGAAACTCAAGTCGACTTGTGTCTTCGCGAATGGAAAGCAAGTTTCAGATGCGCAGTAGCAGATGCGCTAAGGATTTTCACGGGGACTCGTGATTGGTGCGTATTTGTGGGAAGGAAATTGAATCCACAGATGTTTCCTTCTTGCTATAGCAAGATCGTTACCAATGAACAAAAAAATGAGTTGTAGGGTGATTAATTAATAAAATACTTAACTTAAACATTTGTTCTGATTTATCGATTATTTTCAATATGCCTTTTGCAGACGTATTGTGATTAAGAGCTTGCGCCGTCCTTCTTTCTTTTTTCAATAACTCACCATTACCGGTGTGTCACCGTGTGTCGACTCGCGTTTGACACACTAGCGACGGCTGTACGGCACAAGGTTGAAACCGGTTGAGTCTTCCAAAATAAACCGTGGAATTAACTAAGTAGTTTCCTTTTTTCGTTAATTCAGTGTTATTTTCTTTCGTTTCATCATGTATTTGTTACTTATGAAGACAATTTCAATGGATAAATGATTATAAATTAAATTTTAACTACTGTTTTGAGTGTTTAGATTCTTACATAGCACTCGACGGACGTATTATCAGAGATTTGAGCCGCGCGCGACCAGGAGCTCACTATTGCCAACAGTGTAAAATGGTAGCGTGCATTGCCGGGGAGCGATTTTCGTCTTTGTGATATATTTTAAGTAAGAGGAACGATATCAACATTTCCTTACATGAACAGTTTTGAAATATTTTTTCCATATAGCATACGTAACCTCGATATTCATGTACTTTTCTACACCTCGGAAATTGAAATTTAACCTTAGGCCGTTTTAAAATTCAAAGAATGGGTAAAATTTAATTAAAAAAAATATTTGTAATGCGGAGATGTCGTTCTCTCTATGAAAAAACAATGAAGTGCACCAATGAAATATTTGGCCCGTGACGAGATGAAGAAGAGGACCGATTCGCCGTTCTCCTAGTTTTTCGCGTGTTCTTCTTCACTCTTTCGACCGTAGAAGCTAAACGTATACGTTTAAACACTTTTTAATGATTTAATATTGTTGTCGAATAAACAAGGAGTAAAACGATATATTACGCGACTCTATGGGGCTTTGGCAGAATTTCATACAAATGCTTAAAGTTCAGCGTTCTACCTTTTTTTGCGCCGATAGTAGGCTTCATCCAAAAGGGTGCATAAAAACTAAAATATAAAAAAAAATTATATAAACTTGTGGAAGGCAATTCGGTGTACATACCTATATAACATGCTTGTAACTGGGTGAATAGTCAGCAATGTGGAAGAAAATATGCCTCTTTTGAAAGAAGGGTCATTTGTCCACGGCAGTCAAAAGCTTCCAGCGCACGTAATTACGTGTGGTTTTTCTACGATGTCGATCTTTGTTGAAGATTTCGCGAACGTGAGTTAGTGGTCTCGATCGATATACATACATTTAGAGCCTATGTTTATGTTGAATCTCTTGCCAGCCATTCCAACCCAAGATAATATAATTCCTATTACATTAACTGAAAAGAAAAATTAATCCGCTTTTTTACTGAATATATTGTGACGGGACGGGGTCGAAGCTTCTCTACCCAGACAACCCGCCGCAGCCCTTACGCCTCTGAGGAGCCCCTTTCCTTCGTCCCGACGCCCAGTCCACCTAGGACTTCCCCCTACCGGAAATGGTTCCGGGAAAACAAGGATGTCGCGACCGTTGTCGCGTGTTGAGAAGGGCGCCACCCAGAAACCGCAGCGTCGAGCTAGCTCAACTGGAAAGCAAGGACTCTTATTCACTTGTTTCAAGGGTCGGGGATCTCAAGCGGAGAATGGCAGTGGCAGCACATATGACGCGCGCGCCGTAAGGATTGCGCGGAGCGAAATAATGACCGTCTGACCCTTTTACGGATGGTAGAAATGATATTTATTCAAAGAAAGCACAAAAAGAACACTGAATCACACAAAGGAAATAATATGAGGGAAACAATGAATACACAAAATAACACTATAACTACAAGAAATGAATATCCTAAGACCTAATGAGGGATGATTGACTTTGCTGGATGAAACATAGATGAGAAATAGCAAAATTACACCCTTGGATACACAAAAACTTATCTTCCTAGAGAAATTACAGGTTACTCGTCCCTTTTCAATTATAAGGTATCTGTGGACGGGAAAATAATTATACAATGAATTACGTCCACTACGGGACGAAAGTGAAGACTTCGGGGAAATTAGTCCGATGACCTTGGGATTTTCCCTGATGAAAATGAAGTGTATTGTTCTGGTTAAGGGAGTGTACGGGAAATGTACAGCGAGTGTATGGGGAGTGCACAACCTCCTGCCGTACACCCCGTTGCGAGGGAGTGTACGCCGGGGAGTGTATGCGGAGGTTCTAGTGCACCTTCCAATACACTTCGTCCCGGGATACACTTCATGAACACTTCCTTTTGAAGGAGGAAGTGCTATTGAAGTGTTACTTCACAGCTTCCAATACATTTCTCTTCGCGTACACTTCCTGCCCCCTTCGTCCAGAACAAGGGAATGTACGGGAAGGTGTCTCGCATCCTTCGTGGACACCTCCCTTCGCGTACACTTCCTGACCCCTTCGTCCAGATCAAGGGAATGTACGGGAAGGTGTCTCGTGTCCTTCGTGGACACTTCCCTTCGCGTACACTTCCTGCCATCTTCGTCCAGATCAAGGGGATATACGGGGAGGTGTGTTGCATCCTTCGTGGACACTTCCCTTCGCGTACACTTCCTGCCCCCTTCGTCCAGATCAAGGGAATGTACGGGAAGGTGTCTCATATCCTTCGTGGACACTTCCCTTCGCGTACACTTCCTGCCCTCTTCGTCCAGATCAAGGGGATGTACTGGAAGGTGTCACGTATCCTTCGTGGACACTTCCCTTCGCGTACACTTCCTGCCCTCTTCGTCCAGATCAAGGGGATGTACGGGAAGGTGTCTCGTATCCTTCGTGGACACCAACACATACATCGGACGAGATTCGACAACGTTTATTCACGAACTTATTCATATAGATTAGAACTACATACGCGAGATTCTTGTCCGTCCTGTAACATTGTATCGTTCCCGAATGAAATTTAGTAGTGGCGGTAGAGCATTCGCTCGTTACTTTCGTACATTCTCTAATCTCACCCCTACAACAATGTCCCTACAATGTCCTACAACCCCTAATCTGTCGCCTGACTGCCTTGCTACATTACCTCCATGGTCAACCAAAGCTGGCTGTATGTACGAGGCATTGGTTCCTTCCAACGATCGTTTCCACTACATTGTTGTGCAAGATGTTACAAAGCTGCTAGTCAGAAATTGTCGATTTGCGCCTGGATATCAGATGGCACGGCCGACGCACCGCACTCATCTATACGCTCGCTTTCGAAGCACATGAGTTTTTGGATACGCGTGCCCTCAACTCCCTGCGAATTATTATTAATAATTTAAAGTGAACATGTCCAGCCAGAACGTTGCACAAATAAACGAACCCAGCAAGGATGTGGTACATACCGACAAATGGTATGCGAAAATTAAGTGGGCAGATTCAAACGAAACGGAAAACGTCCCTGTTCGTGACATAAGACGCTTCAAGCCGGAGCATCTTAATGACTTCGAGCGTAAGAAGTGGTACCGAGTGAAAGGAGCTGCCAAATATTGAGACCATGGCAAGAAACACTCCAGCTACGCTCTCATCGGTTCCATTGCAGGTAAAACTTTGCTGTAAATCCTCTAACAACTAAAACGTTAGTACTTATTTAAGGGAAGAAAGCCGGTAGAAATGTAAAATAATTCAATGTTGTGTTTTTAATGGAAAAATAATCAGTGTTCTTTTCTGAACACAACGATACATGACGGTTAGTATAAAAAACAATATTTGTGTGAGTAATTTTACTTTTAAGTATTTTCTTCCCCGCGAGCGTCAGCAGTCGGTGTATCACTGCCACGGAGGCTCTGGCTTTGTTTAGTGTTCATATAGTACTGATATACATTGTTGTTACTTACATTGTTTACACTTGCTTACTCTTTAACAATGTACATTATGGCCCAGGACAGTTTTAAAGGTAACTTATTTACCATATTTCAATGTTCAACTTTAATCGCTATTTCCCGAAAAGGTTTTTTTACAAATATGTTCCTTTATCTCAGCTTCAGGATGTCACAGAAAGCTTAAAATTTTATTGGAGCTTTAAGAATATATGATACTCATACTGTACCAAAATTATTGATGTAGATGTTGTAGCTTTTGAAATAAAAAAATATTTTGTAAAAATACTATTTTAATTTTTAATTTTATAATTTAATAATTTTTATAAACTTTTGTTTTATGTCATAATACTATGAGTTTGGTACAGTGCCCTCAAAAAAATAGTACTCAAGACATGGTAAAAATTGCAATGCTGTAGCTTATGTAGTTTTTTGACAAAAGGGATATGTATATAAAAATTTGTACGCCCATAAGAAACGCATGGTGTACGCTCCAGCAGATTTCTTCCATTAATGCATTTACTTGATAAACAAGTTTTTAAAGCATGTAGTACATTTGTTTTGATTTTCTTTTCACTCAGAGTCGCTTGAAGAACTTAAGGCAAAGAAGAAGAGAGTAACTTTTCCTGCGTTTGTGCCACCTCCTACAAAGGCCCCTTTCTCCAGTGCCGAGGAATTGGATGTCTCACTTTCATCAGGCGGTGGTAGCAACAACACTGCTATCACAACTCAGCAGGCTAAACCTTCCCATACACCCCGTTCCCCGAGCAAACACTCGGAATACACCCCTTCCCATACACCCCGTTTCCCGAGCAAACACTCGGAATACACCCCTTCACATACACCCCGTTCACCTAGCAAACACTCGGAATACACACCTTCCCATACACCCCGTTCCCCTAGAAGACACTCGCCATACACCCCTTCCCATACACCCCGTTCCCCTAGCAAACACTCCGTATACACTCCCCTTCGCATACACTTGGCATACATTTCGCGTACACCCCCCCGCGTACACTTCGTGTTCTCTCAGGCGTTTACTATTGCACTTCCCATACACCCCAAAGTACATGCTAAAGTCCTATGCTGAGATAAACACTTCGTGCACACTTCCCATACACTTCATTTTCATCAGGGTTAATGGTAACCAATTCCCTTATCGGCACTTAACACACAGCTTGCGAGTGGTGCAGGTGAATGAAAGTTGTGAACTTCCGAGGTTGCCGTGACGCGCTTACGAGACAGTTCAGACGGGAAAATATGGACGGGAGAGAAATACTTATGGCGATATGCGGCCTGGTCACTACGCGACGTCTGCTCCGTCGCCAGCGAACCGAAGACGTTGACACTGATCCGTTGAGGGTCCACCAACGCAGCAAAACGCCTCCTCTCGACGTATACCGTTGCTTCCTGGCGTTGGGACCGCACCCCTTCCAGCGGGTGCCGGTATCAGCGTACACGTCCTTTTCTCCTGCGCCTCTGTTCGCCTCCCTCTGCTCCAGCCGTATCGCTTGCTCTCCGTTCTCAACCAAATCGGTTGGTTCTCCGTCCGCCTCGAGTTCAGTCTCCACGCGCACCCTGGCACGTTCTCTCTACTACACCCCGCGTCTTTCTCTACCCTCATCTCGCACTTCATCCACCTCCTCCTCAGCTTGACCCCCCTCTCACGTGATTCTCATTCAAAACCACCAATCACGTTTCTTAACACAAAGTGGCGTGATTCCGACCGTTGCACACAGCATAGTTTAATAAACCCACCAAAACAGCACTTGACTAGTCGTAATACCGTAAGGTCAGCGATCACCTCGCCCCGCGCAACGGAAACCCCAATCGGGACGTAAAAAAATGACAAGCGCGGGAGGCGCGCGTAACTCAAAAATAAGGGAAGACGGCCTGTCCGTCACAATATATATATAAATATATTGTGACGGAACGGGCTTGATTCTCCTTTGCCCGTTGACTCGCCGCAGTCCTTACGCCTTCGAGTACTGGAACCCTTACCTTTGCCTCGACACCTCGTCTCCTTCGGACTTTCCCGGGTGGGAAATGGTTTTGAGAAAAAGGGATATCGCGACCTTTGTCGCGTGTTTGAGAAGGGCGCCACCTCAAAACCGCGGCATCGGACCAGCTCAGCCAGCAAAGCAAGGACGATCCAAATTGTTCGAGGGTCGGGGGGACTTTAAGCCAGGGCGGACGGTAAAACAGTGAGGGCCGTATGACGTGAGCGCGGGAGAAATTACGCGAAGCGTAAGAATGAACCTCTGCCTTTTTTTTACAATTAACACCAGCAACATTTATTCACTAAAATGAGCATGAAAATGAACACAAAGGCACTCTACAGCTAAATAACACAGGTCTTAATGACTAATGAGGGATGAAGAGGTGAATGAATGGCGAGACATAAATGGAACGAAATTAACCACAATGAAATAATCACCCTGTAACACTTTGACCAAATAAATGACCAAACATGAAAAAATGAAATAAAATGAACTACTAAATGGAGAGAATTACACGCTCCTCGTCCTTTTCTGAATACTAATGATGAGGACGGGAGTAAGTGATACAGAAATATGGTCCCGTAGGACTATGATTGTCCACTCTTGGGATCAGTTTGACTCTTCTCTCGACCTGAAGGGACTTTAACTCAGTTTGGATATCTCGTACACCACTTATTCTGGCGCACACGGGTTTCACAGTGGGGAAGCGTGAATAAGAGGGTTGAAACCACTTAGGATTGGGGGAAATACGGGTGTGGCGATACTTATGTGTGAGCTGGTGTGGAGCTTGACGGCGAAATCCAGCGCGGAGAGACTGCACCGTTGAGTTTTCGGTAGGGTGGCGTGGAGAACGGAATTCAACAACTCCTGTTGAAATAATGCACCTTCCGACTGAAAGGAACTCGTCCAACCTTTGGTTCCGGGGATGCGGCGACCCGCTACCTTTTGCGGTCTGTCGCCCTTATCTACCCGAAACCGCACCTCCTCTTTGGGGTGCCGGGATCGAGGTCCGCTGCGTCTCGTTCCTCTTCTGGGGCAGAACGCAGGAAAAACCGCTAGGGAACGACTTTGTCAATTCCTCGCGGAAGTCGTGGTGATCTCCGTCTCCGATTATCGCCTCTCTCTCTCTCCGTCCACACTCTCGCTTGGCTTCACCAGCACACCTTGAGCTACTGTGCTCGACTTCCAATCACCAACTGCCAACTGATATCTCACCCGACTCCACCGTCGGCGTCCTCCTTGTAACGCTCACCCCATCACACGTGACTTCAATTCAAAAATCACCAATAGATTCACGGCTTACACTGCCCAATGACCTGGGTAGACACAAGTGGCGTGATTCTTACTCTTAAGGAATCCAATGCACAAGACAAAGGAACATTTTACCAGATATCCACGCAGAAAAAGGCAGGTGTTCATCTCGCTTACGTAACGGGGACCTGGCTTGGGACGGGAACGACCGACGCGGGAGGCGCGACCAGGGAAAAACAAAGATAAGACGGCCAATCCGTCACATTATATATATATATATATTTGTGATTATGCAGCAAGTGATTATACTTCAGGCAGAGTCAAACCAGAACTTTCTGTTGGGGATACAAACAGGTTAGATAATATGAAAGCCTTTCAAAAATTAAATGCAGAGATGTTTATTCATTCTGGTTGTGCAAGTTGTTTATCTGTTACAGATTGTGTTATTAGTGGGGATAGTTCTAATTGTGGTAATACTTTTAATATTACATATAAATTAAGTTAGATTCCATTATAGTTCCAATATAGTTAGATTCCAATAGTTTATATTTTTTCCATTGGAATCCAACTTCCCTAATATAAGAACTTAACAGGATTACCATAATTATAACCATTCCCTATTTAAATAATCTCTTATTAAAATATTAATATCTACTTAAAATATAAACATGGAATGAATGATACATATACACAACCCCTTCCTCCCGACTCGTGGTTCCATTCTTCTCGGGTGCTTCTCAGGTCACTGACATGTGAGCCATCCGTCTTCACGTTGGGTGCAGTTCAAATTGTTGAGACACCCAATGGATTGAATACATGGACTTCCACGCACTGAAATAAACATGTTCGAACACATTAATCCCGTATTACCCTTTCTCAAAAAGACACCCAATGGATTGAATACATGGACTTCCACGCACTGAAATAAACATGTTCGAACACATTAATCCCGTATTACCCTTTCTCAAAAATACATTCGCCATTCGCAATTAATCACACTGACTTTTATCTCTGCCAATAAAGGTAGATTATTATCTCCCCACAAGAAAAAGGGAAGCCTCTGTTTCAAAGTTGTAAAGATACCCCAGCGAGAACAAGTTGGTGAATTCCACGTGGGTACCATGTGGATATGTATGTGGAAATTGGGTGAATATCTTAGGTGGAATCCACGTGAATGTGGTCGCCAGATTCACAAAATTTCCATCAAGCTGCAAAATTTCCATGGAGGATCTGGTGATGGAAAAATCGATTTCGATTAAAATCGAAAATCGAGTTTTAATAGTCAAAGATCGAGGAAATCGAGATCGAGCCATGATCTTCGAGTTTCGATCGAAACTTGATTTTTCAACTTCGATCTTGACCATTTCGTTTGATCTCAGCAGCGCGTAGTAGTCAGTAGAGGTCATCGATGGTTATTCGAGGCTCGAATAACCATCCTCAAGGTTCCTCGAGGCCACTGAGGTCACTTCTTGTTATAAGCAGATGCCAGTAGAAGTTAGGCAACACCTCAATAGGCCACCCGTCGATGGGAAAGTCAACCCCAATCCTCTGAAAGTCTTGGAGGAGATAAAGGGTGAATACCCTAATACCGTTTCGCGATCAGAGTGCTGAGTATGATAACGTCATCCATCCCATGTGAAATACGTTTCTCTAAGGCCGGTAAAATTGAAAAGGCACGCCCTAGATCATCAAGAAAGCACCTCAATCAGTTGATATTTCTTAAAAAATTTAGTGAAGTCGGATGGTTCCAAGCGGTGATCCGCATTAAATTAAATGGTAAATTTTTACGACAAATAATTCAAGAATGTTTTCTAAGTACATTTTTAGGAATTATTTTTATTATTCAAATATGTATTATGAGCGTTTTTCAAATGAATAATAAACATGTTTTTGTACGAACTGAATTTTTTTCAAAAATGAACCATATATTTCTTCGATTAATCGATCTTTTGGTTCAAATTTCGATTTTTGCTGAAAAGTCGAGATTTTCATTTCGATTAAAAATCGATTGCTCGATTTTGGCCGATATTTTTCCATCACTAGGAGGATCTACATTGATTCCACGTTGATTCCACATGAATTCCACATGGATTCCACCATAATCCTTTAACCTACTTATTTCCACCATCGTTCCACATAAACTTCACGCGGGTTCCACATCATTCCCACATGGGTCGCACATCATTTCCACGTGGATCCCACATCATTTCCACATGGGTCGCACATCAATTCAAAATTCACACCTCTACTTAAGACATTTCCACATGGGATCCACACACATACAATGAGGCCAGATTCGGGTTTCTGGGAATGATAGCACCCAACTCTTCTGCAAAAAATTTTTCTCTGGCCTTTCATGAATGTCATGTTTGTCTCAATCCTCCAACTTCATGACAGTTGCGTCGATGAACTTTCTACGGATACGTATTAATGCATATTACTCCAATTAGAGCAAATTCTATTCTAATAACCTAGCACAGATTTAGCCTACTCAAACCAGGTACTTGTCGCTCGGTTACGTCACACCTACTGTATATTTGACGTATAATTATATTACACTGTTTTTTCATTATTTTTCTAACCTTTATTTTTGGTTAAACGTCATTTCAGTTTCTTATCACGTTCTCAAAATAATTAATAAAGGGGTCCACTTTGGAATACAGTATCAATCCATAAACGTTCACCTTTTGAGCCCCACAGGAACTGTCTTTTAAATTCTTTTAGTTTTACCGGATGCAAACCTACTTAAATTCAAAGTCGTTTCTGCACCTTTATTTTACAGACTATACTTGAACAGAATCAGAAGGTAAGCATAAAAAAACGCAGACAGAATATTAAGCACCCCATTTATGCTCAATGTATGTTACCACGTTACCAAGTCTGATCCATTCTCTTATCCAGCATAATATGAATGTTTTAAATTATTACAATAATAATTAATGCAGCAAAAATCGAAAGGAAACCGAAAGAACGAATCTACTTTCGTCTACGTTTTTCCTGATTTCGTCCTGCTGTGCTGTTGGATTGGATGGCCGCTGGTGATGTGGTTGCCTTACTACAGACTTAATTTCAAAGTTTGATATAGTCGCGTATTATAATAATTCTGAAGAGTTTGGCGATATGGAGTGGAAGCGAAACAAGCGAGCCAAATCCACAAAAATATTTCGTTGATTTGGCTCGTGTTTTCTTTCTATGTTATCGTGTAAAATAATGTTTCCCCATATGATTTCGGATCGGGAATAAACTAACTTTATACTTGACCTTCAGACACTTCTGTGTTCTCCTCCCAACTATCAAAATCTGAGCCCCAAAAGCGGAAATTCTTTCCTTCGGATGCCTGGAAACGGAAAGCTAGTCTTGTATTGTGGGATGGCCGAACGTTAGGAATGGATACACTCAGGCAGGGGCATCATTTACAAATTACAAAAGGAAGACGATCGAATTCGCCTCCAAGTTGCACACTATGGAAAAAACAAGTTTTGAAAATTAATACAAGGGCGAATGATCGAAGTTGAAAATTCGAAATTTTACGACATGATAAAATCATAATTCGTATTTTGACTAAATTTATTTTAATTCGTGCAATTCATATTTTTTTCATAAAATACCAAAGTGACGCTTCCCTCCGGGACTCTTTAAGGGGAAATTTGATAGTATTTGGAAGGTAGGTTTTCGCAGCAAAATCCATCGTCGTCAGAGGCTTTCGGGTGCAGCTGCGTATAACGCTTTGTCGGCGTGCGAGCTTTCGCGGCCATTGCAGGACGCATCATCAGGCAATGATAATATATTGGAAAGGTTGATGTCTTATATGTCTCCATCCCTCCCCTCTTTACTGTAGAGTGGTGGGGGGTGAATGACGTAAGGAGGTGTCCGCCACTTAGCCCTGTACTTGGGGAGTTGGTGAACTTTCCCTCCCCCCCACAGTGCCAACGGGTGTGTCGTTGCTTGTCTTCCTCTGGAACCATCCAGGCGTATATTTACTTCGGAAAAGACTTCTCCAAGTGGGACTCAGTCGAATGCCATCGTCCCGGTTGAAATTCAGGGGACATGTCTCAATTTCAATAACAATAGCCTCGCGGATCAGTCAGTGGTGATAAAATCTTTCTTGGGCTAACACCCGCGTCTCGTCAATTAAAATCTGGTGTCCCTCCTCGGAAAAGGCGTGTTCCGCTACGGCTGATTTCCCCGTGTCCCTATGTGACAAGGCTCTTTGATGTTCCTTTATTTGGCATGCCACAGAGCGACCAGTCTGTACGCCGTATGATTTCCCGCATGAACAAGGGATTTTATAAACGCCTTCAAAGTGGAGTGGATGGAGGCGGTCCTTGGCGAATGGAAAAATGTTTCTCATTTTTCTTAGGGCCCGGTAACGCGTCACGAAATCTCGCACGCCGACAACGCGTATTACGCAGCTGCAACCGAAAGCCTCTGACGACAATTTGATAGTATTACTGCGAAAACATGCATAAAAATTACAATAAAATTTATGTTAATTAGCATTTCAATGGGGGCGTTATAATACGGTATATATATAACATAATAATACGGTATTTAACTAAAATGATACACAATGCCATTTAGCCGTCAAATTTTCACACTATTTACGTATTGTTACAATGAAATATAAAAATATGGAATGAAACAAAAATGATATTGATTTCCATTCACATTATAAAATGTAACACCACTTATATATTATTACGGGGGTCATGGTGGCCTGGTGGTCAGAGCGCTGAGACTCCGATCGAAGGATCCCTTTCTTGGGGGTTATTTTGTAATCTCACTTTAGTGAGAAATGCCACTTTTTCGAAGTTAAACTCCACCACCCAAGCGGCGTGACCATCGTCGGATCTCAAGTGGTGAACTGCCGGTCATGTGCTGGTCTTTTAGACGATTCATCCGCTCGATCCGTATCTTTCGACTCTTGATCCGTTTCATTATCTCCGCCTGCCATTAGTTCCCATCTCATCTTCATAAAGAACGTGGCATGGAGCCACCATCGTTTCCACTTGAAGCTTGAGTTGGAAAAAAAGCAAGAGCGGGAAAGATACAATCGATTTTAAATTGTGTTTTTGGAATTTGCACAGCGTGAAGAACTTAAACTTTCTTAAATCACGAATTGTATATTATCAACAAATGATTTCTTGAATGAAACACTATTGAGAAAATGAAAAGTGATGAAACACTATTGACGTAAAATGTAGCGAGAAACAAGTGCAAATTCCAATATTGGTATAAAGGAAATTATCAGACATGAATTATCTTGACAGGCCATCCGCATAATTAAAATGATAGGGACGAACAATTTTTCATTCACCTTCGCCGTATTCCTCCATTTTTGAAGAAAGCGGTCGCCGTTGCCAGGCACTCGTTTGTTTATTCAACGACAGAGGCTTCGACAATTCACGAACCGTTCGGGAGCCGATCATTAAGAGAGCGAAACGGATCTCCCGCCTTCCCGCAAAGAGTCATTAAAATGGTGAGATTACAGAATAACCCCCGTGGGTACCACATTCGCGATAAAACTTACTCGGTAGGCACAGTCCCGTGGCTGGATCGATTCCGAACGAGTTGTAGCAGAGACACCTCAACCCAGAATACGTACGATCCGGTATGCACTCGTTGTTCATGTCCACGCAGTCTTCATCAAAGTTGCAAGGATCCCAAAAGTGTTTATCTGGAATTGCAAAGTGAATTGATGTTCATAAGTTTAATGGTATTGGGATGTGAAGGGGCTTTTGAGAACGTGAATTGGAATTCAATGAATGGAAGTCAAATGTATTGAAATAAATTGCAGTGTTCAATAATGAGTAAGGCCGGGATTACGATGAACGTTTTCTCACGTGACGGAAACGGACGGTGGCGTTGTTGAAGTTGGGAGAATGGGAACGCAATGAAGCTAAGCACGATGGACGGTCGTTGACGTGCCGCCGACGTACGTTGAGCAAAGCTTGTCAAGGTCTAGCTTTCCCGTCACGTTGGTTTCCGTCAACCAATCACGAGTGACTTGAAGATCAAGTGGGGGGAGGAGGATAAATGTTCTGATGAGGTTGACACTTTTCAAAAAAATTTTTCGACCACTGAAAATCGTCCTTTCTCGATGAAATTTTCAAAACACAACCTGCTATGTTCACACTTCACTCACGCTCGAAAAGTTTTGAAAAATAGTAAAAACTTACGGTTTTATCTCAATTGGAACTTAAGAGGTGACTGTTCGCCTCGCCGCCATATTGGAAAGCTGCAGTGTTTTCTATCTAACGTCGATCGTGATACACCACCAACAATTGAACCGCTACGTTGCCGTTCATCGTCACCGTCCGTTTCCGTCACGTCAGAAAACGTTCATCGTAATCCCGGCCTAAAGACTTATCTATAGTTATAGTAATTTTGAAAGTTCATCAAACTCTTATTCGTATAAAACATACATTGATGCCTGTAATAGCTTCAATAATCGTTGTGTAACCGATTATAAACATGAGACGATTTACATGCCATTCATTCACTCCAGTTCTTGGTACGATAATTATTTAGCGTGGCACGATTGTGATATAATTAGAGAGAAATTTATAATATTTTTAATGGTTTCAGTGCTCATCAGACACTTCAAACGATAATTTCAATTTAAAAGTCATAGAGAAACGATGAAAAAAGTAGGTATCATCAGAGGAAAATATCTCGGGTTCCACGTCATAGGTTGCAAACACTCAGCAAGAAAGAAGGTCGGAATCATTTATTATGAGAGATCTATATCCATCTTCAAATGCACATGGATATGAAGTGCTCACTCACCTCTTACACATATGGTTGAATCCATTGATTCTACTGGGTGGTAGCCTATATCACATAGGCATATGCCATTCTCGCAGGACGAGTGCTGCACCGCACAGTTATAATCATGACTGCATTTGCTATTTATCGTGCCCTCTGTGGGATAAAAAAATTATATAGTTACTTTCATTAAGAACAAAGAATTGGATTGCTTTGTCAAGTTCAAAAGCAATAGATATCTAGAGTTAACATAATATTAACCTTTACTATCGATTTTAATGATACAGACACAAAAATTAACACTAAAGCCCGAATCGCACGATCATTTTTCTCGTCCCTTTAAAGGGATCATTTAAGCTATAGCTTTCAGGGACCGCAAAAATGATAGCTCAAGCTATCATTTAGCCACTCACACGATTATTTTTACCATCCCCTCTTGTAACATTTCTGTTCGCGAGATACGGTAAACAACTTCGTAACTATGGATGATTTACATCGTCGTCGACTGCATTTTGGCTGCAGCCAAACGTTTCTTTCAGAACGTGCGCTCTGATTGGCTAAATGACAGGCCCGAGGGACGGAAACATGGACGTGTTCAAATGACGAAAAAAGGGATAGCGATCCCTATCATTGCCGCTATCCGTGAAAAGATTAAGTCAAACGATCATTTTTAAGTTATCATTTGAGCTATCTCTGAAAAGGGACGTAAAAAATGATCGTGTGATTCAGGCTTAACAATCCATAGGCATTACTGTTAAGATAAGTCAAATAAAACGCAGTAAGTCAAACAAACAACAAATACATAGTTTAAATAGGTTACATTTATATCAGCTGTTAGAAACTGAAATAATTCCCACTGGAATACAATATATTTATGCCAATTGCAATTTTAAAGAACTTTATGAAGATAACCCGACTCAGCTGTGATCAATTTTAGGCACGATAATATTTTTGGTATGTCATATCAGTAGTAATTATGTGACAGAGGCAACCAACAACTATTGCCATTTTCGGCATTAATGATACGTAGCACATAGTGTAGGGGTAGGAATGTTTCCGAGGAAGTGTGAAGTGAAACCCTGCGTAGGCGTTACTCTTGACGAAAGGTGCCAAGGAGTCAAATCTCCATCATTCATTCCTACTGGAGAAATAGGGAAGGTGCAGAGCTCACCATACATCACAGATAAGGGTCCATTTACCCGCTGAACTATCCAATAAAGATGTGGAAGTTGAAATAGGAAGCGGTATCTAGATTTGCCTCATGGAAAATGTTCCAAGTTAGGAAATAAAGCAGGGATACTCACTGCAATTCTCACAATATATATTAATTAAACGACCCGGGTTTCATTGCTTTGCAGCATCATCAGATGAACAGCATAGCAGAGAAATACTATTATCATGTCAAGCCATGATGATGATGATGATGATGATATATTGGACACACAGATGAAATGTGTTCAATAGATCATCATCATGGCTTGACTTGACTTGAGTTTTATTTTACCTGGGCGGGATAGGACGTTACCGTCCTCTCCACCCCCCGCCCAGAGCATAAAAGATACATGTATGTCTTATTACATTATTAGGTCAAGTAATGTCATGGGCCAACAATCATAGGATTGGTTTGACGCAGCCGTCCACTCAGCCTCAGTTTCAAAATCACGCTATTCATTGGATAGTGTAGTATTCTAAAAAAGTTCGAATTTTCTCTTCTTTCTAGAATACTTTCATAGAACTCCTTTCTACTTTTTATTGAATAGGTAAGTTCCATGCTTGTTTGTTTCCACCAATTAATCAATAACACAGGCATCATCATCATCGGTCAACAATCCTTGGATTGGTTTGACACAGCACTCCACTTGATTCTTCTATCGTCCGACCTCTTCATATTAACGTTATTCCTCTCTTTTACATCCTACACAATCTGTTCCATATATCTCATACGACGCCTTCCTTTTCCATTCTTCACGTTCACTTTTCCTTCGACGATTGTTTTCATCAGGCCATCGTGTCTTAAGATATAGCCAATTAGGTTGTCCCGTCTTCTTTTTAGAGTTTTCAGCAGACATCTATTTTCCCACTCTTCATAGGACTTCCTAGTTACTTATTCGGTTGATCCACTTAATCTTCCACACTTTTCTTCTCCGCTGCTGTCATTGCCCATGCCTCACTGCCGTAAATAAACATGCTCTTGATGTAGGTTCTGTTGAATTGTTTCCTTACGTCCAAGCTTGTATTTCCAGCTGTAAGTACATTCTTCTTTCGGTAGAATGCCCTCTTCGCCTGGGCTATTCTACTGACTAATTCTTTCGTGCTTCGTCCATCGTTGGTTACTCGGCTTCCTAAATAAAGAATATCTTACACCTCTTCAAGTTTTTTGTTTTCCTAATTCAACGCTGATTTTGGCCTGTTCTCTCTCGCTGCACACCATT
Source organism: Platycnemis pennipes (assembly GCA_933228895.1). Taxonomy (NCBI): domain Eukaryota; kingdom Metazoa; phylum Arthropoda; class Insecta; order Odonata; family Platycnemididae; genus Platycnemis; species Platycnemis pennipes. The sequence continues at coordinate 29,035,906 of OW121852.1, read as the reverse complement.
ACCTCAGTCCTTTTCTTATTTATCTTCAGTTGACATCTGGCCATTGTCCTTATCATGGTTGCGTGTGGGGCTGCAGTGGCATCCATACACCACGGCGTCCTTAAGATGAAGCTAAGTCCATTCTACAGTGTATTTAATGCAGAACTGTTCGCCATAAAAACGGCTTTATGTAATATAAAGGGCAATCAAGGATCATTCTTAATTTGCTCTGACTCCTTAAGCTCTCTGAAAGCCATATCAGCCATGTACTCGGACCACCCTATTATTCAGGAAATCCATTCTGCCCTCTCATCCCTCACTCAAAAAGGAATCCAAATCATTTTTGTTTGGATTCCTGGCCACGTAGGTATTCCAGGTAACGAAAAAGCGGATAGAGCGGCAAAAGAGGCGTTGGAAAACCCAGATTCAGTCGTGGACTTGGTTTTATCGGAAGATGTCAAGTCCATGCTTCGACGGATCGCCACTAAGCAGTGGAGTGAAACTTGGCGTAGTATGGGAGGAAACAAGCTGCGTGCGATAAAACCTGACACTCGGGCATGGCGTTCTTCAGTCCGAGGTAATCGGAGGGAAGAAGTGGTCATTGCCCGCCTGCGGATCGGCCACTGCGCCGTGACCCATTCTTTCCTATTCACGGAAAACAAGATACCACCCCACTGTGAGTCATGCGATAAGCCTCTGACAATGAAACACATCCTGGCGGAGTGTGTTAACTACCAAGATGCTCGCAATGTTTTCGGCCTAAGGGGAAATCTTAAATACGATCTGGGTGATAACGCTGGCCGACTTTATCAGGTAATCCGGTTTTTAAAAGATATAAATATCTTCCACTCAGTTTAATAATTTTTATTTCTATTTCAGTATTTATCTCTAGTTAAAAACTATTCTGAAGTTAAAAATAACGAGTCTAGAACTGAGCCGCCTAATGCAGTGACAACATTTATAAATTGGATGTGGTGCAAAATGACCTCTGCCGTCGACGCACCCACAATCCCAATTACTACTACAACTCCTTGTCATGGTTATTAGAATCTTATTCAGATGCCTCTCTGTCTCTGCTATGAGTGTTATGTCACCAGGAACACTATTTATGAAGAAATGGGTACTATATAGTGTTTTTATTTTATACTGTTTACATTACAGCACTGCATAGCATTGAAACCCAGGTCATTGAATCAATATTTATCGTGTAATTGCGGAGTGTATCTCTAGCTTACTACCTAATCGAAAAATGGAGACATCTAAGAATATGAATCCCAGCAGACACTCACGCCCCAACATTTAAAAAGGCCTTGCACACATTTGAGATTCATCGTTTCGGACAAGAACAGTAGTCCCTGCTCTTGTCAATGAGAGCATGGAGGGAAAGGAAACGAAAAAAAAACATTTTTTTCCACTTCGCTCACTTCCCTCACCCACGACCTCAGGTGCAACTCAAAAATAAGTTAACTTCATCATTTTTCACACGTTTTAAAAATCGTGTGAAGACGCAACCGGTTTTAACCTCTTCAGATCATTGTCAACGTTGACCACTTGTACTCTTGACAATGACCTTAACACTCAACCGGTTTCAACCTATTCAGATCATTTTCAAGGTTGACCACTTGTACTCTTGACAATGACCTTAACACTCAACCGGTTTCAGCCTATTCAGATCATTTTCAAGGTTGACTACTTGTACTCTTGACAATGACCTTAACACTCAACCGGTTTCAACCACTCAACCGGTTTCAACCTATTCAGATCATTTTCAAGGTTGACCACTTGTACTCTTGACAATGACCTTAACACTCAACCGGTTTCAACCTATTCAGATCAATTTTAAGGTTGACCACTTGTACTCTTAACAATGACCTTAACACTCAACCGGTTTCAACCTATTCAGATCATTTTCAAGGTTGACTTTTTCACTTTGATTGACTTTTTCAAGAGTTTCACTTGTACTCTTGACAATGACCTTAACACTCAACCGGGTTCAGCCTATTCAGATCATTTTCAAGGTTGACCACTTGTACTCTTGACAATGACCTTAACACTCAACCGGTTTCAGCCTATTCAGATCATTTTCAAGGTTGACCACTTGTACTCTTGACAATGACCTTAACACTCAACCGGTTTCAACCACTCAACCGGTTTCAACCTATTCAGATCATTTTCAAGGTTGACCACTTGTACTCTTGACAATGACCTTAACACTCAACCGGTTTCAACCTATTCAGATCATTTTCAACGTTGACCACTTGTACTCTTGACAATAACCTTAACACTCAACCGGTTTCAACCTATTCAGATCATTTTCAAGGTTGACCACTTGTACTCTTGACAATGACCTTAACACTCAACCGGTATCAACCTATTCAGATCATTTTCAACGTTGACCACTTGTACTCTTGACAATGACCTTAACACTCAACCGGTTTCAACCTATTCAGATCATATTCAAGGTTGACCACTTGTATTCTTGACAATGACCTTAACACTCAACCGGTTTCAGCTTATTCAGATCATTTTCAAGGTTGACCACTTGTACTCTTGACAATGACCTTAACACTCAACCCGTTTCAACCTATTCAGATCATTTTCAAGGTTGACCACTTGTACTCTTGACAATGACCTTAACACTCAACCGGTTTCAACCTATTCAGATCATTTTCTAGGTTGACCACTAGTACTCTTGACAATGACCTTAACACTCAACCGGTTTCAACCTATTCAGATAATTTTCAAGGTTGACCACTTGTACTCTTGACAATGACCTTAACACTCAACCGGTTTCAACCTATTCAGATCATTTTCAAGGTTGACTACTTGTACTCTTGACAATGACCTTAACACTCAATCTGTTTCAACCTATTCAGATCATTTTCAAGGTTGACCACTTGTACTCTTGACAATGACCTTAACACTCAACCGGTTTCAACCTCTTCAGATCATTTTTAACGTTGACCACTTGTGCTCTTGACAATGACCTGAAGGGGTTAAAATGGTGAAGAGTATAACAACGTTTATTCATTTTCGAATTATGTCGCTTTTTAGCAGAGTTCATTACTCATCACACCATGATAAAATGTCAAATAATATATATTTATTTATTCCAAATGTTTCAAAAATATATTTAATATTTCAATGACATGTATGTTCACTGAAAAATATTGTCTTCATACGCCGCATTTTTCTTTAGTGAAAGACCAATTCGCTTCAATATATCTTATGAAAAATATTAACAATTTATATTGGATTATATGCATAGGTACCTTATTCGTTAGATACTACAATGTACTTTACTATGATAATACACTAAATATTGTTCTTAATCATGAGAGAGAGTTTTAATCATTTATCCTATATATTTTAATAAAGTATATATGCAGTAATAATATATCTACCACAATAAGAGGTAATTCTGTCAGTATCCTTTTGCAAACCACTTGCTAGTTTTCGAAATTCATGAATTCTCTGCATTGAAACTGTAATATACCTGCAGTAACTCTAGATATGTAACATACCCTTATGTATTTAAGTAAAAAAAACTAAATACGATAACTTACTTAGAGTTCTGGAGGTAGAGAGGAGATTACTGTCCTATACTAAGAAGGTAAAATAATACAAATCAAGTCTCTTCCTCAACCCCCTCTCCTCCAAAACCTTATCTCTTGGCATTTGGTACCTGAAACACACCCCAAGGATCTTTTGACTTTCTGGTAAATGCGTCCCTACACGAAAATGATCAGCCCCTGGGGCTCACGCATCCGTAGGACTTGTCCTAGCATACAAATAGGGTATCGGTGGCTATTTACCTTTTAAATCAATAAATAAATATATTTTGAATCACCTGATTTTTTTTAAACTATAGGATATGAAACTGTAATTATCTCCTTAATCTAACGGAATGTCTGACTTTCTGATTCCTTATCTATTTCATTCTCCCGAAGTCCATTACTGGTTTCTTGACGTACCAAAAAGAAATGCACGCCTACCTACTTAAGATTAGTTTTTTCCGAGTTTACCATTGTCTTTGCCTCTTTTCTTCCAGTGTACAACAGTAACTGTTGAGGACTTACTTAACACTTAACTGTTAGGGATTGTGCTCAAAGCTCAATCTTTAACAGCATTAGGTTCCTCCTGAAACGATAAGTGTTGTAAAATGCAGCGTCTTAACTACTCTTCTTACATATGATCTCACCTTCAGAGAAAGACGAACTGAACAAAGCCAGCAACACCACCAGGATGGGAAGAATAGCTCCATCGATGCTCCATTTAAAAGCCATTTTGGTTTATTGAAATCAATCACAAAGAACTTTTGAATGAAGCCTTCTCGGTTGCTTGCTAAAATAAAAGATAACTACATCAGCTAGGCTTTTGCTTCAGTTTTCAATAATCTCACCAATGAATACTTTTGGCGCGCGCAAATAATTTTACAAGTGCGGATAAAGATTAATAATAAGGTCTATAAAGGTCGTATCACACTATCCGTTGCCGGTTACTGTTGAGCAGTTGACCAATCAGCGCCAAGCAGCTCCCAACGGTTGGATGATAGTAACGCGTCTATTTTAAAACCGGCCGGTTATGCAACCGTGGCCAATAGGAGCTCATCTCGTGATCACGTGCTGTTTCTGTTTACATTTCGCGATATTTCGATTGTTACCATTTCAACTCCTGCCTAAACCTTAAAAATGTTAAGATTACAATTAAAACAGCATTTAACTCTCTTGCATCGCCTATTATTTTAGTGAAGGATGTATTATTATATCATACATTTTATTGCGGTGAGGTTAAATGTACTTGATTAATTTGCACTTTCTATTTCAAGCACAAAAACTGTGTTATGAGGCAGTATAGGAGCAAAATAGGTGTTTTCGATTTGCGGCTACAGTCTGCGATTGTCGGCGATCGCCACGCCGCGGTACTTTCGATTTAGCTGGATCGCGGTCTATCGCCGGCTGCCGGTGACTCTCTGCTCTGAGGAGAGCCGAACAGATGAAAAGCTATTAGCCTAATATGACGTCACGTCAACCAATGTAACAACAAAGTATAAAAAATATTTTTTTGTACACACGCAGACACAGGAAAGGTATTCCACGGCATTTATCAATCAGAACCCCAAAAATACTGTTATGGCATTCCACTAACATGCGAATATAATTACTAAAATTAATCACAGTACCTTTTTACCGAGCAAAATTGGTGAATTGGTTGGCTGATTCGAACTTTACCGGACGATTCCCTTCGTTGCTACTTTCTTATTTACCCTCGAATACACAAAACTGACTGCGCAAGCGGGAAAATCCGGTGCCAGCTGTGTTTCATTTCATTTGCATCCTGGCGATCGACTGCTCTTGCGTTCGATAATCGGCTATCACCGTGCCTGAATGAAAAGCACTCAATGTAAACAGGCTAATCACGTGACCGTGGGGCGAGATCCTATTGGAGGAGCATAAACTACATTGGGGATAATTCAAATACTGATTATAAAATCTTTCCCTCTTGTCGAATCATCTGAAGCAATAATCCTTGAATGCATTGAGTCTCAGGTGGCATGGTGGCCCAGTATTGGGTACCCGACCGGGAACCTTGTGTTCCAATGCTGGGTAGGACCTTTGGACAATAGTCAAACCCAAAACGCTTTTCCTATGGTTACCAGATATTTCTGGGGAACAGAAAGAGACAAAGAAAAAAGGATAGGAAGGATCACTCAAATCTATATTAGCGTATTACTATTGGCTGGCTCCATAGACCGTGAAGCAGTGCATGCCTTCGCAGCAGTATGTAGAACCATAGGGTAAGTATAAGTATAGTAAAAAGAGGGCTCATTGTATAGGGAACAATGTTCTACGTTTTGGACGTAGTTACGTAAGGTTTCCATAGATGGTGAGGGAAGAAACAAATGCGATACGTCACAAACTGTATTTATCACTTCCATCGCTTTCTTTTTTGACTTAAGCGGCTTAATCGAGAAGTGTCTTGCAGTCTGCTCTGTCTGCTCCTTGCAGCAGTTGATTATATGCTTTTCATGAAACAACAAGGAATAAAATAACTAAACTACAACTCTAGCATACGACATGTGCCACTTCATGAGGTTCTGCTTTGACCCCGCGCATCAAAATCCCGTAAAAAAGCTATTTTATTTAATGAATAAATAGCGTTTAAAAAAATTCCAAAATGGATATTCATCTATATTGTGATGACGCATACACAATAATTGTATGAGCATGCTGTTATGCATCACGTTGTAGTAGCATTCTATTTTTTACAAGGTCTTTTAACTCATTTTGATTTCGGAACATGGCTAACATGTTGTTGCCACGTTTAATTTCCAAAATGAGTATACATGCTCATCATTTCTGTTACGTATTCTAACATGGTTTATATATTTTCTTATTCAGTTAAATTCGTTGTTTATTTTGAATTTTATTAATATTGATGTTTTAAAAAAATGTTTGGCAACGACACTGCTACTGCTGTTATCATTTGGAAGCATTGGTGTTAATTACACCATGTCATAACCAATAAGAATATTTATATTACATAAAAAATATAAGAAGGACCTTGGTAAGGTATAGTCCTAAATTAACTGAGTAAATAGGCCCGTAATCACGTTCCACACAAGTACCGTTTCCAACGTTAACATCGTACTGTAGCGCCACTTTCATGTAGCTATGGGTTTTCTACTTTTTTTTCTAGCAAGCATTCTAGCATGGGATCTAGATTGGGATTCTACCTTCTAAATGGGAATATGATTCTAACCTGAAGAGGCCTCCAGCAGTTGAGAGGAAACTAGGTAGGTGGACAACTACAACATCGCGGAGCAACCCAAAAAACCACATTACTATACACATGGGCCGCGAAGGTTTTAATCAATTGACGGAACGGCTTAAGTTTGAAATCGTAAGCCATTTGATCACAAAATATATCTCCTCCCTATGTATTGTTCCGATTCAGAGTTTAATTGCGTCGATCCCATCGTCTCTCATCTTACGGTATTTGAGCCCAGGCCCTTATCTTCTGAGGCCAGAAAACCAGCCACCACCGCAACCTGATTACCAGAAAACCCATGAGATTGCATAATATAGCGTAAGCATTTAAGGCCGATACTAGCGCAAATAGTTGACATTATTTTTGATTGAATGGTTTCTATAGACATAAGTCGAAAGGTCAGTTTTTATTCTGTTATACTCACCGAATTCCTCCGGAAACACGAAATGGGCGTACAAGAACTGCAATTTCGGATCTGCTACTGGATGAAGGGAAGGTATGAGGAAAATGTCAATTAGCAAGCTCACTAGTGTGTATATATACCAAACTATCCGTGTGCATCCAATCTTATCGGCCATAATAAATTAATCCCACCCCATTTTTTAGGCATCAGTGATAATCTGAGACGCGAAGCTAAAGATATGGCTTCCGATATGAGCAGCATAAAAAGATAATTTCATAAAAAGACAAAAAAATGTTAATTATGTTCTTAATGTGGGAGCGCGCTACCACATGAAGTGTTGTAGTCAAGTGAGTAGAGCTTGTTGGGCTTCCGACCGAATGTCCCGGGTTCCGATCCCCAGAGAGACCTTTGGACGCTTTCCAAAAAAAACCTTATTTCACAAAAACCTATTGTTTCTTGGAAAATGTACGTAGCGATTGGAAAGCCTCCATTACCCAAATGCGTAAATTTCACACGCTGTTTGGGTCCCTCATCATCATCTGTCAGCAATCCTAGGAATGGTTTTACGCAGCCCTCCACTCGATTCTTCTATCGGCCAACTTCTTCATAGCAACTTAATTCTTGTCTTTTATAACCTTCACAACTTGCCCCATATATCTTATACGAGGCCTGCATTTTCCGTTCTTCCCGTTCACTTTTCCCTCGACAATTGTCTTCATCAGGCCGTCGTGTCTTAAGATATGGTCTTTTAAGTTTTGCCATCTTCTTTTTAGAGTTTTCAGCAGACCATTCTTCTTAAGATGTCTTCGTTTGTCACTCGTTCGATCCATTTTTTTTCTTCATCAATCCTCGGTAGCTCCACATTTCGAATACTTCCAGCCTTGACTTCTCTGCATCTGTTATCGTTCATGTTTCGCTGTCATATAGTAGCATGCTTCAGATGTTTGTTCTAATGAAATGTTTCCTGACTTCCACGCTTGCATTTGCAGCAGTAAGTAAAATGTTCCATTGGTAAAATGCCCTTTTCGCCTGGGTATTTCTACTGGCAATTTCTCTTTTACTTCGTCCATCACTGGTTACTCGGCTTTCATGGTAACAGAACTCTTCCACCTCCTCATTTTTTTTGTTTTCCTAGTTTAACATTGGTCGTAGCTTCCTTTCTCTTACTGATTACCAAAACCTTAATTTTCTTTTTACTGATCTTCAGATGATATCTGGTTATTGTTCTTTCCATATTTCCTAGTGTCTTCTTTAAATCTCCTGTTTCTGTCATGACTGCTATGACATCGGCGAATCGGAGCATGCTGATTTTCTCCCCGTGGATATTCACTTCCGGATACTTTTCTTTGACTTCTTGGATGGTTTTCTCAATGTCGACATTGAAAATGACGGGAGACCGTGAACAGCCTTGTCTTCATTCTTTCCTTATTCTTGCTTCTTCACAGTTGGCTCCAGATTTTATCAGAGCTACTTGTTTTTTAAACAAACTGTGGATAATTCTTTAGTCATTTATGAATATCAATTAAACAAGTGTGGTGAGGCGAGCACTTTCTTACAATGCTAAAATCTACATAAAATGGCGCATCTTATATTAGTTTTTCGTCAAATCGACTTTTCTCTTTCCATTATTAATCTGCAAATTTTACTGCAAGGGTAAAACCATGTCTGCCGTATAACCACGTGAAAATAGCTGATTTTCAACTTCATTTTTCTTCAAATATATGATGGTAAGGCCTCATTATTGTATTTTCAATCGATAGAGGGGCCAAACAATGACGTGTCCTGAAATTTTCACAGAAATTATCTACTTCAAAATTCAGTGGAGCCTCCTTTAGTTGAAAGTTTTTTGGCTCCTTTTATGCGTTTCCAAGACCACTTATATTTTTGCCTCCGGATAATGATGATAGGGAAATGCAGTAACCTACATTGTGCTTTTCCGAGGATATTGGAAGGTGGGAAGTGAGACACTGCGGCTAATTCGAGAAGCTGGATGGGCCATTTCATACGACACAAGAATACGGTCTTACTACCATTGACGGATGAAGTCGGTTTGCACCCGATAAACGCTAATGGCATTTAAACTTAGGCTTCTGCGGGGTTCAAATTGTGATTTTTTTTTTATTTCTATCTTATTTGTCCATTGGAATCAAAGTGGGATGCATGAAAGAGAGCTGAAACGTTAAAGAAATTGCCGTCAGTTGAAATGGACAAAGGTGATAAGGAACCTGAATGTAGTCTAACCAAAAATGAGAGTAGTAAGTCGAAAAAAATTTGTGATAAAATGATGCATGAAATAAATCGTGGAGAGTACAAATATTCCAGACCGAACGTATTTGGTATAAATATGTTAAATTTGTTCTATATTTTAAGAATAGAATGTACTAAAAGCGGAATATAAGCATAATTACATATCCTTTGGAAGTTTATTGACGCCAATGCAATGAAGTTAGAGAATTAATACACTCAAGAGTCCACGCAGAAGGCCATAGAAAACAATTTTTTTGCCAAGGAGGCGGTGCCTATCCTTCCCAACAACCCCGGGCCTCATTCTAGCCAGGAAGGTTTGTAATACCATTCTCATTATTATAATACTGCATGTTCAATTACTGACTGTATTTTTGTATTAACGTTGGTTCACAATGCTTGTATGTGAATCTTGAAATTTATTTTCAATTCAAATGTGTTATAATGGAACACATTTATGTTATATAAAAGCCAGAATTTATTTATTGATTATTTTTGTGCATGACAGCTGCTGAACTACAGCCAATTTATTCAAGGAATGGTAACCCCAAAACCAGAAATTATTTCTTCTGGGGTACCTAGTTTCACCCCCATCTTGATGTGTTAAAACTGTGTATATCTTTTGGGTGAAATAAACTATATTCTATTCTAAAAGACATACGACTCAGATCGAGACTTGGAGCGAAAGATGGCTCCAAAGTCCAAGTTGGGTTTCGTCCCTTAGCAATAAATTTTGCTAAATGTTTTAGACAAATTTATTGCTAAAATAAATTTGTCTAAAACATTTTTGCAATTCCAATCTTGCGTACTGAAATGGGTATCGAACGGATTAGACATTGTATGAGAATTGTAACGATAACACCGGTGAATTTCAATTTATTAATTCAAAAATACGTACTATGGAACACTCATTTGGTAAATAATAAGTTAACGTTGCATTAACCACGTATTACAGAATGTTAATTAAATGCTTTATGATAAGGTTTCTTAATACATAATAATTTATTAATAAGATTAATCGGGCCACCGGTTATTCGGGACAGCCGCTTATTCGGGACAAATCATCAAGGACAGAACACAATTGAAGGAAGTCCCTGAGTTTTCTCCGGTTAATTGGGACAGGAAGTCACTTAATCGGGCCACGAATCAGCTGTAATTTGCCTCCTACTCCCTTGAAGAAATGCAAATTTTTAAGCTCTTGTAAATCATTTGGTACATTTTCCCGATCCATTTGAACGAATCCCCCATGAGGAAATCTATTCCCACCTTCACGGTCTTATTTACCGTCGCTAAATGAAGTCTATTAATCAATGGTTTTCCATTGTTAGTGGACGAGGAGATAGTTTCAGTGGACGTATGTTAAAAAAGAAGTCGGAGGAGTTAGCTTTGAAGCTTGGCTCTACTGATTTCAAGTCAACAGAGGGTTGGCTACCTAGATGGAAGAGGAGAAACGAAATAAAGTTCAAATTGCTCACGGAGAAAAAAACAGTGCTCAGTTTGCAAGTGCAGAGGAATGGAGATGTAAGAGGCTACCTACTTCAGGAATTCTGTACAGATGACGTGCACAACACCGATGAAAGCGACCTGTTTTACCGAGCCACACTTAATGGCTCTCTTTGCTACATTTATGTGGAACTAAGTGGGTCTAAAAAAGTGATGGAACTGTTTTGTGCTGCTCAAAAAAGTCGGGAAGTGATAAAAGTAAACTTTTGGTGATTGGAAAAAGTGCTAACCCTCCCTACTTTAAGGGGTTACGAATGAACAGCTTACCGGGGGAATATTACGCCAGTAAAAATGCGTGAATGACTGAAGGCCTCTTCAGCCATTGGTTAAGCAGTTGGGATAAGGAACTAGCGCGGAAATCGAGAAAAGTGATTCTTATTCTGGATAATTGTACCGCACACACAAATTGTTCCGTCTTAAAAAAACATCCAGTTGGAATTTTTTACCAGCCAACACAGCATCTCTTGTCCAACCAATGGACATGGGGATCATCAAAAATTTGAAAACACTCTACCACGCAAAATTGATTGAACATATTCAGGCGGAATCATCGAGTGTGATGATAATCTTCTGACATCGTCTTCAACTGCCAAGGAAGTGAGCTCAAAGGTGAACGTCCTGCAAGAAGTAACACTTTTGGCAGAGAGCTGACGAGAAGTCACCAGGGAAACGATTAGAAATTGTTTTATTCATTGTGGTTTTAAGCATTCAAGTTCAGAAATATCGGAAGAACTTGAAAGTGAAAATGAATCAGTTTCCGAGCAGCGTCAAGTAAAGAACTTTGAGGAGTTTGAAAGGATCGACTCCAATATGGACTGTTATAATAACAATGACAGCAGCGAAGATGATATAGTGGAAACTATACTAGCTAAATAACATGGTTTGGTTGAAGACGAGGAGAGTGATGGAGATGAAGACGTATCTCACTGTAGCCGAGTGACTTCTGCAGATACCAGGAAGTTTATTGACGGGTTGCGACGTTACTTCATGCAAGAGGGCAACAAAGAAAGTCCGATGTCACCATTAGATGCATGTGCCGACTTTGTTTGCGCAACGAGGTTGAAGAGAATGAAGCAGAACACCCTGGACAAACTCCTTCAACGAGGAGCTACACATTAACCCTTTCAGTCATGGTGTCCATTACAATGGACATGCCTGTTAGGGGTCTCCCACATAGTATCTACATTGTATTAATGACAGTGTAATACATTGTATTAATCTTCACAACCTTTCTGAGTAATATTATGTTGCAACAGCTTACATTTGAGCCTTCAGCTAAGAAGTGTGAAGGCATTAGTGGATGATGGCTGCACGTAGAGGAAGGTCTGCAGGTAGGTGGCATCAAATATTCTTTAAATGCTTTTTTTAATTGTTTAATTCAAATTTTTCAAATATTTTTCGTAAGATAATGCATAAGTCTTTACTTAAAATAGTAAGTATAGTAGTAAGTAATAAATAGTAAGTACTCCCTGGTTTCTAGGAAAATGAAGCTTTAGATTATCAATTTTTCTTATCTAACATTCCATTTTAAATTCAATATATAATCACAAATATTTCTTTTGCAGCGAAGTGAGATAAGACCCTAAGTAGATGCATGCCAAGAGATTTTTTATGACACAAGATTTCCAAAAATGTTTACAATGTATGTTTTCTTATCAATTCATTTATTTGAATACTACGTTATTAAACAATTTGCGTTTTATTTGTCATTTAGCTTTCTGACTTTCATTTCAACGCTTATTTAAACATATTTACGGGATACTTCGGATAAACGGGGCAGCCGCTTAATTGGGGCAAAGTACATTGCCCCGATGTGTACCAATTAACCGGAATCTACCGCACTATGCATACATTTGATGAGTTTTCCCACTCTCGTTGAATTTCAGGGTTGATTTTTTGATAGGTGAGGGAAGATCTCGACCCGTACTGATTACAAGACATTAGCGTGTGCAATTCACACATTATGGAAGGTCTGACACGCAGAATATAGAATCGCGTGTATTTTAGGTTGGGGTGTCCAGAAAGGGATTTGAACACGGGATCCTTCAATCGGAGTCTCAGCGCTCTGACCACCAGGCCACCATGACCCCCGTAATAATATATAAGTGGCATTACATTTTATCATGTGAATGGAAATTAATATCATTATTGTTTAATTCATATTTTTATATTTCATTGTAACAATACGTAAATAGTGTGAAATTTTGACGGTTGAATGGCGTTGTGTATTATTTTAGTTTAATGCCGTATTATTTTGATATAATTTTTATCCCTTACCTCGTCATCTATTATGCAAAAATATGGCACGTTGAGGTGTGACGTTCTTGCTTGTATCGGTTCATACCCAAACCATCAAAATAACCCTACTTTATTATTCCACTTAGCACTTTAGATGGAGGGTTAAACTGTGTACCCCTTTGCGTCTTTGAGAACACTCCGGACTCTCCACCATCTTGGGCCTTTCCCAGTTCCTGTGCCTCTTACCAATATGTCACTAATTTAGTATAGGTAATCATATATCGGTTTTTACATCATATGTATCATATATCAATGCCATTTTTCCGTCCCATTTTCGGGAGAAAAGAGAAGTCTACTGAAAACTATACAAAGAAGACGGGACAACCTAATTGGCCATATCTTAAGACACGATGGCCTGATGAAGACAATCGTCGAGGGAAAAGTGAACGGGAAAAATGGAATAGGCAGGCCTCGTATGAGTTACATGGAGCAGGTCGTAAAGGACGTGAAAGAGAGGAACTACGTTGGTATGAAGAGGTTGGCCGATAGAAGAATCGAGTGGAGGGCTGCGTCAAACCAATCCTAGGATTGTTGACCCATGATGATTTCGCGTTAAAAGAACTGCTATCATTGAATAAAAAATCCCACCAGGAAACCACTGTTTAAAAAAAAATTTTTTTTTGCAAACAATCTTATTTTATCCACGTTTTTTTCCTCAAGCGACAAGCAAAAGGTATCCGGTTGATTCCGTTAAATAAAACTTTCGTAATCTGAGGTGAGATTTATATCAGATGTGATTATTATCAATCAAGGAAACCAACTATCCCTTTCAAAATCGGGATGACATTATTATCTGGAAAGAGTAAAATACCTACAATAAATTACATATTTTATCACTTATAAGTCAGGCTGTTATATTGTCTGTCAATAATACTTAAAAGGAAAGGGTGTTTTCCATAAAGGCGTGTGCTTCGGTAAGCTATTCGGATTGAAATGATAATCTCAGTGATATATCTTTATTTCCCCAAATAGATCGCCATTTTCCACTTTGACTTTATCGCGGTGAAATGATTTATTGCTTTTCGTTGCGAAATAAAAGTAACATTGGAGGAAATATGGAGCAGCTTAACGTGTCCTACAACTCTATGAAGCGTATTCCGAGTTATAACTGGTAAATTTCTCGATTTTATACTCACCCGAAGAAAAAAAATTCTTCTAAAGTATTGGGAAATATCGATGAGCATTTGAACTATTGAGCAGATCATTATGTTTCATTTCATCGATAACACGCACGAAGGCCTTTTGCAATACGTATCAAAAGGAATTGGAAGGAAATACTAAAATGCACATGGCAAGGAGAGATGGATCTTTTTAAGTGAATACTGACGTAAGGAACAACGAGAAAATACTTGCAAGTTGAGGAAATTTGGGTGAGATGGAAAATAGAAAAGAGGTTTAGAATTTCGAGAAAATATTGCTTTCAGAACTTTACGGCGGTGAAGCATGGACGATGAGAGCAGTGGAGAAGAAAAGGGTGGAAGCATTCGAAATGTGGTGCTACAGAAGAATGCTGTAGATTTAATGGATCGACCGAGTAAGTAACGAGGAAGTGCTAAAAAGAGTAGGAGAAAAGAGAAGTCTGCTGGAAACTAAAAAGAAGAAGGAACAACTTAATCGGCCATATCTTTAGACATGATGACCTGATGAACTATCGTCGAGGGAAAAGTGAACGGGAAGATTGGAAAAGGCAGGCTACGTATGAGATACATGGTACAGGTTGTGAAGGATGTAAAAGAGAAGAATTACGTCACAATGAAAAGGTTGGCCGATAGAAGAATCGAGTGAAAATCTGCGTCAAACCAATCCTAGTATTGTTGACCAGTGATGATGATGATCAGAACTTTAATTATCGTGGAACAAATTATATGAGAGAAGAGTTCAAGAAGAAGACCACGAAGTATTTTCGACCAATTGAAAGACAGCAGTGTTGAATAATATAGAAATCCCAAACCGAATTGACGAGGAATACCCGAATATAAAACGTTAGAAGTAACGTTGAAATTATAGTGGTATATGCATATGTGACACAAAAATCGATAACACTAGGCCCCAGAACAAAGGAAAAAAAAACAGGCAAAGATGACGTCTTCCGCCGGGAACAAATTTATTTTGGCAGAAATTGGAAGAAGACCAAAAATGTGGCACAGATATATCATCTACATCTACATAATACTCTGTAAGCGACAATAAAGGTGTGCGACAAGGGTTGAATTCATGACATGTTTTATCAATCATGCTTGAAAAGGATTAAGAGCCATATTTTAGTTAAAGCATAAAAATTGAAAAAAATATTGAAAGAGCAAATTAAACATGCACAGACATGTTAATTGAGTCAGCCTGAACTTCTTACACCAATATGCAACCTCCTATGCTGGCCGTTGATATACTTCTATTTATCTCCACTATTGAAAATATTTACCACTATTCATATCCCTAATTGTGCGGGAAAAGAAGGACATTTTGAATCTGTCGGTTCGTCAATCAATTTATCCAATTTTATGATTATGGTCCAGTCATCCATAGTTAGTTGGAGTTGGTAAAATGTTTATAACGTCATCAGCAAAAGTATTACCTTGGAAATTAGTTATGAGGTTAAGTCTTAATGTAAGGCTACCGTCTGATTCCTATTTTTGTTCATCTAATAGATTGGAAAATGGATTGGAATACTTAAAATCCTTGACTAAACTTGAAGAGAGAAATATAATAAATACTGAGCAGTGATTAAATGAAATGCAATGTTCAGTATAGACAAACCATCAAGACCTACTCTATTTAGCATTGGTTGTTTTGGGAGATAGCCGACGGATTAAGTTATTTCCGCCACTAGGAAGAGGTAGGTAGGTAACTTGGGCAAGGAAAAAAATTTCAAGAGGGTGGAGGAAGGATGCAGAAAAACTTGACATTGAAACTACAATGATAGGAAAAGAACCTCGACTAAACGACCTAATCGACGGACGGTGGATTCCACTATATTTTCTCACCACACGGCATTCAAATAGGGATCGGTATCCCACTGAAGAATCTTCCACCGTCGGGATTCGAAACTAGGCTTTTGGAATGCTAAGGCAGTACTCTAACCAACACAGTCAACCGATACCCGGTAGATGAATATCGATATCACTGATGGGATCCATAATATAAGTTGTTGGAGAGAAAAAAATTCTGAGAAACCCCTAGATCACGGAAAAACTCACTGAATGGAGTTACGGGAAAATATTTATTATGAACGCGTAGAATGAAGTTGAAATACTTGCCTTGCTGAAGGAATGAAAATGAAATAAGGCGAAGATCGAGAGAATTGAGGACGAAAACACTGAGGAAAAAAACACTCAATGGACCCTACACATAAAAAGAGTGGAACCTTGCCAACGGAAAAGGAGGACAACTTCAAACAATAGGGAACTTGCAGTATTTTTTATAACTCCATGAATGTGAAGTTTATTAGCTAAACCGTGCTTGGGGAAAATGTTGCTGAAGAATTAGGTTGTATTGAAAAATTTGATCTTAAAAAAACATTCGTTTTCTGCAGCTTGAATACACGAAGTCTTCGCACGATGTCAAGGCAGGATATCTCATATGTTTAATTTAACACACAAATATATTTAGATTATTATTTAATTAGTACGGATCCTAATGAGAAAGTACTCCATAAACTGTATAATGCCTGTATAGTACCCTGTTTGTTTTCATCCACGAACCTCTATTAAGACAATACAATCGCTGTTTTTTTTAGAAGTATGCCACAATAAGAGTGTCAACTAAAGGTAAATTGTCGGATTTTGCTTATTTAAATCCATTTTTAGTCATCTCTTCAATCATGCAACGGCTAAAAACCTCAAAATAATATATTCGCTTCATTTCCTTCTGAAATAAACGTCTGTTTCCGTGGCAACATGAAACTATATACCCAGCAGTGACGTCATAGGGGCTCTCAGGTCACGTGACTCTCGTCAATTATCGTGAAAATTTCATTTTGCATTTAATGATCTCTGCGGTTGATATGGATACACTGTAAAAAGTGTATCTGATTTTAAGGTACGAAAGTGATCTGAATTTCAGATGCAACATATTCTAGACAGTGAATGTTGAATTTCAGTACTAATATCTTGTCTAAAAATAAGTCAGGAGCAGGGCTGAAAATCAGACAAGGTGGGACCTATTTTAAGATAGGCCTATACTGAATTTAAGACAGCCCTATTCTGGTAAGAATGCGGGTTGCGACTGAAATTCAAGCCTACTTTGAGGTGATATCTTATTTTAAGGCAGGTGCTGGAATGAAAATCAGACCAAGTGGGACTTATTTTAAGATAAGCCCATGCTGAATTTAAGACCAGGGCTGTCTTAGATTCAGCATGGGCCTATCTTAAAATAATTCCCACTTAACAATGCGGGTTGCTACTGAAAGTAAAGCCTATTTTGAAGGGATATCTATTTATAAATACTATCTACATATTTAAACACTTCACTCGAATATGAACCAAAACCGTAGATTTTCATATTTTTATCCTGTGAAACTGTTTTACTGCTTAAATTATACTTCAATTGAGCTAATGTAAGTAATAGAATTTCCATCGGAAAAGGTTTCAGGATTGAAATGGGAACACATTAACAATGTTTTCATATATAATATGAAAAATTGTACTTTTACCAGAGAAAAAGTATATCATACAAGTCTTCGATACCACAGATGTGTGCCAGATGTATTTACAAACCAAGGCAGGAATTATCACTTGACGAGGGTCACTTTCTTTTAGTTCTTTACAACCCAGCTACGAAGACAACACTGTAAAAAGTAGATCTGATTTTAAGGTACAAAAGTGATCTGAATTTCAGATGCAACAATTTTAAGACAGGGTGTGTTGAATTTCAGCAGTAATATCTTGTCTAAAAATAAGGCATTTGAACGACTGAAAATCAAACCAAGTGTACTTATTTTCAGATAGGCCTATGCTGAATTTAAGACAGCACTGGTCTGGTAATAATGCGGGTTGCTATTGAAATTTAAGCCTACTCTGAGGGGATGTCTTATTTTATGGCAGGTGCAGGACTGAAAATCACACCAGGTGGGACTTATTTTAAGATAGTCCCATGCTGAATTTAAGACCAGGGCTGTCTTAAATTCAACATGGGCCTATCTGAAAATAAGTACCACGTAACAATGCGGGTTGCTATTGAAATCAAAGAATACTTTTATGCGATGTCTAATTATAAATACTAGATATTTAAACACTTCACACGAACACAAACCAAAACCCTAACGTTTCATATTTTTATTCGATGATACTGTTTCACTGACTAAATTCTTCAATAGAGCAAACGTAAGTCATAGAATTTCCATTGAAAAAGATTCCAGGACTGAAATGGGAACACTTGGACAATAACTTCAAAGATAATATGAAAATGTGTACTTTTATTGGAAACAAAGTAATCCATACAAAGTCTTCGATACCAAAGATGTGTGCCAGTATCTTTAAACCGAAGCAGGAACTGTCACTTGATGAGGGCGACTATTTTTTAGTTCTTACAACCCTGCCGCGTAGACAAAATAAAGAAGTTTACTCTCAGGATACGTCACTCAGACACAACTGGCTCCCTTCTGCAAATAAACTAAGTATCATTGCCACATTCTCACACCATTAATTCATCGCACGAAACTTATTTCACCTACTTACAATGAAATTTATCTAGACTTCGAATTTTACTTCCTTACGCTTCGTAATTCTTGTTGACATCCTGCTCCCTGAGGTTGAATGAAAAACACTGCGTTTTGTTTATCCTGCTCCCTGGTTACGCTCCGCCCATCAGCCTCTGCTATTAGCTGGTTAGCTCCAATTGCGGAGCCAACCAAGGCGTGCTTATTTTCAGCCCGGGTGATCTGAATTTCAGATCACAACCATCTTATTTTCAACATGCAGTGGTTATGGTCTTAAATAAAACGGAGGTGTGTCTGATTTTCACGCATCGTGAGTCTTAAATTCAGACCACTACCTTAAAATCAGACAGCTCTTAAATTCAGATCGCATTGAAAATCAGATCAACTTTTTACAGTGAAAATAAGGAAATTTCGTCTCAGGATGCGTCACTCAGATACACCTAGCTTCCTTCTGCAAACAAACTAACCAACATTCTCACATAATTAATCTATCGCACGAAACTTATTTCACCCATTTACAATGAAATATAACTAGACTTCGAATTTCGACATCTTTACGCTTCGTAATCCTTGTTGAATTCCCGCTCCCAAGCTGCATTCCGCCCATCAGTCTTTGCTGTTGGCAGGTTAGCTCTCGCAAACTCAATCATCCAAATAAGTTTCGTTTTACGACTCATTTCAGATTAGGAGTGTTGTAAAAATTAGTGTGTGGTGTGAATAAGATATGTTTGGTTGAATTACAAAATTATGAGGCTAATGGCGAGTTTTGAGGACTAGAAAATGGAATATTTATGTCCCCTTTCGTGCTTGTATTGGAGGAGCGAGTCATTGACTGCAGCTCTGTAGACTCTAGATTTATTGTTTGAGGATCAATTAGTTTCCCGATTACTTCCTCGTTTGTCCAATCGAGGAAGACAACAGTTTCACCAACGTTTTAAGTTCCCGTATTCAAGTCTGAAGTGTTTCTGAGCAGATTTTAACCGTCTTATACACCATTCAGTTCTGCCATATGAGCTCAGTTGTTCAATTGAGCGCATTATGGGTAAATGTGACGAATATGTACGAGGAATAAGCTACTTTTCCTTGTCAGACCTCATTTGGAGTATGCTGCCAGTGTAGGGGATCCCTACGATACCGGTCTAAATAACGAACTTGAACGTGTGCAGCGAAGATCGGCAAGATTTGTGAAGGGACGGTACGATAACCATGCTAGCGTAACCATAATAGCAATGAAAAACGTTGTGACTTCCACAATTTTATTAAACGAACTACCGGTTTCGGCTGTCAAGCCATCCTCAGGTACATGTACCTGAGGATGGCTTGACAGCCGAAACCGGTAGTTCGTTTAATAAAATTGTGGAAGTCACAACGTTTTTCATTGCTATTATGGAATCCTTCCACTACGTGAAAGCTTCAAATTTCAATTTAACTAGCGTAACCAGTCTATTAAATTAATCAAAATGGGAATCATTGTCAGATCGCAGGTTCAAATTTAGACTTAATCTCCTAAATAAATTCCAAGATAATATTTTCAGTGATGACGTTAAAAATACTTTGCGAACCCCAACTTACTATGGTAGACTGGACCATAATTACAAAATAGAGAAGTTGATTAGCGAACTGACAGATTCAAAATGTCATGTTTTCCTCGTACAATCAGGTAAATGAATAGCGGTAAATATGTCCAATACGAGTGATTGAATCCATAGCATAGGTAGTTGCATGTTGTGTAAGGACTTGAAGGTAATCCTACTTACATGCATGCGTAGTTTGCTGTTTTTATCTTTTAAAATATTGCAGTTTAGACTAATATAATAATACTAATCCTTTTAAATGCATGATATGTACTGCATGTTTGGTGATAGTTCACCCCCTGCCACACACCTTTGAGGTAGCTTGCGGGGTATTATGAAGATGTAGATTTTCATTGGTCGTTCGACTAGTTTTTTCATTTAGGTGCTTACAAGCATGGGAGAGCTTATAGCTATCCTCTCTGTTGAAATTGTTGGGGTTCTTGGCCGTTTCGATCGCCTCGCGTATGAGCCTGGGAAAAAGGCGTTTTCGTCTGGGGAAAAAGCGGATTTAAGAGCTAGTAAAATCGACCTGCTTGTCAGCTTAGACGTTGAATCCTTATTTACCAATATACCCGTCAATGAAACCATCGATACTACCAGATCTCTCGTCACCAAAGGACATCCCGAAAAATGGTGATATTCTGCCTTGACAGCGCATATTTTATCTGGAATGGGATATTTTACCAACAAGTCAAAGGCGCGGCCATAGGAAACCCACAATCATCGGTCATCGCCAATCTGTTCACGGAGGCATTTGAAGAGAAGGCCCTACGATACCAAGAGAAATAAAAAAAATATTTTAAATCATGCTTTTTTAAAGAAATAAAAATGTAAGTATAAGAAATATCTTCACATCGTACTAAAAAAGAAAAAAAAATATTTTCTCAAGTGAATTAAATTATAACCTAGTACTGGAAATCAATTATTTATGCAATTCAAGGAAGGTATCCAAGCAAAAAGTTATTTATGAACATTAATAGGAATTAATTTTCGTTTCGACAATATAACATTTAAAATTAACTATTTATGCAAGGCCACAGCGAAAATCATGGGGTGCTCTTTCATATCCGATATCAATAAAAAATAATTATATTTAAAGATATTGGTATTCAGTGTAATAGAGTTCCTTGATATATAATTTATAGAAAATCTTTAAAAGAACTAAATTTAAGGAGTTTGTAAGTTTAAATGAACTTAAGTCAATGTCTATGATATCTTGATGACAAATAAGCATCTAATTTGCTACGACTAAAAAGTAATCGTACTCGAAGTGTTTTGAATTTCAGAGAAATATGACCAGACAAAAGGCACATAAAAATCTTCGTTTTGATAACGTTTCCTTGAACGTGTTTCCAATATATTGGGATAAAATCACATTAAAACGCTTCATGAACTATGAGTAACGATTCATTTATAATAACGAAATTCAGCACATTGAAATCTTATGATTTGCGAGTGGAAAAAAAAATTGCCATCTGAGAAATTAGAAAGTCCCGTTCCCATGGTTACCACTTTAAGAATAATAATATACTTCAAGAATAGGAAGTTGAAGTATATTATAGTCTTATATAAGTGGTAACCATGGACCAGTGGATGGAACCGTTGAACCATGGAAAAGCGAACTAAAGAAAAGCATGTAAAAACCATAACTTTTCTTGAGATACGTGAATGACACATTTGTCATATGGCCACACGGACGAATTGAACTCGACGGATTCCTTAAACACCTCAACCAGCAGAGAACTTTACGATGGAGGTTGAAGAAATGGGCATCTTCCTTTCATGCATGTGCTGGTAAAGAGGAATGACGACGGGACGACAATATTCTAGTGCCTCAAGTGTACAGATTCAATCACTGTCATAGACTAGTAGGTACTCAAGTCGTGTGTAGCGATGCGCTAAGCTACTGCAATATTGGTGTGCTGGTGTTTGAAGGAAGTGTACTGCTGCCTCGATGAAGTGAAGGTTTTCGGATTACAGTGAATAATCTAAGCAAACCACCAAGAAACCTTCAGGAACCTGATGTCGCTTGTCCCTAACAATTGGAACCGTACGAGGTATGTCATGTGTTATTTTAATTTAAAGGATAAATCACATTATTGATTTTCGTATTTCACAATAAAAAAAGTTTATTGAGTAGTAATTGTTGGCATTCACAATGTTAAAACAATTTTTACCAACTATTGTCTGAACATGAACAAGTTATATCTAGAACAAGATGGGACGAGGAGTAAGGATATCCGCTGGTCGATTTTAGGAATATTATATTCCATTTACAGGAAGATAGAGTGGAAGTGTTTTTGAAGATACCGAAGTGGAGGGAGATATTGGAACTCCAGTAGAAAGTAATATCCATACAATATCCGTAAAGGGTATTGCGGAGGAAAACGAGTGACGTTATAAGTACTATAACATTCGTCCCATATTCAATTGTGAAAAATAAACCGTTGTGAGAAATTGAAATCTCTCGGATTTATGATTTTCTTTTGCTGACGTCTTTCGGCGGAGTCATGCGGGAACCCTTCAACAGTCTTGACTCCAAAGTATTCCCGTCCTCCTTCTCCCCTTTCTCTTCCCCTTTTCTTTTTTTCTTCGGAAAAGTTCAGCCGGAAGAAGATTACGGTAAGTAAGGGGTGGTCTCGGATACCGAGACTCCAGACAAGCGAGATGCTATCTAGCGGTCGATTAGGAAGTAGAGTGAACCGACGGGTTAAACGCCACGGGTTGGCAGCACCCGCGAAGAGTAACAATAGGTTATCGGCCAGACACCGGGAGTTTGGCATTACGCCCGGCGGAAAACAATAGGTGAGAAGGCGAAGGTAAGGAGGGGGCAATAATAAGATAAACAGCGTCAGTAGTTACGCGGCCACGAGAAAGAGAAGTCAGGGTGAGAAAGAGGCGAGGAAAACGTGAGGAAAAGGACGCGGAGATGATCGAAAGATAAGGTGTACGCGTCAGCAGAGCAGGCCCGGGGACCCGTGAAAAAGGACATATCGGCAGGAGAGCAGATTACACAGCGGACGCCGGAGAAAGGAGCGAGAGCGGAGGAGAGAGCAGGAACGAAGGGTCACCGTGAGGAAACCCAACGGGAAGGCGCACGCCAAACCAACGTCGCGGTCCAGCGGTTTACCGAAACCAGTAGCCACGATAAGTGGAAAATCTATGAACATTGAAATGATTATTTAAAGAAACAGCCCACTGCAAATTTACATGTAAAGATTTCATTAAGATTATTAATTAGAATAAACATTGTGTTGAATTTGTAAATTGGGCCCAATCAAAACTAAAAGAAATTGAATACAGAGATATTTGTGCATGAAATATAAATGTTTTCTTTGTTTAATTTCCTTAATTGAACAGCACATTAAGGGTTTTGATATATATATGTGTGTAATACATGTACCTGCGTAAGAGTGTGTGTGGAAGGAAACAAATGAGCTAGCCGGAAGACAAGTAAAAGGTAAGGTAAACGAAAGCGAAAAAGGGTGAGGGTTACAAGAGGTTGAGGGATACTCCTAATAGCAGTCAGCAGGTGCACGTTTAAATTCAGTGGCGTGGAGCAGGTTTTTTGAGATTTAATTTCTTTTTCTTCGATTTTTTCTCTTATATTTTTATACTCAATCCTATTAAATATAATTTTTTCATAGTTAGATAGTTGTAGCTATATTAGTGTTCCATTTTATTTCAGTTTTTAGGTTTTAAGTTTAAGGGTTCGCTTGATGTACTATTTTTTACGTATTCCATTTCTCTTCTTTTAACAATTTTCAGTAGTCTTAGGCATTTTTATTGTCATTTTAAGTAATCCGTTTCTTTTTTGATAATCTCTCTAGCTTGTAGATTTACACATTCAGTTTTTAAGTGTCATTTTTATTCTTTTTTTAGTAAGTTAGTTTCGTTCTATTGCATTAGTTTTGGAAGATCATTTTGTATTATTTGGTCCCGGTTAGTTCAATTTATTTTTTAATTGTAATTAGTGATGGGTCGATTCGATTCTTCGATTCTATGCCAAGAATCGGAATCGAAAATGAGTATTTACCAAGGTGAAAAATCGATTCCGATTCCAGTAGTACTTCAAACCACAAATTTATATGCGACCGTACTTCCAACAGTCATTTGAATTTTCGCGCCACGCAATCGTAAAAACAAAACACATTCTAATCAGCGTAGTGACAGTTTCTTCCATGCCGTAGTCCCGTACTGACGTTAAAGATACTTAAGTTTTCTAGGTGCACAACGCTGTCGTCGACTTTTACTGAGCGTTGTAATGTCGACAGCGTGGAATCATTTTCATATTGATCCTATAAATGATCAAATTGCCGTGTGTATCCACTGCCAAGCAAGAATTTCCCGTGGTGGAACTTCAAAATCTACCTCAAATTTATTAAAACATTTTAATAAACAACATAGATCCCTAGTAAAGGCTTCATCACCGAAAGATGGAATACTTGAATATTAACCAATAACGATTCAAATACCTGAATTGTCACCTCCAGTTAAAAGTGAAGTACTTAGTGACTCAGTGAGTTCCTGTTCAAGAACAGATGAAAGCAGTCACAGTTCTTCTTTTCTAGCAGCTACTCCCTCATGTCCTGATGTCGAAGTTATTACGGCGAGTAATGCAGTGAAGCGTTAGCCCTCCATACTTCTATCTCCTAATCAGCCAGCTTTGAAGAAGTTTATGGATAAAACTTCTAAATTTAAGGGTGGAGACGTCAGGTCTACTATGATTACACGCAAAATAGGAGAAATGATTTGCTTAGACCTGCAACCCTTCTCTATTGTAGAAAACGTAGGATTTATCGAACTTATGGCGTTACTGGAACCTAGGTAATGATATCTAGGAAAACTCTATCTGTGTTATTTTCAAAATGTACAACCAAACCAGAGAAAAGGTAGAAGATATGATAAAAATGATAAAATTTGCAGGAATAACCAAATATTTGTGGACTTCTAATGCTCAAGATGACTATCTTAGTGTAACAGTGCATTTCCATGATGAATTCAATTTTAAGCACTAATGCATTGACGTAATCCCCTTCCCTGAAATATCGCATTCAGCAGTGAATATACGCACATTTTTGGAGATGACTTTATCTGATTGGGGCCTACAGGAAAAGATAGCGTGTGTTGTTTGTGACAATTGACGCAATGTTGTTGCTGCTTTAGAAAGATCATCATTTAGGCATTTTTCGTGCTTTGCACATACATTGCAACTTGTATTAAAAGAAGGATTTTTAAACTGCAAGTCAATAATGAATCTAACAGCAGCCTGCAGAAGAAATGTAGGCCACTTCAAACATTCTTCTAAAAACGTTAAAATTTTGAAAAAATACCAGAAACTGGCCCAGGTTCCAAATCATCGACAAATTCAGAATGAGCCGACTAGGTGGAACAAAACTCTTCATATGTTTAAGCGAATTCTGGAACAAAAACAAGCAATTGCACTGGCATCTGGTGAGCTCAAACTACCAATAGATTTAACGCAGGGACAGTGGGATATGATCAAGAATAGTATTTCTATACTGGAAGTTTTTGATGCAGCAACCCTGCAAGTTAGCTCTGAAAATGTAACCCTGTCTGAGGTAAGTTCATTTCCTTGATGATTTCAAAGTACCTAGTTTGTTTGTTTATTTTTCTGAATTCTGCATTATATGGTATAATTATTGGTCCTCAGGAAAGATGAATAATATTTTGATTAAAGGTAATTCCACTGGTGCATGAATGAACATGAATTGAAGAAGCCCGCTCCAACAGGTTCAGGCATGCAGGGATTAAAAAATGACCTGTTAGCAGCACTGTCCAAACGTTTCATGAATATATAAGATGACTTTTGTTGTTCTCTTGCAACAATATTATCGGCTCGATATTAATATTATCGATATCGGCTCAATATTATCGATCGATCCCCGGCTGAAGAAGGAGCCATTTTCTAACCAAAGGCATTTGGAGACTGTAAAGATGAAACTAATAAAGGAAGCCAAAAAAATTCAGCAGGTAAGGTGATTTTAATTGCACCTAGTGAAGCCTTGTATGAAAAAAATTGTATTATTTCCTGATATTTTTTTTTTCAAATTAGATTGAACGCAGTGGCACACCACATCCGGAGGAGCAAATTTAGCCTAGGGAGCATGTGACAGGTATATGGTCAAGGTAGAGTGATGTGTTTGGAAAGGTAGCCAAAGACACCATAGCAAATACTGTTGAAGCTGAAGTGGAAGCTTATTTATCAGAGATGAATGCACCACCAAATTCCTTCCCTGGGGAATACTGGAAGGCTTGCTTCTCCTACTGTGCCATCCAATGTGTTCAATGAAAGACTTTTTAGTTCGGCAGGGAAAATATGTGATGTAAAACGCAACAGGCTTGATCCTGACAGAATGAAGATGCTTTGCTTTCTGAGCAAAAATTTAAAATCTATAAAGGGAGACTAAATTTGTAAGACATTATTGATAATGATAAAATATTTTCAATAAGAGATAGCTATTAAAGATGATGCTTTAATTTTAAATTTAAACATGAGTGTTAATATTCTTAAGTAATATCTATGAGGTAACACCAATTTTCATGTATGTTCTGTTCTGAAATTTAGCAATTATATTTTAATTACATAGTGATGCTATGAGTGATGCTTTTGTTAACTGATTCTTTCATAGAGTAATAATTTTTTACTTGGTTGTCTTGTTGCCTGGAATTAAGTGATATTTTTCTTGTAGCCTATGGCATCAGAATCGACGGAATCGGTATTGGTAGAATCGGAATAGAAATGTCAAAAATCGAGATCGGAATCGCTAAAATTTTGTAATCGACCCATCACTAGTTGTAATATTCGTGAGTATTTTTATAGTTGTAAGTGATTAGTTTCGTTAGGCATCCGTGTATTCGGGTTAGTAGGTATCACTATTTAGTCTCGAAGTGATTCCTGCGATGACTAGTGGAGGTACGAAATTTTCGCCGAGGGAAAACAATTCCAATCGGAGTTGTTGTGTTCCTCTAACCGCACCAAACAACACTTCCCACTTATGCCTAACCACGTACTTACAACTTCACGGTTTATCCCGCTTTCGTCGGCCATATTGGAAAAATACGTCACCGACACCAGCGCTGCTCGTGGTAATCTGAGTCTCCATATTCGAGACGAATTCGACGAAAATGTACATTTAGGTAATAGTAAATGCAAAAATAAATACAGGTGTTGTATCAAAATTAAAATAATATTTTATATTTTGTCGAGCTATTTTTAATAGATATATAAGCTACAGCATTACATTTAACAAAACCTAAAATCTTATAAAATAGTGACCATAAAAATAGTAGTATATATCCCATTACAAATAAATAAAAGAATTTTTATATAAAAATATAGGTAGGTGTATTTCATAATTTGACCAATTAATCGATGAGGACCGTCTCACGTTCCAAAACATTGATCACGTTCCCAAAAAAAAATTTTTTGGGCCTCATTCCATGCCACAAACCAGTAACCTAAGGCCCTATCCAGAAATATTTTCGGGAGGTTCAGTCATAATTGTACCCCCCCGAAAGTTATTTCTGGCTACGGCCTTGTGGAGGACATGAAAGAGAGGAATACGTTAATATGAAGAGGTTGGCCGATAGAAGAATCGAGTGGAGGGATAAACTGACCCCTCCTATTCCTTTTAACCTCCTTGGCTTCTCGTTGCCCGACAGGTATTAAAAACTATTTCCATTTTTGTAAAGGCCCAGGTTGATACCAGGAAGTTCCTTTTATATTCATTTAAATTAAGTTTAGTAATCTAATATTTAAATTAAGCTTCGGAACACAAGTTCGGGTTTAACTCTGATGAGAAATGCCAAAATATTTATTACAATAGGTATCTTATCTCTAACTTATAATAACTAATAGGACTTATCTCTATTCCGTTGAATTTCAGCGGGAAACTCGGAGAGTTAATATGTATTTGGAATGGGTTTGACATTAGTCGAGCGTGAATTAATCGCCATTTATGAATAAACTCCCAAAGATAAATTTTGACAAACTTCTATTACTAAAAAATCAACCAAGAGTTTCCACAAATTTAACTAACTTTCCAGATAATAGAATATGATACACATACATGATAGCAACACTGTATCGTCAAATATATTAATTTCTCGCAACGATTTCTTCAAATCATTTTTAAGCGATAAGCATGCAAAATAGTTTAATTTTCCAATAAAAATCAAGGATAGAGTGGTATATACTTTTAATAAAATCAAAAGTTTCAACATGGCATCGAAAAAAGACTTCCCGTTGCTGCCTTCACTTGCCGCAACAATGAATGACTCAACAATGTGCCCGTTGATGGATTTCAAGATGGCGAATTTCCCGTCCGAGAAAATATCTAGGCACCTAATTCTCGATCTAGGACACGGTTTTGTTTCAGGTTACGTTTCTATGGATATATCCGTGTCTCTCTCTTTTGTTTCGACTTCGTGAATGTGTATGTGGTAAACGTCCTGTTTCTTCTTGCACGCGCCGCCATCTTGCTCGTACCCCTCCGGACACTGGCATGTGTATCCTTCCGCTACACTCTGTTTACACTCCGCCACGTGGTCGATGCATCCGACCGAAGCTATGCATGGACTTCCCAAAGCTGAAATAAACATGTTACAAGAATCAAAATTCATCGTCGAAGTATATATTGGAATTTTCTTTAGGGTGCGCTACTTGACGTGGCACCTTCTCTCCCCAATATTCTGATTTTTAATAGCGTTCTGTTGGTTAAGGCAGGTTTTGATGGACAATGCATTTTTCCCACGATTCCTATATTTCTAATTTTTCCTTTTTTTAGTCTCATACCTGCCATAGTTCTGTCCAAACTACACGTCATAGTTCTCCCTCTGCCCAGCTCACCAAACTTTTTTCCCACTTTCAACTTTAAAACATTATCGCCCCATAAAGCCATTATTAAATCTTCTTTCTCAATTCTCTCATCCTTCTCCTGATACCCTCAATCAGGGTCCTTTCCGGCCCCTTAATTTCCTATTGCCATAAAAATTAAAGACGATTCTAAACCAAAAATTGATGAATTTCGAGCCCGTGTTTTATTGGAAACGAAAATTCTTCCCAAATCTTTAACCGTATGGATATCTACTTTGCTTTATTCTGGTCATTGTTTTCCCTTTAGATATTTGGTCATTGTTTTCTTCATAGATTGCGGAAAATACCTCATTATAAAACAAAACAGTTGATGATTACTGCTTATTATACTGCCGACCAACAACTAACTGTCAAATCACCTCACACAAGCACAGGGATTTGGAAAATTATCAATAATCTTCAAAAGAAGTGAAGAATAATATCATTTCGCCAGACATACTAAAAAGCTATCATCAGGTTTCCATTGAGTTCAGTATCTAACATCTACACCCCTACGTATTATATTTCTATTCAAAATGATTTTTGATAGCCCTCATTTAAATCAATATTAATACATTTTCTTCATAGTAATTTCTCTCTCAGCATTCTACTCTAAATAACGACTTCCAGATGTCTTTGCCCCTAAGTACATACCATTCACCGACTTTACCTTCTTCTTATTTCGCCAAATACATATTTCCTCCTCCACGTTGCTGATAACCTCCTCAGTCATCCTCATTTTTTAACACTGCACTTTTTATATTATCCTCCACAACCACATTTCTTAAGTTTCCAACCTTTTCACAGAGTCTCTCCCCAGAATTAAAGTCTCCGCACAGAGATATGCTCCATGTCGATCTGTCAAATGCCTTTGTTTCATTTTACTGTTTAAAAAACCGTCATAAATTTAATTAAGCAAACATCTGCTTTATCGTAATTTGTCTTCGATTGTATCCCACCATCCCACAGGCCTTTGTGTCGGCTGTTCACATGTCTGGATATATATGAAATGCAATCAAGCGAAGATAAGTCGAGATAAAATTCTATATTATCGCCATGCTTACGTGCTTTGCAGCCATCATTTATTTCTTCATATCCCGATCTACAGCTGCATTTCCTTGAATAGCACGTGGTTGTGCTATTGTTTAAGCAGTCCTCATTGTTGGAACAAATTTCATGCAAATCTGTAAAATAAAGTTAGTAATGACGTCATTAACGAAAGGAGCGTATATTGAATACAGCAGGTCATACTCATGCGAAGTGCGACCACGCGTATGTTCGATTACATACTGCTCATAGATAAAAGTTGATTTTTTCACGTCTCGGGTATAGTTTGACCCAAGTCTTCTGTTCTCATGAGTTTTAACTTTATTCCATGGTCGATATTTTCCATTTCGATTTCTCGCAGTCAACGACCGAAGTGAATTTAATGATCTTTATTTCCCTCTATGTAATACAGTAAAATATATAGTACTTATTCTATGGAAAGCCATGGATTTGTCTTGTTCTCTACCCTGAAAAAACTGATCCAGTACCAATATCGCGACAACACAAGTAGATATATGTAGAGGATATATTAAAAGTTACAGTACATGTTTACATATATTTTTAAGACAAGTAAGCATAAACAATGCATTAGAAATATTCTAGTACACATTGAACATTATACATACAATAGCAATTGACGTCTTCGGTTTTTTTATGATTCGTCTTTTCGGAATTCAAGGAGCACAGGGTAAGTAAACTGACAGCTAATTAGCTAACGGCGTTTAAATCTATCCCATAATGTCCCTATCTATTTCTTTTTCTCACTAAAATCGAGCATTTAGTTAACATCGATGAATTCACCACAGATACTGACAACAGAAAGTGCCTGTGGTAACTTTATCATAACGCTGCGAGCCACCACAAGGGTATGTGGCAGGGGTTGAACCTTCAACAATATGTAGGTATTTATCTCAAGAGGACAATGCTATGTTAGTCACTACAACACCGGCTTTCATATGAGTTCAAAATATTTAGAATTTGAACATCATCTCATGAAAAATATAATTATTTTCAAATGTATCACTGTTGTGAAGCCTTCACTGCCTGATTCAGGCAGGGAACGTCATCGATTTTTCATAAAAGGTGTCAATCGTGAAAAAATAAATAATAAATTTACACTAAGTGACCTGCAGGGGTTCAAAAATACAAGCCAAATATCTAGAATAGCTTTCCTAGTCGCCACTTGGTAGCATCAGTTGTGATCTATTCACTAATCTATGCGGGAATAAATTAAACATACATTTTGCGCATTTGTATATTCGTGCAAGAATGCAAAAGGCCTTCACTCAAGATGACATATCTGAAATAATCATTCTGGTCACTTTAGTAATATCTATTACAGCTCCTTGTGGCTCAAGGAATGAATAATATTTTTAGCCTTCCCGTCTTACAATCTGTCACTCTATTTCTATCTTTATAATGTAACCTATATACATAAAAATGTATATAGTAGCTATGCTAACTATACTATATGTACTATAGCTATAGTAGCTATACTAACATATAGCTACTATAGCTATAGTAGCTATATGTTAGTATAAGCTATAGTACACAATAGTTGTTTTAATTTAGTTTTAATATATTTCACAGAAGTGTCTTTTTTACTGAATGCGAGCCTATTTCTCTAATGCTCGTTCATTTTTTTTAGTGTCAGTCTCCTTTTAAGAAACACTCACCTGCCAAGCATTTCGATCCATTAAAAGATGATGTATATCCATTTTCGCAAGCGCAAACACTGTCTGAACAATTTGCGTAGTCCACGCAGTCAAGTGAATACGTGCAGTTCTGGCCAATGA
Source organism: Platycnemis pennipes (assembly GCA_933228895.1). Lineage (NCBI taxonomy): Eukaryota > Metazoa > Arthropoda > Insecta > Odonata > Platycnemididae > Platycnemis > Platycnemis pennipes. Next base: position 29,003,760 of record OW121852.1, on the reverse strand, counting down.
CTGAAAAAGATTGAAAAAGAAAAGGGGACGAGTTAAGTGGGTTTCTCTGAGTGGCTATCTCCTTCCTTTCACATTTCGGTACCCCTTATCAATACCGATGATCTGATGAAGACAGTCGTCGACGGAAAAGTGAACGGGAAGAATTGCAAAGTAAGGCCTTGCATGAGAAGCATTAAAAGAAATGGGGAAAAATGTAAAATAGAAGAATGAGGAGCATGCAACCTTTTTTTATAACTCTTTGAATGTGATGGTTATCAACTAAAATGCGCTTGGCGAAAATTTTGATGAATAATTAGGTTTTATTATAAAGATATTACTCTTTAAAAATTGTACATTTTCGGCAGGTTAAAAGCACGACGTCATCGTATGACATCCGGCAAGGTATCACTATGGGCCTTGTTTATCTGTTGTTAAGCGGAGGTAAGTTATTTAATGCATACTTGACGAAAATGTTTGCATTTATCTCATTTGCTTAATTTAACACACAAATGTATTCAGATTATTATATAATTAGCATGGATCAAAAACGAGCAAATCGCAGAAATTTTGTATACTACCTGTAATTGTAATATTTTATTTGTTACATTGTAATATTGTAACACCCTGCTTTTTATCACTCCAAAAATCACTGATGACAAAGCAATCGCTGATTATTCAACTGAATTATGAAGTAGATGTCATTTTTGTGAACATTTCAGGACACAATTTTTTGGCCCTTCTATCGATTGGCAATAGTATAATGAGGCCTTTCAATCTTATATTTTAAGAAAAAAGACGTTTAAAATCAGCTATTTTACCCGTGGTTATACGACAAAGCATGGCTGTTGCAGTAAAATTTGCAGGTTAATAATGTAAAGAGAAATTACATGTTGACCAAGAACTAATATAAGATACGCAATGTTATGTAGAATTAAGCACTGTAAAAAAGTACCCGCCTTACCACACTTGTTTAATTGATATTATTAAATGTTTGCCAGAAAAACACCTATATGGAAAATCATCTATAGGGTGATAACGCATACACAATAATTGTATGAGTATTCTATTATATAGCGCGTTGTAGGAGCATTCTATTTTTTACAAGCTCTTTTAACTCATTTTGACTTCGAAACATGACTGACGTGTTGTTGCCACGTTTAACCCATTTACGGCCAAGGTCATTATTACACTGAAAATTCAACTTTTTTCTTCATATTCCTTCTCAATATATGCCAGAAAAGAAAATATAACAAAATTGATGCCGTAAAAAATTTGTTTATGCAAAAAAAATAATGGTGCGTTTTTGCACCTTTGGCAGTTTTAGAGTTCTTGGGTGCTGAGGTGATAGTAAAATGATAATTTATTTTGCTGTATTTATTTGCATTTATAGTCATAACTCGAGTAATTAAACGTTTTATAATAGTTTATATACTTGCTAAGAATGATTACAATAGTTTTGGAAAGCAAAGTGTTCATAACTGTGGCCTTTTTATGGGTAAAAATCAAGAAAAAATTTTGGATGCAGGGGTTCGTTTTACTCATGTGAATATTGTGAGTTTTGCATTACCTGTACCTTCTCCTGGATTCATTTTCTCAATTAGGTGATCTACTTTATATTTTCTTACGTACAGTGGTAAGGACAAACGCGATAGCCTACCTATTTTTGGGTTGCATGACATTCCTGCTCCTTGACCAACATTAGTTTATTACTTTTCATTTGAATCAGCGCTACTTATGATAAGTTTTTGACATTGGGCATCCTTTCTCCTGTGTGTGTGACGGGTCACTGGCGAATGAGTTTCCTCGTAAACCCTTATTGTGTGTGTGAATGTGATTCACGAGGGGGTACTACTCTGTGATTGCACAAACCCTAGTGCGTGATTGAGGAAAAAGTCCCTGAACCCTGCATGTATGTGTATGCGTGAATGAGAATTACGAGGTTGACTCTGTGTATCGTATGCAAACCCACGTGAATGAATGGTTGAAAGTCATTTTTTTCAGCTCAGAAAGAAATTTTATTTTATTTAGTTTTCCTTTTTATTCTATTCAACATACCCACACTTTTATTTTTATTTTGCGGGTATGATGGGTCACTAGCTTTGGAGAAATCCTCGTAAACCCTGGTTGTGTGTATGATTGAACTCACGAAGGTGACTGTATTTAGTATACAGACCTGAGTGATTGTATGAGTCACTATTGGTTTTTATATTTACCTTGATTCCCGTAATTTTGAGTGTGATAATTGTTTGTATCAATATGAGTGAGTATGCGACTATGTCATTTACTTCCATTTAAATTTCCCTGTATGCTTGATTTTGTTCGAGTGAATGAGAGCTCCCTTATTTTGTATATACTTCTTCCTTCCCCCTCTCTCCCTTTTTTATTCCTCTCTTTGGGGATATTTTTCTTCATTTATTATTTGCATACAGCCGTAGAGATGTTCTTTTCATTGTTCAACATAAGATGTGAACTCAATTTGTGACATATCATTCCCTGTAGCTTTTCGGTATATTTTCCCGGAATTTGTACATACTCTGACCAATTGATAAAATTTAGCAGGAATTTGTACATACACTGGCCAATTGATAAATAAATAATGGCCACCACCACTTATTTCCCCTGATTTTACTCAAGAGTTTGCATTTGCATTGCCGTGAAAGCCTACTCCGAGGTATCCTAGTTATCGTACTTCCCTATCACATGGGGATAAAAGCCTCTTCTTTCGGCCAAATCTTTTTGCATTTCATCGTGGAACAACTGGAACATTATTGCTTGCGACAATGACAACTGCTTTATAATTCCATTTCACAACAGACATTTAGATTATGCATCATATACATAATCAAAACATCCACAAGGTCTTGTTCCGATGGTCACTGAATCTTCTGGCAGACATTATCAAGTACTATTTCCCTGAACCATCCTAGTTGCAAAAAAAATCAATTTTTCAAGATAGGCACGAAGCAAGGAAAACTAAAAAAATGTATCAATAAAAATCGTTGATGCGACGGACCAGGAATAACTTTCAAGAAATCTGAAACAAACTGAGTTCCCAAACCTAACTGCAGCCTATCAGGGTTTGCCCTTGCCCCTCCATTTGGAAACACCTGGAAAAGGTACCCTTCGGAAGAGCAGAGACACCATAATTGGCATCCTAATTTCTCCGGTATATTCTTCAGGTTCTTTTCTCTTGCGGTCTCTGGAGAACAAAGATCCTTGTACACCTTCATCGTTATGACTGCACACACTCGTGCCGAACCACCACCACGCGCTCTCTGAAAAACCCACCCGGCGTATCGCGGAAAGGGTGAGAATAGGGATGAAAACACAAATTATTTGACGGTGACATAGGTGTCCTTGTGCGTCTGATATTCTAGGAATAAGAGTGAACGAGGACTTCTGCACAGGCTGAATTTCCTAGATGGAGTTGGTTGAGAGAGTTACACGTCTTTCCTACATTCCCCCATGAACACACCATTATACCCAGCTGCTTGGCAGAAGAAGTATCTTCCAAGCATAATATCAGGCAGCTCTGGTAAAAAAACTTCCATAAAATGTGAGAAAACTGCTTACGGTTTGATATTGAGTGTTCATGAGATCTTTTCGCTTCATCTATCAAAAATCCGACGCAATTCTGTTGCATAGATCTGAGAGTACTGCATAAAAAAATTATGTTTAAACCTATCATTGTCAGTTTAACTTTAACATTGTATGCATTCTAAATAAACTAGATGCTATCACACCATTAAATAAGGATATACACTGTTATAAGACCACGGTTGCCAATTCTTCCTTCCAGAACCTGTCTGCTGTTGTAACCTGCTCTCGCCAAAAGTGCAAAAACGAACCATTATATTCAATAAACAATTTTTTTTATTCAATGATAAAATAAACGGTTATAGGAATCATTATGTGATGTGGGCTTATAAGTATTCTATTTTGGCGACTTCAGTTATTCATATGCATGCATTATCATATTTATAAAAAAAATTATTTAATCACCCTTCATTGAACCTGAATTTAGGCAAACTTAAAAATCAATAACAGAGGGACATTAGCTAGAATCAAAAATAAAACGCCTTGAAAAATAAGTTTAGTACCTTATAAAAGAAGAAATAAAAGAAAAGGTGGAGAACTCTTCTTAGTGAATTTGTTATTAACTAAAACAAAAATGGTTCGTTTTCGCACCTTTGGCCGAAAATGGGTTAATGTATAAAATGAGAATACAAGCTCACTCCCGCTAATACGTATTCTAAAATAGGTTAAATATTTTCTTAATTATTTTTAAACTATTATCTAGCAAATACAAGTCTTTGTTTTGAATTTTAATAATATATATATTTTTGAAAACTGTTTGGCAACAATGACGCTTCTACCATTTGGAAGCATTGGTATTAATTACACCATATCAATAACCAATGAAATATTTAAATTACATGAAAAATATAAGAAGGACCTTGGTAAGGTATGTTCCTTAATAAATTTAGTAAATAGGCACGTAAACACGTTCCGTCAAAAGTACCGCTGCCAATGATAACAACATACTGTAGCGCTACTTTCATGTAACTAAGGCTTTTCTTCTTTTTTTCGAGCAAACATTTATTGGTATCAATTAAACAAGTGTGGTAAGGCGAGCACTTTTTTGCAATGCTAAAGTTTACATAAAATTGCGCATCTTATATTAGTTTTTCGTCAAACGACATTTGTCTTTACGTTATTAACCTGCAAATTTTACTGCAAGAGCCATGCTCTGCCGTATAACCACGTATGAAATAACTGGTTTTCGACGTCTTTTTTTCTTCAAATATATGATGGAAAGGCCTCATTATTTTATTGCCAATCGATAGAAGGACCAAAAAGTGGCGTGTCGTGAAATTTTCACAAAAATGACATCTACCTCATAATTCGGTGGAGCCTCCTTAAGGCTAACCTTTGCGGATAAAAAAATAGACTGTAAAAAGACGACCATGACGATGCCAATTTCAAACAATAAAATAATGACACACTTGGAAACTCTCCGATCATAATTCGACTCACCAGCCAGGCACTCGGTTCCGTTACGGGACGGTATATATCGACTCTCGCATTCACAGCGAAAGTTATCATCCGAAGACAAGTAGCATTTTGCATGAGCCACACATTCATCATCCCTTCTGCACAACTGCCCGACACCTGGCGAAGAAAAGACTCAGATGTTAATGCTACTTCTTAAGATTTAAATCTTAGGTGAAAGCTTAGCCTTTAGCTACTCGCGGGGTTAGTGGTATTTTTCTGGGTGTGCTGCTCTTATCGACCTCTATTGTAAATCCATCCAATTATCGAGTATAGGTCAATGGTGAACAATGCATTAATGATGACCATTAAAATTCTAAGGTAATTTATCAATTTGTCAATTACATTGATGTTAATTCATAGATAATAGAATGGAGAAGAACAAACCGACGTTCATTGCATTTGTGGATTCAGAGAAGGCTTTTGAAAACATGGATTGGGATTTAATGCTTGGAATTCTGAAGGGAATTGGAGTGTCCTACAATGACCGAAGAATTGTACACAGTCTGAACAAAAACCAAGTAGCTGTGATTAAATCTGGACCCAGCTGGTAAGAGGCAAGAATAAGGAAAGGAGTGAGACAAGGCTGTGCACTGTCTCCCGTAATTTTTAATGTTTACATCGAGAGAGCCATCAATGAAATCAAAGATAAGTCTTCTGGAATGACTATCCTTGGAGAAAAAATAAGCATGCTGCGATTCGCTGGTGAAATAGCACTCATAGAAGAGACAGAGAGGGATCTGAAAAAGATTCTAGTAACCATGGAAAGAGCAATGGCCAGATATCAGCTGAAGATAAATAAGAAGAAGGCTAAGGTATTGGTGTGCAGCAAGAAAGAAGAGGCCAAAACCAATGTCAAACTAGGAAAACAAAAACTTGAAGAGGTTAAAGAGTTCTGTTACCTAGGAAGCCAAGTAACCAACGAAGCAAGAAAGAAATAGTGAGTAGAATAGCCCAGGCAAAGAGGGCATTCTTTCAAAAGAAGAATCTCTTTACGGCTGGAAATGCAAGCATAGAAGTAAGGAAACAGTTCATCAGGACATATATCTGGAGCATTTTTCTTTACGGCAGTGAATCATGGACGATGCCCCCAGCGGAGAAGAAAAGGGTAGAAGCATTTGAAATGTGGTGCTACAGAAGAATGCTGAAGATTAAATGGATCGACCGAGTAAGTAACGAGGAAGTGCTAAGAAGAGTAGGAGAGAAGAGAAGTCTGCTGACAACTGTAAAAAGAAGAAGGGAAAACTTAATCGATCATATCTTGAGACACGATGGCCTGATGAAGACTATCGTCGAGGGAAAAGTGAACGGGAAGATTGGAAAAGGCAGGCCTCGTATGAGATACATGGAACAGGTTGTGAAGGTTGTAAAGAGAAGAATTACGTCACGATGAAAAGGTTGACCGATAGAAGAACCGAGTGGATAGTTGCGTCAAACCAATCCTAGGATTGTTGACCAATGATGATGATGATGACGAAACTTCCGTGAACAATGTACGTAACCATTGTTTTCCCAATAGCAAAAATCGGTGTAAAATAGGGTCCGCCATTTTTTCCTATTAACAGGACAAATATCCCTATAAATAAACTAAAATTATAATATATCAAAGAATAATGTTGGTTCTGTGACACAATGTCAACTATAACTCTTTAGAGCTACTACAAAATTTCTGCAACCTCTTAAATTCGGAGATTTTCAGCGAAAACTGAATTCCTGCGTCTTATTTATATTTTGTTCAACTTTAAACCCTCGTACATTGTTAATGCGCATTTACTATTAGAAATGAAAATTTTACATCGCATGTAATCAAACTGCAAAATTTCATCTTCCAAACTGCAAAACCAAAACTATTTTTTGAGATTTCGGCCAGCTTATTCGGTTCCAGCCCACTGTACGACGGTTAGGCATTATTTAAGAAATGTTAGCAAACTGAAACTAACCAAAATCACGAAAGGAGACACCCTGAGGACAATGACTGAGTCAAACATCAAAATATTGTAATTGAATGCAATCACCTAGTGAATTTCCCGTGACAGTTTCACAAAAACTTGTGTGTACGTGGAATAATACTTCATAAGAGAAATGTTTTAGCTGTGAAACAAGCGAGTAGGTCTCACCAAATTGTTAGTACCAATGCAGGAATTTAACAACTATTAATTTGGTCATGTAATAGCTAAAATTAATAAATATACATCCTCCATCACTCATGGAAGAGTAGAGTCAACATGAGTTAGCAGTGCTAAGTACACATTTCAGATATACTACCAACTAATCTAAATACGTTTCACCCAAGTATTCGCTTGCTATGTTGCGTATGGTGATTTCTCATTGCTCCAAGAAAGAAAGACAATTTACATCTGCCATTCGTACGATAAGATGTCAGTTTAAGATTTGGTGGACTTTTTCATACTCAATTGACCTCCAGCACAGGATATCATAACCAGTAGTAGGACGCCCGTACCGCACATCAATGGGTGGATTTTCATCTTGCTTCTCGTGTGGTTGATCGAATTTTCCCTGCGAAAAGAAATATTTGTTAATTTTAGCCCCTAAACTGCTAGGGAATACACCATAATGCATGTCAAGAGAATTATGATGAAAGAGAAATCTGTGGAATAGGTTAAAAAAAAGAGGACGGGACAATTTAATTGGCCATACCTTGAACTTGATGTTCTGTTGAGTAGGCTTCCGTCAAGGAAAAAGTTAACGGAAGAATGGCAAAGGAAGACTGGATATGGGATATGGAGCACCTAGTAGGAGTAAAAAACCCAATACTCTGTAAACGTGAAGATGTTAGAGCTCTAAGAGTTTAGATAGAGATTCCAGATTTAGATAAAGAAGGTATTTAAGATACACAAACAAGTTGCTTAAGCTGGTATGTAGTTGATTATGACGGCACTATTATATAGATCCGAATATTGGACTCCTTTTAGTTTAAGTATTTATTCTTATGTGACTTGCCTCTCAGCTACTTATTTAATACTGAACCCCCTCTCACTCCAACAAACAACAGTGTAACCAAAACAACAATAATAAAAAAATAAATAAACAAACTCTAAACAAATTAACTTAAATACTATGTAACAACTTAAAACAACTGAATTAACAATAAATAAAGATAAAACAAATCCATAACAGATTCCTAGAAAAGAAAGCCTGAAGAACTTTGCAGACAGCAGAGATGAGGTGCATGGACAATGACAAGCGGAGAAGAAAAACTTGAAGAGGTGAAAGAGCTCAGTAACCCAGGAAGCCGAGTAACCACCGATGGACGAAGCGAGAATGAAACAGTCACTATAAATGCCCAGGCCAAGAGGGCATTGTATCAAAAGAAGAATCTACTTACCGCTGGAAATATATACAAGCTTAGAAGTAAGGAAACAATACATCAGAACATACATCTGGAGCATGCTTCTTTAGGACAGTGAGTCATGGACAATGGCAACATGGGAGAAGAAAAGGCTGGAAGCATTCGAAATGGGATGTTTCAGAAGAATGATGAAGATTTAATGGACCGAACTTGTAAGTAACGCGGAAGTCCTAAGAAGAGTGGGAGAAAGAGAAGTCTTCTGAATTCCCTAAGAATAAGGTACAACTTAGTAGGCCATATGGTGAGACATGATGACCTCTTGAAGACGATCATCGAAGGACATGTGGACGGGAATAATGGCAAAGTAATACCTCGTATATGATACATAGAACCATTGATTAATGATCTGAGGGGAATAAATACGTAACTCTGAAGAGATTAACCGACAGAAGAATTCAATGGAGAGATGCGTCAAACCAATTCCAGGATTGATGACTAAAGAATTGGAGAGATTAGGTTCCTAAGAATCATTTAAGGATGCTCCATACTAGACACGTTAAGGAAAGAGGGCATAAGAACTTCACTGAAAGTCGAGAAACCACAATAATCGCTCATCTATACAAGACCATCTGAAAGGAATATATTTAGCAAATGCCGTTGAGCGCATAATTCGGGGATCTAATTCAAAAATCCCTGCAAGGAAGGAGTATAAGCCGGCCAAATCTTATACTGTGAAGCGGAACAGGCAGATATACTTAAACATGGCAGAGTAGACAACAACGAAGAAGAGGTCAGTCGATATGAGAATCAAGTGGAGTGGTGCGTAGGGCCAATGTTCACATTGATGACTGAGGATGCTGATGATCCCTGTAAACCGATAGATGTTGCTATGTCTTATAGTTTACTGTGAACAGTTGAGTTTACCAAACGTTCTCCTCAAACGCAATCGAGTACACATGTATTCAAGATTATTTTAACGAGAGCAGCCTAAATCAAAATAATTAGTAAGCTTTGCCGACAAGTGTTGAACGACGAGTTCCTTTTTGGTTCAGTAGCAACACTTATGGCATTGTACTGGTAGCCCTCGTCAATTGCGCGGGTTACGTATCTGCAAAACCCCGCGGTTGACAAAACCTCGGATGGTAAACCACGAAGTATATTCAAATCAGGGGCTAGGTGTCATGTTCCCTAAACTTCAGATAAAATTTACGTAATTTTATTTTTTCTCGAATTATATACATTTATATAAAAGTAGAAATATTCCCTTCCCACTATTAGGTGGTGATCTTGGGTACTGTAGCTGATAACCGCGCAGAAATAACAGCAGGACCACTATCTCAGTTTAAATTTTGTTACTAAATGCACTCGATTGGTTCGAAATTCGCCTATAAGGAAAATGTCTTTTTGGTTTTACTTATCGGCAACTGGGAGATCCGAGTTCGATTCCCGGTCAAGTCAGATGATATTATGAAGGCAAATTTCATTCCTTGATGTAAAGATTTTAGCACTCGTACGCGTGTCTGTGTGCATAATCATCGGTTGAATTTGTGAATGTATGACATTAGATTGGTCAGAACCGCACATACGCAAGGGAAATACCGTGGTTGATAGAAGTAGTGCCATAACCGTTGACCGGTTCGAATCTAGACCGTATCGAACAATTGCGCAATAGGGCAATATTTCCATACAGCATAGCCTTCATAATTTCACCCAAGGAAAAGTGGAAAATCCTGGCAAAAGACATGAGGTAATATAGACAATCTCGAAAAAATGGAAGTATTGAACTTGATTAAGTTGCCAGAATCTTCCGACAGAAAACTTAGCGGTTTGGAAACTCAGAAGTACTGAAGAGAATTAAAAATTAACACTTGTGACAAGGACGTTAACCTGAAACTCATTAGACAACAATCAATGCCCCGAAGAAGCAACGATAAAATTGTAAAAATATTCATAAAGCAGTCCCTTAATCAGGTAGGTAACTTGGTGTTTTTACCTGTCGTGTTCTTATAGTATGATGCCCCAGTTTGATCTGAAACAGGTACTGCTATAAATGAGCTGTGGCTCTATTATATATGTATATATATGTTTCCAAAGTTCAGGAAGATTATTTAGCGTTATCAGAAAAGACGATATCTATCATGTCGTAAACAACAGACCATCGTATTGAGTAATGAGGGAGTTACCCGAATGAGTATCATCAATAACCATGGTAACCATGAAGGCACCATAAATATCATGAGTTCACAATACTAAAATCCGTTTGACGAAGTTCTCTCAGCAACAGGAGCCGCAGTGGCTCTCCCCTCAAGTCTCCTAAGGGCTAGATTTTTCACATATACATACTTAATTCTTCTTTTTCTCATGTTTGTCAACGTCATTCATAACTCTCATGCGACGTCTTTTTTCCCATTCACCTTTCCTTCGACGATTATCTTAGCCATGCCATCACGTCCCAAGTAATTGCCAATGTCCCGTCATCTTTTCCAAATTTTCGGCAGACTTCTCTTTTCTCCCAATCTTCTGAGGATCACTAGGTCGATCCATTTTATCGTCATCGTTCTCCTGTAGCACCTCATTTTAATGCTTTTACCAGTGATTTTTCTGTTATTGTTATCATCCATGCCTCACTTCATGAAAATGCATGCTCCAGATGTATGTTGTACTGAAGTTTTCCCTCACTTTCAGGATTTTCTGTTCCACCAGTGTGTAGAGTCGTCTATTGGCGGAATGCCCCCAACCTTAAGATTCTTACAATGGGGGCGTTTACTCGGAACCGAAATCGCAATTTTGTACACGAAATCGTTAGATGGAAACAAAAAACGAATTTTAGTGAAAAAATTAATCTTCTAACCACAACCATTCACTAATAAATCAAAAATTAAAATAAGCAAAAGGTGACGCCCACCGAAAATGCTGCTGTGATAACATTGACGTCATTTTCCTCCCGTCCTTGACTGCTTTCAGGGGAGGGGAAAGGGAGTGGAGGGAGGTTCTCGGAAGGTCTGCTCGCACAGATGCTGTCGAAATCGCTCCCATTGGGCGAGTCAGCTGTGTCCCCCCCTTTGCGATAAGGCGAAGTAGCTTCGCGGGCTCAGTTGTGATAGGACGAAGTCGATATACGTCAGAGGTTGCACCACACCCACTTTTCCGAAAGGGTTAAAAACATCAGTTTTTCGCCGCTTATAACTCGGGAAATAATTGTCGGATCAGAAAACGGAAAAATACGGGTACTTTTATTTTACAAACTCTATCAGATTCGGCAATAAAAAAATAAGGTAAACGACCCCATTGTGCTGTCAATTTCCTTCTTGCATAACATTACCTCCGCATAACATTCTCTAAGTTTTCATTTTAAGGACCTTCAGGTGGTATCTGACCATTATTCTTTCCATGGATACTAGTCTCCTTTAAATCTTACAAATAAACGGGGAGTAAGCAGAGCGGAATCAAGAGAATATTCAAGTACTATGAGATCAAATCAAGGTGTATTAATTTCAAAACCAAATACTGAAGCTCTCAAGCGATATTACATTTATATTGCACCAAAGCTCCTTCGTTCCCTCCCTGTTGAACAGGCAATGATGTAATTTACAATATTTTTATTGCCGAATCAGATCGAGTTTGTAAAAAAAAGACCGGTATTTTTCCGTTTTTTGACCCATCATTTATTTCTCGAGTTATAAGTCGAAAAAAACTGATGTTTTTTAACCGTTTCGGAAAAGTGGGCGTAGTGCAACCTCTTACGTCATCGACTTAGTCCAATCACAACTGAACCCGCGAAGCTACATCGCCTTATCGCAATGGGGGACACACAGCTGACTCTGCCAACAGGAGCGGTTGCGACAGCATCTGTGCGAGCAGACCTACCGAGAACCTCCCTCCACTCCCTTCCTTTTCCCTAAAAGCAGTCAAGGACGGGAAGAAAATGACGTCAATGCTATCTAAGCATCTTCTTTCGGTGGGCGTCACCTTTTGCTTATTTTAATTTTTGATTTATTAGTGAATGGTTGTGGTTATAAGATTGATTTTTTCACTAAAATTCATTTTTCGTTTCAATCTAACGATTTCGTGTACAAAATTGCGATTTCGGTTCGGAGTAAACGCCCCCCCATTATAAAATCTAACTGTTCCTGTTTTTGAGAAGAACGAAACAATGGATCTTTTCCAAATAGAAAGTTGAAGACCTCTTTAAGGCTCTCGTGTAATTTTTTTGGTTTAGTTGAAACTTTAACCTGGTGTAATTCTTCGATCGTTATGAACACACAAGGAGTTCATGCAAATATATTACAGTGAAAATATCAATTCATGTATTTGTACCAGCCGCTGCCACCTTTACCATAGTAAAAGATGGTAACCCTGCAACATGACTTTCCTCCGGGGTACCTATATTTCACAGAAATCTATAAATTTGCAAAATTTGTTGTGGTGGAGTAAACATATTCTATTTTGCTCTTTCTATTTCTGCCAAGACCGCGAATCCGCAAGTCGTCGACGAATCGCAGCATGCTGAATTTTCTCTCCGGGGATGCTCACATTCGATTGCCTATTTATTGACTACTTTGATGGCATTCTCAGTGTAGTAAACTGCATGCATGTGCTAGTAGTTAGCTATAGTTATGGCTATTTGGGGTAGCCAGCTAATATCATTTGTATCATTTAGGATGGTTTGTTTTTTTTTCGGAAGAGCTTGCATTTTTCACGGAACGAAGGATGGGAGGTCGAGAGAAATTCTCTTGCGCTGGCCTCTTCTTTCTTTCTGCATTACATTTCCATGAGTGAATATTTCTTTTTCTTAACATATAGTGATGGTTATTAAAATATTTGCATTGTGTTTACTTGCATTCCATTTGCTTATTGTTTTTTTTATTTTTATTACGATCGCATCTACCATAAATTCTCATAGAAAGATTTATAATTTGCAGAGCAGCGTCTGCATGTTGTTGTTACCATTTTTCTTGTTGTTTTTGATGTTCTGGAGCCTTATTCTGTAAAGTCTAATTCGAGATTCCGACGTCACAACAATACCCATATATGGAAATAAACATCATAGTTTGTAGTACAAACCGTGCTCCCTTGATGCCGCGACGGTCTCCCCGGCTCAAGGCGACGGAGTCGGATCATTTTGCGGATCATTTCGTTCATAATCCGTCGCCAAATATTTTCTGGCGAGCAGGCGCTGCCTTCGCGGTGGGCACCTATAGAAGCTTCGATTGTAGCAGACGACTTGTTGATATTTATCGCGCGGGATACAAGGTGAGAATGTATCTAATTCTAGCTAATGATTAAATCTTTCATGTCTCCGTTTCCTTGCTGCTTATACGGTTAGAAGTATATAAAACTATTTGTTATGTTTTCAAATGTCGCCATGCAATGTTTTTGTTTAATTTTGCTTAATAAATTGTCAGGTAGAGTAGACATATAGGATTGTTAGTCGTGTAAAACTTCTACGTAAGATTTTAATGCTACTGCAGGGGCAATATATATTATTGAGAGGAGTTGTTATCATGCTGGAAATCACATTGTTTGAGCAAATCTCATTATGCTGCCTTGCTTTGTATGAGTACCTTTCTTTGTGTGGTTGTGTTCTACCGACAAATTCTGATATTGTATGGACGTCCCCCCTGTGTGGTGGCTTGCAGGGTATATGTAGATGTAGACGTCCTTTGGTCTTCGGACGCGTAAATTATCGCAAGATATTGAACGGTTGTTGCATATTTGTAATTGCTAATGTGATATCATCCATTCCAAATCAATGTACTACATAAATAGAAACAATAGCGGACGGAGGAATATATGCACGAAGATGCAATGATTGACTCGAGAAAACAATATCATTACAGAAGCTGTCGACACAATAAATTGATAAAACCAAAACATTTCGTGATTTAATTCCAAAGGTGTAATCACTTTCAATTTTCAGAAGTTTCACTTTCTTAATAAGTCCGCCGTTATTCCATACCAGCATATATTGTTACATTTTAAAGCGAATGATTACAAACATCAACAGTAAGTCATGTTGATTAACTATTGTTAATTACCTCAGCTTGTTCCTTCCATTGTAATAATGGCACGCTGGATAGACATAACGTTGGATAACAGTCAACTGTTATACGTAATTTCGGCGGTGAACGATGTTCGCGAATCGTTCGTCGCGGTGACCCACGACTCTCCATATGAGCCGAAATTCTTTCGACTTTACAGAATAGGCCCCATGAAATGTTTATAATATTTCTAAAAGTTATAAAATTAAATATTTAGATTTACTGTCCCATAATTTAGCTATACCTAGATTTCAAGTTAAATAGTATTTCTAAATGTAAATAAAAAAATTAAATAATATTTCTAAAAGTAAATAAAAAATAAACAATATCACCAAGGGAGTGGGAGAGTAAACAAGAGGGACAATGGCGGAGACCTAAAAAAAAGAAGCAGCGAAAAACCAACAACGGGACGATAAAAAAAGGAGAGGGAAGAGGATTAAGGAGGAAGCGGGCGCGAACCAAGGGGAGGACGAAGGAAAAATAAAAGAGAAGTGAACGACCTATTGTAAGGAGGTTACAAGGAAAAAATAAATAATAATAAAATTATCCAGTTCATGCCGGATTTTGAACTGGTATTTCATCCTCAGTACTGTCTGGTCATGGGTGAACCAGCTCAAAATTAATCGACTTTTTTAATCAATTATGGAAGATCCAACTACAATCGGTAATCGATTAGTTGGAATCGATAATTACCAACTTTTCGTGGGTTTCAATTTTTAAGGAAATAAGAAAAGTTCAGAAGGGACTGAGTTTCTGATCATATAAAGTTACATTTTAAATAATAATCTAATACTATTTAATTTCATATTTTAAAAAATTGTATTTAATGCACTATGCACTATGATTAATATCTCGTGTTGCTCAAATCACTATCTCGTAACGAGTGTAATATTTACGCTCTAATATAAACACGAATAAAGCCTTGCCACAAAATCAATTTCTTAAGGTCATTGAATTACGCCCGCTTGATTGAGACACTCCGTGATATGGTTTTCCATATTATTCAAATCGATGAATAAAGCTGAATCGTTAATTTTCTTTTTAATCCAGGAAAATATTCATGCAAGCCAATATTTTTAAAGCAATACCTCCATTGGGTTCCTGAAGAATTGCGGAGCCTGGGAATCTTTATCTCTTTAGATTACCAATCTCACTATTCCTTCTTTATCACTTCTGAGGAAAGATGATAATTCAGATCCAAACGTCAAAATTTGCTGACGTTTAGGTTCCCTAGCAGTAACTCAAGGAATGAAAGGATTGACAAGATAAAAGGATGAGGAGATATATAATCCGAGGCCTTGGAACCTTCATATCAGCACCACAAATTACTACCAAAAGTTGTGAATGCCAATAGCTCCCTTCCATATCGCTGGTTTAAACTTCCTTTTGTTGGTAAACTTTGATACGAATTGCAGAAAATTGTACCAAATGATAGTTTTAATGTTTCTTTTTATAATCCTGTGACAATAGGAAGAATTTTATTCAATTCTAAAGACCTTTACCCTGCAGACAGGGATAGTGTTTATGAATTAAAGTGTGATGACTGCGGCATTTGTTATGCTGACCAAACAGGCAGAAGATTTTAGGACAGAGGTCAGAGGTTAGGAAGGAGCATGCGTCAAATTTTATCAACTGCGTGGATATATCCTGTTTTGCTAAACATCTGTGTTATTTTATTCATTTCATTAATTTTGAAGCCGCTGTTGTGAACCATTTTGACAAAGGGCCTAGGTTGGATATCTTTGAGCAATATGAAATTGCTCATAGCCCGGTTAAGACTATGGTAGACTGGACCATAATCACAAAATTAAAGAAATTGATTGCCGAACTGACTGATTCAAAATGTCCTTTTTTCCTCGTACTATTAGGGATATGAATAACTGTAAATGTATCCAGTACGAGTGTAGCAATGGAAAACATTGGTAGCTGCATATTGGTATAAGGACTAACCTAAGGCTAATCCAACTAACGGCATGTTTTTGCATGTATGTTTTGCTATTTTTATCTTCTTTTAAATAGCGTAGTTTTGAACAGTACCTATACAAGTACTAATCCTTTCTTATGCATGATATATAGTGCATGTTTGGTGAGAGTTCACCCCCTGCAACACACCTTTATGGTGGCTTGCAGGGTATTATGTAGATGTAGATGTAAGATATGTGATAACGCTGTTTGTAATGACCGATCTCGCGATTGTTCTCCCTTCCAGCCGGCAAACTCATGACCATTCTGCATGACCCTGACAAACGGCTTCACCAACGGCTTTACCGTGTTTCGTTTCCCCTCCTCCATCCCCTTCCACCCACCCCCTTTCCCCCCTCTCTGACCTAATACCCCCGCGCCTCCATTCCTCGGTATATATGGTGGAGTTCTGTGATAAATTGTACCTTGATAATGGCACTATGTGCTGAAACCATGGTCGGTCAAGTTGTTAAAATATATTGTGTGCAAGGGGAGTCGAAACTATTTTCGCTGGTGGGGTTCAACCTTGAAAAGGGCCCGGCTCCTACGAAAGGGGCCCGGCGCCTAAGAAAAGGCCGCGAATTTTTTTGCGGATAGAAGAGATTAGAGACTACAATTTGGATAAAAGAGCATATAAAGGCGTGAGAATATATCTACATCTACATAATACCCTGCAAGACACCATAAAGGTGTGTCGCAGGTGGTGAATTCTCACCAAACAGGCACTACATATCATACATAAAAAAGGATTAGTATTTATATACTGTTCTAAACTTCACATTTAAAAAAGATAAAAATAGTATAGCAAACGTGCAAAAACATGCTGTTAGTTGGGTTACCTTCAAGTCCTTATACCACCATGCAGCTACTCGTATTGGATATTTTCACCCTTTTTCATATCCCAAGTGTACGAGGAAAAAAGGACATTTTGGATTTGTGAGTTCGGCAATCAATTTCTATAATTTTGTGATTATGGTTCAGCTACCATAGTAAGTTGAGGTTCGCAAAATATTTTTAACATCTCCACTGGTCTTGGAATTTGTTTAAGAGATTAAGTCTACATTTGAACCTGCTATCTGACAATGATTCCTAATTTAATTCATTTAATAGACTGGTTACGCTAATAAGGTTATCGTACCGTCCCTTTACAAATCTTGCCTTTCTTCGCTGCACACGTTCAAGTTCATTATTTCGACCGATTTCGTAGGGATCCCATACACTGGAAGCATATTCCAAATGAGGTCTAACAAGGGAAAAGTAGCTGATTTCTCGTACATTTTCGTCACATTTACCCAGTACTCTTTTGATGAATCCCAGTTTACGATTCGCTTCACACATTATTTCACGTATGTGTTTACCCCAGGAAAAATGTCAGGACCCCAGGAAAAATATATGGCAGGAGGGAAATAGCCAACTGGAAACAAGTGAAATTCACTCATTTCTCAAGGGCTGATTCTGGGGGAGCCTTCGGCCCCTCCTGCCTCCACTTGCGACGCCGCTGTTGTGTGTGGAAAGACCCAGATTTTTAAATTTGAAATAGACGTCAAGTGCTTCCACAAAGTTCATCCTGATACACTCTTTTATGTGCCAAAAGTTATTTCCACGATGATAAGTAATAGCTGCCGATTCCTTTTCGGAACTATTTCATAAAGCCTCGGGTACAAAATATATTACATATGACAAAAGAAATGTATGCAATATTAATTGAATATTTTGGAAAGAAAGTTTTATTGATAAAATTACTTGCAATACAGAGACGCTGTTCGATTACATTGTTGTTTTACTTTCATAAAGTTATCTTACATGTATGCGAGATATATTTGCAATGGATAGCATGGAGAGAATGAAGAGTTATCATGAAAATGACACATTTAACAAATAATTTAAAATTAAATTTTAACACTATGTGAAAATAGTCGCACAAACACAATTGTAAACAAGGTACGTTAATCGATTACTCTGCCTCCGATTAATTGGTCAAATTGATTATTGAACTTCCAATTACTTTCGTTAATATGTAATCTGAATGGAAAGTTGGCAACCCCACTTCTCCGTTGCTGTTATCGTACATGGTCCACTGCCATCAAGAGAACTAAAATCGAATAGTCTCAACAACACACTCAAGTAGGGGACGGTTTACCAATGGAAAATATCTTGCATGGCCGAGATACAAACCCGGGACCTCCTGGTATGATAAGGAGCATACGGATTTTTAGCATGGGCCGATGGCTGGTCTATGATTCAGCCACCGTCGAAAATTGCCGAGTCCAAACGAGATTGACTTCATTTAGAGGAAAGAGTTCCTAATTAGGCCGACAATGGGCACCGATGCACAGATTTGGTGACTGACCGCAACATACACCGACATTTGACGGGGAATATACTAGCTAACTGGAATCACTGGAATTAGGACACTGTTCACTTTCAAAGCAACTATCGTACATAGACCGAAACCCATCATGGGTTCGGGTTCGGTTCATCACCCGAAATCATCACATGATCTTTCCTGGGGTAAACATATACGTGAAATAATGGGTCAAGCTAATCGTAAACTGGGTTTCATTAAAAGAGTATTGGGTAAATGTGACGATCATGTACGAGAAATCAGCTACTTTTCCCTTGTTAGACCTCATTTGGAATATGCTGCCAGTGTATGGGATCCCAACGAAATCGGTCTAAGTAATGAACTTGAACGTGTGCAGCGAAGATCGGCAAGATTTGTAAAGGGAAGATACGATAATTATATTAGCGTAACCAGTCTATTAAATGAATTGACATGGGAATCATTGTCAGATTGGAGGTTGAAATTTAGACTTAATCTCTTAAACAAATTCCAAGGCAATATTTTCAGTGATGATGTTAAAAATATTTTACGAACCCCAACTTACTATGGCAGACTGGACCATATTCATAAAATTAGAGAAATTGATTGCCGAACTGACCGATTCAAAATGTCCTTTTTCCCTCGCACAATTAGAGATACGAATAACGGTAAATATGTCCTATCGGAGAGTAGCAATGAATAGCATTGGTAGCTGAATGTTGGTATGAGTACTTAAAGCTAACCCTACTAACCGAATGTTTTTGCATGTTTTCTTTGCAATTTCTATCTTTTTTAAATAGTGTAGTTCTGACTAATGTATTAATACTATTCCTTTTTTATGCATGATATGTAGTGCATGTTTGGTGAGCAATTACCCCCTGCCACACACCCTTGTGGTGGCTTGCAGGGTATTATGTAGATGTAGATGTAGACCCGTTACACCGTTTATTTTCTGATTTGTACTTTGTATCCGTCTACATATTCGGTTACCAAAGCTGCGGTAGATTTTCATGAGATCAATATGTATACTTGCCTATTGAATTGCGTGTTTGCGAACAGTTTACCTCGGTATTCATGTTGAATAGAGAATTTTGTGTGCTACTCGGTAGCTAGAATTAAATTTGAAAAAACAAGGAAATAATTTGCTACCGAAAATGATGAAGATAGACAGATGAAGACAGTGGGATCTGTGGCTGTGACCCTATCAATAGGCTACGTTGTTCCCCTAGCGTGATCATTGCTAAAGATAAGGTCGAGACCTAGACAAAAATAGGCGTACTTGATTTAGGTTCTTAATCTCAAAATTTTAAAATTAATGTGGAATCTACCAAACACAAGAATCCAAGTTTAGATCTCTCAGTTTTGGGTAAAAAAAGTGATCCGAGAACAATTGAGCAGTGCGTTTAGAAGGAAAATTGAGATACAGAATGAATTACATTACAATATTCCATCCGCTGAAGCGTTTATTTCCCGCGTTGAGCATTGGCTATGGATCTATTAGTTGACATTATTATAGTTGTCATACGACCGCAGCAGTCCTATATAAAGTAAGACTGTTTTTAAAATGTGAAGGATATGATCTCAGGTCTTCCGCCAGATTAATAAATTTAGTGACCAACGTTTCGATGTTCGACTAGAGCACCATCTTCAAGGAAAGAGATGCCGTGTCTTCATTTTAGCTCTCTTATAAACCTGATTCCTTGAGTCAGGAGACTCGTAAATCACCATCAATGTTTTAAGCCCCCGATTGGTGACAGCCAGTTGTTGAATCCAAAAATGTCTAACATTTATCTTGAAGAGAAACATGAGATGAATTCCTAAACGTTGAACATTGAGCTTTTCCAACTATGAGGATGACCTGAGAAGATATATTTCCAACTATTCACCATAACAGCACCAGATCACCAATTGTACGATGAATATCAACCGCAAAACGAAAGTGTTGAATTAGTTTACTAGCGTGTAGGAAAAGACCAGTGAAACCCAATGTGAACAATTATATTTCATACAAAAATAAAGTATAAATTATCTTATGTGCTTCAATTTAAAAAACGTGATTTACCTTTCGTATTCAAAATAATGACTCGAATTCTGTAGCCCATCAATTACCCAACAAAACGCACAAGGAAATCAAAAATTTAGTTGTCCCTTTTCTTCCATTTTTTTCCCAATGAAAAAATATAGTTTCTAAATGGTGCAAAGATCAATTTTGACCACGAGGAAAATGTTTTTTCACAATTTTTACCAATGAACAGAATTTTTTTTTTAATTTACCAATTTAAGACTCAATGCAGAACAATATCTTTTAAACAGGCAGATATTCTAGTACGTGAGAATCTTTAGCACTCAAAAAGCCCGCCTCGAGAACTTCGTCGAGTTAGTTGAAGTTTTCGACGAGAGGTAACGCTCGTGCACGCGACCTCACTACGCCCTCAAGAGGGGATACTGAGAACTACGTTGCAGGAACGTGTGGGGTCGTCCTCGAATGAATGAATGAACGCTCTCCCGCGCTTTCAATTGGAAATAACTCTCGAAGCGTACCTTGAACTATCTCTCCAAGCTGTGGGTGCTTTGGAGGGGGCTGAGCGGCCAATTTCCTTAAATGGGCACGAAGTGAACGGATCGAAACCCCAGCGGTGAGCAAGGCAGGAGCGAAAACCTGGCCTCGAACACGTCAGGCTGCTCTGTTAAGCGAAATACGTACCTACTTGCATGTACAAATGAGATATCAGGTAATGTGTCGCAAAGAACTCAATATATCGTGCAAATTCTAAAGTCCCGCACACATACCAATGTGCTCATTTGAATGTATAATACCGATATTTCAGAATGTATCAAAGTCACTCGATATATCAACATTATATGTATATCAAGCGCATCGAAAGCCATTCCGTATGGAATGATATTCCATATCATTCCCGGTGGCGGCAGGGTAAATCCCTCGCCATTCAATCCCAGGTTCGCGGGTTCGAATCCCGCCCGAAGAGGGATATTCACTCTCCGCAGCATGGATTTTTGTGACTCCCAGCCTGTAAACTGGGAGAGAGGCTGAGTCCTAAATTCGCAGGTTAAATAAAGAAAAAAATTAGGACAAATATCGCATCATTTTGCAAAACGAAAGGATGCTCACATCAACATGATACTCTGAAAGCCACCATACGTTTCCAGCCACATACAATTAACACCAAACATGCATTACACATCATGTTAGAAAGGACTATAACTATATTCTAGTCTAACGTTCACAATTTAAAATAAGATAAAAATATGATATCAAGCACGCAAAAACATGCTTAAAGTTAGGTTAGCTTAAAGTCCTTATACCAACATGCAACTACCTATTCTGTCCACTGATACACTTGTATTTATACTAATAGATATATTTTCAGCTCTTTATATCTCTAATTTTACGTGGAAAGAAGGATATTTTTAATCTGTCAGTTCGGCCACCCAGGATGCTTCTGGTGCTTTACCTCCCCCCCCCCGAAATTGTTTCCCAATAATTCTGTTGTTCTGATTTTAGCAGCGAACTTTTGCCAGTGAGAAGAGATAAATGTGGGCACTTTAAAGTAAATACCAAGCACTGAAATTTAAGGGAAGAGATTTGTAACATGTCGGCACCGAATGGGCAAGGCTGCTTTGGTTCAAGTTACGCAAGACAATACCCTGAAGACGCATCGAGGGTGCAAGGCAAGGGGCGAGTTGTAACCTAACGTGGACTACATAAATACACTAACGTTAATTTGAACTGCCCATATAATGTGAGATTTTTATGAGTATCCTGTGAGACGCTCAATAAAAGTTATTTCATCCAACAAGCAAAGAAATATTTAAGAATCACTACAAACATACATAATACAGATTAGTATTGCATGCAGGTCCAATTAAATCATTTAAAATATCGACCATTTTGATTTTCCCCTTTTTCTTAATTAATCTGTGTTAATCTCTCATGTGCAATTTCATCTTAATGTTAAGGTTCATTTATTTATGAAGTCGTCATGGTGTGGGAAGTTTTTGAGTTGCTATGGTCACGAATTGTTGGAGGGAAGAACGAATATTTGAATCTATCTCTGGCGCAGTGTATTTCTCTTAGATGCTTGATGTTATCACAAATGATCTCAGCCACCAGTCACTTCCTCCCTATACCAACTGAAATGGTCAACCACTGTACCTTCTCCCAGAATTCCCAGCATACCCTTATTTACGAACCCTCTGACCACCATAGGCAAGGAGTTGTCCGAATGAAGCACTCGGAGTGGGTCGAGACACCGGAATTACGGGCAACTACGTGACCGCTGACACATCAAGTTCAAAAAAACCCGAACTCCGGATAATTAGCGAAGCCATTGATAAAGTGAGGCAATAAAAGTGTCAGCATTAATTCCGATTGTGTACCATACACTAAGAGATGTGAGTCCATTTAGCCAATAAAACCATCGTAGTATTGCCTCGTGCCCTGAAAAAAAACAGACAAAATATTGCCAGCTAGAGGGCAATAACTTTGATAACTAGTTCCAAACTTAATGGTTGTGGTGTTTAATGAAAAATATACTAAAAAATTTCCGGTTAAAAGTTTGCCTTATTTCCGCATAGTTATAAAAATGAATTATCTCATAAACTTATAATTTTAATCCACTTCGGAGCGGTTTATTTATAGTAAGCATGTAAGCGCATTACATATTTGGTAAGCAAAAGGTGTGAATGAAGCAGGGATGTGACCCGAAAAGGCACTTTACGTTTCGTGCCGTACCTGGCAGGCACCCCAACTCGGAAGTCCGAGCCTCGGCGTTGAAGGAGACCCAACCCTTCACCACGGGTGGATTATAGCACCAACTAACCAGTCACATTATAGTTTATAACTTCTTAAAGTTAAGCATAAATCACAAAGCTATGTTCATCTTTGTGCTACACTAGCCAAGTTGATGAAAATGGTTTTTTCATCGCAGCCATACGATAGATATTAACCAATTTACATGCTTCAGTAATTAAATGTACATTAAACTGGCTTGGTTTACTAATGCACGTAAAATGGTTAATATAAATCGTATAACTCTGTTTAAAAACCAATTTTCATCAACATGAATAGTAAAACACAAAGATGACATAATTGTGCGATTTATGTTTAACTTTAAGAAGTTATAAACTATAGTGTGACAGGTCAGTTGGTGCTATAAACCACCCGTGGTGAAGGGTTGGGTCTCCTTCAACGCCGAGGCTCGGACTCCGAGTTGGGGTGCCTCGCAGGTACGGCACGAATCGTAAAGTGCCTTTTCGGGTCACATCCCTGGAATAAAGAAATCATTTAGAGGGGATAATCTAGATTTGAGAACAATGGGGTCGTTTACCTTATTCTTTTTATTACCGAATCTGATAGAGTTTGTAAAATAATAATACTAATATGTTTCCATCCTTCAATCCGGCACATAGTTCTCGAGCTAACAAGCGGCAAAAAATTTATGTTATAAACCCTTTCGGAAAAGTGGGCGTGTAAAGGACTCTTACGTCATCCACTTCGTCCAATCACAAGTGAGGCTACGAAGCTCCTTCGCCCAATCACAATGGGGGACACAGAGCTGACTCTGCCAGTGGAAAAGGCTGCGACAGGATCTGTGCGAGCAGTTGACTGCTATGATAGTCTCGAGGTGCGCGATATATCTATATCGCCACTGCTATGATGCGTCTGCACCAACTTTTATGCGGCTTAAAGGCCCTATTTAGGCGTTGCCATAACAAATAAAAAGCGTTTTATTCCATTAGTGATTGATTCTTCAATTTTCATGTTATTCTTCATGCAATAAATTCCATTGACGATTATCTTTTGTTCCCATTCTTTAAAGAGTAGAATCTTCCCTTTTGGGGAGGGATATCCTTGTTATTACATCCAAATTCCGTCGCGTATTGCTTTCCGTTGGCGATTGTTGCGATTGTGTTGGATACATTTCCGCTGGAAAGTAGACGGGCTTCAACTTTGCAAACAGCTCGAACGTGGATGGATAGTGTTCGACATACGTCCAGTAACGACCTGAACTCGCATTGCAGTCGCTGTTTACACATGCGAGTGAGGCTTAAAGGCGCGTTTACACGTAGCAGTTGACTGCTATGATAGTCAACTGCTAACAACTGTTAAATCTGTGCGAGCAGACCTTCCGTCCCCACTCCCTTCCATTTCCCTCAAAACAGGACCGGAGGTGGATGACGTAGATACCCTTAACGTAGCTCGTTCGGTGGGTGTCACTTTTCGCTTATTTTAAATTATGAATGAATGACTCTGGTTAGAAGATTAGTAATTTCACAAAAAATCCCTTTTCCTTTCCATTAATCCACTTCTAATAATTACATGTACAAAATAGCGATTTTGGTTCCGAGTAAACGACCCCATTGTAGTGATAAGGGGGTAAGTGTAACTTAAGCCTGGTTCACACGGTGTGTTTTTCCGGGATGGATAACTAATATAAGATGCGCAATTTTTTGTAAAATTTAGCATTGTGAAAAAGTGCTCACCTTACCACACTTTTGTAATTGATATCAATAAATATTTGCTCGAAAAAAGCAGGAACGCCTTAGTTACATGAAAGTAGGGCTACAGTATGTTGTTATCATTGGCAACGGTACTTGTGACGGAACGTGCTTACAAGCTTATTTACTCACTTAATTTAGGAATATACCTTACCAAGGTACTTCTTATATTTTTATTGTAAACATTTCATTGGTTATTGATATGGTCTAATTAATACCAATGCCTCCAAACGGTAGCAGCGTCATTGTTGCCAAAGTTATTTCAAAAATATCAACATTAATAAAATTCAATACAAAGAGTTGTATTTGCAAGGGAATAGTTTAAAACTAAGTATGAAAATATTTAACCTATTTTAGAATACGTACAAGCAAGATTGAGCATGTATTCTCACATTGTAAATTAAACGTGGCAACAACACGTCAGTCATGTTTCGAAGTCAAAATTAGTTAAAAGAGCTTGTAAAAAATAGAATGCAACTACAACGCGCTATATAATAGCATACTCATACAATTATTTTGTATGCGTTATCACACTATAGATGATTTTCTGTGTAGGTGTTTTTCTGGATCGGTATTAATTCATTAAATAACATAGCTATTTTACGGGATTATGAATCGCGGAGTACCGGTGGAACCTCCTTAACATGAGGATGAAATTGCACACATTACGAGATGATGGTAATCAGCAGTAGCATTGATAAACTCAACGGCTTCAGGCTCAATTCGTAAAAAAACTCATGGTCACTGAATAATATCAAACCGTAATTTTCACCAAATTCGTTGAAAAGTACATAGTATTCATTTATTGAGTGAGTATTAAAGTAGTTTAGTGCTAGATGCTCTAAAGGCTAGATTTATACTTCACTATCTAACTTAATAATCTCAATCCTGAGTCAAAGACTCAACAATCATGCCCTGGCGGGCGTTGAACCCAGGATCTTTTCGTCATCAGGCCCGCACGTTACCGACCCAACTACCGCGGTTGGCAACCAGCATCAGCTTTGGCCATTTTTGAATTTTAAGATTCTTTACGGCAGTGAACCATGGACGATGACAGCAGCGGAGAAGAAAAGGGTAGAAGCATTTGAAATGTGGTGTTACAGAAGAATGCTGAAGATTAAATGGATCGACCGAGTAAGTAACGAGGAAGTGCTTAGAAGAGTAGGAGAAAAGAGAAGTCTGCTGAAAACTCTAAAAAGAAGAAGGGAAAACTTAATCGGTCATATCTTGAGACACGATGGCCTGATGAAGACTATCGTCGAGGGAAAAGTGAACGGGAAGATTGGAAAAGGCAGGCCTCGTATGAGATACATGGAACAGGTCGTGAAGAATGTAAAAGAGAAGAATTACGTCACAATGAAAAGGTTGGCCGATAGAAGAAACGAGTGGAAAGCTGCGTCAAACCAATCCTAGGATTGTTGACCAATGATGATGAAGATAAGACTATACCATGGAGGAGTCGGGAATCTTTAGGCATGAGGAGAAGAATACGGAATACCTTGACCAAGGGATTTTCCTACGCTACACGAAATGTGCCAAGGACATTACGTTACGACGGATTGAGTACTGCACTTGATTTGATTTCCGCAAAACACTCAAGTAGCCGTTATAGTAATTTCAAATCTGTCCAGCTCTCGTGGTTCCAGGACGAGCCCTTTTTCCTCGATCAATTAGGGACATGAATAGCTATAAATATATCCGATAGCGTAAATACGAGTGTATCAATGGATAGCATAGGTAGTTGCTTGTTATTATAAGGACTTTAAGCTAACCAAACTAACAGCAATCTTTTTCCCTGTTTGCTTTGCTATTTTTATCTTTTTTAAATTGATGTTTATGATATTGTATTATTACTAATACTCTAGGATGCTTGCTTTGCTATTTTTCATCTTTTTTTAAATTGGTTTATACTGGTATATTTATACCAATCCATTTATATGAATGATATGTAATACATGTTTGGTGTGAATTCACCTCCTGCCACACACTTTTATGGTGGGTTGCAGTGTGTAGTGTAGATTTAGATGCACTAAAATAAACCTATAAACAGCGATTTATCGATCGCTGTTTATAGATTTATAGATATTAAATATTTAATTATTGGTCCATAAATATTTATCGATATTAAAAATCGATCCGATAAGATCAAGTACCTAATCATAATCGCCTGTTGATCATTATATTGTGGTTTATTATATTGTATTATTACTAATCCTCTATGCTTTTTTATCTTGGTTTTAAATTGTGGTTTATACTGGTATATTTATACCAATCCTCTTATATGAATGATATGTAATGAATGTTTGGTGTGAATTCACCCCTTGCCACACACTTTTATGGTGGGTTGGAGTGTGTAGTGTAGCTTTAGATGCACTATAACAAACCTATATGGTGGGTTGTAGTGGATAATGTTGATTTAGATGCACTATAATAAACCTATAAACAGCGATATATCGATCGCTGTTTATAGATTTATAAATATTGAATATACATTATAGGTTCGTAAATATTTATCGATATTAAAAATCGATCCGATAAGATCTAATACCTAATTATAATCGCCTGTTAATCATTTTTCCCCTCTGTGCGTCGTCATAAAAACGTGGGAGGAGACAGTGGGTGCCATGGAAACGCCGTCGATGGCCATAAAAACTCAATTGAGCGCGTACTATCCTCTCCATCCGGAGTGGAAGTACGCCCGAGTGGATGGTGCGTCTCCCCTTATTCCTCCCTCGGGCACGGGCTTGACGTCCGTGCGAACGCATTCCCTTATTTGGAGAATTGACGGCGGTGAAAGGGGCGAGGTGGAGCACGTGGACGCCCGGAGCGCGAGAAACAAAACAAGAGCGAAGGGCGTGGAAGCATAACACGAGCGGAAACAAAAAAGAAACGAAAGGGCGAAGCACTTCCGGTCCTCCCAAACGTTACGAACAATTTCTCCGCTCCTTTTTTCAACTCCGTTTTTAAAACCCTTTTTCGTTTTTGAAAGAAGAGAAAAAAAAGAGGGGAGAGCGGGTTTTCGTGCTTTTTGATCCGGCGAGTCTTTTGAATCTGGTGACTCAGTCAGTCGAGAGGATGAAAACAAGAGAGAGAGACAGAGAGCGCGCGCGTTCGTTGGCCGAGACCGAATTCAATAACATGGCAAAAGAAGGTAATGAGACTGGAGCGGAGAATTATTGTGGCAAGAGAGAGGAGCATGAGGGGAAGAACCACTGCACCACTTCGAATGATGGCCATACTTGGGTCGAACTGCTAAGCGGAGTTTTAAAAGGCAACGTGGAACTTCGCGTCGACCTCACGACAACGCCAATTCCCTCCTACAGCCCGAACTAATAAGGACTCGAGGAAGGAAAAAAGAATTTCAGAAAAGCTTTTGACAACGTGCCTCATAGCACACTAATCTTGAAATTATAATTTTATGTGTTCGACAGTAACATTATATCATGGATAAATGATTTTCTGCATGATCGGGTGCAAAGAGTTGTTTTGGACTGTGTTACCTCACCAGCAATTAAAATCCCTTCGGGTGTCCCACAAGGTAGTGTGATAGGTCCACTACTGTTCCTTCTGTGCTTAAATGATATCAATAAGGTGGTCAAAAGTACCCTTCATCCATTTGCCGATGACGCTGCAGGAGAATTCTCTGCCGAAATGATAAAGAATATTTAAATGATGACATACAAGCAATTGAAAATTGGTGTGAAACATGGCAGTTAGTATTAAATTTTTTTTTAAGTCTAGTAATGAATTTTGGGAAAAAGAATATCTCTCCTCCTAGCACTTACAAAATAAGTAAGAATAAATTAACAAACGTGGAATCCATTAAATATCTCACCATATTAAATTAAATTAATTAAATCCATTAAATATCCCAGTAAACGCGTATGTGAAATAATGGATCAAGCGAATCGTAAACTGGGATTCGTCAAAAGAGTACTGGGTAAATGTGACGATCATGTACGAGAAATTAGCTACTTTTCCCTTGTTAGACCTCATTTGGAATATGCTGCCAGTGTATGGGATACCTACGAAATCGGTCTAAATAATGAACTTGAACGTGTGCAGCGAAGAAAGGCAAGATTTGTAAAGGGACGGTAAGATAACATTATTAGCGTAACCAGTCCATTAAATAAATTAAATTGGGAATCATTGTCAGATCGCATGTTGAAATTTGACTTCATATTTTGAAAAAATTCCAAGACCATATTTTCAGTGATGATGTTAAAAATATTTTGCGAACCCCAACTTACTATGGTAGACTGGACCATAATCACAAAATTAGAGAAATAGATTACCGAACTGACAGATTCAAAATGTCCTTTTCTCCTCGTACAATTAGGGATATGAATAACGATAAATATATTCAACACGAGTGTAGTAATGGATAACATTGGTATCTGCATGTTGGTATGGTAGTGGTATAACTGATGGTAGCTGCATGTTGGTATGAGCACTTGAAGCTAACCCAACTAACAGCATGTTTTTGCATGTTTGCTTTGCTATTTTTATCTTTTTTAAATAGTGAAGTTTAGAACAGAATATAAATACTAATCCTTTTTTATGCATGATATATAGTGCGTTTGGTGAGAATTCACCCCCTGCCACACACCATCATGGTGGCTTGCCGGGTATTATTTAAATATGTTTGTAGAACAGTTTATCCTGAGGATGGCACCGAGAGGCTGAAACGCATAGCAAATAAAATAGAAACTGTAAAAAAATTGACTTTTTTTCTCTTTTTTCAGGCTTGGAAGCGAGCCTCGGTCGCCAGGTAAGTATCGCGCCGGTTTGACAACTTAAAGGCCTTGAATTGGAATACTATCACCAAGGATGTGAATACTATATCAGTCCTTGCTTTAACATTTTAAGTTATAAGTTGCTAGGCAACCTTAGCAGTTGCAGTATCAACCAAGCATTCTATTACTTAAGTTCATCATCAGTCGATAATACTCCACTCGATTCTCCTCCAGGCTAACCTCTTCACATTAACATGTTACTTCTCTTTCACATCCTTCATCACTTGTTCTGTATGTGGCATACGACGCCTTTCTTTACCATTCTTCCCGTTCACCTGTCCTTTGATGATTGTCCTGAACAGGCCATCGTGTCATAAGATATGGCCGATTAAGTTTCCCTGCATTCTTTTTAAAAATTTCAGCACACTTCTCTTTTCTCCCAATGTTCTGAAAAATACCTCAGAATCTTGGCTACACACTCAGTCGATCCATTTCATCTTCATCATTCATATACATCAAAAACTTTGGAATGCTTCCGCCCTTAACTTCTCTGCTGCTGTCATCGACCATGCTTCACTGTCAAAAAGAAATACGCTCCAGATGCGATTTCTGATCTACATCTACATCTACAAGATATTCTGCAAGCCACAGCAAGGGTGTGTGGCAGTGGGTGAATATCACCAAGTATGTACTACCGACATGCAAACTGTAGGGTCTCATGCCACTAGATTGTTAGTATCTATAGTGTTCAAGGGATTAATACTTGCATCATGCACTACAGACTACTCTAAAATATTTCCCCTACCTATCTCTTTGCTATGCTGCCTATTCCGTTCTCTTATAACACGGGGAAAAATGCCATTTTCAATCTATCAGTACGACAATCTATCTCTCTAATCTTATTTATCTGGTCGAATCTACCATAATACGCTGGTGTTTTTAATATGTGCCTAACATCTTCAGTGAAGCTATCCGATTTAAATTTCTCTAATAGATTAATCTGTAATTGTTGTGTACTGTTTTGAATACTGTACTTTTGTTTAACTGTTTCATTAAGTCTACGTATGCTTTTCCAGTTCTATTTCTTTTATTCTTTTTTTTCTTTTTCTACATTCCAGATATTTCTTTTGGTATTGTACCCTCTTGGCCTGAGCGGTTCTACTGACTCATCAGGTGATATGGCAATAATATTGTTTACTCGTCAAAACTGAAAACTTAGTGTTTTGTCACCCCCTGCCACGTGCCCTTGTGATGGTATGCAGGGTAAGATTTAAACTGTACATAAACCAGTAGCACCACGCAACGAGTGCTCTATACTCTAAGCCCTAAACACAACGTTTACTATACGAAGTATGTCACAATGCTTCGCCTCGTATTTCGCCTCGAAATTTTCATTCTGCAAATTAAAATAAATAAGTTGATGATGAATTTTAAAAGCCTTCAAAGCTGTATTTATGATACAGCACATAAAATATGAAACACTTCACAAATAACGAACTTGAGCTCAGAATATAAGCTATTTTGTTAATTTTGTACCTAATTTTTCCTGCCCGCAATACTGACAGTTGGGTCTCTTTCTATTTATTTGCTCGAACAATTCCGTGCTTCGTAAGAACGGGGGGCGATTCTACACATCTTAAAGAAACTCGGCTCATATGGAGGGCTGTGGCTCACCGGGAAGAACGATTCGCGACCCATCGTTCACCTCCTGAGACATGAAAGGATTAATCATTGGTTCGATTTACATGCATTCTCACCATGTATATCGCGTGAAAAAGATCTACACGTTGTCCGCTACTATCGCAGCTACGACAGCCGTCCACTGCGGTCCATTTTCTACCCGCAAATGTGTGACGACCGATCGGGGGCAAAACTGATCCGCAAAGTGATCCGATTCCGTCGCCCGGGACGACCGTCGCGTCATCAAGGGAGCATGGATTGCACTACGAACTATGACGTTTATTCCATGCATGGGTATATTTTTGACATAGAAATCTCGAATTCAACTTTACAGAATCCACCCTGGGGGATTGTGTTTGAAACCGTCGGGATTATCTCGAATACATAACCAAGGAGTCACGCGGTATAAACATGAATGGTTCGCTAATACGGTGCATTAAAACTGCTGTTTACAACCTAATTCATTGTTTACATTTGTGTTTTACCTCATCTGGGGGCTCAATAGTCGAGATAGACGAGAAAAACTCAAGTGTAAACGATTAATGATATTGTAACGAGCGACTCAGACACACTACATTTACGAACCATTCTTTTTTGTACCACGTGACTCCTTGATTACCTATTCGAGATAATCCCGACGGTTTCAAATGCATCTCCCCCGGAGACACAATAGCCCTGTCCTAAACGTGTGCTTCTACCGCTAAGCATACTACAATGCTTGCTTTCAAGTGGAGGGGAGTACCATCGGAAACACCCGAAGTATTTCCGAATGCGAAGCACTCTGGGGGAAGCATGCTACGAAGCCTAAGCACAGAAGCACGCTTCCATGTAGGCTTCGAAGCATTGTTAACGAGAATAACAAAAGATGGCGGAGCCGTTGGCTACCTACAAATGTGTGTAGTATCTATTTTTTTACTTCGTATATTTCATTTGCATCATTATTAATATATATATAAAGGAAAATAATATGCATATAATCGCTCTTTTTCTTCCGATCTTAGTATTTGATAGATGTTTCCCTCTATCGCGTTTCACTATACCTAATGGTTTTTTATTTTGCCACCACTGCTTAACGTCGCTCCTTACCGTAGACTGTCCGAATATGAAGTATTCTTTCCCAAGCATGCTTCATTGTACCTCAGCAATACGTCATCACCAAGAATGCTTTGCCGAATCATAATTGGTTTTCAGATACAACTAATATTTGCGGATTTCATGCACATGTAGTGAGATAATCATCTCACCAGTAAATTACCGAAATGCACCGAATTTCACATCGGAGCCACGTCGAAACTAGTTCGCCGCTGGACTCCTTTTAATGCCCGGATTAATTCCTCTCGGGACGTGGGTGTTGAGTGAGGATGAAAAAGGAAAGCTATCACGGTCGAGATAGGATTTCCAGCAGCTGTTGCGAGCGCTCATTTGCATTTAGGAACGCCGCCGTGAAGGAGAACGTCTCGCCGTTGGTGCATGAAGCCAGAGAAGAAACTTGACTAGTTATATCTCATTTCCAGCTGCAAGAGCGTAACAATTTTCCCACCTTCCCATCCTTTCACGCTTTCTTTCGATGAGAATAATACAAAACGGTCTTACAAGCACGATTGTGTTTTTTTTCTATACTAGCTTTCATCGGCGGCTTTCGGTGAAAGGTTCCCGAGAGGAACCTGAATATTCAGAATGGTGGATTTGGAATTTATTTATTTATTTATTTAATATTTTCCCAATAAAACAAAGGAAAACAAATTTACAAAACAATTATATAAAGTTACAATAATCAATTTCATTCTTCCAAAAAACACTAAATATAAATAGTACATATATGTATACAGTGCAAAAAAATAAAAAATCATATCATGTTCATAATAAAATTTGTCTTGGCGATAAATACATTTTTATTCCATGATAAATCTAAATATTCACAAACAGAATTGTATTCTTTGCACATTCTTATAAGTGGTGAGTTGCAAACATATGTGGATTTAGCAAATGGTATAAAAAAGTTTAGCTTGCACCTTTGTTGAAATTGTGGGACATGAAATTTTAACTTATGAAGAATAGCCCTTTTTTTGCCATACTTTATTAGTTCATGTAAAAACTTAACACCCATGCCCTTCCTTCTTACATGCAGCGTTGCAAGCCCATAGATATTCAGCAGGTTTTTGTATGATATATATTTTTTGTACATTGGATATACTTCATATTCCCTGTAGAAAAGAATTCTAATGAATTGTTTCTGTACTCTTTCCAGCAAGTCTATATATATTATTTGCATAAGGCGACCACACAATAGCTCCATATCCAATTTTAGACCTAATTAAAGTATTATATAATATTACCATTGCTTCAATATTCTGAAAAGCTGTTGTACTTCTTATTATGAAACCCAATGTTCGATATACAGATGTCACTATGTTTTCAATTAAGAAATCTTAAGGAATTAAGAAAACTTCGAGCCGGTAGAAGGTAATTAAGAATGTCTTCAGAAGAAAATGTGAATCCTATATGCACCTGGCGAACTTTCGAAACGTTTTATGGTAGCGCATCTCATTCATATTCCATTCAAGGTTAACGTTTTCAGGCACCAGATCTTAATCCAGGTATGATGGAATACAATGATCTCCACCCGATGTTCAGAGTTAATAAGTTTCTCACGATCAAAGAAAATGAAAATCACTAACTGAAAAAGATAAGTCTACTTAAAAAAGTGTTACATTTATATATTTGGAATGGAGACAAAAGTATTGAGTATTTGAGTACCTTCGCAGGGACGTCCACATTACGCCGTATTATAAACAACCAAGACGGCTCAACGTCAAATCCCGTAGAGAGTACCTTCTGGGATACTTTTTGTTTGTTATTTTTAAAAATAAATCACCAAAGTACCTATCCGTATGATTTGTTCCTTAGTTGTCCCTCTGTTTCTATAATGTCCACTAGGTCTGATCCTAATCTATTGTATTTCCCAGGACATCGCACCACTGTTTATAACAAATCATTTCTTGTAACAACTTGTGACATATGGAACAAGATGCCAAAAGAAATTAAAAATCGCATATCTCTTAAAACATTTAAAATGGAATATCATGATTATTTACTTTCCCGGGAATGTCATAAGTTACTCCTATTTTTCTTTTCAAATTTGTGTTCGTGTTATTATAGTTCTTTATTTACTGTACCATTTTGTCATTTCTTAAGTGATGAATACATGAGTTTTTTTGTTGCATCAAATCCGGCTTGGCGTATAACTCCATTTGCCTTTTTTTACATAAATACATTTGTTGCGTTATGAAATGGGAAGACATTATATATATATAGATATGTATTAAATAAAAAGGTTTTTCTTTTCTGCAAGTATCGATGTGCCTGCAAACTGTATCATTATTATTATTTCTGTTCTTATGGATTTTTCCTAAACAATAAATCTTTTTCTATCCAGCTATTTGTATTGTTGTGGTAGGTCTATTGGGTTCCCAACTAGAGTGTAAAGGTTCGATTCCTTGGGATGGAAGATATTTTTATTTTGAATGCAAGTTTGTACTTGAGTTATGTCAGGGGACCATGTTATCCAGAGCACACCGTTGTCTGTCAATTCGAATAGCAACGAAGAATTCGAATAGCACTTGATGGCAACGAAGAATTGATACGGTTGAAGGTAGGAGTTGTCTCATCCTAGAACGCACATAGTTCTCCTAGACAAGTGCACGAATTTCAACGACCTCAAGGCCAAATGAATAATAATAATACTTGTGTACAATAATAATAATAATTTCCTTGTGAAGTAATAATTCACAGGATAAGAAATATTTACTTTTGACAGTGTTTTTTTGCATAAAAATAATTATACTCTTTTATGACGAGGAAAACTATTTTAATAATTACCCAGTAGTCATAAAATTAACTTAAACGTAAAATACCCCGTCTTGCCCCTGGTTCCTTATACGAGGCTTGTCCGGAAAGTAAGTACCGTTTGGGAAAAAAACTCTTAAAAACATTTTTTTTCAAGGCAAGAAATATTTTTACATGAAAGAGTATATCTTTCACTATTTTTCTACATAGTTGCCACCATTGTTTAGACATTTGTCATAACGGGAAACCAACTTTTCTATGCCCTCTTCATAGAGAGATGTCGCCAAGGGAAGTCAGAATTGCTGAACACCGTTCTTTACGTCGTCATCGCTCTCAAAGCGCCTTCCTCCAAAATCACGCTTCAAATTCAAGAATAAGTGATAGTCACAATACTGTTTGAGAAGTCACCTTCCTCAAAACTGCATCGGGTAAGAAATGTCAATGCACTTCGTTTGTGGTCATCCGTAAGCATTTTCGGAACCCAAAGGGAACACAGTTTGCGATAATTTAAGCAATTTGTGACAATCTCATGCAAAAAAGTTTTCGAAATTTGTGGGAATCTTCAGAAAGCATTCTTATCGTAAACCGTCTGTTTTCAAGAATTTTGTCATTCACTTTTTCAACCAAACCATCATTGACAACAGAAGGCCGCCCACTCCGTGCTTCGTCGTGAACACTGGTTCGTTAAACATTGAATTTTCTAACACCCTTTCTCACCATTCCATCAGTCATTACACTTTCACCATAAATCTCTACAAGTTAACGATGAATTTCAGCTGGATTAACATTATTTTTCGTTCAAAAACCGTATTACAGAACGCACTTCACAGTCGGCGGGATGAGATATTGTTTTAAACATTTTAAACGATCACTAACAAATGTAAACACAACACAATCTGACTGAAATGGCTTCAGTCGAAAGACAATGAACCATAAAGACAAGTACACATGCGAGGAACTGTGACACTAGCGTTGTGGTGACGGTAGAACGAAACGGTACTTACTTTCCGGACATGCCTCGTAGGCATACTTATGGCTCTTGAATAACTTTTAAACTTTTGGGAAGAATATGTTTTGGATCTTCGGACTCAACAGTTTGCCGAACCCTGTGTTATACCATTGAGAAAATCATTGCCACTCTCGGGGTTAAAGGTTGGGTCCTCTGATTTTTAAGTCAGCCGACTTTAAATCGACCCGACCCGATCCCCTGTCCGTTATAGGACCCTGATTTACCTTTTGGAATAACGCTGGAAGTTTAGCGATAGTTTCAATAAAATATATCGGCATGGTAATTTTACTGCATACGCATCGCGGTTGCTTTCGTGAGGGAGCTTCGTGCAAGAGGAGATAGATGTCGTATTTCCCCTCGGGGAGATCTCATATCCCCCTTCCTATCCCCCTTAACACGTATCCTCCCAATTTGTCCACGGAAGCACCATCACCGTGGATTCCCTTTTCCTGCCCTTTTAAGGGAATCTGGGTCACTCCCCCCCTTCCCTCCCAGCCATTCATACTCTCTCACGAACGGCGCCGATTAAAATGCCCTCCAAATGCGTCGCAAGCGCCTCCCTGCTAAACAACTTCACTCTCTTTCACCCCTCCGATTGCCATGGAGACCGGAGCGAGGTCCTACAGAACGAGAAGGAGGAGGGGAGGTTAGCGTGGTGGCCAGAAAGATGGTATCCACTGAATAATTAACAAGTATTAACTTTGTATATTTCCACAAAAATTTATTAAAGCATGCATTATGCTAGATTCGACCAGATAAATAGATAGATTGTCGTATGTACTGTTAGATTCAAAATGGCATTTTTCCCCCGTACTATAAGAGAACAGAATAGGCAGCATAGCAAAGGGATAGGTAGGGGAAATATTTTAGAGTAGTCTGTAGTGCATGATGCATGTATTAACCCCTTAAATACTATAGATACTAACAATCTAGTTGCATTAGACCCTACAGTTGCGTGTTTGCATGTTGGCATTGCATGCTTGGTGATCTTCACTCCCTGCCACACACCCTCGCGGGGGTTGCAAAGCATCGTGTAGATGTAGATGTAGATGTGACCAAAACCACAAACCTCATACTCATACCTCATCTTATTGTACCTGATGATGCCCTAAGTGGGTGAAGCCAGTCGTGGTTTAATTAATTTTTGTGGAAAAATACAAAGTTATTACTTGTTATTTCATCATTAATTTCCGACAAGTTACGCCGAATAATATCCAATTCATCCACTGAATACTCTACAAAACCCATTAGACGATTATAAGGATCTTCAGCTCTAAGGCCTCTTAAAGTAACAAATAAATCAATTTTTAAAAATCTCCAATAGCCGTAAAAAGTTGGCAATACTCGTCAAGGTACACAAAGAATTGCTGTGTTAGTTTGTGGTTGGGTTAATGGGGCGTTTACTCGGTACCTAAATCGCAATTGTGTACACGAAATCGTTAGATGGAAACGAAAAATGAATTTTAGTGAAAAAATTAATCTTCTAACCACAATCATTCAATCATAAATCATAAATTAAAATAAGCAAAAGGTGACGCCCACCGAAAAAGCTGCTGTGATAACATTGACGTCATTTTCCTCACGTCCTTGACTGCTTTCTGGGATGGGAAGGGTGTGGATGGGGGTTCTCGGAAGGTCTGCTCGCAAAGATGCTGTCGCAACTGCTCCTATTGGCAGAGTCGGCTGTGTCCCCCCCCCCCCATTGCGATAAGGATAAAGTGGCTTCGCGGACTCAGTTCTGATTGGACAAAGTCGATATACGTCAGAGGTTGCACCACGCCCACTTTTCGGAAAAGGTTAAAACCATCAGTTTTTCAACGCTTATATCTCGAGAAATAATTGACGGATCAAAAAACGGAAAATAAGTGTCTTTTTATTTTAAAAACTCTATAAGATTCGTAAATAAAAAATATGGTAAACGACCCCATTCCATTCCCTCCCGGAATCTTTCCCTCTCCCCCCTTCTGATCTATTTGTATTTATTCTGATTTATTTGTGTTGTCCTCCCCATTAAGTCACTTACAACCCTGTGTTGCAAGTGTTGCAAGCTCGCTGAAGAGGGCCACCTTGCGGCCGAAATACGCGTATCCGACGCACATCCTCGTTTTTTCCTTCCACATTCACTACGCTCTTTTTGAGTTCTATTCTCCCAGTAGGTGTGCCCTTTGAGAGTTTGTGAGTGAGTGTTTTTTCTGAGTTCTTGTGAGTGTGTTTGTGATCATAACCCAGTCATCCAGAGCGGGGTCCCATCAGATCCCAATTGGGTTGAGTGTGTGTGTGTCTGTGGTTGTGTCACTGGCAAGGAAGTAACGTTCCCGTAAACCAACACAGAAGGGTTTCTGGTTGAGATGCTGCGGTTGGTCACTGCTGTGGAATTGACCGTCCCGGAAACCAATACAGAACTCTGTCGTGTAGCTTGACGAGTGTTGCCAATTCTTATGGCCATTGGACATTTTTATTGCTTTAGTTGTTATCTTTAGACGATATGTAGCAGGGTCTTATAGGGCAAAACCTTATATGAAGGCGTTTATATAGAAAAAATAGCGAAATGAGGGCGTTTACTCGGAACCGAAATCGCAATTTTGTACACGAAATCGTTAGATGGAAACGAAAAAAGAATTTTAGTGAAAAAATTAATCTTCAAACCACAACCAATCAAATAAGCAAAAGGTGACGCCCACCGAAAAAGCTGCTTTGAAAACATTGACGTCATTTTCCTCCCGTCCTTGACTGCTTTTCGAGGAAGGGAAGGGAGTGGAGGAGGGTTCTCGGAAGGTCTGCTTGCACAGATGTTGTCGCAACCGCTCCTATTGGCAGAGTCAGCTGTGTCCCCCCCATTACGATGAGGCGAAGTAGCTTAGCGGACTCACTTGTGATTGGACGAAGTCGATATACGTCAGAGGTTGCACCACGCCCACTTTTCCGAAAGGGTTAAAAACATCATTTTTTCGCCGCTTATTACTCGAGAAATAATTGTCGGATCAAAAAACGGAAAAATACGGGTCTTTTTAACTCAAACTCTATCAGACTCGGCAATTAAAAAATATGGTAAAGGTCCCCATTCTATTCAACGGAGTAGAAATCGAAATTATTCATAAGTTGTTTTAACTATACGACGCGTACCAACCCCCAACTCCAGGTAAAACGCCTTTTCTTGAGAGCCAACACCATTTATATTCGAAAGGATTGGTTAAGAAGGATGGGTGAAGAAAGATTTACAGGAGTAGGAAAGTTCAGGTTTGCAGGTGTAAGGTCGCGCCCCGGGAGAGACAGAAGGTTGGGAGGTTTTTTTTTCATCTACTTCTACATAATACACTGCAAGTCACCGTAAAGGGTTGTGGCAGGGGGTTTATTCACACCAAACATGCATTACACATCATGCGTAAAAAGGATTAGTAATTATATTCTAGTCTAACCTTCACTATAAAAAATATATAAAGAGCAATATACCTATGCTACCCATTGATACACTCGTATTGAAGATATTTACTACTATTCAGGTCCCTAATTGTACGAGGAGAGAAGGACATTTTAATCTGTCAGTTCGGCGATCAATAGGTCTAATTTTGTGATTATCGTCCAGTCTACCATAGAAATTTGGGGTTCGCAAAATATTTTTAACATCATCACTGAAAATATGGTCTTGGAATTTATTTAAGAGATAAAGTCTAAATTTCAACCTGCGATCTGACAATGATTCCCATTGTAATTCATTTAATAGAATGGTTACGCTAATATAGTTATCGTACCGTCCTTTAAAAATCTTGCCGATCTTCGATGCACACGTTTTAGTTTATTATTTAGGCCTATCACGTATGGATCCCATACACTGGCAGCGTATTCCAAATGAGGTCTAACAAGGAAAAAGAAACTTATTTCTGGTACATGATCGTCACATTTACCCAGTACTCTTTTGACGAATCCCAGTTTTTGATTAGATTGACTCATTATTTGACGTATGTGTTTACCCCACGAAAGTTCATGTGTCAGTCTTATTCAAAGAGAATTATCCAGAGTGATGTTTTAACCTATAAGAGATAGAGAGAGTCCAAATCCTTGACGATAAGTCCTCGCCTGCATTGGATTACGAGCTTAATGAAGCGTGGAGAACTGCTGACAGAGATCTTGATGTTTTTTTTTTCGTACTCTGAGGATGAATCACAGGTTCAATAAGCGGGCGAAAATACCCTCACGCCACCCCTGCTCAATGATCTCCTAGATACATACAATCCACCCCTGGACCACACACCTCCATTCAGCACGAAGATGTTTGCATAGGGTGAGGGGTTGGAGGAAAAGGAGGGAGGGGAGGGGAAACTTGCTCCACAGATGGAGGAAGATAAAGAAGGTGGGGATGATAGGGATAGAGGGGGTAGGGGAGAGGGAAGATCTCTCTCTCTCTCTCCAACCAAGTTGGTGAATCACCCGTCTTGAGTTGAGACGATGAATGACCCCGTTGTGAACGCTCCTTATCGAGGGGGAGAGGTGTTGGAATATCGCGATGAAAAGGCGCGAATTCATCGGTGCATTTTAATATGGTCTTCCTTCTTATCTCGTTGGAACAACTTTATCAAAAGTAGAATGCTAGGAAGGCGATGACAATTAAGAAAGGTATTATGGATCGTACGAGGAGATCGTACGAACTCCTATATTCAATTCGGCATGGAAACACCATGCCGAATTGAATGTAGAAATAGTTCTGCAATGGAGAAAATAATTCAATAATTAGAAAAATGCAGTACCTACCTACAGACAGTCTCCTAAAACTTGTCTAAACCAGTAAAAAATTATCAATAAACTGTACACATCATGAGAACGTTTAGAACGAGATTAGAATCTGTTTGAAAAAGTTTCCCAAGTCCTTTCTTAACTCAGTTATTTCGAAGTATAGGGCACAGCGTCTATCGGAAGCAAACCAAGTTAGATAGCTGTGAATGTATTTAGTGGTATATTTAGAAAGTATCAATGAATAGCATAGTTAGTTGCATGTTGGTATAAGGACCTTAAGCTAACCAAAATCTACTTTTGTGAACATGCCCTTTTCGCTTGGGAAAATATACTGGCAATATCTCTTTTACTCCGTCCATCGCTGGTAACTCAGCTTCAAAGGTAACAGTACTCTTCCACCTCCTCAATTTTTCGTTTTCCTACTTTAACATTGGTCCTGGCTTCTTATCTCTCACTGAAAACAATACCTTATTTTTCTTTTAATTGATCTTCGGGTGATATCTGGCCAATATCCTTTCCATATTTCCTATTGTCTTCTTTAAATCTCCTATTGTTTCTGCCACGACTACTATGACTTCGACGAATCGCAGCATGCTGATTATATTCTCGTGGATATTCATTCCCGGAAACTTTCCTTTGACTCCTTGGACGGCGTTCTCGATATAGACATTGAATAATACGGGAGACAGTGCACATCTTTGTCTACACCAAATTCCAAGACAATGTCCTCATTGATGACGTTGAAACCAAATAGCGAACTCCGACCCACTATGGCAGACTTAAACATCATCAAGGGTCAACAATCCTAGGATTGGTTTGACGCAGCCCTCCACTCGATTCTTCTATCGGCCAACCTCTTCATATTCACGTAGTTCCTCTCCTTTACGTCCTTTACGACCTGTTCTATGTAACTCAAACGAGGCCTGCCTTTTCCCTTTTTCCCGTTCACTTTTCCTTCCACGATTGTCTTCATCAGGCCATCGTGTCTTAAGATGTGACCGATTAAGTAGTCCCGTCTTCTTTTTATAGTTTTCAGAAGACTTCTCTTTTCTCCCACTCTTCTTAGGACTTCTTCATTTGTCACTCGGTCGATACATTTTATATTCATCATCCTTTGATAGCACCATATTTCGAATGCTTCCACCCTTTTCTTCTCCGCTGCTGTCATCGTCCATGCCTCACTGCTGTAAAGAAACATGCTCCAGATATATGTTTTGATGAATTGCTTCCTTACCTCCAAGCTTGTATTTTCAGCTGTAAGTAGATTCTTCTTTTGATAGAATGCCCTCTTTGCCTGGGCTATTCTACTCACTACTTCTTTCTTTTTCGTCCATCTTTGGTTACTCTGCTTCCCAGGTAACAGAACTCTTTCACCTCTTCCAGTTTCTGTTTTCCTAGTATAACGTTGGTTTTGGCCTCCTCTCCCTTGCTGCACACCAATATCTTAGTTTTCTTCTTATTGATCTTCAGCTGATGTATGGCCATTGTCCTTTCCACAGTTGTTAGTATCTTATTCAGCTCTTTCTCTGTCTCTGCTATGAGAACAATGCAGATATGTATTCTGTTTCAAATCAAACGAAATTTAGATATGTAATCAGTAAAACTTGCTATCGTGCCTAAAATTTTTGTTCCACGAACGAATTTTACAATGTTTGTTTTATGGACAATAAGGAGATACCCAGGTAACAGAACTGTTTCACCTCATGAAGTTGCTGTTCTCCTAATGGCAGACTAGGTCACTAAAATAAATTCTTATATTTTTTTTAACGGCAGACTAGGCCACTAAACAATAAAATCAGAGAAATCGACTGCCGATCGGAATACACAAAATGTCCCTTGTCCCCTAACCAATTTTTCAACCAGTTTAGATTACTTTAGATGAGGGACAAATACTATCCACGTCCTCTTTTTTTTCATATGATACCCCTCTCCACATACTGTCATCCTCACAATAGTCTATCCAAAATACACGTTTCTCTCCTTTCCCAACCCCACCAACCTAACGTTCTTTCCTCCAATTGATATATTCTAAACTTTTACAAACGACAATAAAACTACAAACTCATGACCCAGGTTTCGACGCTAAGCACCTTCATCACACCTGATGATGGTGCTTAGCGGCTAAACCTGGGTCGTGAGTTTGTAATTTTATAAAGGTTTGTGAAAGTGTGGAATAAATCAATTGTCATGAAGAATTTCCACAAAGTTACAAGTGAACTTATTTCGTATATTGTTCTTTCCTCCATCACGTCCTTCAAAACACCTTTATATCCATTTAACCACCCCATGCCTTCTCTTGATTTCCTTTATTTCTTTCCTCCCCTGCTATCTTCAACACTTTCGTATTCCTGGCCATTTAAATTCGTCTTTCCTTCTTCATCCCTCTCCATGCCCACTGTTCCTGTGAAAAATCATTGCCAAAAACTAGGAAACAGAAGCAAAAATGTATACATCCTAAATCCCTCGTGGATCTTTCACATTATAAAAAATAAATAAAATAATGTTTCGATATCAGAATCAACAAAATGCCAGTAACTGTAACCATTATTTAACACAAACAAACGTTAATTTATGCACAGTACCTTAATAAATATTTCTTACTCTCAGGACCAATGATTTGAGCATGTGCATACAAGTTAATTATTATTCATGTACTTAACTAAATTTCCAAACACATTTTTCCCATCATTGCAGATGCACTGTATCTAATCAAATGTAATCAATAATAAATGTAAAAATTGTTCATTTCCAAACTCTGTATCGTTTTACCTCCTATTTCATCCATTGTGGACATCAACATGGATTCTTCCAAAAATATGTGGAGCTTACGAAGTTTTTTACATTTATTGACCCACAGATTCCACAAGGTTGAGCCTGATGCCATAGATTTATCTTAGGATGATGTTATATTCCTTTGTAACATTTACAAGAAACTACCAGATGCCTGCATTGCCTTTACGTGGTGCTTAGATATAACCGTATAGTTGTTAGAAAGTCAACATTTGATATAAAATCAAAACTGCTTTGTGCCAGAGTGTCGCCGCGCAGCGTTTCCGGCGGAGTGTCCTGCTCTGGGCTCGCGCGTTTTTTCAGGAAACATAAAATTCGATATTAAATAAGGTGCTAACTTCAGCTAAATGATAGTATCTGAATCGCTCTGGAAATTTAAAGAGGAAGATGACAGTTTTAGTCTCGTGGCGCCATGATGCATAGTTGCCGAGAAAAAGTGCGGTTATA
Organism: Platycnemis pennipes; assembly: GCA_933228895.1. NCBI lineage: Eukaryota > Metazoa > Arthropoda > Insecta > Odonata > Platycnemididae > Platycnemis > Platycnemis pennipes. The sequence goes on along the minus strand of OW121852.1, from coordinate 28,959,338 downwards.
AATGGAATAGCATACCAATAAGTGCTACAGTTAAAACCTTGAAACTTCGCAGACAGAATAATAAAGATATAATTCACCTTTTATTACAAATTTGTTTTAGCCAAATGATTTGCTTGGAAGTTATTATACGTCAAATTGACGCATGGCGCCGTAGTGCTAAAAATAAAAGGGCCCTTTTTTTAATCTAACGTAAGTGACAGGTCCAAAATTTGTTTTTGAAAACCATTCTAACAATGTAGTCATTCAACAACAAAATTATCTAAATTACGTATGTGAATAACGTAAAAATCCGATGAACAGTTTCGGAGTTTGTTAGGTTTAAACTCGAGTCTAAAAGCTTTTGGCGCGGACAGCATGCCTAAATTTTGAAGAAGATGATCACCCCAAAATATGTTGTTCCTCTCGAAAATCTCTGTTACAAAACTAACAATTTTTCGTTCACTCCTTTCCCAACCACACTAACCTAACGTTCTTTCCTCCATCACGTCCTTCAAAGGTCAAGGGTGGACGGATGATCGGGAAACACGGATAATTCGCTGTTTGGTTCTTTCCGAATGCATTTTTCTGCGGTGCGCCGTCAAAATAAATGAACTGCCCAAGAAAATAACAGAATCTCAATCAACTAAAATAACCTCGATGTACATAATAGCATTTGATGACCAAAAATAATCAGGTAGCATTTAAATGTTCACACGCCTCGGGTAGCGGCACGAAGCCTCATGGTCAGACATCGGATCAGTCAACATTGCCGTAGTTAAAGTCACGATTGGAGGAAAATAACGACAGTTAACTTACCTTTGAGACCACTACCGATAATACTAAATAAATTATCGATGCACGGGTTATTCACAGCCCGGATAACGCGCGCCCGGAAAAACAGGATTTTACTGAAGAGAACTTGGGAAATGTGATGAGAAGACAAAAGAGCGATGTTACTTTTCTCTATCTAGGCCCCACCTTGAATATGCAGCCAGTGTATGGGATCCGAATGAATTAGGTTTGATCAGAGAACTAGACAGTGTGCAGAATAAAGAAGCTAGGTTCGTTAAAAGGTGTTACGATAGGTTGAGTAGTTTTTCAGAATTAATACAAGAATTAGGGTGGGAATCATTATAATCAGAGCATAGGTTAAAAAACAGATTAAATCTCTTACGGGAATCTGAATCGGACATCTTCACTGAAGATGTTAGGCACATATTAAATACACGAGTGTTTTATGCTACATTCGACCAGATAAATAAGATTAGAGAGATAGATTGTCGTACTGCTAGATTCAAAATGGCATTTTCCCCCGTAGGGACTATAAGAGAACAGAATAGGCAGCATAGCAAAGGGATGGGTAGGAGAAATATTTAAGAGTAGTCTGTAGTGCATAATGCATGTATTGACCCCTTAAATACTATATATACTAACAATCTAGTAGCATGATACCCCATGGTTGTTTGTTTTCTGTCGGTACAGCATGCTTGGTGATCTTCACCCCCTGCCACACACTCTCGCGGTGGCTGACAGGGTATCGTGTAGATGCACTGTACAATGAGTTTTGTAAATCAATACGTGAGGAAACATACTTTGGGATGCACAATGAGGAAGATGAAAAAATATAAACATGGACATTATTATTGTATGTAAAGATGTTGGTGATTTTTGGGGAATGTCATGACATGAGTCATGGATGTGAACATCTGGGGAAAAAACCCCCCCTAGTATTTCAGACCAGTGAATTTCACAATGAACTTTTTTGTGATGAACCTACCACAATTTAGTTGTCTATACAAGTTAGAAAACGTGAGTTTTAAATTCTCCAATGGCGTAAATTGTGTAATATAATTTTACCTATGGTTATCCTTAAATAAACACAATATCCGTACCCGAGATGGGATTCAAACCTCAGGTCTTTTGGTTGCCAGGTGTAAACGTTACCGACCAATACTGACGCTACTTGGATAACTGAATAAAACGAGGAAAACTTTCCCAATGTTATCAGTCTAATTAAAACCAATATTGTTTTCAAGTGGAAGAAAACAGAAGTCTGCTGACAACTCTAAAAAAAAGAAGGGATAACTTAATCGGCCATATCTTGAGACATGACGGCCTGATGAAGACAATTGTCAAAGGGAAAAGTGAACGGGAAGAATGGAATAGGCAGGCTTGGTATGAGGTATATGGAAGAGGCCGTGAAGGTTGTGAAAACAAGGAATTACGTCCATATGAAAAGGTTGCCCGATAGAGGAATCGAGTGGAGAGCTGCGTCAAACCAATTCCTAGGATCGCTGACCAATGATGATGATTGTTTTCAAGTAAAAGAGTATAAGTAAATTGGCAGCTAACGGACGTACTCAAATAATTGGATCATGACGAATAATTGCGTCGGATTTGATTGCATCGGATGGTACGGTGCTTCGGATAATCTCCCGAATGCAGTGAGCGGTTTGGAGTCTAGTATCGTAATGACCGCGTCTGACCTTCTCCATCCGTCGCTTCCATCTTTCTAAGGCCTACAGCGCATCACTTGAGCCATCCATTAAAGAAGATATACGTAGCCAGTGTATGGGATCCGAATGAATTAGGTTTAATCAGAGAACTAAGACAGTGTGCAGCGTAGAGCAGCCAGGTTCGTTAAAAGGTGTTACGATAGGTTGAGTACCTAGTGTTTCAGAATTAATACAAGAATTAGAGTGGGAGTCATTATCAGAGCGTAGGTTAAAGTACAAATTAAATATATTATGATGAGAAGACAAAAGAGTGATGTTACTTTTCACTAGTTAGGCCTCACCTTGAGTATGGAGCCAGTGTATGGGGTCCGAATGAATTAGGTTTGATCAGAGAACTAGACAGTGTGCAGCATAGAGCAGCTAGGTTCGTTAAAAGGTGTTACGATAGGTTGAGTAGTGTATCAGAATTAATACAAGAATTAGGGTGGGAATCATAATCAGAGCGTAGGTTAAAGTACAGATTAAATCACTTACAGAAATTTAAATCGGACAGCTTCACTGAAGATGTTAGGCACATATTAAAAACACCAGCGTATTATGCTAGATTCGAACAGATAAATAAGATTAGAGACATAGATTGTCGTACTGATAGATTCAAAATGTCATTTTTCCTCCGTACTATAAGAGAACACAGTAAACAGGATAGCAAAGGGATAGGTAGGGGAAAAATATTTTAGAGTAGTCTTTAGTGCATGATGCATGTAGTAGTCCCTAAATACTATGTAGATAAAAACATTTTTTTGCATGAGACCCTACATTATAGTATTTGCATTTCAATAGAGCATACTTGGTTATCTTCACCCCCTGCCACACACCCTTGCGGTGGCTTGCAGAGTATCACGTAGATGTAAATGAAGTATTTCCCCGGCACATCTCACTGTACGCACACCCAGCAATTTCAGTGCCATCCACTGTCAGAACATGGGTATCGAGAGGATATCTATGTTCCAACCCTGCAAATACCAAATACATTCTCCCCTACCAACACCCCTTCTTCGTCCAAGTATATCATCAATCAAATGATCACTGTCATTGATAAAATTTCCACAGAGAAAATAATTCTACCTAAACCGGACTTGGACTAGGTACTCTGCCAACTGAACTACCAAGTCTTCCTTCTACCCTATGGATTTTATTGAGATCTTAAAGGAGAAGAATATGTTACCGGCCAGCCGTACATCTTGTTCTTTAAGATCACTATGAAATGCACAGTGGAGAAAAAAGTCTTGGTAGCTCAATGGTGGCGTTTACCCGGAACCAAAATCGCTATGTTGTGCACGAAATTGTTGGATGGAAACGAAAAATGAATGTTAGTGATAAAATTAATCTGTTATCCTGAGCCATTCACTCAGAAATCAAAAATTAAAATAAGCAAAAGGTGACGCCCACCGAACGAGCTAAGTTAAGGATATCTACGTCATCCACCTCATCTACATCTACATCTACGTAATACCCTGCGAGCCACCACGAGGGTGTGTGGCAGGGGGTGAAGATCACCAAACATGCACTATTGACATGTAACTAGGATATATAATGGAGACATGCTTGATAATAGGGTCACATGCAGCTAGATGGTTAGTATTTACATAATAAGAAAGGGATTGTAAGAAGAGCTCTCGGGTTTCCAACCGGGTTCAAGTGTTTTTAACTCTTCTCTTCTTCCAGTCTATTCCCCGAGAAAAACTGAGATCCTTCAAGAAAGGGATTATTGGTTGCTATTACATGCATCATACACTACAGGCTACTCTGACTATATTTCACCTGCCTATCCCTTTTCGACGCTGTCTATTGTTCTCTCTTATGGTACGCGGGAAATATTACATTTTAAATCTATCGGTACGACAATCTATCTCTCTAATCTTGTTAATCTGATCAAACCTAGCTTAATATGCAGCGGTTCTTAATATATATCTAACGTCATCTGTATACAAATCGGTTTCGAACTTACCTAAAAGGTGTAACCTAAAATTTAACCAGCGTTCTGATAGTAATTCACATCCTAGTTCTTCTATCAAACTCGTGACACTTATACAATTATCATAACGGCCTTTAACAAATCTAGCGGATCTCCTTTGCACACGCTCTAATTCTTTTATCATACCTTCCTCGTACGGATCCCATGTTATAGCGGCATATCCTAAATAAGGCCTTACACGTGTAAAATAGCTTCCTCCTCGTACTCTCTGATCGCATTAGCCTAGTACTCTTTTTACGAATCCTAATCGACGATTTGCTACACTAGTTATTTCCCTGATTTTTTTCCTCCATGACATGTCTTCAGAAACCGTCGTCACCTCCCTTCCTCGACTGTTTTGAGTGAAAGGGATGGGAGTGGAGGGGAAGGGAGGTTTCCTGAAGAGATCCTGTCGCAACCACTTCCATTGGCTTCAGCTGTGTGTCCCCCATTGTGATAAGGCAAAGGAGCTTCGCGATCTCAGTTTCGATTGGACGAAATGGATGACGTACTAGCCCTTTGCACGCCCTCTTCTTGAAAAGGGTTAAAACATCAGATTTTCGCCGCTTGTAACCCGAGAACTAATTGACGGACCGAAGAACGGAAAAATAAGGGTATTTTTATTTTGCAATCTCTATCATTTTTCTGCATATTATCATATTAGATTGACACAACAACGTTTAACTCATTTATCTACACGCCAACCTTAATTTATAAAAGTATTTTCCTCTACATCCTCCACTATATACTTTTATATCGTATTTCATGCAATCGTGTTCCTGCGCAATGGGCCAGCCAGAGGTACTTGGTTCGATCCCCTACCCAGAAAACTCTTTTCCCCTCACAAATTGACAACGCTTGTTTCTTAAGCACTTCAGAAACATAAATATCTTATTATCATTAGTGTTCATCTACATCTATTTGTTATCCTACCAGCTACCTAGAGAGTATGTGGCAGTGGGTGAATATTCGCTAAGCACCTATTACGTACATACATGCACCAATAGGTCAAGGATGCTTTATTACAGGTTACTTATCAACGCCATGCAGGAATGACTCAACAAATTCCACTTTTTATGCAGCATAAGGGAAGATGATGTAAAGTTGAGTTAAGCTGAAATAGCATTTTTTTGTTAATAATGAAGCACTGTGAGAAATGTGATTGTAAGAATTATATCATCACAGCTCCTACCAATCTCACCTCTCTTAACAGTACAGCTAGCTTCTTCGCCTGAATTGTAAAACACAGAGTTCCACACTTCCCCAACATGCCTACTAGCTCGATCCTATCTTCTCTGTCAATCCCTGATCTCTCCCATCAAAGGTTCAAAACAGATTTAAAATTTATGTAAAATATTCTAAGTATTCACAAATTGATTGTCCTGGATGGGGTCGTTTATCATATTTTTTACTGCCAAATCTGATAGAGTTTTTTAAAATAAAAAGACCCGAATTTTTTCCGTTTTTTGATCCGCCAATTATTTCTCGAGTTATAAGCGGCGAAAAACTGATGTTTTTAATCCTTTCGGAAAAGTGGGTGTGGTGCAACCTCTGACGTATATCGACTTCGTCCAATCGCAACTGAGCCCGCGATGTTACTTCGCCTTATCGCAATGGGGGAGACACAGCTAACTCTGCCAATGGAAGCTGTTGCGACAGGATCTGTGCGAGCAGACCTTCCGAGAACTCCCCTGCACTCCCTCCCCTTACCCTAAAAGCAGTCAAGGACGGGAGGAAAATGACGTAATGGTATTATAGCGTCTTTTTCGATGAGCGTCACCTTTTGCTTATTTTAATTTTAGATTTGTGAGTGAATGGTTGTGGTTAGAAGATTCATTTTTTCACTAAAATTCATTTTTTCACCAAAATTCATTTTTCGTTTCCATTTAAACGATTTCGTGTACAAAATTGAGATTTCGGTTCCAATTAAACGCTGCCATTGCTTTCCTCTACTCATTTCAGAGTTCCTAGTCGATCCACACGTAAGCATTCCTTGCTCCATATGCCTCGCCCTCGACTATCCCTTGTCAAGCGCCTACTCCACCACCTTTCCTACCAATTGAATTCATTGCCAGACAATATTAAACCGTTTTTTCTGCCTTAAACTCATTTGCCTATCAATCTCGCCATGTCCCATTCCCCTGTGAATAAATAAACCTCTCCTCTCTACTTCCTCTTCCACGCATCTAGTATTTGTGTTCTTCACTATTTTTACACTGTAGGTACTCTTTGTTTTGATTGATTGTTTAAGTTTATATTTCATTTTTGTTACTGCGTTACTGTAAATTGTCATAAATGCTGTACGTGAGCAATTACTTAAATAAATACATAAATAAATAAATATTTTGTGTCGTAGACTTTTACTGCGAGTAGGAAAAACAGATTGTGGAATCGGTTGGTCAGAAAATAGGGTCTATGAATCTGATACACGGTTAAAATATTCTTAAAAAATGCATTAATAATTTTGAAGGACTGTTTCAGTAGAAAATATTCCGACGCAAAAATAGCACATATTAAATTCTCTGTATATGACCCCATATCAATTGAACATAAACTTCTGCGTCACTGTTCTAGTATCTTGTAAGTAAATGTGGAAGGATATGAGATAAAAAATGGGAAATGTTAGAAATTTTACTGTATATTTTTTTCGCAACGAGATGAACTAACACAGGTTTTAGAACACCCGAAAAACTTTTTTTTCAATGAACTGCAAGATCGTGAAATTTCGATCAACGTCGATACATACTGTCTTACCACGATTTTTATTATACTGCCTGAAAATTCAATTTTTAAGCATGAAAAATAACAAATGTGCAATTTTTTCAATTTAATAACACCAGATCCGCAATCTGGGATAATTTCTCCGAGTATTTTTCAACATTATTATAATTTCATGCGCGGATGTACAGTCACTTCCAAAAAAAAGTTAACACTTCAGAGCCGAAATTTTTCTGTCCCGAGATGACAGTGATTTGACAACGCTGCGTCAGGACAGGAGAGGAGGGAAGGGGGTTGGTCTTCGGTTAGAACTTCGCGAGGCTCCGCCAGAGGGAAGCCGTGACGAAGCGTTGTCAAATCACCGTCAACTCGGGACTTAGAAAAATTTCGGCTCAGAAGTGTTAACTTTTTCTTGGAAGTGACTGTACCTTATTGATTTCTCTCAATTTTATTTATCACCCTTCTCTGTCATGCAGATGTAGTGAGGGTGTAGAAAAAATCTGTAAGGTTAGAATCGAGTTCATGCGACTCAATTCGGGGTCAATTTCATGACCAGTACACGTTCTGTAGTTTTCACGGAATGGTTTCTTCTGCAGCTCCAAGTCAGGAGCGCGGAGACATTGAACGTGGAACGTTCCATTCCGAGACGGATTGGAATGGGAGAGTGACCGAGGGGAGAGTTGGGAAGGTGGGACGAAAGAACGGAACGCCGTGTCCCGTCATGACAGGCCGGCTCGCGGCCATATTCGGTAGCGCCGGGCTACCACACGCACGCACACACACACGCACCACGCGGGCTCCAGCTTCTCAAGAAAGGTCAAAGACCAAAAGGCAGATCGGAAAGATGGAGAGAGAAGCACTCAGCCTTTACCTAAATTCAGCGAGAGAGAACGCCCGATTAAGGAAAGGAGTGTTGTACCGTTCGATTTCAAACATCCCCGAGTAGAATAAACGCCTCCACTTTCCCCAAGCTATCGACAACAGATTCATACCATTCCTCCAGAATAATGGAGATAGTCTGAAACGAACAAGGTGCTAGTGAAAGTTCATTTGAGGGATGCAAACGTGTCGTCCATATCGCCCGTGGCAGATGGGACCCGCTCGTGACGGACAACATGGAATCAGAAAGTTTACTTAGAAAATCTGCGGGAAAAAAACAAGGTCTTTGTGGTAGCTTTTTTAGTGTCAAAAGCTAACCAGACGGTCTCGGATGAGAATGGCTATCACACCTTAAATTATAATGCAAAACTGAATCATTCGAATAAGCTTGAAGCACATCTGGCTACCATATGGTGTGAGAAATTCATTGAGAAAATTCGGATATGAATCTCGATTCGTTCAGGCAAACAAAGTTGATAGGGATGGATATGAAAAGTCTTTCTTCCCGTGAACAACAAGTGAATGACGATAGACAGTATCATAATCGGATATGTAAGTGAAATAAGATCGAAGGTTTTTCCCGTAAGTGCGATTTATGTAACAGATTCAAAAAGTCACGAGTGTAGAGGAAAAGTTCTCGTTCTGACGTTTCCTAGGCTGTTTTTACCATAATCTTCAGTGATCAGGGTAACTTTAGAGGGCCACGTTTTATTAACTCATGTTAGCATGCTTGAACCCTATAACAACGGATATGGGGGATCGGGCTAGAGTGGTGGTGACCTCCCATCCCAGGGCCCGGGTTCGATTCCCCGCAGTGGCATATTTTTCAGTGGAAAACCGGTCTCCACTTGAGTGCCTAGTGGAGGGCATTTCAAGTACAGTACTCCGTCCGTCAGATGGGACGTTAAGCCATGGTCCCCTTGGCGCCTTTCGTTAACAGTAGGCTAATGCCGACGCCGGGTTTCTCTCCACCCTTCTTCCGTTTCCTAAACACTCCTATCATTATCCAATTACCCACCCATTCTAAATGGCGCAAATGACCTCAGATGTCGGTAGCCTCCCCTGAATAACCAACCAACCAACAACGGGTATAAAAAATGCAGTAAAAAAACTTGAGACAAATTTGCAAAACGTAAATCATGAATGATATGATAAACTTTGAAATTAGTGTGAAATAAAATTAATGTATTAATTTCAAAGTTTATCTTATTCTTATTACTATTTAATTAATTATAAATTTTATCCTATTTTTATTATTCCTATTATTGTTGAAAATAAAATTGTAGAAGTAAGGAAACAGTTTATCAGAACGTACGCCTGGAGCATGTTTCTTTACGGCAGTGGCATGGACGATGACAGCAGCCGAGAAGAAGAGGGTGGAAGGATTTGTAATGTGGTGGTGCTACGGAAGAATGAAGAAGAAAAAATGGACCGACAGAGTAGGTAATGAGGAAGTCCTAAAAAGAGTGAGAGAAAAGGGAGTCTTCTGAATACCTTAAGAAGAAGACGGGACAACTTTACCGGCCATTTCTGAAGACACGATGGCCAGATGAAGACAATCGTCGAGGTAAAAGTGAACGGGAAGATAGGAAAAGGCAGGCCTCGTATGAGACATATGGATCAAGTTGCGAAGGATGTAAAAGAGAAGAATTTCGTCAATATGAAGAGTTTGGCCGATAGAAGAATCTAGTGGAGGGCTGCGTCAAAACAATCCTAGAATCGTTGACCGATGATGATGATCCTATTCGTAATATTTAATACCAGCATATTCCATTAAGTTACGGCAGAAACCATCAAAGTAAATCACGATTATATTTTCGTAATCTTCATTTACGTAGCCCTCATCTTTCAGTTTCAGGTGTGTTGTCAAACGAATACCAGCTCTTGTTATGAGGTAGTACCCAATGTATGTCAGGTAAAGTATGAGGTAGCATCTAACGTATCACACACCTTTATGGTGGCTTGCAGGGTACTATGCAGATATATCTATCTATGCATGGATATCATTCATCCCCTGATACTCATCATCAAGGTGGCTTAATTTTCTACAAGTATGCATGACTAGTAGATCAGAAATTTGAGTGGTGACAAGTAAATCCCGTATTTCCAGCATCGGTGTCTGGAAAGAATGAAACATTTTTCGGGCAGATGGGGGTCCCAAGAGTAGATTTTCTATTTAACCGCATATGGTGAGAGAAAGAGAAAGGTTTTTGATGTCCTCCGGGAAAATAGACGATCCAATATTAGAAAAATACAACAAAAACTACTACCCACTCCCGCGCGACGGGTGCAATGAACGTGTCGCATAAGTAGAGCAAAGGCAAGAGGAAAAGAAATAATTTACCGTGGGAAGAGTCGGTGAAAGTAAGCCGTGAAAAAAAGGTCGAATTAGACATCACATATATATGTTAGCGTGAAGCATCACCGAGAATCGTGCGTTTGACGTGAGCGATGAATGCTTCTTATGCGGGCTAACTGAAAAAAAGCTTAACCGGTTATAACACTCGGTAAATTTTCTAGGATTCAAGGATATAGGATATGCAGATTCAAGGTGATTCAAACAAATTGAAATGCTGGTCTTATAATCTACGTCTACATCTACACGATACCCTGCAAGCCACCGCTAGGGTGTGTGGCAGGGGGTGAAGATCACCAAGCATGCACTACTAACATGCAAACTAGCAACTATATTGTCTCATGCAACTTAATTGTTAGCATCTATAGTATTTAACGGGTTAATACATGCATCATTCACTACAGAATACTCTAAAATATTTCCTCTACCTTTCCCTTTGCTATGCTGCCTATTCTGTTCTCTTATAGTACGGGGGAAAAATGCCTTTTTGAATCTATCGGTACGACAATCTATCTATCTAATCTTATTTATCTGGTCGAATCTAGCATAATACGCCGGTGTTTTTAATATGTGCCTAACATCTTCGGTAAAGCTATCCGATTGAAATTTTTCTAATAGATTTAATCTGTACTTTAACCTACGCTCTGATAATGATACCCATCCTAATTCTTGTATTAATTCTGATACACTACTCGACCTATCGGAACACCTTTTGACGAACCTAGCTGCTCTACGCTGCACACTGTCTAGTTCTCTAATCAAACCTAATTCATTAGGATCCCATACACTGACTGCATACTCAAGGTGGAGCCTAACTAGTGAAAAGTAACATCGCTCTTTTGTCTTCTCATCACATTTCCCAAGTACTCTTTTTATAAATCCTAGCTTTCTCTTCGCTCGGCCGCATATAGGAAAAATATTATTGAATAATGTATGCCGCTAACCACCCATTCTCTAAACACGTGGAGCTGAATGGTTTGAATCTACGAAGTACTATGTAGTTTTTATAAGTGGTAAAATTATTTCCTGGAATTTATAGTAGTTAAATTTCATAATGTGATTCTAATGGTGCTTTTAACCCAGGTTAGTAGAGTATAATTCTTTTCTTCATATGCACTACATATGTAGTAGTGCTACTGCATTGCACTAAGCATTTCATTATCTGCAAAGCCATAGAAAATGTTTATGTAATTTTCCGTGCCATGGGGGCTGTAGGAAAATAAGAACTATTACCATATTTAACTTTAAAGATCTATCACCACTTTAGACAATTAATTAATTTGTATTTGCTCCACCAGCATTTAAATCCCAAGATTCATTGCATGAAGTCGATCTGATCCACGATTGTTTTTGTTTTAAGGAGATTTTACACGTTTTACTCACGTCCTCAAATCCACATTTTTGAAATGATTTTGCATGCATTTGCATTACTCAAGGACATGGAGGGTAGTTTACCACGTTCCCACAACTAGACGCAATGATATGCTGTATCCTTTAGAGAAATATGCCTTTTTTGACTGCTGTAATATTTGGATGCTGTGTAAATATTTAATAACCTCACTGAACCTTTCGTTTCAAGCCACGTGAAAGTTTCACCACTCGCAATTCTCGTCAACTTCGTCCTCAATGTGATTGGATGTCGCCCTTTCCGAACGCCTTATCCGACATCATTAATCGCCATATAACGCAAAAGCGAGTCTCTTTTCGACCAAATACAGATGGACTGGATGGGGCCGGATCTCAATCGAGGGTAGGATGCGTCAATATCGACCTATCGACGTAAATGTAGGAGATAGGGAGAGGGTCGTTATCATCCCAGGATATCTTTTTACGGAGCGCGGATTTTATTCGCAAGAGTGAGTTAAGGATCACCGTTGTCACGAGAAACCTGTCACATCCTTTGGATTAAAAGTGTGCCGCACCTATTTATTATCTACATCTGCAACTACAATCATGCAATACCCTGCAAGCCACCGCGAGGGTGTGTGGCAGAGGGTGAAGATCACCAAACATGAACTATTGACATAAACACAAGCTACTACATGGAAACATGCTGGATAAAAGGGTCACATGCAGCCGCATGGTTTGTATCAACATAGCAATAAAGGGATTGGTTATTAATATATTCGTCATGCACTACAGACCACTCGAATAATATTTCAGCTACCTATCCACTTGCTATGCTGCCTATTGTGTTCTCATATAGTACGGGGGAAAAATGACATTTTGAATATATCGGTACGACGATCGACTGGACGACCGGTTGGCAACTGTGAGCATTTTTTTCTGAGAGGAAAGTGGTGATGTCCGAGTTAATATAAGAAGAAATATCGGAGCGCCAATACTTAAGAATGGTTCACATTTAAATTAAGGCGATATAGTTAGAAATGTAGACTTAATCTTTTGAACTTTGGTTGAAACTTTCGCGGGTCATTATACACCAAGTTAAACTTTTAAGTAAATTCCAAATTAACATTTTTACTGACACGTTTAAACCTTTTGCGAACTCCTACTTATCATGGTAGACTGGACCATGATCATGAAACTAGGGAATTTGATTGCCAAACCAACAGATTTAAATGTCTTTCTTTCCTTGTATAATTAAGGGAGCATAATTATCCTCGTATTATTATTCTTTCTTTCCTCATATAACTCCTCGTATAATAGTTGTAAATATATTATATAGCATCGGGTATTTGAGGACCACTTGGGATCGGGGTTGGAGTGTAATGGATGCAGTTCTGGTTTCCCATCCGAGGGCCCGAGTTCGAATATTGACAGTAGCACACATATTTTACTGATATGACCCTCTCTTTCGGAGTGCTTTGCTGAGACCATTCGAGTTCTGTACCCCACCTGCTGAATGTGACATTAAACCGTTAACCTCTTGGCGCCTTTTGACAACACCAGACTGACGGCAACGCTGGTTTTCACTCCACCCATTCTCCTATCACTCCAAAATTCCTACCTTTTTCAAAGTATCCAGCTATCCCAAAAGGTGCAATTACCTAACCCGTCTGTTGTCTCCCCGAACCAACAAGTGGTCATACTTCAGTACTCTAATAAACGCAATGGTAACTGACTAATACTTACATGAGTATCTGGATAACTAAATGAGTACGCAAGTAACAGAATGAGTACAAGGGTAACCACCCGAAAACCTAACCGAATCCTGAGACTCAAATGAATTAGTCTATGATCAGAGAACTAAAAAGTGTGCAGCTAGGTTTGATAAAGGGTGCTACGATAGATTTAATAGTGTATCGAAATTTATAGAAGAAATAGTTTGGGATTCGTTATACGGTCGTAGGTTATTTGAGATTTGGGTGGGAATATTTATCAGAGCGTTTTTTTACGGAGCGCGGATTACAAATTAAATCTCTTACGGAAATTTAAATCGTATTGCTGTACTGAAGATGTTAGTTATATATTAAAAACACCAGCGTATTGTGCTAGATTCGACTAGATAAATAAGATTAGAGAGAAAGATTGTCGTACTGATAGATTCAAAATGGCATTTTCCCCCGTACTATAAGAGAACAGAATAGGCAGCATAGAAAAGGGATAGGTAGGGGAAATATTTTAAAATAGTCTGTAGGGCATGATGCATGCATTAACAACCAATCCCTCAATTAGTATGTAGATACTAACAATCTAGTTGCATGAGACCCTATAGTAGTATACCATTAATATTCAAGGCTTGAAACAGTTTAAAAATAAAGGCACCTTTTATTATTAACCTTATAGGATTTAACTACACGAAACTGCAAGTAATTTTCCACTACATAGCCATTTCCGCTTTCTTAATAGTTATTTCTAAATACTCAATCATGTTAATTCTGATTATTGTGAGTTGGCTAAACCCGTGATTAGAAAGCCAACTTCCATCAGGGTTATCAATCATATCCAACACATAACTGACATTTCCAATAGCATAATATTATGTGCTTATGCAGTCGTTCATCGATAAATTAGTTCAAACGCAGACATTGAGAATCTCACAGTCGATTATAATTGAGTTAATTCTTGGTGTCAAGACCAAATATTTAGTTAAAGCAAAATCTCTCCCCCTATTTACACCTCCAAGTCAAACATGTGAATACCTCAGGAGAGATTAATTCTTGAACCGAGAGATCTACATCTACATCTACACGATACCCAGCAAGCCACCGCGAGGGTGTGTGGCAGGGGGTGAAGATCACCATGCATGCACCACTGCAGGCATGGGATTTCGTTTCTTCCATGCCCAATAAACGACTGAAACTAACAAATAATGATGATTTCAAAAGCACCACATTTAATTATCAATTGACATATATTTTTTCCAAAGAATATTCAAATCATATATTTTTTCCGATGAATATTCAAATCATATATTTTTCAGATCAATATTCAATTCATGTATATTTTTTTAGACCAATAAAAAGAAAACTAAGGCATTGGTAAGCAGTAGGAGAAAAGAAGCCGGGATCAATTTTATTCGATGAAAACGAAAATGGTTAAAGGAAACGGAAGAGTTAAGAAGTAATAGCTTTGCATATTTCCAAAATATTTACTAAAACATGACCCGTTTTACCCAGTTAGGGCAGCATCAGATAGATAATAAACTATTTACCTCTAAGATCTAAATAGATAGCCAATTTTGGGGGTTGGGGGATTGAAAATTAACGTGGGAAGGTAGAAACAGAAGACGGAATGAAGCACGAAGGTCAAGGAGAGGGAACGGAGAGTGTAGACAGTGTGATTCGTCCGTGGTGTTTGTTAAAGTTGTGGTTTGGGGTGTGAGAGGAAGCGGGGGAGGGCAAAACTGTGGTGGGACCACCAAGATGGGTGAATGAAAGGGAAAGGGTTTGCCGTTAGCCAAGGTAAAGCATGCTTCTTTATGGAGAAGTATTTCCAACTGCTCCAATGCGTCCATTTTTATGCCCTTACTTGCTACGTGGAGAGGTGTAGGATTGGAATCGCTCCAAAGTTCTGTGTTTTGAAAAATTAGATTTATCTGGTCGACCCTGAGCGAAGTCCCGATTATGTTCCTTGGATCTTTGCTTGAAATGACGACCATTTTGGCCAACATACATCTACACGATACCCTGCAAGCCACCGCGAGGGTGTGTGGCAGGGGTGAAGATCACCAAGCATGCACTACCGACATGCAAACACGCAACTATAATAGGATCTCATGCATCTAGATTGTTAGTATCTATAGTATTTAAAGGATTAATAATGCATATGCACTACAGACTACTCTAAAATATTTCCCCTACCTATCCCTTTGCTATGCTTAATTCTGAAAAACTACTCAACCTATCGTAACACCTTTTAACGAGCCTAGCTGCTCTATGCTGCACACTGTCCAGTTCTCTGATCAAACCTAATTCATTAGGATCCCATACACTGGCTGCATACTCAAGGTGGGGCCTAACTAGTGAAAAGTAACATCGCTCTTTCGTCCTTTCATCACATTTCCCAAGTACTCTGTTTATTAATCCTAGCTTTCTCTCCGCTCGGCCGCATATTTCCCTTATGTGTCTTCCCCACGATGAATCCTTAGTGATTGTTACACCTAAATACCTTATGGCTTCAACGCTTTCGATCTTAGTGTAATTAATTTGATAGGGTCGCTCTATTGAATTATTCCTCCTCCAAAAATTGATAGCTACACACTTTTTAAGGTTAAGTTCTGGCTGCCATTTGTCGCACCACTCTTGAATTGCATCTAAACCCTTGCTAAGCGATTAACTGTCTTCTTGTTTTGATATACCCCTATACACTACAGCATCGTCTGCAAAAACTCTAACAATAAGCTTACTACTAACTACGGTACCCAAATCGTTTATGTATAAAAGAAATAGAAGACTTGGTATTACAGTCATTGCATTTTAATAATCACAGTGCATACTTAAAAGAATAAAGATGGCGGAAATAATGATTTAAAACATTTTCCCGAGAGAAAGGAGGAGTAAATTTGGGCCAAAATTCTTTCCTTAGGTTCCTCTTCATTAAAGTTCACTAAGTCTCCCCCAAAAAAAGTCCTTCAGACTTGCATTTTCCAACAATAGACATCTGGGGAATTTATTAGACAATGGTGACTATGCATGAAACTTTTTTCTCGGGTACTGATAATGTACTTGATACGAAATTTTCCCACAAATTGAAATATACAAGCCAAAATTCTTTACGCCAACCACAAAGATTATTAAAAGCTCTTAAAATGTTTCCGAAAATTGACGAAAGTCACGTGACAAGAAACGCCTTCTGACGTCACTGCACCGTGAAGGTTCAATATTGCTACGTAAACAGACCCTTATTTTGAAAGAAAACGAAGCTAATAAATTGTTTTAAGGATTTTAGCCGTTTCTTGATCGGAACCATAACTTAAATGGGATTTAAAAAAACAGAATCCGACACTTTGCCTTTGGTTGACTCCCTTATGGTGGCTTTCTTATAAAAAAAACAACGATTGCTTTGTCGTAGTACAAACTCGCGGGGTGAAAGCAAACAGAACACTATACAGTTATTATACATTTTATGGACGATATTCTCATAACTATCCATTCTTATTACATAAAAAATCTAAATACATTCGTTTATTGAATTAAAAAAATAAGAAAAATACATTGTTTTCACCAAGTATTAATTATTCATGGAGATTACACAGCATTCATTAAACAACTTACCTCCACGCATAAACAGATAAACAACGCCCATAGTGATACCGTGCCATGACGTCGTGTTTTTAAGCTTCCAGAAACGTACAATTTTTAAAGAGTAATATCTTTGTACCACAACTTAATTCTTCTGCAAAATTTTCAACAAGTACACTTTGGCCGATAAACTTCTAATTCAAAGAGTTGTAAAAAATAGTGCATGTTCCCCATTACACAGATATAAGGGACCTTCTGCAACACTTAGGAGTTTACGCATTAACTAACGTTAACAGCAGCACAGAAGTCGAAGGTGGAAGTATATAAAATGTGGTGCTAAAGAATAGTGATGAAGATTAGATGGATCGACTGATAAAGTGACGAGGAAGTCCTAAGAAAAAGGTAAAAAAAAGACGATATGGGTTTTGAATAACCTAAAAATAAGATGTAATGACTTAATCTTCCATATCTTAAGACAGGATGGCCTGACCAAAATTAACAAAGGGCACCTGCTGATAAGGTTGCCTGAAATTACGACGCTCTGGCTTAGCAGGACCTAAATTGCATTTTATTATTTTTTATTTTATTTTAATTTTTATTTATATTGGACTTAAACTGTATTGTATCACATGTTATTATATATTTATTGTGTATTTTTTTGCACAAAAATTAAAAAAAGATGAAATGGATCGACCGATTATGTAATGAGGAAGTCCTAAGAAGAGTGGAGGAAAGGAAAAAAAGAGAGTCTTCTGAATACCCTAAGAAGAAGACGGGACAACTTAATCGGCCATATCTTAAGACACTATGGCCTGATGAAGACATTCGTCGAGGGAAAAGTGAACGGGAAGAATGGAAAAGGCAGGCCTAGCCTTGGAAAAATCCTAGGATTGTTTTGACGCAGCCCTCCACTCGATTCTTCTATCGGCCAACCTCTTCGTAGTAACGTAATTCCTCTTCTCTACATCCTTCACAACTTCTTCCATATATCTCACACGAGGCCTGCCTTATCCAATCTCTCCACTCACTTTTCCCTATACGATACTCTTCATCGATTCTCTTCATCAGGACAACATGTGATGACATAAAATATAAAAAATAAGATAAAAACAAGTGAAACAGAGAGTTTTAAAATGAGATTTTTTCCGAGTAGGTACAATTACATACAATAAGATATTTAAACTATACGAATCAATATAAAAGGCTATGCCTGCCATTTTAGTGCTTGCATGAGATGAAATGAAAGCCTATTTTGCAAAATAGTCCTCAACATTAATATATTTCTGTTTGTCTATTTGTATCATCCTAGATGACTTTTCATCAATAGCACTACATATTTCATCAGAAAATACTTCATTTCGTTGGTAAATTGGGTAAATATTACGATTTTTTATACATTAATTATGCATACAACCCATAACGTAGTTATTTACATATGTTCCTGATTTCTTGAGAGCAATGCAAGGCTTTGAGTCTGCTCATTTCTTGCCATGCACTTGGATTGACTTACAGGGCATGATTTAGATGCAAACGAAAGTCTAGGTATTTATCGTCTCACATCTGACAACGACGGAAGGAGTACTGAACCTGAAATTCTCTCCACGAGGCTACCTAGTAGGGATTCCAAATAAGAAATTTCTACCGGCTGGCGAACCCGATCTCCTTAAGTGTGGGTAGGACCAGCTCCCATGAATAATGAGCTATGGGAGTCTCCTTGGATACCTGTAAATGGGGGAGAATGCGCTGGTGAGGAAGGCAGATAGGAAATGTAGGGAAATTCTATGCCAAGACGATAAATAATGTTTAAAAGATGACCTACAAGCAATCGAAAATTGGTGTGATACCTAGCAGTTAGAATTAAACTTTAAAAAATATTTTGTGTGGAATTTTAGGAAAAAGAATAGCTCTCCTCCTAGCACTTACAAAATAAGTAATAACGAATTAACAAACGTGGAATCCATTACATACCTTGAAATAAGACTGACACATGATCTTTCCTTGGATAAACACATACGTGAAATAATGGGTCAAGAGAATCGTAAACTGGGGTTATCAAAAGAGTACTGGGTAAATGTGACGATCATGTACGAGAAATCAGCTACTTTTTCCTTGTTAGACTTCATTAGGAATATTCTGCCAGTGTATAGGATCCATACGAAATCTGTCTAAGTAACGAACTTAAACTTGTGGAGCGAAGATCGGAAGGATTTCTAAAGGGACGGTACGGTACTTATATTAGTGTAACCAGTCTATTAAATGAATTTAAAAAATTGAGAATCATTGTCAGATCGCAGGTTAAAATGTAGACTTATTCTCTTAAATAAATTCCAAGCTCATATTTTCAGTGATGATGTTGAAAATATTTTGCGAACCCTAACTTACTATGGTAGACGGGACCATAATCACAAAATTAGGGAAATTGATTGCCCAACAAACAGGTTCAAAATGTCCTTTTTTCCTCGTACAATTAGGGATATGAATAACGGTAAATATATCCAGTACGAGTGTAGCAATGGATAACATTGGTAGCTGCATGTTGGTATAAGGACTTAAAGCTAACCCAACTAACACCATGTTTTTGCATGTTTGCTTTGTTATTTTTATCTTTTCTTAAATAGTGTAGTTTAGAACAGTATATATACTAATCCTTTTAAATGCATGATATATAGTGATTGTTTGGTGAGGATTCACCCCCTGCCACACACTTTTATGGTGGCTTGCAGGGTATTATGTACATGTAGATAATTACTGTGCCAACCTTTGACATTTTGTGCAGTAGTCCTTCTGCTGTTGAATGGTGCCTCATAGTTAGTGAAACGTTGATTTAAAAGAAAGTTGAGGTATTCTATTGAATGCCGGTGGTATGAATCAAAATCGCTCGCGTTTAAACTGAGCATCCATCCGTGTCGCAGTTGGAAGGGAAGTAGTCCATCACTGCGGTTGATGCCGCTTGGGGGATCCCGTATCAGTGCGCTTTCATTCCTAATAACGCATAAATTGCTCGAATGAGGTCAAGTTCACCAAATGCCATTCAAAAAGGGCACGGCACTTACGGCGTTGAAATGAAACTTGAAAGAAATGCAGCGATGAATTATGTATTGGGAGAAAGAGAGCTCTCCTGCAAACGCTTATAGGATTTAGAAATGACTCGGTAAATGTTGGATGGAAACATTCGCTTAAAGCGAATCTTTTGGAAAATTTGTGGGCAAGCCAACCGGTGCAGAATAATTAGTCATATTTGATGAGTATCGAGCTCACCAAGTTCTGAATCTTTCTGGAATAAAAATTATTCCGTGAGAGCAAATGCCTATATCTACATTTGCATAAAACACTGCTAGCCATCACAAAAGTGCGTGAAGGGGGGTGATTTACACCAAACATGCTGTATATATCATGCTTAGAAAGATTAGTAGCCTTATGCTAGTCAAACATGTCAATTTAAAAAATACGCTGAGAGGAAAGCAAGCATGCAAAAACGTGCTGTTAGTTGGATTAGCTAAAATTTTTACGCCGACATGCAACTACGCAGGCTAACCATTGCGTGTATATATTTGAATATATTCACTACAATTCATACCCCTTAAGTTGAAGGAAAGCATGGAATTTTGAATTTATCGGTTCGGCAATCAATGTCCCTGATTTCATGTTCATAGTCCAGTCTACGGCAATAAGTTGGAGTTCGCAAAATGATTCAGCGTCATCAGTAAACATATAGTCTTGGTATTCACTTAAGAGGTTAAGCCTATGTATTAAACTACGTTCAGAAAATGGTTCCCATTTTAGTTCTTCTCATCTGCTGAATCTTCTAGTCTGCTGAAAACTCTGAAAAGAAGAAGGGACAATTTACTCGGCCATATCTTAAGACACGATGGCTGATGAAGACAATCGTCGAGGGAAAAGTGAACGGGAAGATTGGAAAAGGCAGACCTCGTATGAGATGATGGTTGCAATGGATTCGGTTTTAGTTTGAAAAATTCATTCCAAAATATCTGAGGCGTTGAGTTTTAAACTGCACGATTGATTGCGTCACCGTTCCTCGCGAAGGCCCTGCATGGGAGTATTGAAATGTGCACTTCGCGCGGCATTTGTTCAAGGGGTGGGAGTGGACGGTGAGGCCAGGCAATGGCCCACTTCAGTCGCCCTCTCCGCGGTGAGTGATTCACTTTCGGGAGTCCGTGGGTTCGATGCGCGTGAGGAGAGGGACGGAGGGAGGGCAGGAGCAACTCACGGTCGGAGGCAAAGACTCTCTCGCGCCTTTTAAAGCAAGGCGGGGAGCGAAGGAGAGTTGCGAGGTGCTCTTAAGGACGGAGCAAGGACCCCAACAGCTCCAGGGACTGCCTTTTCGAGACGCAAATGCTACCTTTCCAGAGCCCTAGGCGCTAACCTCGACGTTCTGAGAGCCGACTCTCATGCCTTTTGTTGCTCCGGCTGGCGATATTCCATCTACATTTACATCTACATAATACCCTGCAAGCCACCATAAAGGTGTGTGGCAGGGGGTGAACTTTCACCAAACATGCACTGCATAACATGCATAAAAAAGAATTAGTACTTGTATAGGAAGAAGAGATGAAAATGGAGATATACTATCGTAGTTTCATTTAAATAGTGCGATACTAAATATACACATTAAATAATATTGAATATGGAGCAAGTAATGACCGATACTTATTATAACCATTAAATAATATTGACTATGGAGCAATTAATTACCCTCTAGGCTTGCAGTGTAGCATGTAATGTAAATGTATTCGGGTGATAGATGTGTAGTAGAGGGGTGTAGTCCAGGGCAGGCCAGACTAAAACATTTCTGTTAAGTACCAAAACATAATTTTAAAATCCATGAAAATTTAAGGTAATATTATAACAAGTAATAGTAATAATTAGACCTCTATTAAAATAATAAGTACTTATCGGTCATTAATTGCTCCATATTCAATATTATTTAATGTGTATATCAATTAGCCCAGATGAAGCCACAATAAAGAGGCGAAACGTTGGTAAAATTGGTGTTTCCCTTAACGACCAAACTACTCCAGAAAAATTATGCATTTCTACTTGTATAGGTACTGTTCAAAACTACACTATTTAAAAAGATAAAAATAGCAAAGCATACATGCAAAAACATGCTGTTAGTTGGGTTAGCTTTAAGTCCTTATGTTAACATGCAGCTACCAATTTTATCCATTGCTACACTCGTACTGGATATATTTACCGTTATTCATATCCTTAATAGTACGAGGAAAAAAGGACATTTTGAATCTGTCAGTTCGGCAATCAATTTCTCTTATTTTGTGATTATGATCCAGTCTACCATAGTAAGTTGGGGTCTGCAAAATATTTTTAAAATCATCACTGAAAATATGGTCTTGGAATTTGTTTAAGAGATTAAGTCTAAATTTCAACCTGCGATCTGACAATGATTCCCAATTTAAATCATTTAATAGACTGGTTACGCTAATGAAGTTAAAATACCATCCCTTTACAAATCTTGCCGATCTCTGCTGCACACGTTCAAGTACGTTATTTAGACCGATTTCGTAGGGATAAAATTCGTCCAGGAATCCATAAATTTAGTAGGGATTTCGTCCAGGAGAGGAGCTATTCCTCTTGTCTTTTCATCCCTTACGTCCTAGGTTTACAACAAGTTTCACTCGGCTGTCTACTAACACAATACCTTTGGGTGTGTGGCAGGGGGTGAGCAATCACGTGAAAAATGTGTGGTCAACCCGAAGGTTGGTTTTTGATAGGTGAGAGTAGAACTCACTCCGTTACAAGCCATTGGCGTGTGAAATTCACAGGTGTTCAGGTAAGGAGGGGGTCCATTTCTTTTCCCTGGGCCACCTGTGATATACTACGAAGTTCTGACACGCTTAAAATTGAAATGCTAAATCGAAGGATTTTAGGTGGGGGCGTCATCTCGGGATTTGAACCCGGGACCCTTCGGTCGGTAGCTCAGTGCCCTACCCACTAGGCCACCTTTAGGCTTGCAGTATAGCATGTTGATGTAAATTTAGTCGGGTGATAGACGTGAAGTAGACGGGTGAAGTCCAGGGTAGGCCAGACTAAAATATTTCTGTCAAGAACCAAAGCCATGAAAATTTGAGGTAATATTATAACAAGTAATAGTAATATTTAGGCCTCTATTAAAATAATAAGTAACGGTCATTAATTGCTCCATATTCAATATTATTTAATGTGTATATTTAGTATCGCACTATTTAAATGAAATTACGATAGTATATCTCCATTTTCATCTTTTCTTCCGAGCCGCGTTTACAAATCCAATGATCCACAATGTGACTCGTGAGCCGCCGTTTTCCGACCCATAGCCCAGTGGGTAGATCATAAGGAACTCACCGCATGTTCTGGGTTCGACTCTGGGAAGGTTCTCCCAACCCGTCCAGTCACACTCGTGCTATTTGATATCCTGCTCGCCAGATGCTGCTGGGAAATCACTGGTGCTATATGTGGTTTAAAACTAGCTCTCCCACCCCGATGTGTTTAATTCACGCCGCTATTCAGCCCCGTTCTCTGCTCCCTCTACCCTCACGAACCCGAATATGAGTCGAGCACTGATTTCTACGCTATCCAAGGCGTGAAAACCTTCAAGGTTTCCACGAATCATCTACGAAGATCGGCAAGATTTTTAAAGGGACGGTATGATAACCTTACTAGCATAACCAGTCTATTAAATGAATCAAATTGGGAATCATTGTCAGATCGCAGGTTGAAATTAAGACTTCATCTCTTAAACAAATTCCAAGACCATATTTTCAGTGATGATGTTAAAAATATTTTGCGGTCCCCTACTTACTGTGGTAGACTGGACCATAATGACCAAATTAGGGAAATTGATTGCCGAACTGACAAATTCAAAATATCCTTTTTTCCTGGTACAATTAGGGATATGAATAACGGTAAATATATCCAATACGAGTGTAGCAATGGATAACATTGGTAGCTGCATGTTGGTATAAGGACTTATAGCTAACCCAACTAACGGCATGTTTTTGCATGTTGGTTTTGCTATTTTTATCTTTTTTTTAAATAGCATAGTTTTGAACAGTACCTATCCAAGTACTAATCCTTTTTTTAATGCATGATATGTAGTGCATGTTTGTTGAGAGTTCACCCCCTGCCACACACCTTTATGGTGGCACGATATTATGTAGATGTAGATGTAGGGTGCTGGGATGTTAATTGGGAGCTGGCCTGGCGCTGGGTTTCCCTCGACTCTTCCTCCATTTCATGAAGAAGCTCTACTTCTACCGAACTATTCACCTACCCTTAAATGGCGCAAGTGACTTAAGCTTTTGGTCACCTCATCCGAGTAACTACGGACAACTTCATATCCAGCCAGCTCATTGAAATTTGCACTGATAATAGCCCCATTTTCGTGCTAAATCACGTGATCCTTAGTTTTTACCTCGTGATTCTTGCTATAGCAATGCTTAGTGCAGTTTTAACTGTGATTCGCGAATGCCTTTTGAAGTATGGGAGGTAATTTACCTCATGTGGTGGAAGTAATATTGAATAATTGAATACACGTAATTTTACGGCCATTAACCCCAGTGTAAAAGACCTAAATTTAGAGCTAAAAATAATACTGCGTTTGATGGTATGACAATGAATGCCATGTGATGTAAACTTGTAAATTTCACTTCACCAAATATCGGTAAATACTTTAATTAAGTTGCGGAAAGGGCGATCAATCACCGAAGAAGATGCTAGTGATGGAATGACCAAAATAAATATTTTTAAGTGACACTGAGCAATGGTTAATTCTGGTTTGTGTAGGATTTTTGCAGGTTGAAATTGCTGGGGATAAAATTTGTAGCCAACAGAATCAGGACAAAATTAGGATTCCAATTACTGTTCTCAGCTTTTGCACCACACGTATAAAATATCCAAGGTTATAATCACGTATCAATCATTAGAGTCACCTAAAAATATATATACGCGCTTATTTTGATACATTTATTGTGAGATTAAAAAGTTTAGCGTGGCCATTGGAGTTATATATTTGTTTAGTTCTTGCTATTGATCTTATTTAATCGCTGATGATGATGTCAGAAATATTTGTAGAACTGCCTTTTTGCTTGTCTTGGGAATTTCGAGGGATTCTCTTAGAAATACAATTCATCGATTGATAATTATTTATAGAGTGAAAAGGTTTGACGTAATTTCTAACGTGAAAGAAGATAAATAAGCAAATATGAAGAGATTAGCTGATAGAATAATTAAGTGGAGAGCTGCGTTTAACAAATCTCAGAATTGCCGACTAATGATGATGATGTAATTACTAAAGTCAATATTAAGCGTGTAAATAGTGGTTATCCATAGTTTTTTTCATTACTAATTGTTCCTCAAATGAATCTTCTTCATGCAATGCAGTTCAACGAGTCCTCGTGTAGAATTGAAGAGTTCTAACTTGTTACCGATTCCATATTTTGGTGGTATGAAATGAATTGAGGCAGGTGGAACAATTTCGCTTCGCAGCGCCATTGACGGAAATAGACGTAGCGCTTACCATATTAGGCGTTGAACGACCTTGGGGGAAGAGGCGTTTAGTAACGGGAGAAAGCTGTTTGGGAAGCATTGCGGTACTCAAGGCGGTGGGAATTCGAGAGCGTGGGGAGGAGATGGGACTAAAAAAGGCTATGAGGGCTTGAGATGCCGGTTAGGAGTCGAATGGAGAAAGTAAGTTGAACGGAGACTAATGAAGAAGTAATTGGTCAGCTATCGGAGGAAAGATGTTTATTTATTATGCTGCTAGGAAATTTCAGGAGTAAAAAGTATACATGGATGATGCGGTAATTAATGAGAAGGATGTAACATTCGTACAAGTTGGCCGTGATGGTTACGGCAGGCCTCTCAAAGCAGAGTAAAGTGTTTTAATAATCAGAGGGTGATTAATCAGATGGTAATTATTCAGAGGGATGAAACATGCGTACAAGTTGGCCGTGATGGTTACGGCAGGCCTCTCAAAGCAGAGTAAAGTGTCTTAATTTTTTCCACTGGGGTCTGGAGTGATACTCGACACAGCATAGCTCACTACCAATTCGCGTGTTGAGTGTCACTCGACACACGACATGCGAAATCCAGGGGCACTTAAAATTTAATTCCGAGTGGACTATAGAGGGTGACAAAATGCGAGTTGAAAGGGTTAAGTGTGGGATCGGTTCCGTCTCGTGACAATTTTTTTACGCTGCCAGTATATGGGATCCATACGAAACAGGCCTAAATGATGAACTTGAACGTGTGCAGCAGAGATTGGCAAGATTTTTAAAGGTACGGTACGGTACTTATAGTAGCGTAACCAGTCTGTTAAATGAATTAAAATGGGAATCATTGTCAGATCGCAGGTTGAAATTTAGACTTGATCTCTGAAATAGATTCCGAGGTAATATTTTCAGTGATGACGCTAAAAATATTTTGCGAACCCCAACTTACTATGGTAGACTGGATCATAATCACAAAATTAGAGAAATTGATTGCCGAACTGATATAATCAAAATGTCCTTTTTTCCTCGTAAAATTAGGGATATGAATAACGGTAAATATATCCAATACGAATGTATCAATGGATAACATTGGTAGTTGCATGCTGGTATAAGAACACTAAGCTAACCCAACTAAGAGCATGTTTTTGCATGCTTGCTTGCTATTTTTATTCTCTTTAAAAATTGAAATTTAGACTAGTATATTATTACTAATCCTTTTTTATGCATGATATGTAGTGCATGTTTGCTGAGGATTCACCCCCTGCCACATACCTTTATGGTGCCTTGCAGGGTATTGTGTACATGTTGGTCAGACCGGCAGCAGGTGAAGCGAGCGGGGAATAGCTAGGAGTGGATAAATTGTTATTAGGGGAGACGATTGATAGATGAGATCATTTGCTCCGTTGAGAATTGAGTAGGTGCCTATTTAGAAACAGGTAGAGATTTTGGGAGTGGGGTAGGAGTGAATAGACACCCGACAACTACATTAGGACAACTACATTTAGCGGATGATGCCATGGGGACTGCATTTCTCGCGGAAAAAGCTACGACTGAACTCGAAATGATCTCCACGCAGCACACAAGGAGGAACGACTACACCAATTAATTAAATTCTTCCGCGGCAGGATTGTGAACCCAGTCCTTTGGGATGGAATTAAATAGACTGGTTACACTAATATGGTTATCGTACCTTCCCTTTATAAATTAATGTTTCTTAATGTTTCGAGCTTAATAGAAGAACTAGAAAGGGAAATACTTTAAATTACTATATAATTTAAATGAAATAACCAGCTAAATTTGGAAGAAACCTTTTACATTATTTTGAAGCTAATATGCTCCCAACTCAAGTTAGAAATATGTTAAAAACACCTGCTTATTATGCTAAATATGCTCAGAAAATAAATTTCACAGATGCGCTGTCGTAATGATACCTATAGGTAGTGGTAGTTAAAATGCCATATTTTCCCGCTTAACGGACATTTTATGCAACATAGTAAAGGGACGGGTAGGTGAAATATTATTAGAGTAGGATGAAGTGCATGAAGCATGTTACTTACTAATACCTGCTAGGAAAATATCAATGTACAACCACAGATTACCATGCAAGTCACAGCTAAAGTGTGTGGTAGGAGGTTAATACTCATAAAAAAGGACATTATAGAAAATGTATATAAACATATAAAAAATAAATGCCTGAATATCCAATAATCACACCATTCCTATGTAGGCATTAACCATCTGGTTGCACTAATCTGCACTTGACATTGTACCTCTAAGTTACATGCAAGTAACTAGTAAATATAATGTGATCCTTAACCCTCGTTATACATGTCTAGACCTCATTTGCAATACGCTGCCGGTACATGGGATCTTTACTAGATAGACTTAAATAATGAACTGGAGCATGTGCAGCGAAGATCGGCAAGATTTTTAATGGGACGGAATAATAACTATATCAGCGTAACCAGTCTATTAGATGAACTAAATTGGGAATAATTGTCAGACCGCAGGTTGGAATTCAGACTTAATCTCTTGAGTAAATTCCAAGAAAGTATTTTCACTGATGACGTTTAAAATATTTTACAAACTCCAACTTACTATGGTAGACTGGATCATGATCATTAAATAAGAGAAATCGATTGCGGAACCGATAGATTTAAAATGTCCATCTTTCCTTGTACCATTAGGGATATGGATAGCGGATTTGCCAGTTTGCCCCACTGTGCGTGGTCATCAACTCGTGGAGACAGTGGGTGCCATGGAAACGCCGCGGCGTGGAAAGCCATAAATATTAACCAGTCTACTAAATGAATTAAAATGGGAATTATTGTCAGATCATAGGTTGAAATTTACACTTAACCTCTTAACCAAATTCCAAGATAATATTTTCACTGATGACGTTAAAAATATTTTGCAAACTCCAACTTCTATGGTAGACTGGACCCAATTCACAAAATTAGAGGGATTGATTGCCAAACTGACAGATTCAAAATGTCCTTTTTTCCTCGTACAATTAGGGATATGGATAGCGGTAAATATATCCAATACGAGTGTATCAATTGATAGCTCAGCAGCAGAACTGCTCACAATTTCAAAGGTTGGCACAGTAGTTATCTTAATGTTTCGAGCTTACATTAGTAGAAGAACTGGAATGGGAAATACTTTAAATTGCGAAATAATGTAAATTAAATAACAGGTTAAATTTAGACGAAACCTTTTACATCCCTTTGAAGCTAATATGTTCCCAACTCAAGTTAGAAATATGTTAAAAATACCTGCTTATTACGCTAAATATGCTCAGAAAAAAAAATTTTGGAGATGCGCTGTCGTAATGATATAGGTTGTTAAAATGCCATATTTTCCGGCTTAACGGACTTTATATGCAACATAGTAAAGGGATAGGTAGGTGAAAAGTTAGAGCAGCATGTAGTGCATGAATCATGTTACTTACTAATGCCTGCTAGGAAAATATCAATGTACAACCACAGATTACCATGCAAGCCACAGCTAAAGTGTGTGGTAAGAGGTTGATACTCACAAACAAGCCCATTACAGAAAATATAGATAAAAACATATAAAAATAAATTCCTGAATATTTAATAATTCACCATTCCTATGTAGGTACTAACCATCCGGATGCACTTATCTGCACTTAGCATTGTACCTCTAACAATAAGTTACATGTAAGTAACTAGTAAATATATTGTAATCCTTATCCCTCGTTATGCAAGTCTAGACCTCACATGGAATACGCTTCCGGTACATCTACATAATACCCTGCAATCCACCATAAAGGTTTGTGGCAGGGGGTGAACTCTTACCAAACATGCACTACATATCATGCATAAAATAGGATTAATATTAATATATCAGTCTAAACTTCACTATCTCAACATCTAGTACCTTGAACCTCGGTAAAATTGCCATGTGAATTAGGTATCCTGGGTAGCGCAGTGACTCGTATAGGACCAAAGGTCCGTGGTTCGATTCCCTGACCAGGTGAATTTTTTCACATGCAACGTTTACCATATTTTTTTAATTGCCGAATCTGATAGAGTTTGTAAAATAAAAAGACCCGTATTTTTCCGTTTTTTGATCCGTCAATTATTTTACGAGTATAAGCGGCGAAAAACTGATGTTTTTAACCCTTTCGGATAAGTGGGCGTGGTGCAACCTCTGACGTATATCTACTTCGTCGAATCAGAACTGAGCCCGCGAAGATACTTTGCCATATCGTAATGGGGGGGACACAGCTGACTCTGCCAATGGGAGCGATTTCGACAGCATCTGTGCGAGCAGACCTTCCGAGAACCCCCCTCCACTCCCTTCCCCCTCCCCTGAAAGCAGTCAAGGACTGGAGGAAAATGACGTCAATGTTATCACTGCAGCATTTTCGGTGGGCGTCACCTTTTGCTTATTTTAATTTTTGATTTATGAGTGAATGGTTGTAGATAGAAGATTAATTTTTTCACTAAAATTCTTTTTTCGTTTCCATCTAACGATTTCGTGTACAAAATTGCGATTTCGGTTCCGAGTAAACGCCCCCATTAATGTGAATATCACCACCGTTCATGCGGCAGGATTGAAATATTCTACACGAGAGTGTGTGGCACGAAGTGAAGATCACCAAACCTCCACTACTGACTTCTACATCTGCTAATACAACTCAATACAGAAATCTACACTACTGACATACAACTAAGAGCTAAAATGATACTTCTACGTAAAAACAGTAAAGGGGTCACGTACTAATAGATAGTGATTTATTATGAGTATAATTGGAATGTAAGATCATAGTAGGCAATATAAATCGCGGTTACTTAGATGTAGTGTAGGTAGCATAGGTGTAAGAGCATTATCATAGTCCTACTGACCCATTATAATCACATCCCTGCCAGCATGAATGGAACAGAAATGAATGCATGACCGATACATTTATACCCTACAAGCCACCCAGAGGTGTGTGGTAGGGGGTGAATCCACACCAAACTTACAGTAAAACTCATGCTTGAAAAAGACTGGTAACTATATTCTAGTCCAAAACTTAGCTATTAGAAAAATTTAAATAGCAAAGCCTAAGGATTTCACAAGATAATTACTTACCGAATAATAAGAATAAGGTAGAATTTTAATAGTAATAAGAATTAGGTTACATCATATATTCTAATGAATATATTGAACGCGGCTGGTGCATGCAAGAGTAACACTTTTTTCATTATTAAGTGGAATTATGTTCCTTAGAGCATATAAGTAGATTCTGTTAATGCAATGCCTTATTGGTGACGACTCAGCCTCTGCTACACACAGTGGCTCGCGTGGTTGGAGAAGGATTAGTCTCTTTAGATGTAGATATAGATGGAGTACTGAACATGGAATACTCTGCACACAACGCTGAAAAGACCTGTACACCAATGATAAACCTATACAACGTTAACAGGTGGTTTCCGACGCTACTTCGTGGAACTGCCTTAAGAACACCACTTGAAAATGTTGCGCTGCAACGAAAACAGATCTGACTTATATTATAAGCGAAATTTCAGAGTGTGTTTTGAGTTAATTGAACCTCTACAACAGCCGGGATTCGAACCTGGACCCACTAAATAGGGAGCGATAACTTCAGTCACGGACTCAACCCCATTCGTGATCAGGCCCTGTGGAATGCATTGGAGGAACGCAGGAATTAATTCTCTACATCTACATAATACCCTGCAAGCCTCCTCAAAGGTGTGTGGCAGGGGTTGAATTCTCACCAAACATGCACTACATATCATGCATCAAAAAGGATACGTATTAATATATTAGTCTAAACTTCAATATTTAAAAAAGATAAAAACAGCAAATTAGACATGCAAAAACATGCTGTTAGTTGGGTTACCTACAAGTCCTTATACCAACATGCAGCTACCTATGCTATACATTGATTCACTCGTATTGGACATATTTACCGCTATTCATATCCCTAATTGTACGTGGAAAAAAGGACATTTTGAATCTGTCAGTTCGACAATCAATTTCTCTAATTTTGTAATCACGGTCCAGTCTACCAGAGTAAGTTGGGGTTCGCAAAATATTTTTAGCGTCATCACTTAAAATATTATCTTGGAATTTATTTTGGAGATTACGTCTAAATTTCAATCTGGGACCTGACAATGATTCCCAATTAAATGCATTCAATAGACTGGTTACTCTAAGTGGTTATCGTGCTATTTAATCGTTCTGGATACCTAAAGAATTTGACAAATTCAGCATTGGCATACTGTGTTGGCTTTCGTGACCGCGGTTGGTGGGTGGAAAGGGATTTGTCTCCCAGACGACGCGGCGCGTCTACGTAAAGATTGGGCGGAGGCGATTACGTCATGCAGGGATTGACGGATTGATGAGGCGGACCGTCGTGAGTCAGTTGTTTTCACCGCTTCGCGTGCTCACGCGCTGCAGTCGAGGAAATCCCGAAATCGAAGAGGGTTCTAGTAAAGAAGAGAGTATTATTTTCTTTCTTACTCTTTTAGCGCGCGACTCTACGGAATTCAAATCACGCGCAAGAATACAATCCGTGACGAAGTACATGAGCGGGAGGAGATTGGAGGCGATCCAACTCTTGATCTTACGAGCGCAGAACTACGATTGCATTTCAAGAGGCGTAAGCAAAAAGTAAATACGGCTGACGTCATACGAAGGAATTTCCATTTTTTTGTCCATTCGTTCCACGTGAGAGATAAGGAAGGGCGCTATTTACGATTCCACTAAAATGTGACTAGATAGGTTTCTTGGGACGCGATGACGTTAGTCAATCACCTCACAAGACATATTTAGTCATATTTGTGGTGTTGATAATGTGCAGGCATTCAGGGAATTCCGAATCTCAAGCATTGTCTCGCACGGAAAAGAAAACGCAGTGACCAGAGAAATAAATCGGTATGTCAGCGAGCGGCGGATTCCTTGCCAGAAAGAAAAGCAATTCAAAAAAGGTTCACAATTCGAAAATTGCGCAATGTAAGATGTGCCCAAGGATTTTAAGTGCTTGCCATTTCTGTGGAGAAAATATTCTTTTCTTCCGCAATAGACCGCTGGACAATTTTTTAAATCTCCTTAAAATGCTATTAACAAAATTGTTAATGATACTAAAACACCTTAGCGATGAAAACTATGCATTTATTTAATGTATTTTTCGAGAATTAAGCAAAATAAATTCCCAGAAAACACGCCCACTTGAAAACGTATTGTGATTGGCCTGCTGAAAGTGACGTCAGGTCCTGCAATGGAGAGGAAAACACCGGAATGTATTGTACCTGTGGACTTCGTTTTCAAGATTAGTTGTCGGATTTAGATATCTTTGGTGGGGTTAAGGAAGACTGCGAACATATATGATATCTTTAGAAGGCATGGAGTCTGAGTTTGTCAAAGCTGTCGCAAGAAATCTTCCGAAAATCTCATTAGCAATGTTTTCATACGTATATGATATATCAAAACCATGTTAAAATGAAACTTCGTTCAATCTTCGAATGAAATATGATTAAAACGGAAAGCTATAGAGTTAAGATGGCGAGGTAAAAGCATGTCAATGTTTGAAAATGAATGTTCACATTTAAATTTTGTAATATTCATAATATGGCGATGATGAATGTTTTGGTGCTGGGTCGTTCGTGAGGAAACCGGCGATGATTTCATCGGCTATGTGCAGGTTAAGCTCAATAAAAAGTGTTTGTGTTGTTCGTGCTCGTGTATGTCCCGAGCATAAATTAATATACAAGGGTTATGTCGTGGAAGCACATATTTTGATGGATAGCCAAGACAAGTAAGTAGTGGGCCTTTCGTGCAAAGATTGCACGTCAAGTTCGGGACCATAAAAATAAGACTTATTATGGGCATCTATTTTATCCATTTGTTTACATTGAATTCCTGCTCCAATAAGTGACGACATCTCTCTATTTTCAGGCACATTATATCATTAACGTATCATTTGGGATGATTTCAAGGAATCAGATTATAAATAAAAAATACAATGAACATGAAAATCTTTTGTTTGTAGTGGCATGACCTTATGGTGCAGTGATGATTTTTGATACGATTTCTAAGAACTTCTTTTGGGGTAATATATATTGGGCTATTGAGACAAAGGTGGATTAAAAGGACCCTTTATTACCGCGAATATGCCAAGGAACTTCAAAATGTAACCTGTTACGCAGCAAGCAAGTGCGATCGTGATCCTAGATTTTTATGTTGTGTGGTGTGATATTGGTGTAATTGGCATATTAGCTGATCTCGAACCAGACGCGGTATGTTGAAACGTACATCTTATGTGTTGTATCGTGAAGGTAATGCAAAGAAATAAATATTCCCGCCAACAGTTATTTTTGGTTTAAAAAATTGTTTTTATGTGCACAAGTAGCCATTTATGCTGACCTTCGAAAATTGAAATTGACCGATGACGAGAGGTTGGCCGATAGAAGAATCGAGTTGAGGGCTGCGTCAAACCAATCCTAGGATTGTTGACCAATGATGATGAAGGGAAAAATATCATGGTGTTGGACACATACTGAAAATCACAATTTTCATCTAATATGCAAGAAAACAATTGGGAACTACTATGAAAATGCATTAAACACGTTCAGGGGTCATGCTTAAATTTTCAATAATTAACCATCTTAGTCTAATATGTTTCTTTCATTAATCTTTATCAACACAGTGGGTGCTGTTGCAATTTCATATTAAAGGAAATTTATTGCATGACGAGACCATCAAGTGGGAAATTTAAATGTTGTTATGATCGCAAATTGTTAAGTTATTTAAGCCTGTCTTTTGTTACGGCTAATTTATCTTCTCTTAACGGAGTGGTCTTGTCTTCTAATTAGTGTGAGGTGTTTATAACTCTTTCGGCGTTAGAATTAAACCCTTCTGCCCTCCACCTATTCAAAAGCCTTTGTGTGGCTAGCTGGCTTCACGTTTGAATAGTTTCCCATCCCAATGTCTGCAGAAACAAGGTTATTAAAGGCATTACGGTTAACTGTCGGAGCAGCTCAGATATGACCCTTTCAGGCCGGTGAAACCCCTAACGGGAAAGCATGAGGTCTTGGGTTCACATCTCGCATCGAGCGTGGACGACGCATTTATATCATAGTCACGCTTGCGTTAGGTTGGTATCCTTCACACTTCAAAAATATTTATCAATTTATTTTTTTCGTCTATTTGCCGATGACGCATTAGTGTACAGGGAAATTCTATGCCCAAATGATAAAGAATATTTAATATTGACCTACAAGCAATTGAAACTTGGTGTGATACATGGCAGTTAGAATTAAACTTAAAAAAATGTCTTGTAATGAATTTTTGGAAAAAGAATAGCTCTCCTCCTAGCACTTACAAAATATGTAATAATGAATTAACAACCGTGGAATCCATTAAATATCTTGGAATAAGACTGACACATGATCTTTCCTGGGGTAAACACATTCGTGAAATAATAGGTCAAGCGAATCGAAAACTGGGATTCGTCAAAAGAGTACTGGGTAAATGTGACGATCATGTACGAGAAATCAGCTACTTTTCCCTTGTTAGATCTCATTTGAAATATGCTGCCAGTGTATGGGATCCCTACGAAATCGGTCTAAATAACAAACTTGAACGTGTGTAGCGAAGATCGGCAAGATTTGTAAAGGGACGGTATGATAACTTTATTAGCGTAACCAGTCTATTAAATGAATTAAATTGGGAATCATTGTCAGATCGCAGGTTGAAATTAAGACTTCATCTCTTAAACAAATGCCAAGACCATATTTTCAGTGATGATGTTAAAAATATTTTGCGGACCCCAACTTATTATGGTAGACTGGACCATAATGACAAAATTAGAGAAATAGATTGCCGAACTGACAGATTCAAAATGTCCTTTTTTCCTCGTACAATTAGGGATATGAATAACGGTAAATATATCCAGTACGAGTGTAGCAATGGATAACATGGGTAGCTGCATGTTGGTATAAAGACTTATAGCTAACCCAACTAACGGCATGTTTTTGCATGTATGTTTTGCTATGTTTATCTTTTTTTAAATAGCGTAGTTTTGAACAGTACCTATACAAGTATTAATCCTTTTTTATGCATGAAATGTAGTGCATGTTAGGTGAGAGTTCACCCCCTGCCACACACCTTAATGGTGGCTTGCAGGGTATTATGTAGATGTAGATGGAGGGAAAAAATTGAGCCATGCCTTCCGAATGCCATCGCTTTTTTCCAGGTCTCCTTAAGCGACGAGTGCTAAGTTGTCAACATGGGGAGTTGACAAATTCGTTCCAAAAATTCATGCAATGGTACACATAGTTTATGACCTATCCTGAGGCTTAATAACACGCGAAGTTATGTAGTACATCTCTTCACCACATTCACAGACTGCATCTAATTCTTTTATCATCACTTGAGCAGGGAGAGATGGCAAGATGTAAACTGAGCTCCGAAGAGGCCTAGAAGGAGGACTAGAAGAACTGACATAATCAAAATGTCCTTTTTTCCTCGTACTATTAGGGATATGAATAACGGTAAATGCATCCAATAGGAGTAGCTGCATGTTGGTATATGGACTTGAAGCTAACCCTACTAACAGAATTTGTTTTTGCATGTTTGCTATTTTATTTTTATCTTATTTAAATGGTGATGTTTAGAACAGTATATAAATACTAATCCTTTTCATGCATGATATGTAGTGCATGTGTGGTGAGAATTCACCCCCTGCCACACACCTTTATGGTGGCTTGCAGGGTATTATGTAGATGTAGATTATGGTTGACAGGGAGCTGGGAAAGGACGAAAATGTTATAGAGCATCAAACAATTCCTAATGGCGGATCACCCCACATCTCAACAGCTTGTGATTGCTTGCATAGTGCATATAATTTTGATGATGGCTGAGTAAAATCATGCTGGGGCTTATTTTTGGGTAAGGTCTTATTTTTTTGTGGGAGACGTGGTACTCATACTAACAAGACAGTAGTGCCCCCTGATGGTTATCGGTGGAGAGGAAGTGGGTTGGGGCTTTGGCAGACTGGGGCAAGGGGGGCGGCCGGGGGGAGCTTTTGATGGGGGCGATGAGATGTCTTGCCCCGGTCTCCTCGCTCCACAAATCCGCGCAGCCGCCGTCATGGCTACCGGTCCATACGCTAACCTGGCACGCTCATAGTTTCCTATTCCCACCCTCTCCACCCCCTCCACATCTCGCCCTCCTCGGAGGGCAACTCGCCCCGCTCCTTGCCCTCCTTACATCCATGACCCTAAGGGGGCATCATGAACCGCAGATCATGAAGATCATAACGATAATTGTATTAGCGTAACCAGTCCATTAGATGAACCAAATAGAGAGTCATCATCAGACTGTAGGTTGAAATATAGACAATCTCTTAACCGAATACCAAGAAAATATATTCACTGATGACGTTAAGCATATTTTGCAAATTCCAGCTTACTACGGTAGACTGGAACATGAGCATAAAATCCGAGAAATTTATATCCAAGCCCATCAAGATATTTGCAATGTATTTCTTTCCTGGTATGTACAATTGGGGATATGAATAGCTGTAAATATAACCAATAGAATAAATACAAGTGTATCAATGGATAGCATGGGTAGTTGTATGGGTGTATAATGATTTTAAGCTATGATTAAAGTAACTTTTCGGTTGTTACCGCGTAATCAGGTTAGCCTGACGTTTCGCGACCCCTGCTGATCGCTTCTTCTGAGGGAATAATTCACTAGACTGGATAAATTTAAGCTAACCCAACCAACAGCAGTAATGCATGCTTGAATTTCTATTTTGGCGTGGATCACTGAGGGAGCCACAGAGGGTCTAATATTAGTAATTTTTCAAGCAAATTGAAAAATACTGGGACTAAAGGTCACTTAAGTGGGTACAAATAATTTCAATTAAGGAGGAACCTGCGCTTCGAAATACATACTATATACTTATTATGTATATAATTTGATTGGCAATGAAACAGTTTAGGCTTAGTAACGCCCCTTGTATTTTAAAATATATATTCAAGCAATAAATAGGGTAAAATATCATAGAAAAATATGTTAAACAAAAGATCTATATACCTAATTAAAACTAAATATTGTATTGACCTCAGCGTCCGTTGCTATATTGCCATAATTAGATATCAAGTTTTATTGATGTACTGAGGGAAATAAGTAATTTTTTGTTAGGCTTAAAACATTTAACTATGCATCTTTATTGTCTATTTTGGTAATAAATTGCATTGTAAATATATAATAGAAGCACACGGCCACACCGAGATTACATAAACAGTTGAGTGCTACAGTGCCCAATGGTATCTTGTTGACAGTGTTCGAAATAGATGGCGTTTTCCAGTATTCAGGGACGTTTATTCACTCAACAGATATTGCATTTATAATTCACGATTTCATTACCAATCAATTTTCATTTCAAGCACTTGTTCGTGACATCATTCATTTCCTCACCTTTATTCATATATCAAATTCATTATCACCTTTTCGCCATCATCTTATTTGGTGGAATCATAATTATTACATTTCTAAATCGATTCCGATTCTTTAAAACTAATAATTGAATTTCTAAAGGCATTATGACGATTGAAATAACATCCGTCTACTTATTTTTATGCTCTATTACATATTTTAACTCCCAGTACATCGCAATGTTGACTTATTCACAAAACACGCCGGTTCCTTGTTTGGAAGGAAACCGGAATTGTGTTTTTAAACTGAAATATTAGCATTAAACTTCCGATGAAGAGGACTCGTGTCATAGCTATGGATACGTGGTGTAATAAAAAATAACGAGAATTTTCGTTTTACTTAAATAATGTTTATTTCTTAATCAGCATCAATTTTGCCCCACTATAATTAATCACCCTAAGATATAACACACTTGTGCCACCATCTTTATCAATCTTGGAAGCATTTCTGGAGATCACTTTTGGGTATAGCTTTCAGCTCCTTCAGCGATTCCGTTTATATCTCATCATTGTTCGCCAAACCAGTTTATTAAATGAATTAAAATGGGAATCATTGTCATCTCGCAGGTTGAAATTTAGACTTAATCTCTTAAGTAAGTTCCAAGACCATATTTTCCGTGATGATTTAAAAAATATTTTGCGAACCCCAACTTACTATGGCAGACTGGACCATAATCATAAAATTAGAGAAATTGATTGCCGAACTGACAGGTTCAAAATGTCCTTTTTCCCTCGTAAAATCAGAGGTACGAATAACGGTGAATATGTCCAATCGGAGAGTAGCAATGGATAGCATTGGTAGCTGCATGTTGGTATGAGTACCCAAAGCTAACCCTACTAACAGAATGTTTTTGCATGTTTGCTTTGCAATTTCTACCTTTTTTAAAAAGTGAAGTTCTGACTAGTATATTAATACTATTCCTTTTTTATGCATGATATGTAGTGCATGTTTGGTGAGAAATCACGCCTTGCCACACACCTTTGTGGTGGCTTGCAGGGTATTATGTAGATGCATATGAAACTTTGTCCTTATACGGTTCTCTTCAGCCTCGGGAATAGAGTGATGTCACAGGGGGTCATGTCCAGCGAAATGGTGGCTGTAGCAAAATAGCGGTTTTTTTTTGCCAAAGAACCACGAACAATGAGTGATGTATGAGCACGAACAATCAGTGATGAATTGCACGACATTATCGTCGTGCAATTTCCACGAATTTTTTTGCCACAATTCTGGGTGTTTTTGTTGGATTGCTTCAAGCAAAGGGCACAAAACTTCCGGGTAGTGTTTCTTATTGACCTTAAACCATATGGCAGGAACTCATCTACATGTACATAATACCCTGCAAGCCACCATAAAGGCTTGTGGCAGGGGGTGAATTCTCGCCAAACATACACTACATATCAAGTATTTAAAAGGATTAGTATCAATATACTGTTATCATCATGCACTACGCCATTGAAATCGAAGAAAACAGTGAGAAGTTATTCCCAATAGTTTTAATCAAACTACGTACATAAAATTTCACGCCTTTACATAGATAAAAATCGCTGCAGCCACCTTTAAGGTGAGCAGAGCTACTAGACTAATTTTGACGGTAGAAAGATACGGTAGATATTTTTTTTTAAATCGACTGTGGGGCATTCCACGCCCTTGGGAATCGCTCACCAGAAACATTCCAGTTCAGTTAATTGGATTTCAAGAAAAAAAAGAAAATCACATTACGCATTCAACCCCTAGAATGCGAAAGAAAAGCATTAGAAATAAATTAGATATAAATCTCGAAACACAATCATTTTCCTTTGCGAGTAGCTATGGTGTATTATCTCGATTTTAACTGGAGATCAGGACTGAAATGATAAAATAAAAAAGAAACAGAAAGTAAGGTAAAAGAAAAAGGACCGTGTGAATGAATAATTCATCCCTCCAATTCTTCGTCCGAAACCACAATTGGAAAAAAGAATTTCCTAAATTTCCTAAAAAGAAAAGAAAGCCTAATTTGAACGCGAGCAACTAGAGTGACTATTTTTAGCTTTTTCTTTTTTTCTCTCAATCTCCCAATTCCATCGCTAGAAATGCGTTAGTGCTTGTTAACAAAGAGCACCAAATTGGGCTTTTTTCCCCTGGAGGTGAAGTTTAAGAACAGGTGATAGAATCTTCGCATGGTGAGTGAGTGCGCGAAGTAGGTCGAACAAATATGGTTTTCTTCAATTACCTGAGTGGTGATTGTTCTTCCGCGAGATGGGTCCACTGCCCTCAGCGTATATAAGACAATCTGCGATATATTTGCTAAAATATCTTTGAAAAAATTTATTCGTTTCATAATTTTTTTTTAAATATATTTTTTTGATAAAAGTGCAAATGGTACATTCCACTGATTTCTGGCTGTAGGGATAAAAAAATTTGGGCCGAGTATATTGCTTTTCCATAAGAATAAATTCTCCTTTATTTCTATGATTAGAATTTCAAATGCTCTATTTCAAGTCTTCCCTGTGTCTTAAGGCTTCACAGACCTAGAAGAAGAGTGTAAGCT
Source organism: Platycnemis pennipes (assembly GCA_933228895.1). Classification (NCBI taxonomy): domain Eukaryota; kingdom Metazoa; phylum Arthropoda; class Insecta; order Odonata; family Platycnemididae; genus Platycnemis; species Platycnemis pennipes. The sequence continues at coordinate 28,918,775 of OW121852.1, read as the reverse complement.
CCAGAAGCTGTAATCTGCGTGAGGAAATTGGAAGAGAAAGGAGTAAATATTGACTATAAAAACGAGTGCCCTGGCGCTAAGAGTTCAACGGTTTAAGGTCGACTGAAGAAGTTATACACTTCAAGTGCTCTCAACAGAGAAATTAATTAGGAACCGGCGGAAAATCTACCAGTGCTAGTGATCTAACTTCCGTACCGGGACAGCTTCGGATTAAAATACGTAACGAGGCCAATATAATTAACAAATAGATTTTAATAGTTTCCTGTAGGAGCTTCAAATGAAGTAAATTGCAATAATTTTTGATGATGCAACGGTTAACACCCTTCTGAAGGGTGACCAAGTATTTCATTTAAAATAAACATTTTCCAACCATGCGTAACATTGGAGAACCTACGCGCTAAATAATATCTGCAGAGACTACGAGGTGTGTAAATTAAGAGATGATACTGGCAATGTAAGGTTTGATCTGACAACACAGGGGACGCGGGATCAGAAGGGATGGCAGTTGAACATATGATACACCTTCAGTACGAGTTTGAATCATTTATTTTCCGTAGTGATTTTTTTCGTGAAACATTTTTCTTTTCTAATGCGTTGTAAATAAAGAGTGACATTTTTCGAGCAATGTTGTGCAATCAGGTTATGCTTCAGACATTGGGCATAGTGCAACGGAAACTTTTGCAAAACATCAGCAGGCCTACGGAGACAGTCTTTTGTGAGAAGCCCAAGTTTTTCGATGGTTTAAGGCATTTTCAGAACGAAGAGAGTCGATTGAAGATAAAAGCACGCAAAGAAAGGCCTTCATCTTCAAGAGAAGATGTAAATGAAGACAGAATACGGAATTTCGGGCATTAAGATCGTCAGCTGACAGTCAGAATGAACGGAAAAGAGTTAATACTTGACTCACACTACCGTTTTTCAGAAGCCTTGTGTCTTTGAATACGACCAGAAAACCAAGCACCAGAATATGGAATGGCACACTTCAACCTCTCCAAGGTCCAAAAAAGCAGGAATGAGCAAGTCGGAAATCAAATGCATGCTGATCTGCTTTTTTGATAGCCCGGGAATCGTACACAAAGAATTTTTGCCTCAAGACCAAACAGTCAATAGACAATTTTACAAATAAAATCTTGAAAAAATTCGAAAAACGGTCATGCGTGTGAGGCCCAACATCAAGAATTAGAACTTAAACCTTAAAAAAAGTATAGATATCAATTTTTGGAGGAGGAATAATTCCAAAGAGCGATCCTATAAAATTATTAACACGAAAATCGAGAGCGTTGAAACCATACGGTATTTAGGTGTAACAATTACTAAAGATTTATCGTGGGGAAGACACATCCGGGAAATATGCGGCCGAGCGAAGACAAAGCTAGGATTTATAAAATGAGTACTTGGGAAATGTGATTAGAAGACAAAAGAGCGATGTTACTTTTCACTAGTTAGGCCCCACCTTGAGTATGCAGCCAGTGCATGGGATCCGAATGAATTAGGTTTGATCAAGGAACTTGACAGTTTGCAGCGAATAGCAGCTAGGTTCGTTAAAAGGTGTTACGATAGGTTGAATAGTGCTTCAGAATTAATACAAGAATTAGGGTGGGAATAATTATCACAGGGTACGTTAAGGTAGAGATTAAATCTATTAGAGATTTTTAAATCGGATAGCTTTACTGAAGATGTTAGGTACATATTGAAAACACCAGCGTATTATGCCAGATTCGACCAGATGAATAAGTTTAGAGAGATAGACTGTCGTGCTGTTAGATTCCAAATGGCATTTTTCCCCCATACTATAAGAGAACGAAATAGGCAGCATAGGAAAGGGATAGGTAGGGGAAATATTTTAGAGTAGTCTGTAATGCATGATGCATGCATTAATCCCTTAAATACTATAGATACTAACAATCTAGTTTCATGAGACCCTATAGTTATTTGTTTGCATGTCGGTAGTGCATGCTTGGTGATCTTCACCCCCTGCCACACACCCTCGCGGTGGCTTGCAGGGTATCGTGTAGATGTAGATGAACCGACCAGCTGCAACTTTTTCCAGAATGCGAGTAGCAGCACTGCGTTGGAGATGGGAAGAACCATCACCAGCACGGTGTCGCTACCCGAGGAAGTTATTTTGTGGGAGACAATATTTAATTGTATTTCTATTCGTATAAAAAAGTTGGAAAAAAAAGAGTCATCATACTTAACTCATACAGCAGCCATTAGTTCCTTTGTGGGGGTGCTATTTGAAGGTCACTCCCTTCTTGAGATCTTTGCGGTAGATTGCCGGGCAACATGTGGTTGATAGTAGTTACACTTAATTGGAGTTACTTCTCCCATTCCACTCCATTGACCACCACGTATACGAGTCATTTAATAAAATGGGCTTCCTCAGGCAGTCTTCGAACGATTTAACTTGAGTAAAGAATTAATATTCACATTTCGCGAACGGCCAAAACCTTAAGACTACGATGCAATCGGTAAATCAGGCCCCAATAATTATTTCTTTTATTTATAAAATGAATTACTGCAGCTAATATACCCACATATCGTATAGGTACATCGTCAAAAATTAATTTGAAATTTTAAAATTGTTATATACTTTATATCATTTTATACTTCACAATATAGCCCGTTTGAACACTGTAGTTTTAATAGCCTCTGAGATATACCGTAAAATGTGTTGTCACTTTTGCAAAATTCGAATATTGCAACGTTGCAATTTCTCGTAAACGGTTGCATCTATTGCAAAACTGCTTTGGGGTTTTCATTTTCCTAACAAATTATGACGTTTTGCCTGATTTGGTTCAAATGGGTTACCCTAAGGGATATCACCTGGTCGTATTGACATGGAATGACCCATAAATATATTATAAATACATCTTGATGCATGAAATAAAGGTAAGTCGTCCCACATTCGTGTAGAGATTTAAGTCCTCATTGTCTGCATTCCATCCGCCCGTTCATCTCACCCACCAGTCAATTAAAAACTTCTCTCACCGACTTCAACAGATGAGCACCCACTGGCTCACTCCAATTCACGTGCGAACTCCGAGCGACGCGCAATCCGCGCGCGCGATATCTCTGCGCAGGAATCGCACAGATGAGCGGCAGTTGGCAACTGGGTCGTGACCACACACAAAGCCTAATCCTCTGCAGACGTCAAAGTAGTTTTCCCCTTTATAAATCTCTCTCCTTCTCCCTCCACATGATTTTGTAGGTGTAACGGGGACGATGTGGAGAAAAGGCATTAGTTAATTGGTTTTAAAATCCAACCGCACTAATTAAATACACCACACTCTCTCTCTCTCTCTCTCTCTCTGAATCAAAATACACGCTGTCAGATTATTTTACATAAACTGTATCAGACCCTGCTTAACAAATGATCATGGTAATATCTCAATGCCAAGTATATCTCCTTGTAACTTTCTGGTTGTTTTACCTTCATAAACCAAGTCCCTATTATTATTTCTTTTTGCCATTCTTGTCAATATTTTTGTAATCTGTTAGCTATGTGTAAAATATATCAATGCTACGTATGTCCGTTCTCTTTGTAAAATTTTGTATGTGCTCTATGGGTGATACTTGGAGCAGAATAACTAAATATTCTATCCTATTACACTTCTCCAAACTACGTGTACGCGAAACAAAACGACCAGAAGAAAATACACTTAGGGTAAAGTCTTCTTTATATCATTGGCTACGTACGTCTACATCTCTCGTTACTCACTAACCTGAAAGCCACCTCGATGGTGTGTGGCAGGTGGTGAGGTTCACTTAAACATGCACAACGGCACGCACGCTAATTTTTATACATATTGTATCGATTATGTCACATTGTTAAATTTGGCAAGAGCTTGGCTGGATATTATCTTTTTAGCAACCCTCTTAGGAAGGGGGGTTCATAAATATACAAATGAGGAAAATTGTTATCCTTATATGGGTATAATCTGCTACTTCAGTCTAGTGGAGCATTTAGAGAAAATAAGGCGAGATATTCAGATCAAATGTTCAAAAGGGGTTCTCCAATGGCCATAAACTTTGGCACCGCTCGTCAAATCAAAGACCTTCTCTACCAGAATGCCGTCCTGTGGTAGTTTACGGGAATGTACTTCCTCGCCAGGGACTACCACAGCCACACACGCACCGCCCGAATGGAAACCTTTGCAAGGCTGTAGGGGACCCGCTAATGAGATATTCAGAGTTTATGCAATTTGTTGAGTGATTTATAGTATTCATTTTATCCTTAGCGTCCATTGGACTTTATATGCATGAGATGTATATCATGCTGGACACAAGCTGAAAAATCCAATGTTAATTTAACATGAAAGGCAACATTTTAGAAATACTAATAATTTACATTAAACATCTTAAGGGTTCATGCAGACATTCTTACATCTTCAAAAAACCGCCATCATAGTCTTACCTTTTACTTTAATTAATTTGCATTAGTCTAATGTGTGCGTTGGGAAATTTTATGAAGCAATCATGGGTTTAGGAAATTTTTGTTTTGTTAGGAATGTGAAAATAACGAATATTTGAATCAGTCTGAGATGCAATGCTTTAGTACTCGCTTATTAGCCCGAAATCTCCCACTACCCTGTATGCCAACTGGTAATGGGTGAGCCACCCCAAACATGTACAATTGACATGAGCTAACTTTTATTATATTGCCTTTTGTGCTGGCTTACGATATCGAAATATCTGATTCTAATTCTCGAAATGGTAAATTTATTTTCAGTTGATACCTCCCATCTCTTTCTAAATCGACACTGCAAGAAGCTACCCAGAGAGTGTATGGCAGGAGTTGACTCCACGCTAGGCATGTTTTACCGACGAGCAAATGGCAGTCATCATCAGAATTTCCTCAAAGAAAATTATCACGTTGACTGGGTCTTGAACTCAGAACCTCCTGTTTTAGGCCAAATGCCCTAACACTTAAGACGCTAACGCTACCTTGTCCACCGTGGAACTCTATAGACATTATAGGACAAGATATTACTTGACTGCCGTACAAAAATACCAAATTTTGATTCTAATCTTGGTCAAAGTGGATTTTTCTTGCGAAATTTATGCTACTGTACTATCCAGCGGGTGACTTCGTAAGGCATTCGGGGCAAGTCAGCAGTCCTTGAAAAGCATTCATCATCAAAGTGTACGATCGTAAAATTGTTTTAACGAAGTCCTCCACTCGATTCTTCTATCACCACTTCACGTAACCATAACTCTCTCTTTCATATCCTTCGCTACTTCCCCCATATATTTTATCCATCCTCCTGCTTAACCTTTTTTTCTTCGGCGACCTTTACTCATCAGGTCATCACGTCTAAAGAATTGGCCAATTAAGTCCCATCTTCATTTCCAAGTTTTCATCTGAATTTTCTTTTTTTTCCCACTTTTCTCAGGACTTCTTCGTTTGCTACTCTATCTATCCGTTTAATCTTCATAATTATTGTGCATCGCCATGTTTTGAATGCATCCAGCCTTAAATTCCCAGCTACTATTATCGTCCATGTCTCACTGCCAAAAAGAAGCATGCTCCAGATATAAGATCTTATATTGTGTTTTCTTAAATCCACTCTTCCCTTACCAGCTGTAAGTAGATTCTTTTTTTGATAAAAATACTTCCTCACCATGGACTTTCCTACTGACTCTTTCCTCATTACCTCATTCATTGCAGGTTACTTGCCTTCCTAAGCAGTAAGTAGTAAGATATTTGATGAGGCGACCGACAGCCAAAGCCATTTGCACCATTTTTAGGACAGGTATGTAATTAAATCTACATCCAAGTAAAACTCTGCAAGCCACCATAAATGTTTGTGACAGGGGGTGAATTCACACCCAACATGCACAACATATCATGCATAAAAAGGATTAGGTTCAATAAAATTAGGTCAATGTAGGATTTTTGAGAAAATGATGGAAGAGTGGAGAAAAACTTAGCTTCAACATTAGCTTGCTCTTGGCGAAAAACGACGAGGAGGATCCACTACTTAAGTCCCACCTGTTCACCAAACACTCAAGTAGTAGATAGTAGTAATACATGCATCTAATTCTTTTCTTTATGATCTTACCTTCCTTATTTAGCAACAGTATTTCATATTATTTAAGCATTTTCATATTAGTTATTTTTCTTGAATTTTTATTCAAGATTTGTTCTTGAAAGACATAGTTTAGTGGGTTCACCATGTGCAGTGGTCCGTCCGTCAAATAGGACGTTGAACCATTTACCCCTAGGTGTACAAAGTTTAGGTCAGGCTAATTTTGATACCTGGTTTTTCTCCATTCTTCCCCTTTCCATTAATGCTTAAATCTTCTCAAATGCTTGCCTACTTACCTAACCTCAAAATACGCCAGATATATATGTGCGGTATTTGACTACGAAGGTATTGGTTATTCATTCGAAGCAGTGCTGCAGGACAAAGAACATTATTCTTAGATGAAACCCATTTCACGAGGAGTTTAAATTTAGCATTAAAATCCATATTATAGTAATAACTAAGTTTTTAATTCTTGACAACATTGTAAGTCAGGCTATGGTTCACCCTCTGCCACACACCCTTGCGCTGGCTTTCAGGGTTATGCGTAGATAAAGATGTACTTGAGTGTTGCAAATGATCATAGTAATGACTCATCTTCCGAAATAAATTTAATATGTCCCTTTGTAAATCCATGAGACGCCATGAATTCTCATCCATGACATCTCACGAACGGCCATTTCAAATACATAATAGTTTCCTTCATCAAAGAAAACAGACTTCATTAATTGCGATTCGTGCCCTGCCATAATTGTATTTATTTTACGCAAAAATTTTGGACTCAAAAATCCTAGTTTACAAGAGAATTAAATGTTAATTTTAAGATCGTTTGAAAAAGCTCTGAAATGGCGGGGTGCGCTGCATTCTTGCTGACGTAACAGGTAGGTAGTTTACATTGCGAGGCATAGGAAAATTCGTCTCCGGAACTTAGCATTGTATTTCAGGGCCCCACAGCTCTAGTGAATATTTATTAATATTAGTCTGTGAAAACTATCAAAGTTCGAAAAGTCTTCTCAGTTAAATATGGTATTATTAGTCATTTTATAGGCTCAAGGACGGCTGGTGATGTATTCTGCTACGACGAAGCATGGCGTGAAGGTCGTGCGGCAATGGGCGAACTACACGGTATGCTTGTGAAAGGAATACTAACTGATTTTAAATAAATCAACTGCAAAAGTAATATTAAATAAATAAAAGTTAATTATAATAAATTAACGGAATAAATATTCCTACAATACTTCCTACAATACAATCCTATAATTGTTCATACGTTTTATCGAAGTGCTGCGTCTACTTGGAAGCGTCCGCAGCACTACCTGGTGGCAGTTAGAGGAAATAGTTTGACGTCACACGTAGGATTAACCGGCATGCAATAGTTTGCCGTCGCATTTTCGCGCCATTGATTTCTTTGACTTTTTAATTAATGAGGAAAAATACTTAATGTCATTTAAAAATCGAACGGCTTAGAATACGTACTCCAGAAGTAATAAACTTTCGATCAAGACAATAAAAAAATAATAGGAAACTACCCTATTCTTTTCCTCTCCCTCTAGAACGGTATCTCTTACAGAGTACTTAATGCGACAATACCCTTCTCCAAAAGAAGATATGATTGTTGCTGTGCTATCCTGGTTTTGATCTTTCGGTGCGATCTTTCGATCAATCGATCGGTCAAATGTTGGATTTTTTGCTGTAAAACTCAGGTGCAGTACACCTCAATCTGTTTACAAGAAACGAGGAAAATATCAATGACGAAGTCAATGAAAGATCAAATAATCTTTCCATCATTCCTCATCTTTCTTTTACCTTTGCATGACTCATACAAGGAGGTTATAATGTACAGGAGGAGACATTGGAATGATAGCCTATGGGTGACAATGAAGCCAGAATGGGGGTGCTTGGGAACAATTAGGCCTCACCTACTTCGTGCAAAACATTATGTTGCCTCTTATGTTGACTGAATGTATGTATGTACATTAAAGCATAAACTACAATGAATTCGCACTCAAATTTCACCGCAGTGGCATTTGGTTAATCTTCATCAGGCTATTTAAGAGCCATCAATGTATTTCATCCCCCTGGGAACAGGCACGTAGCCAGAAATTTGCTTCGGGGCCGGCTAAGTCTTGCGTAACTAGAAACGAATCAGCCTTGCCCATTCGGTACCAACATGTTACAAATGTCTTCCCTAAATTTTCAATGATGGGTATTTACTTTTACAGTGCCCATACTTATCTCTTCTCAATGGTAAATTTCACTACTTACCTCGTCATGAAGCAGTTAGTGTGACCGGCCCCTGAACAGAAGTTCAACCCCTACATATATCTCAGATTGAAAAGAACATTGGGGTCGTTTACCATATTTTTTTATCGCCGAACCTGATAGAGTTTGTAAAATAAAAAAGACCTGTATTTTTCCGTTTTTCGATCCGTCAATTATTTATCGAGTTTTAAGCGGCGAAAAACTGATGTTTTTAACCCTTTCGGAATAGTGGGCGTAGTGCAACCTCTGACATAGGTATATCGACTTCGTCCAATCACAACTGAGCCCGCGAAGCTACTTCATCTCATCGCAATGGGGGGGCCAATCGGAGCAGTTGCGACAGGTACTGTGCGAGCAGACCTTCCGATAACCCCCCTCCACTCCCTTCCCTTCCTCGAAAAGCAGTCAAGGACGGGAGGTAAATGACGTCAATGTTATCAAAGCAAATTTTTCGGTGGGCGTCACCTTTTGCTTATTTTAATTTTTGATTTATTAGTGAATGGTTGTGGTTAGTAGATAAATTTTTTCACTAAAATTCTTTTTTTGTTTTTCCATCTAACGATTTCGTGTACAAAATTGCGATTTCGGTTCCGAGTAAACGCCCCCATTATTAACCACACGCATGCATCAAACTAGTGATCACGTTAAAAGACACTTAACACTTGAATTCTATGCAATGTAATCTGGATTACAAACCCCAGTTAAAATCAGAACAACAAAATGATTGGGAAAATATTTCGGGGGGGCTGAAGCAATCAAACCCCCGCCCCCTGGTTCATTTGGACATCTTCTCCAGCCTGCCTGGGAATTTTCTTATTAAAACTAGTTTGAATTTAATCCATTTGAACTACATATTTGGCGCTTGCGGCGTGTTTTAGCACTTTCATCTGTTTCTTTGACGAGAGACAAAAATGCATTCCATTATTTATCTAAATTACACTTTAAGCCCGCTGCTAAGAAAACCGACTGCAACGCCGGCGAAACCGCTGTCCAAGAAACATGGATCTACGCGGCAGAGATCCCAGAAGACAAGTATCTTCAAAAATGACGCAACGCGAAAGCCTACATAACGAATGTTTCCATGTTGTAGCCTAGTTGCATGTCAATAGTGAATGTTTGTGATCTTCAGCCCCTGCCACACGCCTTTGCGGTGACTTGCAGGGTATGCGTGGATGTACCCGCAAGATATAGATTTCAACCTCCTTAGGACTCGACGAAGTATGAGGGCCGTCGACATTAGATCCATATCTTTCACGCACTCCATAATTTCTCCAGACACTCCCCACTTTCTCCAGGGGAACTCGCTGCTCCCGTCGCAGTAATTAATTGTTTCTCAGTTCAGTACACGACGCTTGGGAACAATACAAGAGTAGCGATACATTTATGACACATGAATTTCCTCCATGGTGCGCGCTCGTCGGAGGCGTGGCAATTAGACCTTGAAACAAGAGTATTTAAGTGGCCCCGACTTGGTAACCCTTCTCCTGGAGAACGCTAACATACCCCCTAGGGCGCTGCCATTTATTGCTTCGCAGATAGATGCACTCATCGTCCTCAAATACAGGTGGTTTAGTAACCATGGAGAGATAATTACCAGCTATAGAAACGGAGAATAGAGAGGGAAATCTATGACTACAGATTAAGAGAGAGGTCGAACTAATCCTCTCTCATAAAATGCTCATCGAAATCCAATGCTCAATGACTGCAATCAGCTAGTGAACAATCGATAACAAATGAAGCAGCAGTCGGATTATCAGGTTCTGAGGCGCACGCATCGACTGCAAAGGTTATATCGCACCATTATTCATCAATTACAAGGTCTACTTGATTCTCATACTGGCTAACCTCTTCATATTTGCAAATTTCTTCTTCTTTGCATCCTTCACTACTTACTCGGTGTACCTCAAGCGAGACTTTCATTTGCTATTCGTTTAATTCAAATTTCCTTCGACGATTGCCTTCATTGGGTCATTATTCCTTAAGTCATGGCAAATTAAGTTGTTCCGTCTTCCTTTTCAAAGTTTTCAACAGACTTATTTTTTCTTCCACTCTTCTTAAGACTTCTTCGTTCGTCACTCGGTCGATCCATTTCATCTTCTTTATTATTTTGTGTCACCACATTTTGAAGGCTTCTTGCCATAACCTAACTACTGCTGTGGACGCCCATTCCTCACGATACAGTCACATACTTATATATTTAAGATCTGATAAAGTGTTCCTTTACTTTCAAACGTGTATTACCAGCTGTAAATAGATTCTACTTTCGGCAAAATTCTTTCTTCGCCTTTGTGGGCTGTTATAATGCCCGTACTCTCTAAAGTTTATGGTCTACGAAATTTCCAACCCAATATGGGTTTAGAATTTGATTTCGCAAAATTTAAGGTTCATTTGGACATCTTGTTAATGTCTGCGTAATCCACATGATCAGCGAATGAAAAAGTACCGTTCGAATATTAACTCAAAAAAGGATTCTTTTGGTCCCAGGCCATTCGATCCAAGGGTCCAGAGTAATAAGCCAGACTTTATCCCGATGCGGGATATTTAGGATATTTAACTACCATAGTAGTTCAGAGGAAGTGACCGACAGCTAAGTACATCTGCGCCATTTAGGAAAGGTGGGAAAACTAAATATGGATAGGGATTTCTTCAAGGAACGGAAAAGGGTGGAGAAAAACATGGCGTCGGCATTATCCTACTCTTCAAAAAAAAGACGTCAAGGGATCCAGGGTTTTTGTCCCACGTTACGGACGGAACACTGAATAGAACTACTAGCCTATGCAAGATAGGTAAATACAGAAAAAAAATAATTAGATAAATGACATTATAACCAATAATCCCTTTATTACTCTATAGATACTAACCACCTAGCTGCATGTGACTTTATTAACTAACATGTTTCCATATGGTAGCCCAGTTGCATTCAATAGTGTAGGTTTGGTGATCTTCACCCCCTGCCACACACCCACGCGGTGGCTTGACGGGTATTACGTAGATGTAGATAGAATGCTCTCCACACAGTAGTCACCATATACCATTTGTCACTGGCATACCAACCAAAGGCCGTCCAAATAGCCACGGACGGTAACTTGCCAGCCTGGCATCTCGGGTTCGAATCCTTTCTCCGAAATGGATGGAGTTTGTATTTGTATTAAGAACGTAGGACAGACTGAGCGAATTAACATTAGAAGGTTAGAAATGACATTATAACCAATAATCCCTTTATTACTCTATAGATACTAACCACCTAGCTGCATGTGACTTTATTAACTAACATGTTTCCATATGGTAGCCCAGTTGCATTCAATAGTGTAGGTTTGGTGATCTTCACCCCCTGCCACACACCCACGCGGTGGCTTGACGGGTATTACGTAGATGTAGATAGAATGCTCTCCACACAGTAGTCACCATATACCATTTGTCACTGGCATACCAACCAAAGGCCGTCCAAATAGCCACGGACGGTAACTTGCCAGCCTGGCATCTCGGGTTCGAATCCTTTCTCCGAAATGGATGGAGTTTGTATTTGTATTAAGAACGTAGGACAGACTGAGCGAATTAACATTAGAAGGTTAGAAATGACATTATAACCAATAATCCCTTTATTACTCTATAGATACTAACCACCTAGCTGCATGTGACTTTATTAACTAACATGTTTCCATATGGTAGCCCAGTTGCATTCAATAGTGTAGGTTTGGTGATCTTCACCCCCTGCCACACACCCACGCGGTGGCTTGACGGGTATTACGTAGATGTAGATAGAATGCTCTCCACACAGTAGTCACCATATACCATTTGTCACTGGCATACCAACCAAAGGCCGTCCAAATAGCCACGGACGGTAACTTGCCAGCCTGGCATCTCGGGTTCGAATCCTTTCTCCGAAATGGATGGAGTTTGTATTTGTATTAAGAACGTAGGACAGACTGAGCGAATTAACATTAGAAGGTTAGAAATGACATTATAACCAATAATCCCTTTATTACTCTATAGATACTAACCACCTAGCTGCATGTGACTTTATTAACTAACATGTTTCCATATGGTAGCCCAGTTGCATTCAATAGTGTAGGTTTGGTGATCTTCACCCCCTGCCACACACCCACGCGGTGGCTTGACGGGTATTACGTAGATGTAGATAGAATGCTCTCCACACAGTAGTCACCATATACCATTTGTCACTGGCATACCAACCAAAGGCCGTCCAAATAGCCACGGACGGTAACTTGCCAGCCTGGCATCTCGGGTTCGAATCCTTTCTCCGAAATGGATGGAGTTTGTATTTGTATTAAGAACGTAGGACAGACTGAGCGAATTAACATTAGAAGGTTATGCATCTAACAACCAGTTTTCAAGCTACAACTATGAAAAATCGTTACCAGTTACAGGATTCAAACTGATCATTTACACAATACCTACATGTTAATATAAAGGTATGTGGCAGGGGTTGAATTCACTCCAAACATGCATTACGTATCATAGGTACAAAAAAAGAATTAGTAATCATATTTTAGCCAAAGCTCCACAGTTTTAAAAAAGATAAAAATAGCAAAGCAAGAATGCAAAAAAAGCTGTTATTAGGGTTAGGTTTTTAAAAGTCCTTACACCAACGTGGAACTACCTATGTAATCCATTGATATACTTGAATGTATACTATTGGATATATTTTTCTGCTATTGGATATATTTACAGCATTTCTTCAATTGTACGAGAAAAGAAGAACATTTTGAACCTGTCAGTTCGGCAATCAATTTCCTTAATTTTATGATTATGGTCCATTCTACCGTAGGACTTGGGAGTTCGCATAATATTTTCCAAGTCATCAGAGAATACATTATCTTGAAAATTATTGAAGAGATTATTTCTAAATTTCTACCTACGGTCTGACAATGATTCCCATTTTAGTTCACCTAGTAATCTGGTTAAACTAATACAGTCATCATACCGTCCCTTCACAAATCACTCGCTGATCATCATCTTCGCTGTACACGCTCCGGTTCATTATTAAAGCCTATTTCGTAAGGATCCCATATACTGGCAGCGCATCCCAAATAAGGTCTAACAAGGGAAAATTAGCTAATTTCTCGTACATGATCACAGTATATTGATAAATTGCTGACGATGAATACGTGTAATAAATCATATATATTAAACCTCTCCCACTTACTCTCTAACGCTCTGATTTTATCGTTACGAAGATCTCCAATCTATTTTCTGCGGTGGTGCCCCAAACACCTTGGCATACTCCTTCCTTTTCTTTTTTCAAGGGCGCCTCGCGGTACGTTAGGGATAATTGACATCTCGAGAAGCGATTCGCAGCAGCATTATCGCCTCAGGAGACGAGGTATACAGTCTCGAGCACCTGAATGAAGTCATCGTCATTCACGTTCAACGATCGACCGTGGAGTCGCGAGTTCAGAGCGAGGACAACGCGAAATGACCTTCGACACGAACGGGATTTCCTCGCCGATGTGTCGAAGGTGTCAGAATTGCCTCACGTGACTTTAACGGTGACCATTCTCATAGCCATTGCCTAGGGCCTCAAACCTCACCTTCGTGAAAATTTTCAAAGGAAAGAAATATATAAATCTCTGAAGAATGCGAGGTTTACGGCGAGGGTTGCCAACTTCTGAAGATCATGATTTTATTACGTGATTTGCTATTACAGTTAAGGTGACTGGGTCGAAATTTACAGGTGTATAGATTTTCTTCATAATTGCAATATTTGTTCCTTTAAGTATGCTCTAAATTTCTACGGGAAAATGTATTGGAGTATTCAGTGTAATTTTTGAGATATTTAACCCTCCTGTTCTCCTGGGGTCAATATGACCCGAAACTAAATTTTCTGCAACATAATTTCTTTGTACCTTGACTTTAGGGATTCTTATTTTATGACTTTGTTTCTAGTAGTACTAGTTTTGTCCTGACATATAAAAGTCAATTATATATTACTTATTTTTTTCACAAAACTAAAATGTTACACTTGTGCTTTGGCCCGATGTTCTCAAAAACCAATTTATCATTTTTTTCGGCATATTTATGCTGGGGAATTCAAAATATATTAGTCACAAATTGTTAGAAGGCAGCAGACATGACGGGAGATGGCTCGTGCCGGCCACACGTTATGCGGATGGCAGGCCACCCAAGTAGATGGTCGTGAGACCAACACGAGGGTTGGACGGAGTCCTTAGCGGGGCGGCCTGGCAATAAATGTCTTAGGGACCAATCGTTTCTATAAATACATCTACATCTACATAATACCCTGCAAGCTACCATAAAGTTGTGTGGCAGGGGGTGAGTTCACACCAAAAATGCATAAAAAAGGATGCATACAAGTTCTGCACATGAGAATTGAGTTGGTTGCAAACGGAAGTCTCGAGATCTTCACCATCTTCAAATCTGCCACTAATCCTTGCTTCAAGTGTAAGATTCTCGCTTTCTTATCGGTATGTCATGGGTGCTCCCGCAGACAGGGGGAGGAAGTGAACGTAGACGGTTGGGGAGTGTTGTTGTCATCGTCGTCGATGGATTACCAATAGACGGACGAAAAACGAGCATGAAACAACAGGCCGTCCCGTCCCACGGCTGTTGTTGCAAATATGTTCTGCCGCCACTACAATGTCGCCGTAGTCTGTGCATTCCCATTGCTCTCGGTTGTCCATACCTTTTTTTGGCAAAATAGAAAGTTCCGTTACTCTGTCACTGCCATCGCGTCCCGCCAGTGTATGCCCACCTTCAAACCGTCCAAGAGTCCACACCGACCCTTTCCAAGCGGGTTCCCTTAGCTGGAAAAGTGTGCTGCCTTTGTGCAATCTTTGTGCAGGAAAGTTCAGTTAATGTTGCTAGAGTGATCTGTTGACATGGGAACTCGATCTATTCCTGAAGAAGAGGTGGTGGTGTTTCTGAATGCATCTGACAGTGAGGAAGGAGTTTCGGAAGAAGAAAACAACACAAGTGATGATAGCATTCATCCAACCTCGGATTCAGACTGCAATACCTCAGAAGGTGAGGTTGAATGGGACAATGTCCATTCAAAAGACAAAAGTATATCTTGGAGTGCATAACCCTTTCCACATCATGCAAGAGCAACATCCGCGAACGTAATCAAACTGACGCCTGGTCCAACCAGATACGCAACCTCCAGGGCGGATAATGTGAGATCATCCTTTGACGTAATTTTGAACAATAATTTGAAGGACATTGTGTTGAAAATGTCAAACGTTGAGGGTCGAAGAGTGTATGGTGAAAGCTGGGAAGTTTTAGATACAATAACACTCGAAGCATACATTGGTATTTTATTGCTGGCTGGTGTGTATAAATCACATGGTGAATCGACAAAGAGCTTGTGGAACCCAGAAACAGGTAGGCCCATTTTTTCTGCTGCAATGTCGCAGAAAAATTTTCATTGTATATCTCGTGTCTTGCGTTTCGACGACAAGTCCGATTGACGAGCGAGAAGAGTGGATGACAAACTAGCAGCCATAAGAGATTTCTGGGAGCACTGGGTGGAAATACTTATGAAGCTGTACAACCCTGGTGCTAATGTTACAGTTGATGAGCAGCTTGTAGGTTTTAGAGGGCGTTGTCCTTTCAAACAATATATCCCTAGCAAACCGGCAAAGTAAAGGATCAAAATATGGACTTTGTGCGATAGTGATAATTCTTACTGTTTGAAGGCGCAGGTCTATACAGGAAAACCACCTGGTGGAACACGTGAGAAAAATCAGGGCATGCGTGTCGTAATGGATCTGACACATGAACTAAGGGGTCATAATGTCAAATGTGACAATTTTTTTACATCGCACATTTTAGGTCAAGCTCTTCTGAAACGCAATATCACAATGCTGGGGACAATGAGGAAAAATGAAACTGAACTCCCTTATCTGTCAAGAAAAGAAGCCGTTCACAGCTCTCAATTATATATTACAAAAGACACTACCGTGGTATTCTATATCCCAAAGGAAAACAGAAATTTTGTTCTGATGAGCACAGCGCATAATTGTAGGGAAGTAAGCAACAGGGTGGATAAGAAACCAAAGATGGTACTAGACTATAATAGCTCAAAGGGGGCTGTTGAGACCCTGGATAAACATGTCACATACACATGCAAAAGGAAAACTAATCGTTAGCCTGTAATTGTATTTTACAATATTATTGATACGACAGCGTACAATGCTTATGTGCTGTGGACAGAAATTAATCCAAACTGGAACAAAAATATTCTCCACAAGAGAAGAATATTTCTCGAGGAACTAGGAAAATATCTTGTTACCCCTTATGTTCAAACTAGAAAGCGGCTCCCACGAAATGAACCAGGAATTGCAAATGTAAGGAAGGTAAAACAATCAGTGGCGGATCTAGGTTTTGACCAAGGGGGGGGCTAACCGGGGGTCTGGGTAATTCCCCCCGGCCGAAGGGGGGTTCGTGGATTCTGAAAATTTGGGAGTTTCAAGATTCAAAAACGGCGGTTTTAGGCTAATTCTTTGATAAAAAAGACACTACTATGCACATGTACTAGGTCGTTTTATTAGTAAAAGGTTTATGGTGGTCATTATGGGCCTATATTGAAATACCGGTAATATTAATAATAGAAACTTATGATGATGCTTTATCTAGTTTTTAAGGTGTGACTTAATGATAAGGAACGCAAATATAGATAAGTCAATTTTATGATTAGATAAGTTCATTTGTTTTTATTATTAAGTTTTTACGTTAAAACAACTGTCAGGAAGTTAAAATAGGAAAAAACATTCAAAATGTAATTATAATTAATTTAAATTTGACTGCTTGTTGATCTTTGAACTAGAGATACTTAACAATCAAGGGGGAATTTATAATGGGTGCTATAAAATAGTTAAAAAATTACTTCCGATTGTATACAGCGGTTTAATTTAAAAAGCAATAATGACATTTTTCGCCTAGTTGTTGTGGAAGCTGCGTTATGAATCATTTTTCCAGTTCTCTACACTCATCTGTCTATTCTTAGCCTTGCTAAATAACCTGATTATTTCGTCTACCGGTATCTCCCTTTCTTTTGACACGTTTGCGAGTGCCAGTCCATTTAATCGTATATCTCCCAAAGTACTTATCA
Organism: Platycnemis pennipes; assembly: GCA_933228895.1. NCBI lineage: Eukaryota > Metazoa > Arthropoda > Insecta > Odonata > Platycnemididae > Platycnemis > Platycnemis pennipes. The sequence continues at coordinate 28,901,393 of OW121852.1, read as the reverse complement.
AATAAGTCTTCATCCTAAAACCAAACATAAAACCCATTTTACATGTTATAAATATGTAATTATAAAAAGTGCAAAAATATTTTACATACATTATTAAAAAGTAGTACAACAAAAAAGATCTTTGAAACAACAAACAAAAAAGTGTTTGACAACATGTCTGATTTAGAAACGTTATAATACATGATTATAATTATTTTCTTAGCGTTGAAAATGAACGTTCCGCTGTTGCAGTTGTAACAGGGATATTTCCCAAAACTTGAAGGAGAATACTGATCATTGGGAAAAAAGAAATGTCCAATTATTTGATTGTATCAAATACTGTTTCAGGTGGATTGCATATGTTCTCCATTTGTTTCTCCACATCTTGATTTCTCCCACCATCAAGGTGGTACTTCTAATCTCTTCAGTATAGGTTTGATGTTTTTCAGCAGCAGCTAGAATTTCCTTGTCCGTGAATCTTGATAGGTTGGAGGGGATGAGGCCTTCAAGAGGAAGGACTCCACAGAAACCTATGCTGAATCTTGCATCTATCTCTGAAATAAAATGATCCAAAAGAGGCAGGAAGACTGATCTCCTGAATTATTCTTCAGGATTTTCTGCGGGCGCGTTGCTTCTGTTTCTTTGACGTATGCATGTTCTCGGTGTTGATATTTCAAACCCCAGGTCATCTGCAACTTGAAGGGAGTTTTCGTACAGACTTTTGAACTCAAGTTCGGCTTCGGGCCGAATATTTGTCAAGTTCTCCAAAATGTCAGTTACGTTAACTAAAGCAAACAAGATATCCTACTTGGGGCTTTGCAACCGTTGACTTAGCCTTAAAGTTAAACCAAGGCAGTAGGCTGCAACTTCAAGGCCAACAACACATTCCCTTTTTTTATGGCGCAGGATAACATGTACGCTTCAGACGACACTTCTGGCGTTTTGTTGTTAATCAAATCTTCCAGCACTGTAACAACAGGAACAATTAACTCTTTAAAGGTGATGCTGTCATGACTCTTGACCCATCGTGTAGAGTAAAGTGCCTTCAGTCTCTGTTTCTTTGATTCGGAGAAATTCATCTTTTCGAGAACATCGATAACAGCATTTACTCGATGAGTGGAGGCTGATAGGAATACAGAAACCTTTCTAACCCTTCCCATAACATTTCTTATTGCTGGGATTTTGCAGCATTTTGTGATGCACAAGTTCAAGGAGTGACTGAAGCAATGAGTATTAATTGCGAGTAGCTGTTGCTGCGATATTAGGGCTTGCACGCCGTGTAAATGTCCCGCCATATTTGATCATCCGTCGTACCTTTTACCACACAGGTAATCATATGACAAGCCAAGTTTTGACATCTCTTCGTCTATCGTTGATTTTAAAGCCAAGCTCGTTGTTGATTTGAGCTCAATGAAGCCAATAAATTCCTCCTTTACTATGGATTTGTTCATATCAATGTATCGTACACAGAATATAAGTTGCTCCTTCCTAATAAAATCGGTAGTCTCGTCACATATTATGAAGGAATATTTGCCTTTTTTTTATATCTTCGACAATTTTCTAACATAAAAAATCACCAATGCATTCTATCACATCATTTTGGATGGTTTTGCTAATAAGTGTGTTGTTGCGTTTGCATGTCGAAAGATGCCATTTTAAGTCTTCGTCGCCTGCATCTATTCTAAATGACAAGAGACTTTGAAAACCCTCTGTTTTCCTTGAAGAGCCATTTCTTAGTCTTCTTCACTGCTCAAATTGCCATCATCTTGATGGCCCCTCATGGGGAGGTTGATCTGGGCACAAAATAGTATTCTTTTTATTATGGGTTTCAATCGTTTTCCATTTTGCTCAACTATGTTTGCTTTTTATCTTGCGATCATTAGACCAACATGTTTGGTTGAAATTCCAGGAGCAGATTCCATTGACTTTTGAAACGTAGAGCTTTTTCCATTGTAACTAAATATAACAACTAAATACTTATAAAATATAACTAAATACTTTAGTACAAAGTGGTAACCTCCAAAAATTTCGATTTTATCTAGTGTATGTTTCGAGCCAATGGGGGGGGCTATAGCCCCCTTAGCCCCCCCCATAGATCCGCCACTGAAAACAATCAGATCCTCCTGCACAAGGCCCTAGTGGTTCCGAACAAGTTTGTAAGAGGGCCAGATGCAAATTTTGTCCCTCCAAATGTGACAACAAAACAACTATGATGTGTTCAAATTGTGGCAAGCATGCATGCAAGGTTCATGTAAAATATTACTGTCCAGTATGCCAAATGTAATGCTTTTGAAATGTAATATTTTTGACATATTATTGTCCGGACTGATTACTTTAATGCATTTTCGATTTTCTTATGCAAATTTGTTAAACAGCAAAAGTAATTGTTACACAGAGAAAAAATAATTATAAAACTGTGCTGAATAAATAATTATTAGTAATAAATTTGTAAAATAAATATTATGGTATTTCATTAAAAATTTTCAACATTTCAACAGTCCGGGTCAATATGACCCGAAGGATTACGAGTGTATAGTCCTTTTAAAGGGAACAGGAGGGTTAAGGTTTTTTTTTAACATGGGGCCTTATGGCGCACCCCGCTTCGTAAGGGGCAATTATGTATTATTTACGTTTCTACCATACAGATTTTCACCAAAAACTGAAATGATGTGCATATTAGCCAACAATTTTTATTCTGAGAAAATCAACCAGTGTTATCGACTTATTTCCTCCGTATATACGAAAGAAATAAAATAACCCTTAAATTTTCAAATATCGCGCGCGAAGTTTTGAGGTGCATTTGGCAACGTAGATCCGACGAGGGAAAGCGAACGCGCGAGAAACCACAACAAATCACACCACAAAGTCCAAGAATATTACAATGTAGTCCCCTTGACAGAGTTCTTGAGAATAGACGAATACGACACCTACCGTTACGACCGCTGAAACACAGAAACAATTGCCTACACAACAGCAGTGCCGAATTTCAGAATGTGCGTTGTTGCCGAGTAAAAAAGAGGATAAATAAATGGTTTAAACAAATTTTATAAATGTTTAAGCGTTTAATCACAATTGTTTCGTCACTACAAAGTATGCGAATACCCATAGCACAAAATTACATACTTTTTCAATCCATACATTAAAACCAAAATCTCCAAGGTCAAAGGATGTGCACAGAGTGACAACGTTCAAGTTGCCAGAAACCGAATCAAGTCAAGTTTTATGTTATGTTTCATGTCAATATTTAAATTCAAAAGGGCAATGTTTCAATATGACTTGAGAATTTGAGGCATCCGGCTAAAATGTCGTGTAATTTAATCATCTCCAAGCAATTTTTTAGTGCCATTGAAATTATATGAGCACTAGTTCTCAACGACTCACGATTACCGAACCAGCCACCTTAACTCCCGATTTTTCGTGATAATGACTGTTGAAAGGTGCTGAAGATGCTGTAAAACGCGAAACCTGGTCGTAATAAACGTTTCTCTCTGTGGAAGCTGCCTATTTTTCAAGTTACTATTGTGTTTCGTTTCCACTCAATAACGCCTGAAAACTCTAACTCGAATTTGTTCTACTTTCCCATTTGAGAAAAAAAATAAAATGAGACCACAGTAAATATCGCTTGCAGAACCAAAGAGGTTGTTCAAACTGTCTGAGTTATATACTGCTCCCACTGCATTGGTCTTTCTATTGAAGCACACGTGAAAGATCTAAATTGTTCCTCTTGCTAAATGATAGAAATCGGAATGTAAAGGCCACATTTTGGGAAAGTCCCATTTATAAAAATCACTCTCCGATCCTGGGAGACCACCGTTTGGGATCGGAAGAGTTGGCTATCCTGCTGCCCTCACCTTCGAAGGCGTCGCTTTCGTGAAACAGTTCTAACAAAAGAATCAAAATCTTTTGACGCGAGCGAGGTTTGCGACCCGCAAATCCAGGGCGACTAAACGGCCGCCATACAATGCAAGAGAGTTTGTGTAGCCCTCATTCCCACCTTTACCAACGCTCAATCAAATATTAGCGTCTATAAAAATCTACGCCGACCTCGATCCAATACGCCGTCCTGCCAATCCAAACGCCTTGAGTTCGAATCTCGCTTCGGGCGAGAATTATTGAATGTTGCGTTTGTCGTAGGCTAACAAGGGGAGTGTCCGAGTTTCGGGTCTAGGATTTTAACGAAATTTGCCAGGCAGGTAGTCCTTGTATGTTTGTTTTTCGGGTGTACCCCGCGTTCTATAATAGGTGTGATACCTGACGTTTCGTGGCCGTTGCTGGTCACTTTAATAAGGGAATGAGGTATTCTAGGGTGCTTTCAGGTCTGTTTCCGCACTAATAGGCGCTTCAGACCGGGAGTAAAGGTATAAGGATAGGAATGGAAGGGATGGGTTGCATAATCTACGGAATGAGGTATCTGTCGAGTTGGTGGAGTTTATATAGGGGTCTCATGGAGGGAAAAGGATGGGAATGGGAGGAGTGGAAGGAGCAGTCATTGCATTTTTATTAAGGTTTAAAGCAGGGTCCCACGTGTGGCTGATTTGGAGGCCACAGTCCCTATTGTAATTTTGCTGGCATTTTCTGATTTCCAAAGCTTCGCGGATCAGCCGGGGCTTGAATTTTTTCACTTTGGCGATTATCTTTGTTTCTTTGAGGTCAATCGCGTGTCCCGAGGCTGTATGTTCCGCTACTGCTGATTTTAAGGGTTGTCCCAGTCGTATAGTCCGCTCGTGTTCTTTTATGCGGGTTTTGACAGAGCGTCCGGTTTCGCCGATATATTTCTTCTCGCAAGTTTGGCATGGTATCTCATACACTCCTTCCACTTGAAATGGTGTTGCATCCTTCACACTCCTCAGGAAGTTTCTAATTTTTAAATGTGGCTTCAACACAGCTTTGATTTCATGTTTGCGGAGAATGTTTCCTATTCTATCCGTTACGCCCCGGACGTAAGGAAGGAAGGCTCTCTTGGGTGCAAGGTTGTCTGCGTCCGGAGTCCCAATTTCTTCTTTTGGGCCGCCCTCATCCTTGTTCAGAATTTGAAAAATGTTTTGGAGATGGATCTCTTGTCATATCCGTTCTTCTGTAGAATGTCTTCCACTTTCTGTCTTTCGCCCGGGAAGTTGGTCTCGTCACTAATTCTGCAGGAACGCTGAATTACGGTGTTGAGTACCGCATTTAGGTGTGCGGGATGATGATGTGAATTTGCCTTGAGGTACCGATTGGTTGAAGAGGGTTTCCTACACACCTCGTGTCCAAGCGTTCCATCATTTCTCCTTTGTACCAATACGCCCAAAAATGAAATTTTACCATATTTTTATACTTCCATTGTAAAAACAATACTGTCATTTATACTATTTAAGTAATAATAAAATTCATCAAGCTTCTTTCGGCCATGCGTCCATATAATAAAAGTGTCGTCGATGTATCTCAACCAAATTTTAGGCTTATTAACCGCGTTTTTAAGTGTTCTCATCTCGAAGTTTGTCATGTAAATATTCGCTACCGCTGGTGAAATAGGCGATTCCATAGCTGCTCCGGACGTCTGCTCGTAAAATTTGTTCCTCCACCGGAAAAACTTCACTGTTCCTTGCGAGAAGAAATATATCGGCGAAACCGGATGCTCTGTCAAAACCCGCATAGAAGAACACGAGCGGGCTATTCGACTGGGACAACCCTTAAAATCAGCAGTAGCGGAACATGCAGCATCGGGACACGCGATTAACCTCAAAGAAACAAAGATAATCGCCAAAGAGGAAAACTTCAAGCCCCGGCTGATCCGCGAATGTTTTGGAAATAAGAAAATGCCAACAAAATTACAATAGGGACTGTGGCCTCCAAGTCAGCCACACATGAGACCCTGCTTTAAACCTTAGTAAAAATGCAATGACTACTCCTTCCACTCCTCCCCTTCCCATCCTTTTCCCACCATAAAACCCCTATATAAACTCCACCAAATCGACATACACCTCATTCCCTTTGATAAAGTGACCAGCAACGGCCACGAAACGTCAGGTATCACACCTGGTAATAGTACGAGGGGTACACCCGAACAACAAACATAGGTACATCGATAATGACCCGCGAGATTTTTAACCAAGGTAGCCCTTGATTAGTTATTTACGAATCACCCCCATATAGGGTTATATATCCAGTAATTTCGTCAAAAAACGTGTTTGAAATATTTTATTGCCAATATAAACCAGATAATTAGTCATTGTTCATCAAGCGCATCGTTGGAAAATCACGGCATCAGGCAAATCAGAACAAATGTTGTACGTGCGTCGGGACTGCGTGGCCAAAGATACGGAAATTAAAAATCACGATCACACTTCATGCTCTTCCGTTAATTTCGTACACAAAAAACGACAGGGCGTGCGGACGCATTTCCAAGACCACCACGTACTAATTACGTGATTTAGGTAAATAACGTAATTAACTATTAATTACGTTATTACGTACGTACTAATTACGTAATAATACGTACTAATTACAGTTTCACGTAATTTTAGTAAATTACGTAATAGTACGTTAAACAGTTTAAATTCATCCCGGGTAAACAGATTAAAAATATGTAAAACCAGGGACAGTCGTACAACGAAACTGCGATTAAAAAAATTGTAGACGGAGAGCCTCGAACCAGGGACGTCAGCACTGTGGCTAATTATAAGGTTTATATTGGCAATAAAAAATTTCAAACACGTTTTTTGACGATGGATATATAACCCTATATGGGGGGTGATTAGTAAATAAGTAATCAAGGACTACCTGCCTGGCAAATTTCATCAAAATCCTAGACCCGAAACTCGGACACTCCCCTTGTCAGACTTAGGAATAAATTATGCTATTGTTGAATGAATTACACTAATTATGACGGAGTTATATAAAATCAGCACTTGAAGCACCTTACAATATTAGTGTTACTATTTTCCTAACATTTTCATGGTACCCTGCAATTAGGGCTGTGCAATAGGCTATTTTGAATATCGCACTCCGATATCAACTCAATATTGCAAAAGGATCGAATTTCGACCTCGCGATATAAATTAGTGATATCGCAGGATAAAGCCTGTTATCGAATATTGGTTGGTATCGCATATCGGAGGATATCGTGACATCGGACGATATCACGTTAGCTGCCGTTTTTTCATGCAACGTCGAGATATGAAGTGCATGTAGCGTATCGCAGAGGAAGCGATATTAAAGGGAATAATTACGTTAAAATGAAGAGATTAGGTAATATAAGATTCGAGTGCAGAACTACATCAAACCAAACTGAGGGTTGTTCACTTTTGATGATAATGATGCATATATTTGTAAACTACCTCTTCTGCATTTGAAAGCAGCACCATTTTGAAAGCTTCAAAATGATACTGAAATAGTAGTACCTAAGTATCCATCAAGTGGTCGTGGAATTTAGGAGATAGCTGATTTTCGAGCTTTATTTTACGCATAAACGACATATTTCCTTCATCGACTCAATGTGCAAACACTTCATCTTGATTATTGTTGTGCCTACGTTTTCAACTTCTCATCGCCACGAGTGAGGCTAAAGCAAAGGCCACAATCAGGCGTGTGATTGGGCAATTGATACTTTGAGTTTCTTCTGGATTGGCCGGCTGATTATCAAGATAACTAGAAAGCGTAAGATGAGCAATTTTCTTCGATTAGATTTATGGCCGCGTATTCTGGTCGCTTCCATTGGAGTGCACGTTCAACTTTGAATTATTCCCTCCGTAAAAATAAGTCGACAAGTCTTGCTTTACCTCTCAATGGAGTTTCATACATTCTTTGACGCATAGATGATGTACGAGTCTCATATATCTTCTACCAACTCCATATCCAAGGATCTAATATACCATTAGTCCAACGGGAAGAGCGCTGGAATACTGTTACTGAAGATGTTTTATCCTTTACAGATTCTTCAGCCGACATCACTTGATAATCAGCAGAGAATCTACGGCAAGGAGGCAACCGCAACATTTCTTAGCATATCTAGCACACATTCTAGCACTAGAACTAACACATATTCTAGCACTAGCATATATCTAGCACTTCATAATATTTTTCTGAAACCGATCCCAAATAATGGCATAAAACTTCAAATTTCACATCAATACTTAAGTTTGAAAGACGCCAGTAACTGTTCCACAATTCATATTTCATGCAACCAATCGTAGTTTTTTTGAAATATAGGAAAAATTCACTAAATTACTTGGATTTTTCTTTCTTAAGAACGCTGTAGCCACTACAAGTAACGACTCAAGACGCTCAATTTATTCACCTCTCACGCTCACTTACCTATCTCACCCACTCACTCACCTATTCGCGCTCAATTTTTTTTAACCCAATCTATAAAAGAAATGAGATGTTCAACTTTAGAAAAGAAATTTATATTCACCTATACACATAATTTACCGGTGTCCATGGTCATATAATTATGTGTGGATTGTATTCATTTTTATTCAGCCATCTTGATTCGGCAATCTTTCACGTCAGATTGCGATATCAGCAAAATGGTGATGAGTGCTTCAAATCCTTTCCAGCGGACGCCATTATCAACAGTCGAAGCTTTTATCAACGCGCGATATATCTCCCCATGGAGATAGCTCATTGGCTGCTTAATCTACTTCGTTGATAAATTAAGGTGGAATCCAAGTTCTTCCAGTATGATCAAAATACTGCTATAATTAGCGAGTGGACCCAATACACTTAACTCGCCATTCTTCTCCGTACACGCTAACTCTTACGCTAGGATTTTTGCAGTGATTTCGTTTAATTGATGCCCTAGTCTTAACATTACCTCGCGTATAAACAACTTCATCAGTGAATGGCAATGACCTAGCATGAGTACCTATCCGTAGTGGTATCCGTATGAGTGTAAGTAGTAATTCCGTACGTATGTGCCCACTGCAAATGGCTGACCTTGCTTCATGAATCGGCGGCGATGCTGCCTCCAGTACCTTCTAACCTCCTTGCACCGACTTACCTTTCCTATCGACTGACCTACCTACTCTGTGCCTAACAAATGGTCAATCTTGCTTCACGGATCTGATGCTCGGCAGAACCTCTTAAACCTCCTTGTATAGGCCTATTTTAGCCATTAATTCTTATGAGGGTCAACTGTAAGGATGCCTTTGGTTGTCGAGGTGAATATTTTTAAAAACCACCATATTTGATTGAATTTCGGTATATTTTATGGAATATTTTCTTAATAGAAGCAGTAAGCCAATATCTAATGTAAGAATTAAATTGTTTACGGTACCTATTTTTTCTTGTGGCGCACATTTGTTGTCCATATGTGATAATAATACTAATTTAAATATCAAAAATGAAATAATGTTGCTAGCATAAAAATGGATTTTAATGTTTATTTTTATTTTTTGACAGCAAAAAAGTGTGTAAGGTCAAATCCGGAACTATCAGATGAATAAAACTTGGCATATTTTCTGAATAATGACGAAATTTAATGATTTACCAATTTTCATATGCGTGCAACGTATGCTCTCAAAATAATTGAGCGTTGCACCATTGCGTGAAGGTTTTTGGTTTATCATTGTATACCATAGAAAAGATTGCGTGTTTTCTGCCAGGTAGGTAGGAATATTTTCTTGCACTCCATTTTACGAACTGCTCTTTCTCAATGCTCTCTATCCTGATCAGCATAGAGTCCCCCTATGAACGACTGGCCTTTGTTCGTTCAAGGAAATCCTTGGATCTTGAGAAATAATAATCATTCAGGAATAACTTCGAGTCTCCGATCTTGGACTGCAAGCGCCAGGACTATTCAAATGACCTCTCTCTTTCTCTGCACTTTGAAGCGCACTGAACAACCTTCATTCCTTCCCCATCAAGCTCAACCCCCATAATTTTCCTTACACGAGTGTCTGTCCATCGTAATTGTTTCCATTCTCCTCCACACTCATATATACGTATGAAACATACTGTCAATTCTCGTCATCGTTCCTCATAACCAAGGTTTCGGATCAAAAAAGCCACGTTTGCTCCTTAACCCGCTGTTTAGTAACCTTTCCTTTATATCCTAGCTAAAGGTTACCGTCAGATAGCCTCTTCTCGTGAAGAGGCTATCTCTCTCTTGTTTGACCAAAGCCATCTCTTTCCTTATGTAAATTCTGCTGCGACCACCTTCGTACAAAACGCTTTCTGAATGAACGAAACTATTCCACATTTTCTAGTAGAAGCCCTCCAGCAATTATTTGCAGCTTCCATTCCTTTATGATGATAGCTAGTTGATGTTTTGACTTTGGGGAAAAACAGTAGCACTATTAAAACAGGACACAACATGAAATCTAGTAAGGAACTTGTTGATGATTTGACCTTGTGGAACAACAGTGGCATTATTAAAACAGGACACAACATGAAATCTATTCAGGAACCTGTTGATGGTTTGACTTTGTGGAACAAGAGTGACATTATTAAAACAGAACACACCACGAAATCTCGTTAGGAACTTGTTGATGGCTTGGCTTTGTGGAACAACGGTGGCATGATTAAAACAGGATCCAGGACGAAATCTAGTTAGAAAATTGTTGATGGTTTGACTTTGTGGAACAACAGTGGTATAATTAAAACAGGAAACACCAAGAAATCCAGTTCGGAGCTTTTGTCAAAAATGTGTAAACATCTTGGTGCAAAAGTAAATGTATTTAGCATCTCAAATAAAAGTTGGACAAAGAACGTCTTGTTGTCGCTGTGCAGAAGTAACTCCAAATGCTCTTGGTTCCTGGTACTTATTTTAACCTCTAGGTTTGACCTATCTAAAAACATCCTCTATCATGTTCGTCTGCTTATTGCGACACTAACCTAATTAGGTAGTTTCAAATAAAGCTCCAAAAGATGAATAACGTATGGCGAGCATTCTAACGACCAATTCACTCTACCAATCTTTTAAATGGTTGAAAAGCTTTCAGCGAAAGTCTGCATATCTTGATGAAATCGGAGGTGGATACCTTTTCTGAAGACAAAAAACAAAATTAGAACTCTATTGACATGATAGTTAGGATCGTAAGTATAAAATATTTGAGACATGGACGCGGCATTATTCCACCTATGCCTCTAGGCGTAGAGCTGGTCGTGGTAATCATCCCGGTTTAGCAATTCAAATAATGCTGGTTTGTTGCATCTACACAATAACCTGTAATGTACAATAAAGGTGTGCGGCAAGGGGGGGAATACGCAACAAACATGCATTACATGTTATGAGTAAAAAGGATTAGTAATTATACGTTCCATAGTATGAGGCTCAACTAGGTGGAAGTTGAATTTCGTAAATGAAATATTAACTTTGTTTTCTTCCACAGATTTATTTCCTTGGTACCCCACTCCTTCCCCACTCACGGGTTTCCATCGACTCATACTCCAAACCGTCACTCCTTACCTCTCCCCACCCCCGTTTTTCCCCTCCTGAACACCCACTACCCTTCGTGGTATATATACAGGAGCAATTGTATTTAATTTTGTACCTGATGATGACACCGATGTGTCGAAACATGTCGTACCAAGGAAATAAATCTGTGGAAGGAAACAAAGTTAATATTTCATTTACGATTAGTAATTATATTCCCCGCCCGAGTAATATATCATACCCCGTCTGGTGTATAATTGTTGCATTGTCTTGGGATTAGGCTCATAGTATAGTAAGGCAAGGGGGCCGTGGTAGTCTAGTGGGTAGAGCACTGAGCTACGGACCGGTTCAAATCCCTGGCAAGAGCCTTTCTGGACACCCCCATCTAAAATCCTCGCGATTCGATTTTCTGCGTTTCAGAACTTCGTAGGAAATCGCAGGTGACCCAGGGAAAGCAATTGGCCCCCTACCCTGAAAGTGTGAATTTCACACGCCAATGGCTTAGTACGGGGTAGGCTCTGCCTATCAAACACCAACCTTTCCAATACCAATATGTAGTGCATGTTTGGTGAGCAATCACCCCCTGCCACACACCCTTGTGGTGGCTTGCAGGGTATTATGTAGATGTAGAAGTAGATGAACCTTTGGGTTGAACACAACTTTTGGAGAGCGTGGTAGCCTAGTGGGTAGAGCGCTTGGCTGCTGATCGAAGGGTCACGGGTTCAAATCCGGGTGAAGCCTTTGGACGCCCACGAACGAAAAATACTCGGAGTGTGAGGTGGCCCAGGGAAAGGAACTGGCCCCCCCTACCCTGAATGTGTGTAATTCACACGCCTGTCCCTTAGCCGGGAGGCTGTTGCCAGTGACTCAACAACCCATTACGCCAGGTGATTGCCCTCTTCTAGTCCGAAAAGATGGTCAAAAACAGCGGCGTCGGAAGTGGGTGGCAGGGGGGTCGAAGCTCCCCTGCCAGAATTTGCCCCGGGCCAATGAGGAATGAGTAGTCTTCATTAATAACAATTAAATTTCACTTGTTTCCAGCTTGCCCTTTTAGCGGAATTCTAGTCTCCACCCCCTCCTATCCGCAAACAAACGCGGGCCCTTTTCTTAAGAGCCGGGCCCTGTTCAAGGCTGCCCCCATTCCAGCGAAAATACTTCCGACGCCCCTGGTCAAAAACATAACATTAAAAGGACAAAATTGGAGGTGCTTCAAGAACAGAGATCGGTAGGCAGGGCTAAGCGATACTACGATATATCGTCCGCGATATTCAATGTGCTCTTGATAATCCGACACGGTATTAAAACGGCAGCTCACCCGATATTTCGAATGCAGAAAGTTGGGTGTACGTAAGGTAATGGGGTAATGGGTGAAGTTACAAAGGTTGTCGAGTAGAAATCTATCATGCTTCAGCGGTTGTTGCAGGACATAAGGCGATGCTAAAAAAAGGTTTTACAAAAAGAATGGCACATTTAAAATAATTGAAAGAGTGGAAAAAGATTAGGAAGCCAGAGAGAATTAACACAATTAATGAGACCGAAGTAAGTTCCATAGAGCCCAATACGAATATATCTCGACATGTACTTATCCCGATATGTCGATATACGGATATGTCGATAGCACGATATATCGATACCATGATACGTCGATATCCCGATATATAGATATAACGATATACCGATAACACGATACTTTTATTTTGTATCGAAAACCGATATATCTACGCTGCTGCGATATCAAGTTGACATCGAAGTGCGATAGTCAAAACCGCACATCGCACAGCCCCATCGGTAGGGAATTCCTGAGGAATGAGGAGGTGACATGGAAATACTTGCGAAGAGTGGAGGGAGTGAGACAGAGGTTGTGGCGATTAACGGGAAGAGGAAGAGACGAGGGGGTGGAGGAGTGTCACGTGGTCTCGGCGTCATGGAAGCCACGCGCAACGGGCGGCGACGCGTCGGTAAAGAGGCACAAGGTCGTGTCAAGGACCCTTCTCGCCACCCCACTTCACCCTCGGTACCTTTGCCACTCATCCAGCCCTTAATATATATGCATGTGTGTCCACCAAGCAAACGCCGATTCTCTTGTGCATTAACTTCTGTCTTGTAATGTAGCATCTACATCTACATAATACCCTGCAAGTAAATGTGTGTGGCAGGGGGTGAATTTTCACCAAACATGCACTACATATCATGCATAAAAAAGGATTGGTAGTTATATACTCTTCTAAACTTCACCATTTAAAAAAAGCTAGAAATAGCAAAGTAAACATGCAAAAACATGCTGTTAGTTGGGATAGCTTCAAGTCCTTATACCAACATGCAGCTACCAATGGTATCCATTGCCACACTGGTATTGGATATATTTACAGTTATTCATATCCCTAATTGCACGAGGAAAAAAGGACATTCTAAATCTGAAAATCATTAGAGTTGTGTATTTTCCCCTTTCTCCTGCTGCAGTTGAGACTCTGTGAATATAATCGCTCTATTTATAATGGAACAGCATAATGTACGTACATAAAACCAAAATATCTACCATTCATCTATCCTTGGAGTCTAGTTGCATGTCAATAGTGCATGTACGGTGATCTTCACCCCCTGCCACACACCCTGGTGTTGGCTTGCAAGGTACAGCGTAGATGTAGATGTAGGCATCCCTTCCTCTCTCATTGGATTCCCCTGCGCATCCCGTGTCTCCACATAACAATCAACCCTTTCTCACTCTGTCTCCTTTAATGTTCGACTGTAAAAATAAAGCGATGATTACCTACACAATTTTTTTTCGCATGGCCTAAAAGATTAGTAACAACAAAGAGACATAGTTTTTATTAATGAATGCGACACTGGTAATCGTAAGTTAGCTTATGACGCCCTTTAAGTAATATAGTATGCATTTAACATAAAATTATTAAATAATATTTTTCATATTTGCTAAGCTACAGGCAAATCAATCAACCTTGCACCCACCTTTTCCAACTTTACTACTCTAACGTTATTTTACGATCGAAATAGTTTGGGATTCCCGGGGGTTCCTAATATATCCAACACTGTTGCAAAGCAGATAAAATTGCTTAAAATATGGTATAATTTGTAACCTACGGTCTGATAGCCATCCCGATTCGATTTCTTCGAGTAAACTTGAGACACAAACACAATTATCATCAAAACTTTCAAGAATATCTCACATGTCGCCGCTGTATGCGTTAGAAAAATCTTATTGAAACCCACCGCCTACGACTGCGATATACATCTACATAATGAACTGCAAGCCACCATATAGGTTAGTGGTATGGGGTGAATTCACACCCAACATCATCACATATCACGCATAAAAAGGATTATCAATTATATTCTAATCTGATGTTAACAATTGAAATAAATATAAAAATAGTAAATTAGGCATGCAAAAACATGTTGTAAGTTATGTTAGCTGAAAGTCGTTACGCCAACATGCAACTACCTATGCTTTCCATTGATACACTTCTACTTATACTATCGGATATATTTAAAGTTATTCATATCCCCAATTATACGAGGAAAGAAGGACATTTTGAATCTGCCATTCCGGCAAATAATTTCTCTAATTTTATGAATATGGTCCAGTCTACCATAGTAATTTGGAGTGTGCAAGATACTTTTATCGTCATCAGAGAAAATATTGTCTGGGAATTTAGTTAAAAGATTAAGTATAAATTTCCACCAATTATCTAATAATGATTCTCATTTTAGTTCTTCTAATAGACTGGTTATGATGTTATATACTGTATGTACTAATCTTCCAAATAATACCTTTCTTTCAATCAATTTATATCAATTTGGCCTGAACTAAATAAAGGCCCATGGGCGGGATTTGAACCCATGACCTTTCGGTTTCCCGGCCGGTGCATTAGCGACCTATGACTAGCCGGACAATCCGAAGGTCTTGGCGGTTCGAATTCCGCTTCGAGCATGGGCGTAGTGCTTCACTTATTGGGATTACGTTTGATTATACAGTAATCTTTGAATTTGGATTGCAATAAAACCGTATCCTGGTATTTCTCAAGTATTCACAGCAGCACGCTGCTTGCGATATCAGCACCACTTTCAGGGGTGAATCAGTATTCATATGCAACCTTGATAATAATTGTTAATGGAATTTAGTTAAAAGATTAAGTCTACATTACGCAACATACAAGTCATATGTTTTCACCGGGTGCCGTATGGAGCATTTCGTTGTCCCATAATTCTTTTTTAAACAAACTTGGAATATGCACAATGAGGATTTTACATAGGCAACATTAATGCGTACTTGACAATAATTCACATAAATTCCATAGGAGCATTTTGATAAATCATTTTAGAACGTTGTCAAATTTTGGACACTTTCTAATACTCATAATTATGAATTTTGACGTTCAAGTAGTGATATTTCTTCGGATATATGATGACCTTTTCGAAAAAAAAGGCATGATTTTGCTTTACCATTGTCTTAGTACCGTTATCTAAGCATTCCTCGTCAATCTTGCATATGACGTATGTACTACTTTGCCCTCGATTTCCGGGAGTTATGCAAAGTTTTCAACAGCTTGACGCACGTCATTTTGATACACGCACGTAACATACATCTACGTCTACGTAATACCTCGCGGGCCACCGAGGTGTGTGGCTGGGGGTGAATATAATCAAACATGCTTTACTTACATGCAAAAAGAAGCTATAATGCTACTATTTCATGCACAAATGTTAGATACAGGTAAGGGTCACGTGCAACTAGTTGGTTCGTAACTAGGCATTAATGAATTGATTATTGGTTAGTAAAATATTTTCTTAAATGCATTTATCGGTATTTCCCTAACATGAATGAGACGGTAATGCTTAAAGGTTCATCTTGCGCTAACAGACTACTCTAGCAGTTTTTCACCTACCTAACCCTTTGCTATTCTGCCTATTGTGGTATCTTATTGTAAGCGGGAAAATGACATATTAAATCTATCGGTACGACAATCTCTCTTATCTTATTTATGTGTTCAGACCTATGGGTTCTTAATATATATTTAACGTCATCTGTAAACAAATCGATTTCGTATTTACATACATTACCTCTAAACCATAAAAATAGGATAAAAAATAGGACTGCGCGGGCAGCGGCGCGCCGAATTCATAGCGTTTCTTTCGTAGCTAGTAGGCGGTGAGAGGGCACTTCTCGGAGCGTTGCATAATGAAGGAGCGCCGATTCATCCCGGAAAAGGCATTCGGGAGGCTCTCTCCTGTGAAGAGCCTCTCCTCGGGTTTCAAGGTCGTCTGAGTCAGTGTCGAAGGTCAGTGTGGGTGTCTTGGAGGAATGGGAGGATTTCTGCCCCCCTCCCCCCACTGCCCTTCGGTGGGACAAGCCGGCCGGCCTTTCTACTGAGGCCCACAGCTCCCCAAGGAATGCCGCCGCCGCGGCGGCTATATTGTGCATTTGACAACTTTCGGTCGACCCAAACACGTTCACAAAGTAAAATTCAGACCAGCATTTCCCAAACTGCGTTCCACCGAGCCCTTGGGATTCCATCCGTCGAAGTTATGAAGATGAAAAAATTTTAATTGCTGATTTCATCTAGCGGGAAGTACATTCCCTGAGAGTAGCGGGTTGAAATTTAGACTTAATCTCTAAAATTAATTCCAAGACCATATTTTCAGTGATGATGCTAAAAATATTTTGCGGACCCCAACTTACTATGGTAGACTGGACCATAATCACAAATATAGAGAAATTGATTGCCGAGCTGACAGATTCAAAATGTCCTTTTTTCCTCGTACTATTAGGGATATGAATAACGGTAAATATATCCAGTACGAGTGTAGCAATGGATAACATTGGTAGCTGCAGGTTGGTATAAGGACTTAAAGCTAACCCAACTAGCAGCATGATTTTGCATGTATGCTATGCTATTTTAATTTTTAATTACAAATTTTATGCATGATATGTAGTGCATGTTTGGTGAGAGTTCACCCCCTGCCACACGCCTTTATAGTGGCTTGCAGGGTATTTTGTAGATGTAGATGTGACCCTATTATGTTTCCATGTAGTGGCCTGGTGTCATGAAATAGTGCATTTTTGGTGATCATAGCCCCCTGCCACACACCCTCGGCTAGGGTAGATGTAGATGAGTATTGGCTGTTAACTCAGTGTATTTCTAACATCTTCGCAAAAGATATAAATATTGTATTCGTTGTAAAATCCCCGCCAATGGCAAGACTCTAACACAGTCCCTCGGATTGAGAATCTAGTTCATACCTACTTAATCTACTACACCAACCCGATTACCATACGAACTCTTCTTAGAAACTCGGTGCATGCCCACAGGCATATAACAACCCCCAAAAAGACCCTAAAATATGATTACTTACCTTTGCAATGGTTTTTCTGGTATCCCGTGGTCACTCGACGTTCATTCCCTAACTTCGCCTCCCTCCTTCGTCTAAATCCGCCCACAAGGAACGCAGTCCGGCATTCCGCAAACGCCAGCGAGCTACCAACGCACGCTCAAGGAATCCAAGAGCCACAGCCATCGGCTCCAGACTAGTTTGGTCGACTTGGCTCTCAACGAAGTCTGAAAGGAACGGACACCCAGGGAAGCAATTTGATTACCACAGCATTTTCGATTTTACTTCTCCGCACCTCACATCTGGTGCGTACTTTTATGAGGACGACGACAGCCTCAGAAAAGGAAGAGAATTTGGAGAGCTTTGAAATGATATAAGAGATACAGGAGAATCATGGGAGTCAAATTAACAGACTGAGTATACGAAGATTACAGAATAGAGTGTACGAAGGAAGGAAGAGATTTCAAAGGAGAGAGAGTAAAGAAAAACCTGGTGAAAATTCCGAATAGAAGACGGAACAATCTAACCAGACATATGTTGAGACACAATTGTCTGATGAAGACAGTCGTCAAGAAAAAAGCGATAAAAGGAAGGCCTCATATGAGGAGGGAATAATGAAGGGTGTGAGGGAAGAATTAAGTAAATGTTAAGTAAATAGTCGATAGAGTAACCGCGCAAGGAGCTGCGTGTAATAAATCAGGTTAGCTTGTCAAATAAGAAAGTTGAACTTTTCCAAATTGAAATTATTATTTTCAGAAAGTTCTACCGTTTCAGCTGACTAGAATGTCTCACTCCTTGAAGCCTAATCTTCTAAATCATTAAGATTGATTGATGAAGACTTCATGATCACCTCATTTCAATTCATCACTTTAGACATCCATCATTGTAGAACAAACACTCCTTTTGTTAGTAAATACAGGGAGATTATAATGCACTGGAGGAGGCATCGCAGCAGATTTGAGACGCCAGCGGCCATATTAGATGGCACAGACTTACGGGTTTGTTATTCGCGATACTCTTACAGATGAAATGTTATCTGCACGCTATAAATCTTAGAGACGATAGACGAATGATGGAATCATTTTTTTTAATTCGTCAAAGAAACGGGGAAGAGTGCGCAAAAACACAAACAGACGCAAATATATTCGTTAAGCTAGATTAAATTCGTATCAGTTTTAGTATTAACATTAACTCCAAGGAGAATAAAATACCATAATGTCCCTTAAATAGCCCTAGGAAGGTAACTGATACCACTGCAATTTCATCATTGTTTTTGTTTTAATGCACGCACAATCTCCAAAAGAGGCCACGTACAACCCATTCCCCCGTTCTTGCTTCACTATGGTTGGTATGGTCAAAACTTACTGTGACGTAAAAAAACTGTAACGGATCTCCATGAAGTATTGCCATTGTGACTCCTGGTTGCATGAAAGCAGTGTATATTTGGTGATCTTCACCCCTTGCCATAGGTCTTCGAGGTGTCTCACAGGTTATTGTGTGGATGTAGGCCTTGAGACATGATGGCCTAATTAAGACAATCGTTGAGGCACAAGTGAACGGGAAGAATGGAAAAGGAAGTCCTCGCATAGATATGTGGGGCAAATAGTGAAGGATGTGAAAGACTTATGACTTATAGACTTATGCTAATGTGAAGAGGTTAGCCGGTCAAGTCAAGCGTCGAAGCTGCGTCAATCCATTCATTAATTTTGCGATCCCCAACTTACTGTGGTAGACTGGACCATAATCACAAAATTAGAGAAATTGATTGCCGAACTGACAGATTCAAAATTTCCTTTTTTCCTCGTACAATTAGGGATATGAATACCGGTAAATATATCCAATACGAGTGTAGTAATGGATAACATTAGTAGCTGCATGTTGGTATAAGGACTAGAAGAAAACCCAACTAACAGCATGTTTTTCCATGTTTGGTTTGTTATTTTTATCTTTTTTTAAATAGTGAATTTTAGAACAGTATATAAATACTAATCCTTTTTTATGCGTGATATGTAGTGCATGTTTAGTGAGAATTCCCCCCTGCCACACACCTTAATTGTGGCTTGCGGGGTATTATGTAGATGTAGATTCTTAAGGTGCGTTTACGCGAAGCATTGGACCGCTATGTTAGTCGCCAGATGCTCGACATACAGTTGTTTCTACTGCTACGTTGTGTTTGCACCAACTTCCGTTAGCTAGTTAGTTCCGTTAACGATAAATTCCATTGACATTTTTGTTGCCTACCCCTTATTTAAAGTGCAGAATGTAATCATCGACGAGGGATATCCTTAAGAATCTATCCAGATATCCGCTACCAGGCATCTTGTATCGCTTTCCTTCGCCGGCATATTGGGATTGTGCTGGAAGTATCCCCGTTGGAAAGTAGACGGCCTTCTAATTTGCTATTAGCTCAATTGTGGATCGATAGTGTTCGATACATGTCCAGTATCGACCTGAAATCGAGTCTCAGTTGCTGTTTATACGTGTCAGCCGGGCTTAGCCATCAAGTGCTACGTGCAAACGCATCTTAAAGTATTGGTACATACATCTACATCTACATAATACCCTGCAAGCCACCACAAGGGTGTGTGGCAGGGGGTGATTGCTCACCAAACATGCACTACATATCATGCATAAAAAAGGAATAGTATTAATATAGTAGTCAGAACTACACTATTTAAAAAAGATAGAAATTGCAAAGCAAACATGCAAAAACATTCTGTTAGTAGGGTTAGCTTTAAGTACTCATACCAACATGTAGCTACCAATGCTATTCATTGCTACTCTCCGATAGGACATATTTACCGTTATTCGTATCTCTTATTGTGCGAGGGAAAAAGGACATTTTGAATCGGTCAGTTCGGCAATCAATTTCTCTAACTTTATGATTATGGTCCAGTCTGCCATAGTAAGTTGGGGTTCGTAAAATATTTTTAACATCATCACTGAAAATATTGCCTTGGAATTTGTGGAAGAGATTAAGTCTAAATTTCAACCTGCGATCTGACAATGATTCCCATTTCAATTCATTTAATAGACTGGTTACGCTAATATAATTATCGTATCGACCCTTTACAAATCTTGCCGATCTTCGCTGCACACGTTCAAGTTCATTACCTAGTTAGACCGATTTCGTAGGTATCCCATACATTGGCAGCATATTCCAAATGAGGTCTAACAAGGGAAAAGTAGCTGATTTCTCGCACATATTGCCTTCCAAGTATATTCGAGCATATTCAATTCGATACATATAACTCATGTGCGTATCATGGGCCTTTAAGATTGCTGACTTGATGATCATTCGACATAAAAGAGACGCGATGTGCAATATCGAGCAATGTCATACGACGTCTCCAATGTAGCTCCAACATGAATCGTAAATTTTAATTCATCGATATTTTTTTCGATTTGGAGTTGATATCGCAATTTTCGATATTGACTATATGGAGGTCAGCGCCAGGGGGTATTTGTATGAAACCGTCGGGATTATCGCGAATAGGTAAATAAGGAGTCACGTGGTATAAACACGAATGGTTCGCAAATTCTGTGTGTTAAAACCGCCGACTAAAACCTCATTCATTGTTTACACTTGTGTTATATCTCACCTGAGGGCTATTTAGTTGAAATCGGTTGAAATAGATGACAAAAAAACAAGTGAAAACAATTAATTATGCTGTAACTAGCGATTCACACAAACTAAATTTGCGAACCATTCGTGTTTGAACTACGAGACTCCTTGGTTACCTATTCGAGATAATCCCGACGGTTTCAAACACAACCCCCCCAGGAGAGGCCACTTCACAACACCGTCAATCGACAGAGGTCACTCGGAGATGGTCTCGCCTCTCCTTTCCCCCCCGTCACTCCCGCGAGGTCAAGCCCGGTGACCTCCACCCCCGCGGCGTAAGAGCGAGGGCAGAGTCGTCGTTGCCCCAGTCTCCGGGCCGCCCTTCGGAAATTCCACGGTCACTTCCTTATATGGCCGGATGTAAGTCTCGCCTTGAGTTCCGTCCAGACGAGCTTCACGTTAACAAGTCTAGGGGCAGAAATGATGTCTATCTCGGAACTCAAAAGCACATCGGTCAGGTCGCCAAAGCATAAGCCTGAAACCACAGAGGTCGCGGATTCGAATCCCTCCTTAGGCTGCTGTATAGGTAATTATTCCTCATGATAAATTTATCTTTAAGTTAGATAGTGTTGGTATAAATAAAGACGTTGTATGTTGGGTAAAAGAATTCTTAAGTGGGCGAGACAGAGGGTTGTCATAGATGGTATCATGTCGGACGGGTCGGACACAAAGTCACATCGTGAGTTCCCCAGGGTAGCGTAGTAGGTCCGCTTCTATTTCTTTTATACATAAACGATATGGGTACCGCAGTTATTAGTAAGCTTAGAATTTTTGCAGACGGTGAGGTACTGTATAGGGATATATGAAAAGAAGAAGACAGGAATTCGCTTAGCAAGGATTTAGATGAAATTCAAGAGTGGTGCGACAAATTGCAGTTAGAACTTAAGCTTGAAAAGTGTGTAGCTATCAATTTTTGGAGGAGGAATAATTCGATAGAGCGATCCAATAAAATTAATAACACGAAGATCGAGAGCTTTGAAACCATAAGGTATTTAGGTGTAACAATCATTAAAGATTTATCGTGTGGAAAACACATCCGGGAAATATGCGGCCGAGCGAAGAGAAATCAAGGATTTATAAAAAAAGTACTTGGGAAATGTTATGAAAAGATAAAAGAGCGATGTTACTTTTCACTAGTTAGGCCCCAACTTGAGTATGGAGCAAGTGTTTGGAATCCGAATGAATTAGGTTTGATCAGAGAACTAGACAGTGTGCAGCGTAGAGCAGCTAGGTTCGTTCAAAGGTGTTACGACAGGTTGAGTAGCGTTTCCGAATTAATAAAATAATTAGGGTGGGAATTATTATCAGAGCGTAGGTTAAAGTACATATTAAAACTCTTACAGAAATTTCAATCAGATAGCTTTACTGAAGATGTACGACGTACTGAAGATGTTCATGTACGAGAAATACGCAACTTTTCCCTTGTTAGACCTCATTTGGAATATGCTGCCAGTGTATGGGATCCCAACGAAATCGGTCTAAATAACGAACTTGAACGTGTGCAGCGAAGATCGGCAAGATTTGTAAAGGGACGATACGATAATTATATTAGCGTAACCAGTCTATTAAATGAATTGAATTGGGAATCATTGTCAGATCGCAGGTTGAAATTTAGACTTAATCTCTTACACAAATTCCAAGGCAATATTTTCAGTGATGATGTTAAAAATATTTTACGAACCCCAACTTACTATGGCAGACTGGACCATAATCATAAAGTTAGAGAAATTGATTGCCGAACTGACCGATTCAAAATGTCCTTTTTCCCTCGCACAATTAGAGATACGAATAACGGTAAATATGTCCTATCGGAGAGTAGCAATGAATAGCATTGGTAGCTGCATGTTGGTATGAGTACTTAAAGCTAACCTTACTAACAGCATGATTTTGCATGTTTGCTTAGCAATTTCTATCTTTTTAAATAGTGTAGTTCTGACTACTATATTAATACTATTCCTTTTTTATGCATGATATGTAGTGCATGTTTGGTGAGCAATCACCCCCTGCCACACACCCTTGTGGTGGCTTGCAGGGTATTATGTAGATGTAGATGTAGATGAAGATATTAGGCACATATTAAAAACACCAGCTCATTGTGCTAGATTCGACCAGATAAATAAGATTAGAGAGATAGATTGTCGTACTGATAGATTCAAAAGGGCATTTTTCCCTGTACTATAAGGGAACAGAATAGGCAGCATAACAAGGGAATATGTAGGGGAAATATTTTAGAGTAGTCTGTAGTGCATGATGCATGCATTTACCCCTTAAGGAGGTTCCACCGTGACTCCGCGATTCAATATCCCGTAAAAGAGCTATTTTATTTAATGAATAAATACCGACCCAGAAAAACAACTATATGGAAAATCATCTGTAAGGTGATAACGCCTAAACAATAATTTTATGAGTATGCCATTATATAGCGCGTTGTAGTTACATTATATTTTTTACAAGCTCTTTTAACTCATTTTGATTTCGGAACATGGCTGAAGTGTTGTTGCCACGTTTAATTTATAAAGTGAGAATACATGCTCAATCCCGCTCATACGTACTCTAAAATAGGGTAAGTAGTTTCTTATATGGTTTTAAACTATTCCCTTGGAAATAAAACTCTTTGTTTTAAAATTTATTAATATTCGTATTTTTGAAAATTGTTTAGCAACAATGACGCTGCTACCATTTGGATGCATCGGTATTAATTACACCATATCAATACCCATTGAAATATTTAAATTACATAAAAAATATAAGAAGTACCTTGGTAAGGTATATTCCTAAATTAAGTCTGTAAATAAGCTTGTAAGCACGTTCCATCGCACTAACCGTTGCCAATGATAACAACTTACTGAAGCGCCACTTTCATGTAACTAAGGCTTTTTCCCATTTTTTCGATCAAATATTTATTAATATCAATTAAACAAGTGTGGTAAGGCGAGCCCTTTTTTACAATACTAAATTCTACATAAAATTGCGCATCTTATATTAGTTTTTCGTCAAAACGACATTTGTCTTTGCATTATTAATCTGCAAATTTTACTGCAAGAGCCATGCTCTGCCGTATAGCCAAGTATAAAATATCTGATTTTCAACGTCTTTTTTCTTCAAATATATTATGGAAAGGCCAAATTATTTTATTGCCAATCAATAGAAGGGCCAAAAAACGACGCGTCCTGAAATTTTCACAAAAATGACATCTACTTCATAATTCGGTGGAGCCACCTTAAATACTATAGATACTAACAATCTAGTTGCATGAGACCCTATAGTAGCTTGTTTGCATGTCAGTAGTGCATGCTTGGTGATCTTCACCCGCTGCCACACACCCTCGCGGTGGCTTGCAGGGTATCGTGTAGATGTATATTAGTGTTAAGAGCTAAGGTTAGACAAAAGTTATAGACTTCTGTTTTAGGGGCTCCAACGGCTAAGGTTATATTCCACCGTCTAATCTAAGATCCTCATTCTTAAGCAAACATAACACGTTGCCAGGTAACAGGCGCCATGTCGGCGTGTTTCCAGACAACCACGCTTGGTTAAGCTAAATCTAGAGTATAATCCTCTTACGGCTAAATTGAATGATTCGGTGATTCCTTTCTGTTATTGGTTGACTCTCTCCGCGTGATATTTGGAACCGTTCATAAATTCGTAACGCTAAATGGGGTAGGGGTCGGGTCTACCCTTGTGATACACAGGGAGGTGGGCTCCAGCTAACCGTTACGTAGTAATAAAGATACATGCATTATAATTTCATTCTTTGTTTAGATAATGATGATGATACACAATAAAAATTCCACTCTATATAAGTTGAAATTTCATAAACATTTACTTCCAATAGACACCAGAAAGAAACTTATCTCCACGTTAAATTTGTTTTTCCACTTATTTCCACGTTGAAGTTTTTCAACATTTATATTAATGCTACTTTGTTTATTATGACATTACTGAAGAGCTAAACTTAAAACTCCAGCGGCTAATGAACTCATATGCCAGATTCATTTATTTCAAAAGAAAATCTGAATATATCAGTCCCTACATACGAGAACTTGGCTAGCTATCAGTCACTCTTGGGATAAAATGTTTCCTAGGATTGTTTATTTTTAGATTATTCCGTAATCATAAGCCAGCATACCTGCTTGATATGCTTCCTAAAAGACAAACAACTGCATGTTGCTTAAAAATTAGACAACAAACTTATTTTTACTACCCACCACACAAGAGCAATTAATATGAAAAATCTTTTGTTGTTAACGTCATAAAATAATGGAATTGCCTACCCACGAGCCTAACCTATACGCATTCCATACTTTCTTTTAAATAACAATACTGGAAATATCTATTTAAAACTTTGTATAATTCGTAAATTTGTATAATTCGTAATTGTTAAAGTCTTTCCCACCTTTTATATACTTGTAAAATATAATATTTGATATAAAAAATTTTCACTTATATATATGTAATACTTTATGTAATTGCTTATTGTCTTGTTAAATGCCGAATGGTGTACATTTTTAATTTGTATTGTTTTTCTCAGGTGGATTGCCACAGAAAATATATAAAATGTATTATTATTATTAAATAAAAGGATAAATAATACTGCTGAGATATAAATAAGCATTTGCAATGTATGCCCGTTTATCACTCTAAAAATAGAGAGGACGAATTAATATTGTTGGGTAATTTGGGGTGAGGGTCATAAAGAATGTCACCGAGCGTAAAAGTTGGGATGGAAGATGGGAAAATCAGCATTAGTTACTGTAAGAGATCATTCCTTTACATATCTCTGTGCTCCCCTAAGATTAGAGCACTGGGAATTCTTCGTCTCCGTCCAGTCCCTTTCATCCGCTCAAGGCACCGGTGGAGGCAGGGTAAATTCCTCGCCTGTCAATCAAAGGGTCGCGGGTTCGAACCCCACTCGGGAAGGATTTTCATACTGCGGGGAAGGGATGTTTGTGACGTCCAAATTGTACGTGTGGATGCTTAATTTTGAAGAGTAGCCTTCCCCGGAATAATTATTACATCAAAGAAGAGAAAATATCTAACGTATAATCTATTAAATACTTAGGCGTCACCATCACTGTAGGCATGTCATGGGGGAACACATCAGGGAAATAACTAGTGTAGCAAACCGTATATTAGTATTTGTAAAAAGGGTTCTAGGCAAATGCGATGAGAAAGTATGATAAAACAGCTATTTTACACTTGTCAGGCCTCATTTAGAATATGCCACTAATATATGGGATCCGTACGAGGAAGGTATGATAAAAGATTTACAGCGTGTGCAAAGGAGATTTGTTAGATCTGTCAAAGGCCATTATTATAATTGTATAAGTGTTACGAGTTTCATAGAAGAACTAGGATGGGAATTACTATCAGAACACAGGTTAAAAATTAGGTGAAACCTTTTAAGTAAATTCGAAACCGATTTGTTCAAACATGATAATAGATATAGTATATTAAGCACCCCTGTGTATTATTCTAGGTTTGATCAGATTAACAAGATTAGAGAGATATATTTTCGTACCGATAGATTTAAAATGTCATTTTTCCCGCGTACCTTAAGAGAGAAAAATAGGCAGCGTCGCAAAGGGGGAGGTAGGTGAAATATAGTCAGAGTAGTCTGTAGTGCATGATGCATGTAATAGGAACCAATAATCCCCTTCTTACTGTGTCTATCTAGATCATGCAGCTAGATATCAACCATCTAGCTGCATGTGACCCTATTATCTAGCATGCCTCCATGTAGTAGTCTAGTTACATGTCAGTAGTGCATGTTTGATGATTTTAGCCCCCTGCCACACACCCTCGTGGTGGCTCACAGGGTATTACGTAGATGTAGATGAAGAATCTCGAATTCTCAAACGCATCAACCGGCCGAGTTGACTCCCAGAATCTAATTATTACCTTTCGATTGCGTGTAAGTAGTGCAGGCATGTTTCACCCCCTGCCACACACTCTCGCTGCGTCTCCCCGGGTAATATATGCACGTAGGACCCGAAGCACCTTCAAAACTAATTCTAGTGCGATTCATAATCACGTTGTGGAAACTCAACAACGGTGACATCACATTGCTCTGCGAACACATCAGAAGTTCGATAAGAAACTCACGCTTGCTTATCAACGGGCATTCCCCGTCGCTGGACATCCGTTCCGAACCAAATAAGTCCGCCCACGGATTGGTCACGGCTTTGGAATGTATCGCCATAGGAATTCATTCCGTCTCGGATGGATTATCTTCGTCGCCAAGACAGCGCCACATTTGGTTCTTTAGAGGCATCCTCTGTTTCCCACTTAGCAATGCAAGCAACCAATCCGATATCTCCACGGTGAGATACGCCGAGCGTTGATAAAATGCTTGGCTGAAGATAACGGCGTCCGCTTCAAAGAATTCTGGTGCTCAGTACCATTCGCAGTATACGTAATCAGAGAGATTGTCGAAAACGAGATGGCCAAAAGAAATTAAATACGATCCATGCACAGCATAAGATTCGCCTCTAACCATTTGGGTGTTATTAGTGGAAGTACATCTTAGAAAGACAAAAATTTTAGTATTCACAACCCAAAAGAGTTTTTATATTATCTAGCCAAGGCTTCAACGTCTGTGGGTAATTTTAAAGGGTCTCTATGGAAATAGTTCCATAAAAGGCTTTTAAAAGTTGATAAAAATTGAGCTTATTGATTTGGTTATAAATAAGGTGGTACAAAGGTACTTTGTAGACATTATGAACTCGCCTATTGCCGCAAAGGAATATGCAGCTAAATTAAAATAAGTTTATTGCATGACATGTGCAAAAGACCGAACGAGAAAGTCGATTAGAACGAAGTAAAGTATTTGTATTAAGCAGGAATGGCAATACTACCTTCAACGAGAATTGAAAAAAAAACATAAACTGTAATAAATACATAATTTCCGGAGCATATATATAATTTGTTTAACCATTTTCACGTGCATGCTTTATCCTCCCTAGCTCCTCGGTTTTTCCTGAATCCGAATTGATTTTCTGAAAGATTCCCTTCGATCTTCCCTTCCATTCTTCTGTTAATTATCCTAGTAAGTATTTTCGATGTGTGTGAAACCAGGCTCAGTGTTCTGTGTTATTCGCATTTCTCTGCCCTTGTCTTCTTTGGGATTGCGATCATTTCACTCCTCTGGAAGTCCTCTGGTAGTCCACCACTGTCATAGCTATCTTTGATTATTCCAAAGAGTGTATCTTTTGCTTTGACCCCGATTGCCTTGATGATTTCTCCATTTATTTTGTCCCCTCCTGGTGCTTTGTTGTTCCTTAGATCTTTCACGGCTCTGTCAAATTCGCTTCTCAGTATCTCAGGCTCCCATTCATCTTCATCCTCCCTGATTTCTTCTTCCGTTAAGTCAGCTTCCAGTGGTTTGGGTGTTTGATAGAGCTTTTCGATGTATTTTTTCCATCTCTTCCCTATGTCATACTGTTCTATGAGTATCTTTCCGTTCGAGTCTATAATGTTGTGGGATCTCGTTTTCCTTTCTCCGAATTGTCTCTTCACCAGTTTATAACCCAATTTTATAATTTTTTAATTGTGTCAAAAGAAAAATTGTATACAATGCAAAGCAGTAATGAACTCCTCGCACCCCAAAATAGGTGGTATTATCAAATTTAATATCCTTGTAACTCATCCTACGGAAAACTACAAAATATACAACGATAAACATTTTCAAATATTTGGGAAAAAAACAATGATTATAAACATATGAAAAAATAATAGCACATGTATGAAAAAACGATGCATATAAAGTTAAACGCATATTATATGTTTTATGGTTTGTTGTATGAGCAATTCGTCAACCAATTTTGAATTTCGCGTCAACCAATTTTTTTGGGAAAAAATACTTCAGGGAATAACAATGGCAAACTTACCGGTGGCGCGGCGTTGGCATTTTTATCAATAGAACCAATGGTATGGCTCAAAATTAAATCAGTACATCCACTGGGCATCGCCCGTGTGAAGATAAGCAGCTGATTCGGCCATTGACGGGAGTGGGACGTTTCAAAGAAATAACTTTGAATGGCGTCGTCGCGCGGGCAGATGTTCATCGGGCTCTGAATCATTTGAAGCGAGGGATTAGATTCACTCTCAATACATTTCCTGTCACTCAACTGGAGGATTCCTCAGCCACATATCGCAGGCAATGACTTGAGTTCTATAACTCTTAAGGAGTACGTAATTTTGGTTTTCATCATTGAAGCAGCGGGAAAGCAACATTCCTAAGTTTAATTAACATTTAACAAATTCAAGATTACTTTCAAGGTTTCCGCGACTTTCGATCAATGGCATATTATATTTTTGCGTTCATTGTGCTTTTACGACACTTGCACACCTCTTACTGGAGGCGTCTTCAGGTCGAAGAGACATTTTTCAAGTATTTGAGAAGTGCAAGTTGGAAAAATAATAATAATTTCAAAATATCTTTTAAACCTGAAGACGCGCCCGGTACGAGGGGTAAAACCGTCGTGAAAAACGCAGTGAAAGCGAGGGAAACTTCCAAAAAAAATCCAAACCAAATTATTGAATATTATTTTTGAAGCTCTATTAAGCTGTATTAATACATTCATCATGCACTACAGACTACTCTAAAATATTTCCCCTACCTATCACTCTTCTATGCTGCCTATTCTGTTCTCTTATAGTATAGATTTCATCGGTACTTCAGCCTAGAATCTAATTATGATTCCCAACCCAGTTCTCCTATTAATTCTGATACACTGATAAGTAACACCTTTTAACAAGCCTGAATGTTCTACGCTGTACACTGTTTAGCTCTTTGATCAAACCTAATTCATTCGGATCCCAAACACCCACTGGCTGCATATGCTAAGTGGGGCCTAACTAGATATCTCACCCCCGGCAAGACACCCTCGAGGTGGCTTGCAGGGGAGTCAGTAGACGTAGACTCCGGAATGATCCTCGTGCAATTAGGGATATGAATAGCGGAAAATATATCCAGTACGAGTGTAGCAATGGATAACTTGGTAGCTGTATGTCGGTATAAGGACTTAAAGCTAACCCAACAAACGGCATGTTTTTGCATGTATGCTTTGCTATTTTTATCTTTTTTTAAATAGCGTAGTATTGAACAGTACCTATACAAGTACTAATCCTTTTTTATGCCTGATATGCAGTGCATGTTTGGTGAGAGTTCACCCCCTGCCACACACCTTTATGGTGGCTTGCAGGGTATTATGTAGATGTAGATAGATGTAGATATCTCACCCCCGGCAAGACACCCTCGAGGTGGCTTGCAGGGGAGTCAGTAGACGTAGACTCCGGAGTGATGGGTTCGAGGTTAGGACACGAGGGAGAGCTCGCGAGGCGCCGACGATGTGAGTCACTGCCGTGAAGCGGCGATCTTCACGTCGAGTTATCGCTTCGTGAAAGGGGTGAGGCCACACTTCAGCCGATGCCTCCTCATTCACGATTTCCTTCTCGGAGTAGGAGGGGAGGGAAGGGGGCCGGCGACGACGTGAGTCACTCGCCGAGGAAACCGGAGAGTGAGAAAGAAGAGAAGGCGCGCGAACCGAGGCATTCCGCGAAGCTGCGGACTTTTTCAAGGAACGCCGGTGACTCTCTCGGCCGTTGCCGGAGCTCTCCGACGCGGAAGGAATGAATCAGAACCAAATACTCCACCGCCATTAAAGGCAATGTTTGTTCAGAAAATACTGCCTTATCATTCTAAAAGCAATCATTGACTCCAACTTACTATGGAGTGGTGGACCATAACCATTATTCAGAAGAATAATTCGATAGAGCGATCCTATAAAATTAATAGCACGAAGATCGAGAGCGTTGAAACCATAAGGTATTTAGGTGTAACAATCACTAAAGATGCATCGGGGGGAAGACACATCCGGGAAATATGAGGCCGAGCGAAGAGAAAGCTAGGATTTATAAAAAGAGTACTTGTGAAATGTGATGAGAAGACAAAAGAGCAATGTTACTTTTCACTAGTTAGGCCCCACCTTGAGTATGCAGCCAGCGTATGTGATCCGAATGAATTAGGTTTGATCAGAGAACTAGACAGTGTGCAGCGTAGAGCAGCTAGGTTCGTCAAAAGGTGTTCCGATAGGTCGAGTAGCGTTTCAGAATTAAGAAAAGGATTAGGGTGGGAATCATTATCAGAGCGTAGGTTAAAGTACAGATTAAATCTAAATCGAAAAAGTTGAAACCATAAGGTATTTAGGTGTAACAATCACTAAAGATGTATCGTGGGGAAGACACATCCGGGAAATATGCGGCCGGGCGAAGAGAAAGCTAGGAGTTATGAAAGGAGTACTTGGGAAATGTGATGAGAAGACAAAAGAGCGATGCTACTTTTAACTAGTTATCGTCGTCAGAGGCTTTCGGGTGCAGGTGCCTATAACGCGTTGTCGGTGTGCGAACTTTCGCACCCATTGCAGGACGCATCATCTGGCAATGATGCTTCCTGCATTGCCTGATGATGCGTCCTGCAATGGCCGCGAAAGCTCGCACACCGACAACGCGTTAGACTCAGCTGCACCCGAAAGTCTCTGACGACGATGAAGTTCCCTGTGAAAACTTACGTTCCAAATTTCACTAGTTAGGCCCCACCTTGAATATGCAGCCAGTGCATGGGATCCGAATGAATTAGGTTTGATCAGAGAACTGGACAGTGTGCAGTGTAGAGCAGCTAGGTTTGTTAAAAGGTGTTACGATAGGTTGAGTAGTGTATCAGAATTAATACAAGAATTAGGGTGGGAATCATTATCAGAGCGTAGGTTAAGGTACAGATTAAATCGATTAGAGAAACTCAATCGGATAGCTATACTGAAGATGTTAGGCACATATTGAAAACACCAGCGTATTATGCTAGATTCGACCAGATAAATAAGATTAGAGGGATAGATTGTCGTACTGATAGATTCAAAATTTCATTTTCCCCCGTGCTATATGAGAACAGAATAGGCAGCATAGCAAAGGTATAGGTAGGGGAAATATTTTAGAGTAGTCTATAGTGCATGATGCATGTATTAACTACCAATGCCTTTATTACGATGTAAATACTACCATGTAGTTGCATGAGACCCCACTATGTAGCATGTTTTCATTTAGTAGCTTTAGTGAATTTTATAGACCATTATTGTTAACCCTGCGCTACTCTAGGGGTAAGCGTTAACGATAAAGATTGCGATAACGTGAAAAATAGATCCGTATTTCCACACCCGAACATGAATTGCATCGTGGAAGCTATTCCATATTCTTGTTCTCTCTTAAAATAATTCTCATATTTTTATGAGTGAACCTCCGTGTAAATATTATTGGGAAGTCATGTATAGCGCCGTTTGAATCTCGTATAATTGCGATTTTTTTCGTGTCCCCCTGAACCCGCAGCAGAAGGTCCAAGCCGCAAGAGGGAATGTCAGGAAGCCGTCGGCTATTCGTCCCTCCGCGTCTTAAATCGTACCCGAGACAGCAGTGGCGAAGAAACAGTTGGGGCAGGAGTGACGGCTGAGGTCGTCGGCGCCGCCGAAGACAATCGAGGGCAAGGTAGGCGCGTGATGAGAAAGGCGTGCATTCAGAAAAAGACGCCCAAGGTCAGCTGTTCCTGCCAACAATGCACCGCTCTTCAAATTCACTTTCTACGCCAATCTCAAGCAGGTAGCAGGGCATTTCATTTTAGGTCTGTGCGGGGCAAGTGGACTATTAGTAGACGCAAAGTTGATAAACCATTCGGTCTGGGCCGGGCTTGGGTATAACTCCCTAACTCAACTAAAATCTAGTTTTTGTTTTTGTTATTCACAGCTTTTAATAGTTTTAAGATCTTTCACACTCAGTGATTCAACCCGAAGGTAGGTTTTGATAGGTGAGGGTAGAGCTCACCCCGGACTAAGACACAGGCTTGTGAATTTCACACGTTCAGGGTAGGGGGGGCAGCAGTTCCTATCCCTGGGCCACCTCGCACTCCGAGGTTTTTCGTTCGGGGGCATCCAAAAGCTTCACCCGGATTTGAACCCGGGACCCTTCGATCAGTAGCCAAGCGCTCTACCCACTAGGCCACCACGCTTCTGCGTGATATCTTTATAGATTTGTATTCCTTAAGATCTTTAGATATTTGTATTCGTCAAGATCTTTAAAGATTTGTACTCGTCAAGATACATTTGTATTCGTTAAGATCTTTAAATATTTGTATTCGCTAAGATCTTTATACATTTGTATTCGTTAAGATCTTTAAATATTTGTATTCGCTAAGATCTTTAAATATTTGTATTCGTTAAGATCGTTAAATATTTGTATTCATCTATGCATACAGGTATATAATACTCTGCAGGAGGAGAGTGTGTGACAGGGGGATAAACTATCTCCTGGCGAGCATTTAAATCAGAGGCAACACTTGCTACCACGCAGATGTGTAAAAAAAATCCTACGCCGTTTATGCAACACTTACATCAAACCAAAAGTCTTAATACTACCACCATGAAGAAAATATTAAGCATGTAGCTAAGAGACACGTGAGTGGTTCGCTATAAATAGCACTAAATTTTTAGTCATGTAATATAATAGTTTTGAATTACAAATGGAATAATGGAAACAATACAGTGGAAGTAAGGAAAAAATTCATCAGAACTTACATCTGGCGAATGTTTCTTTATGGCATTGAGGCATGGACGATGACAGCAGCAGAGAAGTCGAAGGTGTAAGCATTTAAAATGTGGTGCTACAGAAGAATGATGAAGATCGGATATAGAAGAATGTAGCGCCTGGGTAAGCAACGAGTAAGTCCTACGAAAAGAGGAGAAAAAGAATATCAGTCTTCAGAATACCCTAAAAAGAAGACGAGACAATTTGATCGGCCATATCTGGACACGATGGCCTGATGAAGACAATCGTCGAGAGAAAAGAGAACGGAAAGAATGGAAAAGGCAGGCCTCGTATGAGATGTATGGAAAATCTTGTGAAAGATTTAAAAGAGAAGAATTACGTTAATATGAATAGGTTGGCCGATAGAAGAATCGAGTGGATGTCAAACCTATCTTAGGGTTGCTGACCGATAATGATGACGAGCATTACACTAATTAAATCATCTTATGGTCCTATTTTTCCCAGAATATGCATGAGTTAGTAGCGTTTAAATATGTACCAACACGTTGTTTAAAAAAGTATTATTTCATTTTAATTTCTATGTCAAAATTTATAACACCTATTCTAGGGGATCGGGTTGGTGTGGAGGCCAGAGTGCTGGCCTCCCATCCCGAGGACCCGGGTTCGAAAGTCAACATTTATAACACCTATTCTAGGGGATCGGGTTGGTGTGGTGGCTAGAGTACTGCCCTCCCATCCCGAGGACCCGGGTTCGAATCCCGGCAGTGGCAGATTTTTCAGTGGAAAGCCGGTCCCTACTTGAGTGCCTAGTAGAGGGAATTTCAGGTTCAGTATTCCGTCCGCCGGATGGGACGTTAAGCCGTGGTCCCCTTGGCGCCTGTCGTTAAAAGTAGACTAATGCTCTCCACCAGGAAACCAGGTTTCTCTCCACCCTTCATCCATTCCCAGATAACTACTACCATTACCCAATTGCCCACCTATCTTAAATGGCGCTATTGGACCTCAGACGTCGGTCGCCTCCCCTAAATAACCAACCAACCTATTCTATTTCCTCGAGTAACCTTCGTGCAATTTGATACTGTCCCCAGTTTTGCATGAAAACATGAATTCACTAACTCCGTAACCTTATCTATCTCTCTAATTACACCTTCGCGAACTAACCTGTTGCAGTACGCTGGTTATTTTTAAATACACTCGAAACCATTAACTCCTCCTCACTCCTTTATGTCCGCTTTACACGATACAATTTTCAATACAATTTCTTGTACAAACTCTTGTACTAGGAAATTGTACTGTGTAAAGCGGCAAATTGTACGAGCGCTTGTGCGATTGTCTGAATGACTGAACGGGAAATAGAACCTGTTCTAATTCTATTCAGACAAACATACAATTTCATTCATTTTATACATGAGTTTGTACAAGAAATTGCACACAAAAACTGTATCGTGTAAAGCGGCCTTTAGAAATGACTGCAGGACTTTAAAGCGGTGATTTAAGCTTCAACGGAATTTGATTGTTGAAGTTGGAAATCGGGCTCTTGACCTTCAGCTCATCTTAATCCTCTGTTCGAATCGCTGAAAGCGTAAATGGAATGGTTCGATGAACATTATATATCCCGTTCGTAGCGTAGGGTAATGAAAAACTCTCACCTTTTCTTCCCAGGAAAGGAGAGTCAGGTCACGTGCCTCAACTCCTCCAGACTGCGGGAATGACGGCGAGGGATAATTAGCGTCGCCCCGTGGCATCCGACCAACTTCCTCGGTGTGGACTCCCGGCTGGAGGGAGAAGGAGGGAGAGGTAAGGGAAGGAGGGGCCGGGGGGGGGCTGAAGACTTTGACGGAGCGGGATCTCCCTCGGGAGCCGGTTCTACGTTCCGCTCGCCGACGTGAGACGTTTCTCCGAAACTCGTTCGGCAGCGGATCCGTTCGGAAGCAATTAACCCTGATGTTCCGCCTCAACGCACGCTCACGTCCGAACGGAACGAGAATGGTGACCTAACAACGAAGTCCACTGGGGGGAAAGTTCCGCTATTTCACGTTACTTTTATCGCTTCATCGATATTCGAGCCGGCAGACTTCACCTACATCTACATAATACCCTGCAAGTCACCATAAATGTGTGTGGCAGGGGGAGAATTCAGGCCAAACACGCATCACATATATTGCATAAAAAGGATTAATAATTATATTCTAGTCTAAACTTCGCAAAGTAAGAGAAACATAACTTTTTTATTTTTTCAAACTTTTATTTGAGACACCCTACCGGTTTCGACACTCCCGTGTAATTGTCAAGGGTTCTCGACCCTTGACAATGACATGGGAGTGTCGAAACCGGTGACTCTGTCGAAACCGGTGACATTGTCGAAACAATGACACGCGAGTGTCGAAGTAAGGGTGCATCAAATAAAAAATACAGTGAGTGTGAAAAAAAAGTGTGAAAAAATACAAAGTTAAGTTTCTCTTACTATGTCGATTTTTCGCAAAGTATCGCCTTATTCAATTCAATTTAAACTTCACAATTCAAAAAAAGATAAAAATAGCAAAGTAGGCATTGAAAAACATTGATAGTTGGGTTAGCTTAAAGTCCTTATATCTACCAGCATGCAATTACCTATGCCTTCCATTAATACACTTGGGTTTATCTATTGGGTATATTTACAGCTATTCATATCCCCGATTGTACGAGGAAAGACTCGCGGTTGAGCCACCGAGTGCGTCCACCTGGATGCGGATGGTGGGTCGACCTCTAGATGAGGTTAACTTCGAGATAAGCGAGTTTACTCGACGAATAAGAAGTCGTGGACAAAAAGTTACAGCATTCCGAGGGGGTATTGGTCTATCCCTAGGTAATGTAGGCCTCTAATTTATACAGAACCTGTGAAGATGCCGTGACTTGGCGACGGGAGGCCGCCAACTATTACGCTTCTCATCATCCGGAGGAGAGAGCAGCAGCTCTTCTTCATAAGAGTGAAGGTGGAGACCACAATAGTTGGTACAGCGACACTCATTTCACTACATGCGCGGTAACATTTACATTAACAGCTGTAGTACTGCGATGTGGAAGGCAAGGGGAAACCACCACATTATTATCCCGAGGAGTCGCAGCTACTCCACCCTTTCCTTTTTATCAAGACGTTATGGGAGCATCTTGCGTAAAAAAAATAAAACGATAAAACTATGAAGAGGTTGGCCGATAGAAAAATCGAGTGGAGGGCTGCGTCAAACAAATCCTAGGATTGCTGAGCCATGATGATGACGATGAAAGTTGGACATTTTCAATCGGTCAAAAATAATATTCATACGGAGAGCCTCTATGCAGAATCTTTACACAGTTACATTTCTTTAAGAGAACTTTAACCTTAGTCTACGTTTTACCACTTTTAGGTAGGTGCACGACAAATTGAAACAGGCCGGGATATTTCCATATCTGTATAAGTTCTCTTACTTCTTCCATTCGTTCTGCATGTTCTCTCAGTCTACTTTTACGCATTCTCAAATTGCATCATTCATGCATTTCACACGGAGTTCGTGTCCTATGACAGTATTTCTTTCCCTTTCCATTCGTGTATAGCCAGCAGTCCTTTTAAGACATTTTGTTTCAGATCTTTTGAATATTTGTTCATTTGATTTTGCGATAATTAAGTTCTCTCGACCGTATCTTCCACAAGGAATTTCTATCGTTTTATATAATTTTAATGAGGTGTATTTTCTTAACTTTTTGGTAATGTTCGTTGCATTGTACCTTTTATATGGTTGAACCTGGTATTTATTTGCGTCTTATTCAGTATATTCTGTCCTGGTATTAGTATCCTAGGTACCAATAGTCCTGGTATTCAGTATATAATCGCTGACCCAATAAAGTGAAATACAAGTTTTGGATTATTTGGATCCATAATATTTTGAGGAATCAAATTTAATCCTTGGCGAAAGCACACGTGAGTTGCCTCAGCACAGAGATGATGTCATTTGTGGATACAAATATCCGCGGAGGGAGAGATCTCCCTTTGGGTGTTCGGTCGATTGGTGACCTTGTCATTGCTGACCTCCAACTCCCCAAGGACACTGTTCCAAGGAGGCCCTCACCTCTCTCCCTCCTCCTCCACCCTCCTACACCCCTCTCCTATAGCGGGGGTGGAATGATGTGAAAACGAAGAGGTCGCGACGACTCCAACTTTCGCCTGATGCGCTGAGCAGTTCAGCGGTATGCAATAAGACGACTGCATTGATGAAGTCAGGTTTTTGAAGTGATGCATATTTGGAGCGAACGCTAAATATTCATCGAGGGGGAGACACATCCGGGAAATATGCGACCAAGCCAAAAGAAAGCTAGGATTTTTCAAAAGAGTACGTACTCGGGAAATGTGACGAGAAGACAAAAGGTCGATGTTGTATATGCAGCCAGTGTATGGGATCCGGATGCATTAGGTCAGATGATGTTGTGGAAAAAGTACTAAGTCCATTATTTATCCCATTAACATACCTTTCTTAATACATAGATAAAATACATCTAGTACCACATGACTCTTTTATCTAACGCGTTTCCATGTAGTAGCCTAGTTGCATGTCAATAGTGCATTTTTGTTTTTCTTCACCCCCCGCCATACACCCTCGAGGTGGCTTGAAGGTTATTGCACGGATAAAGATGCATTATGTTTACTGACTACCCTGCAAGCCACCTCGAGGGTGTGTTGTAGGGGGTGAATTATCACCCCTTTAACAGCCATACTATGCATCCGAGGAGAGACCTCTACGAATAACATGCTGGGCACACGTCACCAGCTCCACACTTCATACAGCATGCAAAGAAACATCTAAGAAATACCGCATACATTATTTACCATTAGTTCTAGCTTTAATCTTAAAATGAAAAATAAATAAAAATCCATCATCCTACTTTTCTCGGTTTGTTTCATTAATCCGTATTAATCTGATGTTTGAAATTTTATTTTCAAGTTAAAGTAAATTTATTTTATAAAGGCTTCGTGATGTGAAAAGTCTTGAAGGTTTTATGGTCACGAATTGTTTGGGGAATGAACGAATATTTGGATCTGTCTGTGGAGCGGTGTATTTCTTTTATATTATCCCTGTGACCCTCTCCACCAATATAGTTAGGGCTCTAATAATTAACTAG
The DNA here is from genome assembly GCA_933228895.1 of Platycnemis pennipes. Lineage (NCBI taxonomy): Eukaryota > Metazoa > Arthropoda > Insecta > Odonata > Platycnemididae > Platycnemis > Platycnemis pennipes. Next base: position 28,862,370 of record OW121852.1, on the reverse strand, counting down.
GTGTGCGAGGTGAACTCGTCTTCGCCGTACTTCTGTAAAAGCCGTAATCTTACTAGCTGCCTTGTATGTACTTGAAGGCTCTCCTATCCCATTGTCTCGATCATACACTTACCCCCTTTTCATAACACTGTAACACTGCATCCGATAGTTGCATGTAAATAGTGAATGTTTGGTGATCTTCACCCCCTGCCACACACCCTCGTGCGAATCGAACCCGAGCTCACCCCGCACTAAGCCAATGGCGCGTGGAATTCAAAAATTCAGGGTAGGGGGGCCAGTTCCTTTCCCTGGACCACCTGCGACTTCCTACGAAGTTATGACACGCAGAAATCGAATCGCGAGGATTTTAGATGGGGGTGTCCAGAAAGGCTCTTGCCCGGGATTTGAACCCGGGACCCTCCGGCCAGCAGTTCAGTGCTCAACTCACTAGGCCACCACGACCCCATTGTACTATATATACTCAGATAAATGTTAAACCTATAAACCTTACTCTATTTCTCATATCTAGCAACCCAAGGGTAAGTGGGGCAGGTATATATTAGGTTTAAATTTTCTGCAAATGTTAAGGCAATCCATTTCTGTTAAATCAATCCGTTGATGCGCAGTTACCAACCACGTAGTTGCACGTGACTCTAATACATCGAACAGTATCTAGAATCTAACATCTCTCCATGAAGTAGGAGCATTATAACTCTTATTTTAATGCAAGTAGTGAATTTTTTTTATCTTCACCCCCTGCCACACACTCTCGTGCTGGTTCGCTGGGTAGTACGTAGATTTAGATGTAAGGCAACGCCGTTAACTGCTAAGATAATGCTGATGCAGGGTTTCTCTCCACCCTTCCTCCGTTCCCTGAAAACTCCTACCTTAACCCAGTTTCTCGCCTATCTGGTTTAAATGGCCACAGGTTGCGTCCCCCAAAATAACAATATATCTCCTTTTATTGACAGTTTTACAACATTCGAGTTGTATTGCAGGCGATCCGGAAGAGATCTTGAGAACTATTTTATAATTCGCGCGCGTATTCGGTCTGTTCCAGGTCCGTTCTCCAATTCGTCCTTCAATGTCACTGTGAAGTGTCTTGGTGCGGTAGTGGAGAAGGCCAGTGACTCCACGGTATCGAAGGTCACGCTTGAGAATTGACTCATCGGCTTGCGAGTTATTCACGAGAAAAAGATCACATCATCCAAGTCAAAAGATTCACTTTGAGGCGAAGGAACTTAGTTCAAGCTAAACCTACATCCATGTGTTTCCCTGAGAACCATTGGAAGGATGTGCGGTATGGTGATTTAGTTGGTCAGAAGTCTTAAAAATGACCTAACGCCCAAAAGCGTGCTTAGAGTAACACATTTACACGCAGCAAATATTCCCTCGACCACTTAAGGACCCAATTCAAAATCAAAAATCGTACCAAAAATACCGAATTTTTTTCTGGCATACATGTATCAATGCACCTTCATTTGTTACTCATATCGCAATACTTATTTTTCTAAAATTATTTTATTTTGCGAAAAATGTAATACTTTAGAAAGGCATATTACCAGTTACGTAATATTACGGTGATCTTTAAGGCATATCATAAGTATCTGTAAGGCATACGTTGTGGCAACTCCACTGGATGAAACTAAACATCGAATACCAACAAGCTAGAGAAATATACAAAGTAAATTGATTCAGGTTGTATATGTTACGGATATTAGTATTGTGTTTCATTCATTGAAGTTCCATACATTGAAAGAAGTTCAGGCGTATCGTAGCGAAGTGACATCCACGGCGAGCCACGGCTTAATTTTATAAATTGTATAAAAGAGATACTACTTAATATGTACAAAGTAAACACTATTGAAAAGATAAATGCAAATAAGTAATAGCACAAAAATACAATGTAAAAATTACATCGTTTGTGCTAATAATAAAACAAATATGACCGAGATCGTAATATTACGGATGTGGCTTTCGGTCATGGTGACTAACGCACGTAATATTACGTAACTGGTCGTTAAGTGGTTAAAGCTAATTCTACTCCACCCACGAGATTTGAATCAGTAGACTTTGAAAGACCTCATTTGGAATACGCTGCCAGTATACGGGATCCATACGAAATATGTCTAAATAATGAACTTGAACGTGTACAGCGAAAATCGACAAGATTTGTATGATAACTATATTAGCGTAACCTGTCTATTAAATGAAATGAAATGGGAATCATTGCTAGATCGTCGGTTGAAATTTAGACTTAATCACTGACTGAGACATTTTCACTGATGACGTGAAAAATATTTTGCTAACTCAAACTTACTATGGCTGACTGGACCATAATCGCAAAATTAGAGGAATTGATTGCCTAACTGACAGATTCAAAACGTCCTTCTTTCCTCGCATAATTAGAGATATAGGTAAAAAGTAGAGCGTTTTAAAAACATATTCAATAGCATAAATACGAGTTTATAAATATATAGCATAGATAGTTGCATGCTGGTATAAGAACTTTAAGCTAACCCAAATAACAGTATCATATTGCATGCTTGCTTTGCTATTTTTATCTTTTTTAAATTTTGAAGTACTGACAAGCATATTATCACTAATACTTTTTATGAATGGTATGTGGTGCACGTTTGGTATGAATTCACCCCCTGCCTCACACTTTTATGGCGCGGTGGCTTGTATGGTATTATGTATATGTAGATGAACTTCACGTTGGATGCGGTTTTATGATCGGTTAAGCACCAGCCTGGTAAAACAAATATAGTGGCTTCGAATCCTGTTCCAAACAACGATCAGGTTAGTCATTCACATGAGGTTGGTTATTCGACATACAGCTAAAGTAATTAGTGCAATTTCAGTTAGGTGGGTGTTTGGATAGAAATAGGATTGTACAGTGGATGGAGCAAAGGTGGAGTGAAATTCTTCGCGAAAAGCGCCAAGGGTTCCATGGTTCAACGGCCCATTTATCGTACGGCGTGCTGAACTTTAGGTACTCTCCACTCAGCTCTCAAGCAGGGACCGGTAAAAAAATGAATAATCTCCTCCACTGCAGGGATCCGAGCCCTGGCCCTCGGAATGGGAAGCAAGTACTCCAGGTACCAAGAAAATCCGATCCCCGCGATCCCTCCATTGCTAAATAAAAACACTGGTCCATCTCTGAATTAATCACACTGTAACAAAGCAATCGAGATTTTAAATGATCACTCTCTATCTTCAAAATCATCGACAACAATTAGCATTGACGGATTCATGATATGTTTTCTTCTTTGCTCATTTTTTCCTATAAATTCTAGTTAGGTATTTTTATCAGCAGTCGAGGCATTTATTTGAATTAGCTTCATTATTTCCACACTAGTACGTATATAATAGAAGGATATAGAGTACAAGATGAGAGGAAAGAAAGACGAAAATGAAAATTCGAGAAAGTGTAGGGGAGACGAAGAGGTTGAAAAATAAATTAGGAGTCCAGAGATAAGATGAAAGAGTGAGTGGAAGGAACAGATAATTAGGGGCGATGGTGTTTTGAATGACGCGATGTAGGGAAGAATGCATCTGCATCTACATCTACAAGAAAAAGAATCTACACTACCACATCTACAACTACCATCCTCCACCAACATTGATGAACAGGTAGCTTACTTATAGCATATTACTGGGCACAGATTAATACGGATAAAAACGATGAAGAAAATTCGACAACGCATCTAATATCAGGATATTCAAAGAAACAACAAGACTGACCCCAAATTCAACAATTTCCAAAATTCAGCTTTTAGTAGAAAAAAATACAATAACATTATCACTTTCTCCGCCCATTGGAGACTGATTGAAAAATAAGTCAGCTCAAAAAGAGCCCAAACATCTGGTGAATGGGGATATTCGAAAATTGAACCTCAAACTTTTGGGTCCTGAATGTCTCGCTACCATTGAAAGCGACTCAAGACACGGCGATGTCTGAAGAACATGCAGGGAAAAAAGGGACTGAATGAGCTTATACTTTCACCAATGCGTGAATTAGGAGCAGTGTTCCAAGACTTTAAAATTACCGAGGGAAACTGAATGATTCGAGTTGGTAGACATTCGGAAAATACGACGGACAGCTAAAGTCATTGCCACCATTTAGGAAAGGTGGGTAATATGGGTGGGTGTAGGAATTTTTCAGGGAACTGAAGGGGGTTTAGAGAAATCTGGCGTCGGCATTAGCATACTCTGTAAATAGAGGCGCCTAAGGATCCACGGTTTAACGTCCCATCCGACGGACGGAATACTGAACTCAAAGTGCTCTTCACCCAGTAGGAACCAGTATACCACTAAAAGAATCGAAGTTCCTCTAGCCTTCAAGGTAACAATAGCCATTTTTTTTCATCATACTACAAAACATATTGCTTTCACTCGCGGTACATAGGCCACTGGGTAAATTCACACTAAACCTGCATTGCATATCATGCATAAAAAGGATTAGTAATCATATTCTGATCTAAACTTCACAATTTAAAAAAAGATAAAAATAGCAAAGAAAAAGTACAAAAACATGCTGTTAGTTGGGTTAGTTTAAAGTCATTTTACCAATATGCAGCAATTCTATTCATTGATAAATTTGAATTTATACTATTGGATATATTTACAGCTATTCTTTGGAGATACATTGAATTTGCATTCACCAAGTACCTGAAACTAAATAAATAGTATGTAATGGTCACTAGGAGAAAGACAAGTACTTTGATTTGTTTTTGATGATTAGTTTTTGAATGATTTGTACCGATTTATTCACAGATGATGTTAGATATATATTAAGAACCCCTGCGTATTATGCTAGGTTTGATCAGATTATGAGTTATCAGAGATAATTTGTCGTACCGTTAGATTTAAAATGTCATTTTTCCCGCGTACCACAAGAGAGAACAATAGGCAGCGTAGCAAAAGGATAGGAAGGTGAAATATAGTCAGAGTAGTCTGCAGTGCATGATGCATGTAATAACAACCAATATCCCCTTCTAACTATGTAGATACTAACCATCTAGCTGCATGTGACCCTATTACCTAGCATGTCTCCAATAAAGTTCCTAGTTGCATGTCAGTAGTGCATGTTTGGTGATCATCACCCCCTGCCACACACCCTCGTGGTTTCACGCAGGGTATTACGTAGATTTAGATGCACTTTCGAACGACAGATCACTTTCTTCGGGTTGAATACGTTGGAGTATGTGTTTCGACTTCATTTATTTCTAACGTATTGGTGAACAGATTGGCTTCAAATTTACTTAAAAGACTGTCTCGGCAATACCTTTATCTACATCTACATCTACATAATACCCTGCAAGCCACCACAAGGGTGTGTGGCAGGGGGTGATTGCTCACCAAACATGCACTACATATCATGCATAAAAAAGGAATAGTATTAATATAGTAGTCAGAACTACACTATTTAAAAAGAGAGAAATTGCAAAGAAAACATGCAAAACCATTCTGTTAGTAGGGTTAGCTTTAAGTACTCATACCAACATGCAGCTACCAATGCTATTCATTGCTACTCTCCGATAGGACATATTTACCGTTATTCGTATCTCTTATTGTGCGAGGGAAAAAAGGACATTTTGAATCGGTCAGTTCGGCAATCAATTTCTCTAACTTTATGATTATGGTCCAGTCTGCCATAGTAAGTTGGGGTTCGTAAAATATTTTTAACATCATCACTGAAAATATTGCCTTGGAATTTGTGTAAGAGATTAAGTGTAAATTTCAACCTGCGATCTGACAATGATTCCCATTTCAATTCATTTAATAGATTGGTTACGCTAATATAATTATCGTATCGTCCCTTTACAAATCTTGCCGATCTTCGCTGCACACGTTCAAGTTCATTACTTAGACCGATTGCGTAGGGATCCCATACACTGGCAGCATATTCCAAATGAGGTCTAACAAGGGAAAAGTAGCTGATTTCTCGTACATGATCGTCACATTTACCCAATACTCTTTTAATGAAACCCAGTTTGCGATTCGCTTGACCCATTATTTCACGAATGTGTTTACCCCAGGAAAGATCATTTGTCAGTCTTATTCCAAGATATTTAATGGATTCCACGTTTGTTAATTCATTATTACTTATTTTGTAAGTGGTAGGAGGAGAGCTATTCTTTTTCCAAAAATTCATTACAAGACATTTCTTAAAGTTTAATTCTAACTGCCATGTATCACACCAAGTTTCAATTGCTTGTAGGTCAATATTTAAATATTCTTTATCGTTCGGGCATAGAATGTCCCTGTACACTACTGCGTCATCGGCAAATAGACGAAGCTTACTTTTTACCACCTTTTGGATATCATAAATATACAAAAGGAATAGGAGTGGAAAATAGTTGCTTTATATAGTGGCATTTAGAATATACTGCTATAAAATGGAATCCATGAGCGAAAGGTATGATAAAGGAATTAGAACGTGCGCATAGGAGATAAGCAAGATTTGTTAAAGGCCGTTATGATAATTGTATAAGTGTCACGAGTTTGATAGATGAACTAGGATGGGAATTACTGCCAGGAGGCAGATCAAAATTTAGGCAAAACTTTAAAGTAAATTTGAAGTCGATATGTTTAAAAATGACGTTTGCTATATATAAAGAACCCCTGGGTATTACGCTAGATCTTATCAGATAAGTAAAATTAGACAGAGATAAATCTACATCTATATGCTACCCGGCAAGCCCTCAAAAAGATGTGTGGCAGGGGGTGACTTCACACCAAACATGCATTACATATCATGCATTATATGGATTAATAATAATATTCTAGCATTGATTTCACAATTTAAGAAAAACAGAGATAGAGTGTCGTACCTAAAGATTTGAAGTATCATTTCCACCTCGCACCATAAGAGAACACAATAAGCAACATAGAAAAGGGATAGGTAGGTGTAGTATTGTTAGAGTGCATTGCATGATGCATGGTTAACCATTACTAACCCATGCATGATAGGGATAAATATATTTAGATAAAGTGTTTCGAACCAGCGATCACTTCATGTAGATACCAACCATCTAGTTGCACGTGAATGTCATATCTAACACGTCTCTGTGAAGTTAAAGCATCTTAGCAGAATAAAAAGAGTCGTTTCTGGCGTGATGTGGTGGAATAACATAATTAAATAAGATTGGCAATTTTCCACAAACAATTCTGATGAACCTGAATTCTCACCTGATGATGAATTATCACATCGAAACCAGTCCGAGTAAAGAATTCTTTGTGGATAATTGCCAATCTTATTTATTGTTAGCAGAAGTTGTTGCAGCTCTTATTGGCAAGAAAGCAGTGCATATTCGGTGAAATTCACCCCCTGCCACACACCCTCGCGGTTGCTAGCGGGGTATTGCGTAGATTTAGATGAATAGTTCCGAATTAAGCTATGTTCAACGGCTACGGTAAAACCAAAGTAGTTAAGAGGACCTAATAATTTAAATATACTACTAGCCGGCTTGAGGGATTGATCTGGGGTGGGTGTCACCGGAAACATAAGTGGCCATATTGACACTTTCACTGATTTCTCAGAGCGGCGGAGGTTTTCCCGGAGAACGTGAAGGTGTGGGGAGAGTAAGAGGGGCCCCTCCGAGTTGGAGCGTCGGAGGGGAGGGAGGGAGTGGAGGGGAGGGAGGGTTAGTTGGGGGGGGGGGGGAGGTCGCTGGGGCAACGCAGCGCCGTAGGGGGCGGTGGGATATAACTCGACAGCCGATGACTCAAGCCACTTCACTTCGCTCGCGGTTCCCGAAGGAGTAGTACCCAACTTCAGAAGAGAGCTCACAACTGTGCCCGTCACAATCAGAGGAATAGCTCGGCAAGTGGTCCATTCGCCGTTTCCACATCATATCCACGGCTCCCGCCACTGCTGCGATCGCCTGCACCCGATTTCGACTCCCGAGGTGAGTGTCTTCAGGCATCGGCGAAGTGTTGTTCGCCCTTCGCTAGGAGGTGCGGTACTTTCGGTAGGGTAGGCTATTCCCCGTGAAGCCTGTGTTACCTCAGGAAGATGTGCTGCTCAGATATTCACCAGGCTTGGCTCATGCCCTCGGAATGTGCGTCCGGTGTCGTTTTGTGAATGTTACAGAGACGCTCGCGCAGAGAATCAAAACTAGATTAAATATTCTACAGGTATCCGACGCTGATTCCAGTCAGGCTATGGTGGAGTTCACCGAATACTGAAGGATTGAAATTCACTCATCATCATAGCGAAGGAGGCGATATCTTTACCAATGCCGGCACTTCCTACCTAGAAAGAACCATGACCAAGCTTATTTCCAGTGAGTAGCCCAATACTGCCCGGTGAGCTACCACAACGTACTTTAAAGTTAAGCAGCAGAGTATATTTTGATCTTTGTTACGGCCTTCACCGGTACTTAACGTCGTGTGCGTGTGTAAATTGAAAATATTTGTGCACCTAATTAAATTTCAATCTAATCGTAGTAGAAATTTCATAGTTTTCAAATGGAAAAAGAGACTTACTTAAATTGGCTGCAGTGAAGGCCTTCGAGTAATCCAACGATTTACTTCACGATTCAATAGTTTTCAGGGTTTACTTCAGGTAACGAATCGTTAAATGAATAGCAACGCAAGTAGAGCGTGAGAAGGGATTCGAACCCACGACTTTACGACTCCCAAGGCGTAACATTCGGAGGTAAATTTTAGTAACCCGTGTTTACGATTCCATCTCCTTGCCTCATTAGATCCGAAGATTTGGAAAGTAGTCTGGGAAGACTTAAATCGTGGTCACTCAACTATTTTACTTTGATTCGTTATTTTCGTTCCGAAATTAATTTGTTACGAGATCGTCTCTGAATGGGTCATCACTCCATTTGGTATGGAGCACTTGAGTGTTTCTCCAATGGGGGATTTTAACGGTTGGCATTTTTGGTGCCACGCGAATCTTCGGGTTTGGCATCAGACGTTTGGACGGTTTCCCGTAATAATGTGTCGTAAGCTGTGTGACTTTGGTGAATCGCAGACCTGACACGCCCGTGACCCGCTCGCGATTATCGGGAATCTCGCCGGGTGATTTCAACTCACGGATATAAGTGACTCGTGAAGATTTAAAAAAATCCAATTTAGCGATACGCGGAACTATCAAAAAAAGTGCTTACGTCATTTCGCTAGAAGTGCTTCCGTTACGGACGTCGAAATTTAGCGAACACAGGTTATTATATTGCCGCCTTCTCGCCACACGCGTTGCCCGGGGCGATGGGGGTAAACAAGTTTCTTAATCGCTTCACAACAGAGAAGACTCGCTAGCTCGTTCCAGAAAATGCCGCCTCGTTAGGAAAAATGCAGTCTATGAAATGCTCACCTGCTATTTCCTGCTATCTTTCTCCTTCGAGACAGCCTGCAAGCCGACCCAATGCGGCAAATTAAATAAAGTTGTTTATGAACCAGAATGAATCCTGCCCCTCCGGAATCTCGGCTACAAATCAATTACATTGGACGTAAAAGGTTAATTCTTTTTCTCAACCTAGAGACTGATCTGGAGAAGTTCTCGTGCTTAATTACTGTTTTGAAATTTAAGATGTTGGCATTCATAAAATTAGCCAGATAGAAAGTATGCCGTGCGTTTTTATTAATATGACCCTAAATACTTGTTGTAGGATATTATCCAGCGATTCTTTGATATGAGGCGTTGTTAGTTATATTATTCTCGAGGCGTTTTACGATTTTCATGGAGCCGGCCGCGGTCTCAAGGTCGAGTCATCCATGAGTTCGCTGGTTCGAATCCCGCCTTCAGTGCTCTTCATCTACATCTAAACGATAGCCTGCAAGTCACCGCGAGGGTGTGTGGCAGGGGGCAGGCTCTTATTAGACTTGAGGACATCTGGGCGATATAATCGTACCTCCTGGAATACCTCAAACCTCTCTTCTTGTTCTTCACTGAAATCCTTCACTTTTTGCCTGAATGATTTTCAGAGCATGATAATTATCGCGACGGTAATTGACTGCTTCACTTCCGCTATACCAGCCATTGCGTTCCTGATGTTGCACGTGACTGAGTGGGGAATTCATACCATGGTATCCCGGGTGTGAGAGCGCCGGCCAGGCCAACCAGAAGGTCACGAGGTCGAATCCCGTCAGCGGCACCAGTATTATAATATTTGGTCCCAAGTTTGATTAGATGGTGCGACATAAATACTCAATAGCGAACTGGAGCGAGTGCAGTGAAGATAGGCAAGATTTATTAAGGGGAGGTATAATAATTATATCAGCGTAAATAGTCTATTAAATGTATTAAAACAGGAATTTTTATCAGACCCTAGGTTGAAATTCAGACTTATTCTCTCCAATAAATACAAGATAATATTGTTACTGATGACGATAAAAACATCATGCGAACTCTAACTAATGTAGACTGGACCATAATCCTAAAACTAGGTATGGAAGTTGATTGTCGGACCGAAAGATTTAAATTTTCTTTTTTTACTTACTGTAAGAAATATGACTGTTAGAAATAAGTTGTGGATATATTCAATGACATATACACAGATGTAACAATGGATATTCTTGGTAGTTTTATTTTGGCATAAGGACTTAAGCTAACTGTGCTAGCAGCACGTTTGTGCATGCTAACTTTGCTTCTTAATTTTTTTCTTAATTGCAACAGTTCGACTACAATATAGTTAGTAATCCTCTACAAGCATGATAAGTAAATCATGTTCGGTGCATATTCACCCCCTGCCACACACCTTTGTGATGGCTTGCAGTGTATCATGTTGATTTAGGCGGAGCAGTGTGTCTACGTAATACCATGTGAGCCAACGCGGCGATGTATGGCAGTGGATGAAGTTCACCAAACATACACCATTTACATGCAACCATGTGATTAAGTGCTACTACTTCATGCACATATGTTAGATATACGGGTCACGTGCAACTAGGTGGTTAGTAACTACACTTAATTGAGTTGATTACTGGTTGGAAAAAACATTCCCTGAGATACATTAATTGGTATTTTCCTGTCAAGCATGTGTTAGTAATGCTGTAATGTTAGTAATGCTATAATGTTAGAAATGCTGTAATGTTAGTAATACCTGTTGTGTTAGCATACATCATCCACTACAGAGAATTCTTTACCTACCTTGTTTCCCCAATGACATAATGCCACCATAAAGGTGTGTGGCAGGAGGTGAATTCTCACCAAACATGCACTACATATCATGCATAAAAAAGGATTACTATTCATTTACTCTTTTAAACTTCACTGTTTAAAAAAAGCCAGAAATAGCGAAGTAAACCTACAAAAACATGCTGTTAGTTGGGTTAGCTCTAAGTGCTCATACCAACATGCAGCTACCAATGTTATCCATTGCTACACTCGTATTGGATATACTTACCGTTATTCATATCCCTAATTGTACGAGGAAAAAAGAACATTTTGAATCTGTAAGTTCGGCAATCAATTTCTCTAATTTTGCGATCATGGTCCAGTCTACCATAGTAAGTTGCGGTTCGCAAAATATTTTTAACATCATCACTGAAAATATGGTCTTGGAATTTATTTAATTTCAGAGATTAAGTCTAAATTTCAACCTGCGATCTGACAATGATTCCCAATTTAATTCATTTAATAGACCGGTTAAGCTATAAGATTATCGTACCGTCCCTTTACAAATCTTGCCGATCTTCGCTGCGAGTACGCTGTCGCATATGTACGCATAGGTATTCTGTCGCAGGCCGGCTTGATTCATTTCCTTATTTCTTTTCTGCGCTTCGGAGTAATCCTTTCGCAATCCAATAGACAGCGCTTGGCGGAGTGGTATGCGCGCATTCGCGAGGAAGGAACGATCGCCTTAAAAGGAGATGTTCGGTGGAGAGACAGATAACGCTCGATTTCGCCGAAGACCTCTCTCTCTCACTCTCTTGGGCTTAAGAAGGAGGGGGAGAGGGGGTGAATCACAACCCGTGGAGGGAAAGTGTGCGCTGTCAGCGGCTTCGGTTCCCGGCGGAAGGGAAGCATGAGGTGCGCGAATGGTGACTCACCGCGCTTCTAGCGATTCTAAAGCGTTCTCTCTCAGCGGAAAAACGCTACAACGATCGCCTCTGTTCGACTCGCTAGGCGCTATACGTGCGTGTTTGAAAACGGTCGGAAACATCTCGAATTGGTAACCAAGGAGTCACGTGGTACAAACACATACGCAAATTCGATGTGTGTTTAAATCGCTCATTATATTCTCACTTGTTATTTTCACTCGAATTTATTTCTCATGCATCTCTAGCATTTAAAAAAAACTTCAAGTGAATACGATGAGTGAGATTGTGTAATGAGCGATTCGTACACACAACCAAGTTAGCGAACCATTCGTGTTCGTACAACGTGACTCCTTGGTTACCAATTCGAGATAACGCCAACGGTTTCATCACCATATGAATATTTCAAGTCAGTTTCCGCATTAATAGGCGCTTCAGATCGGGAGGAAAGGTACAGGGAGGGGAATGGAAGGTTGAGGAGGAAGAGTGGAGAGAAACTCGGCGTCGGCGTTTGCTTGCTCTAAGTAAAGGGCGCCAAGGGGACAATGACCTAACGTCCCATCCGACGGACGGAGTTCTGAACTCGAAGTGCTACTCATAAAGTACTCAAGTAGGCGCCGGTTTACCAATGAAAAGTATCCTCCACCCTCAAGATTCGAATCTGGGTCCTCAGGATGAACCGCCAGTACCCTAACCATTACACCTACCCCAAGAGTTTACCTTAATTGTAATGGACTAGTGGATAAATAATGAATCCTTCTTTCACATTATCGTCATTGTTATTTTTTTTAAATACTCCAGCCCCTCTACAAGCGCGTCCTACTCTCAGTAATCGTCCCAAAAACCAGCTGGGTTCAGGTTCCTGTGTTGGTCATTGATTTCCATTCTTTTTCCAGGCAGTTCTATATTATTCATTCGTATACCATTTCTACTTAGAGTAGCAAGGAGAGCACTTCATGTTCAATATTCCGTCCGTCGAATGGGACGTCAAACTGTGTACTCCGTCGCGATGGTATTCCGACCCAGTTTCTCTCCACCCTTTCTCCACTCCCTGAAGAATTTTGACTTGCATCCAACTAACATCCAACTAACTTCTCACCAAACCTTAATAGTACTAGTGACCTCATCAGTCGATAGCGTCTCTTAATGGGAACAAAAGGCCATTTACCATTATTACCCTATTGTAATTAGGGATTTGAAGCTCCAGACAAATTGTGAGATAAGAAAGAACATTTTTTTTTCTTTAGAGGAATCTAATGAAGAGCTGTGTCAAAACAACCTTAGGATTGATGACTGATAATGATGATGATGATGAATCGCAGTTTTAAAAAAATTAACGGCAAAGCTAGCGAGCGTGATATTAACATCCTTGATCGAGCTGTTACTGTCTCATTTGGAAAAAAAACTCCGCTTAGACGAACCTTGAAAAAATTGAGGGTATAAGGATAAAACCTTGATGAATCCCAAATTTTCAATGCAAAAATCATATGGCGCCGTGGGCATGAAGTCATCATTGCGTCACTGTGGAGGTTCGACAAAATCAAGTCTTCCCTTGAGCACCTCTTCAAGTTCTCCCAATCCATCTCACCGAAGCCTCGGTTAGTCCAAAGGATCCGTCAACTCGTGATGAAATTCAGTCAAAAAATATACCGACGTAAATTTCTGGTGTCTTCGGACCGATTTTCTCACCTCTCTGGATTACACAGCTCCTCAAAAGAGGTAAGCCTTGTGGGAATCCTATTGATCTTAAAGTCCGGTACGTTTATGAGTGGAAGGGACTGAATTTAGGGAGCGATTGAAAAATATTGTAGACTACAACGTCCGACTATGCGTTTCCCCAACTTATTTTACTGGATTTGTTTCATGATTGTCTTAGTTGAAATGAAATCGTTTGCAGCGAGTATGATAAGCTATCGTTGAAATACACAAGTGTACGCTTGAGAGTTACGCCACGCATATTCCGACGGCTGATTGTCATACTCCCTAAGCGGAGTTCAGCTAATTTCAATAGCGAACGATAAGCATCCACTACTCGTGTTAAACGCTAGTAAAGCGAATCACATGGGTACTCCCAGGCAGCTTATCACATTTCGTTACGTAGTAGCGGGAATGACATCGTTTCATTGTTTCATTTCTCCCTTTTTAAAATATCTGAGCAATGGTTACGTCGTCGTAAATGTCCAGATAATAGCCAAAAATGTTGTCTTACTGAAAATTTACAATCCTACGGAATTAAAGCTATTGTGAATGTCTCAAAAAAGTTATTTCTGTCGATTCCGCGCTAAGATTTCCATAAGAGGGTCATAGCTGAGGGGACAAGATCGTTGTATCAGGGTGGATCGGCATTCAAGTCTTGAATGATTGCGGAGGCTAAGGGCCGTATTCGGAGTCTCAATTTCCGGCCGAACTCGATCGCATATTTCATAAAATCTCTTTTACGAGTTCAAAATGGTGTACAGATTTTCCTCGTTATGGTTGACGCGGTATACAAGTACTTCTCAGCGTCACGATAGGAAGTAGTGCCACATCTGCGGGTAGAATCTGTGAACCAATTCGACTCAAAGCAGAGATTTAATGAAGTGAGCAGTAAAAGGAGGTAGTTGACATTATGAGTATGGCTCCAAAGGTTCATTCTGTTCTTCACTAGGAAAATATTTGAAAAAACAGATTTTCTAGTTCAATTATTGAGTGCTGTAAATGAAATACTAACTTTGTTTCCTTCCACAGAGATATTTTATTGGTACTACATGTTTCGAAACCTCGGTGTCATCATCAGGTACAAAATTCAAGCACAATTTTCACGTGTATATATCATGAAGGGTAGTGGGTGTTCAGGAGGGGAAAATCGTCGGGGGCGGAAAAACAGGAGGTGAAACATGTTGTAACAAGAAAATAAATCTGTGGAAGGAAACAAAGTTAGTATTTCATTTACGAAATTCAACTCCCACCTTGTTGAGCCTGATACAATGGAACGCAATAAGAGTGTGGTTTGTCTGTTCTTGGTTTAGCTCGTCAGTGATTAAGTCCTTTCCATTTCTGATTATTTCCCCCCCCCCCCCCCCCCCTCCCCTCCCCTCCGCAAAACAAGAGCGACGCGATAGCCGTAGCGCGCCTACTGGGCGGCCAACGCCCGCTTGCACTTTTCCAAGGAATAAGCCCACACCTCAACGCCCCAGCCGGCACCCCCTACCTTTTCCTCACGTTCGATTCCTTATTTGGTCACGTTCAAATGGGCCCCGGGCCCTCCGCAAAAGCGGTGATCCCGACGGAGGGGAAATGAAGAAGGACGAATCCCCCTCGAAATGCACGTTGGCAGTGTTAGCGTGCCCAAGTGCCCCCCGCCTCTACCCACCTCCTCCACCTTCCTCTAGTTGGCCTACATACACGCGTCGCTCAGCGTGTGTGAGGGGGTTAGTCGCTTTCCAAGGTCCCCGCGATCATCGCGGTCACTCCTATTCAAGGCGAGGAGGGAATCCAAACAAGGGCGGAATCGGGGAGACGCGGGACTCCTCCGCGCGCTAAGACTATGGTTTGCGGTCGCGCCCTTGCTGGAGGGAGGCCGGGGATATGTAAGTGGGCAGAGTCGGGCCTTTCCCGTCAGAAGAGCGTTCTGCTCGCCCCAAGTTTTGCGAGGAGGTCGAGCGAATAGGGAAAGATTTTTAAGAGGAAAAAAAATGAGAGTCGGAAAGCGCGGACGCCCACCCGATGAGGAACCCACTCGGGATCTTCGCGGCTTGGAAAGGTGGGAGAGAGGAAGACATCCTCCCGAATCGGAAATGCCGCGATGCATGCTCTCGTTCTTTTTTTTTATCGATCTATCGAACGACCGAATCACTCGAGACGCGGTTGCCTCTCGGGAAGCCATAAACGGATTCCCTGGTTTGTGCACATAAGCCTTCCTCGTCAATCCTCTACTTTTTGGGCGAGGGAAAGCGTCTGTTTTCACTCTTCAAGGTTTCTCTCAATCTCCATGCTTTCCGCACGTACCTAAATATCTCAATAAATCTTTCCTTGCGAAGACAACTGTGTCCAGCGAGATGTAGTGGAAGGCTACCATGCTCAAAAACATCAAAAAAATATAGCACTGTTTTACAGATAAATCTACAGGAATTTTTGTGGAAAAGTGGAGTAATTTTGAGTGCCTGAGTATCTTTCCTCACACATATTCTTAAGGAAGTTGAAATCAACGGATTACTTCTTCCATTGCGGCATCGCTTCATTCCGTCCAGTGTTCGGGAGGAGCTTGGAGTCGTTTTTCACGTCATTGGAATTTTTGGAAAGGAGCGAACCACGTAGGGAATGAATGCTGATTGAAACCGTATCAATCAAAGAAAGATTTTTGACGGAAGATATTACTTATAGGAGGATTGAGGAGGTAAAGGAATGGAGAACATTTAGCGCCTGATCACCATCATAACTTCAACAATTGGGATATAATTTCAAGAGTACTCCTCTCTGATCTTAATAGAGCCAATCTAACACTATTTCTCTCTCCAGATCATTACTAATCATATTGCTCGCAGAATTATTCCTTCAGTAACGAAATGCATGCATGTGCATTAAGTGCATGTTTGGTGAGAATTCACGCCCTGCTACACACCTTTGAGGTGGCTTGCAGGGTTATTATGTAGATGTAGATAGATTCGGCATCCCTTTGTCCTTATTTAGTTGCTATTAACGTAGGCGACCGAAACTTGGTTAGTCGAATAAAGGAAGGAATCATATGGAAAAAGGAGTAAAACCCAGTGTGTGCTATTAGCGAAAGATTCTAAGGGTTCCTAGGTTTAACGTCTCATCCGACGGACAAGAGACTGAACTTTGTGTTCACCATACCACACACGATTAGGAAGTGATAGAGTTTTTCATATCGACCTTCAATGCTGAAAGGAAATAATTTTATCGAGGTTAGGCCAGAATTGGAGAAAATAAACTATTCTTTACTGACGTTTCGGAACATAATTTATTCCATAATCAGGACTTAGAAACAATAAATTTATGAATTATGGTGCCACGGTGTGATGCTAAATTTATAAATGTATTTATTATAAGCCCTGATGATGGAATAAATTGTTTCGAAACGTTGTTTAAGAAAGGCTCCTTTTTATTTCTGAACTGTCCTCTTGATAGAGGTAATTCATAGTAACTGGTATACCGGCGGTAAAATATGCATCAGTAAGATTTCGAACCCGGGCCAGGATGATGGGAAGCCAATTCCCCATCCATCAATCTTTTTAAGTCTTCCTCCTAATACTTTCACATCCTAATGGCAACGCTATATCCGCGTGGAAACACATAATCAGTCGTTCGGAGAGACCGTTTGTTCAGTCTTCCGGGCTCTATGGGCGAGTGGGCGGTCCCGTGGACCATTGTCGGGCCATTTCCGGAGGGCCCCGCCCACGGGTGGGGTTCTCCGCCCCTGCTCCCTCCTTCGCAAGAGGGAGGGGCGAAGGAAAACTGAGAAAAATGAATCGAAATTCAGTCGCCATCACTGTTCTTCTTCCGTAGAGAACTGGTGGGCTGTATTGGTGCAGTGGTTAGGGTACTGGCCTGTCACCTGGAGGGCCCGGGTTCGAATCTAGGCTGTGAAAGATATTTTTCATGTGCAAACAGACTCCAACAAGAATGTTTGGTGGAGAGCATTCGAGTTCAGTACTCCGTCCGCCAAATGGGACGTTAAGCCGTTGTCCCTATGGCACCTTTCGTTAAGAGCAGGCAAAATCCGATGCAAGTTTTTTTCTACACCTTTCATCTTTCTCCTTCAATTTCCATCCTTAAACGTTTCCTTCCAGTCTGAAGCACCTATATGCACCCAGGCTTAAAAACACTGGTGAAAAAGGATAGACGTTTTCGCCCATTCGCAAATAGCTAACATCCGGATTGCGATACCGTGAAACTCGTAAACCATTTCAAAATCAACTTATTGTTGGATAAGGTTAGTTTCACTAACATTTACTGCCAAAATTCAGGTATTAGCGAAACCGTGGAGGTTTCTCCGCACTCTCCCAAACCATGGAAGTTCCTCCGCCTCTCCCAACAGGTCAGCTGGTATCCCATGAATCGGTTGTGATTGGTACGTGAAAATATTTAACGTATTTCGGAGTACTTGAGAAATGTTTTGCGTCAACATCCAGAGATAGTAGAATCCTGGCTTTTACAAACCTATTCTTCCGGTATACAGTAGCTATAATAATAATATTAATTCGTTCATTACACTTCGTGGTTGGTTTTTAAATGTACCTTTCAGAATTTCCCCATAATTCCATTTTGCTTATCAATGCCTCATCCTTGCATAAGTGCTAATGTTGATTAGGTAATATATTTACGGACATCTATAGCAGTAAACTGAGACGAATTAGTTTAATATGATACGAAATAATTTTTGAAATTTTCCCGTTAACCATCGGAGATGTTTGACTCCTCACTTTTAACAAAACTATTGCTTTAACTCTACCTATAACAATATTATTTACACTGAAACAGTTTACATTTCATTAGGAGTGAATGTGTTGAGATCCGGTTACTACCGTATCAATAAAAGTCTTAACTTCGGAAATATTCATGGAGAATACTGCAATTGTTAGAAGGGTTTCCTGGAACTCCATTAAGTATTTTCTGCTTTCCGGTAAAATTCCAACAGCGCGAAGACTCATGACTATATTTTTTTTCTCTTTCCACAGTAATAATCAAACCAATTCATCATGTGTGACGAAGATGTTGCCGCACTCGTCGTCGACAACGGCTCCGGCATGTGCAAGGCCGGTTTCGCCGGTGACGACGCCCCCAGGGCCGTGTTCCCATCCATCGTGGGCAGGCCCAGATACCAGGTAAGAAACCACGACCCCTCTTCCAAGAATTAAAATTCGTCAGCAGTTACGAAGTAACTATAAATTTAACTTTTAAAATTATCCATTTATATTTTTCAATAAATTAGAATGAAAATCAACATTACTTTATATCCCTTAAAATAATTTTTGTTTTAAATTTAAAACAAATTTATGGAAACACTCAAAATATAAAATGAGTCTTCGATTATTATTGAAACAAATTAATTTGGTTTAGGTTTTTCAGAGTGTTGACGTAACAATAATAACGTTCTGAGTATCCTGCTATCTTAAAACATTGCGGAGAAGTTTTTTAAGACGTTCATTGTTTAGTCTATAAGTTACTGTGTCAAATAAGATACTTCCATATAATAAATGTCTTTTTTTAATGTATGCCGGTCATTTGATAGGCTCATTGAACCGTGTTAAAACAAACAATTCGAACAAACTTGAATTCGGCATTACGCCCTAAAATATTCGGCAACTGTTGACAAGGTGTTCAATCGAATCATGGAATTAGAAGGTATACTTAAAAGAGTCCCAAAGAACGATCGTGTCAAACACTTACCCTCCGGTCATTCGCAGGGCATAATGGTGGGCATGGGACAGAAGGACAGCTACGTGGGCGACGAAGCCCAGTCCAAGAGAGGTATCCTGACGGTCAAGTACCCGATCGAGCACGGCATCGTGACCAACTGGGACGACATGGAGAAGATCTGGCACCACACTTTCTACAACGAACTCCGTGTAGCCCCCGAGGAACATCCGGTGCTCCTCACGGAAGCCCCTCTCAACCCCAAGGCCAACCGTGAGAAGATGACGCAGGTAAGGAGCATTAGATTCTACTACATTTTAGAAATACAGGAATACTAGCTCCTAATAGATATAATTTCTTCATGCCAAAGTGTTTTAAAATCCGTTATTTGGATATGCGCACTCGCATGAATTTACGCAACTTGTGAAGGTCTGGAAGTAATTATCACCTTGGCTTGTTATTTGATTCCAACCAGGACGAAGCTCTACTATAATTTGTATTCATTATAATTTTTTAAAAGCTTATTATTTGATAGTTTTGACCCTCTATTCCTCCATATTCATTGCTAGTTAAGTTATAGTGTTGTAACTGTCCATAATCTTTCTTAATTTGGACCATAATTGGAGAATCGCGTATTACCTATTAATCGCTTGGTCTTTCTCTGTGAGTATATTCTCCTATTTTTCCTTTAAGTTCATTACAAATCACTGTCCAATTTATTTGACATTTCTCTCGTACCATAACTTTGTTGACATATCTGTGTGCATATTCATTGCTCATTTTATCATCCATTTCATCCTCGGCATCCTACGTTATCATAGGGTCTCGATTCCTTGTTTTTTTCATCATAATCTCTTCGTCTTCTGCCCGTAGAGTGAAACTCTCCACACGCAGTTTTTCAATTTCTGATTCCGTTTTCGTGACTTCAAATGACTTACACCCTAAATTCTATATCGGTTGAATTATTATCAACTGGTTATTTGATTCTGGTCGTGTAAATATCCCGACTTACTCCTTATTTTCACGTCTTGCAGATCATGTTTGAGACGTTCAACACGCCCGCCATGTACGTCGCCATCCAGGCCGTCTTGTCTCTCTACGCATCCGGTAGGACCACCGGTATCGTCCTGGACTCAGGAGACGGAGTGTCCCACACCGTCCCGATTTACGAAGGTGAGTGTTCTTTTCTCGAGTCGTGATTATTTTTCGGTCTTGATTCCGTGTTTGAGTCAGGACTTAACGCCAACGGTGAAGTCCCCATTTTGTAGGTTGGATCTCATGACGCAATACATGCCATCAGCTGCTTTACTTACAGAAATATTGTCATCTCAGGGGTCGGCAAACCTTTTCATGCCAATTCTACACACATTTTCAACTTGGCAAAGCTATGAGGGCCGCAAATACTTGTTTTTTTATAACTAATTAATATATCAACACAGAAAGAATAAAATGTTTCGCTTCCACTCCATATCACCTGAATCTTCAGAATTAGTAACTAATATGCATCTACATCTACACGATACCCTGCAAGCCACAGCGAGGGTGTGTGGCAGGGGGTGAAGATCACCAAGCATGCACTACTGACAGGCAAACAAGCAACTATAATAATAATAATAAAAGGTCTTTATTGGGGCGAGATTGAGACAAAACTGTCCCTTCTGCCATCTAATGGCAGAAGTATAGAACTGACATACAAAGAAGCAACTATATTAAGCTATGCTCAGTTAATATTTACGTCTGTTTTTGATGCAGTTAAAGTAATTGATGTTGTTACTTGTGTGGGCCGCATTCAATTCTTTCGCGGGCAGCAGGTTGCTCACCCCTGCTCCATCTATTTGCATGAAAAGTTACCTAGATCGCTCTACATTTTCTTATATCACGCTCTAGTTCACACTGGTTCATGAAAGAGAAGGCATTGTTTCGATATCTACAGATGTGAAGCTGATGAAGCAGTTTCCTCTGATTTCCAACTAACGCTCTGACCATCGTGAAAGCAGAGGAAACTTCATCGCAATTCGCCGGGAAAATCTACGATCTTTCAAATGCCAATCTGCCTAAATGTAGATGTGAATTTAGCTTTTTCCTCGCTAAAAGTACCTTCCAGGCTAAACACCTCTCGACCAGTTCCAAAAAATAGATCCGCATTCGCTTTGCAGTGCGAGGATTACTCATTCGATTCGATCTTAAGAATGTACTGAAGAAGCTCTATAACTATAAGAAGTGCAAAACAACCTTTACTTGCCGAATACATGAATAGTAATCGATTCAGAGTTGTTCGTGTGTAATAGGACCCAGTTTCCCTCGCAAGCAATGGCTCACGTCTTTTTTTTTCTTTCTATTTCCAGGATACGCCCTTCCCCACGCCATCCTCAGGTTGGACCTTGCAGGGCGTGACTTGACTGACTACCTGATGAAAATCCTGACCGAGCGTGGCTACAGCTTCACCACCACAGCCGAGCGAGAAATTGTCCGTGACGTCAAGGAGAAGTTGTGCTACGTGGCCCTTGACTTCGAGCAGGAGATGGCTACTGCCGCCTCTTCATCCTCCCTGGAGAAGTCTTACGAATTGCCTGATGGACAGGTGGGTGCTCAATCAAACATCTTGTTGTTCTAGAGTTCTCAAAGTCTCATCTATAATCTGAAATATTCCACTCCACCACCACATAACACTCCACCAAACTATTCCTCTATATTTATCATAGGCTCCTTGTGTAGCGTTGCCGTTTATGTCAAGCTATACCTTTTTCTTAAGCACGTTATAAATCACTGACCCAGTCATCTTCATGGCACCCTATCTGGATTGAGAAATTTTGTTTGAAATCATAGGGAAGTCTATCAATCATCAGGAAAAGTTACTTACATTCAACTTTAAAAGTGTTAACTTTAAACGTTGAACAAAAAAGTTTGTTAGAATCTATTTTAATAATAGGAATTCATTTTGCGACATCCAAAATTGAAGGAGTAACCACATATCTTCTCTTCAGTTTTCCAAACTTGTATGCTTTCGCAAGCAGCGATCCGAATAATGTAATTATAACCATTTGAAATAATTAAATGAATCATAGTATAGGCTCAGGAATAGTATTGACATATCATAATTTGAAGTTAATTCCACTACGATTAGCTTAACGTACAAGTTTTCTTGTTTATCAATTACGTCGACTAATCAGTCGACCAAGTATGTAACGGTAGTTCTCGGTTCAGGGGTCATCAGGGAGTCGTCAATCGATCGGAACTTGAGTTTTCTTGTCTTATTCAACATTTATGTTTTTCGGTACTCAAAGATGTGGTTATTCTCAGTCACCAAACCATGCTAATTGCGAAGAATCCGACATCAAGTGTGGGAATTCGAGCGTGCTAAAAACCGATATAAATGCCTGCAATACTTTTCCCGTGCTGCTTGACCTCCATCACACACCAAATCTCAATCTAACTGGCTTTCTCTGAGTACCCTAAGCCATTTTTCATTCTGCAACCGAAAATTTCCTCCCTTCAACTCAACCTTACCGTATCCCCTGCCATCAAACAAATTCTACATAAAATGCGGTGGATAGGAATTGGAAAGAAGCTAATTTGTAATTTATTCCTATTTATCGTCCTCAGTGTTTACTTTCCTGTTTTTCACACTGATGCTGATTGGTAATCAAATGGAAGTGGTATTCAAGTAAAATAATTACATTTATTTAAACTGTTTAAAAATGTGAGCAATTACAAATGACTAGTGTATGGATTAAATTTCCCTCCCAATAAGCTAGATTCAAGTCAGTTGTCAGCCGCAACAATGAACCGATTTCCCTCCCCCTCTTGCTCACCCCGCTCTCTCTCTCTCTGTTGGGCCCTTTAATGGGCCCCCCTGGTGGGCCGAGAAAGGGCGCGCGTCGCTCATTCCTGCCCCTCAATCATCCGAACCGACACGACTTGATGAAAAAATTTACCTCCACCGGTCCGCTACACAAGCGTGCTTCCTGCTGTTCGAGTTTGCTGGTGAAATTTTCAAGCCTAGAATCCTCATGATACCCCCTCCTCGATAATATTTAACATACCGATGAGCAATGATGGACCTATAGAAGCGCTTTCAATAATATTATTTAATTTTTTTTATTTAAGATTCATGATACGAAAAGTGGGTCACACACTTTTTTTTCAACTGGTCAGAACTTTCCTTATAGAACCTACACACATGTCAGTTTCTGCTCGTGACGTTTGCATTAATCATGTACATTCCTCCTGGTAATTATATTTTTCAACTATCCTCTTTTTTTCACCATTTAAGAGAGGAATAGATATAATCTATGTGATCCACTGCTCGTGCAATTGGTTCGCCGACACCCTTGCCATTTGCTAGCGTATCTGCCTCATTTGTATGCATTCGTATCTAGTCCACTGTTGTGATATCCTGATCATACTCCTCTCTCCGAACCGGCTTCCGCGAGTAGTTAAAATGTTTTTTTTGCGATGATTTACGCATGGCCATATTTTCGTTTGAAAAGAGTCCTGTACTTGCTTCTGTGAACTTGATCAGGAAAGGTTATTAACTTTTCACAATTACTTTGAATGTATTTGTCACTGACTTCATCACTTAGGCACATTTGGTTGACAATAAATAAATATTCAATCTTGAAAGTAATGTTTTCTCTTGATCCATTGATCTTGGATTAGCTTTATGTCAAGTGTTGAAAAAACCCTGTTCTCACTTGAGTCAGTTGGTAATATGTAATAATAATCCCCCACCCTGGTCTGCAGGTGATCACCATTGGCAATGAACGCTTCCGTTGCCCGGAGGCCATGTTCCAGCCATCCTTCCTCGGCATGGAATCTTGCGGAATCCACGAGACCACCTACAACTCCATCATGAAGTGCGACGTGGACATCAGGAAGGACTTGTACGCCAACACCGTCCTCTCAGGAGGCACCACCATGTACCCGGGCATCGCCGACCGCATGCAGAAGGAGATCACCGCCCTGGCCCCGTCCACCATGAAGATCAAGATCATCGCGCCTCCCGAGAGGAAGTACTCCGTCTGGATCGGAGGCTCCATCCTCGCCTCCCTCTCCACCTTCCAGCAGATGTGGATCTCCAAGCAGGAATACGACGAGTCCGGCCCCTCCATCGTCCACAGGAAGTGCTTCTAAAGCACTTCTTTTCGTTTTTTTCTTTTTTTTTCGTTCGGTGTCCACTGAACTTCTTATTATTTAAAAGGCTTCCAGCCATTCCCGAAATCCAGTCCGGTCAAGACATGTCCGCCGGATTCTGGATGAGTCATTGGAATGAGTCTCTTAATATAGTCACCGACGTCAGGAATGGACTCATCCGGCCACTACTTGAGCCGGAATTTTCTTGACGTCGAACAAAACATCATTTCTGTATTCCTTTGCGTTTTATTTCCCTTGTTAGTTAAAGGGAATGTAGATGTGTGCAGGTTTATTCTGTGGGCGATTTGTTGTCCCATTTTGGATTGACGAAAGCAATGTCATGATTCATATTTTTTTAAGCTCTCTATTTTTGATACCTTAGTTCGCGGTCTTAGTCATCCTTGGGGAAGGTACATGGTACTAAACTAGAATATTCGACTTTTTACTCCGTTGGAAGAATGCTGAAGTGTCGTGGCTGTGATAACTAGGATTTCTGCTCGCAGATTAGCGTGGCGGCCTATGTTAACCTTTTTTATCCACGGGGTTGATGCCTATCACCTTCCAGGGTACTAGAGATGATTCGAGTCATAATAAACGACAAATCTTCGGCATTTTCTCAACCAAAAATATCTGGCAGCTACCTACGTTTCCATTTGTTAGAGGTGAATTCAACGACTGATGTTGGAAAGCATATATCCAGTTGGACCATGCTGCGCAACACAATCTTGTAGAATTTACTTCTCACTCCCACAACAGTGACTTGAACTAAAAACTGCCCCTTTTTCTTGCGATGGAAAAACGAGAGCTGGAAGTGATACTTTTCCACAAAATATGCCTGCACGCGAAACCCATCTTAAGGGTGAAACGGATGATGTTTTGAGAATGAATGAATAGACTTAGGCACAAGCATGTTATATATCATTTGTTCGTAATGATTGAGCAGCGTGTGCCCATCCAAGAATATTCGAATCGGTTGCAGTTTGCATTTTCGGTCATAGGAGGGGGGGAAGTGGGATCTGTTCCCTTTTCTCTTTTCCTACGGCTACGGGTACTTGCCTTTTTTATTGCCAAAATCGATTCATTTTATACACATTTTTTTCTGGATGATGTTATATTATTTCACCATTTGTTCATGAACTCCCATAAAAAATAAATTCGCAAGCATAGTTGCCAAAAATTTCGCAATCCAATATTTTGAATTTACTCGTTAAAATTCAAGTTGTTTTTTTCCTGTTTAAAGCATATTTTCACCACATATTATGCACGACGGACGGGTTTATGAGTACGCACTCATTACTTTGCACTCGGTTTGATAGCACCCTTCTCCCTGCAAGTACTTTCAATAGCTTCTCGATAATGAGATTAGGAAATTCTGTGGACAAATTTTTGTCCTATTTTGAGGCAGGTGACTGCGGTCAACTAAAGGGTAATTGAAAATAACTGGTGTTGATGAATTATTTTCGCGACCATGTTCAGGCATTGGAGTGGATTTTTCACCGATGTTGGAACCGCCATTCCAAATTTTACATTCCTCAAATGCTGTTCCGTTCTAATTTCTTTTAATCTTATTGGGCGATGGACAGAGGTATTTGTAAATAACCCATAAATATTTCTTCCGTATGGTATTTTTCCATACCTGCTCCGTCAAGTCACTTGCACGTTGCATAAACAGAGATCCTAATTCTATCGTAAGGTCCATTCAACAGCATTTTTTTCTGCTACGACTGCCGACAAATTTGTCAATTTTGTACGTACTTGTACTTTTCAAGCTGAAATTTTGTAACATATATACATACGTTATTGAAAATAATTGCAAAATGATGCAGATTTATTTTAAGATAAATGTATCTAATTTATTGTTTTTGGAATAATAATAAATATTTCAAAACACATAACGTGTCCATTGTTTATTCAATGTTTCTCTCTTCACCTCCAGCGTGACAGCGAAATAAAAAAAATCCAACTTCAAGGCTGTGGAGTTGGAGCCCTTGGAAGGAACAGTCGTCCGCTGAGTTATATAATTAGCTTAGTTTCTTTTTTTTTAATTCCTTGGAAAAAATGATTTTTTACTGGGTAAAATGAACACCAAATGAAGAAAGTTAAGTTTTACCCAGCCTTTTAAATTTTCTTCAGAAGCCCTACCACGTATGCTAGAAAAATGTTGAAACTTTTGCTTGCAGTGCTCAAGGGATGTTTATATTACACTTCTCAATTGAGTTAACCCCATTAGTTAATTACCCCAGCAATTGAGTTAACCCCTCTTGGAGTTATGTTGCTATTAAAATGCCAAAATTTCACATAACGTCTGACAAAGTTCACAATCTGCATGTTGTTTCCCAGAAAAATCTGATTTTTAAGTTCAAAAAATATAATTCCAAAAGCATCACGTTTTGAACTAATTAAATGCTAGAATTGAATGACTACCATCTAGGATTACAGCTGCTAAATGCGTAGTTTTATTGAATGCATATATTATTTTTTAATTGATTCACCACTGCTTACCACACAACTTAGGGACCCGAACAAAACCGATATGCTTTCCATTGGCTGATATTACAATGAACACGACGAAGCAACAAGGATCGTATTAGGTAGTATTAGTTTGTAGGGTGCGTCGACGGCATGGTCATTTTGTGGATCGTATTAATTTCGAGTGTCATGCAAAGTGATGTAAGTCAACTGTATGTAGAAGTGATCTTATTATTAAGTAGGAAAGAGATGGAAAACTTGGTAAACGTTACCAACTTAGTACAAGATATTAGGGGTGTTGAAAAGGTACGAAACGACACTGTTGGCTTAAGGAGGTTCCACCGTAACTCCACGAATCAAACTCCCGTAAAAGAGCTGTGTTATTTAATGAATATATACCGATCCAGAAAAACTCCAATATGGAAACTCATCTATAGGGTAATAACGTATGCACAATTGTATGAGCATGCTATTTTATAGCGCATTGTAGTTGCATTCTATTTTTTACAAGCTCTTTTAAGTCATTTTGACTTAGGAACATGACTGACGTGTTGTTGCCACGTTTAATTTACAAAGTGAGAATGTATGCTCAATCCCGCTAATACGTATTCTAAAATAGGTTAAATATTTTCTTACTTAGTTCTAAACTATTCCCTTTTAAATACAATTCTTTGTTTTGAATTTTATTAATATTCGTATTTTTGAAAACTGTTTGGCAACAATGACGCTGCTACCATTTGGAAGCATTGGTATTAATTACACCATATCATTAACCAATGAAATATTTAAATTGCATAAAAATATAGGAAGGACCTTGGTAAGGTTTAGTATTCCTAAATTAAGTGAGTAAATAAGCTTGTAAGCACCTTCCATCACAAATACCGTTGCCAATGATAACAACATAATGTAGCGCCACTTTCAGGTAACTAATGCTTTTCTGCTTTTTTTCGAGCAAAACTTTATTAATATCAATTAAACAAGAAAGCTAAGGCGAGTACTTTTTCACAATGCTAAATTCTACATAAAATTGTGCATCTTATACTAGTTTTTCGTCAAAACGACATTTCTCTTTACATAATTAATCTGCATATTTTACTGCAAGAGCTATGCTCTGCCGTATAGCCACGTATAAAATATCTGATTTTCAACGTCATTTTTCTTCAAATATGGAAAGACCTCATTATTTTATTGCCAATCGATGGAAGGGGCAAAAATTGATGTCCAAAAATTTTCACAAAAATACCATCTACTTCATAACCAGAGACCTGAGCACAACTATCCCACTGTTTCACGAGTCGAAGGATTCCTTGTTCCCAGAATTACTGTTGCTGTGACAGGAGCCAGTCTTCCACCGTGCCCTTCAATTCATCGCTCTAGTTGAAGCACAATTGTGAGAACACAACTGCCTGCTTCTATCTTAAGACCATAATTTAAGTGATGATGTTAAAAATATTTTGCGAACTCCAACTTACTATGGTAGACTGGACCATGATCACAAAATTAGAGACATTGATTGCCGAACTGACAGATTCAAAATGTCCTTTTTCCTCGTACAATTAGGTATATGAATAACGGTAAATATATCCAGTACGAGTGTAGCAATGGATAACATTGGTAGCTGCATGTTGGTATGAGCACTTAGAGCTAACCCAACTAACAGCATGTTTTTGCATGTTTACTTTGCTATTTATAGCTTTTTTAAATAGTGAAGTTTAGAAGAGTAAATGAATACTAATTCTTTTTTATGCATGATATATAGTGCATCTTTGGTGAGAATTCACCTCCTGCCACACACCTTTATGGTGGTATTATGTCATTGGGTAAACAAGGTAGGTAAAGAATTCTCTGTAGTGGATGATGTATGCTAATACATATTACTAACATTACAGCATTACTAACACATGCATGACAGGAAAATACCAATTAAAGTATCTAGGGGAATTTTTTTTACCAACCAGTAATCAACTCAATTAAGGGTAGTTACGAACCACCTAGTTGCACGTGACCCGTATATGTAATATATGTGCCTGAAGTAGTCGCACTGAATCATATTAACATTGGTAGCTGCATGTTGGTATAAGGACTTGAAGCTAACCCAACTAACAGCATGTTTTTGCAAGTTTGCTTTGCTATTTTTATCTTTTTTTTTAATAATGTAGTTTAGAACAGTATATAAATACTAATTCTTATTTATGCATGATATGTAGTGCATGTTTGGTGAAAATTCACCCCCTGCGCACACCTCTATGGTGGCTTGCAGGGTATTATGTAGATGTAGATGTTCTCTCCTTTGTCATGTGCGGGCGCCCTCATATTTGCACAACCATAACGGACATTGCATTCGCGTCCCTAGAGTACTCACTAAGTTATCCCAAAGGGGCATACACAAATTTCAATCAATTTGGTTGCTATATAATTTCAATTGAAAAATGGTGTGATACATGGCAGTTAGAATTAAATTTTAAAAAATGTGTAGTAATGAATTTTTGGAAAAAGAATAGCTCTCCTCCCAGCACTTACAAAATAAGTAATAATGAAATAAAAAGCGTGGAATCCGTTAAATATCTTGGAATAAGATACACATGATCTTTCCTGGGGTAAACACATACGTGAAATAATGGGTCAAGGTAATCGTAGACTGGGATTCATCAAAAGAGTATTGGGTAAATGCGACGAATATGTAGCCACTTAGCCACATTAGCCACTTTTCCCATGTTAGA
The DNA here is from genome assembly GCA_933228895.1 of Platycnemis pennipes. NCBI lineage: Eukaryota > Metazoa > Arthropoda > Insecta > Odonata > Platycnemididae > Platycnemis > Platycnemis pennipes. The sequence continues at coordinate 28,832,713 of OW121852.1, read as the reverse complement.
CCTCATTTGGAATATGCTGGCAGTGTATAGGACCCCTACGAAATCGGTCTAAATTACGAACTTGAACGTTTGCAGCGAAGATCGGCATGATTTGTAAAGGGACAGTACGATAACTATATTAGCGTAACCAGTCTATTAAATGAATTAAAATGGGATTCATTGTCAGGTCACAGATTGAAATTTAGACTTAATCTCCTAAATAAATTCCAAGATAGTATTTTCAGTGATGACGTTAAAAATATTTTGCGAACCCCAACTTATTATTGCAGACTGTACCATAATAACAATAATAAGAGAAATTGATTGCCGAACTGACAGATTCAAAATGTCATTTTTCCCCGTACAATCGGGGATATGAATAGCGGTAAATATGTCCAATACGATGGATTGAATCCATATCATAAGTAGTTGCATGTTGGTGTAAGGACTTGAAGGTAACCCAACTAACAGCACGTTTTTGCATGCGCAGTTTGCTATTTTTATCTTTTTAAATATTGCAGTTACACTAATATATTAATACTAATCCTTTAAATGCTTGATATATAGTGCGTGTTTGGTGAGAATTCACCCCTTGCCACACACCTATGAGGTCGCTTGCAGGGTATTATGTACCTAGATGTACCTTTCCATTTGAGTGCCCCTAATAGATGATTCCTTCTCATGGGTCCCTGACATAGTGAGAAGGACGGATGTTCCCATTGTGCTTAATTAAGCACTGCATAGAAGCAGTGATCATCACTCCTGGCCGGCCCGCCCGTAAAAAATAGACGGAAGGGAAATCTTAACGATTATATATCCACATCTATTTACTATCCGGCAAGCATTGATTATCCGGAGTGCAAGGGATCGATTTGGTGTAGTGGTTAGGGTACTGGCCTCTCACCAGAATTGCCCGGGTTCACATCTTGGTAGTGAAAGACATTTTTCATTGCCGAACCGGTCGCTACTTAGAGTGTGTTGTGGAGAGCATTTGAGTACAGTACTCCAATCGTCAGATGAAACATGAAACCGAGTGGACCACTCAGCGACTTTCGTCAATACTAAGCTATGCAATGGCCAACGTCAGGTTTCACTCTACCCTTCCTCCACTCCTAAAAAACTTTTCTCTCGAACAAAATTATTCATCCCCAGCGGCATGGTACTAATACATACCATGCCCAGCGGTATCACGACAAGTCGTAACCGTACATCTCGTAACCGACATCTCGTAAACGGACATCTCGTCACCGCGACATCTCGTAACCGCGGTTAACTCGGAACCGAAATCGCAATTTTGTGCACGAAATTGTTAGATAAAGATAAAGAAATATTTATTGTTCTTGGACCGTTGGTCCACTAAGAACATACAAAGGTCTTAGTATCAGATCTTGAGTACACAGTGAAATGGGATACATACAATACATAATGGTAACACAATTGGATACATAATGGTAACAAAAAATACAAGCATATTGGTAAATTAAATTTTTTCCTGTAATAGCATTTTATTGAACAGTAAGTTTTTGAAAGCAATCAGTGATTTGGAGTTTTTGATTAGTTCAGGAGTACTATTCCATATCCTTGTCCCAACAACACAAAAGGATTTATTAAATGTAGAGATTCGGTGTAGTGGGACCATTAAACAATCTGGTGACATTCGAGTTGCAACATTTCGATTTTGCTCTTTAGATTGAAAAAATTGCATGATATATTCATACTGTTGACAGTTGAAAAGTTTATATAAGAAGGAGGCAAGCAATCCCTCCTTGTTTTAGCTTTAAGCCATTCTAACTTAGAAAAATAAGGGGATATATGATCATCTTTTTTAAGATCATAAATGAACCTGACACACATATTTAATTGTCGTTGAATCATGGTGTTAATCTGTTCAGTTAGGTCATGATAAACAAGGCAGCAGTAATCAATATGGGGGAATATGGAAAAAAAAGATGAAAACGAAAAAAGAATTTTAGTGAAAATTTTAATCTTCTAACCACAACCATTCACTCATACATCAAAAATTAAAATAAGCAAAAGGAGACGCCCACCGAAAAAGCTGCTGTGATAACATTGACGTTATTTACCTCCCGTCCTTGACTGCTCTTATGGGAAGGGAAGGGAGTGGAGGGGGATTCTCGGAAGGTCTGCTCGCACAGATGCTGTCGCAACTGCTCCCATTGGCAGAGTCAGCTGTTTCCCCCCCCATTACGAATAGGCAAGGTAGCTTTGCGGGCTCAGTTATGATTGGACGAAGTCGATATACTTCAGAGTTTGCACCACACCCACTTTTCCGAAAGGGTTAAAACCATCAGATTTTCGCCGCTTATAACTCGAGAAATAATTGACGGATCAAAAAACGGAAAAATACGGGTCTTTTTATTTTACAAACTCTTATCATATTCGGCAATTTTAAAAAATATGGTAAACGACCCCATTAGTAATTAGACAACTGGTAACCGACTATTTCGTAAACGCGACAACTAGTACCTATACGGTCATTTGGTAACCGGAAGTGCAGAGAACGACGTGGAACCTCCCCAGCAGTCAGCAGTCCTGAGATCGGTTTGCCGCAGCTCCCCACTTAATTCTCAATTCAATTTACAGCTCATCTCTTCACATTACGTACTTATTTTCTTTCACACCCTTCACCACTTATTCTTGTGACTTTTTTCATACGCCGTTATGGCAAATGAGGATGGAATCCCCGATTGTTCCACTTAAAAATTGCATATGGAATCGGTATTCTCTATTGTAGCAGAGTGATCTTCTCATCGGCCCGGAAAGCTTAAAGTCCGTGGTTTGATTCCCAATCCAGCAGGCACGTAGCCACAAAATTTGCTTCGGGGGGGGGTTAGGTCTTGCGTCACTTGAAACAAATCAGCCTTCCCCATTCGGTGCCTACATGTTACAAATCTTTTCCCTTAGTTTTCAGGGCTTGGTATTTACATTTACAGTGCTCATACTTATCTCTTCTCACTAGTAAAGTTCACTGCTAAAATAAGAACAACAAATTTTTTGGGTAAAAATTTCTAGGGGGCTAAAGCACCAGAATCCTCCCCTCTGGCTACGTGCCTGCAATCCAGGGTGTGTTTGAAACCAACGAGATTATCTCAAATTGGTAACCAAGGAGTCACGTGGTACAAACACGAATGGTTTACAAATTTAGAGTCTGAATCGCTCGTTACAATACCATTAATTGTTTTCACTTGAGTTTTTCTCGTGTGACTCAACTATAAAGCCCACAGATGAGATAAAACACAAGAGCAAACAATGAATAAAGCTGCAATCAGCGGTTTTAACTCCCCAAATCAGCGAACCATTCGTGTTCACACCACTTGACTCCTTGGTTAACTACTCGAGATAATCCCGACGGATTCAACCACAACTCCACAGGAACACTATATCTACGAGCAATCAATATCAACCTTTCGGAAATTTGGTTACAGGACAACAAATGTTTTGAGTTCTGTGAGGAACAAGATATATCAGTTAAGGACACAATATTTGAAAAGCCTACATGAGATAATACGCATTGAATAAGATACCCATTTGATAAGAAAAAAACTACTGAATGTAAAACAGTTCAAGAAAGTGGAAAGCGATGGAAAGTTCATAAACTTAGAGAGCCTGAAATAAGACAGGACTATATTATCAAATCCAACATTCTAACGTAAAGCACATATACCAAAAGGTATTAAGTCCAATCAAACAAATTATAGCAACAATGGCCGATAAAGTATTGGGACTTGGGACGAACATGACTAGAACTCAAAAAACCATTAATGAAAGGCACAAAAAGAAACCACACGCATTTCTGAAATTTCCAGAGAAAAAAAGGTTTCCGGAGTAGGAATCCTAATCAAAATACATGATACCTTGAAAACTACCTTAGAGGTAGGTGGCAGTGGGTAAATTCACACCAAACATGCATTACATAGCATGCATAAAAAGGATTAGTAATTATATTCTAGTTTAAACTCCAACATTCAAACAAAGATTAAAATAGAAAAGCAAGCATGCAAAACCATGCTGTTCTGTTAGCTTCAAGTCCTTATAACAACTTGCAACTACCTATGTTATCCATTGATTTTTCTTGTATTTATACTATTGGATATATTTACCGCTATTCAATTTCTCTAATTTTATGATTATCGTCCAGTTTAACATGGTAAGTTGGAGTTCTTAATAATATTTTTAGCGCCATCATTGAAAATATTATCTTGGAATTTATTTAAAAGATTAAGTCTTAATCTCAAGCTATGGTCTGAGAATGATTCCCATTTTAGTTAATCTAATAGACTGGTTACGGTAATATAGTCAATGTACCGTCCCTTTACAAATCTTGCCATGCATTCAATGCAATTTCAACGCACAGAAGTATTGTGTCCACTCATTAAAGGCAAACCCCTCCGTAGGTGGTCTTGGCAGTCGCATAAGGTGAGGGCAGATAAGTATACCATAGGAAGAAATAGGAAGTCGGAGTTTCTCATAAGGGAAAAGTGTTCAAAAAGGCTACCTACTTCAGCTACGGCCATTTAAAGGCATTAGTCAAAGAGAGATCATTGAAAGACATTCGTCCAGACGTTCGGCGTTTGTCTTATCAACTCGCTTTGTCACTACGTTCACAGTGCACTGTAGGGATGTCACATCGACATCGATGTATCGGACTACTCGATGTTTTTTTTGCCGATACATCGAAAACATCGAGTGGTAAGACAATCGATGGAACATCGACTCGATGTTTTCAAAACACTCAACATCGCAGCGATGTTTAAGGAAACGAGCGGTATAATAAATGTTTTTGGTTGACCAATAATTCATTTTTCTGATTATCATAAGCCTTTTAAGAATACGAACGAACCTTCCATAACTACGCCATCTATCGTTCGCGTGTAGGGAAACAAGTGAAGGTATAAAATCGTTCATGTGTCCATCCCAGTGTTGCCTTCCAAGAACATGATCTGCCATGCCTACATCAGTATCTTCTGAGAGGATTGTAACAGCTCTCAACTTGGTGGTACCTACAAGATAACAGGAGTAGGTTGGGGTCGTTTTAAACCCACTGTTTTTCAATTTGATTTTTTTATACTACCAAGCTTAGAATATTTTTAGGGAACAGGTACACCAACTTTATTTTGTTATTTCTTTTTTGTTGTATTATGTATATTTACCTTTATTTCATATGAAACAGTGACCTGTTTTCTATGTTAGAAAATAAATTCAATGGAAAAATATTTGCGTATTATTTATCAATATTTTACTAAATAAGGTCCGATTTCCGAATAATTTAAAAAATTGCAAGTTTTTAAGAAGATGCAAAATTTCTGATGCATAATACCTAATACATAATACCTACCTCTATGATAATACCTAATCTCGGATATGAAGGCATAAAAACTCGATACATCGAAACATCGATGTTTTTTGTCGATGAATACACCTACATCTACACGATACCCTGCAAGCCACCGCGAGGGTGTATGGCAGGGGGTGAAGATCACCAAGCATGCACTACTAACATGCAAAATAGCAACTATATTGTCTCATGCAACTTGATTGTTAGTATCTATAGTATTTAAGGGGTAAGACATGCATCATGCACTACAGAATACTCTAAAATATTTCCCCTACCTATCCCTTTCCTATGCTGCCTATTCTGTTCCCTTATAGTACGGGGGAAAAATGCCATTTTGAATCTATCGGTACGACAATCTATCTCTCTAATCTTATTTATCTGGTCGAATCTAGCATAATACGCTGGTGTTTTTAATATGTGCCTAACATCTTCAGTAAAGCTATCCGATTGAAATTTCTCTAATAGATTTAATCTGTACTTTAACCTACGCTCTGATAAGATTCCCACCCTAATTCTTGTATTAATTTGATACACTACTCAACCTATCGTAATACCTTTTGACGAACCTAGCCACACTGCTCTACGCTGCACACTGTCTAGTTCTCTCATCAAACCTAATTCATTCGGATTCCAAACACTGGCTGCTTACTCAAGGTGGGGCCTAACTAGTGAAAAGTAGCATCGCTCTTTTGTCTTCTCATCACATTTCCCAAGTACTCTTTTTATAAATCCTAGCTTTCTCTTCGCTCGGCCGCATATTTCCCGGATGTGTCTACCCCACGATAAATCTTTAGTGATTGTTGAATAATGAGTGAGTGGTGAGTACTTTTATAAAAATCGAAACATTGACCTCTCGATGTTTTTTAGCCGATGTGGCATCCCTAGTGCACTGCATGGAAGCATTATAAATAGACGCGGGAGGTGGATTATGGCATCCCCTTTGGGCTGATTTCGGGCTCGAGGGAAACAGGTTGTCGAATGCTGCGTTGGGCGTCCATTTAAGGACTCGAAATTCGAGAAGAAAAGCGGCGTTACTATATCGGCTTCGCAAAGAGACACAGTGAGATAATGTTGTGTGTTGAGGGGGATGGGAAGGTTGGTTCAGGCATGCGCGCGCAGGCGATTCGATTGAGGGCACCGGAGCGGACGATCCGAGGTCAGCATTGAGGTCGCATGCTCCTCACTCACTCTCCCTCTCAACCTACCTTACGGTGAAAGGTAAGAAAGAGGCTGGCAAGTCAGTGATTGGACGCGAGTGGAACTCCCGAGAAATACGCTCCTGTGATCACAGCCTATTTTACGGAATCCGATATTGCTCCTATAAAGGAGTTTCTCCTATGAATAACACGCCAAACATAGTGCTCGTTGAAACCGAAGCAGTGTGGCATTACAGGTCATTTGTGTGGGCGTGATTAAAGAGGAGGCATACCTTTCGATAACTTGAGCATATAAATCCGCGCATAACATTCTTTATTACTCATCGATCCTAAGATTGGATTGACGCAACTCCCCTTAACTATTATTAAACAACGTCCTTTCTTTAAGGTGCGTTTACATGTAGCAGTTGACTGCTATGACCAAGGAGGCTACATGATATTTGAGATGCTCTCGTGATAGTCATTTCTTCTGTTTCTTTACTTGAACGTAGGATCCATATATTACGGCAATATGGTTACTTTAGAGACTGAAAACAAAACGCTTCGTAATTTCCATACTTTACTTCTCACTAGTATGAACTGGTTGAGTTTTTAAATGCATGTGATGCAGTGTTTGATAAAAAAAGTTTGAAATTGCAACCTATTGCAATGCATTTGTTCTACGAAGCTAAATGACAAACACCCCTTTGACGGATTTAATGGAAGATTTTGAAATGGTATTCTACTCCAAAATATTTGTCTTAAGATGTTAAATGAATAGATCCCTCTGACAGATTTTATACTTCCACTTTATAGATCCAAAAGCTTTCGGGTTCTCCGCATAAAATCCACCGAATACTTCCTCTATAAATGCCGTAGAACAGACCGTAAAACCTTCTTGTTTGAGTCAGCTGGATAATGCACCTAACTCCTAACTTAAGCTCAGTCGTTAAACCACAAAACTGTGATGCAGTTTTGCGAAGGTTGTGCAATTTCTTCAGTCTACGCAATATCCGTCTCACGTCGTTGATATGCCATCTTTGTCCATTGTCTCTTGCGTGAATTTACTAGGGACATTCATCAAGACTCCATTCCAGATTCCAAGAAATATCTCCCAGAATCAAAAATGAAATTTGGGTAAATCCTTCAAGTACATCTCCTAACATGGAAAGTCTTACTCCAGCTTCGACAAGTAATACTAGTTTGGTCTTACGACCTGGAAAACTCCCGACTTAGTGCAGAAAGCGATCGGACCTACTGATGAAAGAAGTAAAAGGCAACATGGTGAGTTAATCATGGATTTGGCTTTTAAGGAAACCGGAAAATGGTGAACTGAAATATAACATGAACTTTAATCGAGAAGAGAGTAAAAACCAGCTATCCAAGGAGTAGGAAGAAACAATGATTTTGAATCGGGAAGGTGTGGTAGCTAGAGTAGATCCCGAGGGGCCGGGTTCGAGTTCCGTCAGTGGCATATATTTCGCGTTGTTTCATCGGTCCCTCCTTGAGTGGAGAGCACTTCCCGTTCAGTGCTCCGTCCGTTGGGTGGGACGTTAAACCTATAAACCGCTTGGCACCATATGTACTAATGCCGACGCCGGGTTTTGCTCCACCCTTCCTCCATTCCCTGAAAAACACCTACACCTTCCTGCTCGTAGTTTTCATTGGCCAACCCCAGGTACACCAACAGCACTGACAATGAGTGATGTCAAAGGATAGAATGCTTTCATCCACTTAGAATGTCATAAGAAATTTTAAATTTATTGTTCAAACATAGGAATTAAAAGTGCCATGAAAAACAAACTAAAATTGCAAATATTTCTGAACGAATGTCATTATCATATTTAGGAGATGAATGTGTAAATAAGGTAGGCCAATAGGGTTTGATGTACTAAATCCGTGCCAAGCAAATCTATAAGAGATATATTCCCAGGAAACTATACGATTTTGCTGAATAAAATTCTCTTGGGGGAGGCAGTCAAAAATTAATGTAATTTGTTCTATATTGGAAAATTAGATAGTTGGTGGTGTTAAGGTTTTTTAAAGGAACAGCGGAAAAAGAGATTTTAATCTGATCTCGGAATTAGTTTGCTCTGAACGAAAGACGCCTAGGATTCAACAGTTTAACATCCATTGTTGACCAATGAAAAATATCTACCATTGCCAGGCATCGAACCCTTGGGATAGGAGGCCTGTACTCTAGCCATCACACCAACCCGATCCCTACGAACAATTAATAGATTATTGAGTACTTCGTAAAGGCTGCAAGGTAAAGAGATCTTTCACGGCTACTAACGCATAAAATACAAGTACTTTATAACATATGTGGGTAAAATACGCAAAACGGATAGTAAATCGAAAAAAACTGCAAAAAAATAGAAAATGTTGAATGATGAAAAGAAGTTCAATTTCAACTATAAAGCTGCGACTGTTTGGCATTAGGCGAGAAGCCTTCAGGAGGAATACAACCGAGAGGACGGTTATACTCTGTCTCAAAGCTGGGAGAGAGTATTCAAGATTAGCTGTAGACCAGCGGATTGTGCTAAATTCGACCAGATAAATAAGATTAGAGAGATAGATTGTAGTACTGATAGATTAATTATGTCAGTTTTCCCCCCGTACTATAAGGGAACATAACTAGACTTCGAATTTTACTTATTTACACTTCGTAATCCTTGTTGAATTCCATCTCCCTGGTTACGCTCCGCCCATCAGTCTCTGCTATTGGCAGGTTAGCTCAAATTGAGGAGCCAACCAAGGCTTGCTTATTTTCAGCCCGGGTGATCTGAATTTCAGATCACAACCATCATATTTTCAATATGCTGTTGTTAAGTTCTTAAAATAAAACGGAGGTGTGTCTGATTTTTACGCATGTTGAGTCTTAAATTTAGACCACTACCGTAAAATCAAACAGTTTAAATTTAGATCGCACTGAAAATCAGATAAACGTTTTACAGTGTAATGGAATGTTTAGCAGGAGTAGGAAGGGAAGAGGTATTCATTTGTCAAATTTCCCTTGTTCTTTCTGCATCTAAGTATCTCCAAAACTTCGAAGGCGTCCGGTCGGACACCTTCCCTTCCCATATGGAGAGATTTGGGGGTGAAGTCACTCCAATGGCCTTGTTCCATTAAATGATTGCTGAAATGGGAATTTTACGTGGAATTTTACAAGTTATTTCTATCCTTGTGACATGGATCGTTTCCACGGAGTTATGCCAACCAAAGTTAATTTTACTCTCGTATGGTGCAGGATTGTCAATAGTGGACGGGGAATGCAATCTACACTGCTCCAAAAGTTGAAATTTAGACTTAATCTCTTAAATAAATTCCACGACCATATTTTCAGCGATGATGTTAAAAATATTTTGCGGACCCCAACTTACTGTAGTGGACTGGACCATAATCACAAAATTAGAGAAATTGATTGCCGAACTGACAGATTCAAAATGTCCTTTTTTTCCTCGTACTATTAGGGATATGAATAACGGTAAATATATCCAGTACGAGTGTAGCAATGGATAACATTGGTAGCAGCATGTTGTTATAAGGACTTAAAGCGAACCCAACTAACAGCATATTTTTGCATGTATGTTTTGCTATTTTTATCTTTTTTTAAATAGCGTAGTTTTGAACAGTACCTATACAAGTACTAATCTTTTTTATGCATGACATATAGTGCATGTTTGGTGAGAGTTCACCCCCTGCCACACACCTTTATGGTGGCTTGCAGGGTATTATGTAGATGTAGATGTAGAAAAGGAACTATTAAAATAATTGCTCGAGTCATCGGAATTCTTCCTGAAGTTTCGAGCTCATTTCGAGTCGAGGAATTCGCTAGCGCGTATTGAAAGTCATCGCTGCTATCTCGCTGGTATTCGTCCACCAACGATCAAGCCCTTTTCGGTGATTACACACCCCGCGTGTCCAACGTGCGTCACTGCAAACAAATCTCAGTGACGAGGAAAGAAATGTGGAAATGCAAGCAATACAGGGCGTGCCGGAATGGAGAGTCAGGGGTGATAGTAATATCCTATCGCGTATGTAGCCGAAAATAAATTCTGGAAACCACAATACGTGCTCCACTCACCCAACAATCGCGACGGCCCACAGTGGTCGATTTTCGAGTATTAGAGGGACAAAATTATTTTTTCAGTGTAAGCGATCGAATATCCTTATTTTAGTGGAAAGTTATGAAATTATGAACCGCATTAGCAGCATAACATGAAAATATAGCATTAAAAGTGGCCTCATGAATAATTCTACGTTGTTACCTTAAGTTTCGCTGTCTATGCCATCATCTAAAAATTGGAGTAATAAGAGTATCTGCTTTGCTTTCAAATAGAAAAGAAAATATTTGTTACTATACACATAAAAAATATGAGTACAGGTATTTCAATGTATTTTTGTAACAGCAACATGTTTTATTTCAAATTGTTTAATGAATAAATATTTTAATCACTACACTATTCAATTGGTAATTTTCTGAGGGCCGAAATTATTGGGTCGGAGCATGTTAATATTAGATTGAACAAGCCTTGATTAGTGTCTTCTCTTGACATTTCTCAAAAGTGATGTTCCGTGTGTCACGCCTTACGCACATCCTAAGATAGTTGGCCAGTTGGTAAAACCATGATTTCTATCACGTCTTCTCCATTGATCAAAATTTTATGGACACTAGTGGGCATTTAAAGCTACTTGCAAAGGCTAACATATAGTTGAATAGTGTCGTGGGCATACTTTCCAAAGGCTTCTGCGTTAAGTCTATATACACTTTATATAGCTTGCAAATAACGGAGAACCGTTCAACGTCTCGTCAACTCCAGTAATTTCCGCAGCTTTCCTTGCGTTTTCAAAGAATCGGCGAGAGGTGTTATCATGGTTGGTGGTCCCACATCCTTGTTTTACTACATCAACTAGGAGGCCCCTTTACGACAAAACTTATTATTTCTCTTTTCCTTAGCTGATAAGCACCTTTTACTCTCTGATTTCCACGGACTTAGCATTTCTGAATTTTTAGCCTGTAGGATATATGCAAGGCAATCGAAAAATCTAATAGAGCATGCTGTGTAGATAAGCCAAAGTTGAATGCTAACATATTGAAAGGTCGTTTTTTTGATAGTTTCTAAATTGTCCATGTCTTTAGGAGAGGCACAACAAATGCATCCCACTTGCGCTGATGAATTATTCGTGAAAGAGTTGCAGACTTTGCCATCTACCATTGTATTTAACAGAAAATGCACAATAATTCTCTCAATTAATTCATTTGCAATGTTTAATTTAGTAGGCATCAAATTAGCTATTTGCTTCTCAATTTAGAGGATTTCTTCCCTAATTTTATCTAGAGTTTCCTTCACAAATAGGAAACGAATAGGTCTGCAAAATCTCGTGGACGATTTTGCCATGCATTTACTTTTTGATTCCTTTAATTTTCCTCAAGTTGAAGTTGTAGCAATTGACGTCAGAAAAACGTCGGAATCAGAAGATTGCCGATTTTCGGAAAATCTTTGCTTTAAAAGGGAGTGTCCTGAACTGCCATCGCGGTGCACCGCAGCCCCATTTATTAGTCAATTGAAGAGATGCTGTGTCATATCCGCAGCAAGACTGAGTAAATTCGGTATATTGTACTTTCATCAAACTTATCGCTATATGATTTAATAAATTTCGTAATTTAACCTCCGCTAAAGTATCTGATACAATGAACGATTCCTGTATAGGGTAACAATTGTTTTTTTACTTTAATACTGAGAGGAACGAAAGATACATATCAAAATTTCTTTCTTTAGCTCCCTTTTGCAAATAAGAATTCTTTTTTTCTTTCTAGAACCTTTCAGGAATTGAAGTGAAACTTTTTTCACTTCAATTCTACCATACTATACTAACGAGGACTATCTCTAGAAGACTTGTTAGTGGGTCGAATTCTAAAAGCATATTACATAGCATATGAACCTTAAGTTACACTCACTTTGCACGGTATTTTATCATAAATTTTATTAGGAACTTTAGCAAAATTACGAGTATTTACCAAAAACATCGCTTTCCACCATTATTGAATAGTTTACCAAAAATCCCAGCAATCACCAACAATATGAACGTTTTATATGACAGATACTACTCTCGAATTAGAAATCTCTTCGCGAGATGGCGTGCACGGCTCCTAGAAAATGAAAATAACTTCATTCGGCGCAAGTGGGCGCAAATACCGCTTTTACTGGCTCACAGATACCTAATTAAGGATTATAATGTCCCAAATTTTAACGTGAAACCTTGTGAAACTTTTTTTGTACGCCAGCTCAAAAAATCCATTGTGCAAAAATTAATTATTATTTTTAGCGACTTGTTCAGCGATACTTATCAGACCCAGCCTTGCAAATTTTCTTAAATATTAAATTGTGAATACTCACTAGACACAATCGTCTCTATCTAACGTGAAGGTTTTCAAAATGTCAACTGAGCTCGAACCGATACACACTCCGAATGTGACTGGTGCGCTGTGACCACGGAGTGCGACGAGAGGCTCAGAAATTAATTCTTCCACTTCAGTGTATCACTACCGTCAAAAAAACAGAATTTTAAGCATATTTTCTTCTCCGTAGCACTTGCTGGTTTATTGACTACGTACTAAACACAATTACACATGAATACAAGGAACTTGCATTTTATACTTTTGTCCTGCTAAATTAGTGAAATCGACCACTGTGCGGCCTGGTAATTGTAATTAACGCATTGCAAAACCAGCATAACATAGATGGAATTAAGCAGATGATCAAAAGATATTGCACTAAAAAACAGCTGAAAACTTTACTGGATTTGCAAAGACTTCAAGCAAAGGCACAACACCTTTCGGCTGGTTGAGCCATTATCAAGCACTAACAAACAGAAAGCTTCTTTTGTCCCTTGTTGCTTGCAACGGGTTATGGTTTCATACTGAAAGGTGGCAATGTTTTTTATTTCATAAATATCCTTACACTATTCCACCATCTGCTTAACTTTTAGGATTGATGATGAGAAAAATGAAATTGAACGTTCTTTTGGAAATTTGGTCAATTTTGAACCATCGAATCGAAGTAACGGGTTAAACGTATGGCAAAGGACTTACCAATCCATGTTTATCAATTATTTTGTGTACCTATGAGTGCGAAGTTTCACATCTATATGTGAAAAAATCTATTTTGGACTTTGGACCGGTTTTTTTTCGACTTCCGACCACTGTTGCGACGGTTCCTACATCTACATAAACGTAACACCCTGCGATCCACCGCGAGGATGTGTGGCAGTGGGTGAATATCACCAAACATACACTACTTACACACAAATAAGAGCTATGATGTCACTGCTTCATGGAGAGATATTAGATACAAGAGTCATGTGCTACTAGGTGGTCAGTAACTACACATTAATGGCTAGAAAAACATTATCCTAAATATATTTACCGGCATTTCCCTATCATGCATGTGTAATTCTCAAACATGTATAATGCAATTCACTCAACTCTAGCAATTTTTTACCTACCAAACCCTTTGCTATTTTGCCTACTGTGCTCTCTTATGGTACGCGGGAAAAATGACATTATAAACCTATCATTTTCACAATATATCACTCTAATCTTATGTTTCTGATCAAGCCTAGGATAATACGCAAGGAATTCTTAATATATCCACTTAACCACCGGGCTATGCCACCCTTTCCTACTATCAAATTTTAATCTGACATAGATATTAGACATCTACTTACAGCTGGCAATACAAGCTTGGAAGTAAGGAAGCAATTAATCAAAACGTATATCTGGAGCATGTTTCTTTACGGCAGTGAGGCATGGACGATGACAGCAGCGGAGAAGAAAAGTGTGGAAGCATTCGAAATATGGAGGAAAGGAAAGGTCGCATGAGGAAGCAAAAGGGTAGAGTAGGTATATGAGCCAAATGAAGAGGGATTTAGGGAAAAGGAGGCATTGCAACGTAACCAAAAATGAATACGAACTAGTGAATGGCACCAGTTAATCAGTCATAGGAATGGAAAAACGTTTCCGAGGAAATAACTCATCAGAACGTAGATCTGGAGCAGATTTCTTTACGGCAGATGACCTGATGAAGATTAGGAAAACAACAATTGAAGACGTGGAAGAGTTCTGTTGCCTGTGAAGCCCAATAGCCAAGGGTAGACGAAACAAGAAAGAAATTGTCAGTATAATAGCTCAGGTAAAGAGGGCATTATATCAAAAGAAGAATCTACTTGATCTGGTAATACAGTCGCGGAGGAGAAAAGGTTGGGAGCAATTCTAAATGTGGTGCTATCGAAGAATGATAAAGATAACATTGATAGACCGAGTGACAAATGAAGAACTCCTAAGAAGAGTGGGAGAAAAGAGAAGTCTGCTGAAAACTAAAAAAGAAGACGGGACAACTTAATCGGCCACATCTTAAGACACGATGGCCTGATGAAGACAATCGTCGAAGGAAAAGTGAACGGGAAGAACGGAAAAGGCAGGCCTCGTATGAGTTACATAGAGCAGGTCGTAAAGGACGTGAAAGAGAGGAACTCGTTAATATGGAGAGGTTGGCCGACAGAAGAATCGAGTGGAGAGCTGCGTCAAACCAATCCTAGGATTGTTGACCCTTGATGATGATGGATATTAGGGATGAAATGTCCCCTCTGCCTCTTAGGAGGCAGGATTCGAGGTGTTTTCTCCCCGGACCCAAACAGCGGGCCCGATAATGGATTGAATCGGGAGGAAATGGGAATTGAGATGGCTAGTCGGGCGCCATGATTCGGACGTCGAGCATTGCCGGTCACGGAGCAGAGGATCCCTCCTTGGGATATAATTGAATCTCCGCCGGAGGAAAGCGGTGCGCAGTAATTGCATTTGGTCTGGCTCTCCCTCGTGTTAAATTAATCGTGAGCTCCGTGAACACGGGTCAATTACCGGTTGTTTACAATTATCAAAGTCCACTAGCCGTGACTGACAAGGTGAGCGTTGGACCTCCGATTTGGATAATGTATTGGTGAGAATTGAATCAGGTTTTGAGGTGCTCCAACGGCTAAGGTCACATCGCACCGTCTATTCCAGGGTTTACCAAACTTTTTTGTACTACGCCCACTCGTGTTAAAATGGAAACATTCCACGCCCCCCTTCACAGTAAGTTTTGTGGACATGTGAAAAAAAAGGATTGCATTGAAAACAAAACATGTATTTTCACAACCACAAAATACATCAATATAAGTTTCAATTTAAAAAAATACTGTTAAGAGAAAAACATCGACAAAAAGCTATATATTTTTGCTATAAAAGGGTTTTATGCAAGTGGATTGTTAAGTTTTCTAAACATCAAGGTTGATTTTAAAAATCTACACCATAAAATAGTACTATAAGAGAACAGAATAGGCAGCATAGAAAAGGGATAGGTAGGTGAAATATTTTAGAGTATTCTGTAGTGCATGATGCATGTATTAACCCCTTAAATACTATAGATACTAACAATCCAGTTGCATGAGACACTATAGTTGCTTGTTTGCATGTTAGTAGTGCGTGCTTGGTGATCTTCACCCCCAGCCACACACCCTCGCGGTGGCTTGCAGGGTATCGTGTAGATGTAAAATTAGTTGAAGAAATGGATGGATTTTATTTACTTAGAGATTTTTATTTTAAACTGGTCTCGCGCTCACGCCCCCTTGGGGGGGGGGGGCGGGGCAGTTTGGGAACCCCTGGTCTATTCTATATCCTATCCTATACCAAAGGCAAATACGAAACCCATTCCCAAGACAGGATCCGAATACGCAGCTTTTTAATTTGTCAGAACTTCGCGTAGCCAACTTAGATAGGTACGCAAGATGGCAAATAGTAACGAGAGTCAGCAGAACAAGGGCATTGTAAAATTACAATCATATACCGTGACGTACCTACACTACTCAGCTGTTTTTTTACAAAAAGTCCTACATTTTTTTAAACAAGTGAGGATTTTTTCCACCAAAGCTGAAGACACCACAAAGCTTATAAATAGTATAATTGATTAAGATTTTCGTGTTTATTGGAATGTGTTAACGATACTAAAAAAAAGCATAACGCACGAAAGTGATTATTTTAGTCATGTCTCAGAATGTTTGATACATGTTACATGTTAAAAATGTTTGCTTACTCGTCGTTTATAACAGTGCTATACTTTGATTGGTGGTCAGTTGATCCGTGCCAGTCCGCGAGCCATCTTTCCAATTAGTCCGCGGAACTTGGGAGGCTAATATTTACCAGTTCGCCACGACAAATGTTCTGAGAGATTCTGGCTCATAATACATTCCTGACATTGAGTTACCCCCTGCCACACACCCTTCTGGCAATGTTCTTGTAATATGTAGACGTAAATGATGTAGTTAGTGAGAAAAACCTAGGTTTTCATCAGAGAGTTGATGCTTCAACCTAACGAATGCCTAGTTTTGGAGAAATTAAACTTGAAAATTTCTATCAAGACCCGAAATCACTGACAATTATAGTGCTAAATAATTAACATATATAAACATCTCTCTTCCATCTCAGTACTTCCCAAATTGAATTTCCCATTCGGCGGCTGGTCTCCCATCATTCAATGCCACACGCCTTAATACATGCAGATGTAGGTTAATGAGCGTCACAGAGCGCCTTACCATGCGAATGGGGTCATTTACCATATTTTTTGTATTGCCGAATCTGATAGTGTTTGTAAAATAAAAAGACCCGTATTTTTCCATTTTTTGATCCGTCATATATTCGCGAGTTATAAGCGGCGAAAAACTGATATTTTTAACCCTTTCGGAAAAGTGGGCGTGGTGCATTCTCTGACGCATATCGACTTCGTCCAATCACAACTGAGCCCGATAAGCTACTTCGCCTCATCGCAATGGGAGGTCACAGCTGACTATACCAATAGGAGCGATTGCGATAGGATCTGTTCGAGCAGACCTTCCGAGAACCCCCCTCCACTCCCTTCCCTTCCTCGAGAAGCAGTCAAGGACGGGAGGAAAATGACGTCAATGATACCAAAGCAGTTTTTTTCGGAGGGCGTTACCTTTTGCTTATTTTAATTTTTGTTTTATGAGTGAATGGTTGTGGTTAGAAGATAAAATTTTTCACTAAAATTCTTTTTTCGTTTCCATCTAACGATTTCGTGTACAAAATTGCGATTTCGGTTCCGAGTAAACGCCCCCATTGGCACCGTGTAATTTGAAACCACCGTGAGGTGACAGGTTACCAATGTGTGTGCCCACAGAATACCCTTAAACTGCCCGGCACCGAGTTACGTCGTTCCGTTTGGGAGCGGAGCTGTCTTAATTAAATTTGCTCCCTCGCCTCTATCGGTTGTAATGTTAGCAGCACCACTACTGCATCCCTTTCTTCCTTCTTGGATAATAAGGCGGTAATAAATGATTACTTCACCAGAGAACGGATCGGCAGTGACATTGATTGCGGCCGCTAGCTCTCGTTAATGGCCGAATTATCTCGCGAGAGATAGAGAGAGTTAATGAGGGCGAGAAGCAGACGGGAAGTGGTTCGAAAGACCCCGGAAAAAAAAAATAATAATCGCTTTCTGAGTTGAAACGGGGATGGTAGGTGGGAGCGGGGCAACGTTTTTTTAACTACTTCCCTCGTCGGTGGATCAGCGGAGGTTTCTTCTTCGGAAACTCGTTTCCGCTCAATATCCATGAGGAAGATGTACGAGTGAGAAGGTTACAAGTAAGCAAGACCACTTCCGATTGGGTGTTTCTAAAAATTAGCAGAATTTATTTCCCACGAGTCTCTTATGTGTAGTGGTAGAGTTTAGTTTTTACATGCTTCAAAGGCTACATCTGCACGATACCCTGAAAGCCACCGCGAGGGTGTGTGGCAGGGGGTAAAGATCACCAAGCATTCACTACCGTCATGCAAACAAGCAACTATAGGGACTCATGCAATTGGATTGTTAGTATCTATAGTATTTAAGGGATTAATACATGCATCATGCACTACAGACTACTCTAAAATATTTTCCCTCCCTATCCCTTTGCTATGCTGCCTATTCTGTTCTCTTATAATACGGGAGAAAAATGTAAGTTTTAATCCATCAGTACGACAATCTATCTCTCTAATCTTATTTGTCTGGTCGAATCTAGCATAATACGCTGGTGTAACAGTTTTAATATGTACTTTAACCTACACTCTGATAATGATTCCCAACCTAATTCTTATATTAATTCTGAAACATTACTCAACCTATCATAACACCGTTTAACGAACCTAGCTGCTCTACGCTACACACTGTCTAGTTCTCTGATCAAACCTAATTTATTCGGATCCCATACACTGGCTGCATACTCAAACTAGTGAAAAGTGACATCGCTCTTTTGTCTTCTCATCACATTTTCTCTTTTTATAAATCCTAGCTTTCTCTTCGCTCGGCCGCATATTTCCCGGATGTGTCTTCCCTACGATAAATCTTTAGTGATTGTTACTCCTAAATACCTTATGGTTTCAACTCTTTCGATCTTCGTGTTATTAATATTATAGTATCTCTCTATCAAATTATTCCTCCTCCAAAAATTGATAGCATAAACTTTTTAAGGTTAAGTTCTATATGCCATTTGTCGCACCACTCTTGAATCGCATCTAAATCCTTGCCAAGCAATTTCTTGTCTTCTTCTTTTGATTTGATTGATAGATCCTCTGTTCTTCTTCTTCTACGCCTATACACTACCGCATCGTCTGCAAAAAGTCTAAGCTTACTACTAACTACGGTGCCCAAATCGTTTATGCATAAAATAAATAGAAGCGGACCTACTACTCTACCCTGGGGAACTCCCGACGACGTGACTTTCATTGTGTCACGGTTAAGGCTATTCCCCACCAGGGGGGCTGTGTTTGAAACCATAAGGATTATCTCGAATAAGTAACCAAGGAGTGTCATGGTATAAACACTAACGGCCGTATTCATAGATTCGTTAGTCTACGACTAAGATAGGTTTAAGGAAGTTCGTCCGGCGATTTCGTTAAACCCGTATTCATAGTGACGTTTTAGAACTGACCGACCTTAATCCAGGTAGATTTAGTCCAGAGAAAGTTAAACCTATGGAATCATGGTTTAACAATGAGTTTAAGTGCATCGAGCAGCTATTTTCTCATCAGCTTTTGTGGAGTGTTGATTTACGAAGGTGTTCTCTGAAATATTTCGATTTATCTCCTCTTTACAGGAAGTCTACTGTTGAAATATGTTCGCGTTTCCTTAAAAGAACGAAATTTCGAGTGGCGGGGTAAAAATAATATAGTAAAAGAAGATCAAGTAGGTAGGTAGGTAGGTTTGATTTAAGGTGCATCGACAACTTAGGTCATACCGCACCTTCGCATGCTTATTCCTGAATATTACTTATAACAAAACAATTCTTTCATTTGCTATTATAGGTCTGTCTATACACAGTATATCATGTGTGTAACGTATAAAAAGGGGGAAATCTGGTCATATTTTTGTGATGAGAAGACCAAATTGGTGGAGAGAACCGTTGCGAAATACTGCTTCTACTAGACTAACTCATTTTTACAGGGTGAGAACACCTCGTTGCATCAAAATAATAAACTAAACAAATGAGCAACAAAATAAAGTAGGCAAAAGCCGACAGGCAGACAGTTGCCTTATAATTGGACCAAGAACACTGTATATACATGTGTTCTTGAATTGAACATACAATTTTTTTTTCTTCCTCCAACACCTACGTGAAAGTATAATTAGTTAGTTGTATCTGTAGTATCACGCCGGATATCGTTAGCTTAATAGTTTAGATTTATATTCATATGTTAATACTTTTAGATTTACTGCAGTAGATTAATAAAGTAGTTTTGTTCTCATGTTAGGTAATTAGTTAATCTAGTTTTTTGTTATTTTCATTAGCGAGAACAGGTTAATAAGCAGGCGCTATACTTAAGTGTTTATATTTTTTGAATCAGATATTATAGTTCACTTTTATTCTATTTTTGATCACTTATGAAGGTCTAAATATTAAAAAGTAGGTATACTTGTTTACAGCATGATCTAACAAGGGAAGACTACGAACCTTGCTACGCCTTTTTGAATGACATATTTTTTATGATGTTCGGAATGCCAAAGGCTGCTAGGAACACGTCGTAGTTTAGTTGAATAGACTTTAGTTGGACTGCAATAAATTATTAAAATTCATTATTTTCAGCGCGCTAATCATAACCTTAAGGCAACGCGCACTCTTCAACGATCCCACTTGGCCTAGTGGTTACGATCGCCGGCTCCAGTGTCGGAGGTCGTAAGATCCAGTCGTGATGTTGGAAGTTTTATTTTCGTCTCTATTTCATTAGTTTTCATTTTTTCTATTATTTTCAAAGATGGAACTTCTATTTTTGGCGCGCCTAGTGGCAACACTGTTAAAATTGGAAATCAACGTATCAACGTTCTTCATACAGTGTTCTTGCTTAAAATTATTACGGGAGTAAAGAAGCTCTTTTCTGTAGAAGAAAAGCTTTAATTCAATTGTGAGCATATCAATCTATTAGAATACAGCAATTTTATTTGTTGCTTTAATTATTAGTGCACAAACAGCCTTTCACATTAATTAATATCAATTTTGATTGAAAAGAAACTTGTATAAAAATTTAGGAGAAGTTTATCGTGACTAATATACTGGTGAATACATAATTATCATATTTATTAACGGGAGGTAAAGTACTTATGTGTGCTAGATTAACTATCCATGAATAACTCAAAAGATTGCATGATCTTAATGTCTAGCATGCACATTGTATAGCCTTTATAACAAATACCTATAATGTATAATAGCACCAATGGACATAATGATAAACTGGTTATAATTAGGGATATTCATGAGTTCCCTGGGTATCAAATTACCAAACATTTATTGCATATATAGTGTAGATACAAAAAAAGCGGACTTTCAGCACTTTAAAGAAGTTGGGAATTCTCTGAAAGTCACAACATTATTTCACTATTAGTTCATCATTAAATTCATAAGATAAGAGCAATGTGGTGTATTTTTAGTAAACATTCAATGAAACTGCCTCATTTTCTTTTGCAATGAGATTATGGTATTTAAATTAATTGCTGATAAAAGCTGCTGATAAAAATTGCTAATATCATCTGAGGATCATTAAGAATAAAACTAAGATATCGGTGTGCAGCAAGAGAGAAAGGGCCAAAACCCATTTTAAACTAGGGAAGCAAAAACTGGAAGTGGTGAAAGAGTTCTGCTGCCTAGGAAGCCGAGTAACCAACGAACATACATGTATGGTGGAGTTCGCTAAGGAGAAGATGAAACTGCTTGAGGAGGAGGAGGAAAGAAAGAGAGTGGCGTTTGAGGTTGAGGAGAGGAGAAAAGGGGATCTCCATAGGCTTCAAATGACAATATTACAAAAGCAACTTAACTTAAAATGTAACAATTTTCAGAGATAATAATTGATTAAATTGAAACAACCAAGTTTTATTAACTATTGTAAAAGTTGTCTCATTTACAACCCTATAATGAAAAATGATTTGAATAAACTACTGCCCAATAACATTTCCACATGATTTTGATTTTAGATGGGTAATGGCTGGTGGTTTTGGGCTGCATTGGGCACAGGTACTATGTTTGATTCGTCATCCATTACATTTCATAGATCTTGATAGTGTGACCCAATATTGTGCAGTACAATTTCAAATACAGTACAAGCAACAAACTTGTGTTGTCCTCATATTTGTTACAAGTTTTCTTCGAAGACACTGGAACTTTTGTTTCAGAACTCCATTTCAATGATATTCCTTGTCCTTCTGTTGGCTAAATTGCACCTTTAAAATAAGTTTTTTTGTTATCAAAGAGCGTTTTTGTCTTTCGAGAATTAAAGCTACATCTTATATAGTGGAATACCACATGCACTTGAGCTGCACTCTGTTTATTTTTCCTAACACTCAAGAAAGTTAGCCACATATTTACTAAAAAATGATTAGTATGTGGTGAGACATTTCACTTTATCTTCTTATGGTAATTACTATAAAATTGATACATTTTTATAGGTGCATATCCAAATAATTAACCTATAATTTATAATAAAGTAATGAACGATTATAGGTTGTTTAATTTTCTTTGCAATTATTTCTAATTCTCATTGCTTATTAATGTTTAAGACTGTTTTGACTCTAGCCAATGTGCAAATCCCAGATAATTTGTAAATTACTAATTACACCAATGTATTAAATATCGGCAGTGTTCTCACATTATAATATTAATGCAGGGTAGTTGTGAATATTTGGACATACTGTGAACTTACTACCAATGCCAGGAGAGACAAGCAGAAATGTTTCAACATAAAGTTTTCCTGCTTCACGAACAAAGTATTGCCACAGTATTGCACTCAATAAATTCACTTTCTATTGGTTAATAGAATTTAATTATATAGGTATTTCTATTTATTTTACCTGTCATGGGTATATAGTAAATTCATATAATGCCAAATATCCTCAATCACTCGTTAATAACTACCCAGGTAACACGTAAGCTTACGGCAAGCCTTGCCCTGGGCTTGCCAGGAAAAGCCTTCCGGATTAAGCTTGTAAAACGCTTGAGGCATGTTTTCCCTAGAAAGCTTGCCGTTGAGACGCTTGAAGCAAGCAATACGCAAGTTACCAAGGAAAAGCCTTCCGGATTAAGCTTGTAAAACGCTTGAGGCATGCTTTCCCTAGAAAGCTTGCATTAAGTGCGCGTATGACCGCATTGGTCGCTAATCCGCAGAAATACTGCATTATTAATGCGCATTTGCAATGCACTTTCTATGCAGGTCGCATATGGAGGTCAGGATTACCAATCAAAACAAATATAACATAATATGTTTTCAATAGTTCACCATGAGACCCGTTTAAATATTTATAAAAAACGAAATTAATGGTACATTGGCAAACATTATTTCGTCATTATCAGTCCATTACTGCGCTTAAACAATATCATCCGGCAGAAATTCCGCTTATATGGCCAAGTTGGCTGCGCTTGCTTCGGCAGTTTTCTTTTGTTAAATCTTGCCCGCGCATGGAAACGCGAGATACACACGTAAACATGTGTCGAATCCTATTGGAGTGTAGTTGAAATTTGTCATCTGTGTTTTTTTACACACTCTAGTTACATAATATACGGTTGTCTCATGCATTCTTGTATTCTGAAGAATAATTTGGTTCCGGTTCATCCACTAGGTACTTGTGTACTGAAGCTGTGTCGTAGTGGTAAGTGTACTTTGAAATTCAAGGCAATGGAATAATGTCTGCTTGGAAATCCGTTTTTCTTTTTGTAGCATGTGTTTTATTGTGTTTACAGATTTTCTCAACCGTAGAATACTTGTTCTCCGAAGTTACCAGTAACGTTACGAAGTTGTTAAAAATTACGTCGTTGAACGAAGGATCCTTGAAGTTTCAACGTGTGTTACTTTACTGCTAGTAGATATGGTACTGTAGTGGGGTATTTGGACCTTTTTCGTGTAGTTTATGCCAAGTGAGGTTCCGTTTTGTTTGGTTTGCATTATATTGCCGAGTGAATAACCGTGTTTGGTAATAATATAATGTGATCTCAGTGAACTCGTTCTTTTCGTTTAAATTTTTGGTAATGCATAGACAGTGTCTTCGAAAACGCTAAGGAAGTGCCATTGATTGTGTGTTGAGGTGTTGTTGTGAAAATTTTGTATAATTCATTCGCACTGGACTTCTGGTAAATAAAGGTATTTATTATTATATTTTTGTTATATTTATTATAATTTTGTTAGCAATCCTCACTCTTTCTCATCCATTACACCTATCCCAATGTAGTGAAATGAGTACATACGTAATGCACATTCAATGTACCTAAAATGCGCAGACAAAAATATACATTCACAGTGTACATTTAATGTACCTTTAAGGTGTGGACAAAAATGTGCTTTCAATGCGCATTTTCTATGTGCATTTAATCCAGAAATGAATGCACATTAAAAGCAAATATAAAGCACTTTGTCTCTGCTTGGGCAGTTTCGTCTTGATTGAGTCAGCCGTTATCGCCGCACCGGAACTCAGACTCAGGCACTGTCTCCAATGTGTTTCATATGACTTGTATGAATCTATAGAAGAATGGACTTTATCAAACTGTTTGATTCAGGAAGTTTGTGAATAATAGGAATCAATTACACCTGATAGTGACATAACGAAACCTCGTTTTGACACAGTTTTTGTAACTGTTAATTACTGAAAGAAGTTTAGCCTTAAGTATTTTTTCAAACTAGTAGCAATTTATGTGCAGAGGTCCAGAGCTAATCACTGTTGCATATGATGTGTCTGTGGTTGTGACTTTGAGAGTGATTCTACAGGTTTATTTATAGTAAATGAAAGTTAAAAACTTTTTTTAAATAGGACAATTTTAATTTATGTCCTGGCAGCTCATTCACTTCCTTCAACTAGCATTAGCCTCTCCATTTAGCAAAGTCAGCCTCTTGCATTAGTTGCATGAAATAAATTTTTCCTGGTATTCAGGTTTTTTTAAAGTTTTCCATGAACTTACTAGGCTAGTTTGTGTATATAAGCGGTCCACCAGCTTACCCGGCAAGTTTGTGCAAAGTGTGTGTATGCAAGTTTTCTACAAGCTTGGCATGGAAAGCTTGTGCTAAGTTTTGAAGAAGGGAACTAGACAGCTTTAGGCAAGCTTGCCTCAAGTTTGGTTGCTTGCCAGGACAAGCTTGTAGCAAGTGTTCAAGTCTGTGATGGAAAGCTTGAGGCAAGCTTGCCTCAAGTTGTTTTTGCTGTCTGGGTATGTTTCTACTGTATTTTTTGCATAATTTATGAATGCTGACTCATTGCCGATGCAATTACTTCCATTTGTGATATTGGCATTGGCTGTGTATGTTGCATGAAATCATATTTTTCATTCCGTACATTGACTACAAACACAAAACCTAAAAGTCAATTGTGGGAAAATTATCAATATTGGCATCGGAATAGCGCTAATATATAATGTTAAACAGACAGCATAAATATATTTATACACACCTGCAGAAGGTCTACAGGAGCATAAAATCTTAGAGCAACTAGCAGTTGCAGCATTTCTGGAACTGGAAGACCCCTGTTTCACTGGCCCTCTTCGATGTCCACAATTGAATAAATACCATTTCAAACAGTGTCTTCAGAAAATAGGCGCCGTCTGTAAAATTCGTCATCCTAATAATATTACATGGGTTCTCATTGTCCCTAATATATCGCTTCGGTACTCTCTTCATCTTCGTCCAAAAATTCCATCAATTTCCTAAATCATGGTACAAAACACCGACCATTACTCGTCTAAAATTTAAGATCACTTCACCAAGAATCAAATTCGAGGATTTCAGAGTCAGAAAATATAAGAAAACAGGAGAGTTACAAATATGAAGCTGATCGTAATCGTCATCCAACGCCAGGGTGCATTGGTCAAAATTGCACCGTTAAACGATCCAGCAGAACAATTTCTTACCTGTGTTAAGGTGGCTGGTCTAAAAAACCAAAGTAAACAGATTTTCTTAAAAATTTCCAAATATGTTCCTTTTTGGATATTCTATGGAATATCGAAGAAAAAACGGGGGATCATCGACATAGTTTTTGCGATATTTTGGATTCTTTTAACATGGAGCCTTATGGCGCTCTCCATTCCAATAGGATAAATTACGCACTTTATCCATTCCTACTGAACAGATTTTTACCAAAAACTGATATAATGTAGCTCTAATAAATTAAAATCTATTCTGAAAATATCATTTGATACTATGGACTGAAATTTTTCGTAAATACGATTAAAAAATATGTATGCGAGAATTTCAAATGTCGCGCGCGGCTATGTGGTGTAAAGTTGGCAACGTGGCACACGAAGGTACGGGACATGCTTATCAGACGAATTGTGAAGAGAAAATCTCTTGTAAAATTACTTTATATGCATTATAAACCAAAGCACTTTTGATAACATAAAGTAAAATGCTGTTATCGCGGTTGTGAATATCCCCAATGGGTCAATGGTAAATATTTGCTCGTAATATGTTAGCATATTATCAGGAAGTTAAAAAAAATACGAAGTTCGCATAAACTGAAAGTCCTATCTAAAGTTCTAGAAACAGTGGACTAATTTAGTATTTATGGGGAGTAAAATGTAATGATTTTAAGATCCTAATGCAGAAGACGATATGGCGATGAGAAGAGCAATTGAGGATCTGTGATGAGTAGCATAGAAGATCGCTTATTTCATGATCCTTTCCCTGATATTATTCAAACATACTCTAGATACAATTTCCAGTGGTGTCAATGGGCTTAGGTGTTCTTCTGATTTAGGTAGAATATTTCAAACAAGTGAATTGTGTTGCCAATTATTGTAGAGCACGAAGGACATTGCGATCTAACTAGATAAATACTTCCCTAATAAAATTATTTCGATTTCATTTATTACTCCAAGATAATAAGATTTTAACTAGTATACCAATCCATGAGTACTAAGAATTTAACTTCCCTGGTTTGAGGTGACGTGACAGTTGATCGTGTTAGGTGGAAGCAGGTGATCCATTTGTATGGAAAATTTATAATAAAATGAGACATTACCAGTATGAAATGAACTTGTACCTATGATCTCAAAAAATGTACTTTCTTCTCTGAACTCCATCTTTCCTTTGCACTATTTGTGGGAATCATTCTCATGTCTCTCTCACTAATTCCTGAGGTCATTGTCATTATACTGACTCCAAAGAACATATTTAACGCCTTAAATATTCCTACAGTTGATAACTAAGAAAACCTTGCCACTCAATATACACATGTGGAAACCTCCTCCTCACAGTACAACCTGTACGAGAGCAATGCTGAAAATTTGTTAGCTTACAATTGTATTTATTTTTATAGTGAATTATGATGTATAGTGAATAATGGTGCCTATTCCTGATGTCCACTTGTGACAAAGGTCATGAATTTCATCTCCCATACCTCCTCGTTCGTCTTCCTATCCACCCACCTAACCTTTTCCATCCTAGCACATTTTTCCAAACCATAGAGTGCCACGCTCCGTATTAGACTCTTCACCAGTTCACATCCCTACTCAAGGCTCCTGTAATAAGCTCTCTACTAGGAGTAAATGCCTCTTTCGCCAATGCTTTTCTCCAATGAACCTCACACGTACTATACCCTATTTCCTACAACATGCTACCAAAGTAATGAAATTTCTCCTCCTGCTCTAACTTATGGCCTCCTACTCTTAAATTTAATCCTTTGAAAACCGCATCACTTTCATTTATTTTTGGTTTCCAGATTCATACAGTGTACAACGTAAATTTTTAGTGATATTATCAAAAGCTTTGCTGAAATATGAAAATACCCCCGCTAATTTCATATTGGTACCTGTAGGTCTAGAGAAGTTTAGAGTTTAGCAGATTAGAGAAGCTGCATTGCAAATAGCGCACTCCATTTGCTCGCCAACAAATACAATATCAATCAAACGGCTACCTTCGACGTTAAAAAGCTGCGTAGACGAATTGTGTGCACCAGATGAAGCTTTTTCTTCCCACTTTGTCTTCATGGAGAGCGACTCATTTACTCTCCTATTATATTTTTTTTGGGAAATGAGCTTTCCCTTTCTTCGAAAAGACGCAGACATGACGAACAGCTCTAACCTGCGCAGACCCACGTGAAACCACCTAAATCTTACGAGTAATTCAGCGTTGCAAACAGCAAGAAACCACCAAAGAAGCACATGGTCTCTAATGTAAACAACGACGTAAGTGACACCTGTCGTCACGACTACTGTAACAAACAACTGCCTACAGCGTGTCGCAGAATGGACGCTGTTGCCGGATTAAAAACGAAAGATTAAATAATTTATAGAAACATATTTTAATACTACTTCACATTCGAGTGACAATGTATCTTCATTAAAATACTTACTTTGAATTCTATGGCCACGGGTGAGAACTGTTTTCGGAAAATTAATTTCGCGAAAAGACTTAAGAAATGAATCAAGTCTGCATTTAAGCAAATTTTTATGGTAATGTGTAAAGTTAAAGCACAATATTTCAGATTGTACCTAACACATTAGTCATTCTTACTAGAGTATAGTGTAACTGCGACCTATTATTGAAATTTTAAACGAGCATTAAAATTTAAGTAACTAAATTTCTCAATGACTAACGATTACCCGACCAGCCACCTTAAGCGAAGCCAAGATCAAGAGCGTATACCAAAAGATATATCCACATCAAGTGAGAATGAAGTCTTGACCCGGTGGAGCACCCGTGAGAACTTCGCGATCCGGGACCGCCGGAAAAGCACCAGACCGTACTTAACAAGAGTAATCGTCGTCAAATAATGTAAATAATATCACCAAACGCCTGAATATACAAAAACAAGTCAATAATAGCAAAGAATAATGGCATTAGCGCTCGAGCGTTCATTCACCCAATGTGTTTTCAAGCGGTATCCCAAACAAATAACAACAATCGTATTCACCCGTCAAAGTAATTAAAATGTAGTTTGCCGTTATTGTTTACAACAAATAAGTTAAAATAGCTCCAAAACGTCGAAGCGTATGGAATATAAATGAATCTAAAAACGATATTCGGTGTTACGCCATCGGCCATATTGGTGCAAGTTGGTCTTATGAATACGCTACTACGTTAGTCTCGGAGTTAGTTCGGACTACGTTAGTCCCCGAGGCTATCTCCCTCGACCGAAGCTATGAATACCAACTTTTAGTTCCGTTCTAAACTACACTTAGACCAGACTAAGATAAACCTCCACAACACAGGTTTAACGAGAAATCTATGAATACGGCCGTAATGGTTTGCAAATTTTGTGTGTTTGAATCGCTACTTACAAACTTATTAATTGTTTGCACTTGAGTCTTTCTCATCTGTCTCGACTATAAAGCCCCTAATCGGATAAAACACAAGTTCAAGCAATGAATGAGGTTGTAATCAGCGGCTATAACTCACGAAATTAGCGAACCATTCGTGTTTATACCACGTGACTCCTTGGTTACCTATTAGAGATAATCCCGTCGCTACGGTTTAAAATACAATCTCCCAGGTGTCGGCGAACTTTTCAAGCGAACAAGGGTGATTCCATGTCAGATCAATCCCTGTTTTGACCTTACCACTTCTGATTTTTATGAAACATGGTATGAAAGACACATACGGCAATGTGAGTAATACCTCCAATTTTCTAAATTGTAAGAGACACAGACATAACAGAAATAAAAGTTTTCGCAATAAATGGCGAACTAGCATACTTGCTCCATATTTCTTGCTAAATGCAGTAGAGTAAACATATAAAAACTATTGTAAAGCTAAGATATAGAGCTTTCTATTGATAATCTACATGAGCTCCTTATGTCGTTAGGAGTAATAGTATGGAGGACGTAGAGAAAAAAATTAAAACGGGTAGTAAAGCAAAGTATGACCGGATGAATAAGATTAGAGAGATAGATTGCCGTACCGATAGGTTCAAAATGTAAATGTCCCCCCGTACTATGAGAGAACACAATTGGCAGCTAATCAAAGGGATAGGTAAGTGAAATATAGTTAGAGTGGTTTGTAGTGAATGCTGCATGAATTAATATTACTAATCCATTCATGGTAAATGCTATAGTAAGTGGCGAGCTATAGTGGTGCAGCATCTCTGAAGCAAGAAAACCACCTTTGTACTCCCACAGATTTCTAATGTTTTAAAAAATTCACCTTGTAGAACTTAAGCCCTGAAGAAGGAAAAAATATATTTTCCGAAACGTCGGCCATAAGTTAAATTTTTTTTAATTTTCAAAAAAAGGACAAACTCCCGAAAAATCATCAGTATATTAAAAAAAAGAGGTCTGGAATTCCACTTACCAATAAATAATAATCCTATTACTATGTAGATAAAAACCATCTAGCTGCATGTGGCACTATTATCTAACATGTTTCCATGCAGTAGCCTATTTGCATGTCATTAGTGCATATTTGTTGATCTCAACCCCTGCCACACACCCTTGTGGTGGCTTGCAGGGTATTGCGTAGATGTGGATGTAGACGAGTACGACAAGACAGGTTGCTAGCAATCGTGAACTCCGCCCGTCTCGCAAGGTGCAATCCATATATTTATTAATAACGCCGTTTACCTACTTTTTTGACCCCACTCTAAAACACTAGGTAACATCCCCCCACCAAAAATTACGCAGCAATTCTTTTTTCTGTGCAATAGCAGAATTTCTACAGAGAAAAAGTCCTTGAGGTTTTCAATCGAAAAGACCCATAGAACCCTGATTTTTGGCTACTTGCTTCATCCAATTGAACTACGAAGGCGCCCTTATTTCGTGTGGATTCACTGAAGCTTTAAATAACCCAAATATTTTGCCACTGTTTTGAATGATAAAAACCATCATTCATTATGAATAGGTACTTCATATATTTCTTATTGCTACAGTATATACTCTAATTGCTGTGTACCATCATTATTATTATTGGGGATGAATTTCCATTTATATGTATCTCCCAACGTAATGGAAGATTAGACATCCTCCCCATTGATAGTGCATCTTGAGTAACCCGAATCACCCTATGCGTTAGTTATTATTTAGGCGGTCCCTATGCTGTAATATAATGTAATATGCTATAAGTGACGCCAAGGGAATCAAATGTGGATATATAAGCAAATCTAAAAGCCGTCGGGTTCTTCTTTGGTCATCTTGATACGTTGATAAATAAGCATTTGTTACTCATTTAATAATTATATCAATCGCCGAACGTGTTGCTGAATCAATTGGAGAAGCATAGGTTAAAGATTAACGATGGAAAATAAAAGATACGAGACTCTCGAGGTGAGGAAATATAAGCATTTTTGTGCTTGAAACAGGACGAAACTAGAAGAAGTAGGAAATGCAATAGCCCTCAGAAAGAAGGCCATTCTACGAAAAGAATACTCTACTACTCACAGCTGGAGGTACAAGGCTGGTAGTAAATAAATATTTCACTAGAATCTACGACTGGAGCATACTCACGTACGTCAGTGCGGCATGGAGCAGCAAAAATCTTTAATCCAGATATAGAAAAAAATGGATAGAGCGAAGAGATTGCGAGAGAAGTTGGATAAAAATAAATACTGAAAAGAGGACTCAAAGACCTCCTTGCACGCATCATTAGACATGATGGTCAAGAGAAGATAGTTGGCGAGCGGAAATTGAATACGAAGAAAGGCAAAGGTGTGAGATACATTGAGCAAGTTCTCAACAATGTAAAAAGGAAGAATTACTTTATTTATGAATAGGTTAGGTGAGGGAAGAAGAATCTACTCACAGCCGGAAATACAAGCGTAGAGTACAGAAACACTTCATAATAACATACTTCTGGATCATGTTCCTCCTCTATGGCAGTGAGGCATAGACGATAACAGCAGCAGAGATATGTGACGCAGGACTGAGGAGATGAACTAGCAACACAAGGAAAATAGGCTATCTAGGATCGTCCTAACGAGAGTCTACTGTAGAGAAGAACTCACCAACGATTATTACGCATTTAGATTTGGAGAAGGCATTTGACAAATTGGATTAGAACAATATTGAAGATTCTGAAGGAAATTGGAGTATCACATAGTGACCGAAGAATTATCCACACCTTGTACAAAAACCAAGTGGCTGTGATCAAATCGGGAACCAAGCTGTAGAGAAGCAAGATTAAAGAAAGGAGTGAGACAAGGTTGTGAACTGTCTCCAGTACCATTCAATATATACATCGAGAAAGCTTTCCAAGATTTCAAAAAAAATTCTCCGGCAGTGAATATGACCGGGGAGAAAATCAGCATGTGGATATTCGCCAACGACACGGCAGTCTGTTATATGAGAGGCCGAGTAAACAACGATAGAATAAGAGGGCATTCTATCAAAACAATCTACCTACAGTTGGAAATAGAAGCGTGATGTTGAGAAGAAATTTTCAGCAAACTAGGCCAGCCGAAAAGGGCATTTTACCAAAGGAAAATTCTGATTCCAGCTGACAGTACAAGCGTGGAAATAAGGATATATATCATTAGAACATACATTTGGAGTATGCTTCTTTATGGAAGTGTAGCATGGACGATAACAGCAGCAGAGAAGTCAAGGCTGGAAGCATTTGGAATGTGAGTGCTACCGAAGAATGATGAAAATAAAATGGATTTACCGAGAGACAAACGAAGAAATCCAAAGGAGAATGGAAGAAAAGAGAAGTCTGCTGAAAACCCGAAAAAGAAGGCGGGGCAACTTAATCAACCATATCTTGAGACATGATGGCCTGATGAGGACATTCATCAGGGGAAAAGTGAATGGGAAGAATGGACAAGGAAGAGCTCACATGAGATATGCAGATGAAGGATGTGAAAGAGAGGAATTAAGCAGTTCGAGGTTAGCTGATCGGAGGATAGAGAGGAGAGCTGCGTAAAACCAATCTTAGGATTGCTGACTATTCACAACGATGAAGTGACAGAAGAGTCGTAAGTGCGTAGAACGAACGTCAACCCTATAATGGTGATTCCCCGTCTTACAGACCGGCGATGTAAATTTACTGAAGAAGCGCGCGAAACGTAAAATGTAGTTCATCCTCTTCAGTAGCCTCCTATTTTCGGCTGCTCCTCCGGCATACGAACCAAAAGATCACTTCGTCCAACTGTATTGCTACATATATTTGCTACTTTCGGTGCAACACACTGTGCGTCACTACCCATATCTTCAAATATCACCTAGTTTTCGGAATGGTGACGCCTGATATCATAGAAGAAAATAATGATATTTAAATAGTATCATAGACTAAGTATACTATTACTCTATGGTACAATAGCACATAAAAAGGGTACAACGTTGCTGCTTGCATGATGTTGTGAATTCCTATATCAAGTCTTGATAGTTATTTAAGACCAAGTAATTAACCATGATTCTTCCATCTCGGTATGTAAAAAATAAGAAGATATTGGTTATATTCTCTTTTTGCGAAGAAAATTTAAACGAAATATTTTTAAATGCATAGTTAAATGTCGTTATTTAGTGAACATTCAAGCAAATACGTAAATAGTATGTTAAAATAGACCAAATTCTACATCAGTCCACGGCACCAACGTCACCACTTATGTCTCAATAATGCGGTCAATCTTTACATCTACGCCTACATCTACGCAAAACCCTGAAAATCACCTCACGGGTGTGTGGCAGGGGGTCAAGATCACCAAACATGCACGATAGACACACAACTAAACTACCTATGCCACAAAATGGCGATCTACATCATCTTGGGGGAATGATAAACAGGATAGGCGTGTAAATCCGTTTCCCCGGCCACATGCTTCGAACGGATTTCGAAATCTTCCCTCGGACGATGAACGCGTAGCGTGGATTATTGGGCTGCATCTGGGGTTAGCAAACTTTTAAGGCTGAAGAGTTAGCCATCTCCCAAACAATGTATCCATTGTGAAAAGAAGAACAACTGCACAACTCCACAGAATTTCTGAAATGTTATGGGAAAATATAATCGTTTATAATTTTACCAAAGATGTCAACAACTTCCACGAAGTGTAGCATGAACCTAACCTTATGATTGTATGCCTAACTGCAATTTAAAATATTTGGAATCCAATGCCGTATTTTTTTTAAATCAAGTAAAAGTTAAAGTAATATTGGAGCAAATAATTTTATTAGTTACCTCTTCCTTAAAATAAGATACATACATTCACTCAAAAATTGCCCTCATTAGTTTCAAATTTCCATTGATTTAGTTTGTTATCAGTCGATCATCCACTCCACGATTGAAACTATGAAGGTACTATAAAATGACGTCAATATATGCGTTTATAAATGAAATTATGAAAACTCACGGAGTGTGTGGACTAACCGGGAGACCCGGGTTCGATTCCCAGCGAAATAGGATCATTTTTTCCATATGGATACTATTAAACTATGATAGTTTTCTTTTCAATTTCAATTTTACTTCATAGTCACATATAAGTACCGCATGTAGCCCATGATCCTCAATCTTTCGAACCCTGATCTAGAGCAATCGCCACTAATAGAAATATTCGCGTAACTTTTAAATTTGGAAGAAGTTCAACGACACTTAGTTACACGTGTTTAGTCGCTAAACGCATCCTCTTTCAGAGGACAGGAAAACTAAGTGGGACACACTTCGATTTGATTCATTCAAATTGTTCATTTTTGTGCGCAGCTAACAGTTTTGCTAGCGGAATATCGGAGGAAAATGAGTACTACCAAAGAAAAAGCACAATTAAGCGCTGCTTAAGTCGATTAGAAGAACGAAAGCGATGGAAGCGATAGATATCGTTTTTGAAGTTACGCGAAAAATTCTTCCCTCGCCATCTTTGGAAACCTTGCAGTACTACTTTCAAAACGCGTAACTGTTTTTCCCTATGCGATGAGCCCTCTATAATATACATACTCTGTGGTATTACGGATCTATTGCAATTATGACTGGAGAAAAATTTCGATCTTAGCTAATATTATAGCAAGAGAAACTGGAATCGGAATTGCGGCCGCTTCTCATCAACGTTCGATTCTTGAGAAAAAAAGAGAAATATAATGAAAAAAATATATATGTAATGACCCTTTGGCGCGCTTCTCTTTTTACGGTTGGCTGGGGAAGCCTTATAAAGTGGGCTATTCGGGTGAGTGGAGGGTGGGCGGGTGGAGTGGGGGGGGGAGGGAGGGAGGGAAGGGGTTGCTCGGCGCAAGAGGGAGTGGAAGCGGGGGTTGTCAGGGGTCGCTGGTATCCGCGGAAAGCCCCCCTCTTTCTTGCTTTTGCAGTCCAAGTGCCACGTACACCTGTGTCACCTATGTTGACCACAGTGAGATCCGTGAAGTATACTCTGACACTAAATTGCTGGCACAAAATGTGTGGAAGTTTTTAATAACAAGCTGAAAAAGAGGAACAGAGAAGGAACACGTGTACATCGCCACAATTGTACTTAAAAACCACAACGGATCATGGTTTAGGCACTTTAAGGCATTCCCAGGGTCATCTACATCTACGCAATACCCTTCAAACCACCGCGAGAGAGTGTGGCAGGGGGTGAAGGAAGATCACCAAACATGCACTAATGGCATACAACTAGGCTACTATGTATTTGGAAACATGCTACATAATAGGATCACATGCAGCTGGATAGTTACTATCTACATAGTACTAAGGGACTGGTTGTTAATACATGCATTATGCACTACAGACTACATACTCTACAATTTTTCACCTACCTATCCCTTTGCTATGGTGGCGATTGTGTTCGCTTATAGTACGGGGGAAAATTTACATTTAGAATCTATCTGTACGACAATCTATATCTCTAATCTTATTTATCTGGTCAATTACAGCATAATACGCAGGGGATTTTAATATACATATAGCATCGTCAGTAAAGCTATCCATTTTAAATTTCTGCAATTGATTCAATCTATAGGTACCTACTTAAACCTATGATCTGATAATGATTCCCAACCTAATTCTCCAATCAATTCTGATACACTACTAAGAAACACCTTTTAACAAACCTAGCTGTTCTACGCTGCACACTGTCTAGCTCTTTGATCAAGCCTAATTTATTCGGATCCCATACACTCACTGGCTGCATATGCAGAGAGGAGACAAGTGACTAAAATGGACGTAAAGGCGTTTGTTTCAAGCTTAACTCAGGAATTTAAGCGTATCGGGAGTACACATTGCTTAGAGGAGCTAAAGGTGATACACCTGTGGAAGGGCATAGAGAGGGTAGGAAAGAAAGCGAGAGAAATCAGTTTTCTTTTGATAATAGGAGCACATTCTTGATCAAACACCGTGTCAAACTTTCACAGCAATTTCTCGTTTCTTGGATGCATGGTATTTATGTATCTAAGTCTTATGCTATGATACGAGATTTAGCACAAGCAGGATTGGCCATTCAAAAACATTCACCCAAAAGCGGACATTTCATTTCAGGAAAGAAAGTGAGCGTGAGCTTCGCTGGTCCAGAAACCATTTGCCTACAAGTTCGATTCCATCCTCCGGCCTGAATGTGTATTTTAAGAATAGGTTTACCACGGTTTTGGCTGGACGGGGTCATGTCCTCATGGGTGTTTTCAAGTCTGTTTCCGCACTAATAGGCGCTTCAGACCGGGAGGAAAGGTATAAGGATAGGTATGGAAGGGATTGGGGCAGGGATCGGTGTCCTTAGCTGCGGGGGCACCCTAAACATCATTCGAGACACATGGGACAATCATGAAATCTTCGTTTCGTCAAAAATCCTCTCAATTTCCACGAATTGGAATAAGACTTGACTTGACGAATCGGAATAAGAATTGCACTGCATCATTACCTGAGTAGTTGAGTGCAAACCAAAACACTCAACTCAATCCTCAACAACCTATTTCATTGGTTGAATTCCCCTGGCAGTTCATCTGCACCATCTAGCGAGAGAAATAAACTTCAAACTTGTGTGAAACGCATGTATCAGATAAGAACTTGTTCTAATTTGCTCGCAGTCGTTCACGCAGTGGCGCTGTCTCTCCTCGCAAGTCGTCGCTTTACACGGCGCAATATTTCTTGCGCAAGTGTCCACGGAGCAGCCTGCACAGTATCAATTCTATACCCAAACGATAAAGAATATTTAAGTAATGATCTAGAAGCAATTGAAAAATTGGTTGATACATGGCAGTTAGAATTAACTTTAAATAAATGTCTAGTAATGAATTTCTGGAAAAGGAATAGCTCTGCTCCTAGCACTTACAAAATAAGTAACAATGAATTAACAAACGTGGATTCCATTAAATATCTTGGAATAAGACTGACAAATGATCTTTCCTGGGGTAAACACATACGTGAAATAATGGGTCAAGCGAATCGTAAACTAGGATCCGTGAAAAGAGTACTGGGTGAATGTGACGATCATGTACGAGAAATCGGCCACTTTTACCTTGTTAGACCTCATTTGGAATATACTGCCAGTGTATGGGATCCCTACGAAATCACGAAATCGGTCTAAATAACGAACTTGAACGTGTGCAGCGAAGATCGGCAAGATTTGGAAAGGGACGGTACGATAACCTTATTAGCGCAACCAGTATATTAAATGATAGGGATGTGCGAGTAGCACTTTTTGACCTCGAGTCGAGTATCGAGTCGAGTTGTAAAGTACTCGCGAGTATCGAGTCGAGTCGAGTCGAGTTTGTACATTATTGTACATGAGTGAAGAGACCCAGTTCTTACTTAAGTCATCGCAATTAAAGTTAGCCAGCAATCTGACTATCAAATGGCAGGTCTACCTACCTAATGCATAGTTATAAACAGTCAAATTAATATGGCACATAGCGCAGGCCAAAAGACATAATGGAAATTTTCCAGTAGCTCTCGAAATAAGAAAATTACCTTCATTCCTAGGATTACTCTAAAATGTGTAAATTAGCTTGCAGTACAGTACCTAGAGTGTACTTAGGCATAATATGAGGCCTATATGAGTGACATGCCCTATTAACTTGTAATGAAAGTAAGCCAGGAAGCAAAATATTTTTTCTTAAGGAATACATAAGCCTAATTAAAAGAGCATTCCTTGTATTTCGCATTCCTTTGTATTTCTTTTCGGAGCTAAACGCTTTCTCAGTGATGTCGTGTATGCCGGGAGGGTTAGTCCAACAGTACAGTGAATTTCATACAATATGCCTTATTTGTGCAGTAAATATTTGATAAGCTCGCGCCTCAAATTTATGATTGGCCGTTAATTACATAGTCAGTTTTTTAACATATACTTTTCTTCCTCTTCCAATTATTGGCACCATCTCTTCAAAATCGATGATTTCTGCCTAAACATGATAGAACTTAGAATCATAAAAATGACCTGTGTCAATCACCCCCATTTGCACGATGCAAGAACACCTATTATCAGCACGGGTTATTTCCAATATCCATTAATGCAAGTTAATAATGTTTGAACAATGAATTTTCATTCACGGATGAATGTGAGCAGGTATATAAATTTTGTATAGAGTCCTGTGGATTAAAGTTTTCGATTTATAAGGAAATATATTTGAACAAAAATTTATTATAGATAATTATCTATAGATATTTATAATTGTCTATCTTAAGATATGACTAGGAACTTGAAATTAATGATGTAATTAATAATCCTAAATAGGAAATAAAAAAATGGAATAGTAAAACTTATAAGTTTTATACGATACCTATATCATCCGTAATGCCCTTATAATAGGATGCTTAACATCCGTTACAAAATTTCCTTCACCCGTGAGTTTGAAGACAAATATCTCCAAGATGGCTAAAGCGATTTTAAATTAAAGTATATCAAATTAAAGCTTGTTTATTTCTGAGTTTACTGCTAGTATTAAAATATTTTACAATTTTTTTTACTGAAGTACGTGTTTAAGAACGGATTTTTAGCGAATTTTTTTGATACCGGATGGATCCAACGAATTCGGGCATCGTAAGAACAACACAGATCGAGATATCAAACTTCCTTTTCACATATTGTAGATAAGGGCTTTGTTAATAGTTATACGAAGTTTCATACTATTACGTTCATCAATATTTTTGTTATTGATGAATTTGTCAGACTGCGTTATTTTCCGTCCCGCACGCTTTCCGTTCCGGAAATCACCGTTTGGACCTTTCTCTTGCTCTCGAGTCATTAATATGCATCCACTTATGAAATCTCAGTAGAATTCGTTGATTATTTGATACCGATATATATTTATTTTCGGCTATAAAAGCACGCTCAAATGTCCAGAGCATGCCTGGAAAGGTAGCGCGCGCATGGAATCATCTGCTGCAAGCAGATCGCCTATCGC
The DNA here is from genome assembly GCA_933228895.1 of Platycnemis pennipes. Taxonomy (NCBI): domain Eukaryota; kingdom Metazoa; phylum Arthropoda; class Insecta; order Odonata; family Platycnemididae; genus Platycnemis; species Platycnemis pennipes. The sequence goes on along the minus strand of OW121852.1, from coordinate 28,793,452 downwards.
TGTGAATGATTCATGAGGACTCGACAATAGCGGAAAAAAGTATCACCTTTAAGAATGCAAGACAGTGTCAGTTTAAGAACTGACGGTATCTTTGGAAGCATACCGTCATTATGCCTCCTCGCGCAAAGATTTTGGAGACGAAGTTTAAGATAATTTAAAATGCAATTTGTTTCTTTCGTCGAGAAGCCGAGAAATGTGGGGACAAAAGCTATCTCTCTTATCGCTGATTTTATTTTGGTGAATACTGCAACTTGTAAACTTTTATTCAAGCATAGGCAAGGATATTTTTCCTGTGCATACCAGAGAAATTTTTTTCGCGTGGTGTTTGGTGCGCGCGGTACCTACGGTAGCTTACAACTTGACAACCTCGAACAGCTTATCTCTCCAGGCCAAAAGTCCTGTCACGTGGAGCTCGCTTTCCGAAATAAATATATAGGTACACGTTGAAAGCATATCAATTCTCCCAATTTGTTAAGTCATTTTACACGTTCTTAGTTTTCAAACACGAAGAATACCATCAAAACGAACTAAATTTAGAACTTCCCCAAGCTGAGATAGCGCATTTTAAAATATTATTCGTAACGTAATTAGTAACTGAGTAATCTATTTTAAACTTTGTTTAGTCTAAGATAAATATATGTTCCATATCTTATGCGAAGAAAAGAGACGGCTTTTCATGTGTATCTTCAAGTGGGCGTCTAACTTGCTTCCCGGAACTTGAATAATATCCGGCGTTTTTATGTCTCACATCAGTCGAAGAATTAATTAATATAACCAACTAAAAATATATTTTTGATATTATTAAACTTATAAATAAACAAGATTTAGTTTGATATACTTTATTTTAAAATTGAACTATTCATTTTTGTGATATGAACCTTCAAACACAGGGGATGGAATTTTACAACGGACATAGGTGCTTTGAGCTCGAATATAGTCCCCCACCCCAGACTTTTTCCGCGAAGATTTCGGCCAAAAAGGGGGGGCTAGCTATATTCGGAGGAATACGGTACATATGCGGTTTCATGGACCGTGTAACCACCGATTCATCCATTCGTTCACGCAAACGTACATGAATTCGTTCACGTAAACGTACATGAAACCATTCACGCAAATGTAAATGAACGTACGTAAGTATATGTTCGTACGTGTTATCTACCGTGTAACCAGAGACTTATACTCGATTTTGATAATAGTCCTGTCGGCAGATAAATAAATCCTGTCGGCAGATTTCTGAACCTATTGGCCTTGGCGGCTCCGTCGACAAAAACTACTCGACTCGACTCGACTTTCGTAAAAATACTCGAGTGCTCGAGTCGAGTACCAACTACTCGACTCGACTCGAATTTTCGAGTACTCGCACATCCCTACTAAAATGTAATCTATTTGACATCTTCTTCTGTCTCCTGGCATTTTCCATGTGTATCTTCTTCGGTTGTGATTTTTAAACAATGTGTTGGCTACCACTAACTTATGCTGTGTGCAGAACTGCATCAGTCTTTCTCCTCTTTCGTTTCGGATTCCCAATCCGTATTTTCCAGTTATTCTTCCATCTTGACCTTCGCCGACGATAGCCTTCCAGTCTCCTAAAATAATTAGGTTTTCTCCTCCTCTTACCTGTTTTATAACTTCCGTGATATCTTCGTAGACGTCTTCCACTTCTTCATCTTCATAGTCCGTCGTATGCATGTAAACCTGCACCACTCCATTATCTAAAGGTTTGGTTTCGATCTTCACCATTATTATCTTTCTTTGTACTGCAGGAAGCCCTTCACACGCATTCCTCCTTCACTCATGTGAAGAAGAGCTGCTGCCCTCTTCTCTAGGTGATGAGAAGCGTAATTATTAGCGGCTTCTTGTCGCCAAGTCATGGTATCTTCACAGGTTCGGTATTATTTAGAGACCTACCTTACCCGGGGATAGACCAATACCCCCTCGGAATGCTGTCGCTTTTTGTCCACCACTGCTTATTGAACGAGTAAACTCGCTTATCTTGCAGCTAACCTCTATATCTAGAGGTCGACCCACCATCCGCAACCCGGTGGATGCACTGGGTGGCTTTAAGCTCAGCCGCGAAACCGATTTTGTAAGGATCCATACACTGGCAGCATACACTGGCAGAATCTAACATGCAGCGGACGTTAACGGCTCTCCATTATATATTCACTTCTGCAAACATTAACAAATATATGTTATTGTCTTTCAACAATCACGGACCATTCTGTTGGCGGAAACTGCACGACCGGAGCTAGCAACCTGATGCCGAGGTGCTCGAATCGATCTAATGCAGCACCCGTTGCCAACACCGTGAAAGCCCAAACTGATAAAAATCTGTGATAAATCATCCCGCTGTCTTTCTAACTGTGATACTAATATTTATAAATCATGTCCAACTAAGTAAACAAGGACTACAAAAAATTCTAAAAAAAACCAAAGACAAAACCAAGGCCTGCGTGCCAAATGCTATGAATTGATTAAAACTCTGTACTAACCATAGAGCCCTGGATGGGTGGTAGAGAGGACGAAATCGTCCTAACCCATTCAGGTAAAATAAACAAAAGGTCAAAGGTCAAAGGTCATATTCCAAATGAGGTCTAACAAGGGAAAAGTAGCTGATTTCTCGTACATGATCGTCACATTTATCCAGTACTCTTTTGATGAATCCCTGTTTATGATTAGCTTGACCCATTATTTCACGTATGTGTTTACCCCAGGAAAGATCATGTGACAGTCTTATTCCAAGATATTTAATGGATTCCACGTTTGCTAATTCATTATTACTTAATTTGAAGTGCTAGAAGGAGAACAATTCTTTTTCCAAAAATTCATTACCACGCACTTTTTAAAAATTTAATTCTAACTGCCATGTATCACACCATTTTTAAATTTTTTGTAGGTCATCATCAAGGAGTCTACATGTAATAAATGTAATATTCGTGGTCATCATTTAAATGTAGGACATTTCATTGCTATTTTTTCAAAACAATTTAAAGTCACATTTGAACAAATCTGTAATATAGTGTAAACTATATTATTGAAGTTAGCATTAACCATATTGTTCCACTTCTGACGTATACTTACACAGTAACTGTCGGTGAAAGACTGATGTACGTTTCGAGCAGTGAAATCAGTGATATTAATTCATGATTCGTCAGTGAATCGTGAGCTGCATCACAAAAGTTCGGCTCACGAATCACCTCAACTAAAAAAAAGAGTCGACTCACGGATCACGAATCATTAAAAAAAAATTATCCGAAGCTCGAATCACAAATCACAGTTTGTGATTCGCGAATCATGATTCGTGATTCATGAAGACGAATCATGCCCATCCCTGCCTGCCACTCACCTTTGAGGTGGCTTGCAGGGTACTATGTAGATGTAGATGTATCTATTAGTAATCAGGGATTGGTTGGTAATACATGCATCATGCACTATAAACTACATACTCTACAATTTTTCAACTACCTATCCCTCTGCTATGCTGCCTCTTGTGTTCTCTTATAGTACGCGGAAAATGACATTTTAAATCTATCGGCACGACTAATCTCTCTAATCATGTTTATATGATCAAACCTAGCATAAAAATCATGAGTTCTTAATGTATATCTAACGTTGTTAGGAGGAAGTATACAATAGATACCAGAAATCACTTCCTATGGCACGCCCCTCTATGTCAAGTCTTGACTCGCGACCGACTAATAATAATGGCATGTGATCCGCCAGAATTTCATCGCTTGACGCTCTCGTTTTAGGGGTGGATCATGTCTCAGTAATCGGTCATCGGTCTCGCATGCATTACCCTCTATGGACATGTCTCAGAGAGCACACTGATAAGATTCTTGCGAACGTTAGCAGTCCCACATGCGTGACTTTACTCATGCATCAACCCTGCCACAGAGGGAACAAAAGGTCCCGGAATGCCGAAGACAAGACATTAGCCGTAAATGACAGCGGCGAGTATTTCACACGTAATGTTCTCGGATGATGAATGCCGACGAAATGGGAGGGTAGGGGAATGGCCCAGAGAAATTCCAGTGTAATCTCAACAAAAGCGACCGACTCACGTCGCTCGCATTCCGCAGAAGAGAGACACGATGAGAAAGACAGAACGAAAATGCCGAAGAGTGTGACATACGGTCATTTCGAGAGAAGGACAATGGGAAAGGAATGTTAATGAATCAGGAGATCATCGCAAAGGGATAGGGAACTTGGTCCGCATAAGATATTACTCCGCAGCAAATGCTACCGGCCTCTTTCCGCACTCTGAGAATAAATTAGGAAATATTATTCCCGCTAAGCGGTAGCTTAAGAAATATATTGTTTACCGTTAAGTTATTATTCCCATCTAGTATTCGGGTTCTTTAAACGACTATTCCTGTAAATACTTTTATTAACATTTCAATTCAGAAATGAACTGAGGGAAATACATTTTCTATTACTTTAACTCAGTCAATAAAAGCTCATTGGAGCTTACGTATATGCACTCGTCAAACCAAGGATAATTTACTAATGCAGAGAATAATTAAAATTGTAGTCATGCAAAAAGGACAGTCACATGTTTGGCAGAACTGTTTCGGTGGTAACCGTCCGATTTCCTCCTATTATTTTTATATATAGATGATTTCATACATTCCTCTACCTTAGTACGCCGCCGGTAGGAAATCACAATCTCAGTCTCTTGAGCGAAGAGAAAGCTATAATTTATAAAAAGGCTACTTGGGAAATGTGGTGAGAAGACAAAAGAGAAATGTTACTTGTCAGTAGTTAGGCCCCACCTTGAGTATGCAGCCAGTGTATGGGATCCGAATGAATTAGGTTTAGGTTTGATCAGAGAACTAGACAGTGTCCAGCGTAGAGCAGCTAGGTTCGTTAAAAGGTGTTACGATAGGTTGAGTAGTGTTTTAGAATTAATACAAGAATTAGGGTAGGAATCATTATCAGAGCGTAGGTTAAAGTACAGATTAAATCTATTAGAGAAATTTAAATCGGATAACTTTACTGGAGGTGTTAGGAACATATGAAAAACGCCAGCGTATTATGCTAGATTCGACCAGACAAATAAGATTAGAGAGATAGATTGTCGTACTGATAGATTCAAAATGGCATTTCTATACTATAAGAGAACAGAATATCAAAGGGATAGGTATTGGAAATATTTTAGAGTAATCTGTAGTGCATGATGCATGTATAAATCCCTTAAATACTATAGATACTAACAATCCAATTGCATGAGTCCCTATAGTTGCTTGTTCGCATGACGGTAGTGAATGCTTGGTGATCTTCACCCCCTGCCACACACCCTCGCGGTGGTTTGCGGGGTATCGTGTAGATGCAGATATAACTAGTCCCGTTTGGGTCATAATCATCACTGTCCAATAACCCTTAGATTAGTTTGACGCAGCTTTCCACTCGATTATCTTTCGGCTAACCTCTATTTAAATATATATATTCTCTTCTATATCCTTCACCACCTGATCAATATATTTCATACCCATTCCTTTAATATACTTCGCATTCACTTCTACCTCGACGACTTTCTTCATCAGAACATCATGTCTCAAGATCTAGATGAAGATATGACCGATTAGGTTGACCAGTCTTCTTTTCAGAATTATCATCAGTCTCTTTTCTTCCACTCTTCTTGGAATCCCTTCGTTAATTACTTCTGACCTCCACCGTTCTTCCGTAACATCACATTTCTAATGGTTTCATTCTCATCTTTTAAGGCAGCAAGGCCAATAACCTCAGACCACGAAGCCAGGTCAGTACCCGCGCAGGCCGAACAACCGCGGGTCGCGGGTTCGAATTCCCCCTCTGGAATTGGTATTGTGTTGGTCTTAAGATTGGACATATGATTAGTTATGGCTAGACGGTGCGAAACAACCCTAGAATTCGATCCTAGAACATTTTAAAAACTATTTCTATAAATGATCTCGTCTTCGATTGTTGCCTCTTACACCTGTCTTCCATAAAAGAACATGATCCAGATTTAAGTCCGAGTGAAGTGCTTCCTTACTTCCACGGTTGTATTTCCAGCTGCATGTACATTCTTTTTTAGGCAGAAAGATGAATTCTCTTCACTTGGGCAATTCTACCGTCTATTTCCTTCTTGCTTCGTCCTGCAACAGCTATTTTACTTCCCAGATGGCAATATTGGTTCTCCTCTTCTGGCTTGTGCTTTCCGACTTTAATATTTTTCCTATCCTCTGCACTTATATTGCATACCAACTCGTTTTTCTTGGTATTAATATCCAGGTGACACTTCGTGGTGGAGTCTTTTTGTGGGAATTTTATACACTGAAGGAGCATCCATCACCATCTCGTGTAGTGGTGGTGTTCCACCTGTTGTAACCGATGGCCTCTTTAATTTCATGTTCAGCTTCGCGCTCTTTTTCTCAAAGAATCACGTTATTTTAGTTCTAAGGGTTCATCTTCATTCCAAATCTCACGCACCTTGATCAGAAAAGTATGAAACAGGAATTTCAAATACAGGACTGATTGGATTTCGAACCTTAGTTTTCTGGCCAGCCTGACCGTTTTATTTGGTACCCCTCCCATTTTAATCTCTTCACTAAGCTCCTTCTACACCTCTCTCACCATTTTATATTTACCTACACGTAATACCCTGCCAGCCACCACAAGGGTGGGTGGCAGGGGGTGGAGATCAACAAACATGCACTACTGTCATGCACTTAAGAGCTACAATGATACTACTACGCATAAGAGTCGCATGGCATTTAATAGTTAGTGTCTACAAAGTAATGAGGTCTGTAAAAGTAAGAATGGTTTTCTCTAAATATATTTTCCTGCATTTCCTTACCATGTGTAGGTTAGTAATGTTTAAACATACTTCATGTACTACAGATTACTCCAGCAATTTTTTAACTACCTTTTCTATACGTAATGCCTATTTTTTTCCTATGGTACGCGGGAAAAATTATATTTTAAATCCACCGGCCCGACAATCTATCAATCTTATCTTGTTTATCTGATCAAACCTAGCATAATACTCAGGGGTTCTCAATAGGTACATAACGTCATCTGCAAACAAATCGCCTTCGAGTTTACTTAAATGGTATTGCCTAAATTTTAACAAGCGTTCTGCGTTAACTCTTCGTGAAAATTAAGAGGAAAAGTGAGCACTTTAACTGTTTCCCCCACATATTGACTGGAATGTACAGCGGCAACTTCCGACGCTATCAAACCTTGTCCATGCAGGATCCCTATCTGCTGTCATTGTGTGTCCTCCATTCCACATATAAGTTCGTAAATAGATCCCTATATCCCTTCTGGCCAGCCTGACCAATTTACTTGGTACCCCTCCCATATTAATGTCTTCACTAAGCTCCTAGGTATCATTGCTTTCAATGACTTTTCCCAACCTACTCAATCAAATGCCTTTCCAATGCCAACAAAACATGTAATAACATTTTGGTTTTCTCGAATTCCTTTCCATTAGAATTCTCGTCAATGTAATGGGGTCGTTTACCATATTTCTTTATTGCCAGATCTGATAGTTTTTAAAATAAAAAGTCCCCATTTTTCCGTTTTTTGATCCGTCAATTATTTCTCGAGTTATAAGCGGCGAAAAACTGATGTTTTTAACCCTTTCGGAAAAGTGGGCGTGGTGAAACCTCTGACGTATATCGACTTCGTCCAATCACAACTGAGCCCACAAAGCTACTTTTCATTATCGCAATGGGGGGACACAGCTGAATCTGCCAATAGGAGCAGTTGCGACAGCATCTGTGAGAGCAGACCTTACGAGAACCCCCCTCCACTCCCTTCCCTTCCCCTAAAAGCAGTCAAGGACGGGAGGAAAATGACGCCAATGATATCAAAGCAGCTTTATCGGTGGGCGTCACCTTTTTTCTTATTTTGATTTTTGATTTATGAGTGAATGGTTGGGGTTAGAAGATTAATTTTTTCACTAAAATTCTTTTTTCGTTTCTGTCTAACGATTTCGTGTACAAAATTGCGATTTTTCCGAGTAAACGCCCCCATTGCATTACAAGTTGAGTCCTTTCTAAACTTCAGCAACATAACTCTCACTTGACATTTACAAAACTATTGTAAACATTTATCTTCTATAATGGCCGCCAGAATAAGAAACTATAAATGTTTTTTGACGAAAATTGCTATCTAAATCGTCGAACGCACGCAATTAAAAGCCTCCGAATAAACTCAAGCGAACTTCATGCTAAAACGGCGGCGGGGGTCAACACACTGAAATTGCCGCTTCAATATCCATTTCGTGTCTGTGGTTGTCAGTTCTCACTAATTAAAGCTATTCAACCATTTCCTTAAAGATAATAACGAGTCGATTCATCAAAATCGTGATGTAAAGGAGCACGGTTATTCGCTTATGGTTAAATTTCTTTCAAAGTTAGTACTGCTAATCCGCACGAACATATAGAAAATTATGGCATTTCTCTGTGCGTCGAGGGGAAAGTAGCGTCGTGGCATATGGATCCAGACTGTGTCTGCTCGGATTTGCTGCGAATAAGGTCGTTGGTGGAGAAGCGGTAATTACGTTGAGGAGGTCGCCGACCGCCAAGTTCGCCTGCTCCGTTGAGGATACGCGAGTAGAATGGCAGGAGGGATTTCGTTGGTATTGAGCTAAAGTGGAAGGAAACCCAGCACCGGCATAGGACGAGTCCTGAAAGAGTACAGAGAGTAAAGTCTACAGTTTTACTTCCCACGGCTCATAGCACTTGTGTAAGGCTTCCCTTGTTGCTACAACTAAATCAAGAATAAAAATCCTAAAGATTTGTTGGAGTCGACACTCGATCTAGCTTCCAACAATGGGGAATATGCATGAAATTTGTTTCTCGAAGATTAATGATGTACTTGATGCGAAATGTTCTCATCAATTTAAATATATAGGTAAGCCAAATTTTTCTACGTCCACCAAAAAGAAAATTGAACGATATTAAAATGTTCCCGGAAATTGACGAAAGTCACGTGACCTGAAACGCCTTCTGACGTCACTGCACGGTATAGGTTCCATATTTCTACGGAGATAGACATTTATTTTTAAAAGAAAAAGTGAATATATTGTTTTGAGGTTTTTAGTCGTTTCTCGAACGAAACGATGACGAAAAAATACTTAAACTTAAACTAAAAAACTTAAAAAAGCACATTCCGACAATTTCCTTTGCTTGACTCCCTTATGGCGGCGTTCTTCTTAAAAAAAACCAGCGATTGCATAGACGTAGTAGAAATTCTTGGGCACTAAACAGGCATTATATTATTAATGGACGATTTGCTCGTTACCGTCCACACTACGTAAATAAAAAATCGAAATACAATCGTTTGTTGCATTAAACAAATGAGATAAATACATACGTTAACGCCAAGTATTCATTTAACAACTTACCTCCACACATAAACAGATAAACAACGCCCATAGTGACACCAGTGATACTGTGCCATGACGTCGTGTTTTTAAGCTGCCGAAAAGATACAATTTTCAAAGAGTAATATCTTTGTTACACAACTTAATTCTTCAGCAAAATTTTCGCCAAGCACATTTTAGCTAATAAAATTCACATTCAAAGAGTTATATAAAATAGTGCATGTTCCCCGTTCATTCGTCTGACTCGCCTTTACTTGGGATGAGTGACACCCAATTCTTTATTTGAGCGGTAAAGTTGTTTGTCGAAGATTTTTCATCAATTGTTACCCTCATAAATACAATTTCGCAAAACATTTCAAGCACAAAACATTCGTATAATGTAAAAGAAAATAATTTCAATTTGAAAATATTAACTCTTACACGGATTTTTAGAGCGCATACAATGATATTCTCCTTTTTATTTCATATTTAACATGAATTTTACAATGTTACTGCATTTTAAAATTAAATGAGAGTAGTAAAAGTCTTCCTTAAATAAACATGCTAAAAGATTGTAATGCTACCAGAATTGACTGACATTTTGGAATGATAATTGCCTAAAGAATATGTGAATAGGTTTTCTTCAGATTTAACCTATTTATTCGCGTCTAGTCTTTAGAATAATTGATTGAGTAAGTATTCAACTCTTTTTAAACGATACTATTGCATACATATGTACAAAAAATCACTGCGTATTCAAATAGAAGAAGTTAGAAAGCGTGACATGAGAAATTGGACTGATTCTGGCTCGGGTTCGTCTAAGCAAAATAAATCGAGAGAATCCTCACGCTTAATGGATGTCATCTACATCTACATAATACCCTACAATCCACCACAAAGGTGTGTTGCAGGGGGCGAATTTTCACCACACATGCATTACATATCATGCATAAAAATGATTAGTAATAATATTCAAATATAAACTTCACAATTTAAAAAAAGGTAAAAATAGCAAAAGAAAGCATGCAAAAACATGCTGTTAGTTGAGTTAGCTATGATGGAATTGATTGGAATGGATTGGGTAGGATATGATGGGACGAGTACTCGAAGAACATAGCATTAAGAACAATATAAAGGAAACCATCCGCAGAGGTGTATCTTCGAAAATGGTACTTTCCATTCGTGAGAAAAATTCAAAAATGTGAGATTGAATAATTTGCTTTTCAAATTTAATGCCCAGTTAAAAAACCAACAGTTTTAAACGAGGGTGTTCTTGAAGGAGTGCATTCCCTTGTTGATATAACTTTCCCTCTTTCCATCATATTCGCTCATTATGGATAGTAGCAATTTTAATAAGTCGTCTTTATTTGAGAGGATATTGGACTACTACTTGGCATATATACTTCCACCGCAGGCACGTAGCTAGAAATTTGCTTCGAGAGGAGCTAAGTCTAGTGTACCGTAACTTAAACAAATCAGCCTTGCTCTTTTGTTGCCGACATGTTACGAATATCTCCATTAATTTTCAGCGTTTGGTATTTACTTTCTTTGAACCATTCCTATCTATTCTCAATGATTAAGTTCACTTCAGTCAATTTATCAACCCCATAACATAAGTCCAACGCATGCATATATATCAGATTGAAAAGAACAATCATTAACCATACACATGCATCAACCTAGTGATCACGTTTCAAGACACTTAACACTTATATTATACGCAGTGTAATCTGGATTATTACGCCAAGTTAAAATCAGAACAACAAAATCATTGCGAAAAAATTTCGGGGGGCTGAAGCCCCAGAGAGCCTCCCCGATCCCCCTCCCAGGTTACTTGCCTGCTCCACCGATCCCTTCGTCAGGCTAATTACAAAATAGCAACAAATCAATTAATAAATAGAGAAATAGATAATTTCAAGAATACCAACAAGGCTTTTTAAATTAGCAAAAGAAATGAAATAAACAAAGCAATTTAAAAATAACAAATTAAGCCGATTATTTATTCATTTGAAAGACAATAATGTGGCTTTTCCTAACTAGAAATGAGAATATTTCTTTCTGGAACAATATAGTACTGGGACTCATATTAGCAATAAAGCCTGAAAAGTTAAATACAGGATTGGGAAAACGTAAGGATGAAGATAATCAAGCGTTTGATATCGTAAGCCGATGTCGACCTCTCCGACTTTATGGTAAGTATATCAGTTTTAAAAAATTATAAATAACGTGTGGAAAAAGAGTAAAAAACAAAATAAGACAATAAATACAACTTAACATGTACACATATGTTTTAGATTTGCAAGCCAGCGGATTCATATCACATATATCTTTTAACAAAGCACAAAAACAGGTATATATTACACGTATGTTTCAACATTGCACAACTGCAGAATTCCAACATGCAGCAAACACCTCTCGTGATCTTAATCATTGAATGTTTTCAAAAATGTGAGATTGAATAATTTGCTTTTCAAATTTAAAATGGATTGCATGGCAACGTGCTGGACAGTCTACATCGCAGCTGGGATTTGAACCCGGGCCATCAGCTAAGGGCGTCATGTTTAATCATTGCACAAGAGCAAAATTCCAACACATATTAAAAACCCCTCGTCCCCTTCATCACTGAATGTTTCCGAAATTATGAAAGTATTTAAATAATTTAATTTTAAAATTTGGTAAGGATTGGCTTGGTGTTTTTTTAAGGAGAGGGATGGGGAACGTGCTGGAAAGTCTATATCGCAGCTGGGATTCGAACCCGGGCCCTCCGCTTGGGGAGATGGCGTACCGGGCGCACTATGGGGTACGGAGGTAGCGCTCACTTTCAAAACCTTAGAACTTTTGAATGAATTGATATATTAGCATAACATTTTTTTTATTTGAAAGTTAAAACCCGAAGGAATAGAGGAAAAATATCCATGATTGTTAATGTTTCAATTATTATCTTTGGATCGTTAAGTTATGTTTCTTGTTTGTAAATGAATTATTATTCTTGAATTGTTATTAATAGACTTATTTTTCTTGATATTGTTATTATTACAAACGTGTAATAATAAAACATATTTTATCAATAGATACACTTCTCAGCTTTGTAACGACATAATATTATTAAATATATCTTGAAACGACCGATATTTACGATTTTGAACGTTATGCAACGAAATGGGGTCGTTTACCATATTTTTTTTATTGCCGAATCTGATAGAGTTTGTAAAATGAAATGACGCGTATTTTTCCGTTTTCTGATACGACATTTATTTCCCGAGTTATAAGCGGTGAAAAACTGATGTTTTTAACCCTTTCGGAAAAGTGGGTGTGGTGCAACCTCTGACGTATATCGACTTCGTCCAATCACAACTGAGCCCGCGAAGCTACTTCGCCTTATCGCGAAGGGGGGGACACAGATGACTCGGCCAATGGGAGCGATTTCGACAGCATCTGTGCGAGCAGACCTTCCGAGAACCCCCCTCCACTCCCTTCCCCCTCCCCTGAAAGCAGTCAAGGACGGGAAGAAAATGACGTCAATGTTATCACAGCAGCATTTTCGGTGGGCGTCACCTTTTGCTTATTTTAATTTTTGATTTATGAGTGAATGGTTGTGGTTAGAAGATTAATTTTTTCACTAAAATTCGTTTTTCGTTTCCATCTAACGATTTCATGTACAAAATTGCGATTTCGGTTCCGAGTAAACGCCCCCATTCATTTCAGCTTATGATTGACATTGTGCAGCGCGCGCTGGGTCACAACTAGCATGTCGCGCCACTCGATGCATTCAAAATCCATTTGTGGCTAAACTATTTACTGCATGTAAAAAACACATCAATGCTTTTTTGCTGTTTCTCTCGAAGATAACCAATCTGCTTTTAAAATTTTTCTAACGTGAATACTACCTCAATCAGTTAATTTATTAATAAAAAATTGTTTATAACAAAACCATTATTTATTATTTAGACTTGGTTTGGTTTTACTGTCAATGAGTATGAGAAAAAATAGGAAAATGTATATTTTCGTTTTTAAACATTTATGTTTCGTTGGTTTACTTTAGTCCAGGGGTTACCAAACTTTTTTGTACTACGCCCCCTCCTGTTGAAATAGAAACCTTCCACTCCCCCTTCACAGTAAATTTAGTGGGCATGTGGAAAAAACAAGTATTACATTGAAAACAAAACATGTATTTTTACTATCACAACATACAACATTATAAGTTTCTATTTAAAGAAATACTGTTAAGAGAAAAACATCAACAAAAAGCCATATATTTTTGCTATAAAAGAGTTTGGTACCAGTGGATTGTTAAGTTTTCTAAACATCAAGGTTGATTTTAAAAATCTACAACATAAAATTAGTTGAAGAAATGTATGGATTTTATTTACTTAGAGATTTTTATTTTTAACTGGTCTCGCGCTCACGCCCCCCCTTGACATGTCTACACACCCCCCTGGGGGGGCGTGTCCCCCAGTTTGGGAACCCCTGCTTTAGTCTATAAAAATAATTGGAAAAAATTACGGCATTCGCACACTTTCTGCAGAATTTAATTGCTATTTTTATTTAGATCCATATTTTTCCTCTATTGCTTAGGGTTTTAGCTTTCAAATAAAAAAAAATTATGTTAATATCTCAATTCATTCAAAAGTTCTACAATTTTTGGAGTGAGCGCTACCTCCGTACCCCATAGTGTGGCGCTGGGGAGAGGGGAGAGGGGAACGCCTTTAGGCATGGGCGATATTGATAATTCAACATCGGGATACGATAATTTTAGCATATCGTAAGGTGGCGATAACAATAACTCATATCGTGACGATAAATATCGCCTTATCGTGCCCCGATATTTCATCGGGTATTATATTGCACCGGTTAATCGTGTTGGAAAATTCACGATCTCACGATAATTCATCTGGCGCGATTACGCGTTATTTAAACGACCGAAATACTACGATCTTTTATCGTGATATTTATCGTGATAATATATCGTGATATTTTATCGGGGCGCGATATCGTGATATTTTATCGGGACGCGATATCATGATATTTTATCGCGATATTTATCGTGATCGCCATATTTATCGCGATCGCGATATTTATCGTGCCCCGATAAAATATCGGGGCACGATAAGACGATATTTATCGAGCAATGATATATCGTCACTTTTCAAAAACTCAAAATCGGATTTGCGATATATAATAATATCGCGATATTTTACGATATATCGATATATCGCCCAGGCCTAAATGCCCCCTCTTGCTCGGCAACAGCGACCTCAGCCGAGGGAAAACAGAGCCCGCGGCGCGTACGATATATAGGACCCCCCCCCCGCGAGGCGGGAAGGGAGGCGCCGCGGCGCTCCAAGGCGCCCTCCTCGGATTCTCTCCTTAGAAGGAGAGAGAGAGGGAGGTGTGGGGGATTGTGGGGCGGCGGGGGAGGGATAACGCGAAGCAATATCGGTTCTCTATATATGGCCAGAAAGCGCCACGGTCACCCGCGAGCGAACCCCCCGCTCGGACGAGGGGGAGGGAGAGGAGGGGGTCGCGGGTGGGGGTGCGGCCCCTCCGACTCGCGGACCTCCTCTAAAGGGGGCGACGCAGACCGCAGGGCCTCATTCCTCGCAGTGCCACCGCCAGGACAAGAACATATCAAGAGACGACAGCCCAAAGCCGGCAACACACCACTAGACGGTCCTCTTCTTCGTCCACACAAGGATTATTACGTACGCTCCGGGAGGAACACCAGTGCTCCGAAGGAGATCACCGTCCTCGACTCAAAAGGTTGGTGTTCCCCACGAGGATGTTCGGGCTGAATCCCTCGCGAACGTGACCCGTAGGTGGACAGCGTGGACAGTGTCCGTCCCCGAACAAGTGCTGGCTTTGGCATCGACACTTTGAACTCATTATGCCTCCTGCGATTGTCGTGACCTCCTGTTACCCTTGTAGTGTTCATATTCTTAATCCGTAGCGAGTTGCGTAAATGAGGATGGACCACCAATCATTGTGCCGGATTCTGCGGACAGCAATTCATTGATTAAATTGTTCTTGTTGTTGTTAAAGGCTGTTATCAAGTAAAAAACTTCAAGAACAAGTAAAGCCATTAGCACCATTAAGGATAAGTGCACAGGGATAGAAACTTCGGAGGTATAAGAAAAATGGGGCGGAACCCTGCGTCGGCATTAGCCTGATCTAAACGGAATACGCCTAGGGGTCCGCACTTCAGCGTCTCATCCGACGGCCTGAGCATTGAGTTTGAGTTCTATCCACAAATCAGTCAAGAAGGGATCGGAAAGCTAGAGTAAAAATCTGCCATTGATTGTATTCGAACTCGGGTCTCCGGAATGGGGAGTCAGTTCTCTAGTCACTACTCAAAACTGATAACCTTAGATTCTCTTCACGAATTTTTCCTTGGGCATTTCGAAGGGATACGAATTAGGGAGCTGAATATTTCGTAAAAAGACGGACTAGGTAGCCAGGTCGATAACGTACGGTATTGGCTATGTGAAGGCCGTGGGTTTGTATCCCGTTTTGGAGCTTGAAAGTTACGTCTGACCTACATTCAAAGTTGGGTAAGACGGTGATCGCCGAAGTCATTAGGAACAGGTGATTATTGGACCAAGATTGAAACTTAGTGAGCGAAGGAAGGATGGAGAGAAACTCGGCGCTGTACTTAGCCTACTCTGAACGAAAGACTCCAAGGGTTCACATATTTTTACGCCCCAACCAATGGACGGAGAACTGAATTTGAAGTGCCCTTCTCATATCAAACAGTAGGGACGCGTATACCAATGAAAAATCTTTGCCACCGCCGGGATTTGAGCCCGGAACCTATGGGTGGGAAGCATGTAATTTAGCAACCTAAACCACCCGATCCGAGACGTCGCGACGTGATGAAATGCCTAGAAATACAAATTTTTGAATTTTTTATTCAAAAATTTCGCGAAAAAAGTTGAAAACTACTTGCTGTAATAAAGTTCAGAAACATATCTTGATAAACATTTCACTTGTACGCATAATACCTACTTACTATGAGGAAGGTTTTTCTTTTTACAAAATTACAATCGATTGAGTTGGTGAATTACAATTCAACTTTAAAATAGACCTTCTAATCGCGGGTTTGCTTAGTCACACTAGTGAGCAACGCCCTGGTCATTTTAACAATGACTTTTGCGCGAATTTTCATACTTATATACCTGTAAATTGCATTGCCTGGTGGCGCCATTACCATGGAAGAAAACGCAGTGTATAAAATACCTAGATTTGAAAGTTTATTTTAGGGACTTGTGGCCATCTATTAGGCATTTGGTCCCACTGTGCGTCGTTCAAATGCCAGCGGCGGCGCGTCGATAGAAAAGGATTGAAAACTGAAAAAGGCGGGTCGGGGAGTCAGCCGTCCTTGGGACGAACGATGTTCCCGTGCAACGGTGAATCGTGACCGCTTAACTGTGATTTCCTCCCTCTCCGCAATCCGCGACGTGAATCCGAACCCAATGCTGCGGCGCGGAATTCTATCACGTGACCTTTTTTTCATCAATCTCTCTATTCGCTCTTCCTCGTACACGCTCATAATCACAGCTTACGTCTATATAAATAGACTGCCTGATAAGGGTGAAAAGTCTACGTGTGGGATAAGTTGAAAACACATTACCGAGATGCTTTCCGATTCAAAAGCTTACGAGTAAAAGATAACCATGATGGGAAAGGGACAACATTTTCGAATTTCGCTGTATTTTTTTGTGTCATCTTCAGATGAGTGGATGGTGTTATCTTCAGCTGAAGATGACAAACTGTTGAAACCTAGGATGCTAATAAAAAATGTACAGTGAAATTCATAGTTGTGCTCGTTTTCACCATAGAGAAATTTCGTATACCCCTGATACCGTACGGTTTTTCAAAAGAAAACTAATTAATTGCACCTTTCATTAGAACCGAGGTAGTTGGAAAAACGAATGCTAGGTAATTTAACACCTTAAGAATTCCGATCATGATACTATTTCGTTACATTATGATTTTTTTACGGGAGGAAAACAACAACTAAAGTTATTTGCACCAAAAATGATAAGCTTGGGATAGGATTGGACGTAGGCGAGAAGTTGTTAAGGAATGAAGGAAGTGTAGAGCGAAACCCGGTGTCGACATTTGCTCACTCTTAACAAAGTGTGCCAAGGGGTCGCAGGGGTCAGTCAAAGCTGCAAGGGGTCTTCATACAATATTTCAACGTCCAACTCAACGGACGGAATACAGTAGTTCCGCACTGTCATCCAGTAGGGGCCGGAGCACCACTGCAAAATCTGTCACTGCCGGGAATCGAACCCTGCCATCAGATTGAGATGATAGCATTCTAGCTACCACGCGAACCTAATACCCCTAAAATTTCTTTTTTGTTGAAGAAAAATAATTCCGACTCGATTCTTTTCCTTGATCCAAAAGTTGGTTAAGAGTCAACATTTCAACTACCATCAATATCGCATAAATTTTATTTATTAAGCATTCACGGTTCCCTTGAAATGATGAACGGATTACGTGTCCCCTACGTCTAATATTTGAAAATTGTGCCGCTATTTGAAGTGGATGTAGTTGATCAATTGGGTAATGTAAGTTTCGCTTTTAACCTTCATCTTCATGTAACATTTATGACGTTCGAGCGTTTCTTTCATCTTTAGAAGTATCCTCCACTGCAATACTTTTAAAATCTCTTTCGATACCAGTATTGAGACCCCTTTTCCGCTGTTCACTTATTCTCAACACGCCTTGGTATTCAAATATTTTTAAATACCTGCGAAATTTAGTCTTTGGGATTTTTCTCCAGCCCGTGACCCCAAGTTTGTCCAACACCTGGGGGGTTGATTTGAAACCTTCGGAATTATCTCGAATAGGTAACCATGGAGTCAAGTGGTACCAACACGAATGGTTTGAAAATTTTATTTCTCTGAATTGTTCGTTACAATATCAAAAATTGTTTTCACTTGAGTTTTTCTCATCCCTCTCGACTATAGATCCCACAAATTAGATAAAGCACAAGTGTAAACAATGAATGAGGTTGTAATCAGCGGTTTTAACACATCAAATTTGCGATCCATTCTTGTTTATACCACGTGACTCATTGGTTACCTATTCGAAATAATCTCGACTGTTTCAAACACAACCCCCCTGGTCAATGTGAATGAAAACCCACTCGCCGTCTAAAAGTTCTTTTTTTGCTTTCTAACTGACCCTCTGGTTAATTCGGTCAAGTTAGTTTTTTTAATTTTTTTCTCGAGTTTAGTGGAAACTTTCTGTTATGACTTTCGAGGGTCCGTAAAAGTTTTTTTGATCAATGTTTCATCGGGTTTCGCTTCGTCGTTCACTCTCACAATGATGTATCCTGTCCACTGCAGAACATGTCTTCAGGTAGTGAATTTGGTACGTGTTATATGAAATAAGTAATGCAGCGGAATCCAAGAAAAAGTCATTCCTAAAAAATCACTTAAGTCTTACCTAAAAATCATTCTGACTTTGCCAATGAAGCTGTCGTCAGCAAATCGCACATGTTAATTTCCTCCGAGCGGAGATGCTCTCCCTAAACTTTCCCTCTGACTTATTTATTTCTTTCTCGCATGAAGCTCGTCGAATGAAAATTAAACCCTCCCCCCAACGTCTGCCTTTCCTTGTGTGGCAAAAGAAAAGTTTCGCGTAAGTAGAGCATCTTTCAGAGATGAGAACTCTTTTCCCCAGTTTACTTCATCGTTGAGAATCGGGTTGCTGAAGTGGCTAGAGTACAGGGTACGCGTCCTGATGACCCTGGGTTCGATTTCTGGAAAAGATAGGTTTTTCAGTGGAAAGTGGTCAGTGATTCGTGGAGAGTGCTCCAAAGTGCAGTGCTCCGTCCGTCAGATGGAACGTTGAAATTCGATACCCTTAGGTGGTCTTCTTTTTAATAGCAGGAGCTATTACCGACGCCGGGTTTCTCTCCACTCTCACCACACTCCCTTTAAAAAAACTACCTCCTCTTCCCTAGTGCCCACCTAACCTGAAAGGTGAGGAAGAATTTAGTTGTCGGTTATCTCCCCTGACAGCAACAACAGTTCCCATTTTGCGACTTGATTTTTTTCCGCCCCACCCCCTCTCGCCCCCGCCACCGGGGCAAACCCACCGCTTTCGCCCCCGGGGAGGAGGGAGGAAGGGAGTTGGGGGAAAGCGATCGGAAGGGCGACAGAAAAAAAAAAGAGCCGAGTTACGCACGATGAGAGGCCGGAGATTCTCCTACTTTCCAAAGTTTCAGCCGTTCGGGGGAGGTGACCGACAGCTAAGTTAATTTGCGCCATTTAGAGCAGGTGCGCGTGATTGGGTGGGGGCGGGATGGTTTTAAAGGAACGGAGGAGGTAGGGTGGGGATAAAACCTTCGATTGGACGGCTCTCGAACGAAATACATCAATCGGTCCACGGTTTAACGTCCCATCCGACGGACGGAGTACTGAACTCGGAGTGCTCTCCATACAAGCAAGGACGGATTCGCCTTTGAAAAATCAATTTCCACTGCAGGGATTCAAACACGGGCCCTCGAGATCGTAAATCAGTGCTCTAACCACCACGCCGACTATATTATTAGTTAGTTAGTTATTCAGGGGAGGCGACCGACAGCTGAGGTATTTGCGCCATTTAGGATAGGTGGGTAATTGGGTAATGGTAGGAGTATTTTAGGGAACGGAGGAGGGGTGGAGAGAAACCCGGCTTCGGCATAAGCCTACTCTTAACGAAAGGCGCCAAGGGGACCACGGCTAACGTCCCATCCGACGGACGGAGTACTGAACCTGAAATGCCCTCCACTAGGCAATAAAGTAGGAATTGGTTTGCCACTGAAATATCCGCAAATTCGGGGAATGGAACTCGAGCCGTCGGGATGGGAAGCCAGTACTCTAGCCACCACACCAACCCGATCCCCCCGCCTACATCATCATGAATTATCAATTCGTATGTTGGAATCGCTCAGATCTGCTTCTGATGACGCGGCACATAGTTGACCGCTGTTTAGGGGTGGGGAGCAGGTCACGGGAGCCACCCTTTCCCTAAGAGTGATTCCTCCCCCTCTTCACTGAGCGAAGCGAAGCACACGAGTATATAGACAAAGCCCAACTCCATTCACTCAAAAGAGATAGCAAGAGTGCGCATCCCTTAACGGTCCCGAAATTAATGCTGGTGCGTCAAGTCGGTAGGTTTGTGGATCTAGGGAAGGAGGAGATAGCAAAGGAGACAAAATAAACAAAATTCCTAATGAAATGAACTCTATAGACCTCCCGGGGTGAACTCGCGATTGGCAGATTTCATTAGCGCGAAATCAAGGTCCAGAAATGTTTTTCCTTCCTCGCACTGATTGAACTCCGCTTGCCGTCATGAAGGGCGCCTTTGAATATGTTCCGGAGATTATGAATCTTGTAGTGAGGAGACGCGAGCGGTCAGTGTGCACGTCTACGTGATATCAATCGATAAGGCGGTTATTGTCGTTGCTGGTTCACGTCACGCCTAAAGCCGGGCACGGTCCATTCTATCTTGACTCTTAAAGGGGAGTTTAACATTCTTTAGACCGGGTTAGATTCCCGGTAGGAGCATGCTGCTTTTCGAAACAGCATCGTAGTTGTTGACTGGATTACGAGGAAATTTTCATCATCATCATCGGCCAACAGTCTCAAGATTTGTTTGAGGCAGCCCACCACTCGATTCTTCTATCGGCCAACCTCTTCATATTGACGTAATTCCTCGCCCTCGCGTCCTTAACGGCCTGTTCTATAAAACTCATACGAGACCTTCCTTTGCCGTTCTTCCCGTTAACTTTTCCCTCGACGATTGTCTTCATCAGGACATCGTGTCTTAAGATATGGCCGATTAGGTTTCCCCGTCTTCTTATTAGAGTTTTCAGCAGGCATCTCTTTTCTCCTACTTTTATTAAGACTTCTTCGTTTATCACTCGCTCGATCCATTTTATCTTCATCATTCTTCGGTAGCGCCACATTTAGAATTGCTCCCACCCTTTTCTCCTCCGCGATTGTATTTCCAGATAAAGTAGATTCTTCTTTTGATATAATTCCCTCTTTACCTGAGCTATTATACTGACTATTTCTTTCTTGTTTCGTCTATCCTTGGCTATTGGGCTTCCCAGGCAGCAGAACTCTTCTACGTCTTCAATTGTTGTTTTCCTAATCTTCATCAGGTCATCTGCCGTAAAGAAATCTGCTCCAGATCTACGTTCTGATGAAGTGTTTCCTCGCAAACGTTTTTCCATTCCTAGGACTGATTATCTGGTGCCGTCCACTCGTACGTATTGTTGGTTACGTTGCAATGCCTCCTTTTCCCTAAATCCTTCTTCATTTGGCCCATATACTCTACCCTTGTACTTCCTCATGCGACCTTTCCTTTCATTTATTCCTCAATGAAGGTCTTAAGAAATCCAATATTTCTTACGGTGTGTCTCCCGGTTCTCCTCTATTGCACTTTGCTCCGTAAGACCTTTCATCCTTGGCTTTTCTGTAGACTTCTTCCTTTTATCTCCTGCATTCTACGCCAGCAACAGGTTTGAAGGATTCTATTCAATTCTGATTAGCTTTTCCTGAGGTCCATTTTAACATAACCATAGTGTGCTAGACTCCATAAGACGGTTTTCCTGAGCTGAGTCCTTGCTGAGGGGAGTTAAACGTTATTGCCGAAAATTCTAGTCGTATTTCGCCGTGCTTACTTACCCATTATGATTTTCCATATAACTACCAAAGTGTTCAATTCGGAGGCCGGTATGGTTGGCACAGGTAGAGGTTACCGAATCCAGCAGTGCGTGAAATTCGCAGATCAAGGTCAGCTCCCTTAAGCCGCATGTTGTTTCCCAATGTGATCTAGAAACCAGAAAATCACTCATATTTGTTTGGGCTTGTTCCAAGGGCTTTCGCAGTTTCGAACCACAGACCCCCGGTTAACATTCCAACTATCTGCCTATTGAGACTACCACGCCATTCTTTCATGGACGAATTATGGTAAGTTGCCCCTTTTCTTCGAGATGGAGGCAATTTTCCCTTTCGCGAGCCCCTAAACGAATCTTTTGGGAATAAAAAAAATGGTTTGGAATTCGTACTGAATTCATTACACTCGAAACACGAAACTATGATACTAATCTTGGCATTTTGTTTCCGCACAGCACTCATGTGGGGACTGGTAAAACAATAAATAAACTCTAACACAGCCGGGATTCAAACTCGTGCCCTCTACGTGGGAAGACAGCACTCTTGCCACTCACTACATCAACTCAATCCCGTTCAGACAAACAAAAAAAACTCAGATTTTTAATTTATTTGAATAAACATTCAATTGACGTCCTCCTCAAATGTAAGCATATTTATTAAAGTATTTTAAATGAAAACAGTATTGGAGAAAAAAGCAAGGAACTAAAGTCGCTCCTGTGTTCGAAACCGTCGGGATTACCTCGAATAAGTAACCAAGGGTCACGTGGTATAAACACGAATGGTTCGTACATTCCGGTGAGTTGAAACCGCTGATTAAAGCCTCATTTATTGTTTATACACTTGTGTTTTATCTCATCTGGGGGCTCTATAGTTGAAGCATCTGAGAAAAACTCAGGTGAAAACAATAAATGATATTGTAAGGAGCGATTCAGTCACACTACATTTGCAATTCATTCGTATTTGTACCACGTGACCCTTGGTTACCAATTCCAGATAATCCCGACGCACGGTTTCAAACACAACCCCCCTGGTGTGCTTCTTGAGAGACAGTGCTGTTAGGCCAATGTACTCCTCGTTTAGATTTCACCCCGTGCGTCGATGAACCCGACAACGTCCGAGCCGCTAAGAAGAGACGCCGGATCTTCGCTCGAGCGAGAATCATTCCGTCTGAGATGAGGACGGATCGAGATATAAAGTGCCCTCCGAGCAACGGTCCCTCTCCGAAATATCTCGAGATCGGCGAACGCAGCGAGGATGTGCGCCGACGGGCGCAAAAAATATACGAGAAATAATTAAAGAGGACATGGGGAGAAGACGAAGGGGTTACCATTCCGGTGTTGGATGCCAACTGGCCCAAAAAAGGTATCTCCCCAAAGCCGTTCCAATAACGAAATTAATGGCCCTAATCGCCAGTTTCTCCCTCTTGGCCGTCCCAATTCGTTCCGCAGACGCGAGCGCCCCCCGCCAGCCTAATTGTTTCGCAACAATGAGCCGACGACTTCGCGGGCCAGGGGGTTCGCCTAATTGCCGCGCGCCGCGCCACTGATGGCAAGACCGCAAGACGATCTGA
Organism: Platycnemis pennipes; assembly: GCA_933228895.1. Lineage (NCBI taxonomy): Eukaryota > Metazoa > Arthropoda > Insecta > Odonata > Platycnemididae > Platycnemis > Platycnemis pennipes. Next base: position 28,769,865 of record OW121852.1, on the reverse strand, counting down.
TGGAAGCATCTCACACGTCTACCGACTTATTTATTATTTGAGTTTTATTGCTGTCGAAGGAGAAGGGTGGCGAGGGCGGCTATGAGAAAGAAGAGGTCCAAACACTAGCGTTCAGCGAGCGGTCGCTTAAAACAAATCACCTCTAACTTGCTCCGACAACTGAACACGGCCATTCAATAAATTTATCTGAACCGTTCAACAACCTTAATGGTCAACTGCGCGCGCGACGTATATAAATCAATCATAGTGTTAAAAAAAAGGCAATATTCGCTTCGAAACAAAAATTACACTCTTAAGGATTTGAAATTCAATGTTCTGCGCACAATTTCAGTTCGACATTACAAGCACAAGGGGCAGATTTAATTTTTGGATAACAACGTGTATGGAGAACATTTCTTAGACACGATAGTCTGGTGAAGACAATCGTTGAGGGAAAAGTGAACGGGAAGAATGAGATATATGGATCAAGTTTTGAAGAGCGTGAAAGAGAAGAAGTAGGTACGTTAACATGAAGAGGTCGGCCGACAGAAGAATCGAGTGGAGAACTGCGTCAAACCAATCTTAGGATTGTTGATCGATGATGATGATGATGACGGAGAAATTTGTTAAAATTTTCAAAAACTCTCTATGACATCTATATCAGCGCCTCAATCTTAATAGATCTCGAAGGGAATCGCTCTCAAATCGTAGGTTACAATTTTTAGTGCATTTGAAGCGTATTTGTTTGGCGATGATGTTATAAGTAGGTATATTACGAGCTCCTACTTATTCGCCCAATGTGATCAGGAATACAAGATTCGAGAGATAACACTCTCTTATGGCTGGATTTATTTAAAATTTATTCCTCTCTTAAGCAATATATGTCATAATAGGTAATATAAAAACCAGATGTTTTGGTGCACCTACTGTAGGTAGTCTAGCTTTTATTGCACTTTAAAAAAATGTTTTAACTCGAATAAAGCACGCTCGCTATAACGCGGAATCCTTGGTGTACAAATGTTTTAATTAATTCGAACGTATGCTTAAACAATCAAATACAATTATATTCATTCAGTGGATAATAATTTAATTATGTGTGACGGTTCATTCCTAACCAACACCAGTTTGTCTCATTACGACATTCCCTTCATGATTGGGTATCAGTCATAAGATAAGTTTCACGCAACTCTCCACTCGATCATCGCAATGACTAATCTCTTCACATTCACGTAATCATTCTCTTTGAAATCAATCTCTTCTTGCTCCTTACGTAGTGACAAGAATTTTAGCGCCTGATTAGTGATGATTCACCCCAGCCACACGCCATGGAGGTAGTCCTAAGAGTAGGCTGTAGGCGCAGAAGTAGATAAAAACGTCTGAACACGGTCCTCAGGGCATATCGTGGATTTTGATCAGTAATAATAAGAATTCTTGTACGAAAGACGATAACCATTTGATTTACTCCTGTTGGAACTTATAACTGAGGTAGCTCGTCGAACAAACGCCAAATTTGAACGCAAGACATCTTTACCAGCAGTTGACTCATGCTCCGCGAAGGCAGGAACGAAGCGACGACCGCTCTGGCACAAACTGGTATGCATTTTTCTTTTATTTCACGGCAGCCGTCCATCTGGAGAACTCCGAGAAGGCAATGCCGAAGGGGGGCGAGGTCGGAAGTGGGTCAGCCCCTCCTTATAAGGAATATTTCGCGCTTGTATGGTATTGCTTTAAAAGCGTCTCGTCGAGCGTGGAGCGGATTGGAAGGCTGCGACTCCGATTTTGGTGTTGTCTGAGCGGTGGCGGACACACGTAACCCAGAAGGACTTAACCCAACCCCTCCCTCATCCCCCTTCTCCTCCAATGAAATCCGCGCAATGACATAGGCGTATCACGGTGACGTCACCAATTCAGTTCGACCCCGAAAATCTCACGCGCGATATTACATATGTATTGCACCTCTCCGATGACATCAGCGTTTCCACGATCCACGGAGTGAGTCACGATCTGATCGATCGAGTGTGCAGAATCTTTCCTTGGAAATGATTGATGTTTTAGCTCAAAGTCGCTAGCTACAGTGCACCTGGAAAAAATGTTTAAACTCGAATAACGCACGTGAGCTACATCACAGCATTCTCGATGTACAAACATTTTAATTAGATAATTCGAGCATTTTCTTACCCAATTAAATAAAATTAGATTATGGAAATAAAATACTTTAGTGACTTCCACACCTTGTGTGGAAGTGTGGAAGTCACTAAAGTATTTCATTTCCATAATGGCAACCTTCCACAAGAATGAAGCTCCGTCCTTCGACTTTAAAATTAGATTAAAGTAAGTAACTATAGTTTTAAGTTTAGCAGGTTTTCATCATGATAAGACAAAAACATTGGTAAAATATGTGCCTTCCATGATTTATTTTAGTCTTGCAACCGGCTTAAGCCGTTAGGCCATCAACAGGTTCATTATCGAAAAAAATCAATCGTGGAAATCAAAATTTTGGCTATGGCTCTGCAATACCGTGGATGCATTTCACAAAGATTGCACTGACTGAGTCGTTGAATTCAATTTGCTTAGTGGTTTACAGATGGCGCGGATTCCATTGAACAATCTAAAGGAGAGAAGACTTTATTCGCGAGTTTGTTCAGAGTCTGCCATAGATGGAGATATGATAGTTGGGATTTCATTTTACACCCCTTTTCGTGCATTTTGTATCTACCATTGCTCAAAAATCAACATCTTACTGAACCCACACCAAGAGAACCTGCGCTCAAATCCAGGCATGCAAGGTATTTTTCTTAGGTAAACCGTCCCCTACTTGAGCTCTTTGTGGAGAGTATTCCAGTTCAGTACTCTGTCCGTCGGATGGGACGTTAAGCCGTGGTCCAATTGGTGCCTCCTCGTTAAGAGCAGGCTAATGCCGAAACCGAATTTTCTCTCCACCATTCCTCCTTTCCCTTCCATTCCCATCCTTGTACCTTTCCTCCCGGTCTGAAGCGCCTATTATTGCAGATACAGACTTGAAAACACAGATGGGATGAGGAGGATTTTGATGTGGCAAGAGAGCTAGATACCCAAACTTAGGCATAGGGGTAGAATCCCCGGAGAAATTTATTTTCGAATTCCTTCTTGGATGACGTATGGAGAAGATTACAACCACTCCACCCAACGAATGGGACATAAAGATCTGGACCCCTTGGAGTCCTTCGTAATGAGTAGGCAAGTGCCGACACCGGGTTTCTCTCCATCCTTTCCATTATGATTCTAGTAAATGTGAGCTTAAGGGTCATGAACTTCAAAATATTTTTTCAACCATTAAAAATCGTCGGTTTTCGATGAAATTTTCAGAACACAACCTGCCATAATAGCAATTTACACTCACTGATTCTATCCATACACCTCACATTCCGGTCCGAAACAGCTTTATATGACGGGATGATAGACTTCAAACGATTGATGTCATGTGATGGTACATTTTAAATCATTGTGAATGACAGGAGTAACGGCTTCCCAACCACAGGATCTGGATTCGCTCACCGGCAGCTATTTCATTGAAATCCCCAACCTGCATAACGAGAGGGGAGTATTCCGAATTCAATACTCAATCCGTCGGATTGGACGTAAAGATGTTGGACCCCTTGGCGCTGGAGCAGGCTGATTTCCACGGATCCTTCCTCCGCTCCTAAAGGCCGTTTTACGTGGTCATTGAAACTGCGCAAGTTGATGTTGATTCCGTTTGAGCAGTCGTCTGCGAAAGTCCGTGGCGTAGAAAATTGCGAGGACACTTGCTTGACAGCTTTACACGGTGCATTATGTCAGTGACAATATACCATACAGTAGCAGTAATACCGTCAATGTATCGCATAACGTCAAGATCTGTTAAGTAGCAATTAATTGGACGTGAAAGATGCGATAAATTACATCTACATCTACATCTACATAATACCCTGCAAGCCACCACAAGGGTGTGTGGCAGGAGGTGATTGCTCACCAAACATGCACTACATATCATGCATAAAAAAGGAATAGTATTAATATAGTAGTCAGAACTACACTATTTAAAAAAGATAGAAATTGCAAAGCAAGCATGCAAAAACATTCTGTTAGTAGGGTTAGCTTTAAGTACTCATACCAACATGCAGCTACCAATGCTATTCATTGCTACTCTCCGATAGGACATATTTACCGTTATTCGTATCTCTTATTGTGCGAGGGAAAAAGGACATTTTGAATCGGTCAGTTCGGCAATCAATTTCTCTAACTTTTTGATTATGGTCCAGTCTGCCATAGTAATTTGGGGTTCGTAAAATATTTTTAACATCATCACTGAAAATATAGCCTTGGAATTTGTGGAAGAGATTAAGTCTAAATTTCAACCTGCGATCTGACAATGATTCCCATTTCAATTCATTTAATAGACTGGTTACGCTAATATAATTATCGTATCGTCCCTTTACAAATCTTGCCGATCTTCGCTGAACACGTTCAAGTTCATTACTTAGACCGATTTCGTAGGGATCCCATACACTGGCAGCATATTCCAAATGAGGTCTAACAAGGGAAAAGTAGCTGATTTCTCGTACATGATCGTCACATTTACCCAATACTCTTTTAATGAAACCCAGTGAGTGAAACCCAAATTACCACCACTTTAAAATATGTTTTAAGCCATAGTCTAAACATAATAGTGGAGACCCTAGTCCCGTGTACTTAGCCCAAAATTTGCACCACGAACGAACGGATGTGGGACAAGGTAACAGGTTCTTCCTTTATGCACGAAATTTAAGCTTCCACGTGATTAATCGCCTAGCTCATCATTATTGCACTTTATTCACTATCTAAGGAGTTGAGTGCAAACAAAAACACCCGACTCAATCGTCAACAACCTATTTAATTGCTAGAATTCCCCAGGCAGTTCTTTGCCACTGCATCTGCACCATCAAGTGAGAGAAATAAACTTCAAACTTGGGCGAACGCATGTATCAGATTAAAACATGTTCTAATTTGCTCGCAAGCGTTCGCGCAGTGGCGCTGCCTGTCCTCGCAAGTCGTCGCTTTACACGGTGCAATATTTCTTGCGCAAGTGTTCTCGCAACAGCCTGCGCAGTATCAATGACAGTTTAAAACAGCCTTAAGAAATCCCTACCTAGATCCTGCTAACCACCCACCCCATCTCATATGGCCGTAGCCGTCGGTGGCATTCCCCAATAACAGCAAAGCTAAGCAACCCTTTCCCCTCCAAATACCCAAAAGAGGTAGAAGAGGGGTCGGCAGGATGCTTATGCTTCGGTGGGTCAAGGTCGTCTACCCCGATGATGTCACGCGGCAGATCGGTGTCGAGGTTAACGTGGGGATCGCTAGATTACAAATGACGTACGCCCAGCGTCTTCTTCGCAGGCCAGAGACGGCAACACAACCGTCTTCGATGGCACCGTTACCTACGATAACGCGATGAGGAAAGATCTGTGATTCCGACCCTGGATTTGAACTAGGGAAATCCTATCAACCCGTTCGACTATCATAGTCTCCTCTCAAGAAGAGAACTGTAAATCGTCGGGAGAAATTCCGCCAAATATGTTTCAGGGGCACGCATATACTTAGGTCACTTATATTTCCTCCGATCCCCTTATTTCGCTTCTTTTTGGCGGAAAAGCCACTACAAAGAAAGATCCAACTTTTGCATAAAAGTTTCAAATAACTCCAAATGATTATGAGTTGCAAGAAAATAATTTCTAAGAAACTTACAGAGACCTCAAATTGTCTGAAGATTGTCCAATTTGCTTACGCATAACTCATTGTTGACTGTGTAATGAAGTTGACGACGTAATCTATTTACGCGTGTGACAATAGCAACAAGCTTAAATTAATTACATCAAAATATTTCGTACTTATTTGGGAGATTTCTCCCGCCAACTTAAAAAAATACGAACCTCCTGATTTTTGAGGTAACAATTAGCGAGCGCCAATTAATACTACAATTATAAGAAGGATTTCCTGGAACTTAATTCAGTAATTTCTGCTTTCCGCCGCAACGGCAAAATTCCAACAGCGCGAAGACTCATGACTATATTTTTTTTCTCTTTCCACAGTAATAATCAAACCAATTCATCATGTGTGACGAAGATGTTGCCGCACTCGTCGTCGACAACGGCTCCGGCATGTGCAAGGCCGGTTTCGCCGGCGACGACGCCCCCAGGGCCGTGTTCCCATCCATCGTGGGCAGGCCCAGATACCAGGTAAGAAACCACGACCCTTCTTCCAAGAATTAACATTTTTCGGCCGTTAATACGCTAACCGAAACTATGATTTCTAAATCGATCTGTTATTTCTCCTTACATATATTTATATAGGAAGACATTTAGAGAACTTGATCATTTTTTCCGTCCTTTTAAACACTCTGACATTAACGATATACGAAATACAAAAATGCTTTAATGAGATTCTTAGCTAATACATATACTCTATTCAACCAAGTATTGTTCTTACAGCTTTTATTTCTTGATATAACACCAGAAAGCGAAAATTTGAATCATATCACGTGAATAATTTTCCTATTTTTGCTATCCTCAACCAACGTGACAAAAATTTTATTACGCTCCACATTTGCGCTCTATAAGAAAGTATCAAAAAACACAAAACCATAAAAAATGTACTTTTGCAATAATCTGTGGGTTACTTGGTGTGATCATTGAACTATTTGAAATCCAACGCTACGATAGTGGAATTCGGTGTGGCGTCCTAAAAGATCCCGCATCTGTTGAAAAGGTGTTCGATCGAATCACGGAATTAGAAGGTATACGTAAAGAGTCCCAAAGAACGATCGTGTCAACACTTACCCTCTGGTCATTCGCAGGGTATAATGGTGGGCATGGGACAGAAGGACAGCTACGTGGGCGACGAGGCCCAGTCCAAGAGAGGTATCCTGACGGTCAAGTACCCGATCGAGCACGGCATCGTGACCAACTGGGACGACATGGAGAAGATCTGGCACCACACTTTCTACAACGAACTCCGTGTGGCCCCCGAGGAACACCCGGTGCTCCTCACGGAAGCCCCTCTCAACCCCAAGGCCAACCGTGAGAAGATGACGCAGGTGAGTGACTCCCCCTCTCCGTCACTTTCGGGGCGGTATCATGAGAGCGCATCCAACCTCCCTACTGTGGAGAGTCCATAGGAGGGCATCACGGCGATGTCCCCATCCCCCCACGCTTTCAAATTACCAAAAACTGCTAGGGGGAATTTGCGACATATAAACAACGCCTACCTAGCATTTTCTCCCAGTATTTGTCGCTTAATCCATCAGAATCATGTTTTAAAACCGTCAAAAGTTTCCCTTAAAGTACTTCCTTTTCATAGTGAGCTTATTGAAACTAACAATCTGCCTGAAAAAAGCACCTATATCCCTGAGAGATACAAGTAGTAAATTTCCTTTTTGCAGCATAACGACAGAATTTCTATGCTGTAATTGATAACTCCACACTAAGGCTTTTATGAAGGAACCCTTCTTTCCCTTAATGGCTCTAACCCTATTTCTGCCCTTTGATTAGCCAATTTTCTACTCCTTTTCGTACTTTACAAAACTTGAGTGTATTCTGTTATATACGAATCCAACATTTTATTACTTTCGATGTCTGCTTTCAGTATCTCATTGTCCCCTGCATTTAGTTATTTAAGTTACTATTTTTATATCATAACAGATGTTCACCAGGAACATCTGTCATCCATATATAAAATCCAATTTTCAAATACACCTATTACTCCTATTCGAGGAGACTGAAAACTTTTGATTCAATTAGTATCTCCTGATCATCTACACTTCATTTAAGTATTCAGGAAAAATAACAGCCAAGTTTCTTTTCTCATGAAAATAAACTGTAACACGCCACTGCATAAGATCCAGTCCACCTTAATTTCAAAAGGATCAAAAATTTTGATTCTTCCCAATAGTTTGAGTTGGTTTAAAAAACAAGATTTAAATATGAATTGAAACCATTATGTATTATAATCATTTAGAAACTAGTCCAATGTTTCCTTAAAAAAATGTATATTCTTTTACCTTTCATGTAGATCATGTTTGAAACCTTCAATGCCCCAGCCATGTATGTGGCAATCCAAGCCGTCCTGTCTCTCTACGCTTCAGGAAGAACAACTGGAATCGTCCTTGATTCTGGTGATGGCGTCTCACACACCGTACCCATATATGAGGGTAGGCAAAAATATAATACGTTATATCCATGCAGCTGAAGAAAAGAAGGGCTTACTTAATTGATATTCACTGAATTTCAGGTTGAATTAGTATTAGTATTGCCTCTTTACATTACAAAGAACTATCAAATTTCTTTTGATATCATAAACTTACTCTTTGCATTGCATTAACACTGTGTAACAAGTGACGCAAAGAGGTATGTAGATTTTCTACCACTGGAAATCAAATACTTCTATTCAGTTGTGGCCTTCATTTGATCAACACATCATAAACACCCATATTTAGAATAAGTGACAACTGTATAATTTAGAATTAGTGACAAAGTTGTACTGGAAATTATCAGAATGCAGCCCTGGTTTTCCTCCAGTTTAGCAACCCAACAGGAAATTAATAGCAGTATTGAGAGGAAAACAATGAGCATTCATGTGCACCACTAAGTATTTTGTATCATTCCCATTTTTTGTACCTGGGAAAGAAAAAATATGTACTTGCTTTAATCTGCTGCCTAGAGCCAACAACAAACCTGATCATCTATGACAAAAAAATATTGGAATAGGTAGTTCTTATTACAGATAACGAGTATAAAATGTTAAAAACATAATTCATTTCGTAAAACCTATTCAGGAAGTTATTTTGAGGTAAATAATATGTCCATAAGAGCAAACTGAGCAGGAAAGAGTAGAAACTTTTTTTTACAATGTACAACAAGGATGTTTACTGCACTCAATAAGACTTTTAATCACTTGATCAGGTTCAATTAAACAGGTTAAATATAGGTTGCTTAAATTGAATTTCTTAGGTACACTAGCAAGTCAAATCTAAGAGAAGAATGTAAGATATTCATGGCATTGTTATAATGATTTCTGAGTTGAGGCACTAACAAAAAATTTCTTTTGACTACAAGAATATTTTAGTATCAATCATCGTTAATTTTGTAGTATCATTATTTAAGTAACACATCATTTAATCATTAATAACCATAAATTTTCTAACACTTTATGATTCTCTTCCTTCTATTTCCAGGATACGCCCTTCCCCACGCCATCCTCAGGTTGGACCTTGCAGGACGTGACTTGACTGACTACCTGATGAAGATCCTGACTGAGCGTGGCTACAGCTTCACCACCACAGCCGAGCGAGAAATTGTCCGTGACGTCAAGGAGAAGTTGTGCTACGTGGCCCTTGACTTCGAGCAGGAGATGGCTACTGCTGCCTCTTCATCCTCCCTGGAGAAGTCTTACGAATTGCCTGATGGACAGGTGGGTGCTCAATCAAACCAATATTGTTCCCACAGTCTCATCTAGAGTCTGGAGTATTCCACTCCACCATCAATGATTTCATCATTTACGGTCCTCTTGCAATAGCATTCATTATCTTCCATTTACCAGAAGATCAGACACAAATTGATTCTAGACTTCCTACCAAGTATTTCCACTATTTCTGGCTCCACCTTTTTTAACAAGCTCAGCTTCACATATGATATGCTCTTAGGTATCATATATAACCCACGTTTCACAGCAATGTGAATTTTTTAAATTGAAATTTCATAAGGTAACAAAGGCAATGAGTGTAGGTAGCAAAGCAACAGTACTGAAATGGCCTGCTTTAGCACTATCAAATGAAAAAAAGCTTAGGAAATCCCCACCCCCTGGCTGCCCCTTTCAAAGAAAACAGTTCAAAATCTAGAATTAATCTGTAAAAATCTAAAATCAAGTCTAAAAAATCCAGACGAAATCAAGATTTAATATTTCATATAGCACACATAGGAGCAAGTTTAATCCAATTTTTTTACAGATACAATGTATAGAGAAATTTGTGTTTAATCTAGATCAAATCTTTTTCTGGTTTATAGGGATAGAGATAGCATATGGTTTATCTATTGTGTGTTGGCTCAATATCTAAACATTCAACTTGGAGGAGGACAAGTCAGTCTTGACCACAAACAAGCCAAAGGTTTCCCTTCAATTTTGCAAACAAATATTAGGGATATGAGACTCACCAATTGATAATACTGTACTGTGGGCTGATACCTCAATGACCTACCAGTGGTCCAACCTGAGGGAAACATGTTAAGCCATTAAATATAATTTGTGCACATATCAGTTGTCATCCTATCCTGATTGGTAACCCTAGTTACTAACACAAGAGATTCAACCAACCATAGGGAAGAGTTGATCACAAATATATAGCCTATTAAAGAATCTCTTCTAAAGAGGGTCACTCAAGAAAAAGTATCCAGATCTATCATCTCCGGTTTTTAATTTAAGTTTCAATTGATGGAGAAATAGGGTGAATTATTATAAGCCAAAGAAAGATCTAGTGCTTTGCCAGCACATCTGTTGAATGAATTCCTCTCCAGTATTCCAGTGGGTTAGTGTCTCAGGGTAGTACCATCTTCAGGGCTTCTGAATGCTGTTTTGCCAAAATTTAGGATTATAAGCCACTTTGTAAATGACTTTTTCTGTCTGACTTTACCTCTGTGAACTTGATCAGGAAAGGTTATTAAGTTTTCACAACTACTACAACTAATTGGTTCACCGACACCCTTGCCATTTGCTAGGGTATCTGCCTCATTTGTAGTCACTAGTACCTAGTCCACTGTTGTGATATCCTGATCAAAACTCATCTCTCCGAACTGGCTTCTGCGAGTAGTTTAAATGGTTGTTTTGCGGTGATTTACACATGGCCATATTTTCATTTGAAAAGAGTCCTGTACTTGCTTCTGATAACTTGATCAGGAAAGGTTATAAACTTTTCACAATTACTTTGAATTTATTAGTCACTGGCTTCATCACTTAGGCACATTTGGTTGACAATAAATAAATATTCAATCTTGAAAGTAATGTTTTCTCTTGATCCATTGATCTTGGATTAGCATTAATGTCAAGTGTTGAAAAAATCCTGTTCTCACTTGAGTCAGTTGGTAATAATAATAATCTCCCACCCTGGTCTGCAGGTGATCACCATTGGCAATGAACGCTTCCGTTGCCCAGAGGCCATGTTCCAGCCATCCTTCCTCGGCATGGAATCTTGTGGAATCCACGAGACCACCTACAACTCTATCATGAAGTGCGACGTGGACATCAGGAAGGACTTGTACGCCAACACCGTCCTCTCAGGAGGCACCACCATGTACCCGGGCATCGCCGACCGCATGCAGAAGGAGATCACCGCCCTGGCCCCGTCCACCATGAAGATCAAGATCATCGCGCCTCCCGAGAGGAAGTACTCCGTCTGGATCGGAGGTTCCATCCTCGCCTCCCTCTCCACCTTCCAGCAGATGTGGATCTCCAAGCAGGAATACGACGAGTCCGGCCCCTCCATCGTCCACAGGAAGTGCTTCTAAATCCAGCTCCAAATATTTGGTTTCTTGTGACACAATGGAAATCATTCTTGCCAGGGCTGACACAAGAGGGAATATGCAGTTTGTTCCTCAGTCATGGGAGGAAGGATTCGAAGCCACAGCTCTTGCTTGGGTGTGTTTTCAACATTTGGGCAAACTTACTGCCTTTCTTCAGCTAAAGATAGAACTTGTTTGAATGGATGAAGGTTCCTGTTCTGTAAATTGTCTTACTATTGGAGTATCCTGATGTGCTTCTTGGTAAAATATTGGTACTATGACATCGCATGCCCTTTTGTAAAAACTTGCCCTAGCTCATATATTTTTCTACTTTGATGGTGATCAACTCATGGAAACTTCTTTTGAATAATTCTGTCTTAAACCCATAAATATTTTTCGTTGATAACCATTTCATAAATTTTTATTCTGTCATCCATAATAAGCATTAGCCACTGCATGTCACTATTTATCTCAATCACTTTGAATATCTGTAAATTCATGTATCCTTGAACTGGTTGCTTCCACCAGCAAAAATTACAGCATTTGCATCAATCATCAAAAGGCAATGGCTGATGTTAAGACCGCAGATGACAGTTCATTTTGACCTCCAAGATGTGGTCACTTCCTTAATTTATAGCCCATAAAATGTACTGATTTAATGTTACCATGAAAAATGAAACAATTTTTCCCTATGGGCATAACTATCAATGCCCCACCCTCTATGTAACTTTTGTACATGGAAGAAAAATGCCAATCATCACATGTATTGTATGAAAGGTGTAAATTAATGTCACACTGTATTTTATTTATTGTCTAGAGTACTTTGAATTAAAAATAATGTTTGAAAATAAACTTGGTATTATTCATTATTATTATTCCTAGAGCATCAAAATATTTGTTAAGGTATATCCTTGGTCAAAAAATAATTTTAATGCTTAATATAAAACATCTTTCATATAAATCTTCGTACATCTAAAACAGCCACCACTTGACAGCTCTAATGTTGAATTTAAGAAATGAAAAGATATTAAATCAATCAAAAATCTGTGTCTCTCTTGGAGAACAAACACTTTTGTAGGCTGCCCATGCAGATGTCTGCAAGAAGTGGAAAAACAGGTGAGCCCATAGCTAGGCCATCTGTCTGCTGATAGTATGTGCCATTAAATAAAAAAACCTCTGATTCACACATGTTTCTAACAAGTTACACGATACACTAATGACAGGTGCTGGTGCCTTGGCTTTCATCAGGGTGATTTCAGCTAGGTTGAGAGCTTCAGATCTTGGAAGGCTCGGAAAAAGGTGGTCACAACAAAAGAAACCATGAGGCGATTGGAGGGTAACACTTTGTGGGATAAAATCTGAGCGACTTCGTACAACTTTTTTAATCCAAACTTGAGGGTGAACTTAGAGTAACTCCTAAGTAGAGTATGTATTTACTTTGTGTGACAGTAGGTGGTTGGGAGCAGAGACACACGACACAACCAGCCTAAAAGGAATCTCATCTTTGTAGATTTTCGGCAAGCCAAAAAATCTCAGAACCTTGGTATTTGTCTGTATAAGTTTGGCAGATTTAGAAGGATGCAATAACACTTAACATCGAGCAATGGAACTTTTGCACTCATTAGGTATTTTGGTGTTAGATCGCTGCTTAAGGTCACTATGTTGTTGCGGACATTGGTTCATGAGCTTGAATGAGGAAGATCAAGTTCAAGAGTAAAATCAAGTAAACTTTATTGTTCCAAGCCGCTTAATGGGCACAGCCCGACCTGTTACAACACTTCTGTATCATTATTAAGAGATGATTAGAGATAGGAAGATTATGCGGACCGCATAAATCGCATAATTTTTTAATTTAATCAGAATGCAAATAGTTTGACTTTTTGAGTAACCTTACTTCATCCCCAGTACAAATTTACTGCGCATAATATCGCATAATCTGACCTCTAATGCAGCATACCGCATAATTTGCATTATGCACGCATAATCTGCGAAATTCTTGCGCAGCCGGCTTAGTTTTCATTCTAAAAAGCAGTTTTATGCCCTCTCTCGATACCGGACGCATGCCCTTCACCTCCAATTCCCGCGCCAGCCTTCCAGTGCCTGTTTGATGCGTAGCCACCGAAATACAACGTATTTCGGTGGCTCCCAACGACAGACATCGAACGTAGCCACTGAAATACAATCTCTGTTTACAATACAATGTATCTTGGTGGCTACGTCCAATGTCGGTCGTTGGGAGGGGGGGGGGCTTTTGTAACTAGCCTTTTCAAGGAAGTCATTACGACTGTGAGCATCGACGGGGAATAACAGGTGGAGGGAGCATCAACATCACATTTGAAAACATGCGAAAACAACAATCAGTGACAGTGTCAACTCGTGCATACTCATATCAACATGAAGGTATGTATGTACGTGTTCGATCAAACAAACCGAATTATGCATTGTCACTTCTGTCAAGTTCGCGTCGAGTGGGAGCGAAAGAGTACAATTGATAACCATGTGAAATCAGCCTCTGACCTCAAAGAAAAGGAAAATTACAAAGATTCAAGCAATGCCAATTGCAATGATGAAGATCCTGATGACCCCATCCCATGCATGGGCATTGTCGACAATTTCTACTTTGCCATAGGTGATATAAATTGATAAATCTCAGGTGTTATAATCAGCATTTACTGTGATTGTTTTAATTATCCCTGTTCATTGTAATGTAATTGTTTTTTTCTTATATTTATCCAATAAAAAAGTCAATCCTTAGCTTCACGGTTTATTTTTCACCATCCAGTTCCTGATTTCTTCAGTAATAGGTTGGCCTAAAATTGAGTGTGCCTCATGAGATATTTATTTCTAACAGGTATAATTCCCATTTTGCCTAATGAAACTTCAAATTGATTAAATAAATGAGGGTACCTGATGAGAATTCAGTGCACCAGATGGGTTTCCATAAAATATGTAGAATGACAAAGGGCATTTTACCTGACGGGATTGTATGCGTGATGGAGGCACTCTCCAAAATGTTGCATAATTTTCATGAAAACGCATAATTGCAATTTTTAAGCCGCATAATGTCAGCATAGATATCAGAATTTTGCCGCATAATGGCCGATTAAATAATCATTACTTGGTCGCATAATAGTGGGTTTCTAAATGCATAATCTTCCTATCTCTGGAGATGATACATATTGTACCTAAATATTGATAGAGAAGTGTTGAAACCAGTCGGACTGTACCCCATAAGCATCGATGCTTATGGGGTACAGTTCGTTGATCGTTAACGATCGTTACTTGTATAACAAAGTTTACTTGATTTTACTCTCCATGCTGAGTATTCTTACAGAAACTGGAGTGTCATGCAATGACCAAAGAATTATCCGTTAGCGTGAAAACCAAGAGACTGACCAAATCAGGACCCAGCAACAGAGAGGTAAGAATAGAGAAAAGAGTGAGACAAGGCTATGCACTGTCTCCTGTACTCAATTCAATATCAACATCAAGAAAAGTCATCCAAAAAGTCAAAGAAAAGTCTTTGAGAGTGAATATCAGACTGCAGCAATTTGCCGACAACTTAGCAGCCATTGCAGTGCTAGAAAGAGATTAAAGGAAGATTCTGGTAATCATATACAAGACCAGATATAACCTGAATTGTTAAATCTGCCAAGCAACAGATATTGATAGTGACCACAAATTAGAGACAATGAAATGCCATCTGCAACTTAATAAGCTGAAGAAAATAATGAAGAGCCTGGCAAGGAAATTAATTGAAGGATATTCAACATCGGCTGGTCTTTCAGATAGTAGTAGAAACAAGATGGGAGAGGTCCTAATTGTGAAATCGGATGAAAAAACATGGGAAAACGTTAAAAAAATAGACTATAAAAACATAAAAATGAATTTCTTGGCAGATGAATTGTTGCCAAAAAGAAGCCATGTATCATGAAAGAAGTATATCAGAGCTGATTGAAGGGAAAAGAAGATAAAACAATGCCAAAACTGAAGAAAATTGGATGAAGTATATATGCAAAGATGTAAGTACATGTACATTGCATTTGGTTGGTTAAAGTTGTTTTGCATTTTTGAAACAAACTTACACATGAAAATATGAAAGTTACCCTCAGGGTGGTGAGGGGCCACTTCAAGAAAAGAGCCAAAAGAAGCAATGCCTTTATGGATGAAAACAAAGAGCTAATAAATGAGCAAGAAGGTAAAAAGAAGAAGGTAGGAGTATATGTAGTAGTTTTGCATTGGAAATAATCACATTACAAAGATGATGAAGAGGAAAATGAAGTGGGGAAGGATGATTTGCAGGACTTGAGTCCCACAAATCATCCTTCTGATCAGCATTGAGATCAGAATTCAATGCAGCAGCAAAGGACCAATGGCTAAATAAGACCTCTGGCATTTATAAAGAGGAAATCCTCAGGCTTCACTTGGTGGAACCGCATAGTAAATAAAATGATCACTTGGTAAGATTCCACAAATTTATTTTTCACCGACCTAGGTTTCGATTGTTTGACAATCGTTATCACGGTCATATCATCAAAGTTACCTTGATAATGATTGTCAAACAATCGAAACCTAGGTCGGTGAAAAATAAATTTGTGGAATCTTACCAAGTGATCATTTTATTTACCTCTGGCATTGTCAATATTCCTGTCAATCTAATCAAAAATGCAGGAGAGAAGGCATTAACCCCAGCTTTACAAAGCCATTTACCCATGCACTTCATGAAGAAGAATATCATAATATCTATTCCCATAAGAGAAAGAAGTAGAGAATGTGAAATTTATATAATTTATAATCGATAATAATCGTACATGAAAACACACTCTGAGGCAAATACAAATATACCAAGGATACCCTATCAAAAATGTCCAACGAGTTCCCAACCAAAGTCAGACCTGACACCCGAGTTCCCAACCAAAGTTAGACTTGACACCTGAGTTCCCAACCAAAGTCAGACATCCCTACCAGTTCCCTGCCAGGTTCATGCGTTCCCTACCTGTTTCATGTGTTTCCTACCAGTTCCCTGCCAGTTTCATGCATTCCCTACCAGTTCCATGCCATTCCATACCAGTGCCATGCTGTTCCCTACAAGTTCCCAACTGTTCAATTCCATGCCAGGAACATGTGTTCCAGATCTGACAATTTCAGATCAGACATTTTTGATAGGGTAGAATAAGGAATATGGATAGGTAACACATAAAAGGACAAACACTTAAGGAAGGTGGTGAAGATGGAATCAAGCCAGATCACAACAGAAAAAAGTTTGACTCTGCCAGGAATTGAACCACAGACCTCCAGTTTGGTATGCTCATCATTACACCACCAAGCCAAAGTCAATTTCCTGTGAAATCGGTGGGGGTTTATATCACCCATTGCCCAAGAGTGGCGACCTAGTCCGTGGTTCAATTCCCGGCTGAGTCAAACTTTTTTCTGTTGTGATCTGGCTTGATTCCACCTTCACCACCTTCCTTGTGTTCGTCCTTTTATGTGTTACCTATCCATATTCATTACTCTATCCTTGGTATAATTAATAATAATTTATACAAGCTCAACTATATACATGTCTCAAAGCTATTGACAGGGATTATCTTTTGACGAGTGGAATGAAAACCAGAAGAGTTCCTATAAGACGACCAATGTGGATTCAGGAAAAGCAAGGGCACAAGATAAGAGAGTTTGGCCCTAGGCTGCTCAAGAATTCCCTTAAGAAAATATTATCCTGGAACTAAAGTAAAAACTATAGTTAATTTCTTTAGTTTTTCCTTTAGTGAATTGGAACAAGTTTTACCAAAACTATAGACTGAAAAACTGTAGACCAATTACTATAGACAAAAACTGTACATTGAAAACTATGAACTATTTTGTTCATATGAACAAAAAACTGTAGACCTTTATTGATTGATCGATTGTAAACTAAACCTTGTTATAGAGTTAACTGGTGGTAATAAAGAAAAGGGAAGTGTAACTAAAGAGTGAATTATAAAGCACCCCTTCATGTTAAGGAATATAATTTAAACACTACCAAGGCTGTAGGAAAACTAGAAAAGCTCAACTAACTAGGTAGAATAAAAAGAGACGTTTCAGGCGTTATATGGTGGAATAACATAATTAAATGAGTTTGGCAATTTTCCACAAAAAAATCCCTCCCCACTCCTCTCAATCACTTATCCACTGTGAGGGTTTTAGACAAGGGCTCCCTCACCCCTACTCACTGGTTTTTCCCTGGCCCACGTGAGTTTTCATTGTGCTACCTTAACCAAGTGCCGCCCCCCCCCCTCCCGTGGCCCCCCCCTTCCTCCACCACGCCAACGTGGACACTCTTCGCGAGCGCCTCAGCCCCTTCCACGGACCTGGCGGTCGTAGCATCGCCGCGGGATACCCCCTTAGCGGCCAGAGGCCAGTGGTTTCACCGCCACCTTCTTACCTGTGGGCCCGAAGACCAGGAGCGGCCTACTGTGTTAATCCCCCCCCCCTCCACTTTGCCACTGTGTCTTCGTCCGGTAAGGCCGAAAGAAGGCGCCCTCTCATCCCACAGGTCGGCACCCTTCTCCTTCCCCCCCCTCCCCCGCCCCCACATATGGCCTCTCTTGAACTTGAAGGTGTATGTTCTGCATTTGTGCTCTTCAAACGGCCAGGGTTTTCCAGTTCCTGTGTGGTTTTTCCAACTCCCACCCCTAGCACCAGTTCTCCCTCCTCTACCCCCTTTTTCCGTTGTCATCCTTGGTTTAGGCCCTTCCCCTCCTCTTTCCTCACTCCTTCCCCCCCCCCCCCCCCCCCCCCCCCGGTCCCTCCCCTCATTCGTATATATACTGGACTTTGTTGAGATTTGTTCACCTGATGATGATGTATCACATCGAAACCGGTCGAAGTAAAGAATTTTTTTTGTGGAAAATTGCCAAACTCATTTAATTAATAATAACTAGGTAGATTTATAGTAAACTATTGAAAACAAAAAGGCAAGAGTAACGAAGGAGTATTTACTGAATGATTCTTCGGTTTAAGGAACAGAAACTGAGCACAATCTCTGCTATGAGAAAACTAAAGAATCTTGACTCAACAGATTTATAGTTAACTGGTGGAAACTAAAAGGCAAGAGTAACTAGGGAATGATTACTAAAGGACCCTTTAGTTTAATGAGCAAAAACTAAATTCTTTAGTAACTAAAGAATTTCTTTAGTAACTAAAGATTCTGTATAGTAATTTTTTCTAAGGGAATAGAGAAGAAGAAGAAATAGAATAAAAGGGGTGAGACCAGGTTGTCCACTGTTTTCCATAATTTTCAATGTTTATGTCGTGAAAGCTATCAATGGAATCAAAGAGAAGTCTTCCGTGAAAATATCCATAGGGGGAAAAATTAGCATGCCTTATTTGCGAAATAACATAGCAATCATAGCTGAGACCAAAAGAGGCTTTAAGAGGGCTCTGGTTAACATGCAAAGGAGATTGGTCTGATATCACCTAATGATTTTAAAAAAAGGAAACACAGGTAATGCAAGAGAATTTTTTGAGATTTTGCCACGTGACATCTGGATACAGCCCAATGTTTCATGACCCATTCTGGTCCTTTCTTCAAAAGGAATGAATTACCTCTGCCAGGGGTGTCCGAACTGTTTTCGCTGGGGGGAGGGAGGGCAACCTTGAAAAGGGCCCAGCTCCCAAGAAAAGGGCCCGACATCTACGAAAAGGGCCCGCATTTTTTGCGGATAGGAGGGGGTAGAGACTAGAATTTCACTAAAAGAGCATATGAAGGTGTGAGAATGTGTCATAAGGGAAAAAGCAAGGTGGAAACAAGGGAAATTTAATTTTTATTTATGAAGACTACTCATTTCTCAAGGACCTAGGGCATATTCCTGGGGGGGGGGGGAGGGCCCTGCCTGCAGAGCTCTGCCTTAACCCCATGAATGGTGGCACTGTGCTCATGACTTGAACTGCTTGTGACATTATATATGCATGGTAGGCTGATACCATCTTGTCCTCTAAGACCTCTAGAGTTCCACAGGGGAGAAGGAAGCCTTGGTAGCTTAACTGGTAGAGTACTTGGCTGGAAATCAAGGGGTCCAGGTTCGAATCTTTGCCAAGGTGGATTTTAACCTTGTGGAAATTCTGCTATCATCAGAAAGAGCTTTCTGGAATGTGGCTTGATTACTTCGGAAGAGGAGGACATACATATCCATCTAAAGCAGCATGTAACGTCTGATATTTGTTTTGTTTGTTTGAGAGATGTTGGTGGGTTGCTGGGGGAGTGAAGCTGGGGGATTGCTAGGTTGTTGATTGGTTGTAGATATTGTGCGGAGAGGAAGAATAAAGGAGAGTCTGATAAGAAGTGTTTTCTTTATTGAAATGAGTGTTCTCCCGTAATATTTGTCCGACATTACAGACGTGGACGCGAACCCCGTTGATTTTCTGGCGACGAGGACGGAATTATGGGAGTCAAACTGAGTAGGCCAAGATGGTGTAAATACTCGCAGCATTCGTTGGAGGGTTTCGAAGGACAACGTTTTTTTGGAAGCAGATCAACACCGTCTACATTTGCTGGTTCAGGGAAGATGTCACGAGGTTTGCTTGAAGAGGTGTCGCGGGAAGATGCAACATCGTGGAGTTTGTGTGTGAAAGAAGCTCTGAGCTGTGACATCTTGGCTTCATTCCTTGGCGGCCGGAGAAGAGCAATAGCTGATTGCATTGGTGTGGCGCCATCTGGCAGAAGGTGCTCTTGGGGCGGAAGCTGGCTATGATATTATGTGTTGATGTGACTATGGCCTCATCCCCAAACAAAATTCTTAAAGGGATGGAGGAGACTGTAACGTCTGATATTTGTTTCATTTGTTTGAGAGATGTTGGTGGGTTGCTGGGGGAGTGAAGCGGGGGAGTGAAGCGGGGGATTGTTGGGTTGTTGATTGGTTGTAGATATTGTGCGGAGAGGAAGAATAAAGGAGAGTCTGATAAGAAGTGTTTTTTTATTGAAATGAGTGTTCTCCCGTCATATTTGCCCGACGTTACAAGCAGAAAAGGAAACTCAATCCTAGTCCTAATTTATCATTACCCAAACAAATGTGGAGGAGTAACCGAATATCGAATGCTTTGATGGCTTCAGCAGCAATTGGGACAAGAGTCAACAAGAAAACTAAGAATGTATGTCTTAATTTTCTACATAGCTTTCAGTTACATGCAATTCAAGCATCTAATTTACATTGTCAATGCTTTGAATATTGTGTAGGAATGAAAAATGTATAAATTTAAAACAAACAATTATGAAAGATTATTTTGTTCATAATTAAATAATTTAGTGATATCAATGCCTATTAAAATTATAAATGGCCTATCTCCCTCCTACTCCTTCTTCAAATCCTATGTTCCTCCCATTCCTTTCCAATGTCGGACCTCGTCCAACATTTTATATTTTCTCTTCCTCTCTGCTTGATCCATGGTGAATATGAAGCATGAAGAAAGTGTGTAAAAAATGTGCGCATACTTTTTGCACTCTTTTCCACTTTTGGCCCACTTCTTAACACACTTTCTGCACACTCCTCTCACATTTTTTGACAAATCACACATTTGGCACATTTCTCTCACACTTACGCCACAACTTTCTTTACACTTTGGTGTTCCAAATTACACTTTTTTCACTCTCTTTCACATTTCCTGCGCATTTTTTCACGCATCATTGCCTATTGCATTATTTTCATTACGGATGTTTGACGACGTCCGATAGGCACTTTTTTTTAATTTATAAAGAAGACACAACACTTAAAATTAATTATTATATATCATTTGATAAAAAATGAATCACTTAATAAGTTTTTCTATATACACACTGTGGGTACTATGGTGATAAAAATCCACTGACCTTTTTCCCGGCCAAAGTAAATAAGCGGTAGCAGGTATGCGAATTGCAGAATATTGTATTGCAAAGTGTTTTCCTCCATTCAGTGATCACTTATCTTTAGGCCTCATGATGGCCACCTAATGGATGTTTTACTATAAGCTTATTCCTCGGTCACTATAAGATCACTAGTATCTAGCGACCTTGGCTTATTCAAATGGACCGGGCATTAATGACGATGATGTTACACCCCTTCGGATGAATTTGGAACTATTAATCTATTTCCGGAACGACGCCACGGCGCTTCCGCTAGTAGTTCAAATTAACGAGTGGCACGAGTGGTGTATGGTAATGTGGGACGTGCTGTTGTGTTTTCGCAATGTTGTTCATTGTTCTGTGATGAAAGTTGGATAAACTGATATCGATTGAACTCCTGTTCCTATAAATCAGTAATTCTCATTCTGAAGAGGAATTTACGTGTCCGTACTTTCAGTTTTGAATTATTGTGGCTTTTGTTTACTTTGATGAAATTCGTTTTTGTAAGTTAACATTGTGGTCATATCAAGTCATCTAATTCTCAGAACTTTAATTTTCCCTTTTGATGGTATATTTTAGCCAAATTTTATTATTGCATGAAAGAAGTAAGTACTGGTATGTGCGGTTTAATGTAGACTGCATTATCTTTAAAACATGTTTGTGACGTGTTTGTTTGTTCTTGAGTATTGTATTAAATATTTGCCACCCATGTAAAAATGTAATTTCTGTGTGTGTGTGTGTGTGTGTGTGTGTGTGTGTGTATGTATGTGTGTGTGTGTATGGTTCCTGGCTCAAATTCGCCGTGCCTATTGCTTGCATTTAAGGCATGTAGTCATCAAAGCGATGTTCCCTTCTGATTCGCCACAAATAGAATAATTTCAGTTAATTGCACATATCGTCGTGTTAAAAAATATTGCATCTATTCATGTATCAACCCATTTACGACACTATTTTGAGGTTTTTGTGTAAATCATCTCGTCGATTCCGGGATTCACACAGCTGGAATATCGTGGTTCTCGAGCGGAATGGTAATTCGCCGCGATGTTTAATCGTCGAACAACGTGCTGTGCCTGAATTCGACTCTCGTGCATATGTCGTTTTATCTCATCGTTGCAGGGTCTCTAGTACAAATTAAGATAAATATGCATGTTTATGTTTTTGACTACGGCTCGATTTGATGCAATGCATCAGTGAAGCATTTCCTCAGATAGTCCCGATCCGAGGCTAACTTACCTACTCATTTGTGTAACCTTACCTAACATCCTTTCCATACTATTTCTCGATGCACTTGTTCTTATAAATGCATAGCGAATGTCTTAAGACAACCCTTGTGTCCGTTTCTCCTCAGTCACAGCCCACCCTCCATCTTGTTCCCTTTCTTTTTCTTGTCTTTTCGTACCCTGAGTTGCACACTCGTACTGAGACGTTTGCTTTATTTGTCACTCATCCGTCTAACCCTTGCACATGATTATGCCAGTGTGTGGTGACCTGCATTGTGCTGCCAACTAAACCCGGATCAATTCCATTCTAGACTTAGCATCATAAGTTTATATTACTATAGTTACAGTAATTTTCTAGGTCTAGAAGATAAAATTAAGTGACCCCCGAATTAGTACTATTTACAAATCAAATGTCTCCTCAATTCTTAAGCAATGCAATGGTTGGACATATTGAATCCCTAAAATTGGTTATGTTAGCATGGGCCTTTGATTTTTACGTGTTTTTCCTAGTAATATAAATGAAAAAAAATAATTTTCCTTCACTACCCAGGTTTCGACTGTTAAGTCATCATCAGGTGTATACTACAGAAACATCTTTTTCCAGCAAGTATGTATACAAAATAGTGAAGAGGGTCTGGTTTTGGTTTGTTGGGTTAGGGAGAAGAAATGTCACTGAGAAGGGGGGTGGTAGGTGAGGGAAAAGGTATGTCCTATGACATATTAGGTCGTTGTGGGGGGTGAGTATCCCCGAACAGTGGGAGGGGTAAATGGGAGGCATTCGACATGTCATCAACGATTTCACCCTTTGAACCAACGATTTTCATAACCTGTAAGTGTTCTAGAGCATCCAGGAGGAGGTCTTTCCTTTCTAAAAGCAGAACGTTAGGGGTGAAGTCACGTGACTTTTTTCTTAAAGATATTTTGCGAAATGGGAAGTTTCGTTTGAATTTTTGAAACAAGCCTTTTGTTCCTTTACCCTCTGTTGGATTTGCCATCCTGTTTGGCCGATATACTATAAGGCAGAGAATTCACATTTTAGCTGGTACACTCCACTCTTTTCTAATAAAGGGATTTTTCCTTATTTTTGGACAAGATTCTGTAGATTAGCATTTCTATAGAAAGCTGGTTTTATTTTCTCTTGAGGTAGGACTTTTGTGGCTATATGAGATAACTGACTGAGATAATATACCTTCTTCCACATCCGTATCACTTGTTGAGGAAGAGCTCCCATAGCTGGAGTTTATAGCTATCTTATCAAGTAATACAGTAAAAAGAAATAAATTTGTGGAAAAGTCAAGTTCATTCAATTATATTTCAATGAATCGTTTCCGTGTCATGGCCGAGTACACCAACTATTTTATCCTAGTTTGACTTTTTTCTGAATGTAGCTTTAAGGATCAAGTAAATCACTAAGATCAATCACTTTTAATTGCTTCTCGCCAAGCAGTACTTACCCTTCTTTAGCTCTGTGGGATGGGTAGGTTTGAGATTTAATTAAACATACTGACAATTCAGGGCATTCCGCATCTAAATAGTAGTGGGGTAACCTTTACGTTTTAAAAGAGTTCGTACATATTCTTTGTTGAAAATTCCCAGCAATGCTTTTGCAGCAGCAATTTGCTTTTAATCTTCTAACAAAATATAAATGTCATGAGTGTCTAATATTTTTAGCACTGATGTAGAGTAAATCCCACATTGCAAAGTCGGTTGGAATCCAAGTGGAACTCACTATTGTGCAAGAAAAATCCAGCTGGATTAATCCAGTTTAGAACTGCATTCCAGCAGTGCTTTTTGCATGATTCAAGCTGGGTAGCAGGTTTGATTCCAGCTGGATTTCAAGCTAATATCCAGGCTGTTGCAACCAGCTGGATTTCAGCTCAATACTCCAGCTTACTTGCTCTGATATAATATAAGAAAATGCATTTACCAATATAATTGTTTCAATTTTGTTTTAGATTTGAACCTCCCCTGGAAATCAAAAACTTGATTCTGACAGTGTCCCCTACCTTATATATCTTGTGGCTCAGACCTTATTCCATGTTGTGATTTTTTGTTCTTGTTGTGAGTTTGATCCTTTATGTTCTTAAATAGCTGGAAAGTGTGGAATGATTAGTTTATCCTTGTCACATCACTGTGGAATATCCTCTCGTCAATATGCCCTCATTCGTCTTAATGAATAGGGTTTATTTGAGAACTTATATCTCTGACATAATTACCATCTCATACCAAGATGGTGCCATATCAATTCAAATATGTTCACTTGTGATGTATGCACCAGCACTAACTTTGAGTCATTTGGCACAGCCTGCCTCGCGTATGTTTCATTTCTTAGGATTCCCTTGTGCTCAAATCCTAATAAGAATGAATTCACCGCAGAGGAATGAAGATGGATCTGCTGGGCAAAGGCATAAGATGAGGATAGCAATGAAAAAGCATTCAGTACCTGTAACTGATGGTACTTCCTATTTTATGACACAGCTTATATAACCAGATATGAAATTTATGTATGGAATGTTACAAACCCTGAACAAAAGTATTGCTCATGAAATTAAAAAAAGGGATAATATTCAGAACATTAGGATTTGAATGCAATTATTAGTGATTATCATTGAAATTGCAAGGAATCTGGAGCCAAGTAGGTTTACTGCTTTAGAATTCCTTGAAATGCTTAGTCTCTCCTAGAATGCTTCTTTAATGAGGAAAATGCTCGAGTCTAAAGAAACTACGAGTAAAACTTATCTCGCATAACTAATAGCAGAATGAAATTAGAGATGCTTCCAGAACAGTTATTTCTTAAGGTTACAATTCACAATTCCATTAATGAACAACATTTTGCCACAAGGTTTCTATTGCCAGCAAGCAAACACAATGTAAACAGTGTAGGATTCTTGTTTGTCCTCGTGCTTTATCAAACAAAATCTTGCCAATGCAATGGTGCATTAAGGCACCTTTCTCAGCATGTTACAATGTACTGAATGCATCTGTGCATTTGTTATTTTTTTCTGCTTTAAGGAGAGAGGAGTGTAAGAGAATTTTACATGAACCCCGATGGAGTTCATGGATATTTTATGATGATCTGCTTGTAATAGTTATAATTAATGGATTTTTTTGACAATAGACTATAGGAGTTTTTGAGCGTTAAATACATTGCTGTGGTGAGGGCTAATTGAGTAACAGTATCCAATACTTATATTTTTGACCAAGTATTAATACGTAAATTATAGTTGCATGATTGCTAACATATTAATGAAGTAATAAAATAGTTTGCTCTGACTGGTGAGAACAATACTTACCTTAGAGGTCATGGATAGCTCTGCAAGTGCATACATAGCAAATGGAAAAGGTTTTACACAGGGTGTGCAATTGAAACAGCAGATTATTTTTCATCGTTTATTATTAAAAAGACAAGTGACAGTATGTCGAGAAATTTATTGCTTTAAGCACCCCTAACATGATGGATGCCAAACATGAAGAAGCAAGATTGGCCTCATTTTTGAAAAGTATTATTTACATGGTTAGGTATAAGTGAAGAGTATGATTGAAATAATGTTTAGGATTATATGACAATGGTTACTCAAATTGTAGTGAATCAAATACCAGGTTTGGAATATTTAGAGTATAATAATTTAGTTATAAATATGTACTAAGAGTTTGAGATTAGAAAGTATTTAGACTCAATCAGAAGGCCAATTTTTCATTAAATTATTTTTTACCACTGGTGATATGAAACATGATTAATCCACAAAAGCAATGACAATACAATTAAAAAATGTGACAGATTCATAATCTGGCATTCATCAAAAATACTTTCCAAGAAAAAAATATTATGAGTTCTGAAAGTTAATAGAAAATCATGACTGTTTGAACAAGTGGAGGGTTGACAGTCTTAAGGATTAATACAAAAATTTCCTTTCTCCACTTATTACAACCATCTCCAACAGCAGTTATACATTAGGCGCACACCATTTTGAATGTAACATTTAAAATCCTAGTCCTTTCAGGTAGCTGAAGTTTTCCAATGGATTGATGGTGCCTTAAACACTTGTTTACAATATCACACAATATCCCTTCTCAGATCATTCCATTCTATTTCATTGGTATGAGACCAATTGCACTCGTGCGAACATGAAAATAAAAAAGAAGCCATTAGAAAATTGAACCCAAAGTATTGCCAGCAAGCTGCAAGAAAATTGTATTAAACAATCAACCAGTAGCAATCAGTTAAGGAAAAAGCAAGGCAAATTAATGATGATATCAATGAAAACCCTAGCATTAGATTTAAACAAGAAATATTTCAAGATTGTGAATAGGGCTCTAAAAGAAAAATTAACAGATTAATAGCTGAAAAAAATCTGATTAAAGAACAAAAGTATAGTTTAGCATCATTTGATTCAAGATTTTAGTTGTGACATTGCATTTAAATATCAATATTTGGCTTTATCAGGTATGTCTCATTTAACAGATTTCAAGAACCGGTTTAACTGTATTTAAACAGGAAAAATACCAGCTCCATGGTTTTAACATCGTACTGCAAGTGCAGGTTTCAAAAAGATAGTTTCAAGTTGCTATAGTAAGGAGCATTATGCAGTGTTCATGATTACGTGGAGCATTGGCCTATATTACCTTTCATTTGTTTCGGCTGCCAATTCGTTTTTGTCTAAATGTGTGTATTTTATTATTCGACAAGCTTCATGTCCTTATGAACCATGTAAGAAAAATGTAAACTCTGCTTATATTTTTGACTATGAATGATATTAATATGCAATATGATACCACAAAATATCATGCATAGTCAAAAATTTACTCTGCCATACAGTATCTTATATATGATTCATAATATTAAATCATTCTCAGTAATCCTGGCACATTAAATTGCCTAGCATTAAACAAGTTGTCACTGGAAATTCAATGACAACTTAGTCCACTTTAATTTTTAGAGGCACAGTCAGAGGTGCTAATATTGGAGTGCTGATTTGATCGAACATAATATACAGTGGGAAGTTGATAGGTTATTCCCCTTCGAAAAATCAAGGGTAATGCAGGAGTCGAAAATGTAGAACATTACAGCACTCAATTAGACCTTCAATTGTCCTCTCCATTTTGGCATAATTCATTGTTCTTTCATTAAATGAGGGTGGGATATAGGAAGTGAGGCATAATACATCATTCGTAAGGTCCATTAATGCAGTGTGGTACAGGACCACTGTTTACCCTCTAGATGATTTCCTGCCTAATTTTTCGACTAAAGCGTTAATTAACCCCCCATTTCTCTAAATGTGGAACATCAGAGCAAAGCCCTTTCGGGCCCTATCATTCAGGGAGGGTACACCATGGAATGAAACCAAGGCTCCCCCGCCCCCTGCAGCACATTCAAGGATATTTTTCTCTAAAGCCCCCGATGGGGCCCTAACACACAAAGGAGCACTGGAGAAAAATCCAGACTACCTTTGCCATTCAGTTCCAAGGTTTTTTTTCTCACTATAGCCCTTGTGGGGCCTTACCATGGAGCCTTTGAAGACAGGCTACCATGAAGTATATTCCCAACAGACAATGATTTCATTTAGCCCTCAAAGAGGCTAGACAATATGTTAAGGGGTACAACACAATTTGCAATACTCCAACATCAGTTTAACAAACGAGTATTTTCTGCAACTTTTATGAAAAACTTTTGAATGAAGCAACAAGGTTAAGGACAATTTCAAACATTTACTTTCAGATACTGATCAAGTTTTTGAGGCTTATTAAGAATATTCATGATCCTATAATGATTGATGAGCACACTGTGCATGTTAGACCTAGAAAGCATGCAAGGAGAGGAGACGATTCCCTACCGTCATCAGCTGCAAGGTCCACCGTTGGCGGATACTCTGCTTTCCTTCGACGATCCCCCGCTGCACACGCATAAAATTTAAGCATATACTACACTACCACTAAATAACACCAGAATGACCATAGACACACAACACTCAAAACACGACACTTCACACTGAATGCAGCACTGATGGGATGCTCTAGATGTGCCAGGGCCCAAAGGAAGTCACATGATGTATTGCCGATTATGATGGATGGAGAAGCAGACCTGCATTTTGTAGTTGTGCTCGTGTTGTGATAAAAAAGTTTTTGAAATTATGAGGTAGCGTCAAAAACCAGCCTAGATATGCCACTTCACAGCAATGCTATATGCAATTTAAAATGCTGATCAACAAAGAAATATAATTGAATTTTTCTTTTAGAAATAAGTAACAAAAAATAAATTATTTAAATGCTTCATTATGCAAAGTACTCTACTCCGAGGGCAATAACTAACCTCAAACCTAAGTGCAAAACCCAACCTAATGGTAGATTTGGCTTCACACTTCCAACAAAACTAGTACCACCTACTGCTAATTGCTAAAGCCTACCTTTCGGTATTTTGGCTTGGCACTTCCACAAAATATGTATAGCTAACCTTAAACCTATTTGCTAAGGCCTACCGTACGGTATTATAGTTGTGTACTTCCACCTAATGTATGGTTATACTTATGCTAATTGCAACACCCAACATTAACATTATTCCAGCTTTGCACTTGCACCCCATGGCTAATTAATATTAGTGCTGATTGCAAAAGCCTAAATTAACAGTATTTCGGCTTCGCACTTCCCTCCCATGTCTAGTTATACATAATGCTAGTTGCAAAAGCCTACCGAAACGGTATTTCGGCTTTGCACTTCCCTCCCGTGCATAGTTATACATAATGCTAGTTGCAAAAGCCTACCTTAACAGTATTTCGGCTTCGCACTTCCCTCCCATGTCTAGTTATACATAATGCTAGTTGCAAAAGCCTACCGAAACGGTATTTCGGCTTTGCACTTCCCTCCCATGTATAGTTATATATAATGCTAGTTGCAAAAGCCTACAGAAACTGTATTTCGGCTTTGCACTTCCCTCCCATGTATAGTTATACATAATGCTAGTTGCAAAAGCCTACCGAAACGGTATGTCAGCTTTGCACTTCCCTCCCATGTCTAGTTATACATAATGCTAGTTGCAAAAGCCTACCTTAACAGTATTTCGGCTTCGCACTTCCCTCCAATGTATAGTTATACATAATGCTAGTTGCAAAAGCATACCGAAACGGTATTTCGGCTTTGCACTTCCCTCCCATGCATAGTTATATATAATGCTAGTTGCAAAAGCCTACCGAAACGGTATGTCAGCTTTGCACTTCCCTCCCATGTCTAGTTATACATAATGCTAGTTGCAAAAGCCTACCGAAACGGTATTTCGGCTTCGCACTTCCCTCCCATGTATAGTTATACATAATGCTAGTTGCAAAAGCCTACCGAAACGGTATTTCGGCTTTGCACTTCCCTCCCATGTATCGTTATACATAATGCTAGTTGCAAAAGCCTACCTTAACAGTATTTCGGCTTCGCATTTCCCTCCCATGCATAGTTATACATAATGCTAGTTGCAAAAGCCTACCTTAAGAGTATTTCGGCTTCGCACTTCCCTCCCATGTCTAGTTATACATAAAGCTAGTTGCAAAAGCCTACCGAAACGGTATTTCGGCTTTGCACTTCCCTCCCGTGCATAGTTATACATAATGCTAGTTGCAAAAGCCTACCTTAACAGTATTTCGGCTTCGCACTTCCCTCCCATGTCTAGTTATACATAATGCTAGTTGCAAAAGCCTACCGAAACGGTATTTCGGCTTTGCACTTCCCTCCCATGTATAGTTATATATAATGCTAGTTGCAAAAGCCTACAGAAACTGTATTTCGGCTTTGCACTTCCCTCCCATGTCTAGTTATACATAATGCTAGTTGCAAAAGCCTACCTTAACAGTATTTCGGCTTCGCACTTCCCTCCAATGTATAGTTATACATAATGCTAGTTGCAAAAGCCTACCGAAACGGTATTTCGGCTTTGCACATCCCTCCCATGCATAGTTATACATAATGCTAGTTGCAAAAGCCTACCGAAACGGTATTTCGGCTTTGCACTTCCCTCCCATGTATCGTTATACATAATGCTAGTTGCAAAAGCCTACCGAAACGGTATTTCGGCTTCGCATTTCCCTCCCATGTCTAGTTATACATAATTCTTGTTGCAAAAGACTACGGAAACGGTATTTCGGCTTTGCACTTCCCTCCCATGTATAGTTATACATAATACTAGTTGCAAAGGCCTACCGAAACGGTATTTCGGCTTTGCACTTCCCTCCCATGTATAGTTATACATAATGCTAGTTGCAAAAGCCTACCGAAACTGTATTTCGGCTTTGCACTTCCCTCCAATGTATACTTATACATAATGCTAGTTGCAAAAGCCTACCGAAACGGTATTTCGGCTTTGCACATCCCTCCCATGAATAGTTATACTTAATGCTAGTTGCAAAAGCATACCGAAACTGTATTTCGGCTTCGCACTTCCCTCCAATGTATAGTTATACATAATGCTAGTTGCAAAAGCCTACCGAAACGGTATTTTGGCTTTGCACATCCCTCCCATGCATAGTTATACATAATGCTAGTTGCAAGCCTACCGAAACGGTATTTCGGCTTTGCACTTCCCTCCCATGATTCGTTATACATAATGCTAGTTGCAAAAGCCTACCGAAACGGTATTTCGGCTTCGCATTTCCCTCCCATGCATAGTTATACATAATGCTAGTTGCAAAAGCCTACCTTAAGAGTATTTCGGCTTCGCACTTCCCTCCCATGTCTAGTTATACATAATGCTTGTTGCAAAAGACTACCGAAACGGTATTTCGGCTTTGCACTTCCCTCCCATGTATAGTTATACATAATGCTAGTTGCAAAAGCCTACCGAAACGGTATTTCGGCTTTGCACATCCCTCCCATGAATAGTTATACTTAATGCTAGTTGCAAAAGCATACCGAAACTGTATTTCGGCTTCGCACTTCCCTCCAATGTATAGTTATACATAATGCTAGTTGCAAAAGCCTACCGAAACGGTATTTCGGCTTTGCACATCCCTCCCATGCATAGTTATACATAATGCTAGTTGCAAAAGCCTACCGAAACGGTATTTCGGCTTTGCACTTCCCTCCCATGTATCGTTATACATAATGCTAGTTGCAAAAGCCTACCGAAACGGTATTTCGGCTTCGCATTTCCCTCCCATGCATAGTTATACATAATGCTAGTTGCAAAACCCTACCTTAACAGTATTTCGGCTTCGCACTTCCCTCCCATGCATAGTTATACATAATGCTAGTTGCAAAAGCCTACCGAAACGGTATTTCGGCTTTGCACTTCCCTCCCATGTATCGTTATACATAATGCTAGTTGCAAAAGCATACCGAAACTGTATTTCGGCTTCGCACTTCCCTCCCATGTATAGTTATACTTAATGCTAGTTGCAAAAGCCTACCGAAACGGTATTTCGGCTTTGCACTGCTCTCCCATGTATAGTTATACTAAATACTAGTTGCAAAAGCCTACCAAAACGGTATTTCAGCTTTGCACTTCCCTCCCATGTCTAGTTCTACATAATGCTAGTTGCAAAAGCCTACCGAAACGGTATTTCGGCTTCGCACTTCCCTCCCATGTATAGTTATACTTAATGCTAGTTGCAAAAGCCTACCGAAACGGTATTTCGGCTTTGCACTTCCCTCCCATGTATAGTTATACATAATGCTAGTTGCAGAAGCCTACCGAAACGGTATTTCGGCTTTGCACTTCCCTCCCATGTATAGTTATACTTAATGCTAGTTTCAAAAGCCTACCGAAATGGTATTTCGGCTTTGCACTTCCCTCCTATCTATAGTTATACATAATGCTAGTTGCAAAAGCCTACCGAAACGGTATTTCGGCTTTGCACTTCCCTCCCATGTATAGTTATATATAATGCTAGTTGCAAAAGCCTACCGAAACGGTATTTCGGCTTTGCACTTCCCTCCCATGTATAGTTATATATAATGCTAGTTGCAAAAGCCTACCGAAACGGTATTTCGGCTTTGCACTTCCCTCCCATGTATAGTTATACATAATGCTAGTTGCAAAAGCCTACCGAAACGGTATTTCGGCTTTGCACTTCCCTCCCATGTATAGTTATAGATAATGCTAGTTGCAAAAGCCTACAGAAACTGTATTTCGGCTTCGCACTTCCCTCCCAGGTATAGTTATACTTAATGCTAGTTTCAAAAGCCTACCGAAACAGTATTTCGGCTTCGCACTTTCCTTCCATGTCTAGTTATACTTAATGCTAGTTGCAAAAGCCTACCGAAACGGTATTTCGGCTTTGCACTTCCCTCCCATGTATAGTTATACATAATGCTAGTTGCAAAAGCCTACCGAAACGGTATTTCGGCTTTGCACTGCTC
Source organism: Platycnemis pennipes (assembly GCA_933228895.1). Lineage (NCBI taxonomy): Eukaryota > Metazoa > Arthropoda > Insecta > Odonata > Platycnemididae > Platycnemis > Platycnemis pennipes. Next base: position 28,736,935 of record OW121852.1, on the reverse strand, counting down.
TCCCATGTATAGTTATACTAAATACTAGTTGCAAAAGCCTACCGAAACGATATTTCGGCTTTGCACTTCCCTCCCATGTATAGTTATATATAATGCTAGTTGCAAAAGCCTACCGAAACGGTATTTCGGCTTCGCACTTCCCTCCCATGTTTAGTTATACTTAATACTTGTTGCAAAGCCTACCTTGCGGTATTTCGGCTTTGTACTTCTTCCCCATGGCTAGTGGCTCTTAATACTAGTTGCAAAAGCCTACCTTACAGTATTTCGGCTTCGCACTTCCCATCCCGTGGCTAGATATACTTAATACTAGTTGCAAAAGCCTACCTTACGTTATTTCGGCTTTGTACTTCTTCCCCATGGCTAGTTACTTTTAATGCTAATTGCAAAAGCCTACCTTTACGGTATTTCGGCTTTGCACTTCCCTCCCATGTATAGTTCTACTTAATTCTAGTAGCAAAAGCCTACCGAAACGGTATATCGGCTTTGCACTCCCTCCCAATGGCTAGTTACACTTAATGCTAATTGCAAAAGTCTACCTTAACAGTATTTCAGCTTTGCACTTCCTCCCCATGGCTAATTACACTTAATGCTAGTCGCAAAAGCTCACTGTATTAGTATTTCGGCTATACACTTCCACCCCATATACAGTTATGCTTAATGCTAGTTGCAAAAGCCTACCTTAAGGCATTTCTGCTTTGCTCTTCCACCCCATGGCTAGTTACACTTAATGCTATTTGCGAAAGCCTACGTCTCAGTATTTTTGTTTTCCTTCCCCCTCGTGTTTAGTTATACTTTATGCTGTTTTTAAATACTACCACACAGCGCTTTAGCTTTGCAGCCCCAAACTGAACCAAGTTAATCTAAATTCTTTCAGCAAGACTAATGATGGTATTTGCTTTCTCGCATTTATAACGAGGGTAAAGAAATTCAATGGGGCTATTGAATTGTCCTCAATTCTATTGACAAATTAAAATCTCTGATTAAGTTCCACGATGTGTCTACTGCATTTTTAACGAGAGTTTCATAATTATTGAAGCATAGTAATGTATTTTGAACACTGTGGTTCAGAGAATGTTCAATACTACTCTAAGTAAACTATTTGTGTTTTTTTGGAGGGAAACCTATATTGCTTTCTTCAAAAATTAATTATGATTTATGTAGTGCCGTTTCCAGTATATATCTGTATTAAGTAGTGATAGGAAGTTAGATGCCCCTGAAAAAAAATTGAAGAACATCATAACAAAAATTGTATTTGTTCATTCACACTTCTTATAAATAAATATTAAAATTAACCCTTTTACTGCCAGCCCCTTTAAAGTAGACTGTTCGAAAAATGCCAAGCCTATTATGCCCAGCCAATGGGCAAGCTCATTAAAATATATTATAAGCACTTAATATTAATATATGAATTTTTTTTTTTTTTAATTTTTGATCATATATTTTCACTTTTTAAGAGGATGAAAAAATTATTCATGCTGTCTCTGATTTGAATGAATTGTAACCATTACAAATACATGATGATGTAATGTAGGTGGGCCGATATATCGGCCCCTTGGCAGTTTTCGCACAACCATCGAGGGCCGATATATCGGCCCACTGGCAGTAAAAGGGTTAAATAGGAAATGATTGAGGGCCGATATATCGGCCCACTGGCAGTAAAAGGGTTAAATAGGAAATGATTGAAGTTCTTAATCATACTATTAATCACAGTATAGAAACATTGAGAAAATCATTAATATATATTCATGAACAAGATTTTCTTTTAATTTCACTCCTATTGAATAGTCTGCACACAATCAAGCCGGAGTTTTAACTTCCTAGTCTCATATGTTTTTGAATTCTCATATGATAAATGTAAGGACAGAGCAAGAAACCCTTTTTTTTGGTTTTCCCAAAAGTCCTTACCAGAGATACTAGCTGCCTAAAATGGTATCTTTGGCCCCATTACTCGTGAGATTTATAGCAAAAGAAATTGGTCTTCCTGTTGATAAGATTCAAGATATTTCAAAATATTTTCAAATTTGTGGCATTATAAATTACAAGGAAATACTTTTTTTACGGTGATCCACTCTGCTTAGAGTTTAAGTCCAATTTCCCTTACTGTAGCCAAATGAATTTTAAAAAATTCTAAAATGAGAGTAAGAAATTGATTCTTTTACCATATATCACTACCATAGACTATATTACACCTCAGTAAGAACCTCCACTTCGGGGTGTGACAGGATTTAGAAGCAGAGAATATTTCCATGCATTACACAAGTTTTCATTATGCCTTGTGGCATATCGATCACAAAAACAAAATTCTTTTAGTTTACTAGGTATTTTCATTTTCCAAAATGATAAATAGACTTTTAAGACACATGAAAGCTTCCAAAATATATGTATGTGCGAGTTCCAAATCCTATTATAGGTTCTAAATTCTGTGCACACTGCGTAAACTGAAATTAACAGTTAAAATCCTGAAAATTTGTTCAGCTACATCAGTATCATTATTGATGTCGAGACGAGCCTTCCAGCAAGCAATGGAAACTGGCAAGCACCCTTGATCTTTAAAACATTGTGAATTGGAAGTTAGCTTTTCAGGGGGGTGGTTCTGTTGATAATGTCAATGACACTGACTGAACAAGAAGTCTGCCATGGCATGGATGAAGATTTTGTTACTTCAAAAGAAGAATTAGTTTCCTTGAATCAGTCCACTATAGAGGCTGATGTAAGTCCTATTAAGAAACCATGATTAGTGAAGTTAAATCTTAAGATGTATGCAATAAGAAAGTGCAGAGGAATCACCGAAGACGTGGGGGAGCATTCACAAACAAACAAACCTTACAGAGAAAAATTTCCATCTACAGAAGATGATTAAAAGAGGATGCAGAAGATGATAAAAGATTAAAGATGCTGCGTTGCATCTGGCTGGAAATTCCTATTATATTTATAGGAGCTGTTGAATCCTGTGACTCACAGTGAAAAGGTGCAAGGTTTTAACAATTATCCCAGTGTCCCTCTCCTAGGCACAAATTTTGAACCGCATTCACTCTGACAAACATATTGGGGATGAAACAAATGTGAGGTCTACAAAGGTAGCATTCGAAGTATTGGATTCCTATTACGGTCATATTAGGAATGAAGCTATGTTGTTAACTTCAGTCTAATAGGTAGGATATTGTCAGGCATAAGTTGAATGTGATGCTACCCGAGATTGCTGGGGATAAAACGGATCAACCGAGTGACAATAGTAGAAGCACCAAGGAGAGTGGAAGAAAGAAGTCTCCAGAATACTCTTGAGGAAGAGACTGGGCAACTGCAGCCATACTTTAAAACAATGGCCAGATGAAGACAATCGTTGAGGGAAAAGTGAATGTGGAGAATGGAAAATGCAGGCTTCATATGAGATATACGGGACAAGTTATGAAGGATGTAAAAGAGAAGTATTATGTCAATATGAAGAGTAAGACAAATCGACTGGAGGGCACATTCTAACTAATCTTGGTGTTGTTGACCATTGACGATGAAGGACATTCTTATTTTCAATTATTCTTTGGAAGATGTGACTTCCCACCAGAGAACCACAAAAAATATGCTACCACTCTAAAAATCAGGAAAACGAGAGGTAAAATAAAGATGCGTCCATGGCTGGCAGTATTATAGAAACTTTTGTCTCATATAAGAAAGAACCTTAAGTATTCCACATTGGAATTTCAAGATTTAATTAACTTTGACCTAAGTGGGTAGTTAAACATCCACCTGCAGATGTCAGAGTGTGTATTGTGTCCTTTTGAACTTTGCATGTTAACTTAGTAGAAGTAAATCGAATGCATGACATATGGAACTTTGGTATGATGAGACACTTTTATAGTCAGCGATGTAGTGTATCAAACATTTGTTTCAGACTATGGCAACTGCCCTGGAAAGAGGACATGCCTTACAGGAAATTTATCTGGAAAAGATAGCAGATGATTCTTCTAATTTACATATGCAACATGAGGACAAAGAACTTAAGAAAACAACACTGAAGAAGTGAAGGGACATGAGGCTGATTAGCTATATTTAGTGCTTCACTAAGATAGCTAGAACTGGTGCGTGGTTGTGCCCCTACAAGTACAAGGGTGTAATGGCCAAGTTTCAATTTTCACCAGAGTAGCATACTTTCAGAACAAAACCACAGGACAAGACCTAGCACATTCATTGTAGGCAATATGTAAACTCCAACAAAGCTGCTATCATATGCAGAAAACAACAATATATCACATGGTGCCCCTAATAATCTCAAAAATTGTAACAACTGTTAAATTGACCAAGCCATTTGAGCCAATGAAGTGAATATCCAGTGCTATTGGTCACAGGAAGGATCCTTGCGATGGCACAGGCCTTCTGAATCAACATGCTACATAACGATCTTTCCAGCCTAAGTGCAGCTGCAATTCAGAATGTTGAGGATTTTCCAACAGTTGTGAAGTGATGCACCGCAATAATCATCCTGTTGCCTAAGAGGAAGTTTAATTCCATTAGCAGAAAATAGCAGCATGGTTCAACCAAACTAACCCTGTGACAAATTCAGAAGACTTACATCATGTCTCAGTGAAGGGCAACCCAATATAGCACAAAATTTAAAGAGCTAAAAAGACAAGTTTCCTTGTTCAACCAAGTTCTCAGAAACGTCAAGAATGCATTCAGGTTCACAGTCTAAAAGGAGGAATATTTTCTGGCCTTCGTGCATGAATAACTGGTGGATTGTAGAGAATATATAAATACGAGAGTTAAATGATATTATCTTGATGTTTGTGCCATCACATTGACTATCTGCTAAATATAGATTTCTAGTTTAAGGATTGCAGCACCGCCTGAAGAGCTCACTTCCATTTCACAATGTTTTGAAGATTAAAGGTGCTCAGTTCTATTGGTTCAACAGGAAGGCATGTCTCGGCATCAAAGGAAGATAGGTAGATATCAAAGCAGTTGAACTAGGTTTTGTGTCTTGATAATTTCAGTACTATTCAGCAAGCACAGAAGTGTGCACGCTTCAGAACCTGTAGGAAAACATCCATTTGCACGGTTACAGCAAAGATGCAGGGCCAACGATGGAAATTGTAAAATGAGGGCTAACGGATTACAGTGTAGCTTGCATACCACGCATGGCCAAACTGGATATTATCTCAATTAACACTTTCTGTGCTCAGCTTGATACGCATTTGTTGAATTCTGAGATATTCAGAAGAGTGAAAACTAGAAAGTAGGTACAGTTGTGTTCTAAGACTTAGCAGAAGTACTACCCTGGGGAAAAAACAGTTAAAAGGAGGTAAATCCAGTGAAATTTGAACTGACCGACTCGTAGGTACGAGTTGTCACCTCGTTTGAGATGGTTTCAACTCTCAGGCCCCGCAAACGCATACAACACGCAAGGCAAGCAGTCCCGGGGAAAAATCAAAATACCTAGTTTCAACTCGTTCAATGTGGAATTCGTATTAAGTGGTTTCAAATTGCAGACGAGGGACCTTGTCTAAACTCTGTTCGCCTCGTTCAAGGTGGATGTCATATCAAGTGGTTTCAAAGGAGGCAAAAAGTTATAACTTTTTGCTTCCTTTATGATCTTTAAAACATTCAGTATGGACTAACTATTCAGTTCTAATAAAACTTAAAAACAATAGCTTTTTTAAAAATATTAATTTGAAAATTCTTGGATGCATACGTGCATCTCTAAACAATTATCCAGATCATTCAACTATGATGTAGACTAAAATGTGTTGTGTATATTGAGTCTACCTCAAGATAATGTGTAGGTAGGTACAGCGTGTCTAACCGATCGACCAATCCAATGAAGAGTTTCTGTGAATTAGAGTAGAACTTCCTTTTGGAAAAATCTTTTTAATATGGAGTGAAGTATTGTTCTTTTAAAATACCCTTGGTTACTATATATCCAGATCAACTTTTTCAATTTTAGTGTTGTTCATGAAGCAAACTCTTGCAACTTTCTCATTCCAAGCAATGCAAGACATGTTCATTTCAAAAGATGTCATTGCCAATTACAGACAAGGGCTGGAGGCAGAGTTCGTAAAAGGTTTAATCTTATTTCTTCAAATTTTCTCTCCAATATAAATAATTAAAGTTACAATTTCTCTAATCCGGCACGTGTTGCTTCAATAACACATCTAAATTAAGACAGGAGCTTCAGGAATTTCAAAGGCAAATTGTTGCCAACTATGTATTAATTCCTCACTTTACAATATTAATTGCCGTCTTTCATAAAAATTATCAAAAACTGCAACGTAGACAGCTGTGAAATGTTTCCAGATGTGGTAAATTCAAATAAATTGGGCCTTCAACTTACACTTCAAATTATTTGAAAAGAATTGAAATATGAACTATAGATACCAATACCAAATTATAGTCAATTTAGTGGCATAATTTTAAGCAGGTATAGTACATCGTTATTTTTTTCACCATATATCTTAAAAAGTAAGTCATCTAGTAAGCATGATGAAAAGTAAAAACGTCTATTTCATATGTTCTATATCTATTGGATTTTATTTCACCATTAGTGACTGTTCTGATTTGAACTATCAACGAGAGACTAGCAATGCATCTGCCAACTGACACTCCACATCGCCCTGGTCACGTTCGTTGAATTTTGTTTTCAACCCAGTACAACCCATTGGATAAAATGTGCTATAATTATTAAACATTAATGTTCAGGAACAATGGGTTTTCGAAATGGATAAATTGCGCACTAAAAGTTCACCAACGTTACTTGTTACTTGCTATCCAAATGAAAAGAGTAGCCCAAATCACGAATAATGTAGGTTAGTTTATAAAACTTTATTACTAATACATCCTATCCTTGCGACGACGTCTGAAAACCGGTCACATAAAATCATTCATATCTGTAATATCTGGACGTAAGGTTCACTCTTAAGAAAGTAATCCCATTGTTTTATGTATTAACCACAAAATGTACACAGACAAATTCATGGCAATGAACCTATACCACATGAAGTTACAGAAAATCTTTAGGTTAGCTTTAGCGGTGGGACAACGTTCCCCTTCAGCAAGTTAATACAGAATTATGTTGATGACTAGGTATGAATCATCACGTAGGTACATAAAGCAGTAAGACGACATTCCTTGTCGAGTCATCAACCGATTGAGCCTGTCATCATTTGGCAATATTTCCTCTACGCGCGACAATATTAATTAATTACGACACTGTTTCGTGTCCTTAAAGCCACTCGCACACCTTTTGAAAAAGCTTTCACGGGCAATTTAATTGACAGTTCTTTGAAAGCCTTTCCCTTCAAAGAGCCGTAAACATGATACTTCCGTGTCTCATTCCGAAGGCATGACTGCGGGCACATGCGTGGTACAATTATATTAAACTAAATTATCCTCGAATGCGGAATATTTCGGGACTACCTCTAGTACCATGCCTCTTTTCCACTAGTCCCGTGGACGTTGAAGACGAGGGGCTGGATTAGACAAAGAGAAGTTAGTTAGGAAGGAGCTACCGGGCTGGGAACGTTGTAAAACTTAAAAAAATATTCCTAAAAAGAGATTCGAACCTGTGACTGTTGGGGAAGGCAGTTATTTGGCCGCATCACCTCATTCCATACACTACGGTGCAAAGGAATCTTGCCCAGCCGAAGAAAGGGGAAAAATCACATTCACGTTGCGGATCACATTCACACGAAACAACAACTAACCCCCTCCCGCTATCATAGCTCGTAGTACTAGAGTAGGGGGAGTTGGCGTGACGTCACAATCAGCTGTGAGGGTGTATGGTGGGGGAAACTGCGGGCGAGGGGATTCGTGGTAAATGCTGTTGGTGTTTCTCCGGAGACAACGAAAGGTCGATCTCAAAGGCAGCGCAGGCATTAATGTTCTCGTGGTTCGTTCCCGAAACACCTCTCCCCAGGACGCATACGTCCAACAGCCAGGAACCCTTCATTCGCGCGATTCCTCGACACCCACTTCCCTCGCACTCGCGCCTAAATACATGCTTCGCTCATGTTCACTTTTCCAGAAATTTCACGAACTTCTATTCGCTGGATTTAATTCTTTCAAAAATTCACCCATAAACTTACAGTAAAATAAGGTAATTTGCACTCGCTCGCACACTGGATTCTTATGGACGCTATTTCCTACCATTGATGACTATAATTATTTCTATAGCATTCCATTTTTGTGGCAAGTCTTAATTCATTAGCTAAGAATATCAGATTCACAAATGCTTTTGGAGTAAGTGTGGAACTTTATTCGCTTGTGAACCTCCCATCCACCAGAAAAAGGCACGACGAACGCGCAAGTATCTACTCGCCCCACATAATGACACCTTTATCTAAGTAAAACCTCACATTCCAGCGCTATCACTAGAAATGAAGCGGTCTGGAAATTGACGAAGAAACTGGAAGCAACTATTTTAAGTGATTTAAATCCCCCAGCATTGATCTAAAGCGAATTAAAAGCGATGGAATTTGCAGTGTTCCAGTCCTATGACGGGCCACACGCTTTAACTGGAACGTCCGCTAAAATATTCCGGTAGATTTTTTCACTTTGATTAGAAATCCGAGCGCAAACACCATCTGCATTCTGTTCTGAGATTTACTAACGCCCGCTGGTAACTAATGACGAGAAATTATATTCACTAGCGAGAGAACTTACGAGAGTGGTAAAAGTAAAAAGAGCTAGATCATTCAAGAATGAAATACCTAATCAAAGTGTAATTTCTTCTCGGATATCCTACCAATTCTACAAGCTTTTCACGAATTTACGTATTTCTATCCTATAGAAATTCTTTTAGACTATGCCTACGACGCTTAGTAATCTGCAAGCGGAATTCAATTCTGACTGAGTGGGACAGAAAGGCCTCTACTTTTTCATCAAAATCACTTTGATATCGTATCACACGCAAATGCCTCTACTTCCCCTTGGTCACCACTTTTACTGGGCAGATGGAATACCTGAGCAATAACCCGATGATCAGATCTCCCTACGAATTTGCACAGCACTTTTTCCACTTGAATACGATTAGGCAGAAATATATGGGCAGAAAATGACACTTACCGAAGCGAATCTGCACGATACCCTCAGTCTGTGGAACTCAGCTAGCAGGAGCCCGGAGAACGAAGTCGAAGTGGACGTCCAGCCTGCCGTCTAATGGTTTTGAGAGGATGGTTGACCCACATTTTCCTGAAAAATTGAACAAGAACGTAGGTGTGTTATAGATTTCAGAAGACAAGTATCTCGACGATTCCAATGATACATAGTATCGATCTTTATCCAGTAATGCAATATTAATGAAGTTACTCACTTTAGCCTGGATGGACGACGATCTCCCCATTTCACTCGCCGGTTGAGAGAGTGGAACAAATTATGCTTCAGTCCTAAGCGAGGAACGCACCACCCTGTAGTACGAATCTGATTTGCTCATTTTACACCTGTGGGGTAGAAAGAGAGATTAAAGCTACATCAATTCAATTGTCCTCTCCAGGGATAAAACTTTTTCAAGTGCGATAAAGAAGTAATCATCTTTCGACACCAGAGTCGCGAAACTTACGAACATTCTCTCGAAAAGAAAAACTTCGCGATCTTATGAAAGACCAAATGACAACGTAAATGTGAGCTACTAACCAATTCGACGACGAATCTTCCACCCCTCGACTGAATTCGCACGACTGGGAGGAGACACGTGCTCTAGGCTGAAATAGGAACCGAACGAAGCCAATTCCTAGATAGGGATGAAACTCCCTCCGTAGTTGTTCATCAAAGACCTGGAATAGATAAGAACACATGATTAATCCATCATTCCGAATTTCTGGATAGTCAAAAAAAACCAATTTCTGCAGTAATGCCTCACGGGATAGTTCGCAATGAAAGTTCTTTGAATTAACCAAAGATTTCTTACCTGATGGACACAGCTATGAGAAAGAAGGCCAAGTAGCAGACACTTCCACATTTCTCAACGTTCTTGGGTCCTCTCTTTTCGTACAGACATTCACACTCGTTGCACCCGAATCGCAGTAAAGGACAAGACATCGGCGCGTTGGCGTTTATATAGAGTGAAGCCAGAAGAGGGGAAATTTCAGGGGGGGGGGCATATGAGGTGGAGAGGGGTAGCAAGGCGGAGGTAGGGGATTGAGGGGGTTGGTTAAGGGATGGGGGTAATAAGGGTTGGTCGAGGTGGTGAGGGTGGGGCTGCTGGCCGATTCCTTCGCTTGAGGGGGAGGGGTAGGCGGGGGTTGGTACGGGAGGGGTTGGTGGCAAACCACGTGGCGTTAGGAGCGGGTAGCGCTGGCGGTCATGTAGGGCCTTCAAACCCTCTGCTGAGAAGCATGGCGAGCGGCATTTTTACTTCTTTCGCCCTCAGTGTCTCCCTTGCCACGACACCCCAACTCCCCTTCACCCTTCTCCGAGGAACCGCGCATAGAGAAGGGCGTGCGTTTGATATGGAAAGGAGTTTAAAGCCCATTCCACCCTAATTGCATTGATTTTTTAAACAGGACACACTTACATTTTTTTAACAGGACACACTGCGCAATAATAATACGATTTCACGATCCAAACAGATAAAAACCATTAGCAATAATAGGCCAGATGTAATTCCGATTGACAAGAAAAAGAACACGTTTTTTAGTGGATATTGCGGTACAACTTTTCCATAACGCTGAAAAGACAAGAGCAGAAAAAGTCGTAAGTGCCAAGAATTAGCCATAGAAATAAAAAGACTTTGGATTACGAAAAATGTTTATAAAGTAACCATCGTCATCTCAGTTACCAGCATAGTCCCAAAACAAATTCATAGTAGTTACCTAACACATATTCCTCAATTCGGCGTAACAGTGACGAGTTACTTTGGTGAAAACCCGTACTTCAGACTTAAAACTCAGTTAAGGCTGGATAAAATTGAAAAAAAAAATATTTTAATTATAATAAAAGGTCTTTAATGGGACGAGATTGAGACAAAACTTCCTTCTGTCATGTAACCCCTCGTCAAAGTAAATACGTAAAACACATGATTGTGGCGACTTTACAATTAAATTCTGAGGTAAAAACATAAAATGATATATATGAAGGAATTAAAGAATAATTAATCTATTATACTGAGTGAGCGTGACCTGTGATGCTCATATGCCCATATTTTTAACTGTGAGAGGTGTTTTACGTAGCGCCCTTTTGAAAGATGAAAGTGATAGAGATTCTCTAGGATAGGGTGAAAGGACAAGGGGAGTTTGTTCCATTCGCGACGTGCAGTGACAATGAATGATTTGTTGAAAATGGTCGTCCGGTGGAGAAGTACTACCAGCTAATGATTCCCTCACGTATTTCAAAGTATATATACTCACGTATTCCTTCACGTATATCAAAGAGGTATTAAGGAGTTTTTAGTGTTCAGACTTTGATAAAGAAGAGAGAGGGTGTGAAGTTTGCGTCTGTAACTAAGTTTTAACCAAGATTTGGTATATGTATTGGATGATGTGAACTGTTACCTGTATATTGAAAATTAACCCGATGCCTGCATCCAGAGCGCATTGAAATTTTAGTGACAGTTGTTATGATAGATCTTGATAGACTATATCAGCGCAGCCAAAATGAGGTAAAACTAAAGCCGATACCAGCTGTGCCTTTGATGCTGGGATCGCATTTTTAAATCTGTGTACGTGTAACATCAGATTTGAACTTCGTGTTTTAAATGTCCTAAGAATTGAGAATTGCTGCGGTGATGTCTAGTGGTTTGCCATCTCAGGCTGTGGATTTTCTGCAGCCATGAGTATTCTTCTTAATTTGCTGGTACTCTTGTAAGCTGACGGATGGCACTCTTAATATTTACCTTTTATTTAATACTTATACGCATTGATTTTCAAAAAAAATAATTATGATGAAGTATTCCCGATGTAAAACCTACAGCTTAAGATACAAGAACTCTCGGTGATGCTGTAAAGTATAGTAATCATTTGTGACTTAATATAGGTAATTCATTAATGAAACTAATGAAAATTAATGACACGCAAAGCTAACACGTGGTCAGCAAAAGGACGATGCATTCGTGGCAATTCTTTTAATAAAATTTCTGTGGATATAAAATTAGGCATTCAGCATAAAGGAGCATTGCACGCCGTCTCTCCTTATAAAGGATTATCAATTCTTACGATAGAAGTTTTCGATGATTTAGTTTTCATTATTAAGAAGAAATGATGATCTAGGGCTGTAGCAAAATTTACCATCAAAGTGCAATATATTCGGCAATCAACGCCTAACATGGCGATGACCTTGGTGTTCTTCTTCTGGGTGTGCATGGGGTACCACATCAAACGCATTCTTCGACCGCATTCCTTCCAACTATTTTAGGGAACGATTGACGAACGATCGTTTTATAATATTGCAAAATACAAAAGAAACAAAAACAGGCACTTTTTAAAAAGAATGCCCGAAAAAATCTTGAAACAATCACACTGCTTCATTGCCATCAAAATATCCAAGTGCTGCAATACGAAGACTACTGTCGGTGCAGAAATTATGTGCACTCGAGTTTGAATACGATTAACACATTAACAGCTAGATATTCAGAAAAACCAATCGCATTGTAATTTTCCTTGTTTCATTCTGCGTTATTAGATAGTAGACCTACATTTTTAAAACGCATTTTCATATTTTTACAACAGTTGTACCGTAAAAAGTGCAGGTTTTAGACAGTGTTCGAGCGAAGCGCCGACTTTGATGACTCATTTATCAATAATAAGGCGCTCAATTACAACCAAAGTTTGAAGAACGACAGGTATATATGTTTTCATTGCACTCTGTAAGTTTCCAGTGTATAACTGTAATAGAATAAAAGTTGTTATCAATTTTATAAAATGTTAGCATATCAAAACTGGGGTGTCGTAGAATTTCGTTCTTGGTCGCGTTATAATCCACATGTCCTGAACGTATCCAATATGTAATGTCTAATATTTCAACACATGCGTTTAATTTCAATCGATTGGTATTCATACTGGCGAAAGCGAACTCCCTCGGCAAGCGATGGGCGTAGTCAAGGTCCCTATAAAATAAGGACCATGTGCGTAGTTTAAGCCGTGCCTTGTAGTGCCGTGTTGCCTTTCTGACGAAATGTGCAGTTGGTTGCAATTGAGCGCCTTATTATTGATAAATGAGTCATCAAAGTCGGCGCATCGCTCGAACACTGTCTAAAACCTGCACTTTTTACGGTACAACTGTTGTAAAAAAATATGAAAATGCGTTTTAAAACTGTAGGTCTGCTATCCAATTACGCAGAAAGAAACGAGGAAAATTACAATGCGATTGGTTTTTCTGAAGACCTACTGTCGGCGCAGAAATTATGTGCACTAGAGTTTGAATACAGATAACGAATTAACAGCTAGGCCTACAGGAAAACTAATCACACCGTAGGTTTTCTTATTTCATTTTGCGTTATTGAAAGGTAAATTTAAATTTTTAAACCGTATTTTTATATTTTTTACAACGGTTGTTACGTAAAAAGTGCCGGTTGTTGACAGTTTTCGAACAAAGCACCGAATTTGATGACCCGTAAATCAATACAAGGCGTTCAATTGCAACAAAAGTTTAAGCAATGCTAGATACACATGTTTTACATTCACACTGTAAGTTTCCAGTGTATAACTTAAAATGAAAAAGAGTTGTTATCAATTTTATCAAAAGTTAGCATTTCAAAACTGGGGTGTCGTAGAACTGCGTTCTTGGTGGCGTTATAATCCGCATGTCCTGTACGTATCTAATTCCTAATTGTCGAATATTTCAACACATGCGTTTAATTTATATCGATTGGTATTTATTTTGGCGAAAGCGAACTCCCTCGGCAAGCGTCCTGCATTGTTTAAGCCGTGCGGAGTTGCCGCGTTCATCCTCTCCTGGCCGCCATGAGGGCTTTGGACCTCCAACGGCAGCTTTAAAAATGCTTGATTATTATTATTTTTTAATTTTTTTTCAAAGTATATGTGCACGACAGTAATTAAAAATCATCATCTATTATTCTGGAGTAGCTATACTTCGCTCAGGATGCCTCCGACCTCCGTTTTCTGAGTGGGAAATTGGAATGATTTTAAATGCTATTTGTTTCTTTAAGCTAGAAGGAGAGAAAATTGGTGATAAGCGCAATCCAGTTTACCAGCAAGTTGCTGATTGTCTCGGCCTGTCACTTCGCTCGGTGCAAAAATTATCTTCGCAGAACAGCGAGAACATTAGTGAGGTAAACCCAGGACCAGCAACGAAGAGAAGGCCATCGGCAGGGCGCCCAGTGGTTCACATTGATCAGTTTACAATAGGAGTAATTCGGAGAACGATTCATGGCTTTTTTGCCAGAAAATTATTTCCAACAATTGAAAAACTTCAAGGCGAATTGGAGGACAATTTACAGGGCTTTCCAAAAATGTCAGTTTCCAAGCTTCGATATTCAGTAAAAAATATTGGATTCCGGTATAAGAAATTAAACAAGAGGCCCATCCTGATGGAATCAACATCTATTGCTGCATCTCGTCACGCATTTCTCCGAAGAATACGATGTCTGAGAATTGAAGGATATAAAATCTTCTACACAGAAGAAACATGGTGCGGTCAACATCACACGATGAAGTACGCTTGGCAAGAAAACGTGATTGAAGCATTGCACAATGGCTTCACAAATTATGACCAATACCATATGATGATTTTTAATTACTGTCGTGCATATATACTTTGAAAAAAAATTAAAAAATAATAATAATCACGCATTTTTAAAGCTGCCGTTGGAGGTCCAAAGCCCTCATGAGGAAAGCTGATGGAAACGTGAAAGATGCACAATTGTATGTGTTCGCGTAAAAGAAGCGAAGCCTGGCGCTGGCGGCCAGGAGATGATGAACGCGACAACTCCGCACGGCTTAAACAATGCAGGACGCTTGCCGAGGGAGTTCGCTTTCGCCAAAATAAATACCAATCGATATAAATTAAACGCATGCGTTGAAATATTCGACAATTAGGAATTAGATACGTACAGGACATGCGGATTATAACGCCACCAAGAACACAGTTCTACGACACCCCAGTTTTGAAATGCTAACTTTAGATAAAATTGATAACAACTCTTTTTCATTTTAAGTTATACACTGGAAACTTACAGTGTGAATGTAAAACATGTATATCTAACATTGTTTAAACTTTTGTTTTGCAATTGAACGCCTTGTATTGATTTACGGGTCATCAAATTCGGTTGTCTCGGCCACTGAGAGGTTGTCTCGAGCTTTGCTCGAAAACCGTCAACAACCGGCACTTTTTACGTAACAACCGTTGTAAAAAATATAAAAATACGTTTTAAAAATTTAAATTTACCTTTCAATAACGCAAAATGAAATAAGAAAACCTACGGTGTGATTAGTTTTCCTGTAGGCCTAGCTGTCAATTCGTTATCTGCATTGAAACTCGAGTGCACATAATTTCTGCGCCGGCAGATGTTAATTTGTTATTCGTATTCAAACTCGAATGCACATAATTTCTGCACCGACAGTAGTCTCCGTATTGCAGCACTTGGATATTTTGATAGCAATGGAGCAGTGTGATTGTTTCAGGATTCTTTCGGGCATTCTTTTTAAAAAGTGCCTGTTTTTGTTTCCTTTGTCTTTTGCGATATTATGGAACGATCGTTCGTCAATCGTTCCCCAAAATAGTTGGAAGGAATGCGGTCGAAGAATGCGTTTAATGCGGTACCCCATGCACCTTCTCACTGCGGTCGCGTACGAGACCTTACGTCCTACTTGCAGTGACGATGTTGTATCTTGTCACGCAAAACAGCCATTCTAGTTGAACTTAAAGTGTAACTCGGCATTTCAGTTTTACAGAGTCATATTCAATATTTATCGTTTTGGGCTGTCGTCGTCACGGAGAAAAGGGCGAAATTAAGATGACTGGGTTTCCTTCTTTGACTGTGGCAACTTAGGAAAAGTAACGAGATTTCGGAAAACGACGTTGGCTAAATTGCTGTAGGTTACGATTCATTTTCTAGAACACCAAAGGGTCTGCAATGTATTTTGTCTCGTAGATGTAGCCTAAAACGTAGTTTCTTTTAATGACATGACACCAAGTTTCAGAAACTAAAATATAGAGATATTCTCTTCCCTTGTCAGTCATGCTTGAGTAATGAAGCTGGTCTCATACTGAACCCTGTCTATTTTTTCAGTATTTTTATCGCGGGTTAGTCCCTAGGTTAAATAAGTACCCGGGGAAGGGTTGGTGTGGTGGCTAGAGTACTGACCTCCCATCCCGAGGGCCCGGGTTCGATTCCCCGGCAGTTGCGGATTGTTCAGTGGAAAACCGGTCCCCACTTGAGTGCCTAGTGGAGGGCATTTCAAGTTCAGTACTCCGTCCGTCGGATGGGACTTTAAGCCGTGGTCCCCTTGGCGCCTTTCGTTAAGAGTAGGCTAATGCCGACGCCGGGTTTCTCTCCACCCCTCCTCCGTTTCCTGAAAATCCTACCATTACCCAAATACCCACCTATCCTAAATGGCGCAAATGACCTCAGCTGTCGGTCGCCTCCCCTGAATAACCAACCAACCAACAAGAACCTACTAGTGCATGTGCAAACTTTGTACCGGTAAAAGGTGAGTCGTCGTTTACTTAGTTTTACATTAATGTGTAGAGTAAAAGTGTTGGTAGGGAATTGATTCCGTGGGAGATCCGGTGTTTAGTTAAACTGAGATCCGGCGTTTAGTTAAATTGCAATCCACATATTAATAACAAGCGGAGAAATTGGTTTTAAAATCACTTTTGCGGGAGGGTATCATCCCTATAAACGAATGATATAGCATCTACATCTACATAATACCCTGCAAGCCACCATAAAGGTGTGTGGCAGGGGGTGAGTTCTCACCAAACATGCACTACATATCATTCGTCATTGCCATGCATTCGTCAATACGGGAAACGGCTGATAGTTATGGTTATATTCACTATTCAGGGTAAGTGGATTAATTGGGTATTGGTAGAATTTTGAAGGAAACGGAAGAAGGATCATGGGGAGAATCCCAGCGTCGACATCAGCATACTGTGAATAAATGATGTTAAGGGGTCCGCGGGTTAAATTATTATCCGTCGGACTATGTACTGGCCTTAAACTGCAGTACACAAAACACTCGTGCAGCGGTCAATGTATGAGTGAAAAATCTCTGATACTTACAGGATTCGAACCTAGGAGCTCGGGTTAGGGAGCCTAGTACCCTAGCCATTAAACCTTCCCATTCTCCGTTATAAACTCGTAATGCCGATTTTATAACAAGAAACTTCGGTTTATTTTGTCATTTGTTTTACCATAGGGTTCATGCATATATAATCGTACTTATAAATAAAGATGGCTCAGACGTTGAGTCAAATATAATATGGATAACATGCGTGCTCATCATGCGTTTAACGCGTAGACTGAAACGTAACAAAATACCCTCTCAGCCGGATCAATTTCGCATTGCTCTCGCCATTCATACTGACTAACTAGTAATAGGGTAAATGGCGAATTTGGAAGGGGTGGGCATCACGATTCAGGTGTGGTGTACTAGTGAATGTCAAGGGATTTTGAACAAAAGAACGACTCGAAGTTGTCCGCAGTTCCCATTCACTCTGTAGAATGGATTGTGGTTTGCAAACTACATTTGTTGTAAGTACTGACTGAATCATCTACGTATTTACATCGGGGGGTGGGGGATATCGGCAAAATATATGTAGCTAATAGAAAAAAATGTAATTGTTTTAATCTAGTCCTGCTGACGATAAAATAAATGCCTGCTCTCAATGAAATCATTTCCTACTATCAATGAGTGCATAAACTAGTTTCGGACAAAATATTTCCCTTACTTGTTCGACTCTTTCTCGGGAAATCCACCAGGTGGATGCATTTAATGCCAAAGTTTCGGTATCAGACTGAGCCACCGTTTCTCGTTCTCCAACGATTTCGACCGCCAAGCAAAAGAAGACTTTTAAGCTCATGATCTTGAGCCTATAGCAAGAAACCTCAAATTATTGTATCATCCTTTCCCGTTTGTTTTGCAACAGATGTACTCGTACTTTTGGATAGACATGTGTTTCAACTTGAAATCAGACTCAAAGAGTCATATGAGGAATGGGTTATTTATTCTTTTTTCTCTGGTTTAGGTGGATAACGATGTGAAAAATCAGACCAGTTACTTACTTCCGTACCAGTTACTACTCGGCCTATTCGAAACCGATAAAATTAATTGGGAATGATGGTCAGCTGGGCAATTGTACCGTTGGCATATCTGGAAGTACCGAGATTTTGTTCCGGACTCCACGATTAGGAAGCGTAGGAGCCTATTAAACGACTATCAATATCACGTTCAAAGGTGGAGACTATCTGAACCATAATAGTTTTCATAGGCGATTATTAATTCATGTTTAATAGAGTTGAGAGGCTCAGAAATGCAATGGTAAGTTCAGGAGACGAATATTCCCTATGCCACGCAACGTAAACTATATACTTATTACGTAATCTACAAGGCTTCTCAGTCGCACCATTACCAGCTTTTTCAATCATCATCATGATAAAGATAAAGGACATCCATAAGGTGGTAAAAAGTAAGCTTCGTCAATATGCCGATGACTCAGTAGTGTACAGGGAAATTCTATGCTCAAATGATAAAGAATATTGACGTACAAGCAATTGAAACTTGGTGTGATACGTGGCAGTTAGAATTAAACTTTAAAAAATGTCTTGTAATGAATTTTTGGAAAAAGAATAGCTCTCCTCCTAGCACTTACAAAATAAGTAATAATGAATAAACAAACGTGGAATCCATAAAATATCTTGGAATAAGACTCACACATGATCTTTCCTGGGATAAACACATTCGTGAAATAATGGGTCAAGCGAATCGTAAACTGGGATTCGTCAAAAGAGTACTGGGTAAATGTGACAATCATGTACGAGAAATCAGCTACTTTTCACTTGTAAGACCTCATTTGGAATTCGCTGCCAGTGTATGGGATCCCCACAAAATCGGTCTAATTAACGAACTTGAACGTGTACAGCGAAGATCGGAAAGATTTGTAAAGGGACGGTATAACCTTATTAGCGTAACCAGTCTATTAAATGAATTAAATTGGGAATCATGGTCAGATCACAGGTTGAAATTTAGACTTAATCTCTCAAACAAATTCCAAGACTATATTTTCAGTGATGATGTTAAAAATATTTTGCGGACCCCAACTTACTACGGTAGACTGGACCATAATCACAAAATTAGAGAAATTGATTGCCGAACTGACAGATTCAAAATGTCCTTTTTTCCTCGTACTATTAGGGATATGAATAACGGTAAATATATCCAGTACGAGTGTAGCAATGGATAACATTGGTAACTGCATGTCGGTATAAGGACTTAAAGCTAACCCAACTAACGGCATGTTTTTGCTTGTATGCTTTGCTATTTTTATCTTTTTTAAATAGCGCAGTTTTGAACAGTACCTATACAAGTACTAATCCTTTTTTATGCATGATATGTAGTGCATGTTTGGTGAGAGTTCACCCCCTGCCACACACCTTTATGGTGGCTTGCAGGGTATTATGTAGATGTAGATGTAGATCATTAAGTGTCAACAATCCTAGGATTGGTTTGACGCAGCCCTCCACTCGATTCTTCTACCGGCCAACCTCTTCATATTAACGTAGTTCCTCTCTTTCACGTCCTTTACGACCTGTTCTATGTAACTCGTACGAGGCCTGCCTTTTCCATTCTTCCCGTTCACTTTTCCTTCGACGATTGTCTTCATCAGGCCATCGTGTCTTAAGATGTGGCCGATTAAGTTGTCCCGTCTTCTTTTTATAGTTTTTTTCAAATGAACTTTAAAATAACATTTAATTGTCTAGGACACTGGGATTCCTCAATCCAAATATTTTGCGAGTAACGAATACATTATTGAAGGGGCACCACTTAATGAATTCTGTTTTCTTCGATGACTACCCTATTGATCTATTGAATAATGCTTCTGGCTGTCACAGGTATGCGCTCGAGGGAAGTGCGAGGAGGTGGGGGAAGGGAGGGCAGTAAGCGAACCAGTTGAGGGGTAATTTATAGTGCCGACTGTGAAATGGATCCCCTGCCGTTCGTTTTCGAGGGAACCAGAGCGGCATTCGACACAACTTCCTCCCTCCGCTGTTTCCTTGACTCGGCACCCTCACAGCTGACCGTGACGTCGTCGTCTCCCAACCTTCTCTCCCTCCATCCGATAAGCAAGCGAGGGAGGGAGTTAGGGGGCGTAACTGCGAGAATTTGAACCCAATGCTCTTCCCCTACCTACCTTCGGCTGGTCACTTTCTATGGGCTGGCAGATGGTGACCTTGTTGCTATCGTGGCTAGAGTACTGCCTTCCCCGACCGAGGTCCGGGTTTGAATCTCGCCAGAGGATTTTCTTCTTTACCATCCCCCTCCCAACCTGAGAGCCACATCCTAACTGCTTTTCTTCTCTTTGTCATCTCCCCCCAATCACGCTCTTAAGGCCGCTTTACACGATGCAATTTTGTGCACAATTTCTTGTACAAACTCTTGTATGAGGAAATTGTACCGTGTAAAGTGGCAATTTGTACGAACGCTTGTGCGATTGTCTGAATGACGGAACGGGAAATAGAACCTGTTCTAATTCCATTCAGACAAAAATACAATTTCGTACAGTTGATACAAGTGTTTGTACAAGAAATTGTACAAAAAATTGTATCGTTTAAAGCGACCTTTAGAGGAAGTCTACACTGAAAGATCTTCACGAATTATCTCGAATTCATGGTAAAAATAGTCAAATGATAGTTGTATGTACTCCTTATCTGCTTGCTCCACCATACATTCGGCATTATAAACCAAACAGAATTTTTCGACTCGCTGAAGGGAAGATTTTCACAGCGAATGCTCGATTAAATAATCCTCGCTAATTTTTTAAAGGTTGAAAGAGTGACAATCAGAAAATTATCACTAGACTCGTCACGCACAGAGTGTCTTTTCCCATTGTAATTAAATTGAACACTCGGACAGTAACAGGAAAAAATATTTTGAATACGTATCGAACACAGGCTTTGAGTAATTAGTACGTGCGCGGCAGGCACGTAGCCAGAAATTTGCTGAGGGGGGGGGGGAGGGGGGGGGGAGGGGGGGGGGGGGTGCGAGTTTAAGTGTAGCGTAGCGTAACCTGAAACAAATCAGACTTGCCCGTACGGTGCCGACATGTTACAAATCTCTTCCTTTAATATTCAGTGCTTGGTATATACTTTCACAGTTCCCATTCCTATCTCTTCTCCCTGTTAATACATGCATCAAACTAGTGATCGCGTTTCTCTGATTGCCTTGGGGGACACTTAGCTCCCAAACCTTCAACATGTGAGTTTGTTACAAAAATATTTCTTGTTACGGAGCAATAAATTTTCTATTCTATTTAGGTACGCGGGAAAAATGACATTTTAAATCTATCGGTACGACAATCTATCTCTATAATCTTATTTATCTGGTTAAATATAGCATAATACACAATAGGTATTTATCTAACGTCTTCAAAAATACACAGGGGAAAAAGCAAAAGAAGTCAACGTGGAATCTTGGAATAAATTTCACGACCGAAGACAGGAATTCCTTCATCGAAGACGCAACGATTGGTGTAACCCTGGTTATCAGAGGAAGGGGGGAGGCAGTCGAGTAGGCCTGACGAAATCTCACGAAGGGAAAAATGCCGGGTACCCCAAGAGGATCTTTCCGACGCGCAAACAAGAGAGGGGAAGAAAATATGTAGTATGGCTCACCGATGGTCAAAGCAGGCAAGTTCACGAGGTCTACGTAAAGGCAAAAGAGTCGTCTTCCAACGGAAATAATCCTGGGTGGTACGATTGCTTAGGGGCCCAGCCGCCGAAACTCAAGTCGCCTCCACACACACACCTGCGCCGGATGCAGTGCGGTCAAATTGAAGCCTGTACACATGGTCCGCTCACAAGGAATAGTACTACGCACAGTTGGTCATTTCGACTATCCTTGTTCTGTTCCGGCATTGTAACCGACCGATCGCAACCGACAAGCGCTGTCGGCGATGAGCTCGGCAAATTGGAAGCCGGAAAGCCAAGCCAGGACCACGGATTCTTCCCCGTATATCCACTTAAATGTTCCTTAATGCATGTATGGAACAGGTGATGAAGGATGTGAAAGAGAAGAAATACGTAAAAATGAAGAGATTAGTCGATAGAAGATCTCAGTGGAGAGCTGCGTCAAACCATTCCGAGGATTGATGACTAATGTTGATGAATTCATACTTGCCCACCAATTTCTAATTTCGTGGTGCCGGAAAGGTGGCAGTTTCCCTATTATATTCAGTCGTCAAGTAGTTCCGGCAGTCGTGGTGGCATAGTATAATAGAGCACTAAGCTACTGATCGGAGGATTCCGGGTTCGAATCTCGGGCACAAGCTTGTCTGAACACCCCCGCCTAAATTTCTCGCGAATCGATTTTCTGAACGACAACGTAGAAAATCGCGGGTGGCCCAGGGAAAATAACTAGCCCTCCTACCCTGAAATGGCGAATTTCACACGTCAATGCCTTAGTACGGGATGAACTTCACCCTAACCTATCAAAAACCAACCATTGGTTGAACACTAATTTCTTTTTCGTTGTTTCATTAATAATAATAATAAAAAATTTAATTGCTTCCAAAGTAAACCATTACAAAGTGTAACATTAGAAAAAATGAAGCGTTGATAGCCCCTAAGGTGTACCTGTGGTGGGGCTACCATCTGTTAGACCATGTAACATTTGTACAGAGTAGGTATATACAATTATAAACAATATTAATAATAAATATTCATATGAAAACATTATCTGTAAACAGAGAAAAAAAGAAAACAATATATACTGTGCAAAAGACAACAAAAGGCATAATTGCATTGTTCATCATACAAAAAAACAGCAAAGACATATATATATAAATAATACGCCTTTTTTTACATATACATACTTACACATACATATTGCGTCTCATATACATAATACAATGCAATACATCCCTGAATATATCTATTTATTTATCATATTAGTAATATCATCATATTAGTAATCATTTTTTCAATCAAAATACGTACACAAATTATATATTAGAAATCACTTTCTATTTAGCATAAGACTTACTACATGGAGATTACTGAATAAAGGTTCAATTTCACTTATGCTTAGTAACCAATTCTTTACCTCTATCAAAAATTTTCTAGTGTTTCTTTCCTTTTTAATACCATCGGGGATAAAATTGAATATTTTTGGCTGAATGTAAAGGAAACATCTTTGATATAATGTTATGTTCGGCTTCGGTGTTATTAATTCACTCCTTCCACGTAAATTAAAAAAATAATTTTTCGGAAGAAAACTTGCATCATTACCACTTCTTGTGTAAAAGTTTTTCAGGACTTTGTAAAAATACAAGTAACGAATTGGTAATAATTTTAACTCAATAAATAAGGGGAAAGTGTGGCAGAATCTGGTTTTCCGCAAAATTGTTCGTAAATTTCTCTTTTGTAAGTACAATAGCGGATATATATTGTTTTTATATGCACCGCCCCAACATGGTATGCCGTAGCCTAATTTAGATTCTACAAGAGATGAATATATTACCTTGAGAAAGGACAGTGGACATTTTTTTCGCGTAAAATATAATTTGGAGAGACAGTTCCGTAATGTTGCTGCGATATTGTTAACATGTACATTCCATTTTAATTTATTATCAATAATTATCCCTAAGTACTTAAAATCTGAAACGCATTCTATCGGGATACAATTTGAACAGTTATACGTGGAACATTCTAGGGTGTGGTACACAATATTCCAATTTTAATTTATTTATTTCAAATTCATTAGCTTGGATAGCCGAATCCATTACCCCTCGTTGTAAAGGGGGCCATCCCGAATATGCCATCCTATTTTGCAGTTTTGTTTCTTACCTGAAGATGAACATTGTTAAGTATGATCTGGTTTCGTTGATTGAATAAGTGGATGGTTGATTAGGCCATGATTACAGCACCGCAAGACTGCGTACGATTTCAAAGACACGCTGGGAAAACAAAAGGCATGGGAAGAAGTTTATCCGCTTGGCGATGCACCCTGTACTCGTCCGCAATATTTCCGCCTAAAGAACAAACAACAACACAAGCAGATGACGTATTTTACCTAACACCTCTTCTATCACGTCCCAAATCAAACCGACTACCGGTACCAGTAATGCCGTGGTGTGTTTAAACAGCCGTATTAGTGCAATAGTGCAAACCGATGACTGTGTGCCTCAGGGGCGTCGGAACTATTTTCGCTGGGTGGGGGCCAACCTTGAAAAGGGCCCGGCTCCTATGACAAGGGTCCGCATTTATAGCGGATAAGAGGGGGTAGAGACTACAATTCCGCTAAAAGTGCATATGAAGGTGGTAGAATGTGCGTCAGAAGGGAAAAGGCAAGCTGTAAAAAAGTGAAATTTAATTTTTATTAATGAAGACTCAATTCTCAAGGGGCAAATCTTGGGGGTTGGGGGGGGGGGGGGGCGAATGCCCCCCACTTCCGACTAGAGATGGGCAACTTGGTAAATTACCGCGGTAATTTTCGTAAATTACCGTGGTATTTTTCGTAAATTACCAAGACCCCTGAAAATTACCGTAATAAACGGTAATTTTCAGAAAAGTTCTTTTTCAGAAAATTTCTTCCTAATGAAGAAACCATTGGAATTGGTAATATTATAAATTAAGAAGCTGAAACGATTATTTTTACATTGTGTCCATGATTCATTCCAATTAATTCAGAGTAAAATAACAAATGCACATTGCGCAGAGGTATGTCTTTGGAACGAAAATTTCTCATAGTGCGACAAAAGAGAGGCAAATTGCGTGTTGCTGCCAACTTTGTTTTAATTTTTTAATGAGTAATGATTGATAAACGTCGTGATATGTTTGATATAAACGTCGGCATTTATATCTCTATGCTATTTGATTTCGTTTGGAGTCCTCTGATAAGGATTTGCAGCTCAAAACTTAAAATTACCGTAATTTACCACGGTAATTTACCTCAATTGAAAATTACGGTAATTTACCCATCTCTACTTCCGACGTCGCTGGTGTGCCTGACTGAGGGGTCGCCTACACAGCGTTACAAAATACGATTTTTAAATGGCTCCCAGTATAAAATCACTGATTTTTAATATAATATAGAAAATGATCCTCAATTAAATTAAAAACTTAGTATATTCCATAATTTCATTAATAACACAAAACACGACTGGGTTCATCCATAAGAGGACAACATTAGGTGAGTGAACAGAAAAATCTCAGGTCTCATACAGTCTCGGTGAAGTGAGGAAGGGGGCAAGGACAGCGGAAGAGGCCGGACTTGAGTTAAATGTAAGGAGCTGAGGAGAGGTCAAAGTGTATCTAAGATAGTAGGTTGGGTTTTGTTGGGTTTTCGGGACCATTGGGTTGATTTTTTTCTTAAGGAGGTTGATCCGAAAAGTGAAAGTCATGTCATTTTTTTATATTTTCACCACTTTCTAGAACTAAAGTTCCTCTATCTAACAAAGTAAAGATAATTACACCAACCCATACTCCTTGTTCCACAAATTGCATTTGAAATTACATTCGATTAACGGCGAGAATGGCCATCACATGGGAATATAACGTTTAAAAATACCATAGTGACATGTCATTTTTGCAAAAAACTGATATTTTATGCGTAATTTCACAAGAAATAAAATGACACGAAAAAAAGGCATCAACCCCACCGTATTTTTCGCTAAATCCACCAATTTCTGCGCTTATAGCAGACGAAATGCGTTAGTTGTCTTCAAGTGGCGCTGCGGTCGCTCTATGTAAAATGTATGGCGTATGAATGATATCATTACTAATGAGATATTAAAGCATATTTCAGAAAAATATTATAACATAATGTTTGATAGTAATATTCTGGTATTATACATTAGTAAATTCATTGAGTACATGAATTTATTTCTTTAAAGTAGGTGCTGAATGACTCCATCGTCGAGCTGATTAAAATTATCATAAAAAATAAATCCTTCGACTTTACATCGTATTTCTTGTGATACTTATGTCTTTCAATAGCTTAGGTAATTTTCTTCGTGAAGTAAGGATCACTTAGCAGGCATATACTCGTACTTAAATTAATATGATTCCTCAGACAACTTGACTCAAGCAGTCGCGAGCCAACCTCCTTAATCTCCAACTTCTCTAAAATGTCGAGTTTCATTCTTTTGGTCTCGAAATGCCTCAAAGTTCTTTCACTTCGAGACCAAAGGCAAGAAGCTCGTCATTTCAGAGGAGCTGGAGTTTAAGAAAAATTCAACCCATGGTCATATTATGAATGACGTTATGTTTCCGGGACCTCCCCCCATTCTTGACATTGCCTTACTACCTTAAATCCGCTTTGACCTCTCCTTGGCTCCTTAAATTTGGCTCAAGTCCCCACTTCCAATATTCTTGTTCCCTTCTTCATTTCCCCAAGAAGGTCTGAGATTTTTCTGTACACTTCTTGTGAATGAAACAGGTTGTGTTTTACTGTTGAAGTGAAATATGCCAAGTTTTCAATTTAATTGGAGATGATCTTCCACAAAGTTGAGCCTAAAATCATAGAGTTTATAGAAAATTATATCACTGAGTATTTTTATCTTATACGCACCACAGAAAAAGAAATTTCACTTTCACGCGACTTTTCAATCAAGAAACAAATGCAATTAGCATCTCGATAACAACTTTTTCTCTATTTTAGACGTAACACTGAAACCTCGAAATAGATTAGATAACATTGCTTTAATGTTTGGCTTTGATCGGAATAAGAGTTTTCAACTTAAGAATTTGCAAACTGGTGGATTGGTGGAAAAGCTTAACGAAAGAGGCATTTTTTAAATTTTCAGTGCCACAATAATAATAGGCGATATCTTTAAATATTTATTTGCATAAACGATGAAATAAATGAGCTAAAATTTGATGCAACTATTTATCATATTTGCCTATTCGTTGGTTAACTATCAGGCTGCTAACCTCGGGGTCCACAATTTTTATTCCGACAGTAGGTCGGTGCTGGGATGGAAGAAAGGTTATAAGCTGAAAGTAGAAAGAGATCGCAGAAACCATATAATTAGATTGCATCACTATGGAAACATGTGAGTGGGTATGAAACTGACTTGGCATGCCTCGACGAAAAAGGTTAAAACCACAATCTTTGGAAAAACCATTATGGATGACCTACCACGGATTCAAGATAAAACCGGTTAATTTCTAGGAAAGATGTGACAATACATTTATCTGCGGAAGATATCCATGGCGAAATTAGTATAATTAATGATTCGATGCACAATTTGGTATTAATTGTATTTTTTTAAATTTATAATTAACGCAATACGATGCCTATTGACTGAATCACTAAACTATGGACGGCCAACTAACTCCAAAGAGGGATGATAAAATTATTATTGCATACACTTGCGTCCTTGAGAAGATGTGTTCTTGTATCCCCAACCTCCTTTATTTCGGCCTTGACTTGGCGTACGCTTTCATCTACAGGATTTTTTCGTTAGGAGTGCTTAAGTTCAACTTCAACTGTAAACTTGCTTCACTGAGTCCATTCAATGCTGGAAATTATTCAACCGAAGATTGTGTGGTCTACCTATTCGTACTTATTTAATCCCAAATGTTTATTAGTTTGGCATCCATTTTCCTGTTATTCCTGGTCAAAACCTCCGCGACTTTCTTCCAATTATCTACGTAAACTACATAATATTCCCGGTTGATTCCGTTCATTATTCGATTCGTTTCCACGTTCGCATGTTGCATTTCTATCTTAAATGCTTTTAATAGGTCAAATACCGCCGTAAATATACCGGGATTTGGTCCCGTCTCGACGCGTAGGTGGTTTAAAGTTGAGTTTCTCAGGCCTCGGAGACGCTCCTTACATAAACTTCTTCTCCCCTATAATAATGCCCTAAGGCTCTATTTCATCCGAGGGATTCATTCGTGGTACCTGTTTCTTAAATTGATCACCACTAAAAAAATAGTGAATCCAACTAACATTGGTATAATTTTCCAAACGATTAAAATGCAGTCTTCGACACAAGCAAAGCCACACTACTGTTCCGCACGGAGCTTTTTCATTCCATAAATCAAATGACAAGTCACATTCATTGAGACGCTCAAGAAAAAACAATCATATGTCATATGGAGTGCAGTAACGATCATCATCCCTTTAGTCTCTACATTATGTAAAGGCACAGTAACCTAAACGTGGCCGTGCTTCCTACAAATGTTTAGCATTTAGTTAGATAATTCATTCTGATTATTTTCTTTCCGATTTTTCTACTTTAAGCAACGTGATACAGATTTGGGAGCCAAATATTCGCTTCTCTCCAGCCTCCACCTATAGCAACGCCCAAAATGCAACACAAGGACGTCTGTGGAAGGATTTTCTGGCAGAGCCTGCCTGAGACGGTCAGCATTTCTCAGCATTTACTTGGGTTTTGGGGTTGGTACCCTCCACCGCACTGATACGCGTACCAGCAGGCTGTACACGTCTGGACCACATAAAAATGAAGACATAAGGTAATATTTAGAAGTACAACCAATGATAGAAGTAGCAATAAATTACAAAGAAAGATGAAAAAACATGTTGAGCGCACGCCTCTAGAAAGTTTTCTCATAAAGGTCTTGGAGTATAAGGGAGAAGTGTTGGGATCAGGGTTACGACGGTGACGCCGGAAGAGGCAATTTGCCTACACCTGGAAAGCAGGGGGAAGAATAATCTGATAATCGACGTGTTTTCCCACTGGTTTTTTAATCCAAAGAAATGCCTCTCTCGAATATCTCGTCAGAATGTGCCTTGTTTGAAGAAATTTTGAAGTAATTTTAGACACATCCTTTCGAGCCACATGGATGAAATGTGGTACCTGGCTAGAAGAAGGATGTAAGTTTTGTTGAGTATAAACAAAATATTAAAAATATGACCTTTTGACCCCAGAAATAGGGTCCAACCAAAAATTCAAATTTTGCCTTATGGGCTTTCAATGTTAAAATATTCGAAGTACAAAAAAGACATAATTATTTAGCGAAACTTTCGACTAATAGGTTTTTGGACACGAAGAACATGATGGAAGAACTATTGAGGTCGAAAATTGCAACCGTGACCCCTGAAAGGTCACAGGGGTTACAAAAAATGAATCACCGCTTCAAACCTGTCGAATCATAGGTTTAAAAAGGTGCCAAGGTTGATTTTAAGGTCTTCAGATCTCTCATTTCATCCCTTGATCTTCAAAAGTGACTCAGGGGTCAAAGGTCAAAGAGTGACAAAAGGCGAAATTATCCTAAAAACGTATCGAATCATATGTTTCAATAGGTGCCAATGTCGATGGAAAGGTCATCAGATCCCTCTTTTTATCACTTGACCTTTAAGGGTTACTCAGGGGTCAAAGGTCACATGGGTGACAAAAAGTGAAATGAGGCTATAAACGTATCAAATCACAGGTTTCAAAGAGTGTTCAATGCGATGGTTCAGTCTCTCCAGGAATTATCTGACATTGAAGGGTTGGGAAAGGATAAAAGGTCACTACGTGTATCCTAGATTTAGGGCAACAGACGCGTCGAATTCTAGCTTCGAAAGGGTGAAGAATTAAATGAAGTACCTTGGTCCTGTTTGTTGTCTCCTGACCTCAAAGGGCTACACTGAGATTATTTGTCACAGATGTTAAATATTTCAAGACGGGGAAACATAATAAGAATGAGATTACTTAGGCTGCCAAAGTCAATATTAAGGTACTCAGATCCCAACTGCCATCCCTTTAACCCTTTGGGTCATATATATGGTAGTCGTTGATTTCGAGTTTATTAATCAATGTAAAAAATCAACTGTAATTTCAATTTAATTACTGTTATTCAATTGAAAATACTTTCTCATATGTTTTATTTAAAAAGTATTTTAATTATCCAAAATTTAATCAATATTAAAATTTAAAATGATAATATCAAAGCGGTAAAAATGAAAATCAATTCTTATTCATTCTACGTACCCGATATTCCATGCCAGGGACAATTTAATTCGCGCAATAAAAGCGTGTGTGAATGTGTGTTCCAGCATATTCGGAGATATGGACTCTGCACCCGTTGTAATTTCTTTCTTTATTTCTTCGATGCCCGAAAATGTTTTTTCGCTACAGCTGGTGGTCTTTGACCCCTGCCCAACCGTCCCAGGTCAGAGATATCCTGGAGGGATTTTACCATCGTATAGGCACTATTAAACAAATGCTTCGTTGTAGCCCCGATTCGAAATTTTTCACTCCAGTGACCTTTGACTCCTGAGTCACCCTTGAAGGTCAAGAGAAGAAAAAAGGGATCAGAAGACCTTACGATCGACCTTGGCACCTTTTTAAACATATGATTCGATACGTTTATAGCCTCATTTCAATTTTTGTCACCCTTGTGACCTTTGACCCCTTAGTAACCCTTGAAGGTCAAGGGGTGAATAGAGGGATCTGATGACCTTTCCATCGACATTGGCACCTTTTGAAGTCTATGATTCGATACGTTTTTAGCACAATTTCACCTTTTGTCACTCTTTGACCTTTGACCCCTGAGTAACCCTTGATGGTCAAGGGATGAAAAGAGGGCTCTGAAGACCTTAAAATCGACCTTGGCATCTTTTTAAACCTATGATTCGACATTTTTGTAGCATCATTTCACCTTTTGTAACCACTGTGACCTTTGACCCCTGAGTAATGAAGGTCAAGGGATAAAATGAGCGATCTGAAGACCTTAAAATCAACCTTGGCACCTTTTTAAACCTATGATTCGACAGGTTTGAAGCGGTGATTCATTTTTTGTAACCCCTGTGACCTTTCAGGGGTCACGGTTGCAATTTTCGACCTCAATAGTTCTTCCATCGTGTTCTTCGTGTCCAAAAACCTATTAGTCGAAACAGGGTGTCCACAAAAGTCAAAATATAAAATTCAAGCACAATTCAAGGTTTTCAAGGCTACATTTATAAAAACTTCCAGGCTAATATATCCTGGTTCTTGTACGAGTCAAAAGTGATGTTTTTCAAGTTCTATGTAGAATATGGATTTTTTGTAGTTCAACCCATAGCATAATATAGATAAAGTAATTAAATAAGAAATAATTGATAAATTAAAGTAATTAAATATGTAGTTTTATTGGCAGTAAGAGACCCTCTTTGTTGGTTGGGAAAGATAAACTACTTTTTGATTGAACACCCTCTTTCTAAATTAGCATTTCCATGAGAAATTACAAATTCTTCTACAAGAGGAACTTAAAGAACTCACTGGCTAAGGTCTTCAGCATTCAACCACTGTTCTTGGAATGATGATTTTCTACGTTAATATTTTTTGCCATGCTTTTCTATTTTAAGTCTCAAAGCCTCAATTTTCTGTTCACTCCGAACAGAATGTAACATTTTTGTACCGGTAGACTATATAGAAAAAAGTGAAATCATAACAGTCTTTAGTATCCTACACCATCTTTTTCTAACAAAAAGTAATGTAGTAAAAATCCTAATCAAGTAAGCGCATCCTGATAGCATATATCTAACAAACATCAGCAATTAGATTTCTCAAAAAATTATAGAAAAGTTTGTAAAAAATATATTGCAAAGCCTACCAGAAAGCCAACTTGCATTGTACTTACAGTAAAGTATCCGATCACATCAAATTTGCAATTAAAAGAAACATTATAATTTCATTTTCATTAATAAAGGAATTATTTTCCAATTATTAATCAAATCCTTGAATGCTTTCAAATTCTTTTTTAGAAACAAAAAAAATTAATACGGCCAAGAGATCCCATTTATGGAATATCCAGGGATTCCATTTTTAAGACGAAAAAATTATTATAGAATATTTTAAGCTGCTAAACTGGTAATTTTGCAATGTCTTATTTACAATAACCTTTGAAATGAAATTTGAGAATTTTCTACTCCTAAGAAGAGGTTGTGTAACTCTGATCTTGAAATGAAATTAGCCTTTCTTCATGCTACTATAAACAAAATTTAAAAAAAGTCTCGGATTTTCTCTCCAAATTGGCCTGGGTTTGCAAGAAAAAAGTAGAATGACATGTGGGGAGAATGTATTCTCCCAAATCAGGTAAGCCGACAATAGCAGAGTGGGGTAGTGGACTGCAGGTAATGAAGTTCGATTCTTATTGCTGTTTAAAATTTTTCTTTCAGCCACTGAATCAAAAAGTTTATCATCCTCCATTTCCAAACTTTTTGTGTGGATACTGACTTTTTTGTACTTCTATCATTTAAACTACCTACATATACAAATGCGTCACTCAAAAATACATTGTAAAGTTAACATAATGATTACACGATTTAATTCTGCAATAAAAAATTTTTCCAATCCTTTCACTTTCGCCAAATTTTATTATTTTTTAAATTATAAATTCACATGAAATTTCTGATAGTCTACTTTTTTTAACTGCCTACTTGCATTACCCTAGGAATACAGCATGTATTCCTAGGCAGTGTTAAGGATCGAACTCGCGACCTGCAGTACACTAGTCCTCATTTTTAACAACTACGCTATCATAGGTTCACGGGAATCTGGCTAATGTAGGCGACCCGCGTGATATTCGGCTTTATTTTTTTCTCGCGCATCCGGGCCTATGGAGAAAAAAGTCACGACGAGTATTTTTTATTTTGTTTTTGTGGCTCGGAAAAAATCTTCTCATTTCGTGACCACGTCACACAACCTCTCCTTGTCAGTATCTAACATACGTACGTACGTTCCATTCGCGGGGCGCATCGATCACTAAGCCGAGAAATTTAATATCTCCGAACCGGATCTGAATTTTTACTGTCTTCGGATATAATTTCAGCAGCGAATGAAATGAAAGACCCGTGAATCCAACCCGACCATCCTTAATTTATTAATGGTACATTTGTAAATCTATTTTAAACAACAAAAGCATTATAAAGTGAGTATTCAGATGTAATGGTTTGAAATTGAAGATGATAACATTTTCGATGCAATGACCGAAAGAAAAATTAAACTGCGATACGGATCGAACTTCGCAAAGTAAACTACATAGTATTTCTCGTTGTCCGCCTGATCCCGGCGAATGTAGGCTACCCGCGTGACATCCTACGTGCTTTTACCTGCGATACCGGGGTAATGGGGAAAAGTCATATTTCTTTATTTTGCTTCTAGTTGCACGGGAACATTTTCATCTAATTTCGTGACCTGCACCAACATTCCATTCATGGGGCACTTCGATCGCTAAGCTGCGAAAATTTAAAATCTACGATCCGGATCCGATTTTATACCTTGTCTTTGGATCCGAATCCGTAACCGAGTAAAATGAAAGATCCGTGGATCTTTGGATCCGATCCGGCCATCACTACACGTTAGGCATATGTTTGCGTATCATGGGCTTAGTCGGATGTGCAATGAATGAAACCAAAGGGCACTTTACGTGACGCTGAAGGCATCCGTTCGACAGTGGAACAGTTGAACGTCTCCGATCCACACAGCGCTGACGATACATTGAGCCTAACTACTTTTCCGTCGTTTATTTATTCATTCCTACCAACGACAAATCCATATCTTAAAGTCATCTTTATTTATCCTATTTATAAAATAAGGATTTTTGGTCTTGAATTAAGAATTTTTAAAATTCCCGGCTCAGACCAGAAAATCATGAATAATCCACGAACAATTCCCTGCATTGAAAATTCAGGAATAATTCCCGATTTTCCAGGTTTTCCCGGTCAGTGGACACCCTGTCGAAAGTTTCGCTAAATAATTATGTCTTTTTTGTACTTCGAATATTTTAACATTGAAAGCCCATGAGGCAAAATTTGAATTTTTGGTTGGACCCTATTTCTGGAGTCAAAAGGTCATATTTTTAATATTTTGTTTATGCTCAACAAAACTTACATCCTTTTTCTAGCCAGGTAACAAATTTCATCCATGTGGCTCGAAAGGAAGTGTCTAAAATTACAGGTCAGAAATGACACACGATCAATGGGACACTCTGTACAGTTAAATTCATGCATTGCCACTGAAAGCCATTTATTAGTAAAGAGAATCACTTCGACTCATCCTCCGTGATATTGAGAATAATATATATGCGGAATAATTGTGTGGGTTCTCTAGTTAACTTTTCGCTTAGGTACGTTTGTTGTCATCTGAATGATGAATAGATGGATGGAATTCACAATGGTTTCCGTTCTTTCCACCAGAGCCCACTCGTAAACTTCATCCTGTGATCAGTGAGGAGATTATTAGGCCTTTTTTTTTTAACAAAATAGTATATTTTATTTTAAGAAGGGAAAGCAAATTATTGTATTGCGTACCTCGCCGGATATACTCCAACATATGCAGAGGATACATGCATCACAACAAAAAGAACAACCAAATCGACCCTTTGTTAAAGGGATTCCTTTATGTCGTGGGCGAAGAGTTATGTAGGACCATAGAGAATTACATTTATCATCGCGACGAAAGCGACTTCCTCACGACATCAACTTAGCGAGACTACAACACACGTTATCCATACTTTTCACACTAAAATAGGACTACCAATCGTCCCATTTTTATCAGGACAGTCCCGTTTTTTTAATGAAATATCCCGAGTTGACTCTCAACGTCTGTATGATATCTCTATTGCGCCAATAAATAGGAGTTGAAGCCAAAGAATTCTGGATGATAAAAGGAAATGCGTCGAGGCAACTTCTCTCGAATTTAAAGAAATTGCATTAAGAAGCATTACCAATATGTGTTGATGGACATTCCATTTGGTGGCACCTTTGCTACATTACAAGGGATGAAATACCCATACAAAAATACACAATATATCGAAAATGTTAAACATACTACATGTAATACTAATAAAATTCTGTATTGGACCGTCGATACGTCGATTCCCGGTCAAGGCGAATGCATTTTTTCTCTCTGGAATGTCTGCGAACTTCCCTTTTCTTAGGAAAATGTAAAGGGAAATTTAATCCCTTTCGTATAGTAAGAGTAAGGGAACTTCAGATTTGCATCCGAAGATCCCAGCAGATTTTTCTTATATTTCCGATACTTTGTTACCTCCTGTGTACACTCATCAGCCTATGGAAGCAAGTACTCTAGCCACCACACCAACCCGATCCCCATAACAGGATACGTGTCACGACGTTGCAGCTTGAGAAATGGTGTTTAGTTCACCCCTTGCAAAACACACGTTAACTAGAATCGCCGAGTACTTCGCGGATGTTTTGGCCGTCGCGCCGGTTCCGGGTGAACAGTGACGCAGGAATTACATCGTTCCTTATTTTCTCACTGTAGCGAAATTCTCCAACACAATGTTTCAAGCAACAGACGGGTCGAGAGCTGATAACGCGGTCGAGTCAGAGCCGCGGCCTTCAGAATCCCATGTGCTGCGGGAGATCCGTCGACCCCTTGTCCACCCGGGAAACCGCAGGTGCGGGGCGACCCCGCTTCACCTCTGCGGAGGTGGAAGGGAGAGGTGGCACCGTGGCACTTCTGCACCCGGCAGCTGGGAGTGTATATATGGACAGGACGGCAGCAGGGGACAGTCAGTCATCCCATCTCAAGTAAGCGACGGATCCTCCTCGGCAAGATGCAGACAGCAGCACTACTCCCGCTCTTCGCTACCCTCTGAGCCGCAGCCACACTCGGTGAGAACTGGTCCACAATATCCTCCGTCTCCCCAGCTTCCGAATGCTGCTACCGCGCACAGCCAAGACGTCTAATGATTGAACTAGTATTGTTGACTTTATACTGCTCTTACAACCGCTGTGGTTCTCCGCCGGGCTAGGAACGGAAAGAAGATAAATTATACCATTGTGCCGCAATTCGATTTATTTTAAAAATCACCAAAGGTCATCAGTCCCAAGATCTTTTTTTAATTTTGTTATAGGTAGGCTTTATAAAAATATATATACCAGAATATTTTTCGACGTGAATTTTCATTGTATATTGTTTTGTTAATTTAGATGGGAGCTGTTTATAATAGAAATTACAAATTCTTTCTTATTATATTAAAAATCGTTCACTTTTTATTGTCATATAGAGAATAGTTTGAACGTGGTGAGCACGTCTGTGGAAAGGATCGTTTGTTCTAAGCGACTACGTACTCACGAGTTCATTTTCAATCACTTGTGAGGTAGAATAAAAAAGTAAGCAAAATTTCTTGTATTAGAGAAATATTTTATGTGAGTTGGGGAAGGATTCGGGATAATTGATTTAGTATTAAACAATATCAATACCCCAATGCATCGAAGCTAACTTTGAACGGAAAGTCCGCGGTAGGAATTGGTTGGTGTGTTGGCTAGAGTACCGACCAACCACCCCGAAGGCCCAGGTTCAAATCCCGAAGTCGGTAGATTTTTCTTAAAGTTTCTTCATACCGGATCTAAATTTGAGTGGTGTGTTGTCGGCACTGCGAGTTCTGCTTTTCATCCGTAGCATGTGAATTTAAGCGTAACGTGACGAATTTCATTAAGAGCTGCCTCAACGTCAGGTTTCGCTTCACACTTGCTCCGTTTCCGGGAAATTAACGCGTCCTGCTAAGTGCCCAAAACGCCACTGACAAAATATGTCTTGATCGCCTGCGCTAAATACTACCTCCTCAAAATTAGGGGTTAGACTATATGCTGCACGTAAGGTTAATCTAATGGGAAGATGAGAAGTACTTGAGTTGCATGAATTACTGAATGGATGATTGCTTGAAGAACTAGATTCGGAGAAAACGGAGAATTGTGCGATATGGTGAACTGATTGAAGTGAGAAAACTCAGAATCGTGAGTTCCAAGTCCAAGTCGGTGGAGTAATCCTATATCGTCGTTCCGAGCGGTTGCTCTTGCCGGCCGTGGTAGTGAGCTGATGTCGTGGAAAATAGCCAGAGGGGTAGGGAGGATAGGTTTTTTTTTTTTTTTTTTACATTTATATTAATTTAATTGTTATTTTGGGATTAGGTATGGAGAGGGTGAGGGAGTGGTGGCAAGGTGGAAGGGGTGAAAGGTTATTTTGTTAGGGTGTTTAATCTGTGGTGCCCAGGAGTGAGAGGATATTTTGTTAAGGTGTTTAATATTTAGGAAGGATATTTAGATTGGGGATTTTGTTTGGGTTGAAGGATTGAATTAGGGTTGGAAGTATTCAAGGAGGGTCAGTCTGGGAAAGGAGGTAGGAGATTATCGAGGGCTGCCCCGCTACTACCGCAACCAGGGTGATTTGAAGGTGGTGAAGTTTGCATAAGGTAGGTAAGGGTATGAGGAGATGGAATAATATTGGGAGAAAGGGAAATCGTAGACTGCATCGCGGTGTCCTCTTCGGTTGCTTCAGGGTTCTGCAGGTTGGTAGGCAGCTGCTCTTGGATGACTGGAGCCAGGGCTGGTGTTGAGGGAAATTGACGGTGAGGAAGATGGATGGAAGGAAGGTGGGAGATGTCTTTTCGGAATTTTGGGAGTTTTCGTTTGCGGGTAGGTATTAGCTGAGGGAGTTTTTCGTGAGGATAAGGGTGTTTGCCGGTTGGCAGATTAGGAGACCATAGGGAGGATATCAAAGGGTTAGTGGAGTATCTGACAGAGACGCCGTAGTTTCTGGTGTTGATATCCAGTAATTGTTGGAGCTGTGGAATATGGAGATCCGCCTGAATCCGGGCATTTGAAATAAACCAGGGAGCCCCTGCAATGCGACGTGCAATTTTGTTAATGACTGTTTGAATTTGTTTTTTCCGGGTTGCATTGATAGTGTACCATATAGGGCAGGCGTAGAGGATTTGTGGGAGGATGATGCTGAAAAAGATAAGGAGTTTATTGTTAAGCGAAGTGGGACTGTGGAAGTGAATGAGGGGATGAAGTGCATGCGTAGTTTTATTTATAGTGGAAAGTATTTTGGAGGTATGACCAGAGAAGGAGAGTCGTTCGTCTAAAGTCACTCCTAGAAAGGTAGTCTCAGTCACTTGGGGGATGAATTTGTTGTATAAGGTCAAGGGAAAATTGTCACGTTTGGTGGACTTGTAAGTGAAGCAGAGTTTGGCACATTTAGACGGGTTTACCTGCAGTCGCCAGTCGTCAAGCCAGTCTTCTATAAGATCAAGATGATCCTGAAGGGCGTCTGAGTTTTTTTCCGGCCACCAGCTACGAGTAGCAACGGTGGCGTCGTCCGCGTAAAGGTATAGTTCGGTAAGGTCGGTAGTCGGAAAGTCGTCAATGAAGATATTGAATAGAGTGGCGCTGAGAACGGCTCCCTGAGGGACACCAGTATGTATGGGGAAGGAGTCGGAAGAGTAAGAGTTGTGACGCATGGAAAAGGTGCGATTAAGGAGGAAGGACTGAATGAGTTTAACCAGGTGAGTGGGAACATTGATATTAATAAGTTTGTGTAGAAGGCCATTGTGCCAGACTTTATCAAAAGCCTGGCTTATATCAAGGAAGACAGCAGAGGTAACCATATTGGAATTGAACCCAGAGGTTATATACTCTGTGAGCCTGTTGATCTGGTGAACGGTTGAAGTATGGGAGGAGAAACCAAATTGCTCAAAACGGAAAAGTGGGAAGGGAAGTTTCTTAAGTCGTTGAAGTATTAGTCGTTCGTATATCTTGGCAAAAGTGCATGTCAGAGAGATAGGTCTGTAGTTGGAAACGTCAGTTAAAATCTTTCTAGGTTTTGGGATCATGACTATAACAGAGGACTTCCATTTGTCGGGGAAAGTGGCAGTGAGTAGGCAAGCATTGTATATGGAAGTAAGATATTCAATGCAGACAGGAGTAAGTAGTTTAACGGCCTTAGGGGGTATTTTGTCAGTGCCAAATGAGCACTTATTAGGAAGACTTTTAATTATGTCGGAGACTTCCAGGGAGGAACACTGGAAGGGTTCGGAGACAGGAGTAAGATTAAAGGCATCGATGGAGGATTGGACGTGGGATTGAAAATCGGATGCAGGATGCTGGGCGAAAGCCGAGCACATACGTTTGGCGAAGGCCTCGCCACGTTCAGCGTCGGTGTTGAGAGTATTATTGTTGACTATAAGTGGGGGTGTTGTTTTAGTGGTGTTTCGAAGTGTTCGTGTAAGTTTCCAAAGGGTGTTGTCGTGTGCAGAAATGGAGGTCAGTTTATTGTTCCAAGAGGAAGATCGGAAGGACCGGATCTCCTGTTTCAGAATTTTATTGATGGCATTGAATTGCGTCTTGTAGATAGTGTTTCTTGTGGATTGAAAGAGGTGTCTAATTCTGTTCTTATCCTTGATTAATTGAAGGATATGTTGTGGTAGTGAAGAAGAGATAAGCTGAGGTATGGACGGGTTTGATATTGAATTTGTTAATGTTTGTTGTAGATAGGTGGTTAGAGCGTCTATGGCTGATTGAATCGAAACCACATCTGGGAGGACCGGAGGAAAAGAAGGGGGATTATTATTTAGGAGAGCACCGAATTTTTTCCAGTTGTGTGTGGTAGAGGTAGGGATGGAAATGACTGGTGCTGCTTCAATGTAGAAGAGAACAGGGAGGTGGTCTGAGGAGTAAAAGTGAAGAAATTTGGAGGGTATCTCATATGGATAGCAGTGCGAAACTGCGATGTCAAGTATATCAGAAGTGTCAGTGGTGTTGCGAGCGCTAATGTGTGTATATTCAGAAGGAGCATGTATGTGTAGGTCGTTGTTTGTGCAGTGTGTATAAAGAGTTCTGCCGTTGGTGTTTGTAGCTCTGCAGCCCCAGACAGAGTGTTTGCAGTTTATGTCACCAAACAGTATTGTAGGAGATTTATATGAGAAGAGTTTGGTAAGAGGATCAGTATTGAGGGGCTTAGGTGGGTGATAGGCGCTGTAAATATTTAATCTACCTATGGCCGTGTGTAAGCAAATTCCTGTGTGTTCAAGAGCGGAGGATTTGTTCGGGAGTTGCTTATGTTGTAATGAGTTTTTGATAAGCAGAGCCACTCCACCGGCAGGGTGGAGGTTCTGAATGTCCTTAGAGGTAGGTCTATCAAGTCTATAGACAGTATAGCCAGGAGCATAAAGGGATTTATTAGGGGAAAGGTGAGTTTCAGAGAGGGTGATGATGTCCGGGTTATGTGCTGAAATGAGGAGATGTAAGTCAACAATTTTGCCAGAAATGCCGTTTGCATTCCATGACAGAATCGTGAGTTGGGAAATTTGTTTTTGGTTTTTTCTATTGTTGGTGTCCATTGGTTAGAAATACCGTGCATAGCTTGGAGTATGAAATTAGAAATGCATTAAGTCGCTCATGGGGAGGAGCAGACATTACAAATGCAAGCGAGGAAACTGTGGCATTTATAATGGCAGGCCAGTTGATATCCATGACGCCGTTATTAGAGCAAGAGGATGTTGGGGATTGAAAGTTGAGTGTCGGTATTGTGGGAGTTGAGGAGGCCGAGACTGGATTTGGCAAGATTTGGGTTTCAGTGGGAAGAATAAAAGGTTGGGAAATGGGTGGAGCAGAAATTGCGGACAAACTTGGTAGGGAGGGAGAATAATTATTCAAATTGAGATGCGAGACCGTTTGTGGTTTAAGGGGATTTGTTGGTTGGGAAGTGCCAGGAGTCGCAGCCTGTCGTTTTGGCTGTGGAGGAGCTGACAGTATCGCAGCCTTTGTAGTAGATGGCGGAGGGGCTGAGTTATTAATGCTTTGGGCAGAAGTTATCTGAGCTGCAGATGACGGGGTTTCGGCGGCTGGAGCAGGAGCCGAGAACATAGTTACGTGTTCAGTATCAGGGGCATCGGCAGCAGTGAGGTAGTCCAGAGATTCAATATGTTCAGCTTCAAGGGGATTTTCTGGCTCAGGGAGAGCTGACGTCTGGGCATCTGGGTTGACAGGCGGAGGTTGGGGAACTATTAAAGCCTCTAATATGGGTGGCTGTGATGGTGCCACAGAGGCCAATGTGGGAATTAATGTCGGTGCCACAGTGGGCGTTTGGGGAGAACGTCTGTTGTTCCGTCTCTGTACGTCCCAGGAGTTTGTGGGAGGAGCAGGGGCCAAGTCATATGTTGTATGAGCAATGGTTTCAGAAGGGATAGGCTCACCATTTTTGATTGCTCTAGCTTTTATGAAAGCTGGACACAGGCGGTACATGGCGGAATGGGATCCGCCACAATTGGCACATTTAAAGGTGTCAGCAGATGTGAGCGTACACTCTGAGCGAGGATGCAGGCCAGCACATAACAATAGTGATTAGTGAGAGGCTCTCCTATTAAAGAAAAGGGAAAAAGATTGATAAAAAAATCTTCAATGTGGAGTATTGTTTTTTATGGTTCACACACCTCCATGTTAGAAAAAGAGGATCAAGGGAAAGCAGAGGTCTTTCATAGGCGGACGATTTGGGTAGAAAAATGGATTGGGGTAGCTGAGTGGATGGGAAAGAAAAAAATTTGTTTTCTGGGTGCAGTGATGGCGTCCAAAATGTAAATTTCAAGATAGACCTATTGTGGGAAACTTTAATTTATATGAAAGGAAGTGAATAAATGCTTATAAATGAAACGAGCAAAGTAGGGGTTCTCCGTTATAGCATACAAATGCAGGAATTGATGGAATTGTGATGATGATGTCACATTTCCCAGAAACTGTAAATCCCATATCGATTACGTATTAAATATACATCCTGAAAAATCCTTAGAAGAGACAAATAGTTCCCAGTTCAGTCAAGTCTAGTTTAAAGTTTTTGCAGTATAAAACTGTTACTCTTCAAGTTTTGATTCCCATGCTCACAAACTGTTAGGATGATGTGTTAATAGTACGTAAGTTTTGATTTTGGACATTAACTGAGCGGTTAAGTTTCCATGGATCCTTAACATCTAACTGTATCACCTTTGAGCTTGGTATTCATTGGTTCATTAAGAACATTTTTAGCATTGATGGTTGGTATCTCTTACAAAGCATTTTATGAATCCAGTTAATGTCCAGCAATGGAAATTCCTCCATGTAAATCATCAGGCGTGGTTTTTCTCATGCTACAACATTGATATGTATGGTTAACTTACAGTATTTACAACACAGCCGACAGCCATACCAGAGGCTTATGATGTGGATGGATTGGTCAGCATCGACGGATCGGAGACACAATGGCCATCAAACATGTATTTCCCCGACGACAATGAAGAGCCAACGCCTGAGAAATTTACGGTGTCCCCGTCAGTGTGGCTGTGGAGGAGTCGGATGTGTTCTTCAAACTCTACACCAGGTTCTGCTTCAAATCCCTTAAGTTTGGCTATGTTGAAAGTTGTATGAAACCAAGAATTCACATCTTTTTACCATAATTTCTAATGCACTGAAAACTAGAAATGCGGGTTCAATATTTGTGCTTTTCATGTTCTATATATTGATGGTTTAAAGTGAAAAGAGTGTCTCATACATATACAGCATGTTTCCATTATGGAACAGATTGGCTCAAAGGTGAAGCCAGGGATTTAGTTGGTGGTGAAATTGTGGCTGTTTGAAACTCTTTGAATATGCATGCTGGCTGAAATTACCCCTGCCACAGACACTTGCAGTGTTCTGCAGGTTCCTGTGTTGAATTAGTCCTTTAAAGTTTTCCACTATGACT
The DNA here is from genome assembly GCA_933228895.1 of Platycnemis pennipes. NCBI lineage: Eukaryota > Metazoa > Arthropoda > Insecta > Odonata > Platycnemididae > Platycnemis > Platycnemis pennipes. Next base: position 28,694,380 of record OW121852.1, on the reverse strand, counting down.
CCTTACGTAAAAATCCCATGAAAGAACTATGTTTATTAAATGCAAAAATTGATTGATAGCATTTGAGGAATTATTATTGATAATTCTTCACTGTTAAATATACATGGGGATGCGCATATTTTCCCTTTTCCTGGAAATTAATTTTTTTAAATTAATAATCTGCACCATTTGCGACCACAGCTGTACTCTGTCGTACAGCAATTGACACTATTGCCAATGTGCAATGCAACCAAGTCTATATTGGAGTGGCTTCATTAATTATACTGTGGAGTAAGCAATCCTTTCAAAACTTGCAATGTTATATTTCTTGTTTAGCAAATTAATTTTACTGGGGGACCCCATTGACTTCAGATTCAATGCAGACTTCTACATCCAGCATAGCAACATGGAGAGAAAAATTTCTTAAATTTTTTACAAATATTTCTGTCTGTATATTGACTGAAGACCACTCTTAAATTGAATTATGCTGTCAAATCTGTTGTAGTGAATGATACAACACATTACTATTGATATTTTATTTATTTCTATATACTGTTGCTGTATTATCACGAATTAGGTATTGCGAGTATCAGCTTCAAGGAAATATAAATAACAGTATTTACGAATTATTTACCAAGCAACCAAATGGAAAGTCTTACTGCCTCCCTTTCCAAATCCGAAACCCCACTCTTGCGTCTCCAGTGTCAGTTAATGTATAGCCCGAGTGATTGGTGGGATTCTGGTAATTTAATAACCAGATATTACCTCATAAATATAATGAACAAAATGTACTATGCTTTTTAAGGAATTTAACTGCCAAATAAGAACAATTACTAATGGAAACAAAACTAATTATGGTATGGTTAAACGCATTAAAAATAAAAATATTAAGGGAAATACATATTAAATAGGAGCCATTTCACAACCAATGAGACATACTCAACGAAATTACCTATACAGCCAAATTAGTGCTAACCTGTTGAATCCCACCACTGGTCCCAGGTGACTAAAAATTGCACTTGTGCATTGTGCACTTAGGCATAGTTATATAATTATTGGTTAGCATTACCATCAGTTGATGAAGATATTAAGACACCTTGGCAGTTTCCAAAACTTCCTGTTTCAAAAACTAATGCACTCGTGTTCATTGTTTTTGTCAATATTTATTGTAGAAAAGCAAATATGACTCATGGATTTTAAAACCTCAAAAAATTGTTAGCAAAATTTAATATAACTGTAACTGAGCTATAAAGTGCAACATGTAGGTGATTACAACAGGAAATCTCCATTCCAGATGGGGATCCACTGAAGGGGAGATCATCCCTCCAGGAGATGTAGATGAAAAACTCCAGTTTCCATGCTTTTGAGCCCATCTTCTTCATAACTCATGGCTACAAACAAAGTATCAAGGCTGAATCCGTCCAAAGCATCAAGGACAGTAAGTAGGTGGTTCATCCCGCTAACTTAAGAATATCTCGTCAATATAATACATAATAGAATGGTATTCCTCAAACATAATTGTCCATACTTTAAGAGGAAGGTAATCATTCAATGTCTACTCTTACCTACAATAATTTCATTGCAAAAAAATTTGAAGCACTAACATTAAAAATATACATGGTAAATGAATTAATATAGAAGAATAACAGTGAAAGAATTGATAAAAGACTAGTTTAAACAACAGAAATTGTGGTTTCATTGTCAGATCCAACAGAAGACCCTATATATTTAGCAAGCCCTGAAGCTGAAGAACAGACCCTCTTCCTTCACAAAATGTAAGATATTCAAGTGGATATAAAATTGAGATAATTTACTGTTTGTAAGAGTTATTTATTGCATTTTTTTAATTACAAAGCCTTTTATGTTATTATATCTCTTTGATGGTCACACTTTTTGGGTCAAATGCCCTTTCGCTCCTCCTAACTGATGCAAAAATGTTGTGTTCACTATTGTCCAATTGACTTCCCGCTTATGTATATTCATGCTGTCTCGTTGTTGTGAATACTTCAGTGGAGTTCAGGATAATGTCTCGAGGGTTTTCGGGTTCCTCCTATGTTGATTCATCCTGCTGGATGACAGTTTCACCAGTATTCCAGTCATAATCTTTGGACTTTGCACCTGAAGATGTGGACTGGAATACCAAAGAATCTGTCGTCCAGCAGGATGAATCAACGTAGGAGATCCCGAAAACCCTCGAGGCATTTCATGCCCTATTGTTTATAGATTCTGAAAGAATTACTTTCATGACATACCAATTGCTGTTGCATGAGAAAGCTTAGCACTAGGAGTATGGGAGTGTGACTCTACCTAGAAGGACGATAAGGTGTCATTTGACACCTACTTCGTTTTACCAAATGGGAAGATTTGTGGATACCTTTATGTTGCAACCTATAATTCTGTAGCCCATCCCATAATTTGAATCTACTCTGGAACCTCTGTCTGCACAGCATTGAATTAAGAACTCTTTTACTGCTGTACAAAATCTCTATCTGTACAAATATTCAAACCCATTCCCAGGGTCGCGTCGGTCCCAGAGGATTTTTTCACACAAGCGGGATAGCGTTTGTCACCCCAAGCAGTTATGTGGCTCCACATGCAAAGAATTGCGTTTTTGTTGTTTTCTACGATGTTAATAGGACTTTTGAGCCTTGAAACAATATACTATTACCTACACATTAATGGACATGGATTATTTCTTCATACAAATTAAATATTGTGAAGACATTACACTGTAAATTTATTTAACTATTTAATCGGCTACTGTCCTTTCTCAAAATCATTACAGAATAGAAAAAAAACGCACAAAGAACTACTTCATTGATTTGGAGACATTTAAAACATTGAAAAAAGATGTTTTAATTCTAATTAAAAAAACTTATAGGAAAGTAGAGAGTAGATAGTGAGGTAAAAGATCAAATTACTATTATTAATGAAACCAATTAATACAACAGCTTATACATTTGTTAACATTTTTATCGTGTACATTCTAAATTTAATTAATTAATTTAATTTAATTAATTTAAAAAATCGTACTGAAATTTTCCTATCCTTTAAATTTGCAAAATCTTTCAGAATAGGATCTGTGTCAATTAACTTCAAAGTGTCGCTTTCAATGGCTAATGTCGGCAGCGCAGAGGCTTTACAGTTACATTAGATACATGCTTTTTCAATCTACCCCATTGATACGTAGTTGCAAAAAAAAACTTGAATATCTCTTGCACCGAGCTAAAGAAATTGACAGTGACAGGACATGACAGAGGTGCATCATCAACAACAATGTTTAATGTATGACTTCCTCATGGAACAAAAAAGCTCAAGGGTTAAGGTCTTTGATTCTTTTTTGAACTCCTATCTTTTTCCCTTTCATATTGGAGCCATTATCATACCCTTGTCCTCGCATAGTTTTCTATTAAATCTGCCATCTTATCTACTTGTTCAAGAGAATGTCATCAGTTAGACCTTCACCAGTAGTGTCTGTAACTGGAATAAAACCAAGGAAATGTTCTTTAATAGCTATATCTTCACCAGACTCTGCTTGAACAAAACGAACGATGATCGACATCTGCTCTGTACGACTGACATCTGCATTACAGTCTAATACCTCTGAGCAGTATGACGCTTTTTTAAGTTCACGTAAAATATAATCTTGAATGCGTGTTGATAACACTGTAAAGAATTCATTTTGTACGTTTTTACTAAGATAATGAACAATGGCTTCATGAGAACTTGCTCTTCGCAAGTGCTCTTTCAAGACAACATCAAATGTGGCAATTTGCTCTATTATTTTCAAGAAATTTCCGTTTTTCTTTTTACACAGTGTACCTTTTGTTCCTCGAAATGCCAATCACTGAGTTCCAAGGAATTGGGTTACACAAAGCAACCTTTTCAATACTGCATACCAATGTTCACTCTCAGCATGAATGAGTCTTTGGTTTGCATCATCAACTCTTTTACCTAAGCGCAAACGAAGATGTAATTCTCGCCATGATTTGCACGCTTTTAAATGGCTAGGGGATTTTTCATGTTGGGCTAGAAATCCGGACATATTTCGTGTCTGAAAATCCGGAGGTGCCAGAAAGTGGGATATTTTCAGCACTAAAAAGTTTCAACAGTAACAAAACATTGAATTTTTGAATCAGGATAAATCAGACACACTCTGTGAATTTCTTCTCCGTTAGATAATTTTCTTTTAAGTTTGCCAGAGTAAATCTTCTACCAGTATTATTTACTGGAAATTCAGCATCAGATACTTGAAAAGGGCCACTTTCTACAATTATTTTTCGCATTCCCGCCTGCCGCAGCACACGAGCTGTAGAGGGGGTGTAGTTCTGTAATGAAGATTACTCTGTAACTTGTACAACGAGATTATTTAGTACTTATACGACCGGTTTCATTGCATAGGTGACATCTCTTGTGCCTATGCGGTGAAAAAGGTTGTATACGAAATAAATCTTGTAGGATGTTACAACATATTCTTTAGTAATGATTATGAATTTCAAAAAGTTGAGCCTGTGACATTGTATAAATCTACAGATAGTTTATTCTTCATCGCTGAGTGTATGCTCTTTGGTGAAACATACATATAGTATCCCTGTTACTGGCATAAAAATTATGGTTAAAATGTTGTTATTCACTTATTGTAGGTATATTTGCAAAAAATTACAGGGTATTTTCATTCTTTTGTCACATTTGGCACCCCTCTCAGCTCGGCACCCCAAGCGCTTGGGCCTAGGATGGCCCTGCCCATTCCCCTGGTATGGTAGGTAGTAATCCAGCCACCACCAGTGGCGTAGCGAGGGGGGAGGTCCGGGGGGTCCGGACCCCCCCCGAAATATTAAGACATATAAAAAAATTATTTAAGCAAGGAGCAGGGGAAAGTCTACAAATAATAAATTATCATACCTTTGTTAAAAAAAGGTTTGTCCTTTTGTTTAAATAATAAATTATCAAACGATACGTTATGGCTCGGCCGTTCGGGTAGTGTAATGGCGGTGTTTGTATAGCTGGCCGAGTTTCAACTGTGGACTGTCTACTACCTAGTTCGCACTCCAGCCACATTGAAAAATGAAGTTTTTTCGATTATGAAAAGTTTTAAAATTAGTTAAAAACCCTCTACTTGCAATTAGTACCCTGTTTTTCAAAAATTTTCCCATGGACCCCCCTGGTTTTGGACCCCCCCCGAACGGAATACCTGGCTACGCCACTGGCCACCACACTAACCGGTTCCCGGAATTTTTCCATCTGCAGTGTACAACGATTATGTCGGGGGTAATGTAATTGCTGTGGACTGGTCAACGATCTCCATGAAGTCTCCCTATTTCACGGTGAAGTCGAAGACAGTGGAAGTCGGTCAGTTCGTGGGGGCATTCATGACCTTCCTGGTGAGGGAGGCAGGGGTCGACGCTAAGCAAGTGCACCTAATTGGACATGGCCTGGGTGCCCATGTGGTTGGAATCGCTGGCAAGGCCATCCATCTCAATGTTGGCCAAAAGCCTGGGCACATCACTGGCAAGTATCTCTTGGAGACGAAATAAGAATGAACACTTACCCCTTTACCCACCGTCTTCCCATTTTGCCATAGGAGATAATCTCTTGAATCTTGCTATTGCATGTCAATGAGAATCACAAGACCTTTTGCATTCTTTATGCAAATGCATTATATGTGTGCTTGTGAGCATGTATCTATCTGCTTTTTTTCAAGTTTATTCCTTTTTTTCTATAGTTTGTATAAGTTTTTTCACCATGTGACTCCTTGGTAACCATTTGAAGAATATCCAAACAGTTTCAAACACTCTCCCCTCCTGAAGTGGAATTCTGCATGTGATAAGGACACTGGATGCTGATGACACCCATGTGATTATTCGTGCCCATTCACATGTCTGGACCCCGCTGGACCTCTGTACAGAGTGAATGACACGGACAATAGGCTGGACAGGGAGGACGCAGACTTTGTGGATGTGATCCACACCTGTGGTGGCTGGTTGGGAATGAGCTCCTCCATTGGCCACGCCGACTACTACCCGAACGGAGGCAAGATGCACCACCCTGGTGCACCATAGACATCGGTGAGCAACTGCCGGGGATGATCCTGGCAAAACACCCCCACAGTTTACTGTATCAATACAGATTAAAACTAGGGTTGTGTCTAACATCAGATTTCTCGAATTCAAATATTGAATCCTGACATGAACATCTTGAATTTAAAATATAATTTATATACTACATTGCAAATAATAAGCTAAATGTTATTCAGCAAATTAATATGTTGCCTCTACAAGTAAAAAGCTAAATGTTGATTGAATTAAAAATTTAATTATGGTTTTAAAATGTTAAATAAGCAATTAATTAATAATTCTGCCAATTAATGACTGGGGAATATCTTTTCTTTTATAAGCCTTAATAGTTGAGCATATATTTTTAATACACCATTTTCTGTCCAGTATTGAATTCATACATGATGTAGTTGATCAACATGCCAAATTCTTAACAAAATTATATGAGGTCTGGAATATCAAATTATTTTTGCTAAATTATTCAGAGTCTGAAATATTGAATAATATATTGCATTCAAGGTTACTGAGTATTTTTGGGTAGTATTCTTGCTCTTCTCTTGTCATTTGACCCTCTGCGTCCATCCACATTTCCAGCTTTAAATTCCTACATACTATTGATCACTATAATGTCACAAAAATTAGCAAATGCGTACAATCTTGAGTGAAGCAGTGAACAGTGAGCAGTGAATGCTGCTGGGTCTGTGAAAATAAATTAAAAAATAAGGAGTTGCCAATTTAAAACTTTGGTGCAAAAAAATAGAAGACTGCAGTTGAATAAGTTGAGTCATCAAATGATGTTGAACAATTTATTGTTTTGTATGAAATATGTTATAGCAAGTATAGTCACCCCTTGTGTTCTTCAAGGATACATGGTAGGTCCAATTTCACATATGCCATACCTACTTTATAAGTCTTATACAATTAAATAACATTAAGAATGACAGCCAGCTTTGACCATTTGCCAAGAATGAAACAGAGTGTAGAAAACCTTTAGTAGACCAGGGCATGGATATTGATTTCAAAATTATAGTAAGATGACCTGACCCTTTGAGTTTACACTGAGAAGAAGCCACACAGTGACTTTTTCATGAAGAGTGTAAATCTCCCACAAAAATACCTTCCTAAAGCTAAATAGACAGTGTGCAATCACATAAATTGCTAAGTTTCACAAAAACTAATGATGTCTTGCAAAGAAAACATATGTGCTGAATTAATTGAATGAAAATGAGGTTCATTCTGTTTGTACTAAAATTGTTGTGGGCCTCTTTCTGCAGTGAAAGCAGGTTTCTGTTCACACAGACGTTCTTGGAAGTATTTTGCTGAGTCGATGAACACTCTGGGTTTCTCAGCATAGCCCTGCACCTCCTATAAAGATTACCTGGCTGGCAAATGCGAAGACAACCACCATGTCGTTATGGGACGTCACACTGACAAGAGGTGAGCATCATTGATGGCTGCTGTTATTTCACCCACATTTCCTGGAGGGGAACTCAAATGTGTTTATACCCACTGTAAATATTGATATGGACTCTATAATGATGAAATATTAATATATTTCTCACAATAAGCCATATAAAGTAGGTAGTGATTTTAAAAAATTTCTCGGCAGCCTCATGAAATTCTAATAATCTTTTTCATTTGTTTCCAGGGCAAGAGGGAAATTTTATCTGAAAACAGCAAAACGCTCATCTTATGCCAAAGGATAGCAACACAATTCTAAATTATTAGAATCTTCTCAAAAACAATTCTGGTGATGATTGCCTCTTTGAATGTAACCATTACTAAATTTTTCTTTGAAACTTTTCTGTATTTATTTCGCTACTCCTTCGTTGATAGCATCTCCTTCACACCAACATGTGCATTTGCATGCCCATGGGTCTTTTTCTAACCATCTACGACACCATATATTCCAACCTCCCTTATGATGTCCATGAAGATGATGACACCAGACTTTCATGTTGATTTCAGAGATACTTAGGAAGTAGGCCCTGCGTAAAATCTTGTGCATATAAATCAAATGTGCAAATTCAAGTTGTTAGCCTCAATGTTGTTGATAATATTTGTTCAGATTAAGCATAAGAAAGTTTGTACCGATTCTGGGAACCTAGCCCTTAGGCAAATGGTTTGATGTACTCAGTACTGTGCTTGGATTGCTCTCTAGAGCATACTGAAATGAAGACAGGTATACTAAGGTAAAATTTCTGCCGATACAAGTCTTCAAATTCATCTTACTCAAGCTACTACTGCACTGCAGCCCCTTTAAGAATTCATGTACTTGGTTCTAAAGCAAGCTACCTCAGATTATTTGTGACATTGGTTTTCCAGTTAGATTTCTTGTTGTTATAATCATACTTCCAGATAGAGACTGATTTAAACTGATATTTATATATAAAATTACGTGAGGATTGGATGATTTCTGTCCTATGTACCTCTTATCCAAGGGCAATGGTCATTTAAGAAATCGTCAATCATTTATTCATTTCCTTTCCTTATTCCACTCAACATGTCTATCTAATTGCCCTTCAATAAATTAGTATTCATAGGTAATTAAACTGGTGCATCATTAGCTAGCAAGGAAATATCCTTATTTATGCTGGCAAGCAGTGAATTTTGAAGTGTATCTTTTATGTCTGTAAAGAGTATCAAATATTTCTCTCAAATGTAGATATGTTTACGTCATTACCTTGATGACACAAGTAGATACTTTCCTAACTTAGGATAATCACTACTTCTTTGCATGCCTTTTGTTTTCCCAGAGTGTCTTTGAAACCGTATGCAGTCTTGCGGTGCTATAATCATGGCCTAATCAACCATCCACTTATTCAATCAACGAAACCAGATCATAATTAACAATGTTCATCTTCAGGTAAGAAACAATACCGCAAAATAGGAGGGGTTTCGAAATGGCCCCCTTTACAACGGGGGGTAATGGATTCAGCTATCCAAGCTAATGAAACAATGAGAGAGAAATTAGTGTTCTTTCTTTCTAGTGTTTTAATTTTTGATTTATGAGTGAATGGTTGTGGTTAGAAGATTAATTTTTTCACTAAAATTCATTTTTCGTTTCCATCTAACGATTTCGTGTACAAAATTACGATTTCGGTTCCGAGTTCCATTAAGATAAAATGGGGTCGTTTACCATATTTTTTTTATTGCCGAATCTGATAGAGTTTGTAAAATAAAAGGACCCGTATTTTTCCGTTTTCTGATCCGACAATTATTTCCCGAGTTATAAGCGGCGAAAAACTGATGTTTTTAACCCTTTCGGAAAAGTGGGTGTGGTGCAACCTCTGACGTATATCGACTTCGTCCAATCACAACTGAGCCCGCGAAGCTACTTCGCCTTATCGCAAAGGGGGGGACACAGCTGACTCTGCCAATAGGACAGTTACGACAGCATCTGTGCGAGCAGACCTTCCGAGAACCCCCCTCCACTCCCTTCCCCCTCCCCTGAAAGCAGTCAAGGACGGGAGGAAAATGACGTCAATGTTATCACAGCAGCATTTTCGGTGGGCGTCACCTTTTGCTTATTTTAACTTTTGATTTATGAGTGAATGGTTGTGGTTAGAAGATTAATTTTTTCACTAAAATTCGTTTTTCGTTTCCATCTAACAATTTCGTGTATAAAATTGTGATTTCGGTTCCGAGTAAACGCCCCCATTAACTCTGCGTTGGACCGTACCTTAATTGGTTGAAGCACTTCGCCGGAAATCACGGATCCGGGTGAAAATTATTATTTTCATTCTGGAATTTCTGAGAATGACCCTGGTTTAAGGAAAACATTAAAGTAATAGTAAGGGAACTTTACATATGCGGCCGCAGATCCCAGCAGTTTTTCATATTTCCCAAACCTTGTTACCTAGTGTGTTCACTCATCAGCCTATGGAGGCAAGTTTTCTAGCCACCACAACAACCCGATCCCCATAATAGGATACGTGTCACGACGATGCTGCTTGAGAAATGGTGGTGGTTTCACCCCTTGCAAAACACCCTTTGCCTAGAAACGCCGAGTGCTGCGAGGATGTTTCGGCCCTCGCGCCGGTTCCGGGTGAACAGTGACGCAGGAATTACATCGTTCCTTATTTTCTTATCGTAGCAAAATTCCCCAGTGCAATGTTTCTAGCATCGGACGCGACGAGAGCTGATAAAGCGGTCGAGTCAGAGCCTTGACCTTCAGAATCCCATGTGCTGCGGGAAATCCTTCGACCCCTTGTCCACCCGGGAAGCCGGGGGTGCGGGGCGACCCCTCTTCACCTCTGCAGAGGTGGAAGCGAGGAGCGGCACTTCTGCACCTCGGGGTGCGTATATATGGACAGGACGTCAGCTGGGGACAGACAGTCATCCCATCTCCTGTAAGCGACGGATCCTCCTCGGCAAGATGCAGACAGCAGCCCTACTCCCGCTCTTCGCTACCTTCTGGGCCGCAGCCACACTCGGTGAGAACTGGTCCACCCTATCATCTACATCTACATAATACCCTGCAAGTCACCATAAAGGTGTGTGGCAGGGGGTGAACTCTCACCAAACATGTACTACATATCATGCATAAAAAAAGGATTAGTACTTGTATAGGTACTGTTCAAAACTACGCTATTTAAAAAAAAGATAAAAATAGCAAAACATACATGCAAAAACATGCCGTTAGTTGGGTCAGCTTTAAGTTCTTATACCAACATGCAGCTACCAATGTTATCCCTTGCTACACTCGTACTGGATATATTTACCGTTATTCATATCCCTAATAGTACGAGGAAAAAAGGACATTTTGAATCTGTCAGTATTCTCCGTCTCCCCAGCTTCCGACTGCTCCAACCGCGTACAGTCAGGACGTCTCATGATTGGACTATAATAGTTGACTTTATGGTGCTCTTACAACCGCTGTGGTTAACCGATAGGAATAGACTAGGAACGTAAAGAACATAATAAAATATACCACTAAGCCGTAATTCGATATACTGTAAAAATCTTCACGGGTCATCAATCCCAAGATATTTTCTATTTTTTTTATCGGTAACTTTTTTTTAAATGTATATACCGGAATATCCCCCGATTTGTATTTTTATTATAAATTGTGCTGTTGTTTTTGATGGGAGTCGCTGTTTATTACAGAAATAACAAAAGCTTTCTGGTTTCATTTTTATTGAATTCCATTCACTATTTTCTGTTATGTATGTATATTTTGAACTTGGTGAGCATGTTTATGGAATGGATCGTTTGTCCTGAGGAACAGTGTAATAACGAATTCGTTTTCAATTAAGTGTTAGGGGGAACGGAATTAAGATGAATTTCTTGGAGGAGAGAAATAACTTTTGTGGTGTTGGAATATTGGTATCCAAAAATTAGTATTAAAAAATATCATTCCCCCCAATGCTTCAAAAATAAAATTGAACGGAAAGTCGGTGGTAGGAATTGGGGGAATGGGACACTTCGGCGCGGCCACTTCGGCTCGGCCACCTCGGCGCGGCCACCTCGGCGCAAGCCACCTCGGCGCAAACCCATCTCGGCGCGGGCCACCTCGGCGCGGAGAACAGAGATGTTAAGTACCGGGACAGATGCTCATGTAAAAATACTAATGGCACCGAGTGTCTGCTTCTTCAACAGACAACTTTTAAAAAGCTATTGTTGAAAATGATCATGCCTTGCCAGGCAACATACCTTAACTCTAAAAATTATAAATTATATTGACGACTATTTTTATGGGACATATAGAAGAGTGAGTTTAATTATATGTAACTATTCATAAGGACGTTCCGATACCAATGTATCATTTCACTACTAATATTCAGTTACTGTTTCCGGTAATTTACTACATTTTATTATATTTTACATTAGCGTTTAGAATTTTGCTTATTGGACTGAAAAATATAGTTGTATTGTCTTCACAAAAAGATAATGTTCATTTAATTATTACATGGTTTATCAATGTATCTAAAGTATTGCAGATATTATAAGTAATAGAAGTTGTGAATCATTATAAAATCGTAAGTTGAAATACAAAATAAAGCACATGCTAAAATATAAGGTTAACGGGCTAACAGAAGCAGCTGCAGTTATTTTATCAACACCAGCGTAACATAGCAGGTTACGCCATGAAGATAAAATGAGAGGGATACGTCTAGATAAAGAACTCCGTATTCAGGCAGCGTATTCTAAATAAGGTCTAACAAGGGGAAAGTCGCTAATTTCTCGTACATGGTCGTCATGTTTGCCCAGTACTCTTTTGCTGAATCCCAGTCTATATTTACATCTACCCAGATATAATTTATATTACTCAGATGAATCCCAGTTTAACGATTAGCTTGACCCATAATTTCTCTTGTGTTTACTCCAAGGAAGATCATGTGTTAGTAATATTCCTAGATATTTAGCGGACTCCATGTTTGTAAATTTACTATTCATTATGCAATAAATATTAGGGGGAGAAGTAGTCTTTTTCCAAAAATTCATTACCACTCATTTTTTCAAATTTATTTCCAACTGCCATGTATCATGTCATTTCTCAATTGCTAATATGTCATCATGCAAAGATTCTTTATCGCTGGGCTAATAATTTCTCTGTAGACCACTGCATCATTGGCAAATAGAATCTGACTTTTTACCTCCTTATTGATATCATTTATGTACGGAAGGAAATTTAAAACGGAAAACGTTACTGAAGTAGTTAGGTATATATTAAGAACTCCTGCGTATTATGCTAGATTTGACCAGATAAATAAGATTAGAGAGATGACTTGTACCGATAGATTTAAAATGTCATATTTCCCTCTTACCATTAGAAAATATAATAGGCGGCATAGCATATTTAAAGGTAGGTAAAAAATTGTTAGAGTAGCCTGTAGTGGTAGCTCTTCGTTGCATGGTTAGCATTACATGGTGGCTCTAGTTGCATAGTCACAGTCAATAGTGAATGTTTGGTGTTCCTCACCCCCTGCCACACACCCTCGTGGGGGCTTGCAGGGTACCATGTAGATGTAAAAGTATATACATCCATGCTCAAATTTCTCGTCAAAAGCTCTCTCATATTAGTAAACACCTCTATCGTCAAAGAAATTCCCCTCCTACTGCGTCCATTTCCATTTAAGATATAAACCCATGTAAACAAACTAACTCCTACACTTCATTTTAAATGTGGTCCATATATATGTCCACACTTAGAAACATCCAGTATTAAATACATTGGCCTCGCCGTGATGGCCCGCGCCGAGGTGGCCTGCGCCGAGGTGGCCCGTGCCGAGATGGGCCTGCGACGAGTTGGGCCTGCGCCGAGGTGGCTTGCGCCGAGGCGGCCGCGCCGAAGTGGCCGCGCCGAGGTGGCCGCGCCGAGTTGTACTAGACCCTCCTCCTAATTGCCCAAAACACAATTGTCAAAACATTGTTGATCGCCTGCGCTAATTACAACAACCTCAAAGTCAGGGGTGAGAATTTATACACTACACAAAGTAAATCTAATGGAAAGACGTGTGGTGGTGACTTGAAATAAGATAAACTGCTGAATGGATGATTGCTTGAAGAACTGCATTCGGAGAAAACGGGGACTTGTGCTATATGGTGAACTGATTGAAGTGTGAGAACTCAGGTTTCTGTGTGGGAAGTGCGATTGAGGAGCCAAGGAAGGAAAGTAGAATTTTAGTTTGAGTTTAAAATTTCACGCTTGGATTTTTCATTAGAGTAAACTCACTATTAAAGAAAACGTTAAGCATATATTTCATGAATTTTGTCACTGGAGTTGTACATTTTCTATGATGGAAGCATATGGTAATTAGGATATGCGGAGAAAGTGCAATAGTGATTAGTGAGAGGCTCTCTTATTAAAGACAGGGGGTAAAGATTAATCAAAAATCATTAATGCGGATTATTATTTCTTATGGTTCTCGCATCTGCTTGTTGGAAAACGAGGATCAACAGAAAGTGGAGGTCCATGGTAGGTGTGGGATTGGGAAAGGAAAATGGACGGGGGTAGTAGAGTGAATTGGAATGAAAGAGAGAGGGGCTGTCCAATACAGGAATTGATAAATTTGTGACGATGATGTAATATTTCGATGAATATTACAGTATAAGACCGTTATAAGACCAATATTACAGGCCGTCACTTTTCAAGTTTAGATTGCCATGCCTGCAAACTTGTAGGATGATGTGCATAGTGAAACGTAAGTGTTGATTGTGGACATATACTTAGCAGTTTAGTTTCCATGGATCCTTGTATCTAACTGCATCGTATTTGAGCTTGGTATTCATTGGTGTATAAAGAAGGTTTTTAGCATTGATGGACGGTATCACTTACGGAGAATTGTATGTATCCACTTGATGTCCAGCAATGGAAATTCCTCCCATGTTAAGCATCAGGGGTGGTTTTCCTCACGCTACAACATGATGATGCATGGTTCACTTACAGGATTTCCAACGCAGTCGACGGCCATCCCAGAGGCGTATGATGTGGACGGATTGGTCACCATCAACGGATCGGAGACAGAATGGCCGTCGGTCATGTATTTCCCTGATGACAATGGAGTGCCAACGGCTGCAGAAATTTACGGTGTCCCCGTCAGAATGGCTGTGGAGGAGTCGGATGTGTTCTTCAAACTCTACACCAGGTTCTGCTTCAAATCCTTTAAGCTTGGCTCTTTTGAATTTTTTATGAAATCAGGCATTCACAACTGCATATAGTAATTTGTAATACACTGAAACTTATATGGGTCATTCCATGTCAAATCGACCAGGTGATTGCCCTTAGGGTTACAGATTTTGACCATATTTGGTATTACGGCTCCATTTTATAAGAAAATAAAAGCCCCAAAGTCGTTCTGCAAAAACCGCAACCGTTACCGAAATAATGCAACGTTGCAAAATTCGAATCTTGCAAAAGTTACTACACATTTTACGGTATATCTGAGAGACTATTTGAGATACAGACGTGCTTAAGGAATTGTTTTAAAGGCCCTTATTATATTTTTACAAATTGTAAAAATATAATAAGGATTAAATTGAGAAATATAAACAATTTTATAAAGTTCATAACGATTTTAAAATTTTGAAATCGATTTTTGACCATGTACCTACACCTTCGATTTTGCTCATTTTTTATGTTGTAGACACAACCCTCATCTACAAATTAAAAATGTTTGCCAAAGGTAATATTTCATTTAAGAAAGAAAAATATTTTTCAGTGAGGGCCTTGACGACCACCGGTCACCGCGGCGCCCGCCTATCGTCCGACGTTATGGTACTCTGGTGTCTTCAAATCTCATTAACTATCTCATTCATCTTCTTCTCACCAAATTTTAACCGTATATCAACTCTTTGCCCGTGCATATCGGTTTTTTTCGCCCAGGCGTGACCACAGCTTTAGAATCTATGAAGAGCGGCACCTGGTTTTATAGCGGTCGGCCTCAGAGAACAATCGGCAAACCTTGTCTCGTCTTCGGCTTCCAATGCTAATGATTGTTTTTATGTTTTTTTTTAAATTGATATTTACTTGATCTTAAGAATTTTTAGTAATAGCAGATGTTAGATCCAACGATTCCAAAGTCTTGTGCAAACTGCTTAATAATTTTTTTCCTGGACGTACCGACTCCCAGTTTTCTTCCCAAGATTTCATTAGTTCTGTTTCCTTTCGCGCACTACTACATGGCTCTTACTGAGACCCTTATGATGTATATCCTAAAGTAGCTCCGTATGAAGGTGCAGCTGCGCCATAAACGGTTCTCGGAGGCATGCACTGACTGTTATTAACTCCTACACTATTACTTACATATTACCTAAGCCATCTTTTTCGCCTTGCTTAATTTTCCCACGCCCACTTTACATTATGAAAAATGTTTCAAACAATGAACTCATGAAAACTTCTGTACCTTAACAACTCAAATTAGTTTCTAAAAATGTTCTGCGGGGTTTTTCCTGAGGATATTATGTGAGTACGACGGCATTGCTATATTGCTCGTATGCAAATTGTATATTACTTGGAAGTCAGAGACAAGCTGAAATCTTGTGAAGTTTTCTTTGTGGGCGATTTTTCTTTTCTGTACCAAGATTCGGTAAATGAGTGCTCTGGAGTAACTGCAAGGCTACGGTTCATTCGATTACGTGTTGCAATAGAAATATGAACGATCAAGTGCGTGCCCCTCAGCGTGGTTATTATTTCAGACTGTATGAAGCATGATAACGCCATATCTCAAAGGACGCTGCTCTATAAAGTCACAAGTGTACTAAAACTACTCAAAAATTTTACTTTTTCGACGTTGCGGGGACTCAATATAAGAACCGCTACAAAATGTTGAAATGGGGGCGTTTACTCGGAACCGAAATCGCAATTTTGTACACGAAATCGTTAGATGGAAACGAAAACAGAATTTTAGTGAAAAAATTAATCTTCTAACCACAACCATTCACTCATAAATCAAAAATTAAAATAAGCAAAAGGTGACGCCCACCAAAAAAGCTGCTGTGATAGCATTGACGTCATTTTCCTCCCGTCCTTGACTGCTTTTAGGGGAAGGGAAGGGAGTGGAGGGGGGTTCTCGGAAGGTCGGCTCGCACAGATGCTGTCGCAACTGTCCTATTGGCAGAGTCAGCTGTGTCCCCCCCCCCCCCCCTATTACGATAAGGCAAAGTAGCTTCACGGGCTCAGCTGTGATTGGACGAAATCGTTATGCGTCAGAGGTTGCAGGTTACTTAAGGGTTAAAAACATCAGTTTTTCGCCGCCTATATCTCGATAAATAATTTACGGATCAAAAAACGGAAAAATACGTGTCTTTTTATTTTGTAAACCCAATCAGATTCGGCAATAAAAAATATGGTAAACGACCCCATTGTTGCACCGCCAACATTTTGGAGTCGATGCTGAATGGCATTTCTATACCACATATATGGGAAAGGATACAAGTGATGGGTTTAAATGGACACTGAAGACAATCCACACGTCCCAATCTGAAGCTCAATTATAAGAAGCGAATTCAGACTCTTGAGGTACTTCACAAATTGGCCATATCGAACGTGAACGGAGTTTAACACTTAGTAAAACTTCCAGTTTGTATCCAACGAGCAAGTGAAGGAGAAAACAAGAGCCAGACGTGAAGATTCCGAGATACACCTGCCATGGAGTGTATTCGTACATACCGTGCGGCTATCCACAATCGAAGGAAGACTTGTTGCTGTAGTAACTTTCTCAGTAATCGGAAAACAAAAGGTAGGTAGATTTAATGTTGTAGGGTGCGTCGACGGCTAGGTCATTTTGCACCACTACACTGTCTTCGTGGTAAAAGTAATAAAGATTAGTCACATTCGCTTACGTCACTTATTAAAAAAAATATATATACATACATTATGCGATTAAAAAAAAACAATGACGCTTAAATTTTATTGAATAGTCCTGTCCCTTTCAGAAATAAAATAACTCGACTTAAAACATTAGGGTCGTCTCCAAGGACGGACTTTAGCTCTCCCCCCAAGTTTAGTTTCCTTCGCAAGTCACGGTATTTGTCACACTCCGTCAGGATATGCCGAATGCTGAGAGGACAGTCGCAATCGTCACACTGAGGTGGTAGTTTCTCTTCAGTAAAGAGAAATGAGTGGGTCAAAGGGCAGTGCCCTATCCTCAAACGTGTGATGACGACTCGGAAAACAAAATTTTCAATTTTGTGGTGGGTACATACAAATAAGTTTAGGAGAGTTTGGAGGACAACATGGGTTTTTGAAGGTAAAGTAAGAAGGTGAGCATATTTCCGATGTGATATTGTATATTGAAACATTAATTTACACGATTTTATTTGACTTCCATTTTTTAATTCTGCGGCAAGGAGGAAATCAAACTCAGAAATCAATCTGCCAGCACAGCAGTACCTACGGCATCAGGTTAAACGGAGAGGGCATTGATAAATATCCCTTCGATTTTTACTGCACGCATTATTATTGTAATAATTTAATAATTTCATAATATAAGGGACGCGTTGGCTGTAACATATATTGTGCACGAAGGATTTGCAAAAGATTCGGTATAAAATTTATTATGCCAACTTTCTGATACTTACTGTTCAAGTTAACTATATTTAAAGGAAAAATAAGGAATTTAAGTCTTAGGAATGCGAATGGTGTTTAAAGATATGAATAATTTTTATTTCACTTAATAAGGAGAGATAAAAATAATATTTCCATGAGTCAAAAACGGACTACCTCGGCCTCGGCAAAAACGGCCTCCTCGTGGCGTCCCTGGAAACGGCTTCGGCCGGCTAATGGCGGCCGTCTGCTTGTGGGGTTAACCTCCCCACTCGCGGAAATCCTGGGTTTCAAAGAATTCCAATAACGCATCCCACAACCGGCCCTCGTCGAATGAGGGCCCCAGTTGAGTTGGGTGTAGCAAATCTATGCCATCAAAAAAGGGAGCTCGCATGGAGTGGACGGACACCCTGAGGGGAGACCTAGCTTGCCATGCTGCCAGTGAGCCAAGTCGCATGGGATATATGGCGAGGATGCACTCTTTATGGTGTGAGATGCATCCTGAATGTATACATCTGTCGCAGCAGAATCTGCGCGACTACGCCAATCACCTGCGCAAGAAAATGACACCCCAACCGCAAGGTCAGAGTAGTACACCACCGGTCAAGGCTCTATCTCCTACAAAGGCAGGTGAACCACCTACTGCCGGGGTTTCCGCCGAACTTTCTGTGAAGGGAGACAAGCCGAAAGCCAATTCTGATCTACTAAAGCGGTTGGAAAGCACGATAAACTACGATGAGACGACTACCAGGCAGAAATATTCATCATAAAATTTCTCTGCGGGACCAACAGCGACGTACGTGCACTGACTATTATTGACTCATTCACTATTACTGACATATTACCTAAGCCATTTTTTTCCCCTGTTGAATTTTCCCACAACCATTTTACGTCGTGAAAAATGTTTCAAACCCACCGTCTTTCATGACCCACTCATTCCTAACCCTATCGATTCTACTTCTGCTAACTTAACACTCCTCAGAAGTTCAGACTACATTTAGCCTGCTCTATAGTATAGTACACTATAGTATCATAAGGAATTAAAACCGGTGCTGATGATGCTACAGTGTGGAGAAACCGGCTGAAGTAAAGATTTGCAGTCTTTAATTTGATATTACAAAATGGACTTCCACAAAGTGACGGCTACTACGTATAATCGTCCTAATAATAACTTTCAGGAACAACTTGAAAGTACCATGCATACTTTTAAACAAACAACAGCTAGATATTTATACATTTATAGGCACTACTTCAAATGTCAATAATTAACTTGCCTAAATAGCACATAAAAAATAAGAATCCACATTATCAGTACTATCTCTAGTAGCCAACGCTACATAAGCCAATGCCACACCACACGGCATGAGAATCAAGAGTTATGATCGACCTTGCTTCCTGCACAACAATACATTTTAAAAGGTTTATCCTGGTATTCTGTAACCAAGTGTTTTAAAAGAAAAATGTTCCACTCTAAATTAAAAGTACATTTTTCAAGAGATAGTTATTTAAAATGTCATCGAAAGACATCACTGCACAGAGGAAGACACAAATACACAAAACATTTTCACGTTTATCACAGAGTTGAATCGTTGAATGATGAGCTGAACCCTCATTAGTTCAATCCTTACATCCCAAAATGTTAATGATAAAACGCGCCTGAAAAATAAATAAACGTGGTCAATTCTTCTGTCAAGAGTTCAATCAAGACTATATAGAAGTCAGGTCAAAACATAAACAATGACAGATTTATGAACTTTCTTCAGCAGACTCGCTTTGTGAAAGAAAAATTAACTCTCCGTACCTTAATCGTAATTCCAATTTTAAAGTAAGATTCTTTGGTAACGAACTTCATAAAAACGATGTGCTTCGAGATCACTTTCATTCCTATTGCTCGCCTCCGTGCTGACTTCACATGATCACGTTCACGAACATGCTGACGCACATTACTGCCATTTTGAATGTAGAAATCGACTTTGCATTGCGATTGCTGATATAGTCGATACCTTCCTCCATGTCGATACCTTTCCGAAAACCGCGAACTATTTAATGAATATTCGGGTTAAAGTTGTTCGCGTGCACCAAAGTTGTGATTTTTAGTCGATGATAATGCTATATTAAAAAAAGTACCTAAACTTTTGTGTGTTTCATCGAACCTTGAATTTTATTATTAGAAATTAAAACGCAACTGTTTAAACAGATGATTTAAAAAGATGCAATTTTTGGTCCTAGAATTTTATTTCCCATATTAATATTGTTGACATAGCAATGGTTTTAAGTTCCATTGAATTGAATTGTCAGTCCGTTCTGAATTTTTTAATGATTATCAAGGAAGCGAAAAGAAGGTGAAGTTCCAGCACTTCAGCAAGTCCTTCACTAGAACTAGACCTCTGGAGTTTTTGCACAGCTAAAGCCACTAAAACTCTCGTATTACAATCGCAGCGTACCAAGCTGAACGCAGAGAAAGTGCTAAATGAGATGATATTTTTGGTCACTTCAATTGAGGTCAATCAAACACTGGTGCGCTCGATGAAAAACTAAGCCCGATTGAAAAAATCATCCGTGGACCGATGTTCAATCGCTTTCCAAGATCGAAAATCGCGTTTAAAACCACATTTCAAATGTACTTTCACTCCCACCGATCCCCTGGCCTTAGAGAAATCAGTGGTACGCTCGCCGAAAAAATCCGAAAAAAAAGTCCGATACCGGCTACGAAGGACTGAAAAAAAATCATCCTTGGATCGATGTTCAATCGCTTTCCAAGATCAAGAATCGCGTTTAAAACCACATTTCAAATGTACTTTCACTCACACAGATCCTCCTGGCCTTAAAGAAATCTAACATTATTTCAATATTATTTTAAAATAATTTCATCATAATTTAGTGGCTCATTTAAAAATAATTTTGAATTAATTTCAAAGTTATTTCAAAATTGTATTGAAATAATTTTGAAATAATATCAAAATATATTAAAATGTAAAATGCTTGCAATACCTTTTTATGCAATGAAAATGTCTCAATTATAATTCCTATACATGTTTTCAACAAAATGAAAAGATGATACAGAACATTAAAAGTTTATGAAGAGCATTAAATTAGTACTCAATACATTATTTTAAAATTATGAAACACTCATGAATTTTACTATCTTATGATTTTTTTATTTTAAAATGATTTTAAAATATTTTTTAAAGATTTTTCTATATTTTTCTGCTCGTTGGGTGTGCATACTTTCCTATTTCATGAATTTAATAATCGATTAAGACCAATGAGTGATGGAAAAAACAGTAATTATGGTATGATGAATTGTTTAAAAAAATATCAAAGGAAAAATATTTTAAATAGGTACTACCATTTGATAATCAGTGTGCCATACTCAACAAAATGATAGTTTCCAGTACTGCCAAACTAGTGTAAATCTGTGGAATCTCACCACTGGTCCTAGGTGTCTAATAATTGCACGTGTGCATTGTGTACTTTGTGGCAAAGTTATATTATTTCTGGTTAGCATTACTATCAGTTCATGAAGGCATTAAGGCGCCGTGGTACATGATTATTTTTTCGCTTTCGAGTGCTGAGATGATGGAGATAGTTTTTCCGTCGACCGGTAGAGTTACCAGAGTCGGCGCCTACCCAACCAGCCATATTTTTGTTCAGTGTCACCTCTACGCTTTAATTCTTTGCGCAGAGGTGATGAGGCAATAACGACCCTTCCCTCTTATCCCCTCCGTCCGCGGAGTTTTCCATTGCTGACCACTAGACGCAATGTTGCCATTTCAACATACGATGGGACCAAACTGTTTGGCAGACTCCACATTATACCATGTGGCAACGTGGAATTCGCGGAAATGCGTTCGCTACGTTTTTCTAAGAACCGAGCCGGTCTGGTCCTAGTGGGGTTCGTAGCTGCAGGAGAAAGCGTCCGCGGTCCAAGTCATGAATAGACTTCATTTTTCAGGGTAGCCGCGTTGATTGGTTGTTGTGACAACAGTTTAGCCGTAAGAACTGCAACAAATAGGAGGTGGTCTCAGCTGGTAGCTTGGCTTGCACGTGTTAATGTCTAAATGTGGTAATTTGAAAGTAATATACGTTTGTGCCTACTACAGACCACCCCATTCCGATGTACACTCAGTATTAGAACTCGAGAAACAGATCAGGCACATTAATTCTCATACCAACGAACGACAGATTATTGAAAGGTGGAGATTTCAATACAACATCGATAGATTGGAAAACATGTAGTCATTAGTCTGGGGGGTAGGGACAAAGAAATCTGCTCGTCATTTTTTAACCTGTTCGCATAATACGCAGTACATCAAATAGTAAATTTGCATAATAGAAGGGAGAATGTTCTCGATTTACTTGCCTCAAACATCCATGAAAAAGTTATTGAAGTTAAAAATGTCGATGGAATAAGTGACCACAAGGTAGTACAGGTTAAATTATCCCTCAATACTGACAAAAATGTAAAATTAAAAAGAAAGATTTGCCTTTTAAGTAAATCAGATTTTAACGGATTTAGGCGTGACTTACAGACTTCTTTTGAAAAATTCTAAACATCAGAAAAAATAGTGATGCAGACATGGAAAGAGTTCCTCCAAATTACACGGTGAGTGAGTATAAGAGTGAGAATAGGGAACCAGGGTGGTACAACGTGGAGGTTAAAAAAATGTGTAAAACGACAACGAATTATCCACGCGAAACTAAGAAAAATGTAGCTAATAGCGATCTAAAAAAATTATCGAACGTTACATATAAAGCAGCCGCAAAAATAGGGAAGAAAAGCGTAAAGCGAAAACCCTTAGAAAAGCGTAAAGTGGTTTCAAGAGAAAAGTACTTGGAGAACAACTAGAGGGGAATCCGAAAACATTTTGATCATATGTTAGAAAAGTACAGGGAACTAAAATGTCAACGGTTAATTCCTTGAAAGGGTATAGGGGCGAAATATTTAGATAAGGCTAATTTGTTGAATTATTTTTCCAGAGCGTTTTTAATCAATCTAAGCGCAGTTTGCTCGAAACCATACCAGACCGATTTCAGCAAATAATGCCCCCGATCGATAATTGTATCTTATAACGGAATCGTATCCTTACTAAAAATGTTAGCCCGAACAAGAGCTCAGGTCGTGATGAAATTCCTGCTCGTGTGTATAAAGAAATAGCTCTCGAAATGGCACCGTATCTTAAAGTAATATTTAACAAATCCCTCGAAGAACACGCGGTTCCCAAAGACTGGAAGATAGCAAACGTGATCCCAATTTTTAGAAGTGGCGATAGGGAACATCCATCGAATTATAAACCAATATCAATAACGTCACTGTCGTGCAAAATTATACAGCATATGATAGTTACATCAATAAGGGGACACCTCGATAGCCAGGATTTATTGATAACAAATAAGCATGGGTCCAGAAAGGGACGGTCTTGCGAAAATCAGTTAGGTCTTTTCGTTCATGATATTTTAGTTTCCGGAGAAGGTAACGTACAGGTAGACGCAGCGCTTTTAAATTTAGAAAAGCGTTTGACAAGGTTCCCCACTGTAATTTACTCGCGAAGTTAGCATCATACGGGATAGACAGTAATATGGTAGGCTGGATAGGAGATTTCCTACATGAACGCGTTCAATGAATGGTATTAGATGGTGTCACCTCAGGCGAAGTAAAAGTTACATCGGGTGTTCCCCAGCGTGATAGGCCCAATTTTATTTCTTCTCTCCGTAAATGACTTGAATACAGTAGCTAAAAATAGCAAGCTCCGTCTTTTTGCCGATGATGCAGCAGTCATCATTGGTCATCAATCCTCAGATCGGTTTGACGCAGCTCTCCACTGAGTCCTGTCGGCTAATCTCTTCATATTTACGTATTTCTTCTGATGCAGTAGTGTATAAGGAAATAAGAAATTAAGAGGATAGTCATTCTATAGCTAAGGATTTATATGCGATTGATGATTGGTGTGATAGCTGGCAGCTAGAATTAAATTTGAAGATATGCGCGATAAAGAACTTTGGGAAAAAGAATAACTTTCCCCAGAAAAATTATTGCATCAAAGAAAAGAAAATATCTAACGTAGAATTTATTAAATACTTAGGCGTCACCAACATTGAAGACATGCTGTGGGGGAAAAACATCAGGGAAATAACTAGTCTGGCAAACCATATATCAGGATTCGTAAAAAGAGTTCTAGGCAAATGCGATGAGAGAGTACTAGAAGCTATTTTACACTTGTCAGGCCTCATTTAGAATATGCCGCTAGTATATGGGATCCGTACGAGGAAGGTATGATAAAAGAATTAGAGCGTGTGCAAAGGAGATCCACTAGATTTGTTAAAGGCCGCTATGATAATTGTATAAGTGTTACGAGTTTAATAGAAGAACTAGGCTGGGAATTACTATCAGAACGCAGGTTGAAATTTAGGTTAAACCTTTTCAGTAAATTGGAAACCGATTTGTCACATATTTTAAGTCGATAATTCTTCTTCCCGTTACTCCACCGGATAAACCTTCGTTTTTCCCTTCTTCGGCAATTGCCATATCGTCAAATGAATCATGCAAAGTTTCATCAGCTACTGAATCGTCAATATTGGACGGGGTTTCTTCAATAGCGCAAGAAGTTCCTCCTACGTGCGACTCTGTTCCCATTATTTTGAGACGCCTGTTTCGGATAATAGAAATTTGCATACTTACACATGAATATATCATTACATTAAGATAGTCTTTTCACAAAAAATGACAATATTTACCTTTTTTCTTCCCTCCGCTTGGCCAAAAATTCACCCTTTCTTTTTTTCCTCGCCATCGAAAATGTCAAGCGACTGCCTACTTTAATTTTCCGATATCGGTACGCTTCCGATGAAATTTCGAGACTTGACAATTAGTCAGTTTGACTGTTACTAGACACCCCGAGAGCGACAACCTAAGCTGAGACTCAAGAAATAACCCGTCAGTAAAGCAGACACTCCGTCTTACTCGCCTCTTCTTCCCGACCGCCTTCACTTTCCCTTCCCCCAAGCTCCAACACCTCAAGGTTACCGTTTTAGGATATAGGGTAGAGGGACCGTGCCACTTTTCGAGTAGCGCAGTAGGCGGAGAATGTGTGAACTGTTTCGTGATTTGCACGTTGCTAGAGGCGTATCCCTGGGCTGGAGTTGGCGAAAAACATAAATTACTTTCAGAATATCTCAACAGCGTGTCTTTTAATAAAAATCAATAATTTTCAAGGATCCAACAGACTAAGCTTGAATCTTGTACTCTATAATAACGAAAGTTAAAAAAATAGCCCCTCTGTCTCCCAATATTTGCAACAAAAAGGTCTATTTTTACATCGAGATATATTTTTAACAAGGCTTATTACGTAAAATCTAAGATTATAGAGTAATAGTTTGATACTTTCTCTTTTAATTACTGAAAACCACATTCCGATATCTAGCTTCCTGTTGGAGCAATCTTCCTTGAAAAATAGGTCTGAAAAACAGCTATGTATCACGGCCCCTTAAGTGATCTAGGCAGTATCCAAAACTTCCTGTTACAAGAACAAAAGCATTTTTGCTAGTTGTTTTTATCAATGTAACAGTAAAAAAGTACCTATATATGAGCTCATGAATTTAAAAACCACAAAAACTGTTAACCAGATGTAATATAACTATGACAGAGCGGTTCATGCAGCAATGCAAATAAAAATCGTCAATAACTGTCGTAATTATCACCCCTCAACATTGAATTATAGATCATATATAGATCATTTTATTAAAAATGGAAATAAGTAATGTTAACTCTCTTCCTAATCTGAAATGGAATTAATTGGATTGAGCGAAGCGTAGTGTAAAAGATGAAATGCATCCCATTTTGCTGAAAATGTTGGCCCACCATATTAAAAAGAGGCTCTCCACCCCTCTGCTAATATATATTGTGCAGGATGGAGGTGATTACAATGGACAATCTCCATTCTAGACGGGGACCCACTGAGGGGGAGATCATCCCTCCAGGAGATGTCGATGCACTCAAAAACTCCAGTTTCAATGCCTCTGAGGCTACGTTCTTCATAACTCATGGTTACACCCAAAGCATCAAGGCCGAATCTGTACAAGGCATCAGGGACAGTAAGTATGTGGTTCTTCCCACCAACTTTTGAATATTTCTATGATATATTGGTAGAATGGTATTCCTAAAACATAAATGGCCAGACTTTAAGGAGAAGGTAATCATCATTTAATGTCTACTCTTTATCGCTATAATTTCATTGCAAAAACTTTGAAGCCATAACACTAAAATACGCATAATGAAAGAAATATACAAGAATAATAGTTGTAACAATATGCAAGAAAGAATTAATAGAAAACTGGTTTCAACATAGGATAAGTGTTCAACTACAGTAGAGCACCCTTAATCCGGGAACCCCTAATCCCGGAGCACCCATAATCCGGCAATTTTGCCATGCAATTTTGGTACTAAGTGGAAAATGCTGAAACATTTTTAACCGGAACATTGCTTCATAACCTGCCGAGATATTATTCTTATATTAATACCGAGGCTTATACCATTCTTAACGTTAATTTTCCCATTCCCAGGTTAATACCATTCTTAACGTTAATTTTCCCATTTCGAGAATCAGAATAATTTAAAAATAATAATTTCTGGTACTTCATGTACACTGGAATTATTCTGGAACTTGAAGTAAACATATAAATTTGAAGTCATCGCCGAGACGAACTACGACTAATTTACAGATCGGCCACTTTCAATGGCGCGCGCATTTTTGATTGAACGCTAGACGTAATTTGATAAAAATTATTTGTTATTTGCTTATGTTTCACCCAAAACATGCCTCATCCATACAGTTGTGGCAACAGCACAAAACGTTAACCATCGCAGAAAAAGTGCAAGTTGTTTAAAAGCTTGACGCCGTTGCATCAGTAAAGCGTTTGACTGAAACATACTACGTGGGATCTTCAACAATATTGCACATTAAGAAGCTGAAAGAGAATAATCATCAACATTTTACTGTTAAAGTGACACGAAGAAGTAGTTAACAGAGAGAAAAGCTGTGAAAGAAGATTTAAGTGCTGATTTAGATAGCCTGGTTTCGATTGCTTCGAAGTGAAGGGCTTAGTTAGTATTTCTGGCCAAATGCTAATGGAGCAGGATGAACTATTTCAGAAATAGAAGTGATCAATCCAAAAGACGTGATTCGGGAAATTTCACGTGCAGGCAATAGCATTTCACCGTCCATTCTAAAACACACATGGTTTAAATTGTGGCCTGCTTTAATGATATAGACGAAATAGGTGGGGATTTAAAAATTTCATGTTTATGAGGATAAAAATATGATCATGGAGTTTTCAAACATCATCCATAACCATGAATTAATGGAAATGGAATTGGTAAATTTAGACGAAAGGATAGTTAGCGGCCACGATATTCTCACCACACAACATCATAGATGATGAAATCATTGAAATGGTAATTAATAACAATAAATCCGAGTGGGGATGAAGATGATCAGTCTGAAGTTTTTGAGGGAAGACTACTATTGATGATGGTCTTTAAAGAATAATCCAGTCCGGTCGCCCGCGGCGACGTAGTGATGGGCGGCCGTACACACGACACCCACGCGTTGGCATCGCGCTGAATCAGCTGATAACAAATCGAGCGCGGTAGGAAATTATGTTACGCAAAGCACAGCAAAAGAAATATCAAATTTTATACCCTTTTCCAATAACAAAGTGTAACTCCAAGTAAGGACTCCAGGTAAGTCCAACAATAAAGTGTACTTTTCTCACTCATTTGCATATATGTATCTGCTCCAACATTCTTTCTGCCATTTAAACAAACTTTTTCCTTCTCTTCCTCAATGCATTCCAATTTCTCCCAACCCTGTGGGTTCTACCATTTTAAGTAAAGTCCCTTTTAATATCTACTTAGTTTTTACTTCTTACTCTAGAGCTATACAAGGACTTCACGTGATGACTGACGAGACCCCTTCTTAGCACTTTGCTTGTCAGATCCAACAGTAGCCCCTGTATGTTTAGGCAAACCCAAGAGCTGTAGAGTTGACGGTCTTCCTTCACAATGGGCTTAATATACAAATGAATATAAAATTGAGGTGATTTCTTGTTTTTTGAGCTGATTTTTTATTTTTCTACTGTCTTAGGCTTTTAATTCATTACGTACATTACTTTAATGGCCTCAATTTTGCTTCCTTCTAACTGACAATAAGTTGCTGTGTTGACTATCTTCACATTATCTCCCCGCATAGATATTCATGCTGACTGGTTATGGATTAAGAAAACACTACTTTTATGATTTACTTATAGTTTTGGTGTTGTGAGAGAAACCTCGGATAGCTACAAGTAAGTTCTTCAAACCCGATCCAGAATCACTGAAAGAATAACCAGTAGTCACCAATTTACCTGTTCTTTATTACTTTGAGTTTAAATAATGATTCATTGATATTATGCTTGTTAGGGAAAGGTTCTGATGGATACCTTTATGCTGCTCGATTTCATGGCCCATCCCATACTTAGAATTCTAATCTGGAACTTCTATCTGCACAGCACTGAATTAAGGGCCCTTGTACTTCTATACAAAATCTATATCAATGCCAATATTCAAACCCAGTTTCCTGGTATGGTAGGGAGTATTTCAGCCTCCACAATAACATGTTATCGGTGTTTTTCCATCCACAGTGTACATTGCCTATGTTGGGGGTAATGTGATTGCCGTGGACTGGTCAACGATCTCCACGAAGTCACCCTACTTCACGGTGAAGTCGAAGACAGTGGAAGTTGGTCAGTTTGTGGGGGCATTCACGGCCTTCTTAGTGAGGGAGGCAGGGGTCAACGTCAAGCACGTGCACCTGATTGGACACAGCCTGGGTGCCCATGTGGTCGGAATCGCCGGAAAGACCATCCATCTCATGGTTGGCCAGAAACCTGGGCGCATCACTGGCAAGTATCTCTTGGAGATAAAATGGGGTGGAACACTTACTCCTTTACCCACCCTATTCTCTTTTTGCCCAAGGAGAAATACGCTTGAACCTTTGTATTGCATGTCAATGAGAATCACAAGGCTTATTGCATTCTTTACGAAAATGAAATTATGTGTGTGCTTGTGAGCGAGTATCTATCAGCTTTTTTTTTAAGTTGATTTTGTTCGATTGATGAGTACCTGCTTTAGGATAAAGCCTTGTTAACCCTATTTACGCAAATGATTGATGATGGTAATGGTTATTGAATTCTTCATACTCAAAGATTGTTGTATGTATATGTGATTATATTCATTTATAAGTAGCCATAAGAGCAGAATCATCCATAATGCCACTCCTAAATGACCGCCTCCACTCATGGTACTTGGCTCAGCCTGAACATTGAGCCACTTTCATTTCTACACAGAGCACTTAAATTGACACTTCGCCAAATGGTGCCAAAGTTTATGAATGACACTGGAAACACTCAATATGACTGGTATAGAAGTTTAATCAGAGGATGAGATAATTCAACTGGTATATTTTCACTTTCTATTACCATCAGTACTTTTCGGAACTTTTTTCCCTTTTATAGAGCTGATAACTTAAGGCTTAACAATGTGATACCTTTCCATACTGGAAAATAAAAGAATGAAACTTTGTTAGGTTCACTTTATATGTAAACAGGCACGACCTGGGTTTCATAACGTAGCTATGAAACCTGATGATGTAACTACGTTATGAAATCCGGGTTGTGCCTTTTTAAATATAAAGGGAACGTAACAAAATTTCATTTTTTTATTTACAATTTTTTCCCTTTTCCTTCAAATGGATTGAGAATTTTATTTATTCTAGTTTTAAACAGCAACCACATATTCGAGTCACATGAGTTGTTTAATCTGAACAAGAACGAAGTGTATTACTTAAGCTTGGATCCCGAGGCTTGTTGAGCAATAGTGACCCCTCAACATGGTGGGATCAGCCGTTAAGTCGGCTGATTTTGGCTGCTCATCGCAGCATGCAGAGACAGCATAACCCTATTCTTACCCTCACTACCTAATCCCAATGGCCCTATTTTTCATATCTAATCATCTGAGGAAAGGAACTATATGCCACAAAAAATCACAAGAATGGAGAAGATTACCTGCATGAGATCATGGACTCTGCAGGCTTTTTGACCTTTCGATCCTCTCCTTGAGCACTGGGAACTGTTGGCCAACATAGAGACACTGCTGTGTGAAGGTTTCTCGGGTCCTCCACCGGGTTATTGCGTCCATGTCCGCCGACGTTTCGATTCCTGACTCGGTCATCGTCTGCAGGTCCTATCCTTCTCCTGGGGTCAGGTGTCTCCTGATTGGTATATAGACCAACCTTCTTAAGGGCGCCTCCTGATTGGTCGAGAATTTCCCCTGTCCTCTTGAATGCATTTGAGGATCGGTCTCCAGGTGTTGCCAGCCAGCGTCCCTGTTCAAATTCTTCTTTTCGAGGCGGATTTCAATGGCCACCTTGAAAACCCGATCACAATAGCCGTGTGATCGGCAAAGACGTTTTGCCTCGTCCCACTTGATGGTTTGATCACGGCTGAAGCTCTGTTCCGCGATGGCTGACTTTTCCAGTTGCCCCAACCTAAGGTGCCTTCTGTGCTTCTTCATCCTGGTCTCAATAGTGCGGCCCGTTTCTCCGATGTACACCACACCACACTCACATGGTATCTGGTAAACTCCGGGAGTCTTGAGGCCAATTGGGTGCTTCGCGTTGGCTAGTTGGTGTCTTAACTTAGCCGGTGGTACATAAATTGTGGCAATGTTGAATATTTGGAGTATTCTGGATATTTTTCCCGATACCGAGGAAATGTATGTCAGGCAGGCTGTGGCGACAGGTTTTTCGTCAGTGTCCCGTGTCCGTTCTTTTCGTGGCTACATGGTCCTTTTCATGGCCCGGGAGATTTGCCGTTCTTCTAGTCTTCCTATTCTCGCCGTCCTATTCTCCATTGTACCAGGGCCAAGTCATTTCCGACAAGAAGAGCTTGCCAGGAGAAATTCAACGGCTAAAGAAGACTTCTCTTCAAACCGATACAGTGAGCAGCGGGATACGCTGGGAAAGCACCAGATCTTTTTCATAGAAACACTGACCCCATGGAGAACCCAACATTTTCTTTGGCAACTTCCCAAGGAAAGCACTTGCCCTTAATTCATAACTATGTTTTTTATTGTGTTCATTCATTTATATGAACAACTGCTTCCAAGTCTGACATGGACTTATAGAAAAGAGAGTTCCATGAGTATAGGTAGAGTCCGTGCTTACTCCGGTAGGCTACCACAAAATACTTGTCTTTGAAAAGAGACAGCACTTGTGGAATCATCCCACTCAAAATCAGCCTCCTCTCCAGAAGCAATTTTATATAAGTTAAGGTTGGCATAATACCACAGTAATGGTTCATAGTTTCATCATGGAGGAAGCCTATACTTTGGAAACACCCCCTCCAGGTTTATTATCAACATTGCGAAATTTTTTATATTAATTGGCGTAAGCTGACTCATTAAATGTTCTTAATCTGTTATTGTCTAATAATGATTGTTATTATAAAATATGCAGTGCAATTAGAAAATTTCAAGACTAAGGTAATGTTTGTGGCACAGTAGATTTAAAAAATTCGTATTAAGTTATATGGTAATGATGAGACAAAGAAATATTTCATATTCATATTTTGGTGAGTTGGAAATTCTCATTACCATCTCAGTCATAGTTTTCACTTAAGTTTTTCTCATCTATCTCTGGATACATCCCATCAATGAGATAAAATTGAATTGAAAACAAAGAGAGAGATTGTAATGAGTGCTTACAGCACAGCCCAAACTTGTGAAACATTCACATTTGTGGGCAACATGTGACTCTTTGCTAACCAATTGAAGATAATCCAAACAGTTTTAACAACCTGGGGTTGAATCCAGATCGTGAGAAGAGCACTGGATGCCGATGACACCGCACGTTTCCTCCTGTCCATACACAGGTCTGGACCCCGCCGGACCCCTGTACAGCGTGGATGACAAGGACAATAGGCTGGACAGGGAGGACGCGGACTTTGTGGATGTGATCCACACCTGTGGTGGCTGGTTGGGAATGAGCTCCGCCATTGGCCACGCCGACTACTACCCGAATGGAGGCAAGATGCGGCAGCCTGGGTGCTCCATAGACGTCGGTGAGCAACTGCCGGGGATGATCCCGGCAAAACATCCCGAGTCCCAGACAGCACAAAGGGAATAATACGCACATAATATTCAAATATTATGCACTAATTATACCGTGGCAGTGGCATAACATGTGCATAAAATGTACATAAACTGTGAATATAAAGGGGCTAATGTCCGCATAAAGACCTCTTTTATGTGTATAATATGCATAATCTAGGCGGTGACTGTAATAGTACGTTATGTGCATAATACTTAAATATTTTGTGCATATATTATTTGATATTATATATCGCATGCATAGTACTGTAATCGCATATTATTTAATCTATTGCGCATATTATTCCGTTCAATATATATTAATTTGGACCATGGGTCCATGTCAAACAATTTACAGAAAACTAAGGACATACTTCTTTGCAGAATAGGCACTGAAAAAGTTGAACTAGTCGGGTACGATCTCGGATCACGTAATTTAATACGGCATAATTTGGCACACGTAAACTATACACAGACTTAGACCATGCAAAATTCGTATGCCGCTTCTTGATGTCACATTGCGAATTCATAATTTTAATTTCACATTTATGCGAGCTAAGACGATTGCAAACAAAAACGTCTGTTTCTTAATAAAATTAATTACATTTATTGACACAATTTCCATTTTCAATCATTGCATTCGCTAGGCATTGTAACACATAATATTCCAATACCTAAGGCATAATCTCAATAACAGCCAGGGCGACAATCACCAATATCAATTGCTGCATTGCATGTGAATAAAAAGTAGCGATCAAGTTTGATTTTTCCACAACATTTCATTTTAAATGGTTGATCTGGGTGTACAAAAACCAGCTGTCCTTTAAAAAATACAACGCTCTTCTAAAAATTGAAACTATATTTTTCCAACAGTTGGTTCGTTCAAATATCATCGAAAGTCACTGCACTGTCATAACACATAAAAAACTGTTCACGTTTATCAAATAGTTGAATGATGATCTGAATTGTCGTTGGATCATTCCTAATGTCCCAATTTGTTAAAGACTGTATGTACCTGAAACATGATAAATAGAGTCAATTGACAGCAAATCAAAAACTCAGCATGGAAGGCAGATGAAAACAATGACGAATTCGTAAATAATCTTCAACGCAATCACTGGTCATAACAATAATTTAGGTACTCACCGTAACTTAACAGTCCATTAGAATCTTCTAATGGAATCTTCTAATGGAAGATTCTAATGGACTGTTAAGTCTAAAATTAAGCTTCTACGATCACAAATTACAAGAAAACGTAAATATTGGAGGAGCTGGTTCTTTCTCACGCTTCCGGCTTATCAAAATGACTGCCATTGTGATTTTCGAGATGGTTGAAGTCGATCTTGTTTGCAGGACATCGATTGTGGTCTATTAAAACATATGCGCATATTATGCACCTCTTATTCGCAGTCTTCGATGGTATAATGTTTAAATATTATTTGCAGACCGCTCATATTATCCAAATAATATGTATGTAATCGAAGGAATATTATTTATTATTTATTCCAATCCATTTATGCATATTTTATACGGTTTAAATTTTGTGTGTGCTGTGTGGGGAGTATACTATATCTCTACAGATAAAAACTATGGATGGGTCAAATAGCAGGGTCTTCGAATTTAAATATCCATTTCAAATATTAAAATACGTTCCCAGTATAGATTTCACTGCAAGAGTTCAGCATGATGGCATGTCTTTAATCCATTGGAATGTGTCATGCCAGAATGCTGTGTACATCCAGTAGGATTGCTATCTGAAAATTAACAAATCTAAATCCCCAGATAGGACATATGCAATCGCATGCGTTTCATATCCGGATAGTATCCATTGACAAGAAAGATACGCGTATGCCTAGAGTCATTTCGTCAACGTATACCATCCATTGGCCGACTGTGGACGAACAAGATGACGACCATGCAAATGTCGTCTACGAATAATGTACGAAGAGATACGAAAGCGCAGGAATACAATATGGTGGCTGCTGCCAAGGTTTCCTATGATACTTTCAAATATAAATTGTCGTTGGCTCTTACGTTCTGTTGTAAAACTTTCCATTATAATTGTTAAATTAATTAAGGCGATACATCAGATGATTTCCCGAAGGCCACGCAAACCAGCCTTCCTCACTGTTTCACTAATCCGTAAATGAACCATCTTGGAGCAATTCGCGTAACAATAATAACATTCATTTGCCAGGCGACAAGTAGTATAATATATTGCAAATGGCACATAAAAATATGCAGACAACAATAAATATATGGAAAATAGTTAAATATAGTTATCAAGCAAATGCAAATGTATAGCTGGCAAACAAAACAGAGGACAATAAAAGTTATCTCACATGACAGCGTTAAGATCAGTACAAATTACTTCGAGTCTACGGAGCCGGCCAAGCTTTAGAATGTATCCGATACGCCACTCCAATATTGAAAAGCCGACATAGGTTTTTATTCGCAACAGATCGTATTGCTAACAATTCGATAAATTTGAAGCACTGTGATGAGCGGAATTCCGAAAACAAAGTGGACTAATCCACTTCGCTTTCCATGGTTCAGCGTTCCATGTGTCGTTCCTGCCTGGTAATCATCCACTGTGGACAAAAAATAGATCTCAAGCTGTGTGCCAACGGGATATTCGTATCCTAGACAAAGGAGATATATCGTATCTCTTACAATTACATTCAAACTCATTTATGACGAGCTCGGTTGACACGAGATCTCGGCTATTGCGAGGAAAGAGAGAAGGGTTATTTGGAAATGATGCATTTTATGATCAATATATAACGGTTAAACGAGAGTTTTCTGACGTGACGGAAACGGACGGTGGCGGTGAACGGCGACGTAGCGGATCAATTGTTGGTGGTGTATCACGATCGACGGTAGATAGAAAACACTGCCGTTTTCCAATATGGCGGCGAGGCGAACAGTCACCTCTCGGGTTCCAATTGGTGTAAAACCGTAAGTTTTTACCATTTTCCAAAACTTTTCAAGCGTGAGTGAAGTGTGAACATAGCAGGTTGTGTTGTGAAAATTTCATCGAAAAAGGACGATTTTCAGTGGTCGAAAAAAAATTTTAAAAAGTGTCACCCTCATCGGAACATTTACCCTCCTCCCCCCCACTTGATTTTCAAGTCACTCGTGATTGGTTGACGGAAACCAACGTGACGGGAAAGCTAGACCTTGACAAGCTTTGCTGAACGTACGTCGGCGGCACTTCAACGTCCGTCCATCGTGCTTAGTTTCATTGCGTTTCCATTCTCCTAACTTCAACAACGCCACCGTCCGTTTTCGTCACGGCAGAAAACGTTCATCGTAATCCCGGCCTTAGAGAGCCTTACCGTTATTACGAGCAAATCATTAGTCCAAATGAACGAGCAGTGGCTGTACTGTCTGTCGTACCAAGGACTTTTTCTTGTAAATTTAGCATGTATGTGGATAGTTTACTGAATAACTTGTTCATTTTGTAATTTCAATCATCTTATATTAATATTTGTTATTTTATCACCTCTGCATAAGAATAGTATGTGTGTGAGCGCGCGGGTGTGCGTGAGAGAGCAAAAGACAGTGAGTGACAGTACATGTTGCTACTCGAAATGGATATAACGAGCAACGGATATTACGAGCATTTGGTCCTTTATATCTCGTTATATCCGAGTTTGACTGTATTTAGTTCTATTTAAAAAATACGGGCATCGATTAAACTCTCCCAGTATTATTGATAGTGTTCCAGCGCTACCTTGAATTATGACAGCACTTCATTTTTTAATTTATGTAACATATCATGCGTACACCTTTTAATAATTCCCGAGGTGGTGTGACTTGTATCATGTTCGTCGCCCTTCGCATCTAGATACGGAAATTTACGTGCTGTCTGGGATGTCCAATTCACATTTTCTACATTTAATTCCTACAAACTTTAACCTTACAGTGGTTACGTGAATTTTTGGGACATGAGTCGTGACATCGGTCCCCTGGACCAATATGCACTCTTGGGTTTTTGGAATGTTAAATTTGTATTTATTTGAACTATCTTTAAATAACAAAATTCAATTGGTTCAAATATTGGTTCATAAATCGGAAGAGCAGCATTAAATAGGAAGCTAATAGGGTATGGATACTGATCCATGCTCTGGTCTATCATTCATCAACTACTCCTCATCTGCCCATCCATCAATTGAAAGCTATTAGATGACATGATACTATGAATTTATCCAGAGGAGAAGCAGAACAGTGACTTTTTCATGAAGAGTGTAAATCTCCCACAAAAATATGTATATTCATAAAGCTAAATAGAAAGCGTGCAATCAGATAAATTAGTGAGTTTTACAAAAACTAATTATCTCTTGCAAACAAGACACATAAATTGAATTAATTAAATGGAAATGAGTTTCATTCTGTTCATTCAAAAGTTGTGTGGCCCTCTTTCTGCAGTAAATATGGGTTCCTGTTCACACAGTCGTTCTTGGAGGTTCTTCACTGAGTCCATCAACACTCTGGGTTTCTCAGCACAGCCCTGCGCCTCCTATGAAGAATACCTGGCTGGCAAATGCGAAGACAACCGCCAAGTCGCTATGGGGCACCACACTGACAAGAGGTTAGTATCATTGGTTACTGCTGTCTTTTCTCCCACATTTCCTGGAGGGAAACTCAAATGTGTCAATATATTACAGATGATATATCATCTGTAAATATTAGATATGGGCTCTGTGTAGGAATATTAATGTATTTCTCATCATGGAAAGCCATAATTATACCCACATAGCAAAGCAAGCTTGCTGCAACCTTGCAGCAAGCTTGTCTTTACAAGATAGCAAGCTTGCACCGGCAAGGTTAAAGCTTGCAGCAAGCTTGCTGCAATCTGACTACTGTACCTGCTGCAAGCTTCACGCAAGTCCTGTTCAAGTTTCACCCTGGCAAAAATGGAGGGTACGCCGAGGGTAGGAAAGCATTCATGAACGAAACACAAAAACATTGCCTATGTAATGCAATTGTGCAATGCAAACGAGCTGTACCCATGTACCTAGCGAAACAAATTAGTTAGGTATCACAAAAAAATCACTACTTGCATGCGTACACCTATAGTATCAAAATTTAAAATGAAAATGATAACAACAGATTAACCTGAATTTTTAAACGCGCAAGATGTAATTTTTAACCATAAATACCTACTTCTCCTACGTGTCCTATTATCTTAACGAAATGCAAATCACGACGGCTACGTAGCGCTTCTCCGCTAACAAATGGCGGAGGGGAGGCCGTCTATATACAGCTGCTGGCTTGCACGAATTCGTTAGTGATAATTAACTTTACAACATATGGACACGGGTATTTGAATCATTAAAACATTTCCCCAATAACCATTTTGTGGCTAAAAATAAGCATGACTGTTAATACTACGCATAACTGATATTCTTTCAACTCCAGGAGAGATAGATAAGTTTCCTCAGTAAATTGGCAATCACCATCTTCATCGGACGGGCCGCGGGATTCTTGGCGATATATGTAGGAACCCTGACGTCAATACCACTGTATTCTGTACTCAATCAATCTGTGTTCACAATTAATCTGTATTCACGACTATACAACCTTGTTCTTCTTTGTCAGTTAATTTATCGTTACGTGCTTAAGTTAATTTCGCGCTAATTTTTCCTATTAACTCGCTCTTCTTCAATTTAGCTCGAATTGTTTTTCTCCTACGGGAATTAAGCCGTGCGCGTTCATACAAAGGTAACTCTACTCCTCCCTTAGTAGGAACTCTATAGTTGCAATTGCCTTGGGCCCTGCACTATTGCTACCAATGTTGCCAGAGTCCGTAGCAAAGTTGGCACACTTCATGCAAGTCGAGTGTAACTTGCACGGAACGTGTCAATATTGGCAAACTTGTAGCAGGCTTGCATCTAGATTGCCAATCTTGGCAAGCCGTACGCCAGACTCAACCAACCTTGCTGCAATCTTGCATGCTATGTGGGAAAATGTACTGCTTATAAAAAATTCCTCTGCATACTCATGATATTCTGAGAATGTTTGTCATTTGTTTACAGTGCATCAGGAGCCTTTTACCTGAAAACAGCAAAACGGTCACCATTCGCCAAAGGATAACAATACAGTTCTAAATTGTTAGAATCTTCTCCAAAACATTTCTGTAATTGACAGATGAAGAATGCCACTCTGAATGTTTTATTATTAAATCTTTTTTATTGAAAATAGACTGGATTTATTGCTCTACTCCTTCATTGATAGCCATCTTCTTCATACCGACATGTGCATATGCATGCCCATGGGTCCTGTTCTAACCATCTGAGGTACCATATTTTCGAACCTCCCTCATGATGTCCCAGAAGATAAAGACATCATTCTTTCATGTTAAGTGCCGCGATGTTGATTAAGTAGGTACTGGATAAGATCTTGAGCATACAAATCAGCAATTTAAGTTGTTAGCTCCAATTATGTTGATAATATTTGGTCAGATTAAGGGTAAGAAGGCTTGTTTCATTTCCAAGAACCTAACCCTTTGGCTAATATTTTGCAGTGCTATCTTGGCCATTGGTAAACTTGTTGTATGTTACATGATTCTAGATGTTGGCTGACCTGGTACGAACCTTAGGTCAATTGACCTTGGCAATATGGCGTGGGCCTCTGTTCTATTCATGTATGTCAGAACCGTTTAATAAAACTGTTAAAAATGATACAGAACATGGCGCAGTCGTGATAGTATTGTACGCATCCGTTTACGCGCAAATTTTGTGAAGTTGTTAAGTATACAGCAACAGAATCCTGCAAGTATGTCCACCGCGTCGGGTATAGTAGAATGGGGGCGTTTACTTGGAACCGAAATCGCAATTTTGTACACGAAATTGTTAGATGGAAACGAAAAAAGGAATTTAGTGAAAAAATTAATCTTCTAACCATAACCATTCACTCATAAATCAAAAATCAATTTAAGCAAAAGGTGACGCCCAGCGAAAATGCTGCTGTGATAACATTGACGTCACTTTCCTCCCGTCTTTGACTGCTCGTATGGGAAGGGGAGGGAGTGGAGGGGGATTCTCGGAAGGTCTGCTCGCACAGATGATGTCTTAACTGCTCCGATTGGCAGTCAACTGTGTCGGAGAACTGTGAACAGAGTCAACCCCCCCTTTGCGATAAGGCGAAGTAGCTTCGCGGGCTCAGTTGTGATTGGGCGAAGTCGTTATACGTCAGAGGTTGCACCACACCCTCTTTTCCGAAAGGGTTAAAAACATTAGTTTTTCGACGCCTATAAGTCAAGAAATAATTGACGGATCAAAAAACGAAAAAATACGGGTTTTTTAATTTTAAAAACTCTTATCATATTCGGCGATAAAAAAAAGTGTGGTAAATGACCCCATTGCCGCCAAATAGACCTCTAGACAACTTTTTATATCGCCTAGAAATGCTATTTAAAATTTCTTTAATGATACTGAAACACCTTAGCGATTAAAACTATGCATGTATTTAATGTATGTTTCGAGAAATAAGCAAAAGAAATGCCCAAAAAACACACCCACGTTAAAACGTATTGTGGTTGGCCGGCTGCAAATGACGTCAATGGAGAGGAAAACGCCGGAATGTATACCTGTGCACTTTTTTTTCAACAAATTTTGTCGGATTTGATATCTTTGGTGGGGTTAAGGAAGGCTGCGAACATATATGATTTCTTTAGAAGGAATGGAGTCTGAGTTTGTCAAAGGTGACGCAGGAAATCTTCCGAAAATCGAAACATTAGCAATGTTTTCATACGTATACGATATATCAACATCATGTTTAAATGAAACTTCGTTCAATCTTCGAAGTAAATATGATTCAAACAGAAAGCCAAAGAGTTAAGATGACGAGGTAAAAGCATGTCAATGTTTGAACATGAATGTTCACATTTTAATTTTGTAATATTCATGGCGATGATCAATGTTTTGGTGTTAGGGTCGCTCTGGAGCCTTAATACACCTTTTCTTTCGATGCCCTTAACTGTTCTCCGGCTCACTGGATTCCAGATTGGAAGTTTCCAAGTATTGCTTCTCCTTTATCGATTATAGAAGCCTTTCCATAAGAATCTGTAAATTAAAAAAAAGTGAAAGTATAAAGCTATGAACGACAATTAAGACTAAAGACTTCAGTCTCACCCTAAACTAATATTTAGGTGACAGTTTTATGAAGAATAATCTTCATTTATTATTTTGAACTAAGTTTGTGAAATAATGGAAGGAAATGCAAGGTAACCATAATGTTTTTCTTAAAAATACAGTTGAGCACAGAAAACTAAGGGAACATGGTTAAACTTACAATTAGTGTTATTGTCCTTAACGTTGAGGACACGATTCATTATAATATGAATGAGCAAACTTGATTTTTCCACAAATTTATTTTCCTCCACTACCAACACCACCTAGATTAGAAGGCCTTAGGACTCGCGTGTGACGTCATCATCCGGAGGCCAAACGAGCTGGGTTTCCGTCAAGAAAGAAGCCGACCCTCAACTCGAAAATGTATAACGTTCTATTATGCGTGATTCAGTTCATCATTCTCTTTTATTTATTAATCGACCCTCTGTTTTGATCCATCAGATAGAATGAAATAAATAAATGAGCGATAGTGAATATCCACCAAATAAATGATACGTAATTGGAAATATTATTCACATTGAAATTTTATGTTCCTTGCTCAACCATTACACTAACCCAACTCTGCAATCCACAGCCAATGCATAGTAATTAAGCTAAATTATTTTTGTAAACCTCATGCTTCACCTTTTCATTTACCAAAATAAAGGGTCCACTGAACTAAATATAGTTCCACATAGATACACATATTGCCAGTTTTTTAAAAACTTCCAAATAATAGTGGTCGTATTGCTTATTATTACAACTTTACAACACAAAGATTCCGATGCATGGCAACTGCAGTGATGTTGTAACAAATATTTGCATAATTTATAAACTATTAGCAACTAAAGCTATCTTCAATTGATACCCCAATTGAGAAGAATTTCATGAGTTAATACCCCGATTTAAAAAACGATGCCTAAAATATGGGTTTTATCTCAAACTAAAGCTTACGCGAGTATAATATTACTCCTTACATTCCAAAACTTCAACAAAAACTGCAATTAATAATAAAGACAAGGTTTTTCAATGGCATATCAAATTTATTAATGCACAATAGTAAAATCACTTCACAAATGTATGAAACCTCCTAGTGCTGATAGGACGACCACAGCCATCACTTTTTCTGTACCTGTAATTCTTAAGAAAGATATAACAGACACACTATTTTTCAATGCCAATGTTCATTGGATGGTCATTTTCACAAAAGGTTTCATTTAAAAAGTCATTTAAAATCGGTGCATTCATGCTTACACTAAACAACACATTTCTCAGGCTCACTACTTTCAAGAAGTCTGCTTCCAAGGTACTGCCGATGATTTTATTCATCACAATATATGTGTGAACAAAAGTTTTCTCAGCTGCAAACTTGTTAGAAAGCATGATTCTCAGTTGTTCAATAACAAAGTTAACTCTATCAACTACTTCATCATTTGATCTTAGGGACTCTAAAATGTGCAAAATCACTTCTAACTTAAGGTTCATAGCTAGCTTCTCAGATCTTACTTGGTTTTCCATCAAAACGTTTTATCCATCCAAAATTGCATTAATTGTATTAATCTTCTTTACTTACATGGGAAAATTGAATTTTCCCACTTTTCTCATAATTACCTAAAAAAAACTTCCACATCATTTTCACTTACAACACATGCCTTGATTTCTGAAAAACGTACGGTCACTATGTGGCACAGAAGATTTTGATCCTAGTTAGTGACAATGGAGAAATGACCCAACCAGTCACATTTTTTCAATTTCACTAGAAGTTCAGCCAAATCTTTGAACTTCATCTTCTCATCATAGAGCCTCCTCTCTTCTTTACTCTCCGTAATGCACCTTTCCAGCTGCTCCATCTCCTTTTTCAACCCCTTCATCTCCAGTTCCTCACGGGTTGATTCCGCTGAACTTAGGTATGATGGGAAACCAGGGAAAACAGAACGTATTGCACCATCTTTCAGTTTCGGTGCTGATAATCTCACCGTAAGCAGCTTCCAATCTTCTCGTCAAACGTGGATGTCTTCCATAAAACATTAAATGCCAGGAAA
This sequence comes from Platycnemis pennipes, assembly GCA_933228895.1. NCBI lineage: Eukaryota > Metazoa > Arthropoda > Insecta > Odonata > Platycnemididae > Platycnemis > Platycnemis pennipes. The sequence continues at coordinate 28,652,018 of OW121852.1, read as the reverse complement.
TGCTTGATGGATGTCTGAAAAATGAAGTAAAATTGGTAGTAAAAGCATTTTTAAAAGATAATCGTTAACAAAAAATGATAGCCTCTGCTCCTTAACTTCATGATGAAAACTAATATTTCGCCTACACTAATGTTTCGCTGGTTAATGGTAACGTTCGGTAATGTTTGCTTTATATAATTGCTACGACTAAATATTAACTCCGAACAACAAGAATATTAGTTCGAAGCAATCTCAAAACAAGCACATTAGAGATAAACTTATTCTTTGTACTGTTTATAACTTACCCTCGAATGTGCAGTTGGTATGCATTCGTCTCTCGGAATAATCCTCATCCACTTTTTCTTCAGCTCGTCGTCTTCTGGAAAACGAAACACTGACACTTTCTTACTGCTCGTATAATTTCCACGGCAGTTAGGAACACAACGTTTATAAACCATTTTAATTGAAAACACGATGCATAAATACAAACTTATCTCGTTGTCAAGGAGGACTAGGCCTCCGGATGATGACGTCAGAGGATTTCGAGCTTTGAGTCCTAAGGCCTTCTAATCTAGGTGGTGTTGCCACTACCCAGGTTTCTCCTGTTAAGTCATCATCAGGTGTACTCATTTACCCCGGTGTATCTGGCTAGTGGAGGAGCAATAAATTTAGGGAAAAATCAAGTTTGCTCATTTATATTATGACATGGTTGAAGCTCTTACACGGTGATGTTAGCTTGCGGTTGACCATACTCATAATAACTAATGACCCTTTGGTCATAAGCTCAACGTATTCTTGACTAGGCTACCTTTAACTATGTGTACTAAATACAAAAATAATTAGGTAAAACAAACCAAATTCATAAATTTCTTTGAGGGGGTGGCTCTTCCAGTTACTTGAGGGAGGAACTGCTTTCCTAGCACTGAGAGAAGCATTTTTTATGAGGGCAAAGACAAATAGATCCATATAGATCCAAACAGATCAATATCCAGGATCCAAATAAGTCCTGGACACCCATGGGGACAACCATTGTCGTCCCCAAACTGGCATTCGTGCCATTCTCTCCAACCTTGAGAAACTTGACAAGGATGTTACATCTGTAATAAAAATTAAGCAGTAGTGACATGTTGCACCAACAACCATGATAGCAAAATCAAATAATTGGAATAAATTACCCTGAATACTGACATAACTAGGAAAGCCTAGCATGTAACTATGCAGCAACATAATAACCCTCCATTTGAGGAATGGTTACAGCTTTGAACTGCACTATATGAAGAGGCCACATTTTCACGTCGTGTTAAAGACCACTGGCTTTGTACACATGGACCAATGTGGAACATTCAGGAGATGATTATTATGGCAATACAGTCTCAAATTTCTTCCCAATGAGATAATGTTTCCCTGTTTTTACCCCCACAGCTTCCATCAGAATTGCCTGTCTTTCAAAATTGTACAATTGTTTGGTGAAGTAGTCTCCAAATATCCAAAATGTGAAAAAAATTTTGAAAAAATCTTTTCACACCTAAACTTGCCAAACTTTCCTGTGCATTGGACAGACTTGCTTTTACTTTGCACAGAGGCTCTGGATACCAAAAATGAACCCTCTTCAAGCCTTTTTACTACCTGTTCCATGGCTTTCTCGCCTTTTCTCAACATTTTCTGTATATGCTGGAGCATAATTTCAAATTTAAAAGCACTGAAGTTGTCCAAACTTCCATGGTTCTCATAGTCACCAGTTAAATGCAGGAGGCCATGCACATTGTATGATATGTGTTCTCTACCAAAAAGCACACCTAAGTTGAAAACAAAAGTTTTCCATAGCTCTTTGATGCAATATGTTGGAACAAGTGGTTCGTTGGCCATAAGAGCTGTCATGCAATGGTTTAGAACCAAAAAACTCAAATACAAAGGCTCCGAAAGAACATCTTTAAAAATGATAGGTCCTGTATAAAGTAAAATTTGTCTGAATTCGGTCGCTTTAAACCTCAAGTACCTTAAAATTGCCCTTGTTTTTCGTGCAAAATCATGTCGAGAGATAAATGGTGACACATACAACAGTTTTTTGGACAAGTTTTCCACTTTGGAGGAGGAAATTCTGACTTTTAATTTGACTCTCAAAGAAAGATGAATGAATTTCTTCATCACTCCGCAACACGCTGAATGCATATGCCCATATGGGAATTTGGAGACCGTATGAGTGCGCACAACATTCAGTTCCACAAGGGGAGATAATCCTATGTTGTGTTCAGGGTCAGGATGAAAAAGGAATTCTTCATCACTTCGTAAGGGAGCATCAAGTTCTGGAAAGCACATCCTACCTCCGAGACGCTTGCCAGCAGCTTTACATTTACCACATCCAGAATAACCTGAGTGGTCCTTAATTTGTGAAACAAATGTTTTAGCAGGAGCATCACACACAAATGCTGATATTTCAAGGAAAAATGTTTTTGTTTCATAGGTTAAGCCGCTGTCACATAGTGTGTTAACTTCAGCAATGAATATATTTAGGTGTAGGTTAACATCTGCAGGCTTTTCCTACCCGTGATATAATGCAACTGGAAAAACTTCAGTGTCCTCAAAGTCAGTCAGTGAAGCTGAAATTGGCCAGAATTGGCTGTTGGAGCTTTTTGCCATTGGTATTTCATCGATGTTTACTTGCAACCTAATTGTGTCCACACAACTACCCAGTAAACACAAAATGTTGCAGCAACGTTGCAAACAGGTTGTGCGAGGTTGCAACATTATTCAGGTCGCTTTGCAACGTCGTTGCAACGTAATAATTACGTCTCCAATAGTTTCGAGAACAAAATTTTTATAAGTTCGAAATAGCTGAGGCAGAAAGTGACTTAGAAATGTTGTTGTATACGCGCTTCTTTCTCATATCAAGTGAATTAACAATTACCACAAGGATATATTTTTAACTCCCTATATGAGATGACTTAGGACATTGAAAATATTCCCGTGGGGATATCAATAGAGCGTTCCGTTGTAAGCCTAATTTATTGTTGCATGAGAAACCCAGGCACAGGTATTTTCCACTTAAGTCGTTTATTTAATCTTTCATGAGAAACCTAGCGTCGTAATTTCCCCACTCGAAGCGCTATTCAGGTCGCATTGCAACGTTCCTGCTACGTAGTAATTACGTCTCCGATAGTGTTGAGGACTAAGAAAAAATAAGTTCGAAATTTTTGAGCCAGATAGTAACTTGGAAAAAGTTTATTATACGCACTTCTTTATCATCTGGAGTGCAAAAAAATTATCAGAAGGATATAATTTTTGAAATGGCACAATTATGAGTATTATTTAAAGGTTGCAGGAAGGTTGCAATAATTTTGTGTGTGAGGTTGCAATAACGTTGTGAAGACGTTGCCAGGACGTAGTAGGGAGGACATTTGGAGGCTTTTACGACGTTGTCATAACGTTGCAGCAACTCCCAGTAGGTTGCAGTGAGACGTTGCTGCAGCGTTGTGGCAACATACATGGTTTAAAGGGTAACCTTAGCGTAATTTTTTTAAAACTTGTATGAGTGACGTTTTCAATCCAAAATGATAGTAACTGCCATTGCCCAAGCGATCCAATACGTGATCCAATCTGACGTGGAGTACAAAGCATAGTTATGGAATCAACTGTAAGAACGTGAGCATGACGTGGTTGCTTCCTTAGAATTCTTAACAGAGAGGTCAGTTTACTACTGTCCTCCTGCCCTCCTCTATGGCCCAACTCTGTGGCTAAATCATTTCCTAAAACAGCTTCTTCACTACTACCACTGGATGATTCACTGTGAAAAGAAATACTTCCTTCTGAGTTATCTGCATCGCTAAGTAATGGCAAATTCCTTTCAGCAACACTTTGGTCTGGAACATCCAAGATTGGGTGCATTTCCTCATTAACCTCGGAAGTTCTTGTCTGATTGAAGGGAATCGCTGACATTCCACCTCGGAACTCAAAATTGATACCCCGAGATAGATTCTTGGACCTATGCAAGACTAGTGATGGAAAAATGTCAGTCAAAATCGATTTTTCGAGCAATCGATTTTTAATCGAAATGAAAAGCTCGACTTTTCAGCAAAAATCGAAATTTGAACCAAAAGATCGATTAATCGAAGAAATCTATGGTTCATTTTTGAAAAAACAATGCAGTTGGTACAAAAAATTGTTTATTATTCATTTGAAAAACGCTCATAATACATATTTTAATAATATAAAATATCCCTAAAAATGTACTTAGAAAATATTGTTGAATTATTTGACGTAAAAATTTAAATTTACTTTAATGTGGATCACCGCTGGAACCATTCGGCTTCACTAAAATTTTTAAGAAAGATCAACTGATTGAGATGCTTTGTTGATGATCTAGGGCGTGCCTTTCCAATTTTACCGGCCTAAGAGAAAAGTCTTTCACATGGGACGGATGGCGTTATCATACTGAGCACTGTGATCGCGAAACAGCACGTGTTGGGGTATTTATTCACCCTTTATCTCCTCCCAGACTTTCAGAGGATTGGGGTCGACTTTCCTATCGACAGGTGGCCTGTTGAGGTATTGCCTAACTTCTACTGGCACCTACTTCTAACAAGAAGTGACCTCAGTGGCAGTTCATCAAGGACCTCTACAGACTACTACGCGCTGCTGAGATCAAACGAAATGGTCACGATCGAAGTTGAAAAATCGAGTTTGGATCGAAACTCGAAGATCATGGCTCGATCTCGATTTCCTCGATCTTTGACTATTAAAACTCGATTTTCGATTTTAATCGAAATCGATTTTTCCATCACTATGCAAGACCTCCCGCATGATTCTCCGACGTCTTTGTTTGTCAGTCAAAGCACCAAATGCTCGTAATTTACGTATCATTGTACATATCACAAGACCCAATAAACTACAGGACACCTATGGGGGAGAAAAATGTAACTATTAGCCACTATTAAGTGGAGACCTTGTAGCCATAAACCGAACCTTGTTCCCATGATGCATGTATACATGCGTGTTTACGCTTCTGCCTGAAGATTGAATGAATCCTAAGAATTAGAATGGGCTGTTTATATAGGCAGTTGTTTAGAAAACGTAATTTTGAAGCTAAGTGTAATCAGGTATCTACTTGCATACAGTTACAGGTTTTGCACAAAAAGCGATTTAAAAAATTCTACTTCTGAGCATTCGTTCAATCAATGATCGTACAGGTACACACATTTTTAAATAGGGTTTAAGACTACCTACTGAAAATTTAAAATTATAGGGTCATCACGACGGGCCATAGGAACGGAATTGAACACCACTGCAACAAAGAACTGTGCTGGTATTTATACATCCCACAATTTCTATTTTCTATGCCACGTTTTGTATGCAAATTTCTATTTACTTAAAAATCCATAGCATATTGGGTTACTTTTAGGGAATCAGGGATAAAATATGAGTAAGGGAATTGACACATACCAGAAGAATGCAATCAACATGAATAATGTACATAATTAATTTCTAGCACAGGAAGTTTCACTGTTAGCTCTGTCACTGAGTAAATCAACATATATTGATCCCACAGCTGCTCATGTACAATTCATAGAAATGGTGACAATGAGAACCCATGTTTGATGAGTCTCATTGGCATATAAATATAAAGAGCTACGTCCAAACAAGATTATAAGGTTTAAAATTAAAGAATATGCGCGATCTATTACAGTTGCCGGCTTCCTCAGGAGTGTAACAAATGTATAAATTACTTTATATACGTTACGTATACGTACTAAATAAACCATGGTTTGACATAGGTCACATACCTCTCTTCACTTCTTATGAGGTGGCCAACCACCAGTAAAAAAATTAATTTCATTTGAAGTTCCTTATGCTTTCATAATAATCATGATTGAAATCAAAGTAAAATATATTATCACCCTCAAGATTTACGCCTGGATTTTTAGAAATTTGAAATCAGAAAAACTCTTATTCATTTCAAATGGCAACCAGGAAAATGTGTGTCCGTTTGAGAAATTCTCGAAGGACATTACACAAACAATGTAAACTAGGTTTCAATTTCCAAACACGGTAGATAATTATAATACTACATTCCAGTACTCAGTGCTTTCCGTGCAAAGTAATAGCGGGAAAACCCGCAGCAAAGCTTCCCATTTTAAGAATAAAGGCCGACATGATTCAAGGTAAAATATGTTGTGAACAGCCATTCTAGGTGAAATAAATGGTAAACCTAAGCTCATTGGGGCAGTCAACCTTTCCCACTGAACTTCCCAGATAGCAAGCTAAACTTGCAGCAAAGTTGCTGAAGGTTTGTAATGACAAAGTTACAACTTTGCAAAAAGTTTGTCGTAACAAGCCTGCATACCTGATGCAAGCTTGAATCAAACCTCCTAGTTACGTGTCTTCAAATTTGCTGCAGACTAGTCGTATCACACCTGCTGCAAATGTTAAATAAAATGTAAAAATTAAATAATAGAACAATAATACTTATAGAAATTTATTAGCTTTAATGTTCTATATGTTTATCAATCATGATATCCTCAATATTATCATCTCCAGTGAATTTGTTCATCCTTTCATTCCTAGAAAAAAAAAACATGAAAAATTACTACAAATGATATGAAAGATCATGCCTATATAATTTTTAATTTGATAGTATATAAAGTTTTTACTTAACTCTCCTTTGATTTGAAATTTGCGCACAGCAGGCATGGAAATTTGTACATTACAAATGAACAAAATGTCAAGTTCCCTTTAAAACTGAAGTAAATTTCTATTACAATGGAGTAAATCAGCCACTTTAACCATACAACCTCTAGATGCAGGATAAGCCAAGAATTGAGGCTTCTGTAATGCTTCAGTTAGGATGCCACCCAATAATTATTTTGGAAGAAGTGGTTAAGTGGCCTTCCAATCTTTTTACATTGAGGCCTTTGCATTAAACTGGAAGCCAGTCCACCAAAAATATAGCCAATTGACACAAGGAAACACAATATTAAAATTAGAAAAACTTACTTTCAGAGGGGTTTGACAGAGACTGCAGAAGTATAACGATGCTGTTGAGTTGCTCTATTTCCTGTTTGTTTTTGAGGCAACCGGTGGCAGACTATTTAGGAACCACGCAATTGAAGAGTTCAGATTGTACCAATGAAGAAGCTTTAGAGGAAGGTGTGAAGAGAAACCATATAGCCTACTTCTTAAAAGTCTTGCGCCATAAATTAGTACCTGGAATGTTAACAAAAATTTACTGCTATAGGGATCTGATGAGAACATAATACATATTGACTCTATTTCATCCAGATAAGTAACCACCTTAAAAATTCCTCATCAATGAAGACATCCATTTTAACACCAGCATCAACAGGGTTACAGGGTTCCTGCATCCATAACTCAAATTATACCTAGAAAATTAATAGCAACTGTAAACATCAAATGAGCTTATACCTGTAAATAGTTTCATTATTCCAACTGAAAACAAACTTACCTTCCATTGTGGAATGAGTATGCCTCTTATCAAATTCAATTAGGATATAATGAGAACTTCATACTGACATCATTTGATTCCAAAGAAATAATCAGCATACACAATTCTCATCACTGAACAAATCCATACCACACATCAGATTCACCAGTGTTTTTACAGTTTTCTGCATCCCTAACTGGAAAAAATACCAGGAAAATTCATTACATCTGTGAATATCAAACATGGTTACACCTGGTAAATAAGTTTCACGACTTCAAGGAAAACCAAACAAAGGAATAAGCAACTTATAGAATAGAAGCTATAGAAGGAATAAGAACTAGTTATTTATGGGAATTAAAGCACTCTTTCCTTCATAAGAAGGTAACAACACTTGGAAAATTCACCACTTCAAAATTTACAAAGAAATACTGTTCACTATCTCAGGTATCATTGAGGAAGTAATGCACCCTGAGTAGGTACAAAAATTAGCTTTAACATGAAACAAGTTCCACAACCTCAAAATATCACTGGCACAGAAGAATTCATGCAATTTTTCGTTAGACTTTGTTAGGCTTGATTAGTTCAAGAGGGGTTCTAACAACATATAAACAACACACATCAAATACAAAATCCATTCAGGAATGAGCATTTGAGGCATTCATGCCATACCATTAGCCATTCGAGAGGAAATTACATTTATCTCCAATATCATATAACATTTATCTTTCATGCATTCGTCCATGACGTATGAAACAGGCTAGATAAAGTTCGTCAGTGTTACTGCACAACAAAATTTAATTTTTAAAGTAACAATAATGCACAACACGTATTTTCTAATTCACTTTCACGCACAATACAATAACTTACTCATAATTAAAAGACACCCCTGGTAGCACAGTAGATATTCATTACAGATATGGAAAAGAAATCATGGGGAAGGCACGTCACTCTTGAACGCTAACTAGTATTTTAAGGAAATCTCTTCCTCGGCTTTTCCATTTCAGGGGTCTCGAAGTTCAATTACATTTAGTAGCGTTCATCCATCGCATATGGTGCTAAAATAAGATAATGATGATATTAAGCTGTTCGAGTAATAATCGATTATTCGTTCTCCTGTGCAGAAAACTAATGAAAACATTTATTCGGACACCAGTAATTCCCTAAGTGGATTCCTTCAGGCCGGAACATGGAAATGTGGCAACGTTGAGTGGGGGCCGAGTTTGGAAGCATGGCGACTATGTGCAACATCATTCCGTGTGATTAAAACGCATAATTTCACTGGTTAAAAAGATCGAACTCGGCTTTCTTTGTGCATGCTGTGGTGACTTAAGGTAAGTAAAATAGCTTTAAGAAATTTTCGATAAGTTGAGGGTGGAAAATCAAGATTATTTCTTATAAAGCATTGCGGCTATGAGCCGGCCGGCCATTGACGGAGGGAGTACGAAAATGCAATGAAGATTATTTCTATGGCATTTATACGATATTATGTGTTTATGGTTTGATATTATTATTGATTTAGCAGTTATCGTTATTTATTCATTTGGTGGGCCTTACGAATAACTGGTGTAGTTATGTGGCATTATGAATTTGGGTTTATTGCTGATTAAACAACGGTCACATCATATCTCTTGAGTATTGATATTAGCCCAGAGTAAGAATCTATGGTATTACTAATATTTTTTAGAAAGAATCATTGATGTCCTGCATTTAGCTTTGTTTAGATAAGCGATTTTTTTTCCAAAAACTTCTCTTTTTTCAGTTAAAGATGCATTGGCGTTGTTGCTGTGTATGTACATTGGAGATACTGTGCATTTAAAGCAACACGAAAACTTCGTTGACGTTTGTGTTCCAGTGCATTGAATAACAGTGAGAGGTTAAAATGTGCATGCTTTGAAGAATTTAATCGGGGTGGTTTGACAATACCAACGACAATAGTGGTTGATTGAACAAGTGTGCAATGGCAGTGAATAATGACTTGCAGTGCAATAAGGGGCCATTGTGTGCAAAGTATAAACTTAGTACGTTGAGGTAACAAATTGCAAAGGTAACGTTAAAGTTGTTTTTATTTATTGCATAGATTTCTTTGCATTGCATAGATATATCACCATTATTATGTAATTTGGACGTTAGTGCAATATAATTTGTTTCTGGTTATAAAACCTGTTTTGTTCTTGAGTGTTCTTAAGTTTTGTGTTTATTTGATTGAATCAAAATGTTTGTAAATAAATGGACTCTGCAAGTACTTGTATATGTTAATGAATTTCAGTTCCAATCCTTGTTATATAATTATAATCGTAAAAGAAGTGCAAGAAGTACCATGGTTAGCCGGTAGGTGCGAATTAATTTCAATTTAGACTGATAGATGGCGTTGTCGTCGCGCCATCATGAGCCAGCTCCTTAGTTCACTCATAAACCGCTGGGTGCGCTATAATCGTCCGAAGATAAGGGATTTCTGTTCGATTGCCGAAACCCATACATACGATTTCTGTCGCATTTCTCTTCACTTTCCTAAGTATATACAGAAGGTATTTCCTGTAAGGGAAGTGATTTCTATTCGATATCTGAGTACTATCTTGAAAACTAAAGGAAATCCCTTACAATGTGCTACCTGGGACTCCACTCAACAGAACTTACTATATGGGATAAATATAAAGCAAGAAGGAAAGAGTGTTCATTCATTTAAGCTATATCCTCGCCTAATTCAAAAAGCATAGGCCCAAGGTTGTTAATTGACCATCTAACATAAAAGTTAATCTTTGATATCGGTTTACACTTCACTACTTTCATCTATGCAACAACAACACATATTCCACAAACATAATTACTACCTTGCATAAAACTTTGATTTCCCTAATCAGTCCATCGAGGACTGACGATGTCTTCCCATAAAGGTATGCAATAGTCACAATTTCTTACATACTTGTTCCTGAAATAAAATAACTCAATTAATGCTGTTGGTTAACATAATATAACCAACCATTCACTTTAGAATGCATCCGATACAGGTGTACCCTGGGGATTGTACGAGTTGAAACGAGTTAGAGTGAACTAGCATGGTTTTACAAGGTTTCAAATCGGTTTAACTCGTTCTTTCAACTCCTTTCAAGTCGGTTATGGCCGCTTTCTGCTTGCTTTACCTCGTGCGTTGACTTCGTATAACCTCGATTGATGTCGTATCAACCAGTAGCTGTCGTTTCTGGGCAGCTTGATCCTTCTCGAGACATCTCGTCTTATGTAGAGAGGAAGTGGTTGTTTCATCTCGTAATGCATGGTTTCAGTTGGTAACACGCTACCTCGTTTCACGTTGTATTAACTCGTTTCAACTGTGCAAGAATCAACTCGTCTTACGTAGCAATAACCCGTTTTATCTAGAACAAACAACCTCGATTCATCTCGCATTACCTAGTTTGACGTGTACGAAAAGCAACTCGTTCGATCTAGCTTTAACCTGTTTCAACTGGTTTCAGCTAGTAACGCGCTACCTCGTTTCACATTGTATTAACTCGTTTCAACTGTGCAAGAATCAACTCGTCTTACCTAGCATTATCCCGTTTTATGTAGAACAGACTACCTTGATTCATATCGTATTACCTCGTTTAACCTGTACGAGAAGCAACTTGTTTAAACTCGCACTATCCTATTTCACCTAGTAACACGCTACCTCGTTTCACATTGCATTACCTTTTTCACACGAAATCATGGTTTCAACTGGACCCCCAGACCCCGCGTCGCATCAAGCCCTCTGGTTTGAACCTGGTTCCTCATTGACGTCGCTTCACAGTATATCTACCATCTTGATAACAAAGAGTTGCAACTGGAACCCCATACCTAATTTCACACGGTATCAACTCCTTAGAACCAGAATCCGTCACCTCCTTGCATCACTTCACTTCCTACTGACCTGAACACAGCAATAAACACAACTGGAATACATTATTCAGCCGTACATTTCATTGACTAACCTGTACAGATACAAGTTTAATTATCCCCAATGTCACAACCACTTCCAACTGCATTCATCGAAAATTACTTCTATTCCACTCATTTTGAGATACTAATTTGAACCAAAATTATCCCTTATTCCAAGATGTATCTAATATTATTTACAACGAATTGCCTCAACATTGATCACCGAGTTGCACCTAAAGCACCAGTAAAACAAAATTTCACTGATCATAATATCATGCACTTAAACACCCTTGGGGAATGAACACTACGTGCTTCATGAGAGATCACCAAAAACCAAGCACTTCGTTGTATAAAAGCAATACAGGATGCGCATAAGGAATAAGTTACCACAATGATACACCTACATCAACAAATGTGGATTTGAAAATACGAAATAGGCAAGAGGAGATTAAGAAACAAATCAACAAATTTACAAAAGAAGTATTAGGCATCTTTATTAAACTTTTTTTCCAGTTCAAGTCTTGAATTGTTGAGCATATATATGCCCTCACACTTTTAGCTTCTCACCCCGGCAAAACCTCGTCAGTTCCTCTTCTTTTAAGATAATCCACATAGCAATCTGCAATGATAAATTCATAACTTACTCTGGTATCCCATGCAGCATTTCCGCTGGTAGATGATAGTAGCTGTTAGAAGCTGATAGAAAACAACAAAATATTTGGATTGCCACACAAAGAATTAATCCAATAATTTCTTAAATACCAATAGAGTATGACAAAGCGTACATATTTAAATGTGCCTCGAAATATAATTATTAGGGTACTTAAATGTAATTCCTACTAATTTCAGGATATTCAAAATAGGAGAACAGCTTACCTGTCGTGCATAAAATACACAAAATACAATGGCAGGCCGGAGATAACTGAAACAGCGAAATCCATTGGATAAATTAGACGATTTGTTTACAAAATACTGTGACATGAATTCCCCTTCGAAACTGGACATTTGAAAAGTGTTCAGTACCTATCCACATTAAAGTAAGCAGGAATAACTTATGACTACGACAGCTCTTAGTTCAGCTGAAACTTACCTCCTAGAAGAATTTCAAATCACAATATCCATCCGTTCCTTTTGCTTCATCGTGGGATTCCTCGCAATATAATCCAAGAGAGTAGGCGAAAACTTCATACAGTTTACGAACTAAATTGTCCACTCGATGGCGTACAAATTTTAAATATCTCCAACGTAGCCGCAGCACACTATCCTCATGTTAATCTAGTATATATACAGCCCTTTGCGTCACTCACTCACTCATCTATACAAATTCTAACCCACTTCTAGAAATGCTAGAGACTTGAAATTTGGTGTGTAGGTAGCTTTCAAAAACTGACCGTAGGGAAAAATCTGAAAAGTGCAAATTTTTAATTTTAACCATGATTAAATAATTAAAAACCGTTATTTTCCGTGTTTTTTCGCCTTTTCTCGAACCTGGCTCATTTGGTTACCAATGGATTCACATCGGTTTCTCAAGTTAAGCTGTAAGATAGATAGTGAATGATATGTTGCTTTTTGTTTTTCGATAATCGAAACGATACATTCGATACGATGCCTCAAATTCGAAATTTCATCGACATTTTTGACCTTTATGTGGTTTTTTAGTTGTACCGTCTGAAGTATTGATCTTATCAAAATTCTGACATTCTATTTTCTTTAGGCATTGGAACGTTCTTTCCAGCGGTATAAAGTTTTTGTTTCCACGACGGTAAGTGACGGAGCTACGTTACGTCAAAGTCGACTTACGTTCAAAAATTTGTGACGTTTTCGCGGAGTTTTAGCTATAACGTCTGAACTATTGATCTAATGAAAATTCTGTAAGGAAGTTAATTTTAGGCATTTAAACGCTCTAACTAACGGCGCAACGTTTCTGTTTCCATGAGTCGTAATGACGGAGCTACGTACCGTCAAATTCGAATAACGTTTGAAATTTCTTCGATCCTTCAAAATTTCCCTATGATCGTACGTGTTGCTTCGGTAATAACGTGATTTAGTCAACGTATATTATCATGAGTACTCTGTACTTTAACTTTCACACCCTTGACCATCAAGAAATTCAAGATGGCGGTCGTCCGATGCGTCACTGACTCACGTATACAAATTCTATCCCACTTCCAGAAGAGCTAGAGATTTGAAATTTTGTACATAGATAGCCTTCCAAAAATGCAAATGCAAATGAAAGTTGAATAACGTTTGAAATTTCTTCGATTATTCAAATTTTCCATATTATCGTTCGTGTTCCTTAGGTATTAGCGTGATTTAGTCAACGTATATTATCATGAGTACTCAGTACTATAACTATCACACCCTTGACCATCAAGAAATTCAAGATGGCGGTCGTCCGATACGTCACTGACCCACGTATACAAATTCTATCCCACTTCCAGAAGAGCTAGAGATTTGAAATTTGGTACATTGGTAGCTTTCCAAAAATGCCCTGAGGGAAAAATACGAAAACTGCAAATTTTTACTCTTAACAACAATTAAAAAATTAAAAATGGACGATTTCCGTGTTTTTCTCGCCGTTTCTCGAACCTGGATCCCTTGTTTATCGACGGATTCATATCGATTTCTCAAGTTAAGCTGAGGGATAGATGATAGATTGCCGATGTTCTCTGTTAATCGGAAATAGTCGTTTTGATACGATGTCATGATGACGCTGAATTTCTCTGTATATTGGAAATAGTCCTTTTGAATCGACCCCTCAAATTCGAAATTTCATCTACAGTTTGGTCCTTGGCGCGGTATTTTAGATAAAACGTCAAAACCGTTGATTTAAAATTAAATCAGACAATTTATTTCTATAGCTATTAACGGTGCAAACTATTTGTTCCTACGTTGCTTATTTCCTTCGTCAGAAAGTCATTTATAGGGAATTTTCACACTTCGCCGTTAGATGGCGGTAATGCACTTAAACTCCGAACGGAGTTGAATAATCGTTGTTTTTCTTTTTTTACATAAATATACCAATATTAATCATTTCATTTTAAAGACCTAATTATTTTAATATGTATTGTATACTCCCTGTTTCGGTTTGTGCGTATTTTTTTAAATAGAAGAGCGACAAGGATTAATACCAAAAGTTGCTTTATGCGGCAAAACGTATAAAAAGCGATGAGTTTCCCAACCGGTAGTACGATCGCCCACTGTACGTTATAGTGATTTTCGGTCTCTAATAGCCTGGCTGTCTCATCACGGAACACCCAAGTGTTTGGGCAAGTGAGATCGCGCATTCTGGTGCTGTGGTAGGCGTGCATCAGCCACGTGTAAGCTTTCGCGAGGGGTGCCTGACCCACCTTCTCACACGCGAGAGATGCTACATGTCGCGTATTTCCCCTGGGGGGTTGTGTTTGAGTGATTCGAGATTATTTCGAATAGGTAACCAAGGAGTCACGTGGTATAAACAAGAATGTTTCGCAAATTTGATGTGTTAAAACTTCTGAAAGTCAATCATTGTTTACAATTGTGTTTTATCTCATTTGTGAAATCTATAGTCGAGAGAGATGAGAAAAACTCAAGTGAAAACAATTTTTGATAATGTCACGAGCGATTCAGTGAAAGAAAATTTGCAAACCATTCGTGTTTGTACCACGTGATTCCTTGATTACCTATTCGAGATAATTCCGAAGGTTTCAAACACAACCCCGCTGGTCATCTCTTTCGTATACCTTAGGAAGAGGGCTAGAACCTCCTAGCACTTCCAAGGAAAGCGAGAGGGTCCCCTCGTTAGGATCCCGTCCCCCCGCTACGTGATGTCATAGTGGCATAACGTTTAGCGTCACTTACGTATACAAATTCTAATCCACTTCCAGAATAGCTAGAGACTTGAAATTTGGTGTGTAGGTAGCTTTTTAAAAACGATCTCAGGGAAAAATCTGAAAACTGCAAATTTTTATCTTTAACCATGATTAAATAATTAAAAATTGTTATTTTCCGTGTTTTTTCGCCTTTTCTCGAACCTGGCTAATTTGTTTATCAACGGATTCGCATCCATTTCTCAAGTTAAGCTACGGCGTAGATGGTGATTGATATGCTGCCAACCGTTTCTCGATAGTCGAAATGATAGAATCGATACGATCCCTCGAATTCGAAATTTCATCGAAATTTGAGACCTTTTCCCGGTTTCTTAGCTGTAACGTCTGAATTGTTGATCTAATCAAAATTTGACAAATACATGTATTTAGGCATCAAAACGTTCTATCTAACGATGCAAAGTTTTTGTTTTCATGACGCGTAGTGACGGAGCTAAGTGACATCAAAGTTGAATAACGTTTGAAATTTCTTCGATTATTCAATTTTTCCATATTATCGTTCGTGTTCCTTCGGTATTAGCGTGATTTAGTCAACGTATATTATCATGAGTACTCAGTACTATAACTTTCACACCCTTGACCATCAAGAAATTAAAGATGGCGGTCGTCAGATACGTCACTGACTCACGTATACAAATTCTATCCCACTTCCAGAAGAGCTAGAGATTTGAAATTTGGTACATTGGTAGCTTTCCAAAAATGCCCTGAGGGAAAAATACGAAAACTGCAAATTTTTAATCTTAACATCAATTAAAAAATTAAAAATGGACGATTTCCGTGTTTTCCCGCCGTTTCTCGAACCTGAATCCCTTGTTTATCGACGGATGCATATCGATTTCTCAAGTTAAGCTGAGGGATAGATGATGATGATTGATGTGCTGCTAACCGTGTCTCGATAGTCGAAATGATAGTTTACAAACTATACTGCAAATTTTTTGTTTTCATGCCGCGTAGTGACAGAGCTACTCGCATAACGTTGGAAAATCTTCGATTCTTCAAAAGCTCCAATAGTGGTTGAAATATCGTTGTTTCTCTTTTTTTACATAAATATAACTATACTTGTCTTTTCATTTTAAAGATATATTGTTTTCATATGTATTGTTTATGCCCTGTTTTGGTTCGTGCGTAGTTTTTATTTTAAATAGAAGAGCGACATTGAGTAATACCCAAAGTTGCTTTGTGCGTCAAAACGTATAAAAAACTATGTTTCCCAACCGGTAGTACGAAATTGATCACGGTCAGCTTCACCCACGGTCAACTGTACCTCCTAAGAAGGATGAGTAGACCCGGTGATATTGTCGTCCTGGTCTCTCCAGGGAGACTCAGAGATGGAGTCGCTTACGCGAAGAATATCGTGCACGGCAAACTTCTTCTTTGATACGAACTACGACCATGCCAGTAGGACTGGTAGGACAGGGCTCAAGAAAACTCCCATCGGCAGGAGGCTAGGGTGCCTGCCACAACGAAACTACACGCTCTGCAACGAATTGAAATGCAAGGCAGTAGTCTAGGGAACCTTCCTAATACAACTCCCCGTCGCTTATAATATATGGTCTCCTTGTTTGCTGGCCTCCCCGCCGCGAGACAGGATAATCCGTGCTTCCTCGATAGGCAACGTAAAAATAACGGGCAAACATTATATTAAACATTGTGCTGGGTGGGAAATTTTTACGATTCTTCAAAATTTCCATATTATCGTTCCTGTTGCTTCGGTAATAGCGAGATTTAGTCAACGTATATTCTTACGAGTGCTCAATTTCTTTATGGGATATTTCATAACTTGGCCGTTAGATGGCGATGATACACTTGAGTTCCGACAGGAGTTGAAACATAGTTGTTTCTCTTTTTTTTACATATATATAACTAAAGTAGTCATTTCATTTTAAAGATCTACTTGTTTTCATATATATTGTATAGCCCCTGTTTCGGTTCGTGCGTAGTTTTTTAAATAGAAGAGCGACAATGATAAATACCAAAAGTTGCTTTATGCGGCAAAACGTATAAAAAGCGATTAGTTTCCCAACGAGCTCTTGAGGCATACCCCAAGATGGTTCCGAAGATCCGAAAAATTTCTTAGTGCAGTAACTGAACTTGGAATAGAAGTTCGGAGTCTGGACTTTGAAATTTTCTAAGTGCAGTACTGCACTTGTAATTTTTTCGGCATTTTTGTTGAAAAATTTTCTATGTTCAGTATTCGGACTTTCAATTTTTTTCCGTGTTTTCGTGGATTTTTCGAGGTTCAGTCGGAACTTTGAAATTATTAGATACCTCAGAAGGACCTATTCTAACGGCGAAGCCGTTCCGGGGGTTTAGGACAAGTATGTGGTTGTTATAACGCTATATCCGTCCTATTCTACATAGAGAGGTGCGGTAAAAACCCAAATGCACAAAATTAAACGGCAAAGCCCTTCCATAGAGAGGAGCGGATAAAACCCAAATGCACCTATTTGAACGGCGAAACTGCTTCGGTGGTTTTAGTGTCGATATATAATGAAATCTGTCATTGACCGTTAGATGGCGTTGATGCACTCAAGCTTCGACAGGAGTTAAAACATCGTTGTTTCTCTTTTTTTACATAAATATAACTATAGTAGTCATTTCATTTTAAAGATCTATTTGTTTACATATGTATTGTATAGTCCCTGTTTCGGTTCGTGCGTAGTTTTTTAAATAAAAGAGCGACAATGATTAACACCAAAAGTTGCTTTATGCATCAAAACGTATAAAAAGCGATGGGACTTAAGGGAGCCCGCCCGCCAGCAAGCGCCGGCGGATCTGAGTGGTCATGCGACGCCGGACCCCGAGATGCTTCGGAGGGCCCGAAAAATTTCCAAGTACAGTAACTGGCCTTAGAATTTTTTTTCCCTTCCGCGAAAAATATTCTAAGTTCGGAGTCTCGACTTTGAAATTTTCACGGCGACATCGGGAAATTTTCTAAGTGCAGTAAATGGACTTGTAAATTTTTCGGCATCCTCCGAAGGACCTATTCTAACGGCGAAGCCGTTCCGGAGGTTTAGGACAAGGACAAGTATGGGGTTAGTATAATGCTATATCAGTCCTATTCCACGTAGAGAGGTGCTGTAAAAACCGAAATGCACAAAATTAACATTTCAAACGTTACTAGGAGTCTTATGTGCTCGAATTCGCTATATCCTTCCTATTCTACGTAGAGAGGTGCGGTAAAAACCCAAATGCACACAATTAAACGGCGAAGCCGTTTAGGGGAGGGAAAACCAAAGGGGGTTTTAGGGGGCGGAGCCCCCTAACGAGCGAAGCGAGTTACTCTTATAACGCAGATAAGATAAATTTCCTCAACATGCAGTAGCACACAAAAACTTCACGATTTTATACACAACGAAAAGTATACGCTTCGGTGAGCGAATTTCACTTCACAGGAGGCCATAGGTAAACACAATTATCAAAGATGGACGTTTCACCACTAGTTCCTGAGTCAAGTTAGCATCTTAATTAGGGCAAGGGCCTAGCCAAGTTGATACACCGGTTCCCGTCAGATCACCGAAGTTAAGCAACGTTGGGCCCGGACGGAGGTTGGATGGGTGGCCCCCTTCCATACCTCTACCGTGGTGCTCTTGTCCCCTGTCTGCAAGTGGCGGGCAGGTTAAAATGTGGGTTGGTACAATGGATCTAAAGAGGTCTAAGTGCCAGGGGGGCTCCAGAAGGCTCCCGCCCACCCCTCCAATTTACATTTTTTTTTTTTTTAGCATCTTAATTCAAAATAGAGTTGTTGGATATTCAATAATTCTTATTTTCTATCGATACATTCTCATTTGAAAAATACATATATATTTATTTTTTCTTTTACTTCCATTTTTTTTTACACTATTAAATGAAGGAGTTTCAATTGCGTTTATAATAATGGGAGAGCTCATTTTTTGTAAACATCCGGTTACATGTTGTTGTTGAAAACCTTCCAAGTAAATAAACAAACTATAGAGACTGTAGAGACTACATACTAAAAATAGTAATTTATTTAAACCAATAATACAATATGTAATAGCAGTATGGCCATATTTAATTTTCTTAATGTATTTACAGGAGTAAATTCAAATTTCTACGAGCTATTACAACATATGTTGTAATTGCTCATAGAAATTATACCATAATTATTACCAGAACATTGCATGTATGTTAAGACCGGGATATTCATTAACAATTTTTGTCAAGAATATTTCGCATCAGTGCGATTGGTTTCGGATTGGATTGATTCAGATTGGCGATTATAGTGGCGATATGAACTATTATGACCGTTCATATAGCTATTATATATAATTGATATATTAACACGACTTACAAACGTCATAAATGAAAATACTGGATATTAAAAATGAATTAATTAGCTACCTATATAGAAAGCAAATATTTAATTTATGTCAAAATATTACGAAGTGAACCCAGTGATATAGGTACCTTTTAGTCATCTTGTCTATTTACGTTATGACATTTGTATCTATAATGGAACTACGAGGTTTAGTATACTACGTAAAACTGCTTGATACGAGATCCACCTCAAACGAGATGAATCAGGATAAAACGAGAAGCCTTGGATACGAGGTAAAACCACTTCATACGGAATCCACGCCGAACGAGGTGAATCAGGTTAAAACGAGAAGCGCTGGGTACGAGGTAAAACCACTTGATACGGAATCCACGACGAACGAGGTGAATCAGGTTAAAACGAGAAGCGTTGGATGCGAGGTAAAACCACTTGATACGAGATCCACAACCAACGAGGTGAAATCAAGTTAAAACGAGAATCTTTGGATACGAGGTAAAACCATGCTTCCACGACGAACGAGGTGAATCAGGTTAAAACGAGAAGCGTTGGATTCGAGGTAAAACCACTTGATACGACATCTACCTCGAACGAGGTGAATCAGGTTAAAACGAGAAGTTTTGGATACGAGGTAAAACACCTTGATGCGACATCCACCTCGAACGAGGTGAACCGAGTTTAGACAAGTTACCTCGTCTGCAATTTGAAACCACTTGATACGACATCCATCTCGAACGAGGTGAACCGAGTTTAGACAAGTTACCTCGTCTGCAATTTGAAACCACTTGATACGACATCCATCTCGAACGAGGTGAACCGAGTTTAGACAAGTTACCTCGTCTGCAATTTGAAACCACTTGATACGACATCCATCTCGAACGAGGTGAACCGAGTTTAAACAAGGTCCCTCGTCTGCATATTGAAACCACTTGATACGACATCCACCTCGAACGAGGTGAACCGAGTTTAGACAAGTTACCTCGTCTGCAATTTGAAACCACTTGATACGACATCCATCTCGAACGAGGTGAACCGAGTTTAGACAAGGTCCCTCGTCTGCAATTTGAAACCACTTAATACAAATTCCACATTGAACGAGTTGAAACTAGGTATTTCGATTTTTCGCCGGGACTGCTTGCCTTGCGTGTTGTATGTATTTGCGGGGCCTGAGAGTTGAAACCATCTCAAACGAGGTGACAACTCGTACCTACGAGTTGGTCCGAGTTCAAATTTAACTGGATTTACCTCGTTTTAACTCGGTTTTTTCCCCAGGGTAACCTACCCTAGTACGAAATAAATACGATATTAATAACATTGTGGTTAGCATGCATTTCAAGAAATACTGAAGCAATAACACCATTTCATGCAATTTTACAACTTACCGGTGGAAGGTAGGGCCATTTCTTTCCATTTTAGCGATTACTGTTCCCATTGAGCAAACCCGTATCGAGCAGGAATACACCTGCAAGTGAAAAATAAACATTGCATTTTCCCGCCAGACAGTAAGTCTGTGGATAAAGATAATAATTTTCAGAAGAATAAAAACACTTTATAAAGTATTTACGAACCTTCAGAATACCTCGCCAGTCACATGCTTCATTTAAACTTGATATTTTCTAAGCACGTCGCTCACGGTAAATTCACGAAATCACGAAATCGTAGCACGACATGGCTAAATGCGCAAGGCGGCGCAAGCGCTCAAGGGTACCGATGTTAGTTATGTACGCTTCACCGCAGAGTTTATAATAATAATAAATCAATTGTTCGGCTCGGTTCGGTTGCTCTTGTAACATAGAACTCGTCAATAAGATTAAAACAATAGTAGCACAAGGGAGCTAGAATAATATACAATTAATAATATTATACGCAGAGCGGGCATAAACATATACGATGATGCTGTATACAAAGCAAGCTTATAAAAGTATAAACATTGTGCGAGCATAAAAACATATACGATTAACATGTAAAAAAAAATAATTAGAATTAAAAGACACATTTAGAGATTCTCATCAAAATACTTATTCAAGCTGTAATGCAATTTGCTTAGTAGAATTTTACATAATCTACCCTTGAAAGTGCCCCCTCCAGTAACCTCAACGAGAGAAACGATGAGATTATGTGGAGTATTAGGCGGTACTGGGTGAAAAAACTACAGTATGTCAGCGTTCGCTTTCCTCTTCGAGAGAATCTCCGAAATACAGCCTTTAGTTATGGTAAAAGTATGTCACAGCAAGTTTGATGCAAACTTGCCATAACAACTTTGTCATAACAAGCCTATGACAACCCTATGACAAGTTTGTCGTAAGCTTGCATGCTATCTGGGTTGGTACTCAGTTTTTTTGTGGCCGGAACATGTTGAAGAAATGTATATTCCATTAAATAACTTCTAGCTGAAAAAGTTAATCTCACCTCAAACGTTTCACAATAAATTGGCTAATATGTCTGAAAACATTAAAATCCATAGGTCATATAGTTATCGAATTTCCTGCAAACAAACTACTCCGCTGTAATAACGAAATGAAAACGGAATGATACTCACTTCCAATGCTGAGGAACACCGACACCAAAACTATTGAGTTCCACGTGATTCCGCTAGAACATAGTAAATAAATTAACAAATCATATATTGCATATGAACATGTGATGAAATATGGTTAAATAATACAGCATTCCAGGATTTAATTTAATGGTGATGCTAGTGGATACGGCGTGGTTACAGAGTCTAAACCTCGATATCCTGACTGTCATCCAAGTCCATAATAGCGAAAGAGAAATAAATGATACTCACTTCAAATGCAGAACCGATTGCTGCAATAATCGTTGATGTAAATTTCAGGGCGTGGGATACGGCTCCGATATGATGGTACAGGATACAGTTCACTTCAATGCTTCAATCACGTCTACAGCTACCATTCAAAGAGCACGAAGGCACGGGAATATAAAAGTGATACAAGACGTTTCGTTGTTGGTTGTTTTGAGGAAGGGCAATTCGATGATTTCGATTTAGATAGGCTTCTCGCGAATGGCTTCCGGTTGTAGCAGACGGGGAAAGCCTCAAGGAGGGAATGCGGCGATGACTTGTCCCCTAAAACGTGTCTCTTAAGTGCAGCTGAATTGTGTCATAAAGTTGTTGTAATATCAACGTAAAATGTGTGTCCTCAATTGAGTCAAGGAACCAAGGTCCTCCTTAAAATTGAAGTACACACACAATAACAACCTTTCGCGCACCGAGTTCCAACTCAGGTATTACGTATGTTTGAAATATTTTAAAATTATTCCTTGCATGGTGGAACAAAAAAATCAATTATATTTCCAATTGCGTAAGTCCTCCAAACATAATTTAACAGTAAATTCATCGCATTATTAGCATTATATTCAAGTGAACTTATGGACTTTCTACGAACCGAATTAAGTTAGGAAAACTCTTACCCTGTAATTTCTCTAGCGATATATTCTCCCAGTTTCTTCCTTTCATTTATGTCAGGATTATCTTCTGTGTTAGGTTTTTCTTTATTTGGGATTCTAAAAATCGTAATAAATCGGTTTAATGTGATCACCTATCTCTCTGCCGAAAACGTTTTATAAAAACCGTTTAAAAACGTGGTAATCGTTTTCTGAATAATGTATTTTTTTGCTATTCTAAAAACCATTTTAAAGGATTCTATGTGGTAAAAAAACTTGAAAACTGTTTTTACCGTTTTTGAAACTGTTTTTGCCAGGAAAGAACGTCGTGACAGGTTTTTGTGCTGTGTGGGAATTATTTCCCACATAGCAATTCATGTCTCAGAGACGTCTCATTGACGTCTCTTGAGACATTGACGTGTCGGTACATCTCAGATACATCTCTGAGAGGTACCCGCGAGACCACTGCAGTTGTCTCATGTGTAGCTATCCGAAACGTCTGAGAGACGTTTCTGAGAGGTACCCGCGAGATCTATATAGTGGCCTCATGCGTAGCTATCCGAAACGTCTCTGAGAGAAATCTGAGATATTTCATATACGTCGCTATAGTTATCTGATATTTCCACCTTTAAAAATCTCCTTCCACCGTTTTGTTGCGCAAAAGCATTCTCAATGGTGCATTAAGCGACTATCAATATTACCATCCGAAATTATTGCAAAAAAACTTGCAAGATTGTGCATCCAGTAAGACGTACGCTTTTTCAAGAAGACCACTTTTCGTAGATAAATTGGGAGCGGATGGGTAAAAGCTCTGTGCTTACACAATGGGGAACATGCACTATTTTTTTATAACTCTTTGAATGTGAAGTTTATTACCTATAATGTGCTTTGCAAAAATTTTGCTGAAGAATTAAGTTGTGTGGCAAAGATATTACTCTTCGAGAATTGTACCTTTTCGGCAGCTTAAAAACGCGATTTCATCGCATGACGTCACGGCACGGTATCATTATGGTCGTTGTTTATTTGTTTATGTGAGGAGGTACGTCGTTAAATGAATACTTAGCGAAAACGTATGTATTTTTCTCATTTGTTTAATGCAATAAACGATTGTATTTCGATTTTTTATCTATCTAATATGGATGGTAACGAGCAAATCGTCCATAAATTATATAATGCCAATATAGTGCCCAAGAATTTCATTTACGTTTATGCAATCGTTAGATTTTTTTAAGAAGAACGCCGCCATAAGGGAGTCAACCAAAGGAAATTGTCGGAATGTGCTTTTTTCAGCATATTTTCAGTCATCGTTTCGTTCGGGAAACGGCTAAAAACCTCAAAACAATATATTATCTTCGTTTTATTTTAAAAATAAATGTCTGTCTCCGTAGCAATATGGAACCTATACCGTGCAGTGACGTCAGAAGGCGTTTCAGGTCACGTGACTTTCGTCAATTTTCGGGAACATTTTAATTGCATTTAATAATCTTTGTGTCTGGCATAGAAAGTTTTGGCTTATATATGTGAATTCGTGAGAAAATTTATATTTTTATATTTATATTTAAAACAAATTAACTGGGATTTACTCTAAATCCGAAAAAATCATAAGGTATGTTTCTATAGTAAAATCAAGTGTTTCATACCCTTGTCAGTTGAACCGTGTCGTATAAAGACAGTGATAAAATAAGCGCTATGGTTGAGTAACGGGTCGGAAGTATAGTCATTTATTGGCATAGTAAAGCATATTGCCAAATTCTAGCCAGAAAGATCAACGGTGTTAGATCCTCTTTACAAATCGTTGATGACAAGCGTAGGCTTGGTACTTTGGGGTTTACGCTTGTAATTTAATTGGTGTATAATCAGGTATTTTCCCATTTCTAACACTTCAGAATGTGGATGACACAAGCAGACATGGCTTATGGCGTAGGCAACTCGGGTAACTGCTTGGGGTGCTGCGAAGGAATGGGTGTCGTGGGAATGAGAAAAGATTCTTTTATTCAGGGATCGACAATTTATACTTCATCTCCCACAAGATAGTTTACTACTATGTATTTCTACTACTTAATTTTTACTACTACGTTTAACCCAAGGGCGTAGATAAGGAGGGAGGTTAAGAGTGTTCGGGCGATGAGGGTGTCTGAACCCCCAAACAAGAAATACTAATATAAAATTAGAATGTAAATGAATAAACTAGTACGTTTGTAAATATTTATTATCCGCTAATGCCATATTATGCGTCAGTAAGGTATCATATGGTAATTTAAAGAAAATCAAGAATGGTTACATGGATAACAATACTCATAATAATCCTGCAGAATTCGATTATACTACAAAGTATTCATAGATTTAATTGAGGACTGAAAATTATCTACGCCCCTGGGGGGTTATTTTGTAATCTCACCTTTTTAATGAATCTTTGCGGGAAGGCGGGAGATCCGTTTCGCTCTCTTAATGATCGGCTCACGAACGGTTCGTGAATTGTCGAAGCATCTGTCGGTAGCGCTATCTGTTGCCAATCTCGGTGTGCTGAAGTTCCTCACGGTGTGCAAATTCCAAAAATACAATTAAAAATAGGTGGTATCTTTCTCGCTCTTGCTTTTTTTCCAACTAAAGCTTCAAGTGGAAACGATGGTGGCTCAATTTCACGTTCTATATGAAGATGAGATGGGAACTAATGGCAGGCGGAGATAATGAAACAAATCAAGAGTCGAAAGATACGGATCAGAGCGGATGAATCGTCTAAAAGACCAGCACATGACCGGCAGTTCACCGCTTGAGATCCGTAGATGTTCACACCGCCTGGGTGGCGGAGTTTAACTACGAAAAAGTGACATTTTATGACGTATTCTCACTAAAGTGAGATTACGGTTAATGGTAATTAAGCGGGGCCGTCGCGACGCATGAGCAACTTAATCGAATGCCTTTTTAAATCTAAAGATATCGCATCAACTTCAGTACTGTTTTCGCCGTAGACTAAAATATCGTGTACGAATAAAGCTAATTGTGTCTCGCAAGATCTAACTTTCCGGAATCCAAGTTGGCTGTTTATGAGTAATCCCTGATTATCCAAATGCCCCCTGATCGAACTGACTACAATGTGCTCAAATATCAAAGGGAATTCGCTACATCAAAATATGAGGAGTGAAATTACAACAAATCTAGAACTTCAGCTATCTCCTCAATAGTTAATATTTTGCGTGTGGAAGCATGACCAACATCAACCGAAGAATAGCACAGGCCAAGGAGCCTTTCCTGAAGAAGAGGCAACTACATGGCTCAAAAACCTTCAGTTACCGACAAGAAAGCACTCCATCAAGACATTCGTATGGAGAAAGTCACTCTATAGGTCAGAGACATGGGACATCGAAAAACAATAGAGCGAAGAATTGAAGCTTTCAAACCATAATCCCGGAACATGAGCGGAGGATGAACATTTAATCGCCAAAATATGTGAGGCACGAAGAAGTATATGGAATTTGGCTGACTCCCATGTACACGCCCATTTCGGCTAAGAGATATCACCATAATCAGCCTTACCGAGTAATTAAATGTTTCTTTTCTGCTCGTGAGTTTGTTAGCTCTCAGAGAAAATTGAACCGTGACTACTTTATGGCCGCTAATGCCTTTCTCGGTTACTACATGTACATAATACCCTGTAAGGCACTATAAAGGTATGTGGCAGATAGTGAATTCTCACCAAACATGCACTACATATCATGCATAAAAAGGATAGGTACTGTTCAAAACTACACTATTTAAAAAAAGATAAAAATAGCAAAGCATACATGCTAAAACATGCTGTTAGTTGGGTCAGCTTTAAGTTCTTATACCAACATGCAGCTACCAATGTTATCCCTTGCTACACTCGTACTGGATATATTGACCATTATTCATTTCCCTAATAGTTCGAGGAAAAAAGGACATTTTGAATCTGTCAGTTCGGCATCAATTTGGTATAAGGACTATTTGGTATAAGGTTGGTATAAGGACTTCTACCTGAACGACGGCCCCGCTTAACTACCATTAACCCATGGCGTTACTGCAGGCGGAACCACAAGCGCAATACCAGTTGGACCTCTATGCTGAATTGAATTGCTTCCCTTCTTCTAAAAATCAACTGCTACATTAGCTGCTTCACAGCGCATGCGTTCTCCTCTCATGCTTAGTTAAAACTGCTAAATAGTAATTTTATTTCTCATAGAAATACATAAAGTATACATTATTAGTATTTCATTTAACCCGGAAATTTAGGTACCCCTTAGGAAACAAAGCTTCCTGCTTTGGAGTCACCGCCTCTTTCATAACAAGTAAACATTAATTATCACATAGTAACATCCAAAGATCAAAAACTCACAACGTACCATCTAGGGACACTGCATTCATAATATGGTGACATTGCTGTAATTAAATCTTCACGTGTACATGTGCTTAGAAATTTTTAGCAATATTTTGTAATTTGGTATACACGATAGAAAATATTTTGTTTAATCAGCTTATTTTCAATGATTGCGTCTCCTAGCAGGCTACTGCTAATTGCTGATGCCTAGTGCTTCACCGCGCATGCGCTCTCCTCTCCTGCTAGAAATCAACAGCTTCGGCTAAAAGTAACTGCTTTTGCCCTTTCGTCTCTTGCTAGCAGGGATGGCCTTAACTGTGACTTTCTTGTCACCGCCTTAAATGTGACTGTTCCGTTACAATCACTGTGATTATAAAATGTGAATGCGATCACATTTTGGAATTGACACGGCATATACCTAAACGACAATCACAATCACATATTAGGGGACGGCTATGTCGGTACGTCAGCGTTCTAGTAAGTACAACTGCACGATAAAAGAGAAAGACTCTTCGATCAAGTGATAAAAAATACTGTTTATTATAAACTTATGCTGAGAAATTCAACCCTTCTCCTTAAATGGTAACTTCTCTGGCTATTTCTTCGGTCAGTTCAGTTCAGTACAGCTAAGCAGATTGTCAATTTCTGAAACAGTCAGGTGCAAAGCGAATCTTTCTTTACATCACTGTATTTAATCAGGATCGACGCTTTTCCAGTTATCTCGGAAGTTTTTAAAGAGTAGAATATCAGGATTTGTTTTCACTTGACTGATTTCTACTTTGAACACGCTTTTTAACACCAATTCAAACATGTGCTGGCGGTTAGCAAAAATAAGCAAATCTCTATTACGTTTTTATTCAAGAAGCACACAGACTCTATTGATATGACCTGTATTTGAAGCCGCAGTATCACAGCAAAGAATTTGCACTTTATCTTCGAGATTCCAGTCTTAAATGGGTTCTTTTGCCTTATTTTTTATTGCCGAATCTGATAGAGTTTGTAAAATAAAAATACGCGTATTTTTCCCCATTTTTTTTTCATCCATCAAATATTTCTCGAGTTATAAGCAGCGAAAAACTGATGTTTTTAACCCTTTCGGAAAAATGGGCGTGGTGCAAGCCTCTGACGTATATCGACTTCGTCCAATCACAACTGAGCCCGCGAAGCTACTTTGCCTTATCGCAAAGGGGGGGGGACGACACAGCTGACTCTGCCAATAGGAGCAGTTACGACGGGATCTGTGCGAGCAGACCAGAGATACTATGTTAATTTACACACTCCCTGGAGCAGACCTTCCGAGAACCCCCTCCAATCTTTTCCCTTCCCCGAAAAGCAATCAAGTACATACATGAGGAAAATGACGTCAATGTTATCACAGCTTTTTCGGTGGGCGTTCACCTTTTGCTTTTTTTAATTTTTGATTTATGAGTGAATGGTTGTGGTTAGAAGATTAATTTTTTCACTAAAATTCAATTTTCATTTCCATCTAACGATTTCGTGTACAAAATTGCGATTTCGGTTCCGAGTAAACATTGCCCCCATTGCGTTCCAAACAGCCTACGCCCTTCCTGGAGAGCTTTCCAACCTTGGCACTGCAATAAGTTGTTCTTTATTTGCATATGAAATAACTATCACGCAATATTTATAATCAGGCCACAGTTTGCCATACTAGTGAACAGCCACAATATCCGGTACCCCGTTTTTAAAAATTAGCTTTTAAGGTTTCCTCTTTCCGTTTTTCCGTACGAAGTTTTTGAATCGAGGACTGACTTACAGGAAATCCATCAGTATTATATCCAGATACCTCAGTGGTAGCTTCAAGAATAAAACTTAATCTGTCATACTTGACTGACACCTATGTAGCTGCTGCTACTAATTTTGGAGTAATGAAATATTTCTGCATAATGTTTTACTGGTTCCGGGTTGTATGTTCTCGGTTAGAGTTGGAAAATCTTCTTTTGAATGCTTGTCATTTTCATTAGAATCAGAAGATGAGTCGATTAGTAACGGTTCATAAGATGATGTCGAAGGAATTGGTGTGTAGTATTACGTAGCACGTCGCTTTTCTTCTCCAATAGTTCTGAGGGCGCGCCCTTTTCTCCTTATTAGCCAGTTGTTGTCCACTCCAGCTAAGTGACCAGGCCTACCTGGCTCTCCCTGTCACTTTAAGAAGATTCTGTCTTATGTATTATCATTCATGGAAGCGCATCGGCGTATGCAATGTCCAGCAAATTATCTAATTTGTTGACAAACTCTTGTTGGTACTGCTTAAATACGTTTAGGGTTTTTTGTCTATTTTATTGTAACATCCTCCAAACTTGATATAGGTTCTCTAGTTTCTTCACACAATTAGGAGAAGGTTTGGTAGGTATACGCACCTTTTCCCAAAAGGTAATACATTCGCGAATAGTGATATTTGCCCTTTCATTGACACTTAAATTCACTTCACGAATATTACAAAATATGTTAACTACCTGAGCTTGTCCATTAGAGGGCAGTTTTGAACTTTCATTTGATGTCGCGTCACCAGTGATACTCGATAGAATTCAAATAAATCAGTCTTGTTAATTTATTTAGACACCCTGTACAATGTGCAATTGTACAATGTACATAGCATATTTTTCGCTACATTCCCATCAAAATATAGAAGGTTTTCAGGGACGCCTTACTTAGTAAGTACTGAAATGTTTCAATGCAAGTCGGCACGGGTTGCCAAGTTCCTACGTTTATGAAATTTTATTTACAACTGTTTTGACATCGTATAAAAAAATTGAGAGGGTGTGCATAAAAAAAACTTCGATTTTTTTGGGACACCCTAATGAGCATGCAGTCATACACATTATACTGATACAGATTAAGGAAAGATACAGATAAGTTGGTAAAGTTCTGAAGATTAGATTTTGCTCAAATGAACTTTTGACATATTTAATGCATTTTACTAGCATATGAAAAACATTTCAACTACATCTAGATATGCGTAACAGCCTGCGAGCCATGGTGAAGGTTTGTGGCAGGGGGTAAAATCACGAAAAATGCACTTCAGATATGCAAATAAGTTATACAATGCCTCCACTTCATAAAGGCATGTTAAATAAAAGACTTATGCGTAACTAGGTGTTAGTATCTACATAGTAATGAAATAAATACCGGTTAGAAAAGATTGTCTCTAAATATATTTATCTTTATTTCCTTACCATGCATGCTAAAACATGCTTCATGCATTGCAGCAACAATATTTCAAATGCCTATCCATTTACTGTGCTGCCTCGTATGGTATGCGGGAAAAATGACATTTTAAATCTATTGGTGCAAAAATTAGTGTCCTTAATGTTGTTAATCTGGTTTCCTTGCGTGATAAACTATGAATTTGTAATGTTTCAGTTGGTGTCCTGCATGCTATTCATTTCATTAATACGTATTAAATGCCCTTTGCACATTAAATACACATTCGCACATGCTCTTAGTGCATATTTGATGTGACTCACCACCCGTCACAACCTTCGAGGTGTCTTGTAAGATAGTTTGTTAAAGAGAAGAACTAATTCCGAGATATACGTATCTTTCTCAGATGCAGTTTACTTTTACACTCACTGCCTGTATGAGCCTGTCTATTAACACAATGTTGAGCCTTAATAATTTTCTTGGTGGCGTAGGAAAATTCGTCAGCCTCTCAAGTCTGCCTTGCTCTCTTTGCGCTTGAAGCATCCCTCATTCTCACGTCTCTAACAGTAAAATTACTACATTTTACATTTACTACATTTACATTATAGATTAATATTACATAGAGCCGTGCCGATGTTACGCTACATGGGCACAGCTCCGCTGCAAAATTGCATGCTCTAGTCAAACATTTCGTGAACGGCTCTACAATGCTTGTCAACGCTCTCTGGAGCGCGTCGGACGTTCCCAGGCACCTCGCCGACCGCTCCACCGCGACGCTCCCCTATCGCTTCCGAAACGCTCCCGAAAACGCTCCCAGTGGGCCATAATCTGCTTCCCGGACACTACCGTGACACTTCCTAAAGCCTCCCACAACACTCGGCCGCTACTTCCTTCCAGAGCACTCCGCTCTGACGCTCCCCCAACACTTTATCGCCGCTCCCGTTTCCACTGGGGAGACTAGGGATAATAATGAAAATGATTTTTAATATCACCCGGGATATGGGGGATTGTATAACTGAGCTAATTTAGCCACTTAGTGCCGTTTAGAGGTAGGAAAGGCTGGAAATGAATACTTTGACAGGGTCGTAGGAACTATTTTCGCTTGGAGGGGCCGACCTTGAAAAGTGCCCGGCTCCTATGCAAAGGACCCACATTTTTTGCGGATAGGAGGGGGTAGACACTAGAATTCCGCTAAAAGTGCACTTGAAGATGGTAGAATATGCGTCAGAAGGGAAAACGCAAGCCGGAAACAAGTGAAATTTAATTTTAATTAATGAAGACTCATTTCTCAAGGGTCCGGGGCAAATTCTGGGTGGGCCGAATGCCCCCCCAGTCCCTCACTTCCGACGCCGCTATACTGTGATGTTGTTTTATTTTGTATACGATAAAATTTTTTTGACATTAATGGATGTGAATGAGATTTGTCCTCGGGGAATTTGTCCTCATCATGATCGGAAAAGAAAAATAGAATAAAGTAATGCTAGCTAAGCTCATTACCGACTTAACTGTTTATCTTTATTATTTTTCATATCAGTTACTTTTCAGGCTGTTTTACATCCCATGTTCACTATGTGCAGTACATTAGAAGGGCGCAAAGTCGTATATTAAAATGTGTCCACATCATGCTTCGTTATGATTGAATTTTTGAATAGGAATCCTTCTTCCGACCACAGATTGGCAGTCTGTGGATTGGAACTCTCGCGAATTTCAATCCCGCGTCGAGTATGGTCTCAGCAATAAGCTTAGGTATAAGTAAGGTTAGACCAAGTTGTAGCACTTAAAACCTAACGCTACCATTTGTACGACCACTCATACTGACTGTTTTTCTTTTATACATGACATTAAATCATCTTTTAAACCTCTATTCCGTTGTGGATGAATAGTTACCCAAAACCGATTTAAGAGATTCCTTATCGGATTTCAAAAAGTCATCCATAAAGGTATGTACCAACGATTCATGGAAGTCGTTCATTAATCTCATGCGCTCTGGGATCAACAGATTTAACCCTGGTAAATTCAAAAAAGAAAGCACTGAACCTAGATGGTACAATGCCGAAGTGAGAAAATCCCTGAGACGGCAGCGAATATGTCATGCTAAAATGAAAAAAATTAGTAAACATATGCCCACTGATGAGCGTAATGTAATTATTAAAAATTATAAAATTTCAAAATCCACTGCAAAGTCAGCCCTTAGTAATGCATTTGCAGAATTCAAAAGAAAAACACTTGGGGAACAATTGAAAGAAAATCCAAAAGTCTTCTGGTCGTACGTAAGGGAAGTGCAAGGCCATAAGTCTGCCGTCCATTCACTTAAAAATGATAGAGGTGAAATGACCACAAACACACTCGACAAAGTTAACTTGCTAAATTCCTTCTTCCAAACCGTTTTTAACCCACCTTCCGGGGATTCAACTGTCGTGTTACCTGACCTCTTTCAGCGGTTGATGCAACCAATTGACATTTCCTGTAATGGTATTGAAAAATTACTTAAAGATATAAGCCCCAACAAATCTCCTGGCCCTGATCAAATTCCCTCCCGCGTATATAGAGAGTTAGCATCCGAAATTTCCCCCTACCTTGAAATAGTATTTAATAAATCCCTGACCGAACACGTCGTACCGATGGACTGGAAAGCAGCCGATGTAACACCCATTTTTAAAAGTGGCGATAGGGAGCAGCCATCTAACTACAGACCTATATCCCTCACATCCATTTCATGCAAGGTCCTAGAACATATAATTGTCAGTTCAGTCATGGGACACCTAGATAGCCAGAATTTATTGTCCAATGTCCAGCATGGCTTCCGAAAGAGCAGATCGTGTGAATCCCAACTTGCTCTCTTTTCCCACGATATTTTAGTTTCTGGCGAAAATAATATTCCAGTGGATGCTATATTTCTCGACTTCAAGAAGGCTTTTGACAAGGTTTCTCACAGCAAACTAATTTTGAAGTTAAAATCTTATGGGTTAGACAGTAACATTATATCATGGATTAATGATTTTCTGCATGATCGGGTTCAAAGGGTTGTTTTGGACGGTGTTTCCTCACCGGCAATTAAAGTCACTTCGGGTGTCCCACAAGGTAGTGTGATAGGTCCACTCCTATTCCTTTTGTATATTAATGATATCCAAAAGGTGGTAAAAAGTAAGCTTCGTCTATTTGCCGATGACGCAGTAGTGTACAGGGAAATTCTATGCCCGAACGATAAAGAATATTTAAATATTGACCTGCAAGCAATTGAAACTTGGTGTGATACATGGCAGTTAGAATTAAACTTTAAGAAATGTCTTGTAATGAATTTTTGGAAAAAGAATAGCTCTCCTCCTACCACTTACAAAATAAGTAATAATGAATTAACAAACGTGGAATCCATTAAATATCTTGGAATAAGACTGACAAATGATCTTTCCTGGGGTAAACACATTCGTGAAATAATGGGTCAAGCGAATCGCAAACTGGGTTTCATTAAAAGAGTATTGGGTAAATGTGACGATCATGTACGAGAAATCAGCTACTTTTCCCTTGTTAGACTTCATTTGGAATATGCTGCCAGTGTATGGGATCCCTACGAAATCGGTCTAAGTAATGAACTTGAACGTGTACAGCGAAGATCGGCAAGATTTCTAAAGGGACGATACGATAATTATATTAGCGTAACCAGTCTATTAAATGAATTGAAATGGGAATCATTGTCAGATCGCAGGTTGAAATTTAGACTTAATCTCTTCCACAAATTCCAAGGCAATATTTTCAGTGATGATGTTAAAAATATTTTACGAACCCCAACTTACTATGGCAGACTGGACCATAATCATAAAGTTAGAGAAATTGATTGCCGAACTGACCGATTCAAAATGTCCTTTTTCCCTCGCACAATAAGAGATACGAATAACGGTAAATATGTCCTATCGGAGAGTAGCAATGAATAGCATTGGTAGCTGCATGTTGGTATGAGTACTTAAAGCTAACCCTACTAAAAGAATGTTTTTGCATGTTTTCTTTGCAATTTCTATCTTTTTAAATAGTGTAGTTCTGACTACTATATTAATACTATTCCTTTTTTATGCATGATATGTAGTGCATGTTTGGTGAGCAATCACCCCCTGCCACACACCCTTGTGGTGGCTTGCAGGGTATTATGTAGATGTAGATGAACCGGTAGGATTAGCTGGCTCATCGGTCGCTGAGTAACGTGCCGATTGTGACGTAAATGAAGATGAGTCAATTAGATTAGATGAGTCAAGATAGAAAGTGAGCATCACACCGTCGCTGACCTGGGCGGGAGTTCTCAAGGGCCCACCCAAGATGCCGCGCTTACACACTCCCCTCCGCTCGTTCTATTTCCGACCCATATTCGTACAAGAGTGGTAAAACTAGGCCTACCAGTTAAATGCCGTTCGGACCACTTAACTCCGACGAGTGATAATTTGAGTACATTCAACGCCAGCCATGGTTAGGAATTTCCCCATGGAAACAGTAGTCAAAAGACGCTGGCGTCTCAGTTTTAGAATTCGGACATTTGGGTCTTGACTCAGAACTTTTCCTTCCCTTGGGGGCTGGTGACCGCCGTCTCCAACCGAAACGAAATGCATTACTCAGAATGGATTTACAATGCTTGAGTCTCAAGACCACGGAGGCTTTAAAGTACCAATATTATAAATGGAGTAGGAAAGCTCCTGAGTCATCTTAAATGTCATCAAAATAGCTCCAGTTGAAATGATTAATTAAACCAGCTACAACAACCAAATGTACAATTGCAACTGCGATCAACCAAATAATATTTTGGACAGTAATAGTTTACAGCGAAGATTAACGGGGAAATTAGAACACGTGCTACGATTTTGATGTAGAATCATAGAGTGCATTAATTATTTTAACATGTTCATGCTTCGAGGAATTATCCACAGTTTGTATAAAAGCCAGGTAGCTGTGATTAAATCTGGACCCAGCTGTGAAGAGGTAGGAATATGGAAAGGAGTGAGACAAGGCTGTGAACTGTCTCCCGTAATTTTTAATGTTTACATCGAGAGAGCCATCAAACATATCAAGGAAAAATGTTCTGGGGTGAACATCCACGGAGAAACAATCAGCATGCTACGATTCGCTGATGACATAGCACTCTTAGCAGAGACAGAGAGGGATCTAAACAAGATTCTAGTAACCATGTAAAGTACAATGCAGAGATATCAACTGATGATAAATAAGAAGAAAACTAAGAAAATGCAGTAAGAGAGAGGAGGCCAAAACCAACGTTATATTAGGAAAACAGAAACTGGAAGAGGTGAATGAGTTCTGTTACCTGGGAAGCCGAGTAACCAACGATGGACGAAGCAAGGAAGAAATAGTAAGTAGAATAGCCCTGGCAAACAATTCAACAGGACGTACATCAGGAGCATGTTTCTTTACGGCAGTGAGGCATGGACGATAACAGCGGCGGAGAAGAAAAGGGTGGAAGCATCTGAAATAAGGAGCTATCGAAGAATGATGAACATTAAATGGATCGACCGACTAAGTAACGAGGAAGTCCCAAGAAGAGTGGGAGAGAAGAGAAGTCTGCTGACAACTATAAAAAGAAGAAAGGACAACTTAATCGGCCATATCTTGAGACACGATGGCCTGATGAAGACTATCGACGAGCGAAAAGTGAACGGGAAGATTGGAAAAGGCAGGTCTCGTATGAGATACATGGAACAGGTTGTGAAGGATGTAAAAGAGAAGAATTACGTCACAATGAAGAGGTTGGTCGATAGAAGAATAGATTGGAGAGCTGCGTCAAACCAATCCTAGGATTATTGACCAATGATGATGTTCATGTTTCAAGATTACTTTCTCATACATGTTCCATAACCTAATAATGGATTAATTACTGAATTTACATAAAGTCTTAAATTATCAAATATAATACATTACTCTGTACGTATTAGGAATTAATTTATACGGGTATCGAGAATTAGAGTATTACCTACCTACACTTTTCACAAAGTTATTACACATTTTTGCCAAGCAAAGTTGTAGCATCAGTTGCATGTAAGTGGTGCAATCACGGACTGGTACGTTAGCACACCTGCATGACAAGTAAGTAATAATTTCAATCTCTTTTGATAATCCCTCCCTGCTTCACACCCTTGCGATGGCTTGCGGGGGATGGGGAAATCGCACTTATAACCGATCGAGGGGTTGGGGACAGGATATTATAATCACTGGAAAAACTCATTACTAGATGAGACTAGTGGCGAATTCACACAAAGTTATCGCAGCGGCCTCTTTTACTGCTCTTCCTTGCGCGTTGAAAACAGGTCTGTTTTGACCTCAAAATACTCCACCATTGAGGCTGAACAATGCCGTTTCTCAATGACCTCGGTTAGCTATGCTCTCCATTCAATCATTCTCCCTCCCATCAGTCCCCATCACCGAAATCTTCCATTTGAATCCGCCTTTATGCTTGACTGCTCTTAATGTTGCAGCAGATCTCATGCGACTACTCAAAGAATAACAAATTCTTCGGCAATGGTCCCTGCGTCGTGATAAGTCTCAGCGAGCTCTTTCGTGAATCCCTCCTGCTATGGGAGGTGATGCATTGTCTTTCTTTATTATGTCACTCGTTTTAAAATGTGTTCATGCTTTCGTTGAATAGTAATGGTCGTAATTTTTTGCATACCAATTAAAACCACCTCAACATGTGTGATATGTGTGTAAAAAGAACCTTACACAATATCCTTCGCGAAATATTCCAGTGAAGACCATCTTCTAGTCTTTGAAATGCATGCGCCTTTGATAATGATACGGAATTGTAAATAACGTAGAACATGTGCGACTCATATGATTGGTTTCTTTGTGTTAAATAATTGGCAGTATAAGTTTTTGGAGGGTCTTGGTGATGTCCCCTGCCACATATCGCCCCCTGCCACACATCCGCGTGGTCGCTTGCAGTGTTTATGAAGATGTAGATGTATTAAGTATCGCACCAATGTTGGTGGTAACCAGGTCTCTTCAATCAATGACAATCTATTGACAAAGCATTAACGGAACATAACTAATGCTTTCCTATATTTAGTCTTCCTCCGTCCCTTAAACTTACTTCCACTATTCAAACCCCTTCCCCGAATCCCTGATTTCCCTGATAAGCGGCGACAATGGCCTTAGTTTTCGGCCGCCTCCAAGAACGACAACAACCTTAACCTACGTAAACTTAAGTATTTCGAGTTGCAAATACATCCTAAATTAGGGAACGTAATTTTATTCGACTGACCTTTCTTTTTTTTAATATCGTCTAATGCTAGTTTACTAAGTGCACTCATTACATATTCAATAAATGTCACTCCATACACTTATTGCATATCAGTCATTACACTTAATTCAATACAGTTATTACGTTTCACCCAATGCACTCATTACTTTTCAGTCAATACATTCATTGCGTGCTCATTATATTTCACTCAATTCATCAGTTTCATTGACGGAGTCTGAAATATTTCCGACGAGGTCCGCTTTTCCGAAATTCAATCACCTGCGTCTTTTTCCCAAATGCTTCGTTCTCGAGGTCGAGAGCGAAAGTGAGAATGAATCATTGCAGTGTTTGTGAAAACCACGGCCTTTCCAGTTCAAGAGCGAGTCAATTCTTCGATTTAGTTCCTTGTATTCTTCGTACGAGGCAACAACACAATCCCGAACAGCTGATCAACGATGCGAAATCCGTGCGAGAATGCTTGGAGGCGTTTCAGTCTTGTAATAAGAAGTTGCTCGGAATTTGTGTGATGGTTTATCGAGACCTGTTCAGTGTTTCATCCGCCAACATAACATCGGAAGTGAGATATGAATAGTAGTGGTATAGTTTTGTGAATTACATGATAACTGAGCAAGTTATATTGTGACGTGTTCGTATGCTTCGCGGTTATAAGTGCATTGCCAAGAAGAATTAACCAGGAATTGTTGCAGTGAAGCTACCCTTGCAGTAATCAGAGCACACTGGTCCTTTTCAAGAGTTTCCGTAAAGGTAAGCAATCTAATTTGCTTACTTTCATTCCCAATATTTACGTAGCTACCACGTTCAAATGTGATTTGCGTTCCTGAGTAGTTCTGCGTGATACTGACGAATTTCGTCGTTGTTGCGGTAGGAAGGTTTCTGTTAGCAAGTACCAATCTTTGTTTGGAATTCAACGTCTATACGATACACTCGATACTTCCCATTATATCCAGAAAGCAAGCATCCAAAAGGGTGTTTGGCAGGGGCTTACAGTGGTTTTATTGATTAATTTATTTAATCTAATTTTCTAACCATGGTCGAGTATAATAAAATTCCCGTTTGAACGTCGGGCATGTAAATCTGAAAACATTTGTCATGCAAATAATTCAAAAACTGCAATAATTCTTCTCACCGTTAACTGAAATCAGGTATCAGATATCGTCCAAATTTAAGAGTTGGTAGACCAGAGATAAAACGTCTGCTCAGTGCAAAATGCTATGATATGTAGTTGTTTGAAAACAATTTCTTTTCTAAATATTTTAATCTAGCACATATTTCAGGTAGTTGAGAATTACAACAGTCTACTGAGTGTTCAGTCACTTTTTCCCGCTAAAACGAGTAGTTAGCTGAAGTAATAGCCGATGGCGCTCTTAATTTTATAATAAACTATTTTCGAAAACAAACCATGCTGCAATTATAGGGAAATATTAATATCCGAAATGTGTATCCAGTAATAGAATTAGCAAGAGAATGTTCAAATCCGTGATATTCCTTATATGTTTTCGAAATTATAATTCACGACGAATTATGATTGCACTTTGGTGATTGGTCCAGTTTGGTTGACGTCATCCCAGAACGTGGCATTTACATGCGTGATCAGACATCGGTCTTCAGTATTCGTCGGTACGCGGTGACGGAAGGCCAGGTGAGTTTTCAGCCCCAGTTCAAGAAAGTTGGAGTTTTAGTCAGTTTGCTTTATCAATGTGCATTGAGTTTGCAGTGACTTTGAGGGGAAATTGAAAGAACTTCGTAGCTTCTCTTCCTCTTTGTACGAAGAATAGAGATATAATTCGAGAGATTTACTTCACGAAATTTAAAATTCTAGTTTTACATAGTAATTCACCCCTGTAAATATTTCAAGTAATACTCTTTCCGTATATTGATGGATATTTACTGCAGAAGTGCAGCAAATGTGGTGGTTACATATGTTAATGGTTTGAATTTGTTACAGGAAGAAGTCATTCGAGTTACGTGCGGCGATAAAGCTGGAACTTCGTCATCGATCACACGGGTGAGGGAAAACTGGGAATTCGAAAGACTGGCTTCGAGGAACTCTCTTCAGTATGGTAAGTCATTATTAATATTTTTTATTCACGAGAGTTTTTATTTTCGCATAACGTTGTTTGCGTCTTTTATTGCGATTCTGTTACTCGTGATCGATACCAGGTCGTGTCTTCTGATATTCTCAATTTCCCGCCGAAAATCTCGAAGGGTTGTTTCGGGTCTCTAGAATGTTCTCGGACGTTTCTCGACTGTTCTAGCTACGTTTCGGCGCTAGCCTATTAACGTAGTTAGCCATTGAAATCTGGTTCTCTATCGATCTGATTGAAATTAATCTAATTCCGAGATTAAAGGATTTCCGTTACGAAACTGAAGTTGAACGTACAGTCTCGTATGCTCACTTGCACCCTTTAATATTAATTTTTTTTTGCGGATTACTTCAGTTTCTCGATCAAATTTCTTAACGATCGATATCTATTTCATTAGCCTCGTAGTCTTGTATGCATTCAGCAATGTAAAATCTTCCTGTTCTGAGGTCATTTACATTTTCCTATGAACCTTTGGTTACATTGACCACGAAATCAAAAAGTTAAAAATTTGTCTTTGAAGTTATTTTACTCGTTCTTAATTTGAAATGACCCCAGGCTTTAATTTTAGAATTTTGAGACAAAAATCTACTTTTGAACTACAATTGTATGATAATTTTAAGTAGCGTAGCCTGATTGTTACTACAGGTAGGAGACATCTACATCTACACGATACCCTGCAAGCCACCGCGAGGGTGTGTGGCAGGGGGTGAAGATCACCAAGCATGAACTACTAACATGCAAACAAGCAACTAAAGTGTCTCATGCAACTAGATCGTTACTATCTATAGTATTTGAGGGGTTAATACTTGCATCATGCACTACAGATTACTCTAAAATATTTTTCATACCTATCCCTTTGCTATGCTGCCTATTCTGTTCTCTTATAGTACGGGGGAAAAATGCCATTTTGAATCTATCGGTACGACAATCTATCTCTCTAATCTTATTTATCTGGTCGAATCTAGCATTATACGCTGGTTTTTTTTAATATGTACCAAATATCTTCAGTAAAGCTATCGGATTATAATTTCTCTAATAGATTCAATCTGTACTTTAGCCTACGCTCTGATAATGATTCCCACCCTAATTCTTTTATTAATTCTGAAACGCTACTCAACCTATCGTAGGACCTTTTGTCGAGCCTAGCTGCTCTACGCTGCACACTGTCTAGTTCTCTGATCAACCCTAATTCATTAGGATCCCATGCACTGGCTGCATACTCAAGGTGGGGCTTAGCTAGTGAAAAATAGCATCGCTCTTTTGTCTTCCCATCACATTTCCCAAGTACTCTTTCTATAAAAGGCAAGCTTTCTCTTCACTCGGCCGCATATTTCCCGTATGTGTCTTCCCCACGATAAATCCTTAGTGATTGTTACACCTAAATATCTTATGGTTTCAACTTTTTTGATCTTCGGAGATGGAGACCGAGACGGAGATCACTAGAAGATAGAAAACGATGCAGCATTATTGATTTGCACCAATATTTTTCGTTATGTAGCAGCAGATACGATGGTGCCTTGAAAGTGCCT
The DNA here is from genome assembly GCA_933228895.1 of Platycnemis pennipes. Taxonomy (NCBI): domain Eukaryota; kingdom Metazoa; phylum Arthropoda; class Insecta; order Odonata; family Platycnemididae; genus Platycnemis; species Platycnemis pennipes. The sequence continues at coordinate 28,610,776 of OW121852.1, read as the reverse complement.
TGTTCGCGCGTAGATCGAAAAAGATTTAGTAATGAGAATGCCAATTGACTAGATAGTCTCTCGTGAGATTTGCTGTGACTTTTGTGCTTTCCATCGTCGTTCTCGCGTTCGTACGATCGGGTTCATTTGCATTATTGGGTTTCATAATATTTTTCATTTGAGGGTAAATTTGAATTATTGCTCCTCAGAGTATTTTTCCTCATTTATTCATATCGATAAATTACTTATTATCCACGCCTTCGCCCGTTAATGTACTCGGAAAGTATAGACAGTTTATATTTTGCGTTGATGATCAAGGACAAGGACACTTTACTTGAATTCCTACCATCTGCTTTCGTGTTCAGAAGTTTTTGATTGAATGTCACTCATCCTTTATTTGAAGGAATAGTGAAATCTATTGGACAGTATTCATTCCTCAATCACAATTTTTAGTGTTCATTACGTCGTAAATATTTAATGTAGCCAAGCAAATGGAGACTTAAGTTTAAAACCAGTATGTAACTGCATATAACTGTCATTCTTGGTAAATGTAACGAGTTCAAATGTGAGTTTTGTTGGTTTGTAGACTTAATGAACATAAGCCGTGTCATACTTCTCGGTAAAAACAGGTTTATTGAACAAAATGAGCACACTGGCACGAGACAGCCATTCACATACCACACCGACCACGAGACTACCGAGGGGTTCACACACTCAAATGCACGGACCACTCACACAGTGCGTCCAACCAAGGAATACTCAACACATACAAAACACTCGTACCAACACTCCCCCTTGTTGAATATTCCTTGCAGTTAAGGAAACAAACTGAATCAACAATTGAACAATACACACAGCTCAATTAAGGAACAACTCAACCATGTAAAATAAAACCCTCACAATAGGAAATGAATGAATGAACTGTGAACTTACAATACAACTGCTTATACCTTATGCAAAAATGAATGGAACACCAATTTACAAAACTATTTGGCCAAACTCTTTGGCACATCATGTTATCGTTCACAGTAAAACAAACCCTTGAATGACCGACTTCATGTGTTTCTCTACACCATAATGACCTGCAACAGAACACAAAACACTTTTACATATTATCCAACAAAGCAAAAAATTTACTTAAGCCCTAATCTGGCAATGCATTCCTTTACTCTAGGCCCTGGTATCCCCTTAGTTAGCACATCAGCTGCATTGTCACCTGACGGTACATATTGGAACTGGATGATACCTTCCATGACCTTTTCCCTCAAAAAATGATTAATGTCCATATGCTTATTTCTCTCAGAAATAGTTTCGTTCTTACTGAGACAAATTGCTCCCTGATTGTCTGCTTGGATAGTACAAGGTGTCTTTATGAATTTTTCTTGCCCTAATTCGTAAAGTAACAATCGGAGCCAACAAACTTCCTTTACTACCTCGCACATCGCCACATATTCTGCCTCTACGGTGGATAGCGCAACTGTTCTCTGCTTTCGAGACTGCCAACTTACAGCCCCACCCGCAAGTACTATAGCATACCCACTGGTCGACCTCCTGTCTCCCTTATCTGCACCCCAATCTGCATCTACGTAGACTGACACTGGCCTGTCTTCTTTCTGGTAGTGCAGCTTGTAGTCTATTGTCCCTTTTAGGTACCTCAGGATGTGCTTGACCTCCTTCCAATCCCCTTTAGTTGGGCAGGCACATTTCTGACTCTTGAAACTGACTGAGTACGATATATCCGGTCTCGTCTGGTTTGCCACGTACAGTAGACTGCCTACCATTTGCCGGTATTCATACCCATCCCACTGTTCATCATCATCTTCCCCAGGAACTCTCTGGATCACCACCGGCGCTGAAACACTTCTGCATTCCTCCAGACCGGCAGACTTGATTATCTCCTTCAGGTAAGCAGGCTGGCTGATAGTAATGCCGTCTCCATCTCTGCTCACGCACAGTGACAGTAGATTTGTCACTGGCCCCAGATCGTTTCTCTTCAGTTTGAATACCCATTTGCAGCCTATCACCTTCCTCTTTTCTGGACGACTCACCAAATCCCAGGTTGCATTTCTCCTCAGACGGCCCATCTCCTCTTCTATAGCCTCTTCCCATTTGTGTGCATCTCCCCTAGACATAGCCTGTCGATAGCTCTCAGGGTCACCTTCCTCGTCAGTAGACACGACACCTATGACCAATGCCGTACGATCATTACAGCATGGACACTGTGGTGCTGCCTGCCTCTCTCTTGTTGATCGCCGTAAAGGTGGTCGCTCCTCTTGCCCATCTCCTGCAGGTCCTTCCCAGAGTGCCTGGTGGTCTCCCCCTGGAACGGCCGGCTGATCATTTGTCTCATCGCCTATGGGTACGACCTCCCCATCGTTGTCTACAGCACTCACAACCTCTTCATTTCTATTGATGAGCTCACTGTTTTCTACCTTATTTTCTCCTAGAATTTTGTCAAACAAATCATCTAAAACCTGAAGCTCCAATTTTCTTACCACTTGCTCACTCTCAGCATGCTTAGGGTTTTTAAAGGGAAATGACTCTTCGTTGAACACTACATCTCTACTAATAATTACACGCTTCTGGCGCAAACTCCAAACCCTATAACCCTTGATTCCTTCTGGATACCCGACAAATACCCCTTCCTCTCCTCGTGGATTTAGTTTTCCATTTTCAACCGCTATCCATGCCTGACATCCAAAAACTTTCATGTTATCTAACTCCTTTTTAGTCAAAGTTTCGTTTTTCCATATTTCCCAAGGAATCTTACCATCAATAGCACGTGAGGGACATCTGTTCCTAATGTAAGCAGCAGTATTTAATGCCTCAGTCCACAAATAATGCGGGACGCCTGATTCAATCAACATGCATCGGACCATATCTAGCAATGTAAGGTTCATTCTCTCTGCCTTACCATTCTGAGCAGGTGTATATGGCACTGTTAATCTCCTTCCTATACCATTAGCATCTAAATGTTCTTGAAATTGCCTAGAGATATACTCTCCTCCGTTGTCACTTTGCAAGAACTTGATTTTTCTTTCCTGACTAGTTTCTGCCTGTTTTTGAAACTTTACAAACTCCAAAAAAACGTCACTCTTTTTCTTTAACATCTTTACAACTACATAATTGGAATATTCATCAAGGAATGTAACTGCATATTGGGAACCTGCCGGAGATGCCGGCAAAATCTTTCCTACAACATCAGAATGAATAATTTCTAATACACAATTTGCTTTACTTGTTCCTACCTTTGGCATGCCACTCTTTTTCAATTTTCCTTGGACACAAACATCACATGCATCATCATTTACCTTGTTAATACCCAGTGCAGGAATTTTACAAAGCGCATCCTTATGCACATGGCCTAACCTGCTGTGCCACAACGAATCTGAACATAACAACGCTTCATTGACATTACACTTTGTTTTCAATGTGTACAAACCGACACTAGCCTGATACTCTGCCGCCAATTTTACAGCATTATTTTTACACACATTCAAAACTCCGTGTCTTATGTTAACATCGCAACCCTTTTCTTCAATTTGGCGTATTGACATCAGGTTAAACGCCAGGTCTGGCACAAACAATACGAAATCTAACTTCACTGTAATCTCACAATTTACAGGTTTCAACTCCACTGCACCATAACCCTTGACTGGCAATTTTCTACCGTCGCCAATTCTCACATACCCACAGTCCTTTTCAACAAAGTTTTTCAACAGTCCATAAAAGGGAGTCATGTGTTTTGAACAACCAGAGTCCATGAACCACTCGTCAACCTTCCCGACAAAGTTTTTACCGTTCGCACATAGTGAAAGTTCCTCATCGCGAACAACGGCAGCTTGACTTATTCTTCTGTGTTCTCTCTTAAATTCGTCCCTTTTGCATTCATCTCCCTTCGATTGCTGACTCTTCTTAAACTTCCCTTCACGACACCATCTTGCTGCATGACCAATTTGTCCACAGTTATAGCAACGAAAAGGTTCTGCCTTAGCATTACTTCCACTCTTATTTCGGAACTTCCTCACTACTAATGCTGGGTTGGAGGAAACATTGTCACTTGCACTTTCAATACTATGTTCTCTTTGAAGCCTTTTCTCTTCTAGTATTAACCTAGGTTTCATTTCACTGGTAGTTAGGGTTTCATCGTTTATCTCTACACTACGAATAAAGCCCTCGTATTTGTCCATTGGCAGGCCGGTTACCAGCAACACTGCCAAACTACGGTCGGGTAGTTCCAACAATCCTGATTTGGCAACTCTACGGTGTAGGTTAATTTTCTTTGATATGTAATCTGTCATAGTCATGCTGTCTTCCTTTCTCAAATTCAAAAGTTCGTTAAGCAACAGTATCGCATGTAACGTGCCTGTTCTATTGCATACCCTTTCTAGTGTATCCCACACATTTTTAGCTAAATCAAGACAGCCCACGTCATCCAAAAAGGAATCTGATATGACGTTAATTAAAAATGCTCTGGCTCTATCATTCGTCTTTCTTTGCACCTGCGACAGTTCACTGACGTCCGCAACATCAAAACCAGGGTTAACAGCTGACCAGCAATCCCGAGTCTCAAGTATGGCTCTCGTTCGGACGGACCAGTAGAAATAATTTTGTTCATCCAGCCGGATATACGCGTACTCTTCTTTTCCCGCCATCTTAATCTTCAACGACAATCGTTGGCACTGGCGCACTAATTCTAAATCTTTTCGCACTATCCGCAACTCTTTCTCTGCTTTCACCGTCTTAGAAGCCACCTGGGCCCATAACCTGTTGGTTTGTAGACTTAATGAACATAAGCCGTGTCATACTTCTCGGTAAAAACAGGTTTATTGAACAAAATGAGCACACTGGCACGAGACAACCATTCACATACCACACCGACCACGAGACTACCGAGGGGTTCACACACTCAAATGCACGGACCACTCACACAGTGCGTCCAACCAAGGAATACTCAACACATACAAAACACTCGTACCAACAAGTTTGTGGGTCCACGTCATATGTCATGAGATTTATAGATCATCCGCGAACGGTTAGTTTAGATTTCCAACTAGGAATACGTAAGAATACTACACAATTTACTCGTGAACGTTAGATGTTTTGTTATCTGATTGACTGAAATTTTGAATAAGGGTGAGAGCCTTTGGTTTAAAATCATATCCCTAGTTGAGAGGGATCGTTAAACAAATTGCTTGAGTCTTTGGTGATCATTATTGAATTCCTTCGCGGTAAATGTCTAGCTAAATAATAATTAATGCTTAATAGTTTGAGTTATGCCGACTTGTAACTTGAAATGTCATTGTTTTTAAGATCAGTGGTGTTTGTGAACTTGTATGACTAATCCACGTATATGTAATGTAATTGATAGAACTCATTAGCTATCTGTTCCCATAATTTGCATTACTTTGTTTTTGCAATGCAGTTCAATCCGAAGCAGTAATTTCGGCGTTATAACATGACATGTGTACGTTGTGGGCTTTACTATGTGAATAAACTTTTCTTCGATTATATTTAAAACCCATTAATTTTAATGGTTTATGGCAGAAATCCATAGGCTTTAGGTATTTTAGGAAAGTTTATCACGAGGTTTATCACATAGTGAGGTTTATCACATTGCACACTATCCAAACAATATAATTAAGGATAGGTTAAAAGAGTTTACATTTTTCCTTCAGTTCGCAAGTTTAATTTCAGGATTAATCACGCCGTAGTAAATTAACATGGCATGTTTAAACCATCAAGGTTTTTTCGCGCATTCGATTTGGTGTACTTTCTTATCTTAAAATTTTTGTGCTGGTCATTGCATTGAAAAGATCTCTTTTATCACTAGACGATGTCGAGGAACGTGGGGTAAAGGATATCTGGCTCGCCCGTTTGAATTTCAATACTTGTCAGGTGTTGTTGAATCACCTGTAAAATGTTTTAAGTAGTTGAGATTGTAGTTAGTGTACTTCAAGTGAAATTAGACTAATTCAAAATGATAGTTAACATGTAAAAATGGATCTCATTCCTGGTTTGTTGATTTATATTCAATATTGTCTGACTCACCCCTTTTATTGTCGTGTAGGTGAGAAATAAAATATTTTTTCAGTATGCTGAAAAGTTCCAAGGGAGTGATATTCATTAATCAATCTAATTTAATACAATTAAATGGCTTAGTCCCGTTACCGCCGAGGGTGGAGCAAAGTGATTTAATGCATTAAGTGATTGACAGTGTTATAACAGTTTTTTAAAAGAAATTTCAACCAAAGGAATCGAGGCTAGTTCGTAACAGCAACTCATTTAGGTCATCGAAAAATGTTCATAAAAATATGATAACCTAATTTTATATGACGGACTTCGTAATTCCAGTTTAAATTACACATAGTTCTCTCACTTGAAGGGACATAAAATGAAGCACCTTCGCACGGCTGCTGAATTAATTCTATTTGTTGCATGTGTACTCCTTTCGGTGATATTATGCGTGTATCGGTGACTAATCTTTGTGGCTGTATGCGAGAGGCCAGTTTGTTAGTGACTTTTGTGAATATAATAATTATCACGCATTAATGATCAGTGCCTGCCTGTATTTATTTCGTATAGGCAATGGACAAGTGCGTGGTCCCAGGAGTATCTGATCAAACGAAGAATACAAAACAATTAGGGCGATGAAGAAGGAAGAAATATTAGCTTTAACTGATTTTGGTCACCGCAATAGCGGATGTGCGAATTTGTGTAATATCTTGATGAAACAACTTTCTTTCAGGGTAAGGCACTGTGAGTTTCTGACAAAATATTACTTAGAAACTATTATATGTCCCCGTTTAAAACGCTTATAGTTCACGTAAAGTTTGGCAGAACATTGTTTTATTCCACCAAAGTTAAAAAGCTTGCATGAAATATGTTCGTTAGCTAACATTATTGAATCCACATGAATAGAGAGAGTGAGAAGGTACATGGGCATGTGTAATATGAACCCGCCCATTATGTATGTACTATTTCTCCGCTGGTTCTCCTTTCGACTATAGGTATAGCCTTCCATGTTTATCAGAGACTCGCTCTTTGAGACCGTAAAGGATAGGAGTACATTTTTATTGATGCTGCTGAATACTTATAATTCTCTTCAACAAATTAAACTTCCCCTGCTTACTTTAATTTCCTGTCGGCCTGGAATGGAAAGGTTTTTATCATTTTATTTAGCTCGGTAGCAGGATCCATTTATAAAATAACAATTTTTTAATTTTAAAGTTATTTTGGAAACATCTTAGCTCAAGACGTTTCCCTGCAGCAAATAGCATATATCCTATCGCTTGTAAATGCTTTTACGTATAGTAATTTAAAAGGTGCAATACAGATGTAGTCATCCCAATACTCTGAGGGGTTTTGAAAGAATTATCGTGTTGTAGTAAATTTAATAATCTTTCACTCAATAATGCCATGCAAATTAGAAGTATTACTAAATGCTTAGAAGAGACAGGTAAATTTAGACAGGCCAACTGTGATGTATTGCGCATGTACAATACATCAGTGAAGCTTGATTTCGGCTATAATTTCGATTTTTGAGTTTCATTCTCTCAGGTTAGAGTTTGATTTTTAAAATTTTGAGCTCATGGCAAATGGAAGTTAGGGAATGTCACTCTATTCCCCACCAAATTTACCATGAATATTTATCGATATCTCTTGCTCCTCAAGCATATTATCGTAAAAAACTGTGCGTCGCATTTTTAGTTATTCGCATTTAATTTGTTAAATTTATTAGCGTTAACATGGTTTTGAGTTCATTTTTTCTGCAGATGTGTTGTAATAGGGGGGAGGGTCATGGAGATGACAGACTCAAGGTGGGGCTCAGAAGACCGCTCTTGTGTTTGTTTTAGTTTTAGGTCGAAAGTTGCTCTAATTTTTCCTCGATAATCTCAGTATCCTATCTATCGATATTTGGGCACAATATCTGTACCATTAACCATGTTATTCCACGAATTTAAGTGATTTCCACATTTTTCTTAGATAATTGCTTTTATGTCGTCATCATAGGTCCTAAGGTTTCTTTTAGACCCAGCGCACTTTATTAATTTGTAAGCTAAGATCATCATATTTACATTAGTCTTCTCCTTAAATCTCTACCTCCACAATTCTCTTCATCAATGTTAAGATATGGCAGATGATATCGTCCCGCCTTCTTCGCCCCCCTACGAACGTTCTCCGCCGTCTCGTGATTGGCTAACGTAGTCGGACAAGGACAATACACTTGTTATCAAAGGCAGAAGACTGAGACTATGGATATATGTGAACCCAGTTTATTAGTTACCTTTATTAGTAATATTTACTTGCCATATGTAAATAGCATGATATGAAAAGCATTCAGCAGCAATCCTACCTTATTGACTCATACATTGGATTGTTAACTTACTTCATGTTTCTCAATGTTCTTATTTCGTTATTTTAGTGTCCCTTAAATTTTTATTTTGCATATAACACGAATAAAATTTTTTTAAATGTAAGCTGTGTATACTATCACAGTAGGTAGTAAAAAATTCTATCCAATATGTTATTCTTCAATATGACCTTTTTATAACTTAGAGAATATGAATTTTGACAACTGATATAATATATAAAAAATATTAGTAATTCATTTGTACATTTTTAGATTGTTTTAACGACACGCAAATTTAAATCAAATTCTTTTTTCTGTCGTTGCAGGACGATGCCGAACATGGTTTGTAAAGTCGATTCACGGAAGGTGACGGGATTAGAGTGAAAAATCTACATGGGTGCCCAAAACGGAAGAACAAGAAGCAGTCTCAACAGGAAGACTAACATTGGTTTGCTAATGGCTTGCAATGCTATGGTAAAACTAACTTTGTTTCAGGTTCTTCGATCTAAAAGGCAAAGTAAGCATGTTTAAGCGTGGGTAGAATCCATGACTAATTTTGTTTTTTGTATTTGTCATAGGAGCCCATTGCTCCAATTTCTAGACCATATCAGATCTGATATACCTCTGGTAAAATGTGAAGGTACTTGGGTAAATCAAGCTTGATTAATGGTGTTAAGATACGGTAATTGATGTCGGGGCACCGACTCTATCTGGTACCATGGAGGACTAGTCCTCCAAATATAAGGCAAGTGGCCACTTGCCTGGGTTAGCGAGTCGACTCTAGGCAGGGACATGTTGGCATACTGTGTGTTCTATATCATGTGATGTCCTGAATTTTTTTTTAATTGTTTTTTCTTGTATGTGTTATATGTGACTATTTTCATTGGTGTGATGTATGATTTTTGTGAGCAATGTTTTCATTTTTTATGCTGTTTTATTCAGATATGTTCTTTCACAGATAATAAGGCGCCTTACCAACGCCCCGGCCGGTAAGAGAGTAGGATATGTAATCAGTTTACAGTATTTTGAATCAAAGGCCCTTCTGGCCCGTCCTAACGGTAGATTAGATAGGTCATTTCGTTTATCTGATAGTATTATTTTGTGGATGTTGAGCTTGCTCTAGAGTAAAATTTCAAAATTAATGGAATTGGTTCGTCAGTTACGATGTGCATCCAGGTGTACTTAGTTTCTGAGCGACCATTCCTCGCATTTTTAAGAAATGCACTTTCGGCATTCTGCATTAAATGTGAGCAACTTGGCATTCAATCTGTATTGCTTGTATGTTTATTATGTTCACTAACCCGCTCTCTCCTTAGGTACCTCCACAACGCCCCGGCCTGATAGAGGGTAGGATATGTAGTCAGTTTCCAATATTTTGAATCAAAGGCCCTTCTGGCCCGTCCTAACGGTAGATTAGTTAGGTCATTGCGTTTAGTTGATAGTATTATTTTGTGGATGTTGAGCTTGCTCTAGAGTAAAATTTCAAAATTAATGGAATTGGTTCGTCAGTTACGATGTGCATCCAGGTGTACTTAGTTTCTGAGCGACCATTCCTCGCATTTTTAAGAAATGCACTTTCGGCATTCTGCATTAAATGTGAGCAACTTGGCATTCAATCTGTATTGCATGCATGTTTATTATGTTCACTAACCCGCTCTTTCCTTAGGTACCTCCACAACGCCCCGGCCTGATAGAGGGTAGGATATGTAGTCAGTTTCCAATATTTTGAATCAAAGGCCCTTCTGGCCCGTCCTAACGGTAGATTAGATAGGTCATTTCGTTTAGCTGATAGTATTATTTTGTGGATGTTGAGCTTGCTCTAGAGTTAAATTTCAAAATTAATGGAATTGGTTCGTCAGTTACGATGTGCATCCAGGTGTACTTAGTTTCTGAGCGACCATTCCTCGCATTTTTAAGAAATGCACTTTCGGCATTCTGCATTAAATGTGAGCAACTTGGCATTCAATCTGTATTGCATGCATGTTTATTATGTTCACTAACCCGCTCTCTCCTTAGGTACCTCCACAACGCCCCGGCCTGATAGAGGGTAGGATATGTAGTCAGTTTCCAATATTTTGAATCAAAGGCCCTTTTGGCCCGTCCTAACGGTAGATTAGATAGGTCATTTCGTTTAGCTGATAGTATTATTTTGTGGATGTTGAACTTGCTCTAGAGTTAAATTTCAAAATTAATGGAATTGGTTCGTCAGTTACGATGTGCATCCAGGTGTACTTAGTTTCTGAGCGACCATTCCTCGCATTTTTAAGAAATGCACTTTCGGCATTCTGCATTAAATGTGAGCAACTTGGCATTCAATCTGTATTGCTTGCATGTTTATTATGTTCACTAACCCGCTCTCTCCTTAGGTACCTTCACAACGCCCAGGCCTGATAGAGGGTAGGATATGTAGTCAGTTTCCAATATTTTGAATCAAAGGCCCTTCTGGCCCGTCCTAACGGTAGATTAGATAGGTCATTGCGTTTAGCTGATTACTTTATTTTGTGGATGCGAAGAATGCTCTTGTATTAAAATTCAAAATTCACTGAAATGGTGCCTCTGACGCTGCCTCCCTTTTAATGTGAATAGCATATGTCTCTAGTTTTCTCTATCAGCATGTTTGAATCTTTTTATTTTTGGCATTTTCAAACAAATCGAGCAACTTCGCATCCAATTGGCTGTGTTTTGTGTATATTAACCCGCTCTCTCCTTTAGAATCACCACATCGCCCCGGACAGTAGTGTAGTGATAGTGACCAGTGTTTTGTGTGAACCAGAAGAAGTGAGTGTGGTGTCAGTGTTGTGTCAGTGTGGAATCAGTGTATATTAAGTGAGTGCCGAATTTAACAGTTGGTGTGATTCCAGAGGACTAGATGGACTCCACAGTGTATTGAAATTTATGTAAATGTGTGCTTGTATCTTTTATGCTCCTCCCTGAATGTACCCTTCCCATTGCTTCGCGGTGACAGCGGACACGAAGGAAGAGAGTGCAGCCACGACTACCAACGGTTACTAAGGCGTTATGAGTTTACGTTTGTACATTTTGATTAATTTATTTATTTGTGGTCTTATATTCTGCCAATATTTTTATCTATTACCTTATCTTTAGCACTTATAGTGAGTAGGGCTTGTTTATCGGTCGTTTGACCCGGGTCAATCCAGTTGAGGTCGTTGCACTCCGGTTTTGCCTTGTGCACAGGCTCTTAGTTTTTGACATAGGTAGGAAATACATTCATTGCGCCATTTTGCGCTACGATATCATTTCATGTATCATGAAATATGACATCAATTCATATTATTCCCCTTTTTTACGATTTTTTGCAATTGCTTGTTTAAATTTTTGACGGTTTAATTCACTTTCTTTTTCAGGTTTTTCGATTAATGTGTTTTCTTTTACGGGAATTTCCGCAATTCATTTAATATTCTTTTGCAGGTAAATGTGTGAATGGTACGTTTGTGTTTTGTTGACTGGTGTATGCGTGATGATGAACAGGGTCAGCGCCGATAGGTATGCGAATGAAATAGGTAGGCCTAGGATATATGAGCAGTAGATATAGTTTAGAGGGTGGTTGGATTTTAGGAGGGGAAAATAGGGCTTAATGATGTAGGTGCTTAGTTTATAGTTCTTAGTCCGCTTGATATCTTCGCGTCTTGCGCTGGCCCTGGGAGTGAATGCGTGGAATAGACCTCTGCGAAGCCCGGAGGGGAACGCAGGGGGAAACGCCACGTTAAATAAAGGTTAATGAGCCGATGGGCGTAACCTCTTGGGTCGGCATGGAATAACGCTCGTGAGTGAGTGTGTTGTGTGAATGATATAATTGGATACAATAATAACCCTTTTCAAAGTAATCATAAATATTACCACATAAATTTAAAAGTTATTATATGTTGTTTGTTATACTGAACTACCATTGATCAACCTCCTCAGACTTAAAAGGATTACCCACTGAGCGTACAAAAATATTTTCTCTTATGAAAATGTTTCCCTTCTTGTGTCATCCGAAATCCCCTTTCATTCATCGATCTCCCCGTGACCTTGCGTTCTGCGATTATATTTGCTCCAATCTTGTGTGAGTTTTGAGCGGTTGTATTTTGGCACCAAGTCCTGTCGTCTGTTTTAAACTTGATATGTACCATGGTTTTCAAACCCAGCTTTTCAATAGATTATTTCAATGTTGTTAATATAAATAGACACATTTTTTCTGCCTCATCATTAAAGATTTGGATTACGATATCCCTGTTGGTTGATGATTTTCCTCCTCCAATTTCTAGTTTATATTTAGTTACGTTTTCATTTCGTAACTATTCTTCGCACTCGCCCTTTTTCTTATTTAGAGTATTAACACCAAAGATTTCCTCCATGTGTAGGCTATCAGGTCAGCACGTTATACCTGTAAATACCTTGGTAAATTTTTATATTTAAGTTATCACTCAGGCGTTGATTGCATTGAATTCGCAAGGACTTAATTATGTAAAGGAAAACTTTTACGCAGATAAAACTATCTAAAATATTTTAAATGTGTGAATAGTTTATATTTCGCTATTTTTTAAACGTGTTTAAGTGTTGAGCAAGTCAAAAATGTTTTATTAAGGTGTATTGTTTTAACTCACTCTCCAGTTTTTGATTTGGAATTTTAAATACGCGAATGAGTGCCTAAAAGGTGGTTTTTATGGTAATTTTATTTTATCTGTGTTTTTATATCATTTTCACTCTGACCCTTACTTTATGTGTGGTATCATTTTATTCTTTTAGATGTAAATTTTATTTTTCAATATTTAGGTCATGAAACGACTCCATTGCATTGAAACTACTTTGTAATAATTGAACAGTGATTTGAAAAAAGAGGCTCGAAATAGCTGCAATAACTAAAAATGGCTGCCATCTTTGGATCATATTTAAATCTTTATAACTTTCATCTACTATCTATAACTTCATTATATTATAGGTGGAATTTAATTCATCGTTTTTTCTTCATAACTATGACCTCATTTTACTGCCTAATATTTGCTAATGTCGTTTGCTGTTTATCTTTTGACTTGTATCATATTCTGCTTTTCTTATGTTTTAATGTGTTTATTTCTTCATTTATATCACGGTTTTTCATTTTTTACTGTCCGTGCAAAGCGTTGCTTGACGTATGCAACTCTACTTCCACTTAAATCTAGTGCCATGAATGGACTTCATCTATTCTTGCAAATATATTGTAATTATACGAGCTATGCTGTTTAGTGAAATGTATAGTGATTTACGTAGTTGACATGTGAAGTAATGATCATGTAATAATAATTATCATTGTTTCCTGACTGACAGCAAAATGGACTAACACCCAAATTTTCATTACATTTTTTTGGTTTCCTTAATTTTTGTCGCCATAACTATGTAATTAAAGAATACACACCCGGAATAAGCAAACGCTTTACGCTCCAATTCATTGAAGCCCGTGTAAATACTGACGTTTTCGCTAAATGAGACATTAATCTATGCGGTAATAACTTACCTCGTCGTGATTAATTAGATTAATGTACAAGTAGATTAAGTGTCGTTATTTTCAATATTTTCGCTCTATGTAGCAGGCCTAATTGAGAGCTAATAGGAAAAAAAACTTGTCGAAGGAATTATGTGTATCAAAAGTTTATTCTCTGTTATTGTTTTCATCCAGTGTATTTCAGGCAATGTTCAACTTTTTTCTGTCGAGGTATTTAAGGTCCTATTTACAAAGTTTTCATGGAATCTGGTTAAGTTACAAATTTTGTATTGACAATAAATCTGTATTAAATATTTTGTTCATTTATTGACATTCATATTGGTGTGGAAAAATATTTGTAATATTAATTGTAATGGAGTATGTTATTCATTGTACACAAAGAATAGAATGGTAGTGGAAATTCCATCCATGTTCTCTTGTTGCATTAGAATCGGAATGTTGTTTATCGCTCTCTCCACTCGAAAGAAAATTTAAGATTTATGGATTTATATCGGTTACTAGGGTGATATGAATTGTATAAAACATGCAATAGTTCCAGGGAATCCAATGAGATTATCAATATGTCGTCTGATTTTGTTTTTGTATTTGTTGGTGAATTTGTGATTGTTGCGCAATTGACGTCGAAATATTGAAACGTTGCACTAGTTGGAAGTATATCTATTTATAATTGAAATTATAGTTTCTCGTGTAAAGAAATATGCATTGTTTTAAAACAATGTTTCAAAATGCATAGAAAAATATGGTTGGTAGTAGATGTGGATGTGTTGTAGTAGTTAAGTATGTATATAACGTTTTACTTTTTCTCGTATTTTATCTCGTATCTCTCGTTAGAAATTGTTTTATATTGTCTTTTGAATACGTTAGCAACTAAATTTATCGATAGCCCTCTGTGTCAAAATAAAAAAGGAAACATCTTTGTTGTCGAAAGGAAATGATATGGCATTTTTAACTTTTTAAACTTTTTAAATATTCCATTCATAAAATAATTTTTCCCAGTATGTTTAGTATTTAAAATGTATTAAAGGTACATATATGAAATATTTTTTCTACTCTGAATATTATTATAATCAGAAATATTATGTATTGTTAGTGTTATTGGAATATTTATTTTCTCATCATTGTTTAGTTTTAAATTGCGAGATATTTTTATTCCTCTCTACATTATGTAGCGTGTTATTCATTGTGTTTGCACTTCCTGTCTCTCCCTTAAAGTTGCAATGTTATGTGTGCGTTCTCTCCCTAATTTTATTAGGTTGTATTTGTGGGGCTGCAACTTCTTTTGCTTGATTGATTTGTTCCTTATTTTGTACCATCTCATTTTACGTGAATTATATATATTTCACATGAGTTATGTACGCACATACACAATTCCCTTTTATGCTTTCTCACCAATGCGCTTTCTATAATCACATTATGAATGACTAAAATGACGAAACTTGTTATGGCATTATTTCGTTGCATTGGCAATTTGCGTTAAGTCTGCTTTGGGCCTAAATTTTGCAGCGGACTCGTTTAAAATTAGTTTTATCCACTAATGCGTATATTATTTTTTTAAACTGTACTCATTCCTTCTGGGAAATGGAGCAAGAGTTAACAATTAATAAGTTTGTTTGTTTTCAATTTTTAATAATTCTTAAGTACTCTGTTTTTTTCATCTATGATATGCTACGCCAATTTCTCTTACAGTGTAATCAGATTCATTTTATTTATTTTTGATTTTTCGTTAGTTTTCCTAGAATATGAATTTTTTACTGAAAAATCTTTGACTCTTTTGGAAGATGCATGCTTTTGTATACTTGATCGCATGTTTTAGCGGGTACGAGTCATGAATTAGAAATAATGCTATGCAATTGAGCCTACAAGAACAGCACTCATTTCGGCATTCGAATCCTTTTTTTCCGACTGTTTCTAAATGTTAAGACTTGTGATTGTGATAATAAAGTGACATATATTCCGCTGATTAGAGGTGATTAATATTAGAACATTATTTATCATAATGTCGTAACGAGTCCAGTACGTGCTATATGCTTTGCACCTTCCTGTTGTGAATTGATGATATTGTTATTATAAAATAATACACAAAAATACTTGAATTCACGTATTAGTTTTTGTATATTTATACAACTAGGTATATTTCTTCAGTTTTAACATATTAGGGTTAAATACAAATTTGTTACTTTAGCCTTTACACGAGTGCTTGTAGTCACATGCAATAAACGCTAATACTTGCGCTACATGACTTAATATGAATGAAGTGATCTTTCACCATTTGTTGAACACCGTTATTTCTTGTACACCCAGGGGATTGCTTGAAAGGCGATTGATGTAAGTTGTTTTGAATTGATTTGCTCTTCCTTTTGGAATTGATTTTTTCACGAGTTCCGACAAAACCTCGATAACGCAGTACTTACACTCTTTGAAGAGGTAGTTCATACATATACGGATGATATAGCTTACCAGTATGTTCACAATACAATGTGGAATTTAAAGTGAGTGATATTTGTTTGATTTTTTCATATTGGCCATTTTGAGTGTCATGTGTCCAAAGTGTTCAGAATGTCTCTGATAAATATTTCTTCGCTGTTACATCGCTCATTGTTAAACCAATAATGGATTGCTTCATTTGAATCTTATTCTTGAAAGTTGAAAAAAAACTCCTGCTTACTGACGAAATATTCTTCGAAAACCTATTAGAAATCTGTGATAAAATATTCGTCGAATGACATATTTCATAAATTGCCAATCGAATGTTTTGCAGTTTATATTGTCATTTATATCAATATTCCACCGTATTTTACCATAGGGATTTTCGGAATCATTAACAAATTTTAAGTTAGTTTTAAGTTATGTTAATTAAATTCATATAATCTGTTTTCGAAAGAATTTGGTGATTTAACATTTTTTCCTTATATAAGGTATACTTATTTTGTCATATTGGCCATTCGTGATTAGGTACCTACATTTCTTCTTGGATCATTACGTGTTTTGGTGGTAGCATGATTGTCCGTCCCCTTTCCCCGCCAACAATAGTTGGGGGTCTGCGAGTTGGGTGAATATGGATTATAAAGGGAGAAAAATGTACATTTACTGCTCCCATGGCAAGGATTTGTTTACCACAACGTGTCCGTCAACTTTCTATGCTGATTACAGCATCAGTATACAAAATGGCCCTTTCCTGTAATTCAGTTTCATTTGAAAGCTAGCTTTCGCTTATCTTCTCCAAAAGTATTATCTGAAAAATTATCATTATCTGAATGCATATTATTTATAATTATTTATTTTATTTAATTAAATTTTTTTCCTAATATTGCTTCACCTGTGTCAAGATGACACTGCTAATTTGATATCACATTGTAAAAAGAAGGTTTTTATTTTTTCTAGTCTACACTACTAATCGCCATTTGGCAACCTTCAAGTATTAGGGTATACTCAAAGAGATTCCTTCTGTAGTGGTTAGAAACTTTGCCATAGCAGAACTGAAGTAACTATTACTTTTTTTACCATTCATTGAGATCGGATGGTTTAATGTTAGCATTATATGTTGTAGCTAGTATTCTGGTGCTAGGATCCAAGACGAAGAACATTAATCGACTGGAGCAATATCCTCCGCATTTTGTGAAAATATATGTATGTCGAATAAAATATTGCTATATTACTCATATAAAGCTCTCATATATTTTTTTTTCTCCGTATGCTCTGCTCTAGTAGTATGGTAGATTATGGTAGTATGGTAGTAGATACCACATTCAGCAAAAGTGTGTTATTATTTTGGTATATTCGAAATTTCTTGACTGCAGCTCAAACTTTCAGCTGCGAAGAATCGATTTTGCGTCAACAAAAGACTCGATTATTCAACTTCTTAGGGGAGTGTTGGCAGGTATTTGACCGTGATGTCAACTCCTATGCAAACACAGAGATGCACTACTTACAACTACTTTCTAACTTGCGCAATGGAGAATCTCTTATTGAACTTTGTAAATTTAAATTTAGGATCTTTGATCTATTTAATGAAATTTTATGATATTATAGTTTAATTCTGTATCTTTCACTGTGATTTTTTTAATTTGATGGTTTGTGATATAATTGTGATACAATGCGTTTTATAACGTTCTCTTGGTGAAAGACTTTCACTTGGCCGATTCCACTCTGTTGGACTCGCTTAAATAGAACTTTAATTTACATGGTGTACAAGTTTTAGGCAATGGTTATTTGTCGTAATCGGTCCGAGGTAAAATGTTTTCTCTTATGCGAGAGTATTTTGTTTATTTTGCGGCAGATACATTTTTGTATGCAGATGTAGCTTTAAGAAATATTTTCCGGTATTGTTAAGAATGGCGGCACACAAGCAAAAATTGACCCTGCATGTACTGCTTGCTGAGAAACTCTACGAAACTATTTGGGCTGAAGAAAGAATATTAATCGTTCATAATTTCAATTATCGTTCTTCAAATGCGCATAGAATTCATTTTTGACTTCCATTTTGTTGCATTTTAGCTACATGAGATGTAACTTCTTATGACTCTACGACGTTATTTGCAACGCTCATTATTATCCTGCAGCACTCATTGGATTAAAATGCATAAATGAGTGCCATTTAGGGTCAAATTTTTATTTTGTACCTTGAATAAAATATAAGTTGTCATTTTTAATTTTCTGATTTTTTCTTTATATGCAGTACATTATAATTTATGGTCACTTTTATTGTATTTTTTGTTTAATTTATTTACTATTATTCAAGGCTTCAATTAGCTGCTTTCCCTGTTTCAAATCAAATTTATAAAATATATGGACTCTATAAATAGATTTTTTCTATTTTACGGTTACTTGAAATGAATGTATGTCGACACACTGTTTTATGGTTCATATATGTAACCATGGTTATACGTATTATTTTTCTTGATCGAGCATTGGAGTACTTACGTTTAAATCAGGTATTTATATTTATATGCATTCAAATTTAAATATGTGCAATGGACACAGAGAGATCCTTTTTTTCTACACTCTAGTAATTTTTTCTAACATGCAAAGCATCCTTTGATTCTTTAGCTGTCTTCATCAAACTTTTTTTATATTCATATGTTTGTGAGCATGAAAACTATCATCGAAGTCCTAAGCGACTTCTACGCTGACTGTATTTTAACTTAATTATGAAGAAAAAAACTAAATTTTTATGAAAAGTAGTACCTAATTTTTAAGTAAGAAGTAAAAGAAGAAGAAGAATCACGGAAGGACGAGCAGCTTCTTACTGCGCTAAAAATAGTTTAAATTTTGACAGTGGGTAATTTGAGAATCTTTAAATATTAATTTTTCCTGTTTAGAGTTGAACTTTAATATTTAATTGATTTGAGTCTTGTTTATTTTCATTGTGATCATATGTTATGTAACTTAATTTCATTATTAGGGGTCCAAAGAAATCGCTTTATCAAAATACCACGGCGTTACACGAGTTAGCGGCCATAAGACGATAAAACACGAATTCATTACGTTTCAGGACTAAGTATCGAAAGAAATGCAATTTTTAATGCATTCGTAGGTGGCGCAACTAAATATACGCACTGAAATCACTGTTGGTCTATTAAAACAAACATAACGTGATTTTTTTTTCGAAATTAAAAACTATGGAAATACGAGTCTGTTGATGGGTTTCGCCGCATAATTTATGGTGCAAATACAAAAGTTTTAAGAAATGGAATTCCGGCAAAACTCTCGTATTTTCACGACAAATAACATAACGGAACTAGTCACCGCTAGTCACGATTCAAAATCGAAGAAAGTTCGTAAACATGGTCGACGGTTGCCGCTCGATACGAACTGCGCTTACCCTAGTTACATATTCATCATTAATTTATAGGAGGTCACATAATGTGCCTCTTCTTCCATTCACTGTATAAGATAGTAAGAAATACTATCCCGGATTCCGGACATTTTCTTAATTCTCTCCGAATCCATTCACTTGAAGCCTTCCTAACTGCATGGATGGCGGCTGGTGATCTTGAAGATGTAGTGATATTCACGTAGGATGGGGTAAGAGTCTGCCGGAGACACATGCTGTTGAAGTAGGTATTGAGGGAGGCGATCCGTTTCTTGATGGATAACTTCCTGTGTAACTTAACTTGAGTAGCCGTACTTGCTTCAAGAACAACATTAACTAACTCATTCGTAACTTTGTGGTATTCCATTTAAAGGTTTCTGGGATGTATTGCTTTTACTTATATCACTTCTTTTTTAAAAATAAAGCGACCCGGATTCCGATGAATAATCATCATCATCAGGCGCAAATTATTTATCTTATTATTGTAATCTTAGTTACGTAACGTTAGTCACCATCTCAGGTAGCAACGTTGCCACATCCCACCCGCTTTTTACGCGAAAAATAGGAAAAACCTTAATTTTCATCGTAGAGTGTCAATCAAAAAACGTTTTTCGACGTCTTGGAATGAATGATACAATGAAGAAGATAAATTTTTGATACGTTCCAAAGTTTATAACTTCGAAAAACCATGTCTAGTGGTCAATTTCCCTGAGGACCCCACCCGCTGGGATAGGTCTGCCTCCGCTGAGCTGCCGGGACGGGCGAGGCTCGATTTTCGAGGAGACCGAGGGTGGAACCCTCTAATGACCTACGTCCCCCTAGCTACCTGAACGACGGCCCCGCTTAACTACCATTAACCGAGATTACAAAATAACCCCCCTGGTTTGATTGGTGAATAGGGTTTGATAAGCAGGGAAGAGAGAGGTAGGGGGTTGCCAGGATACTCTTTCACCTGAGTGAATAATTTGTCCTAAGCCAGCACTGGACGCAAGTACATGGATCTCCAAGACTTCCTCAAAGAATTCTCCTCACACGCTTTACTTAGGGTTACCAGCCTTGATGGCAGCATGGTAAATCTCTTGCCTTTGAAACTAGAGGTCGCGGGTTTGAGTTCCAACGGGGGAGGATTTTTTTCTGGGACATGGACATTTATATGCTATCACAGCTAATTGTAAACGAGGAATTTACAGTCCTAAATTCACGGTATTAGTGAAGACATATGTATTCAATTAAATTTAAGAACATGTTGTCAGCGTGTCTATTCATTGTGGTGTTATTATATGTAAGCCATACTTCTCCCCAGCAACCCAGGAAAATATTTTGATCGTCACGTACTTCCTCTTTCTATACTCCATTACTTTCACTGGAGATCAATATTTATGAGGTTTGTGTCATCGTGCAAGGTACTCTGGGGTTCTCAATAATATTAGTAGTCTGCTTAATTCAGCTACTAACCAGACTAGGGCATATCCAACTTCATGCATCAGCTCTTCACGAAAGTGGCCGAGGTGCCAACGGCATAACGTCCCATCTGACGGAACGAGCACTGAACTCGAAGAAATCTCCATATAAAGCCAAAATAGTGACGTACCTATATTGTGCTAAAATATGCTATTAACAGGATTCGAACCCAGGCCCTGGAATGGGAGGCAAATACTCTAGCCGTTCACACCATTCCGTTCTTCACAGTAAAATTATTGTATAGCGTTTTTTTTCACCCTCTGCCACTCACCCTGTACATATTATTGCAGAGTATTACGTGGATGGTTGGGTCATCAAGCGCGTGAACTAACCGTGACGCATTAAAGAGATCGTTCCGCATTTTCGCAGCGTGATTGTTTCCCGAGTTAATGTTTATGAAAACGCGACGAGAGAAGATAAGGCTATCGAGTTTCAAGTCGTGACCTTCAGACCCGCGTGTTGCAGGAAGCCCTAGTGCACCAAAGAGGTTGGAGGCGTGGGGTAACCCCGCTAGACCTCTGCGGGTGTGGATAGGAGGAGTGACACTCCTGCACCTCCCTCCCTCCCGCACCCCCGTCCTCTTCCTCCTCGTGGGTGCAGAAATGGGGAGACGGAACAGTCGGTCATCTCAAGTCAGCGACGGACCATCTCAGGCAGGATGCAGACGACAGTGACCATACTCCCGCTCCTCGCAGCCCTGGCGACCGCACCAACACTCGGTGAGAACTGGTCCATGACCATCTATCCAGCTCCCAAATACCGCATCTCGAACAGCCAATATCCAGGGGAGATGTGTCTGAAATCGTACGGATTATCTGGAATGGGTAACCAAGGAGTCACGTGGTAAAAACACAAATGATGTACAAATTTTGGTGTGTTTGAATCGCTCATTAGAATGTCAATCATTGTTTTCACTTGAGCGTTTTTCAGATGAGAAAAACTCGATTGAAAATAACGAGTGAGATTGTAATCAGCAATTCAAGAAAACCTAATTTGCAAAGCATTCATGTTTGCACCACGTGACTCCTTGGTTACCTATTCGGGATAGGTCACCAACCAGCCCTGCAAGGACGTCTCTTAACTAGACAAGACTCCTTGAGTTAGTTTTAAGGTGCTCCTTGAACCTCTATGGTTCATCATCCTAGGCATAGAGGGGCCCTTGAAGTTAATTCTAGAATTCTTGCGTGGGTGACATTTGTCACCAGGGTTTTAAAATGTTGCATGCTTTATGAACGCAAAGCTTACAGTGTTGCAGTTAGAAATATCGGCGTACCAACAGTCCTATATTTTTTTAGAAACACATATTTACTGTCGGAAAAGTGCCCAATGGCTCGTTTTATTTTAATTAAAGTACTGAGAAAACTTCATATTTAATTATTAACCTCTTACTCGCGAAATTTCCTACGCTCTTTCAGACTACTCTTAAATTACAGCGTAACTTCAGTGCTGCCCTCAAGCCACTAATGGCTAAGGTTTACTAGAAACAAGTCACTACTGTCAACCAAAATATTATGTTCACTCGAGTTTGATGGGTATTTATGAAATAACCAAAAGACATTGGGAAAATTTAAGTACATTATACTTTTTCTCGTTTAATAATACATTAATTGTTGTACACATAACATTTTTGAATTATATTGTTGGATTTATCTGTAATTTCCCTCATTTCATGCTGTTACATAGTTACTCATTAACTCAACATATTCGTTACGTTTTATTTTCCTTGGGGATTCCCATCCATTGTCGGATAAGATGGGTATTTCACTTCATAAGCTTGAGGTAGTCAGTCAGTTGGTATTCATTGCTGTGAGTGGATAACTACATTGTGCAGCGTACTGTGGTTTCGGTTGCAAGAAGACTAACGCAATGGCGAAAATACAGAAAAAGCTTACAAGGTGTGCAGTGGAGTTCCTGATGTTTGGTGCACCCGAAAAGTTCGCGGGTAGTGTTTTGCCTACTTGTGAGGAGAAGGTGAAAATGTTTTGGTTCTCTCGTTACATTCAAGAAAAAAGTGGAAATACCGAAACATCTGTGCATGTAATCGCGGAGATTGTGTTACATGCCATTGAAGACATCTGGAATAGATCCTCTATACCAGTTGTCGGACATAGGCAAATTGTGAGACGAATTATTCAATACTATGGAATATACCGCAATATTCTTCGATCTGTCAACAAGAAGACTTTCGTTGATTTGAAGCAAGACTTTCTTAGTCACGCGTGTCAGTTTTTTGATGTTGCGGCATGTAAATGCTCCAGTGGAACTGATTGCGTTTGTGATAATGCCACCAAAGTGCTATTTTTAGAACGTGAATTACTTTAGGACCAGAGAAGTGATAGAAAACTGATTATCGGTGCCTTTCATGTCCAGGAAACAAGAGGAAGAGGAAATGGAATAGGTTAGAAAGAAAAAGATCGGCAGAATGAGGCACGATACCTGAGAAACAAGTTTCTGAGATTTGGAAAGCCTCACGTGAAGAAGCGTCTGCAGATGAAGAATCACACGACGCAAGTGATGCTGATGATTTTTTGGAAAAAGGTGGGTGTAAATAATATTAATTTACCTAGATTTGCGTCTGCCTGTGAAAGATTCTGATATTCTCATTGTCGGTAAACTTTGCAAGTTAGTTTCAATTCCTTGCATTATATAGCAAATTCACGTAATAAATCCAGAAGCTGCACGTTTAGCAAACATCTCTATTCAAAACGGATACGCACACAAACGTGCGTGCGAAAATAGTCATAAAGTTTATCAACGTAGAGATGTAGCGAAATACACAGCCCTGCCATTTCGATTGCGTTGCCCTCAAAGTTCCTCACGGAAATCCTCCTCTCTGAAATGGAGTGAATATGCTGGAATATGCATGTGCTGGGATATTTTTGTTGGTTGGTTGGTTATTCAGGGGAGGCGAACGACAGCTGAGGACATATGCACCATCAAGGATACGTGGGTAATTGGGTAATGGTAGGAGTTTTCAGGGAACGGAGGAAGGGTGGAGAGAAACCCGGCGTCGGCATTAGCCTGCTCTTAACGAAAGGCGCCAAGGGGGACCACGGCTTAACGTCCCATCCGACGGACGGAGTACTGATCTTGAAATGCCCTCCACTAGGCACTCAAGTGGGGACAGGTTTCCCACTGAAAAATCCGCAACTGCCGGGAATCGAACCTGGGCCCTCGGGATGGGAGGTCAGTACTCTAACCACCACACCAACCCGATCCCAGGATATTTTTGTATTTGATTTTTTGTCACGCCTATATTCACCTCGCAAAGTTTTTATTAAAGGTTCGTCCTTTGAAAACGAGTGAAACGAAACCTTAGGCGAAACTCTTGCACCCGAGCACGGCATAATACTGCACCATCACAAAGTAACGCGCTTTCTCAACCAAGAAAGAACAAGAGCTTCAAACACAAACGGACGATAAACACATGATTCTGGGCAGGCAGGGTAGGTAAGCCCGTTCGCATGTTTCCCACAAATCTACTGCATCGGTCACGTGACCTTCGCTGTGACGTTTATGGGCGGAGCCAAGTCCAGTCGTCCATTCGGGTTTTACGGACCTTGAGAACACATTCAAGAGATAAATGGGGTGGTTTGATGCCTAAAGTAATGCCTTCCCGTCCGTTCAGGGTCGGGTCCTGGCCGTGACCGAGATTTTTTAGAGGAATTCCGGTTCCTTCGTAAGTACCGTATGGTGAGTAGTTCAGCACTCGGTCTGTTTGGTGGGATACTAAATCACTGGTGCCCTTCGTCCAAAGCTGGATGATGTCAGTGTTCCTTCTCCCTTCCATCGAACCCAAATATCCTTCCGTTAAGGAGGTTGATCCGAAAAGTGAAAGTCATGTCATTTATTTTCATATTTTCAGCACTTATAGAACTAAAGTTGCTCTATCTAATAAAGTAAAGATAATTATACCAACCCAAACTCCTTTTTGCACAAATTGCATTTGAAATTACATACGAGTAACGGCCATTACATGGGAATATAACGTTTAAGAATACCATAGTGTCATGCCATTTTTGCAAAAAACTGATATTTTATGCGTAATTTCACAAGAAATTAAATGACATGAAAAAAAAGGCATCAACCCACCGTATTTTTCGCTAAATCCACCGATTTCTGCGCTTAAAGCAGACGAAATGCGTTAGTTGTCTTCAAGTGGCGCTGCGATCGCTCTAGCCAAAATGTATGGCGTATGAATAATGTCATTACTAATGAGATATTAAAGCATATTTTAGAAAAATATTATAACATAATGTTTGATAGTAATATTCTGGTGTTAAACATTAGTAAATTCATTGAGTACATGCATTTATTTCTTTAAAGTAAGTGCTGAATTGACTGCATCGTCGAGCTGATTAAAATGATCATAAAAAAGAAATCCTTCGACTTTACATCGTATTTCTTGTGATACTTATGACTTTCAATAGCTTAGGTAATTTTCTTGGTGAAGCAAGGATCACTTAGCAGAAATATACTCGTAATTAAATTAATAAGATTCCTCAGACAACTTGACTCAAGCAGTCGCGTGCCAACCTCCTTAATTCAACCAACGCCATAGTCGCCCAGATAATCGTCGCCGTTGGTATTCTCCCTAAACGATAGCATCCGCGATTAAAATTCGGTCAGAGAATCGATTCAATAAGCTAAAAGTCGCCTGAGTGTTTTGTATTCAGCATCGTGCGACTTATGTAATCTGTCTACTGCATGCGACCATTTTTCCAATCCGCTGGCAACGTGGTTTCTGGGCAGGAAAGTGGTTGAGTTACCTGCTTGTTATGATCATCACTAAGCTCACTAGAGTCAATGTCAAGTTGGGGCAGTTCAATGGACGAGTCAAGGCCACCATTATCGTGGTGGAAGCAGTGGCGGATTCAGGGGGGGGGTCACAGGGGTCATGACCCCCCCCCAAATTTTATCGAAAATTTTTAATTTTTATTAGTTTAATAGTTTTTGTAACCTTGTAAAGGATTAAAGTGAGTGTCTATGGGTGTTTTCAAGTCTGTTTCCGCACTAATAGGCGCTTCAGACCGGGAGGAAAGGTATAAGGATAGGAATGGAAGGGATGGGGATAGGATAAGGTCCGAAGCTTTTTAAAGTGAGTGTATATGCAACTGCATGGCTACAAGTCCCAAACGTGAGAGAAGTTTAAGTTGCATTTATCGTAGAGCGTAGCACTCCCTACTGTAAAAACAAGCTCAAAAATAAAATAAGCTGTGTCCCAACTCGTTAGGCATTAGGAAGCATGGATTTGGGTTCCTAAAATTTAGCTGGCTAACCCAAAAGGGGGCACGAATTGGGACATATTCGTGAATTGGGATATCCTTACGCAGGTATTGCCATCTGCTGGGATTGAAACCGATGAAAAACAAGAGAATGTGAAAGGGATGACAAATTATGTGCAAAATCTTACACAATCCATATTGTTGAATTTATCATGCCATTGTGTACAGACAGAATTTAATTTGAGTTTAGAGTACCGTAGATTAGCATCTTCTCATCTTTTCCGAAATTTAGATAATACATTTATTTTAATGTAGAACAATTCGGCCTTCTCCTACTTCTGAATGAATCTCTCCGTCAGGTCACTACTCCCTATAACGATATTTTATTGTGATAAACGAATCAACACGACTAATTATAAAAATATCAACAAACTTTCAGCCAAAATACTTTCCCTCGTTGGTAGCTATCTTCATCGAGTCCACTGTTCTCGCGGTTCTCGCTTTCTATCATGGGAAAAGGATGCACTCGTCGATGCCCAAATCTAGCGGCTGAAAAAGGTACCTAAATCTGCTCCCTTATGATGCCTAGGGGGCCCAGGAGAGGATGTACGCGGCAACACTGCATGCTTAAACCAAGGTCCCTATAAAATAATGTAATATAAGGACCATGGCTTAAACAATG
Organism: Platycnemis pennipes; assembly: GCA_933228895.1. Classification (NCBI taxonomy): domain Eukaryota; kingdom Metazoa; phylum Arthropoda; class Insecta; order Odonata; family Platycnemididae; genus Platycnemis; species Platycnemis pennipes. Next base: position 28,583,782 of record OW121852.1, on the reverse strand, counting down.
CCAGTCGCTTTCTGAGGGACTCGCTTTCGCCATTATAAATACCATTCGATATAAATTAAACAAATGTGTTGAAATATTAGACAATTACATATTGGATACGTTCAGGACATGCGGATTATAACACCACCAAGAACGAAATTCTACGACACCCCAGTTTCGAATTGCTAACTTTTTATAAAATTGATAACAGCTCTTTTTATTTTAAGGTTATATACTGGAAACTTACAGTATGCATAGAAAACATGTATACCTAAAACTATTTAAACTTTGGTTGCAATTGAACGACTTGGTATTGATTTACGGGTCATCAAAGTCGGTGCTTTGCTCGAACACCGTCAAAAACAGGCACTTTTTACGTCACAACCGTTGTAAAAATTATGCAAATACGTTTTAAAAATTTAAATTTGCCACTCAATAACGCAAAATGAAGTAAGAAAAGCACCGCTGTGATTAGTTTTTCTGTAAGCCTAGTTGTAAACTTGTTATTTGTATTCAAACTCGAGTGCACATAATTTCTGCGCCGACAGTAGTACCTTGAACCTCCGTGAATTTGCCATGCGAATTAGGGATCCTGAGTAGCGTAGTGGTCTCCGCAGCCAAAGGTCCGTGGTTCGATTCCCGGTCCATGTGATTTTTTTCGCATGTGAATTAATGTGAACATATTCGGTATTATAATATTGGGTTATAACTCCAATAACTTCAACAGAAAACGAATCTGAAATATTTCACTATAGTGATAACGCTTAAAGTTACGCATCTTTCACTGAGGGACGTTGGGTCAGGAGTAAAGTAGTTAGGTCATTATTATAACGAATCCTTATAATTACCCCTTCTTTCATTAGGAGAGTTGGGTAAGGGGTACAGTGCAGGGTTTTTAGTGTGAACATTCCTAGATCGAAACCAACTCTCTCCATTTCTTTTTCCATCGCATTTTTATTGTACGATCGTCCCTGATTATAAATATTTTTAACATATTTATCCAGGATACATTTTAGCTATCTTACTTATTAAATCATCCCAATACCCACACAGCACACAGAAAATTTATTCCGTATAAAATATGCATAAATGGATTGGTATAAATAGTAAATAATATTCCTTCGATTATTAGCATTAATTTGAATAATATGCGCGCACTGCAACGCACTGCAAATCGATGTCTTGCAACAAGATCGACTTGGACCATCTCGAAAATCAAAATGGCAGTCATGTTGATAAGCCGGTAACGTGAGAAAGAACTAGCTCCTCCAATATTTACGTGTTCTGGCAATTTGTGATCGTAGAAGCTTAATTTTAATTCTAATGGACAGTTAAGTTAAGGTGAGTACCTAAATGATTGTTATGACCAGTGATTGCGTTGAAGATTATTTACGAATTCGTCATTGTTTACATTTGCCTTCCATGTTGATTTTTTTAATTGCTGCCAATTGACTCTATTTATCATGTTTCAGGCACATACAGTCTTTAACAAATTGGGACATTAGGAATGATCCAGCGATAATTCAGATCATCATTCAACTATTTGATAAACGTGAAAAGTTTTGCGTGTGTTATGACAGTGCAGTGACTTTCGATGATATTTGAACGAACCAACTGTTGGAAAAATATAGTTTCAATTTTTAGAAGAGCGTTGTTTTTTTAAAAGACAGCAGGTTTTTGTGCACCCAGATAAAACATTTGGTAGATGTGAGCTTAAGTGTATCGAACTTCAAACACTTATTCCGCCAAAACGGTGTTCACATGCAATGTAGTTTGATATTGGTGATTGTCGCACTGGCTGTTCTTGAGGTCATGCCTTATGTATTGGAATATTATGTGTTACAATGTCTAGTGAATGCAATGATTGAAAATTAAAATAGTGTCAATAAATGTAATTAATTTTATTAAGAAACAGACGTTTTTGTTTGTAATCGTCTTAACTCGTATAAATGTGTTATTGAAATTGTGAATTCTCTATGTGATATCAAGAAACGGAAGACGTGCACAAATTTTGCACGGTATAAGTCTGTGTATAGTTAACGTGTGCCAAATCATGCCGTATTAAATCAACGTGATCAAATTACGTGATCTCCCTTATCTGATCCGAGATCGTGCCAGTTCAACTTTTTCAGTGCCTATTCTGCTAAGAAGTATGTCCTTAGTTTTCTGTAAATTGTTTGACATGGATCCATGGTCTAACTGGATATAGAATGGACCTAATAAAATGCGCAATAGATTAAATAATATGCCATTACAGTACTATGCACGCGATAAATAATATTAAATAATATGCCCAAAATATTGAAGTATTATGAAACGTACTATTTCAGTCACCGTCTAGATTCTCCATATTATGCACATAAAAGTGGTCGTAATGCGGACATTAGCCCATTTATATAGAGTGTTCATGTACATTTTATGCACACATTATACCACTGCCATGGTATATTTGGTGCATAATATTTGAACATAATGTCCGTATTATTCCCTTTGTGCTGTGTGGGTATCATGTTAATGAAAAATCAGTCCATGGTAATATCAAACATACGTCGGCCCAATATCATTTTTATGCCACTGATAAGTGGTGACTGATGTCTTTTTATCATAAAATTAATATCGGCCCAATATCGTCAGCAAATGTTATCACTTTTGACATTTGCCGACATTGGTAGCCAATATCGGATTGACCAATAAGTGATATGTGACGGTGTAAAAAAGATATTGGACCGATATCATGATGCTGCTTGGGGAAGGCTACGTTGTTGCAGAAACCGTGAACTTCTCTACTACAAGTTCCCTCAGTTAGACTACCAGTTCACTCATAACGAAGTAATGAAGAAAGGAAAGCCTAAAAAAAATATGCACAGAGATCACATCTTGACAATGTCCACTGGCTTGTGGTGTCTCATAAAGACAGGGGACTGTACTGTAAATATTGTGTACTTTTTTCATCTGGCTTAGGAAGTGTCCACCACAACGTGACTCCACTTAGGAAATTAGTTAAGGAACCCATTAAAAAGTTTGATAATCTTAGGAGAAAAAGGTGATCTTACCACTCACGAGTAAAACCGATTCCATGTATGTGTAATTGATAATAGAAAAGACTTTTTACTAACATACAATGAACCATCTTTAGAAATAAGCAACCGATCGGGTTGGTGTGGTGGCTAGAGCCTCCCATCTCGAGGGCCCGGGTTCGATTCCTGGCAGCGGCAGATTTTTCATTGGAAAACCGGTCCCCACTTGAGTGCCTAGTGGAGGGCATTTTAAGTCCAGTACTCCGTCCGTCGGATGGGACGTTAAACCGTGGTCCCCTTGGCGCCTTTCGTTAAGAGAAGGCTAATGCTGACACCGGGTTTTTCTCCACACTTCCTCCGTTACCTGAAAACGCCTACCATTACCCAATTACCTACCTATCCTAAATGCCGTAAATGACCTCAGCTGTCGGTTTTTTTTAAACATTTTGCATGCAATTATTTTCTAGATTTTCCCACTTTCGTAATTTGAAAAACTGATCATGAGTTGGCTTTCTATAATTATAATTATTTTAAACTTCAAGTTGGCTATTTATTTATTCTCCATTGTTAAACTTGTTAAACTTAAATGTCTAAAATTGTTCAATTTCATTAGTTGATAAGAATGCAAATGAAATGTTAGGCTCCAAAATGCGTAAAAAATGGGTAAGTATTTAAAAAAAATTTAAACGGGAGAACGCCCCTCTCCCCCGGGGTGGGGGGGTACTCCCCGGACCCAGGTCATGACCCCCCCCCAAATTTGATGCTGAATCCGCCCCTGGGTGGAAGATGAGTATTGTGGTTTCATGAGAGAATTGTTTGCGAGTTCAATGTCGAAATGTTATCATTATCTGAATACGTTCGTATTAGTTCATTGCTGGCGTTGAGACAGCACAGGCCTCTCTACACATTCAAAGTAAAAAATTTCTGAATAGCCTCGACCGCCGAAACTTTAATAATTACTACCTAGGAAGTATTTGAATTAAGTTTTCAGTGACTCAACAGCTCCAAGTTTATATCACATCATCTAAACTAATATAATCAGAAGTCCAACACAACGCCCTTACCAAAGGCGGGATTTGATCTCGAGGGCCGGAGTACGAATCGTGCATATTTGGGAAAGTTACCAAGAGAAGTTAACTGATTTAAGTTAAAGTTAATCTCTATTAAAAGTAACTAGTGAAAGTTGAAAGTTACTTTTCTGAAAAGTAACTAATTAAAGTAGAAAGTTACTTTTATGAAAAGTAACTGCATGAGTAACTGATTAAAGTTAAAAGTTACTTTTCTGAAAAGTAACCGATTAAAGTTAAAAAAAGTAACTTTTACCTTAAAAGTAAATTTTCAGTTGATTCGACACATTGGAAGCTGCTGTAATAGAGGCCTTGATGGATTTTTTGAGAAACAAAGCAAATACTGAAAATTGTCATTGTGGTTTCTTCCATCGGTATCCATTTGTTTAAACATTTTTGAATTGGGGATTTTAATTGTTATTCCATTTAGTATCCAGAGTGTTGTTGGCCAGGTTTCCTAGTGTCTGCTGAAGGGATTCGGTGATTTTCCTGAGGTGGGGCTCCGATTCCAGGATTTTTAAGTTGTCGTAGATGTAAGATTCTGTCGAACCATGGAACGTCTTTAATTTGCCTCAAAATATTGTTCTGAGCGGTATAAAGTGCTTTAAGGTTAGTTTTTGATGTCGATCTCCACATTGCGATATGAAGTATCCCACAATTGTAAAATTGCCGTGGAAACGGCGGAGAGTTACAGTAAATGCTCTTTTGGATGTATTCGTCAGGGCCTATCCATTGCATTTTTGCACAGCTACCCTTGAATTCTTAGATACCATTTTATTTTCCCATTTGTCTCCTGGGCAACCTTTGCGCCCAAATTCGGACAGGTCGACATTCGCCAAAAATTAACGAAAAAAATTAACTGGAGTTAATTTTGTATCAGGTTTAACTTTAACGGTCAAAGGTTAAAAGTTAACTCTTATAAAAAGTAACGATTAAATTAAATAGTTAACCCCATTTTTAACGATTAATTTTAATCGCTAATTTTTTAATCCCAACTATGGAATCGTGGCAGTGGAGAATATTTTCCAATGGCCAGCACAGCACTCTACGTAGAGAGCACTATTCCGCCAGTCGGGAGAGACGTTAAACCGAAGTCCACTTGGCGTCTTTCGTTAAGAACAGGCTAATGCTGACACCGCGTTTATCACCATCCTTCCTCCTTCACCTGAAAAATTCCTACCGCTATCTAATCTTAAATCTACCCATCTTAAATGGACCAAATGGCCTTAGTTGTTTTTGTAGTTACTTGCGGGAGGCGACTAATTATTGAAGTAATTTACGCAGGAGAGGATAGGTGGGTAACTGGGTAAAGGTAGGACTGTTTAGGGGAAGGAGGAAGGGAGGAGAGAAACCCGGCGTCGGCATTAGCCATCTTTACGAAAGGCGCCAATGGAACCACATCTTAGCGGCCCATCCGACGGACGGAGTACTGGACTTGGTGCAGGCAGGGTTTCGAACATGGGTCCTCAGGGTGGGAGGACAGAACCTACTCTACCCAAGATAGCATCCCCCCTTTTAGTATAATTATATATCTGTCAGGACATGAATATAGAGAGGAAATTTGCCGCCAAAGATCTGTTTTTCATAAATGAGAACGAGCAATCATCACATAAGGAACATTCTCTTCCACAATCATCCTAAATGGAGACGTGTATATCTCACATTCCTTGAAAAGATGGCCGCATGTGTCGTTCACCCAGAATACGAGTTATGAGCTGGAAATATGTACGAATGTGTCTGTGCTCAGCGTTCCACACGCAATCGAAATCTTTGAATACCTCTTCCTTCCCTGAAACGGCACGCAATAATCCGAATTCCTCATCTGGAATATATATTTTTGAAATATAGAGTGCCTCTCAAGCCTAATAATAAGTTAATTGATAAACTTTTGGAATAACAATTTATCATAGAATCCTGAATGTCAATCAGGAAAGCAATTAAATTCTATAATTATCACGATTCGATTTTAGGACAAATATTAAATTCATCAATTACCAGTTTTTATGCTCTCTGGATTCTTTATGTGACCTAAGTGGTGTCAAATCATGGGGTTGTGTGTAAATTCAATAATTAAACCAGAAATCTTCTTGTTGCAGAAAAAATAAAGTAATTTCTTACTCTCATGAAAGCACGCCGACTGCGGTAGTCAGGTATAGAAATACATCTCTCCGAGAGCCTAAATTTTGCTGTATTTAATCCCATTTCCACTATGGTATTCGTGTTTATCCCTGAATTTACACTCTAGATTAGACTTTGCGTTTTTCCATAGCATTTGGGAAACGTGAAACCCGAATATATTGCTCTCGCTATAAAGCAACAGCTCTATTTGCTATCTCCGTCTCGCGTAGATACAATTTATTGTGTTACCATCGCGATTAGCTGGCTTATGAAGGCATTCGGTGAAAATAATATAGCATACATTCGAGATTGTTCCTTTACGATAGTGAGGCATGGACGTTGACAGCAGCGGAGAATTCAAGGGTGGAAGCATTCTAAATATGGTGCTATCGAAGAATGATGAAGATAAAATGGATCGACCGAGTGACAAATGAAGAAGTCCTAAGAAAAGTGGGAGAAAAGAGGAGTCTGCTGGAAACTATAAAAAGAAGACGGGAAAGCCTAATCGGCCATATCTTAAGACACGATGGCCTGATGAAGACAATCGTCGGAGGAAAAGTAAACGGGAAGAATAGAAAAGGCAGGCCTCGTATGAGTTACATAGAACAGGTCGTAAAGGACGTGAAAGAGAGTAACTACGTTAATATGGAGAGGTTAGCCGCTAGAAGAATCGAGTGGAGGGCTACGTCAAACCAATCCTAGGATTGTTGACCCTTGATGGTGATGATGACATTCGAGATTTCTGTAAAATTCAATTGATTCCAATGTGTTTTGTATTTATTTGTTTTGTTTGCCCTGAAATTATTTTGTTGGGCAAACGTTTAACTCTAGTTAAATAAATAAATTACCAACGCGCTATCATGCGAAGACAATTTAAGGAAATTGATCCGCGAAAACCGTGTGATTCATGCTGTTAGCCTTCGGTGACCGTCCGGACATAAAAAAATTAATCCTCGCTAAAACTCGAATAGACGCGGCCAAAGTTCTTTTCGCGAAAGATGTTTCCGTCGTCAACTACACCGAAACCGGAAGTATCGCACCCATCACACTCTTTTATTTTTCACTGCACGTTTCGTCGATGGCCCTCGGGTCAACCGCCTTCGACTCCGGTCACCGTTCAAAGGGATGAGTGAAAGTCCTTCTCCTTACCCAGGACTATCCGGTCGTAAATCGTATGCTGAGAGGGGAATGTGGAATAATGGAACGCCTTGTATCTGATCGCGGTCCGTGGTCGCGCACCGGGAAGACCCCAGCCCAGTTGCTGCCAGTCGTCTAAATAACAAATGACCTGGACATTAAATTTATTTTGAACAAAGATTTTAACATCTTCTGCCCATCTTTGAAGAATCGCTGGGCCCAAACTGTGGCCCATGGGCAGCATTGTAAAAGCATAGTTAAAACTATTATGTTTAATTCCGAAGAATTTCCAATGTCTCTAATGTATTTGTTTTTGATAAAACGCTGAAGTTAGCCCTATTTTTCCCAGATAAGAATTCAGGGGAATAGTGGCCAAGTCTTGTCCTGGGCCAAGGAGAGGGAATGGGGGCGTTTACTGGGAACCTAAATCGCAATTTTGTACACGAAATTGTTGGATGGAAACGAAAAAAGAAATTTAGTGAAAAAATTAATCTTCTAACCTTAACCATTCACTCATAAATCAAAAATTAAAATAAGCAAAAGGTGACGCCCACCGAAAATGCTGCTGTGATAACATTGACGTCACTTTCCTCCCGTCTTTGACTGCTCGTATGAGAAGGGGAGGGAGTGGAGGGGGGTTCTCGGAAGGTCTGCTCGCACAGATGCTGTCGTAACTGCTCCGATTGGCAGAGTCAGCTGTGTCCCCCCCTTTGCGATAAGGCGAAGTAGCTTCGTGTGCTCAGTTGTGATTGGATGAATTCGTTATACGACAGAGGTTGCACCACACCCATTTTCCCGAAAGGGTCAAAAACATTAGTTTTTCGACGCCTATAACTCGAGAAATAATTGACGGATCAAAAAACGGAAAAAATACGGGTCTTTTTATTTTACAAACTCTAGCATATTCGGCGATAAAAAAATATGGAAAACGACCCCATTTTGGGGTGATGTAATATTTGGTTCATGGGGACAAATCATATGTTATGAGCCAACCTCCTCCTGAATTTGGTATGAGGAGGGCGCGGAAGTTACACTTAGTTCGCCACTGCACAAGGATACCCACCGACGGGAGACAAATTGCATCCCCTAAAGAAGAAGACGGACCATAGGAGTCCATGAGAAGAGTCCTCCTCTCAGAGCCCTCCATAATATTGTGTTAGGGATTCTAAGTTTGGTCTCACAAGTAGCTAGGGAAATACAGTGTCTGCCTATGCAGAGCCCCGCAGGCATGGGTAAGGCTAAATAAAACCAGGGGTCGCCCAGTATCATGAATCTCTCTGTTAGCGACTTCTTACCCTACCCCGGCCCCGCTGACGCGGTCACCCTTGGCCATGATGGGCAACTTTTCGTAAATTACCGCGGTATTGTTTCGTAAATGACCAACACCCCTGAAAATCCTGTCTTTATTTAAGGTCTTGTTCAACTATTTAGTGACTACCCATCAGGGTTTTTTTTTGTTTCAAGTACTTAAAAAAATTTGTAAAATACAAAAATTTTCAAACTTTAAGCCAAATATGCAGACTCAAGATGGCGTCGTAAAATTAAATATTATACAGAATTGTTACTAGGTCTCATATACAGTCATTGAAGGGTACCCGTTTCCGAAAAAAAAAAATTGACTTTTTTCACTCCACCCTAATGAACAGTCACATAGATAAGTTAATATTTCTCTCCCTATTAAATCAAACATATCTTGTCAAAGGAGAGTTTCCTAGTTGTTTCATTAAAAACACACATTCCACTGGTGCAAGGAGCAGACTACAAGATATTTCTCGATTGTGCCTTACTTACTCTGTGATAACACGTACATAAAATACATGAAAATATCATTCCCCTTGTGGAATGGTTAAAAGATTACATGTGCCAATACAATTCTTAGTATGTCATTCTTGAATGTTCTTTCACCCCAAGTAGCTTTTTTGAGGAATAATAAGATTCCAGGGATCAGTTTGGTGCGGTGACTAGAGTGTTGGCCTCCCATCCTGAGAGCCCGTGTTCGAATCACAGCCCATTCGGCTTGCCGAATGAAGAGGTATAACATGCGTCTACTGCCTTTGTTTCTTTGTTTTGAAAAACTTTTCTGAAATATATGCTACGATCCCATTTACCCGTCCCAAGCTAAGTATCTGTATCGTGGAGTTTCAGAATGAATTGGGCTCAGAACTCGTCATCTTTCATCTAAGTTTCTTTATTTTGTATCCGCAGTTGCAGCGAATGCAAGTTCTCCGAGCAGAGACACTGCCGGGGATCAACCACCACAACGTCCCACTCCTTCTGGTCCTCCAGGTTGGGAAGTCCCTTCATCTTCCACCGAAGCACCCAACAGAACACAATATGATGATGACCACAGGTGGATGCTCCCAGAAGAGGGAAACAACAAAACATTGGCAGAGCATAATATCACGAAAATGAAAGAGGTAAGGAAAATGAGTGGACATACAATCCCATGGGTGGGCGTAAAGGCCGCTTTACACGATACAATTTTTTGTACAATTTCTTGTACAAACGCTTGTATAAACTGAACGAAATTTTATGTCTGTCTGAATTGAATTAGAACAGGTTCGATTTCCCGTTCAGTCATTCAGACTATCGCACAAGCGTTCGTACAATTAGCCGCTTTACTCGGCATAATTTCCTCATACAAGAGTTTGTGCTAGAAATTGTACAAAAAATTGTATCTTGTAAAACGGCCTTTAGAGATCCTCATGTTGGCTTGGCAAATTTTTGGAATGAACAGAATAACTAGCTATATACCTTAACTGATAAACCTATTCACCTGGGTGTTAAACATGCCAAGTAGTGCACCCAAGTCTTTATTTCATGAATATAAGTATGCTAAGGCTCTGTAACACTGGATCGGCTGAAACAAAAACTTTATTCCTAGGGTTTTCCATCCTTTTCATTAGCCATCTTAGTTCTGCCAAATTTTATCTATATTGATTAAATATGCCTAAGGGATTAAAATGAAAATGTAAAATTTCAGAAAATGTACTCATAACAGTTAATTTTGTAACACTTTAGTAACTATTTACTAACACTAGAGTAACTAATTATTAATTTTAAGTGATTTTTCCCTGATGGAAGTGGAATGCACGTTCTTTGTCTTTTTTATTTATTTTTATAAATTTAAAATATTGAAAATATATTTTTAAAATTATAAAATTTATTTTTGTCTTTGCAAGAGTTGATATATCAGCCTGTGTTATGGCCAAGGAGCAGGATTATGTATTTACTTATGGCTTAAAGTGAGCAAAGACTTGAAGAGTTTAGTGATTCACCCAACAGAATGCCCTAAATATTATAAAACCTTGCAGTTTTCCCTAAAGAGTATTTAATCACCTAAAGAGACCTGAAGAATAATTTTTTCACTTCCTAAAGGCTGTTGTGTGTTTGAAATAGTCCAAGCCATTAATCAGCCGGGGCATTTCATGATCTTTTAATGTAAACAATTTCTCACAATGAGCATAAAGTAACAGTTGGTCATTGTAATCTAGCATGCTCGGTGCTTCGATTACTGTTTTTCTTAATATTTAATTAACCCCTTAGAGGGTGAGAGCGGATGTAATCCACCAAAGTTAGTCACTCTAGTGGTGGGAAGGGCGGATAATATTTAAACTACATTAAAACCCCTAATTTATGCTTTTCTAGGGACCACTAGTAAAAAGTGTAAAATGCGGGAAAATGCAAATAGCGGAAAAGGTCAATTTTCAGTTTCAGATGCACACTTTAACAATATTAAGTAAATATACAAATAAGACACACCGATAAACTGAATTTAAGCTATATTATAATTATTTCTATAAGTATAGACTTGTGCTGATGTATTTTTGTACAATATATTTCTACGAATGTTTCAACCAACTCAACCAACCATTGGAGGTTGTAAAATCCATAATTCCCAAAGTTATATATAATGCAATGCCTTTTCTCTTACAACGAAGCCATTAACGGCGATATTGGACGATGTAGAATTTAAAAACCGATTTTCAAGTTGGTATTCCTTCATACCATGATTTCTTGACCTTTCTCTTTTTCGACAGTAGTCTGCACTAGCAAGCATATTTCGGAATCACATCAAGATTTTTCATAATTAAATCCATTTTTAGAGATCGGTAATCTTACATGGTTCGCTATTTCAGTGCAAGTTGCATCATGGGAATCCACAATTTTTACTTACAACAAAGTTGAAAATATTCTAGTTTCTGCGAAGGCTTCCACGGTGATTAGAAGATTACTCGAGGGTTTCCGTTTTTTTCCGCGTTGGTTCATCTTACTGCAAGACAGTTACGCCGGCATTCCAGATGGTATCTTCAGGTCCGAAGTATAGGAAATATTTAGTATGAAGATATGGGAAATATATAGAATGAAGATATAGGAAATTTGATGGGATGCGATCTTCGGACCTGGAAGATGTCGTCAAGAATGCCGACGAAACTGTCGTCCGGAGGGATGAACCAATGTGAAAGAAACCCGAAAACCCTCGAGTCATCTGAAAACATTGTAATTCGCATACATATCCCTTTTCCCAGTAAAATACAATTTACGTGCCGGAGTAATTAAAGTAATGAAAGCAGCATATTTAAATATTGAGCTACCTCGCTGATCGGCCGGCGGAAGCAGTTATCCAACGGCAAAAAAATTATCAACAAAATACTTTTATTTATTTAATGCTGTTTGCACGCCATAAAAATAGTTTCAATAAGTTTTGTTTTGCATAGTAACGTGTAGTAAAACGGATGAATTAATGCAGCGCGATGGTCGGACGAATGATCCCCTATTATCGTCCACCAGTTCAGTTCATGTATTTTTAACATTTCATAATGTCTCGGTAAAAATTCATTTTCATTCTTCACAATATGAACTTCGGTACAGCTTAAATATACTCCCGTAGGGGTTCCCAAAATTATAAATCGCGTCCTATACGAATTCATTTCATAGTAGGAATCTTTTCCCGGCAAAAGTATAGCGAGTGTCTATCGCGGTCGAAACTCACGATTTATATTTCATCTTTCCGTCTCTACTGGCACTATGTACTGCGCCGCTATGCCGCTAGTTCAAATTCTTCCGTAAAAAGGTGCAAATTACTGTCCTCTCTCGTTCTTGAAGTGTATATGCCTGAAACGAGGTAAAACAGTGGTGTTTTGTATAGGCTGGTATCTATGGCTAAATGTCATTGAAGGGAGTTTTTAATTTTTTTTAATCTATCGCATTCTTACCTGAATCTAACGCAAACAGCGGGAAAACGGAAAAATCGTGGTGTAAATACGGGGTTCTAAATGCGTTGGAAATATGGGAAATTGGAAGAAACCCAATAAAAACGTTGTGCATTGAGGAAAAACGTAAATTCCGATAACGTAAATACGAGGTTTTACTGTAAGTTACCAGAATTAGATAGTGAAATTAATGACTTCCACAAGATTCTTAAAAGATATTTGTTTCATCTAAACCCATTGACAAAAATAATTTTTACAACTTGTGGAAAACAGAAAAATTGGGACTTGTGAAAAAATAACTAAAATGCTAATTTTCTATAGTTCAAACATACATACATGCCATAAAACACTTTTATTTCATTTCTAACTCAGCTTAACACATGACTCTTCATGTTTACATAAATACCGGATGTTTGAGGTTTCTGTGAGCAATTTTTAGTCAGACTCAAAGGGAGAATGCATGAATGACTGTGGCCATGAATTCTGAAATGAGATTTTTCAGGGGTCAACTTGAAATGAGATCCATCTTGATGTATGGTATCTAAAATTTATTTTTTGCAAATTACCTTAGTTTTTATAAATACGTTGTTTTCACAGGATCATCACCTGTACTATAACAGCTTATTTGTCGTTGATCCTGACATTGGTCACTCTTATTGGGTCAACCTCACGCAAAAAGATGTACTCCAGATAAATGACACGCCATCAAGTTCATTCTCAAGGGCAGCAGTAAGTAAAAAGTTTTCATATCTTATAAGGAATATGTACTTGTTGTTGATAATATTTGTTGGTTTATTGACATAGGTACTTATTCATAGTATCGCAGTTTGCATGACTGAACATTATTCCTTTTAAATAGGAATCAAACTCTGAGATTAAAAAATCACCTTAGTTTCATTATAATATGTTTTTTGTTTTTCTTTCAGCAACATTATTATTTTTTTCTTGAAGTTATTTGAAATAGTATTGCCGCTTCATTTTTGCATTAATTTTCTCATTTTTGTAATATATTTGTTATTCATAGATATTTCAGTTTATTCACTAATTTTATTGCAATCATATGAGTGTGTAATAACTTATATGAACTTTATATTTTGCAGGTTGTAAAGCTGTCATTCGACTTCCCATTCTATGGTAACTTAGTGCAGAATGTAACCATTGCAACTGGAGGGTTTCTGTACACTGGAGAAAAAAACCATTCATGGCTTACAGCCACGCAGTACATAGCTCCTCTCATGGCCAATTTTGATACTAGGATTTCCAATGATTCATTAATTATGTACTGTGACAATGGTGAGTTTATGCCTATTTTGTAATATATGTACTTATGCCTGTTTATTTTAATTTGTCATACTGGTATATGTAGGTATCTCATACTGGTATAGGTAGGTATAGGTAACTCATCATAGGTTTTTTTATCGCAGTTATACGATAGATATTAACCAATTTACATACTTTAGTAATTTAATGTACATTAAACTGGCTTGGTTTACTAATGCACGTAAAATGGTTAATATATATCGTATAACTGTTTTTAAAAAACCATTGTCATCAACGTGAATAGTACAACACAAAGATGAACATTATTGTGCGATTTATGTTTAACTTTAAGAAGTTGTAAACTATAGTGTGACAGCTCAGTTGGTGCTGTAAACCACCCGTGGTGAAGGGTCGGGTCTCCTTCAACGCCGAGGCTCGGACTCCAAGCTCGGGTGCCTCCCAGGTACGGCACGAAACGAAACGTGCCTTTAGGGTCACATCCATGATTATAACAATGAATTCAAAAATAATCTTTAATCATATTTCCAATTTTTAGTCCTACTATTTTTATAGTTGCTCTTAGCCCAGATGCTATGCTATTGATCAGTTTTGTGGCTTGATTCAAAGGAAACTTATTCACTAATTTTCGCTTTCAGGGACGGCCTTCACTGTGCTGTGGGAGAAGGTGGTTTTGAAGGAGCACCCGAATAAAGGGCACTTCACCTTCCAGGTCACGCTCCATAAAAGTGGTGACATCACCTTTGTGTACCAGAATGTGCCAAACTTAATGGCCCAGATCCTAAACGATCAATATCCTGTTAGAATTGGGATCTCGGATGCTTACGCCATTGAACGCACCATATTCTGTGAGTTTTCTTTTCCATCCATATAAACCATTTATCTGTCGCCACATCAGATAAATATTCAGATTTCAGAAGCTCAGGTAGCTGAACTTTGGTCAGATTTCACTGTGAAACCATCTGCTTTGCACTTGATCTGCTATAATTATCCCTCTTCTCTTCCTTATGCCATTTTGAACTGAAATTTTTAACAATAAGCATGAATTTTATGGTGAAAAAATTTTCAGTTTCCTTACGCATTTTTGGGTGAAAAAAAAAGAAATTTAAAAGCCAGAATGGATTAAATCCTGCAGCGTGAGCCTCAATAGGTACCTAATACATTTGAGAATTTAGTGTTTTTTTGCAATTTTAAGAGTACTAATTACGATATTGTTACTTTACATCAAAATTTCTGAACAATCATATAGCTTTATTACATGGATTTTTTTATTTAATTTTTTCGGAAAATAGTGTTATATATCTTGATAACAGTGTTGCTGCAAAGATTTTGGAATTGCTACTGGCACTCTCTAATGATTTTCCTATAGTTGTTTATAGAGACGATGGTGGACAAAGGGTTTAGAGTAGAAATGTAGGAATACTACCAGCAAATTTACTTGAATACCTCGAATATTAGCAAGATTTTGATATTCCAGATCTCGAACATTTATGCTACTTTAACTACACATATTGCGCATGTTGATGAACTACAGTGGTGCAATTACAAGTCCAACATCACATTTATTAACCCTCTTAGTGTGGCAGCCCAATATTCATATTTTGTTCAACTTTATGGCACTACATTAATAACATTTATTTTTCAGTCAATGTAAAAACATTGTATTATTATTAGTTAGTTCAACTTAAGTATTATAAAAAAATTTGTATATTTGCTTTTGGATATTTATAGCAATAGCTTCATAATGCTTTTTCCTAAGGTACTTAGTTTTATTAAAATACCCTTCGCATTCATCGCCAGTACCCCTTTGATGAATTCTTATAAATAAGTACAGCAAGAATCACTCTTTTAGTATACAAGTATCTCACCTCAAAAAAACCAAGAGAAAAGAAAAATCAGAGCCATCAACGTAAGATGTGTTTATGTAAATATATGTTAAAATTAAAGCCTCCATTTTAATTTTGTCACAAATTATTCCTTGGCGGTAACTAAATTGCTTTGGCCTTAAATTCGTATGTAGATTAGATTTGATTAGTATGTTGTTTTGGTGGAGTTCCTTTAATGATGCCCTGAGGCACTTAGACCTATTGGTCCATTGTGCCAACCACCCTTCTGGAGAAATCACCCATATAGCACAATTGCCTTGCTGAACAGGTCACCTATCAGGATTTCCCTTACCTCCCTGGATTCCAAAAATGGTGAATCCAGGTACCTATTTCGAGTCCACATCACAGCAGGGCACTCGCATATTATGTATCATGTAGTTTCATCCCGTTCTTCGCCCCACCTGCATCTACATAAATCTACAATTCTTAAAAGGTGCAGGTGCCTCATCACCTGGTAGTGCCCAGTAAGGAGTCTCAAGCTTGGTCCCACGAGTAGCTAGGGAAATATGGTGTCCACCCATGCAGAGCCCCTGATGCATGGGTAAGGCTAAATAAAACCTGAGGTCGCCCAGTATCCGGAGTCTCAATGTTAGTGACTTCTTGCCCTCCGCCCCGCAGATATGGACCCCCTTAGCACAGAGATGCACCGTGGTGATGGGAGCTGTTTATTGACCACCAGGTCTAGACCCGTCATGATCAGTGAAACCAGGGGCACCTCGAGGAGGATGTGGCTCTTCACCAGGCATGACGGTCTTGGTGGTCCATGGGAATATTCTGCCCTTGTCCCACCCTGGAGTCACTGACTTCTTACCCCCAAAATTTATTTCTAAAAGAATGTAATTTTAAAAAAATTTTGTCTGGTAATATAAAATGCAACACTGAAATCTCATTGCTCCTCAAACGGACTCTAATATGTAATTTCTTGTTCTCTTTTCTAGAATAGAATTTTGTGATACACTGAATATGTATGATGCATAATCAATTGCCATCTACTATCTACTTGTAAATGACATCGCTTCACATAGAGCAGAAAGGGATGGAAAATATTTTTGGAGTTAATATTGTAATTTTCTAATTTTTCCTACAGTTGTGAAGAGAAGAACCATATATGAATACCACCGGGTAGTTTTCCGCAAGGAGGACATACAAAATTGGACAGTCATTCATCTCAGTGCCCAGAGGACTTGCTTAGACCTTAAGGACTGCGCATCATGCATTTCCGAGAGCATTGGATTCGTGGTATTTGACCTCCCTGCAATTTGGAGATGAAATTTTGAATGGCTTCTCGGGATCAAAGGCATTTGACACATTTTGGATTACTGAAGTGAAATAAGAAAGAGTGCCCCATAAATTCTGCTTTTAAATGTTCATTTTTAGATATGTATAGTAAAAAAAGATTTGGATTAATTTTGAGACTGCGTATTAATGAGATATTAAGTTTTAATGCTTTGAAAAGGTCTAAAATTGTCAGTGTTATAGCAAAAAATTGCATGAAGTAATATTTTATGACGAAAAAGTATGATGGAAATGGAAAAAAATTAGGGATGTGCGAGTACTCGAAAATTCGAGTCGAGTCGAGTAGTTGGTACTCGACTCGAGCACTCGAGTATTTTTACGAAAGTCGAGTCGAGTCGAGTAGCTTTGTCGACGGAGCCGCCAAGGCCAATAGGTTCAGAAATCTGCCGACAGGAAGCGCTATCATCAAAATCGAGTAAATCTCTGGTTACACGGTAGATAACACGTACGAACATGTACTTACGTACGTTCATTTAAATTTGCGTGAACGGATTCATGTACGTTTGCGTGAACGAATGGATGAATCGGTTGTTATACGATCCATGAAACTGCATATGTACCGTATTCCTCCGAATGTAGCTAGCCCCCCCTTTTTGGCCGAAATATTCGCGGGAAAAGTCTGGGGTGGGGGACTATATTCGAGCTCAAAGCACCTAATGTCCGTTGTAAAATTCCATCCCCTGAGTTTGAAGGTTTAGATCACAAAAATGAGTAGTTCAATTATAAAATAACGTATATCGAACTAAATCTTGTTTATTTATACGTTTAATAATGTCAAAAATATATTTTTAGTTGGTTATATTAATTAATTTTTCGACTGAGACAGATAAAAACGCCGGATATTATTCAAGTTCCGGGAAGCAAGTTTGACGCCCACTTGAAGATACACATGAAAAGCCACTTTTCTTTTCTTCGCATACGATATGGAACATATATTTATCTTAGACTAAACAAAGTTTAAAATAGATTACTCAGTTACTAATTACGTAACGAATAATATTTAAAAATGCGCTATCTCAGCATGCGGAAGTCGGAAATTTAGTTCGTTTTGATAGTATTCTTCGTGTTTGAAAACTAAGAACGTGTAAAATGACTTAACGAATTGGGAGAATTAGATATGCTTTCTACGTGTATATATTTATTTCGGAAAGCGAGCTCCACACGACAGGACTTTTGGCCTGGAGAGATAAGCTGCTCGAGGTTGTCAAGTTTAAAGCTACCGTACGTACCGCGCGCACCAAACGAGAAAATTTCTCTAGTATGCACAGGAAAAATATCCTTGCCTATGCTTGAATAAAAGTTTATAAGTTGCAGTATTCACCAAAATAAAATCAGCGATAAGAGAGATAGCTTTTGTCCCCACATTTCTCGGCTTCTCGACGAAAGAAACAAATTGCATTTTAAATTATCTTCAACTCCGTCTCCAAAATCTTGGCGCGAGGAGGCATAATGACGGTATGCTTCCAAAGATACCGTCAGTTCTTAAAATGACACTGACTTGCATTCTTAAAGGCGATACTTTTTCCGCTATTGTCGAGTCCTCATGACTCATTCACAGCGATAGGCGATCTGCTTGCAGCAGATGATTCCACGCGCGCGCTACATTTCCAGGCATACTCTGGACATTTGAGCGTGCTTTTATAACCGAAAATAAATATATATCGATATCAAATAATCAACGAATTCTACTGAGATTTCATAAGTGGATTCATATTAATGACTCGAGAGCAAGAGAAAGGTCCAAACGGTGATTTCCGGAACGGAAAGCGTGCGGGACGGAAAATAACGCAGTCTGACAAATTCATCAATAACAAAAATATTGATGAACGTAATAGTATAAAACTTCGTATAACTATTAACAAAGCCCTTAGCTACAATATGTGAAAAGGCAGTTTGATATCTCGATCTGTGTTGTTCTTACGATGCCCGAATTCGATGGATCCATCCGGTATAAAAAAATCGCTAAAAATCCGTTCTTAAACACGTACTTCAGTAAAAAATATTGTAAAAATATTTTAATACTACCAGTAAACGTAGAAATAAACAAGCTTTAATTTGATATACTTTATTTTAGAATCGCCGTAGCCATCTTGGAGATATTGATCTTCAAACTCACGGGTGAAGGAAATTTTGTAACGGATGGTAGGCATCCTATTATAAGGGCATTACGGATGATATAGGTATCGTATAAAACTTATAAGTTTTACTATTCCATTTTTTTATTTCCTATTTAGGATTATTAATTACATCATTAATTTCAAGTTCCTAGTCATATCTTAAGATAGATAATTATAAATATCTATACATAATTATCTATAATAAATTTTTGTTCAAATATATTTCCTTAGAAATCGAAAACTTTAATCCACAGGACCCTATACAAAATGCATGTACCTGCTCACATTCATCCGTGAATGAAAATTCATTGTTCAAACATTATTAACTTGCATTAATTGATATTGGAAATAACCTGTGCTGATATTGGGTGTTCATGCATCGTGCAAATGGGGGTGATTGACACAGATCATTTTTATGATTCTAAGTTCTATCATGTTTAGGCAGAAATCACCGATTTTGAAGAGATGGTGCCATTAATTGGAAGATGAAGAAAAGTATATGTTAAAAAATTAACTATGTAATTAACGGCCAATCATAAATTTGAGGCGCGAGCTTATCAAATATTTACTGCACAAATAAGGCATATTGTATGAAATTCACTGTACTGGTGGACTAATCCCGGCATACACGACATCACTGAGAAAGCATTTAGCTCTGAAAAGAAATACATAGGAATGCGAAATACAAGGAATGCTCTTCTAATGAGGCTTATGTATTCCTTAAGGAAAAATATTTTGCTTCCTGGCTTACTTTCAAGTTAATAGGGCATGTCACTCATATAGGCCTCATATTATGTCTAAGTACACTCTAGGTACCGTACTGCAAGCTAATTTACACATTTTTGAGTAATCCTAGGAATGAAGGTAATTTTCTTATTTCGAGAGCTACCGGAAATTTTCCATTATGTCTTTTGGCCTGCGCTACATGCCATATTAATTTGACTGTTTATAACTATGCATTAGGTAGGTAGACCTGACATTTGATTGTCAGATTGCTGGCTAACTTTAATTGCGATGACTTAAGTAAGAACTGGGTCTCTTCACTCATGTACAATAATGTACAAACTCGACTCGACTCGACTCGATACTCGCGAGTACTTTACAACTCGACTCGATACTCGACTCGAGGTCAAAAAGTGCTATTCGCACATCCCTAAAAAAAATCCATTATGGAAATTTACAGGATTCATGGTCATTTTTCCTGAACATAATTAATGAGTAAATAACTCTGAAATGCTGAAAACATTACATATTTCCTTTTGTGGCCATAAGGATTTATCATACTTATGCCTCCCTCTGGATTGCTTTGTTTTGCTACTTAAGAGTATTGCTTTTGGGTCTAAATAATAAATAAATAAAAATTCTCTGTGTCACGGAGTAGCACATTAAAAATGAGGCTGTATATGCATTAAATTCTTTTTGTTAAAAAATATTCATGTTAATCTAAATTTTAATATAATTTTCTATCAGACTTACATGTGTAAAATTAGAAATATGTGATTACTCTCTAGCAGTTATATTTTTTGTAGCATTATTGAACTTTGATAATTTTTTTATAGGTTGATTTTTTCATTCAGCATGTCATTTCATGGCTGGTGTACAATATCTATGAATTTGATCAGTGAAATTAGTAAAGATTATGATGAGAAATAGTGCCTTGCATCTGAATTTCACATCATAGACTATATACATTATTTTGTGCCAATAATGTACGTAACTCTGATGCTCATGAAGTTATTAGGTCTGAAATATGTTATCAAATTCTTTCACATTCACTCTTTTAAGTAAAATTTATCTA
This sequence comes from Platycnemis pennipes, assembly GCA_933228895.1. NCBI lineage: Eukaryota > Metazoa > Arthropoda > Insecta > Odonata > Platycnemididae > Platycnemis > Platycnemis pennipes. Next base: position 28,562,876 of record OW121852.1, on the reverse strand, counting down.
AAACCAATGTATCTATGCAAGACACTTATCTCTAATTTTTAAAAATTTCTTTTTGGGATCAGGAATCCTGGGTAATATGGTGGTCTGCAAGTGAACAGTGGTCCCGCAAGGTCCATGGTTTGTTTCCCCATCTAGGAAATCTATTTTTTTCTGGCAATCTTCAACTCTCATTTATAATGATAACACTTGATTTAATTGACCTTTTTGCTTCAAACGGGCTATATGAAGTGATAGTTTCATTATTTTATCTCACCTTTGCCCATTTTCCCTCTGTAGTCTGGTTTGACGTCCATTCTATTCTTCCGATGGAAGAAGCGTTTCAATTCCTTTCAGTTAATTTGTATTTCTCTTCCCATAAACTTACATTCCGTGTGAATTTTTTTGTCTGAACACACAGTGCACCTGGTGTGAAAGTGCTGGAAGATGTTCAAATGGCTTGGATCGTCAACGCCAAGACTGGCTGGCGAGGGGATGTGAAAGATCCTTCATTCGGGATAAGGACCAGTGTGTTGCTGTTGGACCCAGTGATGAAACCACTGCTTCACCTTTGCCTGGAGACATGAAAGATTCCTCAGCCAATGATGTCATGCGATCATCTGACTTTTCCCTACAGCCAGTGGTAGCTGAGGAGAACTACAACCACGATTCGCACGTGACCATAGGGCCTGAATGTGAGTGTGCTGCCCTATCCCTCAAAATAAGTTCAGTTTCACTGTCAGTTGATCATTAAAATTTTTTATGGCTTGGTTATTAGTTTAGGTGACCAATAGATAAAGTCATTTATGCTCTCTGGATAGATGGGTGTGTGTGATTAGTTAAAAACAGTGATGGGTCAACTTGATTCTTCGAGTCCTCGATTCTACGATTCTAGGCCAAGAATTGGATTCGGAATTGAGTACTTCAAATGGTGAAAAATCAATGCCAATTCCAGTAAACTTCCAACCACACCACGAGCTTGCATGGAAAGAGCCGACCTGGCACGACCTCGGATCAGATAGAGCAGATCATGTAATTTGATACGGCATAATTTGGCACACATTAACTACACACAGACTTGGACTGTGCTAAATTGGTGCACGTCTGCCGCTTCTTGATATCACATAGTGAATTCACAATTTTAATAACACATTTATGGGAGTTAAGGTGATTTTATACAAAAATGACTGTTTGTCAATAAAATAAATTACATTTATTGACACTATTTCCATTTTCAAACATTTAATTCACTTGACTTAGTGACACATAAGATTCCAATACTGTGGCATAATCTCAAGAACAGCCACTATTTCGACACTGCAGTGTCAGTTTTCATAATTAAAACCTGTTATATTTTAAACTTAGTTTCATGCCTATATTTTGCAATATTTTAAGCCTTTTTCTGGCTATACTATTAGCTAAAAAAATTACAGAGGAGCAAAAATGAAACTGAGGTAAGATAGTGCAACTTTGCATAATATTTGTTCATTTTTATGAGCTTCAAAATTGTACATTCACCTATCCACCACCTACTATTTTGCAATTTTTTAATTGTAAATTTTACCATTTTTTTTAAATTTATACCTAATTATGTATTTTACCAATTTCACAACAGTTTTTATATAGGTAGGTAGCTATCACCAATTAGTTGACATTAAATATAGCAGTGGTCTATACAGACTACACTTTACAACTCCCATGCCTGTAATTATTTTTAGATGTTATATATTTTCAGTATCCTACCACCTAATGCAGATTTCTAAGTTCATTTCCTTTTCATTTGATACCTGTCCTCCTTAAACTGTAGTTTTTAATTTAATTATTAATAACTATGCTAACTATTATAACTCTGGCATACAAAGTTTGAGATATTGAATATACCCTTTGCCCCCTGTACTATATATTCTTACTATTTAATATTTATATCAAGCATGTGGTAGGTATAATTTAATTATTTGGCTCTAAATTACTTATGACAAAGAGACATGGCAATGCAGGGGTGTGCCCTTGGCTCTTTGGGTTTTAAGGTTATAATTAAATGGATTTAAAATTAGGTATTTTCCCATTTCTACCTTTTCAGAATGTGGATGACACAAGAGGGCATGGCTAGGCAACTCGGGTATTTGCCTGGGCACTGCGAAGGAAGGGTTGCCGTGAGAAAAGGTACTTTTATTCAGGGATCGACAATGTATACATCATCTCCCACAAGATAATTTACTGCTATGTATTTCTACTACTTAATTTTTACTACTATGTTTAACCCATGGGCGTAGATAAGGAGGGAGGTTGAGGGTGTCTGAACCCCCCAAACAAGAAATACTAATATAAAATTAGAATGCAAACGAATAAACTTGTAAGTCTGTAAATCTTTATTATCCACTAATTCCATATTATGTGTCACTATGGGCATGATATAATGATTTAAAGAAGATCAAGAATGGTTACATGGATAATAATACTCGTAACAATCCAACAGCATTCAATGATACTAAAGGGTATTCTTATACTTCATTGAGGACTGAACCCCCCCAGAGAAAAAATTATCTACGCCCCTAGTTTAACTGGTGAATATGTGTTGCACCAGGGTTTGATAAGCAGAGGAAGATGGGCAGGGGGAAACTCTTTCCCCTGGGTAAAAATTTTGTCTTAATCCAGCACTGGACACTAGTGCATGGATCACCAATACTTCCTCAAAGATTCCTCCTAACACCCTTTACTTAGGATTGCCATTCTTGGTGGCTGCAGGGTAAATCTCTTGCCTTTGAAGTTTAAGGTCGCATGCTTGTGTTCCAATAGTGGAGGATTATTACCTTATAGGGCATTTATATGTTATCACAGCTACTTGTAACAGAGGACTTCATAGTCCTAATTTCACTGTATTAATAAAGACATTAAATTTAATATGAGAATATGTTGTACGGTGTGCATTCATTGTGGCATACTTACATGTGAGCCATACTGCTGTCCAGGAAATGAAACGATTTTGATCATGATTTACCTCCTTTCTATACCGTTATAACGGTATAAAGTATACTTTCACTAGAGATCAAACTTTATGAGGTTTCTGTCTTCGTGCAAGGTACTCTAGGGTTCTAATTTCTCACTATCTCGATACTATTAGTAATCTGCTTAATATAGCTACTAATCAGACTAGGGCATATCCAACTTCATGCATCTGTTCTTCACGAAAGGGGCCGAGGGGCCCACTGAATAACTTCACATCTGACGGACCGAGCTCTGAACTCGAAGAAATCTCCATATAAAGCCAAAATAGTGATCGATACCTATATTATGTTAAAATCTGCCGATGACAGGATTCAAACCCGGGCCCTGGAATGGGAGGCCAATACTCTAGCCGTTCACACCCGTTCGTTCTTCACAGTAAAATTATTGTAAAGTGTTTTTTTTTCACCCCCTGCCACCCACCCTTAACATATTATTGCAGAGTATTACGTGGACGATTGGGTCATCAAGCGCGCGAACTAACCGTGACGTAATAAAGAGATCGTTCCGCATTTTCGCAGCGTCTTTGTTTCCCGACCCAGCGCTCTAGCCACATAACCAGACTGATCTTCACATTACAGTTAGTTTGTAGCGTGGATTAACCTGCTGCCACACACAGTTCAACCAGAATAGCAGAGTATTACGTGGATGTTCAGTCATCACGCGTTTAACCGACCCATGACGCAAGAGGAAGATCGTTCCGCATTTTCGCAGCGTCGTTGTTTCCCGAGTTAATGTTTATTAAAACGCGACGAGAGAAGATAAGGCTATCGAGTTTCAAGTCGTGACCTCTATGACCGTGTCCTGGAGGATTTCCTTCAACCGCACGTACATCAAAGAAGTTGGAGGCGTGGGGTGACCCCGCTAGTCCTCTGCGGAGGAGCGACACTTCTGCACCTCCCTCCCTCCCGCACCCCCGTCCTCTTCCTCCTCCTGGGTGCAGAGATGAGGAGACGGAGCAGTCGGTCACCTCAATGCCCAGTCGGTCATCTCCAGTCTGCGACGGACCATCACCGGCAGGATGCAGACGACAGTGACCATACTCCCGCTCCTCATAGCCCTCGCGACCGCACCAACACTCGGTGAGAACTGGAGTGAAGGGGTGAAGGAAGGACGGGGATCTTCACCCAACCCCTCCCCTGTCCTTCCTTAACCCCTTCACCCCCTGAGCCCAATTCCAAACCTACCCGATACGTATGATTTCCTCTGTAAGTGTCTTCACCCGATGATGACGTTGGACGTCGAACCCCGGGTCGTGTTCTAATGAATGGGGGCGTTCACTCGGAACCGAAATCGCAATTTTGTACACGAAATTGTTAGATGAAACGAAGAAAGAATTTTAGTGAAAAAATCAATCTTCTAACCACAAGAACAACATAAATCAAAATTTTAAATAAGCAAAAGGTGACGCCCACCGAAAATGCCACTGTGATAACATAGACGTCATTTTCCTCACGTCCTTGACTGCTTTTAGGGGAGGGGAAGGGAGTGAATGGGGATTCTCGGAAGGTCTGCTCTCACAGATGCTGTCGCAATCCCGCCCATTGGCTGAGTCAGCTGTGTCCCCCCATTGCGTTAAGGCAAAGCAGTTTCGAGGGCTCAGTTGTGATTGGACGAAGTCGATATACGTCAGAGGTTGCACAACGCCCACTTTTCCAAAAGGGTTAAAAACATCAGTTATTCGCTGCTTATAACTCGGGAAATCATTGACAGATCAAAAAACGGAAAAATGCGGATATTTTTATTTCACAAACTCTATCAGATTCGGCAATTAAAAAAATATCGTAAACGACCCCATTCACGTAGAACTTTTTTTTTAGTACAAAGTTACGTTTTCTTTTCACTCAGTTGTAGGCACCTGACGATTACTGGAATCTCGAAAAGAAAGGAAGGTGGAAGCAGCCTATAGGATAGTGAGGAACCACTTCAAGGAACGGAGCGCAAGATGCAATTCCATGAGGGACCAGAATGGAGAACTTTTGATTGAAAATGAAGACAAAGTTAAGAGGTGAAAAGAATATCTGTAAGAGTTATACTACGAAAACAATTTCAGCGCAAAAGCTATCGAAGAGGAAAGCAAAGTTGAGAAGAATGATATGGGAGCATCAATATTAAGATCGGAATTCGACGTTGCAGTAAGGGACCTTCGCATGAATAAGTCTTCCGGAATAGATGATATTCCTGCAGAACCAATTAAAAATGCTGGAGAGAAGACTCTAACTCATCTTTACTAAACCGTCTGCGGCGTGTACTCAACAGGAGAAATACCAACGGCCTTCGAGAAAAACATCATCATTCCTATTCCCAAGAAGAAGAGAGCGGAGAAATGCGAAAATTTTAGTACTATAAGCCTGACGACACATGCATTGAAGATACTGACAAGGATCATCTACAGAAGAATAGAACGAAAAGCAGAGGATTTCCTGGATGAAGATCAATTCGGATTCAGGAAAAGTAAGGGTACAAGAGAGGCAACGTTGGCCCTTAGACTGCTCATGTAGAAGAGAATGGAGAAGAACAAGACGTTCATTGCATTTGTGGATTTAGAGAAGGCTTTTGACAACGTGGATTGGGATTGGATGCTTGGAATTCAGAAAGGAATTGGAGTGTCGTACAATGGCCGAAGAATTATCCACAGTTTGCATAACAACCAAGTAGCTGTGATTAAATCTGGACACAGTTATGAAGAAGCGATATTAAGGAAAGGAGTGAGACAAATCTGTGCTCTGTCTACCGTAATTTTTAATGTTTACATCGAGAGAGCCGTCAATGAATTCAAGGATAAGTGTTCAGGAGTGGACATCCACAGAGAAACAATCAGCATGCTACGATTCGATGATGACATAGCTCTCATAGCAGAGACAGAGAAGGAGCTGAATAAGATGCTATCATCCATGGCAGGACAAAGGCGATGCATCAGCTGAAGATAAATAAGAAGAAGACTATGATATTGGTGTGCAGCAAGAGAGAGGAGGCTAAAACCACGTTATACTAGGAAAACAGAAACTGGAAGAGGTAAAAGAGTTCTGTTACCTGGGAAGCAGAGTAGACTACGATGGACGAAGCAAGAAAGAAATAGTGAGTAGAATAGCCCAGGCAAAGAGGGCATTCTATCAAAAGAAGAGTCTACTTACAGCAGGAAATACAAGCATAGAAGTAAGGAAGCAATTCATTGAAACGTATATCTGGAGCATGTTTCTTTACGGCAGTGAGGCATGGACGACGACAGCAGCGGAGAAGAAAAGGGTGGAAGCATTCGAAATATGATGCTATCGAAGGATGATGGAGATAAAATGGATCGACCGAGTAACAAATGAAGAAGTCTTAAGAAGAGTGGGAGAAAAGACAAGTTTACTGAAAACTATAAAAAGAAGACGGGACAACCTAATCGGCCATATCTTAAGACACGATGGCCTGATGAAGATAATCATCGAGGGAATAGTGAACGGGAAAATTGTAAAAGGCAGACCCCGTATGAGATACATGAAAAGGTAGTGAGGGATGTAAAAGGGAAGAACTATCTCACAATGAAAAGGTTGGCCGCTAGAAGAATCGAGTGGAAAGCTGCGTCAAACCAATCCTTGGATTGTTGACCAATGATAATGATGAACTCGCCTTTATTCAATTTAGTTCGAATTGTTTTTCTCTCCTGGGAAATAAGCCATGCGCGTTCAACCAAGGGTAGAGCTAGGGCAACTCTATTCCTCCTTTAGTAGGAACCCTATAGTTACAATTTCCTTGGGCCTTGCAATATTTCTTCCAATATTGCTGCCAAAGTTGGCAAGGTTGGCACGCTTAATGCAAGCCTAGTGCAACTTGCATGGACCGTGTCAGTAATGGCAAACTTGAAGCAGGCTTGCATCTAGATTGCCAATCTTGGCAAGCCGTACGCTAGCCTCAAGCAAACTTGCTGCAATCTCGCATGCTATATGGGATGTTCACAGTTATATTCCGTTCATTTTGTAAGTTTTTTATCAAGATTGCTATAAAAATCTCAATACTTCAGGATAATATTTGAAATATATCATCCTACCTGCAAAAGGCAGTGAAGTTTTCAAACTACTCTCGTATATTCCACAATGCTAATCGATATTCCATAATTATATGTGCATCGCCATTGTTATCTATTGTGCGCGCAATAAAAAAATATTTTAAATGTATTTCTTCACTTTTACTAATAAGGATCTGAATAGTTGTTGATGTTTTTAATAATATATCAATCCAAAAGGGCATCAATAAATATCCTAGGTCTCAGCACGTCGCTATAGAGACTAAACTAACCCAACTTAAATGACGTTTATGCATCCTTGCATTTTTCTTCAAATATTCATCGAATTGTTATAGTTTGACCGAAATATAGGCACTTACCCTCTTTAGGTGTTATAGATGGTTAGCTAGAAGATGTGTAATTTGGAGAAAGAATGGATTTGCAGTACTTCCAAAGTAGCGGAAGGCCGGATGGTCAGGATAAACTCCTAAAGCCTGTGCACCGATTCTCGGCGCTGTTAAAATGTTTCGTCTTGCATCGTCTGTGCAAGTGATACCCGTGCATAGTGGCAGTCATAATATCTTCCACCTACTAGATGTTCGCCGCTTACGGCTGCTTTCTGCATGTGCACTGAAATCTCACGTCATAACCATGTTCTTGTAGCCATTCGAATGCGTTACCATATGCTATTTCGACAGTTAATAAAGTAATGTACTCCTATGAATGATGATTTTTTCGAGCAATGCTGCGTTTTGTTCATTAAAAAAAAACTAAACAGTTTCGCTTCTCGCTCTCAATGAGTCTTCAAGATGTTCTTGAGTTTTTTTAAAAAATGAACAAGACGCAGCATTGCCGGAAAAAATCATCCTTCATAGACAAGAAAGGCTGCGAAAGTCTTCAAACAAATATTAATTTACTTTTGTTCATGTTATTCAAAAATCTTTGTCATTCGCTCGTGTATTTCCCAGTACCCATTGTGTATCACTTCATTCACCCATGCAGTTCTCCGAAAATGCTCCAAGACTTCTATTCTCTTCCATAACTAATTTAGAAATGTTTCTTGGGATTCCGCGGCGTTGGTGAACAGGCGTAGGAATTTCTTTCCATCATTTCTTTTCGGGATACCTCCGCGTATTACGGTTCATAAAACCATTCATTTACGATGAATAGGTTGCAAATGAGCTCCTAGAGGTATCAGAATGGAACAAGGATGCAACACATCAAAATCCTCTTTAGGCACTCATTGATAAAAAATATGGACTTTCTAATCAAATGCAGGTGAAGGATTTATTTCCAAGTTTTCTTTTTGGGATTCCATCTCGTGAGTCGGCAGTTACCGACAACAGTTTCTCTGGATATCTAACTGGGTTTCTGTCACCCTTACATGGGACAGGTAGCCCGTCTTCTAGCTGCGACCAATCACAGAGTAGCTAGAAGACGGGCAGGCAGAAACTGACACAGGCAGAACTCATGACATTAGTACACAAAAAATTTTTTTTCTGATATACATGGATCATTCCCTGTCAAATCAACTAGGTGATTGCCCTTAGGGTAACCGATTTTGACGAAATTTGGCAGAACGGCACCATTTGTTAAGAAAAATGAAAAACCAAAGCAATTTGCAATAAATGCAACCGTTTACGAGAATTTGCAACGTTGCAAAATTTCAATTTTACAAAAGTCACAACACATTTGACGGTATATCTCCGATATTATCAAGGCGACATATGCGCAAAAGGTCTTATTTCAAAGACCTTTAATTGAGAAAATAAAATACCGGATTATATAACAAAATATAAGCCATTTCTAATGTTTAAAACAATTTTAAATTTTCAAATCGATGAAATCGATAGAATCGGCTTTTACTTGGTGAATGTTCATGTTGAATGAGAAGATGCAACCTGTGTAAATTTTCACAGACCTTATTTGCTTGTACTTGAGAATGATGCCTTAGCGTCTAAACGCGTTTTACCAGCAAATAATATCTATGAAAATTTACATAGGTTTCATCTTCTCTTTCAAATCGATATTTAACGATATATGTATGTATCATATTCGACCCCTAAGATGCCGGATGGAACTCCAGATGAATACTAGTGGTTTCAGGCATGGACCTTCACCTAACCCCTCCCCTGCCCTTTCTTAACCCTTTCCCCCCCTGAGCCCTATCCCACCACTACCCAGGTGCAAAATGTATATTTATATATCGAGCACACCGAACCGGAAATTTGGAGGTCCGTGGTTCAATTCCCGGCTGAGGTAAACTTTTTTCTGTTGTGATCTGGCTTGATTTCATCTTCACCACCTTCCTTGTGTTCGTCCTTTTATGTGTTACCAATAGATATAGGTAACACATCATCATTCATACACAAATACAAATCTATAAAAATCACCATTCATACACATCTGTATGTATTATATGGGTCATTCAACCTCAATTCAACAAACGTTTCTCCCTTAGGGTCTCAGATTTTGATAAAAATTGGCGAATGGGAACAAAATCAACTCAAACTTAATACTCTCAAACAGTTTGGTGAAAAACATTTTTTGAGCGAATTATGCATGTTTTAATTTTTCGCATTTTTAGCAAAAATCCAAGCCTTAAATCATATTATCACTTATATCTCCGCTTTTAATTGTCATAAAGCAATTATTAATAACTCTTTTTAAAGCTAAATCTTTATTAAATGCAAATATATTAAGAAAAAATTATTTTCTTCTAAACCCTTTTGTTATTAATTACTAATGTTTAAAAAAGTGTTAGTAAACTTTTCTCAAATACTCCATCTCAGAATCGGCCGAAACTTTTTTTCCGTAATCTAAGCATACCCAGCTAACTATTCAAAAAATAAAATTTAGTGGAAATTCATAAATGCGTTTTTTATAAATATTTAAACATTTACAATTTTCTCTCGCGCCGCCCATCGGCTCTCCCCCTTTGAATACATGCAGCGGACACGCGATGCAAATCTAAAAATTTCCTAATTGCTCAAGGTCGTGGCTATATGAGATAAAATATATTATATTATAAATGTTTACAACAATTGTTATTTGTTATGTTAAAAGGATGTTTGCAGAGAAATTTACCATTGAGCCCGACTTAAGTTTTGAGGCGGATTAACTTTTATTTGAGCTAAAAAACAATGTGACAATTATGAATAGCAAAAACGAAGAAAAATTTCTTTGTTTTTGCTATTCAGAAATTTTTCTGCCGGAACAAATGACGCAAATGTACCATTACTGTAATTTATTTTCATTTCATTTCATCAATGAATTGTATTATAAGATTCTTAAAAAGTTTTTTCATATTAATTGTAACTGAGATGGAGTATTTGAGAAAATTTTATTAACAATTTTTAAACATTAGTAATTAACAACAAAAGGGTTTAGAAGAAAATAATCTTTTCTTAATATATTTGCATTAAATAAAGATTTTGCTTTAAAAAGAGCTATTAATCATTGCTTTGTGACTATTACAAGCGGAGATATAAGTGATAATATGATTTAAGGCTCGGATATTTGTTAAAAATGCGAAAAAATTAAAACATGCATAATTCGCTCAATAAAATGTTTTTCACAAAACTGTTTGAGAGTATTAAGTTTGAGTTGATTTTGTTCCCATACACCAATTTTTATCAAAATCTGAGACCCTAAGGGCCAAACGTTTGTTGAATTGAGGTGGAATGACCCATATATATAAATCACCATTCATACACATCGCCATAGGCGCATATTCATAAATATAAATTGAAACAGAAGGTGACAGAAAGAGACAGTGAACATACATAAAAAATTGAACACAACGGTGATGTAGAGATGGAATAATGGCCGAAAACAGAAAAATTTCGCCTTGACTGGGAATCGAACCAAGGTGGAATCCCGAAAAGAAAGGATGCAAAGAAATCCGTCGATTTCAAATTCCTGCATTTATTCAGAATGTCCATGGTATTTTTCCTAGAGTACCTTGAGAAGATTTTGATGTGTTGCAACCTTGTTCCTGGCTTGTTACCTATACGAACACAGTAGTGCCTAGTCATCATGAATGATTTTATTATATTGAACTGTATAAAATATATTTCCACATGGCGTCCAGCATAAAAAAATTACCCAATGTTAGGCATCTAGCCTGGGATACCATAACAATGAAGCACGTGATTCACCTACAGGATTTCCGAGAGATCCGTCCACCAACGCAGATGCGGATGGATTGGTCAACGTGAACGGTGAGGAGGCAGAATTGCCGCGGATCGTGTACTTCCCCGACGACGATGGAGAGCCGACGGCTGCGCAGATGTACGACTGTGATGATATCTCTTCGGAATTCATTTCCAAGCACCCTGATTCTCAAGAATCCTCGGATACCTGCCCAACTACCGACGTGAGCCGCTCCGACGTTTTCTTCAAACTGTACACCAGGTTCTGTTTCAACTCCTACGGGATTCACTCTGTGTAAAGCGTAGAGATGGGTAAATTACCGTAATTTTCAACTGAGGTAAATTACCGCGGTAAATTACGGTAATTTTCGAAAATTACCGTAATTTTCCGTTAATTTTAAGTTTTGAGCTGGAAATATTTATCAGAGGACTCCAAACGAAATCAAATAGCATTGAGATATAAATGCCGACGCTTATATCAAACATATCATGACGTTTATCTGTTAGAACTCATAAAAAAATTAAAAAGAAGTTGGTAGCAACACGCATTTCGCCTCTCTTTTGTCACACTATGAGAAATTTTCGTTCCAAGGACACACCTCTGCGCATTTGCTTTTGTTATTTTCTCTGAATTAATCACCAACACAATGTAAACAAAATCGTTTTACCTTCTTAATTTATAATATTACCCATTCCAATGGTTTCTTCGTGAGGAAGAAATTTTCTGATAAAGAACTTTTCTGAAAATTACCGTTTATTACGGTAATTTTCAGGGGTGTTGGTAATTTACGAAAAATACCACGGCAATTTACGAAAATTTACGGTAATTTACCAAGTTACTCTAGTAAAGCGTCATTGTTTTTTTTCACTACAGCAAAACTAGCTAAAAAAATTTTAGAGGACCGGACTATTATTTAGTTATAAACGGGGTTTCGTTGCATGCAAACTAGTGTTTTCTGCGGTACACTCCGTCGTATCGTAGGCTTTTTGTCGTTAACCGTCTGTAGCAACGGAACAGATCCTAAACAATTTACCATCTCCCCAAATAAATTCGTGTATTTTCAAATTATGAAAAATATATTACATGGAGCATTACAAAGTTCTTAATTAAGTGTTTTCTTTTGCCTCGAATACTTAAAGGGAAGCTGAGCCGAGCCGAGCAGCTGCATTGCCGCACCTAATCGCTTTGAGGGTGATGGCTTTGCATGAGAACAAGTTAAGGTGATGGTTTGGTTAAGGAGATGGCGAGAAATTCGTTATGAAAGAGACAATAAGTGGCCAAGGGACCAAAAAAAAGGTTCGCTATAGCGGGGATTTCATATCGTCCGTGCGGGATATTTAACGTCTGCAATCATAGGAAAGTGCAAGGGACCGAGAACTCACCTCGTTATAGGCGGGATTTCGTTACATGCGTGATCGTTACAAAACGAGTTTTGCTGTAATTTTGTTCATTGACTGTCCCGTATTATGATGGCTTTAAATGGAGTATGTGTAACATGCGAACCCACCATTTTTCCGTTACAAAATAAGTAGGATCATCAGTGAAGCCGGTAATGTAATTTTCGGTAACAACAGGACTGTTTTATTCTCGGTAATGCGTTTTTTGGACAAAGTCGGCATAATTCATCATTATCACGCGGAATTTGAGTATATGAATAATTCTGCCAGGATTAATTAACTCTCTTAATTACAGAATCAACAGCAATTTTCCACAAATAAAATCATCATCATTAGTCATCAGTCCTCAGTTTGTTTTGACGTAGCTCTCCACTGAGTTCTTCTTTTGGCTAATTATTTCGGCTAAATATTACGTATTTCCTCTCTTTTATATCCTTCATCACTTGTTTCATATACCTATCTCACTCGAGGCCTTTGCCATTCTTGCCGTTTACTTAACCTTCAACGATTGACTTCATCAGGCCATAATGCCCTGTTAAGCTTTAACTTTAATTAACAGCATTATATTACATGCTTGCTTTGCTATTCTAATCCGGTTTAAAAATTGAAGTTTAGACTAGTAAAATTGAAATGGTTTCTGGCGTCACTTTATGGAATTGATTTTTTTATTCATTATGAATGACAAAATAACCTTTGTATTTCCATAATTTATTCTCTCACACTGTTACCATGGTTTCGACGATTAACGTCATCCTCAGGTGTCGTCGAAACCATGGTAGTAGTGTGAGATAATAAATTGTGGAAATACAAAGGTTATTATGTCATTCATAATGTATTTAGACTAGTATATTATTACTGATCCTTTTATGCATGGAATGTAGTATATACGGGTGAGAATTCACCCCCTGCCACACACCTTTACGGTAGCCTGCAGGGTATTACGTAGACGTCATGATGTGGCCGATTAGGTTGTCCCGTATTTTTCTTAGGGTATACAGAAGACTTTTTTTTTCTCCCACTTTTCTTAGGACTTCCTCGTTACTTGGATGATCCATTTAATCTTCATCATTCTCATTATTCACATTTCTAATGCTTCCACCCTGTTCTTTTCCGCTGCTTTCGTTGTTAATGCCTCACTGCCGTAAAGAAACACGCTCTACTAAAAAAAATATACGTTCTGATGAATTGTTTCCTTACTTTTACGCTTGTATTTCCAGCTGTAAGTAGATTCCTCTTTTGATAGATTACCCTGTTTGCGTGGGCTTTACTGCTGACTATTTCTTTCTTGCTTCGTCCATCGTTGGTTAATCGGCTTCCAAGGTAACAGATCTCTTTTACCTCTTCCATTTTTTGTTTTCCTAGTTTAACGTTGGTCTTGGTCTCTTCTCTCTTGCTTCACACCAGTATCTTGGTCTTCTAACAAATGAAATATTACCCTTATTTTGATCCAGGTTTACATATGTTTACACAACCACCAGGAAAAACCAGCATTTGGTGAAAACAATTTTACCTGATGATGACGTAAACACATGGAAACCTAAGTCACATTAAAGATTTCTTTTACTTGTGTCAAGCTGTAGGAAGCTCTTTTAACATTTACTAACCTGCTGGCTTGGGTGCATCAGAACCGTCACACACTCTTACAGTGTTCTGCAGGATATTATGTGAATGCAGACGTTAAAAGATTGCTTGCAGTGGCACACTAGACCGTCTAGAATGGCATCACTACCTGCAAGGATCAAAGTTCAGTTATAATAAATTACTCAATAGAACCAAATATACCAGTAAGGTTCTATTTTCAGAAAAACCTTCGTTCCCCTACCATCAGGGGTAGTGGTAGTGGTGGCTTTGAGAATACTATGTAGATGCACGACGTGATTCATTATTATTTTCTGGATTTTGAGGGTATATTATTTAATAGGTATAACAGACATAGTAACGAGTACCATATCAAGTAATTACGGACACTATCCGAGTTTGCATTCGTGATAAGCGGAGTCGGGTAATTTCCCAAAGAAAGTGCGAGAAATAATCGAACATGTAGTTGCTACCATCGATCGTGATCGGTCGAATAGTGATTGCTAAGGCGCGTTTACACATAGCAGTTGACTGCTATGATAGTCAACTGATAACAACTGTTAAGCCCTACTCGCATGTGTAAATAGCAACTGCGATGCGAGTTCAGGTCGATACTGGACACATGTCGAACACTATCGATCCTAGTTCGAGCTATTAGCAAAGTTGAAGCCCGTCTACTTTCCAGCGGAAATATATCCAACACAATCGCAACAATCGCCAACGGGAAGCAATGCATGACGGAATTTGGATATAATAACAAGGATATCCCTCCCCAAAGAGGAGACGCTGCTCATTAAAGAATGGGAACAAAAGATAATCGTCATTGGAATTTATTGCTCGAAGAAATTCATGAAAATTTAAGTATCAATCACTATTGAGATAAAACTCTTTTTATTTGTTATGACAACGCCTAAATAGCGGCTTTAAGCTGCATAGAATTTGGTGCAGACGCATCATAGCGGTAGCGATATAGATACATCGCGCATCTTGCGACTGTCGCAACTGCTACGTTTAAACGCTGCTTTAAGGAGTTTAATTGTGGGTTGATGTCAGTGGTATCACTAGGAGGCCATTCTTGAGCACATATCAAGTGCATTCATATCTTGGACACTTTCCTTATGCACTACTAAAACAACTACCATGACTCTAATTACTACGCTGGATTATTTCATGGTATTTTAAATTTATTTAGACAGTTTGTTGAGCATAAAATTGTTGCATTTCGACATACCATTAAACATATCATAAAATAGTTTTACAAAGCCAACTGTTCGACTCTTTCTCCTTTTTAGTTTTCGGGTTTGACCCAAAATATCTAATATTATGTAAGGCTTGGGAGAGCAAAGAATGTTATCTGCATGGCATATTATAGGGAAGATACTGGAATTTAAGATTTAAAAATTGCGCATTAGTAAAATACATTACATAATGTACTATTTGGGTTCTAACTATTGTGGTACCAGTTTTTTCGTCAATTAGATGAAAGGATTAGCATAGATATTCTACTTTTTTACCAAGCGATGCTGTCAGAATCGGGTCAGTAAAAAAATACATGTTTTGAGCACTACATTTGTTCAACAAATCACTTGATATGCACTTATACAGGATATTCACTACCTATTCCAGATATAAACTACGTATCGTTACGAATAGCACGTTTCGAATATTACATATTGCTCGAATGATACTCATGGTACCAGATATTACACCAAGTGGTCTCTCGCTAAAAGAGTAAATTGACATCTGCATTGGGAGCATGGCAACATTGACCATTACATCAATTTAATCGTATCGATTGCTGAGATATGACGTTCCAACCTGATCTCTATTTCAGACATGGACCGACTGAAGGGGAAATCATCACTCCTGGAAACGTGAATTCGCTAAAGAACTCCCATTTCAATGCTTCCGAGCCCACGTTCTTCATAACTCATGGTTTTCTTCAAAGCATAGAGGCCAAGACGGTCCAAAGCATCAAGGACAGTAAGTATGTGGTCCTTCCCACTATACATCGAACATCTTTACGGTAAAATAACACTGATACAAATTCACTTTTTTATATTTTAGAGTGTGATAATCATTCCTGTTCATCGTCCGTAACTTGAACTTTAAGCGTTCCTCTCTTCCTCCCCCACTTACTTCAACGGTCATCTCCTTTCACTTCACTTCCTCCCCCCCCTTCACTGGACTCCTTCCCCCCACACCACCCGTGCTATCCAATACCTTTTCGCCCTCCCCCACACCCCATTGTCTTTGGTTCCCCCCTTCCCATACTCCCCCTTCCACTCTATTGGCATTTATTCTAGGTTGTCCTCCCCACTAATTCACTTACAACCCTGTGTTGCAAGTGCTATCCCTTCAGCTCGCAGGGCCACCTTGTGGCCGAAATACGCGTATCCGACGCACATCCTCGTTTTGTCCTTCCGCATTGACTACGCTCTTTTTGATCTCTATTCTCCCAGTAGGTGTACCCATTTGAGAGTGTGAGTGAGTGTTTTTTCTGAGTGCTTGTGAGTGCGTTTGCGTTCATAACCCAGGCATCCTGACCAGGGTCCCATCAGCCCTGTGAAGGATCCCAATTGGGTTGAGTGTGTGTGTCTGTGGTTTTGTCACTGACGAGGAAGTAACATTCCCGCAAACCACCACAGGAGGGTTTTCTGGTTGAGAGGCTGTGGTTGGTCACTGCTAAGGATTTGACCCTCCCGCAATCCAACACAGCAATTGTCCTTGACGAGGGTTGCCAATTTTACGGCCATTGGAGAGTTTTATTTTTTAATTCTATTTCTCACTTTAAGAGGCCGTAGAGCTCATCTCCTTAGATTTTATTCTCTTTCTATATATTTGGAAAGTGTTCGATTTTGAAAGATTCGTTCACTATTTGGGCGAGGTAGCGTCCTTCAGGCACGATTTCAAGAATTTTGGGTCCTAATTATCATTATCGATTATTCCGCCTGGTTGGTAAAGGCTTTGATGAAATACCCTGCTACCCATTGGGTTGACTGGGCGGACAAAGAAACACTCCTCAAGTGATCTCAACACATCATTGAATTAAGGACTAGTATGCCATTTATCAATCTTTTCTGGCTGCGGGAATCCAGACCCCAGCATTCTGAATGAGAAGTCATTACTTCAGCAACCACGTTAACTTGTTAACCTGCGGTTTCCTCATCCGCAGTGTACGTCGCCTACGTGGAAGGTAACGTGATCGCAGTGGACTGGTCAAAGATCTCCAAATCACCGTTCTACCCCGTCGTGAGTGGCAAAACAATGCAAGTCGGTGAGTTCATAGGGGCGTTCACGGCCTTCCTCGTGAGGGAAGCAGGGGTCAACGTCAAGCACGTGCACCTGATTGGACACAGCCTGGGCGCCCACGTGGTCGGGATCGCCGGGAAGACCATTCACCTCACCGTCGGACATAAACCGGGCCGCATCACTGGTGAGTCTCTCTCGATGGAAGAGCTAGAAGAAGCTCTTTCGAGTTTACATATCCCTTCTTGCCCTGCTGCCTCAGGAGAAATCCTTGTCAACCCTATTTGTACGTGGGATTGAATACTGGGAGAGTTATTAAATTTGTTTTGGACCGGAGTTCTTGTGATCATATTATCTCGTATTAAACTTTAGCCAAAACAAGCACATAATCCCTTACCCTTGTAACATAACAATTGAGCCGCCGAGGTAAACAAAACAAGGTGTAATAATGGAAGTAAACAAGTGTTGGTAATTAAGGAACAATAGGAGAGAGTGAGAATGGGAGTTGTATGGGCCTGGTTACAGGAAGCTTTAATCAATACTCCAAATCGGTTTGCTCTAATTACTGAACGGAATATATCCATTCATTTGCCGTCCATTTCAAACACAGAATGCATATCCTCGTAATCTGATATGTGTGTGCCCATAGTAGAGTGAGAGGCTTAGAATAGCTCGTAACACTGACTTTTCCTTCGATTTCTTCAAATATAAACAATGTATTTTCAGAGTTGAACAATCTACGAGGATAAAATTACATTATATTTGGAATATTTTTCACTTGAGATTGTATTTAGTGACATCGTTTACAATATTAATTCAGTGTTCGTTTAATAAATAAACTATGTGGAAATTCGACAGAAACTGTTTTCTTAACCTATATGCGCTATTTTTGCTGCCTACCTAGCAACACAGAATGAAGACGACGTACACGGAGTAATGCTTTTTAATATTCTTACTGTTCACTTCTTTCATTATGGACCCTAGCAGAACTAATTCTGTAAATCCTTAAACTTGGATGCAGCGGGCAAATTTCCAGGCCTCAAGTATGTACCCTTTGAAATCCTTCGAGCCAGTGACAGGGAAATATTTTTGTAAAAGGAATGCAGAAGTAAAATATTTGGACGACATGTTCATGCTTTCCTATATTCTAGTCACCTTAACACCTCATCATATTATTATTCTCTAATCCTCTGACTCCCAAGAGGGCCGCGGAAATTGTGACATTACTTTGGAGAAAGGAACAAAGTAAAGTAACTGTGACAGCTACGACGTACACATTTCCTTTCCTCTCCTTCTGAATGTTTTTCTTTAATATTCATATGCAGTTGAATTTATGATGAGATCTCTATTCATATGAA
Source organism: Platycnemis pennipes (assembly GCA_933228895.1). NCBI lineage: Eukaryota > Metazoa > Arthropoda > Insecta > Odonata > Platycnemididae > Platycnemis > Platycnemis pennipes. The sequence continues at coordinate 28,544,172 of OW121852.1, read as the reverse complement.
ATGGCACCCATTACAACAGTTTCAAGTCTAAAGTCTCTCGTCTCAAACCTCTGGTCTCAAGTCTCTTGTCTCAAGTCTCCAGTCTCAGGTCTGTAGCGTCAGGTCTCAAGTTTCTAGTCTTAAGTCTCTTGTCTCTAGTATCAGGTCTCAAGTCTCTAGTCTATTGTCTCTAGTCTATTGTCTCTAGTCTATTGTCTCTAGTCTCTTAGTATCTAGTCTTAGGTCTCTAGGTCAGAGACCTAAGTTAGAGACCTAGGTTAGTCTTAGGTCTTTAGGTTAGTCTTAAGTCTCTAGTCTATGGTCTCCAGTCTCATGTATCTAGTCCCTTGTCTCTAATCTCATGTCTCCAGTCTTAAGTCTCTAGACTCCAGTCTCTGCTCTCAACTCTCCAGTCAAGTGTCTCTAGTGTCAAGTCTCTAGTTTCAAGTCTCTTGTGTCTAGTCTCACGTCTCTAGTCTCAAATCTGCAGTCTAAGGTCTCTAATCTCAAGTGTATAGTCTCTTGTCTCTGATCTCAAGCCTCTAGTCTCTTGCTGTAGTCTCAAGTTTCCAGTCTCAGGTCTCTAGTCTCAATTCTTTAGTCTCCACTCTCTAGTCTCAGGTCTCACATCGTGGCAAAACTAGTGGCCATCGTTTCTCAGAAGCCCCCTAGGGTGTAATGAATTCATGACGTGCAACGAAGACTGAAGGCCTATGACGTCCGTCTGATTGTTCCCGTCCTTTCGCAGGCCTGGACCCTGCCGGACCCCAGTTCAGCGTGAACGACAAGGCGCACAGGCTTGACAGGGAGGACGCGGACTTCGTAGACATCATCCACACTTGCGGTGGCTGGCTGGGCACGAGCGCCGCCATCGGCCATGCTGACTTCTACCCCAACGGAGGCAAGATGCGGCAGCCCGGGTGCTCCCTCGACTTTGGTGAGTCTCCTCCAGGAGCGTCCATGGGCGCAACGCAACTAGCATCCTCTCTATTATGGTTGCCAACGTTTTACTCAATAATCGATTGCCCATATCGAATGTTATCGGAAGTTCATTTATGAATTAGGCCAATTAATCTGAACCCGATCACTCGATTAACATATTATGCTTACTAACTTGTTTGTGCAATTTTCCTGACATTGGGTTTAAATCGTCGTAATTTAATTTTAAATTAATAGTTAACAAGGTTTTTTCCATGTCTCTCCATGTTGTCCATTGGAATTGTATCTCGTATGTGTGTAAATTAACTAAGTATGCATAGGTAGGAAAGATGAAATCGAAGAGTGCCTTTGTAAGTTTCCAATAATAAAACTTTCTTTCCAAAATATTCAATCAAGGTTGTCAAAGTATCTATTGTGATATTCTATATGTGCATTTTCTTCTCGGATGAAATAGTGCCGACTCGGAATTGACACTTATCGCCCTGGAAATATCTGTTGGCGATAATATGCTTTACTGAAGGTTCTGAAAGATTACTGAAAATTCAATGACCTCGGATTGCATATCTCGTTACCTTCTCATTCTGGAATTCATTATTTCCTTAGAGTTACTGCCAGGGAACCAAGATTACAAAAATAATCTCACGCTTGGGTCTGATAAGTAATAGTCTCATAAGTAATAAATAAGGAAATGTGATAATGGTAATCTAAAGAGGTTAGATTCCCAGGCACCATAATCCTTAATGCTGGAAGTATCGCTCTACAGATATTGATTGACTTACGCAAAAAATTTCGAAACTTTTTTTCCAAGAATTTTTTTAAGTTGGCATCCAGCCTCATCCATCGTTGTGAATAATAGGAAAACCCTTAGCAAGGGATGTGTCAATCAGGCGGGCATCATTCACTCTCCTTAAGGTACCTATTCATTTAGAGGTTAACCTCTACTGGTGTTTAACTTTTGAGCGTAACAAATTACCCTCGTTACTAGTAATGTGAACAAAAAATATGATATATATTAGACATAGTATTAAATTTAAGTATCTAAAATATGATTATTATTTTAAGTGTAACTCTTTTTGAAAAGGAACTCTGTTTTTTGTGATTCTTTTCTTATTCCCTTAGAGATTGCAGCCCATGAGAAGTTGGCAATAATCGGTTTTAACTAATTGATTACATTTACCCAGTTACATTAATTAAAAGGAATTTTTAATAATATTGAAGCTATAATAGTATTGCGAAAAAGGATTGTTTAGCAAGAAAGAGACTATTACTAAGTTATTGTTGCATAGCCTCTTCCTCTTAAAGTCCCAACTTTCTCACTCACTCATCATAGCACCGGAGGAGGAAAGGAATCTAAACATCTTCCTTATGTGACCAAAGTGGGAACTAATTGTTGATGTCCGTTAACAATTCAGATACCGATGGTATCCAGTCTTCTTGAAGCTATATGGAAAGCATACAATAATATACATTCTGCAGTTTGGTGCATAATCAAAATCTCTCGCATGGAAACCAAAGTGGCGAGTTGTCTGGATAATAATGTGTTTCATTCTGTCATTCAAAAATACTATTGTCCTCTCAGCGCTGGCAGGTGTCTGCTCACACAACCGTTCCTGGGAGCTCTTTGCGGAGTCCATCAACACACGAGGGTTCTCTGCACGGCACTGTGCATCCTACGACGATTTCCTGAGTGACAACTGCGATGACAGGCACCGGGCATTGATGGGACATCACGCTCACAAGAGGTGGGTGCCTTTGAAGCCTGATATCGCTTCTCCCACATGCGGAGGGTAACTTCAAAATTAAACAGCTTCGAAAGGCAGTAAAAGGCTTCCAACGGCTCTTACATATGCGGCTAATCATTGTACGGTCTCCTCCATTGCCAGAGAAAACCATAGCAGTCAGCAAAAATCACACATTAGCGTCTCACTTCAAATCCTGGTAGCTGCCGAGAATTTAAAGTGGAATCCTCGTGTTATTTTGAGTCCCATGTGAAGAACACTTCAATTGTGGTACACCATCTGTTGTTTGCAATTGTCATCTGTGTACCCATTTGTGGTTTCGTTATTGTCAGGTTTCTCTACACCATTTCTTTGAGCCTAATATAATGAATAATTGTACCTATTCCTAAATAGTGACCTATTACGATCCTTGCTGCCGGTTTCCTCTACAAAATACTATTGCTTGGGACACAGCTCGGTTTATGTTTAAGTTAATATTTCCTAAATGTACAAGTATTGTTGGTTAAGTTAGAGTTCAAACTGAATACTTATGTAATGTTATTCATTTGTGGCATAACGCCTTTGTTTCGGAAATCCTTTGTCCAAGATAAAGATTCCGTGAACTGCATTCTGTTAAAGGCAGCCTTAAAGACCAGAGAAAAAGTTAAGATTTTTTTAATGGCGTGGGTTTGATTTTTTAAGGTGGAGTGTCTTTTTTTACTAGCTGAAATTATGCAGCATAATTTTTGATTATGTAAGCCTTTTTTTCATTCACACAATACATTACGGAATGTGAAAATATTTCTTTAAAAAAATATTCTTTCTTTATAATATAATTCCTTATAATAAAAAAAGTTCCTTTTATTCAAAGGATATATTATTCTCCAGTACTTCTTAATCTTACAACTGTTTTCTGCTTTGCTATTCATATTTTATGAACAAAGTTAATACGCATTGATATGCATTAAATATTGAGGATCACTTTCAAACATTTCTTAAGCATGATTTAATTTTGCCTTCGAAGCAAAAGCTGTTCATAAAGCTATCAAGCAAACTCAAAACAATGAAATTTTAAAACTACCTTATTCCTTTGAGAAAATGATTACTAGGCTACTTCAATTGCATTTATATTTTAATATGGAGAAAGAATACGATATTATTTATGTTTACTCTTTCTCATCTGCTTCCAGCGCAACTGGAACCTTTTACCTGAAGACGGCACAATACTCACCTTATGCATTGGGGTGACGAGATGATGTAAAATTAGGTGGAATCTTCTCCCAAAATTTTGTGAAATGACAGACGGACACCAATGAAAATATAACTATGAATAAAAACTTTTATCAAGGCCTGGCCTAATTTATTACTCTGCCTATTGATAGTTGACCCGTTTCCGTAAACATGTGGCTGCACATGCATGGGTCCAGGACATAATATTTGAGACAGCATAAATTTTAACCTTCCAAACGATACATAAGAAGATTATGGAAAACTTTTGTAAAGGTGACTGAAGGAATATTGAGGAAGCACCATTTAAAGCTTAATCACCATCAGTGATTCTCCAATTCTCCTATCAGCTATCCTCTTCATATTCACGTAATTTATTCTCTCTTTCAAATCCATTCTTCCATATTTAAAACTCAAATCATTCAAAATCAGTGAACGGAAAACATGAGTTAATGAAACTATTTATTTGGTCCTTTAATTACTAAGTATGCCCGAGGTAAGCACTCAGAATTTTCTTGCTCCAATGATGCCATTGGATTAGGTTGATTGGCTGTTATATAGAGCAGATTTCCCTATCTGGAACTCTAATCCTGTATGTGGCCAATGTTTTCCCGTATATTCCACTCCTTGGTTGTGTGCTTATAAGATGGTTATTCAGGGGCGCTAATCTGAAAGGGTTATTTTTTTCGTCCTTACAGGCTGTGATGTCATTACCACCAAAGCTAGTAATGTAGAGACTTGAGTCTGAGTCACTCGATCGAAAATGAATTAAGCCAATATTTTTATCACACAAAAGTTATAAAGTCTGTGTCATTCTTCATCTCATTTCTCATCTCGTTTGAAACGCAACCTCGGTTATCTCCCCAGCAACGAAACCGAGGTTGCGCTTCATTGATTTCCTCATTAGAATGTTTACAAAAAGTTAACGCGAGTCACGAAAAACCTATGTTATCCCTTGGATACCACGAGAGTTTCAGAAAGAGAATAAGGACCCAGGACTCTGAATTACAGCAATTAATTATTAGTTTTATCCATACTTTCATTGTTATGGCTTCGTTTACAATGGTAGTTCAATTATTAGCCACATGCAGGGTCGATAGGATCCTGATAATAGGCAAAAAGGACATACCCTATTTTTCAGTGATTTTCTGCTTTTGGGTTGAAAAATAGTTAACATGAACAAGTAATAACTGTAAAAAAACTCATATTATGAGATCATATGAAGCCTCAGGAGTGAGAATACGTTGCGAAAAATCTGCGACCGTCTTCGGTGCCTGAAATAAACCAGCCCAACGTTCCGCTCCAGGCAATGGGAATACACAATACAACTAGAGCATGCCAAATTTTAATGTCTAATCTGTGAAACACTGTCACTTTTTATGCCGTGAAGCTACTACAAATGGATCTGCAGCCTCTTCATTTTCGAGACTTCCTACGAAAACTGGATTCCGGCGGGTCTTCTGCATATTTATTTTATTCAACTTTAATAACTCACATGATGAAATCACACATCGCGAGCATCAATAAAAGGAGAGTCACAATGTTAAATTTCTACTTCCGGACTGGTAAAAATTAATTTTTTTAATTTTGGCCTACCCTTTTCGAAATCAGCCCACTGTGCGTTGGCTCGAAGTTCACCCCAAGCATAATATCTTTGTATGACTATTCGGTTAGCTTATTGATATCTCCGAGTGTCACCAGGATAAAATAAGGGGGGGTGAGTTGAGGGGGCGAGTGGCGGCGGGGATAAACGCTGGGCTACGGAAGCGGGGGTCCCGGGTTCAATCCCAGTGGACGGAAGTTAATAAGAAGGAAAAATATGAAATGAATGAGAAAATAAGGGGGGGAGAGGGTTTTGGGGGATAACATCTGGTTGGTGTGGTGGCTAGAGTACTGGCCTCCCATCCCGAGGGCCGGGGTTTGATTCCCGGCAGTGGTGGATTTTTTTCAGTAGAAAAACGGTCCCCACTTGAGTGCCTAGTAGAGAATGTTTCAAGTTCAGTACTCCGTCCGTCAGATGGGACGTTAAGCCGTGGTCCCCAAGGCTTCTTTCGTTAAGAGTAGGCTAATGCCGACGCCGGGTTTCTCTCCACCCTTCCTCCGTTCCCTGAAAACTCCTACAAATACCCAATTACCCACCTATCCTGAATGCCGCAAATAACCTCAGCTGTCGGTCGCCTCCCCTGAATAACCACCCAACCAACCAATTTGAGGCCGGGACAGCAAAATCCCAAGTTGAATGGAAAAAAACAAATGCTAAGACGTAAGCGTTACACAAGTTAAACTATTTTCATAATGACATATTTCTCTACCCTGTAGCACCATCAGTTCTCATTCTAGTCTGTGTTTTCAAGTCTGTGTCTACACCATTGACTTAGAATAATCTACAATTGGTCTACACTAACAGACGCTTTAGACCGGATGGAAAGGGATAAAGATAGGAACAGAAGTTGAAAAGTGTAAGGCTGGTGAGAAACCTGTCGTTAATATACTCTTTAACTCCAGTTTGCAAATGACAAATATCTTCCACAGCCGGGATTCTACCCTGGTCCCTCCAGGTGCGAGGCCAGAACTCTAACAACTACACCAACCCTTGATTTTTATTCACAAGTGGAAGCTCAGGAAATTTGTTCCGTATTAAGTATATATGCACAAATCATTGGGGGGTTGGGAGATGAGGGAAGGACAGAAGGGGGGACGTGGAGAAAGAGGTAACGGGAGGGGAGGAGACCTGAAGATGCGACCATGTGGAGAAACGTCGTTATTAAAAATCCACTGCTTAAAATTCTACAGTTATTAAAATTCCACTTGCGTAAAACTAAAGTTCTACATTTCGTGTATTTCTATTCGGAAGGTAATTTGCCTGATCGAGTTTTTTATCCAGGAAATGATTCCATTTGTTGAGGAAAGTCGGATATTCTCTTGCCTTGTCTACTATCCCTGAACGGAAGCTTGTCTTTCCTTGAAACCTGTCATTCCAGAATTTTCTACGTGACTTTGTTTCATGGGAATGAAACTCGTCACTTCCGCAGTTACTCACAGGTGAAAGCTTGATTTTCACCTATGTGTGAAAACCGTATACCCTGTATAATTCATTCGCGTGGATATTTATTGCATTCAGATCGAGAAGAGATCTCTGTAATACATGATTCTAAGAGATCTCCGTAAATCGTTCGAATGGGATACGGTACAAAAAGTAAAAGTCTGCAGATGCCGGGATTCAAACTCGGACCTTTAGAATATGAGGCCAGTGCTCTAGCCACATAACCAGACTGATATTCATGTTAAAATTAGTTTGAAGAGTGGATTAACCTGCTGCCAAACACAATTCAACTAGAATTGCAGAGCATTACGTGTATGTCTGACGGACCGAGCACTGAGCACGAAGAAATCTCCATATAAAGCCAAAATAGTGACCGATACCTATATTATGTTAAAATCTGACGATGACAGTATTCAAACCCGGTCCCTGGAATGGGAGGCCAATACTCTAGCCGTTCACACCGGTCCGTTCTTCACAGTAAAATTATTGTATAGCGTTTTTTTTTCACCCTCTGCCACTCACCCTTTACATATTATTGCAGTGTATTACGTGGATGTTTGGGTCAGCAAGCGCGAACTAACCGTGACGCAATAAAGAGATCGTTCCGCATTTTCGCAGCGTCGTTGTTTCCCGAGCCAGCGCTCTAGCCACATAACCAGACTGATCTTTACATTACAGTTCGTTTGCAGCGTGGATTAACCTGCTGCCACACACAGTTCAACGAGAATTGCAAAGCATTACGTGGATGTTCAGTCATCGCGCGTTTAACTGACCCATGACGCAAGAGAAAGATCTTTCCGCATTTTCGCAGCGTTGTTGTTTCCCGAGTTAATGTTTATTAAAACGCGACGAGAGAAGATACGGCTATCGAGTTTCAAGCCGTGACCTATAGGACCAAGTGTTGCAGGAGATCCTTCAACCGCACGTACAGCAAAGAAGCCGGAGGTGTGGGGTGACCCCACAACATCTCGGCGGGTGCGGAAGGGAGGAGCGGCATATTCACACCTCCCTCCCTCCCGCAGCCACGTCCTCCTCCTCTGCCGAGGTGCAGAGATGTGGAGACGGAGCGGTCAGTCCAGTCCGGCATCTCCAGTCATCGAAGGACCCTTCCCGGCAGGATGCAGATGACAGTGACGAAATTCCTGCTCCTCGTTGCCCTCGCGACCGCACCAACATTCGGTGAGAACTAGTACACGATCATCTCCCAAGCCACCACCATCCACCACAAATCAAGCAGCCAATATTCAGGACGTCACAAAATTATACAGACACCCCCCGATAGTCGGGCGCTTATACTTTAAAAATGATACGATCTAAGAATTCGTGGTCTCAAAATGTGCGAATCGGTGGGAAACAAATTATAAACAAAGCCCCAGGTAGGGTTATTTTGTAATCTCACTTTAGTGAGAATACGTCATAAAATGTCACTTTTTCGTAGTTAAACTCTGCCACCCAGGTGGCGTGACCATCTTCGGATCTCAAGCAGTGAACTGCCGGTCATGTGCTGGTCTTTTAGACGATTCAACCGATCTGGGGGCCGATTGTGTAACTCGGCTAACGTTCGATCGTTAGTGACCCGTTCACTCTCGATCGAGCTCACCGTCTTCGAGTGAGGATGAAAAGTGCGATTGTATAAGGGCGATCGTCAGCAGGCAATCGAAAGTTACGGTGTTGTCAGCTTTACAGCATATTTCGCACTTGTTTCTCTTGTGCGCATGCGCAAAGAGCTTTAATTTGAAGTGCTTGCATTTGTTTTGAATATTAAGAATTAATAATAAACATTACAATGCCTGCAAATTTAAGATAACTTCCTCACGAGTATTATACAGTGGCCTCAATGCGTTCTCAATTGATAAATTAATTCATAATTACTTGTCATACAATGACTTTCACAGATAATTATCAAAAACGTCTGCTTAATTTGCAACTCATAATATTTCATTATCACTCAAATCGTGTTCTCTATTGCTGATAGTGAATAAAAAAATGCTACATCATGTTGAAATTCCCTATTATCCCTTCGCATATTCTCGTCATCTAATTTCACTAATGTTCTACGGTTCACTGTAAATATCATTTACCAAAACTACGCTCTGCGTATTGGCACGTATATATAAATCTTCAGACATAAATTGATTAGGTTATTTATAGATACACAAATTCTGTCCTCAAGCTAGTCCCCAGCATAATGGCAATAATCAACCTTTATTACTATTGAAACACTTTCACAGCCTTCTCCATCACATCGAAGATGCCTATATCGATGATCGAAAATACCTATGAAACTCACTTTTACAATTCCGTTCCGCCTGTCTTTCTTGTAGCATACCTATTTTCCCTTAACCATATTTCTTATACGTAGGTACATGATAACCTACCGTGAGATATATAAGGCAGCATTAAATAATTTCCACTATTTATCCAGGCATACACAGCGGCACACAAATAAAGGCACAATCATATGGCTAATGAGATGGCGAGTGAATGAAAAGATTATCTTTAGAGTAGGCAAAATTTAATGAATAAAGCATAACGAGACAGCATGTGTTGCATAAGTAGACAAAAATCATCACCCTTTCACTTGGACGTAAACAATAACAGTCATAATTTAAAACACTCTCAAACAACACAGTAATCACTTACGAGGGCAAATCGTCATGCTTATTGCTAATTAGACATTACCTGCCTTAAAAGTAGACGGAATAATTATTTCAACACAATCACATTGGACACCACTATGCAATGAAATAAAAAGGTGACACTTGGGGTGGGAAATTTCACTGAATGAAGAATAACAAAGCACTACACTGTTTATCCTTTCACCACTTTCACTGGGACGTAAACAATCACACTTACAAGACAAGAGAAATCCACCTAACTTCAATTCACATAGATTGCAAATCGTAATTTAAGGCAATAGGTGAAATGACAAAGTAATTGCCGACAACAATTTTCTGTATAGATACCATAAATAGACATGCAATCCATCTCCGTTCATTAAAAACATTGTTAATCGCTGAATTGCCACAATGTGTAGTCACAACACACGCTATATCCTCACTATGTAATATTCTCACCGTAAGTGGCATTGCTCAAGAGAAACTGTTGATGCCAATGCTGAAATTAAAAAGTTGAAATTATATGTAACAGTCCGATAGTTTATTTTAAATTGCTATTCATTGAATAACAAGGCACGTTGATACCATCCCTATACATTGCTACATATAACATGGAAAACATTGACCCACTCAACGTTGCTATAATTATTCTAATTAATTCACTCTGTCACATCATACACAGCTTTTTAAGCAATTTGATACTTTAAATTACATTCTTAATCCCTAATAGTTCAAACAACGATCTTCACAACGATAATTTTTCAATTACACATTTAAATGCAAACAAAAACAAACCTTCTAACGATTGAAAATGGCCGTAAAGTCAAGTACCTAGCAGTCGACGAGCTTCCTTCGATCGTGAGCCGAAAAACCTTCGAACGTAAAGTTACACAATCGCGCATTCAATTGTTTTCGAATAATTACCCACAACACCACGGAATACGGCTCTTTACGTTCGAACCCCCCCCCCCCCCTTTACGTTTAACCCTTTACGTTCGAATCGGCCACCTGATCCGTATTTTTCGACTCTTGATCCGTTCCATTATCTCCGCTTATTATTAGTTCCCATCTCATCTTCATAAAGAACGTGAAATGGAGCCACCATCGTTTTTACTTGCAGCTTGAAGTGGGGAAAAAAAACAAGAGCGAGAAAGATACAAACGATTTTAAATTGTATTTTTGGAATTTGCACAACGTGAAAAAATTCAGCACACCGAAATCGGCAACAGATAGCGCTACCGACAGAAGGTTCCACAATTTACGAACCGTTCATGAGCCGATCATTAAGAGAACGAAACGGATCTTTCGCCTTCCCGCAAAGAGTCATTAAAAAGGTGAGATTACAAAATAACCCCACAGGTTTGTGCAACAGCGGAAGGCCTGAGGCGCCTAAAGGGTCTAAATGCAGTCATTTTGAATGTTGAGGTTTTCGACCCGGATTAAAAGTTTTGTAAGGTAAAAATGCTATTTTAGAGCCCTATGGACAAAAATTTAAATCGTTTTGCCGTATCTCGATTCCTTCATGCCGAAACGCCGCACAGTGGGGCAGAATCACTAAAAGTTGGCCAAAATTGAAAAAATTGCACGATTGCTTTGAAAATTTGTATACCAACGTTTATGACGATGCATGCAACAATTCTAATGTTAAATTTGCAAAAAATTATATCTTTATATTTATTGTGCGAAAAAGTGCCTTAAATATGATTAAATATTGTACTAACATGAAAATTTACATGCCAATGTTTTGACGTCGCTGAAAACAAATTTGAAGTTGTTTGCAAAATAATAATTATTGCAAATTATAAAGCAACGAAATAATTGGTTTATTATTACATTGGAAAAGAAAAGCTCTTTTTTTTAATTTCAGCAAGATTTTTATTTTGAATACATGCAAGGTCATAATTTAGTTTAAACTTCTTAAGTAAATTCGAAACCGATTCGTTCACAGATGACATTAGATACATATTAAGAACCGCTGCGTATTATACTAGGTTTGATCAGATTAACAAGATTAGAGAGATATATTGTCGTACTGATAGATGTAAAGTTTCATTTTTCCCCCGTACTATAAGAGAGCCTTATAGGCAGCCTAGCAAATGGATAGGTAAGTGAATTATTATTAGAATAGTCCGTAGTTCATGATGCATGTTATAACAACCAATAATCCCTTTCTTATTATGTAGATACCAACCATCTAGCTGCATGTGACCCTATTATCTAGCATGTCTCCAATAAATATCCTAGTTGCATGTCAATAGTGCATGTTTGGTGATCTTCACCCCCTGCCACACATCCTCGTGGTGGCTCGTAGGGCATTACGTACATATAGATGTAGATGCATGACATTAATTGAATTGTACACAAGTACATAGAATATGCACAACAAAATGCAAAATATGGATATTATATATATTCACACATTATTCGCACGCAATCACATACAAGCACATATACACCAGCACTCACGCACTGATTATTTATCTCCAATCGACGAATCTTCCCCTGATCCAGCAAATGAATCAGAATCACTGCTTTGTGAATCAGTGCTTTTGAACGTCGCACACTCCAGCAAGTCAATACCTTCGTCATCCAAATACTTCAATTTTTTTCGCGGTAGCTTCCTTTGACTTGTTATGATAGGGTCTGACATGATTAAAATGCGCAGAAAAACGTCCTCCATGTACTTAGCCCTCGAGAATTTCCTGGAGAAATCCTCACGAAAACGCTTAAAATATTTACTGTACGATACTGTGCTTCCTCGGATATTTGTCCAATAGGAAGCAGGAGGTGGTATATAGTTTCCTTACCGTGCAATAATATTTTATGCACTATAGTTGGCATGTAGTACCACGGGTTGCGTTGCAACGAATTGTATGAAGAGCCGAGCTGTTTCCAATACGTACTCCTCACACATATCCACTGCTATTTGGTGAACACAGGAAATCAATGTGGTTTACGATAAAATTTACGTTTTAAATACAGGAAAGAGATAAATTAATTACATATATAACAAATTATTCATTTTGGAGCGTAAATACAGAAGTTAAATGGGGTCTATTGTACGGTACATTTCATGCCTAGCGTGAAAAGTTTTCAGGATTCATATTTTAAATAATATTATTATAATTTTGTTACGCACTTAAAAGGGAACATAAGATTTTGTAAGCCATTCTGTTGAGTTACATACTTGTTATGAAGATTACAAAGCTAGTTAAACCAGAAATGTTAACAGACTCGATGTAGAGTAGGTATAGTGTATATTAAATATTCAATTAAACATGAGTTAATAATAAACATTTCTAAGTAATTATTGCATAAAAATGTTGAAAGATCCTTTCTGCTTAAGGTAGGAACTAAATAAACGCTCTAACGAGTAAATTATTATTGAGAATAATTTAGTTGAAATGGATCTTTTACCTGTCATAGATTTTCTTTTTCCGCCATCTTGTTTGTTATTATAGTTGCCTTGGATACGGCATGCTGCTAGCGGGAAATTAAGGGAAAGGAAGGAAGTCAGGGAGAGTGTAGGCACCAGGCATGTTAGTAGCGGGAGAGATAAAACCAATGAGTTGTCCGTTGACGTGTTGACGCACCTACCGTGTTTACTGAAGCTACTCAGTATTTTTGTTCAAAAACTCGTATGAGCAGTTATGAGCAGCGGATTCTTTTCAAATTCGTTAGTTCACATCTTCAACTCTGGAATGTCATTAAAATTTTGGCAAGATTCTGCGCGATTCTATTACTTTTCAATCAATTTATACAATATTTTAATGAATATATTGAAGAAATTAGTATTTGAAAAATTCAAATTTTGCCGAAGTTAACTATGTTAGTTCATTATAGCAATAAAAATTTAAGTTAACCTTACATTCATGCGGCGATTCCATTTTACACATTTTAATTTTGTCCAATAACTAAGTTGCAATGCTAATTTGTATTTGGCATTCTGCATCTGCGGAGCGTCTGAGGGCCCTCGAGCGCTGTTCATCTTTCACTTTGACAATGCATTGTGGGAGGATGTGCATGCCTACCCTTCAGTCAAGTGCATTTTATAGCAGTTCGAACATTAGTCTACCCAATGTACTTTGAAGCATAAGCATTGGAGTAACTTCATTTTTTTAATTTTGGCCAACTTTTTGGGATTTTGCCCCACTGTGCGCCGCCTCAAAAGTGCGCGCCGCAGGCCGCGAATGGGGGCGTTTACTGGGTCCCGAACTCGCAATATTGTACACGAAATCGTTAGATGGAAACATAAAAAAAGAATTTTAGTGAAAAAAATAATCATCTAACCACAACCATTCACTCATAAATCAAAAATTAAAACAAGCAAAAGGTGACGCTCACCGAAGAAGCTGCTGTGATAACATTGACGTCAATTTCCTCCCGTCCTTGATTGCTTTTCGTGGAAGGGAGTGGAGGGGGGTTCTCGGAAGGTCTGATCGCCCAGATGCTGTCGCAACTGTTCCTATTGGCGGAGTCAGCTGTGTCCTCCGCATTGCGATAAGGCGTAGTAGCTTCGCGGGCTCGGTTGTGATTGGACGAAGTCGTTATACATCAGAGGTTGCACCACGTCCACTTTTCCGAAAGGGATAAAAACATCAGTTTTTATTTATATCCTCAGCCTAAACACGCAAGGAAGCGGTTTGTTTCTGTACCGAACTTGGTTTAATTATCAGATTTTGTTGATTGTACCAGATAAGAGGTAATCTTGGACAATCCAAATTGTTTCTGAAGCTTTTTCTCGTACACGTTCTGTTGAATATTCAAGTTTCGACAACCGGCAAGATTTGTAAAGGGACGATACGATAATTGCATTAGCGTAACCAGTCTATTAAATGAATTGAAATGAGAATCATTGTTAGATCGCAGGTTGAAATTTAGACTTAATCTCTTAAACAAATTCCGAAGCAATATTTTCAGTGATGATGTTAAAAATATTTTACGAACCCCAACTTACTATGGCAGACTGGACCATAATTATAAAATTAAAGAAATTGATTGCCGAACTGACCGATTTAAAATGTCCTTTTTCCCTCGTACAATTAGAAATACGAATAACGGTAAATATGTCCCATCGGAGAGTAGCAATGAATAGCATTGGTAGCTGCATGTTGGTATGAGTACTTAACCCGTTAACGCCTAGCGGTACCGTTTGGTACTACTTGGTAGTGTATTCCTAAACTTAATTTTATTCATATTTCTTTAAATTCCTTCGGATTTTTTTAACTTCACATCTATGTATGTACATACGTTGAAGCATATTATTCCGCAAATTGCGCTTTTACTGAACCATATTTAACGCGCATACAGAAGTTTGAAATAGGGGAATTTTTAATGATCGCCAAAAAACGATTTTTGTCGTGCATTCATTCCGATGTTTTTAACTTTATCCAGACCTATCCATATCTACGCAAGTTTTTCAAGTAATATTATATCTCAATACATGTAGCTATGAGCTAGAGTAGACGATTTGGATTTAGATGTATTCTTAGAAAAGTAACAATGTGTAATATATCTGTGGTACCATATGGTACCACTAGGCGCTTCCCATGCTATTTTCATGCGGGGAGCGAATTCCTTTCGCGTTTGTATTTCCACCCGATTCTTTTGCGATATTGTGTTTTTAACACTTTTTATCAATGTATTTATTTATTTATTTTTATTATTATTATTTTAAATGTTTATTTGTATTAATACATGATTATATTGTGAGTTTAGTGTATGTACACCTCGCAGATCGCAATAGTAGTCCGCATGTGGCGAACCTGGTCTGAGCCGTAAATCACGCAAGAGACCTCAAATACGCGATAAATTAATCATTTGGGATTATAAAGAAATTACTGTACGTGACACGATTTTCCATAATCCTGATTACTGCTTGTTTCATGAATTGTCCACTACCATAGTTTTTGAACTGTTTTTTGATGAAGAAGTCATTTCTCACCTAGTGCTGGAATCGAAAAAGTATGCCCTGTTCTGCAAATGTACTAATCCAAATATAACACCTAAAGAAGTGAAAGTGCTTGTTGCTGTTATTTACCTTCGTGGGAAAAATATGATTCCTAGTGGAACCGTATTTTCTTGGGAGGAGCACACGACATGAGAAATGAGATTGTGTGTAATTCAATGAGGTGAGACTGATTTATTTATCGTTGTGACAATACTGCTGTAAATACCTCGGATGAAATGTGGAAAATTCGCACTCTTATGGACATACCGAAGAAAAAAATTGGCCAGAATTTCAAAGAAGAGCAGTGCTTTAGTTTCGATAAGTCCATGGTATTATATTTTTGGAGACACGGATGTAAGTAATTCTTCCGGGGTAAGCCAATAAGATTCGGCTATAAAGTTTGGTGTCTCAATAGCCCTACCTACCAAATTTCGACGTATTCCAAGGGAATAACTCGAGGAAAGTGGAAAATTACGAAAAATAATTTGGTTAGGCGGCAGCATCTCTAATACGAATGTTAGATGACCTACAAAAGAAAGAACCACCTTGCCGGTTCAATTTTGATAATTTTATTAGACAAGTAACTGCTTAGTGAAATATCTCCACAGAAGGAAATACGACGCAACTGGCACAGTGAGGGAAAATAGAATATCTAAAGACCTCTGAAGTCCAATAAGGAATTGGCTAAGATGAAACGAGGATCTTTTGAAGCTAGAAGATGCGTGAAAGACAATATTGCAGTAGTGAAATGGGTGGAAAATTCAGTTGTATCAGCTATATCATCATCCCACAATATACAGGATCCAGATAAAGGATATAGCCCTGTATATACGTTATATGGAGTGGGTATCTTCTCTAAATATGAGAAAAAGAGAATCCTTGTGCCACGACCCGATATTTTTGGGAAATATAATGTATTTATGGGGGGGCACCTATCGAATGGACTGGAATATATCCCTTTATCGTGTAGGTGTTAGAGGAAAGAAATTGTGGTGGCTCATTTTTACACGGATACTGATTGCAATGA
Source organism: Platycnemis pennipes (assembly GCA_933228895.1). Lineage (NCBI taxonomy): Eukaryota > Metazoa > Arthropoda > Insecta > Odonata > Platycnemididae > Platycnemis > Platycnemis pennipes. Next base: position 28,527,671 of record OW121852.1, on the reverse strand, counting down.
TGCACAATGCATGGTTGTTGATGAGGAAGTCATGAAGAGGTATAACCCTGCTAGAGTTCCGTCGGGCAGTTGTGCAGACATACCTGGAAAGATTCAAGTATCCCCAAAATCTGTGGGACGTGCATCTGCATCTAGAGGACGTGAAACTGGAATGATGTTAGTAAACTCATCATCAGGAAGCACATTATTTTCAATAGATTGCATTTGATTGCTATCGGTCGATTTTCTTTTGTGTCTCCGATGAAGTAAGGTACGATGGGTACAACTACCTCGTGAAATCCATTCTCCCGCGGCGAAGGTGTGCCCATGAAAATTACACCAGTAGGACGCGAACAGAATGTTTGAAATGTATCTTAGTATTATGTATTGTTTTGCGCCATTGCATTTCTGGCAGTGATTTATGTAAGCCTTGAAATGAACTTTTATTTACCTTGGGCAAATTTATATTTTACATTATTATTACGATCGTAATAATTTTTTGCATATTTTTTAGTATTTCAAGGACATTATATGTTAAAAATTAATATTCCGGTCATAAAATATAAAATACGAAGTATTTTCGACAGCTACCGTTTAATTTCAGGAGATTCCCCAAATCGGTTACATTTTATACCCTCAAGCGCCTAGCGGTACCGTTTGGTACCAGGCTGTATCTCGATAACTACCAATGTTTTAAGAATAAAAGTAGCACGTTATATATCAGAAAATGATGTTAATTGAAATATTACTTTATCACTGAATTCCGAGAAACTTTTTTTTTCAGGCGTTACCGAGCTACCAGCTAACCCTACTAACAGAATGTTTTTGCATGTTTGCTTTGAAATTTCTATCTTTTTTAAATAGTGTAGTTCTGACTACTATATTAATACTATTCCTTTTTTATGCATGATATGTAGTGCATGTTTGGTGAGAAATCACCCCCTGCCACACACCCTTGTGGTGGATTGCAGGGTATTATGTAGATGTAGATAGATGTAGATGAACCATACTAGTTCACTCGGGACTTCCGGTTGTACCGTACTGGAACCGTAATTTTAACTTGATGTTGGCTGTAGGCCGTGCGCGTAAACCACGTATCTCACAGGAAGCTAGTCGCTTGTGCATAGTTGGCTGAGAGACGTGAGTTGAAGTTGGTTAAACGGTTCGTTGTGAAGAAGACATGCATTGTTTAACAAATGTTTTTAAAGGGGTGGGACCTGGATAATACGAAAAGAAATTGGAAGGTAAGAATGTTGACTCCTGTTATTAATAATCGTATTTTAAAATGATTGATTGACATTGAAATAGGCCGTAATGTAGTCGCGAAATGAGTGAGATTGTTATGAGTCAACCAAACACACCACAAGTTCGGACAAGTTTCAGTTAGGATGCATTACTACTTTTAATTGAAAACCTATTGATACCCCGCTGCCCATCTATCCTTGACGTTGCAATATGACCTCAATTCAAGGTCGCCGTCTTTTTAACCGCTGCGGCAACGTATAAGCACACACGAGCTCGTACTTCTTATATTGCTGGCGATGCTTTCATACTTGCCATTCACGAGTGAATGCTGATTCACGGGAATACAGAGTGCTTGCAGAATTTAATGGACGGATACATTTCATTGTAAAGAACATGCTATTGGAGTAAATTCGAATGATCGCTACATTATAAAAATTCTATGCTGACAAAAAAGCAGAGTATGATACGAGTAAAAAGTGAAAAAAAAATTGATAAGCAGACAACCTTTTGCTTCCTGCTCTTTCAATTCTTCCTGAGAGGGGAGGGACTGTTCTCTTATATACCATTCTTCCTTGTATCTTCTTTATTCTTCTATGTATTTCTCTTCGTTCACCCTTTCTACACTCAACATTTTGGTCCAAGTCTTAAAGTGATCTTTTCTATTGAATCTCATATTCAAAAAGCCCCTATTTTTTATCATAGAGGGCCATTAGAAGATTTTGGTGTACTGTATCCAGTTGTCGTGTGTTCATTTTTATATTTTTTAGACTGGCTGGTATAGTAAATATTTTCCTACATAAGAAATTTCCCAACGTTAGGAATCAAGCTTGGAATCCAATGTACTGTACTAATGATACATGTGGTTCACTTACAGGTTTTCCGACAGATCCTTCGGACACCTCAGAGGAAAATGATTTGGATAAATTGGTCAGCGTCAACGACACAACGATAAGTTGGCCGTCGGTCATGTATTTCCCTGACGACAATGGAGAGCCGACGCCCGCGGCAATGGAGGCGTGTAACGAAACGTCTTCAGAATTCGTTTCCAAATTCCCTCATAGTTCTGAAGAATCTGAGGATGAATGCCCAATGCCCGACGTACAGGAGTCGGACGTGTTCTTCAAACTCTATACCAGGTTATTTTCAAATTCTTCGGGATTGCCTCTGCGACAGAGTCTCTGACAAAGTAAAACAAATTCCGTATTCTATGGTTCATAAGTTTAATGAAATGAAGCACCCACATCTGGGCAATGTAACATGAAAGTCACCATAAGCCAGAAACATTTGTACTAATTTAGTTCGAGGCCGTCTCGTATTATGATGGCTTGAAGATTAATACTGTGTCGCATACGGAACCACCGTGTTTGCTGTGTGAAATAAGATGGCTCATTGGTGAAGCCGGTAACGTAATTTGTTGTAAGAATAGGACCATTCACTCCTCAGTAATGCTTATTTTTTGGAAAAAATCGAAACTTTTGAAAACATAAATATATGTATTAGAATTGATTAACACTCTCAATTACAGAATTAACACATATTTTCTAATAATAAAGTAATGTTCATTCAACGAAGTTTTCAATGTGTTTATATCAAACAATGTCAAAAAAATTCCACTCTTGAAAACTTTTTACCACAGTGAAAACTTTTTACCTGATGATGACGTAAACACATGAAAACCTAAGTAGCATTAAATATTTCTTTTACTTGTGGAAAACTGTAGTTAGCTCATTTTATTTTATAACTCCCAGGTTTGGGTGCACTAGAACCGTCACACACCTTTACAGTGTTGTACAGGGTATTATGTAGATACAGGTATAGACGTTTGTATGTATAGACGTTTAAAGATTGCTAGCAGTGGTAAATTAGGTGGTCTAGGCTGGCATCATTACTTGCAAGTATCACAGTTAAGTTGTTAACCGTGGTAAGTTATTACTCAAGGTACGTTGTTACTGCTGATAAGTTATTATTACTGATAAGTTGATACTCCTGATAACACGAATATTATCATAAAAGTCATGTTTTGACACAAACCCTCAGTCTCCTATCATCGGTGGAAGTGTTGGTCTTTAGAACATTATGTAGATATACGGCGTGATTCGTTATTATTTATTGGACTTTGGAGGTATTTTATTTAATAAATATAGCAGATATAGGCATGAGTACCATATCAATGATTGTCAAATTTTATCAGTTTTCACTCGTGATAAGCAACATCAGCTACTTTCAGATAGAAAGTGTGTGAAATGATCGAACGTGCAATCATTAATATCGATTGTGATGCTGCTATCAAATGGTGGAGTCTATTTTTAGTACTCCACAGGGTCACACCCTGCATTTGTGCCGACGTTTCAATGGGTGGGTCCGTCCATCTTCTTCAGGTTGGTGAGGAATTGCTCCGGTATAGGTGAGTTGGGCGTGGGGTCAGAATCCCCGCCTTTTTTTCTCTTTTAGTCCGGATGCCTCTCTTTGTCATCACGTGACACCAGAAGTTACTAAAGCCCGGTTCAAACGGTTCGTATTTCGCGGATGGATTCCTAGCGTGGAGTGCTGATGGGTGCCGTGCGTGCTCGCTTGCCGGAAACGCTGACTGCTGTCCGGCTGCCCTGACGGCTAGCTTGCTTGATTTCGAGGTTAAGTCCGGTGCTATTTCCTTGCGTGATTTGCTGATGGCTATTGTTGCCGGCCAATCATCGTGCAGCTTTGAATCACGTGATCAAAATAAAGGTTCTGCCTGGTTCTGCTTTTAATAGCATCTCATGGTCGATATTTTGTTTAAAAATGAGTGCAAATCTATAGAATAGGGATCAAGTTGTGGTGTTTTTCGAAGTACATAGAGACGAAACTTGTTTTTATGCTGTTAGTAATCGGAATTATCACAATAAACATTTTCGTGCTGAGGCTCTAACAAGGGGAGTGTCCGAGTTCCGGGTCTAGGATTTTGACGAAATTTGCCAGGCAGGTAGTCCTTGATGAGTTATTTACGAATCACCCCCCATATAGGGTTATATATCCAGAAACTTCGTCAAAAAACGAGTTCGAAATATTTGATTGCAAATATAGAGCCCATAATTAGCCGTGTTTAATTAGTGCAGTTTGGGCTAGGGGTAAAGTACTCGCTTCACAATGTCAACGTCCCAAGTTCGAGACTCTTCGTGTCCAATTTTTTTTTCATCGCACTTTCGTCGTACGACTTTCCCTGGTTTTACATATTTTTAATCTGTTTACCCGGGATGCATTTTAGCTATTTTACGTAATAATTACGTAATTTGCTAAAATTACGTAATTAGTACGTAAAATAGTTAATTACGTTATTTACCTAAATCACGTAATCAGTACGTGGCGGAATTACTTCCGCACGCCCTGTCGTTTTTTGTGTATGAAATTAACGGAAGAGCATAAAGTGTGATCGTGATTTTGAATTTCCGTATCTTTGGCAACGCAGTCCCGACGCACGTACAACACTTGTTCTATTTCGCCTGGTGCCCTTATTGTCCAGCGCTGTGCTTTTTTGGAAAAACTAATCGCAAGAGAAAAAAAGAACTTAAGCTCTGTAATCATATAATTGTAAGTATCTACCGAAATGTTCGGGTGATCGGGCGTAATATTCGGGTGGGAGAGAGTTTCGAATCAAGGACGTCGCTTGGAAATTGATAAAAAAACCAGCGGTAACAATTAATTTTGAAGAATTAATGTATTGCACCTTTTCAGGAGCATGTTAGAATCACCCGAACATTTCGGTAGATACTTACAATTATATGATTGCAAAACCTTAATTCTTTTTTTCTCTTGCGATTAGTTTTTCCAAAAAAGCACAGCGCTGGACAATAATGGCACCAGGCAAATTAGAACAAATGTTGTACGTGCGTCTAGTCGGGACTGCGTGGCCAAAGATACGGAAATTCAAAATCACGATCACACTTTATGCTCTTCCGTTAATTTCATACACAAAAAACGACAGGGCGTGCGGAAGTAATTCCACCACGTGCTAATTACGTGATTTAGGTAAATAACGTAATTAATTATTTTACGTACTAATTACGTAATTTGCTAAAATTATTTAATTAGTACGTAAAATAGTTAAAATGCATCCCGGGTAAACAGATTAAAAATATGTAAAACCAGGGAAAGTCGTACGACGAAATTGCGATGAAAAAAAATTTGGACACGAAGAGTCTCGAACTTGAGACGTTGACGTTGTGAAGCGAGTACTTTACCCCTAGCCCAAACTGCACTAATTAAACACGGCTAATTATGGGCTCTATATTTGCAATCAAATATTTCGAACTCGTTTTTTGACGAAGTTTCTGGATATATAACCCTACATGGGGGGTGATTCGTAAATAGCTCATCAAGGACTACCTGCCTGGCAAATTTCGTCAAAATCCTAGACCCGGAACTCGGACACTCCCCTTGTAAGAAGAGTGAGCAAGGAGGATAGCTCGCTAGGTGTGAACCGACAACCATCAGCGAAGCCATCTTATCTATATATCTATATCTACGACATACCCTGCAAGCCACCTCGAGGGTGTGTGGCAGGGGTGGCTTAGCGGCCACCTTCGTCGCCCGCTTAGTAGCACGCACGAAATCCAGCTAGCTAGCACACAAGGAAAAACGCAACGTGTGAACTGGGCATAAGAGGTTAACCGGAGTCGCGGTTGAAGTTATTATTTTGAATTCTGATTTCGATGGCTCCACCGGTGAGTAACTCCCAAAAATACGTATCAGCGGATGACATAAGGGTTGCCAGACGCCCCGGATTTTACGGGACAGTCCCGTCTTCGTGCTAAATCCGGTACGGTTATTGTCCCGTATTTCCGAGCTTTTTATAAACTCAAGAGAAATGCGTCTGTGTTTAGATCCCTAGTATAATATTTCCTTCAAAATGTTATATCTCGGTCTAACTGTCTGAAGTTTTCGTTGCAAAGATTACTTACTCTGGTATATTCGTTCGTAAAGACTAAAGAAACCCGTCGGTTCAATCCTTACAATTTTGTGAGTTTTTGGGTTGGTTGTTAGTTGTGGCTGACACGATGGGTAATAATGGACAACTGCCGCGTGCGCCGTGCTGTTTTCATTGGCTAATTTCTGACGCAAGGAATGTTGTGTTTCATTATTTAACTGCTGAAGTCCCACAGTAACTGTTGAAATATAGTAACTGTTGAAATTTAGTAACTGTTGAAATTTAGTAACTGTTGAAATTTAACAGTAACTGTTGAAATTTAACAGCAACTGTTGAAATTAACAGTTTTTTTGCCAATGGAAGTTACGGAATAGAGTTGAAGATAGATTATTTGGTTATTTTGTATCTCCTGCAGCTAGTAACAATGATTCTAGCAGAGGGAGAAACCTTTCTGAAAATTTTGTTCAATTTCTAGTAACTGTATTGGGTTATCTAAAAAAGTGGTTTGAAAAGTGGTCTCTTATGAAGATCCTCTGAAATCAATGGGATTTTTGACCCTTGCAATAGAGATATCCTTCTGTGATATTAGTACTCTTATTTGTAAGTTAAACTCACAGAATGATATTGATGTAGATAAGATATATGATGAGAATTCAATTATAAACTCTTGTTTATCCATTTTACTAGCAGATGTTAAGTTGACTGTGAGTGAAAGGTGGTTAAAATATTCTAAAGTGTAGGGGAATATGAAGTACCAAAATTTGTGAAAATGGTTTCAATTTGTTTAAGCATACCAGCTTCAAATTCTGCTGTCGAGAGGGTATTTTCACAAATGAATGTAAAATGTTCGGATGTGAGAAACAGATATTCTGTTGACTAGATTAAGCCTGAGCTATTTATTTCTGCAAATGTATCTTCAGTTTCATGTATACACTTTTATAAGAACGCCAATAAACTACTAAAATCCGTTCAGAATGATAAAAAATATATGCTAAATGGCATAGTATCGGCAAGGAAAGAAAATGTTATTTTCAGTATATGTATTACTGTTAAAGTTATATATTGAGAAACTACCCTGTGATGTCAGTATAGCATCCGTAAAATCATTCTTAAACGAAGTTCTCTAGTTGTCGATTATGTGACACGATGATTTCCTCGACAGCACCCCTGTCCCTTATTTATTTTTCAGGAATCTGGCTACCCTGGATGACATGTTTGTTGTTTATGCTGAGTTCAGCGACGGCAGATTTATCAAGCAATTCAAGCCTTAATAGCCTTTGATGCACCTCAAGTCTATTGGCAATTGTTCTGCCCGTCTTTCTCACGCATACCTGTCCGTATTGGCAGGGTATTTGATAGGCTCTCGGAGTCAGGAGGCCGCAGGGATCCTTAGGTGGTACGAGCTCAGTATATTCTAGACTAGTTCCTCACCACTAAAAACCAACCCTGAAGAAGATGCAGAACTTGCCTATTGAAACGTCGGCAGGAAAGAAGAGTGCGACCCGTTGGAGTACCCATATAGCCTATCCCAACGTCTGACGCCGGGAAATCATACGTAATTGTGATGTGTCGGAAAGGGAGGTGTATAATTCATGATTGATGTCTGTCGAGTCACCCAGGACACAAATCACGAGGACGTACCTTCCGGTCATGGATACTTTCCAATTGCACCGATATACAACTACCAGAACTGCTATTATGGCTCTAATTACTACACTGGATTGTCTCATGTTGTTTATAATTTCTTCAGATAAGCCCTACACCTAAACTTTTAGCTGTAAATGTAGACTGTACTTTAACCTGCTCACTTTTAATGATCTAAATATTATATTTTGTTATGTTTACACGCCATCAAACTTATCGTAACATCTGTTTGGAAACGCGTTGGACTTGATTTTTGTCATTTTCAATTTTCCAACCATCCGAAATGGACCATAGTATAGTTAAGGTTTGGACATTAAGACTTACAAAGTATACATTACATCATTTAAGTTTTGGGTAGTAGCTATAGTGGTGCCAGTTTTTTTATAATTTGAATGGAATGCTACGCCTACTCTATTTTCTTTCAAACCAGATCAAGTTCTATCAAAGGGATGGTATCAATTTCTATCATAAACAGGTTAAGGTAAAAAGACTACATTCTTACCTCTAAATACCACTCATATTCACTTATACATAATGTGCACTGTGCTAGATCAGGATGTCATTTACGGCTCGTTACGAACGGTACTCTGCAACGAATGATAAGGTGCTCATAGTTGCCAGATGTCACACCCAGTAGTCTTTCGCTCAGAGTAAGTTGTGATCTGCAGTGGAAACCTGGCAACATTGAACACCATATCAGGCTATATATGGCAATAGCTTAGTTGTGTAATACACCTTGATCTCCTTTTCAGACAGGGACCTACTAAGGGAGAGATTTTGATTCCTGGCGATGTGTCCTCGTTGAAAAACTCCCATTTCAATGCTTCAGAGCCCACGTTCTTCATAACTCATGGATTTCTCCAAAGCATTGAGGCCAAGACCATCCAAAGCATCAAGGACAGTAAGTCGGAGGTACTCCCACAGTCCTTTGAATATATATTTAGCATGATAATAGTTAGGAATTACTTAAACATAGTCAGATATATGTTCATTCTTCAGCATTGAAATCCATTTCTCGCTCATTTTTTACGTTATTTTTCTTACAAAAAAGTTTAGTGGTGGCATTAAAAATGAATCCAATGAGAGGAATTTGGAACAGCACCAGTGAAAGATATGAAATATATCGGCAAAAAGTGGCTAATATTAACGTCATACCAGTACCATCAGGACGATATTATCTTGATATTCATAATCTTCGTTTCCTAATTCCCTGTTCATCCCTAGCTTTGTTAGAACCTTATACTTATAATTCTATCCTTATTTCCTCGTGTTCCCTCCATGTCTCTTAAACTCTTTTGTGGTCTACCCCTCCATTTTTCTTATGTTTTCTTCATAAAGTCATTGTGTTTCTGGGTTTCTCCTATCTGATTGTCTGTCCGTGTTTCGTGTATACCTTTTTTATCGACTCTCATGTTTAAATCACCATTATCATTCCATCTTTCCCTTTACAGTTTAGCAACCTTCATCAGGTCTCGGAAACTTCAATATATTTCTTATTGCCTTTTACGATGATCCTTATCCTTTTCCAAAAAATTCAATTCTCGAATACATTTGTGTACTTTTGTATTTTACGTTAACCTTTGTGACAATCTAACATACACAGCTTCGCGAAAATTCCACGTGATGATCATCATCATTGGTCAGCAATCCTAGGATTGTTTTGACGCAGCTTTCCACTCGATTCTTCTATCGGCCAACCTTTTCATTGTGACGTAATTCTTCTCGTTTACATTCTTCACAACCTGTTTCATGTACCTCATACGAGGCCTGCCTTTTCCAATCTTCCCGTTCACTTTTCCCTCTACGATAGTCTTCATCAGGCCATCGTGTCTCGAGATATGGCCGTTTAAGTTTTCCCTTCTTCTTTTTAGAGTTGTCAGCAGACTTCTCTTTTCTCCCGCTCTTCTTAGCACTTCCTCGTTACTTACTCGGTCGATCCATTTAATCTTCAGCATTCTTCTGTAGCACCACATTTCAAATGCTTTTACCCTTTTCTTCTCCGCTGCTGTCATCGTCCATGATTCACTGCCTTAAAGAAAAATGCTCTAGATGTATGTTCTGATGAACTGTTTCATTACTTCTATGCTTGTATTTCCTGCTGTAAGTAGATTCTTCCACGTGATGATACCAGAGGTATTGGGACCTTTACTTCCGGGTTAAACACTAGCCCCAGTATGCTGACGAGGCAAACTCCATATCTGATGGCAATAAAATTTTGCTTCCTGGCAATATCCTCGATTGTCAAGGGAATCCATGATTGAATTACTTTCTTGTCGCATTCCCCAGTGAGGTTTTTAACTTTACAGTATAACTGTAATTGTGGCTATACTGTACTCTGCGTACCACTATGCGTTTGCCTTCCTTCAGTCATCAGCCAGGGGTTGTTCATCAGTTGCAATAAACATTGGCACAAGTAGCAAATCACCCTGAGCAGGCACGTAGCCAGGGGAAAGGGCTGGGCTTCAGCCACCCCCAAAATTTTTTCCTAATAATTTTGTCGTTCTGATTTTAACTAGGCATTGATAATACACATTACACTGCATATAATTCAAGTGTTGAGTGACTTGAAACGTGATTACTAGTTTGATGCATCTATTGCTTTTAATTTGCCCTAAATAAAAGTTCTTTTCAACCTAATATGTATGTATGCGTTGAACTTCTCTTCTGGGACCGGTGAAATCAAATGCTTCATAACAAGGTAAGCAGTGAACTTTTAAGGCCGCTTTACTCGGTACAATTTCTTGTACAAACTCTTGTATGAGGAAATTGTACCGGTAAAGCGGAAAATTGTACGAACGATTGTGTGATTGTCTGAATGACTGAACGGGAAATATTACCTGTTCTAATTCCATTCTGACAAACTTACAATGTCGTTCCGTTTGTACAAGAAATTGTCCAAAAAATTTTATCGTCTAAAGCGGCCTTTATAGTTAAAATGGGCACTATGAAAGCAGATATTAAGCAATGAAAATTAAGGGAAGAAATTTGTAACATGTCGGCACCGAACAGGCAAGGCTGATTTGTTTCAAGTGACGGTACACTACACTTCACCCCCTCCCCGAAGTTTATTTCTGGCCACGTGCCTGGAGCGGTGGTCGAGATGGTCTACTTAAGCCTGGGCGATATTGATTATTCAATATTGGGATGCGATAATTTTAGCATATCGATATGTGGCGATAACCATAACTCATATCTAAAGGTGCGTTTACACGTAGCAGTTGACTGCTATGACAGCCAACTGCTAACAACTATTACGCCCCACTCGCATGTGTAAATAGCAACTGCGATGCGAGTTCAGGTCGATACCGGACATGTGTCGAACACTATCGATCCTAGTTCCAGCTATTAGCAAAGTTGAAGCCCGTCTACTTTACAGCGAGAATGTATCCAACACAATCGCAACTATCACCAACGTTAAGCAATACACGACGGAATTTGGATATAATAACAAGGATATCTCTCCCGAAAAGGGGAGATTCTAATCTCTAAGGAATGGTAACGAAAGATAATCGTCGATGGAATTTATTGCTTGATGAATTTAATGAAAATTTAAGCGAAATTCAGTATTAAAATGAAACGCTTTTCATTGTTGTGGCAACGCCTAAATAGCGGCTTTAAACAGCATAGAAGTTGGTGCAGACGCATCATAGCAGTAGCGATATAGATATATCGCGCATCTCGCGATTGTCATAGCAGTCAACTGCTACGTGTAAACGCTGCTTAAGGCTACGTGCTGGACCCTGAGGGTGTGTGGTAGAGGCTGAGTCATCACCGAACATAAAGTGCGTGCATGTAAATGATAACTGGATCAGTGTATGCATTATCGTGCTACGAAATGATTAGATTGATTAGATTGGTTTGACTCGGCTCTCCACTCAATTTGTCTAGCATCAACCTCTTCATAAACGAATAATTCTCTTTTACATCTTCACTACTTTTTCCTTATACTTCACACGAGCTTTATACTTGGCATTCTTCCCATACACTTTTTCCTTCCCATTCACCTTTTCCTTCAGCGATAATATTCATGAACCATCATTATGTTTCAAGGTAAAGCTGATTGCGTACCCACTTACTCACGTCTTCTTATTACGTTGTCGAACCTTCTTCAACATTGGAACAGACACCGCGAACCGCTCTTCGTTTGCCCCCTGTCATCCAACTCATCTTCCAGAGGTAGCTCCACCTAAAAAATGTTTTCATCGAAAATCGATGACCAAAATCGGTCATCGCACAAGCCTAAGTTGGAACACATAATAAGGAGATTCTAACTGCTCATACGTTTTGATGTCTTGGCACGTGTGACCTTTCGTGCACCCTTGCACGCGAAATCGCGTGACACCCCTTTCTTTTCCACATACTTTTTACTCCAATTTCATTATTGTCTAAGAATCGAAGCAGCTCTATAATTGTCCCTGCCTTTGGTGGTGGGACACGGGACGCCTTACCAGGCCGGAGCCTACAAAGGCGGCTAGATGGTGGTAAACGAAGCTCTTGTTTGTGATGTGTTGGCTATGAAGTCAGAAGTGGGAGGAGTTCGTAAGCCTTTCAGCCGCCGAGATCCAGCAGCCGCCTAACACGCAGGCCGCAGAGAAGCCCGCGGTCGCCGGAACCGACAGCCGCCGAACAGTCAGCAGCCCCTGGCAGCCTCCGGAGGGACAGAAGCCGCCAGGACCCAACAGCCGCCGTCCGTCAGCAGCCGTCAAGGGACCAGCGTCCGCCTGCAGCGCGCGAGATATCAGCAGCCGCCGGGAAATCAGTAGCCGTCACGGCTCTCGAACAACTCCCAATGCGGAGAGTGAGAATTCTACGAGGTCGATTTCTCTGAGGAGACGCCCGATGGTTGCCGTAGAGGATGAAGATGGAGAGGCAGGGCCTCAGTCCCACGGGGTCGACGGTCAGAAGATCGGCGCCTCTAAGAATCATCTTTTGTTTTAGATTTTATTGACCTCGAGGTTAATTTTCCTCATTGCTTTTTTTAACGATCTGAAGACCTTCTGGATCATCCTACCATCTCTACCGCAACTGTTATGCACCAAACGTCGTCCAATTGTTCGAGTCTCAACCTGTACCCATCACTCCCTATTGCATTGGTTTCTTTTGCAAGACCCTTTTTCTATCCGAGCAACCACTTAATCCGTTACCAGTGACTCCCTCTTTTATTCCTTCAGTGAAAGATAGTACCTTTCTAGAGCGATATAGCTGCTTGCCTAATGTATTGCGAATCCAAAACTAAACTAGTAGCCGAAACTACGAAACTACTTTCATTGAGTGTTGAACCTCTAGTCCACCCCACGAGTAAAAAGTGAAAACAAATGAATAAAGATTCTTGAAAAAAACCGAAGGAAAAAATTTTAATTTACCAGTATAAAAAATAACTACTTTATTACGACATAAGTTTCATTGACACTGCCTAATTTTCAGGATGTGAAGATGATTCAGTTTCATTGAACTAGATCGTATTTAAGTTTTTTTTTTTAAATACCTACTGTAAATTGCAATTTTGCTTATTCGTTTTTGTTAAATATGTTTGAATGCCATATAATAAAGTAGGAATTCTACAAATTCATTCGATTCTTGAATCATCTGACTAACGAACTACCTCCGCACACCAACTGGATGTAGTCTGGCAGAGATTTGGACCGGGTATTTTCTTTCCATATCCAAGAATTGAAGCCTCGATTCAGAAAAGCTACCTTCCAAGCAATGTCGTTTTGCATACCAATAAGGATTAGCGGATAATGGAGAATAAGTATGAGTTTACATGCTGTAGGTAGCCCCACGCGAGGATTTTTTACTCTCACCCATTTTCTTTATTGAAATTTCACACTTTCGGATAGCTAGGATAACCAGGCGTCCTACTTCATTAAGAGAAGTCCCGCTTTTTATTAATATGTCCCATTGCTCAGTCTGGTCCACAAACGACCCACTTTCTAGCAGTCGCGATACCAGAGGCTGGAATGTTGTAACAATCACAAGCGTTCTCAGGGCGAGTCACCTATTACAGGGGAATGATAGATGATAGCATTTACACCATTTAGGATACATGATGAGTACTAATTTGAGAGTGAAGTGAGGGTGAACAGAAATCTGACGTCAGTACCACCCTGACGTTAACGTATACCTACATCACCAAGAGTTTCTCTATATTAATTTCTATCCGGCGGGCAAAGCTCTGTACTTTTAATACAATAACAAAATCACTCAAACAGGGACTTTCATCCAGATCAACACTAAAGGAAGCCAGTTCTTTATGCACCTCAATTGCCCATTCCCCTATAATTTAATTTTCAATTATCATTTTCTGGTATGCTGTCTCATAGGGACTCTGGCAACTTGGATGGCTATAAACAAAATGACGTCAAATGAACGTACTGGCTACATTCCTAAACTTCCTTTTCCATGACAAGCAACCTCAATACCTTTTAAACCTCTTCCCATTCACACCATCTTCTCTAGCAATCGTTACAAGATCCTCACTCCAATATATGTACTACCCATGACACAGCACTGCAACATTCCATAATTCATTTCAAGTTGCCGGAGCAAAACTTTGGAACACCCTATCTGACGACTTAAATAAATTGTAGTCTCTGGACCAATTTAAAAACAGACTTCATAAAATGTTATCAGGCTAATAAGTTACCTTACCTTTTTCATGTAGGTATATGTATCCATTTTTATGTTTTTGTGATTAATTTAACCATTGTTGTGCGTCAGCGTATTTATGCTTCCACTGGATATATTATTTTTGGTAAAGTTTGGAATCTGTCGGAACCTGATATCAAATTATTTTTTATAATAATTGTTGTACTTAAGGGATGATGTCCCAGTACAGATAAATTGTTTATATATCTATAGGGAAAGGTATTGTTGCAAATCTCGTCCTCCACTTGGATACATCAGAAGGAAGTAGAACTACTCCTAAAGAGATCTTCATATATGGAACTGAATTAAAAACTAATGTTCCACTATAGCAGAAATGTCACAGAGAAGAAATTTTTCGCCTTGACCGGGGCTCAAACCCGGATCATTTGATTCCCGGTCAGGTGCTCTACTACTTATGCCACCAAGAACTCAGAAAAATTAACTTAGTATTCCACTACATAATCTTTGGTAACTGCGGGAATCCAGACTCGGGCGCTCGAAATGCGAGGCGAGTGCTCCAGTTTTGTTTTCATCCGCAGTGTACATCGCCTACGTGGGTGGTAACGTGATCGCAGTGGACTGGTCAAGGATCTCCAAATCA
The DNA here is from genome assembly GCA_933228895.1 of Platycnemis pennipes. NCBI lineage: Eukaryota > Metazoa > Arthropoda > Insecta > Odonata > Platycnemididae > Platycnemis > Platycnemis pennipes. Next base: position 28,512,654 of record OW121852.1, on the reverse strand, counting down.
CCGTTCTACCCCTCCGTTAAGGGTCAGACAATGCAAGTTGGTCAGTTCATAGGGGCGTTCACGGCCTTCCTGGTGAGGGAGGCAGGGCTCAATGTCAAGCACGTGCACCTCATTGGACACAGCCTGGGCGCCCACGTGGTCGGGATCGCCGGAAAGTCGATTCGCCTCACAGTCGGACATAAACCGGGCCGCATCACAGGCGAGTATCTCTCGGAGATAAATTTTCTAATAACTTTTTCTCCTTCACTCGCATCTTTCTCCTCTGAAAATGTCCGAAGACACGAATATCAGAATTTCATTTAAAATAGCGGAGGAAGTGATATCTCCTAAACCGGTTTTTCGGTTGACTAAGGCAACCATCTTCGTTGAGGTTAGCTCACCATCTAGGCTAAGAGTAAGCAGGTAAACACCTATTCTCCTCCCCATAGAGGGTTGCCATAGTCATACGAAAAACCGGTTTATGATACATAATTTCCCCACTTTAATTGAGATTCTGATGTCACTGTCTTCGAATATTTTTACTTAAGCTAATTAGTAGGTCACCTTGATTCATCTTTCCCATCTGCGTGAGGAGAAATCCTCGTAAACCCAGTTTGTGTATTTCTTGATATTTGAAAAACGTGTACTTTGTTATTTATTTACTAACTTCTACGTGTGAAAGTATTTAAATGAGATACATACTTCAAATTAGGGACATTATAATCCTCACCTGCATGAGTTTGTACGCGAGTAGTGAAAGTGGTCTATGATCCTCTTCGACACTTCAGTGAAAATGCTCCCATTGTGAATGCCAAAACATTACCCCTGCACATCCTAGGTCTTCATTTGTCTTAACAGCGTCTTCCTGAACAGTTGGATACTGCTGAGATTGTATGCTATTTTAAAAATAGCCTTGAAAAACAATTGAACACAATAAAGCCATGGTCTTGTAACACCACATGAACTTTGTACTGTGTTTGAAACGATGACAATTAAGCAATGAGGGAATAAATATGAGCTCCAAAATCGACTTACCGCATTTTCCATCTGGTAGCTCCCCTGTTGACCTTGGCACATTTCCAGATCACCCAGAGCCGCCACAAAATGCCAAAATGCCGCGAATCATACGCGCGTAACTAGAATAAATGAATTAAATCTTAAGGTTATTAAATGGTTAAATGTCATGTAATCATCCATCTATGTCCTATAGCAAAAATCTAAATTTAAATGTCAACGTTATAAGCATATTTAAACTGCTCTGGAAGTTAACTCAAGACAACGCCTTTGAAAGACGTCTGTTCAATCCCTTAACAGGCCTGGACCCTGCCGGACCCCAATACAGCGTGAAAGACAAGGCCCACAGGTTGGACAAGGAGGACGCGGACTTCGTGGACGTGATCCACACGTGCGGTGGCTGGTTGGGAATGAGCGCCGCCATCGGCCACGCCGACTACTACCCTAACGGAGGAAGGATGCGGCAGCCCGGGTGCTCCCTCGACTTTGGTGAGACACCGCCAGGGGCGTTCCGGATGCATTGTCACCAGAGTCCTCTACATAGCGGCTACACAAATAGTAGTTAGGTAGTCGCAATGGAGAGGACTCTGAACGCCACCGTATTCCCATGTATCACATAAAATAACGAAAATAACCTACAGCCACATAAAAATTAACGGGCGGGAGGCTTAGAAGTTCGTCTTGGCTATTAAGAGGACTATGGTCATCTTAAGAGGTCTCTTGCTTTGCCAAAACACGCCTTTGAACCTTAACAAGCAGGTCAGGAAGCCACTAAGATGTTAAAGTTACATGTGACCATGCATTTTGACTGTGGTGGCAAACCTTGAATAGAGAGACTCACTCGAATTGCTGTTTTAAATCCAATTGGGTGACTTAAGCCCAACTATGTAAGATATTCATAAAAATTTCAAATGCTAAAAAAGCAATGAATTTGGATAAAATTGTTTAACAAGTCCAGCCAACATTTGGCAGATTCCAGTCTAAACACTGGTTTCTTCCTGATATACTCCAGCTACTACCTTGGAAAAGTTAAAGTAAAATTAGTGGTGATGCTATTTTGATAGCCACTATATTTACCCCATATCTCTGTATATCCTCCTCCAATGGGGAACATGCACTATTTTTGTAACTCTTTGAAGGTGAAGTTTATTAGCTAAACTGTGCTTGGCGAAAATTTTGCTGAAGGATTAAGTTGTGTTACAAAGATATTACTCTTTGAAAATTGTACTTTTTCGGCAGCTTAAAAACATGACGTCATCGCATGACGACACGGCACGGTATCACTAAGGGCGTTGCTTATGTGTTTATGCGTGGAGGTAAGTTTTGAAATGAATACTTGGCGATAACGTATGTATTTATCTCTTTGTTTAATGCAATAGACGGTTGTATTTCGATTTTTTATTTACGTAGTATGGATTGTAACGAGCAAATCGCCTATTAATTATATAATGCCTGTTTACTGCCCAAGAATTTCTACTACGTCTACGCAATCGCTGGTTTTTTTAAGAACGCCGCCATAATAGAGTCAACCAAAGGAAATTGACGGAATGTGCTTTTTAAAGTATTTTTTCAGTCATCGTTTCTTCCGAGAAACGGCTAAAACCTCAAAACAATATATTCACTTCGTTTTCTTTTAAATATAAATGTCTATCTCTGTAGCAATATGAAACCTATACCGGTGACATCAGAAGGCGTTTCAGGTCACGTGCCTTTCGTTGATTTTCACCTTTGTGGTCGGCGTAGAAAAATTTGGCTTAAATGTTTAAATTGGTGAGAAAATTTCACATCATTAATCTTCGGGAAACAAATGTCATGCATATTCCCTATTGGCGCATACTCAAGATATCTTGCATAGGAAGCACATGGGAACAATTTATTAACTAATAATGAGTTTCATTCTAGCAATTCTAAAATAACATGGTCCTATTCATACAGTGATGGCAGGTACCTGCTCGCACAGCCGTTCGTGGGAGCTCTTTGCTGAGTCGATCAGCACACGGGGATTCTCCGCGCGACACTGCACCTCCTACAGGGACTACGTACATGAGAAATGCGGTGATGATCACCTGGCATCTATGGGACATCACTCCCACAATAGGTGGGTGCCATTGATGCCAAACATTACTCTTATATGGCTAGATAAAAAAACACTATTACTGGCAGAAAACTTGCCCCCTGGCAAATATTTCACCGGAACCCCAGTTCTATTTAGACTTTAATAAGGAGAGTAATTAAATTGCTACACACCACCTTCTAGGTGGGATGATTAGCTTCCAACCCTTTGGTACTTACAAGTTTAATAGTGAACTACCAATGGCTGGTAATTCCTAATACTGAAATCATACCTACGACCAATTATTAATATAATGAAAATGATCTAAGCTGACAGGTGCCTCTCCTAGCAACTGTTAATAGTCAATTATTTTCAAACACCTTGGTCAATGTCAAAATAATGTTGCCCAAATATCCAAATAGTGATGTTAGAACATTGTCCAAACCGAACGCTTTTTTTCTTATTTTTTTCGTTTGTGACAGATATAGCCTCTCTTTCGGAAATAATTGGTCTTCGAGGGAAATTTTGTGAACTCCACTGTGCTTAAAGCAGCCTTAAAGAACCCGGAAACAGATATTTTATTAAATCCCCTAGTATAGTAATGAAATGATTTTATTAGTTTATATTGGATTCTCCAATTATTATAGAATGCAAAGTATTTCTCTTTCACTCATTTAAGTAGTTAAATACCAAAAGATCTCTTAAAAGTTTTTTATTCCATGTATATTAATCCAGTCTTCCTTACTCTTGAAAATTTTTGTGCTTTGTCGTTAATTTTTCAGGACATTGATTCGTTATAGCATCACGAATAACTCCTGTAAACCGATAAGGATGCATAATGACAAAACCTAGATTGTGTGCTACCGATAGGGAGAGGAATGATAGTTACTGGACAACATAATTTTAATCCATATATGTTGAAATTTATAGGTTTTTGAGCTCATTTTCAAGCATTGCTATGACCTTATTGAAGCAAAGTAAATTTGTTAAATAATAATCGCGGATCAAATTAAAATAAATGTTTTGTTTTTCCATGGTTGTCATGGGGGAAATAGTTTGTTGATAACGAGGATTCGGGGCATAACGATATTGAACACGAAAGAGAATGGTTGTATCATTGATTTGAATAAAAACTTAATCCAACAATTTGGTAGCAGAGCGTGGTTATAAGATACACGAGTGAAATTTCCAGGAGGTCAAGAAAAGTGACAAGGGAAAATGTCAGACTTTGGAGTTTCAAGAATCGAGCCTCTAACAAACAAGAATTATGGACTTTGGAGCATGAGATTGGTTGCAGTTCTTAAGGCGAAAGGATTGTATCAAGATATCATTTTCGGTGATGAACCAGAGAAGAATGGTGCTGATGCAGCGGCTGTGGCGAAGTGGGAAGCCTGGTCAAAGAAGAACGACGAGGTCAACATGCTGATCATTATGACACTTTCGGCGGAGCAGGCGTTAGCATGTCAAGGTATTTCCAATGCAAAAGAGTTGTGGCTTTTGTTAAAGAAACGTCATGACGGTGTTGAGAAACATAGAAAGACTCAGTTAATGATTGAATTGGCTAAATTAGAAAAATTAGAGAAAGAAAGCATTGACGGTTATTTAACTAGAGCTCAAACATTAGAGACTCAACTTAAGGAAATGGGTAATAATATTGAAGATTATGAATTAATTATGTACGTAATCGAGGGTCTACCAAAGAGTTTCAGTGAAGTTGCAACAGCGATTTCTTCCAATCCAACGGTGGATTTCGAATTCATGAGAGGAGCACTTTTGCGATATGAGGAGAAAAACAAGAAATCAACCAATGAAGGAGAGGTCAAGGCTTTTAAGGCGAAGGTGCAGACTAAGAAAAAATGTTTCTGTTGTGGCAAAATTGGACATTTTGCTCGTGATTGCTGGCACAAGGACAAGGAGAATTCAATTGAGACTAAAGAAAATTCAAAGGATTTTTACAAGAATAAGAGCAAATTCAAGGGAATTTTCAAAGGAGGCAAGAATCAACATGCATTTGAAGTGAGGGAGCATCACAAGATAAATGCAGAAAATGGAGTCACTTGGATGCTTGATTCGGCGTGCACATCTCACATGACTCATCAAGAGGAGTTATTGATTAATAAGAGGAAAGACAATGTGGAGATCGTGACGGCTGAAGCAGGCAGAAAGATTCACGCTGAATTTCGAGGAGAAATTGAAGGAACCAGCTATCTTGACGATGGTGAGGTAGCATTAACTATAAAAGACGTACTTTATGTTCCAGATTTAAACAGCAACTTGATGTCAGTTCCAAGTCTGGTCAAGATGGGCAAGAAAATAGTTATTGATGAAGATGGATTTGGAATTTATGACAAGAAAACAGGAGAATTAGTTGCACAGGGGATCTTTGAAGCAGATGCTTTTATGTTTCGAATGAGCACGGACAGCGATGAACGAGAGCTGAAGAAAGAAGTTTGCTTTAGCACAAGCGAAATAAATAGTAATTTATGGCACCAGAGGCTTGGTCACATTAACAATAATTATCTTTCTAGATTGGCGAAAGAGAATCTTGTCAGAGGACTCGAAAATGTGTCGATCAAGGACGACAACTGCGAGGATTGCATTCAAGGGAAACTGACGAGAGCACCATTCAAAGAAGTCGAAATCGAAGGTGCACAGCAGATCTTGGAAAGACTGCACGCGGATTTGTGTGGTCCAATGCAACAAGAATCAATTGGAGGGAGTAGGTACATGCTGACTATTGTGGACGAGTACAGCAGAAGATATTTCGTCGATTTTTTGAAGAGTAAAAGTGAAACTGCCGATAAACTGATCGAGTTTATTGAGAGAAAAGAGAACGAGACAGGACAAAAGGTCAAGAATTTTCGCTCAGACAATGGTACGGAATTTATCAACGACACATTGCAAGGATATTTCAAGAAGAAAGGCATCAAGCACGAGAGAACGACGATCTATTCTCCACAGAGCAACGGAATTGCTGAGAGAGCCAATCGAACGTTGGTGGAAATGGCTCGAACGTTACTCATTGCAGCTGGATTAACACTGATGTTTTGGGCAGAAGCCGTGTGGACTGCGAGCTACTTGCATGATCTTTCACCTACGAAGAAGAGGGATCAAGTTCCACTTGAGATTTGGAAAAACAAGAAACCATCGGTCAGACATCTCAGAGTTTTTGGCTGCAAGGTCTTCTACAGAAATGAAGATGTTCAAAAAAAGAAGCTTGACGTGAGATCAAAGGAAGCTGTGTTCGTGGGATACTCGAAGAACAGGAGAGCCTACCGAGTATTTGACTTGAGTGACAGGAAGATTCACGAGAGTCGAGACGTAAAGTTCATTGAAGAAAAAATGGGTTTTCAGAAGAAGGAAGAAGACGTTGGTTATGACGAGACTAACTACGTTTTTATCCCAATTGAGAGGCAAGAGAATCGAGACGAACGACACGAGGAAGAAAACAATTCAGGAATTATCCATGACGTTGTTGAAGATTTTCAAGGACAATTCGACAGTGATGATGATTCATCTCATAAAAATCCGTTGGTAATTGTTCAAGCTGGAGAGAGAAGAAGAGGGAGAAAAAAAGGTGACACGAACGATGTCCTGAAACAGAGACACCAAGAAGAATTAAAAGGAATAGAAGATGAATTAAGACAACAAGGAGTAAGAAGGTCAACGAGAGAGAAGAAGGAGCCCGATTGCATTGTCAATATGGTGCAAGAAATCAATCCAAGGAACTACAAAGAAGCAATCGAGTCCAAGGACAAGATCAAATGGATTGAAGCAATGAACAAGGAATTGAAAAATATGAAAAATTATCAGACTTGGGAAATTGTTAACAAGCCAAAAGAGGTAAAATTAATTCAAAGCAAATGGGTTTTCAAGAAAAAGGGAACCAAAGATGCAGAAGTATACAAGGCAAGACTGGTAGCTGATGGTTCACGACAGCGAATGGGAGTGGATTACAAAAGCTCTTACAGTCCAGTGATGAAGCAAGAGTCATTGAAGACACTGTTGGCAATTGCAGCGAAGAAAAATTACAAAGTGGAGTTCATTGACGTCGAAGCAGCGTACTTGAACGCAGAATTGGACAGGTATGTGTACATGAATCCACCAAAAGGAGTAAACATTGAAGAAGGGAAGATATTTAGACTAAAGAAGAGTTTATATGGACTTCCAGAAGCAGGAAGATGTTGGTTTAAGAAATTATCTGGAATTTTGAAGGAATTGGGATTGAAACCATGTAAAGCAGATCCATGTGTATTTGTCGAAGAGTCAAAGAAGGGATTTTTGGCAATTGGATGCTACGTGGATGACTGTATAATTGTTGGTGACAGTCAAAAGAAGATTGATCAACTGGTGGAAAAACTGAAAAAGCAATTGAAGATTAAGGTGTCAAAGGAGGATGAAGTGAAGTTCCTAGGAATAAAAATCAAAGAAGAAAAAGAAGGATTTATCATGGAACAATCAAGCTACATCGAAGAAGTTATTGAGAGATTCGGAATGGAGAATTGCAATGGAGTGAAGACACCAGCAGCAAGTGGAGTCAAACTTGACGATTACGAAGATTCGGAGAAAGCAAACAAGGATTTGTACCAAGAAATACTTGGATGTATTGGATATTTGGTGAGAGGGACGAGGCCGGACTTGGCATACACCTACAGCAAACTATCGCAGTACTCAAAAGATCCAAGGATGATTCATTACGAGGCGTTGAAGAGAGTTTTGAGATATTTGAAGGGGACCAAAGGGTATCGTTTGAAGATTGGCAGAGAAGTTGGAAGACTGGAGATTAGTTCAGATGCCAGTTGGTGTACCACTTTGGATTCGAAATCATTTGGCGGATATTCAGTGAAGATTGGAGACGCATTGATCAGTTGGAGAAGCGGAAAGCAGAAGATGGTAGCTTTATCAACTATGGAATCGGAGTTGGTGGCATTATGTGATGGAGTTTGTGAGGGCATCTGGTTGACAGAGTTGTTAGAAGAGCTGGGACAATTTGAAGTTGTTGAACGACCAATAAAAGTTCGAACTGACAGTCAATCAGCATTGAATTGGAATAACAATGAGAAGATCAACAAAGAAAACAAGCACATCAGAAGAATGTATCATTTTGTCAAGGATGAAATCAAAAATGGTGAGGTGGTTCTTCATCACGTGGGTTCAGCAGACTTGGAAACTGATGTTTTGACCAAGGACGTCAGCGAAGCATTAATGAAGAAGCACATTCCAAACTTGAGTTTAATTATTTAAAATTTGTCACGCGAAAGGAGGAATTTGAAGCAAAGTAAATTTGTTAAATAATAATCGCGGATCAAATTAAAATAAATGTTTTGTTTTTCCATGGTTGTCATGGGGGAAATAGTTTGTTGATAACGAGGATTCGGGGCATAACGATATTGAACACGAAAGAGAATGGTTGTATCATTGATTTGAATAAAAACTTAATCCAACACTTATCAATAATTGCATTCAAAGCCATGGGTGTCAATAAAGCTCTCAAGTACATATATTAAGTAAACTAAAGAGAATGTAAATTTTTAATCTAACTCCTATACGTGATTATTGGGACTGATTCAAATGCGTTTATATTTTAACATGGAATAAGAACATCTAAGTAAATATTCTTACTCATTACTATAATAGAACAATATTAAAAATTACTTATTCTGTAAACAAAATTCATTCTAATTTTTTTCTATCCTGATTCCAGCGAAACGGGAACCTTTTACCTGAAAACGGCAAAATTCTCACCTTACTCTTTGGGGTGAGGGGATGATGCCGACATTGGTGGAATCCTCCTCCAAATTTTATGTAAATGACAAGAGGACACCACTGCGGATGGAATTATAAATAAAAACTTATATTGAAACTTGTTCTATTTTTTACGCTGTCGATAGATAGCTGTCCTATCTACATCAAAATATGGCTGTGCATGCTTTTGGCCCCATTCTTACAATCTCATGCATCATAAATTTGAACTTTCCTCATGATGTCCTTGCAGATAAGCCCGAGCCTGTCATGCTGGTTGCAGGGACATTGAGGATGTACTATCTAGCTAGAACTTAAGGCATTTAAACCTCATCATCATTAACCAACAATACTAAGATTGATTTGACGCAGCTCTCCACCCGGATTCTCATATCCTCTAAATTCTTCATATTCGCATAGATCTACTCTATAAATCCTTCACTACTTTCTCTAAAGGTGTATCTCATGCAAGGCCTTCCTTTGCCATTCATTCTCTTCCCTTGTCCTTCGATATCGTCTTCATCAAGCCATCAGATGAATTTGTACAGATAAGTAAATGTCTTCCCTCAAGAAATTTCAATTAGCTCGGGAGGAATAAACTCCCCGAAAAGTCATATTTATCCATTTTCTCCTTATTGCTGCATGAAATGGGGTCGTTTACCATATTTTTATTATTGTCGAATCTGATGGAGTTTGTATAGTAAAAAGACCCGTATTTTTCCGTTTTTTGGTCCGTTAATTACTTCTCAAGTTATAAGTGGCGAAAAACTTATGTTTTTGACCCTTTCGGAAAAGTGGGCGTGGTGCAACCTCTGACGTATATTGACTTTGTCCAATCACTGCTGAGCCCGTGAAGCTACTTCGCCTTATCGCAATGGGAGGATACAGTTGACTCTGCCACCGGGATCGGTTGCGACAGGATCTGTGCGAACAGACCTTCCGAGACAACTTCCACTCCCTTCCCCTCCCCTAAAAGCAGTCAAGGACGGAAGGAAAATGACGTCAATGATATCAAAGCAGCTTTTTCAGTGGACGTCACCTTTTGCTTATTTTAATTTTTGATTTGTGAGTGAATGGTTGTGGTTAGAAGATTAATTTTTTCGCCTAAATTCTTTTTTCGTTTCCATCTAACAATTTCGTGTACAAAATTGCGATTTCGATTCCGAGTGAACGCCCCCATTCCAATCTAAAAGTTAAGGATTCCATATCATCCTTTTCGACGCCATTTTCCACTTCAATTACTTCAGCACTTTGATCACTTTCGTTGTATAACTGCTACAAATATTTTTTCTTAACGATATTCGTATGTTCTAGCAAAAATGCCTACAATTTTTCCCTTGATGGCATTATATCTTGTTTATTCCTTGAACTGGTTGTTCTACATCCAGTTTGGAATTTTCACCTCTCTATGTGTGAGTTTGAACTGTAATTTTCTCATAGATCCTTCATCCATCTTGATTTTCGCGTTTTACACTTTGTCTCAATCCGTATTCTTTTTAGCAGAGATACGCATTTATATTTTATGTATGATTTCATTTTCTTCTCCTTTAAATAAGGCGTAAGACTTTTCCTTTGATCAAAAGCATCTTCAAGACAACTTTTATTCTCCTTAGAACTTCTATTGTCGCACCCTAGAACCCATTTATGCTGTTTTGGCGTCTCTCTAACATTGACTTAAACATATTCCATCTTGTTTTTCCAATGTCTTTCGAAAGGCCATCCAATACTAAATTTCCTTCAGTTTTTCTACTTGCTAAATGTTCTTCATTGTTTTCTTCAGTTTCCTGAATCTTCTTTTATGAGGCACATGTCTTAAGTCACTATCAATATCTGCACCCTGGTAGTTCATTTTGTTCTTCACCTGGTTTCTGAATCTCTGATTCACTAAAATGCTGTCAGTTTATAAAATTTTTCTGCCTCCTGGAATTTTCCAGGAACATTTCTCTGCTGGTGGCATCTCAACAATGCCACCACCAACTTTGTTGTGTGCAGAATTCCAGTAGTCATATATTTTGTGCGAAAGTCTAACGCTCATCTAGTAGCCTTCTCTTTATTCCTATTTACCAACCCAAAATTTCCAGCTACTATTCCTTCTTGTCGTACCTCGACTACCGTGTTCCAATTTCGTATATTAATACATTTTTCTTCTCCTTTGAACTGTATGTTCACTTCCGTGATATCTTAGTAGACGTCTTCCACCTCTTCATCTTCGTAGTCCGACGTAGGAATGTAAAACTGCACCACTACGATATCTACAGGTTTGGTCTCGACCTTCACCATTATTACCTTTTTATTGAACTATAGAAAGCTCTTCATGCATAGTTTGGAGCTCTACATGAGCATTATGCCTGCTCCAGCACTTCCATTTAGTGATCCAATTTGAATTATCCCGTAACTTTCACATCTCATTTCACTAATTCATAATTCGTTGAAGTCCATTCTCCGCCTCCAGGTTCTCCAATCTTCATAATATCCGAAGAGATCATGTTCCTACCCTAAATAGATTATTTTAATTGACTGACGTACTCTTTCAGGTAAAGATCCGAATTGGGGAATATTTTATTCGAGAGGGTTGCATCACGTCTTGATAAAAAAGAAACGAGTGGAATAACTGAGACTCCTCGGGATAGTAATGTGGTGGTTTCCCCATGCCTTCTATATCGCAGTACTACAGCCACCACAGTAAATGTTACCACGCCTGTAGTGAAATGAATGCCGCTGTACCACTGTGGTCTCCACCATCACTCATATGAAGAAGAACTGCTGCCCTCACCTCCGGGTGATGAGAAGCGTAATTGTTGGCGGCCCCTCGTCGTCTAGTCAGGGAATTTTCCTAGGTTTCTGTATCATTTACATGGTCTACTTTACATAAGAATAAACCAATAACACCTCGGAATGTCGTCGCATTTTTTCCATCACTGCTTATTCGATGAGTAACCTTGCTTATCTCGCAGCTAATTTTTATACATAGAGGTTAATGCTCCATACGCTCCCCGGTGAACGCACTTGGAAGCTTTAAGCTCAGCCCCGAGCATTTAAATCTGCGAAATTAAAATATGAAAAATATGCGGCGGTAATACTTTTAGTTTTGTACGGGAATCTGTAAAGACATAATGTTCTCTAGCCTTAGCGATGCTTTGGAATTCATATATAACTCCTAACCTATCTAGCAACTATCATCTAAATGTAAATAAAACAACCAAAAAAATCCTGTTAGAACTAAATAGTCTTTTCTGATTACATTTATAGAAAAGCTATGGATTAAAGTTGCCCTTAACTGTTTTAACCCAAACTGTCATTCTCTAACAGCTAATTTGCTTTCTTCTCCATCCCCATTCTTGAGAATACAAAAACAAGATTTGTAGCATGCAAAATTAACCCGAGAGCAGTACCTGCACTTGTACTTAGACGTACAATCTACTGATTTATGAACACTGGACAAACAATGAATACAAATATATTTAGATTTGATGACGTCCCCCTCTTTTTTAGTGCAACGAATAAATACATAAGAATAACAAAACATAGAGGTTTGGCCTCTAGAGCGCGTTGCCTAAAATGTGGTTATGTTTTATGTCCACTCGATACTTCTATACTTCAATGCATTTAAAACCAAGCAAGCAACATTTTTTTCATTTAATTATGCTTTCACGATTGCTTAAGACGTAGCAATTAATGTTGTATTTTGAGACATCCCTTTAGTCACAGGAGAACTCTTTAAGAGATCATATTTAATTTGCATGCAACCAGATGTCCCCAGAAGGGAAATCAACGATATGGTTTTCAATTTCAAACTGTCTTTTGACAGATTTGTCCACAGTTTTAGTATAGAAAATGAAACACAATAAACTTGGACGAATTTGGAATTTTAATCACGTTCAAAGCATTCGCATTACCCTGAAAATAACGTAAAGGTTTTGCAAAGTATCAACTAATTCACTATGAACACGAATACTGAATAATTTATCCAGATACTGAAAAGCAAGCAACGTTTTGTTTTCATATTGCTGGAATAATGTTTGCCAAGCAGTTTCGTAATTATCTGAAATTATAAGAAGACATGAAACTAAAGATAACACCTGACCTTTTAGTATGGATAAAAGATAATGACACTTTTCTATATCAGTTAAACTATGATTTGAGTAAATCAATTTCGTAAATATGCACATCAAGAAATTGCTTAAAATTGGACAGGTTCCCATTTAAAACCGGAATACCAATATTCGTTAGGTGCAGAGAGAGATGACGAAGACTGACCTTCCCAAGACGTTGAAGGAGTCTCTCCTAAACAACTCGACACACGACTACGATGATGATAGCGTTGATGATATTTTATGATAGCGACATTCAATGCGATGCCCGATGTTAAGTTGAGACGCTTCCACCTCAAAATTCAAGTCAAATGCCAACCTACGTAACTTGATCGTCGTGACTGGAAAACATAAAAAAATCATTTGGCAGGGACCAATATTTACTTAAGTAAACAAATACTCAATAATCTTTTGTTAAAACATTCGTTAACATCAAATATAGCCGCTCGATACTTCTAACAACGGCATCGTGCCTATTCTTTGTGATGCTATACTGCCATTTTAGCGCACGATTAGCTCAAAAATCGCTAACAGCACCGTACTCAGCTCACCTTTCGTCATCAGAGCCCATTATAACGTTAATAAGTTAAGCAACAACCACAAGAAAATAAATATTACTTCATTATCATCGGTCAACATTTCTACGATAGGTTTTATGCAGCCCTCCACTCGATTCTTCCATCAACCAACCTCTTCATATTGACATAACTGCTCTCTTTTACATCCTTCACAACTTACTCCATATATCTCATAGTAGGCTTGCCTTTTCCATTCTCCCCGTTAACTTCCCCCCACTTCCATTTGCGAGGGTGCTTTGTACATCTTCGCATAGATCCTTCATCCACCTTCCCTTGGTTTTCTCGCTTTACGGTTTATTTCATTCCTGATCCTTTTTTAGCGAAGTTACCCTTCTTCAGTTTCCACATTTTTATATTTTCTTCTCTCTTCAAATAATTCTAAGACTTCTTCTGTAATGCATGGCTTTTCTTCACAACTTATTTTCTTCCCAGAACTTCTTTTGCTGCTTCCTGTAGCCCAATTTTGATGTTCTCCCATCTCTTTTCCACTGATTTCACAGTCAAATTCTCTTCTATTTTATTCTCCGCTGCCTTCTGAAAGGCCAGCTGTTGTTGAGGTTCCCTTAGTTTCTCTGCTTGCCATACGTTCGACACTGATTTTTTTAAAATTTTTTGAATTTTAAGTGGCATTTTATCATATCTAAGTTGTGGTCAATGTTGATATCTGCATCCAGGTAGCTTTTGCAGTTCTTCACCTGATTTCTGAACCTCTTATTCACTACAATGTAATCAATTTGAAATCTCCTTATGTCTCCGTGCATTTTTTAGGTATATATTCTCCGTTGGTGGTTTTTAAACAATGTGTTTGCCACCAACTACTAGTGTTGCGCGCAGAAATCTTTAAGTCTTTCTCCTCTCTCATTTTGAATTCCCAAGCCATATTTTCCTGTTATTCTTCTATCTCTACTTTCGCCAACGACAGCCTTCCAATCTCCTAAAATAATTGAGTTTTCTTCTCTTTGAACGTGTTTTATTACTTCCGTGATATCCTCATGGACGTCTTCCACTTCTTCATCTCCGAAGTTCGTTGTAGGCATGTAAACTTGTACCAAAATGGTATCTGTAGGCTTGGTCTCAATCTTCACCATTATAATCCTATCACTATACTGCAGGAAGTTCTTCACGCACAGTCCTACACTCTTCCTCAGTATTATGCCTACTCCAGCGTTACCATTATGTGATCCAGTGTGAATAATTCTATAACTTCCACTCTAGAAGGCTCCTTCTTCTGGGTCACTGATTCCTAATATGTCGAGGTCCATTCTTCGTATTTCCTCCTTAAGGTTAACCACTCTCCCGCAGGTTCGCACGTTCCATGTTCCTACCCTAAAATGACTATCCCACTTGACTGATGTACTCTTTCGGGTGGTCCACTCCCGGAGATCCGAATAGGAGGCTTTTTACCTCCGGAATATTTTTATCGAGAGGTTCCACCACGTCAAAATAAGATAGAAAGGAGTGGAGTAGCTGCGACTCCTCAACGTAATAATGTGGTGGTTTCCCCTTGCCTTCCACATCGCAGTACTACAGCCGTTGAAGTAAATGTTACTACGCCAGTAGTGTAATGATTGTCACTGTACCGACCACTGTGGTCCTAAACTTTACTCATGGGAAGAAGAGCTGCTGCCCTCTCCTCCGGGTGATGGGAAGCGTAATTATTGGCGGCCTCCCGTCGCCTAGTCACGGCATATTCACAGGTTTCTCTATCATTTGAAGGCTTATCTAACCCAATGATAGACCAATACCACCTCGGAGGGCCGTCGCTTTTTGTCCACGACTGCTTATTTGACGAGTAAACTCGCTTATCTCGCAGATAACCTCTATATCTAGAGGTCGACCCACCATCCTCCACCCCGTTGTATTTTGCTCGGACCGCGGCTTCTGTGGTTATGCCACCCAACTTACAGTGTTGCAAACGTGGTTGCCTATTTTCTAGGATACCTCGAACTTCCCGCGCGAACTGTGAAATGCATTAACGAAGTCAGTACTTTTGGATCATTTGTGTATATTGTCTCAAGTATCTTTACATTAAAATTTTCTAAATATAATTACCATAGTATTAAAGAGAAGCGCGGCCCCCATAAATGTAAGATTAGAGCCTATCTAAAGGAGAAGTATCCTATTTTCTTCATTTAAATTGCTAATATTTGAAGCTGTTTTTATTATTTTTTGTTCAAAATGTAACTTGAATAATTATGTACTTTAGGTCAATGTGTGCTATTGAATAGGAAATGTAGTACTTCTTTTTGCTTGCAGTTGTAGCAGATGTTGTGCATCCATCTCAAAATTAACCCAATTTCATTCCAAAAAACTGCAATTTTATGATGCATGACACATGTTTAGTTTAAAAATAAAATTGAGGAAGGCAATTGGGTCAAGCATTTTAAAGATGGCTTCAGAAAATATTTTAGTGTACATTCTGACCTATCGTTGATTACTAAATTACTTTTGTCTATAACTAAATGAACTATGCTGGTACTTTTCAGGACCATGTCAATGCCATGCGTGGGGTGAAACGTAGTGGTTCCCACTCATTTGAGGGTGATCACCAGAGGATGAAGCACCAGCACGTTGAGTAGCCCCAGCAGCATGGGAATGTCATTGTTGGAGGGAACCACAAGTGGACGGAGCAACCACTCCCCATGTCGGCCACCGCCTTCCCTCCTTCTTCTCTTCCTACGGGCAACACCTTGGCACCAGTTCAAACCACAGCTCTCCCCTATGCCAGCACCACAGCAAGTGCTATGGCTACAACTTCTGTGGCACAGAGCACCAAGGGGAATATCAGGATGTCAGTTGCTGACCACTTTTTGACTCTAATGCCTCAGCTTAACATGTGGCCACCTATTTCAGTGATGCTTACTCCTGTGAACTATGGATCGCAGCCACGCCTAACTTACAGGTCAATCGAATCCATTTGGGACCGGTGGAGGAGAGGATGCTGTTACTCAAAACTATGCAAACAAGAAACAAAAATGCAAGAAATTAGGGTTTTATATATTTGAAAGATTTTACACAAGGCATCATAGGAATTTTCCTCATTGAAACATGAATGCATATATTACTCATGCAGTCAGCATGTAGCATTCCATCTCCACTTCCAAACTATGATTTAGAAATGTAATAGTTTCAGTTTTCATGATTAATCATAGTCTTTCTATGTAAGATATCATGGTCAACCCTTATTTGAGCACTTGTTTTACATTGCTCAATTGGTGTTTGTCCAGAGTTTTGCCAGTGATAGTGACAAAAAAAAGCATTGAAAGTATGCAAGTTATTACGGTTAGTAAATTTATTTATTTTAGTCTATTGTAGTCTCGGTATCCGATTTTTCAGTGTTGGAACGCAGTGCAAGGTAGATGCTATACTCGCATTAATGAATCTCGTACTGGTGTACCAAAACAATGGCTCGTTAGAAATAAAATTGTGAAAATAAATATAAAATGTAAGTGTTTCACTTGTTTGTTTTGATTTTGATTGTAAATTCCAGAAAATTTTTAAAATTAGAATATTTTCAATATGATCCCATAATATTTATCCAAAATTATGAACTTTAAAGTATAAATCATATATCATTGAAATTATACCTGTTTAATTCAAAATTTCAGTGGTGAAGGTTATTTGAAGAGAATAAGGCAGAAAATTCCTGTTTGTGCATGAATGTGTATTAAACAATGGCTAATATTAATAATATTGAAGGAAAACTTTCCAGGACTTCCACTAGTGAGATGGAGAGAAATCATGTCAACGAACGGGCTACAAGATATAACAGCATCAGGGACAAGAATGGAGAATTCTTAATTAATAATGAGAATAAAATGAAGAGATGGAAGGAATACTTGGGAGAGTTGTACAATGGAAGCTATCTTAGAGTGGAAGTAATCGAAGAGGAAATTGAATTCGATAAGGATGATTTGGGAGCCCAATATTAAGATCAGAATTTGACGCAACTGTAAGGGACCTAAGAACAAATACGGCTTTGAGAATAGATGATATTCCTGCCGAACTAATTACAAATGCTGGAAAGAAGACATCTACTCAGCTTTACAAAACCATCTGCGACATGTACTCTACAGGTGAGATACCCAAAGACTTTGAGAATAACATCATTATTTCTTTTGCCAAAAAAAAGAGAGCTGAGCATTTTAGCCTGAAGACACATTGCTCGAAGATATTGACGAGGATCATCTAGAGAAGCATAGGAGGAAGGGCTTAGGAGTTTCTGGACGAGGAAAAATTCGGGTTCAGATGAAGCAAGGGCACAAGAGAAGCCATTTTGGCCCTCAGGCTTCTTATACAAAAGAGAAAAGAGAAGAATCTACCGACGTTTGTTGCATATGTAGATTTGAAGAAGGCATTTGACAACGTGGATTGAAACAAGATGCTAATGTTTCTGAAAGAAATTGGAGCGTCATACAATGAGCGAAGAGTTATCAACAGTTTGTATAAAATTCAGTTGGCCATAATCAAATAAGAAAGGAGTGAGACAAGTCTGGGTCAAAGAAAAGACTCCGATAGTGAAAATCCACGGGGAGAAAATCAGTATGCTACGATTCGGCGATTGCATGGCAGAAACAGAAGGAGATTTAAATCCAAGAAATACCCTCAGGCGTTACTTTGTGGAATAGAAGCATCATGAAAATAAAAATGACTTGGAATATTCCACACCTTTTAAAGCAACAACCAACCGTGGTTCTGACGGCCAGAGCATCATTATCAAGGCAACCATATAGTAAATAGTGATCTGGAAGCTGCATAGCAGAAATATCTTTCCCAAGATAACGAAGCCGCACAAACAGTTTATTACGACACCGCGATAATTCGCCCCATAGACCAAAAAATGTACCAAATTTCTTTCTTTTCCGCCTCTTTTCAATCTTTTCACCCTCAACTGGCCGTAACTAGGAGCTATCGATAACTGCCGGGCACAAAGAATAGGGTTCTGCATAAAAGTAATTTCTGTCCTCGAGCAATGCGTGACTTAACCAAAGTCAGACCTCTGTTTCGGTGTACTCGGATGGGTTGCTGTCAAGACGCTCCCTCGAACGTAGCACATGAGTGACTGCTTCATCGCTCACGATCAAAAACAAAAAAATGGGACGGAACAGAAAAACTTCCGACCGATGTCAGTCTAATAGAAAGTCACTCATAACTCCCGGGTGACCATTGGTCAAACAAATGAGTTGCACGACTACCAAGCAGTTACCATTACTATAACATTTACACTTAATCTAATTGATGTTGTTGGTCTAATTGTTGGACTAGATAATGTTTAACCATTTCTCTTCATGGATGACAAACCGTTAAACCTATAAATTTGTGTTTATCTTTAAATGCCTTTGTTTATCCTCGAAACTTTTGGCAAAAGTTCGTTGTTGTAGATTTTGTAGTTTACCGGTGGATGATTTACAAAGATCATAAAATTGAGAAAGCCACTAATTTAAGGAGTTTTAATATTGCTTTGCAGTATACACATTTTTGTATTCATAGGAAAATACAAACTTTTAGTACAATAGCAATAAAAATGTCTAAAAAACGAGATATATTGCATTATCAATACATGCTCACATAGTCCGGTATAAATTTTCAACATACAACAGTCTATCATTTTGACGCCAATCCGCCTAAGTTATGAAAATGACAAAAATTAAATTTTGGATTTCGTGTAGCGAAAAGTACTCCTCTAGATAGTATTCTGTATTTGGACTCGATAGATGGAAGCAGTAATTGTAGATAGAGCCACTCGTCACTGGAAACATATCGATCTTTCTTGCATGCCAAGTACAACTTAATCGTGTTGTCTTTTTTGTTTTGATGAATAATTTAGATAATATCGTCTATAGTATTTTTTGCTATTGCTTCCTTTATTTATATGTACCTTACTATTCTCACTTATGCACACTTATCTTATGTATTATGCCTCAGATAACATGAAAATGTAATGCTTAGAAACCTGGGCTCTCACCAGGAGGGCCAGAGTTCGAATCCCGGCAGCAAAAGATATTTTTCATTGGTAAACTGGCCCCGTTTTGAGTGTTTTGTGGAGGATATTCGAGTTTAATACTCCGTCCGTCAGATGGGACGTTAAGGTGTGGTTCCCTTGGTACCTTGTCGTTAAGAGCAGGCTAAGGCGGACGACGTGTTTCCCTCCACCCTTGAACCTTTACCTTCCGTTCCCATCCTTGTATATTTTCTCCCGGTATGAAGCCTCTATTAAGACCGTTGTTTATGGTGAAATTTCTTGCACAAGATAATAAAAGACAAGAACTTGTAACAAAAATAATTGTATGTCGAGATTTGGCCACTGCACAGCTGAATTGCGATATCCGATGAGGATAGTATTTTGAAGAATACTGCTACAGTAACTTGGTCACAATTATTTTGCTACCATTAATCCAAACAATAATAAAATGATATTAAACGATTGGTTACTTGCACTCTTTCATTGGCTCATATAACCCATTATTTGTCCTCTTAATACCATGTATGCTCGTTAATAATATCTCCTTTTTGGTTCTAACTTTTGGTTATAACGACTTCCTAATTTCATTGATGGGGCTCAAAGTTTTCCAGTACGTCCAACTCATATTTTAAGAAATAGAACACTTACAACGCGACCGACGAATATCACAATATGGAAGAAACAAAAAATATCACGATGTCCTTAGCAAAAATATAAGTTTTACCACGCTTATAGGAATAAAAGGGATCGCAATCACAGAACACCAACCTTACGAATACTATACGAACGCTTCACTACCATCACATGTCATGCGCAGAAGCTACAGAGTGGATCTTTGACGGTTTCATCTAATAATTAAGAGCACGATCAAATTTCTTGAACAACAAATCGTACAGAGACCTCCTACTCTATACAGTTTGAACAAGTTCCCGTGCAACAAAATTTTAACGCGTACAACGGCTTTATACAGCCGTGAAAACACAGATGATGATAGAATTGAACATCTCCTAGGGATCTGCACAAGACATTATTGCTCAAAAGGGCGGAAAAGCCCGCCGTAGATGAAAGCGTTTGGAAACTGCTGTTTTAGTCCATAAGACTTGCCAACCTAACTTCGTCAAGCAACGAGTGACCTGCGTTGGCTGCAACTACAACGTTTCGGTTGCTTATCGAGTGTCACGCGGATGTCTGGGCCGTCACGCGTAGTGCCTGTGGCGCAGGAGAAGTAGATGTCTCCGCATTTTTTACCGGAGGGATGAGAAATTCCCAACGCAAGTTGTCAAGTGCAGATAAGGCGGTGGAGTCCGTGATGTGACCTTAGGAAACCCGCACTGTAGGAGATCCTTCGACTCAGCGTGCACCACGAGACGTGGAGGCGACCCCGCTTCACCTCCGCGGATGCGGATGGGAGGAGCGGCACTTTTGCACCTCCCTCCCTCCCACATCCCCCCGCCCTCTTCTTCCGCCTGGGTGCAGAGATACGGAGGGACGGGGTAGTCTGTCTCTCCATCTCCAGTCAGCAACGGACCCTCTCCGGCAGGATGCAGAAGGCTGTGACCATACTCCCGCTCCTCGTAGCCCTCGCGGCCGCTGCACCATTTGGTGAGAACTGCTCCACGTACAACTCCCATGACACCCGAACTCGAAACAAGTAGGTTAGAACGTACTAGATGAGACTTTGACATGCTAGACTATGGGTGAAAATGAAGCCAGAATAGGGGTGCTTGGGAAATATTATGCCACACCTACTCCATTCAAAACTTTGCTTTTCATCAGCGACGTCGGAAGTGGGAGGCAGGGAGGACATTCGCCCCCCCATAATTTGCCCCAGGCCCTTGAGAAATGAGTATTCATTAATAAATTAATTAAATTTCACTTGTTTCCCGCTTGTATTTTCCCTTCTGACGCATATTCTACCACCTTCATATGCACTTTTAGCGGAATTCTAGTCTCTACCTTCTCCTAACCGCAAAAAAATGCGGGCCCTTCTCATAGGAGCCGGGTACTTTTCTTAAGAGCCGTACCCTTTTCAAGGTTAGCCCCTCCAAGCAAAAATAGTTCCGACGCCCCTGCTTTTCATGCTTCGTCCATCGCTGGTAATCCGGATTCCTAAGTAACAATGCAGTTTCAGTTCTTCATGCTTTTGTTTTCCAAGTTTAACATTGGGCTTTGTCTCTTTACTCCTACCGCTAACAACTAGGAGAAACACTGATTTCAACCTCGTAGATATTTTCCACTTACAATCAGGCATCAGAAAATTCATGGCAATTTTACCGAGGCTCAGGTACTAGATGTAGAGCCCTTGCGGTCCATCAAGGATGGCAACGCAAGGGAGACTGGGCTTCAAGGAAGCCACGACCAAAGGAAAACCCGCAAGGGCTCTGCATCTAGTACCTGAACCTCGGTAAAATTTCCTCGGTAAAATGCGAATTAGGGATCCTGGGTAGCGTAGTGGTTTGCGCAGTGGCACGGAAAGTCAAAGGTCCGCGGTTCGATTCCCGGTCCAGGTGAATCAGGAAATTCGTTATGTAAATGATCGTGTGTACCAAGCGATCACTAACTTTTCACTCTATTCATTTCCAGAGTTGCCGATACATGGGCCGACCCTTTCACAACTGGGTCACATGGCTGAATTGGCCAAAGGCACGGGGATAAAATGGCCGCATATCATGCATTTCCCTGACGACAATGGAGATCCGACGGCCGCTCAAGTGTACGGCAACGACACCATTCCACCCGTGCAGGCGTCGGACGTGTTATTCAAACTTTACACAAGGTAGCGTTCAACTACTCCTTGGAATGAGTGCCTGACTTAAGGAGGTTGGCTCGCGACTGCTTGAGTCAAGTTGTCTGAGGAATCTTATTAATTTTAGTACGAGTATATGCCTGCTAAGTGATCCTTACTTCACAAAGAAAATTACCTAAGCTATTGAAAGTCATAAGTATCACAAGAAATACGATGTAAAGTCAAAGGATTTCTTTTTTATGATAATTTTAATCAGCTCGACGATGGAGACATTCAGCATTTACTTTAAAGAAATAAATTCATGTACTCAATGGACACCATATCTAACACCAGATAACAATAAGTATAACACCCGAATATTACTATCAAACGTTGTGTTATAATATTTTTCTGAAATATGCTTTAATATCTCATTAGTAATGATATTATTCATACGCCAACCATTATGGCAACAGCGACCGCAGCGTCACTTGAAGTCAACTAACGCATTTCGTCTGCTATAAGCGCAGAAATAGGTGGATTGAGCGAAAAATACGGTGGGTAGAAGTCTTTTTTTTCGTGCCATTTAATTTTTTGTGAAATTACGCATAAAATATCAGTTTTTTGCAAAAATGACATGTTACTATGTTATTTTCAAACGTTATATTCCCATGTGATGGCTATTCTCGCCGTTAATCGTAAGTAATTTCAAATACAATTTGTGGAAAAAGTAGTGTGGGTTGGTGTAATTATCTTTACTTTATTAGATAGAGGAACGTTTGTTCTATAAGTGCTGAAAATATAAAAAAATTGACATGACTTTCACTTTTCGGATCAACCTCCCTAAAGAAAAAAACAAAGTTTTTACTCTATATTTCTTAATTTTAAGCATTAAACCAAAAGGCAAGTAGACAAAATAATGTTGTCTACGTGGGTGTTTTTGTCTCATCAAACCATGTTTTCTCTCTCATGTTCAGTCAACTATCCTATTCAAAAGCCCCACGTAGCCTCAGTAAATTCCTTAGGCCATTTTCACACATACCGGCAAAACCGGTGCCGGAATCCGTTCCCGACCTAGCGTTGTTATCACACACACCGTCAGTACCGGAAAGGGTCCAGTTTCATTTTAGACGTGATAGAGATGAGGTACAAAAACGAAAGACGGTACCTGCTTGTGCTGCTGTACCTTAGGTTGAAATACAGGAGACGGGAAAGACAGTATTGGGTTCATCTACTTTAAGGAGTCAGATATTAAAAAGGAAGTTCCTGCATTACTTATGATAAAATTAGAAAGGATGAATCAGAGTTTTTTTTAATTATTTACGCATTAGCATTCACACATGTGATTTCCTATTTGATTTCCGTGGAAAGTACGCTATTTAAATAACTAACAGACTGAATTTTGAATCTATCTCCTCACTGGCACGGGAAAAATCGGTAGTGTGTGAAAGTGTAAATTTAAAAATACTGAAACCGACCGCCAAAGCCGGCTTTCAAGTGAAAATGACATGAAGTGTCGAAACCATGGTAGAAATAAAAAAAAGCTTTGTGTGGAATGTACAAAGTGGATTTTCTTTTTCAATCCGATCTTCTTCTTCCTTTATCCAATTTCAAGTAGACTGAGCCACCATAATTGTGAATCAAAACCAGCCGAAACGATAAAAATTCCTTCGTTGAGCCATAAACGAATGCTCCTTGTTGTTTGTAGTGTAAACGAAGGAAAAAAATCGTTGATAATATTCGTTAGCAACGAATGTTTTCGAGACTCGTGCGTGTGGGTAAACAAAAACATGAAACGAATGACGTTATCATTGCGACAAATTTCATTCGCTATAACGCAACAAAAGATTCAAGACTCAGGCCAAAGGTAAATGCTACAACTATTTCGTGGAATAAGGGCTTAAAAAAACGTTTTACCCTTTATTTCTTAATTTTAAGCTTAAGGCCGTTGTACACGGTACAATTTAATGCACAAGATCTTGTACCATACATTGACTCCAGACTCGTAAATTGACTCGTAAATCGAGATTTGACCAAGAAATTGTACAAGAAGTTGGTTGACGGTCGTACACGATCAAAGATTTTCATGCAATTCGTGCGGCAATAACATGCGCAGATATCGTTTTCTGTCGAACAGCTGAATTGCAATATCCGATGACGATAGCATTTTGAAAATACTGCCACAGTTACTGGGTTACAATGATTTTCTACCATTAATCCTAACATTAATAAAATGAAATTATACGATTGCTTACTTGCACTCTTTCATCGGCTCATGAAACCCATAATTTATCCTCCAAATCCTATGTTTATACTTGTTGATGATATTTCCTTTTTGGCTAAATAACATCTTCCTAATTTCATTGAGGTTTAATGTTTGGTAAGGTTAAGAAATTGCAGTCTATTTCCCTTCGTTCTGTTTGAAATTAACTTAAAATCGAGATTTAACGATTGCTTATAATAAAATAAAGTCGTATGTGCAGTAACGTATCTTCAATTTCTACCTTCTTGGAATTAAGTTGATTTTGTGGATAAATTTAGTTTCGTACATTGATTACTTAAATAGTTAACATCTATTGCATTGACCTCGTAGTCTATCTCCATTTATAAGCCCATTACCATTTTCGAATCAATTCTCATCCTGTATGTTACGTGAAAAAGTAGGCATTGCGTATGAGACGTTACATCTACATCCAATTTCAGTGATAGTAGTGAAATGTCGTATTTTAAGAAATAAAGTAGCAGAATTTTACCACCTCATAAAAAGAACTGATGCAGATATAATCATAGGTAGGGAAAGCTGGATTTCGAAGGACATATCAGATTATGAAGTATTCCCGAAGTATTTCACCGTATACAGAAAGGATAGAGTAAGCAGAAACGGAGGTGGAGTATTTATAGCTGTGAAGGACCCGTATGTCAGTAGAAGAGTACTTATTTCAGAGCGAAATAGAGAAAGTATTTGGTGTTCCGTTAAAAGTAAAAGAAGTAACGAAAAATAGATATATATGGGTGCATATTACAGGCAACCGGACGCGGACGTAGGTTGAAGTACAGATTAAATCTGTTAGAGAAATTTCAATCGGATAGCTTTACTGAAGGTGTTAGGCACATATTAAAAAAAAACCATCATATTATGCTAGATTCGACAAGATAAATAAGATTAGAGAAATAGATTGTCGTACCGATAGATTCAATATGGCATTTTTCCCCCGTACTATAAGAGAACAGAATAGGCAGCATAGCGAAGGGATAGGTTGGTGAAATATTTTAGAGTAGTCTGTAGTGCATGATGCGTGTATTAATCCTTAAAATACTTTAGATACGAACAATGTAGTTGCATGAGACCCTATAGTTTCTTGTTTGCATGTCAGTAGTGCATGCTTGGTGATCTTCACCACCTGCCACACACCCTCGTGGTGGCTTGCAGGGTATCTTGTAGATGTAGATGTTTGTCAGTGTGTCCAACTCATCTTTTGAGAAATAGAACTCTTCCAACGTGACCGATGAATATCGCAATATGGAAGAAACTAAGAATATCATAATATGGAAGCAACAGGGTATCATAATATGTGCAACAAAAATATAAGTTTATACCACACTTATAGGAATAGAGGAGATCGAAAACACAGAACACCAAACTTACGAATACTATACGAACGCATCACTACCGTCACATTTCATGCGCAGAAGCTACGGAGTGGATCTTTGATGTTTTCATCATATAATTTAAAAAACATCTAATTTCTTGTACTGTCATGCTTTCTTCGTTTACAAATACAATATTTTTAGCCGAATATGCATGTATTCATGTATGTCGTCATTCATTCCAAAATGAACAATGGATGAACAAATTAATTTTTAGACTTCTCCATGAAAGGCAAGCATCTAACCAGAAATGGTAGATTTGTGCAATGCCTGTCCAGCATAAAGTTATTTGAGTTAGGATTAACTGTATTACCTGCTATTCCCTTGACCTCCCTTTGCTAAATCTAGTTGAATCAATATAAAAGCCAATGAAGCTTTTTCAGATGCATTTACCGATAAAAAATAACGAGTGGTCATCCCAAGAATCTAGGCCTTCAGAGTGCAATTACGATGAATTTCATTTTTTAACGTCCTCAAAACATCAAATGACTTCTTCTCATAGCATTTTTGGAGCTAAAAAAGAATATTGAAGAGATATACCGAGGCCTAGGACCCCAAGGAGAAGCATTCACAAATGACAAGAACCAAGTGGAGGAAGACAACCGCGGTCCAGCAATACTAAGAAGCGAATTCGAGACACCAGAAAGAGACCTGAAGACTGGAAAAGCGCCCGGAGAAGATAAAATCAGCGGAGAAGTAATCAAAGCACTTGTTGAAAAAGCGCAAGACGCACTATATGAATAATCCAAGATTGCTACGAATTCGGAAATCTGCCAGAAGACTGCAAGAGGGACTCAATGGTGAGCATACCGAAGAGGGCAAGGGCTGAGAAATGCGAGGACCACTGAACCTTGAGTCTAGTGTCACATGCCTCCAAAATCCTTACTCGGATAGTAGGCAGAAGAATCGAAGGAAAAATCGAAGAAAACCTGTCAGAAAACCAATTTGGATTTAGAAAGAATAGGGAGACAAGGGAGACAATATTATGCCTGAGACTACTGGTAGAGAAAATGATCCAGGTGAGCAAACCATTGTATATAGAAGGCATTCGATAACTTCGAATGGAATAAGATATTCCACACTATGGAAAAACTTGGCTTGGACTACAATGACAGAAGAATCATCTACCAGCTCTACAAGGACCAAGTGGCCACAATACGTACGCAAGACGGAAAAATATAGAGGCAAAAATTAACAAAGGAGTCCGACAAGGATGTAACCAGTCACCAGCACTCTTCAATATGTACATGGAGGAAGCGATAAAAGAAATAGAAAAACGAGATACCAAAGGAATCAAAGTGAAGGGAGAAGAAATCAACATGCTACGCTTCGCTGATGATATCGCTATCGTAGCAGGAAACGAGGAAGACCTACAGGCCTCACTGAATATAATTGAAAACGTGTTTCAGGAATACAACATGAAAGTCAATAAGAAGAAAACCAAGATACTTGTGTGCGGAAGACAGTGGCCGACGTCCGCCTTAAAGGAGAAAGATTGGAGCAAGTGGAATCATTCACCTACCTCAAGAGCACCATCACCTGGGATGGAAAAAGCACGACAGACATCAAGCGTCGAATAGTCCAAGCTAAGGGGGCATTCATGGCCAAAAGGCCACTACTCTGCTCGAAAAGCATAAGACTGGAGACAATGTAACAGTACGTGAAAACATTCGTGTGGGCAGTGGCACTCTACGGATCAGAAGCATGGACCATTGGAAAAACTGACCAGAAAAGAACAGAGGCCTTCGAGAGCTGGTGCTGGAGAAGGATGCTCAAGATCAAATGGACGGATAAGGTGAGAAACAAGGAGGTACAAAGAAGAATTGGAGAAGAAAGAGCACTGTGGAGCACCATACACCAAAGAAGAACCCGGTGGGTTGGCCATGTCATGAGACACAACAATTACGTTGGACACATAATGGAGGGAAAAATTTAAGGGAAAGTCCCCAGAGGAAAGACAAGAGACAAGTATTTGGGGAAAGTCAAGAAGGATACGGGGAAGAAGAACCATAGGGAAATGAAGGAACTGACATGGAATAGGGAGAAATGGAGGGCTGCAATATACCAATTGTAGGAATGTAATACTATGCATGAGGAGCACTTAGAATATTATTTACGGGATATTTTTAAGGAAGGATATTGGACCTGATATTTCAAAAGATTTTAATTGCAGCTTGAGGTTTCTGAGTTCTTGATTTAATAGTAAAAAAAAAACTTTTAGAGGTATTTGTGTCTTCGACGACGATTTTTTCCATAGGAAAAAATAGTCTTTGAAACAGGGTTAATAATCTAAAAAGTAAAGCTTTTGATCACTAGCTTCTTTCAACTGAGTAGTAAATTTAATGAATCAATGAATTGAGGTATCTTTCCCAAAGATGAGACAGTTGAGCAGCAGACATCTTAAAGATCTTGCAATGTTCCGGGAGTCAACGACGGATCTTTTGGAACGATGCGTACAGAGTCAACCTGTGCCCACAGTTGCCAAATGACGTTTCTCCTTGTGCTTCGCCCAAAGAAATATCCTCGGATTTAGTATAAAAGTGACAACATTGACCATCTAAATCAGTCTATACGCATCTATTGCTAAGTTATGTAATATCATCCTCATTTCCATTTCAGAGAGGGACCGAGTGAGGGAGAAATTATCATTCCTGGAGATGCGAAGTCTCTGAGAAACTCCCATTTCAATGCTTCAGAGCCCACGTTCTTCGTGACTCATGGCTTCATCCAGAGCATCGAGGCCAACACCGTGCAGAGCATCAAAGACAGTAAGTTGATCGTATTTCTCACCAGCGGCATCGGAAGTGGGGGACAGGACGGGCCGAAGGCTCCCCCCCCCCCCCCCCCCCCAAGAATTTGCCCCGGGCCCTTGAGAAATGAGTAGTCTTCATTAATAAAAATTAAATCTCACTTGTTTTAAGCTTGCTCTTTCCCTTTCTGATACATCTTCTCACCCTTTCATATGCTCTTCTAGTGAAATTCTAGTCCCTACCATCTCGTTTCGCAAAAAAATGCGGGCCCTTTTTTGGTTGCCTCCCCCAGCGAAAATAGTTGTAAATGAAACGCCCCTTGTAAATGAAAATTTAGATAATTTGTAGTTTTACACACTTTTTTATTTTATTTAACCTCTACCGGTTTAAACGAAATTCAAAGAAAAAGCAAAATTCTATACCCAGCCAGCACACGGTATCATGCTTACATAATATCCTCGTAATTTTTTTTCCTCTCTTTCTATTCTGATCTAAGTCTGTAAAAAATTAATGAAAATGTAAAAACTTACATTGTGCACTAAATAGCTCTGATGAAGCCGTAATAAAGAGGCAAAACGTTGGCGAAAATTGATGTTCTTCATAAACGACCAAATGACTCCATACAACTTTTCCATTCCTACGTTAACTTAAGGTACGTGTGTATACATAAACATAATATCCCCGTATTATTCTACGTTTACGTAAATTCTAAGTAAGCATTTTATGATAACGAACATAAACGTGCATGCTTCATGCTTACGTAAGCATCTCTTAAACGGATTTTAAACCGTACACGTAAACGAATTTACGTGAGTCTTACGAGTGTGGGCCGATAAGAAAAGTAAATTTACAGCATTATTTCATAGATTATACTCCGCGCTTATGTTTAATGAAAATATTTGGCTTATAAAGTTAACGTGTAGTTACATGAAGTTGTTTTAAGTACCTTTTTCATTAAATGTGGAGTACATATGTTTCAGGCTGATCACCGATATGAGATAGCAGTTTGATATTTGTTCCGAAATCCACCCCTGAGCTCCCTTACAATAAGTAGGTAATCACTGCAAATATTAGTAATTAATCATCATTCACAAGTAGTTAATTGATGCTCACCAGTAATCATCCACCTCGTATCCGCAAAAAAATGCTACCCCTTTTCTTAGGCTTCGGGCCCTATTCTTAGGAGCAGGGCCCTTTTTATGGTTGCCTCCCCCAGCGAAGATAATTGTAAATGAAACGACCCTTGTAAATGAAACTTTAGATATTTTGTAGTTTTCCATCCTTTTTTGTATTTTATTTAACCTCTACCGGTTTCAGCGTCTCAGCGTCATTGTCAAGAGTAGGGGAGTGTGGGGCTAGATGGACCGCAATTTATTTCTTCAATTTCAATTTGTGCGCATGTTTGATGAGCTAGAGAGTTCAAATTTTTACTGTAGACGGATTTTAGCATTGCAAAGGCACTTCAGTCGTTTTTTGCCATTTGAGACAATGCAAACCCATTTGTGTTTTGGTGTTTTTTATCATGTGGCCACTCAAAATATTTAGTGCTCCGAAGGTTTTGATTGCTGAGAGTTTTTGTGAAGTTTTTATTGTGAATTTTGGTACAGTAGGTAAGTGATTAGTTCTCTTTCGGAAAAAAATGAAGTTGAAGGGATTAACTCGTTGATTTTTGTTGTGCGCCTTTCCAACTGCCAAAACTGGCTGTGGGGATAAATGGCCCGTTTGCTATGGGGCTAAATGGACCGCATGTTTCGCATGCATTTCAGTATTTTCTTTGCTTTTGCCGAGAAAGAAATCATGTAGGATCTATTAGCTGAGCAGGATGACGCGCAGGCCCGCTAAAATTCTCCCGCAGCTCCAAAGAAGCGCTGACGCCCAGTGGAAAATCCCCGCAAAAGTTAAGTGGAACATTATTCTGCCGATGAACTAAATCTTATTAATAAATTATTTATGTTAGCAAAATCGCTCATTTTATTTTTAATTCACCTCTTTTTCTGCTTCTCCCGGCGAAATCCGCCGCGAAACATTCGTTTCGTTTAAAGTACGCTGTGGTTCATTTAGCCCCACCCATGGTCCATTTAGCCCCACCGTGGGGCTAAATGGACCGGATGCGCACTTTCCAAAAATTGGCCATAAAAATATACTTTCGATGCTCATAAGGATTGAAAGGTTTTTAGAAGTTATAGAGCATCAAATTTATACAAGGCACACCATTTTTCAAAAGTAAAATTGTCAAAATCCGCCCACCAGCACTCCGCAAACGAAAAACGTTCAATTTAGCCACACCCTCCCCTACAGTAAATTGTGTCAAAAGAAAGTGTAAAAACTACAAAGTACCTAAAGTTACACTCACAATGAAAGGGTTCCACAAAGGGAGCTCGTCGACGATGGATTTTATCCGACGCCCCTGCTTCTCACCGTCCTTGAAGTACCGTTTATATCTGTGTTTAAACGTTATTTAAACTTAGTCAGCCAAACTTTCAGGAAGTAGAATCCTTCAGCAGTAACGTACATTATATTCATTCTCCATAAGAATTTTAAATAAATATAGACATGACATAAAAATAGCATTAATGAATGGAATATTGGAAAATACCGATGTAAGACACAGAAGAAGGTGCCTAGAATACCATACCACTTTTCACATACTAGTCACATTTTAATTAATTTATTTATACCAACACGTTGTTTAGGATGATGAAGATTAAATGGATCGACCTAGTGACAAACAAAGAAGTCCTAAGAAGAGTGGGAGAAAAGAGAAGTCTGCTGAAAATTCTACAAAGGAGACGGGGCAACTTAATAGGCCAAATCTTAAGACACGATGGCCTGATGAAGACAATCGTCGAGGGAAAAGTGAACGGGAAGAATGGAAAAGGCAGACCTCGTATGAGTTATATGGAATAGGCCGTGAAGTATATAAAAGAGAAGAATTAATTTAATATGAAGAGGTTGGCCGATAGAACAATCAAGTGGAGGGCTGCGTCAAACCAATCCTAGATGATGATGACACGTTGTTTCTGAATACTAGTAAACCGTAGGCTCTCTTTTTTCACTCTTCACTGGTAATTAATTTGAAAGCCGTTAATTTTTCTTTCCGAAATTTCCCGCTTTTTTTAAATACTCTACCAAGTTTTTATCTCTTTATCTTTCTTGATGGCCCTTGCCTGTTATTTATCTCTCTATATTGTTCTTTAAAGGTAAATTTTTCTCGGGTTTCTCTGATACCTGCTATATAGTCGCCCAATTTGTTTTTACCCAGTTTTTTTTAAATAGAATATAAAAGTGGACTGTGGGCCATATCACTTGAAAATTATGAATGAAAAATGAAACTTTGTATCTTAATGAACCCTGGGCTAGAGGAAGAAGGCCTCATCTAGCCCAGGTTAAATAAAGTAATGCCAATATCAATGTCAATCCCTGTCATATTCTCTTTTGTATTGTACTCCATATAAACATTTATTCCCGGGTCAAACACTCAAGAAGATGGTATTCCTCGACAAGAAATATTTATTGCAACGTTTTCAACGTGCTATGGCTGCTGAGCGATCATCAAGTGCAAGAGAGTGCAAGTAAGGAAGTGGTATGTACAAGCCACTTCATTACCTATTGCCAAGAAGATTAGAATGTCCTGGAGGAGTAATTGACATGCTAACCTTTGGGTAACAATGAAGCCAGAGTGGGGTGCTTGGGAAAGATTAGGCCCCACCTACTCCGTACGAAACATTGCGTTTCATACCGTCTCTTATGCAGACTGCACTAATTTATTAACTCATACAAAACAATGAAATCTAACACAAATTCAATCATAATAGTTTCATTTAATATTCCTTTGGCTATTTAAGAGAACTAAGAGAACTATTAATGATATTGATTCCCCTGTGAATTAATTTAATAACTAAATCTGGTTTGAATGCAATCTATTTAAACTGCATATCTGGCGCCCGTTTATATTATTTTCCTGTTTCTTTTGATGATTTTGTGATATGCATTCCATTATCAATCTAACTACTCTAATGTTAACCTTCACAACTTCATCCGTACGAATATCGTGAGTAGCAGTATATATTGACTGTAGTCAGCATAACTCGTACCGATCTAGATGGCCGCTGGCTTCTCAAATCAGCTGCGATGCCTCCTCTGGTACACTCTAATCTCTTTGACTTGCACTCCCATGTACCTGATGATGGTTTTAATTCTGGAACTCGTTGTACGTACGTTGCAATAATTTTTTCTTGTGAAACAGCGCTCTCTTTTTGAGGTTTTTTTTTACTATCGTATCATTTTACCATATATCTCCGGACAGATATACCTTTATTTCCAGGCTTCTCTGTCTTCTTTCTTTTTCTATAATATCCGACCACTTAACCTGCAGCATTACCAGGTCTCAAAGGCACCAATTCTTATCTAAGCAGTTTTTTCTTACAGGGGGAGCTTGGTGTCCAGTATTCAGTGAATTGGCCTGGAAACCAAGCATACCGGCTTCAAAACCCGGGGAAAGCTTGATGTTTGAATTGATTTCGCAATGGGGAATGTGATGAAATTTGTTTCTCGAAGATTAATGATGTACTTGATGCGAAATTTTCTCACCAATTTAAATATATAAGCTAAATTTTTAGCTACATTTCTAAATTAGCTAAATTTCTACGCCCACCACAAAGATTATTAAATGAATTTAAAATGTTCCTGGAAATTGACGAAAGTCACGTGACCTAAAACGCCTTCTGATGTCACTGCACGGTATAGGTTCCATATTGCTACGGAGATAGACATTTATTTTTAACAGAAAACGAAGTGCATATATTTTTTGAGGTTTTTAGCCGTTTCTCGAACGAAACGATGACTGAAAAATACTTAAAAAAAAGCACATTCCGACAATTTCATTTGGTTGACTCCCTTATGGCGGCGTTCTTCTAAAAAAAACCAGCGATTGCATAGACGTGGTAGAAATTCTTGGGCACTAAACAGGCATTATATAATTAATGGGCGATTTGCTCGTTACAATGCATAGTACGTAAATAGAAATTCGAAATACAATCGTTTATTGCATTAAACAAATGAGATATATACATACGTTATCGCCAAGAATTTATTTAACAACTTACCTCCACGCATAAACAGATAAACAACGACCATAGTGATACCGTGCCGTGACGTCATGCGATGACGTCGTGTTTTTAAGCTGCCGAAAAGGTACAATTTTCAAAGAGTAATATCTTTGTAACACAACTTAATTCTTCAGCAAAATTTTCGGCAAGCACATTTTAGCTAATAAACTTCACATTCAAAGAGTTATAAAAAATAGTGCTTGTTCCCCATTGGGCTTAGTCAGCATTTGGTCTTTCGACAATGGCAAGGGCTTTCGGGCATTCAAGCGGACTGTTACTGCCACCACCTTGAGACGCCCTGACGAGGAGGAACGCCCGAAAGTACCTGCCATTGTGGATAAGCGCCGCGGAAACCTCAGATCCAGTTTTCGTCTTTTGCATGAGCTCACCCCTTACCGACCAGACCAACTCTCGATTTGAACAGTGCTTTCCTATGTTCATTTTGTCACGAAGAGTTCCGCAAATCATAGAATACCACACTCCGCATTATTCAGAAATTATCCACTCATTTCGCTTGCTTGTTCGAACTAGGGATCCGTGCGAAATCGAAATCAAAGAGAATATGTGACGCTTCTGTAGAACTTTTGGTGAAAATAATCACTGTAAAAAGTAGATCTGATTTTAAGGTACAAAAGCGATCTGAATTTCAGATGCAACAATTTTAAGACAGGGTATGTTGAATTTCAGCAGTAATATCTTGTCTAAAAATAAGGCAGGTGAACGGCTGAAAATCAGACCATCCAGAATCCTGCTTCCTCTGCTTCCTGCTCAACTGCTCCTGTACCAACCATCCATGTTCCTGCCTCTTCCGTACCTTAAATCCGTGTTCCTGCCTTACAACCAGACAGCGCTTAAATTCAGATCGCACTGAAAATCAGATCAACTTTTTACAGTGATGTTTAGGTGCTAAAACTGCTTAGCTAACACCACACAAAACTGACAATATTAGCGGTGAAGGCAACGGCGGTAGCCGGCCTCGGTGGAGGCGGGATAAAGCCCTCGCCTGCCATTCCTGGGGTCGCAGATTCGACTCCCGCCTGGGTCTACATCTACATCTACACAACACCCTGCAAGCCACCACAAAGGCATGTGGCAGGGGGCGAACTCTCACCAAACATGCACCACCCATCATGCATAAAAAAGGGTTAGTACACAAATACTATTCCAAACTTCACCATTTAAAAAAAGATAAAAATAGCAAAGCAAACATGCAAAAACATTGAGAAAGTTAGGATTTTAGGAAGGAGTTTAGGAGTTTAGGAAGGAGTTGGTTGGGATAGCTCCAAGTCCCTACACCAACATGCAGCTACCAATGTTATCCATTGCTACACTCGTATTGGATATATTTACCGTTATTCATATCCGTAATTGTAAGAGGAAAAAAGGACATTTTGATTCTGTCAGTTCGGCAATCAATTTCTCTAATTTTGGAAATGGTTGGATTTTCTCCACCCAGAGATTGGCTGTGTGCGCTGTCTATCTATTATTTGTTATCGGACGAATTGAATCGATATAAAATAGCCATATGAACTGTAGGAGGCATTGGAAGCTAAAAAAATTAACCCCTCAATAATCATACAACAGGCGGGATTCGAACCCAGGATTTCGGGTTGATTTACCGGTGCGTTTGCAACCTGATTACCACGATTGGTTTTCAACATATCCCTCAAAGGTTTCAGTGCTTTATACTCAGTTGTTATTGCCAAGAGGCTTTGATAATCAAGCCTTAAGGAGGTTGATCCGAAAAGTGAAAGTCATGTCATTTTTTTTATATTTTCAGCTCTTATAGAACTAAAGTTTCTCTGTCTAATAAAGTAAAGACAATTCTACCAACCCATACTCCTTTTCACACAAAGTGCATTTGAAATTACATACGATTAACGGCGAGAATGGCCGTCACATGGGAATATAACGTTTAAAAATGCCATAGTGACATGTCATTTTTGCAAGGAACTGATATTTTATGCGTAATTTGACAAGGAATAAAATGACATAAAAAAAAGCATCAACCTACCGTATTTTTTGCTAAATCCACCAATTTCTTCGCTTGTAGCAAACGAAATGCGTTAGTTGACTTCAAGTGGCGCTGCGGTCGCTGTTGCCAAAATGATTGGCGTATGAATAATATCATTACTGATGAGATATTAAAGAATATTTCAAGAAATATTGTAACATTACGTTTGATAGTAATATTCTGGTGTTATACATAAGTAAATTCATTGAGTACATGAATTTATTTCTGTAACCTAAATGCTGAGTTGACTCCATCGTCAAGCTGGTTAAAATCATCATAAAAAATAAATCCTTCGCCTTTCCATCGCATTTCTTGTGATACTTCAGACTTTCAACAGCTTTGGTTATTTTCTTTGTAAAGTAAGGATCACTTAGCTTGCATATACTCGTACTTAAATTAATAAGATTAGTTAGGAAACTTGACTCAAGCAGTCGCGAGCCGACCTCCTTAAGCAGCACTTCCTCGCCATTGGCGCGTGCGACCTTTTGTATTATATTTGACCTGAAATTGACCCCTCGAGAACTCTCGGTCCACTCTTGTGCGCGACCACGTGCTTCCTATTCCTCTCTTTCAATATCCTCGACTCCTGAGGGGAAGTCATCATTCGCGCATTATCTTCGCTTCTATTTCTGTTGACCTCAAGTCTCGATATATCATGAACAGCCTCAGTAATTTAGTCAGCCTTTCATAATACGGTTCCCAGACATGCCATGACCGCTACTTAACTCATCGGAAAATCGCTACGTTCAACGTTCTGATAATTTCCTCACTCATCTCTGAAAACGCATGAGCTTATTGTGGTTTGTATTCCTCGTAGCTAGGATCGGGAGCATGAGAACGTAGCTATCGAAGACGAAATGAATGGTTTTATTGGGATTTAGATTCTTTCAACTTATTCCTGGGGTTAACACATGCGTGAAATAATGAGTACACTGTGATTCATCAAAAGAGTACTGGGAAAATGCGGCGATCATGAACGATAAATTAGCTACATTTCCCTTGTTAGACCTCCTTTGGAATTCTCTGCCAGTATATGGAATCCTTAAGAAATAGGCTTAAATTATAAAATTGAACGTGTGCAAGGAAGATCGGCAAGATTTGTAAAGGGACAA
Source organism: Platycnemis pennipes (assembly GCA_933228895.1). Lineage (NCBI taxonomy): Eukaryota > Metazoa > Arthropoda > Insecta > Odonata > Platycnemididae > Platycnemis > Platycnemis pennipes. The sequence continues at coordinate 28,475,878 of OW121852.1, read as the reverse complement.
TATGATAACTATATTAGCGTAACCACTCTATTAGATGAACAAAAATGGGAATCATTGTCAGACAGTAGGTTGAAGTTCAAACTCAATCTCTTTTGTAAATTCCGAGACAATATTTTCGCTGATGATATTAACAATATTTTGCGCACCCCAAGCTATTATGGTAGAATGGACCATAACCACAAAATTAGAGGAAATGATTGCCGAACTGACAGATTCAAAATGTAATTTTTTCCTCGTGCAAAAAGGGATATGAATAGCGGTAAAAATATCCAATAAGGGTGTACCAATATGGATAGCATAGGAGGTTGCATATTGGTATAAGGACTTTCAGCTAACCCAACTAACAGCATGATATCGAATGCTTGCTTTGATTTTTTTAACTTAAAAAAAAATTGAAGTTTTGAGTGGTATATTATTATTAATCCTTTTTTATGCATGATATGTAATGTCTGTTTGGTGTGATTTCACCCCATGCCCAACACCTTTATGGTGGCTTGCAGGGTAATATGTAGATGTAGATGAGCTCAAGTGTAGCCCTTGTTGAAACCTCAGACACCAAGCTACTAGTCATACTTTCGAATCACAACTAGAAAAAATATGATAGTGCATCGGCATAACCATCGCTACTCATCAATCCTAAGATATTGGGTATGTTAAAATATACACCTTGTACATCTACATCTACATAATACCCTGCAAGCCACCATAAAGGTGTGTGGCAGGGGATGAATTCTCACCAAACATGCTCTACATTTCATGCATAAAAAAGACTAGTATTTATATACTGTTCTAAACTCCACTATGTAAAAAAAGATAAAAATAGCTAAGCATACATGCAAAAACATGCTGTTAGTTGGGTTATTTTCAAGTCCTTATACCAACATGCAGCTACCAATGTTATCCATTGCTACACTCGTATTGGATATATTTACCGTTATACATATCCCTAATTGTACGAGGAAAAAAGGACATTTTGAATCCGTAAGTTCGGCAATTAATTTCTCTAATGATTGCAATTATGGCCCAGTCTGCCATAATAAGTTGGGGTTGGCAAAATATTTTTAACATCATCACTGAAAATATGGTCTTGGAATTTGTTTAAGAGGTTAAGTCTAAATTTCAACCTGCGATCTGACAATGATTCCCAATTCAATCCATTTAATAGGCTGATTACGATAATAAGGTTATCGTACCGTCCCTTTACAAATCTTGCCGATCTACGCTGAACACGTTCAAGTTCATTATTTATAAAAATTATATTTTGTACTGTCCACTTGAGAAATTTTTAGGGTGCGAGCCAGGTTTTGTTACATAATAAAATCATCATCATCTGTGTTTTCAAGTCTGTTTCCACACTAATAGGTATTCTAGACCGTGAGGAAAGGAAAAAGGGTGGGAATGGAAGGGAAGGTGGAAGGGTGGAGAGAAACCCGGCGTCGACATTAGCCTCCTCCTAATGAAAAGGCACCAAGGGGACCACGGCTTAACGTCCCATATGACAGACTGTACTCTTTTGTTCTTCTCAAAACACTCAAAGTAGGGGCCGGTTTACCCATGAAAAATATCTTCCAATGCAGGGATTCGAAAGCGGGCCTTCCTGGTGATAGATCAGTAGTCTGTGACCACTCCTAATAACATCATCAGGTAACATTGACCAAATTTATAACGTATATATATACAGAAATGTGATAGAAGGGAATATTGAAGGGTAGTGCAACACGGAAGACCAAGGGACAAGTGTATAGGGCAAATAAAGAAGGGCGTGAAAGAGAAAACGTATCAGGGTGTGAGGGAATTAACGATGAATAGGGCAGAATGGAGGGCTGCAGTAAAGCAATCCTAGATTTGAAATGCTGATGATGATATACAAAAAAAAGGCGGGAGGGGTTCAGAGGGGGAGGGAAAATAGTGGTCCGGAGTTTGGAGTGTGGTATTGTGGGTAGAAGGCGGAGGGGAAAGGGTGGGAGGAAAGAGAACAGGGTTAGGCTGGGGTAGGGATTTTACATTTCATCTGAAGAATGTTTAGGAACGTATGTATCAACGACCATCAAGTGAAGCATGGGATAAAATTATCCCAAGTTCACGATAGGAGGAGAGCTAAGGAAGAATATAAAGTTTTTTTTAACCCTCAGATTGTAATTGTTTTCAGTTATGACAATTATGTGTTTTATGTATTTATTTTTACGAGGGTTTAGATGCTAGAAGGGACAGTTTTGTCTTCATCTCGCCCCAATAAAGACCTTTTATTATAATTATCATTAGATCGTGCTTGGGTGATGTGTGAGAGCAGTTCAAACTCGGTAACCAGTCCGACAGATGGGCCGTTACTCGAAGTATCCTTTAGTACCTTGATTTCATTTAGAGTTGGCCTATGTTATCACAGGATTAATCCCCAACAGTATTGCAATTCCTAAATTCATCTACATGTACACGATACCCTACAAGCCACCACGAGGGTGTGTGGCAGTGGGTGAAGATCACCAAGGATGCACTCCCGACATGCAAACAAGCAACTATAGGGTCTCATGCAACTAGATTGTTAGTATCTATAGTATTTAAGGGGTTAATACATCCTTCATACACGACAGAATGCTCTAAAATATTTCCCCTACCTATCCCTTTGCTATGCTGCCTATTCTGTTCTCGTATAGTACGGGGGAAAAATGCTACTTTGAATCTATCAGTACGACAATCTATCTCTCTAATCTTGTGTTTATGGTCGAATCTAGCAAATGACGGTGGTTTTTTTAATATACGCCTAACATCTTCAGTAAAGCTATCCGATTGAAATTTTACTAATAGATTTAATCTGTACTTTAACCTACGCTCTAATAATGATTCCCACCCTAATTCTTGTATTAATTCTGAAACGCTACTCAACCTATCGTAACACCTTTTAACGAACCTAGCTGCTCTATGCTGCACACTGTCTAGTTCTTTGATCAAACTTAATTCATTCGGATCCCATACACTGACTGCATACTCAAGGTGGGGCCTAACTAATGAAAAGTAACATCGCTCTTTTGTCTTCTCATCACATTTCCCAAGTACTCTTTTTATAAATCCTAGCTTTCTCTTCGCTCTGCCGCTTATTTCCCGGATGCGTCTTCCCCACGATAAATCCTTAGTGATTGTTACACCTAAATATCTTGTGGTTTCAACGCTTTCGATCTTCGTGCTACTAATTTTATAGGTACGCTCTATCGAATTATTCCTCCTCCAAAAATTGATAGCTACACACTTTTTAACGTTAAGCTCTAACTGCCATTTGTCGCACCACTCTTGAATTGCATCGAAATCATTGCTAAGCGATTTCCTGGTTCTTCTTTAGATATACCCCTGTACACTACCGCATCGTCTGTACAAAGTCTAAGCTTACTATTTACTACTATTCCTACCCATGGAGTCTCCATTTTCCTACCTCTTCCCAAATGCAAAGGTTTTTACATAGGGACACCAGAGACCCTGGCTGTCTGACGCACTGAATTTGGTTACAGCTTGTCTACCATAACTTTTCCATTCGCAGTGTATATATCCTATGTGGGAGGTAACGTTATCGCAGTGGACTGGTCCGCAATTTCCAAGACCAACCTCTACTTTATTGCGGCGAGGCAAACAATGCAAGTCGGTGAGTTCGTGGGGGCGTTCACGGCTTTCCTGGTGAGGGAGGTAGGGGTCAACGTCAAGCACGTGCACCTGATTGGACACAGCCTGGGTGCCCACGTGGTCGGAATCGCCGGGAAGACCATCCACCTCACGGTCGGCGAGAAAGCGGGCCGAATCACAGGTGACTATATCTCGGAGAAATAGTGAATAGTACTTGCTAATTCATTCCCTTCATCAAGTTATCTTCGTAAACCCTTTATTTTCAAATTAGTGAGAGTCGCAAGGGCAAATGCATATTCTTGATTGATTATCTTATCATTTTTGTTTTAAGGGTGGTGCACTGCTGAAGGATCAATACTCGTAAAAGCTAAATGTTTTTGTGATTGAGGGTTGTGAAGTATATATTATTTATGTGAATCAGGGTGAGTGCTTAACGTTAAATATCTTCTCATCTGTTTTTTGCAATTCATTTGTCCCAGACTTATTTACGGGTCACTTTCGAGGGATTAATCCTCGTTCACTCTTTTAGTTCGTGCAATTTAGAGTTTACCCTTTGCCCTTTGTGTTCGTATAATGGAGAGTAGCGAGGGATGTTTATGTCTTTATGCAAACCTGGGGGACGAAGTGGTGGTTATTACCTTTTTCAACTCTTTTTTCTTAATTTTAGTTGTTTTTGGATGATTTACAGATGACTGGCTTAAAATTATTGTCATAAATATCATACGTTTAGAGATTTAAAAAACAAGATAATGAATGTATTAATGATAGTAATAATTTGTAAGTCCTCAATATCATCTGTCTGCAATCCTGAGATTGGTTTGACTCAGCTTTCTACTCAATTCTCCTATCAGCTTATCTCTTCATATTTTCGTATTTATTCTGCCGCACATCTATGGAACAAGTGATGCAGGATATTAGAGAGATGCATGTCACTTATTGTAATACAATAATAATCATAACATCAGGTCCCACCTTCAATAAAAATTTTTTGAATTGACTTTTAAAAAATGGTGTTGAATAATATTGATGTATTCGATGGTTACTTTAAACAGGAATACCAGACTCGAAAGGAACTCGACATGAAAATAGATGAATCACAGGTTTTCTTCGGTCCCCACACAGGTCTGGACCCTGCTGGACCCCTGTTTTACGTTGTCCACAGGGGCCACAGGCTTGACAGAGAGGATGCGGACTTTGTAGACGTGATCCACACGTGCGGCGGCTGGCTTGGATTGAGCCCCGCCATTGGCCACGCGGACTACTACCCGAACGGGGGCACCATGAGGCAGCCTGGATGCTCCCTCGATTTCTGTGAGTCTTCGCCAGAGGCGTACCTGTCGCACAGCTATGACTAGTGATGTTATTTTATACCTAAGCGATATAGCCTGCTAACCCGGCCCTAATTTGCCAATTAGCGGTCTAAATTACATTAAATGCTTCACAAATTACGATGTTGTCGATTATTCAGTGCCTTTCGAAAGAATCCGAATGGAGAGTTCCAACCACTTCCATTGGTAAAATCAGCTGTGTGTACTCCTTTGTGATTGAGGAAGGAGCTGCTCATTCTCAGGTGTGATTGAACGAAGTGAATGACGTACCAATCTTTTGCTTGCCCGCTTTTCCAAAAGAGTTAGATTGCATACGTTTTTCGCCGCTTATAACTCATAAATTACCTACGAGACGGATCAAACAATTGAATGATATAGGTGTTTTAATTCACTACTTCTATCATATTTGGCCCTAAAAAAATACGGTAAACGACCCAATTGACTGGCTAGAAATAGCATTCTGTGGCATTTCTTGCTGTTGAAAATTTTCATATTTCAATTCATCCGGAAAACTACTCATCGCCATTTTTAAATCGATGGCTTAAGACGTTATTTGATCAGGATATGACGCAGCTTTCCACTGGATTCTCTAATCGACTCATGTTCAAATTCCCATAATTCACTTTCACATCCTTTACCACTTGCTCTATATATCTCATGCGAACCCGTCCTTTACCATTCCTTTCTGTTCACATTTCCCTGGGAAATTGTCTTCATCAAACCATCATGTCTCAAAATAAGACCGATTGAGTTGCCCTGTTTTCTTTTCAAATTATTCAGGAGGCTTCCCTTCTCACCCTCTTTTCTTGAGACCTCTTCATTTCTAACTCGGTCGATCCATTTTATCTTCATCACACTTCTACATCTACATCTACATAATACCCTGCAAGCCACCACAAGGGTGTGTGGCAGGGGGTGATTGCTCACCAAACTTTCACTACATATCATGCATAAAAAAGGAATAGTATTAATATAATAGTCAGAACAACACTATTTAAAAAAGATAGAAATTGCAAAGCAAACATGCAAAAACATTCTGTTAGTAGGGTTAGCTTTAAGTACTCATACCAACATGCAGCTACCAATGCTATTCATTGCTACTCTCCGATAGGACATATTTACCGTTATTCGTATCTCTAATTGTGCGAGGGAAAAAGGACATTTTGAATCGGTCAGTTCGGCAATCAATTTCTCTAATTTTATGAGTATGGTCTAGTCTGCGATAGTAAGTTGGGGTTCGTAAAATATTTTTAACATCATCACTGAAAATATGGTCTTGGAATTTGTTTAAGAGATTAAGTCTAAATTTCAACCTGCGATCTCACAATGATTCCCATTTCAATTCATTTAATAGACTGGTTACGCTAATATAATTATCGTATCGTCCCTTAACAAATCTTGCCGATCTTCGCTGCACACGTTCAAGTTCATTACTTAGACCGATTTCGTAGGGATCCCATACACTGGCAGTATATTCCAAATGAGGTCTAACAAGGGAAAAGTAGCTGATTTCTCGTACATGATCGTCACATTTACCCAATACTCTTTTGATGAAACCCAGTTTACGATTAGCTTGATCAATTATTTCACGTATATGTTTACCCCAGGAAAGATCATGTGTCACATTAATGCTTCACAAATTACGATGTAGTCGAATATTCAGTGACTTTCGAAAGAATCCGAATGGAGAGTTCCAACCACTTCCATTGGTAAAATCAGCTGTGTGTACTCCTTTGTGATTGGGGAAGGAGCTGCTCATTCTCAGGTGTGATTGGACGAAGTGAATGTCGTACCAATCTGTCGCCTGCCCACTTTTCCAAAAGAGTTACATTGCATACGTTTTTCGCCGCTTATAACTCATAAATTACCTACGTGACGGTACAAACAACTGAATAATACAGGCGTTTTTATTTCGCTACCTCTATCATATTTTTTTCCCTAAAAAAATACGGTAAACGACCCAATTGACTGGCAAGAAATAGCATTCTGTGGCATTTCTTGCTGTTGAAAATTTCATTTCAATTCATCCGGAAAACTACTCATCGCCATTTTTAAATCAATGGCTTAAGACGTAATTTGATCAGTGTTTCAGTTATTTGATCTGATGACGGAGCTATCCACTGGATTCTCTAATCAACTCATGTTCAAATTCCCATAATTCTCTTTCACATCCTTTACCACTTGCTTTATATATCTCATGCGATGCCGTCCTTTACCATTTCTTTCTGTTCACTTGTCCCTGGGAAATTGTCTTCATGAAACCATCATGTCTCAAAATAAGACCGATTGAGTTGCCCTGTTTTCTTTTCAAGTTGTTCAGGAGGCTTCCCTTCTCACCCTCTTTTCTTGAGACCTCTTCATTTGTCACTCGGTCGATCCATTTTATCTTAATCACACTTCGGCAGCACCACATTTTAAAATACTTCCAGCTTCGACTTCTCAGGCACTTCTATCGTTTATGTCTCACAGTCATAAAGAAGCATTCTCCAGATGCATGCTATAATGAAATGTTTCCTTACTTCCACGCTTGCATTTCCAGCTGTAGAAGTAGAATCTTCTTTTGGTAAAAATCCCTTTTAGCCTTCCCTCCAGGGCATCCTGTTCGTGGAGTCCTCTACTATTGCGAAGCATGGCGTGGAGTTCACGCGGCGATAGGTGAATTTCACTGCACGCTTAGCAAAATAAATACTAACTCTTTGTAACCGCTCCGCTTAGATACAAAGACTTGGTCCGGAGAAGGCTCGGTAAGGGAACAAGTCGGGCGTTCCGTTTTAACGCTTTTATTTACAACTCAGTTACATGCTGGCCGTAGGCCGCCCAAAGAGATACTCCCCGAGTCTCTCCCACTCTCATGCCTCGCCCGACGCCCGCGTCACCCCGTGACCCCTTCGAGGGCCTCCCATTGGCCGGCAATGGCAGTAGCTTTCCATGCTAACTGTGCGACTTCCCATGAGGCGAAATCCCACGGGCAAGGAGTCGCAAGTCACCTGAACGTGACTCCACATCCGGGGGCTACTGTTACCGCAGCAACCAACGCCGGGCGACGCGAGCATCGACCGTGCACGCTTACACCTTTTTAAATAAATGTCACAGTCAAGCTCACAGGGGTTACAAAAAATGAATCACCGCTACAAACGTGTCGAATCATAGGTTTAAAAAGGTGCCAAGGTCAATTTTAAGGTCATCAGATACCTCTTTTCATCCCTTGACCTTCAAGGTCAGAGGTCAAAGGCCCCAGGGGTGGAAAAAAGTGATCTAATGACCCTAAGGAACTAATAACTCTGCCAACGACATTGGTAGGACACCTTTCTAAACCTATGATTCGACAGTTTTGTAGCCTCATTTCACCTTATGTAACCACTGTGAAATTTGACCCCTGGGTTACCCTTGAAGGTCAAGGGATGAAAAGAGGGATCTGGGAACCTTACCATCGACATTGGCAGCTTTTGAAACCTACGGTTCGATACATTTTTAGTATCACTTCACGTTTTGTCACCCAATGACCTTTGACCCCTGAATAACCCTCGAAGATCAAGGGATGAAAAGAGGCATTTGAGGACCTTAAAATCGACCTTGGTACCTTTTTAAAACTATGATTCGACTGGTTTGTAGCGGTTATTCATTTTTTGTAACCCCTGTGACCTTGACTGTGACCATTCAGGGGTCACGGGTGCAATATTCAACCTCAAAAGTTCTTCCATCGTGTTCTTCGCGCCCAATTACCAGAGAGTTTCGCTAAATAATTCTTTTTTGTGTTTCGAATATTTTAACATTGAAAGCCCATCAGGCAAAATTTGGATTTTAGGTTGGGCCCTCTTTCTGGGGTCAAAAGGTCATATTTTTATTATTTTGCTTAGACTCAACAATACTTACGACTTTTTTCTAGCCAGGTATCAAATTTAACCCATGTGGCTCGAAAGGAAAGGTGTCTAAAATTACAGGTCAGAAATGACACACGATCAATGGGACACTATGTCTAATAGGAAAACAGTTCCCCTCTCTTTCGCCGAGGCCCAGGGTTTTTATTTTTTGGAAGTAAAATTTCATTAATGTGCATGCAGAAGTTTGAACGGTCCTCTCTTTACAGCGATTGCGGGGGCATGCTCTCACAGCCGTTCCTGGGAGCTGTTCGCAGAGTCCATCAACTCACGTGGTTTCTCCGCACGCCACTGCCCCTCCTACCAGGAATTCCTGCGTGATAACTGCGACGATCAGCACCGCTCACTTATGGGACATCACGCGCACAAGAGGTGGGTGCCAAAGACACATATCACACACTTGTCGCAGGGAACCTGCGAACCAAACCAACAGCTTCTACAGGCTATTTATGGAGGCTCCACCGAATTATGAAGTAGATGTAATTTTTGCGAAAATTTCAGGACGCACAATTTTTTGGCCCTTCTATGAATTGGCAATAAAATAATGAGGCCCTTACATCACATATTTGAATAAAAAATACGTGAAAAATCAGCAATTTTATGCGTGGTTATACGGCAGAGCATGGCTTTTGAAGTAAAATTTACAGATTAATAATGTAAAGAGATATGATGTTTTGACGTAAAACTAATATAAGATGCGCAATTTTATGTAGAATTTTTCATTGTAAAAAAGTGCTCGCCAAACCACACTTGTTTAATAGACATTCATAAATGTTTGCTAGAAAAAAAGCAGAAAAGCCTTAGTTAGATGAAAGTGGCGCTACAGTATGTTGTTACCATTGGCAACGGTACTTGTGACGGAACGTGCTTACAAGCCTTTTTGCTAACTTAATTAAGGAATATGCCTTACCAAGGTCCTTCTTATATTTTTTACGTAATTTAAATATTTAATTGGTTATTGACATGGTGCAATAAATACCAAATATTCTAAGTGGTAGCAGCGTCATTGTCGACAAATAGTTAAAAAAATATCAATATTGATAATATTTAAAATAAAGAGTTGTAGTTGCAAGGGAATAGTTTAAAACTAAGTAAGAAAACATTTCATCCGTTTTAGAATACGTATAAGCGGGATTGAGCATGTATTCTCACATTATAAATTAAACGTGGCTACAACATGTTTCAAAATCAAAGTGAGTTAAAAGAGCTTGTAAAAAATGAATACAACTACAACGTGCTATTTAATAGAATACTCATACAATTATTGTGTATGCGCTATCACCCTATAGATGATTTTCAACGAAGGTGTTTGTCTGGATCGGTATTTATTCATTAAATAACATAGCTCTTTTACGGGATTTTTAATCGCGGAATAACGGTGGAACCTCCTTTATAGGGCTCTGCCTTCTACGGATTTGGATATCGCAGAGTAATAACAATAATACTATCAAAAGAGCGTCTATATGTCAAACTAAAATTGGGGGTATCGCATGTAATCGCGAGATATTGCATGAAATCGGAATATATCACATGGAAACGCAAGATATCGTATGTAGGTGTGAGATATCGCATGATGTCACAAATCACGCAAATTCGGTATCAAATAATAATGCATATCACGTGGTATTATTTATTTCATTTCACCTAGTATTGCATACATACTTAGATATGTATTGCAAATAGATTGATATCTTACGACATTGATTGATATCGCACGTTGCGTGATTTCGCATATAGAATGTTATCGTGCATAGCGAGATATCGCCTTTTGCTGCCACTTCCAATTACCCCGCGATATCAAGTGAACATGACATATAGAAGACGATATGGCGTGCAAATAAAGACAAGCTTCGCACGCCATAATGTACCCTAAAGTTTAATGTCCATGTAACACATTTTTCGACGTCTAGGGTAAGATCATGAGGTCTAACGTGTTAGGCTTAATTTTAAGGTGCCTACTATGTTAGGATTTGCGAGAAATTTTATATACGTGTCCATATTAGTGATATCCATGTGTAAAAGAGTTAAAAAAAATGCACTTCATTGATTTCGCTCTTTTGGTAATTTTACGCTTTTTAACACGTAATCTTATGGTTCGTGAGATACATTTCATTTTAATTAAATAACATCGACAGACTTTATTCTTAATGTAAAATAATGCATAGCATATTATTATAATGGTTGCTGACAAATATCACAATGCTACTCCGACTCAAAATTACATAAAAGCATATTTAAATATTACTTTCACCATAATTTCAAATGGTGCTCCGAAAACTATTATTGGTAACCATGACGACATTCTTTGTTTTGCTATGTCATACGATGCTTTAATTAAAGCAAAAATACAATTTACAATTCATGAATGGATTTCATAATGGCACACACGGTACCTTATAATTTGTTATAATGAAATGAAACGTGATCATAATATTTTTTCGGCATGCTTTAAACATTATTACAATGTACATACATACAATAAATGACTGACGATTACCACTCCAATCACCTTAATCCTCAAAAGCCGCGGATAAGGTTTAATTCATGTTATGTCGTACCATTGCGCAACCTTACTCAAGGCATTATCATCGCAGGACGTGATGATACCGTGTGAATTAGTTCAGGGTATACCGAAGTGTGAATATATATCCTGTAAACACTGATATTTTCCTCGGCATTAAAGATCAATTGCTACACATAAAGAGGCTTGAATACCAAAATTAAAAAAAAGGCTTTCTCAATGAATCACACGACATTCTAAGATCATCTCCTCTCATCTACTTACAGCTCAAGTGGAACCTTTTACCTGACAACGGCGAAGTACCCACCGTACGCATTGGGGTGACGAGATGACGCGAAAATGGTGGAGCCATCTCCCAAAATTTGCTGAAAATGTCAGCAGGAGAAGCTACGTCACTGAAAACGTCTCGACGAATAAAATATTTCGATTAAAACTTGACTTCATTTGTTTACACGCCCATTTGTTTAATGTGTGTTCGTGTTTTTATTTTTGTAGGATGTAATCGATTGTTGAATTGTAACGTCTTCAGAACTTCAGAACTACCCATCTTAAATTTCTGCATCCCGAAAGAAATAAGAATAATTCAACCTATATCCGGATGGTGTTCCCCAAACCGGCAATATTATAAATATTATAAAAAAGAGGATCTCCTCATAGAATACCTGGGGGGGTTATTTTGTAATCTCACCTTTTTAATGACTCTTTGCGGAAAGGCGGGAGATCCGTTTCTCTCTCTTAATGATCGGCTCACGAACGGATCGTGAATTGTCGAAGCTTAGGTCGCTGAATAAATAAACGAGTGCCTGGCAACGGCGACCGCTTTCTTCAAAAATGGAGGAATACGGTGAAGGTGAGTGAAAAATTGTTTGTCCCTATCATTTTAATTATTCGGATGGCCTGTCAAGATAATTCATGTCCGGTAATTTCCTTTATACCAATATTGGAATTTGCATTTGTTTCTCGCTACATTTTACGTTAATAGTATTTCATCATTTTTCATTTTCTCAATAGTGTTTCATTCATTTAATCATTTTTTGATAGTATACAATTCGTGATTTAAGAAATTTTATGTTCTTCACGTTGTGCAAATTCCATAAATACAATTAAAAATCGTTTGCATCTTTCTCGCTCTTGCCTTTTTTCCAACTCAAGCTTCAAGTGGAAACGATGGTGGCTCCATGTCACGTTCCTTATAAAGAATAGTTGGGAACTAATGGCAGGCGGAGATAATGAAACGGATCAAGAGTCGAAAGATACGAATCGAGCGGATGAATCGTCTAAAAGACCAGCATATGACCGGCAGTTCACCGCTTGAGATCCGAAGATGGTCACGCTGCCTGGGTGGCGGAGTTTAACTACGAAAAAGTGACATTTTATGACGTATTCTCACTCAAGTGAGATTACAAAATAACCCCCCTAAATTTGAATTCGTTGTCAGTGGGGGGGGGGTGTTTGAATCCGTCGACATTATCTCCAACGGGTAACCAAGGTATCACGTGGCACAAACACGAATAGTTTGAACATTTGGTGTGTTGAAACCGTTAATTACAACCTCATTCATTGTTTAAAAATGTATTTTATCTCATCTGTGGGCTTTATAGTCGAGACACTCGAGAAAAACTCAAGTTAAACCAATTAATGATATTGTAACGAGCTATTCAGGCACACTAAATGTGAAAACCATTCGAGTTGTGTTTGTGCAAAGTTGCAGCAAGAGATTTGATCGTTTTCTTTCTTGCTTTCTTTCTCATAACCCCTTAAAGATTTCTGTTCTGCGGCATCAGGTAAGCAGGTTATGCACGCCAACCCTATTGATAACAAATTCACTCGATAATGCCAAGGAGAAAGTATGTTGAAAGGCTTAAATATGATTTTATCAATCCGCACTATACGGTGCTTCTACGGCTGGGTCGAAAATGGTCCGAAGTTATGTATTCGATAGCGTATTGGGTAGTAAGTTGAAGGAAAACTGGATTAGCTGCAGCGAAGTCCGAATGAGAATTGTGTTGGCAAAAGAGATATTCACTTGCAGAAGAGAATTTATGACTCGATCGTTGAGTAGAGACCTTAAAGTAGCGTTTGCACGTAGCAGTTGACTGCTATGATAGTCTCGAGATGCGCGATATATCTATATCGCTACTGCTACGATGCGTCTACACCAACCTTTATGCGGCTTAAAGCTCCTATTTCGGCGTTGTCATAACAAATAAAAAGCGTTTTATTCCATTAGTGATTGATGCTTCAATTTTCATGTTGTTCTTCATGCAATAAATTCCATTGACGATTATCTTTTGTTCCCATTCTTTAAAGAGTAGAATCTTCCCTTTTGGGGAGGGATATCATTGTTATTACATCCAAATTCCGTCGTGTATTGCTTTCCGTTGGCGATTGTTGCGATTCTGTTGGATACATTTCCACTGGAAAGTAGACGGGCTTCAACTTTGAAAATAGCTCGAATGTGAATCGATAGTGTTAGACATGCGTCCAGTAACGACTTGAACTCGCATTGCAGTCGCTGTTTACACATGCGAGCGAGGCTTAAAGGCGCGTTTACACGTAGCAGTTGACTGCTATGATAGTCAACTGCTAACAACTGTAAATACCTACTCGCATGTGTAAATAGCAATTGCGATGCATGTTCAGGTCGATACGGGACACATGTCGAACACTATCGATCCAAGTTCGAGCTATTAGCAAAGTCGAAGCCCGTCTACTTTCCAGCGGAAATGTATCCAACACAATCGCAACAATCGCCAACGTAAAGATAAACACGGTGGAATTTGGATATAATAACAAGGATATCTCTCCCCAAAGAGGAGATTCTGATCTTTAAAGAATGGGAACAAAAGATAATCGTCGATGGAATATATTGATTGATGAATTTCATGAAAATTTAAGCATCAATCACTATTGAAATAGAACTCTTTTTATTTGTTGTGGCAACGCCTAATAGCGGCTTTAAGCTGCATAGAAGTTGGTGCAGACGCATCATAGGAGTAGCGATATAGATACATTGCGCATCTCGCGACTGTCATAGCAGTCAACTGCTACGTGTAAACGCACCTTAAGAGAGCACTATCGAAAATATTCTCTGGAGCGTGGTTTTGTGTGATGATGAAACATGGACTAGAAGGGAAGAGGATTAAAATAGTCTGTCGGTTTTTGAGATGTGGGCGTCAAGAGAGTGAGTTCGATAGAAACAAAAAAATGGTAGAATGCTGCGGAATGGTGGGAGTAAAGTGGAAGTTGAGTATGAAAATTATAAGAGGAGAGAGTTACTGGATGGAGCGCGCTAAATGGGCAAGGGCGCTTGAAGGACGAGCTAAAGATGAGAATCTTGGTAGGCGTGGGAGAGGTAGAATGGAGGAGGATAGTTATTCCTTTCCACATGAGAACAACTACAAGTATTCTTCTAAACAACAATGGTGAATATGCATTACATTTATTTTCGAAAATTAATGATGTACTTGATGCGATATTTTCTCACCAATTCAAATATATAATCCAAACTTTTCTATGCCAGCCACAAAGATTATTAAATGATGTTAAACTGTTTCCAAAAATTGACGAAAGTCACGTGACCTGAAACGCCTTCTGACGTCACTGCACGGTATATGTTCCATATTGCTACGGAGATACAAACTTAATGTTAAAAGAAAACGAAAAGAATATATTGTTTTGAGGTTTTTAGCCGTTTCTCGAACGAAACGATGACTGAAAAAATACTTAAAAAAGCACATTCCACCAAGTTCCTTTGGCTGACTCCCTTATGGCGGCGTTCTTAAAATAAACTAGCGATTGCATAGGCGAAGTAGAAATTCTTGGGCACTATAGGGGCATTATATAATTTATGGACGATTTGCTCGTTGGCATCCATTCTACGTAAGTAAAAAATCGAAATACAATTGTGTATTGCATTAAACAAATGAGATTAATACATGCGTTTTCGCAAAGTATTCATTTAACAACTTACCTCCACGTATGAACAGATAAAAAAATGCCCATAGTGATACCGTGCCGTGACGTCATTCGATGACGTCGTGTTTTTAAGCTTCTAAAAAGGTGCACTTTTCAAAGAGTCAAATCTTTGTAACACAACTTAATTCTTCAGCAACATTTTTGCGAAGTTAATTTTAGCTAACAAATCTCACATTGAAATAGTTGTAAAAAATAGTGCATGTTCCCCATTACCGGCAGAAAACGTAGCCGTCGGTGATGTAGTTCTAAATTGTCATAAAAGTTGCTCAATGGACCAGAAAATGCAGATTTCCAATAGGAGTAGGATCGACAGTATCACTTCTTTCACGAATGCCTAAAAAAACACTTCGCGTGTAGAAATATGACACATTTCATTTTCGACACTTCCTTATGACAAGTAGAATGTAGAGACAACTATATTGCACATATGAATGAAACGTAAAATAAACGTCCAAGAACATGCAGTGCTTGAATAGCCTTTCCGTGATCGATAAGAGATGATTTCCACGTTCAAAATCACATAAAATCTGCAATCTCCCTGCTGAAGGCCATCCAGTGAAAAATAGCGATAAAGCATCGCATCCACCGTCTATCTAATAGAATAGAGTGAGAGAGTACTGAGTACTTGGAATCGATGGTGGCGCCTGGTTTCATTCGTGTACTTGGGTTTTACTTCTGCTAATTATCCAGCGAGCCACTGTTGTAATGCTAGTGGCAGGGTTTAAGAGGTCATTTTTAGATGAAACAGAATCAGGTTTTTAGGTGCCCCAAATACTTAGGTTACATTGTGCCCTTTAACATAATCAGGAGTACAATATAAACTGTAAGCAAGTAAAGTGGAGCAACACCTAGGTATTTATACAGACTCCAGACAAGCGAGACGCTATCTAGCGGTCGAATTCGGAAGTAGAGGTTGTGGGATACCCCTAATTAGGCTTGTGCGATGCGTCGATTAATCGAAGTCATCGACGATGATTTCAGTCATCGCGGTGCGATGACTGATGCCGATGACGATGAATGTCATCGACCATCGACTGCGATGAGTCGATGAGAATCATCGATGTCGATGAGTCGATTCGAATGAGTTAATGCGAATCATTGATGTCGATGAGTCGTGATGTGCTGCTGACACGAGAAACGCTACCTCTGCTGACGACCCCTTCCTGGCGGAGTAGGACACAGTACGAGAGCACAGTTCGCAAAAATGTTGCTGAAGAATTAAGTTGTGTTACAAGTCCTCCACAAGTACGAGGAGGTCCCAGCTCTATCCAAATCTACGGACGTCCTACATTGGTATAGGCACAGGAAGGAACTGTGTATCCCCGCCTTCAGAAGTACGCGAGGAAATACCTCTATATTCCAGCCACTTCAACGTCATCAGAGCGGTTCTTCAGCGATGCAGGAAACGTTGAGTTAGACGACCGAATTGTACTCACGGATGAAAATGCGGATATGAGAATTGTATTATACCACAACAAAGAGTTGCTGCTTAATTTGTAAATTGGTGCTTTTTTTGCTCTTTAATAAATAGGCCTTGTCCTTCTCAATTGAGTCTGACCCAATTCAGTCTTTACTTAATAGCCGTACCAAACTGCCAACCGAGACATCTACACCGTTCATCGATAGTCATCGATTATCGTAATTCATCGATCATCGACAAACATCGATCATCGACATTCATCGATCTTCGATATTCATCTATAGTCTGATCATCGTGTACACTCTATTCGATGATCGGTGACAGCCATCGTCATCGAAGCATTTCGATGAAATTTTTTAATCGAAAATCGATGACTAAAATCGGTCATCGCACAAGCCTACCCCTAATAGCAGTCAGCAGGTGCACGTTGAGATTCAGTGGCGTTGAGCAGTTTTTATGAGATTTAATTTCTTTTTCTTCGATTTTTTCTCTATATTTTTCTACTCAATCCTATTAAAATATAATTCTTTTCATAGTTAGATTGTTTTAGCTATTGCTATTGCTACAATATTGCTAATGAATTTGTATTACATTTGTATTACATTATTTGTATTACATTTCAATTCAGTTTTTAGGTTTTTAGTTTAAGGGTTCGCGTGGTGTTCTATTTTTTATGTATTTCATTTCTCTTTTTAACAATTTTCATTAGTCTTAGGCATTGATTAATAGTCATTTTAAGTAATCCGTGTCTTTTTTGATTATCTCTCTAGCTTTCAGATTTACATTTTCAATTTTTAAATGTCAATTTCATTCTTTTTTTTAGAAAGTTAGTTTCGTTCTCTTGCATTAGTTTTGGAAGATCATTTAGTATTATTTGGTCCCGGTTAATTCAATTTATTTTTTACTTGTCATATTTGTTAGTTTTTTTATAGTTGTAAGTGATTAGTTTCGTTAGGCATCCGTGTTTTCGGGTTAAACAGGTATCGCTATTTAGTCTCGAAGTGATTCCTGCGATGGCTAGTGGCGGTACGAAATTTTCGCCGAGGGAAAACAATTCCAATCGGAATTGTTTTCCCTCGGCAGAACAGGAGAGGATTCCCCCAGATTACGGGACTCTAACCTTTGGGTTGCCCCCTGGTGCTTTACTGATCAAACTACTGCGACCTACTAGGCCATCGGGTGTTAAAGGTGGGGAGAAGCGGTAAAGGAGTTTGCAAGGCATGTAAGATTTTTCATGCGTCGCCTTCTTCTAGTCTAATCCTGTAGATGAAACTTTAACTTAAAGAATATCCTCAAGTGAAGTGTGACGTACAGTGAATATCGTGAGGCACAGGATAATGCTGACTAGTTCTGCTCTATTATAATAGCTATATTTTCTTCTCCCGATAGTTTTTCCTGTCATATTTACCTGTAGTCAAGGACAGGAAATCAATGACTGAACTTTATATCTAAAGCTATGCCAACTGAACTACTGGGTGACCTCAGATCCCAACCGATAAAATTACGTCAACGACCTAAGTTCTCGGCCTTGGTCAAATGCGCAATCTGTGGTTATCTACAATCGACTCGAAGGTTGAAGGAGTCCCCGCCTCCATCTAATCAGTAGCATAGACGGAGCTCTAATCTTAGATTTTGCTCACTTCTTCTCTTAGAGAAACGATCTATAAACTCCATATTCTCTGCGCCAAACTATTCAGGAAGCTCGCGTTTCATTGACGATATTTCACAAGTTTCGATATGACAAAAATCGTTGGAAGTGTGTTCCTATCGTTCTGTTTACCCAATACTTCAGGTGATGCATATTTCGTCATTTCTTCTAAGAAAGGATCCAGCAATGACGTAAAATTATAACGCCTTAAATTTGTGAGGTTCCGGAAAATAATAATTTAAGTATCTGCCGCGATACCCAACAAAAAGTCGCCCAGATAAAAGAAGACAGTGATGTGAGTACCAATACACTCCAGCCTTCGGGTGGAGTATATTGGTACATTAAAACCGTTTACCCTTCCCCGTTCCTTATTTGACTCTTTTCCTCCCAGTTTGGTTTGTCTTTAAGTGGAATACAGTCCTGAAACCACTATTTAGACGGTAACAGTGAGAAAAGAGTGCTGAATTGGAACAAGATGGACATTGTTTTTACAAAATGAAGATTGTTGCGTTTGCTTCCAATGGAACTTTTAACCTAAATGGGAACTTATTGGTATTAAATGGAGTTTTTTCAGTACAATAAAAGAATTGATAAGATTTAATTTTCACCTGAAGATGGTGTTGTACACCGAAACCGGTCAAATTAAATATCCTTATTCTTGTGGAAAATTGCCAGTTTTTCTTTCGCGAGAAGACAAAAGAGCGATGTTACTTTTCACTAGTTAGGCCCCACCTTGAGTATAGAGTCAGTGTATGGGATCCGAATGAATTAGGTTTGATCAGAGAACTAGACAGTGTGCAGCGTAGAGCAGATAGGTTCGTTAAAAGGTGTGACGATAGATTGAGTAGTTTTTAAAATTAATACAAGAATTAGGGTGGGAATCATTATCAGAGCGTAGGTAAAGGTACAGATTAAATCTATTAGAGAAATTTCTTTTAGATACCTTTACTGAACATATTAGGCACATTAAAAACACCAGTGTAGTATGCTAGATTCGACCAGATAAATATAATTAGACAGATAGGTTGTCTTACTGATAGATTCAAAATGTCATTTTCTCCCGTATTATAAGAGAACAGAATAGGTAGCATAGAAAAGGGATAGGTAGGTGAAATATTATAGAGTAGTCTGTAGTGCTTGATGCATGTATAACCACTTAAATACTAAAGATACAAGCAATCTAGTTGCATGAGTCCCTATAGTTGCTTGTTTGCATGACGGTAGTGCATGCTTGGTGATCTTCACCCCCTGCCACACACCCTCACGGTGGCTTGCAGGGTATCGTGTGGCTGTATGTGTAGATGAATTTTTTTTCAACACCGGAGCATGAAATTTGCGATTTTTGCAACACTACAGCGGGCTGGGGCTATGATTTTTACACAGCTTTCCCTCGAGTTTATTGACCACTTTTCAGGATCCCTACATATCACTAATGGAGCTGATACCCTACATTGTCGGTCATCTCCCCAGAGTAACTAACTACAAGTCTAGCCAACGCATAAAAATATTTTTGGAGGGGTGAGCGGGAGCCTTTTTGGTCCCCCCTGGGACTTAGAGCTGTTTGAATCCTTTGTGCCGACTCATATTTTATCTGTTGCCACTTGCAGGCAGGGGATAAGAGCACCGAAGGGTAAGTATGGAGTAGGGTCATCTCCTCAAACACCTGTCCGGGGTTGGATGGGTGTTTCAACGTGGCTAGGCCCTTGCTCCAACGCATACTCGGACAGTTTCATCATTAAGTTTCTACAAATATTCCAATTTACGTGTCAAATATGTGACGAACTATAAAAATCGATTACACTCGAGAGATGTATATTAAGAGGTGCGTTTAGGCATGCGAAAAAATAGTCTAGTATCTAAATTACCTTTCCTATAATTATGTTAAAGATAAATTCGATTTAATCTATTATTACACGAACCTAAATACGTTTCGACAGCTTCAACTGTTTTTCCCAAGGACTAATCCTTATCGCACACCCATTGATCATCTGGTAGATGCTTGCAGATAACTTTTATCTCTCGCTAAAGGTGAAGAGAGTGAAAAAAAATATATGACGTGCTGTATGTATAAGTTTGCACCTAACCGAGACGAGCAGTAGGTGAGGAAAGCATCGGAATCGTACGTGAACGGCATCAGATCGGATATTTTTATCAGCACGCATATATTCTGCGGAGACAGATACCGCGAACCAAAGGACCGACGAACGTCTAGGATATTGGTGGATTCCGTAGCACTCAACCGTGTGCAGTTAGCGCCAGTATGTGGGTGATTGGGAGGAGTTCTTTGTTCGCGGCCGCTCTGCTGCTATGGCTGACCACCACGATGACCGTATCCAGAGCAGGTAGGTGCCGTCCGTAGCGTACGACCAGGGGGGTTATTTTGTAATCTCACCTTTTTAATGACTCTTTGCGGGAAGGCGGGAGATCCGTTTCGCTCTCTTAATGATCGGCTCACGAACGGATCGTGAATTGTCGAAGTTTCTGTCGTTGAATAAATAAACGAGTGCCTGGCAACGGCGACCGCTTTCTTCAAAAATGGAGGAACAAGGTGAGTGAAAAATTGTTTGTCCCTATCATTTTAATTATTCGGATGGCCTGTCAAGATAATTCATGTCCGATAATTTCCTTTATACCAATATTGGAATTTGCATTTGTTTCTCACTACATTTTACGTTAATACTATTTCATCATTTTTCATTTTCTGAATAGTGTTTCATTCAAATCATTTGTTGATAATATACTATTCGTGATTTAAGAAAGTTTAAGTTCTTCACGTTGTGCAAATTCCATAAATACAATTTAAAATCGATTGTATCTTTCTCGCTCTTGCCTTTTTTCCAACTCAAGCTTCAAGTGGAAACGATGGTGGCTCCATGTCACGTTCCTTATAAAGAATAGTTGGGAACTAATGGCAGGCGGAGATAATGAAACGGATCAAGAGTCGAATGATACGAATCGAGCGGATGAATCGTCTAAAAGACCAGCACATGACCGACAGTTCACCACTTGAGATCTGAAGATGGTCACGCCGCCTGGGTGGCGGAGTTTAACTACGAAAAAGTGACATTTTATGACGTATTCTCACTAAAGTGAGATTAAAAAATAACCCCCCAGAGGGATAATACCACGAATAGACCAGGGCAAGGATATTGCCATTATTTCAGTAGCCCTGTCCGAAACGTGTACTTGTACCGCTAAGCACACTACAATGCTTGCTTGAAAGTGGAGGGGGTACCGTCGGAAACACCCGAAGTATGTCCGAACGCGAAGAACTCTGGGGGAAGCATGCTACGAGCCAAAGCACAGAAGCACGCTTCCATGTAGGCTTCGAAGCATTGTTGACGAGAATAACAAAAGATGGCGGAGCCGTTGGCTACTCATAAATGTGTGTAGTATCTATTTTTTTACTTCGTAATTTACATTTGCATAATTATTAATATACATACCAATGAAAAGGTTAATATTCATATAATCGCTCTTTTTCTTCCGGTCTAAACATTCGATAGATGTTGCCCTCTATCGTGTTTCACTATACCTAGTGGTTTTTTATGTTGCCACTACTGCTTAAAGTCGCTCCTTACCATAGAATTTCCGAATATGAAGTATTCTTTCCCAAGCATGCTTCATTGTACGTCAGCAACACGCCATCACCAAGAATGCTTTGCCGAAGCATACTTGCCTTTCGGATACGGCTACTGTTTCTGTGTGTTGACAAGCCTCTCTCAAGCGTGTATTCAGCAGCGTTTGCACGTGGCACTCGACTGCTGTGACAGCTGCGAGATGCGTGACATTTCGCTATCGCTGCTGCTACGTTGTGTCTGCACCAACTTCTATGTAGCTTAAAGCTGCTAGCTCGGCGTTGTCACAACAAAGAAAAAGCGTTTGATGACACTAGTGATTGTCACTTACATTTTCATGAAATTTTTCAGGCAATAAAATTCATTGGCATTTCGTTTTTGACCCCAGTCTTTAAAGAATGGAGTCTTGTCTTTGGGGAGGGACACGCTTGTTGTTATATCAAATTCCTTGTTTCAGACATCGTTAATTGCTTTCCGTTTGCGATTGTTGCGATTGTGCCAGATACATTTCCGAATCGAAAGTAGACGGACTTCAACTCTGCTAATAGCTCGAACGTGGATCGATAGTCTTCGACTCATGCCCAGTATCGACTAGAACTCTCATCGCAGTTGCTGTTTACACGTGTGAGTGGGTCTAGCAATTGGCTGTCATAGTATTCAACTGCTACGTGTAAATGTCCCTTTAAACAGTGATGGGTACAGCGAGCCAGTAGGTGGAGCGTAAGGATATAGACAGACCTGATGCCAGTAGTTCGTATCAGGATAAGGACATAGACAGACCTGATGCCTGTAGTTCGTATCAGGATGACGCCTCATCAATCACCTTCCTCTTAACCAAATACTAAACAAAGGCTATCGAGTAGGTATATTCACCAGGATACTGATTTCCCATTCAGAGGGTCCGGGTTCAAGTTTCGGCACTTTAAATTTATATCTGGAATCCCGGTCCCTATTCAAGTGGTGTGTGGTGAGAGTATTTCAAGGTCATTACCCCGTCCGTAAGATGGGACGTTTTCTTATATTTTGTATGCAGCCAGGTAGCGTACGGTCCGCCAGGTTGACTACGAGAAAGAAGCTATTTTACACATGTCAGTCCTCATTTAGAATATGTCGTTAGTATATGGGATCCGTACGAGGAAGGTATGATAAAGAAATTAGAGCGCGTGCAAAGGAGGTCAGCTGCATTTGTCAAAGGCCGTTATGATAATTGTATAAGTGTTACGAGTTTAGTAGAAGAACTAGGATGGGAATTATTATCAGAACGAGGTTAAAATTTAGGTTAAACCTTTTAAGTGGATTCGAAACTAATTTGTTCGCAGATGATGTTAGACATATATTAATATCCCCTGCGTATTATGCTAGGTTTGATCAGATTCACAAGATTAGAGAGTACGTTGTCGTACCGATAGATTTAAAATGTCATTTTTCTCGCGTACCATAAGAGAGCACAATCGGTAGCGTAGCAAAGGTACCTATAGGTAGGTGAAATATTGTCAGAGTAGTCTGTAGTCCATGATGCATGTATTAACAACCAATAATGCCTTTCATATTTTATAGATACTAACCATCTAGCGACTTGTGACCCTATTATCCAGCATGTCTCCATTAAATATCCTAGTTTCATGTCAATAGTGTATGCTTGGTGATCCTCACCGCCTGACACACACCCTCGTAGTGGATGTAGTCAGGTTGGTAACGCACCGGCCTTGCAACCCAAAGATCAAGGGTTCGAACCTCGCCTAGTGGCAAGCATGTTTATTTTTTCTCAGGATTGGCGTTAAGCTCTATTTAGGATAGTGGCATGATATAGTGTAAGCACACGAAGCATAAAAAATGAAATCTACCGCTACCGTAATAGTTCTTCTCTTTTCCATAAAGTTTAGGAACTGTACAAAGTTTGGATTGAAATGCAGGATGACATCGCCGGAATTATCCACAAAATTATTTGGTTTGGATTTATTATGTTGAATTTTCTTTGCTGAAAAACTCAACTCTCAGGTATACTAAGGTATAGAGAGATCTAATTTATAGTAGTGACAAATCTTGTTGTTGTCTCTTTGAATCGAGAATTTGTATGTGAGTTGACTAAATCGGTAGAGAAAATTCAACCCTTGAAATACTCAACAAAAGAGACAAAAACAAGATTTGTCACTAATATTAATTGAGTCTCTTTTTACATTAAAATATCTTTGAGTTCAGTTATTCAGAAAAGAAAATTCAAATTGTTTATAACCCTCTCAAATAATGTTTTGCACTCACCGGTGCAATTGATTTTAGCCTCGGAGGAAATTCATTCATCTACATTTAGGATTTTTTTCACATTTCCACCCAGGTACGGTGATAAGAAGCGTGTAAATTTCGAATGAAATGCATATCAGTCAATATTGGATCAAGTACAACGAAAACCTTCACTGATGGTGTCCCCATTTTTCTTCTATTGTTGTCTTTCGTGTTGCCCTCATCGAAGGAGTAATACTCGCGGAGTGCAATAAGGAGCCACGTTCGAACGGTGCGTGTAGGCAAGTATACAAAGGAGTCTTTTCCTCCACGGTAAACAATCCCAACTTCTCGCAGCTAAGTTTACTCGCGTGGAACAACCTGCGAGGGGCAAATCGCGGGCTTTCCATTTCCATTGTTGAGCACCAACGACGTTCAAGACCCAACTTCGCCGATATGCTGTTTTTGTGAAGAAGCATCTGCGCAAATAACGTGGGGCCCCATTGGGAATTCCGTGCAAGAAGTCGCGCAGTGTCGAGGTTCGCATTGATGTTGTGTTTGGAGTACTGTCTTCTAAATCCCAAGGTTTTGGGTTCAAAAACCTGAATTTCCATACATTGGACCCAACTTGGGCGAGAGGAGGTCCCGACTTACTTGGAAAGGAAGTCCAGTGAAGTATAAGGGGTCCCCGAGTCGAGTGACTAAAACGTTCTGAAACTACTAGGTAGGTTGTGTTCAAACCGTCAGGATTATCTCTAATGGGTAACCAAGGAGTCACGTGGTAAAAACACGTTTTGATCGTAAAAATTGTTGTGCTCTAACCACTGATTACAAACTAATTCATTGTTAACACTTGTGTTTTATCTCATCTGGGGGCTCTATAGTCGAGACACATGAAAAAAAATCAAGTGAAAACAATTAATGATATTGTGACGAGAGATTCAGACACACTAAATTTACAAACCATTCGTGTTTGTACCACGTGACTCCTAGGTTACCTGTTGGAGATATTTCCGACGGTTTCAAACATAGTCACCCAGACGCGTAAGTATAAAAGTATGTAAGTCGGAAAATGTGATTAATTAATAGGTATTGTCGGGGTGGACCGTTTCATATTTCGGCGCGATCATTTTATAAACTCAAATTTGTTATATTTTTTGCACGCAAATGCATGACCATCTTTAATTTTTTTTGAGATCGCATTCAAAAATTAACAAATGGAAAATATTTTTTTATGTCATATTGCGTAATTAGAGAATATTTTTTAGGAATGTCGTCACTTACGCAAATACGGATTCACGTAAGTCCATGCTCGCGTAACTTGAGGCTGCTGTGCTCTGTCTATCTCATGGAACTTTAAACTGTGGACTCCTTGTCTGCCTTTCTTTTGGAGAGTGTTTATAATGCCAAAGCCAGGTTTCCTTCCATACTATCACTGCTCCCAATATCCTTACTTCTTCCCACCTATCCTAAAATTGAGTAAATGACCTCAGCTCTTGGTTGCCTAGAAGAAAGTTAGAATGCACTGGACGAGGCATTTCAGCTGATTTGAGAAGCCAGCGGCCATCTTTTTAGGCACAAGTAATTCGCACTACTCACACGTATGGAGTTTTTTTTCACGCCGTAAAAATTTATTAATGATAGACATTTATTTACAATATTCTAAACTCACTCATTGATTGTCCTGAAGTGTCCCTTGTCAAGCACTAACTTCACCACCGCCTTTCCTCCCTAATAAATTCCCTGCCTGATAATATTGATCCGTTTCTTCTCTCTTTGTACTTATTTATCAGCCTCTCCATGTCCCATTTTCTAATGAAAAAATTAACCCCACCCTGTTTACCTCCCTCTCCATCTATGTTATATTTGGATTCTTAATTACATTTACCTTGTACCCTTTGTTTTGATTGGATGTTTACGACTATATTTCATGATTTTTACTGTGTCACCTGTAATTTGGCATAAATGCCCTGTGTGAGTCGTTACTTGAATAAATAAAATAAAAATTAAAGTAAATATTGGAGAGCATTTCTGAAATTCGTCAAAAAACGGAGGACATTATTCAAACACACAAAGAAGAACCCAATATATGTAGTTTAAATAGATTTAATACGTATAGATAATCTATGACTGCATGTTTTTAATAGATAACAAAACCAATTGATGATTACCTAGATGATGTGAGAATTTCTATTGACATCAGATTATATTTTCATCCAGCATTAAGCCTTGTTCGCAAGTGTCGCCGTGTCTGTCTTTTCCTTTGCGTCAATCGAGCTTTATTTATCTCGGGATTAAAATCTCTAAATGACGTGAAGCAGGAACAACAGACGCTTGCTCGAATAACAGATAAATGTCGAGGTTTTGAAGTGGTTCCGCACGCTTGGATATAAATTTAGCAAAACTGCATTTATCGCACCTCATTCATTCCCGGGCCATTCCCAATCCATTACGCAACCCAAGATAAGGTTTTCGCTCCCAAAGACAAGCAATCGTATTTTCTTCCTCGTCCTCCTTCAGAATTTTCCCGGAGAATATTTTCTCGACATATTTTCACCGCACTCTATAAAACAGCCTAACCTCCCAATTGCGGACATTGTGGACAAATTGTCCGATGTTGAGTGGTGTCCGCTATTTAGAGAGGCCCGGAACCAGGACAGGTTTTTCTATGCGGTGACTAGGACGAATTGAAATGTAATGGAATTTAATAGTTTGCATTAAACTTTTGTGCATTAAATCTTATTAAAAAAAATATCCATATGACCAAAAATAATTTCATGAAACAATTATACGTCTTTTACACTTAAAACAACCATGCATCATTATCGTACCAAAACAATAAATACAAAATTGGACCCTAGAAAATAGACGTGAAGCAGTGTGTGCCCCAGGCACCGTGTACCCGAGTACATGACGCCGATGCAAAAACTAGTTTGTACCGAATAAAGAATTCATAGGCATCTCTGATATATAGAAATAAAACATAGCTTTGTTCTATTCCACATAAATATAAATTAAATACTGCTCGACTGGTTTTGACCTTTTCAGGTAATTAACAATACAAGTCATTTACAGGTCATTTACATCTCATGTAATTTCGAAACCAGTCGTTATTTAATTATATTTATGTGGATAGAACAAAGCTGTATTTTATTTAAATAATGTCGAAATTCTACCAAGTTAACTTGCATGCTGATTTCTATGATCCATCTGTGTAATATTAAAAACATTTTTACAACAATAAATTCAACTTCCGAAATGGGAAAACGAATCTTTTTGCACACATTCTTATAACACACAACTGCTTAACATCAAAGATATGAATTTTAAGGAAAGATTCTTGGAAAGAGAAGGAAAGGAACATCACGGAGAAAGATGATGAAAGGTAAACTATGGGTCACAGGATGTCATAAATATGAAAAAATGAACTGAACAGTGGAAAACGGATGAGAATGGTTGCAGAGCGACCAGGCATGACCTTTAAGAGGTGATAATGATAAATTTCCAACATGCTGAGGTCGAAGCAGTTGAGCTGAGATAATCTTCAAGTTCTTATCTTTTGTAGTTGCCAATGTCCCAGCAATGATTATCTTTGATTTTTCTAAATGATAAATAATCCACCACCAACGACGTAAACAGAAAAGCAAACACAAGATGTTTGAGTGCTGCTTGGTTCTCTACACCATTTTAAAAATGAATCATTGACTCGTACAATATTGTTCTTCATGGATTCACAAGCTAAATAAGTGAAGGTCACTCTCATTCTAGTTTATATTGTATGAAAATTAGTGCATGTAGGTCGGTGAAGTTGACTTAGTGCATGATTGGTGATGATTCAGCGATTTTTGCAATCTCTTAGAGTGTGATGCGATGTCCGATTTTGGTCATCGATTTTCGATGAAAAAATTTCATCGAAAAGCTTCGATGTCGATGGCTGTCATCGATCATCGAATAGAGTGTACACGATGATTGATGACTAACGATGAAGATCGATGATCGATGAATGTCGATGATCGATGACTGTCGATGATCGATGAATTACGATGATCAATGACTATCGATGATCGGTGCGGATGTCTCGGTTGGCAGTTTGGTGTGGCTATTAAGTGAAGATTGAATTGGGTCAAAATTATTTGAGAAAGACAAGGCCTATTTATTAAAGAGCTAAACAAGCACCAAGTTACAAATTAAGCAAAAAATCTTTGTTGTGGTGTATTGCAATTCTCACATCCGAATTTTCATCGATGAGTAGATGTCTGTCGTCCAACACAACGTTTCCTGCATCGCTGAAGAACCGCTCTGATGACGTTGAAGTGGCAGGAATACAGAGGTGTTTCCTCGCGTACTTCTGAAGGCGGGGATACACAGTTCCTTTCTGCCCCTATACCAATGTAGGACGTCCGAACATTTGGACAAAGCTGGGACCTCCTCGTACTTGTGGAGCTCCGCCAGGAAGGGGTCGTCAGCAGTGGTAGCGTTTCTCTTGTCAGCAGCACATCACGACTCATCGACAATCAATGATTCGCATCGACTCATCGGCATCGATGATTCTCATCGACTCATCGCAATTGATGGTCGATGACTTCAAATAATCGACTCATCGCATAAGCCTATTTAGAGGTGTCTAGCAAGGTAATCTGCTGATGTTGTTGACAATAAAGTGGTAGTGAGAAAATTTCGAAGAAAATATTACCGATGCCAAAAGGTATATATTTCAACATATCTCCCCTTTGATGGTCACCCAGTTGACCGAAATATCGGAATGGAATTATTCCAATATTTACCTGTTGGCATTGGTATTATGTTCTTCAAAATGTCGGTTTAGCTGACTGGTAGTCGTAAGGCACAAATAAGAGCATAATTTGAGTATCCCTTTCGAGAAAATATAAATAATAGTATTAATAAGCTGTTATGCGAACAACGCATATATAAAACGGCACAACTGGGCTCTGCGGGTGTTGTATTACCATCTAAGACACCATTACGGTATAGACTCGAATCCGGTGCTGCCTTACGCCCCTGGAGACATCGAGTCCGTCGTGGAGAACGATAAGTGTAAGATCTGGTGGAATTATTCCTTCTCCACCTCCAGGCAGTTGGAGGCGACGAAGCCTGATATCGTTCTCCTCGACAATCTCTCGCATGCCATGTTCGTGATCGAGTTTTCGGCACCGGCCGAAACGAACATGGCAGCGAAGGAGATTGAAAAAAGGACTAAATATCAAGATCTGCTGTGTAAACTCAGGCAAATGTATGCGGGGTACTCTGTGAAACTGGTAGTCCTCATCGTGGGCGTACTTGGTGGTGTCGAGAGCTCACTGGTTGGAAATCTCAAGTGCATCCCAGCGTGCAGGGCGCGAGCGGATGCACTTGCTAGTGCAATACAGAAGGCTGTACTTCTCGGGTCCCTCGGCCTGCTTCGTGTGCATGACCCTAATGCTGGGTAGCCACCTATCAACCGGTGGCGGACGTGGCTAACCTTAGGCGCGACCCCTCTCGAGTCTCCTGTATTTATGACGGCAACGAAACTTGATACTAGCCGGAGACTCTGAGGTGAAAGTTACTAATTGTAACAAAATAATAATAAAATAAAATTTTCCTTGCACAGAGCCATGAAATCGAGACTTCGGAATTCGCGTCCGAAAATCTTGGTTGATTTTATCTCGATGACGAGTGACGCGCGGGTCCAAAATAGTGTTTGCGTCATCGGTGCTGATAGCTGACTGATTTAGGACAGAGATGTGATGCGGTGTTTGTCAAAGATGAGGGCAAGGGGAAATGCTTACATGTATTGATCCTTATCTAATTGGAAACCAACACCTAGAAGAACAGCCAATAATTATTTTTGATCGGCACTAAACATTCTGAAGTTTGATATGGGGCGTGAATTTGCATTTATCCGAGATCATATCTCTTGGGAAGGATAACGAGAAAAGATCGGAAAATTCGGAATGCAGGTGTGGAGGTGAATGTAGAAAGTGAGAATGAGAGAAAGGAAGACAAATGAAGAGGTGCAGGACATGGCTGGGGATTGAACAAGATTTATACCAGAAGTAAGAAAAAAGCTGATATTAAAAAAATAGGTACTCGGGGAATTAGCAATTTTGAAGGCCGCAACGAACTTTGAGTGGTTTGACAGTGAGGACCAGAAAGAAAGAGAAAAGATGTTATAAACGGTGTGAAGACGGATATGTAATAAGCTGATTAGGGACGAAGCCAATTGATTAATGAAATTCAAACCACAACCACATCTAAGGTGGTACGCCGTACATGTAGATACTCTACTCTACGAGTCACCGCTAAGGCGTGTGGCAGTGAATCTGGTAGGTCGCCAGACTTGAGATGACTATAGCTGAAAAAGTAATAACGTTTGATGAATAAAAAAGAAATAAAAATTTAGCAAGGAGTAATCGTGTAGTAATGGTATTTTTTTAGAAATTAGACTAAAAAAGGTGGCTAAAGTTGTTTGCAGACTCTCCATCAAAACCGACCATTACTGGAAAAAAATCATCATCAACTTTAGCAAACATCCTGGAGCGAAGATTTAAGAAAGGAAGGGCAAAGAACATTTTCTTTTGCGTATAACGGAGAGGAGGAGATGGCAATCTGTGAACTTGAAAGCTTTTCCTCTTGACAGAGACATTGATTGCCATGACCACCTTTGGGTTATAACAATATTGTAGAAACCCAATTTTTTTATTTGTCTTTTCAAACTCTTCTTGCTATGCTATCTCCGAGTAGACAACTGAACCAGCTTAATGGCCAGTGTTCAACCCTAAGACCGATATGGTTCGTTTGAGTAAAACTCTCAAATACTGAGCCCAATACTGACAGATCAAATTCATACATGTTCAAGTCATGGAGACCTCTCCCTACGCCGTACGAGCTCCCATAGTAAAATCAATGACGCTGATGAACACGTAGCATGGATTTTATAAGATGTGTACGAAGAAGCTAACTAAAGCAACTTAACTTAAACAAGGTCAACTCCTTACTATACCTCATTAAACTAAACTGTAATATTTTACCTCAACACAACGTATTAAGCTAGTTTAAAAATTAATTTTTCCTCTATTGGATTACTGCTGTCTTGTTTACAACAATTTGACTGCTTAATTAGATGCTAAACTACAAAGAGCAGTCAACAGTTGTGCTTGCTTTATTTTCCATGATAGGAATAACTGATCACATAAGTCCATGCATATGAGAAATTGGGTTGGCTTTCAACGTCTCAAAGACGAAAAAATTTACTGGGAGTGTCTTGATAACAACCAAAAGACCGGGTTATATACTCGACTGCTTTGCTACTCGGCCATCCACCGCCTATCGCCCAAATACAAGGAGCCAAAACTTAATTTTTTTTATTTCCTCTCACATAACTGATTTCTTAGGAAGGAATTTCACATCTTTCAAATAAAAAAATTGAGTTTCTACATTGTTGTAATAACCCAAAGGTGGTCATGTCAATCAATGCCTCTGTCAAGAGGAAAATCTTTCAACTTTACAGATTTCCATCGCCTCCTCCATGCTCAAAGAAAATTTTCTTTGCCCTTCCTTTCTTAAATCTTCGCTCCAGAATGTTTGCTAAAGATGATGATGATTTTTTTCCCAGCTATAGTCGGTTTTGATGGAGTGTCCGCAAACATCTTTAGCCATAATGGTTTCCCTTGATCCACAGCCTTCCAAAAATCTTTTACTGTTACGGCAATAAATTTTTGGAACTCCCTCCACACAACTATTAGAAATGTCTCAAAAAATTACCATTTTTACCATTACCATTTTAAAATTACCATTTTTAAGCCACTAGAGTACAAACATAACACCCCAACTGATCACCATATTCTTGTTATTTTGTATGACGTGCACCACATGCTACCATATGTATCTCTCATGTATTTTCCCTAGTTATTTTTTCCTGTCCTTCTCCATGTAGGTTCCCACTTGCATGATGTGTATGATTGAATACATGATACGTATATTTCTTGTATAAATCTTGTAATTTCTTTTTTCCTGTTACTCTTTGTACATACTCGCTGTGACATTTGCAGATGCCTTACTTGTACCTACTAATATTGTTGTTCTATTAATAAAATAAATAAATAAGTGATGTTTACCCCAACTTGAATCTGGAACTTTGGAGCTTGAGATTGGTCACCTTCACTCAGTCTTCAGCAATTTACCTCTCTCTGTCACATTTGAGTATTTACCTTCAAAACTCCCCTTCCACCCAATTCGATATCAACAACCGTTTATTCGCATCTCTCTGTATGCTTTCTCCAGCCTACATCAAATCCCAATCTTGAAAAACTCAATTTCAACCTCAATCCTCGGTACCAAAAGGTTAGGTTTGTGATTACGAATGCCTTAGTAGGTATTCTAAATTAAGGAAACATTAAGAATTCTACAGTTGGAGTGTAAATGGTTTCTTTTTAATTTTACACAATAACCATCAGTCAGCTATTGGTTTGACGCAGCCATCCACTCGATTCTTTTATCGGTCAACCTCTTCATATCAGCATAATTCTTCTCTTTTACATCCTTCACAACTTTTTTCAAATATCTTACGAGATCTGGCTTTTCCACTCTTCCCGTTAACTTTTCCCTCGACGATTGTCTTCATCAAGCTATCGTATCTTAAGATATGGCCGATTAAGTTGCCCCGTCTTCTTTTGAGGGTTTTCAGCAGGTTTCTCTTTTCTCCCACTCTTATAAAGACTTCTTCTTTTGTCATTCGGTCTATCCATTTAGTCTACATCATTCTTCTGTAGCAGCACATTTATAATGCTTCCATCCTTGACGTTTCCGCTGCTGTTATCGTCCATGCCTTCGTTTTACATTCTTTCGTTAATTTTCTACTCTGTTCAAAGCTATTTTTCCTTGGCCCTCTTATAATACCTTGCCCACATATAATTAGCAATAACGTTCTAGGTCAAGGATAAATCAAGAGGGTGTTTAAAAGTTTATGGAGCCAGAGTCCTCTGGATTGCACTCTCAACACTACTCCCTCGCCACTTCATAGTTATTAATTGGCAATTCATAGGACTCAGTATAGAACTAATCCAGAATATGCATAAAACGAACATCTTTCCTTAAATTTCCGTGATATTGAATAAATATTTAGGTTTGATAGACCCACTTTGCATTATTCGCTTATTGTGTACTGTAGATAACAGTGATGAGTACCAGCAATCTCCTTCAAATTTATTTTACATCTGGCGCCTTTTTTCTTTTCACCTGGCGCCCCCAGGAGTGGTGCCTGTTTCTTCAAGGGTGGGCAAAGCAGACCACAAGTTGCCCTACATCATGTATTTCCCGGACGAGAATGGAAAGATGAAGCCGGCTCTCATGTTCAAAGGGAAGGTGACCCTGCCAAGGATCAATGAGAAGGAAGACGTCCTGTTCCAGGTCTACAGGAGGTACGTACCTAAAACCACATCAACATCGCGTACCCTGCATTGCACTCCAATGGTCTTTGGCAGGGGATCACACTAAACTATGAATACGTGGAAATAATTTGAATAATTAGGTCGGGAATCACATAAAACTTAAGCGAAAGTATATAGGAAATATCCTGAAGTAAACGGTTCTGCCAAGTGAGATACTTGGGGCTGTGTTTGGAACCGTCGGAATTATTTCGAATAGGTAACCAAGGAGTCACGTGGTACAAACAAGAATTTTTCGCAAACTGTGACGTGTTTTAATCGCTCATTACGATCTCACTCATTGTTTTCACTTGAGTTTTTTCATCCAATCTCGAGCATAGAGGCCCAGGATGAGAGAAAATCAAGTAAAAACAACTAGTGAGATCGTAAAGAGCGATTCAAACACGCCAGGATTTGCGAATCATTATTGTTTGTACCACGTAACTCCTTGGTTACCTATTCGAGTTAATCCCGACGGTTTCTAACACAGCCCACCAGGAAGCAATTGGCTCGTTTACTAGACAATATTGCATACCAGAAGTTTTGCACGCCCTTTTGTTGGTTTCTGGGGTACTTTAAGTATTTATATCTGTTCTTCCCAATTCCCATTGGAGTAGTTAAGATGCTTTCCCCATGTAAACCTTATAAAAGATGGCATTTATGAAAAATAAAAATGAAAGAACGAAAGGACAGTTGTATTAATAGGGAAAAAATCATTAAGATATTTTTAAAAATCATCATAATCGTCATGGGTTATCTGCCGGTTAATTAAATATTGTGGAATAAATAGATAAAATAGAATCGTGTTCTGGGTGACTTTCATTTCCCGCAGTGTTCCTTATCATCTTCCCTTCATTGCTTCTGCATATCTTCCTTCATTCTTTAAACTATCTTTCACCCTTTTCTCTCCTCTTTTCCTTCAACGGTGCGTTGGTGTGTCGGTCTGTCACATCTTTTCTGAAACAGTTCGATCACAACCTTTTCTTTCAATTCATGAATGTAACCAACATTCACCCCTCAAGCAATGTCTTCACTAACTCTTCTTTTCGTTCTCCGTCTTTCTCTCTTATTTTGTTCTGATTTCTCTAATCTCTTTTTTATATTCCCTTACTATCCATATTTTCTCTGATATTCTGCATGCTTATCCAAAATAAAAATAATACTATTGAGCATCTAGTTTACCCCCTGTGGGGAGTGTCCCCACTTAGATTAGCATAGGTGTATGTTTCTAAGGGACAATAATGGATAACAGGTTAAAAGTCCTTCCCTACCCCATAACATTGTGCTGTTTTTTTGGGCACTACATATATGTAGATAGAAGAATTTAGGATTATACGTGGAGAAAGATTAGAATTAATCAATTAATACTATTCCACATCTTTCAATTAGTTAATTAATAGATTCTAATCCTTTGTTTGCAGTCGTCGATCGCGCATCAGTTGTGTAGAACCACCAACTGCTACTTACCACACGTTCGCATTTGCTCATCGACAATGCATATCTGTGTGAGTGTGAGCATATTCCAAACTTAGCGACGAATACGTATCGACTAATATGGTAGCCATTGTTGCCGGATTTCTACTGCAGACGATGATCTGCTCCTCTATTCAAAGACGAATAGGTACAGAATATGGCGACAATGGATGTAATATCACTCGTCAAGCATTAATCGAAATGTTTTGTTATAGGACATGTCCTGGGGGTGAAGCTACCTCCTTCCACCCGCATCTCACGGTGGCCTGCAGGGTGTTATCGAATTGCATATGTTGATCATTCTTTTTTTCTATTTCTCCTCGTTCAAAAGGGACAAGACGACTCAGGTGTTCGTGGACGACCCCCAGTCGCTGCAGTCCTCTGGTTTCGACCCACAGTCCAAGACGTTCATCGTGACGCACGGATTCCTCTCGAGCGGCACCTCCGACACCATCCAGCAAATCAAAGACAGTTGAGTGCTCCTCCTCTGTGAGAAAACCCGTCGCGGATTGGGAAACAGAATTGGTTTCGATGATATAATATGGGCCATATTCAGAATCTCAACTACAGTCTCGCTTCTACTGCTTAAGCCCTAAAATCTCTACTTCGAGTCAAATTGGTGTACAGAATATTCCAAAACTTGAGTTGACATTGTGAATATGGCCCAGAATCTCAATAACAGTCTTACTTCTACTGCTTGCGTTATAAAATCTCTATTAATAGTTGGAAAGGGCTTGCAGATTCTCCTCGATGTGGTTCGAAACTGTATACAGCTTGGTGATACCAACTTTGCAGGATGAACAAGCACACCAATTTGACCCGAAGTATACATTTTAGGATGTTAGTAGTGGAAGTGAGACCGTAGTTGAGATTTTGAATACGGCCCTATGTGTTGAATGAAAGCTGCTTTGAGTAGTCCCCCGAAAGAGATCTAAGCGGACTACTTTACGTCCATTATAATTAGTATGGTTCGAGTTGATTTTGCCCCCCCCCCCCTCCCAAGAGCCTTGGTTAAATTTCGTCATCAATTTCTCATTGGTATGCCGACTTATACATCAATACTGAGTGGATAACACTTCATATTCATTAAATATGCCCTGTTCACACGGAGCGTTTTTCCTTGAGTGATAGCTAGCTGGATTTCGTGCTTGCTACTCAACGGGAGACGACGGTGGCCGCTAAGCTGCTTCGTTGTTGGTTGTCGGTTCACACGTGGCGAGCTATCCTCCTTGCTTACTCTTCTTAGAGCCTCAGCACGAAGATGTTTATTGTGATAGTTCCAATTATGAACTGCATATAAACAAATTTCATCTCTATATACTTCGATAAGCACCGCAACTTGATCCCTAGTCTATAGATTTTCCCTCATTTTCAAACACAATATCAACCATACAATGCTGTTAAGGGCAGAACATTTATTTTGATCACGTGATGCAAAGCTGGACAATGATTGGCCGGCAATAATAGCCATCAGCAAAACACGCAAAGAAATAGCACCGGACCTAACCTCAAAATCAAGCAAGCTAGCCGTCAGGGCAGCCCTCAGCAGTAAGAGTTTCCAGCAAGCGAGCACGCACGGCACCCATCAGCACTCCACGCAAGAAATCCATTCTGGAAAAACGCACCGTGTGAACCAGGCTTTAGTCCGTCGTATGGGACGCCAAACCGCTGGGTCGTTGGACCTTTTGTGATCTATGACGGATCTACGTACTAAAACCTGTTAGACTTTGGTTTCGATGCCTCTGATCCCGGAAGATAGCTCTGAGGCAACTGAATTACTAAACTAGTGTTGTTGGTTTTAAAGGATGTCCCAACACAGTTCAAGCTTCTGGGCACCAATGTTGTAGATCTACGACGTAGGTCTACATCGCTAGCAGAACACTTTCTCCAACGTCTCGGTCAGCGTCTTCAGATCACAAAATATTGTAATTATATTTTTATTATTAATTTTTGTTATATCTTCCCGCACTTCGGGAATATAATTTTTTTATTTCCCTTTCATGCTTTATAATAATTCAATTTCTTGCGGTCTCGTCGTATGTTTGAATAACATGTACACGAATAAAACCACAATGCACAAATACCATTTACTCGTCACAACATTGGCAGAACACACCCAATACCCACTTTCACTCTCTCTAAGTTCCTCGATCACAGACCATTCAACACACTAACTGTTAAATCACTGCCCTTCACAACACATAAAATTCTCACCCTCTTACATGCTACATACATACAATGCATTTACTCAGGCCTGACGGTGATGGTTCCTGACATCGGCGCCTTGTCGTCCTCAGCTGAGGTCGCTCGACTTCTCGTTACACGTCCTTAGCAGTTTGCAGTATCTGCGTGTGGAGTACCTGGATTTAGCCCGCAGCGTTCCTGCGTTCCTTTAGGTGTAACAATCACTAAAGATGTCACATAAGACTATGTGACCTAGCTAAGACACATAAGGGAAATATGCGGCCGAGCGAAGAAAAAGCTAGGATTTATAAAAAGAGTTCTTGGGAAATGTAACGAGAAGACAAAAGAGCAATGTTACTTTTCACTAGTTAGGCTCCACCTTAAGTATGCAGCCAGTGCATGGGATCCTAATGAATTAGGTTTGATCAGAGAACAAGACAGTGTGCAGCGTAGAGCAGCTAGGTTCATTAAAAAGTGTTACGATAGGTTGAGTAGTGTTTCAGAATTAATACAAGAATTAAGGTGGGAGTCAATATCAGAGCGCAGGTTAAAGTACTGATTAAATCTGTTAGAGAAATTTCAATCGGATAGCTTTACAGAAGATGTTAGGTTCATATTAAAAACACCAGCGTATAATGCTAGATTCAATCAGATAAAAAAAATTAGAGAGATCCATTGTCGTACTGATAGATTCAAAATATCATTTTTCCCCCGCACTTTAAGAGAACAGAACAGGCAGCATAGCAAAGGGATAGGTAGGGGAAATATTTTAGAGTGTTCTGTAGTGAATGATGCACGTATTAGTCCCTTAAATACTGTAGATACTAGCAATGTAGTTGCATGACACTCTATAGTTGCTTGTTTGCATGTCGGTAGTGCATGCCTGGTGATCTTCACCCCCTGCCACAAACCCTCGTGGTGGCTTGCAGAGTATCGTGTAGATGTAGATGTTCTCGCCGAAGGTGACCAACGCCGTCTTTCACCAAACACAATCAAAGTCGGACTGTCGTAGGTACACCGTGTGACGCACTTCTTTGCTGGAGATGGACTCCTTTGGTCCGAGTCTTGAATCTATTACGCACGGAATAAATATTTACGTTTTCGTTATCAACGTAGCCTCGTAACGATGTTCAACCACAAATAATCATAGAGCGGGTCTTTATAAACTATTCGTTGACAATACACCATGAAATCATCGTTTCGTTTAGAGGCCCTGTATTGGGAGAGGTTGGCCAAGTGAAAGGCAGGCGCCATTACTCGTTGCTCGGAACGCTGCTAATACATGGCCGCACGGGGTAACGGCATCATTATTATCCAAATATCTCGTTATCAGCGCAATTAAATGGCTCCTAACACATTTGTAGGCATGCCATCGAAGTTTCAACGTAAACTACAAGACCATTTCACGAGAAATCGGTCAAAAATGGCCATTATTTCGAAAAGCTAGGGCAGCTACCGCCCACGATAGCAGAAGGAAGTGGGCGTTGCCCGTTCAGCAACCACAAAACGTGTTGGTAGCTGTCCTTTTCATAGATACCTTTACAAATAGTTTCTGTTAGAACAAGTTTTCCTTTAACATAAACCTCTGACAACTTCTTGAAAAAATTCTGCCCCAAATTTCGAATGAACGCAGAAAGCCGTGCAATTAAAGTTCATGTGATAAATATCCAAGTTACGGTGGCTCTGGAAATCATGAAAAGCGCTGAATCTCAAAATCAACCCAACCCTATATAGAATCAACAATATAGGTACTGCATGAATAAAAACCTATAAAAATATTACGTTATTTATTCAGCAGTTATAAACTCGCCATTTAATATCGTGGCAACGTAATTCTCTACGAGATATCCTTACTCGACGGTCACGGTAAAATTTTACGTGAAGTGGATTGAAGCAGCAGAAATAAAATCAAATTGTACATTCCCTTCATTACACCTCATGTTAATTTAGACGGCTACGCCGAACTGATAACTACCGATCTACAGGCAAAACCAAGACAGCCCCTGCCATTAAAAGTGGTATCCAATAGCCTTAAGTACTACCTCCCAAGGGGGACAACCATTCTTTAATGGAGTAATTAAAACCGTATCATTAAAAGATCTCTAAAACAAGGCTCAATTTCCGGAACCAGTAGCTCACCTTATGAGGAATAACCCAGTGCATTAAGGACAGGGCATCTACCAATATTACAAAAGAATAAAAGAAAACAGATCATATAGATAATTTTAATAAAACAAGGGCAGCAACAGACATTGATGGTACAGAAACAAATATCAAGAAAAACACTTAAGCACCCAAATGTAATAAGGCAGCCGACAGGGAAAGGAAATAATGGAAAACTGTAATCATAACAACTCCAGTTAATAATGTTCCTGCAGGTAGGTAGGTACTTTCTTCACCTATCTAGGTCTTGCACGAACTTCAGGCCTCTCCTGGCATGCAACTCAGCTTCTCAACTTATACTGGAAAAAAATGCAGTGGCATGTATTAATGACAAAACACAGTTAAGAACTCAGCAGCTTACACAAAACCTTACAGTAGTCTATACAAATAGCTCTTAAACAACAAACCAGCATCATATATTACCACCCGACTATTAATTATGGTTTTCATCAGGTAAAGAAAATACCAATAAAAATGTCCTATGGTGAACTCTTAGACCACGCACCCATACGCGGAACAGTTCGGCATAATGCTAAGTCTCGCTTTAAAGAAGAAGGAATATAATTTTAAGGTCCTCAACAGAAGAACGTAATTCATGGTTAAGAAATACGTTATTATCCACGAAGACA
This sequence comes from Platycnemis pennipes, assembly GCA_933228895.1. Taxonomy (NCBI): domain Eukaryota; kingdom Metazoa; phylum Arthropoda; class Insecta; order Odonata; family Platycnemididae; genus Platycnemis; species Platycnemis pennipes. The sequence goes on along the minus strand of OW121852.1, from coordinate 28,435,833 downwards.
TTCACGTAGATACATCACAATTTATCAAAAACAGAGCACAATATCTCACTCCTTTGAAATCCTTGAATAGAGTGAGTAGTAATCATCATTCTGCGTTCTTGAAAGTGAAATCAAGTGACAATCTCAAACTTCTCAAACAAGAGGCAAAACGATGAAATACGATGGCCACTTTGTTACAATGAGGGATGCATAACACGATGTACAAATGGTGTACTGCCGAATTTTAACTTATGAAGAGGAACGAAGATAATAATGAAATGCAATGTTAAACAACAACATTACCACATGCCTTCAGTGGTAAGCAGGGCAAGAAAACAATGATACACAGTGGCTATAAAATATGTAGGACCTATTGGTACTAGTGAACAGACCACGCCGTCTCATTTTCCCCTATCACCAAACACTCGGATATATACCTATAAATTCAGGGTTCGATAAACAACTAAAATAAAACGTGAACGCTATAACATTTCACCAATGGTTAGCAAACTAAACGAATTACAGAGACTGTGAAAAACTCCAAATGTGTCTTATAGTGTCTTCATCAATAGGTAGCAAAGGGAAAAACACAACCGGATGGATGACAGTGGTTGTTCATCACGTATTTCCTGACCACGCCGTCTGATTACTTAATTTTTACTCATTTTGCATTGAATATAATACCTTCAGGCTTTGGACAGCATGAGAAATGAAGAATAATCATATAATATCCTGTATTACATCACTAAACGGCAAATTACTACGGGACAACATGTCGCATACATACACATTATTTCACATCGCTATTACGTAAGAAAAACTAGATAGAAAACCCACAAAAATACTCCCATTGATAGAGCAATACTTGCTCATATGATTAAAGTAAAAATTTTGGCGTACTTACCTTAAAAATGTCGCTGGAAGACAAAATTTCCGCAACCTCCTATGCTCCGCAATGCTATTTTCTCCGCTTAGCAACGACTAATGGCGTCCACTAACAGCGACATCCGGTCAAAAAGCGATCAGCCAATAGAAAATGAGCGCACCCTTTGGCCAACCTCTCCCAATACAGTGCCTCTAGTTTCGTTCATCCCGCAGCGACATGCGTGACGGAAACCAAAACTCAAACAAATGACTATGCAAACGCAAAAGCGTTTTGGATGGGTTTGATTTGTTTCGTGGTATTTAATTTGGTACACAATAATTTAAGAAGGGTGCAATATATCGCGCCATGAAAACCTCAATGATTCTTCACCTGAATAAACCTATGAATTTAAACATAAATTAGAAATGTCAACGATTAAAATGTAATCCAATGATTGTAAAAGATGTTAGGTACCTCAACGAGATCTATTGTTTACCATGCTTATATTCTTCTTTTATTACGATTGTTCATTGGAAATTCAACCCATTTATAAAGTAAATGCTCACACACAGCATTAGTAATTTTCCGCATAATGCGACTCACACTCTTCTGGCTTATATTGAGGAATAAATTCAAACCTAAACCTGTTAGCTTCCCCAGGCATAAAACACAACGCTGTAACAACCTATATTCGGGAAAAATTATGTATTGGACCTTAATTCTTATAAAACTAAACCGTAGTAATCATTAATTATAATAAGATTTGTTGGACTCGCAATTTTGCAGCAATATCGAGTCCTCTATTTTTCCAGAGACTTATTAAATATTTTGCACGTAAATGTAATTCAAAAATGCCATGATTACTTCCAAGGCTAGGTTATCATTACCTAAAATATTATTGGAATCGATGATCGCCTCGCTGATTTTATGTGGGGCCTTAATTTCTGCTACAAAACCCAAAGCGGCCTCTTGATTGAGGGGAGATATTTGAGCGAAGTAATCTCTGCAAAGCTCAGGGATTTTGACGGTCTCTTAAAAATTTCTTGCTCATGTACAGTCACCTCTTCAAAAACCCCACGTAGCCACAAAATGTCTTAAGGTCACCATACTTGTGAATCAAAAGCAGTCAATACGATAAATATATCCCTCTTTGAGCCGTAAACAAATGCTTTTTGTTGCTCGTTAAGGAAACTAAGGAAAACAACCGTTGAAAAACACTCGTTAGCAACGAATATTTTCGAGACTTGCGCTTGTGGATAAACGAATAACTTGAGACGAATGACGTCATCATAGCGACAAATATCATTCGCTAAAACCATTGAGGTATGGTACCTCAATGGTTAAATATAACGAAATGTTCAAGTCTCGGGGCACTTGAGCCTACGCTTGCCCCTCAACATGCATCTACGCCGACAATACCGTACGGTCGAATTATCCACCTTTTTATTTATACTAAACTCACCGGACTGTTGCCGACGTTCCTGCACCGAAAAGAGTAATCCATTTTCCTTAATTTTTTTACCAAGACAGAGTGATTGTCACATTACATCGACGTCCGATTGTTATGCATAATATATAACCCCTAGAGCCAGTGGCGTAGCCAGAATGTTCTCCAGAGGGGGGGGGGGGGGCAAAAATAAGTTTGCGTTCATAACCGTTCCATAACACAAGTTTGTTTTTGCCCCTTCATGAAAAATGTTAAGATTTCTTAACACAATTTGTATTTATTATATTTCTCCCTCTCGTTGGATTTCAGCGGGCACCTTCAGCTAGTTGACCTGTAATTTTTCATTTGACTAATGAGCCAGGGGGGGCAAGCGCCCCACCCTGCCCCACCGTGGCTACGCCCATGCCTAGAGCCGTGATTGGAATTCATTCGTCACGATAGTGGGATTGCAACGATCCAGATTTATCGAGGGGTTGCATATTTGGACAGACGTGGGATTTCGACAGTTGGTTTCGAAGGTATCGAATATTTCAAGAATGTAGAATTTTCGAGAAACAGGGTATTTCCAGATATATTGTGCTATCCGAGATTTAATGGATATTACGGATATTTCTAAATTTTGAATATCCGGAGAGTCAAGACTCATGTGATTTCGAATACGCGGCCGACGCGTTAGTCCGAGGTGTCGCCTGTACAGTTAGCAAACCTACAAAGTTCTGCGACGACCCCGAACATTGATAAGCCTGCTTCATATCCGCAGTGTACCTGGGCACGATGGACTGCAACGTGATTGGCGTGGACTGGTCCAGCTTGTCGCACAACATCCTGTATCCGGTGGCCAAGGAGAGCACGGTGCCCATCGGCCAGTACGTGGCCAAGTTCGTCGACTTCCTGGCGAAGGAGACGGGCCTGGACGTTGGGGACCTCGAACTGGCGGGCCATAGCCTCGGGGCCCACGTGATGGGAATCGCAGGGAAGAACGTAGCAAGCGGCAAGATAGGAAGGATCACGGGTAAGGAATTTTGAAGAGGAGTCTCCGACTCCGAATGATCATTCCTGGGGTAAACACATACGTAAAATAATGGGTCAAGCTAATCGTCAACAGGGATTCATCAAAAGAGTATTGGGTAAAGGTGACGATCATGTACGAGAAATCAGCTACTTTTCCCTTGTAAGACCTCATTTGGAATATGCTTCCAGTGTATCACCCCCTGCCACACACCCTTGTGGTGGCTTGCAGGGTATTATGTAGATGTAGATGTAGATGTATGGGATCCCTACGTAATCGGTCTAAATAACGAACTTGAACGTGTGCAGCAAAGATCGGCGAGATTTGTTAAGGGACAGTACGATAACCTTATTATCGTAACCAGTCTATTAAATTAATTAAATTGGGAATCATTGTCTGATCGCAGGATGAAATTTAGACCTATCCTCTTAAATAAATTCCATGACAATATTTTCAGTGATGATGTTAAAAATATAGCAGGGGATAGCATTGGTAGCTGCATGTTGGTATGAGTACTTAAAGCTAACCCTACTAACAGAATGTTTTTGCATGTTTGCTTTACAATTTCTATATTTTTTAAATTGTGAAGATCTGACTAGTATATTAATACAATTCCTTTTCATGCATGATATGTAGTGCATGTTTGGTGAGAAATCACCCCCTGCCACACACCTTTGTGGTGGCTTGCAGGGTATTATGTAGATGTAGATGTGGATGTACCTTCGAATGAACTGAATTCATCCATTTGTGTAACTACTGTTCCCTCTTTACCTAACTCTCCCCTTCCTTACGTCGCAACAGGCTATCATGGGCTTTAGTCAATTTCCTACAATCAGGTCTAAAATTGGCATCTCCATACCTACTACAATGGTAGTGATAAGATCAAAAAGTGGTGGGATTAAAAGGATAGCAAAACATTCAAAAGATCAAAATTATCACAAAAATAATACCAGGACATACTTAATGATAAAACTGTGGAAAAGGATGGCGGTGGAAATCTTTACAAGGTAAACATATTGCTATAATTTGTTTGTGACATCAAGATGACATCACCGAAGTGCATATATGACGCTGAAGCTTTGATTTGAATCGCACCTTAGGCAATGATGTTCTGTTTTCCTTAGGAACTTAGATTAGACGGAGGATATAGCCTAAGCCTTTGGAGCACCTTAAAACCAAGTATAATGCTAATAACTCTGAAAGGATGCCAAAGACAATTACTGCTATATGTTTTGCAAAGAATGTTATGCTCGAAAATTTAAAATAATTATAATATCTGCAATCTCCTCTGTGGTAACTTGGATCTACACTGTTCTAATTCCTTATTATGCACAGAAAATGATACATGTTAAATCTCTCCACCTCACTATATATCTCTAAAATCTTATTTTAGCATAAGAAGATAAATTGAAATAATTATTTATTGCAAATATAACTCCCATGGCATCGCAATGGCATCGGATAAACGTAATCTGTAGAGCATAATGCATGTATTGACATTACTAACCCATGAATGGTAGGTAAATACATGTAAAATATTGCGTTAAATGCTATCATAACCAATAATTCTATATTACTTTGTAGATAATAACCATCTAGCTGCATATGACTCTATTATAAAACATGTTTTTATGTAGTCTCCCTGTTTCATGTCAATAGTGCACGTTTGGTGATCCTCACCCCCTGCCACACACCCTCGCAGTGGCTTTCAGGTTATTGCGTGTATGTAGATGTAAACATCCGTTGCCCCTTTCTCAACAATAGGTGACTCAACTCGGCGACTGAACTGAATATTGGGACACAATTCAAGATGGCTCCCTTCCTTCGAAGGGAGCTTTTAGGTGCCCCATTGGTAAATCTGGATGCGCGCAAATCATATGTCATAAAAACAGTCAAAACACAGGGTCTAAACGATATTGTCGTCATCTTGTTTGCTGTCGGTACCTATCAGTGTTGGTGACTATCTCTGTCTTCCATATTCTTCCCGCTGCAGGTATGGATCCCGCTGGACCTCTCTACTCCCTGTCCGACCAGACGGACCGCCTGGCCGTGGGCGACGCCTCCTTCGTGCAGGCCATCCACACTTGCGCCGGCATCTACGGCTTCGACGGCGCCATCGCCGACGCCGACTTCTTCCCGAACGGAGGTGGCTCCGTCCAGCCCGGCTGCGACATAGTCCTCGGTGAGCTAGTCACGCTCTTTCGATGATCCCGACTGACTCTCTTGCTACAATTCTTTTTTATTTCGTAATTACTAATTGTTCATATGGTCACACTTGCACGACACAGTGATTATTAAGAGGCTCCCTTCTTAAGTAATAGCATAGACTAAGCATAATATAGAGGGCTAACCGCATAGGCAAAACTGTTATTCGTTCTGGACGTAGTACTGGAAGATTTCCATAGATGGCGTGATAAGAGTTTTGGGCGTTGCATCAAAAACGGTATATATAGCTACCATTGCTTTCGTTTTTCTAATCAACGTAACATCTACTACTGTTGTAGTTTTGTTATTTTATAATGATGGTTCGATATTCCATTACCTTACATTAACAGTCACATGGATAGGTTGACATTTCGCTCAATATTAAAGCAAACATATATTGTCACATGAGGGATTCCTTGTTGTTTCATAAAAGCAAATAAAATACCGATGCAGGGAGCAGAGGGAGCAGACTACAAGACACTTTTGGGTTGTGCTGCTTAAGTCAATTAGAAAAGCGAAAGCGATGAGTATATACCCATCGCTTTCGTATCAAGCGGTATATACCGCTTGTGACGTTAAGCTAAAAATCTTCCCTCGCCATCTATTGAAAATTTCCAGTACTACATCAAAAGCGTATAAAGGTTTGCGCTCTGCGGTGAAACCCCTATATTTTACTTGCTCTATGGTAATATTTATCAAATATTGTGGTGCAGAATGCATTGATGGACTTTTTTTTACCTGTTAGTGATGGTTTTGGTAGTGTAACTACTCACCTTTGCACTGTTTTGATCTATTGGCTCTATCCTTACGATATTTCTCTCTCTTCATGTCAGCAAATTTATCACCGCACTTCAGACTATGAATCTATAATACCTTTTCACTCTTCCGTCCCCTCATATCTGGCAAAAATCTTCTCTCCTCCCCAAGCATGTTCAAATTCCATGTGGTTCGCAGGGTATAGAGTAGATTTCTTAAGTAGATCCTTCCTTCTATATCCTTCACCACACGATACATCAGTCCATATTCAAACTCATTCCCGTCGCCGAACCGGTCGCATTAAGTTTTAAATAAAAAAATGAAATTAAGAGCTGGTTCAAATTTCACTTTTTGAGTTTTGAGCTGGTTGAAGCAATGCTAAATATACACAATCAAGGCGCAAAAGTAGCTGATAATATTAGGGATTGTAGCAGAAAACAAAAAGTTACGACAACTTTTCTTCATATTTAAAATGAAATAATGCTATTGTTTTCTTAAATCTACAACGGCATGAGACTTGTGGGTCATATTCAGGTTGAATCAGTTGAAAAACAAAGGCCATACTGGAGCCACGAACGTCTCCTAACCGGTTAGATTTGTACTTACCATGAAAGCAGAAAAGGAACATTTAACAGATGGTGGTAAGCTTGTTACAGCTTGTTCCCCCACCCACAGGAGGCGTGTGTTCTCACAGTCGCTCCTGGATGTACTTCGCCGAATCAATCGCTTCTAGCCGGTTCCTGGGGACGTCTTGCGAGAGCTACGAGAGCTTCCTGAACGGCAGCTGCAGCGGACGACCGTTGGTACCGATGGGAGAACCCACGCCGACGAGGTAAGACACGTGGGGTCAGCGTGCTGGCTATAATACTGGCCTATCACTTCTGGGGCCCGGGTTCCAGTCCCGGAAGTGTCAGAGGTTTTTCAGTGGTGAACTAGTACCCACTTGAGTTCTTTATGAAGGAAACTTCAGGAAGTTCAGTACTCCGTCCGTCGGATGGGACGTTTATCTCTCTCTTTCTAAAACCTAACCGGCGCCCATTTTCTGAATATCCTCTATTATGTATTCGGCCTTAGGTGTCGGTCGTGTGATATGACAGACCAACACACAGGCACTCCTTCCGATATATATGCATCACATAGTTCAACGTTCCATACGATGGACAAGGTACTAGACTCTAAGCGCTCTCCACAGAGTACTCAAGTTGGAACCAGTATGCCATCATTATTCTTTAACGCCAGATGTTGAATGCTTTCAGCCTGGACTTTTTCTCCAATATGGTCAATGCCTATCTTCCATAGGGAATCATGTTACATATGTTTGTAAAAGTAAATAAGTTAAGATATACGTTTTAGGAGAAGAAGTAAACAATTATTAAGAGTCACGAATGATAAAGTGAGGCTGATAAATCCAAAATGTTTTACATATTTTTCTCCATTAAGATCCATCAAAGATGACACCAATAGGTGGGATTGAGCTTCAAAGAAGGTCGAGTACTCGATGATAGATCTTACTTACTTTCACAAAAAGCGATCAGACGGAATGATTTTCTTCGCCACTCTGAGCGTCCTGCAATCCGGTTGAAATTTGACATGTGAGTTGAAAGGCAAGTGGAGATTGCTCCAGAACTTTATTTTGCAACCGAAAGTAAAATCCGGTTGAAATTTGACATTTGAGTTGAAAGGCAAGTGGAGATTGCTCCAGAACTTTATTTTAGGACCGAAAATAAAATCAATATGGCTGAGAGCGAATATATTTACCTCTGCTACTGAGTATTTTCCTCGATAACTGAGTTAAGTTTATAAGGACTGGATGCATTTTAATCCAACGAAAGAAATTATATGCTGGTAATTCTATTCAGAAATGGTGGAGTAAAATTACCAATATCGTGTTACTAATTGCTACTTCGCTCCCTGCCGTGGCGAAGAATATGTTTCAGAGGTGTAACTGTTCCCAAAGTAATTCCCAACGGTTCATCATAGCCATCCTCAGCGTGTGGAGTAAAGTCTCTCTTTTATTACAGTGCACGCGGGACTTACTACCTGAACACAGCTGATGCGCCGCCATTTGCGCTCGGATAGTTGTCAGCTATGCCGCTGGGGGCAAAGGATCGCTCGTGAGGCCGGATGACGACGGCGGCTGGTGCGGCGGACAACTCCCACACCTCTCTCTGCAGAAGGAGCGGCACTCAGCTCAGCGAGAAGTGGAAAGCAGTCGAGGTGCGGCAGGAAATGAACCCTAACGATGTTGCTGAACTGTGCATCCCTTCCCCTAGTGTTATCCTGCACTCAATATCGACCAACTTGAGAAGACTTAAACAAGTGACGGTATTCTTTAGCTTTCAGATGGGGTTTTCAGGGCCGGCTTATGCCGAGCCAGTAGAGGGCATTGTAGACTTACCGTCTACATTGACCAGTCTTGGCGTCACTGCTTTGTTGGAATGCTTTAGAAACACTACCAATTGAGGTAATAAAATGCTATTCAAGACATAAGCATATGACTTGATTCGGGCATTAATTTCTTCATCTTCACCATTGTGGAAAAACATGACCTGGCAGCTCAGAGGGTGGATTCGGACTGCTTGCTGTTGATATCGGGTGCATATCCAGAAGAGTTGCAAGTCCAGCTATAACAAAAACCAGCAAAAGCCCGTGATTTTCTGGATATCCTTTCTTTCTGGACAAGAAACAAGCGGGAATGAGGGTTTAACTGACCTTCCTACTGTTATGTCCAAACATCCATCGGCGATGGAATAAAAGGAGAGTTTGATGATGCTAGAGCTTCCTGATGTAATATCAAAAATTATTTTACCCTTCCGGTCTTATATGACGTCCCAATATTCTATTGCCTGCGACCCTAAAATCACAGTTGATGAACGCAAGCGCAGTATATTCCACAACGTTGTTCCCAGTTGTGTACGTACATGCATTCGGGGGTCTAGTAGGTAGTTATTGCGACCCCTACAACTTCTTTCACGACTCCGAACAGGGTCGGGACTCGTAGCTTGGAAAGCCCAGACTTAGCGCTCAGTGAGCTACACCCTAGCCACCTTCACCAACCGAAGGATCTTTAGGTTGAACACTAGTTAATAAAACTACCATTTTTAAACCTTAGACAACAGGGTTTCTCATCTTGTTCACGTGCTACCTGTATTTATATCCTGCGGTATTTGATATAATATCATTTCTCAAGGTAAAACAACATGTATTTATCTCGTTTAACCTATCTAGTATGAAGGAACCTGTTGTTACCATTGTATACATTTCACTGACTCCATATTAAGTGTTCTTTTTTTAACTACATTCTTACTATTTTAGTTACTGATCAAAATGTATGCACTTTCAAAACTTCAAAACCTAATCCTTAACGCATTAAGACTATTCGCACATCTGAAAATAGAGCAAAACTTCGGTTTCGCAAAGTCTGCCGAGGGCGTTTTTACGCTCACTTGCACTGTCGAAACATTTCCTCACTACTTTTTTCATTATTTGCAACATATCTTGGTGAAAGTTAAAAGTTTCCCCGGAGTTTACACCAGGTTTGTTTATTGATAATTTGTTGCAATCGTTTCTGTGGGTATCTTAGCGTTCTGTTTTGTTTTCGGCTTGCCTACTTGTTGTTCGAGTTTAAAACCTGGCCCTAAATGTTGAGGATCAAAGAAAAAATCCAAACCCTTTACATCTTCGGTGTTTAGCCACCTTACAGAAAATTTCAGTGGAGGTAAGTACTAATTCAGAAATCACGCATGAAGGGATGTGAAAACTCAAACAACACTAGAAGTTACGTAGTGGACTAATTTTATAGGTTTCATCACTTCACAGCTGAAAGATAGCATTTCCCAAGAATAAAATATCATAGTTAAAAGTAACTTCTCTTCAAGAGGAATAACCACCTTTCGTGTTTTCTCCAATACGTTCTCGTTTCCTCCTCTTGAGGGGGGGGTGAAGAAACGTATTTGTCAGCAATTACATCTACATCTACATCTATATAATACCCTTCAAGCCACCACAAGGGTGTATGGCAGGGGGTGATTTCTCACCAAACATGCACTACATATCATGCATAAAAAAGGAATAGTATTAATATAGTAGTCATAACTACACTATTTAAAAAAGATAGAAATTGCAAAGCAAACATGCAAAAACATTCTGTTAGTAGGGTTAGCTTTAAGTAGTCATACCAACATGCAGCTACCAATGCTATGCATTGCTACTCTCCGATAGGACATATTTACCGTTATTCGTATCTCTAATTTTTCGAGGAAAAAAGGACATTTTGAATCGGTCGGTTCGGCAATCAATTTCTCTAACTTTATGATTATGGTCCAGTCTGCCATAGTAAGTTGGGGTTCGCAAAATATTTTCAACATCATCACCGAAAATATTGCCTTGGAATTTGTTTAAGGGATTAAGTCTAAATTTCAACCTGCGATCTGACAATGATTCCCAATTTAATTCATTTAATAGACTGGTTACGCTAGTGAGGTTATCATACCGTCCCTTTACAAATCTTGCCGATCTTCGCTGCACACGTTCAAGTTCGATATTTAGACCGATTTCGTAGGGATCCCATACACTGGCAGCATATTCCAAATGAGGTCTTACAAGGGAAAAGTAGCTGATTTCTCGTACATGCTCGTCACATTTACCCAATACTCTTGTGATGAATCCCAGTTTACGATTAGATTGACCCATTATTTCACGTATATGTTTACCCCAAGAAAGATCATGTGTCAAAAGGGGTCATTAGGGATAGGACAGTTTATTACTTCATCTAGATGTCTTCGTTCAAAACTATCTCTCACCTGTTAACCCGCTACATCCGTTAATTCTCTCTTTTCATAATTTCCATGATCATCTTCCTATCTTGTCTCCCACCATACCTATTGTCTTTGTTTCCTTATACCAATTTCTCCAAGTATACATATCAAAAGCCACCAGAATATTTTAATCCTACTCTTGTCCATTTTTTAGCATCACACACAACCTCGAATAGCCCAGAACATAGAATAGCCCAGACAAAGGGGGTATTATATTAGAAAAAGAATTTACTTACAGCTGGAAATGCAAGCTTATTAGTAAGGAAACAATTCTTCAGGACGTACATCTGAACAAGTTTCTTTATGGCAGTGAGGTATGGACAATGAGAGCACAATAAGCGAATAATGCAAAGTGGATCTATTAGACACACCAAAATATATATTCAATATATTGGAAAGTTAGGGAAAAGTGTCCATGCTATGCATTATTTGTTATCGTTTTATACAGAGTCCTCTATATTGCCAATTAATAACAATGAAGTGGGTAGGGAGTGCAACCTAGAGGACTCTGGCTGTATAAAATTTTAAAAGACCCCTAGATACATCCTTAGCTTTTAACTCAATTACAAATACATCTACATCTACACGATACCCTGCAAGCCACCGCGAGGGTGTGTGGCAGGGGGTGAAGGTCACCAAGCATTCACTACTAGCATGCAAGCAAGCAACTAAAGGGTCTCATGCAACTAGATTGTTAGTATCTATAGTATTTGAGGGGTTAATACATGCATCATGCACTACAGAATACTCTAAAATATTTCCCCTACCTATCCCTTTCCTATGCTCTCTATTCTGTTCTCTTATAGTACGGGGGAAAAATGCCATTTTGAATCTATCTGTACGACAATCTATCTCTCTAATCTTATTTATCTGGTTGAATCTAGCATAATACGCTGGTGTTTTTAATATGTGCCTAACATCTTCAGTAAAGCTATCCGATTGAAATTTCTGCAATAGATTTAATCTGAACTTTAATCTACGCTCTGATAATGATTCCCACCCTAATTCTTGTATTAATTCTGATACACTACTCAACCTATCGTAACAACTTTTGACAAACCTAGCTGCTCTACGCTGTACACTGTCTAGTTCTCTCATCAAACCTAATTCATTAGGATCCCATACACTGGCTGCATACTCAAGGTGGGGCCTAACTAGTGAAAAGTAGCATCGCTCTTTTGTCTTCTCATCACATTTCCCAAGTACTCTTTTTATAAATCCTAGCTTTCTCTTCGCTCGGCCGCATATTTCCCTTATGTGTCTTCCCCACGACAAATCTTTAGTGATTGTTACACCTAAATATCTTACGGTTTCAACGTTTTCGATCTTCGTGTTATTAATTCTATAGGATCGCTCTATCGAAATAGTGGGTAGGCAAAGTATTAAAAGAGAGTCGAAGAAAGATGGCGTTGAACAGAATTGAAAATTACGGAAAGCATATAAAATGAAGACATGGACGATGACAGTAGCGGAGAAGTCAAGAATGGAAGTAAGTTTCCACGCTTTCCCGGCGAATTGCAGTGATGAACTCTTCTCGGGCTCTACACCGGGTGAGTGAATGTAATGCTGCCGACGTTTCGGGTAGTGACTCGTTACCCATCCTCAAGGTAAATGTCACGAAACTGCACCGATCCTGAATAACTGCGGCGTGCCACATGCGCGCCGCGGACCAATCAGCTGTCCCGGTGAGGGAATTCTCACCTTAACCAACTTTATGACAAAAAATCAGTGGGGATTTGACTGTTGCATGTACTGTGATTATGTTGCGTGAAGTAGAAGCTTATAAACTATGAACAAATTAAAAATTAAAACAATATTTACAAGAGGCGGACATAATGTCACGCAAAGAAAACATGTTTTGCCCTCAATTTGCCAATTTATTTATTTTTATATTCTTTTTATTTTATCATTATTTTATTTATAAGTGCTCTGTAGCTTTTGCACATATTCCTCATTCGATATGTTTTGTTTTTTTTTCTGTTTTTGAGGATATTTTTTGCTTGACTCTGACAAAGGAAGCGATAGAAATAAGAATGGAGAAGAGGAACGTAAACCGGGATTAGGGCTATATCATCAGCAGCTCGTGGAATAGAATCCTGAAAAGAATACAGGTTGACAGAGCGAGGCCAACGGTCCTCCAGCTCAACAATCGGGGCTCGACCAATCCCCCACCGCAAGCGTCCGTGTAAAACCAACGGACGGTTTAGTTTCGTGATATTTGCCTTGAGGATGGGTAACGAGTCGCTAACCGGAACGTCGGCAGCATTACATTCACTCACCCGATGTAGAGCCCGAGAAGAGTTCATCAAGGATGGAAGCATTCAAAAATGTGCTGCTACACAAGAATGATGAAGACAAAGTGGATCGACCGAGTAAGTAACTAGGAACTCCTAAGAAGAGTGGGAAAAATAGAGAGAAGTATTCTGAAAACTCTAAGAAGAAACGGATACAACTTAATCGGCCATATCTTAAGGCACGATGATCTGATGAAGACAATCGTGGTGGGACAAGTCAATGGGAGGAATGTCAGAGGAGGGCCCAGTATGAGATATTGACATCTATACGATACCCTGCAAGCCACCGCGAGGGTGTGTGGCAGGAGGTGAAGATCACCAAGCATGCACTACAGACATGCAAACAAGAACTGTAGTGTCTCATGCAACTTGAAAGAATCTATAGTATTCAAGGGATTAATACTTACATGCATCATGCACTACAGACTACTCTAAAATATTAACACTACCTAACCCTTTCCTATGATGCCTATTCTGTTCTCTTATAGTACGGCGGGAAAATGACATTTTGAATCTATCGGTACGACAATCTATCTCTCTAATCTTATTTATCTGGTCGAATCTAGCATTATACGTTGGTGTTTTTAATATGTGCCTAACATCTTCAGTAAAGCTATTTGATTGAAATTTCTCTAATAGATTTAACCTGTACTTACCCTACGCTCAGATGATGATTCCCACCCTAATTCTTGCATTAATTCTGAAACACTACTCAACCTATCGTAACACCTTTTAACGAACCTAGCTGCTCTACGCTGCACACTGCCTAGTCCTCTAGATATATAGAACAACTGATAAAGGGTTCGAAATGAGAAGAAATACGCAAATATGAAGGGATTAGCCGATAGAAGAAGTCTGTGGAGAGCTGCGCCAAACCAATCCCCGGATTGCTGACTAAAGATGACGAAGACGAAACCTAACCCCGTAATAGACTTTTTATCATTTATTTTTTTAGTCTTTTCTTTATTTCCCTCCTCAATGATCAACTCATTTATTCTCTTCTACCAGCTGATGCCTCTTTTTTAAACCCAATTTTACTTCGGAATTCGCCTCTTCTAAACCTTTTTCATTCAACGTTCTTCCAAGAATTCTATCAACGTAATTACCATTTTCGCCACAGCCGTTAAAAATTCGTAATATGCGGGTAAAATAATTATACTATTAGCCCTGTAACTTACAATCTTCTTGGCCCAATCGAATACCCTTCTTGGAATTAGGATAAGCCTACAATATCTGCCTATCTGAAGATATGTTGGAGTATTTAAGGGATGTAGGAAAAATAATAGGAAAAAATACGATCAAACCTCATTCGCTTACTGTAAATTTGCATAACCACGCATCTGCAAATGATTCCACAATCCCACTCCTGGTCTCCTCCTGACAGACTCCTGTTTTTATATTCTTGTTCGTATGGAAATCGCCATCAGATCATTGTGTGAGAAATAGGTTGAATCTCTTTCGTTAGGCAGAAATTAAGAACATGTGAAGACGTTGCAATCATATCGTTAACCCACGTTAAAAACAAACAGGTTTTAATAAAAATATTTTATTTGTCTATACGTTCGCAATGTCCTCCATTTCTACTGACATTTTCAGCCTCTTTGTGAGATTGTTACTAACTTTTAGCGTCATCTCGTCACCCCAATGCATAAGGTGAGTGCTTCGCCGTTGCCAGGTAATAGGTCCCACTTGCGCTGTAAGTAGAATAGAGGAGATGGTTTCAGAATATTGCGTGATTCATTGTTCATGCTTTTTTATATTAGTAATCAAGCCTCTTTTTGAGTAGCAATTAACCTTCGATGACGAGCAATGTATTTCATATGGTGCATTTAATTTTTGGCGTATTCAAAACGAATGGTTTTCAAGTCTCCGAATACACTTATCATCCTTAAATATATATAATAGTCTAATTCACAGACTTCACTACATGGAGGTCATCTATCCCTATCGGATTAGATTACTTTCGAATATTCAATGACCATAACATGTGAGTGAGTTCTCCCAATGAGAAATATCGCAAATATCACGGAAATGAGGAGGTTTCCTCATATAAAGCTCCATAATAGCATAAATAAGTTTTCCGGAGGCTTGAATTATCAACTAGTCATAAATAATAAACAATAAAACATAGATATATTAATCTATTCTCTCGGTATGGCAGCGGGCGTTTTCTGGATCTCCTAACATGTGTCACAGTCTCAGGAAAACTGCAGCTGACTGACCCGGATGATTTGAAAGGAGAAAAATTAGTTAAATAAGATTGGCAATTTTCCACCAAGAAATCTTTACTGCGACCGGTTTCGATGTGATACATCATCATCTGGTGATGATGCATCACCTGATAATGATGCATCACATCGAAACCGGTTGCAGCAAAGATTTCTTTGTGGAAAATTACCAATCTTACTTGATTATGTAAGTCCACCACATAACGCCTGAAACGACTCTTTTTATGAGGAAAATTAGGTTTAAAAAAGGCTTATGCAAATTCAGTGAAGAAGACCATAATACGTAAACATATAGGTAATCAAAAGATGGTAATAAAAAATTATTAAAGTCGTATCCCAGTTGTGTGCCTCATTACATTCGTAAACAATCGTACTTAATTAAGGAAATGAACGCACAACGATGCCACTTCGGCAATTGAATTATAATCAATGCCAAACCTATCAAACTCGGGCACATCTAAGCGCAGTAGATAAATGAAGCTTTTACGTCGGAAAATCACAATCAATATTTTTGCTGCATTGTATTCAATTCATGGTTAATATATGTTCGATTGCTTTTACAAAATATCAAAATGAGTCATGATCGAGATATCGATTGACCTTTTGTTAAAGTGACTGCGATTTATCAAAAGAATTGATATTTCTATGGTATTAGATATTCAAAATTGCAAAATAGTTCGAAGGAGAAGTGGAAAAAAATACTATGTCACCTCAGTAAGACCTTTTTATCGAACACAGAGAGGGAAACTGCGATTCGTCAGAGGATGGTTTATGCAGTCGGCATGACGACGGTATTGCGTTGCGAAGTTAATGGGTGATAGAAATCAGCATATGGAAGAACTTAGACAGCCTTCAGGAGACGCTTGTTTCTGCAGTTTCCCTTTCTAAGGAGGGCACAAACCTCTTGTGAGCGTGATGTCCCATTATCGACCTTTGGTCGCCGTCACAATTGTCGTGCAGGTAGTCCTGGTAGGAAGAGCAGTGGCGCGAGGAGAAGCCACGTGAGTTGATGGATTCGGCAAAGAGCACGCAAGAACGCCTGTGCGAGCAGAGTCCAGCCGTCACTGTGATGGAGAAACATATTTTACTGTGCTACATACTGTGCAGACTTGAAAAAAAGGCAATTGTACTAGCAGCGTTAATGGTAGTGGTAAAGATAATCGTGATGTTAACGGTAGTGGTAACGGGTGGTAACGGGGTGATAACGGTAGTGATAACGGTAGTGATAACGGTAAGGATAACGGTAGTGGTGACGGTAGTGGTGACGGTAGTGGTGACGGTAGTGGTGGCGGTAGTTGTGACGGTAGTGGTGACGGTAGTGGTGACGGTAGCGGTGGCGGTGGTGGTGACGGTGGTGGTGACGGTAGTGGTAACGGTAATGGTAAAGGTAACGGTAAATGAAAGTGACCGTGGGTAAATGAATGATCAATAGATACCTATAAAGGTATCTAGTGACCGTAGGTAAAGGTAATGGTATAGGTAATACTAAAGGTGATGGTGACGGTAATGGTAAAGTTCATGTTAAAGGTAATGGTAAAGAATACTACTAAAGAATTATGCAAGATGCTTCCTTCCTCTAAGGCATTTTGGCAGATGATAGGCAAATTAGGGCATGACTTTTATAGTTCATATCATAAGACATGGAGGCTTTGTATTATTATGTTTTTCCATGGGTGTTTTCAAGTCTGTTTTCGCACTAATAGACACTTCAGACCGGAAGGAAAGGTATAAGGATAGGAATGGAAGGGATGAGGATCTCTGTAATCTGTATTACCATAGCGGTAATATGGGGCCGTTAATGGCGTTGCGCCGGGGACGCCCCTGGTGGAGACTCACCAAAGTCGAGGGAGCATCCAGGCTGCCTCATGGTTCCCCCGTTCGGGTAGTAGTCGGCGTGGCCGATGGCGGCGCTCATTCCCAACCAGCCGCCGCACGTGTGGATCACGTCTACGAAGTCCGCGTCCTCCTTGTCCAGCCTGCGGGATTTGTGAGCAGTACTAAACAGGGGTCCGGCAGGGTCCAGACCTATAAGGGAACAAGATCAAATCGTTCATCATACATCATTTTTGGGCGAAGGTTTTCGCGGCGTTCCGATGATCTTAAGATCGTTGTACACGGTACAATTTCTTGTACAAGAACTTGCACAATGCGCAAATTATATCGTGTACGAGGTGTTCGTACAATTCCTTGTACAGGAAATTAGATCATGCTCTATACTATTGGATGAAACCGTACAAGATCCACTCCGTAGCTTCTGCGCATGACATGTGACGGAAGTGATGCGTTCGTTTAGTGTTCTTAAGGTTGGTGTTCTGTGTTTGCGATCACTTTTATTCCTATTAGCGTGGCAAAACTTCCATTTTTGTTGTACATATCGTGATATTCTTTGTTGCTGCCATATTGTGGCATTTGTCTGTCGCGTCAGAAGTGCTGTACTTCTCAAAAGATGAGTTGGACACACTGACCAACATTAAACCTCAATGAAATTAAGATGACGTTATTGAACCAAAAACAAATACATGCAACAAGCAAAAACATTATGTTTGGAGAATAAATCATGGGTTTCATGAGCCGATGAACGAGTGCAAGTAACCAGTCGTAAAATTTCATTTTATTATTGCTAGGATTAATGGTAGCAAATCATTGTAACCCAGTAACTATGGCAGTATTTTCAAAATGCTATCGTCACCGGATATCGCGATTCAGCTGTTGGACAGAAAACGATATCTGCGCATGTTATTGGCGCACAAATTGCATCATAATCTTTGATCGTGTACGACCGGTAACCAAATTCTCGTACAATATCTTGGTCAAATCTCGCAGTTCAATTTATGGTACAAGATCTTGTACAAGATATTGTACCGTGTACAACGGCCTTACAAAGCTTTCGGGAGTCTTCCGCATGGTCATTCTGTTAAAATGGCGACGTTTCACCCACTCTACTGCGGGCTCCCTCAGGCCAGGCTGAAGTGAAAATGTGAAGGGAAGCAATTGAAATTTTCAAGAGGCCCAACAATATGAATAGAGAGGATAGCTACCCACGCTCCAACACCTGGAAACGAGTATTCACACGAACATCAACAGCCAATCAGCGAGCTGCGGCCACCTCAGAAGACGAGTATAAATAAGCGTCAACTTCGAAGCATTTTCACCTCAGCCTGGCCTGAGGACGCCCGCTGTAGGATGGGTGAAACGTCGCCATTTTAACAGAATGAGAACGCGAAAGACTCCCGAAAGCTTTTTGCAATCATCGGTTATTCATCAGTTTTCTGGATTTTGAGCCTGGAATTCCTATTGAGGGTGTTTTTCTTTGCTGAATTATTCTCAAGAAACATTCAACAATACATGGATGTTTCTTGTTTAACTCCATATAAGGATAAAGACGATATATCACTGAAATATTACCTCTGAGGGGTGCTTCTGTAAAGCCGAATTCTAAATTTCAACGTCAAAACAATAACCATATATATATGAAACAAATGTCATAGTTAGTCATAGAATCCATGCTCTCTTGATGGCGCCCCGGTCATTGCGGGTCACGGCGAGGATCCGGACAATGTGGGCATTTACTCGGAACCGAAATCGCTATTTTGTACACGAAATCGTTAGATGGAAACGAAAAAAGAATTTCAGTGAAAAAATTAATCTTCTAACCACAACCATTCACCCACAAATCAAAAATTTAAATAAGCAAAAGGTGAGGCCCACCGAAAAATCTGCTTTGTTAACATTGACGTCATTTTCCTCCCGATCTTGACTGCTTTTCGAGGAAGGGAAGGGAGTGGAAGGGGGTTCTCGGAAGGTCTGCTCACACAGATGCTGTCGTAATTACTCCGACTGGCAGAGTCAGCTGTGTCCCCCCCATTGCAATGAGGCGAAGTAGCTTCGCGGTCTCGGTTGTGATTGGACGAAGTCGATATACGTCAGAGGTGGCACCACGCCCACTTTTCCGAAAGGGTTAAAAACATCAGTTTTTCGCCTCTTATAACTCGAGAAATAATTGACGGATGAAAAAACGGAAAAATACGGGTCTTTTTATTTTACAAACTCTATCAGATTCGGCAATAAAAAAACATGGTAAATGACCCCATTTTGCGGATCATATCGTTTATGATCATTTGCCACACAAGTTATGGCGTGCAGGCGCTTTGATTGCGGTGGACTGCTGTCATATTGTGCAATTTTAGCAGTTGATTTGTTATTCTATTTTGCGCGGTATACAAGATAAGAACGCATGATGTTCTAGCTCAAGATTAATCCTTTAATGTCTCCGGCGGTTAGCGATGGTTCGCGAAACGTTCTCTCGGTGTGCAACAGCTAGAGATGGGTAAAATACGGTAATTTTCGAAAATTACCGTAATTTTCTGGTAATTTTGGGTTTTGAGCTGCAAATCCTTATCAAACGACTTGTCTCCGGCGGTTAGCGATGGTTCGCAAAACGTTCTCTCTGTGTGCCACAGCTAGAGATGGGTAAAATACGGTAATTTTCGAAAATTACCGTCATTTTCCGGTAATTTTGGGTTTTGAGCTGCAAACCCTTATCAAACGACTGAAAATGAAATCAACTAATTTTAGAACGACGGTGCTCACCCGATATTTTGCTTTTAAATGATTTGACGGATTTTAAATGTTCCCCGTTGACCACTTGCTCTGGTATACCATATTATTCGACACAATGTGAACATTTGACCTAACCTCCAATGCATATTCTTCTTACCCCGTTACCATGTAGCCCCATGCCTCACTCCCTTTTCATCTTAACCTCCAACCAGTTTATAACTAAGCGTTCCCTCAAATTTCCTTCCCCTCCCTAAAGAGACATACCCCCACCAGTGCACTATTTAAGGCCTTCCCAATGCTAAAAAAATTTAGTTCCTGATGATGACACGTCAGTGTTGAAACCGGTTGGTTATTAAAAAACTTGTCGAAAATTACAAAGTTGATTTTATTTTCAATCATGGAAAAATTCCACGAAGTGACTGCCGAAGTTGTTTCATCGAAATCAGATAGCATTGAGATATAAATAAAACATGTCACGACGTTTATCTATTATAACTCATTTAAAAAATTAAAACGAAGTCGGCAGCAACACGCAATTTGCCTCTATTTTGTCACACTATGAGAATTTTTCGTGCGAAAGACATACCTCTGCGCATGTGCATTTGTTATTTTACTCTGAATTAATCACATACACAATGTAAACAAAATCGTTTTAGCTTATTAATCTATAATATCACACATTCCAATGGTTTCCCCGTGAGGAATAAATTTTCTGAAAAAGAACTTTTCTGAAAATTACCGTTTAGTACCTACGGTAATTAATTTTCAGGGGTGTTGGTAATTTACGAAAAAATACCATGGTATTTTTGAAAATTAAAACTGTAATTTTTCGAGTTGCCCATCTCTAGCCACAGCTCTCTATATTGGCTGATTTTCTTTTCGACTTCACAGAATCGCCCGCGTTCCCACAAATATAAACACAACCACCTTAAATTACAGAACACAAGGTACATGTGAACAGCATCAATACAATTCGGCACCATGTAATAATTTAAAATGCATAATTTTGTGCTCGAAGGAGGACCCTGGTGGTGTTAAAATTATTATAGTTTTAAGCAGAATCAAAAGCACAATGTACCAAATATAACTACCACCGTGATCAATAGCATGAGCAAAAAAGGTCTACGAGGACTTGTCTTACGGCAGTAACACGTAAGAAAGCAAAAAAAAAAAAACATTTAAAATCAAGTGAAAAAATTATCAGCCTAAAGTACTCGCTTGGGATTGAAGAGAAAACACAATGATCTTCGCGATTCTCATTAACTCGCAAAAAGAGGATATGGGAATGAAGTGAGGAAAAGAGAAAGACCTCTCTCTCACAGTCTATCTCCAAGATTCCAAAAGATACTCACCTGTGATGCGGCCCGCTTTCTGGCCGACCGTGAGGTGTATGCTCTTGCCGGCGAATCCGACCACGTGGGATCCCAGGCTGTGTCCTACCAGGTGCAAGTGCTTGACGTTGAGCCCTGCCTCCCTGACAAGGAAGGCCGTGAACGCCCCAATGAAATGACCAATTTCCCTGGCCTGTTTGGACGCGATGAAGTAGAAGTTGTTCTTTGAGATTTTGGACCAGTCCACTGCTATCACGTTTCCTCCCACGTAGGCGACGTACACTGCGGTTGGAAAAAAACGGGATATACGCTGTAAATGTCGTCAGTGGGGGAGGTGACACACATTCTAAGTCTCTTCCGCCCCTAAGAATGGCCTCTCTTCATCCAAAATTAAATTTTACCCCATGAGAAACCACAGGGGCATGTGGAGGATAGGGGCAGCCGGGCAGCCGCCAAGTTAGGTTCAGCTGACCTTAAACTTTGCTTATGTACCCTGCTGAAAAATTCCGTACAGACTTTCTATGGAACGTAAGCAAAATAGTGTAATTAATGTAATGTAATTGAATAGAATTGAATGGGGTCGTATACCATATTATTTTTATTGCCGAATATGATAGTTTGTAAAATAATAAGACCCGTATTTTTTCCAGACCAGACCTTCCGTGAATCCCCCTCCACTCCCTTCCGTTCCTCGAAAAGAGTCAAGGACGGGAGGAAAATGACGTCAATGTTATCACAGCAACTTTGTCGCTGGGCGTCACCTTCTGCTTATTTTAATTTTTGATTTATGAGTGAATGGTTGTGGTTAGAAGATTAATTTTTTCACTAAAATACTTTTTTCGTTTCCACCTAACAATTTCGTGCACAAAATTGCAATTTTGATTCCGAGTACACGCCCCCATTGGCAATGTACCCATAGGAATGCATAAAATACGTTGTAGAATATCTAATTATTGCTCTAAGGAATCTGTACGGAATGATAGGGAATATCTACGGAACGCCTTAAGAAATTTGTACAGAATGCTAGGGAATCTCTACAGAACGCTGTAAGGAATCTGCACAGAAGGTTAGGGAATTTCTGCAAAACGTTCGAGGGAATTCCTTAAAAAAGTGTTTCAATTTCTGTAGAATGGCCTAAGGAAATCTTTTAAGGGACATCCACGGAATTTTTCAGCAAGGTTAGAATAGTGCCTAAGTAAATATGTTTGAAAGAATTATATCTCGTTCGCTTGTCAGTCGTGATCTGTGCGTGGAAACCACTAATACTTCTAATTTATCCGTCCATCATCATCATTAGTTAGCAATCCTGAGAATGGTTTGACGCAGCTCTCCACTGAATAATTCTATCGACTAATAATTTCTTCATACACATTTAATTATTTCTTCTGTTTCACATCCTTCATCACTCTTTCCACATATTTCATACGAGGTCATACTTTGCCATTGTATCCGTTCACTTGTCCTTCAACGATTGTCTTCATCAGGCCGTCATGTCCCAAGATGAGGCCTATGAGGTTGTTCCGTCTTCTTCTAAGGGTATTCAGAGGCTTTTCTCTCACTCTTCTCAGGAATCCCTCGTTACTTACTCGGTTCATCCATTTAATCTTCATCATTTTTCTGTAGCACCAATTGTAAAGGGACGGTACGATAATTATATTAGCGTAACCAGTCTATTAAATGAAGTAAAATGGGAATCATTGTCAGATAGCACGTTAAAAATATTTTGCGAATCCCAGCTTACTATGGTAGACTGGACCATAATTACAAAATTAGAGAAATTGATTGCCGAACTGACAGATTCAAAATTTCCTTTTTCCCACGTACAATTAGGGATCTGAATAGCGGTAAATATGTCCAATGCGAGTGATTGAATCCATAGCATAGGTAGTTGCATGTTGGTTTAAGTACTTGAAGGTAACCCAACTAACAGAACTTTTTTGCTTGCTTAGGCTGCTATTTTATCTTTTTAAATTGCGCAGTTTAGTCTAATATATTAATACTAATCATTTTAAATGCATGATATGTGGTGCATGTTTGGTGAGAATTCACCTCCTGCCACACACCTTTGTGGTGGCTTGCAGGTTATTAAGTAGATGTAGATGTTGAATGCTTCAACATCTACATCTACATCTTCTTCGCTGCTGGTATCGTCCATGGATCCACAAACAAACACATACAATACCAGTGATTGAGAGTGTACGTATTATTGTGTCAAACAAAACTTAGGATTGATGAATAGCGATAATTGTGTCGAAAGACCGTCGCATTTGAGGGTATCGAAAGAATCGATTTCAACTTCAATATCTACTAGGGTTATCATGAGCACGTTTCTAGGCCTGAGTATCGAAATCCGCAGAAATCTTGTAAGTTGCCAGCGTGGAGATGAGAACTTAAACAGAGCTTAGAACATTACGATTTTCCGAAGACATAGCGGTCGTGGTAGGGACGGGAAAAGAATTAAGAAAGACATGCTAAATTAATACTGACGTTGGCAATTATACCTCCTTGAGGTCAACAGAAATAAAAGCAATGATGATATGCGATTGATAACTGTCCCAAGAGTCGAGGATATTGAAAGAGAGGAATGGGAAGCACGTTATCGCGCGCAAGAGTGGACCGAGAGTTCTCGAGGGGTCAACTTCAGGTCAAATATAACACGAAAGGTCGCACGCGCCAATTGCGAGGAAGTGCTGCTTAGGACTATACTATCAGAACCTCTTGGCATCTGCGTGTATAGCATCTGGATATAAGGCGATCAAAGTGCCTGGGCTATGTGGTACGCCAATTGTGGTATTTAGATTGGGAACAAACCGGCTAAGTGACCCAAAAGTCGGAGGTTCGAACTCCCCCTCTACCACAGATAATGTTTGTTTAATCGTTGCCTCCTTTCCGTTGCGTTTAATATTATTTAAGTAGTTGAGGCACCTAAATAGAATAGTGGCCTGAAAAGCAACTTCAAATTGAGAATAAAATGTTGCATAGGCCTTGAAAGACAATGACAAAGCGTTTTAGGACCCATTTTAATCGTTTTCAAACACCTAGCAATGTCCAACATCACTTATTTTTGGTCCGAAACCATTTCACGTAGGTGCAACAGATAACGAAAGTGATCCAACACGTATACTTACACCAACAAAACGAAATCTATATTTACAGGCGAACTAAACAAAAATATCTTCTATGAAATCTGATTGTAAAAAAAATAATTTTTTACTTATTATAAAAAAGAATCATGCCTTCCAAAGGGACGAATCAAGGGTTTTGAAATCTGTTTATATCGTTTTATATCACTATTTTTTTAGTACACGAAAACACTCCCTAGATGGGTTAATCGTTTTGAGGGATTAGATTTTGAACCAATAAGGACCAAAAATAACCAAGATTTCCGTCGAATGGTACAGACACAAATTCGGAGGTGTCAAGGGCATGTCGAGTTGGCGCGGTGTCGATGATGCAGCTTCTCCGTGGATGTCCGACAGTCACACGTTCTTTCAAACAACTGTCCTCCACGTATCGAGGATCAAAAAAAGTACCTCTTACGGCGAACACACAAAAAGAAACAAAAGTAAAACGGAATGCACTACTCGGCGGCAAATACGATGAAGGAGGTTACCGAACATAAACGGTTCCATTAGTAGCCTGGTTGCATGTCAATAGTGCATGTTTAGTGATCTTCACCCCCTGCCACACACCCTCGAGGTGGCTTACAGGGTATTGCGTACATGTAGATGTTGACTTAGAATATCTTAGGACCTTTTTATTTTTCCCAGAAAGACAAATTTATATACGGTACTTCAAAGGGTGTGTAGAAGGGAACTCCCGCTTACTGTCCTTGATGTTCTGCAAGTCGTCGGCCTGGATGCTTTGGACGAATCCGTGAGTCACGAATATCGTGGGCTCTGAAGCATTGAAATGGGAGTTTCTCAGTGAGTCCACGTCTCCAGGAATGATGATCTCCCCGTCAGTCGGTCCCCGTCTGAAATTGAAAACAGGCGGATATTGAACAAGTTACCAATAGATATGTATCGACTGATGTGGGGGCCAATGTTGCCATGTTTCCATCGCAGATGATAATTTACTCTTTGAGGGAAAGACCTTTAGGAGTGGTATCTGACAACAGTGGGCACCATATCACTCGATACGTATCGTTAAAAAAGACGCGTAGTTGACACCATTGACCTCTTAAGATCTTTCAGACTATATTTCCTGCTTGCTATCTCATCTAGCACAAAGAAAGGGAATATCATTGATAACTGATTGATTGTCGGAATTCAGTTGCTCGATTTCAATGTTCAAGTGCTGTATTTTTATAGGTTTATCCAGGTTCTGAGGGCCAAATTTACTTAATTAAAATAATTGTGAAAATAGTATGCATTCTATCAATTCTTCATCGTTAATCTCATTTGCTTAGGAAAACACTGTATGGCAGAGAAATTATTACCTATATTAACGTAGTGCAGATCAGTAGTATAAAAAAAATTCTAAATTGTGTTGTACCTAGTGTTTTTTTTTAAATCAGGTCCAATGGCTTCCATTAAAAATTCTCCATAATTTATATTCTCATTACTCCTCGCATTTCCAAAGTTTGAGGAATTGTGGTTTAAACAAGAAAATTGAAATTAATATACAGGTACATTTAGTCGGTATGCTAGCTGCTTGAAATGAATAATACATATACACTACACAATTCAAATATTGATCAAGGATACGCAGAATTGGGTGAATCTACGCCCTATATTATCATCCTTAAGATATCAAAAATATAAATGGTTTCCAAAGAAAATCAACTAAATGATTTAGCCAATGGGCCATGAAGGCTTAGCATACAATAAGACAGCCTAACTCACACTGACATTACGATGAACCAATGAAGTAAGAACGTGATAGAGTAATCATCAAGGGATGTTTTGAGAAGATAGTTTGGTAAAAAAATTGGTAGGTATGGACATTCGGGACACACCCGAAATACTCACATTGGAGCCATTTTTGAGCATAGAAAAATTAGGGTAGTAAGATGAATAGTAATACATATATATATATATTTTTTTTTTTTTCAATTTGTCAAATAATTGGCAGCATGTGCCCAAAAATGTAAGCAAAAGCTAAAAATATTACCTAGTCATTTCGCAGCGTATAACTTGTAGGCATGTTTCTCGGGTATTTCCCATGTTAATAGGCTTTAGTACTGCAGGCAACTAAAACTTCTTACCCGGTAAAACACACGAAAAACCTTACTAAAAAGGCTAAAATTATTTTTAGACTCAAAGGTTTCCGAAGCTTTAGTTTGTTTCTGGTTTGATGAAACAAACTCAATGCATAATTTCGGGATTCCTTCCACGTCAGTTGCCTTGATGTCAGAGTTTACGAATGCCAAAGTTTCGATACTTCTCTTGAAAGATCAGGGAAACCATAGAAATTCAAATAACACCCATGACTTTCAAAATAGAGGGCGGTAATCCCCTTCACAGCACACTGAAAAGACTAGTCAAAGGCAGCCAATCGGACTGCAACACCCAGAAAGCCTTCACAATGTCAACGAGGCAGAAACCACATCCGTACACGGGAGGGTCAGTTCCACAACTGCGACCAACCGCAATCTCTCAACCAGAAACCCTTATGTCATTATATGTCATTATCAAGATCTTGATAAAGAATAATATTGTCGAAACCATGGTTGAAACCAATAAAACCTTTGTGTGGAACGTACAAAGTGGATTTTCATTTCCAATGGAATAGTTACAAAAACCAAAGCCACAAACTTTGAACCTTCTGTGGTGGTTTACGGTAATGTTACTTCCTCGCCAGTGATGCCACCACAGACACACACACACACTCAACCTAATTGGAATCATTCACGGGGCTATAATGGGACCCCGATCAGGATGCCTGGGTCACGAACACACTCACAAGCACTCAGAAAAACATTCACTAGCACACTCAAATGGGCACACCCTCAGGGAGAATCGATCTCAAAAAGAACACAGTCAAGGTGCAAGGACAAGACGAGGATGTGCGTCGGATATGCATATTTCGGCCACAAGGTGGCCCTCTTCAGTGAGCAGAAGGGAGAGCACATGCAACACAGGGTTGTAAAATTTATTTATAACTTTAAGAGGTCATAGAACTCAGTACACAAGGAGTTGGATGCTTAAAAAGGGTTATTAGATGTTATATTCTAGGCGAAATGTTACAAATATAAAAAATATAAAAATATTGTTGTAAAGTAATTTCACTATCTTGCAGTTAGTGAAACCAAAATACGGCTTAAGGAGGCTCCACCGAATGATGAAGTAGATGTAATTTTTGTGAAAATTTCAGGACACAATTTTTTGGCCCTTCTATCGATTGGCAGTAACATAATGAGGCCTTTCCATACATTTGAAGAAAAAATACGTTGCAAATCGGCTAGTTTATGCGTAGTTACACGGCAGAGAATGGCTCTTGCAGTAAAATTTGCAGATTAACAATGTAGAGATAAATGACGTTTTGACGAAAAACCTATTTAATATACGCAATTTTATGCAGAATTTAGCAGTGTAAAAAATGATCACCTTACCACACTATATTAATTAATTTTTGCTCAAAAAAAAGCAGAAAAGCCATAGTTACATGAAAGTGGAGCTAGAGTATGTTGAAATCATTGGCAACTGTACTTATGACGGAGCGTGCTTATCAGCCTATTTACTAACTTAATTAAGGAATATACCTTACCAAGGTCCTTCTTATTTTTTTATTTAATTTAAATATTACATTGGTTATTGAAATGGTGTAATTAATACCAATGCATACAAATGGTAGCAGCGTCATTGATGCCAAACAATTTTCAATAATACGAATATCAATAAACTTCAAAACAAAGAGTTGTATTTGCAAGGGAATAGTTTAAAACTAAGTAAGAAAATATTCAACCTATTGTAATATAAGTATTAGCGGGATTGAGCATGTATTCTCACTTGATAAGTTAAACGTGGCAACAACACGTCAGTCACGTTCCGAAGTCAAAATGAGTTAAATGAGCCTGTAAAAAAATAGATTGCAACTACAACGCGCTATGTAATAGCATACTTATACAGCTATTGTATATGCGTTATCACCCTATGGATGATTTTCAATGAAGGTGTTTTTCTGGATCGGTATTTATTAATTAAATAACATAGCTCTTTTACGGGATTTTGAATCGCGGAGTGACGGTAGAACCTCCTTAAAGAGACCAAAATATGCACGTGGACGTAAATATTTTTGTTTCTTGGCCTTTTGTTGTCATATCTAAATTTAGTAATAAATATGAGGCAGAGAGTTTGTTTTACTAAGTCAGGGACTCATTCCTCGCAGTCAATACTTGAGTACTTGATGCGCCACCTTGTGTAGAGATTGAAGAACACGTCCGACTCCTGCGCGGGTCGCATGGTGGCGTTGCCGTACACTTCAGCGGCTACCGGCTCTCCATTGTCGTCAGGGAAATAAATGACATTCGGCCATTTAATCCCCGTTCCGTTGGCCAATTCAGCCAAATGACCCAGCCCTGGGATGGTCGGCGCAATTATCGGCAACTCTGAAAATGATCGAGTGAAAAGTTGGTGAACTCTGCTCGCTTCCTTCTTGAAATGAATTAAAATTAGGAAAATCTTATGATCATTATTATTAAAAAATATTAAAATCATTTGGATAAATTAAGATTCCTGACGGTGTGTGGTAATTAAATATCCTCGATGTGAAAAATCATCATGTTGGCGAAGACAGCATTGCCGATCATGGCAGAGACAGAAATAAATTTACTATAATTTACTGTGGATAGTACTTACATACATACTATGGTTATCAGTAGGAGTGATGAGGCAAAGCCCAACGTTAAACTAGGAAAACAAATCATAAGCAGTTGAAATATTTAGGAATCCGGATTACCAGCGATGGACGAAGCAAAAAGGCATTGTGTAATTGCAAAGGAACTTTGTGACTTACAATGTTTATTAAAAGACAAGAATTATCAGTTTCGGCTGTTGCCTTTACAGAGGCATTATGTAGTCGATGAAATAGCCCAGACAAAGAGGGAAATTTACCAAAGGAAAATTCTACTTACAGATGGAAATTATAGCTTGGAAGTAAGGAAATATTTCATCAGAATTTAACAAGCCATCTGGAGGATAATTTTTAATAGTATGTATAGGCAGGAATGGAGGTTACAGTAGACGAGGCATTAGGTCGGAAAGTATTCGACAGATGGTGCTTCGGAAAAATGACGAAGACAAAAGATATTGACCGATTGACAAAAATAGAGGTCCTGAGAAGAGAGGGAGAAAAGAGAGGTCATCATCATTAGTTATCAATCGTCAGTTTGGTTTGACGCAGCTCTCCACTGAGTTCTTCTATCGGCTAATCTGTTCGTGTTTACGAATTAATTCTCTTCCACATCCTTCATCACTTTTTTTAAGTATCTCATACGAGGCCTTCCTTTTCTTTTCTTCCCGTCAACATCTCCTTCGACGATTGTCTTCATCAGGCCATCGTGTCTTAAGATATGGGTGATTAAGTTGTGCCGTCTTCTTCTTAGGGTATTCAGAAGACTTCTCTTTTCTCTCACGCGTCTAAGGACTTCCTCGTTACTTACTCGGTGGATCTATTTTATCTTCATCATTCTTCTGCAGCACCACATTTCGAATGCTTCCTCCCTTGACTTCTCCGCTGCTGTCATCGTCCATGCCTCAATACCATAAAGAAACCAGATGTGCCTTCCGATGAATTGTTTCCTTATTTCTAAGCTCGTATTTCCATCCGCAAGTAGATTTTTCTTTTGGTAGAATGCTCTCTTTGTCTGGGCTGTTCTAGGTTCTGTGCTATTCGAGGATTTGTGTGATGCTAAAAAATGGATAAGAGTTGGATAAAAAAAATATTCGGGTGGCTTTTGAGATGTGGGCTTGGAATAATTGGTATGTGGAAACAAAGACAATAGGAATGGTGGGAGACGAGAGGTGGAGGTGATTCTGGAAATCATGAGAAGATGGAATTAACGGATGTCGCGGTTTAAAGGGAAGAGGTTGTTTTGATCGGAGACGTCTGGATGAAGCAACAATATCTTCTGCCCCCAAAGGTTGGCAAATATGTTTCTTCACCCCCCTCAAGATAATGAAACGAGATCCGTATTGAAGAAAACACGAAGGATGTTTATTATCCGTTGAGGAAAGTCGTTTTTAACTACGACATTTTATCATTGGGAAATGCTATATTTCAGCTGATAGATTAGTCAAGTGACGATACCTAAAACTTTGTCCATTACGTAAAGTGTAGAGTCGTTCGTGTTTTCATTCTTATTAGGATTTCCCCCTTACTTACTCGGTGGATCCGTTTAATCTTCATCATACATTTGTAGCACTTCATATCGAATTTAATTTATTCATGGGACTCGAACAATAGATCAAGAATAAGTTGTATGAATGGACAAGAAAAAAATTACGTAAATATAAAGAAGTTTATTGACGGGGAAATCAAGAGGAGTGCTCTGTTAAACCAATCTTAGGATTGTTGATTGATGATATTTCCAGTATCTTATAAGTGTTGATATTAATAATAATTCATAAAATATTACACACAAGAGTAAAAAGGGAGTAGGTTACCCGCGACCGTCAAATAAATTTATTTTTCCGCTTGAGAATAGAAGGATAATTAGGTAAAATATAGATTTTCAGGGCCTCGAGAAAGAGTGGAGTGAATGCTGACGTCGGCAATCTCCTGTTATAAACGGCAGGCGGAAAACAATCGATAAGAAGAAATAAAAAAACTATCCACTTCTGATATTCGAACATCGATACTCGGGATTGGTAGTAAAAACTCCAGCCACCATACCAAAACAATATTCAACAGCAATGACATTTATTAATGGCAGTTGGAAAATAGTTCATCATATCCTCTAAGATAGCAACGGATGTTATGTAACATTCATTATTTTAAAATAAGATGATCGATACAACATGATTTCATTAAGTATCTATGAGTTTAGAATGCACCTGTTTGTTACCCAAATACCCAAACAAGATCGATATTTATCAACTATTAATAACACAATACATTAAAATGACATCTATGATAAGCCATTCGGTTATAAGTGGCACTCGTGTCCGTCTCGATATTTCATGCTCTTACTATTGATAAACGAATTTTTTTAGCGTAGTTCATACAAGTTTAGCTTAATCCTCAGTCCACATTTTATTTAGAATATTCCTTTACAAAGACAAAAAATGTGTGCTGTGATTTTTTAGATAATCATTTGTGACAAAACAGTATGCATATATTTTAGATGAACCTTTGGTCTGCGATGCAAAAATTAATCAATATAACACATATTACCAAATCGGCAGTGAACGAAAGAGCAAGTGCTTTTGCCTCTCTTAACGACAACTCTTTGAAATTCGTCTGCTTAACATTGCATAACACCCTGAAAACTACCATAATGGTGTTTGGCAGAGGATAAATTCACACCAAAAACATGATACGTGGAATATTAGAAAAATTAACAGTGTCCGATGGTCACATTGAAAGTTGAGAGCTACATCTTTGGTCTCGACGAATCGGTTTTTGTCAACAACCGCTTCGTCCGGAAGTGAATTTCGAAAAGCGCCAAAGGTACCCATGCTTTATGTTGTATCCGATTGACAGAGAACTGAAACATAAGTGTTCGCCACACAACATTCAAACTGGGAACAATTTACCAAAATTAAGAAATCTGCCACTGCTAGGACTGGAACCCAGGATCTAAAGCCAGTTTCACACTGTTCTTGAGCCAGCCCAAGTTTGGAATATTTGCAGATACATAAGCTAGATTTTCAGTACCTTGTGATATACAACCAGTATGCTGGCTGACAAGTATGATCACTAATATAGTTTGCTGAGCTAATTGATTTAATACTTGATGCGGTACTAGTTTTCTACTAGCTTCCATTAGGACCTAGTGACCTTCGACCAATGATGTCACGTTTCAGTCACTGTGCGATCTTCTTCTTTTTAGGAGCATGAAATACCGCTAATTTAATTAGGATGAAGTACAAGTTCAATGATCGTGTGCAACATCCTGGGACATTTCCAATCATTCTATATTCCGTCCTCAACATCAAGTAGCGGCTAGCACACTAGATCTTGAGCTGAATCAAGTGTCTTGTGAAACAGGCTCAAGAACAGGAATCTAGTATGTACTCTGGCCATCATTACAACCGTATCCACTTAAGCTTAGCTTTCCGGGAAATAACAAAGCCAGGAAACAGATATTTGCAGAAATAACTGTTTGTCTTTCAAAGTTTGGGTTAGATGGAGACCAAGACAACAATAGCAGTTGGAATACACTATAAGGCCGGGATTACGATGAACGTTTTCTGACGTGACGGAAATAGACGGTGGCGGTGAACAGTAACATAGCAGCTCAAACTTTGGTGGAAGATGACGATCGACGGCAGCTAGAGTGCCTACTACCAACCGTCAAAGGAAATATCATGCTGTACTTGCAGTACATGTTTCTTGGTAACTATAGTAGAGTGAATCTGTATCACTTTTTAATAAGTGCCCCTCTAATTCAGTTGCGTTAATGCCCTAATAGGTTCACATTCTCCTAGCTTAAACAATGCCACCACCCGTTTTCGTCACGCCAGGAAACCTTCATCGTAATTCCGGCCTAGCTTAGTCGATTTATCGATGTTCTGGATATTGTTTGTTCGAGTTGGAGTGGTTGGTGACAGGGAAGATGGTCGTGTAACAGTTCTCACCGAATGGTGCTGCGGCCGCGAGGGCTACGAGGAGCGGGAGTATGGTCACTGTCGTCTGCATCCTGCCGGAGAGGGTCCGTCGATGACTGGAGATGGAATGACCGACTACTCCGTCTCTCCACATCTCTGCACCCAGGCGGAAATAGAGGACGGGGGTGCGGGAGGGAGGGAGGTGTAGAAGTGCCGCTCCTTCCTCCCTTCCACACCGCCAACAGAGGTTAAGCGTGGTCGCCCCGCACCTACGACTTCCTGGGCACGCGCGGGGTCTCCTCCATGCACATGGGATTGCGAAGGTCACGGCTCTGATTCAACCGCCTTATCAGCTCTCGTCTCGTCTCCACAACTTGTACTGGGAAACTGACGCATTGGGTAAGTGCGGAGCGAACCTATTCACGGCTCACCAAGATGCACAGTGGCCAAAACATCCGCGTAGCACTCGGCAAGTCACCGAGTTAGTGTGTGGCAGATCCATAGACCCCAAACAAGGTGTCTTAGAGGAAACATATCCAGTAGATAAATTGGCTTATGGTTACGAAGCTAACTAAATGAAAGAAATTCTAGAAAATATTGCTCCCTGCCAATAATTGAAACCCACCCAAATTCACGAAGGTGAGGACTGATGTGTTCAGATTTCCATACGTCAATGTGAAACTGATGCAAGAGTTCATGAAATACTGGAATTTTAAGTTAAGCTCTTCAGAAATGTTCACAGTATTGTATGCAGCAGTAGTCCAAACGAGGAATAAACAATGAGCATGTTAAGTTTCTTTCTGGTGTCTATAGGAAGCAAATACTTATAAATTTCGTATAGCGTATAGAGTAGAATTTATTGTTTGAAAAACATCATCCTGCTGAAATACAGTATAAACATTTGGGATACATTATCTGTCCAGGAAAGTTCATTATGGTGATAGCTAAATTACGAGCATAATTGGAATGAATGATTTTGCGAATTTGGAATGAATGATTTTTCACACACTCAATGTTTCAACCCGAAGGTTGGTTTTTCATAGGTGAGAGTAGAACTCACCCCGTACCTACTAATCCAATGGCGTGTGAAATTCACACATTCAAGGTAGGGGGCCAGTTCCTTTCCCTGGGCCACCTGTGGCTTCCTACGTTCTGTTCTGACACTCAGAAAATTGAATCGCGAGGATTTCAGATGGGGATGTCCAGAAAGTCTCTTGCCCAGGATTTGAACCCGGGACCCTCCGGTCAGCAGCTCAGTGCTCTTCCCCAAGAGGCCACAACCTGACGAACCTGTCTGGTCTTCTTAGGGGTGATTTCTGCTTTTAAACTCATGTTTGTTTATGACTATTCATTGGGTCATGGGTGAAAGGACGACTGAATCTCTTTCATTATTCAGACATTAAAAGTATATATTTGAGATTTGTAGAACAAGCAATGAGAGATAGAAGAAATATGTAAATATGATGAGATAAGCTGATGGAAGAATTCAGTGGAGAGCTGCGTCAAACCATTAACAGGATTGCTGACTAATGATGACGGTGATGAGCATTTCCGAAGACATTTCAATCATAACATATAAAGAAAACACGAGCCAGATCCATAAAATAATAAACTTTATTACTACCCGGGTTTCACTGTGTTACAGCATCATCAGGTGATATTGAGGTGAGGTTGATACTGCAATACAGTGAAACACGGGTCGTAGTAAAGTTTATTATTTTTTGGATTTGGCTCATGTTTTCTTTCCATGTTATCACGTTTCGCTTCCACTCCATATAACCATAATCCTCAGGATTGACATTTCAATCACATAAACAAGACATGTTTAACACAGCAAATGAAGACAAGCTATGATCAAAATATTTTATTTATCCATTCCCTTATAGTGATATTCTTCTCCTGCTGATATTTTCAACAATTCTCTAGAGATGGCTTCGCCGTTATGGCGTCATCTCCTCACCCCAATGCATACGGTGAGTAATTCGCTGTTTTCAGGTAAAAGATCCCTCTTGCGCTGAAAGTAGATAAGAGAAGATTTTCTCAACATTCCATGTAATTCATTGAGGAATTTATTTTTTTTTAAGTATTCAAGCCTGTTTTTGTGCATTAATTGATGTTTTTACCAATGTAAAAAATCAATGTTCACAAAATGCTTACAAACATCGTCATCTTCTGGAAAGA
Source organism: Platycnemis pennipes (assembly GCA_933228895.1). Classification (NCBI taxonomy): domain Eukaryota; kingdom Metazoa; phylum Arthropoda; class Insecta; order Odonata; family Platycnemididae; genus Platycnemis; species Platycnemis pennipes. Next base: position 28,400,447 of record OW121852.1, on the reverse strand, counting down.
TGGCTAATTATAACCTGAGAGGCATATCATCTCGTTGTACACATGACTCGTCAGCCTCTTGGGCTCTACTGCATAGAGCTCATATCGAACAATCAAAGTTCTAAACTGTAATGAGCATACCGGAAGACGTGCATTGTTGAGGCCAAGAATTCCACATTGAAAAAGGAAATGGTTAACATCCACTATAATTCATATATCCATGAATGTGAAATTTATTAGCTAAGATGTGGTTAGTGAAAATTTTGGTGACAAATGAACTTGTGTTACAAAAATATGACTCTTTAAGTATTTTACGTTTTAGGTAGCTTAAAACACGACGACATCGCACCACGTCGTGTTTTTGTGCATGGTAGCCCCACAACAGGTGCACCTTAGGGGCTATCAACGCTTCATTTTTTCTAATGTTACACTTTGTAATGGTTTACTTTGGAATCAATTAAATTTATTATTATTATTATTATTATTAATATTATTACATCACGGAAGGGTATCATTATGGGCGTTGTTAATGGATTGGGCGTTGTTCTGAGTTGCATTACGGTAAGTTGTTTAATGAATACTTGGCGAAAACGCATGTATTTATCTCATTTGTTTAATGCAATAAACTAATGTTTTTTTTATTACTTATTTAAGTGGTATGGATCGACCAGTTTCATATTGAGTAAATCTTCCATAAATTTTATAATACCTGTAAAAAGTCCTGTCTTGTTCACTCCAATAACCTCTTCTATGACAAATCAATCATTGTTTCATTGTGCTTCCTTAACACTAGAATGCCGGACTTATTGCACCCCCAGAGAATACCGGGAGGGTGTCATTTTAACACGCATCTGTTTATGTGTTCAAAGTGGTGTTTTTGTGCGGATTATTTTATGTTCCATGGCTGCTAGTGTTAATGTGGTAACTTCGGTATTTTTTGGCATATTTTTACAAATTAAAATAATGTTTAATATGCAGCTCGATTTTAGAAAATTACCTGCAAAATTTTACCCCACAAATTTGTGTAAAGGAAACGCAATGAAATCTAAGGTCTCTTTCATACAAGGTTACAACAAATTCATCTCAATTGCTTCACGTTCATGCCACTTCAGCTCTGTTATAGCCGTACGCGTGCCTCATACTTATTTATTACACAGCGTATAAAATCCAATAGTTCTGTTTTCTATCTACATCTACATCTACATGATACCCTGCAAGCCACCGCGAGGGTGTGTGGCAGGGGGTGAAGATCACCAAGGATGCACTACTAACATGCAAAGTAGCAACTATATTGTCTCATGCAACTAGATTGTTAGTATATATAGTATTTAAGGGGTAATACATGCATCATGCACTACAGAATACTCTAAAATATTTCCCCTACCTATCCATTTGCTATGCTGCCTATTCTGTTCTCTTATAGTAAGAGGGAAAACTGCCATTTTGAGTCTATCAGTACGGCAATCTATCTCTCCAATCTTATTTATCTGGTCGAATCTGGCATAATACGCTGGTTCTTTTCATATGTGCCTAACAACTTCAGTAAAGCTATCCGATTGAAATTTCTCTAACAGATTTAATCAGTACTTTAACCTGCGCTCTAATAATGATTCCCACGCTAATTATTTTATTAATTCTGAAACGCTACTCAACCTATCGTAACGCCTTTTAACGAACCTAGCAGCTCTACGCTGCACACTACGTCTAGTTCTCTACGGGATGTGTCTACTCCACGATAAATCTTTAGTGAATGTTACACCTAAATATCTTACGGTTTCAACGTTTTCAATCTTCGTGTTATTAATTCTATAGGATCGCTATATCAAATTATTCCTCCTCCAAAAATTGATAGCTACACACTTTTTCAGGTTAAGTTCTAACTGCCATTTGTCGCACCACTCTTGAATTGCGTCTAAATCTTTACTAAGCGATTTCCTGTCCTCTTCATTTCATATACCCCTGTACACCACCGCATTGTCTGCTAAAAGTCTAAGGTTACTACTAACTATGGTACCCAAATCGTTTATGTATAAAATAAATAGAAGCGGGGGTTAAACTCGAATATGTGGGGCCGAGATCAGGTAGTCGAAGGGTGGGTGGGTCTGAACCTCGCGATGGTCCTAATCCGCGACCCTTTTCCCAGCTCAGAGACCCAAAGCCGGCCGCTCTTCTCGACGCACACGGCGGGAGGCTCCCTCGCCAAAACCAACCGTGCTCACTACAATTTTAACTTTAACAACTACGTCATATAACAACAAATTAATATCTTCATCGTACTCCCGTTAATTGTACGAGTAAGTGCATCTTTTAATCGTGGTCCTACGATGAAAATGAACATTTTTGCGAACATTGCTAAACACGTGGTCATCAACAGCGGGAAATTTGGCAACAACGCAGCGATTTCCCCACCAATTTTCCGTCTCTTTTAAGCGGAGTAAGCTTGCAGAGGTTTTTACCGGGTGTAGCTTTCACAATGAACGTTGTTGACATCAGTGAGTGATGGGATTCGTAGTATTAATCTAGTTTTAAGACACTGTGCTGTGAATGTGCTCAGAAAAGAAATAAACTGTCTATTTGCGTCAGCCTGTGTCGCTTTCTAATTCAGATAGAACGAGAGCCACAAAGATGTGCAAAAGACTGCACTGTAAATCGATTGAATTCACATCAGAAGTGGAGGCTTAACTATTGAAACACCAAGTAATAAACTATTGCAGATTCATGGAGAAGTTCAGGTGAGAATCGCGCACAAATCCTTACAAAACCTTAAGTAATTTTACATGAGTTATGAGCGTCTAGTGATAGAAACAGCCTTATAAATACAACTGGGATTTTTTCGCATAAGACGTGCACCTAGTCCTTCATCACATGCATCAAAATATTTTTAATGTTACTGCTGAACTTAGGTTTTCCTTTAACTCTCCGTATTCCAGTATCAAGCCGAAACCATTAGGTGCTCGTTGGTTTTTCTTTCCGAATTCCCCACTAGTATTACAAAAAAGTGAAACAATTACTAAATAACAGTGCATTTGTTAATCTATTGATTTGGCCTTGATATAAAATAAATGATATCACCAAAAATAAAAACAAAAATATATAGTGGGATTAAAAGAACATAGCCTTTCTCTAAAATGACATTTCATATCAATCAACAACATATGACAAGAAATATAACACATGTAACAACATCAGGTATGATAACCTTATTAGCGTAACCAGTCTATTAAATGAATTAAATTGGGAATCATTGTCAGATCGCAGGTTGAAATTTAGACTTAATCTCTTAAATAAATTCCAAGACAATTTTTCAGTGATGATGTTAAAAATATTTTGCGGACTCCAACTTACTATGGTAGACTGGACCATAATCACAAAATTAGAGAAATTGATTGCCGAACTGACAGATTCAAAATGTCCTTTTTTCCTCGTAATATTAGGGGTATGAATAACGGTAAATGTATCCAGTACGAGTGTAGCACTGGATAACATTGGTAGCTGCATGTTGGTGTAAGGACTTAAAGCTAACCCAACTAACAGCATGTTTTTGCATGCATGCTTTCCTATTTTAATTTTTAATTACATATTTTATGCATGATATGCAGTGCATGTTTGGTGACAGACCACACACCTTTATTTTGGCTTGCAGGGTATTATGTAGATGTAGATATAGATCAGAGTTATCAATTTGAGCATGAGTAGAGATATTGAAATTATTTTGACCGGAATGAATTTATGGACGATACTTGACGAATATGGTGAGGGAAGGAAGTCCATAGTCTTACAGTTTCAACCGAGAATGAGTTATGGAGTATAGTATTTCGGTGGCTGGGAAAGTAAAGTATGTCCGGGAGGGTGCGCAGAGTTCTTTGTCGGACGTCTGTGGTGAATAAAAAGAACTCCGTTAACCCCTTCAGGCTTTCTGAACTTGATTATTTTTAATAGGAAGCATCCTAAGGAGTAATTTCTTCGCTTATACACGGTCAGATAATTTGATAGCTTGCGTGCATGTGATATGAGATAAAATTTTGGGATCAAATTAATGAAGCGAATAGATGCATTCAAGTTCTTTGAAGTTTTAAGTTTTGGACTTCCCGGATGGTGCTATAAGTAACACAGCAGTAATCAAGTATTGGTAATATTAGTGAGGTAACTAGGTTATGTCTAATTTGGGTAGATAGCTCATTTTTGTTTTGCTTGATTTGATGGAGAGTCTTAAAAACCTTGCGGGAGACCAGGGATACTTGTTCCGTCCGTGACAGAGTTTGTTTAATAATTACACCCAGGTAAGTCACTGTAGAGGAGTATACAATATCCCAAGTATACAAATTATACCAAGAAAAGATCACAGCAGAAAAAAAATTAAATTGAAATTTGAGCCGCAGTAGCCAATACCTACCGCAGAAGTATTAAACCTGCCACAATCCCCCTGCCACACACCCTCGCGGTGGCTTGCAGGGTATCGTGTAGATGTAGATGAACATAATATTTTGGAATTTTGGATTTTGGCGGAAGTAAGAAAATGATTCGTAAAAGTGTATTCCAAAAGCCTTTGGATGTCTGTATTCCAATGGCATGCCTATATTTGTGTTACTCTATCAGAACACCTTGTCCTACATGACCCAATAATAACCAACAGTGGCGTGCATATGTTCCCAATGTACGGGTTTCAACAATAATGAATTACTCCGGAATTTAAAGAATAAAACTAACGATTTAGAGAGAGCACTGGCATTTAAAAAATGTATTTACCTTCTGCAAATACGAAGGGAATTCCTTAAACAGAGTTGTATCCGCATTCGCACGAATATAGGGACAACAGCAAAGCTATTTTCTATAAAGCTACACGCTACTGTTGTAGAATTGTTATTTTTCAAAGGAGAAAAACATTTTCTAATATTTTCTGGGAGCGGGGGAATATCGCCATACACTTCAAGTATATTTTCCTTTAAATGAGTTTGAGCAAGTATTCTTTTCAGTACAAATAGAGATTTTTCAAAATAACTGTACCGTACCCTCGCGGAAATTTCCAAGATAAACTTCAATCATTCCATGGATAAATAGAAGGCAGTGGTTTTAGAGAATTGATGCCTATTAGAACCCCAACCATATCTCTTGAGCTCTAGGAATGTATTAAATTATGAAATAAAAATACCCTAGCTGAAATCTCACTTAAATTTGCCAATAACGATCACTTAATATTAATGACTAAAACAGCAATTCATTAAATGGTTCATCTTTTGTCATATTTTATCATGTTTAGAGGAAGGACAAAGGTATGGAAGACATTACAGGTACCATTTTATTTCATCACTTTGCAATCGAAATTATATTCAGTTCCATTGGGTGTATCCGCTACGAGGAGACTATCATAGTGTCAGAGTGGAGACTGCTGGTTATGAAAAAGTCTGCTACTAATATTTAAATGCTTGACCATTTGATTTAAAGCCAAGCAAAGAAATAGCGGTAGCAGCCCTGAAAAGAGCTTTGTAGTAAAGCAGACAGAAGCCTTGTCATAAATACCCATCCCTATCCCTATTCAATAGGATAAAAGCATTTAAGGGCTTTTATCAGATCTAAAAATAGATCTTCCTCCACAGAAAATTTATCTTTACGTCACATTCTTTACAACAGCTAGTAACAGAACCGACAAGGGGAAACAACATTCTAGACTTATTAGCAACAAATATACCCGAGAGAGTTCTAAATACAGTTACTGACACATGAATTAGTGATCATAAAATAGTGCATGCGAAATTTATTGTAGGCGTTGAAAGATATTATAAACCGAGGAGGAGGGTATACTTATTTGGCAAGGCAAATTACGACGGTATGAAAGAGGAATTAAGGGAAGCGTTTAATGTATTTAGCGAACAAAGCAAAGGATTAAATACAGAGGATTCGATGATAGAATTGCTTGAGGTCACACGTAACGCAGTTTATAAATACATAAAAAGTAAATTTATTAGTGATAATACAGAGCCAAGGTGGTATAACGCGGAGGTTAGGAAATCACTAAAGCGACAAAGGGTATGCCACGCTAAGATGAAAAATGCAGGACGGGGTCTATCGGTAGAGGAAAAAAATGAGCTAGTTCAACACTATAAAAAATCGAGAGCGTTAGCAAGGAAATCATTCGGCAAGCGTTATCACATTTCAAGAGCAAGATGTTAGGAGAATATTTAGATAGCAATCCTAAAGCGTTTTGGTCATATGTGAGAGAGCTTCAGGGAAATAAATCCACAGTGCACACACTTAAAAACGATAAAGGAATCAGAGTCATCAGAAGCGTAGAAAAAGCCAATACTTTAAACACCTTCTTTCAAAGTGTATTCAACTCATCGTAACAAAACGCAGTGGAACCACCGCCGAAAACTTTCTGTGAGCAAATGCCCGAAATGAAAATTTCATGTCGCGGAATAGAGCATCAGTTAAAAAGCAGTAGTAAAAACATATCACCAGGTCCCGATCAAATTCCTTCCAGAGTATATAAAACATTAGCTTCTGAAATAGCGCCCTATCTAGAAATATTATTCAAAAAAACACTAAAGAACCACAGTTCCCAAGGGTAGAAAGTAGCTAACATTACACCTATTTTTAAAAGCGGTGATAGGGTGAACCTAGTAACTACTGACCCATTTCACACATGTCAATCTCTTGTACGATACTTGAGCACATTGTAGTCAGTTCGGTCATGGGGTATTTCGTAGTCAGTGATTGCTCATAAACAGCCAGCATGGGTTCTGGAAAGTTAGATCTTGCGAGACACAATTAGCTTTATTCGTACACGATATTTTAGTCCACGGCGAAAACAGAACTGAAGATGATGCGATATTTTTCGATTTTAAAAAGGCTTTCGATAAAGTTCCTCACGACAAATTAATCTTGAAGTTAGAGAGTTTTGGTATAAATAAGGACGTTGTATGTTGGGTAAAAGAATTCTTAAGTGGGCGAGAGCAGAGGGTTGTCATAGATGGTATCATGTCGGACACAATCGAAGTCACATCGGGAGTTCCCCAGGGTAGCGTAGTAGGTCCGCTTCTATTTCTTTTATACATAAACAATTTGGGTATCGTAGTTAGTAGTAACCTTAGACTTTTTGCAGACGATGCGGTGGTGTACAGGGTTATATCAAATGAAGAGGACACGAAATCACTTAGCAAGGATTTAGATGCAATTCAAGAGTGGTGCGACAAATGGCAGTTAGAACTCAACCTTAAAAAGTGTGTAGCTATCAATTTTTGGAGGAGGAATAGTTCGATAGAGCGATCCTATAGAATTAATAACACGAAGATCGAAAACGTTGAAACCGTAAGATATTTAGGTGTAACAAGCACTAAAGATTTATCGTGGGGTAGAAACACCCGGGAAATATGCGGCCGAGCGAAGAGAAAGCTAGGATTTATAAAATGAGTACTTGGGAAATGTGATGAGAAGACAAAAGAGCGATGCTACTTTTAACTAGTTAGGCCCCACCTTGAGTATGCAGCCAGTGTATGGGATCCTAATGAATTAGGTTTGCCCCCTGCCACACACCCAAAAAAAATCACCCCCTGCCACACACCCTCGCGTTGGCTTGCAGGGTATCGTATAGATGTTGATGTAGATGTAGAAAATTACTTAAGGTTTTGTAAGGATTTGTGCGCGATTCTCACCTGTACTTCTCCATGAATCTGCAATAGTTTATTGCTTGAGGTTTCAATAGTTGAGCCTCCACTTCTGATGTGAATTCAATCGATTTACAGTGCAGTCTTTTACACATCTTTGTGGCTCTCGTTCTATCTGAATTAGAAAGCGACACAGGCTGACGCAAATAGACAGTTTATTTCTTTTCTGAGCACATTCACAGCACAGTGTCTTAAAACTAGATTAATACTACGAATCCCATCACTCACTGATGTCAACAACGTTCATTGTGAAAGCTACACCCGGTAAAAACCTCTGCAAGCTTACTCCGCTTAAAAGAGACGGAAAATTGGTGGGGAAATCGCTGCGTTGTTGCCAAATTTCCCGCTGTTGATGACCACGTTTTTAGCAATGTTTGCAAAAATGTTCATTTTCATCGTAGGACCACGATTAAAAGATGCACTTACTCGTACAATTATCGGGAGTACGATGAAAATATTAATTTGTTGTTATATCACGTAGTTGTTAAAGTTAAAATTGTAGTGAGCACGGTTGGTTTTGGCGAGGGAGCCTCCCGCCGTGTGCGTCGAGAAGAGCGGCCGGCTTTGGGTCTCTGAGCTGGGAAAAGGGTCGCGGATTAGGACCATCGCGAGGTTCAGACCCACCCACCCTTCGACTACCTGATCTCGGCCCCACATATTCGAGTTTAACCGAAGCGGGCCTATTACGCTACCCTGGGGAACTCCCGATGTGACTTCGATTGTGTCCGACATGATACCATCTATGACAACCCTCTGCTCTCGCCCACTTAAGAATTCTTTTACCCAACATACAACGTCTTTATTTATACCAAAACTCTCTAACTTCAAGATTAATTTGTCGTGAGGAACTTTATAGAAAGCCTTTTTAAAATCGAAAAATATCGCATCAACTTCAGTTCTGTTTTCGCCGTGGACTAAAATATCGTGTACGAATAAAGCTAATTGTGTCTCGCAAGATCTCGCAATTGTGTCTCGCAATTGTGTCTCGCCGACCCCTTTCCAGAACCCATGCTGGCTGTTTATGAGCAATCACTGACTACGAAATACCCCATGACCGAACTGACTACAATGTGCTCAAGTATCGTACAAGAGATTGACATGTGTGAAATGGGTCTGTAGTTACTACGTTCTTCCCTATCACCGCTTTTAAATATAGGTGTAGAGTTAGCTACTTTCCAATCCTTGGGTACTGTGTGGTTCTTTAGTGTTTTATTGAATATCATTTCTAGATAGGGGGATATTTCAGGAGCTAATGTTTTATATACTCTGGTAGGAATTTGATCGGGACCTGGTGATTTGCTTTTACTTATGCTTTTTAACTGCTGCTCCATTCCGCGACATGAAATGTTTATTTCGGGCATTTGCTCACAGAAAGTGTTCGGCGGTGGTTCCACTGCGTTTTGTTACGATGAGTTGAATACACTTTGAAATAAGATGTTTAAAGTATTGGCTTTTTCTACGCTTCTGATGACTCTAATTCCTTTATCGTTTTCAAGTATGTGCACTGTGGATTTATTTCCCTGAAGCTCTCTCACATATGACCAAAACGCTTTAGGATTGCTATCTAAATATTCTCCTAACATCTTGCTCTTGAAATGTGATAACGCTTGCCGAATGATTTCCTTGCTAATGCTCTCGATTTTTTAGTTTTGAACTAGCTCATTTTTTTCCTCTACCGATAGACCCCGTCCTGCATTTTTCATCTTAGCGTGGCATACCCTTTGTCGCTTTAGTGATTTCCTAACCTCCGCGTTATACCACCTTGGCTCTGTATTATCACTAATAAATTTACTTTTTATGTATTTATAAACTGCGTTACGTGTGACCTCAAGCAATTCTATCATCGAATCCTCTGTATTTAATCCTTTGCTTTGTTCGCTAAATAAATGAAATGCTTCCCTTAATTCCTCTTTCATACCGTCGTAATTAGCCTTGGCAAATAAGTATATCCTCCCCCTTGGTTTATAATGTCTTTCAACGCCTGCAATAAATTTCGCATGCACTATTTTATGATCACTAATTCCTGTGTATGTAACTGTATTTAGAACTCTTTCAGGTATATTTGTTGCTAATAAGTCTAGAATGTTGTTTCCCCTGGTCGGGTCTGTTACTAGCTGTTGTAAAGAATGTGACGTAAAGGTCTTCAACAGTGATTAGCAGAGTTCCTTATCCTTACCTCCTGTTATTAAACTACACGTATTCCAATCCATCGAAGGGAGATTGAAATCTCCGCCTACTATTATTCCTCTATCATTCTTCCCAGAAAGTAATGTACGTATCTCTGACTCTAGCTTTATTATAGAATTGACGTCTGCGTCCGGTGGCCTGTAATATGCACCTACATATATCTTTTTTGCGTTACTACTTTTACTTTTAACGGAACACTAAATACTTTCTACATTTCGCTCTGAAATAAGTTCTCTTCTACTGACATACGGTTCTTTCACAGCTATAAATACTCCACCTCCGTTTCTGCGTACTCTATCATTTCTGTATACGGTAAAACACTTCGGGAATACTTCATAATCTGATATGTCCTTCGAAAGCCAGCTTTCTGTACCTACGAGTATATCTGCATCAGTACTTTTTATGAGGTGATGAAATTCAGCTTCTTTATTTCTTAAACTACGACAATTCACTACTATCACTGAAATTCTTTCTCTCAATCTGTTTCTTTCTTGGTGCTCGTTTCCACTTAAAATTTTCCTCGATAATTTTTTAACGGACCCACTATTTGATCTACTTATTACCTTAGTTGATTTCTCAGGTTCGTCTTTTTTATCTATTTTCCTCTGACCTAAAACTCTTCTGCATGTTCTGTCAAATTCTTCCACGATTTTTCCCCCGCGGATTGACCTGCACTCTGGGCTACCACCTGAGCTAAACCCTACGTGTTTCATTGCATTCTATCTTTATTTGACTGTTTCTAGTCAGTAATGGCTCTCGCACTGCATCCCACTCGTCAGACGTTTGACAAATATTTCTTGATGCACTGATAGGACTTCCAAGCTCCTCTGCTAACTCTGCAAAAACCTTTTCGGGATATCTTTTGTAGAGTTATTTCCTTATAAAATATCCAGGCATTTGTACCGGGCAAGTCAAGAGTATTCTGGAAAGGATGGACTGACCAACGTCCGGTTTCTGTTCTAACCGAATATTTCTGCACCATCTGATCAATGATTTCCACTCATACTTGGTATCATTGTCACACTTGTCAGTTGCTGAAGTTTTCTTCGAGTTTTCACCAATGTCAACGTCAGGGTGAGGAGAGCTTATAACAACAACACACTTTATCGGATGGCCCTGATAAACGGTAAGTGTTACGTCACCGTTTTTGTAAAATTTAGTTGAGTACAACACTCCCCGAAAAGGTGTTATTTCAGGAAAGATTTCCCACCTAACCTTATTTACGGTTCCCATTAGACATAACTTTTTTTAGGTCTTATGTGAGCACAAGTTATGAGAAATTTGTGACATTTCGGACTTGCTCAAGCAAGGCTGCATAAGTATCATTACCTCATGATCTCAAACGCAATCGCCACCTTGACGAGAGTTATCCTTGCCAAGGTCCGGAAATCCGTTTATCAAAAATTTACTGTCCTTACCTACTGCAAGCCAGTATTTTTGCCCATGTTTATTAGGCCTAGATGCCATGTATTGCGTAAAGGAGCACATAGCTTTGTTTGGAAACTGGTGTTAGTCAATAATAATAAACGGTGCAGGCTTAGAGCATGCAACACAGTTATCAATAATTTTCTTCCACATTTCTGAAAACATCGCTTATTCGTCCGTCTGCAACCGTGCAGAACGACTTTACTTTTCGTCAAAGCGAAGATAGCGTAAATTTTCACAAAAGCTCAACATCTTGATCAGACCGTTTCTTGGACACGTCTTCAGAAATAATATTAAGTACTGCCGTAATTGGCTCCGGCCTAAGACCTCTGCGTAGCGCCATATCCAAGACGCTAACTATTTCAATGCAACCGCCTCGATGCAAGGAGAAGTCGCGACCGGTCACGATACGCCAGTGAGCCATACAGCCAGCTACGGACGGTCGGCAGTTGTCATCTGTATTGTCGCGTCAGTGCATTGTTCACGGCAAAAGTGCTTCTTTACGGCAGATAAATACACCTCTGTGTCACCGCGGACTAAAGGGCTGGACTGAAGTTGAATCATTTTTAAAAAAATAGTGGAAAATAGACTTGCCTCACGCGCTAATAAATTTTCGAAAAATAAGTAAACAGAGTATTTTTATCGAAAATATGTACAATTAAACAAATACAAACTTGATGCACTGTTCGAAAATACCCGTTTGCCTGGAGGTAATCAAATCACTTCCGAAGATACTTCACTACATGGAGGTTAGTATCGGATAAGTTTACTTTCGAATATTCAATGACCATGACATATGAGTGAGCTCTCCCAATGAGAAATATCGCAAATATCATGGAAATTAGGAGGTTTCCTCATATAAAGCTACATTATAGTACAAGAAAATCCTCACAGTAAGTTTTCCTGAGGTTTGAATTATCAACTAATCATAAATAATAAACAAATAAAGCAAAGATATATTATTCTATTCTCTCGGTATAGCAGCGGGTCAAGATCTCCTAACATGTGTCACAGTCCCAGGAAAACAGCAGCTGACTGACCCGGATGATTTGAAAGGAGAAAAAATAGGGTTAAAAAAAAGGCTCATCCAAATTCAGTAGAGAAGACCATCATATGTATACATAAAGGTAATTAAAAGATGGTAATAATAATTATTAAAGTCGTATCCCAGTTGTGTGCCTCATTACATTTGGAAACAAACGTACTTAATTAAGGAAATTAACGAACAACGATGCCACTTCGGCAATTGAATTACTATCAAATCCAAACCTATCAAACTCGGGCACATCTAAGCGCAGTAGATAACTGAAGCTTTTAAGTCGGAAAATCACAATCAAAACTTTTGCAGCATTGTATTCAAGTCAGGGTTAATATATGTTCGATAGCTTTTACAGAATATCAAAATGAGTCATGATCGAGATATCGATCGACCTTTTGTTAAAGTGACTGCGATTTATCAAAGGATTGATATTTCTATGTTATTAGATTTTCAAAATTGCAAACTAGTTTGAAGGAAAAGTGGAAAAAATACAATGCCACCTCAGTAAGGTCTTTTTATCGAACACGGAGAGGGAAACTGCGATTCGTCAGAGGAGGGTTTATGCAGTCGGCATAACGAAGATATTGCATTTTGAAGTGAATGTGTGATACAAATCAGCATATGGAAGAACTTAGACAGCCTTCAGGAGACGCTTGTTTCTGCAGTTTCCCTTTCTAAGGAGGGCACAAACCTCTTGTGAGCGTGATGTCCCATTATCGACCTTTGGCCGTCGTCACAATTGTCGTGCAGGTAGTCCTGGTAGGAAGAGCAGTGGCGCGAGGAGAAGCCACGTGAGTTGATGGATTCGGCAAAGAATAGGCAAGAACGCCCGTGCGAGCAGGTTCCAGCCGTCACTGTGAGGGAGAAACATACTTTACTGTGTTACATACTGTACAGACTTGGAAAAAAAGGCAATGGTACTAGCAACCTTAATGATAGCGGTAACGGAAATCGTAATGGAAACGGTAGTTGTAACGGTAGCTGTAACGGTAGTGGTAATGGTAGTGGTGACGGTAATTGTAACGGTAGTGGAAGCGGAAGTGGTACCGGTAGTGGTAACGGTAGTGGTAACGTTAGTGGTAACGGTAGTGGTAGCGGTAGTGGTAACGGTAGTGATAACGGTAGTGGTAACGGTAGTGATAACGGTAATGGTAAAGGCAATGGTAATTGAAAGTGACCGTGGGTGAATGCATGATCACTAGATACTTAGAAAGGTATCTTTTGACCGTAGGTAAAGGTAATGGTATAGGTAATAGTAAAGGTATTGGTGACGGTAATGGTAAAGTTGGTGGTAAATGTAGTGATAAAGAATACTACTAAAGAATTATGCATTATGCTTCCTTACTATAAGGCATTTAGGCAGATAATAGGCAAATTAGGGCATGACCTTCATTGCACATATAAAAATATTTGGAGTTTGGAGGCACCTTATTTTCCTTTTTTTCCATGGGTGTGTTCAAGTCTGTTTCCGCACTAATAGGCGCTTCAGACCGGGAGGAGAGGTATAAGGATAGGAATGGAAGGGAAGAGGATCTCAATCTCGGTAATCTGTATTACCATAGCGGTAATATGGGACGTTTAATGTCTTTCAGAGTCCTCTGGATTGCCAAATAATAATATAGTTTATTATTTGCAATCCAAGAGGACTCTGACGTCGTTGCGCCGGGGACGCCCCTGGTGGAGACTCACCAAAGTCGAGGGAGCATCCAGGCTGCCTCATGGTTCCCCCGTTCGGGTAGTAGTCGGCGTGGCCGATGGCGGCGCTCATTCCCAACCAGCCGCCGCAAGTGTGGATCACGTCTACGAAGTCCGCGTCCTCCTTGTCCAGCCTGCGGGATTTGTGAGCAGTGCTAAACAAGGGTCCAGCAGGGTCCAGACCTAAAAAGGAACGAACTCAAATCAGTTATTCGTCAATTTCTGGGGAAGGTTTCCCCGGCGTTCCGATGATTTTAAAAAGCTTTCGGGAGTCTTCCGTGTTGTCATTCTGTTAAAATGGCGACGTTTCACCCACTCTACTGCGGGATTCCTCAGGCCAGGCCTCAGGCCCTCTGCAACTTCCCGAAAAAACTGAGCACCTTAATGTCCGTTTAGTTCCAGTATTGGCCGTCGTGCACTAGTGGTATTTTCGTCCTACTCTTGCAAGGGGCCTTATGGAAAGGTCTCCATTTTAACTTCCGAGAAACGTATTAAGTGTGGTTTATGGTTTAATTCCTGCTCGCATCGAAGAAACCCTATAATTGCTGAAGCAAGTATTTTCACCTCAGCCTGGCCTGAGGACGCCCGCAGTAGAGTGGGTGAAACGTCACCATTTTAACAGAATGGCAACGCGGAAGACTCCCGAAGGCTTTTTACAATCATCGGATATTCATCAGTATTTAGGATTTTGAGCCTGGAATTCCTACTTAGGGGTTTCTTTTTCTTTGCTAAATTGAAAAGGGTGGGGGAAGAGGGACTGGTGGAGGGGAGGAAAAGGTGACCAATGGGTCTCTCAATGTTGAAGATTGAGACTGGATACTCCCATGCCTTTGAGACAAAATGTGGGCGGATTCTCTGGTATCCTCCCTCCCACCGCCAAATTCACCCCCCGTGCCAAGTCTGACTCCCCACAAACCTTTAACTTGTTCACAACATACTTTGCCGGCGCCCATAGAATTAACCCATTTCTGCCCAACGTTGCGAAAACGCAACATTATTTTTATATTTTTTTGCCTAATATTTATTTTTGTTGTAGCTTAAAATAAGTAGTGATTAAATTAAATGCACCTTTTTTAACCACATAGCATTTTCTTCTAATTTTTCTAAAACCTTAAAATAATTTATTTTTAACTTGTAAAGCTTTGTTGCACAAGAGATTTTTTTACCTATGTTTTATTTCAAATTTCTGTACTCAATATTAAATAATATGCTGCAATGAAAAACAGCATTTGTAACGTTAAAGTGTATTCTTTTTAATACTATGATATATTACTATAATATTCCACAAATAATTTAAATTTTTTATGAATTAAAATAATGTTGCGTTTTCGCAACGTTGGGCGTAATGCCCTAGCAATTACCTATCTCAAGCCATTGATCACGGAAACAATTACTTCCTTATCCCTTTCTATCTATCGGTTAACTTAAATAACAATAAGCGTTTTATGAATAAATTAGATCATTTTAACAATTTTTTGCACGTAGACTTTATGCTATGTAGAAACAAATATTGGTTTCCAGGGTTGAAATCCACTGTTTTGTGTTTCTATTCACTCTTTTGCGTAACGAATCCTGTTCGCTACTTGAGCTATCCCTCTAGTGCAATGTAATTTAATCTCTTCTGGCTAAACATTTTATTCTTAAATGTAACAGTCGAGAATGTGAGCAGATTAGGTGATATGCTATATCTCGATTGTCAACATTTGAAAGGTCTTACAGTTGGATGTGGTGTTCAATGAATTACAGTTACGCTGCAGGAATGGTTACAAAGTTTTGTATCATATCATGTGAGTGTCGACTTTTCTCGTTTAATACAATTAAACTCCTGTAACTTAGTTTCTATTATCACGCACGTTCACTCATTCGGGTCTTGAGCGCATCTGGACAAAGTACCTGTTCTAAGTCTTCTAGGCTCGAAAGGGACGTGCCATCACCATTTCCAACCTTCAGTTGGTTTTCGGTGATCGTCTACTTCGTAACTACAATTTGTGTTGAAGACCTGTGATTATTTCGTGATCTCAAGGTATGTACAAAAATGTTTTTCACATGGATTGTACTTCAAAATGCAAAAGGCCAAAGCTATATTAGATGTACCAACTTTCAGAGATGAGCTTTATAAAAACGTACACCACGGCCGAGGAAATCGTGTCAGCACTTGAGGAGCTGGAGGAGGACCATTCCGACGTTAACGCTGTTACTGATGTGGTTGTAATTCCTCCGGAAGTGGACAGCCATACAGATGAAGAAGGGATAGATGACGACAAGATTATTTACAATGATCCCGAGGGTCTGCTACCAAATGACATCGTCAGAACTTAGGAGCTGCATCGAACCTCGACATCATTGGAACGTGATAAGCTCCAATCTCTTGAAAATTCAGAGCAACCCATGAAGCAGGTAAAAATGAAGAAAAGTGTGTGGGCTCCTCATTGGGTAAAAGACACACCGATGTATGAAGTTTCACCAGTGTGTAATGAGAAATATTTGCAGGAGGAGCTCAAAAATACGTATGGAGGTTTGAAACCGCTGAACATATTCTCTTTGTTTTTTGATTGTGATGTAATGGAATCAATTGCTTCATTTTCTGTAAAGTATGCTTGCAGTAAAAATAATCACAGGTTCCAAATCACCCAGAATGATCTCAGAAAATTTTTTGGTGTACTGATTTTGACGGGGTACCATACTCAGCCTCAAATAAGGTTTTATTGGAGTAAAGACCTAGACAAAGAGGTAAAAATTATCCGAGAAAGCATGTCAAGAAATAGGTTTGAGGAAATAAAAAAATATTTACACCTCTCTGGCAATCAATCGCTCGACAATAACGATAAGTTTACTAAGGTTAGACCCTTTTTTGACAAAATCAATGAAAAATTTATTCAGTTTGGTGTATTTTCTCATTCACTTTCCATCGATGAGCAAATGGTCCCTTATTTCGGGCACCACTCATGTAAAATGTTTATACGTGGGAAACGAATCCGTTTTGGTTTCAAACTCTGGTGCCTAGCGTCATCATCTGGGTATATATTTAAATTTGTTCCCTATGCTGGAGCGTCAAAAGAACCAAGTGGTGTTTTTAATCTTGGAGAGAGAGTTGTGTTAGAACTTCTAAAAGCTGTGGATACCCCAAAAAATCACATAATATATTTTGACAACTTTTTTACCAGCCATTCTCTTCTTTGTGAACTTGGTAAACGTGGATTTTTTGCTACCGGTACAGTGAGAGAAAACAGAATCTCTAAATGCCCACTAAAATCATCGAAGGATATGCTACATGAGGGAAAGAAAGGAACCTTCGATTACCAATTGGACAAAAGCAACAAAATATTTATGGTACGTTGACATGATAATTCCGTGGTCACCGATGCGACAAATGTGGGCACTCTGACTCCTTTGGCCACAGCAAGAAGATACAGGAAGGCCAAAAAAAAATGTGAAAATATTCCCCAGCCAAATGCCATATCAGATTATAACAAAGGCATGGGTGGGGTAGACCTGCATGATAATGGAATTGGTAACTACCCAATAAAAGTCAGGGGAAAAAAGTGGTGGTGGCCACTTTTTACGAATGCCATAGACAGTTTCAATGTGAACTCTTGGAAATTGTAAAGGCTCGTAAATGATAGTGACATTACTCAAATAGATTTTCGCTCGGTCTTGGTGCTAGACCTGCTGATTGGGGAAGAGAGCACAGTTGGATATGAAGGCAAGGGAACAAGAAACCTTAGCTTGGGTCACCCTTCCAAAGGGAGTCTGTCAGATTCCATCAGGTTAAATAATGTAAGTCATTGTAGTAGCAAATGATGGGGAAAAAAGGAGGTGTCGCAGATGTAGATCACAAACAGTATTTTTGTGTAAAATGTGCAATGTTCCACTTCATTCTCACTGCTTTCTACAGTTTCACAAGTGAATATATCAGTTATATAAGATCTTCTTCTTCAAATATGTATAACTGTAATTTATTTCTTCATAAAATGTTGATATACCGAGCGTATGTAATTAAGATTGGTTTTTATACGTTTAAAAAGATAAATTGATTGGAATTTGGTTGTAGAAAAGTCAAAATAAACGTAATTAGACACTTTATGTAATATTCTTTTTTTGCATACCTAAACGCCCAACGTTGCGAAAACGCAACATTTTGTTATAAATATAAATAACGATATCAAAACTATGAAACTTATAAAACATGATATTTCACACTAAATGAATAGGTTAGTGTGAAAAAATTACTAAAAATACTACTTTTTAAAAACTTGGGCAGAAATGGGTTAATAAGATCCTCAGAGACTTGTTCCCTATTATAATGGACAACGCTTCCACTTCTCTTCTTCTGCCCACCTGCCCCTCAGTCTGCTTCAAACGCCCGCCTAACTTACGTGATATTTTCAAATCCACTAGGCCCTACCTTCGGCCACCATCCACCCGCTCTCCTTTGTCATCGCCTTGCCGCCGCTCAAGGTGTAAATGCTGCCCGCTTCTCCGTCCCATACGTCCCATCAATCGGTCTTCCACTACGGCGACCTGCACCTCCACCAACACCATCTATCGCCACTCCTGTAATTTTTGTCCATCATTTTATATTGGTGAGACCACCACCCCACTGTCGATCCGTATGAATAGCCATCGTCATTCCACCAAGTCTCCCACCTTCCTCGATCCCATTCCGAAGCACACCGCTTCCCACGGTCACCCTTTCGACCATTGCTTTTCCCTTGATATTATTGAAGTCCTCCCTGAATCTGCCGGCAGTATAGAGGTGAGAACCAGAGAATCCGCCCACATTTTCGCCTCTAAGGCATGGGAGTATCCAGGTCTCAATCTTCAACATTGAGACCCCCCATTGGTCACCTTTTCCTCCCCTCCACCAGCCCCTCTTCCCCCACCCTTTTCCCCTTCCACCCCCTCACTCTACACGGAGAACATCACTCTCTCCGGATCGAGAATGGCGCCATGAGCGTCGAAACGTCTCCTAGTTTACTTTGTGAGTGTCTCCTTTTTTCGTGTATCTATGTTTTGTGTTAAGTGTCTTTTCATGCGAATTATTGTGTATCCGCCTAGTGCGTCCTCTCTGTCAACATATATATATATATATATATATATGAAAAAAATGTCATTATTAGTATTAGAATCCATGCTCTTGATGGCGCCCCGGTCGTTGCGGGTCACGGCGAGGATTCGGACAATTTTGCGGATCATATCGTTCATAATCGTTTGCCAAACAAGTGATGGCGTTCAGGCGCTCTGATTGCGGTGGACTGCTGTCATATTGTGCAATATTAGCATCCGATATGTTATTCTTTTTTGCGCGGCATACAATATGAGAACGCATGTTATTCTAGCGCACGATTAATTCATTCATGTATCCGGCGGTGAACAATGGTTCGCGAATCGTTCTCTTCGGTGTGCCACAGCCCTCTATATGAGCTGAGTTTCTTTTCGACCTCACAGAATCACCCGCGTTCCCACAAATATAAACACAACCACCTTAAATTACAGAACATAAGGTACATGTGAACAGCATCAGTACAAATCGACACCATTTAATAAATAAAAATTCATAACTTAGTGCTCGAAGGAGGGCCCTGGTGGTGTTAATTTTTTTACAAAATTAAGCAGAATCAAAAGCACAATTGTACCGAGTATAAGTACCACCGTGATTAATTGCATGAGCAGACAAGTTTTACGAGTATTTGTCTTACGGCAGTAACGCGTAAGAAGGCAAAAAAATATCATTTAAAATCAAGTGAAAAAATTATCGGCCTAAAGTACTCACTTGGGTTTGGAAAGAAAGCATAATGATCTTCGTGATTCTCATTAACTCGCAAAAGGAGGATATGGGATGGAGTGAGGAAAAGAGAAAGATCTCTCTCACAGTCTATCTCCAAGATTCCAAAAGATACTCACCTGTGATGCGGCCCGCTTTCTGGCCGACCGTGAGGTGTATGCTCTTGCCGGCGAATCCGACCACGTGGGCACCCAGGCTGTATCCGATCAGGTGCAAGTGCTTGACGTTGAGCCCTGCCTCCCTGACCAGGAAGGTCGTGAACGCTCCAATGAAATGACCAACTTCCCTGGTCTGTTTGGACGCGATGAAGTAGAAGTTGGTCTTTGAGATCTTGGACCAGTCCACTGCAATCACGTTACCTCCCACGTAGGCGACGTACACTGCGGTTGGAAAAAAACGGTTGTAAATGTCTTTAATGGGGGAGGTGACACACATTCTAGGTGTCTTCCGCCCCTAAGGACGGCCTTTCTTCATCCAAAACTAAATTTTACCCCATGCGAAACCGCAGGGGCATGTGGAGGATAGTTGCAGCCGGGCAGCAGCCAAGTTAAGTTCAGGTGACCTTAAACTTTGCTTATGTACCCAGCTGAAAAATTCCGTAAAGATTTTCTACGGAACGTAAGCAAAATAGTGTAAACAATGGGGTTTCATCATATTATTTTTATTGCCGAATATGATAGAGTTTGTAAAATAAAAAGACCCGTTGTAACGAAACTATCGCGGAAGACTTCACTCGGGCGATAGTCAACAAACGGGACGAAATCCCATCTAAACTAGGGTTCCCGATGTCGTTTGGGGTGTGCACGTGCGTGCGAGAAAGCAAGGATCACTTAAAATTAAACAACAGGATTTATTGTAGACAGGAAACATAGCTGCGAGGAGATACTTCAGTATATAAATTGGCACGAATAATTTGTGAAGAAACATTTTTAATCAGACACACAAGAGAAAAAAACTGGCCTGAACGAAATGTCATTCAATCCTACTCGAGACACTAGCGAGCACATAACATAAATTAGCATGAATAGTTGATGAGGAAACATTGCCAATCAAACACACAACAAAAAAACTGGCCTGAACGGAACGTCACTCAGTCCTACTCGAGCCACTAGCGAAAACATAACATAAATAATAGATTCTCACTTGAACACAAAAGGACTGGCATGATCGGAATGCCAGAATTACAAAAGTACTCACTAAGTCCAATAGTGTGACCGATAACTTGGCACAATACAAAATAAAAAGAACTGAAGTGGAACACACTCGACTCGAGCAGAGGACAAGCGAGGGCAAGAGTAAAAAGAGAGTGTTCGTGCACGCCCTTTTAAAACCTCTTCTCCCGGCTCGAACTAGTGGCGCCGCGAAACCAAAGAGTCGACTGTCATAATTCACATCGCACGGAGAAAAAAACTTTGTTGAGGTTACCTATCCTATGCTACCCCAGCAAAATACGTTTGTCAATATAGTACAGCAAAGTCGATTTTTACCGTAGCAAATGCTATATGTTGGGCTCTATTCGTATGCCGGGCAAATTACATAGGCTGACGGTACCATTACTACTGTTCCGCCAACAAATACGATTTGTCGGGGCGACAAACGTATTTGTCATTGCGCTATTCAGTTGTTCCTCCAGCAAATCCATTTGCAACCCGAGCAGGACGGTTGTCAGCGCCAGCTAGGGACTTTTCAGCAAATCTTTTGTACGACTAACAAAATGGCTGCCATTTTTATTGCGAGCAGTGGATTAAATGAAACACAAATATTTCAGTTTAATTTCATTTTATTCGAAAAATACAGACAATGAAATCAACACGTTTTCATAATAATTCAATTTACAATAAACAGTATATCACTACGTAACTTACGTTAAATGTCACATAGGTAGGTAGGTCACAAGTGTGAAAGGCCTTAAGTAGTTAAAATAATTACAATACATTCACTCAAGTTCATTAGAGTTATTTACAACAATATATTATAAAATAAAACAATTACCGGTGACACTGTAACTGTGGATCGCATCAAGTAGCGCAAGAAATGCATAAATAAAAATGTCACATAAAAGTTTGAAAGGCATTAGGTAAAGTATGTTCAATAAATCATTCAAGTTCACCAAAGTAGAGTAATTTGCAAAAATAAATTTAAAAAATAAACCAATTACCTCATAATAATATACTCAATATAATAATCCTCAACAACTCTTCACACCACAGCACTAAAGGGATGAACAGCAATAACCCTTCAAAACTGCCGCGGCATCCCCCCCGGGAGTTTCAATATCCCCCTGAAGAGGGACAATTGGATTATACCGTATTTTTCCGTTTTTTGATCCGTCAATTATTTCGTGAGTTATAAGCACCGAAAAACTGATGTTTTTAACCCTTCGGAAAAGTGGGCGTGGTGCAAACTCTGACGTATATCGACTTCGTCCAATCACAACTGAGCCCGCGAAGCTACTTCGCCTTATCGCAAAGGGGGGGACACAGATGGATCTCCCAATGAGAGCGATTGCGACAGGATCTGTACGAGCAGAGCTTCCGAGAATCCCCCTCCACTCCCTTCCCTTCCCCATAAGAGCAGTCAAGGACGGGAGGAAAATGACGTCAGTGTTATCACAGCAGCTTTTTCGGTGGGCGTCACCTTTGGCTTATTTTAATTTTTGATTTATGAGTGAATGGTTGTGGTTAGAATAATAATTATTTCACTAAAATTCTTTTTTCGTTTCCACCTAACAATTTCGTGCACAAAATTGCAATTTTGTTTCCGAGTAAACGCCCCCATTGGCAATGTACCCATAGGAATGCATAAAATACGTTGTAGAATATCTATATATTGCTGTAAGAAATCTGTACAGAATGCTAGGGAATATCTACGGAACGCTTTAAGGAATCTGTACAGAATGCTAGGGAATATCTACGGAGCGCCTTAATTAATCTGTATACAATGCTAGGGAATCTCTACGGAACGCTGTAAGGAATCTGTACAGAAGGTTAGGGAAGTTCTGCAGAACGTTCGAGGGAATTCCTTAAAAAAGTGTTTCAATACGTTAAGGAATCTCTGTAGAATGGCCTAAGGAAATCTTTTAAGGGACATCCACGGAATTTTTCAGCAGGGAAGAATAATAAGTGAATATGTTTGAAAGAACTACATCTAGTTCACTTGTTAGTCGTGATATGTTCGTGGAAACCACTAATACTGATACATTGGGTCGTTATGGTGGGTCGGTATCCTAAAAAGAATGAATAAACACCATTATGGTTGGTCGGGACACCGACCCAATGTGTCACTCAACGCTAAACCTTTTCCCCACCTACCGCGCCCCCACTTTCCTTGTTCCTTTGACTTTCTTTACCCCTGCCCTTTGACTCTTCTTACCCCCACCATTCCTTCCTAGCAAATCTAAACCTGCCCCTCATCACTGTTTGTATATATACTTGGTGGAAAAACTTGGTATATATACTTGGTGTTTCTTTGTTATTCACCTGATGATGACTTAACCGTCGAAACCTTGGTAGTGGAAAGTAACGAAATTTGTGGAAAAATCAAGTTTATTCATTCTTATCACAACTCCTCAAGTGCTATCCAGCACCACCCATTTCAGTTTATCACCACCCGAAATCGATTGTACTCCAGCCAAAAATACCAACAGCACGGTAACTCCTTCCATGAAATGTTGCCGTTAGCAAAAGTCTATTTTTATTTTTTTTTGAAAATGAAAGCACATACTATAATCAGAGGCAGCTATTTATGCCGTTAGTAACTTCATTAACTCTGTCATCTACTGACCTCTTTATGCAAATAAATCTTAGATACGTAAAGTGGGACGGCACAAATAGACACTTTGACAACTTCTCTGTTTGTTAATTTTTTCATTTAAAAAATTCATTTTCATGCGTGAAAAACTCAAACCGTTCCTCAAATTATTTTCACTGACATTATCTATTCAAAATGATCAACTACTTTTTTCCATTTACTGAGGTCCCACATTCATTGGCCGTAACATTCCCGCGGATTCAAGATACTTTTAAATTAAGAAGATGATGGATTTCTATTCCTTCATTAATGGAGCTGTTTATGATCTCGTCCCCAAGTATTATTTCAACATAAAAATATGGATGGTGAAACTAAAAAAAGCTCAGAAATATTGCTAACCATAGTTTTTAATAGAGAATACAATTGTAAAAAACGGAAGAAATTGGCACTCAACCTCAGAGCCTTATTAATTTAATTACCTAAGAGCCGTATGAGGTAATGCATAAGGCTTTTGGTTATGACATCGCCATAGTAGCTGTACCCCGAAATGGGGCAACAGAAATTATTGCATATTATAAAGACAGTGTTTCAAGGCTATGACACGGATATCAATAACAGGAAAACCAAGTCACGGTAATAAGAAGAGAATATACGAAGGTAAACGCTCCGGTGCAACGAACGAGAGATGCTTGAAAAAATAGAGTCATTAACCTATACATATAAACGTCATGGCAATATGTTTTTTTTGTGTTGATCCGTGTTGTCGTGGTTGTCCACCAACGTTTCCCCTCCGCTGCTGGAGGCCTCTTCAGGGTACAATGATAAGAGAACAATATAATGCAAGACTGAGCGATTATAATAAGTGGAAGATAGCTCGTGCGAAAAAAAGTATTCCTGAAGAAGAAATCACTACTGGCCTTAAAGAAGAGGCCGGGTAGTAATGCGTGAAAAAATTCTTATGGAGTGTGATACTGTATGAAATAGAGACTTTGACCAATATCAGAACTGCCCAGAAGAGAACAGAAGTCAGCAGATGACATACAAAGAAGAACTATTCAGAAGAGAATAGAAATAGATTTCTATGTGAAGCACATTTCAATTGAGAAGGTCGGAGGGATGAAAAATACTTTGAGATCAGATATGCTTCTTAGGAACAAAATCAAGAGAAAAATAGCTAGAAAGTCCCCACAAGTAAGAGTTTGAGATAAAGGCATGGGCATATAAATAAAGCGAGATTTAGGAAAGAAGATTGAAGGGTAGCAACTGAAATAGGAAAGACTATTGAATACTGAGGGGTTGCAGTTCACTAATCTGCTTCCTCTTGCTCCACCTTGATTATGCAGACAGTGCATGGGACCCGAATGAATTAGGTTTGATCTGAGACCTAGACATGGTGCAACGTAGATCATCTAGGTTTGTTAAAAATGTTACGATAGCTTTACATCTACATCTACACTGAAACCCTGCAAGCCACCGCGAAAGCGTGTGGCAGGGGGTGAAGATCACCAAGCATACACTACCGGCATACAAAAAAGCAACTATAGGGTCTCATTCAACTAGTTTGTTAGTATAAATAGTAATTATGGGATTAATACATGCATCATGCGCTACAGACTATAAAATATTTCCCCTATCTATCTCTTTTCTATGCTGACTATTCTGTTCTCTTATAGTACGGGGGAAAATGCCATTTTGAATCTATCAGTACGACAATCTCTCTCTTTAATCTTTAGTAGTGCACCAGAATTAATAGAAGAATTAGGTTGGTAATCATTAACAGATCGTAAGTTAAAGTACAGATTAAGTCTACTGCAGAAATTTAAATCGAATAGCTTTGCTGAAATTGATAGATACATGGAGCAATGGATTGTAATACAGATAGATTCAAAATGTCATTTCTCCCGCACTCAAAGAGAACGTAATGGGCAGCATAGTAAAGGGATAGGTTGGTGAAATACGGTAGGTTAGTCTGTAGTGCTTGATAAATTCAAAGCTCCCGAGCTAGCCGCGACACTTTAACGGAGTTAACCGCTGAGATGCACGAATGCAAGATATTCCACAGAGAAAAAAATCATTCGCCTTGACAGGGACTCGGACCCGGACCCCCTGATTTCCGTCCAGGTGCTCTACCTGTTGCGCTACCAAGGCGTCCTCTTTCTTAGGGTCCGGGTTCGAGTCCCGGTCAAGGCGAATGATTTTTTCTCTGTGGAATATCTTGCATTTGTAGTGCTTGATGCATGTATTAACAACAAATCCCTTCATTACTATATCATTACTATTTATCAGCATGTGACCCCATAATCTATTATGTTTAGTAATTAAAAAGGTGAAAGTGGACTGTACAAATTTCTGATTGCCATCGAATTGTACTGACACAAATTAGGAGGCGTCAAGGACCATGGCGAACTGGCGCGATGTAGGTGATGCAGCTACTCCGTGAATGTCCGACACTCACACGTTCTTTCAAACAATTGTCCTCCTCGTATCGAGGATCAAAAAAAGTACCTCTTACGGTGAACACACAAAAAAAACAAAAGTAAAACGGAATGCACCACAGTAAGAAGGTTACCGAACATAACATGTTTCGAAGAAATGTTTCTCGAGCTTGGCACCGGTTAATAGGCTCCATTACTTCCAACGTTTCAAAGAGCGACTCGCTCTTCATCATCAGGGCTTCTGAGAGGATGTGCCCAAAAATGTAAGCAAAGACTAAAAATATTACCTAGTCATTTCGCAGCGTATAACTTGTAGGCATGTTCCACGGGTATTCCTCATGGTAAGCGGCTTTAATACTGCAGGTAATTAAAACTTCTTACCCGGTAAAAGTAAAATTGGCCCATTGGCTAAATCATTGGTTTGTTGGCAGTAATGGAGCCTACTAACCGGTGCCAAGCCCGAGAAACATTTCTTCATACTATTCGCCGTGAAAACACTAGATCTTATATAACATGTTTTCATTAGTAGCCTCGTTGCATGTCTATAGTGCATGTTTGGTGATATTCACCCACTGCCACGCACCCTCGAGGTGGCCTCCAGGGTATTACGTACATGTAGATGTAGTCTTAGAGTATCTTAGGACATTTTTATTTTTCCCAGAAAGAAAAATATATATACGGTACTTCAAAGGGTGTGTAGAAGGGAACTCCCGCTTACTGTCCTTGATGTTCTGCAAGTCGTCGGCCTGTATGCTTTGGACGAATCCGTGAGCCAAGAATATCGTGGGCTCTGAAGCATTGAAATGGGAGTTTCTCAGTGAGTCCACGTCTCCAGGAATGATGATCTCCCCGTCAGTCGGTCCCCGTCTGAAATGGAAAATCCGGAGAATATCGCACAAGTCACCACTAGATATGCATCGATTGATGTGGTGGTCAATGTTGTAAGTAAAGCGGCCCAGAGACGTTCAATATTATTGTGCAATGTGGGTTGCACAATATTTTGACGGCGGCCCCTAGCAAGGTCAATATTAATGTACAATATATTGGTTTGTGCAAATGATTGTACCGTATGGAGGCGATATTGAAGGTTGTGCAATATATTGCGCAATCGCGAGCACAGACGTACAACCACATTGTGCAAATACCCTCTGCCAGAATTTCATGAAGTCAACATGTTGAGTGTAAGTGAATTGTGTTGCGTGATAATTGCGTGATATTTTTCTTACTACTTTTTGTTTCTCAGCTTCTGGGTATTTTTCGCGGTACTTTTCTATCAGTACATCGTACTGCTCCCCCTTTGTCGCACGATTACTATAATCTTTGCACTTCACATCCCACAGAGCCGGAAGACCACAATACACCTCAATAAATTCAACAATAAAATCTTTTTCGGCTTTCTTGTCACCCATGATAATAACGCGTGGTTGAGACGACTAGTTCAAACGACCGCTAGAGACCAACTGACAGGATATTGCGCAATATTGCCAACAGACGGCACAATATTATCCCGTTTGCACAATATATTTTAAAGATTTCGAAAATCACACAATATATTGCACAACCTTTCAATATTGCCCACATACGATCAATTATTGTGCACAAACCAAAATATTGTACAATAATATTGACCGTCTAGGGGCCGCTTTAGTAAGTAAATTTTATTGCTTTCAAAAAAAAAACAATACAAAATACTGAATTAAGAACGATAAGAAAATAAGAAAGCTGGGTTTCCTCAAAGGAGAACCTGTGCTGATGCAACCTTCATGATTGTATAATTCATCGCTAACGTTTCTACTTTTTTATACAAAATTGATAGTAGAAAGTGAAAGTTACATAAATAGTCATGTTTCCATCGCAGATGATGATTTACTTTTAGAGGGAAAGGCCTTTAGGAGTGGTATCTGGCAACAGTGTGCACCATAGGTTTTCAAGAACAGTTTTCAAAAAAATCAATTTTAATAAAATTCTAAACAAAGAGTTGCATTTGCAAGGGAATAGTTTGATATGGATATTCTTAGGTATTCTTAAATATTTTACATATTTAAGAATACCTACGTATTAGCGGGATTGAGCATGTATTCTCATTTTATAAATTAAACGTGGCCACAACACGTCAGTCATGTTTCGAAGTCAAAATGAGTTAAAAGAGCTTGTAAAAAATAAAATGCAACTAACACGCGTTATATAAATTATTATGTATGCGTTATCACCCTTTAGATGATTTTCCATATAGTTAGGTTTCTGGATCTGTATTTATTCATTTAATAACATAGCTCGTTTACGGGATTTTGAATCGCGGAGTCACGGTGGAACCTCCTTAAAGGGACCAAAAATGTCCCTGTGGACGTCGATATTTTGGTTTCTTGGCCTTTCGATTTCATATTTAAACTTAGTAATAAATATGAGGTAGAGAGTTTGTTTTACTAAGTCAGGGACTCATTCCTCGCAGTCAACCCTTGAGTAGTTGAAGCACCACCTTGTGTAGAGATTGAAGAACACGTCCGACTCCTGCGCGGGTCGCATGGTGGCGTTGCCGTACACTTCAGCGGCTACCGGCTCTCCATTGTCGTCAGGGAAATAAATGACATTCGGCCATTTGATTTCCGTGCCGTTGGCCAATTCAGCTAAATGACCCAGCCCTGGGATGGTCGGCGCAATTATCGGCAACTCTGAAAAGGATCGAGTGAAAAGTTGGTGAACTCTGCTCGCTTGCTTCTTGAAATGCATTAAAATTATGAAAATCTTATGGTCATTATTATCAAAAAAATAATAAAATCATTTTTATAAATTAAGATTCCTGGCGGGGTGTGGTGTTTAAATATCCTCGATGTGAAAAATCATTAGTCTGCAGCACCACATTTCGAATGCTACCACCCTTTGACTTCTCCGCTGCCGTCATCGTCCATGCCTCAATATCATTAAGAAACCCGCTTCAGATATGCGTTCCGATGAATTATTTTCCTTATTTCTAAGCTTTTAATTTCATCTTAAGTAGATTTTTCTTTTGATAGAATGCTCTCTTTGTCTGGGCTGTTCTAGGTTCTGTGCTATTCGAGGATTTGGGTGATGCTAAAAAATGGATAAGCGTTGGATAAAAAAAATATTCTGGTGGCTTTTGAGAAGTGGGCTTGGAGTAATTGGTATGTGGAAACAAAGACAATAGGAATGGTGGGAGACGAGAGGTGAAGGTGATTCTGGAAATCATGAGAAGAGAGAATTAACGGATGTAGCGGGTTAAAGGGAAGAGGTTGTTTTGATAGGAGACGTCTGGATGAAGTGATAAAATCTCCTGCCCCCAAAGGTTGGCAAATATGTTTCTTCACTCCCTCAAGATGAGGAAACGAGAACTGAATTGGAGAAAACGCGAAAGATGTTTATTCCCCGTTGAGGAAAGTTGTTTTTAACTACGACATTTTATTATTGGGAAATGCTATCTTTCAGCTGATAGATAAGTCAAGTGATGATACCTAAAACTTTGACCATTACGTAAAGTGTAGAGTCGTTTGTGTTTTCACTCTTATTAGGATTTCCCCGTTACTTATTCGGTGCATCCGTTTAATCTTCATCATACTTCTGTAGCACTGCATTTCGAATTCAATTTATTCATGGGACTCGAACGATAGATCAAGAATAAGTTGTATCAATGGACAAGAGAAAAATCACATAAATATAAAGAAGTTTATTGACGGGGAAATCAAGTGGAGTGCTCTGTTAAACCAATCTTAGGATTGTTGATTGATGATATTCCCAGTATCTTATAAGTGTTGATAATAATAATAATACATAAAATATTACACACAAGAGTAAAAAGGGGGTAGGTTACCCGCGACTGTCAAATAAATTTATTTTTCCGCTTGAGAATAGAAGGATAATTAGGTAAAATACAGATTTTCAGGGCCTGGAGAAAGAGTGGAGTGAATGCTGACGTCGGCAATCTCCTGTTATAAACGGCAGGTGGCAAAGATTCGATAAGAAGAAATAAAAAACTATCCACTTCTGATATTCATCGATACTCGGGATTGGTAGCAAAAACTCCAGCCACCATACCAACACAATATTCAACAGCAATGACATTTATTAATGGCAGTTGGAAAATAGTTCATCATATCCTCTAAGATAGCAACGGATGTTATGTAACATTCATTTTTTTTTAATGTGATGATCGATACACCATGATTTCATTAAGTATCTATGAGTTTAGAATGTACCTGTTTCTTACCCTAATACCCAAACAAGATCGATATTTATCAACTATTAATAACACAATACATTGAAGTGACATCTATGATAAGCCATTCGGTTATAAGTGGCACTCGTGTCCGTCCCGGTATTTCATGCTCTTAATAATTATCACGATATTTTTAAGCGTAGTTTTTACTAGTTTAGCTTAATCCTCAGTCCACACTTTATTTATAATATTCCTAAAAAAGACCAAAAATATGCACTGTGATTTTTTAGGTAATCAGTAGTGACAAAACAGTATGCATATATTTTAGATGAACCTTTGTTCTGCGATACAAAAATTATTCAATATAACACATATTAGCAACTCGGCTGTGAACGAAGGAGCAAGTGCTTTTGCCACTCTTAGCGACAACTCCTCTTTGAAATTCGTCCGCTTAACACTATATAACATCCCTGAAAGCCAACATAAAGGTGTTTGACAAAGTATAAATTCACACCAAAAAACATGATACGTGGAATATTAGAAAAAATTAAGTGTCCGATCGTCACATTGAAATTTGAGAGCTACATCTCTTGGTCTCGACGAATCGGTTTTTGTCGACAACCGCTTCGTCTGGAAGTAACACTCGAAAGGCGCCAACGGGACCCATACTTTATTTTGCATCCGATTGACAGAGAACTGAAACATAAGTCATCTCCACACAACATTCAAACTGGGATCAATATACCAAAATTAAGAAATCTGCCACTGCTAGGACTGGAACCCAGGATCTAAAGCCAGTTTCACACTGTTCTTGAGCCAGCACAAGTTTGGAATACTTGCAGATACATATGCTAGATTTTCAGTATCTTGTGATATAGAAGCAGTATGCTGGCTGACAAGTATGATCACTAATATAGTTGCTGAGCTAATTGATTTAATACTTGATGCGGTAGGTACTAGTTTTCTACTAGTTTCCATTAGGACCTAGTGGCCTTCGAACAATCATGTCACGTTTCAGTCACTGTGTGATCTTCTTCTTTTTTAACGAGCATGAAATACCGCTAATTTAATTAGGATGAAGTACAAGTTCAATGATCGTGTGCAACATCCTGGGACAGTTCCAATCATTCTATATTCCGTCCTCAACATCAAGTAGCGGCTAGCACACTAGATCTTGAGCTGAATCAAGTGTCTTGTGAAAGAGGCTCAAGAACAGGAATCTAGTATGTACTCTGGCCATCATTATAACCGGATCCACTTAAGCTCTTAGATTTCCGGAAAATAACTAAGCCAGGAAACAGATATTTGCAGAAATAACAGTTTGTCTTTCATAGTTTGGGTTAGATGGAGACCAAGACTGCAATAGCAGTTGGAATACCCTATAAGGCCGGGATTACGATGAACGTTTTCTGACGTGACGGAAACGACCGGTGACGGTGAACAGCAACTTAGCGGCTCAATCGTTGGTGGTATATCACGATCGACGGCAGCTAGAGTGCCTACTACCAACCGTCAAAGGAAATATCATGCTGTAGTTGCAGTAAATGTTTCTTTGTAACTATCGTAGAGTGAATCTGTATCACTTTTTAATAAGTGCCCCTCTAATTCAGTCCAGTTAATTTCACTCAAAAAGTAATTTTTTCCTGAATAATTATGAATATTCTTGTGCACGCAATCAAGATGGCGTCCCAATTCATTTTAAATTCACTCTTAATTGGCTGTTGGAAATATCTTGACCATCTTTGCTCAACGTCCGTCGGCGGCTGCGTCAACGCCCGTCCGTCGTAATAAGCTTCATTGCGTTCCCATTCTCCTAGCTTAAACAATGCCACCGTCCGTTTTCGTCACGCAAGGAAACGTTCATCGTAATTTCGGCCTAGCTAAATCGATTTATCTGATCCAACGACGAGATGTTCTGGATATTGTTTGTTCGAGTTGGAGTGGTTGGTGACAGGGAAGATGGTCGTGGAACAGTTCTCACCGAATGGTGCTGCTGCCGCGAGGGCTACGAGGAGCGGGAGTATGGTCACTGTCGTCTGCATCCTGCCGGAGAGGGTCCGTCGATGACTGGAGATGTAGTGACCGACTGCTCCGTCTCCCCACATCTCCGCACCCATGCGGAAGAAGAGGACGGGGGTGCGGGAGGAGGGAGGTGCAGAAGTGCCGACCCTTCCTCCCTCCCACACCACCAACAGAGGTTAAGCGTGGTCGCCCCGCACCTACGACTTCCTGGGCACGCGCGGGGTCTCCTCCATGAACATGGGATTGCGAAGGTCACGGCTCTGATTCAACCGCCTTATCAGCTCTCGTCTCGTCTCCACAACTTGTACTGGGAAACTGACGCATTGGGTAAGTGCGGAGCGAACCTATTCACGGCTCACCAAGATGCACAGTGGCCAAAACATCCGCGTAGCACTCGGCAAGTCACCGAGTTAGTGTGTGGCAGATCCATAGACCCCAAACAAGGTGTCTTAGAGGAAACATATCCAGTAGATAAGTTGGCTTATGGTTACGAAGCTAACTAAATGAAAGCAATTCTAGAAAATATTGCTCCCTGACAATAATTGAAACCCACCCAAATTCACGAAGGTTAGGACTGATGTGTTCAGATTTCCATACGTCAATGTGAAACTGATCCAAGAGTTCAGAAACTACTGGAGTTTTAAGTTAAGCTCTTCAGAATTGTCACAGTAATGTATGCAGCAGTAGTCCAAACGAGGAATAATCAATGAGCATGTTAAGTTTCTTTCTGGTGTCTAAAGGAAGCAAATACTTATAAATTTTCAACTGGAATAGAGTGGAATTTATTGTGTGAAATACATCACCTGCTGAAATACAGTATAAACATTTGGGATACATTATCTGCCCAGAAAAGTTTATTATGGTGATACCTAAATAACAAGCATAATTGGAATGAATGATTTTGCGAATTTGGATTAAATGATTTTTCACTCACTCAGGGTTTCAACCCGAAGGTTGGTTTTTGATAGGTGAGAATGGAGCTCACCCCGTATTAATCCAATGGTGTGTGAAATTCACACATTCAGGGTAGGGGGCCAGATCCCTTCCCTGGCCCACTTGCGGTTTCCTACGTTCTGTTCTTACACTCAGATAATCGAATCGCGAGGATTTCAGATGGGGGTGTCCAGAAAGTCTCTTGCTCAGGATTTGAACCCGGGACCCTCCGGTCAGCAGCTCAGTGCTCTACCCACTAGGCCACCACCTGCCGAACCTGTCCGGTCTTCTTAGGGGTGATTTTTGTTTTTAAACTCATGTTTGTTTAAGACTATTCATTGGGTCATGCGTGAAAGGACGACTGAATCTCTTTCATTAGTCGGATGTTAAAAGTATATATTTGAGATGTATAGAACAAGCGATGAGATATAGAAGAAATATGTAA
Source organism: Platycnemis pennipes (assembly GCA_933228895.1). Lineage (NCBI taxonomy): Eukaryota > Metazoa > Arthropoda > Insecta > Odonata > Platycnemididae > Platycnemis > Platycnemis pennipes. The sequence continues at coordinate 28,366,923 of OW121852.1, read as the reverse complement.
ATATGATGAGATTAGCTGATGGAAGTATTCAGTGGAGAGTTGCATCAAACCATTAACAGGATTGCTGACTAATGATGACGATGATGAGCATTTCCGAAGACATTTCAATCATAACATAGAAAGAAAACACGAGCCAAATTCACAAAATAATAAACTTTATTACTACCCGGGTTTCACTGTTTTACAACATCATCAGGTGATATTGAGGTGAGGTTAATACTGCAATACAGTGAAACCCGGGTCATAGTAAAGTTTATTATTTTGTGGATTTGACTCATGTTTTCTTTCCATGTTATCACGTTTCGCTTCCACTCCATATCACCAGAATCCTCAGGATTGACATTTCAATCACATAAACAAAACATGTTTAACACAGCAAATGAAGCCAAGCTATGATCAAAATATTTTATTTATCCATTCGCTTGCAGTGATATTCTTCCTGTGTTGATATTTTCAGCAATTCTCTGGAGATGGCTTCGCCGCTATGGCGCCATCTCCTCACCCCAATGCATACGGTGAGTTATTCGCTGTTGTCAGGAAAAAGATCCCTCTTGCGCTGAAAGTAGATAAGAGTAGATTTTCTCAACATCGCATGTGATTCATTGAGGAATTTGTTTTTTTATTAAAAGTATGCAAGCCTGTTTTTGTTCATTAATTGATGTTTTTATCAATGCAAAAAATCAATGTTCACAAAATGCTTACAAATATCGTCATCTTCTGGAAAGATGGCTAATTATAACCTGAGAGGCATATCATCTCGTTGTACACATGACTCGTCAACCTCTTGGGCTCTACTGCATAAAGCTCACAGCGAACAATCAAAGTTCTAAACTTTAATGAGCATACCGGAAGACGTGCATTGTTGAGGCCAAGAATTCCACATTGAAAAAGGAAATGGTGAACATCCACTGTAATTCATATATACTTGAATGTGAAGTTTATTAGCTAAGATGTGCTTGGTGAAAATTTTGGTGACAAATGAAGTTGTGTTACAAAAATATGACTCTTTAAGTATTTTCCGTTTTAGGTAGCTAAAAACACGACGGCATCGCACCACGTCGTGTTCTTGTGAATGGTAGCCCCACAACAGATGCACCTTAGGGGCTATCAACGCTTCATGTTTTCTAATGTAACACTTTGTAATGATTTACTTTGGAAGCAATTAAATTTATTATTAATATTATTACATCACGGCACGGTATCATTATGGGCGTTGTTAATAGATTGGGCGTTGTTCTGAGGTGCATTGCGGTAAGTTATTTAATGAATACTTGGCGAAAACGCATGTATTTATCTCAGTTGTTTAATGCAATAAACTAATATTAATTTTTTTAAGTGGCATGAATCGACCAGGGTCATATTGAGTAAATCTTCCATAAATTTTATAATACCTGTAAAAAGTCCTGTATTGTTCACTCCAATAACCTCTGCTATGACAAGTCAATCGCTGTTTCATTGTGCTTCCTTAACACTAGAATGCCGGACTTATTGCACCCCCAGAGAATACCGGAAGGGTGTCATTTTGACACGCATCTGTTTATGTGTTCATAGCGGTGTTTTTGTGCGGATTATTTTATGTTCTATGGCTGCTAGTGTTAATGTGGTAACTTCGGTATTTTATGGCATTTTTTATTAATTAAAATAATTTTTAATATGCAGCTCAAATTTAGAAAATTACCTGCAAAATTTTCGACCACACAATTTGTCGAAGATTTTGCTGAAACTCTGACGGGCGCACATAAGTGGTTAGTAAATAAAATTTTTTTACAATCATTTATTGTTTACGTAAAATCATGTATAATTTATATGCAGGTAAACCACAAATTAATGTAAAGGAAACGCAATGAAATCTAAGGTCTCTTTCATACAAGGTTACAACAAATTCGTCTCAATTGCTTCACGTTTATGCCACTTCTGCTCTGTTTTAACCGTACGCGTGCCTCATACTTATTTATTACACCGCGTACAAAATCCAATAGTTCTGTTTTCTATCTACATCTACATCTACATGATACCCTGCAAACCACCGCGAGGGTGTGTGGCAGGGAATGAAGATCACCAAGCATGCACTACTAACATGCACACTAGCAACTATATTGTCTCATGCAACTAGATTGTTAATATATATAGAATTAAAGGGGTAATACATGCATCATGCCCCACAAAACACTCTAAAATATTTCCCCTACCTATCCCTTTCCTATGCTGCCTATTTTGTTCTCTTATAGTACGGGGGAAAAATGCCATTTTGAATCTATCGGTACGACAATCTATCTCTCTAATCTTATTTATCTGCTCGAATATAGCATAATACGCTGGTGTTTTTAATATGTGCCTTACATCTACAGTAAAGTTATCCGATAGAAATGTCTCTAATAGATTTAATCTGTACGTTAACCTACGCTCTGATAATGATTCCCACCCTAATTCTTGTATTAATTCTGATACACTACTCAACCTATCGTAACACCTATTGAGGAACCTAGCTGCTCTACACTGTACACTGTCTAGTTCTCTCATCAAACCTAATTCATTAGGATCCCATACACTGGCTGCATACTCAAGGTGGGGCCTAACTAGTGAAAAGTAGCATCGCTCTTTTGTCTTCTCATCACATTTCCCAAGTACTATTGTTATAAATCCTAGCTTTCTCTTCGCTCGGCCGCATATTTCCCTTATGTGTCTTCCCCACGATAAATCTTTAGTGATTGTTACACCTAAAGATCTTACGGTTTCAACGTTTTCAATCTTCGTGTGATTAATTCTATAGGATCGGTCTATCGAATTATTCCTCCTCCTAAAATTGATAGCTACACACTTTTTAAGGTTAAGTTCTAACTGCCATTTGTCGCACCACTCTTGAATTGCGTCTAAATTCTTGCTAAGCGATTTCCTGTCCTCTTCATTTGATATACCCCTGTAAACCACCGCATCGTCTTCCCACTTCCGTTTCTCTCTGCCACTTCCCACTACCCAACTACTAACTACAAACTACCCACTTCCGTTTCCGCTGCTCATGATTTGGTTCATCTGTCCTATAACTTTCATGTGACACCTTACCTTCCTCAAAAGCTAGTGCTTAGAGACTTTCGAAATTTTAATTTATCACATTTTCAAAGAGACATTGCATGCTCTGATTGGAAGGATGTGTACCTCTCCAATGACATAGATCAACAGGTAAATTGTCTAAATTGCAATCTCCTAACGGCATATGATATACATGCACCTTTACGCGTAACTTTTATAAAACGCCCTCCTACCCCGTGGATTACGCCAGAAATTAAACTACTAATGAAAGCAAGGGATAAAATTAGAACCAATTTCAGGAAAAGTAAATCTGAAGTTGCTTACTCTACCTACAAATTACTAAGAAATAAAATACGAACTCGCATTCGTGATTGTAAAATAAAATATTACTATGAGGCATTTCAAGATAAAATGACTCGCGATCAGTATGGCGTGAGATTAAAAGACTGGGTCTCGGGAAACCACGGAAGGAACCAGTACCTATAACTTTTCCTCCTGACGATCTAAACAATTATTTTGCTAGCACTCACGATATAAACAATCAAACTCAAACTGAGGCACAAAATTCCGATTTTGATGATAAAAAATTCTTTTTCCCTTACATCGCACCCGACTTGTTATCTAAAACCGTGAACAGTTTCAAATCCAATGCCAAAGGAGTTGACGGCATAAACATGGATCTTGTAAAAAAATCTTTACCTTCCATATCCAATCAATTGTTACATATTTACAATATGTCTCTCCAAACATCGCATTTCCCTTCTCTGTGGAAATCTGCCATAGTTCATCCAATTGCCAAAACAAAACAGCCAAAGTTAATGAGTGACTTTCGACCCATATCAATTCTTTGCTCTTTTTCTAAACCTCTAGAAAGACTAGGGCATACATTTATTACAGATTATTTAACCCAAAATAATTTTTACGATCCATTCCAATCTGGTTTCAGGTCGAGACATAGCACCCAAACTGCCCTCATTAAAGTTACAGATGACATCAGAAGTGCCATTGGCAAAAAAATGGTCATAATATTAGTACAATTTGACTTGAGTAAGGCCTTTGACAGGGTTAACCATTCTATTTTACTCAAAAGACTTGCTGACCTCAATTTTTCAAACTCAGTCCTTGGCTGGTTTAATGCTTATCTGAAGGGCCGAACTCAAGCAGTGAATCTGCCTGATGGGTCTGTCTCCAATAGCGTAAATATCACATCTGGTGTCCCTCAGGGCTCGATACTTGGCCCACTCCTTTTCTCTATTTATATCATGAACCTACCACGTCAACTACAGCACTGCCGTTACCACCTATATGCCGACGATTTTCAAATTTACACTCACTGCCCAATTACGGAAATTCATGACCATGTTGCAACTGTTAATGAAGACATAAAGTCAATCTGTAACTCGGTAAAAAAGAATTCGTTAGTTATAAATAGTTCAAAAACAAATTGCATTATCATCGGTAGCAAAAAACTAATTAATAAAATTGATGTTGATCAACTTCCTAAAATAAGAGTCTGCAGTGAAATTGAATATGCCCAAACAGTAAAAAGTCTTGGCCTTTTGATCAATCGCACCTTATCTTGGTCTGATCATATCACGCAATTAAGAGCTAAAATATTTGGCACTCTGGCCCAAGTAAAACGTTGTCGAATCCTGCTCCCAATGTCCATACGTAAAAAGATAGTGACCACTTTGATTTTATCTCAGATTGATTACTGCTCATTAGTTTATGGTGATTTAACAAAAGAACTGGATACAAAACTTCAAAGAGCACTAAATGCCTGCATTAGATTTATTTGTGATTCACGAAAGTACGATCACATCACACCTTGTATAAATACACTACGGTGGCTTACAGTTAAAAACAGAAGAAAATATTTCCTGGGTAGTCTTTTGTACGATATTTTCAACACTAGGGAACCAGTTTATTTGTATTCTCCATTTCTTTTCAAGGAGAGCTTTCAACAACGGGTTACAAGAGGGCGAAACGATAAACTACAAATCCCCAACCACCGGACTTGTGTCTTTAATAGGTCTTTCGTAGTAAGTGGCAGCAAATTATGGAATGCCTTATCTATTGAAATACGTGGATCAAAAAATAGCCGAATATTCAGGCAAAGACTCTTTAACTACCTGTTTCAAAAACAAAGTTCAGATAGTTCACCCTCTGATGCGGCCTTTCCATAATAAATGTATATTAATGCAATTGTTCAGATGGCATATTTGTAAATATTTTATTTTTGTATTGGATTATGCATTGTCTTGTTGAGTTGTCTTTATCACTTTATTTAAAATTTTTCTTGCTTCATTTCATACTGTAATATCTGCACAATACGGACGACTATTCTTTTGTAAATTTATAGAATGCTCATATGAGGCTGAGTAGCCTCCGAGTATGTTCCAAATTTTTGTTAAATATGTTGTATTGTATATGAAATAAAATATTTTCTCTCTCTCTCGTCTGCAAAAAGTCTAAGGTTACTACTAGCTACGGTACCCAAATCGTTTATGTATAAAAGAAATAGGAGCGGACCTACTACGCTACCCTGGGGAACTCCCGATGTGACTTCGATTGTGTCAGACATGATACCATGTATGACAACGCTCTGCTCTCGCCCACTTAAGAATGGGGAACTTGCATGATTTTTTTTTTATTTAACAGGCGGACAGAAAATTATTTTCTCGATTCAACAAAGAAAACTGCATGTAAATCTGAGTTTTCCTTCGCGAGATATTGAATGTTAAATATAGCGACATTTTAAAGCGCGCCGAAAACTCCCTCCCCCCCAAGCCACTGCTGAAGAATACCCGATGACGTCAACAGTGCCGAACAATCGCCCGAAGCAGCTGGGCTAGCAGCGCACCAACACGGGTGATTCAAGCGAGCCTATTCAACCCAAAAGTGAGCCCACCTCTGATTTTTAATTGAGTAGGTAATCACTTAATGATATACAGTTGATATTTCACGTCAATAATGAGTAACATGTAGGCAAGATAGTTTAAATCTCGAAAGTTCATCTTACTTTTGCAGTGCCCGCTCAATACATTGACCCAACTCCCTAGCATTGTAATTAGCCAGCGAGATGAGTTCGAGGCATAAGTATTGTTTAACACCTGGCTGTAAAAATACCTCAACCAAGGTGCCTAATAAGCTATTTATTAGGTTGCCTACAAACGCAAGAAGAAACGTATGTACAATGTCAATAAGTGACTGACTAACCCAGACTTCTATCAAAGGTGAGGTGTAAGCGTCCCACTCAAGAGTCCGACGTATCTCTTTCTCCCGTGGAGAAAGTACGCATCTCGACAGTGATTTGTTGATTACTTCCAAAACATTCATTGCTCTGCGAATCGTCAGAAGCAATTTTTCGGCCCTGAGTGGTGTTTTAGTAATTTTATTGGCAAATTAGGTGACATAGTATTGTTACTCGATACGAGTTACAAGTTAGAGTCAAGATAGTTTAATTTCCGAATCCTTTTACGTGCCAGCTGAGTTGAAATGTACTCACTGTGCGATGTGTTTCTTTGAGAACGTGTGTATTAGGTCTGATGCTCTCAAGTTAATAAAACAATGCCTTTACAAGGTAGATATATTTTGCTATTGATTTGGTGCCGAAGTTTTTTTATCTTAATACAATTACATCGATCTGTAACGTTATGTAGCGGCGTAGTGCAGTGCTCATCATAATCTCTTTAGCATGACATGAGGCAAGTATAAGACCCAGGGTCATTGTGTCTTTTTATATGTATGTAATCGAGACTTGAGAATGGTTTTATGTTTCGGTGGTGTAGTTATAGTGTTGATGTTCATGAGAATTACATTCAGGTAATGCTATACTGTACTCTGCCACATAAGTTGTTTGTGGCCCACATAGGTATTTAATTAAAGGGCTACAAAGTACATTTGAAAAAATTCAGGTCTTTGAATTATTATAGCCATTTACAAACTTTATGCTGGCATTGAATGTGATATGGTGATGATTAAAGAACACTGTTTAGCTTATACTAATGCCTTTCCATAGATTGCTGGGTGTCGGGCGGTAATGATTTTTAAATCAATAAGCGGGTTCATTTGTGTTGAGTGTTTTGAATAGCAGGTGCTACTTTTCCTTATTCCACTACCATTTAATGTATGGGGTAGAATTATGGGATCATGCCCCAATGCCCCCAATGTATTTATTTAGCAAAGAAGGACGATCAAGATCAGGTTTTATGTTTTAAAATTGCACTTTAAATTCCTACATGAATTTACTGAAGGTAAAAATATTGACATTTCCTTCTGATATTGATGTTAGTGTTGTTTTTCTTGACAAAGACTATTGCAATGTATTTTGCTGAATGTCCGATGATAATAACTAAATCATAGCACAGCACTTAAACCGGTGAATGTTGGTAGAGAGGTAAATGTGAGCATAAGGGTTATGACTTTCAAAATTCAGTGATACTTCTGGCGAAAATAAAGACATGGAATAAGATAAGTAATGCTTCAACTTCCTTTTACCTAACATCCAACAGCATGACGTGGATAAACGTGCTTCGTACTATTGGTTTTGAAAACAAGACAACTATTCTTGTTATAACGTAATTATATATTACCAGTATACTATTTAGTTTCATTGAAGAAAATAAATCGTACGCTGGGAAGTCCATTCCCTATAATGAATTTCATACGGACTATTAAATCAAGGGTAAGTCATTCCCGGTAAGGCCAATCCTCTAGATTTGTGCCTCGCTCTGATAAACTAACCTTCATTCTCCGCATTAATAAGTATTATAAACAAAGGATTCAAAGTAAATATCTCTCATTTATTCTCGTTGTATTCATAAAAATCGAAATTTTGAGGCAAACGACGGTAACTTCATGCCGCTGGCTTTAAATGCACACATGTCCACGATGTCATACAAGTATTATCGAAAGCAAATAACGAAAAAATCACTCGCATAACCTCATTGAGCTACATTACTTCTTGTCCAAAGGTTTGTTTGCAAAATTACCGAAGCAAAACAGCTGTAGCCATCATCATTTTAAGGTACGAGACTTTCCATTGGTTCTTACGAAGTTCATCAGCTTCGCCTTACAAATTTTTCAAACGAGAGTTTTCTCCCATCCGGTCAGGAGAAAAAGTTTTCTTTTTTTTCCGCAGACGTATAGCAATCATTTGCCATAACAAATGCCATGAGGGTCATGGCATCAATTTCAGGAATATTGTCCGAACGAGCGGCAAAGTAATCATCCATTTTTTTACCTGAAATATTCGAGGTAAAAAGTCTATTTTATCATCCCGAAAGTGCATTTTTAATATCCCAAGTAATAATCGTGGCACAATAACAATAGGAAAACTTACCCAAGAATAACAGCACACGAACAAGTGACGGTGAGCGACTAAATCCTCCACCAAAACAATGTTTACAGCATGCGTTGGTGTTTTTCCCGACTCAGACGGCAGATTAGGCACGGATGACGTCACACCTAGCCTCGGCAGAGCTCGGGTGTCTTCGCGCAGTGGTCGGCTCAGAGAAATTTTGCTTGATTTTTTAAGTCAATTTTTTATTTCTTCTGATGATGAATGGAGATAATTTAGGTATTTTTGCGAGCTAATATTTCCGTTTTACCTCTTCAAAATAGTTTTTATAGCAATCGTCGACCCATGCAAGTTCCCCATTCTTTTACCCAACATGCAACGTCGTTATTTATACCAAAACTATCCAACTTCAAGATTAATTTGTCATGAGGAACTTTATCGAAAGCCTTTTTAAAATCGAAAAATATCGCATCAACTTCAGTTCTGTTTTCGCCGTGGACTAAAATATCGTGTACGAATAAAGCTAATTGTGTCTCGCAAGATGTACCTTTCCGGAACCCATGTTGGCTGTTTATGAGTAATCCCTGACTATCCAAATTCCCCATGATCGAACTGACTACAATGTGCTCAAATATCTTACAAGAGATTGGCATGAGTGAAATGGGTCTGCAGTTACTAGGTTCTTCCCTATCACCGCTTTTAAATATAGGTGTAGTGTTAGCTACTTTCCAATCCTTGGGTACTGTGTGGTTCTTTAGTGTTTTATTGAATATCATTTCTAGATAGGGGGCTATTTCAGGAGCTAATGTTTTATATACTCTGGAAGGAATTTGATCGGGACCTGGTGATTTGTTTTTACTTATGCTTTTTAACTGCTGCTCTATTCCGCGACATGAAATGTTTATTTCGGGCATTTGTCACTGAAAGTGTTCGGCGGTGGTTCCACTGCGTTTTGTTACGATGAGTTGAATACACTTTGAAAGAAGGTGTTTAAAGTATTGGCTTTTTCTACGCTGCTGATGACTATGATTCCTTTATCGTTTTTAAGTGTGTGCAATGTGGATTTATTTCCCTGAAGCTCTCTCACATACGGCCAAAACGCTTTAGGATTGCTATCTAAATATTCTCCTAACATCTTGCTCTTGAAATGTGATAACGCTTGCCGACATGATTTCCGTGCTAATGCTCTCGATTTTTTATAGTTTTGAACTAGCTCATTTTTTCCTCTGCCGATAGACCCCGGTCTGCATTTTTCATCTTAGCGTGGCATACCCTTTGTCACTTTAGTGATTTCCTAACCTCCGCGTTATACCACCTTGGCTCTGTATTATCACTAATAAATTTACTTGGCATGTATTTATAAACTGCGTTACGTGTGACCTCAAGAAATTCTCTCCACGAATCCTCTGTATTTAATCCTTTGATTTGTTTGCTAAAAAAACTAAATGCTTCCCTTAATTCCTCTTTCATACCGTCGTAATTAGCCTTGCCAAATAAGTATATCCTCCTCCTCGGTTTATAATATCTTTCAACGCCTACAATAAATTTCGCATGCAATATTTTATGATCACTAATTCTTGTGTCTGTAAGTGTATTTAGAACTATTTCGGGTATATTTGTTGCTAATAAGTCTAGAATGTTGTTTCCCCTGGTCGGGTCTGTTACTAGCTGTTGTAAAGAATGTGACGTAAAGGTGTTCAACAGTGATTCGCAGAGTTCCTTATCCTTACCTCCTGTTATGAAACTACACGTATTCCAATCTATCGAAGGGAGATTGAAGTTTCCGCCTACTATTATTCCTCTATCCTCGTTCCGAGAAAGTAATGTAGCTATCGCTGACTCTAGCTCCATTACAGAGTTGACGTCTGCGTCCGGTGGCCTGTAATATGCACCTACATATATCTTTTTTGCATTTCTACTTTTACTTTTAACGGAACACTAAATACTTTCTACATTTCGCTCTAAAATAAGTTCTCTTCTACTGACATACGGGTCTTTCACAGCTACAAATACTCCTCCTCCGTTTCTGCTTACTCTACCATTTCTTTATACGGAAAAACACTTTGGGAATACTTCATAATCTGATATGTCCTTCGAAAGCCAGCTTTCTGTACCTACGATTATATCTGCATCAGTACCTACTTTTTATGGGGTGGTGAAATCCAGCTACTTTATTTCTTAAAGGACGACAATTCACTACTATCACTGAAATTCTTTCTCTCAATCTGTTTCTCTCTTGGTGCTCTTTTCCACCTAAAATGTTCCTCGATAATTCTTTAACGGACCCACTATTAGATCTACCTATTACCTTTGATGATTTATCATGTTCGTCTTTTTTATCTATTTTCCTCTGACCTTCTAAATCTCATCTGCATGTTCTGTCAAATTCTTCCACGATTTTTCCCCCGCGGATTGACCTGCACTCTGGGCTACCACCTGAGCTAAACCCTTCGTGTTTTATTGCATTTCATCTTTATTTGACAGTTTCTAGTCAGTAATGGCTCTCGCACTGCATCGCAATCGTCAGAAGTTTGACAAATATTTCTTGATGCACTGATAGGACTTCCAAGCTCCTCTGCTAACGCTGCAAAAACCCTTTCGGGATATCTTTTGTAGAGTTCTTTCCTTATAAAATATCCAGGCATTTGTACCGGGAAAATCAAGAGTATCCTGGAAAGGATGGACTGACCAACGTCTGGTTTCTGTTCTAACCGAATATTTCTGCCCCATCTGATCAATGATATCCACTCATACTTGGAGTGGACATACATACTACACACATCACACTTTTCAGTTTCTGACGTTTTCTTAGAGTTTTCACCAATGTCAACGTCAGGGTGAGGAGAGCTTAGAACAACAACACACTTTATCGGATGGCCCTGATAAACGGTAAGTGTTACGTCACCGTTTTTGTAAAATTTAGTTGAGTACAACACTCCCCGAAAAGGTGTTTTTTCAGGAAAGATTTCTCACCTAACCTTATTTACGGTTCCCATTAGACATAACTCTTTTTAGGTATTATGTGAGCACAAGTGTTGAGAAATTTGTGACATTTCGGACTTCCTCAAGCAAGGCTGCATAAGTATCATTACAACATGATCTCAAACGCAATCGCCACCTTGACGAGAGTTATCCTTGCCAAGGTCCGGAAATCCGTTTATCAAAAATTTTCTGTCCTTACCTTCTGCAAGCCAGTATTTTTGCCAATGTTTATTAGGCCTAGATGCCACGTATTGCGTAAAGGAGCACATAGCTTTGTTTGGAAACTGGTGTTAGTCAATAATAATAAACGGTGCAGGCTTAGAGCATGCAACACAGGTATCAATAATTTTCTTCCACATTTCTGAAAACATCGCTTATTCGTCCGTTTGCAACCGTGCAGAACAACTTGACTTTTCGTCAAAGCGAAGATAGCGTAAATTTTCACAAAAGCTCAACATCTTGATCTGACCGTTTCTCGGACACGTCTTCAGAAATAATATTAAGTACTGCCGTAATTGGCTCCGGCCTAAGACCTATACGTAGCGCCATATCGAAGACTCAATCTATATCAATGCAACCGCCTCGATGCAAGGAGAAGTCGCGACCGGTCACGATACGCCAGTGAGCCATACAGCCAGCTACGGACGCTCGGCAGTTGTCATCTGTATTGTCGCGTCAGTACATTGTTCACGGCAAAATTGCTTCTTTACGGCAGATAAATACACCTCTGTGTCACCGCGGACTAATGGGCTGGTATGAAGTTGAATCATTTAAAAAAAAAAGTGGAAAATAGACTTGCCTCACGCGCTACTAAATTTTCGAAAAATAAGTAAACAGAGTATTTTTATCGAAAATATGTACAAATAAACAAATACAAACTTGATGCACTGTTCTAAAATACCCGTTTGACTAGAGGTATTCAAATCACTTCCGAAGATACGAAGATACTTCACTACATGGAGGTTAGTATCGGATTAGTTTACTTTCGAATATTCAATGACCATACCATATGAGTGAGCTTTCCCAATGAGAAATATCGCATGGAAATGAGGAGATTTCCTCATATAAAGCTACATTATAGTACAAATAAAGCCTCACAGTAAGTTTTCCGGAGGCTTGAATTATCAACTAATCATAAATAATAAACAAATAATACAAAGATATATTAATCTATTCTCTCGGTATGGCAGCGGGCGTTTTCAAGATCTCCTAACATGTGTCACAGTCTCAGGAATACAGCAGCTGACTGACCCGGATGATTTGAAAGGAGGAAATTTAGGTTTAAAAAAAGGCTTATGCAAATTCATTGAAGAAGATCATAATATGTATACATAAAGGTAATTAAAATATGGTAATAGAAATTATTAAAGTCGTATCCCAGTTGTGTGCCTCATTTCATTTGTAAACAATCGTACTTAATTAAGGAAATGAACGAACAACGATGCCACTTCGGCAATTGAATTACTATCAAATCCAAACCTATCAAACTCGGGCACATCTAAGCGCAGTAGATAACTGAAGCTTTTAAGTCGGAAAATCACAATCAAAACTTTTGCAGCATTGTATTCAAGTCAGGGTTAATATATGTTCGATAGCTTTTACAGAATATCAAAATGAGTCATGATCGAGATATCGATCGACCTTTTGTTCAAGTGACTGCGATTTATCGAAGGAATTGATATTTCTATGGTATTAGATTTTCAAAATTGCAAAATAGTTTAAAGGAAAAGTGGAAAAAAATAGTATGTCACCTCAGTAAGGCCTTATTATCGAACACGGAGAGGAAATCTGCGATTCGTCAGAGGAGGGTTTATGCAGTCGGCATAACGAAGATATTGCATTTTGAAGTGAATGTGTGATACAAATCAGCATATGGAAGAACTATGACAGCCTTCAGGAGACGCTTGTTCCTGCAGTTTCCCTTTCTAAGGAGGGCACAAACCTCTTGTGAGCGTGATGTCCCATTATCGATCTTTGGCCGTCGTCACAATTGTCGTGCAGGTAGTCCTGGTAGGAAGAGCAGTGTCGCGAGGAGAACCCACGTGAGTTGATGGATTCGGCAAAGAATAGGCAAGAACGCCCGTGCGAGCAGGTTCCAGCCGTCACTGTGAGGGAGAAACATACTTTACTGTGTTACATACTGTACAGACTTGGAAAAATAGGCAATGGTACTAGCAACCTTAATGATAGCGGCAACGGAAATCGTAATGGAAACGGTAGTTGTAACGGTAGCTGTAACGGTAGTGGTAATGGTAGTGGTGACGTTAATTGTAACGGTAGTGGTTACGGTAGTGGCAACGGTAGTGGTACCGGTAGTGGTAACGGTAGTGGTCACGATAGTGGCAACGGTAGTGGTAGCGGAAGTGGAAACGGTAGTGATAACGGTAATGGTAAAGGCAATGGTAATTGAAAGTGACCGTGGGTGAATGCATGATCACTAGATACTTAGAAAGGTATCTTGTGACCGTAGGGTAAGGTAATGGTATAGGTAATAGTAAAGGTGTTGGTGACGGTAATAGTAAAGTTGGTGGTAAATGTAATGATAAAGAATACTACTAAAGAATTTTGCATTATTCTTCCTTACTATAAGGCATTTAGGCAGATAATAGGCAAATTAGGGCATGACCTTTATCGCTCATATCATAAGACATGGAGTTTAGAGGCACTGTATTACCTTTTTTTCCATGGTTGTTTTCAAGTCTGTTTCCTTACTAATAGGCGCTTCAGACAGGGAGGAGAGGTATAAGGATAGGAATGGAAGGGAAGAGGATCTCAATCTCGGTAATCTGTATTACCATAGCGGTAATATGGGACGTTTAATGTCGTTCAGAGTCCTCTGGATTGCCAAATAATAATATAGTTTATTATTTGCATTCAAAGAGGACTCTCACGTCGTTGCGCCGAGGACGCCCCTGGTGGAGACTCACCAAAGTCGAGGGAGCATCCAGGCATTCCATGGTTCCCCCATGGTTCCAGCATGGTTCCAGCATTCCATGGTTCCCCCGTTCGGGTAGTAGTCGGCGTGGCCGATGGCGGTGCTCATTCCCAACCAGCCGCCGCAAGTGTGGATCACGTCTACGAAGTCCGCGTCCTCCTTGTCCAGCCTGCGGGATTTGTGAGCAGTGCTAAACAAGGGTCCAGCAGGGTCCAGACCTAAAAAGGAACGAACTCAAATCGGTTATTCGTCAATTTCTGGGGAAGGTTTCCGCGGCGTTCCGATGATTTTAAAAAGCTTTCGGGAGTCTTCCGTGTTGTCATTCTGTTAAAATGGCGGCGTTTCACCCACTCTACTGCGGGCTTCCTCAGGCCAGGCCTCAGGCCCTCTGCAACTTCCCGAAAAAACTGAGCACCTTAATGTCCGTTTAGTTCCAGTATTGGCCGTCGTGCGCTAGTGGTATTTTCGTCCTACTCTTGCAAGGGACCTTATGAAAAGGTCTTCATTTTAACTTCCGAGAAACATATTAAGTGTGATTTATGGTTTAATTCCTGCTCACATCGAAGAAACCCTATAATTGCTGAAGCAAGTATTTTCACCTCAGCCTGGCCTGAGGACGCCCGCAGTAGAGTGGGTGAAACGTCACCATTTTAACAGAATGGCAACGCGGAAGACTCCCGACGGCTTTTTACAATCATCGGATATTCATCAGTTTTTAGGATTTTGAGCCTGGAATTCCTACTTAGGGGTTTCTTTTTCTTTGCTAAATTGAAAAGGGTGGGGGAAGAGGGGCTGGTGGAGGGGAGGAAAAGGTGACCAATGGGGGCTCTCAATGTTGAAGATTGAGACCTGGATACTCCCATGCCTTAGAGACAAAATGTTGGCGGATTCTCTGGTATCCTCCCTCCCACCGCCAAATTCACCCCCCGTGCCAAGTCTGACCCCCACAAACCTTTAACTTGTTCACAACATACTTTGCCGGCGCCCATAGAATTAATAAGATCCTCAGAGACTTGTTCCCTATTATAATGAACAACGCTTCCACTTCTCTTCTTCAGCCCACCTGCCCATCAGTCTGCTTCAAACGCCCGCCTAACTTACGTGATATTTTTAAATCCACTAGGCCCTCCCTTCGGCCACCATCCACCCGCTCTCCTTTGTCATCGCCTTGCCGCCGCTCAAGGTGTAAATGCTGCCCGCTTCTCCGTCCCATACGTCCCATCAATCGGTCTTCCACTACGGCGACCTGCTGCTCCAACAACACCATCTATCGCCGCTCCTGTAATTTTTGTCCATCATTTTATATTGGTGAGACCACCACCCCACTGTCGATCCGTATGAATAGCCATCGTCATTCCACCAAGTCTCCCCCCTTCCTCGATCCCATTCCGAAGCACACCGCTTCCCACGGTCACCCTTTATACCATTGCTTTTCCCTTGATATTATTGAAGTCCTCCCCGAATCTGCCGGCAGTATAGAGGTGAGAACCAGAGAATCCGCCTACATTTTCGTCCCTAAAGCATGGGAGTATCCAGGTCTCAATCTTCAACATTGAGACACCTTTTCCTCCCCTCCACCAGCCCCTCTTCCCCCACTCTTTTCCCCTTCCACCCCCTCACTCTACACGGAGGACATCACTCTCTCCGGATCAAGAATGGTGCCATGAGCGTCGAAACGTCTCGTAGTTTACTTTGTGAGTGTCTCCTTTTTTCGTGTATCCATGTTTTGTGTTAAGTGTCTTTTCATGCGAATTATTGTGTATCCGCCTAGTGCGTCCTCTCTGTGAACATATATATATATGTATATATATATGAAAAAAATGTTATTATTAGTATTAGAATCCATGCTCTTGATGGCGCCCCGGTCGTTGCGGGTCACGGCGAGGATTCGGACAATTTTGCGGATCATATCGTTCATAATCGTTTGCCAAACAAGTGATGGCGTTCAGGCGCTCTGATTGCGGTGGACTGCTTTCATATTGTGCAATATTAGCATCCGATGTGTTATTCTTTTTTGCGCGGCATACAATATGAGAACGCATGTTATTCTAGCGCATGATTAATTCATTCATGTATCCGGCGGTGAACAATGGTTCGCGAATCGTTCTCCTCGGTGTGCCACAGCCCTCTATATGAGCTGAGTTTCTTGTCGACGTCACAGAATCGCCCGCGTTCCCACAAATATAAACACAACCACCTTAAATTACAGAACATAAGGTACATGTGAACAGCATCAGTACAAATCGACACCATTTAATAAATAAAAATTCATATCTTTGTGCTCGAAGGAGGGCCCTGGTGGTGTTAATTTTTTTATAATATTAAGCAGAATCAAAAGCACAATTGTACCGAGTATAAGTACCACCGTGATCAATTTCATGAGTCGACAAGGTTTACGAGGATTTGTCTTACGGCAGTAACGCGTAAGAAGGCAAAAAAATATCATTTAAAATCAAGTGAAAAAATTATCGGCCTAAAGTACTCACTTGGGTTTGGAGAGAAAGCACAATGATCTTCGTGATTCTCTTTAACTCGCAAAAAGAGGATATGGGAATGAAGTGAGGAAAAGAGAAAGATCTCTCTCACAGTCTATCTCCAAGATTCCAAAAGATACTCACCTGTGATGCGGCCCGCTTTCTGGCCGACCGTGAGGTGTATGCTCTTGCCGGCGAATCCGACCACGTGGGCACCCAGGCTGTATCCGATCAGGTGCAAGTGCTTGACGTTGAGCCTTGCCTCCCTGACCAGGAAGGTCGTGAACGCTCCAATGAAATGACCAACTTCCCTGGTCTGTTTGGACGCGATGAAGTAGAAGTTGGTCTTTGAGATCTTGGACCAGTCCACTGCAATCACGTTACCTCCCACGTAGGCGACGTACACTGCGGTTGGAAAAAAACGGTTGTAAATGTCTTTAATGGGGGAGGTGACACACATTCTAGGTGTCTTCCGCCCCTAAGGACGGCCTTTCTTCATCCAAAACTAAATTTTACCCCATGCGAAACCGCAGGGGCATGTGGAGGATAGTTGCAGCCGGGCAGCAGCCAAGTTAAGTTCAGGTGACCTTAAACTTTGCTTATGTACCCAGCTGAAAAATTCCGTAAAGATTTTCTACGGAACGTAAGCAAAATAGTGTAAACAATGGGGTTTCATCATATTATTTTTATTGCCGAATATGATAGAGTTTGTAAAATAAAAAGACCCGTTGTAACGAAACTATCGCGGAAGACTTCACTCGGGCAATAGTCAACAAACGGGAAGAAATCCCATCTAAACTATGGTTCCCGATGTCGTTTGGGGAGTGCACGTGCGTGCGAGAAAGCAAGGAACACTTAAAATTTAACAACAGGATTTATTGTAGACAGGAAACACAGCTGCGAGGAGATACTTCAGTACATAAATTGGCACGAATAATTTGTGAAGAAACATTTTTAATCAGACACACAACAGAAAAAAACTGGCCTGAACGAAATGTCATTCAATCCTACTCGAGACACTAGCGATCACATAACATAAATTAGCACGAATAGTTTATGAAGAAACATTGCCAAACAAACACACAACAAAAAAACTGGCCTGAACTGAACGTCACTCAGGCCCGTATTCATAGTCCCAGTCTCAAGATTTGCTTGAGATCCATTTGAGAATTTGTGCGATTCCGTATTCATAGTTACTATCTCAAGATCGCCTTGAGATCGCGTTGAGCGAATTGGAGATTTTGCCAAGACAACGATGGGGCAGTCTTGAGCCAATCTCAAGACCAACTTGCACCAATATGGTTGATGGCATAACACCGAATATCGTTTTTACATTCATTTATATTCCATACGCTTCGACGTTTTGGAGTTATTTTAATTTATTTGTTGTTAACAATAACGGCACCCCACATTTTAATTACTTTGACGGGTGAATACGATTGTTATTTGTTTGGGATACCGCTTGAAAACACATTGGGTGAATGAACGCTCGAGCGCTAATGCAATTATTCTTTGCTATTATATACCATTTTTTGTATATTCAGGCGTTTGGTGATATTATTTACATTATTTGACGACAATTACTCTTGTAAAGTACGGTCTGGTGCTTTCCCGGATCTGGTGCGCGTAAAATTCACAAAGTTTTCACGGGTGTTCCACCGGGTCAAGACTTCATTCTCACTTGATGTGGGTATATCTTTTGGAATACGCTCTTGATCTTGGCTTCGCTTAACACAGGTAAGAAATTGTTCTGCTGGATCGTTTAACGTTGCAATTTTGACCAATTTAAGTTACTATATTGGATGACGATTACGATCAGTTTCATATTTGTAACTCTCCTGTTTTCTTATATTTTCTGACTCTGACATCCTCGAATTTGATTCTTGGTGAAGTGATCTTGATTTTAGATGGGTAATGGTCGGTGTTTTGTACCATGATTTAGGAAATTGATAGACTTTTTTGACGAAGATGAAGAGAGAGTACCGAAGCGATATATTAGGGACAATGAGAACCCCATGGAATATTATTCCGACGAGGAATTTTACAGACGGTGCCTATGTTCTGAAGACACCGTTTGAAATGGTATTTACCTACTCCATTGTGGACATCGAAGAGGGCCAGTGAAACAGGGTCTTCCAGTTCCAGAAATGCTACGACTGCTAGTTGCTCTAAGATTTTATGCAACCGAAGACTTTCTGCAGGTGTGTATAAATATATTTATGCTGTTTGATTCACATTATATATTAGCGCTATTCTGATGCCGATATGGATAATTTTCACTCAATTAACTTTTAGATTTTGTGATTGTGGACAATGTATGGAATGAAAAATATTATTACATAAAACATACACAGCCATTGCCAATATCACAAATGGGAGTAATGGCATCGGCAATGAGTCAGCATTCATAAATTATGCAAAAAATGCGGTAGAAAGATTAACGAGTGATTGAGGATATTTGGCATTATATGAATTAACTACCCATGACAGGTGAAATAAATAGAAGTACTATATATAATCTAGTATTATAATATTATATATAATGTAGTATTCCACTATATATAATGTAGTTTAATTCTCAAAAGACTTAAACGCTCTTTGATAACATAAAACTTATTTTCCAGGTGCAATTTAGCCAACAGAAGGACAAGGAATATCATTGAAATGGAGTTCTGAAACAAAAGTTCCAGTGTCTTCGAAGAAAACTTGTCGGGACACCGAAATGTAACTGAAATAGGAAAGACTATTGAATACTGAGGGGTTGCAGTTAACTAATCTGCTTTCTCTTGCTCCACCTTGAATATGCAGACAGCGCAAGGGACCCGAATGAATTGGGTTTCATCAGAGATCTAGACATGGTGCAACGTAGATCATGTAGTTTTGTTAAAAATGTTACGATAGCTTTACATCTACATCTACACTGAAACCCTGCAAGCCACCGCGAGAGCGTGTGGCAGGGGGTGAAGATCACCAAGCATACACTACCGGCATACAAAAAAGCAACTATAGGGTCTCATTCAACTAGTTTGTTAGTATGAATAGTAATGATGGGATTAATACATGCATCATGCACTATAGACTATAAAATATTTCCCCTACCTATCTCTTTTCTATGCTGTCTATTCTGTTCTCTTATAGTATGAGTGAAAAATGCCATTTTGAATCTATCAGTACGGCAATCTATCTCTCCAATCTTATTTATCTGGTCGAATCTGGCATAATACGCTTGTGCTTTATACTAGATTCGACCGGATGAACGAGATTAGAGCAATGGATTGTAATACAGAAAGATTCAAAATGTCATTTCTTCCGCACTGAAAGAGAACGTAATGGGCAGCATGGTAAAGGGATAGGTTGGTGAAATACGGTAGGTTAGTCTGTAGTGCTTGATAAATTCAAACAACCCGAGCTAGCCACGAAAATTTAACGGAGTTAACCTCTGAGATGCACGAATGCAAGATATTCCACAGAGGAAAAAATCATTCGCCTTGACCGGGACTCGAACCCGGACCCCGTGATTTCCGTCCAGGTGCTCTACCAGTTGCGCTACCAAGGCGTCATCTTTCTTAGGGTCCGGGTTGGAGTCCCGGTCAAGGCGAATGATTTTTTCTCTGTGGAATATCTTGCATTTGTAGTGCTTGATGCATGTATTAACAACAAATCACTACATTGCTATATAGATACTATCTATCTGCGTGTGACCCCATTATCTAATATATATAGTAATTTAAAAGGTGAAAGTGGACTGTATAAATTTCTGATTGCCATCGAATGGTACAGACACAAATTCGGAGGCGTCAAGGGCAATGGCGAGCTGGCGCGATGTAGGTGATGCAGCTTCTCCGTAAATGTTCGACAGTCACACGTTCTTTCAAACAATTGTCCTCCTCGTATCGAGGATCAAAAAAAGTACCTCTTACGGCGAACACACAAAAAAAACAAAAGTAAAACGGAATTCACCACAGTAAGAAGGTTACCGAACATAACATGTTTCGAAGAAATGTTTCTCGGGCTTGGCACCGGTTAATAGGCTCCATTACTTCCAACGTTTTAAAAGAGCGACTCGCTCTTCATCATCAGGTCTTCTGAGAGGACGTGCCCAAAAATGTAAGCAAAGGCTAAAAATATTACCTAGTCATTTGGCAGCGTATAACTTGTAGGCATGTTCCTCGGGTATTCCTCGTGGTAAGAGGCTTTAATACTGCAGGTAACTAAAACTTCTTACCCGGTAAAAGTAAAATTTCGGGTATGTCCCAAATGTCCATACCTATCAATGTTGTTTCCAAACTATCTTCTCAAAACAGCCCTTGATGATGACTCTACCACGTTCTAACTTTATTGGTTCATCATAATGTCAGTGTGAGTTAGGCTGTCTTATTGTATGCTAAGCCTTCATGGCCCATTGGCTAAATCATTGGTTTGTTGGCAGTAATGGAGCCTACTAACCGGTGCCATGCCCGAGAAACATTTGTTCATACTATTCGCCGTGAAAACACTAGATCTTATATAACATGTTTTCATTAGTAGCCTCGTTGCATGTCTATAGTGCATGTTTGGTGATATTCACCCACTGCCACGCACCCTCGAGGTGGCCTCCAGGGTATTACGTACATGTAGATGTAGTCTTAGAGTATCTTAGGACATTTTTATTTTTCCCAGAAAGAAAAATTTACATACGGTACTTCAAAGGGTGTGTAGAAGGGAACTCCCGCTTACTGTTCTTGATGTTCTGCAAGTCGTTGGCCTGGATGCTTTGGACGAATCCGTGAGCCAAGAATATCGTGGGCTCTGAAGCATTGAAATGGGAGTTTCTCAGTGAGTCCACGTCTCCAGGAATGATGATCTCCCCGTCAGTCGGTCCCCGTCTGAAATGGAAATCAGGAGGATATCGCACAAGTTACCACTAGATATGTATCGACTGATGTGGTGGTCAATGTTGTAAGTAAAGAGGCCCATAGACGTTCAATATTATTGTGCAATGTGGGTTTCACAATATTTTGACGGCGGCCCCTAGACGGTCAATATTAATGTACAATATAATGGTCTGTGCACAATAATTGATCGTATGTGGGCAATATTGAAGGTTGTGCAATATATTGCGCAATCGCGAGCACATACGTACAACCACATTGTACAAACAGCCTCTGCCAGAATTTCATGAAGTCAACATGTTGAGTGTAAGTGAATTGTGTTGCGTGATAATTGCGTGATATTTTTCTTACTACTTTTTGTTTCTCAGCATCTGGGTATTTTTCGCGGTACTTTTCTATCAGTACATCGTACTGCTCCCCCTTTGTCGCACGATTACTATAATCTTTGCACTTCACATCCCACAGAGCCGGAAGACCACAATGCACCTCAATAAATTCAACAATAAAATCTTTTTCGGCTTTCTTGTCACCCATGATAATAACGCGTGGTTGTTACGACTAGTTCAAACGACCGCTAGAGACCAACTGACAGGATATTGCGCAATATTGCCAACAGACGGGACAATATTATCCCGTTTGCACAATATATTTTCAAGATTTTGAAAATCACACAATATATTGCACAACCTTTCAATATTGCCCACATACGATCAATTATTGTGCAGAAACCAAAATATTGTACAATAATATTGACCGTCTAGGGGCCGCCTTAGTAAGTAAATTTTATTGCTTTAAAAAAAAAGAATACAAAATACTGAATTAAGAACGATAAGAAAATAAGAAAGCTGGGTTTCCTCAAAGGAGAACCTGTGCTGATGCAACCTTCAGGATTGTATAATTCATCGCTAACGTTTCTACTTTTTTATACAACATTGATAGTAGAAAGTGAAAGTTACATAAATAGTCATGTTTCCATCGCAGATGATGATTTACTTTTAGAGGGAAAGGCCTTTAGGAGTGGTATCTGGCAACAGTGTGCACCATAGGTTTTCAAGAACAGTTTTCAAAAAAATCAATTTTAATAAAATTCTAAACAAAGAGTTGCATTTGCAAGGGAATAGTTTGATATGGATATTCTTAGGTATTCTTAAATATTTTACATATTTAAGAATACCTACGTATTAGCGGGATTGAGCATGTATTCTCATTTTATAAATTAAACGTGGCCACAACACGTCAGTCATGTTTCGAAGTCAAAATGAGTTACAAGAGCTTGTAAAAAATAAAATGCAACTAACACGCGTTATATAATAGCATACTCATACAATTATTATGTATGCGTTATCACCCTTTAGATGATTTTCCATATAGTTGGGTTTCTGGATCTGTATTTATTCATTTAATAACATAGCTCTTTTACGGGATTTTGAATCGCGGAGTCACGGTGGAACCTCCTTAAAGGGACCAAAAATGTCCCTGTGGACGTCGATATTTTGGTTTCTTGGCCTTTCGATTTCATATTTAAACTTAGTAATAAATATGAGGTAGAGAGTTTGTTTTACTAAGTCAGGGACTCATTCCTCGCAGTCAACCCTTGAGTAGTTGAAGCACCACCTTGTGTAGAGATTGAAGAACACGTCCGACTCCTGCGCGGGTCGCATGGTGGCGTTGCCGTACACTTCAGCGGCTACCGGCTCTCCATTGTCGTCAGGGAAATAAATGACATTCGGCCATTTGATTTCCGTGCCGTTGGCCAATTCAGCTAAATGACCCAGCCCTGGGATGGTCGGCGCAATTATCGGCAACTCTGAAAAGGATCGAGTGAAAAGTTGGTGAACTCTGCTCGCTTGCTTCTTGAAATGCATTAAAATTATGAAAATCTTATGGTCATTATTATCAAAAAAATAATAAAATCATTTTTATAAATTAAGATTCCTGGCGGGGTGTGGTGTTTAAATATCCTCGATGTGAAAAATCATTAGTCTGCAGCACCACATTTCGAATGCTACCACCCTTTGACTTCTCCGCTGCCGTCATCGTCCATGCCTCAATATCATTAAGAAACCCGCTTCAGATATGCGTTCCGATGAATTATTTTCCTTATTTCTAAGCTTTTAATTTCATCTTAAGTAGATTTTTCTTTTGATAGAATGCTCTCTTTGTCTGGGCTGTTCTAGGTTCTGTGCTATTCGAGGATTTGGGTGATGCTAAAAAATGGATAAGCGTTGGATAAAAAAAATATTCTGGTGGCTTTTGAGAAGTGGGCTTGGAGTAATTGGTATGTGGAAACAAAGACAATAGGAATGGTGGGAGACGAGAGGTGAAGGTGATTCTGGAAATCATGAGAAGAGAGAATTAACGGATGTAGCGGGTTAAAGGGAAGAGGTTGTTTTGATAGGAGACGTCTGGATGAAGTGATAAAATCTCCTGCCCCCAAAGGTTGGCAAATATGTTTCTTCACTCCCTCAAGATGAGGAAACGAGAACTGAATTGGAGAAAACGCGAAAGATGTTTATTCCCCGTTGAGGAAAGTTGTTTTTAACTACGACATTTTATTATTGGGAAATGCTATCTTTCAGCTGATAGATAAGTCAAGTGATGATACCTAAAACTTTGACCATTACGTAAAGTGTAGAGTCGTTTGTGTTTTCACTCTTATTAGGATTTCCCCGTTACTTATTCGGTGCATCCGTTTAATCTTCATCATACTTCTGTAGCACTGCATTTCGAATTCAATTTATTCATGGGACTCGAACGATAGATCAAGAATAAGTTGTATCAATGGACAAGAGAAAAATCACATAAATATAAAGAAGTTTATTGACGGGGAAATCAAGTGGAGTGCTCTGTTAAACCAATCTTAGGATTGTTGATTGATGATATTCCCAGTATCTTATAAGTGTTGATAATAATAATAATACATAAAATATTACAGACAAGAGTAAAAAGGGGGTAGGTTACCCGCGACCGTCAAATAAATTTATTTTTCCGCTTCAGAATAGGAGGATAATCAGGTAAATTATAGATTTTCAGGGTCTGGAGAAAGAGTGGTGTGAATGTTGACGTCGGCATTCTCCTGTTATAAACGGCAGGTGGCAAAGGGTCGCAGGTTTATTGGTCCCGGCTAAAGGAAGGAATACTGAATTTTGAGTTTTCGAAGCAGAACTTATGTCGGAACCGGCAGAGCAAATAAAAAAACTATCTACTTCTGATATTCGAACATAGACACCCGGGTTGGTAGTCAAAACTCCAGCCACTGTACCAACACAATAATTAACAGCAATGACATTTATTAATGACAGTTGGAAAATAGTTCATCATATCCTCTTAGATACCAACGGATGTTATGCAACATTCATAATTTTAAAATATGCCGATCGATACAACATGATTTCATTAAGTATCTAAGTTTATAATGTACCTGTTTGTTACCCAAATACCCAAACAAGATCGACAAATATCAACTATTAATAATACAATACATTGAAATGTCATCTATGATAAGCCATTCGGCTATAAGTGGCACTCGTCTCCGTCTCGGTAATTCATGCTCATAATATTTGTCACGATACTTTTAAGCGTAGTTGTTACTAGTTTAGCTTAATCCTCAGTCCACACTTTATTTGAGCATGTATTTTCCTTCTCTTAGAAGAGAAGGAAAATACATGCTCCTGTATGTATTTTCCTTCTCTTCTAAGTTTTGAGTTAAGTATTGATAACAATAATACTATGGAATTCTATTTATTTTCCTTCGGTAAATAAAGTGTCGGCAAGAGTGTTTCCTCTTAGTTCCAGACTTTCTACTTCCTTGCAAAATTTAGGAAATCAGTAGTTTGTCACTACTGATTTCCTAAAAAATCACGGCAACCGTGATTTTTTAGGAAATCAGTAGTGAAAAAACAGTATGCATATATTTTAGATGAACCTTTGTTCTGCGATACAAAAATTATTCAATATAACACATATTAGCAACTCGGCAGTTAACGAAGGAGCAAGTGCTTTTGCCACTCTTAACGACAACTCCTCTTTGAAATTCGTCTGCTTAACACGACATAACACCCTGACAGCCACCATAAAGGTGTTTGACAAAGTATAAATTCACAACAAAAAAACATGATACGTGGATTATTAGAAACAGTGTCCTATCGTCACATTGAAAATTGAGAGCTATATCTGTTGGGGTCGACGAATCGGTTTTTGTCGGCAACCGCTTCGTCTGGAAGTAACACTCGAAAGGCGCCAACAGGACCCATGCTTTATGTTGCATCCGATTGACAGAGAACTGAAACATAAGTGCTCTCCACACAACATTCAAACTGGGACCAATATACGAAAATTAAGAAATCTGCCAGATCGTGATCTAATCTGCGTGATCTAAAGCCAGTTTCACACTGTTCTTGAGCCAGCACATGTTTCGAATATTTGCAGATACATATGCTAGATTTTCAGTAGCTTGCGATATAGAACTATTATGCTGGCTAACAAGAATGATCACTATTATAGTTGCTGAGCTAATTGATTTAATACTTGATGCGGTACTATTTTTCAACTAGCTTCCATTAGAACCTAGTAGACTTCGACCAAAAATGTCAAGTTTCAGTCGCTGTGCGATCTTCTTCTTTTTTATCGAGTATGAAATACCGCTAATTTAATTAGCATGAAGTACAAGTTCAATGATCGTGTGCAACATCCTGGGAGAGTTCCAATCATTCTATATTCCGTCCTCAACATCAAGTAGCGGCTAGCACACTAGATCTTGAGCTGAATCAAGCATCTTGTGAAACTGGCTAAAGAACAGGGAGCTATTATGTACTCTGGCCATCGTTACAACCGGATCCATTTAAGTTTAGCTTCCCGGGAAAAAAACTGATCCAGGAAACAGATATTTGCAGAAATAACAGTTTTTCTTTCATAATTTGGGTTAGATGGAGAGCAAGCCAACAATAGCAATTGGAATGCCCTATAAGGCCGGGACTACGTTGAGCGTTTTCTGACGTGACGGAAATGGACGGTGGCGGTGAACAGCAACCTAGCGGCTCAATCGTTGGTGGTATATCACGATTTACGGCAGCTAGAGCGCCTACTACCAACCGTCAAAGGAAATATCATGCTGTACTTGCAGTAAATGTTTCTTTGTAACTATCGTACAGTAAATTTGTATCACTTTGTAATAAGTGTCCATTCTAATTTTGTCCAGTTAATTTCACTCAAAAAGTCATTTTGTCCAGAATATTTATAAATATTCTTGTGCACACAATCAAGATGGCGTCCCAATTGATTTTAAATTCACTCTTAATTGGCTGTTGGAAAGATCTTGACAAGCTTTGCTCAAGGTCCGTCGGCGGCTCCGTCAACGCCCTTCCGTCTTAATTAGCTTCATTGAGTTCCCATTCTCCTAGCTTAAACAATGCCACCGTCCGTTTTCGTCACGCAAGGAAACGTTCATCGTAATTTCGGCCTAGCTAAGTCGATTTATCTGATCCAACGACGAGATGTTCTGGATATTGTTTGTTCGTGTTGGAGTGGTTTGTGACAGGGAAGATGGTCGTGGAACAGTTCTCACCGAATGGTGCTGCGGCCGCGAGGGCTACGAGGAGCGGGAGTATGGTCACTGTCGTCTGCATCCTGCCGGAGAAGGTCCGTCGATGACTGGAGATGGAGTGACCGACTGCTCCGGCTCTCCACATCTCCACACCCAGGCGGAAGAAGAGGACGGGGGTGCGGGAGGGAGGGAGGTGCAGAAGTGCCGCTCCTTCCTCCCTTCCACACCACCAACACAGGTTAAGCGTGGTCGCCCCGCACCTAAGGCTTCCTGGGCACGCGCGGAGTCTCCTCCATGCACATGGGATTGCGAAGGTCACGGCTCTGATTCAACCGCCTTATCAGCTCTCGTCTCGTCTCCACAACTTGTACTGGGAAACTGACGCATTGGGTAAGTGCGGAGCGAACCTATTCACGGCTCACCAAGATGCACAGTGGCCAAAACATCCGCGTAGCACTCGGCAAGTCACCGAGTTAGTGTGTGGCAGATCCATAGACCCCAAACAAGGTGTCTTAGAGGAAACATATCCAGTAGATAAGTTGGCTTATGGTTACGAAGCTAACTAAATGAAAGCAATTCTAGAAAATATTGCTCCCTGACAATAATTGAAACCCACCCAAATTCACGAAGGTGAGGACTGATGTGTTCAGATTTCCATACGTCAATGTGAAACTGATCCAAGAGTTCAGAAACTACTGGAGTTTTAGGTTAAGCTCTTCAGAATTGTCACAGTAATGTATGCAGCAGTAGTCCAAACGAGGAATAATCAATGAGCATGTTAAGTTTCTTTCTGGTGTCTAAAGGAAGCAAATACTTATAAATTTCCAACTGGTATAGAGTGGAATTTAATGTTTGAAAAACATCATCCTGCTGAAATACAGTATAAACATTTGGGATACATTATCTGTCCAGGAAAGTTTATTATGGTGATACCTAAATTACGAGCATAATGGGAATGAATGATTTTGCGAATTTGGAATGAATGATTTTTCACTCACTCAGTGTTTCAACCCGAAGGTTGGTTTTTGATAGGTGAGAGTAGAGCTCACCCCGTATTAACCCAATGGTTTGTGAAATTCACACATTCAGTGTAGGGGGCCAGTACCCTTCCTTGGGCCACTTGCGGTTTCCTTCGTTCTGTTCTGACACTCAGTTAATCGAATCCTGAGGATTTCCGATGGGGTGTCCAGAAAGTCTCTTGCCCAGGATTTGAACCCGGGACATTCCGGTCAGAAGCTCAGTGCTCTACCCACTAGGCCACCACCTGACGAACCTGTCCGGTCTTCTTAGGGGTGATTTTTGTTTTTAAACTCATGTTTGTTTAAGACTATTCATTGGGTCATGCGTGAAAGGACGACTGAATCTCTTTCATTAGTCGGATGTTAAAAGTATATATTTGAGATGTATAGAACAAGCGATGAGATATAGAAGAAATATGTAAATATGATGAGATTAGCTGATGGAAGTATTCAGTGGAGAGTTGCATCAAACCATTAACAGGATTGCTGACTAATGATGACGATGATGAGCATTTCTGAAGACATTTCAATCATAACATAGAAAGAAAACAGGAGCCAAATCCACAAAATAATAAACTTTATTACTACCCGGGTTTCACTGTATTACAACATCATCAGGTGATATTGAGGTGAGGTTAATATGCAATACAGTGAAACCCGGGTCGTAGTAAAGTTTATTATTTTGTGGATTAGGCTCATGTTTTCTTTCTATGTTATCACGTTTCGCTTCCACTCCATATCACCATAATCCTCAGGATTGACATTTCAATCACATAAACAAGACATGTTTAACACAGCAAATGAAGACAAGCTATGATCAAAATATTTTATTTATCCATTCCCTTATAGTGATATTCTTCTCCTGCTGATATTTTCAACAATTCTCTAGAGATGGCTTCGCCGTTATGGCGTCATCTCCTCACCCCAATGCATACGGTGAGTAATTCGCTGTTTTCAGGTAAAAGGTCCCTCTTGCGCTGTAAGTAGAAAAGAACAGATTTTCTCAACATTCCATGCGATTCATTGAGGAATTTGTTCTTTTATTAAAAGTATGCAAGCCTGTTTTTGTGCATTAATTGTTGTTTTTATAAATGCAAAAAATCAATGTTCACAAAATGCTTACAAATATCGTCATATTCTGGAATGAGGGCTAATTATAACCTGAGAGCTATATCATCTCGTTGTACGCATGACTCATCAATCGCTTGGGCTCTACTGCATAGAGCTCATAGCGAACAATCAAAGTTTCTAACCTTTAATGAGCATACCGGAAGACGTGCATTGTTGAGGCCAAGAATTCCACAATGAAAAAGGAAATGGTGAACATCCACTATAATTCATATGTCCTTGAATGTGAAGTTTATTAGCTAAGATGTGCTTGGTGACAAATGAAGTTGTGTTACAAAAATATGACTCTTCAAAAATGTTACGGTTTAGGTAGCTTAAAAACACGACGTCATCGCACGGCATCACGGCACGGTATCATTATGGGCGTTGTTCATCTGAGGTTCATTGGGGTAAGTTGTTTAATGAATACTCGGCGAAAACGCATGTATTTATCTCATTTCTTTAAAGCAATAAACGAATGCATTTTTATTTTTTATTTAAGTGGCATGGATCCCCTGGTCGAACAACAACCCATATGGGTGTACACTGTAACATGTCGTTTTCAAGCCATGTTTAACTTAAAAGTAAACTTCATGCATGAAATTCAAGGGGTACGCCATCTTTGATTTTAATCATTGCTTTTCTACAGAGACAGGAAAATATGGCGTCTGTCTCTACAATTGGCGATAATGATAGTTTGGTGCGGTGGTCAAGAAAGTAGCGAAAACCAAACTCAACTATGGATTGTAACAAATTTTGATTGTTATTCGTCGCGGTTAGAAACGCGAGTTAATTAGTTTTCGCCGAATTTTGAACAATGGGCGGAATTCGCTATATAAAGGGGACAGTAGAGCGACTGGTGGAGTCAGACGAAGCTTCAGACCACATATCCCTATCCCTTCTATCCCTTCCATCCCTATCCTTATACCTTTCCTCCCGGTCTGAAGCGCCTATTAGTGCGGAAACAGACTTGAAAACACCATGAGGTGGAGTCGAATTTTAACAATCGGTCCAGGCGGAGGTAAATCCACGTCGCGTAGTCGTCTGAAATAAGGGAAATCTGCAAAGGACAGGATTCCGGCATAGCAGCCAAATAGGACACGAGGAGCTGGTCTTCAACCATCTGGGCTGAGAAATCTCGGGGTTGCAGACGGAGGCAGCTAATTCGACTTCAAGGAGACAGACGAGGAATCATCAGAGAGCCTGCGCGTAATAAATTGGTCCACTCCTCACTAAAAAGCCTGTATGAATTAATTTTAAGAGGGTTATTTATTTGTGTACGAGTGTCAGTGTGTGAAGTGGCTCTGAAAGTGATAAAGTGGTCTTTGGCCTGCATATCCTATTAAAACAAGAGCCTGAAGAAGGAAGATAATTATTGAGTCTTTGTATTCTAAGAAGGGTAATATTTTGGTTTCATTTGCCTTGTGTGAGAGATATCAGAAAGGAGGTGACGTATTTGAAAAGTATAATATCTGAAGTGTATTTATTTGAGCTAGTCTGGGATTAAACTATTTTGTTACATTGAAAGGTTTCTAGTTTCCATAACAGCAACTTGCGGTGTCGAAAACATTAGATATTACAACACCCATGGTAATTTTTGGTCCACCCACCCACATGGGTGAGACTCCACACCCATGGGTGTTGTTCGACCAGGTTTGTAATGAGTAAATCTTCCATAAATTTTATAATACCTGTAAAAAGCCTTGTTTTTATCATTCCAATAACCTCTGCTATGACAAAGCAACCGCTGTTTCATTGTGCTTCTTTAAATATCTTTTCAGTCAAGGTTTCTAACAAGAAACGGAGAAAAAAAAACTCACAAAAGTATATCCCTTTGGTTTTCTTCTAAAATGAACGTCTGTTTCCGTAGCAATGTGGAACCTATACCGTGCAGGGACGTAAGAAGACATTTCAGGTCACGTGACTTTTGTCAATTTTCGGGAACATTTTAATAGGATTTGATAATCTTTGTGATAATGATTTTGTTAAGAGGAAAAGTTAGACGTATGGCTTGTCGCTAAGATAGATTCAGGCATTTCTATCATCAGTGGTGATAGTATAATTTATATCTACGTAACACCCTGCGAGCCACCGCTAGAGCTGTATTCGAAAACCAATTATGCTTCGGCAAAGCATTCTTGGAGATGACGTATTGCTGACGTACAATGAAGCATGCTTGGGAAAGAATACTTCATATTCGGACAGTCTACGGTAAGGAGTGACGTTAAGCAGTAGTGGCAACATAAAAAACCACTAGGTATGGTGAAAGACGATAGAGGGCAACATCTATCAAATTTTTAGATCGGAAGAAAAAGAGCGATTATGTGTATATTAATTTCATTGATATGTATATTAATAATTATGCAAATGTAAATTACGAAGTAAAATAATAGATACTACACTCATTTATAAGTAGCCAACGGCTCCGCCATCTTTTGTTACTCTCGTCAACAATGCTTCGAAGCCAACATGGAAGCGTGCTTCTGTGCTTTGGCTTCGTAGCATGCTTCCCTCAGAGTGCTTCGCGTTCGGACATACTTCGAGTGTTTCCGACGGTACCCCGCTCCAATAGCAAGCAAGCATTGTAGTATGCTTAGCGTTAGAAGCACACGTTTCGGATGGGGCTATTGGCGAGCGAATATAATAGCGAGGCGCAATCAACAGGTAACCATATTCCTTACATTTTTTTCCATTTCATAGTTCATTTTTCTTTTCTTCACCTTTAGCAGCCGATACCCTAATACCCACTGCCACACGCCTTACGGTATTTCGAAGACCAGATTACTATATACCATATTACTATACACCACGTCCATATCAGTATTGATATGCACGTCTCAATAATTAGAAGTTTAATACCACATATCCTATATTATAGATGGATATTATGCATCTAATACCTACGTACACTATCTTTTTCGAATTCTCTACAAGAGTAACCGACGTCACATTAATGCTGGATTTGCTTGAAAACTAAACGACTTTCTGAGGCTAGGAGGAAGTGAGTTTGTACCCACTTCTTTTTAAATCTCTCCACGAAACCCACTTCTTCAGGTTCATAACAGTCAACTGCTACGGGTAAACTCTGCTCTACAAATGATATCGCCAACTTAGAATCGATCTATTGACGCTCTTGTGATAGGTTGTGATCAGGCACGTAGCCAGAAATTTGCTCCGGGGGGGTGGGTAAGTCTTGCGTAACTTTAAACAAATCAGCCTTGCCCATTCGGTGCCGACATTTTACAAATCTCTTCCCTTAATTTTCAGTGCTTGGTATTTACTTTTACAGTGCCCATACTTAAATCTTCTCACTGGTAAAGTTCTCTGCTAAAATCAGAACAACGGAATTATTGGGAAAAAATTTCGAGGGGGCGGAGGGGGGGCTGAAGCACCAGAAGCCCCCCTGACTAGGTGCCTGGTTGTGATAGATAGTGAAAGTGTGAAGTTGATATCGCAGTGCGATAGTGAAATTCGCATGAACCAGAACCCAATAAGAGAGCCTTCAAAAGTTGTTTTTTTTTCAGTTTCCCTCCGACGCACAGTGGTGCAGGAACGTTAATAATTGGTATTTTCGGTTAAAAAATGTCCAATTTACATAAAGTTTAGGTTATATAGGTATTCGAGGTCGCTGAATACGAATTTGGATTCTAAAAGTTTGCGAAATAAATTTTTCGCAAAAAAATCTAGCGATTTCTTTACTTAAATTAACTCATATTTAACAATTCCAGATTATACATATAGATTATGATAGATACGTATAGAACTTATGTGGATATATATACACACACACAAATATATGCATAAGTTATTTATCATATCGGGAAAAAATGTATAATTATAATATATATTTTTCCCGTAAAAATTATGCAATTGTTTTAATACTTAAGTTTTCACAAATTAAAAAGTTCAATGAATCTTATAGATTAAATGGATAAATAGACATTGAACTAGGTTTTAAAGTATTGATATAATTTTAAACATAGAAATAAACAATAATTAAAAATTAATAATTCATTGAAAATAACTCGTGTTTACCCCGCCCCATTTCAATATGCATACAATTATACTTATTATTATGTAGAATTGGTTTCTGGAGTAGTTTGGTCGATATATGAGAAAACACCAATTTAGCCGACGTTTCGCCTCTTTATTGCGGCATCATCAGGGCTATTTGATACATAATTGAAGTTTTTACATTTTCATTAATTTAAAATATACCATAGCATTATATCAACTTTATAAATATATCTTACTCAACAACACCATCAACTTATAAATTCATATTCATTTTATATTCAATTTTGTTAAAATATACATATATATATATTTTTTTTTAAGTAAATGATACATACACAAATAAATATTCTTTATGTAATAATTTTTTTTTTAAATTGTTTGTTTTCGTTTTTGTAACCAAGAAACATAACATTGTTGTTGTTGTTTATAAAAAATTGTCACCAAAAGGTATGTACAAGATTTTCTCTGTAATAATTTTTTTTTTTCCTCTCTTTAAATTTTGATCCTAGACTGTAAAAATTAATGAAAATGTAAAAACTTCAATTATGTATCAAATAGCCCTGATGATGCCGCAATAAAGAGGCGAAACGTCGGCTAAATTGGTGTTTTCTCATATATCGACCAAACTACTCCAGAAACCAATTCTACATAAAAATATAGTGGTCAATAATTTACATCTTTATAAGATACTTATTATTGACACAAACCCCACTTGCTACATATAGACAACACAAACACGAACAAATTATATTTACAAAGATATCTATCAGTGATATTATTATTAATTTCACAGTTAATACAATTGGTAAGTTGAAATCCAGACCTCTTTTATTATTAATATATGGATGGTTTTTCGTGAGTTTAGGTCTTTTAT
This sequence comes from Platycnemis pennipes, assembly GCA_933228895.1. NCBI lineage: Eukaryota > Metazoa > Arthropoda > Insecta > Odonata > Platycnemididae > Platycnemis > Platycnemis pennipes. The sequence goes on along the minus strand of OW121852.1, from coordinate 28,332,773 downwards.
TTATATGAAAACTATTCAACTTCTGGCCAACGTTTCGGAAATTTTATTTTTCCTTTTTCAAGACTATAAATGGGATGAACCACCAATAACATAAAAATAATGAACATGATTTAAAAGATATTTACAGTGCCAAAAATGCTTTAGAATATAATTTTTACAAATTTTAACGTCAAAAGATTACATGGAATAAATTTTAAATACCTTCAGTTCATTAATTGGAATTGTTTATAAATTGGTTGTTAAGGTCTTTATGCTTTGATTTTTTAATTTCGATGTATTAAATTAATTAAAGATCCAAATGCATGTAATAAAAGAACTGACATTTGTAGTTTAAGTCAAATATATAATAATTTAATGCATTGAAATTAAAAAATCATAACATATAGACATTAACATCCAATTTATAAACATTATAAATTTCCGATCGCATCCGATCCGATCGATCCGATAAATTACATCGCGACGAGTGGGGATAAGGCTTCGCTGACTGACACACACCTCTTATGTGCAGGTTGTCCCATTAGCCCCTGGTACCCGTCGTCACAAATGCCTCGCAGGTAGTCCTGGTAGGAAGGGCAGCGACGCGCTGAGAAGCGCCGGGAGTTGATGGACTCGGCGAAAAGGTCGCAGGAACGCCTGTGCGAGCAGAAGCCAGCATGCACTGCAAAGAGAGGACCATTCAGTTTCTTTGCTCGAATGAATTTGGTGCTTTCCATTCAAGCGACTCATGCGTCGTCTTGAGTTAACTCATCTACATCTACATCTACACCATACCCTGCAAGCCACTGCGAGGGTGTGTGGCATGGGGTGAAGACCACCAAACATGCACTACCGAGAGATAAACAAGCAACTATACGGTCTCATGCAACAAGATTGGTAGTATCTATAGTATTTAAGGGATTAATACACATGCATCATGCACTACAGACTACTCTAAAATATTTATCCTACATATCCCTTTGCTATGATAACTTTTTTGTTCTCTTATAGTACGGGGGAAAAATGCCATTTTGAATCTATCGGTACGACAATCTATCTCTCCAATGTACATCTACAGTAGAGCTATCCGATTGACATTTCTCTAATAGATTTAATCTGTACCTTAACCAACGCTCTCATAATGATTCCCACCCTAATTCGTTTATTAATTCTGAAACCCTACTCAACCTATCGTAACACCTTTTAACGAACCTAGCTGCTCTACGCTGCACACTATCTAGTTCTCTGATCAACCCTAATTCATTAGGATCCCATACACTGGCTGCATACTCAAGGTGGGGCCTAACTAGTGAAAAGTTACATCGCTCTTTTTTCTTCTCATCACATTTTCCAAGTACTCTTTTTATAAATCCTAGCTTTCTCTTCGCTCGGACGCATATTTCCCTTATGTGTCTTCCCCACGATAAATCCTTAGTGATTGTTACACCAAAATATCTTATGGTTTCAGCGTTTTCGACATTCGTGCTACTAATTTTATAGGTACGCTCTATCGAATTATTCCTCCTCCAAAAATTGATAGCTACACACTTTTTAAGGTTGAGTTCTAACTGCCATTTGTCGCACCACTCTTGAATTGCATCGAAATCCTTGCTAAACGATTTCCTGTCCTCTTCTTTTGATATACCCCTGTACACTACCGCATCGTCTGCAAAAAGTGTAAGGTTACTACTAACTACGGTACCCAAATCGTTTATGTATAAAAGAAATAGAAGCGGATCTACTACGCTACCCTGGGGAACTCCCGATGTGACTTCGATTGTGTCCGACATGATACCATCTATGACAACCCTCTTCTCTCGCTCACTTAAGAAACTCTTTTACCCAACATACAACGTCTTTATTTATACCAAAACTCTCCAACTTCAAGATTAATTTATCATGAGGAACTTTATCGAAAGCCTTTTTAAAATCTAAAAATATCGCATCAACTTCAGTACTGTTTTCGCCGTGGACTAAAATATCGTGTAAGAATAAAGCTAATTGTGTCTCGCAAGATCTACCTTTCCGGAACTCATGTTGGCTGTTTATGATTGATCCCTGACTATCCAAATTCCCCATGATCGAACTGATTCACTATGTACTGTAAATTCACTCATTACTTAAAAGAGTAGATCACATATCTGGTCTTAATTTGGCTTTGCATTACACAATCACGAAATACAGTTCATTAAAAACATTTGTTTACAGCATACATCTACATCTACATCTCATTCACGGGCGATACAAGAAGATGAAGAGAATGAAGGCACCAAGACGAAATATAAAGAGGAAGGTTCTCTTCAATCATCGTTGCAAAATTGGAAGTGAACGAGACTGGCATAGGAAGAAGATGAGATGATATAATTACGATCTATAAGAAGAATCATATGAGCAGCTCGTGAATGAGGTGACGAAAACACAGAGGCTGTGGATAACGACTGAAATAGGAGACCTCATGTAGGAAATAAGAAATAACAATACTCCAAGTGGTGAAATTGAGAAAGCGCATAATAAGAAGTTGCGAAACCAAGTAGTACTACAGTGCAAGAAAGTTAAGGAATAATAAATAGAAAACAGCTACGAAGAAATAAATGATAAAATAGAATAGAAGAAAAAAAAATGATAAAACGAAGTGATCAAAAACTAGCGAAACACAATTAGGAGAAAGGAAAACGAGATCCCGCAACATCTACATCCACACGATACCCTGCAAGCCACCGCTAGGGTGTGTGGCAGGGGGTGAAGATCGCCAAGCCTGCACTACCGACATGCAAACAAGCAACTATAGGGTCTCATGCAACTTGATTGTTAGTATCTATAGTATTTAAGGGATTAATACATCCATCATGCACTACAGACTACTCTAAAATAATTCCCCTTTGCTATGCTGCCTATTCTGTTCTCTTATAGTACGGGGGAAAATGCCATTTTGAATCTATCAGTACGACAATATATCTCTCTAATCTTATTTATCTGGTCGAATCTAGCATAATACGCTGGTGTTTTTAATATGTGCCTAACATCTTCAGTGAAGCTAGCCGATTGAAATTTATCTAAAAATTTAATCTGTACCTACTTTAACCTACGCTCTGATAATGATTCACACCCTCATTCTTTTATTAATTCTGAAACGCTACTCAACCTATCGTAACACCTTTTAACGAACCTAGCTGCTCTACGCTGCACACTGTCTAGTTCTCTGATCAAACCTAATTCATTTGGATTCCATACACTGGCTGCATACTCAAGGTGGGGCCTAACTAGAATTTGAATGGATTAAATCCTAGCTTTCTCTTCGCTCGGCCGCATATTTCCCGGATGTGTCTTCCCCACGATAAATATTTAGTGATTGTTACACCTAAATACTTAATGGTTTTAAAGCTTTCGATCCTCGTGTTATGAATTTTATAGGATCCCTCAATCGAATTATTCCTCCTCCAAAAATTGACAGCTACACACTTTTTAAGTTTCAGTTCTAACTGCCATTTGTAACACCACTTGAATTGCATCTAAATCCTGAAATATCTGAATCCGGAATAATCGTAAAAACAATACAAAGTATTTGTTATAAATAGTTGGATGGACCGGTTTGGACCAAAACATTGGATGAAAATTTGACTGAGGGACACCGTCTTTACGTCATTGCACGTAACGGTGCGCCTGGATCGCCCCTGGCGGACACTCACCATAATCAGCGGAACATCCAGGTTGCCGCATCGTGCCCCCGTTCGGGTAGTAGTCTGCATGGCCGATGGCGGCGCTCATTCCCAACCAGCCGCCGCACGTGTGGATCACGTCCACGAAGTCCGCGTCATCCCTGTCCAGCCTGTGGGCCTTGTGAACAACGCTAAACAGGGGTCCAGCAGGGTCCAGGCCTGTGCAGGGACGGGAAAAAAACGATGTTTCATCGGTTTCCTAGCTTATGCGCCTGAAATTCCATCTCGGAAAAGCATGGAATAAAGTGAAAAATACGTTGCAATAAATAAAATGAATAAAAATTGAATCATCTTTACTAGTGTATTCTTCTTAGAAGTCCCACCGAGCTGGCCATTCAGGTGCCGAAGTTTCGGTGGCTGAATTATCAACCCGGTGAGAATCTCGAGAATAATTCACTCACACAATTAGCCGAAAAACCACAAAATCCTACATCAAATTCTTTTCGACAGAATTTTTGAAATGAAACGCCACAATTTTGTCGTTTTTAGAATTGCCCTAAATTAATAAGTAGCATAATTTTCATTATTGTATTTATAACAATAAATACCGTGATTCCAAAGACACAAAAACCAGGGTTAGCGAGGATTCGACAGTGCTTCGTCAGTCTTACAAAAACAAATGAAATGAAAGAATCAGTTGAAAAAAAAACTCATTTTAACTAGCTTGAAACGCCTTAATAAAACCAAAATGAGCGAGTACTTACGACTTCAACTGTTTTTTCTTATTTAGTTTTTCCCATTTGATTTACAGCTCATTGCCTTTTGTTTCATTCTCGTTATCCTATTTTGATCGAGTTACGTAAGAAATATATCTTTCGAATATCGAGGGACATATATTTGTATGCAAACCCAAGAGAACGTGTACTTTAATAAGTAAATGTCACTTTTATGAACATTTCAGGGAATATCATGTTTTTGACCCTTCTATCGATTGGCGATAAATTATTGTGGTCATTCCTTCATATATATGAAGAACAAAAACGTTTAAAATTGGCAAACTTATGCGTGGTAATATGGTAGAGCATGACTGCTGCAGTAAAATTTGCTGATTAATAATGTGTAGAAAATTTTCACTTTGACGAAAAACTATTGTAAAAGATGAGCAATTATATGTAGGATTAAAAATTCCAAAATAGTGTTCACTATACCTCACTTTTTTTAATTGATATCAATAAACGTGTCCTCAAAAAAAGCAGGAAACCCTTAGTTACATGAGAGTGGCGCTATAATATGTTGTTAAAAGTGGCAACGATACATGTAACGGAACGTGCACACGAGCCTATTTCCTCACGTAATTTAGGACTTTACCTAACCAGGGTACTTCATATCTTTTTTAATGAATTTAAATATGCTCATTGGTTATTGATGTCATGTAATTAATACCAAAATTGCTAAATGGCAGCAGCAGTAGCAGTATTAGTGTTGCCTAATATTTGTCCGAAATATTACTATTGATGAAATTCAAAACAAAGAGTAGTATGTACAAGCGGATAGTTTAAAACCAAATTATAAAACCCATTTATTTAACCCGTATTAGAATATGTAATAACAGGAATGAGCCTCTATTCTCACAGTAAGAAATTAAACGTGGCAAAAACACATCACCATGTTCCGAAATCAAAACGAGTTAAAAGAGCTTGTAAACAATGGAATGCTATTGCGACGTCCTATATGATAGCATACTCATGCAATTATTGTGCATGCGTTATCGGACTATAGATGAATTTCCATATTGGCTTTTTTTCTGAATTGAAATTTATTCATTTAATAACATAACAGAATAACCCTGAGTTTCTCATTGACGCGCAAAACTGTGGGTTTACAAGGCTCTCTCCTCAGTCAGGAAGGGGGTGAAGGGAGTGACTGAGATCATTCACACTCCTTCTCCGAGAGATAGTCACCTGTGATGCGGCCCGGTTTCCTGCCGACCGTGAGGTGGATGGTCTTCCCGGCGATCCCTACCACGTGGGCGCCCAGGCTGTTCCCAATCAGATGCAAGTGCTTGACGTTGAGCCCTGCCTCCCTCACCAAGAAAGCCGTGAACGCCCCTACTAACTCACCGACTTGCATAGTTTGTTTGGACACAATAAAGTAGAGGTTGCTCTTGGAGATCTTTGACCAGTCCACTGCGATCACGTTACCTCCTACGTAGGCGATGTACACTGCGGATAGTAAAGAAACGGAAGAAACAGGTTGTTAATGTCTTCATTGGGGGGGGTGAACGACAGTATAGGTCTCTTTCGCCAACAGGCAAGTCTGCAGGCTCTTAAAATATTGGTGTTGTAATTTCTGATATTTGTTTTGCTAGTTTGGGATATGTTGGTGGGTTGCTGGGGGAGTGAAGCGGGGGGATTGTTGTGGTTGTTGATGTTTGATGGAGAGGAAGAATACAAATATATATAAAAATATGAGTCTGGTTAGCAGCGTTTTCTTTATTGAAGTTCGTGTTCTCCCGTAATATTTGCCCAACGTTACAGTTTCAACTTCAGACGTTACCCTTAAATTAGTTTAACGTTTCACGACGTCTGTTAACGATTGACATTACCTGGAATGTGCATCGGCAATCGTCGGTCACCGTCGTGAATCATCGGCTTGATGATTACTTACCTTAGGCACTTGAACTGCATGGATTATATCGTGCGCTAACCATGGTAATCAGCTCGGTAACGCGTCAGCCTCTAAACCAGAATTTCATTGGTTCGAAAACCACCTAGAAATAACAGGCTGCAACACAACTAGCAATGGATTATTTCTTAAAGGCCATGTTAGCAACTTGTTCAAGGCCGTTATAATAATCTTATTAGTTTTACAAGTTTAATAGAGGGACTAGGATAGGAATTATTATCGAAACAATTTAAAATTTATGCTAAACATTTTAAGTAAATTCGAAGCTGAATTGATTACAGATGATTTTTTTTAAGGTGCGGAGGAAATTCATTTACGCACACTACAAGTGCATTTCCCAAGTAGTGTGAGACTCAGGCCTTGGACTTAGATATATATTAAGAACCCCTGCGTATTATGCTAGGTTTGATCAGTTAAAAAAAAAAAGATTAGAGAGATAGATTGGGCCACACGGCCAGTCAAAATGCGTTTTAACTATTTAACTCGAGAGCGAGGAGTTGGTCTACCGGATTTATACCCTGTAGGGTGTTCTAACCACCCACCATGGCTAACTCCTACTCTTAAATAGGCTCCTAAGTGAACTTCCAAAGTCTTCCATCACTGCCGCCGAGTGCCAGCGTGCCTTCTCTGTGTCGAAGTCTTCTACGGCCTGTGCTTGTGCTGTCGTTTCATCTTATCACGGTACCATAAAGGCTAAACTGTGACCTCTGACCACTATAATGATCTCTTAAGAATATGATTTTGTTAACTGAGAGGACATTTTTTAAAAATAAACGTTAAAAGTAGTGAATTATCATCTATTTGAATAAGAGAATAACCTGCTGTTATTTGGGAGGACTTTCATAAAATAAACGTTCATAGCAGTGGATTTGCATCTATTTTGAATATAATTTTGTAAAGTGGGAGGGCTTTTTAAAATCAACAACAGTACCAGTATATTTGGATTTATTTTGAATAAGGTTTTGTATGGTGGGAGGACTTTCTTAAAATCAACTTTAAAAGAAGCGGATTTGCTTCCCTGTTGCATAAGATTTTGTTAGAAGGGAGGATATTTTTAATATCAACGTTAATGGCAATTGTTTTTGCATTCGTCAATGGCAATGGTCAATACACGGTACACCAAATTATGGTGGAAAACCTACTTACTGTATTTGATGTTTTGGACGGATTCAGTATCAATGCTCTGAGTGTAGCCGTGAGTTATGAAGAAGGTGGGCTCGGAAGCGTTGAAATGGGAGTTTTTCAGAGACTCCACATCTCCAGGAATGATGATCTCTCCCTCGGTGGGCCCCTGTCTGAAATGGAGATAAGGGTGGTATTACATAGCTCAGAGATCGATCGACGGATCTGATGATCAATGTTGACATGTTTCAGCTGAAGATTACGATTTACTCTCTGAGTGAAACACCACGAGATGTGTCATCTGGCAACAGTGGGCACCGCATCATTTGATACGTTGTAATATGTTCCTTAAGGAGGTTGGTCCGAAAAGTGAAAGTCATGTCATTTTTTTTATATTTTCAGCACTTATAGAACTTAAGCTCCTCTATCTAATAAAGTAAAGATAATTGTACCAACCCATACTCCTTTTTGCACAAATTGCATTTGAAATTACATACGATTAACGGCGAGAATGGCCGTCACATGGGAATATAACGTTTAAAAATACCATAAAGTCATGTCATTTATGCAAAAAACTGATATTTTACGCGTAATTTCACAAGAAATAAAATGACACAAAAATAAAGGCATCAACCCACCGTATTTTTCGCTAAATCCACCAATTTCTGCGCTTATAGCAGACGAAATGCGTTAGTTGTCTTCAAGTGGCGCTGCGGTCGCTCTATGTAAAATGTATGGCGTATGAATAATATCATTCCTAATGAGATATTAAAGCATATTTCAGAAAAATATTATAACATAATGTTTGATAGTAATATTCTGGTGTTATAAATTAGTAAATTCATTGAGTACATGAATTTATTTCTTTAAAGTAAACGCTGAATTGACTCCATAATCGAGCTCATTAAAATTATCATAAAAAAGAAATACTTCAACTTTACATCGTATTTCTTGTGATACTTATGACTTTCAATAGCTTAGGTTTCTTTTTTATCTAATTTTCTTTGTGAAGTAAGGATCACTTAGCAGGCATATACTCGTACTTAAATTAATAAGATTCCTCAGACAACTTGACTCACGTAGTCGCGAGCCAACAACCTTAATGTTTTATGTATCACACACATTTATTACACGAAATATGCACAGTAAAATAAATTTCCCTCACGAAATACACTTTAAAATTAATCAAACACCAACAAACAACATACACTTCTCTTTAGGCTCGCACTTAACAGGCCATACACTTTTACACTTGCTTTCCTTTCGAGCCACTTCTGAAATCAAATTAGCCACAACACAACAACCCAATAATCTCTTTACCCTCACGAATGCTTCTCAACCCACACAGACACCAACTAGCTCACAAAAATGCCCTTTCTTATGCACGAATCACTTTTGCGTCTCCACACCACCGCGTCTAACACACAACTCCCTGATTCTCGCTCTGTCCTATTCTTTCCTTAATTATCCAACTCTTCTGGCTATTGTCTCCGGCGTCACCTAGAAACATATGTTTACTTCCATTTTTGCACAATGAATTATTGATCTTGGCGCTCAATTGTTACGTTACAACGTATTATTCAATTGGATTCGTAATTGACACCCTGAACGTCTTTAGGTCTAAGATTATGCCTCCTCCTCACTGCCTCATATAGCAAAAAGAAGGAGCATATTATTGACAACTGAAAGTCAGCATTCAGTTGGATAAATACAATCTTCAAAGTCATTATTTTTTAAACTTTAACCCAGTTCTGAATATCTCATTTCTTTAACTTAAAGACATTGTGAAAAAGCAAAAGACTTTTATTTGCATACAACATTCATCCCATTTGTTTTTGGAAAAATGCTTTATAAGATAGAAATTACTATCTCTATCAGTTGGCTGGAAAATTAATTTTTTATAATCCGAATATTAAATAGTGCGATTAATTTTTTGTCAGATCCTCTATTTTCCCTTACATATAATACGTAGATAAATTCCCACTAATCCTCAAAGTATCATCTTGTGAGAAATGGTGGTTTACACTTGGAAATTGAAATAACAATAAATTAAGTTGAGAGTCTACTGGCTTTCAAATGAAGGAGGCATCCGAGGCTTGCTCTATGCAAGTTTTGCATCAAGGGTGTGTGGCACAGGGTGACTCCACGCCCTCCATTACCCTAAAATAAAGTATGTTGTTTGTTTTCCATAACAAGGAAATATCCCGCGGAGCTGCTAAAGCGCTACCTTGTGTACAGTTTGAAGAACACGTCCGACTCCTCCACGGCTTGCATAATGGCGCTGCCGTACATCTGTGCGGCCACCGGTTCATCATTGTCGTCAGGGAAATACATGAGCTGTGGCCACTCCTGGCCCGTGACGTTGACCCTGACCAATCCAGACGCGTTTCTCAGCCCTGGGATTGTTGGCGACGGTATCTGCGACTCTGAAATTGAAGCTTGAGTTGGTTGAACTTGGCTAGTAATTGTAAAAATCATTTGTCTAGTGGCCTCTAGGAGAGAGAGAGATCACATGCAGGAAATCTCGGAAGGTAAAATGCGCGTCGATTTTGTAATTTTGAGACAAGGTCGGAAATATCAGTTTTGTTTGCCCAAGGGGAATATATAAATAAACACATTTCTGTCATGACAATGGGGTAGTTTCCTATTATTATTGTGATGCCTTGATGAAAAGTTTATAAACTCTGGAGTGCATATTTTAAAATGTTCCATTAACTGAAGTATTTTTCCTTATAAGTTAAAGAAGTGAAAAATTCAGCGGCGCGAAAACGCGAGGATTAATTATTGGATGTCGTTTGTTTTACGTGTGACGTCACACATTTTCCTCTATTTGTCACCAGGTAGTGCTGCGTACCCTTCCAAGTAGACGGTGAACTCTGCGAAGCTTATTAACAAATTATCTAAGGTACATATATTCAGTTAATTTATTATAATTTAATTTCATTTATTAAAATTGTTCGTTAAGTTTATTCAATTAAAAACCGTAAGTATTCATTTTAATAAGCGTGTTTTTTAAGTTGGTCCATAGTCGCTCGAAGTTGACGCCAAGCTCCGCAGTAGTAGAGGGCTTTACAAGCAATGCCATCAAGAGGAGTCTGCCAGCAGGATATCTTGGAGTCTGTAAGACGACCGACTTAATTGTTATTGGCCGATTGGAAATAGGCGCGATGCCATCCTACAACCGAGACCTCTAACCGTAAACTACCCAAGTAGCATGCGATATCTATGGGATATCCATTTAAGGTTGCAAATATCCATAGGATGTTATGTACAATTTCTAACGTTTCATAGATGTTGTAGGGATATAGTAATATGGATATCCATACACAGAGATTGAGTGGATATCCATGCATGGATGTTGTATGGATATCCATGGATGGTAATGTAAAGATTATTATATCACATAATATATATTTTCAGCTTATTATATGTATTTTATAGCATGATGTTCTTATCCATGAATGCACACCCACATCACTTTTGTTCAGAGCTTTTGAGTCATGAACACTGCTTCGGCATAGAATACAATTCCTGATAATTGTGACGTGCTGAAGGCAAGGTTTATTCAGATTTTTATGTAGTTAATTAGGAACAGAAGGTTGATTTGTAGGTAGTGAGAGGTAGAGGGGGGGAGGGGGTGAGAGGTAGAGAGGTTTTTATTTACTTTCATGTACTTTGACTCCTAAAATGCTATTTTGCATCATAGTGCGGATAAATATTTGAAATATCTAAGCATTACACTTTATTAGATATTCTATGGATATCTAAACCCGGGAACTTCGGATATTGTATGGATATCCATTGGACGTTAACTGGAGTAACATAGATGTTGTGTGGATGTCACATGGATATCCGGTTAATGTTGTATAGATGTTAAAATGCTGCTTGGGTAGTTGGCGCTGATTGGTTTACAGTGCAACCTTAACCGGTAATTATAACCGACAACGGCTAATGTTATACGGGCTTTAAGGAGGTTACACCGTGACTCCGCAATTCAATATCCCGTAAAAGAGCTATGTTATTAAGTGAATAAATACCTATCCAGAAAAACACCTACATGGAAAATCATCTATAGGGTGATAACGCATGCACAAGAATTGTATGAGTATGCTATTATATGTATAGTGCGCTGCGGTTGGATTCTATTTTTTACAAGCTCTTTTAATTAATTTTGACTTCGAAACATGACTGACGTGTTGTTGCCACGTTTAATTTATAAAGTGAGAATACATGATCCTTCCCGCTAATACGTATTCTAAAATAGGTTAAATATTTTCTTGCTTAGTTTTCAAGTATTTCCTTGTAAATACAACTCGTTGTTTTGAATTTTATTAATGTTGATATTTTTGAATACTGTTTGGCAACAATGACGCTGCTACCATTTGGAAGCATTGGTATTAAATGCAACTTGTAAAAAACCAATGAAATGTATAAATTAAATAAAAAATATAAGAAGGACATTGGAAAGGTATATTCCTTAATTAAGTTAGTAAATAGGCTGCTAATCACGTTTCGTCACAAGTACCGTTGCCAATGATAACAACATATTGTAGCGCCACTTTCATGTCATTTTTGTGAAAATTTCAGGACACACATTTTTTTGGCCCTTCTATCGATTGGCAATAAAGTAATGAGGCCTTTCCATCATATATTTGAAGAAAAAATATGTTAAAAACCAGCTATTTTATGTGATTATACGGCAGAGCATGGCCCTTGAAGTAAAATTTTCAGATTAATAATGTAAAGAGAAATGTCACTTTGACGAAAAACTAATGTAAGATGCACAATTTTATGTAGAATTTAACATTGTTACAAAGTGCTCGCCTTACCGCCCTTGTTTAATTAATATCAGTAAATGTTTGCTCGAAAAAAAGCAGAAAAGCCTTAGTTACAGGAAAGTGGCGCTAGAATATGTTGTTATCATCGACAACGGTACTTGTGACGAAACGTGCTTACCAACCTATTTACTAACCTAATTAAAGAATACACCTTACCAAGGTCCTTCTTATATTTTTATGTAATTTAAATATTTCATTGATTATTGACATGGTGTAATTAATACCAATGCTTCCAAAAGGTAGCAGCGTCATTGTTGCCAAACAATTTTCAATAATACGAATATTAATAAACTTCGAAACAAAGAGTTGTATTTGCAAGGGAATAGTTTAAAAGTAAGTAAAAAAATATTTAACCTATTTTAGAATGCGTATTAGCGGGATTGAGCATGTATTCTCACTTTGTAAATTAAAGGTGGCAACAATACGTCAGTCATGTTTCAAAGTCAAAATAAGTTAAAAGAGCCTGTAAAAAAATAGAATGCAACTACAACGCGCTATATAATACCATACTCATAGGATTATTGCGTATGCGTTATCACCCTATAGATGATTTTCCATATAGGTGTTTTTCTTGATGGGTATTGATTCATTAAATAACATAGCTCTTCTACGGGATTTTGAATCGCGGAGTTACGGTGGAACCTCCTTAACAAAAAACAGGTGATTCACAAGAGTTAAATGTTCTTTTATTGTGTTTTTAATAGTTTTAGATTTTAGGCAGCAGTTGAAATGGTGACAATTCAAATAATGCGAAATATTAACACAAACGGCACGTGAACACGAGGCGAGTTCCTATTGGCCACGGCTGTATACCGGACAGTTGGAAATATACGCGCTCCTATAATGCAACCGTTGAGAGCTGCTTGGCGCTGATTGGTCGGCTGCTCAACAGAAACCGGCAGTGGCTCGCGTGATACGGCCTTTATTAGGGGGGCTTGGAAATTGGTCGTGGACCAGTTCTCACCGAGTGTTGTAGCGTTCACAAGGGTTACGAGGAGCGGGAGTATGGTCACAGCCTTCTGCATCCTGCCGGAGAGAGTCCGTCGCTGTATGGAGATGGAGTGAGTGACTGTTCCGTCTCTCCACATCTCTGCACCCAGGCGGAGGAAAATGACGGGGATGCGGGAGGGAGGGAGGTGCAGAAGTGCCGCTCCTCCCTTCCACACCCGCAGAGGTGAAGCGGGGTCTTACCGCACCTCGGCTTCTTTGGTACGTGCGGGGTCGAGATGGGTCTCCTCGTAAGACGGAATTCTTAAGGTCACGGCTCGCACTCGATCGTCTTATCTGTTCTCGTTGCGTCTTAGACAGATTGCGCTGTGAAGTTGAAGTTGTTGGGAAAATGCGAAATCATATTCTTTCATGCCTAGAAAGGTTACTTGGATGCACGACAGCCCACACTTCTGCGTGACACTCAGCAAGCCACCAAAATGGAGTGTGGCAGATCACCATACCCAATTCAAGGTATGAATAGCTAACAATAGGATCAAAAAAGTTGTTCGCAAGATTAAGATTTTTTGAAAGTTTCTTAACTCGCGAGTTCCGATCTGTCATAGCAGACCTATTTCCATCCACCCACATTGCATCAACAGGATACACAGAAGTGGAGAACTAAGATAAATCAACCATCGTGCCGGGAACTTATTACAGGAACAGAACGGAACCAAACGAATTCTGGTATCTAGTGCCAGCAGAATTCACTTTTACCACATAAAATACACGATTAAAATGCAAGCAAGGTGTAATTCTTGAAAAAATATCGCTAATCACGGATTATTTTCCATCCGCAAAATTTGTTTGCATGCAAAATATCGTTCTCACAGCTGGTGACCTATCACCCCCTGCCACGCGCTCTTGCGTAGATGTATACCGTGATGTGTACATGCTATACCATAGCGAGCTTGGGAAATTGTGTGCTGATGGTGAGTTTTACTCCAGTAAATTAAATGACGTCCCTCAAGAAATTTAAATTTGAAATATGGCGGGTAAAACTTAAGTAGGCAGAGGCGACCATTATGTATTCCTGCGCTGGAGGCTCTCGTATACCTTTGAGCACACTCCGTAGACGACATTTCCATACTAGATATCTCGTTGGTGTACGGTCGGGATAAAGACAGTACACGTTGAAAAAATGAGCCCACGCATTCGCGGAACTCTTTTGTCAACGGATACTATCCAAATACGAAACGGTTACGATTGCATCTGTGATGCCTGAGTAGTTGAATGATTACTCTTCTCATAAAGACTTACGTCGTCCTCTGCTGATAATTTCGCGTCATTTTATAAACCCCTCCTCCCTCCTGACTCTGAACAACAAAGATCTGGGAGTATGACTTACTTAAGTCAATGTACTACTACCTAGACACAAGTGGAATTTGGTGTCTATTAAACATGATTTTTTTGACCAACGGCATACTTGGAAAGGTATTTCGCAGACCTTTCGTGTTATGTTTTGCATACCTCTTTATTCTCCTCCAGAATAAGATCTTCATTAAATATGAATTTTGAACCCAGTGTTTTGAAACTACAATGTATATTAGTACTCACATTTCTCCTCATTAGATTGGATACAGAAAAGTGAACTTAACCTCTAAGAGTGTTTCTGAAGTTTAGCAGTCTTCGTGATGTCTTCAATGTCTTCTTTCAAATATATTTTACTCCACTTTCAGCGAACCCACTTAACATTGGATTGTGGGGAACAGACCATACACGAAGAAAACTTACAGAATAAAATAGCATTTCAGATTCAAGAGATAAAGCTCTGTATATATTACCACTGATGTTTCCCGCCCGGCAAAGATGGATTTTATTTTCTCCACCACCGTCACCGTCCTTAAATTATTCATAGTAATTACTTCATCAAAATTGTACTGAACATCAAGCGTGACAAGTTAATTTTTAGATACAGTTCGAATATATTGCATCCTACTTCTGGACATATTAATTTAGGTTCTCTTTTGTATTTATTAATTAGGTCTTCTATTGTACCGAAAAATACTCTTTAACGTGTTATCCTGGAATTTAAGGCACGTTTTACAAGACTTGACAAACATCCTAATCCCTTTCCCAATCTACTACCAGAATATGGACATTCCTATTAGATATACTATCACATGTGATATCACAATGCCAAATCATTCTCAGCATCTATAGCATGCATGCAAATTTTTTTGTAGGCTTCGTCTTGAATTCTACTACTGAACAAATACTTTGCCAAACTATCCGGAGATGTTCCAAAGTGACGGAAACCAACTAAGGTTTTTAAGTACCGACAGGAATGTTAAGACCACTAACCCACGTCTCGGCGTCTACTCAAGGATAAGTACCTTTGATACGTTCGTTACATTGATGACAGGAACATAACTCAACAAATTTCTGCAGCGATATCCACCTTCTTCCTCTTACTCAGTGGGCTCAGCAGAACCGGACCTCCGTCAATCCTATGTGGGACCTCCTCATTCGTCACCTAATCACAGCGGACACATAATCAGACCGGAGGGCCTCGTTGGCTCTGTTGTTGAGGGTGCAGTGGAAGGAAGAAACGTAAAGGGCAGGCCCAGGCTGAACTACATTGGTCAGCTGCTAGAAGAGCTCAGCTGTCCATCCTATATCACACTAAAGAAGCTGGCCCAGGACCGAAATAGATGGACTACTTCTGCAAACCAACCGTAGGGTTGTAACTATAGAAGAAGAAGAACCATCTTCTTACCATTTCCGACAGCAAGATTAAAGGACTCGTGCACTTCCTAAACTCTTCTTCAGCCGAATGTAATGAAATAGGTGCCTTTTCTGGCACCTTCATCAAAGTAGGCATCTATTAATCTTGTGAATTTCCGTCGAAATGTCTTCCAGTTTACCGCCATATTCCAAACGGTGCTCAGCACGGCTAACCTTCTAACCGGCGTAGGTGAGTGGTAACAATTCGTAGGTAACAATGTATTGCATCAAAATAATATCATATCATGCTCATCACCATCTCGTCAGAATTCTTTGCTAACGTCTAGCAAAATTCAACAATTCATGAATATTTCTCATGTACAACTCTATTTAAACATAAATATATCAAATACAGTGACATCTTCTGAGTACACTTGATATACATCGAATAGGTTACAATACACTGGAGTGGACATTAGTATGCTAGCCCATGGGTGACAATGAAGCCAGAATGGGGGTGCTTGGGAAGGAATAGGCTCCACCTCCTCCGGACAAAACATGGCGTTTCTAATGGAGACTGCATGTGTAATAAAAATAAAAAAACAAAGAACTCGTATTCCAATGCTATCGAAGCGACGTCTGTTAATCCACCTAAGACTATTTCATGGCGGTTTTAATGCATTTCATCCCCCTGGGAGGTTGTGTTTGAAACAGTCGGGATTATCTTGAATAGGTAACCAGGAAGTCACGTGGTACAATCGTAGTAGAGACTAGGTAGTGTCTCTGAATCGCTCGTTACAATATCATTAATTATTTTTGCTTGAGTTTTTCTAATTTGTCCTGACTATAGAGCCCCCAGATGAGATAAAACACAAGTGTAAACAATAAAAGAGGTTGTCCCAAGTGATTTTAGCACACCAAATCTGCGAACCATTCGTGTTTATACCACGTGACTCCTTGGTTACTTATTCGAGATAATCCCGATGGCTTCAAACACAACCCCCCTGGGAGTAAAGTTTTTCCTACTAAAACAGAATCGAATTTAAATGATTTAAAATGAAAATTTGGCGATTATTGGCATGTGTGCGTGACTTCCTCTGTTTCTTTGATGATTTTTAAAAATGCAATCCATTGTTCATTTTTTACCGTAAGAAAAATAATATCATCCGTACGAGTATCGCCAGTAGCAAGTCCGTATATACTGTACATGCCAAGATGAACCCTTTGGCTTCTCAAATCTCTCTCACCTGATGTGGCTTTTCTAGTGCATTCCAACCTCGTTGGTACACACACACACTTATAAACAACAGCAGCCTCAAATTACAACTTCCACCACAGTTCATGAACTGTAATGTGATTATCAAAAGCTAGAGCAATAAATGAAGACAAGTTTTATAAAAGAATTTATTCATAATTACATTCGCAGTGGTGTCCTTCTTCTATAATTTTAGAATGTTTTGGGAGAGTTTTCCACCAGTCTGGATATTAACTCCTCACCCCAATGCGTAAGGTGAGTACTGCGCCGTTTTCAGGTAAAAAGTTCCCTTAGCGCTGGAGTCAGATAAGAAAAAAAATCAGAATGCCTTGTGTTTGGAGGGAATTAAAAAAATTATTAATCTATTACAATTAGAAGTAAGAAAATTCATTAAGGTGTTCATTTCCCACTTGAAAATATAAAAAATATTCAGAAAAGCTCCAATATCATTATTTTAAAGAAATTAGATTGAAAATAGCATTATTTTGAATCTACTTAACAATTAAAAATTTCATTGAGATATTTGGATTCGTAGGTAACAATGAGTTAAGACTTAGTTATTTAAATTTTTCTAGCAAATATGGATAGAAGCTATTATTAGGGTTGCAAGAAATAAAAAATATTGTACTTTATGCCTTCTATGCCTTCAAATGAAAAAACAATATCCCTTTAACATTCTTTTGGTGAAAGAGAAAGGCCTTGAATTACCATACATCTTAATCATTATTTTAAACTATGCAAACACATTATTGGTGTTAGGAATCGAACCCGGGCCTTACAGAAATGAGAACTCTCTTCTAAGAACCTTAAGGCTTTTTTGGACAGAATTTAGTTTTCAGCCACTTTCAAAAACTATTCATTTGCAAGATAAGAGTAATTTATGCACATAGCAAACCTACAGCAATAGAAAGGAATGCGAATTGAACATTATTCTAACCATCACAAACTGGAAGTTCAAGCAATATTTACTTAAACAGTAACAAAACTGTTTGGAAGCATTTCCATGTAGTAGTTGTTACGAGAGTCTACCGACAAATAGGGTACTTGAAATCTTATGAATAGTCTGGTAGTCATGGGAAGGAGTGTTAATGAAGCATTAGATACGTAGAAATGGTGGAGAGAACCCTGAGGATGTTTGTTTGAAATCGTCGGGATTTTCTAGAGTAGGTAATGAAGGAGTCGCTTCGTACAGACACGAATGGCTCGCGAATTTTGGTGTATTTTAACCTTACATTACAACCTCACTAATTGTTTTTCATTGAGTTTTATATCATCCCTGATACTATACAAGTGACGGATGAGAAAAACTCAACTCCAAACAATGAGTGAAATTTTAATGAGCGGTTAACAGACACCAAATTTGTCAACCAATCTTGTTTATACCAAGTGACTCCATTGGTTACCTATTCGAGGTAATCTCGATGGTTTCAAACACAGCAGTCCCCTCCGTACTTGAAATTCTGCAATTCATGGGAAAAAACACCAAGGGACCCTCAGTTAATCATCCGGTCCAACGGGTGGAGTGCCTCAATTTAAATTTTCTCCACAAGGACCTCAGGAGAACTCTGGAATTCTATAAAATCTCTTCCAGAGCCAGGATTCATGGTGATGGGCCACGAGGTGTAAGTTTGGCTTACTATGGTGCTTTGATCTAACCGTGAAATAGCCCATGCAATGATAACCATGATATAACGGCGATGTAATGATCAAAGGCACCCACCTCTTGTGGGCGTGATGTCCCATGATGGCCTTGTGACTGCTGCCACAGTTTCCGTGCAAGTAGTCATCATAGGAGGTACATTTCTGTGCAGAGAAGCGCCGTGTGTTGATGGACTCAGCATAGAGCTCCCAGGATCGACTGTGTGAGCATATACCCGCCGTCACTGTAGGGAAAGGACCACATCGTTTTTGAATGGACACAATCAAGCATTGTTTATAGTGTAGTTCGTCCGTAACCAGATCTATTGCAAGGCTATTATTTCTATGCGATCGGGTTATGTTTGTGTAAATATTGCCTAAATGCCCAGGTAAAGATACGGTCTCCCGACTGGGTAGTTAAGCTTGCTAGGTAAATTAGAGAGCTCTGATGAAGGTCAGTACTAGGGATGGGCAAAAAATACCGGTATTCTGTAGTACCGAGTACTATTTTTTTTACTCCGGTAGTACCGGCCAGTATTTAAAAGCGGTAATAACGAAGGTGCCGGTACTAGAAATACCGGTACTTGGACAGCGCTGCCATCTTATGCTTTATTAATCAACTAACTACTAAAACAATGGAGGCGTTTACTCCGAACCGAAATCGCAATTTTGTACACGAAATCGTTAGATGGAAACGAAAAAAAAATTAGTGAAAAAATTAATCTTCTAACCACAACCATTCACTCAGAAATCAAAAATTAAAATAATTAAAAGGTAACGCCCACCGAAAAATCTGCTTTGATAACATTGACGTCATTTTCCTCCAGTCCTTGACTGCTTTTCGAGGAAGGGATGGGAGTGGAGGGGGGTTCTCGGAAGGTCTGCTCGCCCAGATGCTGTCGCAACTGTCCTATTGGCAAAGTCAGCTGCATCCCCCCCGTTGCGATGAGGCGAAGTAGCTTCACGGGCTCAGTTGTGATTGGACGAAGTCGATATACGTCAGAGGTGGCACCACGCCCACTTTTCCGAAAGGGTTAAAAACATCAGTTTTTCCCCGCTTATAAGTCGAGAAAAAATTGACGGATCAAAAACGGAAAAATACGGGTCTTTTTATTTTACAAACTCTATCAGATTTGGCAATAAAAAATATATGGTAAACGACCCCATTGAGTGTTGATAATATTTTTAGCGAATTTGATGTTAATGAACAGCACTATTAACAACAACGGCACAAATAACGGATTAACAGTATTCATGAAGAATTGACTGAACGATTATGATTTTTTATGCATGAATATAATATTCCATGTCCACTTTGTAGTATTAGTTAGAAATAAAAACGTTTGAATTAAATATAACTTGCACAGTTTTTTTTACGAGGATTGAAGCCAAAATTCTAATTGTAAAAAAGTTCAAAAGTGAGAATTGAAACGTGTTTTGACTTGATCCCAAGGTATGAATAATACAATATATGTGCTAATGAAGAATAAAATATGAATGAATGAATTATTGTTTTTTCGTTAAGTCCTTATTGAATTGGCTAATTTGATAAAGGCCGGTATATTATTGCCATTGCTTTATCGTGTTCCATAAATAGTAGTTTCCTATCGAGTTGGACTCACTATGTTCACCACTCACCACTTCGCACATAAAATACGCCAGGAAAACACCAAAAATTAAAATGTATCTACCGAAATCGTTTGTATGCAACGTGCAAAGGCAACGTGCCTTTGACAACGACGTCGCTATCACCCTTCTCACTTTCAGATAATCGAGCCTCAGCTATATTCTTCCGATGAATTTACGTAAAAAATGCATGTAGATGATTTTTTCAGTGTATGTATTCTTTCTGTCTGGTATTCTAATTTGCCGAAATACTGGATAATTACGGCAAGACGAACGTTAATTTTCAATTTATTGACATATTGATCAATCACGGAAGTTCCGGTATTTTTTCGCCGGTACTACCGGGGGAGTACTATTATTGCTTTTTTAATACTCATCACTAAAATACCGGTACTTTTTCAAGTACCACCCATGCCTAGTCAGTGCTCTCTTCATTGCCTGGGCTAGAAACCAAAACTTCCGCTTATGAACTTCTTTACGGGTATTGATAATGTAACATCATTATTGTGCGTATGACGCCCCTGGCGGAATCTGCCGGAAGTCGAAACCCTTTGTCGTAAGTCGGAACAGATTGAAACTAATTTTTATTTAATTAATTCCTCACATGTTTCCGATGCGAGAGATATAAACGTGAGTTACATCGAGAACAGAGTTGTTCCTTACGGATTCACTACATCTCGGCTAAAACTCTTGGATAACAAACGCCATGTATCTGAGAATGTGATAAGTGAGATAATATCCATCTTGGCTGCGCTGTAATCAGGCAGTCCGCTTACATCATCTCCCAACGTTGGCCCAACGGATCATAAATAACCGTGAGAATGGCACTGTTACCCAACGTTGGCCCAACGATTCATAAATAACCGTGCGGATGGCACCGTTTCCCAACGTTGGCCCAACGGTCGTAAAGTAACCGAACCGTTCCCCAACCATGGCACCGTTTCCCAACGTTGGCCCAACCGCCTGTGCTACATGGGTCTACACTCAACTAGGTAATTGATGTTGTTGTATACATTCCATCTGGCTTTAACAAAAAGGTCATTGCACAGATGTTTCTCCAGATAAACTCAAACTCTCTTGCAACTCATTCGTTCTGCATTTAATTTTGGACTATTGTTTCCCCTAAGTACAAACAGCGTGAGAATAACTTTATCATAACTAATGCTACAGAAATAAATCATTCGTACGCGATCATTTAACAGCTCCAATGCTATTATAAAATGTTTTGTTGAAACGGTCACATCTGTTGCTGTTTTTTACTGATACCCATCAATGTCTGCATTTTTACCGCTTTGGTTTTTGTGAATTATCTTATACTATGTCTTCTACTCGATGCGTGCAGAGTAACTCAGTGACTTCCAATCATTATTTCCTTGTTTTCTTCACACCTCAGCTTTCGTGAAATATTTAGCGGTTGTTAGATATAAACATGGAAATCGGTGCGGATCATTTGTGGCATCCTATTTTTAACATGGTGAACCCTTGTTCTATATATTTCCTCCCAAAGTTAATTTCCGTGGTATGTTACATAACATAGATAGTATGATCATAGGATGGTAAATAGGTACTTCTGGTTGTGATCTTGTAGTGGCCGATAATTAACAAACATGGTCACCAGGGAAGATAAAAAGAAATACGGAACGGGTAAGGTAAGGCATATCGGTAGGGAAGTGTAGACAGATACTCCAAAAACTTACGCAATACGTATAATATGCATGATGTTGATTATTTCTCAGTGATAGGTAGTGAGGAGTGTGAGTAATTTTTGAAAAATTAAAGTAATGTGATCTAATTTTCTTAAAACTCCTGATGAGTACTCAGCACAGGTGAGAAAAGAAGCCAAATAAGAAATGCCGTGGCAATCCAGAGAGCAGAGTCAGCTGGATTCCAGTTTGCTTTTTCTGTGGTGTTAGCTTGAATACAGATGGACTAATTCAGACATTTTTAGCTGGACCTCTGACGTAATTTTAGTACGATTTGTAGCAATCCAGGCTATAATGGAGCTACTGCAGCCTAGCTTGATTCAGACTTGACACATTTTACCGCATTGAAGATAAACTTCTCTTTCTACTTTCGCACTTAGGGCCAAAATTCAGGTTAATGGGCTATATTTCCTACCGGAATTGATAGTAGACAAGTTAGACAAAGTTGAAAATTCAGATATTGATCAGAGTCTCATAATATACCAGGACTTACTATAAGCCTTCCGCAGATCTATATCTACACAATACCCTTCAAGCCACCGCCAGGGTATGTGGCAGGGGGAGAAGATCACCAAGCATGCACTACCGACATGCAAACAAGCAACTATAGGGTCTTATGAAACTAGATTGTTAGTATCTATACTATTTAAGGGATTAATATATGCATCATGCACTACAGACTACTCTAGAATATTTCCCCTTCCTATCCCTTTGCTATGCTGCCTATTCTGTTCTCTTATAGTACGGGGAAAATGCCATTTTGAATCCACCAGTGCAACAATCTATCTCTCTAATCTTATTTATCTGGTCGAATCTAGCATAATACGCTGGTGTTTTTAATATGTGCCTAACATCTTCAGTAAAGCTAACCGATTGAAATTTCTCTAATAGATTTAATCTATACCTTAACCTACCCTCTGATAATGATTCCCACGCTAATTCTTGTATTAATTCTGATACACTACTCAACCTATCGTATCACCTTTTAACGAATCTATCTGCTGTTCGCTACACACCGTCTAGTTCCTTGATCAAACCTAATTCATTCGGATCCCATACCCTAGCTACATACTCAAGGTGTGGCCTAACTAATTAAAAGTAACATCGCTCTTTTGTCTTCTCATCACATTTCCCAAGTACTCTTTTTATAAATCCTAGCTTTCTCTTCGCTCGGCCGCATATTTCCCGGATGTGTCTTCTCCACGATACATCTTTAGTGATTGTTTCATGTAAATAACTTATGGTTTAACGCTTTCGATCTTAGTGCTATAGGATCGCTCTATCGAATTATTCCTCCTCCAAAAATTGATAGCTACACACTTTTTAAGGTTATGCTCTAACTGCCATTTGTCGCACCAGAGATAAACCTCTATGGGTCATTATAGTCGTGTGTGCTGATACAGCCTCTTGTGGCGGAGAGAGTTCTCCACATGTACATGCATAAGTAGCAATTTCGTTGTTGACCGGGCGGTACTGAGAAGGAATCTGGTGGTGATGCGGTTGGGACATCCACGACTGAAACTCACCGAACTCGACAGAGCAACCGGGCTGCCTCATCGTGCCTCCATTCGGGTAGTAGTCGGCGTGGCCGATGGCGTCGCTCATTCCCAGCAAGCCACCGCACGTATGGATTACGTCTACAAAGTCCGCGTCCTCCTTGTCCAACCTGTTGTCAACGTTTTCCACGGTGAACTGGGGTCCCGCGGGATCCAGGCCTGTGAAGAGGCATGTAGTGCATGTTTGGTGAGAATTCCCCCCTGCCACACACCTTTATGGTAGCTTGCAGGGTATTATGTAGATGTAGATGAAGAGTTGCAAACAAATAGACGGGTTTCATTGGCGTCCAGCCTTCTTTTCAAGTGCTGAATTCCACTCCGATACGAATCGAGGGGCAATATGATACGATAGAGTGCAGAACTTCAGACCTGCGGTCCCGGATTTGAGTCTGGATTAGCATTCTGGTGCAAAAACTATTAGTTCTGAGTACCATATGTTTCTGGGAAGCCGAAGGAGACAAAGGAGAAGGATCTGACTTCCATAACAAGATGTGTGTATTTGAAACTCAGATGTCCATAAAAATTTACAATCAAGCATCTTTGGGTTTTAGCGGGATAAGCACAGCTTCTAATGGTGAAAACGTTTTGCCTGTGCTAGTGTTCATATCAGTGACAGAAGTATTAGTTCTGGGTGTTGTAATGAGCAAATTGCCAAATTGCTAAGTTGTTGTTGCTGGTTGTGCCTAGTAACCTAGTAATGAGCAGTTTGCCAAGTTGCTAAATTGTTGTTGTTGTTTGTGCCTATTTAACCTATGACTAATAAATAAACATAATTGTTACTAGTTTTTGCTTATAAAAAAAGAAACTCAGTTTGAATATGTATGTGTGCTGAAGTTGTCGTGTAAGAAAATATATGTACATCAAACTAAATCCAGGATTGAGATTTGAATTTTACCTACCCTGATGCTCAAATAACTTCACTGGGTACCATATGTTTCTGGGAAGTCAAAGGTGACAAAGGTGAAGGATCTGACTTCCATAACAAGATGTGTGTATTTGAAACTCGGTTGGCTTGGTAAATGGTGGCGACGTTTTGACTGTGGAAGTGTTCATACCATACGCTTTGAAACTCCGCCCGGTACGATAAAAAACCCACATAGATGTTTTGGTTTCCCACCACTGAGCAAGAAGCGATTTCTTTTAGTCATTGGGATTCGATGCTGATGATGTTGCATTGGGACGTAAAGTATCGCGTCCGAGGACTTTAGTAACATAAATGCTGGGTTTCTGAACACTTCAACAGGTGAAATATCATGAAAAGATTATCAAAATATACTTATAGTATACTTAGTATACTCAAAGTATACTTATAAAGATAAGTAAGATTATACGCAGAAGTTTCACTCACCTTGAAAAGCATAAGGGTTTCCCAAACAAGAATATGAGAGACCAACTTAATATGAACGTCAGGAACTGTTGCAATGGCTTACAAACGAGTATGATAAGGAATAGTATCAAATATACTAAAAGCTCTCACTCACTCGAGTTCTTAAGAATTATTCAACAACTCTCGTAGTAGGTGCTTAATCACACACACAAATATGGTCCACGAGGATTTCTCCTCAGGCAGATGGGAAGGATATGTGTAAAGGAGAAAAAGTTCTTTCTCACTCTAACTCCAAGAGATACTCGCCTGTAATGCGGCCAGGTTTATGTCCAACCGTTTGTTGGATGTTCTTCCCGGCGATCCCGACCACATGGGCTCCCAGGCTGTGTCCAATCAGGTGCAAGTGCTTGACGTCGACTCCTGCCTCCCTCACCAGGAAAGCCGTGAACGCCCCCACGAACTCACCGACTTGCGTCGTTTGACCACTCACGACGGGGTAGAGCGCTGCCATGGAGATCTTTGACCAGTCCACTGCGATCACGTTACCCTTGACGTAGGTGTTGTACACTGTGAATGAAAACACAAGGGAACATTGTTAATGTTGTGGCTGGAGTAATGTCTCCTAATCCCGAGTTCCGGGGTCTGAATCCACTCCGTGATGAAAGTTTGTTCATTACCATACTAGCCTTTAATTCAAAGATGTACCGAAAACATCGAGAACACTAGAGTAAAATGGAGTACTGAATTCCGTTAAAGCATTTCCCTATCAGGCCGTATTCCAGATGGAGATAATTAAATATTAATATTTGGGATCGGACCCACGTGGTGACTAAGTACTGGATTTCTTTAGCAAAGGCCCGCTTCAAGTTCTGTGTTTCATTCCACGCTCAATTGCTCTGTCGAGGGTGCTAAACGCTCAGTGCTTCGCCCGTAGGAAAGAACGCAAAATAGATAAACCTTAGACGATTTCAGTTTATCAAGCTAGTGCTGACTTTCTCTCTTCCCTCACTACATTCCCAAACTCGTACCCACCTGTAATTCCTAATGACGTAAATGACGTCGGCTATAATTTGCCTCTTCTTATATTGTTAAAAATAAGAGCAATGATTCACTCATGAAATTAATCTTCAATACTCAGTGTGTGATAGAGTATGAAAAATTAAACTGGTAGCAAAATTATGAACATTGATCGGGTTATGGACCATAATGGACTTGCCATGCCACTGCACCGACAACCACGCTAACGTAGATTCTGGATTGCATAAACCTTTTTGAAAGGATCTTTATGAGCGGGCTATCATTCGCCTGGCCATCCATCAAGGACAGCACTAGTCTGGCAAAATCCAGCCTTACGTGAGTCCTAGAAGGCGGGACTTGTCAGGACTAAGGTAGACAGTGAGACAGTCCGTCCAAAAACATGACTACTGGTCTCATATGCATAAGGCTATTACCAGACATAAATCCAAGGTGTTATTATTACAGGGTCCGGCACAAAGGATGGACGGTATTTAAAAAATCACAAAATCGGTAATTTTTACTCAAAAACAAATTTATTGACGGATTCTGGTTCACAATGAAATAGCATTTGTCACAATTAAGTGTGAAAAATCACATCAGTCATGTGGTGACCTTTTTTGACGATGCATTGCTGGAGGCGTTCTTGAAAGTTAGCGTAAACTCTCTCCAACATCGTTCTCTGAACTTGGGCGACTTCCACGTGAATTGCCTCCTTCAAAGCTCGTGAAGGGGGGACAAAGGGACACCTCAAGGCTCGTGTATATGAGCACAAACCCCGAACTCTGGACGATTTGAAGGAGGCAATTCGCGTGGAAGTCGCCCAAGTTCAGAGAACGATGTTGGAGAGAGTCTACGCGAACTTTCAAGAACACCTCCAGCAATGCATCGTCAAAAACGGTCACCACATGACTGATGTGATTTTACACACTTAATTGTGACAAATGCTATTTCATTGTGAACCCGAATCCGTCAATAAATTTGTTTTTGGGTAAAAATTACCGATTTTGTGATTTTTTAAATACCGTCCGTCCTTTGTGCCGGACCCTGTACAAAAGAGGGTGTTTCATCTGCTGATCACAGAACACAGCAATCACTGTTCTCGCGGTGGCTTTCAAAATTGTTACAAGGAGAATTTTGATTCCTTTTTTGATCGTAACGTGATTAACCTCTGAAAATCAAATCGCATGAATATCAAATCACCTGATTAAGTACAGGGTTAAGAGGAGATCAATAACGGTAAATGATGCGTCGACGTGGCTTTAGCAAAACAATCCTTGCTAGAGTTAGTTTCGTAGCATCCAACTTCTACTACCGTGACTGCTTGAAAGTAAGATATTTGGACAGCCAGTGGCCAGAGTGGACAGCTAGACATTATGATAAAAACTATACTGTACTGGACAGGAATTAAAATTACTTTGCAGCTATTCCACATAAAAATTTATTTCGAACGAGTCAACATGTTTCACTGCACTGCAGCATCATCAGGACTAACATGGAAGTTAAACATGCCAGAATATATAGTCACGTAAGGAGGGTGGGGACGGCGGCGACTTCACCCGCCACCCCCACCCTCCTTACGTGACTATATATTCTGGCATGTTTAACTTCCATGTTAGTCCTGATGATGCTGCAGTGCAGTGAAACATGTTGACTCGTTCGAAATAAATTTTTATGTGGAGTAGTTGCAAAGTAATTTTAATTCCTGTCCTACAATGGATTTCCACAAAGTATCTGCCTCCACCATTCATTTCATATACTGTACTGCCTAAGACAGGACGTCTAAAGACTCTAGGTATGACAAAAAATAAAATTTTAACATAGAAAATGGAAGAGAGAATAGAACCCCGACCTTCCTATGTCATATGAAAACTGAACTCTTCCCGAAACGACAGCAATGATGCAACACGCACTAGTTAAAGTTTCCAGTGGCACGAATCCTAGCTATTGAACGGAAGACACTGAATTAGATGGGAAAATGGTTCATGAGTGTCACTAAGACTGGAGGCTTTATGAACCAGAGGCTTTATGAATCCAGATACATTTTATCTTCACGTTATAGGAGGAAAGGAGGTAGATTTTCGTAGAAACGTCTTGGTTCTTCAAATTGAAACTTCTTGGTGTTTTTCAGCACTCAATGAATGACAACTGTAGGAACCGTCACTGAAGAGATACCAAAGGGATCAATGGTAAAGACCTGGGTTTCTTTTAGTAATGCTGGGTTTGCGAAATAAAACCATAGAGTGTGAGGGATATAAGGCACGACGAGGGCATGCGGATGGTTTTGGTGACATAGCAGTTATTGTAGAGAATGGAGGAGGACAGTCCACAAGATCCCAGCTTGGGAAATAAAAAAATGACGAGACATCAGCTGGAGGTCAACAGAAACTAAAACAAAAGATGATGCAGGGATGGTGGTTAAATGAATGTGAGGATATTGAAAAGGAAAGGGAGGTTAAGTGTTCTTGCGTACAAGAGATCGAGAGAACGTGACCTCGAGAGGTCAGTCACGGGAGCAGGAAAGGTCGCACGCGCCGATGGAAGAGTTGGAGGCAGTGCTGGATCAGCGTAGGACATCTAAACGTCTTAGCAATCGGAATCTCCTTATTAGGTTCTCCTGCTGTCAATGCCATATTGCATCGTCACAAACCACCACATGAATTCTCATTTTGGACCATAACCTTGGTGTAAATAAAAGATAAACATATAATTCCTGATGAAAGTGACCGCCCATGAACTATTCTACCAGTAATTTAAAAAGCAGTTACAAGGTACAGACGACCAACAAATAACGTCAATTGGGTGATAGATGGATTATTGAGTACAGGTGCACTATTTCAGATTACAGGGGAAGGGTTGATAAAAATCAGGTGACCATTAATTTCCTCAACAGGACTGGAGGGAACAAGACTGAACTTGGACTGCCCTCGTCTCATGTTTTAGGAGAATTAAATAATGGTCAAGATAGAAAAGGAATCAAGGAAAAGTGTTTTGGAGTGAACATCCACGGAGAAACAATCAGCATGCTACGATTCACTGATGACATAGTTCTCATAGCGGAGACAGAGAAGGATCTGAAAAAGGTGCTAACAGCCATGGAAAGGACAATGGCGAGACATCAGCTGGAGATCAATAAGAAGAAGACTAAGATACTTGTGTGCAGCAAGAAAAAAAGAGGCCAAAACCATCGTTATACCTACTAGGAAATTTACTAGGCGGTAAATGTAGGATATTTCACGATTAGCGCTGGGTGGGGTTCACCATTGGTCGTGGCTTCTTTGAAGCATTTTCTCCCTTGCGTTGCCATCCTTGATTGACCGCGAGGGCTCAACACCTAGTACCTTGAACCTCAGTAAAATTTCCATGGAAATTATGGATCCTGGTTAGCGTAGTGGTCTGCGCAGTGGCCCGGAAAGCCAAAGGTCCGTGGTTCGATTCCCGGTCCAGGTGAATTTTTCTCATGGCAATTCATGTGAACTCATTCAAAATTCAAAAGATCGATCTGACGAAGTCCTCCACTCGATTCTTCTTTCGGCCAACCTCTTATCTTTTACATCCTTCACAACTTGTTCCATATATCTCATGCGAGGTCTGCCTTTTCCATTCTTCCCGTTCACTTTTCCCTCTACGATTGTCTTCATCAGGCAAGCGTGAGATATGACCGATTAAGTTATCCCATAGACTGCGAAACGAAGATTACAAATACCAACACGTGAATGATTGAAGGATAGTAAGGCGACGTTTCTTTTAGATTTCATTCATATGCTGGTCTGGGATTGATACAGATTGGAAGCATTTTGAGGCTATCACTGCTATTTGTTTTGATGAAACAAGTAGCAGCGAGAAAAGAAATTTTGGCTTGTTTTTTAAACAAATTTTTTGAAACAAATTATTTGTTTCGAGGAAAATCCCGTAGAAAAAGAACAGAAAAATGAATGCCATGGCTGATTACTTTTTCTGAAACTTTGGCAACTATTCGAGAGTAATCTTGATCGATTACGTTGTTATATAGATAGTTTTTGGATAGTGGGAAATACCAACTACTTACTGTTCTTGATGCTTTGGACGGCGTCGGCCTCGATGCTTTGGCGGTAGCCGTGAGTCACGAAGAACGTGGGCTCGGAAGCGTTAAATTGGGAATTTCTCAGGGAGTCCACGTCTCCTGGAGTGATGATCTCCCCCTCGGTCGGTCCCTGTCTGAAATATATATCAGGATGTTATTATGTAACTTAGCGATCGATGCGTATCGATTGATGTGGTATTCAATGTTGTCATGTTTCCACTGCAGGTGAAAACTTACGCTGAGCGAAAGGCCACTAGGAGTGACATTTGGCAACAATGAGCAACATATCGATCGATACATACTGCTCATGACAATTCGTAATGGGGAACATGCACTATTTTTTATAACTATTTTAATATGATGTTTATTAGTTAAAATGTGCTTGGCGAAAATTTTGCTGAAGAATTAAGTTGTGTTACAAATATATCACTCTTTGAAAACTGTACGTTTTCGGCAGCTTAAAAACACGACTTCATCGCATGACGTCACGGCACGGTATCTCTATGGACGTTGTTTATCTGCTTATGCGTGGAGGTAAGTTGTTAAATGAATAATTGGCGATACCATATACATTTATCTCATTTGTTTAATGCAATGAACGAATGTATTTCGATTTTTTATTTACGTATTACGGATGGTAACGAGCAAATCGTCCATTAATTATATAATGCCTGTATGGTGCCCAAGAATTTCTACTTCGTCTATGTAATCGCTGTTTTTTAAGAAGAATGCCGCCATTAGGGAGTCAACCAAAGAAAATTGTCGGAATGTGCTCTTTTAACTATTTTTTTCAGTCATCGTTACGTTCGAGAAACGACTAAAAAATTCAAAAAAATATTCACTTCGTTTTCTTTTAAAAATTAATGTCTATCTCCGTAGCAATATGGAACCTATACCGTGCAGTGACGTCAGAAGGCGTTTCAGGTCACGTGACTTCCGTCAATTTCCGGGAACATTTTAATATCATTTAATAATCTTTGTGGTGGGCGTAGAAAAATTTGTCTTATATATTTAAATTGGTGAGAAAATTTCGCATCAAGTACATCATTAATCTTTGAGAAACAAATTTCATGCATATTCCCCATTGACGTTCTCATCAAGCACAGTGCTTATAGCGAATAAGTGAATATCATTGATGAGTCGGACGAATGTAGAGGTAATATCTGTTTATTTTTTTAATTAAAACCCAGTTGTGATGGCATGTCTTGGTTTGAAAAATAATTACGAGAATACTTTTCATTTAAGTAAGCTGACTAAAAAGCTGGTATCTTTATAGGGTGCACCCAAATCTCAAATGATGTGATGTGTAACTAGTAATTTTTAATGCGTAAAATCATCCTTAAAGTAGAGTATCCACGTAAAATTCTCTGATCTCTGTACCTTTCAATATTGTAGAGAGTAGGTCAACTCGAAAAAATTAAATAACAAAAATTAAGAAAATTTAAATTTTAGGTTTGTAAAAAGATGTTATGATAGGTCTAATGATGAGTCTAGATCGACAGACAGAAAAATTAGCTGGGAATAATCTTTTAGAACTTTTGTTAAATAATTCTTAAATATCACGTGAAAACATCAGGTAAATTGCTAATCTGAGCATGCTAAAAAATACCTTAAAATGCCCGCCGTACTATGGCAGTTTAGATTATTAACATAAAATTAGAGAGTAATAAAAATGCAGAGAGGTTTAATGTCATTTTTACAATAAAGCAATAAGGAAAAAATAAATGATTTGTCGGTGATCGGGGAGAAAAACGGCTAATATCCTAAATACAGATTTAATATTTTGCTACAATTTTACTTGTGATTTAGAGGTCCACAATAAAATGATACCACTTCGGAGGCTGATTTTTTCTAAGTTCCGAGTTGAAGGTGATTTGACAACACTGTCCCTTGCCCAGAACTCTGGCTTTTGCCTTTTATAGGGGGTACGCTTCCCTCGAGATATTATTGCCCTTTTCGACCTTTCTCAAGTGAACAGCCAGGGCAAACCGCCTTTTCTGCGATTTCTGCCAGAATATTAGTCGCTCGAGCCGCGGCAGGGAGCCGGGAAAAGGCGTACAAGATAAGTTCCAACCGCTGCTCACCAAATGTCTAGTAGTAACAACATCCAAAATTACACTCGCTTTCTCTATCCCTACCAAAAATACCTACATTTGTGTCCATGTCACTTTGGAGTTCTGTGACAAGATTCTCCGAGAGTAATGATTGTCGTAGTAGGATCTTGTTTTTTCCCGGCGTACAATGCTGGTGAAGTCTTCACGGGATCTCCACCGGGTCAGGGAAACGGCTAATGCCGACGTTTCGACGTCGGCATTGGCCGTTTCCCTGACCCGTCTGACGTATGAGCCAAGGCAAAGAGTATATATACCGGCATTTTTCTTGGACCTGACACTCGACGCCCAGAGGACGATGGCAGTGTTAGCCGTCGAAACGTCGGCATTAGCCGTTTCCCTGACCCGGTGGAGAACCCGTGAAGACTTCACCAGGATTGTCGTAGCGTTTCCACAGTTATTACAAGGTCTTAAATTAATTCAATGTCCTGGTTGGCATTTTATATCCTGTAACCTTTTTACTTCAAAAGGCCTACATTATTGATCGCTAAGTCACCATTTCTCTCTGAATCGTCCAAAGTTCATCTCGCCGAGAGAGGAAGGTGCTTCATTTTATACAAATTATCAAGTACGAAGAGCAGAGTTTGTTTTACTCATAATGTAAATACATTCACTTTGTAAAATTCCAAAGATTTATTAAAACTGACCAAAGTTTCGATTTACACAGTCATCATCAAGGTGTAAGTCGAAACCTGGGTCGGTTTTAATAAATATGTGGAAAATTAAAAAGTGAATTTATTTACATTATCTATATGTGGTTCCACGAAGTCAAGCTTAGCAATGTTATATATTTGTTTTACTCAGTCGACGACGATTTTCTAAGGGTCAAACCAGAGGTTTTTTGAAACAGAACCTGGTGTAGAGTTTGAAGATAACGTCCGATTCCTGCACGTTGATCGTGACGGGGGCATCTTGAATATTCGCGACCGCCGGCTCTCCATTGTCGTCAGGGAAATACATGAGAGGCGGCCATTTTATCATCGAGCCAGATCCAGCCTCAGCATTCGCCTCTGGGATGGTCGACGGCTCTCTCGGAAACCCTGTAAGTGAATCACGTGCATCATTGGTGCAGTCTGAGGTATCCCATGCTTTTTGCTTATCACTGGGGATTTTTTTCATGCCGGACGTCGTAAGAAAATATTCAGTACACGGTCCAGTCATGATAAAAAAAAATTCAACATGAACAGACCAATGCTGTGCTCATAGAGGATGTAGTTAGGATCAAGGAAGTATAACACGAAAACCTTCTTACGGAGGGTGGCACTCAGTGAATACGAAATACATACCTACTTTCGAAAAAGCTGATCTGAAGAAAAATAGAACCCTTCAAGCGTTGTCGAAGAATGCTAAGTAGTGAATAGGTAAGTTAAGTGACACATGAAGAAGCATATAGAAGAACCAAGGATGAATGTTCCGTAAAAGCAGTCTCTCCGCTCACAGGACGAAATTCAAGAGAAATTTCACATTTATCTCCTCATCAATATTTATTTCATTCCGTACTCTATCGGACAGTGTTTGTTGTAAGTTTGGAAGTGAAATATAGCCGTATCCGAAAGCCAAGTATGCTTCGCAAAACATTCTTGGTGATGACGTATTGCTGACGTACTACAATAAAGCATGCTTGGAAAAGAATATTCGGACAGTCTAAGGTAAGGAGCGACGATAAGCAGTAGTGACAACATAAAAAACCACTTGGTATAGTGAAACACGATTGAGGGCAACATATATCAAATGTTTAGACCGGTAGAAAAAGAGCGATTATATGTATATTAACCTTTTCATCGGTATGTATATTAATAATTATGCAAATGCAATATACGCAGTAAAAAAATAGATACTACACACATTTATAAGTAGCCAACGGCTCCGCCATATTTTGTTATTCTTGTCAACAATGCTTCGAAGCCATTATGGAAGCGTGCTTCTGTGCTTTGGCTTGGTAGCATGCTTCCCCCAATGTGCTTCGCGTTCGGACGTACTTCGGGTATTTCCGACAGTACCCCCCTCCACTTGCAAGCAAACATTGTAGTATGCTTAACGCTAGAAGCACAAGTTTCCGACAGGGCTATTATTTGGTAATTCAAAAGTTTAACACATTTCATTTCATTAATAACCAACTTCATCCGCCCATGAACTCCTTTACATACTGGGTGGTCCCGTAAATTAGTGTTCACTCGTAAATTGCGAGACTGGAAGCATATTCAGCTATAAAAAAATTAATCGCTACATTGTTTGCTGCAGTTGCACAGGGAAAGCGACCGACAGCTTATATCATTTGAACCATCAAGAGTAAGTGGGCAGTGAGTTTATATGAATAATGTTTAATTAAACGGAGTAATTTTTGATAAATAAACAGACTACGAAGGGCACAACGTCGCATCCGTCGGGTGGAGTATACTTCATCTCATGAGATCCTCACGGAGACCCTAAAAAATGGCCAATAAAGCAATATAGGATCCGAATGAATTAAGTTTTATCTTAGAGCTAGACAGTGTGCAGCTAGAAAACACCTTTTAACAATCACTAAAGATTTATTGTGGGGGAGACACATCCGGGAAATATGTCGCCGAGCGAAGAGAAAGCAAGAATTTATAAAACGAGTACTTGGGAAATGTGATGAGAAGACAAAAGAGCGATGTTACTTTTCACTAGTTAGGCCCCTCCTTGAGTATGCAGCCAGTGTATGGGATCCTAGTGAATTAGGTTTGATTAGGGAA
Source organism: Platycnemis pennipes (assembly GCA_933228895.1). Taxonomy (NCBI): domain Eukaryota; kingdom Metazoa; phylum Arthropoda; class Insecta; order Odonata; family Platycnemididae; genus Platycnemis; species Platycnemis pennipes. The sequence goes on along the minus strand of OW121852.1, from coordinate 28,297,829 downwards.
CTAGACAGTGTGCAGTGTAGAGCAGATAGGTTTGTTAAAACGTGTTACGATAGGTTTAGTAGTTTATCATAAATAATAGAAGAATTAGGTTGGAAATCATTCTCAGATTGTAGGTTAAAGTTTAGATTAAATCCATCGCAGAAATTGAAAACTGATAGCTTTACTGAAAATGTTAGATATATATTAAAAGCTCCAGCGTATAATGCTAGAATCGGCCAGATAACTAAGATATCAGAGATAAATTGCCGTACCGATAGATTCCAAATGTCATTTTTTCCCGCGTACTATAAGAGAACACAATAGGCAGCATAGCAAAGAGATCGGTAGGTGAAATATTGTAGAGTAGTCTGTAGTGCATGATGCATGTATTAACAACCAAACCCTTTATTACTACGTAGATATTAACCATTTAGCTGCGTGTGACCCTATTATCTAACGTGTTCCCGTGTAGTATCATAGTTGCATTTCAATAGTGCGTGTTTGGTGATCTTCACCCCCTGCCAGACACCCTCGCGGTGGCCTGCAGGGTATTGCGAGGATGTAGATGAATTATATTTGCCATAACTGGGGTTCGAAACCGGTAACTTACGATGGGGAACCATTGCCATATTCACCATATCAAACTGTTCTCCCACGACCAATCGTTGCACACGACCTGAGTTGCCGATATACTCCCCTAACAGTATCTAGAACAACACACTTTAAAGCTTCGGAAATATGTCACTGGCGAAAATTAGAGGGAGGTATTGAAGGTGGGTATGCCATGCGATTACAGCCAATATTTTACTGGTGGTCAACATTGATTGCATGCTGGATGCGAGACGGAGGAATAATATAGGTATATGGACGGTATGAACTGGAGTGTATTCCATAAATGAAAGAATGTGGGATAGGTATAGGATAACTTAGTATGGCAAGGACAATGTTCCTATAATGGGTGATTTCAGTGTTATTATAGAAATTGTAGGCTTAATTGATCGAAGAGCAGCTAGTAGTAAGATATTATGACGAATGCCATTTCCGGGTATCAGTTTCATAGAAAAATACCAGAGGAAATATGTTTATTGTACCGGAAATCGAACTACGGACCTTTAACATTCTTCCGTTCCGTCCAACTTCCCAATACATAGGTAGTACGAGAATTTGACAGAATAATTCGACTCTTCACGTAATAATGATGATAAACATTATAGTTACAGAATAAATAATTTTAATCAGGAACAAAAACTGCATTATAATAAAATTCTGGTTTATCATTGAAAAAAATATACCTAGAGGAGAAAATCGTAAATATTAAGGATTGAAGACAAGTGATGACGATAGGATAAATCAAAGTGATAAATGAATTCTGGTGTATGTGATATATTTTGTATTCCTTCCATCCCTAGCTCTCAGGGTCCCTTTAGAGCTAGGATGATGAACCATGGCAGACATGGAGTACCTAAAAACTAAATCAAAGTGTCAAGTAAAATTGTGTGACGTCCTGGATATTGATTGTTCGAGGTGGAGTGGTTAGTGGCAGGGAAGATGACCATGGACCAGTTCTCACCGAGTGTTGGTGCGGTCGCCAGGGCAACGAGGAGCGGGAGTATGGTCACTGTCATCTGCATCCTGCCGGAGAAGGTCCGTCGATGACTGGATATAGAGTGACAGACTGCTCCGTGTCTTCACATCTCTGCACCCAGGCGGAGGAAGAGGACGGGGGTGCGGGAGGGAGGGAGGTGCAGAAGTGCCACTCCTCACACATCTCCGCTCCGCGCCCCGGAGGCGAAGTAGGGTCACCCCACTCGGTGGTGCTCGCACGCTCGTGGTGCACGATGCGTCGATGACTCTCAAGCAACACGGGATTCTGAAGGTCAAATTCTGAACTACTTGTTTTAATAAATATCGACATAAAAGCGTTATCTGATCTAGCCACGTTTTAACTAACACGAACTCGGAATTCAATAACGCTGCAAAAATAGGGAACGATCTCTTTCCTGCGTCACAAATAGGTCGAGAGCTTGTAGCCAGGGATGTGATCCGAAGAGGCACTTTACGTTTCGTGCCGTACCTGGGAGGCACCCGAACTCGGAGTCCGAGTCTCGGCGTTGAAGGAGACCCAACCCTTCACCACGGGTGGTTTATAGCTCCAACTGACCAGTCATACTATAGTTTATAACTTCTTAAAGTTAAACATAAATCACAAAGCTATGTTCGTCTTTGTGTTGCACTAGTCTTGCTGATAAAGATGGTTTTTTCATCGCAGTCATACGATAGATATTAACCAATTTACATGCTTTAGTAATTTAATGGACATTAAACTGGCTTGGTTTACTAATGCACGTAACATGGTTAATATATATCGTATAACTGGGTTTAAAAAACCATTGTCATCAACGAGAATAGTACAACACAAAGATGAACATGATTGTGCGATTTATGTTTAACTTTAAGAAGTTATAAACTACAGTGTGACTGGTCAGTTGGTGCTATAAACCACCCGTGGTGAAGGGTTGGGTCTCCCTCAACGCCGAGGCTCGGACTACGAGTTCGGGTGCCTCCCAGGTACGGCTCGAAACGTAAAGTGCCTTTTCGGATCACATCCCTGCTTGTAGCTCAAGCACCCACTTAATATTTGGCAATTCTAAGTAAAAGGGCAGGAAGTGAATGAACGCTATACACCTTTTCCACTGCGAAGAGCTGGCCGGTGTTGTGACTTGTATAGGTACTGGCCTCCCTTTCCAACGACCCTGGTTTGAAGCCGGGTATCGGCAGATTTTTACCTTGTATACCAGGCCCTATTTGAATGCTACTTGGAGATATCTTCAAAATCAGTCCTCCGACCGTTGGATGGGACGTAAATCCGTGGACTCCTTAGCACTTACCGTGAAGAGCTGGGTAATGCGGACGCATCACAGTGGGGCTAAATGGTTATAATGTGATTAAAATGGCAACACTAAACTTGCTATTTTCAGGTTTTCTTACTGATATTTGAGCCGCCGAAAAATGCATTCGGAGCTCAGAATTCACCGACACTCAATATTCATTGTGAAATTGACAGGTTTGCAACTCTCCAGATCTATCGATACAATTGTTATGTGGCAAGGCCTCATTCAAAAACCTTACTGCATATCGTCTAATTCGCCGATTTTAATTTTGAAAAATGCAATATATTTGTAAAATGAAGTAGAATTTAATTCATAACTTTTTCCCGACACTATTTCTAAAATTTATGGTATTGTTATATAAGTTGTTTAACACTAGAAGGTCGGAGGGGTCAAATTTGACCCCTCGGCGTTTTTAAAATGCTGACGATTTCTTAATTTTGTACTGATGGAACTGAAATTTCGTGACTTTTCATATTTTATGACAAGACGTAAACGTGGTGAATTTCATAAAAAACGGTTGAACGGTTAAGTTGAAATTTTCATTTTTACCTTCATGGCCGGAGGGGGTCAAATTTGACCCCCACGCTGTGAAACAATTTTAAACTTTTTCTATTCCTTATAATATTGCTATTAAATCTATAAATGTATTATTTAAGTGTTAAAGAATGCCCTAATGTAACAAGATCTCTACTCCCTATGCCTTCCACTTCTCAAATGCCCACTGTTTACTCCTTCGCCACGTCAAAATGCTTGTGTTGCATTGCCCCTCCGACTTTTATATGAAATTATAGTATCTGTAGTCTCAGAATTGAAACTTGATTTTCGTTGACTCTCTTCATAATTTCAATGCGTAAATTGTTCGAATTCGCTGGGTCGCGTCGTCCGAGCCTACGAGGACATCTGAAGAGGCGTGGGAGTCGAGGAGGATATGCCAGGACAATGGCTTCAGATGCTACGGATTCTCAAAAGTGTCACCTAATAGGTAAAAAAGGTAGCAAAAATTGGCGTAGGTACCTTGCTAAATGCCGCAAACGGTATTGAGTGGAGAGTAGTGGGCCCAAATGAAGATCTTCCCGGGAGGCTTGCCAGTCAAAACATGTTCGTGGATAGGGCACGATTCACAGCACATGCCAAGCGATATATATGTGTCATAGCTGTATGAGTACCTATATAACCCAACATAGTTGCATGAGACCCTATTATGTAGCATGTTTCCATTTATTAGCTTGTTTGCATGTCAATAGTGCATGATTGGTGATATTAACCCCCTGCCACACAAACTCACGGTGGCTTGAAGGGTATCGCGTAGATGTAGATGTAAATGAAACCTTCTCGAGCCCCTGGAGGCTCATTTTGCCGAATAAATTCTCAGGATAATAAAAAATTGTACTGAAACAGAAGCTCAAGTGAAACTTGGAGATAAAAATTGGTCTATGACATCAGAAGAATTAGATGCTTTTTAGGAATGTTTTACTTGAGAGGAGTACTCGGGGCCCAATCTCTTCCTCTAAAATTATTGTGGCCAGTGAAGTGGGGTTTGCCCCAGTGTAAAGATGCAATGTATAGAGATCAATTTCAAGAAATTTTGCGTTTTCTTAGAACTGACATAAAATCAGCTAGGACAAGTAAACTGGCTACAGAGAAATGTGCGCTTATATTCGAGGCATGGAGCAATTTCATTGAAAATAGTCAGGCATGCTGTATTCCAGGGCCCTACGTAACAATAGACAAACAACCCACAAAATCCCGTTGTCCATTTTTGCAATTTCTATCCAGTAAGCCTGATAATTACGGCAAATAATTTGGCTACCTGTGGATAAGAATAAAAATTATATCATAAATGCATCATATAATATAAATTATATCATTATATCATCAAATAAAATTATATAATTCCATATATGGGAAAAGATGATTCCAGCCCAAATGATATGCACCTTGGTGATCATGTGGTGCTACAGTGGTTTTCTCCCTCTTTAGGAAGGAGAAGGAATGTAACCTGTGATAGTTTCTTTACTTCTATTTACCTCACAGAGACTGAGGAGTAAGCGCACTAGTTTAGTTAGTACTATCAACGTATCAAGGAGGGAGGTCCCTACTGAAATCAAAACCTGTCGCTTGCAGCCACACGAAACAATAGTTCTGAAAAAGGATAACATCACACTCACTGTAATTCAAGGCAAGAGAACTAAAACTGTTCTTATACTAAGTATTTTCCACCCAAATGTGACCGTCAATTTAGACACTAAACGTAAACCAGAGACTGTATTATTTTATAATGAAAACAAATACGGCGCAGATATTGTAGAACAAATGGCGAGGCTTTGTTCAGTGAACCCTGCAGTTCGACGTCGGCCTCTTCATTCTTTTAGAAATATTCTTGATTTCGCTGGAATAAATGCTTGGGTTCTCTTTACAGAGATAAATAATTGTAAGGTATCTTGCCGTAAGTTTCTTCTTACTCTTGTAGAGAGCTATCAGCTGCAGCACGACATGGGCTATCGCGTATCGCAGACAAAGAAGATGAAAATCGCTGTGAAGTAAGGGACAAGCGTAAGAAGCGTCAAGTACACGTTAAATGTAAAAACGGTGCTAAGGGATTCGTGATTTGTAAAAGTTGTAGGAAACATGTAGGCAATAAATGTATTTTTTAGAATGAAACGGGGTTACATAGTGAATTGTCAAAGTTCTTCTAAAGATGCATAGCAGACGAATTTGCTTCAGTGACGATTTGTTTTCATTGCATATAAACATGGCTTATAACAATAAAAAATGTTAAAACTATCAGTTGTTTTCCAAGCAATTTGAAATAAAACTAAGTAAACCGTTAGAAAGTATGTTTTATAGCCATTGAATGGCTAAAATAATACAATATCCTTGATAAAGAACTGGTACAAACATCAGAACGAGGCTTCATTGATAGATAGTTTCCCACAAGAATAGTCTAAAAAGGAAAATAGGATAAATTATAATTATACCTTTGATAGGAGTATAAAGTCCTTCTCTACAAGTATTAGGTAAACCCTTATTAATACTATTCTATAAGTCACATAAAATGAATAAGGCAGTCGGCAAAGAATGGAGGGGTCAAATTTGACCCCTCCGGCCTCCAAGGTTGAGCGAAATTTCCGTCCTCCTAGTGTTAATAAAAGAATTATATTTCTTCAAAAAAGTTGCTGGAAAACTACCAATGAAAATTTAATTTTCCTACAATATATTATTCATCATATTCTTGTACGTTATAACTAGTGATTGTATCTATAATTTTTCATTGTTTTTCCCGGTTTTTCATACGCGAGTTATGCGTAAAAAATTACACTACAAATGACACTTCGCGCTGCTCTTTGCTAAAGTAGGCATATTTGGGCTTTCACTAACTAATAATGGTACGCCACAGCAGTACCACCCCCCCCCCCCCCACCCCCCCCTCCCCCGGTGACCACTTTCTCAAATCGAGGAGGTCATTCTGCCGCACCTTGTATATGTTGGATTACTCAGGTGAAAACAAAGCGTAAAGGAAGCGTGAATGAGGTTTCAATTTGGAACGTTAATGAAGTGTTTGGCAAATATCAACGGAGAGACAACGAAGCTTCAGGGAAGCGATAATTGGAACATCGGAGAGTAAACGAAACTTCCTTTTCGAGCGTCAACGGAGCGTAAGATGGAGTTACGGGTTATTCTCACGCGGGAATTGACAGATAGTGAGACGTCGGTTAATGTGAGCATTGGAAGGTCCTTAGGTAGTAAAGTAGGCGTAATCAAAACGTAAATGGAGCCTTGGAAGCAGTGACGAAGTACTTATGTAAATTGTGCTGATTGCGGATGAAATGTTGAGGTCATTCTTTTCTAATAATGATACGCTATGAAATATAAATATCGTTAATAATGCAGATTTGCGAAATGAATATGATGAAATCCATTTTCAAATATTTACAAAAATTAGGATCTAAGGTAATGAAAAAACAAACTATTTTTTAATCTTTTCCAGACATTTTGAAATTTTTAATTCTAAAATTTTATGATTGTGGTTAAGAGTATTTATTTTGGCCAAACTAAATTTAGAAGCATTCTAATTCAAAATAGTACTTAGCTTTTTATTGTCTAGTAAAGCTATGATTATTTATATTAGTGCTTTTTATTGCTTTCAATGCAACAAAAATGCCTGACTTTGAATCATACATTGCAAATACCCTTGTACATGGATGAGAAATCCTCAGGGCTGTGCTCATCACAGCCCTGAGGATGGAAAACGAGTCGTTTTCCGAAATGTTGGCAGAGATGGAGCCCTTGACCCGTAGGAAGACCCGAGAAACTTTGACTCATCTGATATGTCCGCCTTTACGCTCCGTAATTTGTTCCCGGTTTGAGATCGCCATAGCTCCAACCACTTATCATTGGCTACCTTTCTCAAGGTAGCACTAAAATCGTCCGCAGGTACCAGCGAAGATGTGATATGTGCTTTTTTAAGGGCGTCTTTCACCGCAAGATCGGCCTTCTCAATACCGCCTATTCCAACATGTCCAGGGACCCAAACAAAACGAATTTCTGCTCCCCGCCACGAATGGGATGACAGGGCGGAATGCACTTCCTGGACGAGAGGGTGCTTAGAAAAGTTTAAAAACCGGGAGTTAAAAATAACATTAAAACAAGGGTGCGTTCCCATAGATAAAACTTTTGCAGCATAATTAACCGTCAATATGTTCCTTCGCGTTGGCAATGGGGGATACCCACAGACGATAGTTTACCGGTAGCGGCTATTTAGTGGATTATTGGGAAAGATACGAGGGAATAATGTAAGTTTCCTCAATCTTTTGAGGGACCGGGTTGGTGTGGTGGCTAGAGTACTGGCCTCCCATCCCGAGGGCCCGGGTTCGATTCCCGGCAGAGGCGGATTTTTCTGTGGAAAACCGGTCCCCACTTGAGTGCCTAGTGGAGGGCATTTCAAGTACAGTACTCCGTCCGTCGGATGGGACGTTAAACCGTGGTCCCCTTGGCGCCTTTCGTTAAGAGTAGGCTAATGCCGACGCCGGGTTTCTCTCCACCCTTCCTCCGTTCCCTAAAAACTCCTACCATTACCCAATTACCCACCTATCCTATATGGCGCAAATGACCTCAGCTGTCGGTCGCCTCCCCTAAATAACCAACCAACTCAATCTTTTGAACGGGAGGTGGTCTTATAATGAACTGATATTAAGAGTAGCTTCGGATAAAACACTTCGACTTGCGGAGGCAGTGTATTTACAATGGGAGATACCAGCGCATTTTCAGACAGTGGGCTTAATAGAAGAACAGCTAGTTGTAAGATATCATGGCTGCCACCTTGCGTGGATATCAACTGTAAAAAAATAGCCAGAGGAAAGGAATCATCTGAACCTGGAAACAGACCACGGACCATTGACTTTTTCCGTGCAGCCTACCGTTGCGAGTAGGATACACTTTCTTTTTCAGGTAGATATTGATGATGCACATAGTAGTGAATGAATATTTTATTTTATTGAAGAATAAATGTGGTAGACATGCTTGTTTTATAATTGTAAGAATTTATCTCGAGGAAAATCTGTTGGAATTGAAGAATAGGGATGACGATAAGAGGAATCGCATTGCGATATATCGTATATTTTTTATTCCCATTGTTCCTATCTTGGAGGGCCCCTCTAGAACTAGGATGATGAACCATTGTAGCTTAAGGGGTTGGTGGGAGGGGAGATGGCCGTTGACCAGTTCTCACCTAGTGTTGGTGCGGTCGCGAGGGCTACCAGGAGCGGGAGTATGGTCACTGCCGTCTGAATCCTGCCGGAGAAGGTCCGTCGATGACTACAGACTGCTCCGTTTCTCCACATCTCTGCACACAGACGGAGGAAGAGGACAGGAGTGCGGGAGGGAGGTGCAAAAGTGCCGCTCCGACCTTCCACATTCGACCGCACCCCTGATAGGCGAAACAGGGTCACCCCGCTGGGTGGTGCACGCACGCTCCTGATGAGTCTCCAGCAGCACGGGATTCTGAAGGTCTTCTGAAGGTCACTGCTCGGACTTAAAAGCCCTTATCTGCTCACGCCGCGTTCAAAGAAACACGAACTTGTCATTCGACGACGCTGCAAAAATACGGAACGACTTGTGGTGATAGACAGAGATCTCAACTGTCGAGTGAATCTCATTCGATATATATCCCGTAAAAAAAAGTAGTCTTATGCCTCGGCGCCCGACTTTCAAATAGTGGAGGCAGTGAAAAGCAGCTCAAGAAGAGAATAGCGATGGCCAAGATTGCAGTTGAAAAGCTGCAAAAAAATATGGAAGAACAGAGGAGTCAGCACGTCAACCAAAAGTGGACTAATTCGTTCAATGATCCTCCCTATCATGGACTATGGATCAGAGACTTGGAAGATCACAGCTGCCATTCGCAATAAGACTGAAGCGTTCAAATTTATTGTTATCAAACAATGATGGGCATATCATGGATAATAATAATAATAATGTTTATTGTTCTAGGACCATGTCCTATGGAACATAAATCATTTAACAAAATTTGACTCTGCAGGAAAAAACAGAATTAAGTACTTGCCTAACTAAATATATAATACATTGTATTTCGTATATTGTATACTTGTATTATCATGGATGGAGCAAAGAACTAATGCCTCCATTGAAAATTCGAGACAGAGACCAACTAATGCCAACAATTCAATTCAACCGTCTCAAATTCTTCGGTCATATCATAAGGTGTAATGTCTTAGATGAGATACTACTCGGAGATAAGGTCTAGGGCAAAAGGCCTCAAGGTCAGCCACCGTTAAGACAGATGGATCAACGTGGCCCAAGATATAGAGAAATGATGTAAGATAGTACAACATGCGTGTACTCAGTCCATTTGGGTCACAACGCTCAACATCAAGCTAATGACCGAGAGAGAAAAGGTGAGTCCGAAGTCACCCCACATTACAGTATATTAAAAACTCTGACACCAACAACTCAGTATTGTTTCTAAGTCGTATTAAGCCTATCGTCGTCAGAGGCTTTCGGGTGCAGCTGCGTATAACGCGTTGTCGGCGTGCGAGCTTTCTCGGCCATTGCAGGGCGCATCATCAGGCAATGATAAAATGTATTGGAAAGTTGATGTCTTATATTTCTCCATCCCTCCCCCCTTTTTCTGTGGAGTGGTGGGGGAATGACGTGAGAAGGTGACCGCCACTTAGCCCTGTCCTTGGGGAGTCGGTGAACTTTCCCTCCCCCTCACAGTGCCAACGGGTGTGTTGTTGTTTTTCTTCTTATGGAAGCATCCAGGCGTATTCTTACTCCGGAAGAGTCTTCTCCAAGTCGGACTTAGTCGAATGCCCTCGTCCCGGTTGAAATTCAGGGGGCATATCTCAATTTCAATAGCCTCGCGGATTAGTCGGTGGTGATAAAATCTTTCTTGGGCTAACAACCGCGTCTCGTCAATTAAAATTTGGTGTCCCTCCTCGGAAAAGGCTGCGAATTTCGCTGCGAAAACCTACGTTCCAAATTCGTATTAAGCCTACGTAACATAAGAATGATAAGATTGTTTATCTATGGTATAATGAGAAAGAATTTAATTTATCTTTTTAAAGAATGAAAAGCACATACAGCAATGATGCCATTTTATAGTGGCCAATAACAGTACATAAATTTCATTATATATACAAGAAAAAAAATAATAGTAACAGGAAACAAATAGTAGGGAAGGTTATTTATTCTGTGGACAGATGCGAAATAGAAAGGCTTATGAACGATTTAATTGGGAGTGCAAAGGGATCAATGTGTTGTGGGAGGAAGTTCAATAGAGAGGAGAGATGGAAGAAAAGAGGATGTTTAGTAATCGGAAGTCTGGGAATGGGCACATGGAGTAAAGAATGAGAACGGGTGGGGTGGGAAGGAACTTTGAAGTTGACAAAGGAGAGCAAATCGGGATTCCATGGTGGAATTGAGAATGTTATAAATTAGTTTTAAGCCTGCTGTGAGTCCAAGGGAGGGAATCTCACCCCCTGCCACACACCCTCGCGGTGGCTTGCAGGGTATCGTGTAGTTGTAATGTAAGGGTGCTAAGATTAGGGATGGAGAGGGAGGAGAATATAGTACTGGTGTTATGAAATTACATTTTACGAAAATTCGGTAATCTATTTTTAACTATTTTCGCAAAGAAATTGCACAGTCCAGAGATGAGAGATTAGTTCAAGGAGAGATAGACCAGATGGGGCAGGAATAGGTAAGAATTGGAAGAACAACTGAAGAAAAGAAGGTTCGAAGGGCTTGTGGGCTATTAACTTCAGTGAAACTATTGAGCAGGCCTAAGAGGGACATTGCTTTGGACTTGATGGTTCGTACGTGTTGGGAAAAACTTAATTTATTGTCTGTAAGAATACCTAAGTCTTTAGATGTAGAGACACATTTTAGGGAGCGATTAAGAACAGTAATTGATGGGTGAACTTTTTAGGGAAATGGACACCATGCTATATTTGTCTGGGTTTAATTAAAGCTTCCATACATTGTACCAATTTGATGTCTGCTGTAGGGCATCTTGTAGTTCATAACAATCAGAGGGCGTTTGAATGTTCTTGAAAAGTTTGCAGTCATCGGCGTAAAATAGGGTGTGAGCTTCGGAAGGAGGCAGTAGGAAGGCAAGATCATCAATATATAAATTAAAATGGTACGGACCACGGACAGTGCCTTGAGGGACCCCAGATGTCAGTAGAGACCAGGGAGAAGAAAAACCAGAAAGGATGACCCTTTGAGTTTGGTTGCTGAGGAAACTTGTAAGAAGATTTTTAAAATTACCAGAAATATTGAAACGTTCGCTAAGTTTATGAAGGAGTAGGATATGGTTGATGGGGTCAAAACCTCGAAAGTCTAGAAAAATGGTATCTAACCGTGTTTTGTTATTCAAGGAATTTACGGAATTATGCTGAAAAACAGCTAAGTTGGTCATGCACGAACAGCCCAAAAGAAATCCATGTTGATTTTCAGAGAGGTGAGGGGATGTGAAGTAATAAACTCGGTTGAGAATTATCCTCTCACAAACAGAAGAGAGGACTGGGGGTAAGGATATGGGTCAATAGTTTGATACCATATTTTTGGGCCAGATTTATGTACGGGGATAACATTAACAGTTTTCCATTCAGACAGAAAGGTACCGAGGGAAAAACAGCGGTGAAAGAGTAAACTTAAAGGTATTGACAGGGATTCAGCACAATTGCGAATAAATATCAGGCCATCAGGGATTATTAGATATTAGATAGGGATATTAGACTTATAGGGAGAAAAATGATGCAATGACAACAGATGTACATTGGATAGCTTTATTTTGAAAAATGGTTCATTCAAAACAATGAAAACATAAAAAATTGCTTACAAGCAGTCACCAAAATAACCTCTTTAATCACATCATAAATGCCATCAGTTGAAGCATGGTTTAATAGTTAACAGCTTTTAAGCCCTGTAAAAACGTCTATCAGCGGATTATAAAAATATGCATACTCAACCATCACAATACTCTTAAACATATGGAGTAGTGAAGATATATAACATTATTCCATTACAATTAAAATTCATAACAAATTTTACATAGAATGATAATGCCATAGTCAATGACTCCACAGCAGACAATGATTGGTTTTCAACAGAAGTTTGTGCAAGATGCCTGGACATGAGAAAATATTCCTTAAATAGATATTTCTTGAATAGTCTAAATGAATATTTTATTAGTCGGAGATCCATTAACTTAAATATTAAAATAGAATGGAAAATAATCCAAATAGCTCTCCTTTTACAAATGTGATAGAAGATTAATCAAGCTTTCAGTGATATAAAATGGAATAAAATTTGATATCAAGCTAAATACTTTTAAAGGATTGACTCTTGATTTAAGCACAGCCATGAGTCATAACCATTAGATAAGTAAAACTGCCACTAACTAAATCAAATAAAGCAGAGTATAAGCGTATGTATCCTTAATTCAAAGTATATTTTGTAACTTTGTTTTTAGGCAAACAGAAATTGTTTCCGATGTACTTTGGTTACAGTTATGTCTTACAAATGACAAGTATTTAAAAATTTCAGAAACTTGTTCACTCCAATCAGTATTATACATTTACAAATCATGTTTATTTGTGTAAAATCATACCTAATTGCTTAGGTGCCTTACTAAATGATAACAATCCACTTCATTTTTTTTCACTCATAAATTCATAAATTTTGTAGAATACACGCATGTGTAAGGCATGCTGCAAAAACTTATTATTCCAATAAAAATGTTAAAAAATTGCACGCTTTCTGAGAAACAAAAAAAAACAATTAAAATAAAAACATTCTCTCGTTTCTTAATTCTACACATAACTTAAGGTGTCAAAGTGCAATACAAGTGCAGAAAAATATAATATGTATGAAATAAATATTGCTATAAATGAAGGCTAAATTATACCTCATTGAAGCAGCCATTGATATAAAAATTCCAATGCATACAAGATTTCAATATCCTAAAATTGACCCATCTCTGTTCAAACTATACACATTCATAGCAAGAAAGAATAATAATAATATAGCATGTTCTCTAATAAGTAGAGGGCATCTGGATTCCAACACCATTGTGCCATCTACCATACCACAAATTAATCACAATAGTAAATCAATTGCACAGGGGAGAACAGAGCCCTGGGTAAATATGAGTAAATTGGTAACAAAGAAATTTCAGATAGTCAAGAGAATTATTCCATAAATTTTGTGGAGACATGGGAATGATACACAGCTGTCCTTTCATAGGAAATTGCATACCGTGCCTTTGAATTAATGAAGACTCAAAAAGTAGTTATGAAGAGCAATGAGATACAGAGTGATGGGTAAGATATATGCTGAACTCAATTGTAGTATAAGATTTCATTCCAAATTTAAGCTCACTTCAAGCACCAGCTGCAACATGAAAGTGTATCACTTATTTTCAATGCTGCATTAGTTTCAAACATGTATTTATGCAATATATCCTCAAAGACAAAATAAAGAAAACATTTATCACCCATTCAGCCAAACAGCCACTGAAATTGAACTACTATTGCACTAAGAATGAAACTGAAATATTGGAGAGTATAGATATAAAGGAAAAAATAATGAATACTATAGATAAATGGCTGCCTTAAAGGACAAAATCAAGGAGACTGCAGCTACCTGAACATAGAAACTATTTTTAATAAACAAAGCATGTGTTGTTTGACAAAGATACTACTCTCTTTTTCACCAAGATTTCTAGAAGCATTTGAAGACAATAGAAATTTAAGATTTTGACCAATTAGAAAGGCTAGTTTGGAGAACAGCAGAAACAGTATTAAATATGATATAAAGAAAAGCAACGGTTGTAAAGTTAGTTACTTGCAGAAAAGTGACTATGATCAAATGGTTTCGCTAGGATCAACAAGTCAGCCATCAATTACACTTAACTCTTAGATCTTGGAACTGTTGACTTTACTCCAACATAATTCAAAGAGAAGAAATCAAGGCCTTTTATACGGTGTTCAAGGCATAGCTTTATCGAAGACACATACACTTGATGTCATGGTTTCAGATCCGGTGAAATTAGAATCCGACCCCTGAAACATCTTAGTAGCTAGGAAGTCCTCTTTTTATTAATATATCCATTAACTAATGGTGCCTATTGCTCTTACAACAATGCGTTATAGCACAATCATAATTATAATTATTTATCTGACCACTTCCCCACACTTATCAGATGTTTCTTGTTTTTATTAGACATATTTCCAGAATTTCTTCATCAATAAGGACTATGGAAAGCTTTAGTTTCTGTGAAATAATGCAAGGCTATATAATATTAGTTCATCTCTCTAAAATATAGCACTCTTTAGTAGGGTTAACCTCAAAATATCTCATCTGATATATTTAATTTCAACATGAATATTAGTTGTATAGAGTTTCTTTAGTTTGAAGTACATCAATTAATTACATGACAGATAGAGCTGGTGCTTTGTTGAACTTCTTCTTAATATATTTATGGTGACAATGATAGAGAAGAGAATTCAAATGTTTGGCATTCAATCTAAATCACACAACTTTTACAAGGACGCCATAACATCCTCTCCATTAAACACTAATGATTTAAAAGATTCATCACGTAATTCGTCATTCATAGCACTATGATTCCTATTGGCACTATTGACACAGGTCAAGAGCCTGATATAAAAAACTACTAAAACAAGGCACTAAGTTCTGTTGACTGCTAAGTGAAGCCCAGATTTTTTGGAATTTTTAAAAGACCATTTTATCCCTTGTTTTCACAATTGAAAAGAGAGTGCAACAACTGTCTCCTTACATAGGACGCATTTCACATAACTCATTATCTACTCTCCAGCAGAATGCCTCAACAGAATCAACTTTTTATGGAAACTTTGTACACGTAGAGAGTGCTGTATTTCAGCTGCGTAATGTTATATTAGAGCTCAATTTTTTTCTACTTGCTGATTGCTTTCCACGTTTGTTCCACATTGGGAAGAGAAAACCCTATGGAGCAGATACATGAGAACTGCTTCTAATAGGCTTGAATGGTGAAGGAAAGTAGAGGCTGAAGATAAGGGAGAGGCAGTGTTAGGAACTGTTAGCATAAGGAACAGCATAGGAAAGAGCCAACATTAATATGTGTACACAAGGAAATGGATGTTCAAGATGGTATATACATTCTTAGAATGTCTCCCACAGCAAAGACTAAATCATTTTACTGCAATTTTGTTATCAAAATGAAGGTCATCAAAACATTTGATGATGACTAAACTGGATAAACTAAACCCCTCTCCGAGGAAGATTATGGATATTAGACAAAATTTGGACATAAAGGACATACAAGTAGAGAGTTATTCACCTTTAGCACAACACCCTTATCAATGACTTAGTAGCTGAGTTAGCCTCCAATCAACTGATCAGATATGAACTTAGCCAGCGACTTACTTGACACTAAAATAGCCATATAACGCTTGGCCCAGCAAATTGTAGCTGCCTCCTGAATAGTCTAAAAAAATAGCTTCCAACTCTTTCCTGAGGTCAACATTGGCTTATGCCTCAAGAAAAGAGAGACGTGTATATGAGCCAAGGAGGTTAGAATGTACCGCATGAAGCATTAGCATGCTAGCCTATGGGTGGCAGTGAAGCCAGAATGGGGATGCTTGGGAAGGATTAGGCCCCACTCTGTAAGAAACACTGGGTTTTATGCAGCCTCTTATGGAGAATACATGTGTGTTAAAACATACCAGATTTAATTGCGTATATGTATCATGAACCTTTTTTCCTTAAACCCTGGTGAAAATAAGGGGATGTACACCTTGCACGAATCCTACAGATTTTCTTGTTAACCGCACACCTTTTTTTCAAATTCCTGTTTGCATCGCACATTTTTTCCCTAATTCCTATTTATTTTTTCACCCCATTCCTGTTTCTTTAATTTTAGTCAAAGAATGCGCTTTCTGGCTTTGACGAAAAGTGCTACGCTCAAGGAAAAAAATTAATTTTTTGACGAAAACATTTTTTTCCTTGCTGGCCTGCCCAAAAGTGGGGGTGCAAAGGATACATGGGGGCACAGCTAACATGAGTGAATACACTAAATAACAATGAAATTATCCATAAATTTCATCACAGCGGCATTAGTTAATCTTCCTGAGGGAGGTATTGAGGCATTTGATTTGCCTGGGAGTTGAATTTATTACTAAAGCTTGTTCAAATTAAACCTGTTTAAACTTCATGTATGGCACATATTTGCATATTTTCGTACTTTCTTCTGTTATTAATAAGTCGAGCTATACTTAAAAAATGTAGCTATATTTAAAAAATGTATTACATTGTTCATCTGTCAACAATAAGTTTTACTGCATTTAAAAACAACTTCATCTGTACGAGTTGTGAGAGTAGCAAGCTCATATGTCCGTGCCTACCAAGATGGCCACTGGCTTCTCAAATAAACTGTGATGCCTCCTCCAGTGCATTCTGACCTCCTTGAGATGACCACGCAGTGTGAATTCAACTAAGTTAAGACAAAAAAATGAAGAGAATATCCTGACATACTGCTCTCAAGGTTTCTTATATTTTACATACTCATAGATACATATGTGTTTAAGCCATCGACGCAATCGACAAATCCAATAAATCACATTTTAACACCTGAAATACTACAAATATTAGCCATAGGATCTTATATGTTGAAAAATTGTTTAATATAAGAATGATATTGCGTCATCTTCGTCAAAAATTAACAGGCAGGGGCAATTCATAATTGATATATCCAGTGATTTCATAATCAACATATTATGAAAACACCACAGAAAACTCCCACAAAGAAGCTTTAACAAACTTAAGCTTCCTACCACTGAGGAAAACAAGATTTGATCCTTTGTAAATACAATTGACCAACTTTACTATTTCTTTGGCACCTGCTGAAAAAATAGAGAACTTTTTATAAAATATTTTACGCAAACTGCAAAACTACTGCCAAAGTACTGTAAATGGAAATTCCTCAGAACTGTCTCCAAGAGACACATTTAGATTGACTCGAAGTAAATTAAAATATTACAAGGACATCAATACTAATTCAACCAACCATTTATTACAATTTGAGAAATAAAAAGCTGCCTATGACTCACAGCTAGCTGCTTCCAGCAATTATATCTCATGTTACACTGTGATACAGCTCATCCACTAAGGTAGGCGCTCAACAATTCCCACCAAAATCTGAAGTGCAATGGAGACAATATCCCAAGACATCAAGCAGGTGTAAAAACAAGAGAGCGTGGACAAAGGAATGAGCATATTTAATATTTTCCATACATAATAGTATATTAGACCATAAATATTAAAGCTTTACCTATATATAAAATCTTAACTCTTAGTTAAAGCTACCATATTAGTTAAAGCAATTAGTAACGATCAAATATATGGATTTAAGCAATGCATATATTTGCTTTGCCCTTGTTGAGGCATGCACAACACAAGACTGGTTAACGTGTTAATGACTGAACACAGGCATGTGCAAAAGAGGTCCTACCATTCAGGGGAGGTAGGAAATAACCCCATAATCCAAAAGCTAAGCACTGTGACCAAAATGGCAATTATTCTGCCACTAGGATTGCAGTGAAAGGTAACACAGTTATGACTGTTACTTTGAAAGTCTTCACAGGAGTAGGCATATAGAAAACAAACAGTTCTTTGTAAGAACAATAATTTCACCTTTCCAAAGCAATAAGGCATAATGATGATAATAGCTGCCATTTTTCCAACCCAAGTATTCATTTCCATGTGAATATACCTTACAAGGTTTTGCATGACCCACATAGGTTACACCTCCAGAAGGAACTAGTGATTATAGATTTGTCTCCCTGATGAATGGGCAAACATGATCTTGATGAAAGCTTTTTAACTTCAACACTGATGGTACAGAATTTAATTACTTGCACCATGGCATATCCTTAGCAAGTTGGTCAACTTGGAATTCACAAAAAGAAAACATTTAAAAAAATAAATAACAGTCACAATGCTCACCTATTGCACTTGGCCATCAAGGACAAACTATGATTACAAGAGAAGCGTAAAAATCTGTACCTGATTGTCTACAGCTAAATCATAACATTTTTGGACTGGAAAACAATGGAAAAGGCAAAGAAAATTCATTTCAGACAACCTCAAATGTTTATCACCCAAAAATACTGAGTGTATGGCTTTGATACTGAAGTAAGAAGTGATTACGACAGGTTTTACCAAAACAAACACAGGCCTGGGTTGGAAGGAAGGGCACTTGAACAGCAATCTGTCCTTCAGCCCCAATGGATGGCACACAGCTTATGGAAAATGTTTCTTCATATGAGAAAGGTGAGGTAGATGCAATAATGGACGCCAGGCAGATATCAGCTGCAACAAGTCAGGCAGCTTACAAGGCTGAGTCCATCCTGAAACCATTCCAAGGAAGATATTATTATGACAGCATTTAATAAGCAAAGGATACCTATGCTTTGTAACATCAGAATGTGCTACAGCAATGGAATCTAACATAGATGAAACATTAAAACTAGAAAGGAATCATTCAGCAATGATTGGAAAGTCAAGGATTCCTACAATGTCTTCCACCAGATATCTCAGCAAAATAATTTCTTATCAAATGGCATAAAATCAAAGAAAAACACCAGCAGAAAAAAATTAAAGTCGATATTTTCTTTTTCATTCTTTTTTACTAACTGAACAATAAATTCTCCCTCAATTCCAGCCAACAAAAATAATTTGATAAATTAAGACAGTACTGAGCACAATTTAAACAAATGTAATTAGCATAAACATTTCTCAAGTGTAGGTTCAGATTGTATGTTGAAGTAAAGACTGAAGAAATTTAAGGAGGATAAATTCTTTGAAGATGTTAAAAATGTATTAAAAACCCCAGTATACAATGGTTGGCTAGATCATAAAGACAAAACTAGAGAGAAACATATGCTTAATAAGACAATGGTTTGAAACGTACTTTTTTCCACAAATAACAAGGGACAATATGTAATGGGTGCAATTGAAGTTACCAGGGAAATAATTAGGATGGATAATATAAAATTAAGACTTTTTTTGCATGTACGCATGACCCTCTAAATTTTCAACGCATGGAAGTTGCACTCAACCAAAAGGTTGGTCTAATTGGAGAAGATAGAACTTACTGAATAAATACTAATTCCAATGGCTAATGACAATTAAAATCTCACGGTACAGGGGCCAGTTCTTCCCTCAGTTTCCTATAAAGATCTGGTATTAACCAGAAAATGACCACCCACTTGGATTTGGATAGACATTTCCATAGGTCTCTCCTAGGATTCGAACTCAGGTCATTTGGTCAGCTGCTCAACAATACTCACTGGGCTAACAAGCACGGAACAATGCAGAGTAATTTTTTTTAGACATCTCCACATATGAGTAATTTCGTCTCGGGATTCCCAAAGGGTTGGTATTTCAGGTGCCGACGTTTCAGTGGCTGACTCTACCTTCACCTTCAAGAGCTGGTGCTAGGACCTGGTGTGGAATCACGGATCTATCTTTCGCGTTATCGCAATCTTTATCATTAATGCTTACCCCTAGAGTAGCGAAGGGTTAACAATAACTGTCTATAAAATTCCCTCCACTGATTGGAACAAGCGATTTGAAGTGCTGTGTGAAGAATGGAAATCACATTCTCTCTGACATAAGTTAAATCAAAAAATAGTGATAACTCTAGCGCATGCGTTATGAAGATCCATGATTGAGGCCCTGATTTTGGCTGACTTATAAGCCAAGTGGCCAGACATTAGTCAGGTCACCTCCGATTGGCGAGTTTTATTAGTTCCCCTCATATACTTTATTTTCCAGAGTTTCCAGGTGCTGCTGAGCCCACAACCCGAGTCTCAATTGAAGTTCTTCTCTTCCAGTCGAATTTCAATTGCCTCCTTAGTTAGCCTCTCCCAATACCCATGGGCTCTGCCTACGACTCTGGTGTCATCAAAGTGGATGAGATGATCGTTAGTGAGGCTGTGATCTGCAATGGAAACTTCCAATCCTTCATCTCCACATACATTTGGCATGTAACCAGAAAAATCTGCACAATGTCAATTCTGTATGATACTACAGTAGAGCGCTGATTATCCATGGTAATTGAGGGGGAAGCCCAATCACATAATTGAAAGCAATGGATAATCCATTCATGATCATTTTCCTAGCAGTTTTGATTTTGGTTTTAGTGCCATGCTTTCTACGTGTCTTTTGCGTCTACTCCACTCATTGTTTGTGTACAATTTTGTTTATCAGCAAATAGTTCATTGAAATTCTCCAAAACATTTCAACAACTATTTCATAATAACAAGATCACAAGAGTTTTGGCGGGAGTTTTCCCTAACAGAAAACAAAACT
Organism: Platycnemis pennipes; assembly: GCA_933228895.1. Lineage (NCBI taxonomy): Eukaryota > Metazoa > Arthropoda > Insecta > Odonata > Platycnemididae > Platycnemis > Platycnemis pennipes. The sequence continues at coordinate 28,277,061 of OW121852.1, read as the reverse complement.
TCATAGCAGTGCGTTTCTCCCGGCAGTCAGCTATTACACGTTTTTCCTAAACAGAAAAAGTTGGTTTACTGAAAAAATCCCACAGACGAACGGATGCACTCAGAGCGACCAGGCTTCCCACACTGACTCAGGAAAAGTCATTGCTTAGAACCCTCTACTGGAGAAGCAGATCCATCAATCTGCCGCCCCCCCACCATGATATTCCCATTACTTTTGGGCCCCCCCTCGTAGTGAACATTGAAACTGAGGGTGTAGTCACTAAAAATTGGATTGTTTACTCAAAGGTAATACACAGCAGGTGAGGAGTCACCCCCTGCCTAACACCCTTGTGGTGTCTAGAAGTAGATAAAGATCTCTTGGATTTCCATCCAGGTAAGTACCTCCATTATTATGATGGAGTGAGCTGTCAAAACATTGGCCATAGAGCCACTTTGCCAGATGGAAACCTGAGATACTTCATCAACTCAATGCACTGGGAAAACCTGAAGTCATTCAGGGTACTAAGTAGAGGTAGAATCAGTTGACAGGAGGTGAAAACGGAGGCACGACAGACCTTCTCAGCCGCCTCAAGTGGATTGGCACCACTGTCTCCGAGGCCGAGTCCTTGATGAGGGTGGTGGACAGGTTCAGTACCACCAGGAGGCAGCACAGGAGCAGAGGTCCCATGATTGCACCCTCAACACCGAGGCAGAAGATCCCCCCTGCGATGGACAAGCCTGTCAGGTACGGATGACCACCACTGCAACAGGAAAGCACTTGTTGACAAAGAGCTTGAATCATGGATTATCGCAACAAGTGACGTCATGAAGGCAACACCACATGGCATGCGATTTAGAATCTGTGATGACATCCAATCTGAGCTTAGATCCCTTCCCTACAAGATACCACCATAGTGAAATTAATACCCTGCTAAGGATTCAATGATTCAGGTACTTCTCTTCAAAGAGAAGTGAGGGCTAATGTGATTTTCTGTATTAGTTACATCAGGTACTGGAGCATTTCCGAAAATTTAAGTGATCATAACATTGATGTCATAAAAATCTGTAAAAATATTTTTCATGTAATGTTCTTCAAATATTATTATTAAATTTATAATTTTGCTTACTAGGTCCAGATTTTCTACTCCTCACGTATATCACCCAAGAATTGCACAGTTCCTGAGGACTTTTCAAATGAGCTTCATATGGCACTTTTTCGGAATGTATTTCTTGTCTTAACACATTCACATTAGTGCAGGCTATGCTTGCAGTCAGTGGATTTAAATGGAGGACGAACTACATACATAAATTCAGATAAAGAATGATGGGCCGTGCTCACATTTCGTTTGATCTACTATGCAGTTTGAAGTTTTAGTTATTCATAAATCCATTAGATGGCAGAAGCTGATCGAATTTCTATTCACCTGCGTGTTATATTTATCTAAAACAGTTTATAAATCACCATTTTTCACAAAAACACCAAAAACCACAGTCCAGCATGCAAAAAAAGCCCTTTAAACCTCAGACTGGAATGTGTTAAAAGGGGTTAGCTGCAGATTTAAAGAAAAGTATACTATTGAAAAGTATCTACCACCTCGGGGTAGGGTGTCCCAAAAAAACCGAAAGTTTGAAAGTTGAGAGGGCATTTCCATTTTCCTTCCATTAACATTCCCGTAAATTAATGGCCGTGAATCATCAATTGATGATATTTGGATTTTAAAATCCAAAGAATCAACACTACTTAAATAGATATGTACAAATTTAAAATGAAAATACCATTCCGTGGGCCTAATTATAAGCAGAATTATAAAGAAATATCACGTGCTTTAAAATAGGAGATCACCTAGATAAATTGACTGTGACATCACAAGTAGCAGCATATTATCTCAAAATTCATTGATAATAGATGCTATTAGCATGTTGCAGCTAGAAAAGTAGTATCGAATTTCATGAAAAACATAACAACACAACTTTGAACATTCAAATTATGCACACGCAAAAGGTGATGGATTAACTGGATTGGCAAAATGTACCCCGTTTGCAGTGCTCAATTGTTCCTTACCTCTTTATTTCCTTGTAAATAGCAGTGTCCACCATGGAACATGGAAAGAGGATGGCCAGGAAGATAAGGATGGCTTGGATGCCCTTGCCTTGCGCAAGCCACAGATCAATGACTGCAGGCAGACTAGCCCAATAGACGCCCAGGAAGGGGACAACAGCCAACACTGCTGCCAGCACTACAGGTTAGAAAAAAAATGCATTGCATAAAAGGCACTTTGCTTCAACGATAGAGATTCAATAATGTAAACAAATCAGGTTACCCCAGAACTTTTAAGTAGGAATTTAAATACTAAACAATGACATTAACATTAATTTCCAAAACCTACTGTGAGTTGTGAGTAATATGTATTTTAAAGTACCAAAAAATCATCTAAGGGAAATGCAGCTAGTTATGGAAATAATTATAAGGCAACAGAGATCAAATCAGATCAGAGACAACAGAGATCCAATTAGTGATAACTACTACCTATTTCATTGTCATGTGTTTAATTTTTATTGGTGGAAGTACAAACTTGGGAGTAATTTATGCAAGGTAAATTTTTATCTAGTAAGGCTGTAAGTTGGAGGGAGCACTGAGCCACAAAGAACCTATTTGAGAGATTTCATGAGCTATTTGAGATGGTGAGTGAGGAGTGTGTAAGAAATATTCAGGACCATCATAGCTGGACTGAATCAGGTCCCACCAAATGTGAAATATGAACTTTGCACTTGCAAACCATACCTGTGGGGATATACACAATCTGCATTTGGAACAAATTGTGAATGAACCACGTCCACAATCCGTAAAACACAGCCATTTTGAATGATGCCTCAAAAACACCATTTATGGCCACCTCAAAAGCACTTCCAATCCTGGAATACAGAGGAGAAAATTACATACAAGGAAAAGTACAACATCCTGAAAAAGAAGAGTTTCAAATGCATCAAAATTTGAAGATAACGTCATTTCTTCCAAGTGCCTTTTCCACTAGGAAGAGGTCCAAAACTCACGGACTTATTTTTAAGTCTATTTTCCAGAACCAAAAGAATAATGTAAATTTGAAAGCCTGGGGTAACAAGGATGAGTGATTTGGCTACCTGAGTGGTATGTTGGAGGAAAAAAGTATATAACATCAACAAATTGCAAAATAGAATCAGCTTGGTGAAAGAGGCAGTCTGTCAGATTCAGAACTTTAAGCAGAAAACAATCTGGCCAAAGTGACTATCTTGTCTACTGCCTCTCCGCAGGTAAAGGCAATAAATAAGCGCAAATATCATTAAAGAGCCCAACTTTCCAAAGCTTTGGCTGACTCATTTTCTGGTAAGAAAGTTATAAATGTCCACAGGTAATTATGCATATCCAAGGAGTATTATTTTCATTTCATTTTCAATATATTCTGGATTAATGAATTTTAGATTGCATTGTCTTAAAAGTAAACTACTAACCTTGGCCCATTACTGGGACTTATGACTGAAATTAATTCCACTGGCTTGTACTGTCGATCACTGCAGTTTAGCAAATAGAACAGGGCTGTCAGGAAAACAATCTGAAAGGCATAATTGTAGAACACACTTAAAAAATGATGTAGTTGAAATTTACAAATTTGAAAGTTTACTCATAACCTAAATGAAGGAATGACCTTTCATATAATATATTGCATTTTCACATAATATATTGCACTACTTCAATCACTGTAATTAATAATGCTGAAATATGAGAAGTCACTAAAATGGGATATTGATGGCTAAAATAAAGAGTAATAAGGTAGCAACGGAAGGACAATTTTCTAACAATCATCGAAGCTTAAACAGATTATGAAACTCTCAACATGTTCTGGGGTTTATCTAACTCATTTATTTCCAAGTAAACAAATCTAAAAGACCTTCGATCAACATTTTTGAGATAATTAATTTTCACCAACTCAATTATTATTAATCCATAATCTTATAATGTAATGCTTTGTATGAGAATTTTTGATGTATGTAGTATTATAAGATAAAGGAGGTTAATGGAACATCTACAAATCAGCAACCACACTTATTTGAGAAACAGCCATTCAGTAAAAAGAAGTTCACAAAGCTATCTTCATATGATCACACATATAATCTTTTGAAAAGTCAAGTCATAGGTATAGCACAAATAAATATGGTATAACACTTTCAAAACAAAACAGTAGCACTTGGGTAAACATGCAAGAATCCAAATAACAAATCTTTAGTTCCAGAAGATTTGCCAAATCTGAGATTTTTTAATGCCTCATCAATAATCTAAAGCCATTTATGCACAAAGTTTCAAATAAAAAAACTCACACATTTACCATAAAAATAAGATTCTGAAACTTTTTTATTCAGCTGAGTTTGTACTCTTAGAATGGTATATTCATAAGCACTGACAATTGAACAAACAACAATAGAAATGGTAATTCTTCTATATTTTCTTACACTTGGTTCTCTCCCAGATTGATTTATTTCATTACTCCCGATGCTATCACATACCAAGAATTATGCTGTCCTAAATTTCAGCTTCCAACAAGTTTTTGCTCAAGTTTTAGTTTAAAATACTATCTATGGTGAAAGACGCACACTAGGCAACTAAAAAGCGAGTATTAGACAACAAAAACAGCATGCCTTTCATTGCATAATCTACCACAATCATAGTCTTTAGATGAAAATCGACTCAAGGAGTGATAGCTTTTTAAGTTTGGACTTAATGGCAGTCATAATTAACAAATTCTTGAAGTAAATTCTTTTTATACAAATGGAGTTTGGTGGCTAGGGCTTTCTTTACTTGTGGAAAATAGAGATATCATCATTGCATCATTAAAACCGTCTCAAGGGTCCCATGTTAAGGTAAAAGAAATCACACAAGAAAAATGCTTTACTCTGCAGCAAAATATTTTGATTTTGTGCACATTTTTCTGGCTCATCATTAGTATGTACATAGGTACTTCCACCATAGGTATTCAGGCAGAATACTTGACATCCATTTATGTAATATAATATATTATATTATATAATTTAATAATTATATAATGTAATTATTTGGAATGCAAAATATTGATTTTGCACACTAATCATACCCATGCATATTGCTGTACTTTCTTGAGCCCCAAATGTGTCGCAGCAATGAGTAATGTAGCAATAAAATGGACTTATCAATGGGAAAAATGTTGGAAAGCAGAAAAATTGTCATATGTACCTCTTGTGGAAGTCTCATACTATTCAATCAAAATCATTATTCTTGTATGCAAGGTCACACAACAGCAGTTGTAAGCTCCAAATTGAATTTCACCATGTAGGAGAGGACACACTATTATGTACCTCTTACTGAATTGAAATTGGTTTCCTCATGTGGAAGATATAGTATCCCAAACTCAGGAGCCTCGGCATATTCTTGATGATGTCTCAATAGAAAATTGTGAGAATAGCTCGTAGCGATAGCAGAGTAGAAGCATGAATTCTCAGTTTATGTTTCGAAAACATAATAGCTATTTGCGAAAGTACACTGTAGAATAAGATATACATTGTGTGGCCTTTTACAAAATAATGATAAACTTGTAACAGAGTAAAAGTGGAGCTCATATCAACCGGCAATCGTCAGTGATGTTTACGAATATTGTTTGATTTTGAAACTTGACTAGCGGTGACTAGTTTTGGCACATTGTTTATGGTAAAAAGACAACAGTTGCACCAGAAATCCATTCATTGAAACTTTTGTTTTTCTACCATAAATTACACATTGTAACCCATCAAGCGACTCGTGTCTCCTCCGTCCTCTCGTGGCGTATATGCTGTGGTTCATAGGCACGCAAAATATAACCCTGTATGGCACGATATTCAAGCTTTTTCTTTTAACATAATTATCCAAGATCTCAAATATTAAATACTTTCTGATAATTGAGTATTTGCGGGTAGAATTTGCACATCTTTAAAAAATAAACCCCTTATTTTAACACATTTTTCTATGACGATGGTCAAGAAGCCAAATTTGGGAATCGCTGTCTTTAAGATTTACAACGGGAAAGAGTGGAGATGAATCAATTAAATTTTCTAAACATCTCAGTTTTTTGAAGGCAATAAGGCTTGGATGCACCTATTATCAAGATAAACATTACAAGCATTACGAAGATACTCAAGAAAGAGGGTAAGTTGCCTCCTCAATTGGTGGTGCACTTCACAGAAGTCACTCTTCAGCCAGGTTGGAGATTGGAAATAACGAAATTACATTAACTGACCTCATGTTCACACAGAAATTATTTTTTGATTGGACTTAAGTTAAAACTTTGACAATTTCACATTAACAATTCATTTCAGCTACCAAAAGTGAATATTTTAACTGTTCTTGCAACTGAGAAGCAACTCTGATGGCAAACGTAAAAGCCGAAGCACAAACACTTAAATTAGAGCAGTTAGTTGGATATTGTAGATACACCAGAGTTGAAACAGCAAGGACTCATGAGTAGACAATCTGGCTGTGGATAAATAAGTAGACTCTCATCACATCTATAAACTACACACTGAAATCTAGAACTAAGGGGTAGCGGTCAGGGGGAGCTTCACTTAATTGCAACTATTTAATCGTTACTAAGGTCATTAATGGAGGCTTCACTTGACTGGATTGTACAACATAGGGAGGAAAATGTTTTAGTCTGACTGAACGTAACCAAACCAAGACAAAAGCTAATTGGGACACAGAGGATGGAAGAAACTCCAATAAAGTAGACGACCAACCTCCCGCAGTGCAAACTCATAGAATATAACCCACTGCATTTTGGATGATGCACCATTTTAGGTGTCGGAGGAAAAACCCCAACATCCATAAAAATGAAAATGAGAGAACATTAGAGACATTCAATGAGCTTGAGACCTGTATGAAATTAAAACTAAGAAAAAAGGTAGAAAAACATTAAATATAATTTTATAATACACTAAAGAAAACTGAACATCCATGACAGCCAGAGCAAACCCAACATAATATTTGCAAAATATTTCTAGCAAGTCTAAAAGAGGTAATGATTCGGAAGTTTTACATGCTGCTAGGAGACACCATATCAACCAAGAGATGCAAATGCAATATGGAAGTTCAAGGTCAAAGGTAACTTGTCAGGTTTTTACTTCAATTCAAGTGCTCACCATCACTTCACCAGGAGGCATTGTGACATTCATGTACCCCGTGTATGAACAAGAAAATTGACAATGGGACAATCAAACATGGGTCTTCATCTTTTTAACAAACTTCCAAGCGTTATAAAGGAAGCAGAGTCAATTCTAAAGGTTTAAAATAATGGAGTCGTTTACCATATTTTTTTAATTGCCGAATCTTATAGTTTGTAAAATAAAAAGACCTGTATTTTTCCCTTTTTTGATCGGTCAATTATTTCTCGAGTTATAAGCAGCGAAAAACTGATGTTTTTAACCCTTTTGGAAAAGTGGGCGTGGTGCAACCTCTGACGTATATCGACTTCGTACAATCACAACTGAGCCTGCGAAGCTACTTTGCCATATGGCAATGGGGAGGTCACAGCTGACTCTGCCAACCAGAGCGGTTGCGACAGGATCTGTGCGAGCAGACATTCCGAGAAACCCCCTCCACTCCCTTCTCTTCCCCTAAAAGCAGTCAAGGAGGGGAGGAAAATGACGTCAATGGTATCAAAGCAGGTTCTTCAGTGGGCATCACCTTTTGCTTATTTCAATTTTTGATTTGTGTGTGAATGGTTATGGTTAGAAGATTAATTTTTTCACTAAATTTTTATTTTTTTCGTTTCCATCTAACGATTTTGTGTACAAAATTGCAATTTTGGTTTCGAGTAAACACCCCCATTTAAGAATGCTTCTTAATACTACTCAGTGAATGAGTTCTTTAGTGACTTGTTTTCCACATAGTATAGTTTGGCTCATTGATACCTCCTTTCATTTTTGCACATATATTTGAATGAATTTTTTAATGCATTTGTATTTCTTGAATGGGGGCGTTTACTCCAAACCCAAATCGCAATTTTGTGCACAAAATCTTTAGATGGAAATAAAAAACAATTTTTAGTGAAGAAATTAATCTTCTAAGCAGAGCAATTCACTCATAAATCAAAAATTAAAATAAGCAAAAGGCGACACCCACCGAAGAAGCTGCTTTGAGACCATTTACATCAGTCACCTCCCGTCCTTGACTGCTTTTAGGGAAAGGGAAGGGAGTAGAGGGGGGGTGTCAGAAGGTGTGCTTGCTGGAGTTAGCTGTGCATCCCCCACTGCGATAGGGAGAAGTAGCTTCGCGGGCTCAATTGTATTGGACGAAGTGGATGATGTAAGAGGTCGCATGCATGCCCACTTTTCGGAAAGGGTTAAAAACATCAGTTATTCACCTCTATTAACTCCAGAACTACCTAATTGACAGATTGAAAACTGTAAAAATACGAGTCTTTTTATTTTACAAACTCTATCAGATTCAGCAATAAAAAATATGGTAAACGACCCCATTGCATTGAATTGTATGAATTTTTCATGTCTTTGTCGTATTTACTTGATGTGCCTTATACTTTGCACATTTACCCCCTAGTGTGTACCTCAATCTACAGGCAAATAAAGGTATTATTATTATTATAAAATAATGCTACCACAATAGGTTTACAATCAGGCTAAAAGTTTGCAAGTTAAGTATTCTTTGAATCATATATTATTCCAAGTTGTCTCAGAAGAAAAATGGTGGTGCAGTAACACGGTGGGTAGCACATTTAGTAACAGATTCCACATTCAAACTCAGGATAACCACTTATAATACTCAGTTTATGGAAATATAAATGATGAGAGTAGGTACCTACACAACTTTTTAACTTTTTTATGAGGCTGTTTCTGTATCTATACTAATGTGTCATTTATCATGCATTATGATATTTGTACAATTAACACGTTCAACCCGACGGATGCGAATGCGCGTCCGAGGTGCGTTGCCAAGACACCGAAGGACGCGCATTCGCGTCTGTTAATGACCCCTCTAATGACCTCACTGATGACCTCTCTGAAGACTTCTCTGAAGGACGCGAACTCATGTCTTTAATAAATTATCGAGTTTTGTTACAAAAAAATTTTTTTTACTAATTTTAAAATTACATTTAAATGGCTGGCCAAATTAATGTGGAGGATAAACCTTTCCGTTTTTCACGATTGCACACAAGAAATATTCCGGGTTGAATGTGTTAACTTAGACAAAGACTTATTAAATAAACTAAGTCAAACCTTTGACTGGATTTAAAAATTATTGGGTATAGGTGATTTAGTGACTATAAGAAGGAGTGTACTTTTGCATCAGTTTTTCTGATTATCCATTGTCTCAAAGTAGCTAGGTACATTCATGAATTATATTCACCACTGATGAATGTATGTGATATTGTATCATTTTTCAAAACAATTCAACCACCCATTTGCTGGATGGAAGCCCTTTCAGACGGAAGTCGTGAACTTGCATGCTTGAGCTTTCAGAAGTGCTCACCAGAATATTTCTAGTATGTGTTTTCATACCTTAAAAATAGCATCTTCCTCTTCACCATTTTATGATCCATAGATTTATTTGTGATCACTCCCAAAACCAGCACTTTTATTTGCCTTTTTTGATCTTTGGTTGATAATAAAAATAATCTATGTACTCAATAGAATTTATGTGAAGACTTCCATGGAGTTTTAGCCATCAAAAATTAGTTTCTCCAGGGTTTATTCTGTGATTATTCGTGTTGGCAAAGATTTTTAGCCAATCTGAGGAAGACAACTGGAATGCCATCAAAATCTCATAAATAAAATGAGTAATCATGGAACGAAGCCTGGTAAAACTAATTTTCCCTCCTTAATGGAATGTCATAATTTCTTGCTTTTCTCATCTTTGACATTTTTTTGTTAATGCCCCAAAAAAGTTTAACATGATATTTAAGCCTAACATTTTACTTTTTTGGCTCTCCGTCGTGATCATCACAAATACAATTGTAACTAATAGCAGAATGAGGCTATGTCGAGACTTGCTTAACGTGACACTAAACAACCAGAGAATGAAGGCGGCTTTATGAAGATGGTTGAAGGAGAGGTGAGCTTGCATCACAGAGCACCAAAATGGAATTCCTGGAGAGGGGATAGGGGGTGCGAGTACCACGGTTCACCAAAGCAGAGGGAGAGACAGGAGTTATGGAGGCAAGGGAAGCTTTCGAGCCAAGCACACATGCATGAAAATAATCAGCTATAAACCTTCATTAAGTCTTGATAAACAGATGATGTTGTAATAAATATTTATAACAACTGAGGGGTACTATGAAGGTTATTGGGTTTCTTGTTGCACAAAAAAACTTAATTGAAAGCAGACCATCGAAAAAAATTGTCGTTATGTGTGTGATTTTTAGCATTATAAAATGAACATTTTTAATGGGGAATTACTTCAACTTCATTATAAACAGGACTTCATTAAAAATCAGCATTATATAAATATACTTGACTGAATGAATATGCCATTCAAAGCAGCAAGAGAGGTGGGAATTCAAAGCAGCCAAAGAATTAAACTTTCACGTCAACGTGTGGTCAGATTGACAGAAATATTATGCAAGCCCACAAATGACTGGATAAGCTGAACTTGATGATATCACATGATGATATATGACAGAGAGATATTTGACATTGCAACATTTATCAATTTTTAACTATTCCCTGGGAGGACAAAGCAGAAGACCCCTGATGGTTTCCACAAATTCTGGGTGAAGCTGAGAAGCCAGACCTGAGGCTATGTACATCAATTAAGGGGCCATGGGACATAGCTGTTTTTCAGACCTATTTTTCAAGGAAGATTGCTCCAACAGGAAGCTAGATATCGGAATGGGGTTTTCAGTAATTAAAAGAGAAAGTATCAAACTATTACTCTATAATCCTAGATTTTACGTAATAAGCCTTGTTAAAAATATATCTCGATGTAAAAATAGACCTTTTTGTTGCAAATATTGGGAGACAGAGGGGCTATTTTTTTAACTTTCGTTATTATAGAGTACAAGATTCAAGCTTAGTCTGTTGGATCCTTGAAAATTATTGATTTTTATTAAAAGACACGCTGTTGAGATATTCTGAAAGTAATTTATGTTTTTCGCCAACTCCAGCCCAGGGATACGCCTCTAGCAACGTGCAAATCACTAAACAGTTCACACATTCTCCGCCTACTGCGCTACTCAAAAAGTGGCACGGTCCCTCTACCCTATATCCTAAAACGGTAACCTTGAGGTGTTGGAGCTTGGGGGAAGGGAAAGTGAAGGCGGGCGGGAAGCAGAGGCGAGTGAGACGGAGTGTCTGATTTACTGACGGGTTGTTTCTTGAGTCTCTGCTTAGGTTGTCGCTCTCGGGGTGTCTAGTAATAGTCAAACTGACTAATTGTCAAGTCTCGAAATGTCATCGGAAGCGTACCGATATCGGAAAATTAAAGTAGGCAGTCGCTTGACATTTTCGATGGCGAGGAAAAAAAGAAAGGGTGAATTTTTGGCCAAGCGGAGGGAGGAAAAAAGGTAAATATTGTCATTTTTTGTGAAAACACTATCTTAATGTAATGATATATTCATGTGTAAGTATGCAAATTTCTATTATCCGAAACAGGCGTCTCAAAATAATGGGAACAGAGTCGCACGTAGGAGGAACTTCTTGCGCTATTGAAGAAATCCCGTCCAATATTGACGATTCAGTAGCTGATGAAACTTTGCATGATTCATTTGACGATATGGCAATTGCCGAAGAAGGGAAAAACGAAGGCATATCCGGTGGAGTAACGGGAAGAAGAATTATCGACTTAAAATATGCGACAAATCGGTTTCCAATTTACTGAAAAGGTTTAACCTAAATTTCAACCTGCGTTCTGATAGTAATTCCCAGCCTAGTTCTTCTATTAAACTCGTAACACTTATACAATTATCATAGCGGCCTTTAACAAATCTAGTGGATCTCCTTTGCACACGCTCTAATTCTTTTATCATACCTTCCTCGTACGGATCCCATATACTAGCGGCATATTCTAAATGAGGCCTGACAAATGTAAAATAGCTTCTAATACTCTCTCATCGCATTTGCCTAGAACTCTTTTTACGAATCCTGATATATGGTTTGCTACACTAGTTATTTCCCTGATGTGTTTCCCCCACAGCATGTCTTCAATGTTGGTGATGCCTAAGTATTTAATAAATTCTACGTTAGATATTTTCTTTTCTTTGATGCAATAATTTTTCTGGGGAAAGTTATTCTTTTTCCCAAAGTTCTTTATCGCGCATATCTTCAAATTTAATTCTAGCTGCCAACTATCACACCAATCATCAATCGCATATAAATCCTTAGCTATAGAATGACTATCCTCTTAATTTCTTATTTCCTTATACACTACTGCATCAGAAGAAATACGTAAATATGAAGAGATTAGCCGACAGGACTCAGTGGAGAGCTGCGTCAAACCGATCTGAGGATTGATGACCAATGATGATTGCTGCATCATCGGCAAAAAGACGGAGCTTGCTATTTTTAGCTACTGTATTCAAGTCATTTCACAGAGAAGAAATAAAATTGGGCCTATCACGCTGGGGAACACCCGATGTAACTTTTACTTCGCCTGAGGTGACACCATCTAATACCATTCATTGAACGCGTTCGTGTAGGAAATCTCCTATCCAGCCTACCATATTACTGTCTATCCCGTATGATGCTAACTTCACGAGTAAATTACAGTGGGGAACCATGTCAAACGCTTTTCTAAATTTAAAAGCGCTGCGTCTACCTGTACGTTACCTTCTCCGGAAACTAAAATATTATGAACGAAAAGACCTAACTGATTTTCGCAAGACCGTCCCTTTCTGGACCCATGCTTATTTGTTATCAATAAATCCTGGCTATCGAGGTGTCCCCTTATTGATGTAACTATCATATGCTGTATAATTTTCACGACAGTGACGTTATTGATATTGGTTTATAATTCGATGGATGTTCCCTATCGCCACTTCTAAAAATTGGGATCACGTTTGCTATCTTCCAGTCTTTGGGAACCGCGTGTTCTTCGAGGGATTTGTTAAATATTACTTTAAGATACGGTGCCATTTCGAGAGCTATTTCTTTATACACACGAGCAGGAATTTCATCACGACCTGAGCTCTTGTTCGGGCTAACATTTTTAGTAAGGATACGATTCCGTTATAAGATACAATTATCGATCGGGGGCATTATTTGCTGAAATCGGTCTGGTATGGTTTCGAGCAAACTGCGCTTAGATTGATTAAAAACGCTCTGGAAAAATAATTCAACAAATTAGCCTTATCTAAATATTTCGCCCCTATACCCTTTCAAGGAATTACCCGTTGTAATTTTAGTTCCCTGTACTTCCCTAACATATGATCAAAATGCTTTCGGATTCCCCTCTAGTTGTTCTCCAAGTACTTTTCTCTTGAAATCACTTAACGCTTTTCTAAGGGCTATTTTTGCGGCTGCTTTATATGTAACGTTCGATAATTTTTTTAGATCGCTATTAGCTACATTTTTCTTAAGTTTCGCGTGGATAACTCGTTGTCGTTTGAAACATTTTTTTAACCTCCACGTTGTACCACCCTGGTTCCCTATTCTCACTCTTATACTCACTCACCGTGTAATTTGGAGGAACTCTTTCCATGTCTGCATCACTATTTTTTCTGATGTTTAGAATTTTTCAAAAGAAGTCTGTAAGTCACGCCTAAATCCGTTAAAATCTGCTTTACTTAAAAGGCAAATCTTTCTTTTTAATTTTACATTTTTGTCAGTATTGAGGGATAATTTAACGTGTACTACCTTGTGGTCACTTATTCCATCGACATTTTTAACTTCAATAACTTTTTCATGGATGTTTGAGGCAAGTAAATCGAGAACATTCTCCCTTCTATTATGCAAATTTACTATTTGATGTACTGCGTATTATGCGAACAGGTTAAAAAATGACGAGCAGATTTCTTTTTCCCTACCCCCAGACTAATGACTACATGTTTTCCAATCTATCGATGTTGTATTGAAATCTCCACCTTTCAATAATCTGTCGTTCGTTGGTATGAGAATTAATGTTCCTGATCTGTTTCTCGAGTTCTAATACTGAGTGTACATCGGAATGGGGTTGTCTGTAGTAGGCACAAACGTATATTACTTTCAAATTACCACATTTAGACATTAACACGTGCAATCCAAGCTACCAGCTGAGAACACCTCCTATTTGTTGCAGTTCTTACGGCTAAACTGTTGTCACAACAACCAATCAACGCAGCTACCCTGAAAAATGAAGTCTATTCATGACTTGGACCGCGGACGCTTTCTCCTGCAGCTACGAACCCCACTAGGACCAGACCGGCTCGGTTCTTAGAAAAACGTAGCGAACGCATTTCCGCGAATTCCACGTTGCCACATGGTATAATGTGGAGTCTGCCAAACAGTTTGGTCCCATCGTGTGTTGAAATGGCAACATTGCGTCTAGTGGTCAGCATGGTGCGAAAACTCCGCGGACGGAGGGGCTGAGAGGGAAGGGTCGTTATTGCCTCATCACCTCTGCGCAAAGAATTAAAGCGTAGAGGAGACACTGAACAAAAATATGGCTGGTTGGGTAGGCGCCGACTCTGGTAACTCTACCGGTCGACGGAAAAACTATCTCCATCATCTCAGCACTCGAAAGCGAAAAAATAATCATGTCCCACGGCCCCTTAATGATAAATCTTCATCACACAAAGAAATTCCTTAAAATATGTAATCCATACTTAAATTGAAACAAAATATTTGGCCAGGAAAAAAGACATGCCGAGACTTGTACATAGGTGAACTTTCACTCACCGTGCTAATGAAAAATCCAAAGACAGCTGATCCACCTCCAAATACCACTGAGAGCAACGTTGTAATGATTGTAAAGAACAAAGATATGTTTCCTTTGAGCAGAACCCAAATGGAATTTGTCAAGGATATAACAGTCTCCAAATTATCATGTGCAAACTGTGACCAGGCACTGAAGCTCATTAACCCTGAAATGAAGGAATTTAAAAAAAACTGTGATTAGCTGAGAGGCTGAAAACTGAATTGAAGATGCATTCACGCCACTAATAGTTTGAATTCAGTCTTGAAAAAAGCAAGGAAATTGTTAAATTAGGTAAATGCTGAGAAATTTAAGTTTTTGATAGCCTTATCAAACTCTGCAAATCATATTGAACATCTTCATGACTAACCTTTAAAAGCTAGCATTCAAATTCCTTCTCGTGATTCCGCTGGCTGGAATTATTTCAGCCATTTAATTTTGAACATGTAGACTTAGTGAGAACAAAAGTTCCATTTCTTCTGATAAAGATTCGGTTAATGGAGAGACTTCATAAATTTCTGATCTTCAGAGAAAACCGAATTCAATATTTTCTGAGAGATGATTTTCTCATCATGAACCAGTTCCATGAAGCTGCACCAGAAATGTACTACGTGACATATCAATGCCTTGATTTACAATTTTATACAGAAGTTTTAATGGCTTTGTATGTTTAGGCATTCAATGCCAATATTTACCAGATGCTCACAAAAAAGTTGGTATGACTTCTTTATCAGGCATTACACCAATCACAGATAAAAGGCAATACTATAATTTGTCATAGTTTTCAAAATTCGATTAGTATCTGATATGTTTGACACTCAATTCCTAAACAAAGAACTGCTATTTTAATTATTACATAGGGGTCAAACTATTAGAGAAACATGGAGAAAAATTTGATTTCACAATTGAGAAATTGGAGTTTAGGGCTGTGTAATACCACGATATATCGTCGATGATACTCGATATGTACTTCATATCGGGAGTCGATAAATTGGATCTGGCGTTTCTCAACACTGGTAATGGCTTTCGGGCATTCCACGACATGGAGGAACGCCCGAAAGCCGTTACCAGCAGGAGTCGATATTTCGAAATGCGATATCACGATATGTCGATATCCGATATGTCGATATATGACGATATCCTGATCCCGGTGTTTTTTTCTGTCACCCTTAATAATGTCTCTATTTAATGCAATTTCTCGGGAATGGTTGATTGGATTGAAGTGCTATGAATGGTCTCTTCCTTATAAAATATTACACTTCCTCAATCGTTAATTATATATTTTAAATTGTCTAATTTGTTATTGCTATTAACTATAACTTTTTTATCATATAATTTGGATGTAGGGAATGGAAAGGCCATGGTGTGATTTCATCACTGAAAACTTGAACTCAACACGAAAAGTTCAAATTTGTGTATAAAATTATTGTTATTAAACCATAATTCGGAATTTTCTAACTTTTCACCATTCTTCGACCAAGGAAAAATGGTTATATTTCAGCTCATATAAAAAAATTGAAAAGAACCCCTATTATCTAAAATTATATGCTCTTTCGACTTAAGTTATTATATTATAAGTCGATATCCGATATTCTGATGTCAATATCCCGATATGTCCATATCCTGATATTTCCTATTTATATTGTGAAACTGATATATCGGCGAATCCGCGATATCAGAATGATGTCGTCATGCGATGTTCTAAACAGCGTATTGCACAGCCCTAGTGGAGATCATACTGACCCTGGGGTTGAAATATGAGTACAATATAAAGCAATACTTAAGAGAGGATGTCAGAGAGTTCTTTGACTAACCAATTTTCTACAATTAATCCCTTACCTGGTGTTTTCCGAACAGTCTCCATGAGGTTATCCCAGCTGTGCATCACAGCATCCTCTGTGACCAGTGGTCCAGTGGCATTTTTCTCCAGGTGCCCCCCAATCACCCATGCTTGGTACACTCGGTCCCACAATTCCAACACTTGAGACTCTACCCGATCCCGAGCTTCAGTCTTCAAGTCCCCAAATATACCCTGGATCTGAAAAGTGCACACCTATGTATCAGATTTAAAAACTCACTAAAATAATTATGAATTTTTTGATTGTACAATCTTTGACCTAACAATCATCGACTAATACTGAAATATGAGGGATTGGATCACGAATCCTTCTATCTTGTTGTCACCATCATTATGGATAATACAGTAGAAGCCCCATAAAATGAGTATAGCATATGACGAGAAGCTCGAAATTGACAGAGATTACCAAGGGACCATTTGTTTCCCTACTATTTGCATGTAAAATGAAGCAGAAATAACAAGGGCATCAAGTTGTTTTCACAGGGGACACACAGTATTACAAGTAATTTACAGAACACTGAGTGTGCACAAGCTTGTACTCATGAAGTCTATCATTTGCATTAAAACGAAAAAAATGCTTTCCAACAAATGTTAGCCCCAATTAGGGCAAGGGCCTAGCCAAGTTGATACACCGGTTCCCGTCAGATCACCGAAGTTAAGCAACGTTGGGCCCGGACGGAGGTTGGATGGGTGGCCCCCTTCCATACCTCTACCGTGGTGCTCTTGTCCCCTGTCTGCAAGTGGCGGGCAGGTTAAAATGTGGGTTGGTACAATGGATCTAAAGAGGTCTAAGTGCCAGGGGGGCTCCAGAAGGCTCCCGCCCACCCCTCCAATTTACATTTTTTTTTTTTTTTACGTTAGCCCCAATTGTCAAGCGAGCATTTACAACATTCCAGGCATACCCATTTGTGCACATATTCTCGATAGTTCATTTACTTGCCTTTGAATTTCCTTTGAAATATTGGAACGCAAAGTTCACTCAGTTTCATACAAATTGTTGATATTTCATTTGAAAAAATGGAATGCAAAGGTCACTCAGTTTCCCATAAATTATTGACATCTTGTCTGAAAAATTCGAATGCAAAGGTCTTTTTCTGCCTGTCAACATAAGCAATCGTCACTCATAGCAATTATGTACTCACCAATGAAACAAGACCTTCTCTGCCGTACAAATAGGCATTATTAAGGGTAGTGTCAACCATGGTCTGCATGCCCTCTGGCAGGTACGCAGACAGCTCTGGGTTGTTGACAATCGTGGAGTTGATGACATTGCCAAATACTTGAAGCATGTGGAAAGTCTCCCCATAACTCTGAAAACCAGTTAGAACAACTATTGGACCTCCTGTACTTAAGTATACTGTTAAATTCGAAAAAATTACAAACAACGCAATGCCTGAGGTGGGAAGTGTCACTCAAGATTTGAGGCATCTTAATAATTAATCCTGGAAAAATATATCACAGAAAATTCACTCTTTGCTTGCTTGCTTTAAGAGTGGTGATAGCATGAACTTGAAAGTAATCATTTGGATGTGGCATTTGAGAGTTTAGATATCCTACTATTGAACTTTGACTTCTTTCAATTCCTTTGAGTATACTTTATAGCCATCAGATAGATGTCTAAAGATGACGCCGGGGTGTTTTAGTACGGAGGACAAGTTTGCATAAAACCCAGCATTTGTATGCAGAGGTTGTCTAAACTAATTAATATAAAACACACAGAAGCGTTTGCCTGTCAAGTAGTTAAAAACCACTGCTAGTCCATTTATAAATGTTTTACACCTTTTAGAGAGGAAGTGCAAGAGGCATGACAATTTTTCTGGGTCCGAATTTTTGCCAATAATACTCCATTATATTGGTTAATAGTTTCAGGCTTAACAGGACCTGATCAGGACCTGATGATGTTGCTTTGCAACGAAACCATGGTCGTGGAGGATAAAACTGTGCGTGGGAATTGCAGTGTTTCAATTTCATCCTTCAATCCATTATATTACTTGCTACATACCATGACATAGGTAGTTGAAACTCAAGTACGGTAATGTGCAAGGTCCTAAGTGTCAAATGTCGACGTTTTATGTTACATATAATTACATTTGGGGAGCGAGGTGGCCTAGTGGGTAGAATGCCTGGCTACTGATCGAGGGGTCCCGGGTTCAAATCCAGGTGAAGCCTTTGGACGCCCCCAACGAAAAAATCCTCGGAGTGCGAGGTGGCCCTGGGAAAGGAACTGGCCCCCCTACCCTGAATGTGTGAAATTCACATGCCTGTGGCTTAGTCCGGGGTGAGCTCTACCCTCACCTATGCAAACCAACCTTCGGGTTGAATCACTGAGTGAGTGATAATTACATGTAACATTAAATTTAATGTCATTAACAGTAAATACAGCAATGGGTCCATGAAGTGCATGAAAATATCATATTCAATAGCTATCAATAGACTCTTCTTGCCATTCAACCAAAACATTCACAATATTGGTTAAACTAGTATTGAAGTTGTAGGAATTTGCTGTGGAATGATTATTTAAAAACCTATGGTAATAATGAGAGTTCAATGCAATAATGAGTTTTTCAGTTCCTGAGAGCTCTTGCTACATAAGAGTACACAATGTGTTATTTTTTTAAACTGAGTGTAACATGCTGAATATCATAAGTCAACATCATAACTTAATCACACGACAGAGTTTTTTACTCAGTGAAATAAGCCTGTACATCCCGTAAGGAACTAATACAGAGAGCCTCTTTCAATTTTCAATTTAAAAAAATATCACAATAGCAGAATTTCCAGCAGGGTACATGGCAGGAAATCACGGGGGTTCCATGTTTGAGTCCCGGTCAAGGTGGATTTTTTCTCTATGGAAATTCTGTTATTGTGCATTTTGGCAGGTGACTCCACAAGTGTATTCCTGACTACCTTGCAATCCTTGAATTAGTAAAAAAAAATATTTATATATTTCTACTGATGCTGTATTTCTCATCCTCTCTAGGTAGAGTAAAATTATAAAATTGTACAAACTTCCATTCTGGCATTTAGAATTCCTCATTTATTCAAAGACCATTTGTGGTGCACTCAATAACTTCTTACCTGCACTAAGAAGAACACAAATGCTGTCAGCCCAAAGAATATCAGGGCAAACATTACTGCCATACTAGCAGCTGCATCCACACATTGAAGCAAAGAGCTGGTCGCCTTCTGGTTCAGCACTAACATCAACTGAGGATGGGGAACAAATAATAAATAAGAAAAGCATTCATTTGAACCAAAGTGCAAGTAAAAATGACAATATTCTACTCTTGAATGACAGAGGTCTTCTTCCATGCACACGCAAGCCATGGTATTTAACAACTTCCCAAACATTTCAAAAGTTTATTTTATGGCATGTTTATCAAGTTAGAATACAATAATTACAGTACTGGCACCATTAGTTTTCAATTCTTACTGATAAGACTGTGGGTTTTGTGAGAATATGGAAGTTACAACAGAACATTTGGGAGTCAATATAAGTTTAAGAACGTTGTTCTATTCCTTTCATTCCTCATTCCTTATACCAATAGGTAGAGGTCCGTGAAATTGGGTTTATTTTTTGCTAAAATTCGTTTTAAAACTATGTGATTTCGGTATTATAGAAAATCTTGGCGGTGTTGTTATAATGTTACAATTTTTGTGCATTTCTAGGCATTTTATTATTTTTGGAACACATTTTGTGAATGCTTATACTTTTATTAAGCATTTTACATAACACGAAAGGCAGTGAAAGAAGCAGGCATAACTAAACACAATCGGAAACAAAGAAACTTGAACTGGGGGTGTGTCGAAATGATTTTTTTTTGCATTGAAGCTCAGTGGAGCGCCGAATATCCGACGATCAACCGCTAATAAGTAGCACCACCTCTCCTCCTATCTTTTCTGTTACTTCCCCCCTTGCCTCAACTGCTAGCCCTTCCGTTCCCGGCCAGCGGCCGTGTTTAAGTCTACAAAATTGTTACATTAGGCCCACACTAAAGGTTTTCCTTAAACAAGTTATCCAATTACACTGTCTACTGAGTCGCGTTGAGTTACCAGAATTACTGCTCGGCACTGACGCGTGCCGGGCGCGTGAGCTTATATTTCCGCTCTTCCACGGCCGTGTTTGCACATTATTGATTCAGAATATCTAATTCTTCAGGAGAGAAAGCGCATCATTCTAGATATTTCTGAGAATTTCAGGATTGATAAACGTGAATCGAAGAGAGAGGCGGTGATTAATTTAATGGCAAATTCCGGTGGAGACCTCACTACAGTGCGCGATATTACGCGAATGCGATATGCGCGAGACAAAACAAGCCAATTGACCTTTGAATCATAATGTGATAGAGCGAATGAATGTCATCAGCGTTAAACAATGAAGGCTTAGACTTTAATCGATTATGACTCTTTACATGTGATTTTTTTTCTAATTCACGTAAAATTTGCGAAAAAGGCGAATTTTCGTTTTATTTACCGTTATCACGGTATTTCGCGTTATTTCACGATATCGCATCTCACGAATTTCATGGATCTCTACCAATAGGCCATCAACAGGTGTCAGTATGAAAAAAAATGTATGGTGAATTATGAACATCCATGTGTACAAACCAATTGAGCTAATAATGAGCTTGAAGATGTACATACCTTGTACAGTCCTCTGACAGGCAGAGGAAATATTGCATCCTCCCGAGTCTTGTACCACTTGCTCACCATGTCCCTGATTGGCTGGATTTGGACACATATTTTACACCAAACCTCAAAATACTGACCTGACAAGAAAATATTTCAATTTAATTTTTGAGCCTCGCATTCTACTGAAAGTTAAGGGAATATTGAAACGTAGGGCATTTGAAATGATTGAATGGCAATGAGTGGAAAACATACATTTAAAGATACACGTGTTGTCTCGAAAACAATAGCTGATCACAAAAAAGTGCAGCACAGCATTGAGGTTTTTTTTGGCACTTGAAATACACAGCATTCTAAAACAATGCAGAATCCCTTATGGATTTCACAGTAAATCAAAAATAAGCAAACACCAGAAAATCAAATCCCTACAGTTTTATTATGGTTTTTGGGCATTACATGATCAATGTCACAAGAAAAGAGGGTTCAAGGATAATAGGACATATTTTATCATCATTTTCTCAAGGACATATTTTATCATCTAGCTTAGTTTTTTTGTTATTATTTGATTTTTCTTTGTTGTTTACTTTATCTTCATTATGACTGTTATTAGTGCACTTTAAATTGGCATCATTGCTGTATGTGTACTATTTCTTTAAAATAAAATAAATAAAATATGAAAATAAGCTAGGACATGCAAGTTAAAGAGCGTGAAGGTGAGAGAAGATAAGAAGGGATTCCCTCTTGTGCAAGCCTCTTCTTGTAGTCCTCTGTTACAAAACAGATGTGCATAAAAACATATAAATCATCAATTAAAATGAAGAGCCATTGCCAAGTTTTCATGTTTTAGTGATAATTTTTCGCCTACTTTCCAGCATCTTCAGGTTAAAGTTGTTGATGTCTCATTTTGGTCTTCCTCTTAAAGACCTAATGATGCTTCAGCTCTCTGATTTTTTGGTGGTGCTGTTTAGGTTTCTTGCCTAATAGAGTACAAAAGTGGCATAATTAACCACTAAAAGAATCATTTGGACAGGAGTGGAAGCATCATGTGGCTTATGCATACAAGCAAGACCAAAATAAGACTCCAATCTAAAAAAATGCCTAATGAAAGTAGGAGAAACTGTTGTCACCAAAATAAAAAAAAACATGTGGTGAAATCTGGATACATGCACCACACTCTGTCAGTGCACCATAAGCCTTTGCATGATAAATGCATTGATTTTGTGGTGAGCACAACATTTTCTCACGGTGCTGAGCTTTAGTATCTGTGTGCAACGTCCACTACACAAGGAGGAAAATGATACATAATTCAAATACGTATGCACAGAGAATGAACTTCATTCAGTATGGGACGAAGAGGACTGAGGGACTTCCATAATGCCATCCTGCCAAATAATGTCTTTGATAACAATGCCATCCTGCCCCACCACTTTTGCATTTTAATAATTACACTGAGTTTTGCTTTTAGATCCAAATATTTATATTTCTCAGACGTGAAGTTGGCTCTCAAAAAGAACTGGTAATGGAAGCGGAAGAATAACATAAAAGGTAACAAAAAGTGCATGGACTATTGACAAATTCCTAGATGCACATACGGGTATGGTTGGAATGCTGTAATGTACAGTTGACCATTGGGTGGAAACATTTATTTCATTTTAATGCAAATGATAAACGTCATGAGCGCATGCTTGTGCATATGCAATGTGCTGTATATATTACTTGTAATATCGAACAACCCCAGTGAAAGTAACTACTGTCCATTGCAAAATTCCGTCACGCGAGTTTGAAGACTAATATCTAGAAGATGGCTCACTGGATTTTAAAATAGAATACATCAAATTAAAGCATGTTAATTTTGCGTTTAGTGGTGGTATACATATTTTTTCACCATTTTAGTGCATTTTTCCAGGTACCGGATGGTTGCATTGCATTTACGGCTTCGTAATAACAACACGGATTGAGATATTAAAATTTCCTTTTCACAGATTGTAGCAAAGATCTTTCTTAGTATTCACTCAAAGTTTCAGATTATTCAGTGAACTAGTACTTTAGCTGTTGAAAAAGTAAGACTGCGTTATTTTCCTTTCCACGTATCCCTGAAAATTTCCGTTTGGACCTTCTTTTTGCTCTTGAACTCATCACCACTAATCCACTAATAAAACCTTAAAGGAATTCATTGGTTAATCAGTATTGATTAACATTTATTTTGGAAAAAGAGCATGCTGAGCAGCAAGGACTATGCCCGGAAGAGAAAGGGAGAGGCAGTGTTGCCCAGTCAGAAGTTTGTCCGTAAGGCTCGCAGGGAATAGTGCACTGCTAGTGGGGGATAACTACTTCGCATGTAGTAACATACTGTAGAAGACTAATGAAATTGCTGTGCTCACCAAAACATAAAAGGCATTTTTTCACCATTTCCCATCAACTTTTTCCATGAGGGCTTTGGACCTCCAATGGCAGTTTTAAAAATGATGACTGCTCTTCACTGCTGCACCTTTGAGCATCATGTATAAGTACAACAAATCTACCTATACTATTCTAAAATTTCAATTATTGATCGTGATTGTGACACGCATGTATTTTTCACTTCATTCACATGCAGAATCACTTTCGGATAATGATATGGAATCAGATGATTAAGCATCAGAATTGTGTGCGTTTATGATCACAGGTTGTATATCTGTGTATGACTCAATTAAATGATCCTTTTCCCAATAATAATCCTCAATATGCCTTGCGAGCAGCACACACTTTTTCCACAGCTCCAAAGATACTGATCCCAGTTTCTCCCGGCACAACTCGCAAGTAATATTTACACTGCTTCCCCTCTCACTAGCATTAGCCAAGTTAATTTTAGCGATACTCTTCTTTACAAATGCCCATATCAGCTCAATAGCATTGAGCTTGCAATGAACGACCGGAAGCCAAAGCAATTCCACATCAGGGCGTTTTTGCTTCACTAACAAATCAAGAATCCTTTGTGGATTACCGAAATGCGGTTTCCCAAAATTTATAAGAGAGGCTTTAATCATACTTTTGAAGCTTGGTACTTCCATTTACACTTCAATGTTCCTTTTAGTCAGCCAAGCAATAATATCATCTTTTCTCCAGCACATAGACGGGTTTTTGGTCTCACGTTCCAACATGGTGAGGTATAGAGCCTGATCGATAACCACAGCTGATCTTTGCGGGAGAAGAGTAAGAACCTTCTAGAACCACTCTTGAAAATGCCGTGCGTTCATTTCCTTATGGTAATTGTCACTACCTTTTTGGTTAATGAAACACAATTCAGCTCCTTCCAGAAAGCCTTCCTCACTCCCTATGCGCAAAATTATTCCTCGCTTATCAGCAACTGAAGGCATTTTACATCTTCCCTGCCAGCCCCCTATCTCTTGAATGCTACCTCGATAAAGGTCGTAGCTGTCATTACCACTCTGTAGCAACTGTACCACATTTTCCTGCCAGGCATAAGTCGTGGTATGATTTTGTCCACACCAGGTCTCGTCCGTGTAGAAAATTTTAAATCCTTTTTCTCGAAGTTGGCGAATTTTTCTCAAGAATTTATGCCGCATTCCGGCAATTCTCACAGATTCCATCAACATGGGCTTTCAGCTTAGTTTCCTGAATCGGAAGCCCATGCTTAAAATCATCCTCCTTTAAGTCGCAGAAGACATTTCTGGGAAGTCATCCAGGGACTCTTGCAACTTCAAATGCACCTTCTTCACAGTTGTAAATACTTTTCTCAGTAAAAAATCGTGTATAGTCCTTCAAATTACTCCAACAGTGAAGTGATCAACCTCAATATTCTGGTGGCCTCTTCGATGAAGTTGCCACCTCTTCGGCGTCAGTGTGCTTCCCGTTGCGTCATCTGGGATGTTTTCCCGATTTCCAGATGCTATTTTCTTCACAGCATCAAGGGTTATGCCAAGGCACTCAGAGACATAGCAATACATGGGATATCCTTTGTCATCAGATTTCTCGGCTTCTCGACTAAAGAAACAAATGGTGCTTAAAACCATCCTCAACTCCGTCTCTGAAAATTTGGCTTGAGGACACATAGCAACGGTTGGTTTCCACAGTTCTAAAATGACACTGATGACCTTTCTCAAAAATGACCCTTTCTGCCACTTGAGTCCTAATGACTCATAAACAGTGACAGGTCAACTGGTTTTCCCTTTCTGGAAAATGGGCAGTGGGCAAATTCCCCAGAGGGCGATTCTTTGCATGCTTTGTGGACGAACCTCTGACTGGGCAACACCGCGCACCTCTCCCTTTCTCTTCCGGGCATAGTCCTGGCTGCTCAGTGTGCTCTTTTTCCAAAATAAATGTTAATCAATACTGATTAACCAACTAATTCCTTTAAGGTTTTATTAGTGGATTAGTGGTAAAGAGCTCAAGAGCAAAAAGAAGGTCCAAACTGCGATTTTCAGGGATGCATGGAAAGGAAAATAACGAAGTCTTACTTTTTCAACAACAAATAAAATACTAATGCAATAAATAATATGAAACTTTGAGTGACTACTAAGAAAGATCTTTGCTACAATCTGTGAAAAGGAAATTTTAATATCTCGATCCGTGTTTTTATTACGAAGCCGTAAATGCGATGCAACCATCCAGTACCCGGAGAAATGCGCTAAAATTCTGTTTTTAAGCATATACTGAAATTAATATAAATGACGAAAAAATGTATATACCATCACTCAATGCAAAATTAAACTAGCATTAATTTGATGTATTTTATTTAAAAATCCATTGAGCCATCTTCTATAAATTAGTGTTCAAACTCAGGTGATGGAATTTTGCAACGGACAGAAATTGCTCTCGTTATTGCTGATTTATTTTACATGCAAATTAAAGGATGATAATTGGTCAATTGGCCATCCATTGCTATTTCGAGCTTCTCATCACATGCCGTACTCATTATGCCATCATGGGACCTCCACTGAACTATAGAGACTTGATATTATGAACTTTGATACTCCATAAATTTGTTATTATGATGCGAATTTTCCATCCCAACCAAAAGTATATCCTTAATTTATGACTGTACATTACCATATACTATAGATTTACCATAGTGTTACCATAGTTGAGAAATAAAATATGCATTCAGTCTTTAAGGGGAAAAATCATGTTTTAATGACAAAAAAAGTCATGCGGATGAAGTGATTTACACTGAAAATAATTTATCTAATATGCTACCAAATTTATGATACACCATACAAATACTGTGGATACAAATCAATAATCTTCCACATAACAAGTCAATGTGACTTAGAACTGTTAGCTACACATACCAAATAAGAGGGAATTGGTAAAAAAAAAAGAAACACATTTAGTTCAAATTTTTATAACTTGATAATACGGCCCAATCGGTAGTCCAATAATGGGCCAATAAAATAATACTGGAACTCATTGGCCAAAGAAATAGGGTAGTTTCCTTCATCAAAGAAAACAGACTTCATTAATTGCGATTTGTGCCCTGCCATAAATGTATTTAATTTACGCAAAAAGTTTGTATTGAGAAATCCCAATTTACTAGAGAATTAAATGTTAATTTTAAGGCCATTTGAAAAGGCTCTGAAATGGCAGGGCGCGCTACCTTCCAGCTGACGTAACAGGTAGGTAGTTGCGAGGCAAGGGAAAATTCGTCTCCTGAACTCAACATTGTATTTCAGGGCCCCTCAGCTCTAGTGAATGTGTATTAGTAATAGCCTGTGAAAACTATCAATGCTCGAAAAGTCTTCTCTGTTAAACATTGTATTAATAGTCGTTTTATACGCTCAGGAACATCCTGCTCGCGGGTCTTCTGCTACGGCGAAGCAAGGCATGAAGGTCGTGCGGCGATGGGCGAACTTCACGGTATGCTAGTAAAAGGAATACTAACTGATTTTAAATTAATCAACTGCATAAATAATATTAAATAAATAAATAAAAGTAAAATTATAATATATTAACGGAATAAATACACCTCCGATACTAGTTAATAAGCTTTAACGGAGTGCAGTGTCTACTTGGAAGCGTCCGTAGCACCACCTGGTGGCAGGTAGAGAAAATAGTTTGACGTCACGGGAAGGGTTAACCGGCATGCAATAGTTTGCATTCGCGTTTTTGCGCTATTGATTTTTTTCAGTTTTTAATCAATGAGAAAAAATACAAAAAAATAAAAATCGAATGGCTTAAAGGACATACTCCAGAGGTTATAAACGTTCGATCAAGACAAGAAAAAAATAATAGGAAACTACCCTATTCCACTACTGGCTACCCTATGAAACCCCTATATGATTAACAATGCTAAATGACACAAAGAAGAGACACAATGAGTCCACCTATTAGTTATACTCACATGTTCTGTGAAGGAGGCAGATGCTGAGGGGGAGGAAGAGCAGCTGCACAATCCAGGGATTCTTGACCACTAGCACACAGACACAAGCCCACATCACTCCATAGATGAGGGTGTAGCTCTTGATGAAGCCAGCCTCCTCTTCGTCCTCTTCCCCACCAACAGCCCTCTCTTTACTGTAAACAGATCATCAACACATCTTCAATGACTCTTCCACATAAAGACAGCAGAAATTAAAATTAAATTCCCCTGGATATACAGTAGAACAAAGGTTATACAATGTGGTTCCAACCAGCATTCATTGGATAAGAGAACTCCTAAGATAAACCAGATGGTCATTGTAAAGAATTTTATTACTGAAATATATTTACAGTCAAGCTCGTTTATAACAAAGTTGAGAGGGACGAATATTTACGTCGCAATAACTGAACTTCAATATATGGAGATCTCTGCAACAGGGAATAGCTTTCACTTTGTTATAACCAGAACTTCGTTATAAACAGGTTTGATATAAGCGGACTTGTCTGTGTATATTTCTTAAAAACAAAAAAATCTTAAACATTTCAGCATTATACAATACATTCTCATGCAAAAATTCAAAATTGTTGTTATAAATAAGATGTTTATGAAAATAATCTTATCTTAACCGAATTGGTAATTCACAACTGTCCAAATCTACTTAAATCTTTTCTTAGATACAATATCTTTCCATCATACTATCAATAACATAACACTTGGAGCAACTTCAAGTTGCTGTTTGATATATTTTAGAGCGTGTTCTACAACAATAAATCCGTCTTCTTGGCTAATAAGTTCTTTCTCCTCTATATCCTTGCTCTTAGATTAATTTGTTATTCCTTGCAAATTGAAAATTGAAAATTTTTAGTTTTAAACCAGTCATTGATATCATTCTTATAAAAATTTATACAATTTGGAATCAACTGAATCATGTTTTGCAAGTCTACATAATTCTGAGAAATATCCATTTCCATCTCAATAACGTCAGAATTTTGACTAAGATTTTTCTAGTAAAGATATAGCAACAGCATTTCAAGAATGAGCTGATCAATAAATAACATCTTTAATGTTCATCTCGAGTAAGTAGTCTTTTAGAGGGCTATTCCGAACCGCTCACCGCATTCGGTAAGACAACGCAGGCGGAGTCATACCGCCCGATGCGATTCCGAACGAGCTAGAGGCGGTATCACACCACGGGAAGGGGTCGGTATCGTACCACAGGCAAGGACCCTGCCTTTCAAACTCCGCCTAGTCGTATAATCAACATGGCTGCCGTTTGTTTACGTTAGTTGGCCTAGTCTGACGTGTTTATAAGTGTTGTATCCATTGTTGAAGGACTTTTAATGCTTTTGTAATGCATGAAATGCAATTAGAAAATCTGAGCAAAGGTAAGGAAGGTAAATGTGATGCAGTTAGCTGGCAAAATTATCTCGTTGTGATTCTCTGGTAATGCCCGTTGTTATAAGACGTAAGATATTTTATTGCTTTGTATCTTTCTTGGCGTTTGGAAGGCGATATATTACTTATTATATTATTTTATGTATTGCGTATAATGTTATTTTACGTGGTTTATAGCCATCGCTTCCTTTATTTGAGCTACTTTGCCATAATTCGTCGCTTGATAATCAAGAAATGGCCAATTTCAGTCCTAATAGATACGATAATCTTAAAGGTGGGTGACGATTGTACTGCCATATAATTATATTTTTCAAATCTGTGTTCTACAGGTGCTGGTGAGATATTTTATGCTATGCTATGCACTTCAGGCAATCTTATTGAAGAGAGAAGTTAATGTAGAAATTTTGCCTCATTCGCAATCCACTATGATGTACTTGTCATAAACAACGTACACTAGAGCGGCGGTGATGAGGAATTTCAGTATTTCTTGAAAACAGTATGGAAATTAAGCGAGCAGAATGTTGCTGATTCACATCTTTCTCGGCCGAAAACAGTTGTGACAAGTTTACATTGTGTGTTCCCTAAAAGTTTAGTGGTGGCCAAGTGTTTCCGATACCCTTGTTTACATTATGTGTCCTCGAAACGTTTATTTGTGTCACTCGAGAGGTGGCAAAGTGTTTCCGAAGGATATTACCCTTGTTTACATTGTGTTCCCTAAACGTTTAGTGATGTCATTCGAGTGGTGGCAAAGTGTCACCGATAGATAGTACCCAGTGACTGTGAAATGCTTAACTAATAAGGTGTTCTACTTCCTTTTGTGTCTCTGAAGTGAAGATATTGGCGTTAAAATCGGTTTGACAAATCTGAAGGCTTCACACGGCGTTCAAAATTTATTTATTGAGCTTTGTATATGATTGTGAGTACGTATGGATAATGCTGTCATTTGAGTGAAACGTGTATTGAATGGTCCTAACCTGTCATAACAATTGGTGCACTCACGATGGTGAGTTACATAAAACTTAAACGTTAATTTATGATCAGTTATGATAAGTTAATATGTACGGTGTACTGCTCAAGGTGTTGAGAAATGTGCAGTACTTAACTTCCCAATCATCCCATGCTGATTGTATAGATATTTTCATTTTTGTCATATGTATGTCCTTAAATGATATTTTACCCTAGTAAAATTATATTTTTACCAGCGCAGAACTATTGTTTGCATTAATTATGCGCGTATCTCAAGCTTTACCTTTGTGTTACAAAATTTCCTGAATTGTTAAGTGCTATGCTGTCAGTAGTGATCCACCCAAGGTATTATGCAAAACTAAATTTCTTTCCTAGCGTAAGTTAAAAAAATTCACTAGTTAATGAATAATACTGTGATTACGTGGTATCTGACATAGCTCCCACAGCATCGTAGAGAGATTCCTATTCTTTCCCATGTCCATTAGTATAGCGTATCGGATCAAGATGACATTATTCGTCTTTGTTCTGCAAAAAATGTCATGCTTACTTAATCCGATAATTTTAAAAATTAAATGACATATATTCAACTGCAGAGCTATGTTTATTTGGTTTTTAATGGTATTGGATATGTAACGATATGTCTGATCAAAAGGAGTGATAATGTGCTACATGTATTATGCTCCGAATAACGCATGTCATTTGAAACTCTTTCCCGGGGATTGCGTCTGAGGACCTTGCTAATCATTGGTTGAATCCTTTTTTGGAGACCTCGAACGCGTTATTTCTAATAGCAATGTCACATCCGCCGCATGCAATCACACCGACCCCTTGGCCTCGCTCTCCGCCTGGTGTTGAGACTCCAACCACCCTTTTCGTAATCGCACAGTTCGGAGTTTCAACGTCGGCGAAACGGAAACTCCGCCTGGCGGTACGAGACCGCCCCTCAATTCGGAATAGCCCTCTTAGTGTCTTATAATAAACTATAAACTATAAAATAAATGAAATGAAATCAAAGTTTGAACATTTTGACGCTGATTATTAATGCTCAATATTGCAATTTCTTTCTAAGAATTATTTTATGCCATAGGATGGTTGAGATATTTTTAAATGAATAATATTTTAAATAATGGTAAATTTGAGGAAAATACGGTTACTTAAAGCAAAATATGATGTGACACCTTGTGTCGCCAAAAATTTTCGGGTGGTTTGCGGGCTGCCTATTTTCAACAATGTTTCAACAAAAGCATCAGAGTCAGACCATCGCCCCATAATCATTGCCATGATAAAAGATAAAGGAAATGCTGACTAAGAAAGGCAGATAACTATGAGCCATAGACAAAAGCAATCACCCTGTCCACACATATCAACTCTCTGGAAGCACGTAAATCAGATCTTAATTGGAGAGATTTCGTCCACATGCAGACACCAGCCGCTCTCCCTCTAGAGAGCTTTTAATTCACCAGGCATGAGTTAGTAACTTAGGACGACGCTTTTTTTGTTACAACAGCATTACCATCAAGGCTGATCAAGGAACTTGACAATGTTGTTTTAACAACAAATCGTGTCATTCTAAGTGAATAAATATCTGTGGAAATTCCCAACGTCTTCCTTCAACAATAATGTGAATTTCATCACCGTTACAATTGAAAAAGCCAATTTATATGTACGCTTAGGCCTCACATAAAAACCATTGGCTCACGCAAATATTCTCACTTTTTACTGTTCAGTTTAGGAAGGCATACCCATTTTATTAAGAAGTATCTTCATTATGGAAAAACACCTTAAAAACTGGTTAAATTAAAATGTTTGCAAAAACCTTTGGGACGATAAAAAACATGGTTCACGAGAAAAAAAGTTCAGTAGAAAAAAGTGTTCACAAAGAAATGGTACAGTAAAAAACACAGTTTTAGTAAAAAAAAACCACAGTTTTAGTAAAAAAACACAGTTTTAGTAAAAAAAACCCCAGTTCAGGAGAAAACACACCGGTTCAGTGGAAAACACCAGTTCAGTAGAAAACACCGGTTCATTAGAAAACACCGGTTTAGTAGAAAACACCGCTTCAATCTATTTAACCGGTGCACTGCCGTTACAAACTGTTTTTTCAGAACCAAGAACAGGTTCTGTATTTCCTACACTTCCCAACCCTAGCCTAAACTATTTAGTACGTTTTCCTCATTACCAGATTCAGGATTTCGGGTGACTACAAAAATGTATTAATGGGAGTCTACTGTATATATTACCAAAGTAACTGGGGAGCTAATTAGGATAGGTATGCAAAGTATATTTTGTTTTTTTGCACACAGACATGAATTAATTATATTTTCTTTCTGATACATTTTTGGTGTTCTATGCGTGAAACTAAATGTATAATGCATGGGTAATATTTTTTAATATCTCTTCACAAGTTTGGCACATATCCAGAAATATTTGCATAAACTTAGGGCAGTATGCTAGTTGAAGTTGGAAGTGACATTGCATGTGATGTTGCCATGCTCCCTTGGTAAATTACTTGAGTTTCAGGGAAAATGGAAGTGGAGTCATTGACAATATGGATGTTTACTTGTCAATGAAGGCTGCCTGACGAGGAGTCACCCCCTGTCTATACCCCTGCAGTGCTAGCAGGGCACACTATAGATGAAGATTTGGATGCAATACCTACCCGGCAGAAACCAAGTCCCCGGTGCTGGTTTGAGGCTTCAACTCTTCCACCCTTGTACCCATCTTTGCCAGCGACCTTGAAATTGACAGCTCCTGCGGCTTCTTGGGAGTCATTTTGTCACTTTGATCATCCCCATCTCTCGAGGGAATCTCTTCCACTGTTCCCTGCAACCCCTCACTCTCCTCCTCCGTCAATCCTCTCGAGTGTGCAGCAGTGCCCTCTGGGAGTTCCACCTCCGACCCCTCCACTTTGCTATCATCCTCCTCCTTGCTAACCCCACTTGGCACCGATTGGCTTGGCCTTACCTGCGAAAGCAAATGTACACTCATCAAAGAGAGCTTCACATACAATAAATTGAATGTTTTTGCTAGGGTTTGTTTTAAAAAAAATTGTCACCAAAGGTATGCAAAAAGATATTAATATTGTTCTGCAACCTTTTTTTTCTTTCTGTTCTATTCTAAGTCTGTTCAAAAGTAATTGAAATTTAAAAACTTACATTGTGTACAAAATAGCCCTGAAGAAGACAAAATAAAGAGGCGAAACGTTGGCACAAATTGGTGTTTATCAAAAACGACCAAATAACTCAATATTAACACATTTCTATTACTTTTTCTAGGGACTTTATGGAAGCACTGTACACCAATGAAGGTAAACACTCAATTCACATGGTGAATTCCAC
Source organism: Platycnemis pennipes (assembly GCA_933228895.1). Classification (NCBI taxonomy): domain Eukaryota; kingdom Metazoa; phylum Arthropoda; class Insecta; order Odonata; family Platycnemididae; genus Platycnemis; species Platycnemis pennipes. The sequence continues at coordinate 28,243,664 of OW121852.1, read as the reverse complement.
TCAAGTCAATATGCAGCATATGGCTGGCTTATCTAAAAATCCTCTAAAGTCAATAAATTGACTTTTTTAACTGTTACATAAACCTGAAAAATTCCTAATAAGCTTAGGACACAAACATCATGTACATGTAACAAGTACGAAAATGTGAAATGTGAAGACGTCTGGTCAGCGGACACCATTTAAGCCCGTGCAGGTTGTCTTCAGGAGGATTTTCAGGCAGTTAGTCATTAGGAGAATTGCTGCTTGTGAGCATCCTAATCTATCCCCTCCAAGCTAACTGTGTGCAATACGATTTAGAAAGTTATTAACTATTCAAATGGGCAAAAATTTATTCTCTCCATTGTATTACTAACCCATTTGAGTTACAAGCATCTCTTGATTGATGTTATAAAATAAAGATCAACGTTTTCCATGCTTCTATGAAATGCCTAATGGAGGCATGAAAACTAGGCATGGGACATTTGAATATTCAAATCCCTCTAATAATGCCTCTTTCCATGAATCCTCGAATCTATTGAGTTTCACCTTGAATCCAAATCCTTAAATATCCAAGTCACTTACATCCTCAGCAGATGAAAATCCTTGTCTTTCTTTCAATTCAACTTTACCGCCACCGCGCACGATCATAATCAAAAGCATGGATAGAATCGATTCTAGGAGAGACCTGTTTGCCCAATGGCACTCATGCAGGCTGAAAGAGCTCCAGAGAGCAGTCATCCACGGGAGCAAAAAGAAATCCGCTTCTGCAAAACACAAATCCTCCAGAGGTCCACGCAGAGTTCATAATATTTTACTGGAAAAATCACGGATAATAACAAAAGAACCTCACTACTACCCAAGATTGATAAGGGAGGTGGTAGATTTTTGGCTCCCGAGAGATCTCGTTACATAAAGGCACTACTGTACTACCAAAACTGGCTTCAGAGTACCTTTCAGCATCACCGGCAACAGTGAACTCAGAGAGATTATTCAGCATAGCTAGCATTATTTGTGATAAAATGAGAAATTGGCTTGATCCAGATGTGTTAAAATACTCGTATTTTTTAATTAAACACTTAAAGAAAAAAATTAATTATACTTGTAGTTGAAGTGTTTAATTCAATTGTATATGCATAATTAGTTTTATAATTCAAAATAAAATATAACATTAAGGATCAAATAAATTATATTATATTGGGCTTTGAAATCATAATTTGGATTCAAGGAAATGGTAACATTTAAATTTTAGATTAAATTTAGGATTAAAGGAAAGAAAGATAAGAAAACAACTTCCAATGCAGATACTAACCCTTCTAAGTAAAGCAAGATGGCAGACCAACCCAGCTAGCACAGGGGATATCGTTTCCCAGATATGAAGGGAATATATAACGGAAAAGGTGCTCTTCGGATTTCAGGGACGGATATCACGGAGAAAACATGTCAGCGACTTATCCGTGATCATAATAATGGATCCACTCGGAAGAATAGAAGTAGTTAAATATTAATATTGTAATTTAATCAATTGATTAAATTACACAGTTAATTATTTAGCGAGAGATTACTCTCAGGAAGGACTAAATTCTTTCTGGTGTATTATATCTAATGCGGGCTTGAGCTACACGGTAGCAGACATTTGGCGAAATTTAGCTCGCTCTCTCGGCCAATTCCGGAAAAACATGTGAAAAAATGAAACTCTTTCGCCATGTGAAAATCGCCATCTTTGGAGCCCGTCTTACTTTGGTAATAAATCTGCGCTCGCTTCCTTGCTTTGCTCATTTCATTATTCCTGCTGCAATGGTAAATATTCAGATGCCGAGAAGAATCCAACAACCTAGTTCAACGAATATACATCGCAACCAGCTTCTTGTACGAGACAATAAGGTAAGGTAACATTCATTTTGCTTTTTTAAAATTTTTAGTAATTGTCATTTAATTTTTGTATCTGCCGGTGTATCGCTATTTTGTACTAGTACCTATCTTTTTGACCATATTATTACAAAATGGAAAACAATTGTTAATTTAAAGGTAATAATCTTTAATATTACGACGTGGCTTGAATTAACTATAGGTGCGAAATGATATTATTGACACAGTTTTCTGTTTGGCAACTCATGTTCAGCCCCATGTATTCTGGATAATATTATCATATGTGGCATACAATTGGGTAATCGTTATGATTTGTTAACTGGTGCTTTGGGGAATGAACATTTATGGCGTTATCGGTGATCATTAATGGTCGTGCCTAATACATTTCTTATGAGTAGTGAGTGACATCGGATAAATACATACACACGACGGTGGTTATACATGTAAGGGATTCATTCACCTAAATAAGAAGATAACAGTTTTGCTGTGTATATTAATTAGCTGTTAATTTTTAACCGTTGTCTGTTGATGTTTCATTGACTTATCATTTTGTGAAAAAATTTTCCCGGCAATATTTCACTTTTACTATCAAAATATTGCACAAAAGTCAGTTATTAGGGCGTAAACATTTAGAATAAGTAATTGGAAGGCAACGATAAGCTAATGTAATGGCATTATGGTTATCCTATTAATTAAGTGGGCGATTCGTTTTTTAAAAGTTCCTTTCACCTTAGACATAACATTAAATTTATTTTTGTAGTGTTTTTATTTGGAAAATTGTGGTTTATTTAGAGTTCCAGAAATGGGTGGTTTGTTTTCAATAGAATATGGTGAATTAATATTCGAAAATTACGTGTCTATCCTTCATTTTTAAACAGTTAAGTAACTGAAGATTCTTTTATTTACCAAGGTGCAGTGAAGACCAATGCATCCCAGCTTTACCTCATCACAGCTAATCGGAGTTTAGGAGAGTTGTTATGGTTGGCGATGTTGAGGGGAGAATCCAGGAAAAAAAACTACTACCTATAAAAATGTCTTTATCAAGTTGTTGAATAAATGTTTTCTCCTATATCTCCTTGTTATTATCCACTCTGTTTTTTCCAGGGCTTGGTGCACCTTTATATTATTACAGGGACTTCTCGATATGCTCATCAAAATTGTAGTTCAATTGGTATTCCTTTGGTGGGTGGTTGTTTTCGCAGTAGTATTTCTTAAATGAGTTGTTACTTATTTGATATTTTTTGGTAATGGGGTTTTTAGTAGAAATTTAAGAGTTTTGTCTGCATCAAATATATCGAGTAGAAGCCGTATATCGAATATTACTAGTGCGATATCACAGTCGATAGGTGTTCGATACAATTGCTCCGGGAATATGATCGATATATATCGTTTTCGTCGATCATTTGTTGTTCTGGTTTTCACCGCTAGGCGGCGCTTATACCATACTACGGAAACCATATCCCTTCAAAGGCGGAAACTCATCCCATATTTTTCCGTTGGTTTTCCCCTTCATATCCGGATATCTTTTCCCTTGCCGGATATGATATCCCTCGAATACTTGGATAGTATTATGAAATGGATGGGATATATATCCCCTTGTGCTAGCTGGGAATGAGCAAAACTTTTATTCTTGCTACAATATGACCAAAACAACAGGGTAAAAATTAAGTTGTCTTGTATGGTACGGACATCAACTCCACAATTTTCAAAACTTCAACTGTAGCAGGCTTTGTGGAGATTTGGAAATTCAACTTTGTGGAATGACGGCATGATGGGAGAAATGATTCACTTTGTACTTATTCCACTAATTTATTTTAACCCACCTGGTTTGATGTTAGCATGTCGAATTGTACCCCTGATGATGACGTGCTAACATCGAAACCGGTTGGGTTTAAATAAATTCGTGGAATAAGTACAAAGTGAATCATTTCTCACATCTACAATTTTTGTAAGCCTTTAATTCTGCACAATTACTTTTGGCTATCCCACCAAGTTTTGATCTTTGGGATAAACCTTTACTGTTCTAAATATACAGTTAACTATTGTATGAAATGGAAGCAATAAATTATATTTTATTATAATAAAATTACTTGCCATGGCCACATACCTCATGAAGCAAAAGAAATCTTTAGCTTCCATTGCACTTTTTCTGGAAATATTGTACCAGTAACCACAAACATTGGTTCAGAATCAATGGTGGGTATGAAATTCTATTTACGAAAGCTAGGCTTATTCATAAATTTTGGCGAGTTTTTCTAAATGCACACAACATATACAGTAGAGCCCCACTAATTCGGGTTTCTGGATAAATCGGGGCGGGCCAAAAAAAAGTAAAAAAATTTTACTCACTAAAATTTTACAAGTTAACCCTTTTACTGCCAGTGGGCCGATATATCGGCCCACCTACATTACATCATCATGTATTTGTAATGGTTACAATTCATTCAAATCAGAGACAGCATGAATAATGTTTTCATCCTCTTAAAAAGGGAAAATATATGATCAAAATTAAAAAAAAAAAATTCATATATTAATATTAAGTGCTTATAATATATCTTAATGAGCTTGCCCATTGGCTGGGCATAATGGTCTTGGCATTTTTCGCACAGTCTACTTTAAAGGGGCTGGCAGTAAAAGGGTTAAACACTTACAATAGTCAATTTTGTTTGTTTTACATATTTTGTGTTTTGTCACCATGTTTTAAAGTATGTAATCTTATATTTTATTACGTTTTTAGTGCATCTTGTATATCCTTATATGCTTGAGAACCATGAATGACCTTCAAAAATGTTTTAGGGTCGTTCCTACGGCAATAAAACCACTTTAAATGTTTAATTCGGGTTTTTAGTTAATTCGAGCATTAGCCGGACACAATTAGCCTGAATTAGAGGGGTTCTACTGTATTTTGTTTACTTACATCATGGCTAGATCTCTTAAGGAACACGGCCCACTTCAAGAAATCAACCGGAGTCGTTTCACCTGTTGAAGAAAGGCTCAACTTAGATCAAAGGATAGAGGGGAAAGTTATTTATGGACAAAATATATTAATCATACGTACTAAATTCATGAAAACCACATTGATACCTTTCAGTGATGATAGCGGTAATAACCTCAGTTGAGGATGTTTCAAGTCCAATGACACTTTGGAAGTATATCCAGGAGAAACAATAAGTTAAAGCAAGATTAAGATTATATGAGAATTCAATTCTTCAACACCCATGACTTTCCCAACATTTCTTCATGACAACAAAGAAAGATTCCTATGATTTAAATGCTGCTCAAATGATAGTTCAAGGAGATTATTTACAAGAATTTACAATGGGATACACAGACTCTTGAACAGAAAACAACTAGGGAAAATGATCCCAAATAAGTTTATCAAAATACAAATATATATGCAATTTACCCATTGATAATTCATTTACATATCTGAATCCTAAATTTGAACTCCACCAACTCTCAGCTACTAAGACACTTTTTCTCAAACTTATGAAAAGATTCTCCCAAACTGTAATGTCATACTATACATGTAAAATGACTTGAAGAACTTTACATTCAGAAAAGGAAGATTACCATAATTTTCGCTGGCCATCAATCTGAAGATTGGTTTAAGGATCACCGTTTGATTCTTTTTTACCAGCTAACCTATTCATGTTCACATAATTTTTATATTTTACATCCCCCAACATTTGCTCCAAATATCTCAAAAGGAGCCTCCCATAGCCATTCTTCCCATTCGTATGTTCATCAGTGATGTCTTCGTCCGACCATCATGTCGCAAAATATGTCCAATTAGGTTGTATAGTCTTACTTTTAATATTCCCAGCAGTATCTTCTCTTTCCTATATAATCACATGGGCCTTTTTTATAATCACAAGCATAGAGTTCTATCATACCTTCCCTTTTTTTTCACCTTTACCTTCCCTTTCCATCACTTCACCTTCCATTGACCTCTTCACCTCACGCAGCACTTTCAACAACCATATACAACACCTTTCAACCTCAAAATTACTCCTTCCAATTCAAATTATGTTTTATCATCTACATCTATGCGATACCCTGCAAGCCACCGCGAGGGTGTGTGGCAGGGGGTTTATCATTTTTGTTATTTGTTATTGTTATATTTTATTATTTTTTTATTAGGGATGGTCGGATCAGATCCGTCAGATCCAAAGACACGGAGTAAAATCGGATCCGGATCGTAGATTTTAAATTTTCGCGGCTGATCGATCAAAGCAAGTGAATGAAATGTAGGTGCAGTAGATATTGACAAGAGGAAGTTGTATAACTCAGGTCACAAAATAAGATGAAAATTTTTCCATAGAACTAGAAGCAAAACAAAGAAATATAACTTTTTCCCCATTACCCTGAATCACGAGAAAAAAAAGTAAGTCGAATGTCATGCAGGTAGCCTACATTCACCGGCATCAGGCGAACGAAAGCGAACTTCATTGAAACTTCACAAAGTTCAAACACCATCGCAGTTTAATTTTTTCTTTCATCACTGCATCGAAAACTGTATCATCTTCAATTTCAAGCCCTTATATCCGAATACTCACTTGTTTACATTTATACAACGAACTCACTTATGAACATCCTACATCACTTATGAACAGTTTTTTTCCAGTCCCTTGGCAGGAAAGTCCTCATTTATACGACTTTTCGGTGACTGACCGACAGAAAGACATATACAGTAGAACCACAGATACACGACAACCTCATTTATACAACGTTTTTTTTTGGGTCCGGTAAATAACTCCATAAGACCCCATGTATTTCAAACCTCCCTCTTGAAACTTTTCATTTATGCAACGAACTCAATTATAAACCATTTTTTTCCATCCTTTGGTAGGAAAGTCCTTACTTATACGACTTTTCAGTGACTAACCTACGGAAAGACGTCGAATTTGAGTTTTTGTCTACGACTATTTTAAGTCTCGTATTTTCATTTATGCACAATTTCAATTACTTATAAGAAATATGACTTTTTTCCCCATTACCCTGGTATCACGAGAAAAAAAATACATAGAATGTCACACGGGTAGCCTACATTCGCCGGCATCAGGCACACAATGAGAGATATGCAAAGTTCGATCCCTATCGCAGTTTAATTTTTTCTTTCAGTCATTGCATCGAAAATTTTAAACCGATATTGACAAGAAGAGGATGTGTAACTAAGGTCACGTAATTAGATGAAAACGTTCCCGTGCAACTAGAAGCAAAATAAAGAAATATGACTTTTTCCCCCCATTACCCCAGTATTGCGGGAAAAAAAATACGTAGGATGTCACGCGGGTAGCCTACGTATTTTTTTTCCGAATCTGTAACTGAGAAAAATGAAAGATCCAATCCGGCCATCACTAAAGAAAATATTTCATGCTATAAAAATTTGGCATTTGCAAAATATCTCAAATTTCGTTTAAAAAAATCGTGTTTCAAAGAAGACACGGTTAATTTCGTGATTAAACCCTAAAGTCGCTTATTTTGTGAATCCTGTCGCAAAAAACGTTTCACGAAAATGTCATGTCCCTTATAATATCCTTTAAAATGATATTTGTGAGTTTTATACTCTTAACGAGAGGTTGTGTTAAACCAAATTCTCTATTTTGTCTCACTGATATTTCCATAAACACTATTCTGTGCCATTGAGCTCTTCATATTAGAGCTCAGGAATTTGGAAAGAATTCAGTAACTTGCGCCAGTAGAAAAACTTATTATTTCAACTTCGAAAGGGTGTCAGTGAAATGAGTGACTAAAAATTCAAGTATGTTTTCGTTAGTCACATCGATGGCAGAGAGTCACCCTCAATTCCATGGTAGTAATAACTAATACTTTTTCCAGTCAGTGCCCTCTTGTAAAACCTTTTTAACCTTTAACAGCTGGTATTTACATTCCTTCTCATGGTGCTGCAGTTTTGATTGCCTAAGTGCTTCTATACATGCAGCAAGGCTGAGCTCAGTGGAACAAACATTCTTGTTCCAAAAAGCACCAACAGTTATAACATTCAAGCTTTTCCATTACACCAGTGTTGTACCAAAGAAGGGAGATGGTTACAAAGAGATTTTACCACAAATAATAGCCCAAAATATTTAATTCTACTGTAAGAAAAGAGGGGATTCATACCTTTTTTAGTTTCACCACCATGCCTTGCATGGTTTTCCCATATCTCCCAAAGCAATCCCAAAGCAAGCATTCCAAAGTAAACAAGGAACGCAGGAGTGCGCAGGGACTTGTACTCTTCACCGCTAAAGAGGAAACCTTGGCCAAGGAAGTATCCACCAGTCAGCATCCAAACAAGGGTCGCAGAGATCTGCAGAGCTGAATGCCGTTTTCTGACACACTTTTCTTCATTGCTGTCACCCAAACTCTCTCCCGACACCTCCTCAAGGGTGTTTGTACGCTTGCACCACCACACGCCAACAGCAATCAGGTGTGCTATGATGACAGTGAAGATCTGTGGAACATAAAAGAGATTGGGAGACACATGTTACTTGTTACAAGATACCTATCAAATAACATCTAGACACACTAAATCATAAGTGGTAATGGGGGAAATAAATTATAAAACACAACTGACTTATTAAATGCAATGCAAGTGACTAAATGCTTGAGAAAAACACTACTTAATTGGGCTAAGGTTCCTTATGAAAACATGTAAATAATTGTATCCCCTAGTTGCACGTCAATAGTGTAAGTTTGGTGATCTTCATCCCCTGCCACACACCCTTGGGCTGACTCGCAGGGTAATGTGTAGATGCAGATAAACTGAAACAATAACTCATGTCAGAGTCAACATGAGTACTGAAAACTTATGATAATGGCACATTTAGCAAAAAATTAGACTTGGGCCAATACCGATAGCGAGTATCAGGTATCGGCCATTTCCCCGATACTTCGATACTTTCAGGTACTCGCTTCTTTCAGATACTTCTATTCGAATATATTCATTCGTTGAAAATCATCTAAAAACATGTAATTTTGAAATCCCGCCTTCTTCAACTAACTTACAAACGTATTGCGTACTTGTTTACTTAGCTGCGATCGTCGTGGCAGTAAAAGTGAGACAAGTACTTAGAATTGGCTATGGGACAGCCTTAGGCAAAAAGCTCAACCTCCTCCAAAAAGTAGACAAAAATCTACGTACGAAGAAAGTTATCTGAAATAGTAGCAAAAATTAAAGTTCTGCTGTCAACTCAAATTCGTTCTGCTCAAGGCATAAGTTCGGCGTTTCCACCTACATTCCAACCTTGTTTTCCAAAAATATAAAATTCAAATATCGTGGCATGGTCAAGTGTTATGACATTAATGGATTCGCATTAGAAATTTTAAAATGAAGATGAAGGTGTTTGTCGTGTGCCTCCAATGTTGCATACTTACTGAGAAAACCCAGTTTCATAAATTGACTAGAATAACTTAAACGAATATAAGTAAATATTTGAAACTTAAAGGACGCCACGGCAAAAGTAAGATTAATTTTCTATCAATATTTCCTTCCATTTATGTTTTTCATATTATGACAATCTCCAAAGTGACGCTGACCTCTGCGACTCTAAAAAATGTGCCATTTTTCATCCTCACTGCAAAAACTTGCCTCAAAAGTAATTATTAAAAACGTCTGGTACCTGTATTAAACATAAGGCTAAATCATCTACACGCTGATATGCTCTCTATGAATTTTGCTTTTTCTTTTTTTGGGAGTGAGGACGGGGACTTCAGGATGGGGTGCAAGGAAGCCCAAGGGGAAAGCAGAGATTAAGGAGGAGAAGAAGCATGGGTACTGAGAGAGTGGAGCTGACGCAGAGGGAATGATACATTGGAGAGGGAAACTACACAGGGGTGGCTGATGGCTGGTTCGAGAGACTGGGAATGTACAGATATCCCAAAATGGATAAGTGGAGTCTTGGACCATTAAGCAAATTGAGACGATTAATTGACCATTCCTTAAGAACCATTCGTGATTGTTTGTGGAATTGAAATCATGAGTATTATTTAGTATGCTTGCTAATTACTTCTTTCATGGTTTTATTTGAGTCGAGTTCTTTGCATGCAAAGCTCATGAAATACTTGAAAGGGATTTTCTTTTCAACGTGACCAAGCATAAATTCATCAAATTAATTGTTGATTAAATGAGTGAAAAGGTGTATGCTGGTATTATATGTGAATGTACACTAAGACCGCACTTTGGCCCAAGATTCATCACACCAGTGCAGTCAGTGGAACAAGAGATAAGGAAAAAAAGGGCTGTGGAGTGAACAGGGGGAAGTTAGGTTACAGTGTCAAGTTACGAATACTTTGGAGAATAGCAAAAGAATGTTATTGTCAAGTATTTATATGATGAAACCAGTAGGAACTGAATAATGGAGAATTGAATCCTGGTAACTATGGGAATCATTTTCAGCTGACAAAGGTGGGTGCCATTCCTGGCATCGGAAGTCATGGCTTCCATGGTTTTCATTATGCAAAATCCTAGCACAGCAGCAGTGACCAGTGCAGTGGGTGAGAAGATTCAGAAAAAGACTACAACAGTTAAAATAGAGACATGGATTGCTGGGATGATGCTAAGGACAGAAAAGTTAGAAAATATATAACAGAAATAAATGATGGGAGATTTATACACAGTTGCCCAATGTGAGGTGAGAAGCAAGGGTAGTGGCATGCCACTTCAATGCCGAATATACAATGAGATACCAAAGGTAAGACAAGAGTCAGCACAAGAAGAAAAAAGCAGATAAATAGGTAATGGTCACGGACTGCAGCCAAATGAGTTATTGGATACCTACTTCTAGCAAATGCCAGGGAGATCCTACAAAGCAGTTGAGTTACCATAAAAATAAGAATGTCTTTGTATATTCCACACTTTTTTTTATGATGATTCAATTCCACAAAGTTACGCCTGAAGGTATTTCTTCAGTTGAGTTACCTTAGATGCTAAAAAATTTCTGCTCTGAAGTGAAATTCCCATACAATTCCCACTTTTACCAAATTTCCCACTTGGTCTGCACCTTAAGGACACTGTAATTAATATAATTTTCAAACATTATCACTATCCAGATGAACTTACCACCGGAGTGTTGAGAAAGCTGACAAATGACTCAAATACAGCAAACAAAGTCAGCATGATGCCTTGAGCAGCCCAAAGAATGAAACCTGGGGTGTAATAATACACTGCCAAGGCCACAGCCAACGAAGATATGAGACCCAATATGAGTTTCCACCGGAAGAGAGCAGCACATAGCACCCATTCAGACAGGGCATCTACAACTTGGACAGGGGCAAGGATCAATCCGAAGACGAGAGGTGTCGAGCAGTGATTTAGGTCCTGAAGCCACCTGAAATGAACAAGACGATGAAGACTGCAAATCAACACGTAAAAGGTAACACTTCCATTCTGTGTGGCAAATGTTTGTGCCATATAGTGCAGACTTGGATAAATATGAGCATAAATTAAAGTATTACCATATGAGGCTCCAGATTAACAAGGAAAAAATAAATATTTTAGTCCCATATCCTACAGAAAGGGATATAGACAAAAAACACTTTTGTTGTGATCATGAAAATACCTAGTATAAATCAAACATAAGCAAATGAGGCAGCTGTAGCAAAAGCATCATGATGAAAAATGCCCATACAGCACATGTTACGTCATTACTCGTGTAGGTTAGGTCGAAATCTAGACTAAGGTGTATCCCCATATTTACCCAAACAATACTCATGGTTGTTCGGGGTAAATTGAGTTGAACTCAAATTATCCCAACATTACACCAAATTCAAAATAAAGCTTTAATGAAGATTTTCTGATCGAACACTTGAGTTACGATTGTACATGTCGATTACTTACTTCCTAGCCAACATGCAAATTTTAATGTCCGAATACAAAAGGCGATGAACAAGTTCAAATGCAATTGTATAGTACTTTTCTGTAGAAACATATAGTTTTCCATATAGGTATGTATTATAAGATTGGCTTCTGTAGATGTCTGATTAATGGGATGGGCAGTGATGGAATGATAGCCAGGTTCAACCAATCATCCCTCTACTTCAAAACCCACTTTCTGGATAGGGAACAGTGGGCAAGAGGAAAGAACTTCATTCTGGGGCCGAGGCATGGTATACGGATGACTCTAGAAAAGAAGGAAGAGCAGGAGCAGGGGTCTACAACTGTGGCACACCAAGGAAGCTCTCTATCCCTCTGGGAAAATATGCTACGGTGTTCCAGGCAGAGGTATATGCACTTCTGACATGCACGCATGCCATTAAGGAGATTGGGATGTTAAACAGACCAATACACATATTCACGGATAGTCAGGCAGCTTTAAAGGCACTGACATCACCATTGTGCAAATCACAGCTGCTGCAGGAGTGTCGTGAGGCATTCAATGATATAGGCAGATGCGGCAAGGTGGAACTTTCCTGGGTGGCTGGTCATGCAGGCATATCCCGAAATGAGATGACTGATGAGCTGGCAAGGGTCGGTTCCAGCCGAGATCCGATTGGACCAGAGCCAATCATACCTATTGCTACATCAATAGGGATAGCAGAAATTAGAATGTGGGGGTTAGCCCGGCATTCTGAGATCTGGCGAACTACACCAAGTCTTAGGCAGGCCAAACTACACATAGGAGAACCTAGGCCTGGGCTTGCCAAAATACTCCTGTCATTAAACAGGGGTCAATTAAGAATGGTAGTGGGACTCCTCACGGGGCACTACCAGGTGATGAGGCACCTGCACCTCCTGGGAATAGTAGATTCACTTAGATGCAGGTGGTGCGAAGAAGGGGATGAAATTACATCCCACACATTACGTGAGTCCCCTGCTGTGACGAGGACTTGAAATAGGTACCTGGGGTCTCCATTTTTGGAACCCAGGGAGGTAAGGGAAATCCCCATAGGGGACCTGTTGGCCTTTAGCAAGGCCTTTATGGGTGATTTCTTTAGAAGGGTGGTTGGCACAATGGGCCAATGGAGGGCCTAAGTGCCTCAGGGCCTCCTTGGAGGAACTCCACCACAAAACAATTCATCTATCTACCACTGATACACAATAAATTCTTCCGTTCCTTGATGCCATTGACATTTTAACCTTTGAATAAAGGGTACTAAGTTCTCCTTTCCACTGGAGCCTATCTCCTCCTATTGCCCTCTCCACCCGTTTTCTCTAGCTCTCTTTGTTTCTACACTAACTTTATTGTTTATATCCATCAATTGTCTCCTACCTACACTATCAGAAAAATCTGCACTGAAGCTTTTTTGAATGAGCATTAAAAGCATGTTGAAATGGGCGTATCTGGACTGAAACTGATTGGAACTCTTTTGCACTGTGTGGCACACAGGAGAGAAATCAACCTCTCATTTGAGTTTTTACCTGCTTTTTTCATTTGCAGCATGGCAACACTGCACTGCTTTCACTGTGTTGATACTGATTTGAGCTAAGCTGTATCTCTTTTGACATATGGTGACATTGAATTACTTTCGCTGGGTAGGGACTGTGTTCTCAGAACTTCGTTGAAACTCTTTTGACCTATGTTGACACTGCACTGCTAGCATGGAGTTCATGTGAAGAATTGCTGTGAATTCTAAAGCTGTTTTCATTCATGATTTAACTGCTATTGATTCTATCATTTGTGTGGCTCATTGGAAGAATGTAAAGTTATAACTCTTGTGTTCACATTCTTCCCCCCTCTTCCTACCTCAATCATTCTGTTGTCACACACGGCTTCTTGATCCTTCTTGCATCTAATGCTCCAACTGTTTTCCGTTATTCTAAACTCCAACCCTATTTGTTCCCATACTGTCTTAACTGTTCCTTTTTCCATGTCTTCTCCTACAAATCTGTCCAACAATCCCTGATATTCACCCTGTTCATGCTATTCAGAGCTCCTACATCCCACTCTACACATATTCACTTCCTCTTTTCAATCTCACCTCACATTTCACATTAATGCATTCATTTCTGTCCACTAAAAAGTGTCAGTATTGCCATGATTGCTTTTTTATTTCTAATGAGGTAATAAAGTTTAAAAAATGGTATTGTTGGAATGCATGTGTCTGTTTAGGCCTTTAGCCTAAGGGAATCGAGATCAGTTTTCACACCACCAAGTCCAATCACCATGCACCCCAAAAATCTGAAAAAAACACAACTCCCTTTGTGCTCGAAAGAATAATTTAAGAGTGGCAAACTCAATGCTCCTCTTATTTTTAAACCCTCTCCCATTTGGGTTTGTTTTTAGTTCTGAAGAAACATTGTTTTTTTTCTCAATTAAATGGAATGCATTCTTTAGCAAGAGATGATCGAATTTGTAGTCTTATTTTAATCATACTATTACGAAGGTGTGTACGGAAGAGAAAAATTGGCCCATTTTTCACATTGTCTTGGTGTATTTTGAGCCTAAAGTTGCCAAAAGCCTAAAGATTTTGGATGTTACACATACATACAGTAAAAAACTTAAAATTTCAAAATGCAGATTTTAACAAGTATACTTTTAAAGTTTCTAATAACACCTTTAATAGATCTGCAACCTGGGAAGCAGGCCTGTTAAAACTTGTAGAAAAAGGATGTAAATAAAAGTATTTTTTTTTCACAGATCAAGTCATGCAGATCTGCCTATACCAAAGGGGCAATCTATTTTCCCTGATAATTCAGGGGTTGGCACCACAGTTGCACCAACTTTTATTGAAATCTGAGAAAAAGATGCAAAATTTTTCATAATCCATCATTGATACTGTCACTTCCCATATGAGGACTTTGTGGCATAAGGACTGCATGAGCCTTGCTTCCCCAGCTGCTGGGCTATGAGCCTTACTCATCTGGTACTGTACCGTGGTTGCCAAGTTTCCTTTGTACATAGTCTGACACCATTGTATAGGGCTCGAGAAAAATGAATTGAGGTAGCTGTTGCCTACTTCAATAGTGTTTTCAATATGACACCACTAATTGATATGCTGCTCCACTAGAGCCAACCTCCTCCCACCTAACTTATTGAGGAACAGATTCAGTCGGGACTAACTTACATCTGGCTTGTACCCTTCAACCCATCCGACACACCCAGTATTACCATTGTCCAATCCCAGTAAAACTACTCAACCGCACTCTCAATGGGGTCGTTTACCATATTTTTTTATTGCCGAATATGGTAGAGTTTGTAAAATAAAAAGGACCCGTATTTTTCCATTTTTTGATCCATCAATTAGTTCTCGAGTTATAAGCGGCGAAAAACTGATGTTTTTAACCCTTTCGGAAAAGTGGGTGTGGTGCAACCTCTGACGTATATCAACTTCGTCCAATCACAACTGAGCCCGCGAAGCTACTTCGCCTTATCGCAAAGGGGGGTACACAGCTGACTCTGCCAATCGGAGGAGTTACGACAGCATCTGTGCGAGCAGACCTTCCGAGAATCCTCCTCCACTCCCTCCCCTTCCCATACGAGCAGTCAAGGACGGGAGGAAAATGATGTCAATGCTAACAGAGCAGATTTTTCGGTGGGCGTCACCTTTTGCTTATTTTAATTTTTGATTGAATGGTTGTGGTTAGAAGATTAATTTTTTCACTAAATTTCTTTTTTCGTTTCCATCTAACAATTTCGTGTACAAAACTGCGATTTCGGTTCCGAGTAAACGCCCCCATTTTTTCTTAGCAATAGTACGACATTGCATACCTCACCACAGACTCCCCTCACGTGGGGAAATATTGCTCTCACTTGACATAGTAAGCCTCACCCACCACTGATGGACACCTGACCTCAAATTCCTTCAATGCATTTTGAATGGGTCCTTCCGTTTCAATGATCTCCTCTCTTTTTTTTTCACTCCACATTTCAGCCTGCACGACTTGCAATATCGAACACAAGCCTAAATTCCTACTACCGATTTCCCAACGATCCTTATTCTACCTTTTATCACCTCACCTTCCCTATATCTCTCTGCCTCACGCAGCAGCTTCAACAGCCATTAACAACGCCTTTCAACCTCATAACTCTTCCTATTCAATTTCTGTTTGTTATCATTATTGTAATTTGTTATAGTTATAATTTATCATTATTTATATTTTTACATGACCCAATGTAAAGGCCTTTGTGTAAAATTAATAAAAATCAGTCTAAACCCAGGGGTCATGGAACCAAGCACTGCCTTTTTCATAAGTTACACAAAACTTACTATAGATAGATATCAATTAAAGTTACTGCTGTTTAAAGAGTTAATTTTCTCAAAAATACAGGTCTGTCATAAAAATCTTTTTCCTATTATACAGGGTGCGGCAGAAAGACCTCCCCGATTTGGGATGCAAATACAAACCAAACCAAGAAAGATACAAGAAGAATGTATATCTTTCTAAATAGTGCATACAATGCAGTTTTCCATTAATTAATTTCAAAAATGACGTCATTTAATTGTTGACCATTATTGGCAATACACTGATTAAGTCTCTCCCAGTAGTTTTCCATGACCCTGAGGGGCATTTCAAGTGGAATTGCAGCAACTTCTTGCGTTATTGCCTCCCTAAGGGCTTCAAGAGTTTCAGAACGCTGTTGGTATACCTTGGATTTCAAGTAGCCCTAGAGAAACAAATCGCACCGGGACAAATAAGGAGAACGAGGGGGCCACCCTATGTCACCAAGGGAAGAAATAAGGTGCCAGGAAACATTTTTCTCAGAATTCCGAGGGATTTACGAGAGGTGTGGGATGTCGCACCATCGTGTTGGAACCACACATGTCCCTTTCCATGTTCATGAAAAGATTACCCAATCTAGGCATCAGAAAGTTTTCGGTCAGTGCACAATATCAAGTGGGCGTAACCGTAACAGTAACACCATTCTCTTAAAAAAATTACTGACCCCACACACACCAAACTCAAAAACGACACACCATACTGTAACCTTAGGACTGTAGAGTGGCCAGTAGATGTCCATTGTAAAGCAATACCTGTCTGTCTAAAGTTTGACCCTCAATTGCGGATTGTTTCTTATCAGGAACAGGATCATGTCGAGCGAGCGAAAAGCGAACAAGAAAGGCACACTGTGTCGAAATCAGCGATCCGCCATTTTTTATAAATTCCACTACCATGAAAGAACGCTGTATTCCCTACCACACCATGCTGTAAACTACAAATGGCATGAGCAGAGCTGTCTTTATAAGCAAGCGCCAACGCAGTACCCCCACCCAGCCCCTAGCGAAAATGTTCTCAAATCGGGGAGGTCATTCTGCCGCACCCTGTATTAGCAATTAGGTATTTTGTATCTAGAGCATTGTTGTAAAGTCTTTGATTCTGTGGTCGAATCTTTTGTCTGAGAGCCCTAAACATTTTTAAATCCATGCTGTATGAGAAACATCCCATTGGTAGGAGTGAGGGGAAACCTTGTTCTATTAACATACCCGAACTACATTGTTATAGACTGAAAGGCTAGAGTCCTGCACATTCACTCACTAATTTCCCAACCACTGATTTCTTACAAGTGGTTGGCAATACTTCCACAGCAACATGCACGACCAAATATCAACCAAATGTAAGTTAAGAAATCTACGATGGTTTAAGTTCCCAACTTACAAACATCAACAAAAGGACATTGGGTAGTTAATGAAAACACATAATAACCTCTATTTGTCCATTAATATTCCCACTGAGCATCCTCCTCCTGTTATCAAGTCTATTAGAAAGTATAAATTAGTACGGTACCATAATTTATAAGCAATACAGAATGAACCTGTGATAAAAAAGAACTATCTACTCCACCCTGAAACTAGCCTCGGTATCGGTTCAATTTCTTACAAACACAACCAAGGAATTACAAACTCGATCACTAGCATAGGCTGAAATTTAAGTAGAACCATGCATGTGCACCTCTACTAAACCTTCAACTTACATCGTGATTATATTAGCCAAGGCTTGCTTGAAAGGATATAATACAGATCCGCAGAGTACAGCCCATAAGAGAGGCTTGATGAAGGGTTCGAGGATGTAGAAAAGTGCTATTATCCCAGACACACAAATAGCCATGAGGAAAATGGCAATTGCATTGTACAATGCATGCTTTAAAGCTTTTTCGTGTCCTTGTGGAATGAAATTAAAGACGGAATCAAAAGGCGAACGAAGATTGTCCATTCCAAATGGGGTTGAGCGTCTCCTCATTTTAGTCCAATTGTCTCCTCAACATGCTCTCCGCACAAAAGTCGCAAGGTCGCCTGAAATATAAAGTGTGTAATATTAAGAGGCAATAAAAATAGAATGAATAAACGCGATAGAATGAATTCTCACGGGAAACTAAGAAATGTTGGAATAACTTCGAGAAAAGCATTTAGGCTTTCTTTTAACCATGCTTTTGTCGCTTTTTTAAAGAGGAGTTCAAATAGGCGATAGGGGGTATGATGTCAGTCTATGATTGCAACAAACGAACTGCTACCACAGTAAAATACAAGAAAATACCGCAACTCCTTGATAAATTGCTATAGCATTACTCACGGGGAAAGCTCCGGACTCTTCCGAAAAAAATAAGAGTAGTGAGAATAACCCGCGATTTAATTTGACGATATTGTCATCACACGCGACTCAGTTGCAGGGTAACAGCAATGCCAACCGATGAGCATAAAAACGAACCAATGAACCTAAACACTTGTGATGCAACAGTTGTAATGGAAGGAAGGTACTGCGTCGATATCACCACCGCGGCGAATCAGATTATTTACTGTATCAACTGTCCTTCCTTTTGGCAATTCTATTTTCGTGGTTAAATTCGAAGTCAGGTATCGCAGCAAGCCATGCACAGAATTCATCCCCTGATAACTTTTTCCATATTTAATAGTCGTGAAAATTTTTCAAAAATCAAAAAGGAAATTAGGTTTTTTTAAATATCCCCACACACGTCGCAAATTTGAAGCATTAAAAACAGTAAAAACTGCTCACTGGTTTATAAGGACAACCTTTATAAAACTTTCACTGATAAACCAGCAGAAAATTTTCTATTTACCTTCGCATTCTTACTTCGTATTCATTTGTTGAAAGTTGCCTCAAACGAGCCGTGTTAATATAGGCCAGCTGATTGGTTGTTCGAGTTACTATATTCCTAAGGCGCACGGAAATTCGCATTCGGGCGTTTCATTAGTAAAAATTTAGGGATTTTAGGAAATATTGTCAGCGCGTATCCGAATTTTGTTTTTGAAACTCTTCAAAAACTAATTAATTGCAGTTTTATCATAGTATTACGCACTGCGCCTTAGTTTTTAGCTTTGCGAGCGGCACTTCTTTGGACTTCAATTGCTGTAGGTTTGTATACTCGAGAGTTAATGATATTTTTTGTCATAAGCTTTTTAGTTCGCAATTCTTATCATAGAAACATCTAGCAGTTAAAATGATCGTTTGAATACAGTGATATATTTGGTGTGATCTTGCGTTGTGAAGCGATGGTATCTGAAAAATATTGTACCTCCAATGATGAGTTATTTACGAGAAAATCTGTTCGTTTCTACCGATGAGAAAGATTTTGGCTGTCTGCAATAGTAAACACAGCATATTCGACACCTTTTAAAGTAGTAGTTTAAACTTATTTAACATATTGTCTTTGTTGAATGTTATTCTAGTTTGCAGTTCTTTGTCATAAGAAATGTTGTTTAGTTCATTTTATTTGTCTCATTCTATGATAGCATGTGTTTTTGTTGTCTTGAAATACAATTGTAAATGATGATTATTTAGCGTATTAGTCAAGACAATAATGCTTAATATGTATTATTTTCAGGTACATTGAATAATAGAAAATGGATACACACTTGTTTGGAAAGGTTGTAAGCTCTACGATAGAATGGTTCACATGCAGCATTATAGGTTCATTTATGAATTTATATGCTAAACTTCACATTTGGCGGTATGTGTACCTGCAGTGTTTTCCAACTTGATGACTGTGAGTATACACTTAAATTTAAAATTATGACTCGTGTTAATTGTTAGCTTTTAATCAAGCCTTTCACAGATTCTTAAAAATAAATAAAAATTGAATTTATGTTTAAAAAACTGGGAATTGGATATGGAATATATTAATGGAGGAAGCTCTACATGTCATAATTTATTGTGATGTACAAACCAAAAAGTGTGCGGAAAAATAATCATTGGCCAATTCAATCAGCAATTTGTATATAGTTAAGAAGAAGTTACTTTATCTCTTTGTTTTGACCAACACAAACCCTGTAATCGCGGCGCATTTTGTTAGCGTTAGTCGACTATCTTTCTGTAAAAGCGCTATTCAGTCTTTCTGTTGCGTGTTTAAAGAATAATTTCTTTTCGATTCGTATGGCTTTATAATGGCTAGGTGGAGAGCGTCCGCATTAAGCTGCCTAATACCCTTACGTTACTTGTGCTGTTTGTAATGTTTAAAGCTCAACCAGAACTTCGTTTCATATTTTATAATCCTGCGATTCAAGATGTCTGCTTCAGCCAATGACGAATTCGGTCGCAGAGGGGTAGCGTGTATTGATGTCACACGGTGCCCCGCACTAAGCTATTGAGCGACTATTTTCTTAGATTAGGAGGAGGGAAATTTGTGCCGTTATGGTGTGTTTTATTGTTACTATATCGACACTTAAATAAATAAAATTATTATTTACGCTTCATGGTGAGCATTTATTTTATTATATTTTATAGAATTTGTCTTAGGAAGTTAAATGGTGCATTGTGAAAGTAGTTCATGTGGTAGAGTCCTTGGGTCAGTCGTTTCCTCGTCGCTCTTCAGAAGTGTGTGTTGTGCGCAATCTAGGATGTTCCGCCATTGTTGTTGGCTTTAAAAATTTTAGATGGAGGGAATGAGCTGGAGAACCTATGTATGATACCTGCTTTTGTTCAGAGATTGCTTTTGTTCACGGCGTGCCTCATTTTGTAGTCAGGTAACTCTTGAAGAGCCATTTCGGTGCGTGTATAATTATCACACCGTGTGCCCTGTTGTTTTTTTTTCTCTCCTGCATTTGTGATCACGGCCAGTTTTGTTTCATCAGACTAGGGGCTTGGTCACGTGGGTGCACATTGTTGAAGTGCGAATTGTATTTTTTTTTAATGTTTGACTTATTGATGTTTCATTTTTGAACACATGTCAGCAATTGAATGCGTTAAATTTACATTATTAAAAAAAATCCTACCTTCTAAGCTAATAATATATTTATTTTTTTGCTCTCAGGTCAGCACTGTGTTGAAGGAAACTTGGTTAAAGAAGCAAGTGTGTGCATACTTAAGCCCAAAGAAGATATTATAGGAGTAATTAGCTTTCGACACCCACAAACAGCATGTGATGGCAGTGCGCGCGCGATTAAACTTTTTCCGCCGGAAGTAGATCTGCGGTCTCTTTCAAACGAGATTTTGGAAATAAATATGGAGAGTGGGAAAGCATCTACACAAGCTCATCTGACCTGCTCTCGTGTTCCTGTGGGTGTTTCTGTCATTATTACTGTCAGTATTATTGATTTTCTTAGTGCGTTCCATTAGCAAGGTGCAGTTCCATTTAGTTATTCTCTGTCGGTGTCCAAGAATCCAAGTGATGTGTTGTGTTTTTGTAGAATGATTACTTGTATGTTAGTGGTGCCCCGGAGGCTTGGGCATCCCTGATGCCGTTGCTATGGCTCCGGCTCTAACTGAAGCCGGTCAGTCACAGAACTTTGCCTTGACGTCGTCGAACTGTTCCCCCATCGGTATAAGAAACGGTAGTAGTGTGGGAGGAGGGGCATTGGAAGGTGAAGGAGGCCCCAGGGTTCGGAGGACCGATGGCCCAGGGGTTGTTGGTGGAATCCCTGGGACATATGTAACTTGTAAAAGGTCATTAATTGGTGCTGACGGGAATGGAGTGGACGAGGCTGCTTTCGAGAATCTCACCACCTTGGCTATTGCCTCGGAACTGTTTAAGGTGAACAAGGCATCAAGCGCTGTCGGGTCACATGCTATTAACGGTCATACGGGATCTGTTGAGAAATCTGTGAATGGTGGTGGAACGGAGGGACTTTGGAATACGTCCGGCATGTCCAGGAATATTCCGGAGGACTCAGCAGGGGACGCCGATGGCACTGAGGAAACGGAATCTCTACCTTTGTCTACCGACGACCTCGGACAGAACGTCCGGGACCTGTTGGAGGTCATTCAGGGGATGGAGAAAACCGAAGGGTCCAGCGGACAAGATCCATTTGGTTCAGATCGCAAGTCAATCAGCAATCAGCATGACCACGGTAGAGCAAATGAAGGGTCAATATTCTCGTCTAACAACCATGACGGGGCCTCCGCTTTTGACCTAACAAATGGCCCCGTTGATGGAATGTATCCCGTATCGGACTTGGATTGTAACTTATCTGGCGTTGATATGATATCAATGTGTGTGGTGGAGCTTCCCGGTGGCAATGCCGGCAATGGAATGGGTAGTGGCACCGGCGCACTGTTGGAGTCTGGCTCGTTGGGTGTCGGTGGTAATCCTGGCCTCTTAGATGGGAGTGGCCTTGACTCACAATTAGCCCTTGACTCTCACTTGGCTGAGGATGGATTGTGTGTTTCAAGGGAGGCCCTTTCCGGGGAAAAAATGTGCGAGGTGCAGAGGAGGCAGGCGGAAGTGGAGCGTAAAATCGAAAGGCTACTCCGACGGCTGGGAAAACTTCAGGCCAGAAGAATGGGACGGCACGCCGCTGAGGAATTACGGGTCGTAGTCGAGCACGCGCAGCAGTCTCTCGTCGGAATATCAGGAGTGGGCGCCTCGAAAGGGAGTTCGGGCGCCGGCGGCCGCCGTGTCGACCAACTTGAGTCTTCTACCTCCCAAGGCTCCGCCGATTCGGGTCAGCGGACGCCATTTCTCGCGTCCTACGTCCGGGACGTGGCATCTGATGCTGCGGCGGGCTTGAGGATTGCAAACCCTATGGGTTCGTCGGTGAGCGGTGACAATCCCGCGTCGGAAGGTGCGAGTGAGACCGTCGTGAAGACTGAGGATGTGCGGAATCTGCCCACGGCCGCCCTCGAGTCCCTCGCCGCCAAGCTCGATCGGTCGGTGGCGGGAAAACTTACGAAACGGTACTTCGGCTCCGGATCCCCGAGGGCCCGACTGGAGGAAGTGGTGGAGGGTGCTGTGGCGGCTGCTGAAGCAGGGCTGTCGAAGACGGAGGAGGTCCGCAGAAGGCAGAGGCGCCGGAGAAGGTTCGGGGAGTGGGGCGTGGAAGAGGAGGAAAGCGAGGATTTTGGGGGGAGGAAGGCGCCGGGAGGCGAGGCGTCTGCGGAGGCTGGCGGGGACGACAGGAGGCGTCGCAGGAGGCCGACAGAGGAGGGGGTGGAGGAGAGGTTGGAAGTGAGGAGGGATGGAGACGTGAAGGTTGTGGTAGTGAAACGTGGTGGTGGTGGTTGGGGCTGCGGAGTGGGCACCAAGGAAGCGGAAGTGGAGGAGGTTTTCGGGAAGTTAGGTGCTCAATTTAGGGTGATAGAGAGGGGCATCGACTCAGATGCCACTGCTTCCAGCTCGGGGGCAGAGAGCGCGGATGAAACAATTTCTGGATATTCCGCATCTGCAACTGGCACCTTGTCTATGTAAGTACAATTTCTCGTTGATTTTAGTCAATATGTACTGACTATGATATCCATAACTTCCTAATCGTGTGGTGTTTTTCCACTACGTACTTATCATATCCTCATGGTCTTCCATGAGTTGGATTCTTTATTATTTATCATTGATTCTTTTACTGTCAATAGTTATTAAAAATAAGGGATAGTATTCACAAGCGACCTGCAGCTGCCCGGTCGATGGTGGATAGGGTGAAGCAATCAAAGCCAAGATAAGTTTTAGGGGTCGTAATTTCACTTGGGTCGTTTGATCTATTTTCAGTTTGGTATACAAATTCCCCCAGGTCACGGGGAACACATATTGGACCTGGGGGGTTATTCCGTAAGGAAGGCGCCCGATGCCATCTGAAAAAAGATGCTTTTTTGGCATCAGCTACTCGAAATGGCATCGGTTGTTATTCCGTAACTAAGTCGCCCGATGCTATCTGACAGGAGATGCTTTTTTGGCATCAGCTACTCGAAATGGCATCAGTAGTTATTCCATAACTGTCGCCGATGCCATTTTTCGATGCCATCCGTGTCACGGGCGCCAGAGGCCGTGAGATAATGGAATCGGCGAAAAAGCATCAGAAAAACCTTCGCTACGCGGTCGTCTTTTGTCCATTCCTCGTAACTTCCGATATTAGTGTCGTATTGTTTACAAAGATCATGCGCGTTCAATAGGTTTGTCAGCTTCTCCCATTGCTGCCTTTAAGTATTTATTTTTTCCTAAGGAGCTCTCGAAGGCTTATTAGTAATCTTTAATTAGAAGTTCAGTAATTTCCTTAGATTTTTCCTCTTCCCCTTCAACCGTTTTGTCGTTGTACAACAGAATAAAGTTGCTGGCACAATATATCGAATTGTATATATTACCTTTCACTAAACAAGTATACGTATATCATGTAATGAAATACGTAGTGCACTCCCTGACAAAAATTCCTTACAGTTCTTTAGTAGAATTCCTTGGACTGTTTTATATTCCTTAAAGCATTGAACTAGTTTCTTAACCGGATAAGCGTACATTGGCAATTATTTACACTGTTCTGCTCAGATTTCTAAATGCATTCATTCCCAACATAATTCCGAATGATATTCCTACGGCTATTACATAAGTTACATAATAAGAAGAGGATGTTTAAATTAAACACTCGCTTGCATCTATTTACCTCTGTATTTATTATTAGTAATTAATTCTACATTCACTTGTAGAATGTTTACATATATTCTGCATCCATTTATATTATTTATAAATAAGTTCTTCAGCCATATTCTCCGTAGCTTATCTACAAAAAAGGTCTCTGAAAGAAGAACGATCAGAAGACTTAAATACTGCACTGATAACATAGGTATCTTTCAATAAATTATTAAAATAGTTCAATTAATTTTCAGCATCTTCTATCAATTATATTTCAAAGGCCTTCCGTCAGTAAGTGGTGCAAAATCATTAATATACATTGATATAAAAAGCGCTATGATGAAATTTCACAAGTATAACCAGTAGGATAACCAGCTAAAATACTTAGTAAGCGAACATTTCATTTTTGATCATTTAATTTCACCTCTCTTATTAGCGAAATGTCTTCCTGAAATGGATCATCACGGAGAAAGGGCCGTAGTACGACGTTTTCTACATAATATATTCCGTGGAGGCCCACACATAAATGTTGTAATCCCCGGGTTGTTAAGAAACCTAATATTGCGAATCGAAACCTGCGTACAAAATGGAACATGTTTTAATTTTACTTAAATGTGTTTTACTTACCTCGAGCAATCCATTTTCTTTGGAGAATATAATTATCTATAAGCAAAAGTCACCGACTCTACAAACGTTTTTCAAACGCTATGTCACAGCTAAAGTAAACACAATCCCATTGGTTTAAGTATAGCGTTATTCGTTTGTTATCAACTCATCAACGTGAGACATCATGGATACGGGCATAACTTCATTATCAACTAGAAGTTCTTTGACGCCCGAATGGCATCGCTAGTCACCGATGCCATTTGCTGATGCTGCCGCTGGCGGATTTTACGGAATAACCTCCGATGCCATTTTTGGATGCCGTCTCGAGAATGGCATCGGGCGCCTTGAGAATTAGGGAATAACCCCCCTGTTGTCTTGAATTTCGCAACCCTCGGAGCTGTATCTCATAATTTGTTGTTTTCAAAAGTTTTGTTTAGACCCTTTGCGCATGGAAGGAAGGCGTTGTGAATTGATATGGTTACTTATGTTTTTCGCCAGTAATGTAAATAGGGAACGTTGAACGACAGCAGAAATGACGAAATAGAAAGGTGATGCTTTTGATCCTAGAAAAATCATTACGTCCCACCCAATATTAACTTTTTACCTTCATAATTTCCGTTACTGTTTCTTGCCCTTAAAAATGAATTTCTTGTGAGGCGTTGGATCGTGAATTTTTTATTGTATTTTCTTGTTACTTTTTACAACCTCTTCGTAAGCAATGGAGGAACAGCGACATTTTCGACACTGTGTACATGCATATTTCTGCCTATTCAGTTCGCTCCTAAGTCGATGTGTTGCTTTGTAGGAACTAAATCCTGCTAGAAATCCGCCACCCACTGGGAAATTCATGACGGCACGTACTTAGGTGTCGTTTCCATTTGCCCTACATCCTTGACTATATTTCAGTTGTGGATGAGGCCTCGCATGTTAAACTTGTGGGAGAGAAATATTAGAATCCTGATACGCTCAGGGTCTTGGCATAGTGGGAGACGTTCATCACATACAGCTCAGTGTGTGTTTCGCGACGCAATGTAGCTAAATGGATAAGATTCACCCCCTGCCGCTCTCCCTTTAGGTGTCTTCCGGGTACAATGTAAAGTGCACTTCCATTTGTTTCTTCTGTATTGTGTGCAGGCGGTTCATGGTTTTGGGAATATTTACTCCCATAGTTCATATGCGTGTGAGCGATCAGTAGCTGCTAAAGTAAAGAATTTAAATCATTTAATTGCAGTTATCATAGGCTTTCATTGTGCTTTGTGAGTGCAGTGCAGAAGAGTCCGTGCAATGATTCTTCGTTTGACCTGTTATGTATTATTATCTCTCTACCTATGGTTATGACAGGGGAAATGATAAAATATGGACTTTGAAAGGTTAGGCCTGTGTCATGTCGATCATTTTTTTCATGACCAATCACGATGAGAATGGGATGTAAGAGATAACTAGAATCATAAGGAGAGTCCATCCTGTGTGCCAAATATTTTCGGTATTGTAATTGCAGTATCCGAATCAGAATCTGCTTAATATAGTTTGTAAATTTAGTAGTGAAATCATATTGTGTTCAAAATATTTTTTTTAATCCTAGGCCTTAATGCATGTCTGGTGATAGTTCACCCCCTCCCTCTCTGCCAAATACATTTGCGGCGGCAAACAGGGTATTGTGTTAATGTGAAGTTGTAGCTGATTAATTTCGTGTGAGGAACTTCATCAAATAAATCAGGGTAGGGCTAAATAAACTTTTGTAGGGCTAGTTTACACATTAAGGTAGTCGCTTTCACTCTAGGGTAATTGCAGGGTACACAGTGGGTGTTGAGGTTGCATGGCTCACGAAGTATCTTTCAAGAGACATTCGCTCATGATCCATTTCACTTTCGTGTCGGGAACTGCGTAGTAAAGACGTAGCGTAAACATCGCCACCGCCGAGAACCTTATGAGGACGTCGTTTCAGGACATGAATGCTGTGCATGAAGTAATTGAGATATCTCCATGTTATAAAAGATCGTGTGTGGCCAAAGATTTCTATAGTTCTCAAACTTCGTAGCATTATATAACTTACCGGACTAGGAAATTTAAATATTTTCAGAGAGCGTTGTGGAGGTAGATCGCAAATTTAAATATTTCTCAGCAGCAGAAAGCCATTTACGTTTTTTGTATTTGATTGTCAAGCTAGTTATGTCGAATACATATATACCTCTTTCGAAACCAATCTTCCAGGCTCTATTCACGGCGAGTGGGATAGTATCTTCATTCACAATGCGTTTGTTTTATTCATTGGGAGGGAAGATGTTTATCCGACTAACGATTTTCATAGTTTCTTGAGTCTCTTGTTATTTGGCCTCGTGATATGTGGTCTCATAGCATATTGTGGAGTCTAATTGAGTAAGCACGGAAGTGGGGAGCATGTTTTGCGTAATCCTTCGCTTGGACGAGGCGACTGACCCTCTTCTCTTACATTCACTCTGGTTTTATATTCTCGCAATACATATGTAACTTTCAGTGTCGTCCTGTGTGCCGTATGTCAACCACCTACTTCATTTATTTCGGTATTCTATTTTATTTTCAATTGAATTACTTTTAACGATTGAGTGTGAGTCCAAGCTATTGAAAGAGGTCAGTGACTCCCATGTTATTAATCCTGTAGTTTTAACTGATCTTTCATGGTTCTTAAAGCCAAATCCTATGGCTCTTGTGTATTTCCGATAGCACCAGGTCCCATCAGGATCATGGTGCAATCTATTTTCCCCCATTCTGTGATCTTTGCCATTATTTTGCGTCGGATATTGCATCAGCCTCATAACCTCGTGGGTAAGGACGGTAAAGTTAGCGCACAGGGAATGGCCCTTTACTAATGTGTGTTATGTTTTATTATGTGGTTTTTTCCATTTTGTTTCAGCTTATAAACTTAAATTCTTTTCACCGTGTGTGGAATCAAGAGGCTGAATGGACGGGAAGACTCTTATTGATGATAGTTTATTGACTTCTATTATCATGAGTTGTTCTATTTCCAATTTGTCTTTTTACTTTTGTGTTCTCTTCGTGGTGCACTTTCCGAACTAGGTTAAATATTATTAGTGTTTGACCCACTATAATTGGTCATTTACAGCATGTTGGGCCACAATATTTGATGAGTAATACTATTCATTTCAGTCCCATCATCGTTACTCACTATGTAGTCGAAAGTATCTGATTCTCAACTCCGCTCTGCTCATAGCGGAGTCACGCGAGACCGCTTCGTTGTGCGCTGTAGCGTGCCGTTGCAAAACAGCTAAGTTGGCAGCGGCGCTGGGACCCGCGCCAAGCCCGGACGCAAAGCCGTTCGGTTGGCTGCCCTGAGGCGTGGGGGCGGACCGTTCCGAATCGTGCCCGGCGTGCGCGTATTGTCTTTCGGATCCTCTCGCGAGCACAGCTGTTCGAATCACTCCTCATCTCGCTCATGTGGGTGCGGGTCAATCTCATCTCGACCCGTCGCAGTCCGCAGCCGACTCGAGGAGAGGTGGTTCGTTTCTCGCGGGGGCGCAGCCACTGCGGCCAGAGTGGGCTTGAAGGTCCTCGGTGCTTACTGCTTAGGGCCACTTGTTGGCTTCCCTCGTGATCGAAGTTTTGCCGCTATAAGGCCACTCTTCATTGCTACGTGACTAATGTTGGGCCAAGTATGACATGCCACCTAACACCGAAGAACTACGTTGTTGCCTGTAGTGTTACAGACGCATTATGCCAACTTCATAACCAGTTATCTATAATAATAGCTAGATAACTTAAGTTACGGCTATTTTCTGTTAGATAATTCCTAGCCCCACTAGTGGCATTGCCGACTTAATCGGAGTGTTTTCTTGGAGGCATCAATGAATAGTAATACCCGTGCATTGCAACTCTTGTTCGCCACGGTAACCCTGGGAAGTGTTTTTTGATTCTAAGAAATGACGTCGCATTTCACGCTTGAATTAGTTAACAAATGGATCGATGTGGACGGTGATCAATAATCGCGTTATGCATTGGTGCTCATTGGGAGCGGTCGGATTGAATGTATGCAAAGCGTTAAATCTATTACCTATCAGATCTTTATCTTGTAACTGTGCTGTCATTTCCTCAGAAAGGACGTTACTTTGGTGCATACGCACGTATGTACCAAACGGTGTTTATCGATGGAGAGGGAACCTATTATTTAGATTGTGTTCCATTGCAAACTTGTGGTGTATTACGGTTGATCCAACCGGAAGTTTAAAACAAAGAAGGAAAGCTCTTATGTTGGTGTGTTTCTTATTTATTTACGCTTATGTTTTCCTCAAATAAAATTACGCAAATGGTGCGGTTGTCACTGGTATACGGTCGTAGAATTGAGAAAATACAGCTGCTTGGCTGGGCAAGCTTTTTCTGTGGTGGTCTCGCCTGTCTCTGTGGTGGTTTATATATCTGTATAGATTTTTCTTCATGCGCTTGAAGGATGTTGTTTGAAAATCCCTCAGATCCATAGTTCCTCTCACCGCGCTAATATTTATCGGTGAAGCGGTCGTAATAGCGGGGTTCTGAAAATTATTTCGGTAAGTAGTACGTTTGTGCTTTCCATTTATTTGGAAACAAAGCGTATTTCTTATTTTGTATTCTAATCGACATCGTACGAATAGGATGCCATATTTTTGCTAAGTTAGTCAGGTGTATGAGTATCGTTCTATTTTGTTTTTTCCTTTTAACTTTTTCAACTTTGTTTCTCTCGACTCCCATCCGATATTTCGCTTGATCGCTTATTTCCCGGGTGTTTCCCCTTCCAGGTGAAATCATCAGTGATATTTGTCCCTTTTAGTCTTTTGATTGACTTGAAGTTTTCTAATGTGCTTTGTTAAGTATATGATTCTGATTATGATGATTAGTTTAAGCGCTATCGGACGTAGAATAGCGTCGTAGACATACGGTTTCAGTCTGCTAAGGTTTAAAAGAGAGGAATGCCATCGGTTGACATTAGCTCTCGGTAGTTTTCATTTTTCAGCGAATTGACAATTATCAGTCCCATTTTAGACAATTTAATTTAATTTTTATGATAATATTGCTTTCATCTACATCTACGAAATACCCTGCGAGCCACCACGAGGGTGTGTGGCAGGGTGTGATGATCACCAAATGTGCATGCCACTAGGCTATTAATGGATACATGCTAGATAATAGGGTCACATGCAGCTAGGTGGTTAGTATCTACATAATAAGAAAGGGATTATTGGTTGTTATTACATGCATCATGCACTACTAACAATGTTTCACCTACCTATCCCTTTGCTCCGCTACGTATTGTGCTCTCATCTACATAATACCCTGCTAGCCTCCATAGAGGTGTGTGGCAGGGGATGAAAATATCGCCAAGCATGCACTACGTATCATGCATAAAAATGGATTAGTGAATATATACTGGTCTGAACTACAATTTTTATAAAAAAGATAAAAATTCTCATATGGTACGCGGTAAAAATGACATTTTAAATCTATACCACTAATTTTGTTAATGTGATCAAACCTAGCATAATACGCAGGGGTTCATAATATATATCTAACGTCGTCTGTGAACAAGTTGGTTTCGAAAAAGGTTCAACCTAAATTTTAGCCATAGTTCTGTTAGTAATTCCCATCCTAGTTCTTTTATTAATCTTGTAACACTTATGCAATAATCATAATGGCCTTTAACAAATCTAGCGGATCCCTTATACTAGCGACATATTCTAAATGAGGCCTGACAAGTGTAAAATATCTTCTTTCTCGTACTCTCTCATCGCATTTGCCGAGAACGCTTTTTACGAATCCCAATCTACGGTTTCTTATACTAGTTATTTCCATGATGTGTTTCCCCCTTTACATGTCTTCAGTGATGGTGACGTCTAAGTATACAATAGATTCTACGTTAGATACTTCCATTTCTTTGATATAATAATCATTCCAGGGAAAGCGATTCATTTCCCAAACATCTACATAACACCCTTTAATCCACCATAAAGGTGTGTGACGGGGTGAATTCTCACCAAACAGCCACTACATATCATGCATAAAATAGGATTAATATTAATATATTAGTCTAAACTTCACTATTTAAAAAGATGAAAATAGCAAAGTAAGCAAATAAAAACATGCTGTTAGTTGGGTTACCTTCAAGTCCTTATACCAACATGCAACTGCCTATGCTATGCATTGAATCACTCGTATTGGACATATTTACCGCTATTCGTATCCCTAATTGTACGAGGAAAATAGGACATTTTGAATCTGTCAGTTCGGCAATCAATTTCTCTAATTTTGTAATCATGGTCCAGTCTACCATAGTAAGTTGGGGTTCGCAAAATATTTTTAACGTCATCACTGAAAATATTATCTTGGAATTTATTTAAGAGATTGCCTAAATTTCATCCTGCGATCTGACAATGATTCCCATTTTAATTCATTTAATAGAATGGTTACGCTAATATAGTTATCGTTCACTAATCACGTACCTACACGTAATCTACATGTACCTAGTGCATGCTTGGTGATCTTCACCCCCTGCCACACACCGTCGCGGTGGCTTACAGGGTATCATCTACATCTACATAAACCCTGCAAGCCACCACTAGGGTGTGTGGCAGGGGGTGATTTCTCATCAAACGTGCACTACATATCATGCATAAAAAAGGAATAGTATTAATATAGTAGTCAGAACTACACTATTTACTGTATCGTGTAGATGTGTAATATTACTGTCTAACCCATAAGATTTTTATTTCAAAATTAGTAGTTTATGA
Source organism: Platycnemis pennipes (assembly GCA_933228895.1). Taxonomy (NCBI): domain Eukaryota; kingdom Metazoa; phylum Arthropoda; class Insecta; order Odonata; family Platycnemididae; genus Platycnemis; species Platycnemis pennipes. The sequence goes on along the minus strand of OW121852.1, from coordinate 28,211,806 downwards.
GACACCTCGTCAAAGGTTTCTTAAAATCGAGAAATATTGCATCCGCTGGAATATTATTTTTGTCAGATACTAAAATATCGTGGGAAAAGAGAGCAGGTTGAGTTTCACATGGGACAATAAATTGTGTCTATCTAGGGGCCCCATAACTGCACTGACAATTATATGTTCCAGAACTTTGCATGGAATGGATGTGAGGGATATAGGTCGGTAGTTAGATGGCTGCTCCCTATCACCACCTTTAGAAGTGGGCGTTGAAGCGGCTGCTTTCCAAGCCATCGGTACGACTAGTTCGATCAGGGATTTATTAAATACTATTTCAAGGTAGGGGGAGATTTCGGAAGCTAACTCTCTATATACGCGAGAGGTAATTTGGTCAGGACCAGGAGATTTGTTGGGACTTACATCTTTAAGTAACTTTTCAATACCATTACAGGAAATTTCAATTGGTTGCATCAGCCGCTGGAAGAGGTCAGGAAACACGATAGTAGAATTTCCGAAGGTGGGTCAAAAACGGTTTGAAAGAAGAAATTCAGCAAGTTCACTTTGTCAAGAGTGTTTGTGGCCATTTCACCCTTATCATTTTTAAGTGAATGGACGGCAGATTTATGGCCTTGCACTTCCCTTACGTACGACCAGAAGACTTTTGGATTTTCTTTCAGATGTTCCCCAAGTGTTTTTCTTTTGAATTCTGCAAATGCTTTACGAAGAGCTCTCTTTGCAGTGGATTTTGAAATTTTATAGTTTTCAATTATTACATTACGCTCATCAATGGCCATATATTTACTAATTATTTTCATTTTTGCATGACATATTCGCTGCTGTCTCAGGGATTTTCTCACTTCGGCATTGTACCAATTGGGTTTAGTGCTTTCTTTTTTAAATTTACTAGGGATATACCTATCTATTGATCCCAGTGCGCATGATATTAACGAACGACTTCCATGAACCCTCCGTACCTAAGTTTATGGAAGACTATAAATCCGATGAGGAATCTCTTGTTAAAATTTAAAGTTAGAACAGTCAGCTCTTCTAAAAATTAAATTTTTTTGTTTAAAATTTTTATCTAAAGTTAGAGAGAATTTTGTGGTCAGAGCTCTGTGGTTACCGATTCCATCAATGGTGTCAATCTTAGTCACTTTTTGTGGGATGTTGGTTGCCAGTAAATCAAGAATTTTATCCCTTCTGTTAGGTGTAGCTAATTGTGACGGAGTTGTTGGAGAATACATCTAATAGAGTCTCGCAGATGTCCTTGTCCCTTCCTCCAGCTTTGAAGCAGTAATTTCTCCTGTCTATTGATGGTGCATTGAAATCTCCACCTATTATTATGTTACGGTCGCTGTTACGCGACGTGATAGAATTTATATGCCTTCCCAGTTCTATTAGTGAAACAACATCAGTATTTGGGGGCCTATAGAATGCGCATAGAGATATTGATTTTGATGTAGTGCATGTTAATGAACACCAAACACATTCCAAGGGGTCGTCGGGAAATATTGCTTTGCTATTTGCTTCTCCAAAGGTTCAATATCGCGCATTTCTTCAAATTTAATTGTAGCTGCCAACTAACCCACCAATCATCTATTGCATTTAAATAGCTAAAGACTGACTGGGTGGGGCTGGAAGGCTTTCGAGTGCTATATGATTAGGCTTTAGAACTTGTAAACCCTTGGTGGGTTTAAACTGCTTGGTGGCCTTGTGGCAATGGCTTTTAACCACTACTCGGAGGCATTCGTGAACCCTCAGGGTAAGCTTACTCTATGGTAACTAAGATGAACCAAGTTTAGTGATTTTCTGGGTTAGAGGTCTACTGATAAACCACATAGTGAAAGGAACTGCCCCCCTCCTGCCCTGATATCTTAAATACTGCGTTGGCGTATGTTGGGAATTAGTGTGCTCGGGTGTCTTAAACCATACTGATCATCGGGTTGAAGTCTGGTTGGTATGCCTTCTTTTGTTTTGTACGTGCTTTAGTATGCATCCTTAAACTAAGCCTTTATCGTTCTCGCTAAAATCGTGAAGTGCTACTATCTGTATCTATATCTACGACATACCCTGCAAGCCACCTCGAGGGTTTGTGGCAGGGGGTGAATCCATACCAGGAACAATGACACAACAAACAAAAATGAACACTACAAAGTAAACACTACACCTTTAAAAGTAATTGGGAAAAAAAAGAAAAACTATCAAATCCCAATCATGTAGGACACACCCATGAATACCATGCATGCCTTGAAACCCGACACCAATTTCATAGATACTCATACATGCAAAAAAATACTATCGACCTACTCTGAATATTACCTCTATAATTATTACCGATTTACGCGATGTTTAAAGTTCTGATCACGAATCGTACGCGGAAAAAATGACAATTTAATCCTGGCCGTCCTGCAATCTATCTCCTTAATTTTATTAGAATTATCACCATAGAATCACAAGTGCATCACCATTAGAAGTATTACCATAATAACTCGGAGCCAGCAATATATGATTAACGTCATTAATGAAATGTCCCTCAAATTTTCCCAGAAGATTAAGTCTATAATTCAGCCTGCGTTGTGATAGCGATTCCCATGCTGCAGCTCTTCAGTTTCTGGAAACCAGGTTTGTACCTCAATGCTGTTTTGCGCCATTTGAGCTGTTGGGTTACGCTATTAATTTTTAAACTTTTAACTTTGTCGAAAGACCTAACTTAAGCGTAAATTATTTAGATCTTGATGGCAGTAAATGGAACATAAATCAAATCAGTAGTGCATGGTGTCCGTCAAGGGGGAACGGCCCGGGAGCACTTGCGTTCCTCTGCCATTAGTCTCGCAGAAATTGTTGTTGTTGCATGAGACCGTAAGACCTTGGATTTAATGTTATAATAGTAGGGCAGCATTAGGGGACTGCTGTACGTTTGGGCTATACAAACTTAATTTGGCCTGACTGGATTCTATTTTTTTCACATGTAAGAACACAGCTTATTTTCGGAGTTACCCCTTCCCGTTATGATTCATTCCTTCTGTTTTATATCTTGTATGAATTGCAGTTTGTGTAAAGGCAATGATATTTTTTTATAAATCTTTATCGTTAGTCAGCTAAAGCATAAGGCCGACTGTGTCGCCCAATTTTTTCACCTGCTATCAAATATTTGCACCGATTCCAGTGTGGAGAATTTGGTCAATTCTTCTCCATCTATTAGATCAAATATAGCACTCCGATGTCACTTCTACCTAGATACCGTATGCTTTGGCGTTCACCTTGCCCTCCAATTCATGCCGTTGATTTCACATAGTCAGTGATGTCATTTTTGTGTGCGTTGGTAACCTTACACGCTGTGCCAATGCCCTCTCGACTTGAGGTAGCGTCAGTGTCATAACCACATGTTAAGTCATTTCCGTACTGGCGTTACTAGGCTGTTTCGACGCGAAGGATTTGTTTTTAAGGCCGTGTCCGGCTTCCAATTTTGACATTAGGCTACGTCAACGAATTCGTAACAAAGCCATTTACGTTCCGCGCTACAGCTTCCCAAAGGACCCCTAGTCAGTATATGCCCTATTATCTTGTTTATCTACTGTCAAATCTCCGCTGACAAGTTTTTTTAATAAGGATAACCCTCGTCGAGCCCACTGATGATCGCATGTTCGCTTAAGATCTATTTCAGTTACCATTAAGGGATTACATTGTAACCATCTCCTATGATTTGATTTAATTCTTTCCCGGCGAATTATCTCCTATGATTCCTGGTGTATCTCCCAGCCAGCCCTTTTCCTGCTTGCGGCTTCGTTGTATGTCATTATCATCATTCGTTGTATGCCTTTATCATCAGTATTGCGTCACTGGATTTCGTTTTTTTTTTCATTTTTGGCACATCATATTGACGTAGCCTGTAACTAACGTCCTCACCATAAGTTTTTCCTCAAATATCTCTGTGGTAGACAATGTTTGTCAGAATGTCATATTACTTCTTACACTATTTAATGTCGTCGTTATAGCACCCGTTTTTACCTCATGTTGTTTCCGCTGTGTAAAATGATCATGAAATACGCCGCAATGTAATTTTTCTCGTTATTAACGCGCTTCATAACCCCGGTAACTAGTGACTGTCGCAATTTAAAGAATGCCATTTCTGGTGTATTTATGCCCAAATATTACTCGAGTGCTCTAATTATAGGCAATATCTGACATACGAATAAAATTGGGTTTTCGCTAGGTTGTCATATTGAAAAGGCGTGACGTAAGTAAGCAATGTGTTGCGCGAGACAGAATTTAGAATACTGGATGTAATTATTGTGAAGCGCTTCATGCTCGAGGTGTACTGAATTAATCCGAGTGCCGATGTTGTGCTGTAGTTAGGGTTACTTTAGGTCGACCGCTAGGTCAATTGCGTCATGCTCTCCAGTATTGCACCATTGGCGTCCGGACGGGGGGGTCCGGGCTGTTTCTGCTCAGGCGGGCTCGTCCGGGGTGGGGGAAGTTGGCTGGCTCTGTCCGTGATTCATGCGTGGCCGCTCGCTCGATAAGTTCATTGCCTATCCGTCGCCCTTCGTGTTTGAGGCGTGTGGCCTGGGGGCATACTTGCACTTAGCAGCGAAAGGTTCCTCTCACCTGTTTTTGCGGAAATGTCTACAAGTGCTGCGTTGTTTACTAGAGGCGGCAGTCGTCGTCATTGAGCTGATTTACAGCCCGCGTGAAGGAGCTCGACGCGGTTCCTTCGAGCGCGACATTTTTAACTTAAGACTGCTTGTCGCTGCCAAACTCTCGGTTGGCATGTTGAGGCAGTGAGTATTCGGGTAATTTTATTTTGGATTTCGTCAGAAATCAAATAATTACAGGCAACTGGATTGGATTGATCTTGCATGGAATTGCAAGTCATTATTCGCTGCAGAAAACCAAGTTGAAAAAATTATGCAACAGCAGCTAGATGATAGTGTTAGTGAAAGTGTACGTAGTTCGTTATCTATCGCAGGGCATTGCACTCGTTCACAATAAATGTAATATGGTGCTGTCGATAACTGCCATTATGAATGCAGCCCCAATTTGTGAGGTGTACGAAATTACGTCCTTTGGTGTAGATAACTCTTAAACTTTATTCTGCTCATAATATTGCCGCCTTTTGACGGTTCTTATTTAAATAAGATTTTTATTAAAAATTATTTTAATAATTAAGAATTTATTCCGTGTGAACCATGTTCCCCGCAGGACTGATGAGGATACCTCATTATCCCTATTATTCAATTGAAATATAATCGTAACTTGTGCTCATTCCACTTATCTCAACCTCACTTACGCTGTAATATGGTTATTCAAGATACTTGATAGTTGTGATTATTTCGTATTCCTGATTCCGTAATAATATTTTTTCTTTTCATATTTATAATTCCCTATACCTTTCTTCATAAACCTTGAAGTAATGTATTATGGGCTTCAGTCGTGATTAATAAGAAATGTCTCCGCCTTTGTCATGTATCCATAAGTTCGAACGTGAATGACATTACTTTTCGAGCCCGAGGAATAGTTTTCTCTGATAGCGCGGTATAGTGAAAAGGTAAGGAAATATTTCCTGTCTGTGTAGTTTTGTGAAGATCCATGTATTTTCAGGGATATTCCCTTCGTTATAACAGCTGAATTTGCCGTTGTTCAGTTATACGTTTCGCCGCGATTAGTGGCAGTAATCGAGTAATAGCTCGGAGACCAATGAGGCGATTATATGCCCTAGTTTTGACGTTATATATCTCGGGAAACAGTGCCTTTCATTCGTTCTTGAGTATATCTTACGTATTACGTACTTTCTTACGTAATAAGACCTAAAGATGGCAAGAAGTTCCACTATTTAATCGGATTCCCGCGCTTATATGATACCGAGATTTATTTGTGAAGTGACATCGCGAGGGTATACGGTATTTCTTATGATTTCATGATTGAAATGCACTTAAAAACACCTCAGACCGCGAAAGGTGTATGGGTGGGAATTGAAGGATAAGGAGGGAGGATGGAGAGAAAAGTTTGGAGTTGGCATTGCCCTGCTCTAAACGAAACGTGCCAAGGTACCACTGCTTAGCGTTTCATGCGGCGGATAGAGTATTGAACTTGGCTGCTGTCCACAAGACATTAAAGTTGTCATTTTGATGAGAGTGAGTTCTGGTGTATGATGGAAGCTCTACTCTGGGATTCGAATCCGGTCTCTTAAGGGTGGATCACTCAAGTTAGCTGCCTCTTTCTCACCCTTTACGTTTATGCTACAGTGCCGGGCTATCGCAAATGTAACAGGTTTTTGCCTATAGGGAAAGGAAATCAAAGCTGCTATTGGTAGTGTGGATGTTTTTAACCGTATTCCACCTTCGGTCGTGCAGAAATTGACAACAGATTGTGGTGGTCTGCTTTTTAAAGGCGAAATCTACGTGAAAAGCCAGTTTCCTCATGGTGTTTTATGTAATATTTCTTACTCCGTGTAATGTTGTAATTAAAGGGCACCAGTTCTCGCTAGTATTAATATTATACATTGTCTCCACTTCAGTGCCGACCTGTTACTCATTCAGAAACAATTAAGGTTATTGTAGGGTGTTTGATGTGTTATAATACAATTAATTTCATTAGGAAGAAATGTATCTCATATTTCTGTTTGTGATTAGTCATTCTCTGTAGGTGTCTTAAAGTTAGCATGGGCCTTATCTCTTTACGACGTGAGCTTCTTTTTATAACTTTCTTCCTCTTTTTTTCATACAGTTTCTAGTATCGTGACTGTGTTTTCGGTCGTATAACTTTCTGGACACATTCTGGTTGGACACATTCTGGTTGGTTGGTCATTGCTGGTTACATCTACATAATACCCTGCAAGCCACCACAAGGGTGTGTGGCAGGGGGTGATTGCTCACCAAACATGCACTACATATCATGCATAAAAACGGAATAGTATTTTAATATAGTAGTCAGAATTACACTATTTAAAAAAGATAGAAATTGCAAAGAAAACATGCAAAAACATTCTGTTAGTAAAAATGGAATGTTTTGGATATGCATCTCCTACAAGTCGCAGAGCGGATGGGAAACTTGTTTTGTTTATTGTTTTAGTTACCTGAAGTTTTCTGAGCTGAATAATTAGTATATCAACAGTTTTCCCCTTTTCAAGGCCCAAAGCTTCCAATATTTTCCCCCATGTTGTATTGTGACCCTTGGACATATTTTTCCATACGTTTATGTACCTAACGGATGATAGGAAAACAGAATATTGATGCTACCGACGTGTACTACATACATGGAGCCTGAATGGGGTCGTGATACTCTAGTTGTAATGAGTGGCGGTAGAGTTGAGAGCGGTATGAATATTTATGCGTTTGTGTCCAGGTACTGCACGAATGTTTGACCCATTGCAGGAATAATGTCATTAGTGTAATGACTATTTTGGACGCAAGGCCAAATTTTCGTGATTATTTGTACACAGTGAAGAAGACTCGTGTCTTTGCCGGGTTTGTTGTTTCTATCCTACGCTAACTACCGTATGGAAGTTAAAAATCATTCCAGGAGGCTGATATTCGATGCTATCTTTTCATTTAGACTTATTTATTTCTATCTCTAAACCTTCATTCCTGACGACGGCAGTTGCTAATTTTAACATTGGCCTACATGTGTATCAATGTTGTCATTTAATGACATTCGTTATTTCAAAATTGCTTCAGCACGGAAGCTCTCTGCCCGGGCTTTCACTTCGCCCTAGCCTACGATGTGCAGTCTTTCGTGACCCATTTCATTCCCATCCGTTCATTTATTCCCCTACACTGAGCTCTAGCACTATTTGGAAATTCATTTCCCCCGGGATTTAGCCTATGTGTATGTCCTGGCAACTCTAAGTTTCACAGTCAAACAGTATGTATATACATTTATATTCATATACATACACATTTCATTCCATTATCTGGATTCCGAATATATCTAGCATGGGTCCACTAGTTTATCATTGGATTCAATGTTTCATGTACTTCATAATCTGTAAATCTCCCCATTTTCCCTTGCACGAACTCATTTTATTTTCAATTTACTTTTTACCTGTTCTAGTATTTTTTCGCGGAACTTCGCCGGGAAGATGTTTCTTAATTGATCGAAAAACCGTATAAATTGAGGTACTTCTACGCAGTATAGAATAGGTAGACGCGGTAATTGTCGATGTATCAGTTTGTATTCGATCTCGTTAACTCTTGAGGTCTCCATGAAATGTGGAGTAGATGATGTGAAGGTAATGTTGTTCTTGATTTTGGGAAATGTAATGGAAGTTTAGTTTCAGAAGGCCGACATTTCGTGGTGTTCCTCCTGTGGTAGGAAATTCCGTGGTACCTTAGTCTCGCCATGCTTATTACAGAATCGCCTGTAGCAGTTTTGTAGTCTCCTTTACCATTTCATTGTCACATAACATTGTCACATTGACAAATGATCTTTCCTGGGGTAAACACATTCGTGAAATAATTGGTCAAGCGAATCGCAAACTGGGTTTCATTAAAAGAGTATTGGGTAAATGTGACGATCATGTACGAGAAATCAGCTACTTTTCCCTTGTTAGACCTCATTTGGAATATGCTGCCAGTGTATGGGATCCCTACGAAATCGGTCTAAGTAATGAACTTGAACGTGTGCAGCGAAGATCGGCAAGATTTGTAAAGGGACGATGCGATAATTATATTAGCGTAACCAGTCTATTAAATGAATTGAAATGGGAATCATTGTCAGATCGCAGGTTGAAATTTAGACTTAATCTCTTCCACAAATTCCAAGGCAATATTTTCAGTGATGATGTTAAAAATATTTTACGAACCCCAACTTACTATGGCAGACTGGACCATAATCATAAAGTTAGAGAAATTGATTGCCGAACTGACCGATTCAAAATGTCCTTTTTCCCTCGCACAATAAGAGATACGAATAACGGTAAATATGTCCTATTGGAGAGTAGCAATGAATAGCATTGGTAGCTGCATGTTGGTATGAGTACTTAAAGCTAACCCTACTAACAGAATGTTTTTGCATGTTTTCTTTGCAATTTCTATCTTTTTTAAATAGTGTAGTTCTGACCACTATATTAATACTATTCCTTTTTTATGCATGATATGTAGTGCATGTTTGGTGAGAAATCACCCCCTGCCACACACCCTTGTGGTGGCTTGCAGGGTATTATGTAGATGTAGATAGATGTAGATAACCTAAGAAGCTTGGGTGGGTATATTTATCCTCAACCTCGAAGAATAAATACGCAATAGAATTTTATTTGGGTTCGCTATATTTCAGGCTTCAACTTAGAATGCGGGTATGTAGTTCCATTCTTGGCGTATTCTTGTTGGGTAGTGGACTATTTTGCCATAAGATCTGCCCACCTCACGTTGTACATTGAAATATAAGTGGTGTTTGAAAGTAAATGCATTTATTAGCGGGCCGCGTGGCAAACCATGCTTATCCCGTCGCAGTTAATTAATGCTAGACAAAAGCCCACCCCTATTTTTAGTTCTGTTTTATATTAAACCCAATTTTCATTATAATTTAATATTATCTTTGCATGAAAGTCAATTTACCGGCTCACTGTTATAATACCTTTATCGATTTTACCATTTATACAGCAATTATACCATTTATAATCGCTGCTTTGTTTTTGTTGTTTTTTTTCTTTAAAAACTGGTAGTATTATATCTACATAAATAATACTTGTTTATTTTAGATTCCTTGGGTTATTTATAGCATGTAGTGCATGCCTGATGTAAAGCACCTCCATCAGACACAGCCGTGGTAAAATATGGCAGGATGTTATAACGTTTTGGGTATGGGCGTAGTTGTTATGGTAGGATCCGTGTTGTAAGTTTTATAAATTTTAGCCTAAAATCGTGCAAGTGCTATTGATTATAGAATTGCTTCCGAGTAGAAGACTGTGATATGCTCAGAACCCGCGTTGTTGCTTGGTGATTCCCGTTTGCATGTTGGCGACCAGTGAGGATAATGTGCTCATGGACTCCAATTTTCCACAGGAGTGCGCCGATATGCTTGGTAACGTTTCCCCTTTAGACCTTAAACCATGCCAAGGTAGTGGGAGACTGCAGCAGGATGGAACTTGAAACTTAAAGATGGTTATGGATATGAAGACCTATGATAGTAATTCCATGCGTGCAATATAAATGACGATACCACTTTTTTGGACATTCAGTCGCACATACATACTATTCTAGTTATTTCATGGCCACCCAACCCTGAAAAACGGTATATTTAAAGAGCGGAATGTGAATCAATTGGTAACATCATTCCTAAATGCGAAGTACAGCACACACCTTCAGGATAACCAGGATCCAAAAATCACTAACGTAAGACCAATGAAGATTCCTCTTGTGACAATGGCATCAATTGCCAACCATGTCCCTAGCCGAAATATGTTGCAAGGACAACGTTTAAGAATCCCTTTCAAGGGCAAAAAGAAAAGTGAAGGGCCATTGTACCCTTTACCGAAGTCTACATAGAGAATGCAAATGATTAAATGTTTTGTTACCCCACGTCCGATTAGTCACGTTACCCTAATTCATTTTGCTATGCCGTTAACGTGCGTAAAAACTTAACCAATGCATTGAGTCGAGGTAAAAAAAAATTCTAACGCCTATAGTACGGAGTTGGTCATATGTTTAGTGTCTTTGCCCATTCCCCAAGTGCCGGAATCGGAAGTGGGGTTTTCGAATACTTTGCGAGGTCGGTACGAAAGGCAGCATTGTGACGAATAAGTTTGCCGCCCGCGAGCGTGACCTCATCGCGTACGCCTTAACCCACCGGTGAGCTCTCTCTCTTTTTCTCGCTCCTTATCACACGCTCGCTCTTTCGAGTGGGCGCCGAGCCGCGCTGTCCTATCGACCGACCCAGCTACCTCCCAGCACCGCGGAGCATTCGCAGTGGCGGCGGGTGAGAGGGGCAGTTAGTTTCCCCCCTCCTTGCCGTGCCAGACCCCACTCCCTTCTCCCACACCACTTCGCCTTGCGCGCTAGACTTGGCAACGGCGCATGTGGCATCTTCCGCCGTTCGTTCTGCCCTCGCAGGCCGAGCTCTGGCTGTCTCGAGCGCGTTGCGGCCCGTCTTTCCTGACGCCCCATGTTACAAGCGAAACACGTGTCCCATAGATTTTTTAAACGAGGGTTAATTATCGTCAGTTGTTTTATCCGTTGGTATAGCCTAGGTTGTAGCCATCAACTCATCTGAATGTAACGCGGGGAATACTGAGGAATGAGATAAACCGCGTGGTTGGTGTATCCCAAATTTAAAATAAGTTTGAGGATCTCGTATGCTTGTATGAAAGCCTTCATGTTGCCTCTCGACCAATCTAGCTTGATAAATCGATGTTACTGTGGACACTTTCAATGTGTGCTAGGACATAAAATGAAATCGTTGAGGTAGATTGTATGTATTTGATAAGCAATAACACAATTTTTCTCGTCGGCTTTAAATACCAATATATTTTATTATATTGAAAATCGTTTCGATAGTACAATTTCTCTGAAAGTTGGATTTGAAGGCAATTCTGACAATGGAGTCTAACAATCGTGAATAAGTAACTCTCTTGGCAAAGCCGTGGCAGTATTTGACGGTCATCACGTTGCTTTAATGCCAGATTTGCGCATGCGTGATGGAAAAGCATATTATGACCATTCCCGTTGCAAATATTAGGTAATAGTTGCCTTATGAGTTTCGTAGTAAGATGAACGAGAATGTTTTTGGTTCCCGCCTGTATTAGAATTGGTATTATTTTGCATTTGGGAATATTTTCATCGCCAATTTGTTGTCCCTAATAGTTGCCGGGTGCATTCTGTGGTTGAAATCAGCATATTTCAGTGTTCAGGTATGCATGGTCCAGTTGCTTCAGCAGTTAGCGCACCGTTGGCTTGTTGCTGGGTGATATGTATGCTGGATCGTTTTGCGCTTAGGCGAGATCCAGGCGAACCGGAAATGCTACTTTAGATAACGATTTCTTTCAGTTTAGCTATCCAATTCATCACGTAATATCTCTCAAAAAAGGCGGAGTGGGTACTTTCTCCGTTGACTGAATGTTTGCATTGAGAAACGGGTCTTTATCAGAAGGTTGATTTAAAAGGGTATGGCTCATCACACGATGGTATATTGAATCACGCAGCTGGGATTTCCTAGTCATGCGCATACGTTTGCCGTGCATCTAGTAACAGGATATGTCCAAACCAATATGTCAACTTGGCACAGTGTGCGGAAATCGAAAAAAGTTGACCAAAATCAATAGACGACCTGTTTGCAAATTTAGAACTAATTTATGATTGTTCTAAAAGTTTATGATCAGGGGAATCCAATTTTAAGAGTTCTTAAGAACACAAATTCACAGTAGAGGCTCTAAAACGGTGGAGAAGCTGTTTGAGGGTTATCCAATGAATGGGTGAAAATTTCCGTAAATTGACCCCAAGGACTTTTTAATCTATGATATATACATCATGGCATTCAATTCATTAGTCTTATAAGTGATTAAACAGGCTTCATTTTATTATACCTACAATAAAAAGCCAGCCATGATCAGCGAATTTGTATGTGGAGGTTTCAAGTATTAAAAAGCATTGCATTTAGTGTAAGGTATAAAACATATTAGCATTAAAAGCATCGGTTATGCTACTCTAAAGTAAACATTCATATATGATTCAAAATTTTCCTTGGCTATGATTTAGCATGTGTATTAACCTCTGAATCAAAAAAGTTTGCTGGTATGTGGTGATATGTTTTTCACCTTGGTAACAACTTGGCAAATGAAGGGACTATATGGTCCAGAAGTAAGGAGGAATCTGTGGAAGATTCTAGGTTGATGGCTAGCTTGAGATTTTTCTTGAATGGTGTTCCCTAAATCTTCAGATTTCCTTATTCTGTGCTTTCAAGGTCTCCTTTTAAAGCTGGCCAATCAGAATAATTGCACCCTTCACTATAGCTGCACCATGAATTAAAACTTGATGATCATTCAACAACATATTGGTAATACCAAGAATATTCAAGCAAGAATGCCAAGAATAAATACATTTCTGCCATAGTGTAACTATATTTTGTGAAAGCAACATAATTTATTGTCAGCTCACTTGATATGGCATTCAGAATGGTGGTGAATAGGATAATGAGTTCCTTATCAATTCCTGAAATGGAGAGCTGCAGGATATGTGATTAGTTTGAACTAATTCAAAGAAGCCAGAGCATAATATGAAAAGGACTCATTAACATTATATATAAAAGGATGCACTTACTTTTCAGTTACTGTACGTGATTTGCACATTGCACACAATATCCTCTTCATCCCATAATTCAGTTTGAGTTTCTTTATCGGGTCTGCATTCTCGAAGCTCTGGTTGAAGTTGTTGTTGGCACATCTTTTATGATCATTTTGGCAGCATCATCTCCTGTGGCATGCAATTAAGTCGCCCCTCACAACTCCTGTTTCAAAGGGCTGCATCTCAAATTTTCAGCTTTCCTTTGTTTGCATCTTTCACAAACTTTCTCCAAAGATGTCCGTGGTCTTCCACTATATTTAATACAAGGTGTCCCTGTAAGAAAATGATAGTAAATCAACATTCTGACCATTTAATTTACAGTTAGCAATTTGTTCACTATGAAATAGGTACTGACATGTACCAGGCGTGCTTGGAAGATATTTAAAAAACAGCAGGTGGGAATTTCATTTCTCGTTCCAAACAATTTTTGTGCCTCTTCTAGAATCCATTGTTCATTCCCCAAAATTCAACCAATTTCTGGAATTACTTACAGGTAAAGTATTTCTACAAGAAAGCTGCGACCAACTTAGGTAAGCGTCCAAGTTAATTTCTTGTCAAAAAAGAGCAATGCATAATTTTTTTAAATTTCTGCTTATTCTCTTTTTTTCCAAAAACACAAAGTTTAGTTAAAGGTGGTTTACTTTTGTCTAATTCAAAGTCTTGTTGAAATCTTTTCTATCTGCGCTACCTTTGAATGTCGAGCATAGACTAGTGTGTTCCGCACAAATGAAAAATGGTGAATTATTTTAACCGATGTCAAGGAAGCATTGCTGGAAAAACCCAGCTTGACACATGCTCATTGAAGGGGTCCACCTTAAAAAAGATCTTACGCTTTTGTGTGCAGGAACTAGCAGCCACTATATGCTAAAGACGCAAGGGGACAGCAAGTGTTTTGCCACCTGAGCCACTACACACTAGGAAAAAGTTAAAATGGAGTAACTGGGAGAGGCTTATAATAGTATCGAACTGGGTGTGTAAAATACTAAATGTACAGTGAGTGCTATTGTTATCTCTAGTTTCCATAGGAGAAGGGAAACATTTATATCCCTCACTCCTGAGCATTGTGGCGTATTATTATTGTGTATTATCAGATTTGAGGTTAAATGCTATTTCGTCACTTCTTGAAGAATTATATGCAATTAATGATTGCATTTGAACCGAAAGTAAGCACAGTTTTTGGGCATCTGTATATTCTGAAATGATAATATGCTCCCTTTGACTCAATGAAAAAAGTTGAAAATTGTGGTTTTGGCCAGCCGTTTTCGATTTCCGTCCTCTGTAGGTTGATAGCATGCTGTTGTTAGCAACATACGGGTTGATGGCTTGAATCTCTCCTTAGGGCATGGGTGTTGTATGTATCTTTGATTATGATCTTAGTATATCGATGTGAAATAATCATTGTCAGAGAGGCAGTTTAAACGGAACTCCTTAACTATGACGCCATCTACATTTCAATACCCTGTATAATATGCAGAATCCTGTTAGATTAAGCACAGTATTTTCCTCTACTTACTCTACATCCTTCTAATTTCCTTCCTTTGATTCTGTTCCTTCCGTTGACTGGGTATTCTTTTTCTTAGTATCTACTTCCAGTCTTCCCCACACCTACATTTTATGAACTATCTTCCTTTTTTTTTTTCAAAATTTTTCCTCAGTGTCTGATCAATATTCTCTACATCTGTCTCTTCATGGGTATTTTAGTCCAGTTCTCTAGTAATTTTTACCCCCCACCCCCATCCCAATGCCTCAATCAAAGGAAATGACTCATTTGCTAAAGAATTTCTTTTGGGCACATCATAGGTGTTGTACTAATTTTCCTCCATGAAGATACTCGAATAGCCAAACTGTCCCTCCTGACCTAGTCGTCCGTCATGTCATCAGAATATTCGTTAAAATATTCTCGTGGTTACAGTCTGCTCAGTTTATGCCCTTCCTCTAGCTCTTTACTTTTATTCTCCATCTACAGCCCTCATTTAGACCTTATGGGCCATGAGTAAAATAGGTCTGTCTTCATTCCTTCAATCTACTACTATATGCTGCATTTCTGACAATTTTGGCTATTTGTGTGTTATACCCTCCGGAAATCAATATATATAAGTGAACTATAATTTTAAGATAAATGAAACAAGTGAAAACAGTTTAATATATAGAGATCTCTTTTGACTAAAAATCCCATGACTGAAATTGCTCCAGTTGAATCTTGAACTGGTCTCCTTAGAAGTGTTATCACCCTCTCCTCCTTCTTTATCATTTTTAACAATTCTAAGTTATAGCTTAAATGCAATCGAAAGTTGGCTGATTTGTTCTTGCAGTTTTCTTGCTTTCAATTTTTTTGTAATAGGTATTTTAACACTTCTCACCAAATTGTTTCCAACATATTGTTTCATGTTCGTTTTCCTTTCAATTATATAAGACTTGTCTTCCAGTTTCCCTCGGGTTCACCTTCACCCATTTTGTATTCATTTGCCTTCTGTTGCCAATTTTTTTCACTGCCTTCATTTCCCACTTACTTTGTCACCTCTCTACATAGTATAATAATGCCCTCTTTGGATGAGTTATCCACATCACTTTGCTCATGCCCATGTGTACGCCTGTGTTCAATATCATGGTGTTTTTCCTCATTTTTCCTTCACCTGAAAATTTCCACTAATTTTACTCCCCGCCTTCATGTGCTAACTATGTATAGGTATTTGACTTTCCAATTTTTTTTTACCTTAAAAGATTTTAAAATTTGAACGAAGCACACTCCTGAATCTTTTTTGCAAGCCTTGAAGCTTTTGCATCTCTCGTCTCTCTCATCTCATCTCTTAGTCTACTGCAGCTCTCCTTTCTGTTCTCCTGTTGATAACAAGAATAACGTCTTCTTATCAACATAATTCTTCCTTTACACATCCTTCTCTGTTTGTTTGTTCCATACATCGAATGCAAGGGTGGACTTAACCCTTCTTGCCATTCACTAGTCCTCAGACAGTTTCCTTCATAAGGCTATTTGTCTCATGATGTGGCTGATTAAGTTGTCCCATTTAGTTTTTTAGGCTTTCAGTGGACTTTTCTCCAACTCTTCATAGGACTCTTTTATTAGTCACTCTGTTGATTCATTTTATCTTCACCATTCTTTTGTAGCATCACATTTCGAATACTCCCAGCCTTGACTTATCTGCTACTATTATCATCCATGCCTCACTGCCATAAAGAATACTACTCCATAATGAAGTGTTTTCTTGCTTCCAAGCTTGAAATTGAAATTAAGGAGATTTTTCTTAATTGTTGAATGCCCCCTTTGGATGAGCTATTCTATTTCCTTCTTCCGATTGTGGCTGATTGGGTTCCCAGGTAGCAATACGCGCTCACTCTTCAAGGTTTTATCCCCTGAGTTTAATGTTGTAATATTCTCTAGATTCTTTCCTAGTGCATACCATTGAATTGGTTTTCTTTTCATTTAACTTCAGGTATTATGTGGCTAACTTCCATGCTAACTAGATTCTTCTTTAAATCTATCTGTCTCTGGCATGTCCATCAGTCAAACCCAAATTGCAACATGCTAATTTATTCCCTACCTACATTCACTCCTGAAGCCTTTTCTTTGGTTTCATTGTGGCTTTATTGTAGTAAACATTAATAATTACAGGAGACAGTGCAGAATATTGTATCACTCCTTTCTTTATTCTTATTCACTGCTGGCTCCAGATTTAATACCAGCTATTTGTTTTTTATATAAACAGTGGATAGTTCAGGCATCATAGGAAAATCCATTCCCTGTAGAATTCTGTTCATTGATGCCCAATCCACATTTTAAAAAGCCTCCAAATACACAATGAACAATCACAATCAGCATCCGTTTCATGTTCTTCATTCTCATCTTTATAGACAACCTGGGGGACAAAATTGCTTCCCTTCCAACTTTGCTTATACCTGTTCTCTGTGACTGATCCTTGTCAATGTCTTTGATGCATTTGCTGTCAGGCTATTATATAGTTATAAAATTTTCTCAGTTGTTAGTCCTTGTCTTTTTGGGAATAGGTATGATGATGTTCTTCATACAGACCATGTTTATCTCTCCAGTTGAGTACATGTTTCAAATGGTATTATACCTACCTACCACTGGGTTAATGGCTTTTCAACTGCATTTTTAATTAGCTTGGCAGGGACATCATTGATGAATTTAATGCTTTTCAATTGCAGGTCCCTACTGCTAAGTCAAATTCTGATCTTAAAGTTGTCTCCCCCATGTCATCCTTTTCCTTCATGATTATATTTGCTCAGAGATTGCTTCTGTTGTATAATGGCTTCATATATTCCTTCCACCTCTTACCTTTATATTCCTTTTTAATTTAAAGTTCTCCATTCTTGAGCTGATGGCATTGCATCTTTTTCTCCATTCCTTGAATAGATTCCTCCCTATTCTAAGTCACTTCAACCTTTCCATGGGCAGGGTTGTTTTGTACGTATCTGTATATATCTTAGCATGTATAATCTTCTTTCACATTCCTTTACCTTACGTCACTTCACTACTCGTTTGATTCCTTGATCCTTTGTAACCAAGTGTCCCTTCTTAAATGATATTCTTGTATTTTTCCTCCTTAATCGTGTCTAATACCGCTTCTGTAATCCAGGAATTTTTGTTTACCACTTTTTTCTTTATAGAACTTATTTTAGCGCGTTTTGATGTTCTCCCATTTCTCTTCCTCTGATTTCATAGTCGGGTCCTCTTCAATCTTGTTCTCCACTGCTTTCTGAAAGGCCAGCTTACTTCAATTTTTCTACTTGCCATTTCTTTCTTCATTGTTTTCTTAAGTTCCTTCAAATTCAAATGGGGTTTCATCATTACTAGGCTGAGGTAACTGCTGATGTCTTCCCTGTGGTAACTTTTGCAGTCTTTCAACTATTTCCTCAGTCACTTACTACAAATTGGCTAATTATGAGTTTCTTCTATCTCCTGCTGTTTTCCATATTTTCTTGGGTTGCATTTTTAATTAATATTTGCCTCCGCTAGTGCTGTGTGCAGAATCCATGTAGTTTTTTCCTCTCATTTTATTTCCCTGGCCATATTTTCCAATCGTTCCTCTATTTTGAACTCTGCCAAAGACAGGTTTCTAATCACATCATATAAGTTTTCTTAACCTCTATTCAACAATTCCTTTAATGCCTCTAGTACTGTGATGTGGAAGGTAAGGGGAAGTCACCTTATTATCCTGAGGAGTCTCGGGTACTCTGCTCTTTTCATTTTATCAAGACAGGATGGAGTCTTTGTATGTAAAATATACCTTGCACTAGGGTCTTAATTTTCACTTAGGAAACTGCTAAAAATCTAGTACTCAAACATGGTATAATTTAATATATATATATATATCTCAGTCTGCCATTTGCTGACAACTTCCTTGTTTGTCATTGTGATCATTCATTAAGCCCCACAAATATTGCAATCATTTCTCTGACCACTGCATTCCAATCCACCATTATTCCACTAGGAGCTTCATGGACTTTTCCTGTAAGGTCTTCACGCTGTCAATGGAGTTGATGAGTTGGACTTTGCCCTTGTGTTTTCCCAATTAACATGTACGCACATGACAACTACTGTCGAACAAAATGTTATTTGTACTTTAGATTGAAGGGAGTTTATGAAATAGCCAAAAGACCTGCAGAAAATTCAATAATGTCATTTTTTCTCGTTCAATTTTATGTTATCTCTCGTGCATGTAAAATTTTAAAATTCAATTTTTATATATTTTACTTAAGTGTGAAGGGATAAAGAGACTGGTACATGTACAACAATGATGCCAAATTTTCAAAATTTTCATCGACACTGTGTCAGGTGATGTAATGTAAATTTTAACGCAGCATAAGCAAGAATCTTTTTATGCATTTTCTGTGAATTTCAACATTTTATCTGTCCGGGAAATGACACTGAGATAATTTTTATCAGAGGTGTTTTTTCTGCTTTGAGTGGTCAAACAAATGCAATTTAAATTGTGCTGTAATCTTTAGATATCCAAATGTTATAATACATCATCGTTGTGAACGTAATTCAATCAACTTTTTTAATATAAGTTTATATTTATATGCCAGAATACCATGTCACACGGTGTCCTAACCATTTTGCCTCCTCACTGATTCCCACCTATCTACTTAGTTCAATTCCCTTTTGGCTCACTGGGCTTCGGAACTAGAATGCTTCACAGTCGGAAATAAAGAAATATGTTCAAATATGTAACAAACTCCGTGAACTGGATGCGGTAACATTGCGTGCCTTTCCCAGCTGCTGCTGACCTGTCTCCGTATAACCAGAGAAATATAAACTGCTTTAAAAAAGTTGGAGTTGCGTTCTTAACAATGATGTATTATATTTGGGTATCCAATGATTACAAGTCAATCAAAATTGTACTTGCTCAACTATCCAGAGCTGAGAAAAATGCTTCGATGGAAATGATTACTGTATCATTTCCTGGACAGATAAAAGGTTGAAATTTACAAAACATTTGTAAAATATTGTTCATATTTTCTCAAAATTTAAATAGATCGGCTGACAGGTGTTTGATAGGTAAGTTTTTCAAGTCTGCGTGGTTGTTGAACACTTAATGTTCATTTTACGATTCAAACTGTGGTAAAAGATATAAAAATAAGTTTTTAAATTTAAAAATTGTACAGTACAAGCATTTAGGTGCATAAAATTAAACAAGAAAAAGTAGGATGTAATTGATTTTTCTTCATAAACACCCTTCAAACTTCAGTGCACATATTACTTTGGTCAAAAGTAGATTTGCTAGTCCTTCACTACTAATTTTCTGTTGCACAATTGATGTGTGTTCTCTTACATTTCTTCCTTGTTATGCTTTCCCCTCTCAATTTCCTACTGGACCAGGGTCATCGAGAGATAAATTTACCTCATGTCTATAGATGAGAGGCCATACCATGGCAGATGGTTAGTGTGTTTGTGATTGGTCCATGATGTTGCAGTCGTGAATGCCAGTTGCAATTTCCCAATTGCTCTGAGCAGCATCGCCGCAGCACCATGAGATGGCTCCTCTCGTTCAATACCTCACCAACTGTGAGTTTGTCTATGTTGAAGGTTGAATACCCAAAGCTAAGTCCCGATCTCGCTCCGTTTTTTCATCTTTTCTTGCTCCTTAAGAAATTCCTGTCCAGTCAACATTTTCAAAGCAGTGCAGAGGTGCAGACTGCTGTCACACATTGGTTCCAATCCCTGACATCAGAATTCTACAACACAGGCATCTGAAGGTTGGTGTCACAGTGTGACAAATGTCTTACTTCTGGTGGGGAATACGTTGAAACGTAATGACATAGTTTATATCTCTTGCAATAAATCTTTATATGAAATCGTTTGCTTTTTTTAGATGTCCCCCAGGCATAGTTGGGTTAATTTTTTAAATCATGAAATGATTAAAATTAATCGTTTAAAATCAGGTTTGCTATTTAATTTAATCATTACTTTTTAGAAGAGTTACTTTTAATCGTTAAAGTTATGCATCAACTGATACCAAACAATGAGTTAATTTTTTTCGTTAACTTTTGGTGAATGTCGACCTGTCCAAATTTGGGTGCAAAGATTGCCCAACAGATGAATGGGAAAATAAAACAGAATCTAATTAAGCAAGGGTAGTTGTGCAAGAATTCAATGAATAGGCTCCCAGCATCTACTGTAACTCTCTCTATTGAAAGTAAGCCGTTTGCAATGCTATGTTACAATTTTGAAGGGATACTTCACATCGCTATGTGGGGATATATATAAAAAAACTAACATCAAAGCACTCTTCACCGTTCAGAACAATCTTTTGCGACAAATTACAGAGACACCATGGTCCGTCAGAAAGTCTTACATTCACGACAACTTAAAAATCCTGGAATTGGAGCCCCATCTCAGAAAAATTGCTGAATCCTTTCAGCAGACACTAGGAAACCTAACCAACAACACTGTGGACACTAAATGGAATTACAACGAAAATTCCCACTGCAAACATTTTTAAACAAATGTATGCAAATGGAATAATGCTGTTATCTCAGTTTGATTGCCAGTATTTTATGTAATGATTACTTAATGTGCACCTTTGTTTTGCGTGATACATTCCCAGAGGTTAGACCTTTAGTGACCAGGATTGGTTATTCTGTTTTCAGAGGTCGTATTGTAGTTTTTGAGATTGTTTACTTAAAGTGATTTCTTGTTGATTATTTTTAGTATGTCACCATCTCTCGAGTGGCCATCCCACTATGCTCAATCACTTATTCTGTTCCATATCTTAGGAAGAGGCACATCATGAACTAGGTACCATTATATGAATGCTTCCTTTACTTAATACGACCTTATTATGCAGTATGGGTGGTCCTGACAGCAGCAAATTTCAAGACTCTCCCTGGTACAGTCATTTGCGGTACTGTTAGGTAGGAAATAAACTGAGAATGGGGAGAAACAAAGCATTCAAAATATCTATTTTTTATACTTACTGCCTGGAGAGTTAAAAGATTTGGAAAGACTGGTTTTAGGGGTTGTTACAGGATATACATTGAGGTAGTGTGCACAAAAACTTTGTGCTTAGTTGCTTAGTTTTTATCCCTAATCAATTGATGTAGAATTACTTTCAAGAGATGACTGTAGAATTATATGTTTGATTTCACATTTTGTTAATCAAATCATATAGTTATCTCTTGAATATTAGGGAGGATGACCATGGGTTAACTTGGGATTGATTATTTTGGATTCATGAAGGTGGTAGCCAATCATGATACAGTAAGAGTCATTTAAATGTTGTTCGAAGAAAATTTAGTCCTCTGTGGACTTCATTTTGGGCTGTAAAAAGTTCATTTGTCATATCCTGCCAGCCAGCTATGGTTAATTGACTCCTCACCAGGCCTGCCTTATGAATAACAATTATATTATTGGTGACAGCACTCCCAGTTTTGCAGTCAACAACTAAATATTTCAGGGCTTCTTGGCATCTTCTGGTGAAGGGAGGGATGAACCCCTCTCTTTCACAGTAACATATGACCAGCTGGATTCTGCATACATCTTTGAGAAACAATTTTATTTTCTTGTTGAACATGCAAGGAATTGTATTCAACACTTACACTAATACGTTGTATGTGAGTTTCAAATAAACATGGCAGAAAGACAAAACTCCACATTATCTAACCTATTTTACTCCCTGGTTTCATTGATGACATCATTATACTCCCTTATTGTTTGCAGCAAGAAAAACATTTAAAAACATGTCCTACTGACTGTCTGTTCCATTTTATCTTTGTGATCCAACCTACTAAATTAGCCAATGATCTGCAAAAATGTGGAATAGGTAGGAAGAATTGACATGTAACTGCAGTCCTTTACCTAAATGAAATGGCAAGGGTGACAGAAGTAACAAAATGGGCGTGGGCAGCATTACTAGGGGCTGTACACTGTCCTCATAACTTTTTAATTTGTCCTGAGACGAAGTAATTGGAGAGGTATTGCTAATGGTAGAAGTTTGACTGAAAATGGGAGGCAAAATGAGAGTTAATAACTGCCCAGAAAAAGCTCAATGGTCAAATATTTGGTGCCTTAGGTAGCTGCTTAAGTGCCAATATCGTCATGTATGTGGTTGGATTCATGCCAAAATAAAAGTATTTGGCTAAATGTCAAACTATATATAGTGGTCCAAACATCAAAACATTTTGGTGTCAAGGTGGAGTAATTGAAAATCAGATTTTCTCTTCAGTTGTGGGTATACCTAGTCCCTTTAATAATGCTTTCAAATATGTCTTCGTCGGTTTACAATAATATTTAGAATGCCATTATTATGTTTATATTTCTTTTGGGCCGATAATTTTTCTATGTGTTTATAATTTGTTTGTATCTGGTAGGCAGATGGTCAGAAATTCGAAGTGGAAATAAATATAAAATGTTCTGGACAAGTCCATTTTAAATTTTAGTTTTGAAGTATACTTGTGTACATCTTCGGAATGACCATAAAAGAGTTATAAAAATCACTGCTTTCATTTAAAAATCAATATAATAATTTCTGTCATTACTAGTGGCTTCCTTCTCTCATGTAGACGCAAATTGTATTGATGGTTTTGCGCCTTCTACCTATGAGGTTAACGTAACAACAATCTGGTTTTTCACTGGCATCGTGTTGGACTAATATATGAGGATATAGATGGGTTTGTTTTATCCATTTGTTGTCTGGTGTATGCACACTGCGTGTATGGGAGACTTTTTCCTAATCCCAGACTTAATTGTCCATGTGGGCACCAATTTGGTGTTTTGTGTTTTTGAAGAGTTCTTGTTATTATCACGGGTCGAGTTCCATTTAATCACTGGTGCATATACATATATACATATTGTATACCTTGAACTTGGTAGAGTGAAACGGTTGCCTGTCTTTGGTTACCCCTTTAAAACACTCACAGGTGGTGAAGTGTCATGGCCTGAAACTTCTTTGGTTTTTTCTATCTTTGTGGGAAACTCGTCTACATCCAATAATAATAACCCTCTGGTGTAGTCAAGTCATAATATTTTAAATTCTGGCCTTGAGAGAGTGGAGTTTATAGAGAAGTATGTAGGCTCTTATGATACATTCGTGAATCTGTGAATAAAAATGCTGCTGAGTTTAGTACAAAGTTATGCATCCCTCTTTACAGTAATTACATTTACGACATTGATTCTAATTAATGGGGATAAGTGGTACACAGGAAAATGCAGTCCATCATATGCTTAGTTGAATGCCTATGCTATCCAGAAAATTCACCATACACATTTTCATTTATATGTTGTAGGTTCTATTTCAAATCCTACTCCAGTTCCATGCAATCCATACGGTATATCATTCAATCCACTCAGTACAAACTAAATCTCCTCTCTTATCCTCCTTGCTAAATTGATATTTTCCTGAACTTTTTAAATGATGTGTTCAACTGGCTAATTTGTCTGCCTGGTACGTTTTTATTCATTACTTATATGAGTGTGTGCCTGGGAATTACTCAGCACCATGCATTTAATGCTGTAGGGTAAACAAACATATTGTAGTGAATGCATTACAGGTTCCAGTGTCATCTCCCATACACATCCAGGAAGCAAGTCATCTTCTCATGCAACACTGTTGCAATTGCCAACAATGAGGGAAAGACACTGCACACCATTTTAGTGTGATTTCTAAAATGCCTAGATTCCTTTTCTTTTATCATTTTGTCAATAATTAGTGTCATTATTGTATGAAGATGTTGATGGCAGGTTACATCTGGCTGTCTGTGCATTCACTGTAGTTATACGGTATCAGAATACTATTGTGTCTATTGTGTAATCCGTTATAATTGATTAGCAGATATATGGCGGGGGATCGGGTTGGTGTGCTGGCTAGAGTACTGGCCTCCCATCCCAAGGGCCCGGGTTCGATTCCCGGCAGTGGCGGATTTTTCAGTGGAAAAC
This sequence comes from Platycnemis pennipes, assembly GCA_933228895.1. Taxonomy (NCBI): domain Eukaryota; kingdom Metazoa; phylum Arthropoda; class Insecta; order Odonata; family Platycnemididae; genus Platycnemis; species Platycnemis pennipes. The sequence goes on along the minus strand of OW121852.1, from coordinate 28,187,137 downwards.
CAGTGATAATCCCCACTTGAATGCCTAGTGGAGGGCATTTCAAGTACAGTACTCCGTCCGTCGGATGGAACGTTAAGCCGTGGTCCCCTTGGCGCCTTTCGTTAAGAGTAGGCTAATGCCGACGCCGGGTTTCTCTCCACCCTTCCCCCGTTCCCTGAAAACTCCTACCATTACCCAATTATCCACTTATCCTATATGGCGCAAATGACCTCAGCTGTCGGTCGCCTCCCCCTAAATAACCAAAAGATATATGGCTTAGAATGGGGTAAGATCTATCCTCGCCTGTTAAAAACCAACCTTCTGATTGAACACCTCTTTTTTAGCACCTTAGTGACTAATAATTATTATAGTTAATTACTGCAGCTGAGTGTACCTTAATACAGGTACCAATCTAGGTTTCCAAACTTCAGGACTGTTGGCAGAGTGCTGTTGTCGTCTTACTGATTGGCTTATGTTTCTCTTAATCTTAAGTGTCTTTTGTGATTGTAAGTGTCAAATTCAAACAAAGCTTTACATCTGTCATTATCATTTACAATTTATATACCAATACTGTTCATCTTGTTGGAGTTGCTTTGATGGCTGTCATTCCTTTGCCCTCAACCCACAATTAGAGTAGGCTATAGAATTCACGTAATCTCCTTGATTATTTTAATCCTCATTGATCTTGACCTTGAAGATTGAAAATCTACATTGGCCACCATTGGATTTCTCATTGATTATTGTTCATATTTTCAGCATGACAGGAGGATATAGACTGCTATCGAGTAAGCATGAATGTTGATGCCGTGAAATGTTTTTTTCGTGATTTATTCCACGATTGTTTCTTTCATGGCAGTATTTTGCCGGCGTTCCTGCTGGCTTCCTCAGGTCTGCTGATGTGTCGAATCTTAATGTGTAAGAAGAATATGTGATCTATGTTATTTACAGTTCTAAGGGTTTATAATTCATCAGTCTGATATTGTTTGGGTTTAGGATTAATAGAGTTATTCAGCGTAATAAAGTTCGAATAACAATATCTTCCCTACATTTTTAAGCTCGGCATAACATCATTGAGGCAACGTATGGTTGCTGAGCTTGGTCTTTGAGGTAGGACGTTGAACACGGGTTCGAGACTTTCAAGGAAGGGTTTGGAGTTAAATGGAGTAGGGAAGGTCATGGTAGGTTAGGAAAGGTAAGTCACTGGGATGGGTTCGAAGGTGGTAGAAGTGCATGGTGGAGCCGCTGAAAGGCGATATGCTTTTAAAAAAACTACAAAACTACCTCGAGACTAATGTTAGTAACCGCAAAACGGGTTCTATAGTTAATCCAGAATTCTAAAATAAATCGAATCCACATGAGTCAGATGGTTATTTTGCGAAGTTTGGTGGTAATGTCTTCCATAAATTGAAATCATAAATCATACGCACAGTACTCTCGTTTCATTGTGTTATCCCCTCTTCTTCAGCATTATGCTAATCAACATTTGCTTCGGCATTGGTTTTTGTGGAAGTCTGAACTGAAATATACCACGGTCTTCCTTTTATAATAGTTTTTCCTCAGACAAGTTTTAAGTATTTTTTTGGAAATGGAGCTACCCAACAATGTACAAGAAAAGTGTATTAATTTCCTTGTCCCATCCCCTTGGTGTTGTAGTTGTATACATTAATGCCGGTTTGGGTAACAGGGACGTTAAAAATGCTGGGGAATAACTAATAATCGTTAGGGGTGTGTCGTGGAGAAACGTGGAAGGATGTCCAGTGTCAATTCCGGAGTCTCGTGATTGGTTGCACACGTGTTGTCATCACGTGATGTTTCGAAACTTGTTCCTTTATTTTACTCAAGTTGTAGCTTGTGTCCTGGTTGAATTAAACCTTTTCAAGCCGAATTTCACTTGCTTTATTTTTCGTGTCTCTTCCTACACCCTTGAGATCGAAATATTTGTGTAGTGTAGTGTGTTAAGGTAGATTTTCAACTTAAAATGAAAACTGGAGAAGTAGAATTTCAGTGGCTGGCGATCCTCTTCGAAAATAAAATATTACGCTAAAACCCTGTATTATGTGGCTGACTAGGTATAGGGCGGCCGCACAGAATTGTGGAATCATACAAAATCGAGCATAATAGCTCCGAGCCTTTTTACAAGAGCCCATTTTCAACCCCACTTCTATCGTGAAACTGGTGTAGGGAAAGCGAAAATTTGTTATATTTTTACTACGCATGACGAATCGAGTGACTAGAGCTTGCTCGGAATGAAACAGTTGAAAATTGACCTCCATCTACTGAGAACCCTACCAGCTGCCTCGAGGGTGTGTTGAAAGGGTTGATGCATCATGAAATATGCATTCATTGATGTGAGTTCTTGGTTAAAATAAATGGTGTTGGACATTCATCAGGCACGTGTAACTAAATGAGCAAGAGCCAAGAAGGAATATTAATGGCCGAACCATTAGTTAAAATCTTAACGATATTACAAGTATTCATGTGGAATCCATGCAAGGGCACACATTTTGTGGCTTGCATGCTTAAGTGGTGTTGAGAATTTTTTTTGTGGTTTACTGCTAGTTGACTTCCTGCTAAATAACTTATTGTATCTGGTGCAACTTTATGGAATTTTCTAAACATATTTAATAGGAACAGACACTTTGTAATTCCATGATTGATTAATATGAGGCACGACATAGGTTTCGAGATTCTTTTACTCGATGATGACGTACAACATCTAAACCTAGGTCATTTAGTATCCCTGTAAAAATAGAATTACAAAGGTATTGTTTGCGTTTGAGATCTTCGTACTAAAAGCTTGCCTACCCGTTCACTATGACGCGTATTATGATTCCCCATTGTTTGCTGGAAGTAGACGTATCAGTGTCAGTATGGGTGCTTTCCAATCATCGACGCAAGTCGACACAAGTCAACTTGTGTCGCGTGTAGTGCTTTCCAATCAGTGTGTGTCGCTGTTGTGTCAAACGCGAGTCGACACACGTTGACACACCGGTGATGGTGAGTTACTGAAAAAAGAAAGAAGGACGGCGCAAGCTCTAAATCGCAATACGTCTGCAAGAGGCATATTGAAAATAACCGATAAATCAGAACAAATGTTTAAGTTAAGTATTTTCTTAATTAATCGTCCTACAACTCATTTTTTTGTTCATTGGTAACAAATCTTGCTATATCAAGAAGGAAACATCTGTGGATTCAATTTCCTTCCCACAAAAACGCACCAATCACGAGTCCCCGTGAAAGTCCTTAGCGCATCAACTACTGCGCATCTGAAACTTGCTTTCCATTCGCGAAGACACAAGTCGACTTGAGTTTCCGCGAGTTAACTCGAGACGACGCATGAGTCGCTTGAATGGAAAGCACCCTATGGCTGTCTCTCCTTATCTGTTTTTCTTGATTAAATCGACCGTAGTATGCGGAAGTTTTCAAAGTACTCCTTATGTGATGGGAAAACGTTCGAATTTTTTGGTTTTCGAATCTCGTGTCTTTCAGCCTATGCCCCGAAGCACTTTTATTATGATGAAATAGATTGTAATGAGCTTAGGGAGTCTGCAAAAGAATTGAACGAAGATAATTAATATCCCGATTTTCGCGTCTTTGTTGTACCTATTGCTCATGTCTATGTGAAGCAGTTCTGAAAAAGTTCACTTCGTCAGTTGTATTTATTAGAAGAGGAATATGAATAATGGCGTAAGTAAGACGTACCTGGCGTAATCCTGTCCGCCGAGCCAGATCGTCTCACAATCAGAAGCTGAGCAGGATGAGCTGGGTCCTTATTCTCTTTCTGAAACTCTCGTGGTATCCAAGGGATAACATAGGTTTTTCGGGACTCGCGTTAACTTTTTGTAAACATTCTAATGAGGAAATCAATGAAACGCAACCTCAGTTTCGTTGCTGGGGAGATAACCGAGGTTGCGTTTCAAACGAGAATACGGGCCCTGGACGTTGCATTTTTGACTTCTGCCTCAGCTTTTATCATCTAATTAGTCATTTCCACCGTCGGATATGCGGTGTAGCGTTACCTGTATCGTGTCATGTCTACTGTAAATACCCTTACTTTGGAAACTGGCTGTGGCAGGGTTGGTTGGCATCTTTTAAGTCTGGAAAAGTCAGGGAACTGAAAAATTGGTCTGGAAGTCAGAAAAAAGTCATGGAATTTCATTGTTGATCAGGAAAAAATTGCCCACTTTCAACACCGATTGGACATGTGACTCGTTCAACTGTACTACGGATGCTAAATTTCAGCATGTTGAGGCGGGAATAACATCGTAAGGGGACGGGGATCAAAAAGAGGAGCGTCAAAAATACCAAAAATGTGGAATATCAATGAAGAAAGATAATTTCGTTAACGTAAGAAAGAGTAATCCCGGGGTTAGGAGCTTGGAACACGTGACCTGCTACACAGCTAATGGAGACTAAGAGACTTTTCTAAGTATTTGGTGAGAGTTGATGTAACCAGAGCGGAGATTTTATGGTGCCTCTGAACTATCATGATTCATTCGTCACTCCCTTATGCAGGAAAGACCGTCAGTCTTTTTCCTCTGTTGTTCCCCGATAGTAAGATATCCGAAGCGATGCAATTAGGAAGAAATAAAATAGGTTACCTGCTGGTTTACCGTCTAGCCCCATATTTCTGTGATATGTTGATTAGCGAAGTTCAGCTAAGTGTCCTTTTGTTATTTTCTTGAATAAAATTAAAATAAATGCAGCCAGAGTAACCAAATGGATCTAGCAGTTCGGTTTTGGAGCCCCAATTCAAATGACGTTACAAGTATTTAAATTTTGCATTTTTTGGCCAATCTAAGGCGATCTCGAGTCTGCCTTCAGTAATCAAATCGAACCTCTCAAACTCAAACATCTTTTACAAATCTCAATAGGATGGCCCAAACGTTAATTGAGAATATGTTAAGGATTTTGAAACACATCACAGCAGAAAACGGCGAAGAAGAATCTTTTTCCTGATCATAGGTTCTTTTGGCATGCAAACTCTGCACAATGCATTTAAGACAAGCTTCAAGGGATCTGGCTGGATATTTGTGCAGTTTTTGAGAGCAGAGTATAATTTATTCAAGGATGTACCTGCCCAGCGCGGCGCAGTGCCTACATTGCATGTTCAGGATTTGACTTATTTTCACTTCCACTTCCTGTAGTTTTGCCGTATTAGGTGGGTGAACAATTCTCCTGTGGCTGTAAGGGCTTACAAAAATGTTGAGTAGTTTTTTCGAGGTTGCGGTTGCGACAGTATGAAGATTGAATCCCATAGTTTCAAAACCGTAGTTAAGGGCACAGAGGACAGGCTCATGTGACCAAAGCTGGCATTTTTCTCATATTTTGCTAAGTTTTTGGAGCCATTTCTACACATGGACCTTTCTGCCCTTTTATCTGATTTAATGCACCTAAGTATGAAGCCTGAAGTGTTTTAAAAATGCGCTATTGACAAGATTGACCTTAATAATAGCAGTAACATAATGTTGTCAAAATATGTGAACTTAGGACATGCTGTCAAAGCTGAAATCAGGATGGTAAAAGTGTCACCAGACCAAATTTAGGAATTTAGAGAGGATAGGGTCAGCATTTTAAAACGTGTCATAACAAAGATTTTAGAAAAAATCTCCTATAAATATCGTCTTTGTCAAGGAATAACTCAATGTGACCCAGCTATTGTCGTAGCTTATCCAAAAACAGCTAAGCGCAAGTTGACCATTACTCTTCAGATAATTTCTAAAAAAAACTGGATTTTTTCCCTCAGAATGCGATGTTGTTGAAAGGGAAATCAAGGAGATATGTGATTCTTAGTTATGATAGATATCTTAAAACTGTTCATGAGATCGGGAACCCGGATCAACCATTTTTGGCAAAATTGTTTATCTAGTGAATGTCAGTTTGCAAAACTGTATAAGTATCTCATAAAGTGCTCATTTTAAGTCCTGGAAATTCTTTTGTAGAGATAGGTTTCTCTATATACAAGGAAATAATCGTTGAAAATATATTGGGCTCTTCTGTAGTCGCCCAAAGGCAAGTTTATGACGGAATTGCAGCCAGTGGTGATTTACTAAATTTGAAGACCAGTCAGTGATAAACAAAGCTAGAGTGCAAGATAGAGGTGCCATGAAGAGTTGAATGTTGTGCAAAAGGAAAAGGAAGAAAAGGCCATGTCATCGGGACAAAAAACATTCTATTTTAGATGAAATGAAAAAATTGAGAGACACATCAAGGTTTTAGCAGAAAAACTGTCTGAATCACAGGTCATTGTCGAAGAACTTGCCCGCCTGCAGAGCATGATTCAATGAGCTGTTTTGTTTTGAAACGTTCATTACGACCCCACTGTGTGTGGTCTTGTTTTTTGTAGTTTATATTTGATGTGTTATTATGTACAGGATTGAGAAGTACAGGTTGATGTACTTTTACTATTCAGATAAGTCTGTAAGTGACGCCTTAATTAGGCTCTTTATGTACAAGAACTGATGTACCAGCACTTCACATTAATCCCTTAAAAGAAGCTGTCTTTTGACAGAATTCCTACTTTGTTTTTAAATGAGGCGCTTTTTAAAAGTCAGGGAAATATCTGTATTTTGGTCTGGAAAGTCAGGAAAAAGTAAGGGAAAAGCAAAACTGGCAATTTGTATAAACTCTGGGTGGGTAATTCCACGTCTCGTTGCCGTAAATTTTGTTAACTGCGTGGATCGAGTTTTTCTTATCTTGGCACTTAAAACGATTTTTCAATAATATATACGAGAATTCACCGCGTTTTTTCACATTCTGCCCATTTCTTTAGCGGCTATAGCGGAAAAGTAGTTACTGTAATATACATTTATGGAATTTTGTTAGAGTAATTTAATTTTTACCGTAATGAAGAGGAACCCAGAAAAGTACAGGAAAATGTATAGGAAATTGGCACACGCCAGTCAACGAAACTGCTGCTTTAATATCGATAGCAAGTCTCATTTTTAAATGTTTGTGTGATAATAGTACATCCTGGGTCCAGTAGTACCTGATTGACTCAGGACAGAGCCGAAGACAATTTCAACCGCACCTAGGCACCCAGAAGAAACACCCGCCTATCATTCTGAAGGGTAATTCTCAGATGGGCGATTGAACCGGTGCTAACAAATGGTGCGCCGTTTTTGGGCATTCGGACGAGAAACCAGCATCAAGTCGGTTTAAGGTTTTCAGGTTTGTTTCCTCAGGCGACTTAACGTTGCTCCCTGGGCCGTTCGCAGCGAGACCGTTTAGCAAGACCTGGAAACTCGCTACCTGCACCATATTCTTCATCACTTTTGCAAAAACTTTCAATTCTCGCTTTCTAATACGTTCAAAGCTATCCCGCGAAGAATGCGGTACTGTGCTAAAGCGAATGAGGCATACGTTGAACCGAAATCGGGATCTGGGAAGGTCTTGAGCAGGGAATTCCACAGTAACCGTATTTGCGATTATGAATGGAAGGCGTCTGTGGTATAGTTGTCAGAAAGAAGCACGTTTACAGTTTAAATTTTTCAAGTAAATAGGTTCTTTCAGCTCCCTCGCAGTGCTGAGATTTTTGAAGCGCTCTCCTGAACCAAAAATGAGGAGTAGAGCTTAGTTTAGTAATTGGTTGGTTAAGCATGTTGTTAAGCTACTAGACACGTATATAACTTGAGTATTATAAGTATTAAAACGTTGATTAATCTAGGGTTGTTATGTATGCGATGTATTCTCATGGAAGGGGTAATTTAATCACTAATTTGTCACTGCACGTCACGAGTTCTCGCGGAGTTGTGTTAGAGACTTCACTTCGTCCTGGAGGAGGGCGTGAAAGCATTTACGTCGCGATGAGTTTGGAGCTCTTGACCCCCCCGAATCCTCTTCGGATTGGCGCGTGTCACTTGGTGCGGGGGCGGCGCCGTTAACGCCCTCTTGCGTAGCGCGGTGATCAGCGAGTTGGGCACCACATGCGTCCGGGCGCGCGTCGATTGATCTGCGGCCCCTCCCTTTCGAAGGTGGCGGACGAGGGGCGGTCTGAGGAGCGGCCAGTGGGGAAGTCGGTCCAAGGCGAGCGATTGCCAAGTGCCGCGGGTGGTGGTCGCCGTGTCGCTCCCCCAAGTTTGTTCCCCCTTTTGTTGCCACCGCCGCGGCTGTTTTCTTGGCCGGGGCTTTTAAAGGCGACCGCCCACCCCACCCTGCGCCGTGGTCGAGAAATCGATGCACGTGACGCAAAATAGACGACCTCCGGCGTGGAGCCTGTTCAGCCCGGTCCCGGTTCTGCCCCGAGGTGGCTCGAATCACGAATTCTCCGTGAGCCGGTGCTTGGGGCACTCCTGATTTAGGCTGTGCCATTATCTGTTGGCAGCCCTGGGCATTTACGAGAAAAAAATGTTGAGCAAGTGACTCGGTATGTCGATACATTTCGGGCACCTAAGGTAATTCTCATCATACTGTTTATCGCTTGAGCTGAGCATTCATTGTATCGATCTTGTCGGAATTAGGATGTTTTGGAGCTAAAATGGTGGAAAGCTTGTTGTGAAGTATATTATTTCTACGTCATTAACTCACGAATTCGAAGACTTTTTAGCGTCAAGACTGATGCCATCGACGGCGCTGATTACCATTGTTTATATAGAATGATCATATTCTAGTTACTTTGTTTTCAGACGCTTAATAAAAGAGTGGATTTTAGGAATAGCTCACATGAGTAGTTCTATTGGATTGGAATTCTAAAAGTAGTCATAATTACTTCAGGTCTGACGTAAAGAACACGCTTTGTAAGGTTCAAAAAAACTTTTATGCGCAATAAGATGTGTACTTAGGCCCGACACGGAGAGATTCCACATAATAAAGCCTGAAATCATTATTAACATGATTACTACAATCATATGCATTTTGTTTTTTCAGTTGTTTGATATATTGCTAATTTAAATACAGTCAAGTTTTTATTTCATTTTTGTATTTACTACGCGTGAGTATATTAGGGATCTTTAGCTGAAGTAAGTGAGGAGTGTAATTTATGTGATGATCTATGTCAATACGCACCATTCCCTGAACTACTTCCGTAATGTTATTAAATGTCTCAGAGGGCCCCCATTTCATATGTTTTTTCGAGTTCTTGAAATATGTTGCTTAGTTTAGGGCTCGCTAGCCTGCTGAATCACCGTTTTAGCGAAACGTTCTAAAACGTGGAACCTTCTCGTGGTGTCATAAAAAGTACGAAAGGCGGATTCTGAGTATTAAAATTCCATCCTTACTAAGCTTTGTTTACAGCCTCGTGGCGCTTTGCTATTTGTTGACGCAGAGTTGATGTTTGTACTTGTCCCATGTTTGCACTTGTCCCTTGTTTGCACTATATCCCTGCAGTTTTGCGAAACCGTACGATGTCTCATGGAGGACACTAAAGAATTCCTTATGAAGAATTTCTGTCGTACAACTCCATTAGCATATCAGCGATTAAAGATATTCCTAAATTGTATTGCCTGACGGAAAACTACTTGCGATTATCATGTTCTCCAATCATTGCCTCCAGGTGGTAAGCTTATTTATTTCGGTACATATTAGTAAATATTTAAATGATGTGTAAATATTTCCCTATGCAATGTGTCAACTTGGTTGCCGTTAGGTTACCTTAATTTTTTTCGTAGGTCATGAATTCGCTGGCCAAAAAGGGTGGCGATACGAGTTTTGAAAATTTACCTTGGATCTGGGATGCCTAGTTGCGATGCTGCGTGAGTCTTTTCTTCGGTGATGTACGCGCTCGCCTGCGTAACGTTCGCTCTCGATAGCAGTGACGGAGGCGAGCGAACCTCCCACGCTGGATAGCAATGAGCCAGGGTGGGGCTGTTTTGCGCCCTTTGACCCCAAGGAATAATCAGGGCCACCTTCTCCATCTCGTTTTGAGCCGCAACTATTGCGACGCATAAAATCTCAGCGCTGGCGTCATTGACCGCGTGAAGGGAATCGCGCCAAAAAATGGACACACTACACTGCTACGTGTAAATCCTGAGCATAGTTTACATGATGGTTGCCCTACTGAGTCTGTCCGAAATATCCATAAGCTTATCGACTTTGATTGTTTGAAATGTGTTGCCTTACTCTGTAGCGAAAAATCATTATTTTTTAATTATTTAGTTTTGCGTAATGGGCGTGTACATAATGATGTCAATAAGTTCCAAAACACCGTCATCTAATTCAGAAACGCTTATAATACTAATGAATAGTTATTATGTTTACCTATGAAATATCAGTTAGATTGTTGTTCTGTACTTTTCCCCTTCTGCTGCCTTTCTCATGTTTAGGATAGGGATTAATGTCGCCTTTGAAAATTCATCTGGTCGTATTCCTCTCTCCCCTTAGTTGCATTAATAAGGATTTCTCTTTAAAATATTTTTATTTTCCCTTCATCCGTTATTTGATTGTACTTTTTAGTCAGTGTACTACTTACTATTCCCCTTTCATGGCTACTTTTATTCACCCTGAATTCTTTTCTATCTTGAAGTACATTAACACTGGGTACAATATAGGCTTATCCATGCCACACACCCGTTCCATAACAAAATTCACGTCTCCGCCATAGTTTCCTCAAAATATGATTTTCGCGCTTCGTTTTTTTCCCTCCTGCCAATTCCCTTATTTCAGTCAAGTTAGCTTATGGTGCTCAGCATTCAGCATTTATCTATTCCCCGCCCCGCTACCTCCAGCACTTTTCCCGTCCCTTTTAGGTTAAATTGTGAGCTATCCATTTAAATTTTCGATTGTATCTGTTAAAATAGTTCTTCCCATGGTGTGCATAAAAATCATTTTCTAGGATTAATGTGGTGATTTTTCAGGCAAGTTGTGATAAAAAAAACTGTGGTAGATATTTTTTTTAAGCATTTGGAAAATTTTAAGGCTCTAATTTGGTGGATGATTTTGTTGTAAGCCACATTATGTATTCCGCCAGAAAGAAAGTAAATTTATAGCTTCCAAATACCTCATTCATTTATTTTGAATGCTTTTCGCGGGTATATTTAAAGCTTTCGTACAAAAAGTCGGTGCAGAAAGGACAAATTTGGACGGTTAAAATTTGAAGTCAAATTTGGGAATTTGCTGTGGAAAGTTGCGAATAGAATAATTTGCGCTTTGAGTGCGAAATTCAGTAGTCTGATTTCCAAGTTTTTATAAAATGTTTATAGTTTCCTCTTCCAAGAATTGAGATTTATCTTAGAGGAAGCTTATAGCCGATAGGTTCCGATGTGATGAACGTCGACAAGCTTTAAGACTTATGCCGAGTGTTGCCACTCCTCAGTAACACTACTGACAGAAGTATTCATAGAGCGGATCAAGAAATGCAGTGATTTGACTGGTGTCATTTAACGACTGGCTTCCTGGCCTTTTCCAAAATGTTCATAATTAAGTTTAGGAAAGCAAAAATTTGACGCAACTTCTTCAAATTTTGTCTGGCGCTATAAATCACCTGATTCTGTTCATAGAAAAAGTTATTTGGACGGTTTCTGTTAGCAATGCGCTTCTAGGATGGCCCGCAAGTTTATCTTGACGCCGGGTTTTTTCTCCTTTCCCTTTCAATTACCTCAATCATGGCACGTCTCCTCTCAATCTGAGGCTCATTTAAGAGCGAGATAGGCGCAATACTGATCTATTTGAACGTATTCCAGAAATGTTACATTCTCTCTTTGTCAAACCGGTCCTCGGGTTGAAGATCAAGGTGAGCCCCGATTCGCATTTTTGCAATGAACCTACGTAATGGATATGGGATGATAATCGCTGAGCTGAATCAGTTCAGCTAAATTCAATATGGACAGTATTTGCAATCGTTTATATTGTTGAAGAAATTATAATCCTTCTTCCGACTCCCCCCTCTTTGTGAGGCACCTCCTGACGGAGTGTTATGTCTATCGTGCTGCGCGAGAAAGATTGAACGTTGTGGGCAATCTAGGACAAATCCTAGGTAATGACCCCAACATGATCATTCGTGTACTTTCCTTCTTGAAAGATATCTCTATATTTAAAAAAAATAACTCATAACATTTCAGTATTCTTACATTTTTACATTCTCACTTTTTAATGATCATATGTACTCGTTTATAAAATATTTGGACAAGGTGCAAAATGACCTTAGTCGTCGACGCACCTTTTAAAAACTAAAACTACTACTACTCCTTCCGATGTTTGTGGCCCTTTCCGTAGATGGGGGGGGGGGGGGGGTCGGTTTTGGCGCGCTTTACGGCGCCCGCATGGGACCACGAGCTCGTTCTCGGGGTAGGCTGGCTTCCACGCGGTGGCGAGCGACTGCCTCGTCCATATCTCGAGGCTAGTTCAACGGCCTAGTGCTCCCTATTCACTGGGAAGGAGGTTGCCGCTGAGAGTCGCGCCGGTAGGAACATGCCGCCACTTCTCCGCAATACCCCTTACGCGCAGGTTTCGAAATCGAGCTGTGCGGGTAGACTGCAAGTCGCGGACACTTTGGGCGCGTAATCTAACTCCCCAGATCTCCCCACAGTAGCTGATGTAAAGAGTGCGCTTTCATGTGGAGTCCGACGGCGAAGGTCCCCTTGTGCAATTGATGCGGTTGCCTCCGGGTTGAGAGTGCTCGGATAGTGGATTTATTTTCTGAACCCTTTGGATTTCATGGCATGTTTTTCCCCTAGCAGTTTACCATCATAATAGATAAAAGGTTCTGAAAATTCTTTCCTAAAGACCGCTTTACACGATACAATTTTTTGTACAATTTCTTGTACAAACTGAACGAAATTGTATGTTTGTCTGAATGGAATTAGAACGGGTTCTATTTCCCGTTCAGTCATTCAGACAATCGCACAAGCGTTCGTACAATTTCCTCATACAAGAGTTTGTACAAGAAATTGTACAAAAATTGTATCGTGTAAAGCGGCCTTAACACAGTCATGAAATTATTCTGAACACCAGAAAACATCACAATTAAAATATATTCTTCTAAGCTAGTGCGTGATCCTTCACGGTGCATCTGTTTTAGTTATATCTCCCCTATTTGCCATTCTTTCGTGTCGGTGTTGTTTTTTTACCATATAAAGCAAAATCGTACAGCAGAACCCAAATTTTCATCCTACGTGACTTCTCTGGAATGTGTTTTGTTTTCATAGCATTTAAACAGACGTGTTTTCTTGTGAAACGTATCGTTCTATTGAAAATAGTGATAGTTCTGCGGGTTGGCCCCCAGGCCTTCCAAGGTGCTTTTCTAACTTATGTAACACGTAATGTTGGAGGTGAAAGGTTGGGTGAAATGATATGACTTCTAAATTTACTGCATGGAGATCCATATTTTTTCCTGGATTAGAAAACTAATAACTTTTCACTATAATGTAGTTTCCGGACGGGCTTGTCACTATACAGTCGTGATATCCGTAATGGAATTGTGAAATAGGTGTAGGAATGAAATTGGAAGATACTGTTTGAGGATTTTAGCTATTTTGTTACTGAATCTTTTAAACTATCAAAAACATTCGGAATGGTGGTCGAGGCAACGAAGGGTATTTTTGCTTGGAATTAGTAAAAGGCATTTTTATAGTTTTTCAGAGTGAAGATGTAGGCTATATTTAAGCATGTCTAACGAAAGATTTCGTTTGAAAGAAATATTGGTTCGTGCTGGAGTAACTGACAATAACTGGAAAAGTAATGGGGTTTTTGTGACTTGAGGGCTGTGACATTAAGTTGCAAATCGGTTTTTAAAGAAAATACAATTGACCTGCGGAAAATTATGGCAATGAAGTTTTCTTTAATAGTAGACTTCTTTGCATTTAGTTTTATTGAAACCCTTGATGCAAGTACAGTCTTCGTTCAGATGGCGTATTTCATTCGAAACACGTGCATTTCGTGAAAGTGAAAATCTCTGCTCCAACGCCAGTGGCTTATGACGTGCCGTATAGATGACCCTGCTTTCTGATGGTTTGAGTTTCACAAACTTTCTTTCTCCTACTAAATCAATTCGGCCGATTCCTTCCGATAGAAGCATACTATGCTTCATTACGTTTACACTTGGATGTTGAAGCAGCTACCTGGCTTACAAATTGTGTGATACCTCGGCTGACGATTTTTTTGGCTGATGAAGGTTTTTTCTGTTTTTCGAGCTCTGCTAACCATTGTCAAGTATAGGGAATATGCGCGCTATCGTAAAGTTCTAATTTTTAAAATTTGGGAGGAAAACAGTAAAAGCGTTGGTTCATATTTTGTATTATAAAGTGTGCCGTATATTTTCTGTATAAGTTTAAAGATCGTTAGTTACTTATTCTACTTTACATTATTTCGTCCTATTTGGTCTAGGTCGGCCTTTGGTGAGTTTTTTTGCCTTTTTTAGTGTTTATTACTACAAATCATATAAAAATTATCGTAAGGTAGTGGGTACCATTCAGTACGCATTAAACGCTCTTTGATAGAAACCGTTGTGAAATCTCGTGTTGGCCAACGAAGATTTCGGCTAACAAATTTGATTATGCAAAGAATTATTGTCGTTTGCCGAGGTATCACTGTAGTCATCAACTGTGACCACCACCATTTAGTTTATAATGTGCCCCCTCGGACTGCTTTCTTTAAAACCGTCCTACCTGCGGGTGCCGTAGTGGCCCATGAAAAATACTTCTAAAGATCCTTCTAAAATTTTACTTCTGATCAGGAATTCTATGTGGCGTGTAGGCATGGGTCCAGTCCATGGTTCTGTTCCCAATCTAAGGCATTTTTTTCCAGAAACTCGCATAAAGAGACTATTTCTCCCTAATTTTTGCCCTTTGTTTGTGTTAAATTCGTGGTGGAAAAGGCCCTCCCTCAAGCGAACGTTTTAAAAATTATCACTGTTCTGGGGCAGGTGCTCAGTCTCATAAACTTGAAATCAGAGGTTCGACCCATCCGATGTGTACACTTCATTTTCGAAAACCTATTACCTCAAATTCGCCCATAACAAGTATGTCATGGATTGCTTCATCTTTTCATTTTCCATAAGGTCGGCATTGCTGTCTTTGATTACTCTAATCCACTCTTTGTTGTCCCGGCCACGAGGCATCGCAGTCGTCCTTACTGCTATATTCAGCTTCTCTTGCGTTTTGCGACTCACTTTTTGTCCCTAAGGTCATCGCTCAACTTCCAGTTTATCGCCCCGCATGTGTATGCTGTATTTCCTCGTCCATTTCCCCTTCCAATGTCGTTATTTGTTTTTTCTTGCTAATGTTCATTTGATCCTTGTAATCCACTCCAATGCAGGATACATTGCCGAGATCTTAAAGAGCCCTACAGCAGTAGGGAATCCGTCTGTCATGCAAAAACTCGCATGAGTTTTCCTCGTATATGTAGGTAATTCTACAGCCGTTAGTTTAATGAACTTAAGTTCTTAAAAAGTCTTCATTTTTTCCAAATTCTGTCGGGGTTTGAACGAAATGTCGTTTCATTTCATGATGGTTTTGCTACTCGCAATACGCGTACCTCCTCAAGACTTTTTTGAACATTCTTGGAATGCAATTCATAGATTGGACGTATCCTATGTGTATGGCGATGAAATGAAGCGAATTTAGTCAATGACATTTTGGTACTTCCTGAAGCACTTAGAGGGGCCACTTTTGGTATTTCTTTTTTGGCACAGAATTAGTTCTCGTGTTGCAGTCACTGCGCCTCTCATCGTCCAGTCGTAATGCGGAGTTACTTAGTTGGCTTGAGAAACTGCCAATTGATTGAAAGTGACATTTAAGAGAGACGTGACGGATTCAATTCTTCTGCTGGTGGACAAAACGTGCTGCGAGAAATCAGCAATGAGAGGAGGTCTCTAAGACTGCCGGAACTTATCTTTCCACTGGTACACGGCTCATCAGAATCTTCCAAAATCATTGCTATTTCTTCATTCGTAGGCTTGTGAATGATCTATATCTGCTCCTTTTAGTAGAGTTCCATGGGCCTCACGGACACTGAAGCCCTTTCCACCTCGTCATACCAGTTACTGTGTGGTTGTCCTAGATTTTTGTTAGCCCGGAGAACTAACTTAATGAAGACACAAGTGCGGCGAGGTGCTTTTTGCCTTGCATAATTTGGTACTAAGTATACAGGTACATTTACTGTAAATAAATGGTTTTTATTGATCTTTTTTGAATGCTTATCCCGAGGAAAACATTCAAAGTAGGATTTAGTGCCTACGGAGTAGTCATTTTCACTGTGGTCAACCAGCTAAGATGTTATTTCGGTGCTAATACACCGTGAAGAGCATGTATTGCCTATTATTAATGCCCTAATTTTAGTTGCATTAAGAAACGTTTATCGGGTTTAACTGATGTAGAAAAGGTCTATCGAAACTGACGTTGATTGAATTAGTAAACCGCGTAAACCTAGCACGTACGGTGTTATTATTGTTTTGGTAATCGTTAGTACAGAGACACTGGAATCTCATTCCAGTTCATGAATTGCGTCCTAGGAGCAGGCGACATTAAGTAGTAGAATGCACCTTTATATGTATCAATCATGACTTCATATCGAGTTTTCTTACCGTCAAGTTAGGACAGGGTCTAGTTCACAAGCCATCAAGATAATTTTAAGTATGTAAATTTCAGCCGAATCCTACATAGTGTGGTAGGCCCGACCGAATACGGTTCTAAAGACATTGAAAACATGAGTAGATTGTATTCTAACGTATGTGGCTCATCGAATGTCATCAGTTTCATAAAGCAGTGAAGTTTGAGCGCTGAAAATTTCCGGTTACCAGTCATGCGTGCTAGAAAAGAACCAGATTGGTATTTCCTCTATCCGGTTGCGAGCAAAATGAATTCCTCAAAATTTCATAGGGAATATCTCTATGAAATTGGGCGGTTGTGATAGGCGTCAGTAGGTATATTTTATATTGAACAAATGTAGCTATATTTCCTTGCTATTTGAACAATACTGTGAAAAAATTGCTTTAACATATTGCACCAGTATTCTATCTACACCGCGATGACTATAAAAAGTAAATTGCTAAGTACCTTGTTGAAATTATACGTTAATACTCATGCGTGTGTTTGATTTTTGCTGTAATTATCCTAATGCAAAGTCAATAGCTGTCTCTTTTGGTGCTGCCCATGTTGTTACTTTTCCTGCTGCTACGGTATTTTTCACCATGTTCTAGTTATCACTTTTTTCCTCCTTTTTTGTATCTTTAATTGTACAGCCGAAGCACTGTTACTCATACAGTGTATGTCGTTACCCTTGTCTGCAATGACTTTAAACGAAAACCGTTATCGTACCGTCCAATTTTCAGGTTTTTCGGGTTTTATTTGTGTTGAAAATAAAACCGTCGTATTTAAGCCATCGGAATTACATGCGGCCAGCTCCAGAGTTGATGGTACGGAAGATGATACGTTAGCACTTAGAAATGAAAGGAGAAACTTAAATTTTGAGGTACTGAGTTACATATTCGTTATGAATTTAGCTAGTGTAATCAGTCTGCGTGAATCAATCCCTGTAGCAAGGTAAAATGGGGCTGATATAGCGATTTGGAAGAACATTTTTAGTTTGTGTGCCCTTATGGAAGAAGGTTTCAACTGATATATCCCACCGGTATAATTTTCATCCACAACGTAGACACAGAGGCACGCCTGTATTTTATTTTAACTTCGTGTGCGAATTTAAGGTGACCCCTGTTATTTTTAGGGTTTCCTTTTCGAGGAATAGTCTCCTAAGGGAGGGAGAGGAAGCTAGGTGATAGAGCTCTCTCACTCTTTTCCTTCGAAGTAATTATTTAAACCAACGTCGTCCAATGCAGTGCATAGGGACTTAAAATATCCTTTACCTCTGGGTGACCTCGCATTGGATGTGCTCATCTTCTGCTGCGTATATTTTGTATCGTAATTGGTCATTTCACCTGACGAGAAAAACGTTGATGTCATTAGGGGAGGCGACCGACAAATAAGGTCATGTACTCAATTAAGGATGGGTGGTTATTTGGGAAGAGGAATGACTGCTGGGAGTGGGGGAGTGGTAGAGCGAATACCAGCGTTGGAATTAGACTGCTCTTATGGAAAGGCGCCGTGAGGTACACAGTGAAACCATTCAAAGGACTGAGTACTGAACTTAAGTGTTCTCCCCACAGCACTCAAGTGTGGACCAGGATTCCGCTGAAAAGAACCAAGTTCGTACTCATGTCATTGCAATGAGATCCCAGTACTCTGGTTAACCAACCGTAGGGATGTACCAAGAAATGCCTCCAAGTTATAATTTTCCTGTAATTCCCCCTGCCACATACCTTTATGGTGGCTTGCTGGGTATTATGTAGATGTAATTATAGGATGAGGACGTTATACCGTAATGCATCGATAAAAGTACAAGCTTGGAATCCATTCTTTCTTTGTTCCATCAGTTCAGTTTCATCCTTACTTGGCATTATGTTTACTAAAATCACTATCTTGTGTACGTTATGATTGAAGTAATTGTTTGTAAACACGAATTAATTCTGAAAGCAATAAAAACATTCTTAAACGTTTTCGGAAATATTCCACATAGGTGATGCATAGCATTAATTGCGACATACCCTGTGCTACTACTACCGTACTCACCAGTGTTATGGGTTGGTTTTTGTATTGCTTTTCCCTGCACAAACGCTCCTTAAAATGAGGCATATTGCTCCGTAAAATCACCCGTTGAAATATCACTGGTATCACATTGCTGTTTCTCATTAGTTAGAGGGAATAACTGGAGTTGGTTTACAGAACTTAGAGCGTAGATTGGGATACACTAACAATGGGGATAGGCGGGATGGTGTACGTTAAAAACCAGTCTGCGGTGATACGACAGCTGAGGCTATGTAACATAATCTAACATGTATTTAACGACATTCATGCCCGTGGCAAGGTTCGAACCTGCTCCCTCTTTAAGCTGCTGGGCCATCACCTTGCCGATCGGGCTGCCGTAGCGGGATAATACAATAGACTTGAACAGCTGCTTATGAAGAAAAATAATGGTAGCCCACGGTTTTCACACAGAAAGAAAAAAGGTACCGAGAGAACGAAATTGGCGTCCCAGATCCTCAGCGTTTTCAGCTCTCTATTCAGCAGTCTGTCAAAAGAGTGGAAAAATAATAATAATACCGGAAGTGATACTGACGGTGGAGAAAATTTGCGCAAGAACCTAACGACGGGGATAAATGCCCTGTACGCTTGGAAATGAAAGGGAAATACGTTAGCCGATCCGAATTGTTTTGGTTACAAAAAGAAGAAAGAGGATTTATGAACGCCTTTCTAGTATGGCCGGTAGGACGTTGTGAAAAGAACCGTACTGATATCATGCCAGAAAAAAACACTAAGTGTTTAGCGATTATTTTTTATCTTCTATTGTTAAAATTGGCACTATGAATCGTTTAACAGAATGTTGGAGAAGTAGGCGTTTGACCATTAAGGCGTGGGTCAATTCTGGTTCTTAAGTAAGGCCAAAATTCGATGTGATTACAGTGACAGAAGATGAGTAAATATAATCTCCAATTCCATTCGAATATTTTAGCGCTTTTCTTTGAGTTGGTGAGGGCGATCCATGGATTTGCTTGGCTTAAGTTTTATGAATTAATCTCTGATCTAGAATACGATTTACCAGTTGCCTTATCCGAAATAAATATGTGATTGCTCACAATAGACTGTCGGATAAGGAATCCCTCGAGAGTAGTAGTGGGTGTTGGGGCAATCCCGGACGGATATTTTTTTATTTTCTTTCTGCTAGCCAGTGGATGCCACTTTCGTCGACTCTTTTCTTTTGAACTTTGAGTGTAAACCTTAATCTTCCAGATGGCATCCATGAAAGTTATGTCCTGTAAACGGTAAAGGGTTTAAAGAGGATCTGTTTCAAGGCTGAATCTGTCCGGAATTGCCCCAGGCCGGATCAGTTCCTGACGATCTGTGGGGTAATTTCGGACCTGAATTTTTAGTCGCCTTGTGACCTTATTATTTAAAATTTGTTTGATGTCTTAACAAACTGTGTCCCAATAATGGTGACGTAAATACTTCATTATTTTGAATGAATGGAGCTGCTCTGTTACAGTTGCCATAATGAAGTCAGGATTCTGACAAATATAGTGCGATTTAAAGGAGACGAACCTGTTTTCTGAAAGCTGCTGAAACCAGCGTTTGACAATTGTGTCCTACTAATGGCTTCCCGAACAAACCCAGTTATTATTCCTGCATTTATTTACTAATGTCTTTTTCACTAGCCAAACCTGGTTTATAAGGAAAAGTATGACTCTTAAATACATTTCTAGGGAAAATCATTATAGTCGGGAGTACAGTTCCACGAGCTCTGCTAGTAATAGCCACTGACACTCCACGTTTTTCTGTCTTTACTTGATGCACTTGTTTGCAGCCATTCTTCGTGTCTCTTAGCACCATCATGACACTACAGATGATATTCATGAATAAATACATTTTTACGATTAAAACCAAAAGTATTCGTCGCAAAGGAGAGAATTAAGAGGTGGAGAAGGTTCATCTCACGAAAACCCAGCCTCATTGCCAAGTATTGACATGCAGATAAGTAAATTGGCTGAACTGGCTTTATTGGAAGCTGTAAATATTGTTCGGAAATGCCCCGGATGGAATTAAAGCCGATTGCATGAAAAGAACGGGACAAGTGTCAATTCATTCTACGTGAAAACAAAGGCGAAATAATATGGACTACGATAAAACGACAGTCATATGGATAAAATGGATTTTAATGCGTGCTATTCTCTTGGAAATATATCAATGAATAACTTACTTCTCCTGTTTTTATGCACGTCCAAATTTAATAATTTCCGTACGCCAAACGCCTTCATTGCCCAACTTGACGCGTCGTAATTCTCACCCTCGTCTATTTTTCTTTTTGTTTTTTAATAAGGTGGTGCTGCTGTCGCTCCAACACCTCAAAATTCAAAACGTCCAGAATTACCCCAATATCCATCCCATATGGCGTGGGAAATACAATAAAATTTTCCTTTATCGCCAACATGTTTGCGTAGATTCTGAAGGAATGATTTAGAAGGGCATGAGAAAGCTTGATGTATTAATAAGGAGAGAAGGCAAGTTGAAGAAGTTATTGACCTGGGAGTAAAAGTTCCAACACTGCCGTTTTCACATAGATTGTTATTAGATACAAAAAATCTATGTGGAAATTGCAATGTTTGAACTTCTACTCCAAGCATGATTGACTTCCACGAAGTTTTGCCGAAGAGAGTGTCTTACAGTATGTTGTTAAATATTACAGATGCTACTATGTAGGTTACAGAGTCATTACGAAAGGCAGTACATAGATATAATGTGGTAGATTTTGAAAGGGGTAGCCGTACATAATGCTGGATTACGAAGGACCGTTTCTTCACTTATTAACACCCAGGAAATGTGCGTAGTACTAGCGACATCAGGAGGAAAATTCCCTTAGGAGAGAGGCGTTTACTCAAACGTAGTGGCCTAACCTTGACTGAGGACGTTTTAAAAACACGGCTGGTCTTGGTAGCGGGATTGTAACGTGCTGAAAAAAGGAGAGAGGATGGAAAGAGAGTGGCTTTTGAGATAAGAATGCTGAGAAGGCACGGAGGGACGAGGCTTTATTCGCCGTGGTCAGGGAGGGGTTGACTTGGCTGGAAGAAATGAGGAAGCAAGTTTAGGAGATGGAGGAGTTGATCAGGGGTAGAGATATTTAAAAGGCCTTGATAGGTGGTGAATGTTGAGAAAGAGGGTTAGGAGGTGGGAGGGGCTTCATGGATAGGGTGAAGCATGCGGAGCTGAAGAGTAGTAGATTGTCACAGGTGTATGATGCACCATGGGAGCATGTAGAAGTGTTTGTTGGACATCTACTTACGCTGTATCCGGTATAATACTAATTTTAACACGTATATGATTGCAGTCACCGAAATGTCTGTTTGGTGTGTGAGTTATCTTTGAATAAAAATGTTGCTTACGCCCCCAAAATATAGCATTTTCTCATCGCTACATGTAAGTGGATTTTCGATGAGTGTAGGTAAACTATAGACTTCAGCAGTAAGATGTAGGTATTATTTTACATTGTGTCAGGAGTAATTACAGCAAAAATTAACGTAGTGAATTCCACTTACGGTACTGCCGGTTTCGGCGGTTACGTAATCTTAAGGGAAAAGTAGTTCCAAACGAAAATTGTTTCTATTACGTAACGAGCATATCATGCGTATTTCTTGCCTATATTGTTATCCACATGGAAATAGAACTTCTTTCTAACAATGTCTACATGTAAAAGTAGGTGAGGCGTAGCATTTGCTCTTCTTGTTAGAATGCCCACTGCGAGCAGGTTAGTGGTGTGGACCCGTGCGTCTGTGCCGAGCAAGAGGCCGACTTGGCTTCTCAAATCAGCTGCAATGCCAGTACACTGTACCCATAACTGATACCCAATTGTGAACATACTTGATGTTGAATTTTCCGCCTTGAAAGCGCCAATTTGACTAGAATCTCTTTTAGCTTTCGTTTTCCAGAAATCAATGTAATGGCTACAAATAAAATGAACTATATTTCTTCTATTTATCTCTTCCCCATGTTGCCTTTTTTCTTTTCATTTACAGAATATTAATACTTAAGGTGGTACTTCATAATCAAGCATGCGATCATCAACTTTTTTTCTGTTCCTCAAATAACAACAGTACACATGCGGGCTATAAATATAGCAACGAAAATAATAATAATAATAATGTTATTCAACATATAATTTCAGTAGTCCCGTATATGCTTGAAAGAGGTGAGAACATTTTTTTGTTAAGCCAGGTAAATTTTTCAGGACCGAAGAGGATAGATCTCGTAGGTTGTCATCTTTCCGTCTCGTACCGAATGCTCAACTAAGCATATTTAGAGCCGTCCTTGAGTTCTTCCATAGTTTCTTTGTGAACGGTCTTTGAACTTGGGAATTGTTAGCCGCCGGTCGGGCGTGGTTCTCCCCTTATGCGGAAAACATGAACCGGCCTAAATAGTGCTGCGTCTCTGTCTCTCTCTCTGCACGCCCTTGGAGGGGGCGGATTCCCGGGGGGAGGGCGTGGGATGAGGGATGGCGGCTTCGACCCTGGAAGTGCGCCATCGTCCCACACGCCATCAATCTGCCTCCCGCGGCTCAGGGATGAGGCCTACCGAGGTATTCAGCACTACCATTGGAGATAATAATGTTTGACTTCGTTAATTCATGTAATTATTTAGGCGTACCCGGCTGTGGGAACAGGAACTTGAGTTGATGTATTTGGTTTTTCAGTACTTCAGCTGCTGAGTTTTTATCGCACATCAAATATATATACACTTCTGTGTCAAGTCTAGTGAAATCTTCTCTGACTTAAGCCTAAGGAGACATCATTAGTGGTATTCGCCAGGAAAGAACCAGATCATTCACCTAATACCTGTAATATATATCGCACACATGTCTGACTTCGAACCAAAGGCAAACACCATCTTCATGTCGGGCGGGATTCAAACCCACGATGATACGGTTGCCAGACCGCCATGTTGCCTACCTAGCTCCCGCGGCCGGCACTGGCACTCAAGGATGTGGAAGGAATGAAAGGAAACAAGTGGAGGTAATCGGGTAGGCTGAGCTCTTTTAAGTGTCAGTCGAGCTCGTAGAAAGGAGGGAAAAGGAATTGGTATGTTGTTTGGCTTAGCGGGAACAGGGCATGCTCACTTATGCGTTAAATGAATTAACGACGGATAACCCACGACATGATTGCCTATGAAAACCCATTGCATTGTTCGGACGCATTGTTAGTTGCCCGTAAATGTCTCGCACATCACAACAGCATGCATTACACACTGGTAGCCGTTATCGTTATGGCCGATGCTTTTTCAAGTTTCGATTATATAATTCATGCAGTAATAAGTATTGCCGGTCGTATGTTTCCTCTGAAATGTTTTTATTCTAGCATTAGTCTTTGGCAGTTACAAAAAATTGTCATTGAATCTCTGGTAAAATGTTTTCGCGCTTTAGTTCATTCTTATGTATGTAGTAATAATGCTTGAATGCTATTGATACAATTAGATAGGTAGGATCATAGATTTTTTGCAAATAGTGAAGTGGTGGGTGAACTTTTTGTTTTCGGTGGACTGGAGTTTCGTTGTGGTTCTTTTGGGCCACACGTATAATTTCCTTTCCTTGGGCATACTAGTGAGTCTCTCGTATCTTCCGCCTGCCCCCTCCACCCAAGCTCCTCCCCCTCCCTGCCCTTCCTCACTCCCAGCCATTGCATACCGGTTCCCCGCCGCCTCTCTCAGCACTCGGCATCCACTTATGAGTCACATGATTCTCAGTATCTTCGTCCGGGTGTTGGGGAATTGAGTATCGACGGAGTACGTAACAACCCGTCCCGAGTTGAGCCCCATGAATATGACGAGCTAAGTTTGCATCCTTTCGGTTGGTATTGCAATATGTTAATGGCACACGTCAGCCATCGTTCCATGACTCGCATTCTTCGTAGTGATCAGTTTTTTTTTGCCCCTACCTCTCCTTATCTGCAATACAGCTGTGCATAAAATTCTTTCCCCTGAGGAACATTTTTACTCGTGAGATATCCGTCGCTGACAGGGATCAACTGCTTTTTTAACTGCCCTGACTTCCCGGACGGCGCAATTTTTTTAATTCCGCAGTGGCAATTTTTTCTGATACATTCCAAGTCTGTGCACGTTATGTGGGGGCAATACAGGAACTCAAGATCGCTCATCAGTATGCACAAACACTTGCATGAGTGTGCCTGTGTGTGCTGATTCGTGTTAATTCGTGGCCCCCTTGGTGGGTCTGAAGTAACTTACTGCCGAGGCAGGGTGTCTCCCTCCACTCACTATATTCCAAATTCCCCAAATGAAAAGCATGTCTAGTAGCGCAGTATTTTCCTCATTTGCTTCACATCCATTCCACAGGTTTATAATATTTCCGCCTTCAGACGATGTAACTTTCATTTTCATATTAAAAGCTACTTCATGTGGGAGTCCACCTCATATGTAAAGCCCGAGAGCGACCGATAAGCTTTTTCTGATATTTCTGCTGCTAGGGGAAATTCCTCTGTGGATAAGGAAAAATGATCGCGGTGCTTAAAGGGGTCTTTTGGGTGGATAGCATTTGTGCACACTCGCGGTTGTAATCGGTACTAAGAGTTACATTTTCCGCAGAACTTTCCGATACTAGAGTATTTGCAGGTGTCTTAAAAATGCGAGAACTATCATTCTTCTGACTTTCCTTTACCTTTCTTTTTCCTCGTACTTCACGAAACTGCATACTGCGATGCCTCTGAACTCTGAAATACGCTGCTTACCATCATCTACATCTACATAATACCCTGCAAGCCACCTCCAAGGTGTGTGGCAGGGGGGGGGGAAGTTCTCAACCAAACATATCATGCATTTAAAAGGATTAGTACTCAAGTACTAGTAGCATCAAGCACTACATATCATGCATTTAAAAGGATTAGTATTAATATATTAGTGTAAACTGCAATCTTTAAAAAAATAGCAAACTAAGCATGTAAAAACGTGCTGTTAGTTGGGTTACCTTTAAGTCCTTTGTACCACGATGCCACTACCTATGCTATGGATTGATTCACTCGTATTGGACATATTTACCGCAATTCATATCCTTAATTGTACGAGGAAAAAAGGACATTTTGCATCTGTCAGTTCGACCATCAATTTCTCTAAGTTTGCTATCATGGTCCAGTCTACCATAGTAAGTTGGGGTTTGTAAAATATTTTTAACGTCATCACTGAAAATATTATCTTGGAATTTATTTAGGAGATGAAGTCTAAATTTCAACCTGCGATCTGACAATGATTCCCATTTTATTTCATTTAATAGACTGGTTACGCTAATATAGTTATCGTACCGTCCCTTTACAAATCTTGCCGATCTTCGCTGCACACGTTCAAGTTCGTTATATAGACCAATTTCGCAGAGATCCCATGCACCTACTGGCAGCATATTCCAAATGAGGTTTAACAAGGGAAAAGTAGCTAATTTCTCGTACATGTTCGTCACATTTACCCAATACTCTTTTGATGAATCCCTGTGTACGATTCGCTTGACCCATTATTTCACGTATGTGTTTACCTTATCTGCATCATTTAAGAAAATGTATGGTGTTTTGAAAGGGGAACTGTAAGCCATTGTCTTCCTAAGCGTCGGTGTTAGCAGTTTTCCATGTCCTGTGGACATTTCCTGAGCTCTATGCTTTGCGCAACCGTCGCAGAAAGCTGAAAATGCCTCTTTCACTTCTAGGCCGATTTAGCAGCCCCTCTCGGCAGTATTTTGGTCCTCTCCATCTTGAATTTTAGAGATAAAAGCGGTAGCCATGGGATCAGCATGAAGTTAAATTTGTTTTAGTGGTAGCTTTACCTTAATTTAGTAGCGCACTGTAATATATCTACAATCTTACATTCCCCATCTCTTTTTTACTAGCTGTGTATTATGAGGTATTGTAACTTAAATAATATAGAAAAAAACATAATATAGTGAAAATGATACGAATAATGCATTGGATAATGCTACCTAATCCATGTCATGTATGCCTAAAATATATTTTTCAGGATCATTCTTTTCAAATGGATATTTTTTGGCAACGACAAGTTAAAAAGGATTCCATTGGTACGCGAGTCATGTATTTAATGTAGTCTTGTAGTTCATCGGGAGAGGAGACCATTGGCTAAGATCATTTAGACTATTTAGGATAGGTAGAATTCTTCAGGAAACGTGAAGGGTGGAGGATTTAGGATAGGTAGAATTCTTCAGGAAACGTGAAGGGTGGAGGAAAGTCCGACGCCAGCAGTAGCCAAAGATGCTTAGGAGTCCATGGGTTAACGTCCTATCCGACGGACTGTTTACTGGGCATAAGTGCTTTTTACGCAACAGCACTCAAGGAAATACCGATTTAGCCATGAATAATCTCTACCTCATCAAGAACTTGAGCCTGCGCCTTCGAGGTGGGAAGCCAGTACTTCTGTCACCACGCCAATCGGATCCCTTACTTGGGTCATCTGCAGCAACTGTCTCGATAATGAATATAACAGTGTCCATTCATGGTGAAGTCAGTGGTGATTGTGGACCTAATTCTCTTTTTTTCATTGCTGTGGATAGCTTTTGAAAGGCGTCTGGAGTGTAGGTGGTTTCTTTAGTGCAGAATATTGACAGATTTAACATCAAGTGTGAGAAAACCTGCCGATGCTCATATAGCATTGCAACTCCTTTTGGTGTGTAATAGAAGATGAAAAAATCCTTAAGTTGGAGCACATCATGCATGTGATAGTGGACGTTTGTGTTATGCACGACTATATCAGGGCATCTCTTTTGGCGCTTAATACCATGATGACTGTGAGCTCATCTCATGAGAACTACATTGGAATGTTACTTCTTTTTTGATGCGGCACCTTCGCGACCAAAAGAATGAGCCAAGTCCTTGAACTCCTTATGTCACTGTGGAATTGACTGTAGCAACTAAGAAGAAGGGAACTTCTCTGCCGCTTGACAGGTCAGCAGTGTACGATATGTGCTCGGAGTCACAGTGAAGCACTGAACTTCCTGTCAAGTCTTCCTCTGGTATACAACGACCAAATCTTGAATCGGTGCCAGCTCTACGACTGGGCCCTATCCAAAGTTACTTCTTTTCCATTTCTATCTATATCCTCTGTTCAATTTGTTACTAACGAGAATAGCTGTGTTTTGCGGCATGTGAGATGCAAGAGCGTGTAACATTTCCTCGAGCGTTGACATCATTTTTGTAAAAATAAATCGCTAAAAATAAAGGAAATGTTCGTAATAATAAATAATGTCGACCGAATTGCCGATGTAGTTGCCTCGTGGGTAGATCGCCGAGCTGCCCACCTCCTGGTCCGGGTTTAAAATTCAGATGGTCCATTTTGCGCTCTGCACGTAATGTCTTCGCGATTTTCAGAAAATTAGAATATAGTAGGGAAGGGGGAATATTCATGAAATTTGTTTCTCGCGTACTGATGTTGTACTTGTTTCTAAATTTTTCTACAAATTTAAATTCAGAAGCCAAAATTTTCTTTTCCAACTACTAAGGTTATCAAATGGTATTAAAATGTTCCTGATGAGCCACGTGACTTGAAACACCTGACGTTATAGCTTCCATATTGCGGTACGGTATAGCTTCCATATTGCTACGGAAATAGACGAGTATTTTAGTAGGAAACGAAGCAAATATATAGTTTTTTTTTCTTTTAGCTGTTCCTTGATCGAAACCAAGGTCCATATATGCGTATACGTATATAGGGACCTTGATCGAAACAATCTCTGAAAGGGGATTTAAGACAGCTCAACCCTACAATTTGAATTTGGTCGTCTACCTTATGGTGGCATCCTTAAAGAAAAAGCTGCCATTCCATTGTCGTAGCAGAGAGTCGCGGAGTGAAAACAGGCTGGGCACTGTACAGGTCTCATTTATTTAATGGACGATTTGTTCGTTACGATCCGTACTACTTAATAAAAAATTCGAAATACATACAGTCAAACTCGGATATAACGAGATCCAAGGGACCAAATTCTTTTGCTCGTAATATCCGTTATTCGTTATATCCGTTTCGAGTAGCAATATGCTCTGTCACTCATTGTCTTTCCCTCTCTCACGCAACACGCGCGCTCACACACATCATATTCTTATGCAGAGGTCATAAAATAACAAAGATTACCATAATATGATTGAAATTACAAAATGGGCAATTTATTCGGTAAACTATCCACAAACATGCTAAATTTACAAGAAAATGTCCTTGGTACGACAGTACAGTCACTGCTCGTTCATTTGGACTAAAGATGTGCTCGTTATAACCGCAAGGCTCTCTAATAAAGTCTCGTTTTAACCGTTATATATTGCTCATAAAATGCATTATTTCCAAACAACCATTCTCTCTTTCCTCGTAATAGCAGAGATCTCGCTTTAACCGTGTTCGTTATAAATGAGTTTGAATATAGGTAATTGCATTAAACTAATGTGATAAGTATATTCGTTTTCGCTACGTCTTCATAAAACAACTAACCTCAACGTAATTGGATAACCAACGCCCATGGTGATGCCGTACCGTGGCGTCAAACGATTACGTCGTGTTTTAAAATACCGAAAACGTATAGTTTTTAGAATGTAGTGTCTTTGTAACACCACTTAATTTTTCAGCAACATTTTCGCCAAGTTCACTTCAGCGAATAAAATTCTTATTCAAAGAGTTAAAAAAAACTTGCTCGTTCCCCATTGGAGGTGGGTCAGAGAAGTTAACGATGTCCCCTTCTCCCTCAACTGAGATGCGTTGATTGGATTCGCACGTCTTTGGGCCTCGCACGAGGTGCACTCCACTCTCCCTTATCAAAATAGCCGTCGGATTGATCTGGAGTAACCTTGTGTTAATCTACTTTGTTAACGTAATTATTGTCTTGCAACTGGAGGCTACTGGAGTACTTGCTCTGCTATTTATAAGGGTTTGACTGCTTGTCGCCTGTACATTATCCAGTTCTCAGGCGCATAAAGGAGTAAAAATCACCGCGTAATCTTGTTGATGCGTGTCTGATTCTTCGATTTAATCCGTGTGAGTTTGTAACAATCTTT
This sequence comes from Platycnemis pennipes, assembly GCA_933228895.1. Classification (NCBI taxonomy): domain Eukaryota; kingdom Metazoa; phylum Arthropoda; class Insecta; order Odonata; family Platycnemididae; genus Platycnemis; species Platycnemis pennipes. The sequence goes on along the minus strand of OW121852.1, from coordinate 28,157,661 downwards.
AACTCCTGACTTGAAAATCCTACAAAGTGAATTTCGAGAAGAATTTGATAGTGTTTGCAGTGGTTGGTTAAGTTGTTGATTTGATGTCCAACTGAGCAATTATAACTGTTAAGGGCCATGTGTTCCTAGGTCGAATGATGACGCATACCTTCTCAAATCGATCAAACCTAGGTTAGCGTCATTTTCCTTGGCTGCAGTCGAAGGAAATGCAGCGATTTTAACCTCACTAGGAGTGCTACAGACAGTAACTTGTGGATTATCGCCTTTATTATAGTGTCAGACCTGAGCACTATCTTTAGAATTGTTAAATGTATTCTCGATCGTGTTTACAGCACTATACCGTGTTAAAGCCCCTCCAAATTAGTTTTTTTCCCTCAGTGTTGCATTTATTTTTGCAAAAATGTGGTCTGAGCACGGGCCATTTTTCCACGGTAGGCTTTCCGACTGAGGTCCATATGCCACATCTTGACGTTAACGATATCATATCGCCCTTGTCCTTGTTTAGTTTGGTTAAGTTTCATGTTATTATCCAACCTGGGTCTGGGCCCGTATTCTGTAACTCGTACAACCGGTGATGAGCCTCCGCTGGTGGTGAGGCATCAACGATCACCACTCTTCCGATTCTGTAACGCGGCGAGGTAATGTTCTTCACCCCAAGAAAGGTGATATCAAATGACCGTCTCAATAGCCGTCCTTATCTTTAAATTCATTGAGGTTCCGATATTTTTTGCGTTCAACAAACATCGTTCGTTAGGTTATGACGTCAATGTAGTAACCCTGACAAAATTGCAATGGAAACGAATAGAATACGAATTTATTATGCTCTGGGACAAGTCCCCTGGAGCAGCGATACTACAAAAATGAGGCAGTGAGGTGAATAAAATGCAAATAAGTGCAAAACTTATGCAAATAAGTGAAAAACACCAATTACATTGTTCATGATTGATATTGTGGAAGTTGAGCATAGTACAATAAAAAAATAACATTCGCCATGATTAATTCCTCATATTAAGATAAAAGTTTATTGTTTTTTTTTTGATATTCAGTAAAATGAAGGTAATCTATTGCTCACTTCGTATTACAAATCCTGCTGTTAATAATCACTTGGCTGGAATATTCGAATATAATATTAACTATTGCACAGGTCTACAAAAAAAATTTTTTTGGGGTCGAAAGATTTTAAACTGCTTTTAACTATATTTTGGGCACTGAATCTAAATATGAAATCGGTTTCTATTCTATCAGCTCTACTTTGTAGATAGAACATTTTCATCCCTCAATCATTTTGATTTTATAGATATTTAGGAATTGCTAGCATAAACGCCCACTTACATATTATAATTAAATTATTTTAGCATCGATTCCTGTTTCGTTTCCCTTTATGTATATTATATTATTACCAAAGAAACTTTTATCTAACATAAAATAATTTTTGTAAACCAAATTAACAAAAAGATCATAAGGTATTAATTCGTGCATGGCGTGCTAGCATTTCTTCATTTATGTAGTTTAATAGTTGAGTGCATCGCTGGGCATCACAAAGCAACTTATAATGGGTCTTTACAAAGCTTCTCCTGTTTAAATCAGGGAGATGTTATGACACTTTTGGCGGCACCGCATATTGTGTGCAAGACTTGTGTGGAACATTGTGACAGTGGGCTACTGGTAAAAGGAAATGTCTTAAATTCGGTGTGCCTATGGTTTAGAGGGGACCTTTGAACCACGTTGATGACTGTTATTTCTGCATGGTGTAATTCAAAGGAATAAATCGGAATTATTATAGCAAGTGGACATAGCCTAATATAGCCTCTGCAAGATTCCCAGATCCACAATGATGAAGTACCTATTCCAAAGTTTTGCCAGCTCCCAGAGCTCTGTGAGGATGAAGTGAATACATGTGACACTTCTTCTGATACGAATGGTAACGGTGGCAGTGATTATGAGGGAACGTCATCAAGTCCCATGCGTTTCAACCAAGATGAGGTAAATGACCTCGTCGGAGATCTCAACCTTTCAAAAATAGCATCTGAATTACTTGCCTCGAGTTGAATCATAAGAATTTACTGGAACAAGGAACAAAAATTACTTTTTATCATAAAAGGGAAAAAGATTTGCTTCCCTTCTTCTCTTAAGAAGACAATCTTGTATTATGTCAAGATGTTAGAGGACTGTCTGTTTATCGACTGTTCTAAGCGTAGTTTGAAATGAGTCCTCATTCACATTGGCAACAAGTTTGGCTCAATGCCAATTGCACATCTAACAAAAATGAAAGAAGAATACATCACCACTGATTTGGTCGTGGAGAAGATAAAATATCAAGAACATCAATGGATGATTTGTGTGGATTTTAAAATGGTTGGGCAACAAATTGGCTATACAAAATACCCTTGTTTCTTGTCTTAGGGATAGCAGGACAGAGACCACTGGGTGAGAAAGGAGTGGCCTGAGAGAGAAACTATGATTGTTGGAGAGAAAAACGTCTTAAACAATCCTTTAGTTAAACGAGATAAAATCATTTTGCCTCCACTGCACATAAAACTAGGCCTTATGAAGCAGCTTGTGAAGGCTCTTGATAAACATGGGCAGTGTTTTGCATATATGTGAAGAAAAATGCCACAAATCAGTTCAGAGAAAGGCTGGAATTTTTTGATGGCCCACAAATTAGGCAGCTAATTAGAGATACCATGTTCGTGCAATTTATGAATGAGGCTGAGCAAAATGCTTGGAGGTCGTTTGCTGATGTCGTTAAAAATTTCTTGGGAAATTATAAAGCAAATAATTATATAGAACTAGTAGATGAGATGATAAAACTTATTGAAAACTATGGAGGACCGCTACCAAGGAAGATGGGCTGCGCACATGATGGCAGATTACTGCTGGAACCTTAAAGAGAGACTATTCTGCCTAAAGTCATTCTAGAATTATCGGAAAAGAAGCTTCAGGAGTGCTGACCCTTTTTAATTGTTTTTTTTCTTCGAGTGAATTATAATTGTAAATAAGTGCTCCCAATATGTTTTATGTGGCATTTCTTTCTTCAATTTCTCGATAAAATATAAAAATACAAACAAGCAGTGAATTATTATTCCTACCTAATTGACACATTTAACTTTCGTAAGGTAAATAACCAAATTTTTGTATCTCAAAAACTAGGGCTGTTACGCGAAAACTAATGCCGAATTTTGATTCAGGAGGTCAATTACATCTAAAGTAAGCATAAAAAACCCCGGCACCAAAACCACTATTTACCAGTGTTATCAAACATAATCTCTCTTGAGACCGTCATTCCAGCATGAGTATCCATGTTCGTGACTGCAGCCATTTAATTTGCATAATCCTTGCCAACCTTGATGTCATGTGATGCGCCTGACTCTCAATATTGGCTAATTGCAACTACTATACCGCACACATTTGCATAGCACTTGTTATCACCGGATGAACAAACTTCACCACCCAATAATAGAATCGGAAATGAGAATGGTAGGTGAATTTTTCGGTGATGTTCACCATCGAACCTTACCTTGGAAAGTCTTTTAATAGTTCCCAGCCATGTTGATGCATTTTTCCGAAACCTAAGTACAATAATGCGACTGAGTGGGGATTAGAGCCTGTGGCATTTTGAGATGGATTAGAGAAGTCAATGTGGAGGTGGAAAGACAAGAAAAGGTGATTTAAGTACATATTTTAGAGAAGGAATGGAAGCATGCGAGAGAAATTCGAACGTCAGTATTGATGGATAGGCTAAGCAGTGGGAGTAGAGTAGGGTTGGAGGCCGATATCAGATGGTTTACTCATGAAAGGTGATAGGAAGTTTACCGTGCTTGAGTTGTATGCACCAAGAGTTAATTCTTACAATGTGGGAATGTTTTAGGGCTCGTATTCCAACCTAATCGGTTTATCATCATCATCATCATCATAGGTCAGAAATCTAGATTGGTTTGACGCAGCTCTCCTCTCAAGTCCCTTTCAGCTTTTTCATACTTCATAATCGGCATTAAACCGTAATAATATTAGTTATGTTAATGAAGATCGAGATGCGGGATGGGAAGAAGGCTCCAAATAAAAACGAAATCGGAGACGTAGATGCATCGGTCTTCGTCCTGAACCCCACGTATTGCGGTACATGCTCTCTTGACGATGTCAACTGTCTAATTCGAGTTTATATGGAATTAAACCTCGAATTGACCTAGGTTTTGTCTCATCATCAACAATAATGACTTGAATGGGTAGATGAGGGATTAATGTAGGATATGAGAGAAAAAATCCTCGTTTCGCTCCCATAGGCTTCGTAAATAGCCATGAAAAATATACGATAAATGAACATTTTTTAAAATAAATTAACACATTGAAAATGCATTTCGCATAAGTTACAAATCATTCATTTTTATACGAAGGCAAAAAGCACAAATATTCCAACCACTGTGATAAAGTTAACTTTCAGCATCTGCAATGGCCTTTTCAAGCCAGGTGTAGAGCAGCGCTAAATTGTGTATGAAACAAATGTAATGTAGTAGTAATGTAATGTAGTAATGTAATGTAGTGGTGTAATGTTTGTGGTGATGCGTAGGAGAGGAGTCGCAGGCGCTATCAATGGCCGCAGTCGGCGGCGGACCACGCGCGTTGCCGGGCGCCGGTGTTAGGCGCCCGGTAGCGCCAACCCCTGGCGCCTGCCCGCCGTTCCCGGCAATCGATATCTCCGCCGCGCGCCCACCTACGCCCCTGCTCGCTCTCCCACCACGAATACTACAGCACTCGGCCCGGCCCTGTACTTCCCGGTCCCGCCGGGCCCCGCCTTGGGAAGCGATGGCCCCTGGAGTACCTGCGCACTCGACTCGTGTGGCCCGTGTTGGGCCTCGTGGGTGGTGGTGGTACGGGGGTTGGCCGAAGATCTTTCACTCCTATCTGTTTACTTATTTTTGGCATCGCGGTTGACGCCGCGTGCTCCAGTCAGATTCCGGGCGTCGACGTGCTTAGGTGTGGACGAGGATTAATAGGAATATGATTCAGTACGCAAGAGAGTTGGTAGGGGGGGGAGGGTATATGGGGAGGAGAGGAACTGTCGCCTGCGCTGCACTATTGACCAATTGACAATACGAGGGATAAGTGTCGAGAAAGATAATGCCTGCTTATATCTGGCCATATGTTGACGCACATTTTCTCTTGCGATGTTTAAGTGCGATTACTCATCAATTGATGAAGAGATACAAGGATTGTATGAGATCTTTATTTAAGTCATATTACTTTGCCGGAATTGGAACTCAATTTTCGCAATGATGTGAAACTTCGAGAGATCTATTGGAATGCCGCATCGTATTTTCTTGCCTGCATGATTCGATACGCATCGGATACAAGCGAACGTCATTGCACATTTGGCGTGTGAACCGCTGAGTCGTTCTCGTCCAGGTGGCAGTGATTCCCACGGGATGTTGAGGGCATGAATTTAATCGGTCCAGTCATTACGGTGGTATTCTGTGCGAGATTACATGCCTAACTCCCGAGTGTACTGTCCGAAAGTGTTCAAGCTAATTAAAAATGTTTGTGGTAATGAGAACTATAGAAGGTTTCATTACAAGTAACTTAACTCGCTGATGGTTATAACTTGCTTTTCCAAGCTTTTATGTAATTTGATCACTCTTAGTTAACGGTTGATGAATGACAGCTGAAAGAGCTCTTCTGATTGTGATTTATGCACTTTCATATCTGCAAGTATGAAACGTAATTATTAACCAGCGTTTATTGGGAAAGTTGTAGAATTAGAGATTGATACAAGATGAGACTCTTTGGTCTCTTCTATTTTAACTCTTTAGTCGTTCGGTAAAGGTTGGAATCGTTAAAATTCCCTTAACAGTTGAGTAAATTCCCGGTTGCTCTGATATTTCTTTGGCTCAGGAATTTGATTCTAATCGTTATGTCTAATCTGCAAGTATTAGCATTATTAATGTATAATGTAGCATCTTATATATAGCATCTTTAGTTAATAATTAAATCATTTTGAAATTTTTATCAATTTTGCTTCGTATTCCTCCCCCAGAGCGCGTTTTAATCCTTTTGCTTCTGAAGGAGGTGAATATCTTGTTAATCCACTCTCTTGAAGTTCAATAACTTAATTTTTCAGTGAAAAAGTTAACTTCAGAGAGTACGGAAAACAGGAAATTCAAGCTATGTACAATGTGGTCGGATGCATTCCGTATATCCCGCTAGTTTCGAGAAAGGCGTGGCTACCTCCAACCACCTATGGCGGTGATTCGTAGGGGTCCGTTAGCACACGACGTTAGCGCGTCCATGACGCGTAGCTAGTTCGTTTTCATAGCTCGAGAGTATGGCATTATGGAGAGCACTTAGACGCGTCTTAGTTAGTGTGTGTAATGGCATGTATTGAGTAGTGTGGTGCATCATCCTGATTGCTGGGGGAAATATGGCAGACATGAAATGCTTATGATATTTATTTCCAATTTCATTAGAAGTCTCTTTTCTCTTTCGGAGAAAGAGCCATCAATTAGTTTTCTAGTTAAAGTCCACCACATTTCTTGATCACTTTAATGCTGAAAAAAAAGTATTTTTCCCGGCAATGTGTTTAATTATTCGTCAGCGAAATTTAGACACCGTTTCCATTATTCTGAAATAGTCCCCATTAGCTGAGTGAGGATCCAGATCGCTGGAAGCGTTTCGTTTCGCATATTAAATTTCACCTTACCGGTGCGCAAATTGGCTCATATGAGTCTCCTTTATCGCTCATTAGATACTGACTGCTACTCGACTCACCCTCGATGTTCTCACTTCCCTCCCAAACATAATGGGGAAGAGGTCAGCAACAGCACACTTCATCAAATGTTGCCAGTCAAAATACTAGTCTTAGAAGTTGGTGGACGTACTCTGAAGACATTTTTTACATTCTAAGGTGGTGAAATTATGCTGAAAAATTAGTTTGATCTCAGGTCAGTCAAATATTTAAGTGTAATCCGTGATTCTCGGTATCGTAACGACATATTTAACAAATGCTTATATTGATATTTCGTAATATTTTCCATATCCTACCCACTTCATTTTAGGTTGCCTATCGTGAATAACACCCGTTTCAGACTGAATTTTTAAGTTATATTGTTGCAATAAGTCACTTATGAATCTCGTCCTCATTATACGTTTTTGCTAAAACCCGTGAAAGGTGTTTTTTTGGTGAAGAATCCTGTAGTGTCGCAAGTGGATTGTCATTCTGCGAGCTGATGTATTTTATGACCTTATTTTTGCTATGAAAGCAACGCCTTCAAAAACCTTTTCTCTAAACTTACCATGTTCCTTCCCTCACCGATTGCAATCTCCATGATACTCATTGCAAGTGAAAATAAAAAATGCGATCTTAAGCCCGAAGTAACTCATAACTTGTTAACTCATCTGGTGCCTTCACCCCGCCCGAAGTTTTCCAGGAGTATGGTGCCCAGAAAATCGTACTACTTAGCCCCAATGGGGTATATTCATAGAGGCAAAACGTAGGCTGACCCTGACCCCGCAGACGAGGCGAACGTATCACTCCAGTTTAATCACTTCAGCAAAAAAAAATTAGAGCCTTTTTTCGGACTTTACCTCCTCATGCTGACCATGACAACAGCGTTTTACGTAGCCAAGGAGTGAATCCGGGTCGCGGGATCCTCGGGTAAAGATCAGTATTTAGTGAAAATTTAGTCCTAATACTTTGAGCAAGTCGAAGACCCCAGCATGTATTGCAGTTTTGGTTAGTACACATATCTCTTCTTTTGGAAGTCATTTCCCATCACCATTTGTTCTCAATTTGGGTGTAAACATTTCTTAATATGTTTATCGAGAGAATTCAACCGTAAGTTTTAGGCCAATTGACTAACCTACAAGCAAACCGCAGATTATATACTTTCGTAATTGCATGTGTCGTATTTCCAGCTTATTTATTTCGTTGCCGCCATTTTCAGTTTAAGGTTCCCAATCCTAACACCGTCCGATGATGCTTTCTGTGACTGCTTATCGATCATCAACAAACAGTCAAATATGGGATAGCAATGTAGGTATTATTTTCCCGAACAAGTTTTGATCCCTATAATTTTATGCAACATCCTACTTAGCTGATTATCTAAAGCTGAAATATTTATTTCGTTTGTGCTTAAATAATTACTCGTACATAAAACTACTAATGTTTTGAAATTGTAATACATGTTAGTGTTCACTGACGTAGCAGACCCGAAAGAAGTAATTCTGTTGATTGTGTAATGTTACGGACAAGCCAGTTGTAGAATAAGACCATAAATTGGGATGGAATCGACCGTAATGTTGCTGCAATTTCCTGAGAAAGGGTGCCTATGGTATAGTTGATTAGCAAAACAAGGGTGAAGGATGCAAAGTGCGGGCAAGGGGCCAGCGTATGACTGCAAGAAAGTTACCTTTAATACTGAGGCAGGTGAGCCTAGAATAGGTGGGTTGTTCTTGCATAAAGACAAGAAGTGACAAAACGAGGTCCACCATCAGTCTCCCAGAGGTTTTGTTTACGACTACGGAACTCTGGGATGAACTGCCTGTATGCTAAGTACTATCACAATTATGGATGGAGCCTTTACTGATATTGTTGTGTACAAAATTAGTCCTTCAATCCGCGAGAGGGTTTGTGCCTGGAGTACCCTGCCAACCACCTGCAACATCCACATCAATTAGTGTTCATCCGAAACACTGATGTGATCTCAAGGGGAAGGGCAGAGTTCACCAATCGACCGATCAGGGTGGGTCAGTTCCTTTCCCTGCACTGTCTCTATACAATGGGCAACCACGCTTCTAGCTTACATGCCATCTCCTCGTGTTGTTTTCATATATGTTGACATATTGTATCAGCTCATTACCCTGCGATCCGACGAAGGCGTGTAGCAGGGGTTGTAAGGTCACCAGCTGTTATATGTGGGAAAAAGCGGGGAAGGGAATGAGATGAAACGGAGATGCTGTGGCGGCAGCTGGGGATGCTGGGTATGGCGTCACTGTTGCATTGTGGTCGTCATTGGTCCATGGAATAACATGGTTCTTGAATCTTTCCTTCGACTTTCTATTCCTTTTTTCTCTCTTCAAATCGTCCGATGTTGTGTGGACATAGTATTGCATGTGAAATGTATTTATTTATTATTTTGAGTTGGTTTTAAGAAGGAAAAAGAACTGTGATGTGCATTTATATACACATGCTTACTTTGTACTTAATATACTTGTCACCTGTTTCTACATTCATTTTCCTCTCCGACTATTCACACTTATTGCTCTCTTTATCTCATCTATCCATAATTATTCATATCCTTCCTCTTCCGCGTCCACTTGGCTGTCTTCTTTGGTCCTTCCCGTTAACCCTTATCACTGTTAACCTGCTCCACCCACCTACTCGGTCCCCTTTTAAACATTCCATTTAGTCGCTTCCTTTCATTCCTTCTCTTCCATGCCTCCATCTCAAATCTCCAACACATCTCTCTCATGACTGCGTTGGAATCGTGCCGCCTCATGCCACGTATTGAACTTGTCAAAGTTTTCGGAGATCGGGTTAGCGTGGTGACTTTAGTACTGGCATTCAATCCCGAGGGCCTGGGTTCGAAGTCAGGCATTTTATGCTGCCGTTCCGGAGCGGCGATACTTGATTGGTGTGTGGAGTGAACTTTAAAGTACTCCGTACGTCGGATAGGACGTTAAGAGCAGGCGAATGCCGACACCGGGTTACTTTCCTCCTTGCCTGAAAAATTACTGCACTTCCCTAGTTGCCCACCTATCCTAAGTGGCGAAAATGACATTAGATGGTGGTCGTCTTCTCCGAATAACTACTACTACTCAAAATGTTATTGGCCTCGATATCTTATCACCTTAATTGGTGCTCTTGTGCCTATAAACGCCTACATTTCGGGCATCGTTCCCCCTCACCATATATGGGACAAGAGTATCAGTCACAAGAATCGCCATTCAATATGATAAGCTGAAGTGCGATTCTTAAAAAGGGTTCAGTACAATGAGGTAACTTCGTTTCCCATGGTTCTGAATATTAGTCCAGTAATGAAGATGGCCGCATGTAGGGGCCACTCTTACAATAATACTAAGGAAGATGTGCGGACATTGGATTTATGATCACGTCAGTTAAATGATAATATCTTATTTTCGTCAATCTGAGTACTATTATAAATCCTCAGCTTCAGTTACTATACTCGAATTTTTTATGGAAACAATTCTAAAGTTTTACCCTGGAAGCCGATATTTATATCGTTGAAATTAGCGAAAAAGTGGTATTTTTAGAGCTGTAAACTAAATTCGAAAGCAAAAGTGACTTCAAATACTATCGCAAAGGAATATGATACTTAGTCATCCATTGAAAATATCATAGTCACTCCTTGAGTTCAAAATTGACTGCTGTGAAATATTCATGAAAAACTTGGGAAGCATGTTCACAGAGTTCAGTATTTGCTTTATCAGTATTGGCAGTTTTGTAGTAAAATAAAATGTCATCTGATATAGCTTTTTTCTGATTGTTTTGGCTTGAGACTGATTCACTGTACATTTCTGTCTGACTTGGTTCAAAATTCTAGTTTTCCTTGACGTCCCGGAAAGAGCCGTTACGAGCATAAGCGAATATAGCGGTGACTCAATGGGCGATCCCTCTTGCGCCTAAGAATTTAGCTTCGTTCGTTTGTTCCAAGAAAACGCCCCGGGCCTGAAGGCTACCTCAAGTTATCTGTTTTTGTAGCGGTAGACGTCGTACGTTTTGTGTAGAATAAGCTGTTGGATATGCTCTACTTAGCATGGCTATCGGAGCCACCCCAGCTTTAGAAGTGGCCTCAAAGATAACAGTATTACTGAAGTTCAATCGGAGTCGAGCGTACGTGTTCAGTTGGCCTCGAACATCCGCGTGTATGGCGACTCTTCGTATACTGATGGATGAATCTGTAAATTTACCAATCCGCTGAATTGTGGGCGTAATATTTGTGTTCGGTGGGGGTTTGATGCAATTGTGGCAACTCCTCTCAAGTGTTTGCATTTCATATTTTTATTGGAGATAAGGATCACATACCATAGCCCGTACTATCCGGCAGTCTTTTGCCTCAATGGAATACTACAGAGAAATCTGTTGATGCGCAGTAGGGGATGAGGTCGAGAGTGCTCTTTTTTAACAGACTTGAGGAAAATCGTTGAATTTTCATGCATTGGAAAATTGGCTCTCGTTTCCCTTTGTAGTTGTTTCATATTCTTTGAATACAGCATCCTTTGGGGTGATGTCGTTTTTTTGATAGATGTTTCAGGCCACCCAAAAACTTTTTAGGTAATCTATTCTTGGTAAGCTTGGTGTGGTGTAATAGTGAAATCGTAGGCATTTTAATACATAAATAAGCTATTGAAACATTACTTTTTCGCAACTGCCTGGTGTTTATAGTTTTTGCCGGTTCGCGTTCTCAGAGCTTACCAAGAATTACTCTGCTGATATTTATTTATTGTTTAGCAGAAGCGACTGGGTTTACTCATATAGTCCTGAACATGTTAAGAAAAATAACTTAGTACCTATAATTCCACAATTTCCTTTTATTCTACCGATGGAATTCAACGTCTTACCGTCATTGTCAAGGTATCCATACATATCACAGTTTGAGGTCTTTATGTGCACCAGCGGAGAAGGTGGGATGAGGGATAAGGCTTACGCGGGAGGGAGGGGTAGAGGGCTATGATATGGCGTTGGGATTGGATTAGGCCATTTGCTGGAGGGATGGGGGTTAAGATAGTTAACTGGTGGTGGCGAATGTGGAGTGCGGGTATTGTGGTCGTTGAAGGTAGTGTTTCACAAGGTTAAAAACAAATGGAGATATTTGAATTTCGTTAGGCTATTTCACATCTGAACATTAGGTGCCATTTTATGTCTCATATTTATATTTCACCAAAGTGTCTAGTTTACAACTTTTGTCATGTACATGTAAAATTTGTAGTTTAAAATCACTGTTATGACAAGTTTCTATAAGGTGTTTGGTGTTCAAACGTCTTTTATGTTCGTTAAATCTTATTTTGAATTTCCTGCACTCTGTCCCACATATAGTTTGAAGGTATTTTTCGTTACATATTCAACGTATCAAAGTTCCATCAAATATCACCTGCCTCCATCGACCTAATTTATTTAGTCTTGCCTACATTTCGAGGTCGTTCATTTTTTAGTCGTGAAAAAGTGGAAAAAGGAGATGCTGCTAGACTATTGGCTGGCTACGTTACGTGGACAGCATATTTATTTGTATTTGATCGTGGGAAAAATATACTTGAGGTGAAAGCCCGAATCTTCCTCAAACGTTAACCGATATTGACGATATCTCTATCGTTGTAGCATATAAGTTGGAACGTGGTATGACCTCCAGTATTTCCCTCTTCTACATTATATTCCTCTTCATTTACGTTCGTACCAAGATGAATTCTACCGTTAAGTGTTGATCCAATTATTCCTTCGCTATCATGACTTAGTTTTCCGTATGAAGTTTTTGTGCCTCAAAACGATCCGGCATTATATCCCTTCCCGCTATCGTATTGGCCCAAACCAGCTGGTAGACTTGTCATCATTGTGTCGTCACTCTTTGTTTCCCTATCTTGAATGTATGCGTCGGTGACTCGTATGCTGGGTTACCCATCCAACCTTGCGCTAATTTTGCGTTAGGCACTCGTTATCACCCTTGGATTATCATTTAGTATCGATCCATTAAACGTATCTGCCCACCTTCTGAAAATTGGTGTTTGCCATATGCCAGTGTCTGTCATCTTCACTCCTTGAAATTTAGACAAGCAGTTCGCAGCAGAGCCAGAAGTTCGAGATAAATAAATGAGAATGTACGACACACATTTATTTGTGGGTGAAACAAGTGTCGATAATTGTCCAGTCGTGAAATTATTGCCAATTTATTATTTCGTTAGTTGCCACTCCTCCCCGGCTCATTCGAGGTGGTCGTCAACGGGGTTCTTTATCGAGGGCTCGAGTTGGCTTGATATTGATTTCAATGAAACTATTTACTTGTGAAGAAACTATCGGAGTTTTTCTTGTGATTTGTTACCTGTTAAGTTACCTCTGCCTAACGCTTAAGAAATTATTCATGAACGCGGGGGCACGTAGAGAAAGCTAACTTTTCGTCGTATTGTGAGAAAAGGAGAGAAAAAGTGAAGGAGGCTTCTTGGTGTTTTTTAAATAAGCGCATCATATAGGCACCAGAATTTCGGATTCATTCCATTCATTTATTGTTGACTCGTTTATTTTACCGGGATGGAAGGCTCTGGATACGGTGACTCAGCGTTGCATTAACTTTACCGCGAAAGTATTTTCCTCTCTCGCCATATGTAGGAAAACAACATAACAGTCGAGCATTTTCACCCACTTTGGAATTTTGATGCATCATTTTGTCCTTCACGACAATCGTATTGTTAAAATACGATGTGTTTCGTGGTGTCTGCTAGCCAGATCAATCTGGAAAAATAATGAAATTTCGTTGATCGGGAAAAAGTCATTGATTGAAGATTGAATCACTAGGGATACTTTCTAATCGACTGTAAAGAAACAATCATCTAGTAGATTGTTTGCGTGTAATCGAATAACCATTTTTTAAATGCTGATATGTAGCTCTTAGCAGTCTATTGCCATCATATAGGTTTTGAAGTCGCTATTTTGGTATACAGACGAAAGTATTAGATTTAAGAGAAGTTGCCAAATTTTAGAAATACGCCTGTCCAATTGAGTTTCAGTGGCTTCCTCTCTGGGATCATCGATTTGGAAAGGGACCGTTCGAAAGAGCGGAATTGTAGCCAACAATAGAATGGGCGGAAGAATGGAGATGGAATCGGCCGAACAGTCGATGCTTATTTTATGATAAGGGGTCCTAAAACGCATTGCTGCTTTCCTGCAGTTGAATAGGATTATCCATGTGCAGAGCGAAATACGTCAACCGCTGAATTTAACTATTTTAGCTGTGCCTGTGAATCGATGTAGCAGAGGCTTGGCAGGATTACCAAAGTAATGACCGCACTCCAAATTTCATTGTGGACAGTCCTTCAGTAATTCAGGTCGATCACTATAAGCCATAGGTTATCACGTCTGTCAATTTGATTTTTCCCTCTAGTATGCCCCAAAATTTCCTTTGTGGTTGCGTGTTGATTCTCTTGACGCATTCCACTCCAATGAATCGCTTTAGAGGGAATGTGATGATCCTAGCTGTCTGTAACCAACTGTTCTTCTCGTTCCGATGACGTAAAGGCTTGATATGCATGGCGAACCAACTCATTTGGCTATGCAAGTCACTGTATTAAAAAGTTCTTGTCAATGTCTTCTCTCGTAATTCTTAGGATAATTACAGTATATTCTAGATATTTTGGAGTAATAAAAACTCCGTTTTAATGTAACTACCTCGGGATTTGACCTTGATTTTAAATGCATGTCTGGTGTTGGTTCACCCCGACACACCCGGGTGTTATGCAAACGCAGGTGTTATGTAAATATAGATTTACACTTGAGCTCTCAAGAATTTCTCTTAAATTTATTATTACCTAATAGGAAAACGCTTAGACAGGATATCGAATGTATATTCAATTAAGATTGAAATACCCTCAAAAATGTCGGTTCTCAAATGCGTTTTTTTTGCGTTGCAGTACCGGCGTGCTCAAGTCTTTGTTTCAGGAGGGAAATCAGTCTTCTGATATTGAATTCTATTACGGGGCCATAACTAATCCGTAGTCTTCTTAGCGAGGATCCATATTCTTGGGAGTGTAAGAAAGGTCTCTTTGTAAGTTTTAGTAATGAATGTGCTGCGTAAAAAAATTGGAAATTCTTGAAAAATATTTGAATCTTTGCACTTCACCTCTCACTTAAAACGATACATTTATATTGCAAAAAAAACAGCCAGTAAGAATAATGTTTACGGATTTTAATAATTCGATAAATGGGAAGCCTCTAACTGAATGAAAGCTAACTGAAATCCGAGATTTAAATTCTCAGATTTCGGTGGGTGTAAATCCTCATTGGTTAGTAGCCTTCACATCAAAGTTTAAGAGGTGCCTCGCATCCTCCGTTTGAAAATTCCGGGGCCTTGCGAAACTTGATATACCGAAACCGGTCACCGGAAAATTGTTAAATGATGCGTAGAAGAAAAGGAAATCTGTGGGACCAAATATTACGTAACGCCAGTTTCGTCTGAATTATTTGAAAGCCAGCCGGTTAGTGGATCCACGGGCTGGCAAGAGTTTTGCTGTGCATTATATGGCAGAGAAGTTGTCAATTCTTGGCCATCTGTAGGTTTTTTATGTTCGTATGTATTAAAAGTACAGTCCTCTTAGTGAGTCTGTCCTATCATGTGCCCTCGCCGGCCGGCTAACCTTAAAAGATAAAAGTCACATGCTGCGCGTTGAAGGTTATGAGGCATTGCAATTTTCAGTCGAGTTCGTAGTTATTACTCCCAAACTTCTTTCCCTGTTAGTTTTTAATGTAATTGGTGCCCGGATTTTCATTTCTCGAGAAGGAATTAGCCCCCTCCCAAAGGCTGTCCTACGACACTGCCTTGTGGATTACTTTCCGGCGTCCGTCTTACCGGATATACATAGATACATACCGTCTTTTAGGCATCCTATATGGTATATAGAAAGTCGATATTTTTACTTTCGGTCTATATTGGTCGTTATTTAGAATTTTGGTCAAAATCTGTCTATATTTTGGGGCAGGGTCTGCTACTCTTAGAAGTGACGCTTTTCAAAAGCATTGAAGGCCCAAAATTGAACTGAAATCCCGGCATCGCAAACCTTTCTGGAGGCACGCCGATGGACTGGTGTAAGAAGCGGAAGAGAAAAACAAATAAGCCGACGCTTTATGGAAGTCCGTCGACAAAAGAAAAACCCATGTCATCCACCAGCTGGAATCTGAAGCCAAAAAAAGCGAGAGAGTTCTCATGTTGTATTTTATTCAATTTAATGTATACTTTGAGTAAAATTGTTCATACTTGCAACTACGTCGTTTCTCTCAATTTTCGCCGGTACCATTACCTCTACCATACAAAACTGACGAAGCATTTTTATAATAAAATGCATAATAATGCAAATTTGGTCCGGTTTGCCGTGATTTTCATGAGTCCGTTTTGGTCTAATTTTGTTCTATATTTACACGGACTTGGGTCCATGAAGTCTATATTTTTCTGCCCTGTGCCTATACCTGACCTCGCCTCGCCACCGTCCGTCCGATTTCGTTCCCACCCCCTTTCAAACAGCCCTCAGAGCCTCGTTGCCGCTTGCCGGGTGCCGTGCAAGTGATTGATTCGTTCCGGGAGTGGCTCCACTTCGACCGCTCCCGTTCCGC
Organism: Platycnemis pennipes; assembly: GCA_933228895.1. NCBI lineage: Eukaryota > Metazoa > Arthropoda > Insecta > Odonata > Platycnemididae > Platycnemis > Platycnemis pennipes. Next base: position 28,141,346 of record OW121852.1, on the reverse strand, counting down.
CCGCATGTCACGAATGCTTGTAGAGTTCGTTCCCGCTCGTCTGAAGAGGGAACGAGGGCCGCATGCATCCTTTTCGGCGCACTTGATTTGCATTCCTCACGGCACGCGGTCTATTGTCCCGGATGGTGTGCGCGTATAAAAGCCGGATGCGACGTTAGCCGTTTTCATCGCATGGGTGACTTGTTTTCCATTTATTTTAACAATCGAGCCTTCGCATGTGCCTTTAACGGTATAACTTAATAGACTGATTTAAATACTAGTAGTGATTTCCATAGATGAATTAAAAGCAAAAAATTTAGTGACTTTTTGGGTATTGCGCCATCCTAAGTTACAATTTGTGAATGAGGATGGTATTGATAGCCTAAACCAGGTGTACAAAACTGTTTTAAATAAATTTATGAAAATTAATAAGGCATATGTTTTTAAATCATCGAAATATTTCTTAAAGTAAGATAACTTGACCTGTAAATTAAAGGCCAGACAGTAATGGCTAATTCACATCAGATTCAGGTGCGCCTAGACTCCCTCAAAGATTTGTGCAATGTAGCGTTGAATATCGTTACTAGTGGAAAAATTGTACTCCATTTTTCCATTATTTTAAATAATTTGCTGTCCACTTGTGTAAAGTTAGTTTGCGCAGATTGAAATTGTATTGGCAAAAGATGGTCCAATTTATGATTGTTTATTGTTATGAGCTTCTTTCATACAAATAGCCTTTGGTTGATTAAGTAAGAGTAGTTTCAAATAATATATTCTATCTAACCTGATTTATAAATAATCGTTTTGTCCGGCCTGGTGCTTTAACCAGTTAAGCTACTGAGGCGTCATCTTTTCCTGTGGAATATTAGAATGATTTGGATGTAGAATGATTTTTTCTCTGTGGAAATTCTGCTTATGTGCAATTTCAGTGGGTAATGCCGTTAAGGTTCTTGTGGCCAGTTCACAGTCCTTCAATCATTTTGTATTTCGTTGCATTAATTGCTCTTCATGAATCAACAGATTCAGCTGCATGTTTTTAAAAGTTTAAATTGGAACCGCACTGTACACATACTGAATAAAGATCCTTTGATAATTGATAAAATAAAATCCTGTTATGTCAACATTACCTCTTAAACTTAGGGCTAGTTTATTTTAATTTTCTGTTAAATTATCAGCATATTTTTTAGTGATCAGTATTCAGTGCTGCATTTTATAGTCAAATCTAGATGGTGTGTGCCACCTTAAATCTCTTTTTTACAATGTTGTACTAATTCTCTTCAACGAGTGGATTAGGTTTTACATTTCCAATACTTGGTGTGCAATTATGGTGACAGATCAATAAGTAAGTTTTGTGATTTTCATGACTTTCTTATTGAGCACTATCTTTGATGGACACTTAGGAGTGACGTTGGCATTGAATCAATATGTTATTTATCTTCTCTTGTGTGTCTGCTTCTTTTGGGGAGGGTACCATACATAAGTTTTGTTATTGTATTTTGGATGCATTGATATCACAACAATATTGAGCCTGTATAGGACTTGGTTCTTTCCCTGCAAACTGATGCTGTGAATTCTTCACGGGTTTTCCACAAGGTCAGGTATTCTGCTGACTGGCAATGATTGAGCCATTCATCACGACTATATTAATGATTGTGGAAGGAAGTGATATGTTATTAAGTGTTAGTGGTGGTCTAAAACAGTAGCATTACTACCATTCTTGTAGTCTGGCGAAAACATATCACCATTGTTAATAAAATTCTCTTATCTTTTTCTAACCTTATATGTTGTCCAGTTAATGTTATGGCAATCCAACCTTAAGTAATAGTAGTTTAGGAGTGTTTCCAGCTTTATTTTTTGTTGCCAGCATCTTAAAATCCAGTTAAATCATTTATAAGGGTATTGTATTTAAATTTCTATACATATCACATTGTTGCAGTATTTTTGTGATATTTGTTTATAATATTGTTTTATAATCCAACACCATGTAAAAGAGGTGGAATAGTTTTGGGCCTATTCTATTAGTTTCAGCTTATTCAGCTTATGTTGTCTTATTGTTCGATCAAACTAACTATTTTTACAAATCAATGGTCTGTTGACGGCTGAAGATAAACTTCAGTTGACAAAGGAAAAAATTGAACATAGCGTAATAATATCAATCCTAACAATAGCCTGTTAGTGTTAGTGGTCTGCAGGATTGAAAATATTAATTTCAGTGGTCTGTGAGGTTTGAATGTTTGTTGGCATTTGTTCTAGCTGACAGAATGGAGTTTTAAATGGGCGGATGCCATTTCCCATAATCACTTCATGTCATAGCTCTGGTACCAATAGGTGGTATTTGGTTGGTGACCTACAAGCTTTTCGATGAAGTTTTATGCATCTCGAAAATTGTCTGGTAGTTATAAACTATTAGAATTAGCTAAGCAATAGGCTGTTGCCTATTGCGTTTAATGGTATGAAGTTAAACCCAAGCTATTACTCCTTTGTATGTGCTATGAGCTAAGAATTCTGCTGCTGTGTGTAAGCACTGAAGTGACATTTTGCTTTCTCTCTATTTCAGAGGGAGGCGATCAGCATGGAAGTGGGCTCAGGAGAGGGCATGGGTAGGATCAAGGTGGACGTGGCTTCAGGCTCAGATATCCGACCTGGAATACCGAATTCGTCAGCATAGTGAGATCCACAGGTATGACAGTTTATGCCATATTCTTCCTGAAAAGTATTTTTTTATGAAAGTCATTGAGAGTCAGTATTTGAGTCACTTGAGTTCTGATGTGTGACGGTCATATTATAAACATGAGTGTTACCTATTTTGAAGCCTGCTGTTGTGAGCCTTGGGTCTAGCTATTCCTCTTATTTTCTTCATATTAGCTTTTTAATTCTATCTGCATAGAGATAAGGCAAATAATTCTTAAATTCTACTCTTGATGAATGAGAAGAAATATTGGGTGAAGGAGTATTGGGTGTGGTATTAGTTATGCAGTGGTAACTGAATAACTTTCTCAGTCCTCTCCATTTAAGCTAAGATTTTCATGCATAATAATGCACAAAATGTTATCAACATTCAAGGTTAACGAATACCAATATATTTTAACTGCTTGGAAGAGAAAACCCTAATTGTTGTTAGTTGTACTAAATCAAATCTTTACTTTGAACCGAGTAATTTTTATTGAAACTGTATTGTGGAGATAAGAATTTGACTGAGTTGTTTATAGGACTTGCATGTAAAAAAGGCTCCCAGAATAAATAGTTTACTGCTGGCCTAATAATTTAAAAGAGACAATTTTGGAGAAAATATTTAACTATTAGCGACATTTACTCAACTACCAAGGTAGAGGTGGACTTTTAAGGAATGTTAACATCACTTGATCCTAAAAGAAGAGGTCAGCATAGTGTAAAATTTGAGTTTTTGATTTATGAGAACTAGAAAAAGATGAGTAGCTTTTTTGGCCCTTGGACTTCACGTAGAAAAATAGGTATTTGATAAGCATTAACTTACATCCATTACATGAGTGGATTTGATGCCAGTTGTAATTTTGTGCTTCATATGCTAAGGGAAATTGGGGTTTTGGGTAATAACACAAGAGTGATCTCCAATAGACCTGGTGGTGTAATTTTCCAGATTCACTAGTATCCCCTTTAGCGGAGAATGAATTTTTCCTCTCTACTCCCACGGCAGTGAACACAGCATAGTTTAAATGTAGAATTGGCTGATGTATCCCCATCGTGTGATTGACTGGTCAGTGGGTACTTTGCTCTCCCCATCTAAAAAGTTAAGAAAACAGAAAGTAAGGCAAAGAGTAATAGGGATGCAGTCCTTCAAAATGTAGTTGCATTAAGTAGGCTAATTGAATAAGTCAAAGACAAGGCTTAAAGTTTGAATATTCATAGAGAAATAATAATCATGCTGTATTTTTATGCAATAACTTAAAGAAGTGGAAGAGTTTAAGTTTGAGAGTGTGTATATATGTATGGATGCAGCAAGGTGGAAATAAATAGCAGAATAGCCCTAGGGAAAGTGACATTGCCGCACAAAGAAGTCTTGTTGCAGCAGGAAACACAAGCCTTTGGGGGTTTAAGGAAAGACTTATTGAAATCCACAACTGGAGCACATGTTCCGGTCGTGAGGCATGGTTGTGGACAGCCATGGGAAAGGCAACAGCACTGGAAGCATTTTAAATGTGGAATCCTTGAATAATGATAACAAAAGGAATAGATGAAGGAGCTAACAGACATTCTCAGATAGTGAGGAGAGGATAAAAGCCAATGAAAAGCCTAAAACAAAACAAGGCAGCTGAATGGGACAACCTACATATAATCCTCAGGCATTGATTATCGTTGACATTTAGGTGTTGAAACCCGGGGGTATAATAAAAAAGTTAAGTGAAATTTAGTAATTGACAAAGAGTTCCCAGAGTCCCTTTTAACAATGTTGTGGAGCAATTCCATAAAGTGAAGCCTGAGACTTAAGTTTTTAAAGTTCATCCATGGTGAATGGTGGCATTTAGTCATGCAAGCATTTTTACTTGTTATTGAAAGAGTAGAAAATATAAAAACATTCCTTGATAAATTTTGGATGTAAGGGAATGAGAGAGGGGCAGTAGGCAGAGCTAGCTCATGAAATCTAGGTATTGATGAGGCCATGGTTTTCACTCAGTTTGCAACTCTTTTGAGTTGCTGTTGACTTATAATTTGAGGGCTCCTGTTCAGTGATATTCAAAGCACTCTAAGCCTGGATTTGAATATGATGACTTTGCTTTTGGTTACATCTGCAGATGATGTCAGATAACAGGATAACATTTTATTAGTTGAAGCTAGCGTTTTCCTTGTGTTGAATTAGTTCATTTTTTTCTACTTGCCAATATTTATGCTACGTTTCTTTTTATTAATTGTGGTGATGAGAATGGTTATCAGTTGCTATTTAATCCTACTGTATTATGGTCATGTATGTCCTTTTCTCAATGATCATTGCTGCCTTCTGGCACATGACAGTAGTAGATGTAAGAGGCGGATTTGGTTGCTCAATTTAGGAAGAGGAATTATTTTTCTAATATTTTACTGATTTATCAGGAGGGGATGAACCTAATTACTAGTTTTTTGTAAAAGAAACATGCCAATTTTTTACATATTGTATAGCTAACAATGAATTGAGATTTATTATTGTGGTCAATTTGGTACTGCATGAACTTTGATATTGAACACCTGCAAAACTAAATCCTACAGTTACTATGAATTATTTCTTAGTTCTGGTCTTCTTGGGAGTTGTAGTCTAAATTCCATGTTTTTTAAATGAGAGGGTATTTTACTGTCACTTAAATATCTTGGCTATCTTGTGCTAAATGTGTTTACGCCTCTCTTGGCAGACAAATCAGGGCATCTAAGGGGCCGCTGGTGTTTGCCAAGCCTGCAGAGCAGGGGAGCAACCAGTCGGCGCAGACAGTTGTTGTCAATGGATTCCACCACGTGGAGGTGGGCAAAGAAGGCGGTTGCGGCAGTGTGGTGGGGGGAGGTGATGGGGAGACAAGCTGCCGTGTCCGGCCCTTGCGGTCCCTGCTGCGCAAGAGACGGCTCCTGCGAGCCTCGGACCCAGGGGGTGTGGGGGGAGATGGCGTGGGCAAGAAGGGGCGGGCAGGGTGCGTCAGTCCACCGTCCAAGGCGGCAGAAGTGCTGTGCACGGGCTGCCACCAGAATGCCTTGCGCGTGCCACCTTGCGTCCTGTGCACGGCCCCCCGCCGTGGGCAGAATGCACCCTCCCTCTCCACTCCCCGGGCACCACCCCCATCGTCCCTGCCCGTGTCGGAGAGAGTGGCGCGGGTTGACCCATCATTTCACCCCATATTGTCATTTACGAGAGGTGAGGGCTCTTTTGCTCATTCATTTTGTTGAAATAAGTAGCTGGGAGAACTGGACAGTGCAGCTAAATTTTAGTAAATAGATTTACTAATGAATGACTTTGGTTCGAGACTTGAGATGAATGGTTAACAGTAAGAAATGCATTTTTAAATGTTAATCAGTTGTGGATAGATGAATTGCATGCCATTGACAGCTATGAGCATGGCCTCTGTCATGCCTTGTTTGATATACATGTAAGCCGGTTTATAACAAAGTTGAGGGGATGAATATTTACTTCGTAATAACCGAACTTCATTATGTGTGGACCAGTTTTTCCCAGCCTCTCTTTGACAGGGAATAGCCTTCACTTCGTTATAAAGGGACTTTGTTATAAGCGGGATAGATATAATTGGGCTTGACTATCACAATGTATCAAGAAAATTAAAAATAATGAATTCACCATAAATTTGGTAACTCATTGAAGACAGTGAATTAGCTATGACTATTAGTTCATTCTTAATTTGGTCATGTTATGCTATGTTTCTGCTTTCACTGTGGATAGTGATTGTTTTTCTTATTTAATTAGTATCAGGACTATGTAATGGCAGCTAATATGCAAACTCAATATGTTTGTGGCATCAACAACCATGTTGACTATATAACTATTGATGCTGCATAGAAGCGGTGTGAATTTTCTTATTTTCCTGATTTTAAATTTTACTCACTTGAAGCATGCATATAAAGTTGACATAACGACACTTTACTGTTTACAGTTAATGCATATGTGAGGACATATTTTGGAAATTCTTTTAAATTTCAAATCTTACCATAAATGTTTGTATTATTCCGAGTCTCTAATTGTGTAATCTCTTTCGTTTCTAATATTTATCATGTTTTGAATCTGCTGGCACATCACTGAATTTAAATAGTGTAGAGAATTTGGAAGGAATTACTAGTCTTATCTAATGTGATTGAAGTATGCATTATTAGCACAAAAAATCTGCACAAATCCATATGTGCATTTACCTATTTATTTTGCTTCAACCTCATTTAAAAACAGTGGTACTATTCAATATTTGAATGTCCTGCATTTATTCCCTCAGATATAGGTGCAGACGTCCACATTGGGGCCATAATGAAGACACAAAGCTGGCAACAAGATGTATTGTCGGAGAAGGGAAAGCCGTCCCTGGCCAGTGTGTCGAGTGGAGGAGTGCCAGGGGTGGGCAGGGGAGGAGGAACAGCGGCAGGGATGGCACGCCGGCGCAGGGGGGGCTGTATAGGGGGAGCAAGGCGAGGGAGGAGGCCGGCAGTTGCCATTCGATCTTTTGGGGAGCCAGAAGATGGAATGACAATGGCAGCTGCGGAGTTTAATGCCAGCATGAGGGGGACAGGAACAGCTTTGGGAGCACGTCGCAGGAACTACAACAGTTTCAGAATCAAGAAAGTCTCAGCTAATGCTTTGTCATCAAGTAAGCATTTAATAATATTTGGTAGAGCCTTACTTTGCCACTGATTTGTTTGTGAACAGATAATCAATTAGCAATTTTGTCAGGTATTTTCTTCAAAGCTGGATAGTTTTGTTTAGAGGAAGTAGTAGATTCACTTGTGATATTGTGAAACATATCACTTTCAAGAATCAAATGACAACCACTTTATTGTCCTTAAAATATTGTACTGCACAAATTGTTTCCAGCAACAAGGTGGAGCCCAGCTACCAACTACTCAAGGGAACACTTTCAACATACATCCTAATTCTGTAGTTCCTTTTGGCTTTAATAAAACAAACTCACTTTCCTGGCACACAACTACTAACACTCCCCCCTGCCTCTTGCAATATGTTGACCATTTTATCTAAGTAGGCCTTCTCACAACTGGCAGAAGTTCCACAGAGAAAAAAATCATTCGCCTTGATGGGGATTGGAACCTGGATCCCCTGATTTCCGGCCAGGTGCTTTAACCAGTTAAGCTACCGAGGTGTCATCTTTCCCTGTAAAATATTAGTGACCTTAAAAGAACTGTAATATTCCACAGGGACAGAACACGCCTCGATAGCTTAACTGGTTAAAGCACCTGGCTGGAAATTAGGGGATCCGGGTTCGAATCCCGGTCAAGGCAGATGACTATTTCTCTGTGGAACTTCTGCTATTGTTTAATTTCAGTGGGTAACACGTTAAGGTTCTCCTGACCAGGTCGCGGTCCTTCAATTTCTTCTCACAACTGATGAATCTTCTCCTACAAGTAATTTTTCTCAAGAAACGTTGAGATTTTCTCTTGGTAGTAATAAATTGTGTCATTATCTGGTGACAATATCATAATTCTCTGAAATATTTTGAACAGAAAAAGTTATTACAATTTTTTTAAGTTGATTGTATCTTTAGGCATTTAAAAAAATAGTATTTTATGGTATTATCTAAAAAATATTCATTTCAGTGGAATTGAATTTCTTGCATAATTTTTCATGGGAATTGATCACATGCCGGGAATTAAAATTATTTTGCAACATAACTAGACTTGTGTTCTAGGTCACTGAAACATTTTCTTCCTAGTTTTATTGTCTTCATGGGGCATAATATGAAGACAAAAATATATTTTTCCATTACATAATATCTTGTCTCTTGAGCATTTCACTGGAAAGGAATTGACATTTGTCTATAATCATTATATGTGTAATTATGATGGGCTGAGGTGTAAGTTCGTGCATTTTTTTTACTTAAACCATAAGGGTGTTTGTCTATATACCTCATGGAGGAAAGCCAGGAAGTATAGTAGAAGAGATATTAGCAAGCTCCTTGTATCACTTTAAAATGTCCATGGGAGGAAAGAGAGACAAAGGTTATGAATGGGGACTGGGGAATTAGTGATAATTACTTAGTAATTAGTACGTAAACCTTTAAAATCTCTTGCATGAATTTGGAAGAAAACATTTAATTCCTTATGGTGCAGTGGTTTCAGAAGGTTGTGCAGCAATGGCATCTGATAGCATAATAAATACGAGGTCTGTTAGAAAAGTATCCGATCATATTATTTTTCCGAAAACCTGATGGATTTGAATCAAGCAGGCTTGCCGACCTTGAACCTTCGTTCGCTAGCGTGAAATTTTTCCAACTTTTCGATAGCGTGTGTTGCTTGCAAGCAGCATTTCAGTGAGTTAGTGTGTCGTGCTCTCGTCCGTTTTTCATTGCAAAGAAAATGACGGAACGACTGAAGCAGCGCTAGTGCATCAAATTCTGCCAGAAACTGGGCTACAGCCAGGTGGAAACCATTCGGAAGATTCAGACGGCTTTCAGTGACGATGCTATGGGCATCACACAGATTAAGGAGTGGTACAACCAGTTCAAAGATGGCCACATATCGGTGGAGAGTGAGCCACACTCCAGTCAGCCATCAACATGCCAAAATGACCAGGTCATTGCCAAAGTGAACGCTGTGGTGATGCAGGACCATCGTGTGACTATCCGAGAAATTGCGGAAGAGGTGGGCATCAGCACTTTTTCGGTACATTCCATCATGACCGAATATTTGGCCATGAAGAGAGTGGCAGCGAAATTCGTGCCGAAGCTGCTGACGGCGGAACAAAATCAACTTCGTGTTTAAGTCTCACAGGACACGCTGGACTCCACAAACAGTGACCCCGACTTCATGAACACCATAATCAGTGGTGACAAGACCTGGGTGTACGGGTATGACCCGGAAACCAAATCCCAGTCGTCACTGTGGAAGCATTCCACGTCACCAAGACCAAAGAAGACGGAGATGGATGTACACACTATCACCACATCACTCATTATTCCTCTTGAGAAATTTTAAGTATTTTTCTGGTTCAGAGTATCGAACAGACATTAGACGCGTACGACCTCTGTAGGTGACTGAAAGATCTACCCACTTTTAAGTGCGCAGTGCCAAGTGCGCAGCAATGTTAAAAGTGATGCTGACTGCTTTCTTTGACTCCCACGGTGTGTTACACCACAAATATGCACCACAGGGTCAAGCAATCACTAAAGAGTACTACAGAGATGTCCTCTGCCGCCTACTTGATGCTCTGCGGCGCAAGAGACCGGAGTTGTGGTCAACAAGAAATTGGCGCCTCCATCACAAGCACCAGCACATTCCTCGCACTTGATTCAGACTTTTTTGGTGAAAAACCAGACTCCTGTGGTTCAACAGGCTCCTTACTCTCCTGATATGGCCCCCTGCAACTTCTGGCTGTTTCCCAAACTCTAGAGACCATTGACAGGTACACGATTTCAGACAAGAGAGGACATTATGGCTGCAACGAAAGCAGAGCTAAACTTCATTCTGAAAGAGCCTTCCGCAGAATGCTTTCAACAATGGCGGCACCGCTGGAAGAAGTGTGTAGAGTCCCAAGCAGACTAATTTGAGGGTGATTAGATGTCCAATGCTCCAAGTATGCGAGTTTTTTTTCTCCGGCCAAAGGTCGGATACTTTTCTAACAGACCGCATATTACCAAGCAAGTTTAGGATCATCATGTGTATCGTAAAGGTATTTAGTTCGGGGGAGGAGGTATAAATAGGGGCTTTGAACAACCCTTTATTTTATGCATCATGTTTTTTATCAGTTCCATCATCTTTCATCATTTATAATTTTTCATTCTTGTATATGCTATGTTTGATTCAATTTTATTGTTAATTCAAATATTTGAGTCTTGTTTAATTTATCCATAACTAAATCCTACCTATGTTTGTGTTGTGGAGCTAGAAGTTTTCTTTGATCTAACCTTAGATGTCTTGAATTCAATTATTACTTACGTGAAAATTCCTTTAGATTGTAAAAAGTCAAAGTAAAACTTACATGCAATCTTCTTTTAATTAAACAGCCAATGCGTTTTAAATTGAGTACTATTCTCCTTCCGTAGTAAATATGATCAAGGGGTGTTACAAAACAATTTCATTCAAAAGCAGCATTATTTCATTTCCTCCCATACCAAGATATGTTCATCAAATTTTATTTGAGTGGTGTGAATATAAATAGTTCTGATCTCTCATATACAATGTATATGTTTGCTGACTAGTTAGTCTTCATTTAATTCCCTGCCCCCAGTAATGCTTCAGGTGCCTGGAAACCCACTGGCCAGCATAGGTATCAAAGGCCCCTATCTTGCAGAGGCATTGTAAGTGAAAATGTTATTAGGTGTCACTCCCTACTAAGAAATAATCTATTCCAGGTCTGAATAATGAATTTCGTTAATTAGGAGTTACATGTTATCTTCAAGTTACTATTAGAATTTGATGCAGGGTGTGTTATTAATGGATATTCTGAATGGATAAGTTATTAATCTGGTTGTTTAATGGAAAGTGTAACTTGTTGGAATAGTAAAGGAGGAGTACCTCATGAGTAATTTGGTAGATTGACTGTTGTTCCTATGGATTCAGTTATAAGGTAATTGATGGGTGTCATGCCTTTATGCTAATCACCATGTGATATATGCTATTGCTTTGCAAATCCTGAAACGTTTACCTTGATTGCAGGGTTGCGACACAAGCTAGCCAAAGGCAGGAGGGGCAGAGGTCGTGTAGGAGGTGGGAATCACTGTGACCCTCTGCAAAGGCTCAAGCAGAAGAGGCTCAAGGCTGCCATGGGTACGCTCACCTCTTTACTTTGAGATTTCTTGAGGGCTTGACTAAGATAGGGTTTGCCAGTTATGCCTCAAATCTTTACGCTTGGTAAAGGATAGGGTGAACCATGATGGAAAGTTGGCCCATTTGTTATTGATGCGAAAATAATATTGGTATTATTGAAGCATTTAAATACTGCCTCTAGCTGGTGATTGTGTGCTTTGTACACTTAATTAGTGAAGCAAAGGCTTTGTAATGTGGCCTGTTTAATCGAGAAGAAAGTTAAGAATCAAAATTCTTTGACGTTAAAAATATATTTGTAGAATAAATTCTGGCCACTCTGTGACAATGCTAGTCATTTGCAACATTGGAAAAATGGCTGACATGCCTAGAATTTACAGTGCGAGTTCTAGATGGAAAACTTCATTCTTGTACAGTTTTTGAAAATACTTAAAAGCTGTTGTTCCCTAGTTTGTGGGTAGTCTATACCAAAGTGTGAAGGATAACTAAAAAACGTATATTTAATTCAAGTCTGGAGAAATATTTAAGTCTTTAGCTGGAGGAGATGTAAATGAAGTCACCTTTTTAAGCATGCTATGTTTCAATAATTTATAACTTCTAGGTATAGTATAATTATGGCTGAATATGTTTGTAAAAATATGCAAAACAGCACATTATTATTTTTCTTGCTGTACTCTTGATACCAACTATGAGTGCAATGAATTTTTAAACTCCACAAAATATTTTTTACTTTCATACTGATCTTGAGCATGTATTATGAATCTTATTCGTATTTGTATGTTAGGATGCAATAAAGTTAAACTTGTATGCCAGATTTGACCAAGTATAAACAATCTGAAAAGAACTTATCCCACGGTCTGGGATATGTTTGCTAATCCCAAAATGTGTGCTACCACAATGACAAAACATACAGGTCTTTATGATACCTTTTGAAGAGTAATGCTGGGAAAAAGCCATGGAGAGTGCTCCCTCATTCATGGAAATAGTAAATGAAAAACAGTGCTGTGATAAAAATGTAGCCTCCATCATGAAGAATGGATGCTACTGTAGAATTTCCTTTCTCTGTGGATGATGGACAGCTCTTGCAATGATGAATGAACACTGCTATGACCTTGCCTTGCTATTCCTAATTATTTAGTGCTTGACCCATGCAAATTGATTATATTTAACGACCTCTCAAAAGTGACAAATTCAAAGCTTGCGAGCTAGCCGCGAAAACTTCAGTGGAGCTACCTGCTGAGATGCACGATAGCAAGACATTCCACAGAGAAAAAATCATTCCCCTTGACCGGGACTCGAACCTGGACCCAGTAGAGCACCTGGCCGGAAATCAGGGGTCCGGGTTCGAGTCCCGGTCAAGGCGAATGATTTTTTTCTCTGTGGAATATCTTGCTCTCAAAAGTGGCCCTCTTTTACGAAGACGTTGATTTGCAGGTCTCATAATATAATTTTTTTTCAAACAATTATTATAAATTTGATATTAATGCATTGCCTAATAATTATCAATAATTATTCAAAATATTTATCAATAGTTGTCTGTAAAAAATAAATAGGTATTTTTGGGGGTGAGCAGTGAGAAAAAATGGTAAGTCAATGGGTTAACTATAAAGAGGTCCTTGGGATATACAATAATTTTTATGTAGAACATCCGCTGTGTTTCAGAGTCTGTGTACTCTGTGAATATTTTGATGCAAGAATGTTGTGATCCTCACGCTCATGGTATTATCCTGTCCTTCACAGCTCTCCAGTCGGCGTGTGACGATGCTGACAAGCAGCTGCAGATGGAGCTTGGCTTGCCGCACTCTGGTTTGGGGTCGGCACCAGGCACGGCTCCCCCCTCACCTTTCCCGCCGGCCTCCCCCGCCTCCCCTGGCTCCACGTCGCCCCCCCACCACTCGTCTGCCTCCTCCTCCTCGTCCACCTCCTCCACCAGCCACCCTCACCACCATCACCACCACCACCACCCCTACTCCCTCTTGTCATCTTCCATTGCCCCTGGCTCAAGTTCCATTGGGCCAGGGGGCGAGCGAAAGGCCAGTATGCTTCATGATTTGTTGAGGTGAGTGCTTTTCCATATCCCATGTTGGCCTGAATCTAAGGGGACCCCTCATTAGCAGTGCTCTCGAACAGAAATTCGCAAATCTAACCTTATCATTGTAGTATTTTTTTGTTTGTCTCTATCATTTTTTCTTCCCTTTTCTTGATCATGATAGGAGGGATCACACTACTTTGGTTTGGGTTCCATTTATAATCTTTGATGGTAATAGGCCACTCACTTTGTTTGAAAGAACCCTTGAGAATCAAATAATTTCACTTTTACAGCCATTTGAAATTTGTATTTGAATATTGTTCCGAAAATGCAAGTCCATGACCTTCAATCAACTCTTCCCCATTGTGATAATTGAATGATGTTCATGAAATCTCTTATATCTCCATTTTGGCACATTCATACCACCAATTTTTGCCTGGAGATGGGTGATAGTATGCTTAACAGTACCTATTTCACCAAATTACCTCAGCTCTCATAGTAAATCCACTATCTAAGCCCAAAGTCAAATCCATAACTTCTAATCACCTGTTCCATATCGTGGTAATTGTATCACATTTAACTCTTTGTTCAAGTGCTTCCTTAAGCTATTTGTTTTTTTCCTATAGTCACAGGGCAATTCTGACACGTTTGGTGCTGTTGAGAAAAATTATCTCACCACATCAGACTTGTGCACTAATCTTACCTAGATTTAAATTCTTATGTTGATATATTTCGTCCTGGAGCAACTTTACGAGCTTTCAGATTCGTATCGCAAGGCATTCTGCTGATGTGTATGCACTGACTTCACAAGTGCTCCTACGTCATAGAATTGAACCCGATTCTTGGCTACCGAAAGACTATGCTTGATTTTGCTTTTTCTGTTTTGTTTTTTGTACATTTATATTAGTGTACATTGGTCTAAAATACACCAAAACTTCTTCTTGCATCACAGTTATAGTTCAGCATGATGTATGACCACTAGCTTAAAATTCGCATCGTAAATATGCCTACTTCCATCGGATAACTTTCCCTGTGCACTGGGGAATCATGTATTTAAACATTGTGTTACGTTTAGAGGGATAAGTACGCAAGGAATAATCCACCCCTTAATATTTAACATGAAAATGCTGAATGATTGAGCCTTCGGTTTTTTTGGATGCTCAATGTATTCTGCTCTTGATTGAAATACTGTGATGTAGATGATCATTATTAGCCAAACCATTATTATTCCCACATTAATAATGATATGCATGAATACATTCATTGTTAAACACCAACAAAACACATCATATTTAATAACAAAGTTGGAGACGAATAGTGATATTTTTAGTTTAAATTTTGTCGAAAACGTTTGCCTTAGACTTGTGTTAATGCAGTAGTATGAGATGAGATCCTAAATTAGTAATGCTACTTCATATATTCCGGTGCATTCTATTCAATTTCATCATCAGTTTTGCGCTAAATGTTCAATTGTTTTGTGCTTTATCTTTTCAGTCGGAGGAAAAGGGAGAATTCTTACGACATAGACAACATAGTGATACCCTATAGTGTGGCTGCATCTACAAGAGTGGAAAAGTTGCCCTATAAGGAAATTCTAACACCAAAGTAAGTCATTCTTATGTTTTGATGTTTTTCTATTACTGCTGTGGAATGACTTGCCATTATTTAGGGAGTGCTTGTAATTATTTGCCTACACAATTTTAATTAAGCCCAAGTACTCATTTAAAATCGTAATAAGATGTCAGTCTTTAATTTTTTTAAAAATATGTTTATGCCTCCCGTACTTTTAATTTAGAGTGAAGCTAAAATATATAATTGATTAATTTTACTTTGTACGAAAGAGTGCTATTAATATTACCTGGAGCATCATAAAATGAGAGGGCTGTGAGGTAATCTTTTTTCGTTGTAGTTTGCATTAGAAGGTAAAAATTAGAGATTTAACAAATTACAGACACAAATTAATTTAACAAATAGCAGAGTTTTTAAATTTGATTATTAATCATAACTGGAATATCAAATACCTCAAGTGATAGAATTGATGTTAACCTTCTAAGTGCCACGGGCCGATATATCGGTTTTTGCTCCATGGGTGAAAAGTGCCACGAGTTGATATATCGGCTCAGAGCGAATTAATGTTTAAACTATTTTTGTTATAATAATTACATTAATCCTTTATGCAATGTATCAGAATACCATTTAAAAAAACAAATTTTTTAGTAAATAAAAAACTTTCCATTCATATCTAAAAAGTACCATCATATTGTTTATATTTTTTCATAAGGAGTTATAAAACTCAAATTCAATCTGGCACTTTTCACTAGTACCACCAAATTTTGGTGGCACTAAGAGGGTTAACATATTAAATGTTATTCTGTTAATTATTTGTTGCTTGTTGAAGTACGACTTGATTGTATGAAAAATTTATTTCTGGTTTTAATATTTCAAACATACAATAGCATAACTTTATTATCAATCATTGACTGTTAAATAGAAAAACTTGTATAGGCTTTAATAAGTGAGCAGAAAGTGTTAATGCACATTCAAGTTCATACAGTTTTGAATTAACCACAAACTAGTGTCAAAGTTCGAGTTTAAGGAATAGATAAAACTTGATAATACTAACTCAGAGATGACAGAGTGATTGGTTTTACCATTATGAGGTAAACATTTTGTGCGAAATTGATGCACTGTTCAGTAAGGATCTCCTGTTAGTAAAGTACTTGCATACCCTTTGTTTGGGAAACTCTCTGCTTCAAAATAGAAAATCAATTTTGATGATGTTAGTTAATCCTGGTAATTATTATTTTTCTACTTCTCTATAATCTTCACGCTGACAACTTAGCCGCCGCAATGGTCCCACTCAAAGTCAAGTCACCAGTTTTGTAGATATGTGTAGAAATTTCATAGCTTTAATGAATTTTGAAATAAAAAAATTGTTTTCTGCAAATTATTAAAAACATTATTGGCTTTATTTTGTTTAAATTTCAATTAAGTATGATGAAGGCCAACTGAATAACTTGCAGACATTTCTTGGTCTTCAGATTTTGTCCTGAAAACCCTTTCATTCCAAATAAAATTTAGTAAAACTATTCTAACCAACAATAATTGTTTGATTTTCGTAAATATTAGTAGAATTGAACATTCTGTGAGAACCATTTTGCATCAGTATTGTCTGCATTTCTGCTTTAAAAATTTTTTTCTCTTCTAGAAGGTATAGCTTCTGAAACTAAGGGGTCTCGATGTATCCTAGACAATTTTTTGATGGAAAATGGCTCATAGTAAGATATTTTGACGGAAAATGGCTTGTAGTAAGATAGCAAAGTAGAGGCATGAATTCTCAGTAACTTGTACGTAAAATTCATTAGCTATTGTGAAAGTTCATTGTGGAAGAACATATACATTGTTGTGACCTCTTATGAGTTGGTGATGAATATGTAGCAGAGTGAAAACGAAGCTGGTAATGAGCAGCAACTGTCAATGATGCTTACAAAGTGTCTTCAATTTTGAATCATGATTATCGTTAATAGGTTTCACCATGTTATTTATCTTGAAAAGGCAACAGTTTCTCAGGAATTCCATTCATTGAAATTGTGCTATTTCTACTGCAAAGGGTGAAACACGCCTGCAGAGTGGTATCTC
Source organism: Platycnemis pennipes (assembly GCA_933228895.1). Lineage (NCBI taxonomy): Eukaryota > Metazoa > Arthropoda > Insecta > Odonata > Platycnemididae > Platycnemis > Platycnemis pennipes. Next base: position 28,124,275 of record OW121852.1, on the reverse strand, counting down.
TTCTGTCCTCTTGTGGTGCACATGATATGGTTCATCAACATGCCAAATATAGCGCTGTATCCCAATGGTACCCAATGGTGTATGGCACAGTATGCGAGTTATTCAAACTTTTCTTTTAGCATAATTATTTGAGATCTCGAATATCTAATCCTTTCTAGTATTTGAGTATTCAATGGTAGTATTCAGACATCTTTGGTAAATTTACATCCATTTAAATTCAGTCAAGTCCACCTATATCAAACCCGTTTATAACGAAATGAAGGCTATTCCCCGTCAAAGAGGGGCTCTAAAAATCTGGTCCACATATAATGAAGTTCAGTTATTATGAAGTAACTATTCGGCCCCTTCAACTTCGTTATAAACGGGCTTCACTGTAGTACATTTAGGTTGTGTATGGTAGGACAAACAATTCTAGTAATCAGTGTGGATCAGGAGTGGACAGAGAAATTATTGCTGTCAAGACCACTTATATGAAACCTGTTTATAACGAAGTGAAGGCTATTCCCCGTCGAAGAGAGGATTGATAAAAATGGTCTACATATAACGAAGTTCGGTTATTACGAAGTAAATATTCGATCCCCTCAACTTCGCTATAAACGGGCTTAACTGTGTAAGTTTGATCAGGCTAGAAGGATTGGCATATTAAGACCAGTTTGAAGAGCTTTATGAAGGGATAGTTAAAATTATTTGTAGGATATACATGGAAGCTGTCTGACCTTAAGACTTCATATGTTTTTAATCCCTATCCAGATAGTGTCAGAACCCTATTGGACAGTAAGCTTTTTCTGTCTTGCTGCTGAGTTGGTATGTTTAATTTGAACAGAATGGGGCAAGGTTTTTGGAGAAGGTGAATGACTCTTCAGGTGAAGTGTTATTGACAGTGTAGATGGTAGAGGGACTGATTGTACTGATGACAGAATTGAGTACAATCAGGATGTTTTCATATATTTTGCTAACCTTTCAAAGATGTTTCACAGTGCTGACTAATCGAAGTTAATGTGTTATGAAAGTTAGGAGTAAATGCAGTTTATTTTGGTGGAATATATGTATGTGATTCCATTTTCCCCATCCTTTCTCCTTGTGTGTGCCTCTTATTTTTGTGATGGTAAAACAGCTCTCGTGCCATTTTTTGTTTGCCCTCCAGGAAAGTGGCTAGGTTGAAATTTCGCATCTATTTGCAGCGATAATTTGCGAGTTTTTAATTCTGCATATTTATTTCAGGTGGCGTGTTGTTGAGCCCTACCCTTCTCCAAAGAAATTTGATTCTGGAGACAATGGTGTAGTAAGAAGATCTAGTCATGAGAGTGAGGTAGGAAATCTGTCTGTAGTGATTCTTTTTGGTACAGGTTCCATCCATTGTGTTTTTGATGGATCCCTATTATACTATTTTTTTATTTAGTACATGAGTCTCCCTGGGATAAAATATCAATATATCAGTATGAGTGGGTGTTCATTTTCCAAACTGTGACAGCCTCGTGCTCAGAAGCTAATACGGCGTAAAATACATTTTTTTTTTTTTTTTAGCTTTTTATGCTGCACCAAGGCTTACAGGACACTTATCAAGTGTATTTGATTTCATTGCACTCCAATATCCCAGGGCTAACATTAGCCCACGATAATAAACATATTATTATTACTTATTTCAGTACTGATTATTGATCGGAATTCAGCATATTCAAATAAGTATATTATAAATGGCTCAATCATATGCTGTAAAGGCATTGAATTCAATTTTCAGTAGTGAAAATAGAAATGTGTATGATACATATTTTTTCAAGTTTCACATCCAACATTGTTTAACCCTTTGAGTGCCACCGATTTTTAGATGGGTATTCCCAGAAGTGCCACGGGTATTTTGCTAATTTTGTAAGCCTTTATTCAAAAAATCTTTTTTTGTTTATTTGTTGCTATTTTTACATGATTTCTTCTGAATTTGAAAGTGAATACTTTTTTCCAAAATAATATGAAAAAAAATCGGCTGATTTTCTCAGTGGCACGCAATTGTTATAGTTTAATTTGGAATTTACAATTTGAATTATTTCATTTCACAATTTTGACCAATAAATCAAGAAATAATATCAACTTTAAAGAAATAAACCATTGATAAATATAAAAGATTATTATTTTTCTAGGAATTGATCATATAATATCCAAGCAATTTGCACGAATTTTCAATATATATTCGATCGAGTATCACAATGCAAATTGCATAAAATTCAGGGGAAATCATCAAAATTATTGGAGGTATATAATGTGAATATTTTTGCAGACAAGAGAATATATGGATGTGAAAACGTTACGAAACATGGTATGTGAATAATAATAACAAGAATTTTAGTCTGTTATTGCTTAAAAAATGATAACAATTGCATTACAAATCTTTGAAAATATATACTCATTCTAAGAAAACGATGACTGCATTACAAACCCTATTCCAAATCAAATAACTAATTTTCATATTATTCATAAATATGATGAGACACACAAATTCCATGCAGAGCTTATTCACATTTCATGCAGTTCTAGATCTATGGACAGGGCCACGGCCTTTCCTACTGCATACAGCACTCACTTTTTCCCTCCGCCCTGAAAGTTTCGTTATCCCATATATTCCTGGCGATACTGTTTTAGGAGTTAACTGACTGGGATTATTCCATCTAAGTAACGATTCACTCACAATTCTATATATTATTTATGAAAAAACTGCACTCTTGAGATTTTTTCAGGATTGTTTGATTTGTAAGTAATATAAGCATTTAGCACCATTTTAGAAATTACATTGCAGACCATTTTCTTTCAGTATATCAAATCTTCTCTCATCTAAATACACATACAACATAATATCCGAAGAATAAATACCTCCCATGTATCATTGTACTCATGGTACTGCTCAATGATTTTTGGACCTTCCTTTGGAAATTCTTGACCCTTGCGAATGATTGAATTGCTTTTGGCTATCGAGTTGGTGGAAAGTAATAAAACTGGATTTTTTTGTGATTTCTTTTCTTGATACTCAAGAATAAGAAGCTCTTCACTTCTAAAACACTTTTTCTTGCCCACACTAAAGTTTTATTTGAGAGGTTGAGGTACCATGGTCCAGAATGCGTTGGTAAAAAGAGGTTGAAGTACAGGATTGGAGAAGATTTTGGTGGAGGAAGATGTTTGGGACCAGGAGTTTCCAGGAATTCAAAATTCGGAGTAGGGAGTGAATCACAATTGTCCTGAACCTCAATGATTCTGCAGAATGATACCGGCTTCCACTTTCACGTTCATAAGAACTGACGCTATCATTACTCTCGTCAATAATTTCCGGTCTCTTCTTAGGAAGGATTATCACGCTTTCATCTGAGTCTGATAACACTTCCCCTTCACTGTCTCGACTAAAATGGACGCTGTCTTCACTTTCCACAGAGTCGTCGTAATTACTTAGAGAGTTTATGTATTCAGCTAATCTGTCATCGTTTACACCAGGTGAAAATTCATTTCTAGAAGTTGATGCCATTTAGTAGGTAAAAGAATTATTTCACTTTCAAAAAGCCGATAGTGAAATTTCAATGTGTAAACAACAACAAGAGATGCACACATTGTATTTTATGCACAGCATTATTTTTCGATTACTACTGCCGCATCTACTATGATAACGAGGCTGACAATCGGAGCCACATTGCTGACTCAGCACCCCAGCTGACTCAACGCATGATAGCAGTTACGTCTGCCTTTCTTAGCTAAAAATCAACGACTTGATCGCACTGAAACAACAACAAATTATCTCATCAGAAGCGACATAGCAGTGATGTTTTGAAGCCTAAAGTCTTTTTGCTATGCCATGAATAGTTCGCAAAACGAACGAGAATGCGATGTTCTTCAGAGAGAATAAAATGTTTCTAAGCATATAAAAAAATAAGAACACGCCAAACATAATATCTCCATCATAAATACAAAGTTCAAAACATTAGAAGAAAGTCAATTGGTTTTAGGATAACAAAAAATGTAGTTTCCAAAGTGTCGCAACAGAAGCAGTTTCGTGAGAACCAAATGTGGCGCTTGGAAAATTCAGTCCGACATACAGTTATTTAAATAACCAAAGCTGTTGATCATTTCCATTAACAATCAAAATTATTTATCCACGTAGTTATTAAAAGATCATTCTTGTATTATGTACAATTTACAAGAGTTAAAGATTGAGAAAAACATTGTTTTAACAGGTCTCCTCATAGACGACGATATATCGTCGTTGGCACTTCTGGCACATTCTGCAAACGACGATATATCGTCGTGTGGCACTCAAAGGGTTAAATTAGCACGCAACTTTAGTGGTGTTTGGAGACCATGACTCTGAAACTCATGTGCTCAACTATTTATGACTACAACGTTTGCAATAATATCAGTTAAATATGAGGGGCAACCCAAAAGTAATGTCTCCATTTAAAATAAATACTACAGATGAACATATATTTTCAAAATTTTTATGGTTATAAAGTATAACAATGCTATTTTTCTACACAATAGCCCCAATGTTTGAAGCATTTTTGAAGCTGATGTTGCAGTTTAATGTGACAGTCAAAGAAGCTTACTACCATTTGATTGAGGCAGCACTTAGGCTTTTCTTCCACCTTCTCATCGACATTTTATTGCATTCCACCCCTATGTTCTTTCAAATATGTACACAAAAGTTAGTTACTGGATATCTAGTCCATACCAAGGGTATCCCGGTGAGATGTCTCATTCAAATTTGTTCTTAAGATCAACAGTTGCACGGGCAATGCAAAAGTGAACATTGCCTTGAAGAATGGCATGCCCATGTTAAGCATTTCCCTTTCTCTGGTTCTGAATTATCTCTTTGAGGGTCTCTCGCAGTAAACACCTGTGGTAATTGTGGTTGCAGGTGGCATGAAAATGACCAACAGTTCCCCCGTATTATCCTAAAACTCAGTCACCAGATCATGCTAGCTATCATATTTGTTTAAATTTTATCGACCTTGGTGAAGTTAAATGCTGCCAATTTAAATTCTCTTCACAACTTATGGACATTCATAACATAAATATACTCGACCACGTGGATGTCAAGGAACTGTTCATGAATTTCAATTGCTTGGACACCTTTTGCATTAAGAAATCAAATTACTTCCCAAAGTCAGCACATAATGGGCATGGTGATCAGGAGCTTTGCTAGTACAACAACCTATTATTAACCTAATTTACGTAACAAGCTTGACGGCCAATTTTTAAGAGACAGAATGTCAAAGTACAGCAGTATAGCCAACTGTAGATCAAAAGAATATGTGGCCAGTGGCTTATAGCACTTCGGAGACTTTATTTTACTTTTTTCTTTGGAGACTTTACTTATAAGTTGTAGTTCACCCCTTGTTTGTGATTCGAAGCAGAACTGTTTTGTCTGCTTTCATGTATGAGAACATTTAAAGCTATTGTATTGTGTTGATTGTTTTTTTTTTCTGGTCATGCATTTGTGCATCAGAATTTTGCATTCCAGGAGGAAGATGTCACTGCGGAAGCAGTGGCGGAGAGGCACGAGCGCTGTGAGCAAGAGGAGCGAAAGCGTTTCCTGCGTCTCCTGCGTCGCCCCCATGGGGCCAACAGTGGCAAGGGGGATGCCAAGAGCCAGAGCATGGGCAGGGGTGGTCAGAGGAGGGGTAGGGCAGACAGCAGAGCAGAATCCAGTGGCCAGAACACCCCTGGTAAGTTCTGCCCTGAATTAAATGGAATTTTAGTGATGTTGCTGATAAACCTCACACAGCAGTGATGAGCTGGGAATGCTATTATCCGTTTCAAATATCTTTGCGACCGAGAGGCAGGCCTTAAATTTTTGGGGGTGAGCGAACTGAAATCAGTCACGTGACTTTCTCGGAGTGAACTAGGATGTAGTAGGCGTGGCCTAGCCTCTCGAAAATTCAGTTTCTCTCAGACCTTCTTAGTGTGAACTTCGTGAATCTGCTTGCTGTGTTGCCAAACCTCCACTGCCTTTGATCGATGCCTCGTGGTGTTCTGCACCACGAAGCTTCTGCTGGGCTGCATGTGTACGTCATGCGGAAAAATTACAAATAGAAGATTTTGATAAGGAAATTTCACGCGACGAAATTCTGAAGCTGATCATCATTCAGTTGCGAGAGAGCGATAGTGAGAGTGACTATGACGAGGATGGCAGCGAAGCTGAAGGAGACGAAGTTACCTTGGCCACTCCATTACAGTGTTAATGAAGCTAGGAAGCCTAATATTGCTTGTGTTAACACTGGTGAATACATTTTTTATGGAAAATAAGAAAAATACATCGTAAAAACATTTTTGTTACCATTTCTTTGGAAAAAACTATTTTAGGACTTGAATAATATCGAAAAAAGGATTGTATTCATTATCCTATTCGAACTTTAAGCCTACTCCTGCTGTTACCATTTTCGTGAGTAATAAGATTCCCCTTTTCGCATTCAGGTATGCTTTTCTCAAAATTCCACCGGTGAATCAACCAGTTGCTTCAATTCCACTACCTGCCTGATTTGAAGGAATTTGCATTCCATTCTTTGTCTCAAGGTATCCTTAATGTTCTCTGCACTCCACCTGTGAATCGACCAAGTCATTAGGTGCACCTTTTTCCGTAATGACCCGCTACCGTACCCTTTTCTTTCCCACTGTGCATCCTGTGGATTTCACAGCTCAATTAGTTTGGGACAGTGACATTGGCAACGTTGAGTTTGTGCCTCCCCTCTCCAAGGCCGTTCCCTACCCCAGCGGAGACTTTAGAATGGCTATGGACCCTCCTGAAACGCACCCGCCCCCACAAATTTAAGGCCTGCCTCTCAGTCGCAAAGATATTTGAAATGGATAATAGATTTGTGTCTTTTATGTTCATGAATTATTGCATTTGTACATATATGAGTAGATGAGGATTCAACAGACATTGGAAACTTTAAAGAAAGATGGTGAGATTAACAGTCGGCTATTTTTGAGCATTAAGTCTTGCATTTTTTCAATCTTTCATGTAAAGACACAGCAATTCTTGTGGTGCATGCATTCATTCAACAACTTCCGCAGTGGCATACTTAATATTAGGAGTCTTAGATGCATGTCATTTTTTAAAATTGTATTTTAGGGGTTTAGCATTGGAAGGATATAAATGACCTCATAGTTCTTAAAGAGTGATGTGGGTATTTTAGATCATCAAACTGGAAAACTAGGAGATTTTAAGGATTTATTTTTAAAGAACATGAGAATGGTGTATAAGCTTTTATTGTTAAAGAACCTGTTATAATGATGCTTACAGTATTATTTTTGGAGTTAGTGGAGTTTCTACATGTTTTCTGGCTTTGTGTACTGATGGTGACTGGCACATGGTAGTTGTGAATATGTGGTGTAGTCTCTTGGCCTGTGGTGCTGTGTTGTTGCTCTCCTCGTCTTCCCCCGCATTGCACAGCCCCTCATGTTGGCCAACCATGCTTGTTGGTTTTGCTCCTTTGGTAACTTCTATTAGATCTTATCTAAATAATTGTGTGTCGTGATGTGAACTGTGAGTATGCCCCTGAATTGTTTTCAGTATGTGTAGGGTTGCCAGCCATCATTAAGTTTATCAGAAGTCTTGTGACTATGATTTGATGCTTAATTCAAGAATTTCTTGTAACAGAAGTAATATCTCCATTCATCGATTCTCCTATTGGCTAACCTCTTTATACGTCTTCTCTTTCACATTTCTTATGTTCTCCTTATATACTGTACGAGGCCTACCTTTTTCATTCCTCCCTTTAGTTTTTCCCTCAATTATTGCCTTCATGAGACTACCTGGTTTCAAGACATTGTTGATAAAGTTTTCCCAACTACTTTTCAAAATTTTCAAGGACTTTTCTTTTTCTCTACCCCCTTATTGATGCATCCGATCATTTAAGTGATAAAGTAGCTCCAATATTAAAAGTAGGGTTGGGCAGGGATTCGAAGATTCGGTCGATTCCTATCAAATCCATGGATTCGAGATTTGATCGAATCCATGGTTAAAAGATTCGATAGACTCCAAAGATTAATGGATTAAAGATTTGAATACCAGTCGTGTGGATTCTATGTACCAGTGGCGGAGAACTACAGTAAGTCTTCAACTTACGCGGATCTGAGTTAATTGGATCCGGAGTTACGCAGATGTTCAGAAAGGCTTGCATTTCTCCGCCTTTCTTTTGCTGAGACAGATTCAAATGCGTGACGACCCACAACTCATTGTCAAGCTCACAAGAGTTGATGCCAAACTGCGGGTATTCGGAATGGCAACTCTAGTTTAAGACGTTACATAATTGGATAGGAGATATTTGATCTTATTATTTTGCCACAAGTAGTGGAAATTAAGGTCATGTACCTAGAGACATGGGTGGGGCGCTGTTCCCCCATGGCTCATTAGTCAAATGAAAAATTACAGGTCAACTAGCTGAAGGTGCCCATTGAAATTCAACGGGAGGGAGAAATATGATAAATAAAAATTGAAAAAGAAATCTTTACATTTTTCATGAAGGAGCAAAAACAAACTTGTGTTATGGAATGCTAACTTATTTTTGCCCCCTTTCCCCCCCCTCCTCCCTCCCCCTGGAGAACATCCTGGCTACGCCACTGCCTAGAGATTTCAAAATAAGAAATGCTGACAATGATGCAAGTGTATGGTTTGTGCATGGGAGGGATGTGAAATAAATTAAAATTTTTCTTTGAGAAAAGGGGTCAAAGCATTCATCATCATATAGATGTAGTTTGTAGATATTCTCTTCTATTGATTGTGGTAGCTGGTTTAAAAGTGTATCCTTGGTGAAAATTAGTAATAGGGTAGTTTCCTATTATTTTTTTATTGTCTTGATCGAAAGTTTATAACCTCTGGAGTACGTGTTTTAAGCCGTTCGATTTTTAAATGACGTTAAGTATTTTTCCTCATTAATTAAAAAGTGAAAAAAATCAATGGTGCGAAAACGCGACGGCAAACTATTGCATGCCGGTTAATCCTACGTGTGACGTTAAACTATTTCCTCTACCTGCCACCAGGTGGTGCTGCGGACGCTTCCAAATAGACGCCGCACTCCGTTAAAGCTTATGAACAAGTATTGGAGGCATATTTATTCCGTTAATTAATTATAATTAACTTTTATTTATTTATTTAACATGACTTATGCAGTTGATTCATTTAAAATCAGTCAGTTTTCCTTTCACAAGCATATCATGTAGTTCGCCTATCGCCGCACGACCTTCACGCCATGCTTCGTCGTAGCAGAAGACACAGCGAGCAGGACGTCCTTGAGCCTATAAAATGACCAATAATACCATGTTTAACTGAGAATTGGTTTCCAACATTGATAGTTTTTACAGGTTAATACTAATAAATATTCACTAGAGCTGAGGGGCCCTGAAATACAACGGTAAGTTCAGGAGACGAATTTTCCTATGCTTCGCAACGTAAACTACCTTCCTGTTACGTCAGCATGAAGGCAGCGCACCCCGCCATTTCAGAGCCTTTTCAAATGGCCTTAAAATTAACATTTAATTCTCTAGTAAACTGGGATTTCTCAATACAAACTTATTGCGTAAATTAAATACATTTATGGCAGGGCACAAATCGCAATTAATGAAGTCCGTTTTCTTTGATGAAGGAAACTCCCCTATTGTGTTACTCTTGCACGCTGACTGCCAATGTTGGACATGCTCTTGTACCGGTTATTTTCCGAAAGTGTATTGTGTCCCAGATGGCTTATTCTCGAGCTACTAAGGTGGGCCTTACTCATTTTCCCTTTTCTATAATGATTTGATGATGCATGTCTATGCTTTCTCTCGCAGATCCTATGTCTCCAGACCACCCGTCAGCGTGTCCATCGCCTCTACCTCTCTCGGCGGCCAACTCCCCCCCACCCACACCCATCCCACTCCCTCCCCTCCTTGGGGAGAACCCTCCGCCATCTCCGGAGGCGGCTGCCGACATCAACGTCCCTTCACCTGCCAAGAGTTCCACGGATGGTGGCTTGCTGCCGGGGAAGCTACCCGAGGCGCAGCCATTGTCCACGGAGGCTTACAAGTGTCAGACGTTGGAGGCTGTGGTGCCGTCCCCTTTGAAGGGTGTGGATGGTCGAACGTTGTCGGAGTCATCCCCATTCAAAGTCCAAGGGGTGTCATCCAAGGTGAACAGTGTGGGCTCCAAGGGGGGAGGGGGCTCGAAGGGTTGGGGAGATGGAGGGTCATCTTCGTTGGGTTCTGCGAGTTCTCGGCGACGAACCGTTTCCCTCTCACTTCTCCACCCCATGAGTGCTGGCGGGCGAGAGAGGTGCCCTACACCTATCGAACCATATGATGAGGTAAGTCCAAGTGTGTCTCCCAAATGTGAGGCTAAGCATGTCTCCCATTTTGAAGCAAATGAACCCTGTTAAGGTGCCCTCACTAACTGGAATTTTTTGTTGAAAACAAAGGTTTTATTAAGGCCGTTTTACACAGGGCTCTCTACTGCACAGGTTTAAGTAGCTTCAGTTCTTGCAGTAGAAGGTGCCAGAGCTCTCTTTGAGAATGAGAGCACGCCGACAGCACACAGCTTTACACGATGCGTGTGAGCAACTATTCGTTGAACTTCTTCATAGATTATGTGCGCAGTAGGAGAGTGTTTTGTTTTGTCAGAGAAAACTGATTGTGCTCCGAATTGTCTTTTCAGAATTCAGTTCTTGCAGTAGAAGGTGCCAGAGCTCACTTTGAGAATGAGAGCACGCCGACAGCACACAGCTTTACATGATGCGTGTGAGCAACTATTCGTTGAATTTCTTCATAGATTACGTGCGCAGTAGGAGAGTGTTTTGTTTTGTCAGAGAAAACTGATTGTGCTCAGCATTGTTTACGTCCTGTTCAGGGTGCCAGGGAAGACATGGATATAGAGGAGGCAAGAGCATAAACTGCTCCTTTAGTAGTGGCAGGGATTCTTTTCGGGGCTGCAGAGTTGATAGGAAGAGGCAGGGGGCAATTTGGACTCTGGAACAGATACTGCATAGGGAAGAAGGTAGGACTCATTAATATGGTGCAAAAGGAATTAGGGGTAGAAGACACTTGTAGAAATTTCATGAGGATGACCGAGGGTCAGTTCAATAAAATTTCTGCCCTGGTGAGGGATGAAATCGTTTAACATAGGTTTGATGAAGCAGTCTTTGCAGGAATTAGCACAGGTAAATACAATGGCAAGGGATGCATCTGAATAGCCATCTCCTGTTGTTCCTTCTCTGTTCTTTCTCGAACTGCAGGTGGGGGATCTTGAGTGATTTGCTGACATAAGTTTTACCTTAAAAAATCCAGAAACTAGACAATCTTCAGGAAGACTCTCCGACACTTGTTATTAAAAATATTTCAAATCCAAAGTTATATGATGAAGATGATGAATGGCTTATACATTATATGATGAAGAAAAGAAGCATCCTGCAGGAACTGAACTCAGGACCCTGACTCCCAAAATCTAGCACTACCCACCCGCCCACCACACCATTAAGGATACCGGCCAAAACTAAGCTATTTATTCCCAACCTATGTTGTTGAACTGCATTTGTTTTTGGTGCACAATAGACTTTCTAATATGACTCAGAATCTTATTTATGCATGAAAAGTATCACTATTTACATAACTCCAATCAGGCTGCATATGTTGGTAGGAAACTGTTGCAGAAACCTTAAATTATGGGAAATACTCGTCCTCCTTTCTTGGGAAGTCTCAGGGAAGTGTCTCCATTAGATGTTATTATGCGAACTATTGAAGCTTGGTAAATATCAAGCATGGGATTAATGATTTACCGAAATGCATAAATCTTTGACGTACGCCAAAATACCCATTGAAAGTCATTATTAAAATGGGAGACAAGGGATGATCTCCCTTTTATCAATAGAAATATTTTATTGTTAATTTCTACCACAATATCCTTCGAACAGTGCACAAATATCTTTCTTAATTTAAAGTGCAACGGCAATAGCATGTTCACATGTGTATTTGTAGCATCAAACCACTAATTGTTTATTAAATAGCAGCTTAAAATACGTGATGCTACGGAGACTGCACGGAATATTAGCTGGGTCTAATTTTTTGGCTTCCATTCATACATTCACGCAGCATACCATTTTACACGATGCAATTTTCACTGTACATCTATCCATGCTTCAGCCTATGCAGAAAAGAGTCCCGTGTAAAATGACCTTAAAAAGCATGCAACATCTGGTATCAGCATCCTGAAGTTAAATGTTTGCTTTCTGTTTTTATACATGCATTATATTTAATAGTAAACATTGTTGTTCTGACTATTTAGATTCAAGGAAATTTTATTTTGTTATAAGGGAAAAAAGACAGGGCCAATAGATTGGCTGGCTGATACTATTAGGGTAAGTTCAAGGAAAAGCTCTTCTGCAGTCATGAACACTGCAGTAAAAACTGTGTCGGTGGGAAACAATTTTGAATGTTGGCTGTTGTCTATTGAGGCAGAACTTTTATGCAGTTTAGTCATCCCATTGGTGAATAGTTATATACTCTACAGCTCAGTTCACCCGTGAGTAATCGTAGATGTTTTGCCATATCAGTACGAGTTGCATCATGAGAATCTACAACTTTTATTTACTCCTTAATTGAAAATATTCTAGTGGCTGCGAAGGCTTCCTTGATGATTTTATGGAAGCCTTCACAGTGATTATTAGGAGATGACTGGAGGGTTTTCGGGTTTTTTCCCGTTGGTTCATCCTAGTGGACGACAATTTTGCTGGCATTCCAGACTGCTTCTTCAGGTCCGAAGTATAGAAACAGATGTAGGAAATACATTAGAACCTCTCAATAAAGAAATCCAAGGGACCGAAAAATTACCAGTTCGTTGATTAGGAGTTCGTAGGTCGGAGGATGTTAGCTCATTGCATCAATCTAGGGGCACACGAAATAATCTTGTTATTACTGTACTTAATATTGTGAATTTCGGGGAAAATGTCTAGCAAAACAAAATAAAACAATAAATTTCACAGTGGACTGAATGCTCCTTCATACTGTGACTTTGCCTAAAAAGATACCATGAAATATCAGCCAACGTACTTGAGAAATCAGATGGTTTTGATGCAAGGTGCTGCTAATTATACCATGTACAGCGGCTTTTAACTTGCCACACATTGCATCACAGAAATATGCTAAATTATTACTTGGTGATTATCCTTCCTCTACTTGCCTTTTAGGTGAATTATTTCAATACTACCACCAGAAGGTTTTAGACAGAATTGTCCTGTAAATCTTTATTGAAATCGTGTAAGTCTCTGCAGAGATTTAAAAAAATCAAATGCTTGCGGTCGTCTGCATAAATTTAATTAAATAAATGCTGTAAGGAAACACCTATTTTCACTTCATCGTGTGAAATGAACTTTGCCTAAGCAGACTTCAGTTTTAGTTCATGAGAAATGTTCTTTAAGAAGGCAAAAGCATTGAAATGCAGTCATATAAAACCATTGAGATGATTACTCTCAGATTTATAAAATTGCTTGACAAATTGCTAACTGATGTGCATTATTAAAATATGTTAAACTCAATATGGACTGCTAGAAAAGTAAAGTACCATATCCGAATAGCAATCAATCCTTTGATGTAGAAATCGTTGAGTTGTAAATTGCAATACCCTATTACTTACCTCACTGCTGCGAAATACGCCGAGCACCCAAAGAAAATTTGGTTTTTATCAGGATGAGCTTGAAATTAACATGAACATCTTTTGAAACAAATACAACTTTATTTTAGTTACTTTTCGGTAAAATAGGACAATAAAGTAGTTTGCATTGACCTCCCTCGTATTTCCTTAAGTATAGCCATTTCAACCTTTCGAAAAGAAGTGATAACTTCCTGGCACCCTCCCAAACATAAAATATATTTCTCTATAGTGTCCAGTGCTTCACTCACCAATACAGACTTGGGACACTCCATCTCTTCATCTTCCTCCACAGCGGAAGAGGAAGGCACTTCATCCTCTGACACACAATCTTCATTGGAAACTGTTTCTAGGCTATTGTCCACTTCAACGTACTCATCAAATGATGTTTTAAATCCCATTGTCTCCTGCAAACCTACCCAGAAATTGCACCCGTCGTCGTCGACACATCGTCACCAACAGTAAGAAATTTAAATGTGGCCCTACAAAAACAATTGGAAATTGTTTGTGGCATAACATTTTTTTCAGGCCTCACACAGGCGCTGCATTGCCTGAAGCACATTCCATTTCAGGAGCTTTGCGTTCGTGCAACTCACCACCCTCTACACAAGGAACTCGACCATAATCCTGCGATACTGCCTCTTAACCCCTGAAATCACACCTTGGTCAATAGGGTGTAGCCTGCTAGTGGAGTTAGGAGGAAAGAAGATAACTTTCACATTCTAAGGACTAATCCTTCAACATTGTAATCAGAGCACTTGTCGAGGAAAATCACAATTTTCCTATTTTTCCCTTTCATTCGGGTATCCACTCCCGCTAACCACTGCTGGATGAGAGAGGCAGTCATCCATGCATTCTTTCTGCTTGCATAGGCGCAAGGCATATGCTTCGCATTCTTGAAACACCGTGGTTTGGCATATTTTTTTATTACCAAGGGGGGCAACTTCTCGGAGCCATCTCATTTGGCACAAAATAGCACCGTAAAGCACTTCTTACTCATCTTCCCCCATGGCAGGCAGGCCTCTCCTTTCACATTTAATCTCCGGTCTGGTAGCAGATTATAGAAAAAACAGGCTTTGTCAGCATTAAAAATGTCTTTGGACTGTAGCCCTCCCCAATCAAAAATGGTAGCTTCTCTGTCCACCTCTCCACCACATCAGGATTAACCGCAGCCTCCTCCCCCGAGATTTTTAACATTGTTAGGTTCCAGCATTTTTTTTAACTTTTGGAGCCATCTGTTGGAAGTCGCGAAGTTCTCCAGTACTAACTTCAGGGCTTCCGTTCTTGCCTGCACTTGAAGGATAGACCCTGAAATGGGTATCAGCTTTGCCATGAATGAGAGAGCCAGTTGAATACAGCCTGATCTAGGTCCTCGTTAGCGTTGGTGTGTATCCTTTTTCTGTCGGGTCCCTGCAAAGCTGCATTACTGATGTCCGACCGCTGGGAAAGGATGGTGGATAACGTTGACAGCCGTATATTGAATCTTTGGGAAACTTCTCCCCTTCTTAGTCCCCTGGTCCACCGCCTGGAGAATGGCTATTTTCTCCTCCATGGAAAATCGCCGTCGCCTTGTTCCACGAACAGACATGGCCTGAAAAATAAAGTGTAATTAAGTCATGAGCGTTGCGAACCATTTTTATAAATCATGACGATTTATATGTAAGTTAAGTATGGGAAAACTTGATGAATAAATAATGAACCTAATTTAAAAAGAAACAGATGAATAACCAAGGATAATAGCTGCTGTTAATAGCCAAAGGCAGGTTTCCCTTGAACAGCCTAAAATCAAAGCGATTGCAAAATTGAATCCGCAGTAAAGCTTCACATCACCAAGAATTTGCACAGATCACCGAACTAACCACACTGTCATAAAGAGTGATGCTTGGTGACGTGCCATAACCGGAAATGTCGTGATAATTTCACTCCAATAACGAGTTTTCTGATTGGCTCAGCACTACCACATCTCTGATTGGCCCTCTTCACTTAAAAACTCATACATATTCTGCGAAAATTACTTTTAAAATAACTTTTTTTAAAAATAATATCATTAACAAAAGGTATATTTTATAGGACAGGGCCAATATTTTATTACGTTAATTGGGAGTCTTTGCAAATGAGTTCTTCTTAAAAAGAATTTACGAATGCATTAACATAGGAAATTGGTGGGACCAATGGGATTTGTTCTTTAATTGGAGGTTTTCATTTTGTGGGAGTTCGTAAAGGTAGAGGTTTTACTGTTTGTAGAATGAAGAAAAATGAAATTTGATGGGATGAAATCGTCGGACCTGAAGTTGGCATCTGGAATGCCTACGAAACTGTCATCCAGTACGATGAACTAGTACGGAAGAAACCCTAGTCATCTGAAAATATTCTAATTCACTTCCATCTCACATTTCCAAGTAGGACAAAATTATGTTCTGGAGTAATTGAGGATAACATTAGCAATACATGAAAATATTGAGCTCTCTTGCTGGTCAGCCAGCACAAGCAGTTATCCAACATAAAAAATTATCAATAAAATAATTTTTTATTCAATGCAGTTTTCATGTGATAAAACTGTTGAATCAAGGCAGTGCGAATGATCCTAGTTATTGTTCACCATTTCAGTTCTTGTATTTTTAACATCTCGTAATGTCTGGGTAAAAAGTCATTTTCTTTCGTCTTAATTTGAA
Organism: Platycnemis pennipes; assembly: GCA_933228895.1. Taxonomy (NCBI): domain Eukaryota; kingdom Metazoa; phylum Arthropoda; class Insecta; order Odonata; family Platycnemididae; genus Platycnemis; species Platycnemis pennipes. Next base: position 28,107,961 of record OW121852.1, on the reverse strand, counting down.
TGTCGGTAGTTTAAACATATTGCCGAAGGTGTTCCTAAAGTGTATAAATTGTGTCCTAATCACATTCATTTCATAGCACTAATCTTTTCCCGCAAAAGAGATGACAAGTGTTAATATTTCATCTTTCTGTCACTAGTTGCACTGCAACTAGTGACAGAAAATAAATATAGTAGGGCACTGTGTTGCCCTACTATATTTATTTTCTTCCACAAAATTGAGGACATTACTGCTCTCCCTCATGTTTTTGAAGTGTATATGCACGAAACGAGGTCTAAAAGTGTTTTATGTAGACGTATGTATGGCTAAATATCAAAGAAGTGAATTTTGTTTCTTTAATTTATCACATTCTAACCTGCATCTGTCGGAAACAGCAGGAAAATGGAAAAGTCATGGTGTAAATACAGGGTTTTACATGTGTTGGAGGTGTAGGAATTTGAATGGGACCCAATAAAAATCTTGTAAATCATGTGTAAATTCCAGTACTGCAAATACAAGGTTTTACTGTATGTTTGTAACTATGTATAATGCACACCCAAATTTTTCGATGAATTTTCTTGGAGAAAAATGCATACTATGCATGGAAAATTGTGGTATGTGTTGCAGAATTATGAAAAACTGTAGGCTTATTGTTAGGTTTGAAAAGTGCAACTCTGTCAATTAACTTTTTTCTCCACAGTATCCACAGCCAAAGCCATTTGAGCCCTATGTCTTCCCTCTGTCGGATGAGCACTACAAGATGCTGCTCTCGAAGATGCCTCCCGGTCATCACTTCCCTCCCGTTTGTCCATCACAGTCCCAGCCACCTTCCCACCCATCATCGCAGGCGTCGTCAACAAATGGCGATGGTGCCACTGAGGGAGCCCAGCCATCCCTGGCGCTGTCACCCAGCCGACCAGGTTCTGTGGAACAGGTACTTGCCACACTATGTCCTTTTCTCACACTCCAGTCTTTTCCCCACATGAGCATCACATTTTGAATGCTATGGAGGCCATAGAGCTATGCGTAGCCACAGTGCTAGAAGTATCACTGTTTACATCACTCAAATCTGTGATACAAGATGGTCCTGTTTTGTTGAAGTGACACACGAAGTAGTAGTTGCCATTAAGGGGAGTCTACTGCTGAGGTCTTTAGCACAATTGGTGGGTGTATGGTTGTTTATTTAACTTACTGAAAGGTGCCAAGTGGTCCACGGTTTATCATCCCATCTGAAGGAAGGAGTACTGAATTGATTGCTCTTCTCACAGAACTCTATTGTAGGAGGAGTTGTAGAAGTCCTCAGTAGCAAGTGTTGGCAAAAGTTGGTAATTTGCTCATTATAAGTTACTCTCATTAATGCTCAGCAAGTCACACTCACACACTCCAACATGAATTTTAATACATTGTCATCATGCATGTTGTGACATTGTGACAAGAAAAACTGAAAATGAACTATTGGGTATCTCAAACAATCTATCCGCAAATGCATAGAATATTATTTATTTCATGATGAAGTATTAAAATTTTATCCCATTATTATTAGCCAATTACAGTTTCTATGCCGTATTTTTAATGAGAATGCTGTTCTATTTTTTTGTATGATGACCTAAATTGACAGTGATAAACTTTTTTTTGCTCATTTCTATTTTATTGGCATTCTTTCTTTCTTAGGCTTCAATGGATTTGATTGTTTTTGCAAGATGCATAGCCTCCTTTTACTTATCTATTACTCTACTGAATAATACTCTTGACTGAAAAACAATTGGCCATCACCACTAAAAGAACAGAGGAGGAGAGACTGATCCATGACATATAAGATATATTGTCAAGTCATCCTCCAAAACTTCCAGAAGAAGAATCCGTCTCCTTCCTCTCAATAAATATTATCCCTCAAGGCACCCAGGGCAACAGATGTGCAAGTTGACAATAACTCATAGTGGGTCTGAGCAAATTTTATTTGTCTTTCACAGTGAAAAGTTGCTTATATTTAAAACCTCATTTGTCACAGGGCCTTGAGTCCTGTAAGTTAGAAAATCAGGAGGACAATCACAGCAGAAGAAACTTCTTAGGGCAGTATGATAGAAATGACCACTCATTGTAAACGACAACACTCCATATGTATTTCACTGTAGATTTCAAAGTGAAAAATTCATTCGCTACGGTCTTCCAGTATAGTGGACTTCTACTATACCTCCAAAACACTTTCTGCTACTACTTGGGTTTGAACCTGGACCTTTGGGATGGGAGTCCAGTTCTCTAGCCACCATAATCACCTGATCCCCAGTAGGCTCTCAGAAAGTGGAAATAGTTGGTGAATATTTTCTGTGTATTCTTCATTGAATGTATCCCTGAACAACTTTCAAAGGTTTAAAGTATTTTGTCTAGGTTTAATTATTTTATGCAATAATTAGTAGAACATTTTATTATTTGTTGATACCCTGTGTTGTTGATAATCTTCTTTTTTCCCCACATGAAATGGTCCTCAAAATTTATGTGCTTGCATTTAACTGGAGATTTTTTCTCTCATAATGCTCAATGTTAGGATTTTTCCTACGGGTGTACAGGCATAAAATACTATTACGTGGGTTGTCCGTAAAATAAGGTTCCCAAGGCGCTGTAGTCATAAAGAATGCTTTCGCGTGGGATCTGGTAACACGGTCGGTTAGCTTGGTTCTTCCACTCCAAAACCCTAGCCTTAGAGCTGTCTTCGACGCTCTGTCTTCCATTGGCAGCTGTTCGACTTGGAGTTACCACTCGCTTCTCCCGCCAGGTGTGAATTGCGTTCTGTAATTCGTTTTTTGTGTGCAAAAAATTGCATTCATTCCCAGATGTTTGAAGTATACGTAGAAAAGTATATGAGCTGTACAACAGGTACGAAAAAAGTGCAAAGAGTTCAAAGACGGGCGTACAGACATCCATGATGAGCAGCGTTCCGGACGGCCATCTGTTTCTGGCGAAACGATTGCAAAAGTGGAAGAAGCAATGCTTAAAGATCGAAGGGTAACTGTTTGAGAGCTCTGCAAATTGATCCCTGAGGTCGGTAGAACCTGTATTGACATGATTTTGACAGATCGTTTAAAGTATTCTAAGGTTTGAGCAAGGAGGATCCCAAGAATGCCTACGAAAATCACAAACGGTCCTCTCTTCCGCACACCACCCTTGTGACAACCAATCTTCTCAACCAATTTGGATGGGATACGGTCACACACCCACCATACAGCCCGGACATAGACCCAAGTGATTACCATCTCTTCCCTGAATCAAAGAAACACCTGGGTGGGACGCATCTCAGGACCGGAGATGAGCCGAAAGAAGCAGTTTTAAGCAACCTTCGCGGCACGGCGGGAAAGTTCTACAACTCGGGCATCAAGAAAATGATACACCGCATGCAAAAATGCATGGATCTCAATGGCAATTATGTAGAAAAATAGGGAAAAACCTAAGCTTTCCAAAAATGTATGATTTATTGCAAATTAATGTTTTTCAATGTGAAAAAACAATGGGAACCTTATTTTATGGACAACCCTAGTATATAGGTGTGATTAGTCTCCCATGAAGCTCAGGGCACCAGAGGGATTTCCCTAATGATATCCACTGGTGTGAACTGTATTTTCAGTAAAGCTCTGGTCTCTTACTTAATTGGCTCTCTTTTAGTTCCTATTATGAGGATCTGTATGGGGAAAAAAGATGAGCTCACCCTTTAATGAATGTTCCAAGTGTGATTACTACTCTAATGGTTAGTAACTCCTGTTGCCTTTCAGGTTGGCAGTGCTCCACGGTCCCCATGCAGTGAATCCACTGAATCTGTGTTGGAGGAAGATGACCGGGGAGAGGATGATCTGGACCAGGGAGACCCAGGGCCCATTGACGACCCTGATTGGACGCTAGACAATGAAGTGCGAGGCAGTCGGGGGCTAAAGAGATAGGCTGAACTGCTTGCCCATGATCACTTTTCATTTGATGGAGATGCTCTGTTGGCGCACCGATTGCGAGCTGACCTTGGAATATGAAGCCTGACGTCACGAAGAGCACTGGCATTGTTAGCTCATTTTTGATCCCTTATTGTGTAAGGGTAGGCTTTTATTTGCAGGGTATCCAGTGTGTTGGTATTCATGTCACTTTAGTGGAATTGGTGGCTGTGAGTTCCTTAAAAGAAAAAAAATATTCCTTTGCTTTTCACCATATTACCTTCTGAATTTTCCATGTAGCTTGAGCAAATTTGTGTATATTGTGTTGCACAAGCCAGGAAAGCAGCTAATGTGTAGTGGAGGGATATTTATAAAAAGGTTGTCTTCCTTGGCTTAGATCCCCAGTGATACATATATTGTCCAATGATCAAACGAAGCATTGATTGTGTCTTGGATGTAAAGGATATGTGGTTGGAGGTGCATTGAAGGGACAATAGAGTCGAGGGGACAAAGTGAGATGAGCATTTATCTTTGATTGACTATGGTTTGGACTAGTGTGGTTGGATGGTGAGAGAAGTATGTCTGTGTCGCATATCGGAATGTTCTCAGAATGATGATTGAATGAGAGGGAGGGAGTGAAAGAGACCTCTTAAGAGTGAGTAAATGAATTTGTCCTCAGTGCTGCCATTTTCCCCAGTTGAAATGAAATGTAGTGGCAGTGCAGTGCTTGATGGGATTGTTTGAGGCAATTGGGGATGCAATGGGTGCTTAGCCAATGAGGCGTGCTCACCCCTCTGTCCCAGAGACCACTCGAGGATTATGATTTTAATAACGAGAACGTGAAATTAGAAGGGTAAATGAGTGTCCCTCTTTGTCTCTCCCAAAGCATGAATTTGTTTTTTTTTTGTGTAAAGGGCACTAGTGATTGGAAGAATGAGCCCTCATGGAGATCATTTTGAAAGAAATGGAGAAATATGTATGTCTCTCATTTGCATTTTTCATTGGTCGAGGGTGCATGCATAATTTTCCTATTCATTTTTACGTTAGTGTTTCTGTTGTTCAGTTCTTGCACTCTTCCCCCTGTGTGGGCAGGAGAAAAAGTGAAATTTGTAGAAAAGACATTAAAAAGTAATTATTTTCATTTTTCATCCTGTTGACATGTACTGTGGAAAGCGTTTAAAAAGGCTTCTACTGTGGTTTTAAGAAATAGATGTTAATGTACTCTTTATAAGAGCATATTATATAATACACGTATCATCATAGCCACTTAAAACAGTCATCATTGCCATAAAATCACCCTCTTTTATTTTAATTTGTTCAACACGGATACCATTCCATTTGTATGTACATCTTCAAGTGTGAGATACAAGTTGTCTTATTGTACTTTACCCTTGATTGCAATCATAATTTCAATTAGTGTACTCTGTGTAGAATCTAATTAAATGAGAAGTGATGAATTTGAATTAAAAGCATTAACTACCCTTTGCCAAGCAAAGCTTGGAGAGTAGACATTGGGTGAGTTGGGACTAAAAATCATGTTAATTCTTTGGACTGCTCTACATCCAAGAATGAAAGAGAATAAATACATGGGGGACTGATCTGATTTCATCTGATGGTAGTTATTGCCTTGGTGAAAACCTTGATCCCTGGCAAATTTTTTCTTGAGCTTATTAGGTGGTGTGTCATGAAGGCAAGAATAAGTAATTGGGAAATAGCATTGTGGTTTTCAAATTTTTATTTTCTCGTTCAGTTACTAAATATCTGTATAATTGAGAAACCTCTTTTTGGGTTGCTTCTGCATGTGTTATTTTGTCACAGCAGTTTCTCCAGCTCTCCTGCTGGCATCCTTGGATGAAGGAAACTTGTGATAAAATAATACATCAGGTCACAACCCAAAAGGATGCCCGTCTCAACCGTTCAACGCCACCAAAACCTGAGATTGAATATCTGTTTTAAGTTCATAACCTGCTTTTGAATAGATGAAGTTAAGGATGGGAAAGTTTTATACCAATATTCTCTCGAAATTCTCGGTAAATTTTACGATGATACTATTTTTGTATGGAAGGAAACAAAAAAGAACATTGAACTCCGTTGAAAAAAAGCACAGATCCAAGTACTGACAGTTTCCTGGTAAGTGGATTACCTTTTCCTTTCATGTAATTGGAATTTGTTTCCGAAGCATTACCCAAACACAAATGAGTCATATTTTGGCAAAGTTACAAACTAAAATATCACACTCCATATGAAGTAACCTACGTGATCCTGAGTGACTATGTAACTTATTATGAAGTAATTCATAAGAATGCATTTCATGTTACAGCGAAGGAAAAACTAAACTATCGAAATATTATCCCTGGGAAATAATATAATTGTTATATTATAAATAATTATAATTGTTTCAACTAATAACAGTCATATGTGGCCACAGTATTTTAATCTAGCACCTGATATTAAACTAATGCTGAAATCATGTTGTGATTTCACATTCGGTGCTTTCTGAATTACATACTTGGCCCTTAAAATACGAGTGTAATGTGTGTGTATGGCCTATGTTCATAACTCATGCTGAACTGAGACAAAATAAAATTCAGGATATTTGATGCTGTGTGCAAAAAGATATACGTAAATGGCGAAATAGTGCCAAGCTACATGTACCAGAAAGATTCAGTGGTCTAAAATTAAGCCTATTCCATTTGATGCTGAAGACGAAGTACAGTTGAGCATCTTTAATCCGGCACGGTCGGGACCGAAGTGATGCCGGATTAGGGATTTTGCCGGACTATGGGTCATGCATGGCAACTAGTCTATTTCTGATGTCCGGGATGTTTTCATTGAAAGGAGTCAATTATTTATAACAAAATATATTCGTTTGCCATTTACTGAACATTATTGTAAAAAGAGTTAATGAGAATAATCAGAAAGAAATGGTTTCTTAATACACAAAGTTATTATTTAAAATTATTGAAGTTGCGGAGTGAGTGAAAATAACGCAATCTAAGCATTGTGCATATTGCTGCACATATAAAAGTTTCATATTGTTATTGGAAAAATGTATAAAAATTGATATTTCTTACGCTGTAATTTGCGTAACATAATTTCCTACCGCGCTCGATTTGTTATCAGCTGATTCAGCGTGATGCCAACGCGTGAGTGTCGTGTGTACGCCCATCACTACGTCGCCGCGGGCGACCGGACTGGATTATTCTTTAAAGGCCATCATCAAGAGTAGTCTTCCTTCAACAATTTCAGGCTGATCATCGTCATCCCCACTCGGATTTATTGTTATTAATAACCATTTCAATGATTTTATCGTCTATGATATGTTGTGTGGTGAGAATATCGTGGCCGCTAACTATCCTTTCGTCTAAATTTACCAATTCCATATCCTTTAATTCAGGGTTATGGATGATGTTTGCAAACTCCATCATCATATTTTTATCCTCAGAAACATGAACTTTTTTAAATCCCAAATTATATCGTCTATATCAAACCTTAAAGCAGTCAACAATTTAAACCACGCGTGTTTTTAGAACGGATGGTGAAATGCTTTTGCCTGAACGTGAAATTTCCTGCCTGAACGTGAAAAAAATCTAAATCAGCACTTAAATCTTCTTTCATAGTTTTCCTCTCTGTTATCTACTTCTTCGTGTCACTTTAACAGTAAAATTTTGATGATTTCTCTCTTTCAGCTTCTTAATGTGCTATATTGTTGAAGATCCCACGTAGTATGTTTCAGTCAAACGCTTTACTGATGCAACGGCATCAAGCTTTTTCACAACTTGCACTTTTTCTGCGATGGTTAAAGTTTTGTTCTGTTGCCACAACTGTATGGATGAGACATGTTTTGCGTGAAATATTAGAATATAACCAATAATTTTATAAAATTACGTCTATTGGTCAATCAAAAATGCGCGCGCCATTGAAAGTGGCCGATCTGTAAATTAGTCGTATTCCGTCTCGGCGATGTCGTCAAATTTATATGTTTACTTCAAGTTTCAGAATAATTCCAGTGTAGGCGAAGTACCAGAAATTAATATGTTTAAATAATTCTGATTCTCGAAATGGGAAAATTAACGTTAAGAATGGTATCTCGGCATTAATATAAGAATAAAACCTCGGCAGGTTATGAATGAATGGTCCGGTTAAAAACGTTTCGTCATTTTCCACTAAATACCAGATAGTCATGTGAAAAATCCGGATTATAGGTGCTCCCGGATTAGGGGTTCCCGGATTAAGGGTGCTCAACTGTAGTGAAATTGTGTGTAGCCCTCCTCAGATTGGTATGACCGTTTCAATGGATGACATGACTGAAAGCTTGTAGAGTTAGTAGATTAACCGTAGGAGTGGTTACAAAATCGGGGCTAAATCGATTCTTGTTTCCAACCTGGTATATAATAAAAAAGAATATATTTGTACTGTATTGGACAATGTTAAGGAGGTTCCACCGTGACTCCGCGATTCAATATCCCGTAAAAGAGCTATGTTATTTAATGAATAAATACCGACCCAGTAAAACACCTATATGGAAAATCATCTATAGGTTGATAACGCACACAATGATTGTATGAGTATGCTATTATATAGCGCGTTGTAGCTGCATTCTATTTTTTTACAAGCTCTTTTAACTTATTTTGACTTGGGACATGACTGACGAGTTGTTGCCACGTTTAATTTACAAAATGAGAATACATGCTCAATCCCGCTAGTACGTATTCTAAAATAAGTTACAAATTTTCTCACGTAGTTTTAAACTATTCCCTTGCAAATATAACTCTTTGTTTTGAATTCTATTAAGGCGCCGTGGTACATGATTATTTTTTCGCTTTCGAGTGCTGAGATGATGGAGATAGTTTTTCCGTCGACCGGTAGAGTTACCAGAGTCGGCGCCTACCCAACCAGCCATATTTTTTTTCAGTGTCTCCTCTACGCTTTAATTCTTTGCGCAGAGGTGATGAGGCAATAACGACCCTTCCCTCTCATCCCCTCTGCCCGCGGAGTTTTCCATTGCTGACCACTAGACGCAATGTTGCCATTTCAACATACGATGGGACCAAACTGTTTGGCAGACTCCACATTATACCATGTGGCAACGTGGAATTCGCGGAAATGCGTTCGCTACGTTTTTCTAAGAACCGAGCCGGTCTGGTCCTAGTGGGGTCCGTAGCTGCAGGAGAACGCGTCCGTGGTCCAAGTCATGAATAGACTTCATTTTTCAGGGTAGCCGCGTTGATTGGTTGTTGTGACAACAGTTTAGCCGTAAGAACTGCAACAAATAGGAGGTGGTCTCAGCTGGTAGCTTGGCTTGCACGTGTTAATGTCTAAATGTGGTAATTTGAAAGTAATATACGTTTGTGCCTACTACAGACCACCCCATTCCGATGTACACTCAGTATTAGAACTCGAGAAACAGATCAGGCACATTAATTCTCATACCAACGAACGACAGATTATTGAAAGGTGGAGATTTCAATACAACATCGATAGATTGGAAAACATGTAGTCATTAGTCTGGGGGTAGGGAAAAAGAAATCTGCTCGTCATTTTTTAACCTGTTCGCATAATACGCAGTACATCAAATAGTAAATTTGCATAATAGAAGGGAGAATGTTCTCGATTTACTTGCCTCAAACATCCATGAAAAAGTTATTGAAGTTAAAAATGTCGATGGAATAAGTGACCACAAGGTAGTACACGTTAAATTATCCCTCAATACTGACAAAAATGTAAAATTAAAAAGAAAGATTTGCCTTTTAAGTAAAGCAGATTTTAACGTGACTTACAGACTTCTTTTGAAAAATTCTAAACATCAGAAAAAATAGTGATGCAGACATGGAAAGAGTTCCTCCAAATTACACGGTGAGTGAGTATAAGAGTGAGAATAGGGAACCAGGGTGGTACAACGTGGAGGTTAAAAAAATGTTTAAAACGACAACGAGTTATCCACGCGAAACTAAGAAAAAATGTAGCTAATAGCGATCTACAAAAATTATCGAATGTTACATATAAAGCAGCCGCAAAAATAGCCCTTAGAAAAGCGTAAAGTGGTTTCAAGAGAAAAGTACTTGGAGAACAACTAGAGGGGAATCCGAAAGCATTTTGATCATATGTTAAGGAAGTACCGGGAACTAAAATTTCAACGGTTAATTCCTTGAAAGGGTATAGGGGCGAAATATTTAGATAAGGCTAATTTGTTGAATTATTTTTCCAGAGCGTTTTTAATCAATCTAAGCGTAGTTTGCTCGAAACAATACCAGACCGATTTCAACAAATAATGCCCCCGATCGATAATTGTATCTTATAACGGAATCGTATCCTTACTAAAAATGTTAGCCCGAACAAGAGCTCAGGTCGTGATGAAATTCCTGCTCGTGTGTATAAAGAAATAGCTCTCGAAATGGCACCGTATCTTAAAGTAATATTTAACAAATCCCTCGAAGAACACGCGGTTCCCAAAGACTGGAAGATAGCAAACGTGATCCCAATTTTTAGTAGTGGCGATAGGGAACATCCATCGAATTATAAACCAATATCAATAACGTCACTGTAGTGCAAAATTATACAGCATATGATAGTTACATCAATAAGGGGACACCTCGATAGCCAGGATTTATTGATAACAAATAAGCATGGGTCCAGAAAGGGACGGTCTTGCGAAAATCAGTTAGGTCTTTTCGTTCATGATATTTTAGTTTCCGGAGAAGTTAACGTACAGGTAGACGCAGCGCTTTTAAATTTAGAAAAGCGTTTGACAAGGTTCCCCACTGTAATTTACTCGCGAAGTTAGCATCATACGGGATAGATAGTAATATGGTAGGCTGGATAGGAGATTTCCTACATGAACGCGTTCAATGAATGGTATTAGATGGTGTCACCTCAGGCGAAGCAAAAGTTACATCGGGTGTTCCCCAGCGTGATAGGCCCAATTTTATTTCTTCTCTCCGTAAATGACTTGAATACAGTAGCTAAAAATAGCAAGCTCCGTCTTTTTGCCGATGATGCAGCAGTCATCATTGGTCATCAATCCTCAGATCGGTTTGACGCAGCTCTCCACTGAGTCCTGTCGGCTAATCTCTTCATATTTACGTATTTATTCTGATGCAGTAGTGTATAAGGAAATAAGAAATTAAGAGGATAGTCATTCTTTAGCTAAGGATTTATATGCGATTGATGATTGGTGTGATAGTTGGCAGCTAGAATTAAATTTGAATATATGCGCGATAATGAACTTTGGGAAAAAGAAAAACTTTCCCCAGAAAAATTATTGCATCAAAGAAAAGAAAATATCTAACGTAGAATTTATTAAATACTTAGGCGTCACCAACATTGAAGACATGCTGTGGGGGAAATACATCAGGGAAATAACTAGTGTAGCAAACCATATGTCAGGATTCGTAAAAAGAGTTCTAGGCAAATGCGATGAGAGAGTACTAGAAGCTATTTTACACTTGTCAGGCCTCATTTAGAATATGCCGCTAGTATATGGGATCCGTACGAGGAAGGTATGATAAAAGAAGTAGAGCGTGTGCAAAGGAGATCCACTAGATTTGTTAAAGGCCGCTATGATAATTGTATAAGTGTTACGAGTTTAATAGAAGAACTAGGCTGGGAATTACTATCAGAACGCAGGTTGAAATTTAGGTTAAACCTTTTCAGTAAATTGGAAACCGATTTGTCGCATATTTTAAGTCGATAATTCTTCTTCCCGTTACTCCACCGGATAAACCTTCGTTTTTCCCTTCTTCGGCAATTACCATATCGTCAAATGAATCATGCAAAGTTTCATCAGCTACTGAATCGTCAATATTGGACGGGGTTTCCACAATAGCGCAAGAAGTTCCTCCTACGTGCGACTCTGTTCCCATTATTTTGAGACGCCTGTTTCGAATAATAGAAATTTGCATACTTACACATGAATATATCATTACATTAAGATAGTGTTTTCACAAAAAATGACAATATTTACCTTTTTTCTTCCCTCCGCTTGGCCAAAAATTCACCCTTTCTTTTTTTCCTCGCCATCGAAAATGTCAAGCGACTGCCTACTTTAATTTTCCGATATCGGTACGCTTCCGATGAAATTTCGAGACTTGACAATTAGTCAGTTTGACTGTTACTAGACACCCCGAGAGCGACAACCTAAGCTGAGACTCAAGAAATAACCCGTCAGTAAAGCAGACACTCCGTGTCACTCGCCTGCTTCCCGCCCGCCTTCACTTTCCCTTCCCCCTAGCTCCAACACCTCAAGGTTACCGTTTTAGGATATAGGGTAGAGGGATCGTGCCACTTTTTGAGTAGCGCAGTAGGCGGAGAATGTGTGAACTGTTTCGTGATTTGCACGTTGCTAGAGGCGTATCCCTGGGCTGGAGTTGGCGAAAAACATAAATTACTTTCAGAATATCTCAGCAGCGTGTCTTTTAATAAAAATCAATAATTTTCAAGGATCCAACAGACTAAGCTTGAATCTTGTACTCTATAATAACGAAAGTTAAAAAAATAGCCCCTCTGTCTCCCAATATTTGCAACAAAAAGGTCTATTTTTACATCGAGATATATTTTTAACAAGGCTTATTACGTAAAATCTAGGATTATAGAGTAATAGTTTGATACTCTCTCTTTTAATTACTGAAAACCCCATTCCGATATCTAGCTTCCTGTTGGAGCAATCTTCCTTGAAAAATAGGTCTGAAAAACAGCTATGTATCACGGCCCCTTAATATTCGTATTTTTGAAAGTTGTTTGGCAACAATGGCACTGCTGCCATTTGGAAGCATTGGTATTAATTACACCACGTCAATAACCAATGAAGTATTTAAATTGCATGAAAAATATAAGAAGGACCTTAGTAAGGTATATTCCTAAATGAAGTCTGTAAATAAGCCTGTAAGCGCATTCCGTCGCAAGTAACGTTCCCGATGATAACAACATACTGTAGCGTCACTTTCATGTAACGAATGCTTTTCTTCGGGCAAAGATTTATTAATATCAATTAAACAATTGTGGTAAGGTGAGAAATTTTTTACAATGCTAAATTCTACATAAAATTGCACAACTTATTAGTTTTTCGTCAAAACTACATTTCTCTTTACATTATTAACAGGGTGGCGATCGTCAGGGAATTTTGGAAATATGTAAAAGTCGGGGAATTCTCGAAACAGTCAGGGAGAAACAGGGATAGAAAATTCTCGTTATTTTTTACCATTACGTTTACCGGGCAGTCTTTCCCGCCCTTAATTTTACCAATAAATTTCACCAACTAAAACTAATTTCCATCGCCGTAGTGCTTAGAATAAGCCCTGTCAATTCGATGAACATTCAGTTGTGAATCTTAGTTATTAAGTTGTGAATCATTCGTACAATGTATCCCTTTTGTATATCGTTATGCGATATTTGCCTAGTAGTGTTAAAATTACACTACATGCTGAAAAACCAATTTTACTTTAATCTCCTTGGATAATGAAAACGTGTGCAAAGTCCAACCCAGGAATATCACGTGAATAAAAGATAGCATACACTCTGTTGTCGACATTTAATGATTTCCCAAGTTTCTTGTTCGTGCAACGTAGTATGGTACTCCAGGTAATCTAACGTTGTTTGTTTACCTGACTGTTTTTGGCGTATCTTTTTATAATATAGAATAGATGTCGTCTGAGCCAAAATTTTGCCATCGAGTGATTGCTAAGCCAAATCTTTTTTAGATGCTCTTGGAATATTTTCATACTCGAGATATGTGTGCTCGTAAAAAGTACTTACGCAGCAAAAGGAGGGACAATCCCTTCATATTTCCTTCGAGTGTTTCCACAGCTGTTCCAAGAACATTGTGATCATATGACGTTTTCCCCTCTACCATTCATGATCATTTTTATTCAACCAAGTCAGCATTTGTGAGGAGCAGAAGCTGAATTTGGATCGCAAAGTTGTGGGCATAGCCGAGAGAGTGTTCTTCCGAAGCAAAAGGCAGGCGACCCTTGGTGAAGGGTCGTCAAGTAAAACGTCCTATCTCATCTGCGGGGCCAAAGCCCAAAGGATTTATTTCCCTTAGGACCCGTAGAAGACTTTCTAGCAAGTCAAGAGTGACCTTGAGAGCACGAATAGACCACCTCCTTCTTTTGAGGTCATCCACTCTCGAAATTTGCGGAGAATACGTTCTTAGAGCATCCACAAATTGCTGAAAACAGCGAATTTTTAATGCGGTCAAAAACTGCCAATAAATGCCTATTATCAATATTTATATTATCAGTGCTAATATCAGCACTGAATAAACGACTCATTGACGACTAGCAAACAGAATGCACGCCAACCAATACAGAATTTGATTCTTATTAATAACTTTCACGTCCAAAACAGACTGGGTTAAAAATTGAATTCACCTCATCAATGCGATCTTTTCATCTACCTTCGGAAGCATTGGTGGTGGAATATAGCTTACAGTATTCGATTTGCAACAACTCATCATTTGACGGATCCGAGACTTCAGGAAATGGGGCCGATAAATTACGCCAGTAGGACACAACGAAATATGAAAGCGAGTGGAGGGCAAAACAAGACCTCATTGACCTTCAAATGGTTATTCACGTTTTCATTAGCAATACGAACACATTAAAGCTGTGAAGATGAGGTTAATACGTAATGGATAAAAAAGAGAAGCAGAAGTTAACCTTTTAAAGAAGGTGTGGTTTTGTAGTGTTTGGTGTCAAGGACTTCAAACTGGGTTGATGTGACTAATTTATGATCCTGTACGAGCCTTTGCTACGTAACGATACCATGAAGAAATGAGCGACGGCCTCTAACTCCACTTTAAACATAAGTCACACAATGGGGGCCATTACCTAAGTCATTAATCAAGAGTTAAAGCCTCCAAGGAGTTAAAATGGCCGCCATAACTCCATCCAAATGACGCAATTCAAAACAACGGCCGGAATGAAGTACGGAATCGAGTTATCTCGGCGCATGAATAACGCCGTCCCGCAGTTAACAGTAATTCCTATCGGAGTTCATCTACATCTACGTAGTATGTATGTGACTGCCTGAACAGACTGTCGCACGGATAGTTTTAACATGTGTTTCTTCCAGCAAATAATTGGATATTATATCATAATTGGCAACATAGTAGCCGGATGATAGGGTCAACTTTTGGTACCTTGAGATAGGTTTATTTGAAATATATTCTCTCAACTAACTAATGTAAACACCCCTGTATGCACAATGGGCTTTATACCTGTTGCACATATCCAAATTAGCAAGTGCCTTACTAATTAATAATTATTATAATCCGACCTATATTTGGAGTGATACATTGTGGTTGAAATTAAATTAGAAACAAATTCGTAAAAGTAGCCATTTAAACGAGTGTATACTATTGTATATGCATATTCATAAATAGCACAAGAAGCCTTTCAAAGTATTTTCAGATAATCTGCATTGCACACAGAAATCGATTTTTTCGAGACTCCCTCGACCTTATATTTTCTTTTCGGACTTAAAATAATTGTGAGACATCGTAGAAATAATATTTGAAAAGATCACTTTGGTGCAAACACTTTTGATTAAATTTTTTTGATCGCAGCCCACTGCGAGTTTTTACGAGGAATGGTAAACATTAATTGTTGGCTGGTGCCGCTGGTGCTTCATTGGCCGATGTAATCGTTCTCATACTGACCATAATATTACGCGCATTTGTGCATTCAAGCTCAAAAAAAGCTAAACATTCCTGTGGCCATATTTTTTCCCCTACTTATTAATAGTCTTTCTTTCAATAGTTTTCAAATCTAAGATTTAGGCATTCGCTCGCAGAATTTCGGCTTTGAAAATGCGAAATTAATGGGGTCGTTTACCATATTTTTTATTGCCGAATCTGATAGAGTATGCAAAATAAAAAGACCCGTATTTTTCCGTTTTTTGATCCGTCAGTTATTTCTCGAGTTATAAGCGGCGAAAAACCGATGTTTTTAACCCTTTCAGAAAAATGGGCGTGGTGTAACCTCTGACGTATATCGACTTCGTCCAATCGCAAATGAGCCTGCGAAGCTATTTCGCCTTATCGCAATGGGGGACACACAGCTGACTCTGCCAATGGGAGCGATTGCGACAGCATCTGTGAGAGCAGACCTTCCGAGAATCCCCCTCCACTCCCTTCCCTTCCCCTAAGAGCAGTCAAGGACGGGAGGACAAATGACGTCAATGTTATCACAGCAGCTTTTTCGGTGGGCGTCACCTTTTGCTTATTTTAATTTTTGATTTATGAGTTAATGATTGTGGTTAGAAGATTAATTTTTTCACTAAAATTCTTTTTTCGTTTCCATCTAACAATTTCGTGCACAAAATTGCGATTTCGGTTCCGAGTAAACGCCCCCATTGCCAAAAATCCGTACCACACTCATTAGAGAGAACATTATGGTGGCCCAATTTCAACAGGGAGGAAGACTATTCGCTCTCAAGCGCCTGGAAACGTCTCTTCGGAAAACGGACCAGTCAGAACGCACCTACTAGTACTAGGTGCGTTCTGTAGGCAAAATCAAGGCCTATATAAGACGGGCTAATACTAGCACTGAGCACTTCAGCCCTGAAGAAATCTGCTGCAAGTCGGCGAAACTGTCGTCACAGAAATGGATAAACCCAGGACATCCCGGTTACCCAGCTTGCTTCATATCTAATAAGACTGGTTATATGCAACTCTCCATCCTTCATTATTCACTAATGGCTTAGATTTATCTGGTACTCCGTTTCTAAATCCCATTTTATTTGATTCCTTTTACTCTAGTCCTTGATCCTCATCATGGGTTCTTCCCGTCCATTTAATTGCTCAACCGTGCCCTTGATACATCTACATCTACACGATACCCTGCAAGCCACCTCGAGGGTGTGTGGCAGGGGGTGAAGATCACCAAGCATGCACTACTAACATGCAAACAAGCAACTATAGGGTCTAATGCAACTAGATTGTTAGTATATATAGTACTTAAGGGGTTAATACATGCATCATGCACTACAGACTACATTAAAATATTTCACCTACCTATCCCTTTGCTATGCTGCCTATTCTATTCTCTTATAGTACGGGGGAAAAATGCCATTTTGAATATATCAGTACGACAATCTATCTCTCTAATTTTATTTATCTGGTTGAATCCAGCATAATACGCTGGTTTTTTTAATATGTGCCTATCATCTTCAATAAAGCTCTCCGATTGAAATTTCTCTAATAGATTTAATCTGTACTTTAACCTACGCTCTGATAATGATTCCCACCCTAATTCTTTTATTAATTTTGAAACGCTACTCAACCTATCGTAACACCTTTTCATGAACCTAGCTGCACACTGTCTAGTTCTCTGATCAAACCTAATTCATTAGGATCCATTACACTGGCTGCATACTCAAGGTGGGGCCTAACCAGTGAAAAGTAACATCGCTCTTTTGTCTTCTCATCACATTTCCCAAGTACTCTTTTTATAAATCCTAGCTTTCTCTTCGCTCGGCCGCATATTTCCCGGAAAATCCATCCATGATAAATCCATTGTGTCTCACCACTTATCCCATACACCTGGTTCTTCCCTATCGTACCGTTCTGCTTAAAGTGCATGTGTGCGTGGCATACTATTTGTCACTTACATAATATCCTAACCTTCGTGTTTTACCAACTTTGTTCTGCATTATCCATTATCAATTTACTTGGTATATGTTTGTGAACCAATTAGCGCGTGAAAATTATGAAACTTAGATAACTCTTCTGTATCTAATGTTTGCTTTGCACACAAAATTCATAAAATGAACGCCTTGAACACCTCTTTCGCACAATCGGAATTTTCTTTGCCAAACGAGTCCTCCTCTTTGGTTTAAAATGCTTTTCAACGCCTAGGATAAATTTAGCAAGTAAAATATTTTATTGCCATTAATTCCAACACCTACAACTCTATATTAAGTTTTTTCGGGTGCATATTTATCGGCGGCGAATTCTTGAAATCTGCTACGTGCTAATTATAAAATTTTACAGGAAACACGAAAAACTGTTAAAAATGGAAATAATAATATTTATTATAAAAAACATAATTTAACACTTTTTAACAGTTTTTTTGTGTCTCCTGTAAAAGTTTATATTCAGGCCATAGTAGGTTTCAAGAATCCGCCGACGTTATCTAGAATAATGTTTCCTCTGGTTGGTGATGTTACTAACTGGCAGAGAAAATGTGATGTTAATGGGTTCAAAAGTGATTTACAGAGTTCCTTATTCTTATCTAAAATGATACAGTTTCTTGTTTGATGAAGGTTGAATAAAATCTCCGCCCGTTACTATACTCCTATCCTTGTTCCGAGAAAGCAGTGTATGTATCTCTGACCCTAGCTCCCTTAAGGAGTTGGCGTTGGTATCTGGTGGGTTGTGATATGGACCTGCGGATATCATCCCTTTGTTACTTTAAACGGGATACCAAATATTTTCTACGAGGTCCTCGTATGTGGAAGCCTGGAAGGCGGTGGTTGGAGAGGGTTGAGAAGGAAGTAGCTTCTGTGAGGTCAGTTTTGGAAAAAGAAATGAAACCGGAGAAAGGTTGGTAGAGTTTTGTAAAGAGAAAAACATGCTAACATCAAACACCCTATTCGAGCAACCCCAGGCGAAAGATAGGTATTGAAGATACGGTGCGGCAAAGTAAGATACGGGATTGCACACATACTTGTCAGAGCGAGACTGTAACCGAATTTAACAGTGAAGGAGCCGCCCCGGCTGGCCATAATCTAACGATTATGGTCAGCCGCCTGCGATACAAGAAGATGAAGAGGATGACGAAGGAACAAAGACGGAACACAAAGACACTGGAGGAATAGGATGTAAGTGAAAGTTTCACTTCAATCATCGTTGCAAAATCGGAAGTGAAGGGGACTAGCATTATAGGAAGATGAGATGATATAAATATGATAAGTACAGAAGAAGAATATGAGCATATATGGATGTTGAAATGAATACTTTAAAGTTACACGGGAGTGGAGAATTTGAACTGCTTTCTCATCCATATTGTGGATAATTTAATAACCGTTCTGTGTAAACTGAGTAGCTTAATATATGTTATATGGTTGTACGTTTTTACTGCAATTTTTTTTTGACGTTTCATTTATTTTATTTTATGTTCAAAGTTTTTCACATTCCGTTGAAATTCAACGGGCTGTCTGGGAAGTCCGCTAGCATCCCATATATTCGTCGCATTTCTCTTTCCTTAGTGATTGCCTAGCCTTATCAGTGTATTTTTATAAGCATTTTTACTTTCTCTGCAGTCCTCTTCTTTCATCTCTCCTACATCTTACTTATGATATCCTCTTCTATCTGGAGTGTATTGATTACATTCACCTACAATTTTTCAGTAATTCTCAACCCTCCATTAGTCTTGATTCACCCCCTTTCAACCTCTTATGTACATCATTTTCTTCATTTTCATACAAATTTAGGTGATATTTCATAGTATTTATTCAGATTTCTCCATCATTTTATTCCTACTAATTGAAGGTAGCAATCTATTGGTCTCGTTCTCGTGGTTAGTCCGCATCACCTGTTCGGAAACTGCTAATGGAAGATAGTGTTGTTGAATTTCGGCACAGCCATTAAATAATCTACTCATAGTCTTCCTATGGCATTCAGACATTTGAAACATTACGTGAGGTTGGCCGATAGCAGAATCGAATGGGGCTGCGTCCAACCAATCCTAGGATTGTTTACCGATGATGATGATGACGTCAGTATTTGACAGGGTTTTTAACTGTTTATTATGACGACTTAAAGTGTTTAACATGAAAAAATAACTTCTGTTCTCTTTTCTTAAATATTTTTTGGTTTATTTTCGTTCTCCCCTCGCCCTCCTCTGCCTCCATTTCACACTCCCCTACCTTGTTTCCATTACTACTGTAACGTACTGCCTGATAAGGCCGTAGTTATTGAACTGGTGAGGAATAAACAAGTAAGAAAAAATATGAATAGTGTGTAATGAAGGAGTATCGGATAAAAGGAAACAACTGGGTGAAGATAGCGAAACAGAGAAAAAAAAACATAAAAGGTGAAGAATACTGCCTTCACCGTCTACGGACCCTAGATTTTTATTCCATATTTTTTTATAGGATTTCATTCTTCGTGTGAGGATTGGCTAGGAGTGGACCTGTGCCATGCTTAGAGTTTTATATCTGTAAGCAACCTCACTCTCAGTATCCTATCACTGACCCGCAAGTACGCATCAAACTTCTGCCAAATTCCTACATCATTGTTATTGTGGCTCATCTCTTCTTCCTTACCCTCGTTTCATCCACTCTGAATTACTTTAATATTAATATTAATTATCTCCGCTAAACTTTCGCTATCACTTTGCTTGGGTTTGAAATGTTTGGAACACCCCCAGGCTTGATTAAAATGATTTTTTTTACCACCACGCCCTTGTGGTATCTATTTGTGATATTTTATGTCCCCATTTAAGCTATTGTCATCCTCTTATCAGTTTTATTCTTGCTTGCTGCCGACATTGCACTTCTGTGAGAGTTTCTCCTAAAATTCAACTACGGGACTCTTCCTCTCTGGCAGTCTGGTGGGTTCCGTAAATGATTTACAAATCTACTTCTACTCAGTTTGTTTGTATTTTCCATGTTCTACGGCCCGCTGTAATTTCTCCAGTATTCTTATTTTTGAGGAACCTTTGAGTGGAAGGTCGGCATTCTTTTCATCTGAGGGTTTGACTTGGGAGACATACCTTGAAATTGCTTTTATTCTGTAAAAAATGCTCAACACCAATGGAAGCATAGGACAACTCAATAGCCAGTGGAATATTTCTTTCTTATAATTATATCATATGACTTTTTCCATGTATCTACCTTGGCTACGGAGATTTTATAAAGCGGGAATTTTAATTTCTGAAGCGAAAAAATATTCTGATCATCTCTTTTAGAATACTTTGTAGAAAAAAAACAGGTTAATGACACAATCACAGCAAAACTTCTATAGACCTAAAACTTTTTTCTCCGGCATGGGTCCCTTACATTACTTGTTTCGTAATATATTTTACTTGAAACATTTTTTATCACTATGTTTAATGAAAGCTTGTTTTCATTTATAACTGAAAAAATCTCTTCTTACTGCCAAGTTGGTCTATTTCCTTGTACTTCTTTCGACGAAGTGTTTGGGATCCTTTGAATGCATAAATAAAGATTCAGTAACATCATGAGAATTAACTTTATTACAAATTTGGAGTCACAATTTAGAATTCAAAACATTCGAGAGAACTGTTTCTAAATTCATTGCATGTTTGATGAAACATGATACTTTTGAGTTGCGCATTAAAGTATTAACTATCCTTCGGTGACTTATTTTCAATCGTGAATGACAATGTTGAGGATGACATATTTACATAAATTAAAACTAAAAGTTGAACTGAACATTTTTACAAATACGCATTAAATGACATTGAAATCAAACACACACGACTAACGCATATTGATGAAGATGTTAAGGATGTGCGAAGAAAACGTATGCTTGCATGATATAAGATGAATTGAACATATTTACATATCGTACCAAAGCAGACAAGGGAATAGACATTTTGTACCCAACGTATTTACAGGCATGTATGAAAATTCCAAAATATTTACATATTCACATTGCTGAAGAAAATGAAAACAAAGAAATCACCGAAGGTTGTTAGACAGATCATTTAAAGTCATATACCTGGATTGGATTTGAAATGTTTTTCTGTTTCCCCACATCAAATTGGCTCATTGGCTGTCATCTTTAACATCAAACTTAAGGTCTATTTGTCCGCCTCCCACGACGAATTGCCTGAGACTTTTCAACTCCATGCTCTTTCTGTAAGCATTTGCAGAAGAATCGGTTAGCCCCGGCCAGGTGTGCATGTAGGACACCACGGGTACCTTACGGGTCAGCTCGCGATCACCGCCAGACATCCGTATCAGGCCCTTTCGTACTGGGCCCAGCGTGGGCCTGCTCAGCTTCGATATTCCGGCCCTCATCTTGAAGCCCCCCTTGGCCGGTGACTCCAAGGCAGCCAGGTAGACGTCTTCCTCGTGAGACAGGATGTAACGCTTCGTCTCGGGGGTCGCATCTTTCCTTTTGATCGACGGCAGCTGGATGGAGACCTCGCCTTCATCGCAGAAGGTCAGTTCGGACGAATGAGCCTCCCTCAGGTGGTTCTTTAACACACTCACCGATGTCGCTGGCCGGTGTTCTCCCCTATTAGGCGTCTGCTCCTCCCAGATGCAGGTTGGCATGATGCACTGGTACGGTCTGTAGCGGCAGAGGACCTCGTGGGCGTTGCGCTCTCTCGTTTCCATGCTCGGGGCCTGGCAACCGCGGTCTGCGTAAATGCACGGGAGACGAATCCGACGGACCGGTGTGGAGACCGAGGCGTTTATTCTCCTGTGGAGGGGTTCCCTGCACACAGGGCAGTGGGCCATTCGCATGAAACAGTGCCGGCACATCATGTGGCCCTTGCTACAGATTCTTGGTAGGGAACGGATCCTTTCACGGCACAAAGGGCAGATAAAGTGTGCACAACCCAATCCTCTTGCGCCACCGACTCCCTGTTTAGAGCGCAGGACAGTTAAATCAGTTTACTGTTGTTTCACCGGTTTAGATAGGCTACAGTAGGTTACAACTGATATTTCCAGGCTCACACCTTCAAAGAATAACTAAACTTTGTCATGATCATTCCCAAGGGCCTAACAGTCACTGAAACCTTTAATTCTTCGTAATGAACTTTTAGTTTCTCATTGCATGGGAATAGGTTTAGCTGCTTTGTTTTTGTTGGCATTATTAGAACAGACCAGTGATTTTTATTGGTGAGTTTAGGTACTCTTGGTACCCCTGGATTCCCTTCCCACACTTAAAAATGTTTCTCTTCTGAACCCTAACTACATCACCCTCTTTATGGTGTCAGAGCACATTCGGAATATTTATTGGCCCTACCCAACATATATCCTTCTTTTCTCTCCCTTTCTTATCCTCTATAACTATTTATCCTATTTTAGTAAATAGATAGACAGTTACCAGCCGTTTTTTTCGATAAATGGATAAGATAATGAGGATAGGAATCAGATAATCATAAGTTGTTAAGGAACTGAATATATGCAGCCCTAGTTTTCATATTAGGTATTACTATTGACAATATTGATTCTGAAATCCGTAGATTCTGGCGATATTGCGTGGTATTCGAACATATCAGAAAAAAGAAATAATTTGCAATTTACCACATAAAAACTTTATTCCGACCCGGGTTTCGTTGGCACTGCAACATCGTCAGGTGAAAAATAACATCCATAGTGCGCTATATATAATATGCGGGGATGTGAGGAGTGGGGAAGAGGCGGAAGAAGGGGGGGGGCGGTGGGAAGCCTATTGGCGGGCAGAGGAAAGACACGTGAATGGGAGGGCAAGGGTGCCGGGGTTAGGGTATGAGGCGGAGCTGAGGGAAGGGGGGTCATAAACACATCAACTGGCGGAAACACAGAATTTGAAAAAAGTCTCATTGGGGAAAGGGTTTCCACACTTCGGATCCTGGAAGCATTGTCACGGCTTCAACTAAGGTGCCACGTGGTGCGACTTGTTGTCACAGGGGAAACAAAGGGTCGAGGTCCCGGGGCTGGAAGGGACCTCATCACTGACCATGGTCGATCTGTTGCCTCATATGGTCTCCGTGTGGGCGGAATCCGGAGTGGGCGCCGGTCATCTAAGTCCTCGAGGACGGTGGAGGGTGGCTGGGGTGGCAGAGGCCGATTAGGTCTCGAAGCGTGAAGCGTAGCATACAAAACAGGGGGGGGGGGGGGTAGTGGCGTAGGGGGGTCACTGTGGGAAACTGATGGAGAGAAGGGGAGAACTGGTGTTGAACAAATGGTCGTTGAGGAGGGATATCTTCTTCCTCTGTCGTTCTATTATCTCAATCTGTTCTAGGGCGTCCAACTTCCTTCCTTTGGTTTGGATATGGAGCACTTTCGCCTCGAAATCACAATTATTTACTGGAACTGTGTGTGAGCCAAAATTATTTCCTTTTCTATGATATTTTCTATCAACAAAGATCCGGATTGTCAATGGGATCTCCACTGTCCCCCCTATTAGCAGAAATTTTCATGGATAATCTAGAAGCTAAAATATTTAGTTCCGAGGACCACAATATCAATCATGTGCTATATTGGTACAGATACGTGGACGACATCCTATGTTGTTGGACAGGTTCAGAAAGACAGTTAGATATCTTCCTCAAGTTCCTAAATTCATTGCATAAGGCTATAAACTTCACTAATGAATCAGCGGTCGGCAGCACACTCAACTTTTTAGATTTATCCATTGATATCAGAGACCAAAAACATTCATTTTCTATTTACAGAAAACCCACCTACACCGACCAAGTGATCCCGGCAGACTCTTGCCACCCCATGTCCCACAAATTAGCTGCCTTCCATTCCATGCTCCATAGACTGATAAATATCCCTATGACCAACCACCACTACCACCGAGAACTGATAGCTATCAAGACAATCGCAGTCAATAATGGCTATAGTGAGAAGATCATCGATTCCTTGCTCACGAAGAAACTACGTAAACAAGCAATTTATTCTAGCACCTCCCTCTCGACAGATCAGCCAAATGGTCGTAGGTGGGGAAAAATTCCAATCCTAAATCAACTCTCACTCAGAACCATATTCCCAAAGACCGATACAGGATATCATACTACACCCCCACCTCCCTGAAGAAAATTCTCTGCAGGAACAAAGACATCATAGACAAGTCCAGAAAGAGCGGAGTGTATGAGATCACTTGTGATTGTGGTGCCAGCTACATCGGCCAGACGGGTAGAGATTTCAAAACAAGATCGAAGGAACAAGGACAATGCACGATCCAAGGCAACTCCTACTCAATGGTGGCGAAACATTTATTAGAAAAGAACCATAATTGTGATTTCGAGGCGAAAGTGCTCCATATCCAAACCAAAGGAAGGAAGTTGGACGCCCTAGAACAGATTGAGATAATAGAACGACAGAGGAAGAAGATTTCCCTCCTCAACGACCATTTGTTCAACACCAGTTCTCCCCTTCTCTCCATCAGTTTCCCACAGTGACCCCCCTACGCCACTACCCCCCCCCCCTGTTTTGTATGCTACGCTTCACGCTTCGAGACCTAATCGGCCTCTGCCACCCCAGCCACCCTCCACCGTCTTCGAGGACTTAGATGACCGGCGCCCACTCCGGATTCCGCCCACACGGAGACCATATGCGGCAACAGATCGACCATGGTCAGTGATGAGGTCCCTTCCAGCCCCGGGACCTCGACCCTTTGTTTCCCCTGTGAGAACAAGTCGCAACACGTGGCACCTTAGTTGAAGCCGTGACAATGCTTCTAGGATCCGAAGTGTGGAAACCCTTTCCCCAATGAGACTTTTTTAAAATTCTGTGTTTCCGCCAGTTGATGTGTTTATGACCCCCCTTCCCTCAGCTCCGCCTCATACCCTAACCCCGGCACCCTTGCCCTCCCATTCACGTGTCTTTCCTCTGCCCGCCAATAGGCTTTCCACCGCCCCCCCCCTTCTTCCGCCTCTTCCCCACTCCTCACATCCCCGCATATTATATATAGCGCACTATGGATGTCATTTTTCACCTGACGATGTTGCAGTGCCAACGAAACCCGGGTCGGAATAAAGTTTTTATGTGGTAAATTGCAAATTTTGTCTTTTTTCTAATATTGATTCTGTTTCTCTCCTCTAAAATCACAGTACGTCATATGATCCTGAACGTACTTAATAGAATTAAAACCTAGATTTTAGTATTATATGCATATGGAGATGGGTAAAAATGGATAAAAAGGAAGAGGTGCACAAGGTTTAGTCGTACATCGTGCTTGGTCATAACTAAATTTTATAAATCAATTTTCCACCTACCTCAGCACTCATTTCGGCCAGATTTTTGTCCTGATTGATCCTCGCTTCGTCAGCTTTCCCTTTTTCGTCTGGATAGGAATTCAATTTTTCAGTTCAGCGTCTAGATGTCCAGGACGCACGTATTTGTTCTTGAATTGGTGTCAAATGCCACAAAACTTTCCTTCTTTTCTTTGCAACGGGCTTCTCCTCCGATTGAATTAGTATTTGGTTCAATCTCTTCGACGTTGAGTGTGTATTGCCTTGAAATATTCGGAAAATAACTGCACTCGGTCGTTTTCACTGCTTGAATTGCAATTGAAACGATAGATCTGAGAGCTTCCTAGCAACGGGGTAATTGTTGCCTCTCAACGGTTTTCCGGAGAGCGCTCACATCGACAATACTCGGTGTGCTTCGCTCAGTTTAAAGTGAAGCAATGGATGGTTAATAATTATAATCCCTCTCTTATAAGTGCATATATGAGCAACAGTAGAATATTTGCACAACATTTAAATATTTGAGTGTAATTTGCGCAAATATTTGAGTGTAATTTGCGTAATGTCCAACTGTACGTTTTTCGTATTTTCATCGTTTTTCACCCATTGCTTCTCAAAAATTTGATGAAAATGCGTATTAATTTCATCTTTGGTTATCAATCTTTCTTCTTGATGTTCCGGTAATAAAAATTTTGTTCCCATTTTTAATTTTTACTTATGAAAAGAAATTTCACTAATTACCCTAAGACCCTGACAATCATAAATGACACTGGTAATGGTAATACATGAGGAGAGGTACAGGGTGACTAGCGAGTGGGGAAACCATGTTTCTATGAGATTTTTTCGTCGGCGTAAAATATACGAGAATAGTGTGGAAGTATCCATGAATGTGGGAATTTACGTCATCTTCAGTCACGGCAGTCAAACATCCTAGAGTGTAGGCATGTTGGTTGCGTAATCCCCTCCGTTGCTCGTCACATTGCAAAAGACTGAGAAAAAACGAATCACCAAATATGAAAATCCACTGCCGGTTATTTCGTTGTACGAATGTGCCGAATTTTAATTTGCATAAGTAAATGATGGTTGAGGGAGTTGCCGGCGAACTCCTTATCATAGATAAATAACCATGATATTTTCATTTTTTTGTGAATTTAGCTAAAGCTCCTGGAGGTTAAATGAAAATGAACCAGACTAAATAAAGCGTAATTATCCTGAAATGCGATAATCTATTCCAAAAGTATTTAATTTTTCATAAAAACAGCTGTCTTATGGATGAAATTTTATGAAAACATCCCCTTATTGACGAAAACGAAATCAGTGAAGAAGATTTCCATTATATATGGTAAAAAAGAGCGAAAAATATCCTTACTTTGCCAAAGTTTTTTGTATATATACAGCAACGCTTCTTGCTGCATGTAGTTTCTTTTTAGACAAGATACAGGAGAACCATACAAGTTCGGATAAGGGTGCATCATATTCTGCCTTTATGGAAGAAAAAGAATTAATTTGTAAACGATTATGCCTTATTGTTTTGGCTCTTGTTATACTCCATTAGTGAATTATGTACATACGTCTCTCATTATAGAGACGGTGAATGGAGGCGTTTACTCGGAACCGAAATCGCAATTTTGTACACGAAATCGTTAGATGGAAACGAAAAAACAATTTTAGTGAAAAAACTAATCTTCTAACCACAACCATTCACTCATAAATCAAAAATTAAAATAAGCAAAAGTTTACGCCCACCAAAAAATCTGCTGAGATAACTTTGACGTCATTTTCCTCCCGTCCTTGACTGTTCTTATGGGAAGGGAAGGGAGTGGAGGGGGGTTCTCGGAAGGTCTGCTCGCACAGATGCTGTCGCAACTGCTCCTATTGGCAGAGTCAGCTGTGTCCCCCCTGTGTATTCATATCTCTAATTGTACGAGAAAAAAAGGACATTTTGAATCTGTTAGTTCGGCAATCAATTTCTCTAATTTTGTGATTAATGCCCAGTCTACCATAGTAAGCTGGGTTCGCAAAGTCTTTTTAACGTCATCATTGAAAATACTGTCTTGGAATTTATTAAAGAGATTAAGTCTAAATTTCATCATGCGATCTGACAATGATTCCCATTTTAATTCATTTGATAGACTGGTTACGCTAGTATGGTTATCGTACCGTCCCTTTACAATTATTTCCGATCTTCGCTGCACACGTTCAAGTTCATTATTATGGCCTATTTCGTATGGATCCCATATACTGGCAGTGTATTCCAAAAGAGGTCTAACAAGGGAAAAGTAGCTGATTTCTCGTACATGATCGTCACATTTACCCAGTAGCCAGTAGTTTGTGCTGAGTCATTCCCTGCCAGACACAATAGCGATATTTTTTCAGGAAACTATTTCGATATGACGTGCTCGCCCACCCGTCAGTTTTCGTTTTTACCTGAAGCTCTTTTTCCATGACTTTCGCGCCCCTTCCTCAGTGTGTAACTTAAGTAAACTAAACAGCACCACAAACTTTCTCCCTTCTTTTTTTGCTCGACCCGGCCCAGTTCAGAAGTCCATTCCCCTAACCTAATATCCTATCCTGCTATATTGTCTTCCTCCCTGCCAAACACTCCTTCGATATTAATGAATCATCCGACGCGTGCTGAAAAAACCTCTCCGCTAATTTGAGTGATGGAATTGGAATCATGAGCCTCCTTCACGCGAATCGATGTTCTGCTACGGAAACGTTTGCTCTCTTCTCAAGCAGTTTGTAAATGTTACCACAGAGCGATGTCTAAACATCGCGCTTCAAACTTGAATTGCTCAACTAGACTGGCGAAAGGTTAGAATGCATGCGGTAAGATTTACAACGTTCACTCTTCACTACTCTACCTTCATTTCATTATATGTATCGTACATCTACATCTACGCGATACCCTGCAAGCCACCGCGAGGGTGTGTGGCAAGGGGTGAAGATCACCAAGCATGCACTACTAACATGCAAACTAGCAACTATATTATCTCATGCAACTTGATTGGTAGTATCTATAGTCATTAAGGGGTGATACATGCATCATGAACTACAGACTACTCTAAAATATTTCCCCTACCTATCCCTTTACCATGCTGCCTATTCTGTTCTCTTATAGTACGGGGGATAAATGCCATTTTGAATCTATTGGTACGACAATCTATCTCTCTAATCTTATTTATCTGGTCGAATCTAGCATAATACGCTGGTTTTTTTTAATATGTGCCTAAAATCTTCAGTAAAGCTATCCGATTGAAATTTCTCTAATAGATTTAATCTGTATTTTAACCTACGCTCAGATAATGATTCCCACCCTAATTCTTTTATTAATTCTGGAACGCTACTCAACCTATCGTAACACCTTTTAACGAACGTAGCAGCTCTACGCTGCACAAAGTCTAGTTCTCTGATCAAACCTAATTCATTTGGATTCCATACACTGGCTGCATACTCAAGGTGGGGCCTAACTAGTGAAAAATAGCATCGTTCCTTTGTGTTCTCATCACATTTGCCAAGTACTCTTTTTATAAATCCT
Organism: Platycnemis pennipes; assembly: GCA_933228895.1. Lineage (NCBI taxonomy): Eukaryota > Metazoa > Arthropoda > Insecta > Odonata > Platycnemididae > Platycnemis > Platycnemis pennipes. Next base: position 28,078,661 of record OW121852.1, on the reverse strand, counting down.
AGCTTTCTCTTCGCTCGGCCGCATATTTCCCGGATGTGTCTACCCCACGATAAATCTTTAGTGATTGTTACACCTAAATATCTTACGGTTTCGACGTTTTCGATCTTCGTGTTACTTATTCTATAGGATCGCTCTATCGAATTATTCCTCCTCCAAAAATTGATTGCTAAACACATTTTAAGGTTAAATTCTAACTGCCATTTGTCGCACCACTCTTGAATTGCATCTAAATCCTTGCTAAGCGATTTCCTGTCCTCTTCGTTTGATATACTCCTGTACACTACCGCATCGTTTGCAAAAAGTCTAAGCTTACTACTAACTACGGTACCCAAATCGTTTATGTATAAAAGAAATAGAAGCGGACCTACTACGCTACCCTGGGGAACTCCCGATGTGACTTTGATTGTGTCCGACATGATACCATCTATGACAACCCTCTGTTCTCGCCCACTTAAGAATTCTTTTTAATCGTTTATCGGTTATATTCTATCTACACGTTCTATTATTCCCTTCTAGCAATATTTTTGTGTAATGCTCATTTTGAAGTGTTTTTCCGTGTATTTTCCGATGAGTAACATGTTTCTTTAGTTTTTTATATCTTCAGTGAAACTAATTATGCTATCAGAAAGTTTTCACAGCCCATTATTTTGTGAGAATTTTCCTGTAGCACTTTTTCCGTGATAGCACACAAATGTATAAATTGGAGCATAAGGTCGATCTAAAACATGGATTTAGGTCCAATAATGTTCGTGGTTTGCTCACACATACATACATAATGGGGAATATGCATGAAATTTGTTTCTCGAAGATTAATGATGTACTTGATGCGAAATTTTCTCACCAATTTAAATATATAAGCCAACTTTTTCTACGCCCACCACAAAGATTATTAAATTAATTTAAAAGGTTCCCGGAAAATGACGAAAGTCACGTGACTTAAAACGCCTTCTGACGTCACTGCACGGTATAGGTTGCATATTGCTACGGAGATAGACATTTATTTTAGAAGAAAACGAAGCGAATGTATTGTTTTGAGATTTTTAGCCGTTTCTCGAACGAAACGATGACGGAAAAAATACTTAAAAAAGCACATTCCGACAATTTCCTTTGGTTGACTCCCTTATAGCGGTGTTCTTCTGAAAAAAACCAGCGATTGCATAGGCGTATTAGAAATTCATGAGCACTAAACAGCCATTATATAATTAATGGACGATTTGCTCGTTACAATCCATACTACGTGGATAAAAATTGGAAATACAATCGTTTATTGCATTAATCAACTGAGATAAATACATACGTTATTGCCAAGTATTTATTTAACAACTTACCTCCAAGCATAAACAGATAAACAACGCCCATAGTGTAACCGTGCCGTGACGTCATGCGATGACGTCGTGTTTTTAAGCTGCCGAAAAGTTACAATTTTCAAAGAGTAATATCTTTGTAACACAACTCAATTCTTCAGCTAAATTTTCGCCAAGCACATTTTAGCTAATAAACTTCACATTCAAAAAGGAATAAAAAATAGTGCATGTTCCCCATTTTACTACTGTGCATGCACAATGTTAGTGATATTATTCTGATAAGGGTGTAACATTGTTAATTTTGTCTGATGTTACTATCGTCATCGCTATCATTGTTCTACAGTCCTTTCAGCTAACATCTTCGTATTTATTCTTCTCTTTCACATCTTTTAAATTGTCTTCCAAGCTTTCATTTCACGTAATTATTTTTTACGCTTTCAAATGATTTCGGTACCAGAACATTTTTCCTAAACACAATTTTTTAAGTACTATTAAGAACTATTTTTTTATAATTAAATTCTTATCTTTTCTGATCGTCTTCTCCTCTGTAGATAGTGTTTCCATTTCTTCCTCCTTTCCTTTATGTACCCTGTCCATTCTATTTTCCTTTGCCTCATACGTTCATTCATCACCGTTCATTAACCAGCCCTTTCGGTTCCTCCTCCTAGGTCAGTAATTACTCCGTTTTATTTTCCTGTATCTAACACCATGTCTAAATTTGGTGTTGTGTGAAGACTACTTCCAGTTCAATACTCCGTCCGTCGGATGGGGCGTTAAGCTGTGGTCCCTTTGCGCCTCTCATTAAGAGCAGGCTAACATCGCGTTTCAATCCACTCTTCATACTTTCCCTACCATTCAATCCTGGTACGTTTCTTCCCGATCTGAAGTGCATTTAAGTGCGGGCATAGACTTGATGCCATAGATTAGAAACTCCGATTTGCTAGTTACCATTCTTGATTTAAGGAGCTACCATATTTATTCCTCATCATATTTCCTCTTTATATTTTTGCAAATGGCTTGGCCAAATTACCCCAAGCATTGCATCTTTTCGGTAAGTCCAATTTCTCATCTTTTTCTCTTATTACCGTTTGAATTTATTGTAGTATTATTAAAGGTTGGGTAATCACGGCCTTAGTCCACATTATTGCGAGACAAGTGTGTACACAATCTATGTATGTCCAAATCTAGTGCGGCCCTCATCAGTATTTCAATCCTAAGATTGGTTTATTGTAGCCCTCTATTCTGCCCTTCTTTTATTAAGCATGTATTATGTATTAAGCATAGATCGTGAAGATCCCACTTACGTCAAAACAAAGAAAGACCCGACTGCTAAGATTGAACGGGAAGTAGGGGAGCTCATAAAACGTTCTAGCATCCCTCTTGAGGAGCAACGCAGAATACTCATAGAATACTCACACGCAGAATATTCATCCAGGCCGCCGCCACTTTACGGGTTACCTAAAGTTCACAAAGAAGGCACACCCTTACGCCCTATCGTGAGCTGTATTGGAACCCCCACCTACGGGCTCTGGCCCGCCACCTGGCCTATCATATACAGCCCTTCATAGGACAGACAGGATCCTGCGTAAAAAGCTCCGAGTACTTCATCCACAGAATTCGAGAGCTGAAAGTCACGGAGAACGACATCTTAGTCTCATTCGATATCGTTTCTCTATTTACCAAGGTCCCGATCAAGGACTCCGTGGACATTTTAAGGAAATTAGTGAACTTCGGACTTCCGGCCGACTTTGCAAAAATGGTCGACCTTTGCCTCCGAAATAACTTCTTCCTTTGGAACGGAGATATTTCGAACAAAATCATGGAGCAGCCATGAGTATAGTCCGCTCTCATCCGTTATAGCCAACCTATACACTTTGGGCACTTTGAAGAAGATGCCCTGGCGTCTTGCAGCCTCAGACCGTCCGTGTGGATCCGCTAAGTTGACGACAGCTTCGTCACCTGGGGGGTTATTTTGTAATCTCACTTTAGTGAGAATACGTCATAAAATGTCACTTTTTCGTAGTTAAACTCCGCCACCCAGGCGGCGTGATCATCTTCGGATCTCAAGCGGTGAACTGCCTGTCATGTACTGGTCTTTTAGACGATTCATCCGCTCGATCCGTATCTTTCGATTCTTGATCCGTTTCATTATCTCCGCCTGCCATTAGTTCCCATCTCATCTTCATAGAGAACGTGACATGGAGCCACCATCGTTTCCACTTGAAGCTTGAGTTGGGAAAAAAGCAAGAGCGGGAAAGATACAATCGATTTTAAATTTTATTTTTGTAATTTGCACAACGTGAAGAACTTAAACTTTCTTAAATCACAAATTGTATTTTTGTCAACAAATGATTTGTTGAATGAAACACTACTGAGAAAATGAAAAATGATGAAACACTATTGACGTAAAATCTAGCGAGAAACAAATGCAAATCACAATATTGGTATAAAGTAAATTACCGGACATGAATTATCTTGACAGGCCATCCGAATAATGAAAATGATAGGGACAAACAATTTTTCACTCACCTTCACCGTATTCCTCCATTTTTGAAGAAAGCGGTCGCCGTTGCCAGGCACTCGTTTGTTTATTCAACTGCAGGAACTACGACAATTCGCGAACCGTTCGTGAGCCGATCATTAAGAGAGCGGAACGGATCTCCCGTCTTCCCGCAAAGAGTCGTTAAAAAGGTGAGATTACAAAATAACCCCCCAGGCCACACGGGATAGAGAAACTTTAAACTCTTCAAAGACGAGCTAAACCCCATGCATCCATCCATTCAATTCACCATGGAGGTTGAAGAAAATGGAGCCCTGCCTTTTATGGATGTCTTGGTGCAGAGAGGTGCCGACGGTATTCTTCGGCACACGGTGTACTGGAATAAAACGCACACCGACCGGTACATGCACGCAGCCTCCTATCACCATCCCAAACAGAGATCTACTTTAGTCAAAACGCTGGTGCACAGGGCCAGAGTGATTAGTGAAGAATCCACATTACAAACAGAAGTGGACCACATCGTGGCAGCCCTTGGAAGAAATAGCTACGCAGAGTCATCAGAGACATCAAGACGCGGTTCAGCACGCTGACCAAAATCAAAGATGTTTTACCATCACCAAAGAACCGGCAAACACCCTTTACTGCCGGAGGGAGTTTATGAGATTCCCTGTTCGTGCGGGAGAACATGCATCGGGCATACAGGGCGCTCAGTGGCTCGCCGTCTCAAAGAGCACCATAGAGCGATCACTCACCGAAACATTAGAGAATCTGCACGAAAGAAAAATACTGGCAATTTTCCACAAGAATAAGGATTTTACTTGACCGGTTTCGGTCTACAACACCATCTTCAGGAATTGCCAGTCTTTTTCTTTCGCTATGATATTCCACCAAATCAAGCCTGAAACAACTACCTTTAGAGAATCTGCAGTTGCCTAACATGCAGCCTCCGGAGGTACAGACGCCCAACATAATATTTTATCGAAGAAGACACGGGTAAGAGCGAGAGAACCGCGCTATTACCCAAGGCTAATACGAGAAGCGGTCGAAATATAAAAACGGCCGAACAAGTTCAATCGTGAAGACGGCATTAAACTTTGCTCCGCGTGGAAGAGGATTCTTCGTCCCCCACCCGAGGGAAAGCCCTCCAAAACCAGGGATGTGACCCGAAAAGGCACGTTACGTTTCGTGCCGTACCTGCGAGGCACCCGAACTCGTGGAGTCCGAACCTCGGCGTTGAAGGAGACCCAACCCTTCACCACGGGAGGTTTATAGCGCCAACTGACCAGTCACACTATAGTTTATAACTTCTTAAAGTTAAACATAAATCACAAAGCTATGTTCTTCTTTGTGTTGCACTAGTCACGCAGATGAAAATGGTTTTTTTCATCGCAGCCATACGATAGATATTTACCAATTTACATGCTTTGATAATTTAATGTACTTTAAACTGGTTTGGTTTACTAATGCACGTAAAATGGTTAATATATATATATATCGTATAACTGTGTTTAAAAAACCATTTTCATCAACGTGAACACTACAACACAAAGATGAAAATAATTGTGCGATTTATGTTTAATTTTAAGAAGTTATAAACTATAGTGTGACAGGTCAGTTGGTTCTATAAACCACCCGCGGTGAAGGGTCCGGTCTCATTCAATGCCGAGGCTTGGACTCCGAGTTCGGGTGCCTCCCAGGTACGGCACGAAACCTAAAATGCCTCTTCGGGTCACATCCCTCGAAAACCCCTCGAGGCCAAGATAATTCACCACCTTATGACGCATAAGGGGAAAGAAGGGATATGAGAGACTGAGCCAAATAAGGTTAGGGAAGGGGGGCATGTCTCCCCGTTAAATAGCGAAGACGCTAATTCTTCTTAGATTATTTACCCTGATGATGCGGCCTGCAATGGACGCGAAACCTTGGGCGACAAAGCCCCATACGCGGCGGCTCCCGAGAGAGACAACTGGAAATGCCCTGTTCAGTGTTGATTCCCTCACGCCCTGATACGTTTTCTGTTTCACGTCCTTCTTTATTTGCCCTATGTACTTGTCCCTTGGTCTTCCTCGCGGGACCTTCCCATTAATCTTCCCTTCTACTATATTTCTTGCTAATTCATTGTGCATCAAGGTATGTACCCAATACATCTGGGTCTTCTTTGCCGCAGGGCTTTCCATATCTTTCCATCCTTCCTTCCTTCCTTCATCTGCTCTTCTGCACATCTCTTCGTTCCTCACTTCATCTGTCCATGTACTGTGGCCTTAATACTATCCATTTGGGCTCTTCCTAAATAATCCCTGCGTCTCCATCAGAAGCTTCCTGAATCAATGATACGTTTCCTTTGCCCCACCCGTTCTAGGGACTAAGTTCACAGCTTAATTTTTCTCGCGTTTCCTTCTACTAGTTAGCATTAATCTTTGGCGTTCTCCCTTTTTTCTTCTCCCTTTCTCTACACTAATGAATATCTCCTGAAATCAGTGACTTCCCGATTCTTTTTATGTTAATTCCTCAACCCCATTCTTGTTCCCTGTCGCTCACCTCATAAATGTTTTATAAGTCCCCTCTTTTATTACTTCCGTCCCATATTTTGCCGTTGGTACCATGTCAGCCATTCATATCCTTTTTATTCGGCTCGGACTCTTCTATTACCCTTCTTCTCCTCTCAAATACCTCTTCCCTCTTTCGTATGTTTATACATGTTTCACTCTCTCACCATTAAATCACGAGGCATGTTAATATAAATTATTTTCCTCCCCCTGAGCTCAAGGGGTTAATGGATTTAGTAGATGTGCCCAACCTCTTTTCAATTAAACACATTTATTCAAATCGCGAGCATAGGTCCCGAACGTGTTCTGCCTCGCGTTTTTTTTTCGGGTGCTTTTATTCACTTATTTTTTCCCCTCCCAAATACTCCTCCTTCCCACTCTCCTTCCCCTCCACTATCGAGGCCTCCTCCCCCCCCTACCCAGCATGCAATCGGCCGCCCTTTCGGAATGGAGGGAGAGTTAAGGGGGGAGGAAGTGGAGGAGGGAAGTATGGGGGAGGGGTACCAGGGAGACCCCTCGTGGGGATATATACTTTTAAAGGGGACCCTCTCTCGGGAATGACCCCTTCCCTTGAAACCTCTCCTCGCGAAGACCCGCTAACAATGTTGTTCCGAGGGGGAAGGATTTGTGGGGTGAAAAAAAATGAAGGCGACCACGCGATCGGAATAAATTAAGTGCCGAGTCGTTCCCAGACGGCGTGATGGTCGTCTCCTTCGCATTTCACGTCATTTCCGCTCGTGACCGAAACCTCCGCGGTCGCGGATCCCTGCCAACTGGTGGCGCTTCTTGTGGCTTGCGACGGGCCTGGAACCCTCGCGAAGTGTTCCTCATTCCGAAATATTTCTCCGCTGATCTACTATCGTAGGAAAAGAGAAGGGCGTATAAAGCATTTCCTGGGAATCACAATTATCAGTATTGAGAAATCGTTGTGCCAGAAGCCACGTTGCACATGAGAGGATGATATCATGCTATTTTCTCACCAAGTTTTTCTGATAATACGTAATCATAAAAATTCGCCATCTGTGGAAATAATTGTAGCCATACGGCAATCTGTTTGTGCTCGAAGGATTCAGGCTTAAGGAGGTTCCACCGTGACTCCGCGATTCAAAATCCCGTAGAAGAGCTATGTTATTTAATGAATAAATACCGATCCAGAAAAACTCCTATATGGAAAATCATCTATAGGGCGATAACGCATACACAGAATAATTCTATGAGTATGCTATTATACAGCGCGTTGTAGCTGCATTCTATTTTTTACAAGCTCTTTTAACTCATTTTGACTTCGGAACATGACTGACGTGTCGTTGCCGCGTTTATTTTACAAAATGAGAACACATGCTCAATCCCGCTAATACGTATTCTAAAATAGGTTAAATATTTTCTCACTTAGTTTTAAAGTATTCCCTTGCAAATACAACCTTTTGTTTTGAATTTTATTAATAATCATATTTTTGAAATTTGCTTGGCAACGACGACGCTGCTACGATTTGGAAGAATTGGTATTAATTACACCATGTCAATAACCAATGAAATATTTAAATTTCATAAAAAATTTAAGGACCTTGGTAAGGTATATTCCTAAATTAAGTTAGTAAATAGGCTTCAAAGCATGTTCCGTCACAAGTACCGTTGCCAATGATAACAAAATACTGTAGCGCCACTTCCATGAAACTAAGACTTTTCTGCTTTTTTTCGAGCAAACATTTATGAATATCAATTAAAAAAGTGAGGTAAGGCTAGCACTTTTTTTACAATGCTAAATTCTACATAAAATTGCGAATTTTATATTAGTTTTTCGTGAAAACGACATTTATCTTTACATTATTAATCTGCAAATTGTACTGGTACAACCATGCCTTGCCTTTTAACCACATATAAAATTGCTGATCTTCAACGTCTTTTTTCTTAAATAAATGATGGAAAGACCTCATGATTTTATTGCCAATCAATAGAAGGGCCAAAAAATTAGGTGTCCTGAAATGTTCACAGAAATGATTTATACTTCATAATTCGGTGGAACCTCCTTAACGATGTGGAAATCTATAATGACAGAGAAAACATAACAATGTATATTCCATTCGTAAATTTAGCGCTTCTGCACCATCATTAGGTACCTGATGATGGCGCAGAAGCGCTGAAACTAGTTGTACCGTCAATAAATTTCCGAGTTTAATATACACTATTATTTTTTCTCTGTCCATCTGTTTGTGGTTCTAAATTTGCATTCTCAGTCACATAAGAAGAAAACATTTTTTTTCCATTTTAATCAGCGTTTTATGTGATTATTTCATCTGCTACGAACTTAATGCTCACATAATTCTTTTGTTTAAATTACTTCGCCTTCTAATCTATAAATCTCGTACGAGCCATTCTTTTCACTCGCCTTTCGCTCGACGACACAGACGATCATTTATTTATTTATTTATTGTTTTTAATGTATCAATAAATGGCCAACGACATTTCTTTTTCGTCTTTCTTTTAACGTCATTCCTTTAACTTTTCTTTACTCCCACTTTTCTAATATTGATGTATGTCTATGAGGTAACCAGCAATCACTCATGTGTATTTCTTTTTTATATATTAATTTGTGAATATTTTTATATATAATTGTCATTTCATTTTGTTTTCCTATCGTTTGTTAGGATTGCCATAGTGATAGAATAGGAGTGAAGGGATTGTTAGAGAGGAGGACATGTGCTGAAGGTGAATAGAATTCTATTCTACTCACCTTCAGCAAGTGGTTTTTCTTCTTGGTTGATACCTATGATTTGAAGTATTGAATTTGATATTGGAAGGACAAAAATAAAGAAAAGGCAACGGGATATATAAAATTCAATTTTATTTGCTTTGGCACAATAACATCTTTGTTTTTTTATTCGGTCTATCCAAAGATTTTAAGTAAATACGAAGAGTGATGTAGATTGTAGAATATAGTGGTTTAAATTTCTTTTTTTCTGCCCGCGAGAACGAGAAACAGTTGATTATGTCTAACAATAAGATGCGGAAAAAAAACAATTAGGAAAGGTTAGGTAAGTAAATTAGCCCTGTCCAAAACGTGTGCTTCTAGCGCTAAGCATACTACAATGCTTGCTTCCAAGAAGAAGGAGAGAAGATGCTGGGAGAAGCATGCTACGAAGCCAAAGCACAGAAGAACGCTTCCATGTTGGCTTCGAAGCATTGTTGGCGAGAATAACAAAAGATGGCGGAGCCGTTGGCAACTTATAAATATGTGTAGTATTTATTTTTTACTTAGTATATTACATTTGCATAATTATTAATATGCATTTCAATGATAAGATTAATGTACATATAATCGGTCTTTTTCTTCCAATCTAAACATTTGATAGATGTTACCCTCCATCGTGTTTCACTATATTTAGTGGTTATTTTTGTTGCCACTACTGCTTAACGTCGCTCCTAACCGTAGACTGCCCGAATATGAAGTATTCTTTCCCAAGCATGCTTTATTGTACGTAAGCAAAGCGTCATCACCAAGAATGCCTTGCCGAAGCATAGGTACTTGGTTTTCGGATACGGCTATTATCTCGAGGCTAAGCTTAAGGCTATTGAGTCAGTCCACCGGATTATGGGTGAAGGGCTAACCTCTTGCCGCAGAGACTAACTATAAAATAAGCGAGATAAGTCGTCGAATAAATATCCGTGGACAATAAGAGGGGGAAAATGGAGGTGGTGTAGGGGTACTCTTGGGTCTACCCTTGGGCAAGGTTGAATTTTAAAATGATACAGAAACTTGTGAAGATGAACTATGAATTGTGGCGAGGGGAGGCCGCCAATAATTACGCTTCCCATCATCCGGGGGAGAGGGCAGCAGCTCTTCTTCATATGAGTGAAGTTGGAGACCACAGCGGTCGGTACAGAGGAACTAATTTTACTTCAGGCGTTGTAACATTTACTTTAACGTCTGTAGTACCGCAATGTCGAGGACAACGGGAAACCAACGCATCACTATCATGAAAAGATTCAGCTCTTTTGTACAGGAAATGGTAGTATTGCCACTACTATATGAATTTTACTCATTTTAAATGTGTGATAAATATTTTAGGGTTGGAACATGGAACGTGAGATCTCTTCGAACCTGCGAACTTGTGGTGTAGAGTCAACCCCCTGCCACACACCTTTGTGGAGGTTTGCTGTACGTAATATGTAGATGCAAATTTCGTTTGCAATGTATTACGTACTTCAATCCAATCCGTTATTCCAGACCAGAACATTCAACAGCGAAATTATTTCCTGAATGCCATCGCTTGCCGCCAGAGGATCGCTGTAAAGATTTACCTCTACCTGATCAGTAGCTAAGGTTGCAGTTCATTTTTAATTGCAAGGAGAAAATTTAATGCATATCTAAGCGTTTACGTAGTTTACCATATTGGCGAACCCAATAAGATTTTAAATCGCATTTTATGAACTTTCTCTGTATAAACGGGAAGAATACTAGAAAGCACATTTTTCCTATTGTTGACTTCTTGTTGAGGTCCAAGGTTACCTGCCAATGTATTTTTATGGAGATGCCTAAGGTTGGATGAAAACTAAGTTCGGCTGCTATAATGAGGTTGGACTCTACTCTGGTTTGCTTGATAACCCAAAGGCTGCGGGGTTGGCTGCAGTTTTCTACTTGACCCGTAAGATGCAGCTACTTTTCCCTTGTTAGACCTCATTTGGAATATGCTGCCAGTGTATGGGATCCCTACGAAATCGGTCTAAATAATGAACTTGAACGTGTGCAGCGAAGATCGGCAAGATTTGTAAAGGCACGATACGATAATTATATTAGCGTAACCAGTCTATTAAATGAATTAAAATGGGAATCATTGTCAGATCGCAGGTTGAAATTAAGACTTAATCTCTTAAAAAAATTCCAAGAATATATTTTCAGTGATGATGTTAAAAATATTTTGCGGACCCCAACTTACTATGGTAGACTGGACCATAATCACAAAATTAGAGAAATTGATTGCCGAACTGACAGATTCAAAATGTCCTTTTTTCCTCGTACTGTTAGGAATATGAATAACGGTAAATATATCCGGTACGAGTGTAGCAATGGATAACATTGGTAGCTGCATGTTGGTATAAGTACTTATAGCTAACCCAACTAACGGCATGTTTTTGCATGCATGTTTTGCTATTTTTATCTTTTTTTTAAATAGCGTAGTTTTGAACAGTACCTATACAAGTACTAATCCTTTTTTTATGCATGATATGTAGTGCATGTTTGGTGAGAGTTCACCCCCTGCCACACACCTTTATGGTGGCTTGTAGGGTATTATGTAGATGTAGATGTAGATGTAGATACCATTGAGGATAGTGGATCGGGAATCTATAATTGGCATGATAATCCAGAGTATGAGGAAGTGTTGCACGCACTCTTTAATATCAGTTTTTAACGTGGATTTCGGAATTATGATTTCAGAGCCATTATAATTTAGGTCAGAATGAACGAGTGAAAAGAATAAATTGAATTACATTTGAAGAATTCATAGCGTCAGATAGTCAGCCATCCTCCTCCAGTCATTCTCCAGGACTCCAGTGATTGTTGAGCGTATTAAGGAGGCTCCACCGAATTATGAAGTAGATGTCATTTTTGTGAAAATTTCAGGATACATCGTTTTCTGGCTCTTCTAAGGATTGGAAATAAAGTAATGAAGCCTTTCCATCATATATTTGTAAAATAAAGACGTTGAAAATCATTTATTTTATAGATCTGGTTACACGGCAGAGCATGACTGTTGCAGTAAAATTTGAAGATTAATAATGAAAAGAGAAATGTCGTTTTGACGAAAAACTATTATGAGATGCGTCATTTTATGTAGAATTTAGCAGTAGACTAGCAGCATACTTTTGTTTAAATGTTTGAGTTTATTGATTCTATTGTTGCCACGAGCTGAAATAAAGAGTGTGCTTTCGCACAATGAATTAAATATCAATTGCTGATTCATTCAAGATAAATCCATCCACATTTAGCAAAGAAAAATTAAATTAAACAATGATTATTTGAAAGCTTTTTTAGTAATTGTTTCTTTTTTAAAGGTGGCTGGCGCTAGAATAAAAGGAATTGAAAAAAATCGAGGTAATAATGAGACTGTCAATTGGTGAATATGTATAGAATTGATTAATTCATATTGTCAAGTGTTGCGCTGCTTTTAATGATATAAGAACTTTATGCTGCCGTAAAAAACCGCACGCATTGACTCGCCACCAGTACCCCACCCCCTCTCTGCTCCTCCCCCCACCTAACACCTCCCTCCCCTCATCCAACACTTCCCTCCCCCTCCTAGTTGTGTATATATGTATACCGCTCTCTTGACCATATATTGTTGTACCTGATGATGGCTTAGCGGCTGAAACACGTAGTACCACCATTAAAACTATGGAATAAGTGCTATTTCTTGTGTTTTTTCATTTCATGCCGTAAAGAACTAGTATTAATTTTGGAAATAATTGTAATATGTGCAAGGAGAAAAATGAAGAAGGAAGATAGAGGTGAAAAAGGTGGAGAGAAAGATAAAAATGTGTTATGCATTGCAGACGAAGATAAGGATGATAGAAGGAAGAAGAAGGCAGCGAAGGAATGTAGATAAAGGACATAGTGATAGGCAATAAAAATAAATAATAAGTATTCTTTGCTTGCGGTGAGAATGATACGAAATCCTTCTTACATCGAACCTCTCGTCTATGTTAATGATGAAAAACATATGAATACATCATTTCAGTTCATTACTCGTCTTCAAGCCAATTTACCAAAACAAATAACATATGGAATGTAGAGAGTACAGAAAAAATTATATAAGACCATAGAGATGTATTTCAAGAGTTAACCCTTTCAGACCTGGTGTCCATTGTAATGGACATAGGTTTCAATTTATTGCTACATTGTACTCGATGTATTCTCACGTTTTTTTATGAGCTTCCGTCATTCAGTGATACTTTGTCGACTCCTATGTGTGCGGAGTCATGTGTCGATAGAGCGGTTTGGTTACGAAGGGAACTCGTTTCAGAAATGGTACCTACTGCATCAACTGCTAAAGATACGTGATATTATATATTTTATTTTTTTAATACTATACGCTCGTGATGCTTGCAGAATTTTTTAAACATTCCTCATTGTTTATAAATGGTAGTATGAGTCTTAAATTTAACCAATCATTTTTAGTTTTTGCTATATTAATCGTTAAATGAATGTCCATTATAATGGACATTGGGACCACGAGGAAAGGTACCTTCCGTTTATCTCTTTTCCTTTTTGATAATATATACGTTGGTAAATGCTACCAGTGTAGTGCTGTAAACATTTCATATCCTTTATTTTCTAAGAGTTTGTTTTCGAAGATTTTTCTAAGTAAATTTAACACTATTCCGACTAATTATTTATTTTTATTTGTATTTTGTTGCTATATTCTCTGGGATTATATATTTTTAGGCATCGCCATTAGTTTTATTTCGCTTTTTTCATTAATTTACATTGTATGTGATTTAATAATAGGTAGTATTTCCAGTGCTATAACGTTTTATGTTATTTTTACGGGTAAGGTAGGAAAATAATGTAAAATAAGGGGAGGTAAGGAAATGTTGAAGAGGGTGATGGAGGCTGGAAGGCAAGCACGTAAGGCGAAGGGATGGGAAGATTTAGCGAAGGCAGACCGAGGGTACGAGGAATTGAAAAGGGATGCAATGCAAGGAATGCGGATTTTCAGCGAGCAGTGAACATTACGAATTCCTATTCGCGGAATTGGAAGAAAAAGAATCCAATGGCTGCGCAATCATTTTTTTTAATGCACGCCCGGGATGATTCCTAAGAAAGGACTGTACCTACTTGCCGATCAATGCAGCTTTTCTCGAAGCCCACGACGTCTTCCGATGATTAGCTCAACCAGCGGTGTGGGATGGATGAATCCATAGCAGTGGCTCTTCTAACTCTACATCCATGCAATACCCTGCAAGCCATCGGGAGAGTATGTGGCAGGGGGTGAAGATCACCAAAAACTTACATGCAAACAGGTTACTTCATAGAAACATTCTAGACAATAGGGTAACATGCAGGTAGATGGTTATAATCTACATAGTTGTAAAGGAGTTGGTTGTTTATACATGCATCATGCACTACAGACTACTCTAATATTATTTCACCTCCCTATGCCTTTACTATTCTTCCTTTGTGTTCTCTTATAGTACGGGAGAAAATGAGGTTTTGAATATATCGGTACGACAATCTATATCAATCGCAGCCAATAGGATCTCGCCTGACGGTCACGTACTGTTTCTGCTACATTTTGTTCCTATGCTGCCTCAAATGCAGGATTTATGCCTCAAATACGAAATGCAAATTAATTAAGTACATTTGAAGACCTGAGTGCAAGAACAAGATAATAACCAATAGTGAAGTTTCGAGAAAACTCCGGCTTGCTGGAGCATTATTATTAATTATCTGGTTCTTGCACTCAGAGAGCAGAAAGTAAAATTCCAACAATGTCTGCTGAACTTATTTAGAACTTACCATCGAAAATGACTATGTCTACTGGTAAAGGGCTTCATGTCTTTGTGGAAATCTCATTTTCGCAAAAAGTGGTCATTATCTGGTTCTTGCACTAAGGTCTTCATTTAATCTCACCTCGATAAAATTTATGCTATTATAATATATCCTTCACAAAAAAATAGATAATGCAAGAGAGTTAAATGCTGTTTAAATTGTGTTCTGAATATTTTTAAGGTTCACGTTGTTGAATGGTAACAATGAAATTATCGCGATATGTAAACACAAACAGCACGTGACCGCGAGGTGAGCTCCTATTGGCTGTACGGTTGCGCAACCGTCTGGTTGGAAATAGACTCGCTCCTATAATGGGTGCTTTCCAATCATCGACGCAAGTCGACACAAGTCAACTTGTGTCGCGTGTAGTGCTTTCCAATCAGTTTGTGTCGCTAGTGTGTCAAACGCGAGTCGACACACGGTGACACACCGGTAATGGTGAGTTATTGAAAAAAGAAAGAAGGACGGCGCAAGCTCTTAATCACAATACGTCTGCAAAAGGCATATTGAAAATAATCGATAATTCAGAACAAATGTTTAAGTTAAGTATTTTCTTAATTAATCATCCTACAACTCATTTTTATGTTCAATAGTACCTATCGATCTTGCTATAGCAATATTTGCACTGCTAACAATAAGTCAAATAGAAGGAAGCTCCTGATTTCCTTCCCACAAAAACGCACCAATCACGAGTCCCCGTGAAAGTCCTTAGCGCATCAGCTACTGCGCATCTGAAACTTGCTTTCCATTCGTGAAAACACAAGTCGACTTGAGTTTCCGCGAGTTAACTCGAGACGACGCATGAGTCGCTTGAATGGAAAGCACCTCAGAGTAAGGACTGAGTAAGGAGCACCTAATCCTTACTCTGAGGAAAGCACCCAATCCAACCGTTGAAAGCTGGTTGGCGCTGATTGGTTGACTGTACAACCGCAACCGGCAACCGTAACCGACAACCGCTAGTGTGATACGGCCTCACGTATGGTCTAAAAGACCGGGTTTAACTGGGATGGTTTAAGTTTAGCCATAATTTTGTCTTTTCTTTTGAGCATCTGATGATTAAACTGTTTTTTTACTCCCTGGTATAACATTAGTACTCTCATCATAAGAGTTATGGTATAGATGATTTTTTCATCACCGAAACCCGTTTTATTTCGAGCGGAATCGGAAGACGTCACTTCGGACCTCAAGGTCTTTCTGGTTTTCTTACGCTGAAGGACGGGTAGGTACTTCTCGATTTCATTGTGCTGCATAACGATAGTACCTACAAAAGACACTGAATTCTTCATTTCGGCTTATTTTGAAATATTTACTATTCTTTGGACAGGCATTGCGGCACCAGCCGAACCCAGGAGCTTGACGGGCTGACGATATGCAGAAATACGATGATCATTTGGCGTTCGAACGAATTTTGAGGTCGTTTGGCCAAGGAAGCCATTGAGATGCTAGCAATATCAACCGAGATGCCGGTAATCATCTTAACTCCTATTGGAAGATAATCATAAAAGTGATTCGTGTTGAGCAGTAATTGTCTCACCATTCCGGCTTGAATAACATTCAAACTCATCCCTCCGATCAATCAGGAGGCACCTGATTGTTGAAGTGCTTATTTACGGGAGCCTCATTTACTCCATGATGTGTTCCTTGGTGGTAATGGATGAGTAGTACGTTGAAATGTTGGGCGGAGTCCTCTAAAGCTTTTCACTGCTAAAAGTAGCTGGAAAAGCATCAAATCATTTTTGACTAATTGCCAGCTTCGATTCTTGAGTTTTTCATGACCACTGTGGTTAGTATTCATTTGCGAATGAACTGAACTAAAATTAAGGGATTGAAGTAATCGTTTTCTTCTACTCTTACAGGTTTTATGTCTTCGAGTTTCTCTCTTCTCTTCAACCAATCCTAAATATCCAAATTACTTGAATAACATGAAAGTATTATGATTTGTACAGGGATCACATAATTTTTATTTAGCCATGCTAAAAGTCACAGATTTGGTTATGGTGCTTCCATTATATTTAGAAAATGCTAGGCAAGCTACTTTGGTGACTCTTATTTTTAACATGAATTCATTAGAAAGCGGAAATAATGTTGAGATATTTAACGTCCTTCGAACTTTAAGAGCTTTTCTTGGGCAAATTTCTGACCACTTCGTGAGCGGCTCTCTAAGAGTTTAATCTTGGGACTTGGGGCGTTGTGAGGTTTTAATGAAAGAGTCCTTGGATAGGCTGTGGATGTTGAGATGGATTAGCAAGATGGAGAGGCAGACGAATGAGGAGTGCTAAACAGAGAGTCGGCGAGAGCAAAGGAGGTTGTTTGGAGAAAAGAGAAGGCAGTGGATGGGGAAGGAGTTTTGAGAGGCATTTTAATATCGAAGAGAGTAATAGCGGGATAGATACCTGTTAACTTAACATGGAATTGCGGGGAAGTAATAAGTGTTCTGTAAGGCATCTATGGAGACGTAATGAACGAGAGAAAGAGAGAGAAAATATTTTTATTTAATATACAATACAACATTTTTTTAAACAAAAATTTGAAACATACTCGGAGGCTACTCAGCCTCATATGAGCATTCTATAAATTTACAAGAGAATAGTCGTCCGTATTGTGCAAATATTACAGTACGAAATAAAACAAGAAAAAATTTAAATAAAGTGATGTAGACAACTCAACGAGACAATGCATAAACTAATACAAAAATAAAATATTTTACAAATATGCCATTTGAACATTGCATTAATTTACATTTATTTATTTTGTAAGGCCAGATCAGAGGGTGAACTATCTGAACTTTGTTTTTGAAACAGGTAGTTAAAGAGTCTTTGCCTGAATATTCGGCTATTTTTTGATCTACGTATTTCACTAGATAAGGCATTCCATAATTTGCTGCCACTTACTACGAAAGACCTATTAAAGGCACAAGTCCGGTGGTTGGGGATTGGTAGTTTATCGTTTCGCCCTCTTGTAACCCGTTGTTGAAAGCTCTCCTTGAAAAGAAATGGAGAGTATAAGGAAACTGGTTCCCCAGTGTTGGAAATATCGTACAAAAGACTACCCAGGAAATATCTTCTTCTATTTTTAACTGTAAGCCACCGTAGTGTAATTATGCAAGGTGTGATGTGATCGTACTTTCGTGAATCACAAATAAATCTAATACAGGCATTTAGTTTTGCATCCAGTTATTTTGTTAAATCACCATAAATTAATGAGCAGTAATAAATCTGAGATAAAGTCAAAGTGGTCACTATCTTTTTACGTATGGACATTGGGAGTAGGATCCGAAAACGTTTTACTTGGGAGAGAGTGCAAAATATTTTAGCTCTTAATTGCGTGATATGATCAGACCAAGATAAGGTGCGATTGATCAAAAGGCCAAGACTGTTTTCAGCTTGGGAAAATTGAATTTCACTGTCAGATACCCTTATTTTAGGAAGCTGATCAAAATCAATTTTATTCATTAGTTTTTTGCTACCGATGATTATGCAATTGGTTTTTGAACTATTTATAACTAATGAACTCTTTTTTAACCAGTTACAGATTGACTGCATGTCTTCATTAACTCCTGCAACATGGTCATGGATTTCCGTAACTGAGCAGTGAGTGTAAATTTGAAAATCATCGGCATATAGGTGGTAACGGCAGTGCTGTAGTTGACGTGGCAGGTTCATGATATGTATGAAGATTCGCAGAAGGAAATTTGGATTTGGTATGAAGGATACATTGTTTGGGAATAGCAGGAAGAATCTACTAACAAGCACATCAGTTTTGGCGGAGTACTTACGACAAAGATCATAGCAATAGTTAGCTTAACCAATGGGGGCGTTTACTTAGAGCTTAAATCACTACATTGTACAAAAAATTATTAGATCGAAATGAAAATAAAATGAATTTTAGTGAAAAAATTAATCTTTTAACCAGAGCTATTCACTCATAAATCAAAAATTAAAACTAGCATAACGTGACGCCCACTCAGAGAGCTGAGTTAAGGATTACTACCTCATCCTCCTCCCGTCCTTGACTGTTTTTAGGGAAAGGGAAGGGAGTTGAGGGAGGGGAGGCGGAAGAACTGCTCGTGCTCGCACAAATCCTGTCGCAACCACTTCAATGGGCAGAGTCAGCTAAAAGTCCCCCATTGTGACTAAGCGACAAAGAGGCTTCGCAGTCTCAGTTGTGACAGGACGGAGTAGATGTTGTAAGACTCCTTCACACGCCCACTTTTCCGAAAGGGTTAAAAACATCAGTTTGCCGCTTATAACTCGAGAAAAAACTGACGGATGGAAGAACGGAAAAATAGGGGTCATTTTATTTACAAACTCCATCAGATTCTGCAATCAAAATATGGTAAACGACCCCATTATCCAGCATTAAAACTGTGTTCCCAGTATTATTTTGATAAAAATTAAAAAAAAATAATTCTAATGAAATGTGTATTTTCAGGGAAAATTTACGTTTTTGAATCTGAGAATCGATGCTCAATCAAACAACACCCATAACTTTCTGCAGAGGGTTTATTACACTCCGCTTTTCAACTAACAGGACCCTCTTCAGGTTCAAGACAAAAGTTGTCAGGGAAATATTTTGCCTATTTCTATAGTCTCCCTTGAAAATCTTGGGGAATAGCGGGTCTCTTTCGAAATCAATTCCTCTTCTCCCGTGTTGTAATGTGCATTGGGCAAGTCCAATTGAGTTGTGCGGCAGTTTTGATTTTTAACACAGTCCGAACACTATAGAAATAGCTAAATAGCAAAAAGGCCTCTGAAAATTCAACGACAATACGGCTATAAACCGAACAACAATATAAAATGAATTTTTAAAACATTTTCTAATTTCGGATAACAATACCGGCACCTGATGTCGACACAACAGCAGACCTGAAGAACTCAGCAAGAGTGCTGGCGAAACAGTAAAAAAGAATGTACACGCACGAGACGAATCCCGAAAGAACACAAATTTCACAAGAGCGTCGCCACGGATACCATCGTATAAACAACATATACGTACTTCAATTGAACAATTAATAGTTTTGTTCCAAAATGTCCAGTCTTACACCTTCTTCAGGTGGAGAAACGCCGGAATAAAGTCTCATGTGTATGTAAAGTATCTTATTTTGTAAATGTTTAGCCAGAAGAGATGACTCATCATTAATTTTATCCAAAACCTCTGATATTCGAGAGCATAGGAGGTTTTGAATAACGCTAATACAAATACCACATTCTCATCTGACAAAATTTGTCTTGTACCTGAAGTTGACTCTGTGAGTTGAATCGCGTAGCGCATTAAACATTTTTGTGGACCAGTGAGGGATTATTTGATTGATTATATCTTCCCGCTGAATGACCCCATGGATGTCAAATCACCATATACATTAACATTATATGCTTCTTACACTGTATCAAGCCTGGCTCTGTCCGATTTATAATACGAATATCGATATCAATTGGCGATAGTTAACCGCCACAGCATTCAAATGTTGCGAACTCTCTACTACGTTTTACAAAACTTCCAGAATTTTCGAGATATTGGTGGTCGGAAACGAGGAGTCTTCATTCCCGAGGGTTATCAAAGAATTTCGGGAAGCATTCTCAAAGTCAGAGAATTTCGCTTGGAACTGAAACCACGACTCTTGGGAAAGATTGAAGAATTCCAAGGGAAAAGATCACTAAAAAAACTAGGGAACTTTAATATTTCGGCCACCATTATGTTGTTGCCTTTCTTCTTTTTGTTAGAGTTGAGTGTTTCCGAATTCGCATAACTCCAGAATTTTACCCATCCAACCTGATGGCATCAACTAAAACCTCACTTTGAATTAAGGCCAGTGAATGGGGGCGTTTACTCGGAACCGAAATCGCAATTTCGTACACGAAATCGTTAGATGGAAACAAAAAAAGAATTTGAGAGAAAAAAATAATCTTCTAACCACAACCATTCACTCATAAATCAAAAATTAAAATAAGCAAAAGGTGACGCCCACCGAACAAGTTGCTGTTATAACATTGACGTCATTTTCCTCCCGTCCTTGACTGCTTTTCGTGGAAGGGAAGGGAGTGGAGGGGGGGTTCTCGGAAGGTCTGCTCGCACAGATGCTGTCGCAACTGTCCTGTTGGTAGAGTCAGCTGTGCCCCCCCCCCCCCCCCCATTGCGATAATGCAAACTACTTTTCCGAAATGGTTAAAAACATCAGTTTTTCCCCGATTATAACTCGATAAATAATTGACGGTTCAGAAAACGGAAAAATACGGGTCTTTTTATTTTACAAACTGTCAGATTCGGCAATAAAAAATATGGTAAATTACCCCATTAGTATTTGCATATTTTTCTTTGCGGAGGGGAATAAGAGAAAGGATAAAAAGAGCCGTTTCAGGCGTTATATGGTGGAATAACATAATTAAATACGATTGGCAATTTTCCACAAAGAAATCTTTACTTCGACCGGTTTCGATGTGATACATCATCATCTTGCACCTGATGATGATGTATCACATCGAAACCGTTCGAAGTAAAGATTTCTTTGTGGAAAATTGCCAATCGTATTTAATTAATAAAAAGAGAAAGGAATTTTGGAGGAAAAAAAGAACTGACAAAGAAGTAGTGGGCCGCTGTAGCAAAGTCAGTAAAGCGCCGTCCTGTCAAACCCAAAGGTCGTTGGTTTGAATCCCACCCAGAGCAAGGATATAAAGTTCGTCTTAGTCAGCTTAGAAATGGTGAAATTCAACATAAGAATATGGTGCATCATAAAACCTAATTCTATAACTATTTTCACAGTGGATAAGTGTTAAGCACGGTGAGAAAAGAAGGAATTGTTTTAAGGGATGGAGTTGGTGTGGTTACAAGAGTCCTGGCCTCCCATCCCGAGGCTCTGAATTAGAATTTCATCCATAGCAGATAGTTTTAATGGTATACTAGTCCCTCGAGACAAGGCTGTGCGCTGTATCCCGTATAATTCAATGCTTACATCGAGAAAGCCATCCAAGAAGTCAAAGAAAAGTCTCCGGGAGTGAATATCCACGGGGATAAAATCAGCATGCTTAAACTTGCCGACAACATTGCAGTCATGACAGAAACAGGAGATTTGAAGAAGACACTAAGAAATATGGAAAGGACAATGGTCAGATATCACCTGAAGATAAATAAAAAGAAAAATAAGTAATTGGAATACAGTGGGATAAAAGAAACCAGGACCAATGTTAAACTATGAAAACAAAAAATCGAGGAGGTGGAAGAGTTCTGTTACCTGGGAAGCCGAGAAACCAGCGATGGACGAAGTAAAAGAGAAATTGCCAGTGGAATTTCCCAAGCAAAAAGTGCATTTTACCAACGGAGGATTCTGCTTACAGCTGCAAATACAAGCGTGGAAGTGAGGAAAGATTTCATTGTAACATATATCTGGCGCATGCTACTATGTGGCAGTGAAACATGAGCAATAACAGCTGCAGAGGAGTCAAGGCTGGAAGCATTTGAAATGCGGTGCTACCGAAGAATGATGAAGATAAAATGGATCGATCGAGTGACAAACGAAGAAATCTTGAGAAGAGTAGGAGAAAAGAGAAGTCCTCTGAAAACTCTAAAAAGGAGACGGGGCAACTTAATCGGCCACATCTTAAGACACGATTGTCTGATGAAGACAATCGTCGTGGTAAAGGTGACTTGGGAGTTTTTAAAAGGCCAGCCTCGTATTAGATCATCATCAACATCAATATTTCAATCTAGTATTGGTTTACTGCAGACCTCCATTATGCCCTATTCAGTGTTAATTCTCTCACGCCCTGGTATGTTTTCTCTTTCACGTCCTTCTTTATTTGCCCTATATATCTTTCCCTTGGTCTTCCTCGCGGGGTCTTCCCTTCAATCTTCCCTTCTATTATATTTCTAACTAATTCATTATACCTCAAGGTATGTCCAATCCATCTGGTTCTTCTTTGCCGTAGGGTTTTCCATATTTTCCTTTCTTTATCTGCTCTTCTGTACACCTCTTCGTTCCTCACTTTATCTGTCCATTTAATCTTCAACATTCTCCTCTAGCACCGTGTTTCTAAGGCTTCGATTCTTCGTTGGTCTACTTTCTCGATGTTCCATGTCTCTGATCCATAGAGTGCCACGTTCCATACGGATGTTTTGAAGAAGTGCTTCCTTGTTTGCAGCCGTAGGTTCTTTCAGCATAGTAGTTGTCTCTTCTTCATAAACGCCTTCTTAGCTTGTGCAATTCTTCGCTTGATGTCCGTCGAGCTTCTTCCATCCCAAGTTATAGTGCTGCTGAGGTAGGTGAAGTTCTCCACTTGTTCCAATTTCACTCCTCGAATTGTTATATTTGCCCTAAGCTTCTCTCTTCTGCACACTAGGATTTTAATTTTCTTCTTGTTGATGCTCATATTATATTCTTGAAGTACTTGGTCCATTGTGGTCAAGAATGCTTGCAGGTCCTCTCGACTTTCTGCTACAACTGCGATGTCACCAGCAAACCTTAGCATGTTTATTTCTTCGCCATTCACCTTGATGCCCTTGATGCCAATTTCCTCTGCGTCTCTTTTTGCTTCTTCCAGGTATATATTGAACAACGCTGGGGATAGGTTGCATCCTTGTCTGACTCCTTTATTATTTTGGGTTCTATCTTCCTTCCGTCTTTCATTCGCATTGTGGTGACCTGGTTCTTGTAGAGGCTATACATTATTCTTTTATCCTTGTAGTGTATTCCAATTGCTTCCAGAATCTTGAACATCTTGTTCCATTCGTCGTTGTCAAAAACCTTTTCCAAGTCCACGAATGCCACTTACAACGGCTTGTTTACGTGTATCATTTTGTCGGCCAGTGTCCTTAAGCTGAGTATTTTCTCCCTAGCTCCTCGGTTTTTCCTGAATCCGAATTGATTTTCCGAAAGATTCCCTTCGATTTTTCCTTCCATTATTCTGTTAATCAACCGAGTAAGCGTTTTAGATGTGTTTGACACCAGGATCAATGTTGTGTGCTCTTCACATTTCTCTGTCCTTGGCTTCTTCGGGATTGCGATCATTTTACTCTTCTCGAAGTCCTCTGGTAGTCTTCGACTGTCATAGCTATGTTTTATTATTCCATAGAAGATATCTTTTGCTTTGACCCCGAGTGCCTTGATTATTTCTCCATTTATTTTGACCCCTCATGGTGCTTTGTTGTTCCTTAGGTCTTTCACGGCCCTGTCAAATTCGCGTCTCAGTATCTCTGACCCCCATTCATCTTCATCCTCCGTGATTTCTTCTTCCGTTTATTCTTCTTCCGTCGGCTTCCAGTGGTTTGGGTGCTTGATAGAGCTCTTCGATATATTGCTTCCATCTCTTCACTATGTCCTCCTGTTCTATGAGTATCTTTCCATTCTAGTCTCTTATGTTGTGGGATCTTGTTTTCCTATCTCCGAATTGTCTCTTCACCAGTTTATAAGCCATTTCTTCATTTCTTTTCATAATGTTGTTGTTTATTTCTTTGCAGCAGTTTTCTATCCATTCTTCCTAGGCTATCTTGCACTCTTTATTTACTTGGTTTCTCAACTTCTTATGTTGGGCCTCGTCAGTTTCATTTCTTGCATTCTTGTATTTTCTTCTTTCCACTATGAGGTCTATTATTTGGGTAGTTATCCATGGCTGTTTTATTTCTATCTCTTTACTCACAAGTTTCTCATCTGCTACCTCTGTAATGATCGTCTTTATTTTATTCCATCTTCCCGTAACGGTTGTCTCCTTCACTTCTAGTTGAGTATCGATGGCTGAGGTGAACCTTTCTCTTGCTTCTTTTTCCTCCAGCATCTTTGTGCTCCATCTTGGTTCCTTCGTAATTCTCTTCACTTTCTTGTATCGTAGGCAGCTGTTCATGAGAACCAGGTTATGGTCACTATTTATATCTGCTCTGCGGTAGCTCTTGCACTGCTTAACTTGGTTTTTATATCTCGTTCTGACAAGGATGTAGTCTCTCTGGTATCTTCCTCTGTCCCCTGGCATCTTCCATGTATATTTTCTTCGCCGATGTTGTCGAAGAGGGTGTTTGCTATTACGATTTTCTTTTCTTTACAGAACTCTACCAGCCTTTCTTCCGTGGCATTTCTTTTTCCCAAACCGAACTCACCAACGCTACCACCCTCTCGGCCCTCTCCGACCACTGCATTCCAATCTCCCATAACTATTAGGTTCTCTTTTTGTCTCTACTGTGTCTGTCTGTGTCTATTTTACTGTGTCTAGGACCTCTTCCAGTTGCTCATACATTTCTTTAATTTCCTCTTCAGAGTGGCTCGACGTCGGCATGTACACCTGCACTATCACTCTGTCCGTATGTTCTCCTTCTAACTTGGTCATCAGAATCCTTTCGCTGTAGCCAGTACGACTTCATTCTTCTTGGCCAGTCTTTCTTCAGTGTGAATCCCACTCCCGCCATCTTCTGGCCGTCTCCTGAGTAAATCACCCTGTAATCGTCGCTCCAGAAGTCTTTGGCCCCAGCCCACTTTAATTCGCTCATTCCCATCATGTCTATCCCCAGTCTTTCCATCTCCATCTTAACGTTTTCCAACTTCCCACACACTCCTAGTGATCTTAAGTTCCACGTCCCAATTCTTCATTTGTCTCTCTTGACTGATGCTCCCCTCCCAGTAGTCCCCACCAGGAGATCCGATTGGGGGGACTATTTTATCTCCGGAATATTTTACCGGGAGGAATGCCATCACGTCATTTTGAATGCAAGGCTGCTTCTTCTAGGCATTAGATATATGGAGCAAGTTGTGAAGGATTTAAGAGAGAAGAATTTCGTTAATATGAAGAGGTTGGCCGATAGAAGGGTCGGGTGGAGGACTGCCTCGAACCAATCTTAGGATTAGTATTACTTACTCAGTATTAATCGTAGTCCGTCTGCCGTAACGTAAACCTGTGGACCCCATATTGCCTCTTGTTGGAAGCAAGGTAATTCTGATGTCCGGTTTTCGTCTGAACCTTCTCCACTCCCTAAATGCTCTAATGTTCCTAAAAATAATCATATTCTTGCCGGCAAAAGTGATTTATTTGTCGGTCAACGTAGCCAATAATACCTAACAGCAACAACAGGGACGTTCTCGGCGGATATTATGGGGCAGAATAGGTGGATGGAACAGATACTTAGGAAATATGAATGGTGTTAGATGTAGGTATCGTTGGTTAACTTCACCCCCTGCCATACTCTCGTGGTGGCTAGCAGGGTATTATGTAGATGCAGATGTATGAAATACTGAAGGCTGTTAGCAAAGATAAAATGTCAAGTGAAAAAAAACAAAGGAAAGTTTTGGATCTTTTTTGAATAATACAAAGAGAGATAGGAAATGCACAGTTCTGAATGAAGAAAAAGCGTAGGAAATAGACGTTAGCTAAATATACAAAGATGAGTAGTGACACCACATCAAAACATATCCTAACCACAAAAATATGGAGCGTCCGAATTTCGACGCAAAATTGATTAAATAGTTGATAAAAGAGACAGAACGTGATTACATGTCCATAGCATGTATTGCCTGGGGTCACCACGGTTCTAATAAGGAGCATCTTTTTGGTTAGCTTTTTGTCACATGATTAGGGATTTTTTTTCAAAATTTAAATCGGCAAAAACTTTGTTACCTAATCGTATTGTATCAATGAATTCATAGGTTAGTACAACTCTTATACCTCTAATGACTTGCTTAATAGTGAATTTCTAGCTTTCTAGTGCTTTCTAGCTCTAATGAATACTTTGTTTACATTATTTTTCATTTGTCATAGGCATTTAATGCGCAGTGTAAATTTGAAAATAAAATGAAACTTGTGCTCAATCACATATCCTGAAGCATTTGAATGTGAGAAATTTATGAAATTTCATTAATTTAAATCGATATCTTTTTGGTAAGCTGCTGAGGGAGACATTATTTACTTGTCGGGAAAATACTAAACATATCTACGCAATGGCTAACTTAAAACATGAAGAATAACTGAAGTTTTTTTTCGAATCATAATTATAAATTAACATAGGTACTTATTTTATTTTTTATTTTTTTGGTAAGTTTGGTATTTTAAATCTAACAATACCAAATACATGATTCCTGTTTTTTAAACACTTATGATAATCTGTTGAAATACGTATATTGTCGTATTGGTAATTATTGCAGTTGAAATGAAAAAAAAATCAAAGCCTGTTCTTCCATTTGATTGATAGAATTTCTGAGTTAATTGCTCGCAGGGAAACAAATAAATTAATTCAGATGGTCAATTCAATTCCTTCTAAAATAAGTTAACCACATCTATACTCACCATCAGACCGATTTGCTAGGAATCGCTGTACGCAATGCTAGAATTATTTAACACCACAATTAACTCAATATAACGCACTATTTCGTTCGTTTGCATTTCAAAAATTGCTCTTACTTGAGTCACAGCCAATTTAAAAAGAAGTTCATCTACAATCAGTCTGAAGCATTCATATATGAAAATTGTATTTCCAATTTCATGATAAGACCGATTAGGCTTTAAAAGTTTGTTTTGGTGTCCATAGCAACACTTTTATTTTCATATAAATAACATCGTAGGCTCAAGTTTTCTCTCGTAAATGTTGGTAAATGCCAGAAAAATCAAATTTTAAATATTTTTCTTCCTTTGGTACAAACGTTTGCGTGAGTTTGATGGTTGGATTTGTCGCGGACGGCTCCTAGATGGATCGAGTGATGTTTCATGGTCTTGTTTATCTTTCGTGGCGAGTGTTGCTATGCGATCGCCCAGTCATCCCGAGTGAGTGGGTGCATTCTTGGTCGACAGGGAGGCCTCGCAAGTCGGAGAGGCAGTCACACGCCGTGGGGCCCCCTTCTCCCGCTGCACCCGTCGGCCCCAAAAAGCCCCGTGGATCGAAGGCTGTAAAAGGGAACACTTCCCTCCTCCTCCTCCTCCTCCTTCACCTTACATTACTTCTTCTCTCCTTGCCCCTCTTACCCCCTTCGCGTTTATTTTTTCACACGCTCCCACACACTCGTCTATACCCTCGGGAAGGGACCTTTGCCACTCCCGCGAGCAACCCCATCCCCTTCGGAGGGAGAGGCAGGGTTTAGTGTCAGGGAGTAGAGAGAGGGGGGGGGGTGAAGGAACTCTTAAACCCCTCTCTTCCATCCGAAAAGGAAAAAAAAATCAGGAGGCGAAGGGGGGGGGGGGGGAGTTTGTTTCGCCCTGGTGCTCCCACAATGCTGCCACCTGAGCTTATCCGTGTGAAACTTAGAACCAACAAACCGTATTGAGTGATGCTGAGTGATTGATACATTCCAAATTTAAGTCGAGAAAATAATGGGAACAGTGTTAAAAGTCGCTAAAACTATTGCGAGTTCAATTTAGTACTTGGAGTTATGCAAAGATTTTAACAAAAATGTATCCTAGATAAAAAAATGTGCTAACACAGTATAACCAACACTATTTATTCATAGAAAACCAACTTATGTTCCAACTCGTTGTCTTTTTCAAGATAATGACACAGCGTAGGTTTTAATAAAAATGTATCCTTCCATACACAAAAATGAGCTAACAGAGTATAATCCACACTATTTATTCACAGAAAACTGACTTATGTTTCAACTCGTTGTCTTTTTCAAGATAATTACACAGCGTAGGTTTTAACAAAAATGTATCCTCTCATACATAAAAATGAGCTAACAGAGGATCCACGCTATTTATTTATAGAAAACCGACTTATTGTTCAACTCGTTTTGTCTTTCTCAAGATAATGACACAGCGTAGGTTGATTTCATCGTCATTATTTTTGAGAAAATGACACCACATGTTGAAGACTAGATCGATTTTTTCTGGATAAAAATTTAGGTTATACTCAAGTAAGTTTATTCTCTATGAATGTCATTCAATGCCTTCGGCATCAGCTTGTATTCTTCCGTTGCATAGGTTTAGGCCAGCGCACGTAAAAAATAGGCTGACACGAGCAGAGGTTCAGCTATTGATAAGTGGGAATGGAAAATAATGGAGAAGGTCATGTGGGTGGAAAGGAAGACGGAAGAGGAAGTGCTGGAGGTGATAGGAGAGGAAAGAAGATTGCCTCAAGAAATTAGGGGAAGACAAACTGAGTGGATGGAAAGGGTATTAAGGGACGAGGTTGTTTTAAAGGATGTGGCGGAGGGCAGAATGCTGGATGAACGGGAAGAGTGAGGGTAAGAAAGAGTGGTTTGGATAGAATTATGAGAGGCGAGAAGTTACAACGTAGAGGTATGTAACGAAGGAGATCATAGGGCCGGCAGTGAGAATTTAATTTACTACATCTAAATCTACATGAGAATACAAATAACAATGATAATTATCGTTACATTTTCAAGTGCAGTATCGTGATAAAATGTGAGCGGATAAAAAATGGTCAATATGAATCATAAGTGAATCCTTAAGCAAATCATGTGGCATGTCGTGACCATTTTTCTGCAAGACAATAACTCTTCATGGAAGTTGTCACTGCCTGCAGCGGGGTCATGTCCTCCTGCACAGTGGTGTCATCAAAAACGCTACGAATCATTTCACCACTACATAAATTGGCAGTCTTACAGCTAACAAATTGGCCGATGCCGAGGAATTCCACGATCCATGTAACTCTTTGTCAGTCTTTGTTTAATATTTTTAAGCAGTGCCTCTGTCATTGCTTCTCTTCAACACTTCTATTGCCATGGTGATTTCCTAAGAACTTGGCTCGTTTAGTTCTTAACCCTCCTCCAGTGATAATTTCACCACCTACTTTTGACCTCAACTTCTATGATTGGGACCTCATATTTTTAAATCTTATCTGGCAATTTTTGTCCACCAAATCTCGTTTCTTTAGCTGCATCATCTGCATTCCGCGTCTGCCGCTCTGGTTCGGGAACACAACTAATATCTAGTAAATTCCTGGCTGACTGCTTCACCTGCTTGAATATCCAGGAACCTTTTATCGACCTTATCAGCTTCCCCCTCACCCATATCCCTTCACTAGCAGACGCCTTTCCCGCCGTTTTCTCGGCATATATACGTATCTATAATTGCCGGCAGCCTTATCTGACCCCCAACTCCAGGTACTGCCACACGTTTTCTATGTCATGCAGAATTGATGTCATTAACCATATTTCATTTATGGCCGAATATGGTAGAGTTTGTAAATTAAAAAGGCCCGTATATTTCATTTCTTCGATCTGTTAATTATATCTCTAGTTATAAGCGGTGAAAAACTGATTTCTTTAACCCTTTCTGAAAACTGGACATACAAAACACTTGGACGTCATTGACTTCGTCCAATCACAACTAGGACTGCAAGGCGCCTTCGCCCAATCACAATAGGGGACACAAAGCTGATACTGCCAATGGAAGTGGTTGCGACAGGATCTGTGCGAGCAGGCCTTCCAGCCCCTCCCCCTCCACTCCCCTCCCTTTCCCTGAAAACAGTCAAGGACGGGAGGGGGATGACGTAGATATCCTTAACGCAGCTCGTTCAGTGGGCGTTACTTTTTGCTTATTTTAACTTTTGATTCATGAGTGAATGGCTTTGGTTAGAAGATTACTGTTTTCGCTAAAATTCAATTTTCGTTTCCATCTAACGATTTCGTGTACAATATAGCGATTTCGGTTCCGAGTAAACGCCTCCAATCCCGATCCCGTTACAGAAAATAATATCAATAAATACTCCAATATAGAAGACAATTCTGTCACTACTTTCCTTAAATTGATAGTTGTTTTTTAATCCTATTGATTTTCTCGTTCGTGATTACACTGAGGAAGATTTGTAGTTCATCGATGGTCCATCGAAAACAAAAATGCCCCAAAATCTTACTGAACATCGGATGAATGTGGAGATACAATGTAGAGATTGCTTTAGAGATTATAGTTTAAATAAGATTAGAGGGATAGATTGTCGTACAGATGGATTCGAAATGCTAGTTTTCCCCGTACTATAAGATAACACAAGAGGCAGCTTAACAAAGGGATAGGAAGGTGAAATATTTTAGTCTGTAGTGCATGATTCATGTATTAACGACCAATCCCTTTATTACTATGTAGATACTAACCATTTAGCTGCATGTGATCCTATTATCTATCGTGTTTCCATGTAGTAGCCTAGTTGCATTTCAATAGTGCATGTTTGGTGATCTTCACCCCTTGCCACATACCCCCACGGTGGCTGAAAGGGTATAGCGTAGATGTAGAGAAGGCGTGGCGTGGTGCTTTGACCTGAAGACGCCAGCAGGATGGCTGGAGAAACTGTCGTCATCTTGACACAACACGACGCGGAGGAATGCCCGAAAGCCGTTACCAGTGTTGAGAAACGCCGCGGAAATCTCAGATCCAATTTTATAATTCTTGTTTAAACTGTGTGAATGCTTGTGAATAATACAAACTTAAATATAATACTGTAGATTAGAAACTTATCTATAATACTATATACTAGAAACTTAAATATACTACACCAGACTATAGTAATAAATTACGAACATAATTTATTATTTTGTCTCTGCACACTTTGTGCTGAAAATTTCGTTTCTTCTGCTTCCTTAAAGATTACTTACCTTCGTTCCGTATCTTTTGAAGTATTTTTGTTCCACATTTAGTATTATATACAAGCCCTTGGTTGGCTAGTTAAGAGCTTGGCAATACCGTACTCGATGTCGTGGACTTCCTAGATAGCGCGAGGGCCTTGTGCCAGGGGGGGAGGGGGGGCATAACTTCATACCCTGCACGTCAGCATCCTTTCCCGCTCCTTCCTTGCACCCACACCCGCTTCCGCCCCCCCATGCTTCCTCTCCACAACTCCTCCCGGCTAAGGCTCCCGGGAGCGGTAATTCGAAGGGAGAGGAGTGAGGAGCGACTCAACTCACGGCGCTTCCTCCTGGTTTTGTGGCGCCTCCGCGACTGGCTCATCCCCGGCGCCTTTCC
Organism: Platycnemis pennipes; assembly: GCA_933228895.1. Classification (NCBI taxonomy): domain Eukaryota; kingdom Metazoa; phylum Arthropoda; class Insecta; order Odonata; family Platycnemididae; genus Platycnemis; species Platycnemis pennipes. The sequence continues at coordinate 28,046,892 of OW121852.1, read as the reverse complement.
CATTCTACCGAATCCTTCTCCGTTCAAACGTAAGTACGCTCCAAATGTCTCTCTCAGCCTCCGGCTCCTTTCTCCCTTCTGTCGCTGCGAAGTCATCAGCTCATTTGATTAATATTTGCGCCGGAGAGAACTAATCGACGGGAGAATGGCAGACTATATGAAATTTCCCCCCCCCTGGCAAAATGACATTTCATTTTCTTTTCGTGCCCTACGGCATACCGATTAAGTTTGACTCTGAGGTTATTGGCTCCAGCATTAGTTCATTATTACGGGACGGGTATTATAGCTTTTTAGTGTTTTGTTAAATACTTTTTACTCATTTAAGTAATTGTTTTCGGTTCATTTAATGATTATTTCTCGTGTTGGTGGTGCATTTTTCTTTTCGTTTGTCGCAATGAACGAGCCTGAGCAGTGAATTACGCCAAGTTTTTGCATAAAATGTTCCAGTAATAAAGAAGTTGCTTTATTTATGCCCCGTCAACAGGCTAATGCCTGATGAAAATACATTGTTGCCTAGAGAAATAAATAAATAATGAATTAAATTCCATAATATTTTATTGGAATTACACACATTAAAAAATTACTAACGCTGGCAAAGCCCTCCACAAATTTTTCAGTATTGAACTTGTTATATAATGACCAGTTCACACAGTGCGTTTTCCATGATTGGTAGCTAGCTGGATTTCGTGCGTGCTACTAAGCGGGCAACGAAGGTGGCCGCTAAGCGGCTTCGCTGATGGTTGTCGGTTCACACGTAGCGAGCCGTTCTCCTTGCTTACTCTTCTTAGAGCCTCAGCACGAAGATGTTTAATGTGATAGTTCCAATTATGAACTGCATATAAACAAATTTCGTCTCTATATGCTTCGATAAACACCACACCTTGATCCCTAGTCTATAGATTTGCACTCATTTTTAAACTAAATTTCGGCCATGCAATGCTATTAAAAGCAGAACCAGGCAGAACCTTTATTTTGATCACGTGATTCAAAGCCGAACGATGATTGGCCGGCAACAATAGCCATCAGCAAAACACGAAAGGAAAATAGCACCGGACCTAACCTCAAAATCAAGTAAGCTAGCCGTCAGGGCAGCCCGCAGCAGTCAGCGTTTCCAGCAAGCGAGCACGTACGGCACCCATCAGCACTCCACGCAAGATATCCTACCCGGAAAAACGCACCGTGTGACCCAGGGCTTAAGTTTGCCCTCACTCCTACGTTAGATGCACTATAGCCCCTATCAATTCATTTCAAATAGTTAGTATATACATTAAATATCGCTGACATTTCTTGATTGATTATGTGATAATAATTAATTAGATTCCATACCAACTCCTGATAATTCATTATGGTTATTTATTAGCAGTAAGTGGCACCAATATTATGTCAGGAAAGTCAGTAATTAATATTGCGTCAGTAATGAGCTCCTATATCATGCATCATCATCGTGCTGAAAAACATTTTCCTTGGTTTTTTAGACTAACTCTGGTTCCTAGTCAAACTCCAGTTTTAGCTGTCAAAATCTCCTTTCTAACATTTTGCCGTCCGAAATCCTATTTATTCATTATCTTCCTCATTCTTCATTAGATAACTCTAATGACCTTTTCTCATGAGCGCTTAGAACATCCGGTAGCTCGCTTAAAATGACCTACCAGCTGTATGCCTCTAATGACCAGACCTGTACACCTTTTGTTAAAGGCCCAAAACCGTTATGAGACAATGTAACGTGAATTGGTTTTGCCCTTATGAAAAGGAGAGAAAAAATGTATTTTTGCAAATCACAAAGGAACAATTACCCAAGGGATGTATGGAGGAGGTTAGAATGTGCAGGAGGAGGCAGTGTTAATTCCGAGTGCAATTTCATTTATTTTAACGTCGGTGAAAACGGAATACTCAATGAGCAGGTCAAAAACCTTACTCGCCATTAGTACAAGGGGTGAATAAGGTTGGTAACGAGATAGTAAAGTCCAATGAAGGCAAGAGGTTAATATATATTCCATGGAAGTAGAGCAAAAACCAGGGGTAGCAGAGGTTAGAGTAAATTACACAAAGAGGTCTAACTCTTGGTAATCATATCAATAGTAACTAATTAAATCACAATATTCGCGCGTAAACACGCCAAACCCCAAAGGCTTAGTGGTAAATAAACCCATAGGAGCAGTAGGTCCCTTATCATTAGCAGTAGCATCCCTTACCTACAAACAGGTATCTTTGTAACGATACAAATTGTATGATTGTCGGAACGAAATTAGAACAAGTTCTATTTTATGGACATTCGTTAGTACGATCTTGCAATTTAGCCTGTTTACACGATAAAATTTAGTTTACCTTTCATTTTTCCCCGAGGGTCACATCTGAGAACGCAAAAAGCCACCCGCATGTTGCTCGCGCACCGCAGTTTGCGTGCACCTGAATAATTAACTGAATCACCCCTCGGAGATGTCCATCCCTTCTTCCTCTCATTTTCACTCTATCTGGGAGGTCGTCGGCCAAGTCAGTGTGAAAGGAGTAATTCTTGACGTCGTGAATTCTACTGTTCAGGCGTTATGTGTTTTATTTTCTCGATTACTTAAAAAATAAATAAATATTCTTTGTATCTGGATACTTTGTACAAATATATAAGCTTGGTTTCCGTAGCCTACGCTTTGCAAACGTTTATTAGCACCTTCAGGGCCTTGGAAACAGGTCGATAGGGTTATTTTCTGCCATGACGGAGAAAAAATAATAATACATACAATGACGAATACAATAGTATTTACGTTGTATGCATTCTATTTGTTTCTCCGTTGTGACATTTTCTGTTATTCGGAATGATTTTATTAATTAAAAATAATCAAGAATGAATATTATACATAGTGACGTGATCACAATTAAGAAAATGAGGCATGCAATTCAACCACTAAGGCTGTATGTATATGTACGAGTATGTGGCAAGATCATTCTGCATAAAAAATCATTGATGTAGCAAAATAATAAGATGAGTGAAAACACAGAAAAATAGCCGTACAGAATATAGGCACATTATGATTGATTGAAAAAAACAAGCAATCGGAGTCCTCTTGAGTCTGATTTAATGCTCCTTTTAAGCAGTTTCCGAAACCCTGAAGATGGTAATAAAACTTAGCAATACGTTGGCTAGGGAAATCAAAGCTTAAATATTTGACTAAAATATTCATCTCCAAAGAGGATTTATCTGCTCTATACTCTTCAGCTCCCCCTGCCCAAATCTACGGTGTTTCTTCTCACAGGAATGCAGATTTATATAGGGAGTGGACTCAAAGATAGAAGAGGAGGAAAAAACAGGGCCAGTGGTGACTAGAGTAATGGCTTTCAGAAAGCGAAGCCCCGGGTTCTAGACCAGGCTTCGGCCATCAAAAACCGTCGCCGTTCCATCTGTTTCACCAAAAGAATATTGGGTAAATGTGACGATCATGTACCAGAAACCAGCTACTTTTCCCTTGTTAGACCTCATTTTGAATATGCTGCCAGTGTATGGGATCCCTACGAAATCGGTCTAAATAACGAACTTGAACGTGTGCAGCGAGAATCGGCAGGATTTGTAAAGGGACGGAACGATAACTATATTAGCGTGACCAGTCCATTATGTGAATAAAAGTTGGAATCATTGTCAGATCGCAGGTTGAAATTTAGACTCAATCTCTTAAATAAATTCCAAGATAATATTTTCAATGATGACGTTAAAAATATTTTGCAAACCCTAACTTACTATGGTACACTGGACCATAATTACGAAATTAGAGAAATTGATTGCCGAACTGACAGATTCTAAATTTCCTTCTTTCCTCACAGAATTAAGGATATGAATAACGGTAAATATGTCCAATACGAGTGTAGCAATGAATAACATTGGTAGCTGCATGTTGGTATGAGCACTTGAATCTAACCCAACTAACAGCATGTTTTTGCATGCGTAGTTTGATATTTTTAAATTTTTTTTAATTGTGAAGTTTAGAACAGTATATAAATACTAATCCTTTTTTTATGCATGATATGTAGTGCATGTTTGGTGAGAATTCACCCCCTGCCACACACCTTTATGGTGGCTTGCAGGGTGTTATGGAGATGTAGATGTTGCATCATTATTTAATTTTTGCACAGTCGTTTGCGGCCCCACGAGCGAAATTTACTTCATTTCATAACGTGACTCCGCGGAGAAGTACATGCGCGTTGGTCGGTTGTAAAACAGGCAGATGTGTAGAGGGACTTCTGGTTCCTCCATCTGGGATTAAATTTTCCCTGGGCGAGCCCAAAAGGGGTCATGGACCAGGGAAAGAGGAAAAAGGGTCACTTCATAATACCGGGGTAAATAAATACTGCAACCTCTGACAACGCTAGCCTGCGTCTCATGAGATGGTTTACTAGTCCCTTTATAAATAAAATAAAAAGAATATATATATACTACCACCGGTGTGTATAAAAAAGGGGCTCTTCCCGTAAGAAGAGGAGAGGGTTTTAGGACTGCCGCCTCCCACTCTGCCGACCGTGGGAACGCACGTGCAGCGGGAAACATACGGAGCCTACACGTATGTGTGTGCGTTTGTTCTTGCGCAGAAACGTTATGGGGCACGTATGCACGACACGTTGACCCATGACGTGACCTCTTTTCCTCGGGAAGGTCTACGGTCTGGGAGTTGGGTAGTCCCCATGTTAAGGGGGTGGCATGCCACGTTAGCTGTTGGACGTAGTACTGAGACTTTTGGTAGGTGGCAGCACGAATGCCATATTAACGCAACAATAATGAGGCCCTCCACGAATTACGTAATGTTAAAAAGGGGGGAGGAGTGTCGGTGCAAATGTTGTGATCGAGGAGGTTAGAATGTTCTGCTATTGCCTCCTCCATGCATTGTCACCTATGGGTGAAGCCAGAATGGGGGTGCTTGGGAAGGAATAGGCTCCACCTACTCCGTGCAAAATATTGCATTTTGTACGGCATTTTACGGTAAGTGAGGTAGCTCGCACTTTCTCTTATGGCCTGCATCAATTGAGCTTCTAAAGGCCGTTTTACACGGTCATTGATACTGCGCAGGCTGTTGCGAGAACACTTGCGCAAGAAATATTTCGCCGTGTAAAGCGACGACTTACGATGACAGACAGCGCCACCGCGCGAACGCTTGCGAACAAATTAGAACATATTCTAATCTGATACATGCGTTCGCGAGAGTTTGAAGTTTATTTCTTTCCCTAGATGGTACAGATGTAGCGGCAACGAACTGCCTTGGGAATTCTATAAATTAAATAGGTTTTTGACGATTGAGTTGGGTATTTTTGTTTGCACTCAACTCCTTAGGTAGTGAATAAAGTGGGATAATGATGAGCTGGGCGATTAATCACGTGGAAGCTTAAATTTCGTGCGTAAAGGAAGAACTCGTTAACATATCCGTTCGTTCGTGGTGCAAAATTTGGGCTAAGTATACGGGACTAGGGTGTCCACTATTATGTTTAGACTATGGCTTAAAACGTATTTTAAAGTGGCGGTAATTTATCGCATCTTTCACGTCCAATTAATTGCTAATTAACAGATCTTGACGTTATGCGATATATTGATGGTATTACCGCTACTGAATAGTATATTGTCACTGACATAATGCACGACGATTGCACCGTGTAAAGCTGTCAAGCAAGCGTCCTGGCAATTTTCTACGTCACGGACTTTCGCAGACGACTGCTCAAACGGAATCAACATCAACTTGCGCAGTTTCAATGACCGTGTAAAACAGCCTTCAAGGCTGTTTAAGGGAGGGATTCATGTATCTGATATCCCTGGGGGACCCTTGGATAACTTTATCCTAGAATTGGCTTGAATTTAATGTATTGAAAATACATATAAGCGGAGCAAAGTAACACTGAAAGCCGTAGACGGAACGAGGCTTGTCTATTGTTTTCCGAGGCCGACTGCTGTAAGGTTTGGTGGCGCCCTCGTGTATTCTAGGGCGGTGGTCACATCTATGGGAAGCAAATGGCGATTCCCAAAAAGAAGCCTTATATATGGGACATATATGGGAAATATATGGACACATTCCCCATATATGGCCTCAAGATATGTGGCACTTTTCATATCTGTTACATTATGGAAAATATATGGATTCGGCATATATGCTCAACCAACATATTTTCCATGTATGGGGAATATATTGTTTTCAAATATATTTTTAACCTATATGTTTTCCACATTCAGTGTCCCATTGATCGTGTGTCATTTTTGACCCGTAATTTTAGGCACTTTTTCATCCCACATGGATGAAATTTGGTACCTGGGTAGACAAAAGTTGGTAAGTTTTGCTGCGACTAAGTCAAATTTAATAAACATGACCTTATGACCCCAGAAATAAGGTACAACCAAAAATCCAAATTTTGCCTTGGGTATGGGCTTTCGACATTTATATTATTCGAAATACAAAAAAAAGACTTTATTTTGCGAAACTTTCATTTATTAGGTTTTCATATTTGGGTTCTTATTAGTTAAAAATAACGCCATTGCTCTTTTTTCCTATTCGAAAGGACCGAAAAAGTTAGCACCTTACTTATGTTGCCATTTATTGAAGTTAGCGGCCACACACAACAATTTCATAACCCATTGCGTAACAATGATATTTCACTTTTTTTCGGCTATCCCCCTCTCCTCTATCGTCCCGTAATATCCTTTAAGATCCTCACCATCCCCATGATTATGTAACACTGCCGATGAAACTCTTCGTTTTGTGACTGACAAACAAATATTATTCAAAATTACTGCACTTATTTATCAACACTATTATTCATTCGACCATTTTTATTTGTATCAGCATTACTTGTAATGCGTAATAATGATATTTCACTTTTTTCGACATTCCCCCTTACCCTCCGAAATATCCTTAAGATCTCCACACCCATAATAATGTAACGCTGCCTTCTAAACCCCTCTTTTTCTGACTGACAAACAAATATTATTTAAAATTACTGTATTAATTCATCAATACTATTATTCATTCACTAATTATTATTTGTATCAGCATTACTATAAATTTCTGGGAGAAATATGTTGAATTCTTCATAGTGTATCTTCCTCCCAACATAACGGAACGCTATAGATCTCCTCCCTGTCGATAGTTCATCGTAAGAAAGGAGGTTAGAATATACCGGAGGAGGCATCGCAGCTGATTTAAGAAGCCAGCAACTATCTTGGTTGCTGGTACGGGATTGCTACTAGCGGTACTCGTATGGATGGAGTTGTTTTCGCACGTGACATAACTTAAGTAAGATGAATAATTGAATGCATTTTTAAAATTCGACAATGGGGTCGTTTACCATATTTTTTTTATTGCCGAATCTGATAGAGTTCGTAAAATAAAAAGACCCGTATTTTTACGTTTTCTGATCCGACAATTATTTCCCGAGTTATAAGCGGCGAAAAACTGATGTTTTTAACCCTTTCGGAAAAGTGGGTGTGGTGCAACCTCTGACGTATATGGACTTCGTCCAATCACAACTGAGCCCGCGAAGCTACTTCGCCTTATCGCAAAGGGGGGGACACAGCTGACTCGGCCAATGGGAGCGATTTCGACAGCATCTGTGCGAGCAGACCTTCCGAGAACCCCCCTCCACTCCCTTCCCCCTCCCCTGAAAGCAGTCAAGGAGGGGAGAAAAATGACGTCAATGTTATCACAGCAGCATTTTCGGTGGGCGTCACCTTTTGCTTATTTTAATTTTTGATTTATGAGTGAATGGTTGTGGTTAGAAGATTAATTTTTACACTAAAATTCGTTTTTCGTTTCCATCTAACGATTTCGTGTACAAAATTGCGATTTCGGTTCCGAGTAAACGCCCCCATTAGAGTAAATTGCACAAACAGCTGAAGTAGGCATGATGCTGAGCTTCCTGCAGTACAGTGAGAGAATTATATTGGTGAAAATTGAGACCAAGCCTACAGATACCATTATGGTACAAGTTTAAATGCCTACGTCGGACTACGAAGATGAAGTAGTGGCTGACGTCTATGAAGATATCACGGAAGTAATGAAGCTCGTAAAAGGAGAAGAAAACTTAATTATTTTAGGAGATTGGAACGCTGTCGTTGGCTAAGGAAAAGATGGAAGAATAACAAGGAAATATGGGTTGGGTAATCGAAATGAGAGAGGAGAAAGACTTATAGAGTTCTCCACACAACACAAGTTGGTGGTGGCAAATACATTGTTTAAAAACCACCGACGGAGAAGATATATCTGGAAAATGGCCGGAGACAGAAGAATATTTCAAATTGACTATATTTCAGTGAATCATGGTTTCAAAAACCAGGTGAAGAACTCAAAAGCTACCCGGGTGCAGATATCGACAATGACAACAACTTAGTGATGATGAAATGCCACTTAAAACTCAGAAATTGAAGAAATCAATGAAGAACATATGGCAAGTAAAGAAACTAAAGGAACCCCAACAACGAATAGCTTTTCAGATGGCAGTGGATAACAAAATAGAAGAGGATATGACTGTGACATCAGTGGAAAGGAGATGGGAGAACATCAAAATCAGGCTACAGGAAGCAGAAAAAGAAGTTCTGGGGAGATAAAAAGTTGTCAAGAAGTATCCATAGATTTCAGAAGAAGTCTTAGAATTGATTGAAGAGAGAAGAAAATACAAAATTGAAGAAACTGAAGAAGGGCAACTCCGCTACAAATTACTCAGGAATGAAATATACCGTAAAGCGAGAAAAGCAAGGGAAATGTGGATGAAGGATCTATGCGAAGGTGTACAAAGCAACCTCGCAAAAGGAAATTTGGAAGTTGCCTAAAGGATGGTGAGAAATCCCTTCAAGGAAGGGGCTGCAAGATGTAACAGCATCAGAGACAAGAATGGAGAATTCTTAATTGATAATGAGGATAAAGTGAAGGGATGGAAGGAATACTTGGAAGAGTTGTACAATGGAAGGTATCTTAGAGCGGGAGTAATGGAAGAGGAAAATGAAGTCGATAAGGATGATTTGGGAGCCCCAATCTTAAGATCATGATTTGACGCAACTATAAGGGACCTGAGGATAAATAATGCTTCCGGAATTGATGATATTCCTGCCGAACTAATTAAAAATGCAGGAGAGAAGACATTTACTCAGCTGTACGAAAACGTAAGCGATATGTACTCTACAGAAGAGATACCCACGGACTTTGAGAAGAACATCATCATCCCTATTACCAAAAAAAAGAGGGCTGAGAACTGTGAGAATTTTAGGACCATGAGCCTGACGACACCTGCCTCGAAGATATTGACGAGAATTATCTATAGAAGAATAGAATGAAATGCAGAGGAGTTCCTGGATGAGGACCAATTCGGGTTCAGAAGAAACAAGGACACAAGAGAAGCGATTTTGCCCCTAAGGCTACTTATAGAGAAGAGAATAGAGAAGAATCTACTGATGTTTGGTGCATTAGTGGATTTGGATAAGGCGTATGACAACGTGGATTGGAACATGATGAGAATGGTTCTGAAAGAAATTGGAGTATCATACAAAGACCAAAGAGTTATCTACAGCTTGTATAAAAACCAGATGGCCAAGCTCATATCAGGACTCAACAGTACAGAATCAAGCATGCAGAAAGGAGTGAGGCAAGGATGTGCGCTGCCTCCCGTATTGTTCAATGTCGACATCGAGAAAGCCATCCAAGAAGTCAAAGAAAAGTCTCCGGGAGTGAATATCCACGGGGAGAAAATCAGCATACTACGATTTGCCGATGACATAGCACACATGGCAAAACAGGAGATTTAAAGCAGACATTAGGAAATATGGAAAGAACAATGACCATATACCATCTGAAGATCAATAAAAAAAATTAAAATATTGGAATGCAGTAGGAGAATGGAAGATAAGACCAATGTTAAACTAGGAAAACAAAAGATTGAGGTGGCGGAAGAGTTTTTTTTAACAGGGAAGTTGAATAGCCAGCGATGGACGAAGCAAGAAAGAAATTGCTAGTAGAAATGCCCCAGCAAAAAGGGAATTTTACCATATGAAGATTCTGCTTACAGCTGCAAATTCAAGCGTGGAAGTGAGGAAAAATTTCATTAGAACATACATCTGGAACATTCTATTATATGACAGTGAAGCATGGAAAATAACAGCAGAGAAGTCAAGTCTGGAAACATTTGAAATGCGATGCTACCGAGAAATGATGAAGAGAAAATGAATCGATCTAGTGACAAAAGAAGTCTTAAGAAGAGTGGGAGAGAAGAGATGTCTACTGAAAACCTTAAAAAAAAGAAGGGACAACTTAATAGGCCATATCTTAAGACACAATGGCCTGATGAAGACAATCGTCCAGGGAAAAGTGAACGAGAAAAATGGATAAGGCAGACCTCGTATGAGGTATAATGAGCAAGGAATGGAAGTGAAGTGAAGGATGTAAAAGAGACAAGCTACGTTAATATGAATAGGTTGGCCGATAGAAGAATCGAGTGGAGGGCTGCGTCAAATCAATCCTAGGATTGTTGACCGATGATGATGATAATGAACCAATTCTACTGAAATGAGATACAATTAAAAAACATTTACCCCAAAAACGTTTCCCATTTCACCCAGCAGAAGGCGGCACTGTCGGAAACCACGACCCATCGAAGTTGGCGGAAATTTCGACGATCCGGTGACGTCATCGTTTCGCGGTATCGCTTGGTGCGTTTATTTTATTGCTTCCTTCACCCTCCTGCAGAGGGTGTCCTGCTTGAATTGGGTGCGGTGTGGAGTTAGTTCGCTCGAAAGTTTCCGCGTAGCTCAAGATTTACGATCAATCGTAAATATTTCCGAAACGTAGATATCGAATTTCCGAATCGTAGATATTTCCGGTGCATCAAAAATAATTTGTTTTTCACGCTAGAGGCTGTTCTCAATTTATTTCCTTCGGGAATAAACGTGAGTTTCCTAGAAATAGGGATATAAAATACTTTTCCATAGAGGTCCGAATTCAAAAAGTATTAGATAGTAAATAATGAAGGAAGATGGTCTTTGGATAGCATAATTAGAGACCAGATGGTTTCCATGATTTGATCTTCTGACGGAAACGGTCGAGTGTTACTTCGATAATTTTAAAACATCATTTATTCAAATGTATCCCCTATTCCATCCTTGTTTATATTTCATTTCACTTCTATACGTCCTTTCGCGTTCTACATCTTCAAAATGTTAACTCAGTTGCAACCTGCAATTATAATTGTTGGAGTACTCTCCAGTATTTTCCAATTATATTCCTTTTAGATAGAAGCAACGGAATATTTTGTTTTTTTCTTTGAGTGCTTCGAATAGAGTTCCACCATTTTCACCTCTTCCCTTTGATCACTTGCATTTACGGCCGCTTCACTGAGAGACAAGGGCACTGCGTTCGTTATGGCTCCTATACTTCAGCTTTCAATGCATGAATGGCCCCTCCGCGGACCAATTATGATCACCGTCCTTAGTGAATATCATCTTCGGAACTTTCAATGCCTGAAACCCCCCCAGGATTAATGAATATAAGGTTGAGGCTTATGCACAGAGACATGATTAAGAGCATAGTTCCTTATCCATGATGAAAAAAACACCCCTTAGATTCAATTTTCCTACTTTGAAGCATATCTTAGTGTAGGTTGAAATAAAAAGCAAACATGTGACGGAAAATAAGAAACGTAACAAAACCATTGAGAAAGCAGTTTATCATAAAGAATTTGTCAAAGTAACCAAATGTTGTCAGCCTTTTCTTATTTTCAGCTGGGAACTCGCATATAATTGAGAAAACCCATTGAGACAACACAGTTCAGTATAAGACATTTTAGAAATAATCAAATCTTGTCAACTTCTTGATTTTCGCCAGGCCGCTTACTTCTGGTAATAAATTCGCGTATCAAAGGTAACCCATGATTAAAGTGACCATACGTCCCGCTTTTAGCGGGACAGTCCCGATTTTTAACAATTTATCCCGCGTCCCGCGGGGTTTTAAGAAAGTCCCGATTTTTAGAAAGAATACACGACAAGCTAGGAAACGGTGGGAGAACGGGAAGGGAATATGCGGTTTTCGGCTTCCATGTAGCTATTTCACCAGGATATGAGTTTTATATTATTTTTGTAAATTTTATAATGTTAAACTTTAATAATAAAATTAATTGTTGAGAACTGATTATCAGGAACTGCTTATCAAAGTTCGCCTTGATCAGTTGCTACAAATCGACCACCATTGTTTGGACTTAATGAACAGTAGCATTTTTGGGTATTGGCAGTGACGAAAACATTTCGTAGCTGCAAAATGAAGAGAGAACAATTCGTACTCTTCTACAGATTTTATTCTTATGGCGTCATGTTTCGCTAGCGATCAGGATGTATTCGCGGGCTTTGTTGATTTCGAAAAGCCGTTCAAAAGAGTGGGGTGGGACGAGTTAATGGAAATATTGAGGTACATAGGAGTAGACTGGAGAGACAGGAGACTGATCCGGAATTTATGCATGGCGTAGAAGACGCAGGTGAGAGTAGCCGATGGAGAATCGGATTGGGCCACAATAGGGAGGGGAGTTAGGCAGGGCTGTTCATTATCGCCGGTACTTTTCAACATACACTCGGAGAAAATGGTGAGAGAGGCTTGGGATGAGCTGGAGGCTGGAGCAAAGGTCGGGGGGAAATTGATAAAATCTTAGAGATTTTCGGATGACCAAGCGCTACTCAGCCAGTCAGCCCGTGGCTTGCAAAAAATGCTGGATGCGTTGCAGGAACAGTGCGAAAGATATGGAATGAAGATAAACCAGAAGAAAACGAAAGTAATGCGATTTTCAAGAACAAAAAGGGATAATATAACGATAAAAGTAGGTCAGAAGCTAGAGCAGGTAGAGCAATTTAGCTATCTAGGTAGTGTGTTGGAAGAAAAAGGCTATAGCAGCATTGAAGTGAGAAAGAGAATTGCATTGGAGAAATAAACTTTTACTCGGAGGCGTGAACTAACGACAGGGGCGTTGAGTACGGAAGTGAAGAAAAGACTAGTGAAAAGTTTAATATTTTAAATGGTGATTGTGTGTCACAACAGGGTTTGACAAGTGGGAGGAGGGGTCCGGAATTATTATTATTATTAGTATTCTACCGATGAAGGTAGGTTTCAATGGACATTTAATTCTTCCCACCCCCTAAATTTCACACGATGTCCCTCTTCAGCCCCTCATACCTCCTGCCACCCATCATTGTATCCAAGCTACCCGTTATTCTTCTCCCTCTTCCCCGCTTACCCAACGCTCTTCCCTCAATCACCTCCTTCAAAACAACATCTCCTTTTATTACCTTTTCCATCCAAACCGTCTGCCTTCTCCTAATTTCATCCATCAAATTTCTTTCCTCTCCTACCAATTCTAGCACTTAATCGTACGTCGTCCTTTCGACCTACTTTACTTTCTCCATTCTTCTCCACACCCACATCTCAAAAGCCCTAAGTCTATTTTCATCTTATTTTCGCAAATTCCACGTTTCCGCCCCGTATAGTGCAACGCTCCATATTAAACTTTTCGCTAGTCTTCTTCACTTCCCTACTCAACGCCCCTGTCATTAGTTTACGGCTACGAGTAAAAGCTTCTTTTGCCAATGCAATTCTCCTTCTCACTTTAATGCTGCTATACCCTTTTTCCTCCAACACACTACCAGATAGCTAAATTGCTCCACCTGCTCTATTTTCTGACCTCCTACTTTTATAGTTATAATGGCCCTTTTTGTTCTTGAAAATCGCATTACTTTCGTTTTCTTCTGGTTTATCTTCATCCCATATCTTTCGCACTGTCCCTGCAACGCATTCAGCAGTTTTTGCAAGACACGGACTGACTGGCTAAATAGCGCTTGGTCATCCGCAAACCTCACTGATTTTATCAATTTCCCCCCGACCTTTATTCTAGCCTCAAGCTCATCCCAAGCCTCTTTCACCATTTCCTCCGATATATGTTGAAAATCACCGGCGATAACGGACAGCCCTGCCTAACTCCCCTCCCTATTGTGGCTTAATCCGATTCTCCATCGGCTACTCTTACTTGCGCCATGCATAAATTCCGGATCTGTCTCCTGTCTCTCCAGTTTATTCCTATCTTCCGCAATATTTCCATTAACTTTTCCCACCTCACTCTGTCGAACGCCTTTTCGAAATCAACGGAAAAAGCGAATACATCCTGATCATATTCTAGATTCCTTTCCACTAGTACTCTCACCACTGCAATCGCATCCCGAGTGGCCCTCTCCTTCCGAAATCCAAACTGATCCTCGCCTATAAATTCCTTTGCTCTCTTTTCCATTCTTCTGTTGACGATTCTAAGCACTATCGTATGAGAAATCAAACCTATCGTTCTATAGTCTTAACCCTCTTTTTCGACATAGGTATCAGCACGGTTTTTACAAAATCCTCCGGCCAAGTCCCCTCCTCGTATATCCTACGAACGTGTTCATAAAATCTCTCCCTTCTCCGCTTTCCAACGTTTTTCAGATACTCAGCTGGGATGTTATCTATCCCTACCGCTTTACCCGCTTCATTTCTCGCAATGCTTTCTCTATCTCACTATTCAGTTTTCCAGGGCCCACGTCATCCTGATCTACGTCCTTTTCCTCATCTATATCCTAGTTCCTAGGCCTATTTTCGCTATCATAGAGTTCCTCAACATATTTCCTCCATCGACGCTGTATCTCCTCTCGTTCAGTTGCTAAATTTCCCCTTCTGTCTTTGATGCATGGAACCGTTTTCCCTTTCTTGATGCCCGATAACATTACTCGCAGCTTCTGTTCCTCAGTGAGGCGGCTGTGTGAAGGCGTCTGACACCAGATGGGAGGCCTATCAAGTGATGGTGTCATGTTAAAAACACTAACGTGGAAGGCAACGGGAAACCCCTTTAATTAAACTCTCCCAAGAACACAATAATTCCTTTTTCTTGTTTCTGACCTGACCGGTTTCAATATCATTATAAGAGGTCGTCAATATTTCAAAACATTGGACTTAAGAAAGGGATATCGAAGAGAAGTAGAAAATTACTACGCAAATTTTATCATCGCGATTAGTGTGCATCACAAAGTTACGTTGCCGATAGTTGATTATACGTATCATGGAGTTGGTAATTTCCTTTCGGTCTCGTCATTAAGGTGACCATACGTACCGGTTTGGCCGGGACAGTACCGTTTTTGGGGTGTTTGTCCCGGTGTCCCGAAAGACTAAATAAAAATACTAATTTGTACCGGTCTTTGGATTTATGCTATCAAAATAATTAGTTTGTTTTTTGAATTTTGGTCTTTTTTTAAACGCTTGTAAAAATAATGGCTCAAACAGATTCTTACATGAAAAATCCGTACATATATTTGGTACAGTAATTCTGCCATCTGAAAAATATCATAAATAGAGTGTGATTTTTGTGAATTTGAATTGTGAATACAAATCTCTTCGAAAAGTTTAATAAAAAATAATTTCATAAACATTAAAATGAATTAAAAATCTTTTTCCTTAATATTTGATTTCTTTTATTGTTCTATTGAATTAAAAATGCTTAATATATATACATTCATATATTTATAATATACTAAGCTCTTACATATGTAGCATCAGGAAGTTGCACCAATTCGGGTGCTGGAAAAGTGAGTTGTGTAGGACTCAGAGTGACAACTTTTTTAACGCTTCACTTGACCAAAGAAACATGCATACATACATACATGTAAAATTGCCTATGCTTCAGGAGAAGCGATATTTTGTCCCGGTTTAGCAGATCAGAAATCTGGTCACCTTACCCATGATCCATGTAAGTGCAACTAAACTATAAGTATCTACAAAGGAATATAGGTTTTGTTAGTGGTAAAGGCATTTATTAGAATGGCTTAACCGTACGGTGACGTCAGTAGGCGTTTCAGGTCACGTGACTTTCGTCACGTGGGAATATTTTAAAAGTATTTAATGATCTTCGTCGTTGGCATAGGCACTTTTGGCTTGTAGGTATATTTAAATTTGCGATAACATTTCGTATCAAGTACATTATCGATGCATGAAAACCAAATTTCATGTACACATATTACCGATTCAAAGAAGGGTTGCGGGGGTAAAATAATAGGGGTATTTTTTTTTCTTGGGTGTTTTCATGTCTGTTTCCGCAGTAATAGGCGCTTCAGAACGGGAGGAAAGGTATGAGGATAGGGATGGAAGGGATGGGGGCTAATAAGTGTAGGGGTAATTTTACATGGGTGTTTTCAAGTCTGTTTCCGCACTAATAGGCGCTTCAGACCGGGAGGAAAGGTATAAGGATAGGAATGGAAGGAATTCAATTATTTTACAAGCTCTTTTAACTCATTTTGCTTTCGAAACATGGCTGATGTGTTTTTTCCACGTTTAATTTACAAAATGAGAATGCATGCTCATTCCTGCCAATACGCCTTCTAAAGCAGGTTCAATAATTTTTTCCTTAGTTTTAAACTATTCCCTTGCAAATACAACTCTTTGTTTTGAATTTCATTAATATTGATATTTTTGAAAATTGTTTGGCAACAATGGTGCTGCCACCATTTGAAAGCATTGGTATTAATTACACCATTTCAATAACCAATGAGGCCAATGATAATATTAATATTACACGAAAAATATAAGGAAGGTGAATAATATCCTACATTAAGTTAGTGAATAGGCTTGTAAGTATGTTCCTTCACAAATACAGTTGCCGATGTTAACAACTTACTGTAGCGCCACTTTCATGTAACTAAGGCTTTTCTGCTTTTTTCGAGCAAAAATTTATTAATATCAATAAAACAAGTGTGGTAAGGCCAGCACTTTTTTATAATGCTAAATTCTACGTCAGATTGCGCATCCTATAACAGTCTTTCGTCAAACCGACATTTATCTTTACATTATTAATCCGCAAATTTGACTACAACAGCCATGCTCTGCCGTATAAACGCGTATAAAATTCCTGATTTTCAGCATCTTCTCCTTCACATATATGATGGAAAGGATTCATTATTTTAGTGCCAATCGATAGAAGGGCAAAAAAATTATGTGTCCTGAAATTTACACCAAAATGATATCTACATCTAAATCTACATAATACCCTGCAAGCCACCATAAAGGTGTGTGACAGGGGGTGAACTCTCACCAAACATGCACTACATATCATGCATAAAATTTGTAATAAAAAATTAAAATAGCAAAGCGTACATGCAAAAACATGCTGTTAGTTGGGTTAGCTTTAAGTCCTTATACCAATGTTATCCATTGCTACACTCGTGCTGGATACATTTACCGTTATTCATATCCCTAATAGTACGAGGAAAAAAGGACATTTTGAATCTGTCAGCTCGGCAATCAGTTTCTCTAACTTTGTGATTATGGTCCAGTCTACCAGAGTAAGTTGGGGTCCGCAAAATATTTTTAAGATCATCACTGAAAATATGGTCTTGGAATTTATTTTAAGAGATTAAATCTAAATTTCAACCTGCGATCTGACAATGATTCCCAATTTAATTTATTTAATAGACTGGTTACGCTAATAAGGTTATCATACCGGCCCTTAACAAATCTTGCCGATCTTCGCTGCACACGTTCAAGTTCATTACTTAGACCGATTTCGTAGGGATCCCATACACTGGCAGCATATTCCAAATGAGGTTTTACGAAGGAAAGGTAGCCGATTTCTCGTACATGATCGTCACATTTACCCAGTACTCTTTTGACGAATCCCAGTTTACGATTCGCTTGACCCATTATTTCACGTATGTGTTTACCCCAGGAAAGATCGTGTGTCAGTCTTATTCCAAGATATTTAATGGATTCCACGTTTGTTAATTCATTATTACTTATTTTGTAAGTGATAGGAGGAGAGCTATTCTTTTTCCAAAAATTCATTACAAGACATTTTTTTAAAAGATCTACTTCACAATTCGTTGGAGCCTCCTTAACCCGTCGATAAAGCATGCCTTTTGTTGAATCGCCCCCTGCTACACAGGGTATAGTGAGGGTTTTACGTCGGTTGCGTGTGGTACGCTTCTAGAATCGTCGAAGGGAGAACCAAGGTGGTCAGGGAGCGTCTTCTTCCCACTCGGGGCACCGAGGTCGATAGGAGTGGAGCATCTTACACGTGTGCTTATCTCCAAGGCGCACATGCCTTTCCCCTCGAGAGGACCCACCGAAGAACGAACGCTTGTGAATATTTCAGGAGCCAACGGGTCAGCGGCTAAGTCTTTGGACAAATGAATGTTTCCTCCTGTTGGATGCTGCGTTTCAATTGGTTGTGATTTCAATTTATTGCACGTCCAAGTCCATCCAAAGTTTACCCACATGCCGTTTCCTCGGAATCGCTTCTTCTACTACTATTTTAGTATTTTACAAATTAATTAACGATTGTTAATCATTCACACGGTTCCCTATGGTATCTTAGATGAAATAATGCGAGCTTTTAATTTGGCTAGAATGAAATTGTCCGAAGACTGGGAAATCCAAAT
Organism: Platycnemis pennipes; assembly: GCA_933228895.1. Taxonomy (NCBI): domain Eukaryota; kingdom Metazoa; phylum Arthropoda; class Insecta; order Odonata; family Platycnemididae; genus Platycnemis; species Platycnemis pennipes. The sequence continues at coordinate 28,028,468 of OW121852.1, read as the reverse complement.
GCCAAATTAATGATGGAAAAGGATGACTCCGAAACCAGTTTTTCGATTGTCTAGGCAATCATCAATTTTTTACCTTGCTATCCCCGTTGATGATTGCCTAGACAATCGAAAAACTGGTTTCGGAGTCATCCTTTTCCATCATTAATTTGGCATTTGGATTTCCCAGTCTTCGGACAATTTCTATGGTATCTTGATAGCAGTGTTCGAAATAGTTGGTGTTTTCCAGTGTTCAGGAACGCTTATGCACTCAGCAGATATTGCATTTATAATTTATGATTTCATCACCCATTATTTTTCATTTCAATCATTTATTCGTGGCATCATTCATTTTCTCACCTTCATTCATAAATCAAATTCATCATCACCTTTTCGTCAAAATCTTATTTGGTGGAATCTTATTGATTCCACTTCTAAATTGATTCCAATTCTTTAAAACTAAGAATTGATTTCCTATAGGCATTATGACGATTAAAATAAAAGCCATCTACTTAATTTTTATACCCTATTTCACATTTTACCTCCCAGTAATTCGCAACGTTGCCATATCCACCGCAGCATGCCGGCTCCTAGGTTGGAAGGAAACCGGAAGTGTGTTCTTTAAATTGAAATATTAGCGTTAAACTTCCGATGGCCTAAGCTGAAAAAATTTGTCACAATATTTCGTCCACGTTGCCTTAGTTTTATAACGACATTGCTCGGGCCAAAATTAAGATAAAAAATTGTTATGCGAGGAAAGGTCATCATACTCCCATAAGGGCAATGCATTTCAACGTGAAAAACCTTAATTTTAAAATCCATTATTCTTCGTTAAATGCTCTACGATATAGAAATATTTTACGCCATTCCATAGGAAAATGATGAACTATAATATAAATAAAAATCAAGGTAGATTATCGGGCATGCCTAAAATGATGGTTCCCCATAAAGTCTTACCAACATGTTTCTTTACAATTCTACCGTACCTACTGTCGGCGCAGAAATTATGTGCACTCGAGTTTGAATACAAATAACAAATTAATAGCTACGCTTACAGAAAAATAATCACACCGTAGCTTTTCCTACTTCATTCTGCGTTATTGAGTGGCAAATTTAAATTTTTTAAACGCATTTTAATATTTTTTACAACGGTTGTGACGTAAAAAGTGCCTGTTTTTGACGGTGTTCGAGCAAAGCACCGACTTTGATGACCCGTAAATCAATGCCAAGTCGTTCAATTGCAACCAAACTTTAAATAGTTTTAGATATACATGTTTTCCATGCATTCTGAAATTTTCCAGTGTATAACTTAAAAATAAAAAGAGTTATTATCAATTTTATAAAACGTTAGCAATTCAAAACTGGGGTGTCGTAGAATTTCGTTCTTGATGGCGTTATAATTCGCATGTCCTGAACATATTCAATACGTAATTGTCTTTTATTTCAACTCATTTGTTTAATTTATATCGATTGGTATTTATATTGGCGAAAACGAGCTCCCTCGGCAAGCGACAGGCATTGTTTAAGCCGTGCAGTGTTGCCACGTACATCCTCTCCTGGCCGCCAGCGCCTGGCTTCGCTTGTCAGCGGATATCAACGATAATGTAATCTTATCCTACCAACTTTTACATCAATTTTCCATGATACCCTTATTCTGACTCTAAGGAGTACTATTCACCACTCATGAAATCACTGGTTTATCACTGCCGCCAGCTAGTCTAGCTGCCGCCGCCTATTATAGTCACCTTGGTTTACCAGTACCATAGTTGGGTTGTGATCCTAGAGTTATCTCTCTTATACAAGGAAGGAATAGAGAATGTTCAACTGGATTCATGGTTACATTTTCTATTGGATTGTTGCAGGAAACTATATCATCAATTTTCTCAATATATTTTCACTTTCATCAACAATTGGTAAGAGTTCTGTTGTGACAGAACGAACACCTGGACTAGATTTACTGTAAATGCCGTTGTACACGGTACAAGTTCTTGTACAAGAACTTGTACAATGCGCAAATTGAATCGTGTACGAGGTGATCGTACAATTTTTTGTACAAGAAATTAGATCATGCTCTATATTATTGGATGAAACCGTCAAAGATCCACTCCGTAGCTTCTGCGCATGACATCTGACGGTAGTGATGCGTTCGTTTAGTATTCGTAAGGTTGGTGTTCTGTGTTTGTGGTCACTTTTATTCCTAATAGTGTGGCAAAACTTCAATTTTTTGTCGTGATATTCTTTGTTGCTTCCATATTATGATATTCTTTGTTTCTTCCGTATTGTGAAATAAGTCGGTCGCGTTGGAAGTGTTCAATTTCTCAAAATATGGGTTGGACACACTGACAAACATTAAACCTCAATTTTTGACCTACAAACAATTGAAACTTGGTGTGATACATGGCAGTTAGAATTAAACTTTAAAAAATGTCTTGTAATGATTTTTTTGGAAAAAGAATAGCTCTCCTCCTAGCACTTACAAAATAAGTAATGATGAATTAACAAACGTGAAATCCATTAAATATCTTAGAATAAGACTGACACATGAGCTTTCCTTGGGTAAACACATACGTGAAATAATGGGTCAAGCGAATCGTAAACTGGGATTCGTCAAAAGAGTACTGGGTAAATGTGGCGATCCCTTTGGTAACTTTTCCCTTGTAAGACATCATTTGGAATATGCTGCCAGTGTATGGGATCCCTACGAAATCGGTCTAAATAACGAACTTGAACGTGTGCAGCGAAGATCGGCAATATTTGTAAAGGGCCGGTATGACAACCTTATTAGCGTAACCAGTGTATTAAATGAATTAAATTGTGAATCATTGTCAGATCGCAGGTTGAAATTTAGACTTAATCTATTAAATAATTTCCAACACCATATTTTTAGTGATGATGTGAAAAATATTTTGCGGACCTCAACTTACTATGGTAGACTGGACCATAATCACAAAGTTAGAGAAATTGATTGCCGAACTGACAGATTCAAATTGTCCTTTTTTCCTCGTACTATTAGGGATATGAATAACGGTAAATATATCCAGTACGAGTGTAGCAATGGATAACATTGGTAGCTGCATGTTGGTATAAGGACTTGAAGGTGACCCAACTAACAGCATGTTTTTGTATGTATGCTTTGCTATTTTAATTTTTAATTACAAATTTTATGCATTTTGTGTAGTGCATGTTTGGTGAAAGTTCACCCCCTGCCACACACCTTTATGGTGGCTTGCAGGGTATTATGTAGATGTAGATGAAATTATGATGAAGTTATTAAACCAATAAGGAAATATTAGCAACAAGCATAAACATGTTATTTGGAGAATAAATAATGGGTTTAATTAGCCGATGGAAGAGTGCAAGTAACCAATAGTATAATTTCACTTTAATAAATCTAGGATTAATGGTAGCAAATCATTGTAACCCAGTAACTATAGCAGTATTTTCAAAATACTATCTTCATCGGATATCGCAATTCAGCTGTTCGACAGAAAACGATATCTGCGCATGTTATTGGCGCACAAATTGCATGAAAATCTTTGATCGTGTACGACCGTGAACCAACTTTTTGTACAATTTCTTGGTCAAATCTCGCCGTTCAATTTATGGTACAAGATCTTGTCCAAGAAATTTTACCGTGTGCAATGGCCCTAAGACTTCTTTTAGTGAGAGGTATGCTTTCTCAGTGGACAATATTCATTTCCCTCACGACTTATCCTATGAGATCGTGAATCATTTATATTCCTAAGTATGATAGCCTTTTCTTAATACGACACCATAGTTACCAGTGCGATAAACTACTTTATCACCAGGATAGTACTTTATTACCTTTCTACGAGCATGGCCACCATGAAAAGATTTTGTGGTTTCCTGTTTTGAAACTAACATTTGATGAGCCGTTCATGGATTTATCTAGAATAATTCAGCAATTAGCTATTTAATTCAGGTTGGTTGGTCATATAGGGGAGGTGACCGACAGCTGAGGTCATTTGCGCCATATAGGATATCAGTAATTTTATACGTGGTTATACGGCAGAGCATGGCTCTTACAGTAAAATTAGCTGATTAATAATGTAAAGAGAAACGTCGTTTAGAAGAAAAATTTATATAAGATACATAATTTTATGTAGAATTAGCATTGTAAAAAAGTTTTGGCCTTACCTCACTTGATTAATTGATATTAATAAATGTTTGCTCGAAAAAAAGCAGAAAAGCCTTAGTTACATGAAAGTGGCGCTTCAGTGTGTTGTTAACATTGGCAACGGTACTTGTGACGAATCGTGCTTCCGAGTTATTTACTCACTTAATTTAGGAATATACCTTACCAAGGTCCTTCTTATACTTTTTATGTAATTTAAATATTCTTATTAGCTACCTATTGGCTTGGTGTAATTAATACCAATGTTACCAAATTGTAGCAGCGTAAGCAGCGTCATCGTTTCCAAACACTTTTCAAAAATATTGTTATTAATAAAATTAAAAACAAAATTTGTATTTACAAGGGAATAGTTTAAAACTTAGAAATAAAATATTTAACCCATATTACGCAATACAAAATACGCAATACAAATTACCGAATACGCAATAGCAGGAATGGGCATGTATTCTCACTTTGGAAATAAACATGGCAAAAAAACATCAACTATGTTCCGAAGTCAAAATGAGTGAAAAGAACTTGTGAAAAATAGAATGCTACTATAACGTGCTTTATGATAGCATGCTTATGCAAGTATTGTGTGTGCCTTATCAAGCGATAGATGAATTTCCATATAGGCATTTTTCTGAATCGGAATTTACTCATCAAATAATATAGCTCTTTTACGGAATTTTGATTTGTGGAGACATAGCGGAACCTCCATAATTTAGCTCTTTACAACAATACAGTCAATGTAATCACTAAACTTAGAATATACTAGCAGACCTGCTGCTTGGTTTGCAGGCACTTTTCATAAGCATTTCATATGCAAAGAGAAATGGCTATTTTATAAATAGAGAAATGTGTCCCACGCTAATTACCCTTTATGTTTTCGTACTTTTTTCTACACAATATTTTCATTATATGTTGTCTTTCACTCTAAAAAAAACCACGTTTTTTGCATATTTCTCTGCACCACAAGCTGCTAAAAATCCAAAACTACTACCACATCATACAGACTCTGTATGGCAAACTACACTCAACGCACCAAAACTCTCTCTTTTAGCTCAAAACTTGGGAGAGAGAAAAACAAAACGGATACGGAATGACTGACTGACACGCTACATAATTAGTATATATTCCAATTAACCTGCTGATTTAGCAACAAACATTTATACATAATAAACGTTTTATAAGCTTCTTTCAACTATTAGAAAAGTACCTACTTCAAAACATCTAGCTTTAAAATTCACAATTCATACACAAGATTGGGGCCGGTAGGCAAAAATTGTTTTATTTCACTCTCTGCACATCGAAAGCGTCAATTAATATTTTCATAATTACAAAATAGATTGATGATACTAATTCCTCTTCATTCATATACTTCATTCATATACTTCATTCATATACTTCAATCCAATTTTTGCCCCTTTTTCAAAAATGTAAACACATTTACTTAGCAACGTAAACAAATTTGCATAGCAACTGATTTCCCATGTTAAAACATAGGGAAAAAAAACATTTTTCTCTTGCATTTTTCTCTACACCACAAACTGCTAAAAATCCAAAACTAGTACTTAATTATTCAGACAGAGAATCCACACTCAACGCACCAAACCTCACTCTTTTAGCTCAAAAATTAAGAGAGAACGAAACCAACGGATACAGAATGACGGACTAACTGACACGCTACAAAATTAATATATATATATGGATAGTCAAAGTATGTTGCTAGTCAAACTTTTATTCACGAAGCAGTGTGTAATTGTAAAAAAAATGCTGAAGTTCTCAGAGATGTTCGCCATTTTCTGCGAGGACTCGCGAGGACGAAAAGTATCGCCATTTAAATTTAATCCCAAAGATTGGGACAGAATTCCATCCCACGGAATCGCTAACATAAGTTCACTTCGCGAGCTTATTAAAAATCGAATTTCTCCTCCGCCGGCACGCATGGTCTTCCTCCAGCCCAGGCCAGGGTTTTTAATTCGGGAAATTGTTCACCCCTGGCCGCACCCTGCCCTCCTCCTCATTGCCGGGGCAACTACTGCCCGCACACAGGTGTGAGGGCTTTCTCTCCCCTTCCCCCTGAAAGAATAATGACGTCGATGGTGGGGAAATGGAGAGGGGGGGGAGGTATAGGATACCTCCCTTCCTTCCCTCCCTCCTGACCTCCGATCCCCCCCCCACTCCCCTTCACTCCTCCGAATCGATAAGAATGATAAGTCGAGCGATCTTGAGTCGTCAGTAAGCTCATGTGATGCCCGCGACGGAGGTCATGAACTCGAATATCCGAGGATTCCCGGGCGTACGAATAGCTATGTGTGTCACCAAAGTAACGTAGTCGTAAGCTGCGCCGAAAGATAGCTTCGTTTAATATTCTGACTCAGCTCCTGTTCAAGGACTAGTTTCAGAACTTTTTCAGGGACTCTATCTACATGTTTTCTAGGGGAGTAAATATACTAGCAACGAAAACAGGTGTATCGGATTGATGTGGTGGTTATAGCAATGTCCTCAGTTTTTAAATGGTTTTAGAATATTTCCTGGTGTTGTTGGCTCTATTTACACGTTTTATAAGGCAGCGAAATAATGGACTTCGAATTAATGTGGCGGTGAGAGCAATGTCCTCAGATTTTTTCAATGGTTTCAGAATATTTCCTGGTGTTGTTGGCTCTATATATTCGTTTTAAAGGACAGTTGCATATACTAGTAGCGAAATAATGGACTTCGGATTGATGTTGTGGCTAAAGTAATGATCTCATCTCTCGGGGTACCGGGTTTGACAGATTTTTCCTAAATGCTGATATTAGTAGTTTTATGGGAAGCTACCGGTTGCTTAGGTCACTTGTACCATCTGGACCAGGCACCAGACACATCCGGGAAATATGCGGCCGAGCGAAGAGAAAGCTAGGATTGATGAAAAGAGTACTTGGGATATGTGATGAGAAGACAAAAGAGCTATGTTACTTTTCACTAGTTAGGCCCCACCTTGAATATGCAGCCAGTGTATGGGATCCTAATGGATTAGGTTTGATCAGAGAACTAGACAGTGTGCAGCGTAGAGCAGCTAGGTTCGTTAAAAGGTGTTACGATAGGTTGAGTAGCGTTTCAGAGTTAATAAAAGAATTAGGGTGGGAATCATTATCAGAGCGTATGTTAAGGTACAGGTTAAATCTATTAGGGAAATTTCAATCGGATAGCTTTACTGAAGATGTTAGGCACATATTTAAAAAACCAGCGTATTTTGCTAGATTCGACCAGATAAATAAGATTAGAGAGCTAGATTGTCGTACCGATAGATTCAAAATGGCATTTTTCCCCCGTACTATAAGAGAACAGAATAGGCAGCGAAGCAAAGGGATAGGTAGGTGAAATATTTTAGAGTAGTCCTTAGTGCATGATGCATGTATTAACCCCTTAAATACTGTAGATACTACCGATCTAGTTGCATGAGACCCTATAGTTGCTTGTTTGCATGTTAGTAGTGCATGCTTGGTGATCTTCACCCCCTGCCACACACCCTCGCGGTGGCTTGACGGGTATCTTGTAGATGTAGATGTACCATCGAGTATATGTGGGTATTGTCATTTTACGGGTGTAGATATAGGTTGGAGAGGTGTCTGAATCAGCCTGCTGTCAAACAAAGCGCCCAGGGGTCCACGACTTAATGTCCCTTTTGACGGGCGGAATATTTCACTCATAAAGTACTCGACATGCCGCCCAAATATGGGGAGCTGGTTTCTCTTCAATAAGTAAGCTAACACCGGGTTCCTCTTCAAAATTTATGCCTTTCTTGCTTCTATCTCATTCTTCACTCAACCTTTCCAGCAAAGGTGACCTCAGTTGTCGGCATTTTGACCCAAATTTCTGCTACAACAGCAAGAAACGAAGACATTGAAACCACACCAGTACCAAGTGCATAAAATAAAGTACATAATGTCCAATACAAACTCACATACCTTCTTATTCTATCTAATAGATACTTCTATATATCTCATCTGTTTTTCAGGACATGTGTTGCCTTCATTTCATAGAGATTTACCGTTTCTCAACGGCGTGAATTTATCCAAGCAGGATTCACAGAAGAGAGGATCTGTCTGAGAGATATCTTAACATTCATCACTGCCATATCAGTAAAAAAATCGGTAATTTTGTCCAAAGGAAAATAGCATCGCTACGGAAGAACGAATTAAACCTTATCAAAGCTATCCAAAACAACTTAATTCTAGCAGTGTATTCATCATGGGTAAAATGAAGATATCTTGATGCATGATGACAATTGCACGTTGATAATTTTAATGATAAACAGTGAAATATTTTCATACTCCTGTTGACATTTACACATTTCTGCGTTAAAAACTACACATAGGTTGATTTGGACAGGGAGTGAAGACTATAGGCCAAATGAAAGCGGCGCAAAATACTGGGAATGAATACAGTAAGGACATTCTCTAGATTTTCTTCATCTAATAAAAATTTCCTGAGTGCGCTATTCTCTTTTCCACAAATAATATTAATTCGAACCTATCTGATGAAAGATTAATCATTATCAATTTCGAAATATAGTACATACTCAATGTTTAAGTAGAAGTTAGCAGGGATGCTAGCGTTATTGTTACTTATCAAGCGTATGGCAGATATAGATATTTAACAGCACAAATAGATGAATACTAATAATGTTGTTAAGCATGTTTAAACAAACAGGACAAATATAAGTAAAAAATGAGAAAGAATACTTTTGCAAAAGGTTCCACGTCTTCAATAATTGCGATACTTGGCAAGGAGAGGCGAGATTGACAAGAGGGGAACATCATACTTCGGTACTAAATATGAGTGAATATTCTAGTTGAAGCTGGAATTATGGGCACGTTGACGTGTTGGAAAGAAACTTGTAACCTAAATATGTATGGGTTAATTTATGGAGGTTTGGTCGTCTTTTTTAATACATTCAACTTCCTTTTTTTGCCAACAATAACATTATCTGTTACCATTGTCGCAGTAAGAAAGTTAATCCTTGAGCCCTGATGAAGCCTTAATAAAAAGGCGAAACGTTGGCAAAAAAAGGAAGTTGAATTTCTTAAAAAAGACGACCAAACCTCCATAAATTATCCCATATATTATTAAAGTGGTCAATAACCATCCAAAGAAGTTATTCTAAATATGGATTCATTTAGAATTTTTCATAGCCGGCGGGATAACTTTGCATTCGGGAGTTGTGATGATGCATTATAGCGAATGGAACAGCCCAATGAAGACCCTAAATGAAGCCGATTCCATTCCAAAAACCAGCAGAGAAGAAACACGGGATAGCTCACCGGCCACGGGAGGAGCATTCCGCAGGTCAGAGTTTTACAGGTCAGTGTGTCGTGTTGTCTAGGAAACCGCTGCTTGCGCGGTTACAATGTTTACGTTGTCGAGATGACGATTTTCCTTTGAAGAGCGAGAGTTTAATCACCTTACTGTAGGAAGACTCCGCCGGGACAAGTTCTAAAACTGGCGTCGAGCCAAAAGCTGGGTGCGGGTGTACCTACGTGACGCCCCGTGAGGCTGCCGGAAAATTTTACTTCCACGATAATAATGGTTGCATTCCCTTTAAAAGGTTAAAAGAAGGGAGGGATGTAGAAAAAACTGTTTTCGAGTCAAAATAGTTTTTCCCTTTATTGGAGATATCAAATTCAGGCTAAAGGATAAAGCACACTATCTAGGATAAGTTCATTAACAATGAGATATGTTTTGTTCATGTTAATTGTGAGTTTTCCTTTCTGTTTATGATAATTTATTTTTTTAAACACCCGCCCACAGTTTGTGGGCAAGAGTTTAAATTAGATAAGTTAAAGAAATATGTTATTTCTAACTTGTAAGCCCTCACCTATACAATGCATAAAGTATGCTGGGAGCCAATAAATAGAGATTTAATTATAAAACTAAACAAGATACAAAGGAAACTCTCGTACTTTGTAAAAAAAAACTCATATGAACGTAGATAACGTTTCACTTAGTTATTGGAAGAGTTTGATCGAAAAACCCTCGAGACAAAAAAGATTGTTCGCATGATTGAAGTAATTTGAAAATTTCAAATCGCACGAATTCGAATCTGAGAGTGCATATATATTTCTACCCCCAAAGTACATGAAAAGGGCAGACGGTAACAATGAATTAAGAGAAACCAACTTTCGGACCGAGCGATACAAGAATTTGTTTTTCCCACTCACATTGCACAGATGCAACGCAAACAGATTGTAATTATTTCAAAGTTATCATACACGACACGATTCTTTTATAGTTACTGCGTGTCATCTCTGGAGCACCTTGCCTACAAACATAAAAATCTGTTCTTCCGTTGCTAGCTTTAATTAAGATAAATATTATGAAATGTTACTTTTTGACCACTAAATGTTGTAATAATTCTTTGTAAACCAAGGAATGTATCTATATGTATTTGTTATATGATGTCCTAAGTTACTCGCATTTGGTCTTTTTTTTATTTGCCAATAGGGTAGTTTCCTATTATTTTTTTACTGTCTTGATCGAAAGTTTATAACCTCTGGAGTACGTGTTTTAAGCCGTTCGGTTTTTAAATGACGTCAAGTATTTTTCCTCATTAATTAAAATGTGAAAAAAATCAATGGCGCCAAATCGCGACGGCAGACTATTGCATGCCGGTTCATCCTACGTGTGACGTCAAACTATTTCCTCTACCTGCCACCAGGTGGTGCTGCGGACGCTGCCAAGTAGACGCTGCACTCTGTTAAAGCTTATTAACTAGTATCGGAGGTGTATTTATTCCGTTAATTTATTATAATTAACTTTTATTTATTTATTTCATAATATTTATGCAGTTGATTCATTTAAAAACAGTTAGTATGCCTTCTACAAGCATATGCCGAAGTTCGCCCATCACCGCGCGACCTTCACGCCATGCTTCACCGTAGCAGAAAACACCACGAGAAGGATGCCCTGGATCCTATAAAACGACTATTAATACAGTGTTTAACTGAGAAGACTTTTCGAGCGTTGATAGTTTTCGCAGGCTATTACTACTACATATTCACTAGAGCTGAGGGGCCCTGAAATACAATGGTAAGTTCAGGAGACGAATTTTCCGATGCCTCGCAACGTGAACTACCTACCTGTTACGTCAGCAAGAAGGCATCGCACCCCTCCATTTCAGAGCCTTTTCAAATGGCCTTAAAATTATCATTTAATTCTCTAGTAAACTGGAATTTCTCAATCCAAAATTTTTGCGTAAATTAAATACAATTTTGGCAAGGCACAAATCACAACTAATGAAGTCTGTTTTCTTTGATGAAGGAAACTACCCTATTGTGTTAATTCATGCCTATTTAAACTTGTCACAACCTGTTTATTGTCTGAAGTGCTTGACTTATTTCTCTTTTATTGTTGCTCGTACAACAATGTACTTTGTTTCTTGCCCTTAAGGTGCAATGCCCTGGGACGATTAATAAAACATTCATTCATTCATTATCAGCAATAATTTTTAGCTAAAATCAACTTCTCGGCTGGTGACCTACCACCCTCTGCCAAACATCTTTGCGGCGGATCGCAGGGTAAAATAAAGGTGCAGATTAATAAAAAAAATAATATTATTTGTTTTGCCGTTGCCACATTCGCGAGCCATTGCGTGTGAAGCTTTGTAGTTGAAGCTTTCTAGTCCGCTATAGACCATATAGAATAGAATTTGATATTCAGATACTCCTACTGCAAAGAATGTCACACCGTCTAAAGTGAATTACTTCTGAATTTAATCCTAAAATAAAAATATCCATGCGTGATGTGGGATTCGATCCCGAGACCTTGGGGCACTTAGGCCGTCTCGTTACTGACGTGTCTACAACGGTTAGTTTGTATTCCAAATCAACAGGGGTAATAAAGGAGAAGGACTTTACCGATTCAATTATATCGGATTTTTAAGCAGGAGGCTCTGTTTCCCCTCCTTTCTTTCTTAGACCTCAAAGAGCTTTCTTAGAACTCATTCCTTCATAACCAACAATCCCTTATTACTACTATTACGTAACCAGTCTATTAAATGAATTAAATTGGGAATCATTGTCAGATTGCAGGTTGGAATTTAGACTTAATTGCTTAAACAAATTCCAAGACCATATTGTCAGTGATGATGTTAAAAATATTTTGTGAACCGCAACTTACTTTGGTAGACTGGACCATAGTCACAAAATTAGAGAAATTGATTGCCGAACTGACAGATTCAAAATGTCCTTTTTTCCTCGTACAATTAGGGATATGAATAACGGTAAATATATTCAATACGAGTGTAGCAACGGATAACATTGGTAGCTGCATGTTGGTATAAGGACTTGATGGTAACCCAACTAACAGCATGTTTTTACATGTTTGATATGCTATGTTTATCTTTTTTAAATGGTGAAGTTTATAACAGTATATGAATTCTAATCCTTTTAAATGCATGATATGTGGAGCATGTTTGGTGAGAATTCACCCCCTGCCACACACCTTTATGGTGGCTTGCAGCGTATTATGTAGATGTACTACGTAGATATAACCATCCAGCTGCATGTGACCATATTAAATAACATGTTTCCATGTAGAAGCCAAGTTGCATATTTGAGGATCTACACCTCCTGCCAAACACCCTTTCGGTGGATTACAGAGTATTGTGGGGATATAGTTGTAAGGGACATAACTGTACCTGTCCTCCTCTCCGCTTACGTTTAGAAGTGGCGAGTCGTAACTTTCCTTCGAGCCTTGTCTGAAAAAGAGGCATTTATTTTTCCACTTGGCGTTGAGTGGAATGCCATTGTCATGGCTGAAGTTCTCCCCTATTATTCTTGAGTAGCGTTGCGTCTCTTCTCCTTTAAGTGGCCAGTATGACTCATCGCCTCCTGACGCAAGCGGAGCGGAGAACAATAAAGATAATGACCCAGTGTGGCCACCGTCTCCCCTTTCTCTATGGGCAATCCCTACTCAATAAATGACAAAAATTATAGCGTCATTAAATGCATTTTCGCAGAACTGTGTTTCATGGTGCCGTGACTTGGTGTCGGGTTTCAAGGCATGCATGGTATACATGGGTGTATCCTGCATGATTGGGATTTAGTAGTTTTTCTTCTTTTTTTCCCCAATTACTTTTAAAGGTGTAGTGTTTGTTTTGTAGTGTTCATTTTTGTTTGTTGTGTCATTGTTCCTGGTGTGGATGCACCCCCTGCCACACACCCTCGAGGTGGCTTGCAGGGTATGTCGTAGATATAGATAGACTGCTGAGACCTGATAGATTCAAAATGGCATTTTTCCCCCGTACTATAAGAGAACACAATAGGCAGCATATCAAAGGGATATGTACGGGAAATATTTTAGAGTACTCTGTAGTGAATGATGCATGTATTAATCCCTTAAATACTATAGATACTAACAATCTAGTTGCATGAGACCCTATAGTTGCTTGTTTGTATGTCGGTGGTGCATGATTGTTTTCTTCACCCCCTGCCACACACCCTCGTAGTGGCTCGCATGGTATTGCGTAGATGTAGATGTAGATGAACCTTATCGTCGTCATCGTAATTCAACCAAGGTGGCTTTGAAGACTTCCGCACTTGTAATCAATTTCTTGATATTAATACTCTCCGGGAATAACTTCGCGTTTTCGGTTTTCCAGCGACAGATTCTCTCCTCATCCTGGTGGTGACTTTAGGTCGGAACGACTTAAATAATATCTTTTAATCTAAATAATAAACATATATTCAATAATAAAGAGGTCTGGAATTCAACTTACTAAATAATATCTACATCTACATCTACACGATACCCTGCAAGCCACTGCGAGGGTGTGTGGCAGGGGGTGAAGATCACCAAGCATGCACTATTGACATGCAAACAAGCAACTATAGGGTCTCATGCAACAAAATTGTTAGTATCTACTAGATTATTAGTATATAAAATAGTCTATATATATATATATATATAAATGCTAGCAACAAGGTGTTGAGGGTGGGGGTGAAGGAAAGGACGACCACCTCTTTTAATATGCGAATCAATAACCATAGGAGCAGTGTCACCCGACATTTAAGGTTGCCAGTAGCCGAGCACGCCAATTCTCATAACCTTCCCTTCAATGACTGCTTCAGAGTGAAGGTAATCAGAGCATTCCCACCTGAAACATCTACGTTAGAGCTCCGTCACTGGGAGCTCGCCTATATTTCCATATTAAAATCAACCACTTCTCCCGGCATCAACATTCGCTAGCTTTCTCCACCCGTCCAATTTCCCTCTCCATTTCCCCTTCCTAGTCCACCCTCTTCCCCCTCCCTCCTTTTTACCCTAGCCAATCCCCTTTTCACACACCAACCGAAACCCTTGACTCCAGTGTGACACCCCAGTAGTGATCTCCTCCAGCTGAAGAAGGGTTCGTGACCCGAAAGCTCCAAAGCGCAGTGGACACCAGGCTCTCCATGGGTCATCTACTGGTAAGTGTCCACTGATTATCCTTTCCTTCACCCCCACCCTCAACACCTTGTTGCTAGCATTTATTAGGACATCTCTTCTCTCTCTTCTACATATTTTATATTATTTATTCTCTTTTCTCGTTATCACTACTCACTTTCTTCTTTTATTTCTTAGAATTCTCTTTCCTTTGCCTTTCTTTACCCATATTTTCTAGTCACAATGGAGTCTATACAACAATTGAGATACCATCTCGATAAACTCTCATCTCTCTCTTGTCATATTGAATTCCTTGCCTCCTGCCTACAACTCGGCATATCCCCCAACGGTCTCACCGTTCGTCTCCCTCTATCTGGCCTGAACTCTGAATGTCGTCAATCGCTTGCTATCCTCCAATACAGCTTTTCATTGTCCGTGACACGTGCTGTGCTCTCTCAGTACCGGACGATGGCCAAGTTCCACTCGGAAAACGTTAATAAACTAAAGCAAGTGACCCGTATGAACGGAATAGACACAACGAGAATATTCTCTCGCGCGTCTTCCCAAAAACGTAAGCACCGACTTGCCCTCACAAAAAAACTCTCAAACCTTTGTCTCCAGCACTTGCGGCTAGGCCTCCCCCTCCCCTTTTCTCTCGGACAACCCATTTCCACTAGTGCACCCCTCTTCGCCGAAAGGCCTTGCTTGGCGGACCTATTAGGTCTGCCCACCCCCGCTCCGCGACAGCTCAAGCACCATAAAATACCCAAAAAACCCAGGACCTCCTTTCCATCTGGTGACCAGACGCAGAATCCCTGCGACCAGCGCTCTAAGGAGGCCGTCGTCAATTTATCCTCCCACTCACTCACCCTCTCAGAATCGTCCCTTCTGTCCAAGGGTCTCTCCTTCTGCCCCACCCCTAGGTTCGACCACTTCCGCCTCCTTTCTGACTTTCATGCCTTCGCGCGGAACATAAGACTAAATTATTACTTCGCTAACTGCTCCATCGCCGCACTCAATGCCAACGAGGAGGGAAATTTTCCACCGCAAAATCCTCTTTCAAAATTTAAGGAACCATCGTCTTTCTGCCCGCCCACTCTTCCCGCTAATCACCCTATTGAATTATACCTAAATTATATTTCCTCTCAGTTAGCGTCCCAAGAATTTTCCAATTCCCTCCCGACCTCTAAGAATATTTCGCGGGACGAACTACATGCCCTTATCTCCCTTAGAAAGAACCAAAAAATAATCATCCTTCCTGCCGACAAGGGCTCCACAACAGTCGTAATGGACCGGCAGAAATACGAGGAGGAAGCGAATCGCCAACTGAGCGACATCTCTTCCTACAAATCTCTTCCCTCAGATCCAACCCCCGAGTATCTCACTGTAGTTGCGCGGAAGCTACGCTCTGAGGGCCCTAAGGAAGGTCTCTCAAAAAGTGAGATCTCCCTCCTTATTCCCCCGAACCCCCGCACCCCCACCTTCTACTTACTCCCCAAAATACACAAGCCTGGCACCCCTGGTCGCCCGATAGTCTCTAGTTACAACTCCCCCACCGAAAGAATCTCTGCCCTAATTGACTTCCATCTCCAGCCATTCGTCCGCAACTTGCCGTCCTTCGTGCGTGACACAAATCATTTTCTTGAAAAACTAAAACTCCTCCACTCACCTCTTCCTCCCGGCTCCATCCTGGTCACAATAGATGTGTGCTCCTTGTACACCAACATACTCCATAAAGAAGGCCTGGCAGCCGCAAAAGAATTTTTAATCAGCAGACCCACGGAATCACGTCCCTCCACCGAATTCCTCCTTGATCTGATGAAAATGGTGCTCACAAAAAACAACTTCACCTTTGGAGGACGCCATTTTCTTCAGGTCAGGGGTACGGCCATGGGAACGAGGATGGCACCTTCCTACGCGTCCTGTTTTCTAGGTAAATGGGAGGAAAAACTTCTATCCTCATCTCCCCTTAAACCCTTAATCTGGCTCCGCTACATAGACGACATCTTCATGATTTGGACGCATGGCACTGACACCCTAAACAATTTCATTCAACAAATAAATTCGCACCCTAGCCTAAAATTCACCTCCCACTCTTCCACCTCGCTCATTACATTCTTAGATGTAGACATCCACTTACATGATAGGACAATAAGCACATCGGTCCACGTGAAACCTACGAACTTGCAGCAGTACTTACACTGGGATAGCTGCCATCCCGAACACTGCAAGCGCTCCCTACCATACTCTTTGGCACGTCGAGGTCGCCGTATCTGTTCTGAAACCTATTTCTTCCTCAATTATTTAAAAGACCTGGAATCAGCCTTCCTCAACCGTGGTTACCCACCCTCAATAGTCCGAGAGCAGCTAGCCAAGGCGTGCGCTCCCCGCAACGGGCCACGCTCAACAGCAGAGCCAGAAGAAATATCACCAAATAATCTTACCATCTTCGCCACCACGTTTCATCCGGGCCTAGATTTTGCATTAAAAACTATCTTTAAGTCAGCCCAATGTATTCTTTTATCTTCCCCCTTAACTTCCTCACTTATCCCGAGACCTCCCGTGCTTTCCTTTCGTCGTCCTACCAATCTCCAAAACAGCCTTTGGATTCGCGAGATACAACTACCATCATCAGTTTGTGCCTCCGATCTCCAACCGATTGGCTCACATCCCTGTAACAAACCCAGATGCCTCACATGCCCCATTAACTCCCATTCCCACTCCTTTATCAGCCCGGTTACAAACGTCACATACCAAATACATTCTCGAGGAACCTGCTCTTCGAGTAATGTAATTTATGAAATTTCCTGTAATCACTGCCAGGCCTTCTATATAGGACTGACGACCACCTCTTTTAATATGCGAATCAATAACCATAGGAGCAGTGTCACCCGACATTTAAGGTTGCCAGTAGCCGAGCACGCCAATTCTCATAACCTTCCCTTCAATGACTGCTTCAGAGTGAAGGTAATCAGAGCATTCCCACCTGAAACATCTACGTTAGAGCTCCGTCACTGGGAGCTCGCCTATATTTCCATATTAAAATCAACCACTTCTCCCGGCATCAACATTCGCTAGCTTTCTCCACCCGTCCAATTTCCCTCTCCATTTCCCCTTCCTAGTCCACCCTCTTCCCCCTCCCTCCTTTTTACCCTAGCCAATCCCCTTTTCACACACCAACCGAAACCCTTGACTCCAGTGTGACACCCCAGTAGTGATCTCCTCCAGCTGAAGAAGGGTTCGTGACCCGAAAGCTCCAAAGCGCAGTGGACACCAGGCTCTCCATGGGTCATCTACTGGTAAGTGTCCACTGATTATCCTTTCCTTCACCCCCACCCTCAACACCTTGTTGCTAGCATTTATTAGGACATCTCTTCTCTCTCTTCTACATATTTTATATATATATATATATATATATATAACGGAAGTAGCACTCAGAAGAGCCGATGAAACATACACGATGATAGCACACGAAAAACATAGAAACACAAAAATATAAAAAACGGGACACTCACATTTAAAATAGTTGGAAGCTTTCGACTGCCTCTGCAGTCTTCGTCAGCCGGAGAGGAACTGAGTGCGGCGGGGGTGTGAAGGCAGTTGGAGGGGGGGGAGGGGGGGGGAGAGGGTGTGAAGGCAATTGAAGGGGAGGAAGAGGGGTGAGGGATGAGATTGGGTGTGATTAATGCTGTACATTCAAGCCGGGCTTCTCGAATGCACGGAGAGCCCAAATAAAAGCATTCTCACGAGTCCTGGGGGGTTATTCTGTATCTCCGAATTTCCCCATTCACGGGACACGACGTCATGGCTTTCACCTTATATGGGTATGAAACGTCATCATTGGTAGTTCCATAGGTGCTCCCTTGGGGCGCGCGCGTAACGGCTCACGGCGACGGGAGTGGTTCGTTTCTCCGAAAAATGCGAGCTTCAGGGTCCGCCTGCTACGAGGCAGGCGGACTGGCGCTATTGTTCTTGCGAACGAAAGGTTGAGGGTGAGGGTTGAAGGTTGTTATCGTTGTTATGGTAGATTGAATTTTGTAGAATTTAATGCCTATTACCATCTTTTCAATGTCATTATATTTATTGTGATAGTGGGATAATACTGTAGCCTGTGTGATAAATGTCATTTAAGTGCAATGGGCTATTCTGGCTTATTCGAAGGTTGACAAAGGTTTAGTGAAATATCGGTTTTGGATTGCGACAATTTTTTATCTCTAATGTGCAGGTAACGTAAATAGTTCTAGTTACGGATGTGTATATCGTGGTGATGTTTGTGATGCATAATCTAGTTGATGCCATGCTCCATACTGTCAATGCTGTCGATGAATTGAGGCGAAGCACAAGGATATATCGTATTTCATACTTTTGGCGTTTATTTGTGGAGTTGGTGTGTTGGCCTTTGCTTCAGATAAAATATGGACGATGTTTCAATTCTAGTGCAACTTGGGTTTACGTGGAAACAACCATAATTTGCCTGTGAGAGTCGTGCTTGTTGATACTTGCTTGAAACGACAACACTTTATTATTATTTGATACATTGCAACAGCTTCAATTTTGCTAGCATGTTGGAAAATTGTTGATGGGTACAGCAAAAGTAACGCTGACAAACACTAGTGATATTTATATTGTTATCGTCATAAGATATTCTGTTTTCGTCATTGTTTGCTTATTTGATGGTGTTTCTTAAAGTTTCTTACCTGTTATTCTTGCATATCAATCGCAAGAACCGGCTACTGATATTTTGCTTAACTTGGTGTGATTTAATCGTCAGTTATGTGTGTTTATTCAGGTTATTTCGCGTACTTCACCGTGCGTTACTAAATTAGTTGTTACCTACTTCCGCGATCAATGTCTTAATGTTTTTCGACGCATGTGTGCTGTATTGTTCGACCGAAATTCTCTTCATGTAACGTTGAGGTTGGTCCCGGCATATGATTTACCCTTGCAGTTATTGAAAATTTATAAAAGTGATGTCAGTATTTCGCACGTTGAACACCCATATGTTTGAACGAGTACGTACCACAAGTTACATGTTTTTACAATGCAGTGAATAAAATTTTTGTTTTTATTTCCATCTAAACGACGGCTTTGTTTGCTTATAAAAATAGACTGACAGATAGTCATTCCTACTGGTAGTGTGAATACAATAAACTAATACATTTTAATCATTAAACCTATATGTAGTGCAGTTTTAACTTAAATAGCCTATTACAAGCCTACCATTACTAGGCCTGCCAGGAAATCAATAACTATCCAAGACTGAACCCTCTAAATGCTAAATTATCCATGAGTCAAAGCAATATTTTCTAGATTGATTGGTGTAGGCCTGAGTCATTTGTAACCACTTCATGTCATTTTTAAAATTTTCTATGGCAAGTACTTGCATTTAGTTATATATGCAGTAGGCTAGATTAAGGATTATATTAACTGGTATTTTAATTGAAGTGAAATTATGTCCATTGCCACTAAGTGAAACATTATAGGAAGTATATTACTGCACCTCTATCAAGGTCAAGAGAAAGTTACCATCAAAAAACAACTTAAGAGCTGTATGTTTACTTGTTGTTTCAGGGCTTACTGCTCTCTTTATTGCTGGTCATTTCTCTTTCAGACAGAGGAAAGACCTCTATTGTTTTAAAACTACAATTATGATGTATTTTTGGAAGTTCTACAGAATGATTACAACATGATACAATTAGAAATGTCAAGAATAAGACTACAATAAAGCCACATGGAGAAAAGAGTAGTCTCTAAGTTGTAAGATTAAAACAATAAAACTATAATTTTTGGTTGTGTTAAGTCTCATCTTTGACAAGTTGGCATTTAGTATTTTTTTATAGTATTAAATTTGGAGATGTCGTATAGGACAGTGTAGGCTTACTTAGTTTAATGCCTATCTTGAGTTATGTGGGATAGATAGATATTCAGCTGGAAACACTAGGGCCATGCATATATATGTTCCTTGAGTAGGCTTAAATGTTTTCATTTCTAATTCTATGAACGTAAATGATTGACACTCACCCCCTTTTGAGGTGTAGGCCTACCTATCTGAAATCTCATCTAAATTAACAAAGTAAAAGATGTTTTTGAGCATATTGTTAAATACCAGCTACTGTTAGTAGAATAATAATGAAAAATACTGGTAAGTAGGGATTAGATATACTCCCCTAATCAATTAAAAGAATTTACTGTTTATTAATGTTTTTATTTTCCAGTGGCTAATATTCATCAGATTTGATATCTTTGAGTTTAAGTGTATGGTAGACATGTAGTAACCTTTTAGATCTTTCAAATGCAAGCCTGTTCCTTAATGGGCAATGTATGTATGACCAATTACTAAACACTTTTTCAAGTTGTGCAGAAGATGCAGGAATATTAAGTAATTTATTTGCAAGATTGCATAAACCTGGATGCTTGCATTTAGCAAGCTCCCAAAAGATTGATGGACTTTTGATGCCCTGATTTCTCAGCACACGAAAAACACTGTCTTTGCTATCTCTGATGAATTTCACTAGGTCTTCCAACCCATCTCCATCACCCGGGACCCTCCGATCAGTAGCTCAGGACTCTACCCACTAGGCCACCACAACACCTTATCAATGTAATACTGTACTTTATTTTTTTAATTGTAATTTTCTACATTTTATTAAACGTAAAACATTATTTTATAGACACAAAAATAATCAACATAATATTCTGCATAATCTACGCAATATTCTACATAATCTACACTATTTTCTATGTGTATGTAGAAAAATAATATTCTACGCGTAATAACCCAACCCTGTGTAGCAGTATAGTCCCCCCTTGTCTCTGACAGCAGGAAGAATGATGGGTAAGGGACAATTTATTATTTGTCGCCTGCCATAATAAGGTTTTGATATGTGCAATAGGTGTCACCTGTGTAGTAAACAATTCACATTACAAATTTTTTGTTTTACTTTTTGAAAGTTGAATGCAACATTTCACAAATTATATTTTCATAAGGAATTTCAGATCACAGCCTATATATATTCCCTCATCAAGGCTCACCATATTCCAAATGCTCCCAATCTTTCCCTTTCTATGGCCATGATTGTCCATTCATCAATCACATAAGGAGCATATACTCTGAATACATGATATGATTGAATATTTCCTCATCTTCTGGCTAGTGTTCCCTTGTGACATAGATTATAAATTCATAGTCCCTGAATTGGTCTGGCAAAACTGGGGGAGACAGGGCCATAAAATAAACACACAAACAGCTTTTGAATTACACAACGGAATATATAGGTACATTGCATTAAAATAAGATTACAACAGAAGAAAATGCCTCCTCACAGCCTGGGCATGGCCTTCCAATCATTATTGTCTCCTATCAATGGTAATTCTGCTTCCCAGACTGAATTTTCATCCATTTCTTTAAACATTTTTCTCCCATACATGCTACCCTCCTGTCTCATGAGAAATGTCATGATTTCTCTTTGTTAATATTTGTCAATGGTTATGAATGTGAAATAAAAGGACAGCCAACTATTACCAATAAAGGATTTAAAGAATAATACAATGAATACACAGTAAAAACAACAAAGTGCATTGGACCATAAATAAGAGGAAAAATTATTAAAAGCAATAAATGACATAATGAGAGAACTAGCTAGGAAAACTACCTCTCACAGTTGCTCACTGGTAGGCAGAAAGTTGAATTAACAAATTTTAAAATTCAGGAGGAATAAACTGCAATAAGAAGAAAATAGCACATTTATCAGCCCGACGGAAGTAGAATTCTATAAGTGCTTCAGTCTGCAGTAGTGGTTTTTGATACATAGAATGGGGGAAATGTTTTTATGATGAGGGTGTATAGTGGAATAATAATAGGATAAAAAGGTGATTTCATGTATCATGGCTGAAGGAAAGTGGCTGGTAAAGGGTGCAATAAAGCCTGTCATGAATGTTTGTCTAAGGAAGCAGAAACTGCTACATAAAAAAGTGTTCACCTCCTGTAATTTATTGTATGACAGGGAAACCTGGGTATGCCAAACCAACAAAAATTAAACTTCAAAAGGTGGTTATTCATGCCAACAAATATATTTTTGAAAAACCTACCACCAGAGAAGTATATGAAGGAATATCATTACGCTATGAGTACCTCACAAATTTATTCACATTTGTGACTTATGTTAGTAAAGATGTTGACAAAGTTGATCACCATAAGTTTCTGAATAATGCACAGCAATATGTCAAAGAGTATCCTACATTCGCCGACATCAGTAAAGAAAGGCAAAATTATTTTGAATGTAATTCTGTGAGCATAACTTCCACAGTTTAAAGTGTTCCCTTTCCACCGCGATATGAGGGCGTCTTCCTAAGTTAAGATTGACCACGACTAGAACAAATAGTAATAAGGTGTGCATATTGTAAGTCAAAGTACCGATTAAAAAACTATTAGTGAATATAGTACATAATATACGCTTGGAGGTATTTGGTCACGAAACTGAAATATAAATGAAGTTACTGGTTTCTAAACAAAAAACTTGACAAAATAACTTTAGACACAGCTAAAATATCGGCTTCTATAGTAACACCGCACGTAGTATCATGCGTCGTCAATCGGATGAATTTACCTTTGCAAGATTTAATATTTGTATCACGCATGACATCTATTGTCTAACACCTTCATTTCACTATATTTTGGCTGAAATTATGCATCGGCTATTAAAATTAGTTCCTTCCATTTCAATTTCGGCGGTAGGTCGTTTCGCACTTCGTTACTCAACTGTTTCTACGTCATCATCATTCCTCTGCGACGCGAATGAGTCCTAAGAGCCGTTCTTTTGAAGAGTGATTAGTTCTCCGAAATAGTTCACGGTCATTCGGAGATAGCGAATAACCCCCCTGACCTCTATTTTGCTAGCATGGTTCGGTAGGGATTCAAGTATATATATATATATATAATATTAGTATTATTAAATCCTAAGGATAATTAGGTACAGCTCTTTCTTCAAGTCTTCTATAGGCTAACCTCTTCCTATAAGTATTCTATTTCACATCATTTACTTCTGCTTCCTACATTTCATACGAGACCTTCCTTTTCCATTCTTCATATTCACTTTTCCCTCGGCGATTTTTTATAATCCAACATTCGTTCAGATGCCTCAAGATATGGCCGATTAAGTTGCCTAGTTCCCAGTAGTGCATGCTTGGTGATCTTCACCCCCTGCCACACATCCTCGCGGCGGCTTGAAGGGTATCGCATGGATATAGATGAAAGGGACGAAACTGAAACTGTACTCCGCCCCGA
This sequence comes from Platycnemis pennipes, assembly GCA_933228895.1. Classification (NCBI taxonomy): domain Eukaryota; kingdom Metazoa; phylum Arthropoda; class Insecta; order Odonata; family Platycnemididae; genus Platycnemis; species Platycnemis pennipes. The sequence continues at coordinate 28,004,664 of OW121852.1, read as the reverse complement.
CCTCCGACTTTCTCCTCTCTTACTCTTCTCATGACTTATCTTCGTTTGTTACTCAGTAGTTCTATATTATCTCTATCTCTCACAGTCGGACTTAATAATAATTATATCTATATCTATATCTATATCCACGACATACCCTGCAAGCCACTTCGAGGGTGTGTGGCAGGGGGTGCATCCACACCAGGAACAATGACACAACAAATAAAAATGAACAAAACAAAATAAACACCACAACTTTAAAATTAATTAGTAATAAGAAAAGAAAAAACTACCAAACCCAATTACGCAGGAAAAACCCACGAATACTATGCATGACTTGAAATCCGGCACCAATTTAATAGATACTCATGCATGCAAAAAAAATAAATCCAGGGAATGCTAAGAGCAATGCATGTGAGTAACACATTGATTTGAACATGCAGGAAATAAAAAATACTATTGACCTACTCTGAATATTATCTCTATAATTATTACCGATTTACGCGATGTCTAACGATCTGATCTCGAATTGTACGTGGAAAAAATGACATTTTAAACTTGTCCGTCCTGCAATCTATCTCCTTAATTTTATTAGAATTATTGAGCCTACCATAATAACTCGGAGCCAGCAATATATGATTAACGTCATTAATGAAATGTCCCTCCTTAAATTTTCCTAGAAGATTAAGTCTATAATTCAGCCTGCGTTGTGACAGCGATTCTCATCCCAAGTCGGCTAACATACCAGACACACTGCTTCCCCTATCGTAACACCCTTTTACATATCTCGCTGCTCTTCGTTGTACTCAATCTCATTCGTAAATTAAGCCTGCTTCATAAGGGCCCCATAAACTCGCAGTATATTCTAAGTGTGGCCTAACAATTGAAAACTAGCAACGTTCCTTCAACCTCTCCTCACTTTTTCCTGATATTCTTTTAATAAACCCCAACTTTATATTTGCTTGTCTGCATATTTCCCTGATATCCTGAGTAAGTGTTACCCCTAAATACTTAACTGATTCCACGTTTACTAATTCCGTACCTTGAATCATATAGTTTCTTTCTATCGAGTTTTTCCTTTTCCAAAAATTTACTGTCACGCACTTTTTTATGTTCAGTTCTAGTTTCCATTTATCGCACCAAGCCTAAATTGCTACGAGGTCTTTTTCTAACGATGCCTTGTCTCCCGGACTGCTAATTTCTCTATACACTACTACATCATCTGCAAAAAGCCGAATTCTACTATTTACTTCAACCATGGTCTTTTTGACTACAACACTGCCGAGGTCATTGATATATAAAAGAAATAAAAGTGGGCCTATGACACTTCCCTGGGGAACACCTGATGTGGCACTACCTATATTTGACATGATACCGTCTATAGTAACTCTCTGTTCGCGGCCAACTACGAATTGATTAATCCAGAATACTACGTGTTTATCTATACCGTAACTTTCTATCTTTAAGAGCAATCTGTTATGAGGTACTCTATCAAAGGCTTTTTTTAAATCGAGGAATATCGCATCAACCTGAGCATTATTTTCTCCCGAAACCAATAACTCGTGAACAAAGAGTGCCAATTGCGTTTTGCAGGATCTAGATTTTCTGAAACCGCGTTGGTTATTTAATTACAAATTTTCTCTATCCAAGTGTCCCATAAACGAAGTAACTATCATATGTTCCATTATCTTACACGATATAGATGTTAGTGAGATAGGTCTGTAGTTGCTAGGATCTTCTCTATCGCCGGATTTGAATAAAGGTGTAACATTAGCTATTGTCAAGTCCTTGAGAACCATGTGTTCAGACAACGATTTACGAAATATTATTTCTAAGAGAGGTGATATTTCTGATGATAGTGTTTCATAAACGCATGCCGGAATTTGATCAGGGCCGCGGGATTTATTGGTGTTTATGTTTTTAGTTGTTGCTCTATACCACGAGGTTCAATTTCAGAGCGATTTCAGACATCGGATGTTTGAAATCGTTATTTCCTTCTTTCTTTCCTTTCCTTCCTTGAAGCGTAGTCCTTCAATTGGGTCTAAAGTGCTGGTTGTGAAAACGCTTTGGAAATATGTGTCTAACTTATTAGTTTTTTCCAGACTATCATTAATTTTTTCTCCATCATCATCCCTAAGCATTTCTACAGTAGAATTATTTCCTTGAACTTCTCTTATATACGACCAAAACGCTTTTGGATTTTCATTCAAATAGTTCCCTAGAATTTTGCTTTTAACATCAGCTACGGCTCTTTGGCATTCTTTTTTTCGCTATGTGTTTGGAAGTTTTATAATTTATAATGATTTTGTTAAGCTCATGAGGGGGTGTTTCTTTTCGCGCTTTTTTCAGTCCAGCATGGAAAATTGTCTGTTCTTTTAAATATTTCCGAACCGCCGTGTTATACCACCGTGTCTCAGCATTCATCTTTTTTAATTTGCTCGGTAAATACATGTCGACTGCTGAGTGAATGACTTTTATGGAATATATGCCACAAGGTCTCAGTATCTTTCCTTAAAATTGCTTCTTGAAATTTGCTAAACGAATTCTGCAACTCTGTTTTCACTCCATCGCAGTGGAGCCCTATCGAACAAGTATATTTTTCTCTTGGATTTCTTATTTTGGTCAGTTCTATAAGAAAATGTTGCTTTTATAATTCTGTGATCGCTGATTCCCTCATAGGTACTTTTATTTACAAGCTGTTGGGGTATATCTGTTGCGAGGAGATCGAGAATATTTTTTTATCTGGTTTGGGCTGTTACTAATTGATGAAGTGCATGAGAGGAAAAGGTGTGCAGAAGTGTCTCACAGAGCTCTTTGTCCTTCCCCCCGGTGATGAAGCTACACGTGTCCCAGCCTATGGAGAGAAGATTGAAATCCCCCCCACCCCCATGATGATGTGACGGTCATTTTTGTGCTGAATTAATTTCCTTATTTGATTTTCTAGTTCTAATATTGAATTTATGCCTGAATCCGAGTAGGAGTAATTTGGGAAACGGTGACAAGGTCATCCTTCTGGTCCGGTGGTCCAATCCAGTGGTCTATAATATTCACATAGGTAAACCTGTTTTGCTTGAAGACCTTGCATGGAACACCAAGCGCCTTCTATTTGCAAATCAAGTGTAGACTCTCTTCTACTAGTAAGACAATCCTTCACGGCGATAAATACTCCTCCTCCTGGTATTTTGACTCTATCCTTCCTGTAAATTTTTAATGATATCAGGAATATTTCACTATCTGCGATATCTTTATATAGCCAGCCCTCAGTTCCTATAATTGCATCCGCGTCGGTGCATTCGATGAGGTGATGAAAATATGAAACTTTTTTTTTCAAACTACGACAATTTACTACGACCACAGTTATAACGCCATTTTTTAGAATTACAGTCAACTTCTTAAAGCTATTTTTGCATGTTTTTTCGAGCTTATATCTCACTGATTCACTCAAATTTTCTATAACTGGCTCCTCAAAAAACTCCCATAGCTTAGGGCTTTTTTTCAATTCTTTTACTTTCATTACACCTCGCGATTTTTTTAACACCCCAATAGCTGACCTACTCTCTGCCCTACTCTTTATCCTAAAAAAGGTCTATAATGCTCAAATATCCTATCCGCTACACGCCTAGACGCCTCGGCCGTATAATGAACCCCAGAGCGATTTAGGGGGTGCCTCAACGAACTGAGCGTTGGTCGGAGGTCAACAAAGTTGGGTCCGTTGTCCCTACAGATATGACAGTCTCTCGTTTATGCCTTCCATTCGGCTCCAAACAAGCTCCCCGATCAATCCTCGGGACAAGACTGTATATCGTGAGCTCCATTTTGACACTCGTCGACCCACTTCACTTCGGAGTTCAGTTCCCTAAAGGAACGTAGAATTTCCTCAGATCCGCGGTCCGTGGCGTCGTTGACGCCTACTTGGGCCACAACCCGCAATCTAGAGCACATCGTGTCTATAACCGCCGCGCCGCCAAGGCAAGAAACTTGCATTGATATTGTCCTGCCCATAACGAATTATACCCAAATTTTAACGTTACATTGGACACGTTTTGAAAACAAACGTTATACACTGTAAAAAGTAGATCTGATTTTAAGGTACAAAAGTGATCTGAATTTCAGATGCAACAATTTTAAGACAGGCTATGTTGAATTTCAGCAGTAATATCTTGTCTAAAAATAAGGCAAGTGAACGACTGAAAATCAGACGAAGTAGACTTATTTTCAGATAGGCCTATGCTGAATTTAAGACAGCCCTGGTCTGGTAATAATGCGGGTTGCTATTGAAATTCAAGCCTACTCTGAGGGGATGTCTTATTTTAAGGCAGGTGCAGGACTGAAAATCACACCAGGTGGGACTTAATTTAAGATAGTCCCATGCTGAATATAAGACCAGGACTGTCTTAAATTTAGCATGGGCCTATCTGAAAATAAGTACCACGTAACAATGCGGGTTGCTATTGAAATCAAAGCCTACTTTTATGCGATGTCTAATTATAAATACTAGATATTTAAACACTTCACACGAACACAAACCAAAACCCTAACGTTTCATATTTTTATTCAATGATACTGTTTCACTGACTAAATTCTTCAATAGAGCAAACGTAAGTCAAAGAATTTCCATTGAAAAAGATTCCAGGACTGAAATGGGAGCACATGGACAATAACTTCAAAGATAATATGAAAATGTGTACTTTTATTGGAAACAAAGTAATCCATACAAAGTCTTCGATACCACAGATGTGTACTAGTATCTTCAAACCGAAGCAGGAACTGTCACTTGATGAGGGCGACTATTTTTTTAGCTCTTACAACTCTGCCGCGTAGACAAAATAAGGAAGTTTACTCTCAGGATACGTCACTCAGACACAACTGGCTCCCTTCTGCAAATAAACTAAGTATCATTGCCACATTCTCACACCATAATTCATCGCACGAAACTTATTTCACCTACTTACAATGAAATTTGACTAGACTTCGAATTTTACTTCCTTACGCTTCGTAATTCTTGTTGACATCCTGCTCCCTGAGGTTGAATGAAAAACACTACGTTTTGTTTATCCTTCTCCCTGGTTACGCTCCGCCCATCAGTCTCTGCCATTGGCTGGTTAGCTCCAATTGCGGAGCCAACCAAGGCGTGCTTATTTTCAGCCCGGGTGATCTGAATTTCAGATCACAACCATCTTATTTTCAATATGCAGTGGTTATGGTCTTAAAATAAGACGGAGGTGTGTCTGATTTTCACGCATCATGAGTCATAAATTCAGACCACTACCATAAATTCAGACAGCGCTTAAATTCAGATCGCACTGAAAATCAGATCAACTTTTTACAGTGTATTGAACTTAAGGGGCTCTCTGTGTAGTTCAAAAGAAAGAGACCCATAGTCCAATAAAATACTCTAATTAGACTAAAGAAATATTATTATTAGACTAAATTATTACGTTCATACGCCGGGAAAGCACCAGATCTTATGTCACCTCAATGGTGGCCTGCAGGTTATTATGTAGATTTCCTCTGACGGGCTTGTTGCACCAACACAGTTATCATGAGCCGGGGCACAACAACACCCCGTAACGTGGGGGGGGGGGGGAATCTCCTGTTCCCCTGATCATGAGGACCTTAACTAAATCATACTGATTTGTACACGCGTAGTAATTCCTTAATTAAACTTTCCTCTCTTAAGACCCCATATTACATATTAATAAGACGTTGCAAAGGGTAAAGTAACATACTTTCTCGTAAATCCTCATCGCATTTACCTAGAACCCTTTTATAATTCATAGCCGACGGTTCGCTAAACCTGTCATTTCCCTAATATTTTCCCCCTACACACGTCTCCTGTGATGGTAAAACCTAATTATTGAATAGTTTTGCCGTGTACGATTTTTCATTTCGTTCAATGCCATAAGTATTTCGGGGGGATTTAGTGTTAACAAAATCGGTACTTTTTTGAAAGGTGCAACTGAGAAAGCTGGCAATTCATCGTTTGATTTCAATCTCTCGCATTTCCCTCTCTCAAACCTTTGAAATAATGCACGAATGCGTGATAGTACAGAATAGGGGGCTCCCACCCCTTTCTCAAAATGACGACGACGCATATAAAGCCTTGTAATGACGTGACGCTGGAAACATTGCCCTCAGGGGAGAACTGGGAGGGAGAAAAAGCGACATTAGCCACCCCCACGAAACCTTTTTGAAACTCCCTCAACCCCTTTTGGTGCACGATAGGGGTTGAACCTCAGAAATCTCCACCGTCACCCCCCAACGAATGAGTCTCCCCCACCACCCTCTGTCGGGAAAAAAAGCAGGGACAGACGGAAAAAATAAAACAAATGAGAAACGCACGGGCGATCCATCCCAATTATTTCCTCTCCTCTCCCCTCTCATTTGCGCCGTCATTATCGCAGCATTTTGCCCCCCGCCGCGCGACCCCCCTCCTCCTTTCGCCCGGGGCGGGGCGCAAGGGGGCGAGCGGAGGTGAGAGGGTGAATGGGGCGAACTCCTTTGACGCGGTCTCGCGCTAACGAACGCTCAAAGGGACTGACTGACTTGACTGGCTCGGCCCCCAGCCCGCGCCTCGTGTGAGTGTGAGCCCGTAGCGCGGGAGAAAAAAAAGCCATCTGTAATTTCGTCGCTCTGTTTTTCTTAGAACCAAACTGGGGTGTTCACGTCACCCGGAGCATCTCTCGATGTTCTCGCAATCAAAACAGTAAGAGGATAATCACCTCCACTCGTGCCATATCCATTGAAAACGTCATCATCACCACCGATACATTTCTGAATGCGCTGTGGTAATTCGAGTTAAGTTTAGATCTTTGCGCAGACGTCGGTCTTCCTCAGCTCTATGATTTACTTTCCACTTTTATCGTGAGCGTGCGTCATCACCATCCCAGTCACCAATTTCAAGGTTGGCTAGACGCAGCTTCCCATTGGATTCTTACATTTGGTTAGTTATTTATTCAGAGGAGGCGATCGGTAGATAAGGTCGTTGCGCCATTTTAGAATATAGGTGGATGATGTGAAGTCGTGACCTTTTCATTTCAATAATTTAATTATTTTCTAAGGTTTCAAACCCTCTTTATTAGAATGTGCATCTCCGATCCTCTCCCTCCAGCCTCCAACACAACAATCCTTCAATTTCTCCTCTATCAACAACCTCTAAACAATCTTTTCCACAAAACAAACGTTCACCAATTGACAAAAAATATTTCCTTCAAAACGTAAAAAAATCGCTACTAAAAGAAACAAAAAACCATCAACGCAACAAAGAAAAACCAAAAAAGCAAAGGTTCGAATATAAGACAGAACTAATGCAATTATCCTTCTATTTAGGGTATGACACGACGTTATAGTAATTGGGTAATGGTAGGAACATTTCAGGAAACGGAGGAAGAGTGGAGAGAAACCCGACTTCGGCATTAGCCTTACTCTTAACGACAAGTGCCAAGGGGTCCACGGGTTAACGTCCCATTCAACGGACGGAGTACCTTCTAATTCTCAAATGCCCTCCATTAGGCACTCAAGTATGGAATGATTTGCCGCTGAAAAATCCGCCACTGCCGGGAATCAAACCCGGGCCCTCGGAACGGGCGGTTAGTACTCTAGCCAACAAACCAACCCAATCCTCATCCTTATATTTGTAAACCTCTTTGAACGTATACAAGTATTTTATTTTGAATCCTTCTCTTCTAACTCCTGGTTTTTCATACAAGTCCATCTTATACCACCATGTATTTCGAGCAGTTTTCCCTTTAAGGCCATCGTCATCACATTAACAAGTACTATGATAAGGCCATTGAGGCTATTCCGTCTTCTTTTTAAACTTGTGAATGGACTTCTATTTTCTCCCACTCTTCTTAGAAATAATTCGTTTGTCACTTGGTCTATCTATTTTGCCTTCATTTACATTCTCTATCCAAACGTTTCAAATGCTTTTAATCTTGCTTTTCTGCTACTGCTATTTTATTTCCTCAGTATTTAGCATGAGCTTCTACCCTAATCACAAATGAAAAACTGGGAGGCTTTCATTGAAGTTTTAAAAATACGTATCCAGTAGCAATCATCTACAATCAATTTCCACCTTAAACCTATTTATTTGTAGCTGTGGGAATGGGAAAAAAGAAGAGAAATACAATAAACTTCGCTGGTATCCAAGCATAGACGCCGCCATTAGTGTATGGACGAGAAGAAAAAATGGAACAGCTAGATGTTATTAATTAGCATATTAGTTAGCTTAATGTTATTTTACTGATGAAGTTGATTCTTGTACTTGGACTATGTACACTCTTTCAAACTCATGTACGTTTATATTTCCGCCCTATTTTCTCCTATGTGTGTTCAACCCAAAGGGTGGTTTTTGATAGGTGAGAGTAGAGCTCACCCCGCAATCAGCCATTGGCGTATGGAATTCATGCATGTTCAGGGTCGGGGGCCAGTTCCTTTCCCTGGCCCCCCTGCGATTTCCGTCGAAGTTCTGAAACACAGGAAATATAATCGCGAGGATTTCAAGGTGGGTGTCTAGACAGCTACTGCCCGGGATTTGAACCCAGGGCCCTCTGGTCAGTAGCCCAGCGCTATCTCCATTGTTAGTCCTTGTCCATCGTGCCTTCCCTATCCCTAATTCCATGGCAACATCTCACCCTCATCTCCGGCCTTCCTTTTTGAAGGTCAATTTTTTTGCAACCCTGCCTCACCAAGCTACATATTAAATACCAAACTAACAATGTTTTAATATTTTTACTGATGTTTTTTGACATAAATCTCCTGCGTAAGTGTTCAGCGTTTCCCGAAAGAGAAATAGGTTCACGAGAAACGCTTGTCCAGGAGACAAAATTCTTTCCAAACACGGGTGAGCAAGATGAGGTCAAATATAGAACAAAGAACAAAAGTATGAAAATCTAACTATAACAAACACTGTATTACAACAACAATAGACAAATAAAGTACACACCAACAATTTTAAATACTCTTCCCAATTCAGGGAAACTCTAATAACTTGCACCAATAGACCATGGCCCTTAGGAAACTCTCGAGAATCACGAAGTCTCCGAGAAAACTGACTCGATATCACGGACGTCGTCAAGAAGTGACTCGTTGCCGTCTCGACTGGAACATAGGGCGTGAGAGGGGAGGTATTTTCTGGCATAAGGAGGGGGTATTTTTGGCAAGGTCAAAGTGGAATGCGGTTTAACGTGGAAACAGTCGATAGGTACAATTTGAAGGGAGGGAAAGTGGCATGGGTGAAGAGGGCTAGGTGGAAGTTTATCATTGGAGCATCAGGAACTCTTTTTTCACTCCGGCTAAAGAACACCACATAACAGCTTAACGATGGCCAAACTTCTGGACTTCCTCCGCAATCTGGGGGCTATATAAGTAAGGACAACCCCGGTGAGGAGACGGCGCGATATGGCGGCACGATTTGGCGGCACGCTTTGTCGGAACGCTGCAGTCCGGAATCGATGCATTTTGGAATCGTAGGCATTGTTGGCGTCGTTGGCTCCGCCTGTCGTTCGTGCAAGTCCTTCGGCTAAATCCGGAATGTAATTAGTCCGCCGAGGGGGTCCAACGAGGGGAGAGGGGGGTACCAAAAAATGCCACAAGTGAAAGACCACTACTCCAACGCAAGTACACTACTAATAATTATTACTGATACTTATAGTCACGATCTTAGAATACAGGTCTGGACACTTGACACTAATTTCCTATGGAGCGCACGGTCTCTTAGTGAGGCTCTAGTTCGTCGCTTTTCCGCTAGTTGCGCTTACATCTTTAGGCTTAAATTTACATTGTGCCAGTTCAGCTAAGATTAGTTTTTCGTGTTTTTGTGATGATTGAGCAAGTTACTGGTGAATTTTTTTCCTACTATCGTTGGCTACGATAAATCGTTGTAACTAAAAATTACGTGTCGTGAATAGTCCATGAAAATGCTGAATAATTGCATTTTTCCTGGGTGCAAGAGTGGATACGATACGTGTGTCGAAAAAGTTTCGATATTTGACGTGCCTAAAACTGAAGCATTACGGCTGAAAAGGAAGAGGGCCTTTAAGATGCTGTCCTTTTGCCGAATCATTTTGCTTGTGAAAAACATTCTCGCGTGTGCTACATTCCACGTGGCAAGGAGTCACTGACAGAGACCCGTCACATTGTGGCTAGGTTCAATGAAACTCGTATGGAGCCATTATTAAATATTCCTTATCACCATTCTTGGTTTTTCGCACTTCTAAGGCCAACAATGAGTTTTTACCTGAATCCTCAATTGCTTTAAAACAAGTTGCGTAATGAAATTTAAGCTTAGGGATCACCCTGGGAAATCTGTTTTCCCCAACTACCCTTGGTATCTTGATTCTAAGACGCCCCCCAGAAAATCTCCGCCTCAAAGATAAGTAACGAAAGAAAATGCAGGCGATGTAATTTTAGTGTCGCCGCTGTGATCAATGAATTTATATTGATCAGCGATAAGGTTGAGAGTGAACTTTACATGCAAAACGAGAAAGTTGTTCATAGTAGTTCATTTGATATTTCTTTATTTTAAGTGCTGCTAAATCATTTTTACCGTCCCCACTCGTATCATTTCTGTTCGCGAGATACGGTAAACAACTTCGTAACTATGGATTATTTACATCGTCGTCGACCGCATTTTGGCTGCAGCCAAACGTTTCTTTCAGAACGTGCGCTCTGATTGGCTAAATGACAGGCCCGAGGGACGGAAAAAAGGACGTGCTCAAATGACGAAAAAAGGGATAACGGTCCCTATCATTGCCGCTATCCGTGAAGTGATCAAGTCAGACGATCATTTTTAAGTTATCATTTGAGCTATCATTTGAGCTATCCCTGAAAAGGGACGTAAAAAATGATCGTGTGATTCAGGCTTAAGCAATTTGAAGTGCTGCGCGAAAAGTGATGAAGATCCATGATCGAGGCCCAGGATGGACTGGTGTACTACTCACAAGGACCAGGCTATTAATCTCAATGCAATAGAGCCAACGTTGCTCTTGCAACGCAGCAAGCAGCAATTTAACGTACTCTTGATTTCCACTATAGTGCTACCTACATGTCACATTACATGTCGTTTAAGGCTTAAAGAAACGAAGTCACTTCATAAGACCTTGGCTTAAATAATAAAGTAAGATGAAGTCGGAGGATATGGGAATGGAGGATTAGGGTGGTCCGAAAAAAGGTTTTTTTTCCGGATCAAATTTTCCCTGTGCGGGAAAGTTGTGTACTGATATCAGGATGTTGCATGCAAACTTTTTTCGTAATCGGATAGTATTAACCACGCCACCCGAGCTCTAAAGTTTAAAATTTTGCGAAAATTCTGGCGGAAATGGGAAAGAAACGGTTATGGAGAACAATTTGTTGCATATAATGGAATATTGGTAAATATCTAGAATAGATACTTGTTTCTAGATTACGACACGGAAATATGAAGTTTATTTGACGAAGTCTATGGCTAATACAATGCCTAAGAATAAACAGCAGAAATAGAGCATAGGCAATCCGCACAACCACAATCATTTTACAGGTTCCAAGCATAGATCATTTTTGGGAGCCGTATTTGGGATAAAATTAATATTTTTTTGGAATGTAGTCTATATATATAAAAATGAATGTATGTGTGTGTGTGTGTGTGTGTGTATGTCCTTTATGCATTACTACACCATTCATCGGATCGCCATGAAACTTTGGGAAGTTGTTGAGTACATTCCCGAAAAGAGGACTACGGAATCGATATTTCAATATCGATACTTTATCGATATAATATCGCTAAAGTATTGATAAATTGTTACATTATTGATACAAAATTGACGTGAAATTATTTAGTTTTTTAAAAGGAATGTATCGTTGCAATATCGATACTGTATCGAATGTATATAATGTGTTTGTCCTTTATGCATTACTATTCATCGGATCGCCATGAAACTTTGGAAAGTTATTTAGTACGCTCCGCGAAGGTTTCTACAAAATCGATAATTCAATGGCGATACTGTATCGATATAATATCGATAAAATATGGATACATCGATACATTGTTGATACAAAATTGAGGTGAAATTATTTAGGTGTTTTTTATCAAAGTTTTATAAAGTATCATTACAATATCGATACTGTATCGATACAATATTGATAACTTCATGCATTACCACAACATTCATCCAATTTCCATGAAGATTAGGTTAGTTGTTTTGTTCACTCCATGAAGGTTTGTACAATATCGAGAATACAATATCGACACTGGAGACGGGATGTGCATCCCATTGAACTTGCAATTCATTGAAACACTCACGTGCAACATATTCAAACCATCCGGCATGGGACAAATATTTCAGAAATGCCAACCTATTGCTTGGGATGAATGCACAATGGTGCACAAAGCATCGCTCGAGGCTCTGGATCGATCATTGCAAGATTTCCGTTGAATCCTGAGACCATTTGAGAACGCATTAATATTGCTTGCACGACATTTCAGGCAAACATTATCTGTAATTCCTCGATTGACACTAGCGGATGAAATAAATGCTTGCCTGAAATATTCTACTTTGTGATGACATGTAAAGACGTTAAAATTATATACAAATATGCGTGTCCAACTGCAAAACAATCGATCAGCTGAGATATATTGTATACCCATAAGAATTGTGAAATTAAAATACTATAAACGTGCGCTTTCCATTTAACCAGATTGAGCCACAGCAACGCGTGGCCGGGTCAGCTTGTTCCTTTATAAATGTCTCATTCTTCATTTGGCTATAGATAATGCTTTAAAACAGACGGAGAAGTTAAACTTTTTAAAACTAACCTCAATTATGATGAAGAATTTTATGCCTGTTGAGCTATTTCCTCAAAATATCAGTTAATCAAGGTAGGATAAAGGCACAGTCTGATCACCAAGTATTTATTTAAGTAGCTCTTTGCTTTTTTCGCGGAGAAACTGCCCATAACTCACTTCGAGGAGGAGGCTACTATCGAGTTCCACCCGAACCCCCCAAACCACCCTTCCATGGGGCACGTTTGTAGGTATATGGCTATCACTAGAGATGGGTAAATTACCGTAATTTTCAATTGAGGTAAATTACCGTGGTAAATTACGGTAGTTTTTGAAAATTACCGTTCTTTTCCGGTAATTATAAGTTTTGAGCTGCAAATACTTATCTGAGGACTCAAAACGAAATCAAATAGCATTGTGATATAAATGCCGACGCTTACATCAAGCATATAACGACGTTTATCTATTCTAACTCATTTAAAAAATTAAAACGAAGTTGGCAGCAACACGCAATTTGCCTCTCTTTTGCCACACTATGAGAAATTTTCGTTCCAAAGACATATCTCTGCGCAATGTGCATTTGTTATTTTACTCTGAATTAGTTGGAATTAATCATGGACACAATGTAAAAAAATCGTTTTAGCCACTTAATTTACAATATCACCCATTCCAATAGTTTCTTTGCGAGGAAGAAATTTTCTGGAAAAGAACTTTTCTGAAAATTACCGTTTATTACGGTAATTTTCAGGGGTGTTGGTAATTTACGAAAAATACCACGGTAATTTACGAAAATTACCGCGGTAATTTACCAAGTTGCCCATCTCTAGCTATCACTCGTTCTTATTATACCTTATATTGTGCTTTATTTTCAAATATTCGTTCAATATTTCCGTCTCTGATGCATGATGATTGCCATCCATGCCTGCTTTCTAGACTGCACACGGATTTTGACCACACCGTAATCATTTGTACATTTTCATAATAATTTTGTATCATTTGATTCGGAAAAAAATACTTTTTTTCGGCCCACCCTAATGTGCATATTTTTAACGCCACCCATACGTTCCTGTTGCGTTTAAAAATATTTTAGTACAAAGAATTTATTTGAAATTGCAATTTTTCTGTCGTTTGGTAAATATGGAATCAAACATGGAATAGTTATCTACGCATAATACCGTGCAAGCCACCGCAAAGTTGTGTGGCTAGGGGTGAACAGTCATCAGCCATGCATTATCAATCAGAGAGAACATTTGCTACCATACAGGCATGAAAAAAAATACCGTGCTAAAATACCACTTATTTGAAACCATCAGTCTCGGAACTACCAACCCGAGGAAAATTTTAAGCATTCTATCACAAGAGAAGCGAAATATTAGCCTAAAATGACAACAAATTGTTTGTTAAAAGAAAGTAATATAATAGTTTCTGATTAGGGTTGTCAATAAATTAAATTATGAACTTATATAACCCATAATACAAAAAATCGCCATCTTGACGCCACACGAGCCATGTCGTGCAAGTATCCGTGGTGGTATAAAAGAAATTTACGTTAAAGGCTCGAGGTAAAGTAATCTTGACGCTATTTCTCGCCAGCGTCGCGGTGGCGGCTGGAAACGAAGGAGGGAACTGCAGAAGGAGACGGACTTCGCAGCGCCATCTCAAGACTCCAGCCGGATATGAGTGTATTCATTCATAGGTATGTACATATTTGAATACCCGAATGAATACGAATGCTTGAGTACTTGGGTGAGTGCGCGGTTACCTCGATGAGTACCCGAGTACTCGAACGAATACCAGGTCAACTACAAGGATGCCTCGGCGAATACTCGAATATATTTGGTTGAATGAGGTTGTTTACTGTACATGTTTATTCCCGATTCGGATAGAGTTTGTAAAATAAAAAAGGACCCTTATTTTTCCGCTCATCGTTCCGTCGAGTCGTTCTCGAGTTATAAGCAGCAAAAAAAACTGATGTTTTTAAACCCTAATGGAAAAGTGGGCGTGGTGCAACCTCTGACGTATATCGACTTAGTCCAATCACAACTGAGACTGCACAGTGCAAAGCTCCTTCGTCCAATCATAAGGGGTATACACAGCTGACTCTGGCAATGGAACTGGTTGTTAGACTCATTGCGAGTTGTTACGAAAGGCATTGCGTATTCGACTACATCGTGATATGTAAGTAAATATATGTACTTCAGCAGACTCTTAATCACGCCAAAATATGTACGAAAATATTTTGTTTCGTCAATAGATTACAACTTTCGCGGTCCTTGTCTGACAATGAGTGATGTGATTTTTTGGGGGGATTTCTCCGCAATTACGTGGTTGTCCATCAACGTGTGGACACAGATATATGTTATTTTATAGAGTTACAAAAGAGCACCTTCTGATGAGCGTGTTAAGGCTCAAAAGCACTCGCTCGTCAGCATAAAAAAATTATTATATAAGACTGTGGATTGTATTGAAAAAAACGTTTCTTCTCCACTTCTGGAGGCCTCTTCAGGGTAATGGTATCTTTGCGAATCTCGCGGGTATTTATATGGGTTTGGGTTGGTAAGGTGAAGGGTGAGAGGGGTTGGAGTAATTATTATGGAACATTCTGGATTTGAAAACGGGAAACCATGAATTGCCTACTTATTCACCGCCCTTGGTCCCTGTTAAAATTGCTCTTCTTTTTCTGAATCTCTATCCCCTCTCGAATGACAGGAGTTCGGAAATGTTTGCTTCTGGATTACACCTTCACGCCGGGGATATCTATCGCGTGTCCATCAGCGACTGCAGAGCGTTGAGAGTTCTGGAGTCTAATGGCAGCGAGATTCTCCTTACACCTGGTTTTTAAGGTCTCAGTAATGAATGGGAGCGTTAACTCGGAACCGAAATCGGTCTTTTGTACCCGATATCGTTCGACGGAAACGAAAATTGAATTTTAGTGAAAACATTAATTTTCTAACCATAGCCATTGGCTCCTAAGTCAAAAATCAAAATAAGCAAATGGTGACGCCCACCGAACAAGCTGCGTTAAGGATTTCAACGTCATCCACCTCCCCTCCTTCACTGTTTTTAGAAAGACCTGGGGAAGGGGGGGAGTTGAGGGAAAAGGGAGGGGAAGTGGAGGGGAGAGGGAGGGGAAGTGGAGGAGAGGGTGGGGGGAAGTGTAGGGGATAGGGAGGGAAAGTGGATGGGAGAGGGAGGGGAAGTGGAGGGGAGAGGTAGGGGAAGTGGAGGGGAGAGGTAGGGGAAGTGGAGGGGAGAGGTAGGGGAAGTGGAGGGGAGAGGGAGGGGTAGTGGAGGAGAGAGAGAGGGGAAGTGGAGTGAAAAGGGAGGGGAAGTGGAGGCAGAGGGAGGGGTAGTGGAGGGGTGAGGGAGGGGAAGTGGAGGGGAGAGGGAGGTGAAGTGGAGGGGAGAGGGAGGTGAAGTGGAGGGGAGAGGGAGGTGAAGTGGAGGGGAGAGGGAGGGGAAGTGGAGGGGAGGGGGAGGGCAAGTGGAGGGGAGAGGGTGGGAAGTGGAGGGGTTTGCGAGGGGAGAGGGAGGGGAAGTGGAGGTGGGGACCGAAGGTCTGCCTGCACAGATCCTGTAGCAACCTGTAAATAATCCAAAACAAGTGAACAACAAAATATTGAGTGATGTTGCTTTTTTGGGGATTTCTCCGCGATTACGTGGCTGTCCACCAACGTTTCCCCTCCGCTGCTGGAGGCATCTTCAGGGTAATGGTGTCTCTGCGAATGTCGAGGGTGCTTGTATGGGTTTGGGTATGTAGGGTGAAGGGTGGGAGGAGGTGGAGTTATTATTCTCGAACATTCTGGATTTGAATTCAGGAATCCATGAATTACTTATTCTCTGCCCTTGGTCCCTGTTAAAATTGTTCTTCTTTTTTTGAATCTCTATCCCATCTCGATTGACGCGAGTTCGGGAATGTTTTTCTCTGGATAAGATCTTCACACCGGGGATATAGTCTGTATTTTATATCTTCTCAGTGGGGCGTCACGCCGGTGAGTTGCCAGATTGTTTTGAATGCTCTCTTCTTCGTTTTCTCTCGCACAGTTTTGTGAACAATTGACTAACGTTTTCCGGTGTATAATCAAAGTTTTTCTTTGATTAAATATTCTACCATTATATTTTTTGGAATCATCATCAAGGGTCAACAATCCTAGGATTGGTTTGACGCAGCCCTCCACTCGATTCTTCTATCGGCCAACCTCTTCATACCAACGTAGTTCCTCTCTTTCACGTCCTTCACGACCTGCTCCATGTAACTCATACGAGGCCTGCCTCTTCCATTCTTCCCGTTCACTTTTCCCTCGACGATTGTCTTCATCAGGCCATCGTGTCTTAAGATATGGCCGATTAGGTTGTCCCGTCTTCTTTTTATAGTTTTCAGTAGACTTCTCTTTACTCCTACTCTTCTCAGGACTTCTTCATTTGTCACTCGGTCGATCCATTTTATCTTCATTATTCTTCGATAGCACCATATTTCGAATGCTTCCACCCTTTTCTTCTCCGCTGCTGTCATCGTCCATGCCTCACTGCCATAAAGGAACATGCTCCAGATATACGTTTTAATGAATTGCTTCCTTACTTCCAAGCTTGTATTTCCAGCGGTTAGTAGATTCTTCTTTTGATAGAATGCCCTCTTTGCCTGGGCTATTCTACTCACTATTTCTTTCTTGCTTCGTCCATCGTTGGTTACTCTGCTTCCCAGGTAACAGAACTCTTTCACCTCTTCCAGTTTCTGTTTTCCTATTTTAACGTTGGTTTTGGCCTCTTCTCTTTTGCTGCACACCAATATCTTAGTTTTCTTCTTATTGATCTTCAGCTGATGTCTGATCATTGTCCTTTCCATGGTTGTTAGCATCTTATTCAGCTCCTCCTCTGTCTCTGCTATGAGAGCTATGTCATCAGCGAATCGTAGCATGCTGATTGTTTCTCCGTGGATATTCACTCCATTTTTTTTGGAAGTGAAGTTATTTTCCGTTAGTTTTCCGTCAATTCTTTGTCAGGAATTCAAGGCGTCCTCTATCTCTTATTTTTATTGTCTCTGGATAATAATAATAATAATAATATTTATTTACTGTTCTTGGACTGGTCCATTAAGAACATAATTGAGTTATACAATACAATAGAGCTCATAACAGACAAATAACAAAATTTATATGGGGAAAATATGGGGATGGGCGAATACATTATAGTGAAAATAACATGAGAATATAAGAGAGAAGAAATAACAACAGAAATTATACACTTTCACTTGGATAAGACCTTCACACCGGGAATATATCAGCGTGTTAACCGACTGCTAATTGTTGAGAGTTCTGAGCACTAGTGAGTGATGATTTCCTTACATATATCTATGCACTCAACAGTTAAAAAAAAAATTCATAACGCAGTTCAAGATTTGCGAGTTTGGTGACAATATCAACAAATAAGAAACACTTGATTCTATGCAAAAGACAACAAATGGAAGGAAATTTAAAATGAACTCATCGTATAAGTTTTGTTGGAGTGTTAAATGTCCTAAGAATTATTTTGCAGCTACTTATTAACTTCACTGGTATGTTAGAGTGGATTTACAATCAGCGATACGTAAATTAGCGTCTGCTATGAGTTAGCTACGAATTAGCTACTGCTAATACGAACGGGAATATAAATTTGATGTTTATCAGTTGCTATCGGGCCTTAGCGACCGCTAGCCTAGCGTGGAGTTAGCGAAAATGGAACCGGAATCTGATTTTTAGTGAAATTCGCTAATACCGTCGCTATGTGTACTTAGCAATCGCTAAAAAGAACCAGAATTGACGCCCTGGAGTCTAAGGGCAGCGAGATGCTTCTTACACCTGGTTTTGATGGTGCGGCCCTTCTCACCAATATATACTTTATGGCAAGTTTGGCATTTAATTGCGTAGACACCCTCCGTTTCCAATTTATCGCGTCCTTTAGCGATGTGTATAGTACTACCGAGTTGGATTTTGGGCTTGAATAAAATGGCGTGCTGAAGACTATGGTCCACCTTCCTTTTATTTTAAGCAATGCCGAGCACCGATCAAGTGAACTAAGAACATTTAGAAAGATTTTACTTGACAACGGTTACAGAAAGAGTGATATTGACAAAGCCGTCAGGGGGGTAGAAAAACAGAGGACGAAGTCGCCGCTGGAAGAAATTGAACCAGCGAAAAATGCTTTCCTGCCATGCATCCGAGTGGTGACGGACCGGATCGTAAGAATTTTGGCCGGCTAAATACAATAAAAAATCTATATTCAAGCACAGAAGCCAACTCTGTAATATTATACGCAGCGTTAAAGGACGCGATAAATTGGAAACAGAGGGGGTGTACGAAATTAAATGACATACTTTCCATAAAGCATATATTGGTCAGAAGGGCCGCACCATCAAAACATTCATTGCTGAGACGGGCCGCACCTTAAAAACCAGGTGAAAGGAGAATCTCGCTGCCATTAGGCCCTGCGCACACTTGGCCACTCGCGCCAGCCACAGCTCAGCCACTAGTGGCCGCGACAAGCTGCGGCCGACGCTTTGCGTACATTTCTATCACGTCTCCGCACACTCGGCGATTGCTGTCGCCGCGTCTGGCCACAGGCTAGGGCTGTTCTCGCTACTTGTGGCGGCCACTAGTCGTCGACTTCAGGCGCACACTTGGCCACTGTCGCCGCTAGCCACTCTGCGTTTGTTCCAGTCTGTTCCAGTACTCCGTGGAGCGTGCGTGTGTATTGCTCGACAAGCGAGACTTTCGATGTGGATGTCTTTATATCCGAAATTGAAGCACATCCCCCCATTTGGGACCTGAAATCGGACTGGTACAGTGATCGTGTGAAGAAAACCGAGGCAATGGAATGAACTGTGCCTCAAATTAACTCCGCGTGTAGGAGCTGATGGTGACCACTTGTGGCCGCCACTAGTCGCGAACACAAGTGGCCAAGTGTGCGCACGGCCTTACAGGCCATTTCTTTGATACCATAGCCAAAAATGGAATTTATGGAATAGAATTTAGATTTTAAATATATCAACTGGCAATAAAAATTAACAATTTATTGATATGAAGCGGGATAGATCATTCTGACTAATCTTAGAGACCAGATTCAATAAACCAGGTTGAAAATAAAAATCCAACTTTACGGAAGGATAATTATTTTTTTTTGATTTCGCTGACAATGAAAAGAATTTGATACCCTCCTTCAGCAATGCTTATGTCAATAAGATCATGCGAAAAATATTTTTGGATCAGAGCTCATCAGATGTCGCTTCTATGATTGCATTTTAGGAGCATAAAAACAAAACAAAGGAAAAATTATTTTATATATTCTCTTACCGTCAGAGTTTACCAGAAAATGGGAATGTTTTTAATTATCTTACTCCTATTTCTCCAAACAAAATGACGGCAAACCATCCGTTTGCAATAAATAAAATGTCAAAGGGAAATGCCGTAACCGTCAACAAATTATGATTTTGCTAGCACGCTGAATCGCCTCAATGATATTGCATCCATATATTGCATATGACTCCAGAAATCTCAACGCTCTGCAGTCGCTGATGGTCACGCGATAGATATCCCCGGCTTGAAGGTGTAATCCAGAAGCAAACATTTCATTCGGGAGGGGATAGAGATTCAGAAAAAGAAGAACAATTGTAACAGAGACCAAGGGCAGTGAATAAACAGGCAATTTATGGCTTCCTGTTTTCAAATCCAGAATGTTCGAGAATAATAACTCCACCCCCGCCACTCCACCCCATAAAAATACCCGCGATATTCGCATAGCAACCATTACTCTGAAGATGAATCCTGCAGCGGGGGAGAAAATTTGTTGGACAACCACGTAATCGCGGAGAAACCCCCCAAAAAAATCACATCATTCAGACATGGACCAGAAGTCGCTGAAAACGCCGCTGATGGGCACCCGATAGATTTTCCCGGTGTGAAGGTCTTATCCAGACAAAAACATTTCCGAACTCGCGTCATTTGAGAGGGGATAGAGATTCCTAAAAAAGAAGAAAAATTCTAGCAGGGCCAAGGGCAGAAATAAGTAATTCATGGCTTCCTGTTTTCAAATCCAGAATGTTCGAGAATAATAACTCCACTCCCTCCCACCCTTTACCCTCAAACCCCCAAAACAAAAAACCCCCAAAAAATCAACATCACTCAATATTTTGTTGTTTCAGGGGCGTCGGAACTAATTTCGCTGGGAGGGGCCAACCTTGAAAAGGGCCCGGCTCCTATGAAAAGGGCCCGAATTTTTTTGCGGATAGGAGGAGGTAGAGACTAGAAATCCGCTAAAATTGCATTTGAAGGTGGTAAAATTTGCGTCAGAAGAATAAAAGGCAAGCTGGAAACAAGTGAAATTTAATTTTTATCAATGAAGACTCACTTCTCAAGGGCCCGGGGCAAATTCTAGGGGGTGGCCAAATGCCCCCCCTGCCCCCCACTTCCGACACCGCCTTGTTGTTCACTTGTTTTGGATTATTTACAGGATGCTACAGAATCTATGCAGGCAGACCTTCGGTCTCCACCTCCACTTCCCCTCCCTCTCCCCTCCACTTCCCCTCTCTCTCCCGTCCACTTCCCCTCCCTTTTCACTCTAATTCCCCCCTCCTCCCCTGGCCATCCTAAAGTTAGTGAAGGAGGGGAGGTGGATGACGCATAAATCCTTAACGCAGCTTGTTCGGTGGGCGTCACCATTTGCTTATTTAAATTTTTGATTTAGGAGCGAATGGCTATGGTTAGAAAATTAATGTTTTCACTAAAATTCGATTTTCGTTTCCACCAAACGATTTCGGGTACAAATGAGCGATTTCGGTTCCGATTTCCCATTCACCTAAATATAAGGACGCGATTGAAGACTCAGCTGTCTACCCGAGTTCCTCCGTAAACACATGGGCAACTGGATGAATATCGCTGCTTCCATTCAATCTTACGACTCTCACATGGAAATCAATACCTTAAATTCTTTGAGTCTTTGGAGTCCTTGAGGAACAATCTGAATGCCTAGACTTTATGGAAGTATACAGGTAATCGCTTGTATATTCCTTCGCGCTTTCATATTCATGTGTACACTTTATTATTTTTTTAAATTGATTCGAGTACTAATGTACTCATCATGACATTCATACTGATCCAGGTAGGTAATCATGCATTCGTTGTTGGATGTCGTAGTTTATTTTAGGAGGTGGAACACAGACATTATAAGCCATTTGGACCGTTTAGGATCGGAGAGTAGTTAGGTAGAGGTAGGAAGTTATCGAATAACGGTGGGGGGAAGCCCGGCGTCAGTAATAACCTGATATTTACGAAAGGCGCCAAACTGATCACGGTTTAACGTCCCATACGACGGACAGAGTACTGAAGTTGAAGTACTCTCGTTATATTACCCAAGTGGGAACCAGCTTAGCAATCTCAGTCACTGCTGGGATTTGAAAACTGGCCTCCGGGATACAATAGTGTTCTGAGGGACTCTAGTACTCCAGTCATCGCAGCAACCCGATGCCCCTGTATTCATCCGGATAGTCAAGTACCTAAGTAAGAATTCAAATGGCACACTACTACATTCAATCCTCCCTTTCTCCCACCGAGCGGAAAAAATCTGCTTGCAACATACATTTCCTCGTCATACAGCTCCTAAACGATTTCACAACGATAAAGACAAAACAACATAGAATAAATCCATCCGTTCTAATAGCGTAGAGCCAAGCCGTTAACAAATTGCTC
Source organism: Platycnemis pennipes (assembly GCA_933228895.1). NCBI lineage: Eukaryota > Metazoa > Arthropoda > Insecta > Odonata > Platycnemididae > Platycnemis > Platycnemis pennipes. The sequence continues at coordinate 27,982,209 of OW121852.1, read as the reverse complement.
ATCTGCCGACTACAAACGAATCATTAATCAAACTAATAGCTCAAAAGATGAAATTAAATCTTCTCAAATCTTCCTGCTGCCTCATCTCAGCGTCATAAACTGCGTTAAAGAGACTCAGGATTTATCAAACGAAAGAGTGCTCCGACGAAAACGTGAAAAGAAAAATCCACTTTAATTAAGTAATGCGTCATCTTGAAGATGCTGGGAGCGTCTGGGATCTGGCATAAAGAATGATTCAATATGCGACTCTAATTAGATATAGAAGAAGGCAGAACGTTCCGCTAAAAATTCCCTAAGTGTACTGAGGGAATCAGGCGACATTTTAAAGAGCTTGGATGGATCTACAAGTTTAAACGCTGGAATTAATTTGCAGGAAAAAATCATATCAGAGGATTTAAAGAGAGACAGCAGATAGAACCTTATCCTCGAGTCGGTCGTTTTGATAAGGGTGATAAAATTACATGAAAAGAATGTGGGACAGAAAGATCGAGGGATTAATTTTTCCGACTGACCATTCGCGATCACTGTGAAAAAGGGTAACACAGTACACACAGATGTAGTGTATCCTCCTTTCATCCCAGTCATCCATTTAATATTTATGATTATCTTTTCAACTTCTTCAATGGCTGAAGACAGTACTGTTATTAATCGCAAACTGGCATTCATCAAAAGAGCACTGGGAAAATGTGACAATCATGTACGAGAAATTAACTACTTTTCCATTATTAGAATTCTTTTGGAACACGCTAAATGCGATCCTTACGAAGTAGCCTTCAATAACGGCGTGTACAGCGAAGATCTGCAAGATTTTTAAAGGGACGGTATGATAACTATATTAGCGTAACCAGTTTATTAGATGCAATAAAATGGGAATCATTGTCAGACCGTAGGTTTAAATTGGAAGAATGGAAAAGGCAGACCTCGTATGAGATATATGGAACAGGTCGTAAAGGACGTGAAAGAGAGGAACTACGTTAATGAAGAGGTTGGCCGATAGAAGAATCGAGTGGAGGGCTACGTCAAACCAATCCTGGGATTGTTGACCCTTGATGATGAGGTTTAAATTCAGACTATATCTCGTGACTAAATTCCAAGACAATACTTTCACTGATGACATTAAAAATATTTTAAGAACCCCAAATTACTATGGTATCATGGACAATGATCATAAAATTTGAAATCTTGATTGCCGAACTGACAGATTCAAAATGTACTTCCCTCCTACAATTAGGGATACGAATAGCTGTAAATATATTCAATAGTATAAATACAAGTGTATCAATAGATAGCATAGGTAGTTGCATGTTGGTGTAAGTATTCTAACCCTACTAACAGCATGTTTTTGCACGCTTGCTGCGCAATTTATTCTTTTTTAAATTGTGAAGTTTAGACTAGAATATAATTACTAATACACTTTTTTACGATATGTAATGCACATTTGATGTGAATTCATCCCATACCACACACCTTTATTGAGGCTAGCCGGGTATTATGCAGACGTAGAAGACTGTACACCCTCTGCCAAAGACCTTGGGGTTACTCTCAGGACTATGATAGGTGTAAATTCACCCCAAACGCCCCGTCCATTTCCGCCACCTTACGATATTTGACATGTTGGTTTACCTCCCCTTCTGCAACACAACTTTGCAGTGGTTCGCAGAGTGACATTTCGATGCATATATACAAAACATATACGATATTCACTCCATCACTCCGTTACTCCTCATCTCTTTCCCACTATTTCTTCCACCTGTATGTACACTATAAATAACCTACAATATATTTTCTGTTTCACATTTTGCATAGATAAATAGCTATATGTGTGATGATGCACAAACACCAATGCACCTACGATTCTGCTCCTCTGTAAACCTCATTCCTATATCATCTACATCTACATAATACCCTGCAAGCCACCATAAAGGTGTGTGGCAGGGGGTGAACTCTCACCAAACATGCACTACATATCATGCATAAAAAAAAGGATCAGTACTTTTATAGGTACTGTTCAAAACTACGCTATTTAAATAACTAACTTCATTTTATGATGCGTCATTCAGCCAATCTTTTAAAGATTCCGTTCCACCTCTCTCCCTTTCACAGATGACCACTCATACTGCGTTATAAATGGGTCGTTCCGGAACGAGTGGTCACAAAGGAACGCAGACGCGTCTTTGTGTCAGTCTGCTTGAGGAACGAATCAAAACGAATCTGATGGCGAGCCAAATCTCGTTACTTTTTTTAGGAAACGGAGGAAGGGTGGAGAGAAACCCGGCGCCGGCATTAGCCTACTCTTACCGAAAGGCGCCAAGGGGACCACGGCTTAACGTCCCATCCGACGGACGGAGTGCTGAACTTGGAATGCCCTCCACTAGGCACTCAAGTGGGGACCGGTTTTCCACTGAAAAATCCGGAATCGAACCCGGGCCCTCGGGATGGGAGGCCAGTGCTCTAGCCACCACACCAACCTGATCCCCGTGTGACGAGGCGTTGAGGCAGCGGTCTGTGTGATTAGCCCTCTTTTGTACTGCATGGCCGAACCTCCCGCCCTTTCCCTTTCATATCTGCCAATACTTCAAGAAAAGGTAATTGGTCGTCATTCTTTATTTCCATATGAAATTGGATTGTAGAGTGCTGTAAATTTATGTGTAGAAAATCACGTATCTGAGCACCGTGCGGCCAGCTTACGAACGAAATTAGGAAGAAGCATATATAAAAAAATGAAAACCGTTACATATTCGTTCTGGAATTTAGCAATTACGCAATTAAGAGCAACAACTCTGTATAGCGGTAAGCAACTAAAAATTTCCTAAGTGCACTGAAGGAATTAGGCGACATTTTAAAGTGCTTGGATGGGTCCCCAAGATTAAATGTTGGAATTTATTTATCGAAAAAAATTCAAATCAGAGGATTTAAAGAGAGACACAGCAGATATTGGTGATCTTCACCCCCTGCCACACACGCTCGCTGTGGCTTGCAGGGTATCCCGTAGAGGTAGATGTAGATATAATCTATCTAATCCTATCCCAGCACTGGCCGACCTATTTTCTCCACCAGCCGTTTATATCGCAATGCTACAGCATTAGTAGAGTTTAATTGCTACCTCACATAGATGTGAAATGAAGCGTTGTTAATCCGATAACCTAGGATTAAATGGAGAGGTGGCAATAATAGTATTGACGACTAACGGTAATAATGATTAAATCTCCAGGTATAACCTGGTAATGTATGATGATTCAAGCCTGCCGCGTGAACGACGATGAAATTCACATTAATTGCCATGCGAAAAAATTCACCTGGACCGGGAATCGAACCACGGACTTTTGGCTTTTTGGGCCACTGCGCAGACCACTAGACCACCAGTTAAATAAAAAATTGCCACTCGAATTACGGATAGTGGTCTGCGCAGTGGCCCGGAAAGCCAAAGGTCCATGGTTCGATTCCCGGTCCAGGTGAATTTTTTCGCATGGCAATTAATGTGAATAACCAGGTAATGATTACCATTTTACTCAATACACCATTCACTAATGAAGAATAAATAATCCACGATGTTTAAAATTATTTCATATTTTTCATCCCCTGTACAAACAACGCATTTGAGTAATTTCATCTAGATACCACCACTGACAATGATCTCACATCGCATGTAACGCACAAATCTTACTATGCGGTCTCAGTTCAAAATGATATTTATAAGTGGTAACTAAAAATCCAACATTGCAACCTTTCAATTGACGCGTGTAGTTCATGTTTGGAGATATCATTCATTACCTGTTACACCCTCTCGAGGAGGCTATCATGGTTCTTCATAGATGCAGATGATCAACTCTTCAGAAATTGATGGATGTAGCCTGAGTAGTGTAGGTTGCGGCGAAGTTCCTGAGAAGGTGGCCTGTTACCTCTCTGCCATCCCTTATTGACGGACTTTCTGACTACGTCTTTGCGATAGTCCCAGCGCGATGACCCGTGAGGCTCTGGAAGGGAATGAATCTTCTTCATAGAGGGAAGAAAGTAAAGCGGGGATAGGGGAAAGTGATAGATGGGCAGTTATTGATAGTCACTGGCCCCTTTCTGCGACGTTTTTATTCGTCCCTCCACAGCAGCCTGCTGGATTCATCCGGAATGTATCCAGTTCCCCTCACTATCGGAGTTCTATCCGTCGAGCGGGTAGTTTGAAAAGTAAAGCGGATTTAGTACGACCAAGTACAGAGAAATGGCCAAGGCATTAAAGAACAAGGGCATGATTGAAGTCACCATTGAAGGAACATTTCTGGGAAAGAGTGGAAGAAGAGAATAAATTTCATGGATAGCAGGGAAAGAGTTAGGGCATGTTGAATTGAATTGAATTTGAATTTATTTCATGCTCTGGGTTTCCCCATAAGAGCAGTATATAAAAAAGTGATAAAGTTTGCAACAAAAACAGATACAAAAGAAACAGCTAGCAAACAAGTCATCAATTATAAGGCAAAACTATAAAGAATGACAATATTTTCAGAAAAAAACTGAATTGCAATAATGTTATAAAATTCATACAGTTAATAAAATAGTTATATTACATTTGAAGTCCTCATTGAAACAATAATTGTTGACAACTTATACACAGGTTAAATTACATTTATGATTTATGAGTCTTCATTGAAACAATAATCGAAAAGTTTTCCCTTAAGGATTGGTAGAGAGGCAGAGATTTTTATGGGCAAAGGCAATGAATTCCAGAGGTTTGAGCCGGATATGAGGAATGATTTAAGATATGCGTTAGTTCTAGGTATTGGGCGCATCAGGTAGGAGGGTTCAGTCCTGGAGAGTCTAAAAACAGAGACCTAGGTTTAAACATAGAATATAGGTAGTCCGGGCTTTTACTGTGAAAAAGTGCATGAAGAAAAGAACCAAGAACCATATTCTGGGATGTAGGAGGACATCGGGAAGGAAAGTAAGCATAAAGGAATTTCAGTAATTGAGAATAAAGGAGACAGTAATGAAGAATGGATATGGAAAAAGAGAGATAGAGAAGACAATTTAACGAAAATTAGGACCTCAGGCCCAGCCGCCAGAAGAGAAAAACACAGAAGATCGGAAAAAGGCATACCTTCCCTATATCCAAGGAACAACGGACAAGATATCCCAGATATTGCAAAATTACGATACAAAGACAATCTTTAAACCTAGGAAACAAATACGAGACATCATAAGGAATGTGAAAGGGAAATAAAAATTAGAAACAAGGTGTTCACTTGCTGAAATGCGAAACATGTGATAAGGTCTACGTGGGTGAAACAGGGCGGACAATTAAGACAAGAGCCAAAAGAGCATAGTTCCGCAATACGCCTAGGGCACCAAGAGAAGTCAGCAGTCACCGAGCATGCAGCACAAGGCCACGACATCGAAATCGAGAAGCCGATAATCCTGACCAAGGACAGACACTTCAAAACAAGGATTTTTAGGGAAACCCTGGTAATAAGGAAACACCCCAGGAATTTCAACAGAGACCAAGGGCAAGCGATCAGTATCAATCAAGCTCCTGGCTTCCAGTCAAGGATCAAGCTCCTGGCTTCCAGTTATAGCTAAAAATAAAGAAAGAACATTCCAAAATTCTCCACAACTCCCTCACTCTCCTTTCCCTCCCCCCCTTTCTCCACCATGAGCATTTAAATCGATGCATAACGCTCCGGTCACGCATTAGCTCTGAGGAGGTCTCCGGCAAAGGAGAAGAAACGTCGGCTACTTTTTAGCTCAAAACGCGGATAACCCCAGAAAACAGTTATTAGTCAAGCATAAAGGACTTTTAAAGAGTGGCTGTAGTCCAAGAAGAAGTAACTTCATCGGTAAAATAACATTTGCCTAGCTGATCACCTTTTTCGTACACTAATGGTTGCGTCTAGGTACTTGTTGATACCAACGAAATTGTTTTGTATTTTCCTTCTTTTTTCAATCCCTATGCTTCCAAGAAATAGGATTAAGATCGAAATTGATAACAGTGGATTGATATTGCATTTTTATTTTCAAACTTCAATGTCTTCAAGATTTTCCTACTCAATTTTGAGTAGATTCTAATACCTATGTCGGACTCGGGAAATAAAATCATGATGAGTTGGATGAGCACAGCTATCAGGGAATAGTCAGTAGCAGAGCCAGGAAAAGAGTCAATTCTACCCTAATCTACTCACAGCTGGAGGTAGAAGCGTGTAAGCATGGAAATATTTCATTGCACCAAACAGCATGCTTCTTTATGGGTTTGAGACGTGGAAGGTAGAAGCAGCAGAAAAAGCACAACCGGAAGCATTTAAATGTTGAGATAGAAAACAAATCGTAAACATAAAATGGATAGACAGAACTACAAACTTAGTCGTTCTAAGAAATTAGGTAGTAAATATTAGTTCAAACACGCATTAAAAAAGAACGAAAAGGAATAGAAATTTATGGACTTATCATAATGCATGTAAATTCTATGGCCATAATCTTGAAGGGAAAAGTGAATGAAATGAATGGAAAAGGAAGAGCATGTACGAGAAATCTGAAGCAAGAATGGATGGATTTAAAATAAAATATTTGTGTAAATATAGTTTACCCGCGGCTTAGCTTAAAGCCACCTAGTGCGTCCACCGGGTTGCGGATGGTGGGTTGACCTCTAGATATAGAGGTTAGCTGCGAGATAAACGAGTTCACTCGTAAAATAAGCAGTCGTGGACATATAGCGACGGCATTCCGAGGGGGTATTGGTCTATCCCTGGGTAAGATAGGCCATTAAATAATACAGAACCTATGAAGATGCCGTGACTTGGCGACGGGAGGCCGCCAACAAGTATGTTTTCCATCACCCGGAGGAGAGAGGAGCAGCTTTTCTTCACATGAGTGAAGGTGGAGACCACAGAGGTCGGTACAGCGACACTCATTTCACTACAGGCTTGGTAACATTTACTTTAACGGCTGTAGTACTGCGATGTGGAAGGCAAGGGGAAACCACCACATTATTATCCCGAGGAGTCGCAGCTGATCCACTTTTTCTTTCAATCAAGACGTGAGACATATGGAAAAAGTGTTGAAGGATGTGAAAGAGAAGAAATACGTGAATATGAAGAGATTAACTGATAGAAGTACTCAATGGAGAACTGCGTCAAATCAATCTGCGGGTTTCTGACCAACGATGATGATGAAATATATTTTAGCCAATAGAAACAATGATCTGTAATATCTTAAATGTCCTACTTGCGTAGTTTTAGTTCAGTCGACATACAGGAGTGAGATCTGTTGCTCATACTGTCGTTGTTTCACTTAAATAATTCGCAATTAAACTATACTTTCACAGTCTATACACACTCAACACTTCATTTTATTACATTCGTCGCACTTGACTACACATATAAACAACACAACAAAACTATATAAACAAAATTGTTTGTTACCTACATAAAATAAACTTTCAATAATGTATTCTTGTAAAATATAACTTTCAATACTCCCCCTTAACAAATCAATTTTGAATTTTTAAATTTGACTCACAACAATTAATAACCCTTTTAGAAAACACTTTAATTAATTAAGTTTTTACTCCCCCTAAATTTTAACTTTTCCAAAATTATCCCCAGCCAAAGAACCTCCTAACAACTTCCTCTCTTGCTCCAAACGCAACCGCTCCAGCCGCGTTTGCTCAGCCACCTCCAGCCTCTTGAGGCGCTCCTCCTCTCGTGCCAACCGCTCCTCCTCCTCCTTCATCTTCTTCAGAGCCTCCTGCATGGCTGCTATCGTCTTCTTTCCAGGCCCCTTCTTCTTGTCATCCTCTTTCGCCTCCTTGGCACCCTTTTTCTTCTTCTTGTCGTCCCCGTCGCCATCCTCTTTGGCCGCATCTTCCTTCTCCTCTTCTTCCACGGCAGCACCCCCAGCCTTCACTTTCTCCTCTGCTGCCTTGGCGCCTCAGCCTTCCCTTTCTCCTCTGCTGCCTTGGCGCTCTGCTCCTCTGTCTCGAGGGCGCCTACCCCTTCTCCGCTGCAGCCTTCTCCACAGAAGCCTTGGATGCTGGTGCTCCAGCTGTTGCAGCTGCTGCACCCTCTTCCACCATGCTCTTTCCATCTTCCTGACCCTCTTCTGCAGGTTTCTGGACCCCTTCCTGCTTCTTCACGGCCAACTTCTTCTGCTTTTCTCGATCTTTCTTCTCCTTCTTCTGCACAGCCGTCTTGACGGTCCCCTCGGCACCCTTAGCCCATTCCTCCTTTGGTGGTGCCGCGGCATCCGCCCCCTCCTTCCCCTTCTTCTTTGGCACTTCCTTCTCCTCAGCCTCCCCTTCTTTCGTGATACTCTCCCCCTCATCCTTCCTCACGCCCGTGTACTCAAACTCCAGCTCTGCCAGCATCTTCTCTACGTCCTCCTCACTACTACTTGCACTACTTAACGCTACTGCATTATAAATTCCATATTTGTCACTATCTCTATCATTTTTCGATTCTACACACCCTGTCGACACCATGGCCTTGTTCGACATTGCTTCTAGTATGTAAAGTCCCTCTCTCTCTGGAGCTTTAAAAATATCTTCTCCCTTGAACCTTCCCACACAGAAATCAGCAAAAGTTTCGCATGAAATTCCCTTTTTCGCCAACTTTGAGCAAGATATAAGGTTATAATTGAAATCTGGTACATATAAAACAGCCGTAAGTTCCAAAATTACGTTACCACACTTAGATGCTAACTCTACTCGTACCGTTCCCGTTCCTTTCACTTCAACACTGCCCCTTCCCATATGTACGTAGCCCTTTATTGGTTTTAATGAAATAAATGCCGATTTGTCCTTGCAAATGTAGTCAGTCGATGCGTTGTCCAATATCCACTCATTGTCTTTCATTCTCATAGTCGTCAAATTCACTGCGTTTATACATGATATCGTCTTCATGCCGCTACATACCGATTTAGGTTCATAATCTTCTTCACCCCTTTTCTTAATATCTAAATCTCTATTTTCCGCGCAATCTCTCGCGAAATGACCACTCTCTCCGCAATTGAAACATTTTCGATTTCGAGGGCCATCTCTGGAAATGTGTCCCCACTTGTTACAATTATAACATTTTCTATCATCATTGCTTCCATTTTTCTGCTCTGGCCTGGTTTGGGTTGCGTGATAACCGCGATAGCTGTCCCGTTGTCCTCTCCATCCTTGGTTGAAATTTGACGTCAGCGCTCCGTGTACCGCCTTTTTTTCGTCACAGGCCATCTCGTCTTCTTGCAATAATACAGCTTTAACTTTTCTTGTTGATAGCTCCCTGTCGCCACCCAGAATTGCAATGGTGACTCTGTGGGTATCGGGAAGACCTGCCAGGAATAGGCCTGCCAGCTGCTTGTCGTTGAGCTCTAATCCGTATCCTGCACTTTGGACCACTCTGTTCAAACCTTGTATCTCAGCCATATATTGATGCATCGTTTTCTCCGGCGTTTTCAGTACGTTCATCATTTGCTTCATGACCTTCAGGCATTTGGTCAATGTAAAAGATGTATGGATTTCCTTTAGAATATCCCAAGCGTCCTTTGCAAAGTCGTTATCACCAATATCTTCAATATATTCCTTAGATACGTGTTTCAGTAGGAATGCTAGGGCCTTGCGATTCAGTCGTGCTTGATCGATATTTAAATCATCAACTCGTTCTTCATCAAAACCGGGGTCTATGGCATTCCAACAGTTCTTTTCTATTAATTCAGCTTTCGCTACTTTGGACCAAGAATAATAATTTGTAGTATTTAGCTTTTCAATTCCATATTTCGTCGTCTCTCCGTCCGCCATCTTGATCTTTCCTTTATATTTTTCGCCGGCCGTCTATTCTTTCGTTTCCGCACTTTCTAACAAATTTTTTTCTCTTCTCAATTCTTTTCTACTTTTCACTGAGCGCCCTGGGCCCATAACCTGTCGTTGTTTCACTTAAATAATTCGTAATTAAACTATACTTTCACAGTCTATACACACTCAACACTTCATTTTATTACATTCGTCGCACTTGACTACACATATAAACAACACAACAAAACTATATAAACAAAATTGTTTGTTACCTACATAAAATAAACTTTCAATAATGTATTCTTGTAAAATATAACTTTCAATACATACTAACTCTCCATCTCATTTCACGTTCTTCTGGAAACTGCGTGCTAAATATATTTAAGCATCTTCTAAACCCGTCATGTTGTTTAAATTGAGAGATCCCGTGGCCATAACAACATAGCTACATAGATGTACAAACACAATCTCTTTTTAAGTAGGTACACTGTTAATGGATGATTTATCATTTTAATGCATTCAGAGTACTTGGAAATGCCGGAGTCATGCTTACAATTGTCAATTTACAAGTTCTTTGATAACATTGTGGAAAAACCGAAGCAGGTAAGTATAGTTCTAAGCTTGGAATTCGAGAATGTTTATTTTACTTCATTGATGATTATAGATAGGATGAAATTACCTGAAGATTACAACGCGTAGAAACTTAGGTTGTGACAATAAAAAATGAGTGGAATTTCACAAGTGATATTCTGTTTTATCAATTGTGGGACAAAGTCAAGCCAAAAACTATTTCCTTCATTCATCACGATCCAGTAATATGTAGTCAAGACGCCTATACAAGACTTCATCCACATCAGCGTTTTTATTCAAGGTATCAATTGGCCCGAAATCTTGCGACGGTCATGAGAAACTAGCTCCCATATATCATCGGGCGTTTGAAACGGGTCTTTTGAGTTTATGGAACCACACGGTCATTTCTCAATCCTCTAACTTTCTTTTCCGTCATGCTCAACTTTAGTGGAGGTCGAGCAAAGAGATTATTTGGTAAAGCTGTCCAGTCAGTTTTTATTCGATCTATCAACATTTGGGAAACTTCCCAAGCTGTCCCAAGTGTCCAACTGTCGCCTTCCAGCTCCTGTGAAATCAATCTCATTCAAGATATTTATCTCATTCATCTCCTGCAGTTTTACTCCACATACTATATCTCACTTCTATAATGCATGTGTTAATGCTGAAATCAATTTATACCCTCTTATTTTTTAAAGCACAAAAAGCCCTATTAAAACTTTACCCGTTCAAAGAATTCCAAGTCACACTCTTATTCAGATCCATATTTTATAGACTATTGAAAACCTTTTTATTAACCCGTAACTTATTTTAAACATATCATGACCTATCTTTTTATCTGTCGATAATGTTTTTTAGGTTCACTTTGTTGACTTCATAGTTACATACATAACTACACAAAAAAACCAACGGCGTCGCAGCGCCATCTCTGAGTCAAACCACGAACTAATAAATTCGACATGGCTTTAACACTCTAACTTCAACACTTTTCCTTGTTAATTATAGTTGAATTTAACTACATATACTGAATTTAACAAGAAATACTGAAAGAGATACAATTACTGTCTCAACTAATAAAAGCACACCAGTAGTTGCTCATTGTTCTTTCTATTTTTACATCAGTCCTGTTTTCACAGACAAGATCTTCAAACGTTTCTTTGGCAACGCTTCGTCATGATATCAGCTACTTGATGTTCTGTGGAAATCTGTTGAACTTCAAGCTTGCCTTCTGTTACTTTCTCTCTGATGAAAAAGTGCTTAATTGAAATATGTTTTGTCCTGCTACGAAACTCTGGGTTCTTAGCCAGTCTCACTGCTGCTGAGTTGTCAACTTGTGTAACTGGAACATTTTTAAGTTGTGTAATCCCTCTGAACAGTCTGCTAAGCCAAATTGCCTCTTTGGCCCCTTCATTTGCTGCGATGATCTCTGCTTCAGTTGTAGAAGTTGCTACGACAGCTTGTCGTTGGCTCATCCATGAAATTGCCCCTCCTGCATACCTCACGATAACTCCAGAGGTTGAACGACCCGTTGAAGTGCATCCTCCAAAATCTGCATCGCTGTAGACCTCCAGAAAACCCTCATCCACATTGCTTCGATAGACTATCCCCAGATCCAATGTCCCTGCTATGTATCTGAAAACTCTCTTGGCTCGTACCACATCTTCTTTAGTTGGATTTTCGAGTGTCCTTGAAAGGAATCCGACACTGTAAGCCAGGTCTGGTCTTGTGCCAAGCATCAAATACATCAGAGCTTCAACAGCCTGTCTGTAGGGAAACCTTGGTGCCTCGTCATCTTTCCCTGGGGTGGAAATCTCTGCACCTTTAAGCATTGGAGTTGAAACTGGTCTACATTCTGAAAAATTGAAGCGTTCTAAAATTTTCTTTGCATATGCTCTCTGACTAATCTTAATGAACCTCTCTTCTCGCTGAATTTCAAGGACCAGAAAATAGTTTGCTTGCTTTGCAACAATTTTGAACTCTTTCTTCAACTCTTCAATGAAGTCTTCCATCTCTTGCAGATCGGTTGCAGCCATCAAGCCACCATCTACATAGATCACAAGTATTAGCTTCCTAACATTTCTCTCTCGAATGTATAAACATGGATCAGCATCGCTGGCCTTGAACCCATGTTGTTGAAGGAATGCTCCAAGTCGTTTATTCCAGCATCTACTGTCGGCGCAGAAATTATGTGCACTCGAGTTTGAATACAAATAACAAATTAACAGCTGGGCCTACATGAAAATTAATCACACCGTAGCTTTTCTTAATTCATTCTGCGTTACTGAGTTGTAAATTTAAATTTTTAAAACGTATTTTCATATTTTTTACAATGGTTGCGACGTAAAAAGTGCCTATTTTTGACGGTGTTCGAGCAAAGCACCGACTTTGATGACCCGTAAATCAATACCAAGTCGTTCAGTTGCAACCAAAGTTTAAATAGTCTTAGGTATACATGTTTTCTATACATACTGTAAGTTTCCAGTATATAACTTAAAAATAAAAAGAGTTGTTATCAATTTCATAAAAAGTTAGCAATTCGAAACTGGGGTGTCGTAGAATTTCGTTCTTGGTGCCGTTATAATACGCATGTCCTGCACGTATTCAATATGTAATTGTCTAATATTTCAACTAATTTGTTTAATTTATATCGATTGGTATTTATATTGGCGAAAGCGAGCTCCCTCGGCAAGCGACTGACATTGTTTAAGCCGTGCAGTGTTGCCGCGTACATCCTCTCCTGGCCGCCAGCGCCTGGCTTCGCTTGTTTTATGCGAACGGAAACAATTGTGCGTCTTTCACATTTCACATAAGGTTTCCTCGTGAGGGCCTTGGACCTCCAACGGCAGCTTTAAAAACGTGTGCTTTTATTCATTTTTAATTTTTTTTCAAAATATATATGAGACAGCAATTAAAACCATCATCTGATGGAATGTGGTCACTCAAAGTGTCATCCTCCTCGACTTCTTCACTATCAGAAGAGCTGTTTAAATCAATGACGAGAGGCTTGACTTGAGGTATTTCCCCAGTATTGTTCCTACAGCTGTTCTACGTGTTTGATGCACTCCTTACATAAATACTTTGATACTTAAGTTAAAGCATCGTCGCAGAAGTCTCTTAGTATGGTTTCGCTTTTCCCTTCTCTTCAGAATTTGCTCTGTTGACTTTTGTCAATTTATTCTTAACATGTGCCCATATTAGTTCGATTGTTCGATTCGATTCAATTCACAATGCGCGATGGGTGACCATACTAATTCCACATCAGCCGCAACTCTTCCGTCATTTGGTTAATTTTTTTGGTGTTTTAAAGTAGGGTTTAGCATGTTGAATGAGCGTGGCTTTGGTCAGAGATTCGAAGCTACTGATATCTCCAGGAAATGGAATCTTTCTCTCAAGTAACCACGCTATTTTGTTTGCTAATAACCATGCCACTGTAGGGTTTTTTATTTTAGGATCCAGCATTGTGTTATATGGAGCATGGTGGATGACAATCGCCGATTTATTTGAAATCACGGCCAAAACCTTTCGAAAGCACTCTTCAAAATGCTGGGAGTTCATTTCCTTATGAGAGTCACCAGACCCTTTCTTCCCAACAAAACGCAATCCCGCACCTTCTAAAAATCCATCTCCACTCCCTACATGTAGGATAATTACACGGTTACCAGCGCCGAAATGAACCTTGAAGCCGCTTCGCCAATCAAAAACTTCTTGAAGCTGCCCGCGGTATTGGTCATAATTTGGGAGGCCATTATTCGATGCTTAAAATTTGTTTTCTTGCCAAGCGTATTGTTTTCTTGCCAAGCGTACTAATTTCTTGCCAAGGGTAGGTACTGTTTTCTTGCCAAGCGTGATGTTGACCGCACCATGTTTCGTCTGTGTAGAAGATTTCATATCCTTCATTCCTCAGTCCTCGTATTCTTCTGAGAAATGCTTGACAAGATCCAGCAATAGATTTTGACTCTATCAGATGGGCTTCTTATTTAATTTCTTATACTGGAATACAATATTTTTGACAAATTCTCGTGGCTTGGAAAAATAACATTTTTGGAAAGTCCTGTAAATTGTCCTCCAATTTGGCTTTACATTTTTCAATGTTTGGGAATAATTTTCTGACAAAAAAGCTATGAATCGTTCGCCAAGTTACTCCTTTTGTAAACTGGTCAATGTGAAACAATGGGCGCCCTCCCTCTTCCTTGGTCCTGGGTTTACCTCAATAATGTTCTCGCTGTTCTCCGAAGATACTTTTTAAACCGTGCGAAGTGACACGCCAAGACAATCAGCAACTTGCTGGTAAACCGGATAGATCTTATCACCAATTTTCTCTCTTTCTTGCTCAAAAAACAAATAGCTCTTAATCATTCCAATTTCGTACTCAGAAAACGGCGGTGGTCGGAGGCATCTTGAGCGATATATACTCCACAATAACCAGAAAGAAACTATCGTACACAGTAAGCTGGCGGCAGTGATAAACCAGTGATTTCATACTCTTACTTGCTGAATTTCAGTGATAAGTACTCCTTAGACTCAGAATAAGAGTATCAAGGAAAATTGATGTAAAATTGGTAGGATGCGATTACATTATCGTTGATATCTGCTGACAAGCGAAGCCAGGCGCTGGCGGCCAGGAGAGGATGTACGCGGCAACACTGCACGGCTTAAACAATGTCAGTCGCTTGCCGAGGGAGCTCGCTTTCGCCAATATAAATACCAATCGATATAAATTAAACAAATTAGTTGAAATATTAGACAATTACATATTGAATACGTGCAGGACATGCGTATTATAACGGCACCAAGAACGAAATTCTACGACACCCCAGTTTCGAATTGCTAACTTTTTATGAAATTGATAACAACTCTTTTTATTTTTAAGTTATATACTGGAAACTTACAGTATGTATAGAAAACATGTATACCTAAGACTATTTAAACTTTGGTTGCAACTGAACGACTTGGTATTGATTTACGGGTCATCAAAGTCGGTGCTTTGCTCGAACACCGTCAAAAATAGGCACTTTTTACGTCGCAACCATTGTAAAAAATATGAAAATACGTTTTAAAAATTTAAATTTACAACTCAGTAACGCAGAATGAATTAAGAAAAGCTACGGTGTGATTAATTTTCATGTAGGCCCAGCTGTTAATTTGTTATTTGTATTCAAACTCGAGTGCACATAATTTCTGCGCCGACAGTAGGTGCTTGTTTAAGTCCATAAAGACTTCTCTTCAGCTGACAAACCTTGCTGGTTCCGTCTTCATATCCTTGAGGCTGCTTCATGAAAATGTTTTCTTCAAGTTCTCCATAAAGGAATGCTGTTGACGCATCGAATTGTGTCAGGTGCATCTTCTGACTTGCTGCAATGCTGAGTATTGAGCGTATCGTTCCCATCTTTGCCACTGGACTGAAGCTCTCTCTGTAATCAATGTTGTGACGCTGACTAAACCCCTTAACAACCAATCTCCCCTTGTACTTGTCAATGCTGCCATCTGAATTTTTCTTGAGTCGAAAGACCCATTTACATGGAATTGCCTTTGTACATGGTGGAAGCTCTGTCAAAATCCAGGTTTGATTCTCTTTCAATGAAGCAATTTCACGATCCATGGCTTTCTTCCACTCAACTGAATCCTCCCTTCTCAGCGCATCTTCAAAGGTCTCAGGATCCTCCTTCTCTTGATTCAAAAACTCCTCCACTTTCATGGCATAATCTTCAAGATATTTTGGTCTCTTCAAGGTTGATCGATTTCTCAGAATTCTTTCAGAATAGCGCTCGGAATTTTCTTCCTCATCTGTATCCGACTCATCTTCAACAAGTGATTCTACATCACTAATTGATGATTCTTTCTCCATGTCGATCTGAGGCTCTTCTTCCTTCTCCTTTTTGTCAAATTCGTCTCTATGCCCGATATCTTTCAATGGTAGCTTGACTTCGTTCTTACACTCTTTAATTCTCTCTTGGAATTGAACATCTCTTGACAGGATAACTCTGTGGTTAGTTGGAATATAAACCCTGTATCGCTCATCTCCGTCATATCCTACAAGGAATCCTTTCACTGCCTTTTTGTCCATCTTCTTCCTCTTTTCGGATGGAATGTGAACGCAGCAGGAAGATCCAATGATACGCAGATGTTTGATTCTCGGTTTCCTTCCCATCCACAGTTCATATGGACTGACTCCATCTTCTGATGATTTTCCTGCTCTGTTAAGAATGTAAATGGCTGCTGTCACTAGCTCTGCCCATATTGCATCAGGAAATTTAACTTCACTGTTTGAGTACTTGAAGGTCCTTGCCATCTCGACGATTGTTCGATTCTCGCGCTCACTGCCGCCATTCTGCTGAGGTGTGTATGGCGCTGTCAGTCTCTGTGTGATTCCGCTCTCTGCCAGAATGCGCTTAATCTCTTCACAGTCGAATTCTCCTCCATTGTCACTTAGTAGCTCTTTAATGTTATGCCCAAGTGTCTTTGCATGTGCTAAGAACTGTTTTAATACAAATTTGACATCTGACTTTTGTTTAATTACGAAGCCATTACGAAACTTTGTGTAGCTATCCTTGAACACAACTAGAAATCGTTTTTTGCTGAAGGATTCGCAAAATGGGCCTACAACATCAGAGGAAAAAAGTTCTCCAGGTCTTGTTGCCTTTCTCCTAGTGCCAAACGGTATGCGATGTGACTTGCCAAAAGTGCAGGGCTCACAAAATTCTCTTGCCATTTTCACAGTGATACCCAACTCTCTTTTGAGCATCTCTCTCACATGCCGTTTGTCTTGGTGTCCCCATCTCTCGTGGTACAGCTGGAGTGTTGAATTTTCTGCTTCAACAATGTTGACCCTTCCTTTTTTATCGGAAACGGCTGGTTCAATGGCTGCCTTGTACAGAGTTCCGCCTTTCTTGCCAGTTCCGCACAGTACTACCTTCCCATCGACTTCCAGCCAGCACTTAGTTGTCGTGGAATGGAATTTGCTATTTTCATTCCTATCTTGGGCAGCTAAAACTGAAAACAGGTTTCTCGAAATACTTGGAACGTACCAAGTGTCTCTGAGAGTCATCTTCAAGGTCTTTCCTCCAGCGTAACGGTGCCTTTCCCGATGGCCTTGAGAGCTTCTTTTCCAGCGGCCTTGATGACGCAGGGACTTTGAAACTCCTGGAACTCGACAAACAGATCCGGACAATGCGTCACATGCTTCGTTGCTCCGTTGTCGATCCAACATCCTGATGAAACCGTATTGACTTGAAACATATCTTCACTCATAACACTCAGGGCTTCATTGGTATCCACGGTATTGCTCTGAGGAGCGCTCTTCTTTGGTCGTCCATCAGCAATCCACTTCTTGCATGAAATAACCCAATGCCCTTTCTTCTTGCAGTAATTACAAGTGTCGTTTCCTTTTGACCTCTTCGGACCTTGATTTGACCTTGGCTTTCTGCTCTTCACGACTAATGCTTCTCCCTCAGAGTCTCCCTCTGTGCTAGCGCTTTTTCTAAAATTTCGCTCGTACATGCATAACTGAGTGATTAGCTCTTCAAAAGTCTTTTCTTCATCTTTCGACAATAACATCCAGCTGGATCTGAAATTCTCGAATTCACCCGGTAGAATTTGCAAGACTTTACTTACTAAGAACAGGTCTGGCAGCGCATTTTCATTTCTTGCTTTCAAGCCGTTATTTAGCTCGAACCACAAATTTTTCAATCTCGCGGCATGAGTCGAAACATCCTCTCCGTTAATCCAACTAAACGCAAAGAACTCAGTGCCTATCTAGAAAAGCTGGTCTTTGGATGACGCCTCGAAATGTGACTTCAATGCCTCCCACGCCTCTCGCGCTGTCTCTTTATCCATTATTTTCTCGTAAATTGCGTCAGTCACCGAACTTGAAATGATTGACTTGGCGTAACTATTTGCCTTACGGAATAAATCGCTGACCTTCTTGTGCTCTTTGATGTCATCTTCCTTAGCATTAGGCGACAGAGGCTCGGGTTTCACCAATTTTCCATCGATTGCATCTAGGGCTCCTTCGTGGTAATCCAACAAGTCCCGCAATTTCCTCTTCCAAATTGGCCAGTCCGCCTCTCCACCCAGGGGTTTGATGTGCTTCGCCAAATCCATTCTTGAAGAATGCTGTATTGACGAGACTTCACATCAACTTTAATTCGACGTAATTTTCAATCTCGCGGGCAACTCGCTAAAACTCGCGTGAGCTAGGCGGCCTGGGCCCATAACCTATTGAAAACCTTTTTATTAACCCGTAACTTATTTTAAACATATCATGAACTATCTTGTTATCTGTAGATAATGTCTTTTAGGTTCACTTTGTTGACTTCATAGTTACATACATAACTACACAAAAAACCAACGGCGTCGCAGCGCCATCTCTGAGTCAAACCACGAACTAATAAATTCGACTTCACTTTAACACTCTAACTTCAACATAGACGACGTTTCAAAAAGTCAATATTTTCCATTTATTCCGCTCTACTACGTATTCTTCAGGTGTTCCTAAATATCTGAGAGTAAAATATTAAAATTAGTACTTTTTATTTATTGTTTCAAACGCCCGAAGATTTATGGGAGCTAGTTTCTCATGACCGTCGCAAGATTACGTGCCAATGGATACCTTGAATAAAAACGCTGATGTGGATGAAGTCTTGTATAGGCGTCATGACTACATATTACTGGATCGTGAACAATGAAGGAAACCAGTGTTTGGCCAGACCTTGTGGCACATTCCCAATATTGATAAAACAGAAATTCACTTGTGAAAATCCACTGATTTTTTTATTGTCACAACCTAGAAGTAAAATAAACATTCTCGAATTCCAAGCATGGAACTATACTTACCTGCTTCGGTTTTTCCACAATGTTATCAAAAAACTTGTAAATTGACGATTGTAAGCATGTCTCTGTCATTTCTCAGTACTCTGAATGCATTAAAATGATAAATCACCCATTAACAGTGTACTTAATTTTGTTTATAAACAAATATTGTGTTCGTACATATATGTTGCCATGGCCACGGGATCTCTCATTTTAAATAACATGGCAGGTTTAGAAGATGATTAAATATATTTTGCGCGCAGTTTCCAGAAGAACGTGAAATGAGATGGAGAGTTGGTGCTTCAGTATGAGCAACCTTTCCAAAAATGCAGCGAAAATTGACTTTTTCCTGTTTCGTTACTTTTCACACCAAAAGATAGGTGAGATCTATTTAATAGAGTGCAGATGCTTCATGAGGGATTCCCTCAACTCGCTCGAGAAATCGCCAAGGATAAATTTCTCTTGTTGGGGCACAAGTGATGAACTCTGCAATGTTTACTCGAAATATGTGAATTGTAAATTCTCTTTCTTTGGTCGCATAACTCAATTGGCTCTCGAGATAAGTAGGCTCTCCTTGAGTGAAGTCTCATCTAAGTCTTATGCACGATTTTACTTTTTCCGAGTGGCATCGATCGAGCTCACTCCAACATCTTCTTCGTCTCTCCCTCCTCTTTCTGCTGACCTAGTTTTCAAAAGAAAAACGATTGCCTACTTTCTTCCCACATTCCGTTTCTATGGCTTTGTTTATATAACTCTCAAAACATCGAGAGATTTCCCAGGACCGATTTTGCATACTGCGACAATGTTTTAAGCGAGGAAGACGTACTAGTTCGCACTTGTCGGCGTTCAGATGAGACCGACGGGACGGAAAAAGAACAAATACGCATCATCTCGCGTATTAGGCAAGCCATTGCGCATATTCTCCTCTCGATATGATCCGGCAGCCCTTCAAGTTACTTCTTGCAATCACAGCCATCTTTTTCTGAAAACTTCCAAATACCAGAAGACCAGTTTCGCCTTGGACTTGCTCACAGAATCTCCAATTCGTTTGGGAAGAAAGGCAGAGAACGACGCCCACGCCTAACCAAGGGATGTTGATTCCCACCATAACACTCTTATACCGAGATATTATCCGCTCGAGTGATTTATTAAATACTTTCATCTTCTGTAATCCAGGAATGTAACATGTAAGGAATTGTTTGATCACTGAAGAAGACAGTGTGCAGCGAAGAGCAGCTAGTGTGTTAAACGGAGTTAAGATAGGTTTAGCCGTTTCGAAATTATTAGAAGAATTAGTTTGGGAGTCATCAGATTGCAGACTAAAATACGAAATGAATCTTCTGCAGAAAAATAAGATGAGCAAATTCTCTGAATGTGTTAAAAATTAATATATTAAAAGTCATCGTACTATACAGTTCTGATCACGAAGATAAAATTAGGGAGAGAAAATTTAATACTTTACAAGCGCAATTAGGGAAGGTAATAGATTACAACGAAGATGCATCGTAACGTATAGAATGTATAGCATACTGTATGACTTAAAATAGGCAACTTAGATTTTTGTATTGAACGGTACTCAGTAGTAAAAAAATATGTTCAATGTTAGTAATGTTTTAACACTACTAGCTCATTCATACTTTGGGAAATATAAACCTATTTCTTCATGCGTTTATAGAAATGCCCGACTAATCAATTATTATTAATTTACTTTGTATACACTAGCGTTTAGCTATGCATGCCTCATGAATGCATATCTTGCATATTTTCTTAAAATAGTACCACTGCACCGTTCAGTTGCATGTAAGTAGTGCTTGCACGAAATAATATTTATTTATGCCTGCATGATAGTATGTTTAAAATTTAATCCTGTCTTAAAAATTTGGCTGGCGATGGTTCATCCACTGCCACACACCATTATATTGCCTTTTAGGCTATTATATAGATGTAGAACACCCTGTAAGCCACCTCGCGGGTGTGTGGCAGGAGGGCGAGTAATACTACCAAACATGCATAAATTACATGCACTAATACTTACAATACTATTCAATTAGAGAGTGCTGTTGACGTGGATTAGGACTGACACTGCAAAGGTCATCTTTTGCATAACATGCGGGGAGATATTTAAAAAAATACAGTGTCTCAAATGTGGTGTGGTGGGAACTTCAAGATCAGTTCTCTGTCCGTCTGATGGGACGTTGAAACCATGTACCCCTTGTCGGCATTTTTTTAAGGGCAGGAGACTATTTCCGACGCCGAGTTTCTCTCCACCCTTTCTCTAAGCCCTAAATGTTTCTTCCACTTTCCAAATGTTCATCTGCGACGTAAATGGTGCAAATGACCGTAGTTTTCGACCAACTGTCCTAAGTAATGGACGGAGCTCCCTCTCCTCGATTCTTATATCTTTGGCCCAAATGGGACTGATATTTTTTGGATTCAGTATATCAGCTATGACGCCGGAAGTATTAATCTTGTAAATGCGAATAATTTGAATGATTTAGGACAACTATTTGTGCTTGCATCCCTGGAAGACAAAAACCTTCATTTTTTCCCTCTACCATTCCATGAAAATTAAGATAAGCATCCACCACAATGCATTTTAGATACTAACCTGATGATATCAGTCTTCGTATTCAATAAAATGAATCACTCTACACAACATTGATGACAATATTGCCTCTGGAGTTTGGAAAAATGGGTTGCAAACACATTACTATCATTCTATGAATTAAGAGAAAATGAACTCTTTTCGTTAAAAATTCTTTACTGGAAAGAAGACTTCCGTTGTATCTCGTTGTATCTGGCTCCATCATTCTTGCAGCTATGTTGGTCAGTGTTTGGCTACAGTATATCCTTCGTAACAGGATGCGTCCTCAATACAAAGAGTTACCGACCAGGAAATACCTCTTGTAAAGAGATTTTAAGATCTAGAGGCGCATAAAGGTTGAAGAAGGAATCGTATTCGCCGGCCGTAGTCGCTAGGTTAGTAATGAGCTAGCCTGGCAACCCAAAGGTCGCGGGTTCAAATTCCATAGTACGGGTATGGTATTTGCCCTAGGGTTAAAATCTTAGCTTAGACGGTGTTATTTAACCTTAGCCGTTGGAACACCTACTACACCTACACCTACAAGGGCACACGTTTTGGACTGACTATGTTTATTTTATTACAATACTGCTGCAAAGAACTTTAAAACAAGACCAAGATCAAGTTTTTGGGCCCATTTATTACCAAGAAAAAGTTGTTTCATAAAATTAATAACAAAATTTTTATGGCTAAATAGAATGACGTGAAATTTTGGAATAACATTAGGAAAGGATGGTTCGTTACTGTGTTAAAATTTCATAACGATTAAACTCCATCGTTTTGCCGTATGAGAGGTCAAAGAGAGCACTCCCTTAGAAAACGCAAAAAAAACTGTACTTTTTTTGTTGTCATCGCGATAAAAAATCAGAGGTTTAATATAAAAATTGTCAGTAAGCATGGTTAAACGCACAATAAAATGAGCTAAAATTTGTTATAATTTGCATACGTGTTTGTTTTACGGTTCGTTCTTAATCGGTGCTCAAACTCGATCTACATAATGTTTGCACCGACAGCAAGACTACTCCGGGAGGAGTCTTCAAGACAAAGTAGTCATCAGAACTAGACCTGAATTGAGGTGAAGACGCCTTCTATGTATAACGGGAATTGCAGGTCATAAAGATCCAAGACGTTGAGGAAGGAGGCATCTTTATATCAGTTGGGATTACCACGTCAACTTGAAGATGACTACTTTAACGAGGTCTTCAGATCTTGATGCGTATTTAGATTGAAGAAGGAGGCGCCTCCATGCCAACATTAAATCTGAAGACGTGTACTGTAGCTAGTGAGAAACTGCTGTTACCAAAAATTGTCGAACGTCGCTGCAATGAAAGATGTCTTATTTTGCATGATTTCAAAATATTAATTCGTATGGAGGTGGTCTCTTTATTCCTTAACCATACCAGCGTATCTCTCAGCTTTTTCCTTTCGTTAAAATATCTACCCTATCATTTAGTGGTATTTGAAGGGAGACGATTTCTTTTCTTTCTCTACTCTTTTGTTCTTCGTCCAGCAATGTCCACCAAGCACCGGTGGGGCTTCTTCTGTCTGGCAAAGGTGGGAATGGCAGACGGCTTAAATCATCCACTATTGACTTCTTTATCTTACATAGTATTCTTTAATGGGCGTCCAGCAGGCATGGAGGTGTGCTCAATGCCAATGTCATGCTCATTTTTCCGCCGGCAGTTAAGGAGGTTGATCCGAAAAGTGAAAGTCATGTCATTTTTTTATATTTTCAGCACTTATAGAACTAAAGTTCCTCTATATAATAAAGTAAAGATAATTATACCAACCCATACCCCTTTTTGGAAAAATTGCATTTGAAATTACATACGTTTAACGGCGAGAATGGCCATCACATGGGAATATAACGTTTAAAAATACCATAGTGACATGCCATTTTTGCAAAAAACTGATATTTTATGCGTAACTTCTCAAGAAATAAAATGATGTGAAAAGAAAGGCATCAGCCTACCCTATTTTTCGCTAAATACACCAATTTCTGCGCTTATAGCAGACGAAATGCGTTAGTTTTCTTCAAGTGGCGCTGCGGTCGCTCTAGCCAAAATGTATGGCGTATGAATAATATCATTACTAATAAGATATTAAAGCGTATTTCAGAAAAATATTATAACATAATTTTTGATAGTAATATTCTGGTGTTATAAATTAGTAAATTCATTGAGTACATGAATTTATTTCTTTAAAGTAAATGCTGAATCGACTCCATAGTCGTGCTGATTAAAATTATCATAGAAAAGAAATCCTTCGACTTTACATCGCATATCTTGTGATGCTTATGACTTTCAATATCTTAGGTAATTTTCTTTGTAAAGTAAGGATCACTTAGCAGGCATATACTCGTACTTAAATTAATAAGATTCCTCAGACAACTTGCACTCAAGCAGTCGCGAGCCAGCCTCCTTAACGCATTGCGTGAAGCCGTGGATTCCTACTAGTGACGATCGATCCCTTGATAGGTAATTATCAGTTGGCATGAGTTAACTTGTGCATCCCTTTCGAGTAGTTACTTCAAATTTTTCTATCGTTGCATCAATCACGATACCAGGGCGCAGGGATTTAATGAAACATTCTATAAAAAGTTAGAAAAAAAGACTAATATTCTTCTTCCTGACTGGAAATAAAAGGTTGCTTTCACTATCACATAGCCTGAAACTTGTGCCTTAATATTTAGAACTTCAAAATCTATATTTTCTTTATCTAAAGGCTCAAGTTTAGGACATATGGTGCCATTATACGTGAGAATTCAGAGTAACGGTGGTCGAATTCTATTGCTTATTCTTTCGAAGCTGAAAAGAAATTTCTCAGCCTTATCCATCAACGACATTTAGGCCGTTGATAAACCTCATGACGAGTTAGTCTCAGTCTTTCAATTGTTAAATTCACTATACGTAGGACATTATGATTTGTATATCAGCAGGATATTTATCGGACACGCAGGAAAGGAGTTTTTCCACCGGATGAAATAACACCGGCACTGTCACCTCAATAAGGATGGATGTATCATCCAGCTTTGATATTAATGTGATGGAAGATGGCCACTATAACCCATTCTACCTCTGAGTTGAATGACTGGGAGCTGCGATAAATCGACTTCCACATCAAATATCCTCTTTTCTTTAATGACGTTAGTTTCTTTAACCTCTCCTCTCTGTTATCTGTTGTATTTCCTTCAGAAAGCCGACGGCGTCACAAACCTTTTTCTCGGCACCCCCACCCTTTTCGTATCGTAAGACGCTCGGGTAAACAACCTCAGAAATAACAAATAGAAATAACATCACTTGTTCTCCCTCGATCATTTGTCGTACCATCCCCTAATTTTCCCTTAGCCCAAAGTCTACTAAAAGCCGTAGTCAAAATCAAAAATTTATCTCAGTGTAACTGGAGGTAGCATTACAGTCGAAACCGGTCTTACATTTTGACCAATTGTACACAAATCTTATTTTGTGCGAGTAAATAAATGTGCAGTCATCTGATTTTCTGGGAATAATTTTATGCCTGATATTTTTTTCTATTTCCTATCTTTTTTACATCTATTTTTATGAAAAAAATTTGATAAAAAACAATTTTATGAAGTAATTTCTTATTTAGGTAGTGGGAATTCCTCAGTCGAGGATTCTGAATTATTGATTTTCTTGATAATGCTTGTCTAAAATTGCCAAACATTTGAAAAATTTCTGATGCTTTCACGGGAAATGCACTCGGTGAAGCTTACTCAGGTTCTCTGCCAGTTAAGCGCTCTATCTCTGCCGACTTTTCGTTCCTGGAGTCATCCGTCATCCTCAGGAAGAAGTGCCGTGACTGTCCAAATCTTTCGATAGGCATTACACTTTGTCCAGAATCATGGCCTATTTACATGCGGCATATTTTTTTAACCAACGGCCAGAGCTGAGGATTCACCTTGACATTTATTATGATAAGATATTGTAATTGTCAATTTGTATAAATAGAGAAACGCGACTCAATCTTGTCGAGTGTGTGCAAAATATCAAATCATGGCACAGAGACTGCCATGCAATATATCATCCCATGTACATAAGTGATCAAAATGTGAATGCAGCAGAAGAAATGAGTTGTCGGGAAGGTCAAGATGGGATCTACCTGTGATTTTTTAGTCTGCATTCGAAATTATAGTTTATTCATTGATATCATTCATCGATATCATTCATCGATATCATTCATTTGATAATCGATATCACACATCGATATCATTCATCGATATCACACATCGATATCATTCATCGATATCATTCATCGATATCATTCATCGATATCATTCATCGATATCACACATCGATATAATTCATTGATATCATTCATCGATATCATTCATCGATATCATCCATCGATATCATTCATCGATATC
Source organism: Platycnemis pennipes (assembly GCA_933228895.1). NCBI lineage: Eukaryota > Metazoa > Arthropoda > Insecta > Odonata > Platycnemididae > Platycnemis > Platycnemis pennipes. The sequence goes on along the minus strand of OW121852.1, from coordinate 27,956,115 downwards.
ACACATCGATATCATTCATCGATATCATTCATTGATATCATTCATCGTTATCATTCATCGATATCATTCATTGATATCATTCATTGATATCATTCATTGATATCATTAATTGATACTGCGCAGACTATTGCGAGAACACTTGCGAAAGAAATATTGCACCGTGTAAAGCGACGACTTGCGAGGACAGGCAGCGCCACTGCGCGAACACTTGCGAGCAAATTAGAACATGTTCTAATCTATTACATGCGTTCGCGAAAGTTTGAAGTTTATTTCTCTCACTAGATGGTGCAGATGTTGTGGCAACGAACTGCCTTGGGAATTCTAGCAATTAAATAGGTTGTTGACGATTGAGTTGGGTGTTTTTGTTTGCACTCAACTCCTTAGGTAGTGAATAAAGTGGGATAATGATGAGCTGGGCGATTAATCACGTGGAAGCTTAAATTTCTTGTGTAAAGGAAGAACTTGTCACCTTTGCCCACAGCCGTTATTTCGTGGTGCCAATTTTGGGCTAAGTATACGGGACTAGAGTCTCCTCTATTATTGCTTAAAACATTTTAAAGTGGTGGTAATTTATCACATCTTTCACGTCCAATTAATTGCGACTTAACAGATCTTGACGTTATGCGATATATTGACGGTATACCGCTACTGAATGGTATATTGTCACTGATATAATGCACTAACGATTACACCGTGTAAAGCTGTCAAGCAAGCGTCCTCGCAATTTTCTACGTCACGGCCTTTCGCGGACGACTGCTCAAACGGAATCAACATCACCTTGCGCAGTTTCAATGACCGTGTAAAACGGCCTTAAGACCAGGAGGAAAGGTTCAGAGGATAGGAATGGAAGGGGAGGGAGGAAAGGTGGAGAGAAACCCGGCGACAGCATTAGCCTTAGCGAGAGGCACCAAGGGGACCATTGCTTAAATTACAAGCCGACGGACGGAGTACTACATTCGAAGTCCTCTCCACAAGACACTCATATAAGGGCCGATTTACCAATTAAAAATGTCTTTCACTCCCGGAATTCGAACCTGAGTACTCAGGGGGGTTATTTTGTAATATCACCTTTTTAATGACTCTTTGCGGGAAGGCGGGAGATCCGTTTCGCTCTCTTAATGATTGGCTCACGAACGGTTCGTAAATTGTCGAAGCTTCTGTCGGTAGCGCTATCTGTTGCCGATCTCGGTGTGTTGAAGTTCTTCACGTTGTGCAAATTCCAAAAATACAATTTAAAATCGTTTGTATCTTTCTCGCTCTTTCACAGCGTTCTCCATCACATCAAAGATAAATACCTATGAAACTCACTTTTAAAATTCCGTGCCGCCTGTCTCTCTTGTAGCATACCTATTTTCCCATAACCAGATTTCTTGTACGTAGGTACACGATAACCTACCGTGAGATATATAAGGCAGCATTAAATAATTTACACAACTTCTCCAGGCACACACAGCGGCACACAAATAAAGGCACAATCCTATGGCTAATGACATCAAGGCGAGTGAATGAAAAGATTATCTTTTGAGTAGGCAAAATTTAATGAATAAAGCATAACGAGACAGCATGTGTTGCATAAGTCGACAAAAATCATCACCCTTTCACTTGGACGTAAACAATCACACTTACAAGACAAGAGAAATCCCCCTCACTTCAATTCACATAGATTGCAAATCTTAATTTAAGGCAATAGGTGAAACGACGAAATAATTGCCGACAACAATTTTCTCTGACATCTGTATAGATACCATAACACATGCAATCCATCACAGTTCACTAAAATCATTGTCAATCGCTGAATTGCCACAATGTGTAGTCACAACACACGCTATATCTTCACTATGTATTATTCTCACCGTAAGTGGCATTGCTCAAGTGAAACTGTTGATGCCAATGCTGAAATTAAAAGTTGAAATTATATGTAACAGTCCGATAGCTTATTTTAAATTGCTATTCATTACATCCACCCACCTAACCTTGCTATAATTATTCTAATTAATTCACTCTGTCACATCATACACAGCTTTTTAAGCAATTTGATACTTCAAATTACATTCTTATTCCCTAATAGTTCAAACAACGTTCCTCACAACGATAATTTATCACTTATACATGAAAATGCCAACAAAAACAAACCTTCCAACGATTGAAAATGGCCGTAACGTCAAGTATATAGCAGTCGACGGGTTTCCATCGATCGTGAGCCGAAAAACCTTCGAACGCAAAGTTACACAATCGCGCCTTCAATTGTTTTCGAAGAATTACCCACAACACCACGGAATACGGCTCTTTACGTTCGAACGTAAAGTTATACAATCGGCCCCCAGAGCGGATGAATGGTCTAAAAGACCAGCACATGACCGGCAGTTCACCGCTTGAGATCCGAAGATGGTCAACCCGCCTGGGTGGCGGAGTTTAACTACGAAAAAGTGACATTTTATGACGTATTCTCACTTAAGTGAGATTACGAAATAACCCCCCAGGGCGGGAGGCCAATACCTACTCTGAGTTGGAGTACCTACCCATGCCTACCGATGATCTACCTGTGGTTTCCAGTCTGTACCCGCACTTGCACGTACCTCGGACAAGAAAGAAAGGTAGCAGGATAAAAATGAAAGGGTAGGGAGGAAGAATGAAGAGAAGCCAAGTGTAGGCGTAGGCCTACTCTCAAATAAAGGCACAAAGAAGACCACGGTTTAACGTCCCATCGGACGGTCTGAGTATTGCACTAGAAGTCCTTCTCACAAAGAATTGGTTCACCAATGAAAAATACCTTCCACTCTCCCCCGATTCAAACCCGGGTCCTCTGGGAGAGAGCCCAGTACTCTAACCACTACACCGGCCTATAACAATTGTAAGAGTATATGCCCGTATCGTAAAAGTCCCCTCTACGTAGAGCCACAGGCTGGCCTACTGTGAGGCTGACCTTGCTTGCGAAGGAGGTCCCTCTATCTATTCGTATGTTAAAAGTCTCCTCCCTCTCGGCTTCTAGGAGGGGAGGTTAGAGACGGCGGAAGTGACGCATTTTTCGAGAGAAAGTTTCTGCTTGCGTAGTTGACAGTCTTCTAGTAGTATTCTAAGGTGATTTTTTCGAAGCGTATTCTGTAAAGCAATGCGCAGTGGAGATAGACGCTCGAAGTCACGCAAAATGTCTCGCTGTCTGTGGGATCCTCACAATTTCTGGCAGTTGCCTGGCTAATTGCGTGCTAATAACCTGAAGAGCATATATTCCAAATTATCAGTACCATCGTGTATGACTTACATTGATAGTAAATTGTGTGTATGTTGCCTGTTTGTGCAGAAGTACTGTGCCTTGTACTGTTGTAGCATATTACACATAATTATTGATTAAATCACCTGTGCACCTTCAAAAGTCAACTAATTTTGACTCTCTGACGAGGAATTTATCTGTATGTGTGTTAAATACTCTGAAAGGTAAATAAATTACAAAGCTTGCCGGATACTGCGTTCCAAATTAGTGGTAAATGTAGAAACGCGACGGATCAATTTTTTCACTTATGTGAATAACAATACAATCGCATACCTTTATCAATCTGGACATTGTAGATTGCGCCAATCCATGAAAATCGCCGGAGACAATCTAAAGCAAGAGGCGAAGGTATAAGAGTACTTGTGAATGCATTTCAAATCTATGAACCAGACGTAACTTAGCATTTGAATCGCTAATCTGTTGTTAACTTTACAATGTGGTAGTTATTTAAGATGGACTTGGCCCATAAATAAATATACGTTTAAGTAGTTATTCAAGCCAAAAACTGTATTTAAATGCATATGATTATAATTAACGTATGTATGATTAGAATTAACGTGCAAACGTTAATTGCACGTTAACTATAACCATACAATGTATTCACTAGCATTGAGCTCTACATTACCGCTGCATAAGTCGCTTTCAATAAAATCCCACTTACCTGAAAACTTCCGTAAAACCTTAATACAGCCAATAACTGTACTATTCTCGGGACAGGAAGGCCTCGCATGTCAACGTTTTCTGGCCGTAGCATAGGTAATAATACGTCTGTTATTATCGCTTTATGGAGCCTATACCTAGCGAAAACTTCATTGTCCGCATAAAATTCTAGAGGGTTATCCCTGTCGTGAAGTCTTATGCGTGGTACATATAAAAAGTCCTCATTATCCTCAAAGTGATGAAGAAACTCATCCAAATCGTTCATCTCATAAAAATTCATCAATTCTGTCATCATTTCACGCTCGCACTGTCACCTTTACCCAGTCCTCTACGCTTTGAGGTTACTACAAACCAACCTCTAAGTATAAAGGAGGATTTAGAGGTAGAGGTGACGATTTTGAGGTAGAGGTCGGATTTAGGATACCAATTCGCCCGCTCCTGACGTCATAGAGGTAGAGGTCAGCCTAGAGGAAGCTTTTACGATACGGGCCTAAGAGTTGAGAAGAGCGAAATACGTTTTTCAGGAGGCTTTAAAAGTTTTGAGAAAGGTATGAAAGCTTTTAAGGAACTTCAAAAGACATGCAATTTTAATTAGTCAAACCTTGACAACCAGGAGTCATAGTTATCAAAAAATTATTCATCAAAAATGTTTTTTCCATTCGTTGTGTTTTTTTAGGATGTGCAAAATTTCGCCACGGTCGCTGTTTTGTTTTTGTTTCGAAGGTGGCGCCACATCGCCCTCTGGCGACTTGTCGGCTCAGATTGCTGTGAGATACATAAAATGTTTTCAAAGTGGAGCGACTCAAGTTTGGGAAACTTTTTTATTGATCCGAAAGTTCTCGGGAGTCATTTCACGCTCCTGGTTGGAGAGTACCAGCCGAGGGTATTCTCTTAGAAAGAGATGCGAAGTTTTTTCCACAGAATCTAGGCGATCCAATCTTCTGAACAACATGTAGTTTTTACCCCTGTCTTGAATGAAATTGAGGGTATTCACAATAATGTTTCATGTATCACGAGAGCCTTTAAAACTCCGAATGTTAGAATATGCTTTTCACTAAATAATAACAATAATAATAATAACAATATATTTAATTATTTCACAGTTTCGTGCATATTTTTATACTGGTGATTTGGAGCTTTAGGCAGCCTCGTAGGTGTAACCTGTGCGGAGACTGCCTTCTTTAACTAAATAGCATAGCTGGCAATTTAAAAAATCAGTTTTCCAAAGCATAAGAAAGAAAAAACAGTTTGCTAGGAACACTTCAGCTTTGCCCATAATGTAAATTTTTCTTTTTTTTACAATGATATTAACACTTAGAGAAAGTAAAGTACATTGTTGCAAAACATAATAGCTATATATTGTTTCGTAATTGACAACATGAGATAAATCTCTCTCTGAGTTTACACCCAATTTTGTTTCTTTCATGTACATATATAAATTAATAGTAACAATACATAAAACGTTTGAGTATGATAAGACATAAGACATTATTACAACTCTAATAGATTTTCAATTGTGGCATGTGACAATATCCAATCTTTTAACAACCTGAAAGTTTTGTTTATATTAACTGTATTTTTGATATGTTTCGGTACAAAATTTAATATTTTAGGGTCTATTAATACAAAGAATCTCTTATACAGAGTGAGATTTGGTTTCGGAGGTCGTATAACTCGTTTTCTTCTGTCTTAAAATGCCCTCAGGGGCGAAAACATACTATAGCACCTGAGTTCCACATTTATTCGACTGATTGAAGGAGGCAGAAGTGGGTGCGATTTAATAAAATCATAGAGTATCTAAACTAGTAACCATGGAAAGGACAATGGCCAGATATCAACTGAAGATAAATAATAAGAAGACTGAGATATTGGTATGCAGCAAGAAAGATGAGGCCAAAACAATGTCAAACTAGGAAAACAGAAACTTGAAGAGGTTAAAGAGTTCTGTTACCTAGATAGCCGAATAACCAACGATGAAAGAAGCAAGAAAGAAATAGTAAGTAGATTAGCCCAGGCAAAGAGGGAATTCTATCAAAAGAAGAATCTACTTACAGCTGGAAATACAAGTGTAGAAGTAAGGAAACAATTCATCAGACATACGACTGGAGCATGTTTCTTTGCGGCAGTGAGGCATGGTCGATAACAGCAGCGGAGAAGAAAAGGTTAGAAGCATTCGAAATGTGGTGCTACAGAAGAATGATGAACATTAAATGGATCGACAGAGTAAGTAATGAGGAAGTCTTAAGAAGAGTGGGAGAAGAGAGAAGTCTGCTGACAAGTCTAAAAAGAAGAAGGGACAACTTAACAACCATATCTTGAGACACGATGGACTGATGAAGACAATCGTCGAGGGAAAAGTGAATGGGAAGTTTGGAAAAGGCAGACCTCGTATGAGATACATGGAACAGGTAGTAAGGGATGTAAAAGAGAAGAAATACGTCACAATAAAAATGTTGGCTGATAGAAGAATTGAGTGGAAAGCTGCGTCAAACAATCCTAGGATTGCTGACCAATGATGATGATGATGATGAAGTATCTATAATACAGAGGACTTACCGCATAGGGAAAAACTGTTTTAAGTGTTGGGCGTAGTACTGGAAGGTAGCTGGAGCAGATAGCTTTCGGTAATAGATTCCATAGATTTCGGTTATAGGTAAGAATTTTTCGTGTTACATCACAAACGATGTACATCACTTCAATTACTTTCGTTTTTCTAATTGACTTAAAGGGCCGTAACATATGCTACAGTTGTTGTTTTCTTATTTTATTACAAAGACCCGATATGCCTATATCTGAGTCAACAGTCACATGGATAATTTAACATTTCTCTCACTATTTAAGCAAACATATCTTGTCAAAGGAGGGATTCCTCGTTGTTTCATCAAAAACACATAATCGACCACTGCAAGGAGCAGATGGAGCAGACTACAAGACCGTATTCCATTGTGTCGCCTAAGTCGATTAGAAAAACGAAAGCGATGGAAGCGATATATATCGTTTGTGACGTAACGCAAAAAAATCTTACCACGCCATCTGTGGAAACCTTCCAGTACTGCATCCAAACCGTAATACAATTTTGCCCTATGCGATGAGCCTACCTTATACTTTCTCTATGATAAAATAAATCTTATTCTGTTACTTTCAATATTGCAAGTCATGCACCTTTTACCTTCCTAAATAAGCTTGCTCTGGATTATTATCAGTGGAATCTAAATGGGGACATATTTCGAAATATAAATCGTTGGTTTATGGTGATGTAATTCCCGAAAGTTTAGCCCTTGGCGTAATTTGCTATGATGCTAAAACACACATTTTTAAGCAAATTTTCAGCATGTTTTCTCTACTTTCTTGAGTCATACTCCTTCTCCTTCCCCTTTTCTTTCCAGTCCCCCCAAATTCCTTCCTCTCGACTTCCTTTCTATATTGCGTCTTGAGCGATTCGATAACTCATTGTATCTGAAGTTTTCGTATTGATGTTGAGACTATATGTACCGCACTAAATCTCACAGAAATATAAAACATTGCGTCATTTGTGACGCTAGAAAATCTCTAAATTCATTTGTTAATAACTTTACTCTATGGGTTTCATGTATATGACAAAAAAATCCCAAGCACAAACTTACAATCACTAATAGATATTGGCAAGGCAACAAGAATCCCAGGATCTATTTTGTCTCATATTGAACGAAACCATTGAAAAATGTAGAATCTGTCCGCATTTTAAACTTCTTATTTTATCTCCCTTAAATTACCCGCCATTATGTGAAGAATTTAAAGTTTGTAACATAACAGTAACCCATTAAGAATTTAATCCTATCTAAATCCGTACAGGAAAGGATAGGGTTGGTGTAATGGCTGGAGATCTGGCCTTCCATCCTTAGGATCCGGGTTCAAATCCCGGCTGTGGTAGGAATTTTTCATTGGTATAACTGTCCCTATTTGAGTTCTGCGGGGAAAAAACTTTGAGTATAGAACTCCGTCCGTCAAATTAAACACTGAACCTTAAGCCCCTAAGCACTCTGCAAGCAGCATCCTAACGCCGATTAAAGGATTATTTTCACTCTTGATGTGTTCCTTAAATACATATTCATACTAGGAAATACCTCCACTATTTGTAAAAGAATATTACTCAGGCAAAACTTACGTCTTCGAAATGCCGATTGAGCAACTACCAACTCTGGAATCATATCAAGGTTATTGATTATGGGAACCAGTACAGACTTTCCACCTAGCGAGGATTGATGAAAAGAAGTATTATTTTATTTTGGCATTATATGAGCTCTGGAGCCGAAATGCGGGAAGGGAGTGGAGAAGTTAATTGGGCAATCATTGAGTTGAGCGGAAAACGCCTGCCTTGCGAATGGTGGGGAATACTATACGTTGACCTAGTTTGAGCCCACTTGGTGGAAGGTAACGAATTTTTTTCCACTCACTGTTTTTCAATCCTGTGAATGCTTAACTGCGATCGTCCATTCTTCCCCACTCACTTCTAGCTCAGTAAATCCTGGCACTTTTTTTCTAGTTAATCTAAATTCCTAAATACCATGAGAAAATAAGAGAACGATTCATCTTCTTTTTTAGCTAGTCACATTTCTAATATGCCGATAGATTATGGGATCCGTGCGAGCCAGATTTGTCCGAGGAATCAGTGTGTTTTAACTATGGTAATTTGAGATTTTTGAAAGGTTGATGTGATAAAGATGTTAGCGTAACAAGTCTACTAGAATAACTCGTGTTGTAATCCATATCAGACCGTTGATAAAAATGTGGAATATAATAGAAATATTTTATAGTCCTTGAACGTTGAAAATTTAGGCTGAATATTTTAGATAAATTTAAAGCTAATGTGTTTGGTGAGGATGTAAGAAATTTATAAAGAACATCTACCTTTTTCGCTTAATTTGATCATGAAAACAAGATCAAAGAAACAAGCTACGGTGCATATAGATTCAAAATAAATTTTTTCCCTCGTACCATAAGAGGACATAATATGCTAAAAGATACCCCAATTCATAGGTGTGATATTGGTGGAGTAGTCTGTAGTGGCCATTTTAAACGCTTTCAAATCTACTAACTCATATTGACTCCTTACTTGCTTGCGTAATAGGAATTGAAACTTAATTTGTCAAAACAAATGCCTGGGTCACTGTTATGCATTATATTTCTTCGTAGCTACAAATCGTCAGGTTGCACAAGCCTGGTAATCGCATGGCTAACCCTTTTCTTCAATTAATTAATATTGTGTCTATCATTCCTGGTGTTTTGTGCTTTTTCAGTGGTTAAATTCTTGTCACAACCCTCCAGGTAGTTCACGGGGCACAAAAGTAAATTTAGACACATTTTATTTTGCCCATGCATTCCAATGTTCTCCGCACGTGATCAAATTTCCCGCGACTATGCCATTAACAAAACGTTTTGTCCATTTTGTCAATTGCTCTTTTGTTAATGTACTTTTTTCAATAACTTTAACCAGTCACTTCTCCATCCACTTTGCTGACAAACAGCTTTTCGGAGACCAGCGAAGATATGGTTGGTGCTGTAGGGACACGAAATATTTTCTGGGATGGGTTAAATTCGCTGAGATGCACGAGGGAGCTCGCCTATCTTCTCGGGGGGATGTGAGTGTTTTTCCAGCCAGGCTTTGGCGGAATGGGGAACGCCTCCTGGGCCCAACTGGCGGCCCTAAAAAGGCCCCGGCACTAACTCGGGCACGTGAGGGTCGGGGCCGTGAAGCCCTCCACCCCGCCCCGGGATACTCCGCCACCCCTCAATTATTCACGCCTCCCCTTCCTGCTTCTGCCATCTTCCCCCTCCATCCCACACCCCTCCCCTGGATAGGGAACGAAAAAGGGGAGTAGCCCTCCGCTTTGGAGAAGTTGTGCTCGCGACTGCATGAGTGAGAACTAATTGGGGATTTCCAGCTTTTCACGCGCGCCGTTTGAGGAAACATCGCTTAAACTACTTCAGCAATTATCTACGTGCAAAGAGTACCCTGCAAGTCAATGAGAGGGTGTTTCATAGGAGATTGATTAATCATCACAAAACATAAACTACGCAGTATTTACAACCACTAATACAGGGGTTGGAAAACTGTGGCTCGCGGGACAAATGGCCGACTCTTAAGGCAAATCAAGATGGTAAATGTAGGTGTGAAGTAAAATTGAGAATGAAAAAAAATATCGTTGTTTCACTTTTGAAACATACTCTTCTATCAATAAATGAAACTGCGATTGTATCATTTGTTTACTACTATTTAATAAAGGCGTACAGTATTACTCCTTATCGTAAGGCTTCTATTTTTTTATGTGAAAATATGTTCATGTTAACGAATTTCAAAGGTCCATGTACTAGCCGTGAAAACTTTAGTGGCGTTACCCGCTGAAATTGCACAATAGCAAATATTCCACAGAGAAAAAATCATTCGCCTTGACCGGGACTCGAACCCGGACCCCCTGATTTCCGGCCAGGTGCTCTACCAGTTGAGCTACCACAGAGAAAGAGGACGCCTTGGTAACTCAACTGGTAGAGCACCTGGCCGGAAATCAGGGGGTCCGGGTTCGAGTCTCGGTCAAGGCGAATGATTTTTTCTCTGTGGAATATTTGCTAATGTTCATGTTTCTCAAATAATTTTTAAGCGTATGAAAGGGACATATTCTGGTTCTTACACCAAAACGGCTTGCCAACCCCTGTATTAATAGATGCTTGTAATAGATACCACTCAATGAAAGAAACATGATACGTATAGGTTCTACTGTTTAGCGCAAATAAACGTTAAGTATTTACAAATGAATAAGCTTATTTAGTGCCGGAGCCATTTTTTAAATAGTATTAGAATTTTTTTCCGTGCAATTAACATACGTTCCAGAGCTAAGTACCACTCTCAGATGCATAAAAAACTATTCAAGGAAAAGGTTCTGAAGAGCGTGATAGATAGGAGATTGTTGGTTAGGCAGGATAAAAGAAGGAAAGAAGCAGGTGGTTTGAATGGAGTGATGAGAGATTAGTAGTACATATGTATTCCAAGGGAAGTTGTATCATGTGAATGATGGGTTGCGTGGGTAATTCTTTATGCCCGTTCTATAGCTACCTTATAGGTAGAACAATGTAACAACAGCACTTCTCCACATAAATCACGCCTATATATCCAATCATGAGTACGAATTTGAATATACTGATCAATTGAGAAATGTACGCCATATTTCGTAAATATGTATCCCGCACAGTGGAGCCAACTTTCCTCCACAGTTTTTCCATCCTAAAATTGCTTAACGCCAACGCTCTATTCATTCCTTCTTCATTTCTAGCTCATTTTCATCTTGGTACTTCTTCTCACCTAAATTCCTCTTTGCCTGGGTCAGGTACTTGGTCTTTCTTGTGAGGTCTTGCCATCTATTTTCTTTAATCATGTTGTTAACATAAAATATCATATATATCATGTATTTGGGTGTATCCAATCTAACTGGTTCATCTCTGTCAAACTGTGCTACTTTTCTACTTAATCTACCTTTCTTTCTCGCATCTTTGTACGCACATTCAGTTCATCCATTCATTTAATCTCCAGCATCTTACAGGTCTCGAAGGCAGCTTTTCATGATTGTATTAAGACTTCATTAAAAGGCGTGGGAGCCAAGCCATATCGGCAATATACCGATCTGGTGGCCGAAATGTTAGAGTTTCGAATGCCGAATGGATTTTGTGTTTGCTATTTAATATACAAGAAGGTTATAGGGTGCAATATGAGCTAATAGGCTAAAATCAACTTCTACTGCTTAACTAGTCATTGAAAAAACTAGTGGGATGATGCCTCTAACACTAAAATTTGGGTAGAAAGATGTTACATTTCTCTGAATATAACTCATCTGTAACGCATACTTAGGATACAGCTGATAGAGAATTGATACGTTTAATATAGACATTTAATTACATCATCATCATCATTGGTCAACAATCCTAGGATTGGTTTGACGCAGCTTTCCACTCGATTCTTTTATCGGCCAACCTTTTCATTGTGACGTAATTCTTCTCTTTTACATTCTTCACAACCTGTTCCATGTATCTCATACGAGGCCTGCCTTTTCCAATCTTCCCGTTCACTTTTCCCTCGATGATAGTCTTCATCAGGCCATCGTGTCTCAAGATATGACCGATTAAGTTTTCCCTTCTTCCTTTTAGAGTTGTCAGCAGACTTCTCTTTTCTCCTACTCTTCTTAGCACTTCCTCGTTACTCACTCAGTCGATCCATTTAATCTTCAGAATTCTTCTGTAACACCACATTTCAAATGCTTCTACCCTTTTCTTCTCCGCTGCTGTCATCGTCCATGATTCACTGCCGTAAAGAAAAATGCTCCAGATGTATGTTCTGATGAACTGTTTCCTTACTTCTATGCTTGTATTTCCTGCTGTAAGTAGATTCTTCTTTTGAAAGAATGCCCTCTTTGCCTGGGCTATTCTAATCACTATTTCTTTCTTGCTTCGTCCATCGTTGGTTACTCTGCTTCCCAGGTAACAGAACTCTTTCACCTCTTTCATTTTTTGTTTTCCTAGTTTAACGTTGGTTTTGGCCTCTTCTCTTTTGCTGCACACCAATATCTTAGTCTTCTTCTTATTGATCTTCAGCTGATATCTGGCCATAGTCCTTTCCATGGTTGTTAGCATCTTATTCAGCTCCTTCTCTGTCTCTGCTATGAGAGCTATGTCATCAGCGAATCGTAGCATACTGATCGTTTCTCCGTGGATTTTCACTCCAGAACACTTCTCCTTGACTTTATTTATGGCTCTCTCGATGTAAACATTAAACATTACGGGCGACAGTGCGCAGCCTTGTCTCACTCCTTTCCTTATTCTTGCCTCTTCACAGCTGGGTCCAGATTTAATCACAGCAACTTGGTTTTTGTACAGACTGTGTATAATTCTCCGGTCATTGTAGGACACTCCAATTCCCTTCAGAATTCCAAGCATTGAATCCCAATCCACGTTGTCAAAGGCCTTCTCTAAATCCACAAATGCAATGAACGTCGGTTTGTTCTTCTCCATTCTCTTCTCTATAAGTAGCCTAAGGGCCAATATTGCTTCCCTTGTACCCTTACTTTTCCTGAATCCGAATTGATCTTCATCCAGGAACTCCTCTGCTTTTCGTTCTATTCTTCTGTAGATGATCCTGGTCAGTATCTTCGATGCATGTGTCGTCAGGCTTATAGTCTTAAAATTTTCGCATTTCTCCGCTCTCTTCTTCTTGGGAATAGGAATGATGATGTTTTTCTCGAAGTCCCTTGGAATTTCCCCTGTTGAATACATGTCGCAGATGGTTTTGTAGAGATGAATTAATGTCTTCTCTCCTGCATTTTTTATTAGTTCTGCAGGGACATCATCAATACCTGAGGCCTTATTCATCCGAAGATCCCTTACTGCAGCGTCGAATTCCGATCTTAGTATTGATGCCCCCATATCATCTATTTCCACTTCGCTTTCCTCTTCAATAGCTTTTGTGCTGAGATTTTTTCCATTGTATAGCTCTTCCAGATATTCTTTCCATCTCTTCACTTTGTCCTCGTTTTCAATCAATATTTCTCCATTCTTGTCCCTTATGGCATTGCATCTTGCGCTCCGTTCCTTGAAGTGGTTCCTCACTATGCTGTAGGCCGCTTCCACCTTTCCTAGTGCAAGGTTGCTTTGTACATCTTCGCAAAGATTTTTCAACCACAGCTCTCTAGCTTTCCTTGCTTTGCGACTTATTTCGTTCCTTATTCTTTTATAGCAGAGCTGCCCTTCTTCAGTTTTCGCATTCTTGTACCTTTTTCTTTCTTCAATCAATTCTAAGACTTCCTCCGTGATCCATGGCTTCTTCTTGGCAACTTTTCTTCTTCCAAGAATTTCTTTTGCGGCTTCCTGTAGTCCACATTTAATGTTTTCCCAACGCTCTTCCACTGATTTCTCATTCAGGTTCTCTCCTATGTAGTTTCCCACCGCTTTTTGAAATGCCAGCTGATGTTGAGCCTCCTTTAGTTTTTCTACTTGCCATATATTCTTCTTTGTTTTCTTCAATTTCTTGAATTTTAGATGGCATTTCATCATCACTAAATTATGGTCACTGTCGATGTCTGCCCCAGGGTAGCTTTTGCAGTCCTTCACTTGGTTTCTAAATCTCTGCTTCACTAAAATGTAGTCTATTTGGCATCTTCTTCTGTCTCCTGGCATTTTCCATGTGTATCTTCTGCGGTTGTGATTTTTAAACAATGTGTTGGCAACCACTAACTTATGTTGAGTGCAGAACTCCAGCAGCCTTTCTCCTCTTTCGTTTCGGTTTCCCAATCCGTATTTTCCAGTTATTCTTCCACCTTGACCTTCGCCGACGATAGCGTTCCAGTCTGCTAAAATAATTAGGTTTTCTTCTCCTCTTACCTGTTTTATAACTTCCGTGATATCTTCGTAGACGTCTTCCACATTTTCATCTTCATAGTCAGTCGTAGGCATATAAACCTGCACCACCACGGTATCTACAGGTTTGGTTTCGATCTTCACCAGTATTATCCTTTCATTGTACTGCAGGAAGCTCTTCACACGCATTCCGGCGATCTTTCTGAGCTTGATCCCTACTCCAGCATTACCATTTAATGATCCTGTATGTATAATCCTGTAGCTTCCACTCCAAAAGTCTCCTTCTTCGGGCCACCTCATTTCGCTGATTCCTAATACATCGAGGTCCATTCTTCGCATTTCTACCTTCAGGTTCTCTAGCCTTCCACAGGTCCGAAGCGATCTCACGTTCCATGTTCCCACCCTAAAAAGTGTATCACATTTGACTGATGTACTCTCTCGGGTAGTCCCCGCCCGGAGATCCGAATGGGGGACTATTTTACCTCCGGAATATTTTACTCGAGAGGGTGCCATCACGTGTTGATAATAAAGGAAAGAGTGGAGTAGCTGCGACTCCTCGGGATACTAATGCGGTGGTTTCCCCTTGCCTTCCACATCGCAGTACTACAGCCGTTAAAGTAAATGTTACCACGCCTGTAGTGAAATGAGTGTCGCTGTACCGACCACTGTGGTCTCCACCTTCACTCATGTGAAGAATAGCTGCTGCCCTCTCCTCCGGGTGATGAGAAGCGTAATTATTGGCGGCCTCCCGTCGCCAAGTCACGGCATCTTCACAGGTTCTGTATTATTTAGAGGCCTATCTTACCCAGGGATAGACCAATACCCCCTCGGAATGCCGTCGCTTTTTGTCCACGACTGCTTATTCGACGAGTAAACTCACTTATCTCGCAGCTAACCTCTATATCTAGAGGTCGACCCACCATCCGCAACCCGGTGGACGCACTCGGTGGCTTTAAGCTCAGCCGCGAGATTTAATTACATAAGCTATGAAATAGACTCAAACTGTTCTACCACAGGCAAAAATTTCTAATATAAAGCTAATGGTCTAACATTCCATATTACTACGAAGTTCACTCATATAAAATAGGGTGGGAAAATATACTGGTTTCGATTCCCATGAGTCATTTTTTTTATATTTTCATACTCATCTTGCAATTCAATCCTTACATTAGGTTGAGCATATCTTCAGAATATCCTATCGTTTAACTGGTGAGCCCCTTCATATCTAATGTAATTCTTTTTTATCACAGCACATTATACCCTCCCTTGACTAATCTACTCCCTCGGAAGCTCCAGTCCGGAAATACAACTGCACAGCAGTTTTATGTTCAAAATGGGGGCGTTTACTCGGAATCAAAATCGCAATTTTGTGCACAAAATCCTTAGATGAAAACAAAAAGACTTTTAGTGAAAAAATTAATCTTATAACCACAACCATTCACTCATAAATCAAAAATTAAAATAAGTAAAAGGTGACGCCCACCGAAAAAGCTGCTGTGATAACATTGACGTCATTTTCCTCCCGTCCTTGGCTGCTTTTCTTGGAAGCGAAGGGAGTGGAGGGGGGTTCTCGGAAGGTCTGCTCGCACAGACGCTGTCGTAACTGTCCTATTCGCAGAGTCAATTGTGTCCTCCCATTGCGATAAGGCAAAGTAGCTTCGCGGGCTCAGTTGTGATTGGACGAAGTCGATATACGTCAGAGGTTTCACCACACCCACTTTTCCGAAAGGGTTAAAAACATCAGTTTTTCGCCGCTTATAACTCGAATAATAATTGACGGATCAAAAACGCAAAAATATGAGTCTTTTTATTTTATAAACTATCAGAATCGGCAATAAAAAATATGGTAAACGACCCCATTCTTACTCGAGGGGGTTCCACAGCACCTTTGCTCCAGCATTGGATAGGAAGTATTTATTTATTGTGGCTCTTCGGAGTAATAATGTGGAAGTTTGCCATTGCCTCACAAATCGCAGTACTACAGCCGTTAAGGTTATTTTACCACTCATGTAGTGAAATGATTGCTGCTGGGAGTCGGGTTTTTGTAGTTATAAGAGTGCTTGTCTCTCACCCCGAGGGCCCGACTTTGAATCCTGACAGTGGTTGATTTTTCATTGGTTACCTAACGGCACCTTTTTAAATGATTTGTGGAGAGCATTTGAGTTCAGTAATCCGTCCGTCGGATGGGACGTTAAGCCGTGGTCCCCTTGGCGCCTATTACTAATAGCAGGCTAATGCTGACGCCGGGTTTCTCTCCACCCTTCCACCTTACCTTTCCATTTCCATACTCATGCCTTGCCTCCCGGTATGAAGCGCCCATAAATTTGTGTGTAGACTTGAAAACCCAGGTGAAAAGTATGAGAAAATTTTATCAGATAGGACTGAAGGCGTCACTTTGTGGAATTTAGTTACACTATTCATGGTAACTAATGAAATAAAAACTTTAAGTCTATTCCACACTTTTTTTGCGGAAGTGTGGAATAGACTAAAAGTTTTAATTTTTTTTATTTTATCCGTTACCATGAATAGTATGAGAAAATTGTTGTTCCGACCACTGTGATCTCCACCAGAACTCATTTGGATCCTTACAGCTGTCTTCTCCTCCAGGTGATAGGGTGCATAAGTACTGGTGACCTCCTATCGCCAAGCCATGGCATCTTCACAGGTTTCTGAATTATTTGAAAGGCCTACCTCTTTGCCATAATTGGCTGCACCGAATGCCTTCGACAAATAAAGGCCCCTATTACACAGTGTATTTCTATACAACGGATCACCATCCGCAATTTGTCTGCATTGGGCTCTGCATGAATTAGCCCACTTTAACTGAAGTCCTACGGTTCACATCTGTTCATTGTTCGTTTGCAAAAAGCTCGGGACAAAATGACTCTCGGCGTATGTCCTTCATCTCTGAAAACTCCCCGGGAGAGCAGATGCCATCGCTTGTCCGTGTGTCCGCTGTGTCCGCGATGATTTCTCGTAGTAATTTTAGCGTAGTAGGTCCGATTCTATTTCTTTTATACAAAAACGATTTGGGTTCTATAGTTAGTAGTAAGCTTAGACGTTTTGCACACGATGCGGTAGTGTATAGGGGTATATCGAAAGAAGAAGATAGGAAATAGGTTAGATGCAATTCAAGAGTGGTGCGACAAATGGCAGCTAGAACTTAACCTTAAAAAGTGTGTAGCTATCAATTTTTGGAGGAGGAATAATTCGATAGAGCGTTTATATAAAATTAGTAACACGAATATCGAAAACGTTGAAACCATAAGATATTTAGGTGCAACAATCACTAAAGATTTGTCGTGGGGAAGACACATCCGGGAAATATGCGGCCGAGCGAAGAGAAAGCAAGGATTTATAAAAAGAGTACTTGGGAAATGTGATGAGAAGACAAAAGAGCGATGCTACTTTTCACTATTTAGGCCCCACCTTGAGTATGCAGCCAGTGTATGGGATCCGAATGAATTAGGTTTGATCAGAGAACTAGACAGTGTGCAGCATACAGCAGCTAGGTTCGTTAAAAGGTGTTACGATAGGTTGAGTAGTGTATCAGAATTAAAACAAGAATTAGGGTGGGAATCATTAACAGAGCTCAGGTTAAAGTACAGATTAAATCTATAAGAGAAATTTCAATCGGATAACTTAACTGAAGATGTTAGGCACATACTAAAAACACCAGCGTATTATGCTAGTCTCGATCAGATAACAAGATTAGAGAGATATATTGTCGTACTGATAGATTCAAAATGGTATTTTTCCCCCGTACTATAAGAGAATAGGATAGGCAGCATAGCAAAGGGATTATAGGTAGGGGAAATATTTTAGAGTAGTCTGTAGTGCATGATGCATGTATTAACCCCTCAAATACTATAGGTACCAACAATCTAGTTGCATGAGACCCTATAGTTGCTTGTTTGCATGCCGGTGGTGCATGCTTGGTGATCTTCACCCCCTGCCACACACCCTCACGGTGGCTTGCAGGGTATCGCGTAGGTGTAGAATCGATGAAACAACAAGTATCAATTATTTTTTTGTTTGACCAGTGATAATTATCATGAATTAATACAGCAATTTTCCATTTAATCTCCATATAAACTCGTCTCAACATTTAGTCATGTTCTTTCTTTGCCCTCTTGAGTTTGTGTTGCATGTTTAAGACTCTTTGTTCATCGGCAGACTGCCTTTAACGTGCTCCGTGCCGCCTCACGGCTTCGTGCACACTGATATCCTGCCGTTATCCCCGTGACTCGGGACGTTCCATTATTGTTTGCGTTTGCAATGGGAATGAACCCGTGCACTTTGAAGCGGTGCACGGAGACTCGAAAAAAAAATAGGAGAGGAGAGAGATGCTCTTTGTTGTGCCCTTTCCCCTCCGGCTGCACCTTCGCATCCCCGATTATTTGCAGAGGACGGAGACAAAAGAAGTCCGACGAGAGACACACAGCAGCCAGCGCTACTCCGCTCGCGCCACGACCCGCTTCCGGTTCTGCACCCCTCCTCCCCCTCCCACCTCTCCTAAAGCACCCCCTTTGCCAACACGTGGAGAGGGAGAGAAAGAGATGTATGCATACGCATATATATATGTCTGCATAAAAGGGTGAGGAAGGAGAAGGAAGTAGGGGACGAAGCCATTTGCTCGACAGAATGATTTATGTGCGCGCACTCACACGCTATAAAGACACTCGTGATGAAATAAATAATATGACGAGAGATAATCAAATACAGTTAACTCCCGATTATCCGTGCGCGTGTTATCTGTGCTTCGCCAATCTATTTAATGTATCGGCAGTGATCTTAAAGATAATTCAACTTTTGTTATTTTTCCTCCAATCGTGAAACTCACCACGGCCCTACCGAATAGTTTTAGGCCAGGCTTTGTGCCACCACCTTGAGGCTTGCGACCATTTAATGGGATAGTTTACCATATTTTTTTATTGCCGAATCTGATAGAGTTTGTAAAACAAAAAGACCCGTATTTTTCCGTTTTTTGATTCGTCAATTATTTCTCGAGTTATAAGCGGCGAAATACTGATGATTTTAACCCTTTCGGAAAAGTGGGCGTGGTGCAACCTCTGACGTAAATCGACTTCGTCCAATCACAACTGAGCCCGTGAAGCTACTTTGCCTTATCGCAATGGGAGAGACACAGTTGACTCAGTGAATAGGACAGTTACGACAGCATCTGTGCGAGCAGACCTTCCGAGAACCCCCCTCCACTCCCTTCGCTTCCAAGAAAAGCAGTCAAGGACGGGAGACAACTGACTTCAATGTTATCACAGCAGCTTTTTCGGTGGGCGTCACCTTTCACTTATTTTAATTTTTGATTTGTGAGTGAATGGTTGTGGTTAGAAGATTAATTTTTTCACTAAAATTCTTTTTTCGTTTCCATCTAACGATTTCGTGTACAAAATTGCGAAGTGTGCAAAATTCCGAGTAAACGCCCCCATTGCCACCAGGACAGCTCTACTGGGGGGTTATTTTGTAATCTCACTTTAGTGAGAATGCATCATAAAATGTCACTTTTTCGTAGTTAAACTCCGCCACCCTGGCGGCGTGACCATCTTCGGATCTCAAGCGGTGAACTGCCGGTCATGTGCTGGTCTTTTAGATGATTCATCCACTCTGATACGTATCTTTCGACTCTTGATCCGTTTCATTATTTCCGCCTGCCATTAGTTTCCATCTCATCTTCATAAAGAACGTGAAATGGAGCCACCATCGTTTCCACTTGAAGCTTGAGTTGGGAAAAAAGCAAGCGCGAGAAAGATACACACGATTTTAAATTGTATTTTTGGAATTTGCACAACGTGAAGAACTTCAGCACACCGAGATTGGCAACAGATAGCGCTACCGACAGAAGCTTCGACAATTTACGAACCGTTCGTGAGCCGATCATTAAGAGAGCGAAACGGATCTCCCGCCTTCCCGCAAAGAGTCATTAAAAAGGTGAGATTACGAAATAACCCCCCTGGATTCTATTTTTTCATAAAATGCTATTATGTACAGTAAGGATCTTTTCATTGGAAAATTGTGTTATTTTCTTGTGAAGGAATTTATTTTGGCGGCGCACCGTAGAGAAATGTATCCGGAAAGAACCGAACAGCGGATTAGCCGTGTTTTCCGATTATCCGTGCGCCTTTTACTACTCATTAAGACGGAAAATCAGGAGTTTACTATAATGCTCTAATTTACAGACTTGAATCGTTGTCCTAATATTTGGGGGGGCTTTGATGTGGCACCTGGAGTAATGGTTTCCCTTCCGAGAGGGCCCAGGTTCGAATTCAAAGCATTAGTAGAGATATTTACGCAAAACCTCTGGACTTAATTTAGTACCATGTTAAACGAACTTAAAGTTCAGCACTGAGTCTTGTTGAACCGTTACCTCAACTAAGTGATTGGGTTGGTGTGGTGGCTAGAGTACTGGCTTTTTATCCAGAGAGCTCGAGTTCGAATTCCAAGCGTAATCACAGATTTTTAAGTATTACCCCAGTCCACAATTTCGGATATAGTAGGTAATGCTGAAAGCACTTCAATTTAACTACTCCGTTTTGCTAAACCGCTACCTTAACAAGGGTGTCGGGTTGATCTGGTGGCTAGAGTACTGGCTTTCCATGCAGACGGCCCGAGTTCTAATTCTGGCAGTGACAGATGTTTTCATTTTCTCTGCATTTCTTCGGGATACGTCGACGTCGTTTGACAGTTGCGACAACAGTTTCGCCAACTTTTCTGTTGGCGTCTTCAGGTCGAAGTTGGCGAAACTGTTGTCACAACTGTCAAACGACGCCGACGTCATCATCAAGGGTCAACAATCCTAGGATTGGTTTGACGCAGCCCTCCACTCGATTCTTCTATCGGCCAACCTCTTCATATTAACGTAACTCCTCTCTTTCACGTCCTTTACGACCTGTTCTATATGATTCATACCAGGCCTGCCTTTTAAAATCTTCCCGTTCACTCTTCCCTCGACGATTGCCTTCATCAGGCCATCGTGTCTTAAGATATGGCTGATTAGGTTGTCCCGTCTTCTTTTTATAGTTTTCAACAGACTTCACTTTTCTCTCACTCTTCTTAAGACTTCTTTATTTGTCACTCGGTCGATCCATTTTATCTCCATCACTCTTCGGTAGCACCATATTTCGAATACTTCCACCCTTTTCTTCTCCGCTGCTGTATTCGTCCATGCCTCACTGCCTTAAAGAAACATGCTCCAGATATACGTTTTAACGAATTGCTTCCTTACTTCCAAGCTTGTATTTCCAGCTGTTAGTAGATTCTTCTTTTGATAGAATGCCCTCTTTGCCTGGGCTATTCTACTCACTATTTCTTTCTTGCTTCGTCCATCGTTGGTTACTCTGCTTCCCAGGTAACAGAACTCTTTCACCTCTTCCAGTTTCTGTTTTCCTTGTTTCACGTTGGTTTTGGCCTATTCTCCTTTGCTGCACACTAATATCTTAGTTTTCTTCTTATTGATCTTCAGCTGATGTCTGGTCATTGTCCTTTCCATGGTTGTTAGCATCTTATTCAGCTCCTTCTCTGTCTCTGCTATGAGAGCTATGTCATCGGCGAATCGTAGCATGCTGATTGTTTCTCCGAGGATGTTCACTCCAGAGCACTTCTCCTTGACTTCATTGATGGTTCTCTCAATGTAGACATTAAAAATTACGGGAGACAGTGCACAGCCTTGTCTCAATCCTTTCCTTATTCTTGCTTCTTCACAGCTGGGTCCGGATTTAATCACAGCTACTTGGTTTTTATACAAACTGTGGATAATTCTTCGATCATTGTAGGAAACTCCAATTCCTTTCAGAATATCAAGCATTGAATTCCAGTCCACGTTGTCGAAAGCCTTCTCTAAATCCACAAATGCAATGAAGGTCGGTTTGTTCTTCTCCATTCTCTTCTCTATAAGCAGCCTAAGGGCCAATTTTGCTTCTCTTGTACCCTTACTTCTCCTGAATCCGAATTGATCTTCATCCAGGAACTCCTCTGCTTTTCGTTCTATTCTTCTGTAGATGATCCTTGTCAATATCTTCGATGCATGTGTCGTCAGGCTTATAGTCCTAAAATTTTCGCATTTCTCTGCTCTCTTCTTTTTGGGAATAGGAATTATGATGTCCCTGGGTATTTCTCCTGTTGAGTACATGTCGCAGATGACATTATAAAGTTGGGCCAATGTCCTCTCTCCCGCATTCCTTATCGCCGACGCATCCCGAAAAAATGCAGAGAACATCTAACCAACGCCGCGGAATCCTACGAACAGATGTTTTCATTACTACACCGGTCTCTTCTTGAGTGCGGTTTGAAGAGTAGATGCAATTTAGTACATCGTTTGTCGAATGGGACATTAAAATGTGAAATCCTTGGTCACCTTCAGTTAGGAGCTGACATATACCATCGGGATGTTTTGCTCCACTGTTCCTTTGAAATGTTCACTCTTATTTAATTACTAACCTATCCTAAATGAACTAAAGCTGTCGGGCCCGTCCTCCATAAAACTACCACTACTGCTGTTAGCTATCAAACGAACTTGCTCATGAACGCAAGCGGATTTAACTGCGTCGCCGATGGTGTACCGGGCTCAATAATGGGGGAACTTGGTTCAGTAACTTTTCGAGGACATATCTTGTTAAATCGATGAAAAAGTTCCAATTAATCATTCATGTGGTTGCTTCACGCCTTGCCGACTTGAATGTGTCTGGACGCGCTGGGGTCATCTCGCCTCCCCCACTCCACAATCAGCCCAAGTCCCATATAATCTCCCAACAGACCTCGCCGCGTGCTGTTCAAGATACTGCAGCCAAACGTTCGCCTCCATCGCCCCCCCGCGGCAAAGCGGCACAACAACGGCAGCAACAATAGAGTGGCGGAGGGGAGACGGGGCGACCTCTTCACTTCAGTCGGATGAGGGGCGAACTAATGGCGCTGTGGGGTGAATCCACGGCAGGGTGAAGAAGGAAATGGGAAGCACTCTCGCCATATCTCCTTCACTCCCTCCTCTTCCTCCTCCAATGAAAGACGGTGGAATACGCGGCAAACAAAAGACTGTCGCCTAGACTATGGTTCGTTCATGCATCCAATGTTTTTTTTGTTTTTAATCCCGAGGTTGGTTAACTGCGAGGAAGTTAGGATGTACTGGAGGAGGATTCATTGGCATGCGAACTTATGGGTGGTAATGAAGCCAGAATGGGGGAGCATGGGAACTATTAGGCTCCACCTACTCCGCACGTAAGCTGCGTTTCATGCTGATCAATATGAAGCCTGAATGTGTATTAAAACATGAATGAAAACGAATCTGTACCCAACTTTCGTCGCAGAGGCGTCAGTTAATCTTCTTAAGGCTATTTAAGGGATGCATCAATGCATTTGATTGGAGTTAATTCTGTTACTATAACTGGTTCTATTTTAGTCTATTTAAAGTACAAATTTAGTGCTTGTTTGCGCACTTTCCTCTGTTTCTTTGACGAGTTTTAAAAATTACTTTCTTTATTCATTGAACAACATCAATTTTTAACGCGTGTAAAAACAACTTTATCCGAACGAGTTGCGAAATTTATTTCGGACACCTTCTCCGTAGATGTTGAAAACCTATTGAAAAATCTAGTAGGAAAGGGAAGTTATCTAGGAGGAAAGGGAATAGAATTTTCAACATAATACTTTGCCTCTTTTTTGCTTGAATTCTTGGTAACTAATTGGCAAACTAATTCATGAATTGCAGTTTCCAAGATATAACACATATTTTACAAGTGTAGTAACTATCCAAAAAGATACTTACCTGGAACTTCTTCTTTCCTAATTTTTCCTAATTTTTTTAAATTTTACCCATGTAGATACATGATTATTCTCTTTCGTCCTTACCTTTTTTCCCTCAATTTTGTTATTGACGAATACATTATGTCTTACAGTGTGTGATTCGTATTATGTTTCTCTATCTTATTGTATACTCTAGAAAGAGCTTTCACTCTTGGCCCTTTTGTGCACTCTCTATTTTTTGTTTTAGCTCTGTATTTCATCTTTAACGCTCTATTTCAATGCCATATCTGCAAGGCATTTTTTCCTGCTGCGCTATTCAAATGTTCCATGTCTCTAACCCGTAGGGAGCGCAAATTCCATGCAAAACGCATGTTTTCAACGCATTGCTTCCTTCTTTCTAACTATATCCTTTTTGAGCTGTGTGGTGGTCTTATGAGCATGATCGTTTTTCTGGCTTGGGCTGTTTTGGACTTTCGATCCGTCGTTCTTCTTATATTCCTAGTGAATACTGCTCCTAAGGTCAAAAATTTGAGTCTGGGAGTCTGTGTTTGAAACTGTCGGAATGGAGTAACCAGGCCGTAACCAAGGAGTCACGTGGTGTAAACACGAATGGTCGCAAATTTAATGTGTTCAAACCGCTGATTACAACCTCATTCATTGATCACACTTGTGTTAAATCTCATCTGGGGGCTCTAAAGTCGACACAGATGAGAAAAATGAAAGTGAAAACATCAAATATTTTGTAACGAGCAATTCAGATACACTAAACTTGCGAACCATTCCTGTTGATACCACGTGACTCCTTGGTTACCTATTCGAGGTAATCCCGACGGTTTCAAACACACTCCCTCTGGTTCGGGATTCACTCTCTCACTCCGTGTGCAGCCTGCAACTGGATTTGGCCAATCCAGTGGAGTGAATCTATTCTCCTAGATTGATTTAACAGCCTGCAATAGATTTTGGATGGTTATTCCAACCATTTTTCATTTATAAGACGGTTAGAAAGCACCGGAGGGGGAATCGCAGCTGATTTGTGAATCCAGCGGCCATCTTGATAGGCACGGGCTTGGTACTCTCATTGCTAGCATGGATGAATCACCAAAAGAAAGGAAAGTGCGTCATTACGCAAATAAGCCCGAAATATTTATATTAAATCGGTTAAATTTGATCAGTTTTAATAATAAAATTAACTCTCACGGGAATCAAATGCATTAATACCTCCCTAAATTAGCTTTAGGAATATCAACTGACGTCAATGCGTTAAAATTAGGGCACATTTTAGTCGTTTGGGTACAAATTATTTTTTATTAATGTTTTAATACACATTAAGTCTACATTAAGATGCCGTTTTAAACGGGATGTTTTCTTCGCAGTAGCTGTGGCATAATCGTTCCTAAGTACCCCTATTCTGGCTTCATTGTTACACAATGGCTACCATAACAATTCCTCGTCCAGTTCATTCTAATTTCCTTGGTCCATTCACCCTAAGCAACCCGACTTTGTGATTATTCGGGACACTAAAGACTTCATTAATCATCATTTAGAAGAGTGAGTATATTTGTTCTACCTTCTATCATTGTAGCGCAAAATCTGCCTTCAATTTTTTCTCCGTACGCTATGCTTTTCATTTTCTTCCTATTGATCTTCGTACTCGTATGATTAAAAACCAAGGAAAGAACAACACACGCTGAGCCAGGAGCCGGATCATAGATCCTTCTTCCGCCTTGATGTTCCGTGATCGATGACCTGAACTTCCACAGAAGCGCATCGCTCACGGCAACTGCTCTGCCGACTCGCTTTGCAAGCAGAGGTGATCGCTTTGAAACGCGAAACAACGTTAAATGAGTGGAAATTAACGTCTCCGCTCTTCTGATACCAAATATGCATGAAATTTGTTTCTCGAATATTAATGGTGTACTTGATGCAAAATTTTCTCACCAATTTAAATATATAAGCCAAATTTTCTACGCCCATCACAAAATTTATAAAATGATATTAAAATGTTCCCGGAAATTGACGAAAGTCACGTGACCTGAAACGCCTTCTGACGTCACTGAACGGTATAGGTTCCATATTGCTACAGGGGATATACATTTATTTTATAGTGAATATATTATTTTGAGGTTTTTAGCCGTTTCTCGAATGAAACGATGACTGAAAAAATACTTAAAAAAGCACATTCCGACTATTTCCTTTAGTTGACTCCCTTATGGCAGCGTTCTTCTTAAAAAAACCAGCGATTGCATAGGCGTAGTAGAAATTCTTGGGCACAAAACAGGCATTATATAATTAATGGACGATTTGCTCGTTACCATCCATTCTGCGTAATTAAAAAATTTGTATACAATCGTTTATTGCATTAAACAAATGAGATAAATACACGTTATCGCCGAGTACTCATTTAACAACTTACCTCCACGCATGAACAGATAAACAACGCCCATAATGATACCGTACCGTGACGTCATGCGATGACGTCGTGTTTTTAAGCTGCCGAAAAGACATAATTTTCAAAGAATAATATCTTTGTTACACAACCTAATTCTCCAGCAAAATTTTCGCCAAGCACATTTTAGCTAATAAACTTCACATTCAAAGATTTATAAAAAATAGTTCATGTTCCCCATTAACACAACAATCATAGCTGAGGCGCATAAGTTGAGATGACCCGTGATCTTAGGGGGTTGTGTTTGAAACCGTCGGGATTATCTCGAATAGGTAGCCAAGGAGTCACGTGGTGCAAACACGAATCGTTTACAAATATTGTGTGTCTGAATCGCCCGTTGCATTATCAATTATTGTTCCCACTTGAGTTATTCTCATCTGTCTCGAGTATAGATCCCCCAGATAAGATAAAGCACAAATGTAAACAATGAATGAGGTTGTAATCAGCGGCTTCAACACACCCAATTGGCGAACCATTCGTATTTACACCACGTGATTACTTGGTTAACTACTCGAGATAATCCCAACGATCCAAACGCAACCCAACTGGTATGAAGCGCCTACAAGTGCCAGCTGTAGGTTAAAAAACTGCAGATTGAAGGATATGAAGGGGTAGATTTAAGGGAATGTTAAGAGCAGCTTCAAACCAATCTTAGAATTGCTGACTTGTGATGATGATGAGCATCTACTCTTTTTCGATATTTAATCACTGCAACTTTTCTTAATCTTTGCATCTGTATCCATGCAGTTCACAATGACGATGCTAGTTATTGAACCAAAAGTCATAGTCTGGCTAAAAGGTTCAGACTTAATGTCGTAAGACGCAGTAAATGTAGTGTTGTAATTGGTGTAGGGTTAAAAAAGAAATTAACTTTCACTCTTTACAATGCTTATTCATTCACAACTCATTTTGACGTTTCACGTCATTTTCATGTTTACTTTGACTTGTACGTTGATTAAATTAATGTACGACGGATTTCAAATCATGCTGGATTCAAAGGTGAACTGATTCGACAGATTTCGTTTCATAAAACCTCGCCACAATGAGATTTCACCGATTAAAGTTGAGAATAGTGATAAGTTTGGTGACGCATAGTTGAGAATGTGATAAAGTTGTTGTTCGTGGAATTGGTTACAGGGAGGCACTTCAAAAAAATATAGAGCTGGGATCAGAAGAAAGCGGGAAGGTTTGATTTATATAATCCTAAGCTAAAATCAGCGGCGTCGGAAGTGGGGGGCATTCGCCCCCCCCTCCCCAGAATTTGCCCCAGACCCTTGAGAAATGAGTCTTCATTAATAAAAATTAAATTTCACTTGTTTCCAGCTTGCATTTTCCCTTCTGACACATATTCTACCACCTTCATTTGCACTTTTAGCGGAATTCTAGTCTCTACTCCCTCCTATCCGCAAAAAAATGCGGGTCCTTTTCATAGGAGCCGGACCCTTTTCAAGGTTGACCCCTCCTAGCGAAAATAGTTACGACGCCCCTGGCTATAATATTGTCATGTTTTCTACAGGGTATTTATTTCCATGGTCTACGATTGAGGGAGCAATTCACTCATCTTCATCAGGGTGAAAAATCTGCTAAGTCTTGAAATTAGTCCTGTAATTATTACGCCGGGGAAATACTAGACCATTTTTAAACTTCGGACTTGCTTCTCAAAATGCTGGCCATGGAAAGCATAACCCGTGCCAAAGCCAGACTAGAATATATCTACATAATACCCTGAAAGTCACCGCAATGGTGTGTGGTGGAGTGTGAACCATCTCCATCCATTATCAATCAGAGAGAACACTCACTAACGCGCAGAGAAGCAAAAAAAGACTACCCCTGTTAAACACCTCTTATATAAAACGAAGAGCCACATTGATGCCATCCCGAGAAAAATTTTGAGGATGCAGCTTTACTAGACACTAGAAATTTGGCTAAAAACAAAAATAAATTATTAGATAATACCAAGTAGGTAATATAATAATAGTGTTTATGTACTCAATTATATAAATAATAATAAAATTATGGATCCATGTTTCCTTTAGCCAGTAAATCTCCTAAAAACGACTACGTTACTTTACATAATCCATCCTTGATCATCTCGACACTTGTCCCAGGAATAATATTGTCAGGAAATATAAATAAAATAAAAATTTGTTCTATCCACACAAATATTACTAAATACCGCTCGACCGTTTTCCACCTTTTCAGGTCATTAACAAGGGCTAAGCTGAGCTTAATAATATGTGTGCGGGTTAGAACAAAGTTTTATTTCATTTAAATAATGTCGAAATTCCACCAAGTTAACCTGCCCACTGTGATTTTCAGCCAAGCAAAGAAAAGGGATAATACAGTTATTCTATGAGTATGCTATTATATAGCATGTTGCAGTTGCATTATTTTTATTTGCCAGCTCCTTTAACTCATTTTGACTTCGGAACATGATTGCCGTGTTGTTGCCACGTTTAATTCATAAAATGAGAATACATGCTCAATCCCGCTATTACGTGTTTTAAATTATTTTCTTCCTTAGTTTTCAACTATTCACTTGCAGATACAACCCTTTTTTTGAATTTTATTAGTATTCATATTTTTGAAATTTGTTTGGCAACAATGACGCGGCTACCGTTCGGATGCATTGGTATTAATCACACCATGTCAATAACCAATTAAATATTTAAATTACAGAAAAAATATAAGAAGGACCTTGGTAAGGTATATTGCTAAATTAAAGTAGTAAATAGGCTTGTAAGCACGTTCCGTCACAAGTACCGTTGCCAATGATAACAAAATACTGTAACGCCAATTCCATGTAACAAAGGCTTTTCTGCTTTTTTTCGAGAAAACATTTATTAATATCAATTAAACAAGTGTGGGAAGGCGAGCACTTTTTCAAAATGCTAAATTCTACATAAAATTGCGCATCTTATATTAGTTTTTCGTCAAAACGACATTTCTCTTCACATTAATAATGTGCATATTTTACTGCAAGAGCCATACTCTGCCATATAACCACGTATAAAATTGCTGATTTTCAACGTCTTTTTTATTCAAATATATGATGGAAAGGCCTCATTATTTTTTTGCCAATCAATAGAAGGGAGAAAAAATGAGGTGTACTGAAATTTTCACAAAAATGGCATCTATTTCATAATTCGGTGAAGCCTCCTTATGCAATGACCGTTTTACATTAGTAAAAAGGTCATTGCAGTTGGGCGATATATGATAGGGATATTGGTACATCTTGTAGTTCACTGGAGTGGTGGTAAAAAAAATTGATGACTGAGTCTCCCGAGTGGAGACGTGATAGAAAAGAGGGGAGTTATACACGTGTCGTTGCGTGGCTTCGGCTGAAATTGCATGGCTTCGGGAGTATTGTACACGGTAGATATTAAGAGTTGGAGGGATTTTGAGTGCTGTGATAAATGGGTAAGTTCTGTTCGAGCAGGAAATGAGGAGGAAGTGGGTGGTCAAGCACGTTTGAAATCATGAGTGCAGTATAATTTAGGAAAAGATTCTTACATTGGACTGTTTTTGGTGGAGTGGGAGATTGGTTTCCCATCTCAAGGGCTTGGTGTCAAATGCCAGTAGTAGCAGATTTTTCAGTGATGCATTTACTGATCTCAAGTACAGCTACATCTACGCGATCCCCGGCAAAGTTGGTATTACTTCTCAGCGTGACTTTTCATCTACGTCTACGCGATACCCGGCAAGCCACCAAGAGGGTTGTGGCAGGGGGTGAAGATCACCAAGCATGAACTACCGACATGCAAACAAGCAACTATAGGGTCTCATGCAACTAGATTGTTAGTATCTACAGTATTTAAGGGATTAATACATCCATCATGCACTACAGACTACTCTAAAATATTTCCCCTACCTATAACTTTGCTATGATGCTTTTTCTGTTCTCTTATAGTGCGGGGGAAAAATGTCATTTTGAATCTATCAGTACGACAATCTATCTCTCTAATCTTACTTATCTGGTCGAATCTAGCATAATACGCTGTTTTTTTAAACTTCTCTATCCCTTTGCTATGCTGCCTATTCTGTTCTCTTATAGTGCGGGGGAAAAATGCCATTTTGAATCTATCAGTACGACTATCTATCCCTCTCATCTTATTTTTCTGGTCGAATCTAGCATAATACGCAGGTGTTTTTAATATGTGCCTAACATCTTCAGTAAAGCTATCCGATTGAAATTTCTCTGATGGATTTAATCTGTACTTTAACCTACGCTCTGATAATGATTCCCACCCTAATTCTTGTATTAATTCTGATACACTACTCAACCTATCGTAACACCTTTTAACATACCGAGCTGCTGTACGCTACACACTGTCTAGTTCTCTGATCAAACCTAATTCATTGGGATCCCATACACTGGCTACATTCTCAAGGTGGGGACTAACTAGTGTAAAGTAACATCGCTCTTTTGAGTGGGCAGTGGAGAGTAATTCAAGTCCAGTACTATGTCCGTCAGATAATAAGTCAAACCGTGAATCCCTTGGTGCCTTTTGTCCAGAATAAGCTGTTACGGACGCCAAGTTTCTCTCCTTCCTCCCTTCGTTCCCTGAAAATTCTTTCTATACACAGTTTCCCTCCTCTTGTAAATACCTTCTTTGATGATATGTTTCATTTTATTACACCAATAAAATGCCAAAGATATCTTCCTGAAGTTATTTCTAAGTTAGTTGGGAGGTTTATCGTAAACCTACGCAGACTAATTTATGAGAAAACTGTAGAAACAAGGATT
This sequence comes from Platycnemis pennipes, assembly GCA_933228895.1. NCBI lineage: Eukaryota > Metazoa > Arthropoda > Insecta > Odonata > Platycnemididae > Platycnemis > Platycnemis pennipes. Next base: position 27,924,870 of record OW121852.1, on the reverse strand, counting down.
CCTCTCCATTGAAAAAGAAAGATTTATCAGTAGAGATGTGACAGCCCAAGCCAGTTTGTTATAATCACTTTCTACATTATGCCTCTGAATTTTTCGCATCCTACAGCAGCTGTATGCTTGGCTTGAAGTGCATCTCCCGTGATAGCCTCAGACAAGCATCCAAATATTTACTAGAGCTTGCATCCATATACGAACCTTTAAATCTATTTAGGCTAACATCCGAGGTATACCTATTGCCGAAAGGTATTAGTGCATTTTGAAGGATGCTTGGATGAAGTACGATTTTTTCCTTAGCATCTCACTCAGTACATCAATGGAGTCTATGTTGGAATCACAAGCGCTCACGTCATGGTACAAAGGCCTTACTTTTATTTGTCCCTTTAAGCATCTTTCAGTGGTGGATACAACGTACTCATACAATTGAAACGTTTTTCCCGCTAGAATAACGATCAGAAATTCAACGTAGCTATCCTCCTTTAACCTAATGAAACACGATTTTGAGCTGAAAATGAATGTTTTAATTATACATATTCTATATGGAACTTCAGCCTAATTGCATGCCGCAAAACAGTTCTGGACAAGTTTATGGTACTCTTGGAATGACACGAGGCATGTTGGGGATGTTAATTGTATGAAATATTTTTGAATTACTTGTATTCACCCTTAAATATCGGTTTAAAAAATTATACTCTTAGTTAAGCAGAAACTTTTAATGGGATAAAAGAGAAGCGACGGAAAGAGTGTTCATAATTTAGGAGTGGAATGGAGAATATGCATGAAATTTGTTTCTCGAAGATTAATGATGTACTCGATGCGAAATTTTCTCACCAATTTAAATATATAAGCCTAAATGTTCTACTCCCACACAAAGATTATTAAATGACATTAAAATGCTCTCGGAAATTGACGAAAGTCACGTGACCTGAAACGCCTTCTCACGTCACTGCACGGTATAGGTTCCATTTTGCTACGGATATAGACATTTATTTTTAAAAGGAAACGAAGTGAATATATTGTTTTGAGGTTTTTAGCCGTTTCTCGAACGATACGATGACTGAGAAAATAAATTAATAAGTAATAGATAATTATGTTAAAGTAATAAATAATAAAAACTGAAAAAATACTTAAAAAAGCACATTCCGACTATTTCCTTTGGTTGACTCCCTTATGGCGGCGTTCTTCTTAAAAAAACCAGCGATTTCATAGGCGTAGTAGAAATTCTTGGGCACTAAACAGACATTATATAATTAATGGACGATTTGCTCGTCACAATCCATACAACGTAAATAAAAAATCGAATTACAATCGTTTATTGCATTAAACAAATGAGATAAATATATACGTTATCGGCAAGTATTCATTTGGTAACTTATGTCCACGGATAAACAGATAAACAACGCCCTTAGTGATACCGTTCCGTGACGTCATGTGATGACGACGTGTTTTTGAGCTGCCGAAAAGGAGCAATTTTGAAAGAGTAATATATTTGTAACGCAACTAAATTATTCAGCAAAATTTTCGCCAAGCACATTTTAGCTAATAAGCTTCACATTCAAAGAGTTATAAAAAATAGTGGTTGTTCCCCATCCAATGCCCGCTCCGGTGTTAAATGTGAATGGCTTCAAGCGGTGAGTCCCGTTTATTGCCTAGCCAACCGTCTCCAGGATTCGGAGTGAAACATCGCTGTCCCTGTCCTACGAGGGTAAACGCTGCAGCGACTCCTTGCACTTGTGGGGTGTGGTGGAGGAGATAGCGCAAGGAAGGGGTGGGATTTTCAGGTGGGTAGAGTTGGAGCATGGAGTTTTACGGACATTATAGAGAGAATACTTCGAACGTCAGGACGAACAATAGAATATCGTCGCTCCGATAAGGGGATAAAGTACAGATTAAATCTGTAAATTAAGCTTTACTGAAGATGTTAGGCACATTAAAAAAAAACCAGCGTATTATGCTAGATTCGACCAGATAAATAAGATAAGAGAGATAGATTATCGTACTGATAGATTCAAAATGGCATTTTCCCCCCGTACTATGATACTTTTCACTAGTTAGGCCCCACTTTGAGCATGCAGCCAGCGTATGGGATCCGAATGAATTAGGTTTGATCAGAGAACTAGACAGTGTGCAGCGTAGAGCAGCTAGATTCGTTAAAAAGGTGTTACGATAGGTTGAGTAGTGTTTCAGAATTAATACAAGAATTAGGGTGGGAGTCATTATCAGAGCGTAGATTAAGGTACAGATTAAATCTATTAGAGAAATTTCAATCGGAAGCTTTACTGAAGATGTTAGGCACTTTAAAAAAAAACAGCGTATTATGCTAGATTCGACCAGATAAATAAGGTTAGAGAGATAGATTGTCGTACTGATAGATTCAAAATGGCATTTTTCCCCCGTACTATAAGAGAATAGAATAGGCAGCATAGCAAAAGGATGGGTAAGGGAAATATTTTAGAGTAGTCTGTATTGCATGATGTATGTATTAATTCCTTAAATACTATATATACGAACAATATAGTTGCATGAGACCCTATAGTTGCTTGTTTGCATGTTAGTAGTGCATGCTTGGTGATCTTCAGCCCCTGCCACACACCCTCGCGGTGGCTTGCAGGGTATCGTGTAGATGTCGATGAAAAAGCGATTTTGCGGTCAGTCACCACAATACATGAGTTGCATGAGGACCTATAGCTGCTTGTTTGCATGTTAGTAGTGCATGCTTGGTGATCTTCACCCCCTGCCACACACTATCGCGGTGGCTTGCAGGGTATCGTGTAGATGTAGATGAAAAAGCAATTTTGCGGTCATTCACCACAATACATACCTCACGGAACGAAACAATATGTCTTCTCTATTTCTCTCGTGCAAGACGTTGTCGTACCATGACTTTGAACGTTACTAACCATTGCTGCCAAAATCATTACAAATTATCAACCCTCAGTTTGGTTCGGCACAACTTTCCTTTCTGTTGTCGTTTCACCTTGTTGCATGTCTAGTGCGTGTACTGGTGGTTCATAGGGATATCTGAATTCACGTTTATGTATTTATGTATTAGCTTATTGTGGCTAAATCTTGGGCCTATGTGTTGGGTTACTTTTCTATGAAATGTTATTTCATTCACATTAGGATCGTGTTTACTGCTCGTATCATTCATATACAAACAGTCCACGGTCCCTAAGAAGTCCAAAACTTGTGTTTGCGCAAGAGACTAGAAACAAACGAGAAGTGGTTTCCTTTTTTCACATGAAATAACATATGTTGAAGAAATGTAGACAGTTTTCCTAAATCCGCAACACATGAGGATTAATACTCAATGAATACACAACTCTTTCAATCTTGATGCGGTGTTAACGTGATTTTAGAGATAATTAAGTCCAAAAACCTTGGTCAAATTTATACTGTTTCCTTTCAGAATCGCACAAAATATAAACTGATCAGAATTTAAAATACATTTAAGCATTCATACAGAATATATTTTTTCTAAAATTTTAATTCCATATCGATTTATTTTTAAAACATTTTTCCAAGGACGTTTACGCGCAGGTTGATATTTTCTTCCGACAGTATAGTTCACGATTTAGGTAAATGTGCTTCACCCATAGTTGGTTTTATTTTTAATTTCATTATATACCTACACTTAGTTAAGAGCTATTCATTAATTATTCAGTCCTAACAACATACTATTTTAATGTTAATATTTAAAAATATCGTTGATCAAACACGCAAAATGGTGTGATACAGGCAAAACAAGATTATCACATTCATCTGACTGCGAGCAGAAAATCTGTGTGATCTTTCTGTGTTCTTTGCACCAATACAGCTACTGTACGAAGAGCCGGCGAAACCGGATATCTTTCATTTCTGATAGCTGGGGTGACGCATATGGAGTCACAGCTGATATTTCTGTACTCCTGTAAAAGGTCCCACGTGGACCTTCTACCAATAAAATGTACTCATTGAGTTCTCAGATACATCCAAAAGAAATATGCTCACCCAGAACCCTTTCGATGTCCGATAATTCCTTGTTCGTTCTTGGGAGGAATCGAGCAGCAAGTTTGTTACATGAACGTTGATATTTTCTTACGACATAATAGATCATGATTGAGTTAAATGTGCTACACTAGCTGGAGGCATCCGTAGACATTCAACGTGTTGAATGAAACATCATGATGGCCTGATGAAGACTATCGTCGAGGGAAAAGGGATGTTTCCACGTACGATTCGAGATCAGAACGTTAGACATCGCGTAAATCGGTAATAATTGTAGAGGTAATATTCTGGGTGGGTCGATGTTATTTTTTTGTTTCCTGCATGATCAAATCAAGGTGTGACTCGTATGCATTGCTTTTTCTTTGCATGCATAAGTATCTATGAAATTGGTGTCGGGTTTCAGGTCATGCATGGTATTCGTGAGTGTGTCCTGCATGATTGGGATTTGGTAGTTTTTCTTCTTTTTTCCCCTAATTAATTTTAAAGGTGCGGTGTTTGTTTTGTGTTGTTCATTTTTGTTTGTTGTGTCATTGTTCCTGGTGTGGATGCACCCCCTGCCACACACCCTCGAGGTGGCTTGCAGGGTATGTCGTAGATACAGATGTAGATATAGACATAAAAGTGAACGGGAAGATTGGAAAAGGCGGGCCTCGTATTAGATACGTGGAACAGGTTGTGAAGGATGTAAAAGAGAAGAATTACGTCACAATGAAAAGGTTGGCCGATAGAAGAATCGAGTGGGAAGCTGCGTCAAACCAATCCAACCAATTGTTGTCCATTGATGATGATGGTGAATGAAACATGACTAGTTGGAAACAAAATGGCCTTTAATTTGCTGTTCAAGTAGCATTGAGCGTATACATGGTAATACGTCTTCCTAAATACTATTTATCTCTACTGGATAAGCGGCGAAAAACTGATGTTATTTGCCCTTTCGGAACAAAAAGCGTGCAAATGACTTGTACATCATCCACTTCGCCTAACCACAGCTGAGACTGCCAAGCTCCATTGCCCAATCACAATGGAGGGGAGACAGCTGACCCTGCCAATGGAAATGGTTGCGACAGGGTATGTGCAAATAGACCTTCCGACAACCCCCCCCCCCCCTCCTCCACTCCCTTCCATTTCCCTAAAAACAGTTGTTGTGCGCAGGAATTCGGAGATAGAGAGAGAGAGCTCAAAATAAGCACAAAAGGTAAATTCTCTCCCATACACCCATTGGGATTTTCACCTTTTGCGGACCTTGAATGTCCGGGAGACAAATACCTATTTGCGTCCTAAGAGACGGAGAGTATCACCTTCGTTCGGCCCTATATATACTGAAGGGCAACCAGCATTTGGAGAGTGCGGCGCAGGAGATCGTTTCGGGAGTTCATTCCCGAATGTCGGGTTGGTCGACAGTAATCCGTCATAAGAAGTCGTTCTCGCTTCCACGGTAAGATCTAAGCTTTGCTCCCACATTCCCCTCTCTCTCTCTCTCGGCTCTTCCCGTGCAAAGGTTCATTGCACACTCCCCCACTGCTTTGTATCACATTTCCCATCGTTATAATATTCGAGAAACTCAGTACGGTGTACTTATTCTGACCATTCCGACGCTGAGGGCAAGAACCCATTTTGTTGGCGTGTCGCCGCGCCGAGTAATTCTCGAAGGAGGGACGTTCGGGTGTGGGTCGGATGCAGCTTAACACATTCAAGGATGGGAGGTGCATGGCGTAGTAATAATCCTTAACGCAACTCGTTCAGTGGGCTTCAGCTTTTGCTCATTTTAATTTTTGATTTGTGAGTGAATGGCTCTGGTTAGTAGATTAAGTTTTTCAAAAAAAATTTTTTTTCGCTTCTATCTAACGATTTCGTGTACAAAAGAGCGATGTCGGTTTCGAGTAAACGCCCCCACTAACTGAGAGACACAAATATTGTTAGTGAATACCATGTAATGTGTTAATTAGTTATCAGTGAATCTATATTAAATATATATGTTTATTCATATTTCCCAAAAGAGTTATGTTAAAACATGAAATTGTTTGAAAATCATGACAGGCTACTCTTCTACATCAAAATAAACGATAAATATTTTAATTTCTCCGTAATTTTCGCCTTAATTATTTGCTAATCCTAATTTTGTATGGTGTAACGTCAGATATTTGTTTTGTTTGTTGGAGAGATGTTGGTGGGTTGCTGGGGGAGTGAAGCTGGGGGATTGTTGGGTTGTTGATTGGTTGTTGATATTGTGTGGAGAGGAAGAATAAAGGAGAGTCTGATAAGAAGTGTTTTTTTATTGAAATGAGTTGTCTCCCGTAACATTTGTCCGATGTTACAATGGAAAATCTTCTATCGTATCAACAGTCAATCCTGACTAATCCTGCATGCATATGCATAAACCTTTTAAAAGCCATGTGAATAAACTGGGGGTTTCACACAAATAATACATTTAATCATTATTTTCACTTGCTACAAGCTACTTTGTGCTGCAAGCGTGCTTAGTATCCCTTTGTCCGGTGATTTAATTATTCCGGGGTTAGGATGGCCCACTTCCCATGATGAATGCTCTTCGCGGGACCTTTTTCCATGACGTCAGGTGGGTTGCCAATCGACCTTTTTAACCGTCGACCCTATCGACTGCGAGATGACATCCTAAATGTCGGCGGGGGTGTACGAGGGACACGCACACAATATCCTCGGTCGATAAGTAGAAGGGGGGATAGAGGCCTCACCTGCTGCGAATGGGACAGTCCCTAGCGTGTGATGCCCAAACACTGCATACGCACAGCGAGCGAACAAACCCAGCTCCAAATGAAGAGGAACATGTTAATTGGAACGAAACGGTTCTCCGTGTATTGACACAAAACTCGAATTTTAATCAGTTTTAGTCATCTCTGAACGGTTTTAATGTGGCATCATAATACAAATAATAATAGCTTTTCTATGGATACTGTACTTTGGAACAACGAAAAACATAACAAAGTATAAACAATATCGATTCAGGCGAGATGTGGTGGAAACGTTCCATATTAAAGGAAATATAATGCAATTTTCCACGGAAAATTGCATTATCTTTCCTTTAATAATAACAAAGTATATTTAAGACGATCAATTTATGTTCAGGAAGGCTTAAAAGTTTTGACTTGAAGAATTGACAAAATAAATTTGAATTTTAATCAGTTTTAGTTATTTTTGAACGGTTATAATATGGCATCATAAAACAAATAATATTAATTTTTCTGTGGATACTGTGCTTTGGAACAACTAAAAACATTTCAAAATAAATTTAAGACGATCAATTTATGTTCAGGAGGGCTTAAAAGTTTTGAATTGAAGAATTGACACAATCATCATCACCATTGGTCAACAATCCTAGGATTGGTTTGACGCAGCTTTACACTCCATTCTTCTATTGGCCAACCTTTTCATTGTAACGTAATGCTTCTCTTTTGCATTCTTCACAACCTGTTCCATGTATCTCATACGAGGCCTGTCTTTTCCAATCTTCCCGTTCACTTTTCCCTCGACGATAGTCTTCATCAGGTCATCATGTCTCAAGATATGGCCGATTAAAATGTCCCTTCTTCTTTTTATAGTTTTCAGCAGACTTCTCTTTTCTCCTACTCTTCTTAGCACTTCCTCGTTACTTACTCGGTCGATCCATTTAATCTTCAGCATTCTTCTGTAGCACCATATTTCGAATGCTTCCACCATTTTCTTCTCCGCTGCTGTCATCGTCCATGATTCACTGCCGTAAAGAAACATGCTCCAGATGTATTTTCTGATAAACTGTTTCCTTACTTCAACATTCGAATTTTAATCAGTTTTATTCATTTCTGAACGGTTAGAATATGGCATCATAATACAAATAATATTCATTTTTCTGTGGATACTGCACTTTGGGACAACTAAAAACATTTCAAAATAAATTTAAGACGATAAATTTATGTTCAGGAGGGCTTAAAAGGTATCGGTGTATATTTTTTTTAAATGTAAGTCTCTGTATGATAGCATGTTCTTCTTTTTGTTTCGTACTTGTGCATGTGTATACTCATGCTTGAAATAAATACAAGATACCGTTCATATGTAAAAACAAATATTTAAAATATTTCTCGTACATGTATATATAGGTATTAACCAGTTATAGGTCTACGTTTTGCTGACCTTAATATAGCACATGATTAAGAATCCACACCTAAGATAACAAGTGCATCGGAAAAACCTGAAACATAAAAATAAAATTATCACAAGTAAGAGATAGGTAGACAGTGCCTCACGTAGACGCAGCCATCCAGGGTACTACCGCACCTAGCTTCGCCGCCGCCGCGCATCCGATACTCCTCTGCCTCCCGCAGCCTCCCTCGTACGACACCGGTAACAAAGGTAATAGATCCTTGTTTCCTTATTTACTGAAAGATGCTACTTGTATGACGTCATTTGACTCCTGACACCAAGGGCAAGAACCCACAGTTATGTGTACAGGTTCGAGCCCCCGCATGATGGTGCGGGCTTTTCATTATGATAAAAATTTTGATAGAGGTAATTGAGAATAGAAACGAGTTCGGGAGTTTGGGAGCCCCAATCTTAAGATCAAAATTTGATGCAACTGTAAGAAATCTGAGGATAAATAAGGCTTCGGGAAGAGATGATATTCCTGCCGAACTAATTAAAAATGCCGGAGAGGAGACATTTACTCAGCTGTACAAAACCATATGTGATATGTACTCAACAGGAGAGATACTCACGGACTTTGAGCATCATCTTCCCTATTGCCAAAAAGAAGAGAGCTGAGAACTGTGAACATTTTAGGACCATAAGCCTGCCGACGCATGCCTCGAAGATATTGACGATAATCATCTATAGAAGAATAGAGCGAAAAGCGGAGGAGTTCCTGGATGAGGACCAATTCGGGTTCAGAAGAAACAAGGGTACAAGAGAAGCGATTTTGGCACTCAGGCTACATATAGAGAAGTGAATAGAGAAGAGTCTACCGACGTTTGATGCATTTGTAGATTTGGAGAAAGCATTTGACAACGTGGATTGGAATATGATGCTAAACTTTCTGAAAGAAATTGAAGTATCATACAATGACCGAAGAGTTATCCACAGCTTGTATAAAAACCAGGTGGCCATAATCAAATCAGGACTCAGCAATACAGAAGCAAGCATAAAGAAAGGAGTGAGGCAAGGATGTGCACTGTTTCCCGTATTATTCAATGTCGACATCGAGAAAGCCATCCAAGAAGTCAAAGAAAAGTCTCCGGGAGTGAATATCCACAGGGAGAAAATCAGCATGCTATTCGCCGATGACATAGCTTTCATGGCATAAACAGAAGGATACTTAAAGAAGACATTAGGAAATATGGAAAGAACAATGACCAGATATCATCTGAATATCAATAAAAAGAAAACCAAGGAACTGGTATGCAGTAGAAGAAAGGACATCAGGACCAATGTTAAGCTAGGAAAACAAAAAATTGGCAAGGTGGAAGAGTTCTGCTGCCTGGGAAGCCGAGTAACCAGCGATGGACGAAGTAAAAGAGAAATTTCCAGTAGAATTGCCCAAGCAAAAAGGGCATTTTGCCAGAAGAAGATTCTGCTTACAGCTGCAAATACAAGCGTGGAAGTGAGGAAAAATTTCATTAGAACATACATCTGCAGCATTCTACTATTTGGTAGTGAAGCAAGGACAATAACAGCAGAAGAGAATTCCAGGCTGGAAGCATTTGAAATATGGTGCTACCGAAGAATGATGAAGATAAAATAGATCGATCGAGTAACAAACGAAGAAGTCTTAAGGAGAGTGGGAGAAAAGAGATGTCTACTGAAAACCTTAAAAAGAAGACGGGATATCTTAATAGGCCACATCACACGATGCCCTGATGAGGACAATCGTTGGAGGAAAAGTGAATGGGAAGAATGGAAAAGGCAGGCTTCGTATGAGGTATATGGAGCGAGTTGTGAAGAATGTAAAAGAGAGGAACTACGGCAATATAAAGAGGTTGGCCAATAGAAATATCTACATCTACATAATACCCTGCCAGCCACCATAAAGGTGTGTGGCAGGGGGTGAACTCTCACCAAACATGCACTACATATCATGCATAAAATTTGTAATTAAAAATTAAAAATTAAAATAGCAAAGCATACATGCAAAAACATGACGTTAGTTGGGTTAGCTTTAAGTCCTTATACCAAAATGCTGCTACCAATGTTATCCATTGCTACACTCGTACTGGATACATTTACCGTTATTCATATCCCTAATAGTACCAGGGAAAAAGGACATTTTGAATCTGTCAGTTCGGCAATCTATTTCTCTAATTTTGTGATTATGGTCCAGTCTACCATAGTAAGTTGGGGTCCGCAAAATATTTTTAACATCATCACTGAAAATATGGTCTTGGAATTTATCGAGTGGAGGGCTACGTCAAACCAATCCTAGGATTGTTGACCGAAGATGATGATATTATGTATCGCGTGTTATCCCTTAGTGTGGATATATTTATTCTACAATGTTGTACTAACCTTGAATTGTATTCTCTATGCGCCACTACCCGTCATATTTTTGCGTTGCCGTTGGCGGCATTACTGCGAAGATTTTCATGATATTATGATGAACAAAATTGAATTTGTTCCGGGTTCCCACCGTGTTTGTTGACTGTAGGTGACCGAGGCTCACCCACTTAACCCGGATATCGTTTTCCCGGAAATTATATCGACATAGAGAAGGCCGCTTAAATGGAGCCAAAACCGTTGTCACCTACAGTCAACAAGCTTGACGTGAACCTGAAAGAAATGCGCCTTTGTATGTACATTACATCTACATCTACATAATACCCTGCAAGCCACCACAAGGGTGTGTGGCAGGGGCAAACATTAACTTCATTTTACGAGGAGGGAAGACAAATTGTTGATGTAACAACACCGAAAGAGGTATATTGAAACACATTTGGCTTGTTCCCATTGCCCTGGACAGCCCCGTTGACAGAGTGGGATCCCTTGGCTTCTATGAAAATGTTCCTGTTGGTGTCAATTGCACAGTGATAATTTTGGCTCCATGAAGCAGTAGTTTGTCACAGCAATGTGCCGCGCCGGGTTTGTTTTGCGGCTAAGAGCACTGACCTCCCACCCAAAGGATCTGGTTTTGAATCTCGTGCTTGGCAGATATTTGTATTTGATTGATAAACCTACTTGAGTAGGTTCTACTTGATCGGGAGTTCCCCAGGGTAGTGTAGTAGGTCCGCTTCTATTTCTTTTATACATAGACGACTTAGGTACCATAGTTAGTAGTAAGCTTAGACTTTTTGCAGACGATGCGGTAGTGTATAGGGGTATATCGAAAGAAGAAGACAGGAAATCGCTTAGCAAGGATTTAGATGCAATTCAAGAGTGGTGCGATAAATGGAAGTTAGAACTTAACCTTAAAAAGTGTGTAGCTATCAATTTTTGGAGGAGGAATAATTCGATAGAGCGTACCCATAAAATTAGTAACACGAATATCGAAAACGTTGAAACTATAAGATATTTAGGTGCAACAATCACTAAATATTTATCGTGGGGAAGACACATCCGGGAAATATGCAGCCGAACGAAGAGAAAGCAAGGATTTATAAAAATAGTACTTGGGAAAAGTGATGAGAAGATAAAAGAGCGATGTTAATTTTCACTAGTTAGGCCCCACCTTGAGTATGCAGCCAGTATATGGGATCCTAATGAATTAGGTTTCATCAGAGAACTGGACAGTGTGCAGCGTAGAGCAGCTAGGTTCGTTAAAAGATGTTACGATAGGTTGAAAGCGTTTCAGAATTAATAAAAGAATTAGGGTGGGAATTATTATCAGAGCGTAGGTTAAAGTACAGATTAAATATATTCGAGAAATTTCAATCGGATAGCTTTACTGATCATGTTAGGCGCATATTAGGCACAGATGTAAATTATGAGTACTTTGCGAAAAAAATCAGAGTTCAGAACTCCGTCCGTCGGATGGGACGTCAAGCCGTGGTCCGTGGTCATTAAGGGTGGGCTGATGCCTACGACGGATTTCTCTCTACGTTCCCTTGTACCTTTCCTCCGGGTTTGAAGCGCCTACAAGTGCGGGCCAGATTTTAGACCAAATATAAGGTAATAGAAGCCACGTGTTTTTCTACAGCTTAGTTTGAGCATATAGCTGGTGCTGTATTGCTTCGCATATAATACTATAATAATAATATTTATTACTCCATATTAATTACAAACAAATACGTATACAAAATGTAAGGATCTGGTTTAATAGAAGGCTGTGTTTAGGTTACCATCATTATATAATAATCTTCCATGCATTGGTTTATAAATAGTGGAAAAAAGGACATGTACCACCATTAACAAAAACAGGGGCGTCGGAACTATTTTCGCTGGGAGGGGCCAACCTTGAAAAGAGCCCGCATTTTTTTGCGGATAGGAGGGCGTAGATACTAGAATTCCGCTATAAGTGCATATGAAGGTGGTAGAACATGCTTCAGAAGGGAAAAGGCAAGCTGGAAACAAGTGAAATTTAATTTTTATTTATGAAGACTCATTTCTCAAGGGCCCGGGGCAAATTCTGGGGGGGCCAAATGCCCCCCTGGTCCCCACTTCCGACGCCGCTGAATAAAAAATAATATCTTTGACTTAATATTATAATTGTCAAAGTTGATTTAACAAATTATTGCTTCAATTTTAGGATAAGTAAACAGCCATTTTTTTTAAATTTTTTAGAAAAATATGAAGATTTACCGCCCTTTTATACTCAGATGGCAGATACTTTTTCTGAACAGTGACAATTTGGGCCTCGGTAAGGGTGTCAACACCCTACGAAAATACCGCTTGCCAGGCCTATTTGACACCGGTACTTTTGTTCCACTCCTCACAAAAAGAGTCTAAGTACTTTATACACATACAAGTGTCTGAGATGAAGCAATTTTTAATTTTTGAAGAGCGGAAAGGACGACTCATAGTAATTATGTTTTAGCGTCACCTGAATAAGCCTCTTTTTTAGGGTTATAGCTGGTTTAATAGAGATCAGATAAGCTCCTTACCGTATGTCAATTTAGAGTTTACTAATCCATTGTAATATAACCTTAGATTATCTAATGAACATCTGTTACGAAGCATATAGAATTTAGCTAGGGCACACCGCTATACTTTAGTTACAGAGTCTATGTGTTGTGTCCACTTCAAACCTTGATCTAGACTTATTCCTAGATACGTTATACTATTTACACGTTAAATTACCATGGGATCACAGCATGTATCAGAATTACAGTTTATGTCATGATATATCAAGTCCCTGTTAAATGTAAAACGATTACAAACATTAAAACATATATATTTCGTTTTGTGAACACTCATATTAAGCTTGTTTGAATTAAACCATTTCTTTAGATAGTTTAATTGTTCGTAGTTGTATTATTTAAATTATATTAAAGGATTTGGACTGTCGAAGTTTATGAAAAGAAAAAAATGTTTGGCTAGTTTCTAGTTTCTCTCCTCAAAAGTGTATTAAGCTTGACATCATTACATGATAGTCTCCCCCAGTTAGGGTCAGACGCCTATATGCATTCACTTTACTCGGGAATAGGCGATGCTTGTCTTACCTTTAGTCTGGCTCATGCCCTTGCCCAGGCCAACCTGGCAAGCATGGCTCTACCCGGTACACCGGGAAGGTGAATATAAATTGAAGGCAGTTGAGATATGGGCGAGGTAGAGAATGAAGGGAGTTCGCTGGACGCAGGAGAAGATGAATGAAAAATCATTGAAGATGGTAGGAGGGAAAAAGAAGTGGTTGGAGATATTTGAGGCGAAAACAAATGTGGACACAACACGCCATGAGAGGTGATGGAAATTTCAAGAGGGTAACGTAGAAAATTTGGAAGAAGATAAATATAGGGAGCATCTTTCTAAAACGTGGAAACAGAAAAGAATATGTTTCGTAGGTTGTAAGAAGGAAAACAAGGCATATGAAGATATAAAAGACGGATGAAACTTAGAAAACGTGGATTAACTGGGAATTGAAGAGACGAGCAACTTACATGAGTTGGGAGGTATTGCTCGCAAAACTGTATTTTTACTGTCGTTATTGTAGTTATTGATGGTAACAAGCTTTTGATGATTGAGTAATATTACTTTTTTTCGGCACTCGGTTTCAGATTGCAATATCTGTAATACGTGCGCTCCAAACCACAGGAAAACGGGCCCTCTGGAATAACGAGACTTTCGTGTACATATATGGTTTGTCGCTTAGACTTCTAAATGAAGAAGACACGGTATCTCACCAGTTTCCGTTAAATGGCTTGTGAAACTGGTAGATAAATGTAGAAAGGGAGAGTTTGGCCTCTTTCAGAAAGGTGCATGAGTTTCTACGCCTTTCCGGCTAAATGCAATCACGGAAATTCCTGAAATCAAGGTCACTAAAGAGAATCAATCTAGTTGAGTTTTTTTCCAACGTATTACCTACGGCCGGCCAAAAAACATGGACACAACGTTACAGTAACTTAAGATTCGATTACCATTGATGATATTGTAGTCTTTTGTGGTAGTACGAAGTAATATATATTTAAATTCCCACTTATTTATATATTTGAAAACTAATCATGTAATATGTAAAATCTGGTAAAATATTCATTCTTTTTAAGACTATAGGTATATTGTTGTTTGAATACACTGCAACTGTAAAAACTAAGAGCCTGACATTATGTTGGACGTTTTTGTCCTGACAACGTTAATTTTGTGGATTTTTAATTTGTAATTCCTATCAGAGTAGGGCAGCCCACAAAAAAAGGAACTCAATTCCTCATAAAAGTCCTTTTTTGTTTAAATTGCCCCTTTAACCACGAAACATTCTCCCTTCATCATCATTAGTCAGCAATCCTGATATTGGATTGACTCAGCTCTCCACTGAATTCTCCTATCGGATAATCTCTTCATATTTACGTATTTCTTTTATTTAAAATCATTCCTCATCGTTGTATATATCTCATACCAGGTCTTCCAATGCCATCCTTTCGGTTCACTTGTCTATCGACAGGTGTCTTGCTCATCAAGCCGTCATGTCTCATGATATATTGTCCCGTCTTCTTCTAAAAGTTTTCTTGAGACTTCTCTTTTCTTTCACTCTTCTTAAGACTTCCTCTTTATTTACTTGGTCGATCCATTTAATCTTCAACGTTCTTCTATACCTCACTGCCATAAAAAACATACTTCAGATGCTCGTTCTGATTACTTGTTTCTGTTGGCAGGGGCTGGAATCCTATGAGAACTCGTCTTACAGGAAAAAGGTTTTAATTGTGTTAAAATAAACTTGAGCAGTCAAACGGTAAAGTATACAAGATGAACTCAGCTGAACTAGAACAACAATTACAATATTGAAAAACATAAACAGTTGCCTGAGAACGGAGTTACAAACCCATAATTTGGTAATATACAAATACTAACTTAATATTTCAACATTTTCCTTACTTCAGTGCTTGTATTTTCAACTGTAGATTCTTCTTTTGGTAGAATGCTCTCTTTTCCTAGGCTATACTACTCTATTTCTTGCAATTTTTTCCTTATCTTTATTTAATTTCAATGTCCTCTTCAATCAAGGGCATGTTTTATATGCTTTTATTTTTCGCAAACACGCCTCTTTAGGCATTGCTTATTGCTAAAACTCCAGTCCTCCAATCAAGGCCTCTTGGATCGAGATTACTGAGGGGTCTTGGAGACTGATAAGCGTGTTTCATCCAACCCCCTCAGGGAGATTCATCAGGGTTGGCTGCTTTATTTATGGGGTTGGACTGGTCTTGGACTGGTTTGACTGGTTGGATAGCTCTGGGGTCCTATTCTCGAAACGGCGTGGTAATATTCGCTGGATATAATCAGCAATTATCGCATACGAAACTTCAAACGGCATTATCCAGCGGTCAAATACTTATCGTAATGTAATCATTTTTGTATTGACAGTAAATATCGAGTGGGAGTAGAGCCAGTGATATGTGATTACGATATTTGCCATTCTAAGATTTTCACCGAAGGATAAATATATTTATCCAGATAATTGCTCCTCGACTCTACAGAAAATGAATGAAACTATGAATGGCTAAACTAAATTTCATTATACTTCACGGTAGTTAAAACAAATTCTGCCAGAAGAAGGAAAAATTTTCGAAAGCCGTTTAATCTACATGATCATTATTTCGTAATTATTTCTGCGAGAGTACACGCTAATAACGTAGTGTATTACATATTTTTAGCGGAAGAAAGGTGAACTGAACTCTGTTCATATTAGGTTAAAGAGAGAAAATATTTTTGGAAATGATGACCATATATTTTTAACCGTTAATTTTGAGCCGGGTATGTTGGATTGTTCTTACGAAAAAGATGCAAAAATATTCAACGCTCATGAAAGAAAAGAAAGGTTAGGCTGAGTGAAAATCATCTACGGTTAATTAATTCCAAGGACTGGATTTAAACATTTTCTTCTTAGGGAATGGCCTGTTTGCCTGTGATGGTGATATCTCTTCTATTTTATTCCTATTCCTCAGTTTGGATTCAGTTCTCACGAGTTTTCGCGTCGGCTCGCCCTGGAGTCAGTGTCTCGTGAGCCGCTAAGCGTAAAATAGAAGCACGTGTCCCTCTCTTTCCTTCCGGCGTTTACATCGCAACCGGGGAGGAGTCTTGGCGTTGCGCCCCCCTTTTCCCATGGCAATGGACCGCTCATATGTCTTTTTCCAGCTCGCATTCATAATTCACCCGTGCATTTCGCAGCCGCGGGAGAGCATGAAGGAGAAGGAGCTTATGGGAATTTTCGGATGAATATTTGAAGAATAACGGACGTTCGGGAAGACATCTGGGACTGGCCATTCGTCCCTCGACGACGGAGAGGAACGAAGACGCATTTGAACCGCCCGTTGTTTTACCCTATTCCTCTCTCTTTCTCTCTCTTCCTCATGCTATTATCTGCTGTTTTGCGCGACATCAAAACAGGTAGGCGGAAACACAGTCGTGGAATATACCAGGAACTACTGCCTCGTGGGAATCGAATGGTTTACGGCTTAAAGAAAAATAGATACTACGGCATACGATGCGGCTCTTGTAGAAAAGACGTAATGGTTTTGAATTTCGGTGTATTCCGCGTACCTCCAAAGAAAATGGTGTTAAACGTGAATGGTGCTTCAACAACAGAATACCAATTTTAACCGTTTAAAAGTGTTCTTTAATATAATCATCTTTTCTGAAATAAAAATAATACAATTTCAATTTTTGCTGCTCGTGCGGTCAAAAAAATTCTCAGATGTCAAATCACTAGTCGCCTCATGTAAGATACTCTGGTGGCAAGAACTTCCCAGTAGGTGAAAAACCATCCAGGTAAATCCTGTCGCATATGTAGCAGAAATGCTTGTAAGTATAGTGTATGCATAAGTTCAAGGGGAATAGGGGTCGTATTCACAACCTCCTATGGAGTGAAGCTTCTACTCCTTATGACGTAAATCAACACTGCATGGTATTCAGAAGCTCTATGGAGTGGCGGTCTGACTGCTGTTGTAGTAACAGCTGGCCTAAATTGGCAAGGTACCCCTACCCACCCTAAAATCACCACTCCATAGAATATCAACATGACTGACGGCGTATAATGGTCGACGCTTCGCAAATAGAAACGCTGTTTTCATGCGATATAAGGTTATTAAGCGTCATTGTTACGTTTTGTAATATCTAGCAACATAGCAAGAGTACTCTGATATCAAACTGTGTGCGATCAATGAAATTGTTTGGCAGGAATATCTTGATTAGGGATTCTGGGCAATGTACCAATACTTGTAGGTTGGACATGAAAGAGTTGAACGAAATCGGTACGTTGGCTAACCTGAAGTAAACAAATACACAGGAATACACCTCAACAATATTATATGATTTATTCAAGATGCATCAGCAATGGCTAGACGATGATCTCAACGAGTTCATGCATTACGTTTTAGATAACCTGCTTGAGAATATACCAAGGAGAATGGTAGTGGATATGGAAAATCCAATGGAAATGTATTCTGAGGGTGAATTTCTCAGTAGATACCGCATTGCTAAGGACACCGTGACCGATGTACTTGTGCCACTAATATCCGATGAAAACGTTGGAAGAGCAGTTTCCGTGCCACCTATTTTGAGGCTGCTTACATGCCTCAGATTTTATTCTACTGGGAGTTCCCAAGTAAGTACTATGATGACCGTATCTTAATTTATTGAATAATGTCAATGCTATGTTTAATAGCAGGTAATATTATAACAGATTGTTGTGCTATTAATCGAAATCACGGGGAAAATACGATGTTTCGATTAAGTATTTGCAATGTTTTTGTCATAATTCAAAAGTTAATTCTAAGTGATTATTGGTATTTTAGGTGGTGTGTGGGGACCTACTCAATATTTCGCAGGCGTCTATCTCCCGAATCATCAAGGTTTGTTTTGATTCTCACTAAGATGTCCCGAGTACATATACAGCAGTCTTACGATGAATTTTATTCACAGTCTGTATCATGGGAGATGGCCAGCAAGCTAGCGGACTGGGTGAAAATGCCATCAGTTGAGCAGGAGGTCAGTGAGTTTAACATGGAGTTTCATGCAATAAGTCAATTTCCTGGTGTTATAGGCTGCATAGATTGCACTCATGATCCTAAAATAAATCCTGGAGGACGATTCCCGGAGCTATACAGGAACAGGAAGGGTTGGTTCTCAATGAGCGTTTAGGTTTGTCTTTTATAAAAGTTTTATTATACATTTACATAGGTATTAACAAATGATCAGAATTAAACGCTTCAAAAAAGTTTTTGATGCATATGATTAAAGATCATAGTAATGTGAAGTGTATTTACGTAAGAATATGGTTTGTGAAAAAAACCAATGTTATTCAAGATTATAACTGTGTGAAAAATATGTGCCATCGTTTTTATTGCATACATTTTGTACCGAGAATGGCTATTTTACGAATAAAATACTGATATTCTAATAATATTTAAATTATTGATCATGGTAATCAGAATAATATAATAATATTTATGCAATTCCATGGAGACCATGGTATTGATATCCAAAACTCCCTCTATTTTACACCTAGTTCCATATATAACCGTAACCAGGATGATGTAAATGTCGCTGCTTACACTTGAGTCGAGTTGGCAACGTAGCATCGGCGAGTCGAGTCGAGTCGAGTTGGCATCAGCACTCCAGAAGAAGGAGTGGAAGTAGTGGTGCTGAATGTCCATTTGCAGGAGAAGGAGCACTAATCTTCATGGAGTGAAACTGCAACTTGGCGATTTAGTTGAAACATCTAAATGCGGCCCTAGGTGTTGTCTTAATCGCAAGAATTTGATAAAGTCTCGGGGTCGCTTATCATATTTTTTATTGCCGAATCTGATAGATTTTTTAAAATAAAAAGACCCGTATTATTTCGTTTTTTTGAACCGTCAATTATTTCTCGAGTTATAAGCGGCGAGAAACTGATGTTTTTACCCTTTCGGAAAAGTGGGCGTGGTGCAACTTCTGATGTATATCTACTTCGTCCAATCACAACTGAGCCCACGAAGCTACTTGGCCTTATCGAAATGGGGGGACACATGTGACTCTGCCAATAGGAGCAGTTGCGACAGCAGCCATGCAAGCAGACCATCCGAGAACCCCCCTCCACTCCCTTCCCTTCCCCTAAAAGCAGTCAAGGACGGGAGGAAAATTACGTCAATGATATCAAGGCAGCTTTTTCGGTGGGCGACACATTTTGCTTATTTTAATTTTCGATTTATGAGTGAATGGTTGTGGTTAGAAGATTAATTTTTTCACTAAAATTCATTTTTCGTTTCCATCTAACGATTTCGTGTACAAAATTTCGATTGCGCCATCCTTGACTGCTTTTTGGGGAAGGGAAGTGAGTGGAGGGGGTTCTCGGAAGGTCTGCTCGCGCAGATGCTGTCGCAATTGCTCCTATTGGTGGAGCCAGCTGTGTGTCCCCCCCCCCTTTGCGATAAGGCGAAGTAGCTTCGCGGGCTCATTTGTGATAGGACGAGTTCAATAACGTCAGAGGTTGCACCACGCCCACTTTTCCGAAAGGGTTAAAAACATTAGTTTTCGCCGCTTATAACTTGAGAAATAATTGACGGATCAAAAAACGGAAAAATGCAGGTATATTTATTTTACAAACTCTATCAGATCCGGCAATAAAAAAATATGATAAACGACCCAAAACTGACATTCACCCAAAACTGACCACATATATATTAACCGATACGTAGGAGCTGCAAACAACAGATGAGAGAGTCTCCTGCTGGGCTCCTTACTCAGTTTTTCCTTCATTTAAAGGCCTAAAGATATTTTATAATAACATGTAGCCATATTTTAATATCATTATACCGTATGCGCTGTAAAATGTAAATTATATCATGTAAAAACTCAAGGATATGGAATGAAAAAAGTGCCTCCATGCATGAGATCATATCTGGAATTGGTGGAAGGAAGGTAAATATTAGATACATCTACGTCTACTGACTGACTTTCAAGCCAACACGAGGGTGTGCGGCAGGGAGTGTGTTTCTCCAAACGTTGAAAAGCAAATTCACTGAGCATGTGCACTAAAGATTGCATATTCT
Source organism: Platycnemis pennipes (assembly GCA_933228895.1). NCBI lineage: Eukaryota > Metazoa > Arthropoda > Insecta > Odonata > Platycnemididae > Platycnemis > Platycnemis pennipes. Next base: position 27,904,282 of record OW121852.1, on the reverse strand, counting down.
ACCTACATAATGCGATGAATATTGTTAAGGATACAAATTATTTTAAAAAATTCGGAAAAACAACCAACATGCAGTGAATATGGCAAACGTGCTTTCTTAAATCTTCAGAAAATCCATCATCTTAGTCTAATCTGTATATATGTATATGTGGTCCCTTTAATACGTCCTCTGACGTCTTTCCGATTTATAGCCTTCAACTTTCTTTATCCTCCCATAAATCTTCTTCTAAGCCCATTGCTCGAATTTCTTTGTCCACTGCCTCTCTCCAGCCTTCTTCCAAGTCTTCCTCTTTTACCTTGGAGTATAAATTTTAAAACCTGCTCTGGGAATTCTCTGAACATGCCTGAACCAGCATAAAACAATGGGGAATATTGTTCAATGCGAGGGACCAATACTTTTTCGTGCTTCTTTTGCGGCAAACCAGGGCACAAAAAGTAAGTGTCGAGGACGTGAATACAACAACGCCAGAGGACGTGGATGCTACAGCCCCAGAGGATATGAAAATCGACGAGATCTACAATGCGGGTAAAATAGTTCCGGAGAAAATCGACAATATCAAGGACAAGTCCAAGATCAGAGTAAGATCAAGTGAGTATACAATGGGTGGATAACACGAACGAGGTTTAGACGGCGTCTTCATAAGTCGCGGCCTAGTCGCGATCTTTCTTCCGCTTGCATAAACAAGGTTTCGCCGCGGTCTATGAAAACAGCAGCCTGCCGTTGTTGATTATGTGGCAACGCTGGCTACAGTCATTTTTTTCCCGAAAAGCAACTTAAGGCCTTAGCGACATAAAAAAAAACACCGTAAAAATTTCAGTTCGGAAGCGTGTGAGTATCTAGTGAAAATGTGCAGTGGACGAAACGAAAACTTGTCGCTGAAAGAGAAACTGCTCCTGAATATCAGAGTATGACATACTAAAGAGTAAGGCGTATTACGCGACCACGTTGAATAGGAAAAAGGAGGAATTGAAAGATATTTTTGGATTGTATGATGCCAATAATCCAAAAGTGTAATGCATTTCAATGAACTGGACTTTTATGCAAGGAAAGACAACTTTTTAAAAGAAGGGAAGAATTTGTTTGTGAAGTGACTTAATGATCAAAGCAGTTAAGTTATTATTTTTGTGGCTGTAACCAGTTTATTCCTTATTTTTGTAGTTATATTATTGGATTGTTCGCCCTGTAATTATGTATACGTTGAGTGAACAATAAACTCTAAAAAATAAATAAATGACCTTATGTTCAACCTATTAATTGTACGCATATTATTTTACGTTGATTGAATAATATCAATTGATATTGACGTACTTCTGGGCAGGAAATTATTATGTACGTGTAGTCTAGAGAATCAATGTCAGGGTAGTTGTTCCTAATAAAATTAGGTATCTAATAAATCGATTAGTTCTGTGTTAACTCCATACATTTTCCGAAAAGCACTAGCGAAAATAATTAAGAGGTTTTTCCCATAGGTTAACAGCTAAGAATGGGTAATTTCACTAAATTTGGAACACGATTTTTAATCATCAATCAACTGCATTAACGCAACCTATTTATCGTTATTTTTTCTTAACGTTACTTCACATTTCAAATGTAATTCATGCCCACTTCGATAAGAGAGAAAATCTAGCTATCACATCATGTAATTCTGCGGCAATTAAGGGGAATTTGGTAATATGAGCACAAATCTTCACGTACATTCCTTAAGAACATAAAAGCAGTTGATTCATGAGTACCAATCTGATCATCTAAAACCTTAAAAAAACTTCCAGTGGCGAAAAACCTTAATGATATAAGCAACTGAATAATTGGTGGCACTTGGAATCCCCAGCGGTCCGTCGAAAGTCTAATATGATAGTTGGTTTCTACAAATAGGTGATAGCTGAGTTACTTCTTTATTAAATCTATGCCTCCGTTTAAGCTCCGAATCATTGTATGATAAAAAAGATCACTTCGGTCCCTAATTAATCTGTTTATCCTTATTGGTGGAACATCAGCATCCTCAATATCAGCAATTTCTTCGATTTCCTCCACCTCGCGAACGTCAACAAACTGCCGGCCGGCCATGTTTGGTGTCTCTCGCGAACGCAGACAGCGGTTTAAACCTACTCAGCAGGAGGTTTGGAAATTGGCGGCTTTTGCACCTCGGTTTAGACGACGTCTGACGTAAAACTCTTTCTTACAAGCCAAAAACCGCGGTTTCGGTCGTTTTCCCTGACCACCCTCTAAACTGCGGTTTAAACCTTGTTCTTGTAATCCACCCAATAGTTCCGGACGAGGCAGAGGAAGGTGGTCAGATGCTTTGGAGAGGTATGAATCACAAGATTTAGCGTTTGTACGTGAAAAAGGTACCTAATGGTGGTAAAAAGGTTATAAACAAGGAATATCTAGTGTGGTGCACAGATTCTGGGTGCTCTGACCATTTGGCAAACAATAAAGAGGTGTTTAGGTATTACTTAGATCTTAAAGTACCTAAAATTATAACGGTCGCTTAAGATGGAGTGACTCTAGCAAAAGGGATTGGTAATATTAAAGTCAAATATTTTGTAGGAAATAAAGCCACTAATTGTACGATCAAGGAAGTGTATTACGATCCGGAACTTAGAAGGAACTTATTTTCTGTCTCAAAAATGGAATCTAGTGAATTTATTGTCAAATTTTGCAAAGGAAAAGTTAAGAGTATTTAAAAATTGCAAACTTGTTATTATAGGAAATTCAAATGGTAAATTATACACGATTGAAACTATGATTGATTATAAAAGTTGTTGCTATTCTGCATGACTAATGATTGTAATGCGGTGGTCAAATTGTGGCACAAACGTTTTGGTCATTTGGGCATGAGGAATATAAACGTTTTAGTTCAAAAGAACTCAGTGAATGTTTTAACTTGTTTAGAAAATAAGAGATTAGAGAGCACATCATGAGAGCCATGTTTATTAGGAAAGATGAAAAGGCAACCTTTTAACAGGGCAGAATATAGAGCAAGTAAACCGTTAGAATTAGTTTATGGGCCAATCACTCCGACCAGTAGAGAAGGTCATATATATTTTTTGGCATTTATTAATGATTATACACATTTTGGCATGGTGTATTTAATTACAAATAAGTCCGAGGTATTCGAAAAATTTAAAGAATCTTATTCTCTTGCAACTAAACATTTCAATGCTAACTTCCGTTGAGATAATGGCAAAGAATATGTGTCAGGAGAATTCAAAAGATTTTGTGCTCAAGAAGGTATATCAATGTACAGGAAGGAAGGTATATCAATATACAGTGACATATAACCCAGAAAAGAATGGTGTAGCAGAGCGCATGAATCGAACATTGATGGAGAGAGCCAGAACAATATTACTAGAGTCAGCCTCAGGGAAAGAATTTTGGGGAGATTCTATATTATATTCTGCTTATAAGCAGAATCATCTACTGATAACCATCTAAAACAATGTATTTTGTCCCACCAATATTCATGTATGGTGTTTTGAACATATTTACCACCCAAACCTTCATTTCTTTTACTCCACTATTAGTTTCCGAATCATGTATTGAAGGTCATCGTTGTAGTTTTCTGCCAACACTGCCTGAACGTCCGCAAAGTAGAGCGTATAAGAGGGTGTTGTTGCCTAGATGTATTCCCATATTTATGAATTTACGTTTCTATTTCTTTATAACTTGTCCTAAGTAAATTTTGAAAAGCATTGGTGATATGCAGTATTCTTGTTTCGGGCACTAACTGGCATTGAAGCCACTGCCAGCTTTGACCTGTATTTTGCAGTTCTTATATAGTTTTTTGCGGCTCTTATCAAGTTCGTATTTATTTTGGGTCTGTCTGAAGACTCCCATAATTCCATTTTTGGTACGCTAACAATTGGTTATCCTGATCAAATGCGATCTTTTTTTTCTATTACTAGGGTTACAGCGATCTAAGTCGTCTACAGTAATCTACGGTTAGGTGATCTATGGCCGATATCCCGGCCCGAAATCCTACCTGCTCCTCTTTTTCCACCTCCGCACAATCAATTTCTATTTTTTCCTTAATAAGGGTGTCGTATATCCTTCAACTATTTCTATTTACTGATATGATTATATTGCTATTTAGATCATCTTTTTTCTCAGTTTTGTTCACTGTAGAAATATATTGCAACTTTTACTCCTCTGGTAGGTAATTATTACATATTTTATTTTGGAAGAGGCTAGCCAAACATTTGTATAATTTGCCTGCTTCGTTTTTTATTAATGCAGCAGAAATATAGCCCAAACCTGACGTTCTTCCATTTTTCACAGTCCTGCCGATGTTTTTAATTTCGCCCCTACGTTCTCTTACAGGGGAGGATACTTTTCTAATAATTGAACATTTTCCTTGAAGAGTGAACTCTATTTTATTTTCTGTAATTAGGTCTTTGAAGTACTCATCCTAATTATTGAGTTTTACTGGTGAGGTAAGGTCCTTCTTATTTTCAGTTCGCAAATATTTCAGCAGCTTCCAGGTTTCTGTGATATTTTCCCTCCTAAGTAACAATTTATTCTTTCGCAGTTCTTCTCCCGTGATAATTCTTCTTCTTGCAAAACATTATTAGTACTTTATATAGTGATTCCTTGTATTTCATCTTATCTCCATCCAATTTTCTTTTCAAGAAAATTTGGTATATTTTTCTTTTCTCTTCTATACTAGGTATGTATAATGTCTTCATCTCCATCCCAACAATAAGGTTTTCATTCTTTTTCGGTGCTGCAGTAGCCTACACTTTCTTTGGTCTCTTCGTCAAATAAAGTCTTAATGTGCTTAAGGTGTTCTGTTATATTCTTGAACTTTGTCTCTCCTAGTTTTTCATCCAATCTTCTTTTGCATAACCACTTTGTGCTTTCATTGCATAAACTGATCAAATGATGTATTATTATATTTATATATCAAATTATATTTTATAATAAAAATGTTCACAGGAAATTCGCAGTGCGAGACACAAATAGCAATAAAGCTGGTCACAGGTGTGACAAAAGTATAAAGGAACATAAAAAGGACACTCAAAAAAACATTTTCCCGATATTTCGGTGGCCACTACCACCTTTCTCAAAGGAGAGGAGAGAACTGACGGGGGGACGGCAGGTCGAGGAAACAAGTGAAAGGTGGAAGTAAGAGAAAGGAGGAGTATGGAAGAGGAGGAATGGAAAGGGTATGAGAAAAAGTATGAGAAGATGAAAGAAAGAAAGACAGACGGCTCCTTTAATGAGCCCTGTTAATTCCTGGTTTGCGGAATGCATGGAAGAATTATATTATATTTATATATCAAATTATATTTTATTATATTTACATATCAAATTATATTTATATATTAAAAGTTTTATTTCGTATTTTGCTTTTCCTCTGACAGGATGTCTCATTTTTTTCCGTAATGGAAATATAATTTTTGCTTGTAGTAGGTGATGGCTTGTTCCACGCGTTTCTCCACTAAAAGCTCTTACGTCATTTATGTATAGCATTGTTTTTTAGTCACACTATGGTATAATCTATAATGGATTTCAGGTTGAATTCAGATTTCAGTTGTGAAAGAGAGGAAATACGTAGGTATAAAGATATTAGCCGATGGAAAATTTTCAGTGGAGAGCTACGTCAAACCAATCCCAGGATTGCTGAATAATGATAATGATGGATTTCATATTCCCACTAGGTTGTTTAATCTGTTTCTTTCATTAATCTCTATCTGTGTAATGAGTGTGGTTATATGTCCATGTAAGGGAAATTTATTTCACGACAGATTTTGATGCGTGAAATTTTAATGTTGTTGCTGATGCAAATTGTCCGAGGAAAGAACAAATACTTGAATCTGTCTGTGATGCAGCTTATCTCTCTAATTTTTCTGAGCAATCTTGTCTTACAATGTAGTGTGGCGCCTTGATTATTTTCTTGGTGTTGGAGGTGAACTCCCCTGCCCTGTAAAAGGCATTAGTCTGGCTTTCTGTCTTCGCATTTGAAGGGTCGCCAATCCCATTGTCACTAGTGATGACATTACACTTACGCTTCGTCTTAAGAATTGCTTACAAATCTGGTTGATCTCCTCTGAATTTTAATTACTTCATTTTGTCTAATTCCTTTTCCATAAAGAAGTATTTCACTTTTCATGTCCACAACTAACACTAAACTCCTCTCTTACACTTTTTCATTACATTGTTTCACCTTCCGTCTAATACACCGAACTCCCTTTAAGGTGGCTCCACCGAATTATGAAGTAGATGTCATTTTTGTGAAAATTTCAGGACACACAATTTTTTGGCCCTTCTATCGATTGGCAATAAAATAATTTAGCCTTTCCATAATATATTTGAAGAAATAAGACGTTGAACATCAGATATTTTATGCGTGGCTATACGGCAGAGCATGGCTCTTGCAGTAAAATTTGCAGATTAATATGTAAAGAGAAATGTCGTTTTGACGAAAAACTAATATAAGATGCGCAATTTCATGTGGAATTTAGCATTTCTAATAAGTGCTCTCCTTACCACACTTGTTTAATTGATATTGATGGATGTTGGCTCGAAAAAAAGCAGAAAACCCTTAGTTAGATGAAAGTGGCGCTACAGTATTTTGTTATCATTGGCAACGGTACTTGTGACGGAACGTCCTTGCAAGCTTATTTACCGACTTAATTTAGGAATAAACCTTACCAAGGTCCTTCTTATATTTTTTATGTAATTTAAAGATTAAATTGGGTATTGATATGGTGTAATTAATACCAATGCTTCCAAATGGTAGCAGCGTCATTGTTGCAAAAACAGCATTAAAAATACGAATATTAATAAAATTCAAAACAAAGAGATGTATTTGCAAGTGAATAGTTTAAAACTAAGTAAGAAAATATTCAACCTATTTTAGAATACGCATTAGTGGGATTGAGCATGTAATATCACTTTGTAAATTAAACGTGGCAACAACACGTCAGTCACGTTTCGAAGTCAAAATGAGTTAAAAGAGCCTGTAAAAAAATAGAATGCAGCTACAACGCGCTATATAATAGCATACTCATACAATTATTGTGTATGCCTTATCGCCCTATGGATGATTTTCCATATAGGTGTTTTTCTGGATCGGTATATATTCATTAAATAACGTAGCTCCTTTACGGGATATTGAATCGCGGAGTCACGGTGGAACCTCCTTAAGGTAGACCCAAAAATTCCTTTAATATATTTGTTCTCATTCTTCCTATACATTATGAGTCACTCCCTGTTTATTATGGCTTTCACCATCTACGAAATACCCTGTAAGCTATGTTCAATGGGTTAGAGGCGAGAGAGGCAGCATATAAAATGTCACTAAACATACGAACGTGCGGGAAATAACATGCATGGATACACTTCTGCCACATGTTATGAAAAATGCCTAAAAAATCGCTGAGGGATGTCGCAAATTCCGTTGATCTCTTGGTTTTCATTTCTTCTACATTGGTAGAAGAAATAAAATTGGTAGAAGAAATGAACATTCTGTTTCCTTCCACTTGCACATCCAAGTGCATCGGACAGGGAGTGCATTCAATATTTTACCCGTGCACCGAGAATTTTTCGCAGCCGATCAGTCACTTTTTTCCCAACACAGCGGACCGCGTTTCTGCCGCTCGCATCGATCGTCGCTTGCGTCGCGTGCGTCCCCTCATCTCACAGTGGCCCCGACGGCGATATAACTCACGGCCCAGCACGGACCGCTCCTTTCACCGATGTTCTTTTGTCTCGGTTGGCACGGTGGTCACGCCAACGAGGTTGGCTCGGCACGCGCACGGAGGTCAACGCGCGAAGCGAAGTTTCCGGCAGCGGGCTGGTCATGCAGCAACGGAAGCGCTTAGAAAGCGCTCTCGACGGAGGGACAACTGCAGCGATGCGGTTGAGGACGTTGTAATACTCAATGATGAATATGCAATGCTTCTTAAAACACTTCTAATGTGAAATTTATTAGAATTTACGCGGCGAAAAGCATGCTGAAAAATTAAGTTGTGTTAAGGAGGCACCACCAAATTATGAAGTAGGTGTCATTTTTGTGAAAATTTCAGGACACACAGATTTTTTGGCTCTTCTATCGATTGGCAATAAAATAATGAGGCCTTTCCATCATTTATTACAAAGTCGTTGAAAATCAGCTGTTTTATACGTGGTTAACGGCAAAGCATGGCTCTTGCAATAAAATTTGCAGATTATTTATGTAAAGAGAAATGTCGTTTTGACGAAAAACTAATATAAGATGCGCAATCTGGCGTAGAATTTAGCATTGTAAAAAAGTGCTCGCATTACCACCCTTGTTTAATTGATATTAATTAATTTTTGCTCGAAGGAAAGCCTTAGTTACATGAAAGTGGCGCTACAGTATGTTGTTAACATTGGCAACGGTACTAGCGACGGAAATTACTTACGAGCCTATTTACTAACTTAATTAAGGAATATACCTTACCAAATTCCTTCTTATATTTTTATATAATTAAAATATTTCATTGGTTATTGACATGGTGTACTTCCAAATGGTACCACACTTGTTTAATTGATATTAATAAATGTTTGCTCGAAAAAAAGCCGAAATCCCTTAGTTACGTGAAAGTGGCGCTACAGTATGTTGTTATCATTGGCAACGCTACTTGTGACGGAACGTGCTTACAAGTTTATTTACCGACTTAATTACGGAATATACCTTACCAAGATCCTTCTTATATTTTTTACGTAATTTAAATATTTCCTTGCCTATTGACATGGTGTTTTAATACCAATGCTTCCCAATAATTGCAGCGTCATTGTTGCCAAACTGTTTTCAAAAATATCAATATTAATAAATTCTAAACAAAGAGGTGTATTTTCAAGGGAATAGTTTAAAACTAAGTAAGAAAATATTTGATCTATTTTAGAATACCTATTAGCGGGATTGAGCATGCATGCTCACTTTGTAAATTAAACGTGGCAACAACACGTCATTCATGTTTCGAAGTCAAAATGAGTTAAAAGAGCTTGTAAAAATAAAATGCAATTACAACGCGCTAAATAATAACATACTCATAAAATTGTTGTGCATGCGTTATCACCCTATAGATAATGTTGCAGAATGTAGAAGGAGCCGTATGTCAGTAGAAGAGAACTTATTTCAGAGCGATAGGTATGTAGAAAGTATTTGGTGTTCCGTTAAACGTAAAAGTAGTAACGCAAAAAATATATATGTAGGGGCATATTACAGGCCACCGGACGCAGACGTCAATTCTATAATGGAACTAGAGTCAGAGATACATACATTACTTTCTCGGAACAATGATAGAGGAATAATAGTAGGCGGAGATTTCAATCTCCCTTCGATAGACTTGAATACGTGTAGTTTTATAACAGGAGGTAAGGATAAGGAACTCTGGGAATCTCTGTCAACAGTTTCAACAGTTTGTTCCCTCTCAAATGTGGATCTCCGACGTGAAATCGCTCTGATGGTTGCAGTCTATTAAGTGGTTGGCAAAGTTTGACTGCTCTTTCTTCTTTTTGTAACAATTATGACGCTCACTCACTCTAATGTTGACACTTCTTTCCGTTCTGCCCATATATCTCCTGTCACAATCTTTGCACTTAAGGCAGTGTATGCCACTTCTCTCTTCGGGTGAGAAATGATCTTTGCAGTCGAACAGCAATGTTTTGAGAGTTGAGAGGGTATAATATGCTATCCTGTAATTTTCCTTCAGGAAGCTGGAGATAACAGAGTGGGAAATATTTCCTAGACAGGGGAGCCCGCACCACATTTTTGGAGTGTTGATAGGGGAGAGGGAAGACACCATTGACAAGGCCTGTTTCCTGCGGGCTTTGTTGATAATGTTTTCAATGATTGCTGGTTGACATACCTTTGCGATATGTTGTATGGTTTTCCATTCCTTATCGTAGTTGTGTTCGCTGAGGGGAATTTTTATGAGTCTGTTGATTAATGAGTGAAACGCTACTGACTTGCGTTGAAAGGCACGAATCCGTGGGAATAATATCTGTGGAGGAGGGTTTGCGATAAATGTCAAATAGGTGTTTCCCTTCTTTTAATTGAATGTTTAAATCTAGATAATTGATTGATTTATTTCCTATTTCCGTGGTGAATTTAACTTTTTTGTTTATTGAGTTAATAAAAGTGAAAAATTGTTCTAACTTCCTTGTGGTGCCTGTCCAACAGCATAGAACGTCATCAACATATTTATACCAATAGTGAACATATTTAGTTAAATCATGACCTGAATGAAACAATTTTGACTCGAATTCATCCAAAAACATTTCCGCGAGTAGAGGTGAGAGGGGTGATTCCATAGCAAGCCCTTCTAATTGTTGGAAATAATTGTTATCAAACAGAAAGTAGCTTTGATTTAGGTATGTGTTCGTTAATTCCAATGTCTCTTCTATTATTACGGGATTGACTTGATTGTTTTGGAGATGATCCCTAATTGTTGGTGGCACTTCATTTTTCAGGACATAAACGGGAATAAACTGTTGACATCAAAGGAGATCAATTTTGCATTGTGTGGTAGCTTTAAATCCTTGAGTCTCTCAATTAAGTGTAATGAATTTTTGATGGCGTATATTGGAATAAATTTAGTGTAATTTTTTTATTATGTGGTTCAGTTTTGCTGCTAATTTATGTGTTGGTGAGGAAGTACTGGAAATCACCGGCCTGATTGGGAAATTATCCTTGTGTAATTTGATCAAACCATACAACCGTGGTGGAAGGGGGTTCTTCTGCAACAACCAACTTTTTTCTCTGAAGCTAGAGAGTTCGTTGCTCCTTTGAATCGCGTCAATCGTTTTCTTTTGGAATGAGCTTGTGGGATGTTTAGGTAGGAGCTGAAATTCGTTGCCACTAATTCATTAGTGACAATTCAGCTTCATTGCCTGGCAGTTGTTAGTCTTCAAAGTGACGCATGAAGACATAGCGCTAAAAAAATGGGCTCTTTTTTTACTCTAACGTAAGAAATAGGTCCAAAATTTACTTTTTTACAATTCTAACAATGTATTCAGTCAACAACACAATGGGGAATATGTATGAAATTAGTTTCTCGAAGATTAATGATGTACTTGATGCGAAATTTTCTCACCAATTTAAATATATAAGCCAAATTTTTCTACGCCCACCAGAAAGATTATTAAATGATATTAAAATGTGCCCGGAAATTGACGAAAGTCACGTGACCTGAAACACCTTCTCACGTCACTGCACGGTATAGGTTCCATATTGCTACGGAGATAGACATTTATATGTAAAAGAAAACGAAGTGAATATATTGTTTTGAGGTTTTTAGCCGTTTCTCGAAAGAAATGATGACTGAAAAAATACTTAAACAAGCACATTCCGACAATTTCCTTTGGTTGACTCCCTTATGGCGTTCTTCTTAAAAAAAACCAGCGATTTCATAGACGTAGTAGAAATTCTTGGGCACTAAACAGGCATTATATAATTAATGGACTATTTTCTCGTTACCATCCATACTACGTAAATAAAAAATCAAAATACAATCGTTTATTGCAATAAACAAATGAGATAAATATATACGTTATCGCCAAGTATTCATTTAACAACTTTCCTCCACGCATAAACAGATAAACAACGCCCTTAGTGATACCGTGCCGTGACGTCATGCGATGACGTCGTGTTTTTAAGCTGCCGAAAAGGCATAATTTTCAAAGAGTAATATCTTTGTTACGCAACTTAATTCTTCAGCAGAATTTTCGCCAAGCACATTTTAACTAATAAACTTCACATTCAAAGAGTTATAAAAAATAGTGCATGTTCCCCATTATCTAAATTGATATGTAAATAACGTGAAAATTCGATGAACGGTTTCGGAGTTATTTAGGTTTAAACTCGTGTCTACAAGATTTTGGCGCGGACAGTTGATACTAAGTACTTCTCAAGCCACCTTAAAGGTGTGAGATATGGGGTGAATCTTCAACAAACATGGGCTAACTAATACGCTTAGAGGGTTAGTAACTATATTTTAGTCGAATTATAGCAATATAAATGAGATTTAATAAAATCAATTAATAAATATTCATTCATTCTCACCAATTCAATTTCATATCGTTTCCATGGTATTATGTATATTCATTAGATATCTTGTTCTTTCTACTTTTTATTTTCCTTCTACCCTTCTACCAATGCAATTTGGTAGTCAATCAAAACCTGTTATATTTTTGTTTAATTGGCCATGCTTCTCAATTCCATGTTCCCATATTCTTTATAATAGTATAACAAGCTAGTATTTAATATTATGCTGTCATAATTTGGACATTAATCGGACACTGAGTCGAAAGAAAATGGGTGTGATCAAATATTTTAGGAAATATGAAAACATGAAGGAAAGCTTGGTGTCAACTATCGGGCTGCTCAAAATATAAGACGTCAGAGTGTTAATTGTTTGGCGCAAAGTCTTATGGAAATGTACCATATTTTTACTCTACTCTACTCTACTCTACTTTACTCTACTCTTTACCATAACGATTTTTTTATCACAAATTTTCTGTTTTGGTGCATCAGAGCGACTGTCCAGATACTTAATTATTCCTTTATTACGCCTAAATTACAGATTTTCACGCCAACTTGTGCTCAAAGTGGTAGGATGTTTTGGCTCTTTTGGGAAAAATGGCATATATTAAGTATATGCACGTCAAACACGCATGCCGACAGCTTCATTGAAGTTGCGACAAAATGCCGTGATCGATGGGGCATTTCCATTCCCATTAAAATTGAAGGTAATGGGGTAGTTTACCATATTTTGTATTGCCGAATATGATAGAGTTTGTAAAATAAAAAGACACGTTTTTTTCCGTTTTATGATCCGTCAATTATTTCTCGAGTTATAAGCGGCGAAAAACTGATGTTTTTAACCCTTTCGGAAAAGTGGGCGTGGTGCAACCTCTGACGTATATCGACTTCGTCCAATCACAACTGAGCCCGCGAAGCTACTTCGCCTTATCGCAATGGGGGGGCACAGCTGGCTCTCCCAATGGGAGCGATTGCGACAGGATCTGAATGAGCAGACCTTCCGAGAATCCCCCTCCACTCTCTCCCCTTCCCATAAGAGCAGTCAAGGACGGGAGGAAAATGACGTCAATGTTATCAAAACAGCATTTTCGGTGGGCGTCACCTTTTGCTTATTTTAATTTTTGAATTATGAGTGAATGGTTGTGGTTAGAAGATTAATTTTTTCACTAAAATTCTTTTTCCGTTTTCATCTAACAATTTCGTGCACAAAATTGCGATTTCGGTACCGAGTAAACGCCCCCCCTGTCAGAATCTTAAGGTTTGACGTAAGTTAAAACGTAAAAGCACTATTCTTACAATCCCTCCTGTTTGTGTTAGATACTACAAGGCGAGGGAAATGAAACGGAGAAATTTATCATCAGTTCACATTACTTATAAACTTAAAATGCACATAATATGACCGTTTTCTTATACTGCCACACTCTCCAAGAGATGTTGAAATGAGAAAGTATTCCTTTGCGTATAATATATGGTAAGATAAATAGATACAATAAAGAGATGGAGAGGGATAGAACCTATTCACTGTCTGAAAATCCTTTCGTAGAGCTTGGTTGAAAGTTCCTGTCACATGCTCTTAAACCCATTTTTGGCCTTGACTGACCTACTTTGATAAACTGCAGCTAAAAGGAGGTTTGATTGAAAAAAGGCATTCTCTTTTATGACTTCACTTGAAGCAATTAGTGATCTGTTTAATTCTCACCGCTTTTCCTACATCTTTGTGTCGTAACAAAGTGCAAGGAACTTTCAACCGAGCTGTACAATATTCTGTTTCACACTCTTAAATATCCGTAATGAATAACAGACAATTTTATCATTGATAAAAGAAAGGTTGCCTTAGTAATGCATAAAAATAGACTCATCTGTGCAGATAAATGTGATCATTTGTGGATGTAACATCATATCACATCACAAATCATTAATGTGAGCATGATTCCCTGGAGCAGAGAGAAGGAGCTTTTCAAATAACATTTCATCACTCATCTTATTTCTCAAAGATACTAGAATACTATGCCTCCATTACGAATTTTTATCCCTATTTCACAATCCTAAGATTTTATAGACGTAGCTCTCCACTCGATATTCCTACATTTGCGTCTTTTATTTAACACTTTTTGCTACAATAACGATATATTTCATGCAAGGCCTTCATTTTACATTCCTCTTGTTCACTTTTTCCCAGACAAGTGTCTTTATCACGTCTCGTGATATGACTGATAAGGTCGGTTCCTCTTCTTCTTAAAGTTTTAATTAGACTTATCTTCTCTCTCACTCTTCTTAGAAATTCTCTATTTGCTATTTGGTTGCCTATAATCTTTTTTATCCTTCTGAAACGCCACATATTTGGAATACTTACATTCTTGACTTTTCTGCGGCTATTATGCTGAAATAAAACGGTGAACTCTAATATCAGTTCGTAGAAATTAAAACATCGCTCTATATATGTTGAAATTATTTCTGTTTCATATCCGTCGCTTAGTTTGTGAAATGAGCACTAAAAATATAGCATCGCGCTGTACATTCCACACACAGTTTTTATTAGTATCGATCATGCTTTCGACATTAAAGGTAAATGTCATTATAAAGGACCTTGTTAATGACATTAAAATGTCGAAACCATAGTCTATGCTAATAAAGCGTGTGTGTGAAATATACAACTTGACGTTATAGTTCCAATCTCGTGGTTCCAAAAAGTTAAGTCTCAAACTTTAACTGTGTAAAAATATAGAATTCTAGTTTGCCTATGGTTATATTTAGTTAAAATTCGCCAGAGTAGGATTTTCATTACCTAGAGATCTAAGGATATTTGTGATCTGCGTTCATTTTACAAGAGTACTAAATTAAGAGAGAAAAATGATCTTAATTTTTCTCAGCTATTTATGGCAAGATAGGCACAATTGTTTCCGCCGTAGAATTCGCAGTGGAAACTGGTGACATCACCCTGATGTCTGAATTAAGAAAATGCAATAGATCCCTTTTGAAATAAGTGGACTGTATTCATTTTAAATCGTTTAAATAACAACTTATTATAGCTACAACACAACAGTCATTGTTGCCAGGTTGGCATGTGGATAAATAATATTTCTTCATAAACAGAACACACACGAAAGTCGTGATGATCAATGACAAATGAAGATGGCAATTACACCGGCGTAAACAACTATTATCTAACATATAAGAACTGAAATCTATTCCCTGGCTAAAATTCTCTCTTATACTATCCCATTGATGTTTTCGTAATATATCATTGAGGATTTTGTTAAGAAAAAAGCAATGTTTACCTCATATCCATTCGTTTACACGAAAATTCTCAATTTGTGTGTGTGTGTGTGTTAATGAAGCTCTGGAGGGTAATAAAAGGCAATAGATGCTAAAAAAAAAAAGACGGAAATATAGTGATCTCACGAATGGATATTGGGGAGAGAAATGTGTTGCGAGTAAATGTAAGCAAATTATGGAAATTTTGGAGGAGTTTCGAGTGAGAACATTCGGTAGGAATACACGAATCATCATCAAAACAGAGGGGTTGGACCAAATGCTCCGGAAATGAAGGAGTGAGCGAAGCCCGGGGATAGTTTGCAGAAGTTATTATCTTTGATTGCACAGAAGTTGAGTGGGGTCGGCAATTTAGAGGGGGAGGTAGTTGACAGAATAAGCATGTGGAGATTGCAGAAAAGCCAAAATCCCTGGCTGAAGGTGTAATAAAGGATAATTATGATTACGGGTTAGGGAGCTCGAAAATGCGTATATGTAAGTTACATACATAAATAGAGTAGCGTTGTTTTTCACAGTTCAGTTTAAATAGTTACAACCACTATTCCTCAATCTAAAGTGCAATTAATGTAAATTTATCTTCAAAGATGGAATTAATCTGTACTATAACTTACTTTCGTCACTCTATGCAAGGTAAGAACCTTGCTCTTTAAGAAGCATATTATTCAATGGAAGTCTTTCGCCCCTAATCTCTACCAACGACATTAAATGCATCTTTTTGCTTACTTTATTGCACATTGAAAGTTTGTGACAAAAAGTGAACAACGACAAACAAAAAAATAAAAAAATTAATTGCCACACAAAATTTGTATATTAACACGATCTCATGTATGTACATTTAGAAACAGACAATATCACGTAACAATAAACAATAGGAATCATACGACAATAAATGTAATAAAATATGAGCTTAGGAAAAGGGGAGAGAGTATTTTATTGCAAACAATCATTGAATATTTGTCATACAAAATGGACATTGACAAATTAACAAAATATTTTTTAAACAATTATTTTCAACACCTATTGTAAAATTAATACGATCTTTAATTTGTATACTTTGACCCAGATAGTATCATAAAAAATAAATAATAGGATCATACCACAAAAAATATACGGAGATGTTAATGGTAAACGGCGAAAGCGTAATTTATTGCAATTATCACTGAATGTTTGTGACAAAAAAGTGAACATCGACAAATAAAATAAAAACAATAAAAAATAATTTACAATAAAAACAATTTAAATTGACATGATCTCATGTATGTAAATTCTGAATCAGACAACATACATATAACCATAAACAAAAGGAATCATGCCATAAATAATTAACTCAGATATTAGTTTAGGAAAAGGGGAAAGCGTACGTTATAGCAATTAACATTGAATTTTCGTCATACTAAATGAACATTGGCAAATGAACAAAACGAATTTTAGAGCAATAATGTTCAACCCAATATTCGTAAATGAACGCATTCTCATGTTTGTAAATTTTGAACCTCACAATAAAATATAACAATAAACAATAGGAATCATGCCGAAAATAATGTACTCAGATGAGAATTGGAAAAGGGTGAAAGCTTACTTTATTGAAAATAACAACGCATGTTTGCGACAAAAAAGTAAACATCGACAAAAGACAAAACAAATTTACAATGTAAAATTTTCAATAAAAAATATGTAAATCGATACGATATTATATTTTTAAGTTTTGAATCAGACAATACCATTTAACAATAAACTAATGGAATCATACTATAAATAATATCCTCAGATGAGCACAGGAAAAGGGCTAAAGTGTACTTTATTGCAAATAATATCGAATGTTTGTGATACAAAATGAGCATAGACAATAGAACAAAGCAAATTTTAAAATAATAAATTTCGAAACGAATTTGTAAATTAACACCATCCATTGAAAATGTTTGGTAAACGGACGTTTAATACCAGGGGGAAAAAGGAGGACATTTCCGGAAATAGTACTCAGTATGAAATACTATACCAGCACACATTTAACGAACATTTCACTGCATACACATACTTCATAGAAATATAGCTTAAAGCATTTGCTTATTTTAGTGGTGATTAGATAACACATACGCAGGTGGAAATGATGATGCAATTTTTATCGTTGTTTACGTCGCCATGGAGATAAACATCACTGCAATGCAATGTAATGGAAATTTACTATTTTCTTTGGTGTAAGACTGTAGTAAATGATGATAATAATATTATATGATTATTACTTCACATGCTGACTTCGGATATCAGTCTATATATCACTACACATAGAATTAAAATATATTCGCAAGAATACATGAAATCAAGTCATGTCACTCGCTTTACGTAGAGATAGAACGCATATGTCAAAGGACGCTCGGCACGTAGAATAAGAAAAAGACAACCAGATAAATAGATGAAGAAATAAACATTAAAAAAAGAAAAGGATTATATATTAGGCACATTAAAAAGTAGAATAGTAAACGACAAAAATAAATATTAGGTAGTAAAACATGGTCTTCGTCATAATGAAAAAAACAAGAGTTAAAACAAATTATGATGTTTTGAAGTTATGAATGTTGGGTGAAAGTTTAAACATTAAAAATATCCACAACAACTATACCAAACATTTGTAACTATTGCATCGCTAGGAAATATTTCGAGCAACTTTTTCTTCAAAACGTTGTGAAGGGACTTAAAAATATTATTTCAATGCAATGGAGTCGTTCCACAAATTTCAAATGTACCTAATGTTCGGAATACTTGCTCTGTAACAATATTGCAGCCGCAAGTAGGAATAGAGTAGGGGTCGCAAAACCAGTATATACAATAGTGAATAAACGTTCATCCCAAAGAATAAAATAAAGTAACATCTAGAAAGGTTTAGAGTAAACACAATTTTAAAATGCAGGAACAAAATGACCATTATAGCAACTAATCCCTTTCGGAAACTTCTAGGCGTATTTAAAATTCCAAATCATAAGTTGTACTATAAATTGACGGAGATTGTGTAAATACGATTACATATTTGAAAAAATGGGGTTGAATTGCTCAACGCTCAATCACATTTTAAAAAGGGAAAATTAATGCTGTTCAAACAAGTAGAATCCATAAGAAAATGCGGTCGAAAAACGCTCAGTTCTTCCTTAAACAATCAAGTTCACACGGGTGTACATTCCAACTAAAGTCAAGACAAATGAAAGTTACAAAATTACTCTGGAATTTATAGTTAAAAATTGATGACCTTATAGTTTACGCTTGCAGAAAAACAAAGTCCACTGGAGTAAATATCCGAAAAAAGATAGATACAAGTAGGAATAGTAATTACGAGATGAAAGCGTTAGGAAATTTCAAATGTAATGTTCGGAATACTTGTTCTGTAACAATATTGTAGCCGCATGTAGGAATAGAGTAAGGGTCGCAAGGCCAGTATATACAAACTAGACTTCCTGGCACAAAATATATAAATATACTGCTCTGCCACCATCTTGTACGAGTGTCAATCTTGGATAGCAAAAAGTACATAAAATATCTTAAATTTTTATAGAAACAACATTATTACGATTAACTTAAAAGGGGTAATTATTATTGTTAAAACATTCACACACACACGGGCGTTATTCCATGCCGGACCCAGGAGGTCAACGCCACCGGCTCATTAACCTTTATTTAACGTGGCGTTTCCCCCTGCGTTCCCCTCTGGGCTGCGCAGAGGTCTATTCCACGCATTTACTCCCAGGGCCAGGGCAAGACGCGACGAGATCAAGCGGACTATGAACTAGAAAGTAGTACCTATGTCATTAAGCCCTATTCTCCCCATCTAACATCCACCCACCCTCTAAACTAAATCTACTGCTTACTCTGGGCCTACCTATTCCATTCGCATACCTATCGGCGCTGGCCCTGTTCATCATCATTCATCCAACAATCAACATAATATCCACTCAATCATATCATTCACACATGTACCTGCAAAAGAAAACACATTATTGGAAAAATCTGTAATTAAAAGTTGAACATATCGTAAAAAATAAAACAAAGGAACAGTGACATAAATTCATATACATGAAGAAAAATCTAAAAAAATAAATGACATGGTAGCGCATGATGGCGCTAAGAGTGTGATTCCAAACAAAGTAAAAATATTAAGAGCCCGTGCACAAGGCAAAACCGGAGTTCAACGACCAAACCTGGATTGACCCGGGTCAAACGACCGATATGCAAGCACCTCCTCACTATAAGTGCTAAATATATTATAATGACTTACTTAGACATATAGATATAACAAATTCATAGATAATTAGGTAATAATATAAAAGAAATAAACGCAAGACTCACATATAAATCTTTGTACTCGTTGTGAATCGCGGTTGATCTCTCTTCTTTCTGGTCTGGTGCAACTGCGAAGCTATGGGAAGGGTAGGTAGAGAAATGAGCATAACAAATAGAAAAGCATTTATTTACATAAAATTCAATTCACCATAGTCTCTCTGGTCCTCTTGATGCTGACCCACTGACGAAATCGGCACTCACACAACACTGACACCCCACTATCACCACACTATCACCACACTCACTATCACTTCCTGGTTCAAACAAAACACTTTATTCGTCACTTTCTTCTATTATCACAAGCTACAGTACCTAGGGAAAGAGCATGTTATTGAACATAATAAACAACAAATGAAATAGATTGAATGCCAAGCTGCTCAAATTTAATGGAAATATCCAAAAGTGCATTTCATAAAAATGCGAGGAATGGTCACTCAGAAACTAAGCACACCTGGATGCACATCGTAACTGGCGAACCAATTCCATTGATTTTGAAATTTAACTCTAGAGCAAGCTCAACATCCACAAAAAACACTATGAGATAAACGCAATTCTCCTAGCTACCCTAAATTTACGACGGGCCAGAAGGGCCTTTGCTTCAAAATATTAAAAACTGACTACATACCCTACCCTCTAGCAGGCCGGGGCGTTGTGGTGTTACCTAAGGAGAGAGCGGGTTAGTGAACATAATAAACAACAAATGAAATAGATTGAATGCCAAGCTGCTCACATTTAATGGAGATAGCCAAAAGTGCATTTTATGAAAATGCGAGGAATGGTCACTCAGAAACTAAGCACACCTGGATGCACATCGTAACTGGCGAACCAATTCCAATAATTTTGAAATTTAACTCTAGAGCAAGCTCAACATCCGCAAAAAACACTATGAGATAAACGCAATTCTCCTAGCTACCCTAAATTTACGACGGGCCAGAAGGGCCTTTGGTTCAAAATATTGAAAACTGACTACATACCCTACCCTCTAGCAGGCCGGGGCGATGTGGTGTTACCTAAGGAGAGAGCGGGTTAGTGAACATAATAAACAACAAATGAAATAGATTGAATGCCAAGCTGCTCACATTTAATGGAGATAGCCAAAAGTGCATTTTATGAAAATGCGAGGAATGGTCACTCAGAAACTAAGCACACCTGGATGCACATCGTAACTGGCGAACCAATTCCAATAATTTTGAAATTTAACTCTAGAGCAAGCTCAACATCCGCAAAAAACACTATGAGATAAACGCAATTCTCCTAGCTACCCTAAATTTACGACGGGCCAGATGGGCCTTTGCTTCAAAATATTAAAAACTGACTACATACCCTACCCTCTAGCAGGCCGGGGCGTTGTGGTGTTACCTAAGGAGAGAGCGGGTTAGTGAACATAATAAACAACAAATGAAATAGATTGAATGCCAAGCTGCTCACATTTAATGGAGATAGCCAAAAGTGCATTTTATGAAAATGCGAGGAATGGTCACTCAGAAACTAAGCACACCTGGATGCACATCGTAACTGGCGAACCAATTCCAATAATTTTGAAATTTAACTCTAGAGCAAGCTCAACATCCGCAAAAAACACTATGAGATAAACGCAATTCTCCTAGCTACCCTAAATTTACGACGGGCCAGAAGGGCCTTTGGTTCAAAATATTGAAAACTGACTACATACCCTACCCTCTAGCAGGCCGGGGCGTTGTGGTGTTACCTAAGGAGAGAGCGGGTTAGTGAACATAATAAACAACAAATGAAATAGATTGAATGCCAAGCTGCTCACATTTAATGGAGATAGCCAAAAGTGCATTTTATGAAAATGCGAGGAATGGTCACTCAGAAACTAAGCACACCTGGATGCACATCGTAACTGGCGAACCAATTCCAATAATTTTGAAATTTAACTCTAGAGCAAGCTCAACATCCGCAAAAAACACTATGAGATAAACGCAATTCTCCTAGGTACCCTAAATTTACGACGGGCCAGATGGGCCTTTGCTTCAAAATATTAAAAACTGACTACATACCCTACCCTCTAGCAGGCCGGGGCGTTGTGGTGTTACCTAAGGAGAGAGCGGGTTAGTGAACATAATAAACAACAAATGAAATAGATTGAATGCCAAGCTGCTCACATTTAATGGAGATAGCCAAAAGTGCATTTTATGAAAATGCGAGGAATGGTCACTCAGAAACTAAGCACACCTGGATGCACATCGTAACTGGCGAACCAATTCCAATAATTTTGAAATTTAACTCTAGAGCAAGCTCAACATCCGCAAAAAACACTATGAGATAAACGCAATTCTCCTAGCTACCCTAAATTTACGACGGGCCAGAAGGGCCTTTGGTTCAAAATATTGAAAACTGACTACATACCCTACCCTCTAGCAGGCCGGGGCGATGTGGTGTTACCTAAGGAGAGAGCGGGTTAGTGAACATAATAAACAACAAATGAAATAGATTGAATGCCAAGCTGCTCACATTTAATGGAGATAGCAAAAGTGCATTTTATGAAAATGCGAGGAATGGTCACTCAGAAACTAAGCACACCTGGATGCACATCGTAACTGGCGAACCAATTCCAATAATTTTGAAATTTAACTCTAGAGCAAGCTCAACATCCACAAAAAACACTATGAGATAAACGCAATTCTCCTAGCTACCCTATATTTACGACGGGCCAGAAGGGCCTTTGGTTCAAAATATTGAAAACTGACTACATACCCTACCCTCTAGCAGGCCGGGGCGTTGTGGAGTTACCTAAGGAGAGAGCGGGTTAGTGAACATAATAAACAACAAATGAAATAGATTGAATGCCAAGCTGCTCACATTTAATGGAGATAGCCAAAAGTGCATTTTATGAAAATGCGAGGAATGGTCACTCAGAAACTAAGCACACCTGGATGCACATCGTAACTGGCGAACCAATTCCAATAATTTTGAAATTTAACTCTAGAGCAAGCTCAACATCCACAAAAAACACTATGAGATAAACGCAATTCTCCTAGCTACCCTATATTTACGACGGGCCAGAAGGGCCTTTGGTTCAAAATATTGAAAACTGACTACATACCCTACCCTCTAGCAGGCCGGGGCGTTGTGGAGTTACCTAAGGAGAGAACGGGTTAGTGAACATAATAAACAACAAATGAAATAGATTGAATGCCAAGCTGCTCACATTTAATGGAAATATCCAAAAGTGCATTTTATGAAAATGCGAGGAATGGTCACCCAGAAACTAAGTACACCTGGATGCACATCGTAACTGGCGAACCAATTCCATTGATTTTGAAATTTAACTCTAGAGCAGGCTCAACATCCACAAAGACTTAAACTAACGTCGCAACTAACTCAACGCTAACGGATTGATACGATGGGCCGTAGAGGCCGGAAAAGACTAAACTGACTAGGTAATCTACTCTCTACTTGGCATGTAGCGTAATCCAAGGAGTCTGCTTACCTGTGAAAGAATCTGAACAAACCAGCATATAAGTTAAAAATATCCATCACAAAGAAAATACATTAAAAGAATAAAAATAGGCACAAACAAAATAGACACTAGGAAAAGGACAAACAAAACTTTTAAGGACTTCACATAATATATTATACACAGCATGCAAACATATTCCTACCTAGAGTCGACTCGCTATACCAGGCAAGTGGCCACTTGCCAAATAGTTGGTAGGACTAGTCCTCCCATGTCGGGGCCCCGACATTATTTACCAATAATCAAGCTTGATTTACCAAAATACCTTCACATTTCACCAGACCATGGACATGTGTGGAAATAGGGGCAATCGGCTCCTATGACAAAAACAAGAAAACCATACAATTGTGAATACACATTTTTCCTCCCTTACAAATACTCTCGTTACCTTTTAGAATGTAGATCCTGAAACAAAAGTTAGTTTTACCACTGCACTGCGAAGCCATGAGCAAACCATATTTATCCTCCTGTTGAAACTGCTTCCTGTTCTTCTGTCTCGGGCAGCTACGAAGATTCCTCGCCCTAACCTCGACACTCTATAGGAAGTGAAGTTCCAGTCGTAGCTCCGCCTCGTCCTGCAAGGGCAAAAAAATATTAATTTAAACTAGCGTGCCGTCAAAAGAATGTATACCTCTGTGCAAATTCAATAATATTTTTTCATATATTATATCTCTTGTCAACATCCCTATTCTTTAACTAACACAAAGCCCAACGTGAAGAATAAGATGGTGGATATAATTTTTTACCAACTTCTGTCTTTGTATACTCGGATTATATTAAAGTATTGTTTATAATTAATGCCGAAATACAAATATTTTAGACTCAAATGTAACGTGAATAATGCCAAAAACAATGGTAAATGTTCTGAGCCCGAATGTTTCTTTTGAATCGATTCCAATTTGATCAAAGTATGTATACTTCCTCATCTCTACTCCTGAATACAACACTTATCTGCCGTTGTAATGAACTCATAAATATTTTGACACTCAGAAAAATTCACATCCCAAAATAATGTTCAAAGAATGGAATTACTTTTTAAAAAGGCGAAGAAATAAAATTAATAATCAGAATTGTATTTATAAAAAGGCGATTTAGGAATAAGAGGAATATTGAAAAAAGTATCCACAGCAAAGTTTGTGGAATAATTCGGAAGGGTATTCCTTATATTCCAGTTGATATGAACTTAAATTATTATAATCAAATTCTAACCTCTAAATCATAAAAAAAAAATAATTTCGATATACCATACCCGAAATTAAACCCAACTGATTTTATATGTATCAACATTTACATGAAAACTAGAATGAACTAGATGAACTGCGTGATGCAACTGCAATGCAGCATGCAACAGATCAGATATTGCCATTTATCAAGTAAGATTGAATGTACATGAAGGAGAAATTAGCATACTAGCCACTGGGTGACAATGAACTCAGAATAGGGGAGATAGTGAGCGATTAAAGCCCACCTACCCCGTACAAAACATCGTGTTTTGCACGGAGGCCTCTTATGGACTCTCTTATGTGTATTTAAACATAAATAACAATGAAATTGGACGCAAATTCAATCCCATCGGCGTCTGCTAATCTTCGTAAGCATAATGGGGCTGGGAATCATTTTCAGATCGAAGGTTAGAGTACAGATTAAATCTATTTCATCATTTAAAACGGACAGCTTTACTGAATATGTAACATACATATTAAAAACCCCAGCGTATTATGCTGGATTCGACCAGATAAATAAGATTCAGGGTGATAGATTGTCGTACCGATTGATTTAAATTGTCATTTTTCCCCTTTACTATAACAGAACACAATAGGCAGCATAGGAAAGGGATAGGCAATAGGTGAAATATTGCTAGAGTAGTCTGTAGTGCCTGATGCATTTATTAACACCCAACCCCTATATTACTATGCATAACCTATCCATTTAGCTGTACATGACCCTATTATCTAGCATGTCTCCATATAGTAGCCTAGTTGCATGTCAATAGTGCATATTTGGTGATCTTCACCACCTGCCACACACCCTCGCGGTGGTATGCAAGGTATCGCGTGGATGTAGATGTATATAACGTAGGTATTGATGCATTTTATCCCGTAAATTACTTCTTAAATGTAGCAGGCTAGAATGTAAACAATTTAAACTACATATTTGGCGTTTGTTTTTCTTCCGTTTCTTTGTCTTTTAAGTAAGGTATATGATTATTTTTCTTTGTTGTCTTAGTTTTACTGGGTGCCAAATAAACTTCATCCGTACGAATATCACAAGTACCAAGCCTGTTATGTCTGTATCTATTACGTAGATCTCTTCTCTAATCAGATGAAATACGTCCTCTAGTACATTCTAACTTCCGTTTACAACGGTTGTCTCCAGCGATGGTCTATCTCCCACAACCTAACCGGTTTGTTTACATCACGTATTTGCGTGACGCGCATTGAAACCGTTTTGGTCAACAGCAGTTAAATTGAAACCAGTCGCATAAGCATTGATTGAAAGGTGACTTATTTTACAAGGAGTAGGCTTACACGAGAGTAATACAACAGAAATTAAGTGTTACGAAATAAAGCGATAGAGCTACGAAAAAATACATGTAATCAATAATTGTAATTAATTCTCATCAAAACATGAGTATGGAAAATTAATAAAGGCGAAATAACCTTCAAGTTCAGTTTATTTACAGACAGTGATGCAACTAAATTCCTATAGATAGATATCACTAAATATAATACTACTAAAACTATATACAGATATCACTAAAAATTGGCATCTCTGTTTTAAGACCTCAAAGAACATAACACCTATAAACTGAATGGAGAACAAATGCAAAAATCTGGAAAAGTTAAATTTCAAAAAGCTAGAAGTCATATGGAATATCGATGTTTGGTGATCAAAGCGCGCAAGATTACCAAGATCCGTTATTGGACTTCAGAACACCGGTTATTCAATAACAGCTGAAAAGTATGTAAATTCTAACGGACGAGCCAGATATCCCATGCCTCTAATTTTTACCTCTTACTAACTTGCGATCGAAGTGCTCTTTTCTATTCAATAATCAGCATTAATGCAAGAATTAGGGTGGGAATCATTATCAGAGCGGTTAAAGTACAGATTAAAACTATTAGAGAAATTTCAATCGGATAGCTTGCAGAAGATGTTAGGCACATATTAAAAAAAACAGTGTGTTATGCTAGATTCGACCAGATAAATAAGATAAGAGAGATAGATTGTCGTACCGATGGATTCAAAATGGCATTTTTCCCCCGTACTATAAGAAAACAGAATAGGCAGCATAGCAAAGGGATAGGTAGGGGAAATATTTTAAAGTAGTCTGTAGTGCATCATGCATGTATTAATCCCTTAAATACTATAGATACTAACAATCTAGTTGCATGAGACCCTATATTTGCTTGTTTGCATGTTAGTAGTGCCTGCTTGGTGTTCTTCACCCCCTGCCACACACCATCGAGGTGGCTAGCAGGGTATCACGTAGATGTAGATCAGCACACAAGTTATTAAAGAAAGTATAAGGAAGTGCAACAAATAGAATGCTTGGAAAATATTGATTGCCTAACTATGCCATATTATTTATCACGGCGTTATGAATCCTGAACTTGAATTTTGATATTGAACGAAAGTTGAAAACACTTTAAACCTGTTTTTAATTATTTACCTTGAACTCTGTGCAATGTTAAGAGCTTGGTTGAAGGATCCTGGCACTGGCGATCAAACCCAGTTTTGGCCTGAACAACCGTATTTTGATAAATTTCAGTTAAAAGGTGGTTTGATTGAAAAAAAGGCATTCTATTTTGTGACTTCTATTGAATCACTAGTGATCTCTTCTTCTTTGTGTCGTAATGAAGTGCCACGAACTTTCAACCTAAATATCTTGTGAAAAAGCCTCCTAAACATTCCTAGTTTTATAACAATGACAGGTCGAGGCACTAACGAGAATTTTTATCATACCGGAAAACCTAATCTATTAGGCATTTAAATATTATTTACGTATATCATTGCCATGAAGGGATTCAATAATCACTGCCCTAGACATAAAAAATATGTGGAACAATTCCAATTTACTAGGAATATAAATTTATTCCAAAGATACAAAAAAATAATTACTTGAACAAATCTGTCCATAAGATGACCAATTACCTTACATTCACGAGTAAAAATGGTATCTATACCGATTTCGAAATGAAAACAAACCGTACATGGATAATGTATAAACTTTATGAAACATGACTCGGACTCCATGGAGGAGATTACCCGGTGGAGCACCCGAGCAGCCTTCACTATCACATTGAACTCATTACATTCACCAAGAATAATAACTCAGCTATTTGCAGTCAGATACAGGGGTTCTAAAATTTTGTCTCAATTTTCATTACATTTTTCATGAATAACAAAGTATCGAATAATTCCAGCAATTTTTCCGAGCCAACTAGGGTAATGATAACGATTTCACTAGCAAATGTAGGCGAAGATATGGACTGTATCCTAGTAAGTAGGCTATTATAATTGAATCATAATAATATAAAAGCGTGCAAATTCACCACTATTCATTAAAATTGCTGCCTCGCTCAAAATCTCGGAAAACACCGAGAAACAGGGAATCCCTTGAAAAGAATTCAGTGTGCGATAGAATTGTATCTCAGGAATAAGGAGATCATGGCAGAAAAACTCTTCTAGAAATTGCTGGATAATCTGAAATATCGTATGGTAGGTGAAAACAGGTAAAGATATTTACATAAATGCCAATTATAACCAAGAACCCCTTCACTCCTACGTAATTACTAACCATCTAGCTTCACGTGACGTTATTTCCTAACGTATTTACACGTCTAGTAGTCTTCTTACATGTCAATAGTGCATGTTTGGTGATCTTCACCCACTGCCACACACCCTCGCGGTGGCTCGCTGGGTATCGCGTAGTTGTAGGTAAAAAATTTAAGATGAAATGAATGCAAAAAATTGTGATTTAATGATGAATAGTGATCGAGAGATATTACTACCCCTAAAAAAATGAATTACAATCATAATATTTAAGGCATGATCGCAGAAGGTGAAGTTCATTCACGAAGAAGCCGAGTGAACAATAAACTGCACTCGTCCTCTATCAGCAATCAAAACATAAGGTTTCTGATTTCGGAGTACATCCACTTACGGATGTGTGCATTATCAGAATGAAAAAAAATTACATACGCTGAAAAGCAATACTACAATTGTAGTGTCAAACGAAAAAAAACCGTAAATAAAAAATGCAATTGCAAATCATTACGAACCCGGGAGAATGGATTGTAATTACAAAACTCACATCTAATCTCAAGAGAAACTATATTTTAACAGTCGAATCACACACGCCGTAATCTTCCATTTTAAATATGTAATTTTGTAATTAGTCACCAATTAATGGAAAAATAGCGGACTCTACCTACTTATTAAGAAATAATATTCATAATCTCGCGCTACGTAGCGAACAGGCAGTTCATCCATCGTATCTGCTGCTCCCGAGAAAAATTATATTCACGAAACGTCAGTAAAGCTGTATCCCTTTCCTATATTCTAGTGCTATCCGTCTCTCTACCGTATTAACAAGAAACAGTAAGATTGCTAAAAAAATATCATAAAAATGTAGATCAAATGTCGGTTATTGACTCAAAATTCGAAAATGAACGTCGTGAACCTTGGATCATTTTAAGTTAACACGGAATAAAGTAACGTCTATTACGCAATACCTACTTTCTCACGTAACATACAGGATGAGAATTGATTGGACAATGGAAATGGGCTTATAAATGGAGATCGACTACAAGGTCAATGCAATAGATGTTAACTATTTAAGTAATCAGTGTGCGAAATTAAAATTATCCACAAAATCAACTTAATTACAAGAAGGTAGATATTGAAGATACGCGACTGCACTTACGACTTTATTCTATTAACAGCAATCGTTTAATCTCGATTTTAAGTTAATTTCAAACATAACGAAAGGGTAATAGACTACAATTTTTCGAATAACGCGTGGAGAACAGTCAAGCAGTGCATGCAGCAAGAACAGTCAAGGATCGTCCGGGAAAATTCAGGGTATCGAAACAATCTTTTGAGATTTTCGGCGGGAAGTCACGGTTTAAGAAAAAACAACTTAGCATCGACCAGAGGTAAAAGAATCACAAAAAAGGCGCAAAAAATATTATGTTAAATTGAAAACACTTGTCAATGAAAAATATTAGCAATTGTGCGGACTTACCATCAACCCACTGCACACCGTTTCTCACAGACAGGCTCTCGAATACCCTGTTGTCCCTCACAAAGTCCCACGATGAAGATGATCCCGTTATGCGTCGCACGCAACTCGAATAACTCCTTCCTGTAAAAAAATTCAAACCATTAACAGACGGAACCACAAATTTTGCTGCACTGCTACTGTAATTACCCATCAATCAATGGAAAGAGAATTATTCATGATACATGTGGAGATGAATTACTAAGTAAAGCAAGAATTTTAAATGTAGTGAAGTAAATGGTATATATATCTCGGAATATATCTCTACTCTTCGTACATCCAGAAAAATAAGTTACTAATTGTTTCGGATTTCCCTTTTAAGGTAACTGCAAACTTGATGAACGTTAATAATGTTGGTCAAGAGAATCATCTTATTAATAGCTCTATAAATAATATAATCTTACAGTAAAAATGAATCCACTCCTATCTTTTAGTTCTCCTAGTCTTTTAACTGCTGAAGCGAGTATTTTACACCGTTTTACAGCATCAGAGTATCGTAAATGTAGTTCTGGGGCTTAGTTCTCCACTCAAAAATAACGGAGTTATATGGTCGGTAAAAAAATAAAGTAACTTCGAGTGGATTAACTTAAACACATTTTGCTATAGTGTTAGTGAACGAGGAGCAGTTTTTGTTGGAACCCGTCCGATAAGTATCGATCGAATGGTGAATGTCTTTTAAAAGGAGCAGGCCCACAAGAGGGGAATACAAAATACAAAATGATTTACGAAATTATTTGATCGAGAAACGAAAAAATCCAATACGAGTATGGAAAATGAACACACGTGAATTTCACACGATTATGCTGACGGCTATTCTCTCGGAATATCTCACTATTATTCGTACCTGCATCCAGAAAAATAAGTCGCGAATTTCCCTTTCAAAAATCACTGCAAACTCAATGAACGTTAATAATGGAAACTGACTTAAAGTTCCTTAAATTTGGGCTGAAAACTCACCTGACCTTCTATTACCGCGTCCAGACGAAAACTGAAGACCGGCCGTCTGATCACGTGATTGAACGTCACGGTCTGGCGTGACGTCACCAAGACCGGACCAATCACCAAAGTGCAATGTGGAATTTGTCGTGATTAATAGTTTCGAAAACGCTTGATTATTTTCGCAATTTAAATATTCTCTTGCTGATTATTGCTTGATATGCATTATGGATATTGATTATTGCCTATAATGGCAACAAGTTTCGTTTTTTGAAAATAATTTGCTAAAAAATAATTAAGAGCGCCACCTGTTTATACGTCCGTTAACTACTCGTTTTGGCGGGTAAAAGTGATAAAACGCCCAATAGACATTGTAATCCTCAAGTCTCTGAAAAACGACCTATAATGAAATATTTAAAAAAAGAAATTGTTTTCAAACAAATGTTACACCATTATGCAACATGAAGGGGTTTTATTTGGGTCTACCATTACTTTAGATTGAATGGCTTCTGATACCTGATTTGAGTTTGATTTCTAGAATTATAGCAATTATTAAAATAGTTGCATAAAAATTATTTTTAGATTAACATGCCCATCGACGTCCGAATAGTAAGTCCATTTTCCTCTAGTATTGTTAGTAATAAAATGAAAGAAACTCTTCAATTATACCACTGGAAACCACTGCCAACCACCCTTCTAGATGTTTCATGGATATAATAGGATTAAGGACCTGGATATGTCGTATATCTACCTTGAATTCCGACTAAGATTAGAATTTGCTAACTGTAACCTTCCTACTGCAACAACAACGAAATTCGTCGGCATCGTTCGTAGAATACTTCAGCAACCCAAATCACATTTGGACGCAGGTAATTGCATAAACATGGGAAATGGAAGCAAACCATACAATTGCTTACCTTTACGGGAACACGAAGATCTGTGTACCGTCATTACATCTAGGAAAGTAGATTAACTGCAACGATTTCCTGTTAATTCTTCTTAACAAAGCACTTATCACCTTCACGCGCGACACGACATAACATGGTCACTCATCCAGTGATTCATGCCACTGAAGCACTACTATTCAAATTCACTTGCGAGGTTATGTTGGAGGATGAAACACTGCTCGGTACTTGATAAACACTCTCACAAATTACGCTGGATAACGTCTTCTTATGCATTAACATCTTGAGGAATGTCGATCTACTAACAGGTTTCTTTGGAGTCAGGATTTGGTGAGTAATATAATATTCACGGGAATAATTCACGTCCACGATGCTTCTCATCATGATACATTGCCAATCTTAGACTTTCTCACTCACTGAAACACTAAAGGACACTTCTTGCAAAAGACTTAATACGAAAAGCTGCTTCTTATTACATGACGGAAACGCCTCCAAGCATTCCCGCAAGGATTCCACACCGCTGACCAGCTGTTCGGGATTGTGTGGTTGCCTCGTACGAAGAAAACAAGGAACTAAGACGAAGAATTGCTTCGTTCGTGAGCTTGGAAGGTCGTGGGTTTCGCAACCGCCGAAATGACTCCTCATCACTTTCGCTCTCATGGTCGAGGGCAAAGCACTTCAGAACAAAATGAAGCATTGATTTGAATGCCCTAAAAAGCAGACATCGTCGGAAATATTTCAGGCGACGTCAATGGAGCCGGAGAATTGAGCGAAATCAATGAGTACGTAATGAATGTATTGACTGCAATGTAATGAGCATATTTGGTGAAACGTAATTACACTATTGACTGAAATGTAGTGACTGATATGTAATAAGATTAATGAGAGAAATTTAAGTCTAGATTACCTGCTTACATGGTATGTTAATATGAATACCAATGGTCGATCACGGTGTAACCAGACGGGTAGTGATTTTTTTTTGTATGAGGACTTTCAGCTAACCCAACTAACAGTATGTTTTTGCATTCTTACTTTGTTTTTTATCTTTTTTAATTGTGAACTTTAGTAGAATATAATTACTACTCCCTTTTATGCATGATATGTCATGCATGTTTGTTGTTAATTCACCCCCTGCCACACACCTTTATGGTGGCTTCCAGGGTATTGTGTAGTTGTACTTAATTTACATATTACCCCGCAAGCCACCGTTAGGGTGTGTATCAAGGGATAAACCAACACTTAAAATCAAAAGAGATTTAAATTTACTCTTACTTGTCAAGCAGGCATGCAAAAATAGCAGTCCATGCAGACACCACCTACAATAAACGGATGCTACAACTTTGCTATGCTGTAATGTACAATTACTTTGCGTTAAATGTGACATGTTCATTCACGAGAACTGCTTAACTAAATTGTTAATCCACACCAAGCAATGTAATAATTATTGATGAGTCAAAATTCTTTATAACTGAAGTGACTAATTAATTATAATTCTCTAGAACATGCGTCAGAAAGTAGTGTTGAAACATGAACTACACACTATTCTTCTGAATCAAAATATGCAGCACCTATTCTAATTTCCTCTTTTATCTTCGCTTAAATCCATTTCTGTCCCAAATATTATTTGGTTGCTCTGGCGGGTTGGTGTAAATATACAAACTGGAGCTAGGGTAAAGGTTGACTCAGGAACCATCCTACTCAATTTCTCAAAGTGCTTCCTTGTAACTTCGCTGCTGTTAAAGATTCAGGCATCCACATACTGCGTAAGGACCCTCATTTCGTTGAATTCCCAAATTACCAGCAACTGAGAAGTAAATTGTTATTACAATAATTATAGATAGGTCAATAACTTCTTAAGCTGCTGTAATTAATTGTTTATTCTTTTCTAGAGCATATTGTTGAGCACTAATTGTCGGAAATGTTGAAAATTGAGCATGTTAAAATAATTACTACACACTGATATCCTACTTCAAAATGTAAAGTACCTAATCAAATATCCTTCAGTGTCTTCACTGTTACATATTACTGTCACAAACATTATTCGCATGGTCTAACTAGTTGCATTAGACATTACATCTGGAGCTATAATGATTATATTGAGGCTGACACAGGAAGTATCCTCTTCCATACACATCATATACGTACTTTATCTACATCTTCATCTACGTAATACCCTGCGAGCCACCGCGAGGGTGTGTGGCAGGTGTAGATCACCAAATATGCACTATTGACATGCAACTAGGATATTTAATGGACAAAGGCCAGACAATAGGGTCACACGCAGCTAGATGGTTAGTATCTATGTAATAAGAAAGGGATTATTGGTTGTTATTACGTGCATCATGCACTACAGAGTACTCTAACAATATTTCACCTATTACCTATCATTTTGCAACACTAGCCCTGTCCAAAACGTGTGCTTCTAGCGCTAAGCATACTACAATGCTTGCTTGAAAGTGGAGGGGGGTACCGTCGGAAACACCCGAAGTATGTCCGAACGCAAAGCAATCTGGGAGAAGCATGCTACGAAGCCAAAGCATCGAAGCACACTTCCATGTAGGCTTCGAAGCATTGTTGGCGAGAATAACAAAAGATGGCGGAGCCGTTGGCAACTTATAAATATGTGTAGTATCTATTTTTTACTTAGTATATTACATTTGCATAAGTATTAATATACATATCAATGATAAGATTAATATACATATAATCGATCTTTTTCTTCCAATCTAAACATTTGATAGATGTTGCCCTCTATCGTGTTTCACTACACTTAGTGGTTATTTTTGTTGCCACTACTGCTAAACGTCGCTCCTAACCGTAGACTGTCCGAATATGAAGTATTCTTTCCCAAGCATGCTTTATTGTACGTCATCACCAAGAATGCTTTGCCGAAGCATACTTGGTTTTCGGATACGGCTACTGTCTCTTAAAAGTTGAAGTGAAAAATGACATTTTATAATCTATCGGTTCGATAATATATCTCTCTAATCTCGTTCATCTCATCAAACATAGCATAAAACGCAGGGGTTCTTAATATATATTGCCCCGGTGGTGTAAAAATTAATGGATTATTAATCCATACTGTGTAAGAAACCTCTTATCGGTGGAAGACGGTGGTCATCGCCCCCAAAGGAGGCAAGAGACACTGAGTCAAGGCCCCAATGTCCGAATTTTCAGGCGAGGCAAATGAGACACCAATGTCTTTTGACCTCCCTTTCCTTGAAGAAACGCCTCAAATCTGTCTGGCGTTGAATGGACTGCTGAACCTTACTGCTGAACCTTAATTAACCAAGTGGGCCGAGCGGCATTAGACAGGTGCCTACTGTAACCGTTTTTGTTCAAATATGGGTAGGATATTGGATGAAGCGAATGGGGGGTGAGTAAGCACGGCATTGTTAGTCGGCCCCATGAAATCACCCGCCCAGCAAAGCAACAGAGCGATGGACGCTTTGACCGTTACGGACTCAACGGCTTCGGTGACGTCACAATGTGCACGTTACTAAGCGACCAATGGTTCAAATTATCCTACCGTTAATGGGAAATCACCATAGCTAGCGCCCTCTCCATATACCTCAATGGTTATACCGTTACACCTGTTGTCACGGTAAAATTTTCGGTAACACGTTTTACAAAAATAATTAATTTAAAAAAATGAGCTTGCTCACAATACAAATATTTATCGAAATTAGCTTTATAAAACCTTTTACAGAATAGATTAGGTTCTATTTCCATGAAATCGTTTTATGCAACAGCCAGTGAGTGGCTCAACTCACCCCTGTGATGGACTCGTACCCTTAGAGACGATACGAAAAACGTAACAAGGAAAACGTAAACAAACATGGCTGGAATTTCATCGAACCTTAATACGTTCCATTTTATTAGAAGAATATCAAAAAAACGAGTGTCTCCATCTAGTGAAATCACCTCTAAGCCACAATTGACAACAATGCGATGCAAGCAGCAATGTGGAGGCTATTATTGCCAAATAATTAACGGTGAAGCCTGCAAATACACAACCTCAAGTGAAGACGTGGATCAATGGCAAAACATTCCTGTTCGCAGAACATTCCATAAATGGCAGATTTGTCTCAATTGTGGTTTTATGAATAGTTTTATCGTCCGCATGCAAGTGGATTTTTCCTATTTTTCATTATTTTTTTTTGTAAATATCTTATGAAGCTCTTTTACAGTCTATTTTTCCGTGATTAACAGGCATAAAGTCCGGATTTAAATCTGGTTACCGGAATTAATAGGAATCCTGCCCCACTTTGTTTTGCGCTGTGCAGAGTGTTCTGATGGTTGTATGGTAATACCTCTTGGTGCATTTTGTTAAGAGCAGGTGAAGCAGGCCTTAGACGATTTTTTTTCATTCTCCGCCCATCCCTTCCCACCCTTACACCTTTCTTTCCGGTCTGCTGAGCCTTTAAGTGCAGGACAGAGAAGAGACTCCACGACTGGTTTCTCCATTATTACCTTTTATTGTCTTAATTCCTCTATTAAAATACCTACATTCTCTAGAATACCCCAATTCGTCTTTAAAACTAACGGTCTCACTTATTCCGTAGCTTTTTTTAACTAATCACTTAATGAACGTAACTGTGTTCGGCGAGACGTAGTGGAATGATATCATGATAAACAACAAGATATAGCACTTATTCCACAGGTTTTTATTAGTGGTACAACGCGTTTCAGCGGTTAAGCCATCATCAGTACCTGTGGAATAAGTGCTATATCTCGTTGTTTATTATTAATCACGTAATGTCTGTAGATCGATTTCTCCTTCACCATAGCCTAGGATTCCTGTTATAAATGTAAAGATATTCACTTTATAACCTCGCAATTCATGTTGTTGCTCTCTTGATCTATTGTTTGTTTGTTATTTCCAGCTTTCATTTCTTTGTTCAGACCTGTTTTCATCATTGCTTTTAATTAAAACAGTTCAAGGCCACATCGAGTGTATGTCAGTCATTATCTATTCATACCCCTAACGTGTGTATATGATTTTATTTATATACTTGAACGATTCCAAATCAATCAATACCTTATCAAAGGCTAATGTTATGCTGAGTCAACTCTACTGTCTTACTCTGATTTATAATTACCTAAGTTAAAAATAATTGTTGCAATCACGCCTTTGAGGCATTGTTTTTTTTTTACCTTCTGCCCTAGATACGAAGCAAACGCCTTACCCATGTCAATTTTTTGCAACAACGATCCTCCATCATATATGAATGTAAAGTTACACATAAATGATGCATTATTGGTGATCTTCACCCCTTGCCACACACCCTCGCGGTGGTTTCCAGGGAATTGCGTATATGTAGATGAAGGGAATCTATGCTTGAATTTTTCACGCAATATTGAGACTCGGCGCAGGCCTTTCTATGCTGAGGGCCCAGGGCTCTCACATCTGCGGCCCCCGGCCCTTTAGTGTCTTCATCTCCACCCCATAAGGGTCGACCCTTTTGGATGTGACCCACTGACCTGCGGTCACCGCCCGCACCCGGCTCCCTCTGTTCGGCCGCAACGTCCCTCTTCGTCCCGTGTCGATAGGGGCGCTGGTGACGCGACCCGCATCGGGTTTTCCTCTCCAGTGATACCTACGAGTGAGATGAAACGGGCCAACACTTATTGGGGTCGGGGGGTTACCACTTCGGAGAGAGTGGTCACTTTCTCGGGTGAACTTTCCCTTCGTGAGAGAGTGATCGTAGTGCCATGTCGACGTCTAAAGAAACCTAAGAACGGAGAGATGGTCGCTACACAATTTTCCGTAACAATGCATCTCCCTCGGTATTAATGTAACTGCAATAAAATTGATAAAATAGGCCATATTCCCCAGAATCTCTGGAAATGCAAACTTCAGTAAACTTGTAGCATGAATATATAACAAATGGCTAGGCTTGACTTCGTGGAACCACATATTGATAAGATGTTCTCTGCATCTCGGGTTCTGCGTCCGCGTTTGTTGACTTGGGGTGACAACAGTTTCGACCTGAAGACGCTAGCAGGACGGCTAGCGAAACTGTTGTCACCCCAAGTCAACAAACGTGGACGCAGAACCCGAGATGCAGAGAACATCTGAACGACGCCGCGGAAACCTTCGCACCAATTTCACATATTGATAATGTAAATAAATTCACTTTGTAAAATTCCTCAGATTTATTAAAACCGACCTAGGTTTCGACTTACACAGTCATTATCAAGGTTGATTACCTTGATCAATTACCTTGATACGTCTACATAATACCCTTCAAGCCACCATAAAGGTGTGTGGCAGGGGGTGATCTCTCACCAAACATGCACTACATATCATGCATAAAATGTGTAATTAATAATTAAAATAGCAAAGCATACATGCAAAAACATGCTGTTAGTTGGGTTAGCTTTAAGTCCTTATACATACATGCAGCTACCAATGTTATCCATTGCTACACCCGTACTGGATACATTTACCGTTATTCATATCCCTAATAGTACGAGGAAAAAAGGACATTTTGAATCTGTCAGTTCGGCAATCAATTTCTCTAATTTTGTGATTATGGTCCAGTCTACCATAGTAAGTTGGAGTCCGCAAAATATTTTGAACATCATCACTGAAAATATGGTCTTGGAATTTATTTAAGAGATTAAGTCTAAATTTCAACCTGCGATCTGACAATGATTCCCAATTTAATTCATTCATTTAATAGACTTGTTACACTAATAAGGTTATCGTACCGGCCCTTTACAAACCTTGCCGATCTTCATTGATAATGACTGTATAAGTCGAAATCTATATCGGTTTTAATAATCTGTGGAATTTTAGAAAGTGAATTTATTTACATTACCTGTAGCATGATTTATTTTAGCAAACTGCAGCAATTTGAATAGTTATAACATTGTGATTAGCCTACCAAGTAAGATTGGGTTCCTCCAGTCTTCTTATTGTTGAACCTTATACTGAATAATTATATTCAATTTAACAATAGACAGCGTTTAATTTAATTCAATTTCCAATAAACCCGGGATCCACTAGATCTGTCTTACCGAAAACTTTGTTTATTTCTCCTTAAAATAATGGATAAAATTCAAAAATCACTAGTTGTAACACTCGATTTGCACCACGCTCCTGCATCCGCAATACCCATAGATACCCCGCGAACCATAAGATATTTAGGTGTAACAATCACTAAAGATCTATCGTGGGTAAGACAAGCCGGGAAAAATACGTCTGAGCGAAGAGAAAGCTGGGATTTATAAAAAGAGTACTTGAGAATTGTGATGAGAAGACAAAAGAGCGATGTTACTTTTCACTAGTTAGGCCACACCTTGAGTATGCAGCCAGTGTATGGGATCCTAGTGAATAAGGTTTGATCAGAGAACTAGACAGTGTGCAGCGTAGAGCAGCTAGGTTCGTTAAAAGATCTACATCTACATCTATACTATACCCTGCAAGCCACCGCGAGGGTGTGTGGCAGGGGGTGAAGATGGTGAAGGGGGTGAAGATGTTACGATAGGTTGAGTAGCGTTTCAGAATTAATAAAAGAATTAGGGTGGGAATCATTATCAGAGCGTTGGTTAAAGTAAAGATTAAATCTATTAGAGAAATTTCAATCGGATAGCTTTACTGTAGATGTTAGGCACATATTAAAAAAACCAGCGTATTATGCTAGATTAGAGCAGATAAATAAGATTAGAGAGATAGATTGTCGTACCGATAGATTCAAAATGGCATTTTTCCCCCGTACTATAAGAGAACAGAATAGGCAGCATAGCAAAGGGATAGGTAGGGGAAATATTTTAGAGTAGTCTGTAGTGCATGATGCATGTATTAATCCATTAAATACTATAGATACTAACAATCTAGTTGCATGAGACCTTAGAGTTGTTTGTATGAATGTCAGTAGTGCATGCTTGGTGATCTTCACCCCCTGCCACACACCCTCGCGGTGGCTTGCAGGGTATCGTGTAGATGTAGATGTACCCCTGCTGAAAACATTCATTCTCACCTTAACATAAAATGCTCATCAACACTTTCTATGGGTGTATATGTTTTAGTAGTTATTTGGGGAAGGCAACCGACAACTGAGGCCATTTGCGCCGTAGAGAAATAGGTGGGTAACAGCAGAAGCGAGACTGTATTTGATGTTCTGAATTATGGCCCTTATACTTTCCCAAGGAGAGGAATTGGTAAACGGAGAATATTATGGGCCATATTCAGAATCTCAAATAAAGTCACGCTTCCACTGCTTACGTGCTAAAATCCCTGCTACGAGTCAAATATGTGTTTAGATTCTATCTGTAAGGGTGGTATTACTTCGCAGTGTGCATTGAAAACAGTGATGATTATGAATTTGTCCCAGAATCTCAAATACAGTCTCACTTCTACTACTTGCATCATAAAACCTCAATTACGAGTACAGAAGGGCATACAAATTCTCCTCGATGTGGTTTGAAGCGGTGTAAAGCATAGCAATGCCAACTTAGCAAGGTGAATCTTCACATCAATTTGACTCGAAGTAGGCGTAAGCAGTATAAGCGAGACTGTAGTGGAGTTTCTGAATATGGCTCTATGACCCATTCACGTCCACTTTCGCGGGTTCTGTACCTCGCCAAATACGCTTTTCAGGAGATGGGGTCCCGTCGATCCCATTGGCATCCGTGTCATCCCGTGCCAGTCAACGGCGACCTCAAATGCCGCCGCGCCGACACGGAAAAACATACGAAGAGCGCCTCGCCCACTCAAATCAATGGTCGAACCGCCGCGGCAGTTAAGCGACCGCCCGTCCCGACCAAAAAAGTCTGTCGCTTTCTTAATATGACGAAGGGGCGGGAAACAAAGAGCAATTCCGGATGGGGAGACGCTGGGTTTCCATCATGCTACCTAATCCGTGAAACAATGGGGAATATGTATGAAATTTGTTTCTCGAAGATTAATGATGTACTTGGTGCGAAATTTTCTCACCAATTTAAATATACGTATAAGCCAAATTTTTCTACGCCCACCACAAAGATTATTAAATGATATTAAAATGTTCCCGAAAATCGACGAAAGTCACGTGAATTTAAACGCCTTCTGACGTCACTGCACGGTATAGGTTCCATATTGCTACGGATATAGACATTTATTTTTAAAAGGAAACGAAGTTAATATATTGTTTTGAGATTTTTAGCCTCTTCTCGAACGAAACGATGACTGAAAAAAATACTTAAAAAAGCACATTCCGACTATTTCCTTTGATTAACTCCTTATGGCGGCGTTCTTCTGAAAAAAAACAGCGATTGCACAGACGTAGTAGAAATGCTTGGGCACTAAACAGGCATTATATAACTAATGGACGATTTTCTCGTTACCATCCATACAACGTAAATAAAAAATCGAAATACAATCGTTTATTGCATTAAAAAAAATGATTAAATACATACGTTATCGCCAAGTATTAATTAAACAACTCACCTCCACGCATAAACAGATAAACAACGCCCATAGTGATACCGTGCGATGACGTCGTGTTAAAAACACGACGTCATCGCATGACGTCACGGCACGGGGTATATATAGTTTCCGAAAAGGTACAATTTTCAATGAGTAATATCTTTGCTACACTACTCAATTCTTCAGCAAAATTTCCGCCAAGCACATTTTAGCTAATAAAATTCACATTCAAAGAGTTATGAAAAACAGTGCATGTTCCCCATTGGTGAAAATTCTTACCCCAACATGACATCCTCATTCACGCTATCTATGAGTGCATATATTTCAGTAGTTATTTGGGATGGGAACTCTGTACTCCAGCCACCAAAACCAACTCGATATCGGTATATATTTTAGCCGGCCATGATAATAATATTAATTTTCTGTCTTTATTTGGGGTGATATTGAGACTATAGCCATATCCGAAAACCAAGTATGCTTCAACAAAGCATTCTTGGTGATGACGTATTGCTGACGTACAATAAAGCATGCTTGGGAAAGAATACTTCATATTTGGAGGGTCTACGGTTAAGGAACGATGTAAAGCAGTAGTGGCAATATAAAAAACCACTAGGTAGTGTGAAACATGATAGAGGGCAACATCTATCAAATGTTTAGATCGGAAGAAAAAGAGCGATTATAGGTATATTAACCTTTTCATTGATATGTATATTAATAATTATACAAATGTAACATAAGAAGTAAAAAATTAGATACTACACACATTTATATGTAGCCAACGGCTCCGCCATCTTTTGTTATTCTAGTCAACAATGCTTCGAAGCCAACATGGAAGCGTGCTTCGGTGCTTTGGCTTCGCAGCATGCTTCCCCCAGAGTGCTTTGCGTTCGGACATGCTTCGGGTGTTTCCGACGATACCCCCCTCCACTTGCAAGCAAGCATTGTAGTATGCTTAGCGCTAGAAGCACACGTTTCGGACAGGGCTTACATATTTACTTCTTCCAACTGACCCCTCGTCAATCATGATTACAACACTGTAAAAAGTTTATCTGATTTTCAGTGCGATCTGAATTTAAACGCTGTCTGATTTTACGGTAGGTGTCTAAATTTAAGACTCAACATGCGTGAAAATCAGACACTCCTCCGTCTTATTTTAAGAACTCAACAACTGTATATTGAAAATAAGATTGTTGTGATCTGAAATTCAGATCACCCGGTCTGAAAATAAGCACGCCTTGGTTAGCACCGCAATTGGAGCTAACCTGCAAATAGCAGAGACTGATGGGCGGAGCGTAACCAGGGAGATGGAATTCAACAAGGATCACGAATCGTAAAGAAGTCAGATTCGAAGTATAGTCGAATTTCATTGTAAGTTGGTGGAATATGTTTCGTGCGATGAATTATTGGTGTGAGAATGTGGCGTTGATACTTCGTTTGTTTGCAGAAGTTGTGTCTGAGTGACGTATCCTGAGACTAAACGTCCTTATTTTGTCTATGTGGCAGGGTTGTAAGAACTAAAAAATAGTCGCCCTCATCAAGTGACAGCTCCTGCCTCGGTTTGTAGATAGTGGCACATATCTTTGGTATCGAAGACTTTGTATGGATTACTTTGTTTCCAATAAAAATACAAATTTTCATATAATTTTTTAATTTATTGTTAATGTGTTCCCATTTCAGTCCTGAATTTTTTTTAATGGGAATTCTATGACTTAAGTTTGCTCTATAGAAGCATTTATTCAGTAAAACAGTATCATCGAGTAGAAATATGAAACGTTAGGATTTTTGTTTTATGTTCGTGTGAAATATTTAAATATGTAGTATTTACAATTAGACATCCCAAAAAAGTAGGCTTTAATTTCAATAGCAATCCGCATTGTTACGTGGGACTTATTTTAAGATAGGCCCATGCTGAATTTAAGACAGCCCTGGTGTTAAATTCAGTATGTGCCTATCTTAAAATAAGTCCCACTTGGTCTGATTTTCAGTCCTGCACCTGCCTTAAAATAAGACATCCCTCAAGTAAGGCTTGAATTTCAGTGGCAACTCGCATTATTACTAGACTAGGGCTGTCAGGCATTAATTCAGCATAGGCCTAACCTGAAATAAGTCCCACTTGATATGATTTTCAGTCCTTCAATTTCCTTATTTTTAGACAAGATATTAGTGCTTAAATTCAACATACATTGTCTTAAAAATGTTGCATTCAGCATAGGCCTAACCTGAAATAAGTCCCACTTGATATGATTTTCAGTCCTTCAATTTCCTTATTTTTAGGCAAGATATTAGTGCTTAAATCTAACATACACTGTCTTAAAAATGTTGCATCTAAAATTCAGATCGCTTTTCTGCCTTAAAATAAGATAAACTTTTTACAGTGAATATTTTAATAAAAAATAAATTGGGCATAGATAGACATGGTTGAATTATAAATCAAGTGCAATTCTGAA
This sequence comes from Platycnemis pennipes, assembly GCA_933228895.1. Lineage (NCBI taxonomy): Eukaryota > Metazoa > Arthropoda > Insecta > Odonata > Platycnemididae > Platycnemis > Platycnemis pennipes. The sequence goes on along the minus strand of OW121852.1, from coordinate 27,861,203 downwards.
AATGGTATTTACAACATTCGAATTTGTGATAGCCAGAACGGTAAAGCATCGGCGTGATAACCCAAAAATCGCGGGTTCGAATCCCGCCTCGGGTATGGATGTCGTGTTTACTTGAGGATTAAGATCTTAGGTTAAGTGGTGCGATATAACCATAGCAATTGGGTCATCTTAAGTCTAAGTCTACTATTAGCAACTTTTTCTCTCCCCAGTCGAGAGGCTACGAAATGAAATGGGACTCTCTGGACATCAGATGGAATCGAAAGTTGGAAATGTGAAACTTTGGCTACCTCTGCCCATCGTTACCCTCGGAAATGTCTCTTTTTTGCGAATACATTTTCGCTTGTTTGCATTGTATAATTTTCTGCTCCGGAAAAAATTCCGCATTAGAGAAGTGGTCCTGGTAATGGACTTTAATTAAGCTCCGGTCTTTGAGCGCATTTGCTGCGGGTAGATTTTTTTAACTCTCTCGCGGTGTAGCCACTGCGTGCTTAGTGTGTTAGCCTAGCTGCATCAGAGGCCAATTGGCGTCATCCATTGTGGATGCGTTAGCACTAAATTATTGCTTAGTGACAATCTGAGCTGCCGGTAAGTTAATTTCATGATATCCGAGAAGTGGAGGTTTTATTTTTATAGATTCAATTAACTTATAGCAGGTTTTCAGTATCAATGCAAGTTGACCGATATTCAAGGTCTTTTTTACCTACTATTAAAGGCAATATGTAGACATTTGGAAAGACGTAGGAGGAAGGATGGAGAGAAACCCGGCGTCAACATTACCCTACTCTTAGAGAATTGTGTCAAGGAGTCTTGAACGCCAACGCCTTGAATACTAATCGTGGCTTGAATATTAAAGAAAGGACACTAAAATAATTACTTATAAATAGTGAATTTGATTTTTATATAATATACATTTGGTATGTGTAAATAAATAGTAGAAATAAGTTTATTTCACTGACTGACATTATTAGTTACAGTTCTGATTGTTATGCATGGCGATAAAATTATTTTTACCTTAAATCGTAAGAGAATTGATCATAAAGACTTGTGAAATCATGTAAAACATTTGTTTTAATCGCTTTGACGCATCAAAAACAATCACGCAATAATTAATAAGTTTTCAACCAACGAACTGATGGAGTGCTGAACTTATAGTGCTTTGAATTTTACTCTAAGGTACTCTATTAGGGATCATAATACCTAATTAATAAATATGGTGTAATCAGTGCAGTCATTGAATTCGGATAGAATTCTGGAATGCATTTCAAAGGAACCAAAACTTAATGGTCAATTTAGTCTTCTGTCACGCATCATTTGTAATCTTCTTCCGTCTTAATAGTAGAAGAAGATGTACCTTCATTTTATTCTTAATTATCTTCTCACAAACTGGAATCATTTCTATCATTCGAGCTCTATGTAAATCGGTCTATTCAATGCCATTGCCACCATTTTTATTGAAATACCTCTTCTTCCCAACTAACGACGAAGTTTACAACATGCATAAAATAATAAATCCCAGGCTATGCGATCAAAGTGAAATGAATATTCTAAATATTCCAGTTTGAGGGAACATATCAAGACAATAAATGAATGGGCAAAGCTGATTAGCTACTGCCTTGAGGACAAAGCATTGACCAACGATCCATTACCTTGTCAAATCTTCATCCGCAATTGGAGAAAATAATGTCAAAATGAATGTATTCGCTCTCTCAGCAAGTGATGTTGTGAAAATACTATTAATAATATTGTTTGAATATAATAAACATCAATATCTTACTTGGATTATATTCCAATAAATATCAATGACTGCATAGAAAAAGAAATAAACCTTCATTTTAAAACCGATAGATGCATTTTTTTGTAATACCTATAGATCAAATTGACCATTGTAACAATGTTTCATTGTTATCTACGAAGAACTTTGAAAATGAATGCATGGGTTTCTATTAATAGACGAGAATTTCTGAGGACAATATGGATCATTTTAGCAAATGATACCACAAGTTTTAGACAGAAAACTCAGTTTGTTAGTCACTATAGAAACTGCTAATATTAATTTTCATAAAAAATTCGTTGGAACAAATACAGCAAACCAGGCATCGCGGTAAGCAGATTAACTGTCTCCAGCTGCTATGGTGGAAAAACAATTTGAATATAAAAATAGCGCATGTCTTTAATTCTTGCCCATGTTGCATATATGGTTCAAGTAGCATTAAAACAATTTTTTTTAACACCATTGGCCACAGAATGAGCCATGATGACCTGATGAAGGCAGCCGTTGAAGAACAGTTGAACGGAGAGAACGGCAAAGGAAGACCTCGTATTAGATATGCATGAAGAAGTGATGAAGGATGTGCAAGGGAAGAAATACGTAATAATAAACAATAGAAAAAATAATAGTAAATATGAAGAGATTAACAATAATTGCCAAGCGAAAAAATTCACCGGGACCGGGAACCGGACCACGGACCTTTGGCTTTCAGAGCCACTGCGCAGACCACTACGCTACCCTGGATCCCTAATTCGCATGGCAATTTTACCGAGGTTCAAGGTACTGATTTCAAGGCAATTAATGTGAATTTCACCGCCGTTCAGGATTGAAATATCCTACATGAAGAGATTAGCCGATGGAAAAAAGGCAGTGGAGAGCTGCGACAAACCGATATCAGGGTCGCTGTCTAATGATGATGACAAAAAACATTCACTCTCGTAAAAATCAAGGAACCTGTCACAATATTAACAAAAAACCAAAAAACATTTAGACTTTTAACAATCAAGACACCTATCATAAATGAATATAGCATACGTCTATAATGCTTGCTTATTTTGCAAATCTCATCACGTGCTACAAAAACCACTTACTCTCATGACAATCAAGTCGCCCGTCACAACATTAAAAAGAAAACAAAAAAAACCTCTTTAGGCAGCATGGGGTGGAGAAGGCTCTTTCTTCTCGACGCGAGTGTGAGAGCAAGTCATTCCCCGGAAACTCAAGCAAGAAGGCCTCCCTCCCTCCTTCTCCTTTCTCTTCCCTCCGGAGGAGAAGAGGGAAATGCAGCAAAGTCCCCCTCGACAAAAAGGGAAGAGGGAGGGGTCGGGAAGAGGGAGGGGTCACCCCCCACTCACCCTTTACCCCTCCGGCGCAGAGACAAGGGGGAAGGATAGAGTGGGGAGGTGGGGGTTAGGAGGGCGCTTTCCTTCCCGAAGGGCACCGCCGCCGACCAAGTCGGACAGATAACACCACCGCCCCCGCACGCGGCAACCACCCTGCGTGTTTCCTCCCCCTACCAACCCCTTATGCACGCACGCACCGACATAAATCCACGCACCGCCCCTTTCCCTACACCCCCGTCAACCTCCTTGCAGGACGGACCGTAAACCCCCGCTGACGTCGCGGTCGGAGAGGGGAGCCACCGTCGGCAAGGTACCGTATTAACGCCTAATAACCTCTTCCGTTTTTTTGAAGGCCAGGGCTCGGGAAGTCGCTCAGAGCCGCGGACGTACAACTCAAAGAAGGGTGCCAGCCAGAGGGTGTTTCCCTCAGTGTATCTGGAGAAAGTGCGAGGGTGAAATGTCTCCCCCTCGACGAAACCATTAGTGCTACCGGAACAGTGTATTAGTGTCGTGTTTTCATAACGTGTGATAAAGTAGCTGAGGCGAAAGGACGAATCTCTCCTCTAACAGTTCACCACCAATTGGAAACACTGGATTATTAGACCTCCATCCAGAGGTCCCGGATTCGTGTCCTGGCAGTGGACCGGGGATAACCTGGTTGGTAAGCTAGCTGCTAGAGTGCTTACTATATTAACATCTCGTAGACCCGGGTCCGAGGATCGGCAATGGTAGAGATTTTTAATAGACCCCCGATCCATTTGGATATCGGGTAAAAGGAATTTTAGTTTCTGTACGTACTCTCACTTGGTAACACGTTACTGTGTCGCTGATAATCAGGTTTGTGTGGTGGCTAGAACAATGACCTCCCATCCCAAAGACGCGGGTTCGAGGTCCGATAGTGATAGAGAATTTTAAGTGGACCCCTATCCACTTCAGTACCGAGTTAAGGTAATTTCAATTTCAGTACTCTCTCTCGTAAAAATGCTACTGTACCCCAGGAAAACAGGTTGTATTATGGCTAGAGTACTGGCATTCTACTCCAATGGGTTTGAGTCCAAGCGGCGGGGGAGATTTCTTAGAAGAACCCCGATGTTGTCTAAGAAGCACTTCAAGTTCTGTATCCCTTCTTGTTATAAAGTTACTCCAGTTTCGGGTGGGTGTGGCGGCTAGAATTGTGGCTTCCATTACGTAAGTCCGGCTAGAATTGTGGCTTCCATTACGTAAGTCCGGTTTCAAAATCCCTGAAAAGGCGTATTTGTTTCGTAACACCAGTCTCTTCAAACTTTGAACAGAACTTCTGTTAATTCTACATATCTTACTTCAGTGCTTTGTGAGGGGTACTTCAGGCTCAGTGCTCCACCCGACGGATGAAAAGTTAAGCCGTGTACCCCTTGGATTCTTTCGTGGAGATTAGGCAAATTCTGACTACGTTCTACAGGTTCTGACGGGTTTATATCCGTCCAACCTCCACTCCCTAAGTTCCTACATCTACTTGAATATCCACCTTTCCCCAATGACACGAGCAGCCCCAACTTTTGCTGACTACTCCAAGAACTACAACGAGAGTCAACCCTTATCTCGAAGAAATTTTCCGCAGGCCACGAGTTCCGTGAAGCCTATAGAAATTGGATCAACTCGACTCTCTCTACGACGGCTCGTCTCTCCAAAATTATCACGGAGCGTTTGTGGAGTGAATTTCCACATTTGGGTTTTTCCCTGCTCGTCCTTTGATCGATAACAACCTTTATTCCTTCCCTCTGACTATTTCATGCCGGGGAACTTCTCGCGATGCCGCCGTTGGAAGAGCGATTATTTTTCGCGTGAGTAGATGCACTTCCTTCTGCATTCGGCCACGTCACCGCATTACCAAGTAGCTCGGTGGTCGAGAGCGAGAATGACCGTTAGGTTAGCCTCCCAGCAACCTGTATTGAATGCCTACGAGAAAAGGTTAGACAATGTATTGAAGCATATGTGATTAACCCTTTTATTGGAAGAGTTTTTAAAGGTTTACTTATGATCAAAGGTCTTTATCTTCAGTAGAGTAACTTTTTCATCAACCAAGGACCCAGCAAGCCTACTCAAAGGAGTGCCGCAGGGAGCGAAAAATTATCAGCCTTGCACAAAATATGTGCAAATAAAGATATAATATTAAAATTTTATGCTGAAGAATATTAGGTGTTAGGAGCAGACATCATCGACCCATTTTTTTGTGTCATATTAAGGAGGCTCCAACGAATTATGAAGTAGATGTCATTTTTGTGAAAATTTCAGGATACATCATTTTTTGGCCCATTAATTCATTAATTTTTTTTATTGCCAATCTACTGATTGGCAAAAAAATAATGAGGCCTTTCCATAATATATTTGAAGAAAAATAACGTCGAAAATAAGATAGTTTATAAGTGGCTATACGGCAGAGCATGGCTCGTGCAGTCAGATTTGCAGATTAATAATTTAATATAAATGTCATTTTGACGAAAAACTAATATAAGATGCGCAATTTTATATAGAATTCAGCATTGTAATTAAGTGCTCGCCTTACCACACTTGTTAAATTGATATTAACAAATGTTTGCTCGAAAAAAAGCAGAAAACCCTTAGTTACATGAAAGTGGCGCTACAGTTGTTGTTATCATTGGCAACGGTACTTGTGAAGGAACGTCCTTATGAGCCTATTTACTAACTTAAGTTATAAATATACCATACCAAGGCCTTTCTTATATTTTTTATGTAACTTAAATATTTCATTGGTTATTGATATGGTGTAATTAATACCAATGCTTCCAAATGGTAGCATTGTCATTGTTGCCAAACAGCATTAAAAATACGAATATTGATAAAATTCAAAACAAAGAGTTGTGTTTTCAAGTGAATAGTTTAAAACTAAGTAAGAAAATATTCAACCAATTTTAGAATACGTATTAGCGGGATTGAGCATGTATCCTCACTTCATAAATTAAACGTGGCAACAACACGTCAGTCATGTTCCGAAGTCAATATAAGTTAAAAGAGCTTGTAAAAAATAGAATGCAACAACAACGCGCGTTATAATAGCATACTCATACTCATATTGTGCATGCGTTACTGACCTATACATGATTTTCCATATAAGAGTTTTTCTGGATCGGCATTTATTCATTAAATAACATAGCTCCTTTACGGGATTTTGAATCGCGGAGTCACGGTGGAACCTCCTTAACAACACGTGTACACACTGAATCACAACACGCCAGTCCAGTTCGTACAGCGTTTCAGTATAATGGTGCGACAAATTTTAAGTGGAGGTTTCGATTAAGTGTCAACTGAAGCGTGAAAAATCGCTCTGTGCTTGCGGAGACACGTCACGACTTGAAGTTCGCGGATTGGTTGGCGAGTGATTGCAATAGGGATGATTGACTGCGAATCTAACTTCTCTGATCACAAGGCATGTAATTTCGCAGGACATGAAATGACCAATCCTTGATGGACCGTAATGGAGAATATGATCCAGCACTCAGGAATCCTCCTAATGATTTCCTTTGAGATCAGGAGGATTCCAGTGTAGCGTGGTTGTCTGGTTTTTGGCAATCCAAAGGTCCGAGGTTTGATTTCCGGGCCAGAAAACATTTTCACTTGAAATTTTTAAAATCAAACTCACAAACTGTTCGTTCAAAGCAACAGAATAAAATCATGCAGTGGTGGAATATTCGCCTTTGAGATAAGTTTATAGGTCATATCTTCGTGAGCAGCTGCTTCTTTGCAGTCTAATTCAACCTCAAAAAGCCACATTCTTGATGGACCGTAATTAAGAATGAGACTTATTGTATTTCCCGCGGATCCTCCTGAAAATTATTAGCTTTAAGGATTAGAACTCATGCAAATTTCAACCCGTACGCAAGGGAGATTGAACTTTTTTCAAATATATTTTACTTATAATTTTTATATTTAAACGCGCATAATTCCACATCCACACGAACCATATACCCATTTTACCGCATGGACACGCTGAAAAACTTATGAGGAAATGAATAAAACCACAACTTGCGACATAGGAATCTATGATTATTTTTACATTGATACGGGTGTTTACTCGTTACCGAAATCGCTGTTTTGTACGCGAAATCGTTAGATGGACACAAAAAATGAATTTAAGTGAAAATATTAATATTCTAACCAGAGCCATTCGCTCATAAATCAAAAATTAAGATCAGCCAATGGTGACGCCCACCGTACGAGCTGCGTTAAGGATATCTACGTCATCCCCCTCCCATCCTTGACTGCTTTGAGGATGGCTGGGTTGGAGTGGAGTGGGAGTGGAGGGGAGAGGGAGGGGAAGTGGAGGGGAGAGGGTGGGGAAATGGAGGGGAGAGGGTGGGGAAGTGGAGGGGAGAGGGAGTGGAAGTGGAGGGGAGTGGAGTGGAGGTGGGGACGAAAGGTCTACCTGCACAGATCCTGTCTCATCCTGTAAATAACCCAAAACAACTGAACAACAAAATATTTTCGTACACATTTTGGCATGAATAAATGTGTGATGAATTTTATTTACTTATTCACAAATTATTATGCACTCGAATATGCAATGCCTTCCGAAATAATCCGAATGGAGTCTAACGACCACTTCCATTGTTAGAGTCATCTGTGTGTCCCTCATTGTGATTGCGCGAAAGAGCTTCGCAGTCTCTGTTGTGATTGGACGAAGTGGATGACGTACGAGTCCTTTGCACGCCCACTTTTCCAAAAGGGTCAAAGGCATCAATTTTGTCGCAGCTAATAACTCGAGACTGAATCAACCGATTGAAGAGCCGAAAAATGCATTTCTTTTTATTTTACAAACTCTATCAAATTCGTCAATAAAAATATGGTATCGACCCCATTGTGGTAATCGTAGCTGCTAGTATGACTGAAAAATACTTTTGACGCACCAATACCACCTAAACCTACTTTCCTAGGAGAGACAGCCGTCATCAGTGGAAAAATATATAAAAATCTTTACAGCCATTATGCAGCTGAAGTGTATGTATTGCGATAGACATTGCGCATTCTTCCATGTTTCCTGAAAAGGCTGTGTAGCAAAAGAGTATTTTTTTGTTGATAGCGAATGATCAGCTTCGTTCTCCGAGGGAACTTCTGGATGGAGAGGGAAAAGATTCCTTACCCTAGGCTGCATAATGGGTAAGGCATTAGTGATACAGACTAAACGGCTACGCGCATTAATGCATATCACACTAACGCTGTCGACCATTCAGCGCTAACCAGCTTTCGGCTACGGGTTTCGGTTGAAGGATAGGAGTGCGTATATTTCCAATCGGCCAGTTGTACAACGGCAACCAATAAGGGGTTCTTCTCACAGTCACGTGCTGTTTGCGTGTACATTTTGCGATATTTTGATAATTTATGTTCCATTTGTTCCCGAAACGTAAACATATACAGAATACAATTAAAACGCGTTCGGATATCTCTCACTCATCATCATCATCATCATGGGTCAACAATCCTAGGATTGGTTTGACGCAGCTCTCCACTTAGATTCTTCTATCGGCCAACTTCTTCATATTAACGTAGTTCATCTCTTTCACGTCCTTTACGACCTGTTCTATGTAACTCATCCGAGGCCTGCCTTTTCCATTCTTCCCGTTCACTTTTCCTTCGATGATTGTCTTCATCAGGCCATCGTGTCTTAAGATATGGCCGATTAGGTTGTCCCGTCTTCTTTTTATACTTTCCAGCAGACTTCTCTTTTCTCCCACTCTTCTTAGGACTTCTTCATTTGTCACTCGGTCGATCCATTTTATCTTCATCATTCTTCGATAGCACCATATTTCGAAGGCATCCGCCCTGGACTTCTCCGCTGCTGTCAACGTCCATGCCTCACTGCCGTAAAGGAGCATGCTCCAGATATTCGTTTTGATGAATTGCTTCCTTACTTCCAAGCTTGTATTTCCCATCCCCCACTACCCATCTTTTTCTGAAGGATATATTATAATAGCATACCTACATTTGGGTGAGTAAAAAAATGTTCCACTTTTCCACAATTATATTTTTTTATTATAAAATTACACTGCACGTGTTTCGGCTTACTACGCCATCTTCAGGTGTACACTGACTAACTATCCGTGAAAGCAGTGCACCATGCATGAAACGGGAAGGGGATGGGGATAGGAGAAAGTGGATAGGGGGGGGGGGGAGAAGGGAATGACTAGATGGTGAGTTGGGGGGGGGGGGCGGTGGAAAAGAGAGAACTACGGAAAAGAATGAATTGTGTAAAGCAATCTTAAGGAGTTTTTCCTTGGAACGGGATTAGGCAAGTGGTAGGATATTTGGAAAAGGAATAGCAAGCAGTGGGGAATGGATCCGAAACAGTTGGTCATTCATCAGCAGGTTCTCATCGCTATGCATAATTTTCCACTGTTCGCATGCGTCTAATCTTGGGCCTTTTCTTTCAATATGTACAATTTCTGGTTGAAAGAGGCAGTGGTGCGATGTCTTTAGGAGGAGTTTGGTCAGCAGTGACGATTTTTCCCCCTTATCCAAACACCTTCTATGCTCTTGGAGTCTAGTGGTAAAATCCCTGCCAGTCTGTCCAACGTAATATTCATCACAGCTAAGGCACTTGACTTTGTAGACGCCTGAATGGAATTTTGAATCATTGACGTCCTTACTTTTGCACAAATTGTTCGATAAATACTTCGTCCGCAGTTACCTCTAGATTATTTAACTCACTCAGTGATTCAACCCGAAGGTTGGTTTTGATAGGTGAGAGTAGATCTCATCTTAGCCACTGACGTGTGAAATTCATACATTCAGGGTAGGGGGGGCAAGTTCCTTTCCCTGGGCCACCTGCTATTTCCTACGAAGTTCTGACGCGCCGAAAATCGAATCGCGAGGATTTTAGAAAGGCTCTTTAGAAAGGCCTTTTAGAAAGGCGTGTCCAGAAAGGCTCTTGCCCGGGATTTGAACCCGGTACCCTCCGGTCAGTAGCTCAGTGGGCCACTAGGCCACTAGGACCCACTAGGCCACCACGACCCTCCGTTATTTAAATGTTCCAATAATTTATAGGAATTTGGGATGGAATACCTGGATGAAAAATTCGTGTGAGAGTGGAAGACGTCGTTGAGCGTTGAGGCGTTTATGGGTCGGGGCTCCAATATTTGAGACTGCCGGTCTAATGGGTACACTCACTTTATGTAATTTTGGCAGTCCGAACAGTCGGGGAGGAGGGGGAAACACATTCATGGAGTGGAATCTAATCTTTTCTCTCTTACCGAAAAGACCGGAGCACAAGGACACTCCTGTGTTGACGGAAATAACCGCTATCCCAGCTTTTGAACCCGATAAAAGAACTTGGTGTAAACTACCATTTGTTGGTAATCTCTCCTACGAACTCAAGAGAATATTCCCAAAGGACCAATTTAAAATTTGCTTCTACAATCCGCGTACATTATTGAACATTTTGTGCAAAAGTTAGGGACGCCATTGATTCAAAATTCCATCCTGGCGTCCTCAAAGTAAAGTGCCTTAGCTGTGATGAATATTACGTTGGACAGACGAGCAGGGATTTTACTACTAGACTCCAAGAGCATAGAAGGTGTTTGGATAAGGGGGAAAATCGTCACTGCTGGCCAAACACCTCCTGAAGACATCGAACCACTGCCTCTTTCAACCAGAAAGTGTATATATTGAAAGAAAAGGCTCAAGATTAGACGCACGGGAGCAGTGGAAAATAATACATAGCGATGATAAACTGTTGTTGAATGACCAACTGTTCCGGATCCATTCCCCATTGCTTGCTATTCTTTTTTCCAAATAACCTACCACTTCTGTAATCCCGTTCCAAGGACAAACTCCTTAGAGTGCTCTACACAATTCTTTCTTTTCCATAATTTTCTCCTCGCCACGCCCTCCCCCCCCCCCCCCCCCTCCCCCCCTTCACCCCCCTCACTCACCATTTAGTCATTCCCTTCTTCACCCTCCATCCACTTTCTCTTATCCCCTTCCCGTTTCATATATAATGCACTGCTTTCACGAATATTTTGTAAGGGTACTCCTGAAAATGGTTTAGTAATCCGAAAAAAGTGTAGGTTAATTTTATAATTCAAAAAAATATAATTGTGGAAAAGTTCTACAGTTTTTTTACTCACCCAGTATGTCTCACTTCCACTACCTGATGCCTGTTACAGTAAACAGCATATATTTTATTAACTTGGGATTAAGCTCTCCTGGATTGAAATCAAAACAAGAAGAAAATTCGAATTGACCAGCTTCATCTATTCCCTACTCACACACGATGTCCCACAGTATATAATGTTTTTTTTAATCCAAGGAACCATATTGACAGATATAATTACTATAGCCGACCATAACTATCTACATGTCTCACATTTTCGATCCTCAGCATTTCCAATATCATTTATCGTTGCCACTTCTCAAACTTGGAACTGCCTACCCAAGACGATCGAAGACTCCTCATCGCTGTCAGAAATAAGAAAGAAATTATATTCATACCTAAGTCGTCCCCCATAAGCCATATTTACTCATTTCAATGCTTAGTAATCACTTTAGGCTGTACTACTGTTGTCTATTTTCCATTGTTATTTATTTAAAAAATATTATATTACATTTTAAATTTTGTTAATATTTCATTAAATGTGTAAACTTGGTTTTTGTATTTTTTTCCGATGTTTATTAAATTCATATGGCCTGTAGGGTTTGTACGTTTGTCCGAAAATTCGTGATGTGCATTCCAAATTTTAACTGTATTTTGAGCTTAAATGTGATTCATGCTCGTTTTTCAAGAGTAACTCTTAGTAAATATCAATAAATTATATTTTTATTTTTATTAAATGTATTTAGTTAATTTGCATATTCCATTTGAGGCAGTAATCCTGCATTTGAGGCAGCATATGTACAAAATGTGAATATAAACAACACGTGACCGTGAGGCAAGACCCTATTGGCTAAAATGAATGGTTTGCGGCGAGACTTTGTGAAATTGCATCATGTTGAATTGAAAATTTTTGTAAATTTCACATAGGTAACTTTAATCGCCCAGTTTCGTCGCTGTGCGTCATTATCATGTACAAATACAGGAAAAGCACGACCAAAAGAAGCTCATTAGAGTGATATTCAATCAGCCAAACACTCAACACTCATTACCTTTATTCCAAACGTTTCATGTGCTACCCCTAAGGTATCTATTTGTTTCTAAGGTGCTCAAGATATTTTATATTCGTGGTGGAAACAGAACAAAGCCAACCGAATACTCTGGTAAATTGAGGTGAAAAAAAGATGTTTCGTTGTTGGGTTTAGGTACTGTAATACCTAAGCCCAGTAATGAAGCTTTTAAGCAAACATATGTATATCTTGCACTAAAGTTGTTCTGCTCCCCTCCGGTCGAACTGTGGAAACAAAAGTCCACGGCTATATTTCTGGGCAAATTAAAAGAATGGTTGTTATCCAAGGAGAGTGATGAAGTGGAAAAGCTATTAAAAGTTGTGCGATCTAGGTGGTTTAAAAGATGTACTTTTTTTGTATTTATATTGTTAAATTTTTTAATTTTTATACTGTCAGTAATGTTATATTTTTCATGTTTCATTCATTTTTTCATTTATTATTTTTTATATTTCATTGTTTTGAGCACAATGTTTGAATATATAAAGTGTTTATTATCCACTAGGTTTAATACTTATATAGATTAGCACCAGCCGCTGCTTTCAATTGTTGATGATGGTAACCCCAACACAGATAATCCTCTAGGAGACCTACATTCCCCTCTAAATTGAAGTTTTTGTATTATTTGTGTGTTTTATTTTTTCTTAGATGTGGAATAAAAATTATTATCATTATTATACAGAGTGTCCCATTGATCGTGTGTCATTTTTGACCTGTAATTTTAGACACTTCCTTTCGAGCCTTGGATGAAATTTGGTACTTGGCTAGAAAAAGGTTGTAAGTTTTGTTGAGTCTAAGCAAAATGTTAAAAATATGACCTTTTGACCCCAAAAATAGGGTCCAAACTAAAATCCAAATTTAGCCTTATGGGCTTTCAATGTTAAAATATTCAAAGTACAAAAAAGACAATTATTTAGCAAAACTTTCGACTAGTAGGCTTTTGGGCACGAAGAACACGATGGAAGAACTTTTGAGGTCGAAAATTGCAACCGTGACCCCTGAAAGGTCAAAGTCAAGGTCACAAGGGTTACATAAAATGAATCACCACTATAAACCTGTCGAATTATAGATTTAATAAGGTGCCAAGGTCGATTGTAAGGCCTTCAGATCCCTCTTTTCAACCCATGGCCTTCAAGGGTTACTCAGGCGTCAAAGGGTGACAAAAGGTGAAATAAGGCTACAAACCTGTCGAATTATAGGTTTAAAAAGGTGCCAATGTCGATGGTAAGGTCATCAGATCCCTCTTTTCATCCCTTGACCTTCAAGGGTTACTCAGGGGTCAAAGGTCAAAGAGTGACATCAGGTGAAATTATGCTACAAAGTGTCAAATCGTAGGTTTCAAAAGGTGCCAATTTTTTGTACTTCGAATATTTTAACATTGAAAGCCCAAAAGGCAAAATTTGGATTTCAGTTTGGACCCTATTTCTGGGGTCAAAAGGTCATATTTTTAACATTTTGCTTAGACTCAACAAAACTTACAATCTTTTTCTAGCCAAGTACCAAATTTCATCCATGTGGCTCGAAAGGAAGTGTCTAAAATTACAGGTCAAAAATGACACACGATCAATGGGACACTCGGTATACACACCATATATTCCCTATTGGCTACTGTCGCTCAACCTGACGGTTAGAATAGCAGTTACCGTGATGGAATAGTTTACCATAACGATAGCTAACAGCGATAATCGTAACGATAACGACGACCGATAGAGTGATATGGTCTTTACTCCGTCTTTTTTCAGCCGGTCTTCCATAGAATTTCCTCGACAGCCGCGCGTTGGAGGGCCCTAGGGGGACCGTGGCCGGCATCGGCCGCCCACCGGTGGGCCTCCCGCCTTTGCCGCCACCGAGGCCCTCAACAGCCCCCTGCATGAGCGACCGCAAGATGGAGGAACTCATCCTGGACCCCTCATCCCTGAGGTACGCTTCCAAATCCCAGCTGACCACTCGATTCAACCCGTTCGACTGTCCTCCACAACAAGGGCCTTGGGGTCTGTTTTGGGCCGCCGAGGACCCTCCACGAGGTCCGCTTATCGTCGGTCCACGCTGAGCGTAGGAATTTGATGCTGTGATTAGAGTCAGGATCGAATTAGGCTGAAATACACACTTCGGTACGATCCAATGCACTTACTGTCTGTTAAAGAAGTCGGGACACTTTGAGTTTAAGGAGCTATGTCTCCCAAAAGAGAAACAATATTAATACCGCAAAACTGCTTAAACATCATTTTTAATTAAGCAGGAGGTACAATGGAGTGTTCACTTTTACGTTTATTTGTTTACTAAAACTTCACAGCTTTTGCAAACAATTAAATAAATAAAAATTATTTCCTGCATGTTGTTAAAGATATTATTTCCTTAATGTTGTTGAAATATGAAGTTAATTCGGCAACAGGTCACGGAACAGCAAGCACGCTAAGTTGGATCATCGTTAATAAGCCGGCTCTTTTTTCCAATAGAATTTCTTGAAAGTTTATTTACGGCACCAAAAAGGTTTTTAATTGCACAAATAAAGGTAAAAATGAATATTGCATAAGATAAATTTTACTCCATTAAAATTCATTTTTTCCTTTGGAAAAAATTACTTGTCAGGTTTCCCGTCCGACAGACAGTAAGTCTTTCTTGTCAAGAAAATAATTTCATTTACAACTCTATAAGAGGATACCACCATTATCGGATGTTTACTGTGGAGTTTCCCATAAATGTCACCACCTGCCAGTTTTGAAGGTGGAGCTTTACGAAATATTTTCCGCATCGTATCCGAGAAACAGTAAAGTTTGCCAAATCTTTCGTGTCTTTAAATTTGTCTTCTCAAGCTCAGAAAGCGTTGACTCTGTCTCGAAGGCTTCGTGTATTTGCATTTGTGTTGGCATTGATTTTTTTGCAAAGAAAGCGAAAACGTCGGATGTAACGGCGTAACTGAAAAATCCAAGGAGTCATTTTTCGCTTCCAATACACTAAGTTTCGCAGACGCCGGGTCAAAGGGTGACTACAACCATGTTTCTTTTCTGGAGATGTGGAATTTTACGGTATGTACTCTTTCACAAGAAGTCAGAAACAATTTTGACTAAGCTTCGCAAATCAGAGTATTTTCCGTTAAGTTCTCACCCTCAGCGTGGACGGCAGTCTCCTTTCCCCCAACTTACGAAAGAGGATTCCAACCTTGTTGCCTGACTGCTGCTCGCTTGGCCTTCGCATAGCAATGATGCTTCTCCAGAGACGCGTCTGTCACTTTTCCTACACACCTGCTGTCATAACGATGACTTTAATGCTAGTGCTCGCCTTCTTGTCCGCTAAAGTAACTTTTAATGCATGCAAACAGTATTCCAGACTCCGTATCTCTAGCTATACTAGGATAAGTAGCATCACACCGTAGGTGGTACTGTGATTCGGAATGTCCACTGAAAATTTTCATAAAACGACAATTACAGTCGCAGTAAAAAAAAGGGTAAAATTTGATCTTTATGTATCTCGTTGCTATCACAATCGACATCTTTCACATATACTTGCAGGTCAAAAATATCCAACTAACCTAGCGCCTTGCAGAAAAAATGACTCAGTGATATAATTCTCACTAAAAAAATTGAATTAATTGATTATTATCGAATGACCCCTTCAAAGAATGAGTAAGAGAAAACTGTACGAAATACACGCACACGCGCAGTTATGAACAAGGATTCCGTTATCATTTGATTCAGAGTTTGTAAAAATCTTCCGTTCAGGAGGAGACGAGAACATAATGCTTCAACTGTTGCAGGCTCTACTTTTTGGAATGACGGCATGATGATTCACTGATTGATTTAATGATTCACTTTGTACTTATTCCACGAATTTATTTTAACCCAACCGGTTTCGACGTTAGCACGTCATCATCTGGGGTACAAGGGAGATTTTACCCCTGATGATGACGTCGAAACCGGTTGGGTTAAAATAAATTCGTGGAATGAGTACAAAGTGAATCATTTCTCCCATGAGAACATAATGGTCAAATTATACATAATAGAGAAACAAACACCAGTGGCTAAGTGAAGTTCCGCATATTTAATTGAAAGGAGGTACAACCGGATTAGCAACTTTTGGCATCACACAACACAATAACTTTGTTGTACCATGAGAAGGGTAACGAAACAATGCACTTCCACAAAATATATTTATTTACTCACGACCATGGTTTCGATGCATAGCATCATCTTCAGGTCATAAATAAATATATTTTGTGGAAGTGCATTGTTTCGTTAACCTCATCATGAAGGAATTCCACGTAGTCAAGCCAGACACCGTCAACTTCTTTGTGGTACCAGATGATGCAGTCAGTGGTAAAACCTATTGTATAGCTGTTTTATTAAATTTGTGAGAAATTATTGCCACTATCGTGTAATTCTCTAATGTGCAATTACCAAGTTACGCAAGAAAAAAATCAGTGCATAAATTATACAGAACGTGCACAATCGTAAAGTTACGATAATTTCAACACAAATTCATACGTAGCGCAAGAAACCATATCAGCGGGAAAGTCTCACTTTCAGCGAAAGCTTGGGGAGTGAAAGTTGCTTCAAATCTCGCAGTTGGCTTCATTCTTCAAGATCACGGTTTCGGTTTCGTCGTAAAGAAACATTATTGGGTATCACCCGGTGGCTACCCTTAAAGGAACTGGGAGAATATTTTTCTCGTCGTCAGGCAAGGGGGCGGGAAAGGGATAGGGCGGGGTGGATATGAGTGAGTGGTATACTCGAGGGATTGGTGGGGATTAGGGTCCGGAAAAAGTATGTGGAAAAAGGGGAGGGGCAAGAGGGGTGTGAACGTCCATCCAAGAAATAGCGTCCATCATGACGGAATGAACCCATATTTCCGACCTCTCCTTTCACTTCCTTTTCAAGTAAAAATAATACTGGGGATGCGGAATAAGTCTAGTGCCTTTCACATGATACTTGCTTCGCAATATGGGCGCTGTGATTTCTGAGAATTGAATATGCATAATCCTCTTCCTCAGACTTATAAAAAAAATTCGTCACTGATTTTACAGAAGACGATCCCGCAAAACCCACTGGAGATACACTCATCAGCAACTGAAGTTCTTAATTGACGTACTTCATGATCCTCTGAGTTCAACAAGTTACTGACAACAATAAAAACTTGCAAAATGACATACTCGACATGCAAGTAGTTGCTGCTGTCGGATGCTTGTTTGAAACTGAAGTAGTGCAGAACGTTTCCAAAATTCTCTGACATAAGAGCTTCAAACGTAACTCAAGTACCACAAAAGTCATTCGTGTCGGTAAAATATTTTGAATAATCGCAGTGACCGAAGAAAATAGCGATTATAAACACCGAAAAACATAACTAGGACCATTAATTAAAATTAAGGAAAACCTGGACTTCATCAAAATCGTTAAATTTTCCAAATTTTGCTCAACATAATCACTTTAAACGAACACAAGATGTACCGAAAACAATTGAAAATTCAGAGCGATACTTAACGTGGCTACAAATTCACAACTGAGCAACGACATTAAAAATACTCCAATTGACATTTTGGAGTTAATCATGCATGAAAACACTTATTAACTAGCTAAGCCTCTTAATGACATAGAATTTCTTCTCTTTATGGCTTATTTAGTTGATTTTTTATTATTTCCATTCATTACAGTCTGCATTTGACCTCCATTTAGCTGAAGTATTTCTTTCTTGTGTTTCTAGGATAGAAAAACCAAATATCCGGTATTCGGTTATCCCGCCAAGTTGGGGAATGAAACTTAAATTTGGATAGTGAAAATTTACTATAAATCTGCCTGCCTATAGTAAACTGAATAATTGTAGCCTCGTCAGAAGTGGCGGCGTGTCTTAATGTATTCATACACTATACACTATACCTATGTGTTAATGTCAATTTTCTCATCTTCATTCAAAGGAATTTATTTACTAATCATCCAGGGTAGTAAGCAATCCATTGGTAGTCCCTCTACCAATAGGTAGTGTTTACCAAAGAGCAAGAAACTATTTTGAAACACACCTCCTTTTAACGCCATAAAAATAAGTTAACCCCTGGTAAGTAGTATGCTGATACTAATGTGCTCCTGATGTCCTCAGAATTGTTCTCACTTCGTTGGTTGCTTCTGTTTTCGATTTGGTTTGTTAACAACTTAAATAAAGAAATGCAGAAATATTGGATACATTCTAGTTGGTTTGAGGGAATGCTATCTAATTCATAAGAACTCGTAGAAGTATTAAAAGTAGTTAACTTATTATAGGTAAATCACTTAAGTTACTTGCTATGAGTAATTATACATTTTTGGGGAGTAATCTCTTCATGTAATGGAGCTGACATTTGAATTACACTTTATAGGAGGCTGAAAAGTCTTGCTCTCCTACGGATTATGTGAAAGGACTTCAGTATTTCAAAGGGAAAAATGCATGCATCATTTTAAGATATCAAAGCTAGGTTTTCCATTCGGTATGCCAAAATCATGGCCATTTACACTGTATCGCCGTTATGTAATTTAAGAAAAAGTTGTAAATCTGAGTACAATGGTATTTTTTCCCGTTTCTCTTTTCATTGTTACAAAACCTTTTTCTTCACCTGTGACAGATATGATAAAGCTGCTTCCAGATAGATTTTAGTTTGAGGTAGAGTTTTTTGTTGTGTGAGGAACTTGTTTGATGTGTGCCTGCTTCGTACATGGTGATTGTCGTATCATTATACTTTACTTGGTGATTTTTCATTTAACTAGAAATTCGTCCACTAAGAGCTATTGTAGTAAATGTACCTAAATATACTCTATTACTAAAAAGTTCATTTAAATCTATTCAAATTGTATTTAATTTCAGTTTACTTTAATTATTCCGAAGCATATCGCTATTTATTTTAAATAAGTGTAAATCTAAAGCTCGTTATTTGTTTTGAATAAGAGTAAATAAACACGTAATCGTACCTAATATATGTACTCTACTGCTAAAAACTTCATTTAAATTTATTCAGATTGTATTTAATTTAATTTTACTTTTATTTTTCCGAATCAAATCGCCATTTATTTTAAATAAGTGTAAATCTAAAGCTCGTTATTTGTTTTGAATAAGAGTAAATAATCATATAGTTGTACCTAAATATGCTCTACTACTAAAAAGTTCATTTAAATTTATTCAGATCGCATTTAATTTAAGTTTACTTTTATCTTTCCGAAGCAATTCGCTATTTATTTTAAATAAGAGCAAATCTAAAGCTCGTTATTTGTTTTGAATAAGAGTAAATAAACAAGTTTGTAGTTAGAGGAAACGAGAAAGATTGGTTGTAGCGACTGGGCATTTTTATCAATGGTAATAATCTTCTAAAACTGAGCTTTTTCACGATGGCCCTCCTCCCTTAGAGGCAAATGTAATATCGGAAACCAAAGCTCTAGCGTGACGTTGTCCTTGGCGTCGGTCGCATTCGTGTTTCCTGCTTTCTCCGTCGTTTTGGCAGGCGCGGACATCCTTCAGGAAAGCCGGAAAGAAGCACGCGATAAATTTAGCCTCCTAGACCTCGGCGGGAGTTCTGGTGCAATGCGCAGGTATTGCTGGGACCCGCCCAGCAGAAGAGAAGGAGGAGCAAAAGGGGTGGGTCGGAAGAAAAGGGAAGCGTGGGAAGAAGGTACCAACTAGTACTGCTCGCCTCCCTCCCACCGGACAAAGGAGAAAAAAAGAGAGGCGCTGAAAGGAAGGAGGGATTTTGAAATAATTCTATTTTAATCACGTATTTGTAGAGATTACTACGCTAAAATTTATGGCGTGATAGCTCAGTGGGTAGAGCATTGGATTTCCAATCGGAGGGTCTGTGTTCGAACCCGAAAGGTTCGAACTAAACTTTGGCTAACTTGGCTAAATTTGGTCTTTGGACATATCCAGCCCAGTACAAGCTGTATGATTTACAGGACACGAAAATTATGGGGAACTACGGTAAATGCAGGGAAAATGTCTGACGTGTAAAATTTACATACATCTACATCTGCATAACACCCTGCAAGCCACCACAAGGGTGTGTGGCAGGGGGTGATTTCTCACCAAACATGCACTATATATCATGCATAAAAAAGGAATAGTATTAATATACTAGTCAGAACTACACTGTTTAAAAAAGATAGAAATTGCAAAACAAACATGCAAAAACATTCTGTTAGTAGGGTTAGCTTTAAGTACTCATACCAACATGCAGCTACCAATGCTATTCATTGCTACTCTCCGATAGGACATATTTACCATTATTCGTATCTCTAATTGTACGAGGGAAAAAGGACATTTTGAATCGGTCAGTTCGGCAATCAATTTCTCTAATTTTATGATTATGGTCCAGTCTGCCATAGTAAGTTGGGGTTCGTAAAATATTTTTAACATCATCACTGAAAATATTGCCTTGGAATTTGTTTAAGAGATTAAGTCCAAATTGCAACCTGCGATCTGACAATGATTCCCATTTCAATTCATTTAATAGACTGGTTACGCTAATATAATTATCGTACCGTCCCTTTACAAATCTTGCCGATCTTCGCTGCACACGTTCAAGTTCATTACTTAGACCGATTTGGTAGGGATCCCATACACTGGCAGCATATTCCAAATGACAATTCTTACTGTTAGTACTTGGTGTTATCTACTTTCACTAATGTGAGAAAACCTTCGGGACAAACAAGACTTTTTTACGCATAGATATGTGTTCGTGGAGATCATATGTTCGAAGAAACTGTAAGGGAATGGATATAAGGTTTTGACTACTTATCTTCATATTATCTACCAAGCCACCTCAGGATTTTTTTGTTGCAGGGGGTATTCAAAACTATCCGTATTTTGTTGAAGAGTAAACAATCATATTGTTGTTAACTCTACTTTAGGGTTCGCAGCAAACTCAACTGAATTCACCTCGTGAGGAACAAGGATAAAAATACTTAAATTCTACTTTTGAAAGTACGCTACAATTTTTCAAAATCTACATGAAATGCCATAGCTGAAATATTCGGTGATATTGCTCCATGTTGAATTCAAGACTTGCAACTTGTTAAATGATGTATTTTACTCTAGTCGCTATCCCACTCAGCACGTACTAAATTCTAACACCACCTTATCTCTCCCCGACCCATCACCTGCAGCCAACCATGACCTCCAAGTAAGTCTTTCTCGGTGGTCTTAAGCCAACCACCCGCGGTCACACCGGTAATTTCAGCCAACCTCCCCTACCCTTTCATGCAGTAAGCACCACCATCTCCTTTACTTCTTGTTTAGAAGCAACTTCTGCTCTTAACTGTTTGTGCAAAAGTATTTTTTCCACCCGATGATGTTGTACAGCAACGTAATCTGGGTCGTGTTGCTAAAAAAATACTTCGCATGGAATTGGAGGCAGTTTTATTCTTGTTATTTATGATAGATGATGTCACCATATTAATCTGTAAGAAAAAGCTAGGAATAGTCAGATAAAGTCTAAATTCACGTTGATCTCGACAACGGAACACAGCGGCTTCGCATGCAAAGCATTGTTTCCTACCACAAACTAATACCATACGGTTAAAAATACTGCACAAATATTGTGCAAGTATTTTCGATCACATGCAAAATATACAAGTAGATAAAACTACACTAATGATTTTAAAGGCTAGCGGTTCATAAAGACGTGCAAGATAAGCCTAAAAATGGGTTCATAAAGACGTGTAAATGCCTAAAAATGTACTTTACCTTTTCTAATTCTCTCAAAGTAAGCTCCTATTTTTTCTATCCTTGCCACACATTATACACGAATATAATGACTTCTTAAGCCTAATTGTCCAATCTTTGTAATTATTTTCTTCAATATCTTACCTAGCATAAAGAGCTGGTGACTTTAAATAATATCGTCAGAAACGTGATTCGCCTATTTTATATATTTCTGTAGGAAATTTTACATTTACCTTAACCTACGATCGGATTACTACTCCCATTCAGTTTTTTCTAACTTAGACCCAAGACCCAGCCTACCGTAATACCTAATGGTATTCATTTAGTAACCTGGTTCCCACAGCCTTTATTCTTATATCTGATTCCCCTTATCATCTATAAACCTTAATAGGGGCCTCAAATCCAGTTTCATAACCGATTATTATCCCGTTAATCGCTCAATTGTGTAAGAGGTTCGATTTTAATGCACGCTTCGACCTCTAGTGAGTAAGACTTAAATACAGCTATTATATTTTACTTAATGGCGACAGAATGTTTTTCATCAGCACTCCGTTAACGTTTTATTCCGTAATCGGTTCTTCGTTTGAGAACTGATTCGTGATATTCTAATATTCATTGAGAGTAGTTAATCTTCATAGAGATCACGGATTTATGCCCCTGCACGAGTTCACGTTATGTTTATTCTTTAATTATGCTTTGTAAAGGAAACGTGATCACAAATCTTAAAAAAATCTGTCCAAGAAATTAAATTGCCAATCTCAATTTAGTAGGAATTCCTTTAGGAAGGTTAATATGAGCAGTTCCTTTCTAAATAAAACTACGTTATTGATACTGATAGCATAACGCGGGAAAAGGATCAACAGACTTCTTTCAGATTGTTCTCCGGACACAGAAACGGGAAAAAATCCCGAATGAAGCTTATAAATGATTATATTGACAAAACATGCACGAGCTAATTTTGCTATAATTTTTAATTTGCGATTGAAGACAAGGTAGTTTCCATATGATCTTAATCTTAAATTTTCATTACGTTGACCCAGTGAATGCGGCTTAACTCCATCTATTCCCAACAAGTCACGCAGTTCTTAAAATAAGGCTTCACGTAGTGGTTGTGATGTATACTCGTCAAAAAAACCATAGCCCTTTCCCTAAAAAAATACTAAAAAGACGATAACTAGCGTTTCAGCCTACAAAGCCATCATCGGGAATAATTTCATAATACCTGATGATGGGTTTCTAACCTAAAACTCAGGCCCCGTGGTATTTTATTTGAAAAGTTTCTACTGTTTTATTTGGCTAGTAGTCGAGCTATATTAATGCTTCCGTAGTTTAATAAAGTAAATTTCTCGCCATGGGGTACAATACTTCAAGTTTCTCTAAACATTTGCATGGAAATACCAAGTTTCCACCTTTAAAAAGCTTGACGCTGATTTATTACGAGGGATTCTTGACTTTATGTAGCAATTGAAGATTTTGGTTGCATAATAATCAACAAAAACTAAAATACGAAAGTTCCATAGATGCATGCTTTTCCACTTAACTCCCGTCTGTCGTCAGTGACCTTCCGTCCTCAACTCAGAAAACCCCGAACTTGACCTTTTGTTGAATGAAGCTCTTCTCCTTCCTCATCAGCTTCTCCATTTTGGTATGTGTCAGGATTTTTGGTTTCATTTTCACTTAAAACCCCACTCAAACTTACCCCTTCCTCCTTCTCTTACCCTCGTAAGACTATCTGCTTTCACCCTGTCTTACATGACTCTATATTTGCTGACGATCGAAGTTTTTTTTCTTGATAACAACCGCACAAAAATTCAAACTCGCTTCCATAATAAGTTAATAAGCGTAGGCTAAACAAAGTACTATAATATTGACCAACTATGTAGTGCTATAAATACAAACGGCAAAAATATTAAACTTGTTTCGAAGAGAACTGCGTGACCAGTGAAAATGGTAAAGGAAGGAAATTTACTCGCCAATTACGCAACGTCACGTAAAAAAGTCGTTGGTATCCCCTTGTGGAAAAAAGAGCCAATCGTATCCCAACTTCATTTCCCATTCCCTCCACCTGCTGTTATGAAGAGTGCCAGAAAACATATTCCAGCCCTCTTAGTTCCCAGTGCAACACTTTCCTTAATGGAAGTTTTCCTTATTTAATGCTCTCGTCAATTTTCTCCCCACCTTTTTATTGAAGTGAATTTGTGAAAAAGAGGAGAATAAAATGTGCCTTTCTATTCTCGTCTTTTTTTTAAATATTTAAATTTCATAATTTTCCTTCTTTCTCTTTTGCTAATGTCATGGCGGAATAATTGCCGAAAATTTAATTTCCTTAATGTGGTCATACATTTGAAAGAAATACGAAGGAATTGCACATCATATAAAAGAGGAATGGAAAAACTTGAAACGTTGGTCACAAAAGCGTTGTTCAGCATTCAGAATCTCTGGTTCTTTCGAAAACTTTATATTTCATCATCGAAATGAAGAACTTTATTTCATGGATTTTCAGGAGGAAAATTTTAAATTATGGTATTTTTTTGTGGAAGCTGTGTTCGAATATCAAGTCCAGAAGCCAGTGGCATCCCAGATGAAATTATTTCTTCTCCTTTTCTGTTAGTACCGCCATCGCCGTTATTGGGGAACGGTCACTATTTTTTATGACTCTTTGAGGGTAAAGTTTATAAGCTAAAATGTACTTGCGAAAATTTTAGCAGAATAATTAAGTTGTGTTACATAAGTATGACTCTTTAAAAATTGTACCTTTTTTTGGCAGCTTAATAGCCGACATCACCGCATGACGTCATGGCACGATATCGCTATGGGGGTTTTTTATAAGTTGTACGTGGAGGCAAGTTGTTTAATGAATACTTGGCGAAAACGTTTGCATTTATCTCATTTGTTTAAGGCTATATACCAAGGCACGTCGATTGTTTTATTTAAGTAGTGTGGACCGTATTTAGCAAATCGCCCATAAATTATACAGTGTCCCATTGATCGTGTGTCATTTCTGACCTGTAATTTTAGACACTTCCGTTCGAGCCACATGGATGAAATTTGGTACCTGGCTAGAAAAAGGATGTAAGTTTTGTTGAGTATAAACAAAATATTAAAAATATGACCTTTTGACCCCATAAATAGGGGCCAACCAAAAATCCAAATTTTGCCTTATGGGCTTTCAATGTTAAAATATTCGAAGTACAAAAAAGACATAATTATTTAGCGAAACTTTCGACTAATAGGTTTTTGGACACGAAGAACACGATGGAAGAACTATTAGGGTCGAAAATTGCAACCGTGACTCAACAAAACTTACATCCTTTTTCTAGCCAGGTACCAAATTTCATCCATGTGGCTCGAAAGGAAGTGTCTAAAATTACAGGTCAGAAATGACACACGATCAATGGGACACTCTGTATAATACCTGTGTAGTGTCCTGTTTTTTTCACTCATATGTTCTCTACTATGACAAAGCAATTGCTGCTTTTTAGAACGATGCCACCATGAGGGGATCAACTAAAGGCAACTGTCGAATTGTGCTTCTTTAAATCCCTTTTCAGTACTCGTTTTGATCAAGAAACGGCTAAAAACCTCAAAACAATATATTAACTTCGTTTTCTTCTGAAATAAACGCCTGTTTCCGTAGCAATATGGAACCAATACCGTGCAGTGACGTCAGAAGGCGTTTTAGGTCTCGTGACTTTCGTCATTTTTTTTTCGGGAATATTTTAACAGTATTTAAAAATCTTTGTAGCTTGCATAGATAATTTCGGCATATATGTATAAATTTGCGAGAAAAATTTGTATCAAGGACATCATTAATACGCGAAAGATAAATTAAAACCATATTCAAAAGCATTGTGGTAGCAATTCTCTGAGCCCACGAAGTACATAAATTTACGAGACTGTTTTGCCCCTGGAAACCACGCAAAGACCTAACTCTTGTGTTGAAGCAGGCAACCTGGCTGTCAGGATAAAATCAGCTGGTGACCAAATTTTCTGGTACTGATTTTCAGTGGGCAACGAAAGACTCCTTTTTCAAATTTTTATTAACCTGACGCTATAAATGCTTCATTTCAATTCACAGCTGACCAAGCAACTCAAATTTCGAGGGCTTGACTTTCACATGGATGATGATTGTCACGTTTATCTTCATGTTAATGTTAAGGTTTAAACAGTGCGATGTAACCTAAGGATTTAATGCCACTAAAAATGGATTCTACAACTCCTTGTACGAAAAACATGTTACTGGCACCATTCACAATCGTAATAAAGTATTTGATCAAGCTATTGCTATATCGAAGAACATGTTCTGCTTCGGCTGATTCATTTAAATCTACTGAGTGCCCAGCAAATCACCCCGACGGTGTGTGGCAGGCGGTGAATAACTACCAAACATGTGCTACAATCGTGCGCCAACAGATAGGGTTTAATTTCATTAGAGATTAAATGTTGTTACCATTTGGGAGACACTGAAATGGTCCATTGTTTGCTCAACACGCAAGGAGATGACAAAATAAAAATATACGAATTCGCCATAATTCTAGAAATAGTTCATGAAATTGTACAATTAAAGCTTAAAAGTCACATTACCTATCCTAATTATCTTCCCCGCAATTTAGATTTAATCTGCTGTTGTTCCTTGTTTCACGCGAAAAATGAGACTATCCCTCTTGTTTCACAAACCATCTCTCTGTTTTATTTTTATGCATTAATTCAGTTTCTTTTCTAGAATTGGGTGGTTATCTTATAATGGTTATTTTTTCTCAGCGATTTATTTTTTCTAGTAGCTCAATGACGTGTGCTTATGACAAGTGCACTCACGTTATCTTCATACTAAATATGCGCTTAGGAGAGCTAAGAAAATGACCATGATGATTAAATGTTTTCTAGATCCCCAAGATAGTTGCCTCCATCGGCAGATGAGTGTCGTTAGGATGGTCACTATGAGTATATGCGCTTCTGGAGGATTTTCGTCAAAGATGGCGACAACGCTAAAAAAAAGGGCCTATGATCCCTGTGCTTCCCCCTTGCGGTGAAAGGACCCAACGCCTTCCTTGTTGATCGCCAGAATAACTCGTCAAAGAAGATGTCTCCCGAGCTTAGGACCGGAGAAGAGTCCCCTCCCCATCCAAGAAAACATGCCACTCCTCTTTTTCATACCCTTTCCTACCCTCCTGGTCCCCTCCATGTAATGTAGAGGGAAAGAAAGAGGTGTTGCCTTGAGAAAAACTTCTTTGTGGGTTTAGCAGAAAATCATTCCGAAAACTTTGAAAATAAAAATGATGCTCGAATGTAAACACGCCAGTCACAAATAAAAGCATGGTAGATCATTGTGGACCGCTTTGTCTTTGACAAAAAGAGCTCTTTTTTAATGATTTAAATTAGGTTACAATGTGATTGAAAGGCTTCTATGCGTTTCCTACATCCTAAAATATTTATCTCAAACTTATTATAAGCTTGAACGTAATATGTCACACAGTAAACTTTGCTGGCATTATTGAATTAATTTTTTTTAATTGGCTCGGGTTTGAGTACCATAACGTTACAAATGCACTATATTACTGATTTTAATGCTAATTATTTACTTAAAATTCTCATGATCCCTGAATTAAAAAGATAATTCCATTTCCCGAAATTGACACCCAGATTGATTTTCACGTCGAAATGAAGCGTTGGTCTATCTTTCTTCTATGCGTGTTTAACGCTACCAATGCCGCGGTCGGACACTTTTTAAATAATATAAACATAGACGCACCTGTATACTAACCTCTGCCATTATCTGAAGCATGAATCATCAATGTATGTGGTAAACATAAAAAATCCCTGCGTGGCAATTTATTTTTGCATTGTTTGCCACTTTTTAGGATTCGATGCCACCGTGAGTTGACTACGATAGTTTGTGACTCCATATACGCCATTAAAAAGATGAATATACTCATTCAAAAGAATAATAATTACGCCATTTGAAAGTCTCAGTGACATCGGTAAATTTTGCATTCACTTGCTGTTGAAATGATAAAGTAATTTAGCGTAATTATCTAGACATACTCTTGTGTATATATTCACATTTTAATTTATACCTTCACCCGGTTTAATCATTACATTCGCTCCATTCTCAACTAAATCAATCCCTTGAATAGTAGGTATGTAATACAATTTTGAGGAGTTCCAACAGCCTTGGCTCCATCAAAAAATATAACCTATACTGCAACCTAAAGTCATACTCAACACCCATCCCTGAGTAGTAATTCGAACTCAGCAACCTTTAGGTTGCCAAGCCGGAAAGTCATCGACCTGCTGTCACTGGCCTGCTTCTTGCGTTTGAGACGTTATTCTCATGTAAATAGGCTTCTTGAGAATGACGTCTTGCAGCTTTGAAACAGAATAAACTAAAAGAAAATGAATGTGAGTCTTTAGCCTTGCTAAATTATGTCACAATGTGGAACATGAACTATTTTTAATAACTCTTTGAATGTGAAGTTTATTAGCTAAAATGTGCTTGGCGAAAATTTTGTTGAAGAATTAAGTTGCGTTACAAAGATATTAATCTTTGAAAATTGTACTTTTTCGGAAGCTTAAAAACACGACGTCATCGCATGATGTCACGGCACGGTATCACTAAGGGCGTTGTTTATCTGTTTATGCGTGGAGGTAAGTTGTTAAATAAATACTTGGCGATAGCGTATGTATTTATCTCATTTGTTTATTGCAATAAACGATTGTATTTCGATTTTTTATTTACTTAGTATGGATGGTAACGAGCAAAATGTCCATTAATTATATAATGCCTATTTAGTGTCCAAGAATTTCTACTACATCTATGCAATCGCTGGTTTATTTAAGAATAACGCCGCCATCGGGCAGTCAACCACAGAAAATAGTCGGAATTGCTTTTTTAAGTATTTTTTCAGTCATCGTTTTGTTCGAGAAACGGCTAAAAACCTCACAACAATATAATCACTTCGTTTTCTTTTAAATATAAATGTCTATCTCCGTAGCAATATGGAACCTATACCGTGCGGTGACGTCAGAAGGCGTTTAGGGTCACGTGACTTCCGTCTATTTTAGGGAACATTTTAATATCATTTAATAATCTTTGTGATGGGCCTAGAAAAAGTTCCTTATATATTTAAATTGGTGAGAAAATTTTGCATCAAGTACATCATTAATCTTCGAGAAACAAATTTCATGCATATTCCTCATTTCACTAGGTCAGCCCACTTTTAACTTCACTTATCCAAAAGTATTCAGTTTTGTGAATGAATATAGGCATACGAAATGTGAATGTCAGCGAATGAAATCGTTAGAGCCACGATAAAAATTTTGAGTGGCTAGAGGCATAATAGATAGATGAGGTTGCATAAATAGGAATTCTACGAAAGGAATGACGAGCGAAGAAGTTTTTTGGCATGGAGACAGACGAGAGGAAACAGCTGGAGGAAATTAGAAGGATCCCGTTTCCGTTTATCGCGAATTTTCCCGGTTCGTCCGCTTAATCGTCGACGATAATGCTTAGTAATTTCCGCCGGGAATAAGAGAAGCGTTTTTCGGCGCTATTCTGATTTGCCCGCGAGAGGAAGAGGAGCAGCGAGAACGGCGGTTTGGGTGGGACTGAAAGAGGACAGTCGTGCGCATGCGCAGCATTCGATCCTCGTTCGAGGGTCCCTCCTTCACTCGGGTCTTTCAACTCCTCCGTGAAGAGGAGATCGCAAGCAAGGAGATCCTCCCTCGCCGTGAGGAGCCGACTCCGGCGTCGTGTCGAGAAGTAGCCGCCGACGATCCAAATTTAATACGCCACTAACCATTTCGTGCCGGAATTTCCATTACCACGACATTACGGAAGAAAACTTTAGAAACCACGACTCTTCGTAAACTCAAAATGTTATGGCCTCGCCGACTCGTTACCGCGGCAACGCGATCGAAAGCTCAAAATGGGACAACAACAACAACCTACTATTTCGTAAATGTGACGCTTCTTAAGGCGCGTTTACACGTAGCAGTTGACTGCTATGACAGTCAACTGCTAACAACTGTTAAGCCCCACTCGCATGTGTAAATAGCACCTGCGATGCGAATTCAAGTCAATACTGGACATATGTCGAACACTATCGATCCTAGTTCGAGCTATTAGCAAAGTTGAAGCCCGTCTACTTTCCAACGGAAATGTATCCAACACAATGGCAACAATCGCCAATGTAAAGCAATACACGACGGAATTTGGATATAATAACAGGGATATACCTTCCCAAAAGGGGAGATTCTACTCTTCAAAGAATGGAAACAAAAGATAATCGTCAATGGACTTAATTGCTTGATGAATTTAATGAAAATTTAAGCGAAATTCGTTATTAAAATAAAACTCTTTTTATTTGTTGTGGCAACGCGTAAATAGCGGCTTTCAGCTGCATGGAAGTTGGGGCAGACACATCATAGCAGTAGCGATATAGATATATCGCGCATCTCGTGACTGTCATAGCAGCCAACTGCTACGTGTAAACGCTGCTTTAAACAGCCGGTGTGATAGTGAGGCAAAAAAGGGCTGGGAATGGTATTAAAAACATTTAAGTCGAAGTTGACAGTAACTCCTGAAGACAAGCGACAAGAAGGTCGCTTTACATGTCGATTATATAAAACATTGACCATAAAACTGTTGCACTTTCACTCTTAAGCAGAGTTTACACGTAGCAGTTGATTGCTATGACAGTCGCGAGATGCGCGATATATCTATATCGCTACTGCTATGATGCGTCTGCACCAACTTCTATGCAGCTTAAAGCCGCTATTTAGGCGTTGTCGTAACAAATAAAAAGAGTTTTATTTCAATAGTGATTCATACTTAAATTTTCATGAAATTCTAAAAAAAGCAATAAATTCTACTGACGATTATCTTTTGTTCCCATTCTTTAAAGAGTAGAATCTCCCCTTTTGGGAAGGCATATCCTTGTTATTACAATCAAATTCCGTCGAGTATTGCTTTCCGTTGGCGATTGTTGCGATTGTGTTGGATACATTTCCGCTGGAAAGCAGACGGGCTTCAACTTTGCTAATAGCTCGAACTAGGATCGATAGTGTTCGACATGTGTCCAATGTCGACCTGAACTTGCCATTTACACATACGAGTAGAGCTTAACAGTTGTTAGCAGTCGACTATCATAGCAGTCAGCTGCTACGTGTAAACGCGCCTTTAGGCCTCGTTCGATTGCTATGTTAGAGTGCTGAATAATACGTACGAAACTCTCGCATAGTTCACGAAGTTTCTTATATTTCTCTGCAATAAGTAGTGCGACAAATATGTCTTTAATTGACATCGATTTGTGAAATCTTCGTGACACATGGCCTTTAAGGTTTTGCGTCGCATAAATGTACTGACTTCTTATTCTGAAGGTCCATGATCGAGCCCAGGTTGTGGGATATTTTTCAGTAGATTTCCGATAAAAATTACCTCTAATGCGCCCTGTCAAGTGCATTACTCCGTCCGTAGGATGGAACGTTGACCCCTCTTTGTCTTTTGTTGTGAGTAGCTTAAGTCAACGCCAGGTTATTTTATAACCAGCGGTTGACGTAAAAGTTTCCAAGACAATCTCTCTGCCACTCGCAAAAGGGATTTGTAACGGCTCCACTTACGACTATCAGATTACCGTAGGTATATGCAAATATCTAGTCGCATTTGCGACATAGTACGTGGCACGTAGTATGTTTACGAACTGGTAGCAGTTACGAATCGTCGTGGTTACGAACTGTCGCTTGCAAAAGACTGGTAACGAGATGCAGTTCACCGAAGGGTCGGTTACCGACGGAAGGGAAATTCGACGAATTGCGCCGCGGCGCCTCCGAGGTCTTTTGAGAGCGCGGCGTCCGTCCTTGCCGCACCCAGCTTCACCCGGAGTCCGTGCTTCACGCGGTGCTCATTTCGGCGCTGAAATCAATACCGAAATGGGCAAATTTAAATTCTCTTCTCTTAGAAGGCAGGAATCTCATCTGCATAAAGAGTTGGATACGACTTATGAAAAGTAAACCAAAGAGGGAAGATGGAGGGAGAAAGAATTCAGACTATCTACCCTCTGGGTCTATGTTCGAAGACCGAAAGAGGATTTTTTGGCATACCCGTTTATATTTTTATCACTTAGAGAAAATTCAGGACATTTTGAGATAGTCCTGCGTGTTGAACGTTAATTTCTTGACCCCTTGGTACATTTTATCAAGACCAGTTATGCCGTGTTTTCCTCTACTCTTTTTCTTTTCATTTCCGATTCCATAGTTAAGCAGCGTTTACACGTAGCAGTTGATTGCTATGACAGTTGCGAGATGCGAGATGTATCTATATCGCTACTGCTATGATGTGTCTGCCCCAACTTCTATGCAGCTTAAAGCCGCTATTTTGGCGTTGTCATAACAAATAAAAAGAGTTTTATTTCAATAGTGATTGATGCTTAAATTTTCATGAAATTCTTCAAGCACTAAATTCAATTGACGATTATCTTTTGTTCCCATTCTTTAAAGATAAGAATCTTGCCTTCGGGGAGGGATATACTTGTTATTTTATCCAAATTCTCTGTATCAGACGTCGTGTATTGCTTTCCGTTGGCGATTGTTGCGATTGTGTTGGATACATTTACGCTGGAAAGTAGACGGACTTCAACTATGCTAATAGCTCGAAATAGGATCGATAGTGTTCGACATAAGTCCAGTATCGACCTGAACTCGCATCGCAGTTGCTATTTACACATGCGAGTGGGGCTTAATAGTTGTTAGCAGTTGAGTGTCATAGCAGTCAACTGCTACATGTAAACGCACCTTTACAGCTCTCCTCTATCTCTGAGACGTCATTAACACCAGAACAGCCTAAAAACTCTTGTATTTGTGTTTGGTTGATTGTGTTTTGGTTTGGCTATTGTTTTGTGAAAAATGTAAAATGGGAAGATGTTGTGCATTTAGATTTAGGAGATGAACAGGTCATGGTGACTGCCAGGGATATAAATATTTGTTATTGACTAGTGGGGCATTGTTGAGAGGGAGAATGAAAATGAAAGATTTTAATAGGTTCAATTAACAAAATTCCTAAACATAATTGACTCAATTTACACAAACTATTAATTAAATATTTTGTAAAGTCATAACCTTATTCAGCAAGGTGGAGTCTGTGCTACCCCAAATCGTCAAACCATAACGTATTACGGCCTCAGCTAAGGCAAATTTAAACCGACCGGGCACATGTAGTCCCTGTGTTGTTAAACAACTTACCTATGTAATGCATGATATTAATAGCATATCTATTCTTAAAAATTCACTAAAAGAGTGGCTCATTGGCTAATACTGTTAAGCTCTTTATTGTCCAAAACGCTACACAGCAAAAAAAATATATTTTCACTAAAGGCACCTGCTGACAAGCCGCTTTGTCTTAGCAGGACCTTAACTGCACTGTTATTTTTTTATTATTTATAAATTATAACTCTCTATTGTGATTGCACCACTACATTGTAACCTGGGAACCTGCTGATAAGCATCAGCTTAGCAGGACCATACAAGATAATAAATAATTCATAATGACTAGACACTAGAAAGTATGCTTGTAACTGTTGTAAGTTGTAATATTTTATTTTTTTTGTAACCCATCCATAGGGAAATTACAACATGTAAGCTTTTTTGAAAATAAATTTATTTTTTAAAAAATATTTAAAAGAAACATTTAACGGGACGAGCGAGTTATGTTGTTCTAATTAATCGTCACAACCAAGTGCAAATCACAAATGAGAAGTTCCATGAGCTGAGGGTTCCATGAGTAAAAGATACGAACAGGCAAACTAAATATTTTGCAGCTCGCTTTGGATTTTATGCATAACGTTTTATCCCAAATATTGAATGCGGCGCCGAAAACATTATGTTGTCCCAACATGAAAAATGACAGCATTATGACTAGTACAACAATTTTGCATCATGGTGTAAGCAATAATGACAAGAGAAACAACCTAAATCCCAAACTTAAAAAAAAACACCTGTATTTAATGACACAAATGACCTTTTCTATCGGTCACCTTCTATAATAACAATGGAAACCACACGTGGGCATCGTGAATTTGATTTGAAGGGATATGAATAGAGTTTGCGTGATTCTTTATTCAATTGGATCACGTTCTATCGAGCAGACGTAGGCGCTGTATCATCCGAGAAGCCTTGCAAGAAAAACAACAGTCCCTTTAGCTCCAGGTGATTGCTCCTGCTTTCTGTTCGGTCATTCCTCCCGCCTCCATTGAGTGGTTTAAAAGTTCCCACGCTTCGGCAAGAAACATGCTGCAACCGTGCCGGAGGCATAAGTAATGTAACCAGTTAAAAATGCGAGATCTCTACCATCCGCTAAGGATTAGATTAGCGATGAGTTTGAACTGGAGGAGCTGTCAGTAAACTGCGTCTCGCGAGCCATAGGCTCTTAAAGATAATAGTCAATGAAAGAAAAACTGCATTGGTAGTTTTACTTTGGAGAATACGAGCTTAAAGAGAATAGACAATGAAAGAAAAACTACATAATATTTTTGTGCGAGTCGTTCTCAATTTAACAAATATATAATTATTACCGTACTTGTAGTAATATTAATTTAAATATTCCATGATTGTAAAGTT
Source organism: Platycnemis pennipes (assembly GCA_933228895.1). Classification (NCBI taxonomy): domain Eukaryota; kingdom Metazoa; phylum Arthropoda; class Insecta; order Odonata; family Platycnemididae; genus Platycnemis; species Platycnemis pennipes. Next base: position 27,826,667 of record OW121852.1, on the reverse strand, counting down.
TGTCAGTTTAACGAATATATAAATAATACCGTACTTGTAGTAATATTAATTTAAATATTCCATGATTGTAAATTCGTTGTCAGTTTAACGAATATATAATTATTACCGTACTTGTAGTAATATTAATTTAAATATTCCATGATTGTAAATTCGTTGTCAGTTTAACGAATACATAATTAATACCGTACTTGTAGTTATATTAATTTAGATATTCCATGATTGTAAAGTCGTTGTCAGTTTAACGAATATATAATTAATACCGTACTTGTAGTAATACTAATTTAAATATTCCATGATGGTAAATTCCTTGTCAGTTTAACTAATATATAATTAATACCGTACTTGTAGTAATATTAATTTAAATATTCCATGATTGTAAAGTCGTCGTCAGTTTAACGAATATATAATTAATTAATAGTAATATTAATTTAAATATTCCATGATTGTAAAGATGTATTTATGTCCTATCTCTATTACCTCAACCAAATTTCATGTATTGCGAGAGACCGATCTGGCTCTGCCTTATAGGTTTGCGAACTACTTTCCTGGAGCTTAGCTTTGTACACTTGCGAAAAATGTATGTGTTGTATGATTCTTGGAGCGGGAGGACGAGAAAATATTGATGACACTTGAGATGTGGTCAAAGAAAAGAATGGAGAAGGAACGATAGATGGAAATTAGTATGCTGCCGCTTACGTAAAGTATAGTATACTGAATATTATTGGGGAGGAGGAAAAGTTTCTGGATAACATGAGTAGTGCACAGAGAATAGAGATGAACCAAGTAATGAAAAATATCGGTTTATTGATGATCGTTGTAAATGAAGATTGGTGGGAAATAGAGAAAGTAGGGTAACTAATTTTATAAGCCGTTCAAAAGTGTTGAAAGGGAGTAGAAGTGGTCATTGTAAACGTAACCTGGTCGGCAGAGCTCCTCGTATTGTATCATGTAAACATGCGGCAGTGAAAAAACTAGATGACAATTGGAGATAGAAGAGATGTTGATGTCTCTGAAATTTCTAGGTTTCTACCACGTATGCTGGCGTTTATGTTGTCTATGCTGCTAAGAGAGCCAGAAAATTTTTGCAGGCTAGCACTACTGAGGTTTACGAATTAAGAATTACTTAATACGGACAGTAATGCCTACTTTGTGGAGGCAAAGCATGCCCCACCAGCAAACTCTCTGTTTTCCGAAGGTACCCGAAGACGACCCAAATATCGGAGCCCTAGGCATTCGGCCAAACCCGAATCACGTAGCAACGAGTACCGAAGACTTGTTGAGCGAGCTTGGATGCTTTCCTTGACGTCATCGCTGCGTCATACGCAAGCACGTTTGCATCATGCGAGCTAAGCGATTCCAACACGATGTTTGTGCTCAGCTCTCTCCGCTCCCCACGAGTTTTGCATTCAATTCGAAAAAATCATAAATTTTGAGTCCTTGGATGGCAGTCGACATTTCTAAGTTTTGTTTAATATATTTTTGATCAAATTAGGTTATATTTATGGTATATTCACATAGTTTTTATTCCATTGATTGTCATCCTTGGTACGCTGTTTTATTTTCATTCAGGTTTAATAAGGATTTCTGTTATTTCTTTACTCACTTTATAGGGCTATATACTTGTAATATTTTAATAGAATCAATTTTGTACGTAAGGGTAGGTACGCTCTTCACAAATGTATCTTTTTTTATTAATATTCTTTTAATTCACATGTGCAACTCAGTGAATCCCGCCGGTAATATCTTTGATTTATATAAGGTAAAATATTTTGTACTTTTTCTTTTTTAGATTTTACCATGTGATAACTCTACATTTTTACTTTGTACCTACTTGACCTAATAATGTAATAAGACATACATGTATCTATTATGTCCTGGGTGGGGGGTGGAGAGGACGGTAACGTCCTATCCCGCCCAGGTAAAATAAAACTCAAGTATCAAGTCGACATGAAATTCGGCCGCAGCCACCTGCAGCCACTGCATGGGTTCTTTTTCACTAGTTAGACCCCACCTTGGGTATGCAGCCAGTGTATGGGTTCCAAATGAATTAGGGTTGATCAGAGAACTAGACAGTGTGCAGCGTAGAGCAGCTAGGTTCGTCAAAAGGTGTTACGATAGGTTGAGCAGCGTTTCAGGATTAATAAAATAATTAGGGTGGGAATCATTATCAGAGCGTAGGTTAAGGTACAGATTAAATCTATTAGAGATATTTCAATCGGATAGCTTTACTGAAGATGTACATATTAAAAAAACCAGCGTATTATGCTAGATTCGACCAGATAAACAAGATTAGAGAGATAGATTGTCGTACCGATAGATTCAAAATGGCATTTTTCCCCCGTACTGTAAGAGAACAGAATAGGCAGCATAGCAAAGGGATAGGTAGGGAAAATATTTTAGAGTATTCTGCAGTGCATGATTCATGTTTTAACACTATAAATACTATAAATACATGCAATCAAGTTGCATGAGACCCTATAGTTGCTTGTTTGCATGTTAGCAGTGCATGCTTGGTGATCCTCACCCCCTGCCACACACCCTCGTGGTGGCTTGCAGGGTATCGTGTGGATGTAGATGTATATGTAGATGCATGGCGTGCTTTGAGAAGTTGAGGTGTCGAAACGCTGGAATGAGGAGAGGGGGACAATATGGAAAAGCAGACGACTCAAAACCGGGGAGGCATTGACCAAAGCAAGGCTTAAATGTCGTACGCTTCGGGCGTAATGATGTTTAAGAGTGTCGCTTGATGGGAAAGGGAGGGAGCTTAATGGAGCTGGGGGGGGGGAGGGTGAAGAGTTTTGAGGGGTTGGTTTTAGTGTTCCAACTGCTTTTCGTCTTTCTCGCGAGAGGGAGTTCTTTTCCTCCTCCTCTTGGGCATCGCCTACCGTCGCTCGGGACGACAGGGGCTCGTCCTCCTCTCTTCTGTTGAGGGGAGAGTGCGTGAACGCTACGAAGGGGAGGGGGGAAGAGGGGGGGGGGAAGTGTAGCCAAAAGGCCAGCGCGACTCTCTTGTTTATCGATTAATGCAATATACTCTCTCTCTCTCGCGCACACACAAACACGCATATAGTCACGCGCACTCGAGATGGAGAGAGCGGGAATGAGAAATACGTAGAGTGCGTGCGTACGAACGTGCGTTTGTATAGAATGAAGGCCATTCTTCGACAAATTAATACCACCGAAACGTCTTTAAATCAACTAAAGTTAACATTACCTTACTCTCCTATTTCTATTTCAAAATTTTTGGCTTGAGTAGTGCAAAAAAAACCCCAATGTCCTCTTTGCATCAATGATAATTCGTTGCAGCGGTACATCTACATCTACACGATACCCTGCAAGTCACCGCGAGGGTGTGTGGCAGGGGGTGAAGATCGCCAAGCATGCACTACTACAATGCAAACGAGCAACTATAGGGTTTCATGCAACTAGATTGTTAGTATCTATATTCATTAAGGGAATAATACATTATTCCTGCACTACCGACTACTCTAAATATTTCCCCTACCTATCCCTTTGCTATGCTGCCTATTCTGTTCTCTTATAGTACGTGGGAAAAATGACGTTTTGAATATATCAGTACGACAATCTATCTCTCTAATCTTGTTTATCTGGTCGAATCTAGCATAATAGGCTGGTATTTTTAATATGTGCCTAACATCTTCAGTAAAGTTGTCCAATTGAAATTTCTCTAATAGATTTAATCTGTACTTTAACCTACGCTTTGATAACGACTCCCACCCTAATTCTTATATTAATCCTGATACACTACTTAGCCTATCGTAACACCTTTTAACGAACCTAGCTGCTCTACGCAGCACACTCTCTAGTCCTCTAATCAAACCTAATTCATTCGGATCCTATACACTGGCTACATACTCAAGGTGGGGCCTAACTAGTGAAAAGTAACATCGCTCTTTTATCTTCTCATCACATTTCCCAAGTACTCTTTTTATAAATCATAGCTTTCTCTTCGCTCGGCCGCATATTTTCCGGATGTGTCTTCCCCACGATAAATCTTTAGTGATTGCTACACCTAAATACCTTATGGTTTCAACGCGTTCGATCTTCGTGTTATTAATTTTATAGGATCGCTCAATCGAATTATTCCTCCTCCAAAAATTGATAGTTACACACTTTTTGAGAATAAGTTCTAACTGTCATTTGTCGCGCCACTCTTGAATTGCATCTAAATCCTTGCGATAGAATTCGGTTATAAAAGAGCTTCAACTGATCTATACTCTGCTTCAAAGGTATTTGTCGGAGATCAGGTTGATGTGGTGGTTTAAGTACTAGTCTTTACCCAGAAGGACTAGTAGATGACTAGTTCTCGACTAGGACCAGAAGAAGTACTAGTTCTCTACCCCTGGTCCGGGTTTGACTCACGAGAATGACTGAGATTTTTCATTTTTATACGGGTCAGCACTTGAGTGTAGATCTGTTACGACACTGTACACCGGCCGTCGGATGGGACGTTGAACCGTAGACCCCTGGCATTTTTCGTTAACAGCAGGATAATGCGGATGCCAAGTTTTTATTGCCATTCCGCCACTCTTAAAGTTCTTATCTCAAACAGCCTCCCATCCTTAACGACGCAAATACTTTAGTTCTCGGTCTTATTATCAAATGAAGCAGCAGTGAAGTCATGGTGGAATAAAGTAATGTATCTACGTTATTTTCGTACTTCCAACAAATCGCTGAAAAAAATCACGAAAGAAACCCCTTTAAGAGATGAAAATACCGCTGCTAGAATGAAAACATATACTCGAATATGTACGCGAAAATATATAGGCACTTGAGTAAAAATGGTATTATCAAAAAATTGTCACTTTTGTTGTTTCCGCTGAGTGTTTGAAGTTTGTGAAGTATTCCATGGTGTCTGGAGCTGCAGTACCACAAAAGTTTCTAAGAGTGCCTCACTCATCGTCTTCAACAAGTGTTTTCGCGGATTTTCCTCCCCTGAAGAAGATCACCGAGTCGATCTCCAAAACGTTGAAGGAATAATCCCGTAGAACACCCCAGAAATTTCGCAGGCAACTAAAAATGTAATGCATAACTAATCTCTACCATCGTTATATAACCTACGTCTCAAGATTTAAGCATGGTGTCAGTGACAAAAGAAAAGAACCCTCTTCGTCAAAGAATGCACTTTGAAACATTTATTTTCAATTTCTCGGCAACAAAACGCAACAAGTAACAAGTTCGACATTCTGACTCCTTCTTCACCGGTATTCTGTACCAGAAGGATAACGTTCGTTACCGGTTAATACTCGAAGAGATATATACTCCATATATTTTACGCTAATGAAAGACCAAATAGGAGCTCCTCCAATACACCTTGGGAGGGAGGAGGAGTGATTCCTAAGGGATGAAATGATGCTAGCTTCTAATTTGGCGTAAATGAAAATGTCCGAAGACTAGAAAATCCAAATGCCAAATTAATTATGGAAAAAAACGATGACTCCGAAACCAGTTTTTCGATTGTCAAGGCAATCATCAACGGGGAGAGCAATGGCAAAACAGGTCAGAACCTGTCAGAAGCCAAGCGGAGAGTGTGTTGCTTGGCTTCTGACAGGTTCTGACCTGTTTTGCCATTGCTCTCCCCGTTGATGATTGCCTTGACAATCATCAACAGCGACACACACTCCGCTTGGCTTCTGACAGGTCCCTGACCTGTTTTGCCATTGCTCTCCCCGTTGATGATTGCCTTGACAATCGAAAAACTGGTTTCGGAGTCATCGTTTTTTTCCATAATTAATTTGGCATTTGGATTTTCTAGTCTTCGGACATTTTCATTCCTAAGGGAGTTGAAATTTTTATTTGTTTCACTCACGATTTTCTCAGGGGACTCCGTATGTAGATCTATGGGAGACGGTTTACTCTCTTCTCTGTAAGTTGGATGAGAACTATTTTTATGTCCTTATAACACTATTCCCTAGGAGTTAGGTGCTTGGTACCTCGCGAGAAGAGTCCTGGTTGCTCTAATGAACTACTATGACTTGGTATCAGTAAAACTTTTAGTACTTTTACACTGATGATTTTTTGATGGATCCTAACCCTGGTTTCAATTTCTTCGTGTCATTTTTTAGCGCCCTGTAATCATGCGCCGTTAAGTCAGCCTTTAATATAATACAGAATGCTGGGGAGAGGGATTTATCAAGAAATTCATTTTGAGTTTACTGTTGAGGTGTTGTCTTGGAGACGGGTACAATTAGGTATTGGGATACGAAAATAGGCAAAAAGTGAGCATTTAAATTCAGTAAAATCATTTCACATGGTCTACTACGCATCAAGTTCAGTTTTCGCGGCTAGTCCGCGAGCGTTGAAGTTATCAGGGTTGTCTACAATAGTTTGACTGTTACAAATTGTTGATACCCCGTAACATCAACTTGATTCAAGCATATAATAGTGTTGTACAGTTTTTGAAAGGAGGAAATTACTGTTGCATCTGCTTCGCCATCGTCATCACCGACCATCATTTCATGATTTGTTTGATTTGACTCCCCACTCGATTCTTCCAAAGGCTAAGCTCTTCGCATTGGCATGATTCTTTTCTTTTACATCCTTTGAGACGTAGCTCAGATCAGATAGAAATGACACAATTAGATAGATAGACTGCCGAGGGAGTCAATATATGAGTTCATTTTTCCCACGGACAATTCATGAGTATTACTCGAATACGTTAGGAGAAACATTAGTATTTCCATAATCCTATCCTCTGTTGCTTGTTCCCTTTCCCATTACCCCCATATAGCTGGTGGCCCAACACCCCCTGCCACACACCCCGGCGGCAGCTCGCAGGGTAATACGCAGCATATCGACCAGATACGGTGCCATCATTTCATGTTGTTGCCATGGAGGCCTGTTGAAGTAAAGATAAATAGTATGTTGATGTAACTAAGGAGTGAGAACTGAGATTGTAACGCATTTCATTGCATCAAGACTATAACAAATAAATTTGAGAAACGTGGAGATCTTCTTACTTAACTAACTCAACATTGCTTTGAGTGTGGAAACTGATAAAAATCATGAACAGATTTCTACACATACGTAATACCGTAAGTATGTGAGGCAGGAGGAGAAGCTCTTTAAACGTGCATTACCTACTTACATGCAATGCATTAATTACATGCGAATTCAATTTCCAATATTCTAAGAACATAACGGGAAAAATCCCTGTACTCCTCGTGCAATAATTCCAGTTTCACAGTCTTTGAACGGCATTTATTGATTTTAATGACTTAGATAGAATTGCATTGCAGATAAAATTTTCTGTTCTATGATGACTTTACCATTAAAAAACTTAAAGGTGAATAGGCCTAAACTCTATTCACTAACATATGGGTTTAAAATTAACTAATCAATGCTTTTTCTCGCGTGTTTTAAGGTAATCTCAAAACATTTCGCTCAAGACAGCCGAGCTGCGTATGAGAATTCGAAGTACATTAGCTTAGGTATATTTTCCATGATTTAGGCAAGATATGAGGATATTAAATATTTTGGGAGATTTCAATAAAACAGCAGTAACAGTTCAAATGAGGAACGTTCAGCGTAAACAACATTCAATCGAGCGTTCCCTAGATACTGCGCACTTTGGCCGAGTGAGTCAAACGCCTCCCCTTCTCCCGCCTCCGCATCAAGTAGTAAAACCTGTCCTTTTTCGCGCGCACGAAATTGATCGTATCGCTCGCTGATGCAGTGAGATTTAAGTCCCCTCGGCTTCGAAAAGCCGAGCGACTTCTTTCTCGCGTGGTAGGGAATGTCGACGAGTAGTTTGTTTACCTCTTAAGACTCGCACACCAAAATCCAAACCTATGGCCCATAATAGAGCGCATTGCTCCCAAACGATAGTAGGTATGTGTAGCACTGAAATAGACTTCCTTCCTCCATTTTATAGTCCTCCTTAAGCCAATTTACTTACCATTAAATTTTCGAGTAAAATCTTTCCTTTCATTTCTTCGCTGAGCTACCTTCCTACAACCGAAATGACGTCATAATGGGTACAAAACGACCGTGGCCATTCTGCCCCCCCAGATAAGCTTTGATTCCATCAAATTTTCTTTTCCGGGAACAGATATATTTTTTCTTGCATTATGAATTGTTTTGAAGTGTTTTTTGATTGAGAAAAAGTTCCGTCCGAGTGCTCTTGATGTAATACCCTTGAAAATTAACACCATTGTAGATTGAACTCTCGCGTGGATTCTCTCGAGAAAATGCCATGATCCTTATGGATATTTTATGATAGAAATGAAGAGTAAGATTCACTTTCTGTGTGAAGGTTCGCTAAAAAAAACACTTCCAGCGATGAATGTGTCTCGCTTCATATTTGCCTATCAGCGTCAATAAACAAATCTAGTCCACTCCGCTCAAAGATCCATTTTATTAAGTCAGGGCCATAATATACATCTATATAACACCCTGCCAGCCATCATAAAGGTGAGTGGCAGGGGGTGAATTCTCACCAAACATGCACTACATGCATAAAAAAGGATTAGTAATAATATGATAGTCTAAACTTCAAATTTTAAAGAGGATAAAAATAGCAATGCAGCATATAATATAATGCTGGTAGTTGGGTTAGCTTAAAGTACTTATTATCAACATGCAACTACCTATGCTTTCCTTTGATACACTCGTATTGGTGATATATTTACCGCTTTTCATATCCCTAATGTGACGTTCTATGAAAATTTTCCCCCGAACTTTCAATGGGGTCGTTTACCATATTTTTTATTGCAGGATCTGATAGAGTTTTTAAAATAAAAAGACACGTATTTTTCCGTTTTTTGATCCGTCAATTATTTCTCGAGTTATAAGCGGCGAAAAACTGATCTTTTTAACCCTTTTGGAAAAGTGGGCGTGGTGCAACCTCTGACGTATATCGACTTCGTCCAATCACAACTGAGCCCGCGAAGCTACATCGCCTTATAGCAATGGTGGGGGGGGACACAGCTGACTCTGCCAATAGGAGCAGTTGCGACATCATCTGTTCGAGCATACCTTCCGAGAACCCCCCTCCACTCCCTTCCCTCCCCCTAAAAGCAGTCAAGGACGGGAGGAAAATGACATAAATGTTATCAAAGCAGCTTTCTCGGTGGGTGCCACATTTTGCTTATTTTAATTTTTGATTTGTTAGTGAATGGTTAATGTGGTTAGAAGATTAATTTTTTCACTAAACTTCGTTTTTTGTTAACATATAACAATTTCGTGTACATAATTGCGATTTCGGTTCCGAGTAATTATTAATTAAGTAATTATTAAGATTAATTTTTTCACTAACCTTAGTTTTTCTTTTCCATCTAACAATTTCGTGTACATAATTGCGATTTTGGTTCCGAGTTAACGCCCTCATTGTATACGCGAAGAAACCAAGGTCCTTATTCTCTTTCTGAAACTCTCGTGGTATCCAAGGGATACCAAAGGTTTTTCGGGACTCGCGTTAACTTTTTGTAAACATTCTAATGAGGAAATCAATGAAACGCAACCTCGGTTTCGTTGCTGGGGAGATAACCGAGGTTGCGTTTCAAACGAGAATACGGACCCAGGAATTACCATCCATATAGTTTCTCGGTTTGCTCCTCTGGTTTCACGACTCGAAGTCATCGGAATGTCTGAGGGCACATCTTCCAAGAAGGCTCGCTTCAAATGTCCGCTGTCTTTGGGTCTCATCTACCCTCCCTCCGGATTCCTCGTGAAATTCGATCTGCCCGCAAGATGGGGAGGGAGGGTGGTTCGAGAAGGCGGATGGAGATATCTCGAAGGAGGCCAACTGCGTCTCCCGTGACGATTAAAGAAGCCGTCGACACTTTGGGAAGGCGTTAGAATTTCTCAAATCTCAGCGCATGCACTCTTAACATTCGTATCCCTTCTTCGACGCATATCCTCTTTAAACTAAAGTTGGTAACGTGCTGGCACGAAAACTCGGAGGGCGCGGGTTTGAATCCCACCTCGGGAACTGCGTTTCTCTTGCTGGTAGTAGTAAGTTTTTATAATACCGTATACTATGCATATTAATTTATATTCCTTGTTATTTAATGCTTTATTTTCAAGTTATTTAAATCATTATTTATGCTGCCTTTATTAAATGTCTTTTTACTGAAAGTGTTTTCTTTAATATTATATCGTGGTTTTTATTGTAATGATTCTGTAATTATTGGTTCGACCAATTAATGCTTTAACCAATAAACCTTTACCAATTAATGGTGATGTACTCATTATCTTCGTATTTATTATTTATTGTTCATTTATATGTGTAATATTGCTCCATTATCCAATTGTACGCCTGTTGCCTTGACTACATTCGCTTTATCTCTTTTTTTTCTTTTCTTTTTGGCATGTAATTTTTTTTTCGATGTTCCAGGGGACTTATAGTCCCAAAACAATAAAGAACTTTTTCTATTATATTCTATTTCTATAATACTCTGTATAATACCGTTACCAGGGGTGTCGATAAACCAGCGATGGACGAAGTAAAAGAGAAATTGCCAGCAGAATAGCCCAAGCGAAAAAGGCATTTTTACCAAAAGAAGATTCTCCTCTTTGCTGCAAATACAAGCGGGGAAGTGAGGAAACATTTCATTAGAACATACATTTGAAGCTTTCTACTATACGGCAGCGAAGCATGGACGATAACAGCAGCAGATAATTCAAGGTTTGAAGCATTCGAAATGTGGTGCTACCGAAGAATGATGAAGATAAAATGGCTCGACCGAGTGACAAACGAAGAAGTCTTAATAAGATTGGGAGAAAAGAGATGCCTGCTGAAAACCCTAAAAAGAAGACGGGACAACTTAATCGGCCATGTCTTAAGACGCGATGGCTTAATGAAGACAATCGTCGAGGGAAAAGTGAACGGGAAGATTGGAAAAGGCAGGTCTCGCATGAGATATATGGAGCAGGTTGTGAAGGATGTAAAAGAAAGGAGTTACGTTTATATGAAGAGGTTGTCGGGTAGAAGAATCGAGTGGAAGGATCAAACTAATCTGAGGATTGTTGACCGATGATGATGATCATATAAAACCGGCAGTTGCATCATAAAGAATTTTACCAATTCATTCATATTATGTATTTTAAATATTTAAATAGTTGGAATTGAACTAGCTAATACTAATATTAATGAATACATTCGTAATTTTTACGCAGAATATTTTCTTAGAGTGCTGAAAATTGCCAGAGAAAAATTTCTAGTGCATTATTAGATTGACCTAAATCTTTAGACTCAAACTTGATTAAGTTAAAGTTATCTTCTTGTAATCTAGAGCGTTTAATCAGGATTAAATATTATTGGTTTTAAGTCCAAACCGTGGTTCAGAGCAGAGTGATGTTTCCCACAGTTTGTCGGGTAATGTAATGAGGATTGGATACTTCTAAGAGTAATCCACGAACACCTAATGTATGCGGTCCATTTGTTGACGAGTCGGAAAGTGGAGAAACTCGAATCTGATTAAAAACAATTGATGAACATAATTGACGAAATGGATGACGGAACATCGAAATTAAAGAGCCTTTACGACGCATTCCAGTCATGGTCAACTAGTCAAGTACAATGTTATTTTACTGACTACGATTGATTTCCAGATTATGAAATTCTCTCTCTGCATGCTCATTTACTTCCTTTTGTACTCTCTACATATCGTTTTAAGTAAAAAAATATAGTATAAAAAGTTCTGCGATAATAGCCGTGCTGAGACTCTCGGTCGATAGAAGCTATCGCTTAGGCTGCCAAATAAAAAAAATGATGACCACCGTCCGCAAACAACGTCGTCGAGACTCTCTTGAATGTCAGATTGAAGGAGTATAGAGAAAGAGTGTTCTCTACACTCCGTGGCCAGATCCAGCTTAGTGACCTAGCTTTCCTGCTGTGATTTTTGAGATTCTTCTTTGCATAATCCGACGGTTTATGCGTCCCAACTGTTCTATTAGCGTTTTTAAAAAAATATTTGGAGATAATATACGTCACCAGAACCACTTTTGAGTGTTCAAGATTTCAAGATTCAAAGAACGTTTATTTACCCCAATAACATTTACATAAAATATTTGATAACAATAACAATAACAAACAATAATATTATAACAAATATTGGGGAGCCCTGCTATAGGATTTAAGAATCCTCTTCAGGGTTTTGTGCTTGCTGATTGTCTATATAAATGTCTTTGGTTTTCATCGTCTGTTTCATTTGCTTATTCGTCGTACGGGAGTGCCTATTGGTCCGGCATTTGCCCGAGGAGCAGGGAAACCCGTAAAACCTACACGGACCGGCAGGCAGGTTTTTGAGTGTTGAGATCATGTGCTTCTTAAGCTTTTGAGGTGTTCAATTTTTCCTAGCAGTCTATTATATGCAATAAAAAAAATTGAGTTAGTAAACAATAAAAGAAGTTGAGAGTAATGAATAAAACCCATTCCTAGACCTCATAGCCAAACGAACCAACAACAAAATGAATTTGGCATACACAGGGAGCCATCACATATCAACAACTACATTCACAATTCCTCCTTTGACCACCACGCTCGCAACCACGCTGCCTTCCATTCCCTCGTTAACAGAATTCTTGATATCCCTATGCGCAGATCAGAATTTCATAAAGTACTACCTTACATTAAACAGATTGCCACATACGATGGCTACGCTGAAGTACTCATAGAAATAATCCTCAATAAACAAAAGAAAAGAAGACTAGTTAGAGAAAACACCACCCTGACCAAGATGAGAAATATGTTAAACTCCCTTTTAATCCCGTATTAACCTAAGGTCTTGAATACATTTTCAGAAAATACAATTTCAAACCCACATTAGTGTCCACCAATAAACTTAAATATAATATTGGTGACTCCAAATATCCCATAGAAATCCTTCACAAGCCCGGTGTATACTCTTGCCCGGAATGCAATGCTTACGATTACGTCTTTGGGGAAAATTTCTTCTTCCATTTTATAATAATCAAATTATGCAGTTATATATCACGCTACCCACTAAGCGGGCAATTTTCCTTTCTAGCTTGGTAGGAAACTTTTTCCAAACGAACAGTGTATGAAAATGCGGAAGAATTTGATGCACACAATAGCAATCAATAATATGGTCAAAAGTTGTAGCGTTACCATCAATGGTTAAAACCAAAGAATGTCATTAACCAAACGAGATTTAGCCAACTTTTGCAGTCCCATCTGTTCCACGAGGAGAGGCGAAAATCCTCCCATTATAGTTTAGTACACTCCCTACGGAAGATCTCCAAAGAAAAAAAGGGCCAGGATATCGTGCCTAATTAAAAAAAAGAAAAATTAAAGAGTTATTGCTTAAATTTCTCTTTTAAATTTGATTCCAATGTCATCAGTTCCCTGACTTCTTAAACTTAATCTGCGAATCGAGTGCTTTTTTTTCCGAAAGCATTCCAATTATTTGAGGCATAATAAGGAGAGCACTGACTTCAAAGACTTGCACTAGGAAAACTCAAAGCAAGTCATTCTCAAAATAATTTAAGAAGCGGACAGGAGAGATCAGCAGGGGCTAAAAATCTGACATGCACTTAAATACGCTGAAATATATAGAATTTTCATGACCTCCCATGACTTTTGAAATGAAAACATATCCCCGACGAAATAAACAAGCCTTATTCCACTGCATCTGAAAAACTCTAAACTGGCTGAGCGAAGCTAAAGCGCACTCACCAAGCGAAAAACAAATACATATTTGCCAACATTTTTAATTAAAATTCATCAGGGGGAATATAACTGTTCTCCTTCACGCTGATACATGAATTTCACCCACCCCATATTACTTTGCGTGCCCTAATATAACCACCATTTGATTTGAACTCGGGTGGTTTTGTTTGGCATTCATCAAATTTATTTGACATGTACTTAAGACTGTTACTGTTTGATTTCAATTCATTGATAGTTTTGCCGCTTATTTTCGCTTTTGATGTAGGATCCCCACTCTCCTTTGAATTTCATTTGAGCTTATCGCCTTCATTCCTACTCTATTTCTCCCTTCTAGTGAGCATACTTTTATCTTTCTTCATACTAACCGTATCTTTCCCTTTTCTTCCTTGTTCTTGCTTACTTAGCATTCGCTACCTTCGATAGCTGACCTTACGCACTCCATTGTACCTATGTACTTTTACATCCTCCAACACTTTACCACTCCTAATTTTTGAAAGCACTATTCTTTCCTCTCCAACCATGTTCAATGAATTTGGGTCCCTCGCATTTAACAAGAGCTACGGCACGACATAAATTGTGACCCCAAAGGTTGGATCACCTGTGCCCTCCGTTCTCTGACTTCCATAACTTTAAAATTTAAGACGATCCGGGCGGTTGTTATGGTCGTACATAATTCCTTTCAGCCATCTGAAAAGACAAATGACTGCCTCAGTTTCAGGGGAATGTGTACTTAACTTTATCTACATCTACATAATACCCTTCAAGCCACCATGAAGTTGTGGCATGGGGAAAATTCACTCCAAACATACACAAAAAGAAAAAGATTAGTAAGACTAATCTAGAATAAATTCCACAATTTAAAAAAAAAAGATTAAAATAGCAAAGCAAGCATGCAATATCAGTCTGTTAGTTGAGTTAGCTTAAAGTCATGATACTAACATGCACCTATCTATGCTATCGATTGATACACTCGTATTTATGCTATTGAATATATTTACAGCTATTCACATCCCTAATTGTACGAGGAAAGAAGGAAATTTTGAATCTGTCAGTTTGGCAATCAATTTCTCTAATTTTGCGATTATGGTCCAGTCACCGGAGTAAGTTGGAGTTCATAGCATATTATAAATGTCACAAGTCAAATATTTTGTAAGAATTTATTTAAGAGATCAAGTCTAAATTTCAACCTGCGGGCGACAATGATTCCCATTTTAGTTCATCTTATCTGGTTAGTGTTAATTTTTAAAAATTTTTGCCTTTACAAATCTTGCCGATCTTCGCTGCACACACTCCAGCTCATTACGTAAGCTTCTTTCGTAAGGATACCATACACTGGCATCGTATTCCAAATGAGGTCTAACAAGGAAAAAGCAGCTAATTTCTCATACATGATCGTCGCATTTTCCCCATTACTCTTTTGATGAATCCCAGTTTACGATTAGCTTGGCACATCATTTCACGTCTGTTTGCCCCAAGAAAGATCATGTGTCAGTCTTATTC
Organism: Platycnemis pennipes; assembly: GCA_933228895.1. Classification (NCBI taxonomy): domain Eukaryota; kingdom Metazoa; phylum Arthropoda; class Insecta; order Odonata; family Platycnemididae; genus Platycnemis; species Platycnemis pennipes. The sequence goes on along the minus strand of OW121852.1, from coordinate 27,811,513 downwards.
CATGGTATTTAATGGATTCCACGTTTGTTAATTTACTATTTTTATTTCATAAGTGCTAGGAGGAGAACTATTCTTTTTCCAAAAAAATCATTACTATTAAAATTACATTTAAAACTAAATTTTAAAAATTAAATGTACTACACATTTAAAAAAAAATGAATTCCAACTGCCACGTATCACACCATTTTTCAATTGCTTGTAGGTCATCATTTAAATATTCTTTATCGTTTGGGCATAGAATTTCCCTATATACTACTGCGTCATTGGCAAATAGACGAAGCTTACTTTTTTTATTTGTTACGTTCCCTATATTTCACAGCTGCGATTTGTTGGTGGAAAGCCTTTTGGCGGTCTTTGAGGACATTACGCCTTTCTGCGTCAGTATATCGCAGAGCCAATGTTATCTCTTCAACCATCCGTTTTCGTATCATACTGGACCATTACTACAGTCGAGACAACAATCATGTCTCTGACTTGTACCATCATTAGTAAGCATTTGACATTTGCGTTCATATGAAGTATGAATTACGCCTTAAGTTGGTGGAATGGGCTTGTTCCCACAACTTTCTAGAGCTGTACTGGTTGGGGCAATCTAAGTTACTCCCGGCAGGGTCACCAATGGCAGAGGATGGGAGGAGCCAGACGAAAAATAGTCAACATTCACTCGCAGTATCTGTTCTTTTAGTGAGGCGGCTGCGAGAAGGTATTTGACCCCATGGCCTGTCAACTGATGGTGTCGTGTTAAAAACATAGCTTGGGAAGGCAAAGGAAATCCCTCCAATTTATTTATCCAACGAAACATGATATGGAGTGATGAAGAAAAGTAAGCAAATTGATTTGTTTGAAGAGGGAAGTTGCGTAGGGAAGCAGCCGATAGGACAAAGTCTGTTCAGAAGCTTGAAACAGTAAGCTTAAGTCTTTCAAGAAGCTTGAAAGAGTAAGATTAATATCTCGAATGTCACAGAGAGTTAATCGTGAAATATTTAGCAAATTAATTCAGAGAGCATGTCTCACTCAAGTACATACATCTTCAATGTTTTTGAAAGCTAAAAGCTCTAAGCTCCCTAATAAAATCCATGCATGAGTGGGAAGAAACTTCATCGAAACCTACACTATCTGAAAGAAAACTATGCATGTATTACACATATATATTTTTTTCTTTTATTGGCCCAGGAAAATAAAAGAAAATACCAATTGTGCTTATCGACAACTCGCAAACATTACTGATGATAGGGAAGTTCCACCATTCCAAAGTTCCGAATTCCACAAAATGCGAGCCTGAGTGACGTAGGCCTCCCTCCGCACATAGGCGTCGCGCACCTTTAATATACATTGAACATATGTAAATATGCACGCACACACACGTTCATATATGTGTGATATGTGTATATGGCATCAAGCCTACGCGTCGAAGAGCGGAGTGGAAGATGCGAAGGTAGTTTGGGTGTTGGCCGCCAGATGGTGGGTCAGCGCCGCGAGGCGGTCCGTGTGCCTGTGTATAACACCGACTGTTCCAGGGTCAGGGGAGGAGAAGGGGGAAGGGGAAGTAGGGGTTCGATGAGGGGTAAAGAGGGGAAGGATAGTTCGTTGGGGAGGGTGGAGGGGGGCATGTGTAAGGGGTTCCTTCGTTTCGTCCACAGGCGTTGGAATATCAGTCGCTCGGGATCAACTGTTGCATCCGCTAGGGTCCACATCGGCGGGGCCAGGGTAAGGCCGAAGAGGTGTACCTCGACGCCAAGAGCTCACGAAACCCGCGAACGGTTCCTTGTCCCCTCAGTGCATCGTCATCCTGACTCAAGATAGCGCGTGATGTGTCCACCATCGGCTTGTGCTGGCAGATCCTCAAGGAAAATATCTCTTCCGAAGGCAGTCGTCACTCCCCATCGGAGAAGACGGGTCGGAGACTTGAAGGAAGTTCCACAGAGTTCTCCATCAGATTAGAACACCGACAATTGTGAGTGAGGGAATTCCAGGATTCATGGACGTTCACAATTTAGGTTTTGTGTTGAGAAAAATATTGAAACCCTCAATCGCCCACTATGTGACTTACAATTCTCATAACACTCTGCACCCTCCCCCCTCCTGCACACTCCTTCTCAGTGCGAGAGGGATCCAATTTCTTTGGAAGGAAGGAGAAAAAAATAAGGGTTGACGGAGGATGTTGGGGCTAGTGTCGGAGGAACGTAAGCGGTGCGTGGAGTCTAAACTTTGAATGTGCTCCAGAGCACTTTGAATAGTTTTTCTTAATGTGTGTGTCTCCGTACATAACTATCTTTTAGACTACATGTAGCGCAAAAATGAGGCACTTCTGGTTGATGACACCAGTTAGAATGTGATGCGAGAATGCGTTTCTTAAGCCCCTCTCACTCCCTATGTATTGCTTGAGTTTCGAAGTTTGTTAGTTTTATGGCTGTCACTTGTATATTTATAAATATAGTGTAGTGAAGTAGACGTAGTAAATATAGTGTAAGCGTAGTTTTGAATTAGTGAACTGCCTACCATCTTGTTATAACTAATCGATGAAGACATTAAGGGCATGCATTACTTAGATGTAAATTTGGGACTCTGTCGGCACTAGACTATTTGCTTGGTGAACTGGCCTTCGTCACCATGGAGATGGGTTGGTACCGTCAACAGACGTGAGTCGGTCCTGCTGGCAGTTCTTGCAACCGCGTCTCTAGCGTAAAATAATTTGCCTCGCAATGATGACGAGCTTCATTTCTGCTCTGCACATTTGCTTCGCCTCAAAATCACTAGCTTTCGTGAAGATCAAGCGATGTCACAAATCACTTTACTCGCACTACGCAATTTAAGCACGAGAGACATTAGTTCCGTTTGAGCGACATTTCAAGTTGAAGCCTAGTGTTTCACTCAAAATATCTACCTTTGGAACGAGTGGATACTGTGCAGCAATCGCTATCCAAGAAGAGAGTCCAACGGCTGCCTCCGCCGGAAATCTGGCCGCAGAGTCCCGACAATGCCACAAGGGCCACGGCACGGGCAAGGAGCAGGAGATGCCATACGCTTGGAGCCGCTCGGAAAGTACGCACAGAATGGAATGTCTTCAGCTGGGGCAGGTACGTCCAGCAGTTATCCCTCTCCTTACGCAAACCATTATCCTCTGACGCTGACGCACAAACCAGAGGCAACTAAAGCCTTCGAAGTTCACGTTGGTGCGCCGACTCTTGTGTTTATGGAGAAGAGTGATTTGACGAGTACTTAAGAAAGATTGTACATTCTCCAAATAGTGCTTTAAGGTAGAGTACATGGATCGCGAGCATGCCATTGGATGGAAGATGTGAGTTAAAAGATTATCGGTCTCATCAACTCAAGAGTAGTCGGAGTGACTCATTTATTGTCAAACTGGAGTGCATTACATTGTTCATTCCCACTGGTTGTTGAGACCGACATTGCTGCGGATCCGATTTTAGAGTTGCAATGCTTGGTGCAATAATATATAATTATGAGAATAAACTGTTTTCGTACAAATCTCTTTTTCGTGCGTAAATCATTAGCTTACCTTAGTTGATTTTTCACGTAACTCGCGCTTTCTTTAAGTCACATATAACTTTTTTCCTTTGAGATGTGGATGTCAGTATTTATAATGGTTTAAAATATTTTCTGCGGAATTAAATGATGGTTCTCATACCGCGTATGCGTCGGCTGTTGGCATCTGTGGTGTTTTTCATTCTCAAGATTTACCGTCAGTTGGCGTTGTAATCGCATATACAAAGATTGTTTCGTCTGTCAAAACGGCTGTGCAAAACGAATTAAGGCTCACTTAAATCAGTTTATTACCTTTATTTTTGTAACAATACGATTCACTCTTATTTTAAGAGATTCATTGTAAGCCGCAATCACTTTAAGATTTGTAAATTCCATTGCGTCCTCTATTCCTCTGTCCTACACGAAATTCGTCCGTGACATTCTCGAAGCGCATTTTCGTTAATGTAGTTCATATACTTCTAATTATCGTCCAAGTACAAACCCATAAAGTGTCGGCGAGTATTATTATTATAGGTCCGTTATTGACGAACTCTCACAGTCACTCAAGTCTTAGTGCTGCGTACCGTCGGCTCTCCGTTGAGTTGACGTCAGGCGGGAGGTAGTGTGGCGTACGAACGTTGTGTGAGAGACCCCCTGGTCAAGGTGTCCGTTGTGTCCAGCGCACACGACGTCGAGGCCGTTGTCTACCGGCGGCGTGAAGTGATGAGTGACCAGGAAGTGGACGATGTTGCCTTCTTGACAGGTATCCCTAACTTGTGCATCTAGCGCGTCCCAATCTCTTTGCCTCAAAATATGAATGGATTTTTATTTTTCTTATGTTTGTTTTGTCTCAATGCTCACCATACAGTTACCTTCCCAATGTAGAATAGTAAAATAATGGGAGTTGCCCTTGCTGATTCATTCTGAATGTGTTGTTTTATTTATTACATTATAGCCCTGTACGTGATAAGAATTTTTGCAGTCATTAGTCGTATTGTTTTTTGTATTCATTTAGTTATTTTTATTATATTTTTTCTGTATTGTTTTCATAGTGTTGATGTGACATTATAATTTCAGACAAAGAGGTCACGAAGCTGTTACTGCGAAACATGTTCGTGTTTGCTTTCATCAAAATCTTTTTTCCGAGGAAGCATGACAGGGGGTCTCCATATAGTTGTGTATGTTATTTTTCATTATTATTTATGGGCAACTGTTAGCAATTATGTATGTACTTTACCATAAATGACTCACCTTTTTAAGTTATGTGAGTGCATGTGTAATGCCTTGATATAATATCGCATCATGCATGATGTAAGTTTTCATATGGCTATGAGATTAGAAGAATTATAAATAGATAATGGGATATAGTAGCTGTATTATGTTGATTCTGTATTCAGGGATAGTTAGCCCTGATGTGCGTTTTATGATTTTAAGTTCTCATTTGAAATTTACTTCTGGTCTTCTTAATGGAAATACAAATTCTCATTGAATTTGGCTCTTGCAGCTGGGAAATTATTTGGTTAGGAGGTAATTTGTGCAAATTGCATTGTCTCCTAATGTCCATTCATGCAAGAAAGAGTTTTTAAATATAATCAATATTTGTCCAGTTGTGTGAAATCCCATTGAGTTATTATTTGTTATATTAAAGCAGCCTAAAGGTTTTATTTTATTAAGCATAGAGTAAATAAGCTATTTTGTTTGTGTATATATGGATTTGTGTTTGTTACTCATTTGTATTTGTGCATTGGGGATGTAAAAGGCGAGAGTCAGTCGGGTGGCCTCCACAACAAGCGAGGACTCTATGGCCATGGAGGAGGGGAAGGGAACAGTGTGGGCATTGTTGGCAGTGTCGCAGTTTGCTCCCAGAAGAGGGCTCTCGCAATTGCCACCATTGTATTTGCATCGCTCTTCACCATCTCACTCATCATTGCATATGCCGGGCCCCAAAATGGTGAGTATTACCATGGGAAAGTTTCTATGTGTAAGTTTGGATAGTTCTGTGTTTGAAATATTTAATTATATTTTGTGTTGCAAGGTTTTGTGCCTGAAAAAGTTTTTCAATACTTACCTGAAAAAGCTTTTCAATACTTCAAGACCTTTATCAGGTTTCAAAATGTTGGTATGCTTTATAATGAGTAGCTGTTTTATGTAGCTCTTAAAATATCTAAATTTGAGACCCATCAGAATAGAGACAAAAATTTGCAATTTGCCACATAAATAAAACTATTCCGACCCTGGTTTCGTCGGCCCTGCAACATCGTCTGGTGACAAATTACATCAATAGTGCACTTATATATGTAATATGCAGGGATGTGAGTAGTGGGGAAGGGGTAGGTGGGTAAGCGGTGGAAAGCCTATTGGCGGGCAGAGGAAAGACACGTGAATGTGAGGGCCTGAGTGTAGGGGGTAGGGTATGAGGAGGATGCTGAGGGAAGGGGGGTCATAAACACGTCAACTGGAGGAAACCCAGAATTTTGAGAAAGTCTCATAGTGGAAAGGGTTTTCACACTTCGTGTCCTGGAAGCATTGTCATGGCTTCAACTAAGGTGCCACGTGGTGCGACTTGTTGTCACTGGGGAAACATAGGGTCAAGGTCCCAGGGCTGGAAGGGACCTCATCACCGACCATGGTCGATCTGTAGCCGCATATGGTCTCCGTGTGGGCAGATTATGGAGTGGGCGCCAGTCATCTAAGTTAGAAGCCGGGTATCATAATACCACGCAATATCACCAGAATCTATGGAATAAATTTGAGACATCTACCGCCTTTGTGCAGAAGAAAAAATTAATTCTTCAACATTAAATTTGCACTTGAATTCTGTTTAGTGAAATGGTAAAATTATCAAGTATTGTAATAATATAATATTCCACTAATTTTGTCAAATCTACATCCTATGCATGAATAAAATAAATTTTTAACATTTTCACATGGGTCTTGATTGAGGTCTGGCAGAGGCATATGAGGAAAAACTAGTGATTCAACTGCCTCTCAATGCATATATTTGTGTGTCTGTTTTTAAGTTCTTTCTCTAACCTTTTTTAAGAGCCTTATGCAAGTAAAAATGTTTGCTGTATCACTTTTTCTGTTTTATTTTCACCCAATAATTCACCAGAAAGACACGCCTTTGATTTGCTATGCAATTCATATTTTTCTCTATAAAAATATATTTATATGTAATGAAAATTTATGATATCATGAGATTTCATGAATGAACATCACTTTGTTCTTCTCCATCCTCTCTTTTATGAGCAGCCTAAGGGCTTAATTGCTTCTTTTGTACCCTTGCTTTTCCAGAATCCAAAGTGGTATTCTTCCAGGAACTCTCTGCTTTCTTGTTCTGTTAATGATCCTAGTCATTATCTTTGAGGGATATGTTGTCAGGCTTTTGGTCCTGAAATTTTTACAGTTCTCAGCCCTCTTTGTTTTGGGAATGGGGATAAGGATGTTCTTCTCAATGTTCGTGGGTATCTCTCTCGTTTAGTTTATTTTGCTGATTGTCTTGCTCAGCTGGGTTAACGTCTCATCTCCTGCATGTTGTAATTAGGTCAGCAGGCTCATAATTCCAAAAGCCCTGATTATCCACAACTCCATTATTTCATATCATCATTAGTCAGCAATCTTGAGACTGTTGTGACACAGCTCTCCACTGAATTCTTCTATCAGATACTCAACGCCTTCCTTTGCTGTTCTTTCCATCCACTTTTCCTTCAACTGTTGTCTTTACCAGACCATTATGTTCCATGATTTGGTGGATCAAGTTGTCCCATTCTTCTTAGGATATTTTGAAGACTTTTCTTTTCTCCCTCTCTTCTTAGGACTTCATCTTTACTTACTCTGTTGATCCATTTAATCTTCATCATTCTTCTGAATTACTGCATTTCAAATGCTTCCAATATATTTTAAATCCTGAACAAATATAATGAAGACTGTAGTTAATACACATAATTTAGAAAACTCACTTGATGATTGATAAAAATAAAATAAAGTTAATGGTATGTGGTAGAAGAGAGGAGGCCGAGATCAAACTTCGAAACTAAAGCTTTAAGAGGTGAAAGAGTATTATTGTTTATTTAGGAAGCTGATAAGCTAGTGACAGAATAAAACAATCAGTAAAAAGGTTACTCGTACCTGGCGAACCTACTTACAGCTGGGAATACAAGCATGGAATTAAGGAAACCTTGCATTAGAACTTATATCTGTGACATGCTTCTTTCTGGCAGTGAGGCATGGAGAATGACAGCCATTGATGAATTAAGACTGGAGGCAAAATATGGTTTTACTGAAGAATATTCGAGATAAAATGGATTGATTATGTAATAATGTAATGAATAAGTCTTGGGGAGAGTGGAAAAAAGAGTAATGGTGGAAACTTGTATAATAAGGCATCCCTAATAAGGAAAACCTAATGTATCAAATTCGAAACTTGATGGTTTTATTAAGGCAATTATCAGGAGATATCTGAATGGGAAGGGTGGCAAAGGAAGACCTCAAAAATGAAATATATGTAGCAAGTAATGAAGGATACAAAAGACATGAATAGTGTAAATATGATGAAGCTAGCTGATAAGGAAAGTGAATGCTGAGCTTTGTCTGTATGATTTTTGATGAGTGACAATGATGACGATCTTGTAATTGATGCCTAAGACTGGTGAGATATTTAATTTATAAGGATGTCAGCTAAGTCTGTCTTTTATGTGGATATAAATATTGTATCTGAGTAAGTATGGTGTAAACGTTCTCAAGAATAGGACTCACCTCTGCCATTTTAAAGCCATGTGATTTCTATAGTTCAGTTAAAAGTACAGGAAAATCAATGAATAAATTGCTTATTTACAGGTTTTGACTTGTGCAACAAAACTAGTTGTAAAATCTAAATACTTTTCCTTTTTACTTTTTTTTTGCTTAAGTCTAATGCTTTTATAAAAAGTGGAAATTATAATTGACCTTCATTTGATACACTTCTAACATTTTGGACATTGATATATTTTATACGTAACATGCGAAAAGCGGTGTGCATGACTGGCAAGGATGAAATGGTATCACTTCTATGTAAAATGCAATGACATTCTTTAGAAACATGTAATAATGTACTCCTGATGGGCATTAATTCAATTCCACTGCATTAGTCTTTCATGTTGCATGCTGCTGGTCCAATTCATATATAACCATGTACTTGGAAAATCTGTTGTTGCCTTTGATTAATCTCAGTTGTGAGTCCTGAAGTTAAAAACTCAAGGAAGACAAGGAATCATGCATTTATTAGTACATACATGTATCAAACCTAAGATCGATTAACTGCAGCCCTCTATATTTCCTTTACCATACCAGCTCTTTTCCTTTCATTCTTATTGTTAACATTCCTCTTGGTATGTCCTTCATATTTGTCCCTTGACAAGGACAATTTCCTTTGATTTCCCTCTGCAGTATGTTATTTAAAAATTCATTATGTCCCAAGGTGTACCCAAAGCAATGTGTTCTTCTTTTCAGTGTACTTAATGTTCCATTGAGTCCTTTCTTCCTCAGCTCTGCTGTGTACTTCCTCATTATTTAATTAATAAATTCTTACTTTAACCCTTTGTTATTTGAAGCTCTAGGGTTTTGAAAGCTGCTGTTAGGATGGGAGGAGTAGTATTCGTTACCATGAATTAATTGCTCAATAACATATGTATGGCAGAGGTACTTAATTTTGAATCTCTAATTTTTTTCCAGAGTGCCCTTGCTTAGCCAGTGAGGGCAATGGCACCCTCCAGGGCGGTGGACCCTCTACGACCACGCCTACCACCCCGACGGGTGAACCATGCCCATGGTCCAATCTGAGGCTGCCACACACCCTCCATCCCATTCGGTACAATATCACCATTCACCCCAACCTCACCACGCTACATGTCAAAGGTAGGTTTCCTACAGCCACTGCTGTCTCTAGCAGGGGGGCATTTGTTGTTAACTGTGCTCGTGAGACTAAATAAGAAGGCAGGATCGATCTGGTGTCCTGACTTCCCAGCCATAAGGCCCAGGTTTGAATCCCAGGCATGGAAGTTTTTTCAGTGAAATGCTCTTAATTAAATACTAGAGGGAAAGCACTTAACTTCAGTACTCTTATCTGCTAGATGGGATGTTAAAATATGGACCCCTTTTCACCTCTTGCTTACAGCAGATCAGTGCCAACTTTGGGTTTTTCTCCTTTATTTCATGAATAATCATAATTTTTCACACTATCCCATCTCTTCAGGGGAATCTAATATATTAATATTGGGAAAATCCAATCTATCATCTTTGCAGGAATCAAGTCAACCCCGATTCTAAAATGACCCCCTTTTTTGGAACTCCACTAGGAGAAAAAATATGAAACTTCTGCTCTGTTAATTGGTTGAATGTAAATCGAAAGTGTTCAAAAAATGTTCGGTATCGACCTGAACTCACACCACCGTACGTGTTCACTAATGCGAATACGGCTTTTCAGTCGACTGCTCATACATGTAAATGCACCTTTTAATACTAAATTTATATTAATCATTGGAAAACAGATGCATTCCTTACGTTACTCTGAATTCAGTAGGTGGGCAGTTGCAGTTTATACTGTGATGGCGGGTTGTACTGAATCTCTTTAGTCAGTAGAAAACTAAGAGACATTTCTTACGTAACTCCAAATCCAATACACCGGCATAGTTGCATTTTATACTGCAACAGTGGATCATAGCGTAATCTCTCTAGTCCATGGAAAACTAAGACATGTTTTTTACATTACTCCAATCTAATTGAAGTCCAGAATTTAGCTTCCAATTGTAAGAAAAACCCTCTTTTGTGGAAGTCAAGAAAGTAAAAAAAAAACATCATCTTAGATTTGTGCGAATACAGTAGTTGTTAGTTACCTTACCTAATGGTAACAACTACAAAATGAAATAAATGTTGACAAAGTTCAAATGTGATTAAAATCTCACCTCAGTTGGAACAAAGCATAGTACCTACTGTCGTGGAAAAAAGTCATGACACTCGAGTTTACAAGTCAATGACAGTTGTACGGGTAGTCCCACATGAAAACAATATATATCAAAAATTAGCAAATTTAATTCTGCGTTCAACTGTGGAAAGTGAAAATTTATATTTTAACTTGTTAAAATTTTATTGTCTGTGAAACAAAAAAAGTGCCGGTTTTTTCACCGTTTTAAACGTAATGCTCACTTTAAAAATGCATAACTTTTAAGGTATTCATTGGATCGTAACCAAACTTAAATACAACATAAAGGAACTTGTTGTTAAGGTATGTACAACGTTTTGAGATAATCGAAGTTTAAATAAAATCGTTCTTGTAAATTTTGTAAAACAAATTTTTCTCAGTACTGCGTGGTCATATCGATACGAATCTTGTCCTGTCAATGAGCTTATGGTAATACAGGGCTAATCGGTTCTCGATATTTAGAATTTATTTAGTTGTTTCTTTTATGTGCGCTTACATTTAATTCGGCTTTTCTTACAACAAGAGGAGTGAAGCCAGCGAGGGGAAACGGACGCATGGCCTTCGAATTCCGTGCGACGTTGCCGCGTTCGACACCAACCCCGCGCTCCATGTGTAGAATCCATACATTTTTGTTGCATTGTAACTTAAAAAGATTTTCTTTCATTGCAGTGGCACATCTCTTCACCGTCGGTAACGATCTTCCAACACACTCGGACACTTTATGATAGACCGGATACCTCTTATCATTAATCTTTTCACTCTCGCTTCTAAAAAAACAAATCGCACTAGCAACCATGGCAAACTCGCCCTCCGTCAATGGTGTAGCAGGCATACTGTCAGATGTTAATCCAAAGAAAATCATCGACAGAATGAGTGTGGGGTCAGACATACAAATACAAATGATTCATCGCTGAGACAAAGCGGGTCCTTCGGCCTCGCCATCAGGACAATGTAATATAATGACAACAGCTTATTAGCTAACAACCCAATTTTAAACCTGCCATTGGAGTTCCAAAGCCCTCATGACAAAAGGAGATGGAAAGGAGTTAATTTTCTTTCGAAAGAAAAGAATCCTACCGTTACAATGCAACAAAAATGTATGGATTCTACACATGGAGCGCGGGGATGGTGTCGAACGCGGCAACGTCGCACGGAATTCGAAGGCCATGCGTCCGTTTCCCCTCGCTGGCTTCACTCCTCTTGTTGTAAGAAAAGCCGAATTAAATGTAAGCGCACATAAAAGAAACAACTAAATAAATTCTAAATATCGAGAACCGATTAGCCCTGTATTACCATAAGCTCATTGACAGGACAAGATTCGTATCGATATGACCACGCAGTACTGAGAAAAAGTTGTTTCACAAAATTTACAAGAACAATTTTATTTAAACTTCGATTATCTTAAAACTTTGTACATACCTTAACAACAAGTTCCCTTATGCTGTATTTAAGTTTGGTTACGATCCAATGAATACCTTAAAAGTTATGCATTTTTAAAGTGAGCATTACGTTTAAAACGGTGAAAAAACCGGCACTTTTTTTGTTTCACAGACAATAAAATTTTAACAAGTTAAAATATAAATTTTCACTTTCCACAGTTGAACGCAGAATTAAATTTGCTAATTTTTGATATAATTTGTTTTCATGTGGGACTACGCGTACAACTGTCATTGACTTGTAAACTCGAGTGTCATGACTTTTTTCCACGACAGTATCTGTCTGTACCCTGCATTCCCCCCCCCTGTAATATCATGTCTGAATTTCTTTTGTTTTGCATTTATCAAAAAATCAGATTCTATTCTTTCATACCTTCTCTCAAATTTTGCTGTGCTGATTTCTCTAAACTCCTTTATTTTCTAAGTTTCATTTTTAACCATTGTAGATTCATTTATCGTACTGCATACATGTGGATACCTTTGGAACTGGATGCAATTTAATTTTGTGCTCTTGTTCAAAGGTTGAATACTCACTCTGCATAGGTACATATTTATTTCTTATAATTTTAGGCATTTTCTTATCCTCGTAAATAATTTGTTGACATTGATGATTGATTTGAACTGTGATTATCAAATATTAGCCACTTAATCAGGTCATTCTAGTGAAAAGTTTAATATGGAGCGTTGCACTATATGGGGCGGAAATGTGGGCTTCGCGAAAAGAAGATGAAAATAGACTTAGGGCTTTTGAGATGTGGGTGTGGAGAAGGATGGAAAGAGTAAGATGGGTCAAAAGGAAGACGAACGATGAAGTGCTAGAATTGGTAGGAGAGGGAAGAAATTTGATAGATGAAATTAGGAGAAGGCAGAAGGTGTGGATGGAAAAGGTAATAAAAGGGGATGGTGTTTTGAAGGAGGTGATTGAGGGAAGAGTGTTGGGTAAGCGGGGAAGAGGGAGGAGAAAAACGGGTAGCTTGAATGTAATGATGGATGGCAGGAGGTAATAGGGGCTGAAGAGGGGCATCGTGTGAAATTTAGGGGGTGGGTAGAATTAAATGTCCATTTAAACCTACCTTCACTGGTAGAATACTAATAATAATAAATAATCAGGTCATTGTTGGTTTATTGAGCAAAATTGGAACTCACCTTACTCTGTATCTAATGGTAGGGCTGTGCAGTTCTGGCTGCATTACTCAATGCCACTGTTGGGTTTTGGAAATGGTGGCCAATGCAATATTTTGGCACATGATATTATGCAATAAAATACAATTATCTGTATGATGAGATGACATATCACAAATATCATATATGTAATTTACGATATCAAGAAATATAATGCTATAATTCCAGTTTATTTTTCAAAGTTTGCATGTTTACACTTTTGCAATGTGATGTTAATTTTGCTGTGTAATATTCAAATCTTCATGTTGCACAGCCCTACCTGATAGTATGTATAAGTTTCATGCTTGGAGATCCATAGAGTCAGATTATTTCTTCCAACCATTATGACATAAAAGTTATAATGTCTTGAGAATCACACAATAACTGATGTATCCCATGATGTTTAAAGCACCACCTACATTTTGAGCCAGGAATATCATATTGGTATTCTCTGTATGTCCAATGAAAGCTGATGGAGAACTTTCAAAGTGGAAAATCCCTCATTGATATGCTTTCACTTTGTTTTCAGGCCAAGTAACCATTGAGTTTGCTGTGGATGAGGATACAAATTTCATAGTCTTCCATACCAAGAATTTGACAATAGCTGACAAGGTAAGAATGCTTTAGTTTTTTTTCTGAGTAGAAACTCCAATTTCTGTACTTATCACTTGAACTTGAGCATTGAAATGTCATTTGAGCAATGAGAGAATTAAATGGCTAAGCAACAGATCATTTGTTTAATTTTTATCTTGCTAATTTGAACCAAAATTCTTTGTTGAGTAATTAATATTAAACACTCAATTTCCCAGTCTCTTAGAGCTGTGATAGGCATAACTTTTCCTCGGAGAAATTATTTCATCTAATAAAAAATGAAATCACATCATGCATTATTGGGCTATACTGAAGTTGCATAAATAATTATGAACAGAAAAACATATCATTTTAACAATTTTATGTACTGGCAGAAGACATAGTGAATCCATGAGAGAGTACTTTTACTTTAATCTGAAAAATGTGTAAAAGTCATGGAATCTTGGGAATATCACCCATCAGATGCTGAAGTCTTAATTTTCTTGTGCAAAGCATTCAGCCATCAAAGGAATAATGATGAGCCAGTTCCGCCTGTACTTTCATTTCCTCCATTTGGCTGAATTCAGGGTTAAATGAGCTGATCATCTGAGGTCTCAAGCATTAAACATGATGTGTTCAGGTTTTTGTTCTGATTCAGTTTTTTTAAGCTATTGTCCATTTTTCATATTGAGAAGATAGAGTGAGTGGATGGAATGATAATTAAGGGTTTACGGTTTCATAGAAGATGTGATGAAGGGAAGAATGTTGGGTACGCAAAGTAGGCATCAGAGGAAAACAGGCAGTTTGAATAAAATAATGGGAGGAGGGAAACATGTGGAACTATAGGAGAACAAGATAAATGAGATTGAATGGGCAAAAAGACACGTTCATGTGGTGGAATGAAGGCTCTGCTTTTTTCACGGTGATTGCTGCTAGAAAAGTCTTTTTGGGCTTTTCATAAAGAACAGAACTTTGTTCTTTTTTCCACAATTTGTGTTACCAACCTGACAGGTTTCAATGTGCTTATAGCATCATAAAAAGAGCGGATAATTATGTTATAAGCACGTAGAAAGTTCTGATAATGATGTTATAAGCACAGTGAAATTGTATTTAAAATGTCCAGGAAAATTGTGCCTAGTACAAAGTTTTTTATGGTAAAGAAGGGCAATTTATGAAAAATAGGGCACTTGGAAAAACTTTTATGTCCATTTAAAAGCACCTTAGCCAGTAAAGTTAGGACTACAGGGTTCATACCGGTCAGGGAAGTCACGGAAATGTCAGGGAAATAAAAATCGGGACTGGAAGTCATGGAAATGTTAGGGAAATTAGATTCTGGTCAGGGACAAACTCTAGAGGCGCAGCAAAAAGATGAAAATCGTGGTTGAACGCAAAGAGCATTGCTGTGCTTGAGTGGCAAGGTGTACATTTTGTTGACGTCAGCTTGCCGTCCTGGCTGAGCGGCACGGGATAGCACCGACTTGGCGGCTCGCTCGGGTTCGGAATCTGGCTGCTTGGTCTGCTAGTTTTGTTTTTGAATTTTGACTTGAATATGTTACTTTCCTGGAATAAATAATTTTTTTCACAATATACTTTGCTGCATTTTTCCATAAAATCCCAAATACGACTGCTTTGCCATTGATATAAAGTCAGGGAAATTTCAAAAATTGGGACTGAAAATCAGGGAAAAGTCAGGGAAGTTGAAAATGGAAAGTTGGTATGAACCCTGAACTACTAATTCATTAAATACTTTTCTTAAAAATTATTGTTGGCACATGTGTTTAACAAATGTATAGGCCCTTTCTTTCCTCTGACATTAAAGATAAAAAGTTACTCTTAAAATTATCTAAATCCTTTGATTTTAAGACTCGTACCAAAAAATGTTCTTCATTGATTAACACACTCAATGCTGGCCTATTTGAATATTTTTTTTTCTTTTATATGAATAAATACATTATTATAAATGCTTCAAACATAAAATTTTTGCAATATAATAATAATTTTTTTACTTAGCAACGAACATAACGGGACCCCATGCCTTGACATCAAGGCATCAACCTCCCAGGGTAACAAGGCATGCCTTGAATTCAAGGCATCCGCGTTGAGTGTGTTAACACAGTACTGTAAGCCGTCATAAATTGTATTAATTCATTCAAATATTGTGAAGCAATTGCTGGGGAGACTAGTCTTAAAGGCTATACAGATGGCTCACATCGTCAAGATGTTCCTTGATTACACATTCCTTTCCTCAGGTCAGTGCATGTAAATAATTGTGGTTAGCACGTTTTGGTTACCTCTTTATCACATTTGAAGTAGGACCAAACAAATTTTTCCTGGGAAAATAACCTCCGAATTGGTTAATTTGATGATGGATATCACTCTATAGAGTTTTAGATTAATTCCCTAAAAAAGATTGTTATCACTTACAATTAGGGATGGGTCGGTTCCACTTTTTTTTGGTTCCGGTTCGGTTCTTAACTTCGGTTCCGATTCTCGGTTCCAGTTCTTAATTAACCACTTACTTTGCATTGCTCAATGGTAAGATAAGATAATCACACATTTTTTAAAGTTAAAAATGACCAGTTAACCCAATGTTTTTGTAATGATTGTCCATTTATAGTCGAGTAATCAAGAAAGCAGAATTGTCAATGGTAAACGGTTGATAGTTACCTGGCTGAACACGACCCTTGCATCAAGGGAAGAAGAAACTTGATAAAACAATTTAGTTATAATTGACCGCAGGTATTGCTGGTGCCTTTCATTTCCGGCTATCTTTGCACTGTCCATTTTTCAAATAGTCGATTGTCGTCTGCTATTTACTGCGCGGCGAAGTAGACAGTGTTCTCTTGCATGAGCAAAGTTAATGCTATTGTACAAATGACGAATAATTTGCTGACTTAACGAAAGCAATGCTCAAAGCATGAATGAAATATTCTAAAACTTACACACTCTACATTATGATATAATTTACGAAAATGATATGAGGACTCGCACCTCCAAAGGAGGTGGACGTTACACATACCTATCAATCGGAATATCCTTATTATGGCGGTATTTCATCACTTACTAGAATTGGATGTAATAAAATAAATCATATAGTCATTTTAATGACTGAATTAGAATAATTCACGGCAACTTTGAAGCAACTAAGTACACTATTTCACCAGGTTTTACTGTGAAGCCTCCACTTTCAGAGTGTGAGCAGGTACCAAACTTATTTTCGAGCCAATTATTTCGGTACCGATTTTTTTTGGCCTCGGTTCCGGTTCTAAGCTCAAGAACCGGTGGAACCGAGAACCGAAGAACCAAACCGACCCATCCCTACTTACAATATTTGGTATTTTGATAGGTATGTTTCTGTAAAAAAATGTTAATGAAGTAAAAGGGCACCCTTATGCCACGCATTTTATTATGATGTTCATTTGTCACCCAGGCATCGAAACTCGTGATAACCAGTACTTAATGACATTATCAGTTAGATAAGTGCTTAGAATCAGTTATGGAAAAGCCAGTGGTGAAAAGATGAACATCAATTGAAAAGCTCAACCTCCGGCGAGAAGTAAATGAAAATCCATGTATGAAGTGTGTTGAATTAGCGGCAAAAATGGAAGTTCTACCATCAACGATTAAGGCGAGTTCAGAAACGTGAAACATTTGAAACTTCAAGGACATAGTGAAAAAAGTACAGCTCTTATTCTATAAAAGTTCACTTTCGTTTGTGCATTTCATATCGCTATGACAAATGACCATAGTGATGCTACCCCCCACGACTCGGGGGGCCATTTTCCAAACAAAAAATGGGGTCATTTTCACTGTATCGCTGCAAAAACCAGCTTCAGAGTAATCATTAACCCTTTGCATTCCAATTT
This sequence comes from Platycnemis pennipes, assembly GCA_933228895.1. Taxonomy (NCBI): domain Eukaryota; kingdom Metazoa; phylum Arthropoda; class Insecta; order Odonata; family Platycnemididae; genus Platycnemis; species Platycnemis pennipes. The sequence continues at coordinate 27,794,039 of OW121852.1, read as the reverse complement.
TTTTTGTAGAATTCAAGTAGCAGCCGAAAGAAATACTATTTGCAAAATAGGTGAAAAGGCTTCATAAGATACTAGAAGTTCACAAAAAAGGCATAAGATGGCAGCGCCTTGCATAAAATCCGCATAATCGCAGCGCCATCTGATGTCGAGCTCAACTCGACATTGGACCTGCTGCTAGAGCTAGGCCTGTCGAGCCAGCCTCGACGTTGGACCGCAAAGGGTTAACTGCATTAAAAATAGGACTAAATTATGTTTATATGCTAAGTTTGAATATCATTTCTTCTATTTTTATAATATAAAGCCTCAACTAGGGTATATACTTTTAGAGGAGGCAGTGTATACAAAATGTGCTGTAGGTAATTTTCATCATAATAAATTATCAAGTGTGCATCAACATTAGATATCATTTGTATTTTCTTAGGAGGTGTATTAAGTGGAAATGAAATTTTTACAATAAATGAACACCAGTCATCAATGGAATGTACTAAACTGAAAGTCATACATACCATTCCCCTGAAGTCATACACCACAATAATCAACTTACTGTGGAAAGCATAACCTGTTTTGCACATTTTCGTCATTACCACATTCAGAATTTCAAGTCCCTACATAAACGTGCCAACAAGAGTCCCCTGCAAATATGAAGTGTGTGTTCATCCATTTTTTACTTTCATAATACCATCTCGGTTGCTGCTATGTATATATCCTGTCCTCGTTCACCATTCATTAATTTTTTCAGTCAATGAAGGATGGCCATGGCCGTCAGATGAATATCACCCGATTCCTGGAATGCCCGTCGCTGCAGCAGGTGTATGTGGAGGTGGAGGAGGCCGAGGGAGCACATCTGCTGGCCGATGTGCCCGAGGATCAGCAGGGGAGTGGGGCGGATGGAGGGGGCGGGAAAGGTGGCAATGGGGGGGAGGGGACGACGGGAGGCAAGAAGAAGGCCAACTCCAAGAAGCGGAAGAAAGGATCCAAGGTGAGTGGGGGAAAATTTCCAGGATACAAAGGTGGTCCGTGAAACCTTAGACTCTGGGAGTATGCATGTGCCTGCGAAACTGGAAAAGAAACAGTAATAACAATACTTTTATTTATTTTCCCAGTGACCACAATACGTATTAAAATACGTATTACAGTAGAATCTTGTTATTACAAAGTTCATGGGACAAAAAAATCGGCGGTGCAGAATATCGATCTTCGTATCAACGTGTCTTTTTCGTGAACATTGCCAAAATTATCTCTTTGCTTTTTCTCTGGTTAATTCAATCTTTCATGTGTTATGGCCATGCTATAGAATAATCTCAGATTTGTATCTATGATTAACAATCAAATGACGAGGAAAAATATGAAATCCAACATGAAAAAGTTAGATGCCATGGAGGAGATGGAAATTAACCAGGGGGGAAAAGGACAATCTCCTAAAAAATGTGAAGTTTTACACATCTCTCTATCTCCTCTCCCTCACTTTTATGGAGCAGGTACCAACTCGCCACCTGAGACCTCTCTTCCCCTCCTTGTGGCGTTTCACAGAAGTCCTCTTCCTCCCTCCCCCTTTTTGCTGCGACGATGTGTGGGAAGTGAGTGACACATATCACCTAAAGGATGACGATGCTACAGAGCATTGTCATAATTTGGGTTTCTTCCTTTTAATGGTATCATGTCTTTGTGACTAATAAGATGTTTGTGTGCCTCATGCCCAATCCAACTTCCCCCTATACTCTCGGTTAGAGATGGGTCGAATCCAGTTTTTCTCGAATCCGAATCTCGAATCCGAATCTTAAATTCACCCTCGAATCTCGAATCTTATTTCGAATCCAAATCTTAACTTTACCTTGAATCGTAAATTTTATCAAGAATCTAAATGTTGCCTTGTCATTTTTACATAAGCTTGTATTTATTTTGAATTCTAATATTAATTTTCCACACTATAGAATTAAACACTCCAACTGCAAGCATATAAAAACTTTAATGCTTTAAGTTTTTATTTAAAAAAATGAGCATTTTAACACGTTCAGGATCAAGCCGATTCCTCTTCTTATCACATATAATGCCAGCCGTGCTGAACAGTCTCTCTGATTGCACTGTTGAGGGTGGTGCTGAAAGGTACTTCCTAGCCAGTTTTGGTAGCACTGAAAACTGATGTACAACTCTTTTCCAGTATTCTAAGGCATTGTTTTCAGGAGGAAGAAGCTCTTCTTGCAAATACCTTTCCACTTCTTCCTCAGCAGTAGCAGAATGATTAGATGTTTGTACAGGGCTCATAATACGACTATAAAATGACCACATTCCATGCATCGACGTCTTAACATCTGATGTGGGAGCCTATGATAAGAAAGAAAATGGAAAGATTTTAACATGTCTACATAAACCATGAAATAACAAGCAATCAAATGATAAATTTCTTACGCTAGCCTACTTACCAGTTCTCTCCTTTCCTCAGGATATGTGCCACTTATGCTTTTAACCTCCTGAATTAGCTGGGTTTTGGCTTGTTGCAAAAGCTCCTTACTTTGCAAAACACTTCCTTTGAACCTTGGATCAAGGAGAGTTGCAACAGCGTAGAATTCATTACTTTCCACTGATGGGTATCGGCACTTCAGTGCAGTCAATAAGTCGTTTTTCACACCTTGTAAGCCAGAAGAGACTGGTGCAGGTTTCTTCAATTCATGCATTGAACTGTTAATGATGGGGATAACTTCTGATATGGTTACATCAGCTGAACTCACGGCAAACGTTGCTTGATTAAAAATGTTTGCAATGCCTGCAACACTTACAATCTGCTCCCAATGATGAGAAGTTAATTCAACAGGAACAGTAAGATATGTCGCTGCCAGTGTAACTGCTGCCTTTTGTTCAAGCAACCTTGTAAGCATATGCAATGAGTTCCATCTGGTGGGCTCATCCTGCAGTAGCCTGTGTTGCTTAACTCCCACAGTCACTTGGGCTTTTTTTAAAACTTTGGTAGCTTTGGAAGAGTGTTTAAAATGACCTACAAGACGCCGACATGTAGCAATCAAACCACTCACCATCTTATTATTAAGAAGTCCATCTTTGACCACCAACTGCAGTGTGTGAGCAAGACATGGAATATGGCTGAAATCAGACTCATTAAGAGCACAGCATATGTTCCTCCCATTATCACGCACAATCAAAAATATTTTGTCTTCTATGTCCCAGCTTTTAAGAGTTTCACAAATAAATACCCTCAAGTTTTGACCAGTGTGTGACACTTCAGGAAAAGGCACTACCTCTAAACACAAATGGTGAGATTTAAAGTCAGCATCAATGAAGTGAGCAGTTATACTGAGGTAATCATCATTACTCGTTGATGTCCACATATCTGTTGTAATGGAAATACTCTCTGCTTTGCTGAGAATAGCCCCGACTTTTGTTTTTGTTTCATCATACATTTCTGGAATTAATTTATTTCCAATATGCTTCCTAGATGCCATTGTGTATCTTGGCTCTAAATGGAGAACCAGAGCCTGAAAACCTTTATTCTCTACAACTGACAGGGGCTGATTATCCAGGCACACCATCTCAGCAATTAATCTTGTGATTTCTTTACTTCGTTGATCACCTGGCTTGAATTTTCCCTTTTTCTCCATGAAACCTTTCAATGTCAATTGTGATGGCCCAGAGTTTTTCCTCTTCGGCAAAGGGTAATTAGGGCTCAAGTCGCGTGAAGGGCTGTCCATTACAACAGAGAAACTTGAGGAAGCAGAGAGCATTGTCTCCTCTGCATTGGAATCAAGGGATGGTGACTCTGGTAAATCACTAGAAATATAAGGTAAATACTATTGAAAAACTGAAAAGATAGTATTCCCATGGGAAATTTGCTACTTCGATAAATAATCAACATAAATGGTTTGTAAGTTCAAAGCTAACATATCATCAAAAACATGAGTTAAATATGTACCATGCAACATCTATTAAAACTACCAGGGCATAAGCAATAATAATACGAGAATACAAATTCACTGTCTAAATTGCCAGGAAATTTTTAACTTTTAGGAGTAATATAGGCACTAACGAGAAACCACAAGAAAAACTCAACATTCCATTAAAGTGCCCCGGGTCCAACATAAAAACTTTCTAGAGGAGAAACTACTCATGATATTGATATGAAATTTGCTGGTGTTACAAATAATAAGTTTATTCCCATTGATTTTAGGATATCAATGTAGGAAACCTGGAGTCAGTGTGAAACATACCAAACTTTTACAATTTGATTTGCAAGTAACTTCTATTTCTAGCCGGTGCACAATGTTTCTCATATACTACTTCAGGAACGAAATAATTGAGTAAGGAACGTGAAGCTTAGATCAAAATGCGATTAAAACTAAAAAAGCACAAATACAAGAAACAGATTATTCTCGAGAATCTCGATGTCAGTATAGCTCAATGTGCAAGGGCAAGAATACGTATCACGTGCACGATTTAATACGCTGCATCGGAATATCAGTTCCACGAAATAGACTGCCATTCCGGTTATTAGCTTGATCATTTCATTGGCATACTTATTTTAGTGTACCAATGTGCAATTATTTGAATTCTACCAATGATTTCTTTAATAATAGATATAAAATGCATATAAATATGGAGTGTGGGAAAATACTGCGTGCTCTCATACGCATATAGGTGAGGATTGGATTATAAAGGCTCGGGCTGAATAAATATTACATTAATTTAAAGTATGAACAGATGTGTTTTATTTTTACTTACCTTTCTCCCTCCTAATCACTTTTAGCGGCAAACATTTGCAAGCAATGCTTCCTCATGTGTTTCTTCATTGCGCTCGTGCTATGCGATTTCCCACCGCGTGATATGGATGTCTTACAATACTTGCAAATGGCAAAACTAGAGTTTGTATCTGATATTGTGAAATGCTTCCACACTTCACTAGACATATTCAGGTATTATTTCGTATTTTCTACAACACAGCACTACACTCATTGAAGCTTGCTAGAAGACTGGGTGAAAGCGCATATTCTGATTTTACCCGCTCAGGAAATAGGAATTTATCGATTTTATCACTCTCGAAGAATCGATTCTATCATTGCTTTCGATTGCACTCATGGTAATGGCGGTAATGTTCAAATTGTTGGTTGGTTGAAATAAACGCAAGGATTTTCATCTGCTGAGGATGTAAGTGACTTAGATTTTTAGGGAGGCTTTTATAGCTCGGCGGCAGAGCTCCAGCAGCAGAAATCAGCCAATGAGAACACGCCTTTGGAAATCATGACGTCAGACCGTTGAGCGTCGCTGACTAGCGCTTAAACGGCTAGCGGCTGCCGCAAATATTCAGCCTTGCTGAATCCCAGCGGCAAGAAGAGGGAGGCCCGGTTAATTCGAATTGCCCAGCATTCTTGAATGTCTTCTATTGGGCACTTTCATGAGCGCGTATGAGATGTATTATGAATATAAAGGTTGTTATGAAGTGTTAAATTTATAACCGAAGAAGAGAAGTCACAGCTATCCCAGAAATAAGAGTTTAGTGAAAATGTAACTATTGCATTGCGCGTACACACATGGAATAGTATCTCATAGTCGTTTAATGTTTCGTTGCAGTATGCATCCCATCTCAAAGTTTTATAAGTAATACACCGCAAATTATTAATATATTGCTGAAGGTCCTGGTTTTTAAAAACTGAAATGAACTAAACTATTCCCATACTAAATTTAACTATACTATGCCCAACTAAAATATACTACTGCTAACCAAAATGAACTACGCACGACGCAAAAAGGAGACGAAACTCAAAAAGCCGGATTCAACTGTGAACAGAAGCACAAGGCGACAAGTTCCAGTGCCTTGCAACGCATTGCGATCTTCTTTTTTCATGCCGCGCCGCAGAGCTATGAAGGTCCACCGATTTCCTTCCGCGGCGAAATCCATCGTAAGTGCCGCCGCCGCCGAGCTATAAAGCCCCCCTTAAGGATTCGGATTCGAGGTGAAACACAATGGATTCGAGGATTCGAAGATTCGAGAAAAGAGCCATTATTCGAGGATTCGAAGATTCGAACGTCCCATCCCTACTCTCGGTACTTTATACCTGATGACCCCCTTCCAACTCCCCCCCCCCACTCCTCAAGACCCACTATTCCCTCTCCTTCTCTATTCATTCTTCCCCCCCTTTGCATTTCTGTATATTTGTTAACTCCTGAGCCATTAATTTCACCTAATGATGATGTGTTGCATCAAAACCTAAGTCTCAATGTCAAATTTTATCCTAGTGGAAAAATGCATATTTTATTCTAGTATTGCAAGAATAAAATATGGAATCAATGAACCAAAATCTTGCTGAATGTAAATATTTCTATGTGATCATGAGACACTATTGGCGATAGTTGCCCGACTGGCTAGAGTTGAATGCTAGAAGTACACCGATCTGTAAGCTGCCATTTCTAGCCAAGAATGGGTTGGTGCTGATTGGTCAAGGTCTCAACCAGCAATGGCAACCATTCCTTTCAGCCTACAGGGGGTTGGGAAATTCAGGTTGACAACATGAAAGAAAAGACTCAATTTTCTTCCCTTGGAGGGAATTTGGGTAAATTGTGATTTTCTCGAAAGTGCAAGCATTTTTCTAAGTCAACATTGAAGGTTTAGGAAAATGGTGTAATAGAATAATTATCACTCATATGCCTTTTTTTTCATTGCAGAATCATACTGATGAAAGTTCAAAGAAAGTATCGTCTACGCCAGCACCATCAACAACTCCAAGTGATAAGAAGCGTCAACCCTTGAGAAGGACAGGGGGAGTGTATGTTCTGGCTCTGAGGTACACATATCGCCTCTCAAGGGAATTGGAGGGGTTTTACTTGAGCAGTTACGTGGATGAAGTTGGGGAAAGAAAGTGAGTTGTAATTGTGGAATAATCCCTACCTCCCCATTTCCCTGTTTTAGTGCATGCCGTCATTTTCTTAGAATGTAGGAATGTATCTGGGTGGGAATGTTGGCTGCGTATTTAGAAAAGAAAAATAAGTATTATTTAATCAAAATTTACATGAATCATATAGTTGATACCTCTTATATCATAACAATTTTTTTAAAGTTCTGTTTTAATGAAGTTAATGCTGTTCCCCGTATAAAATGGTAAATTTACTATGTTGAAAATCCTACTTATTACGATTGTCATTTGTTTGAGCATCAATTGTTATGAAGGGGTAACTCCGCTCCCTTAGTTGAAATGGGAGGAATAGCAGATTTCTCGCATTTGAACATCAAATTCGAATATCAATCTTAACTCGAATATCTCACATTTGGAATACCTCGAATACTAGAATTGCAATTTAAACATAATTGTACTCTGCTAATTTGTTACCTGTTGAAGTAAAAAGCTAAAACTTAATTAAATTTAAAAAAGTAATTCTGGTTTTAAAATTTCAAATATAATACAGTGGAACCTCGATCTATCATTTTTCAAGGGGATGGACGAAAAAAACGATGAATGCGGGAAAACGAACAATCCGGGAAATCATTACCACGGCGTCCAATGAGCGGAAATTTATGGGAACTTTTATTATTCTTGGGAATTATACAGGAATATGTTCCTTTAAAGCTGGTAATCTTTAAATTAATGCCAATAATACGTTCACACACTAAATAAAATTCCCATGTCGGCGGTCGGAAACGATAGTTCGGAGTTTTATTGATGTACAGTGAATTCTTGATTATCCGGTTCAATTTCACTTTTATTTCTTATAATACTCGTAATTTACGTAAAACAAGCGATATATATATATTTTCACGAATAATGCGTGAGTTTAGACTGCTTTAAGTACTCGCCGGGGACTCTCTTCACCCGATCGCGAAACCTTTTAGCAGCGACTGTATTCCCGTTTCCATTACCCGCTGACTTATGCGTTCGCTAGTCCCGTCGCCATTGCCTCCACCAATTCCCCTCCCCTACTTCCTTCCTACCTCCCTTGGCCAATCAAGGTGTGAACAATGCCCTTATCTGTCGTACACTGGAAGCCCGTTTCACTTTCTTCTATTTTTTTGTCATCATACACATCACGACTGTGGTCGACCCTCTGAAACTGGGCGGAAATTAATACATTGTTGTCTACATCTACTCTCCGTTGTCGGTAGATTAATTACGAAATTACAATGTTTTCGGTCCAAGCTGCGATCTCGGGATCTTTCGCGTCCGACAGTGGGCGAAGAAAACCTCCACCTCCTTTGGTTTGAATTCAACCCCATGTGACTCGACGCGGCAATAAAAGCACTTATGTGATACAGTACACTTACCCTTAGTAACAATTTATTTTTTACGATTAGTTATCATTTGAAAAAACACTTGAAATCAATCTAGAAGTTTCTTCCATTGCTCATCGTCTCGTGAAATATTAGAGCAGATGGCAAAGTAAACGTAACACGTTCCTTTTGAGTACGCACGAATGAGAATTACTTTTTATGAGGTGAATTTGAATGTCCTGAAAAGGGCGCAAGTTCCGCTATAAGCTCTACTAGAAATATGAAAATCCTGTATCACATTGTTTTCTAAAGATTGCGGAAAATATTGGTGATGGCTAAAAAATCATGCACGGATAATATGAAATTTAATGTAGGTATATGAGCACCAGTTCTTAGAAAAAATAAATCAATATTATTCCTAAGCCACGACGAAATACTCGAAAATTTTTGAATTTTATACCTAAAACTGGAAATGGAGTTGAGCAAATATTATCCTAAGGTAAAGTAAGTAATAATTTGAGAATAAACAGAACAATCAGGTGACAAAACGTGAAAGAATTATACTATACGTATAAGGGGAAAAAGAGTATGTAAATATGGAGAAAATGGGAAATGGAAAGAGCACTGAATGAGCCTGTATTATTTAGGAAATACTGTGAGCAGAGTCACGATATTGACACGACGGAGATGCACGGGTGACTGAAATCGACTAAATTCCAGCGACGCTTAGTCACGCCCTCTTGCCTTTGGTCGGTTGCATGACTTCGCCTGCCCCCACAAATTTATGGCCCGCCTCTCACAGGACTACATGGTATAGTTTCCGAGATATTGGAAAACTTTTATACTGAGTGGCATAATAATGTGGAATGCATTAAAAGAAATTCGATTATACATACGATCGGCAGGTTATCCTCACATCTGGGTCCCCAAATTCCACGAAGTCAGCATTTGATTACCTTCTGTTGTCCTTCCGTTTGGTCAGATAATTATGATGCTCCACCCACCCTTCTACATCGCTGGAATTTTACTGGTACCACACTTCTAGCAGCCTACGTCACTCGTCGTAAATAAATAACACGGAAATTTTGGCCTTGTTTTTTTTACTTTTAGCACGAATACACTTTCAACATCACATTTTTTAAAATTATCTTTATCAAAGAAGTCATGCATGGTCCTTTGCCTCTTGGCGGATTTTTGTCTTAGTTCAAAATATGATTTTGAACTAAGCAATATCAGCAATAGGAAAATTTGCTATTGTGCAATATCAGCGGGTAACGCCGTTAAAAGTTTTCACGGCTAGTTCGTGGACCTTTGAATTTCGTTAAAAGTAAGCACCTCAGTGTTTAAACGTCGGCCTTAACCTCGTGGACGGTGGCGCCTTGCGCACAACTTCGGCTGCTTTGTGACATTGATATGTCTAGCAGTCCGTTTCTATCTTGTTCCTTTAAGGCTCTATAATTTCCACAGAGAAAGAGGATGCCTTGGTAGCTCAACTGGTAGAGCACCTGGCCGGAAATCAGGGGGTCCGGGTTCGAGTCCCGGTCAAGGCAAATGATTTTTTCTCTGTGGAAAATTTGCTATTGTGCAATATCAGCGGGTAACGCCGTTGAAAGTTTTCACGGCTAGTTCGTGGACCTTTGAATTTTGTTAAAAGTAAGCACCTCAGTGTTTAAACGTCCGCCTTAACCTCGTGGACGGTAGCGCCTTGCGCACAACTTCGGCTGCTTTGTGACATTGATATGTCTAGCAGTCCGTTTCTATCTTGTTCCTTTAAGGCTCTATAATTTCCTCAGAGAAAGAGGATGCCTTGATAGCTCAACTGGTAGAGCACCTGGCCGGAAATCAGGGGGTCCGGGTTCGAGTCCCGGTCAAGGCAAATGATTTTTTCTCTGTGGAAAATTTGCTATTGTGCACTTCCATCACTGTTGACACAAAGTAAAACAGTTAGTCTGTCTTTAGAATGTTTCCTACCATGGCAACATTCTCCTTTATACGCCAAGGTTCTATCAGGAAGCACATTGAAGAACAATCCAGTCTCGTCTGCATTGTACACATCGCGTGGGTGGTATCCCTCTAAAAGGGACGGTAGACTTTCCAGCCATGCATCAGTATTTTCAACACTTACCGCAGCACTCTCTCCTGCCAGCTTCTTATACACAAGTCCATGACGATCTTTGAAACGACTTATCCAGCCATTGGACGCACTAAAATCATCAATGTTCAGCTGGGTGGCTATAATTTTTGCTTTTTGTAACTCCATCAACTGGTATGTTGGACGCCCGTGCCTGCTGATACCAAGCAAAGAGCACTTTTTCCATTTCCGCGAACTTCCTGGCAGTTTTTCTCTTCTTGGACGCGTTACCACATTTATCTATTTGCTCTCTGATCTCGTCCTTTTTCGCAAATATTGAATTTAAAGTGCTAGCCGACAACCCGAGGCGTTTTCCTATGTCCACACGGTTCTCCCCCGGATTCTTTTCTACTCTTCGACTATTTTGAGACGATCTCGCAAAGTTCTAACTTTCTTCTTTGGATGAGCCATGATCGGAAGAAAAGTTAAATGAAACTTAAAAAAAAAAAAAACATTGATGGCAGTAAGTGACTGAAAAAAATGGATGAATGCACAAGAACCACTCGCAACGAAATGAACTTGGGGAATGACACTATCCCGGACACGGAGTCGGCTACAAAGTACGCAACGTGATTGTGAGACTGTGAGTCGACTACAAAGTGTGCAACGTGATTGTGTGGCCATCTCTCCAACATTGTAATCTTAAGAGATGGCAGTGCAAATAAAACAATGTAAATTCTTTCGTTTTATTTTTTTTCAAACGCAGTATGCGGGAATTGTTGCGGTGGGAACGTGATATACATACGATCGTTGCGGGAAAATGATACTTCGGAGAACAATGCATGCGGGAATAAATAACGTTATCTATATGGAGCTTCATGCGGGACTAAGGATAGCAAACGATAGTTGTGAGAAAACGATCCTTACAGGAACAATAGATCGAGGTTCCACTGTATAAGATAACTTTACGGCCAATAATAGACTGTTGAATACATTAACTTTTATCTGTGTGAATGAGTGAGCACAAAGTATTTATACGAGTTCAAGTTCTGTCCTCGTATGAAGTAACCAAGCTAGTGTCAAATTTCAAGTAAATTGTAAACACAGGATGTATCCTGTGGACCAGCAAAGTATTTTTTCTCCCTTGTGTTCACCATGAAGGAGTTCCACAAAGTAACGCCACCCACCATTGCATTTTCAAGTAAATTGAAAATTTCCAGAAAAGATTAAACTTGACAATATTAACTCAGATCTGAGAGGTTGAACTATGTTATTACTATTACAAGGTAAACAATTTGTGTGTAGTTGACACAATTCGATAAGCATCTACTGTCAAGTATATCGATACACCCAAGTTTGAGAAGCTATCCCCTCCAAAAGAGAATGCCAATTTCAATGCAGTTAGATAATACTTATACATAATTACTATTACTTAACTTCTCCTTACTCTTCAAGTCAACAACCTTAGGCCACAATGGTCCCACTCAAGTTTGTCAAGTCACCAGTTTCCTAGTAGGGTTTTACAAATGTCATATTAACTTATGTAAATTTTGAAGTAAATAAAAATTGTCTTTTTCCATTTGTCAAGAACATCATTGACTTTATATTGTTGAAATTTTAGTTTGCAGTAGAGCACCAATTATCTGACGTTTGATTAACTGACCACCTACCCTCCCCGATCACTTGTGTTTTGCTCTTCCAGACAGTGGCCAGCTGTGTTCAAGTCCACAATAATTGACCTTTTTCCCACACAAAAGATTTTCCTGCAGCAGAGAATCCAATGCGCATTCGAAAATTAGCATGAAATTCGCAAAATTTGCACCTCGTCTTGCCCCGTAAATTTTAACGTCCCAAAATTTGTGTCTTGTCTCGACCCGTAGAATTTTACTTCCAATCACATGATAATGTTGTATGTATTATGGTTAGTCTCCCCGATAAGTGCTCACTATTTGTGTGCCATGGGCGAGCGACTTTAATTTGCTCTGCGGCCGTTTTATATTGGATAAGTTACCGTTGGAAATATAATTGATTCAAAATATCAGTTTCTTCGCTAAATATAGTAATAAATAGTTTCTTTGGTCTTGGAGGAAAAGTGAATAAAACTTCGTCCAGAAATTTGCGCCTCGTCATGCCCCATACATTTTAACGTCCCAAAATTTTTGCCCTGTTCCCTCCCAGCAAAACATTCATCTCTGGGGCGATTTGTTTGTCTCATCCCAAATCGTTCCAAGCTCTGCTAAATAGGAGGCATGTTGTAATTTATTATCTGTGTTATTTATTGAATTTAATTACGTCATCTCCTTTACTATCGTCATACACAATGTCTCTGAACCACAAGACATAAACAATATAAACATAAACATATAAACAAGACCCTCCTTTTCTTTTACAATATCACTTTCACTTGCTTCTCTCTTCAGGCTCTATCAGACAGGCCATATATTACTTCACATATAATCATGAGCCACTTCACTGTTCACTTTGCACACACATATCATCAAATTCCCTCTTAAAATTACGTACATACAATATCAGTGGTGAGTGGACCGCTTTATCCCTCTAGTACGCTCTGGAGTTCCCGGCTATGCCCTCCAATATGCGATCCCTGCCTCTTTCTGCACCCTTGTTTCTCCGCCTTGGTCGCTGACGATCTCCCGCACGTCTCGACTTGGCTGCGATTCCGCCCGATGATTCCTCAACTTGGATTCAGCTTCCCACGCGCCAATTCCTAGACCTCGATGGCTTTTTCCTATATCATACAAACACCCGACATAGGTTCCGCTCCGATCGGGAGGATTGTTGGACTAGATGACCTCGTCTCGCTCTCCTCTCCCCTTTATATAGTCAGCTCGCTCATTGTTTACGCTCGGCCCAAATTTAATTTCCCTGCGTATCTCGCCGTGACGACCAACAATAACATCGGTTACGTTTCCTTTATTAAGGACGGCAACTCGCGAATGCCCCGGATCACCGTGCTCAATACCAAAATTAGCCATTGTAGAGCCCGATGCCATTTTTCCCTATGACTCTGTATAAAGGCTACTGATAAAATTTAATATGGCGGCCCCTTGAATCCCATATGGCACGACATGGCTAGTAAATGACATGTTACAGTGTCATATTAGACATCTCCGAGAAGTTGGTTGGTTATTTAGGGGAGGCGACCGACAGCTGAGGTCATTTGCGCCATATATGACAGGTGGGTAATTGGGTAATGGTAGGAGTTTTCAGGGAACGGAGGAAGGGTGGAGAGAAACCCGGCGTCGGCATTAGCCTACTCTTAACGAAAGGCGCCAAGGGGACCACGGCTTAACGTCCCATCCGACGGACGGAGTACTGAACTTGAAATGCCCTCCACTAGGCACTCAAGCGGGGACCGGTTTTCCACTGAAAAATCCGCCACTGCCGGGAATCGAACCCGGGCCCTCGGGATGGGAGGCCAGTACTCTAGCCACCACACCAACCCGATCCTCCTCCGAGAAGTTAACTTATGATTAGAGATTGGTCAAATAGCATTTTTCTCGAATTCGAATAGCTAATATTTTTTCGAGTATTTCACTCGAATATCGAATACATAGGCGTTTTTCCTCCAATTTTAAGTACAAACGACAATTCAAATAAAAAATAGCATATAACTACTATTTCTGAGAATCTATTTGCAAAAGTTGCAAAAAAACTATATTGTAAAATTAGCTGAACAGAATTTATTAAAATTCTGTAGTATTGAAGGTTCTAAAAAGAAACAATGCTCTTGACATTATATTCACAGGTATTTAAAGTTGGTCACAAATCGGTTGGAGCACAGCTATCAAAATAATTCATTAAATGTAAAAATATCACCAACTCATATAAATAAATTGCAATATTTATCCTGCTTTGCAAGCATGAACAACTTTTTATAAGCACTTCACAAGTAACTTGGCAATCTGATAATAAAGTGCTACTAAAAACACATATTTCTCTTTGCAAATTATGTATGTACTAACTTCTAAAAACACAAATTGCAGTTCCCAAATAAATAATAATAAATCTCTCCAGAATCTTCATATCCTTCCTATCAGGGATGGAGCCAATTCCGTCCTGGCTGACTGAGGGGTGAACGGTTTTAATACCGAAAAAGGGAGACTTGTCCGATCCGAAGAATTACCACCCTATAACCTGTCTCAATACTGTACACAAGGCGTTCACTTCCATCCTGAAAGACCTTATCCTCTGCCATGTCCAACCGGTATGGAAGGAAGTGTATGAGCAGAGGGGCTTGAAGAAAAGCATCACAGGATGCAAGGACAACCTGCTCATTGATAGATGTGAGCCAGGATGCTTGTCAATACAAGCGTAACCTTTCAATGGGCTGGGTGGACTACAAGAAGGCTTTTGATTAGGGATGTGCGATAACTCGAAAATTCGAGTCGAGTCGAGTAGTTGGTACTCGACTCGAGCACTCGAGTATTTTTACGGAAGTCGAGTCGAGTAGTTTTTGTCCACGGAGCCGCCAAGGCCAATACCTTCAGAAATCTGCCAACAGGAAGCGCTATCATCAAAATCGAGTAAATCTCTGGTTACACGGTAGATAACACGTACGGACATGTACTTATGTACGTTCATTTACATTTGCGTGAATGGTTTCATGCACGTTTACGTGAACGGATTTATGTTTGTTTGGGTGAATGAATGGATGAATCGGTGGTTACACGGTCCATGAAACCGCATATGTACCGTATTCCTCCGAATATAGCTAGCCCCCCCTTTTTGGCCAAAATATTCGCGGAAAAAGTCTGGGGTGGGGGACTATATTCGAGCTCAAAGCACCTAATGTCCGTTGTAAAATTCCATCCCCTGAGTTTGAAGGTTTAGATCATAAAAATGAGTAGTTCAATTTTAAAATAAAGTATATCGAACTAAATCTTGTTTATTTATACGTTTAATAATGTCAAAAATATATTTTTAGTTGCTTATATTAATTAATTTTTCGACTGAGACAGATAAAAACGCCGGATATTATTCAAGTTCCGGGAAGCAAGTTTGACGCCCACTTGAAGATACACATGAAAAGCCACTTCTCTTTTCTTCGCATAAGATATGTAACATATATTTATCTTAGACTAAACAAAGTTTAAAATAGATTGCTCAGGTACTAATTACGTAATAAATAATATATAAAAATGCGCTATCTCAGCATGCGGAAGTCGGAAATTTAGTTCGTTTTGATGGTATTCTTCGTGTTTGAAAACTAAGAACGTGTAAAATGACTTAACAAATTGGGAGAATTAGATATGCTTTCAACGTGTATATATTTATTTCGGAAAGCGAGCTCCACGTGACAGGACTTTTGGCCTGGAGAGATAAGCTGCTCGAGGTTGTCAAGTTGTAAGCTACCGTAGGTACTGCGTGCACCAAACACCAGGCGAGAAAATTTCTCTAGTACGCACAGGAAAAATATCCTTGCCTATGCTTGAATAAAAGTTTATAAGTTGCAGTATTCACCAAAATAAAATCAACAATAAGAGAGATAGCTTTTGTCCCCACATTTCTCGGCTTCTCGACGAAAGAAACAAATTGCTTTTTAAATTATCTTCAACTCCGTCTCCAAAATCTTTGCAAGAGGAGGCATAATGACGGTATGCTTCCAAAGATACCGTCAGTTCTTTAAATGACACTGACTTGCATTCTTAAAGGCGATACTTTTTTCCGCTATTGTTGAGTCCTCATAACTCATTCACAGCGATAGGCGATCTGCTTGCAGCAGATGATTCCACGCGCGCGCTACCTTTCCAGGCATTTTCTGGACATTTGAGCGTGCTTTTATAGCTGAAAATAAATATATATATTGATATCAGATAACCAACGAATTCTACTGAGATTTCATAAGTGGATTCATATTGATGACTCGAGAGCAAGAGAAAGGTCCAAACGGTGATTTCTGGAACGGAAAGCGTGCGGGACGGAAAATAACGCAGTCTGACAAATTCATCAATAACAAAAATATTGATGAACGTAACAGTATGAAACTTCGTATCACCTTTAACAAAGCCCTTAGCTACAATATGTGAAAAGGAAGTTTGATATCTTGATCTGTGTTGTTTTTACGATGCCCGAATTCGATGGATCCATCCGGTATTTAAAAAAATCGCTAAAAATCCGTTCTTATACACGTACTTCAGTAAAAAATATTGTAATACTACCAGTAAACGTAAAAATAAACAAGGTTTAATTTGATGTACTTTATTTTAGAATCGCTTTAGCCATCCTGGAGATATTGGTCTTCAAACCCACAGGTGAAGGAAATTTTGTAACGGATGGTAGGCATCCTATTATAAGGGCATTACGGATGATAAAGGTATTGTATAAAACTTATAAGTTTTACTATTCTATTTTTTATTTCCTATTTAGGATTATTAATTAAATCATTAATTTCAAGTTCCTAGGCATATCTTAAGATATATAATTATAAATATCTATAGATAATTATCTATAATAAATTTTTGTTCAAATATATTTCCTTAGAAATCGAAAACTTTAATCCACAGGACTCTATACAAAATTCATCTACCTGCTTACATTCATCCGTGAATGAAAATTCATTGTTCAAACGTTACTAACTTGCATTAATGGATATTGGAAATAACCCGTGCTGATATTGGGTGTTCATGCATCATGCAAATGGGGGTGATTGACACAGATCATTTTTATGATTCTAAGTTCTATCATGTTTAGGCAGAAATCACCGATTTTGAAGAGATGGTGCCATTAATTGGAAGAGGAAGAAAAGTATATGTTAAAAAACTAACTATGTAATTAACGGCCAATCATATATTTGAGGCGCGAGCTTATCAAATATTTACTGCACAAATAAGGCAAATTGTATGAAATTCACTGTACTGTTGGACTAACCCCGGCATACACGACATCACTGAGAAAGCGTTTAGCTCTGAAAAGAAATGCATAGGAATGTGAAATACAAGGAATGCTCTTCTAATTAGGCTTATGTATCCCTTAAGAAAAAATATTTTGCTTCCTGGCTTACTTTCAAGTTAATAGGGCATGTCACTCATATAGGCCTCATAATATGCCTAAGTACACTCTAGGTACCGTACTGCAAGCTAATTTACACATTTTTGAGTAATTTTCTTATTTCGAGAATTACAGGAAAATTTCCATTAGGTCTTTTGGCCTGCGTTACATGCCATATTAATTTGACTGTTTATAACTATGCATTAGGTAGGTAGACCTGCCATTTGATAGTCAGATTGCTGGCTAACTTTAATTGTGATGACTTAAGTAAGAACTGGGTCTCTTCACTCATGCACAATAATGTACAAACTCGACTCGACTCGATACTCGCGAGTACTTTACAACTCGACTCGAGGTCAAAAAGTGCTACTCGCACATCCCTACTTTTGATACATCCTCTTATGAGCTGATTATAGCCATGCTGAGGTACATGAAAGTCCACTCAGAGTTTGTGTCCTGCATCAAACGCTTGTTACCACTGTGGAAGACACGCTTCACCATACCATCTGGCAAGAAGACTTCTATGCAGATTTGGTAACATACTGCCGTGGTGTTTACCAAGGCGATAGCCTTAGTCCCCTCTTGTTCTGCTTATCTCTCCTCCCACTGTCCGTTCAGTTGAGACAAGGTAAGGGGTGTATGTTCGGTGTCCCATCAAAAAGGAAGGGTAAGGTCACCCATCTTTTTTACATGGATGACATGAAGCTTTATGCTTCCAGCGTGAAAGACCTGCGCTTGCGTAAGACACCGTATGTAGATCTCCACCACTGGTACATAGAATCCACACGACTGGTGTTAAAATCTTTAATCCGTTGATTCGATTGAATCTCGAATCGATGGATTTGATAGGATTCGACCAAATCTTCGAATCCCTTTAATTATAATTATTCTGTTTATTTCAATTGTATCTGTATATTAATTTTGTTTGCATACAGTTTTATTTTCCATAAGTTTTTTGTGCCTTATAACTGATGAAATTTCCTTCTGATTTAGGTATCTGGCCACAACGCATTTTGAGCCTACCTATGCCAGGTCAGCCTTCCCTTGCCTGGATGAACCCCATCTTAAAGCCAAATTCAAACTGTCTGTATTTCGGGATCGATTCCACATTGCATTGGCAAACATGCCTGTGGAAGCCACTGAAGATGCTGGATTTTACATGGGCACAGGATTGGTAAGTTTGTTTGTATTCTACAGTGGTGAAATAGAAACTTGAATATAAGAAATTAATGGGAAGGAAAATTGGTGGCTTGCAAAGTCTAATTTTCTAAGCACAAGTTATTTTTATTCTGAGTAATTTTTATTGATATGTTTTATTTTACATTAGTTTTAACTTTTAAATGCTGAAAGTGCCAATATTGGCATGTTGGTAGGCAACCTTCACTGCAAAAATCTGGCTCCTCTAATTTTAGATTTCTCCTAAAGCTGTCTCATTTTGGGGTTCAATCTTGTGGCAATTTTGCTATACTTTCTTTGTACTGTTTTTTCTTTATGTATATGGTATTTAAGCTCTGTCAATCAGCTACCAAGGGAAAGAAAGTTGTGGAACTGATTCTCAGTAGAATCATAGGTGGGGAAAAGGGTCATTGAGCAATCACCCCTCTTTCACCTGATCCGTAATCTCTCACAAATTATAGAGGTTCTGTGAATGTGTGCATGTGCAGAGATATGAGCATACTATTTTGTGCTTCTTCTTTACCACTTGTTGTTTCAGTATAGTTTTCCGTTAAAGTTCACTTGTTTCCAAACCTCTGGACATATTTCCAGCAGGGTTGATTCTTCTCTTCGGTATTTGGAATTTTTTTTTCTTCAGGTAAATTTTTGTTTACAATTCCATATTTTACAGTAGTGTGTATATATTATTTAAAAAAAATTCCCACATTATTTGGAACCTTCAATTTTAGAAGTTACCTAAGTGCAAAATGACAGATGTGGACATTGAGTTGGAACTTTTTGTTAACTCAGACACCAATACTTATGCCAGTATCTTGTAACAGTTATAAAATATCAGTTATGAATAAAGTAGAGTGACGATTATTAGTGATGGACGGATCCAGGTTTTTTGTCAGATTCAGATTCGGAACCAAATCCTTGCCAGGGTTTCGGATCTTTATCTTGGTTTCGGATCCTTAGTTTCAGATAATTGATTCTCAATTTCATTCCTTTTCTAATCCTGGATTTTTAATATATGTATAAAAACAGCAACAATAGTATTTCCAATAAACAAGTAAATTTATTGTCGAAAAAATCAACTTCCTATCATCTATGTGGAAAATATTTTCCTGTATCAAGATTTATGGATGCAATAACTACAGTAAAACCTCTCTACAACGAACCCCCATACAGCGAAATTTTAAGGAAACCTCCCTATTTCGAAGTCATTGGCCCGGTCCCGGACCCTTCCAATGGACAATGCACGCAAAAAAACCTCCCGTAACGAACCTCTCTAATTACGAAAACTCCCTACAACGAAGTCTGAGAATGGGCCCAAAACATGAAAAGTGCCCCTCTAGAACGAATTATTGAGAACAAACGCAGTATTTTGCATTTACAGGTAGTTTTTTCCATCGATATTTACGTAATAAGCAGGAAGTAGAACCGCAACGGAGTGTATCGCGTCTTAAACGTTCTGCTCCGAGCTTCGAAGGGGTTCAAATCTGAGACCTACAGAGCAGATGACATGAAGGAAACTTGACGCTTTGGCTCGGTGAAGGCCATAGTCAACTCTGATGGTTTCCACCATAAGAAACGTGTAAGTGAAGCCAAAGCTCCGACCCGCGTGGCTCCATCTATTGCTCCGCTCCGACCTTTGTGCCGCACCAAGCAGGAGCGCTTGGCAATTTTGCGCTCCTCTCTGAACCGCCTAGGCAGTTTACAAGTCGAACTGGTTTGACAGAAATTCCGCGGAGCAGCTCTTTTGA
Organism: Platycnemis pennipes; assembly: GCA_933228895.1. Classification (NCBI taxonomy): domain Eukaryota; kingdom Metazoa; phylum Arthropoda; class Insecta; order Odonata; family Platycnemididae; genus Platycnemis; species Platycnemis pennipes. The sequence goes on along the minus strand of OW121852.1, from coordinate 27,773,836 downwards.
AATTAAATTCGATAATATCCCATTGAGCATCCCTTATCATAATGTCCACTGACCGGGAAAACCTGGAGAATCGGGAATTATTCGTGAATTTTCAATGCAGGGAAATGTTCGTGGATTATTCATGATTTTCTGGTCTGAGTCGGGAATTTTTAAAATTCTTAATTCAAGACAAAAAAATCCTTATTTTAGAAAAAGGATCAACAACGATGTCTTTAAGACACATATATATTATTTGATAACTGTACAAAATGTAACGGATTAGCCGTTGGTATGAATGAATAAATAAACGACGAAAAAGTAGTTAGGCTCAATGAATCTTCAGCGCTGTATGCATCGGAGATGTCAACTGATTGAATGTCGTCAAACAGATGCCTTCAGCGTCACGTCAAGTGTCCTTTGTTTTCACTCATTTCGCATATCGAAGGCAACTAGTCGAATATCTTCTAAATAGACTAGGAAACACTGAAGACATCAAGTCATGGAAGTGTAACATCCTGCAAGCCATTCAGCATCTGTGCGTTGCTTGGGATGGAGTAGAGAGAAGCGCGATCTCGAATTCCTTCAGGAGGGCAGGCTTTCCCGGAGAGATGGACGGCCAAGACGACTCACAGCCGGAGGAGAGGGAGGAATGGAGTGAATTCGCTCAATTATTAAACATTGAAGGGGTATCTTTCAAAGAGTATGAGAGTATTTATAATGATATCGCTGTATTTGCCAACAATGAGGATCCCGAAATATTGGCGGAGACGCAGGATCTGAGCGATGAAGAGAGAGAAGAGCCCAGCAATAGCGTAGTGCGCCCCGGTTGGAAGGAAGTGGTGGATGTAGATGTTTTGGAGCGAGTTTTTTTAATGTCAGAAGATGGAGTAGAGAATTTGAAGATTCTGCGGCAGGTTGAGCAGGCAGCCAGCAAAGAAATGAGACAGACAACTTTGGAAAACTATTTTCAATAGAATAATTTTGAATTAATATTACTTAAAAACAGCTACCGCTTCTTATTTATAAATAAAAAATTGCATCAAACCTATGTAATTTTTCGAAATTTGTTTTAACTTCCTGAAATATACTCATTTTCAAGCAATATGGAATGTTTCGGCTGAGGTAAGTCGCACGAGAGCTGACTGTATGTACGGCGAGGATGGTAGATGGTCCTGTATTAATATTTGTGAGGAGTTAAGTGAAGGAGAGATTAATCGAAAACCGGATTAAGTAGTTATTACAGGAATTATTGTACTTCTTCTGTCTGTGTGCCTAACCAGTTGGGCTATTTGAAGAGCGGCATACCACTGGGCCACGATATATTGGAAACACATGAGCTTTCGGTTAGGGGTAAGGGGAGTCATTGAGGAGTGGAATGGGCGAGGGAGGTCTCCCCGAAGGAATGTGGGAAGGGGAGGGGAGATAACAGCAGCATTGTAGAGAAAGAGGCGAGTAAGGGCGTAGTTATTCTTTCTTTTGGAGGGGGAAGGTTATTGAATAATAAGCATTTTGGTATGGAATGTTTGGGAGGGGTTAGTTGGCAATGCAGTCTTTCCTCTTACTCGTTTCAGTGCGTGCGCTAGGTTAGATTTCTTGCTGCGTCCAACTCAAAACGTCTCCATTCCAAATTGTTAGCTTGCAATATTACTGGTGCAACTAGAGTTTTCAGAACAGCGATCTTCGCTCGTATACTTGGTTTAGAAATGGGTCCTTCTAATGTCATAAAAGACGCGAAAAGAGTGGGCTCAGGTTCTCGTTTTTACTCGTGGTAACTAACTCACCCTACCCAACTTCCATCGTTGTTTATCGATATCTAATATATACCGGTCTCGAACATAGATATTTACCAGTATTTCAATGGGATTTCAATTTCAATTCCAACAATGCATATTATTTCGTTAGTCTAAATGGCAATATGTGCTCTCTCAAGCAAAATTGCTGCATAAAACTGCCGATTGATATTGACTTAAATTATTGCACTCCAAGAATAATATCGACTAGATACTCAGAAAAATTATGGAGCACTTTAAAAATACGTAATCCACAGGCATTAATTTTGGAATTCCTTTAACCCTTTGAGTGCCACCGATTTTTAGTTGGTTATTCCCAGAAGTGCCACGGGTATTTTGCTAATTTTGTAGCCCTTTACTAAAAAAATCATTATTTGTTTATTTGTTGCTATTTTTACATGATTTTTTCTGCATTTGAAAGTGAATACTTTCTTCCAAATTAATATGATAAAAATCGGCTGATTTTTTTCAATGACATGCAATTGTTATAGTTTAATTTGGAATTTACAGATTTGAATTATTTTATTTCTCAATTTTGACCAATAAATCGAGATATAATATCAACTTTAAAGAAATAAACCATCGCTAAATATAAAAGATTATTATTTTTATAGAAATTGATCATATTATATCCAAGGAATTTGCACGAATTTTCAATATATATTCGATTGAATAACACAATGCAAATTGCATAAAATTCAGGGGAAATTGTCAAAATGATTGGAGGTATATAATGTGAATATTTTCGCAGACAAGAGAATATTTGGATGTGAAAACGTTACGAAGCATGGTATCTGAATAATAATCACAAGAATTTAAGTCTGTTATTGCTTACAAAATGATGACAATTGCATTACAAATTATTGAAAATATATACTCATACATACTTAGAAAACGATGACAACATTACAAACCCTATTCCAAATCAAATAACTAATTTTCATATTATTCATAAATGTGATGAGAGACACAAATTCCATGTAGACCTTATTTACATTTCATGCAGTTCTAGATCTGTGGACAGGACCACGGCCTTTCCTACTGCATGCAGCACACACTTTTTCCCTCCGCCCTGAAAGTTTCCTTATCCCATATATTTCTGACGATACTGTCCTAGGAGTTGACTGACTGGGATTATTCCATCTAAGTAACCATTCACTCACAATGCTATCTATTATTTCTGAAAAAACTGCACTCTTGATATTTTTTTAGGATTGTTTGATTTGTAAGTATTATAAGCATGTTTAGCACCATTTTAGAAATTACATTGCAGACCATTTTCTTCCAGTATGTCAAACAATCTTCTCTAATCTAAATACACGTACAACATAATATCCGAAGAATAAATGCCTCCCATGTATCATTGTACTCATTGTACTGCTCAATGATTTGCGGACTTTCCGTTGGGAATTCTTGACCCTTACGAATGACTGAATTGCTTTTGGCTATCGAGTTGGCGGAAAGTAATAAAACTGGATTTTTTTGTTATTTCTTTTCTCGATACCCAAGAATAAGAAGCTCTTCACTTCCAAAACACTTTTTCTTACCAACACTAAAGTTTTATTTGAGATGTTGAGGTACCATGGTCCAGAATGCGTTGGTAAAAAGAGGTTGAAGTACAGGATTGGAGAAGATTTTGGTGGCGGAAGATGTTTGGGACCAGGAGTTCCCAGGAATTCAAAATGTGGAGGAGGGAGTGAATCACAATTGTCCTGAACCTCAATGAATTCTGCCGAATGATCACAGCTTCCACTTTCACGTTCATCAGAACTGACGCTATCATTGCTATACCCAATAATTGCCGGTCTCTTCTTAGGGAGGATTATCACGCTTTCATCTGAGTCTGATAACACTTCCCATTCACTAGTGTCTCGACGAAAATGGGTGCCACTTTCCTCAGATTCGTCGTCATTACTTAGTGAATTTATGTATTCAGCTAATCTGTCATCGTCAGCACCAGGAGAAAATGCATTTCTAGAAGTTGACGCCATTTATTAGGTAAAAGATTTCACTTTCAAAAAGGCACTAGTGAAATTTCAATGTGTAAACAACAACAAGAGATGCACACATTGAATTTTTTATGCACAGCACCATCTTTCTATTACTACTGCCTCATCTACTATGAAAACGAGGTTGACAATCGGAGCCATATTGCTGACTCGACACCCCAGCAGACTCAACGCGAGAGATAGCATGATAGGAGTTACGTTGTATCTTTTCGTCTGCCTTTCATAGCTAAAAATCAACGACTTGATCGCAGTGAAACAGCAACAAATTATCTCATCAGAAGCAACATAGCAGAGATGTTTGAAGCCTAAAGTCTTTTTGCTATGTCATGAATCTTTCGCAAAACGAACGAGAATGCGATGTACTTCGCAGAGAATAAAATGTTTCTAAGCATATAAAAAAAATAAGAGCACGCCAAACATAATATCTCCGACATAAATACAAAGTTCAAAATATTAGAAGAAAGTCAATTGGTTTTAGGCTAACAAACAATGTAGTTTCCAAAGTGTCGCACCAGAAGCAGTTTCGTAAGAACCAAATGTGGCGCTCGGAAAATTCAATCCGACATACAGTTATTTAAATTACCAAAGCTGTTTATCATTTGCATTAACAATCGAAATTATTGTTTCACGTAGTTATTAAAAGATCATTCTTGTATCATATACAATTTACAAGAGTTAAAGACTGAGAAAAACATTGTTTTAACAGGTCTCCTCATAGACGACGAAATATCGTCGTTGGCACTTCTGGCACATTCTGCAAACGACGATATATCGTCGCGTGGCACTCAAAGGGTTAATATCAGAAAGTAACTAAAGTAAGCAATGAGGCGTAGTGCAGAATGGACGAGAAAAACAATAATTTCAATTAGAAATACGCAGATTGAAAATCACGAGGTGATAGCCACGGTATTTGATGGTAAATAATAACAACTGTTCATCATCGCTATAGGAAAGGTGAATAAAGCAAGATTAAGAAATTTACACGACTTGCATCGTAAACATCACGGAACACTTGGGTGCCCCTGTGCCGATGCAACCCGCATATCACATCCATACTCCGAAACCCCGTACAGCGAAGTCATGAATTTTTCGGTCCCAACAAATTCGTTGTATGAAGGTTTTACTGTATATCTATTACTTCTAATAAAAATTTCACTTTCCTAATCACATACTCATCAAGCAATATATTTTTCAAACCTGTACAACTATACTTGGTTGGTTATTTAGGGGAGGCGACCGACAGCTGAGGTCATTTGCACCATATAGGATAGGTGGATAATGGGTAATGGTAGGAGTTTTGAGGGAATGGAGGAATGGTGGAGAGAAACCCGGCGTCAGCATTAGCCTACTCTTAACGAAAGGCGCCAAGGGGACCACGGCTTAACGTCCCATCTGACGGACGGAGTACTGAACTTGAAATGCCCTCCACTAGGCACTCAAGTGGGGACCGGTTTTCCACTGAAAAATCTGCCACTGCCGGGAATCGAACCCAGGCCCTTGGGATGGGAGACCAGTACTCTAGCCACCACACCAACCTGATCCCCCTGGTTATTCTTTAGATTGCAGTTGAAAGAAACATAAGTTCATTTTCAAAAATGTTTGAATGATTTTCCAAAATATAAGATCCTTGTGATGCGGTATTGTATCACCCTCTATCCATAAAGGTTTAAATGTAATTATAGAAAAAGGACTTCTGAGCATATTGCACACCAAGAATAATATAATATAGAATATTAAATAATAAACAAAATCAAAAACCTAAAATTGATTCAGTACACAATGGGTTTACAGTAACAAGGGTTGTCGTTATTAATCAAATCAATGAATGCTTTCAAATTCTTTTTTAAAAACACACAAACATTTTTAATGCAGCCAAGAGATCCCATTTATGGAATATCTGGGGATTCCATTTTTAAGATGAAAAAAATATTATACAATATTTCAAGCTGCTAAACTTGGTACAACCAGGTAAAGGTTTTGCAGTGTCTTATTAATAATAACTTTTAAAATGAAATGTGAGAATTTTATACTCCTAAGGAGAGGTTTTGCAACTAATCTTGAAATGAGATCAGCCTTTTTTCATGCTACTGGAAACAAAATTTTAAAAAATGTCTCGGATTTTGTCTCCATACAATTGTGTGTGGATACAGCATGGCTTGTATTCCTAGGCAGTGTTAAGGATCGAACTCATGACCGGCAGTACACTAGCTCTCATTTATAATAAGTACGCTATCATAGGTTCACTGGAATCTGACGAATGTAGGTGACCCGCATGACATTCGGCTTAATCTTTTTCTTACGCATCCGGGATAGAGAAAAAGTCTGAGTCTATATAAAAGAGGAATATGGAGAAAAAAGTCAAGACGAGTATTTCTTTATTTTGTTTTAGTGGCACGGAAAAAATCTTCATCTCATTTTGTGACCCAAGTTACACAACCTCTCCTTGTCAGTATCTACCTTACCTTCATTCCATTTGTGGGGTGCATCGATCAGTGAGCCACGAAATTTTAAAATCTCCAATCCGGATCTGAATTTATACTGTCTTCGGATATGATTTCAGTAGCAAATGAAATGAAAGACTTGCGGATCTTTGGATACGACCCGACCATCCTAAATTTTTGAGTAGTACATTTTTTAAATCTAAATTAAACAACAAAAGTATAATAAAGAAGTAAGATGTTCGATGCAATGACTGAAAGAAAAAAATAAACAGCACTAGGGATCGAACTTTGTGCAGTACACTAGCTCTCGTTGTCCGCCTGATCCCCGTGAATGTGGGCTACCTGCGTGGCACTCTACGTGTTTTTTTCTTGCGATTCTGGGGTTATGGGAAAAAAGTCATGTTTTTTATTTTACTTCTAGTTGCACAGAAAAATTTTAATCTAATATCGTAATCTGAATTACACAACCTCTCCTTGTCAATATCTACCACAATTACATTCCATTCGTGGGGCGATTCGATCGCTAAGACACGAAAATTCAAAATCTATGATCTGGATCCGATTTTCCTCCTTGTCTTTTGGATCCAAATCTGGAACCAAGTAAAATGAAAGATCCACGGATCTTTAGATCTGACGGATTCGATCTGACAATCACTGCCGATTGTCCATGCTAATGAAAGAGGAATCCCAAATTGTCAATCAAAAGCAAAATATATGTAATACGATCATGCTCGATTTTGTGGTAGTTGTTGCTTTGGTTTCACGGCCATGCTTTCTTAAATTCTTTCGTGCATTGTGTGGTGAAATAAGGCATTCCTTCATTCTATTTATTTCTCCAAAACATTCCGCCACCTAAAATTAGTGTCTATTGTATCCATGCAGTATTTATGCACTATCGATTCGTAGAAAATTCAGAAGTGAACCTTAATTTCAGATATGTAATGCATTCCATTTTTATACATTCACATAACTATTATTATACCTACTTGTGGTATTTGACCATCTTTTTTGTTCAGGTGCCATCAGTAAACATTCAAATTCAAGAACGCAACGTATTAAACCATGTTTATAGTGTGCATATCCCTGTGCGAGTGGATCAATGAATACATTCACTATCAAAATTAGCATCATGTAAGATGCAAAATTGCACAAATGCAAGAACACATGGCCATGTCTGTGCTCTAATTTGTAGCATTTGCTCATGCATCTGTACAGCCATGTAATTATGCGACTACAGTCATCGTGTAAACACACCTTACACTCATTGTGAGGAATACGACCATGCATATTGGCAAAATTTGCTTCACGTTTTTTTCAACTTCCGTAACTCACGTCAAGATAGCTGATGCACACTTGCACGACAACAGCTTCTCAGAGTCCAACTCCTTCATCTTAAACTATGCATAGTTAACCCAGGAACTTTTCTCTTCTGCAGCAACTAGTGTTTGCCCCCTGGGAGTTCTGAGTCCCTTATCTTTGTGTTTACACCGCCCGCTCTTGTAGTAAAAAAGGTCACCGACCACCCCAATTCAGGAGCACACTTACCCTATTTACTCTTGTAAGCTGTGCCCTCGTGTATCCCACGCACCCCTTTTTTCTGGCAGGCTCGTGAGGAAAAAAATTATTTCTATCAAAAAAATTATTTTTTTTGTCCTTGAGTCTGCATCATTTTGTCATAACATGAATGCACGTTCTTTGATAGAAATGCTGTGCCTAAATTACGAGTATTTCTTTCTCATTAGTTGTTTAAATTACATGTTAATATGGTCACAATTGTCATAGCGTCGTGCATCCATGCATGGCCTCTTTTACTGTGCATCTTTTTCTCGTAGCATCTCACGGTAATCACATATTACATACGATCACATCATCCAGCTATAAAAATGGCATCTGTTCGAAATAACATCCAACTGAAATAATTGCAGAAATATATACAATTTCAACCCATGATTAATCTATCATTACGGAAATCTGTTGGCATATCAACAAATAAAAGCAGAATGCCATCTGTACCTGATAGCGGTGTTCTCGTCTCAAGTAAATACGGTTTAATGCATCGCTGTAAGTAAAGTGCTTCTTCCATCCTGAAGAATTAAATATTTTGCATTAATTATATTGCTGAAGGAAATGTTATTACAAAATGGTTGAGGAAGAATTATAAGGTACCCTTCACAAGGCCACTCCTTTCAGAACTTCTGGTTTAGTCTTCTGAAAGCCAATATAAAACTTACAACCAATAATACTACGTATTAAATTACTTTATTTTACCACTTTTTTGTTATTTAATTTATATTATGATATGGGTTCATCTATAAATATCCATATTCTATGTAAAACTTGAAAAACATCACTTTGGCTCAAATAAAAATCAAAGTATAACTTGGAAATTTTTATAATTTTAGCCTTGAAAACCTGAAAAAATTATGCATGACTTTAATATTTTGACTTTTGTGGACACCCTGACAAACGCAATGCATAGCTTCTGCACGTGGACTGATCAGAAATAAAACTGAGAGTTGGATCATATGAAAAGATTTATCTGAGACTTTCGACATCCAATTTTGAGTATGCTGGATTGAGTTCATTATTCTTTGCTGAAACAAGTGCCATGTAAAAAAGCCTTCCAGGTAAAGAATTTTATGTAATTAATTGAAAATATTTTATGCAATCAAATGAAAATATTTTATGCAATCAAATGAAAATAATATAATTTAATCAAATTCAAGTGAAAATATTGACTTTGTTTAATATTTCCATGATTGAATGTATGAATGTGGGAATCACCAAAACGTTCATGCATTCAATCAAACAATTTTCAGTGTTCATGAAGTCATTACAGCTTTGATTTTCTTTATTTTTCTTAATAGTTGATGACTTTCCATCGCTTTACTCTTGGTCTGTTAAAATTTACTGATCAGTCATGTTTCTAGCATCGTAAAAAATCTACATTTTTGTATCTTACCTTGAGTCACCGTATAAATTAATCTCTCGTATTTGGTATTTCATTTTTGTTAAAATATTCCCTTGCAATTAAGCTATTTTGGTACCAAAATCAAACAACAGTCCTCTTCAATTATAATCTCTTCTTCCTTCAGCTGAGAGATGATTTCCAGGAGAGTGTGAAGATGTCAACGTACTTAGTGGCATGGGTGGTTTGTGACTACAAGTCCATTTCGCAGCCAACAGCGAGAGGAATCTCAGTTTCAGTGTATGCACCCCAGCACCACCTTCACCGAGCTAACTTCGCCCTCTCCCTTGCATCAAATCTCACTGCATACTTTGAAGAGTTCTTTGGAGTGCCTTATCCATTGCCGAAACAAGGTATGTTTATCTTAAAAATTCTCGGGAAAGGTTGTCATTGAAATCACTCGATGCCTGAGTTTGGTCTTCAAACTCGCGGGTGATGGAAATTTTGCTACGGATGGTAGCCATCCTAATAAGGACATTACGGATGATATATGGCATAAAAATTGAAGTTTTACTATTCCATTTTTTTAAATTCCTATTTAGGATTATTAATTCCTTCATTAATTGCTGATTTCCTAGTCACGGCTTATATATGGTACATTTCTGATCAAATATTTTTCCTCAGAAATCAAAAATTTTAATCCACAGGACTGTATACAAGAATCATATACCTGCATGCATTCATCCATGAATAAAAATTCATTGTTCAAACGTTATTAACTTTCATTAATGGATATCGGAAATAACCTGTTCCGATTCTGGGTATTCATGCATCACACAAACGGGGGTGATTGACCAAGGTCCTTTTTATGTTCCCAAGTTGTCATGTTTATGCAGAAATCCATCGATTTTGAAGAGATGGTGTCACTAGTTGGAAGAGAAAGAAAAATATATGCTTTAACTGAAATAGCAGACTTACAATCTATTTTTCTCAACGAAATACTCTTTGAAAAGTTATTCTGCACCCAATACAAATAATAGAAGACCCAAATAAAATAATCAGAATTAAACAAATACCATCCTGAGTGGAGAAGGTACTCAAAGTATGAAATATTTGGTAAATGGAACCATGAATATCTGTGTAAATGAAATGCCATACTGCTGCCAAATATGTACTTTTGGGCAATGGACAATGTGATTATGCACAGAAGTGCGTTTATAACAAAGCTTCTATTTGAAAAAAAACTGTACCCGCGACGTAAAGTAAAACTCAGTAAAGAAGATACAGATTTTGGAATTTGTGTCCTTTAATTATATTGTCATTCCTTTTTAAAATAATACTTCACTGAAATATCGGTAACCTTGATTTCTAGCAACCAACGCCAGTGTTAACTACAGAGGGTGGCATTATAAATGAAAAAACATTTGGTCGCCATGATTCTTTATGCACATATGGCAGTGTTTACACTTCAAAATCGTGATTTCTCATTTGCATATCCATTCCACCTAGTTATGGAAATATAGTTTCCCTAAATACAATAGCTAGTCAACTTTAATAGGAGAAATAATATTGAGTATTTTGGGAAATATATTAACTTGATTCTCCATATTGATGACTGAAACAATGGAAATTTTTATACCCAAGGTGCTTAAGTTGTTAGCCTGATAAAATTATGTGCAAGTCCTGCTTTGTATTTCAAAAAAAATTTTCCAAAACAACTTCAAAAATTTTGGGGGGGACTATATTTGGAGGAATACAGTACTTATTCCATATTATGCTCTACACAATGTCTTTCTGCACATAGATATAATGCTACTATAGTAAACTCTCGATAATACGAAGTTTCGATTATACAAAGCAAAGCGGCCGGTCCCGATGAAAATCCTATAGTAATAACTTGGCAATATTCGAAAATACGAATTTGTCAAAATTACTTCGGACCCGGTCCCCAGGAACAAATGGAAATCGTTTTTATGAACCTCGGTGAAAAACTACTTCAGCAAAACTATTTTTTACTGCGTAACATCCAAAAAATCAGTGCTGCCAATTGTGATGCATCAAAAATGAAATGCCTGAATAGTATTTCATTCACCTCCCACATATGCCTGTATCTCCTTATCTTTTTCCACTTATCATTTAGACCTTGTAAATTGGAAATTGTAGTTGATGCCATTATTTATCCTGGCTATTTTATGTTTTACCTGTTACCAGCATTTTCATAATGTCCATGTCCAACGCTATCATCAAAATGGAGTAAATCTCTGGTTACACGATAGGTTAACACGTATGAACATGTACTTACGTACGTTCATTTACATTTGCGTGAATGGTTTCATGTACGTTTACGTGAACGGATTCATGTACGTTTGCGTGAACGAATGAATGAATCAGTGGTTACACGGTGCATGAAACCGCATATATACTGTATTCCTCCGAATATAATCCCCCCCTTTATGGCCGAAATCTTCGTGGAAAAAGTCTGTGGGGACTATATACGAGCTCTAAGCAACTAATGTCCGTTGTAAAATTCCATCCCCTGAGTTTGAAGGTTTATATAACAAAAATGGGTAGTTCAATTTTTAAATAAAGTATATCGAACTGAATCTTGTTTATTTATACATTTAATAATGTCAAAAATATATTTTTAGTTAGTTATATTAATTAATTTTTCGACCGAGACAGATAAAAACGCCAGATATTTTTCAAGTTCCGGGAGGCAAGTTTGAAGCCCACTTGAAGATACACAAGAAAAGCCACTTCTCTATTCTTCGCATAAGATATGGAACATATATTTAATCTTAGACTAAACAAAGTTTAAAATAGATCACTCAGTTACCAATTACGTTACGAATAATATTTAAAAATGCGCTATCTCAGCTTGCGGAAGTCTTAAATTTAGTTCGTTTTGATGGTATTCTTCGTGTTTGAAAACTAAGCACATGTAAAATGACTTATCAAATTGGGAGAATTAGATATTCTTTCAACGTGTATATATTTATTTTGGTAAGCGAGCTCCACGTGACAGGACTTTTGGCCAGGAGAGATAAGCTGGTCGAGGTTGACAAGTTGTAAGCTACCGTAGGTACCGCACGCACCAAACTCCACGTGAGAAAATTCTCTAGTATGCACAGGAAAAATATCCTTGCCCATGCTTGAATAAAAGTTTATAAGTTTCAGTATTCACCAAAATAAAATCAGCGATAAGAGATATAGCTTTTGTCCCCACATTTCTCGGCTTCTCGACGAAAGAAACAAATTGCATTTTAAATTATCTTCTACTCCGTCTCCAAAAACTTTGCGCGAGGAGGCATAGGGATGGTATGCTTCCAAAGATACCGTCAGTTCTTAAACAGACACTGACTTGCAATCTTAAAGGCGATACTTTTTTCCGCTATTGTCGAGTCCTCATGACTCATTCACAGCGATAGGCGATCTGCTTGCAGCAGAAGTTCCACACGTGCGCTACCTTTCTCTTTCAGGCATGCTCTGGACAGTTGAGGGTGCTTTTATAGCCTAAAATAATTATTTTTCGATATCAAATAACCAATGAATTCTACTGAGATTTCATAAGTGGATTCATATTAATGACTCGAGAGCAAGAGAAAGGTCCAAACGGTGATTTCCGGAACGGAAAGCGTGCGGGACGGAAAATAACGCAGTCTGACAAATTCATAAATAACAAAAATATTGATGAACGTAATAGTATGAAACTTCGTATGACTATTAGCAAAGTCCTTAGCTACAATATGTGAGAAGAAAAGTTTGATATCTCGATCTGTGTTGTTCTTACGATGCTCCAATTGGATGGATCCATCCAGTTCCAAAAAAAAATTAGCTAAAAATCCATCTTAAACACGTACTTAAGTAAAAAAAATTGTAAAAATATTTTAATGCTACCAGTAAACGTAGAAATAAACAAGCTTTAATTTGATATACTTTAATTTAAAATCGCATTAGCCTTTTTGTAGATATTGGTCTTCAAACTCACAAGTGAAGAAATTTTGTAACGTATGGTAGGCATCCTATAAAGGGCATTACGGATGATATAGGTATCGTATAAAACTTAAGTTTTACTATTCCATTTTTTTATTTCCTATTTAGGATTATTAACTGCATCATTAATTGCAAAGTTCCTAGTCAAATCTTATCTATAATAAATTTTTGTTCTAATATATTTCCTTAGAAATCGAAAACGTTAATCCACAGGACTCTATACAAAATTCATGTATCTGCTCACATTCATCCGTGAATGAAAATTTACTGTTCAAACATTATTTACTTGCATTAATGGATATCAGAAATAACCCGTGCTGATATTGGGTGTTCATGCATCGCGCAAATGATTGGGTGATTGACCCAGGTCCTTTTTGCGATTCTAAGTTCTATCATGTTTAGGCAGAAATCATCGATTTTGAAGAGATGGTGTCAATAATTGGAAGAGGAAGAAAATTATATTTTAAAAAACTAACTAGAGTAAAACCCCTCTTTTACACTTTTGAGGGGGATAAGGGAAAAAAGTGTTAATCGCGGGAAAGTGTAAATCGAGGGTAGGCACAATTTAATGAAAATAATCCCTTTAAGCATTGCTAAATGTTCTATTTTTCAAGTGAATCATGTCTTAAATGAAAAGTAAGTATAAAACATGTAGGTAATTATGACAACAAAAAAATTCTTTATTAATACCAAACTCTCAGTGAGGTAGATTGTACATGTCAGTCTTCAGAAAAAGATCATTTTACATAGGTGGTAGCTGGTAAATAAATAAAACGGAAGTACGTATACCATAAACTCCATAAAATAAAAAATCGTCTCAAAGTAAAATGATTTAAATCTTTGGATAAACTAAACAAAAATATGACTTAATAATCCATATAAACCTTTAGTTTAAAAAAATATGTACCAACCTTTACTCCCAAAAAGTCTTCTCAAAATTTAAGCCAAAGAACTATCTCAGAATTAAAATAAAACATTCTTGGCTGAATTCAGCTATAACAAAAAAATACACCATAAATAAATGATCATTTAACTAGCCTCCTTCTGGAGATATTCCATTATCTTTGATTGCTTACTCATTTTATTTGTATTAATTGATTCTATTCTTTTCTATTCTGTCCAATTATAGCTCTATTCGTTCTCACTTCCTGCAACACTTGATAAATAGAGTCGTAGTATATTAACAGCAGAAATAGCATTGATGTGCTTTCTTTTGGTGTTTCTGTATCATCATCATCCTCCTCGCTTGCTACCTCTTCACTGATATGCAGGTCATATAGCTTCATCAATAGGGTAGTTTCCTATTATTTTTTTATTGTCTTGATCGAAAGTTTATAACCTCTGGAGTACGTGTTTTAAGCCGTTCGATTTTTAAATGACGTTAAGTATTTTTCCTCATTAATTAAAAAGTGAAAAAAATCAATGGCGCGAAAACGCGACGGCAAACTATTGCATGCCGGTTAATCCTACGCGTGACGTCAAACTATTTCCTCTACCTGCCACCAGGTGGTGCTGCGGGCACTTCCAAATAGACGCCGCACTCCGTTAAAGCTTATGAACAAGTATTGGAGGCATATTTATTCCATTAATTAATTATAATTAACTTTTATTTATATATTTAACATTACTTATGCAGTTGATTCATTTAAAATCAGTTAGTATTCCTTTCACAAGCATATCATGTAGTTCGCCTATCGCCGCACGACCTTCACGCCATGCTTCGTCGTAGCAGAAGACACAGCGAGCAGGACATCCTTGAGCCTATAAAATGACTAATAATACCATGTTTAACTGAGAATTCTTTTCCAACATTGATAGTTTTTACAGGTTAATACTAATAAATATTCACTAGAGCTAAGGGGCCCTGAAATACAACGGTAAGTTCAGGAGACGAATTTTCCTATGCTTCGCAACGTAAACTACCTACCTGTTACGTCAGCATGAAGGCAGCGCACCCCGCCATTTCAGAGCCTTTTCAAATGGCCTTAAAATTAACATTTAATTCTCTAGTAAACTGGGATTTCTCAATACAAACTTTTCGCGTAAATTAAATACATTTATGGCAGGGCACAAATCGCAATTAATGAAGTCTGTTTTCTTTGATGAAGGAAACTACCCTATTGTAAGAGAGTTACTTGTTGATAATTGCTCATCCACTCTGACAAAATCCGAAAACTTATTTCAGCTCCAAATAATGGCAACTGATCATTGTCTCTCATAGCTCTATTATCTCCTCCCCCTTCTTCCAGTGGTTCTTCACTATCCTGTTCTTTGTCCTGTTCTAAGTTGCAGTCTTGAGAAAAACTAAATCCTGCTTTTTTAAAACAATTTGAAACAATTTGATTTTTCCCTCATCAACTTCTTTCCATGATCATGCTATGTAGTGTAGTGCATCGAAAACTGTGACTTTGAAGCTCTTAGGGTCCCTCCCACTGTCTATTAAGATTCATAGCTTTTCTCACCAGAATCCTGTGGTAGTTCGCTGGATAATACATGGATTATCCCTAAATCTAATGGCTGTAACTGGCTGGTACAATTGGGTGGGAAGAATACCAGTTTTATATTCCTCAAATTAATATTGTTTGTGTGGGCTGGGCATTAGTCTAAAAATACTACAGTTTTTCGGATTTGTCCACCCATCTTTGCATCTAGAGCTTGCATTTGTTCCTGAAAGACACGTGACGTCATCCAAGCTTTGGTATTAGCGGCATAGGTTGTGGGAAATGTCTTGATGTTTATAAAACATCTGGGATTTTTGGACTTTCCAATGACAAATGGCCTTAACTTCTCACTACCATTAGCATTAGCACCTAACAATACTGTCAGGCGAGCTTTACTATGCTTTCCCCCATGGCAAGATTCACCTTCAAAGTCTAAAATCTTATGAGGAAGCACATTGAAAAAAGGCCTGTCTCATCTAAATTGAAAATGTCTTTTGGTGCATACCCATCAATATGCTGACTTAAAGAATGTTCCTTCCACTGTGTAACTGTCTGGGGATCAACACTGTTTGACTCACCACAAATTTATTTATACACAACATTGTACCTAGTTTTCAATTAGCTTAACCATCCGTTTGAAGCCTTGAAGTCTTCAATTCCTAACCTCATTGCCACATGTTGTGTCTTTTCCTTACGAATAACTCCACTGATGGGTATGTTAGATGCTCTGGCGCACTGAAACCATTCCTTCAAAATTTCTTCCAGTTCATCATATTTTGAATACTTGACGTATTTTTGCCTCCTTGCACTGGGTCCGCATTCCACTGCGCTGGTTTCAGTGGTTTTGCGTGTTTTAACAACAGTGTTCAATTGGAATCCCAAGTTCTCTGGCAAGGGAAACACGTGAACCTACATGCGAGTCAACTCTTCCAGAAATTTTTATCCTGTCTTCTATTGACAACGTTTTCCTCTCGTTTGTGGGCCATTTTTTGTTTTGTTCGTGTTACTTGACGCTGTCATGGAAAAAGCAGGGAAAGTGATTACCACGATTAGAATTACTTTAAAATTAATGGCAGAACTTCGTAATGCACGAGAGGAATAAAACTAAGTGCGTGGATCATCATGAAAACAACCACGAATATAAACATTAGTGTCTATATTCGTGGACACGACGCTTACAAGTACGGTAGAATTATTCGCAGGAATGACTGTTAAAGAGAAGTGCATATCATCGTTTTATTTCACATAATTACAGCCAACTTCTTCACGGAACTGAGTTTTACGGTGGAAGATACATATCCTTCATGATTTTACTGCATAATTGCCACTCGTAACGTAATATAAGGCATTTGGGGAACTAGCACAATTGTTATAATTTTACCTGATTTGCCTCTTGAAGAATTAAAACTAGTATATTACAAAAATATGAGATGAACCCAGAAATAGAAGGAATTAGAAAATTTATTGTAATTTCAAGGTCTTTCGCTTGCAAATGTCCCGAAACTTTTTCCGCCGATTTCCATTTCGTTCCTCATATGGCTGTGATACGCTATCCGCCATGTTCCTTTTGGCAGCCTAGCGCAAATGGCGGACTATTTAAAATTTCATAAGTGTAAATACGGGGAAGACATAACACTGTGGAGATATATAAATCATCGGGACTTGATGAAAATGTCGTAAATTGCGGGAAAACGTAAATTGCGGGGGTGTAAAAGCGAGGTTTTACTGTATGTAATTAACGGCCAATCATAAATTTGAGGCACGAGCTTATCAAATATTTACTGCACAAACGCATTTTGTATGGAATTCACTGCACTGTTGGACTAACCCCGGCATACATTACATCACTGAGAAAGCGTTTAGCTCTGAAAAGAAATACATAGGAATGCGAAATACAAGGAATGCTCTTCTAATTAGGCTTATGTATTCCTTAAGAAAAAATATTTTCCTTCCTTGCTTACTTTCATTACAAGTTAATAGGGCATGTCACTCATGTAGGCCTCATATTATGCCTAAGTACTCTCTAGGTACCATACTGCAAGCTTATTTACACATTTTTGAGTAAACCTAGGAATGAAGGTAATTTTCTTATTTCGACAGCTATGGTAAAATTTCCATTATGTCTTTTGGCCTGCACTACGTGCCATATTAATTTGACTGTTTTTTTAATTATGCATTAGGTAGGTAGACCTGCCGATTTGATAGTCGGATTGCTGGCTAGCTTTAGTTACGATGACTTAAGTAAAAACTAGGTCTCTTCACTCATGTACAATAATGTACAAACTCGACTCGACTCGATACTTGCGAGTACTTCACAACTCGACTCGAGGTCAAAAAGTACTACTCGCACATCCCTAGAAAACAAAGATAAAATTTTTTTCACGACTTTTATAAAATGATCGAAATTATGAAGTGCCGATTATCCGGTCCCACAGACTTCATATTATTGAGAGTTTACTATACCTGTTATTAGTGAAGCCAATAAGTGAAAGTAATATCAATAGTATCTGTTGTCATGATCCAATTTGCTGCCGATTAGTCTCCATCATTGAGGAATTATTGGCATGGACAGAGTAACCAACCATGCCATGTTATGGTCTTCAGTTGTTGACTTTAATTAATTTGGGAGATTTATGAATTCAGATCTGGAAATGTTGGGGCATTTCATGGTTTTTTATGCTGGCCATTTCGTTTCAGCATTCAAAACCCAATTTGTTTTGATATAATTGCTGCACTGTAGGTGGTGTGTACAATTAGGATCTGACTTGTTATGGCATCAGTTTTGCGCTGAACTTTTTTAATTGGCTATTAGAATGGTCTGCTTCTTGCAATGGATATATATTTTTGTTGTTCTTTCATTATGATAGTTCATGGAGGGGATCGGGTTGGTGTGGTGGCTAGAGTACTGGCCTCCCATCCCGAGGGCCCGGGTTCGATTCCCGGCAGTGGCGGATTTTTCAGTGGAAAACCGGTCCCCACTGGAGTGCCTAGTGGAGGGCATTTCAAGTACAGTACTCCGTCCGTCGGATGGGACGTTAAGCTGTGGTCCCCTTGGCGCCTTTCGTTAAGAGTAGGCTAATGCCGACGCCGGGTTTCTCTCCACCCTTCCTCAGTTCCCTAAAAAAATTCCTACCATTACCCAATTACCCACCTATCCTATATGGCGCAAATGACCTCAGCTGTCGGTCGCCTCCCCTAAATAACCAACCAATAGTTCATGGAGTTTGTCAATTTAATGGCAGATGTTAACTTTTGGTATTTCATGTTTTTTCTGTTGGAAGTTTAATGCTAAACATTAAATCCTTTCTAGATCTGATAGCCATCCCAGATTTCAGTGCTGGTGCAATGGAGAACTGGGGTCTAATCACATATCGCGAGACGTCAATCCTTTATGACCCCAACGAGACCTCCTCTGCTGCACACCAGTGGGTTGCCATAGTGGTTGCTCATGAGTTAGCACACCAGGTTGGTTATCATCTTAACTTCATACATTTTTCCTCATCTCATTGCTCATTTTTGAGGAAAAATGCTTAATTTGCTGTCCTCTAAAAAAGGATGATTCCACATCTGGGAGATTACATTTCTTTTCAATTGTTGATTAAGAATATTGCTTGTTTTAGTACCTCAGAAACCCAGGGTGAATGTGGGTTACTAAGCTGTGCCACTTTCATTTGGTCTGATGACTGATATTTGACTTTGTCATCGGTGATAGGTATCAATCTAAGGATATCCAGCTCTGTCATAATAGGTACCTGAAATTGCCAATAAACCCATTTAGTACCAATTGAAATTGAAAAAATGCTGATTTTATGATATAGTGCGTAGCCCAAATGGAGATGAGTCAATGTGTCAATATTTTCTGGACATTTTTCTTTCTGAAAGTTAGCAGCTTGATTTGAATGCCATACTTGAAGTCATCCATTACTTCAAATGTAATGAATAATTAAAAATTTCAAAATAAATGATCCTTAAGGTTACAGGTTATTAAAGTGGTAAGATTTTCAAGATTTTGGACTGGTGTCAATGCTGTTTACGTGATTGACTGTGCTGTGAAATTACTGTATCAGCACTCTGAAACTGGAGGTGTTAAACATGTGGAAACTTCTTGGAGGTTTTTATCCTATTAGCATTTTCTTTGCTGTTGAAAAAATTTTCTTATATGTTTTTTTTTACCTCAATGATACCTATTTTGTCACATTTCCCAAGGTCCTGAGTACTTTTTCCCCAAAGTTTACTGTGGGAGTTCTACTGCTATTGTTTAGTTTGCCAAGATCCAAATTAATACTTAATCTCTGCCCCTTGTTCAAACAGTGGTTTGGGAACCTGGTGACGATGCGCTGGTGGAATGACCTGTGGCTAAATGAGGGGTTTGCAAGTTTTGCCGAGAGTGTGGGAGTTTCTTGGGCTTGTCCCGACTGGGGAGTGGCGGATCAGTTTGTGGTGGACAAGACACAGCCGGCACTGAGGTTGGATGCCCTGCCGTCATCCCACCCGATATCAGTCGGCGGAAGCACCAAGGAGGATGGCAATGGTGATGGTGATGACGGCGTCAAAGACCCTGCTCAGATCGAGGCCATCTTCGACACCATTTCCTACAGCAAGGTGGGTGTTTGGTGGCTGCGGTCTGGCAACTCTGCCGAGTTCCATGGCCAAAACAATGGGAAATGTTGAATTCTACTCGTACACTTGATAGTGTAGTAACCAAATGATGGACTTCTGATTGTAGATCCTAGGCCTACATCTGAATCAAGGCTTTGGAGACATGCAAAATTCCCTGGGGATAAACTTCCATGCGTAGTGTGACCAGATCAAAATTTTCAAAAGCAGGACATTTGAAGAAAAAAAGTGGGACATTTTGAAAAAAAAAGCCTGACAATTTTTAATTCCTTTTTGTTACTAAGAACGATTAAAAAATACACAACTTAAGTTATGCATTATTATTAATTTTATTTTTAATTATTCATACTTTTCCAAAGAGGAAATTTCCTTCATTAGCTTCGGAGATTGCTACAAATGGGTGTGAAATTCTTTAAAAGTATGATGTTTCAAATTATATTGTACTGTTTCTATGCCCTTTACTGCTTCCAAAGATAATTTGTTCCTTTTTTTTGATCATTGGTTGTTGATGAGGAAAAATACTCTTTCAGCATTAGCATTATTTGCAGTTATAGAAAAAAAGAACTGCATGTGCAGTAGGATAATTTAATTTTTTTAAATGACGATACGTAAACTAGAGCAGGAAGCAGAAATTGATCTAAATGCCAGACAAGCCAGACTGTTGTGAGCATTGTGGCTGTTAACCAGAAACAGGACTGAAACTTGTTTTTTTACAAACAGCAAAATTCCCTTTCAAATGCATATTTTTCATATAAAGAAAGAAACAAAATAATACTGTTGCCCATGGAAATCATCTTATATGCTGCATTTCAGCATTTGGCACATAATGTTTTTGAATGGCAGAAAGCTGGTCAATTCAGCTCTTTCCAAAAAAAAAGCTGGCCAGACACTCACATATTAATAAAAAAGCAGGACATGGCAGGCAAAATCCAAACTTCTGGTCACCCTATCCATTGGGGAAAATAATATGTAAAGTCTATTAGGTTAATCTGTCTACTGTCTGTTTTTAAGTGTTTCCTCTCTAACCTAAGAGTTTAGAATTCTTATGAAATTGATGTACAGTTCAACCTCTTTAATGCAGCAGCCTTGGGACCAGACCAGTGCCAGATTATCAAAACAGATCAGTCAGATGATCGCAACCAGTAATAAAAGCTTGATACCTTAACTTTTCAAGTTACTCTATGTATTTACTGTTATGCCCTTAAAACAATACCTTGTGCAGAATTACTGCAGAGCAGTGCTGAAAGAACTTTTAAATCAATAATTAGCTTTTAACCTGATTGTCTCGAACGTTATCAGCACCAAATTGAAAATATTCTTGGAAGTTAAATATAAACCAAAGTATCTTGCAGGTGGAATCAGTATCACAAAATAATTTCAAATGTCCATTCATAAAAAGAAGTTATTTATAATATAACCATGTAATTATAAGTATGGTGAATTGCTTAAAATTTTCAATGAACTCTGGTTGCACTTTTTGGATTCTGATTACATCAAGTGTCTTTTTCCATATCTCCAAGCCTTGCTGGGTATTGAGAATTGATTTGATTTCACATCATTTTTTTGTCTTGTTTGTTCAAAATGATCAGAAACAATTCAGCGTACAGTGCTTGCTGTTGTGTCACTAGTGAATATTGTATTTGATCATTACAACATTTTATGTGTTAAACTCCTAGCATAATTTTTGTGCAGTTTGGTGATAGCTTACAAAGCCAGATTAGTGAGTTTCTTCTATGTCAATTGATGGCAATTAAATCGAGGAGTTTTTACCTTCAGTGCTCATAACAATCGTTAGTTATTCAGGGAAGGCAACTGATAGTTAAGGTCATCTTTACAAGTTTAGGGTAGGTGAGTAATTGGGTAGAGGTAGGAATATTTCAGGGAACAGAGGAAGGGTGGAGTGAAACCCTGCATTAGCCTACTCTTCATGAAAGGTGCTAAGGGGTCCACAGTTAACCTCGTGTCCAACAGGCTGAGCACTGAACTTGAAAGTGCCCTCCACTAGGCACTGGTTAACCTCTGAAACATGTGCCACTATGGGGAAACAAACCCAGGTCTTAGGGGCAGGAAGCCAGCACCCTTGCCACCATAACAACTCGATTCCCTGTCTTGATAAGATAAATTAGCAAAATGTCGTTGACCTAGGCAAGATTCAAGACCCACGACTAACTGGTTGTTAGGCAGATGGTTAATAGACCTGTTAACTAAAGCCTGCATTTTTCACTTTTTTTATTTTTAGTTCTAGATTTTAAGGCTGAAGTGTTGAAATTTCTGTTTGGTTGGGAAGGAACATTGAACATTTAACTTTATAGCATTATTTTTAGTGAAAAATCAAATTTGGAGAAAAATATTGGTGGAAAACCAATTTTGGAAACTCTAAAGATCCATGCGTAGATCATTTGTGATACTGAAGCTTGTGAAATTGAGTTTCTATCATATGTAATGCATTTTCTCCCTCTCCTCCTTGTAGGGTGCAGCCATATTACGCATGATGGAAGATTTTGTTGGTGAGGAAACCTTGCGTGCTGGGCTCAGTCATTACTTGCACGCCCATGCTTTTGGAAATGCGGACACTGATGATCTCTGGAGCTCCCTCTCCCTCAGTGCCAACAACACCATCAATGTGAAGGTGAGCCCGGTAAAACATTGGCAGAAATTTATTGGAACTCCATATCAATGAAGAAATATCTTGCTCCTAGATTTGGATGCCAATTTTGAAACAACCTGAGCAAGCTATGAACTAAATATGTTGAAAATTTCAGACTTTTTATGTTTGGAAAAGTTATAGGCTGTAGCTGTAATTATCTTTGAATGACTTACTCTTAAGGCCGATTTACATGGTGAATGATCATGCGAATGAATTCATTCGTGAATGAATTTGAGTGCTGACCAGAAATTGCTTTCACTTAGGTTGTTTTACGCGATGAATGATCATTCGAATTACAGTAAAACCTCGCTTTTACGTCCCCGCAATTTACGTTTTCCCGCCATTAGCGACTTTTTCTTCATGTCCTAATAATTTCCATATATCCACAATGTAACGTCTTCCCTTCATTCACGCTAGCAAATTTTTGAATGGTTCGCCATTTACGTTTTACGACAATTTTGCCGTGATTGTCGTCTTGGTTGCATAACTAGTGGTTGGCTCAACGCTCCGTGAAAGACAAAGTAAAAACTCATGCAGTAAGTTACCACTATGAAAGAGAAATAAAATTTGCCCAGATATACCACCATTTATCGTGACCTCGCTCATCTGTGGAATTGTAATGCCGCGAGGGATTACAGTACACGTACGTCGTTTTTCTCGCGATTGCTGTTCAGGTTGCATAACTCGCGGGATGGCTGATGCTATCGCATTGGTGATGAAATTTTTCATTTACTTAAGAAGTGTATGCTTTTCAGCATTTGCGGTCTTGTCTTTCTTTTTTGGAGCAATTAATACAGATTTTAAAAAATCCTCCTGCCAAATTTCATCCTCATATATCCTACGAACACACCCGTAAAATCATCTCATTCTTCTCTAGCTCGATTCTTAAGTAGCTTTGATAGGATATCACTATAGTCTCCACACCTTCTTTTCTCATAATATTTACCCTAACTTACTAGCATGGTTGGATCAAGACTCCTGGCCTCAGTTCATCCTTATCTATGTCATTCTCCTCTTTTATTCCCAAGTTCCCTTGCCTATCATTAATGCCATCCAGTTCTTTTCAAATTTTCCTTACCCCTATGCTGAATCTCTTGTAAGTTCTATCAGCAGCTCTCCTGACTTAACAGTAATGAACAGTGTCTTGACCACTCTAGTGTCTACTACACCATCCCCCCCCCACTCCATCCTTTCTCAACTGCTTGCTCTTCTGCATCTTCCCTCATGCACCTGTAAACTAATTCCTGATATTCTCTCCAATTTACAAGTGTACAATTTTTTCACTCTTCCTAATCTTGGCCCAACCATATGTAATCTAGTTAATATATCTCCCCATGTCCCAATGCATTTCAAATAAGAGATTTTGGCATTATTAAAGAGGTTTTGTTGGAACTATATTTCAATTTTAAACTTGTAATTCAATGAAAGCAAGAATTAGGCAGGCAAAATCAAGAAGCAGGAGTTATTCTTTCAGGCATAACTTTCATATAAAATTGCATACCCTCAAATTACACTTTCCCGCGATTTACACTTTTTTCTCTAGTTCCCCTCAAAAGTGTAAAAGAGGGGTTTTACTGTAATTCTGTGAATGTTATGGGCAGAAAGGGTGTGCAGTGGTAGGTCTATCGATAGTACATATTGATTCACGGGAGATTTCCGACCAACGCAGCTGTATCTATGTTCGAAATTGGTTGAAATGGTTTGTTTACATTGTCTGCACCATCTGATATATGTGATAGATTAAATAAATTATGGTGTGTATTTAGTAATCATTAGAGATGTGTCGATTCTCGACACCACCAATTCTCATGGGTTGGTATCGGTATCAAGAATTGATAGCGCAAAGTGAATACAAGTACCTCATTACTAGGGATGGTCAGATCGTATATTTTAAATTTTCACGGTTAAGTGATCGAAGCACCCCGTGAATGGAATATAGGTGCATTAGGTATTGACAATTAGAGGTTGTGTAAATATGGTTTTGAAATTAGGTGAAAAATTTTCCGTGCAACTAGAAGCAAAGTGAAGATATAATTTTTTCCCATTACCCCGGTATCAAGAGAAAAATTACGTAGAATGCCACGTGGGTAGCCTACATTCGCCGGAATCAGGCTCACACCGAGAGTTAGTGTCCTAAAGGAAGTTCAATCCCCATCTCAATTTCATATTTGCTTTCAGTCATTACGTCAAAAATTTTATCATTCAATTTAAAACCCTGACCTCTAAATACTCCCTTTCTTATACTTTTATTGTTTAAATTAGATTTACGAATGTAACACTAAAAAATTAGGGATGGTCAGGTCTAATCCAAAGCCCCACAGATCTTGCATTTAATTTGCTGCTTAAATCATATCCGAAGACAGTATAAATTTGGATCCGGATTGGAGATTTTTAAATTTCGTGGCCTAGTAATCGATGCCCCCACAAATGGAATGAAGTCACGGTAGATACTGACAAGGAGAGGATTTTTAACTCGGGTCACAAAATGAGTTGAAAATTTTTTCCGTGCTACTTGAGCAAAATAAAGAAATACGTCTTGGCTTTTTTCTCCACAGGCCGGGATGCGCAGAAAAAAATACAGCATATGAACCAATGATAGTTGATGATAGCAGTTAAAAATGAGAGCTAGTGTGCTGTCAGTGACGCGTTCGATCCTTAACTTTGCCTAGTAATACTGTCCATGTTGTATTCCTAGGGTAAGGCAAGCAGGCAGTTAAAAAATGTAATTATCAAAAATTTCATGTCAATATATAAGTCAACTAACTAAACAAAAATAATTAAATTTGGCATTAGTAAAAGAAATTGGAAAATATTTTGTAACAATTAAAACTGTGGAAACAATACGTTAAATTTACAATGTATTTTTAAGTGATGCATTTGTAAATCTATTTTAAGCGATTAAAGTACAAAAAAGTCTGTATCCACATGCCTACAAGGGTTGGGAATTAAGGATGATAAAATTTTTGATTCAATGGCTGAAAGAAAATTTTTAAACAGAGATAAGAATCGAACTTAATTATCTGCAGTACACTACCCCACTCTGCTATTGTCAGCTTACCCGAGTTCAGAGAATGCAATGCATGTCATTCTACCATTTTTCTTGCGAATAATGGAGAGAAACATGTATTTCTTTATTTTGCTCCTAGTAGCATGAGTTTAGATCCCTGTTCTAAACTGTTCTAGAATAATTATATGAAAAATAGAACCTAAAATAGTTCTCTTTTTTTCGTATAATTTATATCAAAGGTGGAAATCTTGAATAGAATTCATTGAAATTCACTGGGTCATTTGGCACAAAATGCACGCTTTTTTTATGAAGGTGTTTCTGATTTGCCCAATCAAACTCAGGTGAAATCGCTATGCAATTTGGTGAATTACAGAGCCCAGTACATGAATATATTCCTTGGTAATTATTATGCGATAGCATGTCTGATACAATAATAAGAGAATTTAATGGAAGGGAATCTAAGTATGGCCCATCAAATGCTCCCCAGGGGATGGACAAACCCTCATTTTGTTGAAGCAATGTCCCATTCAACATCAGGTTATTCTCTGTATGACAATGAAACTGAATTTTGTGTTTTGGTGAATTAAATGAATTCCTATATAATTCCTAAGTTTTGTATGTGTAACAGTTGTGATCTCTGTGAATTAAAACAGTAAACTTAAAAATCCACAGTTTATTGTTAGCAAATTGCCTAAGGTTGGACATTTTATGTTATCATCAGGCATAGTCAGTATTTCATTAATTGTTGAATCTCTAGGTCGTGGGCTAACAATAAATAGTAGAATTATAAAGTTACTGTTTTTCATTCAAGATGATTTGGAAATTCTACAAAGTTACACCTAAAACAATAAGATTAGATCTAGAGAAGGAATCAGGCTTAGGCTCAATATTTCTAAGGCAATGAAAATATAGCTGAGGTAAAATTATCTTTCCATCTTTAAGTACTCTATATTCAGTCTAACCTTATATGCTACCTATAGCAGCTACAATATTTTAATAATAATAATAATTTTTTATTGTTCAGATGGTCTAATAATAGGACATAGAACATGGTCAAATGGAAAATAGTACAAAGAGAAAAGAGACATGCAGAAAAACAAATTAATTATAAATTATCATGCATGAATTCGTCCAGGTGGTAATAGGCTTTAGCTAGTAGCAGCCTCCTTAATTCACGCTTGAAAGTATCAATACTGGACTGAGGTAATTTATTAAAAATAAGGGAGGCTGAGTGATACGTTCCCTTTCTAGATAAGGCACAAGGTTGCCTCCTCAAATGAACATCATTTCTGCACCAAGTGAAATGATCATGTATGGTTCTGACTAAACAAATCAGGATACATTTTTACAAATAGTGCACAATAAAAAATAAATAGACATGGTAGTGTCCTTATTTTAAATTTGAGAAACAGTGGCTTTCCTGGAGATCTATAGGCCGTTTTACACGGTAATTGAAACTGCGCAAGTTGATGTTGATTGGGCTTGAGCAGTCGTCTGTGAAAGTCCGTGACGTAGAGAATTGCGAGGACACTTGCTTGACAGCTTTACACGGTGCAATCGTCGGTGCATGATGTCAGTGACGATATACCATTCAGTAGCGGTAATACCGTCAATATATCGCATATCGTCAAGATCTGTGAAGTAGCAATTAATTAGACGTGAAAGATGCGATAAATTACCACCACTTTAAAATATGTTTTAAGCCATAGTCTAAACATAATAGTGGAGACCCTAGTCCCGTATACTTAGCCCAAAATTTGCACCTCGAACGAACGGATGTGGGCCAAGGTAACAGGTTCTTCCTTTACGCATTTAATTTAAGCTTCCACTTGATTAATCGCCCAGATCATCATTATTGCACTTTATTCACTATCTAAGGAGTTGAGTGCAAACAAAAACACCCAACTCAATCGTCAACAACCTATTTAATTGCTAGAATTCCCCAGGCCATTCGTTGCCGCTACATCTACACCGTCTGGTGAGAGAAATTAACTTCAAACTTGCGCGAACACATGTATCAGATTAGAACATGTTCTAATTTGCTCGCAAACGTTCGCACAGTGGCGTTGCCTGTCCTCGCAAGTTGTCGCTTTACACGGTGCAAGATTTCTTGCGCAAGTGTTCTCGCAAGAGCCTGCGCAGTATCAATGACCGTGTAAAACGGCCTTAATAGAAACAGCAGCCATGGCTTTCAAAGATCTCTTTTGCATGGAGAAGGCCCTTGTAGCAGCACTGGTGTGTTAATTAATAATTGATATTGGCATATTAATTAACTGA
The DNA here is from genome assembly GCA_933228895.1 of Platycnemis pennipes. Lineage (NCBI taxonomy): Eukaryota > Metazoa > Arthropoda > Insecta > Odonata > Platycnemididae > Platycnemis > Platycnemis pennipes. The sequence goes on along the minus strand of OW121852.1, from coordinate 27,745,727 downwards.
TTATGATTCTGTTTCAATCAAGATGGAAAGTCACGAACGCTTTATGGCAGATTTGTTACTGATAATGAACTAAATCCTTACCTCAGTAATTATTTATGTTCCCCAATAACCCCGAGGGAGAAATGTTGTCTCCTCAACTCATTTGTAAGATGCTGGAAAGGCTTCGTGATCTTTCAGCCTGTCAGGGAAGTAGTCCATTCAGAAAGGATGGCCTCAGCATCTGGTGTGAATTGGTGAGAGTGAACTCCTAAAAATGGTTTCCCTGATCCTCTGAGTCAGTATAAATAAACCTGAGGACATGGACTCATCCTCTGGGTGTATTCCAGGTAGCTCATCTGAATGATGAAACAAGGTGCAGGCAGTAATTGCTTAGCAACAAAGACAGAAGTGTAGTTTCATCAAGATCTTCAGCATAATATGGGACCGCAATACATGTGGAACAACTGCATTAAGTGAGAGACTGGAGTCATGGTTTAAAGTAATTAGTGGGCATATATTTCTCACCATCAAGGCTTGTTCTATGTGAACCCTTTGCTGGGTCATTGTTCTTATAGACCTTGATGTATCAGGGTTTAATTTCTGGATATTAATTGTGGCCACTTAGTTCAGAAATCATTGGATTTTTTTTTTTGTTGTTGGCAGGCAATAATGGACACCTGGACAAGGCAGATGGGGTACCCGCTGGTCACCATTACCCGAGAGGGCCCTCGCAAGTTCCGGGCTACCCAGAAGCGCTTTCTTCTGTCACCCAACTCGCCCAACACCCCATCATATCCCTTCACTTCATCCGTTGCCAACTTCTCCACGGTCACCATGCAGATTGCTCACACCACACCCACTCCACATGAAGCAGTTGCCTCCCCCTTCAGCTACAAGTGGTACATCCCGCTCACCTTCCACACAGACCTTGACCCAGGTGCCCCTAACCTTGTCTGGATGAACATGAGTGGTGGTAAGCTCCAATAAGCATCATTTTTTGTCCCACAGAGTTTTACCATGCTGATGCATTTTCGTTTCAATGCTTGTTAGACTCTTAACCCTTTCCTGGCCAAAGTGGTTCTAACCACTTGTCTTGAAATGTATTGCTGAGGCTAACTGCCTATCCATAATATGTTATCTTAAATGTCATCTTCAGAAAGAGTTCTAATGTCTCTCCTGAACAACTCCTCTCATTTCTTCCGTAAACAATTTTTTGAGCCAAGCACATGGCTATTAGTTGCTACTTTTATAAAAGGGTTTCTTGACTAATTTTCCTGTATTTGACCATGGCTGGTCATAGTGAGAGAGCTATCAAAAAAGCTTATTATGGATGATTGTAGTTATTCTGAGTTCTCTTCTGATGATGAGTTGTCTAAATCTTTGAGTGAGGAAGACAAAATGTTATATTCTCATGATAAAGAAGAGTTGCTCATGCTGTGGAATGTGTCATTTGAGTTTGTCAGAGACAAAGGACTAGCGGTACAACCCTGACTTTGAATGATCCATAGAGTAAAACTATAACAACAATGTTAAAGCATTAAAACCTTAAATTTTATAAGAAACTGACAAAGTGAGATAGAGGAGGAGTACCAGTCTAATCCCAAAGGGTATGATGTATTGGAGGAAGTTGGATATAATGGAATATTTTCGGAAAAAAATGAGGCAATGATGGCTTTCAAGAGATATCACCAAATAAAGCAATGCATAAAAAAATAAAATAACAAATGGAAGTTCAAGGTTTGGGTGCTTGCTACTCCATATGATTATATACTGAGAGGGAAAGTATATTTAGACAAGAATAAATCACGAGATTCAATGGATATTAATTTTTAATAGCTTTTTCTCAAGCGGGTAATCTAGTCAATCTAGTCAAGTGTCTTTCGCTAAATGGAATGTATGCTTGTGCCATAATTCTGCCAAGCAGTAAAGAATGGCTGAAGTAGTTGAAAACCACATTAAATGTAGCTAAAAAGAAGAGAATGTTACTGTTTTCTGGTGTTTCAGCAACAGTGTGGTGCATTAAAAAATATATTTGTGTACCTTTCACCAATTATTTTCCAAATGTGAGTGTGAGTTATTGATAGAGGACCGTGAAAGTGGTTTTATTTTTTGGTAAAATTCGTTTTAAAACTATGTGATTTCGGTGTTACAGAAAATCTTGGCGGTGTTAATATAATGTTACAATTTTTGCGAATTTCTAGGCATTTAATATTTTTGGTACACATTTTGTGAATGCTTATACTTTTATTAAGCATTTTAAATAACAAGAAAGGCAGTGAAAGAAGCACGCATAACTACACACAATCGGAAACGAAGAAACTTGAACTGGGGGTATGTCGAAACAAGGAGGTGTCCTTGTGTCCAAGGAGGTGTCCTTGTGTCCAAGGAGGACCTCCTTGTGTCAAAATTATTTTTTTTTTTGCATTGAAGCTAGGTGGAGCACCGAATATCCGACTATCCGTCCCCTAATAAGTAGCACCCCATCTCCTCCTATCCTTTCTGTTCCTTCCCCCCCTTCCCTCAACTGCTAGCGCTTCCGTTCCCAGCCAGCGGCTGTGTTTAAGTCTACAAAATTGTTACATTAGGCCCACACTTAAGGTTTTCCTGCAACAAGTTATCCAATTACGCTGTCTACTGCGTCGCGGTGAGTCACCGGAATTACTGCTCGGCATTGACGCAGGCACGTGAGCTTATATTTCCGTTCTTCCGCGGCCGTGTTAAATTTCTTTCAGCACATTATTGATTCAGAATATCTCATTCTTCAGGAGAGAAAGCGCGTCATTCTAGATATTTCCAAGAATTTCAGGATTGATAAATGTGAATCGAAGAGAGAGGCGGTGATTAATTTAACGGCAAATTCCGGCGGAGACATCACTACAGTGCGCGATATGACGCGAATGCGATATGCGCGAGACAAAACAAGCCAATTTACCTTTTAATCGTAATGAGATAGAGCGAATGAACGTCAGCAGCGTTAAAAAATGAAGGCTTAGGCTTTAATCGATTATGACTCTTTACATGTGATTTTTTCGCTAATTCACGTAAAATTCGCGAAAAAGGCGAAATTTCATTTTATTTTCCGATTTCGTGGTATTTCGCGTTATTTCGCGATATCGCGTCTCACGAAATTCACGGATCTCTAGTTTTTGATAGTAACACCAACTAAATCTAAATGTGGGGCCTCACTATAAGTATTCCGGAAGGCTTTATGTGGGCAGTTGACTCTAAACTTTTTGTCACATAAGAATGTTGGTTGAAAGGAAGGTCAAGTCTAGTTTATAAAATTATTTTCTTTTTCATTTGCCCATAGAAAGGTATTTTCAAGGTGAACCGCACTGCATGTTAAATAGCAAGTTTTAAAAAGAGCATTTTTTTGCAATTTTCCCAGTTTATGCAATTATCACGATAGTGATATTTGTGAAATATGTGTTCCCTAGTAGGTGAACTTTAGTTGGCAGAAAATACTGTTATATTATGGTGTATTAGAAATTCACATTAACAAGTACATATTCCTTTAATTAGTGAAGAAACACTATAATTAGTGATGGGGCAAATCCAAAATTTGATCAAATCAGAATCCCGAATCCTTATTTTTTGTTGAATCCGAATCTCGAATCCAAATATTGAATCCTAATCTTCCTCAATTTTATTAAATTCAAGTCTTCCTTTTATCTATAAATTGTTAAATAATGCTTCCTTTCTCCTGAATTCTCTAATTAATTCCTATCAAAGCTGAATCTTATTTCTTAATGTAAATAATAAATGAATAATGGTCATATAGTCCCCACTCACTGAAATTAAGGACCTGTTAAAGGGCAAAAATAAGGAATGGGTAATTTCAAAAGAAAATCAAAGTTTCATTTTTCTTAAATCAAACTGAAAATTGAATGAAAACAAACAGATTACAAGTTGTTGTTTAGAAAATGCAGCATTTTCACTCTGTCAGGATGTAATTGATTTCTTTTTTTGAACCAAATTTCCAGGAGTACTGAAGGCTCTTTGTGAAAATACTGTTGCTGGAAGAATGCAGAAGAACTTTTTTGTTAGATTTTTCAAATTGGGGAATTTATATAATTCATACGTGGACAAGAATTATTAGTTTACAATATTCTAGGTAAACATTTCCTACCATGGTATTTACAATGTAAATGCTAAAAATGAGCAATTATATTAAGTCCTCGACTTACGTGGATCCAAGTTACACGGATCCAGAGTTACGCGGATGTTCAGTTAGACCGGTGACATGCTTGCGTTTCTCCGCGTTTTTGCTGCCGTGACAGATTCAACTACGTGATGACCTGTGACTCATTGCCAAGCATGCAAGAGTTGATGCCAAACTACAGGTGTTCGAAATGCCAACTCTAGTTTAAGACGTTACATAGTTCGATAGGTGATATTTGATCATCGTGATGGTGAAAAAGTCTGATGTGTTCAGGCATCAACGTCTTTTTTCAGCTTAGTTTGACCTTCCCACGCAATTTTGTACACGAAATCGTTAGATGGAAACGAAAAACGAATTTTAGTGAAAAAATTAATCTTCTAACCACATCCATTCACTCATAAATCAAAAATTAAAATAAGCAAAAGGTGATGCCCACCGAAAATGCTGCTGTGATAACATTGGCGTCATTTTCCTCCTGTCCTTGACTGCTTTCAGGGGAGGGGGAAGGGAGTGGAGGGGAGTTCTCGGAAGGTCTGCTCTCACAGATGCTGTCGAAATTGCTCCCATTGGCCGAGTCAGATGTGGCTTCCCCTTTGCGATAAGGCGAAGTAGCTTCGCGGGCTCAGTTGTGATTGGACGAAGTTGATATAAGTCAGAGGTTGCACCATACCCACTTCAAAAACATCAGTTTTTCGCTGCTTATAACTCGGGAAATAATTGTCGGATCAGAAAACGGAAAAATACGGGTCCTTTTATTTTACAAACTCTATCAGATTCGGCAATAAAAAAATATGGTAAACGACCCCATTCAACACATAGTTAATAATCTACTCCATAGATTGTATAGGTTGAATAGAAGCCTGTTGTCCATTACAGTACAAAAAGAAGTAGATATCCACGTAAGTCGAAACACCACAACTTACCCATCCATTTTTGAACCATTAGCGGTACCACTTTCACAGTGGCAATTGGTGACGATTACATAAAATACCATCTTTTGAGAGGCCGTTAAGTCAACACAATATGACAAAGCCGAGAGTAGCACAAATCCAATCTTTCTTTCACTGGATATTTAAATCTAAAATAAGTATAATTACCCAAAACTACTTTTTTTTTATGTAATGGACAACACGCATCATCTATGGAGTAGATTATTAACTACACATCGACTTACGTGGGAAGGACAAACTATGCCAAAAAAAAAGACGATGTCTGATCACATCAGACTTTTTCACCATCACGATGATCAAATATCACCTATTGAATTATGTAATGCCTTAAACTAGAGTTGGCGTTCTGAACACCCTTAGTTTGGCATCAACTCTGGCGTGCTAGGCAATGAGTCGCAGGTCGTCACGCGGTTCAATCTGCCGCAGCAGCAGAAACGCATGTATGTCACCAGCCTAATTGAACATCCACGTATCTCCGGATCTGTGTAACTGGTATCTACGTAAGTCGAGGACTTACTGTAGTTATCCGCCACTAGTACAAAGAATCCACACAACTGGTATTCAAATCTATAATCCATTGATTTTGATCGAATCTTTGGATTCGACCGAATCTTCGAATTCGACTGAATCTTCGAATCCCTGCCCCAACCCTAGCTGTAATGAATGACTACTTTCTTAGCAATAGTGTGTGTGTATAATTTTTTGCCATGCCTATGGAGTTAAACAATTCAGATTTGAAAGGTCTTTTCATGGAGAACGGGTTTCATTGTTTGTTCATGGTTCTTTAAGGCCTCCTATCTTGTTCTTTTCTGGTTGTGATGCCAGTGTCGATAAAAGTGCCGGTGCCAGGGATGTCGGAGGAGGAAGAGGAGGCTACAGAGGGCACAACCACGCAGCCCGAGGAAGTCCCGGACAAGTATGAGGTCAAGTGGCTCAAGGCCAATGTGGATCAGCAGGGGTTCTACCGAGTTATGTACGAGCCAGAGGAACTGTGGGACTCTCTTGTCAATGCCATCCTTAAGGACCATACTTCCTTTGCCCCTGCCGATAGAGCATCAGTCCTAGATGATGCCTTCACACTCTGCAGGTGGGTACTGTAACCTAACTTCCCCCTGTTCACTCCACAGCCCCTTTTTCCCTTACCTGTAGTTCTTCCAGCTACTCAGGTATGATTAATCTTGAGCAGAAGTGCGGGGTTAGGGTGCATTCACATATAATGTTACCATACACTTTTTACTCATTTCATCAATCAGTACTTACATCACTTCATGCTCAATGAATAGTCAACTTATATTCTCCACCAAATTAAAAACACCAGTAATCAGCTCCGAAATACCTGCACAATCCTGCCCTCTGAAACAACCGACAGCCACCGTTGGCCAGTTTCCCCTTTCCGATGAATGTTTCCCTCTGCATCAGGTACTGTTCTTCCTTTTTCTTTCACCTTTACCTCAGACTTCAGTGCACCATCAGTCTCAGTTTTTGGATCATCCCCTCCAGCTCCCACACACGTCCTATGCGTCTCTTTACTCATCCCCTATTCTCCTTGTATATCCCATTCTTGTCCCCTCTCATCTGCACTGACTCTTCCCCCACTCCCTCTCTCCTGTTGTTGATTTGTTTATGTTTTGTTGTTTCTGTGTCTTGAGACATCACTAATTGCCTCCCATATGGGTATCCTTGCCTGTTAGTAATGGTGGCCAATCGCAAACCCTACTGTGGCAATTGAAATGTTTTGCCACAGTACCCATTTGAATGTATCCCATGATTTGGATAGTCAGGGCAGTGACCTAATTTGTAGTGTTTAATACAGGACTTTCTTGTAACATAAAAAGCCCTTCCTTCTTTTTTTTTAATGCCATGTGAAAAGGCCAATAGCATTCAGTGTTGGTAGCATACCATTTTGAGATAATCCTGAATAGTGGTGCTTTGAGCATATTATGGTATGTGCATGTAATGTTAGAAAAAGTTACTGTGAGATCTATAATACTCATTGCAGTAGAAACTCAATTCATGTGTCCCAATCAGCTATCAGTGAGCTATGCTAAATGTATGAGGCAGTATGTGGTATTATGAGATTTTCACAATTACAAAATAACAAAATGCAGTTATGGTCCCAAATTGGAAAAAGTCTTGCTTTAGCAAAAAGTAATAGAGAGAGGGCTAGTCTAAAGTTAATCCATGTATGCATTTTGATGTGATTATGGCTTTAAAATTGGTCGAGGGGTGTGGCATATGCATGGACAGAAACTTGTGGCACAAACACTTTTGATATTTCAAAGCCTTATAACTGTACAGGGAATCAAACCAAGGGGATATATGACCCACCGTCGAGGAAGGTGGGCCATGTGGACCAGGTTAGTGGCTACTCTCTCTCCTCCTCCACTTTATACTGCACTGTGGGGAAATAAATCGCATTTCAGGTATACTCTTGTCAGGCCTGGACTGTTTAACAGAAATCCAAGGCTCCCAACACCAGCAACAATGGGAACGTCTGAAACATCAGAACAATGCCACCTTACTCATGGTTGGCATTATTTTTCTTGGTTGTTAACTGGGGTTGTGAGTTTTTTTGGGGGGTTTTAAGAAGCTGAAGTGTTGACTTCTCTGAAAGCATTTCTTATTAGAACTAATCATTGCATTCTTTTCATTTCTCATTGACTTTTTCATCCTTATCCCACTTTTCATTATTGTCCTATTTTCCTAAGGTGCCTTTCTACTAGCCTCACCCCCCAACTCATCCACAACCAGTCTTCATATCTGTTCTTTTATGAACTTCCTGGTTTCTTCTTTTGTCTTACATTTCATAGTTCATTTTATTCATACCTTTTCTCATGTTTTCATGGCCTGACAGAATGAAATAGAACTTTCTCTGGACCATTTATAATTTTTTCACTTCTTTTAGAGAGGTAGTGAGAGAGGTCAGACAGTTTTTCTGGTTCCTGAAGTTTTTGCCATTAATAGTCAATCTGATTGCTATATTACTTGCTGCCATGACATGTGTATTTGGAACTGAAGACAATACGGAAATGTGCAATGTCTTAAGGAGGTTCCACCGTGGCTTCACAATTCAAAATCCCTTAAAAGAGCTATGTTATTTAATGAGTAAGTACCGATCCAGAAAAAAACACCTATATGGAAAATCATCTGTAGTGTGATAAGACATACACAATAATTGTATGAGTACGCTGTTGTGTAGTGCGTTGTAGTTGCATTCAATTTTTTACAAGCTCTTTTCACCTCATTTTGACACCGGAACATGACTGACGTGTTGTTGCCACATTTAATTTATAAAGTGAGAATACATGCTCAGTTCTGCTAATATGTATGCTAAAATAGGTTAAATACAGTGGAAGCTCGGTATAATGATTGCTCACAATGGCTGGGAAATCACTCGCTATAGCGAGCACTTGTTATATCCGAAGGTGCTGTATTGAGCCTCTAATTTTCCACAGTTGTTCTTACTTTCAGTTTCCTTTCGTTATATTGCTATTAAAATTAGTTGCAATGAGTATTTATTTACACAAGCAAATGCCTTTGTCAGTTGCGTGAAACATTGTGTGTCATTTTAGTGCTGCCATCTGGAGGATCTAGAACGAACGAAGGTAACTCCCGTGAAATACTATTGCTGAGAATTATTGATGCATTTACCTAAAATTGTATGTATCAATGAATTAAGGAATCATAAAATGAAAACTTGTTGAATGGGGTAAATTTTAATTCTTCGTATAACATCGGTCCTGGCAATATTTACGAAAACATTGAAAAATATGCACAAATTAACAAATGCACCAGAAAACATAAGTATTCCCATTATTTCTGCTAGTAGGAAAAATAATTGAAACCAGGATGAATGAATCGTAAAATTATAAGGAAATAAATAATTCTTTGTCTACAGAAAACTTTGATAACTTCGCCGTGAGAATAAATAGCGTAACAAAACAAACATCGGACCTTTAGATTGCACATACACAGGCTTCAAATTAACAGCACAGTACTTTCAATTTCTATTCCCGTCTGAAAAATGATTCAAGTGTCGTCTGCTTCAGTCTAGGGGCAGGAACGAGCAGGTGGGTGGAGGGGCGGGAACTATCAGGTGGGCGGAGAGACGGGAACAAGCGGGTGGAGGCGGGAGGGTGAAGACAGGCAGGCTGAACTCCGCCCCTTACCGCACATCACCGCTTTCCGCTGCCATGTAATTGGCTAGATACTTTTCCGCTTGTTCATCTTCCAACCCTTTGTGAACTTGGCTTGACAAAAGAACAACTGAAAAGTGCGAGCGTTCGCAAGTTACGCCAGGGCAGGCCGTAAATTGTGAGTGCCTGGACTTGATTGGACTTTAAATAGTGTAAAGATGGCACAAATATTCTATTCTAAGTTCTAGTTGACTAATAATGCCACTAAAGATAAATACCATGCGTTAATTTGTACTTTGCTGTACATCGCCCTCTAGAAATATCGCTTGTAATACCGGGCGTATACTGTGGCAGGAGCTTCTTGGCCTCGCTATATCCATTTTCTTTTACATGTTAATCATGGGCCTTATGATGGTACATTGCCAATCACTCGTTATTGTGAGATTCTTGCTATATGCCATACTCTCTATAACGGGCTTGTACTGTATTTTATTACTTAGTTTTAAACTATTCCCTTGCAAATACAACTCTTTGTTTTTAATTATATTAATGTTGATACTTTTTAAAACTCTCTGGCAACAATGACGCTGCTACCATTTGGAAGCATTGGTATTAACACATTCAACCCGGAATATTTCTAGTGGGCAATCATGAAAAACGGAAAGCTTTTTCTGCCACATTAATTTGACTAGTCACTTAAATGAAATTTAAAATTAGTTAAAAATTTTTTTGAATAACAAAATTTGAGAATTTATTTAAGACACGAGTTCGCATCCTTAAGAGAGGTCTTCAGTGAGGTAATTAACAGACGCGAATGCGCGTCCGTCGGTATCCTGGCAACGCACCTCAGACACCCATTCGCGTCCGTCGGGTTGAACGTGTTAATTACACCATGTCAATGACCAATGAAATATTTAAATTACATAAGAAATATAAGAAGGACCTTGGTAAGGTATATTCCTTAATTAAGTTAGTAAATAGGCTCGTAAGCAATTTCCGTCACAAGTACCGTTGCCAATGAGGACAACATACTGTAGCACCACTTTCATGCAACTAAGGCTTTTCTGCTTTTCTTCGAGCAAAAATTTATTAATATCAATTTAACAAGTGTGGTAAGGCGAGCACTTTTTTACAATACTAAATGCTACATAAAATTGCTTATCTTATATTAGTTTTTCGTCAAAACAACATTTCTCTTTACATTATTAATCTGCAAATTTTACTTCAAGAGCCATGCTCTGCCGTATAACCACATATAAAATAGCTGATATTCGACGTCTTTTTTCTTCAAATATTTGATGGAAAGGCCTTTTATTTTATTGCCAATCGATAGAAGGGTCAAAAATTGTGTGTTCTGAAATTTTCACAAAAATTACATCTACTTCATGATTCGGTGGAGCCTACTTAACTGTCAAAATTTGACGTTTTATATTTCAGTTAATTATTTAAAACATGAAAGTTTATATCATTGACAGTAAATACAACCATTGGTCAATGAAGTTTGGGAAAATTTCATTTTTAATAGCTATCTTAATGGAATCTTTTGGCCATTCACCCAGAACACCAACAACTTAGCGTTAAAGTCATAGGAACTGCCTGTGGAATGATTATTTTAACAATGTAATAACTAGACTTGGATATACCTATATTGTGATTTTTGGGCTCCTGAGAGCCTATAGCCTGAGAGCTCCTGAGAGTTATATAAAGCCTCTACCGTAGGTGCATATACTTCATAAAGTATTGTGGGTCAACAGTGTGTGTGTGCTGCCATACCCATTAGCCTAGAATCTACCCCAGGGGCTTTTTTATATAGTATGTTTAACTGCTTCTCTCCTTACTCTAATTTTCTCTCTATGTTAGTGAATTTTCCTCCTTCCTTCATGTCATCTGCCTCCAAATTCCTCCAGCAGCTTCCTTACCTCCTTTAACATTCAGTGTTTCATTGCATTTAATGGTCAATATAAATGGGGGCGTTTACTCGGAACCAAAATTGCAATTTTGTACATGAAATCGTTAGATGGAAATGAAAAAAGAATTTTAGTGAAAAAATGAATCTTCTAACCACAACCGTTCACTCATAAATCAAAAATTAAAGTAAGCAAAAGGTGACGCCCACAGAAAAAGCTGTGTTGATATCATTGACATTGTTTTCCTCCCGTCCTTGACTGCTTTTAGGGGAAGGGAAGGGAGTGGAGGGGGTTTCTCAAAAGGTCTGCTCGCACAGATGCTGTCACAACTGCTCCTATTGGCAGAGTCAGCTGTGTCTCCCCCATTTCAATAAGGCGAAGTAGCTTCGCGGGCTCAGTTGTGATTGGATGAAGTCGATATACGTCAGAGGTTGCACAATGCCCACTTTTGCGAAAGGGTTAAAAATATTAGTTTTTCGCTGCTTATAACTCAAGAAATACTTGACGGATCAAAAAACAGAAAAATACGGGTCTTTTTATTTTGCAAACTCTATCAGATGCGACAGTAAAAAAATATGGTAAACGACCCCATTGAAAGTTCGGGGGAAAAATTTCATAGAACATCACATTAGGGATATGAAAAGCGGTAAATATATCACCAATACGAGTGTATCAAAGGAAAGCATAGGTAGTTGCATGTTGGTGTAAGTACTTTAAGCTAACCCAACTACCAGCATTATATTATATGCTGCATTGCTATTTTTATCCTCTTTAAAATTTGAAGTTTAGACTATCATATTATTACTAATCCTTTTTTATGCATGTAGTGCATGTTTGGTGAGAATTCACCCCCTGCTACACACCTTTATGATGGCTTGCAGGGTATTATATAGATGTAGATTATGGCACTGAATGGAGGAAATTGATCTTTTAGCGGAGTGGACTAGATTTGCTTCCAATTCCTTTTCTCCCTCTCCTCTGACAGAGCTGGGCTGGTGAGTGCCACACTACCCCTCCGACTTTCCATGTACCTGATGAAGGAGCGTGACCTTGTTCCGTGGGCGACAGCCCTGGAGCACCTCCAGTCCTGGAGTCGGCGACTGTCTGCTGCAGCCCCGTACCGACTCTTCTGCCGATTTGTCCGCTCCCTGCTGGCTCCCACTGCTCAGGCACTCGGATGGGAAGACAAGGGGCTTCACATCACAAGGTTGGGAACTCTTGCTTGTTTAGTATAATTTTGTAACCACTCACTCATAAATGGAAGTGAAAAATCCTAATGCCCTGCCCACACTGCCTTTGCCTAATACCTATTCTGAGAAGTTGTAACCTCTCAGGGTTTCACACACATTGTCTCTTGTAGGCATTAACTGCAAATTTTTTTTGTGCCAGGTATAATTTTGTGAAAAGTTTTGATTCCCAAAATGGTGAAGTGAAAAGGCTTCAATATTTTCATTGTTTGTGATAGTATTTTAATACTGTATGGAAGTGTTTCATCATAGTTTTCATTCATGACATGTGTTGTACAGTAGAAACTCTATTTTACGAAGTTGCGGGGACCCAAAAATTTGAGCTTTGTAAATCATAGGGTTTGTAAATTGGAGGTTATCTTCCATTAACTCCTCTGTCTCCAGAATTGATGTGCCACCAAAACCAGCTGATCTCCAACAGTTGAAAATAGTTTTTGGGTTGACACTGTCCCATGCTCTGGCAACACCTCGCACAGCATGGAGCAATGTCCATGGAGGCACATTATGCACATAAGAGGTTGATCTGTGACAAATGTACGTCTACTAAAACTCTGCTGACAGTAATGCAAGTATACTTTCAATTCAATTAAACAATATGCTGTACTAAACTTGTCAAATAGTTATGTCAGGGTTAAAATCAAACTAATTTCTATGACAAATAGTAGTGATCTGCTCATTCTGGGAAAAAACAACAGATATTACGTGAAATTCTGTGTGCAGTGTATCTGCATCGAATTGAAAGGATTTAAAAATTAGGCCTCAATTGTATTGATTCGCTATATAGCATAGGCATTATTCCTAAGGCTAGGAGACTCACTTTAGTCAAAGTGAATGAAACTCACAGCCATGAATTCTAAAAAAAACTGGTAAATATTTATCTACAAATTTATAATGGTATGAACTTGGCTGCTTAAACTGAATTAGGTTCTTGTAGCTTCAAGTTGGTAGTTCTCATTTTAAGGGGAATAAGTGAATTAATTCATCCCACGGTGTATTTTAAGCATATGCAGTTTGGCATTAATTAGCGAAAGGGTTATATTTAGTGCCTGTCGATTTGTGTTTAAAGATGCCATTTTAACATGGGAAAGCCAAGGATGCATTCTAACTAGGAAATTTCAAAGCAAAGTTCCAACTGACCCAGTATATTTCAGTGAAAAGATCAGGAAATTACTTTTTTGAAGAAAGCGTATCATTTGAAATACCTTCAATAATATTTCGCAGCTGATAAAAGTCAATTTTAGAACTTTGCTCGAGTTAATTTGTAATTCCCTCTTTTTTAATATACATTCTACAGTGCTGACATCTAGCGGTGATTTGCGAGAACTATTTACTCGCAGGTACAGAAAGCTATAAGTCGCAATCGCAAATTCTTAACTAGGGACGTAAAACACTTCTAATGAAAAATTATATATTCAAAATGCATCAAGATTTGAACACAAGTAATTTATTATTACAAAATTAGTGTTCTTTAATGAAACTATGTTCCACGACAGCTGATGCGAAGAACTTCCTATGGGAATGCTACTTTCAAGTGAAAGGCTGAACATGGTTCTGAATTGGATTTGCGGTGGCTACCTTACAGCTAATTTTAAATAATTCCAGAGAACAGGGACCTTTATGACGACGAGTTAGGTATTCACCACACAAAATGATAGAAAAGGAATAGAAATTACCAAGCACTAGTTCGCTTATTTTATGAACTGGGGCATTTTTTATGAGAAGTAGACGTCGTGCCATGCGTCTTTGAACATTTTTTCCTTGGATCATATAATCAGGATTGAATTGCGACTTGGATGATCAGTCTCTGGGATTTTTGCTGCAGTTAAAGCACCTCAAAAAGCACTATGCTCACATGTGATTTTTCCACATTTTCCCATATAAAATACTTGGGCCAAGGGCCTTCTCAACATGACCGATCTGGCTTCAGCTACTCCTGTCGCAGTATACAGCGATCATTATTCCATTGTACTGAGTAAAGTGCTACAAAATCATTTCAAAAACTTCGTAGAACAGGTGTCAGTCACTCCTAGGGACCGGCCTCTCACTTCGTAAATCAGTAAAATGGAGGTTTTAGTAAAACGGAGGTCATTTTACATGGTTTTCCTATGTACAAAGATCGGGACCGGCGGAATGGTTCATAAATTGGTGTCACTTCGTAAATTAGAGGTTCATAATAAAGAGGTTCTACTGTGTATCCTAATTTTGTGAAATGATAACTACAAATAACTGCAATTATTGCTCCCATTGTTGGCTCTGTCCTTCCAAATTACCTAACATAATCTTATCTAGTTGTCCCATCTTCATTTGTAGTGTAATATTTTATCCTTGGGGCAGTACTAACATGCCCATTGTTACTGCAGTAATTTTCTTCTGTGTCTGGTGCTGTGCTAGTATTTTTCATCGTGGCTGTGGTGGCCTTATGTCACTTTCTGCTAGGTCTGACATCTATCCTGGTGGGCTGGGAATCTTCTCTCATAATTTCCAGGTTTCTAATCTATGTAGTTTGCATTGACGTTGAATCTTAAGAGTGGCTGCAAAATAATTGCCATTTGCTACCACTGTAACAACAGCAATGTTTGTTGCTCTCATTAGTCCAGCTCTTGGGGTCATAGGATCATCAAAACACTTCTCACTGCTTCAGGGCTGCAAAATAAATATCATTTGAAACTTGCATTTGGCTTAATTAATGTGCTTTTTGCTTCCTATGTATGGCATGGGTTGATTGTTTAAAATCCCACTAGGTTAGTACTCGGCTAACAAATCACACATTTTAGCCATATTTATTATTATATTATGTGACATTCATAATGGGGTCGTTTACCATATTTTTTTATTGCCGAATCTGATAGAGTTTGTAAAATAAAAATACCCATATTTTTCCATTTTTTGATCCGTCAATTATTTCTTGAGTTATAAGCAGTGAAAAACATGTTTTTAACCCTTTCGGAAAAGTGGGCGTGCTGCAACCTCTTACGTCATCCTCTTTGTCCAATCACAACTGAGCCCGCGAAGCTACTTCGCCTTATCGCAATTGAGAACACAGAGCTGACTCTGCCAATGGGAGCTGTTGCGACAGGATCTGTGCAAGCAGACCTTCCGACACCCCCCCCTCCACTCCCTTCCCTTCCCCTAATACCAGTTCAGGACAGTAGGTGGATGACGTAATAAGTCTCAAAGCAAGTCTGTCTTTGTTCTACTTAGTGTAAATGGGGCGTTTACTCGGAATCGAAATCACAATTTTGTACACGAAATCGTGAGATGGAAACGAAAAAATAATTTTAGTGAAAAAATGAATCTTCTAACCACAACCATTCACTCATAAATCAAAAATAAGTAAGCAAAAGGTGACGCCCACCGAAAAAGCTGCTTCAATATCATTGAAGTCATTTTCCTCCCGTCCTTGACTGCTTTTAGGGGAAGAGAAGGGAGTGGAGGGGGGTTCTCGGCAATAGAAAAAATATAGTAAACGACCCCATTATACTAATTTATTGCTATGAAAAAGGCTCTTTCAGTTCGTTGCTTTCATATTTAACACAAGTGTTTGTTTGCATTAGGCTTGTTCGCTCCGAGGTGCTGACATCTGCTGTTCTCGCTGGGGTGGAGACAGCTGTAGAGGAAGCAAAGCAGCGGTTCAAGGCATGGATGGTACGGGGCCAGAGAGTACCGCCCAACCTGAGGGAGGCTGTGTATGCTGCTGGTGAGAACTTAAGTGAATTTATTCTTTGCATGTGATTGTGGCAGCATGTAAGTGCTAACCAGCAAACATTTTGAATGTGCTGTGTTGCTGCATGTTTAACGCTACATAAGATTTCTGCGTAGGCAAGGTGCTTCTTGCTAATAATTAAATTTTAGCCATGTGTTGCATTTATATTTTGTTAAACTTATTTTTTTCATTTGTTCTTCAATCTGTTAGGAGTGTTGTGAACAACAAAAACACATTTATTTGAAAAAATGGTATTCGCCAAGTTTGGCCATAAAGTCTTCCATTCAGTATTAGCTACCGAAGAGCATGAAAAGCACAGAAGGACTGTGTATATCTTTATTTCAAATGCAGTACTGTGAAATCCAAAGTCAAATACCAAAGGTAAATTTATACAGGAGAACAACACTGGTTAATTATTTTCTTCCTGCCTTGTTCATTGCTGGTTGTACTGCTATTCATTGTTGTCAGACCTAATGATTCATCCCCAGTGACTGATTGCCTTCCCTTTGTTTCAAGGCATCAAATATGGAGGGTATAAAGAGTGGTTGTACTGTTGGAATCGCTATAACACCACGAGCGTCCCCTCGGAGCAGAAGCTGTTGCTCAGAGCTATGGGAATGGCCTCTGACCCCTGGATCCTACAAAGGTAAGACCTGTGTTTTAACTCTGATGCACCATGTGCCTCTGTGGTTTACCTTTTTCACTTCTGTATCCTTTAGAAGAATTAGGTGTTAGGGTTAAGTTTCTTAAGGTTCATGGCCATTTTCTATTTTGAGAAATGAGGCATTTGAAACAGACTTACTGGACATATACTGGGGAGAGGTAAAAATTACAGGAGAATCATCTCTGTTTTAAAGGATGACATGCATTACGGAATCAGTAAATGGTAATTAATTGTAGCTGATGTCAACAGTTGGAAAACCTCAGTAAGAAGTCGCAAGAGAGTGGAATCAGTTCTAACATGCTTGAGAATTGGCCACAGTGCTTTAAATTAAAATGTTTGTCAACACACGTAACTTTCCTTGATGGATTGCCACTCAAAACTCTCCATTAAGCACTTACTATTTACTAAATTCCTTAAATATGAAATGTTATGTAACAAATGTGACTTAAGTAGAGAAACAAAAGTAACCATAGGAGAGGGAGAGTCTAAAAGGGACTCAGTATAATCTTCCAACAAAGATTCGTCTAAAGATTCTTTTTAAATTTTATAGCTTTTGTCCTAATTTCAATTACTACTTACTCCATCTTAACTCAATTTTATTGGCATTAATGAAATAAATTCACCCTGACAAATATTGTGTTTATATTACTCAAGGATATTTATTGCAATTTTCATCTGAAATTACGATTTCATGTGAATGACTTTACTGGTGTCACTTCAATTCCAACTTCTCCTACTACATGTATATTTGTCCTAAATTTTTTTCAGTTGGCCTAGTGGCATGGTAATTTGAAAACTTGTAGCTTGTATTAAGGTTTTGGTACATATGTATGATTCATTCTGTGATGGAATCACCTTGGTATAAGTGTGCGAGACTTGGAACTTGTACATTGAATCATTCCCCTTAGTGCTTGTGAATGCATTTACATTAAATAATTTTTATTCAAATCAAGACCATAGCTTTGAAGGTAGACATGATCATCAGGTGAGAGACAATACAAGATCCATGTACATGGACACATTCACAATCTCTAAGGGTAAGGAGCAAATTTTTGACACACACGTATAAATAAAATATAGAAACACTTAAAGAGTATCCAAAAATTATGGACAAACGTTTTTGGTGGTGACTATTGAAATTTGTGTCTTTTATATATTTCTATGTTTTGTTTTTATGTGCTGGTGATTCATTGCTCACCTATTGCATATGTATTAGTTCCAATGAGTATTTGCTGACTGCTGGTGATGGCCTAGTATCGAAAGTACCATGGTGTTTTAAATAATTTTTTTTTTTTAATCAAATTATTTTCTTTGGAAGTTATCATAAAGAAAAGTAAAGCCTGCAACAAGTGAATACATTCCAATGGCAAACAAACCCTGAGAATTTATCTTTCCCGAATAGTGTTAGTCATACATGTGGTCTTTCTTCTCATGGGGCACAGGTATTTGCTGGCCACACTGGACCGTGACCGTGTGAAGCCGCAGGATGTCAAGGGTGCATTGGGAGTAGTGGCTGCCGCCAGCCCCGATGGACAGTTCCTGGCTTGGCGCCATCTGAGAGCACATTGGAACCAGCTGCGTGACCTGTTTGGTGGCGATGATGTGATTGACGGGGGTGGAGGGGAGGCTGGAGAGAGTCCAGATGGCACACCCCTGGCCACGCCGATGCCGCGGCAGCAGACATTGCTCCCCACGTCACCACACCCACCTCCTGCTGCTCCCTTTGCCCTTGGAGGATTGGTCTCCACCGTCGTCTCCAACTTTGCCTCCGAGTATGACTACCGGGAGGTGAGTGTAATTCTTTCATGAGGCAGGGGCCCCCAAGGCATGAATCTGTTCATTATATGCTTGAGCAGGACCTTTTGATGTCTTCAAAACTCCTTCAGCACTCACACTATCATTTCTAAGAGTAGATGATTTAAATGAAAGAAATAGAATCCTTTGAAGTGTTAAAAAAAAGTGGAAAGCTGCAAAGGATTCTTTTTCTTTCATGATGTTTAAATTTCACCATGAATTGACACTTAAACTGAATAGTTGTATTTTAAATGGTTTCAAAATTCATATTAAAAGGCAATTACGTTCAAGAAATGTGGAGAAAAAAAATTAATGCTGACAAACACTTACTTATTATTACTATGATAAGGTTAAAGTTTGTCATTTTCTTTTCAAGAGTACTCCAGATTAGGAATTGCCTTACTGTCCGCACCAAAGTCTTGTAGACTTGAGTTTAAACCTAAATAACTCCAAAACCTTCATCGGATTTTCAAGTTATTTACATAGTAATTTAGATAATTTTGTTGTTGACTGACTACCTCGCGGCTGAGCTTAAAGCCACCGAGTGCGTCCACCGGGTTGCGGATGGTGGGTCGACCTCTAGATATAGAGGTTAGCTGCGAGATAAGCGAGTTTACTCGTCGAATAAGCAGTCGTGGACAAAAAGCGACGGCATTCCGAGGGGGTATTGGTCTATCCCTGGGTAAGATAGGCCTCTAAATAATACAGAACCTGTGAAGATGCCGTGACTTGGCGACGGGAGGCCGCCAATAATTACGCTTCTCATCACCCGGAGGAGAGGGCAGCAGCTCTTCTTCACATGAGTGAAGGTGGAGACCACAGTGGTCGGTACAGCGACACTCATTTCACTACAGGCGTGGTAACATTTACTTTAACGGCTGTAGTACTGCGATGTGGAAGGCAAGGGGAAACCACCACATTAATATCCCGAGGAGTCGCAGCTACTCCACTCTTTCCTTTATTATCAAGACGTGATGGCACCCTCTCGAGTAAAATATTCCGGAGGTAAAATAGTCCCCCATTCGGATCTCCGGGCGGGGACTACCTGAGAGAGTACATCAGTCAAATGTGATACACTATTTAGGGTAGGAACATGGAACGTGAGATCGCTTCGGACCTGTGGAAGACTGGAGAACCTGAAGGTAGAAATGCGAAGAATGGACCTCGACGTATTAGGAATCAGCGAAATGAAGTGGCCCGAAGAAGGAGACTTTTGGAGTGGAAGCTACAGGATTATGCATACAGGATCATTAAATGGTAATGCTGGAGTAGGGATCATGCTCAGAAAGAGCGCCGGAATGCGTGTGAAGAGCTTCCTGCAGTACAATGAAAGGATAATAATGGTGAAGATCGAGACCAAACCTGTAGATACCGTGGTGGTGCAGGTTTACATGCCTACGACTGACTATGAAGATGAAGAAGTGGAAGATGTCTACAAAGATATCACGGAAGTTATAAAACAGGTAAGAGGAGAAGAAAACCTAATTATTTTAGGGGACTGGAACGCTATCGTCGGCGAAGGTCAAGATGGAAGAATAACTGGAAAATACGGATTGGGAAACCGAAACGAAAGAGGAGAAAGGCTGCTGGAGTTCTGCACTCAACATAAGTTAGTGGTTGCCAACACATTGTTTAAAAATCACAACCGCAGAAGATACACATGGAAAATGCCAGGAGACAGAAGAAGATGCCAAATAGACTACATTTTAGTGAAGCAGAGATTTAGAAACCAAGTGAAGGACTGCAAAAGCTACCCTGGGGCAGACATCGACAGTGACCATAATTTAGTGATGATGAAATGCCATCTAAAATTCAAGAAATTGAAGAAAACAAAGAAGAATATATGGCAAGTAGAAAAACTAAAGGAGGCTCAACATCAGCTGGCATTTCAAAAAGCAGTGGGAAACAACATAGGAGAGAACCTGAATGAGAAATCAGTGGAAGAGCGTTGGGAAAACATTAAATGTGGACTACAGGAAGCCGCAAAAGAAGTTCTTGGAAGAAGAAAAGTTGCCAAGAAGAAGCCATGGATCACGGAGGAAGTCTTAGAATTGATTGAAGAAAGAAGAAAGTACAAGAATGCGAAAACTGAAGAAGGGCAGCTCTGCTACAAAAGAATAAGGAACGAAATAAGTCGCAAAGCAAGGAAAGCTAGAGAGCTGTGGTTGAAAAATCTTTGCGAAGATGTACAAAGAAACCTTGCCCTTGGAAAGGTGGAAGTGGCCTAAAGCATAGTGAGGAACCACTTCAAGGAACGGAGCGCAAGAGGCAATGCCATAAGGGACAAGAATGGAGGAATTTTGATTGAAAACGAGGAAAAAGTGAAGAGATGGAAAGAATATCTGGAAGAGCTATACAATGGAAAAAATCTCAGCACAACAGCTATTGAAGAGGAAAGTGAAGTGGAAATAGATGATATGGGGGCATCAATATTAAGATCGGAATTCGACGCTGCAGTAAGGGATCTTTGGATGAATAAGGCCTCAGGTATTGATGATGTCCCTGCAGAACTAATTAAAAATGCAGGAGAGAAGACATTAATTCATCTCTACAAAACCATCTGCAACATGTATTCAACAGGGGAAATTCCAAGGGACTTCGAGAAAAACATCATCATTCCTATTCCCAAGAAGAAGAGAGCGGAGAAATGCGAAAATTTTAGGACTATAAGCCTGACGACACATGCATCGAAGATACTGACCAGGATCATCTACAGAAGAATAGAACGAAAAGCTGAGGAGTTCCTGGATGAAGATCAATTCGGATTCAGGAAAAGTAAGGGTACAAGGGAAGCAATATTGGCCCTTAGGCTACTCATAGAGAAGAGAATGGAGAAGAACAAACCGACGTTCATTGCATTTGTGGATTTAGAGAAGGCCTTTGACAACGTGGATTGGGATTCAATGCTTGGAATTCTGAAGGGAATTTGAGTGTCCTACAATGACCGAAGAATTATACACAGTCTGTACAAAAACCAAGTTGCTGTGATTAAATCTGGACCTAGCTGTGAAGAGGCAAGAATAAGGAAAGGAGTGAGACAAGGCTGCGCACTGTCTCCCGTAGTTTTTAATGTTTACATCGAGAGAGCCATAAATGAAGTCAAGGAGAAGTGTTCTGGAGTGAAAATCCACGGAGAAACAATCAGTATCCTACGATTCGCTGATGACATAGCTCTCATAGCAGAGACAGAGAAGGAGCTGAATAAGATGCTAACAACCCTGGAAAGGACTATGGCCAGATATCAGCTGAAGATCAATAAGAAGAAGACTAAGATATTGGTGTGCAGCAAAAGAGAAGAGGCCAAAACCAACGTTAAACTAGGAAAACAGAAACTGGAAGAGGTGAAAGAGTTCTGTTACCTGGGAAGCAGAGTAACCAACGATGGACGAAGCAAGAAAGAAATAGTGAGTAGAATAGCCCAGGCAAAGAGGGCATTCTTTCAGAAGAAAATTCTACTTACAGCAGGAAATACAAGCATAGAAGTAAGGAAACAGTTCATCAGGACATACATCTGGAGCATTTTTCTTTACGGCAGTGAATCATGGACGATGACAGCAGCGGAGAAGAAAAGGGTAGAAGCATTTGAAATGTGGTGTTACAGAAGAATGCTGAAGATTAAATGGATCGACCGAGTAAGTAACGAGGAAGTGCTAAGAAGAGTAGGAGAAAAGAGAAGTCTGCTGACAACTCTAAAAAGAAGAAGGGAAAACTTAATCGGTCATATCTTGAGACACGATGGCCTGATGAAGACTTTCATCGAGGGAAAAGTGAACGGGAAGATTGGAAAAGGCAGGCCTCGTATGAGATACATGGAACAGGTTGTGAAGAATGTAAAAGAGAAGAATTACGTCACAATGAAAAGGCTGGCCAATAGAAGAATCGAGTGGAAAGCTGCATCAAACCAATCCTAGGATTGTTGACCAATGATGATGATGATGATGACTGACTACATTTTTAGAGTAATTTTTAAAAACAAATTTTGGACCCGTTTCTTACATTAGAGTAGAAAAAGGGCCCATTTGTTTAGCGCTACAGTGCCATGCATCACTTTGTCGTCTAGTAACTCCCAAGTAAAGCGTTTGGCAAAAACAAATTTTTGATACAAGGTGAATTATATCTTTACTATTACGTCTACGAAGTATCAAGGTTTTAAGTTCAGTACTTATTTGTGTGCTATTCCATTTATAACCGCACTTTTCTCGGCAATATAGCATCATGGCACCACCAGACTACAACTGTCATCTTCCTATTTAAAATTCCAGATCGAATCAGATATTATCATTTAGCTGGATTTAGCAACTTATTTTATATCGAATTTTGTTTCCTGAAAAAACGCAGCGCAGAAAAAGTGCAGCGTTGCCGGCAGAGTGTACTGCTCTGGGCTCACACGTTTTTTCAGGAAACATAAAATTTGAGATGAAATAAGTTGCTAACTTCAGCTAAATGATAATATCTGATTCGCTCAGGAAATTTAAATAGGAAGATGACAGTTTTAGTCTCGTGGTGCCATGATGCATAGTTGCCGAGAAAAAGTGCGGTTATAAGTGGAGTACAATACCAATAAGTACTAAACTTAAAACCTTGATACTTTGCAGACGTAATAATAAAGATATAATTCACCTTGTGTTAAAAATTTGTTTTTGTCAAACGCTTTGCTTGGAAGTTATTAGACGTCAAAGTGACGCATAGTGCCTTAGCGCTAAAAAAATGGGCCCTTTTTTTACTCTAACGTAGGAAACAGGTCCAAAATTTATTTTAAAAAGTATTGTAACTATGTAGTCTGTCAACAACAAAATTATCTAAATTACTATGTAAATAACGTGAAAATCCGATTAATGGTTTCAGAGTTATTTAGGTTTAAACTTGAGTCTACAAGATTTTGGCACGGACAGTAGATTCAACAGGGTGAACGCGGTATTAATGCTCCCTCTCATAGTAGTAGTGCATGTCGTTAATCAGCTGTGATGTTTTGTTCATCTAGGTGAGCCTGTTCTTTGAGGGCATGGACCTGGGCGGAGGTCGTCGATCAGTGGAGCAGTCACTGGAGACAATCCGCCTCAATGCTCAGTGGGTGGCGCGCAGTGAAGAGGAGATCCTCAACTGGTTGGAGGAGCACTTCGACAAGGCTGACCCTCCCAGCAGGTCAAGGGGAAGGTAATTTGGGGTCAGGGGTGCCAAGAAGACCCCCTCCCCCCCCCACTTTCTCTCTCTCTCACTCACCAAAACAATCGAGTTTTTTTTATATAACAGGCAAATGGTAAATGCATAAATTACATTCATGTGTGGATCACAATATGTACTCTAAGCAAAACCACCAAAAAAAAACAATGTATGAGGGCCATGATACAAGAAAAACTTTGGACATTTAGTTGTACATGTTCAGTTCAGACTTATGTGTGTGTGTGTGATTGTACGTGCATGTGTTTTTTGCTCCATTCTGGCCAAGGGTTTGGGAATTTGCATGTGGTAGCATTTTCGGGAGCTGAGGACGTGGGAAAGCGTGATGTTCGTGTTTTCCCTAAGCCCTCTGCTTGAATCATCAGCTAAACTGACTCTTGTGTGTGAATCAGTGGTGGCCACCATTTTGGTGAAGTGGTTAAAAATCCATTTGGAAATACACGGGAAAGCTAAAAAAAAAAGAATGTGAAGGTTTTTTTTTTAATTTTGAGAATGATTGAAGAGTGCAGGAAGTGACTACATTTGAAATTCTTTCCAAGGACTTGCACAAGAATTGTTTTACTCTTTCTGTCAATGAGACTGTGAAATATTATCTTGTCAGTTGATCCCCGGTCATGGAAAAATTGTTTTTATCATTAAACGTTACTGAAACCCAAGAGTCTTTACCTGCGCTCATGATCCCAGCATGTCGTACTCCTTTTGCTTTCTCTTTTTGTCCTTGCCTGTGGTCGCAGGAAAAATCTTTTTGAGTTTATGGGAGTCAGATTTTCACTTCAGGCTGTCTTTGTGTGCTTGTTTCTCCCTAGAGTTGATTTGAATGCTGATGTTCTAGCGCAGTTGATTTCTGTGCACTTGGCGTGTAATTCCTTTCTCCGACTTCTCCCAATCAGGACTGGATCTCAAGGACATAGCGATTCACAGCATTGGCAGAGTGCACTGTGTAAAGGATGAACCGTGACACGTCACGCCAAGGTTTAAGCCAGGGTGGCCACTCATCACCAAGGACTTGTGAAGCTTGCCATTTGGTCATTGTCTTGTCTTTGACCTTGCCACTCTTTGTCATTTTTTTTAACTGTTTGTCATCTTGGACCACATCAAAGGAAAAATTCATCCTAATGTCAGCAGCTCTGCATGCATTGCTCTTTCTGTTAGAATCTTTGTATGAGTGGTTTGATGATATAAAGCCCAAAAATCTTGGAATTGATTACCTCTGTAGAGAAATAACTAAGTATAATTTGAACTGAGGCATCTGTTTTTACCACAATGAACATTTATATGAGCATGGGGCTGTAGTTTCGTAATATTAACTTTTGAATGCTGTCTACAAGAGCATGGCCCTAAGGTGTCTGATGTTCATTCTACATTTGGTGTTGCATTTCATCTGATGGTTGACTCTAATAGAACGGGGTTGGTCTTAGAATTTATAATTGGCCAGAAAAATAAATTATCACAGAAATCTAGACTGAGAGATAAGTACAAGTTAATGAACTTTGAGTGGCCACCTTGGTTAATATGGTGATTTCCTATGCTCCAGTGATCCTTCTCTGAGTATAATATAAGTTAAACCATATATCTTCTCTAATTTTGCAGTTTGATGCCTTACCGTCTCACCTTGTAATCAAACAGTGATAACAAGGCAGGCAACAAGTATAACTTTTATAAAATCCTTGTGTAGGCTTCCGTGGGTTGTCTTACTTGAAGATGCAGGTCTTTTGGGATTCCCTCCGTGTTGGTCCATAGTTCCTGGGACGAAAGTTTCGCCGGCGTTGCAGTCAGCTTCTTCAGGTCAGTGAAGTGATTTGCAGAGTTTTTGGCCATCTTATATACTCATCCGTTGGGGACACCAATTACGGACATCAATGCTACAACCAATCACAACGGACCTATCCCCAACAGATGAGTATATAAGATGGCCAAAAACTCTGCACATCACTTCACTGACCTGAAGAAGCTGACTGTAACGCCGGCAAAACTGTCGTCCCAGGAACCACGGACCAACGCGGAGGGAATCCCGAAAGACCTGCATCTTCAAATAACTTTTATAAGGTGACAAAATACAGTGGACTCTCGTTGGGACTTGCCTTGATAGCACATTTTCGTGAATTCGTTTGCACATTGGTTTCCTCAGGTCACCGCATCACAGTGCATGCAAATAATACTGGATAGCACATTTTGGTTACCTCTTTTGCATGCTCTGAGGAGGACCAAACCAAATCTGTTCCAGGAAAATAATCACCATACAGGTTGATTTGACGATGAATGTCTTGCAAGAGGTTTAAATCTTGCTTTAAAAAGATTGTACATATTTGCTTACAAAAATATTTAGATAGGTATAATATGGTTGAAAAATATTTATGAAGAATTATTAGGTCACCCAAAAGCCCTGCATTTCATTGCGATGTTCGTTTGTTTTACAAGTGTCGACTGGATGTCAAAACTACACGAGTACCAATACTTTGTGTCAGTAAAAGAGAGGCAAGTGCTTAGAATCAACCATGGGCAAGCCTGAGGTAAAAAGAAAAATATTAATTGAAAAGCTTATCCTTCTCCGTAAAGTTGACAAAAATCCACGCATGAAGCGTGCTGAAATAGCGGCAAAAATTTAAAATCTGCCGTCAACTCAAGTTCATTCTACGCAACGCGTATGTTGTTTGGCATTTCATCCTAATTCGTTTTCAAAAAGGACAAAATTCAAATAAAGTATTTTGGCATGGTCAAGAGTTATGACGTTAATGGATTCCCATAAGAAATTTTAAAATGTCGACTGTTTGCGTGCCTCCAATGTTGCATGCTTAGGAGAAAACCTGGTTTCGTAAATTGACTAGAATAACTTGAACAAATATAAGTAAATCATTTAAAACGTAAAGGACATCATTAAAAAAGTACAATTCAATTTCTGTCGAAATTCCCCTTCATTTGTGCAATTCATATTGTTATAACAACTACCTAAGTGAAGCTGCCTTCTCGAATCTAAAAAAAAATTGTGCCATTTTTCATCCTCACTGAAAAAACATGCCTCGAAAGTAATTATTAAAAAAAAGTCTATTACCTACATTAAACGAAAGCAAAATTATCAATGTGCTGATATGCTTTGCGTTAACATCGCTTCTTCCATTTTTGAGATATAAAGCCATAAACTTGAGTCTCTTTGCGTGGACTGTTTGCACAAAATGTGCTGTTTGGTCTTTATCGTCATAATTAATTATTGAGTGCGCATCAACGCAAGGTATTGTGCATATTTTCTTGGGAACCTTAATAGTTGCTAATGAAACTTCATTACAATAAATGAACACCAACGATCTATGGAATGAACTAACTTGACGGCACACATATTGTTTCCCTGAAAGTTAAGCAACTCACGCATACTTCCTCAGCTCAGTCATCAACTTATCCAGGAAGGCCCAACCTGTTTAGTATATTTCCCTTGTTACCACGCTCGGGATTTTGGGTCCCTACAAAAATGTGCCTACGAGAGTCCACAGTACCAACTTCTATGGAGCATATTTGATTTTCCGAGCAGAGGCATGTTGCTTGTCAAACTAAATTAAAATTTTAAATTGAATGTGACGAGGAAGAATAGGAATCTGACATTCTCATGATGTTTCTGTCGAAGTCTATTGAAAATAATGCTAATTAGCTTTTATCCAGCATGTTTTACTTCCTCATCATATCATTGTCTTGGATTTTATTTCAGTTAATAATGGCATTTCTAGCAATTGTTATTGTCAGTAATAAATTTACAAAGTGGGATGAAATAAAGTACTTTTGAGCAACAACGTAATTATGTAAATTTGGAATCCATTTATAATACTTCTTTCAAGGCCTTTAATGACAGTGAATTTAAGTATTGATCTCAGCAGTCCTTGCTGTCTTGTCCTTGAAAAGAGGCCCTAAAATCTTGTTCTGAACATCTTGTTGCCCTAATTCCCAACTTCCCTCCCTTCTGATCTTCATGTTGCTTGTTTCATTGTAAAGTATCGCATGCTATTTGTTTGTGTCGCAAAAGTTGGTCAATACAGTTCGGCGTCTATATCTGTGCATTGATGTCGTGTATTGTCATGCATTCAGTACTCTTGGTTCTGCTAGTCATCATAAACAGAGTGAAGTGAGCACAAATCCTTACATTTCTCACAAATTGATCACAGACCTTTGTTACGAAACTAGATGAATCTTGGTGTGGTTCATGTTTTGCACCCCTTGGTAACGAAACATCCCTAACAACATGATTCCTGCAAGATAGGCATTATGGGATTATTTTCCTCTAGCATTGAAAAAAGAGGTGATGTGATTGATTCCCTGCCCCCCCTCAGAAGGAGTAGTGGCTGGGTCAGGAGTGAACAGGGTTACTTTTGTTCCCCCATGCATGCTGACGGCCTGTGGTATTCATCCCTGATTCCGTTGGCGTTTGTAACTTCGCTGCCACTTCCTCTCCCATACTCTTTTAGTAGACTACCTTTTGCTTGATCTGGGCTAACCCTGGTCTGACCCTGGCCCTGGTAATCCTTGGACCATTCATTCATTCCCATCCGCCTTTCCCCTAAAAATAAAAAAACTTCCGTAGGCCTCAGATCATTGGAAAGTTTTGTCGACCATATCAAGAATACTCTTAAAAGACTGGTACTTAGTGTGAGTGGATTATTGTTTTTTTTTAACATTGTGACATTTTGTATTCATAATGTATTTCTGAATGGAAAAAAATCACTTGATCATTGGCTAAAGTTTTGGCATTAGGGGTACAAATGTCCCAGCCTTGAGGTGTGAAGTTGTCGATAAGAACCTCACGTATCTTTGGAACGTACGCCACACTTCTCCTCATAACCCCAGATGAATATTGCCTTCGAAAAGCAGTTATATAATGTGTAAGATGTTCTCCATTTTGGAGGATATTGAAATAAACTCGTGCGTTTTAGTGAGATGTGGAAATATAAGTTGTGGGGGAAAAGCCATTGTGATTGGATGCTACTGAGTGTAGTTGGTTGTGTGCAAGAATGTAATTTGGGTTCTCCTTGGTGGTTGTGAGTAGTGTAACTTCAAAGTATTTGTCTGCTGTGTGCCAAGTGTTTAACTTGTGAGCAAAGTTGGTTGTGTGACATTGCATCCGTGTTTTTGTGCTATGAAAGTTTGTTTCTTTGTGCTTGTTCATGCCGTGCTGTGGATGAGTTGTGGTGTGTTGTTGAAATGCAGCCTCCACCATTCGTTCCCACATTATTGGTGTTGTTCTTTCATTTATGTGCTTTGGTGTGTGATGGCGCTCCACTATAGCGCAAGACCAAAGTGTTTTGTCCTTGTTGTTTTCCCTCCCACTTCTGTAAAAGGTGGTTTGCTGGCGGTGTTACTTTCCTATGAATCCCTATATCCATTTGTTGTCAGTTGATGTCAGTAACTGTTTGTAGTGTTGGTCGTAGTTCCCGTTGTTGATTCCTTGTTTTAGTTTATACATTGCAGGGAATTTGGTTGTCTGAGGTGGTTCCAGAAGTCCCAGTATTAATATTAATTCATGCATTGCACCGGTTTATACTGTGAATGAATGACAAGGTGGTAACATGTTTCTCAGTTGAATGCCCTTGAATTATAGCTTCATCAAAGACAGCAACTATATAGTTGTTTAAATTTGTAGAACATTGTGATTTAAAGATAAATATGTATTATTTTATATGAGTGAAAATTTTATTTTTAACAATTTACTGTCTTTGTTTGTAGCCATATTGACTATTGTATTTATTTTTCTAATGATATATATATGAACAAATAATATATATTCTTAAAGCTGTTAAATACTCATAAATCCCATCATAATCATCATGTTTATGTCTTTTAGGAAAGGACATGGAATTCTTTTATAGTTCAACACCATTGATATTTGTTTTTCACTGCACTCGTTCATGAAAGCAATTAAATATATATGTATCTGTAAGAAAGCTTGGTCCTCATGAGGCTGGTGGTAGTGTGTGTTAAACATTTTATCGGTGGGCTTAAATATGTTTGAATGGTGAGAGATGCTCTTGCTACTTCCTCCTGGCTTCCTGGCATATCTTCGGCTCACTCATCCATAATTTTACACCGGACCATCGCTTAATTCAACTAGTCATGTTAGCTTACTTGAAATGTTTTAGATAAAGTTTAACAATGTCTCAACCTTTGTAAAAAATATTATATTGCACTGTTATTTTAGTGAGCTACATATATATTTTACTAGTCCAATGCTGAGGAATTGCATCTGATATTTGGTTGCTATTCCCTGCTATGCACATATTGTCCTTAGTTTTTCACATTTGGAGATTGTGAATCTAAAAATTTCTAGGCATGTGTTACCTCTTGTCAGCATGTGACTCCTTGAATATCATGCTTCTTCAGATCTCTTTAATTTCGTGAGGTTGTGTTAACTGCTGTCTGTAATCTGAGAGAATGGAAATTACTGCAGTCTTAAGTGTACAGATTTTGTTGAGTGAGTGAAATGGAAGTAATACTTTTTTACTTAAATTTATCTAAAATTCGACTCGTGGAATTTGTTCACGCATATTTTATAGAGGAAAGAATATGCAATTTTCCTTTTTGCTATTTGAGTTCTTCATATTCTCATAGGTGACGTGTGTGTGTGTGTAAATGTGAGTGTATTTTCCAATTTTATTGGTGGCATTTTGTCATCAATTTTGAATATTTTCTGGAAACAAATGTGATTTTCATTTTAAAATGACCTATTTTAAAGGTGCAATAAATACTGAAATGTGGTGTGGTTTTAATGAGGAAATGGGTCTCATTTATTACTTACTTACTTCTCAATTTACCTAGAGTGAAATTCTGCCTATTCGTGAAGAAAAATTGTGAAATTATCACTCATTGTCATTTGAAAAATTGTTTACTTGGCAGTATAATAAATTACATTTTCTGATGTGAGTATAATTTTTATTTGAATTTAAAAGAATTAATGATGCTTTTATGTCAAAGATGGGACATATCAACTTAACCTTCGTAGTGCCAGCATGAATTTGAGAGTTTTGTTACTCCTTGTGAAAAATTTAAACCATACGAAGTTACTTTTTAGATATGAATGGATTGTTTTTTTATTTAACAAAAAATGGATTTCCTATTTTTTTATAGTATTCTGATACATTGCATAAAGGATAAATGTTTTCGACTTTGTTTTTCTTTTTGGTCTTTTTCTTTTTGCCCGTGGAGCAAAAGCCGACATATCAGCCTGTGGTATTAAGAGGGTTAAGAATACGTAAGGAGTTTTTGGAAAGTTGATTTTCAGTTTAAAGAGGCTGACACCTCCTCCTCTACTACCTTCTGTACCTATAAATTAAGTAATTAGGAGCAAAAACAAATGCCGTAATGTGGGGTGACTTCAGCCACGCCATCACTGCTCCACAACTTGACAGTTTTTAATGCGCTACCTCAAGCTTTATGAGGTGGCCACTTATTTGCGCTCTTCGTAACAGTGTTAGGACATATCACTAGGAGAACCACCATTCCCCCTGCGATACTTAACAGTATGATCATATTTACGAGGGTTGTCCGTAAAATAAGGTTCCAAGAGGCACTGTAGTCACGACGAACGCTTTCGTGCGGGATCTGGTAACACGGTCGGGTAGTTTGGTTCTTCCACTCCAAATCCCTAGCCTTAGAGCTGTCTGCGACGCTCTGTCTTCTCTTGGCAGCCATTCTACATGGAGCTACCACTCGCTTCTCCTGCCAGGTGTAAATTGCGTTCTGTGATTGGTTTTGTGTGTGCAAAAAACATTGCACCGATGGACATTCATTCCCAGCTGTTTGAAGCCTACAGAGAAAAGTGTATGAGCTGTACAACACGTAAAGAGTTCAAAGACGGGCGTACAGACGTCCATGATAAGCCATGGCCATTGTTTCTGACGAAACGATTGCAAAAGTGGAAGAAGCAATGCTTAAAGATCGAAGGGTAACTGTTTGAGAGCTCTGCGAATTGATCCCCGAGGTCAGTAGAACCTGTATTGACACGATTTTGACAGATCGTTTAGGGTATCCTAAGGTTTGAGCAAGGAGGGTCCCAAGAATGCCTACGGAAAATCACAAACAGTCCTCTCTTCCGCACACAGCCCTTGTGACAACCAATATTCTCAACCAATTTGGATGGGATACGGTCACACACCCACCATACAGCCCAGACATAGACCCAAGTGAATACCATCTCCTCGCTGAATCAAAGAAACACCTGGGTGGGACGCATTTCAGTACCGGAGATGAGCCGAAAGAAGTGGTTTTAAGCTACCTTCGCGGCGCGGTGGGAAAGTTCTACGACTCGGGCATCAAGAAAATGATACACCGCATGCAAAAATGCATTGATCTCAATGGAAATTATGTAAAAAAAATAGGAAAAACCTAAAATTTCCAAAAATATACGATTTATTGCAGATAAATATGTTTTTCAATGTGAAAAAACAATGGGAACCTTATTTATGGGACAACCCTCATAGAACCTCAGATGCAAATTGTGAATTCTAGAGATAAGTCTACAAAACCTCTACTGTCTACCATAACCATCTGCACTCATCAGGTAAGACAAAAATGGTCTTGTAATTTTGCTAGTTTGCTCATAACCAGAAGGTTGAAAAAGATTAAGAGATTCAATAAATAAACTGGTGTAATATGTATAGCTTTCTAGGAGAAAAAATGTAATATTGTGGTTGACTTTGGCCACAAATAATGACTCCCAGAAGGAGAAAAACCAATCATGGATGAATGAGTTTGCGTAAATTCTTCAAGATGCTCAGCAAAGGAATGTTCCAGAAAAAAGTATCATGCCAAACTCCCTACAACAGTGGGAAAAGTGCATCAGTACACATGACAATG
Organism: Platycnemis pennipes; assembly: GCA_933228895.1. Taxonomy (NCBI): domain Eukaryota; kingdom Metazoa; phylum Arthropoda; class Insecta; order Odonata; family Platycnemididae; genus Platycnemis; species Platycnemis pennipes. The sequence continues at coordinate 27,713,181 of OW121852.1, read as the reverse complement.
CAGCAGACTTCGATGAAGGAAGTCTGGGTGCGGCATTAAATATAACAGATGGGTGAAGATCTGAAGTTACCATCAAGATCTAGATCTAGGAGCAGCAAAGCGGAGAGGATAGAGTCAGGATTGTTATCAACTTTGTTTTTACACTGCTTGACTGCTTGGGAAAATGTTCATGGATAATGGAATTTCCATGACAAAGTGATTTGGTTGAGGTTCCTTTTACAATAAACAGGTTTACTACAAACATGGAAAACCTGGAAAAATCAGGGAAAATGAAAACTTAGCCAGGAAATTTACTTTCCCAAGTCAAAATCCATTTTCATTTAGTGAGCAGTACCATTTTTGGCACTTTCTTTTGGTGTTTTGGCATAGTGCTTTTGGTATCTTGCCTAAATAGGTCTCTGGAGCTCTTATTTGATTTTAAGTAATCAATTATATGCTTCTAAAATAAACATTGATGTCTTATTCTGTATATTTATGCTTCAGAAGATGGAATATTTGCTTTTCCTCCTTGGGTACAGGTAGGTAACTTGTTACGACTCCCGTATCATAATATATATCTTCCAACATGAGTCAGTTAAATAAAAATGAATGAGTGTATCTGTCTGGTCCATTGAGTGCCCTTATTTCTCATTTTGTGCGAGTAATAGGTAGGGGTCCAGGGAAATCGCTTTATCGACAGAACGTGACACTATGGGAAAATATGGCCATTCAACGATAAAACACAAATTCATTATATTTCGGATGAATTATTAAAAAAATTTAAAAGTGTAATTTTATGTAGGCGGTGCAACTTTCAAAAAATATACAAACTAACAAAAATGGTATTTCTATTAAACCAAACATAACATGATGTTTTTCGAAAAACACAAACGGCGTAGATCTGTTGATGGGTTTTGCCTTGTAATTTATGGTGGAATGACAACATTTTCAACAAATGGAATTTTTATATTATTCTAGTATTCAAAATTTGAGACACTCAAATATTCAAGTTATGATTTAACATTGAAATTTGAGAAATCTACTATTCGACCCATTTCTAGTTAAAACACCTCTTAATTAGGATGCATTGAAGAAATCTTTTATTTTTTACTATCTTATTTGTACTGGGAAAAGTATGAAGTGCATTCAAGTTGTAAGGCCTCCAATTTTTTTCTCCGGACTGAAAACAGAAACGTGCGGTTTTTTTTAAAATGAGTGGGCACTCTTTGTCAATGCGTGAAAGAAATAGCAGCACTGTACGACAGACAAATTGGAGGCCTTACAACTTGAATGCACCTCATAAAAATAAGCATAAAACTATATTACACTAATATTGAGATTCTTAAAACTAATTTTGAATTTTTATAAAACTATTTTCCTGGACCACTAGCAATAGTTCTCACATTTCTAAGGAAACATGACTTCACCTTCAAAAGCCTTTATTCACTTAGAAGAAATTTAGTCATTGAGAGTTTAAGGCATGGTGGGAATGCTGGACTTATTGTTAGTTTAAAATGGGGGTTCATTACCTTCTGAAAAAGATTAAAGGACTAGAGGTAGTAGGATTTAAGATGGTTTCATGTATGCCTGAGAATATGTTTCATTTTTTGGGAAATGTATTTCTGAATGTGCTATTATGTATACACACTGAAGTAAATCCTATTAAGTCAAAACTATGCCTTTATCATCATTATCGCTGGTTATCAACCTTATGTTTGGTTTGACATGATTTCCACACTCATCTTCTATCCGGTTGTCTCTTCAGCTCTCCAATTCCTTTGTTTCCTCATCATTCGTTATTTGCTCAATGTGTTTCATCCAACATCTTGCTCTGCTGTTCTTCCTATGTACTGTTCCTTCAAAGAATCTTAACTTAATGCACTTGTGTCTTAAAATATGCCTGATTGGATTATCCCTCATCTTCTTTCAAGTTCTCATGAAATTTCATTCTTCTCCTCCTCTACTCATTACTTCTTCATTAATTGATCACTTGTAAGTCCAAATGTATATCCTTCAATGCATAGATTCCTGGGGATAATTCTTTTAGCAACCTATTAGCAACTATTGATTAGGTAATTTGAAATTTTCAAAACAGTTCTCCTCATTTATTCTAATGTCCTAATCAGTATGTACCCTTAGCTCTTCCTTCTTGACTCTGTGTGACATTGACATTTCTGTGTCCAAGGATTATTCAGTTTTCTTCTTTAGTAATAAGTGACAGTTATTCGGTGGTTATGCCTTCTACCTCTAGGGCTAGGGCCTAGCCGCGTTGAATCACCAGTTCCCATTAGATCACCAAAGTGAAGTAACGTTGGGTTGGAATGGGTGACCCTCATCCATACCTCTACCGCATTACCCTTGACCCCTGTCTGCAAGTGGCAGGCAGGTTAAATGTGGATTGCCACAATGGATCTAGAGAAGTCTTAAGTGCCAGGGGGGCTCCAGAAGGCCACCGCCCATCCCGCCAAATGCCTTCTACCCATGAACCGTCAATGCCGAGGTCCGAGCCTGCAAGGCAAGACTCAAGCCCAGAAAATGTTGGATTCTTGCCCTGGGTGTCAGGAATCAATGACTCGCTAGAAGCTGCATTTTTCATATAAAATACTGAAAGGTATTTATCATCAGTATCAGTGTCCCTCGATGTTCTGTAGTGGATGTTAAGGAAGCATGTTGGAAGCTTGTCCCACGCAGATAGGAAGTTGGAGAGTTACTTAACCCTTTTACTGCCAGTGGGCCGATATATTGGCCCTCTATGGTTGTGTGATAACTGCCAAGGGCCGATATATCGGCCCACTTATATTACATATTTGTAATATTATATTTCCTTCAAATCAGAGACAGCATGGATGATTTTTTTCATTCTCATAATAACTGAAAATGTCATCAACATTGAGTCTAATAGGTAATTCATATAATAATATTTAATGTTTCAAATATATCTATCATTCATAATCTAATGATTTTCATTGAAATGTGCTTGGCAGTTTTCACACAGTTAACCTAAAAGGGGCTGTCAGTTAAAGGGTTAAAGATCACAGCTGGAAGTACTGGTGGGATAGCCTGAAGGGAAAACTAAGGTGCAGTGGAAATTATAATGAAGCAAATGGTACTGATCACAACTGACTCCGCAGTCTAAGCTTACAAGTCTACGCTTGTGTGTTACTCACTCTTCCAACTGGCAGAGTAACAAGGTGAGCCTTGTCTCTGACGACACTGGCTGAAACAACTCCCATTTTCGCATTTTGGATGGGTTTGTAAAGGTCCAGTATGGCCCTCTATGCCCCCTTCCGTCTTGTGAGAATTGTATGTGGGCACTTCCTAAATTAAACGTGGAAAATACCGAATGTATATGAGGAACAGGAAAACTGTACTTTATAGCGGTGGACGTCACTAGAATGCTTTTGGAAAATTGTCTTTCCCGTTTAACCCTTTTACTGCCAGCCCCTTTTAGGTAGACTGTGCGAAAACTCCCAAGCACATTTCAATGAAAATCGTTAGATTATGAATGATAGATATATTTGAAACACTAAATTTTATTATATAAATTACGACACAGTCTCAGGCAAAACTTGTGGAAGTTATTCATTGTGGGAGAAAAGGTATCAACACTGCTGTTTCCACATAGACTTTTATTGGGCACGACCATGGTTTCGTAGCAAGGCTACATCATCAGGCATATGTAGCCTTGCTACATGACCATGGTCGTGCCAAATAAAAGTGTATGTGGAAACAGCAGTGTTGATACCTTTTCTCCCATTATATGAATTATGTATATGTCTCAATGTTGACGACATTTTCAATTTTCTACACTTTTAAATTCCAAGATATATTTCAGAGACTACTTTGATTCCTTCATACCTACTCCATCATAGAATGTAGACTTACACAGCTATTTTTTCTGTCATCTTTGTTGCCGTTATAACAAAAACTTTTGCCAACTATAATCTGTTAACAGAATGGCGATGGGTCTTGCCATCTAATTGCTAGAATGGGGGCGTTTACTCGGAACTGAAATCGCAATTATGTACACAAAATTGTTAGATGGAAACGAAAAAAGAAATTTAGTGAAAAAATTAATCTTCTAACCACAACCATTACTAATAAATCAGAAATTAAAATAAGCAAAAGGTGATGCCCACCGAAAATCCTGCTGTGATAACATTGACGTCACTTTCCTCCCGTCCTTGACTGCTCGCATGGGAAGGGGAGGGAGTGGAGGGGGATTCTCGGAAGGTCTGCTCGCACAGATGCTGTCGTAACTCCTCCGATTGGCAGAGTCAGCTGTGTCCCCCCCTTTGCGATAAGGCGAAGTAGCTTCACGGGCTCAGTTGTGATTAGACGAAGTCGTTATACGTCAGAGGTTGCACCACACCCACTTTTCCGAAAGGGTTAAAAACATTAGTTTTTCAACGCCTATAACTCGAGAAATAATTGACGGATCAAAAAATGGAAAAATACGAGTCTTTTTATTTTACAAACTCTATCATATTCGGCAATAAAAAAAATATGGTAAACGACCCCACTGTGTCGTAGCATGTAGTAGTTTTGAGATAACAGTTAAGCCTTCATTAATGGACACCTCCAAATAGAAGATGCCTCCTAAAATCAGGGTTTTTCAATCTCTGGCAGCAGAACATGGAGGCTTATCAAACTAACACCTCACCAAACAGCGGACATTCTCAATAAGAACACGGCCAATAGAAAGAAACATTTCTCTTTCAAGTACCGGTACTTGAAAGCCTATGTAGGCCTACATTAATGGATATACTCTACGAACTATTCTGTAAAAATTTCTCTTCCTCCGAACAAAAAAATCCAATTTCTTGAATAAAATATCCAAGGAACTTTTCAAGGAAAAAGATTTTTCTTAGGAATTAGGGAGCAACCTGGTTGTATTAATGTGAGTTGGTGCTGTTGTTAGTTTTCTTTTCACTCACTGCTTAAACTACTACAATTATTACTTATCTCTTTTTTTAGACGATACCCGTGGGGTTTATGTTGTTTTTCACGCGGTCAAAATTAGAGTGGGTAGAAGAATAATGGAATGCATTTTTAAAATTTGTCAAAGAAACAGAGGAAAGAGCGTAAGTGCGTAATTGAGCACCAAGTATGAGGGTTAAATTGGAACCAGTTTCAGTAATAAATTAACTGCAAGAGGAGTGTAATGCATTAGACCCTCCCTTAAGGTGGCTAGAGCGATTTTTGTCTATTATTATTATTATTATTAATTTATTGGTCACAGAAGATATGAGGTTACATATATATGACCATCAAGATAAGGAAAATCACAAAAAAATATTCGCAATTGAATAACACTAAGTAAAAAATGTAAATTACAAGTAGTACAAAAGTAAGACTTAAATAAAACAAAAAAAATAAGTCTTGAACATATAATATCAATTCATGGACTGAAATATTCATCCAAAGAATAGAAATAATTGGTCAATAGGTAATGCTTTAGATTGGCTTTGAACTTGTGTAGTGCCTTCTGTTCTTTCAAGGATTTAGGTAGTTTATTGTAAATTCTACTACTCATTGTGATGGGGCCAGTATTGAAGACGGAGAGGTTATGTTGTCTCCGTGCATATAATCATCTCTACTTCTTGGGAAGTAGTCATGAATGCCATGATTCTTGACAAGGGACAACTTAGTTTCAAATTCTCTAATTAACATCACAGCACAGAGCACATAAATACAAGGTCAGGGTGGCGATCGTCAGGGAAAACCTGGAATTGTCAGGGAAAATTGGAAATCTGGAAAAGTCAGGGAATTCTCGTAACAGTCAGGGAGAAACTGGGATAGGAAATTCTAGTTATTTTTCTATTATGACATTTATCGGGCAGTCTTTCCCGCCCTTTATTTCACCAACTAAAACGAATGTCCGTCGCCGAAGTGCGTAGGATAAGCCCCGTCAATTCGTTGAACATTCAGTTGTGAATCTTAGTTATTTAGCTGTGAATAAGTCGTACCATATATCCCTTTTGTATATCCTTAATGCGATATTTGCCCAGTAACTTTATAATTCATGATCACCATGTATTCCGCTCACCACAAGGAATCCGAGGCTATGTTGTTCGGAAGATTTTACATCGCGTTTTTTTTACTTCCGAGACTCAGGTCAAGAGGTAGGTGCAGCACACTAGCTCGTAGTAAATATGTGCTTGCAGTTCTAAAAACGAGAATGATGATTATTAGAATGGATATACAAGTACGATCACACGTGTAAACAAAACCTTATGTAAGATCATCCTTCGATTCCCATACCCCCTTCGCGAGACAGTAAAAAGAGTCCTCCCCTGCCCACTTTTCACGCTCGACGTAATTATTGACTGGCCCCCTTAGCTCCCCCTCAAAGCAATTTAGCCAGGTCACAAACCACCTCAAATATGATATTTCTGAATATGATGCTGCCGTTGCTAATTGCCTCCCGTTTTCGCTCGCAGTGGCGCGATTACATTTTGTTTGTTTATAGAAATATTTTTACATTTTTGGTTCCCTCTTACAATCAAGGGGTTATAACCAGTGTTGGTAAAAGTACTGAGAAAAAGTAACTGGGCTCAATTACAGTTACTTCGTAAAAAAAGTTATCAATTACGAGTACAAATTACTGATTTTAAAAAGTAATCAGTAAAATTACAGTTACAATTACTTCTTGTAAGATTGTCCACTCTAGAGACTATCTGGCTTAAGGCATCACCCTTAAGGGTGGCTGAACCTAAACAAGCAAATTATGGTACTCAGGGATTCGAAGTTATCTGTAGGCCTAGGTAAATCAGTGAATAAGTAAATACGATGAAGTAAATTATGCAACTTTAATATGCACAAAATAAGAAATACATTCAAGTTTACGTTGGAGCGAGTAAAGTAATCGTCGATTACTAGCAAGTAACGATTACAGCGAAAGTAACGATTCCTCTTTCACCGTAAGGAGTAATTATTACAAATAAAAATTACATTTTGTAAAAAGTAATCGTTACAAGTACAAATTACTGCAAAAGTAATCGTTACAAGTAATCCGATTACTTTTACTCCATTACTTACCAACACTGGTTATAACCACGTTAATCAAATTGTTATTCGCTTCTAAAAGTCAATCCTGCCATCCGATTTTGATCCAGTCTAACAACTTGGGCTTGGTTTGTATTTTTCGCGCAACCTGTTCCGTAGTCCGCCAGTAAATTGGCCATTAACTTTCCCTTCGATGCCTTTTCAGAAATCTTAAACTTCCCAGAACTACCACAACACGCTACCTCGTGCTTGAGGAATTAGACATTGTCAATTTGTAATTTAACCGAAAGAAGCATACACGGAAATACGATACGCGGCCGCGTACCCGTGGCCGCGTATCGTGTTAAAAGTGTGTATACCTATAGTTTGTGTGAGGGCTTAACTTGTGAAGGTTTAATGTATTTTTTCATTCTTATAGCTTTAAATGTATTGATTTCAGCTTTTAACATTTTCTGAGTTTTGACGAAAATTTAATTCAGCAGAAATAAAATATTCCGATAATAGCAGATTTTTGGCGATCGGTCAGGGAAATTGGTAAGACCATCAGGGAAAAGTCAGGGAATAGTCAGGGAATTTGAAAATTGGATATCAGTAGCCACCCTGAAGGTAAAGGAAGAATCTTTAGTTGTTTAAATAAGTTACGACAGCTGGCTTGTTTTTTTGGCTTTGCATATTATTCTGACAGCCCATTTTTGTAGTTTAAAGATATGAACTGCCTTAGGGGAGAGACCCCAGGCTAATGTGCCGTATTTAAGTCTACTATAAATATAACCATAGTAGACTGTGATGGCTGTTTGTACATTTGTAAACTGAATCATTCTTCTTATTAAATAACAGACGGAAGCAACAGAAATGATGTAAAATTTATGTGCGAATCCCAGTCCAGGTTTTCATTAATAATAAAACACCGAAACTTGGTGTCATTGTCACACCTAAGGCTACAGTCTGCAAATTTAATATACGTAAAGGCTGTAGTCAATTTTTTTTATGGGTCGGATGGAAAAAGATACAAGAAGACTTGGTTTTATTTACATTCACATTGTTATCAGAGCACCAGTTGTCCATGTAAAAGATAGCATGTTGAGCAGCAACTCCAATATTGTTGTTATGTTTTAAAAGATGATTTGTATAATCAGCATACATGAAGACATTGCCATTCAATGAAGACGGGAGGTCATTAACATGTAATAAGAACGACAAGGGTCCAAGAATGGAGCCTTGAGGAACACCCCTTACCACCTCCTGGTAAGATGAAGTATGTTTTATCCTGTTTTTCCTTTTTAATAGAAACTGCTTGTGTTCTTTTTGAAAGAAAAGATCTGATCAGATTGTTAGCAATTCCTCTAATTCCATATAGATGAATTCTCTTCAAAGGTCCATGTACAGATTTGCGTGAAACTTTATATACGCGTCCTTAAAAGTGATAGCTGTGGGTTAAAGTGAAAAAAATGCACTTTACCGATTTGTTTTTTGGTATTAACTCGACGCTTTATCAACACGTAACTTTATGGTGCATGGGACACATTTCGTTATTACTCGATAGCTCATGTACAGATTTTCTTTTTAATGTAAAATAACGAATAGTATATCATTATAATGACTTCTGACAAATATGACGGAGTCACACCGACGCAAAGATGCAAAAAAGCATATTTAAACAAAACTTTCACCTTAATTTTGGATATCGCGCCGAAACCTACCAGTAGTAGCCATGACATTTTTTGTCTTTCCAAGTCAAAACTAGCTTTAATTAACGTGTAGGTAGGCTTGTGCGATGACCGATTTTGGTTATCGATTGTCGATGAAAAAATTTCATCGAAATGCTTCGATGACGATGGCTGTCATCGATCATCGAATAGAGTGTACACGATGAACGATGAATATCGATGATCGAAGAATCACGATGATCGATGAATGTCGATGATCGATGAATTACGATGATTGATGGCTATCGATGATCGGTGCAGATGTCTCGGTAGGCAGTTTGGTTTGGCTATTAAGTGAAGACTGAATTGGGTCAAACTCAATTGAGAACGACAAGGCCTATTTATTAAAGAGCGAAACAAGCACCAAGTTACAAATCAAGCAACAGCTCTTTTTTGTGGTATAATACAATTCTCATTTCCGCATTTTCATCGGTGAGTAGATGTCGGTCGTCCAACACAACGTTCCCTGCATCGCTGAAGAACCGCTCTGACGACGTTGAAGCGGCAGGAATACAGAGGTACTTCTGAAGGCGGGGATACACATCCTTCCTGTCGCTATACCAATGTAGGACGTTCGAAGATTTGGATAACGCCGGGACCTCCTGGTACTTGTGGAGCTCCGCCAGGAAGGGGTTAGTCGGCAGTGGTAGCGTTTTTCGTGTTAGCAGCACATCACGACTCATCGACATCGATGATTCGCATCAACTCATCGAGTCATCGACATCGATGATTCGCATCAACTCATCGACATCGATGATTCGCATCGACTCATCGACATCGGTGATTCTCATCGACATCGATGATGCTCATCGACTCATCGCACAAACCTACGTGTAGGGCCGAAGACAGCTTTTGACCGCATCAGATACGATTGCTTGGCGCCATAGATCTTGAATACGGGGAATATTTAATATCTATGCTTGGCGCCCGTGGAAGGGAGGACACCTCGAAGAGGGAGAGACGAGAGGGTGAGTGGATGGAATGGAGGGGGCAATAGTCGCGGAAAAACCGGATTTCCCAACTAATCCTCTTCCCCTCTCCCCAGTGGGGAAGGATGGAGTTCAAGGTCGGAAGCGAGAGTTACGGAGGGACTCTCTCGACTACCGCGAAGCGATAAGAGGAAAATTTGCAGCGACTGGAAGGGATGACGGAGGATCATTTGGCTGCTTGAGGCCCCGAAATCGTTCAAGGGAGGCGGCGGCGGATCGAAGCATGGAGGCCTTCGAAGCATTCAGATGTGCGAATCTTTAAGGCCGTTTTACACGGTCGTTGATACAGCGCAGGCTGTTGCGAGAACACTTGCGCAAGAAATATTGCGCCGTGTAAAGCGACGACTTGCGAGAAGACTGCGAGCAAATTAGAACATGTTCTAATCTGATGCATGCATTCGCGCAAGTTTGAAGTTTATTTCTCTCACTAGATAACATGTACGAGAAATCAGCTACTTTTCCCTTGTTAGACCTCATTTGGAATATGCTGCCAGTGCATGGGATCCCTACGAAATCGGTCTAAATAATGAACTTGAACGTGTGCAGCGAAGATCGACAAGATTTGTAAAGGGACGGCACGATAACTATATAAGCGTAACCAGTCTATTAAATGAATTAAAATGGGGATCATTGTCAGATCGCAGGTTGAAATTTAGACTTAATCTCTTGAACAAATTCCAAGACCATATTTTCAGGGATGATGTTAAAAATATTTTGCGAACCGCAACTTACTATGGGAGACTGGATCATAATCATAAAATTAGAGAAATTGATTGCCGAACTGACGGATTCAAAATGTCCTTTTTTCCTCGTGCAATTAGGGATTTGAATAACGGTGAATATATCCAATACGAGTGTAGCAATGGATAACATTGGTAGCTGCATGTTGGTATAAGGACTTGAAGCTAACCCAACTAACGGCATGTTTTTGCTTGTTTGCTTTGCTATTTCTATATTTTTTTAATTAGTGAAGTTTAGAACAGAATATAAATACTAATCCTTTTTTATGCATGATATGTACTGCATGTTTGGTGAGAATTCACCCCCTGCCACACACCTTTATGGTGGCTTGCAGGGTATTATGTAGATGGTGCAGATGTAGCGGCAACGAACTGCCACGGGAATGGGGTCGTTTACCATATTTTTTTTATTGCCGAATCTGATAGAGTTTGTAAAATAAAAGGACCCGTATTTTTTCGTTTTCTGATCCGACAATTATTTCCCGAGTTATAAGCGGCGAAAAACTGATGTTTTTAACCCTTTCGGAAAAGTGGGTGTGGTGCAACCTCTGACGTATATCGACTTCGTCCAATCACCACTGAGCCCGCGAAGCGACTTAGCCTTATCTCAAAGGGGGGGACACAGCTGACTCGGCCAATGGGAGCGATTTCGACAGCATCTGTGCGAGTAGACCTTCCGAGAACCCCCCTCCACTCCCTTCCCCCTCCCCTGAAAGCAGTCAAGGACGGGAGGAAAATGACGTCAATGTTATCACAGCAGTATTTTCGGTGGGCGTCACCTTTTGCTTATTTTAATTTTTGATTTATGAGTGAATGGTTGTGGTTAGAAGATTAATTTTTTCACTAAAATTCGTTTTTCTTTTCCATCTCACGATTTCGTGTACAAAATTGCGATTTCGGTTCCGAGTAAACGCCCCCATTCTAGCGATTAAATAGGATGTTGACTATAAACAGTTGTTTTTGTTTGCACTTACCTCCTTAGGTAGTGAATAAAGTGGGATAATGATGAGCTGGGCGATTAATTACGTGGAAGCTTAAATTTAGTTCGTAAAGTAAGAGGCCCCTATCTCGTTACCTTGGCTCACAGCCGTTCGTTCGTGGTGCGAATTTTGGGCTAAGTATACGGGACTAGGGTGTCCACTATTATGTTTAGAATATGGCTTAAAAACATACTTTTAAATGGTGGTAATTTATCGCATCTTTCACGTCCAATTAATTGCAGATCTTGCCGTTATACGGCACATTGATGGTATTACCGCTACTGAATGGTATATTGTCACTGACATAATGCACCGTGTAAAGCTGTCAAGCAAGCGTCCTCGCAATTTTCTACGTCACGGACTTTCGCGGACAACTGCTCAAACGGAAGCAACATCATGCTTGCGCAGTTTCAAATACCGTGTAAAACGGCCTTTACAGCGCCCAATCAGGTCCACCGCGAGGCAATAAACAGCTGCTGGCGGGATTCAAATTCGTACTTCAACAACCGACTCGCCGTCCTAATGACTGCTCCATAAGTACGGCATAAAAAAACCGACGTACTGAAAGGTAATGTATGTATGTACTATTTGATGTATTTTACACTTGAATATGAATGTTAAAATGGCCACATCTACATCTACGCTGTAGCCTGCAAGCCACCACGAGGGTGCGTGGAAGGGGTTGTAGTTAACCAAACATGCACTATTGACATGCAACTAGGCTACTACATGGAAACATGTTAGATAATAGGGTCACATGCAGCTAGACATTTAATATCTACGTAGTGTCATACATCTTCATTCACATACATCTTAATTAATACGTCCGTAATTTTTCTCTCTCAGTTCCTCCGCTGCTTTTTACACGCACCTCAAATTAGGCCTTCCTTTGCCATTATTCACATGTATTGAAACTCTCCCACTAATGGCAATATCAGCGTCCTTAGATGGCATGTGATAAATCATTGAAGAACGGACCTAATCATTTTTTCATCAGCATTTTTGGGGGATAAATATTTATGTTGGAAGGAAAACGTTCAGTAATTAAAAAAGGTTTTATTCTTCAACCATCATATCATCAACGCCACGAGGACGATGGAGGATTTAGCCATCGAAACGCCGCGACCTAAAGCCCATTTCACACGATAGTTGATACTGTACTATACATAATGTGCTGGCCGCCACTTGATATTGAGGACGGAATCTAGCATGATTAGAACCGTCCTGGGAGGTTTCACTCGATCATTGACCTTGTGCTTGCCATGTAGCGGTTATTCCATATGATTCCAAACTAATAAAAAAAGAAGTTCGCACAGCGTCTGTTACGTGACTTCATTAGTCGATGTACTGAGTCCTACTGGAAGTTACTAGGAATCTAGTACCCCATCAAGTATGAAATCCAGTAGCTCAGCGAGTGTACTAGCGAATATGCTTGCTAGCCAGCATACTGGTTCTATTCACATGACACTGGAAAGCTAGCATACTTGCTAGTATACTCGACCTTGTGCTGAAAAGTACCGTGTGAAACGGGCTTAAGTTACTGACCCGGTGGGAACCCACAGAATAATCATCTTGCTTCGTTGCCTGGGAAAACATCAACATTTTCAAAATGTACCCACTTTTATCAATTTAAAATTTTACTGATATACATTTAGCTGGCGACATATACCCTTGATAAGGCGCTTTATATGCCTACCATTAGCTGTATGCCTGTACCATGATTTAAAACGCATGCTTGGATTTAAAAATCGTCCTGATTTAAAATTCAAGCCTGGTGATAGTTCACCCTCTGCCACACACCCTTGTGATGGTTTGCAGAGTATTATTCAGATGTTCACAGTGGTGGGTTTCAGCCGGGTGTCACCGTTTCGGCAGAACCAGTACACTATAAATATCCGACCACGATTGTACCAGAGGCTCACACTTGATGATGACTAAGTGTCGAAACTCATTGTGAATTTTATATTTAGTTAAAAATTTGGACAATTACGTATTTAGTTTGATTTTTATGAACCGTTTGTTAAAGTGGTACTTATTTAATATTTTCATCATCACTTTAAAACTCTTTCTGATATCGTAATAAGTTCCTTGATACTACCTAGAATGTATGGGATCCCGATGAATTAGGTATGATCAGAGAGCTAGACAGTGTGTAGCGTACAGCAGCTAGGTTCGTTAAAAGGTGTTACAATAGGTTTAGTAGTTCATCAGAATTAATACAAGAATTAGGGTGGGAATCATTATCAGAGCGTAGGTTAAAGACCAGATTAAATCTCTTACAGAAATTTAAAACGAATAACTTTACATCTACATCTACATCTACATAATACCCTGCAAGCCACCACAAGGGTGTGTGGCAGGGGGTGATTGCTCACCAAACATGCACTACATATCATGCATAAAAAAGGAATAGTATTAATATAGTAGTCTGAACTACACTATTTAAAAAAGATTAGGAAATTGCAAAGCAAACATGCAAAAACATTCTGTTAGTAGGGTTAGCTTTAAGTACTCATACCAACATGCAGCTACCAATGCTATTCATTGCTACTCTCCGATAGGACATATTTACCGTTATTCGTATCTCTTATTGTGCGAGGGAAAAAGGACATTTTGAATCGGTCAGTTCGGCAATCAATTTCTCTAACTTTATGATTATGGTCCAGTCTGCCATAGTAAGTTGGGGTTCGTAAAATATTTTTAACATCATCACTGAAAATATTGCCTTGGAATTTGTGGAAGAGATTAAGTCTAAATTTCAACCTGCGATCTGACAATGATTCCCATTTCAATTCATTTAATAGACTGGTTACGCTAATATAATTATCGTATCGTCCCTTTACAAATCTTGCCGATCTTCGCTGCACACGTTCAAGTTCATTACTTAGACCGATTTCGTAGGGATCCCATACACTGGCAGCATATTCCAAATGAGGTCTAACAAGGGAAAAGTAGCTGATTTCTCGTACATGATCGTCACATTTACCCAATACTCTTTTAATGAAACCCAGTTTGCGATTCGCTTGACCCATTATTTCACGAATGTGTTTACCCCAGGAAAGATCGTTTGTCAGTCTTATTCCAAGATATTTAATGGATTCCACGTTTGTTAATTCATTATTACTTATTTTGTAAGTGGTAGGAGGAGAGCTATTCTTTTTCCAAAAATTCATTCCTTTACTGAAGATGTTCGGCATATATTAAAAACCCGTTCGTATTGTGCTATATTTGACCGGATAATTAATATTAGAGAGTTAGATTGTCGTCCCGATAGATTCAAAATGTCATTTTTCCCCGCACTATAAGAGAACACAATAGGCGGCATAGCGAAGGGATGGGTAGGTGAAATATTGTTCCAGCAGTCTGTAGTGCATGATGCATGTATTAGCAACCAACCCCTTTATTACTATGTAGAACTAACCATCTAGCCGCATATGACCCTATCATATAACATGTTTCCATGTAGTAGCCTAGTTGTATGTCAAGGTGCATATTTGGCCATCTTTACCCCCTGTCACACACCCTCGCGGAGGCTTGGAGGTCAGTGATATGGATGTATCACTTGGGTCAAGCCACCAAGAACTAAACCTGATGGCTAAATATCACACTTTATTGTTGGGAGGCAAATTCACTTTTTCTTGTGCCGACTGTTATTACCCGGAAAGTTTAGGTACTCTGAAAAAAGCCTAGATTAGGTTTAGCTGTTTGTGTCTGAAGTTCTTTTCCTAGTTTTAACCCATGACCGCTTGTTCGAGCTGGTCAATGGTCTATCCATGGTGTTACATGACGTATATAGAATACAGTTAACACATTCTTGAACATCGGGAGGTCGCGAGACAAAGAGAGCGGAGGGAAAGTTATTTTTGTGATGTCAGCGACACTAATTCGTTATTACACAACCGTTCAGCCTCGTATGCTCACGGACGAAATGACTTACGACAGTGAAATTTGGGCAGGAAGAGTGACAGAAAATGTAATGGATCCAAGAATTCCCCTTGAAGGAAGCGGGCCTGATAATTGAAGAAATCGGTTTCGACTAAAAGCACCAGTAGGTATTAGTACTGTTTGGAGCCAGCCGCATTTGCCAGGTTGGTAACGCGCTGTTCTGGCTACCCAAACGTCGCGGGTTCTAATCCCGCACGGGCCATGGATGTAGTGTTTGCCCTAGGATGTAGATCTTCATCCATAATACTCGGCAAGACGTCGCTAGGGTTGTGTGCCAGGGGGTGAACCATCACCATGGGGATTGTGTTCGAAACCGTCTGGATTATCTCGAATAGGTAACCAAGGAGTCACGTGGTATAAACATGAATGGATCGCAAATTTAGTGTGTTAAAAACCGGTTATTGCAACCCATTCATAGCTGACACTTCTGTTTTAACTGATCTGGGAGCTCTATGGTCGAGACGTGTGAGAAAAACTGAAGTGAAACAAATACTTAATAACATGGTAACGAGCGATTCAGACACAGTAAATTTGCAAACCATTCGTGTTTGTACCATGTGGTCCTTGGTTACCTGTTCGAGAGAATCGATTCGGTTTCAAGCACACCATACACCAAGGCAGTAATTTTAAATCAAAACAAATGAATTTACTCTAAATATCCTCCAGGAATGAAAGATATTAGCCGTAGTATGCATTAACTACAAGCCGCTGAGACATTAAATGCTAGTACTTAAAGTACACTTGTTAAATATGAATACACGAGTCGATTGCAAAGCAATGTATATATTATTCATCATCCTTAAAAAAAACAGCTTTCTCGTAGCAGAAATTCGCGGGGTGACAAAAACAGGGCATACCAACATAACAGGGCATACCACATACAGGTAGGTTTTATATAATTTAAGGGTGATTTACATTGCGATCCATACCACTTAAATGTATAATCGAAATACATTATTTTATTGCATTAAACATATGACATAAATGCATACGTGTTCGTCAAGTATTCATTGAACAACTTACCCCCACGCACAATAGATAAACAACGCCCATAGTGATAGCGTGCCGTGACGTCATGCGACGAAGTCGTGTTTTTAACCTGCCGAAAATGTACAAGTTTTAAAGAGCAATGTATTTGTAACCCAACTTAATTCGGACAATAAAATTTTCACCAATTTCATTTTAGCTAATAAATTGCTCATTCAAAGAGTTATACAAAAACAGTGCATATCCCCATATTGCAGTGATTTAATATATTTGTAAAAATTACTGAAAACCAATAAATTCATTTTGTATTTGTACACAGTGTATTATACTGCCGTTCATGAACCAACGATTTAGGGTCATTTGTTGCCAAAATTTAACGTGTCACGCAACTGTATGCTTAATATTTTACTCGGGGTGGTAACATTGTGCTTCTTTGCTGCACGCAAGCAGTGTATGCACAGATTAGTATTTTTTGCATCCCTATAAATTGATAGTACGAGTAAACTTTTTCTCTCTGATTGATAAAGCATGATTGGTGACGTTGAGCCCCCTGTCACGCAGTCTTCACTTACATTTACATCTACATAATACCCTGAAAGCCACCATAAAGGTGTGTGGTAGAGGGTGAATTCTCGCCAAACATGCAGTACGTGTAATGCATAAAAACGATTAGAAATTATATACTAGTCTACACTTCACAATTACAAAAAAGATAAAAATAGCAAAGCAAGCATGCAATAACATGCTCTCAGTGGGGTTAGCTTCTAGTCCTTATACTAACATGCAACTACCTATGCTATCCATTGATTCACTAGTACTTATACTATTGTATATATTTATAGCTATTCACATCCCTAATTGTACGAGGAAAGAAGGAAATTTTGAATCTGTCAGTTCGGCAATCGATTTCTCTAATGTTATGATTATGGTCCAGTCTACCTTCGTCTAAATTTCAACCTGCGATCTAACAATGGTTCCAATTTTTATTCACATAATAGACGGGTCACGCTAATATAGCTATCGTACCGTCCCTTTACAAATCTTGCCGATCTTCGCTGCACACGTTCAAGTTCATTAATTAGGTCTATTTCGTAGGGATCCCATACACTGGCAGCATATTCCAAATGAGGTCTAACAAGGGAAAAGTATCTGATTTATTGTATGTGATCGTCACATTTACCCAGTACTCTTTTGATGTATCCCAGTTTACGATTAGCTTGACCCATTATTTCACGTATGTGTTTGCCCCAGTAAAGATCTTGTGTCAGTCTTATTCCAAGATATTTAATGGATTCCCCGTTTGTTAATTCCCCCTTACGGTGGCTTGCAGGATATTATGCAGATGCAAAAGCTCATTTTCAAACGCCACGTCCGAGCAAGATCATGGGGTTTATGGAACTTGAGCTGCCTCTACTGACAGATGCCTAGCGTCAGTTTTTCGGGAGTTAACATCATCCACTTCACAATGCCGTTTTACCAGAAGCAATGGATTGCATAACTTGAATCTAGGAGTCTAATCGAGGAAATTACGCGGGTGAGAAATCGAGCGGGAGGTTTTCATCTATATCAACGTTCAAATAATACCCTGCAAACCACCATGAAGGTGTGTGGCAGGGGGTGAATGCCCACCAAACATTAATTACATATAAAATATATAAAAAGGATTAGTAATTATAGTATAGTTTTACGCATAGTCACTCAATCATCAGGGAAATACCTACAATGAGGACCCACTTATAAAACGACCGTAACAGAAGATTGGAAGAGATCGAATTGATAGATTGGAGTAAGTGATGAAGAAGTTCGAATAAGAGGGGTGAAAAAAAATTAACGAAATTTGTGAAGAGAAAACTGGACAAGGTGACTAGGCAACCTAATAAGTTGTATCCCCAGCTCACAAAGCCAAGTAGGTTAGAACTTATTGGAGGAGGAATATCAGCTGACTTATGAAGCCTGCGGCCATTTTTGTAGGTACGGGTGTACCAACTGGTTTGCCACTCGCGAACTTTTGGAAGAAGTTGTTTTTGCACGCGTTAAAAAACTTAGTACTAAGTAATAAGATGAATAATGGAATTGATTTTGAAATCCAACAAGGAAGCAGAGGAAAGTACGGGAACGCGAAAACAAGACGAAATATGTAGTTTAACGATGCTAATATTGAACTAATTTTAGTAATAAAATTAACCAGGGAAAGCATACACATGAACCTCCCATTTTGGCGTAAGGAATATAAATTGAAGCCACTGCAATGAAACTAGAGCATGATTTCATTGTCATTTATTTTTTAATGCTCATGCAGTACCCATATAAATGCCGTATAAAACGCAATTCGGTAGAGCGATCCTATAGCAATCAATCAATCCGAATTGTTTATCGAAATCAAATAAACAATCGAAAGCGTGGAAACCATAAAATGTAACAATCACTAAAGATTTATCGGGGGGAAGACACATCCGGGATGTATGAGGCCGAGCCAAGAGAAAGCTAGGATTTATAAAAAGAGTACTCGGGAAATGTGACGAGAAGGCATAAGAGCGATGTTACTTTTCAATAGTTAGGCCCAACCTTGAATATGTAGCCAGTGTATGGGATCCGAATGAATTAGGTTTGATCAGAGAGCTAGACAGTGTGCAGCGTAGAGCAGCTAGGTTTGTTAAACGGTGTTACGATAGGTTTAGCAGTGTATCAGAATTAACAGAATTAGGTTGGAATAATTATCAGATCGTGGTTAAGATACAGATTACAGAAATTTAAAATGGATAGATTTACTGAAGTTGTTAGATACATATTCAAAATCCCTGCGTATTATGCTACATTTGACCAGATAAGTAAGATTAGAACGATAGATTGTCCTACCGATGTATTCAAAATGTAATTTTTCCCGCGTAATATAAGACAACAAAATAGGCGGAATAGCAAAGGGGTGGGTAGGTGAAATATTGGTAGTCTGTAGTGCGTGATGTATGTATTGACATTACTAACCCACGTATGGTAGGTAAGTACAGATTAAAATATGTAGATAAATTTCATTATTACCAATATTCCCTTTATTATTATGCAGATACTAACCGTTTAGCTGCATGTGACCCTATTATACATCATGTTTCGATATAGTAGCCTAGTTGCATGTCAATGGTGCATATTTGGTGATCTTCACCACCTGCCATACATACTCGTGGTGGCTTGCTGGGATATAGATGTAAGATGCCTTATAATCTAATAAAATGTCTTAAAATATAATGCCTTATAATGTAATAATATAATATCTTACGTTGTACCCAAACAAAATACATCCCAATTCAAAAGATGCTCTCTTTACTTGGAGCCAAAAATTTTCAATAGCTTGCCACAGAGTATCCGAGATACCATACACTTCAAAACTTTTTGAAGCAAGTAAAAATCTGGCTATTCACGAGAGATAGCATAAATATAGAGGTAGTTTAGTAGTTATTCTAAATATTTATCCTTTGTTGTAATGCCTTAAAGCAACCTATAACTGTAATTGTATTGTCCATATAACGTTCCATAATACTATAAGTAATTTCTTGTAACAGTGTTATTCTATGTTCAATTGGTGACATTTGTTTTATGAGCATGTAGGCCAGTATTGCTGTATGTGTAATTTGAAGGTGAACCCAACAACAGGCAAAAGCCTTAGGGTTCACCTAAAGCTCCAAAATTCTTGTTGTATCATTTTTTGTATTATTTATAACTTGCTGGAGCAATAAAATATTATCATATCATATAAGACTCAATGTTTTGTGCGTAGTAGGCGGGGCCTAATCCTTCCCAAGCACCCACATTCTGGCATAATTTTTACCCATGGGCTGTCATGCCAATACCTTCTCCAGTATGTTCTAACCTCCATGGTCAAAGGGCTATTTTTCACGATCGAAGGAAGCCCAGGGGGGATTCGAACGCTTGGGCGAAAATGTATCTTGCGTAAGAGCGTTTCTGGGTATCTTGAGATTGAGGAAGATAGGTTTGTATCAAGTGAAATCAGTGAAAGGATTTCAGTCCGTTGTATCTTCGCTTCGGATGGAGATATAGAGTAAGGGGGGAGTAGGGAGACCGACCACCCATTGGCGGAGCGTCGGTCAAGCGCCTCCGACCACCTCGGCCGAAGGTCAACGACAAGCAGTGGTGCTCGCGATTATCCTCCTGCCGAGGCCAGCGAAGACGATGCCTCGACGCTTTCGATGATGCGACCGTGGAATGACTCGACCTCTATTGGGAGGCGAGATGGACTAAGCCTAATGCCTTCCTAAAGGCCGTTGTACACGGTACAATTTCTTGTACAAGAACTTGTACAATGCGCAAATTGTATCGTGTACGACGGGTTCGTACAATTTCTTGTACAAGAAATTAAAACATGCTCTATATTATTGGATGAAACCTTCCAAGATCCACTCAGTAGCTTCTGCGCATGACATGTGACGGTAGTGATGCGTTTGTTTAGTATTCGTAAGGTTGGTGTTCTGTTTGTGATCAATTTTAATCCTATAAGCATGGCGAAACTTCCATTTTTGTTGTACATATCGTGATATTCTTTGTTGCTTCCATATTATGATATTCTTTGTTGCTTCCATATTGTGATATTCGTCGCGTTGGAAGTGTTCTATTCGTCAAAAGATGAGTTGGACACACTGGAAAACATTAAACATCAATGAAATTAAGATGACGTTATTGAACCAAAAATAAATATATGCAACGAGCGAAAACATGCTGTTTGGACGATAAATGATGGGTTTCATGAGCCGATGAAAGAGTGCAGGTAACCAATCGTAAAATTTCATTTTATTCATGCTAGGATTAATGGTAGCAAATCATTGTAACCCATGGCAGTAGTTTCAAAATACAATCGTCATCGGATATCGCGATTCAGCTGTTGGACAGAAAACGATATCTGCGCATGTTATTGGCGCACAAATTGCATGAAAATCTTTGATCGTGAACGACCGTGAACCAATTTCTTGTACAATATCTTGGTCCAATCTCGTCGTTCAATTTATTGTACAAGTTCTTGTACAAGAAATTGTACCGTGTACAACGGCCTTAAGAGATGAAAAAGCCGGTTTTGCCGCGAGGAGCATGAAAACATATGAGTTTCGATCACTTCTTGAGTAATATCTTAACAAAACCATATCCTGAGTCGTAACTACGATCTACTTCAGCAATCGATTCTACTGCCTGCTTCCTTAAATCCCCACAGCGAGTCGAGTTGGTGTCCTGATTCTATCAGCAAAGGTGGTATTATTTCTTAACTTGACGCTGAGAACAGAGTTGAGATTCTACTGCTTATGTTATAAAATCTCTATTATGAGTTCTAAAAGGTGCACAAATTCCCCTTGATATGGTTCGTAGCGTTATTATTCTTTATTTGACCAGATAAAAAGCTTGTAAAAAAAGATTGGAGAGAAAAATTGTCGTACTGATAGATTCAAAATGTCATTTTCCCCCGTGCTATAACAGAACACAATAGGTAACACATAGCAAAGGAATAGGTTGCGAAAAATTGTAGAGTAGTCTGTAGTGCATGATGTATGTATTAACAACCAATCCCTTTATTACTATGCAAATACTAACTATCTAGCTGCATGTGACCCTACCATGTAGCAGATTTCCATTTACTAGCTTGTATTCATGTCATTAGTGCATGTTGTGTGACCTTCATCCCCTGCCACACACCCTCGCGGTGGCTTGGAGGGTATCACGTAGATGTAGATGTCACGTGCATCTACATCTATATATATAATACCCTGCAAGCCACCATAAAGGTGTGTGGCAGGGGGTGAATGCTCATCAAACATGCACTACATATCATGAATAGAAAAGGATTAGTAATGATATAAGTACTAGTCTAAACTTCACTTTTTAAAAAAGATAAAAATAGCAAAGCAAGCATGCAAAAGCATGCTGTTATTTGGGTTATCTTCAAGTCCTTATGCTAACATGCAGCTGTATACTATGATGAGACATATTTACCCCTATTCTAATTCTCTAATTGTACGAGGAAAAAAGGACATTTTGAATCTGCGAGTTCGGAAATCAATTCCTCGAGTAGAAGCGTCACACAGCGTGGCGATAGAAGCAATACCAACTTTTCAGGGTCGATCCATGTACCAATTTGACTCGAAGTTGAGATTTTAGGTCGCAAATAGTAGAAGCGAGACTAGTGGAGATAGTGAAAATAGCATTAACTCTCACTTTCATTCAAAGGAGTTCCTCGCCTATCAGCAGTCAATTTTCGATCGACAATTTACGAGGAAATTAAGAGATCAAGAATTTGCTGGGAAAGAGAACCAAGAAGAAATTGAGAACGACGAAGGTACGTTTGGATAATTGAGAAGGTAATCTTAGTTGGTTGGTAATTACATGGGGGAGGTGATCGACAACTCAACTACATCTACGCAATACCCTGCGAACCACCGCGAGGGTGAGTGGCAGTGGATGAGGATCACAAAAGATAAAAATAGCAAAGCAAGCATGTAAAAGCATGCTGTTATTTGGGTTATCTTCAAGTCCTTATGCCAACATGCAGCTGTATGCTATGATAAGACATTTACCGCTATTCATATCCCCTAATTGAACGAGGAAAAAAGGACATTTTGAATCTGTGAGTTCGGCAATCAATTCCTCGCGTAGAAGCGTTACACAGCGTAGCGATAGAAGCAATACCAACTTTTCAGGGTGGATCCATGTACCAATTTGACTCTAAGTTGAGATTTTAGGTCGCAAGCGTTAGAAGCGAGACTAGTGGAGATAGTGAAGATAGCCTTCACTCTCACTTTCATCCAAAGGAGTTCCTCGCCTATCAACAGTCAACTTTCGATCGACAATTATTTACGAGGAAATTGAGAGATCAACAATTTGCTGGGAAAGAGAACCAAGAAGAAATTGAGAACGACGAAGGTACGTTGAATAATGGAGAAGGTAATAATAATAATTTATTCCTCATATAAATAAATACATGAGTATACATTAATAGTAGCTCTTTTAATATAGGAATATAGGTACCCCTTAGAAAACAAAGCTTCCTGCTTCGGGGTTACCGATTCTTTCACAGCTAAACTAATATAACATAAATAGATTTAAAAAAAACATCCTACGTGCCATTTAAGTACACTGAATACATGATATTATGTCATTGCTGTATTTAAACATTCACATGTGCATGTACTAATGAGTTTTTTTGTAGCAATATTTTGTTATTTTTGAAAATACAATAGAAAAATGTATGTTAACTTTGTACATATAATACATTTAATTTTTACACAATCTTTTTAATTAGATATTCTACATCTTTCGGACCTAGCAACCAGGCCCTAACGTTTTTACAGAATTTAGCGTAATTTTTTAATAACGCAATGTTTTGAGGGAGTGCACGAAACATTTTGGGACTTAGATACAAGTAAGAGTAGCGAAACAGTTCAAAATTTGGTTTAGGTATTACAACACCATAATTAACTCTCAGATTGTACATTTGAGGTTTTCCGTTTTCACCACTACGGTTGAAGAATATTCTTAAGTTATCTTAGTTGGTTGGTAATTACTTGGGGGAGGTGATCGACAACTCATCTACACCCACGCAATACCCTGCGAACCACCGCGAGGGTGAGTGGCAGTGGATGAAGATCACCAAACATGAACTATTACATGCAAACAAGCGTCTACATAAGTGGAAACACGCTAGATAATACGGACATATGCAGTTAATTGGTTAATACCTACAGAGTAATATAGTAATAAAGAGATTGGTTGTTAATACATGTATCATGCACTACAGGCTACTCTAATAATATTTCACCTAACTATCCCTTTGCTATGCTGCCTATTGTGTTCTCTTATAGTATGGGGGAAAATGACATTTTGAATCTATCGGTATCTCTCTAATCTTATGTATCTGGTGGAATCTAACATATTACGCAGGTCAAAAACGGATAAATATATCTACATCTAGATCCACGCGATACCCTGCAAGCCACCGCGAGGGTGTGTGGCAGGGGGTGAAGATGTAATTTACGCCTGAGAGGAAAGGTGGGTAAAGGTAGGAGTTTACAGGGATCGGTGGAAGGGTGGAGAGAAACCCAGCGTCGGCATTAGCCAGATTCTAACGGGAACTACGGCTTAACGTCCGGTTCAACGGACACAGTACTGAACTCGAAGTGCTCTCCACAAGGCACTCTAGAAGGAGCCGGCATTCGAACACAGGCCCTTGGGATATGAGACCAGTATTCCAGCCACAACACCAACCTGATCCCAGATAGGTAATCTGGGTAGAGAAGAAGACAAGCTAAGAAGGGTTAGGTATATGTTTTGTTTTCCTAGTTTAACGTTGGTTTTGGCCTCATCTTTCTTGCTGCACACCAATATCTTAGTTTTCTTCTTATCGATCTTCAGAAGATATCTGGCCATTGTCCTTTCCATAGTTACTAGAGACAGTGCACAGCCTTGTCTCACTCCTTTCCTTATTCTTGCCTCTTCACTGCTGGGTCCAGATTTAATCACAGCTACTTATCTTTTTCCATTAAATATCTTGGAATAAGACTGACACATGATCTTTCCTGGGGTAAACATATACGTGAAATAATGGGTCAAGCTAATCGTAAACTGGGTTTCATCAAAAGAGTATTGGGTAAATGTGACGATCATGTACGAGAAATCAGCTACTTTTCCCTTGTAAGACCTCATTTGGAATATGCCGCCAGTGTATGGGATCCCTCCGAAATCGGTCTAAGTAATGAACTTGAACGTGTGCAGCGAAGATCGGCAAGATTTGTAAAGGGACGATACGATAATTATATTAGCGTAACCAGTCTATTAAATGAATTGAAATGGGAATCATTGTCAGATCGCAGGTTGAAATTTAGACTTAATCTCTTAAACAAATTCCAAGGCAATATTTTCAGTGATGATGTTAAAAATATTTTACGAACCCCAACTTACTATGGCAGACTGGACCATAATCATAAAATTAGAGAAATTGATTTCCGAACTGACCGATTCAAAATGTCATTTTTCCCTCGTACAATTAGAGATACGAATAACGGTATATATGTCCTATCGGAGAGTAGCAATGGATAGCATAGATAGGTGCATGTTAGTATCATGACTTTAAGCTAACCCTACTAACAGAATGTTTTTGCATGTTTGCTTTGCAATTTCTATCTTTTTTAAATAGTGTAATTCTGACTACTATATTAATACTATTCCTTTTTTATGCATGATATGTAGTGTATATTTGGTGAGAAATCACCCCCTGCCACACACCCTTGTGGTGGCTTGTAGGGTATTATGTAGATGTAGATGTATGGTGGGTGAAGATTGGAATTCTTTAAAACAAATCCGTAGAGGGCAGAAGTAATTGACGATAGGTGAAGTACAATGAAAGTACAATGGATTCTTGAAAGCTCTGTTTGAGGGAGAAATGTTGGCTAATAAGTAGTAAGGGAAGGAAAGGAATCGGGATGTAAAACAGCATGAAAGGAGTAGAAGATATGAAGCGTTTAAGAACTCAAGGATTGCCACTAACATATGAGGTGAGAGTAATGGCCATGGTTTAAGGAGGTAGTTTAATATGCACAAACTATCCTCGAACTTGCTATTTGGTTGGTGTGGTGGCTAGAGTGCTGATTTCCCGTCTCGACGGTCTGGGTTCGAATTCTGGTGGTGATAGAAGATTTTAATAGTATACCGGTCGCTACTTGAATACCATTAGAAATGCAGTCCACGTTCAACGCGTTTAACACTCCGTCTGTCGGGTAGGATTTTAGGTTGAGAAGTGTTTCAGAATTAATACAAGAATTAGGGTGGGAGTCATTATCAGAGCGTAGGTTAGGGTACAGATTAAATCTATTAAAGAAATTTCAATCGGATAGTTTTACTGAAGATGTTAGGTACATATAAAAAAACAGCGTATTATGTTGGATTCGACCATAAACACAAGATTAGAGAGATAGATTGTCGTGCTGATAGATTCAAAATGGCATTTTTCCCCCGTATTATAAGATAACAGGATAGGCAGCATAGCAAAGGGATAGGTAGGGGAATTATTTTAGAGTAGTCTGTAGTGCACGAAGCATGTATTAATCCCTCAAATACTATAGATACTAACAATATAGTTGCATGAGACCCTATAGTTGCTTGTTTGCATGCCGGTAGTGTATGATTGGAGATTTTCACCCCCTGCCACACAGCCTCGCGGTGGCTTGCAGAGTATCGTGTAGATGTAGATGTAGGACGTTAAACCATGGACCTTATGTCACCTTTCAATAAGAGCAGGTTTTACTTTTCCCTTGTTAGACCTCATTTTGAATATTCTGCCAGTGTATGGGATCCCTACGAAATCGGTCTAAATAATGAACTTGAACATGTGCAGCGAAGATCGGCAAGATTTTTAAAGGGACGGTACGTTGACTATATAAGCGTGACCAGCCTATTATGTGACTAAATTGGAATCATTGTCAGATCGCAGGTTGAAATTTAGACTTGATCTCTTAAATAAATTCGAAGATAATATTTTCTCTGATGACGTAAAAAATATTTTGCGAACCCCATCTTATTAAGGTAGACTGGACCATAATCATAACATTAGAGAAATCGATTGCCGAACTGACAGATTCAAAATTTCCTTCTTTCCTCGTACAATTAGGGATGTGAAT
Source organism: Platycnemis pennipes (assembly GCA_933228895.1). NCBI lineage: Eukaryota > Metazoa > Arthropoda > Insecta > Odonata > Platycnemididae > Platycnemis > Platycnemis pennipes. Next base: position 27,686,186 of record OW121852.1, on the reverse strand, counting down.
AGCTGTAAAGATATCCAATAGTATAAATACTAGTGACTCAATGGATAGCATAGGTAGTTGCATGTTAGTATAAGGACTAGGTATAAGCTAACCCCACTGAGAGCATGTTATTGCATGGCTCCTTTGCTATTTTTATCTTTTTTCAAATTGTGAAGTGTAGACTAGCATATAATTTCTAATCTTTTTTATGCATGAGCATGTTTGGTGAGAATTCACCCCCTGCCACACACCTTTATGGTGGCTTTCAGGGTATTATGTAGATGTAAATGTAGGTGAAGTGTGCGTAACGGGGCTCAACGTCACCAATCATGCTTTATCAATCAGAGAGAAAAAGTTTAATCGTACTATCATATTATAGGGATGCAAAAAAATACTAATCTGCGCATACACTGCTTACGTGCAACAAAGAGGTACAATGTTACCACCCCTAGGAAAATATTAAGCATGCAGTTGCGTGACGCGTTAAAGTTTGGCAAAAAATGACCCTAAATCGTTAGTTTATGAACGGTAGTATAATACCTACACTGTGTACAAATACAAAATGCATTCATTGGTTTTCAGTAATTTCTAGAAATATATTTAATTACTGCAACATAGAAATATGCACTGTTTTTTTCATAACTCTTTGAATGAGAAATTTATTAGCTAAAATGTAATTGGTGAAAATTCAGTTGTCAGAATTAGTTGAGTTACAAACACATTGCTCTTTAAAACTTATACGTTTTCGGAAGGTTAAAAACATGACTTCATCGCATTACGTCACGGCACGCTATCACTATGGGCGTTGTTTATCCATTGTGCGTCGGGGTAATTTGTTCAATGACTACTTGACGAAAACGTATGTATTTATCTCATATGTGTAATGCAATAAAATAATGTATTTCGATTATATCTTCGATTATATATTACTTCTTGATCACAGGACTAGACAGTGTGCAGCGTAGAGCTGCTAGGTTCGTTAAAAGGTTCTACGATAGGTTTAGTAGTTCATTAGAATTAATACAAGAATTAGGGTGTGAATCATTAACAGAGCGTAGGTTAAAATAAAGATTAAATCTATTATAGAAATTTGAATCGGATAGCTTCACTGAAGATCTTAGACACATATTAAAACACCAGCATATTATGCCAGATTCGACCAAATAAACAAGATTAAAGAGATAGATTGACTGATAGATTCAAAATGGCATTTTCCCCCGTACTATAAGAGAACAGAATAGGCATCATTATGGCAATAGGCAAAGGGATAGGTAGGGGAATTATTTTAGAGTATTCTGGAGTGCATGATGCCTGTATTAATCCCTTAAATGCTATAGATACTAACAATCTGGTTGCATGAGACCCTATAGTTGCTTGTTTGCATGTCAATAGTGCATGCTTGGTGATCTTCATCCTCTGCCACACACCCTCACGGTGGCTTGCAGGGTATCGTGTAGATGTAGATGTATATATTAAGTGGTATGGATCGCAACGTAAATCACCCTTATATTATATAATACCTACCTGTATATATGCCCTGTTTTTTTCACTCCGCGAATCTCTGCTACGAGAAACAATCGCTGTTTTCTTAAGGATGATGCCACCATAAGGAGATCGGCCAGAGGCGAATCGTCGGATTGTGCTTAGTTTAATCCCTTTTCATTCATTGTTTCGATCGAGGAACGACGAAAAAGCTCAAAAAATATATTTGCTTGATTTTCTTCTGAAATAAACATCTGTTTCTGTAGCAATATGGAAGTTATACCGTGCAGTGAAGTTGGAAAGCGTTTCAGGTCACTTGACTTTCGTCGATTTTCGAGAACATTCCAATAGTTTTTAATAAACTTTGTGGATGGCATAGAAAAATTCAGCTTATATATATATATATATATGAATTTATGAGAAAATTTCATAACAAATAGTACCTACATCATTTATAAACGAGATTTAAGTTTCATGTATATTTACCATTGGCTACTATACTCTTTTCGTTGTCATTGGTGAAGACGATCAGCAACTAAGATAATTTGCACCATAGCTGAGAGAGAGTTAAGTGTTTTAGGGAGTGGACTGGGTGGAGATAAACCCGGCCTCGGCATTAGCGAAAGTTGCCGAGAGGTTCACGGTTGAACGTCCCATCCGACGGACGGAGTACCTACTGAACTAGAATTTCTCCCCAAACAAACCTACGGACCGGTATACCTACTACTGACCAATTATTACCCGTAGAACGATTAGAGCTTCGGGATGAGAAGTTCTAATCGTTCCGAAATCTATCCGATCCGATTACCCAGTAACATTTCCTCCCCTTCGGTTGAATGGAAACGCAGGGGGTAGTTCGATGGCCGATCGTCAGAGCAATCGGAAGCCCTCTGCGAGCAGGGTCAGTGTCCTTCTTGGCTCAGTCCACAAAGGCAACCTCCAGATCCGATAAGGACTGTTTCAGAAGCCCACGGGATACGTTCTGCGGAAGGAAAACACACACGAAGCCTATCAGAATATGCAGGCCCACGAATTATCACTGTTTGCACTTTGAGAAAAGCCTATTCTATTAATTTACACCATGTTACTGCTTCGAAGATACAATTAACTAATTAGTGTCTTCTACTTGGTGGACGCAGAACTAAAACTTTAAATTGTTGAGTAATATTCTACCTATTAGTGTATATTTGCTGATAATTCATCCTCTGCCATACATCCTTTGTCCTTCAAAGTACAGATTTAATCTATTACAGAAATTTAAATCGGATAGCTGTACTGAAGATGCGAGGTATATATTTAAAAAAACAGCGTATTATGCTAGATTCGACCAGATATAGAAGATTAGAGACATAGATTGTCGTACTGATAGATTCAAAATGGCATTTTTCCCCCGTACCATAAGATAACAGAATAGGCAGCATAGCAAATGGATAGATAGGGGAAATATTTTAGAGTAGTCTGTAGTACATGAAGCCCTTTAACCCCTTAAATACTATATATACTAACAATCTAGTTGCATGAGATATGACCTTATGGTTGCTTATTAGTAGTGCATGCTTGGTGATCTTCACCCACTGCCACAAACCCTCGCAGTGGCTTGCAGGGTATCGTGTAGATGTAGATGCATCCTGGAGGTTTCTTGGGATGTACTGTAGATTCATCCAGCCAGATCAGAAGCAACGTCGTAAGTAACGACACAAAATTGTTGAGCGTGTTATCCCGTACGACGCACGAGCAACGAATCATGTGATGACGGCGCGGGCTTTCGTTGTTGTGGAAACACCGTCAACAAGCAGCGAGGCGCGCGAAAAATCGCCGGTTTGCCGTTCGCGTGGGTGTCAAAGCAGCGGCGCGGCGCCTCAAACAACCTCGGAAGAGAGCTGTTCTGTGCTGTCCATCTTGAAAGTGCGCATGCGCAACGAACACGCACCCGAACTGCCCGAACCGCGCGAAGGCGAGTTTTAAAATCCAGAATCACACGCTTCCCATCATCGGGACGCGAATCAAATGCACGCGTCACCATGTTTTAAGGTCAAGGAAACAAGTTGAGGTTTCCCCTCTTTTTTTTCCTGTTCCTCCTCGTTTTCGAAGAGGAGGAAAAGGAGATTCGCCGGCCGCGGATCGCTCGCTTCGTTTCTCTTTCGCTCGCCTCCTCAGTCCTTGGAGGGCACCTCTCCGAGAAGGACGGACGGACGCGCAATCCTGCTAGCGAGCAGCAAATGGCGGACGCCTTCGTCTTCCTCCTCGCCGCCCTGTCGGCAGGGACCCTGCTGGCCGGACACGCTGACGCCCAGGGAAGAGAATACGTCGTCCCACCCCTGAGCCTCAGGGCATACACGCCGATTGGATTCAGGGCCGCCCTCCCCGGTGAGTCGATTCGACCTCGAAGAGTCCCTAGCGTCCAAGCGACGCCGAATTGAGTCTCTAAAAGTGTTTTTCCACCTTGAGAAACGAAACGGAGATGATCGAATGGAGGGAGCGATTTAAGAGGAGGTAGTTGAGTGACGAGAACGTCCCATACTCGATTCAGACTCCGCGGAACGTGATCAACCTTGGTTTCATCCATTGGTACATTGTACCATTCATCCATCCACTAAGGCATGGGTGGAATCAAAACTATCTTAGTCTTAAACAAACTGATATATGTCTCTCCGTCTCCTCTGTCTACTTAGCTGTTGGTGGGGATTGGGATGGTGTGATGACCGGAGTACTGGCTTCCCATTTTGAGGAGCTGGGTTTGAATCCTGGCAGAAGCAGAGCTTTCTCATAGGCATACCAGCCCCATAATTCGGTGCTATTTGGACAGTACGTCGAGTAGTACTTCGGGTAGGATATTTAACCATGCCCTTGATGCCTTTCGTTTAGGACTGTGCGATTCTTATGCCGGGTTTCTCTCCACCTTTCCCCCGTTCCTTTGACAATTATCCCCTATCCAACTAAGTGCCTATCATAGATGACCTTAGCTGTACATTTCCCCCTACGAATGACGACCGCTACCTCTAGTAGTACACGCAAGAAATGTCGGATAGGTGCGAATTCACCCCACACCACGAATCATCAAGGTAGATAGAAGATACTACGCACTATAAGTTGTGTCCTCTCACTTAAGCCCACGTAAAGCAGGAAATCGGTCTTCCACGCATTTGAACAGGCTTCCATTACGCTTGCTGACGTATTCCGAAAATGGTTGCGACAGAATCCCAAGCTGTGTTTTCAGACCGAAGTTATCGAAGTGAGGCATCGAATGTGGGGAAGCCGATGGACGCACAAGCGGAAACTAGACGACAACTTCACGGAAACTCACGACAGAACAAGATTCTGTTTACGCGGATACGCATCGTTGCTGCCGTTCTGGGAAGCAGTTTAGACCTTTCCAACTCACCTTGGGAAACTTTCGGAGACCACCATTATCTAAACATCGCATTGACGTCAACTCTTTTAAACATTCTGGTGCCAAGCACAAAATTGCATTCGCTGATTGACGATCATCGTTGTCGATAAGGTGATTTGCTTATTATGACGATACGGTGGGTTGCCTTCGCTGGGTCGATATGTTGTCCATCCATCGATAATTCGTCCAAACCGTAGTTCGAAGTGGTGAATTGGATATAAATCCGTAATAACAGCATTTTCATTTCTTGTTATCTAGATATTTCCATCAATGGCCAGCACAATGAATTTCAAATAGTCAAGTTTTAAGTGCCGGTTATTGGATCCCAAAAATTAGGTGGAGATTTAAAAGGCTGGCCATCATCTTGGAGTCCATTTCAAAGAATTCTACACCATGTTGTAAGGAAGTTGAGTAAAATCATCTTAATGGTTATCGATCATAAGATAGATTTGACGCAAGTCTCCGCTTCATTGCATACCCTATCCGATAGCCTCCTCATGTTTAACATAATTCCTATTTGGTACATATTTCGCTATTTACTCCACCTATCTAAAGCGAGGCCTGCCTTTGGAATTCTTTTTCGTTTTTCCCTTGACGACTGTTTTTGTTGTGGTCATCACGTGTCTCAAGATATGGTCAATGATTTCAGACTGATTTCTTTTTCGTTCTAGTCTCCTTAATACTTCTTCATCGCACATTCACTTTAATCACTTCATCTTCTTAATCATTCTTTGGCAGCACTACATAGGTGCTGGTGCTTTGAATATCACCTTATCTGAAGCTGTTATTGTCCATATCTCAGCGCCACGAAGGAGTACGCTCCAGATATAGGTTCTTAAGATGTGTTTCCTTACATCTACATGTACATAATACCCTGCAAGCCACCATAAAGTTATGTGGCAGGGGGTGAATTCTCACCAAACATGCATTACATATCATGAATAAAAAGTATTAGTATTTATATACTGTTCTAAACTTCACTATTCAAAAAAGATAAAAACAGCAAAGCAAATATCCAAAAACATGCTGTTAGTTGGGTTAGCTTTAAGTCTTCATACCAATATGCAGCTGCCAATGTTATCCATTGCTACACTCATATTGGATATATTTACCATTATTCATATTCCTAATTGTACGAGGAAAAAAGGACATTTTGAATCTGTCAGTTCGGCAATCAAGTTTTCTAATTTTGTGATTACCATTATTATGTTTCTTGTAATACCAGACTACGGGATTATGTTATTTGCTCAATGTAGGATTTCCTTCTGGAAAAACTACCTCTTATCCTAGGCTATTCTACTGGCTAATTCTTCCTTTTTTCGTCCATCCTTCTCGCAGCACGTAGTCCATCCTTCTCGCAGGGAAGTTGAAAGGATAGGGAAAGGTTTCATCGTGTTACTTGGGGTCATCCATTACAAAAGTACAGGTAGCGGATTCAGGGTGACAGCATCTTCATCGGAAATAATAGGAGGTCAGAACTTGGGTGCTTCGTGGGAAAAATAGACCCATTGTGGGTGAGTCCTGCCCATAGCTGGGCAAAAAAGCGTTAATCCGTTAATCGTTAATTAACGAAGTTAACATATTGCTTAACGATTTAACTTTTAAGTTAAATCCAAAAACTATTAACGGTTTTATTAACTTCCGTTAATTTAAGTCCGTTACTTTTGTTCAGAGCCATCTGGATTGCCATGTAATAACTTGTTGAAGGAGTTGTGTTGAGAATTCAATCTAGAGAACTCCGCGTTTGTTCTGCAATCAGACTTTCACGTAACTTTTACAGACATAATTTACACAGACAAGGCTCATGTTTCCACCCAAAACAATAAACAAGACATGAAGAGACGTATGCATCTAAATACGTTCAATTTGAAGAAAAAGTAAAGGCAGGATCAACTTGCGGGAAAACGAAAACCTAAGGCTTCTTCAAGAGCTGTGGAATCTTCTTATGTCAATAGGACTGGCAATAGTTTTTTCACCATCTAATGGCACAAAACTACGCCAGCAAAATATTGGTGAATCTTTTAGTATCGCAGCTAACGGTAGCGGCGCATGCCAAGGTTTCTATTTCCACAATCGAATACAAACATCGTCAGGTCCAACTTTACTGACGGAAACGGTATATTACTGTGAAACTCCATGCCTCATGTGTATAAGTCTACATTACCTAAGCTATACTGTTCATTAAGTATTTTTGACCTCGAAATTCTTATTACATTCATTGATATTAAAAATACCTAAATGTTAAGTGGCATATAACTCAAAATTGCCTACAACTTCATATAGATTTTTAACTTTAACGGATAACTTTAACTCGCGTTAAATTTTCATCAAGATAACGATTTAACGATTAACGAAGTTAACTTTTTGAGTAGCTTTTAATGCATTAACGAAGTTAATTTTTGGATTAACTTTGCCCAGCTATGGTCCTGCCGATACCATCACGTGGGTGTGACTTCATTTATTTTACTTATTATTTGAAACCCCAATGAACTGCACTTTTTGATCTCATGCTATAGATATATAAGAATCATAAACGATGATGGAACACACGAATATTTTCTTTCTTTCGGGGTGGTGCAAAACATAACCCCGGCAGTATTCAAACCCGCGACCTCAGGACTAGTAGGCGAGGTCGGCAAAGTTCAGCTCAGTGCGTTTGGACGCCGTCATCCTAGACTTAGTCCGTCAAGAATTTAAAGACGCATTAGATCGGAAAGAGGGTTGCAAAGAAGTGGAAGGGAAAATAAGTTGGAGAGAAACCCGGCTACGGTATTAGTCTGCTCTTACCGACAGTCGCCCAGGAGACCACGGCTAAGCGTCCCGTCTGACAGACGGTTTATTGAACCCGAAGTTCCCCCCCTCACAGCGTTCAAGCTGGGACTTGGTATGCGATTGGAATGTCTCTGCCACCGCCAAGATTCGAGCCCGGGCTCTTTGGTTGGGAGCCTCTAGCTACCACACGAACATGAATCTATCCATCCGTAGGGCAGTCCATCTCCTTATTTTCTTAGTTTTCCTCAACGAATCGACCGTAATGAGTGGGTCTTCCAAAATATTCTCTAAATCATCGAATACAAGTTAGACTTCAAATGATTCGGTCTGAATTGTGACCTATAGTATGATAACGACATTTAGGTGTAACAATCACTAAAGATTTATCGTGGGGTAGACACATCCGGGAAATATGCGGCCGAGCGAAGAGAAAGCTAGGATTTATAAAAAGAGTACTTGGGAAATGTGATGAGAAGACAAAAGAGCGATGATACTTTTCACTAGTTAGGCCCCACCTAGAGTATGCAGCCAGTGTATGGGATATTAATGAATTAGGTTTGATGAGAGAACTAGACAGTGTGCAGCGTAGAGCAGCTAGGTTCGTCAAAAGGTGTTACGATAGTTTGAGTAGTGTATCAGAATTAATGCAAGAATTAGGGTGGGAATCATTATCAGAGCGTAGGTTAAAGTTCAGATTAAATCTATTAGAGAAATTTCAATCGGTTAGCTTTACTGAAGATGTTAGGCACATATTAAAAACACCAGCGTATTATTCTAGATTCGACCAGATAAATAAGATTAGAGAGATTGATTGTGGTACTGATAGATACAAAATGGCATTTTTCCCCCGTACTGTAAGAGAACAGAATAGGCAGCATAGGAAAGGGATAGGTAGGGGAAATATTCTAGAGTATTATGTAGTGCATGATGCATGTATTACCCCTTAAATACTGTAGATACTAACAATCAAGTTGCATGAGACAATATAGTTGCTAGTTTGCATGTTAGTATGCAAACCTGCTGCATGCCTGGTGATCTTCACCCCCTGCCACACACCCTCACGGTGGCTTGCAGGGTATCGTATAAATAGATGTAGATGAACGATTCTCACCCGAGTTCATCTTGTAAGCTAATTTCAGCAAATCATTTATTAGAACGGCCTTTCCCTAATCTCGCCGATACACAGACATCTTCACAATGCACAGCCAGCTACTGCAAAGGTTTGTGGCAGGGGGTGAACCTGCATCAGACATGCATTGATGCCGAGAAATAATAACGTATGTCAGTGACTACATTACGGGTTTAATGTTTACCTAAGAGTCTATAAAAAATCGAATCCACTTGATTTCGTTCGCAAGCAATAGTGCGTCCGATGAAAAGCCATTACCCCTCTTGAACCAATTTCTCACCGATACAAGCAATGGAATTTTCTCATAGTCATGCAAAAAAATTGATTTTTTTAATCTTAGTCTTATGCTGGTATTTAGAAAACAGGCATAATCACAATTGCCCTCCCTATTTATTCCACAGCTATCTTAGATCCAATCTGTTTTTGTCCCTGAAACCATTCGATCTTCTCTGCATTCGTTCTTATTCCCGAATTTAACCTTATTTCCACGGATCACATTGTATTAGTATATTTAATGAATAACCAAATCCACTTTCAATTGAATCCGTACTTTTTTACTCTATTCCGGATCAACAACTGACAATGACCATAACATAGTCCCGTTGTCAACGTACATGAAATGAGTGTCCATTTCTTGCACTACAATATGTATATATGCTATATTAATGGCGTGTTTTACAAGAGTTCTCACAAGCGAAAAGCAGCATCTTTCTCTCAATTTCTCATCGTAATGGTTTAGAAATTTTGCCATATTCTCCCTACACGTTTTAAATAGGATAGTAGCAGTGATCACGGTCCTAGCGAACTGAAGACCGCAGGTTTGAATCTCACCATCTCAAACATATACCAAGCGATGGAAGTGATAATTTACGAATTCTGGTTAACGTGTTTTTGGGGGGTTAAAACATTAAACTCCCCTTCTCCGTCTGTTCACCACTGTCCTGGATGTAAGCAAATGCTTCATAAGGACTATCATCTGCTGTGAGCTTCTTTATAGTAGGGAATAGTGATAAATAACAGCCGCGGGAAAGACTAGATTGGAAGTGCATATTTAAAAATTCGGTATTGCAGAATAGTGAGGAAGGTGAAATTGATAGACCGAGTAAAAAAGGCAGTAATATTAAAAAGAGCGGGGGAAAAGAGAAGGATGGCGGAGGATTAAAAAAAGAAGATGGGGTTATCTAATCCGTCAAATCTTGAGACATGATGGTCTGATGAAGACGATTTTCGAGGGAAAGTAATCGTCATCAACATCGTTTAACAATCGTAGGATTGGTTTGACGCAGCTTTCCACTCGATCCTTCTATCGGCCAACCTTTTCATTGTGACGTAATTAGGTCCTCTAGTATGGGAGAGCTAAGCCATTTTGCAAATTGCTCAATTGTTAAAGGCTAAATCAAATTGATATTTATACTAAAACTAACTTCAAAGTGTTATAAAAATAGCCTTTGAAGGAATTACGTCAAACCGGATCGATATTATATTTGTTTTTCATTTGAAAAAACCGTTACATTTTGCTCATCTGAAAAGTTGAAGGGTTGTATGGGACACCTTGTATAGGCTACGGACTAATCCAGTTCCACTTGCAATTCAACCTTCCACAGTAAAAAAATGCAATAATGCATGTTTTAAGCCATTATTATAAGTATAATTAACCTTTAAAAAAATTATTTTAAATTTTTATGAATTTAATTTAATTTTTTATTATAAATTTAATTTTAAATGTTTTAAAAATTGAAATGTCATTTTTTTGCCACTTTAAGAAATTTAAATGGGTTATGAAAACAATCTGTTTAGCACAGTTCTCGTGGGCCAATCTCAGGCACTCACTCACGGAAAGCCCAAGGTTCGTGGTTCGATTCCCTGTTCAGGTGAATTTATTTCATGGTAGTGAATATGAATTTCACCACCGTTCACGCGGCAGGATTTAAATATCCTACACTCACTACACTGTATCCAGTCTTCATTAAAGGATTCTCCACAAAATAGACAGTAGGTAACTTCTTCGGTTTCAGGTAACTTCCTCGGTTAGCGCTTGATTGGTTTCAGTCTTGGTTTCATCAGAATTAAGTTTTTTTATCGGGCGTCGCGTCGGTAGATGTTTATTGTTTCTTTGTTGTGGCGTTGGGTTTTCCACAGATAACTTTCTTTCCTTCGGCATTTGTCACAATTTCCTTTTTATTTTTCCGTTTTCCTTCTCGCAACAACCTTCTTGATTCCGCAAGCTTTTGTTTCTCTTCCTACTCCATTTTATTTACTTTAAATTGTCTTTTGAATGGGGTGGAAGTTAAAATTTCACTCTTCTCTCCACGGCTGAAACGAGTAACATATCTTGTACTGGAACTACTGGGCAGAGGAGAAATGGATTCCAATACATTTTGATACTAAGATTTTCCAGAATTCTGTGATTCAACAGTCGAAATAGTCAATGGTTCAATAATCGGTTCTGCAGAATAGGGTTTAGGTAAAGCCCTGGCAGGAGATGTCTCAGGTGTCATGTTATGTTGGGTCCAGGTAAGATTATGGTAGTCGAGGGGATAGGTAAGGGTATGGAAGAAGAAGCCCCAGATAAAGGAGGATTGTTGGACATATCCATATGTGCTGTATCAAGACTGTTGCTAGTGGAAGGGGTAAAGTCGAAATCACTGACAACATTAGGATTCGGCGGGAAAATACCAGTACAAGCGAATATACTGACTTCGCCAAATCCATCCTGCAAATTTTTGAGAAGGTCGTACCCACTAATCCAGCAATATCTTTCAAAGAGATCTTGACGTTGGGATATTGACGCATCCACAAAGAACATGCCTCATGATAGGCATTTTTAAAAGGCTTCATCAAAGTTCTGTCAAGGGGCTGAAGCCTGTGAGAAGTGTGCGTTGGAAGGCTCAGTTTATGGATGTGATGATCTTTTGCAAACGTCATTACTTCCAGGTCCTTATGGCTTGCATAGTCGTCCAGTATGAGAAGGGCAGGTTCTTTTTCGGTTGAGTTTACTCTTTCCACGAACAGATTGAGCCAATAGAGGAAACAATCCTTCGTAATCCAACCGCTTGGCTGACCGTCGAAAATACTTTCTGCAGGTGCGTCTTTCTTAAGGTGGCTCCACCGTGACTCCGCGATTCAAAATCCCGTAAAAGAGCTATGTTATTTAATGAGTAAATACCGATCCAGAAAAACGCTTATATGGAAAATCATCTATAGGGTGATAACGCATACACCATAATTCTATGAGCACACTATTATATCGCGTGTTGTAGTTGCATTCTTTTTTTTTACAAGCTCTTTTAACTCATTTTGGCTTCGAAACATGAATGACGTGTTGTTGCCACGTTTAATTTATAAAGTGAAAATAAATGCTCAATCCCGCTAATACGTATTTTAAAATAGGTTAAATATTTTCTTACTTCGTTTTGAACTATTCCCTTGCAAATAAAACTCTTTGTTTTGAATGTTATTAAGATTCGTATTTTTGAAAATTGTTTGGCAGCAATGACGCTGCTACCATTTGGAAGCATTGATATTAATTTCACCATGTCAATAACCAATAAGATATTTAAATTACGTAAAAAATAGAAGAAGGATCGTGGTAAGGTATATTCCGTAATTAACGCGGCAAAAATTTAATTTCCGTAATTAAGTTAGTAAAAAGGCTTGTAAGCACGTTCCGTCACAAGTACCGTTGCCAAGATATCAACATACTGTAGCGCCACTTTCATGTAACTACTGCTTTTCTGCTTTTTTTCGAGCAAACATTTATTAATATAAATTAAACAAGTGTGGTAAGGCCAGCACTTTTTTACAATGCTAAATTCTACATAAAATTGCTCATCTTGTGTTAGTTTTTCGTCAAAACGACATTTCTCTTTACATTATTAATCTGCAAATTTTACTGCGAGAGCCATGCTCTGCCGAATAACCCCGTATAAAATAGCTGATTTTCAACGTCTTTTTTCTTCAATCATATGATGATAAGGTCTCATTATTTTATCGCCATTCGATAGAAGGGCCAAAAAATGATGTATCCAGAAATTTTCACAAAAATGACATCTACATCATAATTCGGTGGAGCCACCTTAATATCGTTGCCTATTCTCAGTCGTGGGAAGACGAACAAAGGAGGTACAAAGACGTCCCAAGGGACTTCGATGGATAGTAAAACTGTCACATTTCTTCCTCTTTCGGCGGAAGTCAATCTTCCTACCTGCTTCTTGCCTTTCACTGACATCACTTTCAGCCTGTTGGTTTGTACACTTGAAACTCCTGTTTCATCTGCAATGGAGATCTTTGAAGAGTCGAAGTTGTACTTCGCCACGAGATAGGTATGAATACAATAAAATCTTGCTTCTTGTTGAAGCCTGCTGCTCTGTCAAGGTTTTTTACATGGACATGTAAGATTTGCTCCTGTTCGTCGTTAAACGTTCTAGGAAATTCTTTTAAATTCCCTAACAAGGGTTTCATCTGTACTTCTCGCCCTTCATTTAAACTTTTCAGTCCTCGCTCAATCGTACTTTTCGGTACTGAAAAATGATTGCCTGCAACTCTCAGCGACATTTTTCCTAGCTTAAATTGTACTATAGCCTTCTTCAAATCCACCTCCTTCCACTTCTGTCTCTGTTTAGGCCTCATCATCTCGCCTGTGAATTAAAATTCTTGCCTATTAGCTGTTTTTGTTGACAATCTGTAGGTACTTTCAATAAATAAATAATTGTTTAAGTAATTTATTATAGTTAAATATTATTTACTTATTTATGGGAGGTTGAGATGGTTGAAACATAAAGTAATAATAATGAACCTACATTAAATAGTAAAGAAGTGCATCATTATAATCGTCCAATTTATGCATTTCAATTTCGTCCATACAACACGCAATGCACCTGTCCCATACAACCGGATTGTCACGTGACGTAACTTTCACTATCATGGGCAAACTACCAATCCGATTGGGATTAATCGCTCATAACTTACATACAATAGCCCTTAGTTACTACCTAAACAATTAAAACATTTGTGTTCTTACTTACAATACAGGTGGGATGGTCTAAAGTTATCTCCGTGCACTAAAATTTGGTGCAAAACCACTAATACACTCGTTACAAGAGAACGCATTGCAACAAAAAACCAATATGGCTATAACTGGTCTTTGGCATCACTGCGCTCACGCCAATGCCGTAATGGATGCTGCCCTTTTCGTCAATTGGCCAAAACACCGCTTGTACCATACAACATGCTGTCCCATACTAGGGGACCTTCCCCTAATTCTTCTCCTTTACATCCTTCACAGTCCGTTCCAAGTATCTCATACGAGGCCTGACTTTTCCAATCTTACCGATCACTTTTCCCTCGACGATTGTCTTCATGAGGCCGTCGAGTCTCAAGATATGGCATTTTAAGTTGTCCCTTCTTCTTCTTAGAGTTGTCAGCAGACTTCTCTTTTCTCCCACTCTTCTCAGGACTTCCTCGTTACTTACTCGGTCGATCCATTTAATCTTCATCATTCTTCTGCAGCACCACATTTCGAATGATTTTACCCTTTTCTTCTCCGCTTCTGTCATTGTCCATGCCTCACTGCCGTAAAGAAACGTGTTCCAGGTGTAGGGAAAAGTAAACGGAAAGAATAAAACGGTAAGAGAAAGTTTATTATCCACTTTATTTTTTTGGATTGATGGCCATTGATGGTGTGCAGAGATTTTTAGCGTATAGACGTGCTCATTATTACAAATGTTTGAATTACTTGACGCGGAACAAAAAGCTCATGTAAGATTCAAAACGCTCGCGATATTTGGGGTGTAAAAATTGTGATACTGCCCGGCTATGGTTTTGAGCGAGCGCGTCGAAGGGACACTAGATATCGTCCAAAGTAACGGCCGTTATCGCCTCTCGGGCCTTTTCAGTGACCTTATTGACCCCGTGCACATGCGGACAGGCCGGGACACTCGAAATCTTCGGCGGAGAACAAAGATTATGAATAGCTTCCTCAAGAGAAGAGTTTACGTTCACAGAAGCAGAGAAAAGAACGAACGGGGAGGGGTTGTCATGGTAGCCAGAGCATTGATTGGCTTCCCATCCCGAGGGCCCAGGTTCGAACCACGGTAGTGGCTGTTTCCTATTAGGATGCTTAACCGAGGATACATAAAGTTCAGTTCTCCGTCCGTCGAACTGGACGTTAAATTGTGGACCCCTTGGTGTCTTTCGATCAGAGCAGGCTAATATGCTGATTTGTCGTGTTTCCCTCCACCTTATCCTCCATTCCTTTAATCATTCCTACCCCCTACCGAATCACCAACCTATCCTAAAAATAGCGTTAGTAGTCTGCTGCCTCCCTAAAGCCGCGTTTGCAGTATGTAGCAAAACTCGCTATGTAGCAAATTTGTATAACATATAGCAAGTTTATATGACATTTGCTAAAAGTAGAAAAAGTCACTTCTGAAAAGTGCTATAAAACTATGCTATGTGTAGCAGATTCTGCTATATATAGCGAAAATTGTGCTATCCACTGGGAGTCGGTAAAGATGAAAGAAATCCGTGCTAGAACTAACTTCGCTATAAGTAGCAAAAGTTACACAACAATGCTATATAGCAGGTTTTGCTACATAGTGTAAACGCGGCTTTCCTGGCAACAACAGCAACAAACAAATAGAACGGTTTCAAGTCATATACTTACTGTGCGATTCAGTCGTTCAAAACGAAAAATTTTGCTGCTCAGAATTAGTTTAACTTCGGACTCATTGACTGAGAAAAAAAACTTGCCCTGCGCATGATAGAACCAATTTTTAAGCTGCTCCAAGAGCATCGCATTAAAAATGCTTCCGCTTTTCCATTTTCCGCCATTGTCCATGCCATAGAGCTTATAAGTATACTTACGTAAGCTCTCTGGTCCATGCCTTGCGGCCACGAAGGACAATTCCTACGACACACGTTTTTATACTGTGCTGCCCCATCTCCAGATCTCTGTTTCAAGCTTTTAGAGTTCAAATTCAAAGCTCGCGAGCTTTGAATTTGAACACCATACAAGTAAGTACCTTAGTGTTTACATGTCGGCTTTAACCTCGTGGACGGTGCCGCCATGCGCATGACTTCGGTTACCTTGTGACTAGAGATGGGTAAGTTACCGTAATTTTCAATTGAGGTAAATTACCGTGGTAAATAACGGTAATTTTCGAAAATTGCCGTAATTTTCCGGTATTTTTAAGTTTTGGGCTGTAAATCCTTATCGGAGGACTCAAAACAAAATCAAATAACATTGAGATATAAATGCCGACGCTTATATCAAATAAATCACGACATTTATCTACTATAACTAATTTAAAAAAATTATAACAAAGTTGGCAGCAGCACGCAATTTGCCTCTCTTTTGTCACACCATGAGAAATTTTCGTTCCAAACACATACCTCTGCGCAATGTGCGTTTGTTATTTTACTCTGAATTAATCGAATTAAACACGGACACAATGTAAACAAAATCGTTGTGGTTACTTAATTTATAATATCACCCATTCCAATGGTTTCTTCGTGAGAAGGAAATTTTCTGAAAAAGGACTTTTCTGAAAATTACCGTTAATTACGGTAATTTTCAGGGGTGTTGGTAATTTACGAAAAATACCACGGTAATTTACAAAAATTACCGCGGTAATTTACCGAACTGCCCATCTCTACTTGTGACATAATATGTTCAGCAGTCCGGTAACATGTAGTTACTCCAAAGCCTCTATAATTTCCACAGAGAAAGAGGACGTCTTGGTAGCTCAACTGGTGGAGCACCTGGCCGGAATCAGGGGGTCCGGGTTCGAGTCCCTGTCAGTGCCAACCTTTGATCTTCTTCTGAATACCTATCTAATGTTTATTTATCTTCATCTAATCTCACCCGATACATCATTACCTATGCTGAATGCCAATAATGGGAGTCTTATTTGTGAGCAAGTCACTACTGCTGCATCAAATTTCGATCTTCACATGTGTTAAGGAAAATGTGGGAGGTGAACCCATACGGGTTCTCTTTTTATTTACCTACTTCACCACACTTCTCCTCTTTGCTTTTATATTTAGATTTTTTCATACTTTCTTTTATTTTTCCTCTATCTTTTGCCTTTTACTTCATTAGCAGTTGAGGGTTCTCGGCTTTTGTTTCAAATGTTATTTAAATCTTTTGCAGCACAACTTAAAGTGATTTCTGTATATCACATTGCCCCTCGATGAAAAAATATAGCTTGTCCCTGCTGGATTTTTGTTTTTACTATGTTCAATTGAGGAATTGCTTGATGTGATTCCTGGTAATCAGTCACTCCATTCATCAGCCATCTTATTTTTAAACATTGGTATAATTCCTGTAGAAAGAGAGCTTACATTATAAATATTAGCAATCTACTGATTATTACCTATATTGAAATAGATGTAAATTATTCCATTTTACCATGGAAATACCTTTTTTTACGTGATGCTCATCTTTTAACTGGCAAGAGACACTCACTGTCTCTTCCTAAGTTTCTTCAAACAATTGATGTTGATTGGAGCAACCTTTTATCAGTTGCAGTGATAAATGATGTATTGGCAACATAAACAGCTTACAGGGAAAATATTCTCTACCTCCGCCATTTCCGGTCCTACCTACCTCATTTATCTTCCATTCCATCCCTTTCTCCTTATTTCTTTATTTTCTATGGACCCAAAAACAACACAGATGGACTTTTACATTGGAAATATGAACCAATAACAAAGATACTTACTACTCAAACAGTTAAAACACTTAAAAACCATGCCTCAGGTGTGAAAATCTGACTCAAAAAATTATTTTCACTTCCACTGTTTATCTTGACAATGTAAACAATAGTATGTAAGAAATAAATATTTTTGTGAGCACCTAACTCATTCAGTGTCATTATATGAGATTCCTTAGGGCATAGCTTGACTATTTCATATGCTGTCTTCAAGTTTCTTCTTAAAATTATAGCTATATCATGTGAACCTGTGTATATAGTGAAAACTTATTTACAAGAGTCAATTTCACCATTCACTCATAACAATCATGCCATTAGGGAGTAACATAAAAATTGAAGAGTATCAATGAGAAGACGTGGTGCAACAGAGAGTTGAATGCTCTCTCAATGTGGAGAGAAGACTAAAAAAATATTTCTCTTTCGCAACAGATTCTTCAGGGGTCCAGCTCTTTGCATTTCATGCAAATGTGAACTCAGAACTTCCAGAAACTCAAACTGGGACTATAAACGCGGACATCAGGAAGAAAGGAAGACTTGGAGATGGAAAGGACTACTGGATTTACTTGGACACAAGCACAAAGTTGAAACCAGGTGACAAGGTGTACTATTGGTATTGGGTGCAGTACAAAGGACTTGGATATCAGAAACTGGAAAATGTATGGACCGTGACTACATGTAAGTTAGAAATACATATTTTATTTTCTGTTTCTAACCCATACTCCTATCATTTTTCCATTTTAAAACATATGACTTACTTAAGCTATTTTGAGAGCTACTATCAAAGCAGTAAGAAAAACAAATTCAGTAAATATCTATATATTTTATCACAAAGCACTGTTATGCATACAATAAAATTGTTTCTTGGTATTTCTTGGTGCTTAAAATTCACTTTTTTTGTGCTTAATTAAAGAGATCAATGTATGTTAAAATTGGCATCATATGAACTTTTGGGTCATGAGAAAATGATTTCCGACTCATGTTTTGGAATGTTTACTCATATATTGAATATAACATTATCTAATCTAAATAAGAAATTTGCTTTTAAAAATGTATGTACACAGCAAGTACTATGTAATTATGTTACAAAAATTGGATAAATGAATGAAATACGTAAGCAAGCAGATCCATGGTGTGTAATAAAAAAAACAGTGTTAAATTTGAAAACACAAAGTAGGCAGGTATGTAAATATATGTATCAAATATTAATAAATTGTTTCTTGAATGTTTTCTAATCAATGGAATTGCCCTTCCTTAGGAGTACTACCACAAATATTTCTCAATCTTCAGAATCTTTATTGAAGTTCACGAATGTTTGATGGCCTCTGGGAAACAAGGCCATTTACTTACATGTTTGATGCTTAAGAGCTACGCAGCACATTCACATATCTGCTATAATCACAAAACATGCAAATGAGTCACATTTTTATCTCTCTCATTGGTGATATGTAATACATAGTATGTCATTGTGCAAAGCCTTCATATTTCCCATTTCAACTGGCATATAAAAATATCAATCATCTTGGCATTTAAAATTGTTGTTGGCGAATGGTACTGTCCACAAATGTTTTATTACCTACTTCATAATGATGAAAAGTATTGAAATTATTGTGAAGTTAAACAGTTTGATGACAACACCAGTGATTTTCATTATACACAGAGTGCCCCAGTTCCGTTAGGACTGTGGCTATGAAAATTAAAATTAATTGATTACATATGTTGGAAATATCCCTATGTTTATTCAAAATAGTCTCCCCCTGAATCAATATACAGCTGAAATCGAATTAAAAGTATTTTGAAACAGTCGCTGTAGTCCCTTGTCAGAATTGCATTTAGTACTGCAGTACAAATTACTTGGATTCCCCTAATGGCGTCGTAACGGTGTCCTTTTATTGCCAACTCCAATTTGAGGAACAACAAGAAGTTTGCTGGGGCCCAATCAAGCAAATACAGTGTGTGATCCAATACTATGACCCCTATTCTGGCCAAAACTCGCGTACAATCTTTGCTTTTTGGGCTGAGGCATTGTCGTGGAGGAGCGACGAGGAACCTGCCTCTCGGTTTTCAGGTGGAATTCGACAAATTCTCACCCACAAACGGTGGAGGA
Source organism: Platycnemis pennipes (assembly GCA_933228895.1). Lineage (NCBI taxonomy): Eukaryota > Metazoa > Arthropoda > Insecta > Odonata > Platycnemididae > Platycnemis > Platycnemis pennipes. The sequence continues at coordinate 27,666,615 of OW121852.1, read as the reverse complement.
TGCCGATATATACTCAGAATTAACGGTTTGTCCTCCTGGTACAAACTCCTAGAGAATAATACCTTTTAATTCGATGAAAACTGTTAGCATTGTCTTCACACGACTCTTCTGTGGGTGCACTTTCTTTGGTTTTGGCTTCTGAGGGCTCAACCACACAGCAAATTGCTGCTTTGTTGGAGGCTCATACTGGAAACACCAAGTCTCGATGCCAGTTACAATCAATTTTGTGAAATAAGTATCATTTTATTAGAAATCAGTATCAGATTTTCCTAACTTAATGCAAAAGTTGAAGTTGCGTTGCCGCTCCACCACCATTTTCCGATGAGTGTCAGACACATACTGTTACCTTGGCGGCCAGAACTCATGCTGAAGCGATACTAGCACTTTGAAATTCAGCAAGGTTGTTACTGAAACTTTAAGGATCGTAACAACGCAACTCGCCATGAAATATCATTGCTGTATGGAATTTCAAACAATCAGTCGTAACGGAACTGGGACACACTGTGTATTCCTTAAATATGATTCATTATCATCAGTCAGGAATCCTTAGATTGGTTTTTTAATGCAGCTCTCCACTCAATTCTCCTATCAGCTAACCTTTACATATTTGAATATGTTGTTGATAATGTGTTTTTATATTAAAATGGTTGTTAAAATTGCCAAGTGCTTGGCAGGAAGAGGAATTTATAATGTTGAGCTTGGGATGCTGCACTTGGCAAAGGGGAAGGACTCAAGGCATTTGCACTGATTTTGAATGTGATTCCCACAGTGTTTGACAGGGATACGAACACTCCTGTCATAAGTCCTGTAAATCCCGCACCGACCGCTCCTCCTGCAACAGTCGACCCTGGAAGCGGTGGTGGTTCCGTAATTCCTGGTACAGCGACTGCCAATTGCCCCAAGTCAATCACAATGGTGAATGGAGCCGCAGCCTGCAAGGGAAAGCTCATCTTTGAAGAGAATTTCAAGGAATTCGATCTCAGGAAGTGGCAACATGAGATTACGCTGTCTGGTGGAAGAGTAAGTTTGATTTTTCTCAAATTGAAATGATTGTTATTTTCTCCCAATACCCAATCCCCTGCCAATAAAATTTTGAGGAGAACTTCGTAAAAAGTATGCAAACGCAGTCAAACCTCTCTTAGTGGACACCTCCAAATATCGGGTGCCCCCTAGAGATGGGTAAATTAGCGTAATTTTCAATTGAGGTAAATTACCGTGGTAAGTTACGGTAATTTTTGAAAATTACCGTAATTTTCCGGTAATTTTAAGTTTTTAGCTGCAAATCCTTATCAGAGGACTCCAAACGAAATCAAATAGCATTGAGATATAAATGCCAACGCTTATATCAAACGTATCACGACGTTTATCTATTATAACTCATTAAAAAAATTAAAACCAAGTTGGCAGCAACACGCGATTTGCCTCTCTTTTGTCACACTATGAGAAATTTTCATTCCAATGACATACCTCGGTGCAATGTGCAGTTGTTATTTTACTTATTAATTAATTGGAATTAATCATGGACACAATGTAAACAAAATCTTTTTAGCTTCTTAATTTATAATATTACCCATTCCAATGTTTTCTTCGTGAGGAAGAAATTTTCTGAAAAAGAACTTTTCTGAAAATTACCGTTTATTATGGTAATTTTCAGGGGTGTTGAATATTTACGAAAAATACCATGGTAATTTACGAAAATTACCGTGGTAATTTACCAAGTTGCCCATCTCTAGTGCCTCCTAAAAACAGACAGTTATTCAATCCCGGGCAGTTGAACATGGAAGCTTATGGAAATATAAAAAAAATGTTAACTGGAGGGGTGGGCAGGGTCTACTGGAGCCCCCATGGCACTTAGACCTTCTAAGATCCATTGTGCGAACCCATATTTAACCTGTCCACCACTTATATCTTAAGACACGATGGCGTGATGAAGACATTGTCGAGGGAAAATTGAGCTGTAAGAATGGAAAAAGCAGGCTTCATATGAGTTATATAGGACAGGTCGTGAAGGATGTTAAAGGGAGGACCTCAATATGAAGAGGTTAGCCGATAGAAGTTTATTGGAGGGCTGTGTCAAACCAATCCTAGGATTATTGGCCGATGATAATTATGATGGTTCCAATGCTGACTAGGAGCCAATGCTAACACCATAGCATATTTTTTCCCCTCTTCATGAGTAATGTTTAAATTTCTTAATACAATTATATATATATAATATATTTTACATTATAATATATTTCTCCCTCCTGTTGAAATTTAATGGGCACCTTCAACTGGTAATATATATATTTTTTTTATAGTCAGGCATATAGGTCAACATAATAAATAAGGTAATAACATTTAGAATATTTATATATCCATCTTCAGGGCTATAATGATGTGCATAGTGATAAAAAAGCTGTTTACAATCCATTTTTAAAATCAGTATGGTTTAAAAGTTACAATGAACAGTCATTAAAAAGAAAAATATGTGAATACATTTTCAGGATTAAATTACTCTCAAGTTTGTAAATTGGCCTTTTCATTCTAATTGACCTAAACTGCTCACTATAAAAAAATATATGTATATAATAGTAAGAGGTCAAGAAAGCATCATTTGATTTATTTTAAAATGATTTTTTTAACCTATGATGGAAAATACAAAGTCCCAATTTTTATAGTTAGGTAGGTACTTCATAGGCATTAACCTATAAAATGTCACTGTGAATTTCATTTTCACACATCACAAATTTCATTTACCATAATACATATATAATAAAAATGATTATATGTTGTGATAAAGGATTGCAAATTTTGGCCAACAAATATGAAAGAAATAAATGCCATGTCTATGAGTGAAGGAACATGCTTCTAATGCTTCCTTTCTTTTTCTCATATATGCAGAACTGGGAATTCCAGCTATATGACAACAACAGGACAAACAGTTATGTGAGGGATAACATGTTGGTCATCAAACCAACACTGACTGCTGACCGTTTGGGGAATGACTACTTCCTCTTTGCCGGAGAACTCAGCCTCCAAAGTGGTGAGCCTGGGGAAAAGTAAGTATGGCAAACAGAGTTTCCCATTTAAAGGATCCAGGGACCTGCATTTGATTTAGTTTTTTTTTTTTAATTTTCATGCTATCTCGTAATTAAGGAGCCCATGTGCTAATATATGGTACGTGGAGTATTTTTATATATTGAAAATTTATTTTGTGATAGCAACATAAGTATGAACTGATTGCTCCTAGCAGAGAATCTTACTATCTTAAATGCTTTTTCTTGCAATGAAAACACTGCAGTGTACATACTATTGGTCCTTGTTGAAAAAATTTCTTCCATCTATTATGTTTATCATTTTCTTAAGTAACATTACTACCCCGTATTAAAGTACAGAAACTACTCCTCTTCCGTTTACTCTGTCTACTTTTTCTTAAGAAGTATTATTAACCTTTTTAAAAATTAAATATAATATTATTCCTTACAAAAATAAAAGTTAGTGCTATCATTATTAAAAAAGATAAACTATTTTTTCTGTTTGCTCTTTTTACTTTTTTTCAAACCTTGTTTTAATTATTATTGTGCTCCTTTGTGATGCATAATGTACTCAAGACATGATAATTAAAATTTACAGTAGCCTACGTATAATAGCGTAAAATGGTTTATTTTTTTTTGAAAATACACGTATAAAAGTTAAGAGGAAATGGTAATTGTGGCTGCCTTGAAACAGAGACCAGGTTGAGCCTTTCTACTCGGAAAATTGCATTCTGATGCTACCTATTCAAAAAAACAAGAGGAGAGAAGTGGTTGGATATTTTCGTCACGCAGTTGCTAATGTCATCAATAAGAGTGGTAAACCTGCATATTTTTCCCTTCATACGTGCAATTAAGAAATGTCGAGACCGAGAGCTCATGCGCTTTAAGGCGGAAGAGCTTCAGGAATGGCATAAAGATAGCATTTGTTCGGGAAGACAGGACAAGACTCGGGAAGACAGGTTTGAGTTCTAACTCCTGGCCTTCCGCTAGTTTGCCTAGTGCGCTTTTCAGGGGAAAAAAGTCACAAGATCCTGAGAAGCAATTAGAAGAGAAAGAAATGAACCCCTCTACCAGTAATTTTGGTCATAGAAGCCCGCGTGACTCAGTCACAGTTAGTGACTTTTGTGGGGAACTAGTGAATTTTAATATCCAAGTTTCACTCTAAGATATGTCTGCAGACCTGCACCGGTCCAGTCCTTAAGCACAGAACTGATCTAGGGAATGTGGAGCGGGTATTGACGGAAATAGATTTCAACAGAGCCCGCAGTATAAGTCCATCAAACAATTAAGTAATTAATAGGCGTCGTTTAGTAGAAACTCACATCATCAGTCAACAATCCTGAGATTGGTTTGATGCAGTTATCCACTCAATTCTTATATCAGCTAATCTCTTCGTGAACGCAACTGTGTCCGGCGAGATGTAGTGGAATGATATCATGATAAACAACAAGATATGGCACTTATTCCACAGGTTTTTATTAGTGGTACAACGCATTTCAGCGGTTAAGTCAGAGGCAGGTACAGAGGAACGGCAGGTACCTGATGATGGCTTAACCGCTGAAACGTGTTGTACCACTAATAAAAACCTGTGGAATAAGTGCCATATTTTGTTGTTTATCATAATCTCTTCATATTTACGTATTTATTCTCTTTCCCATCTTTCATCACTTGTTCTTTATATCTCAAGCCAGGATTTACTCTGCCAATCTTCCCGTTCAATTGTCTCTCTACGATTGCCTTCATCATTCCATCATGCCACATGATGTGGCCACTAAAGTTGTCCCATCTTCTTCTTAGGGTTTACGACTTAGTTAGACTTATCTTTTATTCCACTCTTCTGAATTTATCATTACTCACTTGGTCAATTCATTTAATTTTCATTTTTCTTCTGTATTACCACATTTCGAATTCCTCCACTCTTTTCTTCTCCACTGCTGTCATCGCCCATTTCTCACTGCCACCAAGAAACATGCTCCAGGTGTACATTCTGATGAATTGTTTCATTAATTCTATGCTTGTATTTCCAGCTGCAAGTAGATTTTTCTAATGGTAGAATTCCCTCTTTGCCTGAGCTATTCTACTGACTATTTCTTTCTTGCTTCGTCCATCGTTGGTTACTCAGCTTCCCAAATAACAGAACTCTTTCACCTCTTCCAGTTTTTGCTTCCCTAGTTTAAACATTGGTTTAGGCCTCTTCTCTCTTGCCGCACACCAATTCTTAGTAGTCTTCTTATTGATCTCCAGATGGTATCTGGCCATTGTCCTTTCCATGGTTACTAGAATCTTCTTCAAGTCCTTCTCTGTCTCTACTATGAGTGCTATTTGGTAGGCGAATCACAGATTGCTTATTTTCCCCCATGGATATTCACTCCTGAGGCCTTCCCTTTAATTCAATTGATAACTTTCTCAATATAAACATTGAAAATTATGGGAGACTGTGTACAGCCTTGTCTCACTCCAACCTTTATTTTTGTTTCTTCACAGCTGTGTCCAGATTTAATCCCAGTTACTTGTTTTTTATATAGGCTGTAGATCCCTTAAGAAAAGTACTGGTGAAATACATCATTTGCTGGTCAAATTTCACCAGTAACTGGTGAGATCAATCAGTTATTGGTCAGTATTCACCAGAAACTGGTCAACACTTTGAAACTGGTAAAGTCCATCAGTTATTGGTCAGTTTTTCTTATTACTGAAAAATATTCCCCAGCAACTGGTAAAAGCCATCAGTTATTGGTCAGTTGTCGCCAGTAACTGGAGAAATCTATCAGTTATTCATCACTTTTCGCCATGGTAGCTGGTAAACACTCTTTATTCACTGGTATAGTCCATTAGTTATTGATAAGTTTCTGCAAATGACTGTAAAACATACTCCAGCAACTGGTGACATCCATCAGTTGCTGGTTATGTTTTCACCAATACCTACCTAACTGGCAAACCCTCCTCAATGACTGGTAAGGTCCATTAGTTATTGGTCAGTATTATTATCTTGCATCAATCTCTTGTGCAGTTATTTCAGTAACTGGTAAAATTTTAGGAGCTTCTGAAAATCACCAAATTATAGAACTAATAGTTACTGAAATATAACTCATTGATCACAGGTTTTCATGGAGCATCAAAACATTTAAATCTCCTCCTGCGACTGGGTTAAAATCCATTTAAACCTCCTCCAGGCTTGAAGGGTTAATATGTATAAGCTAGTACATAACTATGAGTTCTAAGTACACGTTAAATATATGACCATTCGTTGTGATTGTTCGATCATTGAAGCTTCCACTCCATTTCAGCTTTTTTTTTTACAATTATAACTAATATCCCATGAGATGAAACCAACATTTTTGGAATATCAGATCAAATTAAAAAATATATCAACTTGCAGAGTTGTTTCCATATTTAGCAGCACAGTTTCAGACTCTCCCTTCAGCTTTATTGCACGTTGGTTCTCAATGAAACTCTTATTTATCTCTCTTTTAGTAGAAAGATTCTAAGTTATATATATTATAATATGTATTAGTATACTAATGGTGATGCTTATTTTTAGCCACGAAATGGTTTCTGAGGAAATGTGTTAATGGTGAAAAATACCCGTTTCAATCTCTTAGTAAAGCTAATTATCACAAATGCACTAATGCCAACCAGCAGCTGTATGTATATGGCCTCCAAATTTCTACTCCTCAGTTGAAAAATGTGTCAGGTCGCTTAGCAAAGATTGACAGGCTTATGTGAAGGTAGATATGTTACAATCTGCATGTATGTCAACTAAAACTAGTGAGTAGGGGTGTAAAGGGGGTTCCAGCACAGCCGCCATCTTGGATTTGTCCGCCATTTTTGTTTTTCCGATATATCGAAACAAAAGCCGCACGAAATGCCCATATATGGTCGGACAAGTGACTGTCGCAGTTGATGACGTCACGACAAATGACGATCGCCCCCCCCCCCCCCCCCCAAAAGACGATCGCGATGCCCATATATGGCGGGACAAGTGACTGTCGCAGTTGATGACGTCAGGACAAAAGGCGATCGCGATGTCCATATTTGGTCGGCGGCGGCGGACAAGTGACTGTCGCAGTTGATGACATAGTGAAGACAAGTGAAGAATGCCGCCACGCAAGGTTGCCAACTGTGACGTCACGAGTGTCGCTACCACCTTGACAGTGTATGGGTGAACAAATGAGAGTCGCTGTACGGTGGTGCGCGCGCACGCGGTCGGGAAAACGAATGAATGTCGCTGTGCGAATATAGAGGGTGAACAAATGAGAGTCGCTGTGCGGTGGTGCGCGCGCACACGGTTGGGAAAACAAATGAATGTCGCTGTGTGAAAGTAGAGGGTGAACAAATGAGAATCGCTGTGCGGTGGTGCGCGCGCACGTGGTTAGGAATACCTTCCCCTCACTCCTATGTCCCGCCGCGTAAGATCTGGTTCATATATGAAGGAGGCAAGCAATTACGTCCAGTTTGCGGTTGAATATCTTCAAGTGAAGTTGTATATCCACACGGTAGCAGATCTTCAACCACAACGCAGGAGCTGCTATTCACCGCGGAAGAAACGTACCTGAGTGTCGCTTATTTACCTTGAAAGAACTTGTTTAAAACGGAGAACTCATCCATCACAGCAGGAACTAGTGCGTGAACATGGCGACTATTCTAAATGCAACCGCCAAACACGGTGGGGAGCATGTTCTCAAGGTTGTTCCAGCGGGATCGGAATGTTATGATATACAAGTTCCCGAAATCTTACTCGAAAGTGATTGCGACAAAGACCTCACTCTGTATTTGAACTTTAATAAGAGTTACGTTGTTCAATTTGAATACGAGGGTTACACAGTTAATCTCTACGGACAGAATGTATTTTCTCAGGTCTTTATAATTCTAGATTTAAAACATTTATCCGTTTCGACGTAGATGAGAGTGCGATGTGCGATGAGAAGGGATGTATATCAAAGAAAAGTATACGAAGTAGGCGGGCTCGAAGTAGACTTATTGCTTAATACATCAGAAGGATGTGTGCCCATTGCACGAGAAAATCCCTGTTTCACACACTTAAGTGATGGTGAACAACCGTCTATAGAACCTTCTCGTTTAGGCAAAGGGTTAGATCAATCAGTCACCGCGAAGAATCAGATAATGAGGACGAAGATTTTGATTATTAGGACTTTAATGAGAGGGGATGTAAGCGCAATTGTAATCAAACGGAGTAAATTAATAGGGGACATGGCTAACACACACACAGTACCTCATTTCGCTGGTGGATGACAGCGGTCGTTCCATCGTCTTCGTGGGGTTGGTATTGAATGCTTCAGTGAGGAGTTGGATGAGGCAGAGGAATTAGTCAAAGAAAGTCAAAAAACTATTTTTTTAAAAATATTTTAATCTAAAATTACAACATTATCGTCGTCCTCCGCCACCATTCTCGCCGCAGCCTCCATCGAATTTAATATCTCAATCATTGCATCATCTTAGATGACAACTTCTGGAGACTGCGGTGGTGAGTCGTCTATTGTGACGATCTCTGGTGGTGGAGGCGACATCGGTGGAAGAGGGGGATCGGGTTGGTGTGGTGGTTAGAGTACTGGCCTCCCATCCCAAGGGCCCGGGTTCGATTCCCGGCGGTGGCGGATTTTTCAGTGGAACCGGTCCTCACTTGAGTGCCTAGTGGAGGGCATTTCAAGTACAGTACTCCGTCCGTCGGATGGGACGTTAAGCCGTGGTCCCCTTGGCGCCTTTGGTTAAGAGTAGGCTAATGCCGACGCTGGGTTTCTCTCCACCCTTCCTCCGTTCCCGAAAAACTCCTGCCATTACCCAATTACCCACCTATCCTATATGGCGCAAATGACCTCAGCTGTCGGTCGCCTCCCCTAAATAACCAACCAACCAAGAGTAGGCTCCATCATCAACGGCGGCGAGTCGTCTATTGCGACGATCTCTGGTGGCGGAGGCGACATCGGCGGTGGAGTAGGGTCTCGCAGCGGTGGTGGCGGAGTTGATTCCCGGTGATGAGCAAGCGGACTCCTACAATTCGGAGTTAGACGGAGAGAGACTACACCTGGAGAAACTCCACTGTGGATCCCTGCTCTTGTCATAAATGTGTTTGTGACAATATGGATCTCATAGCGGATATTAGCATAGCTATTTTGACATTATTTTGTGAATTCATACAGTTTTACGAAGGCGTCATTTGCATAATTTTCTTGGCATATGTGGGAATCGAAATAACAAATGCTATTAACATTGACAATTATAATAATCAAACTATTGCCAATATTACCAATGCATTGTAAGCATGTATATATAAATTGCAATGGGATATAGAGAAATAAAAATATATATACACCTCCAAGGTGACGTGTTTTCTTTCATGAATCCTCTCCAATGCGAAAAAAATACCAAACCCACGCGCATTCGTTCCGCGGATTGTTCTCCTCCTCCCACCCGCACGCATGCTCGCCGCGGAGACATCCAAGGGGGGAGATGGTCACATCGCCGCCGCCAGAAGGAAAGAACCATCTCCGCACGACGGTGACGATAGAAAGACCGCGGTCATCCACCAGCGAAAAGAGGTACTGTGTGTGTGTGAGAGACTTGTCTCAGCTACTAGTAGTCATGTCCCTATTCATTTACTCCGTTTGATTACAATTACGCGCACATACCCTCTCTCATTAATTCTCCAGCAAAGCCGGCATCTTGATTCTATTTGCGCACAGCGACATTGATTCGTTTTACCAACCGCGCGCGCACCACCGCACAGTGACTCTCATTTGTTCACCCTCTATTTTCACACAGCGACATTCATTCGTTTTCCCGACCGCGTGCGCGCGCACCACCGCACAGCGACTCTCATTTGTTCACCCACGCACTGCCAAGGTGGTAGCGACACTCGTGACGTCACAGTTGGCAACCCTGCGTGGCGGCGTTCTTCACTTGTCTTCACCACGTCATCAACTGCGAAAGTCACTTGTCCGCCACCGCCGCCGCCGACCATATATGGACATCGCGATCGCCTTTTGTCCTGACGTAATCAACTGCGACAGTCACTTGTGCCGTCATATATGGGCATCGCGATCGTCTTTTGGGGCGCGTGTTCGTCTTTTGGGGCGCGCGATCGTCATTTGTCCTGACGTCATCAACTGCGACAGTCACTTGTCCGACCATATATGGGCATTTCGTGCGGCTTTTGTTTCGATATATCGAAAAAACCAAAATGGCGGACAAATCCAAGATCGCGGCTGTGCTGGAACCCCCTTTACACCCCTACTGTAGTGATATCTCGAAGTTTATACATATGCAACATCAATTCACTACCTCCTATTCTTTTTGATTTTGATGATAGTAACTGGTGAATTTTTTCACCAGATACTGATGAAGGAATTTATTTCTCACCAGTAACTGATGAATTCCTTCACTAGTAACTGGTAAGCGTTTCAAAAACTGATTACTATTTATCAATTATTTACCAGTTAATTCATCAGCTTTGGGTCCAATTTTTCTTAAGGGATAGTTCTTCGGTCATTGTAGAGCACTCCAATTTCTTTCAAAATGCCGAGCATTGAATTTCGACCCATGTTGTCAAAAGCCTTCTCCAAATCCACAAACGCAACGAACGTCGGTTTGTTCTTTTCTTCTCTGTGAGGAGCCTAATCTTTGCATTTAAATATCGCTTCTCTTGTACCCTTGCTTTTCCTGAATCCGAATTTGTCTTCATCCCGGAACTCCTCTACTTTCGTTCTAGATAAACCTTGTTAATATCCTCGATTTATGTGATCGTTAGGATTCTAGTCCTAAAATGTTTACAGTTTTCCGCTCTCTTTTTAACGATTAAGAAAACAAATAAAATACTATATTCATATTCTATTAAGCAAATTTACCGAAGAGGGTACACATGTAAGTATGTTAGTGCCATTATCAAGACATTGATAATGGCGCTTACCCTGGACTCTTTTTACCATGGACTAATGAGTTAAAAAGCGGGAAAATAGTTTTGCTTGATTTTTTCATTGATGAAGAACGACATGGTGTCCCAAATTTATTAATACTCGTTGCTCCCATCCCAGAAGGCAGATAAAGATGAGTGAAACCGGTGTCTATATACTTATGTTGAATGAATTATCAAATACCCCTAGATCGTCACAATCCACACGGAAATAGGTTGTGTTAACAGATTCTCAACACAGTCTCTGAGTTAGCGAATCAATAAATGACATAAGGGGAAGGTGGTGAGAGAGTATAGGTTCCTTAAAGACGAATTCGGACACGGCATATTAAACTCGCCAAGGAAACTACTTTAAATATTCCTACTTGTTTTGCATTGATATTATAAGAAGCTAGTTGAAAACAGGCGGTTTCGATTAAAAATATTGTGGATTCTAGCACCACATCGCGGCGCGATTCAAACGGCAATGTCTTACGTATTGATAAAATGATTGTTCGGGGTGTGTTCGAGCGTTCATTTTTTTTCTTTTCTGTTTCAATCAATTGGATTACCGACCACATTTTTGGGAATTGAAAAAAAGACAAAAATATAAAATACATTGAGTGAAAGTTTCTCGGGTCTTCCACCATCGGTCGGGTCGGGCACCATCTCTGCCGACGTTTCGGAAAACGACACGTTTTTCGAAACTTCGGCAGAGATGGAGCCTTTGACCCGGTGGAAGTCCCGAGTAACTTTACCTCGTATAATAAATACGCCGGAAAAACACCAAATCTTACATAAAATAAGATACTAAAGACTCGCCACCCTCCGATTATATCTTCCTATTTTTATCTATACCCTAACTTCGAGACTGTGTTGAAAATCTGTTAATATAACCTAATTTTCTCCTCTTTAAAAACTACATATTGTATCTGTTAGGGTACCTATATTTTGAAATATTTAGACATAATTTGGACTTGCATGGGTGAATCCTTTGGTATTGACGGACAAGAGAGTGTTCTCTGTTGTTACTTGGCGACTATCTCACTGCCCTCTCGCTCACTCTCCCCACAGGTGCACCAATCACTATAACAACGGATGCTACAAGCGAGCCTTCGGCGCCAGCATCCTGAACCCGGTCCAGTCGGCCAGGATCCGCACGCACAACTCCTTCTCCTTCAGATACGGCAAGATGGAGGTCCGCGCCAAGATGCCCACCGGCGATTGGATACATCCAGGTGCGTATAGGTGGCGTGCCGACAACTAATCCTCCCCCGTCCTTTTACGTAATTCGTGGGGAAAAGTTTCTTCCGGAGGTTCTACTCTTTTATGGAGGTTCCACCGTGACTCCTCGATTCAATATCCCGTAAAATAGCTATGTTATTTAATGAATAAATACCGATCCAGAAAAAACACCGATATGGAAATAGGGTGATAACGCATGCAGAATATGAGTATGCTATTTTATAGCGCGTTGTAGTCGCATTCTATTTTTTACGAGCTCTATTAACTAATTTTGAGTTCGGAACATGACTGACGTGTTGTTGCCACGTTTAATTTACAAAGTGAGAATACATGCTCAATCCTGCTAATAGGTATTCTAACGTAGGTTAAATATTTTCTTACTTAGTTTTAAACTATTCCCTTTCAAATACAACTCTTTGTTTTGAATTTTACTAATATTCGTTTTTTTAAGTTGTTTGGCAACAATGACGCTGCTACCATTTGGAAGCATTGGTATTAATTACACCATATCAATAACCAATGAAATATTTACATTACATAAAAAATATAAGAATGACCTCGGTAAGGTATATTCCTTAATTGAGTAAATAAGCTTGTAAGCACGTTCCGTCACAAGTACCGTTGCCAATGGTATAACAGCATACTATAGCGTCACTTTCATGTAACTAAGGCTTTTCTGCTTTTTTCGAGCAAACATTTATTACTATCAATTAAAATAGTGTGGTAAGGTGATCACTTTTTTATAATGCCAAATTCTACATAAAATTGCGCGTCTCATATCAGTTTTTCGTCAAAACGACATTTCTCTTACATCACTCATCTGTAAATTTTACTGCAAGAGCTCTGCTGTATAACCACGTATAAAATATCTGATTTTCAACGTCTTTTTTCTTCAAATATATAATGGAAAGGTCTTTTATTTTATTGCCAATCGATAGAAGGGACAAAAAATGATGAGTTCTAAAATTTTCACAAAAATGACATCTACGTCATAATTCGTTGGGGCCACCTTAACTACTTTCTGGATATCTGGTGCGTGTATAAGAAACCAGTTTCTCTCATAGGGGACGCCCATAATGGAGTAGTTAATCAATAAAAAATCCCATAATCCATGAGTTAAAAAAGGGGAGACAGGCCTATTTTTAATCTTTGCAGAGATGTCCACTTGACGCCCCACTATAATAAACATCGGTAGCTCAATGTTGAGTCCCGAAGGAAATACTTCCTCGGGTTCTTCTTGTACTCCTTGTTCTAAGAAAAATCATCATCTGAATATCTGTTCGATATGTTTGCTGCGAGATCTTCCACCAGAGTTATGCGTATCAGATGTGATCCTGAATTTCTATATTTTCCTGGTCATCGCCCAATGAAGTTCTCGAATTCTTTTATATTTACCACGTGTCATTGCAGGGACACCCAACCTAAAACATTTAAAACTGTTCTTCCATTGGTAGCTTTAAGATGATACTATAATATGTTCCTTTGTGACCATTGAATGTTGTTTTTTGTTTTCTGTAAATCATTAAATGTATGCATGTGTATTCGTTATATGATGTCCGAAATACCTCGCACTAATTTAAAATTGTTTTAGTTATATTTACCTAAACTTGTTACACTATGTATTGCCTAAATTGACATACTTTTCTCTGTTTGTAGCTCGTACAACTATGTACATTGTTTTGGTCCTTCAGGGGCGTATCCCCAGGACAATTAATAAACATTCATTCATTGATATATTACGTAACGTTAAAAAGGGTAAGGTCGGGATTATGATGAACGTTTTCTGACGTGACGGAAACGGACGGTGGCACTGTTGAAACTAGAACAATGGGAACACAATGAAGCTAATTACGATGGCCGGACGATGACGGAGCCGCCGACGGACGTTGAGGAAAGCTTGTCAAGGTCCAGCTTTCCTGTCACCAGTGGCGTAGCCAGGTATTCCGTTCGGGGGGGGTCCAAAACCAGGGTGGTCCATGGGAAAATTTTTGAAAAACAGGGTACTAATTGCAAGTAGAGGGTTTTTAACTAATTTTAAAACTTTTCATAATCGAAAAAACTTCTTTTTTCAATGTGGCTGGAGTGCAAACTAGGTAGAGAACAGTCCACAGTTGAAACTCGGCCAGCTATACAAACACCGCCATTACACTACCCGAACGGCCGAGCCATAACGTATCGTTTGATAATTTATTATTTAAACAAAAGGACAAACCTTTTTTTAACAACGGTATGATAATTTATTATTTGTAGACTTTCCCCTGCTCCTTGCTTAAATAATTTTTTTATATGTCTTAATATTTCGGGGGGGGTCCGGACCCCCCGGACCTCCCCCCTCGCTACGCCACTGCCTGTCACGTTGGTTTCCGTCAGCCAATCACGAATGACTTGAACATCAATTGGGGATAATGTTCGGATGAGGGTGACACTTTTCAAAAAATTTTTTTCGACCACTGAAAATCGTTCTTTTTCGATGAAATTTTCACAGCACAACCTGCTGTGTTCACAATTCACTAACGCTAGAAAATCTTTGGAAAAAAGTAAAAACTTACGGTTTTACAGTAATTCGAACCCAAGAGGTGAGTGTTCGCCAAGCCGCCATAATGAACCGCCGTAGATCGTGATATACCACCAACAATTGAGCCGCTACGTCAGCGTTCACCGCCACCGTCCGTTTCCGTCACGTCTGAAAACGTTATCCCGGCCTAAATGGTCGGGCCTATTGTTGTAATACACTGTGGGTGGGGAGGCTCGTACAGCCTTCTGCAATGTTGAGAGATAAACGCTTTACAAATTCATTTTTTATTCAAAATAATTATCATATTACTCATAATAATTACCGAGTAAATAATAGCATTTAGGAAAAATTTAGAATTTATCTTTAATGTTGTTTTATCATTCACGAAAACTAAGAGGGTTTATTGGTGCGTATTACGTCAGCTCGTAACTTACAATGTTAAAAACTGACAGTAACCGACTGTTCGAGAACAAACAGTTCGTAACCTACTTTTTTGCAGTCGCAAATAATGGGGTCGTTTACCATATTTTTTTAATTGGCGAATATCATAGAGTTTGTAAAATAAAAACACCCGTATTTTTCCGTTTATTGATCCGTCAATTATCTCTCAAGTTATAGGCGGCGAAAAACTGATGTTTTTAACCCTTTCGGAAAAGTGGGTGTGGTGCAACCTCTGACGTATATCGACTTCATCCAATCACAACTGAGCCCGCGAAGCTACTTTGCCTTATCGCAAAGGGGGGGACACAGCTGACTCTGCCAATCGGAGCAGTTATGACAGCATCTGTGCGAGCAGACCTTCCGAGAATCCCCCTCCATTCCCTCCCCTTCCCATAGGAGCAGTCAAGGACGGGAGGAAAATGACGTCAATGTTATCACAGCAGCCTTTTCGGTGGGCGTCACCTTTTGCTTATTTTAATTTTTGATTTATGGGTGAATGGTTGTGGTTAGAAGATTAATTTTTTCACTAAATTTCTTTTTTCGTTTCCATCTAACAATTTCGTGCACAAATTAGCGATTTCGGTTCCGAGTAAACGCACCCATTTAGGGGTAGTCTGAGAATATTACGAAGCGTTTCAGGGAGAGAAGATTGGAGTGGAGGCGGTTGAACAAGTTGAAATAAAACGTTGCGTGATGTATGGATGGCCCGTTACTTACTAGTAACGGTACTCAGCGGGCTCAGTTATGATTGGATGAAGTCGATATACGTCAGAGGTTGCACCACACCCACTTTTCCGAAAGGGTACCGTTACCAAGTAGTAGTATGCGCGGATACACATTGTGCTTCGGGGATCGGGTAAATGTGGTGGCTTCCCGCACTAAAAGCCCTGGGTCAAGTCACGGCAGTTCAGATTTAAGTTTTACTTGGATAACACTTCCAGTGAAGTATTCCGTACGTCGGATGGGACATTAAGTCGTGGTCCCCTTGGCGCCTATCGTTAAGAGTAGGCCAATGCCGACGCCGGGTTTCTCTCCATCCTTTTTCCGTTTCCTGAAAAAATTCTAATCTCTCTCTCTCACTACCCTGTAGCCCAACTGTCTACGTGTACGTAATACCCTGCGAGCCACCACGTGGGTGTGGCAAGGGGGGGAACATCACCAGACATGCGCTACTGACATGCAACTACTGTTGGTGCAGAAATTATGTGCACTCGAGTTTGAATATGAATAACAAATTAATAGCTAGGCGTACAGAAAAACTAATCACACCGTAATTTTTCTTGTTTCATTCTGCGTTATTGAATAGCAGACTTAAATTTTGAAACGCATTTTCATGTTTTTACACTGCAACGGCTGCGGCACTACAACACTTGCCGAGGGAGCTCGCTTTTGCCAGTATTAATACCAATGGATTTAAATTAAACGTATGTGTTGAAATATTAGACAATTACATATTGGATACATTCAGGACATGTGGGTTATGACTCGACCAAGAACGAAATTCTACGACACCCCCGTTTTGAAATGCTGACTTTTTATAAAATTGATAACAACTTTTCTTCTATTAAAGTTATGCACTTATAACTTACAGAATGTGTGGAAAACATAAATATCTATCATCATTCAAACTTTGGTTGCAATTGAACTCCTTACTATTGATGTACGAGTCATTAAATTTGGCGCTTCGCTCGAACACCGTCAAAAATCGGCACTTTTTACGTTACAACTGTTGTAAAAATATGAAAATTCGTTTTAAAAAATGAAGCTTACCAGCCAAGAACTCAGAATGAAATAAGAAAAAATACGGTGCGATTAGTTTTTCTGTAGGCCTATCTATTAATTGTTATTCATATTCAAACTCGAGTGCACATAGTTTCTGCGCCGACAGTAGGCTATTAGGCTATAAATTATTGTAGCCTATAATTATATAATAGGCTATTTTGTTTCAAATACAATACAAACATATTTATTTTATTGACAATAACTTGTTTTTATCCGATTAGATTTGGTTTTAGTAAAAAGCAGTAAAAAGTTTAATAAAAAGTAAATAAGTAAAAGTTAAATATGTAGTTAAAATGATCAAAATACAATTTTTTGCAACCACTATGTGTTACATAACTAATTGACATAACTCCGTCGTGTTTAGACTCTTTTTCCATGAAATCACACGTAGAAATCAAAACTGTAATAAAAATTAACAAATTACGCTTACTTTTATGTGATAATTTTTCAGAGTGGAATGCGATTCGGGACTCATTAAAGCGCACGCGGTCGACCGGACCCCGGCTATTGTTTGGCGCACGGCAGGTACGCGGCTATTGCTGGGCTCTCGAGTTGTGCCTTAATCTCTTACCCGCCTTCCCTGTTTGGACAGACTATAACATTTTTTTGTATATCTCTCTTAAAATAAAATTATGTTCAATTGTATTGCACCAGCGATAAAAATCATGAAATCGAGGATATATAATGTTGAAGATATGCCCATCCCAGGTTTATCTAATTATGTCCGGGATGAGTCGAGGATATACTATGTGGAAGATATGCTTATCCCAGGTTTATCTAATTATGTCAAGGATAAGCCCATCCCTGTGCTGACTGGGAAGATGCTTACAGGTACTAACTAATTTCTCCACCGTCTCTCCTGAAGCCATCTGGCTGGCACCGCGCTACAACCAATACGGTCCGTGGCCTGCCTCTGGCATTATGATGCTGGCCGAGGCTCGCGGCAACGGTCGCCTACTGACGGCCGACAATAAGCGAATCGGCGCCAACTCTCGCGTCGACATGGGTCTGCAGTTCGCGCCGTTCCAGATGCCGTCGGGACGCCTGTCGACGACGCCTCTGCTGTCCGGGCGCTTCGCCTCCTTGCACCCGACGCCCGACGAGGGCGGGTACGCAGATGAGTTCCACCGGTACCAACTGGAGTGGACGCCGGGTGAGTGTGACACCAGTCTGGGATACCGGACAACAATACATTGACTTGTGCATCCCGTGTCATTTTCTTGCAGGTTCTCGATCGAAAAACATTTTTTTCTTTCGTAAATTTTTTCGTCACCTTCAGGGATCAAAACTGCAAAAATTATTCGGAGTCTTTCATCAATGATTTTGTTCATTTGTCTTTCTTATGCGCAATTTTAATTCTTTCCTCTTTTTTTTCCAAACACCTCGCAGATTACGTCAAGTTTAGTGTTGACGACCGCGAGGTCGGCAGGGTAACCCCTAAGGTGAAGTCCGGAGGCCTGTGGCAATTCGCCAACTTCCCCACCAGGGTCCCGGGGGCCGAGAACCCCTGGAGATACGGCACCAAGATCGCACCCTTCGACCAGGAGGTGAGTAACCAAGGCCCGGTAGTACCCCTTAAATTTTGAAGCCATGCGATGCGCGGCATCGCCATCTCACCTCGACCAACTTTTTAAAGCTTTGAATATGCAGCCTAATCCATTTTTTTTCAATTTATTTATGACGGAGGCTCAATGAGCGATTCCTTTGATATTATTTTCGTTAGTGAGAGAAAAACACTGGTTTTCTCTGCAATTTCAAGCTCAGAAAGGATTATTCCACTTTTAAGATATATAAGAACATCGACTTCTGACTTACTGTCGATGCAGAAAATGAGTTTGGATACAATTAGAAAAATAACAGGAAAGCGCACGAAAAAACTGATCACACCGTAATATTTCTTGATTAATTCTGCTCTTTTTGACTGTAAATTGAGATTTTTGAGGCGCAAAATAATATTTTTTTCAACGGGTGTTACCTGCGTAAAAGGTGCCATTTTTTGACGGTCTTCGAAGATAGTGACGACTTTGATGATTTGTAGCCCAACAACAACTTCTTCAATAACATCTAAATTTTGAACATGTTTTCCAAGTAAAAGACTCCTAATATCTCCAGTCCTCCTCCAGTTACGCAGGGGTCAAAGGTCACGAGGTATAGGTAGGCAAATATGGGTAACAAATGTGACGTAAATGGTTGGCTAAGTAGTGACCCTATATCCCACTATTTTCAGTGAAGCACTCTTCACGCTGAACTGTCGTGGGTAGTGGTAAGATGGCGGCATTGCGCAATGTGTCGTGCGGGTTGGGTTAGGTTGGCTTCAGCCTCATCTAGGCATAATGCATTGCACTGCATATTTATATCTCTATATCTGTGTGAGTGACCTACTCTCCCCCGCACGGCAAAGGCCTCTGCGATCCCGTTTGATAAAATATCCCCGTCGTCTAGTTTTAATCCAGCTATTGGTATTATGTCAGCTCGTAACCAACAATGTCGTAAATAGACAGTTCGTAACCGACTGTTCACTAACGGAGAGTTCGTAACCCACATTTTTTTTGTTAATAGACTAGACACTGCAGTTTTAGAAGCTGTGGGAAATCGAATTGATAATTTATCAGATTGAAATACTAAAAGCTAACTCCTCCAACTTCTTTTTTAACATAGGTCCACTGACACTGACTCCTCGTCCACTAACAATGGAAAACCATTGATTAAGAGCGTCCTCGACTTCAGGATCCTTGCCTTGGCGTTGGCGTTTTTGGGGAGCTCCTTGTTTCCCTTTATTGATCCAATCATCTCAAAGTTTATCCTGCTGCTGTATTAATCGGGCTATCGTTGATTTCGGCACTCCTGTTATCTCCGCCAAACGACGATGGCTGGTTTGAGGTGGATGGTCCTTGATTCGGTCCAGTAATGCAATTTTTTCAGCCAGCGATAAATCCTTATGCGGAATCGCCTACAGCCTAACCTTCACCTTAATGGTATACTCTGCTAATGAAGCCAAGTTGTGTACCTACACTTTTTGCAGCTCCGTGACCATTAAACCAAATCTAGTTGGACTACCCGAGGACAAAGGGAAGTGTACAAACAGTGAAGCATTAATTGAAAACGCCTCCATGACTGACTTCGTTCAGCGACAGTAAATGAGACAGTGAAGGTGGGAATAGATTCTTTCATGGGTATTGGTTCAAATGGATAGGGAAAATGTACCAAATGATATACAAGAGCTTAAAACTTTGTATTTCTTCAAGGGAGTAGGAGGCAAATACAGCCGATGCATGGCCCGATTAAGCGGCTTCCTGTCCCAATTAACCGGAGAAAACTCAGGGACTTTCTTCAGTTGGGTTCTGTTCTTGATGATTTGTCCCGAATAAGTGGCTGCCCCAAATAACCGGTGGCCCTATTAACCGGAATCTACTGTATAAATAATTTGGAAAACTCATACCATATTCAAATTTTCCAACAATGATAAAACGTCTGTTAATAAAGAACCTGACAAGTTGCCATTATTTTTAAATGCCTACCTTTATTTATTTTAAAAAAGGACCTTCATTAAGCTTGTTTATCCCGCGTTATTTTGAAAATTGTCGATAAATTGGATTGGTTCCGCAGCTGGTCGGTAAACATTCGATCTCGGGATGTTGAAACGGCAGCTCTTAGACTGCTTTTTTAGTCTGACGCGACATGGAACTCATTGTCAGAGTAAAACAGTCTGACATGTCTCTTTCTCCGCAACAGTTTTACATATCAGTTGGGGTTGCTGTCGGAGGCATCGCATACTTCCCCGATGACGCAATCAATCAGCCCGCGAAGCCTTGGAACAACAATTCTCCAAACGTAAGTATATTCATGTATTCATTTTCCCTTCATTTTTCCATTTTTTTTTTAAGTTTACGTACTACAGGTGAACTTGTACAGATATTAGCACTAGTTCTTATTGGTGCATAAAAGATGTGGGGATATTACTTAAGCTGCTCTGCTCCTTTTCTCTTCTGCGCGTATATTTGTTTTACTTGTACACTGTAAAAAGTTTATCTGATTTTAAGGTACAAAAGCGATCTGAATTTCAGATGCAACATTTTTAAGACAGTGTATGCTGAATTTCAGCACTGATATCTAGTATAAAAATAAGGCATGTGAAGGATTGAAAATCAGATCAGGTGGGACTTATTTTAATTAAGGTCTATGCTGAATTTAAGACAGACCTAGTCTGGTAATAATGCGCGTTGCTACTGAAATTCAAGACTTATTTGAGGGGATGCCTTATTTTAAGGCAGGTGCAGGACTGAAAATCGGACAAGGTGGGACTTATTTTAAGATAGGCCCATGATAAATTTAAGACCAGGGCTGTCATAAATTAAGCATGGGCCTATCTTAAAATAAGTCCCACGTAACAATGCGAGTTGCTATTGATATTAAAGCCTACTTTTTAAGGGATGTCTAATTATAAATACTACATATTTAAACACTTCCCAAGAACACAAACCAAAACCCTAAAGTTTCATATTTTTACTCGATTATACTGTTTTACTGACTAATTTCTTCGATAGAGCAAACGTAAGTCATAGAATTTCCATTGAAAATGATTTCAGGACTGAAATGGGAACACACTAACAATAACTTCAAACATGATATGAAAATTTGTACTTTTTTATATCAGTACACGGTTATGGTTTACGATTAATTTTTTTCAGGTAAATAAATTTTTGGTTTCCATCTAACAGTTTCGTGTACAAAATTCGGTTCTGAGTAATCGCCCACATATCGTTGTTCCTAGTGCAATAGACTTACTTAACGAAGTACTCTAGATTATCTCACAACGAGATCTCTCGTAACAATGCCCCTTAAAAGAAGCAGAATATTTTTTTAAGAACAGGATTTGACTTTCCAGATATATTCTCCGTTGATGGTTTTTAAATAATGCGTTTGCCACCACCAACTTGTGCTGTTTGCAGAATTCTATAAGTCTTTCTCCTCTCTCATTTCGATTTCCCAAGCCATGTTTTCCTGTTATTCTTCCATCTTTACCTTCGCCAACGACAGCGTTCCAATCTCCTAAAATAATTAAGTTTTCTTCTCCTTTTACGTGCCTTATTACTTCCGTGATATCCTCATAGACGTCTTCCACTTCTTCATCTTCGTAGTCCGACATAGGCATCTAAACTTGTACCACAATGGTATCTGTAAGCTTGATCTCAATCTACACTATTATAATACTCTAACTGTGCTGCAGGAAGCTCTTCACGCTCAGTCCTGCACTCTTCCTGAGTATTATGCCTTCTCCAGCGTTACCATTTTCTGATCCAGTGTAAATACTTCTATAACTTCCACTCCAAAAGTCTCCTTCTTCGGGCCATCTCGTTTCACTGATTCCTAATATGTCGAGGCTCATTCTTCGCACTTCCACCTTAAGGAGGTTGATCCGAAAAGTGGAAGTCATGTCATTTTTTTATACTTTCAGCACTTATAGAACTAAAGTTCCTCTATCTAATAAAGTAAAGATAATTACATCACCCCATACTCCTTTTTCCACATTTTGCATTTGAAATTACATACGATCAACGGCGAGAATGGCCGTCACATGGGAATATAACGTTTAAAAATACCATAGTGTCATGTCTTTTTTGCAAAAAAACTGATATTTTATGCGTAATTTCACAAGAAATAAAATGACACGTAAAAAAGGCCATCAACCCACCGTATTTTTTGCTAAATCCACCAATTTCGGCGCTTATAGCAGACGAAATACGTTAGTTGTCTTCAAGTGGCGCTGCTGTCGCTCTAGCCAAAATGCATGGTGTATGAATAATATCATTACTAATGAGATATTAAAGGATATTTCAGAAGAATATTATAACAAACGTTTGATAGTAATATTCTGGTGTTATACATTAGTAAATTCATTGAGTA
Source organism: Platycnemis pennipes (assembly GCA_933228895.1). NCBI lineage: Eukaryota > Metazoa > Arthropoda > Insecta > Odonata > Platycnemididae > Platycnemis > Platycnemis pennipes. Next base: position 27,643,808 of record OW121852.1, on the reverse strand, counting down.
CATGAATTTATTTCTTTAAAGTAAATGCTGAACTGACTCCATCGTCGAGCTGATTAAAATTATTTAGTTTTCCCGTTTAGTTTAGTTTTAAAAAAAAATTATTTAGTTTTCCCGTGTATGAACATGATTCCAAAAAGCATTTACCCCACCTATACTACGGCAAAATCCTTTCCATGTTAAATACCTTCTTTATCGAGATTAATTGAATGAATCAAGCCCATTGGCGCACGTGACTTTTCCCGTCTTGATGGGTCTCTGTCTCTCTAAAGACCGTTTTACACAGCACTATTTTCAGCACTGAAAATCGAACTCAATTCTGCGTTCTTAATCTCTAGTATACTTAAAGTTTTGGAGGGACGCTTTCACACGATACCTACACAATATCTGTTTCAGTTTCTGACTGACTCATGCGCAGAAATAATCGTTTGTTTACATTGTTTGGACGTGTTCCTTTCGAAACCTGGTTTTAACGCTCCTTCTGCTACCATTCCGGGGTGACAATGGAAGAATCCTTCTTTTAACAATTCGAATAAATGGATGCGATATTGGTATGATGCGAATTGCACGATATCGCATCGCTTCATTGATTCCAGCTCCGACACTAATATTTCCTTGAAACATTCTATACGTCAGTGATTGATACTTAGATGTGAGCTTCGGATGGAAAATAAGTCATATACTTTCTGTTTTCAGCACTAAAAGTCGAATTTGACGCATTTATTGCGTACGATCGAGCTATTTATACGGAAAGATTTTAAGTAAGCTGCATTTGGTTCAATTTTCCGTACTGAAATAAGTGTCATGTAAAACGGCCTTCACTGATTTCTACTGCCACCATAGGAAGAGAACAGATTAGGAGTCTTGCTCAGAAACGGCAGAATACTTCCACCTAGACTGGTTTAATTGTATTTGTGTGAAAGTCGGTACTTGTCGAGGATGTTATGCCAAAAATATTTTCCTTTCTGAGGAACATAATGCAGGATTCTGCCTCAATAGGGGGTTCCAGAGTGTTTCTCTACGAGAAACAACTTCGGTTTAAGATCTTTCATCTTAGAATAGTCATTGGTCCAATTGTTCACACTTTTATTCAACACAACCGACCAAGGTTTCAGCGAGTTGTGCCATTATCGTGGTTTGTCACATTTTGTCATAACCTTGGTCAGTAGTGGTGAATAAAAGTGTGGAAATTGTGGCAGTGTTCTGTTCTAAGAAGGATATCCATTATTTCCATAAATTTATAGTGCCAATTCGCTTAAGATCTGTTGAATGAATGCCCAATGCTAACAATGCCTTCCTATCCATTTCATTTTGATGTCACTGTTGTCGTTTGTTGCAGCCAAGCTACGACTTTTGGAGCCAGAAGAACGTGTGGCACAGGAGCTGGCGTAGCGGAAGCAACAATGGTGAGCACGCCGCGCTGCAGGTCGACTACATCAGGGTCTGGTCCCTTTGAGGGGCTCCCGTCTCTCTTTGACCCCCTCCACCAATGCCAGCGAGTCTCCAGTGGCGAGAACAGAAAGTAATGCTCACGGCCTCTGCGAAGATGGTGTCCTCTTCCTGGAAGTTACTGGTACTCATGTCGGAATGGAGTGGAACGGTCTTCTACCCTCCCATCAATCTGTCAGCATGGAGTGCACATTCGCGAAGTAGAGGAATCATGACAGCAGGAGTGGTGGAGATTTGGAATGGTACGACTCGCTCTCGTCATTGTAATTCCAGTCAATATTGAAAGCCGCCTTTGAATTTGATCTCCATTACGTTCTTGTTCTCTGTTTTGCAACGCGTTGTACTGGCGGGTAAAAGAAACATCCAACAGCAAAAATGTGTCCCCATGAAATTCGATGGAGGAACACGAAGTCGTTGTTTTTAAATTCATTTGGTTAAAGTCATGAGGAAAGTGACCTTAGGAATGGTTTCAAAGCTTTCCGCATTTGTACTGTTTTTTTCAATAAATGTGTGTGGACTGTCAAACAAGAAAGTCTCTTTTCACCTGCCACGTGATAACCGGGTAGCTGCAAAGAATGCCAACGTCGTATAAGTACTCGCCTGATACTTTATGTTCGGCAAGAGTGGATACAATACAATACCTTCCTATCCATTTCATTTTGATGACACTGTTGTCGTTTGTTGCAGTACGCCTCAATATTATTGAAATCTGGTTAGAAACTCTTTGCCACAAGGCTTCGCGTCGCGTCGCTTCAAGATCTTACCTAAGCAAAAGCTAATATCCAACCTGTATCCAGGTACAGCCAACGTGATTAATCGACGGTTTTTTGGATTGGCATTTTTTGGTGTTCCTTGGCGAAAGTTTCGCCAGCATTCCAACGAGCTCCTTCAGGTTCACTTCGGACCTGAAGCAAGCGGGAAGGCTGGCAAAACTGCCGTCAAAGGACACCAACCATAAGGGATGAAACCTGGGGGTGATTCTCTAAAGTCGAATACGAGATTTCAACGTCAAAAATATACCCATATAAGGAATAAACGTCTGTATTTGTGTTACGTTTCGTACTCTCTTGATTGCGCGACGGTCGTCCAGGGGGGTTATTTTGTAATCTCACCTTTTTAATGACTCTTTGCGGGAAGGCGGAAGATCCGTTTCGCTCTCTTAATGATCGGCTAACGAACGGTTCGTGAATTGTCAGCAACATTGTTTGGGAAATAGTGAAATAAAATATATACACAGATAATTCAAGTTAATAATAAAATAAGCATTTCAAACAAAGCATACCTTCAAGTTCCCAATATGTTGCAGTTGAAAGTGCTGAAGTTCTTCACGTTGTGCAAATTCCAAAAATACAATTAAAAATCGTTTGTATCATTCTCGCTCTTGCTTTTTTTCCAACTCAAGCTTCAAGTGAAAACGATGGTGGCTCCATTTCACGTTCTTTATGAAGATGAGATGGGAACTAATGGCAAGCGGAGATAATGAAACGGATCAAGAGTCGAAAGATACGGATCAGATGAATCGTCTAAAAGACCAGCACATGACCGGCAGTTCACCGCTTGAGATCCGAAGATGGTCACGCCGCCTGGGTGGCGGAGTTTAACTACGAAAAAGTGACATTTTATGACGTATTCTCACTAAAGTGAGATTATAAAATAACCCCCCAGGTCACGGCGCCAGAGTCGGATCCTCGCATCATTTCATTCATAGTTTAAGCTTCCAGTGTCGCCACAGTATTTGCTGGTGAACAGGCACAGGTTGATGTCCGCAGTTTCGCTGTTCGCAGACGACGTGTTTTTGATTGAAAGCTGGTGCATGAAATTAATACATATCATAAACTAATATCCATCCACAATTACACTAGGGAAAAACGCTAGATGTACATGGTAATCCTTTATAAACATTATGAAGATAACATTTACCACAATAGGGATGACTACATAATGATCAGAATACACTTTACGTGCATGAAATTGCATTTCAATCGAACACTGAATTAGTTATATCATTAAGTTACTCAAAGGTATTATGTGGCAAAACTGTTCTGCATGTGTGTGAATAATAGAAAATGTATGCCATCGATTTCAGTCAAAATACATATTATTGTTGGATATTGCACAGATTACCTTTTATTAGGTATGACGTATTGAAATTCTAACCACGACTTACGAAGGGAAAGCGATGGACAAAGGAATGAATGTCTTCACGGAGATGCAATAATTCACTCAAGAATAAAATATCGTCATGTAAGCTATTAACAAACAATATTGTGAAAAAAGAAAGAGGAGATTCCATTGCAAAATGTAGCCATGTATGAGATATGTTTAACCTGTGGAGTAAGGATTTTAATTTTAATTTAACCATTTATCGTATTATGTAGAAGTCCACCCATTGACAACTCCAACGTATTTCATCAGAATAAAATGTATTTTGATCGGTTTTCTGAATTATAAGTGTAATTAACCATGTAAATTTCATTGTTGTGACACATATCCCTTGTTTCATATTGGTCTTTATAATGTCACGAATAAGCTGAACAGTAGTCGTCAGTCATTTGTTTTACACCGTCTCGTTGTACTTTGGGGGTGAACTATGGGCCGCGAATCGTTCTCCTCGGTGAACCACGGCTCTCCATATGAGCTGAATTTCTCTCGACTTTACCGAATCACCCTCCTGAACATCCAAAAATGGAACATCTCCGCAGAAGCCTTTATTATAGCAGCCTGTTCAAAGGTGTATGACCCCCCCCCCCCAAACCCTCAGTGTGTCTCGACACTTTTAGGAATACCCTCACTCCCTTCAACAACTCATATCCTTTGCCTTCGGTGACGGGTTCAACTATTTTTTTGTGTTCTTTAAGTATTCCACATTTAATTCATTATTATTGCAGACAATATATTTCACCATAACATGGTAGAAGAGTAATGTATTCTTAATCCGTTGGCGTAGTATAAAAAATGGTTCGGGTAAACTTACATTCTAATTTTATTTCAATCAAGATTCTTCTCTTCGTGCTGTTCTTCCCTTTGTTTAAAAGTGATATTTCATTTCCAGTATTCGTTTAAAGTACTCGACCTATGGATGTGAAATTATTTCAAAATGGACATGTCATTTACCCGTCAGAATGCAATATTAATTTTTGAATTTATATTTACAAAAATAGAACATGCTGTCTGAGAAAAGTTCCAGCTTATTCACATTTTTTTCGGTAGATGATTCGATGGAATAATTATATAGAGTTTATACTTTTTTTGAAGACTTCATATTGGAGATAGACTAATGTTCAAGATAGGATGGATTAAGTATATGAAAAACACGGAGCTTCTTAGTACAGTGGGAGAAAAGAGAAGTCTTATAAAAACTTTAAAATGAAGACGGAAGGGAATTGAGTAAATATAGAGAGGTTAGCCGTAGGGAGAATTCGATGGAGAGCTGCGTCTAAACAATTAGGGTTGATGGTTGGTAATAATCGGTAAGGATGACGAGATCAGCGATTTAATGCATTGGAATAAATTATTACATTTTTATCTTGCAACCCCAACCTTTAGAACTATACTCAAAAATATTAGGTATCATCATCATCACAGGACAACAATCTGTACTAGGATTACCAAGACCCAGGGGGGCTGAATACAGGGGGACCGTCGGGATTAACCCGAAGAGGTAACCATGGAGTCACGTGGTATAAACAAGTATGGTTCGCAAATGTTGGTGTGTTTGAATCGCTCATTACAATCTCCCTCATTGTTTTCACTTCAGTTTTACTTATCCGGGAACTCTATGCTCAATACGGATGGCAAAAACTCAAATGTAAGGCATGAGTGAGATTGTTAAGACACGTTTAAAACACACTAAATTTGCCAAAAATATTTGTTTATACCACGTGACTCCTTGGTTAGCTATTCGAGAAAATCCCGATGGTTTCAAACACTGCCCCCCAACACTCCACTTCTCCCAATAGCTAACCTCTACATATCTAAAATATTCTTCTCTTTCACTTCATTTACTATTTATTCTATGTATCCCATATGCGACCTTTCTTTCTATTCTCCCCATTCTCTTTTCCCTCGATGATTGCCTTCACGTCTCAAGATATGGGCGAGTTCATTGTTCCGTCTTCTTCACAAGACTTCTCTCTTCTCACACTCTTGTCAGATCTTCATCGTTTTCCCCTCGGTTGACCTATTTAATGTTAATCATTCTTCGATAGCACCACATTTAAAATACCTACTTCCAATCTTTAAATTCTCTGCTGCTGTTTCGTATATGTCTCACTGCCACAAAGAAGCACGATCAAGATTTAAGCTCTATTGAAATGTTTCCTTACTTCTACGATTGAATTTCCAGCCGTAAGTAGATTCTTATTTCGGTAAAATGCCTTTTTTTCATAGGCTATTCTACCGAATATTTTTTCTTGCTTCGTTCATCGTTAGTTACTCAGTTTCCCGGATAAAAATACGATAGGTGTCCCTCTCGTGAGGAATACCGATGGTCGACCGTCGTTAGTATGGTTGTAGCTCGCAAGACTGCTATTCCGAAGTCTTCACTCGAGTGCCATCATCGTAAAGGACCGGACTCTCACCGCGGGACGATCAACCGCGGAAGATGACCGTTTGAAGCTAAATATGCAATTTCAAATTATTTACACTTTAGCTCAGAATTATCATGGGTATTTATCGCATTTTGCGAAAGAATAGGATTAGGGATTCTCGATAAATTGTACGATAAGTTGGCGGATTTTAGAATAAATTACATCCAGTTAATTAAGTTTGCTATACCAATACTTCTATCATACTTGAGAAATTATAATTCTAGCATGCTCCTATGGTATAAAGTACTACGGTAATAAAAATTTCCTGCAACAACTCGCCAACTAGGAAAAACCCGCGGTAGTTGACCGGCTGTAATTAAGTTGACCCCAACCTTTAGAACAATACTTAAAAAATTAGGTATTATTATCATCATAGGACAACAATATGTACTAGGACTACCTGGACCCAGGGGGGCTGAGGCTGAAACCGACGGGATTAACCCGAAGAGGTAACTATGGAGTTACGTGGTATAAACAAGTATGGTTCGCAAATGTTGGTCTGTTTGAATCGCTCATTACAATCTCCCTCGTACAATTCTGCTTTCGGTCCCCAATTAATTTCTCACACATTTTTAAATTTAGCCAGAATTATCATATTTATCGTATGTGGGTCAAAATATAGTAAGGGATTTGTATGTACGATAAATTTACGTATTTTTAGTACTTCTATTTATACAAGTTTGATATACTAATACTTCTACTATACTTAAGAATTTACACTTCTAGTTTAAGTTCTTACAGTATAAAGTACTCTAATATAAGAAATTAACTGCCTTACACCGGAGGAAAAGTGCGAAACACCAATCGCTCATTACTTATGAATATTAGAAATGATAGTATAAGTAGTGATCTAAATATGCTTCGGAAATGACCGATTCCATTTAAATCAATTTCCAACAAAACTTCGTGACACATGCTCACCCTTGATATTAGGCTACCAACACAACAGTGAATAGTTCACATATATCAGATAACACTGAAGGCGTCACTTTGTGGAAATTTGTAATATTCATGGTAACGAATAAAATAATAAAACGTTTAGTCAATTCCACACTTTTTTATATATCCGACCTAGGTTTCAACAATTTTTTTTTGTATTTACGTATATTTTTTTGTATATTCACCTTGAGAATGACAAAAAAATTTGTTTAAACCTAGGTCGGATATATAAAAAAGTGTGGAATTGACTAAACGTTTTATTATTTTATTCGTTACCATGAATAGTTCACATGATTAGTTCCCACAGATGTACTATTCACTAAAAGGAACTAATGGCCCATCACTAATGTTCCGGCTTGCTTTGATCTTTAAATCATTATGTTTCGACTAGAATATAGCAACTAATCCTTTTTAAGCATATCTAAAAGCATGTTTGGTGTAAATTTACCCCCTGCCACACACCTTTATGGTGACTAGCAGGGTATTATGTAGATATATTTACTAATGATGGTCGACCATCGGTCGAGCCACACTTACCACCAATACCCGCGCACCTCTTGTAGCCTTTGTTTTGTGAGTTTAACATTGGTCTTTGCCTCTTATTTTGTACTCCATACCCTTACCTCTGATTTGTTTTCGTTGACCTCAAAAGGATATCTCGTCAATATATCTTCTAGGTCAAGCAAAGTCTTCGGTAAACCTCTTTCTTTCACTTCCATGACCTCCAATCATTTTTTAATATTCTCTCTCAGTGTAGCGAATCGGAAAATGAACGTCCCTCGCAGTGTGAGTCACAAGTTTTAATCATATATTATATTAGATCTATACATTATGTAAAATGATACACATGCCGGTCACAAAACAAACACAATTCGACACACGTGAGACGTATGCTTTTCTATCGTACCCCTCAACCGTTTCCATAAAGCGTTCAACCACGCTGAGGTTAAAAAACCCTTTAACCTCACGGTTGACATTTAAGCGACTTCAATAACAATAGAACGGGGCCAAGCGAAAACAGCCGATACACTTCCATTCACTTCACAAGTATAATTTTTATTTTGTATTTACAATTACATATGCAGTGCACATCAGAATCAGACCAAACTTGTATTGCAGTATTTACAAAAAAATTATGTGATACCTGATTTAACCGCAGGATACATAAATATAGATAATACTTTAAAACTCTCAACAGGGTTAAAATATCTTCTATCAACACAGTAAGAGGACATGACAGAGGGAGTAAGAATATTGAGAACACAATTTAGTCACTGGGTGACACACGGAAAATTACATTTATCGTTTTATCAAGGGATTGCCAATGATCAGCCTTGTTGTGCAGATATTTTTGTACTAGGCGTTTTTATTCACTCTATGACCGTCACAATTATCGGTGATAGTTCTAATATGACCTCTGTTTGATTTCCAAAACTGTACACATATGTGATGTTCAGAAAATGTATGTGAGGAAAGGTTGACAGTTTTGCTTTTGCTGAAAATTAACTTTGATTTGGTGTTTTCCTAAAACCTAAAATGCTATGAGTTAAGGATTCCTCCAAAAATCGACCATGAAATACCGAAACTAGGAGTGTACCTTATGTAATAATTCATTAGTATTTGATTCCTTATCCGAATGAATATACAGGCGCCTGACAAACACTTGAGTATCTGGATTAGTATAAGAATAGGTTTATGGGTACAGAGGTACTCGAATTAATTCATTGGTAACTATTTCAGCGCCTCGACGAATACTCAAATACCTGATTAGTTGAGTACTAAAACCTGAATGAATACTCCAGTGACTACACGAGAACCTCCTCCAAAGCTTTGAAATTGATTTGGTTTCTTAAGGGTTTCGAATATTTTAAGCAATCAAAACTATTTAGAGGTCTGCGAACTCTAGCGTTCTTGGCCAAAGAGCAGTATTCATCCAGGTACTTAGGTATTTATCGCAGTAATATGGTACCAACTTCTCCCACTTTTAAGTATTCTTTCCAGTTTTCGTATTCAGGCGTGTTCAAGTTCCAAGTACAAGTATCTATGCGCTTAATCAATTACTCATATATTCGTCAAATACTCATGTACTGATTCTGATTCTCAAATACTTCAGAATGAATACATATGGTTCAACCCCCTACTAATACTTATTTCGCAACGAAGGTAAATCTCGTCGCAATTTTATCGAACCGTTTCTTTGAAGAAAACGGGTAAGGCCCTTTTTTGTCCAATTAAAGTTTATACTAAGTCATTTGTGCTCATGCAACGAAAATAAATTGAACGAGTTAAGAAACAAGTGAGGTTAACTATCCCGTTACTAATCGCTATTTTGAAAATTTGTTCCCAAATATCTCCAAAAATATTTCCAAAAATCACATATAACACTTGACCTCCTTTATAAGTTAATCTTCGCGGAGGGAAAGCGAAAAGCACATTGCACACGAAGCCCATAAATTTGTCAAAAAAGTTTGTAATATTTTTTTTTCATACTCATCTGTTGCGGTTCTCTCATTCTAGTCACTAGGTAACCATGATATTCACCATCTACACGTTAAGGTACTCATAAGTGAAGACCAAGGAAGTTCTGAACACCGAGAAAACAAGTAGTTTTTAAGCAGCATAATCATCTAACTAAGGAGTAAAAATTGGCAATAAGGCTCTCCTTAGCGTCTCCACGAAAATATAGAGATAGAGAGATGAATAGAACTAGGCGTAATAATAGGAAATTCATGTCAATCCAAAACGGATTTATCGTACCCCTGTGCACTTAAAGGCTTCATCAGGTGGGACGAATAACTGATTCGTCCGGTACGAAGAACAGAGACAAGTTCTCATTGCGAATAAGCACGGGTGGTATGCATCGAAATTTAAACCTATCGTCTGGTGATAGAAAACCATCATTTAGTGTCTTAAAGGTACTTCTTTTTGTCACAATATTTTTGTCACTATTTAGGACATCTAAAGTATTTTTTTTCTTTGTGTTTCGAAATATTACTACAGGAAAGGCCACGATATATATATTTATATATAGTTTACGATTTTTGATCTTATGATATGACCATTACTGAATAAAATGTTTAAGGCTGGAGGAAATGCTGTCGTTCCGGGGGCATGATTCATCAGCATGCGTGTCTGTGTACATGTGATTTTTTTAAATGTGAGATGAGATGAATATTTAATCTGTCCACATGACGAGCACATTTTGATTTAAGTATTTTTTTTAAGGATTCTTGGGAGATAAAAGGGGTAAGGAGAGAGTATCCTCTCTTGTCTTTTGTCGCCGTTTCTCCGGAGATAGGGAGAGAGGCGCACACAAACACAAAAGCATTGTGAGATGTGGAGGAATTCTCGCCAAAGGATATAGTCGGCACAAGCGTGGTTATCAGGGTATATTAAGGGAGGGACAATAGTCCCGTCAGCTTGTCCTCCTTCCAGTTGTACAGGGGGTTGGGGGGGGAATGGTCCAAGGGTCCCCTTCTTTTTTTTGTTCTTAGCGGTTCTTGCGGTACGTATCCTTGTTGTTGTAGCCATGGACGTAGCCGGAACCCTCAGGGAGGTCCTTGCGGCCGGCAATGCCGCGACCCTTCCCGCTCTCGTCGAAGCGCTGCTTGTGCGACCCTGTGTAGCGGCTCGTGTCCGTCAGGCGTTCCACGGCCGCAGCCTGTACCGACTGCGCCTGTGGAGACGAAAGGTTGGGGGAAGAGGAGAAATAGGAAGAATGAGTGAATGAAAGACTGTATCGAGGGCAACCGACGCCATCATGCATGGTTGAATTCGCCACCACAATCAAAGATAAATTAAAAGATGTCGTAAGAATAACAATATTCGTGACATTTATGTTTTCAGAGCATTTGAATGTACTAAAAAATTAAAATTTTCACGAAGAATGCATTTAGATTCAAAGTTATGGTCTTTGAAATATTAGCTTCGTATTTTTAACGACCAAATTTGCAAAGAAATCGACATTCTTTGCCCTTAAACGTGAATTATACCTACTGTCCGTTGCAAAATTCCGTCACCCGAGTTTGAAGATTAATATCTCAAAGACGGCTCAATGGATTTCAAAATGAAGTACACCAAATTAAAGCTTGGTTAATTTTGCGTTTAGTGATGGTGTATAAAAATTTTCACCGCTCGTAATAATTTTAGTGTGTTGTTAAATACGGATTTTAGCGCATTTTTCCGGGTACCGGCCGGTTGCATCGCATTTGCGGCTTCGTAATAACAACACGGATTGAGATACCAAAATGTCCTTTTTATTTATCGTAGCAAAGATCTTACTTAATAATCACACCAAGTGTCATAGTATTTAGTGCATTAATATTTTAGTTGTTGATGTAAAAATCAGACTGCGTTATTTTCCGTTCCGCGCATCCATAAAAATCGCCGTTTGGACCTTCCTCTTGCTCTCGAGCTCATCACCACTAATCCACTAAGAAAATCTTATAGGAATTGCTTGGTTTATCAGTATCAATTTCTGGGCAACTCAGCGCCCCTTCCCTTTTTCTTACGGGCATGGTCCTGGCAGCTAAGCGCGCTCTTTTTCCAAAGTAAATTTTAATCTATACTGATTAACCAAGCAATTGATTCAAGGTTTTCTTAGTGGATTAGTGGAGATGAGCTCGAGAACAAGAAGAATGTCCAAACGGCGATTTTCAGGGATGCGCGGAACGGAAAATAACACAGTCTGATTTTTTCATCAACAACTAAAACACTAAATAATATGAAACTTCGTGTGATTATTAAGAAAGATCTTTGCTACAATATATAAAAAGGACATTTTGGTATCTCGATCCGTTTTGTTATTACGAAGCCGCAAACGCGATGCAAGCCGGTGCCCATAAAACTGCACTAAAATTCCGTTTTTAACCACAGGCTAAAATTATTACGAACGGTAAAAATTTTTCTGTACCATCACTAAACGCAAAATTAAACTAGCATAATTTGATGTACTTCATTTCAAAATCTATTGAGCCGTCTTTGAGATATCAGTCTTCAAAATCGTGTGACGAAATTTTGCAACGGACAGTATGCATAATTTTTAATTAAATAATCAATCGCATTCTACTGTAAATTCTACTGCATATAAATGATTATAAGTGGCATGTTATGCAGTGGCGAGGCGTACGGTCATCTCTGGATTCGCCGATGACTAAACCAGAATGTAAAAATATAGAAGGATTTATAGAATGTCATAAAACGTTTGAAATTATATGTAGAACGGTAGTTGTTACTTTCTTGTCGAAGAAACGACGTGAAAATACCAAATTCTTGCTACAGATTCGCTCATTTTAGAGAATCTGTTTCGGTGTCAATACCCCACTACGCTGAGGATGAATTTGAAATGGGGGCCCGGGGCAAACTGCCTCCCTTCCCCTCTGGATTCTGGACGGCCGTGCCCTACGAGACTTTCCGAGCTTGACCGACAGAAGCCGGACGAGCGACGGATGCGCTAGTTTCAGAGATGACTTGCCTAGCTTAACGCCATACGCGATACGTGCCCCACGCCCACGCTCTCATATCCCCTCCGCTGAAGACGGCTATGGCGTTAAGCTAGGCAAGTCATCTCTGAAACTGGCGCATCCGTCGCTCGTTCGGCTGCTGTCGGTCACGTTTGGCACTGCCGAACCTGCCCTTCTTATTCGACAAACCGTAATCCGCTTTGCACCCAATCTTCCTGTGTTTTGTCTTTTCTCAGTTCCGCTTTTGCGCTTCTTTACGGTCCTGTAGGGTGTAAAATTATGGATTATACAGTGTGTTTTAAACATAGATAGGTGTTTTTAGACCGTGCATGGCTTATAAAGATCGCCAATTACATTAAAGATTCTACGGGGAAAACAGGGAAATTCTATTTGACAACAGGGAAATACGTCGATTCGTCTTAGCATGCAAAAGGCATTTTTTGGCGTGCATAGATTATTTCTACATTCCCGTAAATCATCAAGACCATGGTTAACATTTACCAAGCGTCAATCATTCTCAAAATGAGAAATTTATAAACAAATTTAATTCAAAGATACAAGTGTGAGTGGAAGCCGGGATCCCCTCTCTGTATTTAGCAAAAGTTAAGATTTTTATGCCAGTTTCCAGAAGTCTAACTGGATATTTGTATGTAATGAACATTTTAGCGAGATATATGAAAGGATAATATTCCGCGGAAACAACGTAAATGAACGGTACTGTATTGAATGTCACAGCGTATTACGGACACATTATTTTTTAACGCTCCATTTAACAACTGTCGATTTGGTTTAGTGGTTTATAGAAATAAGAGGATTATAGTTGCAAAAAAGCTGATGTTGGACTCTGTTTTCGGGATTATCATACGAAAAAGAAACTTATAATTTTCTTAGGTGTCGAAATATTTATAAATCGTTTTATTAATGCCGGTATTTGATGTAAAATGTGCGATGCCTCATTATAGGATCTTCTTACAATCGTTTACTTTGAAGTAAAATCCTGTACTATGAAATATATAATATGTTTATAAAATGCAAACAATAAACAATCTAAGTTTTTTTAAAAATACTCTTTAATGTAACAGACACTAACTAAAATATATAATCAGTATCTGTGTTTTTCGGAAACCATGTCACGCATCGGCCGATCTACCCTTTGCATCTGCGATGACTAGTGAAAATCATCACGCCTCGCCACTGATGTTATGGTACACATAAATACTTGCAAGGAATTACCTAAAATAGCTGTTAACTAGATAGTTCAGAAAAGCGGTGCACTTTGGCAACTGCTGATATTTGTGGCTGAGGATAGAGAAAGTGAAATGGGAGGAAAGGTCGCTTTTGATGCAAAAGTTTACAACACTAGCTTAGGAAAATTGAGCCAGATACTTTAGAAGGAGGGAAAATGTAAGGGATTTTCTCTTAAAATCAGGAAGAGCGAGTTGAAACATTTTTTCGATGGAAATTTGGAAGGTCGCCTCTAATAAGCATTTATTCGATATAACATGCCACCCTAGGTAACCAAAGTAAAATTTGGTGTTTGTTAGAATCGTAATAATTTCACGAACTGTTTTTACTTGAGGTTTTTCTCATCTGGGGACTCTATGCTCAAGACGAATGAAAAAAGCACAAGAGGAAACAATGAGACGGATTTTGATGTGCGAGACAAGCAAATAAAAATTGCAAAACACTCGCGTTTATACCACCCAACTCCTTGGTTATCTATTCGAGATAACAGGACAGTATCAAACACGCCGCCCCATGGAGGCTGTTTCCCGAGTGCAATGCGCGCAGTGCACCCAAGAGAAGCAAGATCCTGGAATGAATGGATACTCAGAGGAATGGATTCACCGAGAAACGCACCATTAATTCAAACAAATTCGAGGACAACTGCGCATCATCAACCATCTCGCCTTGTAACACTTGCTAAATGATAGTGCGTATGATGTAAACTGCATATGTTATGTAGCATAAAGGTAAGTAAAACGCCAGTAACAGGGTGTCCAAAACTACCCAACCACCCCCTAAAAGTTGCCAGGAAATATTATTTTCCAGAAACTCTTGGCTCATTCATAAGTAAATAGAGTATGCTCTATCGATTGGTCACAAAATCAACTTCTGATACACACCGGAAGTGGGCTATTCAGACCGGAAGTTCATTTTTTAAACAGAACATGCAAATATTTTTCACAGATTCGGATTCTACGCTGAAAAATACGTAACTTTTGCTCGAAAATGTTTTTGATAAAATTTGATTTTTGTCCCCTAATTGACCTCTAAATATGCGGAAATCGGTTCTTGGTACTGACACTAGGCATTTGCACGTCGTGACGTTAAAATCGGATTCTGCGTTGGAAATTGTGTGATTGATTCAATAAATGATAAAAAAAGGACCACTGCAATTCTGGTAGGAGCGGAAGCGGGGCGGACTTCCTGCCGGAAGTGGACCATCTAGACCGGTAGTGGACCATCTAGATCGGAAGTAGACTTTTCTTTGAATTTTAAAGTTGTGAGCTTGAAATTGGTATGCATATCGTCTTAACAAAGCATTGTCTTCATAATAGGTAGAACTGCATCTCAGATCAGATGGACGGTACCCTGACCAATTTCCGCACTCACGTATGCAAATTTTGAGGTCAATCAGAGGTCAAAAATCACATTTTATCAAAAAATGTTTCGAGCAAAAGTTACGTATTTTTCGGCGTAAAATCCGAATCTGTGAAAAATATTTGCATGTTCTGTTTGAAAAAATGAACTTCCGGTCTGAATAGGCCACTTCCGGTGTGAATCGGAAGTCGATTTTTTGACCAATCGATAGAACATACTCTATTTACTTATGAATGAGCCAAGAGTTTCTGGAAAACAATATTTTCTGGCAACTTTTAGGGGGTGGACGGGTGGTTTTGGACACCCTGTATACTAATACTGCGTACGTACAAGTATGAATATGCATACTACGACTTCCACGCATAGCATTCGCGTAGAGGAAGTTTGTGGACATCAGTGTCTCATAAACACCTTCGACCTGCATCACTTTATCAAAGAAAGTATAATTTATACTACATGCATTATATAATATATGCATGCGTGTAAATGGTAGAATAAATAAAGTACCAGTTAGTGTAGAAATACAATGGTCACAGATACGACAATGGAATACACTGAAAATGAATGATTACATACTTGGAACGATTGTTCACCTGATTTTGCTATACGAATTAGGTTCACCAGTACTTCCAAAAACAGGGATGTGTATTTCAGTACTCAAGGAAGAGGCTAACTCTTAGACAAGATTTACTCGTCAAATTTCTTCACAAAAATCGGTATACGTGACAGAGATCGAAGCCAAATGCATGGGATAAAGGACATTATTTAAAGCTGGCATCAAAACACCCCCCGCCACACACCTACGTGGCGGGATAACGGGCGGAAATGAATCCTCTTTATGTCCGAGTAGTAAAATGCAACTGTATCCTGGTTGTGATGCAACCACACGTGACACAATTTAGCACGCGTGCTGCATAGTATTAAGGATAGATTCACCGAATATCACTTTCACTTGCATACGTAATCAATCTTATGCATGCGTAATTAAATATGATGTAAAAGGGGAACAAAATTACCCGCCATATTACTCAAAGTGGAATGCTGCTCTCTAATACGAAATATGCATTTTCATAATTGTCGCATTCTGGTTGAGTTCTGCGCGGACATTTAGATAAATACCGAGGACAACACATGGCAATGCTCGATAGTCAATCAGTCAGGAAAGGTGATTTTCAACACCAATGGCAGCTGTAAATGAGCAAAAAATTCAAGAGAATCGGATCTATTTGAAATTGAAATCCTACTGAATGAACAGAGACTAATATTGAGATCCTTCCGGGCATATTGTTCAGAATAAGCTAGAAACCCTCAGCTTATTCACACCGTTAATCCCAGTGGACGCACGAGATGGTCGAATAATGATGAATTAATTTTCACAAACAAGGAATTTAATGAAATCCTCTTTCACAGAAATGAATACTAGTTCAATTCTCACTCATCTGTCTCACCAAGCATTTGATGTGTACAAGTCTGACGAATATTTCTTAATTTTTTTTAACTTTTCTTCCATATCGATTCAACTTTTTTTACCAGGTAATACAATTAAGTCAACGGTAGAATGGAAAGATAAAATTAACGTGTGTTATACGTGTATTAAGTTGTGCTATATGTTATTCAAAATCGAAGGCGAACGCATGTGCCCCATGTTCATACAGATATTTTCAATCTCACTTGAGAATTCGTAAAATGAGGAATAAAAGGAATGTCGCAATGTTGGCTGCTGTTCATTTGAACACAAAATGGCACCACTTTAGGGTATAGTGTTGAAAAGGTTTTCAGCCTAGCTAAATATATCTTGAAAAGATGCGATTCGTTCCAGCTTAAGGTTGAATCATGATAAATAGTTGTGTTATCTCTGAAGGCCTGATTTCCATGATGGGAAACTAGTGTAGAATCATGAAAAAATTAAGCTGGTGTCCAAACCTGAAATTTACACGCTTTTTGAATTAAATTACACGTGCATTTGATCATTTTGATGCACAACAACAATATTTCCTTGTCCTAGGAGAAGATAAAACCTGATGCCAATTTTGAAACAATGGGGGGGGGGGGGTTACTCGAAACCAAAATAGCAATTTTGGACTCGAAATTGTTAGATAGAAAGGAAAAAAGAAATTTAGTGAAAAAATTAATCTTCTAACCACAACCATTCACTCATGAATCAAAAATGAAAATAAGCAAAAGGCGACGCCCACCGAAAAAGCTGCTGTGATAACATCGACGTCATTTTCCTCCCGTCCTTGACTGCTCTTATGGGAAAGGAAGGGAGTGGAGGGGGATTCTCTGAAGGTCTGCTAGCACAGATGCTGTCGTAACTGCTCCGATTGGCAGGCTCAGCTGTGTCCCCCCCCTTTGCAATAAGGCGAAGTAGCTTCGCGGGCTCAGTTGTGATTGGACGAAGTCGATATACGTCAGAGGTTGCACCACACCCACTTTTCCGAAAGGGTTAAAAACATCAGTTTTTCGCCGCTTATAATTCGAGAAATAATTGACGGATCAAAAAACGGAAAAATACGGAGTCATTTTATTTTACAAACTCTATCATATTCGGCAATTAAAAAAATATGGTAAACGACCCCATTGTGGGCGGGCTACCACTCAAGCGAATAAATTGAGCTCAATAGTCAGTAAAATCCTATTTCTCTTTTCTAAGAGGGAATTAAGATGTTCACCCTCCACTGCGGCTGCATAGTGTCATTAAACTCTTTCGAGGTATATTAGAGCGGAAAGGCAAGCAGCGGTAACTTAAAAGGAGTCCATAAGTCACGGAACGCGTGGATATATGGGCAGACGCATGCGCTCTGCGTTTTGGAAACATTACACGAACAAACTCGTGTAAATTCTACCGAGGTACATTAGTAGTAGTATATGTTTTTGTAGGGCGCGTCGACGACTCGGTCTTTTACGCTACCGAGGTATACTTAAATGGCGAAGTGAAAGACAGATTCATAAAGAGCGGTTACCGGCAGTGAACATTGTCATATATAACGCCACTTTTTCTTCTGGTTGCGTTCGCTTAGTACTCGCGTAAAACTGGGATGTGCATGTCTCGTGGTTTTTCTGTTTACGTAAGACCTTTCAAGCTTATGAAATGGTGTGGGGCAGGGAGTGGATCCACACCAGGCATGAAAGAAATCATATTAATAGAAAATACGGTATTAAGTTCACAGTTAACTCGCTTACAGCCACGGCGAATTGAAGAGCAACATATCCCCCAACCTTGACCTAATATCATGCTGAAAAGATTGGTTTCGGGCTAAAAGTGGAAAAAGTTGTCTAAAGCAATGCATTTCAGCATTACGTTTTTATAATGTCATGGAGACGTGAAAAAAACATAACACGATCGCTACCAATAATCCTGTCACTAAGATTTTATTTATTGCTATCATTAACTATGCGGAGAAAAATGGGAATTTAAACCTCTCAGTACTACTATTTAACTCTGTTATGCTGACTATGAGATTTAACCTACAGTAGTACGATGAATTTTAAGAAATATTTTTTGACATTGTATTTAAGTTACCAGCTTTAATTTCTGCAGAAGATTTAGACTGAATTATTACAACAAATAGATTGCTAATACCAAACGTCTATGAATTTTGACATGCAGCTAAAACGATCATGAAAACTTTTCAAATACCTAGCTATCCTTTTCTGCACACTGTACGATTGAAAAATCAAAACAACTTCATCAGTATCCCGTAAGTACATGTATATTCTATGGGTGCTTTCGATTTGCGGCTACAGCCGGCGATCGCCACGCCGCGGTGCTATCGATATGTAGCTGGATCGCCGTCTATCGCCGGCTGCCGGTGGCTCTCTGCTCTGAGGAAAGCCGAACAGATGAAAAGCTGTTGGCGTAATATGACATCACGTCAAACAATGTATCAAAAAAGTATCAACTATATTTTTTTGTAAACACTCAGACACAGGAAAGGTATTCTACGGCATTTATCAATCAGAAGCCCAAAAATACTGTTATGGCATTCCACTAACATACGAAAATAATTACTACAATTAATCACAGTACCTTTTACCGAGCAAAATTGGTGAATTGGTTGGCTGATTCAAACTTTACCGGACGATTCCCTTCGTTGCTACTCTCTTATTTACCCTCCAATTCACTAAACTGACGGCGCAAGCGCAAAAAGCCGGTGCCAGCTATGTTTCATGTCATTTGCATCCTGGCAATAGACTGCTCCTACGTTCGATAATCGGCTATCATCGTGCCTAAATGAAAAGCATCCTCTGTGGGGTCTAGCTAAGAAATGAGAGTAACAATCATCTTTCGTCTCCTCATGTATTTATCTAATTTTTTGTTTCGTAAACCCTGGGCGTGGTCGGAAAATATATCGAATTGCACCACCGGAGCGAGGCTTCAACTTCTAGGAGAAGGCAGCTGCCTCTCCCGCAGTCTATTCCTTTTGGGGTTGACAGCCAATTATCGACTATTGTTGGGGAAGAGGGCCTAAATTATTATTCATTTTGGAGGAAGGGTTCCTTACGGTCACTCCCGTGAGGGCAGGAGTTCCGCATGAAGCCATCTTGTTTTTGATTTCTGCGACTTCCATCTTTTTGCTCTTCGCCAACTCGTCCAGGAACTTCTTGTAGTCTTCAAATCCGATCTTCTGTGCCCTGGGGAGAAATTAAAAAAAAGGTGATTAGTTGTGTCGACTACGTGGACGGAAATATTTGTAGTGAACCCCGATTTATAACTATATGGTCTACGACTTATCAAAGTGAATATAAGGAGCAAATTCATAGAGGTTGACCTCTGACAGTTCATCAGGTAAGGAAAGGGACAATGATCAAATTACATTCATATTGTTTGAATTATTTAAGATATTGGGCACAATACTCGCAGGTTAAAAAGGAGGTCAGAAAATAAGAAATCTAAAATTTGCAATAGATAAATGTACCATTCTAGTTTACAATATATCAATATAAATATATTGACATCGGTATCAATTATAGGAAGTTAACATGGTCTGCGTAAAAACTAAAATGAAAATCAATAAGACTAACAGATCAAATTAGATACTTGCAGAAAAGGGTGTGAAGTAAGAGGAAGGCCAATGATTTGGGATGCGGAAGAGAGGGAAATTGTGGGTAGGTGTAGAGTCACGTTACAAGGAGAGTAGCTAGAAGAAGTGAAATCGTTCACCCACCTTGAGAGCAGCAAAACATGGTAAGAAGCTCGATAAATGTTAAGATCAGAATAACTCAAGTTACGAAAGCATTAATTATTAATAAATCACTACTGTGCTCAAAGAGGATACTTTTAGAAACACGACAGTAGGATGGGAATATTATGAGCATGGAATTTTATTGATTAGACTTGTGGAAGATCGGAATAGCAGCTCAGAGAGGAATAAATGTCTTTGAGACCTTGTGATGGCATAGAATACTGAAGATTAAAGGGATGGGGAATATCATAAATGAAAATGTGCACAAAAGGGCCGAAAAAGAAAGGTCTACAGGAAGCAAAGTATGACGAAGAAGAACCAGGTGGATTTGAAAACATTAGGTTTCGACAACAGTATTATTGAGGTAAAAATTAAAGAAAAAGATCCACGATAAAGATCAAGGGTGAGCAAAATAAAGAGGGATTAAGAAAATGCCAACTATGAGAATGTAACTGACAGAGCAATTGTTATAGGTAAGGATGAAAGACTGCAGTGAATCAAATGTCAGATTAAAAAAAAGAAACTATGAGTGAATAAGTCTTGTCTCGAGTATGGTGCAGTCTATTAGCTGTAAAAGTAACTGTGATTACACCCAGAGAAAAACTTCTTGATTCTCATCGTTTGGGAGACGGAACGGAAGTTGCCTTCTGGGTGGCATATAGGAGGATTTGGAGCCCTCGCAGTCCATCAAGGTTGACAACGCAAGGGAGAAAGGGTTTCAAAGAAGTCACGACCAATGGTGAACCCCATCCAGCGCGAAAGCCGTGCTTGGTGGTAAATGTAGGATATTTCAAGCCTGCCGCATGAACAGCGGTGAAATTCACATTAATTGCCATGAGAAAAAATTCACCTGGACCGGGAATGGAACTCATGGGAATTAATGTGAATTTCACCGCCGTTCAGTTAGGCTTGAAATACCCTACGTTTACTGCCAAGGGGTTCACCATTACCTTACCATAGGGTTCACCATTGGTCGTGGCTTCTTTGAAGCCCTTTCTCCGTTGCGTTGCCATCCTTGATGGACCGCGAGGGCTCATAATCTAGTACCTTTAACCTCGGTAAAAAATAAATAAAAATTGCCATGGGAAGTAAGGATCCTGGGTAGCGTAGTAGTCTACGCAGTGGCCCGGAAAGCCAAAGGTCCGTGATTCAATTCCAGGTCCAGGTGAACTTTTTCTCATGGCAATTAATGTGAATTCTGGGTGGCATGGTTACGCAAAACTTTTCTAGTTTATTGTTGACCGAATGACTTGCACTTGACTTTTTCGAAACTGAAATGATAAACAAAATCAAAGACGTGCCTGTAAACAACATATTTATACCATAGTTAAAAATGAGACTCACTTGAACTTCTTGAAGTAGATGCCCGTGTCTGTAGTCGTGATCTTCTTCCCGTCGATCACTTTGGCTTGCTTCATCCACTTGTCACTCTGCGAGAGCGTGATTAGCTTCCCGTCCGACTTAGTGTCTCCAAACTTGGAGAATGCCTGTAAGGAAACGCGCTTCCTTGAGTCTTCACTTTGTGAATTTCAACCATTTATTATGCCAACCACCAACGGAGGTATAAGAAGAAGGTAAGGTTTTACATCTTTACAGATTCTGATTTCAATTCATATAATTGAAAATTCATTGGGAAAACGGCCCAAAAAAGTCTTGGAGCTTTGGAGACTTTGTTCTGGGGAAGGATATTGAAGTTCAAATGGACCAAAACCGTAAGGAATGATGAAGTATACAGAAGAACTGAAGAATAAAAGACTTGATGTAAAAGAGAATAGACGATGAATTTATCACACTATGCGACAAAACGGATTAGTTAATAACATGCAGGAAGGAAAACCCTAGGGAAAGGTCTTACAATGAAGACAATGGGAGAAATATTTAGGGAAAATCAAGAAGGATGTTAGCCACAAGAATAAGAGGCTAGTAACAGAGCTAGTGTGGAAGAGGAAAGAATGGATGTCTACCGTTAACCAAGCTTAGGGTTGATATGTTGATGATGGTTAGAATGTCATATAGATTTTTCGGTTCACAAAAATGACAGGCTTTAAATTTAGTTAATATCAGCTCGTCCTCGAAAGAAAGAAATACTTTAACTTTTGTTGTTGGAGAAGTTAATTCCTAAAAACGTTTTGGTGGCCGTATTTAGGAATATCTGTTCAAGACGGCCAACTCTTGGGATGAAAGCAAAGACCACTAGGGGATATACATAAAAGCCAAGAATTCAATCTTTGTTCTCTGTTAATTTTTAGCATGGTTGCTGTTTTTTTAGAAACGTTGCCACGGAAACCCAGAGTGAAATAAAGTAATCGTATTGAATTCCCGATAAGGAAAAGAAGTGAATTTCGGTGTAAACCTGCTTTAAGAGATTGCGAATCGTAATCTGGACTTGTAAATTAGCTCATAAATAATCTCAATCAATCTCAATGCCCACCAGGAAATCAAGCAGAAGTTAATCTTTAAATTAGTTTTACCATAGAAGGGTGGAGTTTACCATAGACAGCTCATCAATCAACAATGCTCAATTCACCTCAATCACTCAGACAGACAACTAACGTGTCCCTGAGGGAATTATCATCAATTTGTCAGAAGATATCAGAAGGGCATGGCATGCGAACAGTCACAGACTTTCTTCAGCAAACCATAGAAGGAGAAGTGGAAAGGGAGAACGCAAGGCGATTTTACTGCCGGAAAGGAAAGAGGTAAGAAGAGGACATCCCTTCAAGGCAGTTATTGGAAAGTCGTACCTTTTTTAAAGTAGATGTAGTTGTGTGGAAAAGGAAAGCAGAAGAATTATAATCGGAAAAATGGAGAAGAGAATGAACCATTCACACACCTTAAGGAATTCCTTCTCAGTGTTTGTAGAGGTTTTTCTAATTTAACATTGAAGAGAAATGAAAATGAAATGCAATAATTTGTAAAACAGAGAGAGGGAAAGTAGGTTATACCTATTTGAGATTTGCGTGAAGTGGTATATTAAATGTTTGGTAAGAGGTTGCCATTTTAAAATGCTAGTAGAGAAATAAAACATTAATTTTGGCC
The DNA here is from genome assembly GCA_933228895.1 of Platycnemis pennipes. NCBI lineage: Eukaryota > Metazoa > Arthropoda > Insecta > Odonata > Platycnemididae > Platycnemis > Platycnemis pennipes. The sequence continues at coordinate 27,620,543 of OW121852.1, read as the reverse complement.
ACATTACGCCGGAAAAAATCATGCGAGATGAAAGCAGAATATGAAAGTTTTGAAGAGAGGACTTGTGAGTAAAAAGTGGATAAGGTTCCATCAGGTGGATAGGATGGTCACGATTGAACACAACTGGATTACGGCCCAATTTATGCTGTTCTGATGCACAGAAGATAAATTGAAAAATTTCTTCACAAAAGGAGAAAAATTACCATAATTTTAACGAATTTAGTTTACATTTTTTACGTGTTCAAACTTTCTGTTTCTTGTGCCCATCACACCTAACACTGTTACCTTTTTTATTTGCCACGAGAGGGAAGTTTTTTGCAGGTACGGATGGATTTAAAAGTCTTTTTCCTCTTGGACCAAAAGGGAACATCGGTAATTAGCAATATTACAACAGGGTAAGGACATTTTGTGTAGCAATAAATATTTCCTTGACAGCACTTGGCAAAACGTTTTTAGCTCTACAAAGCGTGTCCTCACAATCCTAAAGTTAAAGTAACACTATAGAGCATTTATCCATATACTTTAAAAAATTATATTCTACCGAGGACTTTGATCGTTTGGTTGCACCAACCCAGTTAAATTTTAACTAGCATAATTTATGTGGGGAGCGGAGGAGAGGTGGGGGTTCATGGTAACGGCCAACCTTGAACCCCTACTACTGATCTTGAACCCCTTCCACTGACATTGAAACTCTTCTACTGATCTTGAACCATTTCTACTGACCATAAACCACTCCTACTGACTACAAAATCCTTCTACTGAACTTGAAACCCTGCTACTGATCTTGAATCGCTTCTACTGATCTTGAACCCCTTCCACTGACATTGAAACTCTTCCACTGATCTTAAACCACTTCTATTGACCTAAAATCCCTTGCACTGACTCGAACTCCTCTTACTGACCTCAAACCCCTCTTACTGACATCAAACCATTTCTACTGACCTTGAACCCCTTTTACTGACGTCAAACCCCTTCCACTGACCTCGAGCCCCTCTTACTGACCTCAAACCCCTTCCACTGACCTCAAACCCCTTTTACTGACCTCAAACCCTTTCTACTGACCTCAAACCCCTTTTACTGGCCTCAAACCCTTTCTAATGACTTCAAACCCCTCTTATTGACGTCAAACCCCTTTCCACTGACCTCGACCCCCTCTTACTGACCTCAAACCTCTTCCACTGACCTCGAACGCCTCTTACCGATCTCAAACCACTTCCACTGACCTTGAACCCCTCCCACCGACCTCGAACCCCTCTTACTGACCTCAAACCCTTTCTACTGACCTTGAACCGCTTTTACTGACCTTAAACCCTTTTTCTTTTGACCATGAACCCCTCCCACTAACCTCGAACCCCTTCCACTAACCTCGAACCCCTCCCACTAACCTCGAACCCCTCCCACTAACCTCGAACCCCTTCCACCTACCTCAAACCCTTTCTATTGACCGTGAACCCTTTCCAATAACCTCGAACCCCTTCCACTGACCTTGAACCGCTCCCGGAAGGTGTCTCCACCCTTCCCGGCAGGCGAATCGCCGCCCGGCACCGGGCTCTGGCAAGAGGGACTCCCGCCCGCGGATGCTGGGTTGCTGGCGCCCTTCTTGGGAGTGTTCGCTGCCGCAGGTGAGGCGGCGGCTGCCGGGGGCGCAGGGGAGGCTGTCTTAGGGGCGGGGGCGGCGGCAGGCGGCGCCTCCGCCTTGGGCGCGGCCGCCGGGGGCGGTGTAGCGGCCTCCGCGGCTGCAGGCGCCGGACTCGGGGGCGCGGGACTGACCGGCATGGGGCTGCCCTGGTCACTGGCTTTGGACTGTTCCGCTGCGTCTGCCATCTGCAGGAAGAGAACAAACAAAAGCGATCAACTACCAGGTCATCATCGCGAGTCCTAGTAGCAATTATTACAAGAAGCACCGGTGTCAAAATGGGGGCGTTTACTCGGAATCGAAATCGCAATTTCGTACACGAAATTGTTTGATGGAAAGTAAAAAAGAAAAAAATAATCTTCTAACCACAACCATTCACTAATAAATGAAAAATTAAAGTAAGCAAAAGATGGCGCCCACCGAAAATGCTGCTGTGATAAAATTGACGTCCATTCCTCCCGTCCTTGACTGCTTTTAGGGGAGGGGGAAGGGAGTGGAGGGGAATTCTCGGAAGGTCTGCTCGCATAGATGCTGTCGCAATCGCTCCCATTGGCCGAGTCAGCTGTGTCCCCCCTCCCATTGCGATTAGGCAAAGTAGCTTCGCAGGCTCAGTTGTGATTGGACGAAATCGATATACGTCAGAGGTTGCACCACGCCCACTTTTCCGAAAGGGTTAAAGACATCAGTTTTTCGCCGCTTATAACTCGGGAAATAATTGACGGATCAAAAAACGGAAAAATACGCGTCTTTTAATTTTACAACCTCTATCAGATTTGGCAATAAAAAAATATGGTAAACGACCCCATTACGTTAATTAATAATTTTGTTCTTTCTCGGCGAATAAATAAATCTCAGGTTTCCAGCCGAGTAAGATTTTGGGTTGCTGACGTTTCGATGGAATACTCCATCGTCCTCAGAGCAATAAAGCTTGCAGGGCATTCCGCCTGCGCTCATATAGCCGTCTCATCCGGGGAGCATTGTTGTCTCCTTTTTTTCAATTATTTTTCGAATTAACGGTTTCCATTCTCTGCTGAGGATGTACCCAGAATCTCGATTTAATGTGTTATCTTCCAGCCTGATTTCTACGGCCTCTTTAAGGAGACGATCCCAATACCCATTTTCTTTGGAGACCAAGCGAGCCTCATCGAAGGAGATGATGTGATCTTCCGATAAGCTATGTTCATCCAAGGCAGGTTTTTCCGGGTGGAACAACCTAATACATCTCCTGTACTCTTTTATTCGGGTCTCTATCGTGCGCCCTGTCTCTCCGATGTTTTTTATTTCCTCACTGACATGGGATACGGTAAACTCCAGGTGTTTTGAGTCCCAATTCGTCCTTGACTCGCATTAAATCGCCACGCAGTTTTTTCGGTGGTTTATGAATTGTTTCGATGTTTCATTTCGCTAGGATCCTAGAGATTTTTCCGGCGACGTTTGAAAGATATGGCATACAAGCTCTCGCAGTGGGTTTCTTCTCTTTGGGAGACATTTCAGGACTGAGGAGACTATCAACGCGGCTTTTCTTCTAATCGTATCTTGCTCTTTTTAGGCCCAGCGAAATCTCTCTCTCCGTATACCCATTTTATATAACGTTAATTTATTTCATGTTGATTTGCTATCAGGCTCATTAGCAATTACATACGAATAATCATAAGAAATACCATTTCCACGATGCATGCACATAAAAAAACAAACCTGTCCTTTACCGTACAGCTGAGACAAGAAGGTGATGCATAACAGAGGATGTCAACAATTTCATGCTTGGGATTTATTTTAAGAGAGAAAGAGAGATATTCAAAATGGGGTCGTTTACCATGTTTTTTTTATTGCCGGATCTGGTAGAGTTTGTAGAATAAAAAGACTCGCATTTTTCCGTTTTTTGATCCGTCAAATATTTCTCGAGTTATAAGCGACGAAAAACTGATGTTTTTAACCCTTTCGGAAAAGTGGGTGTGGTGCAACCTCTGGCGTCATTGACTTCGTCCAATCACCACTGAGCCCGCGAAGCTACGTGGCCTTATCACAATGGGGGGAACACAGCTGACTCTGCGTATAGGAGCAGTAACGAGCAGACCTTCCGAGAACCCCCCTCCACTCCCTTCCCTTCCCCTAAAAGCAGTCAAGGACGGGAGGAAAATGACGTCAATGTTATCAAAGCAGATTTATCGGTGGTCGTCACCTTTTGCTTACTTTAATTTTTAATTTATTTGTGAATGGTTGTGGTTAGAAGTTTAATTTTTTCACTAAACTTCGTTTTTCGTTTCCATCTAACAATTTCGTGTACAAAATTGCGATTTCGGTTCCGAGTAAACGCCCCCATTATAAAGTAGTGGGAAGGATTGCATTCACTATTTAAAAACTAACGACTCGTTTCCAGTCTCTCACGAATTTTTAAAAAATCGATAGTAAAATACCTCAATCCTTGTTAATAGGCCTTTACCGAAAAAAATTCGTCACATTTTAATGGGAATATACCAAAAAATTCTGTGTGACACGATGCTAAATTTAAAGCACCCCCAATTTATACTTACGCATACATTTACACAAAATCGTCGCGAAAGCAAATGAGATAGGTGGGTAACATCGGTCAAAGTGGGAGAAACAGGAGAAACGATAAGATCGATAAACTTGCGACTCGGTTGAATCTCGATTTTCTCGTTTCGAAGCAACACTTTCCCTCCCCACCAGGAGTAATTACGTGCCACACAGAGAGAGATTTCGGTGGAAGAGGTGCTTGGCAGTTTCACTCGGTTCAGATGGCCTCAGGTCACGCGGCAAGTGGACCCGAGAATTGGGCCGTCTAAACTCTAGAGTCAATTTCCCACACGTCTAGCGAGTAGGACAGCATACCGAGAGAAAATTTTGCACATTTCCTCAAATTAAAACAGGTTTTTTTTAAATGCCTTTCGGCCTATAGGATCATCATCAGACCTTGTGGAAAGTATGCAAAAAACATCAACACTTTCATCTCGTTGCAGTTTTCTTCCTCCACATCACGACTGACCCTGTGCACTTAGCTACCTGGTGGTCGGGTTAATGTGGTGATTAGAGTTTCATCATCTCTTCCAGAGGACCCGGGTTCAAATCGGTGGAATATATTTTTCATTAGTAAATCAACTTCTTTGAGGAGGGCGTTCGAGTTCATTTCTCCGTCCGTCGGTTGGGACGTTGAGCCGTGGGCCTTTCGGCAAGAGTAAGTCAAAAAAGACGCCGGGTTTCTCTCCTTCCTTCCTCCTTACCTTCCCATTATCATTATAATACTTCACCTCCCGGTCTGAATCACCATAAAGTGTGGGTACAGACTTGAAAATCTCAAACAGACCGGGGGGATTGTGTTTGAAACCATCGGGATTATCTCGAATAGGTAACCAAGGAGTCACGTGGTGTAAAAATAGTATGCAAATCAAGGGTGTTAAAACCGCTGATTTCAACCTCATTTATTGTTTGTCCTTGTGTTTTACCTCATCTGTTGGCTCTATGGTCGAAACGTATGAATGAAACTCAGCTGAAAGCCATTAATGATATTGTAACGAGCGATTCAGACATAATAAATTTGCAAGCCATTTGTGTTTGTACCACGTGACTCCTTGGTTACTTACCTATTCGAAATAATCCCGACGGTTTCAAAGGACACCCCCAGGTATGTGGAATTAAAATTTAAAAAAGTTAAATGGATATTTCATTAATTCGACTTTATAATGAATGAAGAATGAAGAACTGTCGAGTGTAACAGAAAAATGTTTCCATTAATTCAACCAATAAATCAAGATTAGACAGAAAAATTGCTGTTTATATCAATATTAACTGTCTTTTTTCTCGTGATGAATCAGAAACTGGAAACAAGACCTGATATGTACACCTGTGTTTATTGCCGGTAGTTTCGCCTGTTATGCATCATCAGAAAAAAAGTCTTAGCACATTTAACTAATGATAACACCCCATTAGCATGTCATATGGATGGATATTGTAATTTAATGAATACTTTAACACTCTGGGTCTTCAATGAAAGTTATATTTCTTCTTGAGCAATAATCATGCAGCAGCACGTGCATGGAGCATAAATTAGCACGATCTTTCTCTTATTAAGTAGTATTATATGAAGTACTGCCGGCACAAAGGGAATATTTAGTGATTATTCATCCCTTACCACACATCTTTGGGGTGGCTTGCAGGTTACTCTATAGATGATAGATGCAAGTGTCTCCCAAAAACAAAAAAAAAATCGACAGAAAATTTGAGCACCACGCTAAGAATCATTCAACGCGTATCGAGCTTGGAAAACACTCTAAAAGGATTGTCAAAATTACTGATTTTTTAATATGCACCTATTAATCATTTGTTTCTTGATATTGCTCGTGTAATGGGGAACATGCACTATTTGTTATAACTCTTTGAATGTGAAGTTTATTAGCTAAAATGTGCTTGGCGAAAATTTTGCTGAAGAATTAAGTTGCGGAACAAAGATATTACTCTTTGAAAATTGTACTTTTTCGGCAGCTTAAAAACACGACGTCATCGCATGACGTCACGGCACGGTGTCACTATGGGCGTTGTTTATCTGTTTATGCGTGGAGGTAAGTTGTTAAATGAATACTTGGCGATAACGTATGTATTTCTCTCATTTTTTTATTGCAATAAACGATTGTATTTCGATTTTTTATTTACGTAGTATGGATGGTAACGAGCAAATCGTCCATTGATTATATAATGCCTGTTTAGTGCCCAAGAATTTCTGCTACGTCTATGCAATCGCTGTTTTTTTTTAAATTAAGAACGCCGCCATAAGGGAGTCAACCAAAGGAAATTGTCGGAATGTGCTTTTTTAAGTATTTTTTCAGTCATCGTTTCTTTCGAGAAACGGCTAAAAACCTAAAAGCAATATATTCACTTCGTTTTCTTTTAAATATAAATGTCTATCTCCGTAGCAATATGGAACCTATACCGTGCAGTGACGCCAGAAGGCGTTTCAGGTCACGTGACTTTCGTTGATTTTCGGGAACATTTTAATATCTTTGTGGTGGGCGTAGAAAAATTTGGCTTATATATTTAAATTGGTGAGAAAAATTCGCATCAAGTGCATCATTAATCTTTGATAAACAAATTTCATGCTTATTCCCCATTGTTGATACACGTTTAAGTATATTTGAAAAAAAAACTTTTTTTACCCCTACATTTACCCCAAAGTCGCACGCGTAGTTGCTCCATAACGCATTCAGAATGTTTGAGAAACACTCGAGCGATGCTGTAGTTTCCCTCTCTCGTCTTGTGCTCTCGGATGCTTCACGTTTTGTCCGCACGGCGTCGCCCCAATGCACTCGCTTCGAGAGCCAGCTCTAGCTTCGCAAAGTCAGGGCACCAACGGCTTTTATATTCCATATTTCCTGCCGATATCAACCGCAGGCTGAAGTAGCCATGTCTGGTAACTTATTGTTAGAGGGTTCGAATTACAGCTAAGGTAAAGGCGTCATAAATGTCCATAAATATTAGATTTTCTTATTTATATAGGGGACCTACAGTTTAAGTCATGTGTGCCATTAGATAATCGGAAGGCGATTCGGCAGAGGTAGGGATTCACCAGGGAATGGAGAAAGGATTGAGACATAAACCCTGTGTCGATGATAGCCTTATACCCTTATTGAAAAGCGCCATGGGGTCCAGAGTTTAACGTATCAATCCCGTGGTTGGAATACCATACTTCTAAAACCCTATTCAATTTAGGGACTGCGATACCGTTGATAAATACCTGGAAAGAGTCAGGACTGAAATCGGGCTTAGGACACTGGTACCATGGCCCAGTGGTTCCAAAATTTTTGTGTCTTGAAACTCACTTTACATCCTCAGGAAAATCAAATTCCACCAAGAGGCCAGATAAAGTTTAATTTTTTCGGCTTTCCGCGCAATTGTAGTTTAATACCTTTGTTGAAGGTGCAGACATTTACAAAAATCAGCATCGAGCATCGTATTCCTTTGCGAGCTATTTTTTTCTGTATTTCTCTTTTGCATCCACTCATTTTACTCCATAGCGCCCATGTGGTTGCGTATTAAAAAACTTTCGCCCAAATAAAAAAAATATTTAAAAATATAGGGCAGCATAAACTACCACAAGCTACTGTAATACGCTAAAAATGAGCTCAAAATACAAAAGTCAAATAATAGAATAGTCAAAAGAGTCAACAATTAAATCCACAAACGATGCATCATTGATTTTTCTCAAATTATTAATAATATTTGTATTTGATTGTCATGTAATTTTCCTTTGACAGTAACTAGTTTTCCCTACCCCTTCCCACCAATCAGATACGTAGCCAGAAATTTGCTTCGGAGGGGGGCTAAGTCTTGCTTAACTTGAAACAAATCAGCCTTGCCCATTCAGTGCCGATACGTTACAGATCTCTTTCCTTGATTTTCAGTGCTTGGTATTTACTTTTACAGTCCCAATACTTTTCTCTTCTCACTGGTAAAGTTCGCTGCTAAGATCAGAACAACAGAATTAATGGGAAAAAATTTCTGGGGGGGGGCTGAAGCACCAGAAACCCCCCCCCCTCCTCCCCTGGCTACGTGCCTGCCACCAATCCTACTGTTTTGTACCCTTTTTTCACACAGGATAAAGGAAATCAATGAAAATTATTAATTAACTTCCCGATTTTAAGCAAACGGCACTAAACGCGGCGCATCCGTTCAACTGTTAGTGCGCATCGTTAAATGGTAAATAAACCGGTTGGGATGAGCTATGGTCACCAGCATGGCTGTGTTTACTCGCTTTTGGCGAGAATAGACATGGGTTTGAACGAAAGTATTTTAGCAGAATTTCCACAGAGAAAGAAATCATTTACCTTGACTGGGACACAAAACCGGAACATCCTGATTTTTCGACAATGTACCTTAACCAGTTATGCTAACAAGACATCCTTCTTTTCCGAGGATTTCTTGAGGCTTAAAGAAACAAGATGTTAGATAACTGTCGAATAAAATGTCACAAAGGAACCGTAATCGTGGGCAATGCACCACCATCCGCAGGGTTAAAGCCAACTTTAAATACCAAGGTAATTTAACTTATTACAAATATAGCTAACTAGTCAACCTTAGCGGAGTTACCCGCTAATATGCCCAACGGCAGAAATTCTGCAGGGAAAAATATATCCTGATAATCATTGTCCAGGTCATAGTGAATGATTTGTTTCCTCGTGGAAATCCTGATATTTTTCATATTAGCGGGTATTTATGCATGTTTCTGCGGCTAGTTTGAAATCCTTTAAAGTAGGTATTTTACTACTTGAATAAAGCACTTATCCATGCGAAAGTAAAAAGAGTAGGGATGGTATTCGGCCGGCTAAAGTCCCACCCAGTAACCTTCGAGATCCCACCATTGGGACGAATTTTTCCGGTTGGGAACAATGATCTAGCCAATTCCACCAACCTGACAACTTTCAGAGTTAAATTTCGCTGCCCACCGCCATCTCCTGAAACCCTAGACAAACAGCGGCTACTATCCTAAAACAATATTCCTTGCAGATGGTCATCGACGTTCTACCCCTTGCTCTCGCAAAATATATTAAACCGGTTAATATAGAATGAGAGGCAGCATAACTGAACCTCTCAAGAATTGTGTAATCTTGGTCGAATCGAATTTATATAATCTGACACAGCAAAAGTGGAAATTTTGTAAAAAAATGAAGAAAGCAAAAAAAAAAAAACGTATCGGAAAAAATGTTAAAATGGCCACACTGTTTTCGCAGTCATGGAATCAAATTCCGCCTCGGGCATCGGTTTACCTCAAGATTAAGCTTGGATTAAGTTAGGCTACTCGTTGCTTTGTCACTTGGAGGAGTAACCGATTGCTGATATCATCTGCGCGACAGAGAGGAGTTAAATAATTGTATGAAGGATGTTTGGGATTGAAGGAAGGGTACAGGGAAATCCAGCGTAGGCAATAGCATACTCTTGAAGAAAATCAACAAGGGATCTTCGGTTTCACTCCCATTCGACGGTCGATGTACTGAGCATTAAGTTGCCTCCTTCGAAGCCGATATATTTTTGAAAAATCTCTACCATTCCCAGGGCTGGAATCTAGTTCCTCGTGATATCAAACCAATAATAGCTACCACACCAACTAGATTACCAATTAGACAATACGATAGATCAAAAGAATTTGGAGCATTTTAAATTAACTAATTCCAAAGTCTATGAAAATATTTTTAGCTTTAACCCCAATGAATAAATCGCGTAAAAAACGGAGTTTTTTCCCGGATTCCTTATATCGAAATGAGAAAGTTAGCGACCATCGGTCTGCAAAGCCTCTGCCGCTAATAGTTGCGAAGAATGCGGCAGGCGAATACATTCCTTGGTAGTCAACGTCCATTTGGAGTTGTCGCCGCTGAAATCGAGAAAGGCGTTTCCTTTTCAAAACGGCATGTCCTGCTGAGCCATGGGAAGATGAAAAGCAGTTGCAGCCTGTGGTAAATTGGCGTAATTGTACCGTCACCTCGCAAAACCTTGAAAAAAGCAATTGCACTCTAACTCCGTATAATAAAAAGAGACTTTGTGCGTCATGAAATATTATTTTCGGCGTGAAATTTTATTCCATTGCGATAAAACCAATTGGACCAAAAAACTTTTATGATAATCATACGGTATTTAATTTTAATCAAACAGTTATGGAAATTCATTTATGTAAGCTATCACTAATTATTATTCGTATTTATGATGGAATAATCTTATTAGATCACGCATTAATAGTTGAAAGCAGGTAATAGATCGAGTTTGAGTGGTAGCTAGTGTGATGTGCTCCAATTTCCTTGGTACGGAGTTCAAATCCCAGAAGTGGAAGTTTTTTTTAGAAGCATACGGGTCCCTACTTGAGTACGATGTGGATAGTATTTCAAGTTCACAACTCCGTCCGTCGGATGGGATTTTATACGGCTGACCCCTTGGTGCTTCTAGCCAAGATTAGGCTAATACCAAATAGGATCTCTTCCCATCCTTTTTCAACACACTGCGTTTTTATCTCTTTCCCGACAATGACCAATTCTTTAAGGATCCAAACACCTTAGTTGTCGGTTACCTTTCTTAATAGCAACACTATCGACAGCACTGAAAACATTTGTTCCTTATTAGGAGAATTTGGAAGTTTCCTCTCATTATTAATAGCAAATTGTGTAACCAAATCTTCTGATCGAAAATGGACTTGAACCACCTTTGAATACATTGAAGCCAGCGCCTCCTTGGAGAAAAAGCCCCATGGAGAAAATTTTACCTTGATTTTTAATTGCTGTTGATTTGCGTTTAAATAAACAAGTCAATAAAATAACTCCTTTCTCCGGGACTCCCATCATCGTGAAGTGAATTTTAACGCTGGCCACGTTTATTTAAGTCAAACAAGTCGAAACATTTTTACTTATTATGCTATCAGTCGAAGGCCAAAAATAGAACACACCTTCAGATCAGCTGAGGTAACTCCAGAATTCACGTTCTGGAAATTCATTTTGTTATTTCTGGACTTATAGTAACATTGACACGGTTACAGTTCTGTATAGGGTATTTATTCTCAACACTCTTAGGAATAGATAAAATAAGTCATACATCTGCATTTTTCTCAAAAAAATTCCAAAATTTGAAGTGATCAACGCCGTCAAACTAAAATATTTGGCTATGCCTGTTGATCTTATCTAAGAAACAGGTTTCGTTTGATTTTAGGCTACGCGGTGCTATATAACCTAAGAAGTTATGAGCACCAGCAAATAAATTCATGCTACAGCCTCTATAGCATTTGGGAAGCGAAAGCATGTGGTGAAACATTAATTGGTGGAATAGTACTAAAATTGGAGTCCCTTGCGTTTTTATCGTCCAAACTGGTAACACTCATTCAATTAAAATTCTATTTGAAGTATTATACACGAGAATTCTGGTTATAGAATCCTTTTACGTGTTCTCAGAAGGCAAAGAGAATGGATTAAGGGTCGAGAAGTTTTTGATAAAAAAACACTTGAAAGCAATATCACATCTATTGCATGAGGTGTAACCATGAAGGGAAAAACACATATAAACAAGAACAGAACTATTCACCCATTCCTCCCGGTGTAATAATTTACAATTTACTAATATTATAATATGTAGTCAGCAGAGAATTAAGGCTGGTAGTATTTGAAATGTAGTGCTAAAGAATAATAATGCTGATTAAATGGATCGACTGAGTAGGTAACGAGGAAATCCTAAGAAGAGTGGGAGAAAAGAGAAGTCTTCTGAAAACCCTAGGAAGAAGACGGGACAACTTAATCGGCCATATCGCTTAAGACACGATGGACTGATGAAGACAATCGCCGAGGGAAAAGTGAACCGGAAGAATGGTAGAGGAAGGCCTCATATAAGATAAATAGAGCAAGTGATGAAGTATGTAAAAGAGAGGCGTTACGTCAATATGAAGAGGTTGGCTGATAGAAGAATTGAATGGAAGGCTGCAAAAATCCAATATAGGATTGTTGACCGATGATAATGATAACATTTAGCATGATATAAAACTGCAAATGCCGCTTTATGGCGTGCGACTTCCAGCATTTCTGTTTCATGTAAGGGGGCACTAACGCCGACTTTTACTCGCTTAGGGATCTGCCAACGACCTGGGGGGGGTGTGCTTGAATCGTTCGAGATTGATTCCGGTACGGAATAATCACGAACACGATGTAAAAACATACGAGTGAGTCCTTAGTTACGTACCGGAATCAATCTCAAGCGATTCAAGCACACCCCTCCGCCCCCTCTGGTTACAGCATTTAGGGTAGAGGCAGCTGAGGGGAAACGTTACATACCCATCGTCATATGAAACCGAAGGACGGATGCATGCTTTGACTGCAATACGAGAGACACATTACTCCAACACATAGGGAGTTAGAAAAAAAACGTCCAAATACTTTCTTAGAAGAAATGCCACCCGGAAATAGCTTTCTGCAACCTTAAGAAGAATCTGTGATTCGAAGCCCACGGGAAGTAAAGTCATGGGATACATAAGTTGAAAACCAAAGTGATACCATTCTTTTTAGAGGGAAATTGGTATGAAATACTGCAGAGAATAACTTCACCCTAATGCTTTATGGGCTACTTATAGCGCTTTGGAATAATTTTCAGGATTTATCCTCGTCCATGTTAACTTATTTACAGCTCGATTCCTCTTAACAAGTATCCCTTGATGGGTCATAATGACGTTTTAAGAGCAAGTAGCTCCTAAATATTGCCCTCAGGGTCACGGTCCTTGGTAGTGTAGAGGTCAGCATGTTGACTCGAAGCGTCAAAGGTCCGTGGTTTTTTTCCCGGTACAGGATAACTTGGGATATTTTCAAATCAATTCGCCCAGTTGAACTGCGCAGGGCGTGAATTTCGCTGCACGTTTGGGTGATCCATTACGCTCTCGCAATACGGTCTGCGTGCAGAGTCACCAGTTGGGGTTGGTCACACTCACTGTGCTGACGACCGCCTGGAAGTCCTCGTGCATCCTCAGGGCATAGTGGTGCGTGGTGACGCTGGTGCACACCTCCATCTCGAAGGCAGGGTCCGGTCACAAGGGGTGGAGATAAAAAGGGTCCGGGGATCAGGGCCGGCCGGTTGAGAGACGCGATGACGGAACGACGAGATACCGCGTTGGACGGACGTGAAGGGAGTGCGCCGATGAGGACTCGACGAGGGCCCGGGCCCTTTGGGTGGCGGGGGAGGGGTTGTATGGAGGGGAGGGCCCGGAGGAGGGAGACGCGTGTTTTCGGCCGTGGGAACTCGCTTTCTCTCCTCTCGCTAGCTCACTCCCCGACTTTCCCCCACTGCCGTCCATTCTCCTCTCTGCCCCCTCCGCTCCCGGCTGGAGGGAGAGACAAGAGTCGGTTTGGAGGAAGGAGAGAGTGGAGGAAATCGGTAGACGCATTTATTCTGCGGATACAACCAACAGCTTAGGTTAGTTGGTTATTAAGGGGAGGCGGCCGACAGCTGAGGTCATTTGCGCCATTTAGGATAGGTGGGTGATTGGTTGATGGTAGGAGTTTTCAGGAAACGGAGGAAGGGTGGAAAGAAACCCGGCGTCGGCATTAGCCTACTCTTAACGAAAGGCGCCAAGGGGACCGCGGCCTAACGTCCCATTGGACGGACGGAGTACTGAACTTGAAATGCCCTCCACTACGCATTCAAGTGGGGACCGGTTTTCCACTGAAAAATCCGCCACTGCCGGGAATCGAATTATTTGATGTAATGACTTAGATAATGTTAAAAATTGGTTTTCCGGCGCGGGCGTTTCGCTAATTTTTATTAACAAATTTTATCTTAGAAACATGGAGATTGATAACGATAACAACACTTTAGCTGCTAGATCATAGGACAGCCATGTATGCTAGTAAAAATTAGCGAAATGTAGGTAATGGAAAATCAAGTTTTAATACAGACCAAGTCTCCAGATTTAAAGAAGATAACTATTTATGCAAGCTAGGGAAATAGTTTATGCCTTTAAAAAATTTAATTATTTGAAAAAATGTCTGACTATGTAGTCACTAACTAATCGGTTTATTTTGATTCGTGAATTTCTATCTAACAGTTTCCATAAAGCAATAGCATTGTTCCTCTTAGTTTCGGTTAAGTAGTGCGTGCATGTCATCTTTCACCATCTGCCACACCCCCTCACGGTGACTCGCAAGGTTTTACGTAGATGTAGGTTTAGACATGTTCCATTCGCATATCCTGCGCGTGCCACGCAGCATTTTAGCAACTATAAGTACACTCTTTCCTCTCGTATCCTGGGGAGCTCTGAAACCGTCGTGATTAACTCGAATAGGTAACCAAGGAGTCTCGTGGTATAAAAATGAATGGTTCTCACATTTGGTGTATTTGAATCGCTCGTAATAATCACAATCATTGGTTTTTACTTGAGTTTTACTCATCCGTCTCGAGTATAGAGCCCCCGGATGTGAAAATTCAAGTGAAAACAATGAGTAAGATTGTAAATTAGCAAATCATTCGTGTTTGTACCACGTGACTCCTGTGTTAGAAACCGTCGCGATCATCTCGAATTGGTAACCAAGGAGTCACGTGGCTTAAACACGAATGGTTCGCAAATGTAGTGTGCCCGATTCGCTCGTCTTAATATCATTAATTGTTTTCACTTGATTTTTACCCATATTTCTGGACTATAGACCCCCTAGATGAGATAAAACACAAAAGTAAACAATGAATGAGGCTGTAATAAGCGATTTTAACTAGGCTTGTGCGATGAGTCGATTAATCGAAGTCATCGACGATGATTTCAGTCATCGCGGTGCGATGAGTAAAATCGATGACGATGAATTTCATCGACCATTGACTGCGATGAGTCGAGAATAATCGATGTCGATGTCTCGATGCGAATCATTGATGTCGATGAGTCGTAATGTCCTGCATACACGAGAAACGCTACCTCTGCTGACGACCTCTTACTGGCGGAGCTCCACAATTACGAGGAGGTCCCAGCTTTATCCAAATCTTCGGGCGTCCTACATTGGTCTACTAGTAGTGACAGGAAGGTTGTGTATCCCCGCCTTCAGAAGTACGAGAGGAAACACCTCTGTATTCCTGCCACTTCAACGTCATCAGAGCGGTTCTTCAGCGATGTAGGAAGCATTGTTTTGGACGACCGACATCTACTCACCGATGAAAATGCGGATATGAAAATTGTATTATATCACAAAAAATAGTTGCTGTTTAATTTGTAACTTGGTGCTTGTTTCGCTCTTTAATAAATAGGCCTTGTCTTTCTCAATTACGTTTGATCCAATTCAATCTTCACCTAATAGCCACACCAAACTGCCAACCGAGAAATCTGCACCGATCATCGAGAGTCATCGATCATCGTAATTCATCGATCATCGAGATTCATTGATCATCGTGTACACTCTATTCGATGATCGATGATAGCCATCGTCATCGAAGCATTTCGATGAAAACCAAAATCGGTCATCGCACAAGCCTAGTTTTAACACATCAAATTTGCGAATCATTAGTGTTTGTACCACGTGGATTCTTGTTTACCTATTCGATATAATCCCAACGGTTTCAAACAGCCTCCCTGGGCGGGACTCCAAGCCGCGGAGTTTCCGTTGGTAGGCATGATGCACGTGACTCCGTGAAATAAATCCATAACATTGTGATGCTTCTCACAGATGTATCATTTCCTGACATATTTCAACGCTTCAGCATCATTATCGACGGTTAAAAAGGTTTTGGGGGGAAATCAATCTTAAATATCGTGGAGAAGAAAGGGAGATTGGGGCCAAGATAATGATTCAGGGTGAGGAGAAGGAAGACAGATAACGTTGAAGGGCAAGGTGAGGGGATTATAATTAATACGAAATAATAAAACACTCGGATAACTCGAAGTACTTAAAACGATTGGTCGAAGGTTCGGAAAAAACGGAGTTGAAAGGTATTTAAAGTCAATTAAGTCATTAAGTCATAGGTAAAACATCATGAAGAGCCTCATCGTTTTATAGCTTCAAATCATCCCATGAAAAACAGGTAAAAGAAATTGACATTAAGCATGAAACTCAACCTTCTAACCCAACCACACAGTTTTCCCCAATGATGTTTTCGCCACCAAAATTCTGATATCATTTTAGCAAAACCAAAAACTATTGGTATTCCTGGGTGTTTTAATGGCATGAAATATTTATGGTTTTATTGTAATTATAACATTGTCAAGCAATAATTCGTAAACATTGCGTTTTAGGTGCTTATCTTCTAAGATTTTTATGCTCTACGCTCTTCACATAAAGTTTGTGCTTACCAATAGTAGCTATAATTTATTCTATCAGAACCTGCTTACATTTTCCCTAATATATTACTTACATACCTGTACATAATATACACTAGATTCTGAATATGACACTAATGCTCGAACTGGTATATCTTGCGTTTAAATATTTGTATTAAAGTACAGTGTGTTAAACTTAATAACGTGTTGTGAAAATAGCATGCAATAGATCCTCATTAACTTCTTAGACATATTCATAAACTTTTCATAGACCCATTTTTAACCAGCCTATCAAATGAACTAAAATGGGAATCATTGTCAGACGTAGGTTGAAATTTAGACTTAATTTTATAAATAAATTCCAAGATAATATTTTCACTGATGACGTTAAAAATATTTCGCGAACTCCAACAAACTATAGCATACGGGACCATAATCACAAAACTATAGAAACTGATAGCCGAAATGACAGATTCAAAATGTCCTTTTTCCTCGCACAATCAGGGATATGAATAGCTGTAAATATAGACCAATAGCATAAATACGTGTGTATCAATGGATAGAATAGGTAGTTGTATGTTGGTGCAAGAACATTAAGCTAATCAACAGCATGTTTTAGCATGCTTGCTTTGCTATTTTTATCTGTTTTAAATTGAGATGTTTAGGCTAGAATATAATTACTAATCTTTTTTATGGAAGATATGTATTGCATATTTGATGTAAATTCACTCCCCGCCCAACCAACCTTTATGGTGGTTTTCTGGGTAATATGTAGATATCGAGGCATACAATTTTTTTTGCGAAGTAACTGTAGGTAATGGTGAAGATAAAATGGATCGATCGAGTGACAAACGAAGAAGTGTTAAGAAGAGTGGGAGAGAAGAGATGTCTACTGAAAACATTAAAAAGAAGACGGGACAACTTAATGGGCCACATCTTGAGACACGATGGCCTGATGAAGACAATAATCGAGGGAAAAGTGAATGGAAGAATGGAAAAGGCAGGCCTTTTATGAGTTATATGGAGCAAGTTGTGAAGGGTGTAAAAGAGAGGACTTACGTCATTTTGAAGAGGTTGGCCGATAGAAGAATCGAGTGGAGGGCTGCGTCAAACCAATCCTAGGATTGTTGACCCATGATGATGATGAACTGTAGGTAATCTATTTATAACTTTCACTAGTTACATCAAAAATTAGTCAGTACATGCAACTGATGACAAATTTTCGAAGGGCAACTGTAACTGAAAACAGTTATTTTTTTGTACTCTTCCTACATCTGCCGATTCCTTACTCCCAAGCCTGTATTTCCAGGAGCCAAAGCTTCTTTCCTTTGACGTGCCGAAATTGCCATCTTCTACGCGCGCAGAACTTTCCCCGGTCTGCGCTCTTTTTTTTCTCTCTCTCAACAACGCTGCGCATGGCGACCGTAGGGAGAGGAAGACCGGAGTGCGAAAAGACAACAACTCGGGAAAACTTTCCTCCAAGGAGCGTAAAAAAAAAAAAAAAAAAAAAAAATGTTGCCCCGAGGGCAGGGAACGCTCCACGCATCAACTTCCATCAATTCTTGGGAGACGTGAGGATGCTATGTCGCATTTAATATATTTACGGATGTGATTACAGTTGATCGCTTTCGTTCATGCAAACGATTCCAATCAAAACTGCGGGTAACGACGTTAATCGCTTCGGTCCTGAAATATACCTGGCCGATGAAAAAAAAAATTCGCCTCTTTTGAGCACATATGGGACTATATGTAGAATATATATTGCGATTTTCCACAGTTAAACATTTTTATTCCGACTAGTTTCGGTGTACTACACCATTGTCAAGTGAAGCTTTCTGTTTCGACCTGCTCATATATATACACTTGGAAACAGAAAGTTTTACTTGATAATGGTGCAGTACACCGAAACTAATCAGAATAAAAAAAATTAACTGTGGAAAATTGCAATATCTTTCCTTTAATATAAAATATTTATGTTAATTTTTTTGTTGAACTATTTACAGTCCACGTATTTTTTGTACTTGAGTGTTTTCTCTTGTCACGAACGAAGTCATCAGTATTGCATGAGATATTTGGGATCGCATAAATGTGCTTCAAAAGAATGATTTATTAAAAGATACATATAAAGGTCACATGTGTCACGCCTCCAAAATCGGAATGCTCAACGCTGATTGGCTACGCTACCGTAATGCCGCCAGCTGAGGACGGTATAAATAATGGCCTACTTCCACCGTTTGGCATTCGGACCTGACCTGAAGATGTGGCCTGCATTTGAAACAAAACGTCATCTCCAAGATACACCGACACAGCATTAACCGAAAAAGATTGAGATACAAGTCCATGTATGAGTACGGTTGTTATTTGAGAGATATGTACAAATTTGATGATCGCACGAATAATAATGAAGTATCACCTTAACTTAATTAATATTCTTAAGTACACGAACAGAAAAAAATGCAACATGTGCAAGAGAAAAATAGATGAAATATAGCTCACTTTATTTGCGTCGGCCATATTGATTACAGAAAAAACGAAAGCCGAAAGATATTCTAGTGAATTAATTTGGCGCTTTCAAGATGGAAAATTAAATATCAGGTATGTTCCCAGATGGATACATGAGTACAATATTCTGCTAGAAAAGGCTACCCTCTCAGGGACGTATAACCGGTTGTTTACGTATGTGTACAAGGAGACCGAAGAAGATAAACCGGTCACTACACTGGTACGGTCGTTAGGCAGGCTTATGTTTATCCGATCGGTGCATGTTTGTGTACTCGGACAGTAGACGTGATATAATGAAGTTATTTTATGGTCCAGACTGATGTAGTTTGATTTGCCTTCGCTGTTAAAAATTGCTATATGATAAAGTGAGCTTTTACGCCATTAAATCTCTTAGGATAATGCCTTATGCTCTGATAGCTAGCATTTCATAGGAATAAGAAAAGCGAAAATTACCAAGAATACTGAATGCGTGTGAGAAAGAAAATTTTAATAAATCATTCTTTTAATGTAAATTTATGCGAGCCCATATTCCTCATGCAATAGGGATCATTGAGTATATACAAGTATCTGAATTTAAAAAAACACGGTGCCGAAAAAAGCATGTGGAGGTTTTTTTAATCATAATTTCCGAGTAACATTCCTTATAAATTTTATGATGTAATTGATGGGAAACCAACATTGTCCTTACCTGTTAATGTACACTCAGTCACTATGCCTTCAAAAGTGTTACACGCTATTCTCTTGTTAGTACGTAGGTGTCATTTTTAACCCTGATGTATCATTGAGCAAACGCATCCAGGACAATTTTGGACAAGCCGGCAGAAAGAAATGAATATTTGGAACATTAAAAAATCCTTAAAAAATTTAGTGAGAAAAGGAAAAATTACGTTTTATTTTTTCGGTCCCAACTACGAAATATGCACCGATTAAATGGGATCTAAATTCTTTAGGTATGATTTCGGAGCTTAATAGTGTTGAAGGAAGAGCAAGTAGGTTTGGTTAATAGTTTAGGAATAGATTTAGTAGTGAATCGAAATTATTAGAATAACCAGACCGGAAACCATCAGCGTTTCTAGGTTGAAGCATTGACTAAATTTACAGCTTAACTTTAATTTAGATATGATTTCTTTATACTTTAATTTATTTTTTTAATCCAGTATTCGCGTTTACAAGTTTAGTCATAGGGATAAAAATAAAAAGATAGATAGAAAGATAGATAAAATAAATATTTTTTTACGCGCACAATATGGGTTAATAATAGATTAGATTGAAGTTATCAGGGATGATTTTAATAGGTGAATGTAGGCCTTTTTGCATGCCTACATAACAGAACAGAACTTTTACAAATTGCTGACAATTTTTACCGATTTATTTTTTGGAAATAACCAAAATTTCCTGTTAAGAAAGAGATGATTTTCCCCGACTCGTTTCTCGTGTTTGGGGTGAAAGAACTTATTCCTATGGGTATGTTGACACAGCTTGAATCTTAACAAGTTCCTTTGATGTCCCCCTTCCACGATGAGAATACTCCCTCACCCCAAAACAACTCTCAACCATGTCCTCCCCGGAACGCAAATGAGGCTGTCTCTCCCTTTTCCCTCGGAAAATAACTCCCCTTCTCTCTTTCCCTCCCTTCAGTCAACCACCTCGATGCTCTTTTGGGGAGGAAAGCAGTTCCGGGGCTGGAGAAAGAGAGGGAGAGAGTCGGAGGAGGACGCGATTCTAGAGGCCTCCTGGTCAGAAGATATGGACGTGAAGTTGACGGAATCGTCCGCTCCGAAATCGGACAGCGCGAGCTCTCCGACTTGCCTCGGATGGGGTTAGGCACTCACGATCTCCTTAAAGACCGACGCGCCTCTAAGAAACTCTCTCGTTCCCGCCTTATGTGGAAGTCGCGGCACGTCCACGTTCCAACATCTAGGAAACCGCGCCGTTGCGTAAGGTCTGGGGGTAGTAGACGTATAAAATCAAACCAAAACGTTGGGAAGTGAAACATTTGAAACATCAAGCCAGGAGAATTCTCGCTTTGCATTTTCCACAAAAATTCACTTCTTGGCAGGCTAAAATTATGACTATCCCTTGGAAAATTTTTGTCAAGTCCCATGTGAGTCCTAGCAGTAAATAGCTGAAACCCATTCTTATCTCTTCTTCTGTTTACATTGGTTTAAATTATATTTATGGTCCCGACAGTGACTTGGAGCCATAGCTAGTTCCATAACACAAGTTTGTTAACATTTCTTTATCCAATTTGTAATTATTATATTTCCCCCTCCCATTCAATTTCAACAGGCACCTTCAGCTAGTATAAATATAAAATATGAGGGCATCAGTTAGCGTAGGTTAAACTGTTTAGCTACTAGGTAGCAAACAAGTAACCAGAAATTTGCTTAGGGGGGGGGTCTAATTCCAGTGTAGCGTAACTTGAAAAATGTGTCAGGTCGCTTAGCAAAGATTGATAGGATTATGTGTAGGTGTAGATAGTACAATCTTCATGTACGATAACTAAAACTAGTGATATGCAACATCTACTCTCTACCTTTATTTCTTTTTCAATTTTTTACTATGGTAGACTGGACCATAATCATAAAATTAGAGAAATTGATTGCCGAACTGATAGAATCAAAATGTCCTTTTTCCCTCGTACAATCAGAGATACGAATAACGGTAAATATGTCCAATCGGAGAGTAGCAATGGATAGCATTGGTAGCTGCATGTTGGTATGAGTACTTAAAGGTAACCCTACTAACAGAATGTTTGCATGTTTGCTTTGCAATTTTTATCTTTTTTAAATAGTGAAGTTTAACTAGTGTATTAATACTATTCCTTTTTTATGCATGGTATGTAGTGCATGTTTGGCGAGAAATCACCCCCTGCCACACACCTTTGTGGTGGCTTGCAGGGTATAATGTAGATGTAGATGAACTTGAAAGAAATCAGCCTTCACCGCTCGGTGCTGACATGTTACAAATCTTAATTAATTTCACTTGATATTCAGCGCATGGTACCTATTTGCTTTCACAGTGCCCATTCATATCTCTTCTCGCTGGTAAAGTTCACTGCTTACCTTGTTATGAAGTAGTCAATTTGACCGGCCCCGGAACAGAAATTTAACGCATACAAACATATCAGATTGAAAAGAACTATTACTAACCACACACATCCATAAAACTAGTGATTAAGTTTCTAGACACTTAACACTTATTTTATACGCGTTGTAAACCGGATTATTACGCCTGAAGCCTCAAAATTCCCCACTTCCTGGCTACGGGCCTGCTAGGTAGTATTTTGAACTACGTTGGCTGTAAGTTTTTTTAATAATATTAGGAGGAGAATCGCTTCAGTTAGGAAGAGGTTTGCTACCAGAGGAAAACTGTAGTTAGCGATAATCTTAAGCAGGGATGCAAAGGAAAGATTAGAGAATAGGTAGCTTCATGTGGGGTTCAACTTAGAATGGATCTTAGACATAGAATAACGGATTGGAAAGAATAGTAATCGCTCAAAATATTTCAATTTCAAAGCCACAAGTACCTACTAGCTTTCAAACTAAATACCTCGGTGATCAAGGGCTATATCTACGAAAATTATGGAGCACGTAATGTGGCGAACGCAATTTAGTAATGCAGTTATTATGTAAAACGCAAAAATGAGCAATAGTTGTTTAAATATCTGATATAATATTTTTTACCAGAAAAGAGTTAATTTAAGCTAATAGTTACTGATTCTCGTCAATTAGAATTGGAGGATAAAAAAAACAATTTTTAGTAATTTGGTTGAAAATCTCTCAGGTTTCACACCAGGGCCTCGATCATGGATCTTCACAAGGCGTGCGCTAGCGTTATCGTTATTTTTGGATATAACTTATGTCAGAGGGAAGGTGTTCTCCGTTCTTCATTTTTGGCACAGCACTTCAAATCGCTTATCACAATCAGTGGAGCGAATTTCATATGTCGGTTATTGTTAACCCTGCGCTACTCTGGGGGTAAGCGTTAACGATAAAGATTGCGATAACGCGAAAGATGCATCCGTGATTCCACACTAGGTCAGGTTTTAGAATTCTTCCTTGTGCGACTCGCCCATCGTCAAAAGAGATCCAAGAATCCAAGTTCCGTTTTTTCTTCATGGGTGTTTTGAAGTCTATTTCCTCACTAATAGGCGCTAGACCCGCAGGAAGGATTTAAGGATGGGAATGGAAGGGACTTTTAAAAATCCCGTTCAGAATTTCCCGCTTATATACTCTCCTTCCGTGGGTCAGGTGGCTGCTGATTGGTCGTACATCGTATTTCTCTCTCTCTCTCTGTCTCCTGATTGGTCGTCCGTTCCCTCTGATTTTTAGAAATAAATGTTGTTGTAAAGATTTTTGTCCAGGATGGACCTCAAATCAGTTCATGCATATTGCTTTTCAAAACGTTTGCCATCTCTACGGCGAATAAGCGCAATGGGAGGCCAAAAACGATGAAAATTATCCAAAAATCCGGAAAATGTTGGTAGTATGATGCACTAGAGGATAAAATAACCGTAAATATATAAAGAATGAACTCGAAGTCAACAAGTAAGCCGCAAGGCTGCGTGTCTTTACGATAACGATAACGATAATATACGAATACGATAACGGACGAAGGATCAATTGTAAATTGGTGATTCCTTTTTTCTTGTATTCGAACGAGCTCTCCATCTACTTTTTACTTCCAGTCGAATAGGTGTACACATCCACCATTCAACGTTGATATTACGCAGTATGCCACATCGGACGATATCAAGGAGAAACTTTACACACTATTGAACTCGTGATAGACATTTTATGACATAAGCAGTGGAAGTGAGACTATTTGAGATTATATAATATCCCCAGCCACATTCAGTGTATCAACTCATTTCTCAGCGTCACTCTGGGATGTAATACGACCTGTGAAGGTAGAATCTGTACATCAATCTGACTCGATGTAGGGAATTTAGGGCGTAAGCAGTAGAAGCAAGACTGTAGTAGAGATCCAGAATATGGTCATAAGCATCCTAAACTATTTCTCTCAGAATATGCGGTGGCTAAATCATGATATTATCATATAGCCACCAAGTTAAGTGGATAGTAATTGTTTGGTATTCGCGCCGCTAGTGGACTTTATTGCTATGGCCAAAAGAGGGCAGTGAGAGATTTTCTCCCTTTTCCCGACACCTGTCGGTAATTTTTTTTTGTTTGCCAATGATTTCCTCGGTTCATGAGGGATCGAACCCGCTCTCAGTCGCTGTCACACCGTGCTACGGTCAAAATCCAATCTTCAAACCACTCGACTAGAGCTGAAGAAGGAACCTTGGGGGTAAGTCGCTCATTGCTCTGGGCCATATCTTTATACAGTCCACTCTTTCCTAATCGTGTAATATCCGGCTATTATCAAGCTCCCTCAAGTTCCGGCCAATTGCGGACAGAAGGAGGGGCAGTAATCATACAAGTGTACTGTTAACGACAAAACTCGTAGCCATATATTTTATATACGTCTACATAATACCCTGCATGCCATTATAATAGTCTGTGGCAGGGGGGTAAAGGCACACCAAACATGCATTACATATCATGCATAAAAATGGATTAGTAATAATATATTAGTCTAAACTTCACAATTTACCGGTTTTACACTACAAATACTAATTTTCATGCTGGGTCTTTTACCTATATCTACATGTACACGATACCCTGCAAGCCACCGCGAGGGTGTGGCAAGGGGTGAAGATCACCAGCCATGCACTACTAACATGCAAACTAGCAACTATATTGTCTCATGCAACTTGATTGCTAGTGTCTACAGTATTTAAGGGGTAAAACATGCATCATGCACTACATAATACTCTAGAATATTTCCCCTACCTATCCCTTTCCTATGCTGCCTATTCTGTTCCCTTATAGTACGGGGGAAAAATGCCATTTTGAATCGATCAGTACGATAATCTATCCCTCTAATCTTATTTATCTGGTCGAATCTAGCATAATACGCTGGTGTTTTTAATATGTGCCTAACATCTTCAGTAAAGGTATCCGATTGAAATTTCTCTAATAGATTTAATCTGTACTTTAACCTACGCTCTGATAATGATTCCCACCCTAATTCTTGTATTAATTCTGAAACACTACTCAACCTATCGTAACACCTTTTAACGAACCTAGCTGCTCTACGCTGCACACTGTCTAGTTCTCTGATCAAACCTAATTCATTCGGATCCCATTTATTTCATTTATCAATGATTCTAAGACAGTGTTCCAAAGTATGTGAGAGAAGAACGCAACGTTTGCCTGAGCTTCCAAATTCTCATCCCTCTCTCCCGGAGAATTGAAACACGTGAGTTACGATGCGCGGTTCAGGGAGTGGCACTGGATCCACTGCCAACGGTTTCAGCACCACATGTCGGCCACACGAAAGGTGCATCGCCCTTCGATGAAAGGAGAGCAATCGATTTTAAGTGCTGTGCTGGGAATCATTTAATCCAAAGGAGAGAAGAGTGTGATTAAAGGTATGCGATGTAGGTATTTGGGTTGCTTCTCAGGTTTCAGTAAATGTTGAAATGCAATGTTGGTGGCAGTATGCATACTGTGCCAACATTTACGGCTGGTGATTTTCAGCACACAATTGATAAAAATATATATTAACAATCCTTTTATGTAAGTACTTGGAGAGAAACTCGACATCGGTGTCTGGCTTGCACTTCTACATCTACATAATACCCTCGAAGCCACCATAAACGTGTGTGGCAGGGGGTGAATTCTCACCAAACATGCACTGCATATCATGCATAAAAAGGATTAGTGTTTATTAACTGTTCTAAACTTCATTATTTAAAAAAAGATAAAAATAGCAAAGCAAACATGCAAAAGCATGCTGTTAGTTGGGGTAGCTTCAAGTCCTTATACCAATATGCAGCTACCAATGTTATCCATTGCTACACTCGCACTGAATATATTTACTGTTATTCCCTAATTGTACGAGGAAAAAGGGAAATTTTGAATCTGCCAGTTCGGCAATCAATTTCTCTAATTTTGTGATGATGGACCAGTCTACGACAGTAAGTTGGGGTTCGCAAAATATTTTTAAAATCATCACTGAAAATATTGCCTTGGAATTTGTTTAAGAGATTAAGTCTAAATTTACCCCTGAGATCTGACAATGATTCCCAATTTAATTCATTTAATAGACTGGTTAAACTAATAAGGTTATCATACCATCCCTTTACAAATCTTGCCGATCTTCCATGCACACTTTCAAGGACCACTTAACGAAAAGCACTGTTTTACGTCCCATCGGATGGACGGAGTACTGAACAACAGCTGCGCTCGGCAAGAGTGCAATCATCATGCGTGTGCACGTGAGCAGCGAAGATCGGCAAGATTTGTAAAGGGTCGGTATGATAACCTTATTAACGTAGCCAGTCTATTAAATGAATTAAATTGGGTATCATTGTCAGATCGCAGGTTGAAATTTAGACTTCATCTCTTAAACAAATGCCAAGGCAATATTTTCAGTGATGATGTTAAAAATATTTTACGAACCCCAACTTACTATGGCAGACTGGACCATAATCATAAAATTAGAGAAATTGATTGCCGAACTGATAGATTCAAAATGTCCTTTTTCCCTCGCACAATTAGAGATACGAATAACGGTAAATATGTCCTATCGGAGAGTAGCAATGAATAGCATTGGTAGCTGCATGTTGGTATGAGTACTTAAAGCTAACCCTACTAACAGAATGTTTTTGCATGTTTGCTTTGCAATTTCTATCTTTTTTAAATAGTGTAGTTCTGACTACTATATTAATACTATTCCTTTTTTATGCATGATATGTAGTGCATGTTTGGTGAGCAATCACCCCCTTCCACACACCCTTGTGGTGGCTTGCAGGGTATTATGTAGATGTAGATGTAGATCATCACACAAATAGAGAACGGTGTGCCACTGAAGAAAATTCCCGATTCTGGGATACCAACCTAGGCTTACTCCATGGGCCAGTACGTAATGAAGCCACCACATCAAACCGAATCTAAATGATTCATGTGTTTGCGGATTGAACAAAGCAGAATATTACAGCCGGCACAGACGTATGCACAACAAATTTCATTTTCTGAAATTTATCAAAGGCGCCAGCATACTTTGTTATCCTACAACCACGCTTATGCACATTTCCACCATCGTTTGCCCTCCTAATCCAATATTCTCTCCTAATCTGTTCATGTTACAAAGTGCATGCACTTTTTCTTGTTGTTTTAAATAGCTAAAATAGCATACGTTACTAATCATGGCACTGATGTAGAACTGAATTTAGATAAACACTGCCAGAGTCAGCGAGATTGGTAATGCGCCATCTGATTACACAAGGATCGCAGGTTCAATTTCTATCTAGGACATGGAAGTCGGATAAGCATGAGGTGAAGAATAAAATAGGTTAAGGGTTTGGCGGTGATACGCTTGGCGGTGATGCCCTTAGCAGCTGCGCCAACTTAGATAGATAGATAGATAGATATTTAATGCTCAAAACTCATACATATAATTATACAACAAAAGAATACTTGAGCTAGGTAGCTTACAAGGGTAAACCTGAAAAAAGCTACCGTCAGAAACAAAAGTGTTAGAATTAAGTGCTGAAAATTCAAAAACAAGGCGTAATAATAATATATAAATATAAAAATTAACAAAATGTAACAAAAAATGTATAAATTGACATAAAAAATGATTGGCACATAATTTTGAAGAATCATAAAGTTCTCTGTACATATAGTTTTCTGTATGCATAGTATTCTGCACATTCATATATTATATACATATATAGAACATATAGTTTTCTGTACATTCATAGATAATTTGTTATGAAAAACCATAGTCTTATGTAATTTAAATCAGTTTGCATAACATACCTTGTAATTAGCAAACCATTGCTAATTAAAAAGCTCAAAACCTAACTTAAAACCTAAATCTATAATTTCCAATGAGAGAATCTGCTTTGCTTCTGTGATGTTAAGTAAGACGACCGAAGAACGATGTTGGTTTTTGCTAGTTACGTCCCACCTTGAATAAGCAGTTAGTGTATGGGACCCGGATGAATTAGGTTTGACCAGAGAGCTAGAAGTGTGCAGCGTAGAGCAGCTAACTTTATTAAAAGGTGTTACGATAGGTCTAGCAGTGTATCAGAATTAATAAACCAATAAGGTTGGAACCATTATCAGATCGTAGGTTAAGGTACTGACTAAATCTATTACAGAAATTAAAAACGGATAGATTTACTGAATATGTAAGATATATATTAAAACACCAGCGTATTAATCTAAGTTCGTCCAGGTAAATAAAATGAGTGTGGTAGATTGCCATACCGAGAGATTTAAAATGTTATTTTCCCCCGTACTATAAGAGAACACAATAGGCGGCATAGCAAAGGGATAGGTAAGTGAAATATTATTAGAATAGCATGTAGTGCATGATGCATGTATTAACAACAAATACCGTTATTACTAAGTAGATGCTAACCATCTTGCTGCATGTGACTCTATTATCTAGCATGTTTCCATGTAGTAGCCCGCTTGAACATAAGAAGTGCATATTTGGTGATCTTAACCCCCTGACACACACCCTCGCGATGGCTTGCAGGGTATTGTGTAGCTGTAGATATAGTGGATGTTGTTATGTCCCTAATCAACATATTACTGGTGCAATTGGTGTTGAAAAATATTTCGTCAGCACGACTGACTGGGCAGTCAAATTATAGATCAAATCATCTGCCGATCGTATCGTAAATTTAGGAATGAATCAGCTGTATGATGAAGGACCTCACAGGAGAATGATGATCGCTTCTCTGAATGATGACGGTCATCGAGCCCGCGGGAAGCGGAGACCTGTGGAAGGGGTGGCTCGCTTTCGAGCGAAATGAATTTTCTGGAGCAATCGATGTTGCTGCCGAGCTCATACCGCTGGCTGAGAGAGTGCCGGGAAGGACACAGGCATTCAACTCTTCTCTCCCCAATCCATCGATGCCAACTGTCTCAAGCATCACAGAATACACTAAATCAACGCCCTCTGGGAGCAACCAAGCTCATCATGATGAGTCCTCAATTGATTATGCTAGGTACTGATGAAATGTCCCAACTCTGCTATTAATTAACTTCTCCAAGCACCTCCTTCCCTGCGTTTTCTCCACTGAATTATGAAATAGATGTCATTTTTTGATAATTTCAGGATACATCCTTTTTTGGCCATTCGATCGATTGGCAATAAAATAATGAGGCCCTTACATCATATATTTGAAGAAAAAAGACGTTGAAAATCCGTTATTTTATACGTGGCTATACGGCACAGCATGGCTCTTGCTGTAAAATTTGCAGATTAATAATGAAAGAGAAATGTCGTTTTGACGAAAAACTAATACAAGATGCGCAATTTTATGTAGAATTTAGCATTGCAAAAAAGTGCTTGCCTTACCACACCTGTGTAATTAATATTAATAAATGTTTACTCGAAAAAAATCAGAAACCCCTTAGTTACATGAAAGAGGCGCTAGTGAATGTTGTTGACATTGGCAACGATACTTGTGACGGAACGTGCTTACAAGCCTATTTGCTATCTTAATTTAGAAATATACCTTACAAAGGTCATTCTTATATTTTTAATGTAATTTAAATATTTCATTGGTTATTAATATGGTGTCATTAATAACATTACTTACAAATGGTAGCAGCGTCATTGTTGCCAAACAATTTTCAAAAATATGAATATTAATAAATTTTAAACAAAGAGTTGTATTTCAAGGGAATACTTTAAAACTAAGTAAAAAAATATTTAACCTATTTTAGAATACGTAATAGTACGAATGAGTATGTATTCTCACTTTGGAAATTAAACGTGGCAACAACACGTCGGCCATGTTCTGAAGTCAAAATGAGTTAAAAGAGCTTGTTAAAAATAGAATGCAACTACAATGCGCTATATAATAGCATATTCATAGAATAATTGTGTATGCGTTATCATCCTATAGATGATTTTCCTTATAGGAGTTTTTCTGGATCGGTATTTATTGCTCTTTTACGGGATTTTGAATCGCGGAGTCACGGTGGAACCTCCTTAAGATCAGCTTATTTTCCTATCACTCCTCATTTATCAACAATGCTATACCTTCACCTACCTTTAATCAACGATGGAAGAAACAAGAATGAAAAAGTAGAATAGCTAAGTCAATGACGTAAACATACCAAATGAAGAATGTACTCAGTGTTTTAAATACAAACTTCGAGGTAAGGAAACAGTCTAACAGGATTCGTACCTGGATCACGCGTTTTTATGGCATGGCCTTGAAAATAGCAATTAGGCCGTAGCATAGCCACAGAAAAGTTAAGGCCCGAAGCATCCGATATCTGGTGTTACAGAGGAATGGATGGAGGTCATTTGGATCGACCGACCTACTAACTGACGAAAAATTAAAAGAGAAGAAGGGACAACCTAATCGGCCTCATCATAAGGCATGATTATCTGAAGAAGAGGTCGAGATGAAGTGAGTGTGGAGTATGGCAAAGGAAAACTTCGAATAAAATACGTAGCAGCCTGGAGTGAAGCAAGTAGGGAAGACAGAAAAAAGACATATCAATATAAATATTAAGATGTTAGCTGATAGGAGAATTAAGTGGAGAACTGCATTAAACCAATTTCAGAATTAGTTATACCTTAATTGGTTTTTTATTAGTTATACAGTTATACATTATTAGTTATACGGAATAAAGTTAGAATTAATAGAACTCTTAATGACGATGAGCTCTCCCTCATCAAGATTCAGGATATCCAGAATTATTTCAATTATAACCTTTAGATTACAAAGAGGCAGTAAGACGGAGATGTTTAACAAAACATTTTTTTCGCGCTTAAAGTCAATAATAAAAATGATCGCTATTTATTTTGGAGACAAATAGTTAGGGTGGATGAATAGATATTAGACATTTTCTGCACGTCTGAATGGGACGAAGGCCAGTTTTTATGTCTGCTGAGCGTTTACCATCAGGTCATGTAGACTCCAAGTTGCTTCAGCGGGTGTCGAAACGGCTGGTAACAAAGGTAAAAGTGACAGACGATCATTTTTTATTAACGTCAACAATATAAGAGCGTAATCTCCTCCTTTTTTAAACCTAGAAAATATTTAAACAGTTAAATTATAGTTCCACCCCTTAATGTGAATTGCATATGTGTGATTATAGATATTCCAATGTATGTTTCTAATTTTGCAATACAATAATACAGGTTTGCTCGAGTAGTATTTGAAAAATGTCCCTGCCACAGATGGTAGTTTCATCATTAATTTTAGTTGTATCAATATTCATGATTATATTATGAATTATACAGTACCATTGTTTTCTTTAGAAGTTTCTATGTTCTCTGGATTAACTTAGTTGACTTCACAAGCGTTTCATTCATCCTAAGAATCTGCATTCATGACCGACAACCGTTAATCAAACCGATCCTAGGATTGTTGACCCTTGATGATGATGAACATCAAGTATTTCAATCCTAGGAACGGTTTACTGCAACCCTCCACTCCTCCCTGTTCCATGCCACTACCTTTTCCTCCTTTTATAGTTCTTTTTCCCCGGATCCTTCTTCACTTGTCCTAAGTATTTGTCTCTCGGTCGTCCTCGTGGCGCTTTCCCTTCGATTTTTCCTTCCATTATGTTTCACACGTGTGTCTTAGGATGTGCCCAAGTCATCTTGTTCTTCTTTGTCGTATGGTGCTCCACAACCTCTTTTCTTCTTCTGCTCTTCAAAAGAATATAATTACCAATCCTTTTTATGCATGATGCACGGTGAATGTTTGGTTGGATTCATCCCCTGCCACACATCTTTATGGTGGCTTGCAGGGTAGTATGTAGGTGTATCTCTCGGCGTCTTCCACGACAGTGTCTTCGCCACTTCTCTTCTTCGTCGCCGGCAGTCATCTGGCGCGGGCATTTTCCTCGATCTTAGGAAGCTTCATCTCGCTCTTAAGGCGAGAACCGGTTGAGGAATGTATACCCGTGATGGCGGCGCCTTGTCGAGGCGTAAATGCGAGAGCGTGAGAAAATTCTCGACTGTGATTTTAAAATGTTATCGGTGACTTAAACTTCACGAAACTTATCTCTGGTGTTAGAGGATGGTCATGGTTAGTGCTTTTCTGCTGCCGATAATGGTCCTAACCCCAGTCAGTACCCTTTAACCCCTTTAATGGTGATTAATTCTTCCCTGTTCATCATACCTGGGTGTTGTGTTTGAAACCGTTGGCATTATCTCGATTTGGTAACCAAGGAGTCACGTGGTACAAACAAGAATGGTTTGCAAATTTAGTGTGTATGAATCGCCCTTTGCATAATTAATTGTTTTCACTTGAGTTTTTCTTTTCTATCTCGACTATTGAGCCCTCAGGAAATGTATCCAACACAATCGGAAATATTGCCAAAGGAAAACAATACACGGAATCTGATGCCGGGAACTTGGATATAACAACAAGATAATCCCTATTCAAAAGGAAGATTGTAACATTTACAGAATGGAAACTCAAAATAAATTCAAGTAATAAGTCCAATGGAATTTATTACTCGAAGAATTTCATGAAAATTTAAGCATCACCCACTATTGACATCAAACAGTTTTTCTTTGTTATGACAACGCCTAACTAGAGGCTCTAAAGGTGCGTTTACACGTAGCAGTTGACTGCTATGACAGTCAACTGCTAACAACTATTAAGCCCCACTCGCATGTGTAAATAGCAACTGCGATGCGAGTTCAGGTCGATACTGGACACATGTCGAACACTATCGATCCACGTTCGAGCTATTAGCAAAGTTGAAGTCCGTCTACTTTCAAGCGGAAATGTATCCAACACAATCGTAACAATCGCCAACGGAAAGCAATACACGATGTCTGATACCGGGAATCTAAATATAATAAAAAGGATATCCCTTTACGAAGAGAATATTGTACACTTCAAAGAATGAGAACAAAAGATAATCGTCAATGGACTTTATTGCTTGATGAATTTGATGAAAATTTAAGCATCAATCACTATTGAAATAAAACTCTTTTTATTTGTTTTGGCAACGCCTAAATAGCGGCTTTAAGCTGCATAGAAGTTGGTGCAGACGCATCATAGGAGTAGCGATATAGATACATCGCGCAACTCGCGACTGTCATAGCAGTCAACTGCTACGTGTAAACGCTGCTTAAGACTCGTAGAAGTTGGTGCAGTAGCGATAGCGATATATCGCGCTTCTCGCGCGAAGTACATTGCTATGTGTAAACGCACATTTACAAGTAGATTCCTATAGAAGTTCACTCATACAGGTAATCACCACTTGAGTATTATTGATTAAAAATTAGTGTCCTACCTGAAGTTTGGTTTTTGATAGGTAGGGTAGAGCTCACCCAGTACTTAGCCAATGGCGTGTGAAATTTACACATTCAGGGTAGGCGGGCCAGTTCCTTTCCCTGGACCACTTGCGATTTTATACGAAGTTCTGACAGGTGGAGGTGTTCAGAAAGGCTTCTGCGCGGTATTTGAATCCGGGAATCCGGTTTACTTTACAATGGAATTCACATTACAAAAGGTCCTGTGGAACGGACTAACATCGTAAAGCGGGAGTCTACTGTATTTGATAGGTATTCGGTATAGTCATCACTAAATTCCCCAAATTTTATTTATGTTTTATTTAAATCTTATTAGCATTTTCACCTAAAAACATGTTTTGAATATAAGAAATATCAGATCATTCATAATTATAAAGTTTGAGGATTGTTCACATTGAAAAAAATTGTTTACCAATGTGAAGGAAATTGCAAGCACCATACCAATGATTTAGTTTTAAAATATACCGTAGTGAATATATGTATGTATCTATGGGATCCGAATGAATTAGGTTTGATCAGAGAAATAGACAGTGTGAAGCGTAGAGAAGCTAGGTTCGTTAAAAGGTGTTACGATAGGTTGAGTAGTGTTTCAGAATTAATATAAGAATTAGTGTGGGAATCATTATCAGAGGGTAGGTTAAAGTACAGATAAAATCTATTGGAGAAATAGTATAAATTTATTACATAAATTTAAATCGGATAGCTTTACCGAAGATGTTAGGCATATATTAAAAACACCAGCGTATTATGCTAGATTCGACCAGATAAATAAGATTAGAGGGATAGATTGTCGTACTGATAGATTCAAAATGGCATTTTTCCCCCGTACTATATAAAGAGAACGGAATAGGCAGCACAGCAAAGGGATAGGTAGGGGAAATATTTTAGAGTAGTCTGTAGTGCATGATGCATGCATTAATCCCTTAAATACTATTGATACTAACAATATAGTTGCATTACCCTATAGTTGCTTTTTTGCATGTCAGTAGTGCATGCATGGTGATCTTCACTCCCTGCCACACACCCTCGCGGTGGCTTGCAGGGTATCGTGTAGGTGTAGATGTCCGTAGTTCACCGCTCTGCCCACTAGGCCACCGGGACCTCTATGGCAGATGCACTCTGGTGAAAAAATAACCACCTTACTTTCATTGCTTGAACCCCGAAGAGATGGTTGCAGGTCGGTGTGACCTAGGGCGCGGTGACCTTGACCCAATGGTGCAACAAGTGTTTGTTGAGTCGCAGCGGAGTTGAGTGCTGGCGGGCAAAGTGGACGAAAAGTCCGTAACCGGCGAAGAAGGACACCCTTCACTGGTGGACTGAAGCCGTTCGCTGAGACGTGGGCCACACTATAGGCCGTATCACAATAGCCGTTGCCGGGTATTGTTGTGAAGTAAACCAATCAGCTCCAAGCAGCTCTCAACGGTTAGATGATCGGATCGCGTCTATTTTAAACCAGCCGGCTATTTAACAGTTGGCCAATAGGAGCTCGTCTCGCGGTCACGTGCTGTTTGTGTTTACATTTCGCGATAATTTTATTGTTACCATTTCAAATACTGCCTAAACTCTAGAAATATTAAGAATACAATTAAAACAGCATCTAACTCTATTTTATCACCTAATTATCTGTGAAGGATGTATCGCCATAGCATAAATTTTGTTGAGGAGAGAATAAATGTACTTAATTCATTTGTATATTGTTTTTGAGGTAGAAATTTTGTATTTGAGACAGAATAGGAACAAAATGTAAACAGAAACAGCACGTGACAGTGGGGCGAGATCCCATTGGCTGCGATTGCACAACCGGCCTTTGATAATACCGGTCAGTTTGGTTGGAACAGTTTACATCTACATCTACGTAATACCCTGCGAGCCACCACAAGGGTGTGTGGCAGAGGGGGCAGTTTACATCAACCGAAACCGGCAACGGATAATAAGATATGGTATGTAAATGGTAAGTAAACCTCAGGAAAACGGATTCTTAGAATCAAGGAAGCTAGAATGTAAGAACGCACGAATGTAGGCATATGTGTATCAGCTCCGATTCGAGGAGGCATCACAGCTGATTTGAGAAGCCAGCAGCCATCTTGGTAGGCACGGAGATACGGGTATAATATCCGCTGCTTAACTCGTACGGATGAAGATGTTTTTTTACACGGTAAAAATAAAAGTAAGCTCAAGGAATACGTCAAAGAAACAGAGAGGACGGTGCGGAAGCACTCAATCAAGTGCGAAATATGGCAGTTTCACTAGGTTAAATTTGAACTAGTTTCAGTCTTAAAATTATCTCCCAGAGGAATTTGATGCATTATTACCCTCTTTAAACAGCCTTACCAAGATTAACTTACTCCACTGCGATGAAAATTGGGTACAATTTCATTGTTATTTATAACCTACCCATGCAGTCTCCATAAGTTAAGGTTCTAGGCAAATGCGATGAGAGAGCACGAGAAATGAGCTATTTTAAACTTGTCAGGCCTCATTCAGAATATGCCGCTAGTATATGGGATCCGTAAGAGGATGGTATTATAAATGAATCAGAGCGTGTGCAAAGTGGATCTATTAGATTTGTTGAAGGCCGTCATGATAATTGCATTGGCGTTACGAGTTTACTATAAGAACCTCTGATAATAACCTCTAATTAAGTAGTAATTGTTCTACCTCTATCGAGAGATAGATTGTCGTACTGACAGATTCAAAATGGCATTTTCCCCCGTACTATAAGAGAACAGAATAGGCAGCATAGCAAAGGGATAGGTGGGGGAAATATTTTAGAGTAGTCTGTAGTGTATGATACATGTATTAATCCCTTTAAATACTATAGATACTAACAATCTAGTTGCATGAGTCCCTAAAGTTGCTTGTATTCATGACGGTAATGCATGCATGGTGATCTTCACCCCCTGCCACACACCCTCACGGTGGCTTGCGGGTAGCATGTAGATGTAGATGAACTAGGATGGGAATTATTATCAGTACCTAGGTTAAAATTTAGGTTTTACCTTTTAAGTAAATTTGAAGCTTATTTGTTTACAGATGACGTTAGATATATATTAAGAACCCCTGCATATTAAGCTAGGTTTGATCAGATAAACATGATTAGAGAGAGATAGGTTGCCGTACCGATAGTTTTAAATAATCATTTTTCCCGCGTACCATTAGAGAGCACAATAGGTAGCATAGCAAAGGGTTTAAACCTCCCCAAAAACATTCCCGTAATTTACTATATTTTTATATGTTGTACTAGCGTTTAGAATTTTGAAAAAAAGCTAAATTGTCTTCACGAAAGAGAATGTTAATTTAATTATTGTTTTGGTGAATAATAATCTAAATATCATTTTATGTTTGTGTGAAGATCTCTCGGGTTTCACACCGGATCAGGTTCTCCGTATCTTCCTCCGACGTTTCGATGCGCGACACGCCCATCGTCTTCAGGGATCCAGGAATCCAAGTGACATTCCTTCCAAAATTGCCCGCTTATATATCCTCCGTTGGCGGGTCAAGTGGCTGCTGATTGGTTGGTTGTGTATTTCTCTCTCCGCGTCTCCTGATTGGTCCTCCGTTCTCTCCGATTTTTAGCAGGTGATCCCAAGTCCTGCTAATGTTGTAGCCGGTGTCCCCTGGATTCCTGGATCCCTGAGGACGATGGGCGAGTCGCGCATCGAAACGTCGGAGGAAGATACGGAGAACCTGACCCGGTGTGAAACCCGAGAGATCTTCACATATATTATTCGCCGGGAAAACACCAGATCTTACATCATTTTATGTTGAAGCACATAGATATTAATGAAACCCCCTCCAGATGGAAATCCTGCGTACACCATCGAGGGATAGATAGGTGAAATATTGTTAGAGTAGTCTGTAGTGCATGATGCATGTATGTATTAACAACCAATAATCCCTTTATTATTGTGTAGATACTAACCATATAGCTGCATGTGACCCTATTATCTATCATGTCTCCTTGTAGTAGCCTAGTTGCATGTCAATAGTCCAAGTTTGGTGATCTTCACCCCCTGCCACACGCCCTCGTGACGGCTCGCAGGGTATTTCGTAGATCTAGATAAGAGACCGTATATTACGCTTTATTTATTTATTTATTTAACTGCTCACATACAGCATTTCTGCCAATTTATAGTGACGCAATAACAGACAATAAATTTAAACGTAAACAATCAAAAACAAAGAGTACAGGGTAAATATAGTAAAGAACGCAAATGCAAGATACGTGGAAAGGGAGGTAGGGAAGAGAGGTTTATTTATTCACAAGGAAATGGGACATGGCGAGATTAATAAACGAGTTTAAGGGTAGAAAAAACGGATCAATATTATCCGGCAATAAATTCAGTAGGGAGGAAAGGCGGTGGTGGAGTGAGCGCTTGACAAGGGATAGTCTAGGGATAGGCATATGGAGCAAGGAATGATTACGTATGGATCGACTCGGGACTCTGAAATTAATTGAGGAAAGCAATTCAGGACAATCAGTGTGTGAGTTTAGGATATTGTACATAAATTTTAAATCTGTTTTAATTCTTTGTTGGCAGAGATCAGGGATTGACAGAGAAGATAGGATCGAGCTAGTAGGCATGTTACGGAAGTGTGGAACTCTGTGTTTTACAATTCTGGCGAAGAAGCTGTTAAGAGAGGTGAGATTGGTAGGAGCTGAGATGGACCATATGGGAGAGCAATATCCTGTAATTGGAAGGATAAATGCTGTGAAGTAAGATTTAAGAGCTTGAGGATCAGTTATTTCGGTGTAGCGGTATTGGAGACCTAATAGAGACATGGCTTTGCTCTTGATTGAATGAATGTGATCCGAGAAGTTCAGTTTACTGTCAGTTAAGACACCTAAGTCCTTCACAGCCGAAACACGTGGAAGAGGTTCAGAGTTAACGGAATAGTGAAAAGTAATAGGGGATTTTTTAAGAGAAATAGAAATAGAGTTGCATTTCCTGGAATTCAAGTTGAGCTTCCAGGTATTGCACCATTTCGCAGTCAAATCTAAGGCAGTCTGAAGTACTTTGCAGTCCGAGGTAGTGTGAATTTGTTTGAATATTTTACAGTCATCGGCATATAGTAGAGTATTAGCTTGGGAGGGAGACACAAGGGTGGCCAGGTCATCAATAAAGAGGTTAAATAGATATGGCCCCAGGACACTACCTTGAGGAACACCAGATGTTACCGGGGACCAGTGAGAAGAAGTGCCAGAAAGTATAACCCGCTGAGTTCTATTGCTAAGAAAGGATTTGATGAGATCAAGAAAACTGCCGTGTACGTTGAACCGTTGTGAACTAAGCTTGTGAAAGAGGAGGGTATGGTCTAGAGAGTCAAAGGCTTTGGAGAAATCAAGAAATATGGCATCAAGTTGTGTATTTGTTGCTATTGAGTTGACAGCATGGTGATGGAAGACAGCTAGGTTAGTTAGACAAGAACGATTAGGAAGAAAACCATGTTGATTATTCGACAGGGCAGGGGATGTAAAGTAGTATAATCTGTGGAGGATAATCCTCTCAGCTACAGTGGATAGGATAGGTAGTAATGAAATCGGGCGATAGTTAGCAACTTCACATTTAGGACCAGTTTTGTGAATAGGAATAATGTTTATACGGAGTAGGTTGGGCCTAATCCTTCCCAAGCAAACCTATTCTGGCTTCATTGTTTTCCATAGGCTAGCTTGCCAAGCCCTCCTTCAGGATATTCCTTCTTCCTTGGTTTAAAGTGTCGTGAAGAGTTTCTAGCAAGATACCGAAACGAGGAGAAAGCTAGTGTGTGAGGCCACTCTGACAATTCGAAGACGATAGCTGGGGAAGAGAGGATGGAGGAGGAAGACCTCCCTTGCCGAAAGAGAGATTGAGGCCACGTTTGGACCCGCGAGGGCCCTTACGACCCGAAGAAGGAAATCGCGAGCCCCAGGCGATCAGGACCGAGAAAAGAGGGTCCTGATACATGTCGCTATTTCCCATATCAAAACATAGCTGCCTTAATTTCAAATTCTCTTTGTTATCGATTTGTTTTATCAACGACAGCTTACGTGACGTTAAACAGATTTCTTTGTTAATCATGATTGAAGAAGAAGGAATAGATCCGAGGAGGTTAGAACGTACTGGATTTGCCCCCGCCGTTGATTCGTGAAACGAGACAGGCCATCTTGTTAGGCACGGACATATGATATAACTAATCGTGATGGGAACGGATAAATTTGTTTTTTTCACGCGGTAAAAGTTGGTGTAGTATGTGGCATTTGTTAAATTCTCTAATGAAACAGACAGAAGTGTCCAAACATGTGAATAATCGCCAAATTTGCAGTTTAAATAGGTTATATTCAGAGCGGTTTTGAGACTCTCAGGAAAAAAATGGACTGACGCTGGCGCAAAAGGGAATCCCTTAGCGAATGTAAACATGAGCCAACAATTAATTTTCAAGACTGTATAAGTACTCGCGAATTCTATGCCGTTAATGGAGCTACCAGATCGCTTAAGTTTATTCAGGTTCACAAGGATTAGTTCGTGAAAACACTGTTTGATTCTTCTTGTCTAAATAATAATAATAATGTTTATTACTCCGTATTAATTGCAAACAAACACACACAAAATGTAAGGAACATTAGGTAACCTAGAAGGTGAACCTGTGTTTAGGTTACCATCATTATATAATAATCTTCCATGCATTGGTTTATAAATAGTGGAAAAAAGGACATAACCAACATTAACAAAAAATAATATCTTTGACTGAATATATATTATTATAATTATCAATTTTGATTTAACAAAGTATTTATTCTATTTTAGGATAAGTAAACAGCCAATTTTTTACATTTTTTAGAAAAATATGAAGATTTACCGCCCTTTTGTACTCAGATGGCAATAAGTTGTAGACTTTTAGCCCAATATATATGAAACTTTTTCTGAACAGTGACAATTTGGGCCTCGGTAAGGGTGTCAACACCCTACGAAAATACCACTTGCCCGGCCTATTTGACACCGGTTCCGTTTTTCCACTCCTCACAAAAAAGAGTCTAAGTACTTTATACACATACAAGTGTCTGAGAGGAAGCAATTTTAAATTTTTGAAGAGCGGAAAGGACGACTCATAGTAATTATGTTTTAGCATCACCCGAATAAGCCTCTTTTGTAGGGCTATAGCTTGTTTAATAGAGATCAGATAAGCTCACCCCATGAAATTATACCATATGTCAATTTCGAGTTTACTAATGCATTTTAATATAACCTCAGATTATCTAATGAACATCTGTTACGAAGCAGATTAAATTTAGCTAGGGCACACCGCAATACTAGTTACAGAGTCTATGTGTTGTGTCCACTTCAAACCTTGATCTAGGGTTATTTCTTGATAAGTTATACGAAATTTTCAATAATCGCAAACAAACTAGTTCCTGTCATTTGTTATATCGTAAATTCTCACCAAAACATAATGACTTCAAGTATCTAACTATTCATTGATTGATTCTCTGGTTACAAAAAAGTCAGGAAATTCTCTATGCTAAAACCAAAGATTAAAATAAGTTTTACACTATCTGAGACTAAAGTGCATGTGGGAGATGCCCATCTCTCACGTACACGATCTCACGTTACGCGCTGGTTGTTTCCGATTCCGTTCTCCCACCCACATCAGCTTCGTATCGCATGTCAAAGGCAATGTATCGTAGTATCTTACAGCCGTAATCCCATGTATCGATGCTCAAAATCGGTCATTTCGGTGATCTCGATCGCGGTGATTTTATCACTAACTCGTGAGAACTAATCGAGATTGCCATTACTTAGGTTCTTTCAACGTCGCAATTTGTGTGTTATGGAGACCATAATAATGCAGAATTTTATATGTTAGTGACATTTGCAATGGGCTTTAACTTTTCCCCAGACTTTCCAACATAGAGAGTTTTCATATCAAGAAAATTCCATATTTAGCGCTACTGAATTTTTTTCAAATGTGACATACTTTTTTATTAAACTGCTCAATGGAATACAATGTATTTTTAGTGAGTTCTAGTTGCAAGCGCATTGAATGTTACGATGATCTTTTACCCCCTGCCACAGACCCTTGCGTTGGCCCAAGGGTATTGCGATGATGTAGGTGAATGACGAATCTAATCCAGTGTGGGGATCGGGTTGGTGTGGTGGCTAGAGTACTGGCCTCCCATCCCGAGGGCCCGGGTTCGATTCCCGGCAGTGGCGGATTTTTCAGTGGAAAACCTAATGGAGGGCATTTCCAGTTCAGTACTCCGTCCGTCGGATGGGACGTTAAGCCG
The DNA here is from genome assembly GCA_933228895.1 of Platycnemis pennipes. Taxonomy (NCBI): domain Eukaryota; kingdom Metazoa; phylum Arthropoda; class Insecta; order Odonata; family Platycnemididae; genus Platycnemis; species Platycnemis pennipes. Next base: position 27,579,005 of record OW121852.1, on the reverse strand, counting down.
TGGTCCCCTTGGCGCCTTTCGTTAAGAGTAGGCCAATGCCGACGCCGGGTTTCTCTCCACCCTTCCTCCGTTCCCTGAAAAAAAACTCCTACCATTACCCAATTACCCACCTATCCTCTATGGCGCAAATGATCTCAGCTGTCGGTCGCCTCCCCTAAATAACCAACCAACTAATCCAGTGTAATTAAATTTTACAATAGAGATAAATATATGATGTGTGTCAGTGATGTATCACGTTTAATGTGTATTGGGTTTTGAAATGCTTTAGGAAAGAGGATGAAATAGGCGGTTAGCCTTTGAGACGTGGTTGTCGAGGTTTACAGACAGGGTTACGTGCGTTGAAAGGATTTAGAACGAAGAAGGGTTGGGAAGAGGAGAAAGAGGAGGTTGATTGAGGGCATCAGAAGACAGAGTGCCGGATATTAATGTATAAATATGTTTTAAAGGAAGAGATTGGGGGGAAGAAGTGGAGAAGAGGAGATGAGGCAGAAGAAGAACTAGCAATTCGGCGAGAAATGAAAGAGGTAGTAATTATTCGGAATTAACCCTGGAAAACATAATCTGAGAAATATGTTCATATTTGATTCATTGGAAAGTCCAGATTTATAAGGTTTCATGGACATCTCACCGCATTTTCCGTCCGACTTCTATAGGATGCCCAGGCACGTATAAAATGCCCCCGAGTTTTACCACACAATGCTGAAAAAATTGATTTAAGGGTATTGTAATCAAATATATGGGAGTATCCTTTCCTTCAAATATATGGAAGTATATTTTAGATAAGATAAATATCTTATATATAAAAACCAAGTAGCTGTGATTAAATCTGGAACCAGCTGTGAAGAAGCAAGAATGCAAGAATAAGGAAAGGAGTGAGACAAGGCTGTGCACTGTCTCCTGTAATTTTTAATGTTTACATCGAGCCATCAATGAAATCAAAGAGAAGTCTTTCGAGGTGGATATCCATGGAGAAAAAATTAGCATACTGCGATTCGAATAGAAAAGACAGAGAGGGATCTGGATAAGATGCTGATAACCATGGAAAATGGCCAGATATCAGCTGAAGATCAATAAGAAGAAGACTGGTGTGCAGCAAGAGAGAAGAGGCCAAAACCAACGTTAAACCAGGAAAAAAATGGTAGATGTGAAATAGTTCTGTTACCTTGGAAGCCGAGGAACCAACGATGGACGAAAAAAAGAAATAGTTAGCAGAATAGCCCAGGCAAAGAGGGCATTCTATCACTAGAGGAATTTACTTACCGCTGGAAATACAAGCAGAGCAACAATTCAACAGAGAGTACATCTGGAGCGTGTTTCTTTTTATCGCAGCGAAGCATGGACAACGATAGCAGCGGAAAAGAAAAGGGTTGAAGCATTCGAAATGTGGCGCCACAGACGAATGATGAAGATAAAATGGATCGACCGAGTGACAAACGAAGAAGTCTTATGAAGAGTGGGAGAAAAGAGAAGCCTGCTGACAACTCTAACAAGAAGAAGGGACAACTTAATTGGCCATGTCTTAAGACACGTTGGCCTAATGACGACAATCGTTGAAGGACAAGTGGATGGGAAGAATGGCAAATGAAGGCCTCGTATGAGATATATGTAACAGGTTGTAAAGGCTGTAAAAGAGAAGAATTACGTCAATAAGGAAAGTCTGGCCGATAGAAGAATTCAGTGGAGAGCTGCTTCAAACCAATCTGAGGATTGATGACTAATGATGTTGATGATGATAAATATCTGCGTAAAATTGATGCAAACCTCAAATCGAAGTGTTCACGATCTCAGTTTATTCGCACTGCGTCATCGAAAACATACTGCTGATATTCATTTGATCAAATATGACACCGATCATGTAAACCATTATTTTTAGGGGATTTATTTGGGAGGAAAATGAGTCAATTAAGCCGAAATGTGTGGTAAGCAACGAGCTTCGTCCAATCAAAGTAGCCGATTGTCACTAGAAATTATAGGTAATTCAAGTTTTTATCGGCAATGACGTTCTCCTAGATTTTGTGAAACCCATTCTTTCAGTGACTCTTTCACTAAAGCCGAACATAAGGAGACTCATCTACGTTTTCAAGTCCGTATCCACGCTTAACGGATGCGGGAGGAAAGGTACTAGGATGGAAATGGAAGGGTAAAGAGGAAAGAAGGGTGGAAGGGGAACCCGGTATTGGCATCACCCTGCTCATAACAATAGGGGCCAAGGAAACCACGACTTAACGTCCCATCCGACGGACGGAGTACTGAACTCGAAAGTTCTCCACAAAAACTCGAGTAAGGGTCGGTGAACTAATGAATAAAACTTCCACTCCGGGACCCGAAACCGGGCCAAAGTCCAGTAATCCGAGCCCTTACTAGTGAATGAATCGGTCACTCGCAACCGACCCATCACTTTCATTTCTTGTGAGTTGGTCCTCGAGTATCAATGGATATACGGCTCACGCATCCAACCCGATGCGTCTGACGCAGTGAGTGTGGAGAACTGGGTCAGCGAATTAAACTGGTTGATCGACGTCGAAGGCGAAGGTAACGCCACTCTGCGAGCGACGAGTGAAGCTCGTCCTCGCAACTTGGCACTCTCCGTCGTTAGGGCAGAGACCTCTATCCTCGACTCTTTTTCCTTCCTGCACGAGATATTATTCTCTATCTGTAGGTGGCGCCCGGCTTTGGCTACCAAGAGGCGCTCGATTAAATCTCGGACCTCCACTGCAGAGAACAATGAACAATTTTCCGGCTCTCCATGGGACGACTTAACTACTATTACGATCAAAAGAACTACTATTACGTGTCAAAAGAATACCCTCACCAATTTGCCCCTGGGTTGTGACAGTGTAAATATCATTGAGGAAAAAAAATACAGGAAGAGTCCAGAAACATTCCTTCACGGAAAGTTCAATTGGATTTGGAAAATTGAATTTACTCGACACGAACAGATCTTTATTATCCTACGTTGAATTTGACGTCAAAAGAGAGCAAGGAGAAAATGAAAATCCAGGAAAAACTACAATGCAGTGATAACGTTTAAACATTATTTATTTTTCCATATTGGTAAATATATTTAGATCGATTTATTGTCAGAAATATGGATTGTGTACGAAGGCCTCATTGATATGGAATAGCAAAAGTCAGAACTATCCACTAACCTTTCGACATTGGCTGAACAATGGTTGATGTTATTGTTAGGGTAGGCGATCGAGAACTAAGGTCATTTTAAGGCCATTAAGGATATGAGGATATTTGGAAATAGTGGAACGGGAAATAGGGAACGGAGGAAGGGCGGAGAGAAACCCGGCGTCAGTAAAAGCCTGCTTTTAACGAAACGCGACAAGTGGCCTTCGGTTTAACGTCCCATCTATGGGAGGAGAGATGAACTTAATGTGCTTTTTGCACAACGCTCAAGTGTGGACACGAGTATCAATGTATTATCTCTGCTACTAGGTACCTGCATTCGAACGTAAGCCCTCAAGTTGTAAACATAGCAGTTTACCAAATCGATTTCCCCGATAGAAAATTCATCGTTAGGCAAGATATAGCAGCAAAAATATGAAATCAAGATACTTTGCCGTGTTAATATTACCATCTACAAAAAAATACGTAATTGATAATTGTGTTTGGTTTTTCATCAAATATTCGATACGCTCACAGAGTAAAGCATGATTCTGATGAGTTGACTAGTAAAATAGTTAGAATAATAGGGATTAAAATTTGAAGTGCGAAATATTTCCCTTCCCACTCTGAGGCATCGGAACTATTTCCAATTTGCAGCTTTGAAAAGGGCCCGGCTCCTAAGATTTTTTTTGCGGATAGGAGGGGTACAGACTAGAATTTCGCTAAAATAGCATATGAAGGTGTGAAAATGTGTGTCAGAAGGGGAAAAGCCAGCTGGAAACAAATGAAATTTAATTTTCATTCATGAAAACTACTCATTTCTCATAAATTTTCATTCTTAATTCTTAAAAAGCCAGGGGAAAATCTAACTTCAGCTTACTAATCTTAACCAGATTATTTTGTAATTTTCCTGTAATACACTCATATCTGTCTTAAATCCATTGTTTATTGTCTTAAATCATTGGCTAACTTGGTACTCGGACAAACCCAAAATCAATTGAATGTGTGCACCGCCATTCCCATCTCACACTCTTGTCAATTCTATCCAGTACTTCCTCATGTTTCACGTTGAAAGATAATTTTTTAAAGTGCAGCAGATTCAGCCTACATGCTGGCCTATCTGTGTCCATTCCAATTTGTAATCCGCCACTTTTAACTCTGCCGATATTAAGGGGTGAAGACTTCTGATAAGGCGTGCATTAAGGTTCTGTGATATTGTGAGATATCGTCTGCGATAAGCGAATTTAACCTGATAAAGTAATGTGACACAGAAATGGCAACCGACATAATATATCGGTACCAAATATCAAATGACATTCGATATCAAGCAATGTGCGGTATCAAACGATATGCCGTCATGATAAACACGAGTCAGCAATCTAAATATTGGTTTTAGGCTTCTTGTCACTCAATTCTCCTATTAGCTAAAGCCTTCTATATATTTATTCTCTTCCACATCCATCTTAAATTACACCTCATAACTCATACTAGGACTACCTTTGCTTATCTTCAACAATTTCTTTTTTCCTCCATGATTGACCTCAAGAGGTCATCATGTACGAAGATATTGCCTATTATTTTCCCGTCACCTTCTTAACGTCTGCAGCAGACTTATTTTTCCTTCACTCCTCATTGGCTATCTTTGTTTGATACTCAGTCAATCTATTATATCTTCATTGATTTCGCGATGCTATATAATATGCGATATTTAAAAATAAAATACGTCGTTCTAATACCTTAAACGAATTTTTTTGACATGAAATGCAAATAGCAATGCGACATTCTAGACCATTTATAATTTCTACGGCATTTTATTTGCTTTTCTCGACCTGGGATTGAAACATCTTGGATTAAGACTGACACATGATTTTTCTTGGGATAAACACATGCGTGAAATAATGGGTAAAGTTAATCATAAACTGGTATTCATCAAAAGAGTACATGGCAAATGTGACTGTCATGTACGATACATTAGCCACTTTTCCCTGTAAGACCTCATTTGGAATACGCTGCCAGTGTATGGGATATTTACGAAATGGGCTTGATTAACAAACTGGAGCGTGTGGAGTGAAGTTCGGTAAGATTTTTAAAGGGACGGTATGGTGACTATATTAGCGTAACCAGTCTATTAGGAATTACCAGATCTAATATCGGAATCAGACCGTAGGCTGAGTTTTATAATTAATTTCTCCGATAAATTTCAAGATAATATTTTCACTGATGACGTTAAAACTATTTCGCGAATGAACGTAACTGTGTCCGGAAACACGTAGTGGAATGATATCATGATGAAAAAACACAAGATATAGCACTTATTCCACAGTTTTAATGGTGGTACTACGCGTTTCAGTATTTAAGCCTTCATCAGGTGCAACAATAATGAGTCAGTCAAAGAGAGCAGTATATATACACAACTAAGAGGGAGAGGGAGGTTTTGGGCGAGGGGAGGGAGGTGTTAAGTGGGGGGGGGGGAGGAGGTAATAGAGGGGTGCACTGGTGGCGAGTCAATGCGTGGTTTAGGGAATGGAATGGCTAGGAGTGGGGAGAGACATTTGAACAGCTGATCATTCATGAGGGACTCCTCCCCTTGCTGAACAATTTCAAATTGTTCCAGAGCGTCCATTCTCCGGCCTTTCCTCTCCACATGGAGTATCTCCGGGTCAAACAGGCAGTGGTGTGCTGTGTCCAAGAGGTGTTTGGCCACGAGGGAAGGTGAGTCCGCATTCTGCCAATATTTTCGGTGCTCAATCATAAGGATGGCGAAGTTCCTACCCTTCTGCCCAATATAGCACTTCGCACAATCACTGCACCTTATCTTGTACACTCCCGACTGGAGGGTGGGGTGAAATCGGTCTTTCGAGTGGCACAGGAGGCAACGTCACTGGTTTGTATAAAGAGATTTTAAGTTTATCTTTTGGTAATATTTTCGAACTAACAGAGTCCTTCCCCGCCGAACTAACAAAAAATGTCATACATTCCTCGTACAATTATGGATATGAATAGCGGTAAATATGTCCAATGGTATTAATATAGGTATGAATTAGGTTTGATCACAAAACTAGATATCCTGCAGCGTAGAACAGCTAGGATTGTTAAAGGGTGTTACGATAGGTTCAACAGTTTTCTTAACTATTAGCAAAATTAGGTTGTGAATCGCTATCAAATCGCTGGTTATAATACTTATTAAATCCCCTGCAGAAATTTAAAACGTTAAGTTTCATCCATTTAAGGGTAGAGAAATATTGATCTTTCCACTGCGATAATAGAGTATGACGCTAACATTTATTTCGTGGTGCAACAACGTTACGATATCAGCGATAGATTAATGCTCGTATACAAACATTTTGGACCCGCGATTTCATCTCTCCCATGCGACTACTTTGGAGTGGGCATCGTCTGGCAATTGGACCAACGTGTGTCCCTTAGGTCACCTCAGGGGTAGGCGATGGGGGGTTACCGTACCCCACACACCCCCAGGGTGTGTCCAGGGTAAACTACAACTAACACTAACTACTTAATAACAACTTCCGTGGCCGAGTGGGTTAAGGTGCCACCGCAGGTATTTTTGGGATCGGGTTGGTGTGGTGGCTAGAGTACTGGCCTCCCATCCCGAGGGCTCGGGTTCGATTCCCGGCAGTGGCGGATTTTTCAGTGGAAAACCTATTGGAGGCACTCAAGTGGGGATGGGACGTTAAGCCGTGGTCCCCTTGGCGCCTTTCGTTAAGAGTAGGCTAATGCCGACGCCGGGTTTCTCTCCAACCTTCCGCCGTTCCCTAAAAACTCCTACCATTACCCAATTACCCACCTATCCTACATGGCACAAATAACCTCGGCTGTCGGTCGCCTCCCCTAAATAACCAACCAACCAACCAACCTATCCATATATAAATATGTCTAATACGAGAGTATCACATGTTAGCATAGGTTGCTGCATGCTGGTATAAGGATTTGAAGGTTAACCAAATAACTGCATGTTTTTCGTGTGAAACTCAACTTGCTCTCTTTTCCCACGATATTTTAGTTTCTGGCGAAAATAATATTCCAGTGGATGCTATATTTCTCGACTTCAAGAAGGCTTTTGACAAGGTTTCTCACAGAAAACTAATTTTGAAGTTAAAATCTTATGGGTTAGACAGTAACATTATATCATTAAAGTCACTTCGGGTGTCCCACAAGGTAGTGTGATAGGTCCACTCCTATTCCTTTTGTATATTAATGATATCCAAAAGGTGGTAAAAAGTAAGCTTCGTCTATTTGCCGATGACGCAGTAGTGTACAGGGAAATTCTATGCCCGAACGATAAAGAATATTTAAATATCGACCTACAAGCAATTGAAACTTGGTGTGATACATGGCAGTTAGAATTAAACTTTAAGAAATGTCTTGTAATGAATTTTTGGAAAAATAATAGCTCTCCTCCTACCACTTACAAAATAAGTAATAATGAATTAACAAACGTGGAATCCATTAAATATCTTGGAATAAGACTGATAAATGATCTTTCCTGGGGTAAACACATTCGTGAAATAATGGGTCAAGCGAATCGTAAACTGGGTTTCATTAAAAGAGTATTGGGTAAATGTGACGATCATGTACGAGAAATCAGCTACTTTTCCCTTGTTAGACCTCATTTGGAATATGCTGCCAGTGTATGGGATCCCTACGAAATCGGTCTAAGTAATGAACTTGAACGTGTGCAGCGAAGATCGGCAAGATTTGTAAAGGGACGATACGATAATTATATTAGCGTAACCAGTCTATTAAATGAATTGAAATGGGAATCATTGTCAGATCGCAGGTTGAAATTTAGACTTAATCTCTTCCACAAATTCCAAGGCAATATTTTCAGTGATGGTGTTAAAAATATTTTACGAACCCCAACTTACTATGTCAGACTGGACCATAATCATAAAGTTAGAGAAATTGATTGCCGAACTGACCGATTCAAAATGTCCTTTTTCCCTTGCACAATAAGAGATACGAATAACGGTAAATATGTCCTATCGGAGAGTAGCAATGAATAGCATTGGTAGCTGCATGTTGGTATGAGTACTTAAAGCTAACCCTACTAACAGAATGTTTTTGCATGTTTGCTTTGCAATTTCTATCTTTTTTAAATAGTGTAATTCTGACTACTATATTAATACTATTCCTTTTTTATGCATGATATGTAGTGCATGTTTGGTGAGCAATCACCCCCTGCCACACACCCTTGTGGTGGCTTGCAGGGTATTATGTAGATGTAGATGAGAACTATTGAGCCATGCTCCCTCGGGAGAGGAGTGGACGGGTCAATACCCACAAAAAACTCCTTTTACCCGTGAGCCCCCGATTCTTGCAGTGGAGAGCTAACAAGGAAGGTGTGTTAGGTGTGCCTCACCTATTTTATCTGATAGCTCTGATTTAGAAGGGAAAGAAAAATTATGAGACATTTTTTATCTGCGAAGAAGCCAGCCAGAAGAGATGAAATCTACCCCTAAAGTTCACCCCCAAAAACCAGACATATCTTCGCTTGCTTAAATGATAAAATTCAAAATCAAAGTCACCATAATTTTTAATGCCAATACCCTTTTTTTAACACCATTACGATACTCGGGGGTTGCAACCCCTATTTCTTATGGGGGTTAATCTAATTGCTTACGGATTTTTTAATCCTTCAATCAATTAAAAACTATGTGTTTCATAATTTTTTTCCCTACAAAATGAGTGCTAGTTGAATAAAATTGGCGAGAAACAGCTGAGATACCTTCCTTGTAAGGCAGTTGCGAACTTGCGAGCAGATAGAGGCGAGAGGGTATGAAAGCCTTCGTGTGCGACCCGAGGTCATCGTCGGGTCGACCCAGAAAAAGGGTACGCCCCCTTGGAGAGGGATTGATCGACCGCAAACTCCTCTCTGTGTTTCATGCCGAGCGCTGCTCTTGATTTAAAATGTTTCGCCTCCGAAAAGCCAAAGTTGGCACGACTGTAAAAGAAAAAATATATGTTTCGTGCGACCGTATTTTATAGTACTGCTGTTGTGAAGAGTTTTGCTTTGTTTCCAAGTATGCATGGCAGATTATTAAATCTTTTTCTTTTGAAGCGGAATACCAGTCGGTTGATGAATCACGAAGGAAATAAGCTGTGGAATAGCCCTGGCGAAGGAGACGTTCTACAAACAGAGGAATCCACTTATGCCTGAAAACACAAACTTGGATTTAAAGGATACACATCATTCTATCGAGCATCTCAAACAAACTCCTTTCCGGCAGTGAGACATGGAAGTTAACTGACGAAGAAAAGATATTGAAATTTTCTACTACTTAATATTGATGAAGTAGGTACAAATGAGGCGACCGAGTAACTAACGAAGAAGTCCAAAGAAAAGTGGGAGAAATGAAAATTCTCCTGAAAATTTAAAATGAAGTCGGCACATCCATTTTTAGGCACAATTTGTGGAGACTGCTGTCATTAGTGAATGCTGAATTTAGTGAACTGAACATAACTGCTGAATTTAGTGAAGACTGCATTCGACAAACAATTGAATTGTGAGAATAATTAAAGAAGCCTTCAGTTTTTCATGTGGAGCCTGTTAGGAAGGATGTGAAAGAGAAGTCTTGTGTAGGTATGAAGAGGATAGCTGATAGAACAATCTAGAGGTGCGTAACCTAAAAACAATATTAGGATTCATGCCTGGCAATGATGAAATGAAAGCAAAGGTTTCACCCCCGTTCATAAGCATAGAAAAGAAAATGTAAATGAATAATTTTGGTGATATTTTTGGTTATGTGCGATTCTATGGATACCGCAAAGCAAGTACGTATTCCAGGAGGTCCAAGAGGTAATATATAGATTGTTAAGTAATGCAGGAGAGTTGTATGTGCTTAACAATACAGAACAAATGCCAATATATTTCCGTACACTTACGATTTTAACATTTGTTTTAACAGCACATGTTTGTATTTTTTAAGGCATTTTATTTGTATGCTTGACGCGTAATCAGAAATATTCTAATGAGATGAATAACGATTATCTCTGAAGTGCACCGACTGAACTGAATTGCAGTGTTGATTCCGCATGATAATATAAAATAAATGAGAAAATATAAAATAAATGAAGTCACCGTACACCTATGACGTATTTAGTAAACAGTGTCACTTTCAGTGTGGTTACTAATAATATGATCCTTTACTTATCAATATAGTTTGTTGTTGAGTACCCCCTCAGGAAACACCCTGCAGGTGGCTTTCAGTGTAAGTTATAGGTGTACATGTATTCGTTCATTTAGTCCGTACCATGTTAATGAAATTCGCTAATGAAATTATCTGTAGTGTATTCAGAATACAAAAAATTGTCATTTCCCCTTAGCGCTTTCCCTTGAAAGATCCCGCGTATTCGGTGAGTTAGTTGGTACACGACCTTTCCTCTGTTGACCTTTCCCTCTTGAGATGGCCGCTCCTGCCTGACCTCCTCCCGAGGGAATCCTCAACAGTTGAGCACTTGTTCGGACCCCAACCGAGAAGTGGGTCAAACTTCCTCGAGTCGTGCAGTCCCACCAATGCTAAGGCAATTATTATTTTCGGGGATACCAGGGGAAAACAATAACATATCCTTCGAATGTGACCTCATTGTGCAAACTGGAATCCCTTCTGGAGTATGTATATTCTAGTTTTTTTATCATTTTTAACCTTTTTAAGTTAACAGCGGAAGTGATATAGTTTTTTGGGCAGCTCCGCGTTATCGTTGGGGTATCACATCAAGTCGTAACCGTACATCTCGTAACCGACATAACCGACATCTCGTAAAAGGACATCTCGTCACGGCGACATCTTGCAACCACGACAGTTGGTAACCAGACAACTCGTAACTTAAGCCCGGTTTACACGGTGCGATTTTCCTTGATGGATTTCTTGCGTGGAGTGCTGATGGATGCCGTGCGTGCCCGCTTGCCGGAAACGCTGACTGCTGTCCGGCTGCCCTGACGGATAACTCGCTTGATTTCGAGGTTAGGTACGGTGCTCTTTTCCTTGCGTGTTTGGCTGATGGCTATTGTTGCCGGCCAATTATCGTTCAGCTTCGCATCACGTGATCAAAATAAAGGTTCTGCCTTTGATAGCATTGTTGATATTATGTTTAAAAATGAGGGCAAATCTATAGACTAGGGATCAAGTTGTGGTGCTCATCGAAGCATATAAAGACGAAACTTGTTTATATGCAGTTCGTAATCGGAACTATCACAATAAACATAGATTCGTGCTGAGGCTCTAAGAAGAGTGAGCAAGGAGGATAGCTCGTTACGTGTGAACCGACAACCAACAACAAAGCCAGCTTAGTGGCCACCTTCGTCGCCCGCTGAGTAGCACGCACGAAATCCAGCTAGCTAGCACTCATCTACATCTACACCTACCATATACCCTGCAAGGCACCGCGAGGATGTGTGGCAGGGGGTGAAGATCACCAAGCATGCACTACTAACATGCAAACAAGCAACCAACTATAGGGTCTCATGCAACTAGATTGTTAGTATCTATAGTATTTAAGGCATTAATGCATGCATCATGCACTACAGACTACTCTGAAATATTTCCCCTACCTATCCCTTTGCTATGCTGCCTATTCTGTTCTTTTAAACACTCCACTCAAGGAAAAACCCACCGTGTGAATTAGGCATTAGATACTATTTCGTAAACAGGCGACCACTAGTATATTCATTTGGTAACCGGAAGTGCAGAAAACGACTGCTGGGGAGTATGAGAAATCTTCGTATCCAATTTAACAATGACGCGTGACATGACATTTATGGCTTCTGTGCAGAAAGTATTGTTTTAAACAACGTAAATTTCTACATAACTTTCACACGTTTACTGAAACAAAAGGATGATAACGACTTGACGTGGAACCATCGTAGGTAGATACCCTGAAGAGGCCTCCAGCAGCGGAGGGGAAACGTTGGTGGAAACCTGTGATAACGCGGAGCTGTCCAAAAACATACCGGATCTGACACATGATCTTTCCTGGGGTAAACACATACGCGAAATAATGTGTCAAGCGAATCGTAAACTGGGATTCATTAAAAGACTACTGGGTATTTGTGACGAACGTGTACGAGAAATCAGCTACTTTTCCCTTGTAATACCTCATTTGGAATATGCCACCAATGTATGGAATCCCTACGATATTGGTCTAAATAATGAACTTGATCGTGTGCAGCGAAAATCGGCAAGATTTGTTAAGGGACGGTACAATAACCACATTAGCGTAACCAGTCTATTAAATGAATTAAATTGGGAATCATTGTCAGATCGCAGGTTGAAATTTAGACTTAATCTCTTAAACAAATTCCAAGATCATATTTTCAATGATGATGTTAAAAATATTTTGCGAACCCCAACTTACTATGGTAGACTGGACCATAATCACAAAATAAGAGAAATTGATTGCCGAACTGACAGATTCAAAGTCTTTTTTTTCCTCGTAAAATTAGGGATATGAATGACGGTAAATATATCCAATACGAGTGAAGCAATGGATAATATTGGTAGTTGCATGTTGGTATAAGGACTTGAAGCTAACCCAACTAACATAATGTTTTTGCATGCTTACTTTGCTATTTTTATCTTTTTTTAAATAGTTAAGTTTAGAACTGTATATAAATACCTACTAATCCTTTTTTATGCATGATATGTAGTGCATGTTTGGTGAGCATTCACCCCCTGCCACACACCTTTATGGTGGCTTGCAGGGTATTATGTAGATGTAGATGAAAAAACTTTATTTTTACAGACTTTGACCGAAAGAAATTTAATCGATTATCAATGGTGGACAAAAACAGTTTTCACATTCCTGATAAACAATATATTTTCAGAACAGAAGGTGTAACTCGAACGCGATATCAAAAACGTGATAAGGTTTCTACAAAAAGAATGTTTATGCCATCCGACTTTAGATTATGCGCAAGTATTATGCAAACAAATTCTTAAAAGATTACTATATCATTAATAGTAAAACTATTTTCGACTTAGTGTATCCTTCTTCGCTTTGAGAAAGGTTAGCCAACCGCTGAGGAAACATAATATAATCGATATTTGAATGCCTGTGTGAAGTGTTTTTCTTTATTGTTCCCGTTATACTATTGACATTTTTATTCTATTTATTAATTTATCGCGGGGGTAGAAACGGGATGGTTTGACCGGAAGGAGGCAAATAATGGAGAAGGAAGGCGGGTTGGGGTGAGAGTGAATCTGATTCTTGGATAACTAAAGGTCATAGGGAACCAAAATCATGTGGGTAAATATTTATTTCAGTGATGGTCAAATATGTGTTGTGATTAGAACAGTGGCCTCTCACCTAGAGGGGTCGGTTTCATTTCCAGGAAGTGGAAGATGTTATTCGCGTGGAAGTTGGGCCCAACCTGAATGTTATGAGGAGAGCATTTGAAGTGCAGTACACAGTCCGTCGGAAGCGACGTTAAGCTGTGGTCCCTTCAGCGCCTTTTGTTAATACAGGTGTCGGGTTTCTCTACACCCTACTTTCTCTTCCATTACCATTCTTGCACCTTTCCATCCGGTATGTAGCGTCTATAAGGGCGTGTTTAAACTTGAAAACACAAATGAGCAGATTTTTCCCTTGTTAGAACTCATTTGGAATATGCTGCCAGTGTATGGGATCCCTACGATATCGGTCTAAATAATGAACTTGAACGTGTGCAGCGAAGATCGGCAAGATTTGTAAAGGGACGATACGATAATTATATTATCGTAGCCAGTCTATTAAATGAATTAAAATGGGAATTATTGTTAGATCGCAGGTTGAAATTTAGACTTAATATGTTAAATAAATTCCAAGACAATATTTTCAGTGATGACAATGATTCCCAATTTAATTCATTTAATAGACTGGTTACGCTAGTAAGGTTATCATACCGTCCCTTTACAAATCTTGCCGATCTTCGCTGCACACGTTCAAGTTCGTTATTTAGACCGATTTCGTAGGGACCCTCACGTATGAGACTGTTATACGTATTACGTATAAGACTGACACATGATCTTTCCTGGGGTAAACATATACGTGAAATAATGGGTCAAGCTAATCGTAAACTGGGTTTCATCAAAAGAGTATTGGGTAAATGTGACGATCATGTACGAGAAATCAGCTACTTTTCCCTTGTTAGACCTCATTTGGAATATGCTGCCAGTGTATGGGATCCCTACGAAATCGGTCTAAGTAATGAACTTGAACGTGTGCAGCGAAGATCGGCAAGATTTGTAAAGGGACAATACGATAATTATGTTAGCGTAACCAGTCTATTAAATGAATTGAAATGGGAATCATAGTCACATCGTAGGTTGAAATTTAGACTTAATCTCTTAAACAAATTCCAAGGCAATATTTTCAGTGATGAAGTTAAAAATATTTTACGAACCCCAACTTACTATGGCAGACTGGACCATATTCATAAAATTAGAGAAATTGATTGCCGAACTGATAGATTCAAAATGTCCTTTTTCCCTTGTACAATTAGAGATACGAATAACGGTAAATATGTTCAATCGGAGAGTAGCAATGGATAGCATTGGTAGCTGCGTGTTGGTATGAGTACATAAAGCTAACCCTACTAACAGAATGTTTTTGCATGTTTGCATGTTGTCAGGGTATTATGTAGATGTAGATGAGAATGATTCTCCTGAAGGACCCACGCGAGCTATACCGACGGAAATGAGCTGGGGAAGATCCTCAAACCACGCCTAGTGACTATTAATAATTTGACAGTTAAATATGAGAGATGGAGTGTGGAAAAACACATTCTCTGAAATAGTGATCAACTAACATTTTGGAAAAGGTCATCTTTGGTTTGGATCATAGAAGTGAGGAAAAGGTCAGTGAGTTTTTATTTGAATAGTGAGCCACATTTTTCAATGACAAAAGTAAAAGGCAGGGAAAAGATTTGCATTTTAGGTGATATATGACCAAGTGGAAGCTCAGATTGGACAAAGGAAAGAGAGGGAGAGAGTTCGGAATTCGTTGAGGTCATTGTGACCTCTCTAACTACAAAAGTCTCTCCGACAGCTTCTCAATTCAAAGGTACCTTTTTTTTCCTTAGAGAACCGCAGTGACGCCACCGAGAAAGTTATTTGCATCCGAGAGTATATCTCATTTTTTTCAATTCTTTTTTGGGTCCGTCGTGCCTGTGGCATTTTAATTTTAATTGATAGAGGTATTCTCGGGTCATTCACCGAGTTGAAGCGCCCATTCCGGTCGACGTTTCTACACTCGACACGAGTAGCATCCTCGGGGCAGATGAGATCATCGAGTGTTGAAACGTTAGTTGGCCAGAATACACTCGAAAGAAGAACTGAGAAAACTTCGTGTAGCTGATACGCCGAAAGAACGAATAGATCTGCCTTAAATTTTATAATTCCTAACACTTCCAACATAAGGAATAATAACTTAACAAACGTGGAATCAATTAATATCTATATTGGAATAAATCGAACACATGATCTTTCTAGAGGTAAAAAAAATGCGTGAAATAATGGGTCAAGCTAATCGTAAACTGGGATTCATAAAAAGAGTACCGGGTAAATGTGAGGATTTTGTGCGAGAAATCAGCTAATTTTCCCTTGTTAGACCTCACTTGGAATACGCTGCCAGTATATGGAATCCATATATAATAAAATAGGCCTAAATAATAAACTTATACGTATAATAATAAACTTGAACGTGTGCAGCGAAGATCGGCAAGGTTGTTAAAGGGAAGGTATAACGTTAAAAATATTTTTCGTGATGGCGTTAAAAGTATTTTGCGAACCCCAACTAACTATGGTATACTGGACCATAATTACAAAATTAGAGAAATTAATTGCAGAACTGACAGATTCAAATTGTCCTTTTTTTCCTCGTACAATTAGGGATATGAATATGTCTAATACGAGTGAATCAATCCATAGCATAGGTAGTTGCATGTGGGTAAAAGGACTTGAGCTACGTCAATATGAAGAGTTTGGCCGATAGAAGAATCGAGTGGAGGGCTGCGTCAAACCAATCCTAGGATTGTTGACCCATGCTGCATAAGGACTTAAGGTAACCCAACTAACAGCACGTTTTTGCATGCTAACTTTGCTATTTTTATCTTTTTAAATAGTGAAGTTTAGACTTATATGTTACTAATCCTTTTAAATGCATGATATGTAGTGCATGTTTGGTGAGAATTCACCCCCTGCCACACACCTTTATGGTGGCTTGCAGGGTATTATGCAGATGTAGATAACAGCGAGCTTTTCCAAATGAACTTCTCATTATTATTTCATTCTATAGTAAACTGGGATTTCTCAATCTAAATTTGTTACGTAATATAAATAAATATATGGTAACGCACGAATCGCAATTAATGAATTCTGTTTTATTTGAGGAAGGAAAATACTCAGTTAAAACTTCCTATTTGTTTAAACTTGTGTTTTATCTTATCTGGGGGCTCTATAGTCGAGATAGATGAGAAAAAGTTAAGTAAAAACAATTAAGGATATTGCAACGAGCTTTAAAATATCTTAACTGAAATATAACGCGATGTCCTCTAATTACCTACCTTTATATAATATAGTAATAGGTGCAGTTTACGTATTCATCAAAAGAAGAATGAAAGCTTTTGCTAATAAATTTCAAATCAATTGTAATCATTTGTTTAATGTTTTTTTTTAATTTAAGAGGTGGAGGCACTTTTGATTTTAAACTGATTTACACTAAAACTGGAAAAAGCTCGTACATTACAAAAGTTCAACTGACATTAAATATTTATTTTTCCACATATTTTCCGCTACACATGTTTTCAATATTTTTCAGACACGCCAAATTTCCGAACCATTCGTGTTGGTACCACATGCCTCCTTGGTTACCTATTCGAGATAATCCCGACGGTTTTAAACACACATATAGACCTTGGATCAAACAGTCTCCGGATTGAGCGAGTTAGAGCGAAAACGGCGCTCGAACCGTCTGCAAACTGCCGGTGGAGGCATCTCGCCCCTTCCCTTCCCTCCATAACCCCTCCCCCCTTACCCACACCGGTCCAAAATGAGGGTTAAGTCATCCACGTCCTCCCTCCCCCCTCCTCTCCTCTCCCTCCCCCCGAGAAATCTCGGCGCGGAAAACAATCCAGGAATAGATGTGACGTCTCCCACGCGGGAAAGTTGACAAGCCTGTCGGCTTTAAGGCGCGGATGCTGGGAGAAGGGGGACTGCGAAAGTGTATACAAGCCCTTCTAATTCTTTCTTTCTTTTTCTTGAGCATAAGATTCCATCCGAGACCGTGAAGAATCTTCCTCCTCAATAACCGCGGTCCAGCCTTCGATGGAGACGTACCTATCAGACCGATCTGAGCACAAGACTCTCTTCGCTATTACTTTTTTGCGTTCCGTTACAACTAACTCAAAGGAGAGACTATCATCGAGAAACGTTCGATTGAATTCAAAAACAAAACCATCATCATTATTCGTCAATAACAATATGGATCTCTAGTCCACAGGGCCCAGGTTCGAATCCCGGAAATCACTTTCAACTTTTTTTTTATTTGGCATGCCGGTCTGTACTTGAAGGCTGTGTGGGGAGCAATTCAAGTTTAGTACACCGTTCGTCGGACTCAAGAAGGTTAGAGGTACTGGAGGTAGCGTTGACATCAGGGCCGGCTTAAGACCGTTGGTTAAGGTAAGAAATCTATTGTAGAAATTTAATACGGATAGCTTTACTGAAGTTTTTAGGTATGTATTAAAAACACCAGCGTATCATGCTAGGTTCTGCCGGATAAATATGATTATAGTGATAGATTGTCGTAATGATAGATTCAAAATGACATTTTTCCCCGTACTATAAGATAACACAATAGGCAGCATAGCAAAGGGATATGTGTAAGTGAAATATTGCTAGAGTAGTCTGTAGAGCATGATGCATGTATACACAACCAATACCTTACCACTATATAGATACTAACAACCTAGCTGTATGTGACCATATTATCTAGCATGTCTCCATTAAATATCCTAGTTGCAATTCAATAGTGCACTATTGGTGATCTTCACCCCCTTCCACACACCATCGCGGAGGCTTGCAGGCTATCGAGTAGATGTTGTTCACCCGGGCGAGAGAGTATTCCGGCGTCCCCACACTTGTCAACCCCTGCCGTAACATATTCACCAGTTAAATGTAGTAGTATTACTAACAATTAAGTAGTAAAACAGTAGTTAATGAGCTTGCTGGACATGACATCTTTGGACGTCCTACATTGGTACAGGGACAGGAAATATGTGTATCCCCGTCTCCAGACGCACGCGAAGAAATACTTATGTATTCCTGCCACTTCAGCATCATCAGAGCGGTTCTTCAGTGATGCAGGAAACGTTGTGTTGGACGACCGACTCACCGATGAAAATGCGGATATGAGAATTGTATTCTACCACAACAAAGAGTTGTTGCTTAATTTGTTACTTGGTGCTTGTTTCGCCCTTTAATAAATAGGCCTCATCCTTCTCAATTTCGTTTGACCCAATTCAATCTTCACTTAATAGCCACACCAAACTGCCAACCGAGGCATCTGCACCGATCATCTAAGGTCATCGATCATCGATAGTCATCGATCATCGTAATTCATCGATCATCGATATTCATCGATCATCGACATTCATCGATCATCGATATTCATCGATAGTCATCGATCATCGTGTGCACTCTATTCGATGATCGATGACAGCCATCGTCATCGAAGCATTTCGATGAAATTTTTTTATCGAAAGTCGATGATCAAAATCGGTCATCGCACAAGCCTAGTCACAGGTGTTCCGATTTGGTTTCCATACCATATAAAAGCAGGGTGTTTAAATAGGCGGTGGTGACGCTCGCAACGCAAGTGTCCCTTTAAGAGGTCGAAACACGGAACTTACTGGAGGCGCGTGAAGCTTTCTGGAAACTGAATGCAGAGGGCGCCTCGATCGTTAGGGGCAATTTTCAAATTGCCGTACACCGGCATCTTCATCTAAATAGTACCCTGCGAGCAGTAGAGCGTATGGCAAGGAGTGACTCCACCCTAGAATTGCTCGAAGGAAGGTTAAGCTGCAGTAATGCTGGTATATGGCCCTATCGATTTCACTGGCTCACTCAACCAAATTCACCAAGGGAAAACTGTTGGCGTACACGCAATACTGCCTTCTTCCTTACGGTACTTTTATGCGGAACAACACTGCAAAAAGGTTTGGCATACATTTCTTTTCATAATATGCTAAACACGCCGGGAAATAAAAAAAACACACTTTTTCGTTCCAAATCATGTTCATTTAGACACAAAATAGACTATAATCAACAATACCTTCCTTATTACTCCCTTTATCAATTCTTTCCCCGTATTTTACGCGAAATAGATAAAACTAATAAACTTTCGCCTAACATTCTTTAATTAAATCGCCCACAAATATGATATAGTCTTTTACTGGTTTATTAAAATGTAATGGCTATGGAAGTATGCAATACAAATAACAAAGGCAGTTTATTAATGCGGTATATATACGGTATATACAACTCACAATACGTCTTATAAGTTATTTATTTTCACGATTGAAAGCAACATAAATCTCTACTGCCGTCAATTATTCTTTCTGCTTCGCCGTTTACTTATGAAGTCTCCATTATATTTTAAATTCATATATCAACAATGTTATGATATAATTTTCATATAATAATACATATTACATACATATATACACAGACTTTCTTAGTTGCTAGGATTATACAATGGAGAAGAACGTAAATAAAAAGCCGTTTTCAAAACAATAGTTATACAAATATGTTAATAGGTATCAGAAACGTCCTATGGTTCTTGAGTCGCTACGCTATATTCTAAAAGATTTTTCTTTAAAGTTGAATTATAAACAAACTATGTATTCCATCGTAACTTGAGCATGAAATGTCAAGAGTTATGTTAGAAATGTTACTGTTACCTTAGTAATCACTTTTTGTGACTATAGTTTTCGTATTCTTTGAGAAAAAGAGATGCTGAAAAGAAAAATAATATTTATGGTGATGTACCCTCTCCGTTCTAATCCCAACCTATCTAATATTATCTCCGTTATAATACACCCCGCTAAGTCCCTCTCCATGTTGTACGTTTAGTTTATATGACTAATCCGTTACTTTCTATTGTAATCTTCCTATGTATTTATTGTTTATTTTTATTTGTTATTATGTTTCCACCAATGTAATTAGCCTTAGTGCCGTTTTTGGGGACTTTTTTTCTAATAAATAAAATAAATAAATAAATAAAAGTTAAATAACCTCCCTCAGTAAGTCTGACTGTTTTTGTAAATTTTTAATATCACCATTAAAGTATTCATTTTATGTTTCTGCAGGAGATTCAGTCTCTCCTTTGGATTACACCTAGTTTTCCTCATAGTTTGGACGCGCTGCTTAATCAGTCTGAAAATCTTTTCGCAAACACAGCTTCTCTCCGCTGCACACTCCACAGTTACGTAACGAAACTTCATTCATCAGGATCCAAAGATGAATCCATTCAAGCCTACATAAGGAATCCACCGCAGGAATAAAACACACAACACCGCCTCAAGGTCACCTTCAGCCTGTTGAGATAACTGGGGACAGCTCCACAGAACCTTTAGCGATAGATTGTACACGCTCGGGTGACGTTGCCGCTTCTTTCCCCTCCTCCCCCCCCCCCCCTTCGCTGCTCCCCCCTCCCCCGTACTCATTACGACACACACATACGGCCCCTCCATTGCGTCTCCCCTCCCCCGAGACTGCGGTCCCCTTGGGATCATTCCAACTTCCGCGCAACCCATATCGTGGAATATACAGAAGAAGAGAAAATATTCATATTTTCCTCCAACTGTGTTTCTGGTCTTTGTGTTTTAGGTGCTGCAATGTCCATCATACAGGGATGATGTATGGGATCCTAATGAATTAGGTTTGATTGGAGAACTAGACAGTGTGAAGCGCAGAGCAGCTAGGTTCGTCAAAAGGTGTTACGATAGGTTGAGTAGTGTATCAGAATCAATACAAGAATTAGGGTGGGAGTCATTATCAGAGCGTAGGTTAAAGTACAGATTAAATCTATTAGAGAAATTTCAATCGGATAGCTTTACTGAAGATCTTAGGCACATATTTAAAAAAAACAGCGTATTATGCTAGCTTCGACCAGATAAATAAGATTAGAGAGATATATTGCCGTACCGATAGATTCAAAATGGCATTTTTCCCCCGTACTATAAGAGAACAGAATAAGCAGCACAGCAAAGGGATAGGTAGGGGAAATATTTTAAAGTATTTTGTAGTGCATGATGTATGTATTAACCCCTTAAATACTATAGATACTAGCAATCAAGTTGCATGAGACAATTTAGTTGCTAGTTTGCATGTTAGTAGTGCATGCTTGGTGATCTTCACCCCCTGCCACACACCCTCGCGGTGGCTTGCAGGGTATCGTGTAGATGTAGATGTAGATACAGAACCGTCTAAACTAAGGTCATTACCTTCAGAATGATTGGTCACCAATCCTGGGATTGGTTTGTCGCAGCTCTCCAAGGGCTTCTTCTATCGGCTAATATCATCATATTTACGTATTTATTATCACGTCTTGATAAAAATAAAAGAGCGCAGTAGCTGCGACTCCTCGGGATAACAGTGTGGTGGCTTCCACTTGCCTTCCACATCGCTGTACTACAGCCGTTAAAATAAATGCTACTACGCCTGTAGTGAAATGAGTGTGTCACTGTACCGACCACTGTGGTCTCCACCTTCACACATGTGAAGAAGAGCTGCTGCCTTGTCGTCCGGGTGATGGAATGCATAATGGGGAACATCCACTATTTTTATAACTCTTTGAATGTGAAGTTTATTAGCTAAAATATGCTTGGCGAAAATTTTGCTGAAGAATGAAGTTGTGTTATAAAGATATTACTCTTTGAAAATTGTACCTTTTCGGCAGCTTAAAAACACGACGTCATCGCGTGACGTCATGGCACGGTATTACTATGGGCGTTGTTTATCTGCTTATGAATGGAGGTAAGTTGTTAAATGAATACTTGGCAATAACGCATGTATTTATTTCATTTGTTTAATGCAATAAACGATTGTATTTCGATTTTTTATTTACGTAGTATGGATGGTAACGAGCAAATCGTCCATTAATTATATACTGCCTGTTTAGTGCCCAAGAATTTCTACTACATCTATGCAATCGCTGGTTTTTTTAAAGAAGAACTCCGCCATAAGGGAGTCAACAAAAGGAAATTGTCAGGATGTGCTTTTTTAAGTATTTTTTCAATCAGAAACGTTCGAGAAACGGCTAAAAACCTCAAAACAATATATTCACTTCGTTTTCTTTTAAAAATAAATGTCTATCTCCGTAGCAGTATGGAACCTATACCGTGCAGTGACGTCAGAAGGCGTTTCAGGTCACGTGACTTTCGTCAATTTCCGGGAACATTTTAATATCATTCAATAATATTTGTGGTGTGCGTAGAAAAATTTGGCTTATACATTTAAATTGGTGAGGAAATTTCGCATCTACTACACCATTAATCTTTGAGAAACAAATTTCATGCATATTCCCCATTGTTGGCGGCCTACAGTCACCAAGTCACGGCATATTCACAGGGTCTGGATTATTTAAAGGCCTGCGAGCTGCTATCCATTCAAGCTGTATCGTGGAGTCTGCGTCTATGGTGTACCCAGCAAGGAACTTCGAGGTTGTGTGGCAGGGTGGGTGTGTTTGAAACCGTCGCGACGGTATTCGAGATAATCACGACGCGTCGTGATTGTCTCGAATAGGCAACCAATGAGTCACGTGGTATATGCTGCCAGTGTATGGGATCCCTACGAAATCGGTCTAAATAACGAACTCGAACGTGTGCAGCGAAGATCGGCAAAATTTGTCAAGGGCCGGTATGATAACCTTCTTAGCGTAACCAGTCTATTAAATGGATTAAATTGGGAATCATTGTCAGATCGCAGGCTGAAATTTAGACTTAATCTCTTAAATAAATTCCAAGACCATATTTTCAGTGATGATGTTAAAAATATTTTGCGGACCCCAACTTACTATGGTAGTTGGACCATAATCACAAAATTAGAGAAATAGATTGCCGAACTAACAGATTCAAAATGTCCTTTTTTCCACGTACTATTAGGGATATGAATAACGGTAAATATATCCAGTACGAGTGTAGCAATAGATAACATTGGTAGCTGCATGTTTGTATAAGGACTTATAGCTAACCCAACTAACAGTATGTTTTTGCATGTATGCTTTGCTATCTTTTTTCTTTTTTTAAATAGTGTAGTTTAGAACAGTATATATGTACTAATCCTTTTAAATGCATGATATGTAGTGCATGTTTGGTGAGAGTTCACCCCCTGCCACACACCTTTATGGTGGCTTGCAGGGTATTATGTAGATGTAGATGTATAAACACGAATGGTTCGCAAATTTGGTATTTAAATCCGCTGATTACAATCTTGTTAATTGTTTACACTTGTGTTTTGTCTCCACAGGAGGCTCAATAATAAAGATAAATGAGAAAAACTCAAGTGAAAAAAATTAATAATATTGTAGGGAGCGATTCAGACATACTAAATTTGCAAACCTTGCGTGTTTATACCACGAGACTTCTTGGTTACCAATTCGGGAATATCCCGACGGTTTCAAACGCACCCCTCCAGGGATCGGTTGGAAAGGGTAAGGTTGCGTGCGGAAAAGCCGTCCGATGCCCCCCACCTGTTAGTTCAGGGTCTGCGGAATCGAAGCATTTCAAATAACATCGTGGGAAGCGTGGGACCTGTTTGTATCCCAGAGTTGGATTCCATTTTACTTTCGATTTATGGGTTTCAACAGATCGGAGATCAAGGGCTGATATGCCGACGCTCCCGAACGCTGTTAGCGATCCAGAGGCGCCGGCGGGCGTCGGGTGCTGGGGCGGAAGCTCATTTGCCGCACCCCACCCATGCCGCACCTCTCTGCCTGGCTCTGAACTTTTTTCAAAGAGTTTCCCAGCTCCCATGCGTCGATTCCATTAATTACCGATCCCTTTCACCTTGTTTCCTCGACCATACGAAACTAACAATTTCGTGGACTACTTTTCTCTCTTTCAGTAGAATATCCGAGGCGATTAAAAAATTTTTCACCAAGAATATTATGTTTACAGCTGCAAACACAAACGTGGAGGTAAGATAACATTTCATTAGAACATATACCTTTAGCATGCTTATTTTTAGCAGTGAAGCATGGGCGATTGCTGCATCAGATATACATTCTTTTTGTAGAAACCTTATAACCTTGTTGATATCGGGTTCGAGGTACACCTTCTGTTCTGAAAATATATTGTTTATTAAGAATGTGAAAACTTTTTGTCCACCATTATTAATCCTATAAATTTTTTTCGGTCCAAATCTATGAAAATAAAGTGTTTCCATCTACATCTACATAATATCCTGCAAGCCACGATAAAGGTGTGTGGCAGGGGGTGAATTCTCACCAAACATGCACTACATATCATGCATAAAAAAAGGATTAGTATTTATATACTGTTCTTAACTACAGAATTTAAAAAAAGGAAAAAAGAAAAGCAAACATGCAAAAACATGCTGTTAGTTGGTTTAGCTTCAAGTCCTTATACCAACATGCAGCTACCAATGTTATCCATTGCTACACTCGTATTGGATATATTTACCGTCATTCAAATCCCTAATTTTACGAGGAAAAAAAGACTCTGAATCTGTCAGTTCGGCAATCAATTTCTCTAATTTTTTGAACATGGTCCAGTCAACCTAGTTGGGGTTCGCAAAACATTTTTAGCATCATCATATGGTCTAGGAATTTGTTGAAGAGATTAAGTCTAAATTTCAACCTGCTATCTGACAATGTTTCCCAATATAATTTATTTAATAGAGTGGTTATGCTAATTTGGTTATCGTATCGTCCCTTTACAAATTTTGCCGATCTTCGCTGCACATGTTCAAGTTCATTATTTAGACCAATTTCGTAGGGATCACATACACTGGCAGTATATTCCAAATGAGGTCTAACAAGGGAAAGGTAGCTGATTTCTTGTACATGACCGTCACATTTACCCAATACTCTTGTGATGAATCCCAGTTTACTATTAGATTGCCCCATTATTTCACGTATGTGATTACCCCAGGAAAGATCATAGTCAGTCTTGTTCCAAAAAAATGAAAGGTCAAAAGATAGATTCGAACTATGAACGTTTACATTGAGATCAGTGCACTTTAACCCTGATCTAACTCTCCTTAACCTCTAAATCCTTTCTAAGCGATTCTTTATCTTCTTTTGTAACACCCCTGTACACTAGTGTGTTGCCTGAAAAAATTCTAAGCTTGTCATTAACAAAAAATCCTCTTAACTAAAAAGCATCCGAGCTGAGTGAGGGAGGGTGACATAAAATGATGATTTGCGACTCTGTTCTTGCGCGCCTCTGGTGGTGGACAGGGTAACAGCCTCCCGGATGTGATTGGCAAGAGAAGCGAAATGCGTCGAATGTGGAGATTTGCATTTCGCATTGAACTCTCATTTCGTGTTGGAGGCCATCCATGCTGGAGAGAGACACTCGTATGGTACGCCAGGTCCCAGCAAAATGACGCTGTCTGCTGAAGTGGGCCAACTCATCACTCGTTGGATTAAAAAAAATAAGAACCAAACTGCAAAGCGGGCGATCCTTCGAAATGATGGATTAAGAAAAGAAAATGGTGGGGCAGAAGAGGACAGCGGATTTTTCGGACAATCGGAAATATGTGGGAATCACTTCGCCATTACGAACAACTCGGCAATGGAACTATCCTACTTGGCCCGTGGATATTTGGTATCTACATCTACAAAATACCCTGCAAGCCACCATAAAGGTGTGTGGCAGAGGGTGAACTCTCACCAAACATGCACTACATATCATACATAAAAAAGTGGATTAGTACTTGTATAGGTACGGTTCAAAACTATGCTATTTAAAAAAAGATAAAAATAGCAAAACATACATGCAAAACATGCCGTTAGTTGGGTTAGCTATAAGTCCTTATACCAACATGCAGCTACCAATGTTATCCGTTGCTACACTCGTACTGGATATATTTACCGTGATGAAAGAAAAAGACTGGCAATTTTCCACAAAATTAGAATTTTACTTGACCGGTTTCGGTGTACAACACCATCTTCAGGTGTACAACGCCATCTTCACCTGAAGATGGTGTTGTACACCGAAACCGGTCAAGTAAAATCCTAATTTTGTGGAAAAATGCCAGTCTTTTTCTTTCGCTATGATATTCCACCAAATCAAGCTTGAAACAACTACCTATATTTACCGTTATTCCTGTCCCTAATAGGAAGAGGAAAAAAGGACATTTTGAATCTGATAGTTCGGCAATCTATTTCTCTAATTTTGTGATTATGGTCCAGTCTACCATAGGAAGTTGGGGTCCGCAAAATATTTTTAACATCGGTATAGTGGGGAACAGCACATAAAGAAAAAAGAGAACAGAATTGGGTGATTGCTAGTGCATAATATAGGGGTGGAAAATTCCGGAGTACGAGTGAGTTAAGTTTTTCAATTTTGAGGATAGTCATTTGAAACGAGACAAAAATCGTGAATGCACATCCGAGGACATAATCATGGAACAAATTGGCAACATTCAGTAAGCTATGTTTCTGGATTTTATCTTACGAAGTTTTGCTAACATTCAGAGCTGTTCACTTTATTGCGTCAGACGAAAGTTAAAAAAAATATCCTGCATAATATTCCTCAAGCCACCATAAAGTTGTGTGGCAGGGGGTGAATTCACACTAAATATGCATTGCATATCATGCATAAAAAGGATAAATTTAATTGTTGAAAATTAATAAAATAAAAGAATGATTTTGTTAACATCAAAAGTTTTAGCTGATAGAAAAACAGACTGGAGGGCTAATTAAATAAATATCAGTTATTATGAAGATATAAAACAAGAGGCAGTTACATGGAAACTATGAATTATTTATAACATAAAGCCTTCTCTTAAATTCATTGAGGGTTTAGGATGCGATGGCCCATATTCGTGTTTGGGTATGTTTGGGTATATATGGGTTTGTTTGGCTGGGTTTCGTCAACTTCTCTGCCAACCAGATGGAAGCCTGGTCGAATAATCATCTTCTGTATACTACTAAGCTACCAACTGGCGTCTCTGTCAAAGTCTCAGTGGCCTTTTCGGAATTTCTATGGCCTCAACGACGTTTCTATGACAAAAACGGGTTTTTGGGCTACCATGTCAGCTTCCTCCGAACTTTAGTTATTCCTAGCATGTTCTACTTTGAAGGAACTTCTTTCTTTATTTTTGATTCCAAATTAATTGTTTTTTGTATCAAATCAATAAATTCAAAGATCAGCCACTGGACATAATCCGAGTGACTACTTCCAATTGCATGCTTTTACCATTTAGTACACGCAAGTAGTTAACAAACAGCTATTATCGGCAAGACAAATAAGAAGGAATATTATTTTAACCTCACGTGAATGCAATCTAATCGACAAACAGAAATGCGTTAAAATCTTATTACTAGCGAATATTTTTTTCAGGAAAGCATACCTTTATTCTCTCAGTTATCACCTATGTACACTTAAATCGATAATATTATTGGTCTCCCAATATTTTTATTGTCCTTCAATGATTTATGAGGTGCAACGTGAAGTCTTTACACTGAACATATAATTTGGAGATGCCAGGTATGAATAATAGAACTGAACGAAAATAAATCGTGATCACACCAAAGCATTTCAAAATTTGTTCGATCGTTCGTTCGGTTATGCTTTGGAATAGGGATGTGAGTTGAGAGTCTGATTGAGATAATCGGGGGCAAATTGAATGGGAATAATGGCTAAGGAATGCCTGGCAAAAATTATGTGGAGCAAGTAGTGAAGGACGTTAAATAGAAGAATTATGCTAATAATCAAGAGATAAGCCGTTGGAGAAACCAGTAGGAATTCTTATAATTCATTGATCCCTCCAATCCAATCATATCATTATAATGTTAATGAATTAATTCGTTGATTTTTGATTACTTACAAAAAAAGTATATTGCTCTCTGAATAAATATTGAAAAGGATGAGTTACGGATAGCTGGTTTTAAACGGTAAACTAATAAACCGTACTTTGAATTTTCTCAACGTAATTCGCCACTTTACCAGGATCTCTTTTTTACTAGCTGCAGCTCATTGTAAGAAAAAACGTTAGAGTTCATTTGAACCTAAATTAGATACATTTCTGAAGAATTAAAATGAATAAAGGGCGTACTGGACCACAGGGTAGAATTCTGGGCAAATGATCAGGGATCATGGTTTCACATCCGGAAGATATCTTTAGACACATCTAATTAAATAAAAGCTGTGCGATATTCTGGTTAATACATATTTCTAAAAAGTAAAAAGCAGCACTAGGATAGTACTTGACTCTTGACTTTATGTGAGAAATTTACACAGTACTTAGCCATTGTTACTGTTTACGTTAGTGTCGTAAAAATGATGTGCCACTTTATTTTGAACATGGTATGTGAGCATGCTTCTGCAATTTCATATGCATATTTTCATGTGTATTTTTATTGCAACCATAGTCATGAAACTAATTTATGACTATCAAAAAAAGTAATTACCGCAATGCAATAATTATTTGAAACACTTAAAAATTAGTCGTTTTCGCAACTTCATTAACTTTATATCTCATCTAATTGAAAACCAAGAAATTTACAACAATAAATCTTAGCCAAAAGTTGGGAGCATGAACTATAACGCTTGTAATTTTTTAGTATAGTGTAATAAAATGCTTAAACGTCATCTAGACCTATAATTTGTCCCGAATGTTAACGTTAAAGTTTTGATAACACGTCAGAATTAGTAGTCTCCTAAATCATATTTTTGTAGTAGTATCCGTACCAACAAGACCATCGTGTTAAAACTTTAGTGGTTGAGTCAAAGTACGCATCATATCAATATTATTGAATTCATCAGTGAAATTATACGTTATCTTCAAAACGGAAGCAGAGTTCATGCAATTGCTTTAACTTAATCGCACCCTCATTAGTTGTAATTCCCGATATCCTTTCCGCTTTAAAACCAAAACAAGGGTTGAGGGTTTTCCTATGCATCTACATCTACATAATACTCTGCAAGCCACCATAAAGGTGTGTGGCAGGGGTTGAATTCTCACCAAACATGCACTACATATCATGCATAAAAAAGGATTAGAAATAATACACTAGTATAAACTTCACTATTTAAAAAAGATAAAAATAGCAAAGCGCGCATGCGAAAACATGCTGTTATTTGGGTTAGCTTCAAGTCCTTATACCCGTCAGTCGGCAATCAATTTCTCTAATTTTGTAATCTAAGCTTAAAGACCTTATACCTACATGCAACTACCTATGCTATCAATTGATACACTTGTATTTATGAATTTTTTAGATACATTTACAGCTGCTCATATACCAATTTTACGAAGAGAGAAGGACATTTTAAATAAGTCATTTCGGCAATCAATTTCTCTAATTTTGTGATTATGGTCCAGTCTACCATAGCAAGTTGGGGCTCGCAAAATATTTTTAACATCATCAATGAGAATAATATCTTGGGATTTATTAAAGAGATTAAGTCTGAATTTCAACCTGCGATCTGGCAATGATCCCCATTTATAATTCATTTAATAGACTGGTTACGCCTACCGTCTCTTTACAAATCTTGCCGATCTTCGCTGCACACGTTCAAGTCCATTATTTAGGCCGATTTCCTAAGGATCTGCGGTCGCACAGGAGTCGCAAGCAGCCGCGCCGAATGTGTTGGCATGCGCGGGTGACTCACCAACCCCAACCGCTCCCCTGCAGCAGGGGTGGCAAGGGAGCGGGACGGGACTTGGGCCACCCCTGAGTGAGGTAGGAAGGGGCCGAAATCAATCCCAGCATGACTCACCGCCGCTAAAGGCCAAAATCTTCGAGGCGTAAAAGAGGTGATTCCTGAAACCTCACATGCCGAATTACCCAGATCTTTAGCCTTTGCCATCTGTAAGTTCGCGGGTTCGACTCCCGCCCCGGTCATAAATGTGGATTTGAAGCTAAAAAAATGCTTTATTGTTCATCTCCATCTACATCTACATAATACCCTGCAAGCTATCATAAAGGTGTGTGGCAGGGGGTGAATTCTCACCAAACATGTACTACATATCATGCATTTAAAAGGATTAGGATATATATACTGTTCTAAACTACAATATTTAAAAAAAATTAAAAATAGCAAAGAATGCATGCAAAAACATACTGTTAGTTGGGTTACCTTCAAGTCCTTATACCAACATGCAGCTACCAATGTTATCCATTGCTACACTCGTATTGAATATATTTACCGTTATTCATATCCCTAATTGTACGAGGAAAAAAGGACTTTTGAATCTGTCAGTTCGGCAATCAATTTCTCTAATTTTGTGATTATGGTCCAGTCTACCATAGTAAGTTGGGGTTCGCAAAATATTTTTAACATCATCACTGAAAATATGGTCTTGGAATTTGTTAAAGAGATTTCGTCTAAATTTCAGCCTGCGATCTGAAAATGATTCCCAATTTAATTTGTTTAATAGACTGGTTACGCTAATAAGGTTATCGTACCGTTTCATTACAAATCTTGCCGATCTTCGCGAAGCTTCTGTCGTATGGTAGGGTATTTCTCCAACTTCTTTACTTGGGTATTTTTTTAAACTACTTAATGTTAAGGACAAGATTCATTCCGTTGATATAAGTGGAGTTTTTATGTTATTTTGCGATACAAATGGCTGAAATTGTTTTTATGTGGAACAAATGGGATTTACCTTTAGCGCTACAACAAAAGACTATTTGAAATAGTTTACTAATAATGACGAAAATCAGCTTGGGCCAGTCATGTATTTAATTTTAATCATATGTCGGATTTTGAAGTTTATGTTTTACATGTAGGTATATGACAAAGGCGCTAAGCTGGATTTCATTGAGAACTTCGAAATCTTGACATAAGCCAAGCATTATGGTAAGAGGTTGCTTAACGAGGTGGTTCCATTACACAAGTCTCCTCTAAGCCTAGTTTCTGTCTCTACTCCAAGAGAATGTTACGGTGTCATTCAGACAAATTCTTCAGCCATAGCTCCCTTACCTTAGTCTTCCTTCCTCTCTACACACTCCCTCCCCATTCACCAACATAAGTTCTTCCCCCTGGATACAATATGAATAAGAACCCTCAACTGGAAAGCTTTGTATTGTCCCTTGAGAATGACACAGAAGTGTTGTAACTGGTCGGGCTGTACCCAATAAACTGTGTGGAATAAGGTTAACTTGATTATACTCATAAACATGAACTTCCACAAAATAAGCTCTACAAAAATTGAAGATATAATTAGGGTATTGTTCACTCTTTCATAGGTTTCGTGATGCGTGAATTCGCCCCATTCCTTAAACACTTGACGTGGTGCGTGAATGGTAATAGGTAAAAAGTTCTTTTTCATTTGGCAGTTTATATCTATCGAAAAAAATAGCATTTTTCTGAAAAAAAGTGTTGATCAAGCGTCTTATATTTTAGAGACATTTGTTCTATCATGTACAAAAATACTCATATCATTAATGTAAAATCGGAAATTTCATGATATTAACTACACAATGATGACAGGCTAATTTTCAAATAATATTTTGGTGAAGGCTTAATTAATATAGTTCATATCCCATTGAAACTGTAGTCAAAACGAAATTTTTAGGTATGGTTCGCAGTGAAATTAATATAGCAACAGGAATGGTCAATTTGCTTTTATAATAGCATAAATACGAGTGTATAAATGGATAGCATAGATAGTTGCATGCTGGGATAAGGACTTTAAGTTAAGCCAACTAACGGCATATTGCATGCTTGGTTTGCTATTTTTGTTTTTTTCAAATTGTGGAGCACTGACTATATAATAATTCTTTATGCATGATATGTGGTGCATGTTTGGTGTGAATTTACCCCTGCCACACGCCTTTATGGTGGTTTGTAGGGCATTAAGTAGTTGTAGACGTAGATACATATCCTGCTTATAGGTACTCCATTTAAAATTAGAAATAGAACATTATATTCCATGTAAAAAATTTTTTGCGAACCCCAACTTACTGTGGTAGACTGGAGCATAATCACATAATTAGAGAAATTGATTGCCGAACTGACAGATTCAAAATTTTCGTTTTCCCTGGTACAATAAGGGATATGAATAACGGTAAATATATCCAATACGAGTGTAGCAATCGATAACATTGGTAGCTGCATGTTGGTATAAGGACTTGAAACTAACCCAACTAACAGCATGTTTTTGCATGTTTGCTTTGCTATTCTTATCTTTTTTTAAATAGTGAATTTTAGAACAGCATATAAATACTAATCCTTTTTTATGCATGATATGTAGTGCATGTTTGGTGAGAATTCATCTACATCTAGACATCTACATCTACACGATACCCTGTAAGCCACCGCGAGGGTGTGAGGCTGGGGGTGAAGATCACCAAGCATGCGCTACCGACATGCAAACAAGCAACTATAGGGTGTCTTGAAACTAGATTGTTAGTATCTATAATATTTAAGGCATTAATATATGCAACATGCACTACAGTCTACTCTAAAATATTTCCCCTACCTATCCCTTTGCTACGTTGCCTATTCCGCTCTCTTATAGTGCGAGGGAAAAACCATCCCCCTGCCACACACCCTCGCGGTGACTTGCAGGGTATAGTGTAGATGTAGATGTAGATGTAGATGTAGATGTAAAATAGGATTTTAGTTTAGCAGTACATCCGTATCGTACAAAATAACATAAATTGTCACAGCATTAATGCGTGGCCTGCCAATGACTCACCCGCTGCCATACTCACGGTATTCTGCGGGGAACTGTGTGGATGCATAAGTAATGGGTTAGGAGATGGAGGGGAGGGAGTCTGAAAGGATGACGCCGTGATAAGGGTGAGCGATATAAGACGCCCGGGGGGTGACGTCACCGCGTTGAGTAGAGGAGGTGGGAGAAAGAGTGCTTCCCCCTGTCCTGATTGGTTGTCAAACAAGGGCGCGGCGCAGTCCAGCGGTGACGTCATGCCCGTCACGTGGGGCCAGGCGGTCGAGAGGAAATCAAAGGTGGGAGAAGCGTGAGGCATAAAATTGCGGAGCATGACGGGAGATCACGACCGACTGCCACGTTTGATCATCGACACCGGAAAAGGACGAAATGTTACGCCTTAAATGCTATTATAGAACTGGGAATCTACGAAAGCTAGGATTTATAATAAAAAGAGTACTTTGAAAATGTGATGATAAGACAAAAGAGCGAAGTAACTTTTCACTAGTTAAGCCCACCTTGAGTATGCAGCCAGGGTATGGGATCCTAATGAATTAGGTTTTATCAGAGAACTAGACAGTGTGCAGCGTAGAACTGCTAGGCTCGTTAAAAGGTGTTACGATAGGTTGAGTAGCGTTTCAGAATCACCCCTGCCACACACCTTTGTGACTGCCTGCAGGGTATTATGTAGATGTATAATAGATCGTGATGTCCCTTTGCAAATCTTGCCGATCTTCGCAGCACACGTTAAAGGTCATTATGTAGGTCTATTTCATGAGGAGTTCATCTCAAGTGTATCAATGTTTAGCTAGGCATAAGTAGTTACATTTTGGTGTAAGTACTTAACCCAACTAACAGCATGTTATTGCATGCCTGCTCTGCAATTTATTCTTTTTTAAGTTGAGAAGTTTAGACTAGAATATAATTATATATCTTTTTGATGACTTATATAGTCATCAAAAGTTTCGTGTGAATTAACACTCTGCCACACACCCTTATGGGGTTTTAGAGTACTAAATAGATCTACATGGTACAGTGTCTTAGTGACTGCATGAAAATCTACAGTACCCATTCTAATTTCCACCTTGTATATTCGCAGTGATCTGCATGCAGCAATCAGAAACTCATCCGTGGAATCCATTTGCCTCGCACTGCAAATCTAGACGTATCAAATGAAGTCAATATTTTTTCTTATCTTTTTAATTCTTATTCTTATCTTCTCTCCAAGCTTCTCATTTTATGTGCTAAATGTTTCTACCGTTACGGTGAGCCGAGGCACTCAGTTTTGAAATCCTTCTTGGCGAGAATTGCTTGCGAAATACCAGCGTATGGAAAGGTGGGTTCTGAGAGAGAGGAGGGAATATCTTATACAAATATTTGCTGAGATTAGCGCAGCGTATGTGTCGTATGATGACAGTTGGAAATTAGAAGCTGTGCTTCTTGGGTGTCTGCTTTGTCTTCTAGGAGTAAGATATGGGCCAGGTAAGTTTTCATCTTATATCAAGAGAATTTTGAGGAAGCACATTATATCGGGTGACTGGATCACACTAATAAGACAAAATAAATGGAGTAAAATAATATCAATGGACTCCTTTAGTGATAGAATCAAATATTCGTTTATCCTTCGAAGACTTTGTGGCCATTGAAACACCATGATTCCTTACCCAAATACAATTTTAAAAAAATGAGAATTCCTGTCACCAAACGTCCATAATTTCCCTGCAATACAACTTCAGGGTGGCTTAAAGGGTCGTCAGTAAATATAGATATCGAGGACATAAAAATTATGTGCGTTCGAAACTTGAATACTTCAGGTATTGGTAGGCTACATTTTATTGTGTCTATTATATGTTTTAGTTAGTATACACACAAATTCTCGGAAATATTACAAAAATTAGTATCAGACCAATACTTGCATTCTTTTCTTCCTATTATGGCACAAACTTGAATTATTAAGTAAATTTATTGTATTCGGCAGCAGACCTGATTAAAGTAGTTGCGTATATTTTTTGCCTCGTACAATTAGGGATATGAATAGCGGTAAATATGCCCAATACGAGTGAATCAATCGATAGCATAGGTGAAGCATGTTGCATGTTGGTATAAGGACTTGAAAGTAACCCAACTAACAGCATGTATTTGCATGCTAACTTTGCTATTTTTATCTTTTAAAAAAGTGATGTTTAGACTAATATATTAATATTAATCCTATTTTACCCATGATATGTAGTGCATATTTGGTGAGAATTCACCCCCTACCATACACCTTTATGGTGGCTTGCAGCGTATTATGCAGATGTAGATGTACTTTAAGAAATCATCTTTACCCACGTACTATAAGAGAACATAATAGGCAGCAAAGCAAAGTGGTATGCAGGTGAAATACAGTTGACATATTTCTGTTTGGGGCTTTCGCAGCGCTGTTTTGCTGATATCTCCATGTTTTTCTGGTAATGTAGCATCGTTGTACGTTGACAATGACGTTTCGTTGCCAATGGTGGTCTTCGGACCTGATCTGAAGATATGGCCTGCATTGACCACGAAATGTTATCGTCAGCATGCACTGACACAGTATTACCCGAAAAACACGGAGCTATCAGTACCTACTGTTAGGATAGTCTGTAATGCATGATGCATGTTTAAAGTTGCTAGCCTATGCATGCTAGAAAAATAGAGATAAATATATTAAATAAATGACATCCTAACCAGCAATCTCTTCATTGCCACGTAGATACTAACCATTTAATTCCAAGACCATATTTTCAGTGATGACGTAAAAAATATTTTGCGGACCCCAAGTTACTATGGTAGACTGGACCATAATCACAAAATTAGAGAAATTGATTGCCGAACTAACAGATTAAAAATGTACTTTTTTCCTCGTACTATTAGGGATATGAATAGCGGTAAATATATCCAGAACGAGTGTAGCAATGGATAACATTGGTAGCTGCATGTTGGTATAAGGACTTAAAGCTAACCCAACTAACAGCATGTTTTTGCATGTATGCTTTGCTATTTTTATTTTTATTTTTATTTTAAATTGCGTAGTTTTGAACAGTACCTATAATAGTACTAATCCTTTTTTGTGCATGATATGTAGAGCATGTTTAGTGAGAATTCACCCCCTGCCACGACCCTTTATGGTGGCTTGCAGGGTATTATGTAGATGTAGATACTAACCATTTAGTTACACGTGACTCATATCTACATCTACATTTACGTAATACCCTGCAAGCCACCACGAGGTATTCTCATTTGAAATACGCTACCAGTATATGGGATGCAATCGAAATAGGCCTCAATAATGAACTTTAGCGTGCGCAGCAAGAATCGGAAATATTTGTAAATAGACGGTACGATAACTATATTCGCGTAACCAGTCTATTAAATGATTTAAAATGGGAATCATTGTCAGATCGCAGGCTGAAATTTAGACTTAACTTCCTAAATAAATTCCAAGATAATAGTTTCACCGATGACGCTAAAAATATTTTGCGGACCCCAACTTACTATGGTAGCCTGGACCGTAATCACAAAATTAGAGAAATTGATTGCCGAACTGACAGATTCGAAATGTCCTTCTTTCCTCGTACAATTAGGGTTATGAATAGCGGTAAATATATCCAATACGAGTGTATCAATGTATAGCATAGGTAGTTACATGTTGGTGTAAGGACTTTAAGTTAACCAAACTAACAGCATTATATTGCATTCTTACTTTGCAATGTTTATCATAAAAAAATTAAAGTTCAGACTAGTATATTATTACTAATTTTTTTAGCATGATATTTAGTGTATGTTGGTGAGAATTCACCCCCCGCCACACACCTTCACGGTGGCTTGCAGGATATTATGTAGATAGATAAAGATAAGGGTCGTTGGCAATGGGTGAAGATCACCAAACATGCACTATTGACATTCAACTAGGATATTTAATGGAGACATACTACATAATACGGCCATAAGCAGCTAGATGGTTAGTATCTACATAATAAGAAAGGGATTATTGGTTGTTACTACATGCATCATAAACTACCGACTACTCTAGCAATATTTCACCTACCTATTCCTTTGCTCTGCTGCCTATTGTGTTATCTTATGGTACGCGGTAAAAATGACATTTAAGATCTATCGGTATGACAATCTATCTATCTAATGTTGCTAATCTGATCAAACCTACCATAATACAGGGTTTCTTAATATATATCTAACGTCATCTTTAAAGAAATCAGTTTCGAATTTACTAAAAAGGTTTAACCTAATTTTTTAACTTGAATTCTGATAGTAATTCTTATCCTATCTATTAAACTGTTAACGATAATACATTTATCATAACGGCCTTTAAAAAAATGTAGCTGATCTCATTTGCACACCCTCTAATTTCTTTATTATACCCTAATATATCCATAAAGTAGTAATATTGCAGCTCCGAGTTGCATGTTTGGTGGTCTTCACGCCCTGCCAACTTGCAGTGGCTTGCAGATAATTGCGTAGATGTAGATCAACTTTTTCGGAGGTGTAATAATTTATTTCCATAAGTCGTATTATAATAAGCAATCCTTGCCACGAATTCTCGTCTAAGATACAATCCCAAAACAAACAAACGACCTCTTACTCCATAAGGACTCATGATGCCATTTCATAGTATTTTCATTTTTTCCCCAGGAAGGAAATAGGTCCCCAATTAGAGACCACAAGTAAATTTCCGTCAGAATATGCTCGATGGAAACGTCTTTTGTGATCACCTCATGAAAACATATGAAGGATGATTGTACCCAGCAAAGAAAAAGTACCCAAGTGAAGAACATCAATTGTTTTTTTATGAGATACTCGTGCAGGAGAGCTTTAAAATCCTAACTGAACAATGGCAGGCTTTCTCATTTCTTACTTCGACTTTTTATCTCTTGCGCTATCTCGGTGGTGTAACGTTTGCCCCGTTGCGAGTGGTTCAAGGCCATTTCCTGGCAGTTTGTATCTGAAATGAGTGAGGTGTAAATTTTCAAACGGCATACTTATTTCATCACCTGCAAATATTATCAAACACACAAGTGATGCCAACAACGGTGACGGTTTTTTTCCAGCATATGGTTCAGTTTTAGTTCCAATCATCTTCAAATTCTAACCCTCGTCATTCATTTACCGGGACGAAGTTGAAAAGGTCTCTCCCTTGCTTCAAAGTACAAATTTCACGCTATTCAATCCCGTCAGCAAAGATCAGCATAGAATGCATCTACTGCGCAGACTTTCACCAACCCACCAGCGAAGCCGGCCAGCTCACCGGCAGGGTAAATGCCGCGAAAATGCTCCGTTGTTTATTAACTCGTTAAAAATAGGGCACATATTTTGGACTGACTATGTTTATTTTATTACAATACTGCTGCAAAGAGCTTTAAAACAAGACCAAGATAAAGTTTCCGGGACCATTCATTACCAAGAAAAAGTTGTTTCATAAAATTAATGACAAAATGTTTATGGCTAAATAGAAGGACGTGAAATTTTAGAATAACATTAGGAAAGGATGTATTGTAACTGTGTTAAATTTTCATAATGATTGAGCTCCAACATTTTGCCTTATGAGAGGTCAAAGAGTGCGATCCCAT
This sequence comes from Platycnemis pennipes, assembly GCA_933228895.1. Taxonomy (NCBI): domain Eukaryota; kingdom Metazoa; phylum Arthropoda; class Insecta; order Odonata; family Platycnemididae; genus Platycnemis; species Platycnemis pennipes. Next base: position 27,540,427 of record OW121852.1, on the reverse strand, counting down.
AGAAAACGCAAAAAAACGGTACTTTTTTTGTTGTCATCGCGATAAAAAATCAGAGGTGCAATATAAAAATTGTCAGTAATAATAGGTAAACGCACAATACAATGAGCTAAAATTTGATGTAATTTGTATTCGTGTAAGTTTTACGGTTCATTCTTAATCGGTGCTCAAACTCGAGTCTACATAATTTTTGCACCGACAGTAGGAGAGTCCTCCTTTGTCCCATATTTAACAGAAACAGCTTATAATTCTTCTCCGCTATAATTAGATGTAGCTTTGGGTTTTAAGTAGGTTCTTTAAGTGCAAATTAAAGTAAGTAAGTTTAACAAAATTAAGAGCTACGGTTCTATCGTCTTACCAAAGATCTAAATCCTAGGACAAACACAACTACCATGCCCTGGGTGGGATTTGAACCTGCGATATTTGGATTGCGAGGTTAGCATGTTACTAGCTAGCGACTGCTACGGCCGGCTCCGGTATGAATTCCACGGTGTATTTGAAAAATGTAAAAAACAATCTTATGAATACCTTAGCATGGAAGTGAAGAATAAGCTAAATTGATAAATATCGAATTTTTTCGGCAACAAATAGCCCGACTTTTAGCAAATAGTTTTAGAACTTTACAATGTTGAAGAATGGTCCTACTTATTAGCTAAAACTCTGTTTTTTTCGAAATATCAATGGATGAATGATATGCTAAATAGATTCAGAATTGATAAGGAACACATAATCAATCACACAAGACACACTATTCCACAGAGTTAACAGCAAATTTTGAGGAAAAGCAAGACAATTGTTTGATGGGGGATAAAAGATACTTTGCCAGATTTTATGACACGCTACTCGATGCCCTCTTTTCTCTCTCCATGGTCGCATTCTACTTTTCCAAAATAATAATAAAAAGGTAGCTGCAAATAATACTATGATTAAATGTGAACCAACGCATATTAAAGATAGAAATGAAATGATAGGGCCTGACATCATATAAAGTGGCGTGGCGAAATAAGGTGGCGTCATAAGTAGATACATAAACGTAGGCAGGATTTCCAGTGTTAGAGTGAAGTGAGTAGGCGTACTAATGAAGATTGACAATTTAGATAGTATTGAGTCGGTAGTATCTCAATCGTATTATTAAAATTAGCTGAACGATCTGTTCCTTTTTTTAATAGGGTATACAGGAGAGATCGAGAGGGTCGACCGGGAGGGGGAGTATTTATCGCAGTTAAGAACACAATATTCAGCAAAATAGACGTGATTCCCGATAACATAATAGAAAGTGCATGGTGTTCGATTCAATGTGCTGATTCGAAAGTAATATACGTTTGTGCCTACTATAGACCATCCCATTCCGATGTACACTCAGTATTAGAACTTGAGAAACAGATCAGGTCCATTAATTCCCATAGCAACGATCGTCAGATTAGGTGGAGGTGGCATAAACTACTACCTATAACTACATAGTAAAATATATCTGACAATTTCTTGTCAATTTTGGCAACATTTTACTCATCTTGTACCTGAATATCCAATATTTTCCTCGTTTACATTGTGCTTCTCAGCTGCATATAAGTAGTGTGAATGCACGGAGCAGTACATATATTTTTTTTACATGTCTACGTACTACTAGTTGTGAACTTGTTCCCTCTGATTTTTAATGCACGCTTGGTGATGTTTCACCCCCTACCACACACATTCGCGGTGTGTTGCATAGTATCATGCAGATGTGTCCCGTGACACCTTCCCATTAATGCCATTTATGTAAAGTCAGCATAGAAGGTTAAAAGATGATGAAGTTCAAAGGTTTAACGGACTATTTTTCCACTTAACTGTAAAACCTCGATAGTATTTTCGTATTTTACGTAAAATTGTTCATATTATAAAATTGCCCATGCGTAAGAGAATTGTACGCATGACTTCTTTCCATTTTTTCGTGACGTCAACCCCACTGATCGTCTCTCCCCATGAGAAGGCATCCTTGTGGCGTTCTCAGAGGAGAGACTCCTCCCTCGACTCCACTATATCGATTACTTTCCTCCGCACGATTGATAAACTCAAACGATTCCCCCCGGCACCATCGCCGCCCGAATCCAAAGCACTGAATCACGGCGAAACTTCGGCTTTCTCGATATAAATAACACGGTGTAACCAGTAATAATGCAAAATTTAGCAGAACCGGTGATTATTCTCCCCCTGGTGGATGGTTGAAACCGTCGGGGTTATCTCGAATAGGTAACCACGGATTCGCATGGTACAAACAGAAATGGTTTGCAAATTTATTGTGTCTGTATAGCTCGTTACGACATCATTAACATGGGAATCATTGTCAGATCGCAGGTTGAAATTTAGACTTAATCTCTTAAATAAATTCCAAGACCATATTTTCAGTGATGATGTTAAAAATATTTTGCGGACCCCAACTTACTATGGTAGACTGGACCATAATCACAAAATTAGAGAAATAGATTGCCGAACTGACAGATTCAAAATGTCCTTTTTTCCTCGTACTATTAGGGATATGAATAACGGTAAATGTATCCAGTACGAGTGTAGCGAGTGTAGGATAACATTGGTGGCTGCATGTTGGTATAAGGACTTAAAGGTGACCCAACTAACAGCATGTTTTTGCATGTATGCTTTGTTATTTTAATTTTTAATTACAAATTTCATGCATGATATGTATTGCATGTTTGGTGAGAGTTCACCCCCTGCCACACACCTTTATGGTGGCTTGCAGGGTATTATGTAGATAAAGATTAATTGTTTTCAATTTAGTTCTTCTTATCTCACTCGACTATTGAGCCACTAGTTGAGCTAAAACATAAGAGTAAACAATGAATGAGGCTGTAATCAGCGGTTTTAAATATCAAATTTGCGAACCATTCGATTTTATACCACGTGACTCCTTGGTTGCCTATTCGAGATTATCACGACGCGTCTTGATTATCTCGAATACTGTCGCGACGGTTTCAAACACACCCACCCTGCCACACAACCTCGAAGTGCCTTGCTGGGTACACCGTAGACGTAGATTCCACGATACAGCTTGAATGGATAGAAGCTCGCAAAAGACATAAAGGTGTGTTTACAGTTAGCAGATGACTGCTAAGACAGTCAAATGCTGAGCCCCACTCACACGTATAAACAGAAACTGCGATGAGAGCTAAAGTCAGACATGATTCGAAGACTATCGATCCACGTTCGAGTTATTAGCAAAGTTGAAGCCGATCTACTCCTTAGCGGAAATGTAGCCAGCACAATAGCCAACAAAAAGCGATGCACGACATCTGATTTCGGGAAACTGAATATAATAACAAGAATATCATTCACCGAAGGAAAGAAAAGAATGGGGTCACGAAATAAATGCCAATAGAATTGCTTGAAGAATTTCATGCAAGTTGAAGTATACATCAATGGTGACATCAAGCGCTTTTTCTTTGTCATGGCAACGCCGAGCTACCGGCTTTAAGCAGTGTAAACGCTGCTTGACCGAGTGTTCATCTTCATTTACATCTACATCTACACGATACCCTGGAAGCCACCGCGAGGGTGTGTGGCAGGGGGTGAAGATCACCAAGCATGCACTACTCACATGCAAACAAGCAACTATAGGGTCTCATGCAACTAGATTGTTAGTATCTATAGTATTTGAGGGGTTAATACATGCATCATGCACTACAGAATACTCTAAAATATTTCCCCTTACCTATCCCTTTCCTATGCTGCCTATTCTGTTCTCTTATAGTACGAGGGAAAAATGCCATTTTGAATCTATCTGTACGACAATCTATCTCTCTAATCTTATTTATCTGGTCGAATCTAGCATAATAAGCTGGTTTTTTAATATGTGCCTAACATCTTCAGTAAAGCTATCCGTAGTAAGCTAATTTCTCAAATAGATTTAATCCGCACCTGAACCTACGCTCTGATAACGACTCCCACCCTAATTCTTTTATTAATTCTGAAACGCTACTCAACTTATCGTAACACCTTTTAACGAACCTAGCTGCTCTACGCTGCACACTGTCTAGTTCTCTGATCAAACCTAATTCATTAGGATCCCATACACTGGCTGCATACTCAAGGTGGGGAACAAGAATATCCCTCACCGAAGGAAAGAAAGGAATGGGGTCACGAAATAAATGCCAATAGAATTGCTTGAAGAATTTCATGAAAGTTGAAGTATCCATCACTAGTGACATCAAACGCTTTTTCTTTGTCATGGCAACGCCGAGCTGCCGGCTTCAAGCAGTGTAAACGCTGCTTGATCGAGTGTTCATCTTGCGCACGAGCGCGTGCTATCGCAGTTCGTGCTTGAATGACAGTTGGGATTGGGAGTCGGTCGTTATACACCTCGTGACATCCTCAACTTTTCTCATTTAACTTTTAAAGGACGGTAGGGAGCGGGGTATAAAAAAGGAGGGGGGAACTGAGATATAGATATCTGCCACGCGTCACTTCCGGCCCAGAAAGAGGGCCTCATCCCATCTCTCTACTTCTTCCGTCTCAGCCCACGTTTTCCTTGCCGGCGCCAAAACCTACGGGCTTCGCGAAATTATGTCGAATCACGCCTACTTCTCAAGCCGTAAATTTTTTCGGTATCCTAATGTAGTTGATGTCTTTTCGATAAATACCGGGAATTAAACACAGTATTTGTCATAATGAGTCGGTCAAGGTTTTTGATCTTAGAGTGCGAGAGCTTTATATGCAATAGTTGCCCTGAAGACGATTGCCGAGTCGGGAATCGAAACGTCGGCGGACATGGACGAATTAACCCGGTGGAGGACCCGAGAAACCTTCACGCAATAGTTACCCATCGGCACCATTCCGCCTCTAGTTTCTCAGGAAGATGTACGAGAAATCAGCTACTTTTCCCTTGTTAGACCTCATTTGGAATATGCTGCCAGTGTATGGGATCCCTACGAAATCGGTCTAAGTAATGAACTTAAACGTGTGCAGCGAAGATCGGCAAGATTTGTAAAGGGGCGATACGATAATTATATTAGCGTAACCAGTCTATTAAATGAATTGAAATGGGAATCATTGTCAGATCGCAGGTTGAAATTTAGACTTAATCTCTTCCACAAATTCCAAGGCAATATTTTCAGTGATGATGTTAAAAATATTTTACGAACCCCAACTTACTATGGCAGACTGGACCATAATCATAAAGTTAGAGAAATTGATTGCCGAACTGACCGATTCAAAATGTCCTTTTTCCCTCGCACAATAAGAGATACGAATAACGGTAAATATGTCCTATCGGAGAGTAGCAATGAATAGCATTGGTAGCTGCATGTTGGTATGAGTACTTAAAGCTAACCCTACTAACAGAATGTTTTTGCATGTTTTCTTTGCAATTTCTATCTTTTTAAATAGTGTAGTTCTGACTACTATATTAATACTATTCCTTTTTTATGCATGATATGTAGTGCATGTTTGGTGAGCAATCACCCCCTGCCACACGCCCTTGTGGTGGCTTGCGGGGTATTATGTAGATGTAGATGTAGAAGATATGATACTCAGAATTGAGATTGCGTTCAACTGCTCGTAGACCTTTACTGGAATTGAATTTGGGGTATCCATTCAGTTACCCAGTTCTCTAACTTCCAACTTCTAGGCTTATAATACAGAGTTACGCTCTAAATTACATTTCCTGGAATTGAATTCGGGGTATCCAGTCAGTTACCCAGCTCTCTAACTTCTAGGCTTAAAATACAGAGTTACGCTCTTGATCAAGTTGGTATTTCAACTGATGCCCTTGAACACATTTTGTGAACTCCAACCAACTATAATAGGTTGGACCATAAATATAAAATTAATTGCCGAATCGACTAATTTAAAATACCTTTCTTTTCTCGTTATATTAGGGATCTTTAGAGACGTGATGGGTGCATGTATGGTAAATATTTCCTCCCTACTGCTCACCTTTATGTTGGCTTGTAGGATTATATATGTGGAATTAGATGTAGACTACCATTTTAGGCTTCAACCTGTAATTGACAATAACGTGTGGAACATGAGCAGATATAGGTAGAGATACAGAAGGCGTGAGTCGCATCACTCCCTGCCACACGCCCGTTCGGTGGCTCTAGGGGTATAGTGTGCATGAGGGTTTCAATTAACCAATAATAAATCGAGTTTATGGACGAATAATTATTCATCGACTATTTCTTACACTTAACAATATTCTTGTGTTAAAAATTTTACTTTAATGCATTAAAAATTAAACCTTTAACGATAAATATTTAATATACTCTATAATATTAAAAGATAAGCTCGAAATATCACGTTTTTGTGCCACGATTTTCCGCAGAGCGCTATTCATTTGGAGGAGAAATTTGGATCTTGGTAAGTCATTAAATGATGTCAACTACTACTGGATGAATTAATCCATTTTTATTCACATGATAGTCCAAGGTTGACTGCATATACTTTCACATTATCTCCCGACAGTGCATGGTAAAATCAGTTAATATCACATGGCATTATTTATTTTTGACAATTAATTTGCTATAAATTCTAACAAATCGCAAGAACTGATATAATGTATCCATATTTGGTTAAATGTTGCAATTACGAAAATAAGAATCATCTTTACATCTGTAGTCATTCTTAAGTTGACTGTCATAAGAGTATATTTGGCAAGATAGGCCTTATAAGAAATAAAGGGGAATAATAGTGCAAAGAGTGCCAAATGGTAAACTAATGACGGAGAGAGCAAGGCAAGGGGGGTTGATCACATGGGTGGACCGGGGGCATAGCCCTCCTTGTATACTTTTAAAAAAATAGTAAGAATCATTTTCAGAAACTAACCTCGAATTAGTATCCTAATTAAGCTACGACGCCCACTCGGCTACCACGAAGTCGACGTAGATCACGACGGGAAAAAATTTGCCTTCCCAGTTTCTCCACCCATCTGGGTGAAATCGTGGTGAGAGACAGCACCATCCCTCTCCCCAACCCCCTCAGGGCTCGAACCCCTGACCACATCTGCAGGAAGAGGGCGTCACCCGCATTACCATCAACAGAAGCACCACATCCGCTACCTCTATCCCCATTCGGAACCAGTCGGCAAATAATGTTAAAAGCAGAAGAGCAGATCAATCACTTATACCTCCGATCGATGTCTGGAATGCACTCCACCCCGAAACGGCCCCTATCTCTCTGCTAAAGGACCCCATCGTCCTTACCCACCCTTTTTTCGATGGACGAGGGAAGCATTAGCGGGGTCATTTTATATTCGGAGAGAATTAAATCGGTAGATTGGTGAAAAAAAAGAAAAACCAAACGCCCCCTAACGACTCAAATAAATCGAAACTACTCATCAAAGCCAAACATTCAGCCGGCACGAGAGAGGAGGATCGGCCAAGGGCCTATTGAATGTAATGCATACAGTTCGAATACCTTCAGAATCTTTCAGACTACACTCCTTTTCTAATAAAACGTCCTGCATAGATGAAGGAAAGGTGCCAAAATGCCGGAGAATCGGATTGGGACATTATAGGGCGGGGTTAAGACAGAGCTATCCGCTATCACCGGTACTGCTTAATGTAAACCTTAAATAAGTGGTTTTGGTCCTTATTAAGAGTGCTTATTAGTGTATATAGGTATTTCAAAAGAAGAAGACAGGGAATCGCTTAGCAAGAATTTAGATGCAATTCAAAAGTGGTGCGACAAATTGCAGTTAGAACTTAACCTTAAAAAGTGTGTAGCTATCAATTTTTGAAGGAGGAAAAATTCGATAGAATGATCGGATAAAATTATTAACACGAAGATCGAGATGGTTGAAACCATAAGGTATTCAAGTGTAACAATCACTAAAGATTTATCGTGGGGTAGACACATCCGGGAAATATGCGGCCGAGCGAAGAGAGAGCTAGGATTTATAAAAAGAGTACTTGGAAAATGTGATGAAAAGACAAAAGAGCGATGTTACTTTTCACTAGTTAGGTCCCACCTTGAGTATGTAGCCAGTGTATAGGATCCGGAAGAATTAGGTTTGGTCAGAGAACTAGACACTGTGCAGCGTAGAGCAGCTAGGTTCGTTAAAAGGTGTTACAATAGGTTGAGTAGTGCTTCAGAATTAATACGAGAATTAGAGTGGGAATCATTATCAGAGCGTAGGATGAAGTAGAGATTAAATCTTTTGGAGAAATTTCAATCGGATAGCTTTACTGAAGATGTTAGGCCAATATTAAAAACACCAGCGTATTATACTAGATTCGACCAGATGGAGAAGATTAGAAAGATTGATTGTCGTACTGATAGATTCAAAATGTCATTTTTCCCCCGTACTATAAGAGAACAGAATAGGCAGCATAGCAAAGGGATTTTAGAGTAGTCTGTGCATGATGCATGTATTAATCCCTTAAATACTATGTATACTAACAATCTAGTTCCATGAGACCCTATAGTTGCTTGTTTGCATGTCAATAGTGCATGCTTGGTGATCTTCACCCCCTGCCGCACACCCTCGTGGTGGCTTGCAGGGTATCGCGTAGATGTAGACGTAGATATATATTTGAAGGAAATAATGAGAGGGGTGCGGGATTGGCTGAATTCAGAGGCAAAGGTACGAGAAACGTTAATGGTATCGGTAAGGTTTGCGGATGATCCAGCGCTAGTTAACCAGTCAGCCAAGCGCGGGAAGCTGCATATTGGTATAAGGACGCCAAGTTAACCCAACTAACAGCATGTTTTTGCATGCTTGCTTTGCTATTTTCATCTTTTTTTAAGTATTGAAGTTTGCACTACAATATTATTACTAATTCTTTTTATGCGTCATATGTAATGCATGCTTGGTATGAATTAACCCCCTGCCACACACCTTTATGATGTCTTGCAGGGTGTTATGTAGAAGCAGAAGTACGGTTGTGATATGTGTTTCATGTGTTACAAAAGCAATACGAAAAAACGGACATGATAAACTATAAGTCATCGAAATCAATGAGTTTTTCCAGACCTAAATGGCGAGAACAAATTCAAAAGTAGGTAGTCAAATTACAGTTGGTGAAGTAATTTAGCTACCTGAGAAGTATTATGTTTGAAGGAAAAGGGGTAAGTCTAGTAGCATTGAAGGTAAATTGCGTAAAGAGGCGGAGATAAGGTGGGTGGAAAGGTAGATAGACGAGGAAGTGCCAGCGATGGTAGAAAAGGGAAGAAAGTTGGTGGAGTAAATTAGGAGAATGCAGTGAGGGTGGATAGATCTGGTAGAGAGGGAAGAGAGTGTTTTGATAGAGAGAGAGGAAAGAATGTTGGGTAAGTGTGACAGAGGGTGGAGAAAAATGAAGTCTGGAATAAATGATGAGAGGTAGGAAAAGTGCGGCACTGAAGATGGTCATCTTTTAAAATAGGATGTTGGGAAGCATTTCGTACCCATCTCACCTACCTGAAGTGGTTAAACCATAATAATAACAATTTTCAGGGTAGTGCCATGAATATCCCTGCTTTATCAAAATAACTCTCCATTACAAATTCATGTATTTTCCTTTGACGTGAGGACCACTATCTACCTCTATCACAACTTTAATGTTCTCTAATCTAATCTGCGCGATGTACTCATTACTGCAGGTGATTGTGAAACGTGTCTCACTTACAAGAGAAGAATTTAAACCGCTAAATACCATTAAACTTTAGGGTTAAGCCTTGTCAACCGGTCATTAGATCACTGCGGAGGGAGAGAGATTGTGGACAACTTCATGAGAAGTAACTGTGAGATATAATTGATCATCGTTTCGTTTCCTGCGTTTGTATAAAAAACATCCTATTGCTATTTACATCAGTATAAAGTGTATTTCATGCCATAAAAATACGATTGAAATTACGTCGATGAGAATGTGCGTAGCATAAAATTACAGCAAAGTAAAAATAATGCAGTTAAAAAATTAATTTAATTTCTGCCGAAAACACATAAAAGGTGCCCACTATCTAGGAAATATCCATACCAATCCATCATTTTTCATGTTATTAACAGAAAAATGGAAGTACTGCTGGCGAAATAAATGGATTCGGTAGAAATAGAACTGCATTCGTTTCCTCAAGCAGGGGAGGTAATCACTAAAAATACATACATCATCTCATTTCTATTTTGAGAGTCTTCGTTTCTCTTCTATCAGAAGATTAAGCGTGCTATAAGCGATAGAATTATTTCTTAGAATGGCAGAGATTAAATGATGAAAATTCTCATTTTTATTTATTGATGCAGTCGTGATGGAAAGTTCTAGTCTGAATAGAGTTCAGAGATTTATTTATTTAAAGACTATACAGATATATATAAAATTATTTTAGGCGTAACTTTGTGGAAATTACGAATATCCATATAAAATGATCATTGAGTAAATATCTACAGTTTTAACTCAACACCAACCCAGGTGTCAGCAACTCAGTGCAATTTTCAAAGCTTGAAAACGCATCACCTTTTCAAAATGGCTACATCGACCTTTCATTCCCAATCGCAAGGTTGAATCCTTAATGACACCTTGTAGATATTATATTTTCCAGCGGATAACTTCAGGCTAGACTATGTGATACCCTGCCAATGGAAAATAAAATAAAAGAATGAAACTTTGTTTGGTTCACTTAATTTAAATAGGTACGACCCGGGTTTCATAACATAGTTACATCTTCAGGTAAACCTGAAGATGTAACTATGTTATGAAACCCGGGTCGTGCCTATTTAAATATAAAGTCTACCTAACAAAGTTTCATTCTTTTATTTTCCATTATATTTTACGTTTATCTATCTATTTAGCTAACCATATTTTTTCGCAAATCCCCTCTACAGTCTAAGTTGGTGGCAAGGAGGAACTCTTGACTCTCTGAGGTCATTATTACTATCGGGAAATGACACGCCCTCACAATGCAGACTCGAGAGATTAGCTTTAGTGGCGGCCCGTATTTAAACGAAGCGGGCATTAAGGCAGGTGAGGGGGCGGAGGAAGGTCACGTGGTACGAAGGTACGTGCCAAAGGGTAAAGCGTTAACAGGGAGGTGGTCGGGGTCTCATGGGGGGTCCGAGAGGCCTTCGTAGAGGGCGTGGACGTAGGGGAACAGCTAGACGGGGGGAGGCGGGAGGGAGTGATATATCTCATCCGTCAGAATGTAGGCACGCAGACGCGAAAATAATCAAACTAATGCGAGTGTGATCTAATGAATTACTCAGTCCAATTGGGATAGAATAAAATAGGGTGGCGCTTATTATTTTTACTCAGCTACTCAATTTTTAACCGGAAGGAGGACGAACGTAAATAGAATGCTTTCTAGTTATGGTATTGGAGGGGTTTTAGTTCAGTTTTTCGAAGTTAAGTGACTGACAGTTTAGGTCATTTGCACCATTTACGATAGGTGGGTAATTGGTATGCAGTGAGATAAAAGAAGCCAGGACCAATATTAAACTGGGAAAACAAAAATCGAGGAAGTGGAAGAGTTCTGTTACCTGGGAAGCCGAGTAACCAGCGATGGACGAAGTAAAAGAGAAATTGCCAGTAGAATTGCCAAGGCGAAAAGGGCATTTTGCCAAAAGAAGATCCAACATACAGCTGCAAATGCAAGCTGGAAGTGAGGAAACATTTCATTGAAAAAACATCTTAAGCATGCTACTATATGGCAAAAGGATGGACAATAACAGCAGAGGAGAGGTCAAGGCTGGAAGCATTTGAAATATGGAGCTAGCGGAGAATAATTGAGAATTAATGGATCAACCGAGTGACAAACGAAGAAGTCTTAAGAAGAGTGGGAGAAAAGAGAAGTCTGCTGAAAACCATAAAAAGAAGACGGGACAACTTAATGGGCCATATCTTAAGACACGATGGCCTGATGAAGACAATCGTCGAGGGAAAAGTGAACGGGAAGAATGGAGAAGGCAGGCTTCGTATGATATATATGGAACAAGTTGTGAAGGATGTAAAAGAGAAGAATTACGTTAAGACGGAGAGGTTGGCCGATAAAAGAATTGAGTGGAGGGCTACGTCAAACAAATCCTAGGATTGTTGACCGATGATGATGATGCTTATGGATAATTTGAAATGGGTACATATTTCACAAAAAACAACGGAGCGATTTTGGAGTGAAACCCGGCGTCGGCATTAGTCTGCTCTTTACGATAGACGCCAAGAGGTCCACGGCTTAATGTCACATCCTACGGACGTAGAACTGAACTTTAAGTGCACTTACGATTCATAATAATAATAATAATAACAAAAGGTCTTTATTGGGGCGAGATTGAGACAAAATTGTCCCTTCTGCAATCTAAACCCTAGGTTCATCAGCAATTCGAGGAAGGTAGTTTAAAGCATGGATAAATTATTGAAAGGCAACGAGCTCCTTTGAGCTCCTTTAAGAATGCAGAACAATGGTTAGAAGGTGAGGGGAAGGAATAGAATGGAAAAAAAACATTGCCTCTGGGCTTTAGAAGACATAAAGTATTTAAGTGGATACATAAACCCGTCTCACCAAGACATGTTTATGTAACCAGAGTTGGAAATATTCCACAATGTGAGATCATCATTCTTTCATTTACTCTTAAGAAGAGTATAATAATTAGAATTATTAGAGTTAAAGGTCAGGAATGACTTCCACAAGAGCCAATTCTCCGTTAAATGCTCCGCATGGCTAAGCCATGAGAGTTGTTTGCACGGTTAATTATAAATTTGACTCTTGATTACTTTTTTTACGTGCATGGAATGAAAAGCTTTCTAGTCGCACGATAATTATACGCAAATATAAATTAAGTAGCATGTCAAAGAGAAATAAAATGTCAAAATATTTCAAAGTTCGTCATCCGTGAGGCAAGATGTGACTTCAATAACTAACACTGATATTAAAATTCATGCGATATAGAAATTACAAATATTTTGGTAAATGAAAGCAGAGACATATTTCTACTGTATTTCAGCTATGAGTATGAAAAACTTCGTGATATTATCTAAATATTATATATTTGGGACAGTTCATCTCTCTCGGGATAGAACAGAAGAGAATGAGTTAGAAAAAGAAGTCGCCCATCCTACCTCACAAATTGATGGGGACACTGGGATCCAAAAACTCAAAATCTGTACTCTTGCAATAGTTCTGATTATTTTCAAGCCATTTTAATCAATTTTAAAACCTTAACTGTTATGGAAAAAAGAATGAATGCACCCTAATTCAAAACAGAACTTTATTTTACCTGCTCTGGGGAGATATTTCAGGTGATTGTACTGAATTAATTAAAGTATTGGAAGGAATGAAAAGCGTGTTGTGACCAAGAAGTGAGAAAGCAGGGCTCCGTAACTTTGCGATGAAATTTGAATATTTTACCCAACAGTTTTGACCTCGTAATCTTTTTCGTCTCGGGTAATACGTATTGACGTAAAATACTTTTTTGCATCTATTTGAGTTGATAATTTAAGTAGATATACCTGGATCTACCTGGCCAACAGATCCTATTCTTCCTAGATAATTGAAATAATTTCTATTTCGATGCACACAAAATCCAGCTGTGTATTCGCACTTGCATTGGGATATAAGTCTGGCCATCATGTAGCAGAATGTATCCAAGGATCCGCCCTCTATTCCATTATAGAGCCGGATAATTATAGGTGTGGATGGAAGTGTTCCAATAACCGCCTCTGCCTCCAAAGCCCAAGCGAAATGTTTGCGTTATCCGTGAAAATTCCAATTTTGCTGGATAAGTTTATGATCAAGGAACTAAATTTTGTCACGAATTTTAATTAAAATAATGAAAACCACTAGAGCTACTTCGAAGCTTATCTGTTTACCGATGATTTTAATCATACTTCGAGAATACTAGCGTATTATGCTCGATTCTATCAGAACAAGATGAAAAACTCGTAGGGTACTGGCCTTCCATCTCAAGGGGACAGGTTTGAATCCTGGCTGTGAGAGAAAATTTTCATTCGCATAGTGGTCCCCACTTTTAATGCATCATGTATCATTTGAGTACAGTACTTCGTCCTTCGGAATGGGACGTGAAACCGTGGACTCTTTGGCTCCGTTCGTTAAGATGTAAGCAAGATTCTATCGTAAATTCGATCTCTTTATTCTAATACGTATGGAGTTAATTTACACCCCTGCCACACACCCTCGCGGTGGCTTTCATGGTACTGTGTAGATATAGAATAGTAGGCAAATGTCGACGCCGGGTTTCTGTCAACTGTTTCTCCTTTCCCTTAAAAATTCCTACTTCTCACCCATTCTACCAAGCTATTACTCAGTTGGTTTCGCAGGTTTTACAGTACCCCTTTCCTGTACGGGTATTTTCCTGTGCGAGTCTTTTATCTTTATGTCTATCCCTCACTTATATGTTGTATCTTTTCCAATAAATTTTTCTGTAGTTTACCTTGTCAGTATACTTTTTGTTTTTCATTGCCTTATTTGTAGTTAGCTACACTAAATTTGTCTTCCAAATGTTGTAATCATCAAAATGCTTTTTTATCGTCTTGTATTATAACATGTATTTATATCGTTTTTGTTCTTCTTAAGAAAATACACCTACATTTACACAATACCCTGCAAGCCACCATGAAGGTTTGTGGCAGGGGGTGAATTCCCGTCAAACATCCATTGCATATCATGCATAAAGAGGAATATTAATTGTATTCTAGTATAAATTTTACAATTTAAATAAAAGATAAAAAAAGCCAAATCAAGCATGCAAAGACATGCTGTTAGCTGGGTGAGTTTAGAATCCTTACTCTAACATGCAACTACCTATGCTATCTATTGATACACTAGCATTTATACCATTGAATATTGGCATTGAATACAGCTATTCACATCCCTAATTGTACGAGGAAAGGACATTTTGAATCTGTCAGTGAGGCAATCAATTTCTCTAATTTTATGACTATGGTCCAATGTACCATAGTAGTTGGAGTTCGCAAAATATTTTTAACATCATCAGTTATTTTGATTTATTATATTCCATTATCTTGGAATTTATGATATTCATTTAAACATTAAATTTTAATTTAGTAATAATTAAAATGTATTATATTTATTTAAATACTAAATAGGCCTACTGCCTGCTTTGCAGGCACTTTTCATAAGCACTTCGTATGCAGAGAGAAGGAAATGGTTATTTAATAAATAGAGAAATGTGTCCCACTCTATTTACCCTATATGTTTTTGTACTTATTTTCTTTATATGTTGTCTCCCACTATCAAAAACCACGTTTTTTGCATTTTCCTCTGCACCACAAACCGCTAAAAATCCAAAACTACTATCAAACCATACAGACAGAGAATCCACACTCAACGCACCAAACCTCACTCTTTTAGCTCAAAACTTGGGAGAGAACCAAACAAAACGGATACAGAATGACTGACTGACACGCTACAAAATTAATATGTATTCGAATTAACCTTCTGATTTAGCAACAAACATTTATACATAATAAACGTTTTATAGCCTTCTTTCAACTACTAGAAAAATACTTCAAAACGCCTAGCTTTGAAATTCACATTTCAAACACAAGATCGGGGCCGGAAGGCAAAAATTGTTTTATTTCACTATCTGCACATCGAAAACGTCAATTAATATTTTCATACTTACAAAATTGATTGATGAAACTTATTTCACTTTCTTCAACTGTTTCAATCCAATTTTTGCCCCTTCACCAAAAACGTAAACACATTTACCTAGCAACGAAAACAAATTTGCATAGCAACTTATTTCCAATGTTAAAAGATAGGAAAAAATACATTTTTCTCTACACCACAAACTGATAAAAATCCAAAACTATTACCAAATCATGCAGACAGAGAATCCACACTCTACGCACCAAACCTCACTCTTTTAGCTCAAAAATTAAGAGAGAACGAAACTAGACGGACACAGAATGACGGACTGACTGACACGCTACAAAATTAATATATATATATATATACTACTTACTAGTTTAATTACTATTTTAATTACTACGATAATTACTATTTGTGTGCGGTTAGGTTGGAAGAGGAACTATGTGGTCTCAATCTCGCCCCAACGAAGTCAGTTCATTATTATCATCTAAATTGCGCTACTATCTCTGTAAATGACGGTCGCCTCCGCCGAATTACTGCTACTGATGTTCTAGGTCTTATCTTTGGTCACGCGGTGGCATACATCCTCAGCCGTTTCAGCAAACGCAAACTCAAAAACCAAAGCCAACAACTTTGGTTTCGACCGATCGAAAGTAATCAATACTTTTCCGGAATGTTCTTCTTTCGCATTTCCATAAAGATGCACATAAGAATGCACAGTTGCTTTGCGGAGGAAGCTGTTATTACGCAAGTCGATTCCCGTGAGGTCAAATGCCCGATTCAGTGCTCTCTATTAATAGTCGTGATGAGAGGCGCGTTAAAGGGGAACTGCCTACGTTGCCAGTGAAAACGGCAGAAATAAGAAGCCGAGATTGAGACTCTCGCAAAAGCAGTGAGGATTGCCGCCAAGATTATATATATATTATTCCAAGGCTCACGTCTGGTTACTATGGGAGGGTACGGAGAGTTCAAGTATTTGAGTCATTAAGATTGGAAGTGCAATGTGCAAGTGTTAGATGTTTTAGGGAATCCAGGAAGGGTTGAGAGAAACCCGGCGGCATCGGCATTAGCCTTCTTTTACATCTACATCTACATAATACCCTGCAAGCCACCATAAAGGTGTGTGGCAGGGTGGGAATTCACAACAAACATGCATTACATATTTTACATAAAAAGGATTAGTAATTTTACTTCGCGAAGGCGCTAAAGAGTTCTCTATTTTAAGTCCCATCCGACGGACTAAGAACCAAAATTATGCTTTCCATGCAACACTCAAGTTTAGACCAGGAAACCAAAACTGTCACTGTTGAGAATCAAATCCAGACCTTCGGATAGGGAGACCAGATGTGGAATCACGGATGCATCTTTTTGCGTTATCGCAATCTTTATCGATAACACTTACCCCTAGAAGAGCGCAGGGTTAACAATAACCGTCAATAAAATTCACTCCGCTGATTGTGATAAGCGACTTGAAGTGCTGTGCGAAAAATGAAGAACGGAGATCACGTTTTCTCTGACATAAGTTAAATCAAAAAATAACGATAACGCCATTGCACCCCTTATGAAGATCCATGATCGAGGCCCAGTACTCTAGCCATTACATGGACCCGATTCACGCTAAGATCCACGTGGACTTACGTTAAATCGCAGAGGGTGACATGTACTAGAAGTTTTTTTTCTAGGTCTTTACATCACTCAACCAACTTAAAGCTAATTTTTCAGGGAAAAATATACCTTATCAGTTCTATTATTGTATAAGATGGACCAGTTAAACCTTACATTCCGTAACAAGCTTCACAACATTTAACAACAATAAGTGGTTTTTGGTCCTTATTAAGAGAAGACAACTACAGCTGAGGCCGTACTCTCCATGAAAGGTCTTCATCTACAGTGCTCCCTGTATTCATCTACAGTATGTTTGGGTGAATCACTAATGGATCAGGTGAATACTCTAACAGATGGATATGTTAGTTCGTAGCAGTATGGGAGGGTAGTAGGATGTTGGTAGGATTTCTAGGGATTGGGAGGAGTTTGGGTGGAAACCACGCGTGGGAATTAGCCTCCTCTTAAAAGAAGACGTCAACAAGTCCGTGGTTTTATGTCCAGTCCAGCGTTCAAAGTTCTGCTCTTCAAGTGCCCTCTACTCACCATTAAGGTAGTCCCGAAAAACCCTTCCACTGGATACCACTGAAAAATCTCTGCCATTTTCATAATTCCAACCCGAACCTTAGACCAGGAGGCCAGTACTCGAGCCAATGATATACCCTGCATTAACTAAGTGACTAATTAAAGCATTGTATTCTCCCTGAATATTTTACGCTATTCAAAATATTGTATGAAGATAGGGGGTAAGAGTATTGATGTAAATATGACTGAATTACCCGTTAAATCATGTTTTGTAACACAGTGCCATTCCTCGATGTCTGTTCTGTGGTAAAAAATCTTTTTTAATTTGCCAAAGGCAACGAGTTTAACGTCCTTTTTAAAAATTTGGCTATGCACTTGAGGTAATATAATGACATATTTTTTTAAACTTGTATGTAATCGAGCTGCAAGGCCAGTACCCTACGAGTTTTTCATCTTGTTCTGATAGAATCGAGTACAATACGCTAGTATTCTCGAAGTATGAATAAAGTCATCGGTGAACAGATAAGCTTCGAAGTAGCTCTAGTGGTTTTCATTATTTTAATTAAAATTCGTGACAAATGATTTAGTTCCTTAATCATAAACTTATCCAGCAAAATTGGAATTTTCACGGATAACGCAAACATTTCGCTTGGGCTTTGGAGGCAGAGGCGGTTATTGGAACACTTCCATCCACACCTATAAATTGTTTGTTTTGTCCCAATCTATGTGTAATTTCACAATAAGAAACAAGCCAACTAGTTATATTTCCACTTAAAATTTATTAGGCATAACTATCTAGTACAGAGCACCTGAAGTTGACGCCTATGCGTTCAAGCTAGTACATAAATTCTAAGTGAAAACGCACTTAGTTGGATCGTTTTTTTTGTGGCCATGAATGTTCACATTGTTACGCCACAAAGCACTGAGTGCATGTGTAATTTTTTAAATGGTAGCCTTAACTCAGGTTTTTCTTCTAGGCTACCTAAAGCACCCTATGGGATTCAATTTATTTCTCTTGTACTTTATTTTGCAGTGAATAAAAACTTTAAAACATAAAATTGACACCAATAGGAGTGCAAGGATTCTTTATCACCATAAAAATGTCCATCATATAATATCGAGAAAGTAAATGAATATAGAGACTGGCATAGTGTAAGTAATTTATATTTCCAACCTTTACTGTATGGTAAGACACCATCGTTTTCTCGTGTTTCGAATTCCATGTACGTTCTACTTCTGTATTTCTTTGACCTAACGCATTGAGGTAAAAATTTGACTCCACGCTTTTCTCCTATCTTCCGCTTGCCTTCCGCCCATCCCGGATTGCAAACACGACGATGATTAAAGCGGATGTTGAAGGAGCAGCCACCCAATTCGCACCACGGCCCATAACCGCCCCGTCACCTCACTCAGCGCCTCTTCGGAGTGGAGGTGGACTAAAGCACGCGTTGTGACGACAGGCATGCAAACACGAGTTGCGTGACCATCGCCTCGGTTATTTCTGCTCTGGTGACGTGCTCATAGCAATGATAAGTCGCTCGTAAACTCAATCTCTTTTGCGGTTTCCTCAAGGCTAAACATTTTTAATCCCATGCAACGAATACTTAGGTATTCTTACAGGCAGTAAATTAACATTTTCCCAACACATGCAAACCATCAAGTCCAAAGCAATGTTCCTCTTAGGCCTACTCTATCGTTTCACTGAAGTGACCCACAAGCCCTTCGAACCTTCTTTTCTTCTATCGTTCTTCCAATTCTTACCTATTCCTGCCCCATCCGGACTATCTCTCCTCAAACTAATCTCTCATCTCTGGACTGTGTCCGTAATTTCTTTGCTAAAATAGTTAAAAATAGATTTCTATTAGTCTTCTACTATTACTTAGCCTACTCTATCGTTTCACTGAAGCAAATGACCCACAAGCCCTTCGAACCTTCTTTTCTTCTATCGTTCTTCCAATTCTTACCTATTCCTGCCCCATCTGGTCTATCTCTCCTCAAACTAATCTCTCATCTCTGGACTGTTTCTGTATTTTCTTTGCTAAAATAGTTAAAAATAGATTACCGCATTTTCGTAACATGTCCACCAATACTATTCTCTCCTCCCTCTCCATCCCTAATCTAAGCACCCTTAGACTCACAGCAGACTTAAAATTAATTTATAATATTCTCAATTCCACCATCCACTGATTTGTTCTCCTTTGTCAACTTCAAAGTTCCATCCCGCCCCACCCGTTCTCAACCTTTACTTTATGTGCCCATTCCCAGACTTTTGATTACTAATGTTCTCTTTTCTTCCGTCTCTCCTCTCTATTGAACTCCCTCCCACAACACATTGATCCCTTTGCACTCCCAATTAAATCGTTCATTAGCCTTTCTATTTCGCATCTGTCCCCAGAATAGCCTTCCCTACTATTTGTTTCCTGTTACTTTCATTTTATTTTTTTTCTTGAATATGTTATAAAATTTATGTACTGTTATTGGCCACTATAAAATGGCATCATCGCTGCATGAGGTTTTCTTTCTTTAAAATAAAAATAAAAAAAATACATTTCGAATAATCCTATACGAATGATGCAAAATAAAAATTTAGCAGCTTAAACATGGTTGGAAAAATACCGGTTACCGATTTTGTGATCGAAGGGGAGTGAGTTGTATTTCCGTCCCGTGCATTAATTTTGTGTTAGTCTTATAAATAAGATAATCATTGGATTTAATGGTGCGATATGACTGAAGCAGTTGGAGCCCAATAAAACCGAATTGTACTATTATAGGTTGGTAAACTACAAATAATATGGTATAGTTTATTCACTCGTGCATTGTCACTCTGAATGCCACGTGTTGTTGAAATGTAAAGTATGATAATCTTTCACATCTACAGTTTTTTTTATATTTTAGCTTATATGCAAAGGATCTCTCGCTTAAGCTCCAGAACAAACATATCAGTATGCAGCATATTGGGATAATGTAGGCCAATTGCGAGTTAAAGGTTTTGGTGGAAAAAGACATGAATGAGATAAATAGGCGGAAGACGGCCTACAGATACCAGTAATAGATACCCGAGCAGGTCCTAGGAATAGGTCTCTGAATCGTGGAAAAGGGACTAAATTTAAACATTTTCCATGATTTTTCCCATGCTTGAAAAAGTCAATTCGTAGGACTAATCGTTCAGTAGCTTTTGGCATTGGCAACTTTAGGAAACACTACATCAGTCATAGGTTTAGCAGTACATTAATGTCTCGGGATGTGTTTTATGAGAGGGAACCTTCAATTTAGGGCGTTTCATAACCATGCTTAGACGACATGAAATGACATAAATTTAATGAATTTTCAACTTTTGTTTCAAGTATATTTTATAGGTGCTTCAGACCAGGAAGAAAGCTGTTAGAATGGGAATGGAAGGAAAAAGAGGAAGGTTGGAACGAAACCAAGGCGTCTAAGGACCTGGCTGACCTCAGCTTAATGGCCCATCCGACGGGCGGAGTACTGAACTTCAAGTATTGTCCACTTTATGTAGGGGAAAAATTACCTACGAAAGAAAATCTCTTACCAAAAGAGTATATTCCACTACCGGGATTCAAATCAGGGCCTTCTAGATGTAAGACCAGTGTTCTAACCACTACACGAACCTGACCCCCTTATCATAAAGGTGAGGATGAATAATTGGTTTTATGTGCAATGCGGGGCACCCAATTGAGTGTCCAGTCAGAAACTATAGGTATTTGTAATACATGTCTCTGGATTTATAAATTATTGGGGTTACTACTTTTGTATATGCATGAGCTACATTTACATATGCCTACACAGTGCCCTGCAAGCCACCACGGAAGGTTACTCTACACCAGGCAATACCGCAGCAAGCACAATCCTAGTGCAGCATCTATATTTAATATTTTAATATCAGTTGAAGTTAATTTCCCTTGAAAAATAGCTTAAATCCATTTAATCTTTCTATGTCTTCTATATGTTGCATTATGACCTTAATGCACATACAAGTTATACCAACTGTCACCTAGCTAGGTTCTCATGACATTATTCTACTAACGTGGAAGAGGCCCGGAAAAAATGCACTGTGATGGCCAATGACTTCAGAATATCTTTGACTCCGTGAAAGACACTGAAGAAATTGTTAAAAGCTTATACTAGCGATAATTATGCTCAACATGTAGTGAGTTAATAATTTCATACATAAGGCAAAAATTGCATTCATTAAACTAATCCTCGAGGAAAATTCAATTGTATGAAATTGCGACATTATTGTGAGAAAATTTTGGCACCAAACTTTTCTCACAAAATTGATATTTGTGATTTAACATATCGCTATCCGTGGTGATTTAACATATCGCTATCCGTGGTAGCTACTTACCGGCCAACGAACCCTAAGGTCATGTTCCAATCCTTCTTTGAGTATGAACGTTGTGTGTTTCATAGAATTAAACTTACGAGCTTATTGCTGGTATAGGATAGATTAGTTATAAGTTCTCATTAATATAGATTAGATAGGACAATATAACCTAAGTAGATGGAGCACCCTAAAACCAATATCTACCGCTCTTTAATATACCCTACATATTATGACGAAGTTTTAATTTTCTTCCGCATCTTAGAAAAACAACCAGCTTGAAGTAATAGCAGGCAAAGACCGTACTTAGACCATTCGGTGATAAATAAGCCAGTTCTTTGTGAAAAGCACCAAGGGATCAATTACTTCATTGTCTAAGGTCAATACTTTATTGCTCGACGGTCAGCTTTGTGATGTTGATGCAACATCACAAAGCAGGGGGCGGGTTGGTGTAGTGGTAGAGTATTGGCCTCTCACCGGAAAGCCAGGGTTCGGATCTCGGCAGTGGAGGATATTTTTCATCGTTAAACCGGTCCCTACTTGACTGTTTTGTGGAGAAAATTCGAGTACAGTACTCTGTCGGTTGGATGGGACGATAAGCCGTGATCCCCTTGGAGCTTTTTCGTTAAGAGCAGGCTAATGCCAACGTTGGGTTCCTCTCCATCTTTCCTCCTTTCCCTTCCATTCCCATCTTTATAACTTTTCTTCCGGTCTGAAAAGCCTATTAGCACAGATGAGATGAGAATCATCAATTTATGGGAGTTGGGTTGTTGTAGTGGTTACAGTACTGGCTTCTCACGTAGAGGATTCGAATCCCGGAAAAGGAAGAAATATTTCATTGGTAATCCAGCCCGATTGAGTTTTTTTTGTGGGGAGCATTCGAGTTCAGTACTCCGTCCGTCGTATGGGAACTTAAGCCGTGGAACCCTTGGTATTTTTTCTTAAGAGCAGGTCTATACTGACGTCGGGTTATCCTCCATCATTCCTTCTTTTCCTTTCATTCCCATCTTCATACCTTTTCAAATTTAGTTTTTTATGCCAATAAAGCACTTATTTTAAAAACCATATTCTAAATTTATTTCACAAACCCATTTTATAGTCGGTTCTACCTCATGAACGTTTTAACAATCGTAGTTATCATCACATTACAAATTTTCATTGATGGCGTTCGTTAAGAATTGCTCAAGGTTCTAAAAAATGTTTATTGTGGGAGTCTGATGTGATAATGCATAGAGGTTAACGTATAAGTTCAATTAAATGATATTTTGACGTTAGGCGAACTGCCAAAGTTTGTAATCCTTATGTAAAAATCATTATTAGTTACTGCTCCAATCTTGATAGTCCCGTTATAGTTCATATTCAGCCACTCGGTCATGTTTTGGTATCCACGACAGCAAAAACAACGACTATTCCAGTAAAATAAATAGCGAAAATGATTGTAGTCTTCTGCAGAACCATTTTTAGATTTATGCCTGATACGCACTGAGATGCTTGGTGTTTTTAATGATTGCGAGAGTTTTGAACCACCTCTGAAACGATTCGTCAATAAACTCAAAATAATGATGTATATTCATTATTTAATCCATTATTTCTCGAGCAAGAAATGAGCGAATACTGAAATTAATTCTGGGAATATGGGAGAATGGGAAGCATCGTATTTCTTCACGAAATTGAGTGTGACTCGAATAATGTCACTCAATACGCTGTAAATATATATGAAGTTTGCATTTTGAAGAAGGAAAAACATGTTCTCTGTATGAGGATTATCAATGGAAAACATCGTAAAAATGCAAAATTAGTGCGTCATTCCATAAGAACAATGGTAAATCGGGGAGAACAAAGATGGCGGACAGGCCACGCCCACGTTACAGGTTCTAGCATTGGCCAGCATAGGTAGCGCCCTCTCCATATACCTCAATGGTTTCGACGGTTAACGTCATCATCAGGTGGTTCCTCCTGATGATGGCGTTAACAGCTGAAACTATGGTAATAGTAAACTGAAATAAATAATTGTGGAATGACAAAGTTTATCCTATCGTTCATAATGAATAGAAGCAAATTCCATAAAATTACCCTTGAAACCATCAACCTTGTCTTGACACCTACCGATTAACCTACCAATGTGGACGTATATGCAGAATTTATATTTCCACCACCCCTCTCCTGCCTCCCCTCTGCCCCCTCCACCCCTCCCCCCCTCGCTTCGAAGATATATCAATTTGCACCGCAATGGAAAAGTCTCCCCCTACCGCTGCCCGGAAATCAAGAACGAATCAATCTCTCGTCGACGTGAGGGGAGACACCGCGCTATTGAACGCGTTCGCAACCTGTGGAGCGCTGTCGCGTGTGAAAGAAAACGGTCTTGGAACTCTCGAGACAAATTGTGGCGATAAAGGTTTCCCATCGCCTTGGCTGCAAGGAAAATTACTCGGGAATCAATTTGAGAGTCTCGAATGGCACCTATCACGAGAAAAGAGACGATAAGTAAAGAGGATGACTGAACAAATAATGTATTCATCTGCAGCTACAGTGAAGCCTACAGGTAACATTTATTGCAGTAATGAATAGAACTATCACTTTGTAAGATTCCATAAAATTTATTTTAACACCGACCTAGGTTTCGATTGGTTTACCAATCATCCTTGAAGATGATTGGTAAACCAATCGAAATCAAGTATCGGTGTTAAAATAAATTTTATGGAATCTTACAAAGTGATTGTTATATTCATTAACATCCTGCGGTTCCACCAAATTAAGCCTGAGGACTTCCTCTTTATTAACATTTATTGTGTACTAGTTAACCCGTGCGATAATTTCGCACTTTCACGCTATCAGGGAATAAGTATGTTAAGGTGTAATTGGGTTTTAAATAGAGAAGAAGGTTTATCATAAAGTAGAGGCTTATCATCAACGAGGCTTAAAGGAACTAGATGTTAACGGACTGCGGGACATATCATGTCACAATGCAGCCGTAGTCGTGCGCAAGGCGCCACTGTCCACGAGGTTAAGCCAAATTTGAAACACTAAGGTGCTTACTTAAACGAATTCAAAGACCGCGAACTGGCCGCGGGAACTTTAGCGGCGTCACCCGCTGAAAATTGCACTATAGCAAGAAGTTCCACAGAGAAAAAAATCATTCGCCTTGACCGTGACTCGAACTGGGCCCCCTGATTTCCGGCCAGGTGCTCTACCTCGTGGACAGTGGCGCCTTGCGCACGACTACGGCTGCATTGTGACATGATATGTCCCGCAGTCCGTTAACATCTAGTTCCTTTAAGCCTCGTTGATTTCCACAGAGAAAGAGGACGTCTTGGTAGCTCTGCTGGTAGAGCACCTGGCCGGAAATCAGGGGGTCCGGGTTGGAGTCCCGGTCAAGGCGAATTATTTTTTCTCTGTGGAACTTCTTGCTATAGTGCAATTTTCAGCGGATGACGCCGCTAAAGTTTCCGCGGCCAGTTCGCGGTCTTTGAATATCATAAAGTACTTTCTTTACACTTGCTTTCTTGCAAAAATATACAAAACATATAAATACAATACAGGCAAGAGAGTTTGGTACCAGTAGGAACAATCATGACGTCTGTTACTGAATAATGGCACGCAATTTACAATACTTCTTTAAAGACAATATTAGAAGTAACAATGTTGTCGTCTGTAACTTTTTGGTTATGAGTTTCTTTAACAAAAACATAAATATCACGGAAAGTGCGAACTCTAGAAAATGCTACACACAACTGTCCATCCGAAAAAGCTGGTTCTGGCGAGTACAATCCGGCTCTCTGAAGAGTCTGACCCTGTGCTTTATTAATTGTCATTGCAAAGGCCACTTTGATTGGGAATTGTTTTCTTGTCATTTGGAAAGACATGGTCGGATCCGAAGGGGTGAGTTTAATTCTCGGAATTATGACTGTTCTACCCGAGTCAATTAATTTAGCAGTGATTGTGTATTCGCCAAAATTAGTAATTATTAACCTGGCACCGTTAATCAACCCTTGCTTGGCATTTAGGTTGCGGATAAACATTCACCCATGCACAATCACTATGTGCATTTCATACCATTTTCATTAGAACCTTTTTTTTTTTGAAGTTTAGAATTAAAAAAAATGTGTGGAGTCGATATACCTCGAGCGAGTAATCGACATGGAAAAATCGAAACTTTTAAGTCAAATTAATGGGTAAATAGTGAAATTTGAGACTGAGATTGTATTTTTCGCCAGAAGCCGGTGATTCAACGTTTAAAATGATACCTCATTTATCAATGTAGGTGCAGTATTAATGGAGTATATACGGAATGACAGAAAAAGACCTTTCTGTAATAATATATATGATGACAGTAGGGAAAAGATACATAAAAACTGAATTGAGGAAACGGGATACAGTTTATAGTTACTGACGTAGCTTTTTGGTAGCGAAAACTAAGTACCTATTCGGTTCCATTCTCAAGAAAACTGATGTCAATTAATCATGCACAATACTTGTTTAAATAAATAAAAATCAAATACAAAGGCTTGTAAATTTCATTGAAAAATACAAAAAGTCTTAAAATCACAGCAGCATTCTTTACGTAATTAACGCGCTGGGGTACATTTCATTAGTTTTTTAATTAATACAAATAAGAATGTTTCTAAGAAGCACTACAGACTAGGCTTATTACGTACACTTGCCTATCTTTTTGCGATGTTGACTCTTTCTGTCTTATTGCTCGCGGGCAGAAATAAATTTCAAAACTATCAAAACGGTAATCCCTTTCATTTTATTTTCCTGATCGAAATGAGGATGCTATCGGGTTTTCTCATATTTATAATTTCACCGGAAAATAGCCAGTCATTCTTAAGAAGCAACCCATAGCTAATTTTCACTATTTAAAATAGGTGAGTTATTAAGTAGGGGAGGATCTCTTCGGGGAACGGAGACAGGGTGGAGGGAACCTGGCATCGGCATTAGCCTACTATGAACGAAAGGCTCCAAGGAATCCTCGATCTAACGTCCCATCCGACGGACGGAGGGATGAACTCGAAGTGCTCTCCATGAGTGCCTTACTCATGTAAGGCCCGCTATGTCAATGTAAAATATTTGCCACGGTCGATATTTGAACCCATGCTCTCTGTTTGGTAAGGCAGTATTGTAATCACCACATCAACCAGATCACCCTCGGACAAAATATGGGTTTTCAAATTTACTTAAAAAGGTTTTCCTAAATTTCAAGGAATATTGGCAGATACGCTGATAGGGAGCCAACATTCACTTTGCCTTGATCCCATCGTGGAGCTAGATGCGATGGGGTGTTTGGCGCCGGCGACTCTTTGGAGCACAGCGAGGCGCCACCTGGTTGACGGGACGGAGGAGATCGAATTCTGGCGGCGCCTGGCACCCGTCGACTGTTACCCGGGTGGGAAGAGGTGTTCGAAGTAATCGTAGGGGGGGCTATTAGTAAGGCCCGTGTTCGAATCCATAAGTCCGCGGAGATATTACACGATAAAAACGGACAGAGCGTGTTTTGCAAGGTGTTTGACATTTTCTGATATATTTGCAGGGAATATACCTAATACCTGTTGTCGGTCGGTTCTCAAAGCGCAAAAAACAACGCTCCTAGTACTCCTATGACAAGAAATGGTTTGAAGATTTGCTGCAAAAATATATTTAACTCTGAATTGAGCTCTTTGAAGATTAATAATCCTAATTTTTAAAATATTAAATGCGTATACCAGAAAATTATTCCAAGGATTTTTTTAATAGATTTAATGGATTTTTAATGGCCAAAAAGCTTGGATTTCCGAGGCATATGTTAGAGTTAATGGTATATTTACCATTTAATTTTCAAATACGTATTCTATTCTTGAGTTTTGGCATAGCTGCTGTGTAAAAATATATTCTTACACGTATCTTTGATGCGAATTAAACATCAACAAAATACTCTTATTGGATTAATTATATACTAGGTAACCCGTGCGAAAATTTCGCAGTTTCACGCTATCAAAGAATAAGCATTTTAAGGAAACGGTGTAATTGGGTTTTAAATAGAGAAGAAGGTGTATCATAAAGTACTTTCTTTATACTTGTTTTCTTGCAAAAAAAAATACATAACATATAAATACAATACAGGCAAGAGAGTTTGGTACCAGTAGGAACAATCATGACGTCTGTTACTGAATAATGGCACGCAATTTACAAAACTTCTTTAAAGACAATATTAGAAGTAACAATGTTGTCGTCTGTAACTTTTTGGTTATGAGTTTCTTTAACACAAACATAAATATCACGGAAAGTGCGAACTCTAGAAAATGCTACATACAACTGTCCATGCGAAAAAAAGGGTTCTGGATCGAAACTTTTAAGTCAAATTAATGGGTAAATAGTGAAATTTGAGATTTAGATTGTATTTTTCGTCAAAAGCCGGTGATTCAACGTTTAAAATGATACCTCATTTATCACTGTAGGTGCAGTATTAACGGAGCGTATACGGAATGACAGAAAAAGACCTTTCTGTATTAATATATATGATTATTGAAGCCCTTTCAGTCAACATAATGGCAAGAGCATTGAATCGTGGTTGAAGATCCAGGGTTCAAATCACGGAGGGACTTGCGGACACCTCGAGTTAAATCTTAGCTCAGTGATATGTAGAATAGCCAATTATTTTAGCATTCCAAAGCCGTACTTGGTAAGCTCCACCCCGAGTTCAACGCCGCGGTTGAAATGGAAATGAAATGATAATATTTCAGGGATGATCCTTAGTGTATATAAGTGTGTGGCAAAGTTGACCTAAACGGTATTGTTTGCAGAGTCGCAATTAATAGCCATTGGTGTAGTCACAGGCAAGGTCCCAGTATGGGTTACCGACTGAGGACTCCGAGTTTGAAAGCTGGAGAGGCCTTTGTAAACGTCAGCTGGACCCAAGCTAAGTGATTTTCTGGGAATTAGATCCTCTTGGTAAACCACAGGTGGTAGAAGGAAAAGAACTTGGCCTTTCTCCCATTTCGATATAAGTGAATATAGCACTCCGTCGGACTTAGTGCGCGGTGAGTTCTACCCTCATCAACCACAACGACCTTCTGTTCGAACGCACCGCGGTTCAGTGAGGACGTGAGGACCTTGCCTGAGAGTCATGAGAATGTCACTTCAGAACTCACGCTCGGGTGCAGTTAACGTGAGTTACGGTAGTGAAGGACTCTTTTTTTCATCGTTGTATGCACACCTGGGGGGTTATTTTGTAATCTCACTTTAGTGAGAATACGTCATAAATGTCCCTTTTTCGTAGTTAAACTCCGCCACCCAGGCGGCGAGACCATCTTCGGATCTCAAGCGGTGAACTGCCGGTCATGTGCTGGTCTTTAGACGATTCATCTGCTCTGATCCGTATCTTTCGACTCTTGATCCGTTTCATCATCATCGCCTGCCGTTAGTTCCCATCTCATCTTCATAAAGAACGTGACATGGAGCCACCATCGTTTCCACTTGAAGCTTGAGTTGGAAAAAAAGCAAGAGCGAGAGAGATACAAACGATTTTAAACTGTGTTTTTGGAATTTTCACGTTTATTTATTCAAAGTAGACGAGATCGGCAACAGATAGCGCTACCGACAGAAACTTCGACAATTCACGAACCGTTCGTGAGCCGATCATTAAGAGAGCGAAACGTATCTCCCGCCTTCCCGCAAAGAGTCATTAAAAAGGTGAGATTACAAAATAAACCCCCTGGTGTCAAATGCAATACCTACTATCAGAAAACAGGTGAAAATTTAGGCTAAACCGTCAAGTAAATTCGAAGCTGACATACTTGCAGATGACGTCAGAAATACATTAAGAGTCCCTAAGTAATATGCTAAATTTGATCAGATAAACAAAATTGGAGAGATAGATTTTTGCACGGATGGATTTAAAATGTCATTTTTTCCTCGTAGCGAAAGAGAGCATAATAGGCAGCATGGAATCGGAAATCATAACGTAGTGCATGAAGCATGTTTTATCATTGCTAACCCATGAATTTAGTGAAACACAGACAAATATATTTAGTGGAGTGACTTTCTAACCGGTAATAACGTCATTACAAAATTAAATCAAAACTAAATTAAACATGTCTTAGTTAAATCTGTGAATTTAGGACTCCTAAGACCTCTCTTACAATTAACAGATTGGATGCCACAAACAATCTATTTCGGAAAGCGAAAATCTTCCCCGGGCGGGATTCAAACCCATGACCATGTGATCGACAGACGAGGGATTTACCCCGCTGCAACAGGAGCCAGTAATATTATGTAGATACTATCTATGTAGTAGCACGAGATTCTTATATCCAACATGTCTCCTTGAAGTAGTTGCATTGTAGAACTAGGTTGCACGTACGAAGTAGCATTTACCCCCTGCCATACACCCTCATGATGGCTTGCAAGGTATTACATAGATGTAAGTGGATGGGTAATAAGAACGCAATTTTTTTGTAAATTGAGAGCACGTTGGGGAAATTTCCTGAAAGACACCAAATGATTGATGGAAGGATTGGAAAATTGGAACCTTCTGAGAAAGACGGACGTTCCAGGCTGAAGAGTCAGAAGCAACTGCCTTGAGAAATAAATAAATATTAGGGTTTCACGGGAGAACTGATAAATTCCACGCGCCTTTTGCATTTAACTTTATATTTTTTATGAATTTGGATTGGAAAAGTTACGTCAGCAATTTATTTGGTTTGCATCACCTCTTTCAAGTGAAAAGATTTGAGAACGGAAAATTGATTTCACGTACACAGGAAGGAACCAAAATTGGAGCAGAAATAAAAGCAAATTGGAAGTACATAGGTTGAAAACGAGAAATATTCGGGTACAAGATAGGATTACGAGTATCCTGATAGCTTCTCAATGTCCATTGCCATCCCAGAAACTCCGCATATTTGTCCTGCTTTTACAGAGTGTCTTTAAAATAGTGTGACTATAAGTACATTTGCGACCTGTTTTTAAGTACAAAACGAACGGTTTCAGGGGTAATTTTGTGAAACTTTTTCCATGATAGAGAGAAATGACGAGAGAACTCTCTGCATTTTCACTTAAAGATGGGATAAATTGTCAAAACCTGGGTCGTGAGTAAATTATTTCAGTGAAATTCGCCAAGCTTCTTTTTTTATTTCCACCCTGTTACTAAGTAAGTCTTTCATATCGAACGAACCGCGAAATAAGTCGAATTTTACGGATCCTTACGATTTTCATGGAGCAGTTAGAACTCCCTCTCCATATTGTGATTTTTTTTCTACTGCAAACTAATCTTTTTGAACGCTACCAAAATCATGTATCTGAAAGTTTTTTTAGCCGTCGTATTATATATTTTCTGCCGTCTTTATGCCCAAATCCAATCATTCTCGTAAATTCAGAATCTTTGATAATCTAATTACAATCTCCATTCTCATCCTTTATCGATTTTTCCTTTAAGTTTTCTCTTATATTATTTTTCCAGGAGGTTGACTACTTTTATTATTCTTTATCCATATAGTGATTCATAGCTTTTCCCGATTCAATTAAAAGTCTCCACTATTACTAACAAGCCGAAAGAATTTTAAAGTATACGCCAAGCGGTCAAAAACAGATCATTAATTCTTTCCATAAGCTCATAATTCTTAATCTAATTCTTTACTGACGATATTTACATATCAAACAAATGATTACCTGGATATTTTTCCCAAATTATTGCGCTTGTCACATTTATTTTACATGATGCGTTCAAAGCATTTTCTTGATTCCAGATATAATCGTAGATTTCCTTATTCTCATCATCAGTATTTCAATCCTAGGATTGTTTTCCTGCTGTCCTTCTGCCCTATTTAGTGTAATTCCCTCACGCCCAGATATGTTTCATCTTTCACGTCCTTCTTTACTTGCCCTATAACACTTATCCCTTGGTCTTTCTCAGGAGACCTCCCTCTAATTTTCCCTTCTAATATATTTCTTATTAATTCATTGTGTCTCGAGGTATGTCCAATCCATCTGATTCTTCTTTGCCGTAGGGTTTTCTACATTGTTCTTTCTTCATCTGCTCTTCTGTACACCTCTTCTTTCCTCACTCTATCTGTCCATGTAATCTTCAACATTCTCCTCCAGCACCATGTTTCGAAGGCTTCAATGGGGTCGTTTACCATATTTTTATTGCCGAATCTGATAGAGCTTGTAAAATAAAAATGCCCGTATATTTCCGTTTTCTGATCCGTCAATTATTAATCGAGTTATAAGCGGCGAAAAACTGATGTTTTTGAACCTTTCGGAAAAGTGGGCGTGGTGCAACCTCTGACGTATAACGACTTCGTCCAATCACAACTGAGCCCGCGAAGCTACTTTGCCTTATCGCAATGGGGGGACACAGCTGACTCTGCCAATAGGACAGTTGCGACAGTATCTTTGCGAGCAGACCTTCCGAGAACCCACCTACACTCCCTTCCCTTCCCCTAAAAGCAGTCGAGGACGGGAGGAAAATGGCGTCAATGTTATCACAGCAGATTTTTCGGTGGGCGTCACCTTTTGCTTATTTTAATTTTTGATTTATGAATGAATGGTTGTGGTTAGAAGATTAATTTTTTCTCTAAAATTCATTTTTCGTTTCCATCTAACGAATCCGTGTACGAAATTGCGATTTCGGTTCCGAGTAAACGCCCCTATTCCTCGCTGGTCTGCTTTCCCGATGTTTTCCTTATTCTATGGTTCGCCATATGGTTCTCATAGCGGTTCCTTAATTAAATTCCTCTGCCGAGGCTGGAACGCTCGGCAATAATCTATTCTCAGCTCTTTGTGTCACCCACTCCTCACGTTCACCTCTCCCCATTTGAATAAGCCACCCCCTCCCCCGGCGAGTAGATTCCAGAATGAGAACCGTTCACTCTCAACCTCGACAAATGAAGCTCATTCGCGCTCGCAGTCCTTCCCATTCAATGGTGTCCAATAAGAAGCCCATTTTACTACTGCCTTTCTGTATAAATTCAACTAATCCGTCCATTTCCGACGAAACTCTCGCGAGGAGCAAGGGGTGTTAGTTGAAGGCCTTGAGCGCCCTCGCCATTGTCGACGTCCTAGGGGGTTGTATTTGAAACCGTCGGGATTATCTCGAATAGGTAACCAAGGAGCCACGTGATACAAACACGAATGGTTTCAAAATGTAATGTGTCTGAATAGCTCTTTACAACATCATTAATTGTTTTCACTTAGGTTTATCTCATTTATTCCAACTACAGAGCCCCCAGTTTAGATATAACCCAAGTGTAAACAAAGAAAGAGGTTGCAATCAGCGGTTTTAACACACAAAATCTGAAAAGCATTCGTGTTTATTCAACGTGGCTTCTAGGTTACCTATTCGAGATAATCCCGATGGTTTCAAACACAGCCCCCCTTGAGTCCCTTCCCTCTGCTGATGGTCCCGACGAGCGACCATTTCGGCCGAGGACACCTTAAAAGGCCGCAGACCAATTGACCGTAGGCGAGGATATTGGTCACACCTGTCCCAACAGTGATATATCACTTATAGATATCTAGCTTTCATCTAAATCAATAAGGTTATTTAAAATCCACGTCGAGGGTGGTCGAAAAGGGGGTGAATAATCACCAAGTTACACTACATTCGGGTATATAAAAATACCTATAACCGGGGCATCGGGATGGTGTGGTGGCTAGAGTATTGGCCTTCCATCCCGAGGGCCCGGGTTTGATTTCCGGCAGTGGCGGATTTTGTCGAAAACCCTTCTCCACTTGTGTGCCTAGTGGAGGGCAGTACAAGTTCAGTAATCCGTCCGTCGGATGGGACGTTAATCCGTGGCCCCCTTGGCGTCTTTCGTTAAGAGTAGGCTAATGCCGACGCCGGGTTTCTCTCCACCCTTTCCTCCGTTTCCTGAAAACTCCTGCAATTACCCAATTACCCACCTATCCTAAATGGCGCAAATGACCTCAGCTGTCGGTCGCCTCCCCTGAGTAACCAACCAACCAAAATATAACTTCGGCGACCCCGATATAACGTATATTTTTCATTTTTATCCCATTCCTTAATTGAGTGACTTTTGGAGAGTACTTAGAGTCCAGTACTCCGTGCGTTGGATGAGACGTTAATCGTGGTCCCTGTGGCGCCTTCAGTAAAGAACAGGCTAATGCTGACGCCGGGTTTCTCTCCACCCTTCCTTCACACCCTGAAAACTCCTACCTTTACCCAGTTACCCACCTATCGCCTCTGGAGCACATGGATTCAGCTGTCGGTCACCTCGCCTCAATACATACCTATAACTACTCGTTATATTTTTCAGCACTCTTGGTTGTAGTGCGTAACGAAAGAGACGAAAACTTTCGATATAATTTCTTGTTGTCCCTTACTTTTAACGGCCGTAGCGAGATTTTAAAGCTCTCTGCCCCAATATGTCTTTAATTTTGTCTTTATGATCTAACCTAGGATTTTAAAATACCTTTCATATCTTAAGAAATGGTAACTCTTTTTCGTAAATTTATGCAGAAAAGTAGTCCATACTTCACCTAATTATCAGATGGTGTTCCCCAACCTATATCTATTCTAACACATTCCTAAACCTATCATAGCATCTTTTTATTATCCTCTCCGCTCTCCGTCGCACACTGCCTATTAATCAAATCCCAACTTTTTTGCTTTGAAATATATATTTCCGCAGTAACCTTTGGAGGAGGGTAGTCAGTAAAATACTTGGGTTTTAGGCACTCTCAGTACCTCTGGGTATATCGTCCAGTCAAACCTACGCTCTTAATCGTCGAGTAAACACAACATCCACAGTTGGAAACGAAACCTGCTATCATTGGTTGGCCAAGTTGGCACCTCGCATCAGTGATCTGAAGATATAATAGGTATAGAAAGTTAGAGAGAGCCTTGAGGTGTATATTACATTGGCGACCAGTAATGAAGCGCAGAGTATTAAATTTGAAAACACCAGGCAACATGAGAAAACACATCTACCGCCCACAGTGGTGAGGTCAGTATGGCGCCGGACTCTCAACCCAAAGGCCACGGTATTAAATCCCGTCTCAGGCCTGGGTGTTATGCTTATTTTATAATTAGCCTTAGGATCAAGTTAACTTTCACGTACTGACATAATTAAGGTTGCTACATCTCCCGTTTTCGCCCGGAGACTCCTGTTTTCGTGGTTCATCTCTGGTTTGGTTCAACAATTCTCCGGTTTCTCGACGTTTTTAGAGAATCACTTTAACAGAGAGTATCCTTTTCCAACTATGGAACAAACTTGGTAGAAGAGCATGTTGTATGCGACAAGTACAACATACGAAACATGCATTTTGTAAATTATGCGACAAAAATAATCAATGCATGTAGATCACGCTTTTATGAATGTTGGGGCCGTTTTAAAAATGTGTCAGCTTTTTGTCGGCATTCCAGACCCCTCTCTCTCTCTCTCAAAAAGTATCTTATTTTTCTCCAAAGTTGTCAGTTGCGTTAAAAGAAGACTGTTTATACTATGTAATACCCTAGCTCATCTTTCGCAATCCTTTCATCTTCTTAATTTCAGGTTATCTATCCAGCTCCTATTGTAAAAATATCCGGTTTTGGAATCTTTGAAACGTGGCAACCCCTTTATTCCC
Source organism: Platycnemis pennipes (assembly GCA_933228895.1). Lineage (NCBI taxonomy): Eukaryota > Metazoa > Arthropoda > Insecta > Odonata > Platycnemididae > Platycnemis > Platycnemis pennipes. Next base: position 27,504,876 of record OW121852.1, on the reverse strand, counting down.
TAACCCTCCCCTAATAACCATAGTAATTGGTGAACCTCTAAAACTAAATCGAATACAAGGTCAAATAAACACGATAACCACATATATATTTCCTTAGAAGTGGAAAACCCATCTTGGATAGATTCGGAGAGAAATAGAATTTCTATACTGAGCGCCTATACCGAGAGCCTGGGTTCGAGGAATTGACGGAGATATTTCTGTGGAACATCGGTCCTCAATTTAGTGCCATGTGGAGGAACTTTACCCGTAGTGCACCCATCTAATGGGAATTTAAACCATGAACCCCTCAGGGTCATTCATTAACACACTCAACGCGGATGCCTTGAATTCAAGGCGTGCCTCGTTACCCTGGGAGGTTGATGCCTTAACGTCAAGGCATGGCGTCCCGTTATGTTCGTTGCTAAGTAAAAAATTATTATTATATTGCAAATATTTTATGTTTTCTTTATGGACAGGCGTACTCCGACGCCGGATTTCCCTCAAAATTCCTATCTCTTCTTTATTACTCATCTAACCTTTCTATAAAAAAATAGTTTTGGTTGCATACTCTGACGACAGCAACAGAGTAACAATAGATTCAAAGACTAAAGGTTGCCAGGGGGGCTGTGTTTGAAACTTTCGGGATTATCTCGAATTAGTAACCATGGAGTCACGTGGTATAAATACGAATGGTTCGCAAATTAGGTGTGCAAACCGCTGATTGTGTTTTATCTCATCTGGGGGCTCAATAAGAGACAGATAGGAAAAAATCAGGGAAAACAATTAATGATATTGTAATGAGCGATTCAGACTCACTAAATTTGCAAACCATTCGTGTTTGTACCACGTGGTTCCATGGTTACCTATTAGAGATAATCCCGACGGTTTCATGCACAGAATAGCGTATTGCTGTGTTGGATATAATTCTAGCTTCGCCATCCTAAGGGCCCGGGATCGGACCTCGGCAGTGGGAGAGTTGTAATTGGTACACAGGTACGTATATTACGCTCTCAACTCCCAGCATTCCTTCCTCTTTCAAAATACCTTCTATCCTTTATTGCGCAGATGATCTTAGTTGTCGCTCGACACCCCTAATAGCAAAAGCTATCGAAACCTCGCAAAGAGAAGGAGGTATTTTCCTTCACTGGAGGCACGAGGTCAACAACTCCAAGGACATTCTAATTCACCGAATGGCACGCCGAACAACCACCCATGCTGAAGCGGGCGTCCGATTTCTCTCACGAGAGATATCTACATATACCTAATTACATGCAAGCTACCGCAAGGTTGTGAGATAAGGGGTGTATAATCCTAAGGTATGCATTTTAAATAAAAAATAAATAAATTTACCCTCACTATCATGCACACATAAAATAATATAGTTTGGTTTGACGCCGATCTCCATTGAAGTCTTCTATTGGGTAGCCTCTTCATAGTAACGTAATTATTTTCTTTCACATCCTTCACAACTTGTTCCACACATCTCTTACGTCCTCCGAAATCGGTCTAAAAATGAACTTGAACGTGTGCAGCGAAGATCGGCAAGATTTGTAAAGGGACGGTACGATAACTATATTAGCGTAACCAGTGTATTAAATGAATTAAATTGGGTATCATTGTCAAATCGCAGATTGAAATAAAGACTTAATCTCTTAAATAAATTCTAAGACCATATTTTCAGTGATGATGTTAAAAATATTTAGAGAATCCCAACTTACTATGGTAGACTGGACCATGATCACAAAATTAGAGAAATTGATTGCCAAACTGATAGATTCAAAATGTCCCTTTTTCCCCGTGCAATTAGGATAAGAATAGCGGTGAATAAGTCCAATACGAGTGAATAAATCCACAGCACAGGTTGGTAGCATGTTGGTATAAGGACTTGAAGCAAACCCAAATAACAGCATTTTTTGCATGCTTACCTAGCTATTTTTATCTTTTTTAAATAGTGAAGTTTAGACTAGTAAGTTAATACTAATCCTTTTAACTGCATGATATGTAGTGCCTGTTTGGTGAGAATTCACCCCCTGCCACACACCTTTATGGTGGCTTGCAGGGTATTATGTTTATGTAGATACGAGGCCTGCCTATTCCATTCACTTTTCCCTCGGCCATTGTCTTCATCACGCCATAATGTCTTAAGATGTGGCCAATTAAGTTTTCCAGTCTTCTTCTTTGGGTTTTGAGAAGACTTGTCTTTTCTCCCACTCTTCTTAGGACTTTATCGTTACTTACTCGGTCGATCCATTTTATCTTCATCATTCTCTGGTAGCACTTTGCTTCCAACCTTGACTTATCCGCTGCTGCCATTGTTCATATTGTTCATACCTCACTGCCATAAAGAAACATGCTCCAGATGTATGTTCTAATGAAATGTTTCCTCACTTCCACGCTTATATTTAAATCTGTATCCAACTTGGAGAACCTCTAAAACTAACAATAAGTCGACTACAATGTCCAATAAACACAATAACCGCAGTTATATCCCCTAAGAAGTGAAAAATCCATCTTACAATTAAAGTTATTCGGAGGGAAATAGAATTTATGTCCTGAGCGCCCATTTTCTTCATTTGAGTTTTAAAAAAAACAATCTTCCTTAGTCATGGTAACGATTAAAATAAGACTTTTAGTCAATTCCACATTTTTTTTAAATATCCGACCTAGGTTTCGACAAATTTTTTGTCATTCTCAATCTTCCTCAGGTCTTTTTCGTCTGGGCTATTTCACTGAAAAATTGCTAGTATCCACAAGAATGATAATAATCTACTTGGGCGGGCCCTAGTACAGGGGCGCCCACTCGGTACAAGAGCGCCGCGACGTCGTCCGAAAAGGAAGAAGGAGATACCGGCGCCTCCGCAGACGCCGTTGAGTACGAATGGCTTTTTTTAGTGCGCCGCGTCGACGCTCGGCTCGTAGACGGCAGCGACGTCGAGACGACGCTTGAGAAAAGCGCTAGTGTGTCAGAGGGGAGGGGAGGAAGGTGGGGGGAGGGTTGGAGGAGGGCGGAAGGGGAAGGGAGTGGCGGAGAGGGGTGAAGAGGGGAGGGGAAGCCATTGAAGGAGCAGTCTCCAGGGGGAGGAGAGCATTAAGTCATTTGCGCCATTTAGGACAGGGGGCGATTGGCTAAAGAAGGTATTTTTCAGCGCTTCGTGATTTTCTGTACACAGGGCCAAGGGATGCATACAGTCTAACCTCCCGACAGGGGCGTCGGAACTGTTTTCGCTGGGAGGGGCCAACCTTGAAAAGGGCCCGGCTCTCATGAAAAGGGTTCGCAATTTTTTGCGGGAGGTGGGTGAGACTATAATGGGGGCGTTTACTCGGAACCGAAATCGCAATTTTATACACGAAATTGTTAGATGGAAACGAAAAGAGAATTTTAGTGAAAAAATTAATCTTCTAACCACAACCATTCACTCATAAATCAAAAATTAAAATAAGCAAAAGGTGATGCCCACCGAAAATGCTACTGTGATAATATTGACGTCATTTTCCTCCCGTCCTTGACTGCTCTTATGGGAAGGGAAGGGAGTGGAGGGGGGTCTCGGAAGGTCTGCTCGCACAGATGCTGTCGTAACTGCTCCGATAGGCAGAGTCAGCTGTGTCCCCCCTTTGCGATAAGGCGAAGTAGCTTCGCGGGCTCAGTTGTGATTGGACGAAGTCGATATACGTCAAGGGTTGCACCGCACCCACTTTTCCGAAAGGGTTAAAAACATCAGTTTTTCGACGCCTATAACTCGAGAAATAATTGACGGATCAAAAAACGGAAAAATACGGGTCATTTTATTTTACAAACCTGATCATATTCGGCAATAAAAAAATATGGTAAACGACCCCATTACGCTAAAAGTGCATATCAAGGTGGTAGAATATGCGTCAGAAGGGAAAAGGCAAGCTGGAAACAAGGAAACAAGTGAAAGTTAATTTTTATTATTGAAGACTTATTTCTTAAAGGCCCGGGGCAAATTCTGGGGGCCTGGGCGAATGCCCCCCCTGTCCCCCACTTCCGTCGCCGCTGCCTCCCGATAGTGGACATATTTGGGACCGGACAAATTGCCCGCTATTGATAGGTGTCTGCTATTCAGAGGTGACCGAAATTAGGGCAGCTTTTTCTATGCAGTAACTACGACCAATTAAAATATAAAGGTATTTAATACGTTCCATTAAACTTTTATTTTCTTAATATTTTAAAAATAAAGCCTTGCAACAAAATAATAATGGAATGAAACAACTTCTCATCTTTTATCAAAAGAACAACTGCTGGCATCATCATAATCAACACAAGAATCGTAACTTTGGCCCCATAAAAAGAGATAAGTAGAAATGCAGTAGTATGCAGTGATTGGAAAAGTAAAGGCAATAACACGAACTCGTAGACACACAACCACATTGCTCCCTAGTTTCTAAGAAAAAGTTTTATTCTGGAAAAGTTGCTTAAGTACACATATTTGATTCAATATACGTGGGCTTTTGTATAAGGCGATTAAAATTGTTTACAGTATAGGTCGTAAGGTTCGTCCGTTAACGGAGTTAATTGAGGGAAAATTTTATTTATCTCTGTTGTCCATTATTGAGATTGTCCGCTATTTGGAGGCATTAGTCCCTTAAACCTATATGTTCTGCTACTGTAACGTCGTGCCTAACTCTAAATAGAAGGGTGATTGCACTTGTTTTGGTTAATGTTCGAGGCTTCCTTTTATTGGTTGTTTTTGGTCAAGTTGATGGCATTTTTTCATTTCTTTTGTTTGTGAATTGTTTTTTTAGGTTTTAAATAAAATGTTTTTGTAAATTGTTGAATTTTTATATTGTGAAAAAAATTGTTAAGCGTTTGTTGATAGAAGAGGGAAGGGGTGATTGTTGCGTGAGATGCTGGAGGGTGAGGATAATAGGTGTATATTCTCTAATAAAGAGGGTCTGAAGCCGTAGAAAATATTGATAAATTATGGAAATAGATAAATATGGATGTAGATAAATAATGGAAAACTTGGCTCCAAGATAAAAAAACCGTAAACTTGGTCCCAAGAAAAGAAATAAATAGCAGCGTAGTAAGCAGTAAGAGGAAAGGAAAGAGGCAGGAGCTTGAACTCTTAGACAGACAAGAAGATTGCACTCTAATTGCTAAGAACAAGTATTATTCTGGAAATGTTCCTTAGTTCCTTTGTTAAGGAGATGACAGATGTTTACAGGACAGCTTATAGGGTTTGTTCGTTAATAGAGGTAATTGAAGGAAAGATTGCTTGCTCTCTGTTGTCCGTTATCGAGATTGTACGCTATTTGGAGATGTTAGTTCCATAAGACTCCTCCATGCTATGCTGCCGGTGATTAAAAAAGTGTCCGCTTTTAAGGAGGCGTCCGCTATTTGGAGATGTACGTTTAGGTAGGTTTGACTTTATCATATATTGAATACTACTTTAGAAGTAACGACATATCTGCTGGCACAGAATTACTCGCAACTCCTCAATTCATTTTGTTACAAATTCGAAAAAAATCCAGTTAATTTGAGCACTCGTTTTTTATTACCTACTCTTGTCATTTGCAGGGCACAACTCACTTAAACATGTAAAACTTACAACTTTTATGCATAAATTTGAATGCAAAACTACTACATATTTCTTGTTTGATATTTAGGTTCTAAATGCATTCAAATCAGAAACTAAAACAAAAATTTTCCAATTTGGACTCGAAATAAAGCCCCATTGGCTCTTTTTGAAGATAAAAACCAAAACGAAAACACAGTAGCGCCTATGTTTTGGGTATCTGTTTTCATAACCTCTATTAAAAAGACTAATATACTGAAACCGTGGCCGTTGTTCTATGTAGTTTGAAGCATTGAGGGAAAATAGTACAAGTTTATTTCCCTTTATCATGGGTATTAAATGTTTTCACAAATTGACGCCTAATATAAAGAAATATATATATGGAAATATATTTGCCCAATGCTTCTATGTGGGAAAAAGCAGACATGAATTAATTCTCCAGGGAACTAAGGCATTGTGGAGAGAAACCCGGCGTCGTCATCAGTATGCTCTTAACGAAGGGTGTCGAGGGTACCACCGTCTAAGCATCTTATCAGATAACAGACGGAGTGCTCAGTCCGAAGAGTTCTAACGCAGCACTTAATTAGGGACCAGTATAAAACAATGAAAAATCTCTGCTACTGCCGGGATTCGAACTTATACCCTCGGTCTGGGAGGCCACCGCACCAACCCGATCCCTAGGGAAGCCGTTGAAGGGGGCGGCGGCAGGAGTGCGGGGGGCAGGAGCGGTAGTGGATGCGGAGCTTGTATGCTAGACAGTGTAGGGGGAGAGTATTTGGGGATGGGGGAGTAAGGGGAGAATGTTGGGAACACCCCTGTGGCCCTCGCGCCCGCATTTGGAAAGGGGTGACACGATAAGCGAGTGCAGCCAAAGTACTGGCTACTGGCTGTACTCCCCCACGAAATCGGTCTAAATAACGAACTTGAACGTACGCAGCGAAGATCGGCAAGATTTGTAAAGGGACGGTACGATAACTATATTAGATTAACCAGACCATTAAATGATTTAAAATGGGAATCATCGTCAGATCGCTGGCTGAAATTTAGACTTAATCTCTTAAACAAATTCCAAGACCATATTTTCAGTGATGATGTTAAAAATAATTTGCGGACCCCAACTTACTATGGTAGACTGGACCACAATTACAAGATTAGAGAAATTGATTGCCGAAATGACAGATTCAAAATTTCCGTTTTTCCTTGTACTATTAGGGATATGAATAACGGTAAATATATCCAATACGAGTGTAGCAATGGATAAAATTGGTAGCTGCATGTTGGAATACGGACTTGAAGCTAACCCAACTAACAGCATGTTTTTGCATGTTTGCTTTGCTATTTTTATCTTTTTTAAATAGTGTAGTTTTGAACAGTACCTATATAAATGTTAACCCTTTTTTATGCGTGATATGTAGTGCATGTTTGGTGAGAATTCACCTCCTGCCACACACCTTTATGGTGGCTTGCAGGGTATTATGTAGATGTAGATGTAAATGTGTGTAATTTTACTCGCTCATGAAGGGAAGGTCTTCGTACGATGGTTTATTTAATTCGGCAATCAATTTCTCTAATTTTGTGATTATGGTCCAGTCAACCATAGTAAGTTGGGGTCCACAAAATATTTTTAACATCATCACTGAAAATATGGTCTTCGAATTTGTTAAAGAGATTAAGTCAAAATTTCAACCTGTGATCTGACAGTGATTCCCAAATTAATTCATTTAATAGACTGGTTACGCTATTAAGGTTATCATACCGTCCCTTTACAAATCTTGCCGATCTTCGCTGCACACGTTCAAGTTCGTTATTTAGACCGATTTCGTAGGGATCCAATACACTGGCAGCATATTAACACTCAGTCTATAAAGAAACTTAACGCATGTTTAACGGTTGGTACTGGAGAACTCCCTGTCACTTACTGCATTTGCGGGTTCCTGGGTGTGATGTTGATGTATATTTACATCACAAGTGCTGTAGCTTAATATGCGACCATCTAACTGAGACGGATCATCGATAAATTGATTCAGGAGGTGAACGGAATGTTTCAAAACGTGGCAAGCGCTCACAATCCGGCAACTACACCACATTCTGAACGGAAATGTTAGCGTTGAAAATTATTACCTGAAGGTTTCACCATCGGCACGCTAATAGAAGCGTGAACTGGAGCGCTCTCGAATGCGTGAAAAAGCGACACAAGAAGCCATGATCATTCAAAAGAACACTTTGGAGCTGGTGTATGAAGATGACAGAAGGTGTTTCTACTCTCAAGTTAAGTTTAGGATAGATTATTCGGTGAGTGAATGGGATCGATATTAATTATTTCGATCTCTAATTACATAGGGCTTGGCGAAGGGCACCTAGATTTTAAAAAAAGTTATTAAGAAGTTATAAAATAACAAATGTTTCCGCCGTAGAAATCACAGTGGAAACCGGTGACATCACTCTGATGTCTGAATTAAGAAGAATGCAATAGTTCCCTTTGGAAATAAGTGGACTGAATTCATTTTAACATCGGTTAAATAACGACTTATTATAGCTACAAGACAACAGCCATAGTTGCCAGGTTGGCATGTGGATGAATAATAATGCTTCCTAAACAGAACACACACGAAAATCGCGATGACCAATGACAACTGAAGATGGCAATTACACCGGCGTAAACAACAAATGATTAATAAATAGTGGAAAATACAATAATGGGTGATAAAGGCGCCATTACAAGTATAGATATATCTTGATTGTCATACTTTTCGATAGATTAGTTTGGAAACCACTACAAGAACGTGGTTTTGAGTGAAAGATAAATCTACAGCAGACATTTAAGGCAGATTGCTTTTTATAGGCCGTCAGAAATACATAAAAAACGTCATCGCATTAAAGTTGATTAGATCATAAGAATCAATTGAAATAATTGCAATCTAACATTTCGTAATTAAAAGTGTTTTTTTGCATGTATTTTAAATATGAGACTTAATATCGTAGTTTATATCATAATTATGAATTTAAAACGAGCAAGTTCAAACTGGAGTTGTTTAATTACTGTGCCATTGTGACATTGAGCACAGAAAGGGGTGGTATTTCACGTAAAGGAAATCGCCGAGGAGGTAATTACTGAAAGTCACGGAGTTTATAGGCTAATTGTGTAATTTAAAATTTAGAAGTTCTGTTACGTTCAACATTTGTCCATATCCTTGGTAAGTCATCCCAAATATATGGAAACCATTACGTCCCGTAAAATGTTTGCGTTACTCGGTTTTCTTGACAAAGATTTTTCTGTAATTATTAGCTGTAGCAATAACAATTCTGAAAATTATTAAGCATCTTTTTTTATTTTGAGTATAATAACCGATAGTATAGTTTAATATAATATCAATGCAGTTATAATAGTATAGTAATATAGTTATAACAGTATAGTAATAGTTATAATACTATGGTAACCAATGATACAATTGCCTAATATCTAATTTCTAGTTGTTATATCAGATAACACTGAAGGTGTCACTTTGTGGAATTTCACAATATTCATGGTTCCGAATAAAATAAGACTTTTAGTCAATTCCACACTTTTTTATATATCCGACCTAGGTTTCAACAAAAAATTTTTTTTTCAAAAAAATTTTTTTTTTTTTTGAGACCTTGAGAATGACAAAAATTTTGTTGAAAACTAGGTCGGATATATAAAAAAGTGTGGAATTGACTAAAAGTCTTATTTTATTCGTTACCATGAATTCTAGTTGTTAGGCTCTATGTATTTGTGTACTTTATGAACCCCGAAGTAACCTTCGAGAACATCTCTCCCAAATTCGAGTAGATAATAAATCCACGCTCGTTCAACACATTCTTCACCTTCTAGTTAGCCTAAACCTAGAATGCAGGCAATACTGCTATCTTCCCGCCTCCACCTGGAACAATTCTTTACTCCGCTTTCATCGACATGCTAAAGATGAGAATCTAGGTACACTATAGCCACTGTGCTCGTGATTTTCAAGGTAACAAAAACATAGTACATAATTTATTTACCGATCCTACTACAAGTGACAGGGTACAAAGACAGAAACTAAACCGGGAAACTTACCACATTCTCCCTCTCAACTACGTTCCATTACCTCGATGGAGAAGCAATGGCAATTCAGATAAGCATTTCAAGCTAGTTGCATTGAAAATCTAGTTTTTAATCTGAAGCAGAGTACCTGGGAAACCGAGTGACCAACGGCGGACGTATGTTATCCCTTTTCCAAAATTTGTCATTACGGTGGTTTGGACTCGAGTGTAGTCCTCGGATTAGCAGTCTTGCTGGCTCCAACTATACTATGTACTACCTCTTTGGCATAAATATAGACTTAATCACAAGTTAATTCCAGGACAACATTTTTTACTGATGACGTTAAAAACCTTCTGGCATGTTCCGAATTAAGACGATAAAAAATCAACAGTAAGCCGGAAAATGCCAACAAAATATAGTAAGTCGGAATGCTAACTAAGCATAGTAAGTCGGAATATGCTAAAAAAAACTTGGTTGAAAAAGGTGAAAGTGTTCCTGGGATTACCTGGGAAGCCGAATAACCAACTATGTACTAAGCAGGAAATAAATAAACAGTAGAATAGCCCTGGAAAAGAGGGCATTCTACCAAAAGAGGAATCTACTTACAGCTGGAACTACAAGCGTATCAGTCCCAGGATTGTCGACCGTTGATGATGATGATCTTTAATCTGCATGCTTCAGGATATTGCAGAAATGGAGAACAGCATTACCTATGCATTTTGTGCTGCAGAAGATAGATGAAGATGGAATAGATCGCTGGGTAGACAAAATAAGAAGTCAGGAGCATACTTCTCCAAGGCTGTGAGACATCGACGATAACAGCAGCAAGGAAGTCAAGGCAGAAAGTATTTGAGATGTGGTGTTGCAGAAGAATGATGAAGATAAAATGGAATGATTGAGGGACTAAAAAAGAAGTTCTAAGAAGAGTGGGGGAAAAGAGAAGGCCATATGTTAAGACATGGTGAACTGATGAAGACAATCGTCGAGGGAAAAGATAATGGGAAGGATTGAGAATAAAGACCTCGTATCAAACCCATGGAGCAATTAATGACGGGTGTGACAGAGAATAATTATGCAAGTATGAAGTGGTTAGTTGAGAGGAGAATATTGTGGAGAGATAGGTGAAGCTAATCTTAGAATATTGACTGATGATGATGACATTATGCATTTTCGGACTGGAAAAAGACGATGACCCTAAAACCAGCCGACTCTTAACGGCGAATGTAACCTTAGCTGTCGATCGCCTACCTTAACAAGAATAAGGTGAAAAAGGGTATCTGAGGGAATTGTATCGGGAAGCAGGGGGGCTGTGTTTGAAACAGTCGGGATTATCTCTAATAGGTAACCAAGGAGTCATGTGGTATAAACGCGAATGGTTCGTATATTTGGTGTGCTAAAACCGCTGATTATAACTTCATTCATTGTTTACACTTGTGTTTTATTTCATTTGGGGGCTTTATAGTCGAGAAAAATGAGAAAAACTCAAGTGAAAACGATTTATGATGTTGTAACGAGCGATTCAGACACATTAGATTTGCAAAACATTCGTGTTTGCACCACGTGACTCCTTGGTTTCCTATTCCACATAATCTCGACTGTTTCAAACTCAACCCCCAGGTGTTCGCTCGGCGGTGGCTGGCGAAACGTCGGCGGGCGCGACAATCAGGGTATATTGGGTGCAGAGGATGTCGAGGGGGGGCCCCCACTACTCTTCCTTGTGCGTATGCGCACGAGACAGGGGCGGCAGGGGATCGATATAATACGGAGTGGGGGACACGAACGCACCCGTCCAGAAGGGAAGGGGTGTGTTGTACGTGAGGGGAGGCGAGGAGGGTGGCGGCATTTCAGAGTGCGCTGCAACCTTCTCCTCTCAACCAAAGCGGCGCCTCCTCCCCGCGAGACGAGACACGGGGCGAAACGGGAGACGAGACGCACAATCAACGTAAACGGGTGACGCGAGACGTTTGAAAACGTGAAGAGATGGCGCACGGGTGGGAGAACGGAAACGGACACAACACGAGGCGCGTAAAGGCGTGTTTTACACGGTAAAAAAAAAAAACTGCGCAAGTTGATGTTCATTCCGTTTGAGCCGTCATCTGCGAAATTCCGTGACGTAGAAAATTGCGAGGACGCTTGCTTGACAGCTTTACACGGTGCAATCGTCGATGCATTATTCCAGTGACAATATACCATTCAGTAGCGGTAATACCGTCAGCATATCGCATAACGTCAAGATCTGTTAAATAGCAATTTATTGGACGTGAAAGATGCAATAAATTACCACTATTTTCAAATATGTTTTAAGCCATAGTCTAAACGTAATAGTGGAGACCCTGGTCCCGTATAATTAGCCCAAAATTTGCACCACAAACGAACGGATGTGGGACAAGGTAACAGGTTCTTCCTTCACGCACTAAATTTAAGCTTCCACGTGATTGATCGCCCAGCTCATCATTATTGCACTTTAGTCAGTACCTAAGGAGTTGAGTGCAAACAAAAATACCCAACTCAATCGTCAACAAACTATTTAATTGCTGGAATTTCCCAGGCAGTTCGTTTCCGCTACATCTGCACCATCTAGTGAAAGAAATAAACTTCAAACTTGCGCGAACGCATGTATCAGATTAGAACATGTTCTAATTTGTTCGCAAGCGTTCGCGCATTGGCGCTGACCGTCCTCACTAGTCGTCGCTTTACACAACGCAATATTACTTGCGCAAGTGTTCTCGCAACTCGCCTGCGCAGTATCAATGACCGCGTAAAACGGCCTTAACGTGAGACCATGTAGTACGTGAGAGAACCTGCCATCTCATACGTTTCACGTACACGGAAAACCAATGAAAACACTCTCAGGATTTGGCGATAAGGAAGCCACCTGCGTTACAAGTGGAAGCATGTCTCTTTTGAACTAAAATTTTAGTCTCAAATACTGCAAAACTGTTTTCGGTTTTATCATAGGGAATTTCCTGACTTTTTTGTAGTGATTCGAATTCGAACTGTATTCTTGTATTATAACCGTTCCCTTACTTTGCACATCTGCACTCTATACTTTTGTTCAAAATGGCTCAAATGTTACGTAACAAAGAGATCACAATGTGTTTTCATTAATAATCATGTATATTACCTCTGGTGTACCTCAGGGTTCAGTCTTAGGTCCTGTATTGTTTTTGGTATATATTAATGAACTTGGTTTCCTCGACTTTCGTGGTCAGGTTACTGCCTTTAAGGATGATTTTGCACTATGTTACAGTAATTTTACATGGGAACGTCTAAGATATATAATGCAAAATTACTTAAATTACCTAAGACTATGGTTTTTTTCATAACAAATTATCTATGAATGTACAGAAAACTATATGTTCTATATATATGAATGTGCAGAAAACTGTATACACAGAAAACTATATGTACAGAAAACTATATAATTATTCGATATTACCTATTTGCCAATCTTTTGTTATGTCAATTTATACATATTTTTGGTTACATTTTGTTAATTTTTATTTTATTTTTTATATTTTTACTACGCCTTGCTTTTGATTGTACCGTATTTGAATTCTAAATCTATTGTTTTTGATGGTGGTTTTTTTTCAGGTTTTCCCCTAGTAAGCTACCTAAAGCTCAAGTTTTTTAATTCATTTTATAATTATATGCATGAGTTTGAGCATTAAAAATTATCTATATATCTATCTAGTGACGGAATCAATGAACGAATAATTATTTGAAGTTATTGCGTTTTAGTGAGATTTTACACGGTACCTAATGACTTGAAAAAGCTTGTTTGCGATTGCTGCCATGGGTTATATCGTAAAAATTGAGTCAGTAAGGATTAAACACGGTTTTCACGAATCAATTCTTGTGAATTATAAGAAAATTACGCGATCTGGTTACTTCATTAACGGATGGAATACCTCAACAGTCTTGAAAATTAATTGTTAGCACCTGTTTACATTCGCTTCGGATTCCCTTTTGCGTCTTTATCAGTCAATTTTTTTTCCTGAGGATCGAGTAACCTCGATGGTGTCCGCTAGAGAAAAATTTCACGTTTCCCGTGAACGACTCGCGTCACCCGTTCACGTTGATCGTGTCCCAGCCTTTATAGAGAGACGAGACGACGAGAAGACATGTTTCTCGGATGGAAGAAAAAAATTGCAATGAAACATAACTTCCCTCAACGGACGGAGTTCGTTCTCCTACCTACTTCCTTTCCACTCACTGTTTATTACACTGCTTCTTAACTCTTGTCTAGGGGGGGGAGGGTACCAGGCACGTAGCCAGAAATTTGCTTCGGGGGGAAGAGGGAGGCTAAGTCTAGTGTAGCGTAACTTGAAACAAATCAGCCTTGCCCCGGTTCGGTGCCGACATCTTACAAATTTCTTCCCTTAACTTTCAGTCCTTGGTATATACTTTCACTGTGTCCATTCTTATTTCTTCTCACTGGTAAAGTTCACTGCACACCTTGTTATGAAGCAGTTAATTTGACATGCCCCAGAGCAGAATTTCAACGCATGCGTTCATATCAAATTGAAAAGAACAATTATTAATCACCCACATGCATCAAACTAGTTATATACGTTTCAGGACTCTTGAATTATACGCAGTGTAATCTGGATTATCATGTCCAGTTAAAATCAGAACAACAAATTATTGAGAAAAATTTAGGGGGGTGGCTGGCTGAAGCCTACCCCCTGGCTACGTGCCTTCTAGGGACCAAATTTGTTTTGATCACGATGATGCTACATGGTTGCTCTATGGGTTAAAAATTAATGATTGTTTCATTCAATAATTTTAAGTTTTAATAAAGTCAAACGTCCCTTATAACGGACGCCTTCTAAAAACGGACAATTTTTCAATCCTCGGCATCATACACGGAGGAGGCTTATGGAAGTATCACCTCCAAATAACGGACATTCTTTCTAACGGACGCAGGCAAGAGAAAGAGAATTTTTCCTTCCTCAATTAGCCGTACAAACCCTATGAACTCTCATATTAACATTTCTCATCTCCTAGACAAAAAACCCCATATATTGAAGCAAATATGTATACGCAAAGAACTTTTCCAGAAAAACCTTTTTCTTAGCGAGTAGGGCGCAAATATGGTTGTCTGTCTACGAGTTCGAGTGCTGTGTGGAAGCACTTTGAGTTCAGTACTCCGTCCGTCAGATGAGACGTAAAACTGTGAACTCCTCGTTTCCTTTCGTTCAAGATCAGGCTAATGCCAACATCTCGTTCCACTCGGTTCAATGAGAAATTTCTACCCGCATCCAAACGCCCTCCTAACCTAAAAGGCGCAAATTACCTCCGCTGAAGATCGCCAAAACTCGAATAACCGCATTGCCAGCGGTTAAGTAATATGTAGAGGCGGGAGGGAGGTAGTGGAATTGAAAAATGGGATGAGTTACCGGCTTCAGAGAGAGAGAGAGAATAGGATAGTGACCACCAGATTTTCATAATTTAAAAGCTGTATTTTTTCCTTCTTCCTTTTAGTGATTTGTGTTTTTTGGATTGGGATCGTTATATGAGACATATGTTTAACGAAATTGATGCTGAATCCTTGTCCCGAAAGCGAAGATTGTGTTCGTTCAGTATGGTTTCGAAATGCCTTCCAGTTTGACCCACGAACACTCCAACACACAAATTACTTCACAAACACAGGAAATTTTCAAGCGGCCATGTTGGTATTTGGCATTGCTAAAATAAACCTCTCTATAGCAACTAGGAATATGAATGAAATAAGTTCACTTGTAACTTTGTGGAAATTCATCATGACAATTGATTTATTCCAAACTTTTACAAACCACAATAAAATTACAAACTCACGACCCAGGTTTCGGCGCTAAGCACCATCATCAGGTGGTGATTATGGTGCTTGGCACTGAAACCTGGGTCGTGAGTTTGTAATTTTATTGTGGTTTGTAAAAGTTTGGAATAAATCAATTGACTAGGAATATGACTTATATTTTTCCCTTAGCGAAGGCCTTTTCCGTTTTATAAGATGCGGATTCCATATTACATCAGTCTGACTCACATTTGTTTCACGCTATTGCTTTTAGGGGCCGAGGTAATCCGTTCTACTGCGCTAACTAATTTATATCTGGGTTAATTTATGGAGGTTTGGTCGTCTTTTTTAAGAAATTAAACTTCCTTTCCTTGCTAAACAATAACCATAACAACAATAACCATCCAAAGAAGTAACTAATTTATGTCATTTTATTCTCTTGAATTTTCCTTGCTAAAATGTGTGATAGTTGGTGTGTTCTAAACGTAGAATTTTATCGAATAGCATTTGATTTCCTTGCTAAAATTCTCTTGTTTGAGCTGCGTAACATATACGCACGAAAACTGGGTGGCATTATCTAAAAACTTGCTCTGAACCTCGATCAGCCGTAGTTCGACACTTCTGCTCTTGGAAGTAAAACGGGAGAAGTCTGAGGCATACGTACTTATTAAAATCTGAAATTAAACCTTTTTAGCGCCAATGCTGCAAACAGATATTGGATATAATTTACTTAAACTAATCTACATGAGATAAGTCTATCGGGAACTTGTTTGTCTAAAGAGCATCACTTTGCATGCAGCTTTGTTCATACTTACGTTCTCATAGATAGCATAACTGTGGAAATTATAGGATAAAGATTGAAAGATAACGAATGACACACTTAAACCTCTGCAATATAATTACTCACTCCTTTTATCTCTATCTACCACGCACAAATTGCCAGCGTCCCCATTGGTTGGGGAATGAGGCGATACGGATATGGCCCGTTCTGCAAGTTGCTTATCGTATGGGATAGTTTGATTTCCGGAAAATAGATGTATGAGTAAACCCCTGTTTTCTTTTCATTTATTCTGCAGCTAACCACCATCTTTTTCAAGTTATAGTTTACGCCAACTCCTGTCAGCACTAATTATTCGAAACGATTGGTAGTTTTCTATCGGACAGAGTAGGTTTGATGGAGTTTGCCCGATCTACTTTGGGTTTTTTCTGCCTAAAGCAGTGATTCCCATACTTTTTACATCTGCGGTACCCTTCTGAGTGAGATTATAATCTTGGGGCATCCTTCTTAATTTCTTTATTTATCCGATTGTGCCTTTCTCTCTCCAACATGTAGGATAATCAGCGCTTTGTAGTAATGAGTCCTTATGTTTAAGGAGTGCTTAGATTCCTTTCACGGTCTATCTGGAGTTCATCATCCCAATTAGACAGCAATCCTGAGATTGGTTTGACGCAGCTCTCCACTCGAGGTGTATTTTATTGGTCCAACCGCTAAGAGTGGAATTTACTCGCCCGTCACCGTTACAAGCTCACTTTCCTGTCCTGCCTTCGATATCTCATCCTTGGTCTCCCTACAGCCTCGTTTTGCCTTTTTATTTCCTTTATGTTCCTCATAATGTTTTTATGAAGGCCTGCATAAATTACTTTTTATTTTATGAGTTGCTTTTCCTGTTGTCCCATCCACTCTTCTATCATGATCTAATCCTGTCTTCTTGTGTCATCTTTTGTGCATCTCTTTTCTGTAATAAAGAATTTAATTTCGGATCTTTAAGTTTGTCTTTAGCCTTTTTCTTGGTCCCAGAATCCGGATTCATTCAGGAAAATAACTGCCGTTATTTGGTTGAACATCATTCCTCCTATCGGCTAATCCCTTAATATTTTCGTATTTCTTCTCTTGTACATCCTTCATCACCTGTTCTATGTATCTTATACGAGGCCTTCCTCTGCCATTCTTCCCGTCCACTTGTCCTTCAACGATTGTCTTCATCAGGCCATTATGTCTCATGATGTGGCCGATTAAGTTGTTCCGTCTTCTTCTCAGGGTATGCAGAAGACTTCTATTTTCTACCACTCTTCTTAGGACTTCCTCGTTACTTACTCAGTCGATCCATTTAATTTTCATCATTCTTCTGTAGCACCACATTTCGAATGCTTCCACCCTTTCCATCTCCACTGCTGTCATCGTCCATTCCTCACTGCCGTAAATAAACATGCTTCAGATGTAGTATACGTTCTGATGAATTGTTTCCTTACTTCAAAGCTTGTATTTCCAACTGTAAGTTATTTCCAGCAGTTAGTAATATATTCTTATAACCAATTCAGAAGTTGGTCCTATTAAACTTTTTTCATTTTCCCGCTATGGGGAACATGCACTATTTTTTATAACTCTTTGAATGTGAAGTTTATTAGCTAAAATACGCTTGGCGAAAATTTTGCTGAAGAATTTAGTTGCGTTACAAAGATATTACACTTTGAAAATTGTACCTTTTCAGCAGATGAAAAACACGACGTCATCGCATGACGTCACGGCACGGTATCACTAAGGGCGTTGTTTATCTGTTTATGTGTGGAGGTAAGTTGTTAAATGAATACTTGGCGATAACGTATGTATTTATATCATCTGTTTAATGCAATAAACGATTGTAATTCGATTTTTTATGTATATTTTATTTGTATGGATTGTAACGAGCAAATCTTCCATTAATTATAAAATACCTGTTTAGTGCCCACGAATTTCTACTACGTCTATGCAATCGCTGGTTTTTTTAGAAGAACGCCGCCATAAGAGAGTCAACCAAAAGAAAATTGTCGAAATGTGCTTTTTTAAGTATTTTTTCAGTCATCGTTTCTTTCGAGAAACGGCTAAAAACCTCAAAACAATATATTCACTTTGTTTTATTTTAAAAATAAATGTCTATCTCCGTAGCAATATGGAACCTATACCGTGCAGTGACGTCAGAAGGCGTTTCGGGTCACGTGACTTTCGTCAATTTCCGGGAACATTTTAATGTAATTTAATAATCTTGGTGGTGGGCGTAGAAAAATTTGGCTTATATATTTAAATTGGTGAGAAAATTTCGCATCAAGTACATCATTAATTTTCGAGAAACAAATTTCATGCATATTCCCCATTGCGGTAGAAAAATGATGAAGATAAAATGGATCGACCGAGTGAGAAATGAAAAAATCTTAAGCAGAGTGGGAGAAAAGATGAGCCTGCTGAAAACACTGAAAAGAAGACGGGACAACATAATCGGCCATATCCTAAGACACGAATGGCCTGATGAAGACAATCGTCGAAGCAAAAGTGATCGGGAAGAATGGAAAAGGTAGGCCTCATATGAGTCATATAGAACTGGTGGTGAAGGACATGAAAGAGAGGAAATACGTTACTATGAAGAGGTTGGCCGATAGAAGAATCGAGTGGAGGGCTGCGGCAAAACAATCCTAGGATTGTTGACCCACGATGATGATTCTTGCGGTACCCCAGCTGTTTTTCCAGCTTCCTGAAGCGTCACACCACACGGTTGGGAAACAATGACCTAGAGGGTCTTCCCCTACTCTATTTCTCTCTTCATAAATACTTTTGTTGCTTGTATAGAAACCCTCTTACACTTACGATGCTTGACACTGTGCTACATGATGCTAGGAAAGATGTGCAGCGTTAATTATACCGCGTAAAGGTACGAATCGCGTGAAAAACTTTTTTATTGCGTGAATGACCGCGCCAAAAATACGCCCTTGTTATGTACACGCATTCATCCATACCATTTCCTTGCTTCAAGCAGTGCATGTAGGATATTCCAAGCCTGCCGTGTGAACAGCGGTGAAATTCACATTAATTGCCATGCGAAAAAATTCCCTTGGACCGGGAATCGAACCGCGGACCTTTGGTTTTCCGGGCCACTGCACAGTAGCCAATGCAGTGGCCCGGAAAGCCAAAGGTCCGTGGTTCGATTCACGGAACAGGTGAATTTTTTCTCATGGCAATTAATGTCAAGCAGTAGAGTTTACTGCTTCGTGTAAATCGGCCATAACACGTATGGGGCAGTGGCTAAGTGTGCGTTTTGAACTAGGGGAAGCATCACACTCTAAAATATGCAACCTTCAAGAAAAAATTTTCCCCCTCCTCTAGCCATTAGGTATGTGAAACTGAAAATAGGAACCGCTGTACTGCTGTGTCACTACGGTATATCAATATCAACGGAAACCTTGATAGCACGTTTGAAATATGAATAAATTAAAAAACACTCCAGGCATAAAAGGCCTTTCTCTATTTTCTTGCATCGAAGTTATAGTCTTAGATTTTTTGCTAACATTTCTATCACGAAATTAAAGAACGATGACAGCCGGCTTAGCTAAACAAGTTACGCCTTTTCATTACCTTACATAGCTAGATGTGATATCCTCTCCTAGCCTTGGGTGTTTCGCAAGCATGTCCTTATTCCCTCTAACACTCAGAAGGAAACCTCGGCAGATGAGGTAACCCTGGGACGGTGATGTCATTTGAGCAAGTTTTTACACTTACGGGTACGTTCAATTAACGTTATAAATTCACAATACTCTCCTTGTGCATTTCTAAGTCGTTAATAAAGATGCATAGTTCACGCCCCAAACATGGGAAAACAAAGAAGTTTCCGTTAATGGGATGGAGATCAGTAGGCAAACATCTTGTGTTTAGACTAATGGTTTCACGCTTGGCTGTGTAAATCCTCTTCATACCGGAAAGGTTTAAAAATACACTTTGTACGGCCCACTAGAGAAATGTATTGAGTTAGACCCGGTTTCCGTTGAAAAATAAAATCATCATGCATCAAAATATCACCTGATGTTTTTATGCATGATGACCTGTATGGTCCACTAGAGAAGTTTATGGAGTATGACCCTGGTTTAGTTGCATAATAACATCATTAGGTGATCTTTTGATGCATGATGATGTTATTATGCAACCGGGTCTTACTCAATAAATTTCTCTAGTGGGCCGTACAAAGTGTATTTTTTAACATTTCCGATCCTGTGTTTTATCAAGCCTATACACTGTGTTTAAAGTCACCTCAATTTGGAAGGAGATGCGTAAGAATGGATTCGGAGAGGAACAACGAGAAGTTCGGCGACGGCATTAGCATACTTTTAACGAAAGGCGTGAAGAGGACCATTAACAGCTTAACATCCCATCTTTCGTACGGAGTTAAAGACTATAAGTGCTGTCCACATGGCATTCGAGTTGTAATTATGACGAAACATCTGGCGAGGCCCAAACCCGGCCCTAAAGGGAGGAAAGCCACTGTACTCTGACCACCTACAGCAGTCCTCTGCTAGACTACAGAGAGTTTTCCGAACGGAATCAGGAAATCAGATAATGAGGAAATCAGATCCCTTTGAAGGGGAAATGGCAGTGCGGAATTAATCCACGGAAGTTAAGCTTTAAGGCTTTAGAGTAGGGTGGCCTTTTGAAATGAGAGAGCCAAAACATGTCTCTGGCCAGGACTAAAAAATTATTCGAGTCATAAATGTATTTTTACATCTTTTTTTGGTAAAATTTAAAGTTTTAAATGATGAAAAGTAGTAGTATTGTTTATATCTGTATGAAAACAAGTGAATTCCACACAAAAATTGTTCATTTTAGTTTTTCTTAGTATGATCACGTTTCATGTATATCACTGCTCTTGCATTTCCTTAAAAAGTTTCGGCGAGTCCGGTCGTTTCCGGTACAACTGGTCTTTTTTTTAATTTTCTGGCAGGATTATAAGCTACCGTCATAACTAGAAATTACCAGGGTGGCTACTGATAAACAATTTTCAATTTCCCTGACTTTTCCCTGATGGTTTTACCAATTTCCCTGACCGATCGCCAAAAGGTCTCCTATTATCGGAATATTTTATTTCTGCTGAATTAAATTTTGGTCAAAACTCAGAAAATGTTAAAAGCTGAAATCAATACATTCAAAGTTATAAGAATGAAAAAATATATGGAACCTCCGCCCTAATGAAAAAATATATCAAACCTTCACAAATTAAACCCTCACACAAATTGTACACACTTTTAATACATTTTTCGCGGCCGTGTATCGTTTTCCGTGGCCGTGTATGTTTCCTTCGGTAAAATTACAAATTTACAATGTCTAATTCTTAAGGAAGATGTGGCGTGTTGTGGTAGTTCTGGGAAGTTGAAGGTTACTGAAAAGGCATCGAAGGGAAAGTTAATGGCCAATTTACTGGCGGACTCCGACACAGGTATCACTAAGCTACGCGAAAAATACATACCAAAGCCAAGTTGTTGGACTGGATCAAAATCGGATGGCACGAATTACATTTAGAAGCGAATAACTTTTTGACCAACGTGGTCATAACCCCTTGATTGTAAGAGGGAACCAAAAACGAAAAAGATTTTTATAAACAAACAAAACGTTATCGCGTCACTACGAGCGAAAACAGGAGGCAATTAGCAATGGCAGTGTCATATTTAGGAATATCATATTTGAGGTGGTTTGTGACCTGACTAAATTGCTTCTAGAGGGAGCTAAGGGAGCCATTCAATAATTACGTACAGCGTGAAAGGTGGGGAGCGGAGGAGAACTCTTCTTATGGTCTCGCGAAGGGGGGTTTGGGAATCGAAGACGATCTCACGTAAGATTTTGTTTACACGTCGATCGTACCTGTATTACCATTTTAATAATCATCGTCTCGTATTTTTATAATTGCAAGCACGTATTTACTACAAGCTAGTGAGCTACAACTAGCTCTCGACCTGAGTCTCGGAAGTTAAAAAAAACGTAAAATCTTCCGAAAAACAGCCTCGAGTTCCTTGTGATGAGCAGAATACCTAGTGATCATGAATTTTAACACTACTAGGCAAATATCGCATTAAGGATATACAAAAGAGATAAATTGTACGACTGATTCACAACTAAATAACTAAGATTCACAACTGAATGTTCAACGAATTGACGGGGCTTATTCTATGCACTTCGGCGACGGACATTATTTTTAGTTGGTGAAATAAAGGGCGGGAAAGACTGCCCGGTAAACGCTATGGTAAAAAAATAACGAGAATTTCCTATCCCAGTTTCTCCCTGACTGTTACAAGAATTCCCTGACTATTCCCTGACTTTTCCAGAATTCCAAAATTCCCTGACAATTCCAGGTTTTCCCGGTTTTCCCTGACGATCGCCACCCTGAATTACCCACTATGATACGGAAATATGTGGCTTTGCATATTTCTCAAAAAAAATTTTAATAAATCAACGAAAACACAACATCAGGCAGCAATTACATAAGGTGATGCTTGGATAGATAATTTTGGTAAGAAACTATGAAATTTTCATTCGATGATGTCATTTTATGATTTAATAATTATATTGAATTATGTTAGTTCCCTTTTCATTTTAATCTTTTATCTGCATCCAGGTCCATAATTTGAATCCCAACGGCAGTAGAAGATAGTTTTCATTTGTAAACCGGCCGCTACTTGAATGCTTTGTGATATCATTCGAGGTCAGTACTCCGTCCGTTGGTTGGGACGTTAAGCCGAGGATCCCTAGGTACCTTCCGTCACAAACAAACTAACGCCGACGCCGGGTTTCTCTCAACCCTTCCCTCCTACCCTTTTCACTCTTATCTTTATTCCTTTCCTCCCGGTCTGAAACGCCGGTAAGTACGGGTGCTGGCTTAAAAATACATATGAGAAACCCCTTGGAATATGTCTGATTGTGAGCTATATTAGGTCACCAACTATTAAAGCTATGGGCTAATAGAATTGCTTTTTAGGCACTCAAATGACTTAAAGTTATTTCACATCGACTAACCTATATTCTTAAACCTAAGACAAATACAACAAATGCCCGAGGTTAGATTCGAACCCACAACCTGTGGGTTGCCAAGCAGGTATGTTATCGACCTGGGGGCATGTGTTTGAAACCGTCGGGATATCTCGAATGGGTAACTAAGGAGTCACGTGGTATAAATACGATTGATTCGCGAATATGGTTAAAACCGCTGATTACAATATCATTAATTATTTTCACCTGAGTTTTTCTCATTTGTCTCGACTGTAGAGCCCCCAGATGAGATAAAACACAAGAGTAAACAATGAATGATGTTGTAATCAGTGGTTTTAAATCACCAGAAATACGAATCATTCATGTTTATACCACGTGACTCCTTAGTTACCCATTCGAGATAATCTCCACGGTTTCAAACACAACCCCCCTAGCTACCGTTCCCGGCTTAATGCTACGGAGAAGAGAAATTCAATTCAAGAAGGGAATGAAATGAAAGGAGGCATGCTTACACGTGTGATTTGTCGCGCCATGGTAATGCGGTCGGAAATGGTTGGCGGGAAAAATGAAGGTCAGAAGCCTTGCGTTCAACAGTCTATTTCTCTAATTTTATCACTTTTATGAAAAATGATGTTGTGCAGGAATAGGATAGAGTATTCCCTGGGGAGTATGCTAGATTCCACCAGATAAATAAGATTAAAGAGAGAGATTGTCGTACCGATAGATTCAAAATGGCATTTTTCCCCCGTACCATAAGAGAACAGAATAGGCAGCATAGCAAAGGGATAGGTAGGAGAAATATTTTAGAGTAGTCTGTAGTGCATGATACATGTATTAAGACCTTAAATACTATAGATACTAACAATCTAGTTGCATGAGACCCTATAGTTGCGTTCCACTCGACTGAAGGAACACCGAAGACATTTTCGACTCGGACAGCCGGAGAAATCAGCGGTAGTTGAACATAGCCTCAATCTATACCATCGCATTAAATGGGACGATACGACGGTTACCTGGCACTCGGACAAATTTTGGGATCGCTTGACAAAGGAAGCGATAGAAATAAGAATGGAGAAGAGGAACGTAAATCGGGATTCGGGCTATACCATCAGCAGCTCATGGAATAGAATCCTGAAAAGAATACAGTTTGACAGAGCGAGGCCAACGGTCAACGGCCAAAATCCAACGGTCAACGGTCCTCCAGCTCAACAATCGGGGCTCGACCAATCCCCCACCGCCAGCGTCCGTATAAAACCAACGGACGGTTTAGTTTCCTGACATTTGCCTTGAGGATGGGTAACGAGTCGCTACCCGAAACGTCGCCAGCATTACATTCACTCACCCGGTGTAGAGCCCGAGAAGAGTTCATCAATCCTATAGTTGCTTGTTTGCATGTCAGTAGTTCATGCTTGGTGATCCTCACCCCCTGCCACACACCCTCGCGGTGGCTTGAAGGGTATCGTGTAGATGTAGATGAGTATAGTGGGAGGCAGACCGTAGGCTGGGCACTGGTTCAAAAAGGGGCAAGCATCATTGTTTCTTCCTATGAGATTCGTAACTTAAACCGCAGGGCACATTACGAAGGATTATAATCACGTTCCCGCTCTCCTAAGCGCAGTTGAGGTAATTACGATAACGCAAGGAGCACGCGTTATGTGGATCCGTGACTGGGACTCAATCAAGGCCACTCCAGAGTCACGGACGTACGTCCATTCCTGTCTTCGCGTGCGATACTTGGCGAGCGCGTCTTCCGGAGAGAGATGGTTCTTAACGTCCCACGGGATACGGAGAGAGGGAGTCGAAGGCGATAGGAGGATGAGCTTTAATGTACTTCTTGTTGTGTCAAGGGCCCCAAGGGAATGCGGATGGCATTCGAACGAGATATGGGTCCCTGGAGGAAGGTGATATATGATATTTATTGTTTGCTATGGTGGATACATTTCATCAGAACATACATCACAAGCATGCTTCTTTATGGCAGTGAAGCAGAAGTAAAGACTGGAAACATTGGAAATGTAGTGCTACAGAAGAATAGTTAAGTTAAAATGGATAGACAGAGTTCCTAATATAACTTCCCGGCTTGCTAAAGAAGGTAAGACCATAAAAATAATATTAAGAGACTTAAAAAGTCATTTTTCACGAGCACAATTATTTATTTTAACTTTCTACCATTAAATAAACATTACTTGTGTATGCCTGACTTTAATTAGACAAGTTTTTTCGCACTTCAAACCGCATATTATTTTTCAACGACTCGGTGTTTCGGTGTACTACACCATTGTCACTGGACAATGACTAGTTTCGTAGTACACCGAAACTAGTCGGAATAAAAATTTGTACTTGTGGAAAATTGCAATATCTTTCCTTTAATATGGAACGTTTCCACCACATTACATTTGAATCTGGTTTGTTTATCAACTTTATCAATGTTATAGTGGAAGTACAAACTGACATAAGTTGTCCAAACACGAAGAACCTGTAATGCCTACCGACCTTCCCCACACACAATAATTGAAGCTACCTAGGAGGTAAATACGATAGGCAACAATGATTTTAGAATATTTTTAGCACATCTGCACGACTTTTTATGAACACAAAGCAGGAGCATAGGAGTTTCATACATCCTCGTTCTCTATTTGGCAAGTAACCGTAAATATTTCATTCTGAATTTTTTTGTCTCGACTGTATTTAATGTACCAACAATCAGTTTGTCTACTCGATGGGTTGGCACGTCTCGTGTGAGGTCACCATCCACCCTGTGCCTTTGCATTGCTTTACACAGTAATACGTAAGGCACCGTATTAAATATGCTGATAAAATGGCTCGACCGAGCTACAAACGAGGAAGTCCTAAGTAGAGTGAAAGAAAGAGATAAGTTTAAAGGAAACTTCAAAAAGAGGTTGGGACAACTTAAATGGCCATATACGAGGGCCGTTTTTTTTTCAACCTCCGATCGCACCGCATAAACGCCAGACAAGCGCTAGGCGGGTGGTATGTGAATTAGGCAACAGTGCATCACCCGTATAACATGCTCTATCACTGCCAAGCCTAAGTCGTCAGTCTGTTCTGGGTGGCAGCCACATAAACATGGCCGGCTCAATTGATTCTCCCGCCAAGTGCGAATTGCGCAGTGTTATTCGTTTCCTACAAGCAGAAGGGAATAGTGCTGCAGAAAGTCATCAACGAATGAGCCGAGTGTATGGAGAAAACTTTATGAGTAGTGGTGTTGTCTGTGATTGGTGTCGAAAACTCAAAGACGGTCGAACTGATGTGCATGATGAAGGGGGTCAAGGACGCATGCTGACTTCTGGAATTGTTTGGATCCATGACAATGCGCGTCCTCACAGTGCTGGTGCAAACCAAAGACTTTTTGAGCAATTTCATTGGGACTTTTTCGATCACCCGCCATACAGTCCCGATCTAGCACCAAGTGACTACCATCCTTTCCCTGAATTGAAGATGTGGCTAGGAGGATAGCGTTTCCAAACCAACGAGGAGCTTCAAGACAACGTCAAGACTCATTTCTATTCATTGGCGGCAACATTTTATGAAGAGGGTATTGTCAAGCTTGTCCACAAGTATGACAAATGCCTCAATTGTCAAGGTGCTTATGTCGAAAAGTAACCATAAGTGTGCATAACTTTTGGTAGTAAAAAAAAATTTTATATTCAATTTGTGTTTCATTTATGGCCCATCGGAGGTTGAAAAAAAAACTGCCCTCGTATATTGAAACAAGATACTCTGATTAGGTCAATATTCGAGGGAAAAGTAATTGGCAAGAGATATTAGGAGCAAATCATGAAGGATGTGTAAAATAAGGATCAAACATACATATGTTTATAGTTCTTATGTATTCACTTTCTAAGCTCCACCTAGAATGAGCATCGAGTACATGAGAGCCGGGTGAATTAGGTTTGATCGCAGACCTAGACAGTGTGCAGTGTAGGGCAACTAGGCTTCTCAAAAGGTGTCACTCACAATAGGTTTAGCAGTGTATCAAAATTATTACGAGAATTAGGTTGGGAAATGTCAATTTGTTCCAATCTGATCGCAGGTTAAAATGCTGATCAAATCTACTGCAGAAATCTAAACCGGGCATGTTATATGAAGATGCCATATGAGTATTAAAACCACCAGCGTACCATGACAGGTTAGATCATGAAGATGAAATTATAGAGATAGTAAGATGGATAGGTTAAAAACTTGATTTTTTCGCGCATAATTAGGAACAATAATAGATTATAGTAAATGTACATGATGAAATCAGAATGGGTAATATAGAATTTGGTGTAGAAATTATAACGTAGAGATTTTTGCTAGTACATGCTTTAGCACTATTAACTAATGCATGCTATAGGAAATATAAGTTTATAATTTAATTTATTTATAGAGGTGACCAACAAATCCATTAAATATCTTGGAATAAGACTGACACATGATCTTTCCTGTGGTAAACACGTACTTGAACTAATGGGTCAAGCTAATCGTAAACTGAGATTCACCAAAAGAGTACTGAGTAAATGTGACGATCATGTACGAGAAATTAGCTACTTTTCCCTTGTTAGAACTCATTTGGAATACGCTGCCAGTATATGGGATCTATAGGAAATAGGCCTAAATAATGAACTTGAAAGTGTGCAGCGAATATCGGCAAGATTAGTAAAGGGACGGTACGATAACATATAGACGATAGGACATGTTCGGTGAGAATTCACCCCCTGCCAGACACCTTTATTGCTGCTTGCAGGGTATTATGTACATGTGATCTAAAGCTATTACAGTTATTTTTCTTTAATCAGCCATTTAGTGTATTTTATAGTCAACATTTCATGCATCTCGTATCTGCATGAGTAATATTTTTCTTGGAGTGGAAGTATTGTCCCTCTTGATTTTATACAAATAGTGTATAAGTGGAGTAGCATTTTTTTCGCATGCCTGCATTGTAGTAGGTGTTCTCTCTGATTGAGAATGCATGCCTGGTCATCCCATGCCACACACCCTAATGGTGGCCTGAAAGGTATTATATGTATAGATATGTGAATACGTTAACCGATAAGAGAATCGAGTGGAGAGCTACGTCGAAATTCTCTTAAGACGTGATAAGTTAATAATTTATGACTTGTGTGATAAGCTTAAGGAGGCTGCGAGATTACGCTCGTCGCCTTCTTAATCGTATCACCATCTAGTCTCCTCCTGTCTTCAGTCTCTCTTACTAGCCTATCTTCAGATTCCCGATTGGATGATGGGAAGTATGGGTGATGGAATTAACAATCCATCGCAGTTATCGAAATAACTCTGTTTGAAGTCTCTATCCAGGTTGAAGTATGGTTATACCTCCTGTAGAAGTTAAAGGCAGATTTCTTATCTGTGGACGTTAAAAGAATATTTATAAATTCCATCGATTTATGGTAGGTTAGGTTATAAAGATTTAATCAAATAAGAGATATTAGATACTGAGCGGAGAGGCTACCTCGAGTGACGTGATTTTTTTTGCGCAAGAGATAGGGCAGTAGTAAATATGGTTGATGTTACGACAAAGATAATCAGTTAGTAAAGTTGATCTTTGCTTGAAAATTTTTACATGTATTCATGAGATTTTAAACGCCTAAACTTAATTGTCTTTTGGCATTTAAATGCATGTTTGGTATGTAAGCATCAAAGTCGTTAAGTGCCACCATCTCAAAATGATGGAAATAAAAATCTGTGCTGTGCGAGAAGATGATTTAGTTTCCGCGATAAATTTAGCTTGCTAAACAGTATTGTTGTAGTTGCTATCAACAGGATATATAAAGGGATTGCTTAGTTGACGGTTATGCATTCATTGTAGGGAATCAGCTCTGTTAATTACTGCCAAAGTGCTTAACACTTTTGCACGATACAGGTGTGGTAATAAGAATTATCGCTCAGCTATCCAAGGTGGAAACAGACAATAGATTTACACAACGGAACTTCCATTCACCGAGAGTAATGTTTCCCGCCCATAATTTATGTCCTAGCCTGGAAGTAAACAGGAAAAATTCATTCTCTCGTTGCGTCAGGAAACGCGTTTAAAAACACCCGCTCATTCGTGTTCCACATTTTCTATTCGACTTTTTTATTGCCCAAGTCACTAAATACGGGCGGGTATTTCCTTACATCCCCTGCCACACTCCTATTAGGGTGGACATCGCGGTATCCTGATGATGGATTGCTTAGCTCAACATCATTTTGATGTACTCCCCCAAATAGCTCCACCGTCATCATCACCGTTCACACGAACTCCTCAAATGACCACAATACTAATGTTTTGGCAAGGAAATCCCTTATCCGTCACCAGGAAAAGATATCCATGCGTTAATGAAAGAAGCTTTTCTCACTGATAAGCTACTTAAAACTGGTAAACTCATCCCCGAAGCTGCAGCCAAATGTCGAACGATAAAATACCAATGCCTAGGGTTCTAATAATATCAGGGTCTATCACTGGATCTACACACCTTTCTTCTTTCCATGGACCGACGTCTGACCATCGAGGTTTCTCCTTCCTTTTCCTAGGACCACAAAAAAATTGGCCACTCTCTCCCGATATTGCAAACATTTTACGAGCGATAAAATACGAATTCCGAGGGTTATAAAAAAATCGGGATCTTTCACAGGATCGACACACCTTTCTTCCGTCCGTGGACCGACGACTGACCAGCGCTGTGTCACCTCTCTTTCCCTAGGACCCGAAAAAAGATTGATTGCGCGGACGCATTCTTTCTCCAGGGTCCTATCCGCGGAGAGAAGGAAGTAAGGTCCCCGCACCGCCCCAATGGGCCATCTCCCCGTCTCCGTGGCGAGGGCGTGTGAGGGGTTCGGATCGATGGGTGCAGATGGGTGCGCTTCGCGATCGTCAGGGCGCTCCCGGGAAGGCGCCAAGGGTCCCCGCGACCACTTCTTCTCACTCACCTCTTTTTTTTTTAGGGTCGCCGCCGGATCTGCTTGCTACCCTCTGGCTCCCTCCGCGCTCTTGAGGGGGGCGGGGAGAGGCGGTTATCGAACTGCTGCCGGAAGGAGAGTCTGGTGAGCTGGGATGTTGGTGGACGATCCTTGGGATCCCCTTTGTCGGTGTATCCGATAGAGTTACAGGGTCGGCGGCGGAGACACGGGATCGAAACCGTTTTCCACAACAAAAGAGGGCTATTTCACGCGCACACACTTAAGACGAACACGCTTTCCGCAAGCGGAGGTGGAGTAGGATGCGTGTACCTTCACTTCTCCGCGCGTTTTGGAGAGAGGTTGGATTCGGTCAGCGCTGACGACGAGACACACGGACTCCTTTTGCGAGAGGAGGGCGAAGCTCAGCAGGGACGAACGAGTGGCGCCGCCCACGACGCTCGCGGCAGAGTCGGACCAAAACAATGGAAGGGCGCATGCGCGGGGATGCGCGCTAACGAACGCGCGTGTTATGACACGCTCCCCTCCGCCCACCCACACCTCCCTCTCACTCCCCACTTAGCACAAACTACTTTCCCTTTCTCACGTTTATCTTGTCTCACTCAATCTCACCTCGAGAGTAAAGTAGCGAACGATTTCGCTCCGACGAGGGACCCTCCCATTTGATCGCCGATTTTTTTTATCGTGCAATGTTTAACGATTAACTCCCGAACAGTGTGTTTATAGAAGAGAGAAGTTCATCTCATGTGGTCTCATTTGTGATCTTAAGTCCGTAAAGGCCGCTTTACACGACACAATTTTTTTGTACAATTTCTTGTACAAACTCTTGCATGAGGAAATTGTACCGTGTAAAGCGGCAAATTGTACGAAAACTTGTGCGATTGTCTGAATGACTGAACGGGAAATAGAACGTGTTCTAATTCCATTCAGACAAACATACAATTTCGTTCAGTCTATACAAGAGTTTGTACAAGAAATTGTATCGTGTAAAGCGGCCTTAACAGCTCTAATAGGCGCTTCAGACCGGAAGCAAATATATAAGGATGGGAATGAAAGGCAGGGTGGCGATCGTCAGGGAAAACCGGGAAAACCTGGAATTGTCAGGGAATTTTGGAAATATGGAAAAGTCAGGGAATTATCGAAGCAGTCAGGGAGAAAATAGGATAGGAAATTCTCGTTATTTTTCTACCATTACATTCTTTCTTACAGTCTTTCCCGCCCTTTATTTCACCAACTAAAACTAATGCCCGTCGACGAAGTGCATAGGATAAACCGCGTCAATTCGTTGAACATTCAGTTGTGAATCTTAGTTATTTAGCTGAGAATCAGTCGCACAATGTATCCGTTTTGTATAACCTTAATACGATATTTGCCTAGTAGTTTTAAAATTCATGATCACAATGTGTTCCGCTCATCACAAGGAATGCGAGGCTATGTTGTTCGGAAGATAATACCTGACGTTTTTCTTCAACTTCCGAGACTCAGGTCAAGAGGTAGTTGGAGCACACTAGCTTGTAGTAAGTACGTGCTTGCAGCTCTAAAAATACGAGACGATGATTATTAAAACGCTAATACAAGTAAGATCACTCGTGTAAACAACATCTTATGTAAGATCATCTTCGATTCCCATACCCCCCTTCGCGAGACAGTAAGAAGAGTCCTCCCCCCGCCCCCTCCCTCCACCTTTAACGCTCGACATAATAATTGAAAGGCCCCCTTAGCTCCCTCTTGTAGCAATTTGGTCAGTCACAAACCACCTCAAATATGGAAATGAAACTTTGTGTGGAACGTACAAAGTGGTTTTTCATTTCCAATCGAGTGGTTCCACAAAGTAAAGCCTCAAACTTTGAACACCTCAAATATGATATTCCTGAATATGATGCTGCCGTTGCTAATTGCCTCCTATTTTTGCTCGCAGTGGCGCGATTACGTTTTCTTTGTATATACAAATATTTTTACATTTTTGGTTCCCTCTTACAATCAAGGAGTTATAACCACGTTAATCAATTGTTATTCGCTTCTAAACGTTGCTCGTGCCATCCGATTTTGATCCAGTCCAACAACTTGGCTTTGTTTTGTATTTTTCGCGCAACCTGTGCCGGAGTCCGCCAGTAAGTTGGCCATTAACTTTCCCTTCGATGCCTTTTCAGTAATCTTTGACTTCCCGGAACTACCACGACACGCTACCTTTTTCTTGAAGAATTAGACATTGTCAATTTGTAATGCTACCGAAGGAAACATACAGGGTTACGGAAATACGGTACACGGCCGCGGATACGCGGCCGCGAAAGATATGTGAAGGTTTAATACATTTTTTCATTCTCACAGATTTTAATATAGGAATTGATTTCAGCTTTTAACATTTTCAGAGTTTTGACGAAAATTTAATTCGGCAGAAATAAAATATTCTGATAATAGCAGACCTTTCGGCGATCGGTCAGGGAAATTGGTAATGCCAACAGGGAATTTGAAAATTGGATATCAGTAGCCACCCTGAAAGGGAAAGGCAGAAGGGTGGAGTGAAACCAGGCGATAAGGGGACCACAGATTAACTTCCCATCCGACGGACGGAGTACTGCAATCAAATGTTCTCCACAAAACACTCAAGTAGAAGTTGATTTACCAAAGAAAAATATCTTCCGTTTCCGGGATTCGAATCCGGACCCTCGGGTTGAGGTGCTAGTACCCTAACCAGCACAGTAACCTGACTCCCATTAAGTTTATCTGCATTTTTATTTGGGTGTTATGTGTTACGTTATTTTAAGGCAGACAACCGACAGCTTAGGCCAGTGATGGGCAAACTTTTTAAAGAGGAGGGCCAAAGGAAAGGAAAAAAAAACTTTATGCGGGCCAATATAATTTATTAAAAAATAAAAATGATACATTTTACAAAACTCTTGTGCTTTTTGCGTTAATAAGTCCTATTAATTACTGAAAGATTATGAAGGAGAATATGATCAATGAAACTGTGACTTCATTTCCAAAAGTTTCTCATAATTTGGATCGAACTGGGATCAGGAATAATGCCTCGCGGGCCGGATAGAACGTTTCAGTCTGGCCCGTAGTTTGCCTATCACTGGCTTAGGCCATTTAGGATAGGTGGGTGATTGGGTGAAGGTAGGAACATTTCAGGTAATGGAGGAATGTTGGAGTGAAACCCGGCGTCGGCATAAGCCTACTGTTAACGACAGGCGCCATGGGGTCCACGGTTTAACGTCCCATCCGACGGACGGAGTACTAAACCTGAAATGCCCTCCACTAGGCACTCAGTCTCATTTCAGTCGTATGACATTGAAAAATCCACCACAGTCGGGAATCAAACCCGGTCCCTCGGGATGGGAGGCCAGTACTCTACCCTCCACACCAACACGATCTCATAGTTATTCTGGACCTGCATATGTATTTATATTTCGGTCAGCAGGTGAAAACATTAAAGAATAAAGTGTAACGGGTTAGATATGTACTTATTACCACTATATTGCGAGCGAATAAAGAAATATTCGTAAAAAATAAAAACTCATTTACAAGATTTTCATAGAGAAAAAAATCTTCCACCTTGACCGATGCACAAACCCGTGTCCTCCTGATTCAAATACTGGTTAGGATAAGGCTCGATTGAATTTCCAATACTGTTCCTATCCCGGTCAAGGTGAATACATTTTTTCTCTGTAGAAAGCTTGATACTATGCATATCAGTGGGTGACTCTGTTAAGGGTCTTTGCGGCTAGTAATCCAAGAATTAATTAAAAAAACTCAGACTTTAAATCCCTGTAGTAATTGATTAATTGAACCTCTTTCTTATTGAAAACACATTTGCAGCATTATCACGCCTCTACACCCATTGTTTATTTACCCAAGATGGCAAAAATATTGACTGAAATATCTCTACTTATTTTTTTTGGAAACATTGGTTGTGATGAGACATATTTCATTCGATAACCGAAGCTCAGCTCAATGAACCATTCTTATCGAGCTAGAGATCCCTCTACGCAGAAATTTCAACAACACTTATCGGTTCACTGACTTTGTATCATCATTCTTAACACGCGCTTATAAATAGATTAAAATGGAGATGACTCATATAATTCCCCATTTGAGCTTCCACGTGAGAATTTGCTACTTCACGGTCGTAAAAACCTCAGCGTATATATGCAAGAGTGTTAGATTTCACTGGCATCATTGTAGTTAAGCAGCCGGAAATACAAGCTCGGAAGCAAGAGAATACATTATTAGGACTTAACGTTAACAAATGAAGATTAGTATCCACAAAGCCGAACCATTAGGGGGCAAAGGAATAAAAAAAGGGGGAGAGAGGGGGAAGGAAAGAGTACATACAAAGTAAGGGAGCTCTCAATCACACGTACAAAATCAAGCATACGGAGAAACTTAAGTGGCGGTAAATGACACATTCGCACACTCACTCACATGTTACAAACTTAAGGGAATCAATATGAAAATAAAAACTAACAGTGACTCACACAATCACTCACTCACTCAGGTTGGCATACAAAATACAGTCACATTCGTGAGTTCAATCACACACACAAGCAGGGTTTACGAGGATTTCTCCAACGCCAGTGACCCGTCATACACGCAAGAAAAAATAATAAAAGTGGGGGATGGTAAATAACTAAAGTAAATAAATAAAATTGATAATAACTTTCAAGCACTCATTCACGTGGGTTTGCATACGATACACAGTCACCCTCGTGATTCTCATTCACACGCACACATGCATGCAGGGTTCAGGGACTTATCCTCAATCATGCACTTGGGTTTGTGCATTCACAAAGTGCAGTCACCCTTGTGAATCACATTCACACACACAATCAGGGTGTACGAGGAATCTCCTTCGCCAGTGACCCGTCACACTCACAGGGAAAGGAGTAAGGATGGGGAAAGGATGCCCAACGTCAAAAACTGACACCGAGTGTTCCGCCCGCCAAGCAGGCCTCGTCAGAGGAGAATGTAAATCTGGGAGAGGAATAGGAAATACGAAGAGTCAAGATGGGAAGCTAGAATAGAATAGAAAACGTTCTTTATTGTTCTGGGACTATAAGTCCCCTGAAACATCGAAAAAATGTATTACATGCCAAAAAGAAAAGAAAAAAAAGAGATAAAGCGAATGTAGTCAAGGTAACAGCCGTACAATTGGATAATGGAGCAATATTACACATATAAATTAACAATAAATAATAAATACGAATATAATGAGTAAATCACCATTAATTGGTGAAAGTTTATTGGTTAAACCATTAATTGGTCGAACCTTTAATTACAGAACCATTACAATAAAAACCACGACATAAAATTAAAGAAAACACTTTAAGGAAAAAGAAATGTAAGAAAGGCAGCATAAATAATGATTTAAATGACTTGAAAATAAAGCATTAAATAACAAGAAATATAAATTTATATACACAATATCAAGCATATCAGTTAGATAATACAATGCAACAAGATAGCACACAATAAAAGTAACAAAAAAAGACGAATTTGTGAAACCACATTTAAGCAGAGCAGTATAAATGTTCAATAATATTCCTCTTAAACCTCGCAATTGTAGGAGAGATTCTTACATTGTCAGGCAAACAATTCCATAGTTTGCAAAAGGAGATGAGAAAAGAGAGCTCGAATAGTCGGGAATGGAATTTGGGAACACAGAATATCTCAGTGATTCGGGTTGATCTTTTCCCTGTGTTTGCGTTGTATATAAAGTTTTCATACAAATACGAGGGTGTTTTGGATTCCAGAATCTCAAACAAGCATAAAGCCTTTTGGAGTTTTCGGCGTTTATCCAATTTTAGCCATTTTATTTTTTCATAATCAGGTGTGACGTGTTCGTCATAGCGGATATTAAACACAAAACTCAAACAGGAGTTTTGAAGACGCTGCAACTTAGTGCAGAGCTAGAAGGAGATGATAGAGGTGTGGGGGGATTAGGTGAGGGAAGGTGGAGGGGAGGCACTTGGTTACTTTGTGCACAAAGAGAAATTAAGCAGGAGGAAATTGGCTCTTGGTCACCTTTAATGGTGTTGCTGCAACTATTCTGTATATGGATACTTTCGTATGCGTCTAACAAATGGTCTGGGACGTGTTTCAAGAATTTTACATTGTCAACAGTGATGTAATGTGCTTCTGAATGCCTATGTTGGGCTACTGATGATTGTTGGAAATGCCCTAGCCTAAAGCAGACTGCATGCTCATTTAATCTAATGTTGAGGTTCCTGCGGGTTTGGCCAATGTAAGACACGTTTCTTTGAAACAGTGAGGCGTGTAACTATAGTAGCCGCAGAAAATTTAAGACGGGAAGCATTAAAAATGTCGAGTTACAAAAAGGAGATTGATGCAAGTCAAATGGTGGTAACAAAGAATGATAAGAGACAGCTCATCGGATACATCTTGAGAACATAGTCGTCGTTGGGACAGAGCTCGTGTGAAAGGGGTCGGGTGCATGGTGCAAAACACTAAGGTGTGCCTCGCATTGGCTTGAGGGGAAGGATAAGAAAGAAAGGAATTGTGTTAACTTAAAGAGGTTTCCCGATATGAGAATTGAATGAAGAAGATCGTCCAACCAATTTCAGGATTGACGTCCAGTGATAGTGATGATAAAGAATTAAATTAAATATTGGCGTGAAAAGTAACCAAAAATATTAATATATCATGCGTAATAATAAAATTTTAACCGTTAAATGTTACCTACCTTTCATCCACTGACATTGCATTTTTGGACGATGAAAAAGAAACATGGAGATGTTCCAATTTGATTCGTGTTCATAAACAAATGGAAGCGAAATTTATTTTAAATGTTTAATAATTAAAAAAATTTACATAGCGTTGCATCATCATCATCATCATTGGTCAACAATCCTAGGATTGGTTTGACGCAGATTTTCACTAAATTCTTCTATCGGCCAACCTTTCCATTGTGACGTATTTCTTCTCTTTCACATCCTTCACAACATGTTCCATGTATCTCATACGAGGCCTGCATTTTCCAATCTTCTCGTTCACTTTTCCCTTGACGATAGTCTTCATCAGGCCATCGTGTCTTAAGATGTGGCCGATTAAGTTGTCCCGTCTTCTTTTTATAGTTTTCAGCTGACATTTATTTTCTCCTACTCTTCTTAGGACTTCTTCATTTGTCACTCGGTCGATACATTTTATCTTCATCATTCTTCGATAGCACCATATTTCGAATGCTTCCACCCTTTTCTTCTCCGCTGCTGTCATCATCCAGGCCTCTCTGCCGTAAAGAAACATACTCCAGATATACGTTTTGATGAATTGCTTCCTCACTTCCAAGCTTGTATTTCCAACTGTAAGTAGATTCTTCTTTTGATAGAATGCCCTCTTTGCCTGGGCTATTCTACTCACTATTTCTTTCTTGCTTCGTCCATCCTTGGTTACTCTGCTTCCCAGGTAACAGAACTCTTTCACCTCTTCCAGTTTCTGTTTTCCTAGTACATATAACGTTGGTTTTGGCCTCCTCTCTCTTGCTGCACACCAATATCTTAGTTTTCTTCTTATTGATCTTCAGCTGATATCTGGTCATTGTCCTTTCCATGATTGTTAGCATCTTATTCAGCTCCTTGTCTCCTTCTCCATATTTAATCACAGCTAGTTGGTTTTTGTACAGACTGTGGATAATTTTTCGGTCATTGTACAACACTCCAATTCCTTTCAGAATTCCAAGAATTAAATCGCAATCCACGTTGTCAAAAGCCTTCTCTAAAGCCACAAGTGCAATGAAGGTCAGCTTGTTCTTCTCCATTCTCTTCTCTATAAGCAGTCTAAGGGCCAATATTGCTTCCCTTGTACCCTTACTTTTCCTAAATCCGAATTGATCTTAATCCAGGAACTCCTCTGCTTTTCGTTTGATTCTTCTGTAGATGATCCTGGTCAGTATCGTCGATGCATGTGTCCTCAGGATTATAGTCCTAAAATTTTCGCATTTCTCCGCTCTCTTCTTCTTGGGAATAGGAATGATGATTTTTTTCTCGAAGTCCCCGGGTATTTCTCATGTTGAGTACATGTCGCAGATGGTTTTATAAGGAGTAGTTCATGTCTTCTCTCCGGTTTTTTTAATTAGTTCTGCAGGGACATCATCAATACCTAAGGCCTTATTCATCCGAAGGTCCCTTACTGCAGCGTCGAATTCCGATCTAAATATTGATTCCCCCATATCATCTTTTTCCATTTCGCTTTCCTCTTCAATTGCTTTTGTGCTGAGATTTTTTCCATTGCATAGCTCTTCCAGATATTCTTTCCATTTCTTCACTTTGTCCTCGTTTTCAGTCAAAATTTCTCCATTCTTGTCCCTTATGGTATTGCATCTTGCGCTCCATTCCTTGAAGTGGTTCCTCACTATCCTGTAGGCAGCTTCCACTTTTCCAAGAGCAAGGTTGATTTGTACATCTTCGCATAGATTTTTCATCCACATTTCTCTAGATTTACTGGCTTTGCGGCTTATTTCGTTCCTTATTCTTTTGAAGCAAAGCTGCCCTTCTTCAGTTTTAGCTTTCTTGTACTTTATTCTTTCTTCAATCTGCACTAAGACTTCTTCGATGATCCATGGCTTCTTCCTAACAACTTTTCTTCTTCCAAGAACTTCTTTTGCGGCTTCCTGTAGTCCACATTTAATGTTTTCCCAACGCTCTTCCACTGATTTCTCATTCAGGTTCTCTTCTATGTTGTTTCCCACTGCTTTTTGATATGCCAGCTGGTGTTGAGCCTCCTTTAGTTTTTCTACTTGACATTTATTCTTCTTTATTTTCTTCAATTTCTTGAATTTTAGATGGCAATTCATCATCACCAAATTATG
This sequence comes from Platycnemis pennipes, assembly GCA_933228895.1. NCBI lineage: Eukaryota > Metazoa > Arthropoda > Insecta > Odonata > Platycnemididae > Platycnemis > Platycnemis pennipes. The sequence goes on along the minus strand of OW121852.1, from coordinate 27,466,026 downwards.
GTCACTGTCAATGTCTGCGCCAGGGTAGCTTTTGCAGTCCTTCACTTGGTTTCCAAATCTCTGATTCTCTCAAATGTAGTCTATTTGAAATCTTTTTCTGTATCCAGGCATTTTCCATGTGTATCTTCTTCGGTTGTGATTTTTAAACAACGTTTTGGCGACCACTAACTTATGTTGTGTGCAGAATTCTATCAGTCTTTCTCCTCTTTCGTTTCGGTTTCCCAATCCGTATTTTCCAGTTATTCTTCCATCTTGACCTTCGCCGACGATAGGGTTCCAGTCTCCTAAAATAATTAGGTTTTCTTCTCCTCTTACCTGTTTTATAACTTCCGTGATATCTTCGTAGACGTCTTCCACTTCTTCATCTTCGTAGTCCGACGTAGTTATGCAAACCTGCCCCACTACGGTATCTGAAGGCTTAGTTTCAATTTTAACCATTATAATCCTTTCACTGTACTGCAGGAAGCTCTTCACACGCATTCCGGTGCTCTTCTTGAGTATTATGCCTACCCCAGCATAGCCATTTAATGATCCTGTGTGTATAATCCTGAAGCTTCCGGTCCAGAAGTCTCCTTCTTCGGGCCACTTCATTTCGCTGATTCCTAATATGTCTAGGTCCATTCTTCGCATTTCCACCTTCAGGTTCTCCAGTCTGACACAGGTCCGAAGTGATCTCACGTTCCATGTTCCTACCCTAAAATGTTTATCAGATTTGACTGATGTACTCTCTCGGGTAGTCCCCGCCCAGAGATCCGAATGGGGGACTATTTTACCTCCGGAATATTTTACACGAGAGGGTTCCATCACGTCTTGATAAGAAATAAAAGAGTGGAGTAGCTGTAAAGTAAATTTTACCACGCCTATAGTGAAATGAGTGTCGCTGTACCGACCACTGTGGTCTCCACCTTCACTCATATGAAGAAGAGCTGCTGCCCTCTCCTCCGGGCGATGAGAAGCGTAATTATTTGCGGCCTCCCGTCGCCAAGTCACGGCATCTTCACAGGTTCTGTATTATTTAGAGGCCTACCTTTAGCGTGGCATATCAACACCAATTGAAAGCAACTCTCTTTGCTATTTCACAGGTAAAGCATTGAAAGCAACTCTCTTTGCTGTTTCACAGGTAATCAAATAAATGAGCTCCATATTTAATTTAACATTGCATATATTAATTTTACTATACCTTTAACATTTCGGATTATTTTTCAAAATAAGTCATAAAACTGTTATGATTGAAGCTAATTATTACTTATAAGCTTATTTTTTGCCTCGTCTTCATTCATTTTTATTTTTTTTTTAATAATTACTTCCGTCTCTTTTATCTGGCTCATATTCTGTCTCATGATCGCTCGAATACCATCCAGTTTAAACTAAAAAACTTATCAACAAGGTAAAACTTGAGAAACTTTATTTGGTCCTAAAAAAACATGATCTTATCTCGACAAGAAGATTCCTTAGAGTGCATATAGCATCAAATTATTTCTTCCCATTTTTATACGCTAGGACGTTTTTCCGAAAAAATGTAGTTACTGCCAGTCAGTAAAATAATTAAAAGGGAGAATCGACATACTTCATTAATTTGTGTTTTGTTCATCCAATGTATTTAATTTCAGTAAATAACATTCGAACATTTGTCAGATTTAATTTCAAATTTCATTTATTTTCTAACAATTGGATTGTAAAACTGACTGCGGTAGTCGTAGTTAAGGTAATACCTATTGGAATAGTTGATGAGCTGGCCTAACAGCTAAAGTTACCAACTGGTCGATTCAGAGATTTTGGTCAGCAACCCGGTGAATCTGAATATTCAGCCTTCTTTTTCGCTGTCACCACATTACAGCTATTATATAATATCATATTGATAGCAACGAAAATTATATCAATGCATCTTTAAATATCATATGATGTCATTCATAAGTTATGGATAGAATTATAAATGCATAATTTTAGACGGGTTATTTATATTTTCTCGCGTTTACCAAGCTGTTGGGAGTGTGCAAAACAATCGCCGACCTCAGCCGTGTGAGTTATCTATATCTACTGTCTAGGTACCTACTCTGCAAGTCATCTCGAGGGTGTGTGGCAGGGGGTAAGTTATCACATCACTACATGCATGAACTAAAGTTTATATTACTTACCTAATGAGGGATTACTAGATATTAATATCATTCAGGAGACAAACTACAAATTCCACTTTCATATACATATGCATAATATCCTGCAAGACACTATAATGGTGTGTGGCAAGGTATGAATTTACACCAAGCATGCTACCTATATTTATCATGATTAAAGAGGATTAGTAGCTATGTAATACTCCAGACATAACAATTTAAAAAAGATTTCGGAGTAAAGTAAGCATTCACAACATGCCTTTAGTTAGGTTAGCTCCAAGTCCTTATTCCATCATGCAACCTAGGCCATCCATTGATACGCTTGTATAATGTACATTTACCATTTAATATATCAACAACTATTTATATCCCTATGCATGAGGAAAGAAAGAGATTTTTAATCTTTTTGTTCGGCAATCAATTTTCCTAATTTTATGTTCGTAGTGAAGTTTGCGGTAGTAAGTCGTAGTTTGGAAAACGATTTTAACGTCCTCGATAAAATTAGTGTCTTGGAATTTACTCATGAGATTAAGTATATATTTTTCAAACCACCGATTGATAATGATTCCCTTTTTTAGTTTTTCTTCCAAACTGGTTACCCGAATATAATTATCATACCATTCCTTAAAATGTCCTGCCGATATTCGCTATTTACGCTCCATTCCGTTATTTAGGTCTGTTTCGTAAGGATCTCCTAAACTTGCAGCGTACCTATTCCAAATGAGGTCTAACAAGGGAAAAGTATACTAGGAGAAATTAGCTATAGCTAATTTCACGGACATGATCCTCATATTTGCCCTGTAAACTTTTGATAAATCCCAATCTACGATTAACTCGACCAATGATTTCACGTAGGTATGTGTTCTCTCCAAGGAAGATCGTGTGTCAGTCATCCAAACGTACTAATACGTACCCTTCACTTATTTTATTCTTTTTAATACTCTACTCGAAGTTGCAGTTTTGCCCTGAAGAGTTAGTTCTACCGGCGTAAGCTTGGACAGCCCGTACAAGGTATTTTGCCTGGTTGTAGGTCGGCGCATCGATATTGCTTACTACTGGAAGTTAGAGGTCTCCCTCCTCATGGAATTTTGGCAGTCCATAGAGACGCGGTGGTTTTGCTGACGATAAAATTCATTTACTTCGATATTCCAATGCAATCGATGATCGTTTGATTCTCTCTTTGACGACGCTTCCTACCCTAGAGGTGGGATCAAATAATATCGTGGGTAAGTGATATCGTTTCCTTGTTCACTAATGTACCCATTAATGAATCCATACAACTCATCAAAAATCTCATTGACGAAGTGCTACCAAAATATTACCCAGACCTCACAGAATGGGGGCGTTTACTTGGAACCGAAATCGCTCTTTCGTACATACATGAAATCGTTAGATGAAAAACAAAAATTTATTTTCCTGAAAAAATTAATCTTCTAACCAGAACCGTAAGCATAGAAGTAAGGAAACAGTTCATCAGAACATACATCTGGAACATGTTTCTTTACGGCAGTGAATCATGGACGATGACAGCAGCGGAGAGGAAGAGGGTAGAAGCATTTGAAATGTGGTGCTACAGAAGAATGCTGAAGATTAAATGGATCGACCGAGTAAGTAACGAGGAAGTGCTAAGAAGAGTAGGAGAAAAGAGAAGTCTGCTGAAAACTCTAAAAAGAAGAAGGGAAAACTTAATCGGCCATATCTTGAGACACGATGGCCTGATGAAGACTATCGTCGAGGGAAAAGTGAACGGGAAGATTGGAAAAGGCAGGCCTCGTATGAGATACATGGAACAGGTTGTGAAGAATGTAAATGAGAAGAATTACGTCACAATGAAAAGGTTGGCCGATAGAAGAATCGAGTGGAAAGCTGCGTCAAATCAATCCTAGGATTGTTGACCAATGATGATGATGAACCAGAACCGTTCACTCATGTATCAAAAATTAAAATAAGAAAAAGTTGACGACCACCAAACGAGCTGCGTTAAGGATACCTACGTCATCCACCTCCCGTCCTTAACCGTCTTGAGGAAGAACGGGAAGGGAGCGGAGGTAGGGAGGGGAGGTTTTCCCGAAGAGATCCTGTCGCAACCACTTCCATTGGCAGAGTCAGCTGTGGATCCCCCATGGAGATAAGGCGAAGGAGATTTGCGGTGTCAGTCATGATTGGACGAAGTGGATGACGTAAGAGTCCTTTGCACGCCCACTTTTCATAAAAGGGTTAAAAACATCAGTTTTTCGCCGCTCATAACTCGAGAACTAATCGACGGATCGAAGAACGGAAGAATAGAGATTCTTTATTTTACAAACTCTATCAGATTCGATGATGTAAAAAGTTTTCGCGATTCTTCCGCGTTGTCATTCTGTTAAAATGGCGACGTTTCACCCACTCTACTGCGGGCGTCCTCAGGCCAGGCTGAAGTGAAGATGCTTCGAAGTTGACGCTTATTTATACTCGTCTTCTGAGGTGATCGCTGCTCGCTGATTGGCTGTTGATGTTCGCGTGAATACTCGTTTCCACGTGTTGGAGAGTGGGTAGCTATCCTCTATATTCATATTGTTGGGCCTCTTGGAAATTTCAATTCTTGCTGCCCTAGGAAAGAATGGATATGATAAAGCCGCATTCCAAAAAACGGTTCTTTGGTTGGACCAACAGAGCGACAAATCCAAGATTTTAGATCCTCGTAGGAATGAAGGTTGAAATTGAAACACTGCAATTTCCACACAGTTTTATTCTCCACGACCATGGTTTCGTTGCAAGGCAACATCATCAGGTGAAATATTAAGTACAGAGAGCAGTATATATAGGTGGTATGGTATGTGCTTTCTTCTCTCTGTGAAGTACACGGGGGGTGAACTCAGTGCTGTGACCATTTTCCAGTAGGTGTCTGGCGAAGTGCGAAATGCCAAAGTTGGACTGATTAGAAGAGTTGGAGATCATCGGCCACGCCAATTCCAACGACCATAACTTGTTCAATGAACATTTGTATCCCTCCCGCTCCCCCCTCCTTCACTTTCCTTCAATGCGCTCTCATTACCCACCCACGGTGAACCCTCCACCAGGCACCACTCGCCTTAGCACCACCCTCCCCCCTCTCCTGACTCATCCTCCCTAAAGCCCGTTTCACACGATCAAATTCTTCGTCAAATTCCATTCAAGAATCATTGATCAAGGTTTCTCGAATGGACATGACGTCATGACAGCGGACATGTTGTCTTGAAAGGCTTCGTCGCCATCAAATTTCTCTCGTCTTGAACGGTAGTAACGTCGCCTTCAAATTCTTGAATCTTGAATCGGTTTGAAGGTTCTCAGCCAATAGCGAGCGACCTTTAACCTTCCCAGGATTCCACCTGCTTTCTCAAGAGGAACAAGCACAGAAATCTAAGATGGCTACGTGGGGAAGACAAATGGTGGAACTACTCATCTGCTTATATGAAGAAAAAGGGTGTCTTTATGAGATAGGTTCACCAGATTACCATAATAAAGAGAAGAGAAACGCAGCTTTGAAAGAAATGGCAGCTTGCTTGGCCGATGTAAGTAAATTAACTAAATATTTTGTTTTTAAATTAGATGCAGTTGGATTTATAAGTTTAACAGGACGCATTGATTTGTTACAATATTAACTTATAACTATATCCTGGTAGTCCTCTTTACTAAAATTTCATGATATGAATCCCTTGCACACCGACCTCCCCTTTCCCCCTTCTCTTCCTCCCTCCTTCCATACCACCTATATATACTGCTCTCTGTACTTGAGATTTCACCTGATGATGTTGCCTTGCAACGAAACCATGGTCGTGGAGAATAAAACTGTGTGTGGAAATTGCAGTGTTTCAATTTCAACCTTCATTCCTACGATGAAAGATTTCCACAGTGTTAAGCCTGAAACTATTAACTATTTTAGATCCTGTCGCGCGTGCTGTCATCCCCTACATTGGAGGAACCACGGAGAAAATATCGCGAGTTCTCACGAAGCATAATATACTAACTAGACTCGCTACGCTCGTTAGGGGGCTCCGCCCCCTAAAACCCCCTTTGGTTTTCCCCTCCTCTTCCAAGGACGGCTTCGCCGTTTAATTTTGTGCATTTGGGTTTTTACCGGACCTCTCTATGTAGAATAGGACGGATATAGCGAATTCGAACACGCAAGACCCCTAATAACGTTTGAAATGTTTAATTTTGTGCATTTGGGATTTTACCGCACCTCTATATGTAGAATAGGACTGATATAGCATTATACCAACTCCATACTTGTCCTTGTCCTAAACCCCCGGAACGGCTTCGCCGTTAGAATAGGTCCTTCGGAGGATGCCGAAAAATTTACAAGTCCATTTACTGCACTTAAAAATTTCCCGATGTCGCCGTGAAAATTTCAAAGTCCAGACTCCGAACTTAGAATATTTTTCGCCGAAGCGAAAAAAAATTCCAAGTCCAGTTACTGTACTTAGAAATTTTTTTGGACCCTCCGAAGCATCTCGGGGTCCGGCGTCGCATGACCACTCAGATCCGCGGGCGCTTGCTGGCAGGCGGCTGGCCCTCATGTCCCATCGCTTTTTCTACTTTTTTCCGCATAAAGCAACTTTTGGTGTTAATCATTGTCGCTCTTCTATTTAAATAACTACGCACGAACCGAAACAGGGACTATACAATACGAATGTAAACAAATAGATCTTTAAAATGAAATGACTACTATAGTTATATTTATGTAACAAAAGAGTAACAACGATGTTTTAACTCCTGTAGAAGCTTGAGTGCATCAACGCCATCTAACGGTCAATGTCAGATTTCATTATATGTCAACACTAAAACCACCGAAGCAGTTTTGCCGTTCAAATTGGTGCATTTGGGTTTTATCCGCTCCTCTCTATGGAACGGCTTCGCCGTTTAATTTTGTGCATTCGGGTTTTTACCGCATCTCTCTATGTAGAATAGGACGGATATACCATTATAACAACCACATACTTGTCCTAAACCCCCGGAACGGCTTCGCTGTTAGAATAGGTCCTTCTGAGGTTGCCGAAAAATTTCAAAGTCTCGACTGAACCTCGAAAAATCCACGAACACACCGAAAAAAATTCAAAGTCCGAGCACTGAACTTAGAAAAATTTTCGATGTCGCCGTGAAAATTTCAGTCTAGACTCCGAACTTAGAATATTTTTCACCGAAGCGAAAAAAAATTCTAAGTCCAATTACTGTACTTTTCGGACCCTCCGAAGCATCTCGGGGTCTGTCGTCGCTTGACCACTCAGGTCCGCCGGTGGTAGCTGGCAATCGGCTGGCCCTCATGTCCCATCGCTTTTTCTACGTTTAGCCGCATAAAGCAACTTTTTGTGTTAATCATTGTCGCTCTTCTATTTAAATAACTACGCACGAACCGAAACAGGGACTATACAATACGTATGTAAATAAATAGATCTTTAAAAGACAGGAGGAAAGAAGGAGGAGATTACTTACCGATTTCACGACCTGTGGTGGCACCTAGGGGACGTAAAGGGGGGAGGGGATCCTAACGAGGGGACCCTCTCGCTTTCCTTGGAAGTGCTAGGAGGTTCTAGCCCTCTTCCTAAGGTATACAAAAGAGATGACCAGCGGGGTTGTGTTTGAAACCTTCGGAATTATCTCGAATAGGTAATCAAGGAATCACTTGGTACAAACACGAATGGTTTGCAAATGTCATTTCTCTGAATCGCTCGTTACATTATCAAAAATTGTTTTCACTTTAGTTTTTCTCATCTCTCTCGACTATATATTCCACAAATGAGATAAAATCAATTGTAAACAATGATTGAGATTGTAATCAGAGGTTTTAACACATCGAATTTGCGAGCCATTCTTGTTTATACCACGTGACTCCTTGGTTACCTATTCGAAATAATCTCGACTGTTTCAAACACAACCCCCCAGGGGAAATACGCGACATGTAGCATCTCTCGCGTGTGAGAAGGTGGGTCAGGCACCCCTCGCGAAAGCTTACGAGTGGCCGATGCACGACTACCACAGCACCAGAATGCGCGGTCGCACTTGCCCAAACACTCGGGTGTTCCGTGATGAGACGGCCAGGCTATTAGAGACCGAAAATCACTGTAACGTACAGTGGCCCATCGTACTACCGGTTGGGAAACTCATCGCTTTTTATACGTTTTGCCACATAAAGCAATTTTTGGTATTAATCCTTGTCGCTCTTCTATTTAAAAAACTACGCACGAACTGAAACAGGGAGTATACAATACATATTAAAATAATTAGGTCTTTAAAATGAAATGATTAATATTGGTATATTTATGTAAAAAAAGAAAAACAACGATTATTCAACTCCGTTCGGAGTTTAAGTGCATTAACGCCATCTAACGGCGAAGTGTGAAAATTCCCTATAAATGACTTTCTGACGAAGGAAATAAGCAACGTAGGAACAAATAGTTTGCACCGTTAATAGCTATAGAAATAAATTGTCTGATTTAATTTTAAATCAACGGTTTTGACATTTTATCTAAAATACCGCGCCAAGGACCAAACTGTAGATGAAATTTCGAATTTGAGGGGTCGATTCAAAAGGACTATTTCCAATATACAGATCTATCATCTATCCCTCAGCTTAACTTGAGAAATCGATATGAATCCGTCGATAAACAAGGGATCCAGGTTCGAGAAACGGCGGAAAAAACACGGAAATCGTCCATTTTTAATTTTTTAATTGTTGTTAAGATTAAAAATTTGCAGTTTTCGTATTTTTCCCTCAGGGCATTTTTGGAAAGCACCAATGTACCAAATTTCAAATCTCTAGCTCTTCTGGAAGTGGGATAGAATTTGTATACGTGAGTCAGTGACGTATCGGACGACCGCCATCTTTAATTTCTTGATGGTCAAGGGTGTGAAAGTTATAGTACTGAGTACTCATGATAATATACGTTGACTAAATCACGCTAATACCGAAGGAACACGAACGATAATATGAAAAAATTGAATAATCGAAGAAATTTCAAACGTTATTCAATTTTGATGTCACTTAGCTCCGTCACTACGCGTCATGAAAACAAAAACTTTGCATCGTTAGATAAACCGTTTTGATGTTTAAATACACGCATTTGTCAAATTTTGATTAGATCAACAATTCAGACGTTACAGCTAAGAAACCGGGAAAAGGTCTCAAATTTCGATGAAATTTCGAATTCGAGGGATCGTATCGATTCTATCATTTCGACTATCGAGAAACGGTAGGCAGCATATCAATCACCATCTACGCCATAGCTTAACTTGAGAAATGGATGTGAATCCGTTGATAAACAAATGAGCCAGGTTCGAGAAAAGGCGAAAAAACACGGAAAATAACAATTTTTAATTATTTAATCATGGTTAAAGATAAAAATTTGCAGTTTTCAGATTTTTCCCTGAGGTCGTTTTTGAAAAGCTACCTACACACTAAATTTCAAGTCTCTACCTATTCTGGAAGAGGATAAGAATTTGTATACGTAAGTGACGCTAACGTTATGCCACTATGACATACGTAAGTGACGCTAAACGTTATGCCACTATGACATCACGTAGCTCCGTCACTACGCGTCATGTAAACAAAAAATTTGCACCGTTAGTTGGAGCGTTTCAATGCCTAAAACGAATCTCCTTTAAGAATTTTGATTAGATCAAAAGCTCAGACGTTACAGATAAAAACCCGCGACAAGGACAAAAATTTCTAAACGTAATTCAAATTAGACGTCACGTAGCTCCATCACTACGCGTCATGGAAACAAAAACTCTGCACCTTTAGTTAGATAGTTTCAATGCCTAAAACCAGTACGATATCAGAATTTTGATTAGATCAATAGTTAATACGTTACAGATAAAAACCCGCGAAAATGTCACAAATTTCTAAAGGTAATTCCACTTTGACGTGACGTAGCTCCGTCACAACGCGTCTCGGAAACAAATACTCTGCACTTTCAGTTAGATCGTTTCGATGCCTAAAACCACTACGCTTTCAGAATTTTGATAAGATCAATAGTTCAGACGTTACAACTAAAAAACCGACTAAAGGTCAAAAATGTCGATGAAATTTCGAATTTGAGGCATCGTATCGAATGTATCATTTCGATTATCGAAAAGCAAATAATATGGAATCAAGCACAATCTATCCCGGAGCTAAACTTGAGAAATTGATATGTATATATTTATAAACAAATGAGCCAGGTTCGAGATAAGGCAAAAAAACACGGAAAATAACCATTTTTAATTATTTAATCATAGTTTAAATTAAAAATTTACAGTTTTCAGATTTTTCCCTCCGGTCATTTTTCAAAAGCTAGCTACACACCAAATTTCAAGTCTCTAGCTATTCTAGAAATGGGTTAGAATATGTATACGTAAGTGACGCTAAACGTCATGCGAGTATGACGTCATGTAGCTCCGTCACTACGCGTCTTAAAAACAAATACATACCACCGTTAGTTAGAGCGTTTCAATGCCTAAAACTAATTTCCTTACAGAATTTTGATTAGATCAATAGTTAAGACGTTACAGCTAAAAATCCGCGAAAAGGTCACAAATTTCTAAACGTAATTCGAATTTGACGTCATGTAGCTCCGTCACTAAGCGTCATGGAAACAAATACTTTACACCGTTAGAAAGAACGTTTCAATGCCTAAAGATAATTGAATGTCAGAATTTTGATTAAATCAAGACTTCAGACGGTACAACTAAAAAACCGCGAAAAGGTCCCAAATATCGGTGAAATTTCGACTTTGAAGCATCGTATCGAAACTATGATTTCGACTATCGAGTAACGGTTAGCAGTATATCGATCAACATCTATCCCTCAGCTTAACTTGAGAAAAAGATGCGAATCCGTCGATAACTAAGGGAGCCACATTCGAGAAAAGGCGAAAAAACACGGAAAATAACGGTTTTTAATTATTTAATCATGGTTAAAATTAAAAATTCGCAGTTTTCAGATTTTTCCCTCCGGTCAGTTTTTGAAAGCTACCTACACACCAAATTTCAAGTCTGTAGCATATCTAGAAGTGGGTTAGAATTTGTATAGATGAGTGAGTCAGTGACGCAAAGGGCTGTATATATATTAGATTCGGATGCGGCAATAAATTATCCAGTAGCCTCATCAGAGCGAAGGATCGCCTCCCGCCCGGAATCCACGAAGGCGTTTACGAGGTTATCTGCAGCGGTGGAAAATCCTACGTAGGGCAAACAAAGAGAGCTGTACAATGCCGAATGAAAGAACTCTCACGGGCCCTCAAAAACGGACAAGGGGAGAAATCGGTCATAGCGGAGCACGTTTCGATGGAACCGAACCACTCCGTGAATTTAATGGAACCAAAAATCCTCGCGAGGGAAAAGCGACATTTCCCTAGAATTATAAGGGAAGCAATTGAAATTTCCAAGAGGCCCAACGATATGAATAGAGAGGATAGCTACCCACTCTCCAACACGTGGAAACGAGTATTCGCACCAACATCAACAGCAAATCAGCGAGCAGCGGCCACCTCAGAAGACGAGTATAATAAGCGTCAACTTCGTAGCATTTTCACTTCAGCCTGGCCTGAGGACGCCCGCAGTAGAGTGGGTGAAACGTCGCCATTTTAACAGAATGACAACGCGGAAGACTCCCGAAAGCTTTTTACAATCATCGGAACGCCGCGAAACCCTTCGCCAGAAAAAAAATCTATCAGATTCGGCAATAAAAATTATGGTAAATGATCCCATTCTGCCTCAAAAATGTATGTTTCCTTTGGAATGAAAAACGGTACCAGCAAAAAGAAGGTGCCGCCATGGGATCTCCCGATGTTAGTCGACATTTTAATAGTGAATTTTGAGCATAAAGGCGCGTTTACACGTAGCAGTTGGCTGCTATGACATTCAACTGCTAACAACTATTAAGCCTCACTCGCATGTGTAAATAGCAACTGCGATGCAAGTTCAGGTCGATACGGGACACATGTCGAACACTATCGGTCCTAGTTCGAGCTATTAGCAAAGTTGAAGCCCGTCTACTTTTCAGCGGAAATGTATCCAACACAATCGCAACAATCGCCAACGTAAAGATAAACAGGAACGGAATTTAGATATAATAACAAGGATATCCCTCCCCAAAAGGGTAAATTCTACTCTTTAAAGAATGGGAAGAAAAGATAATCGTCGATGGAAATTATTGCTTGATGAATTTAATGAAAATTTAAGCGAAATTCAGTATTAAAATGAAACTCTTTTTATTTGTTGTGGCAACGCCTAAATATCGGCTTTAAGCTGCATAGAAGTTAACGCAGACGCATCATAGCAGTAGCGATATAGATACATCGCGCATCTCGCAACTGTCATAGCAGTCAACTGCTACGTGTAAACGCTCCTTAAGGCATTGGAGTCCTATCGAAATATACAATCGCTCTGGATACGATATGTCCACGACACATTCGTCATATGGCCGCACGGAAAGGAACAGCTCGTGTTATTTTTGAAACAACTTCATCAGCACAGTCCCGCCATAAAATTCACGATGAAGACTGAAGAAAAAGTTCACCCACACTTCCTAGATGTGTTGGTGAGCAAGAAACCAAAGAAAGGAAGCCTTGGTCATCCATAAGCCAAAGGAATTCTCTGAGCATATTACATGAACTTGTGTTCCCTCCCTCATGGAAGTAACTCCTGATCTTGGCACTGATGGAGGACGGATACCTTAGTCCTTTTCAGGACTAGGTATCCGTCCGTCCGTTCTTGGGAAATGGATACCCTCGTCCATAAAAGGGCTAGTGTATCCGTTCCGGGACCGCAAAGAAAGTAAGGAAGCTTGATGGTAGTTCAAGATCTAATGATAAACAGGACCGAAGAAAAACCTATAAAAAGGCCAGCCACAAATACTACAATTCGCATGTGTAGCAGAGATGGCACAAAAGATTAGTAAGCTCCTTTGAAAGTAAAGTATAGTGACGAGGTTCTCAAACATGAAGAAAATTGGAGATATCATCGCAAAACCTTTGGACACAATTCCCGCTCTAATGTGTGAAGGAGTATATGAAATAAAATATAGGTGTGGAAAATCCTAAATCTGACAAACTGGGAGAGCGATTTGATAGTAGAATTAAAAAGCACCAGAGGGCTACCAAAAAGAAGAAATTTAGCCTCTCTGCATTAGGGGAACATGCGTGGTCCATACCAGGAGGAGGTGTGTGAAATATGGACACATTTAGAATACTAGTCCAGCAGCCTGACAGAACTGTCAGGCTCAATAGCAACCAAATTCATGGTAACAAAATAAATAAATAATTGCAAAACTGTCCTTGCGACGTGATCAGACCTGATCTGAAATTTCCATGAGGGGGGTTTAATTCCCCTCTTCACCATCTGCCCCCACAATTCTTGAAAGGGAAGTGTGACAGAACCAATCACCCACAAATCATACGTATGTTGTGCTGAAAAGATCTTACATGGTCCAACACCTAGATTAAATACCCATAGGAGTCCTGTTAGCTTTCAGTGACGCAATTGGCTCATATCGGTGATTCACCAGGAGGGTGATTCACTCAATGGAACAGTAGATGTAAGAGCCTCAAGGCCTCCTTGTAAGGTACTCCACCAAACTTACAATCTACAGTTACCACCAATTACTTGGTAACAAAAAAAACTAAATGCGTGAATCCAAAAGACAGATACCATTATGCTTATTATTCTCAACTGTCTTATCTTTCCTGGGACACAGGCACTACATATAACTAGGTATTTTAAAACTTATCATTACCTTCATCATGATTAAATTATGAGAACAAAATAAACTTGTATTTTCAAAGGTTTATTTTAAGAAATACACCAAAAAACTTTACCTCACAAAGGCAAACATGGGCATAATGCATATTGAATACATGCTGTTAATTTCTTACAATTATCAGTCACAACATAGCATTTAAGCACTAAAAAGAATATGAGCTACAATAACATAATTTTCAAATCAATGATCAGGTACTATCTCACAATGATTGCAAAGAATTCAAAAGGTATCAAATAGGCGTGTTAAAAAAAGGAATGTTTTCCATAGCAAAGACGAAATTGAAACTTCCCTGCTGAGAAGATTTCCATTAGAAAGAGTTTTATGGAGATCGATATTAAAGTTCTATGAAGTTCACCACAACTATGACTTAAGCATCACAGATGAATAAATGCATTAGCCACATAAGTAAGTACCTACATTCCAGGAAAAAGAGTATCAATAAAATTGAGGAAAAAATATTTACTTTAATTTGAAATGAAATATGCATTGAAAAGTATGATACCTATCTCTATGCTCTTATGCTGCAAGAAATAATTGTATTGAGTCTTATTCTCAAATTTTTTTACCTTTAAACATTGAAGTTTTTAAACAGAATTTATGTTACATATGCCATTGAGGCTTACATTATCATTTATGATTGGTAAGTACACACATTCATTCATGAAAATTTCATTCATTATCTTATTGTTTTTAATTTTCAAAAAATTGCTCCTCTCCATTCCTTCCAATGTCTTGCCCACCTTCAATGAAAGATAAAGAGAAATATGCATGAGTTAGCTGAAAAAATAATTTAATAATGAAATACCAATATGTGTGACCAGATGCTAACATTCCTGAGTGCCAAAAGCAGTGTAGGGTGCCTGGATTTTCATTTAGTATAAGGAAATTTATGTGTTAGGTACCAATTTGAATGAATCTTCACCATAAGACCAAGACATATAAGATTGAGTGTCATGAACATTTTACCTTGTATTACTCTAATAGGTACCTTTCTGGACACTTGAGAATAAAGTTAATTCAAGTATTTATTTGAGAGGTTTATCTAAGAGGTTGTACATGAACACACAGCTATCATTACAACACAGTATTAATTATTTATACAAAATTTGCTGTTTTAGGATTTACTCTATGAAATTGTACCATAGTGGATGAACTAACTTTGCTAATTTCACTGAGTTGTTTTATTTACAACCCAGGTTTCATCAATATATGTATTTCATCTTCAGATGACATCAATTAAACAAAATTCCATGAGTATACATCAGACTGTAACATAACTGTAGTCTCCTGAAGACGAAATGAATTGTTGAAACCTGGGTCATGAATAAAACAACTCAGTCAAATTTGCAAAGATAGTTTCTTTTATCCATTGTTTCTTTAATCCATTACTTCTTTAACCCATTCGCCTCTTAAATTTCCAAGGATTTTCTGCCCTTTAAGTATACTCTAATTAATCTTTTGAAAATTTCCACTTGGAATTTTTTTATATTTTTTTGGAAATTAAAATTAATTATGCATTAATTATTTCAACACTTATTTCAACTGAATAAAAAAAATACTTGTGGTACATATCATCGGGAAAAAAGAATTGCATTAGAAAATTGAATTCCATCACCTGACTGGCAAATCGCCAGCTCTTTACCTTAAGGCAAAATAAGGTAGACCGGTGAATCACTGGCGCTTTACCCTAATGGGTTAAATAATTAAGATCCACCACACCTGGAATTTTAACCTAGGACTTTGAGATGAAAAGCCAATACTGTAGCCACTTACACCAATCTGATTCCAATAATTCAATAATGCCACAGAACAATGTATTTGATTTATAAGGGATCCCTTATAAATGAAATACATTGATTCAAATCCTAATGGAAATTTGATGTCCAATATATGTACAATGGAAAATTTACATACCTTGTTCAATGGAGACTTCTGATGATGCTTTCATTTGGTTCCCATTTTCATGCTGAGCAATGCAGGTGTAAGTTCCCGAATCAGTCAGTTGGGCATTAAATATTATGAAAACTCTGTTTTGTTCCTTATATATTGCTCTGGGTGTAACATTTCCATTATTATGCCTCCACTCCAATGATGAGATACCACCTATGGTGGTATTGCATCGCAGCCTGATACCAGATCCAATGTAACCTCTAAATTTTCTTGGAACAACTGCAATAGGGTTGGAGGTCATCCCATGCCCTTCATCACCAGCTGTGAGAATAAATATATTGTCAATATTGGCAAATACTCGATTCAGAAATTAAGTAATGCACACTGAGAGTTATTGAAACAGGGAGGAATTAAAGTAGCATTACATACTGAAGAGGTACCGGTATTATATTTTACCAATTTTGAATGCACTTAGATCTTAACCATAAGACCAAGAAGCATATATGTGTGTGTATAAAATTGAATGCAATGCATATTTTCACCTCACATTATGGTAATACCTTTCCAAATATTTAAACATAATGTACACTCATCTAAAAGCATGGTTTATCTTAGATGTTGCTCGTAAATACACAACTATTAATGCTACCCCAATTTCATATCTTTAAATTATTAACCCTTTTACTGCCAGTGGGTGAATATATTGGCCCTCTATAGTTTTGCGAAAATTGCCAAGGGCCGATATATCGGCCCACCTATGTTACATATTTGTAATATTATATTTCCCTCAAATCAGAGACAGCAAGAATGATTTTTTTCATCCTCATAAAAATTGAAATATATCATCAATATTGAGAAAAATACATAAATTATATATTAAAATTAAGTGCTTACGATATTCACGGAAATGGATTTGGCAGTTTTTGCACAGTCTACCTTAAAGGGGCTGGCAATAAAAGGGTTAAGATATGACACACCTGGGATTCGAAGGTAAAGCCCTGAAATATAAATTTCAATATTAATTTACTAGGTACAAACTCTTATCAGTAGAATAGCCCAGGCAAAATGGGCATTTTGCCAAAAGAAGATTCTAGTTACAGCTGGAAGTACAAGGATAAACTTACTCTATGATACAAGTATGGAAGTGAGGATACATTTCATGTAATAGTATATTTGGTATATACTCATGCTTCTTTCAGGCAGTGAACCATGGATGTTAACCGCAGCAGAGAAGTCAAAGCTTGAAGGATCTGTAATATATGGTTTTGCCAAAGAATGATGAAGATAAAATGGATTGACCAAGTGACTAACAAAGGAGTCCTAAGAAAAGTGTTAGAAAACTGAAGTCCATGGAAATCTTTAAAAAGAAAATGGGACAATTTAATTGGCCTTATCTCAAGACATGATGAAGGCATTTGTCGAAGGACAAGTGAATGAAAAGAATGGAAAAGGCAGACCTAGTGTGAGATACATGAAGGTTGTAATGGATGTGAAAAAGAAGAATTAAATCAATATGAAGAGGTTAGCCGATAGGAGAAATGAGTGGAGAGCTGTGTCAATAAATCTTAGGATTGTTGATTGATGATGGTTATGTTGATACCATTTGACTTATACAATGCCACACCAGAAAAAGAACACCACCAAGTTATTTCTTTTCTAGTCACTATTCCAGTATTTGTATTTCTCTTGTCCATGCAAACTTAAAACTTTCTCTTCAGCTGTGATTTGTTTTCTGTATTCAAGATCCTTTCTGCAAATTGGGAGCAAATAAGTCTCTTCATTGAAATAATAACAGGGCGCTATTACTTGGTCAATTTTGATCCTTAGGTGAAACTATCAATGGGTGTAAGGAAAGATTTACACATATCTTGAGCAAACACTTTAGCTGTGGTGAGGCATGGACAATACCAACTGAATATAAGGCAAGGCGGGAAGATTATGGTGCATGTTGTTAAATGAAAATCATTCAGGGATTTCAAGCATAAATAAGAATTTTAAGAGAAGCAGGTGAAAAAATAAATCTTAGGAAAAAACAATTACAAAGACAAGAAAACTTAGCGGTCACAAATTGAGACACAATGATCTGATGAGTGTGGGATTTGATGGAAAAGTAAATAAATAAAACTGCTAAAAGGATTCGTGGAACTCTAAAATGGAAAACTACGATCTAACACTGCTCATCGGATGCCCTCAGCAGCGATAATATGGAGCTATATTGGTAATGATATTGGATAAAATAATTATATCACTTTGAAGGATTGAGAAAACCAAGAGGAAAGCAAATATAACCAATTTTAAGAATGATGGCACAAGAAGGAGAGAGCAGAAAATAAAAATAGCTGTAAATTTCAGCTCAAGGAGATTACACACAGACTGAGATGATGAATCACCTTTAGTAGATAACATTTAAGGTTAAAAACATATTTCTACATTTAGTTAACCAATATAAAGTTTGTTTTTTATAGATGATACCTAATATTAGATTCTATATTCTAAATTCAACAAATTTTTTCTTAGGTCCTTTTTTACAGATTTTACTTAAAGTAGGTATATGCAGGAGAGCTGTTAACTCTCTGGTTTGCAACGAATTCTTTACAGTTGCAGATAAAGTAAAAAAAATTAATTGAATTTTCCCTCATTATCCCAAGGTATGCATTACATTAATCAAATACTTCCAGGATGCTAAAATAGGCAATGATCCACCTTCAATGATGCTGACTTCTGATGATGCATGAACGAAATATCCTTTACTCTCATCTCGAATAAGGCAAGAGTATTTGCCAGTGTCAGACACTTGAGCATTTTGGATTATTAGGTCTCTGTTTCCTTTGGTGAATGCAGCCCGAGGTGGTACTCTTCCATTTTGCCACTTCCACATAACCGGAGAGCTTAATTCTGTGGTTAAACACTTAAGTTGGATGGTAGAGCCAACAGTAACAGTCAAATTTTCTGGCTCCACTCTAATTTGTTTTTGATCAGTCCATGCCCCTTCACCACCTGTCAAGAAACCATGGGAGAGAATAATTATTTTCCACTTTTTTCAATTTTCATATAAAGAAGTTGATATATGTACTAAATTTTTACGGACTAATGTTGCAAATTGATTAATCAATATGACATTTTTTTATCCACTGCTGGAATTAAAAATAGATTTATAGAGGATGCATTCATTATCCCTGATTACAAATAAACAAAGGCCAAAAGTTTAAATAGATTTATAGAGGATGCATTCATTATCCCTGATTACAAATAAACAAAGGCCAAAAGTTTAAATAGATTTATAGAGGATGCATTCATTATCCCTGATTACAAATAAACAAAGGCCAAAAGTTTTAAAGTATGAAATATAAAAAGCATTTAAGCTGAGAGTGATAATTTTGAGATAAAAACACTTTTTCTAAAGTTGAGACCTTATCATATTAATATAGGTTACTAACTTTCTCTTTTGGACCTGTAATGCTTCCCGAAATATGTCATTTATACATTAAGTGAAGTTCTTTATTACCAATGGAGCAAAATTATACCACCCTCTTGGATCTAAAATATACTAGTCACATAATCCAAAACAGTTTCTAAGATACAGGAATTGGTGCTTTCCTGATGTATCTGCTTCAAGAAGTTTTCTTGGGTTGTCCACCAAGCCTGGCCAAGTTGCGGCCTGTCCACAGGTTGAAAAGGATGCCCTTACCTGGTGGACAACCTGAGAAAATTTCTTGAAGTTTCTAAGACTGTGATACCTCAACCAATATTATAATATTTAGTTAATTAGTAGCAAAAATGGTTTTCAGGTGCTCCAGCCCTGGTGAAAATAAACCGTGACAGACAGTGTGACAACAATGTGTATCACACTGTGCAAGTGAATTAGTCACAGTGTATGTACACTGTGTGCACAGTGTGCTCCCTTCAAAGCGTGATGGACAGTGTGACCACAATGTGCTGCACACTGTACACGGCTATTAGTCACAGTGTATGCACACTGTGCTCCCTTCAAAGCGTGATGTACAGTGTGACCACAATGTGCAGCACACTGTACATGGGTATTAGTCACAGTGTCCTCACACTGTGTGCACGGTATCCTCACACTGTGCGCACGGTGTCCTCACACTGTGTGCACGGTGTCCTCACACTGTGAACACACTGTACCGTCACAGTGTCTATCACGCTTTCTGCACGCTTTTGAGTCCCAATTTACGCTTTTGTCACGGTGTATGCACACTGTAATCACACTCTTGTCACATTCTAAGCACACTGTGTTCACGCTTCTGTCACATTGTCTGTCACACTGTCTGTCACGGTTTATTTTCACCAGGGAGTGGAATAGGTGTTATTAGACTTTCTAACCTCAGCTGCCAAACAGAAGTTTTTCATTGTGATACATATCCTCAGTTGAATGCTGCATAAAGGGCACTTCAAGCATCGTACTTTATTGACATAATTATGCTTTGATTCTTGTCTTCTGGCAATACAGGCCATTGGAGGCAAAATATGTTAGAAAAAACACTCAAATTTTCCAAATATTTTTATGCAGTGCCACATAATTAATCCTAATTTAAACATCGCTGCCACACCATGAAACACCTTAGGTGGGTTATGTCAACAATGAGATGTTTATTTGACCCTAGAGAGGGTGTATCCCTGGTGAAAATAAACCGTGACAGACAGTGTGACAGACAATGTGACAGAAGCGTGAACACAGTGTGCTTAGAATGTGACAAGAGTGTGATTACAGTGTGCATACACCGTGACAAAAGCGTAAATTGGGACTCAAAAGCGTGCAGAAAGCGTGATAGACACTGTGACGGTACAGTGTGTTCACAGTGTGAGGACACCGTGCACACAGTGTGAGGACACCGTGCGCACAGTGTGAGGATACCGTGCACACAGTGTGAGGACACTGTGACTAATACCCATGTACAGTGTGCTGCACATTGTGGTCACACTGTCCATCACGCTTTGAAGGGAGCACAGTGTGCGTACACTGTGACTAATAGCCGTGTACAGTGTGCAGCACATTGTGGTCACACTGTCCATCACGCTTTGAAGGGAGCACACTGTGCACACAGTGTACATACACTGTGACTAATTCACTTGCACAGTGTGATACACATTGTTGTCACACTGTCTGTCACGGTTTATTTTCACCAGGGATGGGCAGGCAGCAAAGCTATAAAGCATTTTCCCAAAGTGAGTGCACTAATTTGGCTGTGAAATATTGTTTAAAATTTTTGCAAGTAAGGGAATATATATCCTTTTTCCCGAATTGGCTTCAAGATCAGGTGCGATCTCATCAGTTGGAATGAGATTGAATTAGTGTGGTGGCTGGAGTTCAGGTTTCCCATCCAGACAGGCTGTGTTTGAAAAATTTCTGCAAAGGCTGATATTTTTCAGTTGAACTCCAGTCCCAACATGAGAGCTATGCAAAGTACAGTACCCCCAGTCTATCAATTATGGCACATTAAATCACGGAACCCCTTAATAACACCTTTCAATCAGAGTTGGCTAACAAAACTTTAGACCTTTCCATGTTCTCTGAAAAATCCTGGCCTTTACCTTTTAACCAACCTATCCTAAATGACACAAATGATCCCAATAGTTTTTATCCCCCCCATACAACAGTTAGTGGCAATAAATTTTCCTCTAAAATATGAAATCTCAAAAACTGCTAGTGTATTGGTTATGTTGATGACTGTATTCACTTAAAAGTAAAGAATAATTTTCCAGAGCATGGCAGTGCCATTGGTGAATCAATGTTAATATGAAGTAGTACCTAACTTCCTTGGTATAAGCCTTTTCCCTATTACAGAGGTACACAAGAATGAAAAAAAGTTTTGTAAGGTTTGGAAAGACAAAACATATTATGCATTGAAGTGGGTTATAATTACAAGTCCAGCAATATCATGTAAGAAAATTAATCTATTCAATAAGCAAAAGATCTCTCACCTCTTTTCCATTCATTGATGTTCACGACAGCATAATCTTCATGGTACCTTCCCTCCATATTACTTGCAATGCAGACATATGTTCCACTGTCCGCAGCCATTGCAGTATGAATATGGAGCTTGTTGCCATGCAACTGTAATGCAAATTGAAATTCCATTTCAGAGAGATTTATTATAAACATTAACGTATCAATTCAAGTATCAGTTCTTCCTTCTTCAAAAAAATCAGAGTTGTAACAGGAAGTGTTTCCCCAAATCATTCTCTTTTACAGATATATAATTTCTCTTGTATGCCCAGGTGATTCTAATTTTTCCCTGATTTCACTTTTGCTAAGTTTCAACCGTGAATCATATCAGTGAAAAACCTAAATTTTTGCCGTATTTGCCACCCCTGGTGAAAATAAACCGTGACAGACAGTGTGACAGACAATGTGACAGAAGCATGAACACAGTGTGCTTAGAATGTGACAAGAGTGTGATTACAGTGTGCATACACTGTGACAAAAGCGTAAATTGGGACTCAAAAGCGTGCAGAAAGCGTGATAGACACTGTGACGGTACAGTGTGTTCACAGTGTGAGGACACCGTGCACACATTGTGAGGACACTGTGACTAATACCCATGTACAGTGTGCTGCACATTGTGGTCACACTGTCCATCACACTTTGAAGGGAGCACAGTGTGTGTACACTGTGACTAATAGCCTTGTACAGTGTGCAGCACATTGTGGTCACACTGTCCATCACGCTTTGAAGGGAACACACTGTGCACACAGTGTACATACACTGTGACTAATACATTTGCACAGTGTGATACACATTGTTGTCACACTGTCTGTCACGGTTTATTTTCACCAGGGACTCCTGCTTCTAAAATGATTGTAAATGAATTAACACAACATTTATGAATGACTATATGTATATTCAGCCCAGCACTTTGCTGTCTGATCTTAATAATATGTGATGATTATTGAAAAATCATAGGTATTCTGATGATCAAATTATTGTATGAAGTATGCCATTAATTGATTCCAAGTAGAATGGCATGAAGCAATAAGTTGTGAGAGAATGGATGAGGGGATGGAACTCTCAAAGTAGACCAATATAGATATAGTACATATATTCTTTGAAAATAACTTCAGTATAACTTATTAATTAACCATTTTATGCCAGCCCCTTTATGGTAGACTGTGTAAAAAATGCGAAGCCCATTTCATTAAAATCGTAAAATTGTGAATTTTAGATATATTTGAAGCATCTACTTTTAATACTTATATGAATTATGTATTTGCCTCAATTTTGATGACATATTTCAGTTTTTTGAGGGTGAAAAAACCATTCATGCTGTCTCTGATTTGAAGGAAATTTAACATTACAAATATATAATGATGTAATTTAAGGCAGCCAATATTGGCACTTGGCAGTTTTCGCACAACCATGTAAACTTCTCAGAGAAACATTCAGGGCAATGGTGTTTGTTCTTAGAGTACTCCATTTCTTCCATGAGATTACTGTGTGCATTGGCTCTTCATGACAAATAACTAACGGACATACTAATCTTTACAAATGTCTGGTTCAGTCACCATAACTCCCTCTTGGGAAAACAACATCCCTCAATAAATCTAGCTAATTCATTGGCATGTGAGTGTCACCTACTATAAAGAGAAATAATATCTTTGTGACCTTTGATGGCGCATTGAGCTATTGATCTTCACCAATGCTCCCATGCAAGAATCAGTTGACCTCATCAGACGGTTGACTCCTTAAGGAATTTCCAGAGCTCATTGAACACTGACCCAGGAATTCATACTTTCTGTGGGACGAACAAATGGAAAGTGCTGTAATTAAATCCACTTTCTCAATTTATGGCTATCCTTTTCATGGAGGTATAGGTATGAAAAAAGGCACTTGATTCTTAACACAAGAAAGTAATTCTGTGGCCAAGATGCATATACAGTACCTTTATTATCTGGCCATATGGTATAGAACAGTAAAAAATGTTTATTGAATGACCTTTTGAATTCACAACATGAAGCCATATAGTTCACCATGGATATAGAAAAGGTACAACAACGAACAAATTGGAAATGTTTGTACAATAAGGAGATGCATAAAGAGAGTTAACTTAATGCTTCATCTCATTACCACCCATCACGGAAGACCTCCCTCATAGCAACTCTCATCTATCGTGCCTATGCCATCTCAGATGCATCAATCCCTCACTGCTGATAAGAATAACCTCATGACAGAAATGCACCAGAATGGCAATAAGAAATAAACGGCCCTAAAAAGGAGACATAATGAAGAAACATAAACAAAGGTGGCCCTGAAAACAAAATATAGATGGATGGAGCCAGAGCTTTTGCCACCATCTTCTTTGTATCAGGAACTTAAAAAAAAGTGTCAAGAATGCTGAGAAAACATGGCACCATTATGCAGGTCAATTGAGTGACAAAACTATGGTATGAAATGCTGGAACTAAAGGGCAAAATAGGCTATAGATAATCAATATGAAGTAGTTATTCAGATTGTTTTCTTCCTGTGGCAATTTAACCTTTGGAGAAACTTAATATCAATAAATAACTGCTGGCATTAAATCATGTGGGCAGCAAAGGATAAACAATGTCAACTGTCTGCCATCACTTAGCATACTTGAAGTAATCCCAATCTCAAAAAAATATGAAGATGGGTAAGAATGAGAATCGATACTATCCCTGTGAAATTAGAGGTCGTATACATTATCAATCACCCAAAGAATTTCAAGAGAAAAATGGCTACCACCTCTACAATTTGGGGGAATGGGGCATACATGGAAAAGAGTGTGCAACAAGCAAATGAGATGGACAATATAAAAGAGGCCAAAAATATCTGAAACTTTGCTACTGTCTAAATACCTACATTCCCACAGTCAGTAGGATGTCCCAAAAATATGGCCTGTATATGCCTACTGAATCTCAGAAAAAAAAATAGTTGTCCTGGAAAGCCAATATACACAGTGATCTCCCAGTAGAAGTGGAAATATCATCATTAAAAAAAATTAAAATTATAAAATTGTATTTAGAAGGCATACAGAGAGCTAAAAGTAATGATATTATACAAATGTTCATCTAATAAAAGGTATTAGATAAATTGTAATAGCAGTGGAGTTCCTCACAACAGAGGCCCTGAGGCACTTAGACCTATTGGCCCATTGTGCCAACCACCCTTCTGAAGATATCACCCGTAAAGGCCAACCGCCTTGCTGAAGCTCAATAGGTCCCCTATGGAGATCTCCCTTATCTCCTTGGTTTCCAAAAATTGTGTACCCAGGTACCTATTCTGAGTCCTCATCACAGCGGGACACTTGCATAATATGTGAGATACGGTTTCATCCCCTTCATCTGGGTGAATCTACGGTTCCCAGGAGGTGCAGGTGCCTCATCACCTGATAGTGCCCAGAAAGGAGTACCACTAGCTGTCATAATTGACCCCTATTTAGCGACAGAAGTCTTTTGGCAAGTCCAGACCTAGATTCTCCTATGTGTGGTTTGGCCTGTCTAAGACTTGGTGTGGTTCACCAGATCTCAGAATGCCGGGCTAAGCCCATATATGATACTTGTAATTTATTTTAAATATCCAGTAATCAATATACTAAACACACATAAATTGCCATGAGAAAAAATTCACCTGGACCGAGAATCGAACCACGGACCTTTGGCTTTCCGGGCCACTGAGCAGACCACTATGCTACCCAGGATCCTTGATTCCCATGGCAATTTTACCGAGGCTCAAGGTACTAGATTTTGTGCCCTCGGGGTCCATCAAGGATGGCAACACAAGGGAGAAAGGGCTTCAAAGAAGCCACGACGAGAGATGAACCTCATCCAGCGCTAAAGCCGCGCTAGGCGATAAATGTAGGATATTTCTAGCCTGCCGCCTGAACGTGAATATATACTAAACAGTTTGATTCATTAAGTTTTGAGCATTTTTTAAAACTTCCCACACTACGCTTGAGATTGCAGTGCACAAAGCCCAAGCTCTCTTTATTTCTGCATTTTGTTGCTAACACTGTTAATAGTATGACAATTTTTCAAAAGAAAATCATTTTTTATACACCAAATATTTTTATATTTTTCAAAAGTTCATTGATAACTGACAGCTCCATTCACACCACCTTGTTTTGCAAGTGTTTTTTCTGTTGTCACCTTGCTATTTCTGGGCATTCTCACGAAGTCATAGAGCCCAGTGAAGAGGCTTAGTGAGCATATGAAATTTACAGTGTTGAGTGTGTCAACATATTCTGCTAAAACCAAAAATTTTTAATCTAAATTAAGTAAAAATAATTTTGAAAGCAAGTAGCATAACTTTCCATGCACAACTTACCACTATTCTGTTGCTGAAAGGACGTTCCACCATTGTCCAAATGACAACTGGGCGTGGCATGCCAGTGACATTGCACCTGAGTTCCACTATAACTCTTTCAGTAACATTTACGAATTTTGGAAGGAGTTCCACAGTGGGCACTTGAAATCTTGATCATAACATGGGATGGAAGTAAAATATCTTTAAACTTGCAACCAGGTGAATCACTGTCTATAACTGTAAAACATATCAAAATACATAGTACACATAGAGAAAAAAATGTATGCAGGATTCTATAATTGTCATTATAAATTAATGTAAAGTGCATTTAAGGATTGAAAACTAGTCATGATACACCTTAAAAGAGTTACCCTCTGAAATTCACAAAAACAATATTTCCACTTCCACCATCGTACTTAATTACTCACTAAGAGAAAATCAAATACACACTTAAGTGAGATTAATATAAATGAATGTTAGAGTATTTCTTTCCTGCATTATTTATGAAATATGATAAATAAGTCATCAATTAACACATCAATCAGTATTAGTAACTCTTGTTTGTTGCATATCACATCCACAAAAAAAGTTAAAATATTATTCTCTACCTAATTGTTATAATAGCCAGGGGAGACTTGGTACGGTTAGGGTAATTATTATTTTACAAAGTGTGAACTTGACATTTCCAAAAAACATATGGACTCTAAACTAGCTTTGTTTGATTTTTTCTCATAGAAATCATGACTCAATGGATCTTACATGAGGAGACATGAAGGTAAATTTCCATTTTCTTATGTAGTACGCTCTGATAAACCTGCAGGGAGTATTTCACATATAATGATCATCCTGTTTTTTGTACAAAAATGTAGAATGATTAGAATATTTATTTATGAGAATGCATGCAAAGTAAGTAAGCACAGATCTGTAATTATAACACTGTAGAACCCAGTGCTTGAGCACCATTGTTAAACTAAGCTAATTGTAGTCAAATTGATTATTTATTTATTTTATTTATTTAAAGCATTATTCACATACAGCAGTAGCACCAATTTACAGTGAAACATTTAACAATGAACATGAGAGAGGACAAAAATACAATAACAACATAAAGATCAACAACGCTGAGCCCAACATGGATAGGGGAAATATTTAATTTGTTGACAGGTGGGACATAGCTTGGGTGGTGAAACGGTTACATGATAAATAAAAAGGATCAACGGTGTGAGGTAGTGAATTAAGAAGGGAGGAGAGGCAAAATAACGGTGAGCGCTGAGTGAGTGATATCCTGGGAATAGGCAGGTGGAGAAGTGAATGCGTGCGGGTGGATCGAGTTGGTATCCTAAAGTTGAAGAGAGAAAGCAGTTCAGGGCAGTCAATGATCGAGTTAAGGGTATTGTGGAGGAGTTTTAAATCAGTTTTAAGTCTATTGTTTTGGAGAGTAGAAATGGAAAGAGAAGACAGAATAGCATTTGAGGACATATTGCGGAAATGTGGGACTCTGTGTTTGACTATTTTGGCAAAGAAATGGGGGAGGCAATCAAGGGATTTTAGATTAGTCGGGCTGATATGGACCATATTGGGGAGCAATATGAAACTATGGGAAGAACGATTGTTGAGAAGTAGGAATGGAGTGCTCTGGGATCTTTTATTTCTGTGAAGCGGTAAAGAAGGCCTAATAGGGACATTGCCTTACTTTTTACAGTCTGAATGTGGTCGAAGTAATTTAGTTTTTGGTCGGTTTTAACAACTAGGTCTTTCATAGCAGTCACTCTGTTTAAGGGAGTTGAATTAATGGTGTAATTGAAATTCAGGGGTTTTGTTTTGAGAGCAAGAGTCATGATGCTGCATTTTCCAGGGTTTAAGTTTAAGTTTCCAGGGTTTAAGTTCCAGGGTTTAAGATTACAAATTTAAAGATAATGATCAATATTGGATTACAACTAATGGTTTCAGGCTTGACTTAATGGAGTTCATCCATTATGGGGTGAATGAATAGACTTTGTTAATTAAAGGTGATGGTGTCCGTTGAAACCTGGGTAATACAATTAAAAAGGAATAGTAGAATTAACAAAGTCTATAAATTATCCCCAAAGTGAATACAATTAGGTTTATAATAGCAGTACCTTGGATGGATGAATATGTAAATCTTTCCCAAGTCGTACCCATCACTGCACGTATATACACCTGAGTCCTTGAGGGTTGCATTTTTAATGATCATAGAATGACCTCTACTGATGGGACCATCACCAGAGAGCTCTGAGAGAGGGATACCATTTTTCTTCCATATGGTTCCACCAGAATTGTAGGAGACTCTGGTGCGGCACACAAGAACAAGGCTCTCACCAACCCACCTGTGGAAGGTTGTAGCCCTGTGGGAAAGGCGAGGGTATACGGTAACTTGGGGCACTGAAATAAAGACAGGGTCACAATGAGCAACACGCAAGTCAAGTGAAAAATGACAGGACATTAAACGAAGAAACTTTATGATGAACAACTAGGAGTTATAGATAATTTAAAATTATTGACACTAATTTCTCTTAGAATACTCAGAAACGTAATTTTAGCAGTTGCTCAATTTTATCCTCCCTCTTGAGAAAGATTGTCGCTGAAGTAAATGCAAATTGTATTTTTTATGTTTCTTTACTTCATCTATTATGCCAAGGACAGTTAAGTTTTATTTGCTGAAAAGAGAAACTTTTCTGGGGAGTGTTTGAAGTCAAAGTGCACCCATGAAAAATATTTGCCACAGCTGGGTATCAAAGGGGTGGGAGGCATATGCTCTTAAAGTCAGTGGCATAAGCAGGATTTCTTTCTGGGGGGGGGGGTTCATTAATATTTACGGGCATAAATAAAATATGTATCATAAAATGAGATTTAGATTACTATTCACTATAACAATAATTAAGTTAATATTCTCTTTTCGTGAAGACAATTTAACTGTATTTTTCAGTTGGTGGTTTCCAGCACGACTTTGTGGAATTTACTGATAATTGTAAATTAAAAAGTAATACTTTGTTTCTCCACCTAAATTTAATATAATACGACCATGACTTCGACTTTACATCATCTTCAGGTTCAGAGTCAAAAAATGTCCACACTTATATACATGTTGAGTGGAGGGTGGAAGGGGGAAATGGGTAGTGTAGGTGGGAGGGGGGGGAGGAAACATGAAAAGGGGTGGAGGTTAACAGAAAGTCTTTAACAATGATGCAGTCTGCGTCTGCACATTTTAAAATCACGATTTACTCGAGAATGTCTACTTTATTTTCCTTTGCAAAAGCCTTTACTTTCCATGTGCAATATTTCCAAGGAAAAATCAATTCTATGGCCACTATCCAAAAGATATTTAGCGAAGTTTGAATTTGAATTGGCATCTTTAAAACAAGCTATACTTGTGTAGGCTTCCGCGGGTTGTCTTGCTTGAAAATGCCGGTCTTCCGGGATTTCCTCCATGTTGGTCCATAATTCCTGGGACGACAGTTAGTATATAAGATGGCAAAAATTCTTCATATTTACTTCACTGACCTGAAGAAGCCGACTGCAACGCCGGCGAAACTGACGTCCCAGGAATTATGGACCAACGCGCGCGGAAATCCCAGAAGACCAGCATTTTCAACAAGCTATACTTTTCGTGCTGTGTGTAAAACGTAGCATGCTATATTTTTTAAGTCCAATGAACAAAATTCTAAACGCTAGTGCAAAGTATACAAAATATAGTGAATTAAGAGAATGATTGTGGGAGGGGTGATTTAAACCCTAAAACCCCTCCCCTGTCGGTACGTCACTGCCTATAGTGCCAGCCCGATTCCTGTGGGAAGAATATAGGATTTTATGGATGGCCTCAGGAACCCTATATGGATGGCCTAATGCCCCGTTCCCATTACTAGGGTAGAATGATAGTTAATATGGCGGCTAAAGCTAACCTGAGTTCACACGGCCTACCCAGAACCATCGTAAAGACTCTAGTGACATCTATTGGAGAGTGAAATTAAGTCAAAACAACAATGGAGGGTAGGGTAGCGGAAGGACTTTGTCTTGCAAAGATTGGAAGCGTATTTTAACTTATGTGCAAATTAGATGCAGTTATTTTATCGAACATTATCAATGTAGTTTCCTAGATCCCTTTTTATAAATCAACCAAAATATTCTTCTTACATTACTTCCTCATGATTGACAGTGGGTCGTATCTCCGAGATACTCAATGGATTCTGTGTTAGTTACTTTGCTAAACATCAATTTTAAATATAAAATTGAATGCACTTAACATTTGCTTTGAATAGCTCCAAAGTAATACGTTAAAAATATGTAAAGGTTGTACAATGATGAACGCCCTTCATGACTTTAATTTCTAGATATTTAAGACATTCAACCTTTACCTCTTTTTCCTCGCACATTTCAACTAATACCTTTACACTTTAAAATTATTAACGTTTCCTTGCCTGTATTTCTATTCGTTTAGCTTATATACAGGCATCACGCTCCAAGAAATGCAATCAACCATGGAACGCCATGGTACGAAATGATTAATTGTTCACCTCTCAATAAGTTATCGCTCATGTTAACCCATTTCGTAGGCAAGTTCATGAATCCAAATAGAATAGGTACATACAAGTATACATAATGAATTTGTTGCTCTTATCAATATTCAGTATTTTAAAATCCGATAACCCAAGTTTACCATATTCTGCTGTTTGTGAAAGGAGCTATGGGAATAATGTTGAAAATACTTTTAATGCCGTCCTAAGGAGTGAATACGTAAAAAATAACACGAGTCGAATTTCCTGTGAATGTTTGCAACTTCTTAGTTATTTAATTTCTGCATGTATATTTTCTTCACGGCAAGGTAATCACATTAAATAAATATATAAGCGTACCCATACAGCACAGGGTTGAGATATATTCGTGTTGAATTAGTCGAAATGTGGTGTTTGGCTAAAACTGGTATATATGTCGGGCATAATAATTTTTTTAAATCAGCCAAAGCAGAATAATTTATTTTTTCTCACGAAATACATTGCCGATAAGTTTCTGTGCCTAATAAAGATTTAAAATTAGTTGTATATGAGATTATTAATAATCTGATCATATACAACTGTGATTATATTGTGCTTTTGTATAACAAACATACGTTGATAGTCTAGTATGTTTTATATTAGATTATTTACAGCGGCAAATTATGTAGCATTTTAATATATAACACACCATGTTTATTTTCCAACGTACTCTTACACTTTCGGGTATATTGCTTGCTATTCATTACATAGCACATGAGCGAAGCTATGAATAGCTCGCTCCTCTAAACGCTGGACATGAATTAATATGATTTACCGAAGAATGACCAGCACCACATGAATAAATCCTACTAATATAGTTTGACTTCAATGCAGTCGAATGTAAAGGGAGAGTAATACATATTAATATTTGGCATAGCAACAGTATTTCTTGACTGAGCAGCAGACGAGGATTAGTACTTATGGTCTCCAACAAGATGGCTCCGTGACTAGTAACAAGCGAGAAACGATTATCACCCTGCGCAACTAGCGACGCTTCCCGCCGTCCGCCATGCTGTTCTCGTTCAACTCGTTCACTTTTCTGACGACCACGCTACTGTGAACAATCAAGATCAGTCTATTACTGCTATTACTCCTGCGGTAAAGCGAGGCTCTCGTTATTTTTCGGAGGCTGCACCAACTTTGTTCCATCATTTAATAAGGTGAGTAACTTTTATGTATCTATTTTACATTAAATTTAGTAAGAAACTAGGGTGGTATCTTGGTATTTATTTTTTTATTAAATTTAGCTTGAAACTAGGCTGATACCCGACGACCACGTGTCTTAAATGGTGTGCTAACATTGCCTTTGAGTAATTTTTTACCACTTGGAAAGTAAAGTATGCCGTTCATTTATGTATATTGCACCCTGGTGTAGGTTTACCTAATTTTGAGCGTCATTCTTGTCACTTACATGAATCAGTTTTTTAAATTTCCTCTTGGCTTTTCTTTTACGAATACTAGTTACTGTTTCCTTGTTTTGTTACGTTGTTTTTAACCCCTTTCGTTCTTGAAAGCATTACGTTCACTCCTGATTATCAATAATTAACTAGCCAGATAGCAGAATGCACCTAATATGCTAATTTTCCTTCAATGGTGGGAATGTGAACGCTCGGTGGTGGAAATAGTTCTATTTTTGCAGGAGATCAATGCGTAAAGATTCCTGTTGTGCACTACCTTTTATTGCCTCCTGGTTGTCAGAGATTTGACGAGATGTTGGCCAATTTGAGCAATGGTTATTGATATGTAGTATTGTGTTGTGTATGCTGCAAGGCAATCTGAACTTAGCTATGCGTTGCTGTGCACTATTTTCGGCTGGTACAGGCATTCTTAAGCCATTGAGATCCTTGTTCATTAATAATTTGTACGATAGCCTATAATTAGTCACTATAATGGTGTGCTAGAGGGTGATTTGACGCCAAACTTGCACTACCTACATATCATGCTTAGAAAAGGTTTAGTAATTATATTCTAGTGTAACCTTAGCAAAAGTACCCATACCTACGCGAAACTACCTATGCTATCCCTTGATAAACTCGTATTTTTGCTATTGGATATATTTACATTATTTATATCCCTAATTATACGAGGAAAGGACATTTTGAATCTCTCGATTTGGCAATCAATTTTTGTAACGTTATGATCATGGTCCAGTCTACCATGGTAAGCTAGAGTTCGCAAAAGAGTTAAAACGTCACCAGTGAAAATAGTCTTGGAATTTAGATTAGAGATCGAGTAAATTTCAACATTTGGTTTGATAATGATTTCCATTTTAATTTACGTAATGCGCTGATAACGCTAGTATGGCTACCTTGCCGTCTCGACAAATCTTCGCCGCACACGATCCAATTCGTTACTTAAGCTTTTTTGTAAGGATCCCATATATATTGGCAGCGTATTCAAAATTTGGTCTAACTATAGCAGGTAATTTATCTTGCGTGATCGTCACGTTTCCTCTGTACTCTTTCAACGCATCCCAATCTACGATTAGCGTGACCCAACATTTCACGAATGTTTATCCCAAGGGTAACGATAACTATATTATACTAAGATTATATTACGATATAATAGCGTAACCAGTCTATCATATGAATTAAAATGGGAATCATTGTAAGATCGCAGGTTGAAATTTAGACTAGAATAAATTCCAGGATAATATTTCCAGGGGGACGTTAAAATATTTTGCGAATCCCTACATTAATTTAGGTCTAGTACATTTTTGGTAATCCTTTTATAAGCATGATATGTAGTGCATGTTTGGTGAGAATTCACCCCATCCACACACCTTCATGGTGTCTTGCAGGGTATTATGTAGATGTTGAAGTGACTTCAATGACTATGTGTATATTCTAGTCTAAAACTTACTCATAGGAAATTTTGCATGACTGTAGTGGGATTAGTGTTATGCTCCCGACTTAAATCATAAGGTTGCTCGCAGCATAAAAATTTTAGGGAAGTGGAGTAGCTGTGTTGTTCATCAGTCAACCTGGTTTCTTATGAGTTGTTAAGTGCCCTGTGCGGCTAGTAATGTGAAAGTGCTGCATTTCATGTATGTCAATTCTTATAGGGTGTCCTAAATTGTTTGACATTAGCCAGACAAATATTTTGCAAGCATTCTATATATTTTCAGTTGAAAGCCAGAATTTTCATTTTTGTTTGCTTTTGTTTTAAATTTGCGTATTTTTTAATGTGGTGTGCAGTGTTTTTCAGGGAATTGGTGTTTCAATTTTTAAATAGGTTGTTGGGCTATCTATTAAGTTACTGGCTAAGATTTTAGATACTAAACTAGGTATGTAATTCAGTTTAAAACCAATTTCAATGTAGTTTTGTAGGAGGCAATGAAAAGTGTACTAAATGGAGACTAGACCTGTGACTTCATTATTTTCAACCTGGATTTATGGTTCTCTAGTTTATTGACATCAATTTTGACCTCTTGTAAAATGTGCGACTGAACCTTTCAATAATTTACTAAGAAACTTAAGCATCAAAATTATTTGGTGAGTTGCAGCAGTGGAACAAAATAAAGTGAAACTAAATTCTCTCACTTAATTATAGCATGGAAGCTTTTGAGGCCCCATTGTTTCTATGGATTGTCATTGATGTCTTTAAATTGGTTGTTGCATATTGTAAATTCAGTTTTCAATGAATTTTCAGGTGCCCTTCTGCTATTTAAAGTTCATTGGTCATGCCTAGACAAAGGAAAAGTTACTTGACGTGTAGTGAACGTCATAAGCGTCAAATTGTGTCCGATTTGTGTGATGAGATGTTCATGCTTGATGATACTGTTGAAACTGAGCAGAATGAGGTATCTGTACAGGTAGAGCCATGTGAAACAGACACACACACTGTTGAAGACACTGAATTGGAAAGTGGACTTGATAAAATACCTGATGCACCTGGTGCTGATTTTCTGGAGAGCTGGGATTGTGAATCCCTCATTACAGAATCTGATAGTGATTTTAGTGATGAGGAAGTGGGTGGGGAATTATTGAATGTTGACACTTTAAATGATATGAGACACTGGGCAGCATCAGGAGTTCATCATTCCAAAGTTAATGACCTACTAAAAATTTTAAGAAGGCATTCCTGTTTCTCTGAATGGCCAGCAGATGTAAGAACTTTGTTAAAGACTCCGCGAGAAACGCAAACTCAACACATATCTGGTGGCGATTATTACCACTGGGGAGTGGAGGTAAAGTTGCATCAACATTTGGACAAGTATCCTAAATTAAGAGAAGTAGAAGTTCTGCAAATTCAGTGCTGTGTTGATGGCCTTCAGTTAACAAAAAGCACAAATAGTCAATTATGGCCTATTCTACTATCTTTTGAAGGTTTTTTAGATATTGAACCATTTGTTGTTGGCATGTTCCATGGGTATAACAAACCGACTTCTGCAGTAGAATATTTTCATGAATTTAAGGAGGAAATGACTAAACTGAGAGGCTCTGGAATAGAATTCAAATCAAAAAACTATAGAGTGGAGATATCAGCCTATGTTCTTGATACACCTGCATATTCATTTGCTACTGCAACAGTGTGCCATACAGGATTTTACAGTTGTAGGAAGTGTGTAACCAGAGGGGAGTATGAGGGCACTAATGTTGCCTTCAATGAGTTTGATTCTGAACTCAGGACTGACCACAGTTTCCGCAATCAGGTTCAAATTGAGCATCATAAAGGACATTCTCCCCTGGAAGATATTCCTGGGACAGTCATGGTAGACAGCTTTCCATATGATTACATGCATCTTGCTTGCCTTGGTGTTATGAGGAAAATCTTATTTTACTTCACCATGGGGCCTTATTTAGTCAGGTTGTCTAATAATCTTGTGGGTCAACTTTCTAATAAACTGGAATCAATTGCTAAATATATCCCATCAGATTTCCCTAGGAAACCCAGGTCTCTCAAAGAGCTGAGAAGGTGGAAAGCGACAGAACTTAGGCAGTTCATGCTATATACTGGGCCCTATGTGTTGCAAAAAATTGTGTCCAATGATGTATATATTCATTTTTTGAGCTTCAGTTTTTCCATGAGGTGTTTTGTTAATGATAAATATCACCATCAGAGGAAAAGAGCAGAAAAGCTCATGAAATATTTTGTCCATAATTTCGGAAAGTTGTATGGAAGTAAAAGTGTGTCACATAATGTCCATGGTTTGATACATTTACATAATGATGTCTCTGCTTATGGTTACTTGGATAAAATTAGCTGTTTCAAGTTTGAAAACAAATTACATTCAATCAAGAAAATGGTGCGGAAGTATGAAAAGCCCCTGCAGCAAATTGTGAGACGTGAGGCAGAATTGTGTGGGATTCCATCAGGGAACATTAGTCACTCTGTCCATAAAATTAATAGGTACATTGATGAATTGCCCAGAGGGATGACCTTACCTGCCTATTCAAAAGTTTACTTAAAAAACTATGTCATAACCTCTACGAAGCCAAATAACTGTGTGATCCTTGTAGATGGCTCCATTGTTGTCATATCATTGATTGCAACGAAAGGAAAGGACATTTATATATATGGACGGAAATTTAAAGAGGTGTCAGATTTCTTCATTTCACCTGCAAAATCCAGCTCAGTAGGTATGTTTGTAGTATCAAACTTGTCCTTAGCTAGTATGTGGCCTTTAAGTTATGTTCGTGCAAAAGGGATGCTGGTTCCATTCAGTGAGGAGAGAATAGAGCAGTATTATGTGTCAGAAATTATACATAGTTAGTACAGGGTGTATTTATGGAAGCGGATTATAGTAAGTATTATTGTCTTATTTGTTCACTGTTTAATTTCTATTGTTGTTTTGAACGTTATTTTGCAAATTTATTAACTTTATGTTCCCTTATCTGCAGCATGGTCTGGAAGGTGGTAGAATTTGGTGGTTTGTGCCGCAGTGGTGCACTCTCCGGATGTAAGGTGCCCCGTGACGCAAGCAAATCGGCTAGTGTGGTGCCTGAGAAATGGCTATTTAAAAAGGGAGGCAATAACTACTGCTACTGGCCACCTAAGTCATGTACATTGGTGGCTAATTTAGTCAGAAAGATGTGTGTGCCATGCATTGACTGGGAAGTCTGGAGTGTCACCTATATATCAACTGAAACCATGAGTAAGTAAAACTTCCAGTTAAAGCTGGAAATGGTTATGTAATAACAGCACCAGCCTTTACTCTCCATTGATAAATTTCTGATTGAAAATAATTCAATAGCCACCATTGGCATTTAGGATTATATTAATTTTTTCATGCTCAATTGTCATTGTCATATAAACATTGTCTAATATAAAGTTACTGCAATTTTCACTCATCAGATAACTATGAGATGGCAAAAGAGATGTTGGATGGTGTATCAGAGGTAACTGACATTGATCAGCACATAGCACAGAGGAAGGCCAAAGAATATGGGCGGGGTAAACGATCGCCAAAGAGGAAGGCCTTTGGTGATGAGGATGGAGATAGTCAGCATAGAAGTTCTGTGCTTTCCGATCTCCCTGAGGATTCCTCTGAAGAAGGTAGTGCTCATTTTGCTCTGATATGGTCTATTGTCTGTATGGGCCTCGATATCAGATTGTATTAACTTGATGTTGACTTGTATAATAATTGCTTTTTGTCTATTGCAGAGAGTTTTCCCCATGAGTCTTCTACTGCAGAGGTCAGAAGCTCCCAAAAAAGTCCCAGGAATCAGCAGAGAACTAGCACATTCTCTGTTCTTGAAGGTAGGATTTGATCTTATCCTCATATTATTTTCCTGTTATTTTGGCTGATTAGCATTGCATAGGTACTGATAATTTTACTCCCTTAGGCACCAGGACAGTGGGGACATTGTTTAATGGTAATCGCCGCATATCCACGTGTGATGCAGCATGTAAGTACTGATGCCTATCAGTTTGAAAGTGATTATTATATTAAGGTGATGAGTCTTGTCCAATCAAAATTTGCGATATTTATTTTTGCCATTTATCTGCTAGGTCAGACAAAAATGAGACAGTCGGAACCAGCTCAAGTAAATATGAAGCTAGACAGAATGGTTCGCACATTAGGAGACATGGAGAGAACCATTATGAAGTTGTGTTCTAAAGTTGTGAGCTTGGAGCTAGGGCAGAGGGGCATCCTGGAGAAATTAACCAGTGGGTTTGACAAGGTGTCAGTTGTTGAGCACAGTGCAGAACGTGTGGTGCTGCCATTTGTTTTACCTCTGAGGAATTTATTGAGGCTATGGCTGTTGTGGAGAAGCCTGAAGTTATGGAGCAGATGGTAACTATTTTTTGGCATTCATTTCCTGTTGCATAGTATTTTACGGCATTTATTTATTATTTTTAGGATTTTTGAGTGAACCATTGTGCTGGTGTGGTGCATAGCTAGCGCTTTTGAAGTGTAACTCTATATTTTTATGAAGTTATTATTTCTACTATTGACCATTACTTTCATCTACAGCTAAATGATCTGAGCCGGGTGGGGGGTAAAGATGAGACAGCCGTGGTGAATGGTATCCTCAGCAAATTGCTCACTAACTCCTTTGCCAAAGAGTGCTCTTGGCGAGGCCAGCGGAGTGGCAAGCATTCCCTTGATTCTACTCCATTGCTGAAGCTAGTACATGGTAAGTAATACTTCTTTCATGATAGGGTAAGAGGTTCATGACACCAATACATTGCCCACCCTTAACTCTTTCACTGCGAGTGACAATAATGTCTCGTCATGAGAGCCTATTGCTAGTATGCTCGTGTCTCATCTTGGTATTCATTTGTGTTTTGGCCTTGTTTGAATATATGTATATACTAGCTGAAAGTGCTTAAGGTGTCAACTGGAGGGAGAAATAGAATTAATACCTATTGTATTAAGACATTTAAGAATTTTTCATGAAGAGGCAAAAACAATCTTTTGTTATGGAGTTAGCTACGGCTCCAAGTCTGTATCAGAGTCATGAATATAATGTAAACCAATGTTAAGAAATAATTACTGCCTGGACTCAGACCAGGGTCTTAACAATAACAATATTATTTAAAAACCTTCAGGCTACTAGAGACAAAGGAGGTTATAAGGGAGGGTGCATACAATTGTCTGTTGTTGCCAATAAGGCCGGATTCAGGTTTTTGGGAATGGTACTACCCCCCTATTTTGCAACAAAAATTTCTCTATGGCCTTTTATGTATGTTATACAGTCTCAATTATCCACTTTCATGGCAGTGGAGTCAGTGAACTTCCTATGGATATGTATAGCTGCATTTTATTCCAATCACAGTAAATTCTATTCTTATTGCCTATTAAGATTTAGCCTACATAAACCAGGTACCTGTCTTTCAGTTGCATATAATCAAAAACTTATACTGTATATTTCACGAGTACCTATATTTCATTTTTTTATCTTGCTACTCTTGTTTTGATTCATTTAAGTTTCTTATCACATTTTGGTCTCCAAAGACAAAAATTTTGCAAGCAGTCCACTTCAGCATACGATGTGCATCCATACAATATTCAAGTTTTGAACCCCACAGAAACTTTCATTTAAATACTCAGTTTTACCGAATGCAAACCTACTTGATCTGGGTGTAGCAAAAGAGTAAGCCCCGTGTGATTTTTCTGATTGAAATAGGCGATCTAGATTCAAGAATCATCTGGGATACCTAATTTAATACCTATCAATATCTTCACGGAAAGAAACATGCTGATTAAGGCTTTGTTTTTTTACTTAATTTGCGGGATTTACTTGATGTGCTGAGTGTTACAGGTCTATTACAGTTTAAGAATGCTAACAGATTTTGTTTCCTGGTTTTAAAATTGGCATGATCTGTAACACCAAGTAAATGGTTGATAATTTGATGCATTTTTAGAGGGAATTACGGTTTCCCGGTTAAAAGCTAAATTATGGTTAAAAAGTTATTACATATCTTGTGTTATACTTCACCTTTTCAGGTGGTGCCATTCGCAATACAGGCTTCCGGCACCTCACAGAGAGCAACGTAAGGGACAGGATACAGAAGTGGCTCAAGCAGGCCAGCCGACGCAAAGTCGAAGAATATATTGATATGCTGTCCGAATTTAATGTGTCAGAGGATGAATGAAGTGTAATTGTTATTGATTGTAATTTAAACCTTTGGCTTTACTTGCAACACTGTATTTCCTTAATAAGTGCTTTATTTGAGCAATTGTATTCAGTGCTCCTTCCTATGAAATAAATTTCTTCATCAAGTCTTGGGTCTTATTCATGTTTGTGGTTAGCTGTGGACTGCTCTTAGTAAGTTTTCTCATTGCATCTGTCAAATTTCAAACTACCGTGGTAATATGTTGCTCATCTCCATATTAAGAGATTCCATTCCTTAATCGTGGGGGTATTATACAGGTTTCCAGTACGTCACGCATATGATGGTAGATTCAAATTTGCCGCCATACCGGTTGCGGCAGAGACCTCTAGTGGTTAACAGGCAAACTTTGTTGTGGTGTCCCCAAACGGCAATGTGTGAACTACATAGTCCTCATTCCCCGTTCCTTGTCAGGTCACGTGTTTACACGGGAAATATCGGCTAATAGGCCAAAATTGCATCACTTTTCAACCTATTTGACACGTGTAGGTTCGACGTTTCGGCGAGATAAATCACGTTTAATGCACGGCATTTATCCCTTTTTTGTACTGTCTGTGCTGTTTGGGTACGTACTCAGGATTCAGGGGTAAAGCCAACTATTTAAAACCATTATTGAACAACCGAATAACGTGGTAATAAAACTACTAAAATATATTACAGTGTGATTAAATAAATATCGTTGTAACTAACAATAAGAATCATTTCCAATCCATATCGTGCGATCCGGTCACTTCGTCTTCAAGCACTCTACGTTCATTTCCACTTCCATTTTCAAAACAAACCTTCTTTCTACCATTACTTGCGTTCACACGTCCTTAAAATACCAGTAACTATAGAGCCAACTATAGTAACTCAATAATGGTAGAAAAGTTTACTACTTTTTTTTAGTAGGGCCCTAGTACCGGTTAGCGGCAACTTGCGTTCACACAGCCATTTTCCAACTATGGTAAGCCTTACCATAGTAAAAAGCTAGTAGTGTGAACGGGGCATAAGGGAACATAGGGAGAGTACGGTACCCAAAGGAAACAAACACAGGATAGGAAGCGCTCGAGAGAGTGGAAAAAGAGTTGACATGGTGCAATAGAAAGCTAATTTGGACCAGTAGAACACCAGTAATAACCACGTGACCACTGAAGGAAGGATTTGTTTCCTCCAAGCCCAACTCCTTGCTGCTTACCTCCGGGACTGGATAGATTCGGCCGGCGCGAGTGCTGAGACTGTCGTGGAGGGAACGGGGCCCAAGAGGCCCCTCCTCCGAGACCCGCTTTGACGCCGGAGATGGCCGGCACCAGGCCGAGGAGGAGACAGAAGATGAGAGGCTTGGGAGGCAACATGGCGACTCGCGAACGTTCAGTTGGCGACTTCCTT
Source organism: Platycnemis pennipes (assembly GCA_933228895.1). Classification (NCBI taxonomy): domain Eukaryota; kingdom Metazoa; phylum Arthropoda; class Insecta; order Odonata; family Platycnemididae; genus Platycnemis; species Platycnemis pennipes. The sequence goes on along the minus strand of OW121852.1, from coordinate 27,425,007 downwards.
TCCTTCTCCTCTCCTCGACACTTCGAGAGGATCTATCAGGGGACGAGGAGTTCCTGCAAGCGAAGTTTAGAGAATAGACAAATCAGGGAGCGCAAAGGAATGTAGTAGGTAAATATGCCAGTAAACACACATAGCTGCTGCAGCGCTTCACAAGGATGTCAGCGCTGCAAGTGAAGCACATGTCAACTGAAGCGCGATAGCAGAGTCTCAGCAGCGCTCTCATAGAGCGAATTATTGAGAGATGCATTCAATGCGCATTCGCAGCTCGTGTTCGAAGTGATACAGCCGCAAGTTGTGGACGTGCTGCCACGGCGCTGCAGATATGCCGGCTTTTGAATAAGGCGCGTCATGCTAGTGGCGCTACGTGGTGACAAAAAAATCGTTAAGCGTTGACGAATCGCATAATTGGCCATTGTGCTCAGAAGATTCGAAAAGTGAAGTAAGTGGAAGACGTTAACTTGTTTTCGCTGCGTGGTGAATTATTAGTTAGCCAGCTACAATGAAGCCTGTGAGTATGCGAATATGCAACCAGTCGAAAAATCGCAGAATCGGCCATTATGGCTTTTGAGTTGTGTTGTATGTGCTCAGAAGATTCGAAAAGTGAAGTAAGTGGAAGACGTTAACTTGTTTTCGCTGCGTGGTGAATTATTAGTTAGCCAGCTACAATGAAGCCTGTGAGTATGCGAATATGCAACCAGTCGAAAAATCGCAGAATTGGCCATTATGGCTTGTGAGTTGTGTTGTATGTGCTCAGAAGATTCGAAAAGTGAAGTAAGTGGAAGACGTTAACTTGTTTTCGCTGCGTGGTGAATTCTTAGTTAGCCAGCTACCATGAAGCTTCCGAGTAAATGTTACAAAAACATTTCGCCGGTATTTCTTTAATTTTTACTTCAGTAGACAATGTAGCTATACTTGTTATTTGAATCCAAGACTATTCGAGGTATAATACGTATATTTTTGCATTTTAATGCTCATTTAGGAAAATGTGTTCATCATTATTATTTAGCAATAAAGTCATTTATTGCAACCCTGTGTCCTCAATTGAGATCAATTTTAAACTAATTACGATCTGCGGTCCTTGGTGCGCTATCTGAATCGCTGTGGACGCGTAATTGAAACGCTTCTGAAGCGCGGCGAGGGTGATGCTGAAGCGCTGTGGAAGCGCTTCAATAGAGCTGCTGTAGCACCTCTGTAGCGCTGCTGACATGGGAATATCGGAAATTTGACTGTGTCAGGCATGCTGCAGCAGAATTATGTGTTTACATGGATGCTAAAAAAATTATAAAAAATGTTGTCCAAATCATCAGCAAGGAATCAATTGCAAAAAAATCCGCTGCGCTGCGACACTGCTTTGCGTCGTTAATTTGTGTTAGTCGAAAATTTTGTGCTGCTTTGCACACAAGAATTAATTGGTGATTTCGACTCATGTTGTTGAATGGGTCGTTTATTCGGAACCAAAATCGCTCTTTTGTGCACGAAATAGTACATGGAGACGAAAAATGAATTTTAGTGAAAAAATTAATCTTCTAACCAGAGCCATTCGTTCATAAATCAAAAATTAAAATAAGCAAACAGTGACGCCCACCGAGCGAGCTGAGTTAAGGATTACTACGTCATCCACCTCCGATTCATTGACTGTTTTGAGTGGAAGGGAGTGGAGTGGAGGGGGGTGTCGGTAAGTCTGCTCGCACAGATCCTGTCGCAACCACTTCCATTGGCAGAGACAGCTGTGTGTCCCCATTGATATTCGGCGAAGAAGTTTCGGAGTCTCATTTGTGAATGGACGAAGTGGATGACGTACATGTCCTTTGCACGCCCACATTTCCGAAAGGGTTAAAACACCAGTTTTTGCCGCTTATAACTCGAGAACTGATAACGGATCGAAGAACGGAAAAATGCGGTCTTTTTATGTAATAAACTCTACCAGATTCGGCAATAAAAAATATGGTAAACAGTCCCATTGACTCATTTGATTCAATTCATTTTGACTTATTTTTTTAATCACCATACCAGATGAGCATAAACATTTATCAATCACTTTTGTTGGAAATCCAAATGGCAAGCACTATACTGTTGATGTTTTTCAATGGTAAGGCGGACCATGAGACACTTCCTGGGTGCTTTGTGGAAAGCATTCGAGTTCAGTTCTCCGCCCGTCGGATGAGACGTCCTTAGTCTCTTTGGCGCCCTTCTTTAATAGGAGGCTGATACCGACGCCAGGCTTACGGGTGTGGGGAGAGACTTGAATCACAAACCATTGATGATCAAGGGAAGTATTACTGCTGGATCGATGTTTTTCATGTCCTGAACAGTGAATGACCATTACATAAAATTATATCGTAAAATACCGTTTTCTCAATACGAGGTGCATATTGCAAACAGAAAGAAGGAAAATGTATTTGCTGGTAAAATTTGGGGTGCACTAAATTCGAAAAATTACGTTAACTAGAATTGCACCAGATAATTTACATAAGTAATTATCAACTAAGAAGTAACAATTTTTATTGACGGGTTAAACATTGATTAAATTTAAGACATGCAATCGAGCTGTGACCTTAAGATAAGAGATTTAGTGCTTCTCCCAGATATAATGAAGGGCTTATTTGAGATGCACCACAAAAAAACAAGGTTACCTATATAACACGTAACTATGCGGTTATTATGACGCATGCTATGATCTCTTCTCGCTCGTAAGAGGAAATAAATTTAACAATTCACGTGCCAACACTGAATTTCGTTAGGTATGTTTCCTACACCGGATTGCGCTCAATACGCGGGTAGGCAATCTGAATGTATTTATAAGGTCATCATGAAACAGAGCGTTTCAAGTTTACTAACAAGATTTATTGAAAATTTTCCATTCCCATCCGAGTTTTTTTTAGTAAGTTTGAGACATTGCCGTTATAATCATAACAAACTTTCGCAGATATTGCCGATCTTCTTTGCGTACGTACTAATTCCACTATCAAACCTGCCTAATATTACGGAGCATTACGTTCTCAAACGAAATAGGTGAACTCTAAAATGAGGCCCGCCGACGGGAATTTATCAAATAAATCTATAGATTTTTATCGCATTTATCTTCTGCCCTTTTTAAGAATTCTATTTCAACGGTATGCTTGGCCAATTGGGGTATTTGATCAGATGCTATTTCTTGTTTCTTATCCGAGAAGTGACCTTGAAACTCTCCCTAAGCTGAATTTTATTATGTCTCATAAAATGTTTTCCAGCTCTGAAAATTATTTTGTCTATGTTCTTCTGCATAAGTTTAGTCAACTTAAGTCAACTAACTGATTGTCGAGCGTATTTTTATAACCAGGGGGGTTGCGTTCGAAGCCGTCGGGATTATCTCGAATAGGTAACAAAGGAGCCACGTGGTACCAACAAGAATGGGTAGCAAAATTAGTGTGTCTGAATCGCTCGTAACAATATCTTTCATTGTTTTCACTTGAGTTTTTCTCATCTGTCTCGACTATAGAGCCTCTAGTTGAGATAAAACAAGTGTAAGCAATGAATGAGGTTGTAATCAGCGGGTTTAACACACCAAATTTACGAACCATTCATGTTTATGCCACGTGACTCCTTGGTTACCTATTCCAGATAATTCCGACGATTTCAAACACATCCCCCCAGGCAACCACAATGTTAACATAATTATCACATTAACTGACGGTTAACGTTCACCAGACATTATAAAACCGCACTTTAAACTCAAATGCGCTCAGAAGGCCTCAGCACTTAAAAGGACTATGAACATCTTATCAAAAACAAAAAAAAATTGAGAAATAAAGCCGCATTAGCTACTTTCGATTTCAAGCGTAACTTTCTCCAACTTTGATCGGAAATTAAATTTCAAAATGTCGACTATCATGTAAATGCCCGGCATACAAAAAATTGAGCAATCCTCGAGCCATATGCGCTGTAACATTACACGTTACATTAATTGCTATGGCGGCAATAGAACACCAATCAAATTTACTTCTCACATAAATTGTTTACGAAAATAAATATCACCATAGCATTACGGTAGAGTCGACACTCAAAACGGAGCTGTCTTGGGAATCCATCATTCCGTTATAACATCACTGTGCCCCCACTACTGTCAGAAAAAAATTAATCAATTTTGCTGGTTTTTTGATTACGAGATTTCTTCATAACTTGATAAAATAGTTACATTGACGGATAATTTTAGGAGATACTGCTGATAGTTTTATTGAATGTTAAAAATTGCTTGTGGAAAATCAGAGAATTTACAACAGGCGATGCATTGAGTCATTTTTCAAATCCCCAGATCAATTTGGGGAAAAACTAACGAACGAACGGATTTCTTACACCAAACTTATGGTAGATCTATCTTTGAAAACTAACCTTAGGTAGAATATACATTAATAAATAAGAAAAATGAATACATGCCTCTTCACACATTAGCATAATCAAATGACGTCAACACCCGAACAATGCAAAAACGTTTTAGCAAACATTAAAGACTTGAATTTGCCGACTTGACTTTGTCTTTTCCCTAAAATTCTTGTGAGTTGCAATTCAACAGTTTAAATTTCATTTTGAACGATGGTAAGATACCACTCTATATGGAAAGGAGCACTTGTAAGATGATTCTTGTGACGTGCTGGTTTCCGAACTAATAGAAGCGAAATCGTGCGTTTAACAAAAGAGAAAGTATTAGCGTTTTAGGCCTCAATAACTCCTAAGATACTTACATAGCTTCAATATCAATCTAATGCTCACAAGCTCACAAAAAAATTATCGTAAGGAAAATGATCTAAGGGTGTTTCTGAGACCTAGTAATCCCACTCTACGGAGCAGTCACTCTCGTAATGGGGGGGTTTACTTGGAACCGAAATCGCAACTTTGTACACGAAATCGTTAAATGGAAACGAAAAATGAATTTTAGTGAAAAAATTAATTTTCTAACCACAGCCATTCACTCATAAATTAGAAATTAAATTAAGCAAAAGGTGACGCCCACCGAAAAAGCTGCTGTGATAACATTGACGTCATTTTCCTCACGTCCTTGACTGCTTTTCGAGGAAGGGAAGGGAGTGAAGGGGGGTTCTCGGAAGGTCTGCTCGCACAGATACTGTCGCAACTGTCCTATTGGCAGAGTCAGGTGTGTCCCCCCATTGCGATAAGGCGAAGTAGCTTCGCGGGCTCAGTTGTGATTGGACGGATTCGATATACGTCAGAGGTTGCACCACGCCCACTTTTCCGAAAGGATTAAAAACATCACTTTTTCGCTACTTATAACTCGAGAAATAATTGACGGATCAAAAAACGGAAAAATACAGGTCTTTTTAATTTACAAACTCTATCAGATTCGACAGTAAAAAAATATGGTAAACGACCCCATTGATAGTTTTCTACCAGCTGCGGTAGGGTTTTCTGAAGTGTTCCTTCAACCTTCTTTACATCGTTTTCTTATTCACTCCTTATCTACGTTATTTCTGTGCTCGGCTCAACAGTTTCCTTACTTCCTTATAAGAGCTCTCTCCGGTCTCTACCTCGCTTACCCAGCGTTCTACCTTCGCCCATAAGTATTTTCTCCTTACTACCTCATCGCATCTTTGAGTGTCACTACTCTGCTTTGCATTGCCCTCAACTATTATATTCATCACTACACTATTTGTGTCTTCTATTCGGCACATTTAACGCCCCTCTTCATTCTATCCACGTTTCTTTCTGTTTCTCGTCCTCTCTTACTCAGAATTTCAACTTCGTCGCTGACCTTCAGCCTTCTAATGTCCATAATTGCTTGTTACATTCACTTACAATGCCTTCTTCTAATTTTTGACATCAATGGGTGCTTTCCATTCGGGCGACTCGTGTGTCACTTCGTGTGAACTAGCGTCAACTTCGAGTTAGCTACGAATGGAAAGCACTCGTGCGCAGTAGTTGATGCGCGTTGGTCACGAATTGAACGAGTGGGAATCTTAAACAAGTGTAATATTTCCGAAGAGCATGTAGATTTGCCATTTAACTTGTAGTAATCTTCATTGGTTTCAACAATTACTTTATTTATATACAGGCGAAATCTAAATAAGAGGACAATGTAAGTAATTCAGAATGATGATTTGGAATGTTTTTGTTGAAATACTGCGCAGTAGAATCTCTAGTCATCATAGTTATTCATTTAAATTAACGTCTTACCCAGAAAAAGTTTCACATTTTCCAATTTCGTACCAAAATAACGCTTGCGCAAATATTCTTGCCGATGCCTCAAACTCAGTCGACTCAGCTTCCCGTCAGAGTCAGTGTAATTCCGCTTGTGTCGGTAACTCACGACGACGCACGACGAATGGAAAGCAGTAAACACGACTTTAGTCGACGAATGGAAAACACCCAATCTAATCTTCTCCGTAACAATGTTCGTCACCTTTTTTTTCGGCGTCGGCCTTTCCAACCATCACTCTTTCTCCATCCCCCTCCACACCCTTATTTGTTATCCTTCCACCCCTTCAGGTCAAAGGTCTTTACAAGGCCTGCCCTGCAAAGCTCTTCTGCAAACTTTTCTTTGTCTTCCAGTGAAAAGCTGTCTTCATGGGCTGTCCTCTGACGGTTTATGTCTGCTTAGATGGAGTAATTTTTCCCCAAATTCATTGCTATCGCTCCCACGTTCGTTAAATCCACTCAAACCATCACCATCACCAGTCTTTGATCCAAAGATGTGTGACGCGGCTCTCCGCTCTATTTTTTCTAACGGCTAACTGGTAAAGGTCTGCTTATATGGAGTAACTTTTCTTCCAAAACCACTGCTACCACTCCTACAATCGTTAAATACACTGAAAGCATCACCATTACTGGTCATCCAGACACGTAGCTAGGGGGGCGGGGCTTCTGGGGTTTCACCCCATCCCCTCCCCCCAGAAATCTTTTCCCTGCGATTTTGTTGTTCTGATTTTAACTGGGAATGATAATCCGGATTACAATGCGTATGATCCAAGTGGTAGGTGTTTTGAAAGTGTCACTAGAAAGGAAAGTGTCGCTAGTTTGATGCATGTGTGTGGTTAACCATTGTTCTTTTCAATCTGATATGTATGCGTTGAACTTATGTTCTGGAGCCGGTCAAATTAACTGCTTCATAACAAGGTAGGTAGTGAACATTAACCAGTGTGAAGATATAGGAATAGGCACTGTGAAAATAAACACGTAGCACGGAAAGTTAAGGGAAGAGATTCGTAACAAGTCGGCACCGAACGGGCAAGGCTGATTTGTTTCAACTAACGCTACACTAGACTTAAGCAAATGTCTGGCTACGTTCCTATGGTCATCAATCCAAAGATTTATTTGATGCAGCTCCCAAATACATTTTTCTAACAGCTAATCGATTCATATGAGCACAATTATTCTCTTTTATATCCTTCCCAATTTTCTCCATGTATCTCAGACGAGGTCTTTCTTAGCCATGCCTTCCAACGGTAAGGATATTATGAGTTGTAAGAAGCAAGTATTGCAGGATGTAAAAGAGTTCGTTGCAATCTAAAATGCTACCAATTAATATAAATTATTCCATTAATCTTTAACCAGTGCCTTTTTACTGTTATTGTGAGAATCAATGGTGAAGACATAAAAAAAACCTTTAATTAGGCTAAAGGCCGTTGTACACGGTACAATTTCTTGTACAAGATTTTGTACCATAAATTGAAGGGCGAAATTTGACCAAGAAATTGTACAAGAAGTTGGTTCACGGCCGTACACGATCAAAGATTTTCATGCAATTTGTGCGCCAATAACATGCGCAGATATCGTTTTCTGTCAAACAGCTTAATTGCGATATCCGGTGACGATATTATTTTGAAAATACTGCCATAGTTACTGTGTTACAATGATTTGCTACCATTAATCCTAGCATTAATGAAATGAAATTATAGTATTGGTTACTTACAGTCTTTCATCGACTCATTAAACCCATCATTTATTCTTCAAACATCATGTTTTTGCTTGTTGCATATATTTATTTGTGGTTCAATAACGTCACCTTAATTTCATTGAGGTTTAAAATTTTTTAACGGTGTGTCCAACTCATCTTTTGAGAAATAGAAAACTTCCAACGTGACCGACGAATTTCACAATATGGAAGCAACAAAGAATATCATAATGTGGAAGCAACAAAGAATATCACGATATGTGCAACAAAAATGGAAGTTTTGCCACGCTAATAGGAATAAAAGTGATCGCAAACACAGAACACCAACCTTACGAATACTAAACGAACGCAGCACTACCATCACATGTCATGCGCAGAAGCTACTGAGTGGATCTTGGACGGTTTCATCCAATAATATAGAGCATGATCTAATTTATTGTACAAGAAATTGTACGAACACCTCGTACACGATACAATTTGCGCATTGTACAAGTTCTTGTACAAGAAATTGTACCGTGTACAACGGCCTTAAGAGAAATGTTTACTGACCTCACACTGTCAGGGATTGTCAGCTGACGTTAGGAACAGGCCTCCAGTATGTCGTGACTGCTGTTAGTGGTGTAGTGCGTAGTCGGAGGACCGAGGAACTGTCAGACCAGCGAGTGGTGAGCGATGAATTTCAGACGACCCCTCTCCACTGGGAGAGGTCAATAAAATACGGTCGCGATGATCAAGCCCAAGTACTTGAGCTTTTTCCCTTGGACTTTGAGTCCACAAGTGGGAGGAAACTGCTTTTATTACTCGGATGTCAAGCGCTTTAATGATCGCTTCGAGGAAATCGTAATGGTCACTCCTCGAGTGAAACATTTCCGTCCCTCCCGATCCGAGATACGTAATTCGCTCTCCCAACCACAACGAAGCAAAAATAAACCGCAGACTGAGATAGTGTTTTACGGCTGGGGAAGTACCATTAGGGTGAAAAGTTGAACAAAAGCTGAGGGAAATAGGTTTATCAATGTTGAGTTCATTGACACCTGAGATAACCACGGTCAATCTGATTCATAACGCCTTAAAAAAAATATATATACGAGGTGTGTTCAAAAAGTAAGGTGAGAAAAAGTGATGCGGGCAACATACATTCGATTTTAGATTTTTTTTTGTTGAGTTGGTACACATGTCCAAAACATTTGTTTACAGTTTGAACAATATAGCATATTCAGTTTGTTATTGACAGAAACAAATGTTAGACGTGTTTTGGTGTGCTCGGCGATTTTCTGCTGTGAAAAACAATGGATCTACATCTACATCTACACGATACCCTGCAAGCCACCGCGAGGGTGTGTGGCAGGGGTGAAGACCACCAAACATGCACCGTTGACATGGAAACAAGCAACTATAGGGTCTCATGCAACTAGATTGTTAGTATCTATAGTATTTAAGGGATTAATACATCCATCATGCACTACAGACTACTTTAAAATATTTCCCCTACTTATCCCTAAGCTATGCTGCCTATTCTGTTCTCTTATAGTACGGGCGAAAAATACCATTTAAATCTATCAGTATGACAATCTATCTCTCTAATCTTATTTATCTGGTCGAATCTAGCATAATACGCTGGTTTTTTTAATATGTGCCTGACATCTTCAGTAAAGCTATCCGATTGAAATTTCTCTGATGGATTTAATCTGTACTTAAACCTACGCTCTGAATATGATTCCCACCCTTTATTCTTGCGTTAATTCTGAAACGCTACTCATCCTATCGTAACACCTTTTAACGAACCTAGCTGCTCTACGCTGCACAAAGTCTAGTTCTCTGATCAAACCTAATTCATTTGGATTCCATACACTGGCTGCATACTCAAGGTGGGGCCTAACTAGTGAAAAGTAACATCGCTCTTTTGTCTTCTCATCACATTTCCTAAGTACTCTTTTTATAAATCCTAGCCTTCTCTTCGCTCGGCCGCATATTTATCGGATATGTCTTCCCCACGATAAATCTTTCGTGATTGTTACACCTAAATACCTAATTGTTTCAACGCTTTCGATCTTCGTGTTATTAATTTTATAGGATCGCTCTATCTAATTATTCCTCCAGCATAAAATGATAGCTACAATCTTTTTAAGGTTAAGTTCTAACTGCCTTTTGTCGCACCACTCTTGAATTGCATATGGATCAAATAATTTGCATCAAATTTGGTGTAAAAATTGGACTTCAGTGCTCCAAAACAATTGAAATTATGACAGTGGCATACGGCGAGTCTGCTCTGTGTAAAAGAAATGCTTATAAGTGGTACAAGCTCTTCCAAGATGGCCGAGAAGATACCAATGACGTACTTTCAGCGAAAACGTTGAAGCAGTGAAGAATATTGAGTACGTAAGTTGTTCGGGTGTGCCGCGTGATATTCAGGTATTGCCCCGATGTTTCGTGACCTATTCTGGTCACTTTTTCAAAGGGATATCCCTTTGAAAAAGTGATCAGAATAGGTTACGAAACGTCGGGGCAATACCTGAATATCACGCGGCACACCCGAACAACTTACGTACTCATCATGAGCCGCGAAAGCTTCAACGAACAGTGAAGAATATTGTTTTGAAAAATCGTCGAATCACTATTAGAGAAGTTGCTGAGGATGTTGGCATATTGGTTGGCTCGTGTCATGCAATTTTTTCGGATGTTTTGGGCATGAGACGTGTGTCAGCGAAGTTCGTTCCGAAACTGCTTAATTTTGACCAGAAGAACCGTCGCATGAGCATCACTCAGGAGCTGTTGAATGACGACAATGATGATCCTGATTTGCTCAAAAGGGTCATAACTGGTGATAAATCATGGGTATATGGTCATGACGTCGAAACCAAAGCCCAATCGTCCCAGTGGAAAAGAAGGAGAACCCAGGAGAACCAAGATCGAAAAAAGCACGCCAAGTTCGATCAAATGTCAAGGTTTTGCTGACTGTTTTCTTCGATTTCCGTGACAAAGTGCATCAGGAGTTCTTACTACAAGGTTGTACGATCAATAAGGAGTATTGCCTTGAAGTTATGTGCCATTTGCGAGAAGCAATAAGAAAAAAAACGTCCGGAATTGTGGAAAAACAATTCATGGCTTTTGCATCACGATACTGCACCTGCTCACCCATCTTTGCTTGTGAGAGATTTTTTGGCAAAAAACACCAAAATCATGCCTCAGACACCATATTCAACGAATTCGGCCCCCTGAGACTTTTTCCTGTTCCCAAATCTGAAGAGACCTATGAAAGGACGGAGATTTGCAACGATTGAGGAGATAAAGACTGCATCGCTGGAAGAACTCAAGGCTATACCAAAAAGTGCTTATCAGAATGGGGAAAATGCACTATTTTTTATAACTCTTTGAATGTGAAGTTTATTAGCTGAAATGTGCTTACCGAAAATTTTGCTGAAGAATAAAGTTGTGTTACAAAGATATTACTCTTTGAAAATTGTACTTTTTCGGCAGCTTAAAAACACGACGTCATCGCATTACGTCACGGCACGGTATCACCATGGGCGTTGGTGGGCGTGGAGGTAAGTTGTTAAATGAATACTTGGCGGTAACGTATGTATTTATCTCATTTATTTAATGCAATAAACGATTGTATTTCGAACTTTTATTTACGTAGTATGGATTGTAACGAGCAAATTGTCCATTAATTATATAAGGCCTGTTTAGTGCCCAAGAATTTCTACTACGCCTATGTATTCCCTGGTTTTTTTTAAGAAGAACGCCACCATAAGGGAGTCAACCAAAGGAAATTGTCGGAAATGCTTTTTTTTAGAATTTTTTCAATCAACATTTGGTTCGAGAAACGGCTAAAAACCTCAATGCAGTATATTCACTTCGTTTTCTGTTAAAAATAAATGTCTATCCCCGTAGCAATATGGAACCTATACTGTGCAGTGACAGTTAATGCACTGCAGATTTATGCAGTTTTTAATGACCGTGTTAATAATCTCTGTGGTGGACGTAGAATAATTTGGCTTATATATTTAAATTGGTGAGAAAATTTCACATCAAGTTTTTTTTATCAAGCATTTTATTATCATTTAATAATCTTTGCGGTGGGCGTAGAAAAATTTAGCTTATATATTTAAATGGGGTCGTTTACCATATTTTTTTATTGCCGAATATGGTAGAGTTTGTAAAATAAAAAGACCCGTATTTTTCCGTTTTTTGATCCATAAATTAGTTCTCGAGTTACAAGCGGCGAAAAACTGATGTATTTAACCCTTTTGGTTAAGTGGGTGTGGTGCAACCTCTGACGTATATCAACTTCGTCCAATCACAACTGAGCCCGGGAAGTTACTTCGCCTTATCGCAAAGAGGGGGGACACAGCTGACTCAGCCAATCAGAGGAGTTACGACAGAATCTGTGCGAGCAGACCTTCCGAGAATCCCCCTCCACTCCCTCCCCTTCCCATACGAGCAGTCAAGGACGGGAGTAAAATGACGTCAATGTTATCAGAGCAGCTTTTTCGGTGGGTGTCACCTTTTGCTTATTTTAATTTTTGATTTATGATTGAATGGCTGTGGTTAGAAGATTAATTTTTTCACTAAATTTCTTTTTTCGTTTCCATCTAACAATTTCGTGAATAAAATTGCGATTTCGGTTCCGAGTAAACGCCCCCATTGGTGAGAAATTTTCGCATCAAGTACATCATAAACCTTCGAGAAAAAATTTCATGCATATTCCCCAATGCTTCGAGGATTGGAAAAAGCGTTGGCACAAGTGTATTATATCTGGGGGGGGATTACTTTGAAGGGTACAACTTGAATATTGAAGAAGAAAAAACTATTTTTTCATAAAAATATAAGGTCAACTTACTTTTTGAACACACCTCGTATAAATACGTTAGTTATTGTTAGGGAGGGCTTCTGCCTGCTGAGGTAATTAATTGGTGCCATTTGGAATGGGTAGGTAATTGCATATTCCTATTAATATTTCGGGGAACGGAAAAGAAATCGATTGTAACAGCATTATCCTGCTCTTAGCGAAAGGTGCTCATGGGCCCACGTTTTAACGTCCCATGTAACAGAAGGCGTACTGAATTTGGGATGCTGCCCACACAGCACTAAGCAAGGGACGGTTTGCAAAAAAAACCTCTGCCACTGCCGGGATTCGATACTTGGTACCGCACCAACTCGATCACCATTTAAAAAACATAGTATCGGCTAGGGTTGAAGAATACTATTGTAAAATAAGGCACGAAAAATTTTATTAAAAGGAAAAGGCATAGGAGACATGCAAAAAATATGTTAAATCTGACTTAACAAATAACGTAGACATAGCATATAACCGGGGATCATACTGTAATTATTACAAAAACCAAAATATAAAACAAAAATCAATCATAACATATAGCAAACCGGGACATATTTTGGACGTGTAGCGGAGATTGAAAAAATCTGGAAAAAATTTACTTCATTTCGTAGTAAAAATTGGCAAAACTACAAATTTCTGAAATAATTACGTAAGATAAAAAATGTATGAAGCGATAGTAACTAAATAAAAAATTCGTTCGGATATTATTCAGACGAACAATAAGTAGTCATCACCAAATTATAGCATATAAGCCTACAGCATACATAGGATACAGCAAATTAATCGCTATGCTCTCTTGACTAGTTCCTGCTCTTCGATAACCATTATTGAATATGATATGGTTTTATTATCATACAGAAATGGCAAGTTAATCAATCACTTCTCACACATTTTTTCATTAATGAACACGGATAGATCCACTTCTGCAATATGACATACAGATTAATACAGCAGTCAAACTGCAAGCCTGAAGGCCACACACGAATTATCGTTTAGTATTCTCACAAAGATGATTGGCTGGAAAGTTGGTACATTACTACTATTTACACAGATAGTCTTCTCAAATTCATTTGCATTCTAAATTTCGTCTAAACACAATATACATAACTCGTCACATACAAACCACACATTACTACTTCCATTGAAAAATATTCTAACCATGTTACCACTGTTTTCAACTTCTTGCTGATAGAATGTATTCTTTAATATTGGAAATACGCACCAAACCTACGATATAACATTCTCCATCAATACATTCAATCCCTTCTAAAGCAATGAACTAGAATATTTTTTAAAAACTTCATCACCACAGGCGTTCAAATCGCAATACCTTAATAGCTAGGGCTATTTCCGCTTCATCCTTTAACGTCTTTTAATTAGTTTGAAATGGAAAATAATAAAAATAACGATATTATATGATCGTTTACGGTGTGTAGACCAAAGAAAATTATTGCTCGCGGTCGGAAGGAAAACCTTTTCTTTCAATTAGATTGTTATATGTATATAAAAGCAACAAAAGCAACTGCATAGTCGCGCTGTTTACATAAATTTGCCTGTTGCTGCATTGTTTATACAAACAGAACAGTGCGCCTTGGAAATACAGCTCTGCAGAACGGGTTGCGCGTCCAATCCATCAGTTGGAACTAGTTCTTTTGCAAGAGGATCAAATTCAATTGGATGATCACTCCAACCATCTTGGATGTCGTATTGCTTACAATTGGTAACCGGGCCAACTATTTCTTATCCAACTAAAACTAGATGCCGTACCCAAACTCTTTTTTTGAGTGTAAGCATCAAATTAATAGGTATTTGGGGTGTGCATGTTTTTATTTCGTTATAATTGATTATTTACTTGTCTCAATTCAATGTTTGGATTCTATGCTTTGGTTACTATGTTTTACTTGTTTTGGTTACTGTTTGATTGACAATGGAGAGTTAGTTGGTAATGAGCTCTGCGGAAAGTGGTGGATAGTAGTCCAATAAATCTGCAAATTACATATTAGAGATTGTTTCCAGTTATTCGGGTGTATCTTACATACCAACAGAAAATTCTGTAAAGGTATCGTTTGGTCACAGCATGGCAGAAGGTAATGGCATTAGGGAACAGGGATGTGGTCAGGGAGGAGGGCACGTTGAGGGGTTTTATGGCGAGTTTGTGCAACGGCGTAATCCCAAAGATGAATTAGCATTTCATTTTCAGCCTGCGGAAGGCTATCCTTGAAAAATGGAAGTGATGTTTTCAGTATGTTTAGAAGAGAGTTGATTTTGAGGTATTTTCTCATGTTGCGCAGAAACCATGGGGCTCCTATGATTTTCCCTATAGTTTTGTTCTCATAGGATTGCAAACTGTTTAAGTGAGTCTTGGCTGCATCCAGCCAGACTGGGGAAATAAATAGGCTGAAAAAATAATATTTACCGCGAACCAATTAGGGATAAACAAGGATAAAGAATAATTGGAAACGCGACTCTGCAATTTTCGAGAACTACGAAGAGTGCGCTAATTCTGTTGAGATAGGGCGAACGTTGTAATCATTCTTAGGAAGTGATATCATAGAGAGTTCGAGTTATAATTATACAGAGAATTAAATTAGCAACTTTAGATTATGGTGGTGTGGTTTTTCCACAAAAAAATAAGAAATATAACGGATGGAAATTCTCTTTCAGGCGACTAGATCACATATGACATTAGTAACGCTTTATTTCTTAGTGTAACGACTGGAAGTTGTGTAATACGACAAAATTCTGCGCGCAAATGGAATATGTGCGTGCATGTGAGCCGTGCTGGTATTTGGAATCTACGTTGGAGTATATTAGGATATTTTTTTCCTTTTGAGTTTGAAATGTGAAATGGTATTTATTTGCTTTGATTTTGAATGATTTTTAACGCAGAGAGCATGCAAGGACCCTGCAAGCATTATTTAGTAGACGGATTTAGACACATACTTGAGAGTATGAATGAAATTCATGATTTCGGTGGCACCTTTGTAAAGGATTTGATGGTATCCGAATTCTTGTCTCTTACATGTCGTAAGAAGAAAAGCATAAAAAATACAGCGTTACACTTTTTTAACACAACAAACCTCCTCCATTGCAAAATTGTAATGGTAGGGTCATGAAACCAACCATATTGCTTAAAACATGTAAAAGTCACTACGACTTCAAGCTTGTCTTGGAAAAATCACATTCACAATATTTGCAACAATGCGTTAAAGTGACTGGGATTCATCGCGGAAAAGTAGTCAAACGAAAAAACAAAAGTAATATGACTTTTAGCAACAGCAAGACCTCATCTTGAGTGTGTAGGAACCAAGGAGATTAGAATGTATTGGATGAGGCATTGGCATGCTTGTCTATGGGTGACAATGAAGCCAGAATGGGGGTGCTTGGGAACGATTAGGCTCCACCCACCACGTGCATACAAAACATTGCGTTCTATACGGCCTCTTATGGTGACTGCATGCGTCCTCAAACATAAACAACAAAGAATGTCACCCATATTTCATCACCGTGGGATCATTTAATCTTCAAAATTGTATGTATTTCAGTATTAATGCATTTGATTCCCCTTTCAGTCATATTGACTAAAAATGATTCGTATTTAACCTATTTGAACTACGTATTTGGCGGTTGTTTGAGTCTTTGGGAACTTAACTCGGTTTCTGTGACGAATTTCAAAAATGCATTCCATAATTCATCTATCTACTCTATCATGGAAGGAATAGGAAACAAATTATGCGAGTTCCACAAATTTAAGTATTGAAATTTCTGGCGGATAGTTTTATATTCCTTTCACGATGGATAAATTTCCCTTAATAATCCTCAAATCGGTTAGTTGTATTGCTATTCGAATTTACATAACGTGAAAAACAACTTCTTCCGTGTGAATATCGCGAGGAGCAAGCCCGTGCGTACCAAGATGGCCACTGGACTCACAAATCAGCAGCGATGTAGTAACGCTGTACGTAATACGTCCAGTACGTCTCCAGTACGTCCTAATCTCCGGCATGGACTCCGGCAAAGAAAGTTCTGATACGCAACCTCAATTGGATAAAAGGGAAGGCTAAATGTTCCGTTAAAAAAATCCTTAGGAGATAAAGTAGGTAACTGTGGGGGTTGAGGTTAAATTGTTGATCTTAATAGAACAACGATAAGCGCAACTTCACTTCCGAATTCCAGGAACTCGAATCTCCGAGAATTTCATTCCGACACTTGTGATCGTTAAAACGGAGACCCCGTGCTGCCGAAAGAGATAAGGCAATCAGTCAGCAGTTTTTGGAAGTTTTGTATTCGTGCGAAATCGGTGCGGAAATCAACATAAGTGTTTTTCGCGGAAGGGGCAGAGAAGGCCCGCGGGCCAATTGATATCTCTCCCAGGTCCTGACCTTCAAGCCGACTGCGGGAATACTGCTTCTTCTTTAGTCCCATTTGCCGTTTTCCGCTGCTCTTCTTGTCACCGCCGTCTCCGGCGACTGATAATAGGACTGATAATAGTATTCTTAGTAAAGTGTGAATCGGTTGGTTTTTATTGCTTCTAAAATTGATACCGCGTGTAAAACAACTTCGTCCGGGCGTGTATCGCGAGTAGCAAACCCACGAGTCCGTGCGTACCAGGATGGCCGACGGCTTCACAAATCAGCTGCGATACTTTAACCTAGGCTTGTGCGATGAGCGATTTTGGTCATCGATTTTCGATGAAAAAATTTCATCGAAATGCTTTGATGACGATGGCTGTCATCGATCATCGAATAGAGTTTTACACGATGATCGATGACGATCGATGAATATTGATGATCGGTGAATGTCGATGATCGATGAATTACGATGATCGATGAATGTCGATGATCGACGAATTACGATGATCGATGAATGTCGAAGATCGATGAATCACGATGATCGGTGCGGATGTCTCGGTTGGCAGTTTGGTGTAGCTATTAAGTGAAGATTAAATTGGGTCAAACTTATTTGAGAAGGACTAGGCCTATTTATTTAAGAGCGAAACAAGCACCAAGTTACCAAGTAAGCAACAACTCTTTGTTGTGGCATAATACAATTCTCATATCCGCATTTTCATCGGTGAGTAGATGTCGGTCGTCCAACACAACGTTCCCTGCATCGCTGAAGAACCGCTCTGATGACGTTGAAGTGGCAGGAATACAGAGGTATTTCCTCGTGCACTTCTGTAGGCGGGGATACACATCCTTCCTGTCCCTATACCAATGTAAGAAGTCCGAAGATTAGGATAAAGCTGGGACCTCCTCGTACTTGTGGAGCTCCGCCAGGAAGGGGTCGTCAGCAGTGGTAGCGTTTCTCGTGTCAGCAGCACATCACGACTCATCGACATCAATGATTCGCATCAACTCATTGACATCGATGATTCTCGTCGACTCATCGCAGTCGATGGTCGATGACATTCATCGTCATCGATTTCAGTCATCGCACCGCGATGACTGAAATCTTCGTCGATGACTTCAATTAATCGACTCATCGCACAAGCCTACTTTCACCAGTACATCCTAATCCTGGGGAAAAGACGTCTCATACGTGAAATGAAGGGAATTCACAACGCGGGAAATACTTCAAGTGCGATCCAGGGGAATTGCTGTAAAATCACGTATCTGGTACAAACAAATACAGAGTTTCATTTTATAATAATAAAAACCCTAAAAAGCTTGATGAATATAACCATGGTAAGAATAGAGTCACTCGACAGAAGTGGAAGATATTTGTCTAAATATGATGCTCACTTTGATTTTGAATTTTGCCATTTAGGCAAGCGAAAATATGTAAAAAAAACTTTTTGGGGTGAAATTCAGTATTTAGCTTTAAAGCCAAATACAATTAGAGGATGAATTCCTCCACTGGTCACTCCGGATATCGTTTTAATTTGAATGTTCTTACCAGTGGGAGTCTCTAATTAAAAATTTCGCAATGAACGCTCCATGAATCTACCAATAACATCTAGTTAGAACCGGTTACTTAGACGTTAAATGCGTAAACTTTGAAATAATTTTTCCCTTAAAAAATTGGTTGTATGTATTATCGATTTAATTTAGTTTGATTTGAAGGGTCCAAAGCACCCTTAAAAAATCAGATTCACCCTCATGAAATATAGGAGTTGCAACCCTCGAGTAGCATATGATAGTGTCAAATGAATGAATCATATGATAGTGTCAAATGAATGAATCATATGATAGTGTCAAATGAATGAATCATATGATAGTGTCAAATGAATGAATCATATGATAGTGTCAAATGAATGAATCATATGATAGTGTCAAATGAATGAATCATATGATAGTGTCAAATGAATGAATCATATGATAGTGTCAAATGAATGAATCATATGATAGTGTCAAATGAATGAATCATATGATAGTGTCAAATGAATGAATCATATGATAATGTCAAGTGAATGAATCATATGATAGTGTCAAATGAATGAATCATATGATAGTGTCAAATGAATGAATCATATGATAGTGTCAAATGAATGAATCATATGATAGTGTCAAATGAATGAATCATATGATAGTGTCAAATGAATGAATCATATGATAGTGTCAAATTAATAAATCATATGATAGTGTCAAATGAATGAATCATATGATAGTGTCAAATGAATGAATCATATGATAGTGTCAAATGAATGAATCATATGATAGTGTAAAATGAAGCATATTGTAGTTACAAATCATCCTCACTTTGATTTTAACCCTTCAGCTGCGGCAGCTAGAATTTTCGTCGACCACTCTGTGAGGAGGAAAAGGGGCTCTAGACTGCCCTTCTCCTCGTTTGGGAGAGGCTGAGCTGGTAGAAGAACCCTTCCAATCCTTTCGCTACCTTTCCTTTATTCTCACCCCTTCGTTCGGCCACTGGTGATCGCGCGGTGTGGGCAAATTGGTGGATTTGTAAGCAACAGAATTTTTTAAACTTTTCCGAATTGTTGATAGAATATATGATATTAATTTTCATTGCATTTTTCTGTTCAATTTGATACCAAACACCGCATAAATACCACGATTTACGTATAAATAGGATCTTACGTATCAATAATTTTTGTTCGCTCTTGAATACCTGAAATTTAGAACACTAAACGAAACTATTAATGGTTTCTTTAGGGAAGTAGATTAAATTAAGGTAAACATATTCATTTTTAATATTTGTATTTTTGATAATGCGTTAAAAAAATTTTACGCAATGATAATCCTTGAAACAGGGATCGAAACATAGCACCATTGTTACATTCACTGCACCAAAATCTAGAGTCTTTTCTCTTTCTCTCTCTTTTTGTTGAATTTTTACATAGAAAACATGGTCTTTGAGGATTTTTTTGTTTTCTGTGCTTGGAATTTTTTCAATGAAATGTCTTGCATTCAATCTGCCCGGGAAATTTTCCCCCATCTCTAAATTTTCCTTCTCTGAATTACATGATGAATTCAACATTTGATCTATGACCACCCTAACAAATTTTCTGTATGAGTTTTTGCTCCCAGTTCTCAATTTATGCAAATAAAAGGCATTTAGCATAGAGACATCTAGAAGGTGAAAAAATAAGTTTTTATACCATTTTATCGACTTTCTCATGCATTCTGCTGACCCAAGCATCATGTCTGATTTATCAACCAATCGCATGTTTTTATATAGTTGACAACAGCGTCTGGTTTATGATGACTTCGTCGGTCTTATGGCATTTCTTTCCGCTGTCCACTTTTTTACCTTCATGCACCGTCGATAAAAGACAAACATCTCGCTTGTCATGTAATTTCAATGCTAATATATTACCATTTGATTGAATTTCTAATTCAACCCTATCCATTTTTTTCTTTGGAAATGTTGGCATATTTTTCCTCATCATTCTCACTGTACCACATGAGCCTGTTTCATTTTGAAATAAAAATTTACACAAATTGGGACTGGTGTAATAGTTGTCTGTGTACAAAACATGGCCCTTTCCTAAATAATTTTCGATCAGCTTCTTCACTACTCCACCAGACAGACCAAAGTCAACACACCGACTGATTTCAATTCCAACTCCTGTATATACAATCGTGTCCCAAATCACATCAGTCTCACAGTCACACAATACAAAAATTTTTATGCCAAAGCTATGTCTCTTTGAAGGTATGTATTGCTTAAAAGCTAAGCGACCTTTAAAAAGCACTAATGATTCATCAATAACTAAATTTCTGTAAGGGTAAAATACATTATAATAACGTCCTTTCACGTAAGAAAATACATGCCTGATTTTCCACAGTGGGTCGTTCAAATCAGGTTTGCTGTTGACAGCAAAATGTAAGCACCGTGAAATCACCATAAATCGATCCCTTGGCATGCTGAAAATTGGTGTTCGTACCAAGGGATCTCTTGACCAGTATTCCTGGATGGAATTTTTTTCATGTGTGGCATAAGGAAACACAGGGCGAGAAATTTGTAAAATTCCTCGCGAGTCACTTTTTCCCACGATTCCATACGGCTTTTGGGAGAGAGGATATTTGAGCTCACAAGGCTGTCACCGTATTTGTTCGTTTCGTGGTTTCGTCAACAATGTGTGTCACCACAGTTCACTGTCAAAGAAAAGTTTAAAATTCTCACTCTCTAAGCTCACTTCGTGAATCGAACCAGATCTTATTCCTGATGAACTGGCATCAAACAAAAAATTACAAGGTGTAAAATCACTAACACTGCCCCAAGAAGTCAACAAATCAGTTGTGCAGATTCCTCTGGGTACTAATGCCCCGCTGTCATCTGAACCACTTTCTTCATTTTCAATTTCACTTTCACAAGAAGAACCAGAAGATTCAGGAAAATTTTCTTTCCCAATATCGGAATGAAACAAAATATCAAGGACTTGATCGTCAGTATTAACTTTCCGTCTCTATGCGTTGGAAGGATGACATCCACACACCCTCGCGGTGGCTTGCAGGGTATCGTATAGATGTAGATAGATGTCCCTGACACAATTAGCTACAGCACCTAATAGAGGGGACAACACTCTTGATTTACTGGCAACCAATATCCCACAACATGTGACAATGATTGACACGGTTGATGGAATCAGTGACCACAGAGTTATAACTGCAAAACTCTCGTTATCTTTAGATAAAAATTTTAAACAAAAAAGAAAGATTTACATTTTTAAAAGAAAAGACTTTGCTAACTTTAAAATTTATTTCAGAGATTCCTTATCGGATTTCAAAAAGTCTTCCATAAAGGTATGTACCAACGATTCATGGAAGTCGTTCATTAATATCATGCGCTCTGGGATCAACAGATTTATCCCTAGTAAATTCAAAAAAGAAAGCACTGAACCTAGGTGGTACAATGCCGAAGTGAGGAAATCCCTGAGACGGCAGCGAATATGCCATGCTAAAATGAAAAGAATTAGTAAACATATGCCCACTGATGAGCGTAATGTAATTATTGAAAATTATAAAATTTCAAAATCCACTGCAAAGACAGCCCTTAGTAATGCATTTGCAGAATTCAAAAGAAAAACACTTGGGGAACAATTGAAAGAAAATCCAAAAGTCTTCTGGTCGTAAGAAAGGGAAGTGCAAGGCCATAAGTCTGCCGTCCATTCACTTAAAAATGATAGGGGTTAAATGACCACAAACACACTCGACAAAGTTAACTTGCTAAATTCCTTCTTCCAAACCGTTTTTAACCCACCTTCCGGGGATTCAACTGTTGTGTTACCTGACCTCTTTCAGCGGTTGATGCAACCAATTGACATTTCCTGTAATGGTATTGAAAAGTTACTTAAAGATATAAGCCCCAGTAAATCTCCTGGCCCTGATCAAATTCCCTCCCGCGTATATAGAGAGTTAGCATCCGAAATTTCCCCCTACCTTGAAATAGTATTTAATAAATCCCTGACCGAACACGTCGTACCGATGGACTGGAAAGCAGCCGATGTAACACCCATTTTTAAAAGTGGTGATAGGGAGCAGCCATCTAACTACAGACCTATATCCCTCACATCCATTTCATGCAAGGTCCTAGAACATATAATTGTCAGTTCAGTCATGGGACACCTAGATAGCCAGAATTTATTGTCCAATGTCCAGCATGGCTTCCGAAAGAGCAGATCGTGTGAAACCCAACTTGCTCTCTTTTCCCACGATATTTTAGTTTCTGGCGAAAATAATATTCCAGTGGATGCTATATTTCTCGACTTCAAGAAGGCTTTTGACAAGGTTTCTCATAGCAAACTAATTTTGAAATTAAAATCTTATGGGTTAGACAGTAACATTATATCATGGATTAATGATTTTCTGCATAATCGGGTTCAAAGGGTTGTTTTGGACGGTGTTTCCTCACCGGCAATTAAAGTAACTTCGGGTGTCCCACAAGGTAGTGTGATAGGTCCACTCCTATTCCTTTTGTACATTAATGATATCCAAAAGGTGGTAAAAAGTAAGCTTCGTTTATTTGCCGATGACGCAGTAGTGTACAGGGAAATTCTATGCCCAAAAGATAAAGAATATTTAAATATTGACCTACAGGCAATTGAAACTTGGTGTGATACATGGCAGTTAGAATTATACTTTAAGAAATGTCTTGTAATGAATTTTTGGAAAAAGAATAGCTCTCCTCCTACCACTTACAAAATAAGTAATAATGAATTAACAAACGTGGAATCCATTAAATATCTTGGAATAAGACTGACAAATGATCTTTCCTGGGGTAAACACATTCGTGAAATAATGGGTCAAGCGAATCGCAAACTGGGTTTCATTAAAAGAGTATTGGGTAAATGTGACGATCATGTACGAGAAATCAGCTACTTTTCCCTTGTTAGATCTCATTTGGAATATGCTGCCAGTGTATGGGATCCCTACGAAATCGGTCTAAATAACGAACTTGAACGTGTGCAGCGAAGATCGGCAAGAATTGTAAAGGGACGGTATAATAACCTTATTAGCGTAACCAGCCTATTAAATGAATTGAAAATGAAAATTGGGAATCATTGTCAGATCGCAGGTTGAAATTTAGACTTAATCTCTGAAAGAAATTCCAAGACCATATTTTCAGTGATGATGTTAAAAATATTTTGCGGCCCCCAACTTACTATGGTAGACTGGACCATAATCACAAAATTAGAGAAAGTGATTGCCGAACTGACAGATTCAAAATGTCCTTTTTTCCTCGTACTATTAGGGATATGAATAACGGTAAATATATCCAGTACGAGTGTAGTAATGGTAGCAATGGATAACATTGGTAGCTGCATGTTGGTATAAGGACTTAAAGCAGCGAAGATCGGCAAAATTTGTAAAGGGACGATACGATAATTATATTAGCGTAACCAGTCTGTTAAATGAATTGAAATGGGAATAATTGTCAGATCGCAGGTTGAAATTTAGACTTAATCTCTTAAACAAATTCCAAGGCAATATTTTCAGTGATGATGTTAAAAATATTTTACGAACCCCAACTTACTATGGCAGACTGGACCATAATCATAAAGTTAGAGAAATTGATTGCCGAACTGACCGATTCAAAATGTCCTTTTTCCCTCGCACAATTAAAGATACGAATAACGGTAAATATGTCCTATCGGAGAGTAGCAATGAATAGCATTGGTAGCTGCATGTTGGTATGAGTACTTAAAGCTAACCCTACTAACAGAATGTTTTTGCATGTTTTCTTTGCAATTTCTATCTTTTTTTAAATAGTGTAGTTCTGACTACTATATTAATACTATTCCTTTTTTATGCATGATATGTAGTGCATGTTTGGTGAGCAATCACCCCCTGCCACACACCCTTGTGGTGGCTTGCAGGGTATTATGTAGATGTAGATAGATGTAGATAGATGAGATCCATCGGCCATGACAAAGGCGACCAACTACTCAAACACGCAAAAAGTGGAAATCACAACAGGCGAGTGTTTGTAATGCTGTCAGACACAAATAAGACAACTATGACCACTGAAACTCACTGAGCGAGCATAAGGAGGGAAAGATCGAACCTCATGGCGTTGGAAAGCGAACCCTAAAGGGCGGGGGAGGGACCGGTTTAAGTGAGGAGGGAGAGGGGCAAATAGGTCCCCTCGGCAAACAGTTTGGGTCATAACAGTTTGGGCAAAGAGTTTGGGTCATAAAAATAAGAAGGGGCTCTGGGCCCTGGAAGCAGGACACGGTCACACGTACAAGAACACTTCTCCTGCAGTTACCCGAGAATACGTACCATAGAGCTTACGCTATATATATGTACGTATCACATAAGCTCTATGATACGTACATACGTTCGCCGCAGCTAAAGGGTTAAATTTTATCCAGTACGCAAGTGAAGACATTTCGAACTGTTTTTAGGCGATATTTTCACCCCTTAAGCATAGTACAATTAGAGGGTGTTTATTATGTACACTATTCTATAAGTAATGGTTTTATGTAGTTGTATAATAATGGTACAGTACTATGCAAAAAACCTTTTGCAGGCGGTGGCTTGGGTGACTCTGTCCAATGAAGAAATAACACAATTATTTACGGGTGGTTTAACCCGTTAAAATTATTTGTTTTCGAAAAAAAATATAATCTTTAAAATTTTAATGTTACCTTATGATGTTTTATATATTTGGATTTATTTTAGGTGAATTTGAAGGATTCAAAATATGCCTAATAAAATATACAAATGAACTCACCCTTGCCTCCTTCGGCAACGCTGCACGATGCTAAGATGCTAACAATGCCATAAGAATCTCGTCCGTAGTCCCGGAACGTTGCGAAGTATTAGTGACAATAGACTCATCATATAGATATCAGATTCACCTCATAAAAAATAAGGGGTTTTCCCCGAGTATCGTAATGGTGGTAAACCAAGGGTATGGTGTTGACCAATGGTAATGATGTAATGACCCAAGCAGCAATCGATATCCCTACAACATCCGGACAACATTGCCGGCGTTAACATTATGACATCCGTGTAATATCCAAGTTAATCCAATTAACGTTGCATGGATATCTGTGAAATATCCAAAGGACCCGCCAAACAACGTTGCAGCAATGTCCAACAGTGGACATCGAGGTCCATATAACAACATCTCATGGATATCTTCACAACATCTAATAAGTAGATCACGTCCCTGGTGAAAATGGCCACAGACAGCCACAGAGAGCCACACAAGTTTGAGGCCACGGCCACACAAGTTTGAGGCCATGGACACACAACATTGTGTGGCCGTGTGTGGTTATTTGGTCATAATATGTGGCCATTAGCCTGTGGCCGTGTGTGGCCACCTGCGGCCCTGTGTGGCCAGTGGTAGTACCCTACCCTACTCATATACCCATAGTTGGGACCAATATACATTATTATTACAGTACTCTATTATTACAGTAATGTATTATTACAGTAATATATTATTACAGTACTGTATTATAAATACAGTATTACCATAGACACATAGTCCTAAGTGAGTAAAAGAAAACATTTATTGGCCGATAGGGACCTGTAGCTGTGGACGTCCACAACAACATGCGTAGACTACTTAAACTAAATCCAATATTTAGTTAAATACAATAATGAAATTTTAGGATATGGAACACACCACTGTAATCTTTTGAATATGTAACAAACACCACCTCTGATCCCAATATTTAATGAGCAGATACTTTTGTGCAACCTTATTACACCCTCTACATCCACCTACTTCAATTTTTGCATGGAATACCCAAACACATGAACCAAATTTAACTTTCAAAAATCAGGTACAGCATTAGTAAACAAAGCTACAATCCCCTAACCTCAAAAGATTTCATATTGAAATTTCTTATCAAGGAAACTCCAACAACTAACGGGCATATGCAGACAAATGGAATAATAGATGCAGCATGAATACAAAAAAAACAATAAAGAATTCTCAATAATCAAACCAACCTTAAGGCTGCACTTACTGTAGTCTTGGTTTTACTAACTAAAGCTAACATGGCTGAAGATCAGGTTGGATTTAAAAGAATACTGATATTTTAGTACGACATCAGACAGTAAGGAACAGACGACGGAATGGACTTCCACAAAGTGACGGCTACAACCAATAATCGCCATAATATAACTTCAAGGAACAACTCGAAAGCACCATCTACGATTTTAAACAAAAACAGCTGTATATTTAAATATTTATTGGCACTACTTCAAATTTCAATGACTGCATTCACTTGCCTATATAGCACACAATTGAAATACGATTTCACATTTCAGGCGCGACATAAGCCAAAGTCACACCACATGGCATGGGAATCAACGGTTGCAATCTAGCTTGCTTCTTGCACAACACTGCATTTTAAAAGGTTTATCAGGGTATTCAGTAACCAAGTCTTTTAAAAGAACAATGGTCCACTCAAAGTAAACGTATATTTTTTGAAGAAGGAGTTCTTAGAAAACTCAATGAAAGTCATAACTGCACTGAGGAAGACACAAACACAAAACATTTTCGCATTAATCGCAAAGTTGAATTGTGATCTTTTCCTAATTCCTGCATTCGTCCCAGTATGTTATTGATATAACGTGCCTGTAAAAAAATAAATGCTGTCACTTCTTATGTTAAGAACTGTGAAAAGAAAGACTATATGAAGGGCAGATCTAAACAAAAACATTGAAAATTCGTGAATTTTCTTCAGCAGTCTCACTTCGTAAAGAGAAAAATTTACTCACCGTATCTTATTCGCCAATTCCAATTTTAAAGTAAGCTTCTATGTGACGAACTTCATAAAAACGCTATGCTTCGAGATCAATTTCATTCCAGTTGCTTGCCTGCGAGCTGACTTTGCATGATCAAATTATTCACAACCATTCATGCATGAACGTTGAAACAACAATTCGCAACCGCCATTTTGAATGTAGAATCCGATTAGCATTGCGATTATATCGATATAGTCGATACCTTACAAAGCCGCGAACTTTTGAATGAATATTCGGTTAAAGTTGTTCGTGTGCACCAAAGTTGTGATTTATCGTTGATGATGGTGCTCTTATTTAAAAAAATAAGTTTTCTAAACTGTAGTGTGTTTGAACGTATGTACTTTGAATTGTATCATTTAAAATTAATTTGCACTTGTTTAAAGACATCAAATTTTTTTCCTAGAACTTTATTTCTTGTATTAATATTTTAAAAAAGCAATGGTTTTAAGTTTAACCAGAACTGAATTTCCTGTCCGTAGGTACTGAATTCATTAAATGATTATCAAGGAAGCGAAAATTAAGTGTTTCAGCTCTTCGGCAAGTCCTTTACTATAACTAAACTTCTTAAGAGTTTTTGTTCATCTAAAACATCATACATACGGAGTTGAGCAAAGCAAATGTGCTTAGTGAGATGATATACAGCTTGTGTGTGGCCATGCGCAGCATGCACAGCACTGTAATCCAGTAGCCCTCCCATCACAACCTTCCAATGTTGGCCCAACGGCTAAGAAATAACCGTGCAGGACAAACGTAGGAAAAATATCTTCCAAAAATGAGGAATATCCAATGGTATGTACATACTATAAGAAATGTGTATCAGTTAGAGACAGTGGCCATGATCACAGGTGGCAAAAAGTTCTGTGGCCTTGGCCACAGGTGCCTCTTATGGCCACGGGTTATTCATGTCCATGGCCACAGAGATGGCCACAGACTGGACACAGCGGCCACAGATGGCCGCGGACGGCCACAGGATGGCCGCAGATGGCCACAGGATGGCCGCAGACGGCCACATAAATTTCCTGTGGCCGTCTGTGGCCATTTTCACCAGGGACAGGTTCGCTTATTATGGTTTTTGGTAATCCCCAGACATACAGACAAAACATTTGTGCTCTTCAATTCTGTATAGAACATATGTTACCTATGGATACTGTTTGGAATAACAACTTTTAAGGAAATATGTGCCACTTCTTGAATTGATGGTAAATGTGACAAAAAAGATGAAGTACATTAACCTTTTCCACAATATCTTTTTTGTATTAACCCTTAATGTATTACACAAAAATCAATCATATTTCCACTGCATCATGCGATATTTATATATTTTTGAAAATAATTATTTTAAATTTTAAAATAATGATAATATTAATATTTTGTTTGTCTTTCTCATTTTAATGCCTGGTGTAATTTTAGTTTAGTTTCAGATTTTGTTGAACATGCATGGACTATCTATATAATGTCAATTAAGATTATAATATCATTGATAGTACAACTTGGATATCTATGTAATGTTATTTTTACAACTTAATATGGATGTTACCAACAGGATGTCTATGTAACGTTATTCTTACGACTCGTCGTGGATGTTACAAATAGGATGTCTATGCAACGTTGTCAAAATATCCCTCGTGTAATAACAACGTGTTTTGGATATATCAACCTTATTTAGATATCCGATGGATATCATCTGCTGCTTGGGGACAGATGATTCACACTTTGAGTTTGAATTTAACACTTATGCGAGCGATGATATGTCGGAAAACTGCTTTTGGGGGTGAACATTAGGGGTATTTTTCACCCCTTTAAACCTGTTTCTCTGCAGATAAAAGACATATGACTCTCTTAATTTTTCATTTCATACAAAATGAGCGCTATTTGAATAAAATCGGTGAGACACACCTTGAGTGGAATTCTGTAACTCGGAGCTTCGGCTTATTCGAATTGTCTCCTACCGGTATTCTGTAACTCGGTTGAGATTAACGAGCAAGAACACTGTGTAAAGGACGTTGATCTGATCTATACAGTGTTCTTGTTACCGAGATTACTCTAGCGAGCAAAGATTTGTAAGCGAGCGCCAGAGGAGTATGAAAATTTTTTCGAGCAAATACTTCAAGATTTGACGTCATCCAGAGAGCCAATAGAATTGTTTGTTTACTTATTTTTCGCGGGTAATAGTTAAACCATTTCCGGTGAAAACTATTGCATATGATTGTATCGTAGTGAGACTACTGTCAATTTTACTACGCCTATTTCTTGGGATAAATGTAAGTGATTGCAAATTTCGATAATGAAAACTGTGTTATGTCATATTGTAGTGCCAATGAACGTTGACTTTGAACGGCAAATGGACATAAGATCGTATTGAGTATGATGTAAACCTGCAGGGAGGATTTACGAAGAGTGCGGCTCAATAAGAGCTAGATGCAGATTCTCGTAAATTATATGCTACAGAATTTGCGATTTGCCCGGGGACAGTTTGAGGGACCTCAGGGCAAGACTGCAAGTCAGAAAATGGGTTGAGTTGGCCAACCTCCTCAACGCCCAAGGTCCTCCAAAAACGATGGATCTGCGGAAGAGAGTAAGTTTTAATTATTCCTTGTTTTTAGAAACGATGCATGAATTTCATTCCAGTTATCAAGCACGCAATGACAATTACTGCGTACTGATATTAAACTTCCGTAGGCTTGGAAAGATTTGAAAGTGAAAACTCGTGCGAAAATGGCGAGACTGAATGGAGAAATTCACCCGATCCCAGGTGAATTTTTTCGGATGGTAATTAATGTGAACCTCCCATATTGGGTTATAACTTCAGCAGAAAACGAGTTTGAAATATTTAATTGCAATGATAACGCTTAAAGTTACGTATCTTCCATAAGGGAAGTTGGGTCAGGAGTAAAGTAGGTATGTCATTACTATTATGAACGCTAAAATTACCCATTTCTTAACAAGGAGAGTTGGGTCAGGGGTATGGACTTAGAATAATCTACAGTTTCTTTACAGCATAGGTCTTCCTTTCAGTATACAAAATTTTCTCTGCCAGAGGCTTTGAATTCATCACGATTTTGGACAAGTGTTTCGTGTTTTACATGGTACACTTAACAGACATCCATTAATAAATGTCCTTTGAATCTCGAACTACAGTAGATAGTCACCAATATTACCGTAAAAACAAACCGCCTGTTTCTCCTAATCAACGAAGTGACGTCATGCGATAACTAAGCAAAAAATTGCAATTTTTCAAAGTGGTTTACCCCATGATTTGGGACTACAATCCCTGAAAGTTAGAACAAAATCGGAGTGGCGAAGGGTGAAAATCATCATTTTCATTGGTGATTTGGCATGAAATGACACAATGGTATGAACCTTTATGCTGCTAGTACTGACAACGTATTGTTTCATTTAATATGTGAAACTGTACTATCTCAGTACTAGAGTCTCCCAGCTTCATCTTTATTAGAATATCCAAGTAGAGCTTTCAATTTCCTTCATACAATGCTGTGAACTTTGGTTTCACAAAGGTATGTCTTTGATCATTATCATAGGGCCCTGAAACAACTGGGAAGAAATTTAAAGGGCAGGAGGGGATTTTTCCAACCAATGTGAAGGCTATGTAGCATATTTCAAACCTACCGCATGAACGGTGGTGAAATTCACAGTACTTGCCATTTGAAAAAATTCTCCTGGACCGGGAATCAAAATTTTTTCACATGGCAATTAATGTTAACTGTGAAGGCTAATTTTTGTAATGATATACTTGTTTATGCTACTTTTGTGCAACATATTCTAGTATTTTATATAGTGTCAAATCAAGGTTAGTGGTCATTAACAGTATTACCTTGATTTATTTTACTTGCGGAATAATCTGAAATAATCAGGACCTTTTTTTCTTGAACTCATTTATTTTGAATGACTTACAAAGGTACAGGCACTGACATTTACAGCGCAGGACTAAAACAAAAGATAGGCAATGAGTTGGAAATTGATGTTGATTGATGATGATGAATGGGCTAATGCCATTGAAATGATTTTGGTGATAGGCTTATATTTTATTTGCTTTTTGACCTCCCAGGTGAATGCTGATCTGCTGTTGATCCTGTTCGGTGGAGGTAGCTGCAGAACTTGTTTTGATTTGGGGACATTGATGCCAGGAGAGTGCTGTACCAGGAGAGCTGAGAACAGGGAACTTCTTTTCGTATCTGTTAGTAACTTTTCCCTATTCAAGACCTTGAAACATTTTTACTGCATAAAAGATATCTTTGATTGGAGGAATACCGTGGGATTAACATTCATTTGGAAAGTGATCTTGGTAAAATGTTTTTTCTGTTGTGGTGTAATCACAAGTTGCAGTAAACGTTCAGCAGGGAGTTTAGTTGTTCCTGGTTATCGTTCATTTTACAGAAAGAATATGGTTCTTCAAGTTCAGAAGACCCTATGGTTCTCCCATCTTAGGTTGATGAATTCCTTCAAGTCAATATTTTCCTTTGTTATTATTTGTTTTTTTTGTTGGTGTTATTTGTAGTAAATTGTTTGTTTCCTTATTTCATCCTCAATATTCCCTGTCCGTAACATCATTCTAACTTTTCATACCCCAATTAATAGTATTTTAGTTCTCTGCTCTGATTTCTTCACTACCGTTGTCGTTGTCATCCTTGCCATGCCATCATTTTCATGAGTGACGTCCTTAGTCCTAGATTCTTCTGCTGCCGGGTATAACTCATGCCCCCTTCATTTGTGACTGGGCTGCGTAGTTGCCAGGATTAAAAAAATATGATGCTTAAGGAGAGTTCTTGGGATAGTTTAAGTGGTTTCCCATCGCCTACCTCAATGGCGTGTTTTACATGATATCATCACTTGACATGCCACCCCACTTGGATAGATGCCTTCTCAAAGCCACCTCTCTGACAAACCCGTAGTACGTGGACTATCTTTCACCAGCCTCATACCCTTTGACCTAGGCTTGTGTGATTAGTCGATTAATCGAAGTCATCGACGAGGATTTCAGTCATCGTGGTGCGATGACTGAAATCAATGACGTTGAATCTCATCAACCATCGACAGCGATGAGTCGATGAGAATCATTGATGCCAATGAGTCGATGAGTTGTGATGTGCTGCTGACACGAGAACTGCTATCTCTGCTGATGACCCCTTCCTGCCGGAGCTCTACAAGTACGAGGAGGACCCAGCTTTATCCAAATCTTCGGATGTATACACAAGATCATCGTGTAGACTCTATTCGATGATCGATGACAGCCATCGTCATCGAAGCATTTCGATGAAATTTTTTCATCGAAAGTCGATGACCAAAATTGGTCATCGCACAAGCCTACTTCGACCTATCTGGTGACCCTACCAGGGGGAGAATTCATTGCACCAGAAAGTAATTTTTTATGGTTTATATTATGAATACATTTAGCGAATGATTTACCTTTCTATCAGGTCCTTTAAATTAATGTATTCACTTGACTTAAAGTGCATTTCTGGCTCTTACATGTTGAAATTTTGGTTGCATGAAATGGCTCAGATTTTGCACCATTCCATTAGGGAGCATGTAAATAAACTCATCAGTGCCATTTAGTATTTTTCAGTAAAATTAAATTTCACAGAACTCGTTCCCAGGGCTTGCTTTATGTGGTTTTTGGTTGCTTAGCAGAGAATAAAATGAGGGGGGCATTCATTGCTTTTTATCCAGGTTTTCCCCCATAATGACAATCCTCTTAGTATAACTCGAGACAATGTCTTTCTTGCCTCAGAAATTAGTGTTAGTAGTGAGGGTATCAGTTTATAAAAGTGTCATTAGAGAGTTAAGAAAGTAATGGTAATGTTAGTTAGAAGACGAAGACTCTGATGGCCTTGTGTAATGCTGTCCCCCCTTTGTTTTAGACTGGAAAGTCTCCCTGAAACACACAGCAGAAGAATAAGTACATTGGGACTAACGTCACTAAGTTTTGCCATTAACTAAAATCATGTATAGATGATGTATCATGAATGTGTTAGTTTGACAGATCTTTAATAGGATGGCAAGAGCTGAAACTGGTTATATTGCCTCATTCACAAATTAGGTATCCCTTCGTGTGGAAAATAATAGATGTTCACCTCAGGTGGTAAGAAGCGGTTTCCTACATAGTGAATGACTGTATTTATAGGCAAACTACCTAAATGTCCTTGTGGTTGAGGAGCAATTAAAGGAAATTTTCTAATGTCGCATATTATAACTGATAGGCACACTGAAAAATCATTGCAGATAAATACTCACTGTAATTTTAAGATTCTTTGTGGTCAGATTTGTAATGCATCAATACATAATATGTCATATTGTAAAATATAATATGTAATACTGTCGACCAAAATATTTGAAGGTTGTATGTGAAGTAACTGACAGGCCGTCAGAAAATCCAAATCTACCATATTTTTCTTCTTTTAATTATACATTAATCAGTGGTGAAGCTAAGGTATTTGAAGTGGGTATTGTAGCTCATCGCCCCCCTTATTCACTGCTTCAGAGACTCAAATATTCCATTCAGATAAAATCAGTTGCAACCCTGCTGCCGGTTACCAGTTATTCTTACCTTCCACCCAATCTTATGACACATGCACATAAATCGTAGGCAAGACATTTGAGTTTGATAGAAAGAAAACTGCTTATCTTATCCATGCAAAAATATAATTTTAATTCTTTCAAAAGAAATTGTGCCCTGTGCTCAATTTACAGAATTTGCATAACATATATTTATATTAACAAATTGAAATTGAATATTCCTGGAATGGAAAAAATTGAATATTCCTGGATAATTTTATAAAAGAGTTCTTTAAATTTGATAGAAAATTTCCTGTTCCTGATGCACTTATCGTGATCTGGTAACGGTTATCGGCGTGGATGTTCTGGTTGGCCTCTGGACTTCGCTAAGCGGGCCGGAGTGCACATTCACATATCAAATTTCCCTCCACTCCTCCTTGTCTGCACCTATACTGCCTCGCCTGCACCCTTTCACCGTATACCGCCGATCTCTTTTCCTCGCCTTCACCTGTGATTCCCGATCTGCCCGAATGCATCCGCACACTTGGATTCTCAGTCTTACTCTGTCCTTTTTTCATCACCCCGGTAACTAACCACGCTCAGTTACCACATTCCTGTACATTATTTCGGCCGTGCGCACAGCCTATTGTTTGGCCGGGTGTAATGCCAACCCTCTGGTGTTTAACACATACTAGCAAATATAGCAAATATTCCACAGAGAAAAAAACATTTGCCTTGACCGGGACTCAAAACTCCAGCCCGGTGCTCTACCAGTTGAGCTCCAAGGCATCCTCTTTCTCTGTGGAAATTATAGAGCCTTTAACAGGGTTTATAGGAACCTGGAAATCCTGGAAAAGTCAGGGAATTTAACGTGTGGTCAGGGAAAATTCACAAAATGTTTAAATTTATCACATGAAAATGCCAAGATATCAAAAACTGCACATAGGAGTGGAGGAGGAGGGTGAAGGAGGGGACAGCTGGCCTCAGGCTGGCTTTGCTGTGGGGGCAGCCCAGGGGGCCTATTCTGGTTCTTTCTGGCTAGAGCCTGCATGATTTGGTGAATAGATTGGCGAAAGGTGTGCGCATTCATATTTTCATTCGCTAGCGATTTCACCAGGAATGCTTCGCTTTCTCCCTCTGGCGAGAAAAAGTTATTCTCCGTCAAATTTGAAGTCACTCAGCCAAATTTGTAGAAGGATGTGATCATCATCATCATCATTGGTCAACAATCCTAGGATTGGTTTGACGCTACTTTCCACTCGATTCTTCTATCAGCCAACCTCTTCATACCAATGTAGTTCCTCTCTTTCACGTCCTTTATGACCTGCTCCATGTAACTCATACGAGGCCTGCCTCTTCCAATCTTCCCGATCACTTTTCCCTCGACGATAATCTTCATCAGGCCATCTTGTCTCAAGATATGGCCGATTAAGTTTTCCCTTCTTCTTTTTCGAGTTGTCAGCAGACTTCTCTTTTCTCCTACTCTTCTTAGCACTTCCTCGTTACTTACTCGGTCGATCCATTTAGGAAGAAAAAAATGAAGATTGATTCAAAGAGCTACTTTAACATCACATCAGGTTTGAAGGAAAAGCCAGGTTAGCCGTCTTTGCATATATTTTTCTGCAATTAAAACCCTTTCTGAAGGCATATCAATGTAAGGAATGATAATTTTTATTTTGTTGACTTAAAGTTGTTGATCTCTAATTCCTGGAAGTTCATGTGATAATAAACCTACAATTTTTCATAAGTTTAGACTTCTTTGCTTCCTCACTACCACTTTTACCTCTGTAAATGACCGAAATCTTGGAGTTTTTAGGCCAGGTGTTATGTCAACCCTTTGGTGTTTAACCTGTGGTGTTACTAACTGAAGGTTTACACAGTCAACTTAACAGGTTGTGTACCAAAGTATTTAAATGGGTTTTAACCTTCTGTTCCGGTGGATTTTAAAAATCTAGTTTTTGAACATGCATTGCATAAAAAGAGAACTCCAGATTGCTCTAGAATGCTTTCTCACTTCTTTACCTCTCGCCCCACTGTTAATTTGAAATTAAATTCTGGAACCCAACCATGCACAGTGGTCAGCACTGAGGGGCTAAATAACTTACCTTAATATTTTCTGTAGATCAACTCGATCCACCGGGTTTTCCTTTGGACAAAGGTGTCGATGATGCGTTCTTTGAAGCTTTAAATGTCTTAATTCTCTTCAATGTACTCATACTTCTTTAGGACCATGCAGTTGATACAGGAAATGTCTGAATCAGGCTTATGATTTCCGCAGTTTCTTTATAGACCTTTTCCAGCCATTGTCCAAAAAATATTGAAGTAACAAATGTGCAGGCAAGTGCTTACTCTTGTCAGAATAGACATTAATGAGTTCATCTTTTAGCTGTTCGCTATTAAAGAATGAGTACATTTTATCAGACTACTCAATTTTGCTGAGGGAAATGATGCATTGTAGGCTGGAAACTGTTATTCATCTAGTAACTCTGCAAAATAGAAGTCTTCAAAACGAGATTCCATTTGAACGATTAACATGTCAATTATTTCAAAAGCGAGACTTCTGAATCAGTTAAACGTGTCTAGTCCACCCTGGTTGTTGTCGTTCAGTCCTTTAGGTGTAAGTTGACTTGTTATTTTCCGACCACTAAACAAAAAAAGCATTCACACACAGCGAAACTATTTAATCCAGAATCAGCCTCTCTTAATTTCCCTTTGTCTCACCATCTCTTGATCATTCACTGAGACTTGGAAGGGCGCGTGAACTAAGAAAGTGTCTAGGCTCTCAGCGTGCAAGAATCACGCAGCTTAAGATGTAAGCATGCGGTGGTGAATAAGCGTATGTGCATGCATCATCCGGCCATTTGGAGTCTACCAGCAGCCAGACTCTCAAGCCTCCAAAACGTCCAACACAATGGAACGCAATGCAATATGCGGAAATAAAGGATAAATTTCTTTTTCCCTTGCTTTCTCGGCAACATAACATGTATGACAGTGCTGAAAAAATAGTAAGTTTGTTACTGTAATATTTTTGGCCATTCTCAGGTTCCCAGACTACCCTTCAGCTTCGCCACTGACATTAATTCATGTAGAATTCCTATATATAAGTATATATTACCATTATGAGGGTGGTGCCCACCCCACTTTATGCTTACTTCTTTAGGCGGGTGTCTCTCTTCGTCCGTTTTTACTTATATTTTTATTTATTAATTTATTTTATTACTTATATTTTTGTAACCCCCTCAAATGCACTTCTGCGAGGCCCCCCAAAAATTTCTATGGCGCATTCTGTACCATAAAACCCCCCGATGGGCACCCCTGTATATTAGTACTTTCAAATTAAAATTGGAATGCAATATGTGCTGGCTTCTTCACGTTTTCAAGAATTATGTGAGTACCTTTTATGTGAAGACATCAAAGTTTGTCCATATTGAAAATCAAAAGTATTACTTAAAAATGAGCTCAGAAATGGTGAGATATTGCAGGGTTTATAGGAACCTGGAAAAGTCAGGGAAAATGAAAACGGCCATGGAAATCTTGGAAAAGTGAGGGAATTTTACGTGTGGCCAGGGAAAAATCACAAAATGTTTAAATTTATCACCTGAAAATGCCAAGAGATCAAAAACTGCGCGTAGGCTGTGGAGGCAGCCCTATTTTGGTTCTTTTTGGCTATTGCCTGCATGATTTGGTGAAAAGATTGGCGAAAGGTGTGCGCATTCATATTCTCATTTTCATTCGCTAGCAATTTCGCCAGGAATGCTTTGCTTTGTCCCTCTGGCGACGAAAAAGTTATTATCAGTCAAATTTGAAGTCACTTAGCCAAATTTGTAGAAGGATGTGAGGAAGAAAAAATCAAGATTGATTCAAAGAGCTACTTTAACATGGCATCAGGTTGGAAGGAAAAGCCAGGTTAGCCGTCTTTGCATATGTTTTTCTGCATTTAAAACCCTTTCTGAAGGCATATCAATGTAAGGAATGATAATTTTTATTTTGTTGACTTAAAGTTGTTGATCTCTTATTACTGGAAGTTCATATGATTAATATGAAAATAAACCTACAATTTTTCATAAGTTTAGACCTCTTTGCTTTCTCACTACAGTAGAAACTCGAAATTACGAAGTCGACGGGACCGGAAAAATCGGCACTTCGTAATATCAAATTTCGTATCAACGAGTATCTTTCAAAAACATCGCGATGAAGCTCTTTTTCGTTTCCTTAAATTAAGATGAACTCTCGCGACGTATTTGCATGTTTTACGAAGTTATAATTCATAAAAGTATACTTAAATGTGTGTTCATGCCCACACGGTGCAAACAGTTGAACGCAACTAATTTTTCGGAGGTTGATTCTTCCGATTTTCGGGATTTCCACCACATCGTTCCATCTTTTCACGGCGGAAATCCCGAAACTCGGAAGAATTAAACTCCCATCTAAGCCCCGCGGAAATTTACATCGCGACAACTAACTTGCCGTTCTTTTTTTCCAATGAATGATTAGGCAATGAAGCGTCTTCGCAAACTTTTTTGTGCAGTTTGGAATAAGCCTATGAAGCTTCATAGCGCATTTTTCTATATTGTTTCCTAACTGGAGAAATCTTTAACTGAAGCGTGAGCGATGTTTAATCATCAGTAATACTGATTGATGCATACAATAAGGAAGTGTGCGACTTGCGTGATCATTGGCACCGGATATTGAAATTAGAGGAATAAAATATCCTTAGAAGATGGTCCTTTCTCCACGTCAGGCATAATATATGTATCTACCTACGTTACGCTAAGACAGTGAAAATAAGATTCTCTCGCGGATGCTATGCGATGGATACACGTTATGTATTTTGTATAAATAATGCTAAGCCCATTAATTTCCCGAAATAACAATCGTTTTTCTCCCTTGGATTCTGCTTATTTTTGCGTGGTTATTTCCGAGATGATAGAGCTGAAAGAAGAGCTTATAGAAGAGTCCAGCTGTGTACCTCCTTTCAGAAGTAGGGTGTACAAGCCACGCACTTCAACGGTGGAGGTGAGATAGTTCCTTTTACACTTCATCGGCTACTAACGATGCTAACATTACAAATCAATAATTTTCGTTTTTCACTCTACTACACGAAAGCTTCAGTTGTAGTTCTATTCAGATTAGGTCTGCCTGCCTGCTCGTCATTCATTATATTTCATAATTCTTTTAAACATTCGCTATTGAATTGAAATGTGGGATATTTTTGCTAATCGTTTTTCCTTTGCTTACGATCAAGCAAGGAGACTTGCGTCCAAGCATTGCAGCTCCAGGTCAGGCCACGCATCAAGCTGGAAGCTGCCTTCTTTCCCTCCTTTCCCCCTCGCTGTGGGTGGGGGTTACTCCATTCGCCCGCTCACAAAAACAGCTGCGAGGCCCGTGGTCTCGTAGTATCTTACGTCTGTTGTGAGGGTGATCCACCTGGGATTCAAGGCGAAGGGCTGCGCGCGAAGAATAAACCTCGAATGAATCATCAGCTTTACGCCGAATAGTCGCATCTTATCTTCCTCCTCCCTTACCTCAATTTGCTGCGTTGGCGGAGAGGGAAGACATGACTCTGGCGAGTGGAGCTTTTACCATGAATCAAGATATGCCCGCAAAACAATATTTACGCTGAGTTAGACCCATCGGCGTGCACAGATTCCTTGAGATTGGGGAGGGAACTTCTTAAAGGGCCCAAGAGCTGGCAGGCCCAAGGCCTGCAAAGTCAGCGTGGGGCATCTCATGCTAGCCTAGCGTTGAGGGGGTGGGACGGAGGGGTACTCGAAGGGGCCTGATATCCAGGAGGGCGGGCACGGGGGGCTTGGGTGTGAGGGGGATGGCTCGTGCCCACTCATAGAGCGGGAAGGGGGGACACCCCCTTTTTTGGTGACACCCCCTCCTCCACTTTCTCTAGAATTTTAGCGCGGCTGGCGACGATTGTTGAAAGCGTTGACAATGGCACCCCAAACTTTTCCGCTACAGCACTTTTACTTAACTTATTTGATTAAACTTCTTGAATCATTTTCACCTTCTCCTCCAACGATATTCCCTTCTCTTTCTCTTTGGTTGTGATGGTTCCATGTCCATGACCGTTAAAACACTCGGAACTCCTTTCCTCAACACCCCTACCCAAAGATCCTGGCCAATTCGTATCTTTCTTCCGCACTGGCTAGGTACCAACTAACTCCCACCCCCGATGTCCTCCGGGGGGGTGTCATCCGATAGCTCAAGGAAGAGATGAAAGCGCCTCCAATTGGGCTAGGATGCTGACGAGGCTTTCTGCTCCTTCTCCGAGGTCGTGACTTTCGGCATCTCATAGGATGGTTCCACTTATCCTCTTCTTGTTTATATCTCTAATAAGGATTAAGCTACAAAACACTTTAAAGTTTCTTTATCGATCTGCAGGAACGCAGCTGATCTCTCTCTTAGGACATTTCTTCGATCGCTACGTTGGAGTGAAAGGGGAGGAGGGTACACCATTTTCCGATAGAAATATATATATGGGTGCTTGAGCGTTTTTTCCCATTGATTATGCATGCGCCCAGAACTAGTCTTCCTTTAGAATTAATGTGCGTTAAACTAAGTGGCCCTATGAACCATGCGAACTCATACTTTCTCTGATTTTCTTTGCTGTTGGCGGTGGAAGAAGGGAAGGGAAATGCGTATGAAGAGTCTTGCTCGATGACTACATCAAAACGCTCAATGAGGACGGTAAATTAAACGTGAGTCATTCGATGATAACTATTGCCAGCCGGAATAATTATGCCGTCGAGCAAGGTTGAGTGTAATCAGTCTGAAATAGTGAGAAGAAAAAAGTCTTCCTTGGGTTATATTCACGACTGAATCTACCGCTCGAACAAGATAGCACCATCTCCGATACATGTCATAGTTATTGCAAACGCGCAGCAAACGATTTCTATGCCAGGAATATTCATCATGGATTTCTGTTTGGGAAAACTGGTAACAAAAAATGCCAGGGATCATGAGAGGAAAATGCTGGTTGTAGCAATTAGTCTCTCGCCGGCGATATATCCGTACACGACTACTTTACATTTTTTTACTCGTTGGAAACTCTGTGGACTCGTGGTAACAAAGCAAAACGCATTTTTTGATCGATTGGTTTCATATTTTATGAGCTATGATGCCTACGATTCAAAGTCGTCTTGAAGGTCTGGTTTCACTGTGGCGTCCAGCGGCCGCGTCCAACCGCTGCGTCTGGACGTCGCGGCTGGATGACGCGGCCGGGTGGTTTCATTCAGGCGTCTACATCCTGTTTCCGCGGCTGGGCGATGTGGGAGAATGAGTATTTAGTTAAATTACAAATTTATTATCGGTTTGTGTTTCCTGAGAGTGAGTTGATTTTACGCTTAAATGGATGGTGACGATTTAGTTTTGTTGGAAGACGAAGAAAAGGACGACCAATGTTGCAAGTAGTTTTACAAAAAAGAGCTGGAAAGGACGCGTAATATAAAATGCGCAGAGAGGAGAGTAGAAAAATCACCGAAAATTGGGACTGCCCGACTAGGCGTCCGCGTCTCGACTGCTCTCGAAACAGTCGAGACGCAGACGTCGGGCATCAGCCGTCGAACACGACGGCCGAGACGTATCAGTGAAACCGAACCCATTTGATATAGATTGGATGAGTACGGCAGTGACTTCCGGCTGCTGGACGCGGACGCAGCACGAGGCCGCGGGATGCCCCAGCGAAACCACATCTTTACTATTGCAGCATTGAAAAATGAGATATCGTTCAGGTAATGCATTCAGTGCATAATGTATTCGGTGACGATGATTAATTAGATGTTTAACTCTGACAAGGAGCGCCGGAAAACGTTACTGTGATCCATCACTATTCGTATAAACGAGTAACTTTTTCACGTCGGGACCAAGATCCGAGGTTCGTAATTTTAAAACTTCGTTATTTCGTAATATCGCGTACTGTTACATACACTTAGATACCCTTTTGGTCGGGACCGAAGATTTTGCTTCGTAAAATCAAAATTTCGTAATTTCGAAGTTCGTATTTTCGAGTTTCTACTGTACCACTTTTATCTCTATAAATGACCGAAATCTTGGAGTTTTCAGGTGCTCAAAAGTCAGGGAAAATCACTAAACATGGTGTGGAAATCCTGGAAATGTCAGGGAAAACGAAAACTCCTATAAACCCTGTATTGGTAATAATGCATAGCACAATTGTATATAGTTAGCTTATTTTTTTATCCAACCAAGGGTTTGCCACTGTGGTCCTAATTATTTAAAATTGTAATTAATGAAGCAATCAACTAGTAGGAAAGTGCCATAGAAACTACTATGCATCTTATGATCGCAAATGGAGCAATAATTTCTTGGAATTATCTTGCTTGGGTGTCTAAGTACTTAACAGTATAGCAGGCTAATGTGATGTGTGGTTCTTAGGATATTTTGTGAGAAAAATTTTCTCAAAATATCAATCCAATATGCTAGCATGGACATCAATCCATTGTCCTTGATATGGAGGGGGTTGAGAGAATTTCTTCTCCTCTTCAACCTTATCGTAGTCTTCAGCAGTATTTTCAGATGGGTTGGATTCTGAAGACCACCAACCATGTGTGCTTAACTCAACACTGGGAGCAGGCGTGTCTAGAGATGGGCAACTTGGTAAATTACCGCAGTAATTTTCGTAAATTATCGTGGTATTTTTCGTAAATTACCAACACCCCTGAAAATTACCGCAATAAACGGTAATTTTCAGAAAAGTTCTTTTTCAGAAAACGTCTTCCTCACAAAGAAACCATTGGAATGGGTGATATTATAAATTAAGAAGCTAAAACGATATTGTTTACATTGTGTCCATGATTAATTCCAATTAATTCAGAGTAAAATAACAAATGCATATTGCGCAGAGGTATGTCATTGGAACGAAAATTTCTCATAGTGTGACAAAAGAGAGTCAAATTGCGTGTTGCTGCCAACTTTGTTTTAATTTTTTTAATGAGCTATAATAAATAAACGTCGTGATGTGTTTGATATAAGTGTCGGCATTTGTATCTCAATGCTATTTGATTTCGTTTTGAGTCCTCTGATAAGGATTAGCAGATGAAAACTTAAAATTACCGGAAAATTACGGTTATTTTTGAAAATTACTGTAATTTATCACGGTAATTTACCTCAATTGAAAATTACGGTAATTTACCCATCTCTAGGCGTGTCACACACCACTTGATAAACCTAAGAAGAAGGTAAAGAACTTTATGATAGTAAATATGTATCCATCAATTTAATAATATGATTTTGGTAACTCCACAAAAATACTACCAAGACAACTTAATTACTCGGCTATATATTCTGGGTGTTTGAGGGTTAACCCTGTATAGGTTACTGGTCGCCTGAGCAACCACCTCAATCCTGGCGGTCTCTATGGTTTTTTTTGCGAGTTTTCCTCAGCATACATTTCATTGGGTTGTCTTGATGATTGATAGATGTCAGGTTCACCTTCTGCTCATTCGAGTCACTTGTTCTCGGATATGTGGTCGCTCAGTCAACCCCTGAGCGTGTAGTGACCTGAGTGAATCCGCATGGAGAACTGGACTGTTATTACCCTATAGTGTTTTTCAACTGGATTGGGTTTTATCTGGATGAGATATTGTAAGTATTCTCTTCTTTAGTATCTCTTCAATCACATTCAGAAAAAGTTTTGGAATAATTCATTACGGCTAACTTGTTATAGGTGTTACTCGTGTTGGTGGTCGTTCAGTCAACCCCTGAGCGTGTAGCGTGCTGTCATTCCACGCAGTGAAGTAGTAATAAATTTCGACATTGTGTCTTGCTGTAAAAACGTTCACATCTTAGGTCAAAATTGTAAGTAATTGCTTATCTAATTGAATCGGTATGTACTAAAATTAAATGTTTTACTCATTACATGGTGGCTAAATTTTTATGGTTGTGAAAATTGTAAATAGTTGCTGTCCATTTTTAAAAACAAAAATACGGGTACAAATTCCACACTTTTATTCACCACCACCGACCATGTTTCGGCAT
This sequence comes from Platycnemis pennipes, assembly GCA_933228895.1. Lineage (NCBI taxonomy): Eukaryota > Metazoa > Arthropoda > Insecta > Odonata > Platycnemididae > Platycnemis > Platycnemis pennipes. The sequence goes on along the minus strand of OW121852.1, from coordinate 27,381,089 downwards.
TTTATGCAACAGTTATGGTATAATACTCAAAATATCTTGGCTATGTATGTATTTTATAAGTTGGAGGAAGGAGAGGGAAGAGTGTTGAGAGGTTAGGGGAAAAGGGTGGAAAAGTAAGTGAAGGTCGAAATCCTTATCTCACAGACTTTGGTTTAGGTGAAGCGATTGGGTGACGAAAAGATCATTGCAGAGTTGACAAAGACTTTTGTATTTCAAATTACTCGAAAAAGTCCTAATTCTACCCTTTCCCATACAATGTAGGACATCAGTGCCAATAGAACAAATGGTTGGAATCACACAAAGGCTTGGCAAAACTTTATGCGTCCTTATCCCTTTTCTTTTAATATCCCTATTATTTTTCTAGGATCTTTTAATATATACGTCGAACAATAATTTTGATTGTTAATTGAAATGATCAACAGCTTTGGTCATTATAATAACAATATTTTGGACTGAATTTTCCCAGTGTCACATTTGGTTCTTACGAAACTTCTTCTGGTGCGACACTTTAGAAACAACATTGTTTGTTGGCCTAAAACCAATTTATTTTCTTCTAGTATTTTGGACTTTGTATTTATGCCGGATATATTATGTTTGGCATGTTCTTATTTTTTTAAATGCTTAGAAGCATTTTATTCTCTGCGAAGTACATCGCATTCTCGTTCGTTCCACGAAGGAGTCATGCTGTAACAAAAAGACGTTAGGTTTCAAAACATCTCTGCTATGTCCCTTCTGATGAGATAATTTGTTGCTGACTGTTCCACTGCGATCAAGTCCCGATTGTCAGCCTCGTTATCATAGTAGATACGGCAGTAGTAATTGAAAGATGATGTTGGGCATAAATACAATGTGTGCTATCTCTTATTGTTGTTTACACAATGAGTTAGAAGATTATAAAAGGAAACTAGGACTGGTGGTAGTGAATAAAAATGTGAAAATAGTACCGGTGTATTTGTTTTTCAAAAATTGATATCAATCGTTTCCATCAAGTTGCTGCCAATACGCATTCAAATGTTTGCTGTGCCAACCGGTAGACATGTAGTGTTCATAGTCGTTCGTTACGCAAAATAATTCAGTTTTCTTTAAAATGATTTGAAGCAAAAAGTCGTCACATATTTTAACATTTATTGAAATTTGTATCATCCCCATAAATTTTAGCATTGTATGCTTTTCAGATGGCGGCAAGGAGGGTGTATAACCTCGGCAGTTGTAAAGGCGTTGAAGAAATTAAGGAGGTGTTGATGATTGATGATGATATGGCTGAAAATTCGGACATTGGGGGGATTCTGATGGTGAAGACTTCCATTTGACCGACATATCCTCCTCTGCACCGATGTCTGCGACTTCTAGTGGAAGTACTCCTACGTTGAGGGGAGGGCAGGTAATCAAGGCCCCAGTGCACCTGCAACCCCTCCAGGCTGCACCTTCACTAGAGGAAGAGGAAATTTTACCCAATGAAGAAGGCTATCCTCCCTTTCCTGACCCCGTTTCTGGTGAATTGCCCCTTTTTATTGAAGAACAAGCCACCGTAGCTGAAGGTCGTTCGCGGAAGAAAATCTTCTCGTGGAAAAAGAAAGGCAGAAATCCAAAACTATTGAAAAATTTTTAATTTCCCGAACACTTCGGGCCAACTCCGTGAATAGAAATGGACATTACGTACCCTATTTCATTTTTCAAATTGTTTTTTTGTGACAAGTTAATGAATTGTATTGTAACTCAAACGAATTTGTATGCGACTCAGATGAAGAAAAACATAAATTTAACAGTCCGGGAACTCTTGGCTTTTTTAGGAGTAATGATTTTCATGGGGTTCCATTCGCTACCCAGTTTGCGGCTGTATTGGTCAAGGGATGTCAACTTTCATGTGAACAGGGTTGCCGAGGTTTTCACTTTGAAGTGGTTTTTGAGCATTTTTCGGTACATGCATCTGAACGGTAATTGTAAAATGCCTGAGAGGTTCTCCGAATTATGATTGTCTTTATAAAGTTACTCCCCTTTTGTTGGATTTAAATTCTAAATTTAAAAAATATTTTAATCCAAGTAGGTACTTGTCTATTGATGAGTAAATGGCTAAGTTCAAAGGAAGATCCACTTTGAAGCAGTATATGCCCAAGAAACCCATAAAAATTGGCTTCAAAATTTGGGCATTGTGCTGTTCTGAGAAACCTGGTATTATGCCTTACACTTGGAAGTTTATGAGGGTCGAAAAAGTAGAGAACCAGAACCCCTTGGATGCAAAGTTGTAAGAAATATGTCCTCTTATTACCAAGGCAGAGGGTATTGTTTTTTTATGATAATTTTTTTTTTCACATTGACCTTGCCGAGGAGATGTTAGAAAAAAAATGTTTTACCTGTGGAATGCTGCAGTCAGATGGACAAAATTATCCTAAAATCCTGAAAACACAAAAAAATGGAAAAAGGGGAAATTGACTTTATTCAACACAAAGATATCTCCGCTTCTAAATGGATGGACTGAGGCAAAAAATCAGTATCAGTGCTTAGCACCATGCATGATGGCTCCAAAAAAACAAGTAAAAGGGCGCAACAATGACGGTTCAACTTCGCAAGTTGACTGCCCCAAAAGCATTGCGGATTATAATGTCTACATAGGAGAGGTTGACCGATTTGATCAGGTGCTCTCGTCGTATAATGTTTCTTGGAAAAGTCGTAGGTGGTGGATGAGGCTTTTCTTGTACTATTTTGAGGCTGCCATTGTAAATTCTTATAAACTCTATAGGAGCGTTTTGCTTTTACTTGGGAAAAAGCTGATTTCACACCTGCAGTTCCGTAGTAAATTGGTCAAAATTATTGTTCCTGATCGAAATCCTGTTTCACGGCTACTGCTAGGGGATAAGCGTAAAAAAAGAAGGAAAAAGGGACACTGCAGTACCAAATATTACACGGCAAAGGGCTCTAGGAGAGCATCTGCCTATCAAAGACACAAGTAGAAGATGCATTTATTGCAGCAGAAAAACAAAGGTGAAACGATCTTCGATGTTATGCAAAAAATGTAATGTAGCATTATGCCTGGAATGCTTCGACTCTTTCCATCGAGCTTGATTCTATTTTTTTTAAATTTTAAATTCATATGTAAAATTAATTTGTCTCTATAATTTCACTGCATGCATGTTTGGATAGCACTTTGTCTTGATTTTTTTATGTTTCATGTTATGTTCATGATGTTATTATTGATTTTATTAGCAGTAGGTACATGATTTTCAATGTATGTATGATAATTTCTAGCTTTATTATAATAAAATGTTTCATCAGCATTATATTATGTTTATAAAACATGTTTATTTTCATCAACTAGGATGTAGCTTCAAGTGGTCGCTCAAGCAAACTATCGATTCTCGCTATTGTCCTTAAGATCTGAGAACTGTTGCATGGAATGCACAGTGGTCGTTTAGGCGACCGCCCATTTATGACGCAGATGAAAACTGTTGTAGTAAATTATTTACATAAAACTATTAACTAGATGCTCTATAACATGAATCAATTAAAAAAAGTAATTGAAAAGCTCTAGGGACTTCTGCCCCATAAAGGGTTAATCTGTGTAATGTCTTGAAGTGAAATAATAAGGACTCTGGGCATTTACATTCAATGAGCATAGGGTCCTAGCATGCTCAAACTAGAACTGCCCAAAGTGACATTTTTGATGGATGTAATTCAGTAGGTACACTTCAGGACAGAGGCAAAATCAAAAGAAAACTTTATGCAAACGTTTGCTTCCTCTTATGAATACAATGTGATGAAACAGATCTCTTTTACCAATTAACCCTGAGGAGAGTCAAAGACGAGAGGCCAAAACTACGATGTCACCACTGCCATGGCAATGCAGTGGAAAATTCTCTGTGAGGGACATCAGATATGGCACTCCATATCCAATGTCCGTCACCTTCAATGGATTGATCTTGATGCCGTGGCAGATGGCACTGTCACCATCCTTTGATCTGGTAGAGCATTGCCGCTGTATATGCTGCTCAACATACTAACTGAGATCATTCCAGATGACAAAATGGCACCTACTGCGGCATAAGACATTGAAAAAAAAGCATCATGCTTATGAGAAGTTGGATTCACATTGTGACTTGGCATTGTCGATGCTTTCATTGTGACCCCTGTCCACAGAGAAGGCTGAAGAACTATGTTGAACCAGTCAGAATATTAGTTACTACATTACAGCAATGAGCATCAAAAAAGGGCCAGGAAAAACTGTTCCACATATAATAAAGTAAATGCTTGGCTCCTTAACTTCATCACAAATGGACTTGACTGTATATTAACAGATTAGGTTATTTATATACAGAATAAATGCTTCCATAGTAGTTGAGTTTTTAAAATATATACTTACTTACAAAAAAAATTTAAATTTTTTGAGGAAAATTGTTTTTGGTAGTTGAAGGAGATAATAATTAACTCTTTGTCAGCCACCATTAGTAAGAGTAAAAGGAAGTGCCCATTTATTCCATGTATATTGTGAAAGGATTTGAAATGCAAATTTCCATTTTAAATGCTCTTGCTTCATTTATACCACTAGAGTGTCATGATCCCTAGTTCTTTTATTGGATCGCAAAATAAACAGTCCATTCCAATCCATAATAAATTCTGGAGAAATTATACACCTCATGAAACTGATTTATTACCTCTTCAATTTGATTTTCATCCAGATCAACTCAAAGGAGATCTGCCAATGCAGAATAACCTCTTTTCCTGCAAAGTCCCTTCAATTCTGGAAGTGAGAAAATGGGTTTAATGGGCCTGCCTAACCCATTTCTCCTCTGTGAGGGGAATAAAACAATCTTAAATGCAATGGCTCAATATGAGGTAGAGTAGTGAGAGGATCGTCTTCCACCCATCGTCCCTGAATTACCATTTGCATAAATTGGATTGATCATAAAGTGACAGGCAGCCATCCATTCTCAGCACAGACATCAATCATTGCCTAAAATTGAGAAGACAAGTAAGAGATCAATGCATAAGTATTGAAAAATGTTACCAATTGCATCAGAATTGATAAAAGTAAATTACCAGTAGAATTCGAATAGCTTGGTCAAGGACTGATTTCAGGTAAGTGTAGTAATCAGCACTGGGCAAGTTAAGGTGGGAAAAGTGTGCTTGGAAAAGAAATTGTGCCTTGGCATGAGGAGAGTCTAGGGCTAGGTCAACTGCAACACATTTTTGCAAGTTCTCTGAAAATGACAAAAGTTTAATTATCACCTAGAATCCAACTAAATTGTTAATTTAACCCTTCAACGACATCCTATGTGCTGGGCACCGACCCCTTTAAACTACCATGGTGCTGTCCTACGTGCTATGCACGATTGTTTCACGCTATGTTTTGATATGCTTTTTGAGGAATTGAATATTTTTCTAACACATTAATTTTTTGCATACTAATATAATAACCCTTATTGTTTATTTTGAGCAACTCTACTAATACTTTAGATCTTTTTTTTGGAAAGATATTGCATCTTCATTTGATGCATCTATTCTACACTTTTCGCGAAAAAAGCAATTGACTTTCATCTACATCTCTTGAAATTATAAAGAGAGCAGTTTTCCAACCACTTGGGAGGATAAGGGAGAGTATACTCAGCGCATAGATGAAAATTTGATGACCTTAACTGTCAACGTAAACATATCCTGTCGCTGATGCCTGGTTTCTCCAAGGCCCCTTTGGGACCAGCTTCATTTCATATTGGAAAGACAAAAGAGACACGAATAAGGGCAGTGAGAGTTACGATGTTTTCACTTCCCTTTCGTTTAGCCCAGCATATTATCTAGGGGAGTCATGTGCACCATTTTCATAGCTTGGGGATGACTACGGGACTGGGACTCATTCAGAAGTGCTCATGATGAAAGATTAGGGTGTTGAAAGGTCGGTGTGGGAAGGTCCGTGGGAGAGCAAATTGTAAAGAAGAGACTCAAGATTTCTTTCAAGAAGTGCAGCTCAGTAAACCTACCAAAGTCAGAGTCAGTTGAACCTGAGCTGCTTTTCTGATAGGAATATATTGGGAGTGTTATTTTTTTCTTACAAACATTTTAGTCCTTTGCTTTATATCACTTCTTCCGTAAGTGCTTCATTCTGCAAACAATGAGCTTCAAATTGCAGAATATTGTTGAGTGTTTGTATTTATCGGGGTTGTTACTCATCTACTGTCAATTATGGTGTGTGCAGGAAAGAAAAGGTTGGAGGAGTTGAGTGATGAACAGGTTGAGGACGTCTTGCTTGAAAGGGAGGTTATGAAAGTGTTTTAAGTTCTGCTAGTGACAGTGAGAATGACATAAATGATCACTCCGAAGTTGAGGTGCTGGTGTATGATGATTTGGATAAGGTAGAGGGTGAAGCTACAGATTTTGCATGGAAGGATTTTTCCCTATACAGTAAAATGAGGAAATTTCATTCGTATTGCCTGTCCACAAGGTAGAGCAAATAATTTGCAAACTATTGAAGATTTATTTGGAATTTTCTTTGATAACAATTAGTAGGAATATTGCAGAGGAAACTAATTGTCATGCAAAGCAAATAAGCAAAAGAAACAATAGAACATTTTCTGCTATACAACAGAGAGTGCCAGGCTGCCGTATCAGACAATATGGTTCCAAGGCTAACTGAAAGACATATCACAAAAAGAATACCTCCTAAATGTAATTAGGCCAGACCTCAAAGATGCTGTGCAGTCTGCACCAAACACGGGAAGAGGAAAGATACTGTTTACTCAATCGAACCTTGTGACACCAGGCTATGAATCAATTGCTTTGAGGATTACCACACCAAGCAGAATGTTTAAGGTGAAGTAATTTTACTATTTTGTTATACTCATTTTCAATACTAATTTTTTGCTCTGAATTAGTTTTGGAATGAACATTATTTAAAAAAAAGTATCTTTTAGTAATTCACGTTTGACGATGACAGCTGTAGCCTTGGATATGACTCAAATCAACATGTGCTGAAGAGATGTTCACATTGACGTTCTGCGTTTATCAAATAATTTAACAGTAGTAACTACTATGGCATAACAAATTATGTGTCATTTTTTTAGTCCTTATTCTTCAAAAATGAAATTCCAGCACAGTTTTTTTCGAGAAAGTTTACTACTTATTCATAATATTTGTTTTGATTTAAATGAATTTTGAAGTGTCTAACTCCTAAATTAATAGAGTTTTTTAATGTTTTAAAGCTGTATATAAAATATAAAAGGTTTTTTGACATCACTAAAAGTTTCCGGATTATGGTAATAATAGTTACTGAAATATAACTCATTGATCACAGGTCTTCATAAAGCATAAAAACATTTAAATATCTTCTGGCGACTGTGTTAAAAACCATTAAACCACCTCAGGGCTTGAGGGGTTAAAATAGGAACAAATTTATTTCCTTAAAATGCAAAGTTTAACACTTGACTTACAACCAGGGCAAGGCAAGCAAATGATAAAAATCCCTTCCAGTTTAAAACTTGGGAATCTCTTTGCTTCATTATTCATAAGAGCATAATGAAGGCACCTAAATTCCATACATAATATGGAACAAATATCAATGCAAAAAAGTAAGAAATTGTACCATCAACAGCACTAAACTGAATTTGTGTTTCTGTATTTATATGCAACTTACTCATTTAATAAAAGGTCCAAATAATATATCTGAATTCCATAAAGGCACCTAAATTCCATACATAATATGGAACAAATATCAATGCAAAAAAAGTAAGAAATTGTACCATCAACAGCACTAAACTGAATTCGTGTTTCTGTATTTACATGCAACTTACTCATTTAATTAAAGGTCCAAATAATATATCTGAATCCACTACTATAGAAATTAAACAGAGAGCTTATAATAAATTGATGATTTAAAATTCTGAAAAAATTAAGGGGTAAATTTTGCTGTAAATGATTGAAACTCACGTTAGACTCATTAGCCCAAACTGACATGGCAGGTCCATTAGTGATGGTACCTTCTTATAGTACTACAGTGAAACCTCCCTCTAATGAAATCACAGGGACGGAAAAAAAGACAATTTCGTTACACAGAGGTTCATAATACAGAGGTTTTATGCAGGTTGCTTAGTCTGAGGAGAAATAAAGAATTCATGTTGCTGTAAGATGCAACCCTCATTTCTTCTGCGAGCAAGTTTAAGAGGGCAAAAAATCATTTTCGTATGCATTATACCACTGATTATCCATAGTAATTGATGCTGAAGCTTGATTAGATAACTGAAAGTCATGGATAGCCCATTTATGTTTAATTTCATAGTAGATTTGCCCCTAGTTTCAGGGCCACGGTTTTACCCAGCCCTCTGCATATTTTATTAAAATAATCTGTTTTCCCCTACAATTTCATTTGTCAATCATTTAATTACCCTAAACTCTACATGACCTAAAAAAATGCCAATTTTTACACATATTGAATATGCCTCATCATGCTGTGGAACTTTCAGTTGTGCATTTTATTCTCAGATGCACAATGCATCCCCTTTGCATGTATCTATTCATCGTATTTGACTGGCTGTTTTTCCTACATCCTTGTAAGGATGAGGATAGATTTGCTTTTACATGATTGAAATGTTGTTTAGCACCTTTAGAAAAAAAATGGGATAGCTCAACTGCCGAGATTGACTGCCGCAGTGACCCACGATCTGGGTGGGGTGGCAAATCCCAATGCGAGAAATATGCTGCTCCGCTTTCTTGAACAAAAAACACTTCAGCCATGGTCACCTCTATGATTGTTCGCGATCCTGACTTGATCTCAATGTTTCACTCGAAGAAAGTATTGGATTACATTTCTGTATCTGGTTTTGTTCGCTGAGATGCTGGTGGATGGCTGTGGTGGGGAGAGATCCAGGAGGGGAGACTTTGAGACATAATTGGTACACATCATCACAGTCCAAGGAACAGTCATCTCTACTAGCCACCCTAAGTAGAGTTATCATGTTTCTTTGTTTTCTGCGGTAAACGTGGAACATTGTAGTGACTTCATGCCGGCTGGTAGGGGGCGTGGTGTGGTTTGAATGAAATAAAATTTCATTGATGATAATATGAATGATAATAACTGTCTTGAATTTTTGAAAGATAAAAGAAAAATAGGTTGTTATCTGTGTAGTTAGGTGGATATTTGTTTAAATTTGTGTGTGTCCATGAAGTCAATCTTGGCAGTTAAGCTGGCACATTTTTTCCTAACGCACTATATAACATTTCGTCCATACCAATCACTGGAATATATTCTGAGAGAACCCCAAACATTATTTTGATATTGAAAATGAAAACCTCTCAGTGCAGAGAAAAATAATTTTTATGCAAAAATTCATTAAATAGACGTTACCTGTATACATATTTGGGCCCAGGCGAGGACTTTGCTCTACGGAGGTTTCATAAGCATGGAGGTTCATTACTGTAGGTTTTTCTGTATTCATTGTGTATGGGATGGTCCTGGGACTGGGGACTTATACGGAGGTTTTCATAAAATTTCACTATAGGGAGGTTTCACTGTAGGTGTGCCAAAACTACAGTAATAAACTTATTTTTGGCCAATAAGTAATTTTACTCCATCTCTTCATTTATCATTAAGCTCAAATAGTTCACAATAGGTAAACAAGAAAAGAGGAGTGAGTAAGTAAATATTACAATACTAAAATACCTCATCCCTCCCTATCCCCTCTCGTTACATATATAAATGCACCGCCCATCACAGAAAAACTTGTGAGTGTACACCTGACGATGGCTTAAAAAGCCTAAACACGTCTTGTGTAATTTTATAGCATAAAAAATACAAATTGTTGAAAAGTGCTACTGTTTTTTTTATCCAGTATGACTAACTTCCACTATTTGATGCCTGAAGCGGCGAACAGAAATTATCAATTATTGGTTATAATTTCTTCTGATTTTAAGATCGCTAACAACACTTGGAAAATGGCAAATTTTCCCCTTTCCTTCAAGAAAGAAATACTACAGGTGTTAAGAAGTTGCATACAGTGAAACTGGAGAATGGATAAAATATTCAGGGTGCGAAAAGATAAACATAAGCCCTCGTTATAATTATCGTCGGCGGGAAGTTTGTGGAGCCATTAAAACAGAAAGGCCATTCCCCTTGCCTATTAGCTGGGAATGCATTATTTCACAGGACCTTATGGATATAATTTAACCGGAAATGCTTCATTTACATGAGAACGTGACCACCATGAGGAGCAAATCCCATGCATTTGCAGCTCGAGTTGCCACGAACGTTTCTCTCCCCCTCTCTCCCAAGAACTAACCTTCCGTCTGCATCCGCTAGGGGCGATAAAGCTTCCAGGCGGTTCGATACATACAGTCAAGGAGAGTAGATAGTTCTCTACTCTGCTTGCATACAAAGAGCCCACAAGGCAAGCCGTAAGACAACGCTATCTGCCGGGAAGCGACAGACTTACGAGAAATAATTATCGAACCACGCGCGAAAATTCACTTTTAGTTTGGAGTTCTCAAATGGGGTCGTTTACCATATTTTTTTATTGCCGAATCTGATAGAGTTTGTAAAATAAAAAGACACGTATTTTTCCGTTTTTTGATCCGTCAATTATTTCCCGAGTTATTAGAGGCGAAAAACTGATGTTTTTAACCCTTTCGGAAAAGTGGGCGTGGTGCAACCTCTGACGCATAACGACTTCGTCCAATCATAACTGAGCCCGCGAAGCTACTTTGCCTTATCGCAATGGGGGGGGACACAGCTGACTCAGCCAATGGGAGCGATTACGACAGCATCTGTTTGAGCAGACCTTCCGAGAATCCCCCTCCACTTCCTTCCCTTCCCCTGAAAGCAGTCAAGGACGGGAGGAAAATGACGTCAATGTTATCACAGCAGCATTTTCGGTGGGCTTCACCTTTTGCTTATTTAAATTTTTGATTTACGGGTGAATGGTTGTGGTTAGAAGATTAATTTTTTCACTAAAATTCTTTTTTCGTTTCCATCTAACGATTTCGTGTACAAAATTGCGATTTCGGTTCCGAGTAAACGCCCCCATTGACCTCGACAGCTGATGGAATGGGGGGCAAAGGTAGCCTAGGGGTAGCGAGGCGGATTGATAAGCCAAGGGTTTTCGGTTCGATTCCCGGTTGACGCCAAGTAGTTTTAATCTTTTGGGAAAATCATATTTTTCGATTTTTCCGGAATGAGACAACATGAAATTTGGCTCCTTCCCAAAAAAAACCCCAATACCCTAACGGTGAAAGGCAGCAGTTTCACCATGGATCGGTCCGGCATCAAATGCCATAGCTGCGGGCGAGACTGAAGTTCACGGAATCGGCTGCAGCACTGCGATGTGGAAGACAACAAGAAACCACCGCATTAGTCTCCCTAGAAGAACTAACCATGCATTCAACATGACGTGATGGCATTCCTCCCGGTAAAATATTCTGGAGGTAAGATGGTCAATGTTCAAGCACTGGCAATTTTTAAACCTTCCCGCCTGTCCCTTATTCCTTGCGAACCCGGACTGATGGGAATCTAGTCCCTGGCCAGGGGGATTATGGGTAGGGTGTAGGACAGTCTTGTTTTCTTATTTGGCCTGGGCAGTAAGCAGTGGTCTCCAAGTCGCCAGTGAGGAAGGTCGGCGGATCAAGTCACGGAGCTGGTGAGTTCTTTTTGTTCCCGTCTAATGCCCAGTTCACACGGTGCGTTTTTCCTTGAGTGCTAGCTTGCCGGATTTCGTGCGTGCTACTCAGCGGGCAACGAAGGTGGCCGCTAAGCTGGCTTCGCTGATGGTTGTCGGTTCACACGTAGCAGGAGCTATCCTCCTTGCTCACTCTTTTTAGAGCCTCAGTACGAAGATGTTTATTGTGATAATTCCGATTACGAACTGCATATAAACAAGTTTCATCTCTATATGCTTCGATAAGCACCGTAACTTGATCCGTAGTCTATAGATTTGCCCTCATTTTTAAACACAATATCTGCCATGAGATGCTATTAAAAGCAGAACCAGGCAGAACCTTTATTTTGATCACGTGATGCAAAGCTGAACGATGATTGGCCGGAAACAATAGCCATCAGCGAAACACGCAAGGAAAATATCAACGGACCTAACCTCAAAATCAAGCAATCTAGCCGTCAGGGCAGCCAGTAGCAGTCAGCGTTTCCAGCAAACGAGCACGCACGGCACCCATCAGCACTCCACGCAAGAAATCCATCCGGGAAAAATCCACCGGGTGAACCGGGCTTAAATCCCAGTCAGCCACATTCTCCCATCGTACGGCCAGACAATGGGGTCATTTACCATTTTGTATTGCCGAATATGATAGAGTTTCTAAAGTAAAAAGACCAGTATTCTTCTATTTTTTGATCCGTCAATTTTTTCTCGAGTTATAAGCGGCGAAAAACTGATGTTTTTAACCCTTTCGAAAAAGTGAGCGTGGTGCCGCCTCTGACGTATATCGACTTCGTCCAATCACAACTGAGCCCGCGAAGCTACGTTTCCTTATCGCAAAGGGGAGAGGGGGGGGGGGGGGGGGCACAGCTGGCTCTCCAAATGGGAGCGATTGCGACAGGATCTGTGCGAGCAGACCTTCCGAGAATTCCCTTCCACTCCCTTTCCTTACCATAAGAGCAGTCAAGGACGGGAGGAAAATGACGTCAATGTTATCACAGCAGCTTTTTCGGTGGGCGTCACCTTTTGCTTATTTTAATTTTTAATTTGTGAGTGAATGGTTGTGGTTAGAAGATTAATTTTTTCACTAAAATTCTTTTTTCGTTTCCATCTAACAATTTCGCGCAAAAAATTGCAATTTCGGTTCCGAGTAAACATTGTCATCCCGGCTCCGTTACCTCGTGACAGTGCCCCGTACGGATCTCCAGGTGGGGACTACTGGGAGGTGAACATCAATCAAGGGAGACAAATTCAGGATTGGTACATTGGAGATCGTTAAGAAGGACGCGAAAGAAAGTACCTATTAGGTCGTGAGGGAATTTACAATAAATAGGGCAGAATGTAGGGCTGCAGTAAACCAAACCTAGGATTGATATATTGATGATGAACCATTGGAATCATTTTCCACCCTTGAAACAGGAGCTTCGAACATGTTCCTAGTGTTCATTTAAATGCCAAAATTTTTGGAATACTTCGTATTGACAAACTGTTCCCCAGCTTTCAGAGGCATTTTGAATGACCTCGCGGAAGACCTATCTTAATATATCAACAACTCTCAAAGTACGTCACATACTAGTCTAAAACATTCCTGAAGTGCATCAGAAGTGCAAAAGTTAGCGCTGTATGTGCATGCAGTGTGCAAGCGACCGTTGCAGACTTGCCATTTTGCTTGTGTGCTCATCTTCGATTGAAGAGACCTTGGCCTGAAAGTAGGAACCAGGTATTAATTTAGCACATTTACATATCTTCATCCTATCATCATCATCATGGGTTAACTTTACTAAGATTGTACAGACGCAGCTCTTCACTTGAATATCTCATCGACTAACTTCTTATTATAAATAACATAAAATTTTGTTTTTCCCAAAAAACATAATTAGGTACTGCTGGACCGGTTTCGACCTTTCCAGGTCATTTAAAAGAGCTAAGCTTGAGCATTTACTTAGAGCATTTTATTTTACCTAATTATATTTTGTGGAATAGAACAGTTTTATTTTATTTTTGACATAACAATATTTCACCAAGTGAACTTGCCAGCTATTTCTATGACTTCTTAATATTGGCGTAATATTCATTTTCCACATCCTTAGTTTAAACCTCATATATTTCATGCGAGGTGTTCCTTTTCCATTCTTCCCGTTCACTTGTCCCTCGACAATTGTCTTCTAGTTAAAAAACCGCCCTGAAATTTACCCCAATGAATATCAATCCCAATGAAGATGTACAATCACGTAGAAATGAATCCTTTTGCATCCCGTTTCTTCGAATTTCCCAAAACACACAAACCAGGTACCCCCATTAGGCCAGTGGTTTCGAGTGTCTCATCCCCCTCCAAGAAGCTCTCAGTTAAGCTTAATTCCGTCTGCAAAGACTTAACTGGTTTCACGCCTAAGTTTGGCACCAAGAATTCAGAGGAGTCGTGTGATATTCTCACTAAAAACCCCTCCCTCAGATAAACATCAGTTAGTGTCCTTTGATGTCAATAATCTATTTACCAGAATTCCAGTGAGTTTCCGAATCATCCAGGGTGCCTACAAGCAACTGAAAATTTGTGTGGTACATGGCAGTTAGAATTGAATCTTAAATAATGGCTAATAATGAATTTTTGGAAAAAGAATAGCTCTCCTCCTAGCACTTACAAAATAAGTAATAATGAATTAACAAACGTGGAATACGTTAAATATCTCCCCCTGTCACACACCTTTATGGTGGCTTGCAGGGTATTATGTAGATGTAGATGTAGAGTGGCGGAAAAAGAGCTAGTAAGTGCTGGTGCTAGACCCCCATTTCTCACACAAATTTTGAAGCTCCTCAAGGTAGAACGTGTAGAACAAAATTATTTCCTATTCAATGGAGATTTTTATTTAAAATCCCAAGGCTTAGAAATGGGATCCCCGTTATCTTTAATTCTTGCCGAACTCGTAATGGATGATCTGGAAGATAAATGTTTTAACCTAAACTCTGTGAACACTGAAAATGTTAAATGTTGGTATCGGTATGTTGGTGATGTTTTCGCAGTTTGGACGGACGGAACGGCAACTGGCTGCATTTTTACACCTTTCCGGTGTAAAAATACGAGAACGGAAAATTGGACTTCTTAGACGTGACCATTGCATCCAAGGGCAACGCTTACGAGTTCGCGATATACAGAAAACCGTCAGCGACTGAACAAGTGATTCAACACGATTCCCGCTATCACAAAAAACATGAAATGTCGGCCTTTCATTCCATGATTGATAGACTGTTGAGTATACCACTCTCAGAGACTATTTATGAAAATGAACTAGCTACTATCACATTAAGAGCGAGAAACAGCGGTTACTACACCCACCTAATTGACAGCATTTTGAGGAAGAAACGCCTGTTTAGAGCGCAGAGTTTAATTTACAGTCGAAGATTAGATGCAGAAATAGAAAATGGTGCAAACTATCGTACCTGGGGGGAATTTCCGACAAGCTAACCAGAGTTATTCCAAAGGATAAGTACAAAATGTCTTTTTACAATAAGGGAGGACTTTGAAATCAATCGTCAATAAAACGAAAGATAAAATAGAATTATTGGATAGAAGTGGGATTTATAAACTGAAGTGTAGTAACTCTAACACCATTTACGTATTTATATAAAGTGGATTTTACGTATATAAGGTGGAGTGTACAAACTGATGTGCGGCGGCAGAGACTGATGAGACTGCGGCATTAGTCATATTGGCCAAACTGGACGTAAATTCAGAGACCGAGCGAAAAAACACAGAAGCTCCTATATAAATAACAATAGTAACTCAATACTTGCAGAATATTTATGTTGTAACAATCATGTTAGTAATTTTAAATACGAAATTTTACACACTGTTATTGACAAAGGCTATAAGCTGGATTTTTTAGAACAGTTTGAAATTGTTAATTCTGAAAATAGTTTATGTAATGACCATGCAACCTTCTCCACCCATTCACCTCTCTTAAAAATCACTGCCCCCTTTCCCACAACCATCGACCCTCCAACTAATTTCGTTACTCTGGCTGCGAATATTCCTCCACAGAACAGCCTTATAATGAGTCACCTTCTATTCCCGTTTCACCACAACCAAAACCACTTCTCTCCCCCCACCTTTTCCTTTCACTTTAACCTCCTCCCCTTTCCACCTTGAACCTATGTATACCCAACCGCCACAGGACTATGTACCTTGAAAATGGCACTGAGTTGCCGAAACCCGGGTCGACTATCATTACATTAGTGCGGAGTATTACCATTGCGTTTTATTATGCCATTTACGTGGGTCAAACTGGCAGATCCTTCAAGGTGAGGACACGAGAGCACAAGAGGTGCTTTGCTAGTGGAAATGCGGATCGGTCACACTTTACATCTACATCTACATAATACCCTGCAAGCCACCACAAGGGTGTGTGGCAGGGGGTGATTGCTCACCAAACATGCACTACATATCATGCATAAAAAAGGAATAGTATTAATATAGTAGTCAGAACTACACTATTTAAAAAGATAGAAATTGCAAAGAAAACATGCAAAAACATTCTGTTAGTAGGGCTAGCTTCAAGTACTCACACCAACATGCAGCTACCAACGCTATTCATTGCTACTCTCCGATAGGACATATATACCGTTATTCGTATCTCTAATTGTACGAGGGAAAAATGACATTTTGAATCGGTCAGTTCGGCAATCAATTTCTCTAATTTTATGATTATGGTCCAGTCTGCCATAGTAAGTTGGGGTTCGTAAAATATTTTTAACATCATCACTGAAAATATTGCCTTGGAATTTGTGGAAGAGATTAAGTCTAAATTTCAACCTGCGATCTGACAATGATTCCCATTTCAATTCATTTAATAGACTGGTTACGCTAATATAATTATCGTATCGTCCCTTTACAAATCTTGCCGATCTTCGCTGCACACGTTCAAGTTCATTACTTAGACCGATTTCGTAGGGATCCCATACACTGGCAGCATATAAATGAGGTCTAACAAGGGAAAAGTAGCTGATTTCTCGTACATGGTCGTCACATTTACCCAATACTCTTTTAATGAAACCCAGAAACTTTACTAAGAACCTGTGGGAGGAGGACCACTCCAGCAACTTTGACCCTGAGATACTTCACCAAGAAAGGAAGGGAAGGAGGCTCGACTTCTGGGAGCAGTTGGAGATAAGAAGAGGTTTTACCAGTGGACAACTTTTGTCAAATGAAAATATTTTTGTATCACGTTCTCCCCTCCTAGATTTTACCTTCACCAAAAAATACCAGCCATCGCCTGCCGCCCTCCCTTCCCAACCCCATTGGAACCCACTTGATCCCCACGTCAAACCCCCCACCTCCCCCACCTAAGGTCAGATCCTACTCTCCCTCCCGTTCCCCCCCAATCCCCTTCTCTTCACAACCCTCCATCTTGTTTTAGACTTGGGGTCATTCCATATGAAATCAACCAGCACATTTTTTTTGACCTTCTTAGATTTTCATGAAATTTGGTACCGTTGTTCATAGCATAGTATGTAAAAAGTGTGATTTTTTTATATTTTTGGGATGATCGGATAGGGATTTATGAGGGGGTTAAAATTTGACCTTTGGGTGGCCTTTTCGTGCATTACTTTAGTTTACTGGCAATAAGTCAGCTTCTATCAGAGCTACAGAGTTGGGGTTGGAGTCATTGAAAAGGTAATTAAATTTCCTATGTTTCATGCCCAAAGACTAGGTGTTATTTAAATACTAAGGTTGTAGGTAGGCACAGAAAGATAAGTTATTCAAACGGGAAAAATTCAGTTTATTTACAGTCAAAAATAAATGTTGAGTCCACGTGATATTTTTAGCAAGTTCGGCGCGATTTTTTTTAGCTCCTCTGGGGGGGGGGGGGTAATGGAGGAGAGAGTTGAACCCCCAAACCCTCCTCGCTGCGCCCCTGGTACTTGGTGCCTTTCGTCAGTTTAAGGCAATATTGAATTTCTCTCCACCCTCTTTTCACCTTTAAAAATTCCAACCTCTTCGCCAAACACCCCATATATTCTTAATGGCGCAAATGATTTTAGCTGTCTGTCACTTCCTTAATTGAAAAAAAATAAGAAGCGTCGAGGAGAAAAGACAGAGGTGACGTTGCGTGGCAAAAGAATGCGAACATTTCGAGTGTGTCAAAGTATTTAGAGAAGTGACATTAAGGGCTTAGACTGAAAATTTAGGTCAAGATGATCTAGATAGACATCGAAATAAATTATACTATTTATCTGTCCGAGGCGTAAATTATGGCTGGAAGAATATGTTGGGAGCCTAAGGAAAATACGATATGGATGAGGATAATTAGACTAAGGTTGAGAAGGAAATCATCGCTGAGTGTGTAGGAAAGATAATTCCCCAGTTTCGAGGTCCTCTTGAGTGTAAGATTGAGGTATATAGAGTGGTTACGTCAAGGGTGACGTTAACAATAGGATAAGCCAAGTGTAGTGCAACGGAAGGTAATTAAGGAACGATTATGTAAAAGTTTTATACGACAAAAAAAAAGGTTGGACAAACTTACCAACTAAGGCATAACTTTTTACTGGTGAAGATTGATTAAAGATAGTACTCGAAGCGTAAAATATGTTGTATCATAGCAAGAGGTGTTATAAACAAGGATATTTTCCAGTTTCCTTGGCTTTAATATCTTAATAGGAATGCAGTCTCTCGCCAAGCGGATACGATAACGATTTTCTGATTAATTAGCGGAGTCTGTCTCTGCGCGGTACATCTACATCTACGTAATACTCTGCGAGCCACCACGAGGGTGTGTGGCAGGGGGTGAAGATCACCAAACATGCACTATTGACATGCAACTAGGATATTTAATGGAGACATGCTAGATGAAATGGTCACATGCAGCTAGATGTTAATATCTACGAAATAAGAAAGGGATTATTGGTTGTTATTACATGCATCATGCACTACAGACTACTCTGACTATATTTCACCCTTTGCTACGCTACCAATTGTTCTCTCCTATGGTACGCGGGAAAAATGACATTTTGAATCTATCGGTACGACAATCTATCTCTCTAATCTTGTTAATCTGATCAAGCCTAGCATAATACTCAGGGGTTCTTAATATATATGTAACATCATCTGTGAACAAATCGGTTTCGAAATTACTTAAAAATTTTAACCTAAATTTTAACCTGCAATCTGATAGTGATTTCCATCCTTGTTCTTCTTTTAAACTCGTAACGCTAATACAATTATCATGACGGCCTTTAACAAATCTAATTGATCTACTTTGCACACGCTCTAATTTTTTCATCATACCTTCCTCGTATGGATCCCATATACTAGCGGCATATTCTAAATGAGGCCTGACAAGTGTAACATAGCTTCTTACTCGCACTCTCTAATCGCATTTGCCTAGAACCCTTTTTGCGAATCGTAATCTACGGTTTGCTACACTAGTTATTTCCCTGATGTGTTTCACCCGAGACATGTCTTCAGTGATGTTGACGCCTAAGTATTTAATAAATTCTACGTTAGATATTTTCTTTTCTTTGATGCAATAATTATTCCGTGGAAAGCTATTCTTTTTCCAAAAGTTCTTTACGGCGCATTTCTTCAAATTTAATTCTAGCTGACAACTATCACACCAATCATCGATCGCATCTAAATTCTTAGCTAAAGACTGACTGACCTCTTCATTTCTAATTTCTTTATACACTACTGCATCATCGGCAAAAATACGGAGCTTGCTATTTTTAACTACTGTATTCAAGTCACTTACGTAGGGAAGAAATAAAATTGGGCCTATCACGCTTCCCTGGGGAACACCCGATGTAACTTTCACTCCGCCTAAGCTGACACCATCGTCCCTTTGAACGCGTTCATGTAAGAAGTCTCCTATCCAGCCTACTATATTGCTATCTATCTCGTATGATGCTAACTTCGCGAGTAACTTACAGTGGGAAACCTTGTCAAACGCTTTTCTAAAGTCAAGAAACGCTGCGTCTACCTGTACGTTACCTTCTCCGGAAACTAGAATATCATGAACAAAAAGACCTAATTGAGTTTCGCAAGACCGTCCCTTTCTGAACCCATGCTGGTTTGTTATCATAAATTCTGGCTATCGAGGTGTCCTTCATTAATGTAACTATTATATGCTCTATAATTTTACATGATAGTGACGGTATTGGGTGGAAAGGCAAGATGATGTACTATGCATGGGCTTTTGCGATTTTGGGCGTTGGCTACGCTCAACATACCGTCGATGCACAATGCCCATTGCAAGACATAATGTTGATTGGAAAATTATGGGAAAAACCAACTTAAAGATTTAGGATTTTTGAGACTTCAGTCTTTATTATGCATAGTGTAGCGACTCTCTTCCGCTGTTGCGGACACTCATTATCATCAATCGGTAATCCTGCCATTGTTTTGACGCAGCTCTCTACTCAATTTTCCTAACAGCTAAACTCTTCATATTTTAGTGTTTCTTCTCTTTCAAATCCTTCATCAACTTTTGCATATATTTATCATACAAGGCCCTCCTCTGCATTTCTTCCCGTTCACCTATCATTCGACGATTGTCTTCATCAGGTCATCATGTCTCATGTAGTGGCCGATTAAGTTGTCCCGCCTTCTTCTTAGAGTCTTCATATGACTTCTCTCTTCTCCCACTCTTATTAGGACTTCCTCGTTATTCACTCGTTCGATATAATTTACATCATTCTTCTGTAGCATTATGTTTTGAATGCTTCCACCCTTGACTTCTCCGCTGCTGTAATCATCCATGCTTCACTGCTGTAAAGAAACATGCTCCTGATGTACGTTTTGATGAATTTTCGTCCGTATATTAGCTGCGTTAGAGCCATCTAAATATACATTTTCTGAGAGGTAAAAATTTTGACTCAGATCATCTTTATTTTGCTCGTAAAAAACTCTATCGCATTTCGTTGCTCGGTGTATTTAAAAAAGAAAAAGCTTTGCTTTGAAAACTCTGTTGGGGATAAGTATTATTACGTCCAGCGTATAACATATATAAGCATCTAACGTAATAACTACTCCTCAGGTTGTTTTTAAAGAAATTTGATACTATTTTTTAACTCTACCCTTTAGAAATATTCTTTTTTTTTTGAGTTTATAAAATTAACGTAGGCTTACAAAGCGAATCTTAAAATATAACAGGCTAATTCTCAACCGCCCAGCCACAAAAAAAGGTTTGAAAATGATGTCGTTACTTAGATTTGGCGCGTAAAGAGAGGAACATACGTTTTGCTATTTTTTCCGTAGACGTGCAGAATGTCTTTGTATGAACGCAGCGAAAACTTAGTCATCTATTCCATGGACAGAGGGAGTGGATAAAGACTGGGATGCTTATATGAAGTAGAAGGGTGTCCGTAAGGCATTACAAAGTATATTAACCCTTTATGTGCTATGCACGCTTATATGCGTAAGTATGATTCGGTGCCCCTAATGCTATGCACGCTTATATGCGTAAATGTGTTTTGGTGCCCCTACTGCTATGCACGCTTTTATGCGTAACGGAGTTTCCTCAGAAATGCTACGCACGCTTATAGTCGTAGAGACGTATGGTCACCGCGTGGCCTTTCCTATGCTCCCAAGGACATGAAGACAGCTTGTTCGGGGATTTCGAGACCCAGCTTAGCGCGAGCCTTTTTCGGCCGATTCCTCTCCATGCGGTCAACTATTTGCAGTGTTTTTTCTAAAAAAATATTTGTTGTCTACCTTAGAAATCTAAAGTTAGAAATGAAATCTTCTTTTTTTGCTTATCACATGGAAATTTCAAACGAAATTCTAACGTTAATATCAACGGAGTTATAGAATGTCAATCGACAAAGGCATTAACGAGCGCATTTGGAAAAACTTGTGGTTCAACATATAGAAGTAAACTAAATCCGTCAATATGTACGCTAGAACTTCGTTTAAAATTTATACACGCCCAGATAAACACTAGGAATTCATTTAAAACATATAAAAGTCAATGCGAACATCAAATATTTGTTTACATAAAACATTGAAATTTGTCAGTTGACCGTGGACTGGAGCTATGGGGAGTCTTTTAATCCTTCTAGGGTCATGGACAGCGGCCGAGGAAATAGGTCGGCGTCCCGCTGGGTTGGGTCCCAAAACGATAAGGGAGCAAACCTCTGCCTTCGGTCAGCTCGAGAGAACTTCATTGAGGAGGGTGCAGAAAAATTTCTAGAGCCTCGTAACGAAGAATAATTTCCCTCTACGAGGCTTCGGCGCGAAAGGGTTAACCCTTTGAGTGCCTATTTGAGGGCCCTCTTCTTTCTCTTAAGTCCTCTTCCTTGGACTGATTACCACGGGTTTTTCCGTAGTACCCTCCCCTGCCCTTATCTTTCTGAATACCTAGCGGTTCTTGGTATTTGGCTAGCGCAGTGTGCAAAAGTTTTCCTCAGTTTCAGTTGAAATTTTGAGAAGAGTGCGTCGCTAAGGAATAACGAATACGGCGCTGCTGGACGCTTGGGTCTATTGGAACGCGTTTTCCTCTTTCGTGTATTTTAAAATGTGAGTACTTTTCAATATTTGTAAAGTAAGAGAAGTGAATTCATTTTTAATATTTTTATATAAATAAATATTTAATTTAATCATAGATTATTACTATAATATCTGCAGTTATATATTTTTAACATATTATTTTTCAGCTTCAAAATGGCTCCCAAGAGGAAAAGATCTACCTCCGAGTCATTTATCCTTGATGTTTTGGATCAAAGTGATAGCGATGATGATTATATGCCCTCATCTGAACCTGATTCTGATGAAGAGAATGTTTCTGATCCTGTTGCTTCAACGTCTTCTGCCATCATCAAGCGTACTCCAACATCCCGATCAAGATTTTCGTCAGCTTCATCATCGGAATCTTCCTCTGATGATGATTTGGATGCTGATACTGAAGCAACAAAGGAACCAGAAGAGCGGATCTGGAGAAATGTAAGGAGAAAACTTAAGCGACACGCATTTGTAGGTGGAGCGAGCGGCTGCATTGTGAACATTCCTGAGGTATCCAGTTTTCTAGTTATTTCCTCGTATTTTATCCTCCACAAATTATGGCCAAAATATCGGAAGAAACAAATAAATACTATGTTTCTCAAACTAAGACTGAGCAGAAGACTGCGAAGTCGAGAGTTCATAAATGGGTTGAGACATCTTCTGATGAGGTTTACATTTTGTTTGCGGTATGCATGTTGATGGCAAGGGTAAAAAAACTTGACGTCAATGAATATTGGTCCAGGGATAAATTATTGCTGACACCGATATTTTCTGAGATTATGTCCAGAGACTGCTTCTTCCTACTTTTCCGATTCATTCATTTTTCTGATAACAGTGATCCTCATGAGGGGGACAGGTTGGTAAAAAATCGCCCAATCATCAACCACTTAAGGAATGTTTTTAAAAAATCTTTTTCTCCAGGGGAAAATTTGTGCATTGACGAAAGTCTTATGCTCTTCAAGGGTCGCTTGTTTTTGAAACAGTTTATTCCCAGCAAAAGACATCGCTTTGGAATAAAAATATTTGTTATGTGCGACTGTGAGACAGGATATGTGCTAGATTTCATTGTCTACACTGGATCGACAACTGATACAGAGGACCACAAGCTTGGTAAGTCGGGAGATGTTGTTGCCACCCTGATCAGCCCTTACCTAAATAAAGGCCACACATTATTTGTGGACAATTGGTATACGAGTCTGGTGCTATTTTCTTGGCTCTATAACAGAGCAACAAATGCTTGTGGAACTGTAAGACGTACGAGAAAAGAGATGCCGAAAATGGAAGAAAAATTAAAGAAAGGTGAATTGACCTTCCAGACATCAAAAGATCTAATTTCCATTAAGTGGTGTGACAAAAGGGAGGTCTGGATGTTATCCACGCACCACGAGCCAGGTTTTGTGAAAACGGGTAAGATGGATAGAATAACAGGAGCTGAAGTGTTGAAGCCCAACATAGTTGTAGACTACAACAAGTCAATGGGGGCTGTGGATAGGAGTGATATGATGATTAGCTCCATTGAATGTATAAGAAAATCGAGAAAGTGGTATAGAAAACTATTTTTTCATCTGTTGGACATTTCACTTCTCAACGCATATACGTTGTATAGAATTAACACGAAGAGGAAAATTCCACTGTCAAAGTTTCAACTCAGTGTTGTGAGAGAACTTCTTAAAAAATTTTGGAGGGAGAGGAAGAAGGCTGGAGGAGGGAGAAGATCATCTGAAGAAATGCCTTTCAGATTAACGGAAAGACACTTCATTGATGCAGTTCCTGAAGGAAAAAGGAAATGGTGTGTTGTGTGTAAAAAGAGTAATAAGAGACGAGAATCCAGGTATTGTTGCCCTGATTGTGATGTGGAGTTGTGTGTAACTCCCTGCTTTAAAAACTATCACACACACAAGACTTTTTAACATTTGGATAAGCCTTACTTTTTTTGTATTTGTGCATCAGCATATTAAGAATTAAATGCATTATCAGTTTATCATTGTTATTATTTACAAATTACTTTTTCTTCCAGCTTAAAAATCAGGTGGAAATAAAATACGGTGTTATGCAACCCGCAACACGCGTAAAAGTTGTAATCCGCAATAGTTCGTTAAAATAATAAGTTAATAATTTTTTAAAATAATATTTTGCAAAAAAACTACCTAACATAGAAAGATATGCAAAAAAAGTATTCAGCAGTGGGTGAATATTTTCATGTTTATAATTCAGCATTGAGAGCATGTAAAACTGAGAAAGAATGTAGCAAATAAAGGGTTAATGCATTAAGACAATAGTTGGTATATACTCAAAATAACTGATGGAAGCTTAGTCAACGTAAGTGTGGTAGTTACTTTCGTGAATATGATCAATGTATTGAGCAACCATTTTCCGAGCCCTAAAAAGTGAACGGTGTATGTACGCTGTGCAGGGATCAACATTAAAACCATGAACTTTATTAAAATCTGTGCAGGTAACAAGTGCAAAAATAAAAGAATTACAACTAAGTTTTAGGTTTTCTCTAAAATCCAGATAATTTCAGCACTTCAGAGGTGAAAATGAAAAGATGTCTCTCGCCGACTTTATCGACGAGTCAAATTGTGCATAGGCATTGTCACTGAAAAATATTACCTAAATTTTGTCAATAATGTGGAAAAAATACTTTAAGACGTTCTTGTGCAACAGAAATCATGGTGGGCATGGGGAGATGTTGTGCAGATTCTTGATATTGTAAATATTATCAATATATTTGTACCCTTGAAATTCGCACCTTGCTTGCATTATAATACCTTGTTACCATGCTCTTTATTTTGTGATATCCATTGCAAGAAAGCATGTGCTGCCGTTCTTTAATATTCGTACATAGTCTTGGCGTAGCAATAGAAGTGAAACATGTCTATTATTAAATGTGAAAGTTTTTCTCAGTGTCTTAATGTCATTATTTTAAAGGATATCCGTCACGTTTTTTGTTTTCCTGTAAATTTTGCCAAAATATCCTTCTGGCATGCAGATGCCCCAAGGATGAGTGAAGAAACTCGTCGGAAAAGGTAAAAAGACGACAGAAATCCTTGTAAATAATAGTATTAAGAAATTGATTATTATTTGCGGTAGCTTTCATAAAGAGTTTTATTTGTGTTTATGGCGTTTAGTGTAATCTATAAAAAGTTTATAATATGTATTGATAAAACATCTTTAAAAATATGTATATTTTTCTCATCCGACATCATAATCCGTTTTTTCTTTGCCAAATGCTGATCCTTTTACGAATTGTATTTCCAAATTATTAGGGCATTCTTTCAAAAGAAGAATCTACTTACAGCAGGAAATACAAGCATAGAAGTAAGGAAACAGTTCATCAGAACATACATCTGGAGCATTTTTATTTACGGCAGTGAATCATGGACGATGACAGCAGCGGAGAAGAAAAGGGTAAAAGCATTTGAAATGTGGTGCTACAGAAGAATGCTGAAGATTAAATGGATCGACCGAGTAAGTAACGAGGAAGTGCTAAGAAGAGTAGGAGAAAAGAAAAGTCTGCTGCAAACTCTAAAAAGAAGAAGGGGAAACTTAATCGGCCATATCTTGAGACACGATGGCCTGATGAAGACTATCGTCGAGGGAAAAGTGAACGGGAAGATTGGAAAAGGCAGGCTTCGTATGAGATACATGGAACAGGTTGTGAAGAATGTAAAAGAGAAGAATTACGTCACAATGAAAAGGTTGGCCGATAGAAGAATCGAGTGGAAAGCTGCGTCAAACCAATCCTAGGATTGTTGACCAATGATGATGATGATGATGATGATATAGAGACTAAAGAGCTGAGAAAAACATGTTTATTCCTAAAATGAGACATCGATTTTAGCCTGAAACAAAAAAGGAAAATTAATTAATTTATTTGCACACTACATGGATATCTTATCTTCCTTTGATTATCTTGGACTAGTACAAGTTACGCGACCCCCGTACTCGTTGAAACAGTGGTTTTTTTAAGTTATTTCTTTCGGATCCGTTTTCTCATTTATTTTCAGCCTAATATTATAAATGCTTTTTCATATTTTGCATGAAAAGCGATAGAGAATGCAAAAAATAGTTCCAATTAAACATAATAAAAAATTATTTTTTCCCCGTCTAATCCTTGAATTTGGCCAGCTGTGCGATGGTGCAAAATTCCGTATAGATTTTAAAGAAGGAATCACTGGAAAGTGATGACTTAATCAAATGACTTCGAAAAGAACAGAATGCTGCACGTTAGAGTAACAAATAGCATTGGCAAACTCAGTATTTTTCTTTTGCCTTATTCTTCCGGTGTTAGAACATGGCCTATGGCCATTAATTGAGGCTGTTTTTTCAGCAAGGCAAGATAAACTAGGCTTCTTGTCACTTCCGCATTTAAAAAAAAATGCTTTTTTTAATTTTCTCTATAAATGTTTACTTCAATAAGTTTACAAAGATCTTCATTTTAAGTTAATTACTAAATAGTTTTAAATGCTGGTCTCTCTTGTTTAATGAAGCGTTTTGAGTCATTAGAAGTGTGGTTGTGACGAAAAATTATTAAAACAAAACGTAAAGAAAGAAAAACCTATGAGGAAATCAAAGGAGTCTTGTAAAAAAGGAAAATGAAACTTTTTGACCACCTTTTTGGGCACAGCTACCATACAGTAAACTTGTTAAAGGAAAATTTGGTAATAGGTGGACCCAGATACCTCTAAAAGAGGGTAATGGAAGGAGTACTTGAGGTAACAGGATGCCGGACTTTGAAGGAATGTAGTGGGCTGAGGAAAGAAAATGATTATTAATATGAACTCGGCTATATTGGAAGTTGTGATATCTGTTAGTAATTATTCAGCAAAGAGCAAGTTTATATACCTTCATTCAAAACCAAAATAAGGTTGATGTGGGATATAAATGGCCAATGAGAAAAACATACTCGAAAAATGGTTGGATTTTGATAAGGGCAGTCGTCAACCTGATAAAAAATGAATGTTATGCATATTTCAGCTTGAATTTTTTAATAAAACGAAATCGCGTGATTGAGAAACGGGACCGGTAGTGTCTTATGAATTTACGGAGTGACATTTGTAAACAAACGCCTGTAACACAGAAGCTTGGATAAAGAAGGTTCTCAGCCGTCAATCTAGAATGGATTAAAAAGCAAAATCGATCAGCATAGCTTTAACGTCTGAATGGCTACCTGCAAATATTTAACTAAAGATGATTCCGAATGGAAATTCCTTTTTCCACTCACGCCATCAATTTCTCTAAATTATTGAATCCATTAAATATAAAAAAAATAGCAATAAAAACCATTATTTTTATTTCTTTTTACAACATATTACCAACATTTTTTCTCCTTATAAAAACTTTCAGCTCGAAGATCCGTTTGGTTGGTAGTTTAAGTGGTGTTCAACAAGTACTGAGGCTATAGCGTGATAAACAAGTTATTTAGTGTGTGGAGCACATGCTTCCCAGAATTATGTACCTGTTCCACTGAAAAAAACACACGGTATAAGTTTTACTTTGAACAAAGACAAGATATATCGTAGATTAAAGCCCATGACTTACGGTCCGTAGTCTAAAGCAATAATTAAAATCATGGTACTAATACATTAGGTAGGTCGCTCCCGAGGACGAAAATGCGTCCGTTCTGCGCAGCCTCGCTGTGACGTAGTGTGGAGGACAAGCGGCGGCGGGCGTTTAAAATCGAGCCTAAAGACCGCTTTGCACGATACAATTTGTTATACATTCTTGCACAAACGCTTGAATAAACTGAAAGAAATTGTATGCTTGTCTGAATGGAATTAGAACAGGTTCTATTTTCCGTACAGTCAATCAGACATTCGCACAAGCATCCACACTATTTGCCGCTCTACACCGTAAAATTTCCTCATACAAGCGTTTGTACAAGAAATTGTGTCGTGCAAAGCGGCCTTAATACTGTTGATAGTAAAAACGTATTTGACATTATGATATTGTGCATCTCTTAGATAATGCTGAGAATTGCTATGATATTTTCGTGCGTGTTGGGGAAATTCGTACCGGAAAAAAATCTCAGTGCACGAAAACGAAGGTTGAGTTCAAGAATTAGTGCGGTGGTTGAGGCTATCGCGAACTTATAGTACTCACAATAAACTGAGTGAATGCCCGTTTTATGGTTGGTTTCGAAATATATATTTCAAAAGAATGCAGAAACGACATTTTAGTCCGCGCTGAATGCAAATTATCAGTATTCAACTCGTTAATGATCGCTACTGTACGATATAAATACTGACCACATTTCCAGATAAAATAATTTTTCAATCAATGACATAATACCGAATTACATTAAGACTATATTTTCTACTTATATTATTCTATTTTCACAATCAAAGCACCTGGAAAAGAGCCGTGTTACCTCTCGTTATGCACGTTTGTACTCCAGTGAACTCGAAAAGATTCATGCTGCTAAATTTACAAAAAGGCCATAACATTTTGTTTGTCAAGGAAAAAAAATTCCAACAAATATTTATTTAAAGGAAAAAAACCAAAATTCACAATAAAATAGTCAGATTTTTCAAGTACAAGATTTAACTTCTTGGGCTAATCAACATCGAATGTAAATATACACAATGAATGAGTGAGGTCAAAAATGGAAAACCGTTCTGCAAGCAGCATAACACAATAGCAAGTCACAACTATTCCAGTCAGAAACTGCCACTATACTTATTCTTGATTACAGGAAAGTAAATAACAAATGGTTCCCAGAAAATGCTTAATAAAAGGTCCAGCAAACTTGCAAGCCTATCCGGAATAAATGAAAAAAGAAAGGCTGGGTGACAAGTTCAAGTACTAGTAAATAAAAATTCAACATATTTCCTAATCGATAAGTACTATTTATGGAAATTTACCCAAGCAAAAATGGTTGTAATAGATTATTGAAACACCTCAACAAATGACAAATTTTTACCACGATGAAACCACTTTCTTTCCCTTCAAGTAGAAAATCAAGGGAAAGCAACAGAATAATGGCCAGATTGTGACTCTCTCAATAACAAAAAGCACAACACAAAATCCAAATTTGTTTCCAATACCACAGGATTAAAAGGTCAACAGAAACCTGAAAAAATATCTTAAATTCGATAAATAAGAATTGAAAAACTTCACAGAATTCAATTCTCTAATTAAAAAACACTACAATCCATTTTTCACAGAAGAAAGTAATATGTAGTATCGGCATAATCCATGATATAATAATTACCTAGATTTATTGTGAACACATAGAAATGCCAATAATGTCTGGGGACATGCCTAATAAAATAAATACAAACATAACATAGAAATATCAGATAACTCAAAGGAAATAAAATTTTTTTGCCACAGAGGTAACCAGTAGACAAATCCTTCATCATAGACTGCTGTACAAAAGATCAGCATCAATGATTTTATGTTTTCCATCATACATGGCTTAGTAAAATAAGAACTGAGGTCAATTTTACAACCAATACTCATTTCTCATACTTCAAAATCCAACATCCATAACCAGCATCAATAGTTTCTCAGCGTACGAATCTTGATAAAACCTGGGAAATTTTGAAAAGTGTGCATATCAAACAAGCCTATACATAGAATGTTAAGATTCTCACAATTAGTGGACAAAAAATATGAGAGCTCCTTATAACAGATAACATTTCGCTCCAACAAAATGAAGAAATGAAATAAGATTTATTCCACTCAAGCAGTCTGCATACACTACTCATTATTCAGCATCAATAACCAGGATTAACATTGTCTCTCCTTATGAATCTTGGTAAGATACTGATCTTGGCAAGACCTGTGCCATCAACTAAGAATCCAATAACATAGCACCACATGCAAAAGCACCTGGAAAATTTTAAAAGTGTGAATATCAAAAAACCTTCATCATTATTAGTCATCAATCCTCATACTGGTTTGATGCAGCTACCCACTGAGTTATTTATCGGCTTAATCAAACCATATTACACCATGAATTTAAAGTTGCACACAATCAATGGACAAATGACTTACCCTCCAGTAAGAATAAGTTCCTTGTTACAAATAATTTCAGCTACCACAACATGATGAAATCTAATATTTTTGATTCCACTCAAGTATTCGGGACACACTACTCATTCTTCAAGATTAATAACCAGCATAAAGAGTTTCTCTGATTAGTTCTTGGTAAAACCTGGAAAATTTTTGAGGTGTTAATCAAACAACCTAACACCATGAATTTAAAGTTGCACACAATCAATGAACAAATGACTTACCCTCCAGTAACAATAAAAGTTCCTTGTAACAAATAAGTTCAGCTACCACAACATGATGAAATCTAATATTTTTGATTCCACTCAAGTATTCGGGACACACTACTCATTCTTCGAGATTAATAACCAGCATAAAGAGTTTCTCTGATAAGTTCTTGGTAAAACCTGGAAAATTGGTATCTTAAGATAAAGGAACTTTAAACACATATTACCATTCACGAGCAGCTACACATTGTACCTTTCATTTAAAGCACTTCTACTCAACACCGAAATTAAAAGGTATGTAAACACAGCTGCCATAGTAGGCACCAAAATATTTTTAAATTCAGAATTCACTGATACTGGATTTCACCGACCTGTTTTAACATTAAAGTCGTCCTTTCGCCGGCATGCTCGAACCCACTTCATTTTTATTTCACTATCATTAGGGAAACGAAAAAACTTCAATTTTCCCTCACAATTTCGGGTTTTGGTTCTCACAATCTCACAATTTCGGCGGCTATTGTTGCAGCCAAATACAGTACAGGAAGACGGTAAATGTGAGCGAGAGGGTTACACTCGCTCACATTTACCCAGGAAGACATCTTCTCCGATGGTATTTGTCCCCAGAGAGTAAAAATACCTCCAAAAAGCGACTCACCATTCAAAGTAAACAATGCTCAACACACGGAATTCACTCGGTCTGTCCTCCACACTACGTCACACAATCGAAACTGAGAGGTATCGATATATGACCGACATGCGCAATGGCCTACCTAATGTATTAGTACCATGATTAAAATCATAAATGATGCGATGTTATGCGGAGACCGGCGCGGCGGGCGTTAAGCCTTCACTCAAAAATATTTTTCTTTCTTAAATTAAATATGATCTCTACTACACTATTTCAATTAAAAAAGGAGGGTTGTATCTACAACATATAAAAAATAAATAAGATAGAAGTTAAGATACATTGTAAAAAATAGAGTTGAAAATTTAAAATTGTTATAAATATTATACATTTGTTTATATTTTACTATACGACCCCTTATTACAATTGTACATTTTATTCAATTTAAAAGAAACTCTTTTGCACATCTGTAGCTTATATAGTCTTGGAGTTATACCGTCAAGTGAGTGGTAACCTTTGTAAAATTCGAATTTGGCAACGATGCAATTTCTCGTAAACGGTTGCGTTCATTGCGAAACAGCGTTGGGATATTCATATTCTTATCAAATGATGCCTTTCTGCCGATTGTGGTTAAAAAAGGTGACCCTAAGGATCATTTTTTCCGATTTTCTGGTCGAATGGACGCGGTATAGTATTTAGTATATATACGAATTGACGCGGTATAGTATTTAGTAATTTAGTATATATACTTAGGTTAGTACCCAAAACACTGTAGGTACTATCCAGCCTGTGCGTTATAAACAGGAAAACGATTGAACAAACAAGGCATAACTTTTGAGCAGGGGAAAACCTCATTACTTCAGTCCCGAGATTGGTAAGAGTTTGCTTAAAGATATAATCGATCGTCGTTCAGCACAACAACGAGTTCGATACTTTGGGAGAGCGATATGGCGCGCCGCGGGTTGCCGCTGAAAGGAAATCGATTCCCCCGCGTATGTGTGCTTTAACTTCCCGTCTCCCCTGATTAGATAGGAAGCGCTCGGCTAGAGGGACCCGTGTGAGAATCCCAGCAGGTGAAAGTAAGGGTAGGCGGCAATCGCGTCCGAAAAGAGGGTCGAGAGCAAGGGTGCTAAGTGTTATTATTATTTCCTTTATATCCTTGAGCCGTTGGCCCATGAAGCAACTACAGTGAATTTACATTAATTGTCTCAATTATCGAGTAACATAATCAAACAAAAAAACACTTATGAACGAGAACATTGTGTGTGGATGGTTTACATATATGTATAACTCAATAAGGATATACAATAGAATTCATTCAATCGTTACAGTTGATTAGTTAGCCGGGAGAGATATGTACAGAGATATGTACAAAGATATGTACAGAAATATGTACAGAGATATGTACATGATGCAAAGAATAGGTAGTTCAATGATACATAAATATTGAAAGACGTAAAATTTGAGCAGTAAATTTCTCTCGTTTATTAGTACGGGTAAGATCACCCTTTTGCTATACCTTATATATACGCTTTCATTAGTTAGGCCCCACCTTGTGTGTATGGGATCCGAATGAATTAGGTTTGATCAGAGAACTAGACAGTGTGCAGCGTAGAGCAGCTAGGTTCGTTAAAAGGTGTTACGATAGGTTAAGTAGTGTATCAGAATTAATACAAGAATTAGGGTGGGGTTCATTATCAGAGCTTAGGTTAAAGTACCTACAGGTTAAATCTATTACAGAAATTTAAATCGGATAGCTTTATTGAAGATGTTAGGCATACATTAAAAACACGAGATTATTATGTTAGATTCGACCAGATAAATAAGACTAGAGAGATAGATTGTGGTACTGATAGATTCAAAACGTCATTTTTCCCCCGTACTATAAGAGAACACAATAGGCAGCATAGCAAAGGAATAGGTAGGGGAAATATTTTAAAGTATTCTGTAGTGCATGATACAAGTATTAACAACCAATCGCTGAATAACTATGTAGATATTAACAATCTGGTTGCATGAGATCCTATTCTGTAGCATGTTTCCATTTAGTAGCTTGTTTTCATGTCAATAGTGCATGCTTGGTGATCTTCACCCCCTGCCGCACACCCTCGCGATGGCTTGCAGGGTATCGCGTAGATGTAGACGTAGATACGTTGTTTTTTAAATTGATTTTGGCTTTTTGGCGTGTCTTAATTGAATACGTTGAGTATGTATTCCAAACATGGTTAAAATTAAGGATTTAGTCAAGTGAGATGTGCGGTGTTGAGGGATATGGAGGTCAATGACATGATTTCTGGTGGATATATTGTGCAGGTCCGATTTACTCACAAACCTCTCATACAAGTAAGGTGGGTTACCAGTAGTTAAGTATATACTCCTTGGAACGTAATGATGCCCATGTTTTGAAATAAAGTGCAGGATATATTCTGGGGTACGGTGTGGCACGAAATTTAGACACTTTCCGGTACCATTTTCGTAAATTTATGTAAATATGTCTCTTTCTTTCTTCAAATTGTACGTGTAATTAAAATTATCAAAAAAGGAAAGTTAAAATTCTTCCATTTGTTCTTCTTTTGTAATCTGTCTTACCGGGTACTCCAAGCATGCATTGTACACTGATATAAATCACTTTGGCATAAAATATGAAAACACTCGTAAATCCGTCAATGCATGGACTAGGATTAAAATTATACAGCAATTATTGTCCACTTATCTTTTATGTAGCCACTAATACAGACGCAAAACGTATTTCAGTGCCAATGACGTCATTATCACGTCTACTGCTGCAACTATATCAGTACTGATGACGCCTAGGCGTAGAAACGCGTGTTGTGTATGTATTAGTGGATACATGAAAAATAAGTGGACTTGTAAAATTGAATTTGAACTGGTGTAGTTTAATTTTAATCCTCAAAATGCGGTTCCATCATAGTTACCGTATACGGTTGTATTTAATGCATGTACCTACAGTTTTCATGTTATACCTATTCAAAGTGAACAGGAATAATTAGAAAACTTATGTAAATATCAAGAAGATAGAATTGAGTGTAAGGATGCTTAATAAAATCTAAGGATTGGTGATTGACGATGAAGATCCTTATTTACACATATTACTATACTTATTATTTCCTTTATTTCTATTATTTTTTTCTTTTATTACTTATTATCTTTATATTTTCCTATAGAAAATGGATGGTGGTTGGTGAGAAAAAGACCTCTTCTGACATTCCAAAAGGTCACGGGTTAGGATTCCACCCGGATGGATTTTTCACTGACATGAATGTAAGATTTTCATAATTTTTTATTATGTTTTTTATTATGAGTTTTGGCCATAGTGTTGTTATTTGGTATTTATTAAATAATCATTTAAATACACTTAAAGTAATATTATGTCCTTGTGTACCTTTATTACGTATTCTTTTCCACCTAAATTAAATAATTTTTCAATGCCTCGGACAAGTACAGTTTTCTGTGGTTTGCTCAGATCTTAATAGTTTTACATTATGATAACGCATTTATTATAAATATTTAGAGTAATTTCCATGCATTTTTTCCAAATGTTTGGGGTATGGAGTAAAGTATTTGCATGGATAAAATCTGTGCCACCAAAAATGTTCAAGGTGAGTTTTCATTGGTTCTCTTTTTTTTTAACTTTTCACTGCAAATGGAAAAAATCAATCCTGATGCAATATATTTCTTCGTTTTAGCTATTTTAGCCAAAAAAAGTTATTCGTTTTTTATATCAAAATCGAGTAAAAAATGCACTCTGAAATGCTTTCGGATTCTGTCGTCACTAACCAAATATATTTGGCTTTGGCGTATACTTGTTGTACCATATGTATTTATTTTATATGCGTATAATATAGGTAGTTTGAGCCCATTTTCATTGAGTCTGGGTTTCCAAACTCAATCAGCGAATAAAAAATCATAATTGATTTACATGGTGCGAAACCACGGTATGAAAATCTATCGCAATATTCAACAACATACTTTTGATTAGTTAAGATAGTTTTGGTGCAAATCTTCCTTCATTATTATGCATTGTATTTTTTCCTAGTAGCTCCTACCCAAAGCTACTATTTACTTACGGTAAAAATCACACCATGATAGTATGGCAAGGTAATATATTGGGGTACCGTTTACGAAAATAGCATCGCACCGTACATTACTGCCACTCTCGGTCGAGAGTGATGCTATTGTCACACACCTGTATTAGGTATCGCCGCGTATGTGCAATATAGATATGTAGATATACACGCACGAAGGACGACGTATCTCGTTTGAAAGGTACTATTAGTAGTAGATTTAGGTCCAATGACTGGCATTATGAGTGATTTAGTATCAATAGAGTACTGATAAAAATATTGAAATACTTAATTTAAATGTTTTTGAATAAAAAAGTTAAAAAGCAAAGCAAATTTACCAAGAGGTGACTATTAGTAGTAAATTTAGGTTTTAGGTTGACAATAAGTGGCATTATGAACGATTTAGTATCATTAAAGTACTGATAAAAATATTGAAATATAGAATTAATGTTTAAATTAAATAAGTTATAAAAACGTATCCAGTGAGGATGGCCCTACCAATAATATTACTTAATACGCTCATCATTGAAGTCCTATGGGTCACCGGAATACGCAAGTACTTCCGCCAAGCCCAGCATTTTGGCGATAAATAGAGAAAATATCCCAATAGTAAAAAAAAAACCTCAGCGATGTGAAACACATCTAAGCAGAGTAAACCATGCAAGCCTCATTAAAAATTCATAAATGTCAACAGTAAAAAAAATATTTTAGGAAAATCGAAAAGCATGCCTCTTTTTATGACTTTATTGAACTTAACCGACATGATATTTTTTTTTCAGTGGTCAACCTCAAATTGGCAATTATCCATTTGGGGGATGTATTTTCAAATCAAATAAATTACTCACGTGATTTTTCATTATTTTCGTTTTTCCATTTCTTGGGACATTTTATTAGCGAAGATCTCATATACATACTTTTCTTTTCATGCACTACGCATGACTTAATGTCACGACACGAATTATTTGCCCTTTACTCAGTCTCTTGTGGTATACATTCAAGACCTTTAAAAAAGGGAAGTTTTTAGAGAAATTAAAAAGATACTTAATTGCAACCAAAAGTCATCTAAAAGAGAAAAATCATCTAACTATAAGTTTTGACCCCCTTTAAGCTTTAAGTTTCACCGTTTAGGCGAAGGTAATGAGTGAAGTTAAGTGCCGAAACTAAGAAATAAGGGTACAATTATTATTTTGGAGATCTGTATATGCATGTTTGCCTATATTGTAGGTAGTGTTCATTTTACTGCAATATATGTTAACGAATCTCACGAAGTTGAGCACTATCCAAATCACAGGATTCTATCGAAAACTGAAATAATGAAGTAACGAAAATTTGTCGAATTCTAATAGAATGACCCATTCCCTAGTTTATATATTCAGAAAAACTATGGTCAATCTAAATATTTCGTAATATAGATTTTCTATTTCTCCCCCTCCATTCCTATAACGCTTCTTAGCATTTTGTGAGATCCAATCCCCTTAATTTCAGTAATTGTACCAATGAAGCCTCCCGTTTTGTTGAATGATAAAACAGACAGTCTTCTTGTCTGTTATTAATTTTCTCAGTACCTTATTTAGGGGGAATTTTCCTTTCCTGTACCACGTGTGATCTATCAGCATGCTCTGGTTCCCAGAAAATCACTCCTCTTGGGTTAAGCTGGACATGTTAAAGGGCCTCTCCCGGGTTTGAACTTAAGAACTCTGGTTAAAAGCCCAACGATTTTCCCACTCGGCTTCCATGCTGTCGGCCACAGAGCAGTGAAAGTTAACGTTACTAAGGGGCTGCAAAACGCTCAGGATATATCGCGTACTCTAACCAAAATTAAAACCAGAAGACAAAAATGACATTCGTACTCCAGACAATTCAAACTCACCAAGTTTGGGCAGACAAGTAGGCGCGTTACTTGCTTGGCTGGCTGCCACGTCTGGTACAAATTTCACAGACAATTATGTATTTAAAATATACCTACACAATCGGGTCGTTTACCATACTTTTTTTATTGCCGAATCTGAAGGAGTTTGTGAAATAAAAAGACCCATATTTTTCCATTTTTTGATCCGTCAATTATTTATCGAGTTATAACCGGCGAAAAACATTTTTTTAACCCTTTCGGAAAAGTGGGCGTGATGCAACCTCTAACCAATAACGACATCGCCCAATCACAGTTGAGCCCGCGAAGCTACTTTGTCTCATCGCAAAGTGGGGGGACACAGCTGACTCTGCCAATAGGACAGTTACGACAGCATCTGTGTGAGCAGACCTTCCAAGAACCCCCCTCCACTCCCTTCCCTTCCACGAAAAGCAGTCAAGGACGGGAGGAAAATGACGTCAATGGTATCAAAGCAGCTTTTTCGGTGGGCGTCACCTTTTGCATATTTTAATTTTGGATTTGTGAGTGAATGGTTGTGGTTAGAAAATTAATTTTTTTACTAAATTTTTTTTAATTTCCATCTAACGATTTCGTTTACAAGATTGCGATTTCGGTTCCGAGTAAACACCCCCATTATAGACACAAGGTTTATCTTTTCTGTATTGTAGCCCTCATGAAGGCTGGAAAGATAATGTTCAGTGATTAATGGACGAACGCTCAGAATACTAATTCCATGGGTAATATCATTAACGGAGATCCCGGAAGCTAAGGCTATTTTAGCTTTTAAGAACAGGTGGGTGTCAGGGAATAGGGAGAGATCGAGGATCGGAAGATGGTTGGAGGGAAACCCGGCGTTGAAATTAATCTGGTATCTACGGAAGGCACCAACAGGCAGGGGCTTCATAACTATTTTCGCTGGGAGGGGCCAACCTTGAAAAGGGCCCGCATTTTTTGCGGATAGGAGGGAGTAGAGACTAGAATTCCGCTAAAAGTTCATATGAAGGTGGTAGAATATGTGTCATAAGGGAAAAGGCAAGCTGAAAACAAGTGAAATTTAATTGTTATTAATGAAGAAAACTCATTCCTCATTGGCCCGGGGCCGAATGCCTCCCCCCCCCCCCCCCTTCCCCCCACTTCCGACGCCGCTGCCAACAAGTCTACCGTTTAATGTCCATCAGGCGGATGGAGTGCTGAACTTTTCTCAATACGACGTTCAAAGTGGGAATTGGATTTACGCTAAAATATCCCCTACTGGGAATCGAACTCTGGCTCTCTGAATGTTAGGCTGATATACCTGCGTAAAAACCAATCACGCTCCCCCAATTCCATTAATTGGAAAGGATGATCCGTGGAATCCAAGAAATCCTGTCAGCGGCCCAACGCTATACACTATGGGCTACCCCTAAGGGTTGGTCCAATTCCGAAGATTACTACAGAGTTAGATGGTTCAAGTTCCTGGTGATTACGGAAGAATAAGTGTAGAGATTAATCTCTGATTAGTCTGTTGTACCCGAAACCTAAATGAAAGAAGCTAAATTTATGTCAAAATCACTTAATTATGGGACATTTTTCATGCATTGAAAAAATTAAAGGAGACTTATCAATGAAATCTATAGCGTTTGGCTCAAATTTGTGGAAATTCAGTCGGTTTTATTGCATAAATTCGAATACCCGAACATCTCTGGTGGATGAAACCAGTCATGATTTTTTTTAAAATTTAAAATGTGGAATGCACAATTTTTTATATTCATTGGTTGGAATGTAATTAATTTTTGAATACCACCCAAAGAAAGGAAATTTGACGGACCATGAGATTTCTTAATTTCTGCATTATTTACGTCTTCCTCCGAGAGAGAATTTAAATACCTACACACAGTTCCGAGACACTCCCGGAATTCTGGGAGGAGTGGCTATAATAGATAATCCCGACCAATTATATAAAAAAATAACGGTGTGGAAACGGGATAAGGCAATGACCGCACTTTTTGCGAGACTTTTATAGCTTACGAATCGTTATTAGAGAGGAGAGGAGAGGAGAGGGAGTCTTAAAGGGTATGTCGCGTTTCGAGGCTGTTGTTTGGGGTTGGGCGTCGGCTTGGAGGAGGTTCGCCAAATCCGCGCTAGGTGCCTCCACCATCCCGTGACACCTGAGGATATCCCGGCGAATGTATTCCGCCTCCCCCTCTTCCAATCTCTCTCTCCTCCACCCTTCCTCCCTCCATCCCTCCACCCTTCCTCCCTCCATCCCTCCACCCCCCTCCACCTAGGGGAGGTGGGAGCACGCAACACTCGGTCGCCTCCTCTTCATCCGCCCCCTTCGGACCAGAGGCGGCTCCCAAACAGTCAGTCCATCTCCGTCAGTTGCCGCCGACCCAGCGGCGCGCGCTTCGGGTGCCGGTGGGACAGAAAGAGAACATCGCCGCGCGACCGTGGTCCCGAGTTAGACCAACATAAAGAGTTCGGACAACTTTCCCCCCATCCCGGACGGTATCCAGTGGGGGTGTCTACGCAACAATGGGGGCGGAGACAAGGAGGATTCGGACGGGAAAACCTCGGGAATGTTACAAAAGTGGTGATCGCTGATGTTTTTTTCTGGAGGAAAACGCTCCCATCCGAGTACGTTGGGGACATTCGCATGATCGAAGCATCTCCACATAAGACTAAGCATCGTCGTGGTTTTCTTCACAAGTGTTACCGCAAGCGACGATGATGTTCCGTGTGAGCGTGAGGACTCGTGATTGGCCTTCGTGAACGAATGGTCTTCCGGACACTGGACGGGCCCTTCGCAGGCGATCCCTTTGCCCCATCCCGTGAGACTTATTCCTGACATCCACTTCGTACAATAATGTCCATTCCCCCAGTCCGGTTACTAACTGGAACTAACTACAAAACCGCGTTTATGACTTTGGCACAATGGCAATTCATCGTGCTTCGACTGCATTCCTGCTGATCGAGTGACTCTTAGTGAATATTCGCC
Organism: Platycnemis pennipes; assembly: GCA_933228895.1. NCBI lineage: Eukaryota > Metazoa > Arthropoda > Insecta > Odonata > Platycnemididae > Platycnemis > Platycnemis pennipes. The sequence continues at coordinate 27,341,200 of OW121852.1, read as the reverse complement.
CCAATTTATCCCTTCGAATAATTGAAATTTGAGTTAGCGCAAAATAAAGTTATCGAAATTTTGTTTTCATGGGCGTTGAACTCTGGTTTCGGCTGTGGAAAGCGATAGTCTTGTGGAGCCGGTGAATTTTCGGATGTTTACCGACCCGTAATGAACTCTCTCATCGGATGACATCGTGTCCTCTTCCGGATTCCCTGCATAGTTCACAGTTCAAGTCGACGCCTCTGAAAGCGCTTCAAACGGAGTGTGGTTGTGCTGTCGTCACCCTCGTGCGATTCCTGCCGCCGCGATCACCTGTGGATACTCACCCCCGAATAACAATAAAAGGTTCCCAATCGTACCACCCCCATCAACCCGCACGTGGCGCTATCGCAACCCATGGTTCCACCTCGTATATTTTCATTCGAGAAGGCTGAATTGCATTTCTTTTGCGATCGGAATATCACGCACGCGACCAGTATCGAAAAGATGAGCTTGGTTCATGAGCACATCAATCATTTTAATTTAACTTACCAAACATCTGGAAAAGAATTTGAGAAGAAACAATTCTTCAGGCGAGATTTAGTGAAAGGGTTGAAACGAATTATTGATCTGCGACGGAATTAATACAGGGTACTTAAAATAGTATAATGTTTTTGGCTCCAAATCTATGTGGTGAAATAAAGTTATTCGTGAATTACTTAAGAGCAACTGGATGTATGGATATCGTGGATGTATCTTTTATCGTTGTTAAGTAGGCAAGGCATTTTATTTGTGAAATCTATAGCTTAAAAATATTATATTTATTTTGTATACTTACCATTTGAATCGCAAGCGGCGAATCAATTGCATTTACAATCCAGGAATTCCCGAGTACTCGCGTCACATCGCAAATCTTTTTCCGCAGGAAATTTAACCAACTATTTCTGGGAAAACTATTACGCATAAAACCTTTTTATTGAACGATTATTTCAATGAAAATATCAGAGTGATTATTTTTTTAGACTTTAACAGTTCCTTAATTTCAAAACTTCTGTGGCACCGCTATCTTCAACGTAGCATTGCGCATAGGCAATGATGCAATGATCATGTATTATGATTTTTACTACGATTTTCTGAAGTCATTACAGAAGAAATTTATTGAAGTGAATGGAAAAATATTGTAGATTAAAAGGTCTTATCCTACGGTAATATTTGTTGTTTTATCTGTTCTCCGCTTTGCCTTTAAATTGAAAAAAAAGAGGGGGAGGATTTACTTACTAAAAATCGTAAGTGGCGTCGTTAAATACCATTTCATTTCATTTCCACCATTGAGTTCAGGGTATATTATGGGTCAAGCAATATTATTGACCAACTTATTAAAACTTCTGTGTCACGCTGTAAATGCCTCAGGCTACTTAACGCTACAGATATCACATGCGTCTCATTTTTGGCTGAAGGGAAGATTAAGTGCATTGGAAAGAAAATTGGATACATGAGTATATTAACACCTCCATCCAGAGATCGCGAAAAAAGAGTGCCTAACCTTTGTGAATTACCCAACCACTCCTATAATAACTTGGTTAGTGCTTAATTTTCAGGAAAAAAGGGTTAAGTTTTTATCCTGTGGTACAATACCCAGGCAATGTTCTTACCCAAACCGTGTTGAAGTTGAAAGTTGTACGAGAAGAAGCGTGTGTTCTTTTGTTGAAAGTTTATCTTAGAAGAGGAATAACTTTGTTCTATAGATTTGACTGAAAGGGAAAAAGATGCCCTGGAACCCGAGGTCACAGAGGGACCGCCCCGTTTGTTGATAGGGTAATAGTTAGGAGCGAAATGCCACGCGACAGAAGCATCTCTCCGAATCCCTCAAGGGGTAACAGGGAACAGGTGCCTCCAGGGTCAAGGAGCGGTCGCGGCGACCAGGTGTCGCCGTCCTCTTCCCTGGCGCCGGGCGCCGCGACGCCCTCCAAGCACCAGCAGCAGCAGGTGCAGCAGTACCAGCAGGTCCAGGCGTCGACGCCGTCTCTGGCGTCGGTGGCCGGGCGTCGAATCCCTTGCGAGTACCCCCGCTTCCCCATTTCGCGCCAGTCCTCGACCACGAGGCCTTGCAGATTCGCGGACGGTGGAAGCAGCGCGGCTGTCGAGCGCAAGGACGCGGAGCACAAGGATGTCGCGAGGACCTCTTCCGGGATTGGAGGCAAACGAGGCAGCTGCTACCTGAACAATGGCCACCGCGTTAGTTCGAGGACCAAGGTGACCACCAAGTGCCTTTGGAACGCCTGCAAGGCTCTCTTCGTCGGGTTGGTGCTCCTGGCGCTAGGGTGCACCATGGCCACACTCGGTGAGTCCCTGCTCCCTTTCGCAAATGGGGTCGTTTACCATATTTTTTTATTGCCGAATATGGTAGAGTTTGTAAAATAAAAAGACCCGTATTTTTCCGTTTTTTGATCCGTCACTTATTTCTCCAGTTATAAGAGGCGACAAACTGATGTTTTTGACCCTTTCGGAAAAGTGGGTGTGGTGCAACCTCTGACGTAATCGACTTCGTCCAATCACAACTGAGCCCGCGAAGCTACTTCGCCTTATCGCAAAGGGGGGGGACATAGCTGACTCTGCCAATCGGAGCAGTTACGACAGCATCTGTGCGAGCAGACCTTCCGAGAATCCTCCTCCACTCCCTTCCCTTCCCATAAGAGCAGTCAAGGACGGGAGGAAAATGACGTCAATGTTATCACAGCAGCTTTTTCGATTGGCGTCACCTTTTGCTTATTTTAATTTTTGATTTATGAGTGAATGGTTGTGGTTAGAAGATTAATTTTTTCACTAAAATTCTTTTTTCGTTTCCATCTATCAATTTAGTGCACGAAATTGCGATTTCGGTTCCGAGTAAACGCCCCCATTGTCCGTTTAGCAAACCAACTGCAGAAATGTGATTAGTCAAACAAAATAATTGTCCAACTTATTTAAAACTTCTGTACAGCTGTAAACACCTCGCATTGCATGACGCTACAGAGATCACAGGCGTCTAATTTCTGTCGCTGAATTCGGAAAGATCATTCAATAAGTGTGGTGGCTGGCCCCCCATCTGGAGTACCCAGGATCGAATCCCGATAGGGATAGATTTTTTTCGCAAACCGGTCCCCAATGGAGTGCTTTTCGGAGCGCGCTTCAAGTTCAGTACTTCGTCCGTCGGATGAGATGTTTAACCATGGTGCCATTGTCGCCTTTCGTTAATGGCATTGAAATGCCGACGCAGGGTTTATCTCCACCCTTCCTCTACCATTCCCTGGAAAATTACTAACCCTGCCTGATTCCTCATGTATGGCACGAATAAACATAGCTGCCGGTCACCTCTCTTGAATCACCACTACTAAACGAACCGCAGGCAATAATTAGTGCATTGAAGTTGCAGCAGGGGAGGTATAGGGCGATGATTAATCATAGGAAGATGAAAGATGATATTCCCTGAGGAAATACTTAGGTTAATGAGCATAAGGTAGAAGTGGTGGAAATGTTCACTTGAGAGTGGAAGAAGTAACTACTTATTCTCGAAGTCACCACGATATAGGTATCCCAAGCAGCTAGAGCACATTTAATACAAATATTACTGCTACCTGGGAGTAACTAAAATAAAATGGGTGAACCTGGTGGATAGGAAGAGTGCTTACCCTTCCTTACTCCAGAGTAACCGATCCATAGGTAATGGGTCTAAAACTCGGTAGAAGAAACAATGGAATCCCTAATGATATTACTTTTGGAGAGTGTTCTGGTTCAGAACCCCGTCTGTGGAATGGGACGTTAACCTTAGGTTACCTGGGATTTAATCTGTATTGTGAACAGATTTCTTGCCACGCATTCCGAGGGCCTGGGCTCGAATCCCGGCTATTGCAGAGATATTTCATCGGGTTACCTGACTCCACTTGCTTTATACTGAACTTGAAGTGCTTTGTGGAAAGAACTTCAAGTTCACTACTCCGGCTGTTGGAGTGGACGTTAAACCGTTTGGCCCCTTGGCCAACGTCATGGCGACGCTCGGTTTCCTCACTTCATTCCCTTAAAAAACCCTCGCCTCCACCTAATTACCCACGTACGCTAACGGTACAAATGACCAGAGCTCTCAGTTTTATCTCTCGAATAACTAACCTGTGGTCACCTTTGCACCCTTCGATGCGAACAGTGTAATTTAAAGATGCCAAGTTTCTCTCCACCTTTAATTTATTACTCTTACACAACCATCCTTTCTGTTTGAGGAACCTTTATTGGAGAGATAAATTGAAACCACCAATGATGTAAAGAACCTAGCCGTTGAAATATGGTGCGAAGGATTTTGCTCAGCACGAAAACATTCCCGAAGAAGGGAGGTCTAATTAGGAGAGTGTATTAGAAGGGCCGCGAAGGAAAGAATATTCAGAAACCTTACAAATTGGTTTTGTAAGGTAATCAAAGTTGTTATTTGCCGGAGGGGAATATGCTGAAGTTAGAAGATTTAACAATGTGGATGAGCAGGGTGGAGAGGGTAGGCTCGATGGAGAGGAAGGTGAATGAAGACGTTTTGTAGCATTGTTGGAGAAGAAAGGTTGTTGGTCGGATTAATTAGAGGAAGTTAAGAAAAGTGAATGATAATCGTTTTATGAGGTAAAGGAACGTAAAAAGAGCTGTCAGAGAGAAGAAAATTAGGTAAGCATGGAAGAGGAATGAAAAGTTGAGATTTTTTGGGTGACATAAAGGCAGGCAGAGGACAAAAATGTTTGTATACAGTTACCGTGTAGGAAATTTGGAATCATTATGAAGAGTATGTATATAGATTGTAAACCAGCCAGAGACTATCCAAAAACCTACCAAAATATGTTGAGTTCTAACGATAGTGATACTGATTTAATAATTCCGTCACTTCGTACGTACAGAGAGGTTTTCTGCTATCCTTATTCAAATAACTCACCTAAGAGACCTACATTCAGGTAGTACTCATTATGGATATATTACTAGAACTGTTTTTTACCATTTTATTATTCTTAAACATTTCTATAACTTCGGAGAAAACCCAAGGGCAATGTTACTCATGCTTCATTTCATAATTATAGGTAGACAAATACGGTATGAAGGTAGGTACCAAGGGTTGAAGGGATTCCCACCCATATGGCCCGGGATCGAATCCCAGATATTTCCTTGAAATCATCTCTCCTTGGATGTCATGTATACAGCGTACCAAATTCAGTTATTTTTTCCACAGATGGGATGTTAAATTACCGGACTATTTGGCTATTTTTTCTGAGAGCCAGCTAATGCCTTCGGGTTTGCCTCTAGCCTTCATTACGCCCTTGAACGAACTGAGAATCTCCTCCGCGGAAAAAATTTCGACTTGGCAAACGTAACGTGTTCCTTTAAGAAATTTTCTCGAGTTTTTCACCGGGTAAGGGTGTCCATTTCGGCCGACGTTTCGATCCTCGACTCGAGGGTCTTCTTCAGGGCGAGTTGAGTGTCATCCTGAAATTGTCCACATTATACACATGTCCTCACGGGTCAGGTGACTCATGATTGGTCGATGATGGAGGGCATTTCGAGAGAGCCTCCTGGCGTTTTGCTGCTTCTTTTTCCTTCTCACCTCCTCGATTTTTCCCAGCACAGGTTTCCACGTGCCGCTGAGTGTGTACCCGGAGTCCCTGTTCATGTTTTTCTTCCGCATATGAATTTCTATGGCTTCCTTATACACTTGGTCCCAATACCCGGTGGTGTGGGTGAGTTTCCGGGCATCTTTGAAGTTGATGCGGTGGTCCTCGTTGAACGCGTTCCGTTCTCATTCCCCAAGAAGTGGTAGAACCCTTCTGCCCACATTCTCAACTCCCAATAACCACATCTCATTTAGCCTCGAGAATGCCCCCTTTCACCCCGAAAATCCTCTACCCCCTCCAACAAACCTGAGACAAACCCTCCCTCAAACCTCTAACAACAACTCGGGGTATAGAAGCGAATTTTTTACTTTTTATATGACCTTTGACCTTTTGTTTATTTTACCTGGATGGGTTAGGACGATTTCGTCCTCTCTACCACCCATCCAGGGCTCTATGGTTAGTACAGAGTTTTAATCAATTCATAGCATTTGGCACGCAGGCCTTGGTTTTGTCTTTGGTTTTTTTTTTAGAATTTTTTGTAGTCCTTGTTTACTTAGTTGGACATGATTTATAAATATTAGTATCACAGTTAGAAAGACAGCGGGATGATTTATCACAGATTTTTATCAGTTTGGGCTTTCACGGTGTTGGCAACGGGTGCTGCATTAGATCGATTCGAGCACCTCGGCATCAGGTTGCTAGCTCCGGTCGTGCAGTTTCCGCCAACAGAATGGTCCGTGATTATTGAAAGACAAGAACATATATTTGTTAATGTTTGCAGAAGTGAATATATAATGGAGAGCCGTTAACGTCCGCTGAATGTTAGATTCGGGCTAAATGGAATGTGGCCTTTTTTTTAAGGCACAAAAAGCTTTAGATACTCAAGATGCTAGACTATTGAAAGTTAGTAAACTCAGGTGGTAAAAGTGCATAAAACTCCAGTATGAGTTGGCAGTAAACGATTAAAAAAAATAGAAAAGTATATAAAGAATGAAATTGGTTGATAAAAAGTCATTAAACATAAACTGTAGCACTATACATGTGTGCAGAAAGAGCTTAAAACAGCGATATGAATAGGCGATAAATAAATACATTTATAAATAAATAAATAAATAAAAAATAAATACATAATATATCCTATCAATAAATATATACGATTAATAACATATATTAAATTATAGCATCATTCATTGATTTAAAAGAATTGTTGGTATCAGGGGGATGAATGATGTTTAAAAATACTCATGTTAAAAACGTTAAAAAAGGTTAAAAGATACAAGTATATCTCTCAAGGAGATATTTGGTGGTCCGGGCCCTGGACAGGTTCGGTTTTAAATCGACCGGGAGGCCGTATATGCTGATAAGGTCAAGTTTTTTGTGGTAATTATAGTATTGGTCTCTCACCCAGAGAGATAGGACTCGAACTCCGGGTATATAAAGTATTTTTGATCGGTAAACTTGCTCCTACTTGTATGATTTGCAAAGAGAACTTCAAGTGCAGTATTCTGTCTTTAGGATGGGACGTTAACCCGTGGTCCCGTTGCCTATTTATTTATATGAACCCCTTTTTCTCACCTCCCTTTCATTCCTAACCTTGTACATTTCCTTTCCGTCTGAAATCCCTTTAAGTGTGGGTACAGTTTTGAAAACCACATATATGGTGAAATTTGGTTAGTTTAGTAGTTAGAATGAACTGAACAGTTTTATTTACTCCCTTATGTTTTAATAACCATGATTAACCATGTAAACGGCGGTGTAAAATTCAATTTGTTGGTAACATTTCTTATAAATTCGCGAACGCCTTCCCCAAAAAAAAATTTAATGTGTCATTTTATAACCCTAAAACTATAGGAAAATTCCTTTTGAATTCCAAAGACAAATTCAGCATGTGTGACCAAAGCTGGGTATACAGACTGAAGTGCAACACTCCCATTTGTTCATCACAATATATTGGACAAAGTGGTCGGGCAATTAATACTCGTGTGAAAGAACATAAATAGTGCTGGTTAACTGCAGACACAAGATCAAGCTTTGCCAAACATCTAATCGAAAACGACCACGAGAGTGACTTCACCCCCGAAATACTCCACACGGAAGAAAAAGGAGGGAAACTAGATTTCCTCGAACAATTGGAAGTTGAGAAAGCATCAAACGACTTCAACGTAAACCTTTTAAATGAATTTGTTTCCCAGTTTTACTCACCGTTGTGTTCCATTGCCTTCCCTACTTCCAACGAATCCAGTCCTTGACCGTAAAAATTATGTCTCCTCACCAGTTTTCCCTTAACAACTTCCCCCCCCCCTCATACTACCCTCCTATACCAACTGTCCCCCTCCAAACAGTTTATGTATATAAGAGCTTGCTACTCTCTGTCCTGTTACCCTGATGATGTCTACGGAGTAGGCGAAACCCGGGTCGGCCAATTAAAATAGTATGGAATATACAGAGTATTTTTATTTCATTTCTTGGTAGTTAGAGTTATGGCCACTTTCCCCGAGGGCCCGGTTTCGAATCCGTGAAAGATATTTTTCTAAAATTAACCGGCCACTGCCCGAGTGCTTTGTAGAGAGCGATTTAATTTCACATATCCGGATGGAAGCCCGAGAGTCATTCATTAATCACTATAAGTTCAGTTTAAGCCGTGGTCCCCTGACTCCTTTCGGTTAATGCAGGCCAATGCCAACGTCTGATTTCTCTCTACTCTTCCTATCCTTGTGCCTTTCCTACCGTTCTGAAGTGCGTTTAGATGCAGGCGAAGACTTTAAAACAACAAATTAGATATTTTGTGCCTGATGATACTCTAAGGGGTGACGACGATCTCACCAAATAAAGGTTACTGTGGAATTGCCAAGTATTTTTCACATCGCTTCCAATATTCCGTTGGGCACAAGTCACGACCCGAAGTATTTCCGTATTTCATTTAAATAATATTTAGGTGAAGAATGCTTTTCAATATCAGAAAATGTATGCATTCATTTGTGCTTCGATTCACGAAAGGTCAATTCCTGATTTAGTCCACCCACCGTCAGGTAAGTCATTACGACCAGCATCTGCCCATCTTATTATTTCTCGTACTTATTTGGTTGGTTATTTAGGGGAGGCGACCGACAGCTGAGGTCATTTGCGCCATATAGGATAGGTGGATAATTGGGTAATGGTAGGAGTTTACAGGGAACGGAGGAAGGGTGGAGAGAAACCCGGCGGCGTAGACATTAGCCTACTCTTAACGAAAGGTGCCAAAGGGACCACGGCTTAACGTCCCATCCGACGGACGGAGTACTGAACTTGAAATGCCCTCCAAGTGGGGACCGGTTTTCCACTGAAAAATCAGCCACGGCCCGGAATCGAACCCGGGCACTCGGGATGGGAGGCCAGTACTCTAGCCGCCACACCTACCCGATCCACTTCTCGTACTTCAATTACCAATATTCACCATCTGCATCTTTCACCAAATCACCCTCCCCTCTCTCAAAGAATTGGCGACTCTAGTGAGGTATATATCTTTCTGGAGATGGCTCAGTCTCGTTCAAAATTGAATAGCCTTACAACAAATTGATATCGCTTAGGAGAGACAGTTTCCAATTCCAACCAATCCCTCGCATAACTCTTCATCACACACGTACCTTCAGGCAATTTCAAGGAGGAAGTTTTTGAAACCGATGCTTCTGGTGCTTGGGGAAGTGGCTTCCATTGATATTGAAGGTGATAGTCATCTTCCGAGAAATAACAGATGAATGCTATAGTTCAGCATTTGATGCTATTTATTATGCTGTACATTCCGTCAGTATTCGCTGTGAAATGTAAATGATGGTAGCATTACGAATGAGATGAAATTGATGACGTTGGCATGAGTAGGAAAAACTATGGTATTTAAATTTGCATGTTTTGAAATCCCTATCTCTAAAACTGATATAATGCGGAGAGCCATATTTTAAAAGTACAGAAACCGTTAAAATGTGTATTGAAAAGAACAAGAGAAAGCTTCATAAGGACTGGCACTTGGAGGTTGGTTGGTTATTCAGGGGAGGCGACCGACAGCTGAGGTCATTAGTCCTATTAGATTAGTGTTTCAGAATTGATACAAGAATTAGGGTAGGATTCATTATTAGAGCGTAGGTTAACATACATATTAAATCTATTACAGAACTTTAAACCGGATAGATTTACTGAAGATGTTAGGCATATATTAAAAACATCAGCGATTTATGATAGATTCGACCTGATAAATAAGATTAGAGAGATGGATTGTCGTACTGATAGATTCAAAACGTCGTTTTTCCCCCGTACTATAAGAGAACACAATGGGCAGCATAGCAAAGGAATAGGTAGGGGAAATATTTTAGAGTGCTCTGTAGTGCATGATGCATGTATTAATCCCTTAAATCTATAGATACTAACAATCTAGTTGCATGAGACCCTAAAGTTGCTTGTTTGGATGTCAATAGTGCATGCTTGGTGATCTTCACCCCCTGCCACACACCCTCGCGGTGGATTGCAGGGTATCGTGTAGATGTAGACGTAGATGTAGTTATAAGAGTTACGCTCATGTACATTTTAATGCCTACACAGTAACAAAATGATCAGTGGTTAGAAAGTCATTTTCTAAATATATTTACTTGTATTTCCCTAGCATGAATGGCCTAGCATTGCTATAATATGCTTCATACACTATAGACCACCCAAACAATATGTCACCTATCAATTGCGTTACTTTGCAGCAAAAAATGCTATTATGACAAGCAGGAAAAATGGCATTCTTAGTTTTTCGGCAGAACAATCTTTCACTCTACTCTGGTTTATCTGACTAAATCTAGCATAATGCGAAGGAGCTCTTAATATAAGTACATATTTCTAGCGTTTTATGCAATCACATAAGTTTAGAATTCACACAGAAGGTTAAGCTCAAAATTTAACCTGTGTTTTGACAGTAATTGCCATACTTGTGTGTGTTGTATCCGTCGATCAACAAACCTAAGTAGGCGTTAAAATTTGGGTAATCGAGCGAAAACTAATGTTAATTGTGTAATTGCGGATTTGAGTGTATTTAGGAGGTGAGAATGGGGTCGTTTACCATATTTTTTAAAATGCCGAATCTGATAGAGTTTGTAAAATAAAAAGATCCTTATTTTCCCGTTTTTTGATCCGTCAATTATTTCTCGAGTTATAAGCGGCAAAAACTGATATTTTTAACCCTTTCGGAAATGTGAGCGTGGTGCAACCTCTGACGTATAATGACTTCGTCCAATCACAGCTGAGCCCGCGAAGCAACTTTGCCTTATCTCAATGGGGGGGGGGGGGGTCACAGCTGACTCTGCCAATAGGAGCAGTTACGACAGGATCTGTGCGAGCAGACCTTCCGAGAACCCCCCTCCACTCCCTTCCCTTCCCCTGAAAGCAGCCAAGGATGGGAGGAAAAATTACGTCAATGTTATCAAAGCAGCTTTTTTGGTGGGCGTCACCTTTTGCTTATTTTAATTTTTGATTTACGAGTGACAGGTTGTGGTTAGAAGATTAATTTTTTCACTAAAATTCTTTTTTCGTTTCCATCTAACGATTTCGTGTACAAAATTGCGATTTCGGTTCCGAGTAAACGCCCTGTTTAGGGAGGGATGAAAGAATGAAGAGATACTGATCATGAAAGCGGGTCGGCAACGCACGGGTATGCAACCCGGACGTTGCAGGTTCGAATCCCGACTGGGGAATTGGTGTCTTGTTTGCCTCCACGTCTAACTTAAGAATAAATGGTGTGACATATTTTAAGCAATGTTAATCCTTTAAATCAAAATACTCCACTACTGCCTTTAAAAAACTGCGATAAATTCACAGGAAAATTCGAATGAAGTCTCTATTTAATTAAATTGTCAAATAAGCATCACAGTTCGGTCAATTGAAATATGAGCAATTTGCTGGACACCAAGCCACCGATATGGGCGGTGGTCAGACGTATCGGTGCACAATTGTCTGCAGGGTAAGCAGCAGAAAGGTCAACAGAGACTTGAAGGGCCCTCAGCGAAGCCCAGGTGTTGCTCAAAGTTTAGAGAAGGAAAAAAATATTTTTGATTCTTCGATCGCTGCAGTTCGCCTCCGAAATTGAGGGGATCAAGTCCCTTTGGCACATTAACAACGATCCAGAAGGGAACCGGTGTTTAATTAGGAGCCCGTCCCAGGCCCATTAAAGCGAGGAAAAATTAACTACGAAATGGATGATCATCTACCTGCAGGAGAGCTCTCACACCCTTAATTTACGCGCGGAAGAATAAAAGAGATGGGAAATTTTGCACCATCCTTCGAACCAAATGATCGGAATTTTATAGCAACTCCTTGAATCGACGTCAGGTTCAAATTACGCTTTCCTTAATTAATTACCTAAGCGTAGCCTCAGCCCTATTTAAGCCTTATATAAATTTACGATATAATTTCATCGTGTGGTACAATTTTTACAGGTCACACTCACTATCTTTAAATATAAAGAAATGAAGGAGAATTTGTTAGCCAGACTTCTGACGTGCTAACAAAGGCCATAATTTTGTATCCTGTCTTTGGTGTGGGTGTTGTTTTTGACATCAAAAAGGGAAATATTTAGACTCAATCTTGTACTTAAAAAAAGACGAATTTTATGATTATGAATTGAACTCGGAGTATGAGTGTAATCTCTAAATGACCCAAAGAAAGTCCAATACCTATGCTTCCGGCTTCTATTTTACAGGATCCGAAAAAAAATATATACGGCTTTAAACGAACTGACTATGCAAGGCTAGCTAAAGCATTTCTCACTAGTTCACGCCACATGATGTTAAAAACAATTAAACTTCATCGAAAAATCTCATGAGATAACTCATCCAATACGAATCAAATACTCATTTAATTTAAACGAAAATGAGTTTTTTTAAAGCTGTGCCTTCCTCATTACTGAGTTAAAAAATCTATAAACTTAATAAACTAAATATATTATAGATGCTGCAGAAGCGTTGATCAACATGGAAAACTTTAGGTACCTGCACTAAATAGATATTCATTTCTTGAAAATGGCTCATAATTGTTCAGGTATAGCTGAATGGTATGTGTATCCGTGTCTCATAAACTATAGTTTTATTAAGGCATGAAAATGTTATTACTTTTGTTGCTTGTAACCAGAATTTCATTTTGTATTGGCGGCTGTTTCTTCCTTAAACATTCTTTAATTTTTGTTGAGGTTCCTTAGATGTTGAGGTTCCTTCCAAAATTTTGTTGTTGTAACTTAGAGATGGCAATGGCATTCTAAAGAGTCCGCAAATATCTGTGGGTATTTTAGTTTATATATTTTGTGATAGATATAACGTGGAAATTAAATGAAATGTAGTTATGATCACTACGGATTCTAACTTTTGTAAATGAAGTGCGCTCCGAAGGAGAAAAAAAGTTGAAAACTTACTTGATTTGCCTGTTTTCATTATAATCAAAACAAATAGGGAGCTGGTTGGAATACATTCAGATATAAATTCCGACGATTTCCATTAAGTGAAGCCTAATTCCGTCTAATTTCAATGTAAAACGTTTTCATTAACTGTTATATTTTTGTTTCACTTCTGTAATCCTTTCATCAAAGTGCAATCCTTAAAGTTGCATCCTTCAATACTCTACATGCACCTGATAGGTTCCTCTCATATAAAAAATACTTATCAAATTACGCCTTGTATTCACGACGATACTTCGTATAGCTTTTTTTATATCTTCTAGCCTTAATATTTTGATGATGCAAATCTCTCTTATGAACATGCAATAAACCTTATTTTTTATTGAACATTTTAAAGTTGTTCAAACATTTTCAAGTTTATAAGTCAAAAATCTATATCCATACTCATCCCGGAATAGTTTTTATTCCCACTCAATAGATTGCATCGCTTGGCCATACCTAAATAAATATTTTTTTCAATACGACGAGACACAAAACAATAGAAAAATTTGGAAAGCTATTTATCTATTTTTCCGTTTATATTTGGATTATGGCATAAAGAGTGAGATGTCATGTGGCCGTTAATATAAACGTCCATACTCTCCACCAACTTATTACAGCAAAACAGACTTATCTCACGCCATAAATCCCCATTTAGGGTATCGAGAGCGGTAATGGCTATTCGATGGTGGTAGCAAAAGGGTAATCAAAACGGCAATGAAAACTCTCATATTCTGCTCCGGGCGGATATTTTACATCACTCAAATCGTGGTGTGACGAAAAGGTCAGAGGGAATAGTTATGTGTTTTCGCGTTTATGAGGAAAAATAATAAATTTTTGCCTTTATCAGTCAGATCATGTCCACCGAGTGTAGTTATTTAAAATAACTTCATTTTGCTGAGAAAAATATCGAAGATCAACGTGATGAAGGAAATTAAATGAAAATGGGAAAGATTAATGATTTTGGGATACTGTTCGGAAAGTTCTGATTTCACGGCATGAACCAAATTAAGTTTCAATGAAAAAATATGGTTCCTATCACAAAGAGCTGTGACCAAAAAAATATGTGTAAAAATGGTTTTAGGCCAGATATCGTGGAATTATTTGATCTAGAAGATATGGAGAGTGGCTAAACACAGGATTTATTTACATTTTCCGAACGCGAGTGTAGTATTTAAGAAAGCATCGTCAGATTTTCACCTCCTGAAGATACTCTATTGCAGTATAAACTAAGGTTGTTTAGAGAGAATAAAATATCTAATAACATCAGATTTATGTATTCGAAACGCATCTAAGAAAAAAGTTGGAAAAAGATATAAACTTGTGGAGACTGGCATTCTCTGCTTAGTTAAGTCTTCTTCGTACAAGTATCTAAAAATAGATTCCAGATCCTGTTCCTAAGGACAGAAAGCAAATTCCATAGTTACCCTTTCTTCTTCACCTCTAAGGAATGCCTTCACATAAGTATAGGAACCATCATCGTCTGTTTTTTTTAAATATGTCCTGCAATTAAATGGGTTTCTTGCCAGGAGAAGAGATAATATTGGCGAAACAGGAAGGAAAAATAGGAGAGGAGGAAGGTTGGATGGAAACACGGCGACATCAGTCCCTTCGAAACAAAAGGCATAAGATTTAACATCCCATCCGACGGGCGAAATAATGAACTTTGTCTATTCCACAAGATACTAAGTAGAGACCATTAATCCACAGAAATAAAATATGCCACTACACTAAACTTGAGCCTGGGACCTATGAATGTAAATCCTGCCCTCTAGCGTACCGGATCCCCGATGTAACAGACTTTGCAGCTGGGGTGAACTATAGAGGACACTACCGTGAAATTTTGTGAAGAGTTGAAACTTCTTACTCCATCCGTCATGCTGATGGAACATTTCCTCATCTAAAACTCCTTGCTGCGCAAATTTTCGTGAATACTTTTCGTGAAATTCTCTCTATGAATATCAAATTAATCGCTCCCGGGATAATAACTCAGGCTCTTAAGGATTGGAAGCCAGGGTACTCACCTCAAAGTGAAACAAGTTGAACGAAAACCGACGAAATTTATATAAATTTGCAGAATTTCAGGAGAGTTCCTTCCTCAGGGGATGTGCACACTGCTGCTTTTTTTACCTCACATTCAGGGATTTCCGCAGTGTTGGAAAACGCCATGCGTCACGTCCGTAGTACTTGTCCACTGAACGAGTAATGAGCCTAGACAATGTGGGAACCCCGACAAATGGGACTCTGAGATAAATTGAGCTTCTGCTCAGTGCAGCGGTCTTTTGTCTAGCTCCCAAACCCTCAATGAATTTCCCCCCTCTGTCCGGGAAAGGCGGGAGAGTCTAGTTCGGGGTAGTTACGCAAGTAACGGGTCTACTGCGTTCAAAGCTCTGTACAAAATTCACGTCAATGTCATATGCTGGTACACTAGATTTGGGCTGCGAGTCACTATTTTACGGTAGCTAACAACTTGTGCTAAATATTTAGAATAAAATTGAATACGATCTCTTTTATGATGACATTAAGAAATGTTTGGAATCCTACCGTATATTTTTTCATTCCTTTTTCAGTCCACTTACTAGAGAGGAACCTACACTAGCTTCATTAGTTAGGCCCCACCTTGAATATGTAGCCATTGTATGGGATCCTAATGAATTAGTTTTGATCAGAGAGCTAGACAGGGTACAGCGCAGAGCAGCTAGGTTTGTTAAAAGGTGTTACAATAGATTTAGTAGGGTATCAGGATTACTACAAGAATTAGGTTGGGAAACATCATATCGTAGGTTAAAGTACAGATAAAATCTATTGCAGAAATTGAAAACATGTACCTTAACTGAAGATGTTAGGTACATTTTAAAAACATCAGCGTATTACGCTAGAATAGACCAGATGAATAATATTAGAGAGATAGATTGTCGTACCAATAGATTTAAAAATGTCATTTTTTCCTCGTACCATTAGAGTGCTTGATAGGCACCATAGCGAAGGGATAGGTAGGAGAAATATTGTAAATCTGTAGTGCATGATGTAAGTATTACCTTTATTATTATGTAGATACTAACCATGTAGCTGCATGTGACCCATATTATTAGCATGTTCCGATATAGTAGCCTATTTGCATGTCAATACTGCAAGTTTGGTGATCTTCACCCCATGCTACACACCCTCACGGTGGCTTGCAGGGTTTTTCGTAGATGTATAGATACACGCGAATAGATTAAATATTTCCTCCCGAGAAAAACAAGATACCATAGTGGGCGTAACAATGACGTGGTAGATAGTTGTAATATAAGAAATCTATTGTGTACAGCAACGGAATAGTTTTTCAACTAAAATAATGAATTTTAACAGCACCCTGCGTGCCTAAGGTAAAAAATATATCTGAAACAATTCACAAAAATATTTGTCCTATTGTTAAAATATGCACACTGTCGTAGTCATGAATGTCGGATGTATGCTTAACAAACATGTGTGTGTCTTTCGCCGTGCCATTTCTTTTCCTACGTGAGCCTAGTGGTTGTTCGGTCATAACTCACTCCCTGCCACACACCGTGGTGGTGGGAAAAAGGTTATTCTGTGCCTGTAGACATGTTAGAGAGCGTCTGTTTGAATGGTTTGACTACTGTCCGCGCCAAAATCTTGTAGACTCGAGTTTAAACCTAAATAACTCTGAAACCGTTCATCGGATTTTCACGTTATTTACATAGTAATTTAGATAATTTTGTTATTGACTGAATGAATTGTTAGAATAATTTTTAAAAACAAATTTTGGACCTGTTTCTTACGTTAGAGTAAAAAAAGGGCCCATTTTTTTAGCGCTACGGTGCCATGCGTCATTTTGACGTCCAATAACTTCCAAGAAAAGCGTTTGACTAAAACAAATTTTTAATAAAAACTGAATTATATCTTTATTATTACGTCAGAGAAGTTTCATGGTTTTAAAATTAGTACTTATTGGTATGCCATTCCATTTATAACCGCACTTTTTCTCGGCAACTATGCATCATGGCGCCACGAGACTAAAACTATCATTTTTCTCTTTAAATTTCCAGAGGTAATCAGATATTATCATTTAGCTGAAGTTAGCACCTTTTTTTATATCGAATTGTATGTTTCCTGAAATAACGCGCGAGCACAAAGCAGGGCAATCCGCCGGCAACGCCACGCAGCGTTGTTTTTTTGCTCAAGTAATTAATCTTATCTCTGTTGAGACATTAATGGAAAAAGAAGAATATCATACTCATTTTTACGTTTTATTGTCACGTCATATTGATTTGATTTTCACGGCGCATTGATTTTCCACGGAAATTTAAAAAAAGGAAAGAAAGAAGAGAAATTCAAAATTGATTTGTTTACAGATGACGCTAGACATATATTAAGAACCCCTGCGTATTATGCTAGGTTTGATCAGATTAACTAGATTAGAGAGATATATTGTCGTACCGATAGATTTCCCAGATAGGTTTTTCCCACGATATTTTAGTTTCTGGCGAAAATAATATTCCGGTGGATGATATATTTCTCGATTTCAAGAAAGCTTTTGACAAGGTGTCTCATAGCAAACTAATATTGAAATTATAATATTATGGGTAAGACAGCAATATTATATCATGGATGAATGATTTCCTACACAATTGGGTACAAAGGGTTGTTTTGGATGGTGTTACCTCCCCGGCAATTGAAGTCACTTCAGGTGTCCCACAAGGTAGTGTGATAGGCCCACTGTTGTTCCTTCTGTACATAAATGATATCAATAAGGTGGTCAAAAGTAAGCTTCGTCTACTTGCCAATGGCAGGGAAATTCTATGCCCAAATGATGAAGAATATGTAAATGATTTCCTACAAGCAATTGAAAAATGTAGTTATACATGACAGTTAAAATGTGCAGTAAAGAATTTTTGGAAAAAGAATTGCTCTCCTCCTAGCATGTGCAAAATAAGTAATAATGAATTAACAAACGTGGAATCCATTAAATACCTTGGAATAAGACTGACACATTATCTTTCCTGGGGTAAACAAATACGTGAAATAATGGGTAAGCTAATCGTGGACTGGGATTCATCAAAAGAGTATTGGGTAAATGTAACGAACATGTACGAGAAATCAGTTACTTTTCCCTTGTTACACCTCATTTGGAATATGCTGCCAGTGTATGGGATCCCTACGAAATCGGTCTAAATAATGAACTTGAACGTGTGATAAGACCGTCAAGAACGTCAGCGAAGATCGGCAAGAGTTGTAAAGGGACGGTACGAAAACTATATTAGCGTAACCAGTATATTAAATGCATTAAAATGGGAATCATTGTTAGATCGCAGGTTGAAATTTATACTTAATCTCATAAACAAATTCCAAGATAATATTTTCAATGATGACGTTAAATATATTTTACGAACCCCAACTTACTGTGGTAGACTGGACCATAATTACAAAATTAGAGAAATTGATTGCCGAACTGACAGATTCAAATGTTCTCTTTTCCTCGTACAATTAGGGATATAAATAGCGGTAAATATGTCCAATACGAGTGAATCAATGTATAGCATAATTAGCTGCATGTTGGTATAAGGACTTGAAGGTAACCCAACTGACAGCACGTTTTTGCATGCTTGCTTCGCTATTTTTTATGTTTTTTAAATAGTGCAATTTAGACTAATGTATTAATACTAATCCTTTTAAATGCATGATATGTAGTGCATGTTTGGTGAGAATTCACCCCCTGCCACACAC
This sequence comes from Platycnemis pennipes, assembly GCA_933228895.1. Classification (NCBI taxonomy): domain Eukaryota; kingdom Metazoa; phylum Arthropoda; class Insecta; order Odonata; family Platycnemididae; genus Platycnemis; species Platycnemis pennipes. The sequence goes on along the minus strand of OW121852.1, from coordinate 27,322,468 downwards.
CTTTGTGGTGGCTTGCAGGGTATTATGTAGATGTAGATATAGACGTACCATGGGCTTATTTACCCTAGATTTTTTTGCTGTATAGACGATGCCGGTTTTTAATACGCTCAGAGAAGAGACGAACCTGAAAGTTCCTTAGCATGGGACGTGAGGAATGGCCGTGAGAATCAAGGAGATGCCGACTATGAGGGATGAGTGGAAGATTGACTGTGGAGCAATTAAGGAGGGGTGGGAGCAATTTGAGGGCATTTTATGGGCCGGGCGTCGTCCACTACCGAGTGTTCGAGGTTGGATATCTGGGGAAAGAGAGTGGATGGGTGGAAACCACCGAAAAGAATCTTTAAGTTACTTGTGAGCGTCCTTGACATCCTACCGCATTCTACAATGACTGCCTCCATAAATGACTGCCAACTAGATTTCAACGAAAAGAGAACCTGTTGTCATATTGTGTCATATATTTGTGGTCATATTATTAGAAGGCAAAAGAGTATTTCTCGTTCCAGTTAAGACTCACTTAAGTTAGGGAAACGGTAAGAGATGAAAATGAAAAAAACACATGATATATCTATATCTACGATATACCCTGCAAGACTCCTCGAGTGTGTGTGGCAGGGGGTGCATCCACACCAGGAACAATGACACAATAAACAAAAATGAACAATACAAAACAAACACCACACCTTTAAAAGTAAGATATAGCATTTATTCCACAGATTTAATGGTGGTACTAAAGGTCTCAGCAGTAACGCCATCATCAGGTACAACAATATTCGGACAAGAAAGAGCGGTATACATACACAACTAGGAGGGGGCGGGGGAGGGAGGAAGGAAATTCAAGGAAATTCATATATCAGGTGGAGTAGGTCAAGAAATACACAAAAATGTAACAAACACACTTTACCATACTTGATATTATAACATACAGCTATCAGTTTGCTTAATTTAAAATGTCTTTTTTTAAAATGATCTCCCTTTTTCAGATTTCGTAATTTTCAGTATAGCACGTTTGTCATGTATTCCTTTTGCATCCCCTAGTGCTTAATATATACCGTAACTAACAAGGGGAGTGTCCGAGTTCCGGGTCTGGGATTTTGACGAAATTTGCTAGGTAGATAGCCCTTGATTAGTTATTTACGAATCACCCCCCATATAGGGTTATATATCCAGTAACTTCGTCAAAAAACGAGTTTGAAATATTGTATTGCCAATATAAAGCTAATAATTAGCCTTATTTAATCAGTGCAGTTTGGGTTAGGGGTAAAGTACTCGCTTCACTATGTCGACGTCCCTGGTTCGTGACTCTCCGTCACCAATTTTTTTTCATCGCAGTTTCGTTGTACGACTGTCCCTGGTTTTACATATTTTTAATCTGTTTACCCGGGATGGATTTTAACTATTTTACCTTAATTACGTACTTAGTACGTGGCGGAAATACGTCCGCACGCCCTGTCGTTTTTCAATTACGAAATTAACGGAAGAGCATGAAGTGTGATCGTGATTTTTAATTTCCGTTTCTTTGGCCACGCAGTCCCGACGCACGTAGAACATTTGTTCTAATTTGCCTGGTGCCGTGATTTTCCAGCGCTGTGCTTTTTGGAAAACTAATTGCAAGAGAAAAAAGAACTTAAGCTTTGCAAACATATACTTAATTATTATTTTAAGTATCTACCGAAATGTTCGGGTGATTCTATCATGCTCCTGAAAATGTGCAATACATTAATTCTTTGAAATTATTTGTTACCGTTGGTATTTTATCAGTTTCCAAGCAACGTCCCTGGTTCGAAACTCTCTCCCACCCGAACATTTCGCCCGATTACCCGAACATTTCGGTAGATACTTAAAATGATAATTATATGTTTGCAAAGCTTAAGTTCTTTTTTCTCTTGCAATTAGTTTTCCAAAAAGCACAGCGCTGGAAAATCACGGCACCAGGCAAATTAGAACAAATGTTCTACGTGCGTCGGGACTGCGTGGCCAAAGAAATGGAAATTAAAAATCACGATCACACTTCATGCTATTCCGTTAATTTCGTAATCGAAAAACGACAGGGCGTGCGGACGTATTTCCGCCACGTACTAATTACGTAATTAAGGTAAATAACGTAATTAACTATTTTACGTTCTAATTACGAAATTTGCTAAAATTACGTCATTAGTACGTAAAATAGTTAAAATCCATCCCGGGTAAACAGATTAAAAATATGTAAAACCAGGGACAGTCGTACAACGAGACTGCGATGAAAAAAAAATTGGTGTAGGAGAGTCACGAACCAGGGACGTCGACATTGTGAAGCGAGTACTTTACCCCTAACCCAAACTTCACTGAATAAACATGGCTAATTATTAGCTTTATATTGGCAATACAATATTTCAAACTCGTTTTTTGACGAAGTTACTGGATATATAACCCTATATGGAGGGTGATTCGTAAATAACTAATCAAGGGCTACCTACCTAGCAAATTTCGTCAAAATCCCTGACCCGGAACTCGGACACTCCCCTTGTAAGACTTTATTGATGATTTCATGTACATATCATACCGAATGAACGTAACTGTGTCCGGCGAGACGCAGTGGAACGATATCGTAATGAAAAAACACAAGATATAGCACTTATTCCATAGTTTTAATGGTGCTACTGCGCGTTTCCGCCGCTAAGCCATCATCACAAAAATATTCGGTCAAGAGAGCGGTACATATACACAACTAGGAGGGGGAGGGTAGTGTTGGGCGAGGGTAGGGAGGTGTTAGATTGGGGGAGGAGGTGAGAAGCAGGGGGGCACTGGTGGCGAGTCAATGCGTGGTTTAGGGGATGGAATGGCTAGGAGTGGGGAGTGACATTTGAACAGCTGATCATTCATGAGGGATTCCTCCCCTTGCTGAACAATTTCAAATTGTTCCAGAACGTCCATTCTCCGGCCTTTCCTCTCCACAAGGAGTATCTCCGGGTCAAACAGGCAGTGGTGTGCTGTGTCCAAGAGGTGTTTGGCCACGAGGGAAGATATGTCCTTTTTCTCCCAACATTTCCGGTGCTCAGTCATACTGGTGACCTTACCATCGCAGCCCCCTGAGTTTAACAAAGGGTTGGAGATAATTAGACATATTGCTTCTGTAAATGGCTATCAAGAGCATGTTATTGATAGTATTCTGCGTAAAAAACAACAGAAATTGGCCGTAAATAATATTTATACTCTTTCAGTGCCCCCACTACAACCAAGGAAGTGGTTTAGATTACCTTATATTGGCAATGTCTCTTCCAAAATAGCTCAATTATATCCGGGAAATAAACTTAAAATATCTTTTTACAATCTAGTGACGTTGGGTAGCCTTCTGTGCCACTCGAAGGACCAATTTCACCCCATCCTCCAGTCAGGAGTGAACAAGATTAAGTGCAGTGATTGTGCTAAGTGCTATATTGGGCAGACGGGTAGGAACTTTGCCATCCGTATGACAGGTCCGGAAATGTTGGGAGAAAGGGGACTCATCTTCCCGCGTGGCCAAACACCTCTTGAACATAGCACACCACTGCCTGTTCCACCCGGAGATACTCCATGTGGATAGGAAAAGCCGGAGAATGGACGCTCTGGAACAATTTGAAATTGTTCTGCAAGGGGAGGAGTCCCTCATGAATGATCAGCTGTTCAAATTTCTCTCCCCACTCCTAGCCATTCCTTTCCCTAAATCACGCATTAAATCGCCAACATTGCCATCCCCTCTCACCTCCTCCCCCCACCTAACACCTCCCTCCCCTCGGCCAACACTTCCCTCCCCCTCCTAGTTGTGTATAGCAGGCGTTAGAAGGCGTTGGGATGTCGTAACGCAGGGGATAGAAGGCGTATAGAAGGCGTTGAAAGCAACGGTCAGTGCCACTAACTGCTCCAAGCTGCACGTAGTCGCCCATGTCGGCACTAACGACGCCGCGAAACGGGGGTCCGAGGATGTAATGGATTCCGTAAGGGATCTATGCACCGAGTTCCACCGTGTTCGTGGAGGTCTGGGTATCGATATGAGGCTGACTATATGTAGCTTGGTACCTAGGACGGATCGGGGTTCGATGGTTTGGAGCCGAGTTTTAGGCATAAACCGGAGACTCCGTGAAGTCTGTGGGAGCGAAGGAGCTGAGTTTTTGGACCTCGGGCCGGAGCTGGAAACGTGTCGGGTGCCCCTGAATCGCTCGGGTGTCCACTACACGGACGAGGCATCGTCTAGGGTAGCGAGTAGGATACTGGAGCATACACGTAGGGTTTAGCTCAGGTGGTAGCCCAGAGTGCAGGTCAATCCGCGGGGGAAAAATCGTGCAAGAATTTGACAGAACATGCAGAGTAGTTTTAGAAGGTCAGAGAAAAACACATGGAGAGAACGAACATGATAATTCATCAAAGGTAAGAGGTAGACCAAATAGTTTGTCCGTCAAAAAATTATCGAGGAAAATTTTAGTTGGAAAGGAGCACCAAGAGAGAAACAGATTGGAAGAAAAAATTTCAGTGATAGTAGTGAATTGTCGTAGTATAAGAAATAAAGTAGCAGAATTTCACCACCTCATAAAAAGTACTGATGCAGATATAATCGTAGGTACAGAAAGCTGGCTTTCGAAGGACATATCAGATCATGAAGTATTTCCGAAGTGTTTTACAGTATACAGAAAGGATAGAGTAAGCAGAAACGGAGGAGGAGTTTTCATAGCTGTGAAGGACCCGTATGTCAGTAGAAGAGAACTTATTTCAGAGCGAAATGTAGAAAGTATTTGGTGTTGCGTTAAAAGTAAAAGTAGTAACGCAAAACAGATATATGTAGGTGCATATTACAGGCCACCGGACGCAGACGTCAATTCTATAATAGAGCTAGAGTCAGAGATACGCACATTACTTTCTGGGAAGAATGATAGAGGAATAATAGTAGGCGGAGATTTCAATCTCCCCTCGATAGACTGGAATACGTGTAGTTTCATTGCAGGAGGTAAGGATAAGGAACATTGCGAATCACTGTTGAACACCTTTACGACACATTCTTTACAACAGCTAGTAACAGAGCCGACCAGGGGAAATAACATTCTAGACTTATTAGCAACAAATATACCCGAGCGAGTTCTAAATACAGTTACAGACACAGGAATTAGTGACCATAAAATAGTGCATGCGAAATTTATTGTAGGCGTTGAAAGACATTATAAACCAAGGAGGAGGGTGTACTTATTTGGCAAGGCAAATTACGACGGTATGAAAGAGGAATTAAGGGAAGCGTTTAATGTATTCAGCGAACAAAGCAAAGGATTAAATACAGAGGATTCGTGGAGAGAATTTCTTGAGGTCACCCGTAACGCTATTCATAAATACATACCAAGTAAATATATTAGTGATAATACAGAGCCAAGGTGGTATAACGCGGAGGTTAGGAAATCACTAAAGCGACAAAGGGTATGCCACGCTAAGATGAAAAATGCAGGACGGGGTCTATCGGTAGAGGAAAAAAATGAGCTAGTTCAAAACTATAAAAAATCGAGAGCATTAGCAAGGAAATCATGTCGGCAAGCGTTATCACATTTCAAGAGCAAGATGTTAGGAGAATATTTAGATAGCAATCCTAAAGCGTTTTGGTCATATGTGAGAGAGCTTCAGGGAAATAAGTCCACAGTGCACACACTTAAAAATGATAAAGGAATCAGAGTCACCAGCAGTGTAGAAAAAGCCAACACTTTAAACACCTTCTTCCAAAGTGTATTCAACTCATCGTCACAAAACGCAGTGGAACCACCGCCGAACACTTTCAGTGAGCAAATGCCCGAAATAAACATTTCATGTCGCGGAATAGAGCAGCAGTTAAAAAGCATAAGTGAAAACAAAGCACCAGGTCCCGATCAAATTCCTTCCAGAGTTTATAAAACATTAGCTTCTGAAATAGCCCCCTATCTAGAAATAATATTCAATAAAACACTAAAGAACCACACAGTACCCAAGGATTGGAAAGTAGCTAACATTACACCTATATTTAAAAGCGGTGATAGGGAAGAACCTAGTAACTACAGACCCATTTCACTCACGTCAATCTCTTGTAAGATATTTGAGCACATAGTAGTCAGTTCGATCATGGGGCATTTGGATAGTCAGGGATTACTCATAAACAGCCAGCATGGGTTCCGGAAAGGTAGATCTTGCGAGACACAATTAGCTTTATTCGTACACGATATTTTAGTCCACGGCGAAAGCAGTACTGAAGTTGATGCGATATTTTTAGATTTTAAAAAGGCTTTCGATAAAGTTCCTCATGACAAATTAATCTTGAAGTTAGAGAGTTTTGGTATAAATAAAGACGTTGTATGTTGGGTAAAAGAATTCTTAAGTGGGCGAGAGCAGAGGGTTGTCATAGATGGTATCATGTCGGACACAATCGAAGTCACATCGGGAGTTCCCCAGGGTAGCGTAGTAGGTCCGCTTCTATTTCTTTTATACATAAACGATTTGGGTACCGTAGTTAGTAGTAACCTTAGACTTTTTGCAGACGATGCGGTGGTGTACAGGGGTATATCGAACGAAGAGGACACGAAATCACTTAGCAAGGATTTAGATGCAATTCAAGAGTGGTGCGACAAATGGCAGTTAGAACTCAACCTTAAAAAGTGTGTAGCTATCAATTTTTGGAGGAGGAATAATTCGATAGAGCGATCCTATAGAATTAATAACACGAAGATCGAAAGTGTTGAAACCGTAAGATATTTAGGTGTAACAATCACTAAAGATTTATCGTGGGGAAGACACATAAGGGAAATATGCGGCCGAGCGAAGAGAAAGCTAGGATTTATAAAAAGAGTACTTGGGAAATGTGACGAGAAGACAAAAGAGCGATGCTACTTTTCACTAGTTAGGCCCCACCTTGAGTATGCAGCCAGTGTATGGGATCCTAATGAATTAGGTTTGATGAGAGAACTAGACAGTGTGCAGCGTAGAGCAGCTAGGTTCGTCAAAAGGTGTTACGATAGGTTGAGTAGTGTATCAGAATTAATACAAGAATTAGGGTGGGAATCATTATCAGAGCGTAGATTAAAGTTCAGATTTAATCTATTGCAGAAATTTCAATCGGATAGCTTTACTGAAGATGTTAGGCACATATTGAAAACACCAGCGTATTATGCTAGATTCGACCAGATAAATAAGATTAGAGAGATAGATTGTCGTACAGATAGATTCAAAATGGCATTTTTCCCCCGTACTATAAGAGAACAGAATAGACAGCATAGGAAAGGAATAGGTAGGGGAAATATTTTAGAGTATTCTGTAGTGCATGATGCATGTATTAACCCCTCAAATACTATAGATACTAACAATCTAGTTGCATGAGACCCTTTAGTTGCTTGCTTGCATGCTAGTAGTGAATGCTTGGTGAACTTCACCCCCTGCCACACACCCTTGCGGTGGCTTGCAGGGTATCGTGTAGATGTAGATGTAGATGTATATATTCCGCTCTCTTGACCGTATATTTTTGTACCTGATGATGACTTAACGGCTGAAACGCAAACGCGTCGTACCACCATTTAAACTATGGAACAAGTGCTATATCTTGTGTTTTTTCATTATGATATCATTCCACTACGTCTCGCCAGACACAGTTACGTTAATTCGGTAAGAGATGTGTATGAAATCAATAAAGTTTAGTTACGGTTACGGTTAAACCTTAGTTACGGTCTATATCAAGCACAAAAGGATGCGAAAGGAATACATGGCAAATGTACTACATGAAATTACGAATTCTGAAAAAGGAAGATCACTTCCACAAAAGACATTTTAAATGAAGCACACTGATAAGTGTATATTACAATTTCAAGTATGGTAAAGTGTGTTTGTTAAATTTGTGTCGTTCTTGACTCACTCCACTTTACTTATTAATTTTCTAGAATTTGACATCTCTCCTTAAATACAAACTCAGCGCCCCTGTGAACATGAATTGACAAATAAATAATAGTTCCTCATTTACAAAAAAAAACAATTCGGCTAAGACCACTTGTAATAGCTACCATCACTCCTCAAGTAGAAAGCCCCTCATGTTCTTCCCTTGAGTGTTTAATTTATCTAATCTTGCCGTAACCAGTAATCAACCTTTAAAACAACAAAATTAAATCATATTATTATTCTCTATATCCTGCACTATTCTCCTATCATCAATTACCAGTAGCTATATCCTCCTACCATTGTATTTGAATTGTAATTGTATTTGTATTGTATTATAGTGAAAAGTGGGCAATTTAAATTAAGCAAACTGATAGGTGTATGGCGCCTTGCCCTTGGGTAAAAGTTCAGGGTGGAAAAAATTGTTGGCAATATGAAATAAGATTCCCGAGCGTCAGAATGAATATAGAGGTCTCCCTAATCGTGAAGTCGCAGACGCATAAATATTCCCTGCGTACAAAAAGCGTAAGAAAACCCGGTATCCAGGTAACCGGTAACAAAAAAGTATGTGTTTCTCATTTAAACCCTTCGTTTTGAAGAAAAATATGCAAGGAGCTATTCCGTTCAGCCCCCTTAACCTCGGCCTGAAATGGAGCCTGGCCCTTTACGTGACGTGCTTAACGTAAGCAAAGCCAGATTAGGTTTCATCTCATCACACAGCCAAACAGTGGCCGGAAGTGTACCTCGTCGATCGATGGGGAGGATTAGGGGCCCTCAGGGGACTCGAGAAGGGCCTTCGAGGCTCGGAGACCGGCACTCACTGCTTCCCAGATTGAAGCCTTGTCGAGACAGTGGCCCGAAGGATTTTTCCTTCCCCGAACAGTTTTCTCGAACTCATTGCGGCAGCGAATGAGGAATCAGAGTTTGAAGTGAGGAGTAAAGAAAAGACTAGTTTCACATTATAGGTTGTATCAATTATCTGTATGGGATCCCTACGAAATTAGTCTAAATAACGAACTTGAACGTGTGCAGCGAAGATCGGCAAGATTTGTAAAAGGACGGTATGATAACCTTATTAGCGTAACCAGTCTATTAAATGAATTAAATTCGGGAATCATTGTCAGATCGCTGGTTGAAGTTTAGACTTTATCTCTTAAATAAATTCCATATTATTATTATCAGTCATGTCGTTGAAAATATTTTACGAACCCCAACTTACTATGGTAGACTGGACCATAATCACAAAATTAGAGAAATTAAATGCCGAACTGCCAGATTCAAAATGTCCTTTTTTCCTCGCACAAATAGGGATTTGAATGGTGGTAAATATATCCAATACGAGTGTATCAACGAATAGCATAGGTAGTTGCATGTTTGGTATAAGGACTTTAAGCTAACCCAACTAACAGCATGTTTTTGCAAGTATGCTTTGCTATTTTTCTCTTTTTTTAAATAGTGTAGTTTTGAACAGTACCTATATAAATACTTATCCTTTTTTATGCATGATATGTAGTGCATGCTTAGTGAGAATTCACCCCCTGCCACACACCTTTATGGTGGCTTGAAGGGTATTATGTAGATCTAGATGAATTCTTGCTCTTTTTTTAAGCTGAAATGTGGTTTCATACTACTGTTTGCGAGGGAAGAGTAGCTTGTATAATATGATTTTGTAAAATGGGTTAGCATTCCTTAATATGATGGCATATTCCATGAAACAATACTCGATATTTTTCATTGACTTTTCAATTTGAAAGACAAATAACCTTGGGTAAAAAGTTCAGGGTGGAAAAATTGTTGGCAATACGAAATAAGATTCCCGAACGTCAGAAAGAATCAATAGATCTCCCTACTCGTAAAGTCGCAGACCAATAAATATTCCCTGCGTACAAAAAGCGTAAGTAGAACCGGTATCCATCGGTAACCGTGATGGTCACACAGCCAAAAGGTCACGGGCTCGATTCACGCTCCGGGCACGGATGTATAGTCTTTGCCTTATGTTCAAGATTGATTTAGACAGTTCAGTACAATCTTACGTCGGCCCCGGTGGCGGCGTGGTTAAGTCCTCGCCTGCTAACCCGTGGGTCGCGGGTTCGAGTCCCGCCTGAGTGGGTTTTTTCACCACTCAGGACATGGTTGTGTGTGCTCGTCCGTTGTTACATGTTAAATACCCCGATGTAAAGGCCACATGTGCTGTTTTCGGCGGTAATGGAAAATAAATAAATAAATAAAATCTTAGAATTATCAGACCATAGGTTGAAATTTAGAGTTAATCTCTTAGCTAAATTCCAGAACAATATATCCACTGATGACAGTAAAAATATTTTGCCAACTCCAGCCTACTATGGTTGAGTGGAACATGATCATAAAATTAGATAAATCGATTGCCGAACTGACAGATATACAATAACCTTATTTCCTCGAACAATTAGGGATATGAATAGCTGTCATTATACATTAGATAGTATAAATATGTACAAGTCTGTCGATGGATAGCATAAATATTTGCATGTTGGTATAAAGACCTTAATCTCATTCAACTATCAGGTTTTTTGCATGCTTACTTTGCTATTTTTAGCCTTCCTTACATGAAAAATTTCAGCTAAAACATAATTACTAATCTTTTTCATGCTTAATATGTAATGCATGTTTAGTGTGAATTTATCCCCTGCCACACACCTTTATGGTGTCTTGCAGGCTATTATGTAGACGTAGATGAAAGCTTTTGAAGGACTTAGAGGCCAAATTTTGCCTTTGAAGGAACAATGGTGCGAACGTGATAGATCAAGGGAATAACAGCAGTGAGGATAGTTTCTGAATGTCCTTCTTCCTGCGAGAAATGGGATATTATTATAGCAAACAGTATAACAAGAAGGTTAGGCCTATTGTGGGTGGAGATTTATGTCGAGCGCTTCATTGATGGTCGTAACAAGACTCATGTTGTCTTCACCAAGGAGACTAGAATGTACTCGAGGAGATATTGACATCCTAGCCTATCAACGAACGCATAATGTGGGGGTTCTTGGAAAGCATTAGGCCCCTCCTACTCCGCACAGAACCTTGAGTTTTGTACAGCCTCTAATGGCGATTGCATACGTATTAAAATACAAATAACAATGACGTCGTGCCCCAATTTCATCGCAGTGGTGTTAGCCAATCTTCTTAAAGCTATTTGAGGGACGTAATAATGCACTTGATTACCCGCAGAGTTACTTTTATTGTTAAACTGTTACGATTTTAACCCATTTAAACTACATATTTGGCTCGTGTTTTCATACTTGTACATTTTCCTATACGTCTTTGGCGAACTCAAAAGTACATAATAATATTATTTTTCCTATTACAAAAAAGAACTTCGTCCGTACTAGAATCGCGAGCAGCAAGGCCATGCATCGTGCTTACCAAGATGGCGGCTGAATTATGAAATCGATGCATCTTGACGCATTACTGGCCCAATGATATAAATCGTATCCTTATTGGATGCTGATTATCTGGTTGCACACGCGTGGTGGATGCATAACTCACCGGATTCTTTCATTATGTAATATTGCACCTTCAACTGCATGTTTGGTGACAATGAATACCCTGCCACACACTCTTGAAATGGCGTGCAGTGTGCTCCGAAGATGTAAATGAAAGTATTCTGATTTAAAATTTTAATTATATGTCGGAAGTTGTGAAGTCTATTAATATACCCGCCAACTTGGTGGCTGCTTGATAATTTTTTAATCAGAATTTTTGGTAACCGTTGCAAAAGCATAGTGTCCAATATTTAAATATTTCCAGATGACGGAAACTAAAACATAAACATACCTATAAAAAACGGCCTTAGAGCTTCGTTTATAGATAAAGCCTATATGTCTATCCTAATCAATCACATTAACGGATTATTCAAACGCATCCATCTTAGCTTGATACTTGTATCTATTTTGTTTTTTTTCATAATCGTATCATGCATATTTTTTATGTTAACTTCTTTAGAAAGGCAATACACTACGAAATAATTGGATGTTAGATTTCATGGTAGAAGTTAGTTGGTTAGTTTGTGTTCATGGTGCTTCGACATCCAGGGTCATTCAGCACCGTAGTCTGTTCATAGAGTCGTCTGTCCCATGCAATAAAAATTATGATTTCCGTAATAAACCCTCATCATATGCAGACCATTTTACCGAACAATTTCTCAAAATTTCATCTTATTAGGGTGAAAATAAGAAAAAAACCATAACATAATAGGAATACAAAACTTGTATTCAACAAAATTACAAGTAATATTGATATTGTTTTATATTTGTTTTTGAAATATGACATTCATCGCCACGGTTGAGACTACCGGTATATATTTTAGTCACCGATGCCCAGGCAAAATGGGCATTTTACCGAAAGACAATCCGGCTTACAATTACAAATATATTTCATAAGAACATACATCTGGAGCATTTTACCATATGGCAGCGAAGCACGGGCGATAACAGCAACGGAGAAGTCAAGGCTGGAGGAATGTTAAATGTTATGCTACCGAAGAATGGTGAGGATAAAAAGGATTAACAGAGTGACAAACGAAGAATTGTTTCATCATCATCATGGGTCAACAATCCTAGGATTGGTTTGACGCAGCTTCCCACTCAATTCTTCTATCGGCAAACCTCTTCACATTAACGTTGTTCCTCTCTTTCACGTCCTTTACGACCGGTTCTATATAACTCATACGAGGCCTGCCTTTTCAATTTTTCAAGTTCACTTTTCCTGCGACGATTGTCTTCATCAGGCCATCGTGACTTAAGATGTGACCGATTAAGTTGCCCCGTCTTCTTTTTATAGTTTCCAGCAGATTTCTCTTTTCTCCCACTCTTCTTTGGACTTGTTCATTTATCACCATATTTCGAATGCTTCCATCCTTTACTTCTCCGCTACTGTCATCGTCCATGCCTCACTGTCGTAAAGAAACATGCTCCAGATGTACGTTCTGATGAATTGCTTCCTTACTTCCAAGCTTGTATTTCCAGCTGTAAGTAAATTCTTCTTTTGATAGAATGTCCTCTTTGCCTGGGCTATTCTGCTGACTATTTCTTTCTTGCTTCGTCCATCGCTGGTTACTCTGCTCCCCTGGTAACAGAACTCTTTAACCCTCTTCCAGCTTCTGTTTCCCTAGTATAACGTTGGGTTTGGCCTCTTTTTTCTTGCTTCACACCAGTATCTTAGTCTTCTTCTTATTGATCTTCAGCTGATGTCTGGCCATGGACCTTTCCATGGCTGTTAGCATCTTTTTCAGATCCTTCTCTGTGTCTGCTATGAGAGCTATGTCATCAGCAAATCGTAGCGTACTGATTGTTTCTCCGTGGATGTTCACTCCAGAACACTTCTCCTTGACTTCATTGATGTTTCTCTCGATGTAAACATTAAAAATTACGGGAGACAGTGCACAGCCTTGTCTTACTCCTTTCCTAATCTTGCTTCTTCAGAGCTGGCTCCAGATTTTATTACAGCTACTTGGTTTTTATACAAACTCTGGATAATTCCTCGGTCATTGCATGACACTCCAATTCCTTTCAGAATTCCAAGCATTAAATTCCAATCACGTAACAAAAGCCTTCTCTAAATCTACAAATGCATGTATGTAGGTTTGTTCTTCTCCATTCTCTTCTCTATTAGCAGCCTAAGGGCAAATATTGCTTCTCTTGTACCCTAAATTTCCTGAATCCGAATTGATTTTCATCCAGATATTCCTCTGGTTTTCGTTCTATTCTTTTGTGGATGATCCTTGTCAATATCTTCGATGCATGTGTTGTCAGGCTTGTGGTCCTAAAATTTTCACATTTCTCCTCTCTCTTCTTTTTGGGGATAGGAATTATGATGTTTTTCTCGAAGTCCCGGGGTATTTCTCCTGTTGAGTACATGTCGATGGTGGTATTGTAGAGGTGGGTTAATGTCTTCTCTCCTGAATTTTTTATTAATTCTGCTGCAATATTATCAGTTCCAGAGGCATTATTTATCCGAAGGTCCCTTACTACTGCGTCGAATTCCGATTTTAATATTGATGCCCCCATATCATCTTTTTCCACTTCGCTTTCCTCTTCAATAGCTTTTGTGCTGAGATTGTTTCCGTTGAATAACTCCTCCAGATATTCTCCCTATCTCTTCACTTCGTCTTCATTTTCAATCAAAGGTTCTCCATTCTTGTCTCTTATGGCATTGTATCTTGCTCTCTGTTCCTTGAAGTGATTCTTCACTATCCTTTAGGCAACTTCCACCTTTCCAAGTGCAAGGTTGTTTTGGTCATAAGAATTGTTTGTCATAACATAATAGGTTGTGTTACATAGAAGAGCGGGAGAAATGTTAAGTCTACTGGAAATTCTAAAAAGAAAACAGGACAACTTAATCGGTCATATCTTGAGACACGATGGCCTGATGAAGACAATCGTCGAGGGAAAAGTGAATGGGAAGAAGGGAATAGGCAGGCGTCGTATATGGAGAACGTTGTGAAGGATATAAAAGAAGAAAAATTACTACGTCAATATGAGGAGGTTGTCCGATAGAAGAATGGAGTGGAGGGCTGCGTCAAACCAATCCTAGGATTGTTGACTCATGTTGATGAGGAGGATTTAAGATTCCATCGGTAGGCAATAGAATGTGATTACAAATTCTGTCTGATTACAAATACATAGTCAAATCCAAGAAGGCTTGAACCTTCAACCTAATTGTGAACGAATCAAATTTTAGGTTAGTTTTATATTTGCTTTGGGGTATAGTATACAAATTATATTCCTTTCTTAGACTTCAGATAATTTTTCCCACTTTATTTCCTATGGTATTTTTCAATCGATGACCATTCATGTGAGGATCATGACCTATAGAATCCATTGGCTTGAGTATGTAATTCTTCCCATTTATATCTTCCATAGCCCTTTCATTCACCGCTTTCATTAATAAAATTTCATCTACATTTACATCTTATCCTCCAAGCCCACACTGGCGTATGACAGGACGTCTTTGATCACCAGCCATTAAGATGATATTAAGCTGGATAAAGAAAGAAAAAAAAACCTATATCTTGCCTAGAAAACAGTACTGCAGTGTCAGATTTGGCTCCGTGTGATTATATTTTTCGAGTACCAATTCTTGAAAACGACCATCAAGTGATTAAGATATTCCAACATATCCTGTCCAATACCCGAGTGACACTTCCTTAGCAGTCATAGGATTTTTTTACGAAATGCACTGCTTTATTAAGGATACTATGAATTTGCCGAATGAATTCTGATGTGTTCTATCCAAAATGATTGCAGCATAAAACAAGTACGAGGCCATCATCATCATCACTAGTTATCAGGCTATGATTGATTGACTTCTCTGTTCATATCCCGGTCGAAAAATAACCATCATCAATCTTCCACAATGCATGTACTAAGTAATAAACGTAATATGCATGTCTATAATACCCTGCAAGCCACCGCAAGGGTGTTTGGCAGGGGGTGAATAATCTCCAGGCATGTATCATCGATCAGATAGAACACGCACTTCCATGCAGGCACGCAAAAAATACTACTCCGTTTATGTACTTCTTACTTGAAATCTAGAGTCAGAATGCCACCTCTCAGAGTAAAATATTAAGAATGAATTCCTTATTGAATGAAGTTACGAGATTACTATATTAAGAATGAAGTTACGAGACACGTGAAATGTTGGCTATACTTGACAATAAATTGTTAATTGATACTTTTGTTTTATGAGATGTATGAAGCAAGTTGTGAAGGACGTAAAGGAGAGGAATTACATTCGTATAAAGAGGTTAGCCGATATAAGAATTGAATGGGGGGCTGCGTCAAACCAATCCTAGGATTATTGACCGAAGATGATGATGATACTAAGTGACACTATAGTATAAGTTAAATACACATATGAATATAATATCACATTTAATGTTTTTTGTCTTTGATTTTTTGCTGTTATTTTTGTTCAAGCCTTAAAGGTCTCATCAAAGCAAAATAATATCTCCATTCTGCTTTTTAGCTACAATACTTGCCTTCAATCCGTGGAATAAATCCTAGTCTTTTCGATTTATGATTCCCTTAGGCTAAAAGTATAAAGCTTACCGTTGCTCGGGTATGATACGGTTTATGGGTAGAAAACACAAGCTACAAGCAGCAGCTGGGTCATTTTATGGCTGCATGCTGTCCAAGGTAAACCTCAAGTGCGGTTGGTAAATAAAACTAGAGCCACTAAAATGCCTACACAGCGCACTCTGCTTGCGTGCAGTAGGAATTATGCACGCCGTTGGGTAACTCCCTCCTATCTTCAAGCTTGTATCTCTCATCCACCGCCAGGTTGCCACAGCAACAGTTGGTTCTAAAATGTAGGTACTTTCTCCCGTTCAAACTTTCACTATCCCCAAAATCAATACAGAACGGGGTTACGAATCCATTTTTAATTGCAATGGTAGTTGAACTTGGTTTTGGGTGCACAACAGATTAAGTTAGACCAAACCATATTACCTATTGTAACCTCCTTTCAATAAGTCATTCACTTCTCTCTTCTTTTTCTTTCTTCCTCACCTTGGTTCGCACCGGCTTCCTCCTTAATCCACTTCTTCTTCCGTTTTAATCCTCCTCCCTGTTTTTCTTTTTTCTTCGTCCCGTTCTTGGTTTTCGTCTGCTGCTCTTTTTCTTTAGGTCTCCTCTATTGTTCTCTCGTTTACCCTCCTGCTCCCTTGGTGATATTGTTTATTTATTATTTACTCCAAAAACACTATTCAATTCGTATTTACACCTAGAAATATTATCCAACCGTTATACTATGCATAATTAAACTTGCGATAAACACAAAATTTTAGCCCATTGCGGGATGTTAACACGTGACCTTTGGATTGCAAGGCCGGCAGGTTAACAAGATAGCTAGCTACCTAGACGGACTTTAGAATAGAATTAGTATTTTTTTCACCCTTTTCCACACACCATAAAAACGTTTCACATGCATTCAATACCATAGGCATAAATAAACCACCATCGTAGGTCGAAATGGGCTTTAATTCTTTGCACAACCCCTACATTTTACATATCTTCAGCCCCTCAAATATTAGCAATTTATAAATTTTTAATGTACAAATGTATGTATGATTCACAAATGAGGCCCTTCTTAATTTAACCTGATTTTTTTGTTTACCTTTCTTTCTTAAGAGAATAAGTTAAATAATTAATGTTTAGAAAATCTAGTGTTTATGTTAACAATTAAATAAACATTTTCATAAGTACGCTCCACGAAAAATATTTTATTACAAATCTTGGACACCTTTGATCCAGATGTTAAAAATTCACGTGATTCACCTGAATCCCCTCCCAACCATTAGGTAGTGCCTCGTGACTTTTTGATTACTATCCACCGCCCTTCATGACATCAAGTGATTAATGGATGCCTCCAACACGAGCCGGAGAGAATAAATATATCTTTTCGTCGCATTGAGATTTTTCCACTCTATTGCTTTCGTGAAACATTACGAAAACCTTTCGAAACCCTTTATATCCAGTAATTAGATTTTTTCTTCAGCGAAGAACTAATTGAATGGATGAGTGCCTAGGCTTTTTGATTCCCCTATTCACGAGGCATGGCTGTTTTTGTGATGGATTTAAAAAAACATTCACCCAAACAAACGCATTCAACGAAAATCCATAATGGACACTCCCGAACAAAGAGAATTGATAAGTTCACCAGCTCCCAAGCCAAAATGCAAATTTCTCTTTGAGTAGAAGTTGGACCTAAGGAAAATGGAGATGAATAAGTTTTACAGTGGTGTCCGCAGAAAAGTAATCGAGGAGGAGAGAGAAAGTGAGAGTATTTTACTAGGCTCGCTGGCGAGCAAAAGGTAGCATCCACGCAAGCAGGTTCTGAGGATCACATCTAAAAGATCCACTGATTTAATTTTAAAAAATTGCTGGAGTTTTCATAAAAAGGAGTTGCTTTGAAAGTTCCTTTCCCCTATTTTGCTGTCTAAGGTTGCTTCCCCAAAGACATATTTTATTTATAAATCATTACGTCGTTTTTGCATAAGAAGTGGTAATACTGGGTTATTATTTTACGATCATTCTCCTTACACCTCACATAAAACTCGCATTTCCTTACCCAAACGAATACCCATTTCCTTACCTGATTCAAACGATGTTTCCTGTACATAAGACCTAAAGTGTATAATTTTATTACCTGTTTCTTGTTTATTTTATTTATTTATTTCATCACCAAAAACGGCACAAAGGCTATTACATTGGATGACATAATCAACATATAAATAGAAATAATCACAAACAAAGTAGGCATAAACAGTATTGAGGAAATCACAAGAAAGTGACTTAGGGATTGGAGAGGGGTGAGTTATACAAGTGGTGTTTCAGGGAGGATTTGAAAATGGTGTCATCTTCTACATCTACATAATACCCTGCAAGCCACCATAAAGATGTGTGGCACGGGGTTAATTTGTATAAAAAGGATTAGTATTTATATACTGTTCAAAACTACACCATTTAAAAAAAGATAAAAATAGCAAAGCATACATGCAAAAACATGCTATTAGTTGGGTTAGCTTCAAGTCCTTATACCTACATGCAGCTACCAATGTTATCCATTGCTACACTCGTACTGGATATATTTACCGTCATTCATATCCCTAATTGTACGAGGAAAGTGTCAGTGGAGAAGAGGTCCAAGGAATGATATTTCGAGGCCAAGGAGTTAAACAAGGAGGGGATTCGGTGGAAAAGAGAACGATGGGAAATGGAAAGACGGGAACGGGGAATGTGAAGCAGACCGTTACTACGTAAGGGATGAGGAGGAACATGAAGACGAAAGAGAGAGAGAGAGAATTTCATTTGACCGTAGAGACCGGCTGTGCAGGAACATCATATCCGATAGGACACGGTGGTGAATTATGTTTGAAATGCAAGTCCAAGGGAGGAAAGGATGAAATCACGGGTGGAGTTTCTGAAGGTTGGGGATTCTATGGCGGGCTATGGCGAGAAAGAAGTTGACTGGGCGGTTGAGCAAATGCAAGGGACAGACCATAGACCAAATTGGTCTACAGTACTCCAAGATGGGAAGAATACAACCGAAAAATACAGTTTTCAGAGCCGTAGGGTTCTGATAATCAGAGAGACGTTAAAGCATGCCAACTATGACCATCGCCTCCCGAACTATCTTCCTTATGTGCTCATGAAAGTTGAGTTTGGTGTCAAGAATTACTCCCAAGTCTCAGTGGGAAGTCACAGGAGGGATAGGATTATTTAAGAGAGTGTAACAGTTGGAATAAGGTTTGATTTTTAATGAAAATGTCATTAGTGCCGATGTTGAGGGGTTGATTCGCAGTTGCCAAGTGCAGCACCATTCGGAAAGCAGATTAAGTTATACTATACCATATTACCTATGCATATTTAAACTTACGCTAAACACAAAATTTAAGCCCATTGCGGGATTTTAACACGTGTCCTTGGGATTGCAAGGCCGGCAGGTTAACAAGATAGCTACCTAGGCGGACTTTTATGGCAGATTGAAGGGAGTGTGAGTCGGAGGGGTGATCCACCTGCTTGTAAATTTTGCAATCTTCCGCGCACAGTAGAATATTGCACCCAATTATAGCGGTCACAATGTCATACACAAAGAGTGCAAAGAGTTGGTCTTAATTCAAAATCCTGAATTCAGCAATGAAAAATATACGATCTGGGTTGTTTACTGAAAAAAATCTAGATAAGGTTTTTCGTAGCTACAACATTATTCATGTATGTACTGTTAATTTAAATGTTGTATTTACATTGTATAGGTACGTTGCATAATCTATTCTGTTTACGATGGTAGCCATTATTCAGATATACCTTCATGAGTTCGTCTTAATTCAAAATCCTGAATTTAGCAATGAAAAATATACGATCTGTGTTGTTTACTGAAGAAAATCTAGATAAGTTTTTTCGTAGCTACAACATTATTTATGCATGTACTGTTAATTTAAATGTTGTATTTACATTGTATAGGTACGTTGCATAACCTATTCTGTTTACGATGGTAGCCATTATTCAGGTTTACCTTCATGGCTACCTAAAGTTACTCCCCTGATATAAATATTGATCTTAAGTTGTAAGCTTCTCTGTTGGAGTATTAAACAATTTATTTGTGCGACAATTTATCTATTTCTATTTATTTAGTTAAAAGGAAAAACAACTTACGAGCGAGGTTGGCCGTATTGCCCCTATGAACCCAAATACGTGTGCCTACAAATTTATCTTCCCTTCCACCCATTTCCATCAAATCCTCGAGGTATTTCAATTAACGCGGGTGCGTAAAAATTGGGATGGTTACGCGCAAACACACGAGCGCGCACCATGAATTTGTGAGCATACCCGAGGAAGACAAATTTCAAACGAAGTGCGCGGATGGCCATATTGCCCTCACGTGCCTCTATATCTTCCACGCGCACATCCTCCTGTCTCCCCTCCCTTCGTGGATCTTTTATCTTCTTCCTTTCTATTTTTGGGGGGTTCCCTGGTACGTCAGAAAAAGTTTTCGCCCGGAGAAGCGTAACAAAGATCGGCAAGTCAAAGGGGGAGGGAGGAGAATTGAGAGAGGGTAAGCCGGCGGGAATGAAAAGTAATAAGATCTCAAAGTTTCCGCATTTTCCTCTCTCTCTCTCCCTTTGGTTATTTTTGAATCATTTTTGTCTTCTCCCTGCAACTCACCCGCACTGGAGAAATATGAAGGATCTCCCTTTACGCATTGAATGGACTGTAACAATGGGAGGGGATGGACAAGATGAAGGTCTTTCCTTTGGTCATAAGTTGATTCTTATCTTTTTTTCTTTCATTCTTTAGCGCCCAATTTTCCTTCTTTTCCGCCTGAGGCTCTGTGGTGGTGGCATGATAAAAGGACCAAATCCATTAAGGGGAAGTATCTCTGCTCCATTTTGAATGATGGGGACCGGAGGAAAAGGACGGGGAACCTTATGAGAGCAGACAGAAAAGGGAAGGGACGAGCAAAGGGGATGGCAAATTTTTCCCAAGAGCAAACGTATAAGATCCGACTGTTCTCGGCCGACTCGTGTGGCATTCTATCCTTTCATATCGATTCTAAGTCTCGAACGTGTGTGGGAGAGAAGACGTGATCGTGGCGACATCCCTCGGGCGCTCAAGGATGAATGAGTGGAAAGCAATAGTCAGCAACCAGTATAGTGTAGTGATGGAAAAATGTCGGTCAAAATCGATTTTTCGAGTAATTGATTTTTAACCGAAATGAAAAGCTCGACTTTTCATCAAAAATCGAAATTTGAACCAAAAGATCGATTAATCGAAAAAATCTACTGTTCATTTTTGAAAAAAATGCAGTTGGTACAAAAACATGTTTATTATTCATTTGAAAAACGCTCATAATACATATTTGAATAATATAAAAAATCCCTAAAAATGTATGTACTTAGAAAACATTCTTGAATTATTAGTCGTAAAAATTTACAATTTACTTTAATGTGGATCACCTCTTGGTCTAATGATCTAGGGCGTGCCTTTCCAATTTTACCGTCCTTAGAGAAAAGTCTTTCACACGGGACGGATGACGTTATCATACTCAGCACTCTGATCGCGAAACGGTACGTTTTGGGGTATTCACCCTTTACCTCCTCCCAGACTTTCAGAGGATTGGGGTTGACTTTCCTATCGACGGGTGGCCTGTTGAGGTATTGCCTAACTTCTACCGGCATCTACTTCTAACAAGAAGTGACCTCAGTGGCAGTTCATCGAGGACCTCTACTGAATACTACGCGCTGCTGAGATCAAACGAAATGGTCACGATCGAAGTTGAAAAATCGTGTTTGGATCGAAACTCGAAGATCATGGCTCGATCTCGATTTCCTCGATCTCGATTTCCTCGATCTTTGGCTATGAAAACTCGATTTTTGATTTTAATCGAAATCGATTTTTCCATCACTAGTATAGTGGTGATATGGGGGACTGCGGGAGGGGATTTTATTTAGACCCCAATCAGCTCGGGTCGTTTATCAGACGACAAAGGAGGTCGTATCCCAAGGTGGTCCGCACTTTAGGGAAAGAGTTATAACGTCAGTAAAATTATATGGATATATTACGGGGAGGACTCTAATATGGCCATCTCGCCATGAAAAGTGGCTTATTACCGAAATGTGCACGCACTTTATTTAATACTGTGGTTTACTGACCCATTTGTCATGCATAGTTTGAAATGGAATACTCCCCCTGTGGGCCATAGGAAGGGATTCCTCGTTCGTTCCGTAGCTTTGAGGTGGACCGTTTGGCTCGCAAGCGAGATTTTTTCTCGTTCGTGATCTATCGCTGGCGGCTATTAATTAGAGACCAAACAATTCTGCAATCGCGCGTGAAAGTTTGAAGAGGTCGTTTGCTCTTTCAATTACTGAGAAATATTTGATAATATTTTAGGAGAAATGCAAATCGATGCTTTTAGTTGGTGGGGGGTAGTGTACTATGATATTTTTGGCCATAAAAGTCTCCTTCGCATGTATTAAACTTCTAGATTTTAAAGGAGAAGCAGGAGAAAATTTAATTGAATTTATCCTCACCTTGATTGTGAAGAGATTTTTAAGTTCACAAATGATTGACAACAGTGTTTGGGAAGTTACAACCAGAGTAACTTACAAAGTTATCCTAAAGAAGAATGAAAAAGTAATGATTACCGGGTGGTCTGGTGGCTAGAATGCTGGTTTCGCATTCCAAGGACACAGATCCGAATCACTTGTAGCGGTAGATTCCTTTCAGGGACGTCAGGGTCCCTGCAAATGCATCGAGCGGCAAGTAGGACTTCATGCATCCACTATAGAATTCTCGTTTTTAAAAAGTATTTTATTAAAAAAAATAAAGGTAATATTTCATAAAACCATAACTTTGAAAACTTATTGTCGTTTTATCTAATCGTGTTAAAATAGTATTATTGATAGAATTATTATTTTTCAATCAAAAAGATTATGATAAAAATCTCTCAGTATATACATTTTAACATTAGTTTTATCCTTTTATTGTCATTACCCTGCCTCCACATAAGTAGGTCGCCCAGCTTACCTTGCACACAGTAGGTTTTTCCGTCGGCACGGCCTTATTTTATCAATATGGAAGTCTTGCTATATTTGGTGCATGACTAATTGGTAAAATACTTTTAGCCAATTGCTAAATAGAATAGATATTTAGGTAAAATATTTGACCCTCGTAAGATTCTAAGAAGATTAAATCAAAATCTCGAGCTTCTTCCCAAGGATGGGAGGTTAAACCGTGGACTCCTTGGCACCTATCGTTTAGAGAAAGCTAAAGCCGGTGCCGGGTTTCTCTCCATCCATTCCTCTTTCTTAAATATAATAATCCAACTCACGCCCCAGTAAAAATTCTACCCTCAACAGCGTAAATGAGCTCTGCTCTCTTGGTCGCCTCCATCAATAAAATGATACAATTTTTAAAAACCAGTAAGAGTTTTGCCGACGTAGTCGGTTTAACAATGACATCGAAGAAAATTATAGGCCATAAAAATCCTCATGTATGACGAACAACAACATATTTATTAAAAGCCGGCGGCAATTCAGGATAATTTAGAAATCAAATTGGTATATCTACAATGAGCATATGGATCTATATTATTTTTTTTGTGGGGATCACGCATGTTTTCATTCCATTAATTAAAATAGCGTATCACAATAAATTTAGACATAACATTTGAATAATTGTCGCAGCTGCAAAGCGTCACGAGTGAAAATAATGATAATTGCAATTTGTCGAAGAAAAGTTTCCTAAATTTCCATATATTATATCATTCATTAATTAATTTTTGAATAATTACCCGTCATATTTATTGAGAAAAATTACCTAAATGGTACAATGTCAAAATTCGTAGTTTAATTATGCTAACTAAAGCTCACCAATGAGAGTATTGATGATGTTCCAACGGGGGAGTGGATCATGAAAGAGAGAGAGGCCGTTGACAAATTAAATTTCTGTCATATTATTTTTGTTTAAAGCCTGTCAATTTTGAAAGTAATAATAACCCTTTTTAAATATTTATTGTTATGGCAAACAATTTTATTATTTTTTTCATACTTTCAATGTATATTTACAAATAAAAATTTCGCAGTAATAATGCTTAAGTTGAGCGCATAATCGTTTTTCTTCGAAAAACTGTGGCCGACCAATGATATGACAATTTCAGGCCATTACCTTTTTGTAATTGAACATTGGGATCAATTGTGATTGAACATCAGCAGGGGATGGAGAATGAGTTGACGTGAGAATGGAGGTATTAAGAGTGGGAGTATCATCAATCATAGCGTGCTAAAGAGGTTTCGTATCCCATGGACTCGGATTCGATTCCCGACAGTGGCACATATTTTTCAATTATATACACCGGTCCCTATTTGAATGCCGACTGGAGAGGGTTTCAAGTTCAATGCACTCTCTCCGTCGGATTAGTCCCATTGGCGCATTTCCCTAGGAGCAGTCTAGAAATAGGGTATCTCTCAACACTTCCTCAGTTTGATGTATATCCCTAAAGCCTAAATCCCGTTTCACACGATACTTGATCCAGCACAAGACCTAGTGTGCTAGCCGCTACTTGATATTGAGGACGGAATCTAGTATGATTGGAACCCTCCTGGGAGGTTTCACACAATCATGAAGCGGTTATTCCATATGATTCCATATTAATCAAAAAAGAGAAGTTCGCACAGCGTCTGTAACAGGACGTGATTGGTAGATGGCCACTGGGTCCTGCTGGAAGCTAGTAGCAAACTAGTACCACATCAAGTAGGATATGAAGTAGCGAATATACTAGCGTTCATGCTTGCCAGCTACTATCATCATCATCATCATCAAGGGTCAACAATCCAAGGATTGGTTTGACGCAGCACTCCACTCGATTCTTCTATCGGCCAACCTATTCATATTAACGCAGATCCTTTCTTTCACGTCCTTTGCGACCTGTCCTATGTATCTCATACGAAGCCTGCCTTTTCCATTCTTTTCATTCACTTTTCCTTCGACCATTGTCTTCATCAGGCCATCGTGTCTTAAAATGTGACCGATTAGGTTTTCCCGTCTTCTTTTTATATTTTTCAGAAAACTTCTCTTTTCTCCCATTCTTCTTAAGACCTCGTAATTTTTCACTCGGTCGATCCATTTTATCTTCATCATTCTTCGATAGCACCATATTTCTAATGCTTCTATCCTTCTCTTCTCCGCTGCTGTCATCATGCATGCCTCACTGCCGTAAAGAAACATGCTCCAGATATACGTTTTGATGGATTGCTTCCTTACTTCCAAGATTGTATTTCCATCTGTAAGTAGATTATTCTTTTGATAGAATGCCGTCTTTGCCTGGGCTATTCTACTGACTATTTCTTCCTTGCTTCTTCCATCGTTTATTACTCTGCTTCAAAGGTAACCAAACTATTTCACCTCTTTCAAGTTTCTGTTTTCCTAGTATAACATTGGTTTTGTCCTCCTCTCTCTTGCTGTACACCAATATGCCAGCCAGCCACTATTCTGGTTCTATTCACACGGTACTGGAAAGCTCGGATACTATCGGGTATCCTCGACCTTGTGCTGGATCAAGTGAAAT
This sequence comes from Platycnemis pennipes, assembly GCA_933228895.1. Lineage (NCBI taxonomy): Eukaryota > Metazoa > Arthropoda > Insecta > Odonata > Platycnemididae > Platycnemis > Platycnemis pennipes. The sequence continues at coordinate 27,296,992 of OW121852.1, read as the reverse complement.
GGGATTAACTCTGCAAAATAAACTAAAATTGGTCCCATTCTCTGCATTACAACCACTTCGAAATCGTTGAGTAACGGAGAGAAGTCGAGAGAAAGGAAGGACATTACACCCTACACCTTTGTGATCCGTTCTTAGTTCCCATTCACTCAACTATTGGACATCACACCCTCGCGGTGGCTTGCAGGGTATCGTGTAGATGTAGATGTAGATGAAATAAAAAGTTTTGCTGCCGTTCCGATCACTATTATTGAACCGGTTTGAGGCAGATTCTCAGGGGAGGTGATCCACAACTATAAGCAATTGCGCTTTTTAGGATAATTGATTAGGTGATTGGAGGTAGGTATTTTTCAGGGCACAGGGTACTAACACAAGGTAACAACACACAAGTTTGACTCATGCCTCTAGTTGCGGAGAGAATCTCGTCGTCAGCCTGGTCTTAAAGAATAAAAACAAGGTTGTAACATCCCATCCTGACGGTTGGAGTCCTGAATTTGATGTTTTCTCTCCACGCAGCAGGTAGGGTGGCGAAATTCCGATGAGGATTTGAACTCTGGCCCTCTGGATGGGGAGATTATTGGCAACACACCAACTTGTTCCCTACCAAGAATGTGCACTTCGCTGAACACTTTCAAATTCCGAAAATGTAACTCACCCGGGTCCCACATACATATAGTCTGCATATTCTATGTAGATTTAGATTCTATTCAGATCCTATGATCTGAAATGTGAAAGTAGTACTGCTCTTTCCTCTGAACCTATAATAACTCGTACCTTGTGGATGCTTCACTCAAATTTAATTAGTTATGTGGTTGTTTCAGCCAAATGGCATTCGCGCCCGAATCTATATGCCTTTAGCTAGTCTAAATCGATCAAACAACGCTGTAGTGTGAAAGAAGACTTCTATTTATGATTGAGGTACATGAAAGTTTCATGAGTTATCCGTTAAATATTGAGGTGAGATAGTAACATTAATACCAAAAGGTTGAATATGTCTTCATTAATGTCAATGAGTGTTTTCATCCAGTAATGATTGGTTTCGGCAGGAAGGTGTAAGATAAATTAGACGTGACAGGGGTCATGGACTGCCAAAGTTGATCTCAATTAGTAGCTTAGAATAAAACTGAGGTCGTATACCTGTCTAAGCTACCGGAAAGAATATTATGATGAGAAATAAAAAAGTATATGATGAAATATACTGTACACTAATCCGTGATAATACACATATTTTGAATTGAATTTCCATACTCTCTCCCTTTTTTAAAGGCTTGCCGGAAGAAGCAGGAAAATAAATTATGCATGCCATTATTGTTTTCACACTCTAAAATAATAAAAAAATCGAAATATGTCCTCGCAAATTGCAGTAAGTTTTCTCTTCCTCCCCAGATTAGTCCTGGTAATCATCGGAAGATAAATATGTCCACCTACAATGAGGTAAATACAATTACAGGAATGTTTAAATCAACTATTGTACATACATTGGTATAAAATTGCAATTAGCGTTAAGTCCGCTGATACTGCCGAAAGACAAGCGAGAACAAGGAGAATTTGTAACACAAAAAAGTTGTTATTTCAGCGACTCTTATGATAGCGTATGGGATAAGAGGATGTCCTCGCCTAGTTACTTTCTTCCCATTGCGAGTAATGTCATTTTTCTCAGACAATCAAATTTTGGCGAGAAACGAAAGTTAAATAGGGAAGCAGAATTTGCATTTCAATCCGAAGGAAAACATTTATTCTGAAAGCGGGAAGAGCAAGGCCTTTACTCTGGGGATTACTTAGACAACTCGTTGTCAATGCTAGGCAACCAATTGCAAACATTCCACCCGTACAGTGAAACCGAGTCCCAGAGGAACATATTATCGCTGAGCAATTATTTGAAACTACAGGGCACAGGATTTCACTTCAGCTCGTTATTTCATTCTGCATGGAGTACTATTCATACGAGGTAACGTGTCTTACCAAGATGCATTTACCAACGGTGCGGTATTTACATGCTTTGTGAATTTTAGGACACATTAGGAAATTTGCGTGCACCGAGGCACTGAGCGTCACGGAATAATTAACTTTGAGTACACGGACCAAATTGATTACTCTCTATCTCTCGTTACCAAAATGACTATGTTTATCCTGATGAACATGAAATGGAGCCATGTCGTTGTATTCTCCGGTTAATTAGGTGGGACTGTGATAACATGTCGTTCAACCTGAAGGTTGAATTTAGATAGATGAGGGTAGAGCTCACCACATACTAAGCCATTGGCGTATGAAATTCACACATTCAGCGTAGGGGGGACCGTTACTGATCCACCAGGCATTTTTTTATTTTTTTATTTATTTTACATGAAATCCAAAAATAGCCAACGAGATCTTTACATTGGATTTTTAACACAGGATAAACAACACATTTATAAGACATAGGACAAAAAAATAAAACAAGAAGAATCAAATTATTACTTCTTAAACTTAAACACTGAATAATATCCACTGAATGAAAGAAATCTACATCCACTATGTAAATTTAGGGAGGGAGGAAGATAGGAAGGGGGAATTAGGAAGTAAGTCTGTTGATAGTGGTTGTGAGTAATGAAACGGATTGTGTTATGTCAATGGAAGGGGTATTGAGGGAATTGTAGGTAAGAGGCAGCCGGTAGGTTAGGGATCTCTGAGTCACAGATAAACGGTGGTGAGGTGGATGAAATAGAGACGAATTCTGGGTTTTACGTGAAGGGACACGGAGAGAGAACATTGGGAGAAGATCATTAGACCTGAAGCGGCCATTCATGATTTCGCGGAAAAACTTGAGGCCGACGTTGCAAAGGAACAATCTCAAGGTCCGAGAACAGTGCATTACCCGAAAGATTCCGAAGAGGGGGGTTGCGATTTTTGACGATACTGATGAAGTCAAAGCCAGAAGGCTTTGTATTTCTGTGAATCTGTAGAGGAGTCCAACTAGAGCCATGGCTTTGGAAGAGATAAAAAAAATAATAATGTAATTTTATTGTTTAGGGATATTACATCCGATATGAACATATTATCTTAAGTCATACTGAGCTCAAAGTACAATTACAATTTGTATACAATTGTATGTAATGAAATAAGTATTAAATTAAGATCCAACAGTGATATAAGAATTAAATATTTAGATACAATAATTTTGAAGTAATAAATTAAGGTTAAAAGATAAGTTAAGGTAAGGTTTAAAGTAATAAATTAAGGTTTACCACATATTTTATGTGGTAAATTGCAAATTTTGTCTTTTTTCTGATATGTACCACAGTATTACACCCATGATATAAACCATTGAAATTAGTAAAATTCGGCTTATTACAATTTCGATTTGTTGTTACAAAAAACCACATGCATTATACAAAACCAACAAGGCTTATGAGGGGCAAGTTAGATACATATATAATTTCATTTTAAATTGGGGCAGCGATGAGGAGTCTTTGATAGATTTAGGTAGGTGGTTCCAAGTTTGAGAGGCAGCCACAGTAAATGATTTCTGAGATGTGGAGGACCGATAATGTTTAATGTGGGGGGCGAAGGTTAGCTTGGAGTCAAAAAGTAAAACAAGATCACTATGGGATGTAACTTTCGGGATTGGTTGGGCAGAGAAACTATAGGAGGACTTTACAGGATTGGCGCGTAATGTAGAGGTCAGGGTTTTGGACTTGATGGGATTTACCGTAAGCTTCCAGGTAGAGCTCCATTCTGAAATGGAAGTAAGGGCATCCTACAGGACAGAGCTATCGACGTAGCTGTCAACTCTTCTAAAAACCTTACAGTCGTCAGCATGCAGAAGAATCCCTCGTGAAGAAAGTGATTTCCTAAGGAGTTCTGACTCAGAAAATCAAATCGCGAGGATTTTAGGTGTAGGTGTCCTGAAAGGCATCTGCCCGGAATTTGAACCCAGGGCCCTTCCGGTCAGTAGCTCAGCGATCTACCCACTACCACGACCCCTAGGTGACATCTAAGACTAACATTTATACGAGCAAACGAATACCTACCTAAATAATTATCACTTAATTTGCAATTAAATCACAGTGTGTAACAAGTTAGTAAGTCTGGTTTGTGAGTAGAACACTAATAACTGAGCTCAATAGTGTGAGTGATTCACGTTTCAGGCTCCCCTTAAGGGGAGTACAATCTCGTTTTCATTTTCCGCCGCTCACGATATGTATACTTTATCAAGATCTGATGTCCAGGCGGCAGAAAATTTTGCGTTCAAATCATACACGAGATCGAGAAGGTGGAGATAAATCTGGCTCCTCATGACGATGATCCTGATTCACGTCCTGGCTGTAGCAGAGATTTACAAATGAGATACGGACATCTACCTGAACACTCTTTGGAATCGTCATCATCATCATTTTGTCAATTCTAAGATTGGTTTACTGCTGCGTCAAATTCCAATCTTAATATTGATGCTCCCATATCAAACTTTTCGACTTCGCTTTCCTCTTCGATCACTTTCGTGCTGAGATTGTTTACGTTCCATAACTCTTCCAGATATTCTTTCCATCTTTTCACTTTGTCTTCATTTTCAATCAAAATTTCACCATTCCTGTCCCTTGCGGCATTGCATCTTGCGCTCCGTTCCTTGAAGTGGTTCCTCACTATCCTATAGGCCGCTTCCACCTTTCCAAGTGCAAAGCTATTTTGTACATCTTCGTATATATTCTTCATCCACATTCCTCTAGCTTTCTTGGCTTTGCGACTTATTTCGTTCCTTACACTTTTGTAGCAAAACTGCCCTTCCACAGTGCCCTATTTCAGGTATGAGATTTGTCTTTTTATTTTTCTGTGTATTTTCAATTTTTTAATTTTTTATTTTGCTTAGTAGTCGTACATTTTTATGCATGTAAAATTGCATATTTTGGAACAATTACGCATATATTTGTAATCTTGTATCTAATGTAAACCTCTTACGATGTACTTTAATGAGCCCTTGGTAAGGAGTAGAGGGGCCATCGGGCCTAGTCTTTGTTAGCCCAAAGCCCAGGTTAAATAAAACAAAAGTCAAAGTCGAATTCAAAGCCTCATTTTTCGCATTTTGGTGCTTTCATCGTCCTTCAATCACTCATAAGACTTCTTCCTAGATCCATGGCTTCTTCTTAAAAACCTTTCTTCAGAAAGAATTTCTACTTCAACACTCCGTCTACCAGATAGGACTAAATATCCTTGGTGCCCTCGGCACCTTCCGCCTTGAGCAGGCTAATGCCAACACCGGGTTTTCTCCCCCTTCCTCTGTCCTTTAGGGAAAATGTTATAACAAAATACCTGTACCATACCGCTCGACGAACCATAATGGAGTTAAATATCTAAGTTGTCCACCGTCCATTATAAATGCCGTTTCATATGGCCATTAAAGAAGCCCAAGTTGATGTCGCTTCCGTTTGAGCAGTCGTCCGCGAAAGTGACGTAGTGTTCGTATCGTAGTAAATTATTTGCTTGCTTGCGGTGCGATCTTACGTGCCGTATTTCCGTGACATTGTACATAACAACATGTAGCGGTGGTTCGGTCAATGCATTGCATAACGTCAAGATCTCTCATGTAGCAATTAATTGGACTGAAATGTTAATGGATTGGAAATGTTACCAGCACTATAAAATATGCTTTCAGACTATTATCAACACAAGGTAATTTGCACCCTACTCCCATATACTTATCCCACATTTTGCAATGCGAACGCATGCATAATGTGGGATGGGGCTGTTGGCTATAATAACGAGATAGGGACCTCTTCCTTGTGACGAAAACTTAAACTTCCACGTGATTAATTGCCCAGCTCGTGATTATTGTAGTTCATGAACTTCCGTAAGATGTAAGAGCAAAAACAAAAACACCTATCTCAACTGCCAACAACTGACTTAATCGCTAGAAACCCCGGTGGGAGTTTGTTGTCACTACATCTACATAATACTCTGGAAGCCACCATAAAGGTATGGCAGGGGGTGAATTTACACCAGACATGCATCAAACGTCATGTATGAAAAGAAGGAGCTCATTAAAAATAGGTGTTCTACTCTATTCTTCCGTATTTAAAAAAGATAAAAATAGCAAAGCAAGAATGAAAAAATATACATCCGAGCCATCATGTGAGAAAGTATTTGAAAATTGCGCAGTTGCTTACATACGATAAGAACATCTTCTAACTAAGTCGGCCCCGGTGGTTAAGTCCTCGCCTGCTAACCCGAGGGTCGCGGGTTCGTGTCCCGCCTGAGTGGGTTTTTTCACCACTCAGGACATGGTTGTGTGTGCTCGTCCGTTGTTACATGTTAAATACCCCGATATAAATGCCACATGTGCTGTTTTCGGCGGTAGTGAAAAATAAATAAAAAATAAATAAATAAACTCGCTGGTGTTAACGTAATGGCGCAGGTATTCCTCGCAAGTCATCTCTTGAACAAGTGTCAAGCAATTTTTCTTTCAGTAGTATTTTCAAAGAGCGCGTAAAGCGGCCGTAATGTAATGAAAACATTAATCCATAATCATCGTAGACATTGGTTGAAAGCTGGTGCATGAATTCTCGCATCATACCGAGCGAATGCAATATCAACGATTAATTCCTCAGGTTTATGCGCAGTGGATATGTTAAAATGCGAAGTGGATATGTTAAAATACGCAGTTGAAAAAATCCAGGATTGTTTCTTTGTTCAATTTGTGAGTGCTAGTTTTTTTATTCGGTGTCAAGCCGCCCCAAGTCTTATTTATGCAAACCCCTGCAAAAAATATGAATTGCGACGGCAAAAACTTTGACATTTACAATTTGCTCTTTCACGCGCATTAATCTCCGTGCCGTTGAAAAAGTTAAACGACGTCGTGACGGAATTTAAACCAATAGGGAGAGACGCATTTAATCCCCAACATGGCTCCAATGCACATTTCTGTTTCCACCTTCTACCACCACCGCTTGTGTTCTACCAGTCGCTTTACGTCTGATGCCCACCCAATCGGATAGTCGTATATTAGACTTGACAAGGGGAATATTTTTAACAATCTTATCTGTGAGAAGGGAAATCGATTAGTTTCGTTAAAGCATTCACTTTCGTCCACCAATAAATGGGGAAGATAAAATTTCCCGACCTTTGCTTATGTAAATCTGGGTAGACTATCTGCGATCGATAGCCAAGGGGAAACACTCTCATTAACATTGCCCGGCTTATTTATTTCATTGATATTTTGAGGAATCCATTAGTTACATTTTATACTACGAACACAGATTCACTGGCACCTGGGTTCAATTTACCTTAACACCATTTATTGAAATATTCCTGCACCTAGTTACCATCGCATCCTAAATGGTGCCAATGAAAAAAACTGTCTATATGTCACCTACCCCGAGTTACAACACTCACAATATCATTAGTATTTGTAACTCCCGATAAAATCCTATTTCTAAAATTAATATTACCTGCTACAACAATGATTAATTCGACAGTTATTAAGAGAATATTTTCCATAAAAATCTTTGGAGAACCCAAGGTATTTCTTAGTCACTCGCCGTTAATTTGTAAAAATTCATTCCTTCTCGCCCTATAGATTAACCATTATGATAGTATATTAGATTACAAAAAAGTCAACGGATATTTGACACGGTGGTTATAGTGATATTCCCCAATCGAATTCTCTGGCGTTTTTCCGTTTTATGCGCCAAATCGGACCTCGATCGAAGTGGGGTTATGAGAAGTTCATTTCGAGGACGCATATAAAATCTGATCAGCTATCAATGGAAATTTTTATCTCTTGGAAAATTTCAACCCTTTTCATTACGATGATAAACTGATTCCGTGGTCTCCAGCGAACGTATATATCGTTTGACTATTTTAAGCTACCCTGTAATTCAGCTGTAATATTTTTTAATTTCACATTATGCTCGTCAACAGGTATATTGAAAACTTCCAGGAAGAAAAAAAGTTTTTTTTTTGTGGTCGATGTGGCGTGGTGTCCTCCCAACCCGAGGGCTTGGGTTTGATTCCCAAAAGTGGCGGATTTTTTCAGTGGTAAACCGTTCCCTACTTGAGCGCGTAGTGGAGCGCACATCAGGTTCATTACTCCGTCCGTCAGATGGGACGTAAAGCTGTGGTTCCCTTGGCACCTGTCATAAAAAGTAAGCTAGTGCCGACGCCGGGTTTATCTCCACCCTTTCTCCATTACCTTAAATGTTCTTACCATTACCCAATTATCCACCCATTCTAAAAGGCGCAAATTACCTCAGCTGTCGGTTGCCTCCACTGAATAACTAACTAAATAACTACGAAAAAGGTTTTCTGGACCCGGGATCGAACCACGAACCTTCTGCTAGCCGAACCAATAAGCAGGCCACCACGCTACCCACGGTTTCAAATTAAATTTTAAGAATAAGACCTAGTTCCTATGGATCCTCCTAGCCTAGCCTCTTAGCGATCAACTTGCATATTTCCATTTCAATGAAGCGGATTGTTGAAACCGAGACCTTGAGGGATTCCATAACTCAATAACCTCTTCGGTCCTGAAAATACCTGGCCTATGAAAAAAAAAATTCTCAACTCTTTTGGGCACTTATGGGACACTAAATTTCTATGCTGAAAAATATTTACTAATGTAATTTTGTTGAAATATTTATAGCCCACTTATGTTATAGTTGTTATTTGAGAGATAGGAAATATTTGATGATCGGATGAATGATAATGAAGTACTACCTTAGGTACTAAATTTCTCTGACACATGAGCCGAAACAATCAAACATAGGCAAGAGATAAATAGATGAAATATTGTTCACTTTATTTGTGGCCTCCAAATAGATTTATGGAAAACGAAGGCTAAAAGAGATAGCTTATGGTGTATGAAATTGGCGCTGTCAATACGGAAAATTCAAAATCATGAACGTTCACAGATGGGCACATCAGTACAATTTTCTACTGGAATAATAAACTGGAAATAACACTCCTTCTGAGGGAGGCCAAATGTGTTGTCCACATTTTAGGACAAGGGTACCGAAGGCTGTAACACTGTAAAAAGTTGATCTGATTTTCAGTGCGATCTGAATTTAAGCGCTGTCTGGTTTAAGGCAGGAACACGGATGCAAGGTGCGGAAGAGGCAGGAACATGGATGGTTGGTACAGGAGCAGTTAAGCAGGAAGCAGAGGGAGCAGGATTCTGGATGGTCTGATTTTCAGTCGTACACCTGCCTTATTTTTAGACAAGATATTACTGCTGAAATTCAACATACCCTGTCTTAAAATTGTTGCATCGGAAATTCAGATCGCTTTTGTACCTTAAAATCAGATCTACTTTTTACAGTGAACCTGTGGAATACTAAAATTTTCCTTACGATTTCCCATTTCTATTCCCAAGTTTAGCAGAGAAAAATTCAAATTATATATTTTTTTGGCTCGTTAATGAAAGAACGTGAATTATTCGATGAAACCAGCATTAATGAAATCCAGACGATTATGGTGCAATAAAGCTCACGTTAAAAAAATGATGGAATAAAAATGTGTTAAAAAAATGATGGAATGAGATGGAATGAGATGAAATATGTCATCACCCTTCAGGGGATAAAAAGACCCATCGCATGCCCTTAACGTAATTCGTTGAGGAGAAAACCGGATATCAGATGGAGGGGAATTTATACCGTAGCACAGTTACGATACAAGCCACTATTTTCGACGTTTTATTGCCTCTCCCCAGGCAACTCTACCGAGTCGTTTATGGGTCAACCTGGTCCAGAAATATTTGGATTTGAATCCCTCCCTCGGAATCCCTTGGAATGGGTTTTGTATTTTTCTATGAATTAGACTCAATAAAAAGTTAACAAATTAGATGGTACGATATAACCTAGGCTACCGGAGCACTTAAAACGTGCTGTGATTATCCATACAAAGGCCCAATGCGCGTAATATATGGTTTCGTTCACATTTTTAAGGTTTCACGCTGCCAAATAAGTATCTATAAGGCTAATAGTTAAAAGAGGGTCAGATAGTCTAGTGAGCCTGCAATAATTATCAAACTATCGAAGCTAGTTACAGTCAACGTAAATGACAACATAATGTTCCCTCTCATGAGTTTACAGCAAATACGGATGAGTCCAACTCATGACCCACATTGCTATTAGTGGGTTGAATTAGATTCTAATTTTTGCTTTTATACCGAGAAAAACGCCATCTAATTCTACTGTATTTTCAATTCCCAATGGAAAATTACAGGGAATGTTTGACTATTATTTTCAGTAGTCAGTAATTATTTGTGGATCCGTCTTGGAACATTTTAACTTTATTAAGGACGCAATTCAGTTTCATCAATTGGCATCATTCTCGAATCAATTGGTATTGACTTCTTCCCTTTGCCATTGCCTAATCATACGATAAATGAGTGGATTGGAGTAGTGACTATATACTGAATTCCCATTTCGAAGGTGCGGATTTGAATCTTAGCAATGACTGTAATGTACTGGGGTATACTCACCCTAATGGACTATAATAATATATAATAATAATATTTTATAATATTTTATTGCTCCAGCAAGTTATAATAATACAAACAATGATACGACAAGAATTTTGGAACTTTAGGTGAACCCTAAGGCTTCTGCCTGTTGTTGGGTTCACCTTCAAATTACACATACAGCAATACTGGCTTACATGCTCATAAAAAAAATGTCACCAATTGAACATAAAATAACACTGTTACAAGAAATTACTTATAGTATTATGAAACTTTATACATGGACAATACAATTACAGTTATAGGTTGCTTTAAGGCATTATAAGGATAAATATTAGGCAATATAGGCAATACAAAAAAGGATACTAATAGACAGGTCATACCTCTCCAAAGAACAATATAAATAACTTACAACCTGACCACCACAAATTTTATTGAAAATTTCAGGAATTATTTTTTCAACGCATCTGTAAATAAATATTATTTTCAAAATTATTTGTAACCCCTTTATTTCATGAGTAATACATTTTTAGACTCGGGGAGAAAGATGTTCTTTCTAGCGTTCTCATTTTACAAAAACACTAATAATTACAGTTCTAAAAGACCAAGAAAAATGTTTGGCACCCCATTTTAGAAAATATATGTATCTTCTATCAAAAGAAGAATCTACTTACAGCTGGAAGTACAAGTGTATAAGTAAGGAAACTGTTCATCAGAACATACATCTGGAGCATGTTTCTTTACGACAGTGAGGCATGGACGATGACAGCAGCGGAGAAGAAAAGAGTAGAAGCATTCGAAAATTGGTGCTACAGAAGAATGATGAAGAATAAATGGATCGACCGAGTAAGTAACGAGAAATTGCTAAGAAGAGTGGAAGAAAAGAGAAGTCTGCTGACAACTCATGAAAAGAAGAAGGGACAACTTAATCGGCCATATCTTGAGACACGATGGCCTAATGAAAACTTTCGACGAGGGAAAACTGAACGGGAAGATTGGAAAAGGCAGGCCTCGTATGAGAAACATGGAAAAGGCTGTGGAGGATGTAAAAGAGAAGAATTACGTCACAATGAAAAGGCTGGCCGGTAGAAGAATCGAGTGAAAAGCTGCGTCTAACCAATCCTAGGAGTGTTGACCTATAATGATGATGAAGTAATATTTAGTTGATTTCCTTATTAATATGTGTATTTGGTTAAAAATATTTTTATATTTTAAACTCAAAACCAATGTTTGAAGTTTTTATGAGATGGTGTTTTGTATTAATTTTGAAAATTATTAATGTTTTTGACAGTGCAATGAGGATCAAGTCTTACAAATTGTAGAGTAGGACCTGGATAGGGTCAGGAGTCAGAGAAAAACCATAGCGCTGTGCAATGCATAAATATCATATTTTTCAGATATCCTTACTTATATTGTTATTAATATTGATAACGAGGGAGAGCGATAATACTACTAACTGGACATAGCACAATAATTTGCATATTTGCCTATAAAAACGGTGTATTTATTATTACCGTATCTTGTTTCTCATACCTTTATTTTTCTTAGTAATTATTTGTCAGCCTTTTTGGCTTTAAATTCCGTTAGCAGAAAAGCCTTCCCTCTTCTTGATGTAGGGTATATTTTCAGCGGCAGCCGAGTTTTATTTACAACGGGTATCTCTGTTATTTTGTGATATTTAAAAGATGGTTCCAATAAAATTTTATCAACTTCATCGTCTTGTACTCCTAGCACATAACATAACCACCATTTGTCCATTCATTGAATTATTGGTTCATATTCTCACAGGAAGGTTGACTCATACCTACAAAGAATAGATGTTGCTTAATCTCATTTGGTGAGTAAAAGTTGGCACTTAATGCTATTTGGTGTAGGGTAATGTCATGAAAAATTGCTTTATTACTTTTTATTTCACAGAAAAAGTTGTTTCGTGATGTACTGCTATAACTCATTATCGATACTTGGTGATGAGTATAAACCAATTATTTGAGACCTGAAAATAATATTATTTTGAGGCGGAATGTGAACATACAGTAAGGGAAGATTTGTGATTCATGGCGTAAAGATGAATTTAAGAAATAAAAAATTGAATTTGAAAACAATATTATTTTCTTTAAAAATTAAATCACCGAATTATTTACAACATATTGAGTTTAATCGAGTTTTAATTCACGAATAAAAAGAGGTAATTGAAGCATCAAACAAGAGAATTAGCGTAAAAAATTAAACAGTCATAAATAAATGTTTGAGAGGAAAACGTTCTCGGAAGTAAAGTAAAAACGTTGATAGTGGCATTTTAAACAAAAATGATTTATCTTCAATTTTTGTGGATTTGGCTCGTGTTTTCTTCGTATTCTTTCTCCAATCAATCCAATATCCAATGCAAGCCAAAATGATGACAGTAAAATCATTACTCAAGCAAACAACATTTCGACACTACAAAAGACGAAAGTATAGAAATGTCAATTTTGGCAACATTTCCGAAAAGGGAGAGAAACCCAGCATCGGTCTGGCATGGTTTGGTTGTGATTTCCAATATTATTTCTTGGGCAGGAGTATTGTTTGTAGTGCGTTTCAGTAAAGAATGTAAGTAAGCGAGGCTAAATTCACTCATTTAAAGAAAAATAAACCATGGTTCCGACGTCTTGTGCCATTTTCAAGGCACTCTATGCACCTTTAAATACCAGCCTAGGATATTTTTTTCGTTAAATGTGTTAAGTGCAACTAGTTTTTTTTCATATCCTCCCAGAGTTCATTACGAAGGAAATACAACTAAGTTTTAGCCCGGTAGGCCAGTCACCAATTATTTTACCGTTTTTTTCTGATATTTTCTAGAAATGGTAGGGAAGAAGACAGAACGCTTGGTGGAGGAGTTATTCTTCAAACTACTCCTGCAGAGAAGTTTATTTAGCAAAAGTTCATTGGACCCGAAACGAAACCATGCAGGACGCATTTGAGCTTGGCAACAGTCGCACTGCACGGCGCAGGTCGAATTGCACTTCGCATTCCTGAGCCAAATGGTGCACTTTCGTAGATCCGCCCAAATCCTTTTAGTTTTAGAGCCTGGAAACTGGGACCTTACTCCAAGTGATTCAGGTATCCGCGCAGTTGAATTGAACCTACCCCGCCTCTTCCACTCATGTTAAGCAGCGTAGGTAGTGTTTCCAACGCTCACGAAAACTCGTAAGTTTAGACGTAGTCCAGTCTGAAGTGCTAGTGTTATTCTCGTGAGAGACAAGTGATCGGCAGACATTCGGATGCAGCTAATCAATTAGCGAAGAAAATAAGCCATTGGAGAAATGGATAAAACGTAGCGTTACATATAAATTATTTCTGGGAAAGATTGTTGAGGTGAACACTGCAATTACACAAGTTGCCACTCGTCAAATTTCGGTAATCACTTTTCATATCCTTCCTGAGATAAGAGAATTTCTCCTAGTGAAGGCTGAAACCATATCTTATAGACATAATCTGTCGCTATTGAAAGTTTGATTCGATGGATTAATTTATATTATGTTATTACATTTCTACTGGTAAATATCTACATATACACAATGCCCTGCAAGCCACCGCGAGTATTTTGGCAGGGGGTGAATTTCAGCAAAAATGCACTGTTGATATGCAACGAGGTTAATACCTACATGGAAACATGTTAGATAATAGGGTCGCATGCAGCTAGATGATTAACATGTACATAGTCATAAATAGATTGGTTGTTAATACAAGCATCATGCACTACAGACTACAATATTTCACCTACCTATCCCTTTGCTATGCTACCTGTTGTGTTCTCTTATAGTTCGCGGGAAAAACGCCATTTGGAATCTATCGGTACGGCAATCTATCACTTGATTCTTATTTATCTAGTCGAATCTATCATTAGGTCAGGTCTAGCATCTGTTTGAATCTCAGGGGTGTTAAAATAAATCTAACATCTTATCCGTTTTTAATCGTGTCTCAAGATGTGGCCCATTAAGTTGTCCCGCCTTCTTTTTAATGTTTTCAGTAGACATCTCTTCTCTCCCACTCTTCTTAACACTTATTCGTTTGTCACTCGATCGATCCATTTTATCTTCATCATTCTTCGGTAGCACCGCTATTAAAATGCTTCCAGCCTGGACTTCTCTGCTGCTGTTATTGTCCATGATTCGCTGCCATATATTATAATGCTCCAGATGCATGTTAATGAAATGTTTCCTCACTTCAACGCTTGTATTTGCAGCTGTAAGCAGAATCTTCTTCTCATAGCAAAATGTATACGAAAATAACTTGTTCTTCAGCTGTTTGGGTCCTTTGCAGGATTTGACAGGATCTTTTCAGGCAGTCCTCCCCACCCACCTGCGCGCTCCACGCGTCGTTCCTCCAAACTAGGCTTGAGCGATGAGTCGATTAATCGAAGTCATCGACGATGATTTTATTCATCGCACCGCGGTGACTGCAATCGATGACGATGAATGTCATCGACCATCGACTGCGATGAGTTGATGAGAATCATCGATGTCGATGAGTCGATGAGAATTATCGATGTCGATGAGTCGATGCGAATCATCGATGTCAATGAGTTGATGCAAATCATTGATGTCGATGAGTCGTGATGTGCTGCTGACACGAGAAACGCTACCTCTGCTGACGACCCCTTCCTGGCGGAGCTCCATAAGTTCGAGGAGGTCCCAGCTTTATCCAAATCTTCGGACGTCCTACATTTGTATAGAGACAAGAAGGATGTGTATCCCCGCCTCCAGAGGTACACGAGGAAATACTTCTGTATTCCTGGCCCTTCAACGTCATCAGAGCGGTTCTTCAGCGATGCAGGGAACGTTGTGTTGGACGACCGACATCTACTCACCGATGAAAATGCGGATATGAGAATTGTACTATACCACAACAAAGAGTTGCTGCTTAGTTTGTAACTTGGTGCTTGCTTCGTTCTTTAACAAATAGGCCTTGTCTTTCTCAATTAAGTTTGACCCAATTCAGTCTTCACATAATAGCCACACCAAACTGCCAACAGAGACATATGCATCGATCATTGATAGTCATCGATCATCGTAATTCATCGATCATCGTAATTCATCGATCATCGTCATTCATCGATCATCGACATTCATCGATCATCGATATTCATCAATAGTCATCGATCATCGTGTACACTCTATTCGATGAATGATGACAGCCATCGTCATCGAAGCATTTCGATGAAATTTTTTCATCGAAAATCGGTGACCAAAATCGGCCATCGCACAAGCCTACTCAAAACAGTCAAGAACGGGATGTGCATGGCGTAAGATATCCTTGACAGCTCGTTTGGTGGTTGTCACATTTGGCTTATTTTAATTTTCCTTTATGAGTGAGACTCCCCCGTTAAATTATGAGTAAACTCCCCCATTGTTTATCAATATTCCAGGGGACTCAAAGCCCCAGAAAAATTAAGACTGTTTACATTTCAAATTCATTTTACACAGCATAAAACAGCTCGTTAAACCAACCATGTCTAATGTTCCTACGATGGAGCCAAATGCTATTCCGGTCACAGGAAAACATTTAATCAAAACCATACACTCGTGACTACAGTCAACTCGCTTAGTCTAGAACTGGGGTTCCTTATCATTGCCTCCGAGGTCATTGCTTGTGAGTTTGTAATGTTTAAAAAAAAAAATTCTTTGCTCTTATGTGGATGACTCCGTTAAGGTTGCGGCCGGTTGGTTGTCAATTGAAGTTAAAAACCCCCTTGTCCTTCCAAGCGACGGATGCGAGAACAAATATTAAGGGTGAGGGGCATCACATTGTGACGAAAGTAACTATATTTATTTATTTATTCCTTGTAATAGCATGTATACTTACAAAATCTGTCTATAGGAATACATTTAACAAAATGAAATAATACAGGGCATATACAAGGAATAAGGGCAACAAGTACATATACAAGGAATATTGGTTACCCTTACGATTACATCCTCTTTGAGTAACCGACTCTTCTTAATGACATCAAAGCATCAAAAACGTTATAACATGAAAAAAGGTGACAACAGCATGCAGACGCTGTTCTGCAAATCATAAATCTTACTATGAGAATTTATCGAGGATACAATTGTAATAAAAATAAATAATCAATAAGAAATTTGAATATGACAAAAACGATGCAAATTTTGCAAACGGAATTTAAATTTTGATGAAAAGAGATCCTAGAGATAAAAATATATACTAAAACAAGTCTAGCCATTCTCATTAAAGCTTGTGTTTCTTTCACTCTTAAAAAAAAGCGGGAGAAAAATACATTTAAACATTAAACTTCTTAAAATCTAAAAAAAATTTAAAACTTAAAAATAACATGGATTAAAACTCAAAATTTTCAAACACTCTAAAAGCTCTTCGAGCACCAGTCTGCTGGGTTATGGCACCCAAAGTTATAATGAACTTTCCCACCTCTTTCGCTTTCAGACGCGCATTTTATGATCGATTATCGAAAGGCAACATTATCGAGTTGAAATATGGGGAGATGATGCCTGTGGATGAGAGGAAGAAGGTATTTTGCGGGTGGAAGACGGATAGGAGGTGTGGAAGGTAGGTATTATCAAGGTTTTATTCAATGGGGAGGGGGATCTAATTAAGGGAAACATGGGAAAGAGAGATAAAGGAACACGCGGATACAAGAGAGAGGGCCTAAGAAAAAAAATATCGAAAAAGTTCAGCGGGGAACAAGTCCAGAAAGAGGGACGGAAGGTGTGGAGCTTTTGGGCAACATTATACGGAACGATAAAATGGAGAAAAGGGTGGCTTATGCGAGGAAATGAGGGAGAAAAATACCCTCTTTATCACTACCGAGAGCCGACCGCGGTAACCAGGTGGAAAACACGTTACCCTGGCAACCCAAGGGTTCGAATCTCGCCATTGGCAAAGAAGTAATTATCGTCTTTGTATTAAGATATCAGGTTAGACAATAAGGCATGACCTAAGCCGTCGGAGAACCCAAAACTCTATGGGAAAGTAAAGTTTTCGCTTCCAAAACTCAATATTACGTATCACCTTCAAGAGAGACTTATGATGCGTAACTTCTAAGCTTTGGAACTTTTCAATATATTCGTCATGTGATGAAAACGTTTATGAAATTTCTGAAATAGTGCATTGATTCTACAGCATCACCCGTAGGTCAACGACATTCAGTCAGAAGTGAATCTTGTATAGTAACAGAACCTTCTAAAGTAAGTAGATCAATAAAATCTTCAATTTCATAACTCTTAATGACTTCTGAAATTTTTCAATCCACTTACACCTTCAATGGAATATTTTAGAAATTGCTTCCTTTATTTCTTAGACACTTGGTCCTTCTAAGCCGTGTTTCTTGGGCCTTCTAAGCTTTCTAAGGATTGTCAGAAGGTTCCACATATCTTACAAAGCAAAGCGGCATGTAACAAAATGTAAAATACAATTTGAAAAGGCATAGTGCAACAATTTCAGTGATTTAGTTAAAATACATCTTGCAACATTCAACAAAAATAATCTATATGATCTTTCCACATCATAAATGTGTGAGCTCTTACAAGTTACAAATTTTAAATTACAAATTATATATTTCATCAATTAACCATACTTGTGCTATTTTCTTTGTCTCAGTCATCCCTTTTATGTCTTTGAGATATTTGGGTATACAATTGAGTGTGTTTTTGTGCATAATATTTTGCCATCCTTTTACCATATGAGTTATAATAATTATATGTTTCCAAAACAGGAACATTTATTTTTAGCATGCATTGTGTGTTTTTACAAGGAATTGGAAACTTGAAAAAAAATAATTTTCCTTTATAATTATCCATTTTTTAATTCGCCAACTGTTAACACTTTATATTTTATTCACAAACTTCTTAAATCAGTATTAACACAATGTTTACCTCTTTCTACATCAACCTATTTCAATATTCCCTTTTGGTTTCTGATTATTGAGTTCAAAAGCGTACTAGAAGCCATTCCCCGCACTGTTATTTCATAAGTCAAATTACTTTGTAAAATGTCATTATACACCAAGTTTAATGAGCGAAGGTACTATATTTTTGAGCATAAAGAATTGGTATTCAACAATTTTCATTTTTTATTTCCTTTATCAATATGATTTCGGAATGTAAAATGGTCATCTACTATGACACCAATATAAATTGCCTAAGGCTAAAAAAAGAATAAAATATTACCGTTAAGTTATCACACATTTCCTAAGTATCTTTAAGAGACCGAAACTTTGAAGATGCACCCATGAATTGAGCAGTCGAGTCGAGAAGGTAATAGGAGAGTCTTGTTAGCGTGGAGGGGTGAAAGTTGATGACCATATGTTTCGGATTATCTACTTTTAGGGAGTTCTAAAAAGCTAAATGCAGAAGGAAACATCGTGTTGATTAATTAGTAAAAGAATAGGATATTTAGAACGGATTGAACGAGAAGAGAAATATGTAGTATCAGACTAAAGGAGAAATAATGCGGGATGTACCGAGTTTGATTGGATGGAAAGAATATTGATAACACAACAATCGGAGGTGAGGAGGTGAATTTGGAACAGGTACAGTGTGGGCCATACCTTGAGATGGGCAACTCGGTGAATTACCGCGGTATTTTTCGTAAATTACCAACACCCCTGAAAATTACCGTAATAAACGGTAATTTTCAGAAAAGTTTTTTTCCAGAAAATTTCTTCCTCACGAAGAAACCATTGGAATGGGAAAGAAACCATTATTATAAATGAAGTAGCTAAAATGATTTTGTCTACATCGTTTACATTGTATCCGTGATTAATTCAGAGTAAAATAACAAATGCACATTGCGCAGAGGTATATCTTTGGAAGGAAAATTTCTCATAGTGTGGCAAAAAAGAGGCAAATTGCGTGTTGCTGCCAACTTCGTTATAATTGTTTTAATGAGTTATAATAGATAAACGTCGTGATATGTTTGATATAAGTGTCGGAATTTGTATCTCAATGTTATTTGATTTCGTTTTGAGTTCTCTGATAAGGATTAGCAGCTCAAAATTTCAAATTACCGGAAAATTACGGCAATTTTCGAAAATTACCGTAATTTACCACGGTAATTCACCTCAATTGAAAATTACAGTAATTTACCCATCTCCAGTCATACCATATAAGTGTTTTTTTCCCCATCGGCTTCGAAATGTTGAAAAAATGGTGAGATACCGCATAGGGTCCAACGGTGATAAGGGAAAGTATCCTTCTCTTCCCATACTTTCGTTGCCCAGGGGGCATTTCTGAGCCACTTGGGACTTGTTTGTTTTAATTATATGGGGTTTTGGTACCCGTTCGCGCGAGAAAGCAGAGATAAGAATGTTTTGTTTTGTGGGTAGGAACAAGGGAATGGACGGGGTAAGAAAACGGTCAAGGCTTATCAGAGAAAAAGGGTTAGTATCCACAAACACATGACTCAACCAACACTGAGGGCATGAGTGGACAATGTATAGGGCAAAAATGCTGAAGGATACTGGTAGATGTAGTGAAAATTAAAAAGAGGTTAATCTCTAGGCTTGCTCACAAAAAACATTAGGAGATTTTACGAGACATTAATGAAGATTTCGATCAGAGAGGCTTATGCAGATAGCATAAGACCCAATAGACAATAACGATTATAAATAAAATGCATAATCCTAAACTGAAAAATTGATTTAAAAAAACACCAGTAATTAATGGATAATATTCCAAGGGATGATAGGATTGAAGCCGTGTCAGACAGGTGGAAGGAGCTTGAAAATTGAATAACAAAAGGCAAAAAGAACGATGAACGGAGGGCATGAGAATAATTTAGATTCCATTAATTACGAAAAAATGACTGAGAACACTGATGGTAAAGATGGAATGGATGTGCGTTTGCAGAAATTAACACGGTGACGCAAAATGAATTGCATGCTGAACAAGTTCATCGCACATTCCAATCTAAGTCTACATCTACACGATACCCTGCAAGCCACCGCGAGGGTGTGTGGCAGGGGGTGAAGATCACCAAGCATGCACTACTAACATGCCAACAAGCAACTATATTGTCTCATGCAACTAGATTGTTAGTATATATAGTATTTAAGGGGTTAATACATGAATCATGCACTACAGACTACTCTAAAAATTTTCCCCTACCTATCCCTTTGCTATGCTGCCTATTCTGTTCTCTTATAGTACGGGGGAAAAATGCCATTTCGAATCTATCCAATAAGACAATTATAGGGGAAATACCATAACTTAGAATTTGTGCAATCTAGAAATGGTTTTAGGAAGATAATTTCAACGTTAATTACCGAAGAACTCGACATTCATGTTAATGTACAGCTAAAATGATCCGATCAATCCCTTGAACCAAACAAATAACCTTTTAAACCTAACATAGAAGTAATTGGAATCAAAATATTTTTTAAAGTTTTCAAAACAAGGGTTTAATTAAAACAATTGCTGTTTTCCAGCACATTTGGATTTCATGAGTTGGTAAGGTTGCACAAAACGTTCACTCAGTGTATAAAATAGCGATACATTTTTGAGGAAATTCCTGATCATTTGATGTGGTAGGAAAATAAAACAAACGAGTTCCATTCCACGCATCATTTCTTTATAGAAGACTACGCTTTTAAATAAGCGACTAAAAGTTTTGAAAAATATTTGTGCTGAGAGAAATTAAGACTAGGATTTTAAAGGATAGCGAAATTGCCGCGTACACCGTTGAGGAGCCATTCGCTGAAATGCAAAATGGGAGAATTTCCACAGAGAAAAAATCCACATTGACCGGGATTCGAATACGTAACCCCTGATTACCGGCCATGTGCTTCAAGTTACATGCATGAAGTTACCTAGTTTTTTCCACCAAGACTCCGTGGAAATTCTCCTATAATTAAATATTTTACTATGAATCCATTTATTATTTGGGTTTCATTTGAATTATGAAATAGTGGTGATTGAAAATTAAAAATTAAACAAATGTATACACAAAAATGCTCTGATACCATTTCGTGTTGACAGTTTCTAAAAGTCACGGGTATGTTTTCAGTAGTAACAAATCAAAAACATTTAATCCATTAAGTACCTTGGAACAAAAGAGACACATGAACTTTCTTGGGTAAACTCACATCCGAGAAATCATTGGTCAAGCTGAAGGTTGACTGGGATTTATCAAGATTACTGGGCAAATATGACGATCATGCACGAGAAATTGGCTTCTGAAATTAAATTAATCGGAAATACGCTGCCAGTAAGTGGGATCCTTACGTAATAGACTTAAATCACCAACTTAATCGTACGCAGATAAGATCGAGAGGACTTGAAAGGGACGGTATGTTAACTATGGTGACGGTATGATAATTTTACTAGCTCAATCAGTCTATTATATGAACTAAAATGGTATTATTTATCATACCATCGGTTGAAATTTGGACTTAATATATGAAATAAATTCCAGCACAATAATTTCACTGATAGACTGGACATGATAATAAAATTGGGGAAATGGATTACCGAACCGACATATTTAGAAATATTTCTTTCCTCGTACCATTAGGGATATAAACAGTTGTGAGTATATTCCATATTAATGTATCAACGGAAAGCCTAGGTAGCTGCATGTTGGTGTAAGAACCCAATGCTTACCTAACTAACATCATTTTTGACCATTTTTGCTTCGCTCTTTTTAAATTGTGGTTTTTCAACTAGAATATCTAATCCTAGACTAAAAAATCTAATAAGGTGTAACAATCACTAAAGGTTTATCGTGTGGAAGGCACATCCGGGAAATATGCGGCTGAGCGAAGAGAAAGCTAGGATTTATAAAACGAATACTTGGGAAATGTGATAAGAAGACAAAAGAGCGATGTTACTTTTTACTAGTTAGGTTCCACCTTGAGTATGCAGCCAGTGTATGGGATCCTAATGAATTAGGTTTGATCAGAGACAGTGTGCATCGTAGAGCAGCCAGGTTCGTTAAAAGATGTTACGATAGGTTGAGTAGCGTTTCAGAATTAATACAAGAATTAGAGTGAAAATCACTATCGGAGCGTAGGTTAAAGTACAGATTAAAACTATTAGATAAATTTCATTCGGATAGCTTTGCTGAAGATGTTAGGCTTGTATTCAAAACACCGGGGTATTGTGCTAGATTCGACCAGATAAATAAGATTACAGAGATAGATTATCGTACTGATAGATTCAAAATGGAATTTTCCCCCGTACTGTTATAAGAGAACAGAATAGGCAGCATAGCAAAGGGATAGGTAGGGGAAATATGTTAGAGTATTCTGTAGCGCATGATGCATGTGTGGCGATACTACACCACAACTGCCTCGTTGGCAAATAATCATACTCATCAACTTACTCTTCACAATCGTTTATAAGTAATTCATTCATTATGTAGTAATTCATTATATTATTATTATTATTTATTATCAATTATTATTATTTATTATTTTATTCATCTACATACCAAACGGGCAACAATATCTATGTTGGTGATGTTGGTTACCATGATGAATCGTCTATCCTGGAGAAAACAGACACAGTCTTGTAAGAGGAGCTCTATAATAAACAGGTATCTGCAAGAAAAATAGCGTTTCATTCCGCGCTGAGACGCTAAACATGCATTGTTCCCTTAAATTCTATAGTTACTAACAATCTAGTTGCTTGAGACCTTTAGTTGCTTGTTTGCATGTCAATAGTGCATGCTTGGTGATCTTCACCCCTTGCCACACACCCTCGCGGAGGCTTGCAGGGTACCGTGTAGATGTAGATGTAGAATCCTTTTTAACCCGGCGTTACTCGCGCGGGGTGTCCTGAATACCCTACCCTGTTTTTCATTATATATTTTTTTTAGTCTTTATTTCATTGACCTCACCTTTTCAATAGCTGGAATGTGATATGTTATCTTTCTTTTAACACCAACATGCACAGGTATACATTATAAACAACCTGCGTAGTAGCCTCAAAAGAGGATAATGTTCAAGCCAGTCAGTCTCCTGCGACCAATGCTTACTCCATACCTCATTTTTTTGGTTGCAACTTTGTAACTGTGAAATTTATGTTACAATATAACATGTGTTCTCGTATTTCACCTTTATCTGCTGGAGGACGCCTCTCAAATCATTCGGTATATTCTCGCTCACGGCGTTACTCGCGCGGGGTGTCCTGAATACCCCAATTGACTCCGCGCCGTAGACTCCTCGGCATGTGCTATATGTGAGGTAGGTTTTTCTTGGTTTTATCCTACCATTGAATAATATTGATTAATAGTAATTATATTCATGTTGTGATGGTCAGAATATTATATCGCAATTTTCAGATTTTCAGCTCGATTCGATTGCGTACAACTTCGAAAATATTATTTTTCTTATCTCCATATTTGTCTTCTATATATCTTCTTTTTTCTCCATAAACATAACTTCATTACGAATGTAGTATATCACCCAGTAAGTACGTACCTAATGTTGAAAGTCTAATTGTGATTTTCCCATTGCCAAAAATATTTCAGAAACATGATTTTTATGGTTTACAACTTAGCATGGTATAACTTCAGGTTAGGAATACCGTCATGGAAAAATATTCAAATTCAAAAAGTAGGTGTGAATTATTCGCGTGAGGGAGATGCCAGGCCCACTGATGAGGGTGAAATTGAATGTTTCATAGGGCGTCTGCTCTTCGCGGGAACAAATAAATCTGGGCGAAAAAATATAAAGGATTTATAGGAGGGAGATGGCTTGGGTGTTGACATATTTTACGTGTCCATGAATTATCAAAGATTCCGTTTTCTTTTGCAGTGGCTCAGATTTGATGATATAAACAGTAGGGCAGAAAGAAAAATGATAGACAAATTAGCCTCGATTCATCAACTTTTTGAAATGCTAATGAGAAAGTTTCAGGATAACTATGCCATATCGGGGTACACAACGGTAGACAAGAAATTAGTCGGCCTTAGGGGAAGATATTCATTCAGGCCATATCTCCCAAATAGGCCTGCAAGATATGGTATATAAATATTTTCATTGGTTGGCGCTAATGTATTCTATATTTACAATTTGGAGGTATATGCAGGGAGTCAACCTGAAGGACCCGACAAAGTAGATAATACTCCTAAAAATGTGGTAAAGCGCTTAGTGGAACCAATTGTAGGGACGTGGAGAACGTCACAGCTGACAATTGGTTTGCAAGTGTTCCCCTGGCAGAGGATTTGATACAAAGTAAATTGACACTGGTGGGAACTCTGAAAAAAAGGGAATTGCCTCCTAAGATGCTGTGCACAAAACAGAGGGAGGAGCATGGTACTCTCTTTGGATTAAGAAAGAACATGACTATATTATCTTACGTCCCCAAAAAAGGTAAAAATGAAATTTTGTTGTCAACAATGCATAGTAGTATGAGCATAGACAGATCGACAGGTGACAAGAAGAAACCAGAGATAATATCTTTCTATAGGTAACGTTACTAAGGGCGGTGTTGACGGAGTGGATGAGATGTGCGTAGCTCGTAATATTTCAAGAATACTACTAGATGGCCAATGGTAATATTTTCCACTTTATAAACGTGGCAGGTATTAACTATTTTGTTATATACAATAACGTCAACCTAAGAAGTAAGATGTTTAGATCAAAATTCCTACGAGAAAGTGCGAGGGAATTGACGAAGCCATTTATAAGGAGAAGATCGGAAATGAAAATGATCTGGATGATGTTATTTTGATAAGTTACGGCAAATTTGTGAGCACGCAGAGACAACAGACTACGGTGCCAATGAAATGATAACAGTATTCACAGTAGTTCATATTCAAGACTCTGATAAAGTAATTTATCGTACGTAAGAGAAAGAATCGGATCCGGACATAAATTTTTGGGGGCATCGTCCCCCCCCCCCCACCAAATTAGCACTCAGACAATTATGTATAATCTAAGTTTCCCAATGGATGTGTGAACAAGGAGCTTCTAGGGTTAGGGTGGCCCAAAAAAAATCTTTTTTTTGAAAGTTGGAAGTGCGGATACATCTTCGGGTGCAATTTTATGAAACAAAACACCTCACAAAGTATCAGTATCATCGTACAATATTTGACCCTGCCGAATCGCGTTTTAAAATTTCAAGCTTTTACGTAGGTCAGTTTGCCTACCCCACAGGGGATTCCGTTTGCGTCCTTCTAAGATTATATGAGAAAACCAAGACAAATAGTAGATATATCGTATGTAGATAGTAGTTTCCACATGTTGGGACGAAAAACCTTCTACCACGTGATATATTTCCCTTATATTCATAAATAACAGGAGGAAATCCAGAATTAACGTTCAAAGCGGGAATGCTATCATTTGGCGACTAAGTAAACTCCCTCCTTGCATCAGTAGGACAAGATGGCATCATGCCCCAAAATAATGCGAGATTGCGTCATTGACCTGAAATGATGTAAGACTTCATCACTGTCCCATAAGGGCGCAAGACGGTAACAAAAGTGCAAGATAACGACTGTATTGTTGCGCGGATCTTCCGGTACGGGTGACTATGGTGGAAGGCAAGCGGTAACAGCGGTGGTGAATTAGTGAACGCCGTTTTTGAGTCAGACAGCTGTGTTTGTGAATTATTTTTCCACAAGGTAGTGTGATTTTACGTTGGAATGGTTAAGAAGAGTAATGTGCGTATTACACGGGGAAAAGCGAATGTGTGGCTTGTTGGTGGCTGCTTTGATGAAAACCTGACGAGGAATGGGAAACTACCAATTACCAAAGAACTTCTTAAGAGTTTCTTCACAAGGCGACACTCTACGCCTGGCACCGCTAATTTCAAAGGCATCGTCAGGCTCACGGTGAGACACGGTTGATAAAAGCAGTATATCGGGCCACTGTGAAATCGTTGGGATTTGAGGAACAAGGGGTACAAATAGTTGCTTCCTGTTCACAACTGTAAAGAAAACGGCCAGAATGTAGAGAAGAAATTGCCCTACTTATAAAGCAAGAGATTGATCCGGACGTTCCGTTGGTCGTCCATTGGGATGGAAAGCTACTGTCCAGCAGAAAAGAAATTTATCGTAATTTATTTTTCTTTTCTCTTGCTCATTAACAGTCTCCTGCATAGTCTGTGGGCATTTTCGAACATGTATTGGATATTAAATCCATCTTTTATATGCAGAACCCAATACTGATCGTATGCCAATTTTAGTATCTGAAGAAGAGGTTGAGCAGCTTCTTGGCGTTCCGGAGTTCAAATAGGGCACTGGAATTCAGGAAGCTACTGCAGTTGTTGAACTTTTGACTAGTTGGGAACTTCAGGAAGGAGTCATAGGCCTTGTCTTCAACACCACAAACGTAAATAGTGGACGAGTAAATGGATCCTGTGTTCTTATTCACTATAAATTTGGGAAAGAGCTGCTGGAACTTGCTTGCAGGCATCATATGCTTGAACTTGTCCTCGATGCAGTGTTTGATTAATTAATTGGTGTTTCGAAGAAGCCGACTTCACCATTTGCTGATTGCCCACAATATCATTGGAGAACATTGGACTAAGGTATGTCGCAAACTAATACGTTACCACACATTCTGGAACTTACATGACGCCATGCATTAAACAAAACTTTTATGCTCATTATACTTGCAGGGCATTACCGCACTGCTGCAACAACACGAGGTAGTTTGCGGAAGGTCCCAGACGCAGATGAAATCATTATGTTTTGCAGCAATCAACTCAAGTTGAGAAACTACCCCACGTTATAAAATCTATTTTCATCTTCGATGAACATTAAATTTGAGTCCTTTGTAGTTCAAGAAGCTACAAAGCTCAAATTTAAATTTGAGCTTTGTAGCTTCCGTGTATATTAAGTCCTGGTACACATGTCTGGTTGCACCTAGTGCACCAGCGCGTGATCTCGAGCTCTGAAAACCCTGGCCAGCCACAAAGACAAACACTACCTTGCAGCTTTCAACAAATTTTACAACTATTCGTGCTAATTATCAGAAACATTAGTGTGCTTATCTTTGTTTGACCGCAAGGTTTCCTTGGCTGATAAGAGGGCGATGGTTAGCTCTTTTGGAAAGGAAGGGTTGGATGTTTGCAGCCCCCGGGCGCAACTTCCTCCCAGTCATTGTATTAAGGACCTGGAACTGAGTGACTTTGTGTCCAGTAATTCTCGACGATTCTTCGACATTACGGGCATTGACCAAGGCTTCTTGTCAAAGGACCCTGAAGAATGGCTACAGGATGAAAGGTTTCAATATAATCAAACACATTAATGTTGTTAATGACACTGCCGAAAGGGGCGTGTCACTTATCAAGGATTATCTTTTGAAGAAAAACTCACTAGAGATGGGTGTGAGAGACGGCTCTTGCTGCTTGTGGCACAGAAACAGGCAAATTTTCGATAAGGTCGGAAGAAAAAAGGTTAAGGAAAATGTAAAGATAATGTGAACCTTAGTCAATATATGTTAAATTGACGCATTTAAAATTAAGAAACTCATTCGAAATAAAAACCTTTATCCTCACAGATAAGATAAGATAAGATTCTTTCGGGTAACCTCTAATTTCTGCGGTAGAATCTCGAAAAATAGTAGAAACTCCCCTGTAAGGTAGGCAAATGTGTCTACATCCGAGCAAACATTTTTAAACGCGATTCGGCAGGGTCAAATATTGTGCGATGGAACTGTATTTTTGTTAGGTGTTTTTTTTCATAAAATTGCACCCGAAAATGCATCCGCACTTTAAATTAAAAAAAAAAATTTGTTTTGGACCACCCTATTCTAGGGTGGCACATAGGTCGCAGTGTTCATTGTAGCAGTCGTGTCAACACTAATCGAGCATCGTCCTCAGGGAAAAGGTGAGTCATCTCTTCCCTGAGAATGACGCTCGGTTAGTGTTGTAACGTCGGCTACGATGAACACTGCGATACGGTGTACCACTCGAGATGCCCCTCATTACTCTAAGCAACTTAGATTCTGCTAAGCCCCAATAACCCTCAGAACTTAGCCCCTGCAGAAAACTATTTCTCTTGGATTTTTGGTGGGGGATTTTTCCACTCTTCCCCACCCTAGATCCGCCAATGGTTACAGATTACAAGTTAAACGATCAACACCTCCTCCTCAGCAAGAAAACTACAAGTAAAAACATATATTTAAATAATATTTATGGTTTTTACAAATATAATGTTGTGCAACGCATTTTTTAAACGAAAATTAACATTGGGGTGTCAGGAGCACCCCACGCGAGTAACCTCGATCGGAAATCACGCGCGAGTAACGCCGGGTTAAGCATGATATGTAAAGCAAGTTTGGTGTGATTTCACCCCTGCCACATACCTTTGTGGTGGATTTTAGGATATTATGTAGGTGTAAGGCGAGAAGCTTCAGGTAACTGATGGCTCAATGTCTCTCATCCACAGGCTACTTCGCGGACCATCTGTCGGAGTGGCGCTCGTCGGATGGCAACACGACGGTGAGCATCAAGGACGACTGGACGGGATTCCACCTCAACAATCTCTCGTACGCCGGACCCATCGTCATGGGAGTCGGAGGTCAGTGCATAATACCCCACGAAACAAGCATATCCCACATTCGCGTAGTGCCATGAATGTCAACCCAAAAATTCAAAGCAAGCCATTGAGTCATGCTGTTTTTAATAGCAGAAAAATAACGCATCCAAGAAATTAATTTATACATACGTTCTGCCTAACGAGAGACATATACCTATATCATAATTAAGCGTCGTTTTACCAGAAAGGTTATGCATTTTGGTGGCTTTAATTATATCTGTGCCTACATAATACCGTGCGAGTCTCCATAAAAGGGTGTGGCAGGGGTTGAATTCTCGCCAAACATGCACTACATATCATGCATAAAAAAGGATTAGTATTTATATACTGTTCTAAACTTCACTAGTTAAAAAAATAAAAATAGCAAAGCAAACATGCAAAAACATGCTGTTAGTTGGGTTAGCTTTAAGTCCTTTTCCAACAAGCAGCTACCAATGTTATCCATTGCTTAACTCGTATGGGATATATAAATTATTAATGTAACGCTACATGTCACAACACGGAATCAAAAATAACTTTACTATCTTGACATACTTGTTAACTCTCTTTCAGACGCGCATTCACAATTGGGACAGCAAAAACTGTGTCCTCTGGAAATTAAATTACTGATTTTATTTTTTGAACTGGGACAATTTTTACGTTAATAGTTACTAGAGAGCTAATAAGCTTCCGACCTCCGAGAATAGAAAATAATTAAATATCTATTCTCTCCCATTACTTCCTTTATAATTTAATGGCCCTTTTTTCTTTTGAGGCTGAAAACGAGTAATCTTTAGTCCATACTAATGATTCATATTTTCGTGGAACTTGCGCAGTTTTGTTGCTGGAATTGGATTAGGCTAAGCTCCTTCATTAAGTATAATTTATTGGTCTCATTCCTGGTTGATTTTTTCAGTCGAGCTCATTACCTCGTACAGGCTCCGTTCACTTGGGAATATCATTTTTGTGACCTAAATTTGGGTAATTCGAATAATTCACAAAACGGAATAAATGCACGTGCACAAATTCGGTTTATGCAGTATGTATTTACTGGAAAAAAGATCCCATGCCTCACGAAAGTCTCATTCAGTGGCGTTGAAATTAATGATTTTATAATTTTGTTACCGTGTCATAATTTATGATTTTTAAAGTACGTGTATCTGGTCGGTAATTCATTAATTAGGGAGATAGTTAGGCGGTTTTTGGGAAAGAAGTTGCCATGAAAATATTAAACTCTGTCACTTGGAGAAACTCTGTCCTAGGAAATCTAAACTCGCTCAGCAAGATATTCTACAGGGTTTACACATTATTTTACATAGATTACCGTTCAATCAGCTACGAAAAATCTAGTTCTTACTGTATTCTTGGTCAATAACACTAGGATTTTTTTACGCAGCCCTCCACTCGATTCTTCCATCGGCCAACCTCGTCATATTAACGTAGTTCCTCTCTATCGCGTCCTTTACGACCTGTTCTATGTAACTCATACGAGGCCTGCCTTTTCTATTCTTCCCGTTCAATTTTCCTTCGACGATTGTCTTCATCAGGCCATCGCGTCTGATCATCCATCGCGTCAGGCCATCGCGTAATGTGGCCGATTAAGTTGTCCCGTCTTCTTCTTAGAGTTTTCAGCAGACTTCTCTTTTCTCCCACTCTTCTCAAGACTTCTTCATTTGTCACTCGGTCTATCCATTCTTCATCATTCTTCGATAGCACCATATTTCGAACGTTTCCACCCTTTTCTTCTCCGCTGCTTTCATCGTCCATGTCTCACTGCCGTAAAGAAACGTGCTCCAGATATACGTTTTGATGAATTGCTTCCTTGCTTCCAAGCTTGTATCTCCAGCTGTAAGTAGATTCTTCTTTTGAAAGAATGCCCTCTTTGCCTGGGCTATTCTACTCACTATTTCTTTCTTGCTTCGTCCATTGTTGGTTACTCTGCTTCCCAGGTAGCATAACTCTTTGACCTCTTCCAGTTTATGCTTTCCGAGTACAAAGTTGATTTTGGCCTCCTCTCTCTTGCTGCACACCAATATCTTAGTTTTCTTCTTATTGATCTTCAGATGATAACTGGCCGTTGTCCCTTCCACGGTTGTTAGCATCTTATTCAGCTCCTTTTCTATCTCTGCTATGAGAGCTATGTCATCAGCCAATCGTAACATACTGATTGTTTCTCCGTGGATGTTCACTCCAGAACACTTCTCCTTGACTTCATTGATGGCTCTCTAGATGTAAACATTAAAAATTACGGGAGACAGTGCACAGCCTTGTAAATATGGAACAGTTTTTGGGGGAAACGGTATAGCTACTACCCTAACTACCCTAAAAACAATTCATAATACTTAACACAGGGTATATAACATAATATTTATGAGTTAAACTACCACTATGTATCTAAATCGTATGTTGCGCAATTGATGATATATCATTGAATTCCGAAGTTTGTGTGAAAGCTAAAAAAAATAAAATGTTCATAAATATTATTTATCACTTTTACATAATGTAACTATTATTTGATAATAATAAGAGGTCGCTTCAAAATTGAATATATGCGTAAATTCATTCATATACACTTCAAAACCAAGAGAAAACGCATAGCGGTCAAAATGACTGCCGCCGGCGCTTTTAGGCATGGGGATAATACGGCGTTTCTAGAATTTAAACCCTTCGCATCATCATCTATGTTTTGAAGTCTGTTTTCACTCTAACAGGCGCTTCAGACCAGGAGGAAACGATCAAGAATAGGAATGGATGGGAAAGGAGGAAGGGTGGAGAGATACCCGGCGTCGGCATTACCCTGCTCATTACCAAAAAGCGCCAATTTGACCACGGTTTGACGTCCCATCCGACGGACGGAGTACTGTACTCTAATGTTCTCCACAAGACATTCTAGTAGGGGCAGGTTTATCAAAGAAAAATATCTTTCACTGCCGAGATTTGAACCTGGGCCCTCACGGTGAGAGGCCAGCACACTAACCACTCACCCGCTGTCCTATATTGTAAAGTTATTGTATATATCTAAATGCGCAATGTTTAAATTTGGACTTATGACGCCGTAAATATCTTGTATTTACGTCATGGATTATTATATACTTACATTAAAATGTGCAATGTATAAAATTGGTCTTATGATACCGTAATTCGCTTGTATTTACGTCATGGTTTATTATATACACACATTACCTTTTTATCCTGCTTCATTTTTGGATGAAAACTTTTACAAATGTCATGTAGTAGCAAGAGTGTCTTTATAAAACGCGGGTTAGGCACTAAATACTTCGTCACAGTTTTAACACAACATCGCTAGGGACGTTTCTCCACAATTTTTCCATTTAAGCCACAATTATTTATTTGTGGTCACAATAATTTTAAACGAACGGCAACTTTACATGTTACAAGAATATAGATGAAAATAAAATGGTAATCATTTTCAGATCGCAGGTTGAAATTTAGACTTAATCTCCTAAATAAATTCCCAGATAATATTTTCAGTGATGACGCAAAAAAAAATTTTGCGAACCCCAACTTACTATGGTAGACTGGACCATAATTACAAAATTAGAGTAAT
This sequence comes from Platycnemis pennipes, assembly GCA_933228895.1. Taxonomy (NCBI): domain Eukaryota; kingdom Metazoa; phylum Arthropoda; class Insecta; order Odonata; family Platycnemididae; genus Platycnemis; species Platycnemis pennipes. The sequence continues at coordinate 27,264,518 of OW121852.1, read as the reverse complement.
TGATTGCCGAAATGACATTTTCAAAATGTCTTTTTTTCCTCGTCCAATTAGGAATATAAATAGCGGTAAATATGCCCAATACGAGTGAATCAATCCATAGTTTAGGTAGTTGCATGTTGGTATAAGGACTTGAAGGTTATCCAACTAACAGCACGTTTTTGCATGCTTAGTTAACTATTTTTATCTTTTTGAATAGTGTAGTTGAGACTGATATATTAATACAAATCCTTTTAAATGCATGGTATGTAGTGCATGTTTGGTGAGAGTTCACCCCCTGCCACACACCTTTATGGTGGCTTGCAGGGTATTATGTAGATGTAGATGAATAATTTTAAATAATATGAGGTTTAGAATAAGGAAATTGACTGCCATAGGGGTGCTGAGTCAGACAGACTGAAGAAAACACTACCTCTAAAACTTTAGCTTATTACCTCTTTCCGCGCGCTATTGCGTGAGCCAGACTTGTAGGGAAATACATTGTAAAAATAAAACTTTTTGTAATTTTGAAAAGTACAGGATATTTTCCCGAAACATTATGATGCTACATTTTCACTGCCACGGTGTTTACTAGATAATGACAAAGCTCCGTTGAACTCCATTGGAGAAAAATGTATTAAACTGCAAAAAAATTACGATGTGTTTCATACGCAAGATGTACAATATGTATCTCAAAATGCCACAAAGTATAGCTAGATAGCAGTAAATCGATTAATGTTATCTCCCATTTCCCCACGTAAGAGTTGTACACTGCTCAAAACTAGTAACGGCAATCTCGCGGCCAACACGTCCCTATCACGTCTATCACGTCCCGCCCAACAATTCCATCATGGCGTGCATGCCGGGTTGCACATCCTCAATTTGATTAATAATTTTTTTTAGTGTTTCTAGGGGTTTTAACTACTTCCAAGCCCCTATTCACTTACCTTCTGACAATATGTAACTGTTTCTTACAAAAAAATGAGGCGGGGCACGTCCTTTCGCTAATTTAAAATTTTTACCAAAATGGCCTAAAATTAAAAAAAAACTTGAACCACTTAGGAACCTCAGGACGTTCGACAAAAATTCTGAAAAAATACCTGCAATATATTGAGCCCCATACTCAACTTTTCTGACCCCAAGCCCCTTGAAATTCGAAAAAAAAGTTTTTGACGATCACCCCTACTGCTGATGTCAAAAATACAGCATTTTAACTTTGGGATTCGCAGCTCTAGTCATTTGCTTCATAAGGATAGCTTATTCCTTCCCACTCCCTGGCTCACAGAAGGGTTGGATGGAGGGTGAATTGATGGACCACCCTCCTCACTTTAAGGACTGCGTGCCCCTTCAACTCGATTACCCCACGAAAAAGGTGAGTTTGCTCTCGGGCGTGGGAGAATAGTCCTCGCGTGCTCCTTAATGACGCCCCCGTGGGTCCGACGATGGAATGGCGTCTAAGAGACGAATTGTCTTCTGGCGGGAACCGCCCGTGCTCGGCGCCAGGAGAAAATTGAGTCGGAAAATGAGTCATTAGCATCCCCCAGAAGGAAAAAGTGCACGTTTCCTCGGATATTTATCTTGAGGGAGAAAAGGCACCTGAATGAACGGCGGAATGAGAGGTTTGGCATGAGAGTGCCGGCGCCATATGGTCCCAAGACGAGTAAGTCTTACATCAGTGAGAAATGGCGGAAAGAGATTGGTACTCTTAGAAGTGAGGGCTTGCAGTATAAGGGAGATGGTACTGGTGTGGTGGATGGCGTACTATTGCGTTCTTGAGAGATTACTTCAGTGATTATATTGAGGTATTTTTCCATAATAAGGGTACATTTTCGCACACACATAGCATTGCTTAAAAAATATCTACTCAGTTTTCTTTTTTACGGCTCAGTGATGCAAGAAAATACAATAAGCAAGGAGTTATTTAAGGAATAAGGCAAGGAATTAATTTCCTTCGTAGGAAAATGACTTATCTGGTTTTGGACCTAAAAGTATTGAGATACACTGTATGTTCTTTTAAAAAGTTATTTTCCTCAATCTTTTGTAAACCATGGAAGAAATAAGACCAATTCATTCATTGTATCTATTAGGAATGAAAATATAAGTATTCGATGCACCGCATATAACCTGAATATTGGTAACTTGCCTCCAATGTTTTAATACACTGTAAAAAGTTGATCTGATTTTCAGTGCGACCTGAATTTAAGCGCTGTCTGATTTTAAGGTAGTGGTCTGAATTTAAGACTCATGATGCGTGAAAATCAGACACACCTCCGTCTTATTTTAAGACCATAACCACTGCATGTTGAAAATAAGATGGTTGTGATCTGAAATTCAGATCACCCGCGCTGAAAATAAGCACGCCTTGGTTGGCGGAAAACAAATGAGCACCGGAATGTAATATGCGTCGTGTTCTTCACTGATATTACTTTTTAAAAGTTATCGACTAGAATGTTAGTTTAGTGTGTGTTATAATTTAATTTGAATGAATAACAATTAAGAAATATACCATAGGAGGAAAACGGCGGAATAAGTCAACCGAAGGAAACAAGCATTTTTAATCGAAAAAAGTTAGAGCAAATGGAACTGCCTATTTCAAAATAAGTAGGTATTTCATGATGTGGCTGAGGCTCGACTATCATGGGGATTACAGTGCCTCAAGCGAAGGAGGTGACTGTGATAAAAAGTACAATACAACCGAAAATGACAGATCAGGTTTACAAAGGTTGAACCACGAACCAAAGTAGGAGAAATATAAGTTGGGCACATTTGCTGAAGATTTAAAAAATGCTTGAATAACCCAACGCTCTATGGAAGTTTACGTCATAATGATATAAACTACGCTCGAAACGTCTGAAGTCTTACCTTTTCCGACATCAGATTTATTTTTACAAAGTCTGTATTATACGATATTTGATCCTATTCCGGAGTTACTTAGTGTTGACTTCATTCTATGCCATCAAGAATGATTATAGCTACCTTACAGACAGGGGAGGTCTGGCGTCGTCGGAGGCTCTCGGTTGGAAACGAACTTGGGGCCCCTTATTTTATTGGTGAATGGAAAAGCCGTGGCTAGAAAAATGTTTGGGTGGGTACATTTGAAGGGTCTGTTGTTGCAAGAAAGGAAGCGCTGTTATCCATGCTCTTTGGACACCAGAAGAAATCGCAATCAAAATGTATTTGTTTTATTGCGAGATAAACCAGATCAATAATATGCAGATATGTGCTTATAAATAATTAAAATGGGTCTGTAAGAGGCAGCGCGACAAACTAGTTTCCAAATACCGGCACGTCTACTGCTCCCTCGATAAATGAATTGAACTATTTATAATTACACCATATGGAGACTATTCAACTGATACGTATCAAAAATCAATCAAGCGGGCGTAAAAAGCGCTTCGTTGAGAGGGTGTCGACAGTTCAAATAGCAAAACGATCTCGCAAGTTGTGGCACATGCGCCATGCCCTCTCTCTTGCTGCCGCTGGTTGAGTTTTTCCGAAGTAATGAGCCCTAATCCACTGTGTCCACGATCGAATTAAACATCCACAAAAATTATTATTTTATCATGCGCCCGCACCACAATACTGGTACATCAGAATATTTTTTGTAGTGCAGCTCCAATAGCCTAATTGTAATTGCGGACCTGGAGTAAAGTAGTAATTTTTATCGAAAATTGGACGTTATGTTTATTATGAAAACCTTGAAATCCTAATTATTCTTGTACATCCGGTATAAAGATCACTAATAAGTAGTTTTACAACTCGGCATTCTAAGTTAATTGATTATACGAAGTATGAAGTGTACTTACAATACATTTTGTCATAGATTGCAATAAAAAAACATTAGTATGAATAATTCAAGAAGAGAAGAAATTTCAAAACCACTTGATTTAAATTCCCTGAATTTCTGTTTTTAACAAACTCGTCGGTCTGAAAATTCGCGAAACCACCAAACCAATGCATCGTTATATAAATAATAATAATTTTTATTCTGTCAAACCTAAACGATTGCCAAAAATAAATTCAAGACTGTATTTAATTGAAAAAATATTTTTTGAATTATCATCCAGGATAAATATCTTATGAACCAATTAAAAATTCACCTTTTTCCCGATCTCCTCCCTAGTATGAGCTAATTCATTAATGACTAGCTGAAAGTGCCTTTCGAAATTCAACTGCAGGGAGAAATATAATAATTACAAATTGCATAAATAAATTTAAACATTTTTCATGAAAGAGCGGAAACAAACTTGTGTTATGGAGTTAGCTATGGCTCCAAGTCACTATCGGAACCATAAATATAATTTAAACCAGTGTAAACATGTAATTACTGCCTGGACTCTTACCTGGGTCTTTACAAGAATAATAATTTTATTTAGAAACTTTCAGTTCAGAAGAAGCAAAAGTGGTTAGAATGGGGTGTACACAAATGTATGTCTATTGTTGACAGTGAGGCCAGATTCGGTTTTTTGAGATAGCACCCAAGTCTACGGCAAAAAAATTTTCTCTTGCCTTTTATGCATGTTATCTTTGTCTCAAGTCTCCAACTTCATGACAGTGGCGTCAATGAACTTCCTACGGTTACGTGCATTTTATTCCAATTAGAGTAAATTCTATTCTTATAACCTATGATGGATTTAGCCTACTTACACCAGGTACTCGTCACTCGGTTGCGCATATTCACACCTTCAACTGTATATTTCACGTTTAACTATGTATTATTTTTTTCATCTTGCTGCACTTATTTTTGATTAGATTTCGTTTAAGTTTCTGATCACGTTCTTGTGTCTTACAAGACCACAGTTTTGAAAACGGTCCACTTCGGAATACGGTATAGATCCATAAAATATACATTTTGAACCCTCCAGAAACTTTCATTCAAATACTTTTAGTTTTACCGAATGCAGACCTATTTGATCTGGGAGTAGCGCGAAAAGTATTTTTGTAATTTTTTTTAGCATCATTGCAATGGCATCAATGAACATCCCACGGATATGTAATGAGACATTATGCTCCATTGGGATTTGAATTTTATTCTCTGGTTTATTTTGAACTGACTCAAATCTCAAGCTATCTATATTGACGACGATTACGAAAGCGTTCCATCTCTTCTCTTCATGTCTCAGGCCAGTTCAAATGCACAAACCCGTAAAGAAACAAAAAAATACCATCCCAATATGAGCACCACTGAATCATTCATTTAAATACTCCTAATTTTAACCGAACGCAAACCTTCAAAATCTTTGAGTAGCGCTAGCAAACAGCACGTATCCTTGTGCGGAAAAATATGGCTGACCTTGTTTCACGAATAGCCTACAATGCCTTCACTACCTTCCTATATCCTTGCGGAAAGCATAATACCGTTTATGGAATCCCTCTACGATGAGCTGTTTAAGCATCAAAGATGTTTTCGTTTCGGAGACGTCAATGGCAAAAGCTTTATCAACGCTCGTAGACAAACCGAAAAAAACAGTAAATTTCGACGAAAATTACACATTGCCCAGAAACCTCGAAAGCAAATTGTAAATCGGTTAGTGGAATAAGAAAGTTAATACATTTTCCCATTACATACAGAAAGAATAAATGAAATCGATTAATATTTAGTTACTTTACTGAGCGAAAGAAAAACTTTTGCGCCATACCGTAGATTGAAAAAGTCAATTTAAACCAATGTAAATACATATGGCGCCATTAATCGAACCTGGGCCCTGAGCCTTTTTTTATATAGCCTATAGCACCTTATAGTGTATACGCTAGAATCCTACAAGATTTCAGTTCAATCGGTTTAGTAGTTTTGAGGAGATGCATAACAATAAGCTGGCATACAGACAGAAACCACTTCATTTTTATATTTTAGTATGATAATATCTTTCTCTGAATTGAAAAACAAATCTCGTTCCGGATTCATTAGAAGTAAATTAGACTGATTATCTTCAGTCAGTGTTCATCTAAGTCTGTCCTTGACGATTTTTAATTTAGAAGATACTCTTTCACATGTTACCTGAGTGAAAGGAAGGGTATCAACAACTTTATATGCTATGTACAAGTTAATAAAATGCCCAGATTGATACAGTTCATTGACAATGGGGAAAGCACAGGCCAAACATTTGTGGCATTTTCGATTTTGGGTGCAATGAATGAACTCCTTTTCTTCCTCTTCATCAAAGTTGACTTCATCATGTTCACTGCCTACGAATTTTTCTCAGATTAGGCATGTCATCTCCTTCATCATATTCAACTTCTTCTGCCTTGGTAAAACTTTCGTTCTGATCAACAAACTGTTTCACTTATGTAAGTAAAGAAATTCTTTCTACTTTACATAAATTTGGAATGGCACATATAATGTTGGGAGGAAAAGTACTTATGCTATTTGGGAAAATGTTTTAGGATCAAGCCAAGAGCAATCTTTTGAAATGCCTCGAATGGGTACGAATTGATCTTCAATACTTCTGGCGCAATCATTAATCCTAAAGCAGATCAATTTTTACTTATGAGTTGCAGTAATTTCAACTGCTTCTTCTTTGGCTTTTTCTCCTGACATTGTATTCTTTCTTGAAGTGGTTTGTGTTTTGAAGTTTAACTCCACTTCCACGTCGATTGAGTCATCTAGATCACTTCTCACTCTTCCAGTATACTTCTTCGTTCTTTCGTAATGAAATTCCATGTTCTCATCATATCTTTTAGAATTGGATTTCTGCAACAAACATCCAGGTTGTAGCGTTGTCTATATTCTTACTCTGAAAGTATTCAGACTCGGGAGAGGTAAAACTAATATCTCCAAAAAACAAAAGACAAAAGTATTTTCAAATGCTGTCCATTGATTTACTAAATATCTGGCCGTGAATTTTGATTTGCAGTCAAAATTTCCAGTGGATATGTCCCACAACGCACAAGTTATATTGGTTAATTTCCCTGAGTAACCATTTAATTATATATATTCTTCATCTACAGTCGACGAAAGTGCCCTATGTTTTCTCCACCATCTTGTTGCACCAATATTTCGGATTCTTCTGAGTTCATCATGTTTTCTTCTAGTTCTTCCTTCTCCCACATGGACATTCTCTTCAAGGACGAGCATAAGAAAACAGACGTAACTGATTTCTCTAATAAACCAAATAAGTTGTCTGCTTGCACCAAATTTACAGTTGAGTCAGCTACCACCAAATTTAATACACGCCCCATACAGTGAGTGTAAATAGAATCAGGATTTTCTCTTTTAAAGTGGTCTTCGTTGTAACAACCTCTCTTGTTAGTGGCTCCTTCAAACGAGCTAACAATAACACTTGACGTTGAGACCCCACTCTGCGCTGACTCCAATTTGATGCGATTAAACAAAGCAAGTCCACTGGAATCGTCAACTACTATTAGAATAAAAAGTCTTTCATGTATCTTCCCTTCGACTACATAGTGGACGCAAATTGCCAAGTAATCCATCACAGCAATATCTTGTGTGCTATCAACCATTAATATAAACACTATGCTATTATGCAGGTCTTTCAGAGTGATATCACGTCCCAAAGTACCAATTTGACGTTGATTAGCTTATTAATGAAATATTTGGACAAAAATGTTAGGAGAGAGCCGCGGGCAATCTGTCTTTTAGTCAATTTTCCAGCGGCTCATCTTTTTTTATTTGTTTTTATCCTATGCAGTTTGCTCTTTTCAATGCATTTTCTTACGTAATTTTGCAAAATCACGTCGCAACTTGCTACTAAAAAAACCAATTGAAGGAAGTTTCCATTATTTTCAACTGTTATATGTGTTCATAGCGTTACAGATTGATCGGCAATTTGTCTTTACGCTGTGGTGAGGGTAGGTATGGGAATTAGACTTAGTACCTATCATGTTTTTTTTTTCAAAATGTACTGAAAAGTATTCTAAAGGCCGTTTTACACGGTGAATGAATTCATTCGCGAATGACTTTAAGTGATGACCTGAAGTTGCTTCCGTTTTGGGTGTTTTACACGGTGAATGATCATTCGAATTAAGTCCTTGAATGTTGTGTGCAGAAAGGATGCGCAGTGGTAGGCCTATCGATAGTACATATCGATATACGGGAGATTTCCGGCCAACGCAGCTGTATCGATGTACGAAATTGGTCGGAATGGTTTGTTTACGTCATCTGTGTCGCCTGATATACGTGATAGATTAAATAAAGTATGGTGTATATTTAGTAATTATAGTATTCAGTAATAAAGCTTTCTAGGTACTGAGGTTTAAGTTATCTGAAAAAAGTAGAGCTCTAAATGATGAGGTACGGTTTAATTTTACGCGTCTACTGCTACAGTGGCCATTACAATGGCGGCGGCCACAATTTTGCCGGAGAAAGCTAGAAGAAGAGAGGAGAAAAAGAGGTCAAGGTATTCTAGGCCTGATTTAAAATGAACTTTTATTATAGGACTGTGAGGCCTATCGTAATTTATTAAGAAAGACGCTGGAGCAATTTCTTACTATATGAAATCTCACCAGACATGATTATGAAAGATCGGACACGACGACGAGAGAATCAATTACTGGGAAAAGAGATCTTTATTCAAACTTTGATATAAATGCTTGTAATTATATTGACATTTTGCAATTCGTTTCTGGCTGGCTGTCATGCTAAAATTTTTTAGCGACGGGCGAATCGTATCCATGACCGTATACGGTTATAACGTTCTCTGATTACTCAGCAAGAATTCATGAGGGTAAAATAAGTTTAATTTGGCATGAAGTGCGTAGGAGTATCTATCGGAACAGATAGTGGACTATTTAAAGTTTAGATTCGTGCTATTTGTTCTAATTTATCCCAGTTCGTGGTAGCTGTGATAACAAAGAACAGGTGATATCCTCACGAATGGCGTGAGAGACAACGGAAAAGTGCCAATGGAGATATTTCAATGTATTGTTTTCATTTATAATTTTCAGGTTCTGTTCTAATACTTTATTGATCTATAGCTACTTGTTACAAGAATTATCAAAATCTTAGAATACCTACGTAATATATTATTTTCAACTCACCCGTCGCCCAAAACGTGCTTAATTGCAGAACTTCACCAGGTGAATGCCTATATACATTACCAATAAGAATTACATAAGATTATATTTACTCCATGGGCACGCCAATTAATTGTATAAATACGAAAAGCTCCGAAAACCAATTATAATTGCATTTAGGCCTGCACTTGTTTAATTTTAATCCTCTTCCACCTGCTCATAAAACAAAGACGGACGTCGTGCGTTCGTATCACGAGATCATTCAAGGAATCATGCGATTTAAATTAGAATATGTTCTAATTTTGATCGCATGATCATGCGAGGAGATTTCCGTATCACACGACGCATGAACTTCATGCGCATAATTTCATTCGCCTTATCATTCACCGTGTAAAACGGCCTTAAGTCACATCTACTTTATTTTAAAAAACATAAGAAATAAAATTTTTCTTGCTTTGCTAATAAACTTAGCACTCATTCTCCGCATCTGAGCACAGCACATAGAGAACCGTGACGCTATCCTTTTTGGAAATACAGTTTTGTTTTTAATTTTATTAATACATAAAAAATCGTAAACAAATTATGTCCACGTATATTTACCCGCTATAAAAAATTCACTTACGCAATAACATTAAAAAATTGCCTTTTCTAATTTTCACGTATTCGTGATTTGTGGAAAAACCGGAGGTGATGTAGGAATTTAAAGATAATTTTCGGAATCCACAGAACAATACGCCTCTTCATTTCAAACAAAAAAATCTTTCATATTGGTGATAGTCACTGCTTTTCCTAGCGCTTAGTACCTGTTCCAAAATTATTCATCCCTTTCCCGTAAAAACACAAACTGGAGTTTCTTTAATCATTTATGTTATATAAAAATCGTGAGCATAAACCACAAGTGGATTTCTTTATTTTTAAAATTAGTAATTTTAACCATATTGGGGCCCTGCAGTGAAATTTTTATGAGGAGCGTAGCAATTCTAGTACCTACGATGAGCTTTACTTTTCTACTCACGCTTGGTATAATCTGGTTGGAGGGCAATTAGCTGTCGAGTGAGTCAGTTGTCGTGAGGCGCGATGTTAGACTAATCTGCTCTTGCTAATATTGTTGACACTCCCTGTCGGGGGCCCCCCTAAGCCGCCTCGGTCCGGGGGCCCTCGGTGATCGCCAACCTGCCGACCTAGCCAGACCGCCCCTGCGTACAGACACAATATCCTTGGAATACTAAATGTTTGGAGCCGCCTTTTGCCAGGAAAAACCGGTGGTGACGAATTGTTGGGAATGACTATTTGGTCGTAGGTTAAATTCCGAAGATGTCTGCTGAAGAGAAGAAACGGGTACCTCTTCTTAATTACTTTAACATTAACAGCTTGGTATCTCAACGGTATACCCACTGAGCTACGACAAGGTGAGTCATAGAGTAATAAAATTAATAATTTAAAATTTCAATGAATAGCACTCTTTTGAAAAGATTACAATGGGAAGAAAATTGTTCGTCTTGGCTCTAGTAGAGAAGATCTGCATGAAAGGAGCTCCTTACTCCACTATTTACATAATTTTAGTTCTAGAACGAAAACGAAATCCGAGCTTTAAGCGGAATTCGTATCCGCAGCTTTTGGTTTACCGACCTGACCCTTGTGACACCGAATAGATCAAACGGTATTTTAATTAAAAGTTCAGGGTTCGATTTCCTGTCTATGTTAAGCAATCGGTTTGATGTGTTGACTAGAATGATTTCCTCACATCCCAACTGCCTGAGTTTGAATCTCAGCAGTAGGGGATATTTTTCATGGCCAGTTTACCAATTCATACTTGAGTGCTGTTTGGTGGTACTCCATGTGCAGTACTAATTCCGTCGGATGGGACGTTAAACCATGAACCCCTTGGCTCCTTTTTTTTAAAGAGTAGGATGATGCGGACACCGGGTTTCTCTTCATCCTTCCTCTGTTCCCTCCAAAACCTGCACATAATTCTACCTACCTATCCTATTATAATACTTCTACATAATTATCCACCTTAAATATATGCATGCCCCAAATTACCTTACCTAGTAGTCGCTTCCCCCAAGAAACTACTACCGTGCATAATGAAACTCAATGGTAATACTCATTATGCATATTAATAACTTCCACAAAGTTACGCCTGAAACGACTTCTTATATTCGTAAACTACTACCGAACTAGGCAGATGATATTTTTCTCTGTCAGTGGATTACTCTGGCAACGTTCGTTGTGGCTTTTTCTCGTTCCCTTCAATTTTTCTGCACTAACGCTGAATCTTTCATTTAGTTCAGTTCGTATACCCCCTTCGATCACCTTGCTCACGTACGTGGACAGCAGGTTATACTTCCCTCAAAAGGGTAGCTTTCTCCACTAGAATATTGTACTGAATTGTGAACGCAACTGATTTTGAATTTTCCGCCTTGACGGCGCCAATTTCATGCACTAGAATCTCTCATTTAGCTTTCGTTTTTCAGAAATCATTTAGGCGGCCGCACATAAAGTGAACTATGCTTAATCTATTTATCTCTTGCCCATGTTGAATTTTTTTCTGTTCGTGTACCAATGATAGATAGATAGATAGATAGATATTTTTTAATGCTCAAACTCATACATATACACCTCATACCATACCAACTCATAGATATTGGCACCTTTTGAAACCTATGATTCGATACGTTTTTAGCATAATTTCACCTTTTGTCACTCTTTGACCTTTGACCCCTGAGTAACTCTTGAAGGTCAAGGGATGAAAAGTGAGATCTGAAGACCTTAAAATCAACCTTGGCACCTTTTCAAACCTATGATTCGACAGGTTTGAAGCGGTGATTCATTGTTTGTAACCCCTGTGACCTTGACTGTGACCTTTCAGGGGTCACGGTTGCAATTTTCGACCTCAATAGTTCTTTCATCGTGTTCTTCGTGTCCAAAAACCTATAAGTCGAAAGTTTCGCTAAATAATTATGTCTTTTTTGTACTTCGAATATTTTAACATTGAAAGCCCATAAGACAAAATTTAGATTTTAGGTTGGACCCTATTTCTGGGGTCAAAAGGTCATATTTTTAATATTTTGTTTATACTCAACAAAACTTACATCCTTTTTCTAGCCAGGTACCAAATTTCATCCATGTGGCTCGAAAGGAAGTGTCTAAAATTACAGGTCAGAAATGACACACGATTAATGGGACACTGTACAATATACTCATACATATACAATGAATGAAAAAACTTGAGGTTTAGGTAGTTTACAAGGGAAAAACGAGAATGAAGCTACTATCAGAAACGATAGTGTTAGAATTCAAAAATTGTGCAATCAAAAGCAAGGCGTAATAAAAATAGAAAAAAATATAAAAATTAACAAAAGGTAACCAAAAAATATGCATAAATTGACATAGCAAGAATGGAAAATAATATTGAAGAACGATATAGTTTTCTGAACATATAGTTTTCTGTATATATAGTTTTCTGTAAATTCATAGATAATTTGTTATGAAAAAACCATAGTCTTAGGTAATTTAAGTAATTTTGCATATCATATCTTAGACGTCCCCATGTAAAATTACTGTAACATGGTGCAAAATCACCCGCAAAGGTAGTAACCTGACCACGAAAGTCGTGGCAACAAAGGTCATTAATATATACCAAAACAATTCAGGGCAATGAATGCTTATGCTTAAGGTGGTACTTCGTTACCATACATGCGATCATCAATTTTTTCTCTATCTCTTAAATAACAAATGGACACATATGTGGACTATAAATATCTCTACAAAAATAGTAATAAATACATTTTTTTCAATACACAATGTCAGTAAGGCCATATCTAGTGTCATTTTTCTCATGCATTTGCGCTAGAGAGGTGAGAACATATTTTCTCATTGGCCAGGCATTTTCCAGGACCGAAGGGAATACTCGTTCGTGAGCTTAAAGTGAATATTCGATCAACGTTTTGTATCAACCTCCATCCGCTGAGTGGAAGGGCGCTGACGTGGATAAAGGGTTTGAGGATTATATAGTGCAGGGGGGTCGTAGTAGGGCGAGAGAAAGGGTTTCAGACGTCGGTAGTGAGAGCAGGGGAGCGTGGGTGCGCAGGGTTAGGTTTCCGAAGGGGGCGACCCTAGGGTACTTCGCTGCGCAGCAGCGGTGTAGGGTTGAGTCTGGGGAGATAACCTTTCCGTGGGAGTGAGCGCTTAGGGGATTTTGGATGAGAGGCATTGGGGATATGGCTCCAATATTTTGAATCCAGTTATGTCGGCATGTTCTACGGTCGGTTGGAAACTCAATGAGGCTGGAAGAGAGGAGTGCCATCTCTGGTGAAAATAATGCACGAGAAAGAGGGTGCATAAAGTGGAGTAAAGTTTTGTTCCTACAAAGAACCTGGGAAAGTTAGCTCAGACATTTTTAAAAGTGTAACCGTTCAACTCTGTGGGATATTCAAACTAACGACAGTCGAAGAACACTTATCGCGCGTAGCAATGTAAAGGGTGAAGGAACTTGCAGAGGAAAAAAACTAATAAATCAGTGCGGAAGAACAATTAACAGAATTATAAGAAAGTGTTGTCAAAAATAAATGTTAATTAAAAAGCAATCAAGCCGAAATTTCACGCAATCAAGACTATTTATCAACATTTTCAAATGCATTAGAGAAGGCGCAATTTTTTAATAAATGGCAGATTTTCAAATTAACTAAGTTTAGCTGCTGCAACACTTTGAACCTCTCGTGATAAATATATTGATAACTGAAACCAAACCTCTAGCAGAAAAAAAGTCAATACCATCGATCGAACTACAATATATTTTGCTAGTCTGCCAAGAATGCCTGGTAAATACTCATAAAGCGTTGATCTGTAAATTCAAAGGTCGCCGTTTTGATTCCAGCCTCCGAATCGGAAGTCTCATTCGTCCGAGGATTGCACTTTGGATTAAACGGTATGGTGATACCTCAATATCTTAAAATACTGTAGTGTCACAACAATATTCCATGAGACATTACGGCTATCCAAACTCATTCTTTCCGCATCTAACGAGAATCAGCGTGGAAAGATGACGTAAAGGAAGAAAATCGCAAATATATTTGGATCCAAAATGTAATATTCAACTGGACCGTTAACCCTCTGGTAAATATATCAGCCGATATCAGGTGTGGAATCACGGATACATCTTTCGCATAATCGCATTCTTTATCGTTAACGCTTACCCATAGAGTAACGCAGGGTTAACAATAACCGTCTATAAAATTCGCTCCACTGATTGTGATAAGCGATTTGAAGTGCTGTGCGAAAAACGAAGAACGGAGATCAGGTTCTCTCTGACATCAGTTAAATAAAAAAATAACGATAACGCTTGCGCACGCCTTATGAAGATCCATGATCGAGGCCCAGGTACGGAATCACGGATACATCTTTCGCGTAATCGCAAACTGTAACGATAACGCTTAACCCTATGTTAGTGCAGGGTTAACAATAACCGTCTATAACATTTTCTCCACTGATTGTGAAAAGGGATTTGAAGTGCTGGGCGAAAAATGAAGAATGGATATCAATTTTTCTCTGGAATAAGTTTAATCAAAAAAATAACGATAACGCAAGCGCATCCCTAATGAGGATCCATAATCGAGGCCCAGGTGTCCAATAAATATTCACGGTCAATTAAACCTTAAGCGTTGATGTCCTTCCCAACCAATTTCTCGTCCTGTTTACTTCCTTCCTTAGTAGTTGGCAGTCTGCGCAACTGAGGCATAAAATTGACCGTTTTTAGGTTATCGAAGCGCCATTTTGTAAAGCAAGAGCCTTCAAAGTGATTAATTTGAAGATGAAGAATCGTGGTGGGTTGGCCCACTTCTTAGACAGAGAATGCAAATAGTGACTAGCGATGTTCCTTGAATAAATCTTCATTCATCGTTCAATGATAGTAATTAAAAAAAGTAGCTTCTATCCTTAGATACTACATTAAATGACGATGAACTCATAAAATATAAACTGCATTTCCAATATCACCTTTTCTCATGTCATTTAAAATTCTAAAAACAACTACGTCACTGATAAAATTGATAATTTAAAGTACAAAGAGAAAACAAGTTTTGCCTCAATAAAGAAAATTCGTGCAACGGCAAATGATAAAATACCGCTATGTATTTATGCTAAATCACGGATGCCGTGTTTATGATTTAAAAGCTAATGGCGAACCTGAACACAATTATTTATCAATTAATTAAATTCTGCATGAGCATGCACTGTTTAAAACAAACGATTTCATCATCTAATGGATAAATCTTTTCCTATAATGGATTTAAATTGAAATTTTAATGATCCAACCTTCGTTTATTCGTTTGCAATAAAAGATTGGTTTATATTCCATTTCATTACTGAAGCATATTTCAATAAAAGTCGTATTCGATATTTAAAATAGGTTACTTCTATGACTATTATTCCGCTAGACATAAAAATCCAATTTAGCACTCTTACGTATTTGAAAAGAATTAAAAAAGAATTAACTTCATTTTTGCCGATGTGATCTTTTAAAAAGCTAGGAGTGAGGGAACAGAAATAATGTTTTTTACGTGTGCGGAAGTTCCCAAATAATTGAGATAATCTTGATGCCAACTCTCACCAAAGGTCAGAAAAACAGGTTGCATGATCAGTTTTTAAATCGCAAGAAAGGAGGTTACTATATAGTCGCAAGAAAGGAGGTATTTTAACATAAACGACAGAGTGTAGTATAGATAGGTAACTCTCAATACAATATATTTCCTGGTCTGTATTTATCGGTATTAACCCATTAAGGACCATAATTATTTCACTGAAACAATTTGGTTTTTAACGTTTGATTCGAAGATATAATCACATAAGGATCACAAAAACTAAGTTTTACGAAAAAATATTAATATTTAGTGCAAAAAAAATGACGTCCCATTTTTGGGACGTTGGCCCAATACAGTAGCTTTCCCTCCAGAATACGATCATCAGTAGCAATTTACAAAAAAATTATTTCTGGATACTTTTTACCTTAAATTAATGTTTATAACACTTCTGCAAGAAGAAAAGTGACTGGTTTCAATCATACGTGATTATTTTTTCAATATATTGACAATAACGTTTTTGATCATGACCTATATTTGACATAATGTCACATTATACTATGTAAAATTACATGAAAACATTTTTCAATTTGCTCAATTTCAATTTTTTAGCCTTGAAGCATTTTGTAATAAAACTATTATTTAGCTTCTACAGAACAATAAAGACATAAAATGTACACATTTGATGCACCCAGAATGGGATAAAACCATGAGGTGTACTATAAAAAATAACGCATGGACTAATGTTCATCGCATGACATTTGAATTGACGTTCAAGCATCAAAACTTGCACTGGTTTGAAAAAGAATAACACTTCAAAAAGTGAATTTGCTGTTAGCGAATGCTCATCGCATATCCACAAGAGATAACTTAAATTGTTTACCTTTCATGGAAATTGGAAAAAAATCGATCATGCAATGAGACATTACAGCGTTTACAAATTCTCATGGTTTTCTTTCCGCATACAGCACAGCGTTGTTGTGTTTTTATCGGAAATATTAAATGTTTTCCTTCATCAGATCTAATTTGTACGCATACTCTTCCACTAGAAATACAATTTTGTTGGGGCTCAGTACATTTACGTACTGCAGAAGTGGTTTTTGGACAAATATGCCACTATTCTCCTTCTTGCATCAAGTAAAGACACATTATATTCTGAATTCATTATCTGGTAAACTCTCCAGCTGTTTACCACGGCAATGTCAACCACTTGCGTGAAAATAGGGACCCACCATTTCTTCCCGCGTATTCTTGTCCTGTCTGGTGAGATCAGTTTATCCAGTAAATCTACTCCTTCCATAAGATTATTATACTCGGAAATAACTGTAGGCAAATGAAAGGTGATTTCTTTCTTGTTCCTCAGAGAGTAATGTTTTGCACAAACTGTGGAATAAATCTGACTATAATTGGTAGCAATACATACTGGAGTGTTGTCATGTCACTTAGCTACCAGAATTCCATTTTTGTAATCAAATTTATAAGCAATAGATCCCTTTTTGGTTGTTCTTACCATGACCTCTTATGCCACCAAATAGCTTTACATAACGCGGCTCTCTCTAACAGTCCCTGATGCTATCAATTTCTCATTCTTCAAATCAGTTTACGTTTAATCGCTTGTAAAGAAGTTATCGAAGAATAACTCATAATTTGTGGATTCGCTATCAGGAACGACGCTTGTGAGTTCATTTATGACCCTGATTCCCAAGGGCATTTATTATTTTCACACTCTTTCCCAAGGGCCGATGAAAAATTGCAACGATAACCATTAGAGTTACACAGGCACCAAAATCTATAGCCGAATTTTATGGGCTTACCTCGCATAAACATTTTGGCAGAATGCATACCATAATATCGTATCAACATTTCATCAACAGAGAGATGGGAATCAAAAATGGCAAATTGTAGTTAACTTTTTCTACGGGCTTCAAGTTAGGGTCTCAGTTTACATATTTTATCATTTTTATCACCTAAAGAAGCATTGTTGTTTAGGTGTAGAAACCTTTTGATCTCTTTGAACCTGTTTTTAGGCACTGAATGGTAGACTAAAGAAACTCCAACGTCAGGCAGCTGTTCCAATACATATTCTGCTGTGGAAGCTTGTGATAACCACTAATCAGGAGTACCCCCAAAAATATTTTCAATTCATTCTAGTCAAATTTTAAATGGGGAAATTTTTTTTGAGTTGCAATTATTGTACTCTATGTAGCAATAAGATTCAATAACTAATCGTCAAAAAATAACACGATAGTAATTAGACTATAAGTATGAAACCTGTTGTACTGCAAAATAATGAAGATTAAATGGATGAGGTAAGCGAGTAAATAACGAATGATGATGAGTGATTGGAGTCATGAGAAAACTAAAGAGAAGATAATAATAATAAGTTTATTACTCCATACACAAATTACATTTCAATAGCAGATGTAGAGTAATTTTAGGTGGCCTTGAAGGAGAACCTTTTTTAAGGCTACTATCAAATAATAATACATTATGCTTTACTTAAAGATACATATAGCTCGTGTAGTGATACCATAATAATCTCTTGACAATGTAAGTGCGTATCTTAAAAGCTACTTATTAACAGTTTATTTGTAACTCATTTACATTAGTTATTTACAATAATATTTGCTCTACACTTTCTTTGGTGAGAAGCCAAGAATGTATGTACATTTTCCAAAAATTTTCACAGACTCAGAAATAGTGCATGACTGGGGTAATAGATTATATAACTTTGGTCCTACATACAAAAAACATCTTTTGAACAACGTCAAATTTGGTTTTGGCAACGGTATACTTTTTTTACGCAGGGCAAATGGAGAAGGCAGGCACAGAAATATTTCAGAGTTACCACTTCTATTGATGAACTCTTCTCGGGCTCTACACCGGGTGAGTGAATGTAATGTTGCCGACGTTTCGGGTAGCGACTCGTTACCCATCCTCAAGGCAAATGTCACGTAACTAGACCGTCCGTTGGTTTTATACGGACGCTGGCGGTGGGGGATTGGTCGAGCCCCGATTGTTGAGCTGGAGGACCGTTGACCGTTGAACTTTGGCCGTTGACCGTTGGCCTCGCTCTGTAAACCTGTATTCTCTTTAGGATTCTATTCCATGAGCTGCTGATGGTATAGCCCGAATCCCGATTTACGTTCCTCCTCTCCATTTTTATTTCTATCGCTTCCTTTGTCAAGCGATCCCAAAATTTGTCCGAGCGCCAGATAACCCTCGTATCGTCCCATTTAATGCGATGGTCTAGACTGAGGCTATGTTCAACTATCGCTGATTTCTCCGGCTGTCCGAGTCGAAAATGTCTTCGATGTTCCTTCAGTCGAGTGGAAATCGTTCGACCTGTCTCTCCCACATAGACTTCGCCACATTCACAAGGTATTTTATAGACCCCCGGAGTCATGAGGCCGACTGGGTCCTTCGCTCTCACGAGACGATCCCTTAAATTGGGCAATGGTTTGTGAATGGTGTCGATGTTAAACCTCTTCAAAACCCTCGAAATTTTTCCAGATATCGTAGAAACATATGGCAAAACGGCTCTGGCTGTCGGTTTGGTGTGTTCATTCTCTGTAACTGAAACCCTTGAAAAGTTAGAGGACCTCTTGAGAGCCAAGGAAATTTGCCGCTCACCATATCCATTCTGTCGGAAGGTTTTTCTGAGGTGGTCTAATTCCATAGGAAGATTTTCTTGGTCGGAAATAGCCTTTGCGCGATGTATTAGTGTGGAGAGGACCGCGCTGCGTTGAGAGGGGTGATGATGACTGAGGCCGTTCAGGTAGAGATCCGTATGCGTCGGTTTACGGTAAACGCTGTGTCCAAGTTTGCCATTTTCCTTCCGGTGGATAAGGACATCGAGAAAGGCTATCATATTGTTCTTCTCCGTTTCCATTGTAAATTGGATATTGGGATGCTGGTTGTTCATATGCTCCAAGAACGATGCAAGAGTGTCCGGTCCATGAGGCCATATGATGAACGTGTCATCCACGTATCTGTAAAAGCACTTGGGTCTTAACGGAGCAGTAGTAAGGGCTCTTTCCTCGAAATCCTGCATGTAAAAATTCGCAATGGCCGGTGACAAAGGGGATCCCATCGCAACTCCGTCGGCCATTTCATAGAATCCACCGTCATACTTGAAGAATGTGGACGTTAATGTATGGTGGAATAGCTTCAACGTTCCGCTGTCAAATTTTTCTTCCAGTAGCTTGAAGGTATCGGAGAGTGGAACACGGGTAAAAAGGGAAACAACGTCAAAACTAACCAAAATGTCTGTTGGTTCCACCCGAAGGTTAGTCAAAATACCCACGAATTCAGAAGAGTTCTTAATATGGTGTTCACAGACACCCACATAAGGTGACAAAATTCCTGTAAGGTATTTGGCTAGGCTGTAAGTAGGAGATCCGATGGCACTCACAATGGGTCGTAAAGGAACACCTTCCTTGTGTATTTTCGGAAGCCCGTAGAGTCTAGGAGGTGCTGGTGCCTGTGGGTAGATATTCTTAAACGTTTCTTCCCGGACGCCTGACTTTTTAATCAAAGAAACCGTCTTCCTCGCTATAGTCTCCGTGGGATCACAATTTAACTTCCGGTACGCTCGATCCTTAAGTATTTCACAGATCTTATGGTGGTAATCTGAAGATCTCAAAATGACAGTAGCGTTTCCCTTATCTGCGGGTAAAATTTTAATCGCCTTGTTGTCACGCAGGGCTCGAAGTGCGGACCTCTCTTCCCTTGAAATATTCGATTTTGGGACCACGGACTTCTTCAGAATCATGGAAACTTCGTCCCTTGCCTCCTCCGCCAAATCTCTTGGGAGCTTCCGAATCGCCTGTTCCACTCCACCAATAAATTCCACGTACGGAATGGATCTAGGTGTTGGCGTAAAATTCAGTCCCTTTGAAAGGACGGATAAGGTAGGTTGGTCAAACTTCTCACATGTCAGGTTGATCACTAACCGTTTGCGGTCCAAGGGAGCGACAGAAGATTTAGAAGAAGGGAGCCGTTCATACTTGCACTTCTGTCTTTCTGTTTCACTCCTCAAAAGGACTTCACCCATGCTGAGCTGAGTCCGTATAAAACCAACGGACGGTCTAGTTACGTGACATTTGCCTTGAGGATGGGTAACGAGTCGCTACCCGAAACGTCGGCAACATTACATTCACTCACCCGGTGTAGAGCCCGAGAAGAGTTCATCAATGCAATTCGCCGGGAAAGCGTGAAATCTTACTTCACAAACCTCTACGGGGAGGAAGTACACCACAGTATACGCAAGTTGGAAAGACTGCGAAAGGAGAAGGCAAGACTCCTCAGCTCTCTTGCCTTTCTTTTAAGATGTCGCGACGAGGATACTATCCCTACCTTTGCTCGAGTAAGGTCATCTGTGAAATCACCAGCTGTGAACCGGATCCTAAGACGGACGAGTATGGCTTTGATTCGTGAGAGGATTCATGACAAAAGAAGATTGCTTGATGTCAACGCCAGGAGTTTGCTATCCCTCCATCTTCGCCTTGCAAACTTACTCTCACCGTTGGATTGGAATTACATTGACATCATTACTTCAGCCATGGGTGAAGTCCTTTTGAGGAGTGAAACAGAAAGACAGAAGTGCAAGTATGAACGGCTCCCTTCTTCTAAATCTTCTGTCGCTCCCTTGGACCGCAAACGGTTAGTGATCAACCTGACATGTGAGAAGTTTGACCAACCTACCTTATCCGTCCTTTCAAAGGGACTGAATTTTACGCCAACACCTAGATCCATTCCGTACGTGGAATTTATTGGTGGAGTGGAACAGGCGATTCGGAAGCTCCCAAGAGATTTGGCGGAGGAGGCAAGGGACGAAGTTTCCATGATTCTGAAGAAGTCCGTGGTCCCAAAATCGAATATTTCAAGGGAAGAGAGGTCCGCACTTCGAGCCCTGCGTGACAACAAGGCGATTAAAATTTTACCCGCAGATAAGGGAAACGCTACTGTCATTTTGAGATCTTCAGATTACCACCATAAGATCTGTGAAATACTTAAGGATCGAGCGTACCGGAAGTTAAATTGTGATCCCACGGAGACTATAGCGAGGAAGACGGTTTCTTTGATTAAAAAGTCAGGCGTCCGGGAAGAAACGTTTAAGAATATCTACCCACAGGCACCAGCACCTCCTAGACTCTACGGGCTTCCGAAAATACACAAGGAAGGTGTTCCTTTACGACCCATTGTGAGTGCCATCGGATCTCCTACTTACAGCCTAGCCAAATACCTTACAGGAATTTTGTCACCTTATGTGGGTGTCTGTGAACACCATATTAAGAACTCTTCTGAATTCGTGGGTATTTTGACTAACCTTCGGGTGGAACCAACAGACATTTTGGTTAGTTTTGACGTTGTTTCCCTTTTTACCCGTGTTCCACTCTCCGATACCTTCAAGCTACTGGAAGAAAAATTTGACAGCGGAACGTTGAAGCTATTCCACCATACATTAACGTCCACATTCTTCAAGTATGACGGTGGATTCTATGAAATGGCCGACGGAGTTGCGATGGGATCCCCTTTGTCACCGGCCATTGCGAATTTTTACATGCAGGATTTCGAGGAAAGAGCCCTTACTACTGCTCCGTTAAGACCCAAGTGCTTTTACAGATACGTGGATGACACGTTCATCATATGGCCTCATGGACCGGACACTCTTGCATCGTTCTTGGAGCATATGAACAACCAGCATCCCAATATCCAATTTACAATGGAAACGGAGAAGAACAATATGATAGCCTTTCTCGATGTCCTTATCCACCGGAAGGAAAATGGCAAACTTGGACACAGCGTTTACCGTAAACCGACGCATACGGATCTCTACCTGAACGGCCTCAGTCATCATCACCCCTCTCAACGCAGCGCGGTCCTCTCCACACTAATACATCGCGCAAAGGCTATTTCCGACCAAGAAAATCTTCCTATGGAATTAGACCACCTCAGAAAAACCTTCCGACAGAATGGATATGGTGAGCGGCAAATTTCCTTGGCTCTCAAGAGGTCCTCTAACTTTTCAAGGGTTTCAGTTACAGAGAATGAACACACCAAACCGACAGCCAGAGCCGTTTTGCCATATGTTTCTACGATATCTGGAAAAATTTCGAGGGTTTTGAAGAGGTTTAACATCGACACCATTCACAAACCATTGCCCAATTTAAGGGATCGTCTCGTGAGAGCGAAGGACCCAGTCGGCCTCATGACTCCGGGGGTCTATAAAATACCTTGTGAATGTGGCGAAGTCTATGTGGGAGAGACAGGTCGAACGATTTCCACTCGACTGAAGGAACATCGAAGACATTTTCGACTCGGACAGCCGGAGAAATCAGCGATAGTTGAACATAGCCTCAGTCTAGACCATCGCATTAAATGGGACGATACGAGGGTTATCTGGCGCTCGGACAAATTTTGGGATCGCTTGACAAAGGAAGCGATAGAAATAAAAATGGAGAGGAGGAACGTAAATCGGGATTCGGGCTATACCATCAGCAGCTCATGGAATAGAATCCTAAAGAGAATACAGGTTTACAGAGCGAGGCCAACGGTCAACGGCCAAAGTTCAACGGTCAACGGTCCTCCAGCTCAACAATCGGGGCTCGACCAATCCCCCACCGCCAGCGTCCGTATAAAACCAACGGACGGTCTAGTTACGTGACATTTGCCTTGAGGATGGGTAACGAGTCGCTACCCGAAACGTCGGCAACATTACATTCACTCACCCGGTGTAGAGCCCGAGAAGAGTTCATCAATGCAATTCGCCGGGAAAGCGTGAAATCTTACTTACCACTTCTAGTATAAAAACACCGTAGAACGTTATAAATATATAGATGCCTCAATGGAAGAAAACGTAAATGGAGAATAAGTGGAAAGGATCTTTCAAATCTGTTCTTTTTCAAAATAACACGAATAATTCTTTTTTGTAAAAAAACGGCAGGTTTTAAGGAGTTCAAAACCTGCCGTTTTGAACAAGGAAGACAAATATACTTAGCCGCACATTCCTTAAGACGAGATGGTCAACGAAGTAAGTACCTAGTCGAGAAATAAGTGAACAGAAAGAATGACAAAGATTGACCTAGTGGATGTCATGTGGAGAAAGAATTATGGAAAGACGAAGTGGAATTGAGGTATCTAGCGGATAGAAATTACAACCAGTGATGATTATATTAGTGTAGCCATAGTGTAGATTTACATGATAGTGTGGTATTCTTATGCAGAGGGTGGAAAAATAAGGCTTATCGATCTGGCAGATTAAGCATTACATACGCATAATTAGGGTATGCTAGAAAATTAAACATGTTTATATAAAGTTTCTACACCGGCAATCACTTTCTCCGCAAGCGAAACACCCGCATGACGTAACGTTTCCCAGAACCCTCCCGGATGATTTAAACCTCCCTTAGTCTTCCTCCCGTAGAAAGGAAGGAGACGGAAATGAGGATCGCTTCACCCACGATGCCCCTATTATACCCTTTCCAGCACCACCTGCGAGGGAAGGAAGAGGAATGAGGGTCGGTAGGAGTGGAGACGGGAACCTCATAAAATACATTCACAAGAGTCCACGCTAATTCATGGATTCGCACGAACGTATGGGATTGATGGGCGTCTTTTTCTCGCTTCAACTGTTTCTTGCGCAGTTTGTCATTCCGGCATTCTCAGAGTGTTTTACACGATCAGCACTGATACATAGTTTAAGCTTTTAGATCCGAGGAGTAACAAGGTGAAATCTACTCTAGCAGGGGAGGAAATTTCACCAAAATTGCTTGAGGTGCAGGCAAGTTAACAGAAGTCTAAAGAAAAATTGGTGGCAGTTGGTTAACTATTGTTTGTGTCCTCTAAGGTATTTTCTTAACGAAATGTTTCTTGAGGTGCCGTTAACATGCGGCAACATGCTTACTTAGTAGTTCTTACCTAATAGTACTTGCTTCAGCTACAATTAACGTTATACTAATTAAATATCACCAGCCTTACCTGGAATTATGACGCTTGTTGTGATCTTAGGAAAAAAGGCTTAAAAAGTTTTCATGCGGTGGTCTCCGTAATCTTGTCTCGGAAATAAAACCATGTGCATATAACGGTGGTGAGAGAAAGGACATCTGCGTGATCATAATCTATATCTACTGAGTACCTAGTGTGCAATACATCTGTATAGTGTATGGCAGGGGATGAATCTTAAAAAAACTTATATAGGCTGTACTGAATAAGTATATGCTACAAGGTTTATGAGAGAAACATGTTGAAAATGCATGTCGACATCATCAGTCATTAATTATACGGCTATTTTAACGAATCTCTTCACTCGGTTTCCCAATCAGATAAACTTTTTATATTTATGTAATTCTTCTTTCTTATATCCTTCTCTTCTTGCTTCATGTACCTCATACAAGGCCTTCCTTTGCTCTTCCTCACGTCTAATTTTCCCTCGACGATTGTTATCTTTTTTCTCAAATTATGGCCGATCAGGTTGTCCCTTCATTCATTTTCATTTTTCAGCATACTTCCTTTTTGTTCTCCTTAATTCCCTTCTAACTATTTTTTTCTTTCCTTTTTTTCTCTTCACCTTTTTTAATTTTTCTTTACTTGAATTTTATATTTTATCTACTAATTTTCCTATGTACATACTATTATATTTGAGTTATTCTTAAACACTAGCTTTACTATCAGTAGGATTTCGCTGGTTTTTCACACCCCCCTTCTTGTGGGGGTGTTTTCATGCAGTGGGGTTTTTGCGTAAAGGATGTAAGCATAATAATCCTTACGTTTTTCCCACATTGTAAATTCTTTCGCACTCCATTTGATATCTAATATTGATTTATTGTGTGTATATATTTATTTTGTATTAATTTATTATTCTTTAATTCCTTTAAGTGTATTCTTAACTGATTTTTTTAACCTCAGATTTTAATTGTTTTAGGTATTGATCACTATATGATTTATATATATATATTTTGACGAGGGGTTAGATGGCAGAAGGGACAGTTTTGTCTCAATCTCGCCCCAATAAAGGCCTTTTATTATTATTATTATCTTAGGAATTTTTCGCTTGTTCCCCAGCCGGTATATTCATCATTATTTGTTAACATCATATTTAGAATGCTTCGGTCATGTCCTATCTTCAACTACAGTCGCCAATCTGCAATAAAGAAGTACGTTCCAGAAAAGGTTTCCTGACTTAAATTTTCCATCATTATTTTCTGTTAACCACGAAAGAATATATCTTATTCAATGGGTTATACATGTTTGATGGTGAGTAATCGTAATATTTTTACATTTACAATACGTACATTTTGCTCGTACATTTTTCAGCCGGTCCAAAAGTTTAATCGCCTCTCTTACGGTTTTCAAACGTGATGCGTGGGCTACTTTTTAAATCATATTGAATACAGGTACTTCCTTCTGTAAGGAGTGCAATGAGCCGTCCTAAAGGTGTAGGACGATTAGAGAGAAAAAGGCATCCACTAGTCTTCAGCTCGAGGCAAGCTGTAACATCCCACTTTGCCCTCAGCAAGGAGCAGTGGGGACGGGATAAGGGTCGTCGGAGGAACCCTTTTTCCTCCGCCTCCAATGCTGCGGTGATTCGGAACGTGGCACGTGGTTGAATCGAGTCCAATGATTCAAGAGCTATAATGCAAGCGCTCTTCCGTCCCATGATGCCTCCCTCTCTCCAACTGACCTTAACCAGCCTAGTCGACGCTTATCTTTGATTGCTTCACTTAATACTAACTCCTCCATTCCAACGATGATCCACCGCAGACTATAATCCCATGCAAAATATGCACCTTTTGCGTTCCTTCAGTGCTGAAGAAAAATAGTTTTCTAGCGCATTGACATATTATGGAAATCATAGTTCTCTGCCTCATTTTCATGTAAAATTTGACTTCGCATTGCGAGGGGCTTATGACGGAATATGGCTGTAAATTGGCTTTAATACATAGCTTTTTGACGTCAGAACAAAAAATTTTTGATTTCGCCAAAAAGAATATCATCATCAACGGTCAAAAATCACAGGATTGGTTTGACACAGCCCTCCACTCGATTCTTCCATCGGGCAACCGCTTCATATTGACATAATTTCTCTCTTTTACATCCTTCACAACTTGTTCCATGTATCTCATCCGAGGCCTGCCTTTTCCATTCTTCCCGTTCACTTTTCCCTCGACGATTGTCTTCGTCGGGCCAACGTGCCTTATGATATGGCCGATTAGGTTTTCCTGCCTTCTTTTTAGAGTTGTCAGCAGACTTCTCTTTTATCCATTTCTTCTTAAGACTTCTACGTATGCCACTCGGTTGATCCATTTTATCTTTATCATTCTTCCATAGCACCACATTTCAAATGCTGCCTGCCTGGACTTCTCTGCTGCTGTTATTTTCCATACTTCACTGCCATATAGAAGAATGCTCCAGATGTATGTTCTAAGGAAACGTTTTCTCACTTCCACGCTTGTATTTTGCAGCTGTAACCTGAATATTCTTTTTGTAAAAAACAACTTTCGCCTGGGCAACTCTATTGGCAATTTCTCTTTTATTTAATCGATTTCTGGTTACTCGGCTTCCCAATTAACAACACTCTTACACCTCCTCAGTTTTTGTTTTCCTAGTCCTGGCTCCTTTTCTCCTAATGCATACCATTACCTTAGTTTTCTTTTTATTGATCTAAAGAAAAAGAATACAAGTGGCGTATTAAACAGAATGAAAGTATCCGTCGATTTTTTGGCAGTTAAAGATTGCTACCTTTACTAAAAATGTCAGAAATATGTTGAAAATCTCAGAGTATGGTCAGTCAGGCATGAAGATAAAGATGGAGAAATATATGACCGACAGAGACAATTAAAATATAATTCTTTTGGCGGGCATTAAGATCATAGAACATTAGGATATTTAATGTATATTATTAGGTATTTTATGAAGGTACCTGCATGAATTATCGTGTAAGCAATTCGTGCCTGTAGTTTTACTTAGATCTCATCATGTTGTGTAAAAAATCAAATTTGTTTTGCCTTTCTCGCGTGGTATTAATAGTAATCTATATTTAAGTAGTATTTGTTTTTACAATTGCGTGTGAGTAATTCATGCTTGGTGTTTATTCAGCCCCTAGCAAACAATCTGTAGGGCGTTCTGATACTGGCGATAAATAAAAGCCTGCAAATGAAATAGATACGGTTCTCACTTCAACCCAGGTGATCGATTTATCGAACTCATTTCAATTCGGAGGTGCCTTAGAGGAATCGAAAAATCACACCAAGCCTCGGAAACCGATACTTATGAATCCGGAAAATACGTACTTTAGCTGTGTGCTCGCCAGTAAAAATTGATAAAATGATTTTTTGTGCTGAAGCCCTTTCTCATTCCCCATCTCCGGCGTCGACGAATCCACGAGTGAACGAGTAAAATTTTAACGCTTTCTATTTGGGCCGCGAGAGGTCCCATGAGCGCCCAGATAAAGGTAAGATAAAGAGGTTGGAGTCAAAGATTGTGTTTTTGAATTGAAAATTCAACTGAAAAAATGTATTGTTCTAGGGCAACTGTCCTCTAAGAACAAAGACACTACATATCAGTATTAAATAAATTAACAATATGAAATAAATTACAAATAACAAGCAAAAATAAAACAACGTTGCATTATTGTAAAAACAGGTACCATACACATGAGCACATATGTTAAGTACATAGTTCATATCAAAAACATAGCAATAGCAAATAAATAAACAATTGAGCTCATTGTGAGATCTAAATTACAAACATGAAAGTCATAAAATAGCAATAATGTCCATAATGATGACAAAGGCAAATTATAAATGTAACATTTTGATTATATTAAGGAAACAGCTTTTATTGTTCTAGAAAAAACCCTAGGAACATATTTACAAAATAACAAACACAAGTGAGTGAATGACAGACACAAATAATAAGCGTCACTCGATTAGAGCGAATCAAGAATATGTTCAGGACACTGAGGGGGATAAATAATCACTCATGCACCTTTTGAACTGTGAGATGTCCCTGGATAATTTGATGTAGTTAGGCAAGGAGTTCCACAAATTACACGAGGAGATGTAGAATGAATTACGCACATTTTGTAATGCGATGTTTGGAAATATGAAATATTTTTGCTATGGGGGTTGATCTATTTATCGTTTGTGCATTAAATATGAAATTTTCATACAAGTATGACGGTGTTTTAGTGCTTATTATTTTAAGTAGAAGTTAGACCTTTTGAACCGTTCTTCTCTGCTCCAGTTGAAGCCAATTCAATTTGAGTAGTAGGGAGTTAAGTGTTCATCACAACGAATACTGAAGATGTGTCGTATACAAGCCTGGAGCCTTTGGAGCCTTTGTAATTTAGTGCTTAATTCTTTTTTCACATCAAAGTAAATTACGGAGCAGCAGTCAAGATGTGGAAATACTAGGGTCTGAACCAACCTCTGGCGCAATTTAGTAGGGATTAGGTGTTTGAAATACTTCATTCTGTATAGAGTTTTATGAAATCTATTTGAGAAGGCATTTACCTGCTTGCTCCAGGTTAAGGTGCTGCTTAAATATACTCCTAGGCTTTTGACTGAGAGTAGTGATTTGGGATATTTAAAACGTTGATTTTGGGTAGGTTACTTGAGAGCAAGATATGTACACTTGGAGCACATCCAAAGATTATGGACTTTGTCTTGTTGGGATTTAGTTTTAATCGATTTTCGGTCAACCAATCACAGATGAGATGGATATCCTTGTTAACCAACGTGATGGCGTGGTTGATTTCCGAAGGGTAAGTTTTTGGTGAGTAAAGGGAGGTAAAAGAAGTCCGGACTATTGTTTTCAACCTTACATTATAATTTATGCTCAAGTTTCCCTTAGCGAAATATCATATCATGCGTAACGTAAGGAAATCGCCGAAAAAAGTTAAAGAAATGGTGTATAAGACGTTGGTGCGATCGATATCGGAGTTCGCCACAAGATGATGAGATCCGCACGAGAGAAGCCTGGTAATAAAGCTGGAGAAAGTGCAAAGGAAAGCGGCTAAATATGTCTAATGCAGGCATGAGAATTGCAACAGCGTGAGTGACATGCTGAAATGTTTGGGATGGGAAAGCCTTGAGAAGAGGCGGAAAGCGTTCTCTCTAGGGAATCTGTACAAGGCGTACAGAAAGAAAGTGGGATGGGAGGAAGTCAGCAAAAGGCTGCTCGAGCCACACCGAAAAGGGAAAAGAGACCATATGTCTAAAATAGGGGCTCGGCGACAAAGAACAGACACGGGAATGTTTCCGTTCGTAAACAGAACGAAAGACCAGTTAAGCTACCGAGGCTTCCTTCTCACCTGTGGAACTCTAGAGACCTGACCCTGAGGAACTCTAGAGTACCTGGCTGGAAATCTGGGGTTCCGGGTTCGAATCGCGGTCGAGGTGGATTGTTTCCTTGTGTAAATCCAACTACTGGACGAAAGACGATTGGAATACACTACGTACATAATCTTTTCCAATCCTAATCCCTTTCCCAAAAAGTCATAAGTGTTTCAAAAAGACACTTCGTCTCACAAGTTGTCAACTGTAACGGGAATCATATTTTTATTTTTTCTATTGCAGTTTTTCCAGTCTACCGCAAGTTTTATTAGAGAAATGTTTTGCTTCTCAACTAAAGTGAAATGTTGACTATTACCACAATGCATGATTCTCAATATAATGTATTGAGTAGTAACTAAATATGAGCTTGAGGATTGTGTTTGAAACCGTCGGGATTAACTCGAATGGGTAACCAAGGAGTCATGTGGTATAAACACGAATGGTTTGCAAATTTGGTGCATTAAAACCGCTGATCACAACCTCATTCATTATTCACACTTGTTCTTTATCTCATATAGGGACTCTATAGTCGAAACAGATGAGAAAAACTCAAGTGAAACAATCAATGGTAATGTAACGAGCGATTCAAAAGCGATAAATTTGCAATCCATTATTTTTTACATCAAGTGACTCCTTGGTTACCTATTCGAAATAATTCCGAGGGTTTCAAACATACACTCCGAGGCTCCAAATGCTAACTACCCAGGGCAACATTTTCCGCTGAACGTCTGGGAGTGATAATATTTTATGGATGTGAGTAGTTTATGGATAGTGAGATAAGAGCAATAAGTTTGAGTAAGACATATTATTTCCGTTTATTTCATACCTGAAACCGTTCTTAAAGGTGCTTCAAACCGGTAGAAAAGATGGGAATAGAAGGATAAGAAAGAGGGGTGCAGAAAAATCAGCCGTCGGGATTAGCTTTCTCTAAGAAAAATATGCCAACGAATACCCTAGAGAACGATAGTTCAAGAATTGGCATTAGCCTACTCTAAACCAAATGTGTCAAATGTATTGAAAATCCAAGTGTATGGTGGTTCAGATATAAAAATAAAATGGTAAGCATACGAGGGACAGAGAGGCTTTAAAATGTTTTTCATGCGGCGTGCAACAAGATCCAGCCTAACTGAAGTTACTAAGGGGATCATTATGTCATGTAATATAGACTAGTTGAATGTGCCTGTTGAAATTCAAGGGGGGTGAAAAAAATGAAATGTATTCTTAGTATTAAATAAATTAAATTTTTTTATAAAGGGACGAAAACCAACTTGGATTACGGAGCTATCCTATCTTTCGCTTCAAGTGTAAATTAGAGCCGTACATCTATTATAACCCATAGTTAATGTATAATTTCTGTCAGTATTCGAACATGCACCTTTGCTAAAATGGGAATATTACACCGAACCTTTCAGGCTAGAATGAGGCAAGCATGGGGATTCTTGAGAAAGATGGGACCCCTCTCCTTGGTAACAACTTTATTTTCTCTTACCTTTTATGCAGATAATTCACGTAATAATTATCGAACTTTACTGCAATGGAGTCAATCAACTACCTACGGATGCATAACAATGCAATTTGTTCCACTGGGATTGGAATTATTTTCAAAAAAGCTGGTGCAAACTCCACCTATTACACTATATACCTGTCGTTCCCTCGCGTATACTTGAATTTCCCTTTTTGAACCATTACCATAACATTTATTATTTCAATACTTACTTTTCTTATATTTTATTATACTTCATTTAGGATTCACCGTGTTTATAAATCTCAAACTACGTTAATTTCGAAATACTCTTAGTTTTATCGATTGCAAAGCTATTAAATCCGTTAGTAACATTACTGGTAATCAAATATATGCATAGTATTAAGAAATGTAAACATTTATTTTTAAGAACAAAACCCTAATTAGAATATGGAGCTATCTTTCGCTCCAAGTCTAAATCAGAGCCGTAAATTTATTATAAACCAACGTAAACACATTAGGACTGTCAGTAATATAACATGCACCTTTACAAAAAATAGTAAGTGTATTCCGAACCTTTCAGGCTAGAATGAGACCGACATTTGCAGAAGTTCTGAATGTCATATTATTACAAAGTGTGTTCTTTTTATCACTGTGTAGTCGTTTATCCACATCCTGACTGCAAAACTAGTTATATCTAAATAGATGTTGTAGCGAAACAATAAACCACCCCGAAAATGGCCCGATGTCATCGGATTTTCTCACCCCAAGAATGCCTTGAGCGTATTGTTGGAGCTGCACTGTTACCGGATCCCAATAATACACCGAGGAGTCTTCCTTGGGGAATCTTGCGAGTGAGCTGGCTTTGGGAAGTGTCGTATGAATCGGACTGCCGCAGGGATTCCCGTGTCTGTTGGAGGGGTTTGCGACCGGACGATCGCTGAGATGAGGGTGTATATTCGCAATGGATTGTGAAATCAAGTGTATTGGTGTGCTTTATTTGATTTGTTTATAATCTGTCATATACAGAGTGTCCCATTGATCGTGTGTCATTTTTGACCTGTAATTTTGGACACTTCCTTTCGAGCCACATGGATGAAAGTTGATACCTGGCTAGAAAAAGGATGCAATTTTTGTTGTGTCTAAGCAAAATATTAAAAATATGATTTTTTGACCCCAAAAATAGGGTCCAACCTAAAATCAAAATTTTGCCCTATGGGCTTTGAATGTTAAAATATTTGAAATACAAAAAAGACCGAATTATTTAGCGAAACTTTCCACCAGATAGGTTTTTGGGCACGAACTTTCGATGGAAGAACTTTCGAGTTAAAAAATTGCAACTGTGACCCCTGAAAGGTCCTAGGGGTTACAAAAAAATGAATCACTGTTACAAGACTGTCAAATGATAGGTTAAAAAGGTGACAAGGTGGATGGTAAAGTCTTCAGATCCCTCTTTTCTTCCCTTGACCTTCAAGGGTAACTCAGGGGTCAAAGGTCATAGGGTTGAGAAAAAGTGAAATGAGGCTACAAACATGTAGAATCGTATGTTTAAAAAGTGTATGTTTGTGTTTTATGTTCGTTTGGCATAACCTAGGTTACATATTTATGGTATGTTACATTTTGGGTTTGTTTGTGCATGTTTGGCATACCACATTACACATCATCGGCTGATTACAATATATTTCTGCAATTGATACCAGACTCTTAGCAGCAAAGTCCTGAGATCTCACCGTCAGGGATTAAAATGAAGTAGGCGAGAGTTAAATTAACGAGTGATGTTTCTCATAACCGAACGTTTTATTCGCTGTAAGCTAAAAAATTACGTCCAAACCATTTAACGGCAAATATCGATTAGTTAAGTAACTTATATTAGTCGTTCGCGTGAGAAAAAGTTGTATCACTGGTTCAATCAATCAGCGTAGCTGGACGGAAATAGATCGGAACACTCAAGATGGCTTTAACTGCAAAGCCTAGATTGATTAGAACGATTTCATAATGAATTCAGGGATAACGCTCAATACGAGGGCCCAAGATAGCTTAATTTTTGCCAGAAAGTTAGTGACCTCAGAGATACTAATGATACGGTGTACCATTAGTATCTCGGGATATAAGAAAGCCATGGCGAGGTAGATGGAAGCATTTTATTCACATTATTTTGTATTAGTATGAGGCATAATATGGATAAGTTATGCATAAGTTATATGTAAATTATATTCATCTCGTCCTTGCTTCAATTTTTGTGAGTCATTATCAAATTTTTATTTAAGAAGTTAAAAATGATTACCTAAATTCAAACTTCCCTACCTCATCCGGTATCCGGTATCCACTATGGCCTCAAATGCAAAATGTCGCAATTGCTATTCCGAAATTCATGTCTCAGAAAATAGCCGAGTTGGAAATATACTACATACATTTACTGATTCATTTAAACGAAGAGGACTTTCCGTAGGTTTTTGAATACGAAAACCAAAATTTAACTTTTGTCGATGGCATCGAATTAATGCAATTCATTATGCATGAATTATAAAATAGAGTGAAATGAAGGCGCAGCTATATAGAAAGATTGTTATAACATTTTGCAAAAGAAACGCAGAAGATGAATATCGTAATATTAGAAAACGATCAAAGGGAATGAAATACCTTGGATCATCCTAGTGCAATGTTATACCCATCCAATGGTTAATGAACAGCGCACGGATTCAAACCTCTAGGAAAGAATTGGGTTGGTTGGTTGGTTATTTAGGGGAGGCGACCGACAGCTGAGGTCATTTTCGCCATATAGGATCGGTGGATAATTGGGTAATGGTAGGAGTTTTCAGGGAACGGAGGAAGGGTGAAGAGAAACCCGGCGTCGGCATTAGCCTACCCTTAACAAAAATCGCCAAGGGGACCACGGCTTAACTTCTGAGTACTGAACTTGAAATGCTCTCCACTAGGCATTCAAGTGGGGATCGGTTTTCCACTGAAAAATCCGCCACTGCCGGGAATCGAACCCGGGCCATCGGGATGGGAGGCCAGTACTCTTGACACCACACCAACCCGATCCCAAGAATTGGGTTGAAGTATAAGAATCCATAATACGACAGCTCCGAAGAATATCTCACTCCTGCTGGAAATTATCGGTCCAATACCTTTTAACTGAAAACCAAGTTCCATCTTCCATTTTTATTCCTCATAATAGGCACCTGACGAGGAGATGGCGTCTTTTTATACCATGCAAGTTGAATGCACTTGCCTTGATGAATATTACTGGTAAATAATCTTATGTAGGACGTATGAAGCTACTTTTAAAGGTGAAAAATATAAACAGACTCAAAAAGGTTTTGTGATGAACAATCAAATGCAATAAAAGCCTAGTTTTTCTTTAAGTTAAATATTTCAGTCGAGGGGAAAACTTACGGCTATAATATTATAAACTGAATAGCCCTACAATTTTCGAATTTCATGCTTATAATTTTATTAAATCTTGTGTATTATATATAAGTTAAAGCATGTCATGCATACGCTGTTATTAATTAAAAATATATGGATTCATTGAATAAATGATACATCATCAGTGAACTTAATTTTTTCCATTAATTTTTTCTTCAGTTTCCGCAATAGCTATTCGTATAAACGAGGGATGAGAAATTGAGCGATAATAAGCAACATCCGGTATGGATGTTGAATAATGAAAGAAACTGCCGTAAATAATGATTTCCAGCAGTTGGTTTCCAAGAACCTAATAGTTATGGGAGATTGGAATGCAGTGGTCGGAGAGGGCCAAGAAGGAAGTGGCGTGGGTGAGTTCGTTTGGGAAAGAAGAAATACCACGGGAGAAAGGCTGGTAGAGTTCTGTAAAGAAAAGGACATGGTAATAGCAAACACCCTCTTCAAGCAAAATCGGCGAAGAAGATATACATGGAAGATGCCGGGGGACAGAGGAAGATGCCAGATAGACTACATTCTTGTCAGAACGAGATATAAGAACCAAGTTAAGCAGTGCAAGAGCTACCCCGGAGCAGATATAAATAGTGACCATAACCTGGTGGTAACGGACAGCTGCCTGCGATAAAAGAAAGTGAAGAAAATTACGAAGGAACCAAGATGGAACACAAAGACGCTGGGGGAAAAAGAAGTAAGAGAAAGGTTCACCTCAGCCATCGATTCAAAACTAGAAGTTAACGAGACAACCGTTACTGGAAGATGGAATGGATTAAAGAAGATCATTACAGAAGTAGCAGATGAGCAACTTGCCGAAAATACTTACTAGGATAATCAACAGAAGAATGGAAGAAAATATTGAAGGGAATCTTTCGGAAAATCAATTCGGATTCAGGAAAAACCGAGGAGCTAGGGAGGTAATACTCAGCTTAAGGACACTGGCCGAGAAAATGATGCACGTAAAAAAAGCCATTTGTGGACTTGGAAAAGGCCTTTGATAACGTCGAATGGAACAAGATGTTCAAGATACTAGAAGAAATTGGAATAGACTACAAGGATATAAGAATAATATAAAGCCTATACAAGAATCAGGTCACCACAATGAGAACGAAAGACGGAAGGAAGATAGAAGCCAAAATAAATAAAGGAGTCAGACAAGGATGCAAACTCTCCCCAGCGTTTTTCAATATATAACTGGAAGAGGCAATAAGAGACGCAGAGCAAAATGGTATCAAGTTGATTGGCGAAGAAATAAACACGCTAAGGTTTGCTGGTGACATCGCAGTTGTAGCAGGAAGTCGAGAGGACCTGCAAGCATCCCTGACCACAATGGACCAAGTACTTCAAGAATATAATATGAGCATCAACAAGAAGAAAAATAAA
Source organism: Platycnemis pennipes (assembly GCA_933228895.1). Classification (NCBI taxonomy): domain Eukaryota; kingdom Metazoa; phylum Arthropoda; class Insecta; order Odonata; family Platycnemididae; genus Platycnemis; species Platycnemis pennipes. Next base: position 27,228,384 of record OW121852.1, on the reverse strand, counting down.
ATCCTAGTGAGCGGAGAGAAGCTTAGGGCAAATATAACAATTCGAGGAGTAAAATTGGAACAAATGGAGAACTTCACCTACCTCGGCAGCAACTTGGCAACTTGGAATGGAAGAAGCTCGACGGACATCAAGCGAAGAATAGCACAGCTAAGGAGGCGTTTATGAAGGAGAGACAACCACTGTGCTCAAAGAACCTACGGCTGCAAACAAGGAAGCACTTCATCAAAACATTAGTATGGAGCGTGGCTCTCTATGGATCAGAACCATGGAACAGCGAGAAAGCAGACCAACGAAGAATTGAAGCCTTAGAAACTTGGTACTGGAGGAGAATGTTGAAGATTAAATGGACAAATAAAGTGAAGAAGAACCAGATGGATTGAACATACCTTGAGGTACAATAAATTGGTTAGAAATATAATAGAAAGGAAAATTGAAGGGAAGATCCCGCGAAGAAGACCAATTGACTAAAATATAGGGCAAATAAAGAAGGACGTGAAAGAGAAAACATACCAAGGCGTGAGGGAATTGACACTGAACAGGGTAGAATGGAGAGCTGCAGTAAATCAATCCTAGGATTGGAATACTGATGATGATGATGATTGATTTCCATTAGAAATTTAACAGGTTATCTAAGCTAGTAGAATCTAATATTGAATTTGTAATCAATTTCTTACTCAGCCCTCTATCTACAGAGTCCAGGATTGGAATCAGAATGACAGTCGTTATTGGCATGTACTTTTTCCAAATGCCAATAAGAAAATAAGTAATTTAATACACGTTTTATTCAAAGTACAGACGACAAAAGAATCTGTCGGAGAGAGGTATAAACCAACCAGTTAAAACCATTAATGGCAGAACAGGGCTAATATATTATACGGGAAAGGCAAGTGAGACAACGTTTATTCAAATATAATATATATTATCTATCAATAAAAGAGGACATGTGATAGCATTATAAATTTGATTTGAAATTAAGAATATTATCAGTACAGATATTGGTTCCAGAGTGTGCTTAGCATCTAATTTGTTCATCTAGATTATCTAGCGTAACTTTTAAATTGATCCATTCAATTTCTTACACAACCGTATCAGTGGCGTAACGTGAAGTGCATATTTAGGTAATCCATCGATTGCAAACCATCTAGCGTTTTGCGCATGCTTTTTTATGATTTATTTTGCAATCAGTTTTCGAACATGAAATCCATATCTCCAGCCAAAAAGGACCATCTAATCTTCTTACCACAATTGGGACAAGGTAAAATTCACCTAAATCTTCGTTTTATAACCTACACATCTCGGGCAATATCAAAAGCACCATTAAGAGAATGCTAGGAAACTATGCTATGGAAACATTTTCATTGAATAAGCACTCATTAATTCAGGATTATTCCATTGATTCCATGAAGAAAGCAATTTGCATTTTTTTGCAAATGCAGGAACATTCATCAACATAATTTTCACTACCGCATGATAAAAGAAGACCGTCATATAATCCACACAAATATTTTATTCCAACCCAAGTTTCGACTGTCCTGCAGTTATTATCAAGATACAAATCTTATACATATACACGGTTGTACAAGTGTGTACAAGTACATATTCATGAATTATAAACTTTTCTCTCATCCACAAGATATTTTTAATAAGCAATATTAATTACTAAAAATTACATTTCTAATAAAAATTCACAAATAAATTCTCTCTTAAATGCAGTGACTACTTCCAGACAGGTATTTTCCAAGACATATTTCTCCTTTCATTAATTATCACCATGTCTTCCACAGGCTTAAATTTCCGCATTTTAATTCTATTATACGTGATTTTATTTTTCCCCCAATTTATCTTCACCCGATAAAAATTCACGGATCTGACGTCAGCCATTTTTTAAAGATAACATAGTGACCTCAACTCAAATGAAAGAAGCAAAGGATACGTCAAGGATAAGATTTACTTAGATGATAGTTTTCCGTGGTTTTCTGAAGATTAGGCATTGATAAGACATGAATTATTTATTTTTATGCTAAATAAAGGCAATGAATTTAATGGCTCAACTTTTGGTGCCTCTATCATCGTTGAGCGTAGTAAGAAAATTTTGTAGGCAGTTACGGTATGTGTGACAAAATTATTTCTGAGTCTTTGCACATCATTCTATTATCAATTGAAGATCCAAATAGAATATCCTGCAAAAACTTTAGTAGAATATAATTTATGAAGGGTGTAGTGTAAGTACATAGTTTTTAATAACTTCACCGTATTTTGTTTGATTAGATCAGAAAGGTAAAATCATGGGAAAAGGTAGAGCTTAAAAATATCATTTACAAATATTTCGAGACGTATTAAATATCTGATGAAAATGACAAGAAAATATTTTTGGGATAGATACTGATGGGTATCACAGGTTATAGGCGTTTTATGGACGTTGTTCTATTTTTATTAGGCATGGATGTAATTGTTTAGACCTTTCCAGACATACATGTATTGGAATCACATAGTTGTAGGTAATTTAAGATCGGTTGGTCCAACAAGACGATATTTAAATTAAAAAGCCATTTTGCATATATTACTTGTTTTTTGTTGATAAATCTATAAACCCTAACTGTAAATCAGTTGAAGTACTTACCTACTAACAATACGGTAGCTTGCTGAGGTCTTGGCGACTAAGTCATAGCTTTCCTCTCCATGATCCTCTATCGTGACGAATATCTAGTAATGAATATTTCTTCAAATCTTGCTTTACATATTTACTCATCATGCAAGAATTATGTAGTTATTTTTCCCTGTCTTCTGTAAAAAAAATTCTCATTTAATTACTTACGTTTTGCCAACCTGTAGTTCTACCTTCTATAAAAACCTTCAGCATTCGATCCTTCGTAGGTAATTATCCCATTCACCAATCTCATCATATAGGTTCTGACAACATTGTAATTAAGTTTTATATCGGTAGGAATGGTTTTAATGGAGTTCCCTAAAAACTATCCATTTCATTCATTTATCTATTTTTCTCTGCACATATCTTCTCTCACTCTGCATACTGGCCAAAATCATCATCAGTCAGTAATCATAGTTTTACGCAGCTATCCACTGAATACTTCTATCGCCTAATCTCTTCATATTAACGTAATTCTCCTCTTTTACTTCCTTAACAATCTGCTTCATATATCTCATAAGAGGTCTGCCTTTTCCAATCTTCTCGTTCACTTTTGCCTCGACAATTGTCTTCGTCAGTCCATCTAGTCTTAAGATTAAAAACACTAGCGTATTATGCAAGATTCGATCAGATAAATAAGATTAGAGAGCAGTGGATGGTAGATCATCTTTTTCTTGTACATGTACCTGATTATGCTTCAGTGAAGTGAAACATGTCGGAATAAATCTTTTTGCCCTGTGGAATGCTAAAGTTTTTACTTCTCATCCTAAGATTAGAGAGGTAGATTGCCGTACTGATAGATTCAAAATAGCATTTTTTCCCCGTTTTATAAGAGAACAATAGGCAGCATAGCAGAGGGATAGGTAGGGGAAATACTTTAGAGTAGTGTGAGGTGTATGATGCATCTATTAATCCCTTAAATACTACCTATATATACTAACAATCTAGTTGCATGAGACCCTATAGTTGCTTTTTTGCATGCCAATGGCGATGATCTTGGTGATCTTCACCCCCAGCCACTCACCGTCGCGGTGGCTTGCAGGGTATCGTGTAGATGTAGAAGATATGGGCGATAAATTGCTCCGTCTTCTTCTTAGGGTACTCAGAAGACTTCTCTTTTTTCCCACTCTTTTTGGGACTTCCTCGTTACTTACTCGGTTGATCCATTTAATGTTCATCATTCTTCTGCAGCACCTTATTTCGAATGCTTCCACCCTTTTCTTCTCTGCTGCTGTCATCGTCCATGCCTCACTGCCGTACAGAAACATGCTACAGATGTATCTACACCCTGATTATTTATTTTCTTACTTACTGTCCATACTCCTCATGGTAGCTTATACCATCTTATTCGTCCTCGCTTACCGAGCACTCTATTTTGATAGACTCCTTCAGTATTTAATTTTCTTAATGTGTCTATTACATCTCATATTGTGTTTTCTTCTAATAAAAATCTTTTTCCTCCCGAAACATATTCAACACCTCTTGTTTTATCCGTCTCTCCGTCCATTGCACTTTCCCTCACATTTCCTCCACTTCACATTTATAAAGCTTTCAATATTTTGTCGTCATTGTTTCTTAGTGAACAATTCTCAAAACGGTATAAACGTGCTCTTCAATTCACCCAAAATAGCAACATTAATAAACTCAATAAACTCAAAAGCCTTTCAGAGCTTGAAATATTGGACAGCTCCAATCTTGCGCTCTGAATTCTTGGAAAGTTCCACCAGGAAATAATCCACTCTGCGAAAATCTTTAGGTCAATAAATGAGCGTCGAAACCAGTCACTCACAGAAGTTCGTGGACAAAAACAATATTGACACTTCAACATTCTTCAGCCAAGATTTTTGGATCTCGAGAAATGGCACTTCATGAAAACCCATGGGAATAAGCACAGGAACACCAAACTCCACGGTAGGCACGTTCGGCTGAGCTTGATGGCATGTGAACTCAGAAGGAACTGAGGAGTTCCTCCCTCTCAAAATTTAGAGGAAGAACACGGCCTAGCATAGGGGTCAAATTCCATTCCCCCGTGTTCTTCCACGGATAGCCAGGTACGGAAAACTAAGCAGCCAAGAGATACATCACGTCTAAAGGCAATTTTACACGGTCATTGATACTGCGGAGGCTGTTGCGAGAACACTTGCGCTAGAAATATTGCGCCGTGTAAAGCGACGACTTGCGAGGACAGGCAAGCGCCACTGCGCGAACGCTTACGAGCAAATTAGAACATGTTCTAATCTGATACATCCGATCCGATCCAGGAAAAGTAATGCCTATTACACCATTCCGGGCGTTAGCCCTTGCCGGCCGTGGTTGGGAAAAAGGAGAGGATAAATAGGCAATTAACAATGAGGTGAGGAAAATGATGTTTAGGAATAGGGAAAAATATAGGGCAGGAGTTTAGGAAATGTCACGCACTCATGGGCTCATCCATTCTTGGGGAATTAAGGTACATCTACATCTACATAATACCCTGCAAGCCATCATAAAGGTGTGTGGCAGGGGGTGAACTCTCACCAAACATCCTCGTTCGTTCCCCCACCAACGGCAAGTTGACTAATGAAAAAACAAACGTGTGCCCCACAGTTGTACGCGTCCCTTTGCTCAGAAAAAGGCAATGGCTCCAATTCCATCCCGTAATCCTAATTTGTTTCGCGCTCAAATCATTTCACATCCTTAGGAATTCCAAAAATCTAACGAAATCCTTTCGATCACATATGATCCGTAGTGGGTCGAAATACGCCACTACAAAATTTTTGGAGTTAGCGAAATAAAGACACCAAGGTAGGAGATTAGGAGCTAAGGCACCAGAAAGGCAAGGTAAGACACCAGGTAGGAGATTAGGAAAAGGAAATTCACGCACTCATGGGCTCATCCATTCTGGCGGAATTAGAGTAGGATTTTACGAAAGGGAATCTCACTTTGATGGACCAATCCATTCTAAGGAGTTTAGGAATAGGAATTTAGGGCAGGTATGAGGAATAGGAATATCAAAAACGGAGTCACAGTGCACCCGTGCTAGCGGTCAGGTACGCAGAATGGCAGGCGATGGCAGGATGATGAGAGCAGGAAGGCTGTCAGGAAGAACACCAGCTCCAATTGGTTCCTCCGTTAAGAGTTGTCCATGAGGTACGGTCGTTGTCGATGGGATGAATCCGAGGCACGGTTATTTAGAATAAGATTCAGGGAAGGTTGATGGTAGAAAAGGATGGTAGGGTCATGGTAGGAAAATGAAACCGATTAAGCAGTCGGTTCCCTAACCGGTTGTGGCGTTCGCGCAATTTGAAGTTTATTTCTCTCACTAGATGGTGCACACGTAGCGGCAACGAACTGCCTGGGAATTCTTGCAATTAAATATTTGTTGACGATTGAGTTGGGTGTTCTTGTTTGCACTCAACTCCATAGGTAGGAATCGCTTAGAGAATAAAGTGCAATAATGATGAGCAGGGCGATTAATCACGTGGAAGCTTAAATTTCGTTTGTAAAGGAAGAACCTGTTACCTTGGCCCACAGCCTTTCGTTCGTGGTGCAAATTTTGGGCTAAGTAACGGGACATGGGTTTCCACTATTATGTTTAGAATATGACTTAAAACATATTTCAAAGTGGTGGTAATTTATCGCATCTTTCACGTCCAATTAATTGCTACTTAACAGATCTTGACGTTATGCGATATATTGACGGTATTGCCGCTACTGAATGGTATATTGTCACTGACATAATGCACCGACGCGTGAATTAATGAATCGTCGCGACGATTGCACCGTGTAAAGCTGTCAAGCAAGCGTCCTCGCAATTTTCTACGTCACGGACTTTCGCAGACGACTGCTCAAACAGAAGCAACATCAACTTGCACAGTTTCAATGACTGTGTAAAACAGCCTTAAGACTTCGTCAGGGCTTCCATGTAAATAAACTTACCGCATCCAAGTTGTCCACAAAGTTTCCATGAACATATGCAAACATTGATCTATATTCCACCCACATCTAAGGCTCGCTACCCTTCATCACTTAGAGTTACGCCGAATTATAATATCCACGACCTGGTAAACTGATGCACTGGTACAGCGTCCCATCCCGTTGGAATATTAATGAAAGCCTTTGATGACATGCATGAAGTCCTGCCGACGTTAGGAATGGAAAAGGGATAGGTCACATTTAAAATGACTAGGAGCCCCGAAGTCAACTCGTTGGTGCGAATCATTAGTGAACATTCACTAAGTGAATGTACGTGTAAATTCAGGTGTACCATTCAAAAACGAATGCTTGTAAGGCACGAGTCAGGAATATGCAATGAAATGAATATTAACTGCAAATAAATATAATTTGTATTGATGGGTTAGGATACCTTTAATCAAATGAGCAGCAACTATTACCAAATATGCATGGAAGGATTCCGTCAGCTTGCGTCAATGGAGTCAATTAGCAAAATTAGACCCGTATTCCAACTCTTTAAAGACTACTATTCCTAAATTGAAACTATCTATCCGATTACAATGTTGTCTAATGTGGAAAAGAGGAACACACTTTGCAAATTTCACGAACAAAAGTTTTGTTCATGTCCCGGGTTTCGAAAATTTATGCCATCTTCAGGCCATCTGAAGTTGACATAAACTGTCGAAAAACCGGTCGTGAAAAAAAACAGTAAAATTTGCAACTTTTGTTTCTTTTTCCCACCATGAAGAAATTTCACATAGTAACCCTGGTTTGTAGTCTATTGTGTTCTGGTTCTTCTATTCCAGAAAAATGTTTTTAATATCACGGTATGGCAGACTCTAAAGGTAATCTCTTCATAGAGTTTTCGTGATGAAATCGAACACAAAATGTGCATGATTTTTCAACGTGTTTTGCAAGGTCAATGTAAAATAGACATCATTGCAGTTTGTCTTGATTGTAGACTACCATCTTATTAGAGTCCTCCAATGGAGACAGTAGCACTAACACAACATCATCATCATCATTAAGGGTCAACAATCCTAGGATTGGTTTGACGTAGCCCTCCACTCAATTCTTCTATCTGCCAACCTCTTCATATTAACGTAGTTCCTCTCTTTCACGTCCTTTACGACCTGTTCTATGTAACTCATACTAGGTCTGCCTTTTCCATTATTCCCGTTCACTTATCCTTCGACGATTGTCTTCATCAGGCCATCGTGTCTTAAGATATGGCCGATTAGGTTGTCGCGTCTTTTTTTATAGTTTTCAGCAGACTTCTCTTTTCTCCCACTCTTCTCACGACTTCTTCATTTGTCACTCGGTCGATCCATTTTATCTTCATCATACTTCGATAGCACCATATTTCGAATGCTTCCACCCTTTTCGTGCTGTCATCGCCCATGCCTCACTGCCGTAAATAAACATGCTCCAATTTCGTGAAACATCTGCCCATGTTCGATTTTGTGAAAGTGCTGCTCCACGTTACTTCTCAACTTCTCTTTAGTGTACTACTTCCTATAATTTGTCTCTATACTCACTTACTATATGCAAATTTTCAAGTTGTTTTTTAGCTTAGAATGACGTTTAGAAGGACGACCACAGTCCTTCTAAATTGGACCATTGGAAGCTCGTCCTGGTTGGTGAGGTTATACATTTGGCCAAATTCCAATGCCAACGGTGTTTGAATTCACTCGGTAAGTTAGAGAGAGAGGGGTAAAGGGCTTTACTAGTTAAGCCTGTGGGTTCCCACAAAGATGTGGAAACCAGGAAATGGTGGAGAATTGGTTCTGCTGGACGTGTCTGCAGGTGTCTTCCTTATTTGATGCCGGAATCTGTGAATACGCCGGAGGTTCCAACTCTCCATCCATTAAGCTTCCACGCCATCACCAGTTGGGCAGAGGCAGGAAGTTTTGTTTGGGGTAGGATTATGTGACAATTAAACTAGCAAACTATCGTACGTAAAAAATATATATAAAATTATGAGGAAATAAATTAATCACAGATTAATATTTGTCGGGACTAAGATACCCTCTGATATTTACCTTCTTTTCATATTTTTACAATTACACGGATATATATGGTTATTTTAAAAATATGTGCAGATTATCTTAAACATTGGTCATAATACCTAACACCTAAGAAACAAATTTAACAAAAGAAATTGAGGTTAAGGAACGTAGTTTGAAAATATACTATGTGCAGTAAAATTCACAGACATTTTTATTCGAGTTCTCGAATACATTTGTATGCTTCTGCTTTTATCTTAACCGCAAGCTTTTAAGCATTTTTATCTTTACCAGTAACTCATTGAAAATCTTCCATTCATGATTAATACAAATTTTGATAAAGTGCGTGATATGATGAAGGAGATGGAATTTTGGGCCGATTGGGTACCAAAGTGTTTGAGCTTGGATTGGACATATCCGTCGAACTTAGTTTTGAGAATGGCCAGAACTAACAGAGATGTTTCTTATATTTAAAACTCTCTTTTCATGGAGAGTGAAGTCACTATTTCCTCCCTTCTCATGTTGGCATCAACTGAATGATTGCGGTATCGCACGAGTACAGATGGGTAATGCAATGAATTCGTTTCTTCCAAATGGCAACATTTTTCCAGAAGAAAAATAAAGTTTTCCTAGGTTTATCACAAACTAACTGCCGGCAATCACAGTCATTTGCTCCATACTTAGGGTTATTCTTTAAAACCTAAAATTATCGTTAGTAGACTTAAATGGCGGCTCACCACAATGTGCTTCTTAATAAATGCTGCAAACTATTTCGTTAGATTCGTTCAATATTCGATTCGCTGGGGAGAAATGAATGAGAACTGCGGAGGAGTTTCTTTAGTCTAACCTTCCGCAACGAATAATCGGGTGCAGTATTAATAGTATTAATGCAGATGCGAATGCCCAGTAATATAAGAAGCTCGTACCCAAGGTCCCTGTAAATAATATAATAATCCCTGTAATATAAGGATCATGCTCATACCTATGGGAATACTGCGTAATGGTGAGGCAAAAAATACATTAAATTAATTAAAAATACAATGAATGCATTCACGTCCGACTTCTAGGCTTATACATAGAAACGCATACGATGTAATGATATTGACCGGAAATTGTGGCATTAATACCCCTGATATTAATGATATGTTATCTGGTAGCAATTAGAATATTAAATTGCTCCATGACTGCAGGGATCTATTATGCAGCGTGAATATGAACGCAATGATTCAATTTTTCTTTAGAACTAAAATATTAATAAATGAAATACGTTAATGTAAATGCAAAGCAGATTTATTATTCGCATATTCCTTCCGGAAATTCCTATCCAAATATTGCCTATGCATTGAATAATGGTGGATAAAATCGAGAAATCTACCACCTACTGTTTAAAAAACTTCTATATAAATATACTTGACCACTTTTAAAGCAGATATATATCAAGAGAAAAACTGTGAATACCAAAAATCGTTCGTATCACGAATCGTAGTCACGAATGAATCCTATTACTTTATAAAACGACTCGAAACCCCCTCTCTTATTTTCATAACTACAGGAAGATGGAGTTTAATTTAAAATAAAAAAATGAAAGAGACGTATGGTCACTTATCCTTATGGTCACTTAACTTCAGAGAACTTAACTTCACTTTGTTCTTATCTTTAACCATTAATTTAAACACGGTTTCATTGGTAATCAGAACCAATAAATTTTACGGAGACAGCTTGTTCTCAAATGATTTTGGACGCCAACAGTTATTAATGATAGCTAGCGAATCATATCAACGAAACATTTTTACACTGATGTATATGAATTATTGGCAGCATAAACTGTCGATTACACATGTTAGCGTAGACCGCAGGCACATTTCCCAAAATGGATTGAATCCTCACCAATTCTCAATGGTGTTGGTATTTGGGGAAATGATTTTGCCAACCTCATACCTACATGGAATCTATCAATTCCGGTTCATTGGAATTTCCATTGGGAACGAGAGGAATCCAATCCACTATTGAGCAAACGAGTTTCCAATACCCAACTTGTGTATGCGTAGCCACCAATTCCTCTCGTCAATAACACCATCACCCATCTCTCCCCCTTTGAAAATGTGATCTGCAGATAGACTGGTATGGCAAGCCAACGGAACGAGTCAACAATTACAGATTCGATAGCGGTAAACAGGAATAAGATATGAAATTTTAACCATAGCAATAATTTGAACGATATCGTATTTAATCCACTTTCGAAGACTGCCACAGTCACGAAGTGAAAATATCAGGATATCCTCTTTCTGAGGAAAATATATTGTTTGCGGCGAGAAATAGGCTCATATTCCAGTTCAAAATTAATTTTAGATGTAAGCCTGAGGCATATATTATTATTCTGTGCGGATTGGGCAACCTTAATTTTCAGCTACTTATCTACACATAAGCGGAGGTCCCATGAATATTTCACCAGATACATCACGTTGATCATTGCACCGATTGAAGATAATTACTTCCGTCTTGTCATAACTAACACCGGCGTGTCTATCTCAAGTCGTATGTATCACTTGATAATGTAACGCATTACATATATTAATATTTTAGATTGTGTCTTTTATTATCGAAAAAATATAATAATAAATACTAGTAGAACTAGTAGGAAATAGAAGTAAAATGTGTAGAAATAAATATTTCGGTTTGAAGACCTATAATGATGATTTCATATTCAAGGACGTCAAAGAAGTTTTATTTTGATTAGATTATCGTAGGAACTTTATTACCTCTACCTTGCCATGACATTTAAGAACATTACTTTATGCAATGTCTAGGTAGTGCCATAGTACCATGTAAGCCCCAAATGAGTATCTACATCTACACCAGCATAATAACCTGCAAAACACCTTAAATGTGTATGGCTGGGGGTGAATTATCCATAAACACTGCATATAACGCTCTGCATATCATGCATAAAAAGGATTATTAACAATATACTACTCTAAAGTTCACTATTTAGAAAAGATAAAAATAGCAAAGCAAGCATACAAAGAACATGCTGTTAGTTGGGTTAGCTTAAAGTCCTTGTACCAAACATGCAACTACCTATGCTATCCATTGATGCACTCGTATTGGATACATTTACTACTATTCAAATCCCTAATTGTACGAGGAAAGAAGGACATTTTGAATCTGGCAGTTTGGCAATTAACTTCTCTAATTTTGTGATTATGGTCCAGTCTACCATAGTAAATTGGGGTTCACAAAATATTTTCAACGAAATCACTGATAATAAGAATATGGAATTTATTTAAGAAATTGTCTAAATTTCAACCTGCGATCTGTCAGTACCTATTTCCCATTTTAATTAATTTTATAGACTGGTTACGCTAATATAGCTATCATACCTTTACAAATCTTGTCGATCTTTGCTGCACACGTTCAAGTTCATCATTTAGGCCGATTTCCTAGGGAAAAGGCCGATTTTCTAGGGAAAAGGCCGATTTCTTAGGGAATAACGTGTATAGCAAAGGAATATCATATCGACGAGTAATCAATCGTATTGCTGATGACCTTTGGAAATTTTCATAATAAACCACTATTTAACCAAAATAACACTGTGATTCAACACGCCATACATGCTTCAACAGTGAAAGTAGGACTGTAGGCCTGACTGCCTCGAAGATATTGACGAAATTCATTTGAGGAAGAATAGAACGAAATGTGGAGTTGTGGAAGAAGGACCGATTTGAAGGATAAATGGGGAACTAGAGAAGTAAATTTGGTCCGCAGGCTACTTACAGAGAAAATATTTGAGTATAACAAATCAATCTTAGTTGTGTTTGTGGATTGGATGATTGTGGATTTTGAAAACGTGGACTAAAATTCAATGCTTGGAATTCTGAAACATTGGTGTCGTGTAATGACCGAAGAATAATCCTGAGTTTGTACAAAAAACATATGTTGGCTGTTATCTATTCAGGAAGCAGCAGTAGAGAAGCCAGAATAAGAAAAGAAGTGAGACAGGGCTTTACAATGTCTCCCGTACTCTTCAATGTCTATATGGAGAAAGTCATTGATGAAATTGAAGAGATAGATTCAGAAGTGAATGTCGACGAGGAAAAATCAGAATGCTACAATTTGCGGATGACATAGCGGTACGACCTAGGCCAAGCATGTCTACATATTTGCTACATCTACATATTTCCATTTAATCTATTATAGTAGCCTTGTAGGCGAAAAAGTACGCATTAAGCATTTTGTATTTGCATTACCACCTATAATCGTCCGTTGAAGACAATTATCTTATGCTTGATATGCTCGTTATGCATACAACTTCTCGTGTTTTTATTTGTTTTAAATCGCCATTATTATTCCTAAAACAAATACTGTTCACTCGCAGAGTTGAGAAATGACTTTATGCAATTGCCTTGAGCATTTAAAAAACACAGGCGAAATAACGCATTTCAAACGACAATGTTACCCATTTATATATCTTTAATTATCGTGGCATTGAATAAATGTTAAATACTTTGTGAGCACTGCTGCTTCCTCTGAAATAATAAAGAAAACTCTTTCGGGGAGTCTTAGGGAGTACCTTAAAAATAGTATTACAGAGCGCGGGTTTATGCTACATTACTATTATATTGTTTCGGATTATCCTTGCATCACACGAGTAAATTAATTGTAAATATGCGAATATGAATATAACATAAAAAATTAAAATTATCATAAATTGCTGGATGTTCATCGTACCCCCTCCTACAAGTTATTTAGCTCTCGGAGGAAAAACTCCCAAAGCTAAGGAGTATTTAAATACTAGAATTTAACTGATGTAAGATGGTGGCCACTAGACTCAGAGAGTGCTCGTAGGCTCTGTGGCTAGGTAAATCCTCTTCACTCGCTAGCTTCCCGGTGTTTCCATCCTATCATTTAACTTTCCTCCACCTTTCTCTTTCTTTTACGTGCGCTGGGAACGATACTCTTGTGATAAGGGAGCTAAGGGTAAAAAGAGAGGGAGGTACGCTTCGCATGACCCTTGCTCCCCTTTAAGCTGTGTTTCCACGGCCTAATTTTCGCAATGCGTTGCCGCAGCAACTTTCATCATCAACAAAGCCTCATTTACATTCTGGTGCTAGAGATATTTCATGAAAAACGGAGATGAAACAGCAGTGAGAATACAAGTCCGTCCCGTGCTTAAAGGTGCCTCGCGTCGGGATGACATGTATAAGGATGAACTGGAACTACGGAGAGTTGGGATGAGAGGTATACAGAAAGATATCGAGAAGTAGTAGATTTGGGTTGTTAGGTGTTCCAACGAATAAGGTTTTATCCCAGTGTCTGATATATGAGAAAAAATTCTCCTTTATGAAATCACAATAACTATGTCTTGAATGGGATTAGAACTTACTGCCTTTGGGTAACCGGATCCATACCACTATCTACCACGGCCGACAATATTTCGACGCGGTAGAACTCTGTGAATTAAAATATTTTTATGCATAATATAGAAAAAAGTATAACTATTGGAAATCATAAAAATGATTTTTAATGTTGATATTTTTTAAAATTTATATCGGTTTATACATACTGTAATGGTACGACCATTACACAATGCTCCCTGGCCCAACCGCATTCCTCCCCCCCCCCTTCACACCCTCACCCCACCCCCTCTAGACTCGACCCGTGGAGGAGGGTGAGACTGAGTGAAAGCGGGAGTGAATGAGTCACCAAAATGATCAAGTGAGGTGATATGGGCCTGTGGCCACTGTGGCCTATAACCCCCAGTGCAACCCCCACCCACATCGAGAACCCCCCCCCACCCCATCGTCATCCCCGGGGATATAAAAGCCGGCAGCAGCAACGCCCGACAGGAGATTCCCAAAAAGTGAGCCACGGGCGAAGTTGTGCCCGTCGCCAGGGCGGACGAGTTGAGGAGATTCCCAAAAAGTGAGCCACGGGCGAAGTTGTGCCCGTCGCCAGGGCGGACGAGTTGAGGAGATTCCCAAAAAGTGAGCCACGGGCGAAGTTGTGCCCGTCGCCAGGGTGGACGAGTTGAGGAGATTCCCAAAAAGTGAGCCACGGGCGAAGTTGTGCCCGTCGCCAGGGCGGACGAGTTGAGGAGATTCCCAAAAAGTGAGCCACGGGCGAAGTTGTGCCCGTCGCCAGGGCGGACGAGTTGAGGAGATTCCCAAGGAAGCCGAGCAACGGGCGAGGCTTGCGCCGTCACCGGGCCGGACAGGGTGAGGAGATTGTTCGCGGACGACCGGAGAGCTCCAGGACGTGGTCGTCGCCGTGAGGCCAATAATGGTGTGTGTTGTATGAATGAAAAAGTGTGTGCGTCGTCTTCTTCCGCGGGTCGGGAGGCGAGGCTCCCTATCACCCCGATCCCCACCACATTCCTTCCATACCCTTCATACGTTTCGCCCCGGCGGTAAAGCCAGGGAGCGCGTAAAAGAACAAAAAAATTGCACAAGGTCGGGAACCCCCCACCCGCTTGCCCTCTCTCAAAGAGGCATATATCTTATCTTTCTCGTACCAGGTGACGCAGTTTGGCTTCGCGGATTTGGCGCGGGAAAGATTCGCGAAGATTTTTTTTTATTTTTTGTACATGTTTCTTTCGGCCCAAAAAAAATTTCATCCGGGCGGGCCGGGCGGTTGAACCATTACAATACATTTATTATTCTATTGATATTGCATTGAACACACTTTTTAGGGGTCGTGGTGGCCTAGTGGGTAGAGCACTGAGCTACTGACTGGAGGGTCCCGGGTTCATATCCCGGTCAAGAGCCTTTCTGGACACCCCCATCTAAAATCCTGGCGATTCGATTTTCTGAGTGTCAGAACAGAACGTAGGAAATCGCAGGTGGGAAGGGAACTGGCCCCCCTACCCTGAATGTGTGAATCTCACACGCCATTGTCTTAGTACGGGGTGAGCTCTACTCTCACCTATCAAAACCAACCTTCGGGTTGAATCACTGAGTGAGTGATTGTATTGCACTGCTACATTGGACGATAGAATAGAACCCCGCTTACCAAAGGATTCACTTTGCGATGTGCATGTTAGGAATTTTAAAAGGACTGCTTGTGTCAGTGCGTATTAAAATTATTATTTTAAGACACCTGCACGTTTTAAGTATCTTGATTCGAGGGTTTACTGTATTGTGTGTCACTGAATGTACTGCTGTTGATTTATCAACACTGATTCCTCGGCCAGCATTATGCTGGTTTACTTTACGATGGAATTCACATTACAAAAGATCCTGTGGAACGTCGACTAAAATCGTAAAACGGGAGTCTGGTGTATTTGATAGGTATTCGGTAATCATCACTAAATTCCCAAACAATATTACTTATGTTTTATTTTAATCTTATTACCATTTTAACCGAAACTCATGATTTGAATATAAGAAAAATCAGATAATAAATAATTACAAAGTTTGAGGAATGTTCACATTGAAAAGTATTGATTGTCTATGTGAAGGAAATTCCATGCACCATACCAATGATTTAGTTTTAAAATATACCGGAATGAATCTATGTATGTATCTATGGGATCCAAATGAATTAGGTTTGATCAGAGAACTAGACAGTATGCAGCGTAGAGCAGCTAGGTTCGTTTAAAGGTGTTACGATAGGTTGAGTAGTGTATCATAATTAATACAAGCATTAGGGTGGGAATCATTATCAGAGCGTAGGTTAAAGTACAGATTAAATCTATTGGAGAAATTTCAAACGGATAGGTTTACGGAAGATGTTAAGCATGTATTAAAAACACCAGCGTATTATGCTAGATTCGACCAAATAAATAATGTTTGAGAGATAGATTGTCGTACTGGTAGATTCAAAATGGAATTTTTCCCCCGTATTATAAGAGAACAGAATAGGCAGCATAGCAAAGGGATAGGTAGGGGAAAATAATTTAGAGTACTCTGTAGTGCATCATGCACTACATGTATTAACAACCAATCCCTTATTACTATGTAAATACTAACAATCTAGTTGCATGAGACCCTATAGTTGCTTGTTTGCATGTTGGTAGTGCATCCTTGGTGATCTTCACCCCCTGCCACACATCCTCCCGCTGGCTTTCAGGGTATCGTGTAGATGTAGATAGATGTAGATGTATATATCGGCAGAAAGTTATGATACTTTTTAGTACCATTCAACGGGCTGCGTACGAAAATTGTAATTATGAAATGTTGGGAATTTTTTCTCTTGAGTGAAGGAAGTAGGTCATGTATTGCGTCGCACATAAGGCCCTTTTTATGTTACAACACTTGTGTAATACATTATATAGCACTCTACAGTAAATAAGGAAGTCCCCATAAAGTAATCATGATCCAATATAAAATTTCACTCTTTTTTTTAGCTTCCATTGATTCGAATACAGCTCCACTGACCATTTTACGTCGAGTTCGATAACCAATTACAAATACGCACCACACATAGCCATGCCCTGGGTGGAGAAAATCCGACCCAGGCGGGACTCGAAACCGCGACCCCAGGAATGGCAGGCTATGGCTTTACCCCGCCGCCACCGAGGCCGGTATTTTAAAGATTCGCTTTCATGTATAGGAAGGCCATATGAAAAGTAAAATTCTAAACAATCCATTATTAAGTACTCACCGAAATAAGCCCGAGTGGATAAAACCGTAATTAATGCAAGAAGCGAGAGAAATAAATTGAGCTGAAAATTGTAGAATCAACGAATTGTAGCTCTTCGAATCCTAATATTTTGACTCCTTTTCTCTCTAAATAATCCTTTCAAATCAAGTAAAAAAATCAATGCCTACTTCTAAAGTTTGTGCCGTGAACTGGGATGAGCTGGAGATTTTCTGGCTGGAAAACTTTCCTCTAAGACTTCACAGTAATCCGGTCATACTGAAGTCTTCCTGCTTTTGAACAGGCCCAATGCCGGCATGGCATTGGGCCTGTTCAAAATTCTGCTTGAACGATAATACTCTAAGAGGATACGTGAACGTCGGTCCCAAGTTTCACTACGACCCATCCTAGAACGTCTCCAGTGAGAAAAATGGAATCTCCACAAGGGCCTCTGGCGCTTGAAAGTTGTGTACCTTACAGTGCGATCATCAAGAATTAAAATTCTGAATGCGAAATCCTCTACCGGGGACAAGGTGGCTCATTAGGTACTTGAAAAAAATCTCTAACAAAAGTGTTCCCATGAAATTTACACTCTATACTAAAATATCTGAGAACTATGAAGTATATATTATGACCATTTCAAGAATTTCTCTACGCTTCCTTGATTCCCTAACCACCGGTTCTGGATGGTGTGAATGACCACAAGAACTGTAAGTACGCTTACCAAAAATAAAAAAATAATACTGCCTAATAGATATTTAAATAGAAATTTGAAATATGAATCGTCATCGACACAACAAAAGGTGTTTATTCCAAGAGTGCTGAAAGTAATAAAGATAGTAAAACCACTTCTCCATTCAACTCTATCCTTCAGGATTACTACCAACCTTTATGCTTTTATTATGCAAGAATGCTGTGTCACAAAGCCTAACCAATAGTTTTGGTGTTAGCCTTGATGCAGGTCCAAAATTTCCTTCAATACTACGTAAAAGCACTAATATATTGTTGAATTACTCATTTTTGTTAAGCAATAAAAATTATTAATATTTTTAATTATCAACTCTAGCCTCCAAGTGAAAATAGTTTGAAAGGAAAATGGAAAACAATATGGTGCAAGAAAAACTTGACGATGTATTTTTTACTTTTTATTGGGCAAAACCCTACCGGTTTCGACACTCTCGTTCCGTTGTCAAGGGTACTCTCCTTTAATCGTGAGTAACCTTGACAATGACACGAGAGTGTCGAAACCGGTGGGGTTTTACTCGATAAAAAGCGTGAAAATTACATCGTCAAGTTTTTCTTACACCGCGTCACTTTTTCACCTGATTCCATTCAATTTATGGAAAATTATGCATTTTTATTTTACCCTTAGTAACCATCTGTTTCTTTTGCACTTCATTTTCTGCCAAAAATATGACTGATAATACTCTACTCAAAAGCATTATGTTCTGAGTTGGTATCCAATAGCCATGGCAAATATCAGGGGGGATTAGGAAAGATATTGACCACCATATCATGATACGCGAATTTCACATTCTGTTGCGTTTTGTATTTGGTGAGCTCTTCCATCGGCAAACCAGGCCAACCTTTTGCTTCAACACAGCTTCACTTGTTTTACTATGTACCCATTCCCATAGAAATGTCCCCTTGGGACGTAACTTGATTATTTTTCGGAACCGACGTGATATTTTTGATAACATTTCAAATTTCATAGCAAACTTCGGAGCCAAGAAGCCCATAGTATCAGTAGAAACCAGCATTTAATTTAGCTTCACCGAATTATTATCCTATACGTTTATTTTTAATAATACCCAGCGGTAATAACACTAACTAGATTCCTTGGAAAAGAGTGGTGATGAGCTGTCCCACAACCCGTTATTTATTCAACTTTGCGATGCATTAGGTTTGTACCTGGGGGTATACCCAGGTACAAATAGGTGTAGATACTATACATCTATGAATTGGCCTCCTGATACCCAATTGTTGATATTAGTTTTACTTCGCAATTTCAGCTTTTGTCATTTATCAGCAGATTGAAGCATAAAATACTTAGCATATTCATTAAAAGTATTACAGTTTTATGCGGTAATAAATCATTGTTTAAATCTTTACCTGTTTATCTTAATTTGACTTGATTTTCAGGTCCTTTCCAATCTAAATTCCATTTACAGCGTTACGGGAGTATATAGTTTTTATACCATTTAGCTACTGTCTATACACATTGTTGGCTGGTAACCCTTTTTTTGAGTCATCATGAAAGTTTCAATCTCATCACAAATTTATCTTAAATCAAACTATAAGACATATATTTCATTAACTACAAGCTAATATTAAATGGCTCCTTGGCATACACTTCTATTTATTCAAGAGAAGAGGTCGTATAAAGCTAGGGGTTTGCAAAGGTGCATCGAGGGATATGCGAAACTGTTACTGGTTGCCAAGGAAACTCTTATAGAATAACTCAAAAGTTTTAAATTGGGTATTCAAGAAAATGCCTAAAATCACAGCGGATATCCACGTATATGTTTTCGTTGCTATAATCAGTCTTGCCTTTGACGTCGATTGTCTGAAAATTGTGGACGAAAACACGTCAAAAAAAAAAAACTATTCTGCCGCTGGCGTCTGTGGTCGCTGAAATTCGCGAGCATTAATTAGGGCCTCCATTCAACCCAAGTGATTTCGGAAATCGCACTGCGGTAAAGGAAGAATGGAGTTCGTCAGCCTTCGTATCGCGAACAGCGGTAGCCCGAAGTTTGATGAATAATATACGGATAAAGAGAATCGTTTATATTTCCCGAAGACCACCGGAGGTTGCGTCCGGCGATAATGAATTTTCCACCGCGAGACCCAGGAATAACCGACCGAGAGAGTTAACGTTTTTTTGACCAAAAAAGTGAACGATCCGATGGCAAGATCTGTTTATATATTTTTTTAAATTCTGCTTCATTCACGAGAACACTTTATGAAGCTGTCGAAACTGCGTACGTCACGTGCACATATATTTTGGATCACCACTCCAGGGGTGATGAAAAAGTGACGGGATTCGGAGATGGAGAGATCTGAATGGAAGAGAACGTGGAGCGATTGTGGTGGAAAAATCTACCAGAACTTGCTTCCATCGTAGACCAGTGGGTCTACTCCTATTGCTTTGTGCCTGCCCAAAGTGTACAACGGTGAAGGAATTATTGGCTGGGTTAATGCCGCATTGTAGTACGTAATATTACATCTACATAATACTCTGCGAGCCACCATAAAGGTGTGTGGCAGGGGGTGAACCCTCACCAAACATGTACTACATATCATGCATAAGAAAGGATTAGTAATTGTATAGGTACTGTTCAAAACTACGCTATTTAAAAAAAGATAAAATTAGCAAAACATACATGCTAAAACATGCCGTTAGTTGGGTTAGCTTTAAGTCCTTATACCAACATGCAGCTACCAATGTTATTGCTACCATTACTACACTCGTACTGGATACATTTACCGTTATTCATATCCCTAATAGTACGAGGAAAAAAGGACATTTTAAATCTGTCAGTTCGGCAATCAATTTCTCTAATTTTGTGATTATGGTCCAGTCTACCATAGTAAGTTGCCGCAAAATATTTTTAACATCATCACTGAAAATATGGTCTTGGAATTTATTTCAGAGATTAAGTCTAAATTTCAACCTGCGATCTGACAATGATTCCCAATTTTCATTTTCAATTCATTTAATAGATAGGTTACGCTAATAAGGTTATTATACCGTCCCTTTACAATTCTTGCCGAATTTCGCTGCACACGTTCAAGTTCGTTATGTAGACCGATTTCGTAGGGATCCCATACACTGGCAGCATATTCCAAATGAGATCTAACAAGGGAAAAGTAGTTGATTTCTCGTACATGATCGTCACATTTACCCAGTACTCTTTTGACGAATCCCAGTTTACAATTCGCTTGACCCATTATTTCACGTATGTGTTTACCCCAGGAAAGATCATTTGTCAGTCTTATTCCAAGATACAATTACGTAACAGTACTGATAATACTAACAAGGAGACACCATGGAATTGATGTTCGGGATCCAAATGACGAAACTATTTTCTGGAACTATAGAAGGGATGCGGGAAAAGTTTCACGGTTTTCTTCCCCATAGACACGGGTTCACGAGAAAAACTCTGCTGAAGTTTTTTCCTCCGTATAAATCCTTAATAATGCACGAACTGTTAATAAAATCTTTCGTGGTCGAGTGGGTTAAGGCGCCTCCGCAGGAAAATTGAATTAGCCGGCGTGGGTTCGTGGCCATGAGGTTGCACATTTTTTTCTTTCGAATACACAATCCCATACTTTTACGGCAATGACAGCAACAATTTTTTATTTTCTCCTTAGCTGCCGGATTTTCAATCACCTCCCTTGGGAAACCCACGAAACTAATTTCGGTATTCTCTGTTTGCCCGATTTTTAATGCACACCAAGATATGCACTCAAAATTCCACAGGAACCTCGCTGGAATAATGACATAAATTGAGTTTCCCTGACTTTGAAACTTGACTTGAAACTCACGACTGCATTGTACATTCAGTTCTTGGAAAACGTCTTAAAGCCCTATGTAGATGAAAAAAAGTCTACTGCTGGTGGATTCTTGGGGAGGACAAACAAATGGTGTAATTAACGATGAACTGTTTGCTAATGAAACCGGTGAAGCTAAATGCGTGTTGAAAATAATTTCACCCAGGTGCACGCCACTTTGCCAAACTTGTCCAACCAAAGCCCAACAAAAGTTAAGGAATTTAGTTCGTGCATTATTAAGGATTTATACGGAGGACAAAACTTCAGTAGCGTTTTTCTCGCGAACCCGGGTCTATGGGGAAGAAAGCCCTAAAACTTTCCCACATCCCTTCTATAGTTCCAGAAAATTGTTTCGTCATTTGGATCCCGAATATCTGTCTCGTGATCGGGGGCGTCGGAACTATTTTCGCTGGGAGGGGCCAACGTTAAAAAGGGCCCGGCTCCTATGAAAAGGGCCCGAATTTTTTTTGCGGATAGGAGGAGGTAGAGACTAGAATTCCGCTAAAAGTGCATATGAAGGTGGTAGAATATGCGTCCGAAGGGAAAAGGCAAGCTAGAAACCAGTGAAATTTAATTTTTATTAAATTTCACTGGTTTTAATTTTGTTGAAGACTCATTTCTCAAGGGCTCTGGGCAAATTCTGGAGGGGGGGCCCCCCCCCCCCCTCTGCCCCCCAATTACGACGCCACTGCTCGCGATGTCTCCTTGTAAGTAAAAACAATAAAATTTGGAGGGGGGATCGGTAATGACCCATCCGATTCCGCTTTTATTTTTTGAGTTTTCGCTGTACGCGCATAGTTTGATGCATAAAATTGTGGGGTACTCAATATTAAATCCCCCAATTTTCCATTTCAATCCAAATTTCCAGTCTTGTTTCAGTTTTTACATCTTAGATGGTGGCTCATGATATAATTCACTGCCTATCGCTTCAATATTCTTTATAAACATTGTAATTGATTGACGTCAATTCTAAGGATGCGATGTAGAAATCACTCCATATGCTCATGTACATACATCACGTTATGCATTATTCACGTCTATGAAAATGAAAGCTACATTTTCCGCGTTATTCACGGCTATCATGTTCTTATGAGGACAGGTGCTTCATGCCTTCTTTTACTCATTCAACCATTTTATCCCTTAAGTGGTAATGCATATTTTTAATTTAACATATTATCAGTCGTACATGACGATATCTATTGCAAGAATGATATCATATCAGATGACTATAATAAGACAAATACGTAAATGCATGTGACTTCTTTGAAAACTAATTATTAAACTATTTCCGATTTTCTATTTTTTCACTTCTCTCGTCTGCCTCTTTATTAAGCTCCGTAATTTTCTCAGAGACTAATTATTATTACGAGGATTTATGAACATAGATATTGGCACGTCTAACATATTGAAAAAGACATGCACTGCCAGATCATTTGACGCTGTATCTTTGGCACATTTAGTCTACACTGTTCACATGATACTTGGTTTCAATGCAAAAACTCTGAACAACTCTGGTTTGTTTTACTCAGTTTTCTGATACACAGATACAATTGTACACAAGATAGGCAGAATGAGAACACAATTAGATGTCTCTGCACTGACAAGAGGTGAGGGCAAAACCTCCATTTTTGTAGATTACAGTGCTGCGCAAAGGGCTCTTGGCTTTCTGAACTGAAAAGCACGGCGTCAGAGGTCGTATTACCACGATGGCTCCTATACTTTGTTCCAAGGAAAACTATTAGTCATTTTCTAGATAACATCGAGGCCATATCTCTCATTTTCATCAGCTACCATTCAATTCTTTACTCCTTATAAGGTTTGAATTGAGTTAATGATATCTGCCTTTTGTAGAATAGCTATTTTTCAAATATGATGATGGTCTGAGAGGGTTTGTAGCACGTAATACAATTTGAAATGATATCAATTCTCACTTCAGAAGCAAGGTAAAATTTATCCATTTTATGATGGCAAAAGGTATGCAAACCAATTTACCAGAAAAACATGATCGGTGAGTGGATAATTACTACTAATTTTTTTCGCTGTCTGAGAGATAAAGTACTTGAAGCAAATACCGTCAATTGATGGGTCACCGTCTTAGAAGGAGAATTTCATGTAGAAAACAAGGAAACTGCGAACATGCCACGTCCAAATAGTGAGAAAAAGATCAAATCGCGAGTGACCGTCTTACCAGTTTTTTTGTAGGCTTCCAATATTAAATTTGGAGAGGCAAAGCTCATCACGCAAGAAAAGAGATACTTTCCGCGAATAATAAGAGAAGCCATTAAAGTCAACAAAAAAACAACAGCAATTTCTATAGGGAAGATAGCTAATTGTAAGCTCTCTCGAACGCGTGGAAGCGCGTTTTACGTGGGAGGTAGAAAGACATCACAACGGCCAATCACAGAAACCTGACAACAACGGATGAGTATAGGAGACGGCCAGATGACTGCATCGTCACTCCGACCTGAAGAAGCCGACTGCAACGCCGGCGAAACTGTTGTCCCAGGAATCATGGACCGACGCGGAGGAAAACCCGGAAGACTTGCATATTCACGTCCTTCCAGTGTTACAATGACAGAATTTTGATATCATTATAAATGGATGTCCTGTGTCAGAGAAATATCCAAATTAAGCCCGAATCACACGATCGTTTTTCTCGTCCCTTTACAGGGGTCATTTAATCTATAGCTTTCAGGGACCGATAAAATGGTAGGTGAAGCCACGATTATTACATTACTATTAAGCCACAAATATTGCATGTAGCCTCCTTGGGTGAAACTATCGTTTCGCCACTCACACAATCATTTTTACCGTCCCTTCTCTTATTTCTCTAATTCCATAACTTTTGTGTATTTATTTCGTCGTCAATAACAACAAAACGTAAATAAACAATACCTTGATGTATGTAAATATATGAATGGCGGTGCAGTCCCAAGGAATACATAGGTATAACATTAATACTATTTACTTAAATTTGTGGAGGAATACATTTCTGTTCGCAAGATATTATCTTTTAATACGGTAAACTACTCCGCTCTTTCCGAGCGTGCGCTCCGATTGGCTAAATGACGGGAGAAGCTAAGGCCCGAGGGACGGAAAAAAGGACGTACTCAAATGACGAAAAAAGGGATAGCGATCCCTATCATTGCCACTATCCTTGAAGTGATCAAGTCAGGCGATTATTTTTAAGCTATCATTTGAGCTATTCCTGAAAAGGGACGTAAATAAATGATCGTGTGATTCAGGCTTTATATGACGCTATGTCTTGACAATTAGCCTTAAATACTTACAACTCTCCTTCAAACCCGAAGGTTGGTCTTGTTAGCAATGATAGAAACATTTAAGTACAAACTAAAACCCCGGTGCGCGCGAAATGGAAACACAAGGGTTTCTTCATTTCACACTCAGCTCCGTTTCCTGTACAGGACTTCGTAAAAATTTAAGGCAACAAAAAATCACACAGACTGGAGCATGTGCGAAGTGTCACAACGTTGAATCGATAACTTATCGTCTGCTACATAACGTTCTACATTTGTGTTACCATTCTGTCTGCGTGAAATTTGGGCAAAAAACGTTCTGGTACAGGTATTTGCAATGATAATACCTGGGAGGTGTAATTCAACCAACCATTCCCGTACGCTTCAAAACGAGCAATGTAATTTTATGCCTAAAAGCTAGAATGAGTATCTGGTCGTCACATTATATGCGTAGTTGGTCCGCTAGTCCCGAAAAATTTCAGCAAGGATTTTGCATCTGATTGGAGAATTGCAGTATCTGTGCTCCCCTAAAACCCATAAAATTTATGTCTTCGTTTATTCCCACCAAACCAGTAATGGCCGCCATCAACACGCTATGTATACACTGGAGTGTTTTTTCAAAATATCTAAGTATAAAAAAATCACAGGAAACTCTTAACCACAAACTAGCAACCAAGGAACATCTGTTGTGCCCATTCCCCAACTATAACACACCGCGTAATTTGAAAATTGTTTCTGAATTGTTTTTCAAATTTAGAGTGAATATTTTTGGGGCTTATATTTTACAAAAGCCAATCAAGCTGGAACGGAATGAAAGCAAATCAAACTGGTTCATGCCGAATTGTTTGAAGCACTTCCTGGTACATAATAATCACGCTTATGACCTACCTAAGTCACGACCAGTAACCTTCAGGAATTACGTCCTCCATCGAAGCCTTGGGCGTGAGTTAGGTATATTGATTAAACTGTGAAACAACAAAGTTTTCGCTAATATTCTAAGATGAATATAAAATTCCATGAAGTGTACTTGATGCAATAGGTTTTAGGGAAAACATTATCCCAAGCCACGGCACACACTATTTTTCAAATAATCTAATTTATGTCCATGATGTAATGAGCAAAATTACAATATCAGGGCTGTGGTCATAAGAGATTTGTCTAATGTCCAACAAGATAAATTAGCGGGTTTTGTTCGGTTCCAGCTCGTTACATTTAGACAAAGAGTTTCACCTGATATGCCATGCTAGTTTTTCTTAAGAAAATCCTGTTAGGAATTATTTCTCTCTTGCATTCATGATGCGTGCCATGATCTTAAGATTCTGTATTTTCATGACATCCATGTTTTTAATGAAGGAAAGTTGCGGTAAGTTGATAATAAAAAGGGAAAAAGATTGATTCATGGAATCCAAAGGAAAAATTAGCCATGGTAGAAACGCGGCTACACATTGGCTAGTATATTCCCAGCACATGTAAAGCATAAAAACTAGTTTTATCGAAAATAAAATTGATAATATTGTTTGTCCTCTTTAGGGGCAACACTTGCAAAGAAAAGAGCAACAAGTCAGTAAGAAAAAGACCTATACAAAATACCGAAATGAAAATTGCACGTGTGTAGCTAATTTCAAATCAAAATCGAAAAATAAATTAAGATTATGACGGATTTTCAGCATAATGGCAGCCATGGCTGATCTTGTCATTTTATAAACCGTACACATTTTCTTATAGTGAATTTAATCTGGGATGGTATCAGTGACGTTGACGAGGTTGCTAAGGTGTTAGGGGGATAATCCATTAGCAAGTACTACCACGGCAAAACTTCAGCGCTTGGATAAACTGGTCAGGAGTGGATAAAATGCGGTATTGCCCCTTTATTATCTTCTTGGAGACTAAAAGTATACCTGGGTTCAATGAGCTCAAAGACAGCCGAACGCTCATGAGGTGTAGTGTCGCAGCACACAAATAGAAACATTTTTTTATTTACCTTAGAAAAAACCCGCGGGCTAATAATATTAAACGGAAAGCCTGCGGGAGTATTTTGGGGTAAGCAGCGGATCAGGGGTGAGCCTGGTCCAGCTCAGGCCATGAATTATAAACCATTTTATTCTGGGCAAAGGCCAACAGTTTTGGAAAAGGCCCCTCTCACATTCTATTAATTTCACGCCGTGATCGCGGACGCACTCAATACGAAATTGAAATCCATGCAAACTCTGCACTGCGTTGTTTCAAAATCCCTCTGATGCAAAATTTGTAATCCCACTAATGAGTTATGGAAGGGCAGAAATTTCAAAGCATGTTAACCGAGGCCTCTTAGATGTGAGTAAAGCGGAAAACACAACAATAGATTCTAAGCAAAATTGGGAACAGGTAAATTATAGTACGCGTAGCATAGTTGCAAGGTAATAATTAACAATCCCATCAACGAATTACTAGAGGAAAGAGACTTCAAAGCGTACTTACACTTAAGTACCTTATGTATGGGCATAGCAGAAATGATAAATTTTTAAGATAATTTTTGATAACGTGCATTGTACTAAATACCAATCGTATCTTAGCTGTGGGGTGGGGCGAAGTAACTAGATCGTGCATGGAATGTATTTGGAAATAATTAAAATAACGATCGCGATCTACATGACACCATGCAAGCCAAGGGAATAGGTAACGGTCTGAAGATGAATTTTGATGCAAAACAAATGAAGGGAAAAAATGGGCAGTAATTGCAAGATGCGTTTTGTGATTATTTTTAAAGAGTTAGGTTTCGTTGGCACCGCAGTAATGTATTGTGGGTGGGAAAACTAATCCTTTTTCCTCATCGGTCCAAACGCTGACTTGTATCTATATTTATATCTTAATTTGTCTATTCAACATGTCCTACTTATGAAGTATGGGGTCTCCAGAGTCATCCATGGACTCGCGTGATCCGAATTTCTCGAGTAAATTTAATGCTGCGAAAATCGTTCTAGTCTTTAGAATTTCGTAGACCCTTTGAATATAATGTATTGTGAGATTAAGTTGAATTTTTTTAATTGTCATTATGACAAAAGAGTTAAATTAGGAGATAATAACGAGAAGATTGTCATAAACGTGTACCTCACATCTATTGATTGTTTTACTCTAGTTAATGTAGATTTTAATGGGGTGCCTTTACTCTACTTTGCAGTGTATTCGTCTATCAGTTCCATCCATACGCTATTTCTCTCCTCAAGTCGGCATATTTCTTAACCCTTAAGAATCACACCATCCACTGTAATACACTGTATGTAATGCACTGTAATAGACTGATCCATACCCTAGTCATACCATCCACTGAGAGGCATCCATCAACCATCAAAAGAGGCTTTTTAAAGAAATGGTTTATATAGCAAAAAATCCCTCTGCATGCAATAATAGAACCGATTTTCAAAATTTAAGTAAAATATAGCATAATATTATATCAACTTTATAAATATATCTTACTCAACAACACCATCAACTTGTAAATTCATATTCATTCTATATTCAATTTTGTTAAAATATATATGTATTTTTTTTTTAAAGTAAAAGATCCATACACAAATAAATATTCTTTATGTAATAATAAAAAATTTTTTTTTTGTTTGTTTTCGATTTTTTGTAACCAAGAAACATAACGTTGTTGTTGTTTATAAAAAATTGTCACCAAAAAGGTATTTACAAGATTTTCTCTGTAATCATTTTTTTTCCTCTCTTTAAATTTTGATCCTAGACTGTAAAAATTAATGAAAATGTAAAAACTTCAATTATGTATCAAATAGCCCTGATGATGCCGCAATAAAGAGGCGAAACGTCGGCTAAATGGGTGTTTACTCTTATCGACCAAATTACTCCAGAAAATTAACCAAATCCACTGTACCTTTTTTCTTTCTTCCTCTTCCTTACCTACCAAACGTTCAAACGTTGATAGCGACTTTTAGTATCCTATGGTCGATAATTACCTATTCCATCCACCTACTCTACATTCTTCCCATTTCCGCCGGTAATATTCTCTCCTCCCCAATCATGTTCAACACATCTTCATTCGTTTCCCTTATCTCATATAGATGTGAGTGTATTCATCACTGATTGACGGTGGTCAGGGATTTGTTTTTTTTATGTGAAGGGTCAAGGTTTGAATCACCGCAGAAAAGGGTAATTTTCTGTGATACACGATTCAATTATTAATTCCTGTGTTATAAACTCGCCAAGTAGTCCAGCCGATAAACCGTTGATACCTATTAATTCCATTCTCTATCTTAAAAATTCTTATCTATAGTTAATTACCTATCCTTATAGCTCAAAATACCAAACCTTAAAAAACATATTCCTAAAATAACAAGATTAATATGGTTTGATAAACAATGTTACATAAGGAACTAGTGACATGTATTTTTGGTAAGAATTTTTTTTCCGAATACTACACAGTAACTATCCATCCGTGCTTTATTTTGCTACACAGTGCAATTCAACGTAATATCTATTACCTCACCTCGTCACTATTGTAAGCCTTGCGGAGGAACATTGGGAGCATTTAGTTACAACAAAAAGAGTAAAGTGAAATCTGAACATAAATGGATTAGAGGCACACAGTGTGAAATTTGCTCGTGTCATCAAAAGTGATTATAGATTGTTTCAAATATAAAACCGCCGTATAATTAAAAAAAGCACTTAAAACCAATTATGGCCATCAAGGATTAGATTAAAATCACGCTTAACCTTTAGGTGGATTTAAACTGAAACTCGCAATTTATTTTTTGCCTAAAAATTTAGCAATAAATGTTTAGCCTATAAAATAATATGAACGAAAGGAATGGAAAATTTTCGGAGTTGTGGATACATTTTATTCTGTAACATTGTTGCCTTCACCATATTCTTCACTTTCAAGTTGCAAAGAATTCCCAGAGAAAATGGATGGAAGAGAGTGAAAATGTTTTGTTGGGTTAGTTACTATACCAGCAATTTTCTTTAACGGAGGGGATTAAGAGAGTAAGACATTTCTTATTAGACGGTTTAGAGAGTACTAAAATTATGTGAACAATACTAAAAGTATGTGTAAATTTTTAAATTAGGTATATACGCTTCACCTAGCGTTATATTAAGCGTGGAATCACTTTCTATGTTACGCAACACACCACCCTACTTCCGTTTTTGTGTGGAGGCTATTTGAGGGCTGCAAACACTTTAACGATTTGCACGGCTTTAGATAGTTGGATTCTTTACCCTTAAGAACGTTTAAACTAATGGTTTAAAGGATAATTTGTTTAGTAACGTTAATATGATGATTTTTAGTCAGATTTTATCTGAATTTGTATCTTTACTGCTTGGAAAACTGAGCCCATTACAGCCGCCTAACATTATTAACGCCGAAGACTGCTATCTTTTTAAAAGCGTGTATATCTCTTCACTACGTTTAGCAATAGTTACTGATGGAAGGACGACTTAAAGCTTAAATTATATTTAATAACAGATTGTGGTGGCTTTTTCTTTAGATGAAGATGATTATATTGTAGTGCCCACTATATGTGAAGTCAAAAACTCGAATTACTACAGAATGCTGGTTCTTAACATGATTTATTGGACCTTCCATGTAATCCTATCCTTAATATCGGTCCATTTAATCTTCAGTATTCTCTTCTAGTACCATTTTTCGAAGGATTGAACTCTTGGTTGATCTGCTTTCCCAATATCCCATGGGCCAGAGAAATGAAACATCGGGAAGGCTGACCAACGAAGAATTGAAGCCTTCCAAAAAACATGATGCTGGAGGAAAATGTTGAAGATTAAATGGATTAATGAAAATTAAAGTGAGGAGCGAAGAGGTGTAGAGAAGAGAAGATGAAGAGAGGACAATATGGGAAACCATACGGCAAAGAAGAACCAAAAGGATTGAACTTACCTTGAGAAACATTGTATTAGTTAGAAATGAGATAGAAACAAAAATGAAGGGAAGATCCCACGAGAAAGAACAAGGGACAAGTATATAGGGAAAATAAAGAAGGACGCGAAAGAGAAAACATTTTAGGGCGTGAAGAAACTAACACTGGACAGGGCAGAATGTAGGGCTGCAGTAAATCAATCCTATGATTGAAATATTGATGATTATGACCATGGTTTAGTGATATAGTTTTCCTATGAAGCATTCACATACTTTTAGTAAATTAATACTGTCCCATTTACCTATCCTTTAGAGTGCAAATATGATCCAATATGCCCATAGGTCTTTTGCACTCTTAAGTAAATGTATGTGGATATTACATATTCTTGGATAACAAAAGACTCCAAGGGGCTTACGGCTTAACGGCTTATCACACCAACCGTCTACTTTATTTACAGTGCTCTTCATAGGAATACTTTATTTCAGTGCTCTTTCGAATAAGATCGCCACTACGACGAAAAATCTCTGCACCAGTAGGGATTTGAACCTAGGCATTTGACGTGAGATTCCAGTGCTCTGAGGAACATATTAGTCTATTTTCATGTAACTTCGTAATTTTTGGTAGGAATGAGGGATTCGATTGTTAATGATGTTCATGTGATCATCTCAAGAGCTTCTCAAAATATTTTTTTTCAGCGTAAACATTAATAAAAAAATGACTGTTGAGAACAAATCTCGCATAAAAATCAGAATTTATTATTTTTTGGCCATTCACAATGAAATGGCCATCAAAACATTTCCCCGAGGTAATAATGAAAAGCTTCTCTGGATGTATGTTTATTTGCTAGAAATATATCTTCATGGGCTGGAATCAGACACATTTTTTATATATTTTGTGTTATTAAAATTTTTATACCCCAGGTAATCAATCGGAGAGAGCTTTAAACCTCAAAACCTGGTTTACATTTTTAATGAGTAATAAATAGCTACCAATTAGTGGTTGCTCGACACTTTACACATTAAGCGCAATCTAATATTAACATCTCGGTCAAGGAAAAAGCTATCATCACATGAAGGTAATAAAGCTGCGTAGCCACAATAAATTTGCTATTTATAGCCAATAAATTTTGTTAAATGAGCGTTAGAATGGTGTCACTGTTAATACCATTTTACTCGTTGCTAGTTCGCATTAACGCGAGAAATTTGCATTTTTAGGCGGAAATATCGCTAAAGAAGACCAAAGAAGATAAAGCGATAAATTTTTAACGAAATTGTAATGACGAACTTACTTTTTAAAGCTCCTCTGCTAGGCAGTTTTTTCAGGGCTAAAGGGCTTCAGGACCACATTTGCGGGTCATTTATGCAACCAGTGCCAAAACCGGGCACCAATACAATTTGATATTATGGACATATGCAAGCCGTGAAACATCAATCCATTTGGGCATGTAGATGCAATGTGTGATATTCTGGAGAATAAGAAAAAAATCATTGTCCAGATCGTTATCCAGAAAGATTTAATGTTAACCAAGGACGGATATGGGTTTTGAAAGGCATAGGGATCGGATGTAATTTGTCGGCGCCAACTAATGGGGCCGATTAACCTACATAAGGCCACTCTGGTTCGTTACAAAAATTTATGTGTGCGTCGAAAACTACCAACAGTGAATAATATCCTACAAAAATCGAACTGTTTCCATTCTCATAAAATCTTTTTGTGCATCAGTCAATGGGAAGTGGCTCTCACCACTGTGATAATCTCGCATCTTTAGAGATAATACGAAAAACGAAACAAGTAAGCAAACTTGGTTGAAAGATCATGAAGCGTCGATACAATTTCGTTGTTTTCGTTAAAATAATATCGAATAACGAGTCTCTCTGAGGTGAAATCACCTCTATTACATAACCGTTATGCAAGAATTAATAAAGCCTCTATTGACAGAAAGTTACAACAAGAGAGGCCTGACGCTATAGATATGCTGTAGTGAAGATTAAGGGAAAAACAAACCATTCTTATCCTCAAAATTTTCCCCATATTTTGGTCACAATCACGGTTTTACCGTGAGAAAACAAGTAGGTTTACGTACTATTAATGAACTTTTTTTGAGAAAAAGCTTATAAAACTCTTTAACAGACATAGGAATGAAGGTTGAAATTGAAACACTGCAATTTCCACACACAGTTTTATTCTTCACGACCATGGTTTCGTTGCAAGGCAACATCATCAGGTTCACCTGATGATGTTCACCTCAGATCAGATTCCAGATTCAGATCAGATTCCAGATCCAGATTAAACCATCAGCTCAGATCAGATCACATCAGATTCACATGATGATGTTGCCTTACAACGAAACCATGGTCGTGGAGAATAAAACTGTGTGTGGAAATTGCAGTGTTTCAATTTCAACCTTCATTCCTACGATGAAATATTTCCACAGTGTTGAGCCTGAAACTTTTAACTATCTTTAACAGACAATTTTACCGTGAGCAACTGAAATGGCGATCATGTTCAAAAACGAGCGGATTTAACCAGATATTGTGAAACCAGGGATGTTGGAAAAGAAAATGAGACATTTCGACTCGTTGCCAGAACGTTTCGCCTCGCCGCACGCTCTCAACGGATCATATTTCCCCAGCGGTCATCTCAATCGGACGCGATGATTAATTTTTTAATTTCCTTCTCATGCAACGCGTTACCGAGATTCCGTGGGGATTGTGGAGCTCCCTACGTGTTGGATAACTGAAATGAAGAGAAGGAGAGAAATTAGCACCACTGCCAGCCCACCAGAATTGACGGAGGAATAATTACAGGAGACCACCACGAGTCGAGATCGGAGCAAATAAAAAATGAACGCGGGCGTTCGATTGCCGAGCGGATATTTTTGAGCACTTGGACCTTTCGGTGCTCGCCGTCCCAAAATTCCACTGCGTGTACCTAGTAATTCATCGCACCGAACCGATGATTGGAGGAAATCGAACGAACGAGGAAAATTATGTTTTGACTTTAAACAATAACATGGAAAATTTGGCACGCAGAATAAATCAAGCGTTCAATTAGCGGAGGAAACTTGTTAGCATTTAATATTGTCTTACATTTTAAAATTAGCTACCAAAAATAACCGTTAAGGTGGTGAATATCTCTAGGAATTATATCATTCTGGGCGTAAATTAATAACAGGATCTCTGCGTTGGGAAGTAAAGAAAACACTCCTGAAAAGTCTAATTAGGGCGTGATACTGTATGGTGCGGTTAATTGAGCTTTAAGGAAAGAAAATACAAATAGTCTTCTACATCTACACAGTACCCTGCAAGGTGTGTTGGCAGTAGGCAGAAGGCAAGAGGGGTAGATTTGCGATTTTTGAAATATGGTTATGGGTAACAGAACAAAAAGCCAGAGTAAAGATGAATCAGGCTTGAAGTAAAGCATGGGGAACAGTTCGCAAAAATGGAGGTTTTTTTGTATGAATTAAGATTTTTTTCTCGGCGGTTGCAATGCTCTTCTGCATTTATAGGCATTCCTAACTGGATGGAGAAGGAACCACCCCAACTGACCCCGAAATTCAACAATAGAGATAGCAGAAGAAGAATGTTACCGGATTAGGAAATAACTTATCAGGAGGGAATTAATGCCGAGATTTCTTTGTGGAAATGTTAAGAAACCTTTTGCGTATCTCTTATATGGAATGTGGCGTTGTATGGTTCACAAAACCTGCGAAAAGATAACGCACGGATGACGGACGGCTTCGAGAATGAGCGTTGAAAATAATGGAGAGATATACCAGTTGGGTTGACGTGAAAGTCGAACAAAGAACTGTTTTGACTTGGCGGATGGACAAAGTGTATGTTGGGAGGAATCAAAAGATGGCAATCGCATTAAGTAGAGAATGAAACGCAAACAAATATCGAAGAGGATTTTAGAGGGAATAATAGTAGGGAAACGCGACTGGGAGATTAATAGGATAAAAACTCAGGATTGCTGGAAGGTAGAAGAAGAGGAAGACTTAAAATGAATTCAAGTGCGTGAATTGAGGATGCTTAAGAATGACTAAT
Organism: Platycnemis pennipes; assembly: GCA_933228895.1. NCBI lineage: Eukaryota > Metazoa > Arthropoda > Insecta > Odonata > Platycnemididae > Platycnemis > Platycnemis pennipes. The sequence continues at coordinate 27,193,497 of OW121852.1, read as the reverse complement.
AAGTAGCATGACTCTCATGCCATACACCAATAAAGCTACCAATATATTTTGGTAGAGTGGGTATAGGGATGAAATAATTCTGAAGTGAAGCCGCTAGATGTATTTTGCAGCAATTTTAAGAACAAGTCGCGTTTAAAATTAAGATTTTCGAGTCGTCACAAGTAGGAGGTCAAACATACCATTTTTTTCCTCTAATTCAGGACCAATGTCAATCACATTTGTCAGCATGGTAACGGTATGAAATTTAATGTTTCGGATTTAAATATTTTGACATTTTCTGCATTTGTTACCTTATTCATAATGACGGTGAACCTCTAAATAATGACCTTTACGACCTTAAGAGTGCTATAAAAATTTAAAAAGCCGATAATAAATATTGGATAGTAAAACAAAAGGTTTTTTTCAGAATAACACATAAAGAATTTCAGAAACAAAAATGTGCTATTGTTTTTAGCATGCATAATCAAATGACCAAAAAGAGCCCCAAAACTTATCGATTTCGTTAATAAACAAGTACGTTATTGCACTGCGTAATTGCGCAATTGATATTTTCATTGTTATTTAGGCAGTTTTTCAATATATTGCGAAAATGAAAATGAAAAAATCTTAACTATTTAACATTCTTTTGGAAGCGTAGATCTATAAAATATACATATATTTTTTATACCGTCTTATTAAAACGATATTATTGCAAGTTTTCATGCAAAATTGACGTTTTCTAACATTTAGGTACTTATTAAGGTACTATTTACACGGTTAGATTAAATTATACCGTGTTAAGGCCGTTTTACACGGCGAATGATCATGCGAATGAAATCATGCGCATGAATTTCATGCGTCATGTAATCGAAGAGGCTGTTTTACACGGTGAATGACCATTCGAATTAATTCCTTGAGTGTTATGCGCAGAAAGGATGTGCAGTGGTAGGCCTATCGATATTACATTTCGATTCACGGGAGATTTCCGACCAACGCAGCTGTATCGATGTTCGAAATTGGTCGGAATGGTTTTTTTACGTCGTCTGCATCGTAGAATATAAGTGATGGACTAAATAAAGTACGGTGTATATGTAGTAATTATAATATTCATTAAACGTAGCTTCCTAGATACTGCGTTTTAAGGTGATCTGAAGTAAAGTAGAGCTCTAACTGATGGATCGGTATGATTTAATTTTCGCATCTACCGCTACAAGTGCCCATTACAATGGTGGTTGTCACCATTTAGCCGGAGAAAGCTAGAAGGGGAGAGGAGAAATTGAGGTTAAGATATGCTAGGCTTGATTAAAAATGAACTGTTATTATAAGACTGTGAGGACTATCGTAATTTATTAAGAAAGACGCTGGAGCAATTTCATACTATATTAAATCTCACCAGACATGGTTGTGAAAGGTCGGACACAACAACGAGAGAAGCAATTACTGTGACAAGAGATCCTTATTCAACCTTTGATATACAGTTTATAATTATTGACATTTTGCAATCCGTTTCCGGCTGGCGGCAAAATTAGAACATGTCCTAATTTTGATCGCATGATCATGTGAATGAATTTCATGTGAGGAGATTTCCGTATTACACGACGCATGAACTTCATGCGCATGATTTCATTCGCATGATCATTCACCGTGTAAAACGGCCTTTACTCATGCTGTCAGTCCTTGGAAAAACAGTGCACAAGTACCCAAATCCGTGAACTTTGACTTACCAAGCCGGCTCGTCATTAAATAGGCAATCGTGACCGTAATGAAAGAAATATCTAGATTAGAGTAAATTTAATACTCTCCATAAATATCGATTCTTAAAATAATGGAAAAAGCCCAGATATTTATAATATCGTTTTTGATATGAAAATACCCTAATAGCCATGCTTAATATATTTCATTATCAAAACAGAATAGAAAGTTCACAACTGACGTCCATTTTTTTTCGGTATCATACATTTTGCGGTCGAGATATATGGGTTTTATTTAGGATATTTCCTACTTTTCTGTGGCTTTGATGTGAGGTATACCCTAAAGAGATTTACTAAAGATTGTACGTTTTGGGAGGGGAGAAAAAGTAGGTCCATTCACGCCAGGCCTCACCGCTTTTTTGGCAGAGGGATCCTCTCGAGTGGTGGATGCCAACTTGGGTATGGGAGGGAAACAGCGCCCTGTATCACAACGCGTCATAATCGGGACACAAGAGTGGCTGTTAAAGTAAAAATGTGGCTTTAAAAAAATATTCCGATAAGGTCGAAAGGAAGTTTCTCTGGGGAAGATGTTTTCAACGTCGAGCGATGGTTTTGAACGTGTTTTTTTTCACGCGGTGTATAAATGCAGCCGCGAGAGATGATATCGAGTGCCTAACATGTACACGGCAGGTCCCACGCGGATGACGCAATACCATCGTGGGGCCCTGACGCTCACGATGGCGTAGCCTGAGGGCCTCCAGATAGGGAGAGAGGGGAAAAGAGAGATAGAGTAGTGTGGACAGCGTCGAAATAAACGGCGCCATTGACGCTCATATCTGCAAGGATCCAGGAACTATATAAAAATTCTACCACCGCGCCTGGAATCACTGTCCCAAATCTGGGGAAAGAAATTTTATACCATGGAGGAAAATAATTTTTACAAAAAATTGTTTCGTCTCTGATTTTATTTTACATTTTTTGTTCAAGTGAAGGCTCTCGAGGATCCCTAACTCTGTCAATAGCTGGCGAAACCGCTTGCATGTTACGAATAGGTTAGGATATTGTTATAGTAAATATAATTTAATAATTTATTTGATTCATAGAATTGACTCTAAGCTCGACGGACATCAAGCGAAGAATAGTACAAGCTAAGGAGGCGTTCATGAAGAAGAGACAACCACTGTGCTCAAAGAACCTACGGCTGCAAACAAGGGAGCACTTATTCAAAACACTCGTATGAAGCGTGTCTCTATATAGATCAGAAACATGGAATATCGGGAAAGCAGACCAGTGAAAAATTGAAGCCTTGGAAACATCGTGCTTGAGAAGAATGTTGAAGATTAAATGGACAGATAAAGTGAGGAACGAAGAGGTGTACAGAAGAGCAAATGAAGAAAGGACAATATAGAAAACCTAATGGCAAAAAGAACCAGATGGATTGGACATACCTTGAGGCACAATGCGTTAGTTAGAAATATAATGGAGGGGATGATTGAAGGAAAAGTCCCGCGAGGAAGACCAAGGGACAAATATATAGGGCAAATAAAGAAGGACGTGAAAGAGAAAACATATCAGGGCGTGAGGAAATTAACACTGAATAGGGCAGTTTGGAGGGCAGCAGTAAACCAATCGTAAGATTGAAATACTGATGATGATACCTAATTAAAACTATTGTACATTATTTTGTATTAACTACCGATTTAGTGAAATTTATAGCTAACTTATCACGTGTCTAGTCACTTCATGCGTAATATTTTTCTCAGGGTGGTGGCATTGTTTACTCTTTATTTCATAAACGTAGTTTTTGAACAGGGTTGTTATTATTAAAGGAAAGATAATGCAATTTTCCACAAGTAAACAATTTTTATTCCGACTAGTTTCGGTGTACTACACCATTTTCAAATTTTAAAAATTGTTTACTTGTGGAAAATTGCATTATCTTTCCTTTAATACGGAACGTTTCCACCACATCTCGCCTGAATCGATATTGTTTATAGGGTTGTTATTTTTGGCATACAGGCATGATAGTAAGTGTTCTTACTGATACATAATGCATGCCCGATGATGGTTAACCCCCCGCCAAACACCCTTGCGGTGGCTTGCATGGTATTTTATAGGTGTAGGTGAAGATTCATACCACATGAGGAATGTATCAATTACGTCCTATTCCCAATTCAATTTCACTCAAACATTCTAGGGTTTTTTATGCATATGCGTTCTACTACACCAACAGCGCAGGAAAAGAGTAGCCTTTGAAAATACTGTAGGTATTCCAAAATTTCTTTAGGATATTTAAGCAATGGAGGGCAAATCATTCGTGTTTCATTAAAACGTCTTTAATATTTGCATTTTACAGTACGACCCACACTTTCTTATAACTTAAAGTCCACAACCATGAGCAAATTGTGACTACTGCATAATTTCTAAGTCACCTTGAAATTCTTTTAAATACTGGATCGATGAGACTGAAATACACAATCCCTATTGCGAAAATATTCGTGTTAATAAAATGAGTAATTTAACGAGCCCACTCACGTCAAATCCTACGAATTTAGGGTGTTTCTCATTTGCAATAACGCCAAAATGTAGTTATTATCATGTCCCAAGATTTAATTTTATTTGCAATACCTAAGATTAACTATTTAATTACGAGTATTGATGTTTTTTAGGCCAAAGATAAAACAGGAAATTATACATATTTGTTACCTTTTGATATAGGGTATTTCCTTCCATTTTTTGTGATTCATGAGCTAAATATATTTGCCTTTAAACAGAAAAATTGACCTAAATATTGAAATTGTACAATGAACGGTTAATAGCTCAGTGTTCAATGTGATAGCAGCGAATTAAGTGATTACCTCATGTTCGGTTTATTGTATAACTAGTTCATTCTTAATTTTCTTTAGGTGTTCCGAATGCTCACAGCCAGGACAGAATTAAAAATTTGGTGTAGAAAAGTAAGCACGATTTTAAATGCTGAAGTTAATACGTTTTTCCTCCATGCGTTAGCAAGTCCATTATGGCATGACTCCACCATGGTGACTTCCACGTCTTGTTTATGTGATGGAATAAAGCCTTTTAATATTCTCACCGTTTGGCATTGCTATTAACACTCCCCCCCACGCCCCCGTCCCCCAAAGATGGCTAGGACACTCATCCTGGGGTCCATCTTTCTGTCACTTTGGAGGAAAGATACGTTGCGTATGAATTCATTCTTTGTTATAAATAGTGAGACCCATGATGATTAGAGGATAAATAATAATACCAAGAAAAAAGGTATTCATAATGGATAACCAAGGTAAATAGGTAACTGGAAAAGACATAATTTTACACATCTACAAAAAAGAGAGGGTTGATTGGCAGCGTAGTGTAATTTAGGAGAGTTGTTACGTTGCAGAGCGTTATAAGGGGGTAAAAAAAGTAAAAAAATCTGTATTTCGTAAAATATGCATAACCCCATTTAAGCCTGTGACATTCGCCTTTACGACGGCTAGCTGGGAAAGTGAAAA